>CM061270.1:58260000-68260000 GCA_030848825.1 Tadarida brasiliensis | reverse complement strand
AGTTGCATGCCACTCCAAATGGAAGTATCATGCTTAAAATCTAACACATAAAGAACCAAGAAGAAAAAAAAAGGGAATATATCCTCAAGAGAAAACAAAATCAATTGAGTTGTACTCTGAGATAAACCAGATGTTGGAACTAACAAACAAGGTTTTTAAAGTTATTATTATAACTACGCTCAATGAAGTTAAAAATGACATGCTTCCCATGAATAAAAATCACAGCAGAGAAATAAGAAATAACAGAATATAAATTGGAACAAAAGAAGAATTTCTAGATCTGAAAAATACAACTTTAGAAATTAAAAAAAACCCACTAGATGGATCATGTCTGAAAGGACACCACAAAAGAAGTGTAAATAAACTTGAAGACAGAGCAATAGAAAGTATCCAAGGTGAAGAACAGAGGGAAAAATAAAATAAAATACAGGGCCCTGGGGATCTTTTAGATAATATCAAACACTGCAACATACAAACTTGATGAAAGACAGAAATTTGCAGAAACAAGATGCTAAATGAGCACCCAGAACCATAAACCCAAAGAAGCCCCTATTAAGGCACATCAATGTCATACAGTCCAAACTGTTCAAAACAGCTGATAGTAATATACCTTTTTCAGACCCACACAAATCAATTAGATACAAAATTCATGAGAACATAAAAAATGTGAATAAAATTAAAAACTCAGTCTCATTGGTACATGTAGAATCCTGAACACCAACAAGTGAAGAATAGACATTATTTTTATGCACACTCAAAACATTTATAAAGACTGACTACATAATGAGCCAAAGAGAATCAAAGTACTACAAAAACTTGAAATCATAAAGGATCACATTCTCTTATTTAACAATTGTGTTAAATTTGAAACGGATGTTTAAAAGACAATTTTAAAATTTATATGCATTAAAATGAAAAACACACTCCTAAATAATTCATGGGTGTAAGGGGAAAATAATGGTGAAAATAATGATATATTTAGAACTAAATTACTAAATGACATAAAAAATTGTGGTTGAAGTACAGTTGTACTTATAGGGAAATTCATGCATTCAAATGATTTATTAAAACACAAAAATAAAAATTATAGGTACTCAAAAATTAGAAGCTATAAAAAGACTAGAGAACTCAAAGAAAGTAGAAATAAAGAAAAATGACAATAAGAGAGAATTTAAAAAATAGAAAGCAAATTCCCTAGTATAGAAATGATCAACAAGAGAAAATGCTTTTATTTTTAAAGATAAAGATGGCACATTTCTAAAAAAAAAGAAGGACAATAGAGGAGAAGGGACTAACAAAATCAGGAACAAAAAATAGAACATTTCTATAGATTCAGAGGAGATATAAGTAATCTTAGAAAATTTTTAGAATAACTTTGTATCACTCATTAGAAAATTTAGTTGAAATGGACAGCCTTCTGAAAAAATATGAATGAAAATAATTTACTAAAGACCTAAAACCATTTCAACAGACCAATAACTACTAAAGAAGTTGAATCAGTAGTAGAAATCTCTCTTCCACAGAAACATCAAGCTGAGGCTATTTTATAGGAGAGACCACCAAATAGTCCAGAAAAAGATCATCATTATACTACACAAATTATTTCAGAATATAGGAAAAGAAGGCTATTTCCCCAAGAACTGTGTTGATTCTAGCATAAGCATTACACAAAAATATGACAGAAACAGTACAAGAAAATGAAATTATAGACGTATCTAACTTATGAATATGCACGTAATCGTCCTGAACTGAGTATTAACAAGTTGAATACAGCAATGAGCAAAAATAATACATCATTAACAAGTAGAGATTTCCCAGAAAAACATGGATGTTTCAGCTTTAGAAAATCCACCAATATAAATGATCCTATCAAGGGATTAAAAAAAATCACATGATCATTTTAATAAATGCATAATAATTTAGATAAATATCAAAAATCATTTGATGAAGTTTAATATTTATTCACGTTAGACAGGAAAAACTCTGGCCTAACAGAATGTGATGTCAGATTTTCCTGTCGTCTCTGGATCAAGGCTGAGGTTCTAAAAGCTTAAGTTTCAAGTACCTTCACATTCTAAAGCAAGTTGCTCAACTGACCACTCATGAAGGACTTGGAAAGGGGATAGTCAAATTCCTATCCTGTTAGCATTAACATCTCAAGGCAACATACAAGAAATTTAAAATTTCATTCAGAAAGCTAAAAAGTCAGAGTTGCATGGTGCAATCTCATACACATGCACTGGGGGAGAGGCAGAAGGTACTCATCTCTCCCTAAACCAAATGAGAGGACCTTCGAAAGAGCCACTTGGAAAATCTGCATGTGTCCCTTGACTCATCACTGCTAATCTATGGATATGGATGTTGAAAAGCTGGCTTTCCTTTCTTGGAGTGGCTCTTTGAAGGGGCATGGTTGGTGGGATTTCTTGCATTTAGTTCCCTTCATACAGTCCAGGAAGATATTTCCTACTATTACCTCTTTGTCCTCACACCCTAGACCAAACTTGGAAAGGCCACCACACCAACTAGTGAGTCTAAGAAAAGGAGCAGTAAGGAAATAATAAGGAACCAGCTACGCCCCTTTCTCTCTCTACAGTGTTTGCAGCCTGACGTGGGTCCCATGTGGAGCCATGGAATTTGAAGTTGAATTAAAGTCTGGAGTTTTAGTACTAAACTGGACCTGACTATTTATAACCTTAAGGTAGCTGGAGAACATTTTATTACCTGAGACAACTGCCAAAACTAGGGGTTCTGACTATGATTTCATCCCAGGTAGGAAAGAACAAGTCAACAGAGTTAACTTAACCATGATGAGAGGAGAAAAAAGAAAAATTTATTTCTGCCCATGTAGTGCTAAATCCAGCCTGTTCCACAAGCTGGTTACACTAGAAAAAGATGTTAACTGCTTTAACCTGATAAATAATATCTATTCTAAACCACAGGGAACACATTTAATGTGACTTTGAAAGTGCCCTTATTAAAGTCAAAGATCAGCATGGTCACATTCCCTGGTTCTAGCCACTACTGCCTTAAAAACTGTAGCCAATGCAATAAGGCTAGAAAAATTTTTGCATAGGAATAATAAGTGGAAAGGAAAAGAATAAAACTTATTTTCAGACAATGTGATGCTCCATTTTAAAATGCTTATAGAAGAAATATAAACTATTAATTTTAATGAGACATTAACATACAGAAATAAATAATGGTCTTTATTATGAGATGATCCCATGTTTTCATAATAGTCATTAGTTGTATAGCTTCTCCTCTATACTAGAAAATACTACTGGAGTTGAATTGTGTTTCCCCAAAATTCATGCACTGAAGTCCTAACCTTCAGTAATCCAGAATGTGACTATATTTGAAGATAGGGCCTTTAAAGAAGTAATCAAGTTGTTAAAACGGGCCCTACTCCAATATGACAGGTGTCCTGGTAAGATGAGGAAATTAGGACACAAATAAAGAGACACCGGGAATATGCACCACATAGCAAAGACCATGTGAGGACACAGTGAAAGATGGTCATCTGCAAGCCAAGGAGAGAGGCCTCAGATGAAACCAACCCTGCCAACACTTTGCTCTTGCTCGACTTCTAGCCTCCAGAACCGTGAGAAAGTATATTTCTGTTGTTTAAGCCATCAGTATGTGATATTTAGTTATGGCAGCCTGAGCACACTAATACAGTCTCATAAATTAGCAATGTCTAATTAAAATGTAACAGGAGCCCTCACCAGTGTGACTCAGTTGGAGCATTGTCCACTATACTGAAAGGTCACAGGTTTGATTCCTGGTCAGGGTACATACCTAAGTTGCAGTTTCAATCTCCAGTTGGGCCATGTGTGGGAGGTAACCAATTGATGTTTCTCTTTCACATCGATGTTTCTTTCTCTTTCTCCCAAATCAATAAAAAAAAAATGTAACAGGAAATAAAATATCTCATGTAAAGTAGCAACCAAATTACAAAGCACTTATTCAGGAATAAATCTATGGAGACAATTACAAAGCTGCTTAAAAGAAATAAATACCTGAATAAATGGAAAAATATAGCAACTTTATTCATAGAAAGATAATCTCATAAGTATTTCCATTCTCCTCCAAATTGATCTATACTTTTATGGCAATGACATCAATTTCAACTCAAATAGGGTTTTCATGAAAAAAGAAAGGGACAATAATAACAAAGAAAACATTGATAAAGAACATGGGGAAGGCACATGATTCACTATATAGCCAAAAGTTTATATGGAACCAAAAAAGACCCCAAATAGCTACAGCAATCTTGAAAAAGAAGAACAAAGTAGAAGGGATCACAATACCAGATATCAGGTTATACTACAAAGCCATAGTAATCAAAACAGCCTGGTACTGACACAAGAACAGGCATGTAGATCAATGGAACAGAACAGAGAACCCAGAAATTGACCCAAGACATTATGCTCAATTAATATTTGACAAAGGTGGCAAGAGCATACAGTGGGGTGAAGACAGCCTCTTCAATAAATGGTGTTGGGAAAATTGGACAGCTACATGCAAAAAAATGAAGCTGGACCACCAACTTACACCATACACAAGAATAAACTCAAAATGAATAAAAGACCTAAATGTGACCCATGAATCCATAAAAATCCTAGAAGAAAATGCAGGCAACAAAATTTCAGACATCACACACAGCAGAATTTTTACTGATACAATGCCTAAGGCAATAGAAACAAAGGAAAAAATGAACACATGGGACTTCATCAAACTAAAAAGCTTCTGCACAGCAAAAGAAGCAACCATCAAAATGGAAAGGGAACCCACTATATGGAAGAGTATAAATGTCAATGACATATCAGATAAGGGATTAATTTCCAAAATATATAAAGTACTCATATAACTCAACAAAAGGAAGACAAAGAACCCAATTAAAAAATGGGGAGAGAACCTAAATAGACACCTCTCCAAACAGGACATACAAATGGCCAAGAGACATATGAAAAAATGCTCAACATCATTAATCATCAGAAAGATGCAAATTAAAACAACTATGAGGTATCACTTCACACCTGCCAGAATGGCTGCCATCAACAAATCATCAAACAACAAGTGCTGGCAAGGGTATGGAGAAAAGGGGACTCTAGTACACTGCTGGTGGGAATGCAGACTGGTGCAGCCACTGTGGAAAACAATATGGTGTTTCCTCAAAAAATTAAAAATTGAACTGCCATTTGATTCAGTGATCCCACTTCTAGGAATATACCCTAAGAAGCCTGAAACACCAATCAGAAAGAATATATGTACCCCTATGTTCATAGCAGCACTATTTACAATCACTAAAATCTGGAAACAGCCAAAGTGTCCATCAATAGATGAGTGGATAAAAACGCTGTGGTACATATACACAATGGAACACTATGCAGCCATAAAAAAGAAAGATCTCTTATCCTTTGAGACGACATGGAGGGACCTGGAGAGTATTATGCTAAGTGAAATAAGCCAGTCAGAGAAAGACAAGCATCACATGATCTCACTTATATGTGGAATATAATGAACAAAACAAGCTGAGGAACAAAATAGACCCAGATACATGGAAGTGGGGTGCAGACTGACAAACCTCAGAAGAGATGGATGTGGGGGGAGGGAAGAGATAAACCACAGAACTTATACTCATGTATGAGTAAACAAGGACGTAGACAATAATGCTGGAGGGAGGGCGGGATTGGGAGGAGGGTGTCAATGGAGAAAAAAAGGAGAATCATCTGTAACAAAAATAAAATAATATCAAGTATATAAATGAAAATGAATAAATAAAATAAAAGCCTTACATATTAAAACAGGGTGGTAATTATGCATTTAACAAGTATTATTGTAGCTTTTATTATAAAATGCAATAATTCCTGTTGTTTTTAGATTTTTGTATCACATTAAGGAAGCTCTGTACCATTCAATTTTCTACAAGATTTTTTCATTTTTATAAAAATAGATATTTGACAAATGCCTTTTTAACATCTCAAGAAATGATCACATGGCTTTTTTCTTCTTTTGCCTAATAACAATTAAATTATATCAATTAACTACTTATGTGGAAACATGTTTTCATTTCTGAAATAAAGTCAACTTAGCTGAATTTAATTACCTGACATGATATTTGGTATTTGTGAGTCTATATTCATAAGTAAAATTGATCTATAGCGCTTTTTTTTGCCTATTTTCTATTTTATTATCAGGTTTTCTGGTTTTAAAAATGTATTAGGAACTTCATTTTTATCCTTTGGAACAGTTTAGGCAGTATATACAATTATCTCTATTCTTGAAGACTTGATAAAATTTACTAGAAAAACCTCTGAGCCTATGGCCATTTTTCTTTTGGGTGGTTGTATAGTTTGTTGACAACTCTTTATGTTGATTGCAATGCTACAGCCTATTTAGGTTTTTTTTTTTTTACTTCATCCGGAGTTAGTTTTGACAACTTAATTTAGAAATATGTTCAAGATTTCTTTCCAAGAAGATACATGTTAACAAAAATCTGTGTTGGGTTCAGGTAGGGGAGGAACAGCTGTCCATTATGTCATTAGTGCAGCTGTTAGTCTCTGAGTTGGGGGATAAAGCAAGGTTATAATGAAAAAAACCTCCTTAACTTTTATCAGACAAATTTTTCATGAAGTGACTTGACTGTGTCGGATGCTCAAGGCTGAGTATATTTTCTCTGACTAGCTCAGGAGATACAGGGAAATAATAGATCTAATCTTCTCTCTAAAAGGGCTCCCCTCCTGGTTACAATGTTCTTATGTAAGGAAGAACAACGCACAAAAGCAGCCAATGACTGAGCAGGGTGTACTGTGGTACAGAGAGGACCCCAAAAGGATGAATTTTCACTGTCTCTTTCCACTACTGCAGCGTATCAACAACACAGGACCACGCAGTCCTTTAGCACATTCTGGTACATTCCACTCTGTTTCAGGAGAAGCCAGTACATTTCCATCTCTCTGCACACCTGTCATTCCCACCCCCTATACCCTACACCCTCTCCAGCCTGCCATCGGCATCAGAAATGTATGTGTTTCAAACTCCTCGTCTAGATCCCCAAAGAGAATTCTGTTTCTGCTTATGAAAAATAGTACCGAAGCTCCTGCCAGGTTCAGATCATTGTGGGGCCCTGAGCTTGGGTGCAGACACCCTTGAGTCAGTGTCAATATAGGATACTCAGCAGCTGCAGAACCCGGGCTTCTTGGGAGCTGGCATCTTGGGGCCAAGATCTAAATGAAGTATTCTTTTTTTATTTTCACTTTGTTCATTCTCTTTCCATTCCTTCTTCAGAGAACTTCGGACCCCTGCACATAGGTAACATTTGAGAGCGGGAGAAGAGAAAGAAATGGTGGAGATAGAGATGGTAGAGATAGAGAGGGGTAATCATATGCATGGAATTAATGTTGTGGCCTCTAAATGAAAAAAAAAATGTTTTGCAAATTTTTATAGCTTTTGAATTTAAAAACAGAGCTGAAAAGAATACTTTTGAAGCCCATGGGAAAAGCTGCAAAGCAGAGCTGCTAGGAAACAGCAGTTGGGAGAGGAAAGTTCAAGGGCCATCTGTACGTCTCCAGTGCCCTCGGAAAGCCCTGGGAGGGGCCAGAGAGAGGTGGCATCCTGGACAGTTTATTTTATGGGGAGTCTAAAAATGTCAGAGAGAGGACCCTGGGGACCACATTTCATCACACAGCCCTCGGGGGCCCTTCGGTCTGCTGGCATCTGGCCACCCGGAGGTGAGAGGCCAGGGAACAACTGTGATGACTCTGTCCCATTCTGGTGTTTTGGGGGATTACAGTAACTTTATTTTTGGAAACAGCCCCAGAAATGAAAGAGGCTTGGCCTGTGGGGCCCTCATTTCCACCTTGAGTACAAATAGAAGTCAGACAGAAAGTTGGTCACTGGCCATCTAGGTAGACACAGCCAAGATTGGATGGAGCCAAATAGGAGCCTTGAGAGGTTGGTATGGAAAGATGGACACGGGCAGCATGTCATGTCTGGGGCAGGGGGCGGCCTGAGGGTGGGGAGGAACAGGTCACGGCCCCTCCCTGTTGACAGAAGAAAGAAAAAAGCAACTTGCCAAGTCTAGAAACTTGTTGATTAGTTTAAAATAGCCAACTGTCCCCAACTGTCCACCATGAAGAATGGAGATTTGAAGGCCAGGATTAGCATTACCAGAGTCATGTGGGACTATAGGGCATTACACATTCGTGTTCCTTTCGTTATGGAGCTTTCAATGGAGAACTCACTATCACACTGCAGACCCTCATCTGAGAGGTGAGAGAAAGTAGAACACACAGGAAAACCAAATGCTGATCTGGTGGTACAGGTAGGATGTGGGGTTGAAAGAGACACTGGGATCTCATTTTTAGATCTGTGAAGAAGGACCAACAGAACTACCTACCATGGAAACAGAATGGCTTCTCGGGTATTCTCTGGGTTAAAAAATAACAGTCCAGAGAGGTGAGGAGGTTGCCTGAGCTCACACAGACAGGTAATGGTACAGATGAGCATGAAGGCAGGTCCTCTTACTGTTGGTTTAGTGGTCCTCCGGTCTCACCAAGCAGTCTCTGAGTAATCCATCAGTATCCACACAGTTACTAAGCACCCATTCTGTACCTGCTGCTGTCATGAGTGCAGGGAATGAAGAGGGATGTGGGGGAAGTATTATACAGAAACATAATAACATCTTATACTTCCATAATGCTTTACAGCTTACAAAGCACCAAACTTACACCAGCTCATTTGTATGTTTCCTCAGTATATAAGTGAGAAAACCAAACATTGCTCAAGGGGACACAGGCCATGACAAAGCCAGGACATAACCTGATGCCTGACCTCAACAATTTTCTTTGTAGACAAGACCTAAACATGTGAAACAATTAGTAAACTATATATTACAGTACTACAGCTCATTTAATACATCCTTGCACGATTGAATGAGTTCCATCCATTTGAGATGCCTCTCAGTTGAGATGCCCAATAGATAGCTGAACCTGGTGGAAGGAATACAAGATTTGGTCCCATCACATGTAGATGGCGACGAAGTCATAGGAGTGGAAGTATTTGAGGTTGGCCCTTTCACCAGTTGTCACCATTTTATTAATGGTGTATATAAACACACAGAGGTAGGTTACTTTATAAAAAGTCATCATTCATGAAACAAAAGTATACTGAAGAAGTGGGGATCAACTGGTCTACCTGCTCTGTCTGGTTGGAGGTCGAAATTCTCCCAGATCTGTGTGAGCTCTAGGAGTGATTTCACAGATAGCTCTGCACTAGCTGCTCTTTGCCTGTGTCCATGGCATCTCGCTCTATCTGTGCAGCTCAGTTAGTTTGCAGGAAAGTGTCTAGGAGAACCCCATGCAGATCTGCAACCGTCTCCATCTGTGGTTTCATCCCTGCTTTGCTCTGCCCAGCAATTTCCAGCTACATCAGCTTCCAGGATGCTGACCTCTGTCACCTCAGTTCGGTAACATCACCTGCTCTACTTGGGTTCCTCTCCTGTGCCACAGGACAGAAAATGTCTCCAGGACAAAAGCCAGGATGCTCATTTGTTTCCTTTGTTCCTTTCCTTTTTCTCCAGGAACATGGTACTATTCTGCACACAGTTATTTCATACGTGTTACCCAGCTTTCTAGCTGTTTATGATGTGGGGGAAAGTTTGCTACCACTGAAGCTTCCAGCGTGCTAGAGGCCAAGTGTTCCCAGGTAGTTTGGAAGCGATGCATACCTGCTGTGTGTGTTGAGATGACACTGCTTGACATTTTGAAAGTAACCATGGATGTCAAATTTTTAACTATAACCATGTCAAAAAAATTAAAAATGTAACATAAAACTTCCAACCCAAGGGAGCATGGGACAAAATAGAATAAAGAAAACCTGATCATTTCACTAGTAGATGGGAAGGAAGAGAAAAAATAAAATAAAGAAAAGCATACAAGGATTCCAGTGCCAAGAAAGGAAGTCAAGAGAACCTACAGATGGGACTGCTGACTCCTGACAATGTGGAGATGACTGAGGTATTTGGAAAAGACTTTAAAGGAAATATTGGATGTCTAAAATTCTCAGAGAGCCAAAGGAGGAACTCACATCATGGAAGAATTAGAAGTTATGAAAGATTAAAGGTAGACAATAAAAACCATTAGAAAACTAGAACTGAACTAAAGAATTAGAAAAAGAATTGACAGGATATTCTAAAGAAAGAATATTTTCTTGGAAGACAGAATATTCTGAAGAAAGAATTTTCCTTGGAGAAAATCTCCCAGGGTATATAACACAGAAGGAAAAAGAAAGGCCAGTTATGAACTAATATATTCCTATCCAAACACCTGCAACATATATAAAACACAAGAGGACTTAATTACAAAGAAAATTTTACCAAAAATGCTATCAGAGAGGGTGACCTTATCATCCTTCTCTTAGAAACAATTTGATTTAAAAACAAAAACAGAAAGCAAACATCCAGGAGTCTTGAATAACATGGTTTGCAAGCTTGATCTAACAAGTACACGTAGAATCTTGAGTGGAACAATAAGATGGGTTATAAGTCTGGTGATCACACATATGAGTCTGTTTCTAGACTCTATTCTTATTCTGTTCCATTGTTGAGTGTGTCTTGGCTTATGCTAATACCACAGTCTTAATTACAATAGCTTTATCCTTTGTTTGCCCTCCACTCTGAAAGACAAGGTTAACCTGTAGCTTCCTTTTCCCACCATGTACTTCAAAATTTTATAAATATGTTGAAGGGTGATGAACCATGTGCTAAAGCCCCAAGTCTCCTAATTTTGACACCCCACCTGCAGGTGATCACCAAAAACTTCCTGGTTTTCCTGTCCCCTGTAGCAGCCTTCTGCCAGAACCCAGCCTGGATTCCAAGCCTCACCCTGGGCCCAGCATTGATGAAAGTCCCCAAGGAAAAGCACCTATGGACACTTAGTGTTGATTTATCACTCCTTCTAAGGTGTTCGTTCTTGCTGGTTTTGTTTTCCTGCTAACTCCCCTTAGTAGATCTTTGCTTTTAAGAACTGAAGACTGCAATTAGTTTCTCTCTTCTGGAAGCTTTGAGACTTTTTATTCGCTTTCCACGTGGCCTTAAATTCATCAGGTGTGTTATGGGGAAAATGGCCATATTTTTGAGGCATCTCAAGACACCAGTTTTATTCACGTTAGCCCCATGACACCACTAAAAGCTTTGCTGGTTTTCTGTGCCCTGGCTGTGGGCCCTGAGCCTTAACCTCCAGCCAGCACCAAGAGTCGACACATCCTCCATGAAAACAAGGCAACTGCTGACCTTCAGCTCCCTCTGAAAGGTTTTCCACTGCCTGAAAATTCAGTCCCTCTAGTCCTCATTGCTTCCAGAGCCTTCCAATGTCTTTCAAATATGGTGTCTGCATTTTATCTGGCTTTCCTAAGTGTTGTCAATCAGAGCATAGACCTGCCATGACCAATTACATCACCACTGGAATGACAGTTTATGAAAAAGTATCACAATAGAAGGAAACATAGTGACAATAGTAGCTATTGATTTGTGTTGAATGGAGTTGCTAGTCATTTCCTTTTTCTGATTTTGTAAATTCTTCAAAATGAAGTAAGAGAGAAAGAACTAAAGATAAAAGCATAAATCAGTGAACTAAGAAAGAAAAAAAGAATGAAATTGTTAAAAACAAACAAACAAACAAAAACCTGATCTATTTAAGGGGATAAGAAAGGGACAATGCAAATAGTCAAATGTGTGTATAAAGGTTAGGATGTAATTTTCATGAGAAAAAAGTGGCATATTTCACTCTGAATAAAAAAGCAAAATTAGGGCTGCAAAGGCCCACCATACCTAAAAAATTAGGAGGAAAACTGTGTGAAGTATCTATGATAGTAAAGTAGATTTTCAGTTACATGGTGTGTTTGGAGAAGCCCAGGAGGTCTGACCCTGACACCTTCCCACTCACCTGCCATGACAATGATTTCGTCTGCTACATCCCAGTCTCCGACCTATAGAGTCAGTGCTTTGGGTTATCGACCATACATGTGGGTTGCTCTGAAGAAATACAATCTCTTCCTTGGGTTGGCACAAAGGCCTGTTTCTGGTGGGGAAAGCAGCCTTCTCCTGCTTGATCTAATTAATGCAGGATACATAAAATTAGCACTATCATCTGGTATACTTTGAAAGACATGAAAAGTCTAAAAAGGAGGATCACAGACTAGAAATGTATAAATATAAGTGGATGTGGGAGAACTTAGTCAATAAGTCTCCACCAACCTTTTTCTGTATACCCACCCTATGTAATAAGCTGGATATATGATAGATATTACTAGTAGCCTACAGAATATTCACTCCATTTTTCCTTCTTATTTACAGAAACCCACTTTTGTTTGGAGAATATGGGGAGCAATGTGCATGGATAAAAATACTTTTCTCTCAGGATCACTTGCAGCTAGAGACTGACCAGGTGATACAATTGTGGTAGAAATTTAAGGAGAAGTCTATTAGCTTTAGAAAGCATGTTTTTTTTTTTTTCCTGATTAAAGAGACAGACTCAGTGCTACATGTCTTTATTTCTTCCCTCTTTAAATTTCTTCTATCTAGAATATAGTTCTGATGTCTGAAGATGTAATAGCCATCTTGAAATAAATACCATAAGGATGAGGAAGAGAGGAATATTTCCTTGAGTAGTTGTACTGCTCTCAATTTTCCAATCTTCAGACTTCTTTTTATGTGGGAAAAAATAAGCCCACTGAAGGTGATTATCTGTTATATGCACCCAAATGCAATCCTAACTAAAGGGGGTGGGAAGTTGATGCAGATTTTTATGAACTTGCAATCTAGTAGAGTTTCTAAAAATTCAAAGAAATATTTAAAAAATGAGGGAGTCCCACTGCTAGGAATATATCCTAAGAATCCTGGAAAACCTATCAGAAAGAATATAGGCACCCCTATGTTCATAGAAGCACTATTTACATCAGCTAAGATCAGGAAACAGCCCAAGTACCTATCAGCAGATGAGTGGATAAAAAAGCTGTGGTACATTTACACAATGGAATACTATGCAGCTGTAAAAAAGAAGGATCTCTTACCTTTAAGATAGTATGGAGGAACCTGGAGAGTATTAAACCAGTCAGAGAAAGACAAGCATGATCTCACTTATACCTAGAATCTAATGAACAAAATAAACTGATGAACAGAATAGATCCAGAGATATGGAACCTCAGAGGGAGGGGGCTGGGAGACAAGAAGAGATAAACCAAAGAACTTACGTGTATATATGCATAACTAACGGATACAATAGTGTGGTGAAGGCAAGGCAGGGCGGGGCAGGAGCAGGGAGGAGGAGGTCAATGGGGGGAAAAAGAGGAGACATCTGTAATACTTCCAACAATAAAAATATTTAAAAATCAGGGTTGACCAATGATGCCATATGGAAAACATTGAAAGAAAAAGGTTTCATAGGGAAACAAGGAAGAATAGTGCCTAAACCTATTCTTTACACAATACAGAATTATTTATCATTCTCTTTGTTGTTTATACCTCAAAGTCCTTCTCATCCTAGCATGACAACTCTTCTTGTCTTTCTCCGTTTCAAAATGTACCCCAAAACTTAACCAAAGTTTGTCCTGAGCGCGACCTTGCCATTCTTGCCCGCCTCCTCATACCTTCACAATCTATTATCCTCTTTTTCGCAAGTCCTTCTTTGCCCTTTCCAAAGTAAATTAGTTAAATTGGTTTGCTTGCTTTTATTTCTCCTACTCAACCAGTATCCATATCTGTGCAAGCGCCCCAGGAATAGAACTGGCAAAGACCAAGTTATCTGTAGTGTGAAAAGGCAGATGGAAGTCATTAACATCATCTTTTATTATATTTTAATTGCACATAGATATGCATAATTAAAATACACTCATGGACACATACATTCGTCTGCCTTTATTGACACTCAGATAGGGCTTGCTATAATAAGGATCAAATGCCAACGCCCACCTTCATCCACCCCTTCAATTTAACTTAGCTAAACTAGAACATGTCATTCAGTTTCTACACAAGAGCATAATCAGCACATTTCACGACATTCAAAGCAATTCAGAAAACGACTTTTGAAAAATAACAAGAAGCACCACACATTCCGTAAAGCACCTCACCTCCCTGCAAATCCGTGAGCTGGGAGGCCCTTCCCTCTCACCCCACTGCCCGCCGTGTTACGGAGGAAGCTCCAGTCTGTCTCCTCCGAGCTGGGAAGGGCCACCTCCCAAGAAACAATGTCTGCCTTGGTAAATAGTGTCCCTGCTTCTAAAGCCACATCTCGTGTTTTATTTTTCGTATCTGATGCCCTTTTTATTGTCATCTGTCTTTCATCAGTCTCCCACGGAGAATTCCAGCTACCAGTACTAACGACATTATACACAGTACCACCATTGATGCCAACTCGAAATGGAAATACATACTTTTTTTGTTAGGGTGCATAAACCTCCTGGTTTAATGAAGCAGAGCCACGCTGCAGGTTTATCTCAGTTTATAATAAGAAAACTTGGTGTGTGTATTTGTGTCATAAAGAAAAGCTAAAATTAACACTTTTAAGATCGCCTTCAACACATGAGTAAACCTTATTATAAGCAGAAAAGAAAATCAAGGTAAAAGTTGATTAAAACACCAAACCAAATTAAATTTCGCCTAATAGTGTTTACTTGTTTGAACATCTGGAAAAGTTTGGGCATACACTGCAAACATTTTTAACCCAACTTTAAAATAAATTGTGCTTGGTTTCCACAGATGTATTTAGGTTGGGTCCTTTTAAAGAAATGATTCTTTAGGATTTTTTTTTTTTTTTTTTTGCATTTAACAGGCAAGAATTTGGATCATAAGGTGCCAATGGAAAAATATCTAAACATCTTCCTTAATGGGTCCTCAAAATAACACCCTAGTATTTAAAAAATACAATTTAAAAGATCCTGTACCTTTGCTGGGTGTAAAACAGACCTGGGGGAATCTCCTAGATAGGGGTCACTAGGGAGAATTCTCACCTGCTGAGAGAGGAAAGAGAAGTAGCTGATGGGGTCCCCGAACTGGCCCTGACTCCAGGGACATGCACTAAATCCCAGGAGATGAGTACGTCCTGCACAGCTGAGGGTTTCGTTGACATTCCTAAGTGCCCTAAGCTGAATGCTGTGTCTCTCATAACCTGGATAGGTTCTGTCATTCTCCTCCCCACCCACCATCCGTTGTCTTCTCAGGGATTGCATGGCTGGGGTCAGCCAAAGTGCAGATCATTCTCCCAAAGAACAGGGCTTTTGGTAGGAAAGCTTGCACCCATCTTACATATCAGGGAACACTCTGTGTGCCGCTGGATAGGGAAGGGTGGGCTAGGTATTTATGGGGACCAGTTTGGGAAGGAAAAGCTAGAAAGGGAATTTGAAGACCCAGAAAGCCCCAGTTCAACCTTGGCAAAGCCTAAAAACCCTGTTCTTCTGTTACAAAAACTCTAAAGATTTGTTTCATTTTCTGGTTGGCATCAGCATAACTGCGTACCCTGTATAGGAATCTGGTTCCCCCCACCCTACTTCTCTCGACGTCTGCTCTCTCTTAATGTCGTGTTCATATTTGGCTTGTCAGTTCTGTCGTTCCCAAATTCTCAGACTGCTCCGTAGCTTCTTGATGGGTAGGGTCATCTCTTAGACTTATTTTTTATCTTCTCCATCAAGGCCTCATTAGCACAGGACTTGCTGAGTACACAGCAGGTGATGAATTCTTTTGAGGTATTGAGAAAACACAGGGCTGGTTAATCTTTGGTGTTCGGACTTTTTAAGCACTCATTTAATAAGCTAGGAGAGACTTAGATAACAGGAGAGACAAATGTAAGTTGTCAATCAGAGAAACAACTCTTCTTCTTTCTCCTTCCTCCTTTTCCCTCCTCCTTCTTTTTTCTGTTTTACTCGTTTTTCCTTCTCGCTATACTGTACCTTCTGGATGCAGCTAAGAGGAACTTGCCCAAGCTGTGAGCTTTGTGTGTTGGTTAAGGATTGTGGTCAGCAAAGTTGGTTTCCTTATTAGAAAAGTCTGGTTTACACTGTGCTAAAACTTCACACTTCTGATTTTTTAAAAAATCGGTTGCAGACATATACCCTCTAAATTCTCATCTCCGGTGTAACTTCATCCACATACTCATAACTCAGGGCAGCCTGTGGTGGAAAATCACGCACTCATTTACTCCCCATTGTTTGTTGCTAGAGGGGAACACAGGTTAGCCACAGAATGTCTTAAAACATTGAGAATCATAGCCATTCCTCTCTCTTCTTAGCCTTTATAAGCACTTATTACCTTAATCCATACCACGTAAAAAAACGTAATCAATTTTTTTCTACTCTCTTTATGATTACTTTTTTGCATTTCCACCTTGTACAGTGGTTTTCAAAGTGTGGTCCCTGGACCAGCAGCATTGATATCCCCTAGGAATTTAGGAATGTGAATTCTCCGGGTTTTATCCCAAACCTACTGAATCCGAAACTCTGGGGGTGGGGCCCAGTCATGTTTCCACAAGCACTCTGTGTGATTCTAGGAACTAAGCATCCTGGCACCTCAGAGAGACAGCTCTTCCCTTTGCCATCACACTCTAAAAACAGGACAGGGAGACACTCCTGAGAGCCGGGGTGGGCCTCCAGAGAGCATCACTGCACAACAGGGCCAGTCCATGTGCTAGCACCACAGACCGTCGGAGAGACACCCCTCCAGGAGACAACCGCCTCGGAACTGGAGAGGAAGTGATTGCCCGGCATAATCAGCAAATTGCGTGATGAACAGAAGCATCTGCTACTAACATTTTCAAAGCTACATTTTTCACAGGTACATTCCAGAGTGTAACAAACCACTTGCACATGTGGGGGCTGATCTCTCAACGATATATCTTACCTGCCTTTCATGTCATCACGGGTTTCCTTAGAAGTTAAAGTTCACTTCAAAGTCATAGTGAAGCCAGAAACATTTGCAGGCACAACAATGAGTCTTCGGAGATGTCAGTGATCAAGGCCCCGGGAACACTGTGAATTAGGGGATGGCTGCCCGAGCTAATCTCCCTTAGTGCTACTCTCACTTCCCCTGACACCCTGCCCATGTCAATTACCTAGACTCCCCCGGGAACCTCATTAGCATGTCAGTGCTGGGGCCTCCCTCTTAGAGGTTTTGCCTTAATTGTTCTGGGTGGGGTCTATGCACTTGGTGTTTTTAGAAAGCACCCCATGTTCCCCTGCTTCGCAAGCCAATCCTAGAACCACTGAACTGAATGAATGTTTCTCGAGTACTTCCCAATAGAAGCTTCGAAAGGGCAGAAGGCAGAAGGGCGTGTCTTCAAGAAGCACAGAATGATGGGATGTGAAACCAAATGTACACACCTAACGAGGACCCACAGTTCATGGGTGCCACGTTGGGATGCCCACAGTTCGTTGTCTGTGCCAAAGACAAGTAGAGATCATTCTTACTGGGAACAAATAGATACAGGTCCACAGAGGAAACGACCTAACTCGTTTCAAATCTGGCTTCGGAGGATTTTTAGCAGACAAGGGGAAAAGAACATTTTGGGCAGAGAGAATGAAAATGAATGAAAGCGTGGAGACAAGCGAGTTCAAGAATGTTGGCGGAATCAGTCAATACTGGATAGTTGCTGTATACAGGGCATGAGGCTAATGTATACAGGGAAGGTTGCCCAGGCCAGATTTTGAAGGATTTTTGAATGCTTGGTAATAAGTTGAATCTTATTCTCAATGAAAAGAAATATTGATATGTATTTTAGAAAGATATGACATTTGGAAGATAACTACTATTTTTACTAATGAAAGTGTTGTGAACTATATTTAGCCAATTAAGTAAACACATTGATCATTTGCTTTGTTCCAAGTTCCTGTGCTAGACACTTTGAGGGATTTAAAAAATACCCAGGGCAACAACTTATCATTGTAATAAATAGATTGCTGAATCTTACACTTACATCTTTTTTTTTTTTTTTAAAGCCTTGGACAGTTTGGCTCAGCAGTTAGAGCATTGGCCTGCGGACCAAAGAGTCCCAGGTTCGATTCAGGCCAAGGGCTGTTCGTCCTCGGCCCCGGTTGGCAACCAATTGATGTGTCTCTCTCACATCAGTGTTTCTCTCTCTCTCCCTCCCACTCTGTCTGAAAATAAATGTAAAAATATCCTCGGGTGAGGATTTTAAAAAAAACTTAAAAAAATTTTTTTTAATTTATTTTTTAGACAGAGAGGAAGGGAGAGATAGAAACATTGATGTGAGAGAGATACATCGTGAGAAAGATGCCTCCTGCAGGCATCTTTGTGAGAAAGAAACATTGATCAGCTGCCTCCTGCACGCCCCCTACTGGGGATCAAGCCCACAACCCGGGCATGTGCCCTGACTGGGAATCAAACCCGGACCTCTCAGTCCATGGGACGATGCTCAATCCACTAAGCCACACCAGCCAGGCTACATTTACATCTTATAATTCTATTATACAAAATAGAATTTTGTGGGTTAAGTAGCCAATTTCTGTTGTTGCTGTTGATAATTCTTGTTCTAAAAGTAAAAGCAGTTTATCTGTGGTGAAGGTAGCACACTGGAGACACTTGGAGCATTAGCCCAATGGCTGGTTACATACAACATGGACTGAAACTGGACTTGGAGGGAACGGTCATGCCCCAAAGACCATCCTGAGTAAGGGCTGCATTCCAGGGCACGCATGCTCCTCACAAGGGTTTCTGCAGATCAGGCATCTTCCCGTGATAACTGGGATGCATGGTACCAGGTGTGAGCGTTTGTATACAGGCGATTTGTTTGGTTTTCTTTTTATGAAGGAAAGAAGGCTCAGTCACTCTTCCTTTGCCATCAATAGAAGCAACAACTCTACCCTCCTCCAAAATGCACTGAATATTCCAACTGCTGACATTTCTCATGGTGGTGAAGAGGAGCCTTGGCACTGACGTGGTGAGATCTGAGAGCACCTGCAGGCGTGCCTCAGCACCACCAGATGCTCGCAAAATGACCTTGAGTAGGTCATTTTCCTTACGTCTAAATTTCTTCATCTGAAAAGTAGAAAAAATAATAGTCCCTGTGTCACAGAAATTTGAGAAGATTAAATGAAATGACAGTGTTAAAATATAAGCTATTATTACTACAATAGCACACAGGGCTTTGTGCTGGATGCTGGGGATGGAGAGTCAGATGAGACAGGACACCTGCTCATTGGTACATTAGTAGCATACAGCCCCTGGGTTGCATCAGTACTTGCCTCCCCCAACCTTCTCCATGCAGGAGACCTCTGACTTGCTGGTGTGGATATGCTGAGCCCTGAGCCAATACAGATAAAGCCTCATATAGAGTGAGGGCCCCCTTCCACAACTTTGTCTGGGCTTGATCTTGCCAAAGACCCAGGGCATCTATGCGGCCCCTATGCTGTAGGAAGGGGTCTCAAGCCAAGGAATCCTGGGGGCCTCTAGAAGCTGGAAAAGGCAAGGAACAGATTCTTCTCTAGAGCCCACAGAGAGAACCAGCCCTGCTGGCAACACCTTGACATTAGCCCAGTGAAACTGATTTCAGACCTCTGATCTCCAAAACCATAGAAGAATAGCTTTGTATTGTTTTAAGCAGCCACATTTGTGGTGATTTATTACAGCAGTCACAGGGACTAACACAATAAGATTAGAAAAAGAAAGTAGAACTAGACCTTGATTGCCCAGTGGGGAAGTTTCGTCTGTATTCTGTGGATTATTGTTCCTTGGCCCTAAGGAAAAGATGGGTGGATTCCCGATTTAAACTGGACAGGTCGCCTCTAATCGAGGCACTTATCATTATGAAAATCTCCCTCCTGCCCGGCCGGTGTGGCTCAGTAGATTGAGCATCGTCCCATGGACTGAGAGGTCCCGGTCAGGGCACATGCCCGAGTTGTGGGCTCGATCCCAAGCAGGGGGCGTGCAGGAGGCAGCTGATCAATGCTTCTCTCTCACATTGATGTTTCTAGCTCTCTCTCCCCTCCTCACTCTCTCTCCATAAAAAAATCAATAAAAACATATTAAAAACACACACACACAACTCCCTCTTCCAGGGACACTATTCCCACACACCACTACCTTTGTCCCCAGGGAACCGCTTGCAATATGGATGTCAGACTAGATGAGATGCGGGTTCATCACAGCTTTCAGATCTGTCTGATGGACTGCCAGCCACCTCGGGAAGCCTCACTCCAGGAAGGCTGCCATGTTTTCCCTCCCGCGCCTCTGATCCACCTGTGCCAAGACCAAGGCTATTCCAACAGCAGATTTGCACCGTTTCCTGGGCTTCGTACGCACCCCCGAGGATGACTGAAGCCCTCTCAGGCTGCTCCAGCCACCTTGCCCAGAGTAACTGCTGGACTGAGATGGCTGTAGGGAGGCCAAACAATGCTGCCGAAAATTCAGGGTAGGAACATTCCTGGTACTTTGGCTCATTGCTAAGAGGAGAACTAATGTAGTTCATGTTAAAGAAATGAAACTCTTCAGGATGAAACAGCCTCACCTGAAAGACCCAAACCAAGAAAAATGCATTTCAACTAAGTTCTTTTCCTTTTCCGTGTTTAATTTTAATTATATTATGTAATAAATTAATATGTGTATTTTATACATATTTACAAAAAATATAACTATGAAAAGAAAATAAATGCCCCCCTCATTTCCTTTCCAAAATCTCACTCTCCTCTTCTAGAACTAACAAAGAGAATAATAATTCAACATTCATTTTCCAGATATTTTTAGATATTGATTCTAACGTATATTACATGTAGTAAGTGCAGAGTTTGAAATTAATTTGTTTTTACAAAATTGGATGAATAATAGATTTTTTCTGTAACTTGCTTTTAAAAAATATACTTTTTACTTTAAAACAGTTTTAGATTTGCAGAAAAATTGTAAAGCTCTACAGAGAGTTCCCAGCTACCCCATACCTAGTCTCCCATATCCAGTCATCCTTATTATTAACATCTTACATTACTATGGCATATTTGTTATAATTAGTGAACCAATACTGATAAATTATTAATAACTAAAGTCCATACTTTGTTCAGATTTCCTTAGTTTTCACCTAATGTCCTTTTTCTATCGCAGGATCTCATCCAGGACGCCACACTGCATTTAGTTGTCCTCTCTCCTTGGGCTCCTCTTAATGGTGACAGTTCCTTAGACTTTCCTTGTCTTTGATGATCTTGACAGTTTGGGGGAACACTGGTTAGATACTACGTAAAAGGCCTCTTTATGGGGATTTGTCTGATGCTCTTTTTCGTGACTAAACTCGGTTCTGGGTTACTGGGAGGAAGGTCACTAAGGTAAAGTGCCAATTTCACCGGATCATATTGGGGGTATATTCGATTTATCCCTGTCGATGCTGACCTTGATCACCTGGCTGGTAGTGTCTGTCAGGTTTCTCCGCTGTAAAGTTACTCTTTCCCCCCTTTCCATTCTGTCCTCTTTGAAAGAAAGTCACTATGCCCAACGCCTATGTAGGGCAGAGTATCTGCATAAATTATTTTGAATTCTTCACGGGAGATTTGTATACTCTCCCCTGTTTGTTTTATTTAATTAATTTATATCAGTATACACTCGTGGTATTTACTTTATACTTTGCATTAGAACCCAATACTGCATTATTTATTGTGGCTTACTTTTTCACTTGCCTGGTCATTTTTTCCATTCTTTTAAACCATAATTCTAAAGCCATGGTTGTATAATTATGTGGTTAGATTGCTATCATTTTTTTTTTTTGTCATTACTGATTTTAGAGAGAGAGGAAGGGAGAGGGAGAGAAAGATAGAAATATCAATGAGAGAGAACATCGATTGGCTGCCTCCTGCATGCCCCCCACTGGGGATTGGGCCCACAACCTGGGCATGTGCTCTGACCAGGAATCGAACCAGCGACCTCTTAGTGCAAGGGTAGATGCTCAACCACTGAGCCACACTGGCTGGGCAGATTGCTATCATTTTTTAATTGAGCTCTTTCTACATGAACTGTGGTTAAGAGATGTCTTTTGATTGCAAAGAACAGAGCTGACATCATTTTAATACTTAAAAATTAATTTGGGTAGGAGGAAGTAATTAATGAGGGTCATTAATGTCTGCCATTACAAGCAGTGATTTGGAAACCCAGGAGAATCTGGACATCCTGGGAAATTAGGCATTCAAAAAAAATGTCTTCACCAAGCCCATTCCACCTCACAGATGCTCTTTGGTGGTTTCTAATAAGAAAAGAGCATATATTTCTTTTTCCTTTCGCCATTAATATTGCAGTAATTACACCCTCCCCCAAATATGCAGAATGTTTCAATTGTTCATAATTCTTATGATTATAAGGGGAGCAGAGTCACTGATGTGGTGAAATCGGAGCTGCTGGGCAGGAGGAGTCCTAGGGCTTCAGGCTGAGTTTGCGGAGGGGTCAGGGTAAAGGCAGGGGTCCAATCTACCATGTGCAACCAGAAGTTTGCTCCTTGATGCGCAGCACACCTTGGCAAAGGAAGCAACTTGTGCAAAGTCATGGTGTAAGAATATGAAAAATGGTAAAACTCTTAAGACATATGTTGCCAACTTGTCAGTGAGGGTACAGGGAACATCTCATCCTTGCCGACCGCCCCTTGTACTGCCCATTAATCTTGCTTCAGTTCCTCCAGGCTTCCCTTCACTCGGTCTCTCTCCCTCGAGGGCCCACAATGAGGCCTCTCTGCTCACCTTCAGCAGGAGCTCCCAACAGGTCATTGTATCTTACTGACCTGTGCACTCCTCTCCTGGGATATCCCTGTGACAACAAAGCCACCATGGTCCATCCGTGAAGGCCAGCAGGAAGCTAGAGCAGCTGGAGCAACTGCTTCCTCTTGACTGCACCCTTTTAATGGACATTACTGAGATCTCCCAACTTCTGAAATCGAAGCTGCGAGAAAACGTAGTTCCTTCATCTCCTGACAAAAACTGAAGGAGCCCAAGCTTGTAGATTTGTCTATACTTTCTCTTCTGCCAAAAAAAAAGAAGAAAGAAAAAAAGTTTCTTTTCCATCTGTTTCTAATTGTTGTTTTTCTTCTCTTATCTTCCCAAGTTGGCTCACAAGAGCTCTCTGCTATTGTCTGCTGTTGTCAGGCTGACCTCTTCCCCACTTCTTCCCTATTGCCATATGAATTCTCACCCCGAGCATTGGCTGAAATCTCCGACCACTTCCAATGCCCTCTTCACCTCTTTTCCTCCAAACCCTACCTCTAACTTCAGGGTACAACTCAAAATTTACCTGCTCTGGGACCCTTCATCACCTCCCATCCCAGAAACGTCCCCTTTCCTGCAAACACGGTGCATCTTCCGCAATGCAGGGTGGTCTATAATCCCTCCCCTGAGGGTAGATACTGGGGCCTGCACATCCTTTACATCCCCTAAAGCCCTGACCATCAGGAATTGCTTTTTAATGAACATATGCATGAGACATGTTGGTGAACCACAGAAATAATTCTGCATGGGAAATGAAGCTGATATTTCCAGGCATTTTAGATGTAGAAAATCAGCAGCACGTGGATGAAGAGGTCTGCCGAAAGTCAAGTAGGTACTTAGTTTCACTCCTTCCTCCAAAATCATTAAAACAAAGGAAAATAAAAGATATTAATCCCAAATGGCAACGAAAGTGAAAGAAGTGATTACAGCAGACAAGAGATGGTCAACACAGTTCGGGAAGTAGAACGCAGATATTATATAAGTGGTACTAAAATACAACTGCCAGTAAAGGGACTGCAGAGCCAAAAAGATCCATTGACT
Source organism: Tadarida brasiliensis (assembly GCA_030848825.1). Taxonomy (NCBI): domain Eukaryota; kingdom Metazoa; phylum Chordata; class Mammalia; order Chiroptera; family Molossidae; genus Tadarida; species Tadarida brasiliensis. The sequence goes on along the minus strand of CM061270.1, from coordinate 68,236,231 downwards.
CAACCAACAAAACTCTGGATAGGCAAAGAGATTGGTGTCAGTATCTCCAAAGGCCAGGATGTGGGTGGAACCTGAAAACAGGAGGACTGGGTGGGGTTTATGTACAAATTAAATCTCAGAATCCTCCCCCAACCCATGCAACCAAAAATTGCCTTTCCACCATCCAGGCATAAAAAGGTTTACTCTCTGGAGACTTTGGACTTGAGGACCCCAGGCCCAATTAAAGACAGGGGTGAGGCACCAAAATAGAAAGAGGGGCATGTAAGCAAACCTCTGCAGGTGAAATTGTGAAAGCCTCAACTTTCCCTGCTCCACAGCCAAAACAGCAGGAGTCAGACTTGTGCTCCCCAGGCAGAGGGTGGAGAATTCCTCTCAGAGGAAACTGATGAGCCCCAAGGGAAGCCCAGTGAAATAGCTGGGAGCCCAGTGAAATAGCTGGGTCCCTGCCCAATAATCCTAAAGCAAAGCCCACAGATTAATGAACACTCCTCCTCTCCCCACCTCAATCTCAACCACCAAGCATATACAGGCTCAAATCAACTTTTTAAGGTCTCAACTTGAAAATGAATCTCTGTGCCATTCATTTGCACTAAAAACAAACAAACAAACAAAAAGAGACATTTGCACTAAGTTTCTAATGTGAGTCCAAACCAGAAAGAAAGAGAGAGAAGTTGCTCAGAGGAAACAGAAGCAATTGAAGAATCAAAAAACATTTTTTTAAAAGAATGAATATTCTCAGATAATAAGAAAATATATTAAATCTATGCAGAAGAAAATACATGCTATTAAAATAATGGTTTACAAGAAAAACTCTTAGCAACTCAAAATATTATTACACTTAAAATTAGCATTTAAAAATTTAGTAGACTATATAGATGATTAAATTTAAGTAAGTTTGGAAAATATAACCAAAAGATGGATGAGAAGGAAAAAAAATCAGTTAGAAAATTAAAAAATAAACCATGAAGACCAACATTCAATTGATAAGCTAACCTGAAGAAATGATCAGCAAAAGAAACTGTAAAAAAATACTATAAGAAAACATTCTTGAGCCAAAGGATATGGCTTTCCAGATCAAAATGGAATATTGCATACCCAGCATGTTGACTTAAAAATAGACAACCCATCAAAGCATATCATCATGAAATTTGGAACAAAGAGAAATCTTTTTCTCTCTATCTAGAGAGAAATATCACACACAAAAAATTCTCCCCTACAAAGAATAAGGAATACAGAATTGCCTCATACTTTTCCAAAAGTAGCATTGGCAGCCAGTTGACAGTAGAGAAATTAAAGTTCAAACTGAAAACTAGATCGAATGTAGAAATCTATGCCCAAACTATAAACAAATATGAGAGTAGAATCAAGATATTTTCAGACATGCTGAGCCTTACAAACTTTTTCTTCCTTGTATTTTTTCTTAGGAAGTTACTGGTAGATCTGATTCCCCCAATATAAGGGTCTAAACTCAGAAAGAGGGAGACGTGAGGTCCAGGAAACCAGAGATCCAACTTAGAAAACAGATGAAGGAAATTCCCAGGGTGATGATCAAGACAAATCCTTGGATACCAACAATGCAACAGCCCCAGAGCACAGACCATCCTGACTGGCAGAGAAGGACAGACAGATGGCTCCAGGAGGAATAACTCTAAGAAGAAGCAAAGCCTGAAAGATTGCCTGAAGTACTGTTCACATTGAGAAGTGCTCTATACTCTGCTGGAAAAGCTGAGTAAGAGTTAGTGAAACAGATAATAATAGGAAACAAAAGAAGAAATGATTGTCTACAGAAAGATAATGAGTCATTGTATATGTGTGGCTCATCTTTGAATATTTACATAATTATATAATGCTAGACAGTGAATATTATTTTCAATAAAAATGGTGCCTTACTTATAAAGGGGAAATGGGGAGATGGGATGGATATGTGTTTAGGGCAGGGGCAGAAGGGTCATGTAAAGAGAATTAAATCTTCATCTTCCATAGAAAAAAGTCAACAGATAATGTATCATATTGAAAAGTTGAGAAAGATAGCATAAGCATGATACCTAGAGACATGAAAGTAAATGCCAGAGGGAACAAGCAAGGATTGCAAGTGGCTACTTCTGGAGAGTACAAGTCAGGGCAGAGGAGGGTGGAGCAGGGAACTGCTGGCTTGTCACAAGGTTTAGAATGTTATTTGATGTGCGCTCTTCAGAGAAGCACCATGGTATGGAGTTTACAAGCCCAAACCTGGATTTGGATTTCAGCTCTGACACTTGTTGACTCTGTCCTCTCCATGCCTCAGTTTCCCCTTTCAACCAGGAATAATAATAATAATGCTTGAATCAGTTAATACATTCAAGCACTTAGAAGAGTGGTACTTAGTGTTTTAGAACTATTCATTATTGTTATTAAGCTATGTACACATATAACTTAAAAATTAAAATAGAAAAATGTCAAGGAGTATGTAAACATTGCTGTGAGCTCTACTTCTGAACACTCTGTTCTTTCTTCCTTTAAAGTAATAGTCAGAATTTTATGTTCAATGTTGCCCTAAATAAATTTACCAATCGCTATTCCTTTTTTTCACTATTGAAAAGGTCAGTGTATGGTGCCAGGTGGGTACTGGAAATAGCAGGGGGAACACTTTATGAAGTATAGGACTGTCTAACCACTATGCTATACATCTGAAACTCATACAAAATAATACTGAGTGTAAACTGTGATTGAAAAAATAAATAATAAAAATGAAACGACATAGTAATGTCAATTTTTTAAAAAATGTCAGTGAACACAGGAAGTAGCGAGAGAGCTTGGGGATTCAGCCCTCCTCACCCACAGTCCTGACTGGGTGTCTAAGGAGTGGTCCACACCATCATGTAAGCCCTCCCTTGGCTGGAGACCCCAGTATCAACCCAGAACACACCAAGCCAGACTTTGTGTGTGTGTGTGCTTTTCAAAGCAGCAAGTCATACATCATCCTTGATCAGTGTGCTCATCGTGAAAAGACTTGTTGTCCAGCCAGGGTTCCAGACAGAGCTCTTTGTGTTTCAAAAGTGAATGAAAGAAGCATGAAGACATATTCTAGGAAGCAGCTCATCACTTGCTCTTCAAGGGCGGTAAGGACCCTTCCTTACTGCCCTGTGACTTCTCCTGACCATCACCCTGTGGTGTCACTACACAGTGGAAAAGCTAGAAGGCTGCTTCTGTTTCACTCTCCAACACTTCTCTGTCATATTCAGCTAATGCCCAAGCAGTCCCACATCAGCACCCATACAAGGAAAATCACGGTCACCTGTGATCTTGGTATGCCCTCTCCCACTGCCCCACAGCAGAGCTCACGGGCATACCACTGCTGGACCCCAGTGTTTTCATTGAGGAATGTGGTGAGTGGGTTTGCTCGAGACTCCGACATCTACCCACTCTGAGACCTCGCATAAATATTGTCAGCGCTCCAGACCTCAGTCTGCTCCACTGTGAAAGTGTCAGACTGACTCAAAGGATCCATGCCCTCATTCCACCCAGGGTGAGCAAGGCTGGAGGAGGTGAAGGGACTTGTACAAGGCAACACACTAAGTCTGAACTGGGACTTGAACCCCCCTCTACTGAGCACGAGATATTGTTCTTTCCATGGTGATCCTCAAGCATCACCTTCCAATCACAGACTCTTCCACATGAGAACCCAGGACACAGCCCAGAAATCCACAGAAAGATAGCCTCGTTCTTTCACGGTATGATCATTCCTTCCCAAGGCTTCAGCACTAGGTTTTGATCTTACCAAGAAATTCCCAATTAAAGTAACACATGGAAGACTAAAAGCTCCAGATCCATGGAAACAACCCTTTACTTACATTTGCAGTCAAATCAGCGCATCTGACAGCAAGTTCTCATACAAAGTCAAAGACTCACCCTGCTGTAGACCCGCAACGCCAGAGCCTCGGGAAGGGAGCAGCTTCTGAACAAGTAACCGAGATGGAGAGCCAACTGCTCCCTCCGCCCCCCTCCCTGCCCACACCCACCCAAAGGCCAGTCTCTAACAAGCTGTTTGGCAACTGTGTTCAAGACAGCTTAAGGTCCAGGAGCGGATTGGGAACAGCTAACACTCTGGCAATCATTTTCCTTTCCCGTGAGCCCAGACTTCAGTGGGCGGGCAATGTGGCATTTTGCCTCTGATTTCAACCACTTCTCTAGCAATCCAGCATGAGGTAAATACGGGCCTGCACCCACACAGAACCAACAGCCCCGAGTCCCCTGCCTCCCTGGCGTGGAGGGACTCTTGGTGGCCCGGCCATGTCCATCCCAGGACATACGGAGCAGGCCACAAGCTGCCTGCAGGACCACGCGGGAAGGTTTCCGCTGCGCTGCTCTCTTCCCTTTAAGCCAAGGGAGCAGATGGGCCTCCGATTCTGCCGAAAGCAGCTTCGGGAGTCTTCGAGGATGGACAAGCCGTTTGACTTTTAAGCCACTCACAGCAGCTGTTGGAAATTAACTTTATGTATTCTGCTCTCTGTGGAATTACTAGAGATGAAAAGTCTAGAACACACGCTAAGGACACATTGGGGTGTATTTTCTTCATTCTCTGGTGGCCCCTGGTTTTCTGGTCTCACCTCCCTCACCCACCCTCCACTTCACTGACCAGGGATATGAAACACATCTCTGAACATATCTCACCCTTACAAGGAATTCTCCAGGACTCCTCAAATTCTTCAGCATCAAGTCCCCAAGGGGTGGCATGACCTTCATTCGGGTGGCCCCGCCAGCTGCTTCTCCTGCCCCCTCCCCGCCCCACCTCTGCTTCAGCCATGCAGAGCCCGGGTTCTCTCTCACCTCTGAACTGTTGAACACGAATTTCCCTGTACTCAGAAAACTTCTCCCCATGTCTCAGCAGAAAGGCCTCCTCCTCCAGAAAGTCCTTCTAGGCCCCTCCAAACCGAGTATTGACCATCCCTCCTTGGAAGATTCATTGGATTCTTAAAAAGATCTCTATTAGGATACATTTTCTTAATCTGTCTCTCCAGCTAGATTGTGAGCACTTTATTGGGGAGAGTAACTTTGAGTCCCTTACTCAGCACCCACTGAATAGACTATGTTCAGTGACTGTATTGATTCAATACTTCTCAAGGGTAGGAAATAAGCTATATTCCCTTTTTTATGATCTTCCAGGAAATTGATGCTCAAAAGTGGTTTGTGAATGATGGGATAAATAAAAATAAAAAACTGTATTTGCCCAACTTAGAGAATTTGTGCTGTACTTTACATCACAACATAAGAAATACAGTCAATAATTTTGTTATAATTACATATGGTGCCAGGTGGGTACTAGATTTATGGGGGGAGAATCACTTTGTAAATTCTATAAATGTCTAACCACTATGTTGTCTACCTGAAATTAATACAATATCAAATGTCAACTGTAATTGAAAAAAAATAATTTAAAAACAAGAAATAAGGAATTTATACTTTGTCCTCAGATGCATGCAAGTCTAAATAAACATCAATGATGTCAACCTGGGACTTTGTCTTTAAGTAGTTCATCAGGCCCAGCCGTCCCCAGGTGGCAGTCTCCTGTTCCATTTCCTCCTTCGGGCTGTTAAATGCTGCCCTGCAGGCTTCCTCTGCTCCAGGTGACAGTGAGCAGGAGTGGGTCCCGCCCCACCTTGTTTGCTCCAGCTGCTTGAGCCCCTCAGGACTCACAGAGGAGCCCCAGGAAAAGCTCACTTACATTTTCAGCTGGACAGCTGCTCCCGTGACCCATGGACGGTGTCAGCCTCTGGAGGCCCTCCACGTTTCTCACACAGTTCTGTGAAAATAAGTCCTCATTAGTGTCTAATCCAGGGGGACCCAGGAGACAGGGGTATAAAACGAGGCATGAAGGTGAGGGTTAAAAATAATTGTTACTTCACTTTCTCGTGCTGGTTCTGCCCCCTTCAGCCTAGAACGTTCACTCTGCGATAGTTAGGTTGGGCTGATGTGTTTACAGGCTTATTGATCTGAGCCTGAGGTTTCCCTAAAATGATCAATAATCACCATCCAGGAAGCAGTGGGCTTTACCAGGATGTGACATGAATTCCAAATTTGGTATCAGCTGTTTCCAAGGAAGTCTGTTTTTGTAAAGGGGTCACCAGCACACCCAACAGACACTCTAGTAAGTTCGTGAATTGCTACAACATAAAAAGGCAGGCCCGGTTTGAATTACCAGGCTCTGATTCCTCAGTGGAGTTCTGGTCACACTCACTACACAAACCATCTGGAGCCTCTCTCTGGCACTTTGTTATTTACTCGCAGTCCCAGGTGGAATTAGAGCCCATAATTCACCGATGTCCGCCCCTCTTCTCCATGGACAGCATCATACCTCATCTCAGCAGTCACTCCCTGGCCATCCATCAGCCATTCCAATTTGAGGATCACTTGCCAAAGTGTATGTTTCTCTTTGGGGATTATCATTATAAATTAATGTTTTAAATTTTGGGACTAGTCCGCCATTTTCCAGAGTGTTTTGCCTTTTTTTTTTCCCTCTAAATCTCACATGTCTGAAACCTGTAAAGCACCCACTTATTCCTCCCCAGTCTTTCCTTCCTCCCTACATAAAGAATTCTGGTAACCAACAGACCCTATGCTCCAACCCCTTTCACTTCTCTGGGAAGTCAACAGCAAACCAACCAACCAACATTGGGGAAATCCCGCCAGCTCAAGGCCCTCAGTGAGAAAGACCACTGCTCATCGGTTAAGACTGAGCACGTTATTGAGACTCTCTGTGCCTCAGTGTGTCAGAGAATGAGCCACGAAGACATTTAGTGTTCACACATGTACTGGGCAGTGCTGGACCACAGCAGAGAAAGAACTGTCTAGGTGCACAAAAGTCAAGAAAGAAGAAGAGGCGTGATGTGTCTGAGGCTTGGAGAATTACAAGTGGTCAGGGAACAGGTGGAGGGACAGTCCCATGATGGAAGCTCTGGAGTATCATGTGAAAGAAGTTTGGATATTATTTTCAAAGGGATAGGAAGTCACTGAAGGTTTTAAGAAGGGGGGGTCATATGTTTAGACTTTGTTTTTAGAAATATCCTCATCAGAAATGTGGAGGTTGGATTGAAGAGATGCAGAAATAAAGGGAGAGAATCCACTTAAGGGACTGTAGATGTCAGGCAGGGGAGAAGGGAAGGAAGCCTGAACAGAATGGAGGCCAAGAGGAGAGATCTTTCCAGCGGAATACAGTCCCAAGTTTCTGGCTTAAACAACTGGCTGAATGACAATGCCATTCACCAACACAGGGAATAGAAGGAAGGGGAATGAGAATTTAGATTGGGGATATTTTCAGTGAGTGCCTCTTGGACACTCAAAAGGACTTCCTGGTAGGCAGGAGGATTTTCAGGAAAAAGGAGAGATGTTGGTGTATACAGTGGGTGTAAATAGAAAACACAGGAAATGTGAGACCATCCAGGGAGCAGATGTAGGATGAGCAGAGAGGAGAGTCAGCCCTGAGGTCCTGGGTACTCACTCACCAAAGGAGGATAGAGCTTTGGGGAGACAGCGGTCAATGGTGTCAACTACACCACAGAGAGTTCAGTCCTGTAGAGCAGAAACCAGAAAGAAGTGGGCTGGGGAATGAATGAGAAGAGACAATAAATGGGGCACTGAATGTTGTATTTCAGGAGGCTCAGTGTGAAAGGAGATAGGGCCAAAGGAGATTATTGGTTGGTGGGTGGGTTGTGTTATTTTTAATTACCTTTTTGTTTGGGGATAATTTTAGATTTATAAAGAAGTTGCAAAAACAGTCAAGTTCCCACATTGTTAACATTTTACATTACCATAGCACATTTATCACAACTCAGAAATCAACACTGGTACATCACTATTAACTAACTTCCAGAATTTACTTGAACTTCATCAGCTCTCCCACTAACGTCCCTTTTCAGTCCCAAGATCCAATCCAGGGTTCCACATTGCATTTAGTTGTCCTATCTTCCCACCATCCTCTAGCCAGTCTTCCTTTGGTTTTCACGACCTTGACACTCTTGAGGAGTTCTGGCCAAGCAGACTATAGACTGTCTTCCAACCGAAGTTTTTCTCATGGTTAGACTGGGAAAATAATACTACAGAGGGAACCACCCCCACCCCATCACTTCTATCAGGAGGTACAACAATGATTATATTAACTGTGACCACTTGACTAAGTCAGTGGCTGCCAGGCTTCTCCACCAGGAAGCTTCTGCTTTCCCCTAACTCTACTCTATTCTTTGGAAGTGACTACGTCTAGCCCACACTCAGGTGTGAGGGTGGGAGTGGAGAGTGGAAATTAAGCTCCACCTCTTGTCTTATTTTCAGAATTAGGAAGATCTTTCCAATTCAGCTATAATCTTCATAATTGTCTCTTTATCTGAGAGCTACAACATACGGAGTCTCTGGCACACAATCGAGTCCTTAATCATGAGATTTTATTTGTTCATTGGTTATTTCATTTTCATTATACAAGGTTCCAGGCAAAACAGTTCAGTGTCTACCCTGGGACTCATACTATAATTCACCCTTTCCTCAACTCATTTGGTTACCATGTCCTATCATTTTTACCTACTAAACATCTCTTAAATTCAGTGACAGGTAATAACTGACAAAACTTTGTCAGGTTAACTGGCTCCTAGATGCCTTATTTTTCCTCCAGCTGGAACCCTATCCTCATTCCTGACTCCTGGTATATACAGAAAGGCAGCAAAGGAAACTGAACTCCCCGAAACCCCTCTCTGTCTCTTTGCTGGACTCGAGTGTGTTAAGCAGGAATACAGGGAGGAGGCACAGTGTGGCACATGGACCTGTTTCCCTTCCTCAGCTGCTCCTTAAGCTGTGTGCTGAGTGACCTCGGCTTTGGCTTGCAAGCTTAGAAGAAATGGCTCATAAAAAGCCCCATTCCTGGCATTTTTCACAGAAACTCCCAAGGAAGATATGTCTGAACAAGAATCCTCTCTTTCCCCCATGACTCTGCTTTTACGAAGCTTGTAGCCTGGGTCCTGTCTCCGGAAAAGACAAGCAGAAGACCTGGGTTCCAGGCTCAGTTCTGTCACTAACTTACTCTGGGAAGTGACTGTTCCAGGGTTGACTGTTCCAACTTCCAAATGTCTGTCTCTCTCCTGTTACCTTCTGATTTGGGCACTGATAAAAAAAAGGAGGGGTTGGGCTGGTCATAATGGATTCAGTGCAATTCACCAGCCTTATTAAGTGGCTACCATTTGATTTCATTTCTGGAACTTCTCTGTTACAGTCATAGGACAGGGTGACTGGTTTTGGGAATGTCATGTGGGAAGCCATACCTCAGAAGAGTCACATGGAAAAGGAATTAGGGCGGCACAGGTCAAATTCCAGCTTGGTGAGTCGTGTGAGGTAAATGTGGGGAAGCCCAGTGGACAGAGGAGGGTTCTAACCTCTCGAGAGACTCTCCATGCAGCCCCCGGTTGCCTCCAGCCCCATCCCATCAAGTGGGGTTAGCTTGCTGGTGAGCTCACATAACAGATGGCTCTTTGGGCCTCCAGAGTGTTCTCCAGCCATCACTGGTTGTCAAACTGCAAACAAAAGCCATTCATTGCCCTTACCTCCTCTCCTGAATTCCTCCTAGCTCCATAACCTCCAAAGCACAAGATATGCCATAATCATCTGCGAGTCTCCCACTCCCTTGCCCATCTAAGCGAACCAGATTTTTCTGAAATGCAAAAACGCAGAGCACATGACCTGACAAAGAATATTTTTGCTAATCCTAATTGCAAAGACAGTCTAGCGAATGTAGTTGGTAATAAGATGTTATTATTTCCACGGTTTCTGACATCTTTTCAGAATTGAAATTGAGACTTTCTTAGAAAGTTTGGATGCAGGACAGCCTTGCACACCTCCTTGTCTTTTCCCCTTCCCTCTTACATTCACAGGTCACTGTTACTGCAAGGAACTGACATGCTACTGAGGTGAAAGGAGTAAGGAAAACACCTGCTCAAACTCTAGCAGGCAGAGGAGACTCGGCACAGTGAGATCGCAGGGATGCGGGGTGGTGCCTCTGGCCCCGTGTTTCATCTGCTGATACTTAAAATCTAACCATCAGAAATTCAGAGCTTTGACACAAATTTTTAGTCACAGTTAAACAAAATCCCCATGAGTTGTCTTCAATCACGGGCACCTTTGGTGGAAGGGTTTGATGTCAGGTGGGAGATTACTGGAGGATGGCAACGCATCCTGTGTCTGAGACGAGATGGCTGGCAAGGACCCTTGCTTGCTGCCTGCTACATGTTCTTCAAGAAAAGGCCAGCTCCTCCCTGGTGCAACCTCAGAGTGTGAGATCCTCTGACTCTTCATAATCCCAGAGAGAAAGAGCAAGAGGCACTGGAGGGGACATGGCCAATGTCATGGTGGTAATATCTTCATCCATTGCAGTGGAAGAAACTGGACATCACCATTAAGAGCTTGGCCCAGGAATCCAGGGACCTAAGTTCTAAACTTGGAATCTTCCACCGTAAAAATAGAAGGCAGACAGCATAATCTCTAATATCTTGCCCACCTAGAACAATCCAGGGTTACCTTAGATCAAGTAGATATTTTTCCAGAATGATAGGAAATGTAGGTGAGACATGGGTAAGGAGCGTCTGGGATGTGAGAAGGATGAGGAGAGAATGGGGAATTGAAGATGTAAAGGCACATATAGGGTTGGTGAGACTCTCCATATGTGACCCATACAACTTCTCTGAATGATTCTAAGAAAAAATGACTCTCTCTCCTCTCTGACTTATACTTCCGATATAGTAGCTCACGTTCTATTCTGTCCTAAGACTCCCCCAATCACTTTAATTGGGTAGCAAAATCATCTAAAATCCACCATTTTATTTGATTCCCCACTGCCCTAAAAAAACAAACAAACAAACAAACAAAAAAGAACCATAGTAACTTGCCAGAAATCCTCATTCTCATTTCCTAGGGACAAATCCTGGGGCTCAGTGACTTACAAGGTTCCACATATACAACTTCTTGGGGGACAGCTGAAGCCGGAAACTGTGTCTTCACCAGTTCTTTGGAGCCTTAGGGTTGCTTGAAGCTGTCTTCAAGAAAAGCCTGCTAAACACTTATTTTACCTCCCTCATCATCTGGCCAAACTTCTGCTCCGAAGAGCCTGTCATAATAAAGCTTCGAGTTGGGTTACCTGCTCATATCTTGGGCAGGACAGTAGTTTTTGTTGCTCGTGGCCTTAGAGATTCCACCAAGCCACCTGCAGGGTTCAGAGTGTCTTTGAGCTGAACAGCTGGGGGCTGCAGGCTTTCCCCCTAATTCAATCTGTGCTGCTCCACTTTTATCTGCTTTATTTATTGGTCTCTCAGTAGGTATTAAAAAGTGTTTGAGAACCACTGTAGGGCAAGTTCTAGTGAGCGGTGTTATTTCCAGCCTGAACCCGAGTTCCAGTTTCTTTACATGACATGCTAATAAATCTCTGCTCCAGCCTCCCAATAGAAGAGGGGCGACAGAAGCAGCCCATTGGTCTTCAAGACATAATGTCACCTGTCACATCGGGATGCCTCCAGGGCGTCTTAAATCCAGAGGAACATGTGAGTAGTCATTCCACGTCTTAAGACCACTCTGATGAGAGAAGCCTCATTACCATGTGTGCACAGTAGCTAGTATTTTACATACACTAACTGGCCTGTTTTCATTCATTCCTCTTAAATACCCAAAGGCATCCTACCTACATGAGGAGCTGAAGGCCTACAAACCGTGGTCGTAAAACTGTTTGCACACTACGCAAGTGCTAAGGAGCACCTGAAACCACTTTGCTTCTATTTGTTTTGCCCCCTAATATGCACACTGGTATATTAGTGTTTCTTTTGAATCCCCCTGGGTTTGGATATTATACACCCAAGTTTTACTTCAAATTGAGTTTTCACAGCTGGATTATAAACCAATGGAAATGTTGACCCAGCACCAACTATATCATTCCAAACAGGTGTTGCTTTAATTAGCCTTATCGTAAAACAAAAATTAAAGGAAAACATTTTAACGTACCGCAAGAGTTTCTTAAGGTCTTAAAGGGAACAGGCAAATTGTTGAGGACTTTTAAGCCTTATCTCCTTTTCTCAGAGGCTCTCTTAAAAAATTCACCAACACTTCTGAAAATCCAATAACCATCTGATGTTTTAAGAGGAGGGAAAAAAGCTGGCTTCTCTAGCGTGTTTGCCAGTGAAGGAGAAAGTCTTTAAGGGAAGAAGGACAGTCCTCCCAAGTCCATTCACCTGGAACTTAGATGGCCTCATCTCAGGCGGGAAGAAGACAGAAAGGCATCTTGGGATGTCATGCCTCACCTTAAACAGGATTATTACTATTTTCCATGCGAAGCAAAGGAGTTCTGTGTGTACTTACTACAGAGGAAAAGGAAGGTTACAAAAGTTCTACCCTCAAAGAGTCAAGCTCATAGTTGTACACACATGAAACCATTTAGAGAACAAGTTAAAACTGGATGTGAATTAGCTCAGGTGTGCTGATATTTCAGCAAGACAGCACAAACTTTCTTTGGCCCAAGGAAGTGTAGAATGATTTCCTAGAGAAAGCAGATTGACAGGTGAGCCTCAGAGATTGAATATGGAGAGAGAGAGAGCACCTCAAGCCTAGGGAGACTGCATCAGGTAAGGCACAGAGCAGTGGTTCTCAGCTCTAGTGTATACCAGTCACTGGGAGGATTGGTTAAATGGATTACTGGGCCCCCCAGAGATTCTAATTCAGAGGGTCTGGGAAGAGGGTCCAAGAATTTGTATTTCTATCAGGTTCCCAGCTGATATGGATGCTGCTGGTCCATGGACCATACAAGACTCAGCATATCATTATACTCACAGTTGATTGATTTGAGTGAAAAGATACAAAACAAAATCAATAAAGGGGAGGCACATGTGGCAGAGTTTGGAAGGAACCAGGCTCCAACTTCAAGAGTACCCTCCTAGTGGAATCACACAGTGTGCTGCATTCCTGTAGCAGCAAGTTGTGATGACATGTGTCGAATGCTTGTCTGCCAGGGAAGCTCAATGGAGACGCAACACCCAGGATGTTGACTGAGTACTGGTCATATAGGCACCCTCTGTCCAACACGTACCAGCATTCCAGACTTTCAGGAGGAAAGCAGGAATTCACCATGAATCATATTGTTTGTACGAACAGTTCAGGCCTAGTGAGTCACTCTTTTAATTCAGGGAATGGTGAGGAACTTCCCAAATTCAAGTTGCCAGATGTTTACGTAGTCAACCTTGCAAGCAGGCCTTTCTCATTAGAGCTGTCTCAGGCCTGCTTTGTTAGCTCTATTTTATACAACCCCTCCTATCTTGTGTTATTGTTACCATATCTACATATTTTTTAAATCCCATAAGATGTCATTGGCATTGTTTTTTAGAGTCAATATTCATTTACATTTAATATTTCCATTTTTCTTCCTTTAGTATTTCCTGTAGGTCATTTCCTGCTGGGAATGAGATATCTCAGCTTTTGCCGGGAACATCTTTATTTCCTCTTCATTTTTGAATGACATTTTTGCTGGCTATAGAATTCTAAGTTGGCCTTTTTCCCCCCACAGCACTTTAGCAATATCATTCTATTGTCACATAGTTTCCTTTACTTCCAGTTGAGAAGTGAGTTGTTTGTCTTAGAGTTACTCTTTCAAAAGTAATGTATTTCTTTTCCTCTATAGAAAAAAAGAGCTACATTTATGACTTTCTCTTTATTTTTGGTTTTCAGTAGTTTTATTTTGCTATGCCTAGGTGTTGGATTTAGAGTGCTTCTTGAATCAATTATCACCCATTTCTCTTCAAGCATTGCTTCTGCCCTATTATTTTTCTAACATTATATTTATGTTAGAATAGTGGCTCTCAGTTGGGGACGATTTATTTATTTGCCATAGGGCAAATATACCCCTATAAAAAAGAATTATTTGACTCAAAATGTCAATAGTGTGGAGATTAAAAAACCCTGAATTACACTTTTCACTATATCTGGATCTCCTATAGTTTTCTATAATTCTTACTGTGTTTTTTTTTTTGTCTCCATAATTCACTCTAGATATTTTTTACTAACCTACTTCAAGCTTACTGAGCTCTTTTCAGTTCTGTCTAATCTGCTTTTAAATATATCTATTAATTTCTTAATATCAGATAAAATTTTCAGTTCTCTGATTTCCATTTGATTATTTCATATAGATTGGTGACATTCTCCATATTGCCATCTATTTTCTTTAACATATTAATCATAATTCTTTTTAAAACCCATATCTAATACTTCTAATATCACGGTCACCTACCTATTTCTCTTGTCTGTTTCCCAACATGCCCGATTATTTTTTGTTTTTAATTCTCACCTGAGGATATTTTTCCATTGATTTTTTGAAAGAGTGGAAGGGAAGGAGGGTTGGGGAGAGAGAGAGAGAAACATTGATGTGAGAGAGACACATGGATTGGTTGCCTTCCCGCATGTACCCTGACTGGGGCCGGGGATCAAACCTGCAACCCAGGTACGTACCCTTGACTAGGAATCTAACCTGAGACCCTTTGGTCAGCGGGCTGATGCTCTAACCACTGAACAACACTTTCCAGGGCCTGATAATTTTTTATTGAATGTCAGATATTGTGTATTAAAAAAAATCAGTGCTTTGGATGATGTCATCTTCTTTCAGGGAGAATTCAGCATCTCTCTGAGAGAAACATCTATGTGAGAGAGACATATCGAGTGGTCGCCACCCACACGACCCCAACTGGGGCCAGGGACAAACTGCAACCGAGGTACGTGCCCTCAGCAGGAACCGAATCCAGTACTCTCTGGTCCATGGGTCGACGCTCTAACCGCTGAGCCAAACTGGCCAGGGCTCAGCCTCTCTTTTGGAAAGCAAGAAGTCACAGATTATCTCAATCCAGAGAGCGGAATTGATTTGAAACTGGGTTACACCATTAAAAGGCTTGGTCTACCTCTGGTTGGCTTCTACTTGTAGAGTATAATCCTCCAGTAATCCAAACTGAGAGTCCAAGGTGTCTGCAGTGGTCCCTCCTGTTTTCCAAGTTCTAAAATCCACTTTTAAATTTCTTGGCATTACAGCTACTTTCTGCTCTGCTTTTCAGCTACTTTCTGTATAGCATCCCAGCCTCTTGTCCTATATGGCTTAATTTTCAAATGCCTAGAGGAAAAAAACTGGTGCCAAATGTCAGGCTCACTTCTCTGTACTTTCATTCTCTTCATGATCTTGGCCCTCAAGTTTTAGCTTCCTTGAAAATCCAGAGTTCCAATCTTGTGCTGTCCTGTTGTTGTTACATGCCACTGAGACAGCTCTGAGTTCTGGTGACCCAATGAATGAGTGATGTCCACAATGTCCCACCCTCAACAGCCCTACTCAGCTCCTGTAGATTCATGCCTGGAGCGTCTTTTATGAAGTCAATCCATCTCATATTTGTTCTTCCTCTTTTCCTTCTGTCTTCTGTTTTTCCAGAATTATTGTCTGTTCCAAAGAATCCTCCCTTCTCATGATGTGCCCGAAGTAGGGCAACTTCAGTTTTGTCATTTTGGCTTCAGTGGTGTTTCAGGCTTAATTTCCTCTAGGACCCATGGGTTCATTTTTCAGCAGTCCAGGGTATCTGTAGAGCCCCCACCCCACAATACCATTTTTTTTCCCAACAAATCCATATTTTTGCTGTCAGACTTCTTCACTAACTTTTACATCCATATATAGTAATTGGCAATACAAGGATGTGGACGATCAGAGCCTTGGTCTTAATGATACATCTTTGTTCACGGTGAACTTCCCTAATTCTTCCATTGCTCCCCTTCTCTTGATGTCTTGCCTGTAGTCTCCATTTGAATTGACTGAACTTAGTAAACAAAATCATAAACTATTTCAATGTCTTCTTTGTCTATGTTAAAGTTGTGTATTTCTGCCATTATTATGATTTTTGTCTTCTTGATGTTCAAGTACAATCCTGCTTTGACACTTTCTTCTTTCACTTTGCTCTCTAGCCCTTAATATTTCCTAAAGCTCCACCACTTTTCTGTCTTTTAGAAGTGGTCTTCTGTCTTCTTAACTTCTTATACCCAAAATTTCCAAAGTCTCTGAGTAAAAAAATCAGGGTCCTCACCTCATTGAACTTCCTTTCTTTCCAGGATCTGGCTCCTCAAGTCCTTATTGTGTCCCTAGCTCCCTCATGCCTTTGGACACTTTAAAATCAAGCTTCTAGTAGTTCTTGGCAGGAGGTTAAGTCTGCCAAAGCTATGCATTATAGCCAGAAAGCAGAGTCTATATTTAGAAATTAGATTGGACATAGAAAAATACTTATGTATTGTTCTATGTGTGTTGTTGGATGCTATACTGGGTCATCAAAGGCAGGTGTAGTTGCCTGTCCTCTTTAAAAGTCAGAGGAAATTTCCAAGGACCCTCTGATAATTAATGATGCTTGCCTGATAGGGAGGGGGTGCAGGAGAGTAGACAACCATACAAAATGATTTTTCATCAGTCTCTAATTTTTGCCAATACTCAGACACTCGGAATATGAACAGAGCCAAGCATTTTCTTCCCACAGTTCTCGTTTGGTTTGCACATACCTCAGAGATGGAAGATTGCAATTTAAAGCAGAAGGACTAAACTAAGAGCTATAGGTTTACATAGTAATGCTTCTCGTTTGATTACAGTTAGGAAATATAATATGTTTGTACTTTTTCTTTTAAATCCCATAAGTGAAGCTGTCCTCATTAAAACTAGAATGCAAATTTTTAGAAATAGAAAGAAGACTTGAAAGGGATTTCCTAGAGTCTAGGAATTTCAAACTACAGTTCTTTAGCAACATTACACTCAAAGGAATCCTATGTGTTATCACATGCAGTCATTAAAGGAGGCTTAAACTTACTTCCTCTCTAACACTGAGTGTGCATATTAAGTAGAGGTGAATGTTATAGGTGTGAAATCTCAGTCATTCCATGTAAGGGCCAGGGAGATTACTAACATAACTCTGCAGCCCTGTGCAGGATAGACAGGATGGCCATTCCTAGTGATGGATTCACAAGTAGAGGAAGTCCTCCCAGCAGGAGGCCCCCACTCTGTATCTGGAAAGCAGCTTGCTGCCTGATGCCTTAGGGCTGGGGGACAGGGAGACGACAGCCCTCTGTGAAGTTGGCTCCAGAATGTGGCAGGGCTCTTTTCTCTCCATCACTCACCTCTCCTGTACATCTCAGAGATGAGTTTTCATGAGGATACTTTGCAGGGATGCTTGATGTGGTCCCAAGAATACTGAACTGTGGGGTCAGATGCCCCTATCCAATTATTTGATCTTGGATCGGTCCTTTAAAGCCCTTTTGGGCCTAGTGTTCTCTATTTTAAACAAAGGGGATATAAGTAAATGATCCCAACAGTCTCATCCAGTTGGAACAGACTCTGGGTCCAGGACTCACTGTAGACAGTGAAAAATGCAGGGCAGCAGGAAAGGGGTCTGATCCCTTGTGCAGAGGGTCTTCACTGTGAGAATAAACTTCCCAACAGGCCTGAGTTTTTTGGCTTTTTCTCAGCCTTCTGCCATTCTCCATTTTGCTATAGATCCATGTGTCTTGGGTGCTTAATTTTTTCTACATTATATCACATATTCCTTAGCAAATTATGCCATAATCTTTTCATAACTGAAAATATAACTTATCTATTCAACATCAAAATACATGTTAAGATTCTTCTGATGGTCAGTTTTTTATTATGTTTATGGAACCCACATAAAGCTGAGCTTCCTAGTGTTCTAGCTCAACATACAATTCAAATCAGGAGAGATCTAAGACTGGCATTCAAGAAAAATTACAGAAAACTATTTTTTGAAGTCCGAGAACATGGCAAAGGGGGATGGCAGTACTCAACATATAGGGGGGAAATCTTTAAACCACTGTCTTCCCAAAATTTCACTCATCATAGTATGGCAGTCTTTTTTGCTGTTGTTGTTGTTAATCTGTGATTTGAAACAAAATGGTATTTAAATAAAAAGCGATTTCAAATGAAAGAGTAAACATTTAAAAATGTATCCAGCTCAGCCTCTTCATTGTACAGCAAGATAACAGCTCTGGAGGGGGTAAAAGGTCAATTCAAGTCTCCTCTATGAGTCTCAGCAGCTGATTCACCTGCTATGTCACTAAGGTTACAGAAGACATTCTAGAAAGTTGGGATTTGTCCTCTCCTTCAAGCTCCACATGCACCTGCCACCAGTTCTCTCTCTCCCACAGTGAATCATTTCATTTTCCCACCCCACCCCGCACCTCCTGTGTGGCAACCATCACATTGTCCTCTATATTTCTGAGTCTTTTTCTGTTTTGTTTTGATTATTCTTTTTTGTTGTTGTTGTTTTAGATTCCATATATAAGTGAAATCATACCATATTTGTCTTCCTCTGTCTGATTTATTTCATTTAGCAAAATAAGCCCCATCCATATTATTGCAAAAGGCAAGATTTCATTCTTTTTCATGACTGAGTAATATTCCACTGGGATATACATAAATACCAAATTTTCTGTATCCATTCATCTATTGATGAATAGGTTGCTTCCATATCTTGACTACTGTAAGTAATGCTGCAATAAACATAGGGGTGCATGTATTTTTTTAAATTAGTGTTTTTGTTTTCTTCAGTTAAGTAAGGAGTGGAATTGCTAGATCATATGATCGCTCTATTTTTAATTTTGTGAGGAATTGCCATACTGCCATACTGCTTTCCATGGTGGCTGCATCAATTTGCAATCCCACCAAAAGTGTACAGGGGTTCTGTTTTCTCTGTATCATCACCAACACTAGTTATTTGTTGATTTTTGATGATAGTCATTCTGAAAGGTGTGAAGTCATATCTCATGGTGGTTTTGATTTGCATTTCCCTGATGATTAGTGATGCTGAACATCTTTTTATATGTCTGTTGGCCATCTGTATGTCTTCTTTGGAGAAATGTCTGTTCAGGTCCTTTGCCCCTTTGTTAATTGGATTTGGGGGTTGTTAAGTGTCCTTATATATTTTGTTTTTTCTTTTTTTTTTTTTTTTTTGCATTTATCTTCAGATAGAGCAGGAGGGAGAGAAGGAGGAAGAGAGAGAGAGAAACATTGATGTGAGAGAGAAACATTGAGTGGCTGCCACCCACATGACCCCAACTGGGGTCGGGGACAAACTGCAACCGAGGTAGGTGCCCTTAGCGGGAACAGAACCCAGAACTCTCTGGTCTGCGGGCCAATGCTCCAACCGCTGAGCCAAACCGGCCAGGGCTCCTTATATATTTTGGATATTAACCCCTTATTGGATGTATCATTGGCAACTATCTTCTCCCATTCAGTGGGTTGTCTTTTCATTTTTGTTGATGGTTTCTTCACTGTGCAAAAAAGCCTTCTAGTTTGATGTTGTCCAATTTGTTTATTTTTTTCTTAGGTTTCCCTTGCCGGAGGAGACATAACCAAAAAATATATTGCTAAGATTGATGTCAAAGACGGCATGACAGTCTTAACCAAATCTCTTTTCTCCCTATCTCAAAACTGCCTAAAATGATCCCCAAACTCAACTCTGGTGGCTCTCACCTTTTTCTGCCTTTTCCCAACATCTCCAGATCTCTGCTTTCCCTCTGGCTCTTCCAGAAGGTAAGTCAGTTCAGCTTTTGTTAGGCTCATTTCATTCTTTTCACCACTTACCCAGATCAGCACCAAACCCCAGGGCCCAGGAGACACCACACAACTCTCCTTTAGAAGTTCGCACTTGCTGGCAGCAGGTGGGAAGGGGGGTGGGGCAGGGAGGTGGTGCAAACACCTATATTTGAAAACCCTTCTAGGATATCTGTCATATTTGTGCTGTGAAAGCTCCATTTAAAAATAAGTTACAAGCACATGCTACATCAATTCACCTTTGACTCTGCACCATAGAAAGAGACATAAATGTATGCATTCTTTTTACCAGTAGATAACCAAACAGGGGTTACCTACGTGGAACATGTTCTGGTGAGATTCCAGTTTCCAGGTGTGCGTGAGGCATGTTTATGGCTGATACATTTGATAGAGTTAGACTTGCATGTGAGAGTTAAGCAGCAGGAAATTCTTTTTAATAATAACAACCAATCTTTAGCTAGCAACTTATCATGTTTTACACAAATTACTTCATTTGATCTTTCTATCTACCTGTGACCTGGGTGGGAGCTGAACCAGCATCCCGATTTTCAACCTGAGGGAATAAAAGCTCAGGAAGGTCGAGCAACTTGCCCAGGTCCTTGCAGGGGTTGGCGGTCACTGACTCCAGGTGTTCCAATTTCAAATTCCAGGAATTAATCACTTCGTTGAACTTCTCCTAACTTTATTATTTTTGTTTGTTTGTTTTCAAGGCATGTGCGTGCATGCACACACACACACACACACACACACACACACACACAGAAGCTAATTGAAACACGGCCAAATAGTACATATGTGCAGAGTGTTCTCTCTCTATACACAATCATGTATTAAATCAACAAAGTCCACAGAGCTGCTCAGTTTCTGTTTCCAGAAGAAGCCCTGACCTTATAGCAGAATAAACACTACTGCTGGGCCAGAGCGATGGAGTCAGCCTCATGCTTCCCCTGGCACTGGTGTGCTTTGTTTTTTAAAGCACTTGCCATTTATTTACATTCCTATTATTTTCATTTTCTTGATCATCGTAACCTCAAAGGAAATAGGCTAATGATATGCCCCAGCCCCTCCCTCGCCCCACTCGTGCTGGGAATGGAAGCAGCTCAGACTGATTGAATTGACTCTGTAAACCCTCCAGGAACATTAATGGAGTTGCTACTATAAGCAGCTGGAGTTGCCATTTGCATCTCACCCTGTCTTACTTCTTTTTCTCCAAAAAAAAAAAAAAAAATGTAAAAAGCACCCACAATACCCTGGGGGAATTTTTCGGGACAAGCTGCAGGTGCTATGGATATTTTCATTTAATAATCATTCTTGCAATTCAGCACATTTGTAATCCATGTGGTAAACTCTGACTTACATTTCTCCCAGTGGACGCTGGCCAGATGCAGAAACCAAAGAGCCTGGTGCCGGCCCTGCGTCTTCCTTCTTTTATAGTTCATGCATTTGGATGTGTTTAGCATGATCTGGGAGTGCAGGGTAAGGAATGTGCTGTGTTTAAAAGACCCTTTTGTTGACATTAAGCAATCATAAATATACTCGGGAATTATCCTCCTCGCATTTATTGGGGAGTGCTTTAATTGGATGGCCTTCTCATGTGATATCATGAAGAACATACGCATATTTTTGGCAATCCCATTGGATCGCGCAGCCGAGAGGCTCACACAGAGCAGCGCATTCCTAACATCTATGGGTTGTGTCACATATGTCACCACATCTTCCCACCAGGATTGTTTTCCCCGTGCGCTCCAAGATGGTAACTTCCCAATCTGTCCAAATTCTATTTAGAATTCTCCTGGACTGTGTAAATGTCAAGGCCAGTTTCCTTTCCACGTGAAGAGCTTTGAAAGGCGAGCTGCATGCTTAACTCCCTCATAAATACAAGCCAGAGGGTCTTCTTCTTCTTCTTTTTTTCAGGGGGGTGTGTGTGTGTTTCAGGGGAGGAGGGGGAAGAGGTGTTTGGCCAAAAGTAAAAAAATGAAATCCCTTTTCAAGAATGACGTTCTCCTTATTTTCAGCACATAAACAAACTGTGGAAGCCTACACGGAGCCAGGTTCCAAAGGGGGATTCTTCTGGCTGAGACCTGCTGCTGCACTGAGATACAGACTCTTAAGCTAGCAAAGTACGTCGGGGAACAATGCCACCACCTGCAGGCCTGGGGGAGGGCACATGCCAGGGCCCTGGCAGAAAACAAGCGACACACTCAGAGGAGTCGCTCAAGAGACTTTGACAAAGGGGCTATGTGCAAAGGTGTGAGCAGAGTTAACGAAAGCGGCCAAGAACGGGAGCTCTCAGGGACCAAGTGTAGTAGGAAGCCCTTGTAGCTTTTCGACCAGAAAGGACCCAGCCATAGCCATGGCCATGGGAGAGGGTCACCTGCAAGGAGCTGGATGGGAAATGAGTGCCACTGTGAAACCCAGCTAGCGTGGAGGGGACCGAACTCCAGAGGAATAAGAATCCAAACTCTGTTTCCTCCCTGCCTCCAATCCCGTACTGGTGCCTCCCACTGGCTGAAACCAACCAGTAGCCAGAGGTCAAAGAAGGTGGCTGGGGTGATGCAGTCTGGCGAGGTCAGCTTCTGGGCGCACGGTGGAGCAGGGTGGAGGCGGGAAGAGTGGGTCTACAGGGGCAAACAGACTCTCAGGAAACCAGAGTGGGCCCACTCAGTCCTGAGTCCTCTTGAGCTTTGCGGTAGAATCTAGTGCATATATTCCTCATATCTCCACGACACAAGGACAATTTCTTTATACAAACAGAGAAAACAAGGGTCAAAAAGCAAAATCATTTACTCAACCTTGCACAGTTTGACAATGGAGCTTTCCAGTGACAGAATGGCTAGGCCTCTGCACAGCGAGGCGATGGGCAGAGCTTGAACAAGCGTGGTCCGAAACAGAAGCCCAGCATTTGTCATTGCAAAGTTCCATTTAGGTCTGGACATTTTAAATGGCGATTGGGGAACACAGTATCCAAATCAGACTGTTCTTGGGTCTCAGATAGACAGGAATGAGAGTTGAGCTCCGGAGAGATGTCAGATCGTCTCAAAAAATATTACCCCAATCCCTGAGTTCAGACGGCAAGAGTTCAGATAATGAGACTTTGGATAGCAACAACTGTCAGGAAAACTGAATTGATAGAAATATCATTCAGCAGAAAAGCTGAGCCTCAGGAAACAGTTTCATAAACAAATATCACGAGTGTAGATATTCATGAAGATCTCTGGGACAGTATTCACCCTGAATTTACGCCCTTGTCACCTTGTCCTGGGAAACTACATGTGTAGTGTAGATTTTGATGATAACTTAGGGAAATTTACTTATTTGGGGGTAGTTGAGAAAAAAAAATATTGCCCATTTAAAAATCACAACAGAATATCATATATCCACAAAAGGACTTGTGCCACATAGAATCTGTAGCAGCCTTATTTATGACAGTAACACATGGGAAACAACCCAAACAAATATTATATCATTTATAATAGTTACACATGTTCGTCTATAGGAGAACAGAGAAACCAATAGTGCTGTGTTCACAGAAAGGAATCCTCCTCATCAATGAAAACGAATAAACTACTAGCATGGGCAATGGCATGAATGAATCTCCAAAGCGTGTTAAAAAGATTCCCGCACAAAAGAGCACACACTGTTTGAGTCCATTTACGTGAAGCTTGATCTGGGACACATCCGTCTATGGTGACAGAAATCAGCTTGCCTGTGAGGAGAGCTGTGAATGAACAAGAAAGGGACATAGAGGGACTCTCAGGGTGATAAATGGCTCTACCTTTGGTTTGAGGTGGCGATTATGTGAGTGTGTACAATTGTCAAAATTCACCAAACTGAATTGTTATGATTTGTGCATTTTGCTATCTGTTTATCATCCTAACCAAACAACAGCTGCAAGAAACTCAAGGAAATGCACCCACGTTTGCCTCGTGGGGGGCATACCATAGTTTCTTCCTGGGGTAAATATATATTTTCCTGATGCAGACAGGACATCAAAGAGAGAGCTAAACTACTCTGTGTAATCAAGGAGAAAATGGAAGTTAGAGGAGAACGGAGCAGAGGGGAAGAGGACCTGTAGAGAAAACTGAAGGAACGGGAGTGGGGGGGGGGGGAGTTTAATGAGGAAATAACATCCGGAAGAAAATTCTTTGTGTTAAGGGGTGAAAGACCTTTAAGTACTGCAATAGTAACCACCCCTGTTGCCCCCAAAACGACAGTAAAATTGGAGACACATAAAAATTAAATGCAAGACATATTTTAAAATATAGAGGAAAAGAAGCCTTGGTCAGTTTGGGGCACAGAAAAGAGAGCAGCTGTGGGATGTGAGACGCAGATGGGAAGAATAAAAGCAGGGAGGACAGGAAGCGAGACGATGAAAGTGCCCCAGAGTCACAGAAATGCGCGGAGAGCAGTAACCGTCCCTGCCCCACGTGTGGGCTATGAGTGAATGGATTACAGACTTGAAGGACAGGCTGATTTCAGTGACCTCAGCTGGTTACCGCACTTTGTAGTATGTTCTTTAAAAACTATTCGGTCACTGTTCTTAAGTAATGTCATTTTCATGCTTCTATATCTCATGCCATTGATTCCAAGACGCATTATTATTATTGTTTTTACTTTTGAACTACTCTGGAATTTAAAGCATCTTACAATGGATAGATAGTATGTTATAGTTTATTTACCTGCATTTATTCTTTTTTGTGGATATATAAAACAATACTGTGTGTTCCAATTGAAGGTATCCTCAGTTTGATGGAATATGATATTACTGGTGCAGGTTAATTAATGAGAGCTTTTCTCCCCTTTGCACCGAAATCCTGGTGCATCCAGCCAATGGGGCCATGTCTGGACTGGGGCTCACGTCTGTGTCCTCCTACCCTTCAGGCAGACCAACCTGGGGCTCAGTGAGTCGGAGTTGGCTGTGGGAGCAGCTGGGGTTGGCTCACAGCTTTGGTGTCAGGGGAAGTTGGGCTTGGGGATCAAAGGGACATTCTGAAATACCAAGTAAAGAAGTAGAGATGGAAAAAGGCAGTGATTGCATGGGGCAGAGTGATAAAAGCGAAATGCACTCAAGGTCAAGTGGGGAGGAAGGTATGGACATGAACATTGAGAGAGGAAGGCCCATAGAGAGCAAGCTGAGGTAAGTCCTGAAAATACCTGTTCCTCTTGGTTTCCACTGGCGGAGTCTGGGGTGCTGTCAGAGAAGGGGGTGGAAAATCCACTCACACCACAAGCACCACCAGTGAGGTCCTTGGCTGCAGACAATGGGCCTCCCATTGGCGTGAGAGCCTGCCGTGCCCTCAGATTTCCCCTTGGCATGGGGCCACTGCCAGCACTACCATGTCAAAGTACCACAGACAGGATGATTTAAACAACCTGAGAGAGTTTACTTACTCATGGTTCTGGGAGCTAGAAGTCCAGGATCAGGTGTTGGCAGGTTTGGTTTCTCCTGAGGTCTCTCCTTGGCTTGCAGATGGCCACCTTCTTGCTGTGCCCTCACATGGTCATCCCTCTCTCTGCATGCATCCCTGGTGATTCTCTGCCTATCTAAATATCCTCTTTGTAGAAGGATGCCAGTCAGATTGGAATAGGGCCACCCTAACAGCCTCATTTAACTTAATCACCTCTTTCATGACCCGATTTCCAAATACAATCATATTCTGAAGTACTGGGGGCTAGGGCTTTACCATATGAATTTTGGGGGAACACAGTTCGGCCTATAACAGGCATCTTAGAGATCAAAGCAGGCAATATTAAGTTATTCTCAAGATTAACTTGCAGTTTATTTTTAAAAATTTTTTTGGTTAAGTTTAAACTGAAATTAGTAAGCCAATACATTCTTGACACAGATAATTTTTTTCCTCTGAAGTTTCTATTTAAAAGAACACAGCATTTTCATCCTCTTTTTCTTTTTAATTTAATTATGTCCCTTTATACAGAGGAGCTAGAAATACCTGTTTCTAAAGCTGCAAGGATTCATATGAATGGCCAGTAACATGTCAACCATTTGAGCCTTTTTCTTTATAGGTGCAATGTGTTCCAAGACAAGGTAATTCCAACGAGAAGTCAGGCTCCTTATAATCATCGAAGGGGACTATTCTGTGAGACCTGAAGGATAGTCAGGGCCCGTTAAGTCTATGGGAATAGGGTATATTAGGAGAGAGTGCAGGGAATGACTATCAGGCAGAAACTATATCAGAAAAACACACCCTGACTTCTCAAAAGAATCAAAGGACAGAACCAAAAGTTTCAGAAACTGGAATTGGAGCTCAAATCAGTAATCAAGATTTTTAAGGTGATTACTATATGCCCATCTCATGCAATGTGCTGGATGGATACAAAAATGCAAAGGCTTCCACCCTTCCTTGACTTGTCTCATTTTGGTAAAGAATCAGTTGCATCTGGCTGTCCAGGGCACTCAAGGTCCTGAACATAATTTTTTCTTAAAATAATGCCAGTAAATACTATCCCATATGTTTAAGCACGATGTATTTTAACCAAAAAGGAAGAGCTTGGGTCAGGAGTACTTATGGGTTTACTGAGAGTATCTTCAGTGGGAGGCAAGATCAAAGAAAGAGAAGTCACAACGGCTAGAGTAAACACGAGAGTGAATGAGATTGGCAGCCCCCTCCATGCTTCCCTCTCCAGCCTTGCTGTTGCTACTCCTAAAATTCATGCTTTCATTAATTTTCCCGAGAAATTACAGGTAGCATCTAATTACTTTCCTTCTCTGTGGTCTTCTTCCTTCCCAGTCCATCCTATACACACCAGCTGGTCATGGTTCTTGAAGTTTGGATGTTCCAGCCAAACTGAACCTTCATTGCTCACTTAAACAAATCCTTTGTTTAACACCCCATCAGGAACCCACCTATCTCTGGCTCCTCGTCCCCTTATCCCACCATCCTGACTTTCTCACCACCACACTGCACAGTTTCTTAACCCTCACTCAGTATGTTTCCACCTTTCATAGAGTCCATCTCACTTTCTTCCTCACATTTTCACTGTTTTCCTATAATGATCACCTCCCTGTTCAACTGTAAACTTTTTGAAGTCCAATTCCATGTCTAATTAACTTTGCCAAGCAAAAAATAAGTATCCCTAGAATTAATAGGGCTTGCCAGTGATTCAAAAACCGTAAATCTCTTTGGGAGGAGAAAGGCTGATCGAGATTTTTAAAAATTTCTATAAATATTGGGACCCGATTTTTGCAAGCAGCACAAGCTGGAAACAATATTCTTTCAAATGAAAAATGTCACACCAGAGGGAACAGTCATGGAACTTCAGAGTCTCTTTCACACTTTTTATAAGCTGCACAAGCATGGTTTTGTCTTTCTGTTGTTCATTTGGAGGGAAGATATGTATTTCCTTACTTGCAAGGAAATTTTTGTTCTCATGTGATGAAAACAATCAGATTGAAGGTTGCAGGGTAGAGTGTCATTCGTCATGAATATAGAAGGTAATAAATTAACAATCACATGGAATTAACATATTTAGACAATCACTTAATCTTCAGGGGTTAATCTTCCATTTCTGTATTTCTAAGATTAACTACTCCATAGAGTTTAAGATCTATTTTAAGACAAAAGCAGAACTGACTGAAGAGAGACCCCTCAGAGAAGGAATCCTCAGATTTCTCGCACCTGTGGTTTTTCATTGCTCCTATGGAGAGCTTAGGTTGGTGGACCCTGGGAGGCTGAAGCACTCCTTGGGGAGGTTTTGTTGGAACAGTAGAGTTATTAAATAGCTAAAATGTCATGGGCAATAGATCTAGGTTACAAAGACAATACAAAGAGGGGTTTCCAAAATAATGTCCCCACCTGTAACTGAATGCAGCAGTGATGAATATAATCCTAAACAGCAGGCAATCTGAAAAATTTTGCTGAGCTCTGGAACGTATTATAAGCTGTCTTTGAATTCCTATTCAGCCTATTCAAAACTTTCTCTTCGTTTTACAAAATCCTGAAACTTATTACTCCTATGATGAGTTCGTGTCTCATCCTCTATGTATTTTTTAATCAAAGAAAATAGTTAAAATTCCAGAAAAGCTTTAAAGAAAATTATGGATGATATAGAGTACTGCATCCATGTACCTTCCATGTAGTCTGATCTCCCGGCTCCTCATATACACACCGACGCAAGTCTTCCACACTTCAAGGTGGCAAATCTATTCCCCCAAGGATCTTGTAGTGTTTAGGAAAGATAACCTTCAAAATAATTATTGTAATTTTAACTCTTTCAATGTTTAATTAATGTTTATTTCAGCTACTAAAGTCTTTATAACACATTATTCCAAAGCATAGTGGTTGAAAACAACCATTTACAATGTTCATGGATTCCGTGTGTCAAGAATTTGGACAGAGCAGAGTGAGGGTGACCTTTCTTTCCACTTCACACTGTCAGAGGCCTCGGCTGAAAGGTTTCAAGGCTGGGTCTGGCATCCATCACTCCAGGCCTTGTGGTTGATGCTAGCTTCCGGTTGAGAGGCTCGGCTTCTCTTCAGTGGGTCTCTTCATGGGGACTAGCATGAGCATCTTTGCAACATGATGGCAAGGTTCTAAGAGCAAGAGTTTAGAGAGAAAAAAGGCCAGGCAGAAGCCATATCACCTTTTATGACCTAGCCTAAAAATATATTAATAATAATAATGCAGCACCTTCCACTTATTGAGACAGTACAAAATCCAACCCAGTCTCAAGAGGAGGCGAAATGGATACTGCCTCTTAATGGAGAATGGCAAGTTTCTAGAATTGTATGTGAGACCAGGAATCTTATAGCCATTTGTATTGGGGTTTGCTGACTTTGAGCTTCCCTGTAGGGTGATCTGATTAGCTGTTTTATGAGGAAGACTTGGTTTTGGTATTTCCTTTTGGGATAATCAGATTCCTTAACATATCCTTCTTTGAATTTCCTGCTTGGGGCATTCATATTTAGGAGACTTGCTGGGACTGGAGGCAAAAAGGACCGAGGAAGTCAGCATCCATCATTTAATACATATAGAGTTTGATTATCTCCTTGTTTTCAGAAGAATATTCTATCTTCAACTACACTGACATCTTGCCATCAACCCTAATATCTGACTGCCTTGCCAACAGTTTTTACCCAATTCTATTTATTTTCATTTTCACCACTATGCCCAGTTACAAGAAAAACTGGAGCTGTCCTGAGCAATGTGACTCCGCGATGGGTAACACGTTATTTCCAGCTTCCTCCACTCCGGTTTTGGGTTCAGCTGTTTGGTTGTTCTAACTCATTTACTCTTGGTCTGTATGCTTTCCAGCTCCCAATTCTAGCTATTGTCTTCTCTCTTTATTTCCCAGGTCTTGAATCTCTTCCCCATGGCTTTGGGGGATGGGGGGGGGTTGACGGGGATTGAGTTGAGATGTGCATGTTGGACCTACCAGCTTACCCTAGGCATCTCTTTAAGTCTTTTCAACCATTGTTCAGGAACTATGATTAGCAAACCCCTAAAGATCCTATTTGCTCTTCTTTCAACATGCTCCAGGCTTACAGCAACCCCCTTAAAGTGTACTAGCACCTCAAACTGAACTTCAGGTGTGTTCTAACCAGTACAAGTTGCCATTGAACTTCTCACTCGTACACATTCAACTCAGCACCTTTCAGACTGTGTCACTGCGGTACTGTCCCTCAAGTGACTGATAGATATTCTGAAAAAAAGTTTAGAAAATACTGTGTATCCTCCTCTCAAGAATTTATAATACTATAAATTGAGAAATAAATGTGCTTACTTTTTTAAAAATCCATGTTTCCAAAACTTTTGACTATGTAATCCCTTTTTTGGAGAACATCTTAGAAGACTCTAGTGCAGTATTCCTCAAAGTGGGGTTCATTAATCTCCTGTAACAGGATCATTGGGCTTCTTTTATATCTTCGGAATCTTTGACTCTATCCCATTTCTTGAGTCATATTGGGCCTTGAAAATCTGCATTTTAAAACAAACAACTAATTCTTATGTGACCTAATATTACTAGAGATCTTATTCACCACTATTTCAACTTCCATATAGAGGACTCTTCTCTTGGCCCCTCCCCCCATGCCTTACCCAATCTATCCTTTAAGGAGGAATTGTGTTCCTAAGTGATGAACTTGGAAAACTAAAATGGTGCTTGGCTTAGACCTTGCATCTGTCTCCTCCCTCTGGGATCTTTCAGCCCATCGAGAGTGCATTTTACTCTGTGTGGTGGCCTCTACCTTGAGGGAGGAAGCTTGTGATAAGTCCACTGCTCCAGAGATGGGTGGAAAAGTATATCTAATACAGGTTTAAAACAACAGAAAATCCACTTACTCAAAGTGGTAAAGGTGATCGTTTATTCTTCATGCACCTATGCCCATCTCTCAATTAGTGCTGAACTGAGTGAGGTACATTATGTATTGAGAGGAGTGTTACATATTAAGCTGCCGCAAATCCAA
This sequence comes from Tadarida brasiliensis, assembly GCA_030848825.1. Taxonomy (NCBI): domain Eukaryota; kingdom Metazoa; phylum Chordata; class Mammalia; order Chiroptera; family Molossidae; genus Tadarida; species Tadarida brasiliensis. The sequence continues at coordinate 68,206,199 of CM061270.1, read as the reverse complement.
AATTTACATTTGAGGAAAACTGACCTAGAAGCAAGTTTCAAAAATATATATCTCTATGACATCACATAAGTGCATCGTATAAAGTAGTAGAAAACACATGGCTATTCATTTTACCCTTTTTGAAAAAATTGCAATCATGGGAAGAGCAGAGAAGGTAATGAGGCGGTAACTGAAATTCATTTCAGTTCAGTAATTCCCAAGGATTTGAAAATAGCCAGATCCATCCTTCATATTTCTTTTAAGATCCCTCTTAAGACAAGCAGGGAGATAGGAGATCAGCATGGGTAACATCTGGTTTGTTTAGGGATAGAAGGGGTGCAGCAGAGGGGTTCTTGGAAACAGTCTTAAAAGTTGTGGTAGAACACCTGCAAAAGCCCACTTTATTGAAAGAAGGCTGCAGGGACCCAGGCAGCAGAGGTCATGTTTTACAAATCGGATGGAGGTCCTTGAAAATATCTCTGTCATGAAATGAAGGAGATTTAGTGGCTGTATAAAGAGTACTTTGATTTTAAATAAGATTTGACAAGATTCCCCATCCAGGATTAATGGGCAATGAGAAGAACCATTGAATGTGGGTGACATAAGGGGAAAGATAAAAAATTGACTCAAGAAAGGGAGATGGATGAAAGGCAGGGAAGGGCTTTGTGACTTGGAGAGGGATTACCTGAATGGAGGAGGGGGTAGTAGTGAGAGAAAATGGTCGTTCAGCTTTGGGATAGCCTTTATTTATAACATGCATTGAAGGGGAGCCAAACAATAGAACAAATGAACCAAGTCTTGAGATGATTTAGAAACTCAGACCCAGCAATCCTAGCAAATCATACCCCATAGGGGTAAAGGTGCTTGGCTATGACATAGTGCCTTGGACAGAGATGAAAACCAATCCAAACCAAAGACACCAGGATTCACGAACCAAGGAAGGTAACAGCCCAGTGACATTTCCTGAGGTCAGAGCTATCAATGATTATGAAGTCAGCCTAGTTTGTTTTGGTGTTTCTAGCCTTTCTTTTTGAGTCCTCTCCCTCAAATCTTCCCTTCACCTCTACCAAAAACTACCCCCAACCTCAACCCCCCAACTTCCTGAGTTTCAGGCACCCCACTGTTCTCACACTCACCTCTCTTCCTCCTATAAAAACCTAATGTCAGTAAAGCATCTAACTCTCCCTAAGGGATAAATGCTGAGAGAGAGTTTAAGGCATTACTCTTCCTCTGGGCATTTACATTTTGATGGAAAAGAAAAAAAAAATAAGTAAAAGTATTGTAGCTCTTGTGATGGAATTTCAGGGAAAGGTTTAGGGAGGATTCAGCCCGGTAATTATGTGTCCCTGAGGTCACTCATGGTGACTGTCTCCTACACCTGGTGGTAAAATCAGTGTTGGTCCTGCCAAACAGTATTCTGGTCTTAAATGCTTCCAAAAACATAAAATCAGTGAAAATAGAACTTTAAAAACTGAATTTGCAAAGGAAAACACAGTATTGACAGGCTTTGGCTATCAGATATCCTGTTATAATATCATAGTACGAGAAAGAATATGAAGGAGAAAAAAGAGAGAACTGATACCCAGAGACATTCAGGCTCTGACTAGGGGCTGCGTATCTTGACCTTCAACACCCTCATCACACTGATCAAAATCTTGCTCTGTCCAAATGCTACTTCTTCCGTAAAGATAGGAACAGAAGTGATTTCATTGTTCATCTTCTTGCTACTGCAATAGTAGAGAAGTAGGGAACAAAGATGTTTTCTACAACTAATTCTCATATGAACCCAAGGAGAAGAAGGAGGGAGGAGAGCAAAGTTGAGATTGCATCCTTCATTCAGCCACCAAGGTCTTTCCTGCATATTTGGAATCCTGGGAAGCCACAATTACAGCAAGAGGCAGGTACTGTCCTTTAGAAATCTACTAGATTTCTTTCTAAAGATACAGGAGTGTGGGAGTAATGATTATAAAGCAAGGAGACAGTGTTCCTATAGCATCTCCTCTCTCATCCAGAAGTCACATTCAGCAGCCTTACCCAGCAAGAACCCAGCTGAGTTCAGTCTGCAAAAGGCATCTGAGCTTTTAAAAGGCTATAAAACACCCCATGAACTTTATCATAGAAGAGTCTTTCACATCCTCATTTGGAGTTGAATTTGATCTTAGGAAGTTTCAGTAAGATTAATTATCTCCTTTCTCATTCAGAGATTGGAAACAGGACATCGAAACAGTGGGCATCAGCTAAGACAACTTGATAGAAGAGGAGAGGAAATAATGATGTTAAAAAGACATGAGAACTTTAAGGAGTGCATCAGTCTGAGGCTATTTGGATCTGGGACAACGTCTTAAACTCTTCTGTGTGTCCTGGGGCCTCACTGTCTCATAACGGATTTCCAACCTCATTCTCGACTCTTCCTCCTCCAGTTCATCCCCCGCCAGCCACACTGACTGGTCTCGCTGCTCCACGACCTCACCAAGCTTGTTCCCACCTCAGAGCCTTTCCCTCGTCCTTGTCTGTAACACTCCAAGGCAGCTCATCACATGGACGGCCCCTCCTTCTTCAAATCCCTTCACAGGTCTTCAATAGCTACCTGCAATCTGCATCCCATCACCCTGTTTTATTTTCTTTATAACTGATCATCATTACTTTAAATTACATCATTTATACACATTGCTGCTTGTTTATTTTCTGTCTTCTCCCCTTTGAATGACAGCTCTTGAGAAAAGGGATCTTGCCTTGACTGGTCACCATGACCTCCAGACCTAGAAAGGCAGGGAACAGCCAGTCTGTAAATATTTGTGAAGAGCTAGTAAGAAAGGTAGCCCCCATGACACCGCTGTGTCTTCTCTAGGAGGGTGTGTCCTTGTTGGTGTCCTCCCTGTGAAAGACGGGGAAGCGTCTGTGTACCCTTAGTACACACTCCCCCTCAGTGGACTATCTGTGTTTGCGGGAAATTCTCAGTCATCAGGAAAGATCTGATATTGTGAAAGAGCCCTTCCCACTCTAGGGATACCAAGAAGGTTGTGGAAGGAGAGGACGTTGCTGTTTACCCTCACTGGATGAAAGGAGGCCACGATTTTTTTTTTTTTTTTTTTGCCTTTCCACTAAAGTGCCAATAAAATAGAAACAAAACACACAGTGCCAAGAGGAAAACAACAAGGCGGAAGTGGCTTAGGTTTGTGGTCTGTTACCACATGACCACATTGAGTGGGAGCCAAGGCGTTTTCTGTCCGGTCTCTGGATATGGAAGGCTCCGCTTTGGAACAGAGGGATGGGCACGTCACAGGAGAGGATCGGCAGGTCACAGGAGAGGAGCTCCGTGCCTGGCACAGGGTGTCAAAGTATCCGGGAAGGCATGCTTCAGCAAATAGAAGGGTTTGGAAATTTTAAGCTTCCCCTACATAAGGGTGAGTAATGGCTCAGGGCCAAATCCAACCTGCTGTCTTCTTTTGGGGGGTTTGAGGGGTATAGTGTTAAAAGTTTTTATTTTCCCAAATAGACTTTTTTAAATTAAAAAGAAAAGCTCTTCTAATATTTACTTAGAAACTTGCTAGTTCCTAGGAAATAAAATTAACATGGAACAGAGGAAAGATCATGAGTTTAAAAGTCTGGGGATCTGAGTTATTGCCCCGACTCTTCTACTGACTAGTTCTGTCTGCTGCTTGTTTTTGTAAATAAAGTTTTATTGGAACAAAGCCACACAATTGTTTGCATGTCGTCTATATATGTTCTCTCACTACGATAGCAGAGTTGAGTAGTTGTGAAAGAGACCACATAGCCCACAGAGCCTAAAACATTTACTATCCGGCCCTTTATAGAAAAATCTGCCCACTCTTCCCTGTACTGGGAGTATGAACAGAAATCCACTGTTATGCCATATGAAATTGATGATATTTGAATGTTTTGATTTTTTAAATTGCAATTTCATATAACTCAATTTAATAGTTCATTCTTTGAAATCTGTTTATCAATATTCATCTCAAAACCATTTCATCCATAAAGGTTTGCCCAGTTCTTCCAAATAGATGAGAGCATGCTCTTCCCTCAACCCCCGTGGGACTTTGCTCCTACATTGGCTGATTCTGTTTGTGTAATAGTCACTAGGTGTATAGCTTCTCCTCTGCTGCTGCAATGTACTTCTGTAGGCTAAATTGTGCCCCCCCAAAAATTTCAGTACCCCCAGTACCTCAGAACATAACTATATTTGGAGATAGGGGCTTTAAAAAATTAAGTTAAAATTAAGTCCATAGGGTGGGCCCTAATCCAACATGACTGGTGTCCTTAAAAGAAGAGGAGATTTGGACACACCGAGACACACAGGGATGTGCACACAGAGGAGAAACAGAGTGAGAAGGTGGTCTTCTGAAAGCCAAGGACAGAGACTTCGAAGAAACCAAACCTACTGACACCTTGATCTCAGACTTCTAGCCTCCAGAACTGTAGGAAGTACATTTCTGCCGGTTAAGCCACCCAATCTGTGGTATTTTGTTATGGCAGCCCTAGCAGACTAACAATTAATCAAAAGTAGAACTTATTCCTATTTTTTTTTCTTTGTATTCCCAGTAGCATCTGGAACCATATGTCTAGTATTTGTTGATTAAACTTTACAGATTAAGTGAAACAAGATGCATAACATGATGGGTCTGGGGTTCAGAATGTTGAGTCTCCAAAGTTCCTAGAGTGTAAATAAGAATTTTCTACACAGAAATGTTCTAGAAGACTCTAGAATGGCTCATCCAACAAACATTTATAAACTTCTCAGACAAGTATCAAATTATACAGCTCTGATGATTTATAGTTTTTAATGAAAACTGAAAAGTGTACCAGTCTTTTCTTGGTCTACTTAGGGAGGGAGAAAAATAACCAGAAAACTGGATGAGAACTCTGTCAATTACAATAGCAGGTCCTTGGCAGCCAATTCTGAATAATAATCTTCAGGGGAGACCAATAATGAACATGAAACAGAAATATTAAATGTGTAGTTCTAATTTACATTCCAGATGTCAGCATCTGCAAAAATAGGCAATGTAACAAAGATCAAACAATTTGAGGAGCCAAGCTTTCCTGGTTTATCCAAAATCTGTTGAGTAAGAAGTGTGACTGCTTCACATGGGACTGGAGCCAAACCCAACCTGAAAGAACTCATTTTGCAAATATCTCCCAAATGGAGAAGCTTTCCTGATGGTTCATTTCTAAATGAACAAATAAAAGGTTACAGTATGAACAATGTCCAGATGCCCCAGAAGCCTGTTCTGTTTGCCAATTCCATTGACCAAACACACATTCTATTCCTTTTAGATTTCCATGACAGACCATGGTGAGAAGCATTGTTTGATCTACTAGGGACTTTATTAACTTATAGTTTGATGAGGAAATATCCAAGGAGAGACCACTGGGCCTTCCGACGAATTGGAAAATCAGAAGTCATTGAGCATTGTCAGTTCTGATCTTTCCCAGACCCATACATTTCAACCAGGGAATTTCCATACAATTATGGCAAAGCCTGAACCACATTATCCCTAACCAAGTCCTAGTCTTAGTGGCATATGGAACTCCCCCTCCCTGAATAAAGCAAAGGCCAATAAAACACACGGCTGCTGTGGTCTAACTTCTCAATAGAGGGATGATTCGTTTTCAGTGATACGTTTCTTAAGCTTCTCTGGAAAATAATGCCTGGTCACCAATTTGCCCTTGACAACTAGATCAAGAAAAAATAATAATAAAGTGTTTCTAAATTGATACCACAGGCCCTTTTCCTTTGTGTGCACTGAGACTGTTCCAAAGAAGTTGAAATTCCTATTGTTAGTCCCCGATGTTCAGTAACAGCATGACTTGGCAACTCCAAGTAGACAGATCATAAATCCACATCTTTTACCCCATAAATAAATGTCATGAAGGTGGATATACAAAGCCACATGTATCTGTATAAAGTAGATAGGGACTAACACAATAAGATTTGTTTAATTAAATAAATAATCTGGACTTCAGGAGATTTTTTAAAATCTAGACTTATCACCATTATACAAATAATCAATTGTCCTGGTAATTTCCAATCTTCTTCATGATGTGTAGACCTTGAAAATGAAAACTCATGTGTGATCTTTCTGGCAGCCCAAATTTTGAGTGCATCAAATCCATGTTCTTTGAAGACAACATTCATCATGTCACACACCTTTGTATCCGCAACACCCTACTGCCATCCCACCCAAAGTTTCCCATTGCCCTTTACTCCCAAACCAATTAAAACTAAACTTTTTCATCTAGTTGTCATGATCTTCCACATTTCTTATCTAGTCAAAGTCTCCAATCTGCTCCAAAACACACCTGCTGTTCAAGTCAAGCAAGAGCCCTTCATGTCTCCAAAATAAATTGTACTTTTTCTTGAGCCTTCTCCTTTTATTCTTTTCCTTGCCTTCCATGTGAAGGATTTTTTTCAGGGTTCAAACTAAATGTAATTCCCTGAAGTTTACATTCTGCAAACAACACATCCGCATTCATTCCTACATTATTCATCTTCTGTACCACAGGACTTTGCAATTAATTATATTTCAAAATATTCTTGTTTTATGCATTTGTTCAAGTCTGACTAGACTATAAGCCTCATTTTTAATTATTTTTAATTTCATTCACTACTGTAATCTTAGCACCTAGGATAGTGTCTGGCACATGAGAGGACTAGATAAATATTGGTCTTGTGAATAAATAATTGAACAGTGTTTCCCTAAAATGTGAACTCTCTCAAGGGCAGGGACCATATTATTATCCTTTTACTGTTACTCCCCACAATCCACTGTGGGGCATATCCTATTTACCAAGTATTAATACTTATACTTCTCAAATGCTCAATGATTGATAAGTCACTCAAGTTCAACCATAGACTATAGTTCTGTGTCAGATTTGGAGACAAATGCAGTGAAATGACTCTGTAACAGTAGGCACTGCCTAAATTCCTCCTGGGAAAAGAAGAAAGAGAAAGAGAGAGAAAATGAACTATTATTAGGTTCGAAAAGAAAATAACTGTCCTTTGAAATGGAAAATGAGAGCACTTATCATTTAAGGGTCTTTTTTAACCATCAGGTTTCATCCTACCATTGTTAGGCATAGTTCTGTCTGTTCTATAAAGAATAAAGCTTATGAAAAATGATATCTCCTCAGATTGCTATATGGACACATACCTCTGAAATAAACAAGACAGGTCAATATTATTACACCCATTTTATGGATGAAGAATCCAGTAAGGATGTCTTGTCAAATATTCTAGAGCTACTAAATGGTAGAGCTGAGACCAACTAGAATTTTTTCCCCAGTTTACCTCCCATTTTTTCCTGATGCCTTTACAAAGGTGCATGCTGGTAAAGATAATTTCAATGTCTAGTTTGGGAAATGTTTCTTTTTTCTTTTTTTCTTTTTTTGTCTCCTTGGTACTCCCAATAGTCTCAACCTCCCTTGCCCTGATTCCCATGAGAATCTGATCGTTGTTAAATGGGCAAAGTAGACCATGGCAATTCCAAGTGTAGCAGGGTAATTCTCTGAAATAGTAATCAATGCACTACTGCGAATTCTAAATTTGCTTCATGGCACCATTACCTAAAAACCTAGGTTTTTGTTTGGGGACTTGGCTTACTGCTTTAGGAAAGGAGAGAATCCAGAGAAAGGAAGAATTAAATATTGACTTTTTATTTCTAAAATATAGTCTAGAAATCCAAAGCAGAGCCAAGGCTTTCATTGTGAGAGCCAGGCTTTTATGATAGAGAAAAGTTTTTTCAAGTCTTCAACAACTTGGGTGGACTCAGGACACAAATCTTAGACTATAAATAGTAGTGTTAGAAAGAAATCAGATTTCCCTCCAAACATTACATTAATTCAATCTGCTGGAGTGAGAAGAGTTGAGATAGGAAGTGGGGCAATATTTAGCAGTTACTGCATGGGTCTCAGAGAAGGGACTTCACGTCCCCGTCTCCCCTTCATGCAGCCAGGCCCAGCCCTAGAAGAAGGGGGCATAAACTGTAGTCAGATTTGGGCGTGGGTGGGAAGGAGCTGATTTTTGGAAGAGAGGGGATTGGCATCTCACTTCCTGTCTAACAGGCTGAGTGGAGAGCCTCTCAGATGTGCCTGGCACCGCAGTGCAGTGAACTAGGAGGGGAAGCTGGGAATGGTTAAGAGAAGAAGCTGAGAGAACCATCTGAATATCCTACAGCCCTAGGGATGTGTGAAAGCAGTCAAACAGGTCTCACATCCTTGAGGGGGAGTCTGGACCAGAAAGGGCCTGACAAGGGGCCACCATCAGCAGCGACAGCAACAGAACAAACTTGAGGCCATGGATGGATCCTGGACACCAACAGGAGAGACACAGGTCAGTGTCACTGTGAATGAGGCAAACCCATCAGATAATCACAGAGGTCAATGACAACTATGCCAACCCCTTGCCCTGATATCAACCCGTGCATACCAATCCCTCCAAAACAATTAGATGCCACTCTGAGTTGACAAAGGGTGAGGGTAAGAACACCGATGGACTTGGTTTCAATGTAAGCCTGCCCACAGTGACTACAGTTCCTGCTATCGGGCAGAATGGGTCACAAGAGAGTGATTTTTTTTCCAGAAAAATTGAAGACTCACAATTTTGCACACCAGTATTTCTACCAGTGAAATCTGTGAACAATGCACACGCAAAAGGTGATGGACTCAGAAGTACGCAGACTACTGTGGGACACCGAGCCAGCAAGGGAACACCAGATCCATTTCAGAAGCTGGGTCTGTCTTCAAAGGGTTTTGACTCACCGACCTCTGGCTGGCCTGCGCCCTCCTCACAGACACATCAGACAGACGAGTAAACACAGATCACAAGTGGACCACATGTTCCTATTCTTCTTCCAAGTGCTCTGTGGATGTGGGCCTCCCCCACTCCAGACTTTTCATCTAGGTCCTCCTGACTGATGCTCAGGCCCCATACAAGCGTCCTCCCTCCTCCCTCAGCCAAGCAATGGCTTAGAAACTACGATTGGAGTTATGGGAGATTCCCAATATTGGTGAAGATTTTCACCAGAAACGCATTTTTTTTTTTTCGGATTCATGTTCTACAGTGCCTGAAACCTGACTTCACTCATACCCTGGTACAAAACATTTCCCTTACTGGTGTCTTTTTTGAAGTGCTGATGGTCCTGGGTAAGGGGTTGGAAAGTTCTAGCATTTCATCACTAAGAAGAAATTAGTGTATTCTTTTCCTCTGTGACGTGGCTGACCTTGAGAAGCAGAAAGATCATGAAATAAGAAAAAGGGGGTGCATCTCGAAAGGGGGAAGGAAGGTCCAGAAAGGGGAGTTGGGAGGACTTGGAGAGAACTTTGCCCAACATATTTCTTGCGGTAGATCTGAGTGTGCAGAGGACTACTTCGTATGCTGCTAAAATAAATGGCAAGCCATGCCAAAGCCGGGGAGGCTGGCAGAGGACAAAGGAAGGACATGTTGATGTACATGCTTCCTGATACATTTCCACGCCATGGTTCCAAGTCAGCCAAGCTTCTCATCCATTGTTTTGGAATGATAGCACAGAAATCTCCATTTTACCATTGAGTTTCTTAGCATTCTATTCTTCAGCTGAAGCTTAAACTCTTCTGCAAATGAAAAAATGACTCCCTTACAGAAGTGTAGCACAGAAGCTAACAAAGAACTTTCATAACTATCTCATCTGCTTCTTTCTGCATCAGAAACCAATAAAGGAGGCCAGGTGTCCCAGTCTGAGCCTCCAGAAATTCACTTTTGATTTTTACTAAGAGAGGATGATGGGAAGAGCGAAGGGGATACCTAGAAAATTCCTAGAAGCAACATCAGATGAGATGGTGGTAATGGGCAGTCACCCACATGAGGGCCCCGGGGGCTGGGAGTAGCTGGTGGAGAAAGCCAGCCTCTTGCACGAGAGCATCCTTGGAGACCACTTCAGTTCTCCTTTCACACCTGGCATGTATTTATATGGTACCAAAGAAGGGACTTTTATTTCTAAATTATGCATGTGGATTTTCACCTTTATTCTATCAGAATCAAGCTAAATGTTATTCTACAACACTCCATAAAGTTAATGATACAACGTGACTAGAGCTCCTTCCTGAAATACGACATTCTTCAGGGACCCTGAAAGTATTAAAGGTACTGGATGCCAGGACCAAATCATTCCCCTGGAGTCACATAGAAGTTACACGAGTACTTATATACCGGTGACATATATATTCCTTGGTTTCTGTGAATTCAATCAGAAGGTTTATATGCAAAGTCCCTGGAAAACCAGCGGTACCATGGCACAGGGTTGCCCAGAGCTGGGCAGAGCAGCCTACAACATGCTGGACTAGCAGAGAGCAAAACTAAAGATTTAAAACGAGAAAGGATTCTAAAATGTGGTTAACTTTATGAAATCAGGAAATCTATTTTGTGCTGAACTCAACCACTATTTTCAAACCACCATTAATCAATAACTATAGGTAAAAAGTAGTTGTATTTTTTTTTTAACCCAGCATACTGGATTTGGAAAAAAATCAGAATTTTCAAAATATTTCCTTCCAGATTCAATTCGCATTTGGTCTGATCACAATACAATTAGTTCATCTGAGGCATAATATTCTATAAGGAAAGAGTAAACAGCCCTGGCCGGTCTAGCTCAGCGGTTAGAGCGTTGGCCTGCGGACTGAAAGGTCACAGGTAAGATTCTTGGTCAAGAGAATGTACCTGGGTTGCAGGTTCGATCCCCCACCCCAGTTGGGGTTTTGCGGGAGGCAACCAATCAATGTGTCTCTCTCACATCGATGTTTCTCTCTCTCCCTCCCTTTCACTCTATATAAAAATCAATGGAAAAATATATCCTTGGGTGAGGATTAACCAAAAAAAGAAAGAAAGAGTAAACATGCATATATTTCCGTGTGTGTAGGAGAAGGCATTGAAATGGTTCTACAGGCCTGGCTAGCTCTATCCCTATGGCATGCTAGGTGCCACCGTGTGGCCTTTGATAAATTATCTAGCCTCTCTGGACCTCAGTTTATTCATTTATAAAATGGGTATAATCCGCTCGCTCAGGGTTATTATGACTAGTAAATGAGGCAACATATATGGGAACAGTTCATCCTTAAACACTAATTTGTGTTATATACGAGTAACAGAGACATATATACTATTTGTCCTTTTTTCTTTTTCTTTGTTAAGAGTCTGAGTCTTTCAGAGCTGGGGTGGGTTATATGTGACTAAGTTACTCAGACATGTTTGGGGTCCTGTACCAAATCAGCGTCCACACCCAGCAGAAGCTGCCGCATTCAGTCCCTAGTTAACGGATGTTTCGAGTGGCCCCAGCACCCTTCCACCGCACTTCCTGTGATGATGGCGATGCTCCGTATCCCCACTGATCACAACGGTAGCCACTAGACACAACTGGCTGTTGAGCTTTTGAAATGAGATTGGTGCAACTGACAAACTGAGACTTCAGTGTTACTTAATTAAATACAAAGAGCCACACGTGGCCAGTGGCTACCACATGTGGCCAGTGGCTACCACATGGGACAGTACAGGCAGGCTAGTGGTTTGAAACAGGGCTGTTCCAGAGCTGATTTTCCCTAGCACCTTACGTCACCTAGAACAGGCAGGGTCTGTCTCCACAGTGACTTCCAACCCTGAAAAGGAGGAAAGCACGGAATGAACTACAGCGCACTAAGACGTGATACACATACAGTGTGGCTCCCATGACAGACTCTCAATCCCGAAGAGGAGCCTTGAGAAGACAGTACTTGACCAAAAAGAATGAAAGGGCCCTGGCCAGTGCGGCTCAGTTGGTTGGATGTTGTCTCATACACTAAGAGGTCACCAGTTCAATTCCTGGTCTGGCCACATGCCCCTGTTGTGGACTCCATCCCCAGTAGGGGGCGTACGGGAGGCAGCCGATCAATGTTTTTCTCTCATCGATGTTTCTATCTCTCTCTCCCTAAAATAAATAAAAACATATTATTTAAAAAAAAAAAAAGAATGGAAGGCCAGTGGTGGGGTTTCTGAAACAGGCAGGAACACAGTATTAAGAAGAGGACCTTACTCAAAGGATTCCTTATGAACCACTGACACGTCCATATGCATGGCTCTGTCATCTCTCTTGCCTCCCATCCTGCCCACCCACCCACCACACACCCAGTGTTCTGTTTACAGAGGCCAGGTGAGGCACAGCCATGGCAGAGATGTGGGCCACTTTCAAGATGTGAAGTTTTCCAAGGGAGGAGACTGCAGTAGCCGCACCAGAATACTGCAGTATTCTGGGGTGTGTGTGTGTGTGTGTGTGTGTGTGTGTGTGTGTGTCTTCCCCTTTTTTTAACAGCTCTAATTTCGGCATTGAACTTGAGACTGATCATTATTTCCTCCTCTCATCATCTCACGATATGCCATACCAGCACAGACAAGACTCCCAATGTCAACATTGTTTGCTTTCCTTTCAGAGCAAGACACGTTCAGTCCTACCCTATCACACATTTAGAGCAGATGTTCCTAAAAAGGATAAACCAGGTGCTTAACATATTTTATTCCAAGGGGTAATTTTAGAAATTATTGCAATCAATGAGCTAATAATAATGGTGGTAATGATGAGGCCAAGTTATTATTACCTATTACCTTTAATCATCGACAGCAACTCAATTGGACATAATTAGAGGCATCATCATAAATAACATGGAGCAGATGGAAGATGCTGGGCGTTGCATTTCCAGGACTGAGTGGGAGGGTTAATGATGGAGCAATGGGCATAAAAACGGGCCACTTATGTCCAAAATTCACCCTGCACTTGCATCTTCCCTGATACCCATAAAACAGCTGAAACTGACATGAAGATAAACAGCCAAAGCTCACTTTACTCATTCTGCAACAGCCTTCTCCCATCACCCATTGAGAGACCCCATTGCACCCCATTACCATCCGTGAGGGTTACACAGCGGCCTTGTTTGTTTCTTTCTTTGTGTTTCCCTGGCACAAGAAATATAGAGCAATAATCGGTCCTGACCTTCCCCTAACCTCCCTCATTCCAGCCAAGCCTGCCCCCAGGGTGATTTTCACCTTTTGAAAACATGCAAATGCTTTAGTGAGTCATTTAGTATTAATTTAATATTTCACGTAAAATACAGTAAGAAGCAACATCACCTTCTATTCAATAGCTCAACAAAACAACCATTTCCTATGTCCTGGCAATGGCTTTATAGGTGCAGAGTAAAAGAACATGTAAGACACAGTTAGGGGTTCAAGGGAGGTGACTTGATCTTAAAAAACAAAAAAAAGAAGCTGCAGCCTGGAATCCAGGGTTTTACAATGAGGCTCAATTCCTGCAACTGCCTTTTACTGGCCATTACATGGGGCAAACTGCTTGCCCTCTGTGATTGTGTTTTATCAACTCAGCTTGTGTTAGCGGCCCCCTTGAGAGCCAATGACGCCCCATGCTGTCCTCCACAAAAGCGCTCTTCCTACCGGGCTGCAGTTATGGGTTTACTTTCCTGCTTTGCCCACAGACTTTGAGAAGGTACTATGCTGAATTACTCCTATGCTTATCCCTAGTCCCTGGCACATACTAAGTATCCAATAAGTGTGATGTTTCATATCCCTAAAGGAACTTGCAGTCTGGATGTGCGGACAAGACCAACACCCGCAAAGCAGGTGCAATATCGAGTCGGAGGACCAGCGAGGCTCCGAATGGCCAGGCAAACCCTTTGGGAGGATGTGGGATCACTGGGCGTTGAAGGCTGTGCTAGAATCTTCACAGACAAGGAAAGCCCCCAGGTTACCTCCCGGGCTCTCAAACAATACCTTCCCCCCTTGTGTTCTGGTTCTACATCAGTTAAACGGCAATAACATGGATCCTTAAGAACCATGTAGAAATGAAACAATTGTGTGGGGTTGTTTTTTTTTTTAGTTTTTTAATAAATGTACTCATTGCCACTCAAAGCAAACACCGTGCAAACATCATCACGATAATCATATTAAGGAATAAAATAGTAACAGTGCAGATATTCATGTAATATTTTATGCTTGTGGTCTTTGAGGGGAGTTTTTACTCAAATGTCTCTAAGTGAATAAATACATATGGTCCATAAATATGTCCAAAAGCACTTTTCTCTACTTGTACTCACACATACCTCACTATAGAACTAAAAACAAGTTCACTGAAAATTTTTATGGAGTCATAGTCTTAAAAAAATTTCAGAATTCTCATTAAAGCCAATAGGAATTTGGTATAAAAATTAATAGCAGGATATAAGCTTATAGAATCTTATCAATAATATCTTTACAATCTGTTGGTCTCTTTGAGATGTGCCAAACATAACCAAGATTTATTGATGGATATGATATTTGGGGGCATAAAACTTAATATGTGTTTTTCTTTGCTCAATTAGTAAATCTCGTCTAAGTTAATATTGTCATGAGATTTCACATAGCAATGGCCAGATATCACGGCCAAAGTAGATACTTTCATTTGGATTATCTGCCTCAATGTTCTAATTCTCCACTTTACTTCATGCAATTAGGGAAATTCAGCTGAAGTAAAAATCTTTCATTTGAAAAAATTACAGCTGCAACGTACAATGTTCTATACATGAGGCATAAAGGGGGATAAAACACGAAGAAGAGAGCCTTGGCGTGTTCAGCTCAGCAGTTAGAGCGTCGGCCCGCAGACCCAAAGGGCCATGAGTTTGATTTCTGGTCAAGGGCATGTCCCTGGGTTGCAGGTTTGATCCCCAGCCCCAGTTGGGGTAGTGTGGGAAGCAACCAATCGATGTGTCTCTCTCATATCTATGGTTCTCTCTCTCTTCCCCTCCCCCCATCTAAAAAATCTTTGGAAAAATATCCTCAGGTGACGATTAGCAACAACAACAACAAACCAGGAACAAGGGGATCTCGCATGCCTCAGAGAACTCCAGATCCCATTCCAAACCGTCATAATAAAGTACGTATTGCAATAAAGTGAGTCATTGTTTTTTTTGCTGGTAGAGAGTCTTCCCTTCAATTTATATTTTAAAAAATGCCACACGTGTAAAGCACGATAAAAAGAAGCACAGTATCCCTGGCTGGTTTAGCTCAGCAGTTAGAGCGTCGGCCCGCGTACCAGAGAGTCCTGGGTTCGGTTCCCACTAAGGGCACGTACCTCGGTTGCAGTTTGTCCCCGGCCCCAGTTAGGGTCGTGTGGGTGGCGACCAGTTGATGTGTCTCTCTCACATCGATGTTTCTCTCTCTCTCTTCCTCCTTCTCTCCCTCCCGCTCTATCTGAAGACAAATGCAAAAATGTCCTTGGGTGAGGATAAAAAAAAAGAAAAGCACAATAAGACAAGGTGTGCCTGTATAACAGTTGATGAAGGGAGTGAACGAGAGAGAGGACTAGTAAACAAATGCAAAGCACCAAAGAAATAAGTAAAGCAAGAGAAATAAAAGCAGGGTCCTCTGAAATCTCCCAGAGGGGAGAGAGTCTATACAAACTGGGGCGATGACAAAGGAGCACGGATTAGGTGGCCCCTGGTGGCTTTTGACTAGCAGAGTTAAGAGGGCTGGAGGTGCAGAGCAGAGAGCTTGCACACTCAGGAACAGCAATGAGCGCTCCTCCACTTTCTCTCTCAGCCGAGGAATATTGGGAAATCAAATCAGAGAGATAGGCTGGACCCCAATACTTAATTTGGGAAGTCATGAGAGACCACTGAAGGTTTTTTTGTTTTTTTAACAGGTCAGTGGCCTACATTAATTTATGATTTATCATTATTTACCCTCTCACATATAATCGCTCCCCGAACCTATCAATTTTACTTTGTACGCTTACTGCAGCACCCCACGGTAGCGCCTCTTCATTCCAGGACATTCTCCAGCAGTCTTAAGTAGAAATATGATTGCATCATCCCCCAGGTTCAAAATCCATCAGTGGATCTTATAACACCATACCAAGGGTCTAGAGATGATCTTCTAAACTTCACCAACCTGTTTTCCTCATAACCCCCTCAAACACACATCTCCGGTGCCCCCTAATTTTTGACCTGGAATTCATCTCTGTTACATTAAACACCATGATTGCTCATACCTCTGTACCTCTGCATAAGTAGCCTCCTTATCTGCCTGGGAAACATTACTGATCCTTAGAAATTCAGCTCAAATATCACCTCCTCCATGAAGCCTTCCCTGATAATCTCCAGCCTCACCCAACTATTAAGTTAAAACCTTGTCTTCTCCATTGAAGCATCACCTGAGAGCTCTGAGACTCGACTTCTCGTATTTCTTTGTGTTCATTTACATGACTGTCTTCTCACTGCACTAGGCACCATCTCCTATTGCTCTCCGTAGTCCTAAGGCCGGCATTCAGTACGTAATGGGTGGATAAGCTAATTCATGTATTTTTATCACACCGACTTCCTGAAAATATCCAAGGCAGTCGAGAGTAAAGAGCTTTAGAAAAATGAATATGACAGTGATGCATTAGGTAAATTGGATGCGAGACTGCAGGTTTGGAAGGAGGGGGAGCGGATGATGGATTCTGCTTTGAACATGGAAAATATGCCTTTGGCGTCCACTGCAATCAGGATCTGCTTTTGAGGCTGCAAGTGCTTCTGATTAGACAGGAACACAGAATTAAGTCGTCCTTTTCACTTCCCAGGCCTAACACTCCCATCTCTTTTGATAACTTCCTCCGAGGTGACTCTGAATTTCTTTAGTCCTGTCTCTCTTATCCAAATATTTCCTTGAACAAGAACTCAAATGGGCATGTTGTCAGAGCCTGTGTCTCTGAATGTGTGTGAGCTCGGGGAGAAGGAAACACAAAGTGATTTGCAACCTGGCGCTGGAAGGAGAGCAACTGTCGAGGGGCCGGGATTGTTTCTGTTAGTACTGCCCTGCTTTACATCCGTGTCTGTTTATTGTTATTGTCTTGTGCCCTTGCTGATGCTCAAGCCATTTCCTCATCACAAGTGTGAAAGAAAACCTGGCAGAAGTTACCATAGCGAGGGTTCCGAATCAATAATGGATTCATCCTGAGATACAGCACGACATCTGTTAGATATTTGGAGACTGTCCATCCTGCCTGAAGGGGTACTTAAGCAGGCAGGCCCCTTCCCCCTGGAAGGCTATAAAACGCGGAGAGTTAAGCAGCGGCAGGAAAACGCTGGAGATACCTGTGGAAAAGAACAAGTGCTGTGACTCGTAGGATGCACGTTTTGTTTTTCTGAATTTTTAAAAATGTATTGACTTTAGAGAGAAAGAAAGGGAGAGAGAGAAAAACATCGATTTGTTGTTCCACTTATTCATGCCTTCATTGGTTAATTCTTGTGCGTGCCTAGACCGAGGATCGAACCCGCAACCTTGGCATATCGGGACAATGCTCCGACCAACTGAACTACCCGGCCAGGGCCAGGATGCAGATGTTCGAAGTGAGAAAGTTGGCACTGAAATTTGTCACGTCTTCTTGAACTCGTATTTACGCAGAACTTGAACCAAGACAACAGAGAGAAGGCGCGCGTGTTAAAATGGAGCCAGTTGGGTAATGGAACTGTTCATTTGCTAAGTCGTTTTATATGCTTCCATTAAGAATGCCGTATTGTTCTCTCTTGTTGTAAAGTTGTTTTTTAAGTCATTGTAAATGAATTTTAAAAGAACCTTCATGGGGAGACTTCTGGTCAAGATGGCAGAGTCCATAACCACTGCGCACCTCCTCCCACGACCACATCAACGTAAGGAAATCACAGAACGCCCATCCATGAGAACCGCCTGAGCACCAGCTGAACAGAAGTCTTATAACTAAGACCATAAAGCAGCAGCCCTGTCGAGACTGACACTGGAATGTCAAAAGGAATCAAGTTGACTTCTTAGAAAAATCAGAACCTCTAATGACCTAATGCCTCCACCGTACTGCTGGGATCTGGTCGTCCAGGTACAGCTGGCAGCAGAAACCGCGCTCAGGGACAGGGGACAACACCCAGATGAGAGACCCTCTAGCTAGGAAAATAAAGCGGGCTGAAATGGATCACAAAGTGCAGCCACGAGGAAGCTGGAAGCTTGTTACGGCTGTTCATGCAAAAGAAGTCCACCAGTGTCCGTCCGGGAAGAGCAGGATGGCCCGCCCGCATCGCCCCTCACCCCTGGACGGGTCAGCCGGTGCTCCGCGTGGGCCAAGCCCCCCCCTGCTGCTATTGGCCGGAGGGTCCTCGCTGAGCAAACAAAGCCGAAGGGCGGGGCGTCATTGTCCTGGGAGCAGCATATAGAGGGAGGCGAGGACGCCTGGGTTAGACCCCTGGGAGACCTGACATGGCAGAGGTGACCAAGAAACCCACCAGCACTTAACAGTTATGGAAAACATGACCCTGAGCACCAAGAGGAGGAATAAGAGGAAGGCCACCAGTCCACTGAGGTCCAGAGGCCGAGGCAAGGGACCCAAGACAACCACGAAGGTGAAAAGACCCCTTCGAGGGAGTTCAAGAAAAAGATCCTCTCCCAAAACGTCCAGCCCTTCAAAAAAGCCGAAGAGATCGAGACGCCCCATACTGTACGGCCATTATCGCAGGCTGAATGAGACGCTGAATGGATACGCAAACGAGCCGGAGGAAGGGCCAGGCGCGGAGAAGCCCAGGACCTCCAGTGACAGCTGGGGCAGCAGGAAGTACTGAGGCTCCAGCGGCCCTCCACGCCTGCCACACCTCGAGGCCTGGCCGCGGGGAATGGCCCACTCCCCAGAGACCGAACCGGGCACCAGCTGGGCACAGCCATGGTGATGAATAACATAAAGCCCACCTGTTGTGAAAAATAAAAGAATGAAGGAACCTTCCTGGAAGCCCTTCTTCCTCTTGCCTCAGCTGGTCTGGTGAGGGTCCTAGAACGTTTTGGTTCCTCCCGTAATGTCAAAGCTTGCAGGTGGGAAAAGCCACACGGAGGGAGAGGAGGGGCCTCGAAGAGAAACAGGAGAGAAGGGGAAAGGGGTGGCGGACCTGTGAGATGTCGGAGATACAGCACAGGGGAAGTAAGAGAAGTAGAAAGAAAGCTTGGGAGAGAAATAAGGGATGAAAAAGAAGGAACAAGTAAATTACAAAATAGCCTTAGTTAAAGAAAAAATTACAAATTATAAAATCCCTTTTAATTCGATGGTAAAAACATAAAATCCCAAAGGAAAAACAAAAGAACAAACAAAATAGAAACAGACTCATAGATACAGAGAACACGTTGAGCATTGCCAGAGGGGAGGGGTTTTGGGGGACTGGGAGAAAAAGTGAAGGGATTAAGAAGCACAGGAGAGTCATGAGGATGTAAAGTAAAGCTTAGGGAATGTAGTCAATAATATTGTAATAACTATGTATGGGGCCAGGTGGGTACTAGAATTATCAGTGGAGATCACTTAATAAATTATATAATTGTCTGACCGCTATGCTGTATACCTGAAACTAATATAAAATACTAATTGAATGTCAACTGTAATTGAAAGTTTTTCAAGAAGATATTTTCGTGTCAATAGATGTAAAGACATGTTTTTGTTTTTAACCATACATTTTACTTATGCATATTTAACCCCAAATTTATTGGTAGATGTTTAGGGAATTTGCCTTTTTTTTTAATATTGTAAGAAGTTTTGTGATAAGTAAAAAATCCTGAGGCAAAGCTACAACAATTGCAACACAGACAAGTAAGTGTTGAAATCCCATTTGAAAATTCCAAGAGGTTATCAAAGTACAAATTAGCCAACTATATACTTGGAACAGCATTTTAGCAATCAAAACCAAACTTAGAACTACAGAGGGAGTGTGAGAAAAGACAGATGTACAAATAGGAGAAAAGAAAAATTGGGAGAGAGAACAAGAGAGGGAAAGAGAGCAAGAGAAAGCCAGGAACTAAACAAAAGCTAGAATATTTGTTTTATGAAGTATTAATAACTTGCAAAGGATTATTTGTCATTGCTGAACTTAGAAATGTATTATCCTATATTAACAAGAGACCAAAATGTCTAGAGTCATTGACTCAGAGTGTTTTTAAAATGTGCCTTCATCCAGAGGACAGTGACCCAAGTTGACAGGCGATCTCATTCCGAAAGGGGAGAGGACGAGGGGCCCTAAATCTGCCAGTTCCCATGCTCACTACCCAGCTCCTGGCCAGAGAGCTCCTCTGGGGGCCCGGGGAGCCTTTGAAGTGCAGAAGAGTTTGGGATGGAGAAGGAAGACTGGCTGTGGAAAAGAGAACGAGAATTTATTATCAGGACCTTTGGGGGGTTTCGAATAAAAGCCCTAAATTAATTTTTAATACTTGCGAAATGCTGTGCTGTCACCCACTTTCTTTATTGCTTTGCTGTTTGCTAAGCCCTTTGCATATCATGAGGGGCCTATCTCTGATCTGTGCGATTTCATTACAATAATCCGGCGGGCGGGGTGTGCTTCGAACCTCAGGATGAGACTTAAGGAGGTAAGAAAGCGGGCAGCACCACCCACTCGCCATGTATCTAAGAGAAAGAACATGGAAATGCTCTGGCATTTTGTGAACCATCTAGAATGCCCCATGCAGGAGTTTCATTGCCCTCAGAGATGCCCCCCTTCCACACTGCCCTCTTCCTTGTCTTGGAGCCATGGTGAGTTCCCCTGCCTGCCCATTCTTTCCCCAGCTACACCACCAGCCATGCCTCCTGACATGCCCCAGCCCCACTAAACTGCCCTTCAGATAACCTCCTCCCCGGCTCTCAGGAAGCCTTCCAGCCTAGCCAGATGATATTAGGTGTCCACTCAATGCTGGGTCCCCAGAGCACCCTCTGCTTACATGGCCAGCGGATCACAATGCTGTCCCCTCTCTCCCCCACCAGAATAGACAGGCACTGTTCCTTGCTGTCTTTTCAACATCCAGCCCGGTATCTGGTGCTTGAAATACTCTTTGAATTAATAAACACATGGGATTTAAAATCAGGTTTGACTCTAAAACACATGTTCTCTGCTTTACCGTGGTGCCCAAGGTCCCATTTGCTAGAATGGTGCAAACGGGATTAATGTTTAAAAGAAAAAAAAAAAAAAAAGCAGATTCCTGGACTCCAAACTCAAACTCAGTCCCAGTCATCTCTTTAAGTGCTAATGATTGAGTCACATCAAGTTCCAGGAGTAAAGTATAATAATTACCTTTAAAGAACCTCTGAGCTTTTCACTCATTATTGAGTATACAAATTATTGTGCTTGCCACTGGGGATGCCGTAGTGAAAATGACAGAAAAGAAGGTTCCAGACTGTAAGGAGCTTCCTTTCCAGCAGATTGATGAACATTCATCGCTCAGGTGTTATGAGAGTGTGCAGCAGGGGAACTCTGTCCAGCCTTCTGAAACAAGGGCAGTTTGAGCTGACTTTGGGATATTTACAGCAATTAGCAAGGCAAAGAGCAAAGGTGAGAGGAAATTTGGGAAGAGAGGAAAGGGAGAAGCATGTGCAAAGGCCCTGAGGCAGAAAGGAGTGTGGTCATGTTTCATGAACTGAAAGATCAGTTCCAAAGAGAGAGGGAAAGAAGGGCATCAGCTGAGGCTAGAGAGGAAGACCCAGGGAGTCTATGCTCATGCCCCCTCTTCCCATTGCCTTAAGATACCGACACAATGTTTTTCCTATGTACATTTCAGAAATGTATAGATACATAGAGCTGCCTCTATTTCAGCAGGAGCTTAGTAGACATACTATGGATAATACCTTTCATTAGTTAAGGTTGTGTGCTGGGTTTTATTTGTTTGGTCTGGGTTTCACTATTATATAAAAAAAGGGTTCGGTGTTCTTCCTTATCGACATTGGTATATTCTTGAGTAGTTGGCTCAATTTAGTTGGAGGACAGCAAGTTACTGGTGGGGGGGGGGAATCATCAGAAACACAGAAATAATAAGTTTATGTTAAAGGATGAAAGTGACTTGTATGAGATCAGTAAATTAGAGGTAGTGAGGATATATGACTAATGAGAGTCTGTACTGCAGATACTGGTGTTTGTTACTTTCTGAATCAGATTTTCCAGAGGGGTTTTCACATTATAGGTCTTCACCTCTGGTGCTGGAGATAGCCCAGGGTGGTATCTAGATATGGAAGTACTGAATGGTGGGTTAGAACTCCTGCTTTAACTCCAGAGTTGCTTTCATTCCAGGCTCTGCCCCTTACTAGCTATATGACTTGGAGCAAGCTTCTTAAGCCTCAGTCTCCTCCTCGACAAAAGAGGAGATAAAAATATTACCACCATGTAGGGTCATTGTGAGGGTTGAATGAGACAATCCACACAAAGTGTAGCACCTGCCTGTTTGGGGAGCACTCAGGTGACGGCAGCTGTTGTCATTGTGAAAGTGACGTGTGGGCCAGCGTGCAGAATAGCTCTCATTTACAGAATGCTTTCTATGTCCCGGACCTGGATCTCAGCGTTTGCCTGTGTTAACTCATTTAACCTCACAACTCTGTGAGGTAAGTACTATTACTGCATATTTATAAGTAAAGAAATTGAGGCCAACAAGACTGAATCACTTCGAGTTCATACGTGGCAGAGCCAGAACACGAACCCAGGCAGTTCTCATTATGCTTGTGAGCCAGAAATCAGAAATATCCACTCGACCAGAACCACATATTGTCACAGCTGGGAAGGAGCACAGGGATGAGCCAATAAACTCCAATTCACAGATGAGAACACTGAGGCCCGGAGAGTTAAACAGCCTGCTTCCAGATCACACGTTGAATCTGAGAAAGCCCGTGGTCATTAAGAATACATACGGTGGTTGAACATTTTGGAGTTGTCTCTTACACATAAACTTTCATTTAGAAGACCAAAGGCCTGCTGACTCTTGGACATCAAGTAGCTCTTATGCAATGCTGTTTTATTATTTAAATGTTGTTAATCCCAAAGCATATGGATTTGATTTTTTTAATGTTCATAAGTCTAGAAATGAAGGAAATAGAAGACTCCTACAGAAAGAAGTTTGAGGTATTTTTTCAACACCCTCCCCTCAATTTTTTTCTTTTAAGTTTCAGATATTGGGCAACAACTGGTAGATTCAGCTCTGCTATCCATACACAGTCAGTTTGTCAACATCACTATGAATTGACTCTTTTGTCTTTACTCCCTCAGGAGTTACACTGTAAGCAATGAATTCCTTTTGTTTGTAAATAAAGCACCGGCTAGCAAATAAATCTCTCCATTCCCAACTCTGATCACAGTTCATTTTTCTGCTCATTTATAATTACTTTTGGGAACTCCTTTAGGGACACTATTAGGTGCGCCCAAAAGGGCTGAGTGGGGGGCAGCAGCACACAAAGCAGTGCGCTCCAGGGGCACAAGGAATAAAAGTGAAGAGAGTCCTCATTCCAGCTTTCCCTCCAACCCACTGTGTGACTTAAGCAAGGTCCTGAAGTCATCTGGGGTTTGGTTTCCTGATCTCTGAATGTGGCGCTACGGTTGCCCTCTTCACCTCTGAATCTCTGCGAGGATTGAGACCGTGGGTGCAAAGGCACCTTGAAATAGTAAAGCATCTTAAGAGTGTAACGTTATTGAACCTTTCAAACAATCATTTCCTCTGTTCTTCCCCAGGCTGAAGCCTCAAGATGCAATTTAAGTGGGATCCTCCCCAAAGAGCCTTCTCTGAAGTCTCTGTCCTCACACATGGCACATCACTTAGTAACTATCTGGTCACAGGTCTGCCACTCTGCCAGACCACATACCTCGTCTTAGGCATCATTTTCTCTAAGTCTTCCAAATAGTCACCGAAGGTTTTCTGAGCACGTACTCTGAGTTAGTAAGTCTCAAGGGCTGGAAATTAAATGATGACTAAAACTCATCCTGTCCTCGAGGAATGCACAGCCCGCTGGGAGGAGCAGAAGAGGAAACCAGCCCTCACCATAAAGTATGGCCAAGTCAGACCCGCACGGGCACTTTGAGTGGAGTGGACCCTGTGCTGCCGGCTGTAAGTCATTCTTGTCCTGCGCCTGCTGGATGCATGCATGCTGTGACCTTCACTCATTCACTTTCAACAGGGTCTCTAACGGATATGTATTAGCATCAAATCTCATCTCCCAGTCCTTTGGAAAGAAATTTACTGTCGCCACCCACCAAGCACCAGTGATGTGCTCCAGGCATTTCTCTCACATTCCAGTGACCAAATAACTTTGGCACCGTTGACCGCACACCAGGTGGTGTTGCATATATAGGCCTCATAACAGCAACTAATGAATCACTCCCTTTGGCTACATAAAGAGCAAAGCCCAGGTCGCCTCTGGCACCCACCTGAGTTATAGGCCTAGCTCAGAGGAGCTCCAAGTGAAAGTCACAGCTACTTCAGTCTTTGTTTTTTTGGGTGTTTTGTTTTTGTTTTTTCATGTTCACAGAGATAATAATAATCCCTTGTATCTGCAGAATACTTTACATTTTACAAAATACCTCCATGCCCATCATCCTATTTGATCTTAATAACTACTCACTGCAGTGGATAGATGATAAAACTGAGACTAGGTGACTCAGACAAAAACCCAAGTTTGCTGACTCATAATGCAGTGCTCTGGCAACTGGACCATGCAGTGGGACAAGTGTCCGGACTAAGAGAAGAGAAAACTCCAGCACTTATATTGTTGCTATTTTTCATGAGTCAGTGGAAGTCATCAAACATTACCCTGAACTGGGCTATCATCAAGGCACTGTGCTGGGTGTTGGAAGAAGGTAAACGAGTAAGCCCACCCAGCTTCTCTGAAACACCTGTCTAGGCAGACATATAAGGCAGGCACATAATTAACTACACAAAAGGGCAAAAATGAAGCAAGTGCCATAAGAACACCTAAACATTTGTGTTTGTTTGTTTGCTTGCTTAAATAAAGCTGAGTGTAAATAAATGGGTTTGGCCAAAGTAGAGGTAGAAGCCAAGGGCTTGTGAAGCACAGGGCAATGAGAGATTCTATCTGTCGAGCAGAGAATGAGAGGCTTTGGGGGACAAAGGATCTAAAGCTGACCATTCATGACTGCCCCTAGGCCAGTCAGTCTAAGGGTGCTAGTCAGTCTAAGACACATTTCATGCACTCATGGTGTTTGCAGTAAGCTGGAGCAGTGATGACCAAGGCTAGACATCAGGTCTTGAAATCTAGGCATGAAAAAGAAGGAAAGAAGGGCTGGAACCCTAAACCAGAAAACTGTTAGGCTTTTGTGGGGGGTGAGTTCAAATACACACCCACCTCAGGTAGCTCCCTCTCCAGTAGCAATGGCCGGAATAAAGATAACCATGTTGTGTGATAGATGCTGCAATAGTGATACACATTTTCTTTCAAAGAGTGATTATGAGCCTGTGCTTTAACATAATGGACAGAAATCGCATACTTTTCATGCCTGGATTTCAAGACCTGATGTGGTTCAGTGACTAACAGCTGTTAGGGGCCTTAGAGATCTTACAATCCAATCCCCTTGTTTTAAAAATACAGAAGCAGAGAAAATTAAAAAAAAAAATCCTTCCCCATTGTTTCACAACTAGTTAATGGAAAATTAGAACTAGAACACAGAACTCCTAACCTCACCGCTCCTCAAAAGATCATCACCTAAGGTTGTGTTACTACCTTGAAATATTTGAGTCTTGGATCATATTTCTTCGAGTATAATGTGGAGGATGTTGAAGGAAGAGTATCAGGGCAAAAACCTCCTAGTAAATGTTGCACTTCAAAAAATTCTACATGTTTAGCTATTTCACTCAGCATAATTATTTTCTGGTTCATTGATGTTGTGTGCTTCAATGGTTCTTTATTATTACTGAATAGTATTCCTTTATACAGATAGACTACCCATTTCACCTGTTGATGGGTATTTGGTTTGTTTCCAATTTTCAGTTATTCTCATTATTTAATTTTCTCTCCTTTGTTAGCTCATTAGTTATAACTCTCTTTGTATTGGTTGCTTTAGGGTTTAAAACATACATACTATTTCAATTTACCTTCAAGAGATATTATACCACTTCACATATAGTCTAAGAAGCTTCGAATAGTATTCTTTTATTTCTCCCATCCTGGTTTTTGTGCTATTGATGTCATACTTTTCACTCTTATACATTTTATGAACACCACACTACATTGTTTCTATTTTGAACAGCTAATTATCATTTATATACATTTAAATAATCAGAAAAATTTATATAGATACCATTTTATAGGCTCTCCCTTTCTTTGTGCAGACTCCTAATTCCATCCAATACCATTTTCCTTAGGTCTGAATTATTTTGTTCAACATTTCTTGTACTGCAGGTCTACTGGTGAGTAATTACTGCAGTAACTGTTTCAGCTTTTGTGTAATTAAACAAGTTTTTAAAATCTTTATTTTAAAGATATTTTTATTGGATATAAAATTATAGGTGATAGGGTTTTTTTGTTTGTGTTTTGGGTTTTTGTTTTTGTTTTTTACCACTTTCACTATGTTACTCCACCGTCTTTTTGCTTGCATAGTTTCTGATGAGAAATATGCAGTCATTTTTGTCTTTGTTCCTATGTGTCTTCTTTTCTCTAGTTAATTTTAAGATTTTCTCTTTATCATTGCTTTTGGAATATGATGTGTCTTTCTGTAGTTTTCTTTATGTCTCTCCTGCTTGGAGTTTAATGATCTTTTTTGATCTATTTCTTTAGAGTTTTCATCCAATCTGGGAATTACTTAGCCATTATTTCTTCAAACATGTTGTGTCCTCTTTTAATTCAGAGCTCCTACTGCACATATATTAAGTTTCTTGAAGTTGTCACACAGCTCACAGATACTCCATTCTTTTTTGGTTCCTGTGTGTTTGATTTTGGATCATTTCTATTGCTATGTCTTCTAACTCATTAATCTATACTTCTGCATTGTCTAATCTGACATTAACTAAATACAGTGTATTATAGTTTTAACCTCTAAAGGTCTGATATGAATTTTCTTATAATTTGTATGTCTATGTAACATGTTTAATCTATCCTCTAGCTTTTTGAGCACATGAAATACAATTATAATTACTGTTTTAATGTGTTTGGTGAATCAAACATCTGTGTCAGTATGCATCAATTTTAATCGATTTATTATTATTTTTTTTTCATTATGAGTGCTATCTCTATGGTTTGGTTTTGTTGTTTGTTTCATTTTGAGTTTTGCATGCTTGATAAATTTTTAATAGATACCACACATTGTAAATTTCACTTTGCTAGTAAATATTACTAGCTAAATTTTACTTTGCTAAAAATTTTTGTATTCCTATAAATATTTTTGATCATTTTTCTGTAGTACAGTAAATTATTTGTAAATAGCATGATCTTTTTAGGTCTGCTTTTGAGGTTTGTTAGGTGGGACCAAAACTGCATCTTATTTAAGGCTAATTAATCCCGACAACTGAGGCAAGACTTTTTAAAGAATTCTAGTCAATGCCCAGTGAATACTAAGGCTTTTCCAGTCTTACTGATGAGAACAGGCTCAGGACTTTACTTAATAATCGAGGAGAACCTCTGCAAATCTGTTGATCTTCTCTCCATGCATTTCTCCTTTCTTTGGCACTCTACCATGTGAACTGTAGCTGCTTTGGTGTCTCAGCTCTGTCTCTTCATCTCAGAGAGACTAACAAGCTCTTGCTGGGTTCCCCCTCCATTCACTGTGGCTAATTGTAAGGCTTACCTCATTTGTTTCCATATCTCAGAGATCACTGCCTTTTGTTACCTAATATTCAGTTTCTTAAAAATTGTCATTTTCTTTATTTTGTCTATTTTTTGTTGTTTGTTTGTTCATTTGATATTTAAGTTGTTTCAAGTGGATTGGTAAATCCAGTTCCTGTTTTTCTACCTTACACTTGTAAGCTGATTTCTTTCTTTTTTTTTTTTATCAGTTTAGTATTGAAAATCTTAGTTTATACAAATATGTTGATTGTGCATGATAATTATAAATATATAATTTTTTTTCTATTTAACAACATAAATTCTCCTGTAATCTTAATCCAAAGTAATGGTAACTTCTATCTTATAAATAGTCTTTGGTATAAATGAAGAGCTCAGATACAAAATTTATTTTCTTTTTGGCGGGCCAAGTTTAAATCAATTATTATTTCAAAGTTTACAAAGAAAACATTTTTCTTTAATGCTTCAAATTTCTCTTCTGGAAAATAATGATTAAAAGTTTAAGACATAGAAGCAAACTATAACAATGTCTCTAAATTTATTTTATTCAAATTGGCTTTATTAATAGCACTCTTTTTGATATGTTACAGCAATGTTGGGAAAACATAGCAACTAGAGTGACTATTTTTGAATCTTGCTTGCCATAACAACATCTTTTGGAACGTCTTGGATACATTTGATGTGTTGAAATATAGCATTGGTTTTCCCTGCAGTTTTAAATTATATTTGTTAAGAATGCTAAAAATATCAGTTAAGTAGCCAAACTTGTTACCCATATGACATCTGTAGAAATATTTTCCAAGAGAGATTCTTTTACAACTAAAAATGTGACTCTCATTCGTGAGTTCCCGTGCTGTGCTTAGCATTTCTCTTCCATAAACCAAAGGATTTCAGAATGATGTAGTAGATAGATGTGGTTAACTATAATCTCTGAACAAAATATTTCCATAACCCAGTTACCTAGTAAAATTTTTAAATAAATTAAAAATTGTTCAATGGAGCCCAGCCAGTGTGGCTCAGTGGTTGAGCATCTACCTATGCACCAAGGGGTCGCCAGTTCGATTCCCGGTCAGAGCACATGCCCAAGTTCAGGCCAATCCCCAGTAGAGGGCAAGCAGGAGGCTGCCAATGAATGTTTCTCTCTCATCAATGTTTCTATCTCTCTCTACCTCTCCCTTCCTTTCTCTCTAAAATGAATAAAGAAAAATATATTTTTTAAAATTATTCAATGGATTTTTAAATACATGCATTAAAATCAGATTTTTTTTGGGGGGGGATTCCCAAGATTTATGAAGTAGTTTTTAATGTTTTGAAATGGAACCGTTATTAATAGACACTAACCAGTTTAGTCACTTCTATACATTTTCCAATAGATCTTCAAGTCTTATCACCTGCAATATTTTTATAACTTTTCCAGGTTCATTTATATGACTAATATTTGTTCTTCTAAATCTAGGAAGAAATTTACATCTAGAACTCCAATCTAGGTTAAATTTATACAACTAAACAAATTCTCTGTAAAATCAACTTGCTACAATTATCTCATATAAATTAAAAGTGTTATGCCCTGGCCGGTTTGGCTCAGTGGTCAGAGCTTCAACCCACGGACTGAAGGGTCATGGGTTCGATTCCCGGTCAAGGGCATGGACGTGGGTTGCAGGTTTGATCCCCAGCCCTGGTCAGGGTCATGTGGGAGGCAACCAGTCAATGTGTCTCTCTCACATTGATGTTACTCTCTCTCTCCCTCCCTCCCTCCCTTGCACTCTATCTCTATCTAAAAATGAATGGAAAAATATCCTCAGGTGAGGATTAACAACAACAAAAATTAAAAGTGTTACAAATAGCAGGACACTCATCAGATTGAATTGCAAAATCTGTTCTTGAGTATAATGATGTAATAAACACTGCTTTGGAATATTATTTAATAATAAACATTATATAAGATAAAATGAAGGTAAACAGAATCAATTCATATGGAAAAAATAGTTTTTCCAGTGATTATACAAGCAATTGTACCTTTGTCACACTATATATTGTTACTATAGACTATTAAATATGATGATAATAGACTTACTTAATGGTTACAAAATGTTGTAGACAATGTTGCAATAACTCTGTCTTTTTTTCCAAAGAAAATATTTGAGAATTTTTATCAAAAAATTTGGCATTGTGTGTTGGCAAGTAGATTTTTATCTCTTAATTTTGAAGGTTTAAAGTTTCATAACAAAAATGCACTGGATTCTGTGATTCTCATTGTGTTTTTGGCATTTGCTAAAACTATATTTTTAATAACCTTTATTATAAAGTATCTTTAAAATAGAGTCAATGATTTTCTCAATATCATCACCATTTTCATCTGGGAGTTGAAATTAAACATGCATATTCTTTGTTCTTCTAATAAAAATATATTTTATTATACAATCTCCACCAGTTGGAATTAAATACCAAAGTTGTTACAAACTCAGGAAATATCATGTTCTAAACTTCTTTTCTAAAAAATACACTGAAAGTTCCTAACTGAAATTTGGTTGAAAGTCTCCACTCTTGCTAAGAGCAGAGAAACAAATTCTCACTTTGCTTCAAAACTATGGATTATACTAATAAAAACATTGAACTCTACACTTTAACCTTCCTGCTTATATTGATAATCAAACAAAATCAAATTTAAAAAAAAAAACAGAAAGCAATAAATAAAAACCTCATTTCTATCTAATGTTTATATTTATCATATCTCTTTCAAGCAAATATATCTTACATGACTCACAGCAGTTGGCCTAATATTAGTTGCAATCGATAGTTTCTACTTAGAATCCTTGCAATGCCCTCATATTTTCTCTCCTATTCTATTCTGTTATACATTTCCCTCTAAGTATTGCCATAGCTGCATCACACAAATTCTTGTTTTTTAAATGCTCACCTGAGGATATGTTTGTTTGTTTTTTATTTTAGAGAGAGAGAAGGGGGGAAGAAAGATTGAGAAACATCTATGTGACAGAGAAACATTGATCGGTTGCCTCCCCTATGGACACTGACTGGAAATCAAACCCACAACCTTTTTGGTGTACAGGATAATGCTCTAACCAACTGAACCACCTGGCCAGGGCACACAAATTCTTATATGTTGTATTTTCATTTAATAGGAAAAGATATTTTCTAATTTCCCTTATGGTTTCTAGACATATTGATTGCTTAGAAGTATATTAATATTTAATTTTGAAATATTCGAGTATTTTACAATACTCTCCAATAACATTCTATTATTGATTCTAAAATAAATCCATTCGTAGCAAAAGGGCATACTCTGCATAATTTTAATTCTTTGAAATTTGTTGAGTTTTGTTTTATGGCCCAGAAGGCAGTGCATGTCAGTGAATGTTCCATGTACATTTGAAACTAATGTGTGTTCTGTTACTGGTGGCTAAGGTGTTCTATAAATTCCAGTTTGCTTAAGTTGGTTGATGGTGTAGTTCAGGTCTTCTATATCTTCACAAAGTTTTGCCTCCTTGTTCTATCATTTATTGAATGAGCACATTAAGTTCTCCATCTAAATTGTGGACTTGTGCCTGGCCAGTGTGGCTGAGTGGTTGAGCGTCGACACATGCACCAAGAGGTTGCTGGTTTGATTCCTGGTCAGGGCACAAGCCCAGGTTATGGGCCAGATCCCCAGTGGGGGGCATGCATGAGGCGGCCATCGATGTTCTCTCTCATCGATGTTTCTCTCTCTCTCTCTCCCTAAAATCTATAAAGAAAAAAAAATTTAAATAATAAAAAATAGCCCTGGCCTGTTTGGCTCAGCAGTTAGAGTATCAGCCCACGGACCAGAGAGACCCAGGTTCAGTTCCCGCTAAGGGCACGTACGTCAGTTGCAGTTTGTCCCTGGCCCTGGTTGGGGTCGTGTGGGTGGCAGCCACTCGATGTGTCTCTCTTACATTGATGTTTCTCTATCTCTCTTTTCCTCTCTCTCTCCCTCCCACTCTATCTGAAGATAAATGCAAAAATGTCCTCGGGTGAGGATAAAAAAAACAAAAATAAATAAATAGATAAATAAATAAATAAATAAATAAATAAATAAATAAATAAATAGTGGACTTGTTTATTTCTCCATTCAGTTCTCTAAGTTTTTACTTTATGCACTTCAAACTTCTGCTAAGTGCTTACACATTATGAACTATTATGTCTTCTGATAAACTGACTAATTTATAATAATGTAATGTCCCTTTGAAATCTATTTGTCTGATATTAATATAGCTGCTCTGGCTTTCTTTTGGTTAGAGTTTGTATGGTGTATGTTTTCCAATTCCTTAGGCTCTATTTAAAGTGGACTTTTTAGAAATAGTTTGTAGATTTATCTTGCTTTTTATCCAATCTGGCAACCACTGATTTTCTGTTTTCCCCTCCGTTTTACTGAGATATAATTGGCATATAACATTGTCTAAGTTTAAGATGTACAACATGATGATTAATTATACATATAAAATCTCCACTGCTTTTCAATTGGAGTGTGTACACCATTTACATTTGACCTAATTATTGATATGGTTGGACATAAATCTATAATCTTGCTAGTTGTTTGCTATCTGTTTTATCTGTTCTTAATAGCTTTCCCCCCTCTTTTCTTGCTTTCTTTTTGATTAATTATTTTTGTGCTCATTTTACCTCCACTTGACTCATTAGTTATGCCTCTGTTTTAATTATACTTTTTAGTCATTGTTCTATGGTTTATGACATCTATAGTTTATAAAAGTGTGTTCTTTTTCTAGCTGACTTCAAGATACTCTCTTCATCTTTAGTTTACAGCAATTTGAATATAATATGTCTAGGTGTGTAATTAATCCTGCTTAGAGATCTGTTGAGCTTTTTGGATCTTTGATTTATTACATTTCATTAATTTTGGAAAAGTCCTGGCCTTGATCTTTTCAAATATTTTGTCTGCTTTGTTCGCTTTTTCTCCATCTGGGGCTCCAATTACACATATGTCAGACTTTTGATATTGCCCCACGACTCGGATGTTCTCTTCTCCCGTTCCTGCCCTGCTTGAATTTCCTCTTTGTGTTTCAGTTTAGAGGATTTCTATTGTCCTAACTTCAATTTCACTCATTTCTTCAGCTGTATCCAATCTTCTTGTAAACTTTTTTTTATGTATACAGTTTTCAGCACTTTACTTGGTATCGATCTATTCTTTCATGTTGTCTGCATTCTCCAGTGGCTAATATAATTAAGAACTATTGATCATGGCTATTTTAAAATACAAATTTGGTGGTTCCAACATCTAATCTCTACTGATTGTTATGTCTCTTCACAGTGGGGTTTTTATTTTCTGCTTTGGGGGTTTTTTGTAATATTTATTGCTTAGAGGAACAATACAGATGAAGTTAAAAATTATTTGCATGTAGAAGTGGACACGACCCTTCTTCAGTCAGGCCCTTAGTAGGGGGAGTTGATTCAATCTAATTGGTTTGGGTCCAAGCTTTCCTACTGCTATGATTACTTCTGCTGTACTGCAGACTCAAATTCCTCCGGCGCTGGGCTGCTGTGACCTTGTGCTTAACGTGGTAATGGAGTTCTGAGGAGTGTTTCGGAGTGTTCTTGCTCCACTATCAGCTACCAGCAGTCTCTGCCGTTCTGTGTTACAGAGGAGCCTGCCTCTATGCTCTTGGACTCCAGCAGGAGACAGCTGTCACCTGTTCCCTGGTACCAGACTAAGAGCAGGGGCTCTTGGTTCTCCTGATTCAGACTTAGGAGACTGAGCTTTTTGGGTGTTCCTGCCATTTCCTCACCTTGACAGCCAAATTCTGACTTTGTGTCCACATGGTGCTAATGGTGGCTGTAGGGGGATCGAGTGG
Organism: Tadarida brasiliensis; assembly: GCA_030848825.1. NCBI lineage: Eukaryota > Metazoa > Chordata > Mammalia > Chiroptera > Molossidae > Tadarida > Tadarida brasiliensis. Next base: position 68,172,802 of record CM061270.1, on the reverse strand, counting down.
CAGAGTTTCTTGTCCCTTTCTCAGAGACAGAAGACATCTGCTTTGTATCAGTGCAGAATCCTGGATCTAAGAGGGTTTCAAGCCCTTTGCCAGCATGTAAAGCCTTTCCTTTGGTATGAAAGAAGGATCTCAGGAAGTTAGGGGTGTTTTATTTCTATGTATGAGCAACAGCTCACCCACACACATCTGCATCACTGCAGGGCACCCCTGTCCTCAGTCCCCTGCTTTGTCTGCAATCTTTCTTTTGAGCACCCACTGGAGACCAGTAGAAAAGAGTTTGTGAATAAAGGCAGACTCCCTTGTGACTGGGGCTCCCACTTATTTTAAACTACCATGTGATCCCAGCAGGTGTGGCTCAGTGGATTGAGCATCATCCCATGGACTGAGAGGTGTCGGTTCAATTCCCAATCAGGGCACATGCCCTGATTTCGGGCTCGATCCCCAGTAGGTAGCATGCAGGGAGACAGCCAATCAATGAATCTCTCTCACATCAATGTTTCTATCTCTCTCTCCCTTCCTCTATCTCTAAAAAATCAATAAAAACATAAAAAATAAACCCTCATGTGAGTCCATGTTCCATCTATATGAATTTATTAGAACATTAGCTGTCTTCTTCTCCCCTTTTATGGCAGCAACTTCTTCTTCCCATGTTCTGACAAAGGCGAACATGTGTTTCTTCTCTCTCTGGAGAGATTTGTCACTGCTCAAATTCAGTTGACCTGGTTGCTTTGCAACCTTAACTCTATTACAGATTTAAGAAAAATATTATTTTATTGATTATTCAGCCTTTTCTCATGAAGAGGGTAGAAGCAAAGCTATCCTGTGGCTTTCTAAAGAACTGGAATCCAATTCTGTTCTATAGAATTCCATTCTCTTCTATTTCAATTGTATGTCAATAAAGCTAGCAAAAATATTATATCCATTCTCTTCTATTTCATTCCATTCCATCAAAAACAAACAATCACAAGTAGTGACCCTCAAATTTAAAATTTCACAATCCATTCATTAGTCCTGACTTGCTCAAAGCCATAAAAAATATGGATATGTTGAATTGTTAGGATCAAAGAATCAAAATTTTCTTCCAGACCAAGCATTTATCTCAGTAATGTTAACTATGTATCTGAAAGGGGCAGGAGAGAATAATAGAATAGAGAACAAATCATAATGAGTTACTATCCATAGTTATAAGAAATGTTGAACATCCTTACTCTGTTAATCATGATTGCTTTGTTCTGATTAAAGAAAGCCTATTCTGACCTTGCTAAGAGCTGTACAGCCTGGGAGTTTATCTTGGGAACACTGTCCATTCTCCTTACCTGAGAACTCTGCTCCTCCCCCCACCCTCGCCATCATGGAAAGACTAACAACCTTGGAGTCTCAGAGGCAGTACACTAGAAACATCCCACATTCCTCAGCTCCTATTACTTCCCTATGCCTGTAATCTATAACTGTTTTACTTACTGTTATTCCCTTTGCCTACTTTCCTAACCATTTTACCCATTGATATTCCCTTTTGCCTACTTCCTTATATAATACCTAATATAAGCAACTGGCTATGGAGGGAGTGGAGAGCAGATTTTTGCAGGATGACCTGACTGCTCTCCCATACTGCTGGCAATATTGGAATAAACACTAATATACTATTCAACTTTGTCTCTGCTTAATTGGCTCAAGTAGTGACAGGCAGTCCAGACCCATTGTTGTCTGGTTTCATACCATTCATCTCAGTATCAGCAATTCTTCTGCAGTTCTGAGAACAGAGTAGTCACTCAATTATATCAAAGGAATGAAACATATAAGAAAATAAATTTTAGCTTGATAGAAGTAAGAATTGCATAAAAGTTGAAACTTCCTAAATCTGTAAGGGCTAATTTACTACCAGATGTATTGAATCTAAACCAGATAACTTCGGCTTAAAAAAAATCAGATTACAATGTCAAAGGACAAATTTACATCCAATGACAGCAAAACACACAAGTTCCAAGATTGTTTTGAGAAATACATGCAACAAATAAATATTTCCCCAAAGTTTCTATTTTGATTGGAATGACACTCTACAGAGATTGTTTCATGGAACAATCTGTCTCTCAATTTTTCAACCAGGACTGATAACACGGGATTTTCTGCTAAAGATTGATCTTGTAAGGTAAGTGTAACCATAGAACTATGGAGAAGCAGCTGGAAACAAGGCAAAGAGTTTCTATAAGAATTATAGTAGGATTCACAAGTCTGGAAATCACTGCACACAAAGCCAAGTTGCATAGCTGAGCTTCCTAAGAAAGTGGCTATGTATGGAGACAAGCAGAGGATCCAATGAAATGCTTAAAAGGAGAGTCCCAGCTACTCTGTTTGGGTATGGAATTGAAACTAACAAAGAAGCTGGAGGGAAATGGATTGACAATGAAAAGACCAAAGAGAAAAAGGAAGAAAGAAAATAGATGAGACCCAAGGGAAAGGTCCAAATAAACCAGTGTGAGTTCTTGCAAAGCACTCTGATAATTTTATATATTATCTGTAGCCTTATATTTTAAACATGTTCTGGCTCTACGAAAGTCACAGTCCATGGAGTGGGGCTGACAAATATACCAGGTATCAGGGGTTATGTAAACAATCTTTGGTGCACTCTGTAGCGTAATTTACTGTCATAAACATTGTGGGAAGCAGAAATCTCTATGGCAGCTTGGCGTGGATATTCTCACTGTCAGCAGGGAAGATTCATGGCCTCCTCACAATGCTGAGACCCCAACAGCATTTACCAAGACAGATGACTTGGTGACAGACACCTCAGGCTGAAAGTTAATATTTAGCCTAGTAAGATGAAACATGAGAACATCAGAATTGTGCCCCTGGGCCAGTCCCTTGGTCCTTGTAGTCCAGGAGACTGTCTCTGACGATGACTCCAAGAGTGAGTCTTAGAGGTTTGGGATGCCACATTCGACATCAGCCTCAGAGGTCAGAGAAGTGCCCGATCACCCTGGCCTCCCTTAATAACCCAAGCTATACCTGTCATCCATGAATGAATTGAACCTCTTTGCAGTCTACTTGTATTTTAGCCAGTACCAGCTCTTAAGCTAATAGGTTCCAGAAGTATATTCACTTCCCTCTGTTGAAAGACTATCTCCCTTTTATTCATTCAAAACGTAGCACTCTTGAACATCTAGAATTTGTGTTTGTTAAACAAACCTCAGCTTATCCTCCCCACCCCATCAAGACTTGATAAACTGATTTTATCAACACATCCCAATCTTTCCAAATGAGAGAACTTTTTGTTTGAGATTGAATTTGTACAGCTATCTCTTCTCCCACCACTTCCTCAATCTGTTCAGCTGTGTGTCTGGATAAAAAAAAACAAAAAGAAAGAAAGAAAACAGATCTTAACGATATAAACTAATATTCTCCTGTCAGCCACAGCTATGCTACCCTTTTATATTTTTTTCTCTGAAATTGAAGTTGAGCAACATTTGAAGTTATCTGATTATAACAATGACTTTCTCCAAAATGAAAGACAGCAAAACTGTTATCCTCTTATCAAATTAAATTTTGTTTCCATCTCTGGTTTCAGATTGAACTAATGCCTTTAGTGTGACTTCGTGCTTTAAGAAAACAGTATTACCTTAGGAAATTATTTAGGCAACCAAACCAGCAGATCCAAAGAGTACTGTCTTTCAGAGTGGTCCCTCTGAAGAAGGTTATGCCTATGCCTGTGACCTTGCCTTCACACAGAGCACAAACATCTGTAATCACACTTTGGGAAATCCCTTTAGAGCCATTGTGTAAATTAAGCTGGCGGGAAATCTCATTGCTTTATATTCATATTTCACTTTTGACTAAGAAGTCAAAAGCACTTAGATTTCAGAGTTTACTTTTTGGTCTGGCCATTAAACAAAAAAGTCGCCTTCAAATTAGGTTACCACTGAAGGCTAGCCCTTCTTAGCAGTCTTCCCCACGACCACGTCCATCAGCAAGCACCCCTGGGAACCTGCAGTAGTCGGCTCTGTGCTACAGGGGATATAGTGGTCCATAAGATAGTGTCCCTATTCTTAAAGAGCTTGTAGTCCAAGTGGAAGCAAAACACAGGTATAATGTGAAAAATGCTACATGAAGAAAAATATATGTGATAGTTGAGAGGAATGTGGGCGAACGCAGGCTGAGGAGGTGTGCTCAGCCCCGAGGGACTGGTGGAGCTGGACGTGTGTGGGTATCATCCACAGGCTGAGTATCGCCAAGCGCAAAGACCAGTTTGGCTCAAAGTAATGGGAGTGGGACCCAAGTTCCACTACTGACTTACGTTGCTTGTGAGAAGTTATTTAACCTATTGACTTCTCTGTTTCCTCATGGTACCACTTCTGGTTCAAAATGGCAGACCGAATACATGCATTTACGTCCTTCTTCCCCTGACCCACTCCTATGACGTAAAGCGGTGGCATGCAGAATGGACACCTGGAATGAATCATCTTTTAATACTCCCTTCTCCTTTATAACAAAATTACTTTCAGTAATAGACATTATTTCCTCAGGTTTTCTTATAGTTTAAAACAAAGAGTTAACTTATGAACAAGAAATTCCCACTTAAAGATATTATTCTAACTTTTAAAAAGATTTCATGCATGAACTGCAATTTGTACTGACCATAAAAAATATTACACCTCACAGTTTGCTCTGTATATCGCTGCTTTAAATTTAAATACACATAAAACTCAGAATGGTCTCATAGAATGAGACAAAGTAACTCAAGTTCTGTTTCTTTATCATTACAGCACTGCACTGTCAATGCTCATTTCAAAGCTAGCGTGTGAATGCAGGGGCATTAGTACCAAAGGGATTGAAACACAAGTGACATCAAATGCAATGATTCCAAAACTTTACAAACTTATGCTTGAAACAAACATGTGTAGCTGACTCTATTTGTGTTGGGTCAACTGTATATTTGGGAGGTTTCCAAATTAACTTCCCTTTAGAATCCAATGTTTTTTATTTTCATTTTATTTTTTTAATTTTTTTATTAATTTATTTTTGTTACAGATGTTTCTCCTTTTTTTCCTATTGATACCCTCCTCCCCTACCCTCCACGCCTTCCCCAGCTTTGTTGTCCATGTCCATCAGTTATGCATACATGCGTATAAGTTCTGTGGTTTATCTCTTCCCTCCCCCCCACCCCCTCTTCTGAGGGTTGTCAGTCTGTACCCTACTTTCACATCTCTGGGTCTACCCTGTTCCCCAGACTGTTATGTTTATTATATTCCACAAATGAGTGAGATCATGTGATATTTGTCTTTCTCTGCTTGGCTTGTTTCGCTTAGGATAATACTCTTGAGGTCCCTCCATGTCGTCTCAAAGGATAAGAGATCTTTCTTTATTACAGCTGCATAGTATTCCATTGTGTGTATGTACCACAGCTTTTTTATCCATTCATCCACTGATGGACACTTGGGCTGTTTCCAGATCTTAGCTATTGTAAATAGTGCTGCTATGAACATGGGAGTACATGTATTCTTTCTGACTGGTGTTTCAGGTTTCTTAGGGTATATTCCTAGAAGTGGGATCACTGGGTCAAATGGCAATTCAATGTTTTTTAGAGAACAAGTAGTTGAAAAGGAGTGCTTATTTGAAACATGCATATCTAGGATTAAAACTCTACAGTAACCAAAGCAATTGTTTAAAACTTAGTTTTTTAAAGAGATACTTTGAGGGGGTGGTGGTAAAGAGAGCATTTTATGCCTGACCTTGGCGATAATAAATGCCAGACTTTCAATTGGTTTTATTATTGTTAAATTCTCTACCAGCAACGTACGCCTACTGTCTACATACTGAATGGAGATTCTCAACCACCTCGTTTTTAGACTGCCCCCACAGTAAAACACAAAAAGAAAAAAATTCATAAAAAGCACTGGGAATGGGAGTAATAATCATTAAAAACTTCTCAACACTAGGATCATATTTCCTAATAAACTAGGGTATAAGAGGTCCCAGCTCAGAGCATGTATAGGAGGAAGGCTACCACATGACCAACTTCTCGTGGCAGTTTTTAGAAGGAGTGAGGGTGGAGACAATGGGAGAAGAGGCAGAAGCTGAGAGGGTGGATGAAGAGCCGCCTGTGAATCTCTGCTGGGTCAGCTTGACACGCCTCTCCATCACCCTGCCCCATGCAACAGCAGTGTCTTTTCCCTGGATGAAGACCTGAGAAATGCTCCCAAAGGGGTTAAGCAATCTGCCTCTGAGGAGTTTGAGCTCCCACACAAGAATTGGTACCTTGAAGTTGGCTCTATTCATTTCAGCCCAACAGAAGTGGAGGCAGAAAGCCTGATAATCAACATCCCCAGAATTTGAATTGTCATCTCTTTCTGGAAGGGGACCTGAAGCAACAGAGGAAATCACAGATGGGGCTTTATTAATTAACATAGTCTTTCATTCTTTAATGTGTATTTTTTTAAATGTTGAATTTATTGGGGTGACATTGGCTAATAAAATTGTATAGGTTTCAGGTGTACAATTCTATAATGCATCATCTGTATATTGTATTGTGTATTCACCACCCCAAGCCAAGTCTCCTTCCATCACCATTTATCCCTACTTTATTCCCTTCTGCCTCTTCCACCCCCTTTTCCCTCTGGTGATCACCATACTGTTGTCTGTATCTATGAGGCATTTTCTTTTTCTTAGCTTAATCCCTTCACTTTTTTCACCCAGCCCCGCTATCCGCCTCCCCTCTACTCTGAGCTGTGACTTCTTACACCCTAGTTGACCGTTCATTTTGTTTATGTGGTGTATCACACTTATTGATTTGCAGATATTGTACCAACCTTGCACCCCCCAAATAAAACCCACTTGATTATGGTGTATGATCTTTTTAATGTATTGCTGGATCTGTTTTGCTAATAATTTGTTGAGGATTTTAGCATCTATGTTCATCAGGGATATTGGCCTATAACTTTTTTCTTTGTAGTGTCCCTATCTGATTTTGGAATTCAGATAATGCTGGCCTTGTAAAATGAGCTTGGGAGTCTTTTATCCCCTTGAATTTTTTGGAATAACTTGAGAAGGATAGGTGCTAGTTTTTCTTTGAATGTTTGGTAAAATTCACCTGTGAAGTCATTTGGTCCAGGACTTTTGTTTGTTGGGAGTGTTTTGTTTTGTTTTTGTTTTGTTTTTTTTGTTTTTGTTTTTTTTGTTTTTTTTTTGTTTTTTTGTGTGTTTTTTTTTTATTACAGCTTTAAATTCCTTAGTTGTAACTGGTCTATCAAGATTTTCTGATTCTTCCTGATTCTGTTTTGGAAAAGTGTGTTTCTAGGAATTTACCCATTTTGTCCAGATTGTCCAATTTGTTGGCATAAAGGTGTTCATAATATTTTCTTACAATCCCCTGTAATTCTGTGGGGTCAGTTGTTATTTCTCTCCTTCTGTTTCTGATTTTATTTATTTGTGTCCTCTCTCTATTTCTCCTTAATAAGTCTAGTTAAAGGTTTGTCAATCTTGTTTATCTTTTCAAAGAATCAGCTCTTGGTTTCATTGATCTTTTGTATTGTTTTTTTTTTTTAGACTCTGTTTCAGTTATTTCTGCTTTAATCCTTATTATTTCCTTTCTTCTACTCACTTTGGACTTTGTTGTTCTTTTCCTAGTTCCTTTAAATGTAAAGTTATATTATTTATTTGAGATTTTTGTTTGTTTGTTTCTAGAGATAGGCCTGCAATGCTATGAATTTCCCTCTTAGGACTGCTTTCACTGTGTCCCACAGATTTTGGGTTTTTGTGTTCTCACTTTCATTTGTTTCAAGGTTTTTTTAAAATTTCTTCCTTGATTTCATTGTTAACCCCATTCATTGTAACATATTATTTAGCTTCCATGATTTCACATGTTTTCCAATTTTGTTTGTTTGTTTGTTTGTTTGTTTTGCAACTGACTTCTAGTTTCATGCCATTATGGTCAGAGAAGATGTTAGATGTGATTTCAATCTTCTTAAATTTATTGAGACTTGTCTTGTGTCCTAATATGTGGTCTATCCTAGAAAATGTTCCATGTCTACTTGAAAAAGAAAAAGTATATTCTGCTGCTTTGGGGTGAAATGCTCTGAAGATATCAATTAAATCCATCTGATCTAGTGTGTCATTTAAGGCTGCTGTTTCCTTGTTGTTAAATAGGAATTTTAGTCAAGGCTTCTGGAAAACCTACAGAGAACCAGATGTTTAAAAGAGAAGGAATAGAATGGAAATGAAACCTGAGAAACAAACAGAAGGTAATCTAGAAAAGAGAAACAAATGTCAAAAGAATTCTAACAGCCTTAGAGAGGTTTAAGAAGAGAGAGCGTCCATAAAACAAGAACAGGCTACTATTATTTTTAAAGGTGCAATCAAAGAACAAGAAAGAGTTCATGAAAATAAAAATTTGTTATTTACTACAAGGGCTGAAAGGAGTTCAAGAAAACTTTCAGAACTAAGTTTAAAAACAGACAAAGAGAAAATATAATAGAAAATTATACATTAACATGTAAATGTTTCATTTTTCTCAAAATATCTGTTATTAAATTGGATAGTTTATGATAGTAATATTGATTGACATGAGAATTTAAGAAATAAAATATTAAAATCCAAATCTCTAGATGTCTAAACCTTATCACAGAATTACAGAACATTAATGCTAAAAAGCAGTAGAAATCATCTTGGTCAGTAACATCCAAACAGTAACCCACTGAGGACTAAGATTTGACAAAATTGTATCAGCAGGTCTATAGAGAAGCTGAGAGAATAAAGCCCTGTATCCTTAAATTTAATTTAACCAAGGTGGTTTGGGGTTTATCTGTTTTTTATTCTGGGGTTCTATGTAAAATTTCATTTGTAAAGGAGTTATTTGTTACAGAACTGGGCTCAGGCATGCAGTGCTAATACTTATGTGCCCCAGGCAGACTGTATTTTTAAAATGCTTGTTCATTTATGTAGAAATACTGAACACTGCATGAAGGGGGCAGAAAAATAAGACTGCTAGCGGCGAGGTCCAGCCTCCCTTCTGTTGTCCCAGGCGTCTTGGATGGGGCCCAAGCCTGCCATTTAACAGAACAACAGCCGAGCGGTAAACGAGAGTCCCTCCCTGTAGAAGGGTTTATCCTCCATCTGTTGTTTCTTAAGCTTGCTCCTTGGGACTCTCACCCAATATCCCAAATAGCTTACTCTCGGATCACATATGGTACTTTTCCTGAGAGGAGTCCTGATAAATTCCATTTTCTCCATCTTATTTTGTTTCCACTGCTGTTTTAACACCTCCTATAGATGGATATTCCAGGCAGCTACTCAGCTAGCCAGCCCCATTATCTGGCTCAATGTATTTAATATAAATGTTTGATAACACTAGTGGAAATCAAACCTCTCATTTGCTGCGGAGGAAACTGTGATCTAGAATACAAAGGACTTAACTGAGGTTATACACCTTCCCGTTACATCGACAATGCCGCCACACTCTCTAAGGCTTCACGTGGGCGTGATTTTCCTTCTCAAATGGATGTCAGCTACCTTGCTTAAGTTCATCGCTTAGATTCTTTTTCTAACCCCTTCAGCACAATGTGAAGAATAAAACAGGTGGCCAGTAAGTGCTTGCTGGCAAATAGTTTTAAAAATAGTTTTTACAAAGAAAATCAACTTCCACTTTCAAGTAGGATGTAGCAGGATGTAGTAGTTCAACGTGTTTGCTTGCAACCCTTAGGGAGAAAGATGAAAAATATTTTTAAATAATATTTTTGAAGACATTGGATAACTGTAGAAGCAAAAATAGCTAAGTCATCTCAATTTCCAGAGAAGAGACTGTCCTTTCTAGGGCCAGCTGACAGATGCTGGCTATGGCGGTCGCGGTGCCAACGGAGGTGGAGGTAACTTACCACCAAAAAGACAACCCAGTTGAGTTTAACAGTCACATAGACTATGCTGAAGGATCAAAATCTAGTCGAGCCCCAAATTTACCATCATCTGGGGTGTAGGGAAGCCCAAAAGGCTGGTAACAAAAGTCAAAAGGCGATCACCTCTGTCGACAGGCATTGAGGGAAGGGATTGTTTGGAAAGGGGCACGTGGGAAATTTGCTGGTGAAGAATATATTCTCTAACTGATTTTCAGAGATGATTACACATATGTGTCTGTGCAGGTAAAAACTACAGTTCTCCTCTCCTATGGAGCAGATCCCAGTTCTTTCTTTCTCCTGTGAGCCTTTTACTGGGTGTCTTCTTTACCAATCACACAGCACACCCTCACACAGAACACTTCACTGCTGATAGTTAAAGCACAGTGAAGGAGAGAGCGTTCTGGGAAGATGAGAATGGACAAGCCACACTAACATTTCAGGGAAGAAAAGGGGGGGAGGGAAATTTTGTCACCTCTTAGGAACAGAATGGAGGTCAATGGAGGCCAAGAGAGGAAGTGGCAGGAGAAGGGTGGGAAAGACCAGCAGGGGGCAGATTTTGCCAGTTCTTGTAGGCCATGATAAAGTATGGATTTCATTTCTATTTATAAAGGGCGGTGATGGAAGGTTTATAAGCAGAGGAGTGACATGATATAATTTATGTTTTAAATAAAATAGTCTGGCTATGATTTCAGATGAGATGGAGGGAAAGAACAGCTAAGAGGCTATCACAGTACAGAGTTGCTGTTGGCAGGGGCTTGGGTGACAGTGATGGCGATGGAGATTTGAGCTTCGGGGATGTCATCAGCAGGGCTTGCTAATGGATAGACATGTGGAATGGAAGAAGGCCTTTCCTCCTCATTCATTAGGCATTCAATGCCCGAGTCTTCCATACACCATTTCTCCTAGATTTCCTTCTATTTTACAGATTTCTTCTTCTTTCTCTCCTTCTTCTATTATACCTAAATACCTTCTTTCCTCTCTCTATTCCTTTGTACTCTCTAAGTGCTTGGTACTTTTCTTCTATTCCTTCTACATATTCCCCTGACTTTTTGAAACAGAGGCATTATTTTCTTCACTGCCTTCATTCCCAAATTTGTATCTTTAGCTCAGACTACTCTCCTGATAACAGAGCTAATTCCGTACTACATATCACTGCTTGAATAGCCCAAGTGCTTCAAATTCAACAGGCACCACCTTGTACTAAGTCCACTCCTGAATTCCCTTTATTGCTCAGTAGCATAACTTTTCATCTCATAATTTAAGCCAAACACCTGGGGGCTATCCTAAACATTTTTTCCTCAGCTTTCAATATCTATCAGTTGCAACATCCTATCAATTTATACCTTAATACCTTGGCATACCTTTTCCCAGCATCCATCCCCCTTGTTACTTGCTTAATTCAGACACTCATCTTCTCTAGATTGTTTCAAATATCCCCACAGATTTCTCGCTCTCAGTTCCATCTGTTCAAACCCAGACTCCACCCTGCCTATGACATCCTCGAGCGGTCTATACATTACCCATTCTTACTACTTCTCTGCTTAAAACTCCCATTAGATCCATTGCCTCTGGGATAAAATACAAGTTGCTGACATGGCATACCAGAGCACCTGTGATCTGTACCCCACTTACAGCACTCACCTCATCCCCCGCTACTTCTCAATGCACACTGTATGCTACAGTTACCCTGAATTAAGTTCTCCAAATTTTCCATATTGTTTTGTGCCTGAAAAGCCAGCCCAAATATTTCCTCCTCTGAGAAGTCTTCTCTAATCCTCACAGATCTGATCGACTTCTTCCTCATTTCCAAATTTTATTTCTCCCACATACCACTAGTTTTACACCATACAACAACTAATGGTTTGATCGCTGTCGTTAGCCTCTTTTATTCCCACGCTTCAGCTCCCACTCTTCATGCATGCTCCCACAGGCAACCATGTGTTTGAATGTTCTCTGACAAAATAGGAGCCTTATTGTTTTGTATTGATTTATTTGAAATTTATGGAAATTGTGTTCTACATCTCATTTTTTTAAAAATCAACTCTGTGCCTTTACAATGCATCCATGTTGCTTTGTTGCAGCTAGCATGCTGCTTCTAATGGATGGCTCCTCATATCCCAAGGAGAATACACCCCCCACATTTGAGCTGTATATGCTGCAGGTGATGCAAGCAGAGTGCAGTCAGCTCCTTCTCATAACTAAGGTGGCAGGGAACATACACGCCGACATCTCTCTCTTCTGTAAATTGACTGTAATTTGGCCTGCTAAGAGTACATACACACGAGAGAGACTGATAAAAAAAAAAAAAAAAAAGTCTCATTTTTCAAATCAGAACTGCCTTCTTTTTCTTCATGCTGACTAATAAATCATTATCTGCTCGCTGCATCCATGTTTTTTAGGTTAGTTAACATGTTGAGTCTCCCAAGCTGATTAACTGGTTAACTCGTTTTTGCACCTGCACAGCAATGACCCTGCAAGACATCTGTTCTCTGTTTGACATCTCTTTAATTTTATTAGTGGCTTATGGACAAAATCACTTGACTGAAACTTTTTCAAGTTTAAGTTATTTGGATTCACAAGAGCATTTTTCTCCCTGTTATAAATCAATGAACCCAGTAAGATTAACTGCCTACATGTGAGCTTCAAAAGAGCCTCTATGGCCAGACAGAGTTGAAAGAAACACATAATTCCATAACACACTAAATACAAGCTGATCAAAGTTATTGGGGCTGGTTACTTAATGCTCTACTTCTTCATTGTCATACAATCCAATTTGAAGCAGTTTGAATTTAAAACCTATATTACTAGATCTCAAGAAGTCTTCCTTTGGGGGAAAAAAAAATCATCATTTCTATAGCCTGACTGGTTCAAATGTGTGTTTAGACAGATCTAAACTAAATTCTGGGCTAAAAGTTTCTGAACCCAATTTGTGACAATCCACATATTTTAGGAATTAAAATAAAAAGAAAAGAAACATAGTAATGAACTATTTCAAACAAGAGCAATCCCTATACAGAATAATCCTGGAATCCTGGGAGCAAACGGAATCATAAATCCTTAGATATTATGGAGTGAAGAGGGGGATTGTTCAAGCCCTTGGAATTCTAAGGAGGTTCCAAGGTCAGTCATGTGAGAGTTGAGGAGACCCAGAGGGCGGGGGCTCACCAAAACAGCTCTCTTTTTATTCATTATATATATTTTTAAATGTTGTGCTCTTATGTAAGAAGTGATTGGAAGAAAAGTTCCACTCCTCAAAAACAAATTGAAAGTCACTAATCTAGCCCAGTCTTGCACACAAATCAATTCCTTCTATGACATCCTTGACAGGCAGTAATCCAATATCTGCTTGAACACTGCTGTCATTGTGAGTTCATTATCCTGAAGCAACTCATTTCCATATTGGATATCTCAAGTTCTTGGGAAGTTCCTCCCTCCCAGAGTGCCAAGTTTCACCTCCCTATAAATTCTAAGCCCTAGTTATGTCCTCTGGGATAATACAGAATTTCTATTTCTTACCTCCCTCCCCCATGTCCCTTCAGAACTTGAAGTATGATATTTTTATCATGTTCCACATTTTATTTACGTGTTAAGACTAACTTTAATCTCCAAATTACAGATCCATACATCTACTTTCCTTTTTGTTGATTTCACTTAAACTTAAATGAGTGGTTTCTTCAACAAAGACTATAAACAAATAATTACCATATCTGTTACATGTAACACAGAGAAACGGCTTTTTAAGAGAAAGTCATTGACCCCCACCTCCGGGTATTTCCTGATTATAAAGACAGGTATCAAAACAATCCTGAATATATCCCTGATACTACTAGCAGTCAGCATCCACATTACTTCAACGATGAACACGAGTTGTGATCATATTCATTGTACCTGCTACTTTAGACAATCGAAACTGCCGCTGTTTCACTGAGTAAGAAGGATAGAGCATGCATGCCATTTCGGTTTTTCCTTCTTGAGATTTTGACTTTTCAGAAACACAGCCATCTGACACTTCACTCCCATGCTTTCATCTTGCAAACTTGAATGCTATTTCAAGTATTCCACATTTGTGCTTAAATGACAGCGCCTTCACAAGAAGGGGGGAATTATATAGCATCTTTCCTCCTGTTGCCTAAAAACATAAGTATACATATATTAAATATAGTCTTACAAATGTCTGGGTCATGTTGATCAGCTAGAATTCTTCTACTTAATGTGCAGGTATTTTGGGTCGTGGTAATCAAGACATTAACATGAGTAGAAGGTGATTGATTTAAAGCAAGTGTGAGATCCACCAAGATGAGATGTATGTATGTTTGTCTTTCTGGTGACTGTGGAAGTCTTACAAACGTTTTTATTCTGGACATCATTAGACATCTCAGCTCTTAAAGTTAAATTTTAATGCTATATAAATGTTGCCAGTTTGCTAACATGGGTATGTTCGGTGCATCCACCTTCCATTGGAATTACTTATTCCACTGATATCCATTTTATTCTGTTGTTGCCAATCTAACTGATGGAGGAGCTTCTGAATATCTGGGTCCACATTTTGCTTTCTGGCTAGGTGCCCTGTTTTCATAACTTGTCTATGGAGACCACCATCTTTTCCTGTGAAGTGAACAACTGATTTGTCTGTTTTGTGTGAACTAAGCATGCCCAGCTCCTTGAAACACACAGCTCTTAAAATCTCCAATGGAAAAATTTATTCTATTCATATTCGTTCCTCCTTTACCTTTGTCATCATAGCACCTTAGAGCTGGGTCATTTTCTCTCCGTCACTTGTACTAAACAAACACGCATCGTGAAGGCACGGATTATGTCTTTCTTTCTTATTTTGGTACCCCAGGGCATGAGTCCAGCACACTATTGTAGGCACTCCCCCTCTATTGGCTGGTATTAAATTCAAAGCAAAATATACATTTTCCAAAGTAGAACTGAAAGATGATAGGCAGTAAAAACAGACCCTAAAATTGTGGTCTGGGGTAAGCCTAACTATCAGCCCCAAACAAGAACTGTTGCCTTCCCCAAATCCATGTTCTGGCCCCTCAAAACAACACCTTTTTCTCAAGACATGTGGAAAAGCCAGGAAACCCACCTGAGGAATACCATGAGAAAAGTGCAATGCAAAGCAAACCAAGGAAGTCAACGTTCAAGAAAAGCCAGCAATTTCAGTGACAATTCCAGTGGAAAGACGGAGACCTCTGACAGCTCCCTCCCAACGGAACAGAATGCCTGGGCACCTGTGGGGATGGCATGCTGGCATCTTGCTTTGCTATAACCAGTAGACTGAGTTGAAGAGTCAGAATCATATGCCAAGGCAGGTGGGAAAATAAAAAGTAGCTGTGCATCTCCTAGTAAACTTTGCTGGAAGAAGAAAAAGCACAACTGTCCGGTAATTATGGGTGGTGAAATTATGAGAAAATTAGAAATAAAATAAGACTATTTAAAGTCTCAAACAGTAGGGAACTTTGCAGAAAAGGGTGTGAGCTTTGTAAAAGCCAAGAGTGAAGGAGACAATTATGCCCCAGGAAAACTCACTTCGCTCCCTCCATTTTGAAAACTTTGGCAGACTAGAGCGTTAGAAAATGAAATCCAAACTCAGTCCCTGGTAACTTTCCAACCCTGGATTCACAGAATAAACCTATACACTACACACACACACACACACACACATACACACACTCCTGTTTAATTTGAAAAGAAGCCTGCCAGGACTGAATGAAAAACATCCTCGGTGGCCTGGGGAGGCAGAGGGTGTAGCTAGGAACAAAGAGCTTGGTAGTAGAGAGGGAGGAAGGCTATCAGCAGGAATATTCCCCTTCACCTCACTAAGTGCCATTCACATCCCTGGCTTCATTGGTGTTCATGCCACCTATGTGGCAATGACAATCAAGTTGATGTGTTCAGCTCTGACCTCTCCTCTGATCTCTAGTCTCATGTATTCAAATGCTTACACTATGTCTGCATAGTGATGGCATAAGGGGACCTGAATGTCAACATGTGCAAAAGGAACCTGTACTCTTTCCTTATACCTGGTTGTCTTCCAGCGTTCCTTATCCTAAGAAATGGCACCTTTATGTATCCAATTGTGCAAGTCAAAAACCCAGGAGTCATTGCATCCTACCATCATATAAATATCCAACCCATTCCAAGTTTTGTCAGTTCTTACCAAGTTCTTTAGTCTGTCCACTTCATTCTTAGTCTTTCTTAGCTACCATCTCATTTCATCTTGAATACTGTTTTAGCCTCCTAACAGGTGTCCCACATTCCATCTTACCACTCCAAACTGTCCTTCATACCAAGCTTTTCAAATCCGTTTATGTGTTCCCATCATTCTTAGTCTAAGAATTCTTATTCTGGCCACAAAGTCTTTAATGATCTGGTCCCTGCCTACCATCCTAACATCAGCAGGTATCTACTTCTCATTCTAATGCCATACTGTGTAATTTCTTCAACTCTACAGAAGACCTTGCTTCCTCCTGTGACAGCATTTTTGGTGGAGCAACTGCTTCTTCTTGGAATTCTCTTCTAGCTGACCTATCCTCTCTTCAGATCTTAGCTTAAACGTCACTTCCTTGGGAAGCCTTCCTGACACTCAGACTAGACTGGTACATTTTCTACCATCATAGCACTTGGTGCCTTTCCTTCTTGGCACTTATCACAGTGGTGGTTTTATATTCGAATATGTGTCCTTTTGATTCAAGTCTCTCTACCCTTCTAGACTTTAGGTTCCCAAGGTACAAGAACCATTCTGGCTTTGTCATGATTGAGTCCTTAGGACCTTGGTAACTACTGTCTGATCTGCAGGCATTCAGTCAACATTTTGAATGAATGAATGAATGAATGAATGAATGAATGAACGAACGAACGAAAACTGACACCCAAAAGCTCAGTGTGTGAGAAAAACCAGTGGGCTGCTATCTTCTTATGCACTCACATAACATCTAGTGTTTGAATACTGAGCACTGACTGACTACTTGATTGTTTGTAGACTGAGAGTGTTCTTGCTGAGTTGAGCAGCAGTTTGATTTGTAGACATTAATTTCACACTCTTACCCATTTAGAACATGGGGTACACTGGCTAGGTGGTTAGTAATTTACCTTTCTTCTGCATACTCTTCTTAAAAGTCCAGCTGAGTCAATGTGGTTGAGCCACAGAGTGAGACAGAACCCTGGCTGACCTGTGCTCATGCTTAAGCTTAAGGAGGTCATGGTGGCCTTGGCTTGGAGGGAAAGAAGGGGGATTCCAAGGCAACTTTTCTTGTCACCAGCCCCACACCTGCCTCAATAGCCAGGATGATCACACCTGAGCCTCAGTGTGTCCATACTTACAAAGAAGTGAGGGAGAGACCTGGTCATGTGGGTCAGCCTTGAGAGCCCACAAGCTCTAGCCGTACCAATGAGAGCAGGACTTGTGACTTCTCACTTGGCTCCCACATGAGAAGCCACCTCCTCAGTAAGGTTTTCTCCTGACTACATGATAGGAAATTACTCAAACAACTTTGGCCACCAACTTTCTATTGTAAAGAACTTTGGGCTGGTATAGTCTCAACAAACTTTTTAATTAAGTTGAATATAAACAGGTTCACCTGATAACTACATCATCTTGAACATGAGGAATATTTAAAGACTCAAGTGTCTAGGCTGGGCTGAGATAAGAACCCAGAAAATGCATGAAAAGATCCAAATGACTAGTGTCTGCAAATATATCCCAAAAATATTTTTTATACTCTTTTGGTATGTCTAGTTCTGATCGAATCAAAGAAACCAGATGTTAAGAGAAAGAAAAAAGAAACACCACAAAACAATTTGTCTGACGATTTTACAAAAACAAAAATGAAATTAGATCATTCATTTCTCAAAATTCCAGCATGTCTACTGTGATCTTAAGTGGGTCTGCTTATCTGAAATTACACAATGATCATGGTTAATGCCAAATCCCCTTTGCACAGAAGATATGGAGAGCTTTGTTTCATCTTTGTAATAATATTAACTAATATAGTGAAGCACTTTAGAATTTATAAATCATAGTTACACTCACTGTATCACTGGGGTTTCAAAACCCTGAGAGATGGTGGCCTATTTTATTACCATATTGATACTATACTTGAGGACACTGAGGCTCAGATAAGTTTAGTAGGGATAGTGTATTATTTTCATGCCTAAGACTTAAAAGCCAAATTCAGTCTTCTTTCCATTACTCCACACCACTGTGTTTTGTTTGTTGTTTGTTTCTCATTGTACCATTTAAAAATATAAATTTACTGAAAAAAATTTAAGTGATCTGTCAAGTAGATATATTTGTGTTATGAAGAGAAACAGAGGTTATAATTTTCTGCAATATTTACTGTTCTATAATTTAGTGTTGATTTAGTCTACATAGAGTTCATAGTATAAACGGTAAGTCCTGCTGGAGAAAAGTGAACTATGAAACCTAACTCTGGTATGTTTCTACTTCTGTGTGTTTGGGAGATAAGTCAATAGTTCCTGGCCAGTTCGGTACACTCAAAGAGGCCATGCCACTGTTTTCTTTTTGAGCTGATTTTTTTTCATTTTTATTATTAAAAGTATTTTCATTTACCAAGAAATTGATAAAAAAATATTTACTCTCAGCCCCATGCTGAAATATGAGGCTGACATGGATGGATAAGATATAGTGCACTTACCGGTTGTTTAGACTTGCTTTGGGAGCTGGGTAGACCAGAAGCCAGCTGCAGGCAGCAGGTCCAAAGTACCAACAGTCAGACCATCAATGCTGAGTACAGGGAAGGGAGAGGAAGAGTGGGCAAGGATGGTCAGCAAAAGCTACATGAGAAGGGAAGGTAAACTGAGGCTGTTCTTGGAAGCCAGAATCTGTCACTTGCTAACCAGAACAGAAGTCCACAGCATAAACAACAGAGCACAAACCAGACTTGGGTGGGACTTGGGTCATCGGATCTGAGTTTTTGTTTTTTAATTTTTTTTCTTTATTGATTTTGGAGAGAGAGGAAGGGAGAGGGAGAGAGAGATAGAAACATTGATGAGAGAGAACATTGATTGGCTTCCTCCTGCACACCCCCTACTGGGGATTTGGCCCACAACCTGGGCATGTGCCCTGACCGGGAATCGAACTGGTGACCTCTTGGTGCATGGGCAATGCTCAACCACTGAGCCACAACAGCTGGACCAAATCTGTTTTATCATTGTTGCCATAGCTGCTATTTCCCTGTCCTACCTAGAAGATAGCTAAGGTTATGAAAATGGCCTTGGACATGATTCTTTTTAATTGGCTGATTATAAAACATTTTATTTTACAACACCTCTACTTCCAAAATACATAGATATCAGTTTTCTCATTCATTCTTCCCATCAACCTGAAAAGTGGGGCTAGGCAGGTTTAGTGTTCCCTCTCCTGGGGGTATGTATCTGCATGCTGTTCACTGGGACACTGGCCCCTCTTCTAGCTCTCTGTCTACTCTAGACTTCTGCTCCATTGCCGTGTGTGTGTGTGTGTGTGTGTGTGTGTGTGCACTTTTTTTTACTTCATTATAATTCTCTGTCACTCTCCTTCCACACTTTTACATGATGGAAACAGAGAACAGGAACTTGGACAAATCTCATAGAACACTGACCTTAGAATCCTGATATTCAGTACAAAAGCCTAGCATTTTCTCTCAAGTTCGCATGCAAAATTTACAATTTTTGTTCTAAACCACATGATCACCTTATCAAAAATCTTAATTTTAGACCAGTTCCAACACAGCTGGACTGTTTTAAGGCTGCAAAGAATTCCTAACCGTGCCTGTCATTGCTAGGTTTGGGGTAAGGTAAGTACAAATTGACATCTGAGCTGGAGAGCTTCCCTCAGTCATCCAGTTTCATGGGCTCCTTAGATCCCAATTTCCCTCAAACCTAAATCCCTGCAATATCATTTGTTCCCTTCTGTTCTCCAGCAAACACCTTTTTGGGTCATGCCTGGGGAAGTCGAGCACTTTCCACTTGGCTCATCAGAAATTCCACCCCAAGCAACAAGCTAGGCTGAGTGGAAGGGCACGATTTCCTGTCTGTATCCCCTTTCTTTCCATCAAACCCATTCATCTGAATGTCTTTTTCCACCACCAGAGGTTTTGCTTTCCACCAGAGGGTCCCAGGCACCCCAGACAATTGTCTTCAATGGACATCTTGTTGGTCACCCGAAGACCTTGCCTCCAAGGGGAACAGATCCTCTCCCTGACGAAACCGCCCGCCTCCCATTAGAGAACCGATGAAGGTCCTTAGTTGGTAAACCTCGTCTCCTCCCTGTCTAAGCATTTGGAGGAAACTGCTATAAGAGTTTTGCTTTTTTTCTCCACAGTCAAGCAGGACTGCTCAGCCTACCTCGCTTTGCCCTCTTGGTCTCTGCTGCTTACAGGATGAGAGAGAAGCCTTCAGCATTGCAGATTTCATTACCTCCCCCAGGAAACATCACACATCCTCTCTGAAAGAACTTGCTGTGGGAATTGGCAATTTCAAAAATTAGATTTTCCTTATTGGAAGCCAAGAGGTTGGACCTGGACTAGCACACTTCACCGTTGCTTCTAACAACTGCCCTCTCTGTCAAGGAAGTCACCTCCACGATCCAGGAAACGTACTCTCCTTTTGAAGGAGATCCCGCTTCCATTTCCTCAACCAGTTCCCGAAGCACACGTGTAAAGACTCTCCCGTTACCCATCCCTCCCAGGTGGCAGGCAGAGCCAAACAGTTTAGACTTAACGTGCATCAGGAGTTTGTGTGCTCCAGAGATGGTCAAACTGTGGCTTTAGAATGAGTAAAAGAACTTCTCTCAATCTCAATCTCTCTCCATCTCTCTCTCTCTCTCTCTCTCTCTCTCTCTCTCTCTCTCTCTCTCTCTCTCACTGTCCACACATGCACTCATTTTTAAGATGAGGCTATTAACTGACTCAGTCCCACATTGATAAATTCCAAATATCTTCATCAGAACTAATAGGTCCTACATGATCCAAGTTCTGCTTACCTCCAGAATCAAATTCTCCCTCTCCCTCCTATATTGAACTGCCAATACTTTCCTAAAGCGTTCAAATACCTAGATCAATGCTATTTATCTTCCTGGAATGCTCCCTACTCCCACCAACCCCCAACTTCACCTGCCTCACTCACTTTTAATCACCCGTTAGCTCTCAGCTGAGAAGTAAAGGGTCTCTGATCGCTCAGACTAGCTATTGGCCTCTCTGTGCTCCTGTAACTCCTGCACTGAGCCCCAGGGAAGGATGTACTTATCATGCTATATATATTAAGGTAGTGTGTTTACTTACCTACCTGTCTTTCCTTGAGGAAAGAAACTATGACTTATTACTGTATCTGCCTGACACATAGCAGATATTCAAGAAATAGTTATTGAATGAAGAAATAACTGAACCATTAGTTAATCAACAGGTTTTATACAGAGAACCTGAGCAAAAAGCACTATTCTTACTCTCCTGTTATAATGTCTATTCTACACTTTAATCCCTGCTGGGATCCTGCTGTCTTTGCAAGGATTTAAGGCTAGGGGTGCTCACCAAAGCATTGCTTGTTTCCTGGGGGGCAGAACAACCACCTCCCTTTTTAGTTCTCTCATTTTGAACTTTCAAGTTTTTTTAATTTAGCGTGTAATGGTCATAAAAAAACAAAGGCTGACCCCAAAGCCATGGACTTGCCTTTTTCAAGTACACCATGTTTTTCCACTGTACTTGCCTCCATTCTTGTTCCACAGGTGAATACTACAGTGTGTCCTTCGTCCTTTCAAGTTCAGCTACATTTTTCCTTTTCAGATCTCTAGTAATCTCTCCTCCCTGCATTTTTCTAAAGCCATCATTCAAGATGGGTCCTTATAGGTTCTTAAATGAACATCCAGAATTAACTGGTTCAGTCATTTCTTATTCCAGCAAATACTGAATATCTACTATATGCCAGGAAGCTGCTGTGTAAGCTCTCTACTTGCTTCCAGTTTGGGTCCTATAACCACCAGACATACACCACCAGACCACATGACCCAAATACCAGTTTCATGATATCCAACCCCTTCCAAGACATTAGTGTGTCCATCTTTGGAAAATACGATCTGCCACAGTCTTAAAGCCTAAAAGTGGCAGAACCAAGCTGTTGCATATCTGTTAGTATTTTTTTTCTCCTTAGATAAAGTGTAATATCTTTCTGAGATGAAATCATAGCTTAAGTTTCCCACAGGATAGGACAAAATAAGCCAAAATAAATGTTTTGATTAACTATTTAAAAGAAAACAGAAAGAGTGAAAGTTAAATGGTATGGGATGTTTTTAAGGTGATGAAAATGTTCCCAAATCGACAGTGGTGATGGTTATACATATATATAAATATATTTAAAATGATTGAGTTGTATACTTAAATGGGTAAGTTGTATGATATGTGAACTATATCTCAATAAAACCATTTAAACAGAGAAGAAGAAATTAAGACATTCCCGTATAAACAAAAATGAAGAGCGTTTATTACTAGCAGACGTGCTCTACAAGGGAGTCTTTCCAATGCCCTTCTATGTAGAAACAGGCAAACCGATCCGAAAATTCATACCAACTTGCAAGAGACTCCGAATCACCAAAACAATCTTGAAAAAGAAAAACAAAGTTGGGTGACTCACATTTCCCAATTTCAAAACATAGTATCAAGCTATAGTAATTAAAAAATGTAGTATTGACATAAGGATAGACGTAGATCAACAATAGAATCTAGAGTCCAGAAGTAAGCTCATGTACTCTGGTCAGTGGATTTTGACAAGGGTGACTGAAACCATTCAGTGGAGAAGGTGTAGCCTTTCCAACACATGGTGCTGGGACAACCGGATATTCACGCATGAAAGAATGAATTTGGACCACTATCTCATAGCACATGTAAAAATGCATTCAAAGTGGATGAAAGGCCTAAATGTAAGTGCCAAAGCTATTAATCTCTTAGAAGGAAACATAGTTATAAATCTTTATGATCTTGGATTAGACAATGGTTTCATAAATATGACGCCCAAATCACAAGGAACAAAAGGAAAAAATAAATTGAACTTGATCACAATTTAAAACTTTTGTGCAAAGGACAATATCAAGAAAGTGAAAAGGCATACTACAGAATGAGAGACAATACCTGCAAATCGTGTATCTAATAAGGTCCTAATATTGAGAAAAGTCCTCTTACAGCTCAACAACAAAAAAACAAACAACCCGATTTTTACAAAACAGTCGAATGAGCCCTGGCCGGTTTGGCTCAGCAGTTAGAGCGTTGGCCTGTGGACCAAAGAGGCATGGGTTTGACTCCGGTCAAGGGCACGTACCTCGGTTGCGGTTTGGTCCTGGCCCTGGTCAGGGTTATGCAAAAGGCAACCAGTCGATGTGTCTC
Source organism: Tadarida brasiliensis (assembly GCA_030848825.1). NCBI lineage: Eukaryota > Metazoa > Chordata > Mammalia > Chiroptera > Molossidae > Tadarida > Tadarida brasiliensis. The sequence continues at coordinate 68,149,548 of CM061270.1, read as the reverse complement.
TCTCATATCAATGCTTCTTTGTCTCTCTATCTCTCTCTCTCTCCCACTCTATCTAAAGATAATGGAAAAATATCCTCGGGTGATGATTTTTTAAAAAATAGTCAAATGACTTGAATAGGTATTTCTCTAAAGAAGATATAAAAATGGCCAATGAGCAAAAGAGAAGATTCTCAACATCATTAGTCATTAGGGAAATGCAAAGCAAAACCACAATGAAACACCACTTCACACCCACTAGCATAACTCCAATTAAAAAATTACCAAAAAACCAGGAAGTAACAAATGTTGGTGAGAATATGGAGAAACTGCCACCTTCATACACTGCCAGTGAGGATGTAAAATAGTGTAGCCGCTCTGAAAAACAGTTTGGTAGTTCTGTAATAAGTTAATCACAATTACCATATGACTCAGAAATTCTATTCCTACATAAACCCAAGAGAATTGAAAACAAACAAACAAAAATTCAAACAAAACCTTGTACACAAGTTTTCATAGCCACATTATCCATTAATTGTCAAAAATGGAAAACAACCCAAATGTCCATCAACTGACAAATGGATAAATAAAATGAAGTATGAACATACACTGAAATATTATTCAACCATCAAAAAGGAATTGAGTACTGATACATGCTACAACGTCGATGAGCCTTGAATACATTTTGCTGAGAGAAGCCATTCACAAAAGACTGCACAGTGTATATTTTGTTACACGAACTATCTAGAATTGGCAAAGCCACAGAGACAGAAAGCTGATTGGTGGTTGTCAGAGGCTCAGGGGAGAGGAGAATGGGGAGTGAGTGCTTAATGCGTACTGTGTTCTTCAGGGTGATAAAAATATTCTGGAATTAGGTAGCAATGATGTTGTACAACACTGTGAATGTGCTAAAATCCACTGACTTGTACACTTTTAAATGGTTAAAATGGTGAGTTTTTATCTAATCTCATTAATTTTAAAAAGTGCAATAAAAATCAGATAAAACTAAAAGGAAATTATTTTATAGTACAGTGCTTACTTACTCATTTTCTCATTTGTTTTCATAGAAATAACCACAAGTAGAGAAAACGATGTTTTGATTGCGAAATTAGGCTATGTGATGAACTAAAAAAAAAAAAAAAAAAAAAATCCAGAGATATCAGAGTTCTAGTTCTGATGTTCAAGAGCCATATGACATTGGGGGAGTCTCTTCATTTCTCCAGTTACCTCAGATGACTTCCTGGTGTCTACCTGCCCAATGTATGCGCCAGGCCTGGTCTGGTCCAAGGACTACATAGAAAGGCCATGAGTCAGTGCTGAGCTTGACTCACCATGAGATGTGTTCATGGTAAAGTGGGAGGAGAGGAGAAACGACCCACAGTTTTTCCTAAGACTTCCCCGGACTGATCCTCATTTGTGGGCAAAATGCTCGAGAAGGCTATTTTTAAAGGGTGACGATATTTGGTTATAATGTTCTCAGAGGAAGGGGAGGTAAGGACTGGGAGAAGTTTGCCCAAACCACAGGGCCTCCGAACTGCAGTCCACATCACCAGCAACAGCCCTAATGAGCTCTGTGCTGGACTCTCCAAATTGAATTACATAATACATTTCCGTTTCATTTCATGAATCACAACTTGGGATACAATGTTCCTGGGTTGCAGTTGATATATTTCAGAGATTACCAAAGATTTCAAAAAGAAAAATCTATTTTATTAAATTCATATGTAAAATGTCTGTATGTCAGCCAACTTATTTATTTTCAAATTTGGGATTTTCTTAAATGCCGTAGTTAGAGCTCAATGTCAAGAGAGTTCCCGATAAACCCATTAATGAATGGTAAGACTGCAGTTGCCCCTGGATTTTTCATTTCTTTTGACAGCTTAGTTCCTGGTTGATGACGGTGGGTTTTATTTCAGCTGCCCCTGTTGGAGTCCCTTTGCGGGAGAGTGTAAGAAAGAAGCCGTAAAGCCGCCGAACATGGACCAGGGGGAGTGAACCTCATACGGAGAACTAGGTAACAGTGAGTTTCGTTCACTCTGACTCTCAGCTCCATAGTCAAATGTTAACCCCTTGGTGGATGGCGGTGTTGCTGACATCTGTCAGTGCTCAGTTCCCCTCGCTCAGCCCAGCAAGGACTCAGAGCTCGGGTTCTGGGATCAGAAAGACTCACGCTCATCCTAGCTTGGCCATGGTTAACTATGCAACCTTGGGGAAGTTATTTGATCACTCTAGGACTCAGTGTATTAAGCTATAAGATGGGAGTAATTATAGCGTGTTGTAGAGTTGTAAGAACTAATGACAGGTAAGCAGACTAATTAGCACAGTACCTAGAACATAGGAAGTAGGTGATAAATATCAGTCACATACTATTATTACTCTGCCCTAGAAGCGGTGACTTGGAATTGTAAACTGAGCTTTGGTGCATCCAGCATCTCATTTTCAAAACGCATGGCCAAGTTCACTTTGTGACCGTACACACTCTGAGATGTAACTTGTAGACCGTTAATTAATATCTTCATCTGTCCTTTGTTTAACATTCAGTGACTACATTCTATGAGCTAGACGGAATGTTAAACATTAGGGGAACAAAGTTGAAAAAAGCAAATACAGTTTCTGCCCCTGAGGTCCCAAGTGGGCGAAAGACAAGGGTTGAGGTGAATCCAAGCTGGTCTGGTGAGTGAGGAATGCGAGGAAGGTGCCGCGGGCGCAGAGAGGAAGGGCCTCTGAACCAGAGAGCCGCCGGGAGAACGTGCCTTCCTACCAGGCTGCTCCGTGGGTAAGGCGGGAGCTGGTGTGGACGTGGAAAGGGCTATGTGTGGACGGGGTTGAGAAGATGAAGACTAGTTATCAAGAAGCAGCTGAGAACGGTGCAGGGAACTGCATGTTTCCATGTACTCTGAGCCCAGGCTCTTCACATTTGTCACTCCAGCCAATGGAACCCCCACTGTATAGACAGGGAAATGGAGGCCCAGAGGGGTTTGGGACCTGGACCGAGATCATATAGCCAGGAGTTAACAGCAGAGGCAAGAGTCAAGCCCACAGCTGTGTGACTGCCCACAGGATCACACCACCCCCTTACACTCGCACACCTTCTGTAATCAAGACTGTCCTTGGTAACAATTCAAAGTCCAGAGACACTTCCTCCGTCTTCGGGACGAACATACATTGCACCAATCAGCATTTAATAGTATATGGATCGTCTAATCACAATTCCTTCTGCAGCAATAATGAGCAGGGGATAAGTCACTTGAGTGGTACCCTCAAGTCCTCTTGGCCTACATTCTCACTTAGTTTGTTGTTGTTTTTTAACAGAATGCGGGTGTGATAGAGCGTTTTCAACTCTTACTAGGGAAGACAAAATACAATCTTTAGTTTATAAAAGAATATTATAGCACTATTAGAATGACTGACTTTTTTTTTTTAACCCCTAAACACCTATCAATAGAGTAAGATCTGTTACTTATGCAAGAGCATTGTTATTAACAACCGTGATGCTCTGTCTTACAAAGGACAGGGGACAGGGTCCACAGTGCTAAGGGTGGATGTGTGTGTGCCTTACGGGCTCTGTCCCTAGGATGTGTTCTGGGTGACACCCCCCCCCCCCGGCACTTGTAGTTTGTAAAGCACTGGGCTTCCTCTTTCTCCTTTGATGCTCACAGCAACTGCAGAAGCAAAACAGGACAGGTATTCCACCACTGCTGTGCAGCGTGCTAGGGATACTCGCCATGTAACCAGGGCCAGCACCGATCTCCTGTTGCCAGTCTCACCCAGTTCTGTTCCCTGCACCGTACTCTCTCCTAATTGCCCTGTTCATTTTGTACCTGTGAGGGTTAACTGGGAACACAGGAGTTCTGTTAAATATCACAGTAGTTAGTACATTTTAATCCTGATCCCCTAAACTACTGTAGCTGCTGTAAAATATATGGCAATAATTTCCTGAGGCAGGGTAATGTATAAGGAATGTCAGGCCAGCCTCTGGGCATATTTGCCTTAGCTCAGTTTTATTAAAGTGAAACTTTTATTAAGGCATGTGGTGAATTGAGCAATCGGCATGATTCATGCCGTTATAAACCCATTGCTACACTCACAATAAATCAATGAGCCATTGTCGTCCATTTGCTGTGGAGTTGGTAGAAACGAGGAAAAAATCAATATGGGGATATTATTCAGACCATATGAAAGTATTAAAGTGTATTCTGTGTGTATTAAACCTGGCCAAACCATATTTCATGTGTACTTTTTTTTTCTGTAAATATCTCCGTTAGTATCCTCTACCCCACACTGTTTGCTAATCCAAATGCTATTGTGAAATAATCATAGGAAATATTTCAAATTCCATATAGGTCTTTATAATTTTAAAAATTTACTTCATAATGATAAATTTGCATAGCAACATTATCCTGAGAATGCATTAACAATGAATGTAGAACAATGAGCCTCTTCCTTTGCAAATACAGTACAGCCGTAACTTCGTATAATTCAAAAAAGTCAACCCACAGGAGGAAGTGATTTGAAGCACAGAAAGGGCACTTTTCATTATCTCCCAGCTTGATGGGGACGATCATTGAGCCAGCAGCAATCTGCATGTATCTGGAAACTATTACCATATCTCCATTTACCTGGGACCATCTCCAAATGTTGAAATATGTATTGGTGACAAACATCGCCCTGTGGCGGCCGTATGTGATCACCTGCATTTCGGTAGTAGGAAGTTTCTGGTTCTCTAGAGGCTGATGTGAGTTGGTCACAAAAAAAGGTGTAGTCACATCTGGCTTCAAACTTCAGCTGCAATACCACTGAGCTCATTCCCCGTTTGAGGAAGTAGGGAGCTGGGGCATTTATTGCCACCTTAATTACTTAAAAGGGGTTCCTGGGGTGCTCTAGTGCTCTCTGAAACAAAGGTTGAATTTCACAGAACACCTATGCAATGCCCATGGGGTTCAAGGTCCTCCGCTCTGCCTGAAGGGGAAGGCGAGAGCGAATGGGCCATGGCGTGACACACAGTAGGTCTGGACCGTCAGGGATACGTGTTCTAAGAAGAGATGGGAACGAAGGGGAGGCTGAGACAGTTACAGCCGAAGGATCAAAGATTCCTGGAGGATGTTTTAAGGGTGATTTTTAACTTCAACAGTCTTAACACATGAACCAAAAATATTATCCCTGTCCTTGAGTGGGTGGCTGTTTGAGCTTGCCACCCAAGGGCTATCTTTTGAAGAAGGAAAATCAACTCCACATAGTTGGAAGTCAATTGGAAATGTATTTATGTGACATCATTTCACACTTTCCATAGAAAAAAATTTTTTTAAAGAGAGAGATAACCCAGGTACCAGGGACATCAGGAAGTTTTGCGATGACCCTACGAAGGTTTGAAGTCTTTTTTAAGCCAAAGGATTATGCTCAGCCCCAGGTGGAAACCTTCCTGCCCTACTCTGTTATGTTCTGATGTACGACAAATTCAATAAAAATAATATTCCTTATTTAACTACTTAAACTAAACTACGGGATTTAATTTTGCTTGATTCCAAAAGAAATAAGAGGGGAAGAGAGCCGAAATAAACAGGAAGGCTGAGTAAGATATTTGACCCCGTAGTAAGTGCGGGGTCAAGGAGGTGGGACCTAAGCTCACTGCTGGCCCCTGCTGACTGGTGCAGTCTCTTCACTGCTCCCAGAATGCAGACGGAACAGACTGGTTTCCTCCTGCCTTCCATGCTTTCATTTGGAGCCCAACCTATTGACGACAGGAGCTTCAATGGAGAGACCAGAGTGCGTGTGACATAATCGTTGGCTTTAGTGTGGTATGTGTGTCTTTCAGGGCATATGGTCTGAGATGATCCATCATTGCCTGTGATGTCAGATTATCCACTGAGACTGAGGTCTCTTTGCAGAAATGCAATTACATTCAGATAATGGTATTTCCAGTTGTTGTGATAGACAAGACTGATGCTGGGAAGAAGTGACTGGTAGAACACTGCATGATATACACCCGGGGCAGGCACAAGAATGAGGCATCGCGATCCCAGCTGTCGGTGAGTTCTGCACTTCTTTCCTGTACATTTCTCAGCAGTCAGCATTGGTTGCCATCCAAAACCCCATGGTCAACCATTCCACAGAGCTCCGCCCGACAGCCCGGTGAAGTCCCAGGCCACTGCAGTGATTACCCGACCCCCACGTCTTCCTCCAGCCATGTATCCCCCTCTCGCTCTGCTCCTCCTCGCTTCATAAACCAAAAGAACCATTTAGAGGGCTGCCTCCAGCTCTTTCCTCTTCGTGCTTAATTACCCCAATCATTTCACCCTTCCTCAAAATCTTGATTTTGTTTTAACTTTCTACCTTTCATGTGTTCTCTTTTTAGAATTTTTTTTTTTCTAGACTGTTTTCTATAACCTGCTTTGAACCTTCTGTCCTCCCAAACAGGGTTGAGACCCAGGAACCTAACCCTGTGAAATATTCGCTCAGTCATTTAACCAGCATTTACTAAGAATCCACTCTGTTCCTGACCCCGCTGTATACTGGGTATACGCAAAAGAGTGTGGCATAATAGAAAGATGCCCTTTACACCAGACTGATTAGGGTTCAAATGGCTGCTCTCCCACTTACTTACTAAGCTGTGTGGCCTTGGCTTCTCCCTCTGCGTTAGAACCAAGGCATGTAATGCACTTAGCACAGTGCCTGACTCATAGACACCCAGTGCACGGAACCCATTATATCTGTTACTATTTCTAAGCTGTAATTAAGACTCTCACAGAGGACATGTTTCTTAGACTCATGATCTTTCTGTGGATACTTGTTTTGCACTGCAGAATTATCTTGAAATTTGTTTAAATAATTGAAAGGAGATTTTTGGAAGGGATTTTTAGAGCCCATAGACATGGATACAAGAGATAGATTCAGTGTTGATTAAAAATTGGTGAAGTTCTCTTTTTGTTCTTTGACCTTGTCTCTCAGAAACCATCCCCACCTTCACCTTGATCTCATTCTTGGACCCACCCCAGGTTCCCATTCTCTGTCTTGGGCCAGCAATGAAGGAATAAAAGCTCAGAATATTGGTTGAGAGTAAGCCTCAGTAAATGTTTGAATTGACTTTCTCCTCCCAAATGCATGCATGTCTTAACAGGGGACATCATAAGACCAACTGACCTTCCGACTCCAAGGAAGGAAAGTTTCCTGGCAGATCTAAAGGCTGTGTCCCCCCCAGGCCGCGTAAATCAGAATCGCCAGGAAGAGGCATAGGAATCTGTTTTCAACAAGTACCTTGTCATCAGGCAAGTTGGAAAACCTGATAAGAACCCTGACTGGGCATCCCCATGTCTTAAAAAAGTGCTCTGTGGGCCAAGAAGAAATGTTAATCAGGATATATGACCTCAGGGAATCTGTACTCTCCTTGGAGATTATATGTATGTATACATATGTATATGTTTGTATGTATATTCATGTGGGTGTGTATACACATACACACATATACATGAAAATATAATTCTTTATTCAAGTTTATCATTAAAAGTGAGATCAGTGTGGGGAAATGCACAGGAAAAATAGGCCCAAAAAAGACAGGACTAGAGCAGCAACTTGAAGAAAGTTTGTGTAGGAATTTTCAACACTGGTTATCAAGGAAATATTCAAATATTCACACAAGTAAAATAAATAGTGTAATGAACCCCCATGGACATGTCATTAATTTTCAATAATTTTGCCCAACTTTTTATCTTTCCTATCATTTCTTCACACTCCCCATTTCCCCCAGAGCTTTTTAGGACAGACCACTCAAAACCTGGGCTGTGCCCCAAATGGTTTGTTCCCCATCTGTTTGTTCCCCAAGATTGTGTTAATGTTTACTCTATTTCTATACCTAGCTTGTCGAGGACAGGTCTGCAGGCCAAACACTGAGCATCATTGCTTTAAAGCACATGCCAGACATCATATCTTATGACTTCATAAAGGAAAGAGTAAAAGAATTCCAGGTGAAGGCAATGTTGAAAATGCCTGAACCATGGCAGGGAACAAGCTTTATTAAAGATACCTAGACTGTGCCAGGGACAGTACATATTTGTCCCATTTAACTCCTCTGGCAGCCTGAGAGGTAAATATTATTATCTCTCACTTTACAGATAAGGGAGCAGGCTCCAAGGAAATAGGTAAAATTGGCAAAGGTGGGTCACTGAGGTCTGCCTATCTCCAGGGTCTGTGTTTTCGTCACTGACCCTGAAGCCTCCTTCTTACCTAAGACACAAGCAAGGACCAGCCTCCCCAAAACAGGGAACACATACAACCAAAGTTCCAAGAAATGGGGGATGATACTGAGACCTTAAGTGCTGGGATAAGTGATTTCCTTTAGTGGGTAATGAGAAGCCTTTAAACATTTTATGATGATACCATTTATCATTATGAAAAGTTAAATTTTAGATATTATGAAAACTAGAAGGCTGTTGCATACATTTTGGATAATATAAAAAATCCCATTTAATAGTTACTTAAATTTCTTTTGTGTCTTTCCCCCCTACATGTATTGTTCAGATTATTGTAATCATACTCAACATATACTTTTATATCCTGCTTTGTTTATTTAACATTATTTCTTATAAATATGTACTGTGGCCCAGCCGTTGTGGCTCAGTGGATTGAGCGTCATCCCATGGACTAAGAGGTCCCAGTTCAGTCAGGGCACATGCCTGGGTTGCAGGCTCAATCCCCAGTAGAGGGTGTGGACGCAGCCTATCAATGTTTCTCTCTCACATCGATGTTTCTATCTCTCTCTCCCTAAAAAAAAAAAATCAATAAAAACATAAAATAAATAAATAAATAAATAAATATGCATTGTGTTATGTCATAGCTTTTATCCCCATAACTTTTTTAAAATGTTTAAACTTATCTTTATTGTTGAATGTATTACAGATGTCCCTCTATTTTTCCCCTGTTAACATCCTCCTCCCTACTCCCACCCCCCTTCTGACTTCCCCACACTATTGTTTGTGTCCTTTGGTTGTGCATATATGCATATAAGTTATTTGGTTTATCTCTTCCCATCCCCCATTCCCCCTTCCATTTCAGGTTCTTCAGTCTAACAACCAATTTGTACTTCTTAATCCCTTCACCTTTTTTGCCCATCCCCCTAACCCCCCCTCCCATCTGGCAACCAAAAATGAGTTCTTTGTATCTATGAATCTGTTTCTGTTCTGCTTGTTCATTTTGTTTATAGATTCAGTTGTTGATAGATATGTATTTATTGCCATTTTATTGTTCATATTTTTGTTCTTCAAGAAGACCCGACAACATTCCATACAATACTGATTTGGTGGTGATGAACTCCTTTAGCTTCTTCTTGTCTGGGAAACTCTTTATATGTCCATTAATTCTAAATGATAGCTTTACAGGATAGTGTAATCTTGGTTGTAGGTCCTTGCTTTCATCCCTTTGAATATCTCTTGCCACTCCCTTCTGGCCTGCAAAGTTTCTTTTGAGAAATCGGCTGACAGTCTTATGGGAGCTCCTTTGTAGGTAACGAACTGCTTTTCTCTTGCTGCTTTTAAAATTCTTTGTCTTTAACTTTTTGAATTTTGATGATGATATGTTTTGGTGTGGACCTCTTGGAGTTCATCTTGTTTGGGACTCTCTGTGCTTCCTGGACTTGTATATATGGTTCCTTCACCAAATTAGGGAAGTTCCCTGTCATTATTTTTTCAAATAGGTTTTCAATTTCTTGCGCTCTCTCATCTCCTTCTGGCACCCCCATGATGCAAATGTTGGTATGCTTGAAGTTGTCCCAGAGGCTCCTTACACTATCCTCATTTTTTTGGATTCTTTTTTCTCTTTGCTGTTCTGATTGGGTGTTTTTTGCTTCCTTATATTCCAAATAGATGGTTTGCTTCTTGGCTTAACTTACTCTACTATTGATTCCCTGTAAATTATTCTTTATTTCAGTTAGTGCATCTTCATTTCTGATTGGTTCTTTTTATGCTCTTGAGGTCCTCACTAAGTTCCTTGAAATTCTCACTAAGTTCTTTGAGCATCCTTATAGCCAGTGTTTTGAACTCTGCATCTGTTAGATTGCTTATCTCCATTTCATTTAGTTCTTTTCCTGGAGTTTTATTCTGTTCTTTCATTTGGGACCTGTTTCTTTTTCTCCTCATTTTGGCTGCCTCCCTGTGTTTGTTTTTATATGTTAGGTAGAGTTGCTATGTCTCCTGGGCTTCCTAGGGTGGACTATTATAGCAGGTGTCCTGTAGGGTCCAGTGGCACAGCCTCCCTGATCACCCCAGCTGGGCCCTTGAGGTGCAACCCTCATGTGGACTATACACCTTTTTGTTGTAATTGATTCTTGATTGCTGTTGGCACATCAATAGGAGGCATTTACTCAGGCTGATCAGCTGCAAACGATTGGCTGTGCCCACTGACCATTGATCTCTGACTACCTTGGAGGATCAGCTGTGCAGGGGCCCACCACACAGAGCAAGACCTATCTCAGCACGGCTCTGGTACCCACTGAGTCCACTCCTTGAGTGTGTTGCTTGTAGAGGTGGTTAGATGGTGGTGCTTCGAAGTGGTCTAAAGCTGTTTACTGGGTGTGCTAGTTTTGGAGCAAGGTCTGCCTGTGTTCTACCTGGGGCCACCAGGCATAAGCTACAAAGCGATCTACAGATGGCTGCTTCTTGTGCTGGGCTTGGAGGTGCCCAGGCAAAGCCAAGCTGTGAACCAAGGCTGGCTGCTTCTAGTGCCCAGCCTGGGGCCACTTAGCAAGAGGTATGGGGCTCACTGAGGCCAGATGCTGCTTGTTTGAGAGAATTTAGGAAAGGCTGAAGCAGAAGCCAAGACAGGCCAATCCTATGATAAAGCCACTGGAAACAGCTTGGGTGGGCCCAAAAGTTGGGTGGAGCAGGACCTCAGGGAATCACTAGGGTGAGGTAAACAGTGTGAGCCAGGTTGCTGGAATCCCAGATATGGTGCCTGTCAGCCTGCCCCATAGGGGAAGGGCTCACCAAAGGAACAACAGCCTCCACCAGGACGTCTGGGAGAAAGTTGCCTCTCCAGTTCCCACCCCGATGCCAAAACAACTCAGTTCTTCCCTGCATGTTTCTGGTGCCTTTCAAGCTGCCTCCCCCATGCTGGAGCCTGGAGGGAGCAGGTCTGACTAAGTCTGTGTGCAGGCCCTTTAAGGGGAGCTGCCTGGAGCTCCAGCAGCCTCAGCCTCCTTCAGCCTCAATCCCTGCTGGTTTTTCCAGCCAGAAGTTATGGGGACTTCTCTTCCTGGTACTGGGACCCTGAGCTGGGAGCCTGGTGTGGGACGGGGACCCCTCACTCCTCAGGGAGGACCTTCACAGCTGAGGTATCCTCCTGATTTTTATCCGCCACACGTGGGTGTGGGACCAGCCCGTCGCGCCTCCACCCCTCCTACCAATCTCGATGTAGCTTCTTCTTTAATTTCGTAGTTGTAGGACTTCCATTCAGCTCAATTTCAGATGGTTCTGAATGATGGTTGTTCTGTAGTTTAGTTGTAATTTTGATGTGGTTGTGGGAGGAGGCGATACCGTGTTTACTTACACACCATCTTGATCGAAAGAATCCCCATAACTTATAATGATCTTACAATAGTTCTTCTAGTAAATATATCATAATTTATTCAAAAACCCCTTTCATGGTAAACACTTCAGTTCTTTCTAGTTTTGTGTTACTATAAATAATGCTATGCAGAACATCTTCACACATACAGGTTTTTCTCTATTAAGGGATATTTTGTTTGGAAGGGATCTAAAAGTAAAATTACTGAGCCATATTTACATGTTTATGGTTCTTGATATGTATTGCCAACTGCCTTTCTAAAGGATTATGCCAATTTACATTATTACCAACAATATAGGAGAGTGCTAGCTACTGGGGGATTCTGAGTGGGAAAAGGGGACAAGACTGGAAGATTTTGATCCATATCAGAGACTTAACCTTGATCTTTAAGGAAGTGGGGAGCCATTGAAGGTTCTTGGACAGGAGAGTGAGATGTGAAAAGTTTTATGAGATCATCTGAGGTTCCTATATTTGTTCTATTGAAACCAACCTGTTACCTTGGCAAATCACCTGTCTGTAGGCATTGGTTTCTTCCCAAGTTAAGTGAGGGTATGTAGTAAATAATTTTCTATGGCTTTTGAGCTCTAAGTTTGTATGGTTCATCTGAATTCTGAACATTGACTTATGATACTTGAAATTACACATTTAATTATTCATTCCCCTAAATTACAAATCTCTAGTACATCCCAGTTCTTTGGGGAATGGATAACGCCTGGCACATTGCCACTGTTTCCTCACCTGAACTAATGGCATGTGTGGCCCATGGATCATGGCCCTCTTCCTGGCACACAGTGCTCAGGCAACCCCTCGCTAGTGATCAGTGGTGAGCCACACACAGAGGAGCCCCACCCGCCACCCAGGCCCTGGGCTGAGCTCATCCCTAATTCCTCAGAGTCTGAAAGGGCCAGGGAACAGATGTAGAAAGAAAAGAGCAGGAATGAAGAGTCATGGGATGTGAACCCTCATGAGGGTCGTGCTTACTAGGATCCATTTTTGTTCTAAGGACTTTATAACTAGGACCTTATTTCATCCTCCAACAATGCTAATAGGTATGTTATTACTGCCCATTTCACAAGAAGGAAACTGAGGCATGGAGGGAGGCTAAGGAGCACAGCCACAGTCACACAGCTGGTGGGATGGTAGTCTGGCTTCCAAGACGATGGACTCTGCTTCTCCACCGTCGTGCATGAAGGGAGGAAGGAGGCCTATGGGAGGAGCAGGTATCTGGTGCTTCCTGAGCCCCCACAGACACTGAATCCTCTGTTTCCAACCGACAAAATGAAAAGGAGAGGTAGGAAGGGTTCACCCTTACCTTTTGCCTGGAAGTGATACATCATTTTGCTTTTATGTCATTTGCAAAATGAGATGCAGGGTGGAGTTAGGGAAAGGTGGGGATGGGGAGTAAAAGATGTGGTCCAAGGCTGGGCAGCCATTTCCAAAACACATCTGTGGAGCACGAGTTTTAGTGGACCCCCTCGGCCACAGGGCCTCGATCAGATGAGGTCTTAATGCCAGATAAGGTGGCAGGGCATCACGGAGCAGTGAGCTTGTTTTGAGCAGAGGAATTTTGTCACCAAAGGTATACACTTTATTTTTGTTTTGTTTTGTTTTTTATCCTCACCCGAGGACATTTTTTCATTTTCTGTTCAGATAGAGTGGGAGGGAGAGAGAGAGAGAGAGAAACATCGACGTGAAAGGGACACATCGAGTGGCTGCCACCCGCACGACCAACCAGGGCCGGGGACAAACTGCAACCGAGGTACATGCCCTTAGCGGGAACTGAACCCGGGTCTCTCTGGACCGCAGGCCGACGCTCTAACCGCTGAGCCAAACTGGCCAGGGCCCAAAGGTATACACTTTGGAAAGGTAAGTCTGGCAACAGCATGTCTCTGAAGGATGGAAACAATGTAGGAAGGGAAAATAGTAGGAGACTATTGGAATAATGCAGGTAAGAAATGGGGACCTGCCCAGCTGGTGTGGCTCAGTGGTTGAGCATCAACCCATGCACCAAGAGGTCGCTGGTTCAATTCCCGGTCAGGGCACATGCCCAGGTTGTGGGCCAAATCCCCATTGGGAGGCATGCAGAAGGCGGCCAATGTTCTCATTGATGTTTTTATCTCTCTCTCCCTCTCCGTTCCTCTCTAAAATCAACAAAGAAAAAAAAAATTTTTTTTAAAAAGAAGTGGGGACCTGAATGAAGGATGACAAGAAGGTAGGGAAAAAATACGAAACAGGTTCAAATACAGAATGGACAGGGCGATCGGTCAGGTGAAGGCGTGAGGAGGAGGGGCCACATTAACACCAGGTTTCCATCCAGGAAGAAGCAGACATTCCGAACCCCCATGAGGCCAGGCAGGTAGGAGGAGAGCCTTTCTGTTACTGCATGATTGAAGAGGTATGAGCCTGTGCCTGCAATAAAGGGACAGACCACAGCACAGATATTCGGCTCCATTTGGTTTAGATGAAGCCAAAAGAAACACATCGAGTCCATGGGTTCCCGGGCAGATCTTTCCTGGATGTGTCTCAAAGACAGTGTCTGTCCAGGCTTCCTTTGCACCTGGAGTGGAGAGCGTCTGGGACTCGAGAGCCTGCTGGTGGACCGTGGACACAGGCAGTTGCCAAAAGTGGCCAAAGGTGCCACTGGAGATCTGTTTTCACAGGTTCTGTTTGGAAACTCAGTGTGGGGCTTGGGAGCAGCTGGGAGTTTCTGAGTAATTGCGTACCCTGGGGGTGGAGAGAGGCCAAGTACAACAGCCTTTCCCCAGGACCCAAGTGAGGGCAATCCAGGAAGTCAGGTGAGGCTGCAGGAGTCTGAGGCCCCAGGCAACTCCAGTTCCCTGAGGATGAAGCTCCCCCCAGAGGCAGACTCAGTAGCTCTGATGCAAACAAGCTGGGCACCACTGAGCTCTGCTGGAGAACCTAGGGGTCACTTTCCATATCAGGGAAGTTTGGACATACAAGTGGTATCTTTAAAGTGTCAGATCTGTATAACCTGAAACTTAAATAGACAAGAGGATGATCATTTGTTCTGCAATGTGTTTTCCTTTAAGGCTCAGATCGAATATCAGCTTTGAAGCTTTCCTTGACCTTGTTGTTTTCCACACCCCCGGAAGATTAATCACCCCCTCTGCTCCACACTCAGGGCAATTCTACCACCAACTTAGCATGTAACCATCCATACTCGATCACCAAATGTTCTTTAAGTACTTACTGGGAGTTCAAGACCGTGGATATAAAGATGGAGAAGCGCCAATGCTTGCCTCCTCTTTGGATCGTGGGCCACCTCCAGGCTGGGATTGGCTTCCTGGTTTCTGACCATCTGCCTGCTTCAGTGGTGCTTGTTTAAGGTTGACACAACCAAACTGGATTTGCTGTGTTCTGCACTCTCCAGTGGAAAACGCCAAGAGATGGATCAGATTAGCTCAGCTAGTACCTTTGAAATCAACTATTTGATTCACCTGCCCAGGAGGAAGCCCTGGGAAACAGATCTTGACTATAATCAGCTGCCAATGGAAGGTGGCTACGACCTACCTCGTGTGAAGTGAGGTGTTGCTGCCATATCATTTTATTACTTAGAGTCAGCACTGCAGGGCAGCGTGAGAACACTGGACTTCAGAGTGGCCTTAAGAGAATATAATAACTTGACCATTATCTGTGATACAACATCACAAACCACACGGGTCATAGACTTGAATCCAAACTTTCTTTCAGACATCGTCCCCTTTCACCTTTTTAAGCAAAACCTTTTATAAGTGTAATTACATATTTTAAAAATCCATTAAAAAAAAAAGAAGAAGAAATGATTTGTTATCCAACAAGGTAAAACAGCCCTGATGTCAAGAGGCCTCAGCTCTAGTCTAGGCGTGATGACAGAGCCCTGTGATCCGGGGAAGGTCAGATGACTCTCCCAGGTCTTCACTGTGTCCCTTCCTCCCCAGTAAAACGAACACTTGCCTTTCAAGTTCAAAAGCTCGCCTAGCCCCTAACGCCTAGATCGTATCCTGGATCTGACTTCTGTTGTTTGATTTGACACTAAGTTCTTTCACAGTTTAGAACCTCTGTGCTTATTTTTTTAATCATATTTTTTAATCGAGGACTAAAAAGACAGCCTGTTAGACCAGACAGCCAAAATTCCCAGGTGGGCCCCTCTCCGAGAGAAGCACATATGTCTGTCAAGATTCTGAAAAATGTATCCTCTTCAATGCCTGTGTTTTTCTTTAAAGGAAAATATATAGAAACCACAAACATATTTGTATCGTTCCCACATGATGCCTTCATACTTGAAGGAAGTGTTGGATTTTCTTGTTCTTTGGCTCAAAAAGCAATGGGTGACATCAGTGAGCTAAAACTGCAAGTTCTACTGCCCTGTCCCTATTAAATTTGAATGTTTACTTCTCAAGGACTTGGCCAAGAAAAGTCCATTTGGGCTGGAACACAGCATATTTAGTCTCAGAATTAAGGTAATTTCTTTGGAAGAGTTTCAACCAAATCAATTTATTTCAGGGATGTTGGTGTTGGTTCCCTTCTTAAAATTCCAAAGCCCCAGGCCTTTTAACTGTACCTGCTCTACGAACACAACAAGTCCATGCTGGCTGTCGTTCAGAGAGCCATCTACTCTGAGTCGTGGGGTTCGGTGATTAGGGCCTAAGTACACCAGGAAAAGATTGTGGTTTTATAGGGTAGTACAGAGGTATAGTCAGCTGGGCTCTCTGGAGACTGAAGACCAACAGGCTTGAGGGGTCCAGAGAAGATCCACCCCTCATCTCTATAAATTTCCTTCAGTAATAAAACATTCGCATACATTTTTTTCATTTCATCCTGATAACAATGCTGCAATGCAAATAGAGTAGGTATCATTATAATTATCTTTATAAAGATATGAGTAGTGCTCCTTCCACAAGGCTGTTCTATCTATTAAATCAGGGAGAAGTGTGATAAAGAGCTGTTATAAAGTGCCTACACCTGAAGACACCCCATTGCGAAGACAGGAGATAGATGTCTAAGCATGACTTGAAGACCATCTAGAAAGCTCCTGCCTAAACTTATTTCCTCTACTTGCTTATCAATGATGTGAAAAATTTTACTACTGAAGAACCACTTCTTTCCAAAAAAGACCAGAACTCTTACAATGCCCTGAGTTTTAAAGTGGTCCAAACACAAGAGACATCAAAGAGCTAAGGGCATCATCTAATATTCTTGAGCAATATTTAATTATGGTGACATGAGTGATCATTCTTTCCTTGTTACTGATCGGCACATTTTATCATGTTAAGAAAGTAACTATTATCTCTATTTTACTAAAAGTTGCCAACATAAATCATTCTTCTTAGCCAAACTGGCCTCTTTGCTGTCCCCAAAATAGCTAATAACCATTACTCCAAGCATGACTCCATTGTTCCAACCATTACCCCCTTGGTACTCCAAGTCTGTGCTCATTCTGGTTGCTGCCTCAGAATCTTGTCTTCCCAGCTCCAGAGCTGGAGAGTCTATGGATTTGCTTAGAGATTATTGTTCTTTGTTTAACAGATGAGTAAGGAGGTTATGCGAGTTGCCAAGACCACATAGTGAACTTGTGTCTGAATGCTAGAGCTTAAGACTCGATCTGTCAAGTGGTATTTTTCTGATACCTCTCACATGTGTCATATCGAAGTAGCAGCAGTAGTGACAACAATAACAATAGCAAGTTGGAGACCAGTCCATAGCTTCTCTCCATTCCTTATTCTCTCTCTTTTTTTTTTTTTGTATCAAATATCCTAGCACCCTTCACCACCTTATTAAAAAATCTATGAGGATGTGTGCAACTGAAAACTGTCCAGCTCTGTGTAGATCAATTTCTCTGGGAGAGAAAATAATGTCTGGCTCAAACTTTGCTGGTGTAAAGATCTACTGATTCAGGTGTGAATCCCAGCTCTGATACTAACTAGTTGTGTAACATGGCGAGCTACTACTTCTCTCCGCATCTCAGTTTTTTCACCAGCAAATTAATTATCACAGACCATTTCAGTTCTACTACTCAACCATTGTAGAATCTTAGACTCTCTGAATAGGTTTTAAGAGTAGAAAGTAGCAGGCATGATCTGAGAGGCCTCAGGAATGTTCTCATAACCTACTTGCTGATGACCAGAATCCCTTTCCTCATGAATGAAGCTTTCCTTTTCCCAGTAAAAGATCAGACTCACCCACTAACTGACATTCACACTGAAGTGCAAATAATTGGTAGCTGATTCTTTCTTGCAAGTCAGGCATGGAATGGAACAGCTGAAGACAAGTGGGCACCAGGTACCCACAGGAGGGGGAAGAGCAGAATTAAAGTCCAGGAAGAGGAAGTAGAGAACTCTAAAGGTGGTCTTCGCTTGGGGGTGGCCCTGGCAGGTTAGAGGGCAGAGGCAAGCCGGAGTTTAACCTTTCAAAGCTTAAAATGAAACACCAGGGCATCTGGCCTTCCTCCCTGTGCCCAAACAGCCTCCCCTCTAGAGTGCAGTGCTGCCTGAGATCCATCAGCCTCTGAGGTCAGAAGGTTAATGTCCCACCCTGACTCAGGTCACCTCTCTACTCCCTTCTCTGAAACTCCAGCTCTACATTTTTAAGATGCATATAATAAAACTTGACCCTGAGGTCCACCCCATTAAAGGATAAAACGGTAATCCAGATACATACGACATTGCAGATACATGGAAGCTCCATTTGCCTCTATTCTGAAATGGAATGCCGACAGATTTATGATAATTTGGATTTTGTCTTTCTTCATGTATTAAACTTACGGAGGAGGAGGTTGAGGAAAGTGGAAAAGAATCTCAGCTGTCCTAGTAAAAATATATGGTGATGCCTACTGAAATCAAGATAAGAGGAGCTTTTATTTCTACCTGTGACACACAGTCTTATAGAGACTGTAGAAGTCAATTACAGTCCTATTTAAAACATTGTCGGTTAACCCCTTTTGAATGTCATGCTACATATAGGTTATGGAAAAAGGGATGCTTTCTCATTCATCTTTGAATCCACAAAAATGCCCGGCACAGTTTTCCTGACGCACAACACATGCCCAATAATATTTATTGTGATTTATGAATGAATTTGAAAATGGCCCTCAGAGAGGAGTGCATTACAGAGCGAAAATAACACTTGATTAGGGGAGTTAGCATACCTGTGTTTTCATCGTGATCAATGCATTGAACTTGACCTTGTGTGAATTCTGAGACTAGTCCTTGAGAGGCCTTGCAGCTTTCCCCCTCCTAGGACACTGCCCTGAGACTGCCCTGTAAGAGAGCTGGTCTAATCTATCAGAGCATGAGAGGTCACATGGAAAACAAGGGCCCCCAACCAACAGCCAGCGCCAACTTCCAGACATGTGGATGAGGCTGTCTTGGACCTTCCAGCCCAGCTGACCCTCCAGCTGAAACCAATCATGAATGAGCACAGGAAAAGAGGAAGAGTGACAACTGGCCACTCTACAGAATAATAAGAAATAATACATTATTTTGTTTTAAGCCACTACATGTTTGCATGGTTTGGTACACAGCAAAGACTAACTGAGCCAGGAAGTTAGGCCAGATGACTTCTAAGGTGCTTTCAGCTTTATGATTCTAAAACCTTAGTATAGAGTGAATCATAGCGTTAATAGAACAATGTCACTGAAAGCATCCCTATTCTGCACCACTGATTTCACCAAGGAGAAAACTGACACAAAGAGGAAAGATGATTTTCCCAAGTCTGTCATCAAATACTTGATTGTGTCCCATAGATTCTGACAGGAAGGAAAGCAAAGTCTGGACCATGGTCCATGTCTTCATGAGGCATCCTCCACACACTTAAGAAGATGGTGCTTCTGCTCAATTTTGCAGATCAAGGAGCACTCCTTTCTGAAGAGCAGCCTGTCCATTAATTGTCAGAGCTCCAAGAAATAGCCCATACCAATAGACCATCCTTCCCTTTGAAAGACCCTGGATCTTTCTGTCCTTGTCTTAGGACCAAATTCAAATGTCATTAAAGAGTTAAGCTTAAATTTGGAGAGTCTCAGTCTTTCTAACAACTACTTCTAATATTCATTTTGTGTTCTAACAATGAATCTCTCTTCTTTCCGCCATATCGTTTCTACCTGTCTTAAGTAATGATCACTATAGTCTAAGTGTGGGCTTTCTGCTTCTTTTATCTGCATCTCTGAAACTACTCACGAAAATTCTTCTCCCTGAAGTATAAGCCATTACTAACATACCATACAGTCTGGCATTGATTTAGGGCCAACCTGAGAATTTCAGGGTTGGGCTTGGATTTATCTGAGAGGAGTTAAATGTTTGGGGCAGGGGTGGAGTGCTGTTCCAACAAAATGGCAAAAGTAAACTTCAAGATGAGTGTCAGTAGAAAGAATTAGAAGAGACAATTAAATAAATACCTGGATGGAAATTCTGGGTCTGGTGCCATCGGCAGAGCACACAACACCCATTTTAGACACATTCTAAAGACAATTTCAATAAGTCATCTGAGAAGATGAATCAAATAAATTCCAAATCTTAAGAACAGATTGGTTGCTATGTGGCTTCTTGCAAGTGGACCATTAAATCAACTTTTTTAAAACTAACAGTTTCTCCTGTCAACACCAAGTGAAGAAGTGGAGGAAAAAAATCAGTTAGGCAAAGGAATGACATTCAGATGTTGAAAGGGTGAAACCTGGGGAACACGACCAAACCATTGCTAAAAAACAACAGGAAGCTGGTGGTGAAAATGAAGACACAAAGGAAGGAGTTCTTCAGGGCTTAGCACATGGTCTGTGCCCACACGTGCTGATTGGCACCAGGAATTGCCTAAGGAAACATGGTAGCTGTGTTCCCTCTAGCACCTTCTCACCTAGGGTTCTAACTCTAAGTGACAAGGGTGGAGTGGGAAGGGGGACGATGGCCTGCACCTTCTCATATACCACTGTCTTGCATTTCTGGAACCAGCAGTCTTCTAAACCTCTAGTTTTTCCCAGTTGATCTGGTAACATACAATGCCATTGACTGTCACAGCGCTGCAGACAGATTCGTTGGTCCTGGAGGTCCCACACACACTAAGATGATGCATCTGATGAGAATAAAAGCCACCAACCCCAGTGGGTCCAGGTGCATAGATTTAATAGTTAAGGATAGTTCATCCTGGGATAAATCATGAGACTGCACTCAAGGTCTGAACTGTGAAGGGAGCACTAGACTAAGAATAAGGAGACTTGGGGATTAGCCCAGGTTGCTGATACTTGCCTGAAAAACCACAAGTATCGTTTAAGTGCTTTGGCCTCAGTTTCCTAATACAAGATGGTTGGACTAGATGGTCTCTCTGAAGTCCCTTGCAGATCTACTAAAGATGCAATAAGTGTTCTCTCACCCCAAACCACTCTGCCACATATTAGCTGTGGGATCTTAGCCAATCTACCCTTAACTCCTCAACTCCTCATCTGCAAAATAATGGAGTTATGAGGATTAAATGAGTTAAAATGCATTGAGTTCAGGACACCACCTGGCATGTATAAATTAAGTGTTTAATGTATGTTAGTCTGGCCGGTGTGGCTCAGTGGACTGAGTGTCGCCCCATGGACTGAGAGGTCCTGGTTCGATTCCTGGTCAGGGCACATACTCAGGTTGCGGGCTTAATCCCCAGTGGGGGGCGTGCAGGAGGCAGACGATCGAGGTTTCTCTCACACATTGATGTTTCTATCTCTCTCACCCTTCCTCTTTCTCTAAAATAAATCAATAAAAGCATATTTAAATATATATATGTAGTATAAATAAATAAATAAATTCAAACTCTATTGTTCAGGTAACTCAGAAGGAAGGAGAGAACAAGCTAGTCCTCTGACAGCATGAATGCACTTGAACCAGACTCTTCCCCATTTTCCCCGTAATGTGTCTGCTTGTCTTTAACGGGGTTTGTTACTTTTATAGGGTATTTTTAGTGTACTCTTTAGTATACTCTATTACTCTTTATTAAAGACTAATAATAATAAAAATAAGCATGATTTTATTTACTTCATTACAGAAAAACTGTCTTCTGTACCTGTTTATTTGGATTTCAGTGGTGTCTTCTGACCTTCGACCAAGTTATAATAACTATACATTTAAATTCATGCTCACCAAAGATGTGTTAAAACACATGAACATCAACTTCTTCATATCTGCTCAGAAAAAGAGAGAGCAGAAGCAAGAAATTATTTTAGAATTAGTGTCTCTTATATTAAAGAAACATGTCAGGAATTAAGTAATTTCTTCAATTTTTTATCTTGCTAAATTCAAATAAAATTAAATGTCTCTAATGAGAACTAGCTCTTGGGTGGGAGAATTAGGGTAAGGTTTTAAATTTTCTTTCTTTATAATATTTTGTACTTTCCAAATTTTCTAACATGAGCTTTTATTACTTTTATAATAAGGAAAAAATTCTCTTTTTTTGTTTTGTTTTATTTTTAAGTACTTATTGGTCCAGCAGTCAGCCAGACCAGTACCAATGGCTCCATCCACCAAGCTAAAGACATCTCTTCAGGGGCCAGGAAAATTGCCAAGATAGAAAGTAGTGTCCCCTCCTTAGGACGTCACATTTCATGGAAGAGACAGGATACAGAGATAAAGGGCATTGAGACGCATTTAACACTAAATTGGATTGACAGAATAAATAAACTTAACACAAGAGAAGGAGCTGGGCTTTGGGGCACCTTTGTAACCATATCACCTACATCCTGTATTCACTAATGTCACCACCAAGGACTCGCCAGACCCTGCTGCAGCCTTCAGGAGTACGATCAGAAAGAAGACACTCTTCCTGCCCCCATCAAAGTCATAGGATAGGAGAAGATACAGAGACATAAAAAGATCATTTCCAGTGGGTTATTTAGGGCTTGTAGTGCTCTTTCATATACCCATTCATTCATTCAACCCAAAATGCACTGAACAGTTTTTCTTTGTCGAGAGAGAGATAAATAAGAACTGCACTGTGCCCTCAGCGAAGCTTCAGTATGAATTGAATGAAGTTTCAGTATGAATTGTCAAGAACTCCTTACAGCCTCCAGTTGATCAGCAGAGTAGATATTATTGACTGCTTTCGAGAGAAAACTGAAGCTTGAGCTAATGTTCAAAGCCACACAGCCACTAAGGGGCACATCAGCCTGGAACCCAGAACTCCTGATGCCCAGTCCTTATTAAGCTGTCACCTCTGCATTTTTAGTTTTCAGAGGAACAGAAGTTTTTTTTTTTATCTTCTCTTATCATCATAGCAGATATGAGACTTCTCTTACAAATGAATGGGAATAAAAAATCAAGCATGCTAAGGAAACCAAGAAAGGTTCTCATGTTGCTGTTCACTCCTTCATTCATCTACCCAGACAGACACCTGACAGGTATTTCCTAATGCCACCTGGCTGCCCTGGCCCACCGTAGGCCAGGTCCATTCTGACACGTTCACATTTTGACATCGGCACATTTCCTGCCCCCCTGGGCACGGGGAGACTGTCAACCACCCAAATGGGAAAGCAATGTGATTCATCTATGTGAAGGATGGGTAATCAAAGCTCTGAGTCAAGACCCACAGAATTAATTTCGCCACATTCTTCAGGCTTGAACTGTGGTTTTGGTGATGAAAGGTTCAAACCATCCCTGCTGGGAGAGCAAACCTACAGCTCCACCCACTCTGGGGAAGGCCACCATGAGAAAGTGACTGCGTTTCATGTACGAGGCCTGCTGCTTCTTTCTAGAGGGCAGTATGAGTGGGGAAGGCCAGGACGGGGTCCGTGCAACACACTCTCCCATCTGTTCTGCTACTGCCCCCAGCGAGTGGAAGGTTCTAGAAGATTCTTCCCCAGGTGACTCTCAGAGGCAGGACTGAGGTCAGGAAACACACGTGCTCTCACCCTGTGGGCTTGTGGGGGTTCAGCCTGTGTTGAACATCAAATCTATTCTGTCGTTTGCTTCTCGTGTTTCAACTCTTCCAAGTTTAAGTGGCAACGAGAGAAGTACTAGACTGACTCCCATAGCCAAAGTTCACATCCACGAACTCAGGTGCCCTGGGCAAGTCCACACTCTCTTCCTCATTTGTGCACGGCTGAGAATTTTAGAAAGCTGACTTTTGTGAGTGCTACCCAGTGGGCTGGGCACTCTGCTCAGCATTGCATCACCTCACTTTAGCCTCACATCCTATGAGGAGAGTGCCAACCTCATCCCCCTTTTAGAGTTGAGAAAACTAAGGGACAGAGAAGCAATGTGTCAATTATCAAAGAGTAGGTTAGGGGAGGAACTAACCTGGGGCCTCTGACTCCAGGACCCGAGTCTGCCGCTAGACTGGAAGAGTTAAGCCATAATGAGGATCATGGCCATCCCTGCCTTGTTCCTGATTTTATTGGGAATGCTTCTTCTGTTTCTCGGTTAAGAAAGGTGTTAGATATTGACAATGTGAATTCTTTAAGACATTGTTAAAAAGAGCCTTTCCAACTCATTTTAATGTAATTGTTTGCTTGGACTTGTGAGGAATCTATGATTCAATGCTATTAATGTTTTAGAAAACACATCAAATTTACTAAATAAAGCCAAAATAATAAAGTCTAAAAGTCCCAAGTCTTTCTCTACAGTGTTTCTCAAATTTCTTTAATAATAATAGTTACCTGGGATGTTTGTTTAAGAAAAAAATGACCAGGCTTCTCTCTTGGAAATTCTAGCTCAGTGGTATGAATGAGGCCTAGGAATCTGTGTTTTTAATACAATTGCTAGGTGCTTCTAAGGAGAAAGACATATGTATACAAGTCACTATAGTCAGACTACATGTTATGGTGATTTTATCAAACAAATTTTGAAGGATATTGGAAATTTTATATAAACTAAATAGACTAAAATTTGTATCTTTCTTGTCCTCATATTTAAAGAGCTTTATCAGGAATGAGTGCTTAATGAATACTTTTTGAGCCTCTACTGATATAAGTAATAATAAAAGTATTGGATATGTGCCAGATACTGTGCTGAGAATATAATAGTTATCATCTCACTTAATCCCCATAAAACTTCTATAAAGTAGAAATAAATAGTGTCAGTTGTGCTAAATTCACAAAATGAATTGGGTATATTTTTACATTTTTCAATGTTCTGGAATCATTTATGCAGTACTACAATTAGTTCTTATTTGACAACTAAATACAACTCACTAGCAAACTATACCTTCTTGAAAGTGATAGTTTAACAAGTTT
The DNA here is from genome assembly GCA_030848825.1 of Tadarida brasiliensis. Classification (NCBI taxonomy): domain Eukaryota; kingdom Metazoa; phylum Chordata; class Mammalia; order Chiroptera; family Molossidae; genus Tadarida; species Tadarida brasiliensis. The sequence continues at coordinate 68,124,836 of CM061270.1, read as the reverse complement.
TAAACTTGTTTCCTTTGGGGGTGGGGGATAGCAAACACACCAAAAACTCACCTCTACAAATGAAGTTGAAAAATGCATTATTTTGGATTAACATCAATAACCGAATATATTTTAAGATTGCCACTAGAAACCTTTAAGGTAACCCCTTATGGAATTAAATACAATGATCTCTATTTTCTAAATACCTGCACAAACAATCAACAAGTTAATATGCCCATACAACAAAAAGTCAAATTAAACAGTAAAAATATAAATTTAAAAAACTAATAAGAGAAAGCAAAAATATTACTGGAAGGAGGTCAAGTTATATCAGCAAACATAAATAGGTTAAGCTCCTTTAGTAAAAAGAAACAGAAAATCATCTCAGATTAAGTCAGACAACACAACAGAACTATATCGCTTTTCTATATCATTAGAATGATATAGAAAAGTTAAAAGCAAAAAAGATTTACTGACGTGTGTCAGGCAAATTTAAATAAAATTAGAGCAAGAATAGGAATATCAGAAAAGGACAAAAAACATGAAATGAGTAAAGCAATAGTTTTTATATTGATAATTAATAATGACAGGGTAAATCATAAATGCTTATGTATTGAATAATTTAATATTTAGGTAATATTTTTTAAAACTATTTTTTAATTGACAGAAATAAAATTAGAGTGAGAAAATTTAATAAGGCACTATTAATCTAAGAAAATTTTAAAAAACAATGTTACAGCCCTGGCCAATTTGGCTCAGCGGTTGGAGCGTCGGCCTGTGGACCAGAGAATCCCAGGTTCGGTTCCTGCTAGGGGCACGTACAAAAAAAAAAGAAAAGAAAAAACAATGTTACAGAAGATTTGTACCATATAATTAATAACATTACAATAAGAGATAAATGAGAGAGAGAGAAACAGAGAGAGAGATTCAATGTAGCATTCCACTGATTCTATATGTCCATTAAGTATTTTAAATTTTGATTTAATATTAGGTAATAAATAAAGCTTTAATAATTTCAGAATGCATCAATTCTATAATCACATTGCCTAACCACAATTTAATAAAAATAGAATAACCAATCCAAATGGTTTGAGTTAGGAAGGAAAATTAGAGGAAGTTTTAAAAATAAAAGTCTCTGAAATAACCTTTAGATCGATGAGAAAATCAAACTGACAATTATAAAGATAACAAAAACTAGGGAGAAATGTTGAAAGCCAATGTGGCACACAAAGGTAAATTCTTAGCCACAAATGAATTGATCTAAATGAAACACCAGTGAAACCCATTATACCGTACTACAGAGAATCTCTTTCTGCTGAATATAACTCTCTGGCATCAAGATGAACTTTTCTATAATAGCAACTCTATGCTTGGTGCTTTTGCCTATTTCGGAAGTAAACTCACCAAAGCAATTTTGGGGAAACCAATCCTACATTTTCACAGAAGAGGAATTTGAATAACGTACACCAGAAACCTCTGCAGCGTGATTTCACCTAGATCCCTCACCTGCCCAGGTCAGCATTGCCACTGAGATCCTGCCCATGTCACCTCACTATAACCCCCTAGACTCTACTTTCTCTGAGACACGATTCTCCATATAGCCTTTTCTTCAGTCCACATCTCACCATCTCTATTTCAAAAATCCTTTGGTGTTACAGCACATGGCTGGCATCAATCCCTGGTTCTAGTGCATACGCAGATTTTTCTAAGTGTACACATTTTGTTGAACTGGAATATCATAGAAATGGGGAACTCAAACATCTTATCATTTTGTCCAGAAGATTCTGTTCATAGTGGTCTCTAAAAATTGTAAGAAAAAGATTTTAAAACAGTTTCTTTGATGCCTGCTTGCTGCAGACAGAGGGAAGGTCAAGGCTGAACTAAAACTAACATGATATTCTCAAGTCGGGAGGGGAAAATTTTAAATAGCAGCTTGAGTATCAAAAAAGTATTATGCTCTCTAAAACAAATTTAGTTCCTTTCACTTCTCTTTGACCAGAAGTTTGTAAATAATACTGTGTAAAAGGGAGAATTAAATACTCTTGCTCTCTCCTTTCCATTTCTCCTTCATTAGGAGAGCTAGAAGAGCCCCAGAAAAATATCCTGGTCTGTACCTGGGCTAGAAATTAATTCTGGAGACTGAAAGGTTGCCATGACTTTAGTGGGGACACTAATCCAAAAAGCTGAGGGGGATGCCTAAGAAGTATAGGTCACATGTTTATCCATCCAGACACACTTGCTGAGTGACTCCTGTATGCCAGGCATGGAGGGCAGCATGAGAGAGAATTGAAAGACGGCCTGTCAGAGGAAAGGATGAGATTCACGCAGAACACACCACAGTGCCAGGAGAGAGGAACTAGCCACGCTATGAGGGAACAGGAAGGGAGCGAGCATTTCTGCTGGTGGCATCCCAGGAGCTGGGCTTGAGAAAATGAACAACACTTTGATGAGCACAGAAGAGGTAAGGCCAATCCTGATAGAGCACCCAGGCTGAGCAAGCCCTATGGGTAGGAAACCACAAAGGGTCAATGCACTGGGCTTCTTTGTGGCTGTGCTGGGGCCAGAATCCGTATTTCCCAAACTGCACTGTCCTGTGTCACCATTCCAAATGCTGCCGGTTAACGATTTCAAACTTGACTGCACATTGGGACAGCCAAGGAGCTGTGCAAATTACTGGCTCCTGAGTCCCACCAGCTGAGGTTCTAATGAAATGATGGACTGGGGGTGTGACCCGGGCATCAGGATGTGCACAAGCTACCCAGGAACTTCTAATTCAACCAAGGATGAAAACGTCTGTTCTAGGTGATCCACACAGCTCCAGGTACCGACAGTAAACACACGGACTACACCCAGCTTCCTTTGCACACCTGAGCAGTCCAGTAGGTGACTAGTGTTTCTAGGAAATGTGAAGACCATCTCCCATACTGGAGGGGCAGGATGGCATAGCGATTCATAGTCGACACTCAGCCCATCTTGGTCTGCTTCCAGTTCACACTACTTAGTGATTTGGGTAAGTATGTAACCTTTCTAAGCTTCAGCTTCCTCCTAGTAACAATGGAATTGCTACGGGCAACCACATAGGAAGATCTGTGGTGGTGGATGTTACCTCTTGTGGGTCCTAGATCTCTTTGACAATCTCATAAAAGCTTCAAATCCTTTCTTCAAAGAAGGCACATGCCTGTACACAAGTTCGAATCCCACATGGGTCAACATACTCCACAAAGATTATCCGCAGATCGAGGTTAGGAATGATTTCTTCGAAGGGTTTAACAGGCTCACCTCTCCCTGGCTACAGAAATGTCGCTCTGGTTAAGGCTTGATTCCTACCCAAACTCTTCTCAACCTGTCCAACTCTCTTCAGATCCCCCTTGGATGCAGTTTTTATTCCGGGGGCAAGAACAATTAGGAGCTCTGAGTTTCAAACAGGCAGTGTAATGCACACGCAAACAGAGCAAGGTGGAAGTGGAGACCGATGCATCGGGACGAGAATGAGAACCAGATGCCCCAGCTCAGGGAAGAGAGGGAAGAAAGACAGCTGCCCGAGGGTCCTGCTCTGTGGGCTTACCTCTAATCAAGGCTCACAAGGAACAAACTAGAGGGAGGCGAGACAGGAAATGGCAGCTTCGGGGAGACTGGGAGTGGAAGGTAGAGGTGAGGGAGTGCTGAGGTCAGAAAGAGAAGAAAGGCGGTCTTTTCAGAAGCCTTAACAGAAGGCCTTGGGGGCTAGGACAAAACATGTCAGTCAATGGGAATTACTGGTTTTCTTGCAGAACACCAGGCACCGTGGATCAACTAAGCAGGAAAGCACCCTCCCTGAGGAGTCATTGTATAAATTCCTGGTGTGTCCATAAATGCGGGGGGCACTAATTCAAAAAGACAGGATGCTTTATGAATTTACCAGTAGTGATGGCAGGTTATTGTTTCTCCTCCTAGTCTTAGTGATGGCCTGGTACCGAGGGCCTCACTCCAGCTGGGTTCGTGCCCCCTGGGACCTCAAGCACATCCTATTCTTGCCGCCTCATGTTCACCTCCCAAGCTCTGGCTCATATTGTTTTCCCTAGAGCTGAGCAGACCATTTCCCTCCTAGATGGAGTCTGTGTGTTCCTCAAAGTTCGGTTTCATCACTTCTCGGAAAATTGTCTCAGATACTTTTCATGCATTCTGAGAACACAATGGTTTTTCCATCCTCTGAACTTTTATAACATCGACTTGTCCATAACACTCCTTTGGTATTATTCATACATTTCTGTGTCTTATAAACATAACAAAATTAGAGGGGGTCATTAACCACAGCAGAGTTTTATAGAAAAAAAAAAGTTGTATTGAACTGAAGTCTGTTTGGCTCTGCTGAACACCTTTGGGTATGCACATTTGGCCGCAAGACATGAGGCAAACTGAACTGCCTCACGTGCAAAGGTGTGGACTGCAGATGCCGGCACAGAATCACCCTATCGCCTATTAAAAATGCAGAGCAAAAATGAAGAAAGCAGAAGTTTAAAAAGCAGAATAGAACATGAATTACAAAAAAAAAAAAAAGAAGTCCCAATATGAATTGTTTTAAAGTCAAAAAAGAAGAAGAAGAAGTCCCTGGGACTTTCCAGAAAAGTTGGAGAGGTATTTGGACTTCCACAAGCTAGAATTTCCAAAATGGGGGTCAACACAAACTTCCCAGCTGACCCCTAGGTGTGCACTGCATTTCCTGCATGTGGAGGTGAGCCAGTAGGGGTCCACAACTTTTGTAGTACACACAATGAACCCCTACTGCCAGGACCTACACTTAAAAGGTGCCAGATATATACCTGAAAGGTGAGGCTATGAGAATTGACAAACAACGTAAGAAGAATGTAAAATAATGCACAGTGGGTTCACAGACAAGCCATGCAGAACACCAACATCTTGGAAAAGAAAGAAAAATATTCTAAGACTATTGATTCAATTTTGGGAATCAGTATCTCAGCTTTTAAAAGCTATCTGTTGAATAGCAGCATATGTATATATATGATATGTATATCTATCTATATATACCCATAGCTATATCTACATATACATCAATATCTATATCTAAATCTATATATCTATCCCCAGAGGACAGAATAAGCTAAAGTGACCTACTATAATATATCAAAGTCACTTCCCATAAATTTGTAGGTTTCATTTTTGATGACTCTGACCCATCCTGCAGTATAATTTGGAAGTGCTTACTCATCCTTAAACTTAGAGATGAATAATTTACTGTTGGAAACTCTGACTTTATCAAGTGTCTCAAACTGCCACCCAATATATATGTGGTCTCAGGTCACGATGAATTATAGTCTGATGTTGTAAAATCTGGGCCAGATTTTAGATGTGGAAGATTTTCAACCTTAGTCACTTTCAGAATTTTCATCTTGGTTAAGTGCCCTTGAGTGTTGACACATTGGAGGAGTTGAGCTTTCCATCGGTCAGTGCTGGACAGTGATGCTTTCAACTCCATGCCCGTGCTCTAGCTGTTCAGTACATAGTACAGGGTTCCTGGCATGACCAGGTGAACCAAATTTAAAGTCAAGGACCACCTTTGTAGTTCCACCATACCCCCCACCCCCATCACCTATTACCTGAAGGGATGTTATCAAACCACTGGTGGAAGTTTCTGATGTCGCTTGTGCATGAGCCATGCCTTCATCCACACTTCACTGCTTTGTTTGGCTGTCACATCAGCACTCTTGCTCTTTTAATTCAGAAGAAAAGTACAGGAAAGAATTGAATCTTGTCATTAAAATTCTTGAACCTGCCTAAATGAAAAGAAATGGACACAAAGGGCATGTAGTCATAGTTCCTTAAACCTTGCTTCAAGGTAATGTCAATATTAAAGTAGTATCAACATGTTTATAAACAATTCAACTTTTCCAGTTGATTTTTATTGTCACTAACCATCTCTAATAAAAAGGGCTTTTGAATCACCGAGAAACAGGATTCTGTATACAGAAGGTTCAATCTGGACCTTATCCAAGAGGGTGGGGAAAGTTTTACCCCCCATGTAGCACCCTTGTCTGGACTCAGGCTCTTCACTGAAAAGCTAGGGGTTTCCACTCAAGTTTCCCAGTGATTACCTCTTCTGAGCCCTTGGAGTGGACCAATGCATGGCACCCTGACCTTGGTGACCGCGGTGTTCATGAGTGTTCAGCCATCTGTCACAGGGGTTCTGTTCATTTGTTCAACTGGATATTCCTTGCCCTAAGATATTTCAAGCATGGTGGAGCACATTGAAGTTGCAGACAAAAACCAATAACACAAGGTGTTAAGTGCTACAACAGATGAAGGCACAGATGCTGTCGCTCTCATTCTGCCTAAGCAACAGAGGTAAAGTCAGGCTGGGTGTTAAAGGATGGGTGATGAAGAGCCATTGGGAGCTGAAGGGCCAGCATATGCAAAGGATTATAGGCACACAGTGTCACTGCAAAGCGCAGAGAGCGGAAGAGGAAAGAGAAGGAGGAACAGTGAACACGAAGTTGGAGAGATTAAGACCTAAATGCTAAGTATCTTAGATGCCAAGCTAAGCAATTTGAGCTTAACGTGGAAGCAATGGGGATATAGCAAAGGTTTTTGAGTTAGGAAGTGATATGATCCAATGCAGGTTTAAAAAAACTAACACTGATCTCACTGAGGGGTATGGGTAGACTGGAGAGGTGTGGAATTAGAGGTATGAAAATATAATAGGGAGTTTTATCTAAATAGACCAGGAGAGAGTCTGTGAGAACTGGCTTGGTTTTGAAAATATATATGAGGTCAATTAAATTCATCTGCTGATGACTAGTTGGATTGTGTGTGTGTGTGTGTGTGTGTGTGTGTGTGCGTGTGTGTGTGCGTGTGTGTATGTGTGTGTGTGTGTGAAAGAGAGAGACAGAGAGAAATAGTGATAGATAGAGAGATACAGAGAAGATAAAGATTCAGTGTTTGTGACAACATTAAGCTAAAAGTATATGGTGGCCAAGAGAGCAATGCAGAGTGGAAATGGAGATTGGGCTGGAACCTTTGCCAGCCTGTTCGTGCCATGGGAGAGAGTGAGACTGGCCTTGGAAATGGAGGCAAGTATCACGGACAGCGAAAGGATGCCATAAACATCAAGAGACGAGTGGGGGACATGGCCCTGGGAGGACACTGATGAGGGTCAGAGAAGTACAAGGTGACCCAGGAGAGCAGAGGAGTAGAAACCCAGAGTGAAGGATGAAGCACGAATGTGAAATGCGTCCCTGGGTCACCATCATAGACCACTTGTGCTGGACATATGACATTTATTACACGGTGGATGATGACCCCTCATGTCCCTGAGGCAGAAGACACAAATAATTTTAACAAGTGATATACATCAAACACAGCACTAATCTTTTGTATGATAAGAATATCTACCCCCATTTTATAGATTAGGAAACTGAGACGTGAAGAGGTTAAAAATCACAAATGAAAATGTAGTCAATCATGAATCCGGAACTAGATGCAACGTCAGTCTTGGTGCTGTGCTCTTCCCGTTGAGCCACACTGCCCTCCTGGCTGCCTGGAACAGGTGGCCAGGAACCACCCCCGGGAACTCTGGGGAACACGGCTGTGGAGGCAGAGAGAGGGATCAGGCTCTAAGTGCTCACTGTCTGCACTTGCTTGGTACCTTCAGGAGCACGCACCCCCCAAAGCAAGACCCAACTGTTGTGATCTGGCAGCAGTGCGACAGGTCTTCCAGGGGTCAGGGCTGACCCAGAGGCCAGCTCTAAACAGGTTCTCGATTCTGGCAGCCCTGGGAGAGAGAGGGAAGGTCACCACCACCTCTCTAAGGTCACAAAGCAGGAACATACTTTAACTAGAATGCCCAGGACACAAGAGCCAGGGCATTCCAGAGGGGCAACTTCATTCTGGGTCAAAGGTGAGAACCAGAGCCCAAGAGCTGATGGGACATCAGGCAGGGGGAGCCCAGGTCCGTCTCAGGAAACAGGACCTCTTCATTTGAAGGGGGCCTGATTCTGACCTTCCCAAGGCCATGCCAGGACCCTTTGGGAATTCGCTGTGGCAAATCACTAGAGTTAACACCTATCCCAGCAGTGGAAATGGGAGAACAAGATGGCCTTTGCCATTTTCATACAAGCCTCCTGATGACCACTCCTGCCTTGTAAAGGCGACCAGAGCCTCAGGGCGGTGGGTACATTTCTGCTCTCTGCTCCCCAGCAGCCTGGAGGAGCGGAGAAGGCTCCCAGGAAGCTGGGCAGGCACAGCAGGCTGCTTCTCCGGGCTCAGGGTCACACTTCTCACCTGCGGACCCTCCATCCTGCTCGGAGCAAGCGCTCAGCGGATGTAGGCTGAACGGAGTTAGATTCAAAGACGAGACTGCCCTCCCCAGCTCATCAGCCCCTTGTCTTAGAAGACGTTTCCTCAAAGACCCGGTTCCTCACATCACTCGTTCTCCCAAGTACACGCAAGAAACCTGAACTCCTCTGCTTGGCGCTCCCCAATCTGACGCCTCCGTACGGGTCTTAGTACCCTACCTCCCACAGCTCCCTCCTCTCTGCTGCTTCAGCCAGTGTGGACAGGCCGCGGTGACCCACAGGCATCAACGTCACCACCGCCACCTTTTGTTCAGGCTGCTTTCCTTCCAGTATGTTCTCCCTACTCCCTCAAAGCAACTTGCAATGCAGAACAAGATTGGTTCAAAGTAATGTTCAGCAAATACTTTAGTTCAGAGGAGGTTCTCATTGGTCTTCCTGGCTTGTTGAGAGGATCCCCATTCATCTGTCTCCCCACGTGATGAAAGTCATTGCTCGTGGCTGTAAAACCTATGGTCACGACCAGATCTTCCCTTCTCCCCCTCCTCCTGTCTCCGTCCTCTGCCCTGGTCCTGAAGGGGACTGCCATTAGGCAGGTCTCAGAAGGAGCTGGTTCTAAGAACAGAGGCCAGCCTCCTGTCGAACTTCTATTGGCTGTTACACCTCCCTAGGGCTGGTTGCTATAGAAAGGACCCATCTCTAGAAGGCCAGAGGGAAGTGGAACAGGGAGAAGAGAAAATCCAGGAGCAGTGACTTGGATCGAGTGCTTTCCTCAATTTCTCCCCAGGCAAGATTTGTGTTTCAGAGAAATCAAAGAATACAGGACAGCTTGCTCAAGGTGGTTGGCCTGGGAGCCAGGCAGCACTTAGCAGTTTGAAAGGAGAACTGTCTCATGTCAGCTCATCTCCCAACCCTGCAGCTGGTGGGTGGGAAGGTGGGGGGAGGATGCTGTCTTCTCTGCAAAGTATAATTTGGGGGAGGGCAGCCCTCCTGATATAGATGATGCATCCAGGGCTCCCTCTCTCAGTATTTATTCTTCTTTCTAACCCAACAGAGAAAAAAAAATCAATTTAAAAATACCAATTAAAAATCCCTTCTCCCAGTGCATATTTGGTTACGGTAGTCTACACCACACTCCCCTCCTTACAGATGTGTAATTGCCCTGAAAGCAGAGTTGTCCAGGAGTGAAATATTAAATAATTCAAGCCTAAAATGTTCCAGAGGTAGAGCAAAGAGAGCAGGGTATGGGTAAGTAATGTAGTATGTAGAACCAGGAAAAGCACACACACACACACACACACACACACACACACACACACACAAATGCACACACACCGTGCACAGTGCACTTTGGTGACTGCTAAAACTATAACATCTGGAATGCCATTCTGGAAAACTTCCAGATGTTTTCCACGAGGAACACTTTGTAAAAATTGTTAGCCTTCTAGGCATTTGTGAATTTGGTAAGGAGAGTCCACTCCCAGGCCCACATAGGAGTACATACGGGATTATAAAGTGCTAAATGCTTTTCGCAACTGTATAAGCAATAATGCGCTTTGGGTAAATATTCAGGGAAAATTATTTTTACAGACTAAGCGAATGGATATGTTCCAATCTGCAATTAGATTTGTATTTCAGAGAAATCAAGGAATGCAGGACAGCTTGTCTTAAGGCAGCTGGCCTGGGAGCCAAAGCCCCTAACCTGGGCAACATCACACATCCTGGTCATTAATTTCCTCTTTTGTAGTCATTCCAATGCTGGAAGAGGCTAACATAGTTTCATAGCTTGTTATATTTATCTTCCTTCCCAAGGATTTTTATATTGCATTTTATAAATCCGGCTTCAATTTATGTGTAAGCCCCATAATCATTAGCATTATGTTAAAAAAAAAAAAAAAAGAAAGAAAGAAAAGGCTTGGGGGGGGGGGAGTTGCAATAAAAACCACTCCAACAACAATGTTTGAGGAGCCCTTGGAAGAATTGTTAGTTTTTAAAATGCATAATATACAAACATCTTAAAGGAATACCCAGAGTCTCTTTTGAAATCAGAAATTATGTGAAGCAAGGAAAGAATCATAAAAGCTTATTGATTTCCCGAACCCACTGAGTAAAAGTATTTTTAAACCATGATTCACATACGGGATACATTTGACACATCAAGAGAAACTGGAAACCAGGCTCCGTGCGGCCACATCAGATACTGCTCTGAGCCGAGTTTGTTTACCATTACAAAGTGAAAAGAAATTTGCTTTTCCTCCCCTGCTTCCTTTCCCTCGAGGATGGCGATTTTTATTGATTTTGTCTTTCTTCATAAAGCAGTGGAAGTTAAAATGTCCATGATAAACTAATCAGAAGCCTTTGCATTTTAATCCTGCACATCGTTGCTGTCCTTCCTGTGTGTGGCTTGGCCCCAGACCCAGAGACAGCCATAGCCCCGGGAGCGTTTCTGCTTTGAGGTTCCGAGGCATTCTACTTCCTCGAAGAAATCCTTCAGCTGGGAGCTGCAGAATGCTCCCAGGAAGATCTGGAAAGGCAGAGCACCTGGAGCCTTCTTGGTAAACAGGTGAGATGTGCGACCTGGAGGCCACGTTGGCCCCGAGGGGACAGGCCTAGAGGCTGTGGGAACCTCAGCCAGACGACCGTCATCTTCCTGCCTGTCACTTCCTAGTCTCTTTCTTCATCTGCACTCATCATCATCACCCTCATAGCATTTCCACCATGCAGGCTTTTCTTGGGTCACAATAAGTCAATAGTCAATGAGGTGCACAGCCCGCCATGGAGACAGAAGCAAGTGTAAGTAAGACTCCCCCGTTCTTTCATTCCCTCGATTCCTGGCGAGCCAGCTCTGGGATCTAGTGTCGCGCTGGATCCCATCATTTCTGTGGCCGTTGAAAATCAAAGGAGAGAGGGACACGCTATTTGTCACATTTGGCTGTGGCACTCCCAGCTCCCCAGAGACACAGACATATCCTCAGGTGGTTGGTCTCAAAACACCACGCTGGACGCAGGTTCATCCAAGCTCGTGGTTGCTGATACATGGAAAGAACAGAAAGCTCAGGCTATCCCAATTCTACCCCAAGGCTGCTTCAGAGACAAAGGGAAAGAAATGAGGAATGAAAAAATGCCCCAGGAATCAGAAAATATCGCAAGGTCAACCCACCTGGTATAAATCAGTGTGCACAGTTCCAGAGGGTCGCATGGAAACCTCACGCTCAGGTGTAATTTGCCCATCCCGAAGTATTTTTCCTAGCAGTGCCAAATGCCATAATGCTCTGTGTCAGTGATTTGAAATTATTCTATAAGCTACATATCGGGTACACTATTGTTAATGAAATGCACACAAGAAGATGAACAACTTCCTTTTCCTGCTGGAGCTCCAGCTGCAACCAGTGCCTGGATCCTTCGTGCTGTAAATCAGCCCTTTGTACTCCAGGAGGATTCAATGAGCTGCAGGTGTGGGCTTGTGGAAGGCCGCCTGGGATTAGGTAGCAGCATTTGATATGAGATCCCAAACAGCACTGGCAATCTACACGCCACATGCGGCCACAGGCTTTGGAGAAAGCAAAGGAAAAACGCTGATGAAATGTGGCACGGGACCATGGAATGCAATGTCAAACTTTCACATCTGCAGGAAAAGAAAGAGAGTTCCTAATTTTACAGTGATGATGTCATTGAGAATTCATGACAGTGGAAATGATGGGCCAAGGTTTGCAAACTTAACCACTTAGGAGGTTGCTAACCGAAGGCTGAGATTTTCAAGGGACAGTGCACGTTTAAATGTGATGCTGATTTGTCCTCCTGGCCTGAGGCATCGCTGGGGTGGGTGTATGTGTAGGTGTGTGTGTACACACACATGCATGTACACACACATTTGCATACAGTCTCTGGAGCAAGCTGAGGACAGAAAAAGAAGTTGTATTTGAGAATTTATACTTCGCACAGGCATATGAAGTTATACTTTGCATGTCAAATGTGTCCTTAAAAATGTACTATTCTATGTAATTCAGTATAAAACATTGCTAACTGTCCTTAACAACAATATATTTTTTAAAGATTGATTTCAGGCCCTCTAAAAATTCACCAGCCAAGAAAAACTATCATAGTTGTTCACTTTCTCTTTAATGTTAACCATTGCAAAGAGTCTCTTTTTAAATATATATATATATTTTTTTTTACTTGGGGCTGAAGAGACATAAAAACAAGTCTGGTTTTGTTATTAGCATACTGATAAAGTATATATTGAAGAAAACATATCTTTAATTTTTTAAGAGTCTGTTTTTCATTAGCTTATCTTGATAGTTTAAGTTAATCATTATTTTCAACCATATATGATTTAGATATTATGTCATTAATTCATGTACAGTCCATCTGAGTAATGATTGTGGTTTTCTACTTTACAAATTCATCTACTTCACCAAGAAACCGAGAGAGTCAAATTCCGAGGAACATCTGGTTTCCATTGAATGTAATTGCCATTTGCAGAGTTATAATCATGTGTTATTGTAAGGACCACGGTGTCAATCACTTCCCTAATGGGGAAAATTCAATGCCTAAATACCTGGGAGAACAAGAAGCTGACTTAAACAGGTGCATTCAGACACTGGGCTTTAAGTAGAATTCTAGCCTACCCATTTAAATAAATCATTTTAAGGAGAAACAATATTCTTTCCATCCCCTGTAGCAAGGGAAAGTATAATACCCAGGGCCCCAATCGCCCATGCTCAGTTCCAGTACTATATCACGTTTAATCTTTTTAAAAATGGACAAATTTGCCCATATCATTCTGACTCCTTATGTTCCATATACTGGTGGGGTCCCTAAAGGCCAGGCAGGGTTTTTGAAGACTTTCTGGGGACAGGGCCATCTTCTGATTCTTCCTGCCTTACTTGAAGTCAGGCATCTCTTTCATAATAAAAATAGGCCAGGTTTGATGTAAAGAAATTATTTAACTGCTCAAAACTCTCAAGGCCATTATAGTCCTTTCTAGCCCCTGGGGTTTTTGTGAGGATAATCACATAAGAGGTTGAAAAGAACAAATCATGAAGCACTGTGTTTTTGTGTAATATGTAAGTACTTTATAGCAAAAATGAACCACATTTCCCTGACCTCAATCCTCATTGTGTTTACAAGCCAAGCCTGGTTTGAATTGGTAAATGTTTGGCCATTCATTCAGGAAACATTTCCAAAGGCAAAAACAGCAGGCCAGGAACTGCACTGGACATTCAGGATGCAGAGATGAGTAAGACAGAATCTAGGGGGCGAGAGTGCAGGTGAGTACATGATGCGTGCAGTAAAAATAAGCCCATGTATTCTGGCAGCAGAGAAGGGCCATTTTATCCAGCCTGGTTGAGGAGGACCGATGAGTTCAAGAAGGCTTCCTGGAAGTGGTGATAGCTGAGCTGAGTTTTAAAGGATGCATAGGAGTGAAAGGCTTTCTATAGATGAGCTGTAAGAACATACAGACATGTTATTTTAGCTCCTGCTAATGTTTCTGGAAGCAAAGTTCTTGATTCAATAAAAATACTATAAAAGGGTAGCTTACAATTCCTTTCGGTTCATTCATTCTCATATTTATACATAGGCTGTTTGCTATCCTATTTATTGAATTTATTCTTCTCCTCTACGCAGGACATAGGAAGATGACAGAAGTAGCAACTCCAGAAACAGTTTCTGTTATCTTTGGCGTCATCATCACTGTAATACCATCTTCCATTTGAGGAATGTTCTGCAATCACAAAAGACCTTCAAATTCATTTTATTTTCTTGTCATAATAAGGTAGGGAGTGCAAGTATTAAATTAGCCTCCTTGCGATTCACAGATCTTAAAAGGTCATGGAGAAGAAAGGCTAGAATTCAAGCCTTGAACTCCCTCCTGAGACTGGCTTCCAACGCGCAGCCTCTCACCTGGGTAGGAGGCAGGACGGAAGCCTCAGCACCTGGCCCGCCGTGATGCTCTCCACGACCGAATGAGTACGTTCTCCGGTCTTCCTTAAGCGTGCGTGTGGAGAAGACTTTTTTCCGGAGAATGTAAACCAGAGCTAACACTGATCACTATATCTACTGGGCTTTATCATGCATTTCGTGTTCATTTTGGCAACACATTTGTTCTCACAGTTTTCCTTCTTTTCAAGCAACTAGTGGAGGGATTCCACATCCCCCGCGCATGGCCAGACTCACAGCTGGTGAGATAACCCAGAAATGCTCGAAAGGATGGCAGCATGGCCGGCTGGAATCTAAATAAACATATGGATAATTAATAAGTATCAATGTCACAAATAAAATAAAAACCTCCAAGACAGGAAGGTAAAGTTTAAGAGAGACAGTGAAGCCAGCAGCATGAACCAGGACCCAGGGGTCCTGGCTGGTGGGTTGTTTGTTTAGCTTCCACGAGCTCGTGGTTTGATCATCGACTCAGTGGGAACTGCAGGCTCTACCCCACCCACCCCAAACTCTTGTCGAGAGAATCAATAAAAGTATCTACTACAAAGCTGAGCAAATTATAAAGCAGTGAGCAAATACAGGGAAGTTATTATTATCCCTGACAAATTGCGAGGTGCTTCCCTTTCCACCGAGGCTGCCAGAGATTGGGCTATAGGAATAACAGCTGTCGGGCTGAGGCCTCATTGGCGATCGTAAGACCCACAGAGGCAGGAATCCGGTTTCTAGTCCTCTGAAGTGTAGATGAGGGCTGTTTCTCACAAAATGCCTGTTGCTTTTTTTGTTTTTAGTTTATTGTGTTTTCATTGAAAGAGAAGTAATGATTGAATTCCAAGGGGCTCCTTGCAAAGAGAATCTATAGCTTCCAGAATGCTCAGGTGCTAGCTATAGCTCAAATGTTCACGGACTATGACAAGGGCAGAGCGTGTGACCTTTAGGTTCCCCCAATTTGTATGTCAAGGCCCCTCAGAAAGCACCCAGCAGGTGGTTTTCGGCCTCAGGATTAGTGACTGGCCACCTCTGTCTTGGAATCTGGTTCAAGGAACCAGTCAGGAACCGCTGGGAGAAACCATTCTCCCACAGATGACAACGGATAACCACATGGATGACATGGATGACAGAAGGCCCCTCGAACACACCTTGTCCCAGGGAGGTCCTCACTCACAGGGTATAAAAGAGGGCAAAGTGACAATAGCGACATGGCAGCACCTGCAGGAAACCATGTCCTCTGGGATCAGTGGTCAGGACACCTCGCAACTACCAGCTTGGAGGGGTGGACTTAGGTAAGTTTTCTGCCTTTTCTTGGCCTCAGTCTACAGAGCTATGCAATGGGGGCAACACTTCTTGCTATTATACACTATGGAGTTATTGTAATAATTAAATATGTCAATTATTTTTAAACTCGAACGTGTTCCTGTAGTCGACAGGTCCACAAACGTACACTAGGTGCCTGGTAACTACATAACTGCTAGGAATCACATCTGGCTATGTTACATAATAAGAGCACCATCTATTTCACACTTGCCACCACGTGCCTGTGCTGCTCCAAGCTCGTCACCAGTTTTAACTCATTTATTCCTCACAACCAACCAGTGTCGGCATCAGTTACACCCTGTGTTACTCAGGCTCAGATTGCTTCAGGAAGAAGGGGCACCGCTCACAAGGGGTACGGCCCGGATTTGGACCCAGGAGTTCCAGAGCCGGTGTCCTTACCCACCATGCTATGCTGCTTCTCATACATGCCGGGAGACGCACACACGTGCACATGTATGTGCATTTTTAAATGCTTCTTTTGAAACAATTTCAGACTTACAGAAAAGTTGCAAAAGTCATACAAAGAATTCCTACATATTTTTCACCTAGATTCCCCAAATGTTAACACTTTAGCACATTTGCTTTATCATTCTCTCCTTCTCTCTCAATATACACACTCACACGCGCGCACACACACACACACATACTCATACTTACCTTTTCTTAACCCCTCTGAGAGTCAGTTGCAGACGTGAGGAACTTCTATGCCTAAAAATCTGTATATTTCCTTTAAACAAGGACATCCTTGAAATTATTAAAATGAGAAATTAACCTTGATGTGTTTTATTATCTAATCTACAGATCATATTCACATTTGGCAAAGTATCTCAGTAGTACCTTTTATAGCGAGTTTTGTGGTTGTAGCGGGTTTATTTTATTTTATTTTTCCAGATCCCATCCAGGATCACATGTTGCATGACCTTCACATTTTTGAAGACAACCAAGTTTGGGCTTTTCTGATGTTTTCCCTGATTAGATTCAGGTTATGCATTTTGGGCCAACATACCACAGAAGTGATGATGTGTCCTTCTCGGTGCATCGTCTCAGGAAGCATCTGATATCTATTTGTCCCATTACTGGTGATGTCAAAACATATATTTCTAAACCATGCTCCTTGTTTACCATGTAACGGGTCTCCCCCCAGCTGCCTGGGAAGCTCCCTAAGGGCAGGGAGTGGCCAGTTCGTGTCTGCTGGCATCCCCCACCACGCCCCGCACAGGCACGATCTGCTCTCAGTCAGCTCCTGCTCTGCTTTCTCCGTTTTGACCCCGGCTCTCCTGGCCATTCATGGTCACTCCCCGTGATGCCAGAATCTAGGACAAGCCTAGCTGTTTCCTTCTTCATTCTAGAGGCAGGATGCCCGCTCAATTTCCAGAGCACCCTTTCCATTTCAGGCCCTGAACCAGATGCAGGATGATACAGAGGTAAACGAAACATAGCCCTACAGTCCTCGGGGACATGGCATTGCCTCCGCCACCCCACAGCAGGCAGGCAAGGACGCACCCGTGCCTCCTGCACCGTCGGGGCTCTCCTCCCCCTCCTCCACCTCCACTCTCTCACCTCATTTCCCAAGAACCCAGGTCCTGTCGTCTGTGTCATGAACCACCCTGCAGTCAAGTATAAATTTCCGTCCTAATCACATGTTTGCTGGTTACTCGTTTTCCTAGAAACAGGACCTCAACCAAAGGAGTGATTCTCCTGGCGAGAAGTCCAGGACGGAGGAAGGTTTGGGGCACGTGCTGTTCAGGAGCCCCCACACCACACATCACGTGGGGTGTCCCTGCCCCTCTGCTCTGTGAATGGGACCCCTATAAAGAATTCACCCCATAGGAGCAGAAGTCCCAACACAGGCTTCATTCCTGCACAAGGAGCAGTTCAATGAGGCAGAAAAGAGAAAATGTGATCGACACCATGTTTATGCCGCCTACAATGTCTTTGATTTGTCCCTTAGACCTAATGAGAAAATGCAACATCAAGTCAACTTTTAATTTATGGAGAGGCTAACTCTGTGAGGTGCCAAGTTCAAGGTGATCCAGAGAAAAACGGGAAAACATGCCTCTGCCCTCCCGGAGTTTAGAGTCCCTACTGGCCCGCCCCAGCCAGCGAATGCCATGGGCATTGGGCAACTTGTCAACATGTCATCACCAGCTGATATGCCTAAGAGCCTTTGACAAGTGCACGTGTTACCGACCACTCAGAGCTGATGATGAAAGAGAGCTAGCAACACAAACTGCTGCTTTCAAAGAACGTTGTCTGGCTCTTTGGGGACTGCACGGGAGCAGATGCAGGGCCCCTGGTGGCAGTGCGGACAGACAGGAGGCCGGGCTCCGGGGTTCAAGGCCTGGACTGCAGCGCCAGCTCGGACACTTGCAAGCTGGGGACCAGACATAAACTAGGTAACAGCTAGCCAAATCTCCTAACCTGTAAAACTGGAATGTTGGGAGAACCCATCTGCGAAGCCTAGATGAGCTCACTGTCATTGTGTAGTTCTGCTGCCTGGCAGAAAACAAGTCCCCAGGAACTGTCGTCCTCGTCCTTCGGGAGCTGGGGACTCAGGACACCGTGTCTCTCTACCCCCGCCTCCACGTGGACCCTGGATTTCTATACACTAGCTTTTGGGGGGCAATTTTCTATGAAACTCATACCAATGACGTATTTTTACAGAAGCCTAAGAAAAGTGGAAATTTCTACATCCAAAATGGGGGGATGGGCCAGTGCTCCTTGATCCCAAAGTTCCCAAAGAAATCTTATTTGAGAACGCCTTTACAAGGTGCTATAATGTCCAGCAGATGGATACCCAGGACGCTGTCGCGGTGTGAGCCCTTCCCCGTGGAAAGGAAGCTCTTTGTCTCTGTGTTAGGGTTTTATTTTTATTATTTATTTTTTTATCCTCACCCAAGGACATTTTTGCATTTATTTTCAGATAGAGCGGGAGGGAGAGAGGGAGGAAGAGAGAGAGAGAAACATCGATGTGAGAGAGACACATCGACTAGTTGCCACCCACACAACCCCAACGGGGGCTGGGGACAAACTGCAACCGAGGTACGTGCCTTAGCGGGAACCAAACCTGGGACTCTCTGGTCCGTGGGCCGACGCTCTAACCAATGAGCAAAATCATCCAGGGCAAGTGTTAGGGTTTTAGAAACTTGAGTTTGTCTTTTTTATTTTTTTCCACTTTTTAAAAAGTTTATACTTGCCTGGCTGGTGTGGCTCAGTGGTTGAGCGTTGACCCATGCACCAAGATGTCCCGGTTGGATTCCGGGTCAGGGCACATGCCCAGGTTGCAGGCTTGATCCCCAACGGGGGGGGGGGGGGGGGCTGCAGGAGGCAGCCGGTCGATGTTTCTCTCTCACATCGATGTTCCTATCTCTCTCTTCCTTCCTCTCTAAAAGTCAATAAAAATATATTTAAAAAACTTTTTTTAAGTTTATACTTGGCCTCTTTTTCACTTATTTCTAGATAACTTTATTTTGAATCATTAGAGTACAATTTGGCATTTGAATGTTGGTTATGTTTTACCTGTTAGCTAACCCTTTACTTTCTAATTTCCTATTTCCTTTTTTTTTTCACCCCTCTGCTCTTTAGTTTTACTTTTTATGTTGTTTGTCTAAATCTCTTAATATTTGTTTACTTCTTTTTTTGCCACAATTTTAAACTTCTAAGTTATTCTCTTTAATTATTAAATCTCTTTTATCTCTTATCTTTGTATAATAATTAAAAATGTTATTTTAACTATTCCATCATTTCATTTATCATTCTAAATTTAAAGTCTTTCCTCCTACTCACTTGATTCTTTAAGCCTTTAATTTCTAAAATTTCTGGGTTTAATTTTTATCATTTGTCTTGTGGTTTTATCTCCTTTAAACATTTTTATGGGAGCATTGGCCTAGAATGTCAGACAGAAATCTTCGCCTTGTCAAGGTCACAGTCATGGACAGATAGATTCGGGGAACTATTCAATGCCTCTGCTCTGTGTGGTCCTTCACAGCTGTCCCTTTGGAACCCCTTAATTGGACTCCCATCAATTTTTAAGTCAGTCCTAAATAGTCATAATCTAAGTAATGTGTGAAACCCTCAAATTCCAACTCCTTCCTCAAGACAACAGTGATTCCACTCCTGCACGCACCACGCACAGGTCATTCCCCTTCAGTCAGAGGAGGCCGTGGCCTACCCTGGGTCATCCCCAGCCAACCTAGGAACTCCAGCAAGCCAGCTGAGCAGGGAACCGCCCCAGGCATGAGGGTCAGAGGCAAGTGGTTTCACATTCACTCTTGTCCTTGCCCCCAGACCAAGCGCCCCAGTCAGAGGGCCCTGTCTGCTCTGGGAAGTCTTGGCACAGGCTCAAGCCCAGAGGAGAACACACTCGCCTGGAAAAAGGCCATGCTGGCTCATGAACGAGAGTCTGTAAGCTTGTCTCCATCTCAAAATAGAAACACCGATTCCAGAGTAGAGTGAAATTGGGCAGGACAGGATAAGCCTCGTTCTAAGGCACCCCTTGTAGCATCCCAGTGATCCTTCTTAGTAGCCAATGCCTTGGAAATAATCATTTTAATCTGAACAATAGGTTAAGCCCCCCCCCCCCGCCATGCCCATTCTTTCACATTCCTTATTACATGTGATCCTCATATGTGAGGAATAAACTCAAACGATCAATTAATAGACCCAAGGACTCATAGGAGGTGGCAGACCCAGAACTGGGACCCAGGTCTCCTGTTTGTTTCCCAGCGTTCTTCTTCCAGAATCTGCATCCTGTAGATCGCAGGGCTCAGTCATGAGCCACAGCTTTTACAATTCCGTGGTAAAAAGTTGCTACAGAGGTCCTCGCTTTCCTAACTTGGTCTTTAAACAATATATCTATGTCCAGTATCTGGGACAAAACTTAGCCTCGGGGCTCCAGGTCACTGAACATGTATAACATTGATTGAAACATTTTGTGTTACAAACAAATTAACTTCCGGAATGAAAAATACAACCCTCCTGAAGAGTAAATCCCCAACGTAAAATTTATCTCTAATAGTCTATCAGGAAAAAAATCTGAACTCAATACCCCTTTGCCTATTGAATAACACTAATCCCCGTGCAATCACTCTTGGTAACCCTGCTTGTCTCTAGTTTGAGTCGAGCTTGTTAAAACTAACCCATTTTTCTTCTCTGAAAGATGTAATCAGTAGTAAGGAAACTAGAAGTTTGGTGATCCTGCTAATCAATCTATGTTGCACAAATGAAAACACTCCCCAATTGGTAATTAGTTTTCAATGATGAAGTAATTAAATATTTCACTCTGAATTCCCTCTGCTCTGCATCTGGGGCTTTTATAAATGTTGCATTTCCAAGCCCCCGTGTGCAATCTTGTTTTATTTATGGCCGGGCCTTTACAAGCTTTCTGAAACTCTGTCTAAACCACACAAAGGCAAGGGGAAACCTGACAATTAAGTGTTGAACTTGATTATTACAGTCAACCAGGCCAGGGAAAGCAGAGACACCTGACCTACAGTTGGCCCAGAGTTATCAAGAAAACATGATTACATAGTTCAGGCTAGTTTTCGGAGTTCAAGATATAAAAGTGGAAGCCAAACGTTCTCTTGTTTAACCTTGATGAGGTGCTTTGGGGAAATGAGAAATGAGCCCGAGTCTTCCAAACAGATGTCTGTCTCGGTTTGATCCCATCACGATGGTTCCTCCCCTGGTCTCCTCCTCTCTGTTACTGCAACGCAGCATTCGCTTCGAATGGAGGAACGAAAGGTGTCAGTGCTACACCGATTCAAAAATTCAAAAAGTTGCCTGACCTCGGTGGAGCAAGACCTGTGCCCCAAATCCATTCCTTAACACGTAACATCTGTTCAAGTATCAGCTATTGTAAAAATGCATGTCAGAAGCTGAGGCCAAAAGGCTTTGTTAGGGACTCTTCAAGCTTTCTCTTCCCATGCATGTCCAACCATCCGTCAGGTATCATCGGGAGACACGAAAGGCCCAGAAAGGCGCTGGCGAGATGAAATCCCAGCACCGCCTAGACGCGCTCCTCGCCCATTTACCTCTGGAAAGCCGCCATTAGCAACAGGTAATCATGTGCGCTTTCAAGGTCCCCATTATGGTTCAAACTCTCCAAGTTTTACAATTTTCAAACGGCAGGCCCAATTTCCTGCCCCGAAAGAATTCTCGGCTCAGCAGGGTGGGGGTAGGAGGAACAGCCCCAGCCTCTGTGCTCTTTCCCAAGGTCAGGGAGAACTGAAGTTCAAAATACGAGTGAGAATTCTCTCATGAGCTTTCACAGAGTATCACTCAGCCTAAGAACTCGGGTACGGGGTCGGTTAACACGGGGGGGTGCTCCCCACAATTCCAGCACTGGCCACCTCACCAGCTAAAAGAAGATTATCAGCACTCTGGGGTAAAAAGAGCAAAGAAATAGGAAAGGTCCTGCTTTCGAACAATACTATTAGTAGATATTCAACAGCATATCAAGTGACCCAGACACTAATCTAGGAGATCACTGAATTTAAAATGTTTTCACTTTAGGTTTATGGCTCCACAGATGTTAGTAACTACATCTGATTAAGAACACTAGTTAGTATCCCTGAGGACGAAATAGTTGGAAAATTCCATTTGTTCTGCAAAAAAAAGTAACAAAATAAATTATTGGAGGTAAAATAAACATCTAAAGTGATCAAGTAAACACTTTGTATGTTTGTAACAAGTGTGATTTTATTTTATTTTATTTTATTTTTCTTTATTGATATTAGAGAGAGAGGAAGTGAGAGGGAGAGACAGAAACATCAATGAGAGAGAACATCGATTGGCCACCTCCTGCACACCCCCCACTGGGGATAGGACCCACAACCTGGGCACGTGCCCTGACCAGAAATTGAATTGGTAACCTCTTGGTGCGTGGGTCGATGCTCAACCACTGAACCACACCGGCCGGGCACAAGTGTGCTTTTAAAGAAACATACTGCTGACTTGTGATCTGAAGCAGCCTCTGCGATCACAGGACATTAGGACAATGGCCTCACATCTTCCCCAACATCACGGGACTCCAATAATGCTGTATTCACAGAGAGGTTCCTACATAAACATCTGCATTTCATCTTAAATCGAGTTATCAGGATGGCGATCCTAATAAAACTCACTCACCGCAGTTTCTAGGGAAAAAATTGGATCAGAATACAACTCTATGTTGTTTTAAATAAACTTATCTTGGCTATGTAAAGAAAGAATGTGAAAGAAGTTATGAGCTAATAAAGGAAGATGTGAAAATTTGGTGGGGGGTGTGAAAGGAATAAATTCCATTTTGTAGATTTGCCTCAAGGATAATTATTAGCTTCCAGAAAGTTGCTTAATTAACTGGCACTTGAATGAACTTAATCTAAAATTGCAGGGTCCCCACGAAAATATATCACTTATAAGATTTATGGATTCAAAGCAAAAATTCAACTTCAGAAAAGTGAATTAAAAATGCTTCGCTGATAATGCTTAATACTTTATTTGACTATGAAAGCCTAAGACTAATAGAGCAGCATCTATGAAAAATCATCATTTTGAAACAATTTATGTGAAAAGTTCAATTGGATTTGAAATCCCATTACATTATCATAAGAAAGTTCAACATTGCATATACAGTTGAAAAAAAAATAGGTAAACCTGTTAGACTTAATGACTAGATCACATCCTTGATGTGTCATTCAACCTTTAAAGAGACAGAATCACCTGTATTCCAGGTAAGGGGGAAAGTTTCTCACCACTGAAGGACAATAAATTACTATGTCAACTCTTCTGCCATTTGCCATAACACTGAGCCAGCATTATTTCTTTGAGAATTTGTGTGACCATCATTTATATTAAATGATGACTGCGAAGAATTTGAAGGAATCATCACTAAAAAGCATTGTTGAGGATGTGAGCTGCCATTTCAAGCACAAAATATTTTTTAAATGATGTTCAAAGAAGTAAATTAAAAAATAATAAAATGTATTTGTTATATTTTTCCTAATGACTTATATATTCATTTTCTTGCCCTACTTTATAATCTAAAGACAACGTGATAAAGGTTTTCTCCGAACCCTGTCCAAGTTATTCTGAATACGTATTTTCATTTCCTGAATGTTCCGTATACAGTGATGCCCAAACTTTGTGTCAACCTGACTGTGCCATGGGGAGACCAGAAGCATTCTTTCTAGGTGTGTCTGTGAGGGTGTTTCTGGATGAGACTAGCATTTGAATCAGTGGATGCCATCAAGCAGATTGCCCTCCTCGATGTGGGTGGGCACCATCCAATCCATCAAAGACCGGAACAGAGCAAAAAGAAGAGGAAGTAAGGATTGTTTTCCCCCTGCCTGACTGCTGGGCTGGGACATCGGCTCTCTCCTGCCCCTGGACCAGTTGAAGCTCCGATAGTTAAAGCTCCTGTGGTTCTCGGTCTTGGGACTGGGACTGGAACCCCACCAGCAGCCATCCTGGTTCTCCAGCCTGCAGATAGCAGATGGAGGACTTCTCAGCCTCCAGTCACATGAGCCAATTCCTCATAATAAATCCCCGATATATCCTATTGCTTCTGTTTCTCTGGAGAACCCTAGTACACATACCTTCAAATATATGAGAAGCACTGATTTCACCCAAAATTCTTATTGGGGGGGGGGGAGTGAGAACATCCAGACAGGTTTTGTTTCACCAACTAATTAGTGCTAATGCCAAAATTTTAATCCAGAACTCACTACTACCCACTCAGCCAATACTGTTCTCACTGGGAATGTCAGGTAGTGAAGTAGCCTTTGTGCTCAACAAACATGGTGCTTTCTCCATCCTTCCAAATCAGCCCTCTTCCTCTCTGTCTCTGGTCATGCCAAGCTCCCAAACTGGAACTCCCTCCCGCTCTCCTGCCCAGTGCCTGGAGTTTTCCTCATTCTTCATGAACAGCTGAAAGGCCACTTTCCTGACTGTGCCAAGCTTCCTGGTTCCTTCTGCCAGAGCTTTTTTGGTGTCCAGTCTTGGTCAGTTATACAGCATTTTCCTCATAAGACAATGGTTGACTCGGTTCACCCATCTCTTCCATCCCTATAACTAGGCTGAGTCGGTGACTGCTTCTTAACTTTCTGCAAATCCTTAGAGCCTCTAGGAAATTCTTTATAGGTGCTCACTCAATGATCAATGGTTAATTGATTACAGACTTCAAATACCTCCATTAAGACCTAGAGGCCTAGATCTGTAGACAGTTGAGTTGCAACACCCAAGAAGGATCATCTACCCCAACTGCTCAATAGAAATGGGAATACTGAGTCCTAAAGACCATCACATGACAGTCAGTGAGAACAAGCCAGGTCTGACGGACCCCAGCCAAAGTCATTCTGCTCTAGTTCAATGTTTTTAAGTTCATCACAAACATACTTACTTCACAACCGACAGAAAGTACTATTATAAAGTCTTCATAATTCCACATTGCCTTTTCTTTAACTACAGCAATGTCAACTCTAAAATAATTCTCAACAAATGTGCTGCCCAGTTAGGAACTGAAATGGCCTCACATTATAATAAACTGTTATATATCTGTTTTTAAAAGATCTTAAATTTGGCATCTCTTTTTGGTCTTTGTTTAATTCAGTGAGTATTTTATAAATCCCTACTATTTATAAATCCCTATACTATGTGACACTTTCTGAGGTGCTGATATCTGTAATAAACGCGAATAAAGCCCAAACTTGAATAACACCTGAACATTCGCTGTATTTAGAAAGATAGAAGGTGTGGGTTCAAATCCTGCCTTCGTCACATATGTGGCTATGTGATCCACATATTAGCCATGTGATCTTGAACACGTTACTATGGCTGTCTGTGCGTCAGTTTCCTCATTTGTAAAACATTGATAAAAATGATCTTGACCTTGTATGGTTGTTTGAAGAGTTAAAGAAGATAATGCTTGTTATAGTCAAGTAGCTGTAAATGCTCAAAAAAAAAATTATTGGGATTCCCTCTTTCTCCTGGGCTAACAGTTTAACTTTCAGTCACAGGTTCGGGAATTAACAAAAGGCAATGATCCCAACTACCTCTTGCAGGAACTGGTCTCCTGATAATCAGACTCCGAGGCTGTCCTCCCTGTAACAACACAACTCTCCAAGGACTCAGGGCTTCCTCTAGAAAGGCCATAAGACTAGGGCCACTAAAGGCCACAGCAGTCTCATGGCT
Organism: Tadarida brasiliensis; assembly: GCA_030848825.1. Classification (NCBI taxonomy): domain Eukaryota; kingdom Metazoa; phylum Chordata; class Mammalia; order Chiroptera; family Molossidae; genus Tadarida; species Tadarida brasiliensis. Next base: position 68,099,151 of record CM061270.1, on the reverse strand, counting down.
GTTTATGACTGCAAGGCACCCTATGATTCAAAACCCTAGGAAAAGTGTGAGCAGGGATTCAGTGGTGCACCCCAAAGCCCCCACAGGACTGACACAGCAGGAGAAAGCACCCCCACACAGGGTCAGGCCTGGAGAGAATAACTCCCTTACTCTCCAACACAATGAACTTCTAATATGATGGACAGATTAACATTATTAACTTTGGCAAATCCATAGCCCTCTGACCTGTTGAGGGTAGAGAAGGGACTCCCTGATCTGGAGAGTCTCCAAAAATAATTTCAAGTGAGAAATATTTCCCTTGGATGGTCCCAACAGAGGAAGTCTGCTAAATTGGACAGTGTAACCTGGAGAGGTCATGTAACGGCACGGATGCTCTCAACAGTTGAAAGGTACACTTGCCTCATCCTAAAATGGGGACTTGTCCAGGAGACCAAAGCATGGGTGATGACATTTTACTATGGAGGGACTACGACTTGAGTAGGAAGATCAAAAGGCAGCTACAGACCACACCAACCTGGATGAGCAGCAAGACTTCATTTGCAAAGAACTTCACCCATACAGTTTGTGAGGAGGTTAGAGAAAGACCTATCGCATGTCTTAAAAAGAAGAAGCTTGAAGGGGAATGAGGAGAAGCTCTGTGCTCTGTGGGATAAGATTGCAGGGTGTTCCCTGAACCACACATGGAGACCAGAGGACCGACCCCTGCCCACTTCCTGAGAAAATGCAGGCCTTCATCAGTACAGCCAACCAAGGTTGGATAAGCTATCTGTTCTACTCGGAAGCAGCTGCTCATCTTTAATGAATTCTGAAGGGCCAGAGAGGTCAGGAAATCTTAGAAGAGATGGAACACATCCAAGAGATCACCTTATTTATCCTCCTGACAGTTGGATTCTTCTGTCCAATCCTCCCTGTTTCATCTACCTCCTGGCAGAGTCCCCGTGAAGAGCCACATGTTCCCTGGAGACTCATGCTGTCAGGAAGCATTTCATGATTTCTGGCCTATTGGCTTCTCCTCTCAGTTTCAACACTGCAGGTCTAGTCTGGTGGGGCCAGATGTTTGGCTGGAGATCTGGGATTGAACCAAGGAAGAGAAGGTTGGGAAGACCCATGGAGCTGTACACATTCTGACAGCTACCATGACCATGAGCGCTTAGACAGAGGTCAAATCACAGGCGGGGAAGATCACCAGGAAGCCAGAGCCAGTCCCTGAGGGGCAGGGCTTGTGTTACCTGCTGAAGGAGGCTGCTGCCAGGAGCTCAGTGAAATTTTAGAGGTCTCTGGAAGAGCCTCTGTCTGTCACCTCCCGCAGCCTTCTCTCCTAATCCCTCTCTTCCTGCTGTAGTCCTGCCTCGAGGAACCAAAGTCCTCCATCTCACAGTGAGAATGAAAGCTAATAAAGGGAAGACATGGTGGCTGATGTTGTAACCCAGTAAGAAACAGCCAACATCAGCTCCCTTACAAACCCAGTCCTTCATAGATGAGCTCACTGCAAGCTCTGGGAAGAAGATACTGCATCCGTCTTGTTTGTCTCAATAGAGCACGCTGCAGGGCTCAGTGGGTGTTCAATAAACACAAGGAGTGGGAGTGAAGCAGGGGGACACTGGACACCTAAGGAGGCGGAGGCACTTCACAAATCAAGTTGTGGGAAGTGAATAACCAAAATGGGCAGCTGAGTTCTTTGAAAAAATCCATTTATCAACTTCACATTTTAATCGCCTCAAGTGGCCCTGTGGAACGGTGCCTTTGTTCATTACCCTGAGGAAGATGCCAACATGCGACTGCCTACTGGGCACTTGGCTGTTGCACAGGCCAGAAGGAGCCCGTCACCCTAAGGCAGGAAGGGTCAGCCCAGGAGACAAAGTCCTCTGCCACTTACTAACTCTGTAACTTCGGGCGAATCGCTTACTTCTCGGTGCCTCGAGCTCTTCATCTGTCAGTTGGGGATAATTATACTTACCTTATGGAGTCAATATGAGACTAAATGCATAGGCCCATGCCTGTGATGCATACATTAAGTGCTAAATAAATATTAGTTCTGTTATTTCTCCCTCTCTTCTATCCCCAAACCTGCATCTCTTCTCTGGCTCCTTATTCGGGGAACTACTATCACCATCTACCCAGGCACCAAGCCAGAAAGCCCAGTGCCATCCCAGCCCCCTCCTGCTCACTCTCTATATCCACCCCCAGCCCCCAATCAGTCTCCAGTCTCCTAAAGTCTACCTTATTTATATCTCTTTCCACCTTCGTCATTGGTTCTGTCTTCGTTCAGATCCCAAGTTTCTCTTGCTGGATTGTGTAATAGTATCCTCTAGGTTCCTGGCCTGTCCCCCTCCAGTCTATCTCCCACAGTGCTTCTAGAATAATCTTTCTGAAATAAGGATCTGATCACACCGTTCTCCACTTAAATCCATCACTAGTTTGTACTCACCATAACTTGTGTTAGCCCCTCAAAACTCGGTGAATCTACTCACCGATTTACACACTCGTTTCTGAACAATACCAAGCACACAGACGTTTGATAGCACTTAGGTCACTATTCTGTGCCTCCCCCACTAGGCTATAAGCGTCTCAAGAGTAGCACCATGTCCTTTCCTTTCATTCTCTAACGCTGAGAACAGGACCTGGCACGGAGGAGGTGCTCATATATTTGTTATTTAGACGGAATGATGGATGGATGGCACAGCAGGAGAGAAGAATCCTCCAAAACACTCAGCAGACCAATAGGGAGACAGTCATAGCCAAGATTTCCCTGCAGCCAAAGAAGAAGGACCATGGATCTCTCCCTCTCCCACTTCCTCTCCCGGTTGTCAGAACCATCTCACATATGAGGCAGGTGAATACGGAGGAAAGACTTTCAGACTTGGTTTCAGATAGGAGATGTTGGCAAAACCAATCCCAACAAATAACACAAATAGAAGTGAAACCAGGAATGAGTCTCAAACTATCATTATTAATTACCCTGTCACTATAATTTATTGTATTCTAGCATAAGCCAAACTAATTAGGCCTTATTTTGCAAACAAAATTTTCATGGCCTGCTACATAAAATTCTTCTCTAATAGGTAGCATCTGCTGTATTTATGTCATCCATTAATTTTGTAACCTTCTCCAAAACAAACATTGGGCTCATGTGATGTGATTCAGACAGAAGAGACGAGCTATGTGGCCTGGGGGGTACACAAGCAGTCTTAGTCCCCAAGTCCACCAGTCTTCCAGGACATGTTTTCCCAAAGAGTCTAGACAGATGATGGCCGGCCAACCCAGTCCCTGGTCGGCTGTGCCTGCAGAGAAGAGACCCCAATCGTCCTCCCGTGGGTTGTACATTCAGAACACACCCACCTGTTATTAGGTGTGAGGAGCCTAGAGAAAGGATGATCTAATCTGAGGCAGCTTCCTGGACAAGAGAGGACTGGAACAGGGCCTTGAAAGATGACAGTACAAGAACAGCGAGCAGCCTTTTTAACGAGAACCTATAATAAGATCAAAGGGCAACATGGATCATGGGAGCCAGGATTTTCTTCCTGCATACCTACTTCTGGTCTCTCCAAGACAGAGGTCTTTTCCCCCATGCCATAAGCAAATTTGAAGAGCAACAATGGTCACAGTTCAGGAAACGACCATTGTCACCAAATGCACTATGCCTGTCAACACACCACATGACAAGGGAGCAAGCAGGCAGCAAAGTTGCCAAGTATCTAATGTGGCAAGATGTCCCTGAGGACACTTGGCACATCCAGCCCTGTGCTAACCAAGCTGCAGAAATACAGAGAGGAAGAAAGCCTGGTCCTTGGCCTTAACAAAGAGACAAGTCTCATAAATGAAGTAAAAATGTCAAAAGGAATGGACTCCAGCCCTAATGTGGATCTCCCCCAGCCTTGCTATGTCTTTTCAGGTTTCCAGCAGACTCTTCTGGAAAGCATAGAGACATTGCCTTTGCATCAACTCGGCCTGCCTCCACCCTTTGTCTATCTCATGAATGTGGGTGAGTGATGATCTTTTGGGGACCTGCCAGCCCTCCTTTCTCCTTCCAGTTACCAGTGTTTTCCTTGGTGAAGGACTTTGAGAAGGTGCCTTCCCACTGGCTTCACTGGGCACAGCAGGGCCAGCCCAGGGCCTCCCTGCAGTAGTCCTGCTTTCCAGGAGGTGATGCCCTTTGCCTATCCGATTCCCTGGCTCACATCTTCTTGGGTATTGCAACCCTCCTGTGCCTGCTGACTCACCTGATGCTGACAGCCACAGCCTCAAGCTTCTACTACCGTTCATTTGCTTTCTGCTCCAGCACCTCTTTGTCCTGCATCCCTCAGGAGCCCACTGGACCTGCAGGCCTGTGCAGCTGGACGTTCTCCCTCTCCAGGGAGAACACAGCAATGAGCAGGAGGAGCCCATGGTTCCACCTCTCCAGGCCAACCCTGAGGGCCAGTCGGGAGAGTAGTCTTCATCACCAAGCTCCAACTGCCCTCAGCAGTGCCCTTGATACTGTTCCCTTGTGTAGGCTTTTCTGCTTCCCTCACTCTGCCCAGCCCTCACTCCTGTTTCCTGGAGCTACCTCCTCAACAAACTGCCCTGCAAGTCCTCGTCTCGGGCTCTGTTTTCAAGGCAGAACCAACCCAGGCTAAGCCCCTGCCTCGGCTGCTGTTGGAAATAACATCCCAGATGCAACTCTGCCCATGGGTATGAGTCACTCCTCTGCGGGAAGATCACTCCCTGAGTGACAGACCCAAACTAGTCCAAATCAGCCTGGGAGAAAGCGCCAGTGATCCTTCCCAGATGGTCAACCTCTAGGGCTTGCCAGTTCTTTTGTTCTTCCCTAATAATAGCTTAGATTTTTAAAAAATTAAAAGAAAAGAACTTTCCTGTGATTTTTGCTTCGCTTTGATGTCAGAAGCAGTAGAAGCTGTATTAAAAATCTTATTGTCAATATATGGCAATCAAATGCATGGTATTATCGAGCAAACTACTGTAATAATGATAGTTGTGTCTGCGATAAAAAGCAAAAAAATTAACATCAAGTTTTATTTCAGAATAATAGGTAGTCCACATGTCAGGAGGTCTGGATTCTACAACCAGACAGATTTTCACTCTCTGTATAACCCTGGGCTTGTCCCGTTATGATTTCTGGTCCCTTGGTTTTCTATAGGTAATTTGAGAATAAAAGTGCATGCAGTGATATATGTGAGGACAGATATGTGATTGTGAAGAAAAGCAGCTCATTGTCATCTTCTGTTAGAATTCCATGACTCTGGACTTAAAGTACAGCAATGGATGCAGCAACAATTGGATTTGATACACTGACTCATTCTGTCAGCAAATATGACTTAAGAGCCAACTATGTGCCAGGTCGTCTTCTAAGTGCTGGGGGTTCAGGGGTGAACGAGATGGACATGGACCCTGTCTTCACAGAACGTGCCTCCTAGTGTTCGCTCACCAGCTAGAAAGAGAGTCGCATGGCAGACATCCAGAAGGACAACTTTCTGAATGAAGTTCAGGCTTCAGAGCCCTCCCACGAGCTGCTGCATTAACTGGGAAGAATTTCCTCTGCACATACACACACTTACACACGCGCTCCACCTGGAGACTCCTCTTGGTCCGCTGACCTGTCTGTCTATCTTACCTTCTTGAGTGAAAACTAAGAAAGCAGGAAGGCAGGAAGGGTATCTTTGTGGTTTACCAGTATACTCGCAGGGTCTGGGAGAGAATCAAACACACATCAGTAAGTAGCTGTTGAGTGAATGAATGAAAGAACGAAAGAAAGAATGATTGAACGAATGAATGAATGAAGGAATGAATGAATGAATGAATGAATGAATGAATGAATGAATGAATGAGGAGTAAAGAGCACATCTACTGGCCTGAAGGCAGAAGTGTGCGTGCCGTATGGAGCAGTTGTAAGAAGACCCACGAGATGGAGCAGGGGGACATTCACCCAGGAAGGCTAGGCAACTTTCTTGCTGACAACACTGTGCTCCAGCTCACAGTTTAAACAACTATGATCAGTCTGTCCCTTTTGAAAAGCAGAAACATTTTCAAGCATACAGCGAAAGACAAAGAGAAAGAGAGAGACAGACAGAAGGAGAGAAAGGTGGGGTGTATGGAGGGCTTTTCTACTAAAACCTAAGTCCATTTATATCATCTGCCAAAGTCTTCTCATTCAACTGAAATAAAAACACGACGTCTGTTAGAGTATTGAGTATAAACAAACACCAATATGTGTTTCAAGGACGCCGATCACCAGGGTAGCCAGAGGGTGACTAGGTGAAGATCCCAGAATCCACGCCACGTCAGGGGTGTTTGAAGGAAAGCCGGTGTACCTGGGAAAGAGGACATTTCCAGGACACACCACACTTGCTGTGAAATTTCTGGCATGTGGACGCACATGGCAGGAAGTAAATTGATTAGTTATGACTCAAAAGCAAAGAATTAGAACCAATGGGTGGGAGGGACAAGACACAGATTCTTGGCACAATGTAAGGACACATTTTCTAGCCACCAGAATAACCCAACAATGGATGTGACTGCCCCACAGGTAGGCTAAGCCAGGGCTGCTCAAAGTGTGACCCTGATTGGTTCCTGAACTGTCCTTACTGGTCTGTGACAAGGTACATATCGGAACTGAGACCAAACATGTAGATACGTTTCTAGCAAAGGCCACTGCCGGGACATCCAAGCTCGGACACGTCTGGTAGAACAGCACAGAGACTGGTTCTCGTCAAACTCCCGTGGTGAGTCACATGTGGCCCGGACTGTCGTGTGCAGCTGAGACCATGTTGTAATGTAGATATCTAAACATTCGTTTGTCATCTGAAAATATTGCACAATCCAGAATCTACTGCTTTCATCGATTCAAGATGATTCAATTTACCTTTAACTTTCAGGATGAAAGAGTTGCAACTGGCCATTGATGAGAAGTTGAAGATAAATTTTTAAAACAATATCTCTGGTTTCATTTTGAATAAACGTTTAAAAAATGAAATATCCTTAACCAGCTGAAATTGCTTTAAAAATCATTTCCACTCCCACTAACCTCGCTTGGCTTTGCCTACTTTGACCAATATGTTAACAAGACATAGAAACAATTAGATATACATTGCTTTCTGAGAGTGGTATTGCCAGTGTGACTTCACTTAATTAGCCAGAGAGAAGCTAACTCGTTTGTCACATTAAAATGTTTATTCCTGGTGTCCTCTCTGCTGCCTGCATAGGTATTGAATATGGAGACTCCTATTTATTCAGAGGTTACTATACTTATTGAACTGCAACAGAATGGCAAATATTTCCTGGTGCAAACGCCATTCTTTATATTAATCACCTAAATGCACATCTGTAATAAACATGTCCAGTTTTTATCATTCATTTTTCTCCTATGTTCTATTTGTTTTGATGACACTTATTGAAACGTAATTTTATGTCTCTGAATTATAGTAAAAAAATTGTGCCTTGCATTTTATGTGGTTTTTTATTTGTTTTTCCAGTAATGCCAGTCTCCAGTAATCATCCTTATTAGATTTTACAAGTGTTGATTTGCACTGGTCTGGAATTTTTAAAAACTGGCCTTCGCTACGTAACTGGTGTAACTGCCCAACTGGAGGACGCACTGACACGACCCTGGTCGGGGACCGTCCCTTCAGGAGGTGGGTGACGCTAATTCTCCAGCCCCTCAAGGCAGTGGGTGGCTCAACACAGTAGGCCCTGAGTCCACGAACATCGTGTGAAGTGTACACAATGCGAACACCAAACCTAGGACTGGTGTAAACTGCAAATTGATTTAGAAAAAACTCTGCATAGTCCAGGGGAGGCAAGAGAGATTGTTGGAGGCTCAAAACCGTGTCAAATGAATAAGACTTGATGGAAATAGGGCTTTTTAGCCTTGAAAAGTGGGAACCTCAAGAATACATTATCACCGTCTTCAAAAAAAATTTTGAAGGTTATCATGGCAGTGAATTTTAAGTGAATTCTAAGCAGTATGCGTGAGAAGATCCAAATGGTAAAATATTTGACAAGTAGAAGCTTCAGAAAGGCAGATATTGATTCAAAAAAGAATTTCTTGCCAAGCCAGTGTGGCTCAGTGTTTGAGTGTCGACCCATGGACCAAGAGGTCGCCGGTTCGATTCCTGGTCAGGGCCCATGCCCGGGTTGCGGGCTCGATTCCCAATGAGGGGTGTGCAGAAGGCAGCTGATCAACGTGTCTCTCTCACTGATGTTTCTCTCTCTCCCTCTCCTTTCCTCTCTCTCTAAAAATCAATAAAATCTATTTTTAAAAAAAGAATTTCTTGCCCTGGCCAGTTTGGCTCAGCAGTTAGAGCATCTGCCCGTGGACCAAAGGGTCTCAGGTTCCATTCCCGGTCAAGGACATGTACCTGGGTTGCAGGTTCGATCCCCAGCCCCAGTCAGGGTTGTGTGGGAAGCAACCAATCGATGAGTCTCTCTCACATCGATGTTTCTCTCTCTCCCTCCCTCCCTTCCACTTTATCAAAAAACCAATGAAAAAATATCCTCTGGTGAGTATTAACACCAAAAAGAAGGAGGAGGAGGAGGAGGAGGAGGAGGAGGAGGAGGAGGAGGAGGAGGAGGAGAAGAAGAAGAAGAAGAAGAAGAAGAAGAAGAAGAAGAAGAAGAAGAAGAAGAAGAAGAAGAAGAAGAAGAAGAAGAAGAATTATTATTATTATTATTATTTCTGGACAATCACAGCTACTCGGGCATAAGGAGAGCTGCCTCATGCGATAGAAGTTCCGTCACTGTCACTTGAGGTCCACGACAGACCGGGGGTCTCGAGGCTGCAGAGGGGATTCCTGCACGATATAGATAAGCTTGCGTTTTACTGGACTCTCAGTAATTTTTCCAGGACTGTGCTGGCCTTTTACTATGCAGTATTTTTTTTTCTAACCTCACAGAAAATCGGGAAAGAGGAGTCTATCCTCACTTTTTGAACAAGAAATTGGAAGCTTGGAGTGATTAAATCATATGATCACAGACACACAGAAATGGTCACCAGGAGGTCCCATCACTGGCTGGCGGACTCCATGCTCTCACCAGAACATAATACCGTCGCCAACCCTAGAAGTCCACGATGCTATGAACCTCAACATGCTGAAATGGGATGAGGAACCTAGCTATCTCCAAGACGAAAGTGACCACACGTTTTTTCTTTCACATGTCATGAAGTGCCTTTTGAAGTGACTTTTGGAGCTTGGGGCTCTCATTCTCTGAAGACTTCCAGAAGACAGCGTACAAGTGCCTCCCGTCTTCCTTTCCATATGCTCTTTCCCTTCCAGGACCTTCCTCCTGCTCATCCCCAGGTGCCCAGCACTCCCATCCTGCCCAGCACAGAAGAGATCTCACTGGTACTCTGCTGCCATCCCAGCATCACCTGTTCTCCGGGAGACTGTATGTTAAGGCAGGTGACAGGAGACAGTAGAGATTAGCCCCAAAGAATGATCTGAAATGGAATTTCTGGCACAGTAAGAAAGATTCTTTTATATAAGACCTTTCTAACACCCTCGACCATACCACAGAGGGTACTTCTGAGCACCCTGTGGCAAAGCTGGTCCTTCTCCTCAGTAACATCAATACAGGCACCTTTCAGCAGTTATTTGTCCAGAAAACACACAGATTCGTTTACGCATGCTTTGGAGAAAGATGTGCAAATCCTCTTCTGTGCAGAGAAGTCTGTTAAGTGACCTAACTAAGACAGATCATCACTTCTTTGATCCTCGCAGAAACAGAAAGAGAGGTCCCGAGATTCTGACTCACCATCCAATGCCCGATCCTGCGCAGCCCAGCCCAGCCCTGGCCCTGGAGCGAGTTGGCACGCTCCTGTCAGCTCGCTCTCTCTCTCGCTCTCTCTCTCTCTCTCTCTGTTGCTTTTGATTTTGCACACCCTGAGTCATCTCTACAGATTCCATGCGACCAGCTGGGTGGCCGGCATCCAACTCTGTGTCACTTGCCTTGATGGATGTGTGTCCTCATCAGCATCACTCAGGGCACCTGTCTCCCACCCTGGGCAGGGCCAGCAGTGACTCTCCGTCTGCCCGTACCTGTCTTCAGCACTTGGCCCATTGGGCTGTTAGTAGCAAATCTTTCCTTTTCTCATAATGGATCTGTCTGATTGTGTAACTGTGTCCGTTTCTTCTGACAGCGTTTTCGGCTTTGTGTAATTTCCAAACAGATGAATAATTTTCATCTTGTGCATTTCAATGAGCTTGGGAAACACTCAGGGTTCAGAGGTGCAACTGGAAATATTTCCAGAAAGATGAGTCAGATAATGTCGGAGGTGACTGGGAAAGAGAAGAAAGGGCCCTGCCACGCCTCTCTTGTGAGCCAACAGTTTTGACGTGCACTCTGGGATCACTGTTTCCACTTTCCAAATCCTTGGCTGTGGAAGCGAAAGGTCCACCTCTTTGTTCTGCCTCCCACTTTCTCCTTCTCTTCCTCCCTCTCCCCCTCCACGTTCCCACCTCCACGCATTGCCCGATGCGCACTGATAATCCGATAAGCCTTGCTCAGTCTGAGAAACTCCCCTTCGTAAGCGTGCGGAATCCCGTGCGTTCGCTGGCCGTGATTGCTTTCTAAGTAAGGATGACTGTCCCCTTCCCCAGTGTGTGACTGGGAAGGTGTCCAGGGGGACCCTTCCCCTTTCTTCTCGGGACCACAGGGTGCCTTTAAAGAATACAAAATTTCCAAAATATCAAACAGAAAACATTCCCAATACACCCCTCATAACAATGCCATCCTAGAGTGTGGTTCAAAATGAATGGAGGATTTACCTATACAACAGTCAACATGTCCTGAAAGTGTTAAACATGGCACGTGGATTTGACACTCACCGAGGCATTCTGTTAACCAAACCCACAGCCCCCATGGCTTTAGAAATATAAACGCTACAAGAACGGATGCGGACGGAGATTGACTTTGACTCCTTAGGTGCTGATGACGGACAGGGCAGAAACACCTCTCAGACACGATTATGTGCTCACAGCTCTGAATAGCACTAGCTCACCCTGGTGCGTGGAGGGGTGGTTTGCATCGCCCGAGTGCTCCGCAGAGATTTAGCACAAGTATTCTGAGTGTGAACACACAGTAGAAACTACAGCAGGAACAAGCTGGACAGGTCGCCTTCCCGTGGGGAGCCGAGGATGTTGGCTCGAGGACAGGTCCGCCCTCTGCTCCTGCCACGCAGCACGGCGTCCACGATGGCTTTGCTCCTCGCGCTAGCAGCCGCGCCAGCCTCGCGTGCCAGCCCGGCACCCTGAACAGAAGGCTGGAGCTCTCTGAGAGCCAGGACACCCCACACTCTTCCCATCTCTACGGTGCCACACACATTGCACCCCCTCTCCTTCCTCCCTCCAGCCTGACCACTCTCCCAGGCCCCTTCCGGGACTCCTCCCCTGCAGCCCAGGCGTTACCTGTTTGTATCTTCTAAACTCTTTGGCCCACTCTTTATGCCCTTCCTGAACAAACCCGTCCAGGTAAGAGCTCTCTCTCTCCACTTCTTCAGTATTCCAGGAACTATTCTGCCCTGCACATCCTAATTTCCCATTATTTTAGCCCTTTCTGTTGAAATACCCCAACCCTTGAAATCTTGCCTACTATCAAAAGCAGCAGGAGGGGAGAAGAGCATGGAGCTCGAAGCCAGGTAGAGTCTAAACTCTACCATTCAGGAGCTGCGTGTCTCAGCATCACCTGTCCCCACTCTCAATTTCCTCATCCAGACAGTGAGACCAAAGCTGCAGGACTGTCATGAGGATTAAACAAGGTAATGCATGTGAAGCATTCTGCACAGGGCTTCGCTCATCATCGGTCTGAAATAAGTGGTACTGCTATAATAACAACAACAAGAGCCACGGACGGCATCAGCAGTCATGAAAACAGATAATAGCTGGAGATTGTCATGTGCTCCGACGTGGCCTTCTGCTCCCCAGCTGTGGCTGGACTTGCACGGTCAGCCTCTGCACCCTCCCGCTCTCAGCTCGCTCAAGATCCTCTCCACCTCATGTGTGTCTTCAAAATTAGAGTAAATCTCTCTACCTACCCCCAAGGAAACCCGGTGTAAGACAGGAAGTTCCAATATCAACAAAAACATCAGGCAACAAATCCATTTCTACACTGATTCCTCAAAAAAATCATTCGGGAACCCTCCTCTGTTCTCAGCACCAGGGTAGCGCAGCTGCACTAGTTCAAGGGATGGCTAGTGACACAGCGGGCTTCAGTGGGGTTCAAAAGGGAACACTGGACACCGCAGGGCTGAGGACAGCAGAGATGTCCCCATAGGCTGGCCATTCTAGCCTTGACTGCAGAGCCAAGGGCTCTCAGTGGACCCCACTGTCCACCTGAAATCAACCTCAAAGAGTAGGGATGTCCTACAACCACCCTAATGTTCCTTAGAAACACAATGGAAATGTCCATTGTAACCTTAGAAGCATTTTCTGGGTCCCTGTCTTTTCAATTTGAAGATATGTCCACTTCTTAATTTTTAACACCCCTTAAATGAATTGAATCTCTTAACTTTTCATCGGCTTGTTTTTCTCATTTCGGATGATACCCCCTTCATTCCAGAATTCCATGATTTGATGAACAAAGACGTGTAATGCCACCCAGCCTCCTCGGAGACCAGTCAGGCTCTCCACCATGCCTTGTATTTTCGGCCAGAAGATCCATGCCCCAAGAAAGCACTGTGGTCCTGATTTAACTGCAGCTTAGCCCAGCGTCAGACAACTGGAGCTAATCAGCTTCCCAACATTGTACCTGACTCTGTAGACATCAGCTAAAACAGTGCTCCCAACCTGGTACACACAGAAAATGATACCTTCCACATGACTCCCTGGGGTAAACAGATGATGATGCTCACAGCTGGAGGTAACTAAGCCACAGCCCTGGAGGGCCCCAGGACCTGCATGGCTGCCCCCAAGAATTAAGGGGATCAGTATTTCAGACACACCTGTAATCCATTTGTAGCCGCTCAGCATGCCCTGGCACCCCCGTTGAGAAGCTCTACCTAAAAGATGGTCTTATTGCCTGAGAGACCAATAGAATGTTCATTCCTTTAAATAAGATCTGCTCTTCAGAAAGTCCCAGGTCTATTTTTCACCTCAGGGTTGGCTTCCCTGAAATAGATTTCCCATTCAGTAGTCTGGGCTCCATCAGGCTCAGCGAGGAAGATGGCGTGGTGGCCGCGGTAGAGACCCAGGAGCCATGTGAATTGTGAATTTATGATTCAGCAGCCACAGCTTCTGACTCACTCACACAGGATGACCTGTGGAAAAACACTGGACCTTGACAGGCCCTAATCAGAGGAGCTGGAAAGTGATATCAGAATAGGTTTCTGCTGGAAACCAAACACTGTGTGAAAACCGAGACTTCCTGAGCAGATAAATTAAAAGCAAGCTCTACAGGAGTAGCGTGACGAAAGCCATATGTTGAACTTCAGCAGATGCGAGACAGAAAATAACCATAGCCTATAATATCACACAGTGTCACAGTCTTGCACTCCTAGAAACTGCTGAACTGTGTCAACAAAGGCACCTGGCAACTGTCCTTTCTGTGTCACAAACATTAAGCTGGAAAGTCTGTGCACTCTGACACCAGGCAGACCTGGGGTAAACGTGGCTCTAATACTCCTGGGGTGATACTGGCCATGCCACTCCACTTCCTTCTGTCTCAGCTGTCTTATCTGTAAAATGGGGATACATGTACCCTCATAATTACATCCATAGATATCACAATAGAACATTTTTGACAAATATTCAGCCATGACTCTTGACCTTTAAAAAGCACCAATGAAAAAGAAAAAGATTCTACTTAATAAAGCTCAATGGATAAACAGTAGAGGTTATTCCTCTGCAGCCAAGAGTAAGACATGAACGTACCCCCCCATCACCACCTTAGTTTCACATTATAACAGAAGTATTCTCAGAAAAAAAAATAAATAATTAGAGACAAAAATTGGAAGGGAGAGTTCAGCTTCAGACCAATAAGACATGCTTTTTTCTTATTCTTCTTGTTAAAACACTTTTCACTCCTGCTAAAATGTTTCTCTTAGGCCTCCAGCTAAAAATCCTGGGTATTATAAATAAAACAAACATAAGAACTCTGAAAGGTAGAGAGAAGAATTCAGATTGGCTAGGGACCTTGGAACACGAGGAACAGTATGATAATGAGGTGCTGAGCTCCCCAGGTTTTTTTTGCCTCGTATATTCCAGACTGTGTGCTGGAGAAGCCAGCAGCCCAGAAACATCAAGGAGAACCAGCAAACACAAACAAACAAAAGCCAGCTCTCTCTCTCTCTCGTGAAAGGAACAGGAAAGGGACATCTTAGCAAGACAGAAAAGTTGAGAAAATAATAGCTCCACACTGGAGAAACACCATGAAGAAAAAAGCCGTGGCTACACCCCCACCCCCATCATCAAAGGCTGATTGGGGAACCGAGGCTTTCACCTTCACCTGGCTATAACCCTGGAGCCCCAACCTACCCATCCTCATGTCTCCCACTAAAAGTGTGGCACAAGAGAAGACCAAGTGGAAAGCGACGATTTTCATCCATGACTGGCTGTAATGGGCACCCTCCCCATGGAGTCAGTGAAGGCCATGTGGGAATCTTCAACTTCCACCCCCAACAAAAGGTAACGAGGTGGCCCTTCTCTTCCAGCCTAGTGGAGAGTCAGGACTTTCACCACCATCTGGCAGGAAATGTGAACTCCACCTGTGCAGTGTCACCAGAGGCCACAGAAACAAGGCACCCCTCCCATCCCAACCAGGGTGGCATCAACAGAGGCCAAGTGGAGAGTCTTCATTTCTACTCCTACTCAAGGAGTAACTGGGTGCCCTTTTCCCATCTGCCCTCCCCCAACTCCAGGGTGTCAACAGAGGCCAAGTGGGGAGCTAAGACTTCCACCCCCACCTGACAGTAATGAGACAGGACCCTCATTTCCCTTCTAGTGTGATGTCAGACAAGGCTTGCTAAAAGAGACTTAAATAAGATCCAGAGCCTCATAACATAAAATGTCCAGGATACAATAAAAATTCACTCAGTGTACCAAGAACCAGAAAAATCTCAACTTGAGTAAGATGAGACAATCAACAGGTGCCAAAACCAAGATGACACAGATGGTGGAATTATCTGGAAAAAAAAGTGTTTTAAAGTAGCCATCATAAAAATACTTCAGTGAGTAACTATGAGCACTCTTATAACAAATGAAAAAATAGTCTCACCAAGAAGTAGAAACAAATGGATATTTTAGAACTAAAGAATACAGTAACTAAAACTGAAACTCAATGGATGGGCTCAATAGCAGAATGGCAAAAAAACAGAGGAAAGAATCAGTGAACTTAAAGACATAACAGTACAAATTACCTAATCTGCAAAACAGAGCAAAAAGACAAAAACAAAATTAACAGAAATTCAGGCTCCTGTGAACAGTAAAGTAACAAAAGGTCTTACATCTGTATTCTCAGAATCCAGAAGGAAGGGGAAAAGAGAGTGTGGTTAAAAGTACTCAAAGAAATAATGCTGGAAATTTTCCAAATGTGACAAAAGATGTAAACCTCCAGATTAAGGATTTTGAGAGAACACACCCAAAGAAATCCACACCAAGAGACATCACAATGAAACTTCTGAAAATTGAGGACCCAGAAAAATATCTTTAAAGCAGTGACAGAAAAGCAACATCTTTCCTGTACAGGAAAAACAATTCAGATGACAGTGGATTTCTCGTCAGAAACCATGAAGGTCAGAAGGAAGTAGAAAAACATTTTTCAGGTGTGGAAAGTAAAGAACTGTTCATTCCAATTCTATAGCCAGAAAATTTATCTTCTGGGACCAAAGGGGAAATAAATACATTTTCAGATGAAGAAAAGCTAGGAGAATTTATTGTTAGCAAATCTATCCTAAAAGAATGGTTAAGAAATGTTTTCTAAACAAATGATTTTTTAAAAGAGGAATCTCGAACCATCAAAAAGGAAGAAAGGACAATGAGAAAAGCAAAAATATGGGTAAATACCATAGACTTTCCTTCTCCTCTTGACCTTTAAAAAGCACCAATAGCCCTGGCCAGTTTGGCTCAGCAGTTAGAGCGTCGGCCCGCAGACCAGAGAGTCCCAGGTTCTGTTCCTGCTAAGGGCATGTACCTTGATTGCAGTTTGTCCCCGACTCCAGTTGGGGTCATGTGGGTGGCAACCACTCGATGTGTCTCTCTCACATCAATGTTTCTCTCTCTCTCTCTTTCTCCCTCTCTCCCTCCCACTCTATCTGAAGATAAATGCAAAAATGTCCTCAGATGAGGATAAAGAAAAAAAGCACCAATAAAAATGAAAAAGATTTAAAAAAATGATAAAGATTCTACTTAATAAAAGCTCGATGGATGAACATTTGAGTTTTCTAAATATTGTCTGATGTGGTTCTCAGTGCACGTAGAAGAAATATTTAAGACAATTTTAAGGAGGGAAGAGTAAAAAGGCTTAAAGAGAGGTAAGGTATTTATTTCACTCAAACTGGTAAATTGTTATGTTATATATATTTTAATACCTACAGCAATCACTAAAAATTTTATCCAAAAAGATACACTCATGCAATCTATAATCACAATAAAATTTTTAAAAAATTAACCCAAACTAAAGTTAATAAAAAAGAAAAGAGATGAAATACAGAGAGAATAATCAGAAAGCCAAAACATACAATGTCAAATTAAGTTCTAACATATAAATAATTATATTAAGTGTAAATGGTCTAAATACATCAATTTACAGACAAAGATCAGCAGACTGGCAAAAACAAAAACAAAAAACGTAACCCAACTAGATGCTGTCTTCAATAAAACTCACTTCAAATCTAATGATATTAAGTAAGTTATAAATAAAAGGATGGAAAAAGATACATCATGCAAATCTTAATCAAAAGAAAGCAAGAGTGTCTATATTACTATCAGATAACGTAGGTGTCAAAGTAAAGATAATTACTAGGGAGAGAGAGGGACATTGTATAAAATAATAAAGGGCTTTATCCACCAAGAAGACATAGAAGTCCTATTTATGAATAATTGATATCTGTAATTTTGTATCATATCTTTCCATTTTCTCAAGCCTCCTTGTGTGTCCTTTTTTAATATCATAACAATTGTTTTCATCTAGGTTATGCTCATTTCTTGATTTGTGATAATTAATTAATATTTTGAGGGAGATAATTTGAGGTTATGCAAATATACTGTTTCTCCTTAAAGTTTCACCCACTAATTTTAACATTAATCTGTATGTTGTTTGCAACAATTATTACTGTGATGGTCTGATGGAGATGTTCTAGTTCCCTTATTCTCTGCTTTTATCAGGTGGGAATTCTGCTGATTCTTTGACATGGCCACAGTGGTAAAGCTGACACCTCAGTCACACAAAAATACCCTCACAATGGCACCGGAGTTGTTTTTGCTCTCACAGACGATGTAAGAAGTTAATCGTGTCCTTGCCTGCTGCAGAATTTATGGCTTACACTTGTAAAAGTATATCTTGGAATTCATCTTATACCTACAACTGGAAATGCTAAAACAATGAGAAACGCATCCATAATTTTGTTACATAAGGCCAAATTGCCCTCCGTAAGGACCTACCATGACAAATTTGATCTAATAAACAAATACAGAGCATTAAGCCCAAGGACTAGAGAATATACATTATTTCCAAGCACATGTACAGAAACGTTTATGAAAATTGACACATATTTGGCTGTAAAACAGGCCACAATATACTTCACAGTACTGGTGTGTCGTACAGATCACATTCTCTGATCTGCGTGGACCACAATGCAATAAAATTTAAAATGCACTAACAAGAGAACTAGAAACATCCATAGGTTTGAGAATTAAGAAACATGTATCTAAGTAACTCACGGGTCAAAGATAAAATTAGAGTATGTTTAGAACTGTGTGATAAAAAGCATACTATAGCCCTGGCTGGTTTAGCTCAGCGGTTGGACCAGAGTTGCAGGTTTGATTCCGGTCAAGGGCACACACCTCGGTTGCGGTTCAGTCCCGGCCCTGGTTGGGGTCATGCAGGAGGCAACCAGTGGATGTGTCTCTCTCATGTTGATGTTTCTCTCTCTCCCTCCCTCCCACTCTATCTGAAAATGAATAGAAAAATATCCTCGGGTAAGGATTAAACAAAAAAAAGCATACTATATATCATATGGGACATAGAGTATATAGAATGAACATACAGCTGTTTTCATAAGAGACTAAAGGCAGGGAGAGCCTGTTGAAGCTTCTGACAATAAGAACAGATATTAAAGATATGACAGCGGTTAAATAAACAGGATTTAGTAACTGCGTTTGTAATATTCCATAAACTCAGGCAGAAAAATGTCAGGCAGAGCTCACCAATCTTAGGTCACTATGTATCATCACGTATGAAGAAAGGGAAATGTCAAAAAGACTTGAGAATACCTCACCTCTCATCTCGAGAAGAGCCCGAGTTTCCACCTTTTGCAGAAACGTGTGCGTACAAACAGAACCACAGTCCTGAGGATTCGGCGGCGTGTACCTCATGCAAACACCTGTCCAGTGTAGCGAGGAAGCGAGATCGTCTGCTCGTCCACCCTGGATTCTTCTTGTGTTTTGCAAGGTCTTCTTCTTGTCCCCTGGCTCCGGGTCAACACAGGTCTGCATCTGCATGGTCCACCACCGTGCTCAGCCCTTGATGTCCCTCTAAACCCAGCAAGCCTTTGCAGACCCCTCGGCCTCCATCAGCATCCTCTGCTCCGCTGCTCCCTCAGCGCACACAGGGATCGCCTCTGTGTCGGCCGGGACAGCCTGGGCTACGTCGCCAGGCCCAGAGGCCAGGCGTGTGCTGGATGGATGAGAACGGCAGGAATGGAGCTGGATTCCGCCTTCCAGCCTCCTCCTGCTGCTGCACTCTGGAGTTGGGGGCAGTCTAGTCTGGTTCTGGGGCAAACTCCTCCCCTCACTTCCCATGACCTGGCTTGTGGGAGGGAGTAGGAAAGAGTTAACAGCCCATCGCTGTCAGTTCATCACTTTGGGTTCTGGCTTCTTCTATCACCAACCCTTGAGGACCTCTGTGCTACTGGGAGAAAGCGAGCCAGGGTCCCCCTGCAATTCACACAAAGACAATGACCCTGGCCCAGGTCCCTCACCCCTCTTTCCATCTGCTTATGGAGTTTGGGGGTGGGGTGGCTGGGGTGTTGGTGATAGCAACAGAGGACAGTTCTGCCAACCCCCAGTCAGCTCTGGCCAGGGAGGGGACAGTGGGCAGCAGGCTTCTGACTGGTGTTGACAGCTGTCTTCAGAACACAGAGCTGCAGGTGCCTGCGGGTTTCTGGTGGGCCCCAGGGCTCCAGGCTCAGAGACAAAATCCTAATGCACACGTGCCCAGGACTCAGAGGGTAGAGTCACCTTTCTCCACGGAGCTAAACTAGAGTGGCCTTTGTACCATCTGGGAAATACTGGGTAGGCAGGGTGAACAGTCTGTAGTCCCACCGGGCCCCGCACCCCAAAGGGTGCCCCGCACTTGGGGTTCAATGCTCTGCAGTTGCCATTTTGAAATCCTTAATAGTCTTATCTGTGAATGTCTGTTTCATAAGCATTATGGGTTGAACTGGGCCCTTCCCCCCCAATATGTATGCTGAAGCCATAACGCCCTCGGAATGCGATCTCATTTGGAAATAAGGCCGTTGCAGATGTAATTAGTTAAGTTAAATGAGGTCACGCTGGAATGAGGTGGCCCCTAATCCAACATGTCTGGTGTCCTTATAAAAAGGGAAATTTGGACAGAGACAGACACGTCCAGAAAGAAGACGATGTGAAGGCGCAGGGAGGTCACCTTCTACAAGGCAAGGAACGTCTGAGACCACCAGGAGCTAGGGGACGGGCGGGGAACAGAGTCTCCCCACAGCCCTCAAAAGGAGCCAACCCTACGGACGATGTGAAGGCGCAGGGAGGTCACCTTCTACAAGGCAAGGAACGTCTGAGACCACCAGGAGCTAGGGGACGGGCAGGGAACAGAGTCTCCCCACAGCCCTCAAAAGGAGCCAACCCTACGGACACTTTGATCATAGACTTGCTGCCTGCAGAACTGCGAGACAGTAAATCTCTGCTGTCTAAGCCACTTGGCTGGGGTGCTTGTTACGACAGCCCTAGGAAACCCACACAGTGAGTGAGTCCAGGGGGACAGTGGGTCACACACCAGGGCCTTGCAGCCTCCCACCACCTCCCTGCCTCCCCTGAATGGGCTCTGGGGTGGCCCCTCCCTTGCCCCCACGGAGCAACACCCTGCTACCATTCTCCCCACGCAGGAAGGCCTGGGGGTATGCACATCTCATGCACAGAGTCCCAGTGGTCACACTGGATAAGGGTCATGCTTGCCCTGCAGGTAACCCCATGCCCTGGAGAGGAGGGGGAAATTAAATAGCAAATAAAAAGTCCATAATGGTTTGCAAAAAAGACCATGGAAACAAGGGAAAAAAAGCCTTTCCTGCTCTTTGAACAAGGGGGCCCACATTTTCATTTTGCACAAGACTCCACAAATTATGCAGCCAGCTTTGTGGGGCAGACTAATGAAGTTTCAACACAATTAGAGAGGCAACCCCCAAAAATAGAGGGAAGAAAGCCTGCAGGTTTGAAGTCCCTGGTTCCAGCTGTTCCTGAAGCCCAGGTCCAGGGGTTTGAGGACTCTCTGAGACACACCAGCATCCTTGCAATCCAATTCCTCATTTACCTAAGAGATTTTGAGTCTGTTGCTTCACAGCTTACAACTAAAAGAATCCTAGCTAATAATAGCATGGGTGCTATATAAATTTGAATTCTCCAGATTCGAAATAGCACAAAAATTTTCAAATTAACTGTGTACACACATTTTGAAATAAAGTGAAGTCTCCAACTTTTTTTTTTGAAAACTCTTCTGGGACCACATCATTTCCAAGCTCTCTGGCCGAAAGAGTTAGAAACCATGTTTCACATTAAGATCACATTAGAACCGTTTTAGCTGTTAAGTGGAACAACCCATCTTTTAACGACATCCTGAAACTCGCGTTGTTGTATCTGCGCTCACTACTTGTGTGGGTTCCTTCACTTTTACTGTTATTATAACTTCAGATCGTTTTTCTATCTTAGAGCAACATTATCCAAGCATTCGTTAAGTGACAATAATAGCAGCAATAATACTTTGGAACAGAAATGAAACGCAATAACGCCCTACGAGGAAAGCCAGACAAGGACAAGTGTGCGGTGCCCTTTCACTCGGCAGCACCATGACAACGATCGCAGAGAATGCTAGGAAAGTACAAGCAGCACTAAGATTGTTGCACCTTCCAGGTTATATGTATATAAAACAGTTACATATATCCAAGGATAATGGAAATTTTGCTGCTGACACGGCTGCCCAGGAATGTCATATAATATGCCCCAGACTCTAAAAGTTGAAATGTACACACTTTAAGAATGCATTCTCTCCACTTTATACACCTCAATAATTTTATTTATCAAAGAGTTATTTATAGGAAAATTAGTCTGGAATTACGTAAGATTTGAATTAGGCAAGGCCTTCGGGAATGTGCCCTCACATACAATGTGTCCACTCTGAACCGCCTTCCTCTTGGCTTGGGAACCCAAGCCTACTGCCATGCCAGGAGAGTGTGTCTGGGACAGGCTCTCCCAGCCTCTTGGCTTGTCATCAAAGCCTGTCAAAGGGCAGCCCCCCATCATAGCCTCGCAGAGGCAAAGCTGAGAAAACATCCTCCCAGGATCTGAGTGGTGGCCAGCACGCATATCCCCATCTCACACCAGAACAGCTTCCAAGGAGTGAGAGCCGTCGCTGGACCCGAGGACGGGCTCTCGGCATCTCCCCCACACGGACGGTGCCCAGAGTCCAGGTCGGAGGCGGGGTTGGCGGGCAAGCTCCTCCTGTTTTCCTCCCTTGTCGTGTGAAAGCGGCCATGTCATCACATGAAAAGCCTCTTGGAAGAAGCCCATCCTCCCCCTACAATGAGCAGATGCCACACAGATTCGGTGCATCATTTGCAAATGATTTCAAAGTTTATTTGTCTACTCCAAGGAGATTACTGGAACCTCCAACTGCATTTTAATGTAATCATTTCCATGCTGCATTTCCAAGCTTCTGCAGCCACAGTAATCATCTCTGATGTCCAATTAGAGGCTGAGGGACCTGCACCCTGCTGAACACAGCCTCTGTTTTGGGGATGCTGTCCTTCAAGCCTGCAGACTTCTGCCACGACTTTAATTCAACAACAGTTTACTGAGAGTCCGCTGGGTGCCAAGCAGGGGCTCGGCCCGATGGAGAAATCAGAACACTGAGTGACACATGGCCTCTGCCTTCAACAAGCTGATGGCCACCACGCAGCTCTGGGGCTGCAGAATTCGATCTTCCAACGACCTCGGTATGATCCCACAGAGATTGCTGTACACAGCAGCAAGAGACACACTGTGCTGTTGAAATGAGGAAGAGTTCCGATCATCTCCTCCCTGACCCCTCCATGAGAACAGTATACAAATCTAGAGCTCATAAATTTTAAATAACTCCTAAAAGATGCAGAACCATGGTATGCTTAACAAAAATAAAATGCCCCAAAAGAGTTAGAGCCAAGACCAATTAACTTATAAAATTAATGCCTGAGAAACTTAAATACAAGATTATTCAACTCTGAATTGTTCAGCTTCTCAAACATTCAGGTAGTCAGGTCAAGGAGAAGCACCAAGAAGACCAATGGAATTCTTGCCCCTCTCTTTTTGGCCAAGCCCCTCATGAATAATTTGGTACCAAAGGCACCTTATCTTTCTCAGAAAGGAAGCAGACAAGAATTTTGTATTCTACCAGCGTTCCTTCCCTTGTCCTTCCGAGCTCTATCCTGGTACCACCTTCTCTCCACCTTCACGCACTCCCCAGTGATAGCCTGCCCACGGTTTTTGTATCACCCACCTACTGATGATTCCATCCCCAGCCCCACCCTCTCCTCTGAATTTCAGATGCATGTTCCTAAGTGCCCACTTGACATCTCCACCCAGTTATCTCCTAGGAATAGTAAATTAGCAAATCTAACATGGAATTTAGGCTTTCCTTCCCCTTTCCCTCCTCCTATCTTCCCCTTCATAACTGTCTACCCAGCTCAAAACATAAGCCTGCGTCATCCTTGATTTCCTTCCCCACGTCCTGCCCGGCTTCCAATCTGACCCTGACCTGTCCCCACTCGCTCGCTAGTCCATGCCGCCACCATCTCTCCCTGGACACTGCGGCAGCTGCTGCCTCCTCCCCTGCCTCCCTGTAGTCTGTTCCCTCCCCAGCTGCTAGAACGACTGCTGAACAACATCAGTTTCTTAAAAGCAGCGAATTCACCCTGGTGATGGCTCCCCATCCAACCTAGCTGCACACCCCTCTCCCTCGCCTTAGCGAGCTCCAGCCACGCCTTCTGCCTCTTTTCTTTCTCAAACACATGGAGCTCCTTCCTGCCTTGGGGCGATGCAGTGGCTGCTCCCTCCACCTGGGAGGCTCTCCCGCCATTAGGTATGCGTGGTTGACTCGGTCTTGGCATTTAGGTCTCAATGTCAAAGTGATCTACTTGAAGACGCCGTTTCTGACCACCTCTAAGTCACCCCCCCCCACACACACCTCCTTATTTATATTAAACATAGCACTTAGCACATTTGCTTTCATTTATTTGTGCAATGTCTCCTCTGGCTGTTAGTAGGATGTAAGTTGCACGAGGACAGAGAACTCGCCTCTCTTGGCCACTGCTGTAACCCCAAGGCGTAGAACTGTGCCTGGCCCACAGTGGACAAGTGATAAATATTCCCTGAGTGAACAGAGCCTCCCAGCTCTTTGGAAAACTGTTGGTCCCAAGTCCTTGTAATTATGGGGGACCTGTCAATCACAGTAACCATCAACCCTAGCCATGGCCAGGGTCCCAGGTCTGGGCATGGGAACCAAGCAGGATAAATGAGAGTTACCCTGGGGAGCTGTCCATGGACACTGCCTGACAAAATGCTTCTTCCCTCTGGGCTGGGATGATGTATGTCTGCCACCATCTAAGGCCATGTCTTCCCCCAGTCTTTACAACTACACCAGGGATGACAGACCTCACACAGCACTTGCTGTGGGCCGGGCACTGCCTGCAGGCTCACACCCAGCTGCTAATGACAGCCATTGTTATCACGGTGTTTCTCTAGATGAGGCCCAGAGGGCTCAGTCAACTTGTTCAAGGTCACATATTAGTCTGGCCCCAGAGCTGGGCTCCGAACCACTGTGCTCTGCTGCCTCGGACAGCAGGAAAGAATGAGGTTGGCCCCGGAGCAAAGGAGAGTCACGAAATGGAAGTGAGGGCCCTGGAGGCTGGCTTGGTCCCAGATCCAGTGGTGTCTGTGGCCTGTTTCGCCTCTGGATTTTCTAGTCACTGGAGTGAATAAATTCTCCTGGGTGTCTGTCACTTGCAGCTGGAAGGATCCTGACCGTACAGAGAACATCGTGGAGGAGCTGGCACTCCAGGGGACCCACAGACCGGCTACCCATTGTGCACTTGCCTCTAATGGTTGTAAAGAGAAATGATGCTTTTTGTTTTCAAATTGGAAAATGAGCTGGATTTTCAATCAATCAAATACAACTTGAATAGCTGTGATATACCCCGCCTTATCCTAGGTCCTGTAAGGCATGCAGAGATATTTAAGACATCATGTCAAGCATGCTTCCAAGACACTGTGTAGCCTGACTCCCCACCTTGCTCAATTTCCTTCTGAAATGATGATGCCAGTGTTAGGAGGGAAGTTGCCCTGGAGATGGGAACCACACACAACCTGAATCCCTGAAGCAACCTCACAGGAGGCTGTGCCCGTGAGAATAGAGCCAGGGCGTGGGAGAAGAGCCTTCCTGCCGACTGCGCTGTCTGCCAGCCAGGGGCAAAGCCCTGCAGGGGAGCAGGCGGAATGTCACACTGCCTCTGCCCCTCCCCAACGTCTTCTTGATCAGAGCAAGGACTCGAGATGCAAACAAGTGAGCACACAGCGGGTGAGGAGGAGGACTGCTCTGGCTCCGCCACTCAGGATGCCCTCGGCCTGCCACCTACAGCAGGGGCTGGACCCAGGACACACAGACCAACCGGACAGGGATTTGCTCAAGCACCTGGCTCTCAACTGCCAGGCAGCAGACGCAATTTGCTCCTGAGTGAAAGCGAAATTCCCACACTGATGGCCCCGTCCCTGTGTCTTCATTCTTCTCTCATAGTTGAAACTCTCAGCAGACGAGGAAAAACTTCAGTACAGTCTTTCTGTCCAGGACCGAACGTGACCTCTATCAGAGAACAATTTCCAGACGTATGAAAACGTTCAACGTCTCCAAAGGGAAGACCCAGCAGGTCGAGGTGACAGTTACCTGGAAGCCCGCATGCCCTCTCTGCTCGAAATGCAGGCAGTGGCAGAGAACATACAAAAGGGGAACAGAGATTTGTAGCAACAGACAAAGGAGGAAATTCATTAGACATACGTCCATGAATATATGTGTAAGGAGGCAGATCTGGACAGCGTGGAGTAAGTCCTGCTCTTTCCTGGATCCACTGAGTGTTTGTTAAAATCTTAATGCTAATGTTAATATTTTTATTATCTTATTTAAAAAAACATAAATTATCACATGATCTCACTTATTTGTGGAATATAATGAACCAAATAAGCTAATGAACAAAATAGACCCAGAGACATAGAAGTAGGGTTCAGACTGACAAACCTCAGAGGACGGGGATGGGGGAAGATAAACCAAAGAACGTGTATGCATGTATGCATAACCAATGGACATAGACAACAGCGCTGGGGGGGACAGAGGGTGGGACCGGAAGGAGGGTATCAATGGGGGGAAAAGGAAAAACATCTATAACAAAAATAAATTAATTAATAAAAATAAATAAATAAACATAAATTAATAGAGACTAGGACAAAATGTTCACAGTGGCCGTACAAGACTAGGCTCCTTAATGATGCTTACAGTCAGACCCAGTAGCCCAGCCAGTACTGTTCACCTGGCCCTTCCCAGAGTGCCTTGCAAGAGCTCTGGGCATCTTCCCAATAAACTGCAAAAGACTTAAGGAAAATGTGTGTTTTTTCAGAAAGGAAATACCTGCCCTGGCGGGTGTGGCTCAGCGGTTAGAGGGTCGGCCCACAGACCAAAGGGTCTTGGACTTGATTCCCGGTCAAGGGCACGTACCTGGCTTGCAGGTTCAATCCCCAGCCCCAGTCAGGGTCATGCAGGAGGCAACCAACCTATGTGTCTCTCTCACATCAATGTTTCTCTCTCTCTCTTTCTTTCCCTCCCTCCCTTCTCCCTTCCACTCTCTAAAAATTAATGGGAAAATATCCTCGGGTGAGGACTTTTTTTTTTTAATTTAAAAGAAAGGAAATACCTTTAATTTTGCTCCTGTATTTTTTTTTTTCTGATTATAAAAACAAAGAAAATAACTACAAATCACTTGCTACGTTATTACCCAGAAATAATCCCACAAACATTTTGGTGAATATCTTTTTAGCCTTCTTCTGCACATGTGTTTTTTCTATTCTGAAAGTGTGATCATCTATAACATTGTCTGAACTTCTTTTTACTTAAAAGTATATCAGGGTATTTTCGCCAGCAAATGGAGTTCTATAATCATCCTCATTTCACTAATCAGAAACCGAGGCTCAGGAAGGTAAATCTCTCTGCCCAAGGTCACATGGTTACTATAGAATGGCAGAGCTCAGATTTGAACCCAGATCTCCCAAGGTCAAGTCCAATACTCTTTCTACATCCACGCAGTCACTAGGTTAAGTCTCAGTCAGAGGACCAAGGATGCCAGTGGCAGCAGCTCAGGGTCTTCGGGATTTACGTGATTCTGTTAAAACACAGAAGTTTAAGAGCCGGCAAGATTGTTGGACAACTTGCTGGAACACTGGGTCAGCTCTTCAACTCTCCAAGCTGCCAAGGAGTCAGGATCTGGGAAGAAGACGGGAAAACCCAGATCGAGCTGGGATTTAAGTTTATGAGCACAGCTCCTTTTGTCATCCTGAAGGGAAGAGATAAGAAGCGTGCGTGCTGTGGTGTGAGGTCAGCGGTCACTGCCTTTCCCAGGGAGCCAAAGCCAGCATCTTTGCTTTTCCGTGATCCCAGTACCAGAAATCACGGAGATGAGGTCTTTAAGGAGGCTGAGGTTGAGACAGAGAAGAGAAGCCCTGAGGTCTAGAGGATGCAGGCTAACTAGAGCTCAGCTTAGCAAGCAGAAGTAGCTATCTACATACCCAGTATCAGGAGCACCAGGAACGGCCCCGGGACCCCAGAATCTCTCATCAGCCTTTAAGAAATTCTCCTTTAATCTCTCATCTTGATACTCAATAGTAATAATAAATATCACTATTATGATTGTCAATAGCTTGGAAGTACTTTTCATGTGCTAAAATCTTTACATAATCGTCTTTCAATCCTCAAAACAACCAAATAGGTAAGAATTATTTTAATTCCCATTGGACGAAAGAAGCAGCCAAGTCTCAGAGAGATATGCCCCAGGTCACATCGTTGCTGTCTACAATTAGTATCAGCACCTAAGTTTGCTTTTTTTCTCATTATTTGAGGGAAAAATCACCCACCCCCATGACCCCAGCCATGAATTGTCCTGTTTCCCACTAACGTGATTGGGGAAAGCCACAAAAGTGTTACCTCCTGACTCAGTGTGACTAATGAGTTGTGATACAGTAGAATATAGATGTTGTAATTATTTCACATATCGGCTTTTTTCATTCATTAATTAATTTTTGTTACAGATGTTTCTCATTTTTCCCCCATAGACACCCTCCTCCCAATCCCGACCCCTCCTCCCACAGCATTGTTGTCTATGTCCACTGGTTATGCATACATGCATGTAAGTTCTTTGGTTTATCTCCCCCGCCCCCTTCCTCTGAGGTTTGTCAGTCTGAAGCCTACTTCTTTCTATGTCTCTGGGTCTATTTTGTTCATCAGCTTATTTGCTTCATTATATTCCACAAATAAGTGCGATCATCACATATTGGCTTTTGTACCAGGAAACTGATGGGCCACTGAAGACTCAAATTCAAGGACCACCAGCATGCTTCCTTAGGAGTCTCTAGTCAGACCCCAAAACATTTTAAAAGGTAGTTAGTTAATGCATGGCATCATTCAAAATGTTTATTAAAGTTAAAATCCCAGAGCTAGAAGTTTCCTTAAAAATCTTCTAGTCTAACCCTTTTACCGAACAAGGAGCCAAGCCCCAGCCCTCTTCCCGGGAGTGTCAGGGGCTGTGCTGCTCTGTATGACAACCCCTTGAGGATGACGCTCGGAGACACAGTTTACATTTTCCCCGGGTCCAGCAGACTTTTCGCATCCATCACTAGGGGAGTG
This sequence comes from Tadarida brasiliensis, assembly GCA_030848825.1. Lineage (NCBI taxonomy): Eukaryota > Metazoa > Chordata > Mammalia > Chiroptera > Molossidae > Tadarida > Tadarida brasiliensis. The sequence continues at coordinate 68,070,792 of CM061270.1, read as the reverse complement.
GATATTATGTCTGGCAAAATTCCCTCCGATTTTCTCTTTTCACACAACAGCACCGAAAAACTAATTAATCCCATGCTTGCTTTTTACTGGAAGGAGGAACAACAGCTCTGAGAACGTTAGGGGGGAGGGCAGCTGTGAGTTAGTAATGAGGAGTGGCCCAGAAGTGGGCGGGGTGGAAAACAATCAACACCCCCAGACTTCAGAGACACAGAGGCGGTCCTTCCCACTCCTGTGGAGAATCAGAAGTGCTTTAACCCCAGAGATAAGGGAGCTGAAGAGATGGTGGCAAGGTCGTCTCTGAAACAGATGCTGGCATCCTCGCAATGGTCACCAGCAGTGCTGGTCACCATGATGGCTCTGAAGGCCACAGGCAAAGGATGGAAGAAAAAGACTTGGCAAATGTTTCTCTGCAGGATGTTGCTGAGAAAAATGTACGTGTTTGAGGGGACTTAATCCCTAACTGACAGAGTTTGGAAAGGGGGTGAGGCTATTTCAGTTTGGGCTTAAATGGAGATTGGGATTCGATTTTAATCCATCCATTACTAAAGAGAAATGCCACTTACCCAGCTACACAGTGGCGTCTCAGAGCACCGCAGACAGGTCTGACTTTTTATAGGAGCAGTAACACACCTGCTTTCTCTGAATGGCGTGAGGCAAGTCCATGAGTTTCAAGTGGGGTTCTTTGGGAGATTTTCAGAGGTGAGAGAAGGAATGAAAGTTGAGATTTGTGGCTATTCATGTAAAGAGAGTGCAAGGAATACAAATGTAATCTGATGTGATTTTTTTTCTCCAGCTGTGTCCAGATTTTCATGTATACGACTCAGTGTAAGTGGACAGACGGGTTTGACCAGGCTGGGAATTTCTGGGCAAGTACGCTATGGAAGGAAACGGGAAAGGGAGATGATCATTTTGCAAGAGTTGACATAGTGCTGAGCAAAGAACTAGAGAGAGAGAGAGAAACATCAATGTGAGAGAGATACATCGACTGGCTGCCTCCTGCACGCCCCCTACTGGGGATGGAGCCTGCAACCCGGGCATGTGCCCTGACTGGGAACAGAACTGGGACCTCTCAGTCCATGGGATGATGTTCAATCCACTGAGCCTCACCGGCTGGGCGACAAAGAAGTTCCTGTGAGGATGAGACCATGTTAATGGACCTAAAGCACTGTGCTCCCTGCAGTCTGCTAGACCAGGCTGTAACTCCAAGAAGTGCCTGAGGAATACCGGCATCACCTTCTGGCTTATGTTTCAAACAAGATTTCCCCCCAACAAGTATTTGTTGCTGAAGACATCTTTTGTAAGCCTTCCCATCCTGATTTTGCAATTCAAGAAAACGTGTGGTCTGATGAATTCTAACCTTGGCAAACCTACAGATCTCAGAGCACTTTGATCTGTGCTGGAAAGTTGGGGGGTCCTCAAACCACCCCTGGACCCTCAGGCCCCAGGAAGCTTACCCAATGCCTTCCCTTCTCTTCCACTGGGGACATTTCCATAACCAAAATCTGATCATCCTGCCATTCTCTGATCAAGTCTTCTCAACTCCATCCCCGCATCTCATCCCTCATTTTGCAAGTGAATGTCAAATTCGTCCCAGGTATGAGGCCCTTGTAGTGACACCAAACTGTAAAATCCTGTGCTTTGCTGTAGCCCACTCAGCTTAAACAGGCAAAACACACACATGGAACATAACTGCTCACTTGGGGCTGAACGGGAAAGTGTGAGTCTTTGTGGCGAGAGAAGGGAGTGGGAGAGAATCAAAGAACCCCTTCTTCTCCCTTCTGTCTCCTCCCCACCTGAAGTCAACACCCTGCTATACACCCATTATTTTCTCCTCCCCAAGTTCTGAGCTGCAGAACCTAGGGCGACATGCCCCCCTAATGCCATAAGATTTCTCAGTACCGTTTGGTCATCGTCAGTGGGAATAATCCAGTGGGAAGAGCCGGGGCTCATTTTCCCCAATAAGCTCTAGAAGATTCTTCTGCTTCTTTATAGCCCCACTACATAAACAACGAAACAGCAGAATTTATAGCACAGAAATCAAAGGATGCCTGTTAAATACCTTCCATATTTCACCAGTGGTCCGAGAGGCTCTCCCAATGGAAACCACTGTTAATATTTAAACCGACTCTGAAAGGTGGAAATAATTTGCCCTATTTTACAAATGGTGAAACTGAGACTTGGAAGCTAAGGAACGTAGCCAGGCTCTCACAGTTAGGAGGGCCGAACCTCAGACGTCGACCGCACCCCCACCCCAGCCCAGACCCTTTGTATCATCATAGCACGCTGCCTCTGGTGAAATGGGGGCGGGGAAAGGAGCAGAGAAATTGTGGTTTCTTTGAACACAGAGCACATAATTTGGGGATGTTCTCCAGTATGTTCTGCCTGAATCCACATCAAGCAGCTTTGAATGCTCGCAGTACATGAATTATTCCTGGGCCCTTTCTGATTTGTCCTGCCACAGCGGAGGCCGAGCAGCAGCAATATTTGCTTTAAATGAATGCCAGACCAGGCTGTAACTCAAAGAAACGCATGAAGAATATCAGTTTCACTTTCTGTCTTATGTTTAAAACAACGCTTTTCCCCCTCAACAAACATTTGCTGCTGAAGACGTCCTTCGTGAGCCCCCAGTCGAGATTCTGCAACTCAAGAAACCATGTGGTCTGATGAATTTTAACCTTCACAAACCTACAAATTGCTGAGTGTTTCGGCCTAAACCGTGTGAAAGTTAAATATTTGGTTTGAAATTATTTGCCAACTTTCTTTGGGGGGTTCCCCCCTTCTTTTAACTACCTTAAGAAATGTGATTTTAGAAGATGAATAACCATTAGCTGAGGCACGTCTACTTGGGGGTTTAAGTACCAGGTTTAAGTGATTTCAGTCACATAGTCTTCCTCTGAAAACAGTTTGTATTAGGTTAAAGCACTTACAATCTTCATGCAATGCACCGGGCATCAGCTATTCCAAAGGCTTCTCCTTCCCGGCTGGATTCAGGTGTGTCCCTAGGAAGAGAGAGGCCACAGGCTGGAGCTGAAGTTGCTGTTTGCACAACGTGGGCTTAGGGAAGTGTGGTCCAGGGGAAGATGCTCCCTGGGCGCCGTGCAGTGGGAAATGCGCAGTGGGTGGAGGGCACCGCGAGAATAAGCAGCTGGCTGGCGGAGCCAGAGCAGCACCACTGGCATCAACACGCACAGCCATTTAGTGACGACAGGTGTAATGCCCCCTCCCCATTCCTCTCTCTCCTCTTCCCCCCAACCCCTTACTCCCACAGAAAGTCTCCATTCATAGCTGGACCGTGAAGGTGCCATTGATGAGCTCATGTGTGACGTCCCTGGGATCACCCAGAAATGCATGGGGACGTGAGAGGGGTCCTGGGTTATACAGTAAGAGCAGGAGTCAGTGAAATCTGAATGGCAGTGGGGTTGCATCTAACTCAGTTGTAGGCTCTCAAGTCGGATGCTAAAATGACAATCAGGTTAGTCAAAATCATGCTTGAATGTCCCTTAAATTGCCCATAAAGTACTCTACAGTATATAGATCATTTTTAACTAAATAGCAAATATACAGATAAATATCATCTTTAGAGTGGCATTCACCATATAATCAATAATATACACGCAAAATGAAGTTTTGCAGAATTTTTCATTGTACTAAAGGAAGCTCATCACTGAACGGAGGTTAGAGGTATGCAGGAAACAGCTGCCGTGGTCCTGATACGGTGACCCCCACTAAATCACAGTCTGGTGAGCTGTGGAAATGCAGATTTCAGTAGAAGCGGATCTAAGACTAGAAACCAAATCCTCTTGCTGCACTAAATTTTAAACATGAAAATCCCAACCTGAAAGTTTTTGTGTTTCAAAGATTTAGTGCGCAAAGTCAAGTCCTCTCCCCCTTATCTTCCTTCAGACTTTATAGCCTCGGATGGGGGTGGTGTGGACAGCAGTGGGTGTATGGTAGGTCCGCAAAGAGTGGGGTAGAGCCCCGCCGGTGTGGCTCAGTGGTTGAGCATCGACCCACGCACCAAGAGGTTGCTGGTTCGATTCCTGGTCGGGGCACATGCCCAGGTTGTGGGCCCGATCACCAGTGGGGGGCATGCAGGAGGCGGCCTATCAATGTTCTCTCTCATCGATGTTTCTATCTCTCTCTCCCTCTCCCTTCTTCTCTCTCTAAAATCAATAAAGAAAAAAAATTTTTTTAATTAAAATAAAATAAAAAAGAGTGGGGTAGAGAACGCCAAGCATCAGCACAATTGTGCGGACTGTGGAGGCCGGGAACGGAGCGCGGGCACCTCCCCAGAGGCCTCGCTGTTCGCCGAGCTGCTGAACCTCCTTCCACAATCCCTCGCTGCGTGCATCTTCCTGTGTCTGTGCATCCCTCGGCCCCACCCTGCGCTCCGACCTGGCTGCAGAGAGGCGAGGCAGCGTGTGAACCAGGCTGAGTGCGCAAAGGCGGAGGCGAGGGCATGCCGAGGAGCAGGAGCGGAGACCCACAGGCAGTGTTACTGAAACAGCAGCACCTGCGCCTTGAAGTGGAACTACATCTCAATGGATGCCATGCAGCAGGACGAAGCCTCTCCCTGCTGCCCAAAGTGGGGGAGTGGGCGGGGTGAGAAAGGTCATACCTCGTGGGCTCTGGAACGTCAGGTATGAGGGAGGCTCAGGTGAGCCAAGTTCTTCATTCACTTCCAAATTCTAATTTCCCTCCAGAGCTCAATTCATATGTTACCCTTTGGTTTCCTTTGGTGTCCATTTTGGGGGGAATAATTAGAAAAAAAGGAAGAAGAGTCATTGAGGAGAAACAAAAGGCAGCAAAGACAGAGGCTTCTCCTTACAGTGTAGGCTCATTACCTCTGGGGTGTTCTACCCCCGACCCCACTTTAATTGTGAGAAAAACATCTGACGACCTCTAAAGGAGAAACAGTCTCCAAAATACTTGACCAGCTTTCCTCAAAACTGTTTCAAGCTCATGGAAAATAAGGGAAGACTGAGATACTGTCACAGTTGGGATGAGACTAAAGACACAGGACAACTGAGTGGGATCCTGGAAGAGAAAAGGACATGAGTGGAAAAAAACAGTGAAATCCCAATAGTCTTAGTCAAGAGTAACAGGAGACAGGCAAAAGTGCTCATTTTATTCTCATGTTGCAAAAAGAAAAGTGAGATTCAGAGAAGTTAAGCCACTTGCTGAGGCTAATGAAGGGGAACGGGGCGGGGCCAGGACTGCCACTGAATTCCCTTCGCTCCCAGCTCTCTGCCGTCTACTCTTCCAGTCTGACCAGTGACTAATGCATTCCACCCATGCCTATCAAGCACAAGCCCACTGTCTTCAAGCCTTATTGCTATCTCCTCGTGAAGATGGTTTGAGCAGGACTTGGACCTGCAGAAGGAGCCACCCATGAATGAGTAAAAGTCTGACTTGCCGAGTCAAGCCTGGGGACCAAGGAGGCTGAGCCACTGAGAACTATGATGCAAGCCTTCCTCTGAGAAGAGGGCCGATGTGGGTTCGATTCCCGGTCAAGGGCACATACCTGGGTTGTAGGTTTGATCCCCAGCCCCAGGTGGAGTCCGTGGGAGGCAACCAATTGATGTGTTTCTCTTATACTGATGTTTGATGTTTTTCTCTCTCTCTCTTTCTCCTTTCCTCTCTTTCTCCCTCCCTTCCACTCTATCTAAAAAACTCAATGGAAAAATATCCTCAGGTGAGGATTAACAACAACAAAAAGAATGACCTGTGGATTGAAACACTCACTCACTAACCACCCATCAGAGGATGGAGGAGTCTTGGGTGTCAAGCTGCGTGTGCTGGGCAAGGCCTGTGTCCCATGGAAGATAGTGTGGCAAATAAAGGTAGGAGGCAGGAAATGGCACAGGGAGATCTGGACATGTTGGAGCTGAGCTGACTGAGCACCCAAACAGGCACCATAACCTATGGATGCAAGGTACGGACTATGACCTTGGGGCAAGTCCAGCCGAAGCCCTTGACCTCCTCCCCCTGAAGGACTCTCAGCCATTCATCTGTCCATCCTCTTCTTCTTTCATGTGATTCTCGCCTTCCATTTTTCAATTTAGCATCTGATAGCCTCAAATTTTTTTCTCTAATAAAATTTTTTTCAGCACAGAGCACCAAACACTCACCTCTTCCCTGACTTCTCTCTGTCAGCCAGAAACTTGCATGATGCTCCTCTCTCCCTGCCAAATCCACCCCCTCCTGCAGACAAAGGGAGGACAGGAGTCCATCCACTCTTAGCCCACTGCCAAGCGGCAAGCACCCCATCTCAAAAAACATTGGAAGGTCCAGATCCCTCATTCCCCCCCCCACCCCAATGTTGCAAACCTGGAGTCAGTGAGCAAGCATCCTCTATTAGAGAAGAAAAAATTGCATTCCTAGTGGCAGTCAGCAGGAGGCAGGGCCTCTTCCAGCTTAATGACTTGCAAATCAAAAGCATGAAACCCAGAATGCACCTTTGAACCTCTTTCCCATCAGCCTAGATGTCCTCATGATTTTCTCCCATAGCATTCCTGTTATTTTGCTACCAGAGCAATAACCTTCGTTGTGCATTTTTAAAATGTTGGAGGAGGAGCTGTCCAGTGATCTCAAGGCATATGTTTTTGATTCTCATAAGATTATGGATACCAAAGGAATAAAAATGGAAATCACTACTGCCAAGATATGAAAGAAAGTTTGCATAGTAAAATAATTTAAACCTAACATTTGGACCCAATAAGGCAAATGGAACGTTTTTTCCATATTTTGGGAAAATGTGCATTTTCTTCACATTAAGTGGTACCAATAAAAAATAATGATTCTCACTCAGTTTATTTCTATAAATTAGATTGGCTTATAGTTTTCCAGGACATGGTTTTGTATCAAGCTATATGGCAAACACCTGGGCATAAAATACACTCAGCTATTTGCTTCCATGTGGGAGAAGCAGGTCACCATGCCTCTCTTCTAAATCTAGAGCAAAGGTCAGCTGAAACCAGGGAGTACAGTCAGTCCCCTCTATCTGCCGAGAACGGGTGTTACATCGACAGCGCGTGGAGGTCCACCAGTACAGCCAGGAAGTTCCTCCCGGGTCGTCAGGGCGACCGTTTCCCGGTTAGAAACTGGGTGAGTCTGCATTACTTGCTGGTAAGGACATTTGACTCATCCTGGAATCAGATCAAGAAACAGAAGAGCGAATGTTAAGGAAGGGTTTGGAAACACTTTTACATGGAATCCACGCATGAATACAGTAATCTAGGAGGAAACCTGTCAGATGAGAGTGTGGCCCTGCAAACATTAAGGAAATGGCTACAGATACGAATATGGGCAAATGGAGATGAGGAATAGACAGGAGGAAAAAGAGAGAGAGAGAAAATGGGAGAGCCCAGCCAGTGTGGCTCAGTGGTTGAGCATCGACCCATGCACCAAGAGGTCGCCGGTTCGATTCCCGGTCAGGGCACATGCCCAGGTTGTGGGCCCGATCCCCAGTGGAGGGCATGCAGGAGGCGGCCAATCAATGTTCTCTCTCATCGATGTTTCTCTCTCTCTCTTCCTCTCCCTTCCTCTCTCTCTAAAATCAATAAAGAAAAAAATTTTCTTTTTTAAATGGGAGAGAGGGAAGAGATTACAGTAAACATTGGATCTAACATTAAAAATGTTATTTAAACATTTTTTTTGGTGAAGGCAGAGGTGTTGCTCCAGCACTCAAGGGGTTGGAAAACCAGTCAGCCCAGAACGGGGGGCTGAGCACGGAGTCAGAACCAAGAGTGACGGTTCGGAGCCGGTGATGCCCCAGGTCGCTCCGCTGCCGTGACTGGTGCACACAAGCCACAGAGACCCAGTGTGATGAATCCCTTCCGTCCCCACCTGTCGGGCCTGTTGGAAGGCTCACAGAGAAATGAATGCGAATGAACTGTGATAGCTATAAAATGTTCCACACGTGGAGTGTGTAAGGTGCAAAGAGTGGAAGGTGGTAAATTATTTATTATCCCCTGGCTCGAGTGTCGGCTGTTGGTAAGTCTTCGTGTTCTCCAGCAGCCGAGGCACCATCCACGGAGATTTAAATATGATTACCTTGAATCCCTATCTCACAAACAGTAGGAAACCAAGCATCCTTCCCAACATCCCAGAGGACTCTTAGGGGGATTACACTGGACTCTGTTTCTTCTAACTCCAATTTCCTACTTGCTGATTCCTCCATCCCTGCTCCAATACCCTGCCGCCGGTATTGGATTGTCTTTGTCCCTTACTGGAGTCGCGTAGCTCTGGCATTCCCCTACCCCCACCCCACAGAATACTATGAACACGATTGGTTACCTAAACTCTCACTGAGGACTTGAGGAAATATTGCAGCAAACAACCAGAATTAAATGCCAATGATGCCTTTGTTATCAGTCACTGGCTCCTCTGGGCACCACAAACACCTCACGGGTCCCTGGTCAGCTCTGCACAGACAGCCCACCACCCACCGCCATTCAGATCGACTCCTGCCCTTGGAGCAGCAGAATCTCAACCTTGGCTACATGTTAGAATCTCCTGGGGAGTTTTAAAAAAGACGGATACCCCAGACCAATGATGTCAGAGGCTCTGGGGCTGGGGCATACGCACGCATGTTTTTCCAAAACTCCTAGCGTGCCAGCAAGGTCAAAAACCACGTCGTCTAGCTCATCTAAGCCATGTCCTGGAGCGAGCTCGCCTTCAGACTCAAAAAAGTCATCAAGGTATTTTGCTGAACAAAAGACAATTCTCTCCCTGAGAGAATTACTGCCAGTTTTTTTCACTGAGCATTATTTTTCCTGCCACAGTTATTATCTTAAGAAATTTGCCAGCAATCCACACTTCATTATCCAGAGGTCGGGATCTTCCCCAACATGAGCATTTCTGGATGAGTCCCTTGCTCTCTTCGTCCTGGCTCGTTTTCCCAGATCACGGAGTGGCAGCAGGGACAGAGCAGAAACCAAGGAATCCACACCACGGAACCTGGTTTCTTTGTTGAACGACACGACGCAGGCAGACATTCAAAACTAAAACGGGAAGTGACATTATCTTGGAATCACGTGGACAGAAATATTCTCAATCTCAGTGAGAAAAAAAAAAAAGAAAAAGCAGCCCCATAGTGGTGTTTGGTTTGGTTTAGTTTTAAAAATAAACACCGATTTTTTTTTTCCTGAATTTTTCAGAAAATTTCTAGTCTCTGGAGCAATGTTCCACATATATCCATTCTCCCCTTTGGTCCTCCTAACAACTCTGGGAAGAAAGTAAGCAGAGCAGGAATTATTATTCATTTCTCCAGCAGGATAATTTACACTCAGAGAGGGTGAGTGACTTGCCCAAGGCCACACTGCTGGACATGGCAGAGCTTTGCTGAAAACAGCCCTTCTCTTAGCCCTTCTGCTGCTACCACAAAGCATGACGAACTGGTGATTATAAACAACACAAGTTCATTTCCCACAGTTCTGGAGGCTGTAGTTCTGCCAGGGTGGCTGAGCTCTAGTGACAACCCTGTCCCATGTTGTAGACGGGAGATTTCCCATTGTATCCTCAGATCAGGGACAACAGAGCAGCAAGCTCTCTGGTGACTCCCACAAGGGCACTAATCCCACTCACGAGGGGGCCCACCCTCATGACCTCATCTGACCCTCATTAACTCCTCAAGTCCCTACCTCCTAATTCCATCACACTGGGGAAGAAGAGGTTCACATAAGAATTGGGGGGGATCAAACATTCAGTCTAGAGCAGTCCCCTTACTCCAGCTGAAGCACCTTTTCTACTTTAGTATGTCTCTTCCTTTGTGTCACCTTGCTGCCCCTGCTTCTCTTCATGCACATGTGCGTGTGTGTGCACGCACACACACACACCCCTACCATTCACATTCCATGAAAGAATACCACCTGACAAGGGTTAATCAAGGAGGAACATTCACTGCCCAGGACCACCCATGCCCTCGGTTTCCTGGATGGGAGATGACAAACCAAGCTTGGCACCTGTGACCCACCAACAGAGCCCTTTTCTACCCATTTCCCATTTTGTCCCCTGCTGTGCCCTCAGGCACTCCCCTAGGAGACTCTACATATCTGTTCTCAGGAAAGGAGCTGATGTCAGGCCCTGCCTTCGTCTGAACAAGCCTGTCACCTGTACCTGAGGGGAAGCATTGTAGACTGTCATTGTGGAGGACAGGAGGGTAATTCATCACCGTGGAGAACTACGCCTGGAACGTTCGTTAGCTGACTGATTCCTGGATCTCAGAGCTGCAGGGGCTCAGTGGAGGTCCAACTCATCGCCCATTCTTCAGACAGGTAAGACCTGTCGGGAGGCAGGCAGCGGCTGAGGGTGACTGGGATGGCAGGTCCTGCCGGGGCAGCCACCGCCCCACCTATGCACAAACCAGGCCCTGCGTCCTTCTGTGGGGTCTCCCTACTTGCCCAGAATCAGAAACATCCAGGTCCTCACTCACAAGGGAAACTGAGTCCCACTTCCTTTACAGCACAGAGTTGCTGTTATGAGGGTGAGCGTTCTTGGGGCCGCCTGGCCAAGGAGGTGACTCTGAGGTGCCAGTCTCCTAGTGTGGAATACGTCTGTGGGCTTGAGTTATTTCTGCAAGCCCACCAGCTCCACTGTGCACGCTACCTTGGATGAGCAAGAGAAGGAGGACATGAGAATCCTCACAATGCCTCTAAAAACTGTTGCTGGACTGAACCTGTATCACCACCTATTGCCGGGAACATAATACAATCTCTCCCCTCCAGCCTGGCCTCCTCCCCCTGTGTTCGCTGAGACCCAGGCTTGGGGACTGAACACATATGGGTCTCGTTGGTCCATCCTGTTGTCCTCAGAGGCCGTAAATTCAGACGGCCACAAATCAGCTTCAGCGAAACTTCAGCCCCAGACACGCACACGCTCCCATTCAAGTCCTGGTGTCCAGGCTGAAATATGGCCACATGTGTTCCTTCGGCACCGCCAGCCTGCTGGAGATGGCACCCTGTCAGCGGTGGTTTATGGAGCAGCCCGGAGGCCAGAACACAGTGGCCAGCTACCACCCCGGCCAAGGCGCCCGGAGGCTTTGATCTCCTGCTGGTAGCCTGTGTCACCAAGGCTATCTCCTCATTCCCCCACAGGCCTGAAATACGATTTTGCAAACTACCCCGGGGGCTTGGGGTTCCTCCTGCACCCCGACACAGCATCGTCAGGGTTTATTGCTTTTCTTTCTCAAGTAACTCCTTGTGACATCTCTTTGTCACCAGCTAAATATAGAGCACTCCTGGTCCTTTTCCTTTCTGGGTGATGACAGTTTACACAGAGCCTGCCCATCCCTTTACATGAAAATACTCCTTCTTGGAGGCCCTTCTCCAAGAAATCTGAGCTTGCGTGCAGGCAAGACACTCACTGAAAGCGAATTTCAAGCACTAGGTTTCCTGAGTCCTAGGAAATAGCCTGGCCTAGTCGATCCGGAACAAATGTATGCCTGTCTCCAAAGTGGTTTGTGCCATCATCACGACTTCCTGGCCCCAAGATAAGTCCAGAGGCTGAGCCAGAGTGGATGAGACTCACTTGGGTAAGCACGTAGCGTGAGCCTGGAGCTCTGTCGCTGCCTGAGCTGGGCTTCTCCACCTCACGTGTGCAGTGAACTCACCACAGAGCCGTAAAACAGACCCATTGCTGCATGGGTCCCCTCCCCAGAGATTCACATGTAATTGCTCTGAGTTAGGGACATTGCAAAGCTCCTCAAGGGTCTCTCCAAGTACAGCTGAGGTTGAGAACGACTGAATGAAGTTAGGTGTCTCTTCAAGGCATCCCCTGGAGGCCCGTGGGAGGTGTGGGAGGCATCCCAGGCACCCCTTCTGTCACTCAGTCACTCCTGCGTTTGTTTCTGCCATGGCCTGAGCACTTGCACGGCGTTAGGCAATGTGTTAGCCTTAGCTGAAGTTCTCCAGAGAAACAGAACCAATAGGATTTTATGTATAAGCAAATATACATAAATATATATAAAGAGACTTATTATAGGAATTGGTTCATGTGATATGGAGACTGAGATGCCCCAGGATCTGGAGAGCTGATGGTTTTAAGTTCCAGTCCGAGTTCAAGTCCAAAGGCAGAAGAAGACAAATGTCTCAGCTTGAAGACAGGAAAAGAGAGTGAATTCTCCTTTGCTCAGCCTTTTGTTCTGTTCAGACCACCAAGAGATGACATGAAGCCTACCCGAATTCAAGAGGGCAATCTGCTTTACTCAAACTAATTCAAAGGTTAATCTCATCTAAAAACACCCTCATACACTCACCCCAAACAACATTTAAAATATCTGAGCATCTCATGATCCAGTCACACACTGCTCTAAGCACCACAAGGAATACTAACAATGGATTCTTGCCCTCAAGGAGCTTCCAATCTCATGACAACATCAGATACGCGTGGAGAGCTGACGTCCCCCCAGCACAGTGCAGCTGCAGAGTCATTGCAGTGGGAGCTCAGGAAAACATCAGATGTGGGAGAGTCAACAAAAGTCCTCCTGGAAAAACTGGGCTTATTCTAGGCTGGGAGGCTGTTATGAGTTGATTTGTGTCCTAAAGTTTCAGTTCTAACACCCAGTAATGTGATCAGAATGTAGTCTTACTTGGAAATATAAGCCTGTCATTAGCTAATGTGGGTCACGCTAAAAGAGTATGAGCCCTTCACCCGTGCGACTGATGGCCTTAGAAGAAGAGAGAGACAGCTGTGTGAAGAGGGACTCAGAGATTGGCGTGATGAGTCAACAAGCCAAGGAACACCAAGACTGCCAGCTGCCACCAGAAGCCAGGTGAGAGGCACGGAACAGTCTCTCCCTCAGAGCCCTTAGAGGAATCCACCCTGCCCACACCCTGATGTCAGTCAGAGTCTAGACTCCAGAACTGTGGGAGAATAAGTGTCTGTTTCAAGCCACCCAGTTTGCCGTACTTCGTTATGGCGGCTTTAGGGAACAAAGACAGAGTCTAAGTCCAAAATGGACAAGCCAAGTGGAGAGGGAACCCTAGGAGACCCAGAGGTGGCAATAAATAATGTATAGGAAGGGAAGGAGCAACCCAGCCTAGCTAGAACAAAGAATTTCAGAAAAGGAATACGGGAATACAGATAGAAAACAGGGATCAGAGCTGCCGCCCAACACTTCATTTCCCCAGGGATCCCATGGGACTTCCTTGCCTTGAGGGACATGTCCAACCCCTCATCTCACCCCTCCACCCATGAGGTGCAAATGGGAGCTGCCTTCCTCTTTCCTGATCCCCCTCCGAGGGCACAGTGATTGTGAGGGCGGCCCTGTGACCAGCATTTCCCTACCTTCTTGACCACAGCAATTGATCCAGGGATGGGCACTGAGTCAAGGCAAGCCACTTAGAAAGTTTCCTGGGAATTGTATTTGTATTATTATTAAAACTGGTAGAAAAGAGCCCTTTTCTCTCTGGTCACAAGGCCTGTGAAACACGAACTTGAAGCAGCCCTCAGCCGTGTCCCTGTCATGTAAATAAACAAGGAGATAAAATGATCCTTATATCATTCAAGCCCCTGACTCGAGACACTACGATTTTTGGAGCTGCACCTGAATATTTACTCTACTCCTTTCTAATTCTTCCATCAATTCTGTGAGCTACCTCAATAACCTGCCCCTTACACATGAAAACAAAAACAACTTGGTTTAAATGAACTGAAATGGATTTCTGTCGCTCGCTGCCAAGGAAGCTTCAGCTAGCATATCACAGAAGAAAGCATATTGCCTAAACCCTGCAGAACTTTGGACACCAGGCTGCAGGGTTTATTTTCAACCCTGTTACCTAGAGATTATTCACTGGAGTGATAGACCCTGGCTTCAGGGTTCCCCATGAAACTCCAGAATTTACATGCAAAGTACACATATTGCACACCCTCTGGGAAGAGGTGACATACATGCCATCAGATTCTCAGTGGAGTCCGTGACCCCCAAAAGATTAAGAACCAGTGATGTGAGCAGTGAGGAGCCATGACAAACATAATCACAGAATGTGTCATCCTCCCCTAAAATGGCATAATTTTATCCTCAAGGAGTCGCAGTCAGCGAGGGGGGTGATCTGCACACACGTGGTTTTAGTCGAAGGTGAGAGAGGGTGAATAATGCAAAGGCAGTGCAGAGGCCAGTGCCTCGGTTTCTCTCCAGCCTTGAACATGCTGTTGTGTTGCAGTCGATAGAGCCCTGGATGGATACCTCCTCACGAATGGACCTTGGATAAGTTAGTTTTTCAGAATCTCAAAGTCTTCATATTTTTTAAATGAATGTAAGAATCCTGCCAGACCACCTACAGGATGTTGCACAGTTCTAACAAGAGAGAAAAGATCTGTTAACTTGCTTAGAGCCTGGAAAGGCGTGGACAAGATGTACAACCTATTAGGAGACGCCTGTCTCTGAGCCTAGCTCGTGCTGCTCAAGGTGTGGCCCTCGGACCCTGCTGATGGCATCTTGTGAGAACGGACTGGAAACACACATCTCAAGTCTCATCTCAGACTCTCTGAATCCGAATCTGTAGATTCCCTAGGTGATTGTTTGCAAATTAGAGTTTGAGCCCCACTCATCTAAGTGTTTCTTAGCATTGAGTAATTGTAGTCTCGCAGAGAGGAAATCTCACCTGAGGGCACACATTACCACAGGGACAGAGGCAGGGGTCAGAGCTGCCCAGGTGTGCTGCGGGCTGGCTGCCGTGCGGATCACGCCGCATCTCCTTGGAACAGGGATGTGCACGGAAGCCAGCTGCCTGGAGCACAGGACGCCGTGGGCCACCGTGTGAGAGCCAACCCTAGAGCTGGCCTTCGGTTCAGCCAGATGCTGCTGCTGCTGCACCGTAGACATATGGTCTCCTTGCATCCCCCTTCAGTGACACCAGCATACTTCGCATACATCAGCACACTCAGAGCGTATTAGCAGACATCTGGGGAGCACCGCCTGCTGTGTTCCACCAATTCAGGGGCAAAGGGGCACAGGAGGCTCTTGGAGTGCTGAGCACAGGCCCAACCCACCAAGGTGCCAGTGGGGCAGGGGCTTCCTAGCTGTCAGCAACTTCAGGCTGGGCTCCGAATGAGCGCAGCAGACACACAGACCGCAGAGCTGAGGGCCAAGGGCAGCAAGAGCTCGGGACCTGGGGAGTAGTAGCAGCTGTTTGGTCAGAAGGATTCCTCTGGTTCACTTCGTTTTAGAAACACCACATTAAACAAAGTTGAGTGGGTTCCTTTACAAGAGCACCTTTAATCCGCCGTGTTGGCCGTGAATCTTCAAGGACATACAGTAGGCTTTATTTCCCTGGCACTTCTGATCACAGACTCTTCCTATCTGTGTTCGTCATCTGGCTGCCACAACAACATACCATAGGCCGGGTGGCCTGCACAACGGAGTGTGCTTCTCACGGCTCTGGAGGCTGTGTCCCAGATCAAGGTGCAGGCCAGTGTGCCTATTTCGGGAAGAGGGCTCTCTTCCTGGCTTACAGACAGCCGCCTTCTCACTCTTTCCTCGCAATGCAAAGAGAAAGGGAAGTAGCGAGCTCTCTGGTGTCTCTTCCTGCCAGCGGCACCATCCCATCATGAGGACCCCACCCTCAGGACTTCATCAAACCCTAATTAACTCTTGCCCAGCTGAGTGGCTCAGTTGATTGAGCATCGTCCTGTGCACCGAAAGGTTGTGGATGCAATTCCCGGTCAGGGCACACACCTGGGTTGCTGGTTTGATCCCCAGTTAAGGTACTTACGGAAGGCAACCAACAGTGTTTCTCTCTCACTTAGATGTTTCTCTCTCTCTCTCTCTCTCTCTCTCTCAAGGCCCCATCTCCAAATACCATCACACTGGGGTTAGGGCTTTCAAATTCCATAACAAACATGAATTGGTAGGGGGGTGGGGGAACAATTCAGTCCAAAGCACTATCCTACCTTAGATGGGTAGGAAGTCTTCAAAGCAGACTTTGGAAAACACCAGCAAAGATAGAGCTGAGAGAAATCCCTGTGGGGAAGGAAAATAGTCCATGAATCCCCACAACAGGTCTAATGACTTTCATATTCAGGGCAATCGGGCAATCAAAGCATATAGGTGTTGGCATCAAACATGCCAGATGTGCCAAGAAGTTCGCTGCAATAACCACGACCATGATTTCTGAGTAGTCAGTATGAGCTGTAGGCACATCTGAGCTGACCTTATATACATTATCTCATTTAATGCTCTGAGTACTGTTTCAGGAAGCATCTATTCTCATCCCATCTTCAGATGATGAAACGAAGGCTTAAAAAAGTCAGTGAGCTGCCTGAAGTCTTACAGCTAGTTGGCAGCTAGTTAGTGGCAAAGCTACCCTAGGTCTCTGATTTCAGGCGCCCGTTAAAATGCTATAAAAATTCCTCATTCTTTGGCACATGGGAACATTACGCCCCAGGACCTACGTTTAGACTTGTAGGGTCAACTCTCAGGTAGGGAGTCGTTTCCGGTGACTCTGGAGAAGACACAGGTGGAACTGCCACACGTTGATGTACAGGTCTGTCTCTTCTTAGTTTAGGCTTTAGGTTTATCACCATATTCTCATACACCGGTTTCTTCGAGCTCACCGAATGGTGAAGTTAAAAACTAGGACACTCTGGTCGGCGTGGAGCTTGTGTTGACCTGTTGACATTGATCCCCACCCCTCTACCTCTGTAATTAGCTATTTCCTTGGGGAAAATGAGTAACTGCTGCGCTTCGCACATCCCTCTGCAGAGGCAATGTTTTCATGTTTACACATTTCAAAGGGGGAAACAACCTGTCACCCTCAGTCAGTAAACCTGGCTTTTTGCAAAGAAACGGAAAAGCTTTCCTCTGCGCAAACCCTTTCCAGGACTGGCTCAAGTAAACCAGGCAGCACACCTTGTTATGAGTGGATTCATGGGTCCATGGGACTTTGTTCCTCTGATCGTAGGAAGCACCCATTCAAATGCCTCCTTCATTTCCAGTGGAAGAAGAAAGAGTCAGGAAAACCTGGAAGTCGGGATTTTTCAGATGCAAAAGAGTATGGCTAAAATATCTGGCCTGAGCCCTGGGTAAGGTTTCCCGCCCTGACGCTGCTACTAACAAGCTGGGTGACCTCCCCAAAATACACACACGACCTCTCCCTGCATCCTCACCTGTCAAATGATGGGCTCACCACTAACACCTCAGTCCTGCAGCTCATCCCATGGGTGACAGATCTCATGGTGACATTTGTACACCAGCCCCAGTTGAGATTCCTGAGAAATGCCAAACCTGCCTAATTCACCCCAGGACAGCTTCATAGTTTTGATCAGGAGAGTCTCAAAATAAGAAGCTTTAACCTAAAACATGCCAGACAGATGAAAAATCAATCTCTCTTTCAAGTTATTTTCAAAGGGTAGCCTCAACACCGCACAGTAGTCAGTGTTAATGTCTACACAACATTCATGGTCCATAAGTTCTTCTTTATCTCTGGCTGAGTTGTTTTCTACTGAAATAAAAAAATTAAGACCAGCTTTCCATGATAATCTGAGTCATGAAATTATTTATATTTGGCAATAGGAATGAAATTGCTTTCCAATCTTTTCCTTTCTTATTTAATTTTGTTATTAATATTTAAATTGCTAATTATTTTAAGCATGTAAAAAGTATTGAAAACAACACCATAGCAACCTATATACCTACTGCCTAGATTAATACATGTTCCCATATTGCCATTTTTGCTGAAGGGAAAAGATTGTTTTTATTTTTTTTTTTCTTTATTGATTTTAGAGAGAGAGGAAGGGAGAGGGAGAGAGAGATAGAAACATCAATGAGAGAGAACATCAATTGGCCGCCTCCTGCATGCCCCTCATTTGGGATTTGGCCCACAACCTGGGCATGTGCCCTGACCAGGAATCAAGCCAGTGACCTCTTGGTACATGGGTCGACATTCCACCACTAAGCCATGCTGGCCGGGCCTCAGTTGTTTTTAATAGATATAAACTCCAGGTACAGTGGTCACCTGTCTACTCCCCAGTCCACTGCCTTTCCTTCCCTGCAGAGGTTTCTACTGTTAGAAACTGACCCCAAGTTTTTGCTGCGATGGACAGTGCCACTGAGAGGGTCCTTATTAATGTTTCCTGCACACATTCAGGACCTTTTCTCTAGGGCATGTACGCCTAAGAGTGCTCGAACCAAGTTACCGTGTCATCAGCTGGGTTAATGTCCCCACTTCCCACATCTTCGCTGCTAGCATGCCTGTCTTTTCCATTTGTGCCAAGTGCATGAGTGTGGAACGGCATTTAATGTTTTCCTTCATTTGGTGAGTGTGGTCATCTTTTTGTATTTTTACTAGATATTTATGTTTTCCTTTTTGCAACTTGCAAAACAAACGTTTTTAACATTTTGCTATCTCAAAAGGCAAGATTTCCTTCTTTTTTACAGTTCAGTAGTATTCCATTGTGTACATGTACCATAGCTTTTTTATCCACTCGTCTACTGATGGGCACTTGGGCTGCTTCCAAGTCTTGACTATTGTAAGTGCACTGTAATGAACATAGGGGTGCATGTATTCTTTCGAATCAGTGTTTCATGTTACAGGGTATTATGCTAAGGGAAATAAGCCAGCCAGAGAAAGACAAGTACCATAGGATTTCACATATATGTGGAATCTAATGAACAAAATAAACAAACAAAATAGAAACTGACTCACAGATACAGAAAACAGACTTACAGCTGTCAGAAGGGAGCGGATTGAGGGGTTGGATCTCCAATCAGGGCAATGAATGTATCAACAAGAACAGCAAATCCATGTTTCTCTTTCTCTCCCTCCCTCCCCCACTCCCTGCCTCTCTCCTTTCCTCTCTTTCTCTGTCTCAAATCAATTTTTTTTAAAAAAGCACTACATAGAGCCTAAAACAGCATGGAAACTAGCTGGAGAACAAACGCCACCAGCTGACCTCATCCTCAGTACTTCCCTCCTCAAAGGAGACAATTAGTGAAGGGGAAAACAATCGACTTTTTTGGTGTTATGTAATTCCATTGTACTTTTGCCAGGTGTCGGATTTCACCACCCACTGCCATGGTGTCACATCATGAAAGAACTTATTGTTACATGCACAAAACAAGAACAAGCTCACAACTTTGCAAGAAGTGGAATTTCACATTCTTTGTCCCGTTGCATTTGCAATCTTCAGGTTAATAGGCAATTACATTCACAAAACATGTCGTGCCTCGAGCCGGCGTGGTTCACGCAGTGATGGCCCTCGCCTGGAGAAGGACTATTTTTAGGAAGCTTGGCAAAAGAAATGAAAGTTTTCAGCCCAAGCGTGTGCTGCCAAATAGCTAACTCCACCAAAGACTTCGTTACCAAAGGGGGAAAAAGCAACAAAATAATGAAAACTTTTTTTTTTTCACCATTTTGGGAATTACCTTCCCAAATCTCAGACCCTTCAGGATCTCCTTCACCGAGCTGTGAGAATAGCTTCCCTGCAGGACAGTAGTATTTGAAAGTCAAGCTCAAGGTCATCCGATTAGAATCTCTTGTCTTCCCATGTTTTTCAGAAGAATCACGGAAGCTTTTTGTTTGAAGTGAACATCTGATTAAGGCAGGACAAGGTTCACTTTCAAGGATGCCAGGGCTGTGGATGTCAGGTGAAGAAAAATCTGGTGCTGTACTCTGAAACAGTATAGATTCTTTAAAATATAAAGACTAAATCCCTATATATACTCTTCATAGTTGCCTAAATCCAAATTATTTCATTTTCTAGTAAAAAATGAGCTTTAAATGAAAGATGTGCTTGTTGGGCCAGCATCTACCCCGGGGAGCGATGGAGAAGGAGTCTGAGATATGGGCTCCAGACTTGGCACTGTGGCCTGTGTGGGCATCCGTTTCTGGGCATTGAGACCAGCATCTTTGCTCTTATGGACCACTGCCCCCTGACTGGCCTCCCTCTCTCCAGTTTCTCACCTCTTCTAATCTACCCTCTGTACCGATGGGTCTCAAAGTGTGGTCCCCAGGCCAGCAGCAGCAGCACCACCTAAGACCTTGTTAGAAATGCAAAACTTTGGTCCCTCTCTAGACCTACTAACTCATGCACTCTGGGGTGACGCCCAGCATTTGTGTTTTAATAAGCTCTCTGGGTGATGCTGGTGCATTGGAGAGCCTCTGGTCTACACTGATGACTTACAGTATACGTCAAAGCCCCTTAGCACAGCTCAAAAGACCATCGTGATCCAGCCTTCCTTAAGCCTCCTGGTTCATCCTCTGATTCTCCCTCCTCCTCCCCACTCCACTCTTACCATGGACCATACTACAGAGCAATGCTGACTTACTGAGGCGCCATCTCCTCCATCAATCTTTCTCTTCCTCTATTCTCATCCAGTTAATCACCCTCAGTTTTCTCGTTTTTTACACGTCTCCATGTTTAAAAGAACCCTACAAAATATTTGGATATACTGATCTAACCCACTAGCCTATGAGAACTTTGGAGATACATAGTCATCGCCCATTTTTTCATCAACTATTTATTGAGCACCGGGCACCAACAGGTGGGTGCTCAGGGCACAGTGGCACAGATGGAACTTCTATCCTCCCGTCTTTGAATCTTTATCACCTAGCACAGTAATATTGTGATCATTTTTTAAACTTTTTATTAAATTTGTTGGGGTGACATTGGTTAATAACATTGTATAGGTTTCAAGTGTACAAGTCAATAATACATCATCTGTGTCTTGCATTGTGCGTTTACCACCCAAAGTGAAATATCCTTCCATCACCATATACTTAAGCTCCTTTGCCCTTCACCACCTCCCTTCCACTCCCCTTTCCTCCTGATGACCACCATATTGTTGTCTGTTTCTATGAATATGTGATTTTTTTTTTTTAATGAGAATGTGGAGACTAGGAACTAACAAGCTTCTACTCCAACCTCTCCCAGATCCTTAGGTTGCCTTTACAGACCCTCCATAATTTGACCCTGGTCTATTTTTCCGTACTTAAGCTCCATTTATCTCCTTTGTGATCTGTCTGGTCCTCACTGGCCTTTCCCATTTCTTCTGCCCAGCCAAATCATATTACTCTTTCAAAGCCCAGACCAGGTCCCAGGTCATCCAATAAACCAAACCTTAGCCTCTCTGTTTATCATCAGTATGTGTTAACCATGTGATTTCATCAACTATTGCCTTTTATTAGTAGTCATCATGTATGCGTTTCGGTTTATATCCCCAACCAGATTTTGAATTTATCTCGAAGAGAACGAAGGCCTGATTCTCCCCCCTGCCCCTTAATTGGGCCAGTAGAGCGGAATGGTGAAGAGTGGGGTCTCTGGAGTCAGAAAGCCCTCCTCTAACCCTGGCTTGAAAGAAGCAGCATTGAGTTCCCAAAGTCCTCAATATTTAAACATTGTAGAATCATATAGTGCAGGCAAATTCTTCTTGCCTCGATTTCCCCATGAACACCCTTCTGTTCTTCTCCCTGCAACTGCCTAATATAATAAGAGCTGATTTAATGAGATCCCTGAGTGATCATCCACAAAGAAAACAGCCACAGGGATAAAAATAAAGAAATGGGGAGACTGAAAGTATCCCTTATTTGTAAAATTAGTCTATGTGAAGCAATGCATTCCCTGAAGTTGCAAATAAGTCATGTTATGACACATGAATGTGAGCAAATACCCAATCTTTAAACTTAAAACTATAAACATGATTTTCTCATCGTTATCCAAATAGAGGAAGCAAGCAATTAAATTTTAAGTATTTATCCTGATTTTCATTAGACAACCAGACATTGAACACAGTCAATGACTTTGAGCTTTTCAAGGTATATTCAATGTTTGATCGATTTATTCAACTTCAGGAAGCAAAAATTAAAATCTTTCCACTAATATTTTAAGTCACTGACACCTAACTAAAGATATCGAAAGATCATGTGATTTCCAGGTAAGTGTGACACCAGTGGGCAGGTGTGCCCTTACTCCTCTTTTCTATCCAGGACAGCTGTCCTGGAAGCTGGTCCCAATGCACTAGCAGAGGTTCCAGAGAGTTCGAGGTGGTGGGAGCTCCATTCTCAAGAGTGTGGAGATGAGGGCAATGGAGGCCCTATGAGAATTGCTGAGAACACCTCCCATTTGTTTTCTTAGCTGCTCAGAGGTGCCCGTTGAGGCCTCGGAAGGAGAGAAGATTCCTGTTTGGTGTGCCCCAGTTGAAAAGTCTGATTAGCGGCAGCCGGAGCCGAAAGCCTCCTTGCACAGGAAGCGCGCTGTGCCTCGGCGCTGGAAATCAGTGTGGCGTCTAGCATAGCCAAGTGTCCCTGCAGGACCCCACTGGGAAATCACTCGAGTTTTATGAGGTTAGCTGCCGTTTTTGTGTAAACAACATAACGTTTTATGATGGGAAACCTAGCCCTTTGCTTTTTATGTAAAAGCATCGATTAAGGCTTTTTTAATGTTGGAGATGTAAAGAAGTGTGAAAAACTAATGTTGTTTCAGAAATGGTCCAAGGAAAAAGATAATGCAGTAGCTACAAGTTTAATGACCTTTCTCATAAAATTATGTAGGGGATTTGCGATGTGTGGCAGTAAAAATGGTTTTGTTGCCTCTAATTTTCCCAGCTGTGGATTAAATGTTTTCTAACGGATAATACCACTACTGTCTATATTTGCCATTTATTTCATCACTGATTTAATATAGTTCCAAGAGGAATATCAATAAATTCACATCTTATATTATTTTTAAAAATATTTTAAATAGCAAGATATTTTTATTTTTGTGACTCTTTTCCATTGAGAAAGGGCAGTGATGTTGCCAGAATTACCTTTTGTAAAAAGACAATCTAAATAATAATCAAATTTGAATGGGGAATAGATGTTATTATTATACATTTGTCAAAACCCACAGGATGAATCTTAACGCAAACTATGGACTCTGGGTGACAATGATGTGTGATTGTAGGTCCATGTCTCTGTACTTTCTGCTCAGTTTTGCAGTAAAGCTAAAATTGCTCTAAAAAATAAAGTCTATTTAAAATGTTATCTGGTGTGTGTGTGTGTGTGAGAGAGTGTGAGTGAGTGTGCGTGTGTGAATGAGTGTGTGTGTGTGTGAGTGAGTGTGAGTGTGTGTGTGTGTGTGTGTGTGTGTGTACTAGGGGTGAATTTCATTTTCTGGCTATCTTTGGTCTAAGCCTAAACCTCTTTCTGCTTCACCCCTTCATGAGATGTTGGAAATATTTCTAAAATGCATTCGTCCTGGTGCTGGGCGTGACTGTCCCCACACTTGTTCTGGCACTGGGCACCCATTTCCCCAAAGCCCCAAAGACAAGACCAGAAGCGAAGGAGACTGGCCTGACTGTGAACCGCCCCCAGGGCCTACCCTGAAAATTGCTTTCTGCACTAACTCTTTGGCAAGAGAGCATTTTGCTGCTGTTAGCCCTTTGCTTGTGAAAGCTGAGGTTGGAGGGGAAAAGGAGAAACCCCAACACTGACTTGTCCCGAGGGCTGAACCTCAGGTAAGCGAGGCCCGACTCTGCCCAGGGTCATCGCCCTGTGATAACAGGGGTCCACTATCAATCACATCCGCCGGCTTTTGTACTCAGGTCTTCACAAGAGAACAGAGTGTTTGGAAGTTCAGAGCAATCACTAGGATTTCTGGAACACTCCTTGTCTGCGGCCCATGAGCGTGTTAGGGCAGAATGCGATTGTCTGGTATACTTTGGGCAGCACTGATGGGCAGAGAAAATGACATGCAAAGGGGGAGGCACCCAGCAGGGGAGCACAACACACAAAGAAAATGCCTACCTAGTTCTTCCAAAGTGGGCAGAAAGTACAGGGAGGGTGCAGGAATAAGACACATCAGGATGGACCCTGCTGTGGTCACCCAAGCCCCCTCCCCCGCCTACCACCCACCCTTGCCACCCGAACCCCAGCTGCACACACACACTGGCACGCACCCCCTCTTCCCAAGGAGCACTTAGGGCTTGGCCCATGGTTAACAGAAGTGTCCAGTATCATGCCTTTCCGTGACAAGACCAGGGGTGTCACTGGTAGAGCAACAAGGTGACGCTCCAGCCCTGTGGACACAGCAATGCCTGCCTCCGTTCACTGCTTCCCTCGTCAGGGTGCCCATGATCTGAGTTAGGCTGGGCTCCAAATGCAAACAGAACGTGGACCCCGAGCTCAGACAGCTTCTGATGTCTTTGTACACCCGCCCCCTGGAGAAGCAGAAAGCAAGCAGGCGGATCTCCCGGCTGTTTGTCCCGCCTGAAAAGTCAGCCCCAGGGGCTGTGCTCTGCCAGAACTCTGCCGCAGTCTGCCCTGCCGCCCTGCCTTTGACCCCGGGGCCGACCTGCGGAGACCACACTTATTAAAGCAGAGAGGTCATTTACCCCTGTTCTTGCCGCACGTTGGCCCGTAATGGGCCGAGACTGCCGAATTACATGTGGTGTTTTACGAGACGATCAAGTGTCCAGGAGCAATGGAGCGGAGGTGGCCACGGAGATTCTGACCCAGGCCACAAAGGAGGGGCCTCGGGAGCCTTCCTGGAGAGGCCCCCGCTGCTGCCCGGGGCGCCCTCATTCACCGCCGAAGGAAGTCCGTGTGTTTTCATCGCGTTCGCCCAGAATGCGCCCCCGTGAAGAACACTCCCATTTCTATGCCCTTCACTTCTGCTTTCACTTTCCTAGAAAAATACAAACTGAAAAACTTCCACTGAATTTTTAAATGATAGAGGAGACATTTTTTCAAATAAAAGAGAGGGGTGGGAAGAGGGAGAAATTCTTTCTTCTATCTCAAGCTAAGAATTAGATCTGAGACTTTCCAAAAGGTATGACTCTCAGAAACTGATTAATTTTTAGATCTTAAAAGCCATACAGTCTCTTTAAAGAGCAATGAAAGCCTGATTCCAGTTGTTAAATTTTATGTTGTGTGTAATGTTGTAATTGATGTCGAACCTTTCACATTTTCTTACCCCTGACATTGGACAGTGTACTCCACGCAAGGGCTCAGTTACCGGAGTCGAGATTAAGTAACCTAACCAGGAAATAAGGGCAGAATGAAATTTTATTACATGGAATCGAGAAGTTCAAATGCAAAATAATTAAGTCGGAGCCAAATATAGCCATTCTCTCTCCCATCAGTTTATTTTGGTGGATAATTGGCTGTATTAGGTATTTCACTGAGCTGCATATAAAACTTTATTGCCCTTGTAAAGAGCATGCTGTGAATTCTGATGCTTCTGTGTGTTTGGGGGAACATAATTGTTCCCTTTGCAGACTAGCACTGCTTACCTAGATCCTGAGACCAAACCAGCTTCCAGGACACCGCCGCTGAGACCCCTCGTGCCGGGCTGTGTGTGAGGAGCTCCCACCTACGCCGAGGAGAGAGCTCCGGGTAGCGATTGGGAAAATTGCCCCTGGACCCGAGAGCACAGGAAATGAAAAGACTGAGCAACACACCTGCCCTATTTGAGGCGGACTCTGCCAAGCCACTGTTGGGGTGAAGGCTGCTGTGTTTGGGGGCTTATCAACAGGCAAGTCAGCATGGAGTGTTCCGCACCAGATCTCAGTGCTCGTGACAAATCGATTTCATTTGAACCTGGGGGTCTTTTTCAAGGTGGTCTCCGTCTTTCTCAGAAACGCGGCCGCCGGTGTACTGCGGAGGCCGCCTCACTGTGCATCCAATACCATAAGGAGGACGTGGAACTGACCTAATTAGGATCTTTTTCTGGGAAAAACAATATGCGGCTACATACGGTTTCAGTTAGGTTCCAAAAGCCTTCCTATTCTTTTGACTCCAGCAACACGGCCGAATCCTCCTCTCTGATTATTTTTACAAGCAGATTTCACAATGTATTCCCCACCAGGACCCACTGCGGCCTCGCTCCTCTGTGTGCATTCTTCCTTGCCCTTCCAGGTTTTTCTCAGTGTCGTTTATAAGACCTCTAACACCCTGGATGTTAGCATCCTCAGAGCTCAGAGCTCACTGTCCCAGGAGCGCTAAGTCACCAGGGAAAATCGTTCTTCTCTCCACACGCATTCCCTGAGCCTCTATTGCACGGACACTATTTTTCTAGGTATTGGGGGCGTGATGATAAACCAGACAGGGTTCCCAACAACTTACAGTGAAAAGCAGCATTTCACATCCTGCTTCTGTGCACCCCGGAGTTCTGTGCACCCCAGGAGTTTCTCAATGCCCTCAGTGGTATGCAGAATGGCGTGTGTGTGTACTTCTCTAGGCCAGGGGTGGCAGCTTTCAGGAGGCTCTCTAAAGACTCTGTGGCCCTTGCAAAAAAAAGTTAGAAACCACTGGCTTAGCAGAAAAAAACAAACTATTAAATAATTATAATGTCACATAGGAAGAGCTTTTATAAAAGAAGTGTGTGCCCAGCACATTTCCAAGCTCCTGCATCAACACTGGCTGCATTTGTACCAAGTGCAGTGGGAGCGGGAAAAGGGGAGGGGGTGTTCATGAATGTTTTCAAAGGAGGTCACACTTGAACGAGTTTCTGAAAGATGAGTGGGAGTGTGTCGGGAGGAGAAGGTGTTCTTGGCAGCAGCATGACTAACTCGGAGAGAGCGGAGTCGTGAAGGAGTGAGGTGAGTTCAAGGAAGGGCGAAAGTTCAGAGGCGCGGGGCAGGAGGAAACTGCACGGGAGGGGCCGGGTCAGGAAAGGGCCCAGCCGCAGCCACTGAGTCCACCCCTCATATTTGCAAGGCCCGAGGCAAGAACACAAAAGAAGGCCCACGTACCGCGGTGTTCATGGTTAACATGACTTCATGAATCACGCCAATGGGGTGTTGAATAAGTAAATTCTCTCCTCCTGCCTTGACAAGTATCCTCTCTACACATGCTCATGGCCAGGTGTCAGCTGGAACTCTCAGGCTCCTCGGAGCTCCGCCCCAGAACAGGGCAGTGTGAGGAAAGCCAAGCCCAGGCCTCCAGCCCTCGGCTGGCCCACCTTGGATCCCGTGCTTAGTCAGTTCCCCGGCTCGGTGGCCACACATTCAAATGCCATCTGCACCTCCGCCGGCACCATCCCTTGGCCCTCCCTGGAGCCTAGGGGTATGCATCTCAGCCCTCAGGTCTGCCATCCCAAAGAGAGGCCCTCACAGGCCCTAGAGATGGGCTCAAGGCCACTGGGGTAAGGAGTTCTGATGTCTCGGAACCAGAAGCACGGAAGGGGGAAGGAACCAGGATGTAGGGTGGGAATGACACGTTCCATCGACTGGGCTGATTCATTGTTGGGGAGGCACAGAGTCAGACAAAGGCCAAGTGGAGTCGGGTAAAATGCACCACCCAGGACAGATGGCACCGGCTGGAGCTGCCTGGCTTGAGTCTCCCTGGGCTCCTTCCACGCGCCCTGCAGGTGGGATTGACAGCCTTGCCTCTGCTCCTCACCAGCTGTGCAGCCTTAGGTAAAGCACGGCCCTCTCTGAGCCCATCTCCTTCACTAAAGAGAGTATTTAACCAGCTATCTCACAGAGATCTCACAAAGGGGAACAATGTGGTAGCATCACAAAGGGCCTGCTGAGTGGGGCGGGAACTCCTGAGGCTCTCTGCCTAGTGGAAAGAAGGTAGGTTCTAGGGATTTATTGAGCGGGGGAATACAACCATCCTGTTCTCACCTAAACCCAGGCCTCAGTGGGATGAGGAGGGAAAGTTAATCTTTGCATTGAGTTACATCCTGAGCTCATGGCTGCCATGGTCCCCTGGGAACGCACCACTGTGCATCTTCTCTGCTTGTGCGGCAGGTACACAGGGTCCCTCCAACCCAACTTCTGCAGAGTCCTCTCCACCCCGGCGGCCTTGGGAAGAACCCTGGCATGGCCAGAGCAGGAGTCCTGAGCCCACACATCAGATCTTCCCTCGGGAACTCACTAGGCACATGCCCTGCCCAGGCGGAGCAGGGCTCAACTCTACTTGTCCGTCTGCGAACCTCTAGGGCAGCAGGACTGCCCGCCCTCTTTGAGACCTTGTGCTTCACCGCATGGGTCCTCTGCTGCAGGAAATAACTTTCCCAGTTAACCTGATTGGGGCAGGGGACAGTGGCCCCAGGGGGAGAAGTAGACTCTGGAGTGCAGTTCTCCTGGAGGCCACCAGTCCCCACAGGGGTACAAGTACTGAGAACGGTTCTCCGAACCACACGTTGTTACTGTTCTCCCTGAGGGCACCCAGTGCAGACGGAGCCATTTATCAAGGTCAGAGCCCACACGAGGAATCTGGATGCCTATAAAAGGCTCATGGGTAGGGTGAGGGGGGTCAGGGACTCAGGAACTGGTGTGTAAACCCGCACAGAACAGCTTCTGACTGTCCAGGGAGCCTCCTGAGGATGCTGGGAACAGCACAGCACAGCAAGGACCTGACTTCTGGCCAGAAATCCCACGCAGAGAGTGCAGAGCTGAGAGTGGAAGAGTGTCCTCGTTCTTCCCAGTGGCTCCTGCAGAGGCCACAGAAGGCCGTGGAATTAACCGACACAGAACTACGCTTTCTGGCCTGTTCTTCTGCACCGGGGTCAAAGTGCCCTCAACGTGTTCATCCTTCTGCGAAAACCAAAATGTCTCCAGACATTGCCAAATGTTCCCTGGGGGACAAAGTAGTCCCTGGATGAGAGCCACAGCCCTGGACAAGAACAGGTAGAAACAAGCATGACACAGAAAAGGCCCTCGGGGCCTCTCTGACCACAGCGAGGCTGCTCAGGGAACCACGCCCGCAGATGCTCCCTCCAGGAGCTCCAAGGGGAAGGAGAAGAAAGGGCTCATTCATTGGCAACAATGTGACTGACGCTCACCGATAACCTCATTGATCTCCACAAGAATACTATGAGGGGGGTACAGATACCAACCCATCTTGGAGGACAGAAACCGGAGACAGGCCACAGATAAACAACTCACCTAAGATCAAGCAGCGGCTCGCACTGGAGCCCGGGTTGGAAGTCCAGCCAGCTCTGCCCAGAGCCTGCACTTTTAAACATCAACACAACAATCTAAACAGCAAAATGATAATAATCTCCCAGCTGTGGGCTTAGGGAAGATGCTGAACAGAATGGAAAGTGACTTCATGTAGGTGACGTCATCTGATGCCCACCACCCATCTGTAAGGTAGCCAGGGTACAACGGGGGCTCCGGGGGAGATAAACCTCGCTCTTGCTTGACCTTGGCCAGCCCGAGTGCGGAGAACAGACAGAATGCAGGGTCCACTCCATCAGCCTCACGAAGAGCCACAGCTGCATCTGAGAACCTGGCCTTTGGACCGTGTGGGCAGAGAGAGCAGCTCAGAAAGTCTTTGCCTGGAGTCTGGATGTCAGACCTTGGGCTACAGCCTTAAGGACAGGGGATCCCCGAGCCCCATGCCTGGTCCCCCATTCCCCTGGTGCCTGGAGATTCCACACAAGAAAGCAAATACAGAGCATACGGGGGTTTTTCCTGCCTTTGAAAAACAAGATGTCAGCAGCTCAGCCCTGGATCCCAGGAAGGCTTCAATCACATTCCAGGGCTTGTTCATCACGAGCAGCGCTGGGATGGAATTTGTGGAGGAATCTGATTTTTCCTTTCCCCTTGCTTAAAGGATCTGAAGAGTTATTAAAAACAAAAGACGATGAAGTTTCAAAAGTACATACACAGCATCCCTTTAAAACACACCCGAGCCCAAGATGAATGCTAGAATGACAAGATACTGTACTGATTAATTATTAAGAACACATTTTGTGTGGTTTCACAGCTATGCAGGAGCAATCTGCTTCATAGTGATTAAACCTCAATGAATGTGGTTCTAATAATGAGCTGGTATTGAATTATCAGACAATGGCAGCCTTAGTAAATCTTAATTAGTTTTGTCTTTTGAGACCTTCATTTAAATTCTGAGTAATACAAATGCCTTTTGAGCCCAGTGAGGGAGGCATGGCCACCATCCCAGGGGGGACGCCCTCCCAGGGGTGCCGCCCTCGGCTCAGGACCCCCGGTCCCATTGACACTCAGAGTTTACTGGCCTGGAGGATGGAATTGGGGGAGGGGGGCAGCAGCTTTTCTGGGAAGTCTGCATTCCAACTGACAGAGCCAGCCTTTCTTCAAACACCTCCGAGGAAGGAAAGCCTCATCGGGCCAAACAGCTAACTTTCGGTGAAAAGAATTATTTCTAAAATGTGGAGCTTGAGAGAGGGAAAAAAAGGGGGGGGGGATGAAGGGAGGAAGGGCGCCCCTGTGAGCTTGAAGCCAGGACTGGGAACTGGGAGAATGGGCAGATGGATGATGGGGTGAGGGGCCAGCCACCAGGTCCGACTGGAGGCCTTTCAGGGTAAACAAACTGTCCAGGGCACACAGTCTTGCTTCAAAAGACCCACAATTACTCGTTTTATTGCTCAGAGTTACAAGATGATGGTATCTCCAAAGAAGGTGACAGCAAGTTAACAGATCTGTCCCTGAGGGTGCCTGGCCCAGACGCAGAGACTCCCTTCTCCAAACAGAGATGGAGGCACCATTAGCAGCGTTCCAAATGTGACATCTCTCTGCTCTGGGAACCCACTGGAGAGCCAGTCAGTGCACTCCCCACCTCCACGGTACTAATTAAGTCCTAATTTGGGAAGGGGAAAAAAGGGGTGTCTCTTTCAAGAATTTCTCCCTCCGGAGATGGCATCTCTGAGCGGCAGCATTTGGCAGGAAAACCCAACAAATGTCAGAGCAGAGTGGCTGCAGGCTCGAGATTTACGACTCGGTTCCGGGATGCTGCTAGGGCCCTGGCCAGAGACTCTAATTCCAGAATGGGACGGATCGGGGTAATTAGGCAAAGCCAGCGATCCCTGTCCCTGAGGCCTGGGTCCCATCTTGCGTGACCTTGGACAAGTTCCTTCTCCTCCCCAGGCCTCAAGTCACTATCTAAAATAAAAGGGTAGCACTTGTGATCTCTACAGGTACTTCCAGCCCCAAAAGTCTGTGATTCTAAGATTCTAAGACTTAGCAATCATTTCTCTAATGCACACTGTCCCAAATCAATGGTGGTGAGGGACCATCGTCAGCGTAGATGAATTATATGATAGAAGACATGAAGGTGACAAAGAGGCCCTGCTTTTATCCCAGTCGACATCATCGAGGACTCATTCTTTCTCACAGTACGCCTTCCTCAGCGTGGAAGAAGAGGAAGGACCACCACCCACCCGGAGCGGCCAGAGGCTCCGCGCCACTTCTCAACCCCTGCACAGTCATTCTTCAAAGATCACTCATCTGTTCTTCGGAGAAAAGTCCCGAGACCCTTTCTGTCTGGACTTCTCCACCTGAACGGGGAAGGTCAGGGTCCAGCTGTGAGAGGCACATCTTGCTGGGTCTGGAAGATGCCGTCAGTCTTGCTACTTTGCTTCAGCACCTGGCATCCTGGCACCAATGGGCTCATGTTTGTTTATTACCACTTTACAAGGGCATTTGCCCATGAGAAAGCCTGGGCAACTGCTCCAGAAGCTGCCACAGAATCAGAGGAAGATCTGCACTTTCGCTGGGAGCCAAGATCTGTGCACTGGGAAATGCTGACCTGACTCAGGAGGAAAATGACGCTTCTTTCACAGATGTACAATTCCGTTTTCTTTTTCTCTTCCTCGTTTTTCTTTGCTATAAAGAATGGCACTTGTCTCTTCTATAACAGTTCCTGATCCCTGAGAGGGGGTCACAAATACCATACACAGATCCTTCCCTTCTCCTCCGCAGCATTTCACTGTGCATTTTTTCTTGTTGTCGAATGTCTCTGTCCCCACAGCAGCCAGAAGCATGTACGTCTTGCTTCATGGTCTCTCCTCCAGCCCCAGCTCAGTTCCAGGTGCGTAATGGTGTTGGATGAATTGCTAAGTTCCAGGATCCAGGATGCTGGTGCTAAATGAAGCCCTGAGAAGGCTCACTGGGAACGGAGAAGTCAAGGAAAGCATCCTTGGAAGTGGCCTGGAGTTGGACTTTTAAAACCAGCAGTGTTGGGAGAGGCAGAGGAGGGCCTCCGGTGCCCCATGGCTCCTGCCCCCAATGTCTTTCTCATGAGGATGCCATCAATGGTTGCCTTCCAACGAGCAGTCAGCAGGAAGACGCCACCTACAGGTGAGTGTGGAGAAAGCACCAGGAAAGAGCAGGTCTGCCCAAGCCAGCTTGAAAAAAGTTTAGTCCTTCCTTGAATTGTTACAGTGCTCACCGATGGATCTGCTTAGAGCCCTGGTTTCCAATTTCCACTAGCATCTTTCATGCACACCCCTTTTTATCTCTCCTGGCCACACCAGCTCACTCTCTACTGAGTAGTTTCTTTTTACCCCCAAGCCTCTAAATAAAACTTCCAATTCTTGCCAAATGTTTTCTCCATCAAGTAGTATTTAGCAACATGAGCGCTACAAATGGATCACGAACAGATCAAATATCATACGTTTGTTTTCAAATCCTGGAAATATTTTCCAAATCATGTCTTTTTTTTTTTCCTATTCAGACACATCATCAACCTCCTGACAATGTCAGCCAGGGCTGCCAGCAGGCAGCCTTAGCTGCCCAGCTCTGGCAGAAGGCTGAGCATGCGTGGCTGGGAGCGGGTGGCTGCTGGTGCAGACCACCTGTCAGCAGCTTGATGACATGGTACCTCACTGTATGGTGCCCTGAGGCAGCAGTGTGTGTGGTCGTGTGGGGACTTATAGGTGAGGTGCATGTAGGGTGGAATTGGAGAAACTGTGAGGTGTGAGGCACCATGGGTCACTGGAAGCCCATGTGTGGTGTGCAGCACATGCGAAAGGACATGGGTGATGTGGGAGCACCTGAGTCTGGGTGAGGTCTGTCTGTGCTCTGTGGACTCTGTGAAATACTTGGGATGTGTGAGGTAGGTGTATGTATATGAGTGTGGTGTGGGGGATGTGGTGTGTGTGTGCAACTGTGGGATAGGTATTAGGTGGGATCTGTTAGTGCGGTGTGGTCAGTGACCTATGGCCTGGTGTGATGTGGGTATTGGGGAGGGAAAGGAAGGTGCAGGGAGGTGTGTATCAAAATGAAATCTTGGCCACCAGAAAGCAGCTCCGGGGTTGGCCTGGTCTTGGCTCTGAGACCATCTTCAGGAGCAGAAGAGCCACTCATGCCAGGGAAGACACTGGCAGAGAGGTCTCCATGCCAAGGCTCAGGTCCAGCCTAGAATCTACAGACCTGGACCCCATGGCTAAGGGAACGTGGTGGCTGTCACCTGATGTCTGTGCCCAAGGAGACTGAAGACAAGCAAATGAGGCAAAATTGTTTTTGTGGCTTGTGAGCAGTTCCTCTTCTGGAAAAAGGGTCTGCGGAACACACTGCAGCCCTTGGCCAGAGTGAAGCTTGTGGCTGGATCACATGTAGCTTCAGTCCCAGGGGTCACATTATCACTAATAATGACCTCAGCCCAAGGGAGACACAGTCCATTTTTCCAACCGACAGGAAGCCCTTGCCCAAAGCCCAGAAAAGAAGGCACCGTGGCAGGCTGCCCAGGATCCCATGCCAAGGTCAGTGCTTCTGCCCTAGGGGCTGTCCCAGAGGAGGTGCTGGCTCTGATAAGGTCATTTTCCTCATATATATATGACTGCCATCACCTTTAAGATTCAGACACTGCGGCTTAACCTCCAAGGCCCTCGGGTACCTTGTCCCACTCTCCTAGCTCACCTGTGTCCTCTCCATGTTTTCCCCACTCCAGTCAACCTAACGCAAGGGAGCAACCCTCAATGTTGGGGCTCAGCATGGTTCAGGGAGCCATTGCCTGAGTCGGGGGAGGGAGAGGTATCTAGTAACTAAGCCCAGAGAATGATGGGCAGGACACAGAGAGTCACAAAGAACAACTGAGGTGACACTCAATTTTGAATTCCTGATCCAATATTGTCAGATATTCAGAAAAGCTGTTTGTGACTGGCTTTGGAGGAAGGAAGGACTCCAATGCTTTCCTTTGGTCATTTAAAACGCTGACATGACATATTGCTTCAAACAGCTTACTAACCAAGATGGGTCCCGATATGGAGTTATGTGGAGGGAAAGACCTCTGAAAAATTATTTCCAAGAGAAAATAACCCAAGAAACGTACCATTGACAAGAGAGTGTGGGGGCCAGAGGGATGGTGTCAGCCCATGGAGGGAAAACTGCGGGCCATATTTCTTCTTGGATCAACATGGAAATACAGGGGGAAAGACCATACAATGCAATTCTTCTCTTCTCTTCTGTCCTCTTCTCTTCTCTTCTCTTCTCTTCTGAAAGTGGACACCCATCCTTTTTTCTTATTGCAAAGAGTTAAAGTCCACTTCTCAGCAGGCAATTAGAGTCAATTCATCCTCTAAATACATGTGGGAATGCTCAGCCTTGGAATTTACTCCAAAATCAGACACAGAGAGTCAAAACATTCCCATCTAGAGAGATGAGCTCCCAGTTGTCTTTCGGGACTTGCAACAGCCTCCTAACCAATCTGCACTCAAGTGATCTTTCTGAAACACAACATTGTTCCCTGTTTAAAACTCTCCGATGGCTCCCATGTCCCAGCTCTTCAACATGGCACCTCAAGCTCTATCTTAGCCCTGCCACGCCCAGTTTCTACATCCACCCAAATCCATGTCCTAAAGAGCCTTTTATGTTTTCTCAATTATGTCATGCTTTCTCATGTTTCTGAACAATTTGCACATGGGGTTCCTTCTCTGTAGAAAGCCTTTCCCTGTCTTGCCTGTCTAGTTAACAACCATGTCCCCTCCTTCCAAAGTATACCCAATTATCACCTCCTTTGGGGGCATTCTGTCCCTATCTTGTATTTACTATGCCAAAAACATCACTTTTCCTAGAATCCTCTCCTGTTTTTTCTCCTACAGGCCTAAAGTGTCTGGAAGAGAGGTAGGTGTCCTTTGACCATTATTACTTCTTCCAAATCATTTCTTCTTCCTCCTTCAAATCTCTTGCTTCTTTGTAGTGCGAGTCACCAGACTTCAACACCCACCACTCTGCCTTGTTGTTGTCACCCACAGACCCCCTTGTCATTCCCTTTCATTCACTGATTACTTTAGCACTTGCTTCACTGTCTTCCTCTCTATCACCAGGCCTGTCGTTCTTGGCAACTTTAACATCCATCCCAACACTCTGGTCTCTCCATTTCTTGATCCCAACAGATGCAACGATCTTTTCCTCCCTCCCACCTTAGCCACCAACTATCATGGTAGTACTTTATATCTTTGCAAAGAGCTATTTAAACAATAACCATCACCTCTGAAATGTCAAGTAGCCCCACTCTGATTATCTCTTCCCTTAATCTAGAACACCTACTCCAGGAACTCTGACCTCACTGAGATGCTCAATCCATTGTTCCTTCCTCTTTCTTACTACTAACACCCTCTCTCCCTCAAACACACACACATTCTCACCCTCCTCCATATTCAGCGTCTGTTCTTTGATCAGCACTATATCCACTCTCTTGTGCGTGTTTATCTCTTCTGCTTTCTTTCTCTGTATATCATATAAGCCTGGAAAGACCTGACCCTTGATAAACCCAGCTAGCTATTTACTCTGAGTCTGTACCCAACAACCCAACACTACTGGGAAAATCATGTCATAACCATGCTGATTGGATTTGCTTTAAATTTGTAAGTCAAAATCACACTGCCGATCATCCTACTTCCCGGCCTAGTCAATTCACTTTTCAAGTCCCTAAAATAACTATTTCATATCTTCTCTACTCCCTTCAAACATCTAAAACCCCTTAATCTCAGCAAATGGTCCTGCTTATTCTCTTACACAGGGATATGGAGAAAGTACATTATTTCTTCTCCAAGCATAGTGGGCCATTCTCTTTGCCCTGAATCCATCTCCTCTCAGCTTCTCAGGACCTTGATCCTGCAACTAGCCCTTTATCTCTTCTTGTCTCTTTTACTCACCCCAGTTGAGCTTACATCACTACCACCCAACAAAAATGGCTCTTATCAAGGTTACCAATAACTTGTGCTTTGCTAGGACTACAAATAATTTTCCTGTCATCATCACACTCAGCCTCTGAGTAGGAGGAAATTGAAATGCATTCTTTTCTAGATTCTTGTGATATTACTCTTGTCTGGTCTTCTATCCACCTCACTTTTACCAGCTGTGTGGTCAACATAGAGCTCGGTCTACATGCAGTCTTCATCTCTTCCCAACTCCTGGGTAATCTCAGACACTCTCATGGTCCTAAACATAAATTTGATGATCCCAAACCTCTACATGATTATAGGCATTTCAAACCTAACATGGCCCCAAAAGATCTGCTGATCTCTCTCTCTCTCTTTCTCTCTCTCTCTCATTCATCAAATCTGCTGTTCTCCAAGTTCTTAATCTTAGTCAACCAAGTGCTCATCTTTGTCAATGACAGAATCATGCAACTGTTGAAACCAGTGATCTTAAAGTCACCATTGTTGACTCTTTTTCTCTCATACTCCATATTTAATTCATCAGCAAGTCCTGGTATCATCACCTTCCAATATACCCTCAATATGACTACTTATTCCCCTGTTACCAAAATATAAATCTAAACCACTGACATCTCTTACCTACTCTACAGTAAGGTCCTTTTAACTGGTTTCCTTGCCTCCTCTCTTGACCCCACATAATCCACTCTTCACATAGCAGCTAGAATGGTCTTTTAAGTATTTTTTATAGACTTTATATTTTAGAGAAATTTTAGGTTCACAGTATAATTGAGCAAAAAGTACATGGAGTCCCCATATGCCTCCTGTCCCCATGCACACACAGCCTCCTCCACTGTCAACATCCAACACCAGAGTGGTACATTTTTTACAACTGATGAACATACATTGACACATAATTATTACCCAAAGTCCATAGTTTACATTAGAGTTCACTCTTGGCTTTGACAAACATATAATGACATGTACCCACCATTACAGTATTATACAGAGTAGTTTCACTGCCCTAAAAATCCTCTATGCTTCATGTATTCATCTCTTCCTCTCCCAACCACTGATCTTTTCACTGTCTCCATGGTTTTGCCTCTTCCAAAACGTCATGTAATTGGAATAATACAGTATGTAGCCTTTTAAGATAGGCTTCTTTCACTTAGTAATATGTATTTAAGTTTCATCCTTGTGTTGTCATGGCTTGATAGTCATTTCTTTTTAGCACTGAATAATATTCCATTGTCTGGGTATACCACAGTTTATTTATCCACTCACCTACTGATGGACATCTTGGTTGTTTCCAAGTTTGGGCAATTATGAATAAAGCTGCTATAAACATCCATGTGCAAGTTTGTATATAAACATAAGTTTTCAATCCATTCGAGTAAATACCAAGGAACATGATCGTTGGATCCTATGGTAAGTGTATGTTTAATTTTTAAAGAAACTGCCAAACCATCTTCCCTACCATTTTGCATGTCCACCAGCAATGAATGAGAGTTCCTGTTGCTCCACATCCTCATCAACATTTGGTGTTATCAGTGGTTTGGATTTTGGCCGGTCTAATAGGTGTGTAGTGATAGCTCATTGTTGTTTTATAGTGTGGTCTTTAAAAATCTTAAATCTGATTGTGTTGCTACCATTTTTAAAGCTCTTCAATGATTTCCCACTGCAACACAGTAAATTCCAAACTCCTTACTATGACCCACAAAGCCCTGCATGGTTTGGCCTTTACCCAGCCATGTCTGTTCTGATTGGCCAACATCTATACTATGCTGATTGTTTAATATTTTGATTGCCAGCCACTTCTCCAACCTCATTGTGTACCATTCTCCTCATGGCCACCTTGCTCCAGCCAATTTGGTTCTCTTCCATCCTTCAGACAAGCCAGACTTGTTCCTACCCCAGGGCTTTGCATTTGCCGTTGTTGTTGTTGTTGTTTTAAGATGCTGTTCTGCCAAATCTATACATGACTGCCTCCTTTTCATCAATCAGGTCCTAGTTTAAATACTAACATATGAAAAATGACTTTCCTAACTCCAGGCACTTTTGGATGGATGGATGGATGGATGGATGGATGGATGGAAGGATGGATGGATGGATGGATGGATGGATGGATGGATGGATGGACGGACGGATGGATGGATGGATGGAATCTGGATCCTAAAAGGAAAGAAAACTTGTTGCTATGAGCTAGAAGATCAATGTATCAGTGAAAGGAGACATTTCATGAGTCAGTGGGAGCTGCAATTCCATGTCCCTGTCAGAGAAAAAGGATTAAAACAGAAGAAGAAGTGAAGAATAGAGTAATGCAAGCCTAAGGGAGTTGGCAATATCAAGTGAATTAGCACAAGCTTTTGGAGGAGTGTTGGAAGGTTAGATGCCTACAATCATGATTCTAGGAACCTATAAAGCATCACACCTAATTACACATCCATATATGAAATAAATGTCCAGTGTACACACCTTGGAAAATTCCTAGAGCCTCAGACCAGAAACATTGTGCCTGAGTTAAGGAGAGGTCGGCTCTGGGCCCACTGTCTAGTGGCTATAGCAACCACTCATGTCTGCCTCTGTAGCTCTTCCATTTAGTTCAGAAATTCAGGCAGAGAATAAAATTCAGCCTCGTACATTACCGGGAGCATCACAGATCAGCTGTGGTCTGGACTGAATCCAAGCCTGGGCCATTTGATTTTTTACATGTACACAATTTTTTTTTTATGCTATGAAACTCAAAGCTTACTATTTTAACATTTACGACCAAAGATAATTGGCAACTTTACATTGCCTCTGTGATGACCTTTTTCTTAAACCATGTCTGATCAAGACATTGCTTAGGTCATAGTATCTCCAACTGTGGGTCATGAACCATTAATTTGTCATAAAATCAATTTAAACGGTTCACAACCGGCATATTTTTAACAAAATAGAATAGAGTAGATGAGAATAGAAAATATCAAAGTGTATCACACATAGTAAGGGTAAGTATTATTCCAGAAAACATATGTTTCAGTTATAGTTATAATGTATATAGATACATACATATCTGTATAATGAGACACAATGTAAAATGCAGGGTCACAGCCAAAAAAGCAGAAGCTATTTCTCTAGGTTTCCCTTGGCTATATAAATATGCTATGAATAATGTATAAATATATTCTAAAATAACTTCAAAATGCATGTAGAATTCATTCGTGTCGATGTAGAGCTGCCAAAGATAATAACCATCAAAAATAGTACACAACAGGTGTGGCAATCCGCAACGGTGTTTCAAGGCTGGAACCCTGACATTCCACCAGAACAGCAGTTTTCAACCTTTTTCATCCCCTGGCACACATAAACTGATTAAAATTCTGTGGCACACCGAAAAATATATTTTTTGCCGATGTGACTAAAAATAGGTATAATTTGGATTGATTTACAAAACCGTAATAGTAATTACCTACCCTTTGTACTCCAAAGTGACTTCTTAAAAAAATCAGTTGCCTATGCTTGGATATGAGGATTTCTGGTACCAAGAATTAACCAATCAGACGCAACTTATTATTCAACATGACCAATAGGACACAGCTCTATTATATGACCTATATATTTATGAATCAAGACAGGGCATTCACACCTGATGGATATTGTTGTGTTGGCTGTTGCCTTTTTTTTTTTTTTTTTTTTTTTTTTTTTGTTATTTGACAATCTAAGGGGAAAGAGCTCAGTACCCCTGACTAAACAGTCAGGTATTACATGTTTTAAAAATTCTTGGAGCATGCCAGTTGAAAATCATTGCTCTAGACCACAAGTCTCAAGAACTAGGTTCTAACTTCTCCTCTCTGGCATGAGGATTTTAGGAAACCCACCCTCCGTTTTCTTGGCCCCAGATGTTTTATCTCTAAAATGACAGGCTCGGGTTCCTTTGCTTCTGAGAAGCCCTCCATGGAAATCATGCATTTGGAGTCTGCCAAAGGCTACATGAAATGATCAAGAACTTTCCAATCAAATAAAGCAGACTCAAATCCCAGCTGTCATTTAGCAGAGAGTAACATTGCCACTTTCCTCAGTCAGAAATTGGGAATGGGTGTACCCCCCACGGGGCAGTGAGGAGGACTAGAGTGATGAGATTCACGAAAAGCTCCTGGCATAGCAGAGGTTCTCACAAAAGATGGCCATTGCTACCAGGTCCTCCTCTGCCCCTTTATGTCTGTCTCCGTGTCTGTACACCTTTAAGCAGTGCCCCGCTCCCCTCTCCTCAATATCCCAGTAGCTAGCCTCACCTTCAAGAGTCCTTTGCTTTCCCTGGGTGGCATTTTTCACAAATGCCCATC
The DNA here is from genome assembly GCA_030848825.1 of Tadarida brasiliensis. Lineage (NCBI taxonomy): Eukaryota > Metazoa > Chordata > Mammalia > Chiroptera > Molossidae > Tadarida > Tadarida brasiliensis. The sequence continues at coordinate 68,030,680 of CM061270.1, read as the reverse complement.
AGCAGCACTCCCAGTTCCCAGGACTGAGGTCTCTTCCCATCTCAGAAGCCTGCCCTGGTTCACAGGCTTGGTTGCCTATAGATCAGCCTCCTCCCCTTCCCCACGCCATTACCGACTTTCTTCTTATGCCATGTCTTCTAGTTCGCAGCCTCGCCAGCCTTGTGGGTGCCAGAGTCAAGGTCTTAACTCCAGGTCATCCCTAAACCCATCAGAGAAAGACACTCTTAACCCCATCACCTAAATGTCACCTCCATGCCTTTTTCAATGTCCCTCGTTGCTGCAACAGAACATAGAACATTCTCCAGACTGCCCAGTAATACTATATATAAACATGAATGTTAGAAAGAGAAGGATCAAATGCTCATCAAGTCAACTACATACACTGTGAACGTGCCCCAAGCCTTCATTTTTTTAATCTGCGACAATATAAGGTTCATACAATTTCCCATGAAATAGACAAGAGACGTGCTAAGCAATCCATCCAGGCCACCTCATGGCACACGACCACACAGATATTTCAATCCTTCTCTGCTTGTACTTCTGTCCCAACCACGTGCTCTGCCCCTCACCAGCCTGTGAGAGTCCTTTTAAGGAGAGAGCTCATGGTGTGTGCAGGGGCCTAGGAAACTTGGATTCTGCTCTCCCTGGGCCAACCCTGGTTCTTGGGCCACCCCAGTCTTCTCAAAGTATCTAGGTTCTTCCAGAAACTTCGAACCCAATTCTTCCCAGTGCAGTGACTGACGACTAGTTCTCACGGAGACGAGGCCGTGCAGTCACCCCGGGCTTGGGTTCCCCCTTCCCACTGAGTCTTCTCCGTTACACACGAGACACAGCTACTCTGATTCTACCTGGAGCAGAACCGCTCGTAGGAAAGAACCTAAAATATTGAGATGAACTGAAGTTGCACGCGGGGAGAAGTGGGGAGATTTCTTCCAGCCTCGGCTTTCGGAGGTGCCGATTGACAGGACAGAGAATCCTATCAGGATTCTTTCAGCTGAGGGGACAACCTGCTTCCTGCAGGAAACCAACCCATCAGGGGGGCACCCTCTGCCTAAAACATCCTGTCTCCACCGCACCCCCAGCCTGCCCCTCTCTGGGCTGAAACCCCATCTCACCGAGGCCATACTGGAAGGTGGGCAAGTGGGTTTGTGGCGAGAGCTGCAGTGGCAGGGGAGAGCTGCGGTGCCAGGGCGAGAGCTGTGGTGCCAGGGGAGAGCTGCAGTGCCAGGGGAGAGCTGCGGTGCCATGGCGGGAGCTGTGGTGCCAGGGCGGGAGCTGCGGTGCCAGGGGAGAGCTGCGTTGCCAGGGCGAGAGCTGCAGGGCCAGGGGAGAGGTGCGGGGCCAGGGGAGAGCTGCGGTGCCAGGGGAGAGCTGCGGGGCCAGGGGAGAGCTGCGGGGCCAGGGGAGAGCTGCGGGGCCAGGGCGAGAGCTGCGGGGCCAGGGCGAGAGATGCGGTGCCAGGGCGAGAGCTGCAGTGCCATGACGAGAGCTGCGGTGCCAGGGGAGAGCTGCGGGGCCAGGGCGAGAGATGCGGTGCCAGGGCGGGAGCTGTGAGCAGAGGGAAGGTCATGGCCCAGGTCGCTGCTGCCCGGGAGAGCGGATCCGCAGGCTGCGGTAGGGTTGCCACTGGGACACTGAGCACCATTGTGCCCCTCTGCAGCTGTCTCAGAGAGTGCCATCCCCAGTGGGGACAACAGGAGGGGACGAGAGACCCCCAAGCAAGGAAGAAGGGAAGGATGGAGGGAGGGAGAGAGGGAGGAACCACAGCTGCTGTGCTCCAGGCTAAACATAAAATTTCAGGTGGAAGCTCAGAGATGAAGGGTGTGACCAGCACTCGGTCACCTGGACACATCCTAGCTAAGTGGTCACCCAGCCTCTGACTGCCCAGCTCCCTGCTCACACGGAACAGCTCTGCATGAGGAGGGCAGTCCTTACACTGAGCTGAAATTGGCCACACTGTCACGTTCACCCTTCGTCCTAGCTCTACCCACTGGAGCCACCTGGAGGGGGTCACAGGGACGCCTGGGATATTGAAGACACGGTCTCCACCACGCTGGAGTTTCCAGGCTCCACCCACCTGGGATCGCTCACCTGGCTGAGGCTTCCGGGAAACTCACCGTGCCCCTGGCCACACCTGGAACAGTTCCAGGGGCGCGCTGCTGACCTCATCCCCTCCCAGGGACAAGGCTGGCACCAACCCAGACAGAGGGCTCGTTCCACCGCACTCAGTGGAGGCAGGGAGGGTGGATATTTTAGTGACTTTTTGTCCAGAAGAGAAGATTAATATTTATGATTTATGAAATAAATGCACGCTCACTCCAACACACCGCTATCGCAAAGGGCTAGAGGAGATAAAACAGGCCTCACTGCCTGTCCCTAGAAAAGGCACCACAGGAGAGAAAAAAAAAATGTTCAAACAAATGTTTGTAAAAACCAAACAAATGTTTGGGGCTGTTTTGTTCTCACTCACACCCAAACACTCTTGCTGATGGATGGGGGTTACAGAGACTCCCCCAGCTGGGGGTCCATCTTCATTCAAACAGCCATCGCCGCCAAAGCCGTCTTTATAGTGAGGAAGATAAACGACCCTCTGCTTGTACCCACAGATGACATCACCCAGGCACCACCACAGGCAGGCAGAGGGGACGGGCTTTGCATCCAGGAAAGACACAGCAGGGCAGGGAAGCTGCCTCTGGGTTCATGTCCCCTCTGGTATGTGGCTGAGAGGGAAGGAGTCATGTCTGTGCTCTGTGCCTAGGCCAGTGGGCACCCAGTGAGGTGGGAAGAGGGGCAGGGGCTGCCGACAGGCTGATGCAGGTCTGGAAGGAGCTGGCAGCTACCTGCCTGTGAGTCTGCAAGGCCTGGTAGGTTGAAAAGGTCCGTGGGAAGCGTAATTCCAGTTGAAACAACGCAATGTGACCCAGGTCTAGACACTCCCTCCACCGGGGCAGCTGCCTCAACAACCCTGCCCCTCTGCCCACCAGGAAGAGGCCACAGTTGCGAGAACCCAGAAGCAGCTGCCGGAGCCGGAGCGATCACCCCCAAGGGCTTCCGCAGGTGGTGTGACCATCGACTCACAGGTGGGGAAACCACAGCGCAGAATACCAGGGATCACCTCCCCTGCAGAGGCCAGAATGGGGGAACTGGAATTGGCTGACCTGAGGCTAGCCTGATTCCCAGGCCCATGTCTGGGAATTTTCTCTTTCCAAATATGAAAGAAATAAAAATAGGTAGGCAGGAAGGCCAAAATATGTTTGCAAAAACCTCAGTCTGGTTTCGAAACGCCTGCTCCCACCATTTCAAGGCTAAGAATAATGGCAGGCGTCGGGAATCCTGGCCGGGTCCCAGGCGTGAGTGCACTTGGACTTGAGAGAACACGGACGTCTGTGCCGCACCAAACACTCTGGCGCTAGTCAGAAGTGTCAGAAGCCTTTAGAGAAATGAATGAGCAGCTGATTAAGAAATGCGGCTGCTGACAAGCAGGAATTAGCCCTATAAAACATGTCAAGGTGTCAGCAATGGAAACGTACTCCACGGCCACTCCGTCGGGAGGGCAGAGCTGCCCACACACAGCTGAGCTCTGCCAGTGGCCCGGGCCCAGGCGGGCAGCTTCCACCCAGCTGGGCCTCGGGACAGGGCCACCAGGCTACTCAACAAAGAACAGGCAAACACGGATCATGTCCAGCTTGTCACTTCAACTCAACTACCTTAAACATCTGCAGCCTGTGACATCTTGTCATGGGCTGAGCTGTGCCCCGCCCCCAGCAGGTTGCAGTCCTAACCACTAATACCTTAGATGTATGTGACTGTACTTGGAGATACAGTATTTAAAAGGGGTAATTAAGCTAAAATGGGGTCTTTAGTGTGAACCCTAATCCAATATCCTGGTATCCTTAAGGGAAGAGGTGATTAGGACACAGAAACACGCAGAGGGAAGACTCTACGGAGGCGCAGGGAGAGGGCGACATCTACTAGCCAAGGAGAGAGGTCTCGGAAGAAACCGAGCCTGCTGACACTTGATCTTGGACTTCTAGCCTCTGGAATTGTGAGACAATCGTTTCTGTCGCTTAAACCTCCCGGTTCTGGCAGCCTGAGCAGATGAACACTTGCCTGTTCTGCTCGATCTGAGTGTTTAATGAAAGTGGGCTGATGCCTCCATTTATTACAGAGAAGCAGAGGGGGTGTGAGAGCTGCCTCCACGTATCTGAAGCACAACCTCACGGAAGAGGAAGCCAACTGGTTTTCTGGAGCTGGAGAGGACTGGGGGAGGAGACAGATGCTGAGTGACGGGCCAGGCCTTCAGAGAAGCTCTTTATGCTCGTTTTTTCCTTAGTCCCTACACCAGCCCTGAGAAGCAGGCGTAACTATCCCCATTTTGCAGATGGGGAAGATCGTTCTTAGACGTGGTAAGTACCTTGACAAGGATGTGTGCGTATTAAGTTGCAGAAAGGAGATTAAAATCTAGGCTTGTCTGATTCCAAAGTTTATATTTCTCCCTCCAACAGATGTCATGCATGGCAGGAAGTCCCATAATTAGAAGCATCCAAGCAGAGGCTGGAAGATGGGGGACTTGGTGGACCCTGGTTTCCAGTCACGTGTCTGCTGCAATACAACATGGTCAGGTCACACTCTCTGTCCGCCCCATGCATGCATACACACCTGGGGAGGAGATGACCCTGAGGGATGTAATTTAAAACCGCCACCCCTATAATTCTGGTGCGTCATTCCGGGAAGTGTCCCTTCTGGGCATCCTTGTGGGAGGGAGTTGGGTTGCGATGCTCCCCAAGACCCTTCTAGCCAAGAGCTGAGGTCAGGGTATCCACACCCGATCTTCAATGAGCTCAGCTTCTTTCGGCACAAACACAGCAGTCTGGCTAAAGAGAGCAGCAGAGAGTGCCCAGGAATGGCCTTGGCAGGTCAAGACCAAGGCCCCTGGGGGCTGGACTAAAAGTCTGCTGTGTTTATTCTCACTTGCTCAGATCCCGGGAAGAAAGTGGAGACCGGCTGGGCTGGCAGGTCGGCATCACCCCCCATTCGGTCCCAGCGGAGGCCGGATAAGCAGTTCTGCCACCGTGACCCTGCCAAGGAGCTGATGACAAAGACCAGGCTGATGGCTCAGGGCCCTGCAGCCCTCTGGTTCCAGCTGGGGTCACTCAGGCCCCTACATGGGCCCAGCCTCATCCTGAGGCAAATGGAGGAAGAACGGGCACCTGGCCAGCAGCACACAGGCTCGGTGCCCAGAGAGCTGGTCCACTCATCCCATTCTGACCTGGGCCCTGGTAACTGTGCTTAGCTCTTCATCTACCTCCCTTTCCCGTTTCCTCCAGGCCTGGGGCCCTTCATTCTCTCGTCTTTCTCCAGAGGAGAGGGCCTGGGTCGGGGCCAGCACCCCCAGTCAGAGGAATTTCACTACAGGTCTCAGCTGTAACCTGCACAGAGCATCTCCCGGCCGGACAGGAATAGTTAAAGGCTGGTCCTCTGTGCTCCTCAAGCACCTGAGATAATACTTACGGCATTGTTTGAAGATGATCTGTTGATTTGCCCTTCTGCCCTACTTACATTCAAGCACCTTGAGGGTAGGAACTATCTTTTTTTACACTGTTTTCCTAATGTCTGGCATGGGACAGAAACTCAAGCAGTACTATTTGTTGAATAAATGGGTGAATCAGAGACGAAAATTTTAAGGGATACTGAAGACCTCTCCAGCAGAGCCTAAATCCTACCCTCGTTAAGTCCTTCCTCCAATGAAGCCTTCCGTGCTGCAGCTACGGTAAGATCTCCAAACTTCATGGTTGACTGCCACAACCCTGCTCAAAAGTCTCGGTGTCTTCCGGTCCCAGCTGCTCAGCTGAACTTTCAAGATTCTCCATCACCTCTCCCAAACCTACTCATGCAGCCTTTTCCCGGCTCCTTCTCCCTACTCAAAGCCCTTATAGATACCCTTGAATGAACCACTACCTGGGCCTAATATCAACTGCTGAGTTCTGCCCGTTCATCAAGGCTTAGCGACAACCTCTCTCCCCCTCCTCCTGGCAGCTTTCTTAACCATGACCCCCACCCCCCAGGAGTATGTGATTCCTTTTGACAGCCACTGAGCTGTGCTGCTTCTCCTGGCCCACACAGTCATTCGTTGGTCATCTTTGCCTATGAAGGTCTTCTAGCCTTTCCACTGAAGCCACAGATAAGTAGAGAGCAAAGCCGGCTCCTGTCCTGCTAGATTCTCCTTCTACGGTCCCCAGCATCGTGTCCTGCCCTGAGAAGGTGCACCTGGGTTGGGCTTTGACCCAGGACTATCAGGGGCCCTAGGGCATTCTGAACTAGTGAGCAATGCCCTCAGATTATTCCCTCTTGGAGAGAAACCCTCTCCACCAGAACAATCTTGCTATGCAGCAGTGTCTGGGCGGATGCAGGCTTCAGAGAGAATCTGCTACCGCGGAGAACCCCGCAGGTCTCCAGAACCAGTGACAGCCTTGGTTGCTGGCACCGGACCAGCTACCTCATTTCCAGGGCCCAGTGCAAAATGAAAATGCAGCTCCTGCCCTGGCTGGTTTGGCTCAGGGGTTAGAGAATCGGCCCGCGGATCAAAGAATCACAGGTTTGATTCCCAGTCAAGGGCGCATACCTCAGCTGCAGGTTCAATCCCCGGTCCCGGTCAGGGTCCTGCAGAAGGCAACCAATGGATGTGTCTCTCTCACATCGATGTTTCTCTCTCTCTCTCTCTCTCCCCCGCCCCTTTCCCCCTCCCACTCTATCTAAAAATCAATGGAGGGATATCCTCACGTGAGGATTTAAAAAAAAAAGAAAAAGAAAATGCAGGCTCCTCTTCAAAAAGCAAAAGAAAAAAAAAAATGTGCTGTTAAAATATATAGCATTTTACTTTCTTCTCAGTCTTTCTTGACCTATTATGGTGTTTGGTTGTCTTTTTTTATAGCAGTTTTGTTTGTTTGTTTGTTTGTTTGTTTGCTTATCTTTTTTTTTTTTTTTGTCCTCACCCGAGGACATTTTTGCATTGATCTTCAGATAGAGCGGGAAGGAGAGAGGAAGGAAGAGAGAGAGAAACATCAATGTGAGAGAGACACATCGAGTGGTCGCCACCCACACAACCCCAACCGGGGCTGGGGACAAACTGCAACCGAGGTACGTGCCCTTAGCAGGAACCGAACCCGGGACTCTCTGGTCCGCGGCCGACGCTCTAACCGCTGAGCCAAACCGGCCAGGGCTAGAGCAGTTTTTCATTTACAGAATAAATTGTGAAGATTGTACAGAGTTCCCATAAACTCCACACCCAGTTTCCCTATTATTAACATCTTATGTTAGCATGGTACATTTGCTGCCAGTAATGAACCAATATTGATACATTACTCTTAACTAACGTCTGTACTCTCTTCAGATGTCCTTCGTTTTATGTAATGACTTTTTGCTGTTCCAGGATCCCATCCAGAACACCACATTATATTTAGAGATCGTGTCTCCTTAGGCAACTCTTGCTGTGACAGTTTCTCAGACCTTTCTTGTTCTTGGATGACCTTGATAGTTTTGAGAAACTGGCCAGATATTTGGTAAAATGCTTTCTATTGTGATTTGTTGGATGCTTTTCTCATGATTTGATGGGGGTTATGGGTTACTGAGGGGAAGATCACAGAAGGAGTCATTTTCATCCCATCATCTGAAAGGTACATGGTACAAACATGACTTACCACTGCTGATGCTGACCTTGACCACCTGGCTAAGGCTGTGTTTGTCAGCTTTCTCCACTGCAAAGTTACTCTGTTTCCCCCACTTTCTTACTTTGCTCTTTTTAAGGGAGACACTATGCACAGTTCACACTTATGGGTGTGGAGTTGTGCTCCATCTCCTCGAGGACACAGTATCTCTGTAAATTAGGTGACGTTCTTCTGCACGCACGGGAGATTTGTCTGTTCTTCACCACTTATTTTTGTGTTCAATCATTTCTCTATAGCAGCATAAACTCTTGGATATTTATTGTATACTTTGGGGTATAATCCAATAACGGTTTATTTTCTTGCTCAAATTGTCTCAGCTTCGGCCGTTGTGAGTTCTTTCAGGTTAGCTCCTGTGTTTCTTTTTCACACCAAATAAAAGATGCTCTCCTGCCCCCTGGCTACCTTTTCCTCTGAGTATATTGATAGGCAGAGATAAGACACTTGACACTGAGAGCCCAGCCACAGGGATTGAAATCCTGCCCCTTCCCCCAGCTATGTGGCCTCTGCAAGACAGTTAATCTCTGAGCCTCGATTAGTCCCTCATCTATAAACTGGGGGTCTTGATGTTCCCCACATCAAGTTATGCTCCACATGGTCATAAAGCTCCATGAGCTCGGAGGTCCTCCCCACCGTGTCCACCTGGCTCAGCCCACTGGCAAAGGGATTGGCCTGGTGATGGCACGGGACCACATAGCCCCGGTCGTATGTCTTCTCTACATAAGCTGGGACATGGGAGTCTGTTTGGATCCAGTGCTGGGCCAACAGGGGAGCACCTGAGTTTAAGGCTGCCAGCAGCGTCTTCTCCTGCTGGAGGAGAGAGCTGTGTGTGGAGCTCGGCCAGCAGCAGGGCAGCAGGGCCCAGGACTTGAGGGAACAGAGCCCACCAGGGCCACTTGAGCCAGACCTCTACCCCAGGACCCTAAACCAATAAAAAAATCCCCTACTTTACTTAAGCTATTTGGAGTTGGATTTTTTTTTTTATCACTTGCATCTGAAAGTATCTTAATTCATTCCCATTTTTTCCCCAAGCTCTGCTTTCCTCTAAAGCCTGGCCGCCTGTGGACCCTCTCTTCCCTTCCATAGGAAGGAGGCCCCTGAGTACTAAGTCTATCCTCTTGTTCTGGGACATTCCCCTGTGGAGAGGGAGGACTGTTCTTTCCTTCCTGGGTCCTCCAGTCCTTCCACACTCTGGAAATAGTTGTAAAGTCACCACAACTCCCACGCGGCAACCATCTCTACCCGAACTCAAGCCTACCCTATCCTCCACCCCCCGCAATGTTGAGCGTGCCCGTGAACAGTGCCCTAAGTGTGCACCCACTGCAGAGGGAGGTGCCAGGATGGTCGCACAGGACAGCTGCATGCTCCGTGCAGACCACTCTGGACACAGCCCTGGCCAGGACCAGCCACTGCCCCGGGCTCGGCCTGTCGGCTCCTCCCTTGGATGACTTGGAGGCACTGGTATCAACATATCAGCAGGAAATGGCTCTTTAATCACTACAAAGTCCCTCCTGACTGTAAAGATTAGATCAACCTCTGGCTGCAGGGCCTCCTCTTCCAAGATAACTGCATTGCATGTGGGAGCAATTAGCAACACTGAGCACCCACCCACACTCCCAGTTCAGTCCGATTACACACATTCTAGGCCTGTGTAGAACCCAGGGCCTTGGATAACAGGGTCTGAGGAAGGAAGACTTTAAGCATACCAGGGTTGGGGGGAAAGGAAGGTCAAAGAGGCAGGGTGCAGCAGAAAAGGCTGACTCGTAAGTGGCTCCTTCTGCAAGCAAACCATTTGGGGACATGCCCTCTGACACCCGCCAAGCTCCACGGTTCTCCCGTTCTCACCTTGAACCCGGAACAACCTACCTATCAGGCATGCCGCAGGAAGGAGTGTGATATTTCTCAACCTTCTTTTAGTCCCTAAACATATGTCATTCATTTCCATGGTCACTCCAGTGGATTCCAGGCTGCAGCACAGCCGGGGTTTTCTGTGGCCGTATCGCTTCCCAGCATGTAGCTGTAACTCCATCCCTCCCCTTCTACCTAAGAAAGCGAACGGACACTTCAGTTCATTGACTCTCGTTGTTAACAAGCCACCAGTGGCTCAGCTCACAGCAGATCCTGACGCTGATGAGAGCAGACGTCACCCTTCGTGCTGCACACGCAGCCCGCCGCTGGACACCGGTCTGTCCCAGCGAGGCCTCTGCCCGGCCTGCAGGGCCTGCACACCACGCCCCTGGGGCAGGTCTCCAGCCTTCGAGAGTCAAGTTGAAAACCAGTGGATCCTCGTGTTTTGGAAAGCCTGTTTGCAGGCAGTACGCGGTGGATTCTCCAACACCTCAGTGAGGGGGGTCTGGTACCACCCTGGTCCTCTTTGGACAGATTCATTTACTTTGTAAGTACCTACTGTGTTCCAGACACTCCTCTAGTAGTGAACAGACTAAAGATCTTTGTCTGCAGGGAACTTAGGGGGGAAAGATATTTTAAAATAGCCTAATAAGCCCTGGCCAGCTTGGCTCAGCAGTTAGAACATTGGCCCGCGGACCAATGAGTTGCGGGTTTGATTCCAGTCAAGGGCATGTACCTCAGTTGCAGTTTGTCCCCGGCCCTGGTCAGGTTGTGCGTGAGGCAGCCAGTCGATATGTCTCTCTCCCATCGATGTCTCTCTCCCTCTCTCTCTCTCTCTCTCTCTCTCTCTCCCTCCCTCCCTCTCTCCCTCTCTTCCTCTCTCCCTCCCACTCTGATGATAAATAGAAAAATATTCTCGGGTGAGGATTAAAAAAAATAGCCTAATAAATATTAAGTATAACTTATATAGTATGTTATAAGGTAATGAGTACTATGGAAAAAAGAAAAATGGTAAGGTAAGGGGGGCCAGGTTGGAGAATAAAACAGAGTAGCCTCATTGAAAATATAAGAACTGAGCAAACACTCAAGGGAGGAGATAGCGAAGTGGCCCGAGCGGGAACAGTATTCCAGCAAAGGGAACAGCCAGAACAAAGTCCCTGAGACAGAACCTGTGCAGCATCTCTATGAGGAGAACAGGGGCCCCTGTGACTGGGGCAGATCGGTGGAGAGGAAACCGGAGAGGAAAAAATGTTCCAATCAGAGGGAACAAGTGTCCCCTAAGGCCAGAGAGGCAGGACACCCACATACGTCAGACTGAACACAGGCCCCTCACTTAGGGGGGATGTGTACAACATCCCTGCCAGGTGCTTCCCCAGCAGATGTTTCTTCTGCTGCCAGAAGCCCTTCTCCTGCCTTCAACCCCTTGCACTCGGCCAGCAGACCCCGGGCCTGGCCACCACACAGCGCAACAGGCTGCTCTCTCTGGTCTGGGAGGAAGCTATCCCATCTCAGCCTTGCCCTGCCCCGGCCCCTGCCCCTGCCCCTGTCCCTGCCACTGCCCCAGCCCCTGCCCCTGCCCCTGTTCCTGTCCCTGTCCCTGTCCCTGCCCCTGCCCCTGCCCCTGCCCCAGCCCCTGTCCCTGTCCCTGTCCCCATCCCTGCCCCTGCCCCTGCCCCTATCCCCGCCCCTGCCCCTGCCCCGCAGGCAGAAAGTCTGGCAACTGTGAAGAACTGACTTACAAAAGGCACCAATAATCAGAGGGCCTTTCCTTTCCTTTCCTTCAGCCCAGGCCCAGAAACCCCAGATTACAGATACAAGCTCCTGGGATCTCCCAATCAAAAGCTGGCATCCACGAGGCAGGGGCCCGCCAGGCCCGGGACGTGGAGTTCTCACCTCCTATGCAGCCAGGCCCAGCAGCCATCTGGCCGGGCTCCGCACAGCCAATTAGACAGCAGGCAGGCTGACACCAGGCCTGCCAGGGCATCGGGGCTGCAGGAGGCATCTGAGGCAATGCTGCCCAGCTGCTCAGGCGTAACCGAAACAGGCCTTCGCGGAGAGGGAAGAGAGTGCATTACCAGCCCCCGACGTGCCAAGAGCTCCTTGGAATCACTGTTCCTCCCATGCCTCACCCTCTCCTTGGGCTCAGCCTGTCAGAGCTAAATGGACTCTATTTATTGCCATCCAAGATTCTCGGTTGGCGGGCGCAGTGGTGGCTGACCTAAACCAGCAGTGACAAGTGGCCACACTCAGTCTGCAGGCACCGAGCTCGCTGCTGTGGCTCAGGTCCCCCGCTCTCCCTTCTCTTATACAACATCTCTGTGCCACGGCAAGTCAGAGCCCAGAAACCACGCTCAGAGGCAAGGGGACGGTGCCAGATGCTTAGATGAGTCACTGGGATAATGTCAGAGTCACTGGTTCTCTCTGAACCTCAATTCCCCTTCTTACAAAATGTTAGGGCCCAAAAATCATCATCGTGAGAGCCATGACAACTCTGAGATGACAAAGACAGCTTAGTGCCTGCTTTGAGAGCAAGAAGGACAGGGAGCTACTGGAGGATCGGGGCCTGGGTCGGAATTGCTACTCAGGGCTTGCGGCAAGAGGAGGGGCTGGGGAAGGCCCTCTCCAGAATCACCCTTCGGCTCCCAACACATGCAGAATACGGACTAAAATAAAGGTCTGATAGTACGGCCGGAAACGCCATGGCACCCCCGTTCACCGAGGTCACCGTCAGCAGAGCTGGGGACTTAGAACCCGGATTGTCAGGAACGCCAGGAGCGCGCTGTGCGTGGAGAGGGGAAAGTCCAGGGGAAGAGGGTCAGCGGGAAGACAGCTACAGTAAAGAGACCAGCTGGGCCTCCAGCGTCTCTGAAGTGAGGAAACGAGCAGGAGGGACCGACTTTGGATGGAAGGAGGAAGGGTCCGCTTTTGTTCATGTCTGAAGCTTAGGTCGGATGTCAAGAAAGAAGTTGGGGTGGGGTGGCCTATCTGGGAGGTGTTTGCAAAGAAAGACATAGGAAAGGGATGGAGCAGATGACAGAGAAAGAAGCTGGGGCGTAGTGGGCCACTTTGGAGAATACTGCAGTTAAGAGTTGAGAGCTGAGAGGCCAAGCAGCTAGGAAAGGCAGCAAAGGAGGGGCATTCAGAGTGGTAGGAAGAGGCAGGTGGCAGGGCAGGACAGTGTCACGAGGGCTGTGCACCGACTACATCCACTGTGCACTGGAATCCCTGACTCCCCTTGATGGCTGGTGGAAACATGTGACCTTTTCCAGCCAATGAGTTGCAAGCGACAGCCAAGTGTCACTTTCAGCCTGAGAGCTGATGGGAGACACCGAAGGGCTCTCTTTGTTCGCGGCAATGAGCACACGTGTGACAATCAAGGTTATGCTGCAGGTGCAGGAGTGAACGGGACGGGAGCAGAACCAGAGCTCAGGAGGGAGGAACCAACCTCTGCTGTTCTGAGCCACTGGGGCCATTTGTAACCATAGCACAGCCTAGCGGTCACAGATGACCTCATGCACCAAGCAGGAGTTTCTCGGAGGAAGATGGTGCCCAGCAGTGCTGACTCGAGCGGGACGGTAGGGACTGGGAAATTTACTGCGTCTGGCCAACGAGGGACGCCAGTGACCTCGGAGCTCGGGTTGTGGGAGCAAGAACCAGGCGGCAGGGTATTAAGGAATGAAGTCTCAAAGGCAGAAGATGTACACATCTTTTTTAAATATTTTGGGGACTGTCAGAAAATAAATGGGGGCCAGCAAGGTGGGGGCAAGGCTTAAGATTTTATTCCTAAAAGAAGCCAGTGAAGAAATAAAGGGATCGGAAGGATGGTCTGATTTGCCCCAGCTCATCACTTCTCTGTCTGGTTGGGGAGCGGGAGAAGCAAGACCCCAGATCAACCCCTGCTCCGTTTCACTCCTTGTTGCACTGTCCCTGCGGGAGCTGACCGAGGCTCAAGGGGGCCGAGCCGAAATTGGCAGGAGTGAGCACAGAACGAGAGAGGAGTCTCCTGGAAAGATCCTGGTAGCAGGGGTGGAGGGGAAAGGAAGGAAACTGATGGAAAGATGGTCAGTCTGGGGGAAACAGGGACGCTCAGGAGCCCGGAAGGACGGGCCTCCAGTTAGATGGCGCTAACCCTCACAGCACAGGGTCGTGGGGAAGCCATGAGGCAGCAGTGCACGCATGTGCCATGACAAACTGTAAAGCCCCATGCTCATGTGATGAAATCGTGGCTTGGTAAGGGGACAGCCTCAGGTCTACACTGGCTGTACACAGAGTTCTCCCACACTGCGGTGTAGGCAGAGGTGAGAGACCCGAGTCCCATCCGCAGCAGCCTCACCGCGTGATCCTGGGTTACTCATCTCTCCCTCTGGGCCCCATTTTCTGATACATCAAAGGGGGAAGTGGGACCAGACAATCTCTGGGAGACCTCTCATCGCTGACATGATAAGATGCAGGGACTCGATTAGCCCTCTGGCTGGTCTCTACTGCTTATATAAATAAAACATAAAACTCTTGGTAATCAATTAAAGTTACAGTATTATTAAGTAGACGAACAGACACCAAAAAATAACAAAAGAACTAATAACTGTCAAATGAAATTTCAGATCTTTAATTCGTTTGACTCAGTTCGCAGCCCAAGGACACACATACTTTGGCCACGTTAAAACCCCTCTCCCGCCAATGAAGGCTCCAGCTGGGCCGGCCGGCCAGAGATACGCCCTCTCACCGGCCAGCTCGGAGCGCCCCTGCCCCACCTCCGCCTGCAACCACGGAGGCCCCAGCGGTCCGATGCCTTCGACAAGCTGTGCACACACATCTGAGCCTGCCTGCAGTCCCCTCCCCATGACGGAAAGAGTGTGTCACTGAAGCAAAACACATCAAATTAGCACTGGAGTCTGTGTTCACCCTCAACTTCGTTCCTGTTACCAAAGGCAAATGTAAGACCCAGGGAGAGAAATCCTAAGCTCGGACCTGCTTTAGCCCTTGGCCCAGTCCTTGCCAGTCCCTGCAGTGAAAAGTCAATCCTGAAATGTCCTGCGAAGCTGATACCCAAGAACATCCCAGCCTCTCCCAGCAGCGTGTGAACCCATCAGCCTGTCTCGCCCTCTCTCGGGCTCACACATGCTCATTTCAGCAATGGCCACGTCGGCCGTGCTTCTTGGAGCTGATCCCCTGCCTGGGTTTAATTATGCCTCTTCTCTCAACGGCCTAAATGGAGTTCGACAAGCTTGACGACTTGGACATAAACTAGCCCGTGGCCACGATCGTGGAACCAATTTCCACCAAGGCAGTGCCCAGGCCCACGGCCTGTCATGGACCAGCTCAGCTCCCAGCCTCGTGAGGGCAGCACAGGTCTGCTCTCGGGCAGCCATGCTGGGCCTCTCTCCACATCCGGCTCAAGTTGGTTATGGTCTTCCAGCAACAGCAAAACGCCAGGCCAAGCCCACGCCACCACCCCACACACCTGCCCTCCTCCCCTGCAGCTGACAGCCGTGTGACCCCAGTGGCGTTGAGCTGAGCCCTGCGTAAACTTTGAGTGAGAGGAGCAAGGCCTGGGGATGGACAGCGGTCCTTCAGAAGTCCCTCGCCCTAAGGCAGTTCTACCTGTCCTAAGAGGTGTGCCCCTCGCCAGCTGCTCTGGACTTACTTCGGAGGAGCAGGGGGCCGGGGGAACGCAGCTCTGCAGATGGGACTCTGTGAGTTTGCTGCTCAGGGCTCCACACTGAACAGCCCGAGAGCAATGCACAGTGTGAACTGAGGAGGGCACTGTGAAGTCAGCAGGCCACAGGGTCCTGCCGTGGCCCACTGGTCCTGCCTTAGCCCCGCCCCCTCTGCTGTTACACCAGGACTCCCCTTACAGCAATGCAGCAGCTGTGGCCAGGGGACAGGAGGCTGGGGTCTCGTCTTAGTTCCTTTACATCAATGCAACCGAAATGTAGAACTAAATGTTCAGTCCTCCAAACAGCACGATTCCCCTCTGTAAGATGACATGCTGGGACTGGACCCTCTGTAGGGTCCTGGCCCCCACACGGATACATCCCCGTATAAACTTATGTCACAGGCCACATTCGACAGACAGGCATAGAGAGAAGACCACAAACACAGGGGGCCTTCAGGAGTGCCATGGTGCCCCCTGGCCCTCATCATTGCCTAGACCCCACCAGGTCCTAGAATTCCACTAGAAGAGACAAGTCCCAGGGCAGGGCACTCTCCCAGACCCTACCTTTGAAGATACCTCCACTGGAAAGAGAAATACCTGGGCAACTTGTGTATCTCTGCCGCGTCCTAGGGAAGGCTACACTCCTTCACCTGCAAGTTAAGGCCACCGCAGTCTGGCCTCGTTTCACTTTTTATCCTTATGCCCCATCCTGCCCTATATGCCCTCAGCCCCAGACTCGGGGGCAGCCTGCCTCTTCCCTGAGCTTACCTTCATCATCCCGCCTCGCCTTTCCACACAGAGAACATGCCCTGTAGACATCAAGGTCCCCAAGGACTCCCACGTGGCATTTCAAAGCGTAGTTCAAGCTGCTTCTTGCTTCTAATTTTTGAAATGGATAAAAAACGCTTCTTCAAACCAGTTCTCACTACTTAGCACTGGCTCCCCCTTTCCTGGTGCTATGGGCTGAACTGTGTCGCCCCCAAATCCGTATGTTGAAGCCTTAACCCCAATCCCCAAGAATGTGACTGCATTTGGAGAGAGCATCTTTAAAGACGTAATCAAGTTAGAATGGGGTCGCAGGCATGGGCCTCCTAATCTAACCTGACTCTGAGAAGAGGGGATCTGGACACAGGCATGCGTGCACCGAGGAGAGACCACGTGAGGACACAGCGAGAAGGTGGTCCTCTGCAGGCCGAGGACAGGGTCCTCAGAGTGAAACCAACCCCTGCTGGCACTTTGATCCTGGACTGCTAGCCTCCAGAATCACGAGGAAATACATTCCTGTTGTTTAAGCCATCCAGTCCATGGTACCTTCTTATCGCAGTCCTAGCAAATGAACATACCTAATGTTTTGTTTCTCCACCCGACCAGTCCAAATGCGAGTCACAGCATATCAGAGTGGAAAGAAATTCTGATTGTTGAGTCCAATACCCCTATTTTTCAGATGGGTACACTGAGGTGCTGTGAAAGAAAGGAACTGGCCGAAGTCCTGTAGAAGGCAGTGGGCTGAGCTTCTACCCAGGGCTGTTTTGGTCATGGAACACTGAGCCCTAGAAGAACAGACCCGCTGGGTTTGGGGCTGCACTCAGCTGCCTGAGCTGCGCACACACAAAGACCATTCCCCATGGACACTGCCCCGCCCGCTCCGAGGCTGAGTGTGAGTGAGACACACAGGCCTGAACGCCTGGCTCTGTCCAGAGACAGCTGTGTTCATACATGTTGGATGGGCCCACACAAACCCCTAAGAGTGCAGAATGGGGCTTCCCGGGCTGGCACCCCAAATCAGCTTGACAAATCTAGAGCCATTTGAGGGAGTGTGAAAAGAAGATAATCTCAGGAGGAGAGTTATTGTGGTCTAGACCGGCCCCTGAAACCCACAACCTCTTACTGAAAGCCAGGCCATCTCAGAAGTGGTAAATTTTGATTCAATTTTTCATCACCATCTCAGCATTCACTAAGTATATATGTTGAGTGAGTGAGATCCAGAGATCGTGCATAAAGTCAGTGCTTAGGAAGTTTAAGGAAAGAGGAGGTCCCTTTGGACTAGGCGATCAGGGGCAGCTTTCTGGAGAGGCTGGAACTCGAGCTAGCCATTGAACGGCAGGTGGGGCGTGGAGACAGTGCTCATGCCAGGGACCACTGTCCCTGGGCAGCCCGTGGGCAGATTTTGCTTCAGGTTTCTGAGGTGAATTTGTTGCTCAGGTCCAGGCTGGTCTGAAACTTTGCCCCCAGTATTGAACACTGACAAATGTCCATCTAGAGGAGAGGGGTCAGAAAGAGAAGACACAGTCCTCGCTACAAGGAGTTCCTCATTGAATGAGAAGGCCAAGCTCCCTTTCTGAGGTCAAGCTCATTGGCCGTGGCCAGTTGTTCTCAGCAGTGGCTTGGGGTCTGACCTATTACTGCACTATTTGAAATTCCTCTCCATCTTCCAGGACCCCTGACTGTTGACGGCCAGTATTTATGAATGGTTATGGGAATGAACACCTCCAGGCTTACCTTTTGGAACCACCAGTGGACTCTGCCTAATGAGACATCTGTGATGCCACAGTAACACTAGTCTGCTGCCTGAACATGGCCTTCTTTTTCTGGGGGTTCCCAGAAACCAGGGCTGCCCACATGAGGGTCACCTCCCCAGACCCATAGCTCACCTCTCCCTCTGCCAGTTTCTGAGCAAAACTTCCACTTCAATCGGCATTCTGCAACCTGTCCAGCTGGAGAACACCTGCTTCTCCCATCTCTCCAAGTGGAGGAGGTACGAACTGGTGTTTGAAAACCGAAGACCTATTTAGGGGGAGTTGACCATACGCTAGACCTGCTTGTTTTCGGAACACTACTGACTCGTCCTGATACTCTGAAACACTTGCCTCTTTGTGTACAAACTTCACAGTGAACTGTAATATTATTGAAGTTCTCAATTAACATTCGTTTTCCTAGGAATGAACAATGATTGATTATAAATATAATACCATTCTCCTTTTCTGTGACAGAAGAAGCATTCCTGTTACTGTGTCCACTCTGTGGCTACGCAACTGGCGACTGCATTGGGTCCGTGCTGGGACGGAGCCTCCAGCAGGTGCCAGGGGCTGTTCCCACCTGCAGGGAGAGGGGTGCCCTCTCACCGAAGCCCAGAGACCAAGGATCAGGGCCAAGGAGAGGCTCAGAGTGGCTCTGGCACATGTGGCCTTGGCACAAGAATGTCAAGATGTCTAGGAGGGAATTCCAGTATTCAAATGGCATCTTCTGGTCACAGTCTGCCCAGAACTAGAAACTGTAAACCTCAGGCAAGGTGCCTGGGAAACTGCCAGCCTGTTAGGACCGGAAGGCAGACGACGGAGATCAGAAAGCATCAGCTCGGAGGGCATGCTGTGAGAGTCGCGGCCTCTGGAATTCTCTGTGTCATTTTCTCCTGTTGTTCTCCTTCAGTAAGCAGTTACTGCCTTTTGAAATGTCTAGCCTACTGCGCTGTTCCAAGGAAAATCATGGTAAACTTAATTAAGGCCCATCCCATGGCCAGAGTGGTAAGAAGAAAGAGTTATGTTTATCACTATAAATGTCTTGATGAAATAGATAATTTTCTGGGAAGATAAAAGTTACCAGGATTGACTCAAGAAGAATATTCTCTAAATAGATCATTAACCATGAAATAAATTGAAATAAATTGTGGAAGAATTATCTCTATAAAAGGCTATGAGCTCAGTTTTATGGATGAGTTCTTTCAGATTGTCCTAGAGTAGAGAAAATAATAGAAAACTTCCCAATTCCTTTTATAAAGCTAACATAATTTTATGAGAAACCTGGAAAATGTTATATATAAATACATATATACTTTTATATATGTAATACTATATATGTGTATACACATGTACACATACACACACACACACACACACACACACACACACACACACACACAGATACAGACCAATCTTACTTATGAGTATAGATGTAAAAATCCCAAATAAAGAAAATAGTAAATCCAATCCAGGAGCTATTTAAAGAATAATTCAAGATGACTAACCCTGTATTTATCCCTGGAATGTAATGATGACTTAAGACTTGGAAGCATGCTCTAGTCCACATCAATATGCCACAGGGGATTTAAAAAAAAGAAGCCATAAGAGATTCTATTTTTTAATGTAATATTTTTTTGTGAATTTAAAAAAAAAAAAAACAGCAAACTAAAAGGTGCAAATTTGCACCTGTAATTGACATCCTGTTCATGATGAGATAATGCGGCAGTTCTGCTAAAATTAGAAAAAAGGCAAGTTTGACCTCTTATAACTATCAAGATTGTACATTTTCTATTTCTAGCCAATAACATAAAAGAGAGATATAATATTTTTTAAAATCCAGGAGATCAAATGATCATTATTTGCAGAAGATATGATATTCTACACACACACACACACACAAAAAAAAAAAAAAAATCCCAAGAGAAAAACGATTGAAGCTAATAACAGTTTAGTAAGGTGAGCAATGACAAGTTGCAAATACACAAATCTGTAGGTTACCTGTATACAAGAAATAGCTAGTGAACAGTGATTAGAAAATACAAGGGGGGGAAATGATTCTATTTCAATGAGCAGTGAAATCAGAATCATAATAAACCTAAAAATCATCTTCACGAGAAAACGTGCAAGGTCTATTAAAAACATCTTTCAAAACTTTAGCGAGACATAAAAGCAGAATTGAAGAAATACCATGTTTCTGAGGAAAACTGAATATTTTTTCAAGTTCCTTCCCAAACACTTTTTAAGAAGAAGAATCAGACACGACAGGCGGGGAAGAGCGCAACGAGCAGGACCCGCTCTAACAGGACGGCACATCCTCACAGCGGCAGCGTTAGAGGACACGGGACAGCAGTCCCCACCAGCCATGTCCCCGCATGAGGGTCTACTCTCAAAGGAAAATACGTAAGCTTCACAGACATGCTAGCACATGAAACATGATGACAATGCTTGCAATCGGCTTTGGGATTGTGGAACATACGTTCTCTCTGTTCTGCGACTGTTGGAAAATCAGTCACGCTTCGTTAAGGTAGGACGTTAAACAGGACTGTGAGTGCCATCTCATGGAGAGCGCAACCAGCACCGTGTCCAAGCCATCCTCGTCACGACCCTCCGGCTACGCATAGCCTGTGCTATCCGACGTGGCATAAAGCCACAACGATACAAATAATATGGAGCTACAGTAAGAGCTGCTAGACGAATCACTAGGACAGAATATACGGTCCCAACCATGAGAATGTATTAACTTATTATTTGATTAAGGGGGCATCATGCACCAGTGAGGAGGGGAAGGACTCATTAATCAATGGTTAGGGCAATCGTTTTCCTTTTAAGGGGGAGAATAAATTCTTCATTCGGTTTAAGAGAAAATAATTCCACAGGAATAAAGATGACAATGCTTGCAATTAAACTGATGTAAAAACACGAATTAGAAGAAGATCCGTAACCGTAGCAGAGAGTATTGACAGTCCACGGGAGCAGGGATGTGTCCGTTTTGTTTACTGAAGCATCTCCAGCTAGAAGAGGGCTTGCCACCTAGTAAGGGCTCAATAAAGTAACAAACAGATGAATGAATGAATTAAACTCTTCTCTCTATAAATTTTCTGGTTCCATCCTTTGTCACATTTCTACTAAGATTTTTTTCCTTAACTACTATAATTGTTAAAATTGGCTGTCCGCATCTGCACACACTGGGTTGCAACTCTCTCTCTTCCTGAACAAGGAGATACATTCTATCTCCTTATATCTTAAGGATGACTCTGTACACTATATTTATTGTAAATAATCTCCCAAATTTATCCTTTGCCTTTTCACTTATTTGAATTATTTACATACAAAAAAAAAATCCCACAACTTATTTACATGAGGTCAGTCAATTCAATCAACTCTCTTTTATAATTTCTTTCCATTCTTGCTATCAACAGGAAGTCCCTCCCAGTTCCAACTTGTTAAGGAGACTGGTCCATGTTGCTTCAATGCGGGGCCGGTCCATCCTCTCTGAGAGCCTGGAGACCTGTTTCAGAGGCTTCTGATCCGGAGGGTTTCATGTCCGAATCAGACTCATCAAACCCCCAGATCTCCCCTCTCCAGAGCACTCTTTGCATAATCACGGGGTGAGGTCATGTGTTTAGGACACCATTTTCCATCACCATGGAGATGATGAGCCCTCAAAGCCCTGGCAACAAGCCTCCCATGCAGGAAGGAGCCAGGGAAGAAGGAGGAAAGAATGAACCTGCCGACTTGCCAGAGGACCCAGAACCTGTCCCGTGCAGCTCATGAGGTCCTGCTCAGGCACACAGTTTCCTAGGTGTCAGATCTGTTTGGAAAGCCTGTGACCTTCCAGCCCCGCCCAGAGTGTAGCCACATCCCACAGGCAGCACCTAAGCTCAGAAGATGCTCCTGTCCCTGTTAACCTCTGGGGCTCCCAGCCTGACTCTGGGCTGGCTGATGGCCTCCCCTGGAATTCTTCACTTCACTCTGCTTTTCTCCGAATATAACTCCCTGGTCCTGATTACTTTGTACATCATTCTTACCCTCTCAGCCCCGTCCAGATTCAATTTCTACTCTCCCTCTGTTTCCAGGATAACCTCTCTAAGGCAAGAGTCTGATCGCTTTACTCATCTTCTAAAATTAATTCAGTGATGAACCATCGACCTAAGGGGGAAAACATCTAAATTCCTTAGGATGCTATTCAGACCCTTTATAATCTGGCTCCTGCTTCTAGCTCCAGCCAGCCTCTTGCCACACCCTTCTTCACACTCTGCTCCAAACATTTTCTGCCTGGCATTTGAAAATGCTGTTTTATCCAGCAAAATAACTACCTGTTACTGATACCACTAGGCTATGCAGAGTCCTATATCTACCTCTTCATATTTCAGATAAGGAAATTAGAGCTCAGAGTGGTTAAGCGATTTACCCAGGGTCCCGCATCTTTTAAGTAGCAGAGCTGGGATTCAAACCCAGCTCTTTCTAGCTCTAAAAGTCCTGGCCCTTTCACTCCCCAACCATCCCAGTTTGCTCAGAACCGTCTTTGCTTTAGTATTTATAAAGGCTAACTAGCACTTAAAGAAAGCAATCAGTCGGGGATCTGTGGGAGGAGCTAGGCTTATGGAAGTTCGCCTACGTCATTGCGGGAGCACACGAGAAGTCTACAGGAAGACTGTGTTTCCAATAAAGCTCTATGGTTCTAACGTCCCCTTTCCCCCAATTTCCTCTCCCCCTCTACAATCACCCTCCATCCTGGCACCCCGGACAGCGTGCACATGGCTTACCATGTCTGCACCTACTGGGTTGCAACTCTTTTTCCCGAATAAATCCCTTTTGATGATGCAACACCTAGTCAATATTATTCTTCAGTGGACAGTATGAAAGCCTCATGACCCCAGAAACCCCTCATTCCCCGGCACACCAGGATAGCTGACTACCCTGCCCTAACCCACACGGATGCCTTTCCTGTTAATACCAGTTCATCTTCCACGCATCTTCCTTGTCTGCCTCCTCCAGGAACTCTCCCAAGACCACCCTGTGCCAGAAAAGTACACTTCCTCTGTCCTGCCACATTCCTGGCCCTGCCTCTATCCTAAAAAACCACCTCTGTCAAAATGACCTTGCTAGAGTCTCTCTAACAGGAGGGGGAATGTCTGACTGTTGGGACGAAGAGCCCGTCACCACTGTGGTCTTGGGCATGACAAGGAGCAGGAGCTCGATTAATGCTTGTGTGAGAAATGAGCAAATCTGATAAGGGCTGCTCCATGGGTCACCTGGAGGCCACCATCTCCTGAGAAAGTGGTTTCCAGAAATAACCCTGCGGCTGAAACCTGCAGGGATGGGTCATGTCTGGAGCCCCACATTTAGCAAAAATGAACTGAGCGTTTGTTCCACTTGAGATTCATTGGCCCTCTAAGCTCCGACGGGCACAAATCTAACCCAAACCCCTCTGCTGCTCGGTTTTAAGCCCACCAGCACCTCCAGAGTCCTTACAAATCTCTGCGAATGTCAGGTGGTGGGAGCTGTCCTGGGGGAGGAGGCAGGAGGGAGGGAGATACGCAGAATTCCCAACTTTCCGACCGGTTTCTGCTTTGAGGTCTCAGAAACGACTGTGCTTGTGCTCAGCACCCACGGGAGGGAGTGCGTCTCCCTGGCACTTACACAAAGCCTGTTTCACGCCGGCAGGTCCGCGGAGAAGACCCATGTCCCAGAGCAGGAGAAGGAGGGTGGGAGGCCCTGTGAGCAGGCAGACGGGAAACGGCAGGAGGCACAAGAGGGGCTCCGCTGCCTGCCGTGGGACGGAGTTCAGATTCAGGCTGGTTCTGATTTACCCAAACACGTGGCACTGCCATGACGCCTACCTTCCGGAATCAAAACCACCTGACATGTGTCAAAACACCAGCATCACTGCCCACCGGCAGCCCCGACACATCCTCCACGCAGGAGCCCCCGACATTCGATCCAGCCACCCCTTCCCGCCCGGCCGTGAAGCCCTCCCCGCGTGACGCTCCGCAAGGGCTGGCGAAGCGCTCCTGGATGACAGTGTCAGCTCCTGGGACACGGCAAGAGGAGGGGGTCGGGGGCGAGATGAAAGGAGGCAATGGAAGAGGAAAAATCGGTGCCCAGAAAACTCAGGAGTGGGGCCCCTAGCTTAGCGCGCCAACCATATACTGACATGGACAGTCCTCAGGGGGAGAATATTTCCATTGTCCCTCAACGGGCACAGCACTTAAGAGTTCACAAGTGTCCATCAGCTCACGGTGAGCTCTGCACCCAACTTCGGGGGCAAGAAGGGCCGTGGTTATTAGTCCCAAGGTGTAGATGGTAAATTTGCCACACGGAGAGGTTAAGCGATGTACCAGGTCCACAGCGGGTCAGAAGTGGAGTGGAGGTCACACTTACCCCCAACCCTGTCTTACCCCAGATTTCATTGACAAGCCCTCTTACACCCCTTTGTCCATTTCAGGCATCCTTCTCGGATGCTCCCGCGTGATCACTGAGCGTCCCGGGCTCTCTGCTCCACCGCATTCCCTCCAGCCACGGCCCTCTTCCCCGTTCTGCACCGCCCAGCGTCCGCAGGCATCTTGTGATAAGTGAGTATCACCCGATTTACTGCCCAGTGTCCCCCAGGAACCAGGTGGGCAGAGGGGGCCTCCTATGTCCTAGCTGGGCTTCCACAGGTCACTCCACCCACTTGAACACGTCTTCTGAACACCCACTGTGTGCCAGGCCTGGAGTGGGGCACAAGCCCCAGATCCCATGCCCATCGCAACCTTGGCCAGGTCATACCCTGTGTCCTCTGAATCCCATTCTGATCCAGTGAGCTGAGCGGGACTTCCCAGGGGGGACCTGTGGTCAAGTCCGGGCTGCTGGGAGAGCCCCAGGGGGAAGACGGGGGCTTCTGAGGCCAAACACAAGATCGGGTCAAAGGATTATAAGCAGTGCCCTGGTTGGCAGAAAATGCAGGGGCTCGCCAGCCAAGGAAGTGGTTTGGGCACTGTGATCGAATTTGTTGCTCACACCACAAGATGTAAACATCCATTCGGCCAGACAGACAGCCTCTCACCACACTTGGAAGAGTTTCTTTTCATGGAATCCCATTGGTTTTGAAAACTTTTAAAAATGCATGATGACTTTTCAGATCCTTTCAAAGAGTTTAAAGCAGATGGACCTACGAACAGGACGATGGTCTCTCTCTCGTGGGGCAGAGCTAGGAAATGTCTCCGTGTGCAGCAGGTACCCACCCCCTGCAGGGCTGAGAGCAGCTTCTCTGGCGAGAGGCGGGCTCCAGAGCCTGGGCCGGGCCCGCAGCGCGGGGTCTCTCCTTTCCACCTCTATGCGTGTCCCCTTCCCCGGGCAGGGCCAAAAGAAGGGACATCACACCAAGAATGAAGCTTAAGTCAGGTGGAAGCACCCCGAAGCTTTCCGAGCCCCAGCCCCTCGGCGTCCTGCTGCTTGCTCTGGTCCGCTGGGACTCACAGGCTCCTGCATAGGCCTGCGTCCTGACTGGGAACCTCTTCTGGGCTACAGTGTCCCCAGCAATGACAGCCCACCTTGACGTCTCTGTGAGGCCCCTGCATAAGCAGGTGGGAGGGAAGCGTCTCGTCCAGGAAATTCTCAGGGCCCTCTGGTTCGGGACCCCTTTGGGGTCTGCTAGGAACCAGTTCTAGGGGAAATCTTGGCAACATGGCTCCTTCAGGCACACTGGGGATACATGACTCAGGGCCAGATGGATGAAATTGCCCTTAAAATGGGAGCAAGATTCCCGGCCAGGCCAGGAGGCAGGGCACGGGCGTTCAGGGTGAAAATGCCCGAGCCATGTGGGACTGGGCACAGCCATGGGAGAGGACGTTTGAATGTGGCCACAAAGCCTCCAGCTTGGCCAGTTTTGAAGAGTCACCTCCGGGCTTTGGACTGGAAAGGCCGAGGCAGGATCAGCAAGGGACAGCACCTGACAGGGTCAGAGCACCTTAAAGTCTCTGTCACCCAGGCTGTGGCCTCCACAGTTCAGCTCATAAGGACCTTGAAACAAAACACGATAGAACTTTCCAGTTGCCTCCAAAAGTTGTTATTTCAGGCCAGGGCCATCTCCAAGCTTTCCACTATTACTGACTCTGGGGCTGATAACAGATGTTTAATCTCTGTGCAAAAGGAGGGTAAACAAACGCTCTGGGAGGAAGGAGATCTGCTGTGGGCTCCCTGGAATGGGCCCGGCCTAATGCATCACCATCCAGACAGGCCAATTAGGAGTACACGGGCCAGGGCCAAGAGGCGGGCAGGCAGGAGAGTCCGGGTGCCTGGCACAGAGCCCCTAGCCAGAAGGTGGACACACACTCGGGAAGAGAGGCAGTGACAAGGAGTGGATGGAGGCACAGGACAGCTGCAAGGCAGGAGCTGGGTTCTGAGCCAAAGGACAGCTAAGCAAGCTGACCTTCCTCTGGGACCTGGCCCCTTGCTTTCCCCACTTACCATGCATCTGCCCCCTGCCCACCTCGTTCACTCACATGTCTGTGCCTGCCCCACCAAGCAGTGCCTGATGAGGGTGTGTCCCTGGAAGAGAGCAAACATGAAGCTGAGCCTGTACTTGGTAAGAGGGTGCTGAGTAAACGAACAGAGGACAACTGAGCATTTCCAGCTGAAGCACGGGTTCCTAGAGGTCCCCCAACCCCAAACCCCACCAGTGATCGCAGGAGTAACTCACCCCCTCCAGTCCCTTTCCCTCTGACAGAGCTCGTTGAATACAGGGAGCCCAGAGGCTGAAGAGCACAGGGTCCTCTGGCCGGGCAGGTGGACCTGGGGCACTGACCGCCCAACAGGAAGGATGCCACAGGAATATTCCATCTATGCTTTCTTCCAAGTAGCTTTAAATGCCATCTCTGAGAGTTGATGACTTGCAAATATCTTTCCCCTACCTGGTCTTCTTTGTTGAAATTAAAACCCAAATACCCCGCTGCCTACTTAGACATCTGGTAGTCTAATAGGCATCTCAAATGTAACATGTCCCTAGCCCACCTCCTGCCTACCCAGCAACACCACAGCTCTCCCAAAGCCTTCTCCTTCTCAGTAAATGGTTACACCACTCTTCTACCTGCCAACTGTGAGGGTTACTTTTGTGTGTCACCTTGACTGGACCATGGTGCCAGATAAAAGATCAACCATTATTCTGAATATTTCTGTGAGAATGTGCTTTGGATGAGATTGACATTTAAATCGGAATAAAGCAGATTGCCCAACCTAATGTGGGTGGGCTTTATTCAATCAGTTGAAGGCCTGGCTGAAAAAAAAAAAAAAAAAGACCGACGAGCCCCAAACAAGAGGGGATTATGCCAGCAGACGGCTTTCAGACTGGAACAGCAACTTTATCTCTTCACTGGGTCTCCAGACTGATGGCCTACCCTGCAGATTTTGAACATGCCCACCTCCACCACCTCCTGAGCCAATTCCTTTACATCTTATTGGTTCTGTTTCTCAGTAGAACCCTAACTAATACACAGGCCCCAAGTCCTGCAGTCACCCAACATCAGTAACAAGTGGTATCAGCTCAACTTTCAAATAATGACCAGACTGGTGGATTCTCACCACACCCTCTGCTAACAGCCCTAGTGTGGGCCCCCATCACCTCGCACCTGGATTTCCACCGGTGCTGACTGGGCCCCTGTTTCTGCCAAATTCATCCCAAGGCAGATCATGTCACCCCTCTGCTGAGAACAATTTCATTTCATTCATTCAAAGCTAACATCCTTACACAGCCCTAGACAACCTGTCTTCCACCCCACCATGCCCCTGATACCCCTCTGGCTGGGTCTGCACACCAGACATGTTTTGCCTCAAGGTCTGTGCACCTGCTGCTCTCTCTGGATGCTCTTTCCTCAGAGATATCTGTGGCTCACTCATTCTCTTCCTTCGGGTCTTTACTCAAAGTCAAATTCTCAGTGAGGTTGTCTCTGGCCATCTGATCTAAAATTGAATCTATACACACACCCAGCACTCCCCAATCATTGCCTTGGTTTATTTTCTGTCAGAGCCCATTTCAACATTAAATAGATTGTATGCATTGCTTGTGCATCCTATTATCCCACCAACAGAAGCACAGCACCCATGGAGGACAGGAAGCTCGGCCTCAGTTGCTCATGGCTCCATCCTCAAGGCCTAAGCCGTGCCCAGCAGGTAGCGGGCATTCAGTAGACATTTGTTTAGCAAATGAATAAGTGAGCAAATGAACCAGCTACCTCCCAGCCCAGCACGTATGAGGTGGGGTGTCTTTGCTTCTAATTCTCAGGCCAGCATTTCCGTCCCGAACCTGTGTGGGCCACGTTCCTGAACCCGTGTGGGCCACGTCGATCTCCCTCCCGAGCCGCAGAGCCGGGCCAGCTCCAGGCCTGCACGGAGCCCTCCCTTCCGAGTCTCCTGCTTGGCCGTGCGCCTAATCAAAGTTCCGAGTGTCACACGCACTGGCAATTAGCATCTTGGAAAAAACTCTTCACCGGGCCTTCTTCCTAATCTCTGGGACATTCTGAACGCTTAGCTGGCAGTGGTGAACACGGAAGGGCCTTGATGGGGTTTTCAAAACAGAGTGATGATGACAGTGTGTACTCTCCACAGCCCTCCCCACCACGCTCTGCCTGAGCAGCGGCTGCACAACCCCCCAGCTCCCAGGAGACTGGTCTTCCCTCAACATGCGTTCTGTGTGGGAAAGAGAGATCGCTGTTTTTCTAAAGCTTGGAGTGAGTTTACTTTTAAGTCATCTTTTTCTCTGAGGCAGGAAACAGAGATACCCCGAGGCTGAAGAAAACAGCCAGGACCTGGGAGAATCACTAAATTTTTAATTAATTTTAAACCGAAGTCCAAATTGTTCCATTTCATTCTGTACTAGTAATTAATTTTTTCTGTGCCTCCCCTGTTGCCATGACAACCTGTCAACAAACAAGTGACTGAGAGGAACTCGATGGGCTCAGGGTCCAACACTGGGCCTTCAGGCCAAGGAGAGCTGGTCCTCCTGCCCTGCCAGCCCTCCGTCACACCCGCACCTGCTCCTGGGCCACTGAGTAGCCAACTCAGGCAGCACCTTCCTGCCCAGATTCCGGGCACTCTGTCTGTGTCCCCCGTGGTACCCCCTCAGCTTATAGAGTGGCAACTGTCACGGGGGAGGGGGTGCTGTCAGAGCCAGTGGTCAGCAAAACCTTGACCTCCACCAACCCCCTTACATACCCACCTCCATCCCAGAACTGAGTGCCCAGAACTGAGTGCCCGGCACCCGGCTGGCCCAGCCAGCGTGCAGAACACTTTTGATGAATGAACTATAATGGCAGCTAACATTTCCATGCACTTGCAATTTGCCAGATGTTTACATGTAATAACGTATTTAATCCTCACAGCAACCCTATAGGTAGGGTTATTATCCCCATTTTACAGATATGAAAACAGAGGCAAAGAAAGACTAGTAATAGCCCACACGCGCACAGCTAGTGGACGGCCTGGGATGTGAACACAGGCTTTCACATCTGGAGCCTGAGTGTGCAGCTGCCCTCCACGCCGCTTCTCGGATCTGGAGGGGGAGGGACAGCTGGCCTGTGGATGGCTGAAAACTGAGAGGCTCACTGAGCCCCAGCCACTGGGCCTCCTGCTTTGCCAAACCCCCAAGGGCACTGACTCCCCTCTCTGACTGACAGGCTCATGCCCTCAGACCTTCACATAGCCTCAGTCTCAGTCCAGGGCCCATCCTCAGAGAGGACGCCCTGACCATACTCCAGACGTTTCTACTCCACCCGCCTACCCACTGGATTGCCTCTGCGTATTATTTCTTTTCTGTGTTGCACTCATCACTATATGAGATGATCCTGTTTATTTGTTTGCCTCTGTGTTGTCTGTCCCACCTACGTTTCAGTAAATTTAAATACTGCTGCTTAATGCTCGGCAATATCCCCGCTCAGTTTTATCAAGTGTGTGGATCAATGACTGTGCAAAAGGGAATGAAACCCTCAGGAGCAGGTCTCTGGCCTCCTCGGGGAGGCACAGGCTCAGAATCCCGGCAGCAGCCACACCAAGTGGGGAGGGCAGGGCTCTTTGTACCCCTGCCCACCGCCTTCCAGCCCCAAATCACATGTTTGCTTTGGGGATTGTCGAGGGACACCCTAAATCTGCGCTGTCTGGTCCAGTTACCAGCCACGTGTGCTGGGGAGCACGTGAATCACGGCGATTGCAACCGAGGGGCTGGATTTCCCATTTTATTTCATTTTAATTAATTCAGAATTAAACACTGATACTTGAGTCAGTTATCGGAAAACTTTTGAGTATGTTGGGAACAATTTGGGATATGTGAATCTACTTTTTCAACACTCAATTTTATGAACTCTTAATCCAGATCAAGCATTGCCAAGGAAAATTTAGCATCTGAACCGAAATGTGCTCTAAGTATAAAATACGCACTGGATTTTGAAGGCTGAGTACAAAAGAGGAATGCAAAATGTCTCATTAATGTTTTCGTACAGATTACATGTCGACATGACAATATTTTGGATATATTGGGTTGAATAAAAGATATTATTAAAATTCACTTTACCTGTTTCTTTTTACTTTTCAACGGGGCTACTACACAGTTTTAAATTGCATCTGTGGCTCACATTATATTTCCATTGGATGGGGCTGCTGTCCAATACAACCAAACTTCTCATTAAAAATAGGCCCACCTAGCCCTGGCCGGTTTGGTTCAGCGGTTCGCGTGTCGGCCTGCGGACCAATGAGTCGCGGGTTCGATTCTGGTCAAGGGCACGTACCTCGGTTGCGATTCATCCCCGGCCCTGGTTGGGGTCGTGCAGGAGGCAGTCACTCAATGTGTCCCTTTCACATCGATGTTTCTCTCTCTCTCTTCCTCTCTCTCCCTCCCACTCTATCTGAACATGAATCAATCAATCAATCAATCAATCAATCAATAAAGTCTCTAATTTAAAAAAAAAAACAATAGGCCCACCTTGAGTCTTGGTGGGAGCAAAACTGTGGAATTGTTGAAGAGAGGATCCTTCATTTATGTTTTTTCCCTGGGATGTTGGGGAGAAAGCCAGGGATGATACAGCGGGACATCCTTGGCCCCAGAACCACACCGTGAGCACAGCCCACACCAACACACTAACCAGAAGATTCAAGTTCAAAGCTCCAAGTCCCTCAGGGCCAGGTCCCACTGTGTCCCACAGTCAGCCTGTTTCATGTCTTCTCCTAGAAGAAATAGTCTTCCCCACTGCAATACAACTTGCTGCATTTTTTATTTAGGTTTAAAGGAACTCTCAAATGAATCTAGCTGTGCAAAAATGGGCTTCCACCTAGAGCCCAGAGGTCTATGGAGGAAGTCTGACGGTTTTCCCAAAAGTACCATCTAAAGCCAGTGGAAAAGGCCCCAGCCTTTTGAGCTAGAGCCCCAGCCCTCAGTGGGGAGACTGTAACAAGCTCCTCCCAGCAGCAACCAAGCTCCTCCCCATGACACTCCTCCTGGGCTCAGCCTGCTGAGGACCCAGAGAAAGCTGCCACCAACCCACTAGGAATGTCTGATACTTTTATTAGGTGAAGAGAAGGCTGAGTTACAGTGCAGACTTACCGAGGCTCCTATTGTCCAATGAAGCTCTGAGGCAATATTAGCCTCACAGAAGGAAAAAATAACCAAACAAAACCTGAAAGTGAAATTCTATGGGGAGGACTAGAAAAGAGGCTTGAGAGGCAAGAGGGGTCCGGAGTCTGAGAAACCTTTTATGGCATCTCTCAGACAATAAATTTTGCTGAGGAAAGGCCCCTTGTTTTTGAGTTGTTGACATTTTAAAGGGAGTTAAGCCTCACACAGCGGGGAAAGAGTTAACGGACTTCAGTGGGTCTATTATGAGTCTCTTTTTGTGAAATGAATGAACTAAATTCGCCTGCCATTTGCACTGCCCCACCTCCCCTCCCCCTGCCCCCTAAGAAAAGGTAATGTCTCAATGAAAGCTCTCCTTCAGCCTGGGAATGTTTGCTTGCCAGGTGTCAACAGCCCTGAGCACCCGCAAAGGCCTGGGGTGCTCAGTGGTCCAGTGACAGCCCCTTTTATGGGAAAGAGGGATCTTGGGGAAGGCACCTGGCCTGAGTCGGGGTGAGAAGAGTGCCCCCAGCTCCTCAGAAGGCTGCCTAGGAACCAATTTGGGGAATAAGGCCACTTTCACTGAGGCCTGGTGGCAGTCTGGGCTTGGCATTGCTCTTTGCAAATGAGCATCTGTGGCGGGCAGAATAATGGCTTCCCAAAGATGCCCATGTCCTAATTCCTGGAACCTGTCCCTGGGTTGCATTGCGTGGCAAAGAAGAACTGAGCTGGCAGATGGAATTAAGGTCACTTAACCAGCTGGTCTTAAAACAGAGAGTGGCTGGATTACGGGTGTGCCCCATGTGACCACAGGAGTCCTTACATGTGGAAAAGGGAGGCAGAAGAGCGGGTGTCAGAGTGATGCTGTGTGGGACAGACTCGTCCCGCCACCGCCGGCTTTGAAGAAGAGAAGGGGCCCGTGCCAAGGCATCTGAGCAGCCTCTGGAAACTGGAAAAGGCGAGGACCCAGCTTCTTCCCTAGAGCCTCCCAGAGGAACACAGCCCTGCCAACTCCTTGATGTTCTCCCAGGGAGATCTTTTGTGGACTTCCACCCTTTAGAACTATAAGATAACAGATTTGTGTGGTTTCCAACCACCCAGTTTGGGGTAACTTGCCAGAGCAGCGATAGGAAACAAATACCTTTCCTTCCTCAGAACCTCAAATGCCCACCTTCCTCCTGGAGCAGGTTGGAAGACACGGACATTTCTCTGCAGGAAGCAGCACCCGTTCAGGGGTTTGGGTCGGCGCTGAATACGTTTATTTTTGAGGATCTCTCCCCTCCATCCCCCTGGAGGTTTATTCCTGGGAGCCAGCTGGGACAGCCTGTGTGATCCCAGCCCTGACCACTCGGCTTTACGCCGCAACTTCTTCCTCTGTGTTTCATTTCAAACTTGCCTCCTACCTATGAAACCGAGGGAGGGGAAGCATTACCATCACAGAGAAAAAATATACCAATTCCATCTTCTCTTCTGCGGTGCTGTAGGGCAAGGGCCACTTTTCAAACAAGTTCTTCGGAACATCCATTCCCCTCCCTGGTTCTACAGATGAGGGTAAAAGGCCCAGAAAGGGCAAGAACTTCTGCAAGGTCACACAGCTAGTTAAGGACATGGCCAGGTTAGAACGCAGGGCCCTTGACTCCCAGGAAAGGTTTCACATGCTCCTGTTCTGTTTTCAAACTTTCTTCCAACCAAAGGCTTCTGGAACTTTCTGAGCCCCCCAGATAAAGGAACTGCTCATAATGTTAGTGTTTCCTTTGCCCTGCTCGTTGGGCTCCTCGTCTCCTTCTCACCTGCTCACCCTGCGCCGGGGGCTCCCTCCACTAAGGGTCTGTCAGGTTCTCAGCCTCTCAGCCCACAGCCGGGGTCCTGGCGCCGTCTCGGCTGAAGCAGGCAGCACAAAAGGCCCAGCACACGTTCACTCCCAGCGAGTCTGAGCTGTTGTAACCACAGCACGAGCTCAGGTCCCTGGCTCCTGGCTCCCGCCTCACAGCTGGGTCAAGCAGAGCCCTTACCCCTCAGCACCCCCATGCCCTGGCCACCTTCAGGTTCCTGGTCAGGGCTGGGCACAGCCGTGAGCTCTGTCCATCTCCCAGCGTCAGGAAATTTCCTGGAAACAGTATCATAGCAGCAGAGGCCTCAGGAGGCCCATCCCTTCCCGCTGCAGAGGGGAGATTCCTGTCCACAGCCCATCTCTTCCCAAAGTGAACCCACCTCGGGGCCAGTGGAGCAGTAATCCTTTAAACCCTCGGGCAGCGCTGCTTCCTCCCTCTCCTTGCCCTGCCCTGGGACAGGAGCTGGCCCCGCCCGCCTGCCCCAGCCACCCTGCCTGGGCCCTTTCGTCCCAGAGCTGAACATTTGACCTTGGCCCCTGCTGCCCGGTGTTCCTCAGACAAAGGCATTCCAGCGATTTGCATTTGGCCTTCCCTTTGCCTCGCTCCCCACCAAGGCTGTTCCCCCTTCCTCTTAATTATGCAGTAACGAACAACTGTGCTAACCGAAATTGGGGCGGCTACTTGCCTCTAAAAGTCAATAATTAGCCCCATGGGAACAACAAATACTTGCAGAGCTCCCCACCGCCCCTTGGCTGCCGCTGGAAGCAGGCCGCCTCTCCCAGCCCGCCCCCGGTCCAATCTGGAATGCATATGTTCCCCTTCAATCATTCACTCCATCAAACGCGGGCAGGCCCGAGGGGCGGGGAGGCCGCTAGACTTCTCCGAAAGCCTCCGTGAGCATGAGCGTCCTCATTATAAAGGGATGTTGTGTTCGCAGGTAACCAACAGCCCCGCGCGCATCTGGGAACACTTTGAGTGATTGCTGGGGAGAGAAGAAATTTGGGTCATAACTAATGATCAACATCCCCTTTTAATCAAATGAAGCCGTCATAATGTGTCTATCCTCCGGGGGAACAAGGCCCTTTCACCTCTCAGAGGTCTGCAGTAGCATTAACCTCTTCGGGTAAGACTCTTGCCCAGGTAGGGGGGAAGAGGGGAGCTGGGGGGTACAGAGCACCCACTGTGCCCGGCCCGGGGCTGAGCAGCCTCCTGTGTGTTCTCTCGTTTCTCCCTGGGCCTGCAGCAGACCTGTGGTTCTCAGCCTTGAATCATCTGGAGGGCTGTTCAAAGCCCAGAGTGCTGGGCCCCACCTGGATTTTTGCTGCAGTAAGTCTGGGATAAAGCCCAAGTATGTGCATGTCTGACAAATTCCCACGTGATGCTGATACGGCCAAGTTGGGGACCACACTTGGAGAACCAGCATTCTCAACCAGAGGATAGAAATGCCTCTATTTATTGTCTTCTACGTGCAATACCTTTCTCAAATATTATGCAGTTTCATTCTCATGAAAGCCCTACAAAGTGGGGGTGGTTGTCCCCATTTTATAGAAGAAGAAACGGGATCCAAGAAAGGTAAGCTCTTGCTGAAGACCCTGTGACCCCACAGCCGGTGTGGACACGTGGTGATTTAGAGCCCAGGTCTGTCTGATGTCACAGCCCTTGGTCCCACCCCAGTGGCAAGAGAGAGACAAAGTGCTGTAAGTGTTCCTCTCTCCCTAGGGAATCGGGAGACTGAGGTCCTTGCACACCTCACCGTGCAACCTGCATCTGAGTGCCTCTTGCCCACACCGGAGCCTGGCTGCTCCAGCATCCTTGTGTGGAGCCTGCAGCCCTGGGTCCACAGGAAACACCTCTGAGCCTTCCCTCTGATTCCCCTGCCCAGAGACAGGCCCACGCTCCTGTCATCTGTCCTCTGTGCTCAGTTGCCTGTCCTCTCCTGCCCTCAGTCTGTTAACACCGGAGCCTCCCCATCTCTTCCCACCTCCTCTCAATGCTGCCTCTCCTCCCTACCCCTTCTAGAAGCTGCTCTTCCCATGGGATCCCAAGGAGTCTCCAGAAAATGGCTTTGGGGTCGCCAGTGTGGGCAAGCTCCACGCTGCTGCCCAAAGCATGTGCCTGCTTCTCAGCGGTGGTTTCTGAAAGAGCTGCTGTCCTTATGCCCCTGTGTTCCCAGGTCCCCAAAAAGCCCCTCAAAAACATGGCTCACCACTCTTGCCCCTCCTCCCGCACTAGGCACTTTGGTGAGCTAAGACGGGTGCTGCGGCGGAGAGGGACAATGGTAGAGGCTGTCACGGGAGCTCCTGCTGTGTGCCTACCATTGTTCAACGTGCCCAACGTAGAACTCACTGTCTTCACAACAAGCCGGTGAGAAAACTAAGGCACGGAAAGACTAGGGCACCTGCTCATTGGCAGAGCTAGTAAGTGGCAGAGCCAGGATGTAAACTGAAGACTGAGCTCCAGAGCGCATGCTTGCAACCGCGCGACATCCGGGGGCGGAGGGGGTGATCGTTCCCTGATTGCCCAGCCAGAAGGAAGCCAGAGCGGCAGCAGCGTGGCCGTGGCCGTGGCCGTGGGCGTGGCCATTGCACTGCTGTAGCAGGAAGCAGAAGTGTATCCTCAGCATCAATGCTGAAATCATTACAATAGCAACAGTAACAGCAGAATGACTGCCATTGTGAGGGGGCTCTAGCAACATGTGAGGCAGGATAGCACGGTGGGGAGGGGTGCAAATCCCAGCGCCAGACTGGGTTCAGATCCCGACTTCTTCTTGTATTAGATTATATGACCTGAGGCAAACCGCTCGACCTCCCAGCCTCGGAGTTTGTGTTTATGAAATAGGACTGGAAATCCCACCTACCTCTTGCATTTCTTGTGAAAAGTCAATGAGAGAAGCCAGGTCAAGTGCTTGGTACCTTCCCCATCAACGTTGTTAGGAAGGAGGAGGAGAGGCAGACACATGACACGGGGATTCTGCGGCTGAGTGCTGGCAGCCTGGTGAGGGCGTGAGGTGCCTGCAAGCACCATGTTAGCATAAGAAAAGGGTCAGAGAGGGCAGCGTGGCCTGGGGCAGAGTCCTGCTCGAAGGATCTGAGAAGGCTTCGGGAGGAGGCAAGATCTGAACAGGACCTTACAGCAGGGTGACACACTTGGGAGGACTACCTAGCTTGTCAGGACATGGGGGACAAGGTGCAGATCACCGACAGAGGCCTATGCCTGCCCACTCCCACCACAGTCCCCAAAGCCACCCCACCCCCAGCCCTTTTCCCACCATCTGCCCTCCAGAACCTCAGCCCAGCCACCAACCCTGGGTGCTGCATTGGCTATGTGCCCACCTTGCCACTGATGTCATTCTCCCTCACCTCTTCAAATACTCCTCCCAGCCCTTCCTTTGCAAATAGCTAGAACCTCACGCAACCCTGGTGTTCTTTGATGGTTTTGGGGGACTCAGGAAAGGCTATTCGATGAGCTGGTTAAGAGGTTGCCAGTTAGGCTCTCTATTAACGTGTTTCCTGAGCCCCTGAGGCCAGGCCATGCATTAGAGCAAACCTTTCCCTACTCTGGGTCCTGTGGGGACTCCGAGGGCCCTTCCTGCCACCCAGGAAAGAGAGATGAGATACTTTAATCAGCTTTATTGGCGCAAGGCCCGAGTGGCACAGCCTTCAGGGGCATAACTGTGCTGTGAGAGGCTTCTGAAGGGCACTGCTTCCAGAAACCTGTCCACCTTCCTTCCACACAACGGCTCATCAGCTCAGGAACTTGAACTGGGTGTCTCTTGATCTGCCCTGTGCAAAGCACTGTGGGAGATATGAGATAAGTCTCCACCTGAGAACTAGAAAACTACGAGCCGGCCATAAGGTAGGAAAGAAACATTCTGAGTGCACCTGCCAAGTGCCAGGTGTTGTGCTAATGGTGTTCATCTAACTTATCTCATGAGCCCACACAGCAAACTCGCGAGGTAGGTAGGTATGCCCCCATTGTACAAATGAGAAACTGACAATCAGAGAGGTTAAGCAAGTCACCTGAGGTCACACAGCAAACTTCAGACCCAGGGCTATGTGACTCTCCCCAATGCCCCAGTTGCAGCTCTGTAATGTCACTGTATAATCAGGAGTGGGAATGGGAAGGGCATGGGCTGAGATAATCAAAGATGCTTTTTAAAAGGGACGAGACTTGTTCTGGACAAGGGGTGAGCTAGAGGAGAATGGGTGGAGGTGAGGGGGTAACAGAGAAGAGATACTAGGAACTGTAACAGCATACACAGAAATGAGGAACTGAGGCACCCAGGTGTGTTAGGGGTACAGTAAAAAGGTCCCTGGGGTTACAGGGGCTCCCTGCCTGGTAGATGGGGTTGGAAGGGCTCTGCAAGACTGATCAGCAGGGTCTGACTGATTTGGCTAATTGCACTTTCTTCCAGATGTAGTGGGGAGCCATGGAAGGCTTTCGAGCAGGACTCTGGGATGGGAAAGTCACCTTGGCTGGGCTGCACTGGCTGGGTTGTGCGCAAGGATGAGGGAAGAAACGCCACTCAAGGAGACTGAGCAATCATCCCAAAGTAGCAGCAGATTTGCTGAACTAATTTCCAGGTTAGGGCTAATTTTTTTATGTTTTTTTTTCATCTAAACTGTATTTTGTTAAGGTGTGATTTTCCAAATGTCAGGAAAAACTATCCATGGTAACCTCCAACTGTGACACAATTATATGGGCAGCGAGGCATCTCGCTTCTGCCCAAACTGCAATAAAACACAGTTCTTGGTTCAAGAAGTCAGGGCAAAGAGTGGCTTCTGAACCAGACTTCCACTGAGCCATGCAGCTTGCTGCTCGAGAAACGCAGGCTTCCTTCCCTGGGTCTATTGTAATCACATAATGAGGGCCCTGCAACCCCGTCCTCCAGCCTTCCCTGAGAATGCACCCCTAAGTGCCTCAAGATGTCCAAAAAACATCAAAGGGAAGGAGAATTATTCTTTGGATATACCATAGGATACAAATCCTGATATCCCACCACTGGAAACAAAAACCCAGGACAGCTCCCGCCGTGCCCATAAAAAATATGGACTCAGAAGATTAACTGGCTCCCATGCTACGATGCTCTAGCCAACCGTAACCTGGCATTTCACACTGAAGAAGGGGGGGGGGGGGAGATGCCTTTATTAACGCTGCTTGCCAAATTTCCCATGAGCCCTGAGGAAGGACTCACGTTAGCTTCCCTCTGCTCAGAGCCCCCTGCTAAAAACTGCCGCCTCCTCTTTCAAGTAAGGCCAACCTGAGGTGTCTGAGAAGGTTCCCCTTGGAAAATGAGGAGGCTGCTCTCTGCCAAAGCGTTTAACTCTTTGTTCCTTCCACGCCGCACGCCAGGCCGAGCGCACAGGCCAGACCTCGTGACTTCTCGGAGAGCTTCCCGGGAGTTCATCTTGTCCCCACTGTCCCCAGGAGGTGGGGGCAAAGGAAGATATGTCAGGGGTGGTTGTACAGCTGTGACTTTGGAGTCACGGACTCGCTGCCGTGAGGTGTGTATAGGAACAGCTAGAGGAACAGTGTTCCTTGCACGAGCGGGAAGGGGCAGGCAGCAGTGGCTTCACAGGGAGGTGGCTCACTGTAGAGCCGGGGGCTACAGGGGCAGAGAAAGGGTGAACGCTCCGCCGCTCCTGCTGCTGCTGACAGAGCTCGGCTGGGTTCTGGGACTTCTGTCCATACTGCCATTGCAGCAGCTGGGATAGCACACCTGGCCTCACCTGGCCCGCACATCTTTCCGAGCAGCCACCGTGCACCCATCTCCCAAGAACGTGCCTTGTGGACAAAAGGGTGTTCCCAAGTCAAAGAGAAGAACCACTGTCTTCAAAAGAATATATACTTAAAAAAAAAAAAAAAGTAAGAGAACCACGTCATACAGAATTTCCTGCAATGCCCACATTCTGAAATGCTGCTTTGGGACTCCAAGCCTTCCCACCTGCTATGCACACACACCTGAACACCTGTCCCTTTCAGTGGGACACAAATCAAAGATGGCCCACATCTTATACTGGGATGCCACTGGAAGTCAGGCAGAAGAGACCCACGGTGCCCAAAGTCAACAGTTTCCTTGAACCTAGCAGCACCTGTTAGCACTGTCTTCCAAGTGCCTTCTTTCAATCCCCACTCTGTCTCTTCCTCCATACCTGTGGCATTCCAAACACTTTCCCTTTGGAGCTTCACTCCATCCCATAGTCCTTATTGCCTGTATCACTTCTGATTGCATTCTTTAGTTGACCCTCTGAGCTCAAGGGCAGAGATTGTCTTGCTCATCTCTATATCTCTAAGGAGAGGATGACATAGAAGATGTTCCATAAATGCTTGCTAAATGAATGGATGGGTGGATGGACGGATGGATGGATGGGTGGGTGGACGGATGGATGGATGGATAGATGGGTGGGTGGGTGGATGGATGGATGGATGGATGGATGGATGGATGGATGGATGGATGGATGGGTGGGTGGGTGGGTGGATGGATGGATGGATGGATGGATGGATGGATGGATGGATGGATGGATGGATGGATGGATGGGTGGATGGGTGGATGGGTGGATGGATGGATGGATGGGTGGGTGGGTGGATGGATGGATGGATGGATGGATGGATGGATGGATGGATGGATGTTTGGGTGGGTGGGTGGCTGGGTGGATAGGTGGGTGGATGGATGAATCTATCCATGAGTCAATGAAGGAATGTGTAAATGAATTCCCCTGGCAGCACTGAAGTCCTGATGGTCAGAAAGGTAATCCCCCTGGGGTTCCTTTAGAGCCATACATCTGCCTGAATCAAACAGCCTTCCCCAGGTTGTCACAAATGTCCCATTACTTTGCCATGGCAGCTGCTCCAGGAAGGGAACAGCTAGTGCTCCCTCTGACATACCTGGAACAGGGCTGACTGTCTTCTCAGAAGTAAATGTGCTCTTTCTATTTGGGGACTGCAGTCTCCTCAGGGGTCCTCTTCTGAGACTCGGGACCTCTCCCACCTCCTTTGCATCAGGATTCTGGACTCAGGAGACCAGTGCTCACCACACTGTGGACAACAAACGGGGGTCTTGAACCGGGTCTGCCCCTAGCCCACTCACCCTCACCCCAACATTTCCGAGAAGAAGAGAATGTGATCTTGGGAGTAGTGTATTTTCCCAACTCTGAGATGGGATTTTTCTATAAAAGAGGCCTATGAAAACAGAGCTGCCTTCAGGAGTTGCCTCACAACCCCAGTGATGGATGTCAACATAGAAAACACCCTCACGATTCTCTTCTAGGGGACACCAAATATATCCCTCCTGCCAGCTCCACCTGCCAAGCAGAGAAGGGCTGGACATCCGCCCCCACTAGAGGCATCTCCCGAAACCTCCCCAAATCCCTGGAGTGAAGCATAGCAATGCCAGAGACATGGTTCCCAGTCTGGGCCTCTCCACATCCAGGAGTTACAAAACTAAAGAATAGCAGTGTCATGAGTATCTCACAATACTTGTCCATATCTCCCAATCCACACTCCCACTGTACAGACGGGGAAACTGAGACCCAGAGAGTGCTAAGTCTCCTGCCTCTCCTCCAGGCTCTCTGCCCCTGGCTGACGGCTGAGCCTAGACACGCCATCCAGTGTGAGGAACGCCAGTGGTCGGGGCTGGGGCGAGGAGGCTGAAAACCTTCAGAAGGCCACATTACCAAGCACAGGCTTCCTGCTGAGGCCACTGAGTGGAGGAAATAATAATGGAGATTGAAAGGCATTCTGCATTTGACCTTCCGCAACCCCACCGTTTTTCAGTAGAACCCGATAGGGATCAGTCACATCTGCTCTCAATAGCAAATGTAAAAAATGACCTGCAGCTTGAAGGTCTGAAAAACATAAACTTGTGTTAAAAGACTGACAAAAAAAAAATCTGTGCACTGCATAGCATGATGTCATTCAACTGCACACACATTGAAATAACAATCGTCCATCAGGGCCCAGGCCCTGGACCTGAGCTCTCCCTCCTGGGAATCATAAGCTGCCCCGGTCCCCCTGCCTGACAGCCATGTGGCCGGTCACATAGCAGGCCTGTGCAATAAGGGCCAGGCTGCTTGGCTCGACTAGGCCCTGAGCTACAGCATGTATCAACTTACCTCGTTCCCCACTTCAAACACTTGGGTGAGCTGCAGGAAGGCTGATGGAAAGCACATTCTGGAAAGCCCAGAACAAGCTCAGTTCTGCCAGGGACCTGGGGAGCAGCCCGAGCTAGCCAAAGATCGATGGGTCTTTAGAAGTCAAGCAGCTCCTCATTAGCCACATGGGCAAGGCCCTCCAGGCCACCGCTCTGTGTGCAGGAGCTGCCCAGATGCTCTCAGGCTGACCTGAAGGCGCCACTGCCCCACACACTCCTGCCTCCCCACCCCCATGACCTCACTCTCATCCGGGCTCTGTCGAGAGCTCCTGACTGATGGAAACTCGGGAAGAGACCTGCGGGGGACTCCAGATAGCTCACTAGACCGGCTCCTTTGTGCGATCTTCATCCCACACTTGTCACAGACACCATCCTGGGCTAGGCACGTGCCTGGGGGCCGGGACAAATCAGCCAGGGTCTCAGCCTTCAGGGGCTCACAGCCCATACAGGGAGGCAAGTCTTACCCAGACCGTGCGTGTCCAGGGCTCAAGTGAGACATCCTAGGACCAGAGGAGGGAGAATGGAGAGCTACAAAGGAAAGAAAC
The DNA here is from genome assembly GCA_030848825.1 of Tadarida brasiliensis. Lineage (NCBI taxonomy): Eukaryota > Metazoa > Chordata > Mammalia > Chiroptera > Molossidae > Tadarida > Tadarida brasiliensis. The sequence continues at coordinate 67,988,837 of CM061270.1, read as the reverse complement.
TGTACAAACCCCAGACTCCACCCAACTCGATGATTAGATCAGCATCTAAGCGAGACAATGCTTCACCGCTTGCCTCAACTACGCCAGAGGCAAGGACCACATGTTCTCATTTGATTTCCTCAGGGTGGAGACAAAGGGAAACAGCCTTCACTAAGCACCTACTGTGTGTTACACACCAGAACGGGCACCTTCACACCTGTCTTCTGCTTCAGTGTGCCCGACAACCCAGGCGGCGAGGGGCGTTGTGGACGCCTAGGTAGACGCCTGAGGCAGTCTTGGTAAGAACAGTTGTTTCTGCCTCACCTGGAAGGGCGCCCCCGTGCTTCCCAAAAGGAGCAGAGCCCAGCCAGACCCCAACAGACGGAAGGAGAGCAAATTCTGGACCAACTACGGTTCCATCGAATGGCGAGCTCGGTGGCACAGCTGTCCGGGTTCAGACGATGCTCCAGCCTGAGAGATCCGCCGCTGAAACAGAACTTCAGCAGCCTGGTGGCTCCCACACCAGCGGGACATGGTTCGAGCTGTCAGTTCAGTAACAGAGGATGCTACGATGATTGAAAATGTCACCTCCATCCTCAAACGGCTCATAGGTTATTAGGGAGAAAGAAGCCTGTAAACACATGTCCCGTGTATGAGTGCCGAGAGAGACTTCTACGCAGAGACTGTGAAGCCACGAAGGACAGAGTCATCAGTCCACCTGGAAGCAGAGAAAGCTTTGTGGTTGGGGTGGCCGACCTGTCCGGAAGCTCCTGGGAGGGGCTCACTGCCCAGGGCGACGGGGGTTGAATGAGGCACGGTCTCTGCTCCCACACACCCCACTCTCGCTGGGAAACAACACTCACTCATCAGAGAAAAGTGAGACGTCAACGGGGACCAAGGAACAGATACTGCCGGAGGCCAAAGTAGGGAGAGGCTGGAGGTCTGGCACATAAGGTCGCAGTTTGATGGCAGAATTGAATTCATTTGGGCAGAAGAGTCAGGGAAAACTTTCTAGAAGATGTAACATAGGCTAGACCTCCATGAGCGAGGTTTAAAAGAGCCAAGAGAGAAACAGTCCAGGAGGGACATGTGCTGACAGGGCCAACATCGAATGTCATCATGTGGACTCGCCCAGTGAACGATGCCCTCCCAAAGGGCAGGCAGCAGGGCCGTGGGGGTCCCCGAGCTCTGTTCTCGGCCCCCAGGCCTGGGTCACCTTGGCCGGTGCCTCAGGGCTCACCCTCCTGTCCTGAGCCCTCCCCAGGGACAAGTCGCCTCCAGCACTGGACAGCAGGCCCCCAGGAGAGCTCGGGGGCCATGCAGACTTCCCCAAATTTGGATTAAAAAAACAGCTATTCACTGTGTCCCCCCACAGGATACATAGCTTCTCTCTAAGTCAGCAGGAACACATCACTAGGGCTATGAGAAAGTAAACAAAGGGAATCTAATTTCAAGGGACAGCTCGCTCCAAGAAGGAGAACAACGCGCTCAGACACGTCCTTTCCCCGCGGAGCCCGCGGCGCTGGGGAAGCTCGCAGCTCCCATGCCAGCGGATTCAGGAGCACTGCTGCCAACGGTGAGCAATGGAGTCAAGCTCAGGGCTCCCTGGGGACACTCCGGCACTGGGGGCTCAGGGGTGTGTCTGTGGAAACCCACAAGAGAAGCCAAAGGAGTCCAGCCTTGCCCTAAGCCAAGAGCTCAAGCCAGCAGATGCTGTCCTCGGTCTCTCCGAAACCCGGGCTCCTCTCTGTTGGCCTCTTCTGAGCCAGCTGACACCTTAACACCAACTTCCCTGCCCTTAAAACATCTGTGCTCTCTGTGGACAAACCAGCTGTCGTTTACTATGTTTTGGCGGGATTGACGTTGTCGGCAGGAACCCCAGTATTCTTTCAGGACTGACCCAAGCTGGGGCTTGAACAAGATTGTACGGCATATGTATCCGTTGCAAAACACAGACCCCAGGGTGCAGGAACTAGATGGGTTCATAGAAGGAAAACAGGAATACAGAAAGCATCAAAGTCACCAGAAGAGCAGAAGTTACTGCAACGGAGAATCTTGTTTGGCAGAGCTGTGGGCTGAGCTCAGAATGATGTGTTGGCCTGACTATTTTCCTACTGAGGCAGAATTTCAGCAGCCTGGTGGTCCTGCAGCATGCAGAGGGTGGTCGAGCTGTCGGTTCATTAAACACAGGGAAGCAAGGTCGTTCGAACACAGCTCCTGTCCTCAAAGAACTCAAGAGTTATTAGAAGGAGAGAAGAGGGCAGCCCTGATGGCTTAACAATGTCAAATCCAGAGGGGGAATCAGCAAGGACTGATGCCCCGTGACTCTCTCTCCCACAGAGAAGTCACAAATGTCAACAGCACCAAGGAGCATCGCAATGCTCTGAAATGAGCATTGGGAAGAAGGGCCCTCTGGCTCTCAGAGAGGGAGCTGGCAAAGGAGAGTGCTCGGGTCCCAGCTGTGCTCCTGGCTCTGCCAGTGACCTGGCTTGGGGACAAGTCCCTTCCCCTCTGTGGGTCTGTTCCCTGTGTCTGTATAATGATAGGCTTGGCCTGGGTGATGGCTGAGAGTCTTCTCAGTGCCAGTCTATAGATCTATAACTTAGCAAGAAAGAGTGTTAATGAATCTGCCAGAAGTTAGAAGAATTGCCCTGTTCCCAGCCCCACCAAAGCACTTAGATTGTGTCGTCAAGCTCCTTGAAAGTTTGCTTCTGTTAGGTTCTCCTAAACCCAGAGATTTCTAGAGACAGATGTGCAGATTAGAGATGGAGATAGAGATAAAGATAGATAGATATAGATAGATAGATAGATAGATAGATAGATAGATAGATAGATAGATAGATAGAAACGTAGATAAAGATTCAGATACAGAAATATAGATTTTGATCTAGATACACAGAGATAGATGTTGATATGGATTAAATTTAGACATAGATATATGTGTATAGACCTATACACACACACATGTGTGAGTGAGCGTGTGTCCCACGGAGCACTTTCCCTTGACTAGGGACATCGGCACAGCACTGCTGATTTCAGTTGAGTTCGTTTCCTACCTCCAGCACACCAAATTCATCTCCATTCGCCAAAGCCCATCTTAAGATCGTCCTCCAAGGAGACTTCCTTGACCCACAGGAGAAGCTCTCCCTCCTCTAAATTCCTACAGGTTGCCATTTGAGCCATGCATAACCCCGGAATAAGAAGTAATTATTTCATTATCACTTATGAAAGTGCTCCCGCAGGTAGAGATGTTTTTACACCTGCGGAGGCGGCCACGGACGACTGCACTCCCGGCGCCCGTGGCAAAGGCGCGCGACCAGCCTGCTCTCTGCATCAGAGGGGCGCTGATCTGCAGGACTGTCCCATCAGAACGTGAACTTCGATTCACACCTCCGACAAGACACCAACATGAACCCAAGATCCGTTTGCAAACCTGAATGTAAAGCTAAAGCCATAAGAAAAACCTAAGAGAATGTATTTAGAACCCAGAAAGAGGCAGATTTTTCCTCGATGGAGCACAAAAACCACGAACCATAGAAAAAATTGGTAAATTGAATTCTGTCATTGAGACACACAAAAATGAAAAACAAGCCATGAGAAAATAGTCACAATTACATATCTCTAACCAAGAACTATAATCCAGATATTTTAAAATTTCCATAAATCTATTTTAAAAGACAGCCTGGAATGGGAAAAGAAATAGATGCTTTACACAAAGGAAATCCACTTGGCCGATAACCATCTGAAAAGATGCTCCGTATCACGAGTGACCAAGGAAATGATGAAAACTACAGTGAGTTATAACTGCACACTCACTAGAATGGCTAACCCAGCAAGACCCTCAGTCCCAAGTAGTGCAAAGGATACAGAACAACTGCATCTCTGATACCTTGCTGGTGGAAAGTGATATAACCACTTTGGAACACGGGTTGGCAATTTCTCATAAAGCTAAACATACACCCACTTTGTAATCCAGCCATTTCGTTCCTATGTAATTACTGAAGCAGAATAAACACATATGTCCACAACAAAGTCTTATATGTGAATACTCCCAGCAGCATAATTCATAAAAGTTACAAACTGGCGACAACCCAATGGTCCCTCAAAAAGAAAATGGATCAAGAAATTGAGGTTGAGCCCAGCTGGTATGGCTCAGTGGTTGAGCATCAACCCATGCACCAAGAGGTCGCTGGTTCGATTCCCAGTCAGGGCACATGCCCAGGTTGTGGGCCTGATCCCCAGTGGGGGGCATGCAGGAGGCGGCCAGTCAATGTTCTCTCTCAACGATGTTTCTATCTCTCTCTCCCTCTCCCTTCCTCTGTCTCTAATATATCAATAAAGAAAAAAATTTTTTTAAAAAGAAATTGAGGTCGATTTATAGGATGGAATACTACGCAACAAAAAAAGGAATGGCCCACTGATACACAGAACAGGATAAATACATCTCAAAAACAAGACGCTTGGCTAAAGGAGCCAGGTAAAAAAGAATTCATTTTGTTCAACCCAATTTTTCTATAAATTCCAAGAACAGGTAAAATGAACCTATGAGGATGGTATTCAGAAGAGTGATTTTTTCCATGGGGGAGGAGGACACACAGGAAAGGGCACAGGAAACTCTCTCAGGTGGTTAAAATGCTTATAGCTTGTTGGGGTATTGGTTACATGGCATAGACATTTGTTAAAACTCATTGAACTGTACACTTATGTTCTGTGTATTTTATAGTATGTAATTATACCTCTTTTTTTTTTTTTTCCAAAGGAATTTGTTGAGTTAATCATTGTTTATAAAATGCCCTCTACATACCAGACCCCAGGCTGGGGATGTGGTCATAATAGGGTGCATCTCCTCCTTCAAGAAAGAATGTATGGAAAAAACACCCCTTTACTCTTTCCCACAAGCCTAGCTTCCCAGTGATCGAAGCCACCTCTGGGTCTTGTCCATCACGCTTTGCAGGCGTGAGCGTGCACACACACACACAGACACACACACGCACAGCAGAGGCTCCTCCCCTGCTGCCCTGGGTCTCTGATGTGTGGCAGTGCATAAATATTTGAGTCTCAAGGAACCCACCAGCATGGTACTACCTGCCCAAAGAAGCTTCCAGAATCAGTCTTCTAGGTCAGAAAGGACCACATGTCAGCATAATGCCCAGAGTCCCCCAGCAAGCCGCCCTCCTCCTCCTGCCTTCCTCCAGGGAAGGCACCAGCTCTTCTGTGGAGCCACAGAGGCAGTGGGAGGAGGGGGAGCCCCTGACCTGCTGGCTCCCAGCCCCCACCTACCCCCCAGGGACAGAGAAACCCAAACAAAGGCCCATTCTCATAGGCAGCCCTTCCAAGAAAAACCAAGTTCTAGAGATGCCGGATCTGGTGTGAATAAGGAAAAAATGCAGAATTCCAAAAGACAAGGTCCAAAAACATTTCTCCCGCTGAGTGTGCTATGAAAGGAAAGGGACAAGAAGGTGGACGGGAAGGAACCCCAAGGCACCCACAGCCAACGAGGGGATTGACCTCCAGCCGCCACTAAATTTCCTGGACAGAATCTGATTTGCAGTGACCCGGGAGGTGCCCTGTTACTTTCAAAATGTTAAATCCTGCTTGAGAGAACCTATTACTTCTGAGCTTTGACTCCTCTTCTGTGTAATGGGAATAACAGCCCCACCCTGCTGGCTCCCAGGGGTGACACAGAGCTTCATGGGGACAGGACTGTGAACGCCCCCAGTGGACTCGGGGACACTGCGCCTCAGCCCGGATCTGTGAGCCCCGTCTCATGGCCTCTGGGTGTTTGTGTTTCATACAGAGAAGATCCTGGGTTACCATTGCAGCTCCAACACATTCTAACTGTGCATTGGGACAGTGGCTCTATTTCTCTCGGCCACCTGCCACAACTGTAGAATGAGAATGTCAACATCACCCTGGAGTTTCCTTGAAGATTAGGAAAATGCCTGGGGAGCCTTCCAGAGACTCTCTGGCCCCCAGTCGGCGGGCAGCCCCTGGGTGTTGCTGTAATGCTTCCTACAGAGAGGGGTTCACCCACTCCTGCTTCCAGGACACTTAGAAGGGAAAGTGGCAGAGCTCAGGAGGGCCAGTTAAACCATGCATGTCGGCTCCGATGTCTGAAGAGTCTGCTAGGCGTCCTGGGAGCACTCTGAGCTGTCACACGCCGAGCCCCTCGTCTGAGCAGGCACGGCTCGGGGCTGGCCCGCACGATGGCGCTCCTGGAAACCAAATGCGGCAGGAGCATGGCATTCCGCTTTACAGAGCGGGCACTGTTCTCTCGCTCGTGTTCACAGTCCGAGTGGCAGAGGCCGCACACGTGGGTCCAGGGTGGGTGGGGCGTGCACTGAGTCCTGAGGATGAACTCAAGGGAGGGTTTCCAGGCAGAGAAAACATTGTGAGTCCAAACAGTGGGCAACAAGTGTCCATCAGTAGATGAGTGGATAAAAACACTGTGGTACATCTACACAATGGAATACTATGCAGCTGTGAGGAAGAAAGATCTCTTACCCTTTGAGACAACATGGAGGGACCTGGAGAGTGTTATGCTAAGTGAAATATTCCTGTCAGAGAAAGACAAGTACCACATGATCTCACTTATTTATGGAATATAATTAACAAAATAAGATGACGATCAAAATAGATCCAGAGACAAGGAAGTAAGGAACAGACTGACAAACCTCAGAGGGAAGGGGGGTGGGGGGATTGGGAAGAGATAAACCAAAGAACGTATTTGCATATATGTACAACCAATGGACACAGACAATAGTGTGGGGAAGGCAGGAGGGGGTGGGAGCGGGGAGGAGGGGGTCAATGGGGTATAAAGGGGGCACATCTGTAATACTTTGAACAATAAAGATAAAAAATAAAATAAAACAAACAAAAAATAGAATAAAAATAAAAATCATTATCTCATTAAAGTTGTGAGAATAGGTTGAATCTAAAAACAACAACAACAAATAGTAGGCAAGAGAACCGCACTTGGGTTCCAGAAACCCCGCGGAGTCCGGGAGTGAGCGCACAGAAAGCCGAGGGCAAGCTGCACCACGTGAGCGAGGACACACGACAGGGCCAGCGGGTGGTACCGTGAAGTTTCAATCTGCTTCTCAGGGCAGGGGGAGGGCATGGAGGCAGAGACACAGCACCCCCAGATCCACGGCCCGGGCAGCGCTGTCCAGCGTGGTAGCAACTGGCCACCCATGACTGTTTAAATTAATTAAAATTAAATAGAATTTCATGCCCTGGCCAGTTTGGCTCAGCAGTTAGAGCATCGGCCCGCGGACCAAAGGGCCATGGGTTCGATTCCAGTCAAGGGCACATACCTCGCTTGCAGGTTTGATCCCCGGCCCAGGTCCAGGTCATGCGGGAGACAACCAGTCAATGTGTCTCTCTCACATCAATGTTTCCCTCTCTCTCTCTCCCCCCCACCTTCCACTCTATCTAAAAAATCAACGGACAAATATCCTCAGGTGAGGATTAACCAAAAGAAAATTAAATTAAATAGAATTTAAAGTTCAGTGCCTCAGTGGCACCAGCTACATTTCAAGCACCTGACAGCCACCTGTGACAGTGGCAACAACTGTCGACTGCGCAGATCTAAAACATTTCCATCATTCCAGAAAATTCCATGAGAGAGCACCGCTCTAGATCAGTCCCTCCACCTCCATGGTGAACAAAATGAATAGGAGGCATGGAGGCCACTGAGAGAAGCAAAGGCTCCCAGCCTGCGGCTGAGGTAGAGAACTAGACGGAAGCAGACTGGGAGACTTGTCAGGGGAACGGGGACAGGGCCTGGTAACCACATGGCTGGAGGAGTGGCTGGTGGATCTGGAGAAGTCACGAGCAGTGGCCTATTTTCTGGCATGGTCATCTGGGCACAGAGACGGGGGCAGCGGTCACTCACAGGGACCAGGAAAGGGAAGGAGCAGGTGCGGAGAAGGGTGCGGCGCTCAGTTTGGGACGTGCTCCGTGCACGGTGCCGGAGGAACAGCCAGGAGCCACGTCCAAGGGCAGGGCGCTGTGGTCCGCAGCTGCGGGTTGTCTGGGGCAGAGGCTGTGGGGCTGGGCTAAGGTGCTCCGTGTGCTGGGTGCCCGAGGGCAGTGAGATGAACACAGCTGTGCAGTCCTGTGCAATGAGGTTGCAGGACCTGGGGCAGCAATGCTGAAGGTCTTCAGGGCGGAGAGGCCCTGGGCTGCTGGGCTGTAAACCACACGCTTTGTGCTGCGGGTCTGAGCTCTGAGGCCGGGAAAGAGGGGTGCGGGATTGTGGAATTGCATGCTGGGACCATGGACAAGCAAGAGTCTCCCTCTTTCCCCCTGGGCACAAAGTGTGTCATTTGGTCTCCTGGGCAAACCCGCAGGAGGCGCTCTTTCCGGACACAGCCTGGGGGTGGGGAACAATGGACGGGTGGACATGGGGTGCAGGCAGCAGGAGGCACCCACCTGGAGTGTGGAAGCCCCTAGACAACGGCTCGGCGAGCTGGCGGGCCACTCAGGAAGGAAGCCTGGGCTGTCCCCACTTCATCCCCACCTCGTCCCCCGTGTGCAGGAGGCAGGGCACAGGAATGTTGCTCTCCAGAGCCACTGGGACACTTCCTGTCAGTCCACATAACTGAGTATTACAGTATTTAAATTACAAATTGAAGATTATTTTTACAGGTGTCATTTTAAATATAACATGAAATTTCTTGACATTACATCAGCCCTACCACACAAACAGCTGCTCCAGGCTGCCTGCACATGTGAGGCCGTGCCTGAGGCTGGCAAGGGTGTGTGCGTGTGTGTGTGTGTGTGTGTGTGAGAGAGAGAGAGAGAGAGAGAGAGAGAGAGAGAGAGAGAGAGACCAAGCGGGTGTGTGCGACTGGGTGTGAGTCCACGCAACTGACCCAGTGTGTGTGAGGGTGTGTGGTGAGGAGGCATCTACGTGTGTGGTTGTGAGGGTGTGCATAGGGATATGTGATCTGTGTGTTATGAATGTGAGCGGACATATGGGTCTGTGCATCCCTGTGAATGGGGCTGAGAGCGGGAGGGAGGGGGAGGGAGGGTGAGCACTGCTGGGGGCAGGCGCACAGGTGACAACCCCGAAGGCAGGCGGCACCTGGCCGATCTCTGTCTCCCTCTAGAGCTGCCCTGCGTTCGGGGAGGTGCAACTTCCATCCCTGGGCAGAGGGGCTGCATGGGCCCAAGGTGGTGCTGCAGTGCCCTCCAGTGGACACGGCCCTGTCCCAGCCACCAGCCAGACCCACAGCAGTGGAAAGGACCTGCCTGGTCGACCCACACCGCAACTCCTGCTGCTCACCCACCCACCTCGAGTGCGGCAGGGAGAGCCTGCTGGAGGCTCCCTAGTCCCCAGAGGCAAAGCCGGAGTGCACTTCAGTGATGGCTCCGATCCTCCATCTGGAGCCCTCTAGCCTTTCCCCTGCTGGCCAGGCACCGCCCAAACCCATCCCACGGTTCCCCCACCGCGATGCCCCACCTCAAGGATGGTCACCAGGATGGCCTCTTCCAGGAAGTTTCTCCTGAGCCCCCAGATGACAGGAGGGCCCTGCCCTAAAGCCCTTTCTCAAGGCACAACCCGCTCTCTCAGGGCCTCCGGGGGCCTGGGGGCCCGGGGGCCCAGAGGACAAGGCCTGGGCCCTCCTGCCTGCCGCTTCCCCCCATGTAACAGCACAGCAGGACAGAGAGCAGCTGCTCTGCCAACTAGACACTGTCCCATGCTCTTCCAGATAAGAAGTGACGAGGGTCTGTGGAGAGAGACACAGGCAGGCAGGGAGCATGCAAAGACGCAGGGTTGATTCCACCCCGCCCCACCCCGCCCCGCTCCGGTGCTCCCAGGCAGGGCGCCGTGCTCGGGCCTGAGTGTGCGACTGCTCCAGGGGGCTGTTTCAGAGTGGAAAGAGGGAACTCTCAGGGAGAGACTGAACCCAACAAAAGGAAAATCCTCTGGGCTTCCACACTGGCCGAATGTTATTCGTGGCAGAGCCAGCCCTCACCCAGCCATCGGGCCTGGGTAACGTGCAGCAGGAAGGTCTGTCCAGCCAGCTGCCGGGCACCAGCCAGGCCTCCGCGGTCCCCCTGGCCCGAGGGAGCCTGCAGCGTACTGCCCCGAGGGCCAGGATCAAGGAGGAAAGGAGTGCGCCCAACCAAGGGAGCAGGAGGACCAAGGACAGCCACCCATGCCCTCTCAGAATCACTGGCTGCATTGGTACCACTACTGAGCTCGGTACCCTCTGGACCCACTCCCCAGCTTAACCAGCCAGGTCCAACCCACAGGGATCTACGGCCGTCTGGGGCAGACCCCCTGAACGCCCGCCCTCGGAAGGCCTGCCTTCTCCCTGCTCTGCCCCTCCTCCCAGAGTCAGCTGGCGTTGCTCCACTTGGACACCAGCATCCCAGGCTCACCCTCGGCAACAGGGAAGGAAGCCAGAGCACCTGCTCGCTGTGGAAGGGGGGAGGGTGAAAGGGCAAAGGGGCCGGTGGTCCTTATGACACGCCAAGTCCACGGCATGGACGGAGTACGCAAGCCAAAGGCCTCTGGAGTTCTCTTTCTTCGCTGTGTCCGGAGTGGGTGTGGATGCTCAGCCCTGAGCCAGGCGACCAGCCTCTGCCCCGCAGGTCTGAAAGGCCCCTTCCCGGCAGCAGGTCTGGGTCTGTCAGCTTCTGGCCCCAGCAGCCTAGGGCCAGGCACCCAGCAGCACATGCCCCACCCCCCGAGCTCCTCTGTAGGACGTCAGAGCTGAGGAAGGGAGGTACCGGTGGGGGCACCTCAGAGCTCCCCACTGCGCATGCGCGCGAACACACACACACACACACACACACACACACACACACGCACACGCACACGCACACGCACACGCACACACACACACACGCCAAGCATGAGCATGAAGAAAGACACTGAAAACTTGAAGCATCTGGTGGCTACCCCCTGCTCTGATGCCAGGCCCCCACTATTTTCCAGATGGCCTCTTCCAAGTCTGGCCTTTCTGTCTGTCATTTCTGACTGAAGTCTTTTTCACTTCTCTATGTTGCTGTCTCTGGTCTCCACCCACGTGTGTATCAAGGAAAGTACAAGGGAATCTTTCCACACCGCAAATACATCGCAGACAGTACCAATCCAGGTCTCAGTCCTGACTGCCACCTCCCTGCACAGCTCAGCTTCCTCGCCTGCCCCATCTTGATGCGCAGCTCCCAGCCTTCAAACAGGCGTACGAGGGGCTGGCAACCCAGCCAGCAGTGGTGGCTGTCGGAAAGGAGGCGAGAGCCACAGGGGACAGCGGGTTCCATCCACAATCTAAGAAGACAGAAGTCAACATCCTCATGGCCGTGATCCTCGTGGCCATCGTCATCGTGGTCGTCATCCTCGTGGCCATCGTCATCGTGGCCATCATCCTCATGGCCAGCGTCATCGTGGCCTCATCCTCGTGGCCATCGTCATCGTGGCCTCATCCTCGTGGCCATTGTCATCGTGGCTGTCGTCATCGTGGCCATTGTCATCGTGGCCTCATCCTCGTGGCCATCGTCATCGTGGCCTCATCCTCATGGCCATCGTCATCGTGGCCTCATCCTCATGGCCATTGTCATCGTGACCGCCATCCTCGTGGCCATTGTCATCGTGGCCTCATCCTCGTGGCCATTGTCATCGTGGCTGTCATCATCGTGGTCATCATCATCGTTTCTAATGGTTCTTGAATGCTCATGTATGTCGAGCCTTGTGTAAAGCACTCATGCCGATTATCTCCTTTATTTTACAACACACCCACGAGGGGGTCCGATCGTCTCCCCACTGAGCAGGTGTAGAGGGCAAGGCCGTGCCATCCCTCCCGGACCGGTCAGCCTTGCTGCCCTGTTCCAGCTTCTCCGTGTGTCCGACCCACAGTTCTCACACTGGGGAGCGACTCACTGGAGGGCTCATGAAATAAATGGAGTGCGTCACAACCGATGGAAGAACACTGCAGTGAAAGAACAGAACAGTTTCGAGCGCGTCTCACACAGCAGTGGCAAGCGCTGTTTCCTACACTTGTTTCAGCTCAATCTGCATACGTATGTGTTCATACCCCCACGTAGAATGCAGTGGAATAGGAGTCTAAATAGATTTCTTACTGTGGGTCTCAGTCAGAATCTCCAACGGTCTGTGTGGGAACTTCTGTCCTGTTCTTCCCACTTTGGATGCTATGGTGTCTCCTTGCCACCCCCACCCCAGTTCCCTGCTGCCCTGGGTTACTAAGGAGCCACCGCCGGTCCCAGGGATGCTGCTGAGCCTATAGGGGACAGGGTCCTGAAGATGCCTTTGCCATCTGCCTCCTGCTTCAGTGGGGTGCTTCTGTCCACCTGCAGGACTGATGTGTCCCCAAAGAGGCGTAACGGCCCCGTCCTCTCCGAGCTGTCAGGTTAGTGCCTTTGTCTGCAGAATTAGCACAGGTCCACCTGCAGGCTGGTGTCCTCGTTAACTATTTTCTACATCCTGATCCCATAAGGATGGCTCCAGGGGACCTTTCAAATAAGCACTTCATTTGCACTGGCCTCGCCAGATTGCCAAGAGTGGCGCCAGCTTCATCAGCAGAGGGGAGGGAAGCCTGGGCCTCTCTGAGTTTTCTCCGCCGACCGGCGGCAGCTGGACCAGCTCACACAGAAGGGGAAAGTCAGGGCAGGGGCCCCTCATGCCTTCCCCTCACCCTGCAGCGTCTATCCTGGTGCCTCCTGGACAGGAGAGCTTCTCCTAGCCACGGACAAGCCCCAAAGCAGTCTGTGACCTGCTCTGTTCGCTCCTTGTCTAAAAGACGCCAGGTGGAGGAGATGGTAGTAGATGAAAGGTTCCTCGAATCACCCTAAACCAACAGACACCTGCTCCACTTCTGAGGACCCCCATCCCTGTCCTCTGTGCAGCTCTGGGCCCAACTTTCCTGAGAATCCTCCCGTGGCGACCAGTCCAAGGAAGGAAAGACTCCCAACATCCCCTAACACTCACTGGGGACCAGGCGGGGGAGTCAGGGAGACAGCCTTGGGTCTTGGGCCAGCAACTTAGCATTCTCCTGGGGAGATGGGACCCCAGAGGGAACATTTGTCAATGACAAATTGGGAATGCTAAGAAACAGTGTGGAAGGTCAGAGTCAGGAGCACCAACATTCAGAGGAGAAGACTTGTGAGCCCGGCTCTGGGGAAGTGTAGGGTTCCTAGAAATGAGGGCTCAGCTAAGATCTTAGAGAAAGGTAGGTAAGGAGGCCACACAGAAACAGTGCTCCGGGCAGGGAGGATGGCATGACTAAGGAGGAGGAACATGAAAAGGGCAGGGCATGTTTGGAAGACAGTGGGTAGATTAGACCAGTGGACCAGAGCCCGTTCGTAGGGGAGGGGAGGACACGGAGGGCAGGGCTTCCCAGCCAGGTGCCCAGGCACAGACTGCTGCAAGCACACCAGGGCATGGGCACTCTAGACCCGGGGCTTGGTCTGGGGATCCGAGGCAGCAGAGCCCTGGATCAGTGCCTCCAATGGACATGAGGGTCTGTATAACACGGAGATCACATCCCCAAATCAGTTCATCAGTCTCGGGCACGTGGTCGAGCACAGAAGACAAGCACGTTCCGTTTCAACAGGACGCAGTCAGAGCTGGGACGGAGGGAGGTGCAGCCCGCGATAGGAGCTCAGAGGAAGCATCTACCAACCTGGGGGCCAAGGAAGACTTCCCAAAAGCTGATAACTGAGCGGAGTCTTCAAGGGAAAGGGGGAGAGAAAAGGACACCCCAGGCCAAGGGAACAGCAGGAGCAGAGGCGAGGCAGCTAGGGGCCACGAGAAGTGTGGAAGAATCCAGAAACACGGCAGAGCTCCAGGAGCGATGCCAGCTCTCGGGTGCCAGGCTGACCGGTAGAAATGTACTGGAAGGAGGGAGACAGAGCAAAGGAGGATGCAGGAAGTCTTCCCCAGCACCGGCTCTGTTCCTAAAGAAGAGAAATACACAGCTGGGCCCAAGGGAAAAGGCGCCCCTGGGTGGGGGTTGGGGAGAAGTGGCATTGAGCCCCCTAAGGCTGAGGCTGTTGGTTCTGCTGCTAGCTGACACCCCAGCCCCCAGCAGGTGCAGCCTCACTAAAGGGCCCAGGCCAAAGTGTGCTGGGTGTCCTTCCAAAATGCTTTTCTTAGCAAAGGTTTTCCTGTGACCTTTCTTGGAGAGGAAAAGACAAACACTCCTCACCATAGCTATTCCCTGTCCAGCTTTCCAAAGAACGACTCCCCCACTGGCCCTACAGGGGGGTGAACCCCCCAGGGATCGGAGAAACACTGAGAAGACTTCCAGGGAACACAGGAGAGGATCTATGTGATTCAAGTATCAACTATGAGGTGTCCTCGGGGCAGTCACACTTGGCAGGAAAGGAACATTCGGATTCAATCAGGTTGTTCCACTGGCAGACCCTTTTTAAAAATGGGGTAAAAATAACCTCTACCAGCGGTTCTCAACCTGTGGGTCGTGACCCCTTTCACAGGGGTCGCCTAAGACATAACAGTAGCAAAATTACAGTTATGAAGTAGCAACGAAAGTAATTTTATGGTTGGGGGTCACCACAACATGAGGAACTGTATTAAAGGGTCGCGGCGTTAGGAAGGTTGAGAACCGCTGCCTACAGTAAGGTAAAATGTGACTAACGGGATCACCACAAAGCGTTTGTTGAATTTGGAGGGTAGGTGAGGGGAAACCCATCAATTTCACACACAGAAAAGCAAAAGCACATTTACCTGTGTCTGGGATATCTAAGTAATCATAAAATCTAATATTGGAAACAATTCTCTTTTTTGAAAGAAGGTATAAACAAGATGGATAATTACAAAAAGCAAACAAGCCCTGGCCAGTGTGGCTCAGTGAGCGTCGTCCCATGCACTGAAGGGTCACGGGTTCGATTCCCTGTCAGGGCACATACGGGAGGCAACTGATCAATGTTTCTCTCTCACATCGATGTTTCTCTTTCTCTCTCTCCCTCTCCCTTCCTCTCTGTCTCTAAAATCAATAAAAAAATGTCCTCAGGTGAGAATTTAAGAAAGAAAAGCAAAGTAAATAAGAATAGCGTATATAAAAACAAGACTAATTCACCAGAGAAAGTGGAAGTATGTGGGTGCCTGGTCCTACGCCCCACCATCTGGCTCCAGCAGGTGCCACTGCCAAACAGATCTGGCAGGACACACAGGGATCAGAAAAATCACCCTTTGTCCCCGATCCCTAAGTCCCGCTCACGTGACACCCTAGGCTGTGTGGCTCCTCTCTTCACACATCCATGTCCTGCTTCCCAGAGGGACAACAAACACCGTGAGAGCAGGGCCCGTGCAGGGAAATGAGTCGATGTGGGTTTCTAGCCATCGAGTCCTGAGCCGGGAACCCACAGAGACCATCGCACAGACACACTGGACAAGGCCTGACTCTTCCACCAGCCTCCCCACCTGGTCCCACGCCTTCCTCCCTGTGCCAGCCTCCTGGCGCCCGATAAGCCCAGTTACGTTTCCAGGTTGGGTGTGCCGAGGGAGCGGATCCACTGCAATTCTGCACAAAGAGGGGAGCGGGCAGCAGGCGACCCGTGAGCTTCCTATTCGTTCCAGCCCTCTGCGTGGACCCTTTGATTGGAGACCTCGGTTTTGTTCGGGATATTTCTGAGAACTTAAGCAGCTTCTGCAAATTGGACCTACTATCTCTTATTTTTCATCATTTGTACTGACTTTATTCATTGCACGGCCATTCGTGCGGTTCATTGTGGCAACAGAGTCATGAACACCTGCCCCCTTCACAGGTCTATCCCAGTGAGGAAGCAGACAAGGGACTGGAACTGGGGGTTGGCTGGGGCCCCTTCCCTGGTAAATCAAAGTCACGTTGACCCAACGCCCTGACCCACACAGCTTAGAAAGTCCAGGCGCTTCCCTGGAGCTCCTGCGTGTTCTGAGGAAAGCTAACACCCTTATGTTAGTTCATCCACCTGTGACCTTTCGTCTCTGAATCCTGACTCTTTCTTCAGTGTGTCTTGGCTGTTTATCTCCACCATGGAGGAGACCCAGACATAAGCCCACCTCCTTTTCTGGGTTTACTCTACACACCCACACCAGTCCTTTGTGTGTGGGCTACGTGTACTGGACACTTGGCAGGGGAAAGTGAAGGATGTTTACACCTCGAAGTCCTACAACTTCCATTGAACAGGAGTCATTCTGGTCTTGAAAAGTGTTTGGTCCAGTCCGCCATCCTCTCCCCACCTATTCCCCTGCTCTGTCCTGACCGACACCTGGGTTCTCATCCATTTCTACTACACAGCAGTTTCAATCTCCTGCTAACCCAGGGCCCAGAGTTCCACCTTCCAGACAAATAGCTTCTCAAGATATTTTCCTAAACAAATCCAATTCCTTTCTCAAGAAAAGTCCAGTGCCATCCATGAGGAGAAAAATGTCTTCTGCTGCATAAGTAGGCATTAGCTATGCGTGGAACACAGCACTGTGGTGTGGGATACACTGAAGGTTATGAGAGCCCAGAGACCACCGGCCTAGACTGAAGGGGTCAGAGAAGATATCCCAAGGGAAGCAACAACTAAGCCGAGACCAAGTGAAAGGGTGGAGTTACCCAGGAGAAGAGAGGAAAGGTGGCCCTGAGGCCTAGAAGCAAGAGAGATTTTGCACATCCAGGGAATGACCAGAGGCTCACCGTGGCTGGAAGGGACAGTGCGGGCGGGGGGCAGGATGAGGGAGAAGGCTAGCGAAGGGGCTGGCCAGGCCACACCTTGTCGGTCAGGTGAAGATGTTTGCACTTGATCCAGAAGGCAGTGGGGAGCCACGGAAGGCTTTCAGCAGGGTAACGCCAGCCAGAGTTGCATTTTAGAAAGATAAATGGATGAAGGTCGAAAAGGCGATTATTAAGAGGTGACACTTGCAGTAGAAACCGGTGGGAGGTGACCACTGTGGTCCACGTGGGAAAATGACGATGGCTGGACAAGGGAGGTCTAAGTGGGGAAAAAGAGACAGGTACAAATTCAAGGATACGAAAGAGAAAGGCAACTGCCCTGTCGTGACGGGGGAGGGGGCGGGCGGGGGGCTTGGACAACCCGCCACCTCTGAACTGCGCAGCTGGGCTGCAGGCCACGCCGTGTGCCAAGGCGGAGAGGGCAGGAGGGTCGGAAGGGATCCGCTGGTCTCTCTCCCCTGCCCACTGTGCAAAGACATGTGTGTTCCCACCTGGATCTGGCCAGTCTTCTCACTGCACACGCCCCTCGGAAGTCACCTGCCTAAAGAGGACCCAGCGAGGCCGAAACGGGGAAAAGCAGCTACATATTTTTCTCAAACGCTGTGGGAAGCCAAGGAAGAAATCTGTTTCAGCACTGCCCAGGCTGCCCTCTCTGGCCCTCCTCCTGCAGCCCCCTCAGAGGGCAGATCCGGGTCAGCCTGCACCTGCCAGCCTGGCCCCGTCTGGGTCTGTGAGTCTAAACCACGGCCCTGCTGTCCCCCAGCCTGAGGGAAGACGCCTTGGTTTGTTCTCTTCTACATACATGGTCATTCCTCAAGTCCAAGAAAGCAAACACGAAGGTAGTCTCACTTAGCCAGGCTGCAATTAGCAGATTAGCGGCTTGTTGGTCTTGTCCTGGGTCCCACTCTATGATCTCATGAAGGCCCAGAGTGCCTCAACCCCGGCCGCTCCAGGAAAGGGCCATCTACTTCCCTGGCAAAAAGAAAAGAAAAAAAAAGAAAAAACCAGCCTGTCACCGTGAGTTTCCCCGATGTAGAGCTAAACTACAATTGATGTTCTGTCTCTATCAATTTCTCAGGAATGCCGGGACGCGAGCCCAGTATTAATGAGGACAGCAGAGAGGAAGGCATGCGCTTGGCCCCTCTCCAGGGCTGACGGAGAGCATGGATCCTGAGTAATTCCCGGAGACCTGGAGAGGCCCGAACAAGGCAAAACAAGCAGGCTCTGGGGTCATGCACGAGGCTTGGTGGGGCAGACGGATGCCAAAAAGGCTGGGGAGAGCATTTCTCTGGGAAAACAGCCTCGTGATCACCCCGTGTATGATCATGTGTCATTTCCACCATCCGAGAATGGCAACTTCACTCTGGACTAAAAGGGCATCCCCATAGGTCTAGGCATACGGCAGGGTATGATCACACACACACTCTCACACTCAGACATGTTCACCGTGTTCACGCACACTCGCACACTCGTACACCCGGAGCGTATATGACACACTGGGGGACCAGGGCAAAGTCAGAACCACCTCTCAAGAAAGGGCTGATGCTCAGCTCCCACACTTTGACCCAATCCCTCAGCACTTCCCAGAACTGCCTCTCAAATCAGAAGCCCTCCCAGGTCAGCAGCGGGGATAAGCCTTGATTCGTGTGGGAGGCCTCACTAGTATCAAATTAAAAACCAAGAAAAGGCTTGTCTTCCTCTCAGTTTGAAAATGAATAGAAGCTGGTCATTGGCTCCTGTTTTTCAGACAATGTCATTTGGGGGCTTCTGGTTGCCGAACCGTTTTTTAATCACATGTAATTCCTTAATCCTTCCAAACTGATCCGCTCCTTTTAAGTTCTCACTGGCTCTGGTCAAGCTGGAACAATTCAGCTAAACCATCCATCCCAACAAACCATCTCATCAACCCCCTAGGATGTGGGTCTCCGCAGGATTCAAAAAGTACAGCAGACTCCATGGGCGCACAGAGGAACCGAAGGGTGGTGGTGGGACATCTGTAGCATTGGAGATGGCCATATCTGCCTGGCAAATCCCCACGAGAATCAAGAAAAACAAATGGAAGGTGCTGCCTCTATTCAATCAAGCAGAGCTAATGTTATTAGGAACGTGGTCATGTTAACCCTACCCTTAGGAGACTGGAAAAATGGAATTTATTTCTGGGCTCCGGAGCCCTCAACCCCTCCTGGAGTGTACACACTGCCACATAAAAAAGTGGTGTGCCTTCTTCCTCGGAACCCCCTCCCCTGGAATGTACAACGAACACAAGGCGGTCATAACATGTGACGCCTCTTTCTTCCATGTGCTTTTAAGGGACTTTCATGGGAATTTTAATGTATAACAGTTATAATAACTATCGTAATGGTGTTGGTAGAAAAGGAAGATAGAAAAAGGACAAGAAGTATAAAAAGAAAGACAAGGAGAAGATGCAGAAGAGAACAGAAGACCTTACACATAGTAAATGCTAAAGAATTATTTCAGAAGGCCAGTTCAGTGAGCACACATCCGAAGAACACCATGTGATGCAATGCACCAGACTCAGAATTGGTTGTTATTCCAAGCCTCGCAACCTTGGAGAATACTGGACTTCTGTCTTAGTCAGACTGGCCTACGTGACGAAGTACCATAAACTGGGTGACATAGCCAGAATTGTATTTTCTCACAGTCTGGGGGCTAGAAGACTGAGGTCAGGGTGCCAGCATGGCCAGGTGCTGGTGAGAGCTCCCTCCCTGGCTTGCAGACAACCACCTTCTCACCATGTGCTCACATGGCCTGTCCCGGGCGCAGGTGCACGAAGAGAGCTCAGGCTCCCTGCTGCCTCTTCCCGCAGGGGCACCAATCCCACCATACAAGGGTCCTGCCCTCATGACCAAATCACCTCCCACAGGCCCATCTCCACTGTCCTCACGTCCGCAGTTAGAGCTTCAACATGTGAATTTGGGGGGTGGAGGAGGGACACACTCCAGCCTCTAACAACTTTTTTTTAATTGATTTTTTAGAGAGCGAGGAAGGGAAGGAGAGAAAAATAGAAACATCCATGTGAGAAAGAAACATTGATCGGCTGCCTCCTGCGCCCCCTACTGGGGATCGAGCCCACAACCCAGGCACGTGCCCTGACCGGGAATCGAACCGGGACCTCTCAGTCCATGGGACGATGCTCAATCCACTGAGCCACACTGGCCTGGCCTCTAACAATGTCTTAAACTTCAGTTTTCTCATTTGCAAAGGAGGATGATATTAATGCCTATATTTGTTTCTTGGATCTCCTTCTACTCAGTCACCTCTCTTGTCTAGAAGCTACACATTCTGGGCTATTGTTAACAAGAGTTTCTAAATCTCCCTGATGGGCGGGACACATGGAAGGCGTGTGCGTGCTCTGCACACGGGCTCAGAGGCTGCAGCCTGGCACTGACGCTGCCCAAGCTCCGTGCCAGCTGAGGAGTCCTCACTGAAGCAAGGCTATTCAGACACAGGCCGCCGAGCACACGCCCGAGAGTCCCATGAGCTTCCGAGAGCCTCTGAGGATTATTTCAAAGGACGGAAGTTAGAGCGCCAAGGCGAATGACAGGTAGCGCTTAGTTATGGGAGAATTCCGGAGACCCCAGACTTACAGCCCAATTTCTAAGAGAAGGTTTACAAAGCAGCTTTATGTTAAAGAGGTATGTGACACCTAAACGGACCCAGGACTATTTCTGTGGAGTGGAGGCTGGAGACAGCGTGGAGCCTGATCTCTGACAGAGATGTGGCATCAGCCGTTTTTCATGACGTTTCCTTAACTTAGAGCTCTGTTTACCAGTAGGCACTAAACATGGGGCATTTGGGGGTGTCTTAGTTACCCAAACTGCTGCTCGGGGACAAAGCAGGACTTGTGTCTTTTCCAGGTGGCCTTATATAGGGGAGCTCTGTGGGTGAACACCACCCCACCAGGACCTCAGTCCTCCGATCCCCATTTTTTACTCTTTCTGCCAAAGCATATCCCCATTATGGGGTCACATGAGGTGAATGGGGTGCCCTGTGCAGCACTGTCTACACTTTTCCATTCCCACTCGGGGCAGTGAGTACTAGCTACCACCATGATGGTCCCAAAGCACCTTCTGTGGTTACACTGAAGGGTCGTGTGCTTCCTAAGGCCCCGGGTGTTCTTCTCCTCTAGTCCCTTACTGAGAGCACTGTGGTTGCTCATGTGTGTAAGTGCTGAAGGGTGAGACCCAGTGTCCTTGAGGCTGGAATTGGGGATGGAGCTGAGCATTTTTCCGTGTCAGCTGTACTGGTGCTTCTTCAGGCCCCACAGTGTGCCTCGCTGTGCACTCTACTGTGATCTCTCTTCTTCTTTTAACGTGTCTCTTTGTCCCAACAAGACTCTGGGCAGCTGCAGAGGTCAAGTCTCTCACTTCTGTGTCCCACTGGGGGCTCTTTCTGCCTTGAAGGAGTCACAATTTTGTTAAGAAGGTCAAACCTATATTAATGGGATGGAGTGTGGGACTTTGCCTATTGTCTCAGAATTGTGGCTAAGGCCCAAAGTGATGGACCAAGATGCTGATCATCCCACATTCTAAACTCAGACAGTCACCATCTCCCCTCACTGTTTGCTTCAAGCTACCGAAACCAGCTCTACATTATGCAGTACCAGCCTGTCAACATGAAAGGGACCTGCAGAGACAGATGAGGTGGCCTTCATAGGTAGGGTGCAGTGTTCAGGGAGAAATGCCATGCCCTCCCCCCAAAGCAAGAGAAGGGAAAGACTCCAAAATCACTTATAAAGATTAGACGTTGTTATGGGCTGAATTGTGATCCCCCAAAATTCAAAAGTTGAAGTTCTAATGCCCAGTACCTCAGAATGTGACCTGATTTGGAAATAGGGTCATTGCAGATATAATTAGTTAAGATGAAGTCATACTGGAGTTGGGTGGTCCCTAATCCAATATGATTGGTATCCTTATGAAAAGAAGACCATGTGAACACACACACACACACACACACACACACACACACACGGAGAACACCATGTAAAGGCTGGAGTCATGCTACCACAAGCCAAGAAACTACCAGAAGGTAAAAGAGATACTTGGAACAGAGTTTTTTCTAAGACCTCCAGAAGGAGCTGCTGCCAAAACCCTGATTTTGGACTTCTGGCCTCCAGAACTGTGAGACAGTACGTTTCTGTTGTTCTGAGACACCTGATCTGTGGTGCTTTGTTAGAGCCTCCCTAGGAACTTAAAACAGAGACACATGCCAGAGCAGAAGACATGCAGCTCATCCACTCATTCGGAGTCGGCTTTGGCATTCCACTTATTGACTACTCCTTGGCTACCTAAGCAAGGAGAAAGAAAGTTGAAGAGAACTGGTGAGAAGACACCAGGAGGAATGGGGGGGACCAGAAACTCTGCCTGACTTTCCAAGTTCCAACAGATACAGAAGCTGCCTGCTGTCCTGGAGTTGGCTGCAGGGAGAGAGTAGACACATTCTAGAACTACCCAGTGTAGGAGGCAGAAAGACACACAATCTATGGGATGTAGCCTGAATGCCTGGGAATGGGCCAGAGGGCTGGCCTAATCATGGAGGGGTTGCCAGCACCTAGTGCGGTCTCACAGGAATGAGCCTTGCCAGCAGGGCACACCGGAGCTCAGGGTTCATGAGCTAGAAGTTACAGCCAACTTAGAAGAAACCACACCTCCCCCGGGTAAGGAAGATGCTTGTCCTCACTAGACTCTCTTCTCCCGACCCCAAGACATCCAAGGGACTAAATACCACCCATACACACACACACACTCTCTCTCTCTCTCTCTCTCTCTCTCTCTCTCTCTCTCTCTCTCAGCTACTGGAGCCAGACAGTGACACTAGACACTGCTGGGTAGAAAAAGAGCTGTGAATCAAGTTTGAGACTGGAGGGTTTCGTTCTCTATTAATTATTGGAAATAAACCTTAAATCACAAAATGAGATTGTTCTAATAACTAAATATAGCAGAGAAGTTATAGCATTTGGCTAGATCTTGCCACTGCCTTGTGTGAAAAAGAGATTCCAGATAGTTTCATTGGAAGTGATGATTGGAAAAAATTAAAACCATTACAAGGTAAAACTGAATGAGTAGAGACTCCTCAATAAGCCAGTTACTTATACATAAAATGATGAATAATGACCTCAGGTGGCTTTTCAAGGAGGCAATGGAGCAGGTGAGATACCCAGGGGTCAGAGGAGGCCTAAAGACCACCTGGACCTGGATAGTCAGGAGAAACATGCTCAGCACAGTTGAAACTGAGCCTCAAATGAAAGGAGGGTCCTTGGGTCAGCGGAGAAGGATGAGGGAAGATGGATTGACATCTTTCTTAATGAAGTGACCAGCAAAGGCCTGGCACTGGGTTGGTGCTTGTGAAGGACAAGCGAATCTACATTCTGGGAATAGAAGATGGTGTGTGTAAAGACCCAGAGGTGGGCAGGTATCAGGTCCTGGGGGGCAGGGGATCAAATGTTTTGGATAGGCGAACCACAGGGAAGACACAGGAGAAGGAAGACGGGCCTCCCAGTGGGACTTGTCAGTGCCGAGCCATGTAGAATGGATCCAACTCACCTGTCCTCAAAACACCAATGGTCTTCCTGGGCTTCTGGTGACTGGTGGCTTCCCTGTCCTCATTCTGCTTGCTCTCCTAGCACAGGTCTGACCGCTGGCACTTTGGAGTGTCCCTGGGCCATGCAGTGTTTGTTGAGTAAAGGGATAAGTGGAGGGCACTGCTGGCTAGGTCTCGGGGACCAGCCAGAAGCCCCAACTTGACTTCACAAAGCACCTGGACTGCCAGAGCGCTCAGGAGGAGGCCCAGAGCCGGCCACAGAGGCCACTGCCCACAGTCCCACTCCAGCCTGGGGAGGCAGAATTGGCTGTTGAAGCCTATGAGACAGTGTGTTTTATCTGGCTTCTGGCCACCGGAGAAAAACACAACAAAGGAAAGAGGAGAAGATAGGGATTATTGGCGTGGAAGTCCTAATGACAAACACATTTGCATGTATTCCTATGTGGAGAGCCTGCCCTCTCTGTGGCCCGCGTGGTTTGTCTCCTGTGCTCCAAAGGGCAAAGCCAGGTGTCGCCCCAGAGACAAGGTTTCTCCTCCTCCCAGTTCCCAGAGTTTGGGCCACTGCCCAACATGCCTGATCAACCATCTCCTACATGTGGTTTTTCTGTCTGTGCAGAGGGTTGGCTGGGCTTTCCCAGAGAGCATGGACCATACTTAATTCTGGATCAACAGCACAGAGGACATATCCTTCGTTAACACCATGAGTCAGATACCATGTTAAAGACTTCATGTAAATTGTTTTATTTGATCCCCACAAATTCCTACAAAGTAATGGATCTTACACCCATTTGAAAAATGACAAAACTGAGGCTCAGAGAACATCCTCTTTCTACGTCTCCACGCTACCTCCCAGTGTAAGAGGAGAGATGCGAAGATTATTAAAGGTAATCATAATTAGGATTCACGAACTTCAGAGCTGAAAGGAACTTTGAATAACATATTTTCCAATCTCCTTACCATGCAGCTGATGAACCTGAGGTCAAAGCGGGAAACTGACTTACTCAAATTTGCACAGAGCTCAGAAGAGAGAGCTGTGTGTGCACTCTGGCCCCTGCCCCATCATAATTTAGAGGCATCTTAACCAAAGGCAAGATTGCAGATGAGGCAGGGGCTGTTCACATCAGAGGCTGTGCGTGGTGGTCTGGGGCCATCACCCAGCTTCCGGATCCTGCATGCCCAAGCCCCTAGGCATGGGGATTTCTGGGAACATCGTAAGGATGCTGCTACTTGTAGGTGGTGAGTAAACCTCTTCAGATGGCGTCCACACATCTGTCACCTTGAAACCCCGGGTTTCGTCAACATCCCAGCATTTGCAGGCTTGACCTTTGCTTTCCACTCTGTCCAATCCAGCGCCAAGCACGCAGAGAGAACACACGGGCCACAGTCAACAAATGGAAGGACCTCGCTAAAGCTGGAATGTAAATTATAAATTATAAACAGAGTGTCAGCTTGGATAAACGCTTTTAACTTACCAGCAGACCTTGTCCACAATGTCAATTAGGAGGAAAATACAAGGATGTCAGGAGAAACACTGAGAAAAAGGGAACAGAGAAGCAGAGGGGGAAAGACAGCAAATGAAAGACTTCGGAGATTGTCAGACTGATAACCTGGGTGCTTGGAGTCCAGCCAGTGTCTTCTCTGAGTGAAATCCCAAACCCATCCCATCCCAGTGGGACCAGTGACCCTGGAGGGAGGGCCCTGGTGAGAAGCTGGCCTGGTGGCAATGTTTCGAGGCCAGCAAGGCCAGACCCACTGACTCCCAACTCCCCACTTAACGCCTATCAGTCCACAGGCACCCGTGGTCCTAAAATCCACAGACTTCAGGTTGACTTTGCCTAGGCCCTGAACTAATGAGAAACAGACCAGGCTGTGTATGAGGCTCCTCTATCCCATCAAAAGCTAGGGTCATCCTGTCCTATGCCCAGTGCCTGGTGGGTCTAGGTAGACCTCTGATTTCAAGTATCTACCAGGATTCAAATAACGTGTGTACAGAGACTAGCATAGGGCCGGGCCCCCAGGAGGGGCTCACCATCTCACAGTTACAACTATTTACAGTCATGACTGTCCGCGTCGCACTTCCTTTTCCTCTGGGTCAGACCACCTCTGCCCCAGCCTCTGTGCAGCTAGGTGTGGCCATGTGTCTGCGTCCGCCCGTGGAATGTGGGCAGAGAGCTCGGCCGCACTTCCAGGCCTGGCCCGTTCCGACCTTCCATGCGCAGTCCCTCCTCTCCCCCATCTGTCAGCCAGACACAGACAGCCCAGCAAAGCCTCCACAGCCCCAGGGGAAGGCAAAACCACAGACGGAGGAGCGAATGTCCCAAAACGAACACGCCTGATGCCACCTGGAGACACACCAGGAACGTCACGCGGGCCTGTGCGAGGAGAACCAGGCTGTTGTGCAGTGAGAGCTGGTCTGGCACAGGCGTGGATGGCACCGCCCCAAGGCGCCTCGCCCTCCACCCTGCTCCCCTGAGAGGACCCCACCAGTGCTGTCTGACTCCTGACTGAGGTGAGCTCTGGCCTTCAGCCTGGCTTCTGGAAGCATCTCTGTGAGGCCTGACCCTTTTCTCTCTTCTCCACTGTGAATAGTCCTTTTGCCCCAGGCCAGACCCTACTGACTCCGTGTTTACTTCCTGCCGATCCAAGAGCCACCGCTGAAGGGCAGGCGGCCGCATCCCCACCCAGCCCAGGCCACCATGCCGGGCTCACCAGGCTCCGGGGATACCACCCAGGGGAGGCGTTAGAGCCACGGGCTGGGCCACGCTCACAAGGGGCGTCAGGAAGCAGTTAGAAGAGCGCTAGATCCAAAGGCAGTCCACACCCAAAGGGGACATGCAAAGGCCACGTGATGTTAGCAGGTGGACACGCCGGTTACCGTCCAGGAGCAGAGCTGGCGACACATCCAACAGGACGGTCCCATCGGGCGTCCCCCTAGGCCTGGCGAGCCCTCACCCCGGCTCACTGGCACTTCTCTGTCCCACCTCTTCTTCAAGACCCCGCAAGACTCTCTCTCCCTCCGCCAGGGCTCCGGTGCAGCTGTTCCATCCCTCTGGCTGTAGGCATGGCCCCTCTGAGGCCCTTGCAGCACTCAACCCCGTCGGCTATTGAGGGGGGTGTGTGTGTGTCTGGTCCGGAACAGGGGTTCACAGAAAAAGAACCTGAAATACCCCTTTGGAGCGGGGGAAACTAGGAAGCCTCAGAAAGGATGTGTGACCCAAGTCAAGTCTCAAACCAAATGGATCGACGTGAACCAAACGAGGGAAGAGCATACGCAAAGCCAGGAAGTAGGGGCACAGAAGGGAGGAAGGTCGGTGAGGGTGGGGGGTGGGCTGATGGGAGCCAAGGGTAGACACCAGGGAACAAGGGCAGCAGCTGCCCCCGACCAGTGGAGAGAAGAGCCTAGAAACCATGATCTTCAGCCTGGGCGGCAGCTTTTTGCCACTTTTAAATCCTGTGATTCTGTTTCTCTTCACCCCAAGGTGGTGACTCAGAAAGTCCCTAAAAACCACCCTCGGTTTCTCACGTCTAGCATCTGGCTCAGAGACAGACATTAGCCCAGCACAGGCGAGGCCCGGGTGAGGTGGGCCGCCCAGGCGGCCAGCGGGTGCCCTTTCTCGCTGTCTCTGTCTCCCTGCCAGCCAGCAGACGGCACCGCATTATTTCAGCCCTGCCTCCTTTGTGCTTCGTATTCATATTTGCTTGACACAAACCATACAAAGTTTCAACACTTGGAGACTGCAAAGTAAACCATTTGTACATACCAGGTCTGGTAACACTTTAAATAATAGGCCAGTTAGTTAATGCTGCACTACAATAAAAATTCCCATCCAAGTACACATTACATCCTCATTAATGCCAAGTGAGTTCAGTGTGATTAATGTTATGACAATGAATAACTAGGAGACCGTGATGCCTGCCAGGCGGCAGCGCCACAGTAGGGCCCAGGGCGCAGGCTTCTGCCACCCCCGAGCACCCCGGGGTGCTGCCTGTCCCTCCATCGGGTGCTCTCAGCCCCTCCAAAGCACAGCTGCACTGAGAATGGGGTGTGCCAGGAAGCCCAAGCCCAGCCAGCCCCACACATGGGGCCAGGACAGCTGGGAGAGGGACGGGGAGCTCTTCGAACGTGTTCTTTCCTCCTGAGAAAGGACGCATGATGGGAGCTGGAAACCAGGCCCTCGTGTCCACGGGCAGAGAGGCCCTTCTCTCACCCTCCTGGCAGAGACTGGGGCCAGAGCCGGGCCACTCTGATTGCTCTGGGCACAGCCATGGGGGTTTGGGAGCTGGGTAGCTCTCTCTTGGGACAGTGAAGGCTGTACTCAGTGAACGGGGACTCGGTTATCACTGAGAGGCCCAGGCAAAGACATGGGCCCTGCCCTCAGGACGCTCCCATCAGAGCTGGAGAGGGAAACCTACCTTGTGGTTGGTCAAAAAAGATAGGCACTGTGCCCTTTCTCCACATATCTAAGCCATGGGAGCACCGGTCCATGGGATGGGAGATCAGGGGAGAGAGGATTGAAGTCTGAGATGACAGACTAGCAAATAAGATGCTGACAACAGAGAAATGAGAGATGCATTAGGAGACAAGAGAACTTTATGGACCACAGAAAATGCTCTCTCGGCTTTTGCAGTATGGAGAAGACTTGGTAACCCAAAGGGCATCTTCAGCTCCTCCCCAGTGTTTTGGAGTTGACATGACTCAGGCCACAAGGCTCACCCCACGCCCACTGCCCAATGGTTGTGGAATTCTCTTGCGACCTGTGGAAGGCCCTAGGCCACTGGCCCATGCCAGACCTTACTCAGGTGCTGGCTTCTGGCTTGCATCCTCCACAGCTTTGCCGGGGCAGGTCGGCCGGGGCAGGTCGGCCTGGCCTACTATGAGCTCCCCTAGGCCCTGGGGCCTCTGCGCACAGCACGGTACCTCAACTATAGCAGATGCTCAGTACGCGGTAGAACTGGACTCTGGGTGGGGGCCAGAAGTCTCTGTCTTTTCTTCTATGACATGGACCACCACCTCCAACATCACTGGCCTTGTAGTCACCCCTGCCCAGTGTTTTCTCAAAGCGAGTCCCTCAGGGGTGAGCATTCCGGCTGAGACTGGAGCCCCAGATGGACATCAAGGTGAGGAAGGGTGAGTTGTCACTCCAAGTTAGGAAAGACCAGCTCGGACTTTCCACTTGACACGAGAGCCAACCCTATTGATTAATGGGTTGCTGGGCTGACCAAGAAGTAAGGATGAGAGCTGCTAGAAGTGGGTGTTGACTTTTCAAACAACCATAAATTCCATGAGGGTGACAAAGGGCCTGCTCTGTAATTGTGTTCATTATTTACACTAAAACCTAATTAAAGTCATTATGTCTTTTTATTCATTAAACACACTTGCTGGCGTGAACACTCAGCCAGTGTGAGTGCTGCTGGGATCTTTGTGGAAATGGAGGCCTCGGGTCCAGCCAGAGCCCAGCACCCAGCCATCTTCTGAGTCAGACTTTCTCTGGAAAGGAAAACTCAGCAGAGAAAAACAGAAGAGCCTCAAGAGAGAGACAGGAAAGTATCGCAGAGCTCCCCTGCTGCCTCTGTCCTGCCTTCTCCTCTGATGCAAGACAGTGGATTCCTCCCCCAAGCCCATCACCACTGCAAGGGGACTCGTCTAGGCCATTACGGGGACAAAGCCAGGCACTGCCAGGTATCGGGGAAGATCGAGGCCTAGGATAAGGATAAGAGTCAATAGACTGGCTGACATTTCCAGATGTCTCCTATGAACAAGTTTCAGTGGGAGGCTCTTAGAAAACGAGATCTATCGCTAAAGTCATTGACATTCTACTGTGGACAATGGGGATTTCATCTCTTTATAAAGCAAACTGGGAGGCCTTAGAAAAATACAAGGAGAGACCACTAGGGCGCCAGAGGAAAGTGGACATTCTTTCCCGTTGGGTTCAGAACAACTTCATAAAGAAAGTTGAGTGGCGTCAGCAAAATGGCAGAGGAGCTGCCTCCAAAGGCCTGGCCCTCCATAGAAACCCTGAAAACGGGCTAGAACCAATTTTGTCAGAACTCGGGGAAAGAGTCGAAGCTTTATAGCGATCAAGCAAACACTGAATCAAGTAAAAGATTAAAAATGCTAGGAAAACCTTTATCATATACCCTGCATACAATCAACTCAAACTGATTTAAAACTTAAGACCTGAACTGATAAAACACCCAGAAGAAAACAGAGGGGGAAATCTACTTGACATCGGTCTTGACAAGGATTTTTTGGCTCTGACACCAAAAGCAAAGGCAACATGAACAAAACCAAACAAGTGGGACTGTATCAAACAAAAAAGTTTCTGCACAGCAAAGGAAATAATCAACAAAATTTAAAAGCAACTTATGGAATGAGAAAAAAATATTTACAAACTATTTATCAGATAAGTGATTAATATCCAAAACAGATAATGAACTCATAACTCAATAGCAAAAAAATAATAATAACCTGAGTTAAGAATGGGTAAAAGACCTGAATAGACATTTTTCCAAAGAAGATATACAGGTGACTGACAGGTCTATGAAAAGTCATTGACTAGCAGTGGTGAAAGTGGGAATTCTTATCTTATTACTAATTTAAAGGGAAAAGTTTTTGGTCTTTTGTCATTGAGTATGACATTAGCAGTGGGTTTTTCATCAATGTTCCTCATGTATTCTATAAGACTTAACATGTTATTTTTTGTACCTGATGGCTGTTCTATCTAGAACAATTTAGGCAAGAAAAACAAACAAAGGGCATCCAAATTGGAAGAAAGAAATATAACTATCTTTAATCACAGATGATATGATCTTACATACAGAAAACCCCAAAGATGTCACGCACAAAAAGCTACTAGAGCTAATAAACAAATTCAGCAAATTTGCAGGGTACAAGATGAGCCTACAAAAAATTAGTTTTGCTTGAATACTCCAGCAATGATCAATCTGAAAAGAAAATTAAAATGATGGTGGAAGGAGACCTGACTTGGGATGATGAACATACAATACAATATACAGATGACGTATTGTAGAACTGTATACCTGCAGCCTATATAATTCTGTTAACCAATGTCACCCCCAATAAATTCAATTTAAAAAATATAGAAATTGTCTGGCCGGTATGGCTCTGTAGTTGAGCATTTACCCATGAATCAAGAGGTCGCTGGTTCGATTCCCGGTCAGCACACATACCTGGGTCATGGGCCTGATCCCCAGTGGGGGGCATGCAGGAGACGGCCAATAGATGTTCTCTCTCACCGATGTTTCTATCTCTCTCTCCCTCTCACTTTCTCTGTCTCCAAAATCAATAAAGAAAAAAAAAATTTTTTAATATATATAGAAATAAATACACAAGAAAATTAAGAAGACAATTTCATTTACAATACCACCCAAAAGAATAATGTAGGAATGAATTTAACAACGGAGGTGTAAGACTTACACATAGAAAGCCATTTCCTAAATTCTTTCAAACAAGCAGCATCTGGTCTCAGCTAGCCCCATACCTCTCGCTAAGTAATACATAGAAACAAACATAGGGAGGCAGCCAAAATGAGGAGACAAAGAAACAGGTCCCAAATGAAAGAATAGAACAAAACTCCAGGAAAAGAACTAAGCGAAATGGAGATAAGCAACCTAACAGATGCTGAGTTCAAAACACTGCTTATAAGGATGCTCAATGGACTTAGTGAGAACCTCAGTAAACTTAGTGAGGGCCTCAAGAGCATAAAAAAGGACCAGTCAGAAATGAAGGATGCACAGTCAGAAATGAAGGAGGCACTAACTGAAATAAAGAATAATTTACACAGATTCAATAGTAGAGTAGGTAAAGCCAAGAAGCAAACCATCGATTTAAAATATAAGGAAGCAAAAAACACCCAATCAGAACAGCAAAAAGAAAAAAGAATCAAAAAAAATGAGGATAGTGTAAGGAGCCTCTGGGACAACTTCAAGCGTGCCAACATTCGCATCTTGGGGGTGCTAGAAGAAGAGAGAAAACAAGAAATCAAAAACCTATTTGAAACAGTAATGGCAGAAAACTTCCCTAACTTGGTGAAGGAAACAGACATACAAGTCCAGGAAGCACAGAGAGTCCCAAACAAGACGAACCCCAAGAGGCCCACACCAAGACACATCATCATCAAAATGCAAAATGTTCAAAACAAAGAGAGAATCTTAAAAGCAGCAAGAGAAAAGCAGTTAGTTATCTACAAGGCAGTTCCCATAAGACTGTCAGCTGATTTCTCAAAAGAAACTTTGCAGGCCAGAAGGGAGTGGCAAGAAATATTCAGAGTGATGAAAAGCAAGAACCTACAACCAAGATTACTCTATCCTGCAAAGCTGTCATTTAGAATTGATGGCCATATAAAGAGTTTCCCAGACAAGGAAAAGCTAAAGGAGTTCGTAACCACCAAACCATTATTATATGAAATGTTGAAGGGTCTTCTTGAAGAAAAAGATAAAAAATATGAACAAACACAATGGCAATGAATACATACCTATTGACAATTGAATCTACAAACAAAATGAACAAGCAGAACAGAAACATTCTCATAGATACAGAGAAATTTTGTTGGTTGCCAGATGGGAGGGGGGTTTGGGGAATGGGTGAAAAAGGTGAAGGGATTAAGAAGTACAAATTGGTTGTTAGACTAACAAACCTCAAAGGGAAGGGGGGTTTGGGGGTGGGAAGAAATAAACCAAAGAACTTATATGTATATATGCATAACCAATGGACACAGACAGCAGTATGGGGAAAGGCAGGAGGGGGGTGGGAATGGGGAGGAGGGGGTCAATGGGGAAAAAATTAGGAACATCTGTAATACATTCAACAATAAAGATAAGTTAAAAAAATGATAATAAAAAAATAAAAAATAAATAAAATAGAAAAGCAAAAACAAAAAGAAAGCCACAAAACATCACTGAAGGAAATGAAAGGAGACCTAAACAGATGTTAAGACATCTGTGTTTGCAGACTGGAAGACTTAATTGTGTTTAGAAGTCGGTGTTACCCAATGCCATCTACCATCACACTCTAAAGGTAACTGGAAGTTGCATGGGGAACATCTGCTGGTGTAAAGTGTCCCTGCCATTCTGTCTCTGTACTAAGCTTCTAACTAGAACCTGAATGGACGTCCATAGATTGGTTGCGGGGAAGTCTGACGGTGTCCGTGCAGCTGCATTTTAAACTGATATTCATTTCTAAAGTCAGCATGCAACATTAATGCATGTAAAATGGAAGTCCACTATTTACAATCTGAGATCGAGTGAATTTTTTCATACGCACACATGTCTGTACATATCCTATACAGTAGGACTTTGTAAATAACATTACAATACACCCCCAGAAACCTTTGGCAAATCACAAATCCACGAATGCAGACATATTCCAAGACACTCACAACTTTCTCCTGTATTACGTTTCCAAGGACAGTTCATATTTTCTCTGCCCTCTCTTCACAGTCTTTCCAACTTTCACTGGCGTTTTATCTCTCACTTGGTAAGAGACAGGTTTGCATACTGGTTGGAGAATTATTTTGCAAGAGCCTTCCAGATTCCTTTTCCATTTGCCCAGATAAGGTATATGATGGACTCTTGCACATGACGGAGCTGAGACAGTGCTAAGCTCAGGAGTCTACTCTTCGATTTTTTTCAAAATGCTATTTTTTCTCTAAGTTGGAGCTGATAATAAGTTCATCTGTGCAGGTTTTACACGGCACAGTTCCAGGGGGGGCCATTCACTTAGAATGCAATGTGAGTGATGGTTCCCTCTCTCTTTCCCATACCCACACCCACGCCCACTTTCATACTTGTCCTCAGAAGTCACAGTGTTGAGCGCACAGAGCACACACAGCCTGAAGACGTGGATGCGGGCAGCCGCTCAGCTCCGTCTGAGCACAGAGGATGGCTCGTGGTCCACTCCAGCCTTGCAGCGAGTCCCTTTCAAACGCTTGTCTCAGAAGGGTTATAAATGACCACACACTTGGACCTCTAGTGAAAACTGTAACTGTTAAGTCTACAAGGGCATGCTGCAATCCCCAGGTGGGTCTGGCATTAATCACCAACACCCCTCCCTGGGGCACAAGTGAAAGCCAAGGCCAGGCAGGGCAGGGGTGCCCTCTCTACCTGCCCGGGCCTGGCCCTCTGCTTTAACTCTGCTCCTCCTCTGCCATCTTTGGTCTCCTGTGCCCTCTCTGCATCCCAGCAGGTCCCTGTCCTACCCAGTCTCATGCTGATCCACGTGTCTGGCTGTACGAACCAGTCTGTCACTTCACTGTATCAGGGCTGATATAATTATTGGACTGGATCCGCAGTCCATCTGTCATTTCCCTGAGTTCAGTTCTGAAAGCACAGAGCCTTTGTGCCTTAGCTACCCAGCCTGCCATACGGCATGTAGACTGTTCCAGCGCTCTGTAACCGGACCCTGATCACTGCTGTCCAAACCCACACAGAGCGGGCCACTGCAGGTGCGCTCCCCTCCGGCACAATGGCCCTACTCACGCCCCTGCAGGAAAAGCCTCGCTCCACTCTGCCTGCACACGCTCTCTGCTCTCCGTTCCTCTGGAGCTGTTTCCTCCTCCCGCTGAGACAGCCTTTCTCCTACGAAGAGATGCCACCTCAGTTTTCCTACCTTGTCATGCCATTCACACATTTATGTAGTGAACTCCTCCCTTCCCGCATAGGGATGGAAAGTTGCAGCAGATGCAAAATCCACCTGTAAACGGCACTGATGGCCCCACACTGAGCAACCCTCCCATTTCAGAACCCTGACAAAAGGTGTGTGCTGCAGGCTGCCCTGAGGGCCAGGTGGGTGGCCCGAGCCATGTGCACTGGGTCAGCCTTGAAAATCCCCTCAAGAGGACTTGCCAATGCAGGCTTTGAGTGTCACTTGGACCAAACAGCCTCCGTAGAAGGCCACGACCCCTGCCTCCAGCAGCCCTCTCCTCCCAGCCTCAGACGAGCCGACCCGGATATTGGCAGCCCCAGTGTTGTGGCCAAACTAAACCACGAGCAGGAAAGAAAGGGTCCTCTAGGTGCTGGTCCCTCTGGGAACCTAGGATGCCAGCCCAGAACAGACTGACTCCGGTAATACTGTCAGGGATGGATTTGAGGGCCATAAGCTGTGATGAGACACAAGTGTCCTCTAGAGGTCATGCCAAAGAGCCAACTCAGTGTCTACTTACTGGCATGACCCTCATGAAAACCTCTGTGCGCTATTTTCCTATGACAACCTTCTGAAAGGGAGGACACATCCCCTGGGCCGTCTAGGGAAGAAGAAAGCAGGTTGGAGATTCTAGCTGCAGAAACGCCTGGTGGTTAAGTCTGGCTGGTGGAGCCTGGGGCCATGGCCTGACCTGGGATGAAGCACTTGGGGAAGGGGGCAGTGTTGGTTCAGGATCCCGGAATGCTGGGCCATGCCCTGCCACCTGCTGAGGATCTGGACCAAGACCCTGTCCTTCCAAAGACCCCATTTCTTCCGTTACAAAGCAGGGGAATGATCTGAATTGGTGGTTCTTAAACATGTATCAGAATCAACCTGGGAACTCATTATAAATATGACCCCACCCCCAGACCATGTCAATCATCAGATCGCAGGTGGCCTAGGCATGGTAAGTTAGAGAATTCCCCAGCTGGTTCTGTGCACCCCAACAGCCTGCAGTCCCAGGTGCAGAACGTGACACTACTCCAGGTGGAAATGCGGCCACAGCAGGACGCTGTTCACAAGCTTGCTTACTGACACCAGCCCAGACGAAGCGCTTGGCTATGGCCAGCCTGCACATCAAAGGTAAAAGCATGCCCCCAAGGCTAAGCATGACCATCACAGGTCATCCGGTGGGGCCACAGTCACCTCTGCCCAGACCAGCACAACCAGGCTGGAGACAGAGGTGTGCGTTGCCTGCCCCCCTTTCCATGACTCCCAAGGTCTCTGCCCTGATCTCTGCCCCATCACACTAGACTGACTGTCACTATATTCCCTATTCCCTCTCCTGGCCACTCGCTGGGGAAGGGGAGCCTCTGTGTCTTCTTTGTTAACGAACCACTTTCCATCTGGTCGTCCAGATCAGAAAATTCAGAGTCTTCCTTCTTTACCTCTTCACCAGATGACTTTAGGGCCCCCTGCCCTGGTACAGAAAACAGAGCACAGAGGAGTGTTTGTGCATTTTTATAAGAGGATCCACTATAAGTGGGGTATCAAAAGGTCAACAGTCCAACAAAAGTGGGTAGACATGGTCTACTGTGCTGTCAAATGATTTTCCTGCACCAACACCGTGTGTTCTGACCTAGATGACCTTGAGGGCAGGAATTATGTCTGAACCACCTCTGTTTCCCCATCATCTTGCTTGGTGTCTGTCACAGAGGAGGAAGTTCCGTGCGTGTTGAATTGATTTAGTAGCCACAGCCCAGAATGATTTCAATGGCATGAAGGCGGTGCCTCCCTCACAGGCTGGAAACCGAGAGCAAAGTCTTGGCTCTCTCCTAGCGAGATAACAGCCTCTAACTCTGAAGGAAGCATTCCATGTGCATTAGCTCTGCCAATGAGAGTGAGCCAAGCGAAGGTGCCTCCAGCCCGTGGAAGGGACTCGGGGACGCGGTGCCAGCTGCTGCAGGTGACTCACTCCCAGGCATGACCGTGCACCTGTCAGTGCCAAACCATCTGCCCACTGAACCAACTACAGGGTCAGGGCCCCCTGTTGGACTGGGGGAGCCAGATCCCCAAATTCCTCCCAGCCCAAAGCTTTCTGCCAATCATTACTCCAGTCTTGGGCTCCCCTACAGACGCCAAGCTGTAAGCGTCTTGTTCAGAGATGTTTATAGCTTAAGTTCCAGAGACAACTTGGACGGTTCTCAGGCTGTAATCTACTTAGGACAAAAATCCATGACGTGTCCTTGGATTCCTGACCTGAGGCTTCCCGGGGGCATTCCAACCTGAACTCTGGAATATTTGATTTTCCTGCATGCTGTGTGTCCAGGTGAGGAACCCTAGAGGTGGGCCAGAAGATGACTGGACAAGCAGAAATGCAAAACACATTTTTGCGAAGGGAAGAAACCGGGATCGTGGAGTCCCGTCCCTCAGGTCGTTCCCAGCAGCATGATCCAAGCACAGAGACTTGCAGAGAAATCAACGTTTCCCTCGTTCCATGGTGTCTTCCAGACAGTGGGTGGGCAGGGCGTTTCTCAGTGCCCAGGACTCTGAGCTCAGTTCCTCCCGGACCACAGTAGTGACTAACATAGGTCCCAGGTCAAGCCTACATAGGAATCCAGACATCCTTGGGGCAAAATTCCCAGAAACCCAACTGCATAAAGAACTGAACGGCCTTTGGGGAGAGAACTGGTCCTAAGACAGGACTCGACAGAGTAGGCCTGGAGGTAAGGTCTCCACACCTTAGCAAAGGAGGGTCTCAATGCACCTGCTTCTGCCCCTGAGATCTCTCTTCTGTCCAGTTACATGGATTTGTGTCAATAGTCTTTACATCTTGACTACAAGCTGGTAGCTGAAAAGGGCACAGCCTTGTGCTCAGTGCCCGTACTGTGAGGGCCCCTGCCCATCAGTGCTGTGCCTGGCAGGGCCATGGCTCCTAAGGGGAGAGAGCAGGGCAGCAGGGAGGCTGTGGGGACCCACAAAAGGTGCCGGCAGTCAGAAATGCCCCGGCAGCATGCCAGGGCCCGTGGTGAGAAGGACGCTCGGTGAGACGGGCCGCAGTTCCCAGAAGCAGGGGAGGCACAAGGTGGCAGCCAGACACGCTTATGAGCGCACAGCAGACACGCTGGGGATGCAGAAACATTTGGTGTGAACTTTGCAAGGGAGTCAAGACCTTATAAACAGATGGGGGAGAGGGGGCAGTAAACCCAGGTTATTGGTCTTCATGTGATTTTTTTAGTACACAGGTTGGGAAGCTGATCTCAAGCCATAAGAGGAAGAAAAAGTGGGAGTGATTGGCTGCTCCTTCTGAAGGCCCAGATCAGCGTCCGGTGGCCTGACTTTCCCGACCCGAAGATGGGAATTGCCACTGGGAAGCAGGTGAGCCCAGGCTGGGCTGCTTCTCCACGGCCCTTGCCTCTGAGTCATTCAAAGACTCCGTGCCTGGGCCGCCGATCAGGAGAAGTTAGGGTGAGAGTCCTGGCTTCCAGCTCTGTCACAGGGCACAGAGGGCTCTCAGGGGCTTGTGAGGGCTGGAGCCCCGGCCCCTTACTGCTGAGAGGGGCCACCACTCATGAGCACTGTCTCCCGAGCCACACTCTCATCATGCCGGCCTCCCCCTCATGACCTCATCGAACTCTACTCACCCCCCAAAGACCCACCGTTCCACTGGGCTTAGGGCTTCCACAAATGGCACAGACGTACAGTCCCTAACACATTGTCTCCCTGGCACCCAGGGCTACAGCTGCATAAATGTCTTTCAGTTCCTTGAACCCACCATGAATCCACCATGAACCCACCATGCCTGGGCACTTTGGCACCTGCTGTTCCCACTGCCACAAACACTTTATCCTGCCCCTTATCCTGCTCACTGGAGACAGAATCGCCTTTCGTGGCCTCCTGGGCTAGGAGAGGCTTCCTCTCGTGTGTTCCCACTGTACCCTGTGCCGTCACACTTGCTCACTCAGGCTGTCCTCCTCGCCACAGGCATGTACCCAAAGGGGAGGTTTACTTCCGGCTTGCTCGTTGTGGCACCCCCAAAGCCTGGCACATGGTCGTAGTTAATGCATATTTACTGAGTAAAGATGTAAACGAGAGAACAGATTTCTCTCAGCGCCCCCCTCCTCCTGGAGTGCCCTGGAGACGAGGCTTGGAGAGTAACCAGGGACTTCGGAGATCATCTGATAAACCCAGGTGTA
The DNA here is from genome assembly GCA_030848825.1 of Tadarida brasiliensis. Classification (NCBI taxonomy): domain Eukaryota; kingdom Metazoa; phylum Chordata; class Mammalia; order Chiroptera; family Molossidae; genus Tadarida; species Tadarida brasiliensis. The sequence continues at coordinate 67,950,771 of CM061270.1, read as the reverse complement.
TGGTGCAGAATTCCGACAGAAGAAATGAGAGTCATGGACATTAACGGTGTGCTTTGCAAACTGTCTGTGCTAGCAGGTTGGGGCTTACCGTCCAGATTGCAGGCTTCCGTGTGATCGACTGTCCCTTCCTCCTTATACCCTCCCAGAGAATAGCAAGTCCACACGCCACAAACTGGACAACCGCAGCTCATTTGGGACTGTCAGAGGCAGACTTCTCTTGGGGGTCTTTTGGAGCTTCGTGAACGTCTTTCGGACGCACACATCCTGAATCCCATCACTGGGAAGAAGCACCCGTGTGCACACACCGTGTATCTCCGCTCCATCACTCTCGAACATGACATACATATATCATAATTATCATTCTCAGTCTAATTGCTACAGAGAGCATCTCCCTCCTCCTGCCCCGCAGCTCCTCTCCTTGTCACTGCCATTTTCCAAGACATGTAAACATCTGTCCATGTTTGTTCTTCTCCTATTTCCTCGCTTCAGCAGACATTTGGGGTCAGGTTGCCGTCTCTGGAGGGAGGCAGAGATTAGAGCGAGAGTGTTTGCCAGGAGACCTGGCTCTGGTGCTCAAATGCAAAGCCAAGGGCCTGGCGAGGGCTCGGCCCGGACAACAGCAGCTCACTGCTCGGACTTGGTCTACTGGCTCGTCCCCTTCATGCCGACCAAACGCAGCCTCCTCTACCTCACATCTTCCTTCCTTCCCTCCTACAACCCTGCCCTCCCCCTGTCTGAATCAGCCCCATGGTCAGGGTGCGACACAGCTCTGGCCCTGGGCCTCCCAGGAAGACTTCCCTGAACACTGCCCTCCAAGCACGTGCATGCATGCACACACACGCACACACCCCCGCCATCCAGGCAACACCGATTTCCCTTTTCTCTGAAATCTCTCAGCACTAACTCTGCTGCTCTCTAAATAAAATGATACAAGCGAAGCACCTGGAATAAATGGTCGCCGTCTGGGTAACTGGGAACGCACCTCAGAATGAGCTGCCTGAATTTGGCAGCGGCTCGCAGACGATGTGCAGACGCTACCACGCAGCCTGTGTTTACGCTTCACGCTCCGGAGCAAGCATGGCCTCAACTGCTCGATTGCTTTTTATCCAAGTGAACGAGAGGCAGGTTCCCCAACAAAACCAAACACAAAAACCCTGGTCTGGGAGTAGGGGACTGGTCTAACCAGCCTCTGCTAGCAACTCCAAGTAATTTGAGTGCTTTGGGCCTCAGTTGCTCCATTTGTGAAATGGGGATAACCTTTCCCCAGGCTGTCTAACAGGATGAATGAGAATCAACAACTAAGGGCTTGCAAAGGTTCGAGGGCCAGGCAAAGCAAGTCTCCCAGTGAGAGGCTTTGTCTTCCTCAGCCCCTGAGAGGTGACAAGGTAGGTGCCACCAGCTGGACTTACATCCCCACCTAACTCCAGGGAAATGATTCCCCCAGCACCATAAAGACAGAGGGAATGGAAATTACTTTTCCCCTGAGGACTCTGAGCTAGGCATGCAGCCAATATATTTTTAATATCGGAATCAAAATTCCTAAACCCTCCACATCCTTCACACCAGTGTCAAAACTGGAACAATCTTAGCATACAAATCACTTTCACTTCCATCGTCCCTGAACAAGAATGCCCAGGAACAAGAATCACAGGTCCCCTGCCTGGCCAGGACCCTCACAGGTAGCCGGGGCCCCTAAGAGTCCCACACAGTCCCAGCTCCCAGGGCCAAGCAGGGACTGACCACAGCCTCTGCACTTGGGCGCGCGGCCCTGAGTGACAGCTACATCACGGTGCCTGAGTCCACAACCACCTCTGGACGTGAGGCTGATTAAAGAGGGTTACGTGAATTGCCGAATTAAGTCGTCCAAAATTGGATAAAGCGATTGTGAAATCTGTTTTGAGTCAACCTATACATGTCTCATTGCAGGAAAATGTTTCGGTAAGAGTTCACGGAGGGAAAAAAAAAAAAACCCAGCAACTCATTGTTGGCTGACCTTCCTGGGCTCCTAATATTCAGTTCCCCAAAAGGCATCTTAGCCATGTAATTTCCAATATGGGAACAATTTGAGTTGCAATTAGGCAAATCTCAGAAGGTTCTGCCACTGATTTGTTCGTTCTCTCAATATTATTCTATAGGACACACTAAAATACTGTGCCAGGTTCACGCAGAGGGCAGCTGGGAACGGCGCATGTGGGTTACAGAGGCTGGGTAAACGCAGCCCTGCTCAGTACTGGTACCGTTAAGCCTGCAGAGCTGGGCACACGGGCCTCCACCCACAAGGGCATCACTAACGGCCCTGCTGGAGGCTGGGCCCGTTAGCATCTCAGAGCTCTGCGCTGACAGCAAGTCCGAGGCTCTGGGCAGCGACTGGGGACTGGTCAGAGTACCTCCCAGAGGCCACGCAGCCCTGGGGACTCTGGGTGCAGGGTAAGCTAGCAGGTTCCTGGCAGTGGCATTTGATGTTGTCACAGGCCACATCTTTCACTGAGCAGTTCCTCTGTGCCAGGCCCCGAGCTGGGCCCACAGACACTGAACTAAAGACATGGCCTCGACCTCAAGGCACCCGGCGGGAAGACAGTCCCACAAGCTCAGTTGTGATACAAGACAAATAGTTGCAATAAAGGTATAATTTTCAAAAGGGCCATGAAAATGCAGAAAAGGACGTGATTAATTCTGCCTGTCACAGAGAAGGGCATACTGGAGTGGCTCTGAAGCATGGAAGGCGCTGGAACACCAGGGACATCGTGGACAACTGCGGAGCCCTGGGCTCCCTGTTTCACTGATAAAAATAAGCCCTATTTCCTTAAAGCAATTATCCACTTTTCATTTTCTATAGCAGCCAGACCCTATTTCTAAGTGTTATATCTGGAGGTCAGTGGGTACTCAGTAAACGCCTGGATTCTCCAAGGCGGAGATGATCCCCACAGATGAAATGCCTCCACTTCCGGCCCCACTTCTGGCTGCTCAAACCTCAGCACATCCCCAGAGGAACCCTTTCTCCTCCTCATCCTCATCCTGCCCACACTCACATCCCCTCTGAAAGTAGAGGGATAACCATCCCTGCTGTGCATCCCACCCCAATCCCAAGGGTACTCATCAGGGTACCACATTTGCCAGGATTACTTATCCATGACGTCTTGGGAAGGACAAAACAGGGCTTTTCCTTTACCTATGATTCCCTGGGCAGGACCGCTTTGCACCACTCAGCCTCAGTCTTCTCGCTGGATAAATGGGCTAAAACTGCCCTACCTGCCATAGACGGGAAATGGTGCCCCTATGAGCGGCAAGGGTCTCTTTCCGTTATGGTCAGTACTGCTTTGTTTCTGGTTGAATGAATGGCCTGCTGCTTCTTTAGGATGTTCCCAGCTCATTAAATCATTCTGCCATGCTCCATCAGGAACTGTGTGCCAAGATAGTCGTGCTTGTGGGCACAGCTCCCCTGAGGCAGACAGCCGGTCATCTGCTGTCCCCTGAGCCACAGTCAGCACACAGCCCAACCCCACCCAGTCAGTGACCAGATCTGTGTCTTCCTAACCCGATATGGCCTCTCAGGGCTGGCTGGGGATCAGGAGAGAAGCCTGGACCTTCCTGCAGGGTGCACTGCCCAGTGCACCAGCAGATTCTGAGAAATACGATGGGGCTGATAAGATCTAATTCTCTCATTGACTCATTGCCCCTAAGCTGAATGTCCAGCCTGTGTCTTTGCCAGTGCCTGGAGTTGGGCTCAGTCTTGCCCCCAAGGAGCCCCTGTGCAATGAGGAGGCCAGTAGGCAAATGAATGAGTGCAAGGAAGAGCAGAAGAGCCTGGAAGTCAGGACCAACCACGCAGGGAAGGGCCTGGAGAAGGGAGGCAGACAGGGCAGCATGCAGATTTCCCCAGTGAAGGTCATTCTTTAAGGGGAAGCAGATCAAGGACCATTGACAAGGTGCAGTGAGCCTACCACCAGAACACCTGATCCTGAAAGAAGGTGGAGAGGGGGCAGGAGGCCAAGGGGGCTAGAAGTTGACCTTCACCTAGAGGATGTCAACAAACAGTCATTGATCATGGAGGAGCAAAGCCAAGGTCAAAGATGGACCCTGAGAAGACCAATCTGGTAGGGGATGGATAAAGGGGGAGGGAGCCAGAGGCAGGGAGAGCTTTGGGGTGGCCCTAGTGGAATCCTAGCTAGGATGATGGCAGCAGAAACAGACAGGACAGAGAACTTGGGTGACAGACCTGATAAGCCAGAGCTTCATCCTGGACATGGAACCAGAGAGAGAAAGCAGTCGAAGAGAACACACAGTCTCTAGCTTGGGGACCTAAGCATAGTGGTTCAATGAACAAAAATCAGGAAGAAGAGAAAACATTAAACTGGGGAGAAGATGGGAAGAGGCCAGAGAGTAGCCCCTCCCCAGCCCCCTGCAGCACGGAACACATTGTCCAAAATGTTAGAGTTGCCCTGGCCGGTTTGGCTCAGCGGTTAGAGCGTCGGCCTGCGGTCCAGAGAGACCCGGGTTCGGTTCCCGCTAAGGGCATGTACCTTGGTTGCAGTTTGTCCCCGGCCCTGGTTGGTCATGCGGGTGGCAGCCACTCGATGTGTCCCTTTCACATTGATGTTTCTCTCTCTCTCTCTCCCTCCCACTCTATCTGAACAGAAAATGAAAAAATGTCCTTGGGTGAGGATAAAAAAAAAAAAAAAAAAAAATGTTAGAGTTATATGAACCCACGTCCAGTGTCCTCCAGATCTTACTTGGAGCTGCACCCCAGCCCTGGCCCAATGACTGTTACAGCCTCAACAAGCGGCCAATTCAGGGATGCTGGGTCATTAATGGATTGAGATCCACGACGTCATTGTACTGGACAGCGGTGCAGGTATGTGTCCATCTCTGGCAACCAGAGCCCAGCCCCCACTCCATGTGTGATCTTAAACATTCCTGGACAGAGGGAGCCACCTAGCTCCATGGGATTCATCTCTCCTTGTTTCGTGGTCACTACCAGGTAGAGGAGGGACACCTGAGACTCTGTTTGCTTACAGGCATTTGCTGCAGCAATGATCTGTGGGTCAAGAAACAGAGACCCACACCATTACGATCTCCAGCTTCCTTCCCACTCATGAATCAGCCCTAGGGAAGGTCATCAATAAAGTGAATGCTATCGCAGGCCCATTAAGCCAGATCAGCGGCAGGTAGTGTGACCAACCATCCCAGGTAGCACAGGACTCTCCAGTTTTAACACCAGCAGCCTCACATCACAGGAAAACCCTCCGTGCCCAGCAAACTAGGACACCCTAGCTGCAGAAGAGCCCTCTGGTATTCAGACAGGGAGTAGCCCTAACACCTGCCGTGGAAACACACAGGCAGCCAGATGATCCACTGCTCCCTGGGCTGTCCAGTGTCCCAGCGCATGCCCAGGCCACCACGGGCTTGTCAGAGGCTGCCACAATTTGTCCCCAGCCCATGAGATTTAGCCAGTCTTCAGCTGCCTCCCAGAGGGCTGGGCACACAGTGTGTGCTTCATGAAAATGTTTCAATTGTCTTAGAAAGTCCGTCTCTCATCCCTTCTGAACTTGACTCTTCTCGTCTTGGGAAAGGCTGAACGTCCGGACGTGTGTGGGCACTTCATTCTGACGACCAAGAATTCCCAGGACAAGTTCAGGTTTCTGTTTCTGATCCACTGATACTCGACCCACCCAAACCAGTTTGGTACAACGTTTACTCATGAGGTTTGCATAGGAGGGTTTTCCAATGAGACATTTTCCACTAATTTTCTAAGAAAACAAGAAGCCGAGTGTCTCCAAGAGCAAACTGACTCAGCACTCTAGACAAAGGAGCATGCCGGGGGGCCTTCTGAAGAAAGGAGGCCACCTTGGTCTGGTAAGAAGAGACCAAAGGGTAGGCAGCCGCAGGAGCAGGAAGACAGACTCACAGCAGAACTCAAAACAGGTGCTTTGTATTTTTGTCAAATAAACTTTTGATTTTGAAATAATTTTAAATTTACAGAAAATTTGCAACGGTAGTACAGAGAGTTCACCCAGTTTCCCCGACTATTAACATCTTACATTTCCACGTACATGCGTCAAAACTAAGAAACCACCATTGGTTGGTGCCTGTGGACTAAAAACTCCAGCTTTTCCTCAGAGTTCACTAGCTTCTCTAACATCTGTCGTCTGTCCAGGATCCAGTCCAGAGCACCACACGGCACTTACCCTCACGTCTCCCTGGCTCCTGGGGCTCCAGTTCCTCAGGCTTCCCTTGTTTTGCATGACCTTGACGGTTTTGAGGAGTCATGGTCAAGTACTTTGCAGAGCGCCCCTCAATTTGGGTTGATCTGATGTTTGTCTCCTGATTAGACTGGGATTATGGGTTTTGGAAAATAACACCACAGAAGTGAAATGCCCTCCTCATCACATGATATCAGGGTCCATTCTAGGGAAAGAACTCATCCCTAGAGACATTAACTTCATCACCCAGCAAGCTAGCAAGTTTTGCCACTATAAGGAGGTACAGGATTCTTAATGTCACCTTTTCTAACCCTTCTCAGGGAAGATGCTCACACCACATTCATCGAGCTCTGAGGGCCATGATTACTTGTCCAGGGGTGACTAGCATTTGTCCTGGATCCCATGACCAGGCTGGAAGTCTGATGGCCCTCAGGCATAACGTAAGGTGGCCCTGGTCCAAGGAATTGTGTGCCAACAGAGGGTGGCCCTGGTCCAAGAGAAAACCAGTTCTTGGGTTGATGTCTTCAAGAAAGTGTGTCATTGCCCAGAGTGTTCACACTCACACCTCTAATGTTGCTCTGTGGAAGTCACCTTCTCTGTCCTCAGAAGGTATCTGTTGACAGAACTGGGTGTCTCCCTCGTACTCTCTCCCTGAGCCTCTCTCTTCTTTATGGCCCCTCCTTCTCTTCCTATTCCCTGTCTTCCTCCCTTCGATGGCAATGAGAGGACTGGAGTGTAGTTTTTAATTATTGGTTGTGCTTGTTACACAGAGTTTGCTCTGCTCCCCTTCATTTATAAAACAGGAAGTCGGCGTCACCTGGCTTCCATCTCTGAAAGAAGTTGCTTTGCGCATACGTGATCAGCCATGTACATGTGCCGGAACCAGCAGTGGGGACGCATTTTCTAACCTGTGTTCTGACTAGTGACAGAGTAGTTGACACCAGGTTGTCTGATCACCACCTCTAAGTCAGAGCCTCCGGCAGGGAAGCAAGCGTTGAAGGTGTCCCCTGCTATTCCTGAGTTTATCAGGACACTCGACCTCCCAAAGCTGGAGGGGACCGCAGACGTGAAAACTGAAACCTGTTGATGCAAAGAGACGCATCCAACCTCACGGAGCAAGTGAGTGACAGGGGACAAGAACCCAGGAGTTTGGACCCCTGCTCTAGTGACCTTTCCACTACATCATGGTGGATTGTATCATGGCAAGAAGAGCTGCCTTTGCCCACACTACTGTTGACAAGTAGGTCAGATCATCAAAATCCCACACAGGCACTTTTCTTAGACAAAGAGTGTCCCGAATAGTTTCTGATTTACTCACAATGCATCTCAGGGTTTCACCGAACTAGACAAAACACAGGTTGGAATCAGCTCCGCTTTGGACATCGGACCCAGACATCCGTGGTTCCACCTTCTCCATGCAGCCTGGCATCCAGAAGATAGACCTTACATTTGGGGTTCCTGCTCAGTAATGTGACTGCTACTGGTGTGAGAATGCAAAGGATGTAGCTGCAGAGTTCCTATGGCCTGGAAACGAAGGGGCTGGCAGCCCAATGACTCAGTTCCACACCAAGCAGCCCCCGGAGGTGTGAAAACCAGGAGCAGGGTCGGTTTCCCATCAGTAGCAGGGAAGGTGGCATCTCTCCAGGGCCATTGCATGGTCTCTGGGATTCTGCAGGCAGCTGAAGCTGAGAGGGTCTCTTTGCAGGCTCCAGACGCCTCGCACATCTGCCTGCCTGTCTATAGGCCTTTCTTCTTCTTCCTACGTTCGCCCAAATAGGACAGAAAAGCAAGGGCCAGAGAAGAGCAGACAGAGCCTGTGGATGACTCCAGCCGGCTGTGTGGGCAGACTGACATCCAAGATGCAGCGAGTCTGGAAAAGAACATGCAAGTCCAGGCTGAGACTCTGCCTCCCACCTCCCCAGGCAGGGAGGGCCACAGCCACCCCTGTACCTGCCATCATAGGAAACCACAAAGATGTCAATGTCATTGCTTAAATGACTGCATGCACCACTCACAGGAATGGCTCCGTTTGGCTGTCTGATCCTTTTGGGAGCTTGTCCAAAAGTCATACATTGAAGAACACCACTCACATGTTGTTATTGTAGAAACTCTTCAATGCAATGGACTCAACTTGGCCATTTGGGCCCGCCCGCAGTGTCTCAGCAGAGACCCCTTGAAGCTGGGTATGGCATGGCCCTGTGTACTCCGAATTCCAGGTCTCGATAGACAACTAAGCCACATGGCAACAGCATCCAGGGATAGTCAATAAATTGTCCTTTCCAGACGGGGACACTTATACAAAATTCTAAAGGCTCTCCATGACCATCACAAACTTCATTTGTAAACCTTCCTACAATCTCAGCTCAGCCCCCTTTTCAGCCTGGGTCCTGCCTGCTCCCCACCATTTCCTCTGTACCATAGCCACACCAGCCTTCCTCCCTGTCCTGCAGATGGGAGTTGTCTTCCTCCATCAAAACAACCCACTTTGCAACTTGCCCTGGCCAGTGTGGCTCAGCTCTCAGTTGGATGAGCGTCATCCCATGCACCAAAAGGTCGCAAGTTCAATTCCAAGTCAGGGCACATACCCGGGTTTGCAGGTTCGATCCCTGGTCAAGGTGCATGGAAGAGGCAGCCAATGGATGTTTCTCTCTCACATCAATGTCTCTCTCTCTCTTTCTCTCTCTCTCTCTCTCTCTCTCTCTCTCTCTCTCTCTCTCCCTTTCTCTCTCTCTCTCTCTTTCCCTTCCTCTCTCTTTAAAATCAATTTTTTAAAAAACCAACTTTGCTAATTGTAAGCTCACATTCATCCTCCAAACTTGGCTTTCTCCGAGAAGCCTTTTTCATTTCCTGATCAGTAATGATTGTCTTCTCCTCAAAACTCCCAAAGAATTTCTTCTGTACCTACCTGATGGCTCTGATGCTCAATAGACATCAAACTGTAACGTCAGCAATTTCCCTAATTAGAAGCTAAGCTCCTGCTTCCAGTCCTCTAGAAAGCCAAACAGAGACCTGGGTCCTCAAGGCTGCGGGGATGAAAGGCGTGTGCACGCTTCTATCCACCCAGCTATAATTCAGCTTCATTTTTGGTCTTAATAAAAAGCATTGGCAATGTTGCGAATGTTCCTCTGGGCCTGTAAACATTTTTACTCCAAACACATCAGCTGCAAAATGTTGGAGCCCTACTCGAAGAAGGAGCAAGAAGGCCAGGTCTGCTCCGAGCCAACAGCCCGGGGGTGGGAGCGAAGACCCCACTGAGCGAGCTACCCAGCGCCTGGGTGGGCACGTGCATGCACAGGCAGACCCAACTAGTAAAATGAGAGGGGAGGAGGCGATGTTTTGGTTCTCTTTTAAAAGGATCCCCAATGTTAAACATACAGCCTCATGAAACATTTCACGGCTCAAATCAAAATGCTGAAAGCATGGAGCTGTTTGGACCCTTCGCTGCTACCATGGCCCAGAGCAGTTCACACCTCTAAAACTAAAAACTTGGAGGCCTTTCCTTCCTCCTCTTAGCTGCCTGCGGGTGGGGGGAGACCAATGAAATTAGAAATATAATGACTTGACATCAGAAGGAAGTTTACCCAAGCCACACATGAAAAGCAGAATTCTGATTACATAGTCACACCTCTGTCCTCGGTGATTAAGGAGCAAACACAAGCAGCTGTGAAAAGTAGGAAGCACAGTGAGCAGCAAATCCGTGAATCCGGATTTCTGGGTCCCAGCGATCTTTGGCCGATTTTAAGAATGCTTAGTTTTTCTGAAGATATTAGTGTCTAAGAATTAGAAGGATATGTTTGGATTTCGCACATTCCTACGTCACAGGAGGAGCCCTTGATAAATTGGAAGGTTTTTCGGAAGCTAAAACATCATTGGCTTTGACACTAGGCCTATAAACAGAAGACATAAGACTCGCGAATATGCTAACGGCTTCCCTGCTGCGGCCTTGCTTGTGGTGCTGAGGTTGCAGCCCTAACTTGTAGACCAGTTGGTGCTAAATCTAACCAGCTTGTAATCTTCAGCAGGAATCCCTGCCTCACATGAAACCAGCAGTATGAACCACAGATGTTACAGGAGTATTTCTCAATAAGACAAGTCTCCCCGCAGAGTTCTGATGATTTAGTAGTTGGATAAATGTTCTCCCTAAAATGGAGCGGTAACCTCATAGTTGAGAGGTTATGAACACAACAGAGCTTTAAATATTTTCTAAACTAACACACAACACGGGGATAAGTCAGCCAGCAGACAGTCATGGATCCGCGGAGCATCTAACTGGGTCTCAACGCCACTGGAATGTAAGCTCATGAGGGCAGGGACAGTTCTGTTCACCACTCTATCTACTACGCCAAAAAACAGTGATGGGCATGTGGCAGGCGGCAGTAAATATCGGGTGGATGAATTGGATGCGTCATTCATTCATTAAACTTCATTAATGAAGAAAAGGATCGTTTTAGGGGGCCCCCAGCTGTTCCAGGAATTTGAGGCAAACCAAACACATGGTACTCACTATGCAGAAAGCCGAAAGAAATAAGATGTGTCTATTCCCAAGCCAGTAACCCTGCTGAAGTCAAGTCACCCCACTGTTCATTCGTTCACCCGACACTTGTCTACTGAGTACCTGCTGTGTTCCAGCCTTGGATCAGGACGTGGCCAGGACACCACTGACAGAAATGGCACCTTGAACCCTCCATGCACAATGATCTAAGGAGCCGTGAATGGATTCCCAGCCTACGTGAGGGCTAGGGGGCTGGCAGAGGAGCACGGGGCCCAGCCATCCTGCAGGAGCTAAACAGCCAACCAAGGCACAGTGCAGGGACAGGTGTCCCTTTGACTCTTGCTCCTCCTCACATCTATGTGCTTCACCCCAGGGATGTGCTGAAAGCTGGAGGGAGGGTCACAGATGCTGTTCAGAACCAGAGTATGTATGTAGCAAAGCGAAGGAAGACATCTTAGAAAACTAGCAGGAAGCAGGTTTCAAAGGACCTTGGATACAGGAAGAAGAAAAGAAGGAAGCACGTTATTTTATTTTAAATATGTTTTTATTGACTTTTTACAGAGAGAGGAAGGGAGAGAGAGAAACATCGATGAGAGAAAAAATCAATCAGCTGCCTCCTGCACGCCCCCTACTGGGGATCGAGCCCACAACCCGGGCATGTGCCCTGACCTGGAATCCAACTGGGACCTCTCAGTCCATGGGACGACACTCAATCCACTGAGCCACACTGGCTGGGCAGGAAGGAAGCATTGTAAAACTACAAGGGACTTTAGACAGAGTGGTTAAGAAGATAAGACGGGATCAAACAGCCCTGGGTTACAGTCCAAGTTTTGCAGATTAGCAGTCACGGTGTATTGGACAAGCTAAGCTGGTTGAATCTCAGAGTCTGTCTGCAAAATAGAGGTAATGCTCTGAATGCATCATGGAGTCATCCTGAGAATTCACTGAGATCGTGCCGAGAACATCACCCTGTCCTAGAAAGCTCTCTGTAAACTGCAGCTACTTTATAACTGTTAGCTTGGGATCAGGCAGCAAAACTGCACCATCCAATCCTACTTCTGTTCACGCAGACGCTCTGCCCGGATCACAGGCCCCGGCTGCCACAATCAGCCTGTCTCCCCATGCCATCTACTCTGCGAGGCTTCCCCCCTCTCCTGGGTCCAAAATGCTATCTTTCTACTTCTCTGGCAGGCCACCACGCAATTCTGCCTTGTACCAGAGAAACTGGTGTTGACTTTAAATGTGCCCAAAGAGCCCTGGCAGGTTTGGCTCAGCAGTTAGATCGTCGGCCCGTGGACCAATGAGTCGCGGGTTCGATTCTGATCAAGGCCATGTGTCTGTGCTGCAGTTCGTCTCTGGCCCTGGTTGGGTCGTGCGGGAGGCAACCAGTCAATGTGTCCCTCTCACATCAATGTTTCTCCCTCTCTCCCTCTCTCTTCCTCCCTCCCACTCTATCTGATGATAAATAGAAAAATATCCTTGGGTGAGGATTAAAAAAAAAATCTGCCCAAAGAAACCAAAAGCTCTGTGAAGACAGAGAGGGGCCTTTACGCCATCACAGCGCCCTCAGTGACTCATGTATTGCCAGCCTGGTGCGTGTCCCTTAACTGAATCCAAGTCAACGCGAGAGCTGCAGGTGAGGAAAATGGACTCAAGGTCTGTCAGGGGTCAAAGTGGGGCTGTCTTTGGCCTCATGCTCCCCATGTCTGAACTCTGCTTCCATGACCCCCGGGGCCCCTCGGGGGATCAGAGCAGCACTCCATGTCCGTCCCATCAGGGCATGGAGCAGTCGCTACAGGCCAAGCTGTGTCCGGGCAGGAGAGGGGACTGTCGGAAAGGCTGGTGGCCCCACCATGGTCTGGGGGCAGCAATGCCAGGATCCCAACTAGTAACAGCAAGTTGGCCTTGGCTGTGCCACTGTCTCTGGAAACCAAGCCAATGAAGGTTCTCCCAACAGCCAGCACGGGCAGACCTGGCTGAGCCTCACCCCGGGGAGCCAGCCAGCAGCACCCAGCAGGACGTGGAGCAGCCGGGCTGCACCCTCCTCACCCTGGTTCCCACTACAGCCCCTGCCTCTGCCCCACTCCACCACCTTCTCCATGTGGGGTGATGTTTCTAGAACACAAGCCCAGCCACCTCACCTCCCTGACCGCAAGCCCCCACCCCCTGCATTGTGCGTGGACCTGAACCAAAACAGTGTGAGGACAGAAAACAGGAGTCATCATTTCTGGTCCAAAGGAATCACGCTGTCTGGGTCTGCCTGACTCCCAGCCTACGTCCGCTGGAAACCCTTCCACGCATCTGTTCACCTGGGTGTTTGATCCATCCAGCCCACATCTACCAGGAAGGGAACATCAAGGATGCAACGGCTGGAAAAATGCGAGATGATAGATGCAATCTGAGCTGAGCGACCAGCATTCTAACCCTGGTTCTAGGCTGAGTCGCCATGAGTGGTCTTCCACTGGTCCTGTCTCTTCCTGGCCTGCGGTTTCCTGGGTCTCTGTCCTTAGTCACATAAAGCCTCAGGTCCCATTACAAACCGCAGGTGGCCTTTTTGAAACTGGGATGGCAGTGGGGCTGAAGACTACCCCACTCTGACCCCTCTCTTCCACTGAAGGCCTTGAGGAAAAGGGTCAGCCAGATTCCAAGGTGCCCCTGCTCTGCCCACTGGGTGCTGTGATCACCCGTGGCCCAAGGGCTGGTCGGAAGCTCGTCCCCTGGAGGACATTTTCACAGAAGAGCAGGGTCTAGTGGCCCGGCCTCTCCTGACCACACAGCTAGCCCCTGGCATGAATGACATCGCTCCAGTCAACGTAAGAAACATTCAAAGCTGTAGAGAAGGTTTGTGCATTTATTGGAGTCAAACTGACAACAATTGCTGGGAAGCAAAATCTCAACGGACTGAGAAAATGCTCCAGAGAAGGGCAGTTTTGCACCTTATTTTATACATTACAATCGAAAGAGGAGACTTATGAGTTACATGAAATCCATTGGTGATAGATTAGGGAGGCGGGAGAAGCAAAGCAAGGAAAACTCGGATTGGATGAAAAGTAGAATGATAGACACGTGCTTCTCTTACAGGTGGGTACAGGATCGTTAGCAGTCAACAATTAACTCAATAACAATGAGGGGATTTTCGGGCTCCGCTCTGGTGCCATACTTGTGCTTTGAGGGGTCCCGGAAAAGGAAACCACTTTGACATTCCAAAAGTATGCTATCATAGATGCAAAAAAGACAGTAGACAGGCTTAATTAAGGTGAAAATTGACCTCTGTCAGAGAAGAGTCTCGCCTAGGACACGACTGCCCACCATAAACTGCTTTTCACTAGGCAGTTTTCATTTCAGACCTTCCTATGCGGTTACTTTTGGTCTCTGAGTTTGGGAGGCCACCACGCAGGCCTCCCCTGAGCTTGTCAGGTTTAGTGTGTGGCCCCTTTTCGTCCACACTCTCACACTTACGGCCTCCCAGAAGATGCAAAAAATATGCATAAGGATAGATGTTTTCTGCACCCCACAAGGTAGTCACCTCCAAGTCCTGACATGCATGCCCGGAGGTGCGGTCCCCGCCTAACCAGACCCTGGGGTGGGCAATGGCCCCTGTGGCAGCAGAGACCCTCCCCGTGGCTCAGCAGCTGCTCCCGCCTGCTGGGGACAGGGAAAGCTCTGCCACAGAGGGGCCAGGACAGGAACGGTAAGGTGGACGTGGACACAGCTCCTCCAAGAGCCACAGAGCCCTCTGCCCTCGACAGGCCCTCGGAGGCTGCCCAGAGGCTGCCAGCCAGAGGCCAAGGTCCCCGGCTAACCAACAACCTGCACCCTGACCTTAAAAGGAGCAACTCATTAAAACACCCAAAAATGAAAGAAACCAGGACAATAGAGAGCAACAGTAAAAGGAGACTGGAATTTGCGTCCTGGCTCTAACTATACCAGCTGTGTGAATTCAGCCAAGTCACTCCACCTCCCTGATCCTTTCTTTCCTTATATAATAGTAGTAACATCCTACATTTATTTTTTAAATGTGTAGATCCCAGTGTGCTTTTACATGAATGACCTTGATTTAATCCTTTCAAAGGCCTCTGAGATAGGAACTGTCTTCCCCGTTTTGCAGAGGAGGAATATAGGGATCAGAAAGGTCAACCTTTATTCAAGTCCCTAAATAGTCCCTGAACTCCTGGCTCCACCCGCTTCCCCCAGGCACGCTTCTTGTCGAGGCCGCGTGGAAGCATCGGTCACCCATGGAGGTTTCCTCCTCGAGTGACTGAAATGTCTGGTTTCCTACATCCTGATTGACTGCAGCCTGGACCCCTCTGGGACACCTTGGAAGGACAGCCCCAGAAATATTCACTGTTCGCCGTCAAAGGCCCCGAATAGAACATTCTCTTCTACCAGGCTCTGCAGACCACACAGCACCACCGACAGCAGATCAGAGATCAACAGCAGGGGGGATCTCCTGGGCAGCTGTGGGACTGTGTGGTCTGGTGGACCAGGGAGGCTGAGGGTTTCATCCAGAAGCAGATAAACTTTACAGAAAAAAGGGGGAGGGCAGCCACCCCACCAGCAACTGCCCAAGTTGGCCCTGGCTGGCAACACCCACAGTGGAACACATTCTCCAACGTCTCGAGAGGGTGATGGGCCAATGCAGCTGCAGTTCCACCAGGGAAGACCACACCTGGCCCCACGGCCCGCCAGGCCAGCTGCCCGCCCGCCTCGTGGGCAGCGCTGACTCACAGGGGGCCTGAGGGGCCAGCCTGGCCCGGCGCTCAGCACATCTGACTCACCGTCTCCTGCCCGAGCCACCGTATGACATTCCTTCTCCCAGAAACAACATCCATCTTTTTTTTTTACTGGCAAAGGAGCTTTTTCATGTTCTTGGGGCTGTAAACTGAGCATTGAATTTTCCACAACTTTTCCTAGTAAGTCTGCCTTGTGGGAAAGTGAAAAACAAGTCCATTTTAGGGCCCAAACACGTTCATCAGCCTGGAGCTGCCTTCGAGTCTCTCAAGGCCGTTCGCCTGGGGGGCCCAGAGCAAAAGTGCTTCGACGATCCCACGGATCAAAGTAAGCACATGCCCGGTGGCCAGATGAGCCCTCTCTCTACGGTCACCACCATTCTCCACCACGTGTGGGCCATGTGCCCGTAGCTCTCCTGGCTTCACAATAAGCTTGCAAAGTCAGAATTCTTATCCCCATTTTACAGTCATGGAAGCTGAGGCTCAGAGAGGTTAAGTAACTTGCCCACAGTTAAGCATTGGGGCCAGGATTCAGGCTCAGGTCCCAAAGCTTATATTCCTTGACTAAACCACTCGGCTTCCCTACTTTCGGCCCCCATCCGTCCAGGTGGCGAGCAGCGCGTGCTCCTGAGGCTCACGCACCTAGGCGTGGGAGCGTGCTTCCTCAAACGCAGTCCATGGCCTCCTCCACGTCCGGGGCGAAGCTGTCTGCTCCATCTGCTCCGCTCCCAGGTCCTACCAGGGAAAGGCAGAAGATGACAGAGACACTGGCCATCTGGTCTGGCATCGTGTCCTCCTGGGAAATTACTGACCTCTTGTCTGTCTCCAACAGAATTGACTTGTTTTGAGCCTGTCCGGGTTTCTTTTTGGTGGGAGAGATACAGATGACTAAGACCCACCTCCTGTTCTCAAGAAGCTCACAAGTAATAGGGTCCAGTGTGTTAGGAGCTACAAGGACACAGAGGGTGACTCTAACACTGCCTGGAGGTAGCTGGGAAAGCTTCCCATAAGAGGAGTGACCCAAAATGTCATTTGAAGGGTGGGAAGGAGCTCAGGGCTCCTTTCGAGCGTGGGAACAGCACGTGGAAAGGTATGGAAGCACAGAAAGTATGCTGTGTTTTTGTACCTTGACTGCAGCGTCATGACTGCAGCTGGCAGTGAGTATGGGGAACTGGTGGCCATCAGGCTGCAGAGTGAGGCCAAGGCCTAGCAACCGTGCTCATGATTCAGAAGGAAGTGGAAGAGTCCCGTAAACCGAATTACCAACGATTGTGACAGCAAAGACCTACATGTAAGGCTCTGCTCAAAGACCAGATGGCCTTCTTAACCAGAGGACTCGATGGTCAGCTCATTTCTGGGTTCAAATCTGTGCTCCAGAAAAATAGACCTGAAAAGCAAGAAAACACAGGTCCCAGTTGTTGAAGTTGTTTAAATAATAGATATTGTTGAGTGTACATAGTCTAGGAACTAGTGTGTATCTGTGCCAACTGGTCAGAAATAGCTCCTTAAAAATGGAGATATGGATGGATGGATGGATGGATGGATGGATGGATGGATGGATGGATAATGAAAGGAAGGAAGGAAGGAAGGAAGGAAGGAAGGAAGGAAGGAAGGAAGGAAGGAAGGAAGGAAGGGAGGAAGGGAGGAAGGGAGGAAGGAAGGAAGGAAAATGCATGGATGAATAGATGGGCATGGATGAATAGATGGATAGATAGATGATTCATAGACAGGAGGATGAAAATAAACAAGGATAAGATAAAATAAATAAATTCATACATAATTACAGAGAGATAGGTTAAAAACAAATAGATATCCCCCGCGCATTCATCGTTCCCCACCATCCAACATCTCTTTCTAACTCCGTGAATGAGCTCTGCCGACTGCCACAAAAACAAAAATAATTTGGGAATGACCAGCTGAACTGGAAGCCAAGTTCAAAACTCCCAGATCCTTGAGAACACACAGGACTGACCCCTGCACCATCCCACAGAAAACCTGGGAGGGAACCAATGTGCCCGTTCTTGCCTCTCGTTGGCGTCATCCCCCTGGACAGTGTGGACATCACTTGTGGGGATCCTGCAAGAGACAGTGCCCTGGGGAACATCGCAGACTGTAAAGTCTGAGGACAGTATAACCGACGGAAGGAAATTTGCAACTTTGTGAGCTACAAACGGCTCCAAGGAAAGTCTTGTTCAGCTTTCAGACCTGGCAACATCTCCCTTGATGGCAGAAGGACAGTGACCATTAAAAGACCAGCTTTTCCTTCCCTATTTTCCCAAAGAAATGGCCCCTGAGCTGGGGAGGCTGTATTTTTCCCACCTGTGGTTTTATGTTCACGCCAAGTCAATAAACCGAAGTACAGCTTTGGTTCAGATGATTCTCAAAGAGGAAAACAGCAATTTTGCCTTCAAAGGGACAGACCCTACGGCCAGGAAGCTGGAGTTACATTTCCGCTGCACGAAGGCAGAGCTGGGCTGCAGGTTTGAAGGGGCCAGCTCCCCACAAGTCCAGGGGTGATGGGGGATGGCCCGGGCTCTGGCGACGGGGCACACCTGTCACATAAGGAAAACGACAGGTCATCCGTGGGCGGAGCAGAGGCTGGAAGGAGAGCAGTGGTCCCATCAACTGAGCCAGGACGCGGCCGTCTGCGAGTGCCTCCGAGGGCAGAGAAAACGGAGCAGCACACCGCCGGAGGACCGGTCAGTCACAGACTCGTGGGAGAGGAGCGAGGGGGCAGCCATGTGAAGCGGATGGAGGGTGGCCCTCGAAATCAGGGGGCCTCCATTCAAGTCCCCGCCTGACCTCCAATTTCCTAGTGGCTCGCGGAAGTCCCCCTGCCTGCCTGGGCCTCCAGGTTCCAGCTGTCCTGCTTGGCTCCCAGGCTCCCATGAAAGAAAGAACATGAGCCTCCCTCGTGGTTTCAGCAAAAATCACTTGGTAAGCATGTTCTGGAACAGGTAAACCACCCCAAGAGGACCTTGTGATCATGGACATTCCTTGTGGCTTCGCCGGCATCCAAGCCAGACCCTCTCCACCTGCATGGGTCCAGCTGCGCTCCGCTCTGCCAGGTCCCCCCATTCCAGCTCAAATCCGGGCCTTCAGGCTGTCGGCTGTCCCAACGTCCCAGTCCGAGGACTGTCTACAGCTGCGCCACACCCCAACACAGCCACAACCAAGACATGACAATGTTTAAGACCCACCCATCCGATTCATCATGCCTGGCTCTTCCTAGCCCAGTGCCACCGAGAGACAGAGAGACATCTCATGGCTTTTCATTCCCAAGAGGACCCAGGTCCCCCTCCACCTGGGGAAAGTCTGCGAGGTGCCAAAGGTTTATTTTTCTAGGATTAACACAATGACAGGAGTCGGCCATATATATCGTTGAACGTGACGAGCCAAATATTTTTCTGTAATTTTTGCAATAATATGAGGGAAGCTGAAAAAGAAAAGAAAGCTGCCGGTGTTAGGCTGGTGCTTGTAGGCACCAGCCAGCCTCCAACAATAACAGCCATTCCTACGAATTAACAACACTATTCGCAAGACGGTTGCTTGATACATGGAACAGAGCATATTAGCAGGATCTTCCTGAGAAGAAGGGGCTTAGGGAGGACAGACGGTGCAGAGACAGAGGACAGTGGGAGGCCGTGGGCTCGCAGCCAGCAGCCCTGCCCTGTGCCCGCCCCGGAGCCCTGGCAAAGCTGGGAAGTGCACGGGAGATGCTGCCCCACACCCACCCTGAGGCAGAGCATTCAGCACTAACAGGTGGGGTTGGAGCTGGGATGGGAGTGTGGTCCGGGCCACACGTGTCCCACAACACTGTCAAACCACCCGTTCACTGCGTTTATCTCTCCAGACCTTGAAACCTGATGAAGTGAGGCTGGGGGGCGTGGGGGTGCCGACACGAAACCAAAAGCTAAAAGAGACGAGGATGAGAAAGGAAGTCCAGTGGGAAGAGAAGCCCAGGATGAGGGCAGATGGGGTCTGACTTCACACTGATGCGTGGTCAGGGAGGCCCCCGAGCCCTGTCCCACCCTGGGCCTGGCAGAGAGGGGTTCATCCTCTAGGGCCTCCACTGTCACTTGGCCGCAAGGACAAGAGACAGAAGTGGGTGATGTCATCGTTTGGAGGGGGAAGCAAAGTGCCCCAGGCTGAGGTCTGACCTTGCTTCCCCACGCACTGGATCTGCCTGTCCCTGCCCTGGGCCAAGGTGTCCTCAATTCACGGGGCTGTCACAGAGATGAAGTGGGAGTGAGGATTCACAGAATGCGGTGGAAGGCTGGAAGCTGGTGTCTGGGAGCCAGGCCCCTCCACCCTCAGTCCTACACTAAGAAGGGCATGTGGGCGGTGGGAAACAGCCCCACCGGGCCCAGCCAGAGGGGGACTCCACTCGGCAGGCCCGAGCTGCTTCCAAGGCGGCTCAGAGCGTATATCTGCCACTGGCCCACCAAGCAGGCCCCCAGCTTGTGAGACCGAGAGTTCTCAAGCATATGCAAAGCCAAGAAGGAGCCCTGGCCAGTTTGGCTCAGCAGTTAGAGCGTCAGCCCGCAGACTGGAGAGTCATGGGTTCAATCTCACTAAAGGGCAAGTGCCTCGGTTGTGGTTCAGTCCCTGGCCCTGGTCAGGGTGGTACAGGCCACAACCAGTCGATGTGTCTCTCTCACGTCGATGTGTCTCTCTCACGTCGATGTTTCTCTCTCTCCTTCTCCCTCTCTCTCCCTCCCTCCCACTCTATCTGAAGATAAATGGAAAAATATCCTCGGGTGAAGATTTTTTTTTAAAGCCAAGAAGGAGCAGCTGTGTCCCTCCCAGACCCCAAGAACGAAGGGATCACCAGGGCCCTCCCTGGGAACTGGAGCCCCAGCTGACAGCTACCTGGGTAGAGAGATGGGTGGTACTTGCGCAGCCATTTAGGGACCAGGAGAGCCACCAGTAGGTGCTAGAGCCAGACATCTAAGTGGACAAAAGGACTTTCTACGTGGCAAAGTCACCAACAAAGCGGGCTGCCTTCCCCATGCCCCTCCTGGGCCTAAGCACTCAACTCTGTCCTCATGCGTATACCCTTCACTCTCCCTAGGACCTTATTTTAGCAAAAGGGGGTCTGAAACAAAGAAGACTCTTGAACGGAAAGGGGCTGGGGAGGGAGGAGTTGACCCAGATAGTGCCCTGCATTCAGGAGTGCTCAGACTAAAGGAGGGTTGAGGCAGAGATGCCCGAGACTGGCCCACATTGAGAGCTGTGCAGACCAGGTACCTGGAGGGGGCCCGGGAGCGGCCCTCTGGCTGCTGAGGTCAAAGGAGTGAGAGAGAAGAAAGGGCCAGCCAAGCAGGCTCCCAGCAGGAGGCCAGTCAGGACACCCAGGGCTGGCCCCAGCCACCTTCTCCCTCCAAGTGGTGGGAACGCAAGGGAGATGTCACACAGAAACGATGGGTGCACTCCAGGGCCAGGTGGCAAGACCCTAGTGCATCCTGGGTCTCCCGCATCCGCTGTCCTCTCCATCCCACAGCGCCCTCTCTGGCTAATCCCTGTTCCCCAGCTCCGCCCTTCCTTGTCTGCCTGCACCTGAGACCCTTGTCTGCTTTGTCCTTCCTCCAGGGTCCCAGTGAGGATGGGAACAGCCCCTGGCGCTCGCTTGGCTGTGCCTCTCCACCGAGACACCGGGACACCTCTCGGGTGCTGGGACATGGAGGTGAATGAGACCCTCTGGCCCCGGAACTCCTGGTCCGTGGGTTCACGGGAGCCAGGGAGAGGAGGGAGCCGGCAGAAGGCAGTTTCTCCCGAGAGTGGGGATCTGAGCAACCCACGACACAAAGAGCAAGTGTTTTACCACTGGAATAAAACTGAAACCGTCCCTGGAACCGACCTGATCCAGAATTTCCAGGGGAGTTTGGTGTACGTGAGTCACCGAGGACACATGGCTGGTCCCGGGTCCCAGGTGTACGTGAGTCACTGAGGACACATGGCTGGTCCCGGGTGCAGAGCAGCTGAGCTCGGGGATATGTACTCAGAGCTTGGGAAGAAGACGGTCCAAACACTCCGGGCTGCGCCGGCCCCAAAGCCAGAAGGATCGCCTCGGCGCTTTCCAAACCCACCAAGTGCAGGCAGCTCGGGGGCCCCACGCTCTTCTCAGAGGCTGGACGAGGACAGGAAACCCAAAAACAGAGCGGGCAATAAATCTCGGCCTGCCTGTGACAGCACTCTGGCACGCCTGGGCTTCTTTCTCCCTCTGGAGGAAGACAAAGCTACATGACGAATAACAATCCCCAAGATCAGAAGAGTCCTTAGGGAAGCTGGGTGCTCGCAGAGAACCGTGGGCTTCTCAACACGGCCTCCAGCCAGGGCCTCGTGAGGGCCGGGGGTGCAATCACAGGCCCCCTTTCCCTCGTGAGATAAGCATGGACACAGGCCAGCAGGCAGGATTGTCCTGTTCCGTTTCCCACACGCACCTGCCACTGGGAAAGAAACCCCACACCCCCCATGGAAGAAGGTGGCTTGACTTCCAAGAACAATTTCCCCTTAACAGGCCAAGAAATTGTTTCAGAAGATGAGAAAGACAATAACAGTAAGTTACCACTGAACGTCAACCATGTGCCATCACTTAAGCCTGACAGCAAGCCTTCCAGAAAGAATTCCCATTTAACAGATGAGGAAACAGAGGCTCTGAAAGACTGAGCACCCAGACCCAGGTAGCAAGGCTAGTGAGACAGTGGGTGGCAGGTCAACACATCAACATCCCCATCTAAAGGCCACGTTCCTGCCATTTCCCGGCCTCTCACCCTTCTTAACCCGATAAATACCTGACCCCTAAACACAGTGAACTCTCAAAGTGAAAACTTGGGGGAAGGCTCTAATACTGAGAATAGTACAGCCTGGGCAAAACCGGGAAGTGGGGTTCATTCAGGCCCAGTGGCCATTGTAAAAATAATCATAATGATAACATAATAATAATAATCTACTATTATTATTATTATGAAGTCTTCCTTGGTGCAGCAAGGAAGTAGGCTTCTGGACACCCCCATTTAGTGAGAACCAAAACGTGATACTGAAGCCCCAACTTGTACTGAGGGGAAGGAAGGACCTTGCCTTCTAGTGCTGACTTCCCAGGCGAGGTGTGCTGGGCGGGAGCCTGAATAGTCAGGACCCTGACGCGGGCACTGGGCTGCCTGGTTCATTACCCAGAGTCTCCCCTTTCGAGCCGCTAAGAAACGGTCGATTGGAGCACATTTCCAGATGGGTCTCCAGCTCCCTCGGGTCCACGAAGGAACCAATGTGCAAAGCAGTGTCCTGCCCTTTCCTTCCTGTGACGACCAGAGGAAAACTGCTGCGCCCACTCCCTCCCCGGCCCCTCTGCTCTTTACCTGGCAAATCCTACCCCTCAAGGCCCTGCGCTGGTCCCACCTCTTCCAGGAAGCTTTCTCAGCCTGCTTCATCCACAGGGGCCCCCACCAACGCTCAAGGCCCAACTCACTTCAGTCCTAGGCCACCTGCTGACAGTGACCAGTCTACTGGTCTACCCCTTCTCAGTGCAGAATCTTGGCCCCACTTGGCACAGAACTGAACACACAGGGGATGTAAACAAACAAACACCTGCTAAAGGAAGGCATAGGGTGCCCCAGAGAAGTGCAGTGTCCACAGAATGCCCTGAGCCTGTGGGCCAACCAGCTGCTAGATGCAGCACTTCCAGGACAGAGGGGTAACAGCTGAGCCCTTCTGACTTCTGCATGGCTCACTGTCCTCTCCGAACTGCTTGGCACTGCTGTGTGAACATCCACTTCACAGAATCCTACGGCCAAGTAACAGCAGAACTAGAAAGACGCTCAGAGAGCATCTGGTCAACCTCCTCACTGCACACAGAGGAACAGAGGCCCCAGGTGGTGAGGGCCTCGCCCTGTTTACTCCAACTACTAACAGGAAACTTACTCTTGTATCACCTGCCCTTCTGGCTCTATCCTGCACCCCTGCTCAGTGCCAGTGTGGCACCAGGAGTATCCATGGCCACTTCAGTCACTGGGCATCTGTAGCTATGGGCAATGCCCAGCCCCTGCCAGCCCGTGGGTTGGGCTGTGGTGAGCTGCACGGGGCTTGGCCCAGCACTGATTGTCACAGCCCATCTGGCCCCAACTGGAGAGCAAACTGCCCTCCGTAGCCAATGCCTGTCCCCTCCTGGGGCACAGCCCCATGCTACCAAAGAGTTTGCTCAATCCATTCAGTGAGCCCTTCAGGACCAACAGTCCTTACTTCCCTCCGCTCAGGAGCGACATTGGGAGACAGGAATTCCTCCAGAATTTGGGGAAATATCCGACCAGATGTAAAAACTCCAAGAATGTGGAAGGCAGAAAGCCACATGACCTGTTCAGGGCCACCTCCCTGTAGCTGATGATTCCCTCCTCAGCCAGCACTTGCCCCCCAAGCCACCAGCCTTACCGGCACATAGCTCCTCAATACATAGCTGCACACAGAGGGTCTCCCCACTATTCAATCCCCTGCTCATACCTTCATAAATTCAGCACCTTCACTGAGCCCCCCAGGAAGGCAACATCCTAGGTCTCAAGCAGAGCCTAATGGGTTAAAGGAGACAGAGCAACCTGGTCCCAGGCAGGGAGGCAAGAACATGCTGGGCACGCTCGGGGAATGCATGACATGCCCAATGTGGTCGGGGCACAGGGGAGCAGCAGGAGTCGGAATGAAAATAGTAGCATGAGGTTGGGTCACCAAGAGTGCCCAATACCAGGCTGAGAATCACCCACCCCAACCCTTGCAAAGCATAGATTTTGGTTAGAACTTAAATCATCTCAGAGAATGTAGAGGCTACCCCAGAGCATCCTTGGAGTCCTGGTGAGGTTGTAGATGTTTCTGGGCCTATGTGGCAAATGTCTTCAGCTTCCAGACCCCAGCTCAAGGGTCACCCGCTCTCTAAAGCTTTTTCCTACTTCCCAGCCCTCTCCTTGACCCCCTGG
Organism: Tadarida brasiliensis; assembly: GCA_030848825.1. Taxonomy (NCBI): domain Eukaryota; kingdom Metazoa; phylum Chordata; class Mammalia; order Chiroptera; family Molossidae; genus Tadarida; species Tadarida brasiliensis. The sequence continues at coordinate 67,926,395 of CM061270.1, read as the reverse complement.
ACCTATGTAGACTGGGTTCTAGCACCTGTGACACTTCATTGTGCTTGATAGTTGGTTGGCATTTCTTTCCTCACACTGTAAGTCTTTCAAGTGAGAAGACCGTGTCTTATTTATCTTTGTATTTCTAGAGCCAAGCAAAATGGCTGGCATGGCATGCTTACTCAAAGGATGCATGTATGGATGAATGGATGGATGGATGGATGGATGGATGGATGGATGGACAGACGGACAGACAGATGGCTGGATGGTGGACCCTATTTTGAACAATCAGAATCCATGTCAAAGATCCCCATTTCACAACAGTCATAGACTTCATAGACTTACCCTAAAATTACCACTTGCCAAAACTCTGAAATGGATAAAGTATTTAACCCAATTATCTCAGTTTTCCTAGGTCCCCTTCCCTTGTCTGTCTATGCATCCCATTGGTGCCCAAAACCCTTGGCAGGCTCCTCGGTAGAGCTGAGCTAGGGCATGGGGCCCAACCTCCCAACGACATCATGGGAGAGGAAGAGCCATGGCTGGGTCCTGGCACCAGAACATCCTTCAGTAATTACATGGTTCCAGACAGACATAAATAGACAGATTAGCCTCTCTGCATTTTTCTCATAAAAATAACAACAGTTCCTAAGCACACTGGCATGAGTGTGGACCTTAAGCATTGCAACCTGCTGTTCTTGGCAGTGGAGGGCTGGCCTTCCTTGTTGTTTCTCCCACCACCACCCCCTCCTCGGGGCTCTTGGAGGGCTCCTCACTCCTGGCCCTCTCCATCCCTATCGTCTCAGAGCAGGTTGGCAGCCAAACCCTGAGACTGGCTAAGAACTTTTATGAGCATCATGTCCACGGTTTGCTGTTCTCTTGGCTAGGTCTTTATCTGCTTTTAGTCATTGTGTAACTAGAAATCCTGCACACAGGGTGAAATAATTATATGCCCCATTCTGTACTAGAGGAAATGGGGAGAATGTTTGCTCTATCTCTGCCCTAATCCAGAAGAAGAGCAGTCTCAAAGGGGAACCCCCTTGCTTTATACACACCAATACAGAATCTCTCTCCATCTCCCTCCATCTTCTTCCCCTTCTCCCTCCCCTCTCCTCTCTCCTTTTTTTCTATCTCTTCCTCCCTCCCTCCCGCCTCCCCCTCATTATTTTTCACTTGTCGTCAGGTGCCCATAGTGAACCTGGGTCATGACTGAGGCCCAAGAACCAAAGCACTTACTCCTCTGGCTTCTCTTTGCCTCCCTCTCGCTTCCACGCTTGACCTTCCTTAGGCTTAGAGCTCAAGAATCAGAAGCAGGATACCTGGAGCCTGAAGTTCTGATTACCAGGCCCTTCTCTTTAAGGCCCATAAATTCCCCCAAGCTAAAAGTAGTCCCAGTCTGTTCTCCTGGCAGATACTGATCCAGTCAAGCCTCTGGCCACAGATCCAGGGTCTGGAACTGGCCATCAGATGACAATGGCTCCACCTAGAAGACAAGAGATGACCAGAACTGCCTGCAGGCCACAGAGGGTTTAATTTTCTCTTCCATGTGATATTACTACTCCTCGTGGCCTCCTCCAGAAAGCTCCAGAACAAGGTGTGGGAGTTTGACCAGGCCACATGCTACACACCCAGTCAACGACGCAAGGCATCTCTCACATGGGCCATGCCATAGGATGAAAAGAAAAAGGGATTTGAAGTCAGAGGACTTAGGGTCAAGCCCCAGCTCCACCACCACTCACCAGCGAGATTTGAGCAAGTCTTGAAAACACCTTTGTAATATAACATTTTAATCAATGCCAAATGCTAGTAAAAATCTGTATCTCGGTATAATTTGTATTACTCTTGCTTTTAATGGGTATGAGAATCTTTTCATATTTTTGTGACCATGTGTATTTCCTATTCTACCTGTTTTTAATACTTGCCCATCATTTTGTTGAGTTGCTGGATTGTTAGTGTTTCAAGAGCTTTCACTTGGAACTTCAGAGGGTCCATAAAGCTCTAAAAATTGAATATAAATGTTGTGTAAGTAAGTGTGCATTCATTTTTCTACAGACTGTGTTCATTGCTTTTATCAAATTCTCAGTGTCTGTGAACTTTTAAAATTGACAACCTGTGGATGAGATTGCCACCAACAACCCTTCGGGACTTAACAATGATTCACATAGATCCACAAATACACCAAAGTTTAGGCCTTGAACATCAGTAAGCACTTACCTGTGCCCAGCACTGTCTCTATGGAGTCACAGGCTACTCTAAAGGACTGGCTTCACAGATCCAAGGTGAGTTGTCTACAAATGTTCCACCTGCCACTGAGGTGTAAAAACCCTACGTGGGAAGGTGGTTTCCAAGTTATATGATTACCATTTATTTTTATTTTTATTTTTATTTTTTGGATTTAATGAGTGAAATTTATTAACACGCCCTTTGACAGCAAGGAAAAATCAGAATATTTACGTGCTCATCCAACAGATACAATTGTCTAAGACTCAAGATCTAGTCCAAAACACATTAGGCAAATGTGCTTAGATCCAGAAATTTTCAACATGTAAATGAATGTGTGTGATTTTATTTCTGAGAGTTTTATCATAGGTCTGGAAACTGAATCAGAGACTATGACTTCCCATCTGTGATGGCCCAATTCAAACTTTGTGACTAGATCTAAAATCTCTTGCAATTACACAGATCAAGTAAAGCTTTCATTGGCTACCGACATATTCACTCCTGGGGATACCACGATAAATTAGACAACTGGGGATTCCCACCACCACTCTAGTGCTGCTGTCAGATTCAGAACCACAATCATGTTGTTCCTGGAGGTTAAATACTGACCTTTGGCATTTGCCACTCTGATATCTCATCATCCCCAGTGAAAGCAAGAAAACCTTTGCACTGGCAATACTTGCTCCCATGAACGCCTGCCTGCAGCGATCGACCACACAAAGCTTTTCAATGATACTGATACTTTCATCACCAACGTATTTCTCAATGACTTTGTAAAAAGAGTGACGCCTAGGTGACCCCTCCTATAAGGAGATGTGTGAGTGGGTTGCCCATGATAAGCCCATTCCAACTCTGCAGTCTCTTTAAGCCTTTGGATTCCTTTGTATGTATTATACCAAAGAAGTTCTCGCATCTCAGTTTCATGTAGTGCAGGCCACCAATTGAGTCCAGGTTTAAGTCCCAAAAAAAGCAAACTGCTGGAAGCACTGCAAGCGAGCTAACATATTAAATCAAAAATCTCTGGTAAGTACATACATCTTGATCCGCTTGGCTCAATCCAATATTACATAGCTTCCTCCCTAGTCTGTTACTTTGTGATTCTTCTGGGGTGTCTGTTTTCTCCTCCTGGGTCATACTTCACTCTCCTCCCTCTTAGGCATGCACAGATCTGCCTCAGTTACGGGTCTGGAGGCAATGAAGGGAGTGTGGGACGGTGAACACACGCCGTCAGGAGATTCAGCATGGCGCGGTCTTCAGTCAAGCAGAAAGAAGCCCCCTCAGACAGTGGTGGAGAAAACTGCTTCCAATGGCCAGGCAGGCGCAGAGAGATTTAGGGAGTGGGTCAACTCTGATGCCGTTGAATCTACCCGAGTGTCCCCAAACCCATTCTCAGGTCTCACTCTTCCCTAAACAATGTTCTTACTTTCCATGAGAAACTTGGTGCAGCGGTGAATTAAACTGCTACATTGTCTACGACCTCACGATCAAACCTAATGATACATTAAGCTACAAGGCAGTTAGAAAGCAATCTGTTCGGGGCAGTTACGGAAGCACTCTGATTCAACCATGACTTGAGCTGATAAGGTAAAACGGTGAGATTCTTCCCTTGTTTCTTTCCAGTGCGATCAGAAACAGCCAGCCCACCCCACACCCCAGCAATGCTCACACGCCACATTTCCACCGTAACATTCTGTAGCAGGGGTCATTTAAACTGTCAAAATCTTGTCCCCATAAGTGCTTTAATCCAGGCAACTGTGGGTGACTGTTTAAAAACCTCTTTGCCACTGTAGGCCATGCATTATCAGTTTCTATTGACCAGGGAGCCATCAGCAGCTCCAAACCTAACCTGCACAGATAACCGACCCATCCTCCCATGTCTGAAGGTCTGTTTCCTGGGTGCTCTTGTGGGGTCAGGTGCTGAATCAGTCAGGAGTCAACCAGGAAAACAAATTGCTCTAGGTATATCAAGCAGAAAGTTGTTTCATACAAAAATGTACATGTTTACAAAACTGTTAGAAGGGCTAAAAGGAGTAAGATCAGGGAAGACCACCCTTAGCTCTTTTTTTTTTTTTTTAGTTTTTTTTTTATCCTCACCGAGGACATTTTTCCATTTTTGTTCAGACAGAGTGGGAGGGAGAGAGAGGGAGAATGAGAGAGAGAGAGAGAAACATCGACGTGAAAGGGACACATCGAGTGGCTGCCTCCCACACAACCCCAACCAGGCCCGGGGACAAATTGCAACTGAGGTACGTGCCCTTGATCGGAATGGAACCTGCGACACACTGGTCCACGGGCCGACGCTCTAACTGCTGAGCCAAACCAGCCAGGGCCCTTAGCTCTTAAGTATACCACTCACTAGCTCTCAGAGTCAGGAAGGCATAGGAACCACGGGAAATCACAAGAGATGACCTGGGCAGGAAATTGCCCAAAAGTCTTCCTTCTGCCTGGGCTCAATGGAGCAAATGATGAATAAACTTTCCATTTTCTTTATGATTTTTCTACTGAAAAATTAGCAATACAATTCGGAATCTGGGCAAAAATACTAAGCTATTTTAACCATACATACTTAAAACCATTGTATTGTAAACTTGGGAAAAGCAAAAACAAAAAAGAATTGATGTTACCTTGGGCTACTCTGGGTCTCAGAATTAGGAAGGGCTCAGCTTTCTTCAATCTTAAAGCAATGTTCTCTGTCACCTGTTCGTCTGACTTTGATTTTGATTTTGATTTTTTTCACTTAGACACACAACGGACTTGTCCTTGGTTCTGGGATTTCCAGCAGCTTCTTCAGCCTTTCTTCCACCAAGGCCACCACTTTCCTCGAGATAAGCTTTTATTTCTGACAATCACTTCCTGAAAACCCTACAAACTAAAACATCCAGCTCCCAAACCGTACCCTGGCAGTCAGAAATGGCCCGTGCAGGGAGGCTCCCACAGTTCCCAGTCCTGCCGAGTCACTGACTGGCTTCCCCGGACACTAAAACTCATGGCAGCAGGTCCCACTGTGAACCGGGTCTCCTCGTGTTCCGATTCTCAGACAGACTCGGGGAGGGGCACATACACAGCAATGTGGCCATCAGCCCCCGACCTCCGGAGCCCAGCCCACTCATTCTTGGGGTGAAGACAGACCTGGCATTCGCAGCAGGGGGAGACCAGATTTCCCCAGCAAAGTCCGGACCTCTTTGCTGAGAGCCTTTGAAACCTCCAGGCTCAAGGGTTATTTAACAAATGTTGGATGTGGGATCAAGGAATCACAAGGCCAGGGAGGAGCGGAGAGAGCTTGTTAAGGGATGGCCCGAGAGAGAAGGGACATTTCCCCACTATCCAGATCTCTGGACTCTGAAGGTGGAAGGAGCAAGCATTGCCCCTCACTGGAGTAGAGGAAGGAGTACAGGTCTGGAGTCACAGCTGCCTCTGATCAGCTGGGTGACTCCCAGAAAAGTCCCTGGGTGTCCTGGTCCACGTCATGGTGGAGGACAAGCAGTCAGTCCTCTGGTGATTAAATGGTGCCTGGGTTCCTGCCTCTCGGGTCAGGGCTCTAATTCTCATATGAGTAATGGATGCAGGAGTCTCTGACTGGTGAGGTGCTCCCTGTCGCTCCCCACCCCACACCCCCAACAGCACAAACTGAGCCCTGGGCCAGGCACATGAATCTCTCCACCGATTGATCTTGGATTGACCAAGTGAGGAAAGGCTTCTAAAAAGGCTTCATGCTTTTTCATTAGCTGGTGTGTTAACAACAGAGGAAATCCCAGGACCCTGAGCTCTAAATCACTTTTGAAATGGGATAGTTGCTTTCCTCGATAGTGTTCTGTCAGTGGGTTTTCTCTGGACCAAAGAACAGGATCTATACCTTCTCCTGCCCCACGGTTCCAGCCAAGAAAAGGACCAGACACCAACTGGGTGTTTGGTGAAGCCCAGGATGAATGAGACACAGACAGATGGATGGAAAGGGGACCTGGCTCTGCAGATCCTACCTTGGCCTGGCCTGAATTTTTCTTTCCTATTCTTCATCTCCAAGCTTTTGCTTTGCAGAGAAATATATCGGTAATCTCAGCCCCACATACTTCCCTGGAGAGCTTCGGCTCACTCCTTCACCATTAATCTCCAGAAGGTTGGCTCCCCAAGTGGCTCCATTTCCAGTTTTATCAGAAACAAAAATAGAATCTTGCAAACATTCCAGTCTTTGGGTCATCAGTTCACAGGCCTTGTCCAGTCTGGCTGAGGTTCCTCTCTCTGAGCTCACTCAGAGCACCATGGTTGCCTGGGCACAGCCAGCTAGTTGACATTGTGGCTTGATTCAACACAGCATGTTTCTCCTTCGGGCCTTTCCAGTGGTCCTCAGATATGAAACTATTCAGAAACATTGGTGTCGACTGGCCTGGAGCCTTAACCAGCAACCAAGGTGTAGGCTACTGGTGTCAATCATGTCCCTCTTGGTGTCAAGCATGACTTGGTCATCACTTAGGAGAGCTGCCACCCTTTCTGGGGGCTCCCAGGGCTCACTATCTGTACAGGTCTTTCCACATTTAACACATTCTACTCCATGGGTGTTTATTTATGTCATTGGAGTAGACTAGGCTTCCATAGGGTAGGAACCAGCTCTGATTCCTCTCTAGGACCTTGCCAGAAAGACATAACCAACATCCCTTCTATACAGTTCTTATTAAAAGAGCCCTCAAGCCAACAGAAACATTTCTTAAAGGGTTGACCAGAAGATATGCACTCCTGCTGTAGACTCTATAAAGCTCATGCTGAATTAGGCCAGGTGACCAAGAGCTATTTATCCAGGCTGTTTAACTTGACCATCACCTTTCACATCACCTCCCATTTTTCCTGAACTGAACATCGCCATCAGGTCCTCTGAGAAAAGAGTCATGTGAAACATTCTGACTTATTTATGGGAGAAAAGTTGTCCAATAGTTGACACAGTGTCCCATTTTTGTCTAAGGTTTTTCCTAAGCATCTTACAGGTACTAGTTTACATATATAACATCATATAACATCTTAAAGTTTGCTGCTGTTATATGCATTGTTGCTGGTCAGATTTCTCTATTTACCTTGGCCACTAAGATGCTCCTGGCCATCTTTACCCAAGGATACACGCAGAGAAGCTCCTACTTGACACATGCTTCCAGGATGACTGCATCAGGAGGAAGAGGATAAATCGTGTCTTGGTTCTTACATAGCAATGTGCCATCCAAATTGGGACACATTTGAGAGTGGAAAAGAAGCTAAAAATAATAAACATTATACAACTTTTTAAAAAGATTTATGTATTAACTAACAAATTGATTTTATTTTATTAATAGACTATAAAATTGTGCAACTCAAAAACTAATTTCAAAAATAAAATTCTTTCTAAAACTATAATATATATACATGCATCAAATCAAAAATATCTTCTTTATGATGATAGTCTAAACATTAAAAATAATGTAAACCAAGTGATGTATTCCTGGTACATAGTCACATATTTTAATCAGTTTCTTAGATATATCACTCTTTAATATTGTATCACTGAATTTTTTGAAGAATGTGATTTTTTCAACAGCATCTAATTATTTTAGATTTTTCTATAAAATTGCCTGCAGCTTTCTTCAGAGTTGCGAGTTGTGATTAATAAATTTGCAATTGTTGACTTTTTCAATTGACCTTTTTTTGTACACCACAATTCTCTAATTGAGAAACTATTCTGCCTCCTGCTGCCCAGATAGCTGGTAAGCTTGGAGAAATTTGACTTAGTGGAGGATATTGTCAATTTCAATTATTTTTTATATTGAAATGAGTAAAAATTTCCCTTCAGATATTTTCACAAATGCTTTCCTTTTGCTCAGAGTAGTTTTCTTGATAACACATGTCAAAAAAAGTTGTCTCTATTCATGATTCTTTTGAATGGTTCACAAGTTTTAGATGCTGCAAAATCATAACCCTACTCACTGCTGTTCCACTGCAGGGCAGAATATACATTCATTTTTTTGTTACCATCACAAGACTCTTCCCATAGTTTCTGCAGAAATATCATGAGTGATGTTGGATCTTCTTGATGCTACATATTTTTTTTTATTGACGTTTTTAGAGAGAGAGAGAGAAACATCGATGTGAGAGAGAAACATCGGCTGCCTCCTGCATGCCCCCCCCACTGGGGATCAAGCCCACAACCTGGGCATGTGCCCTGACCAGGAATAGAACTGGGACCTCTCAATCCATGGGACGATACTGAATCCACTGAGCCACACCAGCCGGGCTCGAATGCTGCATATCAAGAGACATATGATGTGGATTTGCTCTGTTATTTGAAAATTTTGCTCAGGTGGCCATTTCTCCATTATAAAGTTACTATTTTCCCCTTGTCATTAACAAGTATTTTATGGGGAGATACTTTGAAAATATGTATAGATTCTGTTATTCCTAAAACTTGTCTATTAGTTTTAGTATCCACTAATTCTTCTTGCTTCAGTAGATTATTAGGATAATTGGGGGGAAAAAAGACTCTTCCCATAAACCAAGATATCCCAGACACTCATACAGATTTTGAATATTAAATGCTGCACCCAGTTTAAGCTCGTACTATTTTGTTTTTTCAGCTCCCTCCTTGCTTTTAGAGACGACTCTTCCTTGCTTTGGTAGAGATAAAGCATGCATCCTTTGTTCTCAATCATGGCAATTCACTAAAAGATTCAAAAATGATGTCAGTGTGAGCCATTCATTTAAATTTGATTAAATATTTCCAGCTGGTTTTGTACAAAATGAACCGAAACCTAGAGGAACTGTTTATACAAAAGCTCAGCAACATTTAAGGACCTTTAAGTTGATTCTCAAAACAGTTCTTTCTAAGTTCAAAGATTCCTAAAATTTGATTAATAATAAGCAGCCAAAGGAGAAAGTATATACCACCATGCTGAGTTAGTATTTTGTACTCAAAAATCGGTTTTGCCACAAAATTTTTGGAGTTGAGTTTTTCTGAGTATATATAAAATCATTTAATTTTTGGAACTATGGCTTCTAATTCATTGATAGAACAACACGGTTATTAATTATGTGTGCATCCAAGCAACTCCAAGTACATTCTTGGTCTATAAACACTCCCACCAAAATCTGTATTTTCATTATCACTGCAAAAGAGAAAAATTTTCAGGGTTCAACTCTGAACAAGTTACATTTGCATGTATTTCAGCTGTTTTATCTTTGACAGAATTAACTTCCGAAAGCTTTACTTTGATTCCAGAAATTGCGTGAAAAATTAAACCAGTGTTAAAGTTAACTCAAGGGATAGTCTACTGGAAGCATCTTATGACTTCCATAACGCTGGCTTCATACGAGTGTTTGAGAGGTTATTCTTCCGCTCGCGGAGCCAACACATCCACGGCTATCAGTTCACTTCCATCCAAGCCCAGGAAAATTTGAAATTGAAAATGAGAGAACTAACTTAGGAGGAGAGTCATTTGATCTAAATGAGTAATAAGAGGATAATGTAAACACAGCTCTTGTAGCTATTAATCCTGATTGTCTCTGGGCACAGACTTGACGACAAAGCTCTGAGACGCTGATGCCTCTTCGACAGACACGCTGTGTTTTCTGGTCTCCATGGAATCAGTGGTATTTCTACAGCCATGGTCTCAACATACACCTTTTGTGACTTACACATCAATCATTAACTTTCTTGAAAGAAAACATCAGTACTTAATTTTGCATGAAGCTTGCATTTGGGGTTTTTTAACTAATTGTTGCAGAGAGAGTATGTCACAACAACAACAGAAAGTGTTTCAAGCATCATCAAGTGCCAAATAGTCAATAACTGGCACCAAAAATACTTGAAAATAATTCTTGAAAGAGTGTCCAGATTTATTCTAATTCCCTGTACAGCAGGACTTCTCGGCCTCTGTGGCCTACACGTTTCACGTATATCTAACATAATTTCCCAGTGACCCCGCTGGTGTCTGGCCTGGCAGCCTTCGGCATCTCCCAGGCTGAGACATTGCCATAGCTTCACTGGGTGGTGTACCGAATGAATTTCCCCCATCACCTCCCAAGACCAGGAGTCCAATCGCGCTTTCTTGTGTCAGGAAACAAGAGCATCCTTCATGGTGCCCTAAAAAGGTAGGTGTGACCTTGTCCGTCTGGAAAGGGAGCTGAGGGAACAGAAGCACACTAGAGCATGGTGCCCACCCGTGTAAGAACTAGTGCATCACCCATTCTAACTATAAAGTAATAAGCTAACAATGTACATGTGTTCCCTAGAGCCACCACTAAAAGAATAATGCAAAATGTGTAGCTAAAATTCAATAGAGAAAACAAAATGGAATACTAAAAAAAAAATTCAGTTAATCCAAAAAAAAAAGAAAGAAAGGGGGTAAAAAGTACAACTTAAAAAAGATGTAGCAAATACAAACCAAATGGCAGAATGGCCTAAATCCAACTTGTGCCAATAATTACATCAGGTACCAATGCACGGGACACAAAATTCCAAGGTCAAGATAGAACTGATTTTTAAAAGTGAGTCTCAATTCTACGCTATGTACAAGGCGTACACATGGAACACCGAGACACAAATAGGTTGAAAGTAAAAGGAAAGAAAACAACAAACATGTCAGCCATGTCATAAAAAGGCTGCAGTGACTACAGTCACATCGGGTAAAACAGACCTCAAGACAGAGCATTCACAGAGGTGAGGAGGGACATTGTAAAATGATAAAAAGTTCAGCGCAGCCCGTGTGGCTCAGGGGCTGAGCATCGACCCATGCACCAAGAGGTCACCGGTTTGATTCCTGGTCAGGGCACATGCCCAGGTTGTGGGCCCAATCCCCAGTGGGGGCACGCAGGAGGCGGCCAGTTGATGTTCTCTCTCATCAATGTTTCTATCTCTCTCTTCCTTCCTCTCTGTCTAAAATAAATAAAGGAAACAAACAAAAAAATTTTTAAGTTCAATTGCACATCACAAGCCTAAATGTAGCTGCAGATGGTAACAAAGCTTAAAAAACTTAAACCAAAACTTGACTGAAAAGGGGGGAAATTAACCCATAACCAGAGTGGTAGATTTCATCACTCCTCTTTCACCTACTGATAGAATCATTAAACAAAAACTTCGTAAAGATATAGAAGATCTGAATGACACTATCAAACACCCCAACCAAATTGACACTTGCAGAATGGCACACCCGAGCGCAGCAGACGACCCATTCTTTCAAACGCACACGGAGTATTCAGCATGTCCTGAGCCGTGCGGGTCTAAGTTTCAAACTATTAACACATATGGAGTAAGGTCTTTGACCACAACAAAATTAATTTAGAAATCAATAATAATATGAATAGCCCAGCTGCTGTGGCTCAGTGGATTGAGTGTCGTCCCATGCACTGAGAGGTCCCGGTTCAATTCCTGGTCAGGGCACATGCCCGGGTTGCAGGCTCGATCCCCAGCGGGGGGCATGCAGGAGGCAGCCGATCAATGTTTCTCTCTCACATTGATGTTTCTATCTCTCTCCCTTCCTCTCTTTCTAAAAAATCAATAACAACATAGTTTTTAAAATAGCAATAATAATAATAATATGAACACTAGGAAAGCCTCCACATGTTTGAAAATTAAATAATACCTTTTAAATAATTTTAGAGAACTCACTAGGGAAACTAGAAAATATTTTGAACTAAATGAAAACACAACATATCAAAATTTGTGAGATGCAGTTTAAAAGTACTTTGAGGAAATTTTATAGCTTTACACACTTATATTAGAAAAAAACAGGTATAGAATCAGTTTTTACCTTAAGCAAAAAAAGAAAACAAGAGAAAGTTGAACCCAAAGTAAATGAAAGAATGGAAATAATAATAAAAGTAAGAACAGACATCAATCAAATAGAAAACAGAAAAACAATGCCCAAAATTTTATCTTTGAGATTAACAGAATTGATAAACCCCTCACAGGAAGGATAAAGAAAATAGAAAGGAAATACAAATTACCAATATCAGAAATGAATGAGGAAATATTGCTACAGGTTCTATGGACATTAAGTGTATGTCAATAAATTTGCCAATGTAGATAAACTTAGAGGAAACTGACAAATTCCTTGAAATACACAACTTTCCAAAACTGACAGAAGGTGAAATAGAAAATTTGTATAGCCCTATATCTGTCAAAGAAATTGAATTTATCAAAACATCCCCAGAAAGAAAAACTCCAAGCTTCAGATAATTTCACTGCTGAATTCTATCAAATATTAAGCAAGAAATAATATCAATCATATGTAAAATCTTTTTGAAAAATAGAGAAAGGAATGCTTTCCAGCTCATTTAACGAATCCAACTCATTTAATGAGACCAAAGCATAAAAAAATGTATAAGAAATTTTTCCATAAACACAAATGTGAAAGTCCTTAACAAAATATTAACAAACAGAATCTATCAATATATAGGCTTATTCTAAGAATGCAAGATTGCCCTGGCAGGGTTTTCTCAGTGGTTAGAGCGTCGGCCCATGGACCAATGAGTCGAGGTTCGTTTCCTGTCAAGGGCACGAACCTCGGTTGCGGTTCATCCCTGGCCCTGGTCAGGTCGTGCGAGAGGCAGCCAGTCGATGTATTCCTCGTCGATGTATTCCTCTGACATCAATGTTTCTCTCTCTCTCTCCCTCTCTGTCCCTCTCTCTCCCTCCCACTCTATCTGAAGATAAATTTTAAAATATCCTCAGGTGAGGATTTTAAAAAAATGCAAGATTAATCTGGCATTCAAAAATCAAATAAATTTACTCTATTAACAGAATAAATGAGAAAAACTATGTGATTCAAAAGATGAAGGAAAGGCCTTTGCCAACATTCAAAATCCATTCAGGGTTCAAAAAAAGACCCACTAATCAAGTGGGAAATAGAAGGAAACTTCTTCAGTCTGATAAAGAGAAGCTACAAACATCTATACAACCCTACAGCTAGCATCACACTTAGTGGTGAAATGCTAGACACTTCTCCCCGGGATTAGTACTAGGACAAAACTGTCTATCTTCCACAGTCCATTTAACATAATACTAGAGGTACTAGCCAGTGCAATAAGGCACACAAAAAAAAAGAAAGAAAAGACATAAAACTGAAAATGGAGAGGTTATGCTTTCTTTTCACAGATTACATAATCGTTTACTAAAATTTAAAGAATCAACAAAAAATTATTAGAAGTAATAAATGAGTTTAGCAAAGTCAGAGGATGTAAGGTCAATATATATAATCAATTACCTTGCTATATATCAAACAATTGGAAAATAAAATTAAGAAAACAATTTTATTTATAATTTTAAAAAAGAAAGGTAAAACACTTAGGAACAAGTTTAACAACAGTATTCCAAAACCTCGCAATGAAAATTTTAAAACACTGCACTACAGAAAAAAAAATGTTAAAGCCTAAATGAATATCATAAAACATGTACTTTCTAAATCTATTCGATACATTTTAACGAGTGACTATTACATGCCAGGCACTGTTCTAGGCACTGGAAGAAAAACAGTTGAAGTCCCAGCTTCATGAAGTTATATCCTAGTCAGGGAAAGCAGAAATTTTTTTTAAGTTATCCTACAAAATACGTCAGGTGCTGATCAGTTCTATAAAGAATAACAAAGCCTGAGGAAGGAGAGTAATGAGGAATATTTATCTTATCAGATAGTTAGTGAAAAATTTTTGATAAGAAAAAAATTGGGCAGAGGTCTAAGAGTGAGCTATTAGATACATCAGATAAGAGAATTCCAGGCAAAAGGAACAGCAGGTGCAAGGGTCCTGAGGCATAAGTGTACCAGTTTGAGAAACAGCATTATGGGTAGTATAGCTGGGGTGCAGTTGAGTGAGCCAGAGGGAGAGTAAATGAAGGCACAGAGGTCAGATCTCAGGGACCCCAATCATGCAGGGATTTTACTGAGTACATGACACAAAACCACAGGAGAATTTTGAGAAAGAGGGTGCCATGATAGGGCACATTTTAAAAGGATCTCTCTACTGCTATGGGAAGAATAAAAACTAAAGGATGGCAAGAATGGTACAGAGAGCCGAAACGCTTCTCAATACCCTGGGAGAGACAGCAATGACTGGACTAGAGTGGAGTGCATTCTCACACAGCTTTCCCCACTTGACAGTTTCTTTCTTATAGTAAAATTTCCAAAGCAGGTCACTGGGTCAAAGGATATGAACAGTTCATAGCCTTTGTTTTGATACACATTGTCAAACCCCTTACAAACAGGTTGCACTAATTCATACTCTTCTGAAATAAGCATTTCTCAAGATCTTGACTAATACTGTTATTTTTTAGCCAATCTGTTTACCTTCACCAATAGGCAGAACATGATATCTAAAATTTTAATTAACATTTTTCATCATCAGCAAGGTTGAACATCTTTTTAACGTTCTGACCAGTTTATTTCTTCCTTTTGTAAATTGCCTATTCAGTTTACTTGTCCATTTGTCTAGGTGAGCTGTTCTTCCTTCTCCTGTTGCTTTGTAAGGGCTCTGTGTATATGGGGCTTATTAACCCTACCAGAAATGTTGCAAATATCTTTCCCAATTTGTCCTCTGGCTTTAAATCTTAACCTGATTTTCATAAGGCAGATGCTTTTCAGTTTTAAGTAAAACTTATATATTAAGAAACTATAGAGGGTTTTCCTGATTAAATGGTTAAATATGTTAGATCCATATACTCCCACTAGCCCACAAATAATGCAACCTTCCCTCCAGGAGCAACGAACTAGGTGCTGGCGAGACTAAAACATTGCTCAAACATCTTCTGATGGCCTCTATGCGTTTCCCCTTCCCAGCTTCTCCCCCTTGACTCCCAGCCCTCACTGAGGCATGTTAGAAGCCATCTGCATGATCATCCCTTTCCAAGGTTTCTGCTTTTTAAAGGTGATATATATTTGAAAGTGTAGTGTTCGCATTGGAACTGAGTTCTCTGCCTTTGTGCATTCGTTTGAATAACCCTGAAGAACCACCAAGCACTCAGTATAGGTTTGGCTTGTGTTGGATGGCACACCCACTGAAGGACCTCTCTGGCTGACAGTGACGCTGCTCTGTCCCATCCCAAAAAGAGAGAAAAAGACAGGAAGACAGAGTGGCAGACAGATTAGCAAGGGGAGAGCCCAGGGCAGGGCTCTGCCAGCTCAAGCTCTTGCCCCAGTTCGTCATGACTGTGGTTGAAATGGAGACTGTCATCTGTGAACAGGCCGGCCTGGCCCTCTCCTGACAAAACCCGATTATTGCCAAACCTCAAAGGCCTCCAAGTGCGCTGTGGCAAGAGTCCGCTCAAAGCGATGACTTCACCTGCAGAGAGCCGAGCCAAGAACCAAACTACTTTGTTTTCTGCTGTTTATTTTAAAATCACGATTATGTTCTCTCTTTTTTCAGGGACATCAAACATGTAGGAACATTGTGCAGGGACTTCAGGGGGGCCTGGTCATTGGCAAGAGCACAGAGGAGATTTCAGGCAGGTGCTGGGAACAGTGTTTCCATGGCCGATGTTCAAAGGGCTGACCACACTTGGCTAGAGTTGCTGTCCAACAAGTGTGTCTAGTTCCAAGGCTGTGGTCATCTGGGAAAAGTCACAGGGTACATGGTTCCCCATCCCTAAGAATAGTATTTCCCCTATTTCATCCTCTGGAGGAAACTGCTTATCTTTAAGCTCAAGAGGTGGGGTTGACATCCTCCTTGATCTCAGGCTCTTCCAGAGAGATAATTCTTCACTCTGTGCAAATCCTGGCTCTTTGGAGACTCATACTTTCAAGCACTCTACCCACTACCACTCCCTATCACTGCTCATTTATCAAAAACTCCAGTGTCAGATGAACAATCATCTCCACCAACCAAAGTCCCTAGGTGTCATCAACATCTACAAGATGACCTAGGCAACACATAGAGGCTTAGGAGAAGTCCAAGTAGGGGCAATGAATGCTGGATGGGGAAAGACAGCAGAGTCTACTACAAAACAACAGAGTTGATCTTCCTGTGTGAGGGCAGGGATGGTTCTTCAGTGAGCATGGCAAACGGAAGGGTGGACCCTTGACATACATCCATGAGAAATGCATTTTTTATGTTTGTGAAGCCCTAGAGTCAAGGATACACAGAAATGTTTGTACTAGATCCTGGCTTTCTCCCAAATCACAGGTAATGGCTTTTCCAACTCTCATTAGTTTTCTCCTACTTAGTAAGCCATTTTAAGCCAGTTAGAGAAGCTATTGAAAATGGTTTTTAGGAAGTGCCTATTCTTCTTTTCATATAAGACACCTGGTAAATTCATTTACACCATAGTTACAAGCCTCTGCTGAATTCAATATTCCATCTTCTAATTTGTCCAAAATTCTAACACTCATTTTCTTAGCCCACTTCAGTTGCTCTACCTGTCTATCACCAGCAGGAGCGTCTGGCATTCTTAGCAGTCATTATTTTTCACATAGGAACAAAGTTTTTAATCACCTTGCAAGGGGTGTCTTACACTTTACCCTCATTGTCCATGATAATAAACAGAGGACATAAGAACTGCCCTAAGATGTTCCAAGCAACCTGTTGGGTGTTAACGGTCTACAGTAGAGACATCTGTGCATTTTGCCACCTGGCATCTTTTTCATCCTTCTACTGATAATTGTGTCCTCTCAGCAACTCTTATAGCCTGCGTTTTAGTGGGCTGTGCTTCATAATCAGGACTTGAGCCTATACTCTAATCCAGTGGTTCTCAACCTTCCTAATGCCGTGACCTTTTAATACAGTTCCTCATGTTGTGGTGACCCCCAACCATAAAATTATTTTCGTTGCTACTTCATAACTGTAATTTTGCTACTGTTATGTCTTAGGCGACCCCTATGAAAGGGTCGTTCGACCCCCAAAGGGGTCGTGACCCACAGGTTGAGAACTGCTGCCTAAGCTATAAGCTTAATCCAATTAGATCACCACATCCCTGGCCACGGTGATCAATTTGGGGAAAGATATAAGACCTATTCTGAACCAGTGAGAGGCAATGAGATCTTGGCTCAAGTTTCTAGGAAGAGACTGCTGCCATTTCCTGTTGTCCTTGCATCTGAGGAAATACACAGTCAGCCATTTAGTATCCTGAGGGAGGGAACCTGCTTCCAAATGGAGTCAGACCAAAGGGAGCGGAGTTCAGAGAGATGGGGGGAAAGAGAGGAGAAATATGCCGGATCCTGATGATATTGGCTGGGTGAGGTCCTACCTGAAGATAAGCCTGAAATCAGCCCAAACTCTGCTCTTTTCAGAGAAGTAGGATGATAAGTTCTCTTTCAGCTTAAGTTTGTTTGGGTTAGGATTTCTGTCCCTAGACAGAAAAAAAAGCTAAAATGGATGCACCTGTATCACAGTTTAATCTAATCTCAGACTTCACCAGTCCATGGCAGACATCCGGTCATATCAACAACAGTATGGTGGCTCTTAGCTTCCACCAAACCTACAGGGACTCGGCACCCCCCACCCCAAGGCTCCTTCAGTTACCTCTTAGTGGGGTTCCCACAGTGGGCACCTCACATGTGTTCAGGAAGAGTTCTGGCCATGTTCTTTTATAACATACTCTTGTCAAATGACTGTGGCCAGAAGATCAGGATAAATCAATTGACCTCATTATGATCATTGGCAAAGGTGGAAGGAAAGTGAGTATAGCTGGCAGCCTCCACAAAGACCACTCAATTAACACGGAGGAGAGGCCATCCATGAAGAAGGGAGAACTGTTAACAGAAGAACTGGGGAAGGAGAGCTGGGCAGACAAAACAATGGGGTCCACCATGGGCAAGGAGAGCCATCATCACCAACCGATGAGAAAACAGAGGCCTAGGGAAGGGGAGACGTGTCCACAGTCGCTGGGGGAGAAACTTGCAAAACTCAACATCAAGCCCCAGGGTCCAGGGTGCTTCTCTTGCTCACCCACTACCTTTGCTAGAGAGCTGGACATGCTTTAGGAAAAGCCAGAGATATTCACAAGCTCATGCACCAGTTCCTTCTAGTTGTCTGTCAAGTTTAAGTGTACTCCTGAACAGTGGAGCAAAGACATGATCTCTTGAGCAACCCAACATCCCCCAACATGAGCACCAGGCTCCCAGGCTCCCATGCTGTCAACTGCCCTAGGACAGGGGCTCGGCCCACTGCAGCCTCCTCCCTGAGAAACAGCTGGAGTTAAAATGGAATCCTTTTGCCCCGGGCTCGACCCAAATGCTTCCTGACACACCCCCACTTCGGCCATCCCCTGTGACTCTAACATCCTGCAATTCTCCTACGTGCTGATAAGCACATTCCCTTGGTCATTTAGTCTTTCTCTCTCTCCCATCATCCCAGAATTCCTTTACCCATTTCTATGAGCTAACAGCTTTCCTCCACTTCCATCTCTAAGATTTTCTTCTTCAAACCAAACTCCAGCCCGACCTTCACATCTCAGACTCCTCAATAGAAAGGACCTGACCTGGAAGCAGGAGCCTGGAGGGATGGAGCCAACCCTGGGACCACTTCCCTTAGTGATGTGGGACCACTTCCTCCTCCTCTTGGGCTTCAGTTTGCTTTTCCCAGTGCCAACGCACACAAATGTCGGGACCTGCTGCATCAGCTGACTCCCCAGAAGCATAAAGGGTACCCTCTCTTCCCCCTTCTCCAGCCCCAATTCTCATGACACCGAATTCTCCAGCTGTGACCTGTTCCCAAGCTAGACCTGAGTGATGGGAAGAGGCGTTCTTGACCCCAGACACATGGGAGTCCAAGGCTGTTTCTTTTTTTGAAAAGTAAACTGTATGACCCTTTCAGATTTGGGGGCTGAAGAGCAAAGAGAAAGGGGATATAAGAGAAGTTTCAGGGCTGATTGCCAAAAATGTTCCCACCCCCAATTTCTTTAACTGGGAACCTCTCAAGGGGGAGCTGACCACATGGTCTTCATTTATTACAACTTCACTCATCAGGCTGGTGCCCTTTCGGGGGCAATGGACGGCCAACCAGCGAGAGCCTTTTCAGAGCCCCTTCCTCTCTGTCCGGGGCTGGCCGCTGGCCAGGAGAGAGGCCCCGAAGTGGGAGCCCGTGCAGCCCCCAGGAAGCTGCTCCTGCTGGATAACATTCCCCCCTGAGCCAGAAAGCTCTGCAGAGGATCACACATGATGAGATGTGGTGACAAATGGCACATGGAGTCAAAGCCTTGGGACTGGGCCCAGGAGAGGGGAGCACATGTGTCCATGGACATGGATGACAACCTGGAGAGCACCACACAACACCCGCCCCCCATGAGTGTCACCTCCTCACACACCAGCTCCCACACATGCACACATGGACAACAGTCCCGGCAAGCTCAGTCTCTGCCTACAGCTGGGACACCTCTGACTTCCCAACTACCTGTGAATGGGGTGATGGACACGCACGCACGCACGCACACACACACACACACACACACACACACTCCTCAGAAGTCCATCATCATGAAAAGTCATTTTAGTTATGCCAAGAGTTCATTTCCTTCTTCCCACTTCCCAACCCAGGTGCAAAGTCAAAGCAAGCACATCTGTTCCCCACAACACAGCTGCCTGCAGGGAGGGTGTGTGCTGGCTGACACCCTGCGCTGTGACAGCGCTCTGCAGCTGGCCCAGGTACGTGTCTGAAACAACAAACCCGTGCCCGTTAGACACCAAAGCCCCCGGACACACAGCGGGGAGGAACGGTCACTTGAGAGCTGCGGAGAGTTCCGCCTGGAGTTGGCTCCCGGAGGGCAGGCAGGTAAAGGAGAGGCTGGGCCCATTGCCCTGTGGGCTCCTCTCCCCACTGGTGGCTTTTCTCTAAGTATTATCCTAAAACCAACAAAAGCATAAACCCAGCCAGAGTCCAGCATCAAGATGCATTTTCCCACCAAAGGATCCTCACAAGAACATTCTTTCCAGAGAGTCCACCAGGGACCCATGTGCCCGTTTCTGAGCCGAGCCCTGCCGGACCACGTCTTCTTTGCCAGACGGGCTGCCTGCACCCCGGCGCTCAGTCTTTGCCACCCCCACTCACAGACTGAGAATCAGCTCATCAGCTCTGTCCTGGGCTCAGCCTGGCTGGTGAGGGCTGCTGGGCTCTCAGTCTGTAACCAACACTGCCCGTGCAGGGGACCCCCTGGGCCCAAAGCGTCAGCCTACCAGGGCATTCCCCAGGGACAAGCCCACCCCTGCCTCAGAGAGGGCACAGTGCCACCAGGGATGCCAAGGTTCATTTTATGATTGGGAAATATACCAATGGTAACAAAGAAAAGAGTCAGACCCAGCAACTGGCAGTTCCCCAGACCAGAAAGTTCTAGAACATGCTGCTATCTAGTCAGAAAGGGCTCACTGCTTCCAAAACAACTCACTCTCGGGAAAACTCTAGGGTGAGATTCACAGATGACTCTGGAAGGCATTTTAATCCAATACCTCATTTTCCAAATGAAAAACTGAGGCCCAGCCCGGCTGCTGTGGCTCAGTGGTTGAGCATCGACCCATGCACTAAGAGGTCACCAGTTCAATTCCTGGTCAGGGCACATGCCCAGGTTGTGGGCCCGATCCCCAGTGGGGGGCATGCAGGAGGCGGCCAGTCGATGTTCTCTCTCATCAATGTTTCTATCTCTCTCCCTCTCCCTTCCTCTCTCTCTAAAAATCAATAAAAAAAAGAGAGACGACAGGCCTGCCCAAAGCCCGCACAGCCGGATCACGAAGCCAGGCTACCACAGCCACTAGGGACACAGGCCTTGGAGACGGGTGGTCCTGAGTCCCAGCCAAACTCCACTGTGGCCAACAGTCAACACCGACTTTTCTAGGGTAGCATCCTTACCAGTAAACTAAGAACACAGAGTTAGGTGAGCTTTAAAGGGGATACTACATGAGAGTCCAGCACACAGTAGGAGCTTAATAAATGCCAGCTTCTGCCCCCTTGTTGCTCTGAGCAGTTTCCCAACCATTTGACTTGGTGATGCTTTGGAGATCTGGCCCAAACTGAAAAGGTGGCCCCAGTGGATGGGAGCATGTCAGCTCAGCTCCCAGCCACCCGGGGGGCAGGGCCAGGTGGAGCCCAAGATGCCAGGGGCCACAGGAAGAGCCGCTCCCTCCAAAGCCTGCTTCACCTTGCCCTTGTGCTCCACTCCCGTCATAACAGCGTTCCAACAGAGCAGACCCCCCCTTACTCAGTGGCCCTTCCTGAGAAAAGGAGGAAAGCACCCTGACTTGCAGAATCATGCAGCCCCAGGTGTGGTTGAGTGGCTGGGCAGGGCCCTGATGTCTGCACATCCCGAAGGGCTTTTTTGAGCCAGAGGGGGCGCTCTGCAGGCTTATGGCCCCAGAAGGCAGAGCCAGGACCCAGGGGCAGCTACAGGTTATTGGGAGGAGTATCCTACCTGCCGGGTCTCCACCTCTTCTCAGGTTACAAGATGTTCCCTATGTATCTTCTCAACTCAGAGCATAATGAGCCATCTCAAAAGCTGGTGACTCCAAGACAGATCCTAGCAGAGGATGACCACCAGCCAAAGATCACACTAGGACTTTCTGTAGTGGGTAAGGAAGGAAGAGGGTGGCTTGGAGGTCCTCCTCAGACGCAGGGGTCTGTGAGGCCACCAGAGGATTAGAGTTCAGCTCCATCAAAGGTTCAAGGCACTGGCGGACAGCCCCAAACATCACATAGTAAGAAGCTGGTTGCTTTTATGAAGTTCAGAAAGGATACCTCCTACGCCAGGTATATCCAACAACTTAGCTACAACTCCCCAGCCAGGAAAATCCAAGCTGAAATGCCAGGCCTCCCTCCCCAGCCAGAAGTCGGAAACTGGCTTGCAGCGTGAGCCTCCTGCACTGACCCAGTGCGGGAAGTAGGCCACCCGACGCGGGGCGATCCGTGATTGGCGCCTGCAGTGAAGCATTGCAGGCCGAGCCTCCCGGGACACACACATCTCTGTCCGCTCCGTCTCCACACCATTAACAAGCAGAGATTCCCCTCGGCGGGTCCTCACCGGACTCATTGGGCAGGAGGAAGGCAGCTTTCCGGGGACAAACAAAGTCACTTTGTCCAGGAACGTGCCAGGGCCAAAGTGGGCCATCTCTCTTCTCTGAGTTCTAAGACCTCCGTGCCAGGGGTGGCGGTGAGGCCGGAAGGGACACTGGGAGCCATTCTAGACAAAGCCCCGTCCAGGGTTCTGACCCTCGAGCCTCTGCCGCAGGACGGATGACCACTGAATCAGGACTCGTGAGGGGTTGCGATCTAGGAGCCCTCTTCCACGTGCTGACTCCGCCTTTCTGTTTCCCCACCACACCTTCATTTACTCCACAAATAGTTATTAATCATCAGCTATGAAGTGAGCAGATGGTCCCTGCCCCAGCAGGCTTAGAAGAGAACAACTCGGCCCTGCTGAACCCCCAGCCGCCAGTGCCCCCAACTCCCCTCCTCCTCAGCTGCTCCTCCGTAAGCTGCCTTCCTCCTGGCCAAGGAGCCCGGGGAGGACCAGCCTAGGGAAATCTCTGCGCGTTAGTGGTGTGGGGACTGAGCAGACAGAGATGTGTGTGTCCTGGGAGGTTCGGCCTGGAACCTGGTAACACACCCCAAAGTGTTCTGTCCTGAGGGTTTCAAGGACCAGGGTCTCCCAGGTCACAGGGGTCACAGGGACCTCTGCCACACCCCCTGCCAGGTCACTGGAGGGAAGGGTGACCAGGAAAGCGTGGGCCTTGTGGGTCTGAACAAACCTCCCTTGGCTGACAAGGGGAGGCCCGGGGAGCGGAGGCAGCCCAGTGGTCAACACACAGTGCTTCAGAGCAGAGGAGAAAGAGGAGGTGACCGTGAAGACACGGGCCTGTCGTCTCCGCCTTAGTTCTTGGGTCTACGGGAGCTTGGAGTCATTTTGGATTTACTTTGTTTTGTGGAGCTAGGGGTGGGGTAAGAATCCGAGTGTCCTTACAGATAACCTACACTAGTGGCTTTCAAACGATGCTTGATGGAGCCCTTCGGGTTGCATAGCCCTTTAAGGGGTGGGGAGGTGGACTGTACGGGCAAGGTAGGGCCAGGGTCATTCTCCCTGCCCTCTCAAAAGAGTGATTCTAATCTAGTCCATGTATGGGGCGTTTTGATTGAATAAAGGCTCCCATAGATCTTCATAAAAATTTTTGGATAATCCTTGCTTTTTATTAGAGAAAATAAAACCAGGGCCCAAGGAGGAAAGAGGATTGGCAAAGGCCACAGAATGGGATCTGACTGTCCAGCCAGAGTTCATTTCATCCAATTCACCCAAACTTCAGGACTAGCTCAGGGCAAACGGTGCTACGCAGGAATGCCGAAAGTGAGAGGGGAGGGGTAATTACTCCCTAACTGCGAACCACAGGAAATGCAAATAGATCAGCTTTTTCCACGAATGGAAGCTGCCAGCAATCCAGGCTTGTGGGGTGCCTGGGACCTGGGCAGGTACCTAAGCTGCTGGTTCCCAGGCCCCCATATCCAGGAGCCCAGTTTCAGAGCCCCCTACGAGGCCCTGCAAATGCTTCCCTTTCCAGAGCCGGTCCATGGGCCTGGAGCAGAGAGTTGATCCTGTGGGGAGTTACCTGGCTCAGGTATGGAGTCCTTCGAGGCCCCAGGCCAGAGGCCCTGGACAGAGCCCGGCGGGGGCTGAGTCAGTCCGAGGAGGAGACATGGTGTCAGCGTCTAGCTAATGCTCAAACAGATCATGAATAATTTGCTGGAAGCAACTGAAGGCCATACACATTCTACAGCCATCAGATGTGGCCTGTACATTGTTTTTAAACTTATTTCATTTTCTCCTTTGCCAAAAAAGGGAAAAAAATGACACAAGTTCTGGGCCACGAGAACCACCCGCTTCCTCTGCTCTATGGCCCTGCTTTTCTTCGGGCCTAGGCTTTTATTGGTGTTTTGTCTGTGATGGGCTTTGGCCACGGAAATGTGAACAAAATGAGGTAACTCGCAATTAAATCCTCTGGCTATATTGTGGCTGATGGCTAATGCCTCTGAGTATCAGCAGGATTGGCAGAGATAGGCCAGCAGACAAACACCCCAATCAAGCGACCATGGGGCCAGGAGCCAGCATGTTCCACAGATCGGGGGGCTCAGACCAGAGGTCTGGGGTGGGGGGGGGGCTCAGGGAAGCAGGACAGGACCCACCTTAGCTCAGGCCGCGGGATGAGCTTGCCGAGAGCCTGCTGAGCGACAGCAGGGCCCCCGTCTGAGTGCTGCCTGAGGACTTCGCATCGCCACGAGGACCACACAGTCCTGGGCAGGAGGAATGGCAAAAAGGAGACCGCAGCCTGCTGTTCTGTCGCCCATTCTTATTCATCGCTGCAGAAGTGACGAAAGAGGGATGAGGAAGGGGGCCAGGGATGAGGAGGACACAAACAATGACAGAGATCGGACATTCCAGCAGCCGGGAGGCTAAGGACTGAGCCAAATTGGATTTAGGGAAATAAATGTGACATTTCTTACATCCAAATGACACGGATCAAATTCATGCTGGTTCCACATGTTTTTAAGTTTGTCATACTTCAAATTTGCCAGCAGTCCACACCCAGATACTGAGCACCCACTTTTTATCAGCTCCTCTGCTGTGATCTGCTCAACCCCAGTGGATCCCCTGTGCACCCAGGGAGGGCCTGGCTCCCTGCCCTTCTCGACCCCACCATGGAGCGTAGGTAGAGGCTGTCTGTCCCAAGGAACACGTGGGCCTGTCTGGGAGCTTTGCATTTAGGAAGCCATCAACAAACACCTAAAATAGTCCGGGTAAAGATTAAACACAACTCTCCTTAGATAGATGTGGGCATGGCATTTTTCCTTTCTTCCGTTTATTCTGTGAGCCTTCAAGTTCGGGGCCACTTACTCAACATATCCAGTGCTCACTAATAGCTGTTTCTTTTCTTCTTCCAGGGAGCAGAAGACCCCATGGTCCAGCCCCTTTGCAGTTCAGTGGGGCCCCAGAACTAATTCTGGTTAATGAACAGAAGTGATGTGTGTCACCACAAAATCAAAGCATAAACAACAGTTGGGTGTCCAGCCAGTGTGGCTCAGTGGACCAAGTGTCATCCCTGGACTGGGAGGTCCTGGTTTGATTCCCGGTCAGGGCACATGCCCAGGTTGCAGCCCCAATCCCCAGTGGGGGAGTGTGTAGGAAGCAGCCGATCGATGTTTCTCTCTCTCCCTTCCTTCCTCTCTCTCTAAAAAAAAAATCAGTAAAAACATATTTAACTGAAAAGAACAGTTGGTGACCCTTCTCCATCCCCTTCTTCTGCCACAACAATCACCTGTACAGCTACACGTGGCAGAGCCGCCGTCAGCTGAGGACCTTGAATGACTGCATGGAGCAGAATTCCCAGCCCCTGATCTGTGATAGACAGGAAGCATGAACAAGAAATAAAACACTGTATTAAACCTCTGTGATTTCCAGGTTAATTTCCTACCTGACCTACCCTATCCTGACTACTATAATGGCCACCCCATGAAACCTGTCCCTGAAACAGGAGTTTGGGGGAGGGAGGGGTCAGAAATTAGCAGAATGTAGAGAGCCTGAATGGAGAACCCAGGAAGAAAAGCCACAGGAAGCAGTGCCTGGGGCTGCCAAAGGAGCTTTGACAAGTTCATGTTCTCTGGAGGTCAATCCCATCCTGTCCTATCCCAGCCAGCAACTACCCCACCTGGAAATGTTCTCTACTCAGCTCCTCCCCCAGCTCCCCCCAGTCATCCATCTGAGCTGCAGGAGGGGTTGGGAAAGCCTACATGGGGGTGAGGTCAGGACCAACTACATAACCCAGGGATCCCAGGCAGACTCGTTTTCAGACATGTTTCATGGGTCCTCTTGTTCAAAATCTATGAAGGGCTTCAAGATGAAGAGCTTCAAGACAGGGACAGTGTGAGGCCCCTCTGAGCACGGACCACCACGAAGTGGGGAGGGAACCGACAGGGGCACAGGCAGGAGTGAGAGCCTCACACGGGGCCTCCAGGCCATCAAGACTGAGTCAGAGATCCCTGCTCCTAACCTGCCCCCAGAAGCAGCAGCTCCTGGAAGAATTCAGTGGACCACACAGCACATGTGCGCCCTTGAGGCCAGGCCTCCCCCCTCGCCCAGTGTCAGATGGGACATGGGTGGAGCTGAAGTCATGAGCTCAGCCCTCGGGCGGTCCAGGAGGTCCAGGCATGAGGTTGAGACCCAGTATCCACCTCCCAGCTGTCCACCATCAACAGAATGAGCTTTCTTACACACCCGTGTCCGAGAGAGGCCACGAGTGCTGAGCTCTCTGGCAACCCCAGGGCACCGGGCCACCTCAGGGGAGGTACCAGGACATCTCAGCAGCAGCGGGCTCAGTGCCAGGGCTGGGGAGGGGGAGGAACAGTCACAGGCTGGGAAGATGACCAATGGCTCAGGTGCCCTGCCCAGCAGGGGAACCCCGTCCCACGAGCTCAGAATCTCTAGAAGACCACCTGCTGGGCATGAAGAGACACCCATCTCTCCCATTCTTGGCTCCTCCCATCCTTGGTCCCAAGAGACAACAATGAGAGAAAGAGGTATGGTCTCAGGCCCACCACTGACCCCCTTCGGCCCTCAGACAAACGCCCTTCTCCTACAAAGCCTCTGCTTTCACAGTAAAACCCAAAGCTGGGCTCTGTGATCTCAAATGCAAGCCGGCTCCAAAGCCGTGACTGTCCTGCAAGGACTCCTACCCGAGCGGGGCAAGCCAAGGGACTGAACCTCAAGACCTCCTGAGAACAGATGAGGAGTCGGGGCTGCACGACTTAACCTCCTTCCCGGCTTTTCTGGAGCCCACTTCCCTGTGGGGCCCTGGGGCCGCTCTGCCCAGGTGGTGTGGCGTGATTTCACACCGTGGGGACCGCCCACGGCGAGGGCTTTGCCGTGGACGCAGCCAGAAGCCGCTGTCCAGCTGGCAATGTGTGGATGCTCGGACAAAGGCCATGTGAAAATCACCCATAAAAATCACTCTCTTGCTCCCCACCCAGCTTTACTGGACCCCACAGAATAATTTATGAAGCCCAAGTGAGGCAGACTTCATCCTCCACCCCGGGCCATAAAGCCAAGGTTCCCCGCCGCCCCCCAGGCCCCAGGCTGGAGCAGAGGAGCCCCCCACGCGTGCTTCCAGGCTCCAGCACAGAGGGGCTGTTTCCTTCTGTGAAAGCCTTCGTGGAGGCACGGGCCTCAGAACAGGGACATGGACAGAAGCTCAGGGCTCCTGGATCCATTCACCACCATCACTGCCCACATGACAGAGAAAGACTGACAGCTCACATCGCATTTCATAAATTATTTCCAGATAGCTATTTTATTAATAAAATGAGTGTGCCTATATAGAGTTATACAATCAAATAGCACACACAGTTATACGATGAAAAGGCCTGCATCGAACACTGAAGGATCAGCTTGTGAGTAGAGTCTAGTCCCCACTCTACAGATGCGGAAATTGTAAGAACAGAGGTCAAGTGGCTTGTCCAAGGTCACTCAGCTGGTCCCTAATGGAGCCCAGGCCCTCTGACCACCTGAGGCGACTGGTTCCTCAAGATGGCACTTGTTATACTCTGCACCCCAGGGCTGGGAGGTCAAAGTGCCCCCTGTCTCCTGAGCCCCACGCAAGCCCTGGTGCACCGCCCACCCTAAAGAAAGATGTCAGCAGAGATGGTTTCTGGTCCTTCCTGTGCAGGTATGGGCCTGGCATCCAGCACCTCACCCACCAGCAGGCCCCTCTGCTCCTGGCTCCTCACTGCGAGGGTCTGAGCCAGGGCCAGCGGGACACGGTGGGGAGAGAGGGAGAAAGTTTTGAGTTTGGCACCTGGGGGATGGGGCCCTAACAACCAGAGCAGACTCAGGGGAGGAGCAGCACACGGTGTTTGCTTGAATGGAGAATAAAGAAATGAGTACCTCATTCAGGGACAAACTGACTTGCAGCATCATTGGGTCACCTGGGGAACAGGTCCAGCTGGCCCTGAGAAAGACAGCCCCAAGACCACCAGGGCAGACCACCTACTGCAGGTGCAGAGGCCACCCAGTCAGGCAGGATGACATCTGTGCCATCTGCACCTGCCCAGCCAGAGCTATGTGATCTCAGACAAGTCCCAGAGTCATCTGAACCCCCAAAAGCATCCAGAATTCTAGGGACACTGAATTGTAAGAGAGCCCAGGATAGAACATTGTGTGACCTTAACCAGAATCACACAGAAGAGGAGAGAGGCTATCTGTGATCACAATATTCTCCCCTCCCCACGCCAGGAATCCCCTCAGCAGCCTCCCTGACAAGTAGCCGTCCTCACTTAGCTTAAATACTTTCTCCATCAGCATTTACGTCCTTAGAAGACAGCTGAGTCTTTGATTGAAATTTGCATTTCTTAAAAGGTTTTCTTTTTATTTGACTAGAATCTATCTTTTTTATCATTGTAACTGACTCAAGTCTAGTCTCTTAAAGCAGTTTTTCCAACATATTTCTTCCTCCATAATATGTAACTGATGACTTCCAAATGCATACCCATAGGATTCATTCATGCAGTCGTGCGATACATTTTATTGAGTGCCTACTAGGTGCCAGGCACCAGAGCAGAATACAACATTAAAGAGACAAAAACCCCTGCCTCATAGACCCTATATTTATTATTGCTTATAATAATAATAAGTAAAATGCACAAGACATCAAATGGAAATAAGTAGAAAGATAAATAAAGCAGGGAAGAGAGGGGTATGTTTTCAAATAGAGTGGTCAAGGAAGGCTTCATTGAATAGACGCCTCAAACAGGAGCAGGAGCAAGCAAGCCATGGGAAGTGCTCAGTAGGTGCAAAGACCCTGAGGCAGCAAAGGCTAGGGCACAGAGGGCTTGGCTCCAAGATGGGCCTGATTCTATAGAGTCTAAGTAAACTCCACCCTCAGCTCTCCACTCCATAAAGAACTGGAAACGCAAAGGAATGAGAAGGATATTTTAGAGGTAAACCTTGAATCTGCTCTAATTTCTTTTTTAAAGTACACAAGCACTTTATTATTAGCCACAGATTATGTTGACAACATACCTCACAGTGAAGACAACTCCCCAAGGAACACACGGTGCTGAGAGCTCTCCTGTCCAGGATGCAACCCACCCAGCCTTCTCTTCGGAGAAGAGGAGAGAGTACTCACCTCCCTCACTGTCCTGTCCTCTGGACCCACTCCAGCCTGTCTGGGCCAATCAATCATTCTCCATCTCTTTTTAAATCACGATGTGCAGCTCACAACACGAAAGATGGAGAAAAGGCACGCTGCGTATCCGTTCACACACAACTCAGGTTGCCTTAACCCAGACGCGTGACCCCCGTGCTGGGGAGTCAGCGCACAGACCACCCTCCCCCTTCGCATCCACGTCACCTCCAATACCAGAAACATGTATCACTCGGGTCTTTTCTTTTTTTAAAAAAAGATGTTCCCAAGAAAATCTGTATTTAATTTATGGGCAATTTATAATGGAAATAGACCATATAAAATGTATACAAATGCGTAGGGCTGTGTATGGGGCTGAGAAGGAGACAGATGAGCTTAGCGATAATTAACGTGAAGGGTCTCTTCCCTGCTGCCAGGTACACGTTTGGATTGTCCGGACTTTCATTAAACTGAAACCTCAGGGGCCGAGGTCCAAACATTCCTCAAGTCTGTGGAGGACGTCAGGACCCGGAGCTGACGACAATACATTTCACCAGGGTTGCCAAAGCCTTGTTTAAGTTCAGGAGATGCCTGTATTGCATTACTTGGACAGAGGGAGCCAGCCTGTGCGCCACAATCGATTTTCCGGAGAAACAAAACCGTTTCCCACCAAGCCAAGCCCGAACCAAGGTAAGGCCACGGGGCTTGCGAAGCAGTCGGCAGCACACGGGACACCCATCCGTCCCCACCCCTGGGTCCTCGGCCCCGAGGCAGCGTGGCTGCTGCTCCCAGGGCAGGGCCTCTGCTCACGTCCAAGAAGAGCTACAGAGAACCTCCGAGTTGCCAAAAGCTATTTCCAGGGGACTTTGATCAACTGATGCTGTAATCTCTGAAGGAAACATACTTCATTTAGAAGGTATTCTTTGGTGTCATTCCCAAGGAGAAGGCATACTTGTTTTTGGAATAACAGAGTTCTCGCTCGCTCTCTCCCCCCAACCCCCAGCCATGAGCACTAATTACGATGGTACACAAACAACCTTGCTGAATTGAACACAGTGAGAGAACATAGGACATTCTGTCGGCCAGAAAAGCATGTTTTCAACAATGCCCAGTTAGGAGCCAAAATCCTAGATGGCAGCAATACCACAGCCTAAGGGCCAAACCCCAGGCCCCAGCCTCTCCCCCACGGCCGCCCCCAGCCTCCGCTGTGGAGGACTCCTTTTCTCTGCCCCTGCTCGCGTGAGACTCCACTGTGGGAGAGGCAGGCCCCCCTAAAGCATATATGGGTCCCTCGAATCCCTCCATGCCATGGTGAAGGGTGGTACATTTTAAATAATTTTTTCCTGGCATATTCTGACATGGCTTAGATCAATTACCTCATTTTTCAACAATGAAAAGATTAAACAGTTATTAAGGGTTATAAAATGATTTAATATGCTGTTAAGCGGAGATGTAAACTATCAAAGTTTAAGTGTCCAGAGAGAGACTTATATATCAATTATATTCACATCCAATTTGTACGCAGCTCGCCACCACGCCCCCTCCCAGAAGCCCGCATTGGGGACGTCCCGCTGCCATGGGGACACGTGAGCCCTCTGAGGGTGGCTGTGGAAATCCCGTTCCTGGGCTCTGGTTCCATGAGAACTTGTCACGGACAAGGAACCCAGGCTCAGACGGTTCACAGAACTTTTTTTCCTTGAAATGGAGAACAAAATCAAATTTTGGAGACGTTTCGGGCTCGTATCCGTGCTGGCGACAGGCCAGCCCCGTGAGGACCGCGTTGGAAACCAGAGCAAGGCTCTAACTTCTGATCGCCCTGGTTTCCACTCCTTCGCTGCTGGCAGCGTTTCAAAGGAGACTGATTTCTGTTTGTTTTTCAAATTACCTTGTAAGACAACATGAGAAAGAATCCTTTTCTTCATCTGTCTCCTCTCCTAGCATTAACTTTGAAAAATACTTCAACCTGGAGACCCACAGCCCCGAGGGTGACACCCCCTCGATTTGCATAGCGCCCGCTCCCCATCACCAAAGGGGGCAAAGCGCGCATCCTGCCTCGGTTCACCTCCTGGCCCCTGGACAGATTCCGACACCGCGGGCGCCATCAGGAGGATGACTCAGTAACCCATTTTATCCATTTCCACCGCAAGAGGGAAGTCAAGGCAGACCCTGCTGATGAGGAACTCGAGATCAGTTTTCATAGAACACAGATGTGCCCCCACGGTCCTGTTGTCTGTCTCCTGTTCACTCCAACGAGAGAAAATCACGGAAGAACGGCACCCCTAAGGCAGGCTCAGCAGCACCGCCACGTGGTCAAACCAGGCTTCGTGTTCCCCCTGGACCCCTAGGTCCCCAGTTCCCTCCTCCAGACCCCAGGAAGTCTTTAAAGACAACGAAGGAGGAATCCAGGGGTGAGAAGCAGTGCGCCCCGCTCCTAACAAGAGTCTGGAGAAAAATGTTTTGCAGAGTGAACGTCTCCAGACCCCAAACTACTGCTACCCAATGTCCGGGAAACCAGAAAGCCCCGATCAGGGCAAGATTTGATCGCAATTATAAAAATGTGCACATGCTACGCTTTTCAAGGACTAGCCAGACCCCCCAACTGAGCAGTAAATCAAAACGGGCCAAACATGGACTGCCGTCTTCAGAAACAACCCCCGAGCTCCTCGTGCTATTAACTGCACAGAACGGTTCAGCCCTTCCAGGGGAGCGTGCCTGGCCGGGCGTCCTCTGCTCGGCTCAGCACAGCAGGCCCTGGCCGCGGAATGAAGTGGTTTTCCGAGTGGGCTCGCAGTTACTCACGAGACAAATGAAGCAAGTTTCACTATGAGGACGTCCTATTTTTCCTTCTCGAAGAAGAAAGGCACGCGTGTGCACAAGGCAGTCGGGGAGCCGCTGATGCACCTGGATGGAAGAGACGCACCACGCCTGCGTGTGCAAGGACTGAACTCACAGTTGGCTTGTCAGAGCAATGACACCGGAGTCTCCAAGTGTGAGGCCACGGGATGGGGGAAGCAGCCTAGTGACTTCCAAGTTTCTCCTTGTCTTCTTCCTCCTCTCCCCAGTTTGCTAAAATTCCTTTGGACTTTTTCCTTTTACAATTGCGCTCCCAGACAGCTTGTGATAGCAGGGCCGGGGCAGGGGGTGTTGGGGGGAGTGGGTCTCAGAAAGACCTTGAACCCTCTTTCTACATCAACCAGCCGCGCCTGCCAGGCCTCTGGTACTAAAGGACGGCACCTTGGAGGTGAGGTAGAACACGGTTCTGGAAGGACCTCAGGTGGACCAGTCAGCCAATTCAGGGCCCCTTAGCCAGAGGCCAGGGCAGAGTCATGCCATTAGAAGGTCTCCTCTTGCATTTCTGAAGAATTGAGTCCCCGGTGCTGTTTCTGCAGCAGAAAGATGCTTTTCCAAAGGTAGGGTCAATGGTGAGAGGCATCGACAGAAGCCACCCTCCGGAACCACAGACTCTGTCCTCCCAAAGGCGCCCCGGCCCGACGCACGTCTCAGAGGTGCGGGCAAGGCTGCCCTGAGGAAGGTGGACTCGGGGTTCTGAGAAGTGAGAGCAAAAACTAAGTCAAAATGGTCCAAAGTATGACCTTCAGCGCTTCGGTCCGTTTCTGTCTTTGGAAAACTTGTTAGGGTCAGAAAAGTGGGAAGCTGGGATCCCAGCAGAGGCAGGTGAACTGCACGTGGAAGGGGCCCTGGCCAGGTGTCCCCAGCCCCCTCTGTCACCCGCCTGGTGACTTCCAAGCAGAGCCTCGGTAGGAAAGCCTGAACCCACCTCCAGCTGCAGGGGCCCAGATTTCCCGAGAAACAGTTTTCAGAGCTGTTTCTAGAAGTGGCTGTGGGTTTCCCTCCTTACAAGAGCATCCAGCAAGCTGAGCGTTCTCCTGAAATGAGCTGAGCCAATGCTAATTGTGAATTTAGAGGCATCATGTAAAAATGGGATAAAATTGATGTTCTGTGCATAACGGGCTATAAAATTGCCCCAGATGGTCTTTTCTCCAACAGACAGTCTCTGCCAGGAGCAGAGATAATAGCAGCGCTCACCTTCCCAGCCTGGACACTGCACCAGAGCAGCTCCCCGAAATCGGGGTGAAGGAAGAAAGGTAGGTAAAGAATCCCCAGTGCCTGAAGAACCCCGGAATCCATAGTGTGGTTTGAAAGACTCAAGGACCCCTCCCCTCAGCTCCCAGGAAGCACTTCCAGAGTCCACAGGCAGACACCTCTTCTTCTCTTCTTCATACACACAGATCACAAAAACGTCAGGGGACCTTTGAGGTCCGCATCAGTGCGCCCCAGGTCCCAGATGAGGGACAGAGGTGAGGGGTCACTCTGGTAGGAAGCAACGGGGCAGGACTGGAGCCCTTTTCTCCCCAACTCAGCCATCTTCTTTCTCACACTGAGCACATGGGGACCGCTTTGTGTGTCTGCCTGTCCCCCCACTATGACCTTCCGCAGGCTGGGGACAGAGGTCCCCAAAGTCCAGCAAGCTGGAGGCCCGACCTGTGCTGGCTGAATGATGACAAGGGAAGTTTTCGAATGATTCCAAGGAGGCAAAGAAGGAATGTGTTCCGGTGCAGAGGGAGGGCTGAGGGAAGCCGGGAAAGGTTAGCAAAGCAGGTGGGACTTGGGTCTGGACGCAACAGCAGGATGGCAGAGCCAGCAAGGAGCGGAGAACCCGCAGGGCAGGGGGACCCAGGGGCGGGGCCTCGCGTGCAGAGGGAGGAGCAGGACGCTCAATGGATGAGCCTAAGGGAGCCGAGTGGGGCAGCAGTTCAGATGAGCGGATCCCTGGTGCCATTTCCCGCTGTTGGGAAGGCTCTCAGAGGACCTGGAGGGGCACCTGCAGCCCTCAGGTCCCACACCCGCTTCTCCCTGGGTGCCTCCGTCGGCAGGTTTCCTCAGCCAGGTGGCCTCCCCGCCCCGCGCTCCAGCACCAACCCATCCATCGCCAAGGCCCCGATCACCCCCACCTGCTCCCCGAAGCTGTGCCTGAACCCTCCGTGGGCGATGACGTCTTTTCCGTCTCCTGCTCCAGTTTCTACTGGCGCTCTGGTCCGCCCAAGCTGGCGTCCGCTCAAGCGTGACAAGGCGGAGTGTGTGCTTCAGAAGCTCTCAGTGTCCCCACAGGGGGACACGCTCTCCTGAATGAAGGCCCACCCCTCACACCGAGAGCTCCCCCCAGCCCTGGCCCGTCCCAGGCCAGCCACACCAGGACTGCGGGGAGGGACACTGGCATGGGAGGGGGCAGCCAGCCCTAACCCACCAGCCCTTGGCCCAGGTACCAGAGCTTCTACCCTCCTCTTTTTTTTTTTTTTTTAATGTTTTAAAATAACATTTTATTCTTTGTAATTGGAAAAGGACCTGTAAAATACATTTTGTCCTTTTATGATTGATTTTTTCTTTTTTCTTAATTTTTGTTACAGCTGTTTCTCCTTTTTCCCCTGTTGACACCCTCCCCCCTGCTCGTCCCCCCCCCCCAGTATTGTTGTCTATGTCCATTTGTTATGCATATATGCATAAGTTCTTTGGTTTATCTCTTCCCGCTCCACCCCTCCCCTCTTCTGAGGTTTGTCAGTCTGAACCGTACTCCTTTCTATGTCTCTGGGTCTATTTTGTTCATCAGCTTATTTTATTCATTATGTTCCACAAATAAGTGAGATCATGTGATACTTGTCTTTCTCTGACTGGCTTATTTCACTCAGTATAATATTCTCCAGGTCCCTCCATGTTGTCTCAAAGGAAAAGAGATCTTTCTTTCTTACAGCTGCATAGTACTCCATTGTGTAAATGTACCACAGCTTTTTTATCCACTCATCTATTGATGGACACTTGGGCTGTTTCCAGATCTTAGCTATTATAAATAGTGCTGCTATGAACATAAGGGTACATACATTCTTTCTGATTGGTGTTTCAGGTTTCTTAGGATATATTCCTAGAAGTGGGATCACTGGGTCAACTGGCAGTTCAATTTTTAATGTTTTGAGGAAACACCATAGTGTTTTCCATAGTGGCTGCACCAGTCTGCATTCCCACCAGCAGTGTACTAGAGTCCCCTTTTCTCCACACCCTCGCCAACACGTGTTATTTGGGGATTTGTTGGTGGCAGCCATTCTGACAGGTGTAAGGTGATACCTCTTGGTCATTTTAATTTGCATCTCTCTGATGATTAGTGACATTGAACATTTTTTCATATGTCTCTTGGCCATTTGTATGTCCTGTTTGGAGAAGTGTCTATTTAGGTCCTCCACCCATTTTTTAATTGGATTCTTTGTCTTCCTTTTGTTGAGTTGTATGAGTACTCTGTATATTTTGGAAATTAACCCCTATCTGATGTATCATTGGCAATTATGTTCTCCCATATAGTGGGTTCCCTTTCTGCTTTGATGCTTATTTCTTTTGCTGTGCAGAAGCTTTTTAGTTTGATATATTCTCATTATTAAATTTTTCCTTTGTTTCTCTTGCCCTAGGCATTGTATCAGTGAAAATTCTGCTGCATGTGATGTCTGAGATTTTGCTACCTACATTTTCTTCTAGGATTTTTATGGTTTCACAAGTAACATTTCAGTCTTTTATCCATTTTGAGTTTATTCTTGTGTATGGTGTAAGTTGGTGGTCTAGTTTCATTTTTTGCATGTAGCTATCCAATTTTCCCAACACCATTTATTGGAGAGGCTGTCTTTACTCCACTGTATGCTCTTGCCCCCTTTGTCAAATATTAGTTGAGTATAATGTCTTGGGTTCTACCCCCTTCCTTAAGGCTCCTACGAAGCTCCTCTACCAGGTTCAAAAGACAGCTCCACCTTCTGCGCCTCCCCCCGGAACCCCTCAGGTCCCCCACCTCGCCAGCCCTCCACACCTGAAGGCCATAGGTCACCACTCATTAGAGCCAGGCAGTGTGGCCTGCCTGGTGCCAACACTTTCTGGCTCCATCACATCCAGCCAGCCCCGCTCCCAGGAGGCCAACTAGCCCGCCTGCCAGCACCATCCACCCCCTGGGGCAACCTGCCTGGTCAGAGCAGCTGAGAACAGCCCTACCCCAGAGAGCAACCCACTTTGACGAGGCCAGAGGAGAGCTGTGGGGAGGGGGAGCAGAGGAGGGAGGGCGGGCAGAGCCCTGGGCTTGGTGCCTCTCACCGAGGAGGGAAGTAGGAAGACCTGCTCTTGCTTCTGCGGCCGGGGTGGGAGGTGGGCCTGCACAGGAGGCCTCCGCCTGTGAAGAAGCCAGAAGCGGTCCTGGGCCTCCAGGTCACAGCACAGACACTGTCTCTAGGACTCTACCCCTCGTCACAAGGAGAACACACCACGCTTAATGAATCACTTAGGGGCAAGCACACTCCTGACAGAAATATCCTTCGTTCAACTCAGGGTCCTCGTCAGGAATTCACAGGTTCACCTCGAGCACGGAAGTGCTCCTGGGAGACCTAAGTGAGGCCTTTCCCCGGAAACACGCTGCTTAGGTGTCAGTCACTCACCCCTTAGTATGAATCAGCTTAATCAGATTGCTTTCCCGCTGCCTTCTGATCGAATTCAACTTTCTGAAAGACTAGATTCTGTGGGGGACTGATCTGAGGTGGGTCATGATGGAGCCAGGGGCACATTATGAGGCTGAGAAGAATGGGGGAGAGAAAGAGGAGGGCTGAACGAACAAGGGATGAAGGAGGAGAGCCGGCGGATCTCAGTCAGAGGCCCAAAGGGAAGAATCAGGGTCCAAAACCGCCTCTCAGACATGGCCACTGTTACTGTGCTCGGGCTTCCTGGCGACAACAGAAGCTCACTGTCTCAGTTCTGGAGGCCGGAAGTCCACGATCAAGGTGTCAGCAAGGTCGCTTCCTTCTGAGGCTGCGGGGGCGCATCTGTGTGTGCTGGTCGTCTCTGGGGTCACTGGCATATAGAAACATCACCCTATCTCTGCCTTCACCTTCACATGGCACTGTGTGCCTCTGTGTCCAGATGTCCCCTTTCATAAGGGCACCATCATACAGAATTAGGGCCCACCCTCGTCCAGCATGGCCGCATCTCATTACACCTGCAGCCGCCGTATGTCGCAATAAGTCACATTCTGAGGTTCTGGGGGTTAGGACTTCAACACATGAATTTGGGAGGATGGTATTCAACCCCTAACCGGCACTTTTTCTGGGTGGAAGTACCTGGAAGAGAGCGAGGCTGAGTGACCTGAAGCAAAGCACTCTTTGTCACACCCTGTCCCTGGCATGGGGTAGTGGGTCCCTTCCCACCTGCCCCCCAAGCTGCAGAAAAGGGACCATGAGGACAGGCACCAGGACAACGGCTGTGTCTCAGCAGTGCCTGTCCTGACTAGATCTTCTCTTCATCCCCTCAAATAAGGTCATAGGTCTCGCTACCAACACCCCCAAGCCCCAGGAATAGGGAGCTGGGACACTGCATAGTGCAAAATTAGCAGCCTACCACCAAGAGCCCTGGAGACTTGGGTAAGCCTCGGAGACCACAGTTGAGACCTCCACAGAAAAGCATTCTATTCAACGATTCCAATCAATTCCTGCTGCTGCCTACAGCTTGTCCTTTCAGGGCCAACAGCACTAGCTCTGGCCTAGTGGGGCCCGCTGCCTTCAGAACAGAGCCAGACAAGGGGGCACACCTCCCAGCACCTATCACAGGCCAAGGCTCACTGAGCCCTCAAGGAGCCTCAGCCTGCAGAAAGGAAGCCTCTCATGGAGCAAGGGCGACACCGAGTGGTCACCTAAAAAATGGCACTCTCCGGCCCTGAGGGAAATCGCCCGATGAGCCTACTATGTATATGTTAAATGGCTGTGTCACCTTTGAGCTCCACAGCCTCTGGACTCCAAGTGACTCCAGGTCTTAGGAGGGACAGAAAGGACACCTCCACCTTCACAGGGCCATCTGACCACCTGAACAGCTACTTAAAAGAACAAAACCATGCCCCAAAGTGAGGCGGCCGAGCCCTCATCTCAGCTCACTCATGCCACCTGTGCACAGTCGGGCTGCCTCTTTAACAGGGTTCCGGCCCAGGAACACGTGCAGCAAGGCCCCCAGGTGCCTCCAGCAGCCCAGTGCCAGGGAGCAGAACTGGGTTCCAGGCCTAGCTCTGCACCAGGACCTGAGACCCACCCCTGTCTCGGAAGTTGGGGGGACGGTGAGGTTAGAGTGAACCACTTCTGAGGGTATTCATGGCTCGGATACCTTCTGGGTCATTGTGAACAACTTTCCTTCAGGATGTTGAGCTTTGGTATTAGAGCTGGGTTCAAATCCTGCTTCCTCCCTTAACCAGCTCTGTGTTTTGGGGCAATTCACTTAACTCCCTTGGGCCTGTTTCTCCTTATCTCAAAGGTTTTTCAAAGAACTTACCTCACAGGCTTACCAAGAGGATTTGATGACACGGTGTATGAAAGCACCTCCCACCACCTTTCCCATGACAGGTGCTCAGAGGTGACTGGCTCCTATTTTAGCCTCTGCCGACTGCACACGGGTAAGACAACTCAGTATGGAGTGAAGTCATCACAGATGCAGGGAAGGCGTCTGCTTCCGCTGCCCCTTCTCAGAGCCTGCTGGCCATGGACTTCACACAGCCCTGATCACACACCCCCACACAAGCTACCCGAGGGTCAAGTCCACACTGATCACGCCCAGCATTCCAGCTGGAAACCCCAATTATTATTCCTCCTGGAATCTTCTCTGCACCGCTGCCCTCATCCCCACCTCTCCACCTGCCTGGAGAAGGCTGGAAAAGCCCAGAGACAAGCAGGGCAGGTCCCCTCTGCTTTCTCCTCGCTCTTCTAATCCAAGGCAGAGCCCTGAAGCCCAGGGACAGGGGACAGAGGAGGGCCAGCCACAGTCAGCATCAGAAGCACTCAGTAGAGAGGAAAGAAGGGCTCCAGAGAGTTAAGAGATGGTTAAAACAGGCCAGCACTCAAGGAACGTGTATCGAGGAAATCTGGGTTTCAAGCCCTGGGGAGGCCCTGCTGAACCCTTCTGCTGGGGTGTGGGGGGGACATTCCTGTTGGACTGGGGGCTCCAATCCTGCCCAAGGCCCAGCCTCCCTGTGTGACTGGAGACCACCCTCCACCAAATGTCATCAGCCCACCAGCCTCAGAGCTGGCCACAGCCTGCAATAAGCCCAAAGGGTGTTTCAACTCAGTGACATTAGGTAAGAGAAAACAGACCCCAAGGCTTAGGGCAGTGCCCCAGAGCCAGGAGCCAGTAAGTGGCAGAAGCAGGAGCAATTGAGGTAAATTGTATTTTGTTTGACCTAATATATCCAAATATGTTATCATTTTGACACACCGTCAACATAAAAAATTATTCCTGAGATATTTAACATTCTTTTATAGGTACTAAGTCTTCAAAAGCCGGTATATATTTAACACTTACAACACATCGTGATTTGGACAGTAAATTTTCATCAACAATATTTGATCTGTATTCATATTTTATAAACTTTACCATTGGAAAAGGAGAGTCACACACTTTAAATGTGAATTTATTGTTCCAACCATCCTTTAAATGTTTCCGATAACTAAATTGAGTACTTTTGAAATTTTTAATTAATTCAAAAAAATTAAAAATTCAGTTCCTCAGCGTGCTAGTGTCTATCAAATGGGACAATGTCACTCTAGATCCTCTGCGTAATTCCTAAGTGAGCCACACCCAGGGGCACAGCACGTGCCTATCCAAACCATTTCTCCTTTCCTCGTCCAAGAACTCAGTGTCTTTGGACTTCATGCGTTACAGGGCCAACCATGTGTCCCAAACCCCTCCCGCTGATCCCTGGGTGTGGGTAACAGTCAAAGCGTCGCACGCAGTATCCACAGCACAGAAAGAAAAAGGAGGCACAACTGCTGAACAAGTAGCTGCTGCCCAAAGAGTCAACGCTTGTGAAGAACTGGTGAGGCCTGTCTGCGCATCTCACAGACGCGAGGGGCCCACCCAGCTGCGAGGCGGCGAAGGCCCACACACGTCGCTTGTCCAGACCAGAGTCAGCGAGAGGCAGAGCCACAGCTGGAGCCCAGGTCCTCATATGCCCAGTTCTGAGCTAACACATGAGCTGACCTCACCACCTCCGTTTCCTAAACCTTAGGTTTCCCTCGGAAGGCCGGTCCCATGCCTGGATGGGGTTCCGCGCCTCCTCACCCAGCGCAATACCCGGGTTGCAGGCAGCTCGCAGGGCACAGCTGGCGGAGTAGCCCTGCTCGGCCCACCTGGCTCCCCCGGAGCCGAGCACGCAGCAGCTGGCCCGCGTCCACACCTGGATGGGGCACGACTGTGAAAGCCGCTGGCCCACCCCAGCCCTCCAGCACCCCAGCCAAGTCACCCTGCTCCCCAGGTCGGTGACCCGGCGCCCCTCCCGCTCCCCGATTGTCCCTAATCCACCTGTCTGCGCGGGCTCTCCTTGCCGCTCCGCGTCCTCCGGCCGTGGCTCCAGCCTTGGGGCGCCCAAGCCACCACCTCGCTGCCCCCGGTCAGTGAAGTTTCCCACTGGGTTTCACCTGACGCTCCACGGCGTCTTCCCAGGCTTCGTGGCGAGCAACTGCCCCCTGAAAAACAAATCCTTCCACCTAGAACTTGGTGAGAGACGACAGGCCTGTGGATTCTATGGCCCCGCATCCGGCCGCGGAGCAACCTCCTGCCCCCACCCCAGCTGAGTTCTCGGCCACCCTGAGCAACCGGGCAAGATTGGCCTGGTAAGAGGGAGGGGAGTGCACTGAGGGGATGGCGCCGCAGCCTGCGTGCCAGCTGGGCAGTGCCTGTTCCTTACATCTGCCCTGCCCTCTGCCCTCCACCCACAGGAAAGCCCTGGGCATTGCCCTAAGCCACCGGATGCCCAGGACGCTGACGGCTGCCACAGGCTAGAAGACAGCCTTACTCCTCCCACTTCAGACCCCTCTGGGGACGATGCCAACCCCCTGGGTGCCCAGCTGGCCTCGGTTTGGGCTATGTGCTATAGGA
Source organism: Tadarida brasiliensis (assembly GCA_030848825.1). Lineage (NCBI taxonomy): Eukaryota > Metazoa > Chordata > Mammalia > Chiroptera > Molossidae > Tadarida > Tadarida brasiliensis. Next base: position 67,885,182 of record CM061270.1, on the reverse strand, counting down.
AGATGTCTGGGGAAATCCTGTGTTCCAGGCCTCTGTGCAGGGCTGGCACGTGGTCAACCAGGTGAGAAGGCTTCTGAGGGGCCCTCACTGAACCCCCAGGAAACAGGAGCCCATGTCCCATACTCAAACAATAGCCTCGGCAAGTCCCAGTAACGACGTGGATGAGCACCCAGGCCCTGCCCCCATAACTAAGGCTGCTAGAGAGCCCAGCACCCCTCCTGGGCGTGTTCTGCCTCACCTTGGCATAAGCTCTTGCCCAGCTGTGGAGTTCTCTTGTGTTTTAAGAGGAGAAGCCGCGGGTCCCATCTGTGCCCCGCCAGGGCTGACCTGCCAAGCTTAATGAAGGGAGCAACTCTGCAGGGAGGACAAAAAAAAAAGCCAGGTCGCCCTGGCGGGTTTGGCTCAGAGGTTAGAGCGTCAGCCTGCAGTCCAGAGAGACCAGGGTTCGGTTCCCGCTAAAGGCATGTACTTCGGTTGCAGTTTGTCCCCGGCCCTGGTTAGTCGTGCGGGTGGCAGCCACTCGATGTGTCACTTTCACATCGATGTTTCTCTCTCTCTCTTCCTCTCTCTCCCTCCCACTCTATCTGAACAAAAAATGAAAAAATGTCCTTGGGTGAGGATTAAAAAAAAAAAGCCAGGTCCCACTTACCTGGCTGTGACCCCAGAGGTGGGGAAACAAGACCTGGTCCGTCCTCCTCGCTGCCTGTGCTCCTTGACTGGTGGAAGGCCAAATGCATAGGAGTTTACATAAGTCAGCTCACAAGAGCCTTGCGTTCAGGTGAGCCTTAAAGCAGACCAGGGGGTGTTCCAGGTGAGAGCAATCAGGAAAGGAGCCTCAGATGCAATGTCGACGCCATTGGGCTAGCTACAATGCAAGTAGGTGGAAGGCCAGATGGAAGCCCCAGTATGGCTCGGACTCGGGGTTGGGGGATTTGAGGATATACGGAGCTGCCGGGAGTTTTTTACAGAACAGATGAGATTAGACATCAGATCTCTAAATCCTGAACCTCTTCAATGTGTCTCTACCTGCTCTGTTCTGTCCTACTGCTCCTGCCCTGCACACCTCTACCTGTCTACTAACAGGAGACATGTGCCTCAGTCCCACCAAAATATGTGGGACTTGGCCCAGTCTCTCTATTCAACTCTTACCAAGTCTTCTTTTGGATTTAAGAGCTTATGTCCTTGCAGGACGATAAGTGGTTTTCCCTCCACGTGAACATAAAGCATCAGCCTGGTGGAACCTGGGGAAGAGACCACGTAGAGCTATTCCATGCTCTGTTCCTATTACATAGAGGTGAGCACACCTGAATGGAGCATAGAAGGCATGAGGAACCCAGTCAGAAGGCTGGATCTTCAGGCCCTGACACTGCTTCATTCATTCCTTCTATGAATATAAGCCAGATTTGATACTTACATAGAACACAGTCCCTTAGTACTAAGTCCTTATCTGCCATGAACTAGATGCTTTCCTGGAAGCAAGATTTAATTAGGTGGCAGGGAAGGAAATAGAGCATTTAAGGTGAAGGAACACAGGCCTAAAGTTAGGTAGGCTGTATGCAATCTCTACTGCAGGTGACTCCCTCCTGTCGAGCTTGATCACACAAATAGTGTCAAAGCTGGTGCCCCCAACCAAGCCCTCAACCCTTAGGATGGTCTCAGGAGAATGTCAGTCCCAACAAGAAAGGCCATTCATATGTGTGACCTGTCATCTTGGGTAGATGCCCTACTTTGGAAGATATCACTGGGCTGGTGTGGGTATTTGCTGGACCAGGTCCTGGGAATGTGTGTGAACTGCACACATGTGTGTGAACAGCCCCTGCAGTGGAGTGACCTAATAAAGAGACTAAGACCCACATGAATGTGGACAAAGAGGCTCATGAGATGCAGAGACTGGGGAACATCTCTGAGGGTACTGTCTGGACAGAGGTGGATGAGTCAACCCCTTGTGTATACCTACCACTTTAAGAACCCTACTTGGTGACAGGTGTTCCTGAAGGGCCACATGCCTGTGGTCTCTAAAGCCCAGGGCCCTGACCAGTGCACTGGCTAGCTGCACTCCCCATGGTAGGACCAGCAGTGAGGTTCAGGCTTGAGCAAGCTCTGTCTGGGTGCCCTCATGGAGAGAACATCCTGTGTCTCTAAGACAAGCCTAGAGCAGAGTTCATGAGCAATGGCCAATGTTTGGGTGCATGGCATGCCATTCTAACCTCTATAACTAGAAAGAAGTGGCTTGCAGATCCTAGGCCCCCAGGAAAGCAGGCAATTCCCAAAGGTCTTGGACCCAACAGGCATGACTTGCCAAACCTGCCTCTGCCACTAAGGAAGCTGAACCCAGCTGTGGGGTGGAATTGATGAGCTTTGCAGGTGCCACAGCAGAATTACTCCTGGACAGTGTTGGGTGACAGTGTCACCAGAAGTCTGGTTATCCTTCTAGAAGAAGGAAGTTCTAGAAGAAATTCCACATGAGCCCAGAAATCTTAGTCTTCCTGCCTCCGTGACTCCCCCACTCCACGTCCACCTTGAACTCTGGCCAGGGACGTGTACTTGACCATCTGGCCTGGGTTCAGTGACTATGGGGGCCATGTGCCTGCTAGCCAGAAAGTCATGATCTGAAGGGGAACTTCAAAAAGCATTTCACTAGAGACCCCTGGCGACCCTGAGAACCCTGCCTTTTTCCTCCTCAGAGAAGAGCGCCCAAAGGTCCTGGCTATGGTCCTGGCTGGCTATCTGCTTCCTCATCACAGTGGTGGCCACTGTGCTGGCACTATCCAAGATGGTGTGCAAGTCATTCTATGAATGACAACTGATTTCAAGAACAATAAATGCCTGTAACCAAGCACAGGATGACCCCGCTGTCCTGCCAGTGGTGTTCTGTTGCAGGGATCTTGCCCCCTCCCTCAAACAAGAGAGAATTCTCAGCGCCCCACAGCAGAGACCCTTCAAGCTTGTTGCCTTAGATTTTCTTTTAGAAATGAGATGAACGATTTCAGCCTCGCTACCTGGTTTCCTATTAGCAAGGAAGAGACATAAGGACAAGGAGAGTTATCACATCCCAGAAGCCTTTCGTGGAGGAGAAACTGCCCCAGCCTTGGACTTCTCAAAGAACACATTTCATGGCCTCGGTCAGGGTCCCACTGTCTCACGAGTCTGCCCGACCCGTCGGAGTACAGCCACGTTCTGCATGGCACGGCTTGTGAAGCCAGCTGCCCGCTTTTCTACGTGCGTGTTTCCAGGGATGCCCATGTGACCATCTTCACCCCCTGGGGGTCAGTATTCACCTCAACTCTGGGCGTTCACCGGACACCCTCTGACTCAGGAGATTGTCTTTGGCATGGTTCTTCTTCCTCCACGCGTGATCGCAGGGCCGTCGAGGTAGGTCTGTGGTTGTGGGGCCCTTCCTGGCCAGGCCTGGAGCTGTCTCTCAGGAGAGTAGTCAGAACGCGTCCCTCAGGCCCAGTTAGAGTTTGAGTCCTTTCCAGGTGGCGCTGTCATGGCAGAGCCCTCACCTCGGCCCGCACTCTCCTTCCTGGCCCGTGTGACTGTCTCGGAAGGGCAATGTTTCTCACTCTGAAAATGGGTGGTCCATCTTGTTAACCAGCTGAGCGTCGTGGGCTGGCTAGCTCCAAGGGCCAGGATGGGGCATGGGGGTGTAGCCCTTGGCCATCAAAGGCAGCAGAGCAAAGGAAGAACCCAGTTGAAGTGGAAGCGTTGACTTAGATAAAGGAGGCAAGCTAGGATGTGCCTGTAGTCACTGACTAAGACTTGAACTGCTCTAAAGGGCAAACGGCCCTAAGTAGTGGGCACAAACTGGTTGGCATAAGTACTAAAGCAGCGTGAGAAAGACTTCAGCAAGGAATCCAGCTCCTTCTCGAAGAGGGAGGAGGTCTGTAAGTTTGGGGAACAGAAGGTGTAACGTGCCTGTGCTGTGGATGGTGGCCGTGAACCAAGGCTGTTACAACTGGACTATTGAGAGAAGAAAGGCTCGTTCCCCCACTCCTGACACCTCCTTCCGTGTGGGTGGAGACCTAGAAGCAATGACACCCAATCTCTCTCCCCCTTAGCCATCTCCATTCCCCGCCCTGGGAGAGTGGTTTCCCTGATCATAGGTTAAGGACTAAGCTGCATACCCGGGCCACTTCCTGGCTTCCCCTCCTCTCCCGGGAGTAGCCTGCTTTCAGAGACTATGCTTCTGTTTCCTCCTGACCATAAGTCTTACCCAGCTGGCAGCAGCAAGCCCTGCCGCCCCCAAGCGTGGCAAGTTTGTGGGCCAGCTGTCCTAACCCTAAGGATCTATGTTGGAAAAGTGTTCCACTCCCTCCAAGCTCTACCCTCCAAGTTCTCCTCCCGAGAAGTCCACCATCCCCTCTAAATCTGCCTGTCTGTGTTAGCAGTCCGTTCAAACCCCAGCACCCTTAACTGGGCCCCTTGAGACACCAGGGAGCCTGGGCGGGGGGGGGGGGTGCTGGCAGGAAGGCGCTCCCACACTCTCCCCTTCCAAGCCTACTCATGGAGTCCTCTCTTGGGCGCCATGTAACTTGTTATCCTTAAAGTAAAGTCCATCTGGACTTCAGCTGACTCTGAATAAGTGTTTGATCTTTGCACCTAAATGTGCCCCAAGACAGACACAGCAGGGATTGGCTTCCCTGACGGCTGAGTCGCTTGTCTTCCATGTGTCAACCTCCTAGTCTGGGCTAAAGTAGAACCAGGCAGACAGCCCTCTCCTGCTGGTGACCAGCGCTGCACAGTCAAAGTCGGCGTGTGGGGCTGGCCGCAGCAGCCGGCCTGGGGCTGTGGACTCCAGCCCATGTCCACCACAGAACCAGGGAGCCTTCCGCCTGTCCTGGCGCCTGCGCCCGTCCACTGAACAAAGCAGGCCTGCCTCAGGCCCTGTGGGGCCAGTGTGGCTTTGGTCAAGACCACTGGTCCCCCTGGGGGCCGAAAGGGGGCGGAGCTAGGTTTAAGCCAACTGATGCTGGAATGCCCATCTCAAAACCAGGAAAGTCCTGGACAAACTGGAACAAGTTGGTCGCCCTAGAAGCAGCTTAGGTTTAAGAAAAGAGGCTCTGGGACTCTCTCTGAACTTTGACTCCAGTGTAATTTAAGGCTAATGTAAGTCAAAACCCATCCCTTCTAGTAAACTAGAAACAATGTCAATTTAGAAGGGAAATGAGGAGGCTTAAATGAGAACACACGGAAGATGGCAGGCATCTGCCTTACAGAAGGTTCTCTGGCTCATCCCTGACCCTGCTCCCCAAAGCTTTCCTTCCTCTGTATCTTGGGTTTTTATGAATGTACCATTCTTCCTCCCATAGTCACAAGTCAAATGATAACCAGTAGTTAAGTGGGTGAAAACACCGTTGGGGCTCTATGGCTGCCTCCTGTCCTCTCCCAAAGCTCTTTATACCGGCTTCCTTTCCTGCAGCCCCAGCCAGGGCCCCACACTTGCCTGTGCCGGGGCACATCCTCTCTGCCTCAGGGGTGTGGTGTTGGTGTCTCTATACATGACGCTTCTCTGCGTTAGGTTTCTGGGCCTTGGCACAATTCATCACAAGCTGGGCCTGCGGGCTCCCACTCTGCAGGATGGTCCTGGTGAAGGATTGGATCCTGCAGCCGGTCTAGGTTTGCCGTCAGGACTCATGGAGATAAGTATAAACTGGGGTCCTTCCCCAACTGCAAGTCACTGTCATTCTAAACGGAGAGCTCAGAAGAGTTGGTCGGTTCCGATGTTCACCAAGGGCCTAACCTTTAATCCACACCCCATCCTGTTTATCCAATAAAGACGCATTGGATGGGGGATGAATCACCACAGCACGGCGGGTTTTTAGGGCAGTGAAATGACTCTGTATGATATTATAATGAGGGTTACATGTCATCATACATTTGTCCAAACCCATAGAATGTGCAACACCGAGAGTGAACCCTAATATAAACTATGGACTCTGGGTGATTACAATGTGTCTATGTAGGTTCATCCTTGGTAAAAACTTATTCATTCATTCATCATTCATTCATTAAAATAAAAAGTATGCCATTCCAGTGAGTGATATTGACATTGAGGGGGCTATGCACGTGTGATGTATGCATAATCTCTGCACTTTCCTCTCAGTGTTCTTGTAAACCCAACACTTCCCTAAAAGTGAAGTGTTTCAAATGAATAGCAATAACCAAATAAAAAATAAAGGAATAGATGCTTTCTCAAGCGCCTCCAGCTCAAGTGTCATATGATCTGGTTAAAATTACATGCCCATTAAGCAATTGGAAAGGAATTATGTCTAGAAATCTGAAAGCCAGCAGCCAGCGGAGGAGGAAGACCACTTGAGGCCAGGACGCTCTGCTCCCAGCGGGGGACTGCTGGCTGGGGGTTCACTGATGCAGCTGGGACCCGCAGTGTTTCATGAGAGCGGCGAGGGGGAAGCCTGAGGAGGCTGTCGTTAGTCGTGTCCGACATCCTTCTCGCTGACACAGTAAGCCAGAAGAGCGAGCCACTGCCACTTGCCCGGATGAAGGATTTACTGGTCCAGAAAAAGGAACGGTTAGCCAGCATTGCTTGATTTGCTCACTAGCAGTGATTTTTTTCCCGGGAAGGAAAACCCACATAGAACTATTGGAAACAGAAGTTTGGATCAACTCTGGCCCCAACACGGTAACTCATTACCTGTTATGCAAAATTACACGATGCTGACCTGGTCTCCAGTTTGAGAAAGGAGACATGGTGCTGCCCCCAAGAAACCCAAAGCCTTGAAAGACTAAGGAGGACAATGGGAAATGTCCCTGCATCCGCCCTATCCTCTCCCCTTCTCCCAGCCCCACACGCTTGAATAGCATAGAACGGACAGGAGGAGACCCTGACTGGCTACCCATGGACATCAGTCACCCCATGCTTAGACCTGGGCTAAGAGCCAGGGACACACACACACACACACACACACAGTTCCTGACCTCAGGGTCCCCAGCTTGAAGGGGGAGACAAACACACAGGAAATGAAAGAGCAAACTAGATACTTGACTGAATGAGACAGACAAGTGGTTCTCAAACTGAAGTGTGCATCAGGTCTCCTGGAGGGCTCCTTAACACCGAAGGCTGGGCCTCACCCCCGGGGAGTCAAGTTCAGTGCCTCTGGGTCAGGCCCAAATGTCGTATTCTGACAAGTTCCAGGTGATGCTGGTGCCGCGGGTCCAGAGACCACACACTGAGAACCGGCGACACAGACCCATGCTTCCCACCCCTTCGTGAGCAGGTGAGCCACCTGGGGAGCTCGTGGGAGTGCAGATTCCCATTCGGTGGGTCTGGCACTGGGCTGAGAGGCAGAATTCCTAACACGCTCCCAGATGACGCCAATGCTGCTGGCCTGTGGCCCACATTCAGTGGCAAAGGTGCTCCGTCTGGACCCTAGTGGAAAGTTGGTTAATAAGGACATGAGTTTGGCCTGGTATTGGCACCGAAGGGTTTATGGTGGTTTCTGAACTTGGAGAATGGGCACAACTTATATAAAGGGGGGAAAGAGGGCAGTCTGGGAGAGAACACCTGGAGCAGAGGAGGGAGTGAGAATACGGGTAGAGCAGTGGACACCGGCCATCGTCACCATTGTCAGGTGCTGACATCAGTGACAGATGGAGGCTCGGGGCTCCCCACAGGCAGGCGCCCCACTCCATTCGCCCTCCACCCACCCTCCCCGTTCAAGAAGCTGCTCCAACTCCAGTAAGTCGGTCTTCACAATGGAAATGATTATTGCCTCACGAGCCCCACTGGCAGCTCCCGATACCGCCTGCTCAGCCAGCGTGGGTGGCGTCGCACCTGCCTCGCTGCGGTGGCTTGTTGCTTGGCAGTCTGGAGTCTCAAGCCAGAGGATCTCCGGTCTCCCAAGAGGTAGCTGAGTGTCTTGAAGGCACCCGGGTGGTCACGAACTTCTCAGCAGGCAGCCAGAGCAAACCAGTGTGTTTTGTAGGGTGCTGAGTCACGGGCCCCCCCGATTCAGGGTCACATAAGGAAATAGGAGGCCTCCCTCCCTCCCTTGGAAAGCTTTCATTTATAGGCTTGTTCTAACAAAGTGTGCACCCTTTTCCACAGAGCTGCATCTGTGGGGGCGAGAACACAACAGCATGCGTGCGGAAGGTCTCTCGTGTGGACACTGAACTAATGTTTATTGGGTATTGTCTTAGTTCCCCAGGCTGCCATGACAAAGTGCCACAAACTGGGTGGTTTGTAAGAGCAGAAACGAATTCGCTCATAGTTCTGGAGACCAGATGTCTGAAATCAAGGTGCCAGCAGGGCCAGGCTCCCTCCAAAGCCTCTAGCACCAGATCCTTCCTCGCTCTTCCAGCTTCTGGTGACCCAGGTGTCCTTGGCTTATGGCTGCATCACCCCAGCCTCTGCCTCCATCTTCACACAGCATCTTCTCCGTGCCGGGGTCCAAATGTCCTTCTTATGAGGACCTGAGTCATGTAAGGTGGTATCATAAAAGGACACCGGTCATATTCGATTAAGGTCCTGCCCTGCTCCTGTATGACCTCATCTTAAGTAATGACATCTGCGACAGTCCATTCCTAAATAGGTCACATCCTGAGGGACTGGTGGTTAAGACTTCAACATCCCTTCTGGGGGACACAATTCAACCCATAACAGGCAGGTGTTATAAAGCCGTATTAAAACAGAGAGTCCCTGCTGAATGTGTCAGGGCTTTGGAAGGGCTTCCTTCCTCTAAATTAAACTAGAACAGTAAGCTATTTTAAATAAAGTGGACACTGAACTCTAAATCAGGCCGCATTCTCAAGAACAACTGTAGCACAAGGAACCGAACACCACACTTAATAGCCAGGGATCAAGCTGAACAGCCGTCAAATAGCAGGTTTGACAACTAATTCGTGTATTCACGCAACAGATCTGAGGCCCTTCTGAACGCCATTCACTGTTGGAGGAGCTGATGACACAACAGAGACCAGAACGGACAAAGCCCCGCCCTGACACAGCTTACCTGGGGGGGATGGGCGAGGAAGGACACACACAGCCTGGGTGGGGAGAGAAAAGAAAGTGAGATGAGGAACATGCTCGGGATCTGCAGCTTCAAACAGGGTGGTCAAAGGAGGGCCACCTGAAGGTGACAGACGGGCAAAGGCCAGAAGGAGGGGCGGGCCGGGCCACGGGGCGAGGGGCGCAGGGAGGGCCCGGTGAGAGCGAGCTTCCTCCACGTAGGCCTTTGTGAGAACCTGCTCTAACTCTCAGCGACCAGAGAGCCTTTTTCCAAACCCTCACTCGTGGCTGCGTCGAAACAGACCTGGGGGTGAGGACCAGGGCAGGAGACTGGCTGAGAGACCTTCACCAGAGAGGGGGTGCATCTTGGCCTGGGTGCAGAGGCGGTGGAAACTGCTGGACTCTGGATCTGAGCCGAGGTCAGAACCCACGCTGGCTGCTGGGGGCTCAGCTGGAAGGGGTCGGCCCCAGGAGCCAGAGACTGGAGAAACCCTGAGGGGAATGGGAGGCCCCGGAGCTCGGTTTGGGGCATTTAAGCTTGTTACTGTCACTCTGCAATCTTAAAAAGAGCTGAATGAGGTGGAAATAAGCTCAAATAAAAGGAGATCTATTCAGAGGTATTCTCGGTACAAACTGGTCAAAAGTGCCTCGAGGGCATAGCGCCACCAAGTGTGACCAGCGGGAACAGGGGAGCATTTGCCCCTTTGTGTCTAGTTGCTCTGGTTAAAAGTGGTCAGTTCTGGAGGGGATGTGGAGGTGGAGGGGTCTCGCTCTTCACTTACACCTCCTGCTCCATTTTCATTTTTATTACCATACGTATTATTAATTTTATAACAAAAAATTGGCAAAATTTTCTAATGTGGTTTTAAAAGTCATGAGACTAAGCAGAGTGAAGTAGATTTCTATGTTCTTCCATAGAAGAATGCCCAAGATAATAGAGGATTTAAGTTACTAATGATAGGTAGACCATAATGCTATGCATGTATCGGCACACATGTGTCTGTGTAATTGTATGTAGGAAAAGGTCTAGACAGGCAGGCATTAGCCTCACAGTGGTTACCCCCAAGAGTGAGAATGAGGAAGGGCTTTCCTGGAGCAACTTTCACTTTTTACAATAAGGTGTATTCCTCGGCAGTTCTCGCCGACTTTTAAAGTACTTACGTGTTTTGCCTGGCCGGTGTGGCTCAGTGGTTGAGTATCGACCCATGCACCAAGAGGTCACCTGTTCAATTCCTGGTCAGGGCACATGCCCAGGTTGTGGGCCCAATCCCCAGTGGGGGGCATGCAGGAGGCAGCCAATTCATGTTCTCTCTCTTCGATGTTTCTGTCTCTCTCTCCCTCTCCCTTCCTCTCTCTAAAAAATCAATAAAGAAAAACAAATTTTAAGTACTCACGTGTTTTGATTTAAGGTTACGGCCTTCCCTATACCTTTCTTCAGTCAGAGCTCAATTAGACCTCCCCATAATGCAAACAGGAATTACTGAATATTTTAAATCAATAGAGTAGAAACTTTTCAGTCCCCTTCTCTCTTATTCCTGCAAGAAATAACTTAGGTGACTATATTAACGACAAACTCTATTCAGGTCGTTTACTCCGTAGGAGTGTCAAAATAAACTTTTTTTATAAGTTAATCATGACTCTTGTTAGAATACAGAACGAACACATCCAAGCGTTGATTTAACTCATGAATAGAGAGAACCACCGCGATGGTAAAAGACCATGTGAGAACGGAGTGTTTACGGTCAAGGAAGAAAAAACCTGGGGAATGAAGTTACCAGATGGAATCAACACTGGTCAGGGTCCTCTAGGGTGATAAAACCATCATCCTTAGGGCTGCTGTTTCTGCCAGACTAAAATCATTTGCCTCCCAACTGGACAAAAATCTATCAGTTGCATGTCATCTGACAGAGCCCGGGCCCTAATGGAGGGTAAATAGAAAAATCAAAGAAAGACGCAGCCCAGAGAATGAAACCGTCCCCGGGTGGCTGATAGGCTGTGCTCAGCGTAGTGCTGGAAGGATGCACAGTCCTCCCTTTGCCTTATTTGTAAGCGTTGGATACTTTTCTTCACATAAGATACAAATTTACATATTGGCAGCTGTGGTTTTCGATTTTCCAAATGCAGTGTGCTCTTCATATTAATCTACTTTTCGCCATCTTTTGTGTCTGTTTTCAATCAAGAAGGAAAGTTACCAACAAGCAATTCTGGAATTGCAATAATGTTCCATTATAAAAACTAAATATGTATTCATATTGTTTTGATACTCACCTTGATGGGCACTGAAACATTTTATGGGCAATTTAAACTTTGTATGAGGACCAATAAAAAGCGTCCGCATATCTGCTTCGAGTTGATGCCAGCAACAGCCAAAAAAATCAGCTGATACTAACTACAGTTTTTAATGTTTATATGGCTTTGGGAACAGCTTTGGGCAAGTTACTAATTTCTTAGCCTCGGCTTCCTCCTCTGTGAAAAGTAAGACTTCCCCACGGCGCCGCTGCACGTGTGATCGGATGCTGACAGATCCAAAGCCGGGATGATACTTCTGCACTTGATTTCACTCTGTCATAGGCACATTCACAGGTCATAATTTCTGCTTTTTGGACTTCTTTGCAGGCTTCTTTTTTTTATCATTTGTCTTTTGCTACATGGATGCATACTTTATCTTCTTGTGATTTGAAAGAGCATAAGCCAGCCAGGCCGGTGTGGCTCAGTGGTTGAGCATCGACCCATGCACCGGGAGGTCGCTGGTTCGGTTCCCGGTCAGGGCACATGCCCAGGTTGTGGGACCGATCCCCAGTGGGGGGCATGCAGGAGGCGGCCAATGGATGTTCTCTCTCATCAATGTTTCTATCTCTCTCTCCCTCTCCCTTCCTCTCTCTCTCTAAAATCAATAAAGAAAAAATAAATAACATTTAAAAAATAAAAAAGCATAAGACATTTTTAAAAATCTTACCAATTTATTTGTTTTTCAAAAAAAATTAAATTGTATTTCTCATCCTCTTTTCCTTTTTGTAAAAAATGTAATGGTCTTTTGATGACCTCTAACATTAGATGTGACATTTAATAAATCTCTCTCCCTCTCATTAAGCCCATTAAAAATGGACTTAATGCCATTTTTAACTCAAATCTGCTTCCCATAATTTACTGTCCCATTTTTTTAGAAATATAGAAAACACCAAAATACGAATTTATGTAGAAGCTATAAAATTACACACTTAGCTCACATAGCCCACTGTTCGATTGGTTCTTCACTTGCCTCTTGAAAAACTACACCATGTATTTGTCAACAATTCCTTTTTTTAAACAACAACCTGTTCACTCAAACACATTAAATAAATATGCCGTAAGAAGAAATGTTAGCCCTGACTGGCGTGGCTCAGTGGTTAGAGCGCCAACTGAAGGGTTCAGGGTTCGATTCCTAGTCAAGCGCACGTATAGGTCGGGGTCATGCAGGAGGCAACCAATTGATGTGTCTCTCTCACATTGATGTTTCTCTCTCTCTCTCTCTGTCCCCCCACCCACCCTCCCTCCCACTCTATCTAAAAATCAATGGAAAAATATCCTCGGGTGAGGATTAATAAATTTTAAAAAAAGAAGAAGAAATATTACAACATCATAACGGAAAGAGACATGCCCTCCCATTTACTGAACACAAGTTTCTAGCCAGAGGATATCAGATGAACCAGACTGGAATCGTGATGCTCATTTAGATGGCACCAGAAGAGGCAGCACGTTTTAGGACTCTTCCAGCTGGTGTGTGTGTGTGTGTGTGTGTGTGTGTGTGTGTGTGTGTGTGTGTGTGTTTGTTCAGGTGTTTTGAAGCACTCTCACATTTAGCCTTTAATTTGCCCGTAATAACTTCATTAAATACAGTTTGCCTGCAAGAAAACTATGAGACCCCAAAGGCTTGAAAATTTTGTTTTAAAAATGATACAGAAACTCTGTGTATATTTAAAACCATTGAATTATACACTTTAAACAGGTGAATTGTATGCTATGTGAACTATACCTCAATAAAGCTTTTTTTAATGGTACAGAAAAAAGGATGAGTAGACACTCATGCCGTTACGGTTTATGTGACTACTGTAAATATTGTAATTTCAAAGTGTTATTATATAAAACCGTTTTCGTTGCTCAAGTGATCTGTTTTTATGTCTGTAAAAAGTATTTGGAATTCATCATTTTTCCAATTAAAAAATTATTGAAAATAGTTTTTCACTTAATGACTTTCCACTCAACATAAGTATTTTCAGGGACAGATTGAAGTATTAAGCAAGAGATGGGTTTAATTATTTGAAACTTAGAGTCGAATTTGATGTGGAGATGAGTATCCGTGTAAGTGCTGAATCGATTCGCCGCTAGTGGCAGACTTGAAATATATTCTGTCTGCTGAGAAAGACATGAGACCTGAAACTGGCAGGGGCCGAGACCATGCACAGGGCTGGGAGGGTAGAGAGGCCAGTGCAAGACAGAAAACACAGGAAAGATCTAGAAAAAGACAATCAGATGATGCCTTAAAGCTGACTTGGACACGCAGTTTGCTATCTCACCAGCCAGACTATAGTTTGCTATCACAAAGTAAGTCAATGGGCTTTATTCAGCTCAATCTCAGAAAAAGAAAAAAAGAAAATAGCTGCATGCTTAGGAGTTAAGAGTAATTTTCTAAGCTCAAAAGCAATTTAAATCCATTCAGTCTCTCTTATCTTACTTTGTGAAAGACAGACCTTAGAACACATTAGGATTTTCTGCCTTGTTTTTGCAGAGAGAAAAACTGGAAGAACACAGATTTGGGGTTCTTCTCTAGTAGAAAAAGGAAGTGTGGGCAAACATAGTCTGAATGCCGGCAAACATAAAATAATATCCTTAAGGCACAGATCACAGGTATTAGTCAATCAGAAATTTAGAATCTGAATGGGTAATGCCTAAAGTTTTGAAGGAGATAAATGATGAAAATATATTACTTATTAGTTATTTCCAGTAACTTAAGACAAAAATAACTTGAGAGCCCTGGCCGGTTTGGCTCAGCAGTTAGAGCGTCGGCCCGCGGTCCAGAGAGGCCCAGGTTCGGTTCCCGCTAAGGCACGTACCTCGGTTGCAGTTTGTCCCCAGTCCCGGTTGGGGTTGTGTGGGTGGCAACCAGTCGATGTGTCTCTCTCACGTCGATGTTTCTCTCCCTCTCTTCCTCCCTCTCTCCCTCTTGCTCTATCTGAAGATGAATGCAAAAGTGTCCTCGGGTGAGGATTAAAAAAAATAATAATAAAATAACTTGAGAAAAATAAGTGCCTGGGTTCTAACCAGTAACTGCTGATTGTGAATTTCATTGAGTTTTTTTCTGATGAAGGATGGAGAAACATTGAATAATAAATTCAACAACCCAAATGGAATTTCTTAACAAACTGTGTTTTCATATTATATCTGATCCTAGTCAAGAGTAAGCAAAAGAGAATATGAGCTAAGAGAAAATAAAGTTATTGAAGCATTATTTAAGTATTTGATGTTCTGGGTAGAATGGCTTGAAGCTCCCCCAAGGCTAGGGACCTTGCTTTTTAAATACAAGTTTTCTTAAGGGAGACTTCTGTACACTTTAATGCAACTTTATAAATTCTTGTAAAGACATTTCCAACAAATGGAAAGATAAGTCATTTTGGAAAATGTAAATAATTCCAGAAATATGGAGACTTTCGTTGCCTTTCAAACTTCATTTCCTTTTAATACTCATTCACCTGCAGCCCAAATGCTCCATGTACTTTGCCAGATATTACTTATTAACTACAAATTGGGTGATTACTTCTGCTTCATGAGATCACTTAACTCAAAACATTAAAAAAAAGAAGAAGAAGAAAACTTTTAAGGCTGATGGATGGTGGCGATTGCATCTGAGAATGCCACAGAAGTTACTCTGCATCTTTCTCCTGATTAGATCATTTCCACCTCAGAACAGGTTTTCCACAGCAATAATAAACGAGTTTGGGAGAGCCACACGTGCAGGATCGGTATCTCTGAAAGCCAAATCTCAACAAGAAAAAACAAAAAAATGTAGATGAGACACAGCTGTCTTCAGCTTGCTCTCCCTTCAGACTCTTCCCAGTTCCTGACAGCTTCATCAGATCCTATCGCTTGTTGGCAGCACCCAACAAGCGATATGAAAATCGATTTTTTCATAGCTTTACATTTACTAAGTGCTTTTCATCAGTTCCTCACCGCTCTATCCCCTCCCATCCCAATCCCGATTTATTATTTGAAGAGTATGAACAGTGCTTGACTTGTAGTAAACCTTTAGTAAATGCTGACGACAATAATTATTGTCATTATCTGCAGACAGAAAATTATGTTCAATATTTCAATCCTACCTTATCAATGATTTCTAGAGAAAATCAGTGTAAGTTTAATTCTTTCAAATATAGGACATTTGTTTCTTTTTAACTGCAAATACCTAGCTACATAAAATAGCTTTGCTCTCAAAGCAAACGCCATGGGGAGAACACGGGCAGGGGACTAGTCTAGATGAAAAGAACTCAAAGAGACATAACAAAACACAATGTAACAAAACACAATGTAACAAAACACAATGTAACTCCAGATCCAGAAATAAAAATCTACACAGAACATTTTGGAAACAATTGGGAAAATTAGAACAGGGGCTGGGTATGGATTATGTTATAGAACTGCTAATTTTATTAGGTATTATAATGGTACTGTGGCTATAATGGGGGATGTCTCTATTCTTAGAAGATGCAGGCGAAAATATTTAGTAGTAAAGTATTATGGTATCTGCAACTCATTTTCAAATGGTTCAGCAAAATGTTATATATTTAAATACAAAGAAAAAGCAAATGTGAAACAATGTTAATAACTAGTGAATCTAAGTGAAGAGTTTATAGGTGTTTATGTATTATACTTCAGCTTTTCTACAGATGTAAATTTTTTAAATAAAATATTGGGAATGAAAATATAGCAAAAATTGTTTTACTAAAAACACACATTTCGTGAAATATTTTACTGTAATAATATACAATTATACATTGTTATTACTTATTTATACTTTATGAAAAGCATACCCATTCCACATAAATACTTAATCTGAAATTAACTTCCTTAAATCAATTCTTTAACTTTTAGTGCTAATGTATAAACCTCTTTATCTTAAATATAAATCAAAACAGCTCAACACCTCCTTTAAATTAGAACAATGAGATGCCAGGTGTAAGGATCATGAATTAATATTTCAAAGTTAAATTTTTCAATAGTTTCTTCTTTGCTTTTCTTCTTTGTCCAGCATAGTCTGTTTTAAGCTCAAAATAGCATCTTGGAATCCAGGATTTAACTCTAATACTTTCTTGAAATCTTCCAAAGCATCATCAAAGTATCCTGTACCAGAATAAAAAATTTTAAAGAGAAAAAAAGCTGAGTATTTCCTAATATAATTCATAGCAAAGTTTGGATACACGTGCTTTTGCTTTTATATTTATGAGCTTTCAACGACTCCTACTGAAGAAATTTTTTCTCTTAATAATGATACAGGGATGGCTCTATCAATGTAATGTCGTCTGCCCTTACAGAGCAATATACTTAAAATTAGCTAGGGGTTTACTTACTGAGATTTAACAGGTAAATAGCATAAATTAGCATGAAATTTCCACAAAATTATCTCACCTATTTTAGATAATTACAGTAAAATTAGGAAACAAAAAGTGTTCTTTTTAACACTTTAAATAAAAAACAGTATCTACGCTCCCTTGATTCCAAGGATCTGAAACTCCTTCACTTTCCATCGTCCTGTGTGCCTCCAAGGACTTTAACTCTGGAAAGTTTCACAGGTGATCATAGGCATTACCCTCATTTCGCAGTTGGGAACATACAGGCACAAGTAATGGGGTCACCCTCCCTCCGGTGCCCGGGCCCAATTCCCACCCCAGCGCTCCGCTGTGGTCTGTAATGCCTATTGAAAGCCTAAAATAAACTCAGGAACAACCCCTTTGTTCCAGGCTCTAAACCTAAATTTCACATAACTTCGAAGACTTGATGATCGCGACATTCGTTTCACAACATTCAAGAGCTCTAACTTCGGCGAATATAATCCAGGACAAAAGGAGAAAAAAAATCTTACCCAGTCTATACAATATCAACCCTCTGTTGTAATATGGGACTTCAAAATCGGGTTGGACTCCTATGGCAGACGTGTAGTCATCCATGGCTTCGTCAAAGTCAACCCTGAAGTACTTGATTTGCCCCCTGTTGTTATACGCAGTGGCCAAATCCTCAGGGCTGCATTCGCTTGAAACAAAAAGTTCACATTGAAAATGCCGTGTTACCAAATTCCTCCCACTTCCACCTTCGTTCTCTTTGGGGTATTGTCAGACTTCACAGCTACAGCGTGTGGTATCTACACTCAGACACCAAGCTGCAGAAACCAAGTGCAAAAAAGTTAAAGCTGTGGATCCATTTCTGTTTAATCCCGTTCTCTACTTTCGCAGGTTAGGGCACTGCGGCGTCCGTCGGAAAAGCACGTTCATTTCACAGTGGGGGCACAGAGCCCCTGTTCATGGCCAGCTCCTCTGGCTGAAGATAGTATCAAAATCATTGTTCATTTTCTAAGCACAAGCCAGCAGGGCAAAGACTGATCAGATTCAAGCTGAGCAAGGAGGGAAAAGCCAGCCCCAAGTTCCAGTTTGCTATGAACATGTCACAAAGTGAGTTATCAGTTTTATTCTCAAATTTTTCAGTGATCTCAAAACAATGAATTTGACATCATTTTCCACCGATAAAAAAATACAATTAACCCTAAGTGAAAATTTAACATGCTGGTCCCTGGGGAGTACTTTCTGGGGAGAGAACTGCCCTCCCTCCAGTTCCGGCTGGGGTCCTGCCCAAGGCCAGGCAGGTTCCTGCTAGAAGGCTGTCAGGCTCCAGTCCACCTGGGGTCCTGTGTGCAGAACGGGCTCTGCATCTCAGGGCTCCGAGGATCCTTAAGGTGGGGAGTCCAGGCAGTTCTGACAGCCACCAGCCCCACAGGTTACACAGCCCTCCCAGGGTCTTTCTTTTTTCCAAAAGGATTCTCAAATTTGAACCAAACTGGGAAGAGGCAGCCTAAACTCACCTGTCATTTCTATACCCCATAGTGCAAAGTATAGTCCTCAGAACATACCTGGGACTGCGTCAGTGTTAGTAAAATTTACTTCCCTTGCGGGGGGTGGGGGGGATAAACCAAAGAACTGATATGCATATATGCACAACCACTGGACACAGACATTAGTTTTGGGGAAAGCAGGAGGGGGGTGGGATTAGGGAGGATGGGATCATTGGGGAAGAAAAGGGGGACATCTGTAATACTTTCAACAATAAAAAATAATAATAAAAATGTTTTAAAAAAGAAAAAGGACTTCCCTTAATCTTGATCCTTGAGATGTCAGCCAGGGACTGTAAGTACTGCAGACAGAGGTGCTCACAGCCTAGGGCTCTCTGCCAAGCCCAGCTTGCTAACGACGGAGAGGAAGCGCTGCAGGTTCAGAGCATGTCAGTTTCTATGCGCCATGACTGAGGGGGCCTTCTGGATGCTACGCACACCACTGCTCCAACCGAGAGAAGAGGGCACACTCCCTTCATCTACCTAACTGCTACCCCGTAAAGAGTTTTAAGAAAAATGCAGCCTCGGGAGTCCGGTAAGGTTTTAGTCATTAGACTTCTATGCTTCAAAGCTTTGTTATAAATTTCTTACATTCAGAGGATCATAGAATGTTTGATTGAGAATTAGATCTCATTACAACAAATTCTAAAAGCCTTCTTTTCATCTGGAAGTTGGTTCATATTTTAAAGACATGGGCTAACAGTTAGAGTCCAAAATTTTTTTCTATAGCAGAGGAGGAAGAGAAACAAGACTAGATGGCATCAATATAGGTGTTATCGATGAATACTATTTGAAACCTACTAGATACGTATATTCTTGGAGCTTGAAACAAGAATAGAAAACTATATTTTTTCTATGTTTACTATTTGAAGGGGGGTGGTAACACCTTATTGCCTATTCAGAAACTTCAATGAACTATTATTCTGGTGTATTATTGAAATGAGAAAGCAATCTTATTTTCCTGGCTTAATACATATGGATTTAACAGGATAAGAATCTTAAGCCAACACAAAAGACAAGCTGCCACCCTCTCAAGAAAAAACAAATCTTTTAGGGGAGAAGAGGGTGATGGTGCAGACAACTCAAAACTGTCAAACAAAAAAGCTGTTCATTCAGCCGCTCTGCTCTTTTTCTCATCCTGGTCCACTCCGCGTCATCAAGAACAACTAAGGCAAAATTTGAATTAATGAATTCTATACATCCAGGCATAACCCCGAGAAGCTTCGGGCGTGCAGATAGTAGGTGAGGTTGCTAACATCACACACACACACAAGAGACAACTGGACACCACCTGCTTTCTGGAAGAAGTACACAATACCACCTATAAAGTACTCTTGCCATAATACTGACTCTTAATTGAATCAAACCTCAAGATTAAACTACCAACATGCAAACCATGTAGGAGACAGAGGACTAGATTAAATGACATCAGGGGGATGGATCCACAAATCCAGTGTAAGGGGAACTCTCAGGCCATGACATGGTTTCCTCAACAAACTACAAACTAACTACCTGTCAACCGATGGTCACTGGTGCCAATTCAACACCAACAGGAATCCCCAATTTGGGGTGCGGTGAAGTCAACTTTATTCAGTGCAAAACAGCTCAATTGTGATATAGCATGGCTGACACTGCTGTGAGACAGCCCAGGGCCAGGCCCCTCTCAGCTAGACAGCTTTGCTCAGCTCCGCATTGCTCCTGCATGGTCTACTTTGCTCTGTTTTTAGCTCAACCAGGAAGACTCAGTCTTGATGGAAAGTGCACTTCCAGAGCCAGAGGGAAGCTGGCTTCTATGGATAGAAGTCCCTGTCCCTGGTCCTTGAATGGTCTGTCCTCATGCACAAAAGGACTCCAAATCTTCAAAGTTTGATTGGCCCAAAAGGCACTGTCCTGCTTGGTCAGAATAGAGCTGCTCTGATTGGTCAGAGCTGTGCATCTCTGATTGAATGGGGAAAGCCTCAGTCCTACTGATCAGAATAGGATGCCAGGAAGCTGGCTCAGATGGCAGAAACACAGTGCAGGCAGGCAGTTCAGTGCAGGCTTCTTCCTGAGTGCAGTTTGTTTGAGAGGCCCCTGTGTAGAAATGGCTGCTAGGCTGTGTATTTCAAAATCTGAGCCCAATTAGCCACCAGTAGCCCTTTTTGGTAGGCGTCTTCCTTCCCAGGGTTCACAAAGGGAGGAAGGGGGAAAAAAGGGTGAGCCTATAGAGTAGACGGCCTGCCATGTACCCTGACTTGAACCATCTGCTAAAAACAAACCAACCAAACAACAAAATTTAAAAAAAAAAAAAAATTGTATTGCTCAATCAATACAGTTCCAACACTTACTGGACATTTGATATTAAGGAATTATGTGATGCTGATATTGCAGTTATGTCTTTTTAATGATCCCCAATATTGAGAAAGATCTGAAACATCCATAGATAAATAACATGAGGTCTGGATGAAATGATAATGCTGAAACCGAATCATGATCACCTGCAGGTTCATTTATACTGTTTTCCATATATTTACATTTTTTTCACAACACATGAAAAACAAAACACCCTTGCTGTGATGATGTGGTTGGGTCACCTCGCCCTCACCAGGACTCGGATGTCCCACTGTTAAAATAAAACAACGGGTGGAAAAGCCCTCCCTGCTCTGAGTGCCTTGATGGACACACAGTAAAGGGAAAGGGGTACACGGGGTCAAGGGCAGCCGATGCTCCGGGTGTCCCGACACCCTCCTGGGTGTCCCGGGTCAACGCACGGCAGACTGCGCTCCAAGACACTCCCCTCACCGCCGCTGTGAGGAAACCTGCATCTGCCCCCGGGGTCCCCACAGCCCTGGGGTTCAGGCCGCCCTGGAGCTCAACCTGCCCAGCAAAGCAGCGGCACGACCTCCGCGCCGCTCGGCAGGACGCCCTGGCCCCGCTTCTCGCGATAGCTACCTCCCGGCCGGCGCTCCGGGGGCCGCGCAGGCGCACTGGCGAATGTACGCGGAGTACAGCGTCTCGGCCTCGGCGTGCTCGCCCTTCTGGAAGTGCGCCTGAGCGAGGCCGAGGGTCGCGCGGCTCCCTTGGCCCTGCTGCCCTTCCATAGCGGTCGAGCCCGGCTCTCTGCGTGGGCGGGGGGTGATACAGAGGCGGAGCCGCAGGGCCACTTCCGCACCCCGGATATACCCTCCGCGCTGGCGAGGGGGCAGGTCTGCCTTCCGAGGACCTGTCGTCCGGCGAGAACAGTGACCGTTGCTGGCGGAGAGCTCAGGCTTCCAGGCGGCTTGGACACACCCCTGGGAGGTGCAGGCAACCTGCCGTTTGTTACGGGGGGGGGCGGGGCGGAAGCGGAAGCAACCTCGGTGTGCCCGTGAACGGGTGGTTGTAGCACCTGTCCGGCTCCAGCTGTGGCCGACCCCGAGACACTGTGTGCCCAGTCCCACTCACTTGTCCCGTGGTCCAGACTCCGCATTCAGGCTGTTTATTAGCTCCAAGACCATGGATTGCAGACTTCTCAAACTTTTTGAACCTTTGGAATAGTGTAAAGATTAAATAGTGTGTATCACAGACTGTGGTCTATGATGTTAACTTTACATTCCTTGGCTGTTTATACCAAAAGGAAACCCAGACAGTAATTTAAATACAATATATTTAATTCAAGTAAAAATCATGTAAAATGAATACTCCAGAGAGGAAATTTTTAAAAATTCAATTTACAATAGCATCAAAAAGAATAAAATACTTAGAAATTAACTTTAAGCAGGTGAAAGACTTGTTATACAATGAAAACACTGCTGAAAGTAAAGACATAGAAAGACATCCCATGTTCATATATTGTACCTTAATATTTTAAAAATGTCAGTACTACTTAAAGCAATCCACAGATTCAGGGGAGTCTCTCAATGCCCCAATGATGTTTTTATGGAAATAGAAAAATCCATCCTAAAATTCATATGGAATTTCAAGAGATCCCAAGTATCCAAAACAATCTTGAAAAACAACAAAGTTGAAGGACTCACACTTCCCTGATTTCAAAACTTACTACAAAGCTACAGCAACCAAAACAGTGTGGTACTGGCATAAAGACAGTTTCACAGTAAATGATGCTGTGAAAACTGGATATCTACATGCAAAAGAATGAAGTTGGATCCACTTGAGATGCTCTGGTCTATAGGACACTGGAGGGCTGTGTCCTGTGACTGAGGTGCTGGGGCCAGGTTTCAGTGGCTGTCCCTCTCCAACTCTCATGCCTGTCTTCCAGAGTCCACCTACACTTGGTACTTTGTCTGCAGAGTGGCACCATCAAGCCTTCTCTCCACCAGCTCACCCAGAAATACAACTAAAACAAGATGATCTGCTCAAAGTGTTATGCCTGCCTGCAACCCCATGCTGTCAACTGCCACAGGAAGAAGTGTGGCCACAACAACAATCTGTGCCCCAAGAAGGAAGTAAAATAAGGCCCTTCCACAGGCTCCTCCTTCCCCCACAGGGCAGTTCCCTACCTGAGCCCCAGGGCCCTGGGGCCTCAATAAAACTTCCTTTTTGTTAACTGAAGCAGTAAAAAATAAAATAAAAATATTTTTTTAAACTACACACACATATACGTACACATGTGTATACATATGTATATTTTCAGAATATATACAGCACTTCTAAAACTCAACTTTTCTGAAGTTAGTGTACTATTTTGCATTTCCACCAGTAACGTATGAGGGTTTCAATTGTTCCATATTCTCACCAACACTTGTCAGTTTTAATTTTAACTAGTATAGTAGTGAGTATAATTTCTTTTAAAAAATGAATTGACAAACTAGTAAGAAAACACAGAAGGGGGCAGCATAATATTGCTATTTGCATTTTAGAAACTCAGTAGCAATATCTTAGAGCTCCATCATCAAATTAAATACTCTTTATTTTCTCCTAAAAGTCTAGTAACATAATTCCCCCCCCCCCTTTCTGGAGGAGAACTCTGGACCTCTATGGAGTAATTCACTCAAACCTCCAGTCATCTGACATTTGCCGAGTACCTTTATAGGTGGCGGTGGTGATGGTGGTTTTTCCTGTTTGGTAGCAAACGTGATATTGTACATCTGTTGTATCTCCTGATACTTTCTTCCCGTATCCACTCTGCAGTTCAAACCCTCCTAACCAACCCCCACCAAAATATTTAAATCAACAAAACAAATACCATGTTATCCATAAGTTCTAGATAAAAGAAACTAAATGCAAGTCATTTTTTACTTCAAAATTTATTATTTTCATATTATTTCACTTAAACCCAAATAAAACCTAAGATCTCAGCCCCTGAAACACAAAAATATAATTTCAAAGTGTACTTAAAAAATGAATAATAAAGTCAGCATTTGTGCATGGCAGCGGGAGGGTCAACAATGCTGTGTTGCTTTTAGGCACAGTGCTTACTTGTAGAGCTTTACCAGTAGGTTCTAAGGTCTCAACACTTTGGCCTACCGTGCTACTTTGAAACTTAACATAAATCAGACCAAGTTATATGATAAAGAACAACTCAGCATTACTTAAAGGAGTTGGTTCATGTTTATCACAAGAAGAGAACAACATAACTGTTTCATATACTATCTTCAATACACTGCCTCACTGTATCTATCCAACTTCTCTCCAAGTATTTGTCATATAAAGACAAGTTTGCTTCCCTTTGCCCCTCTCACCACGGTAGAGTTTGTTGGTGGTGTTACCCTGAAATTTCCTCCGTGTTGAATAAAACCAGTTAGGTCAACTCATACTATGGGCCTTTCTCTAGTACCATTTTCAAGACAGACAAGGTCACCAAGACATGGCAGATCACTAAAACTTTCACAGATATAAATCCCAAACCACAGTCATAAGCTTTTACAATAGTAGAAAAAATATGCCTGACTGTGTGTGTGTGTAATAATTAAGTCTACAATATATGAGAGGTTATTTTTAGAGATTTTGGTTTCTATATTAAACTGAACAAGAAGTAGTGACAGCAGTTCAGGCTCTATCTGAAATAATTAGTTAGAGGAAAAGTCCTAGCACTCGGGCATCATGGAATGAGTGGCCAATGAGAAGGCCCCACAACAGAGTTCCCAGTAGGTATGCTAGGAAAGGCTTGAGGAGTCAGCAGCTGATTTTGGACTGGAAGCAAATTGTTTAACCTCCTTCTGATACAACTTTGCCCACTCTCATGCTGCCCCTGCCAAGATTTTTTAGTGAATTAACAACCTTGACATTGTGAGAAAAAAATTTCTTATTCAGAATATTTCCATAGTATTATGCAACCAGCCACAAGATGATAGATGATAGATAGATAGATAGATAGATAGATAGATAGATGATAGATAGATAGATAGACAGACTGACTGACATGAAATAAGGTCGACTTCCACACGTTTTATATGAAAAATAGCATCAGTATTTCATAGTCATATCTGATACATAATCTATGTGTGTAATATATATATAATTTATATATGATTTTGTGTCAAACTATGACTATGAAATAATGATGCTGATTTTCATATAAAACGTGTGGAAGGCAACCACGTTATATATACAGTTACAGCTATGCATATAAGCTCCCTGTATTTTACAGTTACACGCATTCTGTCGTTTCATCATCCCACCGAGCTGTGGCATAAGGGACAGAAGTTGTAGTTACTGATTTCCTGAGCCAGGACACAGTGCTTGCATACGCTGCACATCCAGAACTGGTACTCCGTGATCGGGCTCCCTGTGGCAACGCAGGTTGGCAGTTTCCCTTCCCCTCTGTAGGAATGAGAGGAAAAACAAATGAGTGTACTTTAAAACGTTTAGTTACTTTAAACTTTATTTACTACATTTTAAAAACTGAGGAATGAAAAATATTTCATGGTAAACTTAAAATTTGCTTACAATGAGAAAATAAAGCATTAATACACTTATAAGACTAAATAAAATAGGGTATAATGTTAAGACAAACTACTTCAAAATGTGGTGCTTTAATTACTATATCAAACTATTATACATATAGAAATCCAAGCTTCTAAGAAGGTAGAATGGTATTTACTAATCACAATTAGTCTTACCCTTCAAGAAGGCTCTCCAATTCCGATTTTCTGTTATCTTTTGGAGTGTGTTTGGTGAAGATTTCTAGAGCAAGATCTTCATACTGCTGTTTCTGTTCAGAACTGAGGCTCTCTAAAGACTCAAGTTTAATAAAGGCTTTTGAACAAGTACCAAAAGCTCGACTGGCACACGCACAGAGTGCTAACAGAGAGTAGATCTCAACGGCAGGGATGATGTCTTCATAGTCTCTCAGGTGCAGAGCTGGGAAAGAAAGGACAATTTGGATTTTGCAAAGTAATCATGATCATGCATGGGAAAGAAGCTGTGTTAAGCTGTCTTAGTTTAACCCACAGGAACTTTAGCAAAGTTAAAGAAAACAATGGTGGGTGATCGGAGCACTAGCAGGAAGAGGTAGGCTACGTGATCTCCAGGGTTCTGTAACTCCAGCTAACAGCTGGGGTCCTGGACATATAACCATCGCCAAATGATGCACATGGCCATTTATAAATATACACACAAACAAAAATATTTGGTGTCAAAACACACATCTTTTGTTCCATATAAATAGGTTAGAAAATTTTGTAGCATTCCAGAAAAAGTAAAACATTTTCTCTTTGTGTTTCTTTGAACAGATTACTGCTTTTCTGTTTGTCTTATTGAAATAATAGTACTTTGAGGGGGGGGGAGTGAAAATAAGCCTCTAAGTTGTCAGTTCAGACAATTTATTTGGACAGTTATCATATCTTATTTTCAATTTTTTTATACTAGTAATATAATCTCTTTATTAAAAATGCACTGTTATCTCTCTCTCTCTCTCAAACCAATAGAAACATATTTTTTAAATGCACCGTAGAATTAATATCAAATTGGTAACCAAATTGTATTTTTTCTTCTCTAGACTTTGCAAATCTTAAAAATATCTTGTTATAGCATAATATTGGAAATTTCATAAAACAATTTAAAGCAATATATTCATGTATTTTACAATTAGGTTTATATAAATTGGTTTGGGGATCAAATGTTTACAACAAAGTTCACTGGAAGTAATTTACAAAAAGTAAATTCATTCAGTTATAGTAAAGAATACCCTCTAATTTCACAGGTTCACAGGCACTAATTTATAGGGCATACATTGTTTGAAATCATTTTGTCAAAGACAGAAATAATAAAGTATATGAATATCGCCCTGGCCAAGTGGCTCATTTGGTTGGAGCATTGTCCCATACACCAAAGGGTTGTGGGTTCAATTCCCGCTCAGGGCACATGCCAGGGTTTGGGGGCTCAATCCCCAGTAGGGAGTGTGAAGGCAACCAATCGATGTTTCTCTCTCATCGATGTTTCTATCTCTTTCTCCCTTTCCCTTCCTCTCTCTCTAAAAATCAATTAAAATAAAGAAAGAAAGAAAAGGTTTCTTTTAAAGATCATGCCTCTATAATATAGACTGATGATCTATGAGGGTGCGATGTGTGTTGGTGCTGGTAAGAGCAGCAGCCTGGTGATTTCACAGTGGCCTAACCAATGTGCTACAGGGAGGCCAGTGTGGATGGTGACAGTCCCTACAGCACTGTCATGGCCCATCTGAAAGCATTGTAATGGTTCAGTTACTCATATATCCTGGTTTATAAGATACTTCTCATAACTATGCTCTTTTGGAATTAACATATCTAAACTTTAGAATATTGTTAATCCAGAAATGAAGACTCTGATACTACATATAAATAATCTTCTATAAACTGAAGTACATAAATATGATGGCATGTTACACAATTATTAAAAAGAGTCACACAGATCTGTTTACCAACATGGAAAGATAACTGCATTCTACTGTTGAGGGTAAAAACCAAGCCCTTGAACAACATGTATTGTATGACATTACTGTCAGTAAAAGTGTATACATACAACAACTTTACAGTCCTGGAGAAATGTTGAAAAGGAAGTTCACCCAAATGTTGGAAATGGTTATTTCTGAGTTATAAGAGTTTTCTTTTTTCTTTGTATTTTTATTGTTTTAGGTGAAACTGCTATAGACATCAAAATCACAACTAAACTACAGAACAACCATCATTCAGAACCATCTGAAATTGAGCTGAATGGAAGTCCTACAACTACGAAATTAAAGAAGAAGCTACATCGAGACTGGTAGGAGGGGCGGAGGCGCGACGGGCTGGTCCCACACCCACGTGTGGCGGATAAAAATCAGGACACCTCGGCTGGAAAGGTCCTCCCTGAGGAGTGAGGGGTCCCCGTCCCACACCAGGGCCCCCAGCTCAGGGTCCCAGTACCAGGAAGAGCAGTCCCATAACTTCTGGCTGTAAAACCAGCGGGAACTGAGGCTGAGGGAGGCTGAGGCTTCTGGAGCCCCAGGCAGTTCCTGAGACCTACTCGGACCCGCTCCAACCAGGCTCCAGTATGGGGGCGGCAGCTTTAAAGGCTCCAGAGACATATGGGGAAAAACTGAGTTGTTTGGCATTGGGGTGAGAGCTGGAGAGGCAGTTTTCTCCTGGACAGACACAGACTTGCTGTGGGAGGCCTTTGTTCCTTTGGTGAGCCCTTCCCTGGAGTGGCAGAGAGCCACCATATCTGGGACTCCAGCAACCTGGCTCACACTGTTGGCCCCGCCCTGGTGATTCCCTGAGGCCCCGCCCCACCCAACTTTCAAGTCCACCCAAGCTGTTTCCAGTGGCTTTACCATAGGATTGGCTTGTCTTGGCTCCTGCTTCAGATTTTCCTAAATTCTCTCAAACAAAAGCATCTGGCCTCAGTGAGCCCCATATCTCTAGCTAACTGGCCCCAGGCCTGGCACTAGAAGCAACCAGCCTTGGTTCACAGCTGGGCTTTGCCTGGGCACCTCCAAGCCCAGCACAAGAAGCAGCCATCTGCAGATAGCTTTGTAGCTTATGCCTGGTGGCCTTGGATAGAACACAGGCAGTGGCTGACCTTGCCCCAGAGCCAGCACACCCAGTGCACAGCTTCAGACCACATCGAAGCACCACCACCCAACCACCTCTACAAGCGACACACTCAATGAGTGAACTCAGTGGGTACCAGAGCCTTGCTGAAGTAAGTCTTACTCTGTGTGGTTGGCCCCTGCACAGCTGATCCTCCAAGGTAGTCAGAGGCCAGTGGGCAGTGGGCACAGCCAGTCCTTGCAGCTGATCAGCCTGAGTAAGTCCCTCCCATTGACGTGTCAACAGCAATCAAGAATCAATTACAACAGAAGAGTGGACA
Organism: Tadarida brasiliensis; assembly: GCA_030848825.1. Classification (NCBI taxonomy): domain Eukaryota; kingdom Metazoa; phylum Chordata; class Mammalia; order Chiroptera; family Molossidae; genus Tadarida; species Tadarida brasiliensis. The sequence goes on along the minus strand of CM061270.1, from coordinate 67,856,839 downwards.
GTCCACACAAGGGATGCACCTCGAGGGTCCAGCTGGGGTGATCAGGGAGACTGTGCCACTGGACCCTACAGGACACCTACCACAACAGGCCACCCTAGGAAGCCTAGGAGACACAGCAACTCTACCTAATACATAGAATCAATCACAGGAAGGCAGCCAAAATGAGGAGACAAAGAAACATGTCCCAAATGAAAGAAAAGAACAAAACTCCAGGAAAAGAACTAAACAAAATGGAGATAAGCAATCTAACAAATGCAGAGTTCAAAGCACTGATTATAAAGATGCTTAAGGAACTTAGTGAGGACCACAAGAGCATAAAAAAGGACCAGTAAGAAATGAAGGGTGCACTAACTGAAATAAGAATAATTTGCAAGGAATCAATACTAGAGTAGGTGAAGCCAAGAAGCAAACCATCAATTTGGAATATAAGGAAGCAAAAATCACCCAATCAGAACAAAGAATCCAAAAAAATGAGGATAGTGTAAGGAGCCTCTGGGACAACTTCAAGTGTACCAACATTTGTATCATGGGGGTGCCAGAAGGAGAAGAGAGCAAGAAATTGAAAACCTATTTGAAACAATAATGACAGAAAATTCCCCTAACTTGGTGAAGGAAACAGACATACAAGTCCAGGAAGCACAGAGAGTCCCAAAGATGAACCCCAAGAGGTCCACACCAAAACACATCATCAAAATGCAAAAGGTTAAAGACAAAGAGAGAATCTTAAAAGCAGCAAGAAAAAAGCAGTTTGTTACCTACAAAGGAGCTCCCATAAACTGTCAGCCGATTTCTCAAAAGAAACTTGCAGGCCAAAAGGGAGTGGCAAGAGACATTCAGAGTGATGAAAAGCAACGACCTACAACCAAGACTACTCTATCCTGCAAAGCTATCATTTAGAATCGATGGCCATATATAGAGTTTCCCAGACAAGAAAAAGCTAAAGGAGTTCATCACCACCAAACCAGTATTATATGAAATGTTGAAGGGTCTTCTTGAAGAAGAAGAACAAAAATATGAACAATAAAATGGCAATAAATACATATCTATCAACAATTGAATCTATAAATAAAATGAACAAGCAGAACAGAAACAGACTCATAGATACATAGAACATTTTGTTGGTTGCCAGATGGGAGGGGGTTGGGAAGATGGGTGAAAAAGGTGAAGGGATTAAGAAGTACAAATTTGTTGTTAGACTGACGAACCTCAAAGGGAAGTGGGGAGAGGGATGGGAAGAGATAAACAAAGAACTTATATGCCTATATGCATAACCAATGGACACAGACAATATTGTGGGGAAGGTAGGAAGGGGGCGGGACTGGGGAGAACGGGGTCAATGGGGGAAAAAAGGCGTGACATCTGTAATACATTCAACAATAAAGTTAAGTTTAAAAAAATAAAATGTAAATAAAATATATGCTATGGAAATCTACTAATATAAAAATATTTTATAACATATAACATATTGTTTTTTAAAAGTACACAAAAGTGCACAGCCAGTGTGGCTCAGTGGATTGAACGTTGTCCCATGGACTGAGAGGTCCCAGTTCGATTCCCGGTCAAGGTACATGCCTGGGTTGTGGGTTCGATCCCCATTAGGGGGCGTGCAGGAGGCAGCCAATGGATTTATCTCCCATCGATGTTTCTCTCTCTCCCTTCCTCTCTTTCTAAAAAAATCAATTAAAAAAATAAAAATAAAATAAAAGTACACAAACATGTAATCTACTATACTCTCAATATTGTAAAAAAATAAACAAATTTACTTAAATATATGTCTTTTATATAATACATATTTATTATTATATTACATATACACACACACACAAAAGGACAGGGATTGGCTACTAAGTCGTTAACTTTGAATAGAATAGTGAATGCTATAAATGTTCTTTTTGCTTATCTCAAACTTCTTGTTTTTCTGTGAACCATTTATATTGCTTTCTATGTATTAAAAAATAAAAAGAACTTCAGAAAGGGGAATGCACTAAACACAGTATAGATGGCAAATCTCAAACATATAAAAATAAATCCATAGGAAAAAAGTTGTTATTGAAATTAATGTAAGGGCAGGTTGAAGGACATGGCCCTCCCTATTCAATTTATAATTTTATTTGTTTTTCAATTTTTATTAATTTATTTTTGTTACAGATGTTTCTCCTTTCCCCCCCCGACACCCTCCTCTCCATCCCGCTCCCCACCCCCATCCCCAGCTTGTCTATGTCCGTTGTTACGCATACATGCGTATAAGTTCTTCAATTTATCATTTTAGACAGACTCCGTGCATTAGGTAACAGGCTCACCTGTCTTCAGTGCAGTGTCAACGTAGCCCTCGTAGAGCTGCCTCTGAGCGAGTAGGAAGAAGTGGTAGGCCTCGGCCCCTCTCCAGGCGTTATCTGTGAACCGACTAGCTGTAGACAGAACCTCTTCCTCCAGCAAACCAGCCAAAGCAGACGTGGCCTACAAGTAAGCGGATGGCGTTTCCTGTCAGCACAGCCCTAACAACTGCCTTCCAATGAAGACGACTTCTGAAATTGCTACACTAAAGTATCTAAATTTGCAGATTTCACCATTACGAAACTGTCACTACAGACTTAATTTCTTCATTATAATTCATGTTCTGTCAAACTGGTATGATCAAATTTTCTTCTGCTTTATTGAGGTATAATTGACAAATAAATGTGAGATATTTGAAGTATATATTGCGGTGATTTGCTGTATGTCTACATTGTGAAAGGACTGATCAAATGTTAAAAGAGAATTGATTAAACTTTAATAAGTGACTCATTTGCATATTAAAATAATATACATAATCTAGGGAAATTTTTTGAACTCACAGATTAGACAGGATTGACTAGGTAAGAAACTAAAGCAAAAACTATAGATTTGTCTTGTAGAAAAAATCGTTTTCAATATTTCCAAGTAGAAATTTCTAAAATTTAAATAGTAATTCCAAATCAGTCATTCCTTTTCTTCATATCATTTAAGAAAATAAATGCAAATAAGCAAATTAAATAGCCTGTTCAAAAAGAGAAGTTTGTTTTTTTCCTGAAACACTTCGGATGATCTCGTCTTACTTGATGGTCCACCTTACCTCTGAACTCTTCCCTTTCACTTGTCCTCGCTGGGCATTCTTCACCTGCTCGTGGTACTGCTCGATAAGCAAAGCTGACAGCACATAGAGCTTCTTGACACGTAAAGGTTTAGTTCTCTTCTTTGCCTCTTCATCTGCAATCTTTAAACATTTAAAGAATTGGGGGAAGATACTGCTTAACCCATATTTGTACAGATATAATCATCTCTCAACTCAATTCTCTAAAAAAGAAGGAGGAAAGTCAGTAGGCTGGAATGTAAATATCTCTCATTTATGATAAATATTTTAAAACCCACTTTCTTTTCCTTAGTACTGATAAGAACTTAGTTCTTTCTCAGTATTTAGCCCTTGGAGTTAGAACTTATAACAGTCTCAGAAAATAGCAGATGCCGTCATAAGTCAGAATGAAGAAAGTTTTCATGGAATGGGTAGTATTTCCCATAACAAAGAGATTTTAAAATAGTATTCTAAGTACACAGAAATAAAATGGCTTTAACATGTACATCCTTCAGAAATTTTTATTTATTTAAACAATTCTGAGGGAAATTTTCAGTTGTTTATGAAAGCAATTGGGGAGTGTAAATTTGCATACACAAACACTGTCCTAGTCACCTTCCTGCCAAGGGCAAATGATGAGAAGGGTGATGTCTTTAAAACCTGTGCATTTAAAAGGACTCGAAATTCTGCCCTGGTTGGTTTGGCTCAGCGGTTAGAGTGTCGGCCCATGGACCAGAGAGTCCCGGGTTCAGTTCCCACTAAGGGCACATACCTCGGTTGCAGTTTGTCCCCGGCCCCGGTTGGGGTTGTGTGGGTGGCAGCCAGTCTGTGTGTCTCTCTCACATCGATGTTTCTCTCTCTCTTCCTCCCTCTGTCCCTCCCGCTCTATCTGAAGATAAATGCAAAAATGTCCTCCGGTGAGGATAAAAAATAAATACACACATAAATAAATACATAAATAATAAATAAGACTCGAAATTCAATTATCAACAGGACTCAATTCCCAGTTAAGGGAATTTGTACTTTATGGTCCCTAAAATTCTATAATTCTCTAACGTCAGTATTAAATAAACACACAATTGTTTAGATATCAATTAGGTGCTAATATTAATAAATAGCCTTATTAGTAAAGGTAAAAATACTAAGATAACACAGTTATAGTAGTAATAAAATCAGAGGTGTTTTGCTATAATAAATATTTCTGTCCAAACAAAATGGAGAACGTGTTCTTTAATATCTAAGAAAACACTGGTAACTAGAACAAACCAAATGTTCACCAACGATATTACATACCTTAAACATCAGTTTAGCAGCATCATAAAAGTAATTGGCTTTCCGATAGAGTTCTATGGCATCAAGAATTTTATTCTTCTCCAATAAATGAGCTGCATACCTCGCTAACAGGGATCCAATTTCTTTCATACTATGATTTTTAGCCAATTCAACTGCTTTGTTCCACTAGGAGAAAAAATATACCATTCAGTTACCCCAGCATTTATAGGCACGTATGTCATAGAATCCACACAATAAAGCTTAAGTTTATAATAATATCACTGTATTAAAATTAAAAACTGGTATATGTTTTTAAAAATCACTTAAAAGCAATTGTAAGTTTTATAAGTTAAACGTTTATCAAAATGATTAAGTGATCTAAAACTTTTCTCTACTTAAGAAGTATATCTGTAAAGAAAAGCTTCCAAGTGTGTAATATTAATCTTAAAATTCAAATTCCGCACAAAACGTAAGAGAGAAAAAGATAGGTTTATAGTAAAACAAAATGTGCAATTTCAGTTAAGAATATGTCCTATTAGATTTAACATTTAAAAATTATTTTTATAAAGCAAATGAAGCTTTAGAAAATACTTTAAGAAAATACTAACAAGAATGCAGTGATAGTCAACAATTTCAACAATTCTGCACTTCAATTTTAGTTAAATTCCAGCTCATAAAAATATCAAGTATACATTTTCTTTAAAGGGGAAATAATATAGATTTGCCAAAATAAATATGGACAAAGTAACTCAATTCTTTCCTCTTGCAATGATCATTACCTGGTCCTTCTTTAGAAGTAAAACCCAAACTTAATAAAATGCAGAAAATTATGAAATTACTTCCAGACAAAATCTTGCCAGATCAAAAGCAGAGGGTTAGTTCATGTTCCCACATTGAGTTAGCTATGGCTGGGTCACCCCTAAAGGTGGGGGAATGCCAACATTTTCTCAGTCCTCAACTACATAAGAGACTACCTGTCTCCTTTCACAAAATTCATCTCAAGCCCTCCACCCTTATGTTGGCAACAGTCCTTAAAGGATGGCTACGGCGACTTTGATTTTCAGTTCCTTACTTGGTTTAGATGTACACAGGTATCTACTGCTGCCTTTGGTTGATTACACTTCAGAAATGCCGTCACCGCTTGCTCACACATTCCAACTCTCACAAACATCTGTGCTATTTCCTGTAAGGACAAAACAATGCTATCAGATTTCACAGACCAAGGAAATCACTCACATTTTAATTTACCAAACTCCATCTGGACGTGTGAGTATGAAATGTACTGGTGGTTACAATACTTTTACATTTAAGCAGCCAGAGGGCCAGAGGCCTCAGACCAGAGCGGTGCTGAGGCATCACCTTCTGTGAACCTGGTGCCTCACTGGCTCCTGCGGGGATCTGGTTTTTAACCAGGCCCTGAGGATACTGACTTTTCTTTCTCAGTTTAGAAGCTCGTTTACAGAAATATCAAGCTCTAAAACTACCCACACTAGTGGGTAAGAAAAATCTTTCAGGCATAGATGGTATAATCAAAAGTAATTGTTCATTTGAGGCTTAAGGGAAATCTCCTTCACAGAGCTCCCTGATGTCTCTATAAAGAATGCCCCAGACAGCCCTGGCCAGTTTGCTCAGCAGTTAGAGTGCTGGCCCACGGATCAAAGAGTCGTGGGTTCAATTCTGGCCAAGGGCACGTATCTCGGTTCAGGTTCGTCCCCGGCCCTGGTTGGGGTCGTGCGGGAGGCAACCAATTGATGTGTCTCTCTCACATAGATGTTTCTCTCTCTCCCTCCCGCCCCCCACTCCCTTCCACTCTATCTAGAGATAAATGGAAAAAGTATCCTCGGGTGAGGAATAAAAAAAAAAAAAAAAAGAATGCCCCAGACAAGGGGGCATGGACCAAGTCAGGCTGCTAGACCGGAAACAGCCCCCTCAGAGGGTGGGGGGGAGAGAACCACAGCAAAACCCATTGTGCCCACTGGGCTGGACTTCCATTTCCACAATACCATTTTTTCTTTCTGAATATCTAATTGGCCAGAGTTTTTCTCTCTCCCCACCCCTACTTTTAAAATATTTTGAGAAATATCATAAAAGTACATTTTGTATCCAACTATCTTTTTAAAAGTAATGGTTGTATTTTTCTGATTTTAAAGTAATACATTCTTATGGTAAGAAAAAAACCACAAAAACATGGTTACGCATAATCTTATTACACAGAGACCTCTCTCAACAGTCTGATGTGCTCCCTAACGTCTCCGTCCTCTGAACACAGATGTGCGGGAGGTGCTGCACGTATTGTGATCACACGGCGCACGGCGGGGCAGAAGCAGGTTTACAGTTGAGGACGCGAAACTGCTTATTCTTGTATTATTATTTAGTAATTACTGTATTATTTTCCATACGAACAACTGTAAACCTACGTTTGCCAACTCTGTATACAGCTTTGTATTCCGCATTTCCCACTTAAATAGTATGTACATTTTAGCATATTATTAAAAACTGCTTCAAAACTTGATTTAAAATGTGCAGTACTATTTAAAATGTTTAACTACTACTTTAGCTATAATTACTTAGTATTTACTCAGTAACATCACTATTCTGGGTGACCCTACAGTCACCCCTTTTCTGCATCATCAGACACACTAACAGATGACACACACGTGGGCGACGCTGTCCCTATTCCCCAGGTTGTAAGTGATTCCCATTTCTTTCCCACTCCGGAAGACACACAGCATTGAGAACGAGGGCGTGTGAAATGCCATTATCACAGGGACAGGTGCTCTAATTCACAGTAGAGAAAACTGAATTTTCAGAATTCTATACTCATCTATCAACAGATACCATTCTTGTGGCAGAACTCACCACTGATACCTTCCAGACCCTGCAGATGACAGCTGCTAACTCCATGGGTATTATTCAGCTCAGTAATTTACATTTTAGATAAAACAAGTAAAGTACAAACTCATTAGCATCATTCAACAGTTAAAGACACTTAAAAAGAACAAAGTTCCAGAGAACTCTGCTTTCAGTTTCCCTTTTTAACATTAATCTTTCATTGTTAACATAAACGAATAAAAGTCAAGCTATCCTTTTAAACTTTCATTATAGCAAATTTCAAACACACACACAAACTAATCGCCAGACCCAACCCAGATTATTTGGAAGCAAATCTCTGACAACATACCATTTCATCTGTAAATATGTCATGTGTTCAGCTAACTTTTAAAAGCAATTTCATAAAACTGGTAAGACTACACAAAACTGTGATCATGTTAAAGTAGCAGGAGTATGATTAATTTTCCCTACATTTTCAAGTATTCTGTAATACTGATGTAGCGTTTTAACAATTAAAGGCATCATTCCACATCTAAGAAACTGTAAGATTATTGATTAACTTAGAATTTCATTGTTACAGAGGATATTGCCTGACTATAACATAAAAACTTTATAAAGTACACTAGCAACTTCAACAATTAAATGTCTACCTACTGGAAGCAACTTGTGGTTTTCTGGAAGGGAACCAGCAAGATTCTCCAATCCCTCATAATCTTCTAACATATAATAACATTCAGCTAAGCGCTCCTGGTTTTGGCCTTGTACATAATATTGCACAGCATTGAACCTATGGGAGACAAAAATAGAAAAAAGAAGATTTTAAAGCTGATGTGAATCTCCTGATTAACTTTCACCAAAAAAATGTTCCTTCATTAGAATTACTAGTATTACTCTAGTGGACATCCGTTACAAAATGTCTTTGAAGCATATAAATTGGGAGGGGAGGGGGATCTGAAACTGTGAAGCATATTTTAGTTACAATGTTCTTTGAATAGTCTTAATATTGTTTTAATCTGATACACAGTAGTACTTCCAAACACTGACATAAAGAAAAAAGCGTATTGATCAAAATGGAATAGGCCAACATAAAATACTGTTTTTACTTTTCGGAAATAAGTCATAGGATGGCTTAGAATTGCACACTGTGGTCTCCAACGGGAAAAAGCTGCCTGGAGCTAAGCACAGGTTTTGTGAGTATGGAAACACCCAAGTTGTACAGGGCTCATCTAACAACGTTAAGCTTCTTGTGCTCCCCATCGTGAATCCATAGCTACTTGAAGTTCAGGATCCAGGAGGATGGTCTTCACTTCCCGAGCATTATTGCACAGTCAGTATGCACTTCTTGTGCTGGTGACTGGATGAGGGGTCCAGACAGGTTACTCACCACTTTTGTCGGTCAGCAAAGTAGTCTCCAATGGCATTGTGGGCTTGCTCAAGGAGACTGTCATCTGCATCACCAGATCCAGTTTTCAGGAGTTGGAGTACTCTAAACCAATCTCCCAGTTTCAGCCGGAGGCCAATAGCAAGATCTCTGCAAAGGAATTCATTCATTCATTCATTCATTCATTCATTCAACAAATATTTATCAAGTGCCTAGTATGTGCTAGGTCCAATTCTAGGGTACTAAGACTACACAGCAATGAAAAGACAGACAAGGTAATTCTCCAAACTAACATTTTAGAAACTTAACCTAACCAGGTAAGAAGCAACGGGGAGAACCTGGAATAGGGAAATTATAAAACAATTTTGCTGGACTTCCAATTTCCTCAGCAAAATAATGACTTAAATAATAGTCACTTTTTTTCACCAATTTCTTAGACATGATCAGGCTTATTTAAAAACCAAACATATAAAAAAGTGTTTGGTTTTATCTTTCTTTTCAGGACTTAAGTTGTGGTAAGGATCTCCTGGAAGTACAAACAATATTAATCAAAATTAGACATAATGTTTACAGCTGAAATGAAGTCCATATATTATTTTATATAAATCTAAAATAAAATATAAAGAATAAAACTCAGTCCCTAAACACATTTGATTTTTATTTCATGCTCCTTGACCACAATAAATTAAATAATGGCCTAAACCCAAATAGTGAACTAAGTAATAAATGGCAAAAGCCCCCCAAGTCTCTGAACTCATATGATTATTTTTCCGACCAAATGAAAAAAACCTCGCATAGCCAGCTATTCCTGTGTGAACACTGAGAAGAAAAGCGCCCCCGAATTACAAACTATAAGTTAACGAGGGGCATGTGGAATATCTCGGTTGTAATGCAAACTGAAATTATTCTCTAAAAGAAATGGTACAATGCAATTGCTCTACTTCACATGCCTCATTCATAAAGAAATCACGAGCTCTGGAAGTACTCCGGGATGCCTGCACTTTGGCACTGACCTTCTGTCCATATCCAGATACATCCTTTCAGCCTCCTCGAACCTGCCGAAGTAGGCAACGACCTCCGCCTGCTGCATGGCCTGGCTCTGCAGCTTGCCCAGGCGCTTCACGAACGTGATGCCCTGGTAGTCTTTGCAGCGCACGAAGGCTTGCTCTGCGGTGTGCAGGTCCAGTTTCTGCAGAGCTGCTTCAGCCAGCAGGCGCCTTCGTGAAACAGGCAGAGAAGTCGACTGCAAATTACTGAGCAGCAAGTCTTGAACCAGAATTATTCAATTATTGTAACTATGGCTTCCAGGTGGGAAGTGATTATTCTAACACACTTTTATACATGTTTCATTTAATATTATGCTTATTTTGAGTTCTTCCAAATCTAAAATGAATTTCTCTATCTTAAAAAGAAGAGTAAGAGGAGGGGGTCAGTGGGGGAAAAGTGTGGGGGTGGGGGAACATCTCTAACACTTTCAACAATAAAGATTTAAAAAGAAGAAGAGGGAGAACAGGAAGCCCATCCCTACGGAGGCCAGGTGAGAGAGGGACCACAGAGCTGCGGCTTCCAAAGCATCCACCAGCCACTTGGGGAGGAGTTTCCACTTCCACATACCAAAGTCGGGGGTGTGGATTGTCCTCTATGAACTGAGATGCATCTTCAATTCCAACCTTCTCAATCAATGCTCGACTATCTCGCAGGGACCGAATCTCAAAGTTAATTATATAATCCTTGTTGGGATGTTCTGGATTCTAAAAGTAAAGGTGAAAAGAAAGGAATTCAAAAAGTTGTTTTTGGAGTACACGTTTCATTTTTATAGTTTAACAAAAAACTGCATCATATTGTATCCAAAGCTTGGAAGCAAAGAAAGTCCCATGCATGAGTCGTTGGAGTCACCTAGAGAACACCCCTCCTGAGGCTCTCAGGCTGCCTGTGGGGAAGAGGGGACAGTGGTAGAAGGGATCCCTTCTAGAGGGGAAACTCGGTGGCCTTGTTTCCCTCAGCTCAAATGGTCTATTCCCAGGCGCTGCTCTCTTCTCGTCAAAGTGCTGGGCCTCCAGGAAAGCAGAGAGCATGGGTGCAGGGCCTCTGCCCACCCTCAACCTCCCTCGGGCCTCGGTAATGAAACGGGAGCTCTACGTGATGCTGAGCAGCAGGCAAACGAAGGAAAAGAGCCGGTGTTCACCACTTTTCTTTAGTAATTTAGTAGGCTGACAAAAAAGCCTGAAGGCCTGCCTTGCAGGAAAGAGCCAATGGCCAAAGAAAGGAAACAAGTAGTTAAATGAACTCAGCAACATTCTACATGTTCCGAGTAACGAAAAGTAAAGCACACGAGAAAGTCAGAGCCCCCAGGTGTAAACAGCAATGGCTCCCAGAGACCAGAGTCCTCCGGAAAGGTGAGCTGAGCCACATGGACCCCCGCTCACCCTGCCACCACACCGCTGTATCTAGAAACTGGGGAGTTCTTAGGGAACTCACAGGCACAAAGGAGGAAGTGGCATGAAAAGAGCATGAGGTTGGGATTCAAACAGACCTAGGCTCAAATCCTAATTCCACTGCTTTCTGCCTATGTGGCAACTCTTTCTAGAACCTGCCCCACCCCCTCCCTTCCGACCCAAAAAGCCAAAACCACCTTCCTAAAATAGAAACCTCATCATGTCACTCTCCTGCTTTACTGCCCCACTGACTCCAGGAGGAAGTCCAAACTCCACAGCAAAGCATACAAGATCCCTTGTGACCTGGGACCCCTCCCCATTCCCTCTCCCCTTCCTCACTTCTGCCCATTTCATACACCAGCGTTAAAGCCAGATAGCTTGGCATCAAACCATGTTTTGCCTACTAACAGGGTATCACTGACAAATTAGTTTTTCTCTCTAAGCCTCGGATTCTTCATCTGAACAAATGGAGATAATAATCAAACTTACTTCCTTGAGTTATGAGGATTAAATGAGATAACATAAATCAAATATTCAGCACAACGCCTGGCTGGGCTGCTCACATTGTTCAATCTGGGAACTGGCCCAACGCTGTCTTGCTTCAGACCCTTGAAGAGTGACACCTGCTGGCTGATCCACAGCATGCCCAACCCTTTCCTGGTTGCTGCATTTCTTGTCTACCTTCCCAACTCCTCTATTTGAGGCCAGGAACTATATCTTACTGCCAATAAACATTTGCTGAGTCAATGAATAGATACATTTGGGGTAAATCTTTTTACCCACTAAGAGCCTTCCTCATCTACCCGGCACAGTTGTAATGACAAATGTCATTACACAATATGTAATATGTAATGAACATCTCATATAAAGGTGCTTTAGTAAATGTTAATTCCCTTCCTTTCCCTTCTTCTCTAGTCCTCCAAGAAATTTCTCATGTTATTTCTTCTTTTCTTCCTGCTTTTTTGAAATATAATTGACATATAACATTGCATTCGTTTTAGGTGTACAACACTCATGTCACTTCATAAAACTGTATATTTCAAGGGATCTATAGTTCAGCTAAATATTTCCTGGGTCAACAAAGTCCCAGAGTAAGGTATGACAACATTCCTTCCTTTAGGGCTTTGCGTGCAGTAAGTCGGATAGATCACGACACCGTCACGGAGAACCTGGTGTCTCTTACAGAATCACACCCCGTGCCAATAAACTGGGCAATGGTACCGTAGATATTCTTTATCCTAACATCCATGAAAATGTGCCCAGTGCATCAGGAATCTCAAAGCACACCTAACCAATTTAAATACATATATTTTTAAATTCTTCATAAAAGTCAATACAATCTGGCATCAGAGCAATGACACCACAGGCGTTTTCAAACATTCTAGAACTTCAGGTGATCAGCAACAACAAGCCTTTCTTGAAAAACACTACAAAAATGAAATCCAGACAACTAAAAGATTAATCAAAAGTAAGGACTCATTTACAGAGAAAATGTAGTAAACAGACTGATAATAACTTTCATTTAACTATCATACTAAACAACTAGAAATTAGGGTTATAAAACAAAATATAGATTTTCTAAATCTTGACAATATAAAAATAATATTATGGCTAACAAAAAGAGAATAGGAAGGAAATGTAAGAATGTCATCTTTTAAATTAGACAGTCAATAAAACTATTAAAAAATAAAATGTAATTTTGCCCAGCTGGTGTGGCTCAGTGGACTGAGCATCATCCCATGGACTGAAAGGTCCCAGTTCGATTCCTGGTCAGGGCACATGCCGGGGATGCAGGCTCCGTCACCCAATAGCGGGCATGCAGGAGGCAGCCAATTGATGTTTCTCTCTCACATCAACATTTCTATCTCTCTCTCCCTTCCTTGCTCTCTAAAATTAAAAAAAAAAATCAATAAAAACATATTTTTAAAAATTAAAATGTAATTTTAAAGTGATAACCTCTTAGTTTTTCATAATTTCTTTCTTAACCAAAGGAAAAAAAAATGTTGTTTGTAGTGAAAAAATTAACTAAAGTTCTACAATTCCCTCAAGTTCACTTTCCAGTTATTAAAATTAAATTTAACACTAAAAACATAGATTGTACAAAGATCCCAATTTTATAAAATTACTTCTGTTCATTTATCTACTCTATCAAATCTATCTGCCGTTGACAAAGGATGGAGCGCCTGGGCTTTGGTACAGCTTGCCCAGATGTGAGGCAAGAGGGGGAGGGGGAAGGAGGAGAGGTGAAGCTTAAGAGCTATCAGTAGTCTAACATCAAAAATCAAATCTGAGGGCAGAGGACCTAAAGAGACACCTCTTCAAATAGGACACACAAATGGCCAAGAGACATATGAAGAAATGCTCAACATCACTAATCATCAGAGAGATGTAAATTAAAGCAACTATGAGGTATCACTTCACACCTGTCAGAATGGCCGCCATCAACAAATCCTCGAACAACAAGTGTTGGTGAGGGTGTGGAGAAAAGGGGACTCTAATACACTGCTGGTGGGAATGCAGACTGGTGCAGCCACTATGGAAAACAATATGGTGTTACCTCAAAAAATTAAAATTTGAATTGCCATTTGACCCAATGACCCACTTCTAGGAATATATCCTAAGAAGCCTGAAACACCAATCAGAAAGAATGTATGTACCCCCATGTTCCTAGCAGCACTATTTATAATCGCTAAGATCTGGAAACACCCCAGGTGTCCATCAGTAGATGAGTGGATAAAAAAGCTGTGGCACATACACAATGGAAAACTATGCAGCTGTGAGGAAGAAAGATCTCTTATCTTTTGAGACAACATGGAGGGACCTCGAGAGTATTATGCTAAGCAAAATAAGCCAGTCAGAGAAAGACAAGTGTCACATGATCTCACTTAGTTGTGGAACATAATGAACAAAATAAGCTGATGAACAAAATAGACCCAGAGACATAGAAGTAGGGTTCAGACTGACAAATCTTAGAAGAGGGGTGGGGGTGGGGTAGACAAACCAAAGAACTTATGCATATAATCATAACCAATGGACATAGACAACAATGCTGTGAGGGGGGTGGGGGCGGGATCAGGAGGAGGGTGTCAATGAGGGAAATAGGAGAAATATCTGTAACAAAAATACATTAATTTAAATTTTAAAAAATCAAGTCTGAGGCGTTACTGCAATGTAGGATTATATAATCTCCAAATGTGAGCCTTTGGCTTTTCTCTTTGTGTATAGCACTTCCGCAAAAAGTAAAGAAAAAGACCTGTCCCTGTTTAAGGTATTAGACTTGTAAAAGAACTGAACTTGTTTCCTCCGCAGTTATTATCCTATTTAAATTGAATATATAACATCAGAGAATATATATTTTCCCTTTTCCTCTCTTATGAATGAAGAGATAAGGCCTTTGCTTATCCTCTTTCCCGAAAGATTTAAATATAAGGCTAAACAGCTACCCTCTAACTACTAAAAATCTCAAGCCAATCTTTCCGGCTCTCTCAAACCATTTTCCGACCAGCTTGGGAAACCTGCCCTTTCTCTGCCAAAAGCCTCATTATGTAAGTAACGACCTTTTCACACCTTCTTGGTATTTGGGGGTCATCACCCTTGACATCCAAACCCAACTGTGGGTGGAGGCCCATCCTGTTGCTGCAGGGTGGTCATGATATAGGGAAAGAAAAAAAAACTAGTTCATAATAAAATGGCTATAACTTACATATCAAACCAAAATATGAAAACATGCTACAGATTGCAACTAACTTCTGGAAATTTAAAATCTATCCTAATTCCAAACAATATATGAAGTACATATAAAAAGTAAGCGCTTTGCCCGGCTGGTGTTGCTCAGTGGCTGAGCATCAACCCATGCACCAAGAGGTTGCCAGTTCGATTCCCGGTCAGGGCACATGCCCAGGTTGTGGGCCCGATCCCCAGTGGGGGGCATGCAGGAGGCGGCCAATGGATGTTCTCTCTCATCGATGTTTCTATCTCTCTCTCCCTCTCCCTTCCTCTCTCTCTAAAATCAATAAAGAAAAAATTTTTTTAAAGTAAGTGCTTTGGATAAAATGAAGCTAAAACTGCATTCAGTATAGTCTTAGAGAAAAAAAAAACTCTCAAAAGATGGTTAATGAAGGCCAAAATAGGAGTTCAAAAAGATACCTGGAACCAGAAATAAAAGTTACTCAAGTATCCGAGAACTAGAAAAAGACTAGAGTAAATTGTCCAATTTGTCTTCGGTAACTCCCCATTATTAATATAAAAACAGTGACAACAACTAGCTATCATTTTTGAGCTCTTGGTCCGAGCACTGTGCTAAGTGCTTTGCACACCTTATAAAAAATTAACCCTGTAAGATAGGTACCATCATTATCCATATTTCATAGAGGTGAAAAAGTGAGGCTCGTAAACAGAAAGTGAAGTTCAGAAAGCAGAACCCAGATACGCTGACTCCTCAGTCCACACTCCTAGTCGGGACACCACGCTGCTTGGTGCAAAAAGTAATCCCAGTCAAGCCAGCAGCAGAAAAATAATTGTTTTTTGAGAATTACCTTGCCCTGGTCGGTGTGGTTCAGTTGGTTGAAGCATTGTCACGTGCACCAAAAGGTTTTGGGTTAGATTCCCAGTCAGGGCACACGTCTGGGTTGGGGGTTCGATCCCTGGTCAGGGCACTTTGGCATGTGAGGCAACTGATCAACGTTTCTCTCGAACATCAAAGTGTCTCTCTCTCCCTCT
Source organism: Tadarida brasiliensis (assembly GCA_030848825.1). Lineage (NCBI taxonomy): Eukaryota > Metazoa > Chordata > Mammalia > Chiroptera > Molossidae > Tadarida > Tadarida brasiliensis. The sequence continues at coordinate 67,841,112 of CM061270.1, read as the reverse complement.
CTCTCTCTCTCTCTCTCTCTCTCTCTCTCTAAATAATCAATAAAACATATCTTCCAGGGAGGATTAAAAATAATAATAATTACCTTTAATATCTCGTCCAGTAAAACAGATTTAATTTCTAAATCCTCAAAGTTACAAATATATCCAGAAGTCTGAATGGGTTCCTTTAAAAACAAAAACAAAAGTTATTCTTTAATATATAAAATTTTCCTTCCTTAACATATCATGATTTAAATTTTTATTATCAAAAGTTTCCTACCAAGAGAAAAGTAGAGAGGCAGGCTGTCATTAACACCCATATTCCCGTCGTCTAAATAATTATCAACATTTTACTAAATATGCTTCAGTCTATTATTTGGCAGAAGTATTTTAAAGTAAATTTATAAACACCATGACATTTTACCCCGAAATAGTTCAGTGCCTGTCTCTAAAAGATAGACGTTCTCCTGCATGACCACATTAGTATTAACACACCTTATATAATCAGAATTAATTCCCTAATAGCATCCAATATCAGTCCAAATTTTCCCAATTAATCCAAAAATGCCCTATAAAGCTTGATAATTTCTATTCATGCAGTTTGACATTAAATTTAATTCTTAATAAAACTGACAAACGCTATATTTGTATTTAAGTACATATATCAATGTCTCACTGAAAAATCCACCCTCTGTAACATTAGCCAGAGAGCATTCCTGATAGATTTTCTAAATAAGAAGATTTAATTTGCCAATATGAAAATACTTGAGTCTCTTATGTGGCTGTCTCTTATCCCAGTGTTTTAAGGCTTGCAGAAATAAAGTATTGTAAATGAATATTATAATCTAAAGTAGCTGCCCTAAATCCCTAGCAGAAATAATAGGTATGTATATACAAACCAAAAGAAATAAACTCCCCATACACTTACTACCTCCAAGAACATTGTGAAAATAACAGAATAAGGTTGTCTGGTAATGGAAATAATACCAGAATGTAATTTTTAAAAATATAAATGTATATGTGTATCATAATGAAATAGAAAGTAACCAAAATTCAAATGAAATTATATATCAAATTTGTAATTCTGAAAGTTAGTCCTTCATATATGATAGAAACTACAAACATTTTAATAGGAGGATACCAAAAAGATGAAAATAAGAATCATATTTAGTTTGAGTTAAGTATGTCTAGGCTTAAGAATGAGGCCCTTGTATGCACATTATATGTGCTAATTGTGTTTTTAAATATATATTCTTTTTTAAAGTGAAAATTATTGATTAAAATAATGAAATTATATGAGAAAAATTTACGAAATCCCTTTATTTCCTCAAAAAACGATTTTATTACATAAAAGTAATATATTCAGTAAAAAGGTATATATTCAGCCCTGGCTGGTTTGACTCAGCAGTTAGAGCATCGGCCCGCGGACCGGAGAGGCTCGGGTTCGGTTCCCACTAAGGGCACGTACCTCAGTTGCAGTTTGTCCCTGGCCCTGGTAAGGGTCGTGTGGGTGGCAACCACTCGGTGTGTCTCTCTCACATCAATGTTTCTCTCTCTCTCTTCCTCCCTCTCTCCCTCCCGCTCCATCTGAAGATAGATGCAAAGGGTCCTTGGGTGAGGATAAAAATAATAATAATAATAATAATAATAATAAAAGGTATGTATTCAAAAGGTTGGAAAAGAAGCAACTGTACAAAAATGAAAGCCTAATAAAAATATGAGATATGAAAGAAATATGAATATAAATATAAAAATGAAATAGCAATACCAATGAGAGGGAAAGAATAAAAGAGCTGAATCGGCACCTTGAAAGGGTCCCTGAAGATGAAAATGATAAAGCAGGAAATATCAATATTAAATTCTCATTTCCTAATTCTCAAAGAAAATGTGCTTTATCAGTGAATCAGAACTCTGCACACAAATGGCACCTTTCTCACATATAATCTGAAGAACAGCTTACAACTTAAAAGAAAGGTATAAATTTAGAATTCATGATAACACTCAAATAGATAAAATTCTTTTCGTCATTAACCGTCAAACAGTAGCTTCCCTTCTGAATAATAATGCAGAACACTATGACCTGAAGGAGCTCCGATGAGTTCTGTTTTGAAGAGCTTGTCCTTACATGATCAGTCAATAAAGCCGCAGAGAAATGAATAGCAGAGTAAGTCACCAAGCGGGGACCACAGCCAGCCAGCATCCTCATGAATGAGAACAGTACAGCATGGTTTTTGAGGAAGCCCAGCCAGTGGTAAGGTTATAAAAAATTCATCTAGCTGTAAATCTCATAGAAATTGAAGTACTTGCCAAGCCAGACAACAAACTCCAATTTGAAAAGAAGGCTGTTCTGTTGAAACTACTTAAGAAACACTTTCCACCGGGCACAGAGTCCACTTGGTGCTCCGCGCTCCATGTGAGTTACACACATTCTGAACAGCCAAGCACATACTCTCACTTCTCCAGGCATCTGATTTCTGAACTAGTACAAGCAGTAATGAGTAGCAATTTCCAAGGATGGAATAAAGGACCCTAACATTCAAAAAGTGTTCTATTTCCATCTTCAAGGTTATCCTGTGGTTATCTGTCAAATTCCCACACTTGTTTTGTGGCAAGGGTCGTATTTCCCTTGGACCCTTGAAAGATGCCATGCTTACAGGTCAAATGAATGCCTTTCCTTTGAACCATTATTCAGGGTCTAAAAATTACAAAGATCCTTGAGACTCCTAACAGCTTTAACAAAACCTTTGAGAGCAGTTTACTTCAGGTCATTTACCAACCCAAAGAGCCTGTGGGGCTCACATGGGGAAATGTAAAAATAATTTAGGATATTAAAGAGGCAAACAGTTTACCACTAAATAAATTACTACAGAAGATGGTCAGCAACTCAGGGGCCGAAGCATCAATTCCTTCCAAGTAGAAAACTATAGGTCCAAACCAGCATCAATTAGTGACATAAAGCATTTATTAACTCATTTCTTATTATTTACATTAGTAGAGTACAGAAAATTCCAAAGTGAAACTCCATTAATTGTTTAAAAGGGTTATCTTCTTAATGATGGCTATCATCCACATTATTTTGAATTTCCTAAACACAACAGTCAACAGTTGGTCCACAGCAAAATTCAGAGCCTAAAAGTTAGCTGATGTCAGCCACAAGTAGAAAATCAAAATATAACTTTAAAATTAGTGAGAAGGGGCTTCCTGGAACCCCAGCGAGAATAGGTCAGTCAGCCTACATTTGCATATTCTCAGGATGATCAGGATGAGAAGGACCATGGATCAGCAGGACAGCGCACTGGAATAAACGAGACGGTAAGCGCAGAGTAAGGTGGGAGTGTAGACAAATGAGAATAAAAGGACGAGGCGATTTCAAAACCATATTTTTTTGGTTAGGTTGTTTTAAGCAATTACAGTAAATGAGACTACTGATTTTCTTTTTAACTTTGACAGGGAAAAAAAATAAAGACTAAATGGTTACTGCTCATGGTTCCACCTTTTAAGAAGAACAGATAAAATGCTTAGGAAGTGCCTTTCAGAGGAAGCAGAGAATATTTAAAGAATAAGTATTATTTCCCCTGAAGACTACATATTTTAAACCCTTATAGAAATGTTTGTTTACTTTCAGAAATTCGTGCAGCCAACGTGAATAAACCTCTTGAAAAAACAAAGGGGAAACCCCCAGGTCTTATATTTGGCTCACTATTTATGTACCACTAATGTTCATTTCTTGTTTTTACCTCAGGATCCAAGTTTCTGAAAACATACATTCTCGTCTTCTCCATCATTGCAAACAAATCAGGGTTATCTTTGGCCCACTTCATATCCCAGACGTCTTTTCGCTCCAGCTTTAACAGCTCGCCAACGACTTGCTGTCCCGTGCTGTCTGTGGCCCGAGCATCCAAGTCAAAGAAAGTTAGAACCCCTGAGTTGTCTACAATGGCAAGACGACTACAAATAATAAAATGGGAAAAGGGAAAAGTGTAAAATTACTATCAGTGATCATGACTATAATTACCTGTAGCCATTCTTCTACAAAATCAGCTCATCAGAACCTGGGAATAAGGTAGAAATGGCTTTAAATAAATAACCGACTTTAATCAAATCTTTTTTTTAATATGTTCTTATTGATATTTTAGAGAGAGAGGAAGGGAGAGAGAGAAACACGGATGTGAGAGAGATACATGATCGGCTGCCTCCAGCACGCCCCCTACTGGAGATCGAGCCCGCAACCCGGGCATGGCCCTGACCTGGAATTGAACCGGGACGTTTCAGTCCATGGGACAACGCTCCATCCACGGAGCCACACTGGCCGGGCATATCTTTATAAATTTGAAGACATGGACTACTCTCCACTTGCTCCCTTGTGAGGAAAAGGTATCCAAGTGGGTGCGTGAGGCGAGCAGAGCCGGAGACTAGACTGAAGGCCAAACGTGGGATCTGACCAGGTGACCGGGCTGCCAGCAGGACTATCAGGGAAACCCAGTGTTCGCTGGCAGAACCAGTTCCTGCCATTAAAGGAACTGGCAGAACCAGATGACAGCAACACCCGTTATTTTCATGTGGTCATTGCTGGCCCCCAGGACTCCCCCTTTGAAGGAGGGACCTTTATTTATTTATTTGTTTGTTTGTTTGTTTCTTTATTTTTAATCCTCACCAAGGGTGTTTTTCCATTGATTTTCAGATAGCGTGGGAGGGAGGGGAGGAGGGAGGGAGGGAGAGAGAGAGAGAAACATGACATAAGAGAGACACATGGATTGGTTGCCTCCTGCACGACCCCTCGGGGTCGAACCACAACCGAGGTACGTGCCCTTGACCGGAATCAAACCCAGGACTCACTGGTCTGAGGGCTGACACTCTAACTGCGGAGCCAAACCGGCCAGGACTGAGAGAGGGACTTTTAAACTTGAACTATTCCTTCCAGAAGAATACCCAATGGCAGCACCTAAAGTACATTTCACGACCAAAATTTATCATGCTAATGCAGACAAGTGGGAAGAATATGTTTAGACATTTTGAAAGATAAGTGGCCCCAGCACTGCAGGCTTGCAGAGTTCTGCTCCATCCGGGCTCTGCTAAGTGCTCCCAATCAGATGATCCCTTGCAAATGCTGGGGCGGAGCAGTGGAAGACCCACGAAGCCCAAGCCATAGAAACAGCTGGAGCATGGGCGAGGCTCTCTGCCATGAATAATATGTACATCGATCCGATCAAGTGTGCATCACTTCTCCTGTGCTGCCAAGACTTATTCCTTTTTTGTTTGCATTTAATGGACACAGTCTTAGAAACATTACAGAATAAAAGCCCAGATACCTTCAGTCCTTTGGTGATTAAATGCACATTAGCAAAAAAAAAAAAAGAAAGAAAGAAGAAAGAAAGAAAGAAAGAAAGAAAGAAAGAAAGAAAGAAAGAAAGAAAGAAAGAAAGAAAGAAAAAGTATCCAAGTGGATTAAAGCAACTGGTATGCAAACAACTTAAAACATTACACTAAAATTTCTATATTTTACCCAATTAGAGAAAGACATCTAGACCAAATACAGTACAAAAAATATACATATTTAAATACAAATACAGTATAGTAAAACTGCACTGAACTATAAGGTAAGTTTAAACAAACACATATCTTTGTATTTATTCCATAAATCCAACAATCTAAATTGATAACATCTAAATCAGACACCTGCTTGAGGAGAGTTTTCAGACTTACCTAGAGTTGCAATTCAGCGATAACTGGTTGGCTCGATAAGTAAGGGAATATTTTTGAATCAAACAAACATTAGGAAGACTGTATCTCTGAATGGTGCCAGATTCACGACCCTATGGAAATTACTTGTGATTACTAAAGCAAATTGCCCACAATAAAATTAAGCTACAACTACAGGTCTCTCTATATATTTATACATTTGTTTCAAAATCCAAGTGAGGGTGCCACAGTGAATTCCCTTGTGATACTGAATCGTGTTACTAGTACATATTTATCTCCTAAGTTAATTAAAACTTTTAACAGGGGCAGAAGGTAATCTAATTTTTTTTCATGTAGCATTCGAAAAAGAAGTCAGAAATCTAGTTCTTCAATAACACATACACACATTCTTACATCACAAGGAAGAAATACCTAGGGTCATCTATAGTTGTTGTCTGGGGTAATAGTCAGGGTACATTAAAAACTAAAACATAAAGCCCTGGCCGGTTTGGCTCAGCGGTTGGAGCGTCGGCCTGCGGTCCAGAGAGACCCGGGGTTCGGTTCCCGCTAAGGGCATGTACCTCGATTGCGGTTTGTCCCCGGCCCTGGTTGGGTCGTGCGGGAAGCAGCCATTCAATGTGTCCCTTTCGTGTCGATGTTTCTCTCTCTCTCTTCCTCTCTCTCCCTCCCACTCTATCTGAACAAAAAACGGAAAAATGTCCTCGGGTGAGGATTAAAAAAAAAGCTAAAACATAAAGCATTTACTGAATTAAATTTCAAATATATGAAAAATCAATAAAAGATCACCATAGGAAGCAGTTGCTACTGAAAGTCTATGGGATACGAGTTCGCAGCAAAGGGAGACAAGTAGAAAGCAGTGACACAATCAGTATTAGTTTAAATGTGTTTAAAAATAAAATAGAGCATAAGTCCCTATGCAACTCCGTGCATGCCTTAAGGAGAGAACTGTGGTCTTCAAACCCTCTGTCCTGGAGCCGTGGCAATGGGACCAGGTGGAGGCTCGCTCAGCAGCCCACTTTCCCCTGTCCCCTTTGATAGACCAGCACTTCTTTGCAGCATGACTCTCAAGAGTGGCCTATCCGGCCTCTCAGAAAGGCTGGGGAAGGCCAGGGGGTGAGGAGGGGGGAGGATTTTTTTAATGTATCAAAGGGATGTATGGGCTTTAAAAGATTTAATATATTGACAAAATAAGACTTTTTGAAAAAGGGGGCTTGTGACTTAAAAAGTTTGAAAAAGTGCCCTGGCCAGTTTGGTTCAGTGGTTAGAGCGTCAGCCCACGGACCAGAGAGTCCCAGGTTCGGTTCCCACTAAGCACACGTACCTCAGTTGCAGTTTGTCCCCAGTTCGGTTGGGGTTGTGTGGGTGGCAACCACTCGATTTGTCTCTCTCATGTCAATGTTTCTCTCTCTCTTCCTCCCTTTCTCCCTTCTGCTCTGATAAAAAAAAAAAAAAAAAAAACAGTTTGAAAAAGTAATAGTGTTACATTGCAACAGTGGAAAGCAGTTTTCAATGCAGAGGACATCGCCTCCATTGAAACTTTTGGTTGGTATTAAAACTATTTGAGTGCGTTTCTTATAGGTGGACTTGGTCATTTAGGAATTCGGCTAATTTTTGTGATTGCTCTGAGCTACACGTTTTTTTGGTTTTTTTTCTGCAAATGTCAGAAACACACACACACCCCTACCAGATAGCAAAGAATCTCAAAAGAAAACAAGAGATTCCACAGACCCAAAACAAACTGTGTAAAGCATACACCATGTTCATTTGGTGAAGAAAAGTGAACACTATGTTCTTAAGATTTTTCCCCCCTTAAATCCACTGGTGGCTAAAGCACATAACTAGACCTGGAAACAGACACAATTAAGGCTTGGTTTGCATAATTCATTTTCAGTGACTACCAGCATTACTATATTAAAGTAAACATTTATCTCTAAAGTTAATATTTTCAAATGTCAGAACTCAAGAAAAGACACTATATACTGATGTTATTTGAAAAATTCAGCAAAACTTTGCCATGTCCTTCTTTATTTTACTGGCTAGCAAACACACCGCCTCTTCATTCTAAGTCTTATGAAGGTGGCTGAGCCGAAGCACTTTCTCCAATGTAAACCAGCAGGCCACCTGGAGGAGGAAACTCCCGAAACCTCTCTACCATCCCGTCTGCCCCACTCTGCCAACCGTGTAGAGGGCTCATTCAAACTCTCCCCAGCTGGCCCCCACTCTCCTGCTTTTAGAAACAGCTATTTTTGCAAAGGATGAACATTATGTGAGGCAATCTTTAAGACTTTCTTATTTCTTATGTTGGATCAGTAAAACGCAAAGTGCCCCATAAGATGTTTTCAAATCCAAAACATATTGCTTTACTCTCTTTTTACAATTTAAACAATTATTATTCATAAAATAAATTTTTTTTCACAACTTACCACAATCAATGTCTTATCAGATGCAGTTATGGCACAAATTGGATCCCTTGTGCCCTAAAATAAACCAATTGTTATTCTTTAACATATTTACTGAATGGTTTATCTGGTATAAGGTAGTATGCAGTTCAATAATACATTTATTAACTTAACAAACATTTACTAACTGAGCACCTACTATGTACCAGACACTGAACTAATCACTGGAGATGCTCTGATGAAATCTTTACCCTCAGGGATTAGTCAGAAGTCTGCTGGAGAAGACAGTGAACTGAACACCTAACTACTTCACAGTATGATAAAAATGTTAAAATGAGGTCCACACAGGTGTTATGAGAGTACAGAGGAAGGAGCTTAGTCAGAAAAGATGAACAGATGGTAGAAGGACCAACCATGCCAAAACGAGGAAGGGAGAGAAGGCCTGGCACTGCCACAACCTGGTCGGCTCTCAGGAGGTTACGCTTAGTGAGAAGAAGCCCATCTCCAAAGGCCACGTGCTATGTGATCCCATTCATAAAACATTCTCAGGGTGTGAAAACTCTAGAGATGGAAACAAATTAGTGGTTGCCAGGGAAGGGATGGAGTGGAGAGTGGGTGTGAAACTGAAGAAGTAGCACAAGGCAAGTTCCTTCCTGATGATAAAATCACACAAAAGTATGCACACGCACATACATGTAAAAAGTAGTGCAAACAGTAAGGAATCAGGTCATAATTTAACAGTAATATTACCAATGTCAATTTTCTGATTTTGATATTAAACTACAGTTGTATAAGATGTCCCATTTGAAGAAAACTTGGTAAAGAGGTTCTATGCGCTATTTTTGCAACTTCCTGAGAGCCTACAATTATTTCTAAATAAAATGTTTCTAAAAATCAAAAAAGAAAAAGTAATAGATCTACAAAAAAGTTTTCAGAATAAAAAAATTTTAAAGAATTACTAGAATAATATGCTATCACTGGAAACAAATTTTTCAGGTTTCAAAATAAAATTACAGATATGAACATTTGATGGCAGCAATAAAATCACCTACTTGAATGGCTTTGCTATAATCAAGCACCCCATCCACTGATCCAGAAGGAGTGTCATCAACATGATAAATTCTGAAAAAGAAAATCAGAATTTCAAAGATAGTATAAAGGTTATACTAGTTCATAATCTCTAAAACAGAGGATTGGATGACACCAATAAATATTGTTATTTAATATAAATGTCATTTGAAAGAGTTCTTAACAAAGCTCAGTCTTATAAAGGTAGAAACTATCTTCCAGGTATTTACTAGTATACAAGTGATATGGTCCTGAGCCATGCCAAAAATACGTTTGAACATTGACTCACATATTTCCAATGAATTTCATTAAGCCCCAAGAGATACAGTCTCCAAGTGAGCATCAGTCAAGAGTAACTTCTAATACACTGTTTCTCTGTTGTGTCTCCATAACTTCTCTTCTATCAATGTGCTTAATAAAAGTAAAACTTAGATGTATTCGGAAAGTTCCAATGAATGAAACTTTTGTTCTGAAGTAAAGAATTCCTCCCCACGCTTACTGTGTTAGGAAGATGCGCCACTGTGGGACTTCCATCACCTCCCTCTCCCTTTGCTGTACTACTACTGTTCACACTGCAGTGTCACTGCTAGTGTCCGTGTCTCTCCCACCAGATGGTGAGTTTCCTTGAGACAAAGACTGTATCTCCAGGGCGTAGCACAGTGGCACACAGTGTCAGGTGCTCTATAATGTCTGCTGAAACAATATTAAAATAGAGTAGATAAATCATAGAGTAGCTGAGGTCCTGAGCAAGCTGCTTAACATCTCTGAGCCTCAGTTTCTGCATCTATAAAATAAGGATGACAATGTCCCCTGTGTAGGGCTTCTGAGAGGCACAAATCAAATGGTGCTTATAAAGCACGTGTGCGCAGCCTGACACAGAGATGGGTCCAAGGAATTGTAGTTGTAGTATAATCACAGAAAAAGTAAGACATTTTCCATCTTTAAAATATCATGAAATTTTATCATTGTTTAACTGAAGTCATAATTGTACTTTCATCAATGTAACAAAATCAAATGTTAAATTTAATAGAAATATATTAAATACAGAAAAATGGACCAATTTAGAGATAGCATGTGTCTGCATTTTAATACATTTCTATTAAGTATACACAGTTACTATTTCTACTTAGTTATCACAAATAAAAGTCGGAAGTTAGAACAGGCATTTCAGGAGATCTGACCCACTCCCTCTCTTAAAGCAAGTAGGTATGACAGAAAGGCCAATCTGAGGGGTGTGGTTCTGAGCCAGGTAACTGCCTTTATGTCTCATCTCTACGTATCAGCTTGTGACCTTTAGCAAATAATTCAAGCTTGCGTGTCTCCTCTCTGTGAAACAGGAATAATAGGAATATTAACTAACAGGAACATAGACTTTCCACAGTGTCTGGCACATAAGGACAAATCAGTGTTAACTGTTACCATCATCATCAACTGCATTTTACAGATGAGGAAACTGAGGTCCAGACAGAACTAGCCCAAAGTTATTAAAACTAGTAAATATATCCCAGATAGAAATATAAAAAAATGCTGCCTTCATTATTTACACAAAGCCAGAATCTCTTTAGCTGGCCCATGGAGGGCGCTCTCCCCTCCAGAGAGGGTAGACGTCTCTGCCCGGCTTTGTCCTGAGATCCACCTTCTCCCCACAGACTGCAGGTCTCCTTAGTGTCTCCCACGGCCACATACTATCCTTAAAGAGGCCACAGAGTCTTCCTGCTACGTCTTTCAGAAGTACCGAGAAGCCAAGATACACTATTTTTCAACTGTTCTTTTCTGCTTCCATGTGAACTCACATATCCAAAATACCTTTACTGGGGACATGTCTCCTATCTTAGTGAGTGAGTCTCAAAGGGAAGGAAGGTTTGAAAAAGCAACCTGGGATTTCTGATACGAATGACTGCCCGCTGCCCGCCCCACCGATAGAGGCTTCTGCCCTCATTAAGAACCATCCGGTTAAAACATTCAACAAAATGTTTTACTTAATGTCTTAGGACAACAACAAACAGGCAATACACATGGAGTATCACTAGGGAATCCCCCGTCCTGGCTCCTAAATTCTCTATGTGGTAGAGCCCTCTTTACCCTCAGTTACCAGAAATAGTTCCAAACCCAGACTCCGTGGAATCCAGCGTAAGAGAAAGAAGCCAAGTGACCAGTGCACCCTACCTAAGGCCCCTTCCATATCTGTGTCTGAGGCCCTGCCTCTCCCGTGTGAACACTAGAATCACCCAGCTGGGTCCTGGCAAGACCTGCACCACTAACACAGACCCAGCTGAATAACCTTTTCCAGTAGAGCACTGTAACTCTAATTTGGTGAGAGTAGATGAGTGAGAATAGCCATTTCCTTATAAAAACATAGATTTGCAGACTTTATCTCTAAGGGCTTTCTTTTATTATATTACATTTATCTCTCTTTTGTTTTGACAAATTTAATTTTTTTTTCTTTTTTTTTTTTAAATGGTTTTTTTTTTTTTTTTTTGTGGTGGTGTTTTTTTTTCTTTATTGATTTTATTTTATTTTTTATTTTTTTTTTTTTATCCTCACCCGAGGACATTTTTGCATTTATCTTCAGATAGAGCGGGAGGGAGAGAGGGAGAAACATCTACATGAGAGAGACACATCGAGTGGTTGCCACCCACACGACCCCAACCAGGGCCTGGGACAAACTGCAACCAAGGTACATGCCCTTAGCGGGAACCAAACCCGGGACTCTCTGGTCCGCGGGCCAATGCTCTAACGGCTGAGCCAAACCGGCCAGGGCTAATTTTTTTTTTCTTTATTGATTTTAGAAAGAGAGGAAGGGAGAGGGAGAGAGATAGAACCATCGATGAGAGAGAACATCCATTGGCTGCCTCCTGCATGCCCCACACTGGGAATCGGGCCCACAACCTGGGCATGTGCCCTGACCGGGAATCAAACCGGCAACCTCCTGGTGCATGGGTTGACACAACCACTGAGCCACATTGGCCAGGCTGTTTTGATAAATTTAAACAGATACATTTGAAAGATATTCAAATTAACTGGAAAATATTATTTCTATTAATCAAAACAATTTACAGTTCTCAAGCATGACAATTTATAACTAACTATGTCTGATTTAAATGTGATGTGGTCGAGGGGAGCATCGGAGGTCTTGCTCCCTGGCATATGTTGTCAGTTCAGCTCAAACTCTTACAAAATTCTCTACAGGTTTTGAAAAAATAAATAATATAAATGTGATATGGTTGAGCTTCTAAAAAACACGTATCAAAAGATATAACTTTCTGGTCGCAGGTTTAATCCCCCGTCAGGATGCTTATGAAAGGCAACCAACTGAGGTTCTCTCTCACATTGATGTTTCTCTCTCTCTCTCTCTCTCCCTCCCCCCCACCCCATTCCCCTCTCTCGAAAATCAATAATCATATCCTCGAGTAAGGAGGATATAATAATAATAATAATAATAATAATACAATTAAAATTTAAAAAAATAAATGAGACAAGATCAAAAATATATATATATATACCTTTCTCTCCCTTCTTTCCGAGACCGCGTCATCTGATTAATTTCCAACGCTGTGAGCTTCTTTGCCACCCGATATTGCCAGATATAAAATGCTTCTTTTGAAGCTGCTATCACGTGGGTTTTGGTCATTGCAACAAATAACGGTACTATTAAAAAGAACATTGAGACAATTAGGCTACAGTTACACAGAATTGCAGAACGTGCTGCAAAGTACTTCAGTGATCACTGAGCTCAACCCCTCGTCTTACAGACAATGTACCCACCACACAGCCTGGGAAATCAGGTAAGAGTCAAAAGCTTGTAAAACCATACAAAAATATTAATTCCAAATGGATCAAACACCTAACTGTGGAACTCTTAGGAAACAATGTAGGAGTAAATCTTTGTGACTTTGGGTTAGGCAACCGTTTCTTAACTATGACACCAAAAGCACAAGCAACAAAAGAAAAAGGAGATAAATTGGACTTCATCAGAATTAAAAACACTTGTGCCTCAAAGGACACCATCGAAAACTGAAAGACAACCCACAAAAGGGAGAATATATTCCCAAATTATATACATGATAAGGAATTATATCTAGAATATGTAAATAATTCGTATAACTCAGAGACAAATAGCCTAACTGAAAAATGGGCAAAGGGTCTGAATAGAAATTTCTCCAGTGAAGACACACAAGTGACCACTAAGCAAATGAAAAGATGCTCCACAGCCTTAGCCCTCGGGCAAATGCCACAGTGAGGTACCACTTCACACCCACTGCGCTTGCTAGAACCAAGCAGTCAGACAAGGATGTGGAGAAATGGTAGGGCTGCTCGGTGGTGCATAGCCTACTAGTTCCTCACAATATTAAACACAGAATTACATATGCCCCAGCAATTCCACTCTTAGTACACCCAAGAGAAACGAAGACATATGTCCACACAAAAACTCATACACAAATGTTCATAACAGCATTATTCATAATAGCCAAAAAGTAAAAACAGCCCAAAGGTCTATTAACTGACAAATGAAAAATAAAATCCCATTCCTTCCTCCCACCCCCACTACCATTGCCTCTTGGTTCTGGCATTTATCCTTCCTTCTAACCGCATATGTCTTATATTTCCTCATTAATTTAGAAAAGAAAACCTGGCTGGAGTGGCTCAGTTGGTTGAGCGTCATCCCGTGCACCGAAGGGTTGCTAGTTCGATTCCCAGTCAGGGCATATACCTGGCTTGCAGGTTTGATCCCCAGTTGGGGAGTGTATAAAACATCTCACATTGATGTTTCTCTCTCTCCCTTCCTCTCTCTAAGCATGTCCTTAGGTGAGGATTAAAAAAAAAAAAATAGAAAAGAATATTCTCCAAACTTCCTTGCTAATTTAGGAATATATTCTCCTAAATATATAATTTTTTTCATATGTTCTGATTCTTAGAGAACATTGAATTAAGCTCCTACTGGGTACCCTTTAATGAACCAGCCTCATCAAATCCATCCTACAGATAAAGAAATGGAGAATTAAAGAAGATAATTTGTCCAAGTTCACAAACTAAATAAACAACATAAAATTGAACAAATTCACACAAAATGTATTTTTAAAACTCCTTCAAAAAAGATCATTTTAGTACCTAATACCTAAATTCATGATTTAAATGGTACCAAAATTACTCTTCTACTCATAAATATTATGAAAAGTCACCATCTATAGACAGAATGAAGAAATGGTGTTAATTGCAGCTATTATTTATGGAATTCTTGCCACAAGCCAAATAAAAGACATTTAAGGCAGTAAGAGACTTAGAAACTGAACGAAGAATTAGAAACCAGACTAATGGGATGATGTTAATTGAATAGATTAACAACTTGGGGATTCAAGTTCAAGTATTTCTAAGTGCAAAATAACTTGGTATAGCGAATCATGTTTTTATATGTTTTTCCTTACAATTGTCAAGATTTTTCTATTAAAAATGTGTACTATTTCCAAACTCTAGAGGGAGACAGAAGCCTTTCCAGCAGGGAACAAAGTCTTTGAAAGGCAGTCCTGGAGAAGGGCGGCAAAGCCTGAACGGAAAGAACCAGCAAGCCAGGCCTCTACTCAGCTTTGCTGACCCCATGGCCTTCACTAAATCATAAGACCTTGGAGAAATTCTTAGTAAATCCTATCACAGAAACTCTGATGCTGGTAACTATTATGCCCTTACTGGGATGTGAAGTTCACTAACTATAACTGCTTTCTAATAAAATATCTTTTTTCCTAAGCATGTTAAGCCATTTTTCTAACCAATTTTTACCTACGATCATAAATTATACTCATGTCCCTTTATTTTGATCCATGCTAAATAATCACAAGAGTTTATCATTAGCCTGATTAATTCAAAATTAAAATGTTAGAGGTTCATAGTAAAAGTCAGACTTCTTGGATTCATATCGTAAGCATTTGCTAACTCTGTGACCTTAGAAAAATTACTTATTCTCTCTGAACCTTAGTTTACTTAACATAAATTGAAGATAATAATAATAATAATAAAATAATAATAATACAGAGCTGCTTTAAAGATTAAAAGAAATAATAAATTTGAAGCATAGTAAAGTGCCTGGCATGGAATAAATGCTTAATAATAATTTCTAAAGCCAGTATTTATTAAATTTTTCAAAATTATGTCAGGCAGCCCTGGCCGGTTTGGCTCAGCGGTTAGAGCGTCAGCCTGCGGTCCAGAGAGATCCGGGTTCGGTTCCCGCTAAGGGCATGTACCTCGGTTGCGGTTTGTCCCCGGCCCCTGGTTGGGTCGTGCGGGAGGCAGCCACTCGATGTGTCCCTTTCACGTCGATGTTTCTCTCTCTCTCTCTTTCTCTTCCTCTCTCTCCCTCTCACTCTATCTGAACAAAAAATGGAAAAATGTCCTCGGGTGAGGATAAAAAAAAAAAAAAATTTAAATTATGTCAGTCATACATTTTAATATAATTGTATTAATTATAATTATATAGTTATAATGTATAACATAATTATATTAATATATAATTAATATATTACATATATGAACTTATAACCCTCTCAGGTAGACAGCATTATTATTCCCACTTAGCAGATGAAGAGATTTAAGGATGAAATGGTTAAACAACTTGCTGGAGTTGCATAGCTAGAAAGTGGCAGAGGCCAGGACACAAACCCTGTTAATCTGGCTCCAAATCTACGCTCTTAACCACTAGTGCACACTGCCTCTCATTAAGGGTTAATGTGTTCAGTGTGGTTGCTATTGTTGTTTTTGCTTGTATTACCTACATTGGTTTTATAATAAAAGTATATACTAGTCAATACAAACATCAAATACAAATATATCTGAAACATAGCTTCTTTTGAATCAACATGGCAGTAATTTCAGCAAATTCACATGGGTAGCTAACCCTATCTATATAAATTATGCTAGATCTTTATTAAGAGAGCCATCCCATCCAGGTAGATTTGTGCTTAGTTTCCTAGACCTAAGCCTCTAGGACAAAGTTAGAAGAACAAATCTTAACAGAATATTTTAGGAAGAAAACACAACCAGGATAAAAGCACTCCATGTCCTTCTCAGCTGTTCAATATCTGGAAAGAGAAACTCAAAAGATTTACAAAGATTACTGCCAAAAAACTTTAACAAAGTAATTATGCTTTCATTCATTGAACTTTGTAACACTAGTAGGTAGTGATTACTAGCCAAGCAAGGATTTAAAATGATTTTTTTAAATCCATGAATTCACATATAAGTAAAACCTGCTTGTAATATTTACATGCTGAGGAGTGAAATATATATCTGCATCTGTAATGTTCCCCCACTTTCCTACTTGTTCATTTCTCGGCCCTTTAAAGAGCTGGTACACTGAAGTTGCACTGAAATGTTTTCATCAAACGACCTCTCTCAGGAACACAGGGAAGACTCAGTGAACGCTCTATGGACCATCATGAGATACTTGTCAGGCACCTTTTATGTCTTCATTCCTCTGCAAATGCTGTTTTCTCTCCTGAAAATGTCACCTGAAGAAATACCCTTCAAAACTCAGCTTAAATGAAACTTCTAAGTAGAAAAGATGTCCCTGACATCCTTATGCACTGATATCCACTTACCAGCACCTCGCACAATACCTAGCACACAGCAAGGAAGTAATAGTCATTGTTCATGGATTAACAATATTTCAATTATTTAGACATCCTACAGGAAATGTCATAATTAATTTCTTATCCCTCCCTGTACCAAGCATAGTATCTGAAACCATATACATACATATATATATATACATATATATATATATATATATATATATATATATATATATATATATATTCATTGATGGTTTACTAAATAAATGGATTGCATTTTAAATATTTTCATACACTCAATAAACATTTGTTATGGGGCAAGTACAGTCTTAGGCAGTAGGGATACAGAAATGAATAGATGCAGATCTTTAAGAAGCTCAAAATCATATGGGGAAGATAAGCAAGAAAGTCAATAATCAGAGCAGAGAAGCACAGCAAAGGCATTTTGAGGGCTCAAAGGAAGAACACCGATAAAGGGAACCTAACGCCTACGTGCACAGTACAACAGAGTCCCACAGACTACACTTCTACAATAATGCATAAAGTTCTCTTTAAGTTTCTATAGTGATTGTCAGGAGGAAGAGCAAGTGACAAAACAAAAATTACACTTTCTAGAACAATATCAGTTTTTTTGTTGTTTTTTGTTTTTTTGTTGTTTTGTTGTGTTGTTGTTTTTTTTTTAACTTTAGCCTCCAGTCCTCATGAAAATTTGGCATAGAAACTTAAAAAGGGAATTTTACAGTAAAAAAAAAAAAAAAAAATGTTGAGTCTTGGCTGAGTTTACTTTGGCAGTAAACCAATGAAAGAACTGTTTGTTAAAACTTCAGTCACAGAGACTGCAAAAAAAAAAGTTCCTAGACTCAGAACTACAAATAATCATGCCCTCAAGCATTTGCCATTTGATGAAGGTGAAGAATTTACATCTGGCTTTATTAAAAAACAGAAGACGTGAAGCTAATCCTATCATCATTATGATTCCATGTTAAAACTTGATATTAAAAGAAAAAAGCATATTATCTGAAGGTTGACAGAATTCACCTCCTTAGACCTTCATTTTTAATAAATAGAAGGCATTCATGTGACAAGTCTGTAATAATTTTAAGCTAAGCCTTTTAACAAGGAACACTAACACACACACACACACACACACACACACACACACAAATATGTCCATGTGGCAACGAATTTAAGACATGAAGTTGAACAGTCTCAAGAAATAAAAGTGAGTTACCAAGACCCTAAACATAAAGTACAAAATCTTTGAGGCCAGTAAATATTTCCCACGCTTGTCTGTATTACCCAAACGGCTCAGCTAAATAAAACACTTAGAAGGCAGATACTAAGATTTGATTGTGAAGGCTAAATGTGAAATCTGAGGAAAGAAGGAAGGAAGGAAGGAAGGAAGGGAGGGAGGGAGGGAGGGGGAGAGAGAGAGAGAGAGAGAGAGAGAGAGAGAGAGAAAGAGAGAGAGAGAGAGAGAGAGAGAGAGAGAGAGAAAGAAAGAAAGAAAGAAAGAAAGAAAGAAAGAAAGAAAGAAAGAAAGAAAGAAAGACTATTTCTCAGTCCAGAACATAATTCAATGGGTTTTCAGTTTTTGAAATCTAATAATTTTTCTAATGCCATATCCAATAAACTACCCACATGCTTTCAAAGAAAACCATTACTTCTGGAAGTTATAGCGAAACAGCAACAAAATATTTAGTAATCATTTTTAACAAAATACTTAGAATAAGATTTGTAACTTTTTAATGGTTACTTTCAAAGCATTTGGATACAGGGAATGGTACAACTAACTATCAAATACCTGAAAACAAAAAGTCAGGCATTTTTAAAGTCCCTATTAATAGACATATTTCATTGGAAAATTCTGGAAAAGGCAAACTCACTTTTACAAGCAGCTAAGCATTTTTTATAGAAGAGAGGTATTTATAGGCAGTATATTAATAATAAAAGTGGTTTAAGGGAAAAATTCTTTCTATAATCCTCAGTTTATTACATACATACTAATCCTTACAATGCATACCAATTCCTATACAATTATAGTTCCCATTTAAAGCAAACGATGTCAGTATAGCAGTTGTGAAATTACTATGGATTTTAGATAAAATGACCTTATAAGTGATTGTATTACCTGGGATGCTTCTGGTTAGTTCAGTGAAATGGAGTGTTATTAATAACTGTACCATGATAACAGGCATAAACTGGACCTGGCAAACCAGGAAGTATGCTCCTCCCTCTTTTGGAGAATACCATTCTAATTTAATAATGCTACTGTTAGGTTGTTGAATTAGTTTTACAAATAAAACTTGATTAAAGAGGGAATAAATATTAATATTTCCTTACCAATATCAATGTACTTGGGATCCAATGGTGTGCCAATAGAATTACAAAGAACTAGCACAAACTGTGAACAAATAAACAAAAGGTATCAGAACTCCTGCTTAAGAACCAAAAAAGGAAATAATGCTTCACATATCATGCTTATCTCTTTTTCAAGTATCACTAAGAAATAATGGATAAAATTAAGTCAAAGAATAGCAGGTAAATAAAATCAACAGCCATAAAAATAAATAAATACGAATTAAAATTAAACTAAAGCTGATTTCTCGATAATGGAACACTGGTTTTTAAGAGGTTACTTAAGAAACACAAATACACTGGCTACTTTTCATCATTTGCACTTTTAAAATCCCTGATCAGCTATAACATCAATATTCATTTTTATGCTGTGATCAGCTACAAGAGCTAATTTAGTTCGTTACCGTTGCACCAAATGTTTCCATCTCGCTCTCCTCCTTTGAAGCAATATATAAATGACATGAGAAATGCAGAAAAAGTCAGTTAATTTAGAAAAAACGTAATCCAACCTAGTGAAAATGACTTAAAATGCTCATTAGTTAACACATATGTGAATAATTATAAGTGATTCATATTAGAAAAATAATCAATCATAATTCACACTTTACATCATATTATTCTAAAGCGATCATTTCATCTTTTTTTCTTTTTTACTGTTAGTTATCTTTTCTGCATCTTATACTAAGAATACTCTTTTACTTAGATGTTCTTTTGATTAGGATAATGATCTCAAATTAATCAACTCTCTGTGTATTTTCTTTTTCCAACATCTCAAGTAAAATTTAATTTCATAAATATAATCTAAATCACAAAAATTATACTAAAATATCATAATTTACTCTTCCACTAAGCTTACTTAACTTAAGCTTTACTTAACTTACTTTACTTAAGCTTACTCACTGCCAAAAATACCACAAATACTTGGTATTTTTAATCCACTTCTCATTTACATGCTCGCAGACTCGCCCGGTTCCGTAAGACTTCTTACTGAAAACACAGGTCTCCTAGCTTCCCACTTCTTGCTCCCTAGCTACTTTCAGCTCCTGTAACTCATTGCTCTGATATTTACCTTCACAAATCTAACATGCTTACACTGATACGTCTTTTGTTGTGTTAATTTCATGTGGGGCATTATCTGTTGCCTCACTGCTATCAAGACAAGGATGCAGCCCTCTTCCACCCCCTTCTCAGTGTGGCTCCCACCACACAGGAACACACTTCCCTCTCTCCATTCCACCACTGAAAACTATGTGAGACCAGAATTTAGGGTTTAATAAGTTTATTATACTTCCAGTAAGTGTTTTGAATTTAAAAATCCAGTGAGAACATCATTTTGACTCTATAATGCTATTCACAGCTGAGTCATCAAGTACGTCATGATCTATTCTCCTTTCAAGCACATTCTGCTTTCTTATAGTTGGTAACTGTCTTTAATTTTTCTCTTTGCTTAGTTTTCTCTAATTATGACCATCTCAAGTCTCCAATTACTTCCCAGTTATGCATGTCTCCTCTCAAGGGTTCAGACACATTAAGAATTCGATTAACTTCACCTTGAGTATCTCCCGCAACCCTGGGCCCTGCTCACGTGATGACCCCAGGTGAGCTCTGCCGCACACCTGCCCACTGGGACCACCCGTCACCACTGCCGTCAGGTCCTCCTGTTCCTCCCTCTCTCGGTCTACTCCTCATTTCGGAAGACCTTATCCTGAAGTAACTTTCTAAGATCAGGAAGCTTGGAGGATAAGTTTGTGGTGAGCTTGTACATCTAAAAATGTTTTTATTCTACCTTCATCTTAATAGTAATTCTCTTAAGACATGGGATTTAAGCTGGGAGATCATTTTCCCTCAGAATTTTGAAAGCAATTCTCCAAAGTAGTGCTGTTGACAAGTTGAATGTCAGTATATTCCCTGATCCTATGAACTCAGTTTTTCCTCTCGGAAAGCTTGTAGAATCTTTTTATCCCCAGTATTCTGAAATATCACAATAATATCTTTATGTGACATGACTTGATATGGAAATATTTTTATTCAGTGACCTGGCACCTAAAATCTAGAAACTCAGGGAAATTTTCTCAAATTTTTTTTTCCCCAAAATCATTTGCCTCCATTTTGCCTATTCAATCTGTTTTACAACTATTATTCAAATGCTGAACTTCCAGAGCTGGTCCTCTAATGTTCTTATATTTTCACCCTTAGTCTCCATTTCCATACATATATATAATATTATATATATATAATTATATATATATATAATTTTTCTTTATTGATTTTTTTCAGAGAAAGAGGAAGGGAGAGGGAGAGAGAGATAGAAACATTGATGAGAGAGAACATGGATTGGCCGCCTCCTGCATGACCCCACTGGGGATTTGGCTCAGAACCTGGGCATGTGCCCTGACCGGGAATCAAACCACCAACCTCTTGGTGCATGGGTCGATGCTCAACCAGTGAGCCACACCAGCCGGGCTTTTTTGCTCCACTTTATAGGAGTTTTCCTTCATTTTCTCTACTAACTCTTCTTTCAAATTTTTCACTGTTGTTATCATATTTGCAATTTCCAAAAGCTTCCTTTCTTATAGTATCCTTTAATTGCTTTATGGATGTACGTAATATCTCTTAATTCTCTGAAGATATCGGAAATGAGTCTTTTGAAGTGTTTCTCTTCCTGCATAGTCTCTGTTTCCTCCCAGTTCTTTTCTCCTTGTGTTTATTTTGTGTGTCTGTCTGTTAAATCAGATGCTTTCCTTAAATGTCTGATAACCCTTGTCTATCTGCTTATATTTAAGAATGTGACACTAAAAAGCTGTTTGGAATCTGTTTGTTTATGGGTGAGCCTCATCAACCCTGGTCCTCACAGTAAGGGACTGGGCAGGGATGTTTCCTTGGGGACTCTCAATGTGAGTACTTCTAGAGGTCTTTTCTCTGGAACTGGTCAGATTCTCCAGAGAGGACTCTTCTCATCTCCTGCCTACTGTTTAACGGCCAGTGCTCTGGGAACCAAGTGGGATGATAGGGGGGCACTGAGTAGTAAACTTTTAATTTAATGGCCTATTTTCAGCAGAGTCCCTCCATCTGTACCTATACTTGGTGCCCTTCAGTGCAGAAACCTGTTATCCTCTCTGGAGAGTAAACTCGTCTCCCTAGGTGACACAGGGCAGCTGCCTATGGGCTCAGTAGAGGAAAGGGGACCTAGGAACCTGCTTCTTTATATGTTTTTTTTTTTTTTAAGTTTCCTGCATAATCTCTGGCACTTCCAAAGCGCTGTTCTATTTGTTTCTTTCTCCCACCAGGTACCCTCAATGCTGTGTCTCTTCAGAAGTCTGCGATATACACTGGTTGCTCCTTGGCTTTCTCCTCTGACGAGTTAGGATTCAGCTTTGCTGGGTCTGCTAAGATGATTACCACCAATCCACCTCCTCTCCAGCCTCCAGAACCCTGCTGCCATTTCCTCTCCCCTTTGTCCCTACGGGCTAATAACATCATTAGAAATACCTTGTTTTAATGAGTTTCAGGGAAAAAAATGTGCCTATTCAAATGGCCTCATTTAAACCAAAAACTCTAAACTTTTAAATGGGATAAAATAATTTATAATACAGCCAAAGACAATGGTAATCCTTTTTGAAAAATTTACATGCTTTGCCCTGGCCGGTTTGCCCTGGTGTTTAGAGCGTCGGCCTGAGCACAGGAGGGTTTCGGGTTTGATCCCTGGCCCTGGTCGGGAGCATGCACGAGGCAACCAACTGATCAACTGATGTATTTCTCCCACATATCTCTCTGTCTCTCTCCCTCTCTCCCCCCGCCCCCATTCTCTCTGAAAATCAATAGAAAAATATCCTCAGGTGAAGATTAACAAAAAGGAAAAAAAAGAAAGCTTCAGTACCGAACTGGTTGATATAAAATGTCAGTGGCTTAGCTGATGGGGAAAAATAAATCAAGAGACATAGACCAATGGGGTCATAGAATTTTCCAAAACAGAAGTCTAGCCAGGCATGACCCACAGACCCAATACTTCCCTGTAACTGCCAGCGCAGAGGCCATGCTTACCAGGCAGACAATTGTAGCCCATTCTGCCAAGTAGTTGACTCATCTAAGTTTTACAAAATCAAGGAACACCTACCTGAGGATGATTTTCATCAGCTTTCGTAGCCAAAATGCAGAAATCTCCACAGGTAGTAATAGAAATGAGACTTTTCACATATTTAATGTATTTCTCATTGTTTTTTGTATCCCAAAATATAACGCAGTACTCTGGACGGTCAGGTCTGGTATAAGCATAAACTACAGTATTCGAGCAATAACCCCACTAGGAAAAACAAAGGGAAAAAAGGAGGGAAGAAGGGAAGGAAAGACAGAAAAGGGGAGAAAGAAAAACCATATTACTATATTTTTACTGTAGAAATAAAGCAGATAATGTGGTTTATCAGTTCTGACAAAATGTCTTCTTCAGAAATGGATGACAGAAGGATTAACACTCAGCTTAATACCTTTTCTCTTTAAAATAACAAAAAATCTAAGAGAAATACAGATAGCTATAAAACAAATAATACACTGCAAACCTAAATTAGTTTAACTTTCCTTATTTTAGTTTGTAAGATTGAAGCCTCAGTGGTGAAAATTTCAGATTTTTCAATAGTCAATAATAGCTGTCTGGGGACAATAGGAAACGTGAATCTGGTCAAAAGTTTAAATTCTAGTCCCCAGGCCAAATTCAAAAACAGACGCTTTGACTTTTTTCCACCCATTCACATTTTTTATGTTTGTTTTTATCACAGTAACATATGCGCATGGTTTATAGTAAAACAATTCTACACGGTTTATTTAAAACAAAAACAAAACGCTGACCCCCGCCCCCCAATTTCCTCCCGGGGAGCCATGTACAACTCTTTCGGCTGCACCGGTGAGGGTATTTATCTCCATGTCGCATGTGCATTGATTACAGAACTTAGACACTTAGAGCTTTGCCTTCCTGCTAACTCTCCCAACATACTTATATGTAATTTTGAATAAACCAATATTCAGAGTCTATATTATTATGACTGTGTTTACTATTCAATGCTAAGCCATGTTTACTTTTTATACCATGATTACTTTCTTAAATTTTACTTTAAAATAATTTTAGATTTATACAAAAGTTGCGAAGACAGTACATCATTCCCTATACTCCTCTCCCACTTCCCCTATTGCTAACACCTCATGGCACCAGGGTACATCTGTGACAACCGAGAAACCAACACTGATGAAGTACTAGTAACTAAACTCCACGCTTATTGGGATTTCATCCGTGTTTCCCTAATGTCCTTTTTCTCCTCCAGAATCCTACTGAGGATATATTACATTTAGTCAGCATGCCTCCTCAGGCTTCCCTGGGCCGTGATGGGCTCTCAGTCTTCCCTTGTTTTTGATGACCTTGACAGTTTTGAGGAGCACTGGCCAGGTATTTTGCAGAATGTCCTTCAGTTTGGGTTTGTCTGATGTTTTCCTCATGCTCAATGAGGACTGTCAGTTTTTAGGGAGACCACCACAGAAGTGAAGAGCTCAGCTACCATGTCACATCAGGGGGTGCGCAATAGCCACATGACACCCTGTGAGGCTGACCTTGATCACCTGATGAGGCTGACCTGATCGCCTGGACAAGGGGGTGTCTGCCAGGTTTCTCCACTGTAAAGTTACTTTCTTTTTTTCCCTTTTCCATGCTGTACTCTTTGGAAGTGAGTCACTAAATGCAACCCACACTCAAACCGGGGAAAAGGGGGACGATACTCCACCTCCCGAATGGGGTGGTGCCTAGTGAATTCGAACACTTCATTAAGGAAGATTTGTTTTGTCTCCCCCATTTATTTATTTAAATTATTTATATCAGTTTGTATTCTTGGACATTTGTTTTATAATTTAGGTTATAATTCAGTGTTACTTCATTTATTTTGTTGCTCAAATTTATCCACCTTTGGCCACTAGGCGCTCTTTCTGGCTGGCTCCCCTGTCTCTTTGGCCCACCCCCAACCTGTTTTCGGAGCACTTCCTGGTTGTCTTGCCCTGTGAGATGCTCCGTGCTACCTTGCACTTCCCCACACTAGTCCTAGAACCACCATTTCTCCAAGGTTCTTTGCCCTTTAAAAATTAGATGTATAAGTCTTGTTAATAACAAATACCCTTAGTAGTTTACCAGCTCAGTCTCATCCTTCAGAACTTATTTTGGATCAAATGTTTAATTTAAGATAAAATAAAACACTCATTAGTTATTATGCTGCTTATTCTCCTTTTCCCCTCTGATCCATTCTCTGCCCTTCTCTACCATTCCCTGGGCTACCTTGCCTTCTGGTTTGGCCAAGAGAAGACACCAGCAGGTGGAGACAGGGTTGAAGTGTTTACTAAACCGTCCCCCCCCCCCCCACACACACACACACACATACATACACACCTCCAACCTGTCTCTGCCCAGCCAGCTGGCAGGGGCTGTGCTCCTGCAGGGGGGACCCTCTTCACAGCCACAGCTCTAGTGGGTTCCAGAACAATACGTCCTTACCTTGCCCACTGTTGCTAGTCTCTAGGTGCTAACTGTGCCATCCCCTACCAGTCCCCTTAACCCTGCCCATACCCCTGTAACAGACCCTGCATCAGTCTCTCTCAATGACTCCTTTGAGGTGCCATCTGTTTCCTGTGGGACCCCGACTGTTGGAGTAATGTCACTAATTACATATAGTATCCTAGAAAAGCTTACTAGTTCTAAGGTCTTCACACTAAAAAGCCTCCTTTCGGCTGGTTTCTAAAACAGGCTATGAAGACATGCAAGAAGCATATATTATACTTTGAGCTGTAATAAAAGTATTTAGTAAAAAAAAACAGCCCTTTTTTTTTTTTTACAACTGCTCATAATACTCACCTTGTAATCAGGTCGAATATTTGCAAAGTATATAAAATAATCTACAGCTAGTGCAATTTTCAGTCCACCTCCTTCCCAAGACAGTGCCGTTATCTGCTTTCCAGAAACCTTCAAGGTGCCTAGACACTGAAAGATAATTATATTGAACCTAAAACACCACAATTAAATAAGCTACAAATTACTACCAATCACCTCACCAGGATCAAAACTAATATGAAAATTATTTCGTGAAAGGTTGCTACTCACTTCAAAATCATTTTCCTTGAATTTTTATAATGAAAACCATACATATGATAGGAGAAATGTATAAACTATAGCCAAGGAATTCAGTGTCAAATTTTATCAAACCTAAGATGCCAGAGATTTAAACATGCATCTTTATTTTTATGTACAATTAAGGAAAGAGAAAACACATTGTTAATTAAAACAGGACAACTTCAATTATAAGATGCATCTCAATTTTAGAGTTGCAAAAAAGTGTGCTTCTTAGAATCAATGGATTATTGTATAGTAAACTCAGTCCTTAAGTCTTGCCTCTCTTTCATCCCCCACGGCCAACCAGTCACCGAGTCCTTGCCTGCATTCCTACCTACCCTCCACAACTGCCTCCCGTCCTGAAGGAACTATAGTAATAGCCTCCAAACTGCAATGTTTACCTTTCATCTCTTTCCTCATTCCCACCTGTACCTCCAAATTCAATCTCCACTCTACTGTCATAAATATCTTTGTAGAACACAAATCTGATCATTTCCTACCCTGCTTTTTAAAATGTTTGATAATTTGCCCAGCCAGTGTGGTTCGGTGGCTGATCGTCGACCCATGCACCAAGAGGTCGCCGGTTCAATTCCCAGTCAGGGCACATGCCCAGGCTGTGGGCCCAATCCCCAGTGGGGGGCATGCAGGAGGCGGCCAATCGATGTTCTCTCTCGTCGATGTTTCCATCTCTCTTTCCCTCTCCCTCTCCCTCTCTCTTCCTCTCTCTCTAAAATCAATAAAGAAAAAAAAATTTTTTTTAAAGCAAACGGGCCTTAGAATCCATGCTTTTCTACTCGGAGAAGGCTGAACTAACAAATTAAGCAGATAAAACAATTTAATGATAAATAAGCCAATGATGATGAACAAAAATAATCAATAAGGAATGAGAGTTAAGAAGAAGGCTAGAAACCTCGAAACAAACATCAGATTTTTAATCATTTAGGAAGCTTGAGAACTATGCTTTTGTTTTTCCTTAGTGTTTCCATCTATCGGAAATATTATTAGCTGACAATGTAGAGACAGCACCCATTCTCCAGAGCACATTCTACTAGGTAACTCTGAGATATCGATTCAAAAAGCTGACACCATTTCTTATTCTTACAGAAATTATTAAAATATAATAAAAGATTAATATTAAAATATTAATATAACTGGTGAAGGCTTTGTATAGCAAAATTACATATTTTTGAAGTTTATGGTGAATTTATAAAAAGCAACAGGATATCCAAAAGGGACTGAATATATTCCAGAGTTAGAAAATAAAGTAGGTAAAATTTTATTAAGTTGAGTTACTAACAAGTTCTCATTTTCTAAACTGTTTGAAATTCACAATATATTCATTCTCTTATTTGATATTTTCCACTACTACTTCAAGAAATCTCTCTTTAAAAATTAAATTTAGTGCCCGGCCGATGTGGCTCAGTGGTTGAGCATCGACTCATGCTCCAGGAGGTCGCTGGTTCAATTCCTGGTCAGGGCACCTGCCCAGGTTGTGGGCCTGATCCCCAGTTGGGGGCCATGCAGGAGGCAGCCAATCAATGTTCTCTCTTATCGATGTTTCTATCTCTCTCTCCCTCTCCCTTCCTCTTTGAAAATCAATAAAGAAAAAAAATAAAGAACTAACTTCAAAAAAAAAAATTAAATTCAGTAATAATACTATTGAGAAGGATAACATATGCATTTATTAAAACAATGCTTATCTTTTAATGTAGAATCACCTAAGATTAATTATTAAGATAGATTTTCTTAAAATAATGATTATTCCACAACAAATTGAACTATTAGAAGTTTGGGGGAAGGACAGATAGATACATATATTTAATATCTATGCACATTTAATATATCACATTAAAAATCCAAAAATTAGGGTTGGGAGGGATGGGGAGGAGGGTGTCAATGAGGAAAAAAGGAGAAACATCTGTAACAAAAATAAATTAATTAAAAAAATAAAAAATAAAAATAAAAATCCAAAAATCTGAAACAACTAAATTACACCAAAAAAAAACTTAAAATCCAGCTGCAAAAACCCATGCATATTCAGATCACAGAGAAAATATTCTAAATAACTATTCCATGGTGATGTCCTTATGTGAAACATCTGGTTTTCTAAATGTACAGAGTATAAAATAAACTCCAAGATAAAATACAACTATGAAGACTTATAATGAGGACCATTCAAAGATAGACACCTGATATTTTTACTGAAAGTGTCCCTTATAAAAAATGTGGCAGTGCTGCTGGTGTGGCTCCGTTGGCTGGAGCATCATCCTGTGCCCCAAAGGATCGTGGGTCGACTCCCGGTCAGGGCACATGCCCAGGTTGCAGGTTCCATCCCCCATCAGGGCACATGCAGGAGGCAAACAATCTATGTTTCTCTCTCTCTCTCTCCCTTCCTTTCTCTCTAAAATCAATAAAAACACATCCTCAGATGAGTATTAAAAATATGTGACAAGTTTATACCTTCTCTCCATTCTTTTTCCCCTACCTCACTCGCGGCATATTTATTTTTTTATCCTCACCAGAGGACATTTTTTCTTCAGAGTGGGAGGGAGAGAGGGGAAGAGAAAGACAGAGAGAGAGAGAGAGAGAGAGAGAGAGAGAGAGAGAGACATCGGCATGAAAGGGACACATCGAGTGGCTGCCACCCGCACAGCCAACCAGGGCCGGGGACAAACTGCAACCGAGGTACATGCCCTTAGCGGGAACCGAACCCGGGTCTCTCTGGACCGCAGGCGGACGCTCTAACCGCTGAGCCAAACCGGCCAGGGCACTCGCTGCATATTTAAATGGCGAGAAGACAGACTCTCGAGCACACTAACCTCACCAAACGGAGTGTAGAACTGCACGATGTTGAGCTCTTTGTCCTGCGTGCCGCCCGCTTTCTGCGAGCCTGCCACGGCCAGCACGCTGCCAGTGTGGTTCCACTGGACACTCACGACGTACATGTTCGTATCAATCAAAACAGGATCTTTCAAAAAGAAGAAATGAGGCAACTGTGGTAAAACAGCCGAGAGAACTTTATGATCTGAAGGCCTAATTTTTAAATACTTTTTTAATTCTCCACATTAAAAAAAAAAAATCACGTACTTTGGTCGTTCTCGTGTCTCATTATTTGGCACCGCCCATTGTCAAAACAAACAGCCAGGCAGGGGCAGTCCGGCTCCACGTAGCCCTCTGTGCCGTGGTACCAGTGAATCCCAGCAATGCTGATGGCTCCCGTGACACTCACCAAACAATTCAGCTTCATTTTCATCTACATAAGATCAGTTGGGTTACTGCTCCGTATTTTAAAACAGATCAGTAAGAATAGAGTATCGTAGAAAAAAACAAAGAAAGTAGGATTTTAAAACCTGGTTTCCAGTGCAGGCTCGTCACTTACTGGTTCCCCAACCCTGAACACAGCACTTCACCTGGGTTTCAGTTTTCCCCATTTGCAACAAGAGGATTAAAAACACTCCGTTTTTACGAGACTCAGATGACAAGAGGTATATAAAAATACTGTGGAAATAACAGTGTCATACAAAAGCTGGCTTTCTGACTTCCACTAATGAGGGGATGTATGTGATGCCTGACCCTGACTAAAAACATCAGCTCTGTCCCAGCTAAATCTTGCAAAGCCTGAGTCCTTCTTGAGATGACGCAACCCGAGCCCATTCGTTTGCCTTCTTCCCGGAACCTGCCTTCTGTCCCTGACTGCTGAAGTCTTCCATTCTTTTTACAAACAACCTTCAGTGGCTTTCTACAAAAGCATCTGTGGAATCTCACGTAAACTCTGGCTTCGGGTGTGAGAAGACACAAAGATCAAACCGCACGTCCTCCTGCTCAGCATCCCCCAGCTACAGGACAGAAATCGGGGCCTTCCCGCTGCCAGAAAATCGGAACGCAACGCATTCATTTCCCTTGAAGCAACCCAGAGGTTTTTCTAATAAAAATAATTTTTTTTAGACGATTTAAACCTGAATTGAAGACTTTCTTTTTTTTTTAATTGAATTTATTTGGGTGACATTGGTTCACACAACCATACAGGTTTCATGTGTACAACTCAACAAAACTTCATCTGTGTACTTCATCATGCACCCATCGCCCCCGCAAAGTCTCCTTCTGTTCCCATTTATCCCCCCTTTGCCCACCTCTACCTACCCCCACCTACCTTCCCTCTATCACCACACTGCTGTCTGTGTCTATGTGATTTTTGCTTAATCCCTTCACCTTCTTTCATCTAGCCCCCCCAAATCCCCTCCCCTCTGACAGTTGTCAGTCTGTTCCATGTATCCATGCCGCTGTTCCTATTTTGTTCATCCATTTATTTTGTTCATTAGACTCCACATATGAGTGAGATCATAGGTATTTGTCTCTCTCTGACTGGCTTATTTCAATTAGCATTATAACCGCGAGGTCCACCCACGCTGTTGCAAAGGTAAGATTGCCTTTTAACGACCGAGTAGTACTGCACTGTGTACATGTACCACAGCTTTTTCATCCACTCACCTACTGATGGGCACCTGGGCTGCTTCCAGATCTTAGCTATTGTAAATGGTGCTGCTATGAACATAGGGCTACATACATTCTTTTGAATTAGTGTTTTGGGATTCTTCGGATATATTCCCAGCAGTGGAATCACTGGGTTAAAAAGCAGTTCCATTTTTAATTTTTTGAGGAAACTCCATACTGTTTTCCACAGAAGACTCTCTTTTTTTTTCCATCCTCACCCAAGGACATTTTTCCATTTTTTGTTCAGATAGAGTGGGAGGGAGAGAGAGAAACATCGACATGAAAGGGATACATCGAGTGGCTGCCTCCCGCACGACCCAACCAGGGCCGGGGACAAACCGCAACCGAGGTATGTGCCCTTAGTGGGAACCGAACCTGGGACTCTCTGGAGAGCAGGCCGACGCTCTAACTGCTGAGCCAAACCGGCCAGGGCAAGACTTTCTTGATTACACAAACCATCATAAATAAATGTGTACACAAAAAAAATAAATAAAATATACACATAAAAAAAGTTTTTAAAATTAAATTTTAAATGTCAGCTCTAATAAATAACATTTACCATTTTGAAAAAATAAATGTGTATACATATATGAATGATATGTAAGATAAACATAAAATTATATAAATAAAACTAATGAATATATGAGTATATACTTACCATAAAATTCCCTTGACTATCATAAATGTGTATTTCTCCATTCGCCATTCCAAAAAGTAAGACTTTACCATCTGTGGACCATGCGACATGCCATAACTGGACACCCTTCAGGTCTTTCCCCCAAATGCGATTCCCTAAAACAAAACATACAACATATTATTATTATTTCATTAAAAGTTCAAGGTCGCCAATCAATGTCTCTCTCTCACATGGATGTCTCTCTCTCTCTCTCTGTCTCCCTCCCTCCCTTCCACTCTATCTAAAAATAAATGGAAAAATATCCTCAGGTGAGGATTAACAAAACAAAAAACAGTAAAACCTTTAAAAAAAAAAAGTTCAAGGTTGCCCTGGCTGGTATGGCTCAGTGGTTACAGTGTCGGCCCTCGCACCAAAGGATCTTGGGTTCGATTCCAGGTCAAGGGCACATATCTGAGTTTCAGGTGTGATACCCAGCCTGGGTCAGGGCACATGTGGAAGGCAACCAATCGATGTGTCTCTCTCAAATCAATGTTTCTTTTTCTCTCTCTTTCTTTTTATCTCTCTCTCTCTCTCTCTCTCTCTCTTCCCCCACTCTTTCCCTCCCTCCTTTCCACTAAAATCAATGGAAAAATATCCTCGGGTGAAGATTTAAAAAAAAAAGTTCAAGGTTATGATTCTCCACCAACTGCTCTAAAAATCTTGTTTTGCTAAAGAGCTCTCACATTCTTCACAGCATTCACACATCTGTTCAGTGTATTTGGTCAGTAAATATTTGTTGAGCAACTACAACATGTACTGCATGCTAAACATCCTAGTAAACATTTGAAATAGCAGCTGTTTCCAGCTCACTCCCTTCTCTTCTAAACTCTGACCCAGGACCTGACTCCCAATGAGCAGACGAATTCACCTTCTACTTCGGAAAGAAAATAAAAGCTTTCTAAAGAAACCCTTATTCTCACTTTCAAACATTCAGAACATGACTGAATCCACATTTACCCTTCTGCTTTGCCCCCCAATACAAAGAAAAAGGTATGTCCCCAAGCAGACACCCATCTAAGGCGAATCCCTCCACCTATTCTCTGATCTAATCCTCTCCTAGCTTTACAAAGATCTCTTTCAACTCTCCTCTCCAGGCTCTCTCATAAGTATTTAAACATATTCAGATCTATTCCTCTTCATAACTACCACCTCAAATAAAAACAAACAAAACAAAACAGAAAACACTTCCTCAAACCTAAATTCCCATGTAGCTACCAACCTATTTCTACCACTCCTTTCCCAGCCAAACTTCTTGAAAGAGTTATCCATATCTGTAGTATCCACTTCACTCCCACTCAACCCTCAACCCAACGAAATCTGGCTTCTGCCCCACAACTTCACTGAAAATGCCTTCATTGGGTCATGAATGGCCTGTTGCTAAATCCAATGATACACTGTTTTCTTTTCTTTTTTGACCACCTCTTCCTTCCTTCCTTCTTGGTTCCTATGAGTCCATGTTCTCCTTTATCTCCAAGACTTCTACTTTTTAGTATTCTTTATGGAATTCTCTTCTTCTGCCATCCACTAAATGATGTTGGTTTTTAGTCCACAGATGGCCCTTAGGTTGTCATCTATTCCAATGATTTAAATTACCATCCGTATGCTGGTGATTCCCAAAATTACACCTTCAGCCTAGATATTTCTGAAATGCAGACATGTATGTCTAACTGTGGTCTAGACATGTTTACTTGGATGTCCTATGGCATGACAAAATCAGCATGTTCAAAACCAGTCTTTCTCCCACATCTCTTATTTCAATAAAAGACGCCATCATCCATCCAGTTGCCAAAGCTAAAAACCTGGATATAACCCTAGACACTTCCATCCCCTCATCCCCAATCCAATCAGTAATAAAGTCTTATCCATTCTGCCTCCTAAGTATCTCTGAAATGTGTCTACTTACTTCCCCTCCTTGTCATTAGCCTGGTTCAGGCTACCACACACCATCATCTCTCACCCGAATTGCCATAGTAATTTCCCAATTGGTACACCTGCCCTCTTTCTTTCCTTTCTCTATTCTTCATATCACACTCACAGAGATGTTTCTAGAGAACAAACCCGATCGCATTGTTTCCATTCTTAAAACCTTTCATTGGGTTCCCAATACTCTTAGAGATAAATCCAAACTCCTTTTATAACTTATGATCTCCACGGTCTGGCCTCTGCTATTCTCTCTAATTTCATCACATACAACTCTTCTCCCTGGTATTATACTATACTGATTCTCAAAATATTTTCAATACCCCAAATGTGGCTAAGTTCAAACCCTCTGCACCTCCTCAAATGCTATTTCTTAGGCCCAGGATATTCTACATATCAACTTTCCTTGTGGCTAATGCTTCATCATAGACATCACCTCCTCCAGGGTGCCTTCCCTGATCCCTCCAAGTCTAGGTTAAAAACATACTTCTGCATTTTGCTGTATTTTCCCTGTCTTAGCACTTATCATAAGGCACTGTAATGCTTGGTTACTTATCCATCTCTCCTCATCTAAATCTGGACCAATTTTTGTTGTTGTTGTACCTAGTGCCAGAACTACAGTTATGATTTTGTAGGCACTCGGAAACAAACATTTGTGGAATATACAAAGTTACACACACAAAAAAAATTTTTAAATCAGAAAAATAAAAATGACTTAAAAATAAATTATTTCTCTCTAGATAAGTGTTTCATATTAAAACAAAGGTACATTTCAGAAGCCCAATGTTGTCTTTGACCTAGAATTTGATCGTTTCTTGGACTTTTGGCTAAGATCAAGTGTATGAACAAGAATGTGAAAGAGTTTTTAAGGCTACAAAACACAACTAACAGTGACATGCTCAGCTCTATTAAAAAAATAACTGAATGATCATTTCACAATATATAAAATATCAAATCATTATGTTGTACACCCGAAACTAATGTTATATGTCAATTATATCTCAACTTAAAAATAATAACCAGAGCCCTGGCCGGTTTGGCTCAGCGGTTAGAGCGTCGGCCTGCGGTCCAGAGAGACCTGGGTTCGGCCCCCGCTAGGGGCACGTACCTCGGTTGCAGTTTGTCCCCGGCCCTGGTTGGTCATGCGGGAGGCAGCCACTCGATGTGTCCCTTTCACGTTGATGTTTCTCTCTCTCTCTCTCTCTTCCTCCCACTCTATCTGAACAAAAAATGGAAAAATGTCCTCGGGTGAGGATAAAAAAAAATAATAATAATAATAATAATAATAATCAGAGATTATTATACATCTATACACTTTTTGAAATTAAAGTCTACATATTTATAATACAGTGTAATAAGTATAAAGAGAAATTATATAATTAAGCAGACATATTTAAAATAATTCTGAAATTTTAATTCCCTTTTTTAAGTGCCACTGTAGGAAATTTTTAAAAAATAGACTTTTTTACTTGAATATACTTAAAAATAAATGAATGTCATCAAATTATAAACCAACTGTTTTCTCTCTTTATGTTTATTTTTCTGTCAGAAGGCTAACATATAATAATTACTTTAAACCTCTAAAGATAAAAACGTCAGCTGAATCTTGACCTTAATTCTGGGTCTAAGGCATACCATCCACTGAACCGACTATCACAGCCCCGTCTTCATACACAATGCAGATCTTCTGTCCGTCCGCAGTCCAGCTCATGCTTCGAACCACTGATTTATTTCTATTGTTGATCATTTCCTCATACCAAGAGCCTATTTTCACAAACAAAAAAATTACAAGTCAAAACTTCCACATCTATTAAATGGTACTTACTATTTGAAAGCATTCCATGGAACACAATGTGAAATAAATAACTGCAAAGTTTTCTACAGCGTGAGACATTAAACTGTAAAACCTTCAAATCCAACATAAACAAAATGAAAAATTAACTTAGGCTTTGACTAATAATTGCTTCAAAGAGTATCACTGAAAGCACAATAAATTCCCATCTTTTTTTCTTTCCCTCTTTCTTCCTTTCTTTCAGTCAATTAAAAAGTCAAACTTCATTTGCTTTTAAAGGGCCAAAACAACAGATTTTTCTCAAAGCCTAACTTTTCCCACTTGAACACACTTAAGATAATAATTAAGGAAAAAACGGAATAACCACAATAACTTTGTGTGCATGCATAAACTCTCCAATGATTAACTATAAGCATAGGAAATACAAACATATTAAGTAAAAACTCTAAGCCTACTTGAGAAACATTTTAAACAGTTTATATCAAATTACTGAGACCACATTACTAATGCTGAATGACAAAAACATTCTTGTGCACAGGTTTGGAGTGAGATGTGACTTGTCTCGAGGTAACACCAAATGTGAGGCAAATCACAAGTCTATTTTGTTTTGTTTTGGGGTTTTTTTGTTTTTTTTAAATCCTCACCTGAGGATATTTTTTCCATTTATCTTCAGATAGAGTGGGAGGGAGGGGGAGAGAGGGAGAGAGAAACATCCATGTGAGAGAGACACACTGACCAGGGCAGCGGACAAACCGCAACCAAGGTACATGCCCTTGAGCGGAATCGAACCTGCGACTCACTAGTCTATGGGCCGACGCTCTAACCACTGAGCCAAACCGGCCAGGGCTGGTTTGTTTTTTTTAGAGGCTTTACCACATTTTGGTATAGGGAACTCTGGCCTGCAGCCAAGCAAATAATCATGTCATTTGGAATACATGATTATCAAAGCCAGGTATTATCAGAGTCAGGACTGAGGCCCTGACACCCTACCTTGGAAAAAGACAAAAGTTTATCCTAATCTCCTGTACTTCCACATTCTACTCCCTACACACACACATACACACACACATAAACTTTAAAAAATAATAATAATAAATTTGTGTACTATGGCATATCTTTTAACTAAGAATTTTTAAATGGTATACTCTGAACATTTTCAAAACAACACACATGAACTAAGGTACCCTTTTCATTTCAAAATGACGGCCACAGGCCTCCAGCGTACACGTATTATGAGTTTTGTGGGATTTTCTTTCACAATAGTGACACACCTAAATTACTCTTTCTCTCACTCTCTTGTGGGCAAAAGGCACAAACTGTGAGCCAGAGTCAGAGCTGAGATAAAATCCATATCCATGAAAGACAAGGAAGCTAACTGACTCAACAAAGGAAAGGAATTATTTCCTTTGACTTCTTAATAAATGTGTTTTGACCTACTGACCTAACTCCAGTCACTGACCACAGAGAAACTAATTCTTATTGGAAACCTGGAAAAACAGGAGCTACCTCAAGCAGAAACTCTTCTGCTAAGAGTCTAAGTTAATTTTGGAGATAACCAACAGTCACCTAATTCGTTTTCCTAATACAAGGTCACAGTTCAAAGGAAATGAAGTTAAAGGGAAAAGTAGGGACCAAGAAATCCAGAAATATCACCCCTGTGCAGTCAGGATGAACTCCTGTGGCTGGTTAAA
Source organism: Tadarida brasiliensis (assembly GCA_030848825.1). Classification (NCBI taxonomy): domain Eukaryota; kingdom Metazoa; phylum Chordata; class Mammalia; order Chiroptera; family Molossidae; genus Tadarida; species Tadarida brasiliensis. Next base: position 67,804,347 of record CM061270.1, on the reverse strand, counting down.
AGGGGTCTATTTCTGCCCTGGCCAGTGTGGCTCAGTTGGTTGAGCACTGTCCCGTGTACCGAAAGATTTCAGGTTCGATTCCTGGTCAGGGCACATGCCCAGGTTACTGGCTGGAGGCAGTCAATTAGTGTTTCTCTCACATCAATGTTTCTCTCTCTCCCTCTCCCTTCTTTTCTCTCTAAAATCAATAAGAATTTTTTTTAAAGGGTTCTATTTCAAAGATGTTATTTCCCCATTTAAATACTGTAATCCAGACTCCAACTGGTGAAAGATTAAATAAACTCTCCTAATATACCTTTATAAAACATCCAAACAATGATAAGCCCATTTTGATCACTGGTAGTCAACTTCTGATATTGTTCATTCCATGTGACAACTTGAACACAACCTAAAAAAATATGAAACAATTTAGAAACCACAAAAAAGCTATAATTAATTTCATGCATATTTTTATAACAAATGCCAGAGAGTATGCTAAAATCAGTACGGTTCCTGTCCAACTAACCAATCCTTGATATTAGTCAAAAGTATTCAAAGCATACAGTTACTATTGTCACTCACTTTTTACAAGAATGCGTAATACTATTTTTCATGTTTGTTCCTATTTCATGCCAGCAAAGCACCTATTATGGTCAGATGCAAAAGCTGCCATAGATCTGCTGACAGAAACAAATATAAGATTTACCAAACTGGCCAGACTCCCAAGGATTATAGTGCCCAAAGGACATCATACTAAGTACTTGGTTGTTTTTGGTTTGGTTGTGTTTTTTTTTTGTTTGTTTGTTTTTTAGTTTTTATAATCCCTAAATACTTTAGTGTATATTTCTTAAGAATAAGGACATTCTCTTTCATAACCACATTACAACTCAGGAAATTTCACACTGATACAATATCATTCTCTAACCCACAGTCCACATTCAAATTTTATCAATTGTCTAAATAATGCCCTTTATAGATACTTGTTTTTCTCATTCCAAGACCCAATCTAGGATTACAAGCTCATTCAGTTGTGCCCTAGCCGGTGGCTCAGTTGACTGGAATGTCATCCTGTGTGCCAAACGGTTTCGGATTCAATTCCCAGTCAGGGCACATACCCACATTTCAGGTTCAATCCCCTGTCGGGGTATACAGGAGGCAATCAATCAATATTTCTCTCTCTCTTTCTCTCCCTTCCTCTCTCTCTAAAAATCAGTTTTAAAAAGTAGCCTTGGGTAAGGATTAAGAAAAAACACAATAGTGCATTCAGTTTTTATATCTCTCTGGTACTTTAACCTGAAACCATGGGACAAATTCTCAGAAAAGATTGTATCCTACCCATAGACAGATACAGTATTTTCTAACATATAAAATAACAGCTACCATTTTTCAGCTTTATTGAAGATATTGTTTAATCATGTAATGTAAAAGTTGTTGAATGACTCTAGGCTGTATTATGGCTCAACAGAAATTATTATTTTAAATATTACCATTATTGAAAATGATGACAATTCCACACTAAGTAGATGGTTTCCAAATGCCTAACCATGAAATATAATTTTAAAATTACATGACTTACCACTATGACCTTCAAGATTCTGATTCATAGAAAGGTTATTAGGAGCTGCAAGACCCTTCAATTTTGCACCATCTAGAAAAACAAAAAATAATAACAAAAACTACTATGATAAATATATAAAAGTGACAGATTATAAGATTTTGACATTTCTTGCTTTTTTTGAAAGGAGGTTCTATTCCTGGATGACATTAGAAAAATTTGTTTTAAGTATGCCTCATTCTAATCTATTTTTTTATAGTGGAAATATGGACAATACACCCTTGCAAAGGTATTATTCTGGCAAAATACAGCCAAATGTATACAAGAACATTGTTTACTCAGTATATTAAATAATTAGTAATTATTATTAGTACTACTTATTCCCTCCCAAAAGATCACAAATAGAAATATTTATGACATGTAGATTGAAAAAATCTAAAGTAGAAGAGGGATAAAAAGCAAAGACTTTGGAAACTGGTTTTACTAGATTTTACAAAGTATTGTATTTATTCATTCATTCAGCAAATATGTATTGACTATCTACACTGTGGGAGGTTCTGAATATAAAATGATGAGCAAAATAGCTAAAGCCTCTCCCCTGACAGAACTGTAGTCTACTGAAGGGATAGATATTAAATGCACGCTCACATGCCCACCTAAATTTATCAGTATAAATGTACATATTAGTATTTATAGAAACTGGAGAAGTATAGGCATAATAAGAGATAGTAACGCACAGGGGTTAATTTCGATGGGAGGGAGGAAGATCAGGGAAGACTTTCTGAATGAAAGATATTCAAGCTGAGACTGAGGGATAAACTGGAGACGGCCAAGCGAGATAGGGAAAAGGGGAAATATTCCAGGCCAGGAAACAGCCAGGGCAAAGGCCTGGGGGTTCAGGGGTAGAGCCTTTGACAAATTGAAAGAAAGCCCCGTTCAATTAGGGGAGAATGACATAAGATGAGGCAGGAGTGATAAGCACAGGAAAACTTACGAAGTCTTTGTAGGAAATGATAAGAATTTTAGATTTTATCCAACGTGCAATGAAAGCCTTTAAAGACTGCTTTTTTATTTAAGTTATTTGTTCTCCTTGATTACTAATCATACTATAGATAATATATACAATATTAATACACATCATTTCAGTAAAATAATCTTCACTTAGAAAATCTGATCGCTACATGTAAAATATAGCCTTTTAAAACTTTCATTTAAAAATATATATTTATGAAAATCTTAAAATTTTGTGACAATGGAAATTTAAAAAGTTGATGCTAAAAAATTCTACTTTCAGATAACATGTGTTTTTAGTGATTTTTTAGGGAGAGAGAAATAGAAACATCAATGTGAGAGAGAAACATCAATCAGTTGTCTGCCATACACTCTCCAACTGGGGATCAAACCCCACAACCTAGGTATGTGCCCTGACCGGGAATCAAACCCGCAACCCTTTAGTGTACAGGATGATACTCCAACCAACTGAGCCACCTGGCCAGGGTTAGACTACTCATTTTATTTTATTTTATTTATTTATTTTAAAGAAAACGTTTTGTTTTGGTTTATTTTCTTTATTGATTTCAGAGAAAGGAAGGGACAGGGAGAGAGAGATAGAAACATCGATGAGAGAGAACATCGACTGGCCGCCTCCTTCATGCCCCCCACTGGGGATTGGGCCCACAACCTGGGCGTGTTGCCCTGACTGGGAATCAAACCGGCAACCTCTTAGTACATGGGTCAATGCTCAACCACTGAGCCACACCGGCCGGCTAGACTATCCATTTTAACACCAGTCAGCTGTCAAACAATTAAGATAGAATAAATGTTGTTGACATACAAACATTATTTTTTTTTTTTAATCCTCACCTGAGGATATTTTTCCATTTATCTTGAGATAGAGTGGGAGGGAGAGAGAGAGAAACAGTGAGTGAGAGAGACACATCAATTGGTTGCCTCCCGTACAACCCCGACCAATGCCGGGGACAAACTGCAACCGAGGTACATGCCCTTGACCAGAATCGAACCCGCGACTCTGGTCCATTGAGCCAAACCAGCCAGAGCTGAACATTATTTTTTAAACATAAGGTTCTTACACTCATTCAATCTTTTAAAAATTATACTGTACACTTAAACCTTATTCTAGTATTCTAAAAATATTTGATGGAAACATTTTTCTTAACTTATAGCACTGAAAATCCATTCTCAAGCCTCTAGCTATAGTCACTGGGACCAAGTAAAATTAGTGATAAGTGATTCTAATGGTTTACAGGACCTAAGATATCTGAAAATGAAATAGTTTCCACTGGTTTATATTGTCTGAAATCACAGTTCTGCACAAAGTATATGCAGACTACCCTGGCCCGTTTGGCTCAGAGGTTTGAGCCTTGGCCTGAAGACCAAAGGGCCCTGGGTTCAATTCCCAGTCAAGGGCACATTCCTGGGTTGCAGGTTCGATCCCAGGCCCCAGTCGGGGTTGTGCAGGAGGCAACCAATCAATGTGTTTCTCTCACATTGATGTTTCTCTCTCTCTCTCTCCCTCCTTTCCTTCCACTTTATCTAAAAATCAATAGAAAAATATCCTTGGGTGAGGATTAACAACGACGACAAAAAAATTATATATATATATAATTTTAGATGAGAAGAATACGTTTTTGAAATTTTGCTTTATATAATAATTGAATGAATATCATCCACATCTGAACACTGTCTCTTGCTGGCAGCCACTCCATAACTTGATCATGCAAAAGATATTAGCAAAACCTATGTAAAAGTTCTGATTTCCAAATAAAAGGCCAAAAGTTTTAAATGAAGTAAAGCCACCAATATCCCAAGATTCCGTTGAGTTACATTACTAAACACCCCATGGCCAATAAGGTAACAAATCAAATTGGCGTGGGAACAAAAATCTGATAATACTGACATGATTATTCTAAAAGCACATGCCAGTAGCCCTTGGATTTAAAAGGTATGATGAGCCCTAGCCAGTTTGGCTCGGCATTAGAGTGTTGGCCCGCAGACCAATGAGACCCAGGTTCGATTCCGGTCAAGGGCACGTGCCTCGGTTGCGGTTCGTCCCCGGCCCTGGTCAGGGTTGTGCAGGAGGCAGCCAGTCGATGTGTCCCTCTCACATTAATGTCTCTCTCTCTCTCTCCCCCTATCTCCCTCCCTCCTAATCTGTCTGAGGATAAATGGAAAAATGTCCTTGGGTGAGGATAAAAAATAAAAAAAAGTATGATGAAAGAAATCACCCTAATAAAATAAGGCATTGAAAATCCATGAAGATGAATTTCAGAATGAAATCAGTGATTTCAACAATCCAAAGTATCTCCCAGCAGTTCAAAAAGTCCAAAGGACTTAAAAAGATTAAACTGTGACAAAGCTGACTGAGAATGAAAGATGTAAGAGAACAGAAGAAGCTGCTAAGGATACCAGGAACCAAGTACAAATCTTTGAGAGCCTTTATCTTAGGAAAATCTGGCTGACATTCATAAATATCAGTCTTTGCATTTTGCATTCATAAAAATTGTTAGAAGCCCACTTCCAAGAGAAATTCCTGTTATATGCCACACAATAATTTGACAAGCAGGATCAAAATATATGGAAGACATTTTTGCAACATTTTTTAAAAGATAGTAGAATTCTGAGAAGGTACAGGGACCATGTTCTCCAGACTGAGAATTGACAGAATCGCCTGGCTGCCGTGCGGGTCTGTGTGAATGGCTGCAGGTGACGGTGTACACACCCCTGGGTACAGCTTTAGATATCTCTGGAGGCCGGATTTTCAGCACATCCTTTAGGTATGGGTTGGTATGAATAAGAACATCTCTAGAACGAAGGCAGGAACCTCTCCCTGTCAATCTTATTGGGTAGGCACATTGGAAGGCTGAGGCATTCTCACCACCTGCAGTTCCTGGAGAACTGTGCAGATGGCTACAGCTGGCTTGCAGGATCTAGGAATACTTTTTCTCTGACCCAAATGTTTGCTTTAGGGAGATATCTCCTCTCATGATGATGAGTGGACAGAGTCCTCAGCAGCAGTGACAAGAAAAGCAAGAGATGACATCTCAACCCTCATCAGGGCCATTACCCTCAAACCCTACCACAAGCAACTCTAGCCCAGACCAGCAGCCCTTTAAAGACTTTTTAACAGGGGAATGACATGATCTGGTTCCTTTCTTTAAGATCACACTGGCTGGAGTGTGAAGAATAGACTAGAAGGAGGCAAGAGACAATGGAGAGGGAAACTAATTCTCATAAGCAGTCCAGGTGAGGGATGACAGTGGCTGGCACTAGAGAAGTTGTAGGAGAGACAAAGGGAAAGGACGGATTCAGATACACTTTGGAGACAGAAGCAATAGGGTTATTTATGAAGGTGATGTTAATGGAGGTGATGTTAATGGACAGGGGGAACCCTGGCCGGTTTGGCTCAGTAGTTAGAGCGTCGGCCTGCTCTCCAGAGAGACCCAGGTTTGGTTCCCGCTAAGGGCATGTACCTCGGTTGCAGTTTGTACCTCAGTTGCAGTTTGTCCTCAGCTCTGGTTGGGTCCTGTGGGAGGCAGCCACTCGATGTGTCCCTTTCACATTGATGTTTCTCTCTCTCTTTCTCTCTCTCCCTCCAAATGCCCTCGGGTGAGGAAAAAAAAAAAATGGGCAGGGGAAGGGAGGAGCTTCTAGCTTGAGCAAAAGGGTAAAATTAAGACATCTGCTGAAATAAAGAAACATAAAGATATTTGGGAGAAGATCAAGAGTTTAGTTTTAGACACAGTAGGTATGAGATGCCTATGAAAGATTCAGTGATGTTCAGGTTTGAAAATCAGTACTGGGCTGGAGAGATAAATTTAGGACTCATCACCCCGTAGATGGCATTTAAGCCGTGGGAATGAAAAAATAAGTATAGAGAGCATACAAAATGAAGAGAAAGTTCAGAGCCGAGTTCTCAGGAATTCCAACTGTTAGAAGAGAAAGAGAATATGGTAAAGAGGCTGTTAAGTTCCAAAACAAGTAATTTACTCCATTTTCCAAACTTCTCAAGAAGTTCTACTTTCCCCCAACCTTGGAGTATCCTGATGAGGCTCTAACCAGCTAAGCTACCTAGCCAGGGACACGAATGCATTTCTTAATGTAACTAAAACTTGTTGCATATGTCAAGCAAGATAAAAATGCACATGTAATATACATATGCAAATATATTTAAGAAACATAACAGAGAGAGAAATTTTCTTTTAAGACAGTTAAGAAAGCCAAAATATTGAGAGATTAAATGACTAAACATCAGAAGTCAAATTCTTTTTCACTTTCCATCAGTAACTTCAGCAAAAGCCATCTGAACTTGACTGCAAAAATACTCTAGAAAAAAACACCACAAAATGTTTGGGATTTTGCCCCATCCCCCACCCCACCCCTTTAAAAAATTTTTTAAATCGCATACTGACAATAACATGAGCGAATCTCCACTAGTTTTCCACCAAGTTCAAACATGTGGGCTTGCATTCATTTGCCTACCTGTCTGTGTCTCCAATTTCAAAACTTTCAGTAACCCATCTTCGCCACCACATGCTATGAATCCTTGGTCCTTGTTCCAAGATATACATTTCAGCTTCACGTTATTGGGAATGGCAATCTGAAAAGTAACCACAGCCACGCTCACGACTTTTTACGAAGGAGGTGGGAAATGAGTCTGCAGGAGATGAAAGGCTGGAGAAAATCCCCCCCACCCCCACCCCAAGATGAAAAAACGGTCAGCCTTGGAGTGAGATGTTTTGAAAAGGGACGTGTCTCTGAACTGTGCCGGGCCCTAACTTTGGGGAAAAGAGAGAGACGTTCACACAAAAGAAGGGCACAGCGAGGAACCCAACGGGGGAGTCGCCTGATGGGTTTTTAAAGAGGTGAGTGGGACACGGCGATATAAATCCATACCATCAATCCACATTCGCTTTCCACACACACACTTAGGCTACGCTTTTGTAATTATATTTCCCGGAGGCCCGTGATGGTCCAAGGAATGTAAGTCACCGGGGTCAGCAACAGGTGGAGAAGGAGAGGGAGGGGAGCACGCTCGGGTCTGTCCCGCGGGCCCTGCTGAAGAACCCAGCCGGGCAGGGAAGGGAGGGAGTCCTGCGGCGGGGCTGCTGGCTCCGCCAAGGACTGTCTGGGGCTCGGGGACCGGCCGGAAGGTTGGAGGAGGGATGGAAGCGCCGCGATCGGGACGCCTGGCGTCGCGGGCAGACGCGGGAGCCGAGAAGGAGCGAGGGCGCCCCCGGGGAAAACTCACTCTCTTGCTCAGATAAAAGAACATCCCGGAGGCCCCGACGGGGCGAACCCAGCCGCCGAAGCCCGCAAGTGGAAACTAGTCGCCAAATGCCAGTACCAGCCGCTCTCGCAAGCTCCCGTCGCCCTGGCAACCGGTCGCATCCGGGGCGCCGGGGGACACTTCCGGCGTCGCTCGTGCAGGGCTCAAAGGGCGTCGTGCGCCTGCGCGGACGTCGGGGGGCTCGTGGGAGTGACCGTGTCAAGGCCAAAGCTGGGGTAGGGGCCGGTCTCGGCTTCAGGGCCTCTCTGTGCTCCCTGAGGGCGGGTCGCCGGCCCTCCGCGCGCTGCCCCGAAGCCTCGGGTGCCAACCCGGCCGCACCCCCGATGGTCGCTGTGAAACTCGCAGGAGGTGTCAGCATCCCCTTAGGAGGGAAGGCGCCCGTTCACTGATTGGACATTTATTTTCTAAGCCCCAAAGCCCCAGCACTGTTGAAAGGGAAAAGTCATTAACTGTATTTGGTAGGTTGGCGCCTTCGGGCAAATGAAATTGCCAACTTGCGTGTTTGGTGCTTGCAAACCGTCCCTTGGGCCTTCGGGGATTAGAGAACTCCCCAGAGCCGTTTGGGGGTTGGAGTCTGTGTTCACTCTATTTGTTTTAGAACTTTTTAACAGCTTATTTAAACTGTTACTACAGCCCAAGGGCCCTTATAAAAATATGTGTGAGCTTTGGGCCATTGCAGCATATAATTGCCACTGGGGCATAGCCTTCCATTTTTAAATAATTGAGGTATTTGATATTTTCTCACCTGGAGTCAACTGTTCAATATTCTCTTCTTTTCCTACCTTATTTCTTTCTTCAATTCTCGTTTGTGCTTTTTGAATCCCTGGAAAGTTACAAAGCACCACAATTTTAGACATGGTGCAGAAACGCTCATAAAATTATTGTCTCACCCATTTTTTTTCCCTCTGGTTTTCCCTTTTACCATATTCTTTATAATCTAGCATGTACTTTATGCAACAGTAGTCAATTTCCCCACCTAGAGTCTTTCCCCATCCCAGGCAAACAATGTGCAACCCCTTTACCTGAGACTGTTGCCTCCCCCAGTGCACTCAATAATTGACAAAGGTCCTACTGCCTTTCTATGAAATCTAAACCCTGGCTAAAATCAGATCGCCCTTCCATCCTCAAATGTCTTTACTATGGTGCCCCAAGTCTAAGCAAGCCAATATGCTTTCTGCACCCCACCATTCCTCTCTGCTTCTAAGGCCTTTTTATATATCCTATGATGGTCCTATCCTCTTGACCAATTGTACTTAGCCAAACACATCAACCAGGTCTTCCTGAGAAATTCTTTCCAAACTTAACTCCAGTCCATTCAGATAATGTGTATTTGTTTTCAAATGTATGTGTATCTGTTTTTTCAGCACCACACTGTAAATTCCTAAAATATGTGGGCACCTCCTCACAGGCTCCCTAGACTAGACTCATGAGGCAAATGAATATTATCTAAACCAGGGGATCCCAACCAATGGTCAAATTTAAGACACGATTAATTGAAGCTAGTTACTAATGGTCACACTCTTGAAAAAATCATCTCTAAATACCTTTCCTTAGTTCTTGAACATGAGCTCTCATTTATTCCTTCTATAGCACCATTACTCTGTGATATATTATTGATTCTGTGCTCAAATAAGTTTGGAAAATAATACTGTTCTATGTTATATCTTTCAAAAAGGTTGAGAAATAACAATATATGTTTCATAAAATATATACTGTCTTGATGTATTTGTTTTTCATTTATTCCCTTTAAAGTTTATATTTTAGATTTTTTACTGTTTCTGGGTTTTGACTGTTTCTGTAGGTTATATTTGCTTTTCAGGCACATATATTAATATAACCTCATCATAATTTTACCTAAATTTAGATAATTTTACTTTATTCCCTCTCCCACAACATTCTTGATTAAAGCCTTTCTATTTAACCTGAACTTACATTTCTAACCTTAAGAGAATGAGATTTAAATTATAGAGTCACATTATGTTCTTTGACAAGAAACTATTATATATGCAAAATAATTTAGTTTACTTTAAGGAAATATGTTAACAGACAAAATTAATGAATCAACCCCCCCAAAAAAAGGCATGATAGTAATATATAAAGATACTTTTTTATTATACTAAAGACAATACAAACCAAAAAGAATTAAGCAGTACACAATTTAAAGGACTGTTTGCTTCCAAAAGTGATAAGCATTAAAGCTGAAAAAAATTTATATGTAAATGAAAACTAGGCTTATCACTAACGTTTAAGAAGACAACATTAGATTTTGTTACTTGTTACAACAATATTTATAAACATAATTTTATCGATTGGGTCATAGAGTAAAAGAATAAAGTAAATCTAAAGGTTTTGTCCTTGGTAAAAGTTATAATACTTTTTTTTTTTTTTATCCTCACCCGAGGACATTTTTCCATTTTTTGTTCAGATAGAGTGGGAGGGAGAGAGAGGAAGAGAGAAACATCAACATGAAAGGGACACATCGAGTGGCTGCCTCCCACACGACCCAACCAGGGCCGGGGACAAACTGCAACCGAGGTACGTGCCCTTAGCGGGAACCGAACCCGGGTCTCTCTGGACTGCAGGCTGACGCTCTAACCACTGAGCCAAACCGGCCAGGGCAAAGTTATAATACTTTTAAAAAATATTTTATTTACTGATTTTAGAGAGAAAGAAACATTGATTTGTTTTTCCATGTATTTATGCATTAATTGGTTGATTCTTGTATGTGCCCTGACCAGGGATCGAACCCACAACCTTGAAATATGGGGATGATGCTCTAACCAACTGAGCTACCTTAATTTACAACTAAAGATTTTAGTTGTGTGTTTCTTTCAGACATCAGAATGGATTTAAAATGGCATGTGATGCCCTGGGTGGTGTGGCTCAGTTGGTTGGAGTGTTGTCCTGTACACCAAAAGGTGGAGAGTTTGATTCCTGATCAGGGAACATACCCAGGTTTCGGGTTTGATCCCCAGTCAGGGCACATGCAGGAGGCAACCAATGTTTCTCTCACACCTCTCTCTCTCTCTCTCTCTCTCTATCTCTCTCTCTCTCTCTCCCCCCCTCCCCCTGCCCTTCCTCCTTTCCTTCCTCTCTCTAAAAATTAATTTAAAAAAATTTTAATGCCATGTAATGTTCACTTGATCTATTTAACTGTTTTATTTTATTCCATTGTATTTTGAGAGAGAGAGAGAGAGAGAAACATTGATTTGTTGTTCCACTTATTTATGCATTCATTGGTTGATTCTTGTATGTGCCCTGACTGGGGATTGAACCCCCAACCTTGGGTGACACTCTACCCAACTAAGCTACCTGGCCAGCGCCATGTTAGCTGTTTTAGATATGTGTATTACAATCCCTTGACCATAGTTTCAGTAATACTCTAGCAAACATGAGCAAAAACACAAAAAATATTAAAGAAACAGTTCTAAATTATATTCCTCTCCATTTAATTAAATGAGCTGTTTTATGTGTAAATACTATGTAAAATTTAAATTCTCAGTAATAACAATGATTTAAACTATAACTACTATGAAGAGAAAAATAGATCAAAAAGTTCCCACTGTATGGAACAAAATAGCTAGCCCAGAAATAAACTCATGCCTTTGTGGTCAATTAATATTTGACAAAGGAGGCAAAAATATACAATGGTGTAAAGATAGTCTATTTAATAAATGGTGTTGGGAAAATTGGACAGGTATGTACCAGAAAAAATGAAATTAGACCACCTTCTTACACTGTACACAAGAATAAACTCAGCCCGGCCGGTGTGGCTCAGTGGATTTAGCATTGTCCCATGGACTGAGAGGTCTCGGTTCGATTCCCGGCCAGGGCACCTGCCGGGGTTTCGGGTTAGCTCCCCAGTAGGTGGCGTGCAGCGTGCAGGAGGCAGCTGATTGATGTTTCTCTCTCACATCAATGTTTCTATCTCTCTCTCCCTTCTCTCTCTAAAAAGTCAACAAAAACATTTTTTTAAAAAACTCAACACCAAAACAACAAACAATCCAATTTAAAAATGGGCAAAGGACCTGAATAGATACTTCACTATAGAGGACACAGAGATGCCAATAGACATGTAAGGATGCTCATTGTCACTAATCATCAGAGAGATGCAAATTAAAACCACAATGAAATATCACCTCACACCTGCCAGAATGGCTACCATAATAAATCAACAAACAACAAGTGCTGGTGAGGATGTGGAGCAAAGGGAACCCTTGTGCACTGTTGGTGGGAATGCAGATTGGAAAGCAGTCTGGAATTACCTCAAAAAATTATACATGAAACTTCTTCATGACCCAGTGATTTCACTTCTGGGAATACATCTGAAGAAACTCAAAACACTGATCTGAAAGAATATATGCACCCCTGTGTTGATTGCAGCACTATTTACAATAGCCAAGATTTGGAAGCAGCCCAAGTGCCCATCAGTAGAAGAGTGGATAAAAAGCTGTGGTACATTTACACAATGGAATACTACTTGGCCATAGAAAAGAAGGAAATCTTACCTTTTGCAACAGCATGGATGGACCTGGAGAGTATTATGCTAAGTGAAATAAGCCAGTCAGAGAAAGACAAATACTGTATGATCTCACTTATATGTGGAATCTAATGAATAAAATAAACTGATAAACAAAATAGGAACAGAGGCATAGATACATGGAACAGACTGACAGCTGTCAGAGGGGAGGAGGGTTGGGGGGCTGGTTGAAATAGGTGAAGGAATTAAGAAAAAAAAACCTCATAGACACAGATAACAATATGGTGACTACCAGAGGGAAACAGGGTTGGGGGCAGGTAGAAGAGGGTAAAGCGGGGATAAATGGTGATGAAAGGAGACTTGATTTTGGGTGGTGAACACATAACACAATATACAGATGATGTATTATAGACTTGTACACTTGAAACCTATACAAATTTAGTAACCAATGTCACCCCAAAAATTCAATAAATTTTTTTTAAAGAACAGAATAAAAAAAATGTACATTTATTTTATAAAGGAAGAACATTGGGAAAAAATAGCAAAATCTCAGTAGTTTTGTACAAGTGATTTTTATTTACTTCTTATACTTTATACATTTAAAAGTACAATGAATATATAATATGACAATAATTATTGAAATAACAGACTTGTGTTTGAGAACAGAATGAGAGCTTAGGAACTGAAAAAAAATGAAATGGCTCAATTAGTAAATAAATAAAGAAATACTAAACTCTTCATTCTACTTCCTACCAACCATTTCACAGTCCTAGTTTAAAGACTCTAAAGTTTACATTTTAATAAGGATCTGGACATTTATTTCCTTAGAAAAATGACACTGACTCTCCAGAAAATCCTCAAACTCTTTATCTAGTAATATTCAAGCATTTGTAATAGCAGATATTAGCACCACTGGAATGTGCAAAAGTATTAAATACACCAACTTCTCCATATTTCCAGGTGAAAATTTTGATCAATTTTTTAAAAATATGTTTTTATTGATTTGAGAGAGAGAGAAACATGGAATCGAACCAGCAACCTTTCGATGCATGGGACAATGCTCAACCAGCTGAGCCATACTGGCCAGAGCAAAACTTTTGAGCAGTTTAATGATGTATTTGTCCAAGTTCATTTGCTCGCAACTTCTCCAAAATGCCATCGAGTGGACAGTTGTTAAGGCCAACACCAATTATTTTTAGACATTAGAAAACATAAATACACTTTCAAACACTTCAATACAAAATAAAATAATTACATTCTATTGTAAATAAAGAAAAAGAGTAAAACTGTCTTCTCATCAAAAGTCTAATGTAACCAAAACCTCAGAAATTCTTCTTTAGAAAGCATGATACAAAGCAGCCTTCAAACATCTGTGCTCATATGTCCCCTAAAATAATTTGACAAATAAGTGATGTCTTGTGCATATTTAAATTATATGAAAATTTTCATGTTTTAGTTACAAAATATGTAAATTTATGCTCTTATAAATATTAACTCTCTAAAATAAAATTTAAATTTTCCCAATGTATCCCATTTAATATTAAAACTATACTGAATTGATACCTAGTATCATTCTTCGAAAATAAAATATTTAAAATTTAAAAATGTGTATTTCCTTTCTACTTTCTCCACAGAATTTTATTCTGCTTTGAATCTCAGAAATCTTTTCTTGATCACTCTATTATGCTTCTCTGAAGTAGACTCACACAAACCAGCATGCACATATATATTGAAATTACCTTTCAGTTAAGTTTCTTTGACCATAAGGCACCAATTTTTTTTTTTTTTTATCCTCACCCGAGGACATTTTTTCATTTTTTGTTCAGATAGAGTGGGAGGGAGAGAGAGGAAGAGAGAGAGAGGGAGAGAAACATCGACGTGAAAGGGACACATCGAGTGGCTGCCACCCGCACGACCAACCAGGGCCGGGGACAAACTGCAACCGAAGTACATGCCCTTAGCGGGAACCGAACCCGGATCTCTCTGGACCGCAGGCCGACGCTCTAACCGCTGAGCCAAACCAGCCAGGGCAAGGCACCAATTTTTTTTAAATCATCTGGATTGAGTTATCAATACAACTATTGTGAGCACATAATGGATCCAAACAACAAATAAGTTACAAATTTTGACATAAAATCATTAAAAATAAAAGGTAAAATTGAATTGCAAAGGTGTCTCAATGGAATGGATTGGGGGAGCAGTGTTTATGAAGACTTGGTTTAAAAAACTGTTGAACTGCCCTTGTTTGGCTCTCTGGAGATTTCACTTTTCCAAGAAATTCACATTAGTAATACTGGGGCTACGTGAGAGGTGCGCCTTTCTTGTGTAAAGTTGGGAGAATGGTGATCCTGAAGCGAGAGATGGGAAAAGAGAATGCCACCTGATCCCAAATAGCATTTTAGGCAGGTCATTTTAAGGAAGTGAAAGATTTGGAAACTGATCCCTTTAAAACTCTCTGTCTACCACCCCTTCACACACACACCCCCAACCCCCCCGACACACACACACAGGCACAGCATACCCCTTGAAAGTTTCTACATACTCTTAGTTTCTACATACTCCTATCACAATCCAAATATCACTCCTCTTACATCCCTAGGAACAGTGTTGTTAACTTGTGCTATGCTAAGAAAAAGTACTTTCCCTGAATTACAACTTTGGCTAAGGAAGTGATTGGAAAGTTTCTGACATGGTACCATGTTACATTTCAAATCTGCTTTTTTGACCACTTGGCTAGCCAACATATTACAGCTAGGTGTCACCTGAGCTGCCACGCCCCATTCATCAGCTGACTCATCTGTGCAAGTACACATTCCGAAGGAAGACGCCAGATCAAAGAATCATAGCATAATAGAAGAGCTCAAACAGGAGCATATACTGCTATGGAAAAACACTAGAGAGAGAAACAGGTAGCTTTTACATGCAAATATGAAATGGGTGAAATGGTCTCTTACAACATTTCAAAGGAACTCTAAATTTAAAAATTAAAGCTGTGCCGTGGCCAGTTTGCTCAGTGGTTAGAGCATCGGCCCGCGGACCAGAGAGTCCCGGGTTCGGTTCCCACTAAAGGCACGTACCTCAGTTGCAGTTTGTCCCTGGCCCCGATTGGATTCGTGTGGGTGGCAACCAGTCGACGTATCTCTCTCACATCAATGGTTCTCTCTCTCTCTTCCCCCCTCTCTCCCTCCCGCTCTATCTGAAGATAAATGCAAAAAAATAAAAAGGCTATACAGTATTGTATTGCTCATCTTAAAACTTAATGAACATGGAGGGCCTTTATCCTGTGAAATATCCAAAAATGGTTGGCTCATTGTAGCACCTAGGTTGGCTTTAAGCAGAAGCAGAAGACCTTCCAGAAAGGATATGCTTGGTGTTCAGTCCCTGCAGATACGAGATGACCTTCCCCTGGAATGCCAGCGTGGCCTCACATCCACAAGCATCTTCGACGGAGATGAGTCTTCGGGCTTCTTGAATGACTGATGGCAATGACAGTGTATGAAACGTTATAATTAATCAGAAATCATAGCAAATCAGGAAATCTACGATTCGAGAGTTCTATTTTTAAGACTTACCTAAATGCATTTTCTGGAAGGTAAAAGGACATAAGAGCACACAGAAAGAGGAGGAAATACTTTGGAATGTTCAAGTCACAGAAGAAATTAAATTAGGAAATGCTGGGGACAAGTTTACAATGTCAAAGCTGGTTATATGATGGGTGATGGTTATAAGTGAGCTCATTATATTTTCTCTATACTTTTGTGATTGTCTGAAATTTTCCAGGATATAAAGTATATTTTTTAAAAGATGCTATAGTGGGAAGCCAAGACTGCAGAGATACGACGATTAGTCGTGTGATGCTGTGTCCTCATTAAAAAATGAAAATGAGGAAAATCTCTATGTGTGGCCGAAATACTTCAAGGATCAAAACTAAAATTTTCCTAGATGGACTATAAATTCGATTGAACTATTTAAAATGAGAGTTCTTGTTCTTATCCATAAATACTTAGGAACTAAAAGTTGTACTGACATTTAAGCAAAGAACCTGGGAGAATGATAATGCTAGCTCCTGTTTCTTCCTGTAACTGAGTGGGCAACTATTCCTACTCAATATCACAGCCCCTAAAGTTGCCTAACAGAAATAAGAGTAAGTTCCCAGGTCTGAAGACTCCTGTGTGATCTTCCACTCGAGTGGTACTACTGCCTGAGGACAGGGAGTGGTCCTTTGCTCCCACATTTTCTCCCATATTCTACAAAGATATGACATAGGGCCGAGGGACCAAAAACTCACTTGATTAAGTATAATCTACCTACCTGTCCAAATCCTACTGAACCTTTTAGGGATGGCCAGCTCAAATCCCATCTCAATCAGTCAATCAGTCAGTAAACCAGGATGTAACTACTGAATACCAAGTACAAGCCCATCCATCATTCCTGTACAGAGTATAAAATTGGTACTTAGGATACTTTTTCAGTGTATCTTGCCTGATAGACTATAAACTCTGTGAGGGCAGGGGCTCAGTGGGATGTTCTAATTAAAAGACCCCATAGGAAATTGGACGACTGCAATGTAGCACAATTGAAAGTTGAAAGATGGATCCATTCACAATAGCATCAAAACTAATAAAAGATTTAGGAATAAATTTAACAAAAAAAGTGTAAGACTTGTACACTGCTAACTACAAAACACTGATTTGTATACAGTCCCTTCCTCAGGACCTAAAAGTACATGGTATGTAACAGTAGTTCCGTGAAGAGTTGCTAAACAAATAAATTAGTGAATGGCTAAACAAATGAGGTCAGAGCCTAAACCATTATAAATCATGCCAGAATCCCCATCTTCCAGCAGTAGAAAAAAATGCCCAAGAGTGATTTTTTATTTCTTTTCTTTTTTTAAATTTGTTGTTGTTGTTGTTGTTAATCCTCACCCAAGGATATGTTTTCTATTGATTTTTAGAGTGGAAAGGAGGAAGGAAGGGAGAGAGAGAAAGAGAGAGAGAGAGAGAGAGAGAGAGAGAGAGAGAGAGAGAGAGAGAGAAAGATCAATGTGAGAAAGAGACTTCAACTAGGGTCAGGGATTAACCCCACAACCTTTTGGTTCATGGGCCAATGCTCTAACCACTGAGTTACACTGGCCAGGACTGATTTTTCCTTCTAATTAAAAAAAAGAGAGAGGCTAGAACCAGATCATGGAGGGAAGAATTCCTGGTGGGAGGAGTAGAATTGTTTCATTCTGATGCCAAGTGGGAATCCCTGGAGGATTCCAACCAGGAGAATGTGCTTCAGACTTGGAGAGAGAAAAGCTTACTCCTAGGTTGTCCTACCAAATGAAATAGGATTAAAGGGCCAGTCTTTACCTGAACACGTCTTCTTGTCTTCATTCAAGGTGAAGCCAGGGTGACAGTCACAGTGGTAGGACGCAGCCCCATCACTCACACAAATGTGCTGACATCCGTGAGAGCCCAGAGCGCACTTGTCACGAACTGACCAGGAGTGGTGCAGGGAAGGAAACGGTCACAGATTACAACAGGAAACTAAACACCGACTTCTGGGAGAAAACCGCTTTGGTCTGGTCCCAACACGTGTTGAGAAGGACTCCTTCAGTCATCAGCAACAAGTCGCCCATGTTCCAGAAGAAGAAAGCCCATTTCCTGTCCCGTATCTCACATCCCCTTAGCCTGCCTTTTACTGCATACACCCCTTTCCTTTTTATTTCTTGCTGGTATCTAGGAGTGTCTTCTCTGTTTTCCTACCCGCAGCACTGGGGCTGCACTGAGTGTTGATTATATTCCAGAACTCACCTTCAGCCTTTCCTGACGATCACCCATGCCTCCAACATCTCCAACCATACATGGGTGTTCTTCACCACCAACAAGATTATTATTAGGGACCTACCTGCCCACGCAGCGCAATGTGATGCTGCACAGAAAGGACTCAATGACCGAGGGCCTGCCCTTGATAGCTTACAAAGTGGGACGGAGAGCACTCAGCCGCACACACACACATCATCATCATCATTCTGATGGTGATGGTGATGCGTATGACTGCATAATGAAGTATTATCTGCCACAAGTAAATACATTTCATGGAAGGAGAAAGTTTGCCCAAATTTGAGTGGGGAGCAGAGAAAAGTACTGGTCCCGTGGCCCAGGTGACCCAGGACAAGTGAAAACCACTTGTTCTTTGGCAAACCCAGAGAGGCCTCCTGAGAGACATAGGTTCTTCCTCTGTCACTGCAGGAGCCAAACTCGTTTATTTATTCCCCTCTAACTCTCCTCTGAAGGGTCATTTCATGCTCAAAAACCTTCCATGGCTCACTATTGCCCCTAAAACAGCTGTGTGTGAGAGATGCAAGGCTCTGTGTAATCTATCCATAACGTGTCTTTCCGACTTCATCGCTACAATTCAAGTTGTTCCAGCAAAATGCCTAAAAAGAGAAAATGTCATTCTCCCCCTCATCCCAGCTTAGCAGCCAACTCTCGAGATAACAACTGGGCGAGCCTCTAGCCCCGGCCTCTGCTCTGGGCCTCCACATTTATTCACAAGCCGGCCAACTGCTCAGCTAGGGGATCTGAACCATGTACCCCAGCTTTGGACAGTACCCATTATCAGCCTAAAAATATATGAATACTAACTTTCCGCCAACATGTCTTTCTCTTCCAGCTCCCTTCGCTCTCGTATGCTCTGCACCATGAGACAGGGTAGCTCAGTGTTCAAGAGCACATGTAACCGCCAGAGCAAGTACCTGGTTCAAATCCTGGCTCTGTTACTCATTAGCTGAGTGACTGGGCAAGTTCCTCAATGTGTCTGAGCCCATTTCCTCATAACGTGTCTGTTGCTGTGAGCCCGGAACGTGTGGCTGAGTCTAAAATGCCTAGGACTACGCATGCATACAGCAGGCATTGAAGGGTGCCGGAGATCATTAGCGGGAGCATTCCTGGAGTCGTCCACCTTGACTGAAATTTCCTTTGGCCCTGGCCAGTTTGGCTCCGCGGTTAAAGCATCCGCCCTCGGACCAATGAGTCATGGGTTCAATTCCGGCCAAGGGCACGTACCTCGGCTGCAGTTCGTTGCCAGCCCCAGTGGATGCCAACCAATCGATGTGTCCCTCTCACATAGATGTTTCTCTGTCTCTCTCTCTCTCTCTTCCTCCCTCGCTCCCTCCCACTCTATCTGAAGATAAATGGAAAAATATCCTCGGGTGAGAATTAAAATAATAATAATAATAAATAATAAAAAAAAAGAAAATTTTCTTTGTCGTTTTGTGGGTTTTCTTACATAAAATCTTCCATTTTATTCCATATATGTTAGTTGAAATGTAAATTTGTTTTTGCTTCCTTTCCCAGGATTTCATTGCTCCTGCAGCTTAAAGTACCCAGTGGGACACTTGAAAGGATTTGAGAAGTGTGGCCAGGAGTCCTCTCCGCCTGCCTGACAGCCCTACTCCTTGAGCAAGCCGCCTCCAGCCAGTCCCTGCCCACCCCATCGCGCCACTCCTCCACCAACCTGCCACCACCCTCAAAGGCCACCTCCGGTCCCACCTCCTCGGTGCTGCTCATGTGGACAAGAAAGGGGCCACGTATTACACCTGACAGCTCGGGGGAGGCCTGCACGGTGGTCTTACGAACTCGGAGACCTAAAGTAACCACATAGGATGGTGTGAAATGAAAACTTTCTAACTAAAAGCAGCTTAAGGTGGGCAGTCATGTCCTAGGGCGGTGTTTTTCCCTCACGGAAGTCAACCTTCACCTTAACTGAGCCTGTCTGTGGTCTTTTTGCATCTAAGAGAACATGTCTGATAAACATGCCTTTGGAATATCAAAGTAATTGAACCAGAGTAGAGACCACAAATCCCCTCCTTGTTATTATTATCATGTTGCTTGTAAACTGTTAACTGTCCTATACCCGCCTGTGTAAAAGAAGTATGTGTCTATTCCTTTCATCTTTCATCCATTCCCAGAGATTTCCCCACGCTGCTTTCTCCAGCCTCCCTAATCTATCTCCAGTGGATTTCATGTAACGCCCTTACAGCTTTCCTTTTGATTCTAATGAATAAAATAAGTTGCAAACCCTGGTTAGTGTGGCTCAGTTGGCTAAGCGTCATCCTATGCACTGAAGGGTCGCTGGTTCGATTCCCGGTCAGGGCACATACCCATGTGAGGGTTCGATCCCCAGTTGGGGTGGGTACGGAAGGCAACAGATCGATGTTTCTCTCACACGTGGATGTTTTTCTCTCTCTCCCTCTCTCTTCTTCTCTCTCTAAAATAATTTTTTTTTAAGTGGTAAAACTGGCCCTGGCCAGTTTGGTTCAGCAGTTAGAGCGTCAGCCTGAGGACCAAAGAGTCCCGGGTTCAATTCCAGTCAAGGGCATGTACCTCGGTTGCAGTTTGGTCCCCAGCCCCAGTTGGGGTCACGAGGGAGGCAACCAATCGATGTCTCTCTCTCACATCGAGGTTTCTCTCTCTCTCTCCCTCTCCCACTCTTTCTGAAGATAAATGGAAAAAAATATATCCTCGAGTGAGGATTAAAAAAAAAAAAAAACTTTAAATAAATAAATAAAGTGGTTAAAACTGCCATTTTTGGAAGCATTTATCTCAATCCGTTAAGATTTTGCTTCCTGGCAATTGTCATCAGTTTGGCTCAAATAAACACAAAAAATTCTTACAGGTTTGGGTGTTTCTTACGTTGACACTGACCAGAGATAACAAGAGGACAAGCCTCCAGCCCTGGCCCCTGGCTACGGGCAGTCCCTCTCCCTGGCACTCAGCCTCTGCTCGCTGAAGGCACTGCTTCTCCTCGCACCCAGCCAGTAGGCATCTCCGAGCGGGAGTGGATGCTCCACAGTGCCTTGTTCCTGGGAACAGAATAGGTGCTCAGTACTCTTTCATTTTTTTACAAAGGAAATTGGTGATAGCCATTTCCCTTCACCTTTCACCTCTCCTGAAAAGGTCACCTAATATATCTTCTCAAGGGAGAGGAAAATATGCATAAAATCTCAAAAATATACATCAACTATGCCAGAACCAAACACCACCTGGAGAGCTAGGAATTTCTCTTAGGAGTGTTTTTACGTTATAAATGCCGCCCTGTTCTGCCAGTGAGTTTAAATCAAATTAATGAGGGTTCGCTAGCCAAGCCTCAGATTCTTCAAAGATTGATCATCCAGAAACTGTCAGGGAATGACTCGCTGCAGACTTACTGGAAGATCTATGTGGGTCGAATTCAGTCATTTACAAAGTCTCCTTTACTAACACGACCCAGCTTTAACATGAACGCCACAGAAAAGTTCCAGGCCAGGTTTTAATTGGAAAAAGATCAGTTCGACCTATCACACCAAATAGTTCCTGTCCAATTGACTTCCTCTAAAGTTTCCTCTTTGCTTTATAAGCCCCCAGTGTACAGAGCTAGAAAATGTTCCTGGATGAGGACCCTACATTCACTGAGCTTTTCTTATATCCCCCACTCCCTACCCATTTCCCAGTAATTTTCTGAAGTCATCTGCGTCTGCAGATTCCAGTGAGCTCATTCCTGTAAGCAATACGTACCTTTGTCTGTAAGCACAGTCGACTGTCTGAAGCCTGATTCTTTACGTTACTTTGAAGAACCTCTTTTGGGGAATTGCAAGCTGGTTTCACTGCACTTGAAAGAGCCAAGGATGAAAGGATTTGCTGAGTGTGCCTTACCTGAGCAGGTTTTCTTATCTTGATTCAGAGTGTAGCCCTCATAGCATTCACAGCGAAGGGACCCAGCTCTGTCGTTCACACAAATGTGCTGACAGCCATGTGTACCCAACGCACACTGATCTTGAGCTGCCAGACAAAAGTCCAGGAGAAAAGAAATTCAACATGAAGAAGTCTTTTATTACCTATATGGAGACATCTGATTTGCAGCTAGAAATAGGTAAGAAGCAAACCCCTCAGAAACCTTTCAAGGGCATCGGTACGATTTGTCCTTACTGAAAGCAAGTTAAGTTAAACAAAAATCCTACGCACACAATACTCATTCTTCTACTTTCCCCAGCTCCTTGTCAGAATCATCTATATGGAATCTTTAACTCTAAGTATCTCATAAAATACTTTCGAAAGCATTCCTTTTGGGTGTATTTGTATTTTTGCTGAATCAGAGGGATACCAACAGTTGTGTGGCTACTTGTACTAGATTCAGAAAGACACGGAGCTTGAAGAAAGTGTACTTCAACCCTCTCCTCTTATAAGTAAGGACACTGAGCCCAAAGGACACCAACAGACTCAGAACAGCATCAGAACTCAAGACCCAAACTGTCACTCGGTGCACGTACTCTGTACGGACAGGGTGTTTTTTAATTATTATTTTTATTTTTAAACTTTTCACTTTGAAATAATTTCAGGCATATGAAAAAGTTGCAAAAATAGTACAAAGAGGTCCTGTTCTTCACCCAATTTCCCCAAATGTTAACATATTATATAACCATATTATAATTACCAAAACCAGGAAATTAACAGTGATACAATACTATTAACTACTCTACAGATTAGTTCACTACTAAGCTACTCATCTAACTAAGCATTCAAATTTTGCCAATTATTCTCCCAATGTCCCTTTTCTGGTCCCACATTGCATTAAGCGGTCGCATCCCCTTAGTCTCCTCCAATCTGTAATGTTCCCTGTCTTTCTGTGTCTTTCATGACTTTTACACTTTTGAAAAGCACTGGAAAATTATTTTGTGGGATGTCTCTCAGACTGGGGTTGTCTGGTGTTTCCTGGTGATTCGGAATTTTTAGCGAGAATAACACAGAAGCGCTGTTGTGCCCTCACGGCACCGTGTCAGGAGATGCATGAGGTCACTGTCACTGCCGTTGATGTTAACTTGGATCACTTGGTGACAGTGCTGTCTGCCAGGTTTCTCCACCATGAAGTTACTGCTTTCCCTTTGTAAGTAACACATATCCTATGGGGTGTTATTTGATGTTAACTGATTAAACTGTCTTTAGCACTTGGAAAGGACGGTTAGGGCTGGCACAGAAAAGGAAATGAACAACCCTCTTACACATGTGGGCCGTGACACATACATGAGGCCATTTCTAACTTAGTTCTAACAAGACTGAGAAATGCAAAAAGCCAAGGGTGGTAAGAGAGGGAAACAGATCACGTTTCCCGTCAATGTGCCCTACCCCTCCAACACTGCTGACAGCGCCAGGAAGGTAGATAAAGAGGTGGCAGTGGAAAAGCCCCTCCTCCACTTACCTGAACACGTTTTCCTGTCTTCGTTCAAAGTATAACCTTCGTAGCACTCACAGTGATAAGAGCCATTTCTGTCGTTCACACAGATGTGTCCACATCCATGAGTGTTAAGAGCACACTTATCGATAGCTATCAAAAATGATCGGGACAAATGGGAACACATGGAAACGTAAATCAGTAATTACAGACCACACTACACCCACACAAGCACACACAGCACAAGAGGAAGGTTACAGGACTGGAAGCTGGGAACCAACTTTCTGGTATTGGTTCTTTACTAACAGACCCCATACATGGGTAAGTCTCCCTTCTTTGGGTCTCAATTCATTATCTTTAAAATAAATAGGTTGGCCCTGGCCAGTCTAACTCAGCGGTTGGAGCGGCAGCCCATGGATCAAAGAGTCGCGGGTTTGATTCCAGTCAAGGACACGTATCTCAGTTGCAGTTCATTCTCTGGCCCTGGTCTGGGTCGTGTGGGAGGCATCCAATCAATGTGTCTCTCTCACATCGATGTTTCTCTCTCTCTCTCTCCCCCCCTCCCTCCCAGTCTATCTGAAAATCAATGGAAAGATATCCTTGGGTGAGGATTAAAAAAATAAACAAATAAATAAAATAAGTAGGTTGAATGAAATGACTTATAAATTTACTTCCTCTCAAAAATTTTTTTCCAGGATTTTTTTTAAATGGGCCCAATTCCACCTGGCCAGTGTGGCTCAGTGGATTGAGTGTCGTCCCATGGACTGAGAGGTCCTGGTTGATTCCTGGTCAGGGCACATGCCTGGGGTTTCGGGCTCGATCCCCAGTGGGGGGTGTGCAGGAGGCAGCTGATTGATGTTTCTCTCCCACATCGATGTTTCTATCTCTCTCCCTTCCCCTCTCTCTAAAAAATCAATAAAATTATTTTAAAAAATAAATAAATGAATGGGCCTAACTCCCATTCTTCATTAACTGTACGTGAGTATTCCTATACCAGATGAGTGAGGACCTCTCTCAGTGTTCTTCTTCGAGATTCCCTGAGCATCTATGGTCACAGAAAGGAAAGGGTAGTTTTTTTATTTAATTAAATAAAATCCAGGAAAAATTCCAAATCCTCAAAAGATCAAGCATTTTGTACTCTAATAGGCTGGTTTATGCATTACCTCATTTTCCTTCTCATTTTCCTTTTGGAGGAAAAGTGTTGATAAACAGCAGTAAACCAGCCAAAGGTCAATTAGGAGAAAAGCACATAAGGCCAGTCTCATACCCGGAGAGTAGGTCCCCAAATACAAGTTCCCGTCAGCCACCTCGGGCAAGCAGGCCTCACCTGAACACGTCTTCTTGTCGGCATTCAGGGCGTAGCCCTGGCTGCACTCACAGTGGTGCTTGCCGTCCCCGTCACTGACGCACACGTGCTGGCACTGGTGTGTGCCCAGCATGCACGGGTCCTCCGCTGTGCAAAGGAAGGTGACAACAGTGTTGACACAGAAACATTCCAGGTACTTTCTCCCATGTCAAAAAGACATTCCTCTCTGGTCTCTTTCCAATTCTCTCTTCAGGTCACTGGAAATTTGTGTCTGCCTCTGACTTATTAAAAATACCACTCTTAAACTTGTCATGTTACTAATTTTAAATCATGGATTTTATTGTTAACTTTCTCCAAAAAAAAAAAAAAAGATGATGTTTAATTTGGAGCTGACGCCAAATACTTACATGAGTCAGGCAATTGGATATTCATGCAACTTATCCACCTACCCAGAAATGGGAAGGACAACCATGTATTTCCTACTTATTTGTGGAATATAATGAACAAAACAAACTGATGAACAAAATAGACCCAGAGACATAGAAGGAGGGTACAGACTGACAAACCTCAGAAGAGGGGATGAGAGAGGAAGAGATAAACCACAGAACTTACATGCATGTATACGTAACCATGGACATAGACAACAATGCTGGGGACAGGGCAGGGGAAGGGATCAAGAGGAGGGTGTCAATGGGGGAAAAAAGGAGAAACACCTATAACAAAAATAAATTAATCAAGAAAATTAAAAAAATAAATAAATAAAAAACAATGTATTTCCTGAAGTTCTATGAGTTCACTGTCCCACTGCAGCCAGAATCTGGTTTCTGAGGGTTCTATAGTTTGTGTCTAAACAGAATTCACACACAGGTGCACTCCTCTAGGCCTGGAACTCACTCACTTGGGCAGCAATGCATATTTGAACTTGCAAATGGGGAAGGGCAGTGCAGGTAACTGCCTTCCGAAAATGCACTGAGTTTAAACGTAGGCAACTTCAGAGGCTCCAATATCAGTAAGGAGAATAGAGCCATACACTGTACACGAACAGGTAAGAAGAAAAGAACAAAGTAAATGAAACTGTAATAGCTAAACTGCCTCTCCATCTTTTCCCTTCTAGAGCCATTTATATCTCATTGGATTTTTTTTTCCTAGTGAGACGTTTTGAAAGAAGAATCAGTGAATTTAGTCATTTCTGAGAAACAAAGGAGGCCTGTTTGAGGAGGCTGGAACCCCTGTGGCAAGTAACCCACCCTCCACTGCTTTGGCAACAGGACAAGGCTAATATTTTCCCAAGAAGAGCCTTTTCATGGAATGATCTTTCTAGCTTGTGGACTACAACAGGCTGCTTTTGCTCCTCAGTCTTTTTTCCATAGAGAGGGCATTCCCCCCCCCCCCCCCCCCCAGAACAAGCAGGTCTTTTGTACCAGAAGGAAAAGATCGCCACTCATCACTTGTTACTTTATGGCCTTCAAGCCCAACCCAGGTGCTAGCTATGAGACCCAACTTTGCCACAGACCAGCGTCTCTATGGAAAAGCTCTCACCCACAAGCACAGGGGGTTTTCCTGGGAGAAAGCAAGCCATTTTCCTTTGGGAAACCAATGAATGCCAAGTAGATGCCACCAAAGCCAATGACAGCTCGTGAAAGCCCAGTGTCTTGGGACAGGAGAGACAAGGGGATCCCAGCCAGGTCTGGCTAAGATAAGGCTAAACTTTGCTCTAGACCAAGACTTCATCTCCCATTTCCTGACAAAGTGGTGATTGCTGAGTTTCTCATGAATTTAGATATAAACTCTCCTTGAAATATACAGTTGCAATTATTACTTCATTTGTTTGTTTCGTCTCCACCCCCCGACCATTGCTCGATGGTGAGGAGGGACTAATTTTATCTTTGTATCCTCAGTGATCAATAAATGCGTGTTAAATAAATAAATGTGGAATCACTTACATAGCACAAAGTATCCACATTTTAAAATTCACTTCAACTAGAAATCTGTCCACACCTGCTTGGAGAATTCCACAGAAGGCTTCAAAAGATTATCTCCAAATGGTAAAAAAAAAAAAATAAATAAAGCATGATGATAGATACATAGATAGATAGATAGATAGATAAATTTTAAAAATAAAAATTAAAAATATAATGTAAGTCCCACATTCATAATTCTGATCAGTGACTAATAATAAACTCCAGCCTAGAATGAATTCATATTTATGGATTTGGCTAATTCTTGCTAAAAATTCGAATTCTAAACTCCATCCTACAAGAAGAAAAGAGAAGGACAGTAACAATGATTTTAAAAAACAAACCCTGCTCCTTCTGCCTGTGCAGTGAGCTGAAATCCCAGTCTCCCTGTTTCCTCATCCTGTCCCTTCATACAGAAGAATCAGAAAAAGAGCCGAACCCGAACCTGAGAAGTATATTTGCCAAAAGTCAACCCTGACTGCCAGTCACACTGAGGCAGGCTAGCGGGACAGACGCAGGGCCCTGTCTTCTGCAGGAAACAGCAGCGTTTTGTAAAACCTAGACGTGGTAAAACTAAAGAAAATTTCTGGGGAGCCCTGGCCAGTTTGGCTCAGCGGTTAGAGCATCAGCCCAGGACCAGAGAGTCCCCGGTTCAGTTCCCGCTAAGGGCACGTACCTCGGTTGCAGTTTGTCCCCGGTCTCTCTTCCTCCCTCCGTCCCTCCCACTCTATCTGAAGATAAACGCAAAAATGTCCTCGGGTGAAGATAAAAAAAAAAAAAAGAAAATTTCTGGGGAAAGTGTAGTGGTGGGCAGACTACAGAAGAGCAGTAGTGAATGTTTTATTTTCATTTTTCTCTAACCCCATCAGGGAACAGCATGATCCTTTATCCAGGATATTTCTAGACCTTCCCATTTCTAATGCAAACACGGAGATTTTATGAGCAAACCAAGTTATATATAAGGCAGCTCTATATTCCTAAACCAACAAAATGTGTTTAAGTTGGTTAAAAAAAAAACCAAAAAACAAAAACACGCACACACACACACAAAGCATTGCTTATATTTAACTTTTTCATAAAATTTCCCCCCCCCCAGAAAGAGAGAGAGAGAGAGAGAGAGAGAGAGAGAGAGAGAGAGAGAGAGAGAGAGAGAGAAGGAAAGAAAAGAATTCTCTTTTTCTTTGATTCATGATATTTGCTATAACATCCTTTCCAGTTGGAAGCAGATCCCTACCGCAGAAGGTTTCCTGGAATCTGGAGGAGAGCTTCTCGATGACCCCGTAGGTCTCCACGTAGAACACGTGCTCCTCCAGGGGTTCGCTGGCCATCAGCTTGAGCGACTCCAGGTCCGCGCGGTCCACGCCCACCGCGTACAGCTCGATGCCCGACGCCCGCGCCCGAGCCGCCACCTCGGTCACCTGGTCCTGGGGCCGCCCGTCTGTCACGATGATGGCTACCTTGGGGATGTTGGAGCTGGGCCCCCGAGCTCCCGCCTCCACTGTGAAGGCTTCTTCCATCGCTGTTTTAATGGCCAGGCCCGACATGGTGCCTGTAGACAAGGGTGTGATTCGCTCCACGGCCTGTTTCAGGGACTTCTTATCGGAGTGGGTCTGGAGGTGGAACTCGATCTTCACGGTGCTGGCGTAGTTCACCACGGCCACCCGCGTGTCCGCCGCCCCGATGTCCAGGGTGTCGATTATCCGGGAGACAAAGGTTTTCACTTTGGTGAACTCCAAGGGCCGTACACTACGGGAACTATCGATGATAAACACCAAGTCCAGTGGCCTGCTCTTGCAAAAACCTGCAAGGAAGGGCGTGAGGAACAGACCTGACTAGGCAGTGATCTGACCACAATCAGAAATGGGGTACGCCCGCCCGTGTGGCTCAGTGGTTGAGCATCGAGCCGTGTACCAAGAGGTCGCGGGTTGGATTCCCAGTCAGGACACATGCCCAGGTTGTGGGCCCGATCCCCAGTGGGGGGCATGCAGGAGGCGGCCAGTGATGTTCTTGCCCATCGATGTTTCTATCTCTCCCTCTCCCTTCCTCTCTCTCTCTAAAAATTAATAAAGAAAAAATTTATTTTTAAGAAATGGGGTAATTCCTTACACCCAGAATGCTCTGGGATGGGAGGCCAGACAAGGCAGCATCCCTACCTCCACATGTCCCACTGTCTGCTGCCTTCCCCAAGACCATCTTCCTTTGGGTGTTGAACGCACCTAGGCCTTCAGAATTCCCTGGTGAGAATTCACACGGGGCTGTGACATGTCCCCAGACATCTTACCTGGAGGCTGGCTGCACCCTGAATTTTCACTTAGAATCCCATCTCTCTGTTTCAAGTTTTGTTCTCAAGGTCCCTCTTTACTCCCAGGAATGAATGGATTCCAGAACCTTCTTGGGCACCTTGGCCATCTAAGGCAATGGGACAAAGGGTCCCTGAACAGTGTAGAAGGTGAACTGTCAGGGAAGCCTCACTGCACCCCACCCTGCCCACTTCCATGGGGGTGAACACTCCAGAGTAGCTCTAAGGCTCCCCGTGTCTGGTTATTAATTCATGTTTAATGAACTCTGGGCCCTGCTAGCCTGAGCTGTGTTGAAAGTAGAAAGAGGGATGACAGCTTAATTTGATGCGTGTTCACTGCACTTCCAACTCTGTGGGCGCTTCTCGTTTAAAGAAGCAGAGATTGAGATTTGGTGCCTATCCTACTGCCCCACTGAGCTCTTAGTCACTTCTCTTTCATTTTTTCATTCATCAACATTTTTTGAGGGCCTATCATGTATTAAGCCCAGGGATACAAAAGCAAATAAACCAGACTTCATACTCTCAAGGATCTTATATCTTTTTTTTAAATATGTTTTTATTGATTTTTGAGAGAGAGAAACATCGATGTGAGAGAGATACATTGATCGGCTGCCTCCTGCACACCCCCTACTGGGAATCGAGCCCACAACCCAGGCATGTGCCCTGGCAGGGAATGGAACTGGGACCTCTCAGTGCATGGAACGATGCTCAGTCCACTGAGCCACACAGGTCAGGCAAGGAATTTACAGCTTTCCTACACAAAAGTACCTGGCACAGTGTAGTAATGCGATACATGTTTGTTTTCATCTATACTTTCTCATCCTTTCCCCCACCCCAATTCTAATCTGTACCCCTCCCTCTCCTAGCCACCAATATTAAGTCCAAAAGTCAGGACTGGCTAAGGGAGAAGCCAGTTATTAATTTTTTTTCCCCAAGTCATTCCTCCTTCTCTCCTCTCTCTCTCTCTCTCTCTCTCTCTCTCTCTCTCTCTCTCTCTCTCTCTCTCTCGCATCATACACACCAAGTCCTAAATGGAAATAAGATCCCTGAACATTAAGTGTCAATCAAAGTTCTTTCCTCTCCTAATAGGGGCTGGAGTTAACGCTACTCTAAGGCAATCAACCCAAGTGAGTAGGGGAAAAGGTACATTCAAAATAAATTCCTAAGCTAAGCAGTCTATGAGAGAAAAAGTCCTACATGGGACAGGAATTATGTCTCTCTCTAGTTTTCTTTTAAAAACTGAAAATTATCCTTTTGGTTTCATCCTGCTGCCTGGAGGTATTCAATTAAGAAAATAAAGAATATCCCACTATAAATAACACTTTAGGGATCACAGGGTACCAACACAGCAACCCTGTGAAGTCGAAGGGGAAGAGGTTGCTTTTACACCCCTTTTACAATGAGAAGCCTGAGTCTCAGGGATGTGTAAGAGCTAGAAAGTGATAGAACATGGATTAGACTACAGGCCTCCTGACTCCTAGCCTAGGGGTCTTTTCCCTGCCTGGCTGCCTCTTTCTGCGGCAACATTTTCCACCACAAAAATCAACATTATCTCATGTACCTGGTAAACATCCTGCTTGTTGACATTCAACCACCACCCTGAAATATGCTGCTGGTCATGTATTTAGTTAAGTCAAAAGGAATTCATTCTTTAAAAAAAAAAAAAAAAAAAACCAACAACTCCAGAATTTCACTTCACCCGTGGTTACCATGGATCAGGAGCAAGGAAGACCAGTACTGAAAATCCTCCCAGAGAAGGATCCAGGTATTTTTGCGTAACTGGAGTAAAAGGAAAACGGCATGATGGTTAATCCGTATCTGGCACTGCTTTCCCCAACACTCCCATGGTGAAATAAGTAAATGTGCCTGATTTCTTCCTTCTCCACTTGGTTTTTCACACAATCCTCTATGTGAAGTTACAGGGGCAGAATAACGTCTCTCACCCCTCCCCCGCCCCAAGATGTCTGTGTCCCAATCAACAGAACCTGTAAGTATGTTACTTTACATGACAAAAGAGACTTCTCAGGTGTGATTAAGTCAAAGACCTTAGAAGGAGAGGTTATCTTTGATTATTTGATGGGTTCAATGTAATTATAAGGGTCCCTAAATGTGGCATAGGGAGGCAGAAGAGGAGATCAGAGTGATAAAATATGAGGATTCAACCTGCCTTTGGTGGCTTTGAAAACAGAGGAAAGCCCTGGCTGGTGTGGCTCAATGGTTAAATCATCTGAGTGAAGGGTTGTGAGTTCGATTCCTGGTCAAGGGCACATACCTGGGTTGCAGGTTCAATCCCCAGCCCCGGTCTGGGTCGTGTGGGAGGCAACCAATCAAGCAGCAGAGAGACCCTTGCCTGGCATTGCAGAGCCCTGTTTATTCTGGGCTCTGACACTGATTGCTGGGACCCTTCAATTTAATAAGCCTCAGTTTCCCACATGTGCTCTTTGGGGTTGTGTGAGATGATCTTCTGGCTCTGCTGCTCTAGCTTTTTCTGCCACAGTAACCGACTACTGACTCAAAGGGAAATGGCATTGTTCACCAAAACCCAAAGACTCTTGGGTGTTTGAGGACCAAGGAGGGCACAGGTTGGGGGTGGGGCCCAGTCAGTTGAAGCAGAACATGTGGTGAGGGGCAGAAGAGAGGTTGAGACCAGAATGGTTACAAGACAGGAAGGGGGGCATCCAGGGGCAACTCAGGTTTCCTTCCTGACCTCACACCCCCAACCCCAGAATCTAAAGTCGGAATTCTAGCCCAGATCTTAGATGGGACTAAAGCAGCTTGAGGGCTGGCAGGAGGGGTCACACACTGAGCTGAGGCAACAGAGATGGAGCAATTTCCAGAGAACTCAAAGCAGAATCCAATTAAAAATGGGCAAAGGACCTGAATAGACACTTCTCCAAAGAGGACATACAGATGGCCAATAGACACATGAAAAAATGCTCATCACTAATCATCAGAGAGATGCAAATTAAAATCACAATGAGATATCACCTCACACCTACTAGAAGGGCTACCATCAATAAATCAACAAACACCAAGTGCTGGTGAGGGTGTGGAGAAAAGGGAACCCTCTTACACAGTTGGTGGGAATGCAGACTGGTGCAGCCACAGTGGAAAACAGTAGGAAGTTTCCTCAAAAAATTAAAAATGGAACTTCCTTTTGACCCAGTGATCCCACTTCTGGGAATATATCCGAAGAATCCCGAAATACCAATCAGAAGTATA
The DNA here is from genome assembly GCA_030848825.1 of Tadarida brasiliensis. NCBI lineage: Eukaryota > Metazoa > Chordata > Mammalia > Chiroptera > Molossidae > Tadarida > Tadarida brasiliensis. The sequence goes on along the minus strand of CM061270.1, from coordinate 67,772,048 downwards.
TATGCACCCCTATGTTCATAGCAGCATTATTTACAATAGCCAAGATCTGGAAATAGCATAAGTACCCATCAGTAGATGAGTGGATAAAAAAGCTGTAGTACATTTACACAATGGAATAGTACATGGCTGTAAAAAAGAAGGAACTCTTACCTTTTCCTACAGCACTGATGGGCCTAGAGATTATTATGCTAAGCAAAATAAGCCAGTCAGAGAAAGACAAATACCATATGATCTCACTCATATGTGGAATCTAATGAACAAAATAAACTGAGTAACGAAATGGAACCAGAGGCATGGATATATGGAACAGACTTGGGGGGTGGGGGTGGGGGTGGGGAATGAGTGAAAGGTGAAGAGATTAGCCAACGAACATACAGTATACCCATAGCCCGAGGTCACAGACAACAATGTGGTGATGGCCAGAGGGAGGGGGTGGGGCCTGGATGGGGATGCATAAAGGGGGGTATAATGGGGGACCTCACAACCTGGGCATGTGCCAGAGGGGGAAACATGGGATCATGCTCAACCGAGTCACACCCACCAGGGGTAAAAATGGAATGTTTAAGATCAAACAAACAAACAAAAAACAGAATCTCAAGAAGTTTTGTTCAGCGGAAGCAGAGGTAGCGCAGAGGGAGGGCACCGAGGTCCCCCAGCTGCCCTACCGTCTCTGTCCAGACACAGGGAGCAGTTACTGGAGTTTGGGCTTCAGGGACCCAAATCGTAGCCCTGACTCCCTTCCTTCTTGAACCTGTTTGCACCAGGGATGGCTCAGGCTGGGATGGAAAGAACACATGGATGCCTGTTTTCCCCTGCCACCCATGCCGGGCTCTCCCTCCCTTCGTGTCCCCTGCCGGTGTCCCTCAGCGCACCTCTCCCACCCCGCCCTGGCTGTACCTGCGCTGTGGGCTCCTCCGGGCTGGCCGGTCCCCGCGCGCACACGGATGGGGACGGCTGGAGCGGGACGGTGCCCAGGGCTGCCCCCGGGGCCACGGGTCCCCAGCCTCAGGAAGCCAGGGCGGTCCAGGGGACCCGGGGCAGTGGGGGCTACGGGGCACAGCAGCAGCGGCCAGAGCAGCAGCAGTCCCGGGAAGAAGGACCTCATGGTGGACGTCCCCGTGTATCCTCGCTGACTGGTCTGTCACTGCTGGGACAAGACGCAGGATGCCCATTTTAAGAGCCGGTGGCCTCGCCCACCCCACCCGCGGCTGCGAGCCGGGCCCCTTCCTACGCACCAATGCCTGAGCAGCTGGGCCAGGGAGGCGGTGTCCAGATCCCGGCCACGTGGTGGGCCCAGCGCTGGGCGGCTCTGCTCTCACCGCTCCAAACCCTGGCAGGGCCTGTCCCGGCCCCAGCCCACCAACCCTCCACTCCCGCTCCTCGGCGGCCTGGCCTGACCACCCTGGCGCCTCTGGCCGGTCCCTGGGGTCCCAGCGATGAGGCTCGGGCTCTGCCTTCCCCCTCGTCCAGCCCTGCCCGCCGCAGGTCTCCATCCTGCTCCTCACACTGCGTTCCTGTCCCCAGCGAAGGGACCCACGTTTTGCTGTGGGATCTCGATTTAAAAAAGAAAGAAAAGGCTCACAGATTCTAGCAGCATGAATGGCAATGATCTCATCGCCGCTCACAGTCTACTGGGAGAGAGGGGATGAAGGGTGGACCTGTTTCGGAGAACATGCTGACTAGGCAAGAGACTGGCGCTACTTGAGGACACCAGGCAGGCTCCTAAAAGCTGGTGGTTTTTGAGCTGGTTCATAAAAACATGGCAGCGAACACGAATTCCAGTAGATCCTTTCTGGCCATCTTGCTTCCAGACTCTTTTTTTTTTTTAACTTTAAAAAAAAATTGTTAATTTATTTTTGTTACAGATGTTTCTCCCCCCCCCACACACACACACCCTCCTCCCTATCCCGCCCCCTTGAGTCCAGACTTTTGCCCTTTAAAATCCACACTCCACACAGTAACCTCAAAATCACTTTTCTTAAATCCTGCACCTTCACTTCCAGGACAATCCCAACTACCTGACCCCACTTGATTGCAGGCTCCAGGAGGACAGGGCGGATGCTGGCACTGTGCACTGCTGCATTCCGGCAGACTCTACCTGACCACGGCAGGTTCACTGGCTATGCTGGGGCTGAACTTCAGGGAATGGAAGATGATACACAGAGGTGACATCCAGCAGGCCCATGAGCAGGAATAACAGACTGTAGGAGCACTCACCTGGCATTGCTTTTCCCAAGAGTCTGCCCATGCCCAGGAAATGGCTTTGCTCGGTTTCACTTCACTGCCTGGCAACAGACAGACCTGTGCTGGGCTGGGCTCCTCTCCTCTGGCCTCCTCCTCCCCCAGGCTCCTCCTCTGAAGTTCAGAGCGAGAAGCAACACAATGTGTAACGGGCTGTTTCAGCACAGTTGCATGTAGGCCTATGTAAAAATTTGGCTGGCTGCAGCTTTTCTCTACCTGTTCATCCTGGCACAGACTTAAGGGACGGCCCTAATCTGGGACACTCTGGTTTTGTGCAAAAGGAGGACAGGAAGGATGGCAGAACCAGAGAACAGAGCTTAACATCTTTGCAAGGGGCTTACATCAACTCCACTCATGTGTGATTGTGTTGTAGGACAATGAAAAGCTAGGAAAATTCTGGGACAAGAGGAATAGGGAAACTGAGGCAGGAAAGTTAAAGCCAAAAAGCTCTGCAGACCACTCTGCAGGGCCTTATCTTGAGAACAAGTTGAAAACCTCTATTCTCACAGAAGAATGCGGAGATAAGGGGGGATGGAAGGGGAGAGGAGAAGGAGGAATCAGAGACCACTTTAGTGCAAATCATCCAGATGTTAGGACAGCAGGGAGGAGAAAAGAAGAGTATAAACAAACCACCACCAAAAAAAAGCCAGGTGCTGCCCTGGCTGGTTTGGCTCAGCAGTCAGAGCGCCGGCCCACGGCCAATGAGTCATGGGTTCGATTCCAGTCAAGGGCACGTACCTTGGTTGAGGTTTGTCCCTGGCCCTGGTTGGGGTCCTGCGGGAGGCAACCAGTTGATGTGTCTCTCTCACATCAATGCTTCTCCCACTCCCTCTCTCTCTCTCCCCCTCTCACTCTATCTAAACAAAAATGGAAAAATATCCTCAGGTGAGGATTAAAAAAAAAAAAAAAGCCAGGTGCTTCCCATAAATTGTGGGAAAGCCATAACAAAGAAAGGGGGAGACTTTTAGAGTTAATCTGGACCAGGATATCTAGCAAAGGAACTTTTTAAAAAAACTTATAGACATAGGGGTATATATAAGGCAGAAACTGCCCACCCTACTTGCTCTTCAGATTAGCTGAGAGCCCGTCTGCACTTCATAAGCCAGATGTATAGGTTTGCTTGCTCTGTTTCGTTAATAAATGTGCATGCTTTAATGTTTTAATAAATTCACTGAACACAATGCAAATGTTGTCTAGAGTCTCTTATATAAATTATTTTATATGAGAAGACAGGATTGAGGTTGGGGACAGCCCACTCCCTCTGATTCAGGGGGCTGTTCAATAACATCTCTCCAATGTCTGTGAGAAGTGCATGTCACATTTCGTCACAACTGGGCAAAGCAAGTCACGCAACCAAGCCTGATATCAGTGGGTGAAAAATATAAGCCTTTTTTTTCCAGCACTGTCCAGTTTTATTAACCATTCAAGTACAGTAGCATCTGATAAGATCGAGACAGAATTGGGACTTATCAAATTCTACTACGAAGCGATTGTAATCAAAACAGCCTGGTACTGGCTTAAGAACAGGCATCTAGATCAATAGAACAGAACAAAGAGCTCAGAAATCTACCCAAGTCATTACGCTCAATTAATATTTGACAAAGAAGGCAAGAGCATACAATGGAGTAAAAAGTCTCTTCAATAAATGGTGTTGGGAAAATTGGACAGGCAGATGCAAAAAAATGAAACTAGACCACCAGCTTACACCATACACAAGAATAAGCTCAAAATGGATAAAAGACTTGAATGTAAATCATGAAACTATAAAAATCCTAGAAGAAACCATAGGCAGTAAAATCTCAGACATCTCACGTAGCGGAATTTTCACCAATACATCGCCTAGGGCAAGAAAAACAAAGGAAAAAATAAAAGTGAACAGATATTCAGCATCTAACAATTTTTTAAAATTATTTTATTGATTTTAGAGAGTGAGAAAGAGAAACATCAGCTTGTTGTTCCACTTATTTGTGCATTCATTGGCTGATTCTTGTATGTGCCCTGACCAGGGATCAAACCCACAACCTTGGCACATCGGCGTGATGCTCTAACCAACTGAGCCACCCTGCCAGGGCCAGCATCTAACAATTTAAAGAAGTGACTACAAACTCTTTTCACAAACATGTTTTCACAGAGCCAATACAGTACTAGCCATTGACCCAGCACACCAAGTGAACTGAAGTACAAAAGATGTAACAAGAAAAATAGCTACATTAGAAAGACCTCAACATTTTAGAAAAAGAGTAAAACACTTTCCGTTTCTCCTCTTTATCCCCTAAAACAGCATCATCCAGTCTGGATCTACCGATGGTCCTACCTCAGCTTCTAGAATATTTGTCAGGAGGGCAAAAATAGAACAGTGGCCAGTACAGTCTGGATATTTAGGGAGGGGAAAAAGTCAGTTCACAGAGCAAATTCCTCAGCTGCAGTCTCATCAGCAGGATCTTTGGATTCTTCGTTCTTTGGTCTTCAGCGTGCTTGTCCTTCTCGCAAACACGCTCCAGCCACCTGTGTCCCTCGGTTCTCTGTTGGCGTCCTCTCGGGTCAGTTGCTCCTCTGCCATTTGACTGAGGTCGGCGTTCTCTTCTGCCGCTTTCTGAAGCACTTCTTTCTCGTGCTCTCGCTTCTCAGCAAGCTGCTTCGAGACCTCAGCTTCATGGGACTTGCATCTCTCTTCTGCAGCTTCTAATTCCTTCTGAATTTCCTCCAAGGAGAGATCCTTCTTCTTTGGAGAGGAAGGGGGGCATTCCGGGGCGGACCCTCTTGATCGAGAGCTGAGAATCAGTTCAAACGCCTGGCCTGAGGCACTTCTCCAGCTCTCTCACCTGGATAGCAGAAGCCACGGTGAACAGAAGACAAGAGTCTGGCAGTATGTTCTACACAATCACTGGCAAGGAAAGCCCTGCCCGGCCCGAGCTACCTGGCCGCAGTGAGAAAATGTAATAAGCCTTTTATAAGAAGGATAGCACATTGCTGGAAACTACGATATGACCTAGCAAAATTTATTTATACATCTTTTATTTTTATAAACATTTTTTTCTTTGATTTTTAGAAAGAGAGGGAGAGATAGAAACATTGATGAGAGAGAACATGGATTGGCCGCCTCCTGCATGCCCCCCTTGGGGATTGGGCCTACAACCTGGGCATGTGATCTGACCGGGAATTGAACCAGTGACCTCTTGGTGCACGGGCCGACGCTCAACCACTAAGCCACACCAGCTAGGCTGTTTATGCATCTTTTATAATGGTATGAATAAGTACCCTAAAGTTTCCTGTTCTGATTCAATAACCTTTTCATCTCTGAATCCAGATCAGCCTCTCATCACGAAGCCCCTCTCTGGCCCCTCACTAACAGCTTTTCAGCTTCAAAGGTAGGGAGCCTCAGTGGATGGAGGTCTTTATTCTTGCCTCTGGCACCCTGTGAGCAGGGAGCTGCTCTAGCTCTCAGCTCAGGCTGATGGGGAAAGCCTCTTCCAGCAAACAGGCTGTCACTCCCAGGAGTCAAGTCCTTTCTTACTTCTGGTTGTGCCCTGCTGCCCAGCTTAAAGTCTCCCAGTTCACCGTTGTAATTAGCTAGTTATTAATAATAGGAAGAGGACAAGGAGGCCAGACATTATAAGCATGGTCAGCTGGGGCAGCTTCAATTCACACTGCCCGGGAAACCACCAGTCCCATTCCCTGCAAATCACTGGGGGAAGAGGTCTAACAAAGGGGAAGATGGGCACATGAACAGGGATGTAGGGAAGGTACTTGGTTAGAGGGGTTGGAGCCACAGCAACTGTACAAAATCGTAGGAGGTTAAAATCCACAAATGAATTCTCACTCTCCTGTTCCTCTGGCTTTGCTCCTGCTTCCTTGCACTCGCTCGTGTTTCCTCCATACCCATGTGGCCTAGAAGCCAGATGGCCCCTGGCCATGCAGACCCTACAAGCAATAGAATGCAGCTGGGAACACAAGCTAACCTAGCCAGACGCTGGTCTGGACTGTGCAAATATGGAGTGGAAACTCTCAGCAACGACTCTTAATTCTAGCTCTGCTGAAAATGAAATGAGACTTTTTCCTTGACTGGACGGAGGGAGATGGGACCTTCCACACAAATAAATATCACTCATTGTGCCATGCGAGTCTCAGATAATTCTTTTTCTCGTGACATCACAAGCAGCCCACTTCCACTGGCAACAGGTGGGGACATGGAGAGCACCCCACTAACACCACCAGGACACATAGAAGACCATGGTGTCAAGTTGGAGTCCAAGATACTTTTTCCACATCCTGATTTATGCCCAAAACTCCTGGTCATGTTACTTATAGCAACTCCCAGGTTCAGTCTTCTGTGACTCCATGTGCAAAGGAGAAAGACCTAGAGAAGGCCTGTCTCATACACACACAGGTTCTGCCACTTGATTGTGCCCGACTGGGAATTGAACCAGCGACCTCTTGGTGCATGGGTCACTGCTCAACCACTGAGCCACACCGGCCAGGCAGCCTGGCAGGCTTTTAAAGGGCAGATTCCTGGGCCCCCACTCAAGATATTCTGATTCTGATGGTTTGGCATCTGCATTGTACCTCTGGGGGCGACTGCCATGCTGAGGGAGTCTGCAACGTCCTGGTTCCAATGGTCTCAAAACAGGCCTGGGCGTGTGTTCACTGCAAGGGCAGGCACAAGAAAATGCTACCCAGCATGGGAAGTGAGGGTGGGCTTGCATCCCTGCACAAAATGAGTCTTGCTGACAGACTAGCTTTATGATCATGAGCTATCTTGGACCAGGGTGTGATTATTCTTTCTCCTCTCCACACTTCTGAAGAGCAGTCACTAAGAAAATGACTCAATCACCAAATCAAAAGGCCTCTTTCTTTTTTCTTTTCCTTTTTTAAATCCTCACCCGAGGATATTTTTCCATTATCTTCAGGTAGAGTGGGGGGGAGGGAGGGGAGAGAAACATCGATGTGAGAGAGACACATTGACTGGCTGCCTCCCGCACAACCCGACCAGGGCGGGGGACTGAATTGCAACCAAGGTTCGTGCCCTTGACCAGAATCGAACCCACAACTCTTTGGTCCGCAGGCCAACACTCTAACCACTGAGCCAAACCAGCCAGGGCAAAAAAGCCTCTTCTGAGAGTGCAGACACCTGCCCTTTTGGCCGGTGCCCCCAGTTTCAGTCTATTCCTGCCAAGCTGGCGTTTGATCCTGATTCTGCACAAGTGTCTAGTTCCTTTGCGGCTCAGCTCCCTTTTCTGCTTTCCACACTCCACACCGTCTGGAAATCCACAGGCTTTTTTTCTGATCAGCTTTTTAAATTTTATAATAGATTTTTGCTTACTATGAAAGTTATATAACTTACTGTACAGAATTTAGAAAATGCAGAGAAGCAAAAATAAGAAAATAAAGATCATCCATAACACTACCACCCAAAGTAAAGGGATGGAAAAACATATTTCATGCAAATAGAAATACTTCAAAAAGCTGGGGTAGAAATTCTTTTATCTAACAAAACAGATTTGAAAACCAAGGCTATATAGTGAGACAAAGGACACTACAGCCCTGGCCGGTGTGGCTCAGCTGATTGCAATGTCATCCTGTACACCAAAAGGTGGCGGGTTTGAGTCACAGTCAGGGCACATACCCAGGTTGCAGTTTTGATGCCTGGTCAGAGCCTGTGTGAGAGGCAACCAATCGAAGGTTCTCTCTTACTTCAATGTTTCTCTCTCTCTCTAGACCCTTTCCTTCCTCTAAGATCAATTTTAAAAATGGATACTATATAATGATACATCACATAAACAAAATGAAGGATAAAAACCACATAATTATATCAATAGAAAAAGCATTTGATAAAATCCAGCACCCATTTATGATAAAAATTCTCAGCAAAGTAGGAATAGAGGGATCATACATAATAAAGGCCATATATATGACAAACCCACAGCCAACATCATAGTCAATGGCCAAAAACTAAAAGCATTTCCCTTAAGATCAGGAATAAGACAGGGATGTCCACTTTCACCACTCTTATTCAATATAGTATTGGAAGTCTTAGCCACAGCAATCAGACAAGAAATAAAAGGCATCCAAATTGGAAAGGAGGAAGTATAACTGTCATTATTTACAGATGACATGATATTGTACATAGAAAACTTTATAGATTCCACCAAAACACAACTAGATCCAATAAATGAATTAAACAAAGTAGCAGGATATGAAATTAATATTCAGAAATCTGTGGCATTTTTATACACCAATAATGAACTCTCAGAAAGAGAAATTAAGAATATAATCCCATTTACTATTGCAACAACAAAAAAAATAAGCTAACTAGGAATAAATTTAACCAAGGAGATAAAAGATCTGTACTCAAAAAAATTATAGAAGGACGAAACAAGTAAGTGGAAGCATATACCAAGTTCATGGATTGGAAGATCATTAAAATGTCCATACTACCCAAAGCAATGTATAAATTCAATGCAATTCCTATCAAAACACCAATGGCTTATTTCACAGACCTAGAACAAATATTCCAAAAACTTATATGGAACCAAAAAAGACCCCAAACAGCCTCAGCAATCTTAAGAAAGAAGAACAAGTTGGTGGTATCACAATACCGGATAGCAAACTATACTGCAAGGCCACTGTAATCAGAACAGCCTGGCACTGGCATAAGAACAGGCATATAGATCAATGGAACAGAACAGAGAGCCCAGAAATAAACCCACATCTTTATGGTCAATTAATATTTAACAAAGGAAGCAAGAGCATACAGTGGAGTAAAGACAGTCTCTTCAATAAATGGTGTTGGGAAAATTGAACATGTACATGCAAAATAATGAAACTAGACCACCAACTTACACTATACACAAGAATAAACTCAAAATGGGTAAAAGACTTAAATGTAAGTCGCGAAACCATAAAAACCCTAAAAGAAAACATAGGCAGTAAAATCTCAGACATCTCTCATAGCAATGTTTTTGCTGCTATATCTCCTAGGGCAAGGGAAACAAAAGAAAGAATAAACCAATGTAACAGTATCAAAGTAAAAAACTTTTTGCACAGTAAAAGAAACCATCAACAAAATGGAAAGGGAACCCACTGTATGGGAGAACATATTTGCCAATGAGACATTTGATAAGGGGTTAATTTACAAAATATATAAAGAGCTCATACAACTCAACACCAGGAAGACAAACAACCCAATTAAAAAATGGACAAAGGACCTGAATAGACACATCTCCAAAGAGGACATACAGATGGCCAATAGACATATGAAAAATGTTCAACATCACTAATCATCAGAGAGGTACAAATTAAAACTACAATGAGCTATCACTTCACACCTGCCAGAACGGCTATCATCAATAAATCAACCAACAAGAGCTGGTGAGGATGTGGAGAAAAGGGGACCCTGTGCAATGTTGGTGGGAATGCAGATTGGTGCAGCCACTGTGGAAAATGGTATGGAATTTCCTCAAAAAATTAAAAATGGAACTGCCTTTTGACCCTGTGATCCCAATTCTGGGAATATATCCTAAAAATCCAGAAACACTAATTTGAAAGAATACACTGACTTCTATGTTCATAGCAGCGTTATTTACAATAGCCAAGATCTGGAAGCAGCCCAAGTGCCCACCAGTAGATGAGTGGATAAAAAGCTGTGGTACATTTACACAACAAAATACTACAAAGCCATAAAAAAAAGAAGGAACTCTTACCTTTTGCAACAGCACGGATGGACTTAGAGAGCATTATGCTAAGTGAAATTAGCCAGTCAGCGAAAGACAAATACCATGTGATCTCATTTATATGTAGAATCTAATGAATAAAATAAACTGATGAACAGAACAGAACCAGAGGCATGGATACGTGGAACAGACTGAGAGCTATCAGAGGAGGGGGAGAGGGGGACTAGATGAAAGGTGAAGGGATTAGCATGCATATATATATATATATATATATATATATATATATATATATATATATCACAAAGACAACAGTGTGGTGTTGTCCAGAGGGAAAGGGGAGTAGGGGTAGGTGGAAGTGGGCAAAGGGGGGAAAAATGGGGATGGAATGAGACTTTGCTTGGGATGTTGGGTGCACAATGCAGAGTATAGAAGATGTTTTATTGAGTTGTACACTTGAAATCTGTATGGTTTTGCAAACCAGTCACCTCAACACATTCAATTTTTAAAAATGTAAAATATATTTTCTATATGCTAGATGAGCATAATGTCACCACTGCTGCATTTAGCAAGATGCACAGTGGAATGCTTCCTGGAGAAAATTTTAATCGTGGGGTCCATACGCTGCAGTTTGCTTCTGCTTTCTCTTGGATTCCCCTCTGGAGGTCAAACGATGCATGTTAACATGAACTGTTCTTGATGAACTCATTACCCAACTAAATGATCTCAGTATGACAACGGAGCTTACTATGCTACCCGCCTAATTTTTCTATCAAACCATTAATATTAATTTCTGGCCTATGATTCAAGTAATATATTCCCCATAACTTTAAATACTTCAGAGTCACTGGATTAAACAAATGCTCTCTAATCAAAAGTCTAGCATTATAATCTCAAAGTATCAAAAACCATGGCAGTCTGAGTTTATTATAATGGAAAATGTTAGGCTTTATCTACAAAAAAAGGGTAACACTTCTTACAAATGACGACAGTAAACTTTAAGAAATTTATTAAAGCATCTTATCACAAAATGGAAACACATACAAATTAGAAACATGCAACTGTCACCTTCCACAGTCAAGTTAAAATGTTATGTATTTTTCCTGTTTTCATAGCTGAAAACTTCAGATCTTAGAGCTAACTCACTCACCCTGAATATTTTATTCATTCCTCCTGTAAGTATCCAGGGCAGCACATAACCAAAATGCAAACTATCATATAAAGAAAGTGCAAAGTTAAAAAAGAAAATGTGTAGAGAACAGCCCTTCCCACCCCCCAATAAAAGGCAAACAATGGCACTTTGCTCTTGCTTAACCTAGATTGTCTTCAAAAACTACTAAAATGTAATAGATTTAACAAACAAACAAAAAAGCTAACTTATAATAGATGTTCAAAAGCTTGTTAGTGTTCGAAAATAAATGTTTAAACAAAGGAAAAGGTAGTTTATATCAAACAAGTCTGAAGAGCCCTGTATTGCAGCATTCTGTAAAATAAACAAGACAAAGCTGGTGGTGTCAGGGTTACTGACAAAGGCAGAATGTCTTCAGGCAGGTATGTAAGGAGGTGGTGGCTCTTTTTCAGGCATCTTCACGGCCATTTCATAGGTTGGCAAAACATACTGAAGAGAGAAAAAAAAATTGTATCAGACTTAATTCTTTAAAATCCTACCTGGAATAATTCAGCTTTCAGATTTTACGTCCTAAAAAGGAACATACACAGCCACAGAGAAGAGCTGAAGAAACTGTTAGCTAAGTAGTCCCTGAGAGGAGAGATGACTAGTAATCTGAACTCTACATGCAGGGGAGACATCTGATCCAAGACTGCTGGAGAGAGCGAGAGAGGTATGGAGGGATGGAAGGAAGGGCAGAATTCTGCCTCTGAACTGACCCTGAGAGGCTACCAAAACACCTGGACAGGAAGCACGTGCCCCTGCCCCCTCCCCACTGTCCTTCCTGTGACTGATAAAGTCCCAGTGCCAAGTGTACCTCAGGTGGCTGCGGGTCGAGATTAAGGGCCCCAGTGAACCATACTAAAGGAAGCCTCCAATAAGATGCTGGATCCTGAATTTCATCGTCGTCTACAGTCAAAAGATTAGGGACTTACAGTAGCATTCTAACCTAACTGACTCCAAGTGTGACAGGCTGGCCCTACATGGGCCACATGTATTCTACACGGTGAAAACCTGGGAAGAGTAGAGTAGCAACTAGAGGGTCCCAAGCAGTAAGCATCCCCAAAACACTCCTGGAGCCCACTCATTCATCTCCCCACAGAAAATCAGCTTCTTTGGATCATATGCATGTTTTTTAAAGCAACCCGACTGATGGTACCTCCATCCTCAAAAGTGCCACAAGTCACAAGCATGGCATGGGTCACACTGCTGTTTCCTGCCTAATCGCCCCCCAAAATGCAGTACTGTTGGAAACCACTTAAGAATCAAACCTAACAGCCAAACTGACTGAGATTAGCAGTGCAGGCTGTCTCTCACCCACGTACCCAGGATTCCAAGTGGGAAATGCTCAGTCTTGTGGATTTAAGCTATTCATGCCCTAAACCACAGTTACGGCATTGAAGAGAAAGTCAAGATCCAGGTTCTTGAGAATAATCAATAATGACTAGTGAAATTTTAATATATTAGAAGGTCATTCACCTGTGGAGGTGCTTCAAAGGCAGGGTACACAGCAATCTCTGGTGTGTTTCTGTTGTTGATGTATTTATAGCAGTTCCAAACACAGTTGATTAGATAAGCCTAAATGAATACAAACAAAATTTACATATGCTAGAACTCAACAGAATACCTGTTCTAAAATTAAGGGGACTTATAACCCTTCCCCCACATTTCTCTATGGAGAAGGAAACTGATATCCATTTGGACCCAGCACAGGCCAGGCCCTACCTCTACCTGCTCTCACTTAAATATCACTAGTTTTACTATCATTTTACAGAAGAATTGGAGTTGGGGTATCAGGTCTGATAACCATTGTGCTGCAGAAGAAATTCTGTTTCTGAACCTTGGGAATTTTAACAATTTTCAATCCAAATCATGAACTACTTCTAAAAACATGGTAATCCTTACTTAATAAGGATCCTGGGACTTCCAGCCACTCTCTGGAAACAAGAAGGACATTCCCTAAAAGGTCTCTGTACTTCTGTGTCAAAATCAACACTGTCACTTTCTGTGAACTGCAGGCAGTAAGGCAACAAGGAGGTTTAGATGGACAGTGTCACAATCTAACTGGTCCCCCCAAGGATCAGTCTCCAACTTACCTTAAAAATGATGAAAAAGACGAAGAACACAAGAACAATGAACAGGAGGCAGCTGGAGTCCAATGCCAGGAGGTCATCTTTATAGGGAAAATCAGGCTATAAAAAAGAAGGGAGGGATGAAGCAGCAGAGCAGAGAGGATTTCTAGGGCAGTGAAACTATTTTGTTCAAAACTATGATGAGTAATGTCATTACACACGTGCCTAAATCTATGGAATGTACACCAGAAATGAATGGTAATGTAAACCATGGGTCTTAGGTGATGATGATGTGTCAATGAAGGCTCACAACTGTAACAACTGAACCACTGTGGTGTGGGATGCGGGTAGTGAAAGAGGTTATAGGGGTGTGGGCTGGGGATATATGGGACCTCTCTATATCTTCTGTTCAATGTTGCTGTGAACCCAAAACTTCTCTAAAAAAAGTAAGTTTAATGAACACACACTTGTAATTCAACCACAGCACTTGCACTGCGATAACCTAAAGAGCATGGTACTAATACAAACAAAAGGTGCCAAAGTCAGAATTGATATCCTATAAAAACTTATAACGGAATTTAATTCAAAGTACTTTAAAGCCTCATTATTAATGCATGTTATTGGCCACCTAAAATACATTTGTTTGAATACTCAGAATATTCTTAAGAGTCTATTGAGCTCACGTTCTTTCTTTTCACTATTTTTAACAGCTTTCTGGCCTTTAGAAAAACATTATCTCCCATATAGAACTCCAAATTTGTCCCTGGGTCACTGAGTCACTAAGTCAAGAAGCGCTGATAGTGCCCTGGTCAGTGTGGCTCAGTGGTTGGAGCATAGGCCTGGCCACTGAAGGGTCTCGGGTTCAATTCCAAGTCAAGGGTGCGCACCTGGGTGACAGGTTCAATCCCCAGTTGGAGCACGTGTAGAAGGCAACCAATCAATGTCTGTCTGCCTGTCTCTCTGTCTCTGTCTCCCTCTCCCACCTCCTTTCCACTCTCTCTAAAAATCAATAGAAAAAATATCCTCGGGTGAGAATTACCAAAGAAGTGCTGATATTTATCTAAATTCCATGGGCCATTTAGTTCTACCTGGGGAAAATAATTTATCTAAAAGCCAATCATCAGTCTCAATGCTCACTAAAAAGGGGCAAAAAGAAGGTAGATCCTGGTTATAAAGCCAAGCAAGATTATATGATTTACTGCAGACATACTATGTTCTACTGAGAAGGAGCAGCTATATTTATCCAAATACTTATTTAGCATTTACTATGTGCAAGGTAATGAGCTAGGTTCAAGGAGAGGAGCACTACCAAAGAAGAGTTCAGGATTTACAAGCTGGCCAACAGATAAAGTACCTTCCAGGCTGAGAGATGAAGTGAACAACAACAAAACAAAACAAAAAACAAGCAGAAATCAGTGAGGTCCATAAAAGGAATAGTAAAAATTTCATTTTCATGGTTTTCTATATAGCTCATTTAATTCCTTTAAACTTTTATGTTTTAAAATATGCTTTCACTGAATTTTTAGAGAGAGGAAAAGAGAGAGAGAGATAGAAACATTGATGTAAGAGAGAAATATCTATCAGCTGCCTTCTACACGCCCCCTACTAGAGATTGAGCCCACAACCCGGGCATGTGCCCTGACTGGGAATCGAAACCGGGACCTCTCACTCCATAGGATGATGCTCAATCCACTGAGCCACACAGGCTGGGCTAAACTTGTATGTTTTTAATGGAAATGTCAACCCAAATCATCTCACAGTTTCATAAAAAAGAAGCACAAAGAAATCCCAAAAGACCAAAAAAAAGAAAAGAAAGAAAGGTCTACACACCAACCCCAAACTAAGTGTCCCCTTGGGACAAAACTATTCATTAAGATTTCATCTATAAATAGGAAGGGCAAACACATAATGGAACCAGCTCATTTGGGGAATGCTATGATTTTATTCTGAAGGCTTGCAATTTTTCAGCCAGAGATGACATGATCAGAGAACTGTGTTTAGAAAGCTGCTGGCCAGGCCAACAGGCCCTGTGCCTGCTACTCCTCGCCAGCCTCACCATATGCTGCTCCCCTCCAGTACTCCTGTGTGCCAGCCACCATAGTCATCTTTCAGTCCCCGGGCTATGTACCATGTTCCTTCCTGCTTCAAGGTGTCTCTGCTCACACAGCAGCCTGCACTTTTCCCTCACAGCTTTTATCACAAATTTAATTCAGTAACTGTCCATTTTCCAATTCCTTCACTAGAAAGTAAGTTCTCCTAATATATCTCTAGGATCTAGCAGGGTACCCTGCATGAAAGAAGCTACCGCCCAGCTGGTGTGGCTCAGTGGATTGAGCGTCGTCCCATGGACTGAAAGGTCCCGGTTCAATTCCCAGTCAGGGCACATGCCCAGGTTGCAGGATCGATCTCCAGTGGGGGTTATGCAGGAGGCAGCCGATCGATGTTTCTATCGCTCTCTCATAAAAAATCAATAAAAACATACTTTAAAAAAAAAAAAGAGCAACCAACAAATGTTTTTTTGAATGAACGATAAATTTGGTGGTATGCCAATGGGTTAGGCAGGAAATCTGAAAGCAGGGAGACAATTCTTAACAGGTAGGTTTTTTAAGTGAGCTTTCATTTATCTGGGCCCCACATCTTCTTAAAGACCTTCTTTTGGCCCAGAGTATTCCCTGCTCCTCCGTCATACAGCACTTAATCTCAGCTCCCCACTGACCGCTTCCTATGACAGCTCTAGTTCGTTACCCCAGGTAACATCCTCATGTCTTGACTCCCCAAATGGTTTGCTCCCTGAAGAGGAAGTTATCTTTTTTATGGGGGGGAGGGGGTTCTTTATATCTACACAATTCACCAACAGTTCACCAGAACAGAATAAAGCATACAGTAGGCACGCAAATATTTGCTATGGATGCCTCCAAAACAAAAAGCTAAGACTTTAACGAGTGCCAAATACAGTCAAATTATTATACTTTTAGTTTACTCAAAACAAAAGTTGAACTACTCCTTAAATTCCATAATAACCATTTTTAGGGACTTCTAATATTGGATCAACCGAATGGTATGGTAAGAAGATATTCTATTTTCATCTTACTGGTTTCAACATGGTAGTTAAGAGTAGTGAAATTATTTTAGAACACTTTAAAAAAATAAATAGGGTCGGTTAAAATAAAAATAGTACCTAAAAAGCTGACTCAGAATTTCAATTTAAATATTTTACTTAAAGTGGAAAAAAATAAGTTTAATTAGCATACACACTTACTAATTGATCCAGATATTCTTTGATTCTTGGCAAATAAGTGAGAGAACTGATAGCAACCAGGCAACTGAGGACAAAGTCAAAAAGCCGGTAACAGAAGAATGGAATGAGCCAACCCACTTGATACTGAAGAAAAAACAATAACAACCACAACATCACATAAATGAAATGACCAAGTATTGTTCAGTAAAGATCAAATTCCAAAAGTTGAAAACATAGGATACTTACAGAAATTGCTCCATACACCAGCATTGAACTGATTATAAACATAAGAACAGAGACGGCAAAAAGAACACAGGCATTATCTAAGAAAACAAAAACCAAAATCTGATTAAGCTACTTATATAAAAAGAACAAAACTCTTCATGACAAAGTAACATTTTAAAGCTAGCTTACAAACATCGAAGTATTTTCAAGATTGGCTATGAAAAAAATCTAAGGCCAAGAGGGTAAAAAAAAAAAAAAAAACCTGCCTCAGCATTAAGTAATGAAACTTAAGAAATTCGTACCTTTGTTTCCTTGTTTGTTAAACTGCTACACCTCACTGACACTTATTAAGGATGGCACATGAACCAGGTACCCTGCTAGGGAGGCAGATCTCTGCCCAGAGTCTAAGAGTCTAAGATGTGCAAGCAGGTAACTACAATCCAATGTGGCAAGTGCTACAACAGAAGTAGAAACAGTTAGCTCTGCCTGGAGAATCAGGAAAAATACATAAAAGAAATAACACAAGTTGGGTCTTATGAGATGAGCAGGGTTCAGCTGAAGGCAAAGGCTGGTATTTGCTTAAAAGACACGTGTATTAAACACAGATGCTACAGATGCCCCCTCATGCCTTAGATAAAATACAGAATCTGAAGTTCAAGGTTGTCCATTAATCCCCTCTTCCCCATCCCAACACCCAAACCCACTGCTTCGCATTCCTTCACCTTGGCTTCTCTCCACATACAGGTCTGTCTGTTTTCTTCTTTTTGTTCCTCAATTTTTTCTCAGAGATTGTTTCCTTTCTCTATATGAATCCATGTTCACTAATTTTCTCATAAAACATCCAAGTAATTTCAAAAAATACTAAACCCCACTTGACTTACTGAGTTTCTTACCACAAATCTAATGTTGATTCTGAGACTCTGGATCGATATTAAGAACCTGAAGGGCACTAACAATGATGAATGATTAGAATAACTGCTGGATATTCACTCTATGGGATGAATGTTATGTATCATCCTGTCACTTGGCAGTATAAACATCATCAATATTTGGCACTAAACTAAGTAAGAATCTCCCTCTTTAAAATTTCCTAGAGGATATAGGATAGCTAAATGTTAAGGATTTAAAGGACTTCACACCAAATGGCACTTAGAGGGAAACATTCAGTAAATACATGAATTAAACAGGACAGGTACTATCAAACTTGAAGAAAACTTTATAATTCAAAAAATCAGCTCTTAAGAATCTGCTATGGAAGGTACACACTTACTTAGATTTCCTAAAATACTGAAACAGTAAAAGTGAAGTTCAAGGTCTTCCACTGGAGCAACAAATAGCAAAATGGGGAGAAACTGGGTGGCAGGAGGGAATTACATGTAATTCATTACATTACATGGCTGGAACAAGAGACGCTCCAGTATTTGTGAATCAATAAAGCAAACAAAATATGAAGGCCAGATGCCAAGATATGAACTTCAGGTTTCCACTCGCCAACAGATTCAGGAACCTCCTTTAGGGGGCCCCCAGTTTACCCAT
Source organism: Tadarida brasiliensis (assembly GCA_030848825.1). Taxonomy (NCBI): domain Eukaryota; kingdom Metazoa; phylum Chordata; class Mammalia; order Chiroptera; family Molossidae; genus Tadarida; species Tadarida brasiliensis. Next base: position 67,753,901 of record CM061270.1, on the reverse strand, counting down.
TCCCAAGGTCAGTATAAATAAGGGTAAATTCATATTTGAAAAACAGCTCGCATATGCTGCAAAAGTACTTCAGATATACTGAGTATATATCCTGTTTAACTGATTATAACCTAACCACAAACCTCATTTAAAACTGACCATCAGGCCAACGATCAGGAATCAACTTGCCATATAACACTGGCTCTATGAGACAGTCAAACTGCAACTTCCAAAGAAACACAAACCCCCATATGACCAACAACCCTCTCAACAGTAAGGGCTTTTGTAGGGCTCCAGCTCACTGCTAATGAACACATGTGATTCTCGCCACAGCAGGTGCAGCACTCCTGCCCCATGCAGCAGACTTGGGACTTCACCCCCGTAGCTCTCGCCAAGGCTTGGAGCCGGCTGTACAGACATGCAGGAGTCTCAGTAACCCTAAACCTTTTTCTACACCTCAATTTTAAGAGAAACACCCATGACCAGGGAAGAGGTTGGCGTGAGTAGGTTCAGTAATATTTTACAGCCTAAAATAAATTTTATAAATACCAAAAATGGCAATTAGAAGCCAAAGTTTTATTTATCATTCTATCTTGGTTTTTAAATAAAAACAGACAACTCAAAAGAAAACAAATGCCAGAAAGGATGTTTCTAATATGTTCTTGGTATTTCTTCTATCACATTTGACAACAAAATTAAAGAATTATACTCTCTTTGAAAAGACAATCAGGAGACTCACTTTAAAAAAAAAAAAACAGCACTCCAGAAAACCAAGTGTGAACAACTGTCAGTGTTTTCATACAACTGTGATGGATGCCCAGCAAACACTACCGGGCTCCCGGAACAAGTTAGCCCTGTGGACAATGAATCATCTGAATTAACAACCAAATTAAAAAAAAAAAAAAAAGTCATAAATGGATCAGAGCAGGTCATAAATGTAACGAAGCACAGAACTTTATAATAAAAGCTAGTAATTCTAAAAATAATAGAGATCCTGTAACAGTATAAATAGAACATATACAAGTGAACTGGGAACATTCTTCTGAAGTAAAACTTAAAAAAAAAAGATCAACATACAGAAATTATTCACAATGAAAAGTGTGAGGCATAATTTTCTGTTCAAATATTAAATTTCTAACATAGTTTATAATATAAAATTTCAACTACAATTTTTCTGCACCTGAATTGTAGAGGAAGATAATGAAAATATTGCTATCAGGGAATAAATCGGTTTAAAAAGGTAATTTCTATGAATATCCTAGGGTTACTCTATTTTTAACTCTAATGTCAAGTCCTTTTTATCTAAACAATAGAAATATATTTAGAATTGTGCCCCTAAGCAAAAGATATTACCAAATATTCACATAATGCATGTCTTACATGTACTGTAAGTCTTGTCCATGAACAGATCTCCCATCCTCTATCCTGTCCTACTACACTTGTCAGCTGGCCCGCAAAGGCTCACAGTCTTTTTGCAATTCCTTCTTTCCCTCTGATCTCCACAGCACCAAACAGGAAGCAAAGTATAAAATACCAATTTCTGAAAAATCTCCTAGTAGTCCATTACACTTTCTGGCTAGAAATACTCAATTATAATCCTGAGTATCTTTGAAAAAACCCACAAAACACTTTTGTGCCTCAGCAAGTAGATAACTTAAACATAATTTAATTAATCCACTTCTAAATAACAAGTGTGTGTGTCTGATTAGCAGGAGATATTTTCAACTAAAAGCATACCTGCCATCCTCTCAGATGAATAGTAATTGCCAATGACTTCATACTGAATGTTGACAGATGGCATTGAGTTTGGATGAGTTACCTCCACAGTCAGCAAAATTGCCATCAACAGGTTTACCACCTATGAAAGATAATATTTTATCAATTATATTGTTAATCAGGAAGCAGTCTTCAGCACAATCTTTATATATAAAATTATTTTACTTGAAGTAAGAAAGACATAAAATTGGAGACTAGTTCTGAGATGAAATAATATTCAATATCACTGTAAGAATAGTTTTAAAATATTTCATAAAGTTAAACTTAATTGCTTCTAAGAAAAGATGATTAATTGATTTAATTCAGTACAAAAGAATAAAACAGTGCAACAATTAAACATAAGCAATCATTACAAATAGCTCATTCATGCCCAGCCGGTGTGGCTCAGTGGATTGAGCGTCGTCCCATGGACTGACAGGTCCAGGTTCAATTCCCAATCAGGGCACATGCCCGGGTTGCGGGCTCGATCCTCAGTAGGGGGCATGCAGGAGGCAGCCGATCAATGTTTCTCTCTCACATCGATGTTTCTCTCTCTCTCTCTCTCTCTCTCTCTCTCTCTCTCTCTGTCTTCCTCTCCTAAAAAAAAAAATCTATAAAAACATATAAAAAAATAAAAACAAATCATTCATTCGTGTTCAGAGTCACACATCTCAGAATTTCTGGTTTTGAAGAAGCTGGTTCACCCAATATACTTATCCAACAGATAAATATTAGTAACCACTGGATAAACATATAATGACCCATCACATAAGCTTGAAAGCCCTCCACAGTATCGCCTATCCAGTGATAGAGAACTACTTCTGAAAGGGTTAGTAATGTTTTAAAGGGCAAAGTAAAAGTTTGCAAAAGGCAGAAACTGGAAATTGTGTTGCTTGCATGACCTTGGCTCAGCCTTTTGTTGAGTATGGATAAGGTTTATCTGGATTGTCCCCAAGGCAATGGATAACCCAGCAGATGCCTGAGGAGATACCAGACCAGCCCTACTTTAAGGTGGACAATGGGCCAGATAAAGTACATCAGCAGAACTGCCAGAAGCTAAAAGGAGGGTATATAACCAACACCCCAACCCTGATTCAGGCTGACCCCTTCTCCCGCCTGCAGCCAGGTGTATGCAATAAAGCCATTTTGCTCTACATTGGCTTTGCATTGTGGATCAAACCTTTTAACTTCCTCTTGACTAAGTTCTTTAAAGACAAAAATGCTTTAAGACTTTCCAAGATTTTGACTGTGTCACTTAACTTTCACCTACTGGTCTTAATCCTACCCCTTGAGATAATCTGCCCCCACCCCCACCCCTTCAGAGTAAGTGCTCCTCTAATACTTAAGGGCAGCTGACATGTGCATACAAGTATGTCTTTTCCAGAATAAACACTCAGGTGCTCTCTATACATGTGCCCCAGTTTGTAGGACATGCTATTAAAATGAGCTGAGGCCCTGGCTGGTGCAGCTCAGTTAGCTGGGTGTCCTCCCCGTGCACTGAAAGGTTGCAGGTTTGATTCCAGTTAAGGGCACATGCCAGGGTTGAGGGCTCAATCCTCGGTTGGGGTTCATAAGGCAGGCAGTCGATCAATGTTTCACTCTCAAATTGATGTTTCCCTCTCTCCTTCTTCCTTCCTCTCTCTAAAAATCAATAAAAAATCTTTAAAATGAGCTAAGATAGGCCTGGAGAGAACACACAGGGATCTCAGTTCCCACATCTTAGCTAACAAATTTCAATTAATGCAGCCTGAAATTACACTGGCCTCCTAAATGTTTTGACTGTTACATGAGAGCAACTCTCTAAAATCCCTACTTCTTTTTCAAACTTGATCCCACTAAGCTGCCACGGGTACATTCAGAGGCCCAAGCATGAGCCCTCAAACATTTGCAAACGAATTTTATCACACTTTTGTCTGTCCAGATTTTTTTCTAGATTCTGACACCCTACAGATTCTCTCTCTCAGCATCCTGCATTTGAAAATATAATCAGCATTTCCATCTAAGTCACTAGCAAGAGAAGAGGGCTGGGCAAAGCTCCAGAGGCTGTCCTCTTCCAGTTAGTCAGTCAATAACCTTCAATAAAATTCTTTATCTGATCCAGAGGAACATCTTACAACTTTGTCAAACATCTTGCTGAAATCCCATCATAATTATCTGGCAAATTTTCCAAGGGGAGGGGGATAACTCCATTTATAAAGGAAATATTCATGCCTCTAGCTTTGAGTCCCTTCAGTATCCCAGGAGGCACCACTTCCTTTAAGTGCTCAAAAAGGATACTGTTAATGATTTCAAAGAGAAATCTCACTTAGAATTGGAGTCAGTCTTCTATCAGGACTTAAATTTTCCTGGAGGCATTACATATTCTCTAAGACAAGTAGCCCAAGTTTTTATCTTTAAATAAGATAAGGTTAGGTGATCTAAACAATGTCAAAATATCAAATACCAGTTGACTAATATATATGAAGATACACTATATACCAAGTATACTGACATATATTACTTCACTTAAGTGAAGTAAATACTACTAAAGTCCATTTACAGATGGAGAAACTAAAGTTCAAAAAAAGCAAAATAATTTGTGTAAGTTCACTGAGCTGATAAAGGATGCAGCTAAGATACAAATCTGTTTGTTTTTTTTAAGATAGCCCTGCTCCTTAGCACTACACAATTACTTACCATTCCTAAGCAACTCCTGTTTTGAGGTCTTTCAAAAAACAACAAACAAAAAAAACAACCATCATCTAAGGCTAAAAAATTTATACTTTACTCTGCAAATAAATGTTCAGTAACATGCCTTTTTCCTTGCACTGCTCAAAGGCAAGGTACTTTATCCTTCAACCCCTGAAAGGCAAAACATATATGCAAGATGGCTGATTTTTTGATAGTCCATTTTCATTGCAATGGGTGCGTCTGGTGTATATGGTGTAAAAGTCTGAGTTAATACGATTAGGTGGATTAATTATTGAACAATCAGATACATCTACGAAATTATATATTCTGTTTAAGAAAATAAGCTCAAAATCAATTCAGCAAACTCTTTGCTAAACACAATATAGTCATATTAAAAAGCTCTGCAGAGAAAATCATTCTCATGCCAAGAAAAACATGAAAACTGAATTATTAAGAACATGACACACCAAAAAAATTTATAAGTTTAATTTTCCCTTTTTAAATATTCTTATCATATATAGGATTTATAAAAATATCTTTTCTTTTCCATAGATAAGTCAGAATCATCCACTATTATCTTCTAGTATTCTTGTAATATGTTTTTATTGAATTTTTTAAGGAGAGTGAGAGAGAGAAACATCAATGTGAGACAGAAACATTGATGAGCTGCTTCCTGCACGCCCCCTACTGGAGATCAAGCCTGAAACCCGGGCATGGGCCCTGAATCGAACTGGGACTTCTCAGTCCATGGGATGACGCTCAATTCACTGAGCCACACTGGCTGGGCATCTTCTTCTAGTATTAACAACACATCAAATTTCATTTCAGTGAGTCATATCCCTGAATAATAAACAAAACAAATCATAGGTCTAATCAAAATGACCAAGAAATGATCAAATAAATTTCAGTACTACTTCATTAAAAGCTCACACAATTTTTCAAATCTTCATTGAGTTAATTATACTTCATTAAGTCATCATATTTCATTAGAACCCCAACTTACATTTTAAAATACTAATCTGAAAAACTCATCCTTTTGACCTTAAAAGATTCACCACTGGCCCTGGCTGGTTTGGCTCAGCAATTGGAGCATTGGCCCGTGGACCAGAGAGACCAGGGTTCGGTTCCCACTAAGGGCATGTACCTCGGTTGCAGTTTGTCCCCGGCCCCGGTTGGGGGTCATGAGGGAGGCAGCCACTCGATGTGTCCCTTTCACGTTGATGTTTCTCTCTCTCTCTCCCTCTCTATCTGAACAAAAATGGGAAAATGTCCTCAGGTGAGGATAAAAAAAAAAAGATTCACCACTGTACACTCATCCTGTGCTCAAATATGGACCCTGTGCTATTCACTTTTTATTTCAGTTGATATTTCTAAGTTACATGTAGCATTTTTCAAAAAAATATATAAAACTAATTTTATAGTCTTGTGATATAAAATTTCTCTGAAAATAGTAAATATGTACAACTCCAGAATATGTATTCCCAATTCATTTTTCCCTTTATTGTACTTAACAGAAAATTAACAAAAATGTAATTAAAATAATTAATTTCTAAATCTTGTATTATAGAGATTAATTTCTAAATCTTGTATCACAGAATGCAGCAACTATGCAAGTATGTTAACACCATGAACAATGGACACACCACTCAATATAGGAATGGTTCTATAAATTTAGTGGATCAAACAATATGGTTTACAATATTTTTGAGTCTTTTGCACACCTTATATAAGTAAACAAACAATACCAACAAAAGCCAGATATAGTAGATTTCACTTGTTACAAAGAAACAGTATCAGATCTATGGAAGCAGCCGGGTCTTAGGAGAGTAATTCCTCTTTGCTCTCTCATTTCATTGCCACACCCAGCCCAGAAGGTTCTTATGTGGACTGGTTTTTGTTTTTTAATTATTATTCTTTACTTTTCCCACAGCATATTTTGCCACAACCCAGTATCTGTGGAGACTATAATTAAAACAATGTGTTTGCTTCAGGGCATCCCGATAAGGGTCTCACAGGCAAAGAAAGGGGGATCCACTGGGAGCCAAGCCTACAACTCCCCAAGTCAGCAAAGAACTGTCATCAGATAAAGAGGAAAATTAACTATCTTTAAATTTTGTTGTTGTTGTTGTTAATCCTCACCCAAGGACATTTTCCCATTGACTTTTAGATGGGGGGGAGGGGAGAGAAACACTGATGTAATAAGAGAGACATCGATTGGTTGGATTGGTTGCCTCCCGGCAGGACCCAGACTCCAGGGCCAGGAATCGAACCTGCAATCCATGTACATGCCCTTGACCAGGAATCAAACCCCAGACCATTCAGTCTTCGGGCCAACACTCTAACTAATGAGCCAAACTGGCCAGGGCAACTATCTAATTTGTTGTTGCTGTTAACTATCTAAATTTTTAATCAGTGGAGGGATTAAGCAAAAACTAACCAACCAACCAACAAACCTAATAGACAACAGTATGGTGATTACCAGAGGGAAATGGGGTTGGGGGGAGGCAGGATAGGGTAAAGGGGGGAGAAGTGGTAATGGAAGGACACTTGACGTGGGATGGTGAACACACAATGCAATATATAATGTACTATAGAATTGTACACCTGAAACCTATATAATTTTATTAACCAATGTCACCTCCAAATGAATTCAATAAAAACAATAAAATAGAAAAAAATTACAAAAAGTTTATATATAAAATTTAAATTATAATAAATGTATGTTTTTGTTGTTCTTTTTACCCTTTTGTGCAGTTACAAATGAGTTACCCCTACTGCTTTTTGTAGGAGACGATTCATTTAACAAATGTCTAATGAATACTTCAAATTAATACGTTAGCTACTATATACATTTTATGGTGTAAAACATATCACCTTCCTTGTGTGGGGAGAAAAATTTAAAAATAAAAATAAAAAAGATAGCCCAGCTGGTGTGGTTCAGTGGCTGACCATCGACCCACGCACCAAGAGGTCACCAGTTTGTTTCCCAGTCAGGGCACATGCCCAGGTTGTGGGCCCGATCCTCAGTGAGGGGTAGCATGCAGGAGGTGGCCAATCGATGTTCTCTCCTATCGATGTTTCTATCTCTTTCCCCCTCTCCCTTCCTCTCTTTCTAAAAATCAATAAAGAAAAAAAAAAAGATAATTATACTAATGTGCAATAAGTAGTATTTAAAAGTACATTTAGGAGATGTGTAGTAACTTTCCCAGGCACACAGTGAGAAAACCAGATCCCTCTGGCTGGGAAGCAAGGTAAGTTTCCACCAAGAAATATTTCAGCTAACCCTTAAAAATTAACCAAAATTGGCAAAATGTTAGTGATTGAAACTTGGTGATGAGTAAATGGGTTTGTTTTTTTAACTATTTCATTATTTTTGTTTAACATTTTCCTTCATAAGGTTTTTTAAGAGTTGGGGAACAATGAACATTTCAGAGGAAACAAGTCGTACAAAACAATGTGTTTGAGGAAAGATATTAACTTTGAAATATAAACAAGCTATACTTATGTAAAGGAGCCAGGGCTGAGGGCTGAAAAGGAATATAGCTTGAGGAAATTTGTCTTCATTTCTCTCCCAGCTACCTAACTTTAGAGTGTTTATGTTTGAAACACTCATGAAAAATTTACCATATATTAGACAATAGGGTTCCCCATTTTCCAGAGAAAGATGGGTAACTTCAAAATAAATTCTGTTGTCAAATGAAAAAATATACATTAGCCATGTTAACTCTTTCCAAGACCTAAATTTATTCCAAATGCTCAAATGCATTCTTGTAGTACACCATTAACAATGAAGGAGGACACCTCCTGCACCAGCATTTTAAGCCCATTTTCAATCATTTGATAAACATTACATGGTAAATATACCACATAAGAAATTATGGTTTTAAGTTATCTGTCTAGCCCTGGCCGGTTTGGCTCAGCGGTTAGAGCGTCAGCCTGCGGTCCAGAGAGACCCGGGTTCGGTTCCCACTAAGGGCACGTACCTCGGTTGCAGTTTATCCCCGGCCCTGGTTGGTCGTGCGGGTGGCAGCCACTCGATGTGTCCCTTTCACGTCGATGTTTCTCTCTCTCTCTCTTCCTCTCCCTCCCTCCCACTCTATCTGGACAAAAAATGAAAAAATGTCCTCAGGTGAGGATAAAAAAAAAATTAAAAAAAATAAATTAAATAAAGTTATCTGTCTACAAAATCTTTAATAAATGATAAACAATTTTAGAAATGCCAGAATTTAAACTGGAGCTCATTCTGAAAATTTCACACATTACGTAACCAAGTATTAAGATAGGCATGCGTCATTCAAATCTAAAATGCCAAAGACTAACACTTTAAGCCTGGTGCATATAACTGGCTCTGGCTTCACTATATCCTACTGCACTATTTAGTTCCATACAATTAATTCTTTAGTATATAGTGTTACAGTTACCTAAACTCCAGACCAGTAGAAACAGTTGCTAGAAAGCACTGACACTGTATCAAATACAAAGTCACTGATATAGTGTGTCTGGGCCCAGGAGATGGGAGGGCTGCATCTCTAGTTTCCGAACAGTACAGAGGCAATTTAAAGAGAATCATAAATATTCTCCCACCTGGAATAGAGGAGAGTATCATGAAAGGTAGTTGGAGAGGGAAGTGACATTCTACTTCACTCTCTCCCATATTTTTTCTCCATCCTTAGTGAAGGAGCTTCTGGCAACAAAATGCACTAAGACAAATACTTTGTTTTACACTTTTTTCTAATTGGTCTTGTTTTCTAAATGTTATATGCCTCCCCAACTGGTCCTTATATTGCTATGGTACTAAAGCCACCGACAATATTTTTAAAGTCACCAACAATATTGTTTTATTTATTTATTTTTTTCCTTTATTGATTTTAGAGAGAGAGGAAGGGAGAGGGAGAGAGAAACATAGATGACAGAGAACATCGACTGGCTGCCTCCTGCACGCTCCCCACTGGGGATCAGGCTCACAACTCAGGCATGTGCCCTGACCAGGAACTGAAACGGCAACCTCTTGGTGCATGGGTCGATGCTCAAGCACTGAGCCACACTGGCCGGGCTCACCAACAATACTGTAACCAACAAAACCAATGGCCTTTTCCAGGCCTTAATCTGACTAGAATCTGATCACTTTCTCCTTCCCCTTTGTTAATGTACCATAAATTTCATTTTTGTATGGAGCACATATTCAAAGTTCTTTGTAATACCATAAAAATCGTGAGGGCAGACGCTATGTTCAAACCAAGAAACATTGAGAGCCTCTATGTGGCAGGTAATAAGACTACAAAAGATCAATAACACATGGTCCCTGTGATTTATTCGTCTTGTATGTCCACTACAGACTTTTCCACTATAGTCAGTAAGTCCCTTAATTTAAGATCAATTGATTTAAGAAGTTTATAATGTTCTATTAACCAGAAAAGTCCATGCAAAGTAAGAACAGCTATGGCTAAAGCATGGAAAAGGGAGATATGTGAAATGTTTCCACATAAAGTGCTTCCAGGGGGCGGGGGTGGGGGTTCAACTCCTCATTCCCTATTTTGGGAGAATAAATGCATTTTGAGTTTTGCTGTTTAGAATTCCCACTTTTCCCTGCTATTCTTTTCATTTTTATGAGCTGATCCCATAGCATAAAAAAAAAATCTGTCTTGAGACCTGGTCTACGGGTAGCACAGTAGGTTAGAGCATCATCCAGACACGCCAAGGTTTCAGCCGGTTGGTGCACATACAGGAATCAACCAATAAATGAACACGTAAATAAGTGGAACAACAAATAGATCTACCTTTCGTTCTCTCTCCCCCCTTCCCTTTCTCTCTCTGTCTAAAATAATTAATAAATTTAAAAAAAATTTTTTTAATCTGCCTTGGAAAGAAAAACAGCCAATTACATTCAGGTGGTTGAAATTGGGATGATGGTTATTTCTTCTTGAGAACTTAGAAATCCTTTGTTCTGTTAACGGAGGAAAAGGAAGACTGGGTTTGCAGGCAAGAGTACTAAGACTACTGGACACATTCTCAGTTGAAGCAGGAGGGAAAGGTCATCTTCCAGGGATGAGGGGAGGCAGGTTTGAGTAAGAGGTCTGAGGACTCTAAAGATTCGAATTATTCTTTAAGGGGAACAAAGGCAGAGCTAAGGGCAAACAACAGAAATTAAAGACCCATACCTGTTAGCAAAATGGATTAGAAATAAAAGTTAGAAATACAATGGCTGCTACTACCATTAATTGATCGTTGTCCATTATTACAAATCAGTTAAAATACAGAAGAAGGGAAATGTGATATAACTACACCAATAAGTGATGTTTCTAAATATAAAAGTACAGGAAATATTATTTAGAAACAAGCAAATAAACCAACACATTCAAGTTTTGTTGTTGTTTCTAATGTTCACTAGTGAAGTAAGGCTGTAAAAAACAGGGCGGTCAGGAATAACGTGAAGATCAGAAGGCGGGAAGGGGGGGCATGAAACACTATCTGCCTACTTGAAGATGATTCTCATCTGGTGTTTGTTCACACAGTAATGAATCCAAGGCACAGGGCAGTGTAGTAGTGAGAACAGAGAAAGGCAAAAAGAATGTAACAAAGCTCTTCCTCTTTTAAAGTTCAGTTATCAGAAACCATGCCACAACCTCCCACACCAAAAAAAAAAAAAAAAAAATCACAAAGGCATTAGGGAAAGTGGCCAAGTCGACAGTAAGAGAAGTTGGTCAAAGCCTCTGTAAAGTCATCACAACCTGAAACTAGGTAAACAAACCCACATATTCTTAAGTCCTAACAGGCAAATTAGCTTCAAAATGTACATATCCTGGAGACGATGTAAGAAATCACGGAAGTATTACCAGTGAACCATCATCAGTAACACTGTCAACTTGGTCATGACACATAATTACATAGGTCTTAAACCAGGAATGCTAACATATGGGGCCAGAATAGAACAGGCTCTGAAAAACAAAAGGTCTCTTTAAAAAACGGAACGAGTCTGATACGAAAAGCGTCTAATGTGCAGGGGGTAGTACAGCTACACCAAAGCAGATCGAGTGTAAATCCGACGACTGGTACTGCCTCCGAGAGAGGCCTTCCTGCCGAAATCACAAACACATTCTGACAAATGAGGTCCAGAAACCACAGCCTGCGTCGCACACTGGATCTTTTCCTTGCCCTTCAGACAAGACACAACGTCGAAACTAGGCTGCATCGATGCACGCCCGTTCCTAATTGTTCCGTGGAGGAGAAAAGTTCCAGGGAGCAGGAGGGGGGAGGGAGGACTGCAGATCACGGAAGTACAAAAAGAGCCGAATCCTGCTAATTTCCAGAACTTCCCACCACAACCCAACTCCCTCATTTCCCCCTCCCCCTCTGCCCGCAACGCCTCCGCCTGGCCCAACCCCGCTTTTCTCTAATTCTTGCCAAGAACAATCTCCCCCTCCCCACCCACCCGAACTCCGATTCCTGGACTCAGTCTCCTCCCTCGAAGTTAGAGCACCCTAAAAAGAAGCTCCCCTATGCCCAGCCGCCCCACCCAACACCCCGTCTTCAGTCCCACCCCTCCCAGTAAACACTCTCTTCCTTACAGACTGGGCCCCCCCACCTCCCGCTCATGCGCACTCCCCCCAGGGCCCTACCCTCCCGCCCCGCCCGTCCTTACCATGTACCAGGTCCCCAAGATGATCGTCCCGGTGCGGACATGGCAACAGCCGCAGCACCGGGTGCTGTAGAACCGGTCGCTGCGGCTCCGCTTGAAAGTCATGGACACCATTGGGAATCTCGCGGACCTTGTTCTTGGCCGGGCCCCTGACAAAGGCTTTCCGCCCAACGGATGAACCCAACTAGCTCTGTCACTGTGTCCAAAACCAAACGACGCGTCTTCAAGCCCGCCCCCAGTCCGGGCCCCAGCCAGCTATGTCACACATGCGCACTGAGGGCCCAGCGCCGCTCTCGCGCGACCTCGGTTTACCCTTCTTCCTCCACCTTCCCCTCACACAGGCCAATGGAAGAGCAGAAAGCTGGGTGGTCTCGATCCCTGATTGGGACAACTTGGAGATTGACAAGACGTCACGCCCAATCAGAAGTGCAACTCGCCTCAACTGTTGAGTGAGAGCAAGGGCTAGCTCAGAGGCCTAGGGTAGGTAGGCTGGGTGTAAGCTGGTAGGTCACCATCTCCCAGACGAGAGCGGCAAGAAAAAAGGCATTTAACAGGAAAAGGGAGAGACGGGACGTGTAGCTGGCAGAAAGGGCCATAGGACTTTTGTGAGTGACGACGTTGCCACGTACTGCGGAGGCGTCACGGAAGGGCGGCTGCTCACGTGACCCCTGTGCGCAGCTTATTATTGGGCTGGCGGGTGATGCCTGTGGAGAGTGGGCGGGGCTAACCCCTGGTCTTGGCCGCCTCTCCGCTGTGGCGGAAATTGGTTTCCTGGAGGGATGAAAGATTTGGTTTCCTTTGTCCCTCACCCGGAGCCTGGTTGGTGGGAGCAAAGAAACACTATGGAATCCTGCCAAAGGCAACTAAGAGGCCAGAGAATTGAGGATAGTACAAGAAGGATCAAGAGGGAGATCTGTTTACAGGGGAAATTGTAAACATATTGAAATGGACCAAAAGGCCTGACTGGTGTGGGTCAGTGGTTGAGCATGGACCCATGCACCAAGAGGTCCCCTGGTTCAATTCTGGGTCAGGGCACATGCCCAGCTTGTGGGCCCAATCCCCAGTGGGGGGCATGCAGGAGGTGGCCAGTCAGTGTCCTCTCTCAAGGATGTTTCTCTCTCTCCCTCTCCCTTCCTCTATCTCTAAAATCAATAAAGAAAAAAAAAATTTTTATCCTCACCCGAGGACATTTTTGCATTTATCTTCAGATAGAGCGGGAGGGAGAGAGGGGGGAGGAGAGAGAGAGAGACATCAATGTGAGAGAGACTCATCGACTGGTCACCACCCACAGGACCCCAACTGGGGCAGGGACAAACTGCAACCGAGGTACGTTCCCTTAGTGGGAACCGAACCTGGGACTCTCTGGTCCACGGGCAACACATGAAATTAAGCCTGTCCTGACTGCAATATTTGTTGCAATGATAAAATTGGGCTTTCAGAGGGGAAAAAAAATAGAGAAAAATTATATCCACCATCATGAGCTTGATAATATTTTTCTGATGAGAATGGAGGTGAAATAAACTGATTTTTTTTAATGTTGTAAAATGTCAACGTTTGAATATCTGCATAACTCAGTGAACCAACATTTCCCAGGTTACCAATGCATAATGTTACAAAATCATGCATAGTATTTTTTTTGTTGTTGTTGTTTTTGTTTTGTTTTGTTTTGTTTTGTTTTTTTATCCTCACCCGAGGACATTTTTCCACTTTTTGTTCAGATAGAGTGGGGAAGGAGAGAGAGGAAGAGAGAGAGAGAGAGAGAGAGAAACATCGACGTTAAAGGGACACATCGAGTGGCTGCCTCCCGCACGACCCACCAGGGGCCGGGGACAAACTGCAACCGAGGTACGCGCCCTTAGCGGGAACCGAACCCGGGTCTCTCTGGACCGCAGGCCGACGCTCTAACCGCTGAGCCAAACCGGCCAGGGCCAAAATCATGCATAGTAAAAGAACCAGTCAAAATATAGGGTAGACCAATAATTTTTAAATTTGTTTTGTTAATCCTCACCTGAGGATATTTTTCCATTGATTTTTAGATAGAGTGGAAGGGAGGGAGAAAGAGAAAGAAACATCAGTGTGAGAGAGACACGTCGATTGGTTGCCTCTTGTATGATCCCGACCAGGGCTGGGGATCGAACCTGCAACCCAGGTATGTTCCCTTGACCAGGAATCGAACCCGCAACTCTTCAGACTGAGGGCCGATGCTCTAACCGCTTAGCCAAACTGGTCAGGTGACCAGTAATTTTTAATGTAACAGTATGAAAATTTCATTGATATGGTTTCATATTCTACATTGTAACTGACCTTTAAGAAATTACCACTTGCTAAGTTTTAGTGGAGAATCAAAGAAGAACAGCCATAAATATCTAAAAGAGCTATTAAAATACTCCTTTTTCCAACTACATATCTGTGTGCTGCTAAATTCTCTTTGTATATTTCAACCAAAAGAACATATCACAACAGATTGAATGCAAAAGCAGATGTGAGAATCCAGCTACTTCTATCCAACCAAACATTAAAGAGATTTTCATATAAGTATGATTCTCATATAAATATAAAATAATGCCACTCTTCTCATTACTTTGTAAATTTTATAAAATATAGTTCTTTTTCATAGATTATTTTATGTTAACATACAATAGATTTATTATTGTTATTTTTTAACAATTTTTTTTCTTTTGATTTTTAGAGAGAGAGGAAGGGAGGGGGAGAGAGAGATAGAAACATCAATGAGAGAGAACATCAATTGGCTGCTTCCTGTGTGCCCCCACTGGGGATTGGGCCCACAAGCTGGGCATGTGCCCTGACCAGGAATCGAACCAGTGACCTCTTGATGCATGGGTCGATGCTCAACCACTGAACCACACTGGCTGGGCTATTCTTGTTATTTTAAAATCAACTTATAAATTTTTTTTTTCTTTATTAATTTTAGAGAGAGAGGAAGGAAGAGAGAGAGAGAAACATTGATGAGAGAGAACATCAATTGGCCGCCTCCTGCATGCCCCCCACTGGGGATTGGGCCCACAACCTGGGCATGTGCCCCAACCAGGAATCGAACTGATGACCTCTTGGTGCATGGGTCGATGCTCAACCACTGAGCCACACCAGCTGGGCTATAAATATTTTTAAATTATCTCAATTTTAATTTCTAATACGATAACTATTAATAGCTATAACCTATGTAAATTAAAACTCTTTGGTGTCCTCTATAATTTTTAGAAGTGTAAAGGGTTCTGAGACTGAAAAGTTTGAGAACCACTAACCTAAGCCTTCTAATCACCACAGTTGACAATGGTTACTCATATTTGAAATGGAGACTTGGGGGTACTAAAAGCTGCCCTAAGCAGATTTTTTTTTTTTTAACAGAAGAGGAAAGTGAATCTAAGATTTTCAAAATTCTTAATACTGTGGGTTTATACAACTCTCACAGTAACAGTTTGGATTACTGGCTAATCGGTGTTTGCCTGGACAAGAAGCATCTTGTCTGAATCTGTTTTTTCACCTGTAAAATGAAAATAAGATTTGCTTCCTAATGAAGCTTTCATTTTTTTACTCTGATGAAAGCAGAAGGCAATCACGCCTTTAAATATTTCTTCCGTGATTTAATTATTCATCTCTAGTCCCTCAAGGTATTTCTTGTCTGCTATATTGGTAATTATCTCCTTTAGCCAAATTAAACATGTGGTTTTTATTTTTAATTGCTCCAAGGTATTGGAAGGAGTAATTGGTAAGTGTTGTCCAAGTATCTTGAAGATGAAAAGTACTATGTAATTATCACCATGGGAAAATTACTTTCCATGCACTTTGCTAAAATCACTACTTGGGCTGTGGAATTAAATTTTAACCTTAAGGCCCTGGCAGGTTTGGCTCAGCAGTTAATGTGTCAGCCTGTGAACCAAGGGGCCTCGGGTTCAAGTCCAGGTCAAGGGCACGTACCTGGGTTACATGTTTGATCCTGGGTTACAGGTTTGATCCCGGCCCAGGCTAGGGTGGTGCAGGAGGCAACCAATCGATGTTTCTCTCTCCCTCCCTTCCTTTTTTTAACCTTAATGACTTCTGGTATGAATATGGTGACATAGGTTTGTTATCTTTCTGTTTCTTCTCCTTTAAATCTTACAAAAGCATCAAGAAGAATGACAAATCAGTGAACTTGATGTTCAGCAAATCTGGGAGCAGATATCCATGGCCTTCAAAATACAAATCGGGGCTGCTAAGAGCAGCTGAGATCAGACAGAAGACATAAAGGAGGAGGCGAGGAAGAGACATGAAGCCCAAGCAACAACCGAGTCTAAAACGCATCAGCAAACGTAGTTCCCTGAGGTGAGAGGCTCACATAGAAGGGAGGGTGTGAGCCTCCTCATGTCAGGAGATTTGGGTGAGCAGGAATGGTCGCAGTAGTCCTCTTGAAACCTGATCAGAAAGTAGTTGAGGAGGCGTTCTACACAAATAATTAAATAGAGAAACCGTACGCTTTCGTGTGCTAGGGCTCTCGACTGAGTGCCATAAACTGCGTGGCTTAATTTGTCTCGTATTTCTGGTGGCCAGAAGTCTGAGATCGGGTGGGTGACCACACAGAAACTCCATTTCCCCTTTCTGTATGTCACTCTCTTCCTTAAACATTAAGCCCTTGAGTCATCAGATACTGATCAGGGTCAAACTGTCCTAAGAACAAAGCCTCAGGCCTGTTGACCACAGAAACAGAACTTTGGTCAAACTAAAAACAACATCTTGATCTCAGTTGTATTTCAGCCCCAGGCCCATGAAAGCTAACCACCCGACCACACCCTTGCAAAACCAGACAGAACAACGCCATGGCTGACAGCAGGACCAGATGCAATGATCATCTACCCCCTACCCTAGTGCCAACCATCAGTAGATACCACAACCCTAACTCCCCCATGACTATTGATGTTCCCCCTACTAATCCATCCCCTGGAAGCCATCAGGGAGCCAGGGCTTTGAGCACTAGCTCGCCTGTGACTTGTGTGGCGCCATTTTAAAAAAATAATAAACTTTTACTTTCCTGACTGCAAACTCCTGTTTCAGTGGGCTTTGAGGCGCAAGGTGGACGGACTCCTTTGGGTTGGTGGCAGTGTTGGCAGGGCTGGTACCTCTGAGAGCTGCACGAGAGCATCTGGTATGCCATCACCTGAATGTACAGCTACATTATTGACTTTTTCAATTTCTAAGAACTGCTTTTTCATTTTGTTTTTTTTTTTAAATAATAATTAAGTAAAATTGACATGTTTCCAAGGTTGAATCTACCAATGAAATATATTTATAGGTACCCAGCTTTTATTCCTGCTCCCTATACACCATTCCCTCTCTCCTTCATAGATTTTTTTTAAATGTTTTTATTTATTTTAGAGAGAGGAAGGGAGAGGGAAAGAGAGAGAAACATTGATCAGCTGCCTCCTGCACACCCCCTACTGGGAATCGAGCCCACAACCCTGTATGTGCCCTGACTAGAATGGAACTGGTGACCTCTCAGTGCATGAAATGATGCTCAAGCAACTGAGCCACACCTGATAGGGCTTTAGATATATTTTTCATTTAAAAAGAATTTTAGCCCTGGCCGGTTTGGCTGAGCAGTTAGAGCGTCAGCCTGCGGTCCAGAGAGACCCGGGTTCAGTTTCCGCTAGGGGCACGTGCCTTGGTTGCAGTTTGTCCCCAGCCCTGGTTGGGGTCGTGCAGGAGGCAGCCACTTGATGTGTCCCTTTCACGTCGATGTTTCTCTCTCTCTCTCTTCCTCTCTCTCCTTCCCACTCTATCTGAACAAAAAATGGAAAAATGTCCTCGGGTGAGGATAAAAAAAAAAAAAACTAAAAAGAATTTTAATCTAAGCACATATGTACTTATGTTCTTATCACCCCCATTATTGGATAAATAGTTGCATACTCAGCTCTTCCCCACCTTCTTTTCTTCAGTTAGCAGCATTTTCAGAGACCACCCTAGTAGTAAATAGAGATAGTGTTCGTGTGTTTTTTATAGCTGCACAGTAGTCCATTCTGTGTGTGTGTGTGAGAGATTTCTTTCCTCCTTTTTATTTTTATTTTTTGTTGCTGTTGTTAATCCTCACTCAAGAATATCTTTCCCACTGATTTTTAGATAGAGTGGAAGGTAAGGAGGGAGAGAGAGAGAGAAACATCGAAGTGAGAGAGACACATCAATGGGCTGCCTCCTGCATGACCCCAACTGGGTCCAGGATCGAACCTGCAACCCAGGTACGTGCCCTTGACCGGGAATTGAACCCTCAACCCTTCCGTGCATGGGCTAATGCTCTAACTACTGAGCCAAACCGGCCAAGACTTATTGATGGATTTGTTAAATTTGTTTCCAGTTTTTGCTGTTAGAAATAGAGCCACGATGACTAGCCTCACAGACAGAGTTTTTATATTTTTGCTGATATGCCTTTGGACTTCCTCTTTAATACCGTCACCTCGTGTCGGAAAACACGGCCTCATGCTTTGTGCTGGCTCTGTTTCTGCCCTTCATTGGAACTTCTGTTTCCTCCGCCCCTAGTGCCCCTGTTCCGTTCAACTTGGATACTATCCCAGCGGTTCTCTTTGACGTGGGGCTTTGCCTTGGAAGAGATTTGGGTCTGTTTTGAGAGTGCATAGGGCCCAGGTGGTACCAGCACCATCCAACCTTACCAGCCACTTTCCTACAATTGGAGTCTGTAAAGTATCCTCCCAGTCGGGCTGCTGCCCTCAGGGTGGCCTGCTGAGTTTTCTGTACCAGTTGGTAAGTGTGGACTCTCCAGCCAGCAGGGTCCTCAGCAGTCCCTCGCCCACACGGTAACCCATACCACACAGGTCTTGTTGCTCTCGGTGATTTGTCCCACCTGCCTGCAATTTGGCATCTAGAGGAACACCTTGCATCTAGTTTTGTTCATGATTTCATCAATCAGTTCTTTGGCTTTACTCACAACTTCACTCTCAATTAGAAAAATGCAAATTAAGTTCAACCAAGAATCTATAGAAAGCCCTGGCCCATACGGCTTAGTTGGTGAGGACATCGTCCTATGGACCAAAAGGTTGCCGGTTCCATTCCCCGTCAGGGCACATGCCCAGGTTTCCAGCTCAATCCTCGGTAGGGGGCGTGCAGGGGGCAGCAGATCTGTTTCTCTCTTTCTCCCTCTCCCTTCCTCTCTCTCTAAAAATCAATCAAACATCTTTTAACAATTTTTTAAAGAATCTGTAGGAGCCCTGCCCTGTTTGGCTCAGCAGTTAGAGCACTGGCCTGTGGACTAAAGGGAAGGGTCATGGGTTCGATTCCTGATCAAGGGCACGTACCTGGGTTGCAGGTTCCATCCCCAGCTCCGGTTGGGGTTGTGCGAGAGGCAACCAATCAGTGTTTCTCTCTCACATTGATCTTTCTCTCTCTCTCTCTCTCTCCCTCCTGCCTCCCTTCTACTCTATCTAAAATCAATGGGGGAAAAATATCCTCAAGTGAGGATCAACAAACATACAAGTTTCTATAGGAAATCTTTGTATATTCTTACACATTTTGTCAGTTTTAAATTATATCAAAATTTAAAGTTTCCCACAAAAAATTAAACTGAAATCCATATTTTGACTTAAGAGCTCAGCAAAAATCCCAAAATTTGGTAATACACACTCTTTTTTTTTTATCCTCACCCGAGGACATTTTTCCATTTTTTGTTCAGATAGAGTGGGAGGGAGAGAGGAAGAGGGAGAGAGCGAGAGAAACATCGACGTTAAAGGGACACATCGAGTGGCTGCCTCCCGCACAACCCAACCAGGGCTGGGGACAAACTGCAACCGAGGTACATGCCCTTAGCGGGAACCGAACCCGGGTCTCTCTGGACCGCAGGCCGACGCTCTAACCGCTGAGCCAAACCGGCCAGGATGGTAGTACACACTCTTGACAAGGCTGTGGGAAAACAGTCTCTTTAATACACTGTGGATAGGAATGTAAGCCCCTGTGGAAGGCAATTTGACAAAATACATCAAATTTCAAATGTATTCATGCCTTTTGGCCCAGCGATCCAACTTGTGGGAATTCATAGCACAGCATTTGCCCATGTGTGAAATGCTATATGAACAGTGTTACCCATCATAACGGTGTTAGTCAGAGCGGAGCTTGGAGACCATCCCACCTGGTCTAGGTTGGCATCAATAGAGATTGGTTAGTAGGCAGCGCTGCATCCTTTTAATGGAAAGAGTGAAGAACTCCTCTGCATAAACAAAACCAGTAAGATCTCTAAGATATTTAAAAATGTACAGAGCAATGTATCATACCATTTTGTAAACAAAAACTTAAGGGGGAATACAATTTGCATTTGTGTTTATGCATATTTCATAATTATAGTCTGCAAAAAACTACAAAACTGACAATAATAATGTGGGCGGGGTGGAGCATAGGGGTACTGGGCATATGGAGAACAAGGGTAGGAGAGAGACTTTTCACTGAGTACTTTTTTTTTTTTAATCCTCACCTGAGGATATTTTTCTATTTATCTTCAGGTAGAGAGAGAGGGTGACATAGGGAGAGAGAGAGAAACATCGACATGAGAGGGACACATCGACTGGTTGCCTCCCCACTACCCCGACCTGGGCTGGGGACGAACCGCAACCGAGGTATGTGCCGTTGGCTGGAATCGAACCCAGGACTCATTGGTCCGAGGGCCGATGCTCTACCGATGAGCCAAACTGTCCAGGGCTCACTGAGTACTTTTTAAGTGTTTTGAAGGTTGAATCATGTGAATGCATTACATAATCAAAAATGTGAAAACACAAAAAGTTTGAAAGCTATTTCATCAACATATTTGTTGGCATCTGATTCTAGACTCTCCTTTAGAAGAAGTGCAAGCAGCTGGGTGTGACCTGGCTGCTGCTAAGTCCACCTGAGAAGCAGGTGTAAAGTCTTAAAAGCTCAGTGTTACCGAACTTGTGTCATGCAGGCGGAGTCAGACGCCCCTGAGCTGTGGTGGTCAATGCCATCCGTGAGGCTGCAGGTGGCCCCAGGGAGACGTCTGGAGAAGCTGGGCTAAGACCACCCATCCACATGCACTTCCTTTGCCGCCGGGTCCTCGTGGCGTTGAGTCCACCTGTGGGAGTGGATTAGACTGGAAATGGACAGGATGCTGAGGGAACCAGAGTCCAGCCAGACGCAAGCACGTCTCTGCTCTGAGCTCTCCGGCCTCGACAACGTCAGGAGGCGCCATTCACGTGGCACACCCTGGCTGGTTTTCGTTAGTATCTGTGCATGAGTTTGTCTTACTACCTTGGCCAAACAGCTCCTGGTGGGCCGGGACATGTTTATAAATCTTTTTATATACCAAGCCACGTAGCATTAAGCCCAGCCTGATAAATATTTGCTGATGGATGGGCAATCCAAAAATGGGGTCATCGACCCCGAATCACAGATAAATGGATTATTTGATCTGGGAAGAGCATCTATTTTAGAGCTCTGCAAACCGACTCTGCCCAGCTTTGGCATCTGGGGCTTACGTGAGTCTTTCAGAAATGTGACCTTTGGTGACCCAGGGCGTCTCTGAGCAGCAGCATCGTGCAGCCCACGACGGCTTTCTGTCCCTGCTCCCAGGGTTGGTTTCCTATTCCCTGACAGGAGTCCGTTTTAAGCAGGGGTTTCAGCAGCCACAAGCAGAATTGACGCACTAGGCAAAATCCGGGACGGGCTTTGGGTTAGTCACGGTCATAACCACTGTTTATGCAGCTCCGTTCGGGCCAAGACTCACATTGCTCCCGGAGGCCCAGGCTGTTTCTTTGTGTGATTTTGTGGAAGCATGAGGCAACAAAACCATACTCGAATACTTCTCCTGCAATGTAAGAGCTCAAGTACCTAAACTCCACCGTGTTGGGCCCTCTCAAGCCTGCCTACCTTTCACCTGGCCATTGACCCACAGTAAGAACACTGGCATGGCATTGTCTGTATGGGGGTTCCCTGCTGGAATCCATGGAAATAAGTGGAAAACTGGGGTGGGGGGGGACGACAACAAAGACAGTGAATTGAGAATTAGGGGACTGGAGTTTCTAGTCAGTAGCCTGTTGGATGTCCTCAAGCTGATTATTTCTCTGTGCTGCCCGTAGTCATTTGTAAGGTGCAGGAGAGGAAAAGAGGAGGATGTCTCTGCCCTGCCATCCACAGGACACCTGTCCAAAGGCATGTGTCCCTCTGGGATGAGAACAGGGGAGGGCAGGATAGGGGTGGCCTGCCCAGAGCCACTCAGCCCTTCCCTGGTGCTCTGGATTGGAGGGCTGAGGTGGGATGTCACCTGTGAATGCAGGGCAGAGTTGGTTGTCTTTTTTAGAGCAGAGACTGAGTTTGGCATTGTCCTCCTGGCACAGTCCCCAAGCCCTCTGGTTTCTAAACTAATTATCTAGATTTGTGAATTCAGTCTTCTTTCTCCAGACCACCAAACTCCAGATGCCTGAGGGTGAGAGGGGCAGCCTTTTGTGTCCCCAGCTCCTGGGGAGGGCAGGAGGGCTGCATGGGCAGCGGGTACCCAGCACTGTCCCAGAAGGTGTAGGCCTGGCTTTGGTTCCAGCTCCACCAATAAGTCACAGAGTGACCTCAGTTCCCCATTCATGCAATGAGGGGGTGAACTTTGGGAGCCCCCGCTCTGAGCTTGGAGGATCTGTTTGCCTTTCCTTCTTTGCCAGGTCTTTTTCCTTCCTTCCTCATCCTCTCAGTCTTCAGGTTCCTTTCCACACTCTTGCAGGTGGGAGACCTCGGTTCTTTTTCTGGCTGGTCTTGGCTGTTTCATGATCAGGGCCACCATTTTCTCAACAGCAATGAGAGAATTTGGCCAAGAGTCTCTAAAGGCTTACCCATCTCTGATGCTCTAGTCTTTCTGGGAGTCCGTGTGGAAAGTCCCATAAGGTGTGCAGCCAGGTAAGGCTGGATAATCTGGACTGGGGCCGCTCCCTTCACCCATCATCCTTCAGATGCCCCAGCTGTCCTTCACCTGCTGGTCCACCATGTTTCTCAGGAGGACTCCATGGAAATAGTTGAGACTGAGGTCAACAGGTGGAATCCGTTGTACTGGCTTTTTTACGTGTCAACTTGATTGAGTAACAGTCTCCACTCATTCAAACACTATCTAGGTGTTGCAGTGAAGATATTTTGTACATGTGATTAAAGTCCACAATTAGTTGACTTAAAGTAAAATAGATTATTGCAGAAAATTTGGGTGGGCCTGATTACATCCATTGAAAGGCCTCACAGGCAGAGCTGAGGCTTCCCTGAAGAAGAAGAAACTCTACCTGTGACAGGAGCCTCTGTCCATGCCCCTGAGTTCCAGCCTGCCCTCCTGATGGCATCCCTACAGATTGCAGATCCGCTCCGCCAGCCCCCACAATCACTAAGCCAAAGCCTTGCAGTACATCTGTTAATATCTACTTCCTCCTCATTCTGTTTCTCTGGTTGAACCCTAACCAATACACTGTTCTATGCTAACTCTGGTCTGACTTGTAGTCTCCAGGTCATTTCTGAAAAAATATGAAACACGGCTCCCTAGTTCTCTAGTCCTGGCCCTCATGACCCTGACAATGGGTGTCAGGCATTTCCTACCTAGGCAGAATAAATTTGCCCCTGCTCTCAGCTACATGCTGGCCAAGGCAAATGAGTCTCTTGAACTCTTTTGCCTTTGCTGGGTTTTTACTGCTTCACAAGTACCTGATCTTGGGGTTCTTTGTACATTTCATTTACCTGATGTTACTTTTAATGGCAGGATCTTGTAAATACCTCTTCTGAGAATGGAATATTCTACCACTCTCAACAGCTCTTCTTGGGCATCTAAAAGAAAAACCAATAGCCAAGTGTAACTAAGCGTGTGAGTCCCCAGAGACCACCAGGATCCTGTGTCTGTGAGCTAAAGCAACCCTGCAAATAAGGAGAGCCTGCGGAATCGAGGGCTGGAAAGGGATCTTGGAAAAGTAAAACCAAAGAACTCAGAGTCCTTGGCCTTTTTATTTTTAAGAACTGAGCTTTTAATCATCTCTCCCTTCATCCTGCAAACATGAACTTGCCAAACACCTGGAGTATAATTTTAAAAATTAAAAAAACAACGCAGATTCCATTCATGTTTGTCCCTGCTGGGTAAGCAGGGGATGGGGCGGATGTGTTAACCCTTATTTTACAGCTCATAAAATGGAGAATATTGTCCTCTGAAGTCCAAGAGAAACTGAGCGCAGAGGATCCTTCTCTCAGGGGTTGGGGCTGGGATAGGGAGCTCAGGGGTCAGTAAAAATTACATAGAGGACAGGCAAAGTTTGCCAGTCTTCAGACAATCCCAGGCGATGGGGTTCAGGACTTGCTGAACTACAGTGAGCATGAGGCTTAGAAAGGCTGCTGGCCCCGTCTGGTCTGCAGCCTTGAAGGAGGGCTGGACCACCTGGTGTTGAACCCTTTCGGCCCTACCTGCAGCGTGCAGCCCTTCCTCCTTCACTCTGTGCATCTATTTTCTTCCAGCCCTAGGCCTGTGCTGACATGTAAGAGGGTCTGGCTGCTTCATCACAGGAGACTTTGCTGACTCATCCAGCCCCAGATCTGGGGCCGCGACTGAGGGCCTGCCTGGGCCTGGCAGGGCTGCCCAGTGCCAGGGCTGCCCCAGTCTCTCAGCTGGCCTCTGTAGGCTGCACTGTGGCACTGATTCATCTCTCTCCTCCCACAGCTTGCAGCCAGGCAAGGAGAGCTCAGCTCAAAGCAGAGAAGGGCATCAGCCCCTTGGACATCTTCAGGCTTCTGCCCTCAAAGTGGCAACGAGCTCCAGCTCTGGAGACTTTGCAGCTGGCCTCAGCTGTGCCCACTCTACAGGTCACAGTGACTAAAAGGTCTGAGCCGGCAGGAGATCACGTCCACAACCCAGGCCAGTGTAGAGCAAAATAGCTTTACTGCATGCTCCTAGGTGCAGGCGGGCTGAGCCGAAAAGGGTTCAGCCTCGAATAGCAGTTGGGGTGTAGGTTTTATACCCTACTTCTAGCTTCCAGCAGTTCCTGCATGTACTCTGCCTGGCCCATTGTCCACTTTGCAGTTGGACTGGTCTGGTGTCTTGTCTTGCATCTGCTGGGTTATTCATTGCCTTGAGGATAATAGAAATAATCCTTATCCATACTCAACAGAAGGCTGAGCAAAGGTCATGCAAGCAACACAATTTCCACAGTTTCCACCTTTTGCAAACTTTTACCTTTACCCTTTAAAACATTACTGACCCTTTCATTGACCACGGCTGGACTATTTGGGGAACTAACAGTTCAATAAGGTGTAGCTTAACCGGCATTTTGGGTGTGATGGGGGATGAGGCAGGATAGAGGGTACACGGCATAATCACAATATAAATTGTAACTCACCGGGGTGATACTTTGAAAAAATATAAACGTGCTTTCCCTTTTTGCCTTTCTGAGTATGTGAAATTCTCTAGTCCTCCCTGAAAGAGTTAGTAACGTTTTAAAGGGTAAAGGGTAAGGCTTGCAAAAGGCGGAAACTGTGAAAAATGTGTTGCTTGCATGACCTTTGCTCAGCCTTCTGTTGACTACAGATTATCTGGATTATCTGCAAGACAATGAATCACTCAGCAGATGCAGGACAAGATACCAGACCAGTCCAACTGCAAAGTGGACAATGAGCCATGCAGAGTACGTCAGCAGGAACTTCCGGAAGCTAGAAGCAGAGTATATAACCTAGACCCCACCTGTTATTCGGGGATGACTCCCTTTTTGGGGGGCTCAGCCCGCCTGCACCCAGGCACATGCAATAAAGCTGTTTTGCTCTACATTGACCTTGCATTGTGGATGTGATCTCCTGCCGGCTCAGATCTTTTACTTCCAAGACATTCATTTACCTGGGAGAGATTAAGCTTGCTCTAGAAGGAATACAGAAAGAAAACCTTAATAGTCACCTTTTGACATTCAAAACAAGATTTTGATAGTTTTGTTGATAAATAATTGAAATACAATAACTGCACATATTCCAAATGTCTAGTGTGATGAATGTTGACATATGTATACATGTGTGAAACAGTCATCACAATCAAGAGAGAACTTAGTCATCACCCCAAAAGTTTCCTTGCTCCCCTACTCTGCTCCCAGGCAACCACTGATTTGTTTTCTGTCACTCTAGATTAATTATTTCCTAGAATTTTAGATACATGGAGTGTTTACATGTGTTTTGCCTGGGTTCTTTCCCTCTGCATATTATTTGGGGATGCATCCTTGATGTTGCCTGAATCAGTAGGTCATTCCTTTTCATTGCCGAGTAATATTTCATTGTATGAGTATCCCACAATGTGTTTATTTACCCCTTGATGCACATTTGGTTGTTTCTAGCTCAGGCTGTTACAAACACGGTTGCTGAGAGCATTTGTGCAGAAGTCTTTGTGTGCATACATGCCTGTATTTCTCTTGGGAAAATTTCTAGGAATGGAATGGATGGGTCATGTCATCACTGTATTTTTATCTTTTAAGAAACTGTCAATGCGCTGGCTGGTTTGACTCAGCAGTTAGAGCATCGGCCTGCAGACCGAAGGGTCGCGGGTTCGATCCTAGGCAAGGGCACGTGCCCGGATTGCAGGTTTCCCCAGCCCTGACCAGGGCTGTGCGGGAGGCAACTAATCAACTCAACATCGATGTCTCTCTCTCTCTCTCTCTCTCTCGCTCGCCCTTCCTCCCTCCCTTCCAATCACTCTAAAAAATAATAAATAAATAAAAAGAAAGAAAGAAAGAAAGAAAGAAAGAAAGAAAGAAAGAAAGAAAGAAAGAAAGAAGAAACTGTCAAACTGTTTTACAAAATAGGTGTAATATTTTTATACTCCCACCAGCAGGGTCTGAGAATGTCGGTTGTCCCACATCCTCACCAACAGTTGATATGACCAGTCTTTACCATTTTAGCCATTCTACTGATTATATAGGGTGTTTCATTATGATAGCAATTTGCACTTTCCTAATGACTAATAACATTCAAAATGAGATTTTTAGCAAGATATTACCCAACCTAGCCTGGCTATTGCTTGGGGTGAGGATTTCCTAAACTCCTTTATACTGAAGCAAAATACTATAGTGGTCAAACATGGGCTTGCCACGTGCATAATGACAATACACAGGAATGTTCCTTGGAACATTGCTTGTGATCGCAGAAAATGAAAAACCTAA
This sequence comes from Tadarida brasiliensis, assembly GCA_030848825.1. Classification (NCBI taxonomy): domain Eukaryota; kingdom Metazoa; phylum Chordata; class Mammalia; order Chiroptera; family Molossidae; genus Tadarida; species Tadarida brasiliensis. The sequence goes on along the minus strand of CM061270.1, from coordinate 67,726,727 downwards.
GTGTCCATTTACAGAGGCCTGGTCAAATAGATTATAGCGTTGTATTAGTCATGTTCTCCAGAGAAACAGACCATCTGATGAAGAGAGAGAGAGAGAGATTTATTTTAAAGACTTGGCTCATATCATTGTGGAGGGTTGGTGAGTCCAGAATCTGGTGATGGAGGCCAGGAGGCTGGAGACTGAGGAACGAGTTGCAGCTCAACTTCAAAAGCAGTCTGCTGGCAGAATTCTCTCTTGCTCAGAGGTGGTCAGCCTTTTGCTCTAACCAAGCCTTCAACTGATTGAATGAGGCCCACTCACATTATAAAGGTAATCCGCTTGCTCAAAATCCACCAATTTAAATGTAAATCTCATCCCCGAAACACCCTCACAGAAACATCCAGAATAACACTTGGCCAACTATCTGGGCATCTCCCCATGGCCCAGTCAAGTTGACCCATAAAATGAACCATCACAGCTGTGAATGGAATGCTATGCAGCCATTAAAAAGGAAAGACAGCTCGATGTGTACTAAAGTAAATTTATTTCCAAGATATATTATTAAGTGAAAGAATCCAGATGTATTCAGTATGTAAAATATACTACCATTATTTTTATAATTAAAAATATAGGGTGTCCCCCCAAAAATGTATACACAACTTTGAGTAATTATAAAGCCAATGTTTATTAAAATACATTTCATTCTCAAAATGTAATAGAATCTACAGACATCCTGTAGGGATTTTTTGGGCGATACCCTGTATATATGTGGTTATGATTGTAGATGATGCATAGTATATATCTTTTTTTTTCTTTATTGATTTTAGAGAGGAAGAGAGAGGGGGAGAGAGAGAGACATCGATGAGAGAGAACATCGATTGGCCGCCTCCTGCATGCCCCCCACTGGGGATTTGGCCCACAACCTGGGCATGTGCCCTGACTGGGAATCGAACCGGCAACCTCTAGGTGCATGGGTCGATGCTCAACCACTGAGCCACACCGGCTGGGCCATAGTATATATCTTAAAGGACATACAAGATATTGGTATAAGGTAGAAGGAAGAGTTTGCCTCTGAAGAGGGGAACTGAGTGGTCAAGGGATAGGGAAGAAAGGAGACCTATTTTTTATTTCACTCTATATCTTTCTGTATTTTTGAAACATTATGTCCTGTGCAGAAGCCCTGGCTTTCGAGCTCAGCCCGTCGATGAGCAATGTGTCCCAGCCTTTCCCCGTGAGGGCTGCAGGCACGAGGCAGCCGTCTTAGAGCAAAAGTGACGGCAAGGTGGAATGGGCTGGGAGGAGGCCAGAGTGTGCTCCGAGTGGGCAGCATCTCAGACTGCAGCTCACCCTCCTATTGTGGGGTGGGTGGCCTGGGCCAGGGACTGGGGAAGACAGGGCTGGAGCCTGGGGCACCTGTGAGTGCCAGGATGAGGCTGAGCCCCAGGCAGTGCCACAGGCTGCCCCATGCTGTGCCCCATGCTGTGCCTTTCACTTGCAGGGAAGTCTGGCCAGCTCCTTCTTGGCCCAAGGAGAGGAAAGATGACATAGTCCCAGAAGAATTTAACCCCACCCTGAGGAATGTCTTCTGCCCTGACATTTGGAGTTCAATAAGCTGTGTAGAGAACCCTTCCTCACAGGGGTCAGGGGAGGAAAGCCCTGCATGAGGTGGACAGGTAAACCCTGTGCTTTGCCGAGTCTTTAAAAGAAAAAGCCAGCGTGTTTGCAGATTCAGGGTCCACACGTGGTAGTAGTTAGCAGCGTGCAGCCATTGCCACGTCGTTCCACATTCCTACCGCTCTCTCCTCCCTCCCATGCGCCCTCCTCCCTCTCCCCACCTCCTGCTCCTCCCAGTTCCCCCCAAACTCCAGGCTGACCTGATCCACTGCTCCCCGCTCTCACTCCGTCCACCCAGCCCACTCTTGTCACATGTGTTCAAAGCCGTGAACAGAGCCCCAGCCCCACTGCCACTCGCTTAGTCGACCCATGAGCACATTTGAAAGTTTTGTTTTTTGTTGTGTGGGACTTCCTTTGGGGAGGTCTTTAAGCGACTTTTTTTCTTCTTTTCCTTTTCCTTCTTTCCAGAAAACCAGTATTTCCTGGCTCGGGATCCTGTGAAGAATCAACCATAAGTCCCAATAAAATCAAATAAAAAAGTTATTTAATAAAAAGGGGGGCATTTTCCCCTGGTCAAGCTGTCTTTTTTTTTTTTTTTTAATCCTCACCCGAAGATATTTTTCTCTTTATCTTTAGATAGAGTGGGACAGAGAGACAGAGAAACATTGACGTGAGAGGGACACATCGACCGATTGCCTCCCGCACGACCTGATCAGGGCCAGGGACGAACCGCAACTGAGGTACATGCCCTTGGCCGGAATCGAACCCGTGACTTATTGGTCCTTGGGCCGACGCTCTACCGCTGAGCCAAACTGGCCAGGGCTCAATTTATCTTTAAAAGTATAAGGTGGCCCTGGCCGGTTTGGCTCAGTGGTTAGAGCATCGGCCTGCAGACCAGAGTCCTGGGTTCGGTTCCCACTAAGGTTGCAGTTTGTCCCCGGCCCCGGTTGGGGTCGTGTGGGTGGCAACTAGTAGATGTGTCTCTCTCACATCAATGTTTTTCTCTCTCTCTTCCCTCCTTTCTCCCTCCCGCTCTATCTGAAGATAAATGCAAAAAATATCCTCAGGTGAGGATTAAAAAAAAAAAAAGTATAAGGTGTATGCTCAGCCAGTGTGGCTCAGTGGATCGAGGGTCATCCCATGGACTGAGAGGTCCTGGTTCAATTCCCGGTCAGGGCACACGCCCAGGTTTCGGGCTCGATCCCCGGTGAGGGACGTTCAGTTGATCAATGTTTCTCTCTCACGTCGCTGTTTCTCTCTCTCTCTCTCCCTTCGTCTCTCTAAAAAAATAAATAAATAAAATTTAAAAATATATATAGGTTTTATTAAATGTAAATTATAACTAAAATCTTATTTATCTCCTGATCTCTTTTAAGAGGTTTAAGCACATTTTTGTGCATTTTAAAGAAAAATACAGCTTATATCTTCACTATCTGGCATCATGTGTGTGTTGGGTACCACACTCCAAATGACAACTATATAACCAAGTATAAAAAAGATAAATGTCTCTCCAGGGAAAATTACAGCAAGTTTTCTTGCAGCCCATTACAGAAAAATGGGGCTTCCTATGCTTGGGGTTCCTGCAGCTGTTCCATTGCATGTCCAGCGTCCACCCGGCCCCCCCATACCACCCTTGTGGGATTTGATGGGCAAGAAGAATCAGCACAACAATGAGGTTCCTGCCACCTGCTGTGCTGTGAGTAACAAAGTCCTTTGCCTCCGATCCAGGAGTCTTCTGTCAGCACCCCTGAAACTGTAGCAAGCTAAGTTACTAGATTGCAAGTAGGATAAATTGTTAGAGCGGTCACAGTCCTTGATCCGTAGAACCTTGCACCCAACCGCGGACAGTACACCATCTTCTCAAGCAATACAGGGACATGTGCAAATTACTTAGCAGTTTCTGCAGCATTTGCAACACTAGGACTCACTTAGCTGGGCTCCTGTCCTTACCAAGGTTGCTCATGGGCGTGCTCTCTGACTCCAGGAGTTTTCTGCATCCATGATGGTATTTAGTTCTTGCAAATGGGGAGAGTGAGGGGCAGAGAGATGAGGTCATTGCTGAGGGTTACCCAGCTACAAGGGGCAGAGCCTGTTCAGCTGAAGCCTCCTGTGTTGAAGTGAAGTGTTTCTTCTACTTATTTAAGTAATTTCAGCAAAGGAGATGCCTGTGAAGTAAGCCTATTTCCCAACCATTGAAAATCCTGAGATGTTTCTGGTCTTCAGGAAAGGCAAACGAAACAGACAGGGCAAATTTCTTGTTCTTGATCCTGGGCAAATTCTACTGAGGCACGTTGGGTAACACCAAGTCAGTGACCGTGTGGAAAATGTTGCCTTGCCTGATCCTACGTATTCATGGTTAAGTTTTTCCATCTAGTAAGTGGAAACTAGTCATTCTTTCATTCGACTGCTATCGAGCAATCAATGAGATGAAGTCTGTCCTTGAAGAGCTCCCAGGCTTGTTGGGAATGGCGGTGGGTAGAGATCGGCAGGTAAACCACTACCACAACATGATATGTCCCCAAACACCAGGGGAACACAGTCCACAATTAATTCTGCCGAGGGAGGGAGACCTCACAGAGGAGTTGACATTTGAGAACTGAGCTGGGTCTAGGATAATTTTGTCAGGTGGAAAGTGAGCAAAGTCTCAGCTTCCAATTTGCCTGTGCCCGAGGTATAAAGTTCCCTTGGTCGTTCTGGAGCCTGGTTCACCCGAGCCTCTGCCACGTGTGACCCAAATTCGATCCCAGTGCTGGTCTAAGCATATTTTGGAGGTAGCAGTGGTGATGGTTGTACAGGTGATGCCCTACTCCCCAGGGTCCTAGGATAGGTCCGGTGGGTCTGCCTCTTAGAAAAGTTGTGAGGATTTTTGCCAAAGCATCCAGTGACCAGGCGGGTCTCAGAATGAGCACGAAGGTGACCACTGTGTGCAGACAGGCCCAGACAGAGACGGCAACGTCCAAATCTTCTCAGATCACCAGACTCCTACAAACCACCCCAGGGGGTGGGGAGAGGAAAACCTGAGAACTGCAACAGAAGAATCCACATCGCCCAGCTGAGACCGAACCTTCGGCCTGGAGCTTTTCCAGAACCGTTACAGAGGCCCTGGGGTGTCCGATGTCTTAGGTGAGTGGTGAGGAGCTCTCTGAGGCTGTCTTCCCAGCAAGAACTCATAAAGGTTTAACTGAAAAAGAATTAAAGGACTGAAAAAAAAAAAAAAGAAAGAAAAAAGAAAGGAAACCCTTGGATCTCAAGCTGAAGGATGTCCTACATTCATATCATCAACTGGTTTGACTTACATTTTTATCAAGAGTCAAACCAAGCTGAGGTGCACTTTGTATATTGGAACAAAAGGACACAGAAGCTTAAAAAAAGAATTAAAGAACTGGACCAGCATCTGAGGTGTGCAGAGTTAAGGGAGTCAAAGGATGTCAGAGCACCCTAGAGCCCGCATCAGAGGACGTGTGAAGGGACCAGGGGAGGGAACTGTTTCACCTGCAAGGAGGGTGTGTGTGTGTGTGTGTGTGTGTGTGCACGCAGAAATGGGGATGAATACCTAGCTCTTACTCTCCTCCTGCCCTGACCATTGGCCAAACCCAAGTGGAAGCCAGAGAGTATGGCGTGCAGGTCACACAATCCACATCTGCCAGCCTCCCAGGGCAGAGCAGAGACGGGATGGCACACGGGATCTAAAAGCACGAGAATAGGAAGGTTGGGAGGAGAAGCCACTGCTGAGTGAGAGAGCTCACCAATCGGTGGGGGAGACAGATACCACCTGATCTCCAAGGCCCCTCCTGAAATAAGCCCGGAGGCTGTGCGAGGGTCCTTCCACCCTTCGAGAAAGGATGAAACCCGTCTCTCGGGGATCCTGCTGGACACCTAAATGGGTCCAGGATTTCTGCCGTGGTCACCAGGAGCCCCTCCAAGGTCTGCAGCAGGTCTCCAGCCACACCCAGGGGCCCTTGTCCTCAGAGCTGTAGCCACCTGAACTCATGCCCTGAGCCCAGGTCCTCTGGCCCTGACGTGTGGCCACAGAGAGTCAGCTAGTCACGAAAACAACTGAATAGGGAGAAGTCAGAACATCTCAATGTCACGCATGGCTCGTGTCCACTTTATAACAAAAGTAAAGCCCGGCCGGTGTGGCTCAGTGGTTGAGCACCAAGGTCGCCGGTTCGATTCCCAGCCAGGGCACATGCCCAGGTTGTAGGCCAAATCCCCAGTGGGGGCATGCAGGAGGCGGCTAGTCGATTTCTCTCTCATCGATGTTTCTATCTCTCTCTCCCTCTCTCTTCCTCTCTCTAAAGATCAATAAAGAAAAAAAATTTTTTTTTTAATTTCTCACACATACACACAAAAAAACCAGAGGTAAGAAGCCCGCCCTGGAGGTCAGCCACAAACTTGTCTTCAAATCACTCTTGGTTCCCTCAGTGACCTACTAACTTTGTCATTCCTGACTTTGTCGGAGGACTTTCTCTGTTTGCCACAGGGTCCCTAGTAGATCTGTATCACAACTCAGACTTGCAGAGAAATAGCTTTGTAGGTGTTGCAAAGGGTAGATCTCATCTTTCTGACAAGCTGCCATCCACCGAGCAGGAAGACATGCGAGGGTTTATCTGACTCACTCCTGACACCACTCCTCGGCGCTGTCACTCAGGCGGGGCGGCTCAGCTTTCCGTCCCCTCCCCCTGCGTCTCCGCAGAATGGCATCTGGGACGTGGGTGGGGGTGGGTCTGTGGTTTGTGTCCTCTGGCAGAGGGATGGGCCAGGTGGCTCTGATCCTCCCTGGTGTCCACTGGTTTACCTCTGGCCTGGCCTGGCCTGGCCCCAAGTGTGGGATTTTAGTGAGGCGGACGCATGGGGAGCTCTGGAGGTCTGAGTCCAGGAGGGGTCTGCATTTGTGTGGCCGGTTGTTGCTAACGTGTTTGTTTTGAAAAGCCCAGATGAGGTCTGCGCTGGGTGGTCTGTGACAGAGCCCACACCCAGTCCAACGTCAAACCAGAAGCAGGCTGGTCCCAGGGTCCTCAGACGCCCCACTGTCTCCTGAAGGTAGGGGTGTATGAGCTGTACTTCTGGGCCTTCTGAATGGACCCCTTCAGCCCCACCCCGTCTATAATCCACCTCAAAACCCTGGCCTTCTGTCGCAGGGCATCCCAGAGCTGGTCGGTGGCCGTGGCCCAGGAGAACCCAGCCAAGATGAGACTGTTTCCGCCAGGCTCTGGCCCTGGGGAGAAATCCTGGCTCTCTTGAAGAACAGGACGTGCTAGAGCGCTGTGGGAGGTCCTGACTCCCCATCTGAGAGGAAGCCCCTTGCCCCAGAAACGCCCTGGCCCAGTCTTATCTCCCAGTAATCACGTACTCAGCAGATAAAGCTGGTACTTAATGCATCAGCAAAGCGAGGTCACGTGCACAGAGAAGACCGTGGGAGGCGCTGATAGCTGAAAAATCATCAGAGTGACCCTGACAGCTCTGTGACCTTTGCAACAGGCTCTGGGGCCTTGAAAGGTCCATCCGGGCTCATCAGCTCTCCCTTCTCAGAAGCCCGACCCACGGCCACGCTCGCCCTGCCCTCTGCGACCTCTGTCGGACTGAATGCAGCTGACCGCCCAACCCCACCGCCCTCTGCAGGCCCTGGGCAGACCCAGCAGCAGAAGTGGGCCAGCCCCGGTCCCAGCCTCGACGCTCAGCCTCACAGGGCAGGCAGACACACAACGAAGGAAAATTACAATAATTACTATTTTTGGAATACATTCTACGTGCCAACATTTTTACATAGAGTGTCTCTATTCCTCTTGACCACCCCGAGGGACGAGTGTCTCTCCACATATGGCTGGGGAATGGAAGCCCAGAGTGGTCAGGCCGCCCGCCAGTACGTGGCAGAGCCGGGACAAGTGTAGGGCGCCTGGCTGCCCCCCGCTGCGCCACCTCCTGCCACAAAGCTGCAGGCACCATGGGGTCTCCTGTCCTCCCAGAGGTCCAGACCTGGCTGGGAGGCCGTCTGGTCAGCTGTGCTCAGCTCAGGCCAGCGTGGGCCCCGCCCCATGCAGGTCACACGAGGGCTCCCTCGGGGTCTCCAGGCACCCTGCACTTCAGGAAGCAGCAGGAAAAGGAGTGCATGTTGGCCGGCCTGGGTACCGGGCTCAGGGCCTGGCAAGGCTCCACCTCAGTGGGGAGTGGAAGGTGTGGGTGGGGGCCAGAAAGGGCAGGAAATGAAGGACCCCGCCACAGGGTTCCCCTGGACAGGTTTCATGAGAGAACAATTACAGTATATGGGCAGGGTTAGCGGGATTAAAACGGGGTTACCAGATTGAGCACCTGAAAACACAGGGTGACCAGATACATTTGAATGTCATATCGACAAGAAATATTTTTTAGCTATACTATTTGGGACATATACTAAAAAATTATTTATTATTTATCTGACATGCAAATGTAGCCTAGCGTCCTGTAATTTTTTTTCTGGCAACACAAAGGTAAGGACACCCAGGGACAGCAGGCGGTGGGAGGGTGGGAGGAGAGATGGGGGGCTGCCCCCAGGACCTGGTGGAGCCGGAGCTTTGGTGGGCAGAGAAGTGCAGCCAGCCAGCGCCAGAGTTCAGCAAGCCAGGGAAGGAATGGCAGAAGCGGTGGTGAGGGAGGAGTAAATACCCCACCTCCTTCTCTCCCTGCCTCTGATCTCCTGGTGGACCTCCCTGCAGCAAGGAGTCCCTCAGTGCAGTCCTGGGGGGGGGGGGGGGGTCCTTAGCACAGAGCAGGGCAGAGAACAGATCTGGGAAGAGGGACAGAAGATATCCAACGCAGCTCATGTTTAGATTTCTATCCACTCCTCACTGCATCCTCCGTGTTTTGGATTGATTTCACTGCTACCTCCCTCTAGGACCTGCAGTGGCTCCCACTGCCTATAGCACCAACTTTAATCTCTGAGCATTCAAGGAAGGAGTCTTCCCTCTCACCCTCTGAAACACATTCAGCTCTGAGCAGGCAGGATTCTTGGAGGAACACCAACTTCATTGTGGCTCAGTCCAGCCTCGGGGCCTTTGCTTATGCTGTTTCCTTGGGCAGTCATGAAATTTAGAGCTGGAAAAAGACCCTCAGGGGAATCTGTTCTCATCCTCTTATGGGCCAGACAGGAAACTTCAGGCTTGGCAAAGGGAAAGGACACAAAGCTACTTCTTCTCCAGCCAATCAACCCTCCCTGGCCGTTTAGGGCCCCACCAGGGTCTGCCCAGCCCACACTCAGACACACAGCTGCGGTCACCTCTTCCAACACCAGCCGCTTTGTCCCTACTCGCCGCCTGTCTCCAGTCCCTTTTCCCTGACCAGAGGACAAGGTGCTTTTTCTAAGCTTTCCCTTCAGCACAGTCTTGGGAATGTAAACCCAATGATTTTCTTTTTAAATTACATCCTTTGATTACAGTTCAACAATTGAATCATAGTTATTAAATAACTAAAGTTCTGTCTAATTTGGTACTTGCGGTCTAATGAAGAAAAATCACACAAAAACACAAGCTTTGGAATCAGATAACCTGGGTTTGTTTACATTTTTCCCCAATAAATCTTTGTTGAGTTTACTCTGCTAAAAGAAACTCCTGCTGCCATTGGAAGTGTTTCCGGGGAATGGGGATCGGTGTCGTCCTGGCGGGGGGACCTTTCTGATGAACTTGAACCTCCCTCTGCGCCACTTCCCCTACGACTCGATAGCATCTGAGTGGGATGAGTTTTCAATGCCAAGTTTAATTTTTAAATTAAAATCAAGATGACCAAGCATCTTTTTCATATTTTTTTTTCTTACAAGGACTTGTTGATTCAGATGATTTATGGTGCTTTTTCCACGAAAGAAAGCATTTTCTCTAGTTTTTGCTGTTCTTAACTTGGGTCCCTGGATGACTTTCGGGGAGCCTGAACTTTGAAACAGTGCAGAGAATGCTGTTTTGGAGTTCGCTGCAGCCCACCCGCTCGTCTCTGAGCTGATCTCCACTCCACCACACGTGTGCCACAGCACCAGCCTGGGGAGGGGCTCGGTGTGTCATATCCTGTACATGGCCCTGGCCAGCGCGGCTCAGTTGGTTGGAGCATCGTCCATACCCTGAAAGGTCGCAGGTTCAATTCCGGGTCAGGGCACATACCCAGGTTGTGGGTTTCATCTCTGGTTGGGTGCACATGGGAAGGCAACCAATCCATGTTTGTCTCTCACATCGATGTTTCTCTGTCTGTCTGTCTCTCTCTTTCCCTTCCCCCCTTTCTAAAATCAATAAGCATGTCCTCGATGGGGAATGAAAGTATAGATAGATAGATAGATAGATAGATAGATAGATAGATAGATAGATAGAGAGATATTTATACATATCAGCTATTGATTTATGCCTGTTGATGGTGCAGCTTTTATAATATTTTTATTTTTCAGAAACAGTTCTTTTAGTTCAAAATAATGTTTTGCAATTGTCTGTTAGCATGTGTGTGTTTATAGAATTTGAATTTTTATGTCCCTGAAAGAAAAGATTTGCTCTTTTTAAAAAATCACAGTGTCTGGTGCAATGTCTCCCTTATTTCCTCAGGAACAAACAAGGTACAGTTTATCATCTGCTTTACATGCTTCCAGAAATTCTTTCCCCTTCCTTCTGCACCCCCCTCCCCCCCCACACACACATTGCCAACAGCTTTGGTGACATAGTTCAGACACATCCATATACAATTCTTTTTTTAAATATGTTTTTATTGGTCTTTTAGAGAGAAAGGAAGGGAGGGAGAGATAGAAACATCCATGTAAGAAAGATACACTGATCAGCTGCCTCCTGCACGCCCCCTGCCGGGGATTGAGCCTGAAACCTGAGTATGTGCCCTGACCAGGAATCGAACCAGGACCTCTTGGTCCATGGGACAACGCTCCATCCACTGAGCCACACCGTCTTTTCTTTCAGGGACATAAAAATTCAAATTCTATAAACACACACAAGCTAACAGATAATTGCATCACATTGTTTTGAACTAAAAGAACTGTTTCTAAAAAAAATAAAAATATATACAATTGTTTACAAGTTAGAAACTTTTGTTATTTTCCCCGAGAACAATGGTCACAGTATATTTGTGGGATTCACCCTCTGGATGAGGAAGGAAGGGAGGGAAGAAGGAAAGGGAGGAAGGAGGAAGGGGAGGGAAGAAGGATGAGTGGAAGGAAAGGGAGGAAGGGAGGAAGGGGAGGGAAGACGGACCAGTGGACGGAAAGGGAGGAAGGGAGGAAGAAAGATCTGCTCTGAAGGCTGATTGAAGCTGTCACCCTTGATGTCAGGAGCTACTTTCCACCCCTCCCCCACTAGGGCTGTGTTGAAGCAATTAGGGTTTAGCCTTAGGTAGAAGCCCTTACACAGGGGTGAGCATGCAAGCATGTGATATTAGCATGCGTATGAGGTCTACGTGTGGGCATGTCCCAAGGGTCCATCTGCTCTGCTCATGTGCCCTCTGTGCCTAAAATATCCTCCCTCTGACGGGAGGCAAGGCGCTGGGCAGGAGGGGCAGCAGGAGGAGATGGAGCAGCTGGCCACGAAGGAGGCGGCGGACGGGCTCCATGGGTCATTTTACATGCTGCGATTGTTTTTCCTGAGGGTAGGAATGGGGCAGACAAGGTGCTCAAGAAATATTTGTGAATGGGTGTGAATCAATGAATCATTTTCCAGAAGTTGGGGGATTGCCAGGGGCGGTGCACCCCAGGACTCCAACACACCGAGTCTTGAGAAGAGAAATGGAATTCCTGAGTCTAGGCTGCAGAGGAGGCAATGCGGTTTGCAGGCTGACCTGTATGTAACCATGGCTGGACCCCAGGCTGGCGGGGAACGGCTGGGTCCCGCTCCCAGCAAAGCCCCTGGCTTGGCCAGCAAAACCAAACATCGTTGTCCCAAGGAAGGGCATTAAAGGACCTTCTGGGTCTGATTTAGCTCTGTGTCCACTCTTCTGAGGCTTGAACATCAAATATGGAACTGCTGGCTATTTCCATTGTCTTTTATTTACTTATTGTTTTGTTAATCCTCACCCGAGGATATTTTTCCATTGATTTTTAGACAGAGTGGAAGAGAGGGAGGGAGAGAGAGAAACATCGATGTGAGAGAGACACATCCATTGGGTGCCTCCCGCACGACCCCAACTGGGGCTGGGGATCAAACCTACAACCTAGGTACATGCCCTTGACCAGGAATCGAACCCACGACCCTTCGGTTTGTGGGCTAATACTCCAACCGCTGAGCCAAACCAGCCAGGCTCCATTTTCTTCTTTAGACTTTTCTGGATTTTAAAAACGTTCTACTCTAATCAGGGTGTGGCACCAGTCCCGACCCCTTTCATGACATCCCCCATCCTCCTCCTATGACATTTCGCTGATGTCCAGGGTCATTGTTCAAAAGTGGCCTCGAGGCCAGAATTCAGCCTGCACCCCATTTGTGAAGCCTTGCTTCAGAGCAGAGGAGAGGTGCCTTTTCAGAATTCATCTGCTCAGAGGGGGTGCCCATCTCTAATTCTTACAAGGGTATTGTCTGTGCCAGCCAAGGTCAGGCGGGTACCCCCTGGGGCATGACTCCTGGGATGTGCTGTTAGATCCCAGTGGCCTGAGCCGCCTTTGCCGGGCACCCTGCCATCACAGGCAGCGTGGCCATCACTCCAGGACACTGCTGTGACAGTGAGCTCTCCACCAGGGGCCACAGTGGCCCTGTCTTCTCTGGGATCCCCAAAGCCCCATCAGCTGAGGAAGTGCTACACGGTGTCACATGCCCGTCCAAGCCCGAGCCTCGGTCACTCAGAACTTAGGGCAGCTGCAAGCCTATTGTCACTGGACTCTGGGGTTGACTGGACTGCTGAGGACAGGGGTTGCTGGGCAAGGGAGTCAATCAGAGTGACAGCCACCCGGCTGACCTTCAATCATGCCTCCTCTTCGAGGACTGAGGGCCTCTCCCTGATTCAGACTTGTCGTGTCTGGGCTGTCTTCTTGAGGATATACCTTGTCTCAAATTTGAATCCTTTCCCAGAGGCTGGCTCCTCTGCCTCCCAGGCAGACAGATTTCTGGGGCTCTCCCCACCAGTGACCCAGACAGGCCCACACCTGTCTGCCTGCAGCCTAGGGACAGCCATGCTCCTCCCTCCTGTGTTACTTTTATAATCAGAAAGAACAGAGCAGTCTTCTTTCCTTCCTCCCTTCCCTTCTAAATGGCAACATACAACCAACTTCAGAAAGTCTCTAGAATGCACACAAACAGGTGTGAGCAGACACGGGGTTCCTGTCCAGTAGCCTTCTCTGTCCTCCTTTCTGTCCTGGTCAGGTATCAGGTGGCCATGAGCTCGAGGACCCCACCCCAGACTCAACAGATGAATCTTACTTAGCTCAAACCATCTGTGGTAAGTCCTTGCCCCTTGCCAGTGGTCTCGGCCCTTCTTGGCATCCAGTCCCTGGTCTGGCCCAACCATCCTCTTGGGCATAACCGACCCAGGAGCTAAATTCTTCCCCACACAGGTGAGCCCTGAGACCCGTAGTACATACGGCTCCACTGACTCCTATCTTTTTTAGAAAAATTTTTAATAGATTTTTTATTTTATAAGTTGCTTCTTTTTAAAAATCAGTAACTATTATTATTATCAAGTATTATATACTGTACATAATTATACGTGCTGTACTTTTAATTTTATTTTTCAATTACAGTTTACATTCAATATTATTTTGTACTAGTTTTAGGTGTATAGCATAGTGGTTAGATAATCATATACTTTACCAAGTGTTTCCCCAGTATTTCCAGTACCCACCTGGCATCATAGTCATTACAATATTATTGACTATATTCCCTATGCTGTACTTCACATCCCCGTGACTGTTCTGTAACTACCCATCTGTACTTTTTAATCCCTTCACCTTTTCCACCTAGCCCCCCAACCCCCCTCCCCCTGGCACCCATCAGTCTGTTCTCTGTGTCTATGAGTCTGTTTCAACTTTGTTTATTTTGTTTTTTAATTTCCACATATAAGGGAAATAATGTGGTGTATTTGTCTTTCTCTGACTGGCTTATTTCACTTAGCATAATACCCTCCAGGTCCATCCATGTGGTCAAAAATGGTAAAATTTCATTCTTTTTCACTGACTCATATCTTTAGTTCTTCCAAATCAACTTTAATCTACCCCCAAGCACTCTCACACCCCCAGGTGGAAACTTCAGGAGCTTCCTGCTGTCATCAGTCACCTGCTCACGCTTTTTACCCCTGGGACACCCACTGACTCAGTCTGGCAGGGACCTTCAGGCTCTGTGCTTCCTGAACAGTATTCCCGGAGCAGGAATTCTGGCAAATGCTGGAAGCTCCGGGGTCTCGGATCCGGGAGGCCCAGGTGCACCTTGGGGCCAGCCTTTTGGTCACACAGGCCTCACTGTGCTTTTCCTCTGGCTGGGGTGGGGAAAAAAATCTCTTTGTTGCTAGCTCAAAAGCGCCCCCTGCAGGACATCAGCACAATCTCATCCGTGAGTTTCGGCTAGAGACACATCAGGCCTGCTTTGCAAAATTCTCTCAGGGAAGGACATGCTACAGGGAGGAGAAAACACTGGGAGAATATATATTAACGTCTCATGAATTGTCCCTCTGTCCTTTCCTAGGAAATCTGCCTCACGCTGTACCAACTTGTCTTCTTTTTTTTTTTTTTAAGGACTTTTATTTATTTTCTTTATTATTTTTTCTCTTTATTGATTTTAGAGAGAGAGGGAGAGAGAGAAAGAAACATTGATGAGAGAGAACATCGACTGGCCACCTCCTGCATGCCCCCCACTGGGGATTTGGCCCACAACCTGAGCATGTGCCCTGACCGGGAATCGAACCGGAGACCTCTTGGTGCATGGGTCGATGCTCAACCACCGAGCCACACCAGAAGGGCCCAACTTGCCTTCTAATGAGGGTGACAGCCTAGAGGCATAGGGCCAGAGCTGAGGGGGAGTGTTGGGATTGGCCAGTAGATGGGGAGACCTTACGGGGAGAGTATTGGTCAGTTCAGCAAGGAAAGGAAGGGCAGGAAGAGGTCACAGTCAGTTACCTTCCCAGCCCTGAGCTTCGGAGCGCCTGGACCACCCCACGTACACATACGTCTGGCCCCAGTGCCAAGAGATGAGAGTGAACAAGTCCAGTGGGGGCCAGACACAGTGTGCTGGGCCCTGTAGGAGAGAGCGACAAGGACCACGGTCTCTCAGGATCCCACAGCCTAATGGGGAGGCCGCCTCAGGCACTGATTCCTAGGCTGAGATGAGCAGAATGACTGACTTATGGATAAGGAAGTCTGAAAAGTTAATTACTGTTTGGGGACCAGGTGGAGGCTGTGGGATCTCAGAAAGCTACTTGGATGCGGCTGGGTTTAAGCTGTCTTTTGTTAAGAAGTTGACAGGAGACAGACAGGGAAATGCATTCTACACAGAGGTGTCGGCTTCTGCATAGGAGACATAATGAAGGCTGAAACATCACAGCTATGTGGGCAAGGTGAAGGGCAGTGGGAAATAAGCTTAGAAAAACAGCCTGTGGCCAAATCACAAAGAGCACTGCATGCCTGACAGAGCACAGTGTGTGTTCCGCTCGTGATTGCATTTTTATCAGATACACATGCTCATAGTTTAAAGCTTTGTTCCCGGTCCCAGCTGTCACCTTTTCCTCCTCCCCACGCTTTCAGCTGGTTCTTTCAGTATCTACCTCCAGAGCTCTGAATGTTATATTTCTGTCACTACTATTTGATTTTCCAACGTTGAATGTCATTCACTGAATTTCCTCTATAGAAGATGAAGCTTTCACTCCTTCCCACTATGCATAAACGTATTTCCTCTCCCTTCAAATATAGCTACATTATAATTTCAGTTAGATCATTATTTTGCATGTATAGTGTTATTACTGTCTCATGATATTCACAGCGGAATGATATAGTGTGCTATGGTAACTTTTTCTTTCTTGCTTATTTTTGTGCTTTTCCTGAAATTAATCTCTTTTTGTTTGGTTGGGTGGTTTTGCTTTGTTCAGTTTTCAAAGTACTTATCACTGATTAAACCTCAAAGTTTCTGTCAAGTATGCAAATCTCCTTTCAAGATGCTCAGAAGCCTGTGGTACCCTACCTGTTCCGACTTCCCCGGGAGTCCCTTCTGAAGCCCTGCTCCCAGCTGGAACCTTCCCCTGGCGGCCTAAGCACAGCCATCCCTGGGACGGTCCCTTCACCTCTCTCCTCGGTTAGCACCCCCTTGCCCTCTTCTTTCCTGTTTTGTCCCCATATTTTGTTGGAGCACCTCCCTTGGTAGAATCCTGAGAAAAGGTGCATTCCAGGCAAATTTGACACTTGACTATCTGGAAAAATCTTTTTTTTCCATTATATTAATAGTTGACATTCAATATTATATTAGTTTCAGGTGTGCAGCGTAGTGGTTAGGAAAAGTCTTTGCTTAACCCTTGCAGTTGACTGTTTGATTCAATTTTCTTTAAATGTGGTGGGTAAAACTGATACTTTTATTGGTAATCCTTGCATCTACCTTTACCAGAGATCTGCCAGTTGGTAAGGGCGCCCTCATGTGTCACTACAGTGCAATGTCCACTTGGTCTTTGCAGCTGTAATAACTCCCCTGGTGTTTATCTCCTCCCTGCTGGCCTCTCAGATCCCTTGGTGTGCTCTCAGGAACACAAGGCTGCAGGGGACCTCTGGGTCCAAGCAGCAGCAAGCAAGACCAAAGGTTTTGTCCCGCTACACACCACATGTTTATACTCTTAAAAATTATTGAGGATCCCAGTATGTTTATGTGGGTGATAACCATTGATTTATACTATATCAGAAACTAAAGCTGAGAATTTTTTAAGTATGTATTAATTCATTTAAGATAGCAATAATAAGCCCATGTTAAAACAACATTTTTTTTTGAAATTTTTTTTTCTTTTTTGATTTGAGAGAGAGAGGAAAGGAGAGAGAGACAGAAACATGGATGAGAGAAACATCAATCGGCTGCCTCCTACACGCCCCCTACTGGAGATTGAGCCTGCAACCCGGGCATGTGCCATGAAGGGGAATCAAACCGGGATCTCTCAGTCCATGGGGCGACACTCAATCAACTGAGCCACACAGGCTGGGCTTAACACAACATTTTAATGAAAAATAACTAGACTTATTTTTTTAATCCTCACCCGAGGACATGCTTAGAGAGAGGAAGAGAGATGGAGAGAGAAAAACATTGATATGAGAGAGAAACATCAGTTGGTTGCCTACCATACGTGCCTCGACTGGGGATTGAACCCACAACCTACGTATGTGTCCTGACCGGAAATCAAACCAGCAACCTTTTGGTGCACTGGAAAACACAACCAGCTAAGTCACTCCGGCCCACATAGACTTTTTAAAACCAAACCAAAAAAAGTAAAAGAGGGTGGCATTGTTTAACACTTTTGCAAATCTCTTTCATGCCTGGCTTAGTAGAAGAAAGCTAGATTCTTATACCGGCTTCTGCATTCAGTCCCCGGCCATGTCACATGTCATGTAGGCTCCAGAAAATACTGGACACTCGTGAGAGAATGAGTGAGAAAGGCACATAACATTTTAGTATTACTATGAAAGCAATTTGACCTCAACACCCCCTGCAAGGGTCTTAGGAACCCCCTGGGGTCCCCAGACCACTTTGTGAACTGCTGAATTAAGAATATGGTCACCTGAACCACGGATCTGGGTACAGATCTAGAACTTAAAAGCTTTGACGTTCAGGTTCCCCTTTCTTGTCTGTCCCTTGCACTGAGATGTGCCAGGTTCATGCTCCTGTGAGGAAGGAGGAAAGGTCCCCAGAGGGCCACTCTGTCGGATGAGGTCCTGACCGGCACGCCCATCCCCGGCAGGAGGGTGAACCTTCGAGGGAGGCCTCGCTGCCATCCCTGTGTGATACTTTCCACAGCGTTTCTCACTCATCTCCCCGTGGGCCACTCCTTGGAGCCTGGAGATTTCAGGATCGAATACGCAGAGCACCGGTGCCTAACTTGTCAGAGGGCTTTGCGTTCAGTTCGGGCTACTCCTGAACTCCTGAGCAGAAGTGGGAGCCAGCGCTTTTTCCTCTACAACAAGAAAGCCAAGAAAGATTTCTTAATGTCCCAAGAAACAGATCTGTCCCTGAGCCACTCCTTGCCACCCAAAAGCACTGCTCAGAGGGCTCTGCCTAGGTGCTCTGCTTTCTTTCTTTTTTTTTTACTTTTTTTTTTTTTTTTTTTTTTATTGATTTCAGAGAGAGAGGAAGGGAGAGGGAGAGAGAGATAGAAACATCGATTGGCCACCTCCTGCATGCCCCCCCACTGGGGACTTGGCCCACAACTTGGGCATGTGACCTGACTGGGAACCGAACCGGCAACCTCTCAGTGCATGGGTCGACGCTCAACCACTGAGCCACACCGGCGGGGCTAGGTGCTCTGCTTTCTGCTCCCCACCTCCAGGGTCCCTGGTCAACTCCTCACACCCTGCACTTCACCAGGATTTAATGAATCACTCGTTTCACGTGGTTGAGGGTGGCCTGCAATGCCTTATCCCCCAGAGAAATCTCTAGTGATGGGGATTTCAGACAAATGGAAGAGCCACCAAAGGGGGCATTTTAGGGCAGGAGATTTGGGGGTACATTCAAAGCAGGCCTCACCCCCTGAGGCTGGCCTCATGGCAGTGTCCATTGAGATTTCCAGGAAGGAGTCATCAGTCCTTGACATCTAACTCTGCTTGATTCTACTGGCCACATCGTAGGTGCTCAATGTTTATTGAATTGGGTTGAATGTGGATTATCCAGGCTACAATTTTTCCACCTTTAAAACAAAGGGGTTGGACTAGAATTCTCAGAATCCTACTAGCTCTAATGTCTCATAATTCTGTTTGTATCCCTGTGCTGGAAAATGACTTGTAAATGAGAACAAATAGATTTGCAAATATGTTTGTCTACCTTCGTTTAAAGAATTCTTGAACATAATGACCAATAGCCCTCTTCTGGTCTCCCGATTCGGCATGAGGAACATCACAGGAGCAAACCCTGCCCATCTGCGTGCAGTATTGTAGGTTTTATTGAATGAGCAAAGAAAGGGGACCCTGAGATCCAAAGACAGCCATTTTAAGAAAAATTAGTTTCCAGATTTATAACCAGGCTTGTGGCTCATGTGACCCTATTATAAATTCCGCAGTTTTCAAGGTAGTCTAGGGCCTTTGGGGGGCCCCAAGACCCTTTCAGGGAGCCTCAAGGTTAAAACAGAGACCCCTGTTGGTTCACTAGACCCTCACCTTGGAAGCATCCCCTAACGCCTTTCCTTGACTCCTGGCCTTCTCCATTAGAGAAGCCACAGTGATCTTTATCAAAGGTCACCTGACACCCTCCCCACCGGGAACTTCCCAGGGCTTTGCTGGAGCTTCCATAGACACCTCTCTGCATGGCAGAGACAATGGTGTGTCCCCTACCTGGGGCACATGGGGAAGCAGCCCCCCACAGCTCAGATGGCATGGAAGTGCCCTGTTTCTGCTCTGAATGCATGGGGATTTTGCATTACAGATTCTATAAGATAGCAAATTTAATAACTTTAAATGTATATATTTAATTATGTACTCAGGCAAACTCAAGACGGTAAATCACATTTATCTTGGGATTTTTGGGTTTCCTTGCATGTCATCAAATGACCCTGGAAGAAGGGGTGACACCCCTCTTTCTTTTGAGAAACAACAATCTCCAGAAAAAGACTCATCTGAAGGGCCTCCCTGACTCACCCTGCCCTGGACCCTGGGGCCTCGCCCCTCCGACCTTTGCCCCCACTCTTCATCTCCCCCCAGGAAGGCTCCTGTCCCATGGATATGGGTCCTCCTGGGTCTCTGGTGTCCGTCCCCCGCCCCCCTTCTCCTGCCCTGCCTCTATTTGGCATCGGTCACTCTGTGGACCATTCTGTCATTTGACTCTGGGTTTGCGCCCATGTCTGAGGACGTGCAGCGGGAAGGAAGCCGGATTCCTGGCCCAGAGTGGCTCTGTGAAGTTGAGGTCTGTGGAGTAGAGGTGGGCGCGTGGGGCGGGAGGGAGGATGAGGGAGCGGCCCGCAGTTCCTGCTCCGGCCGCACGGTGGGGCACTGGGCTCCGCACCCAGCCCCTGGCTCATCCACGTGTCCCGCTCGCGCTGGGCGCCTCCCCCAGGAAGAGGCTGTCTGGGGAAAGCTGGGGAAAGGAGGGGTGGGGGAGCAGAACCCCTGGGGAGGCGGTCCTCCCTGGGCGGGACCCAGTGAGGGGCATGCAAGATGACCAGAACACCTTCTGGGACGCAGGACTCGCTGTACGTTTCCAAACTGTGAGAATCACCATCAGCGACCCCCCCCCCCACTTCCTTCACCCTCACCCGACGGCCTCTCCACATCATCTTGGGCCGGAAAGCGACCAGGAGTCTGCGCTTGGCCACTCAGCAGCTGAGTGACCCTGGATGCGTCGCTGCACCGCTCTGGGCCTAGGTGGCCTTGTTTGGACAAAGCGGAGATGCAGCTGTCTACCTGGAGGATTTAATACAGGGCGCCCCCAAAAATGTATGCGGGGTGTCTGCAGATTCCATTACATTTTGAAAATGAAATGTATTTTAATAAACACTGGCTTTATAATTATTCAACGTTGTGTATACATTTTGGGGGGACACCCCATATAAGGTAAAGGGTGTGTGGGGTACAATGGGGTTTCTGGAGCAAAGGCCAGAATTCCCCACTGACGTGCCCTCCCAGAGGCCCACTAGTCCCACTAGGACTTCAAGTATTGCTTGAAGCCCCAACTTGTAGTGTTGCCTTGTGGGCCTTAAAACACTGTGGGTGGGAGCCGGGCATGACGGGCACAGCCAGGCCTTGGGGGCACTAATTTATTAACTGAGTTCCAGCGAAGTCAGGAATGCACAAGGCACCTCCTGAAACTCTTCCAAGCCTTCCTTGGGACCTCTGAGTACCATATCTCCTGGGTCATCTCTGCCCTCAAACCAGGAGGAAGGAGGGATGGCATCTGTGCCCTCCTCGCAAGAGTGTTCCCCACCGCTTGTAAATCGGAGAAGAAAACTTGCTTTCGTCGTGGTGTTCGTGCGTGCGTGGGATGTCCTAGGGAGTTGTTCTCGGCAGTATTGCCTGAAGCCAATTTTGAGGTGATGGAATGAGAGGCTTCCTGTTTACATTTCACTTTGAGAAGAGCCCATGAAAACAAGCTGGAGTGATGGACGCCACCGCCAGAACCCTCTCCCCTCCCACGAAATCCTCACGCCAGGGCTCTGCCAGCCCGGACTGTGCCCTCCTCCACTCCTGCTCTTTGTTTCCTGGTGTTCTCCCCACCCCGCTCCCAGCCCCACATCTCCTGGAGGGAGCAGTGGCCGTGCCCACGTGCCCACGTGCCCACACGTTCTCCATCCGCCAGGAATCCTGAGGGGCTCCCACACACTCCCCAACCTCTCCACTCCTCGTTTCTCTCGGCGGACCCTGGGTCTGCATTGCCCACACCTCATGCCCATCAGCGTCTGTTGGAACCCGAGCATTGCTCAGTATTAGCTGTCCCTCCAGCACATGTCACTACAGGTCTCCCCACAGCCTTCCCTCCTGCCCACCCATGCACTAACATACTGGTCTCACGGGGTCACAGCCAGCCTTTACTTTTGGCCTTTCTGTGTCCCCTAACTGTTCCCATGCATTAACCTTGCCTCCTCAGTCAGAATGCACCCTACTTCAGTCAGAATGCGTGCCTGGCCAGGTGCCCGGACATAGGGACACTTAGAGTGGCCTTGCCAGGTGAGAGGCCCTGGAGTTACTGTGAATGACAATAAACACCAATTGAAGGAAGGAAAAGAAACAGTTCTATGTAAAAAACAAACAAACAAACAAAAAAACATTTAATTAAATAACGAAATAAAAGAGGACCACTGACAGGTCAGCCGCTGTAACACCTCCCGGCCTGGAACTGCTGAAATCCAGAAAGGGAGCATAAAGGGTCTCTGAGTGGCCAAGACTGAGGCCGCAAACTCCATGCACGAAAGCTCATGCATTTTACCCTGAGTTGAACCCCTCAGTCCTGTGTGCTCAGGAATCCCTGCCTTTATGAACATTTCTAACAATTGCAGGCATCTGGCGTGCAAATCCACAACAGATTAGGGGCAACAAATCAAAGTGTCATTAAACTGCTTTGGGCCGACATCCTGACAGCTCGGAGAGGTGACAGTTGACAGCCTCAGTGAGGGATGAGTCTGATGATCTGTAAAGGGCTATCATAAGGACTCAGAGAGCCCAGCAGCCTGGAGGCATCGGCCTGGGGCACGAGCCGACTGGACGTGGCAGTGCCCTCTAAGCCCGTGTCACTTCGCAGCTCCGTGTGGAAATGGGTGGGTGTTCATCAGGATTAGGCCGGAGTCATGAAGAAAGTTAAATGATGTTCAAGACTCTGTTTAAGTAGCAAGGAAGCACCTTATTCATTTTAAGTAAGTGTCCCTCCAAAGTGGTTCCAATGGACTCAAGGAAGCTTAAAAGGATCCATCCTTTGCTAACCAGAAAACTGAGTGGTAGCTGCTTCCGTTTTCGGTTTCCTAAGAAATGCTCTCATGTGGAGGCTGCACCATTTATCACCACTTTAGAGATGAGGGCAAGTGACTCACTGAGGGTCCCATGGCCTCAGTAAAGGGCAAGTCTCAATGTCAAGTGGCCCTGAGGCTTCCACTCGCTCCACTTCCCCACGGCTGCCTCTCTCCAGCATGACTCAGCGCCCCGCAGACTCCAGAAGGGCATTACCGTCCTGAAGTTGCCAAATGTCCTCTTCCTCAGCGGTTGCTTTTTCTCCTGGTCTGTCACTCCTCTCTGCCCCCATAGCAGCCCAGGGCTGCTGGGTGTGGCTTTTACCTTTACTGTGTTTCCCCCATTAGCACACCTCAGCACTAGGTATCCTGCCAGTGATAACATCTCGGTTCAAGCCCTGGATCTCTCTGGATGGGTTTTTCAGGAAGAGCATGGGCTGGGCACTGATGCCCAGAGTTAGCCAGTCACAGAGAGGCAGTGTGGTGTAATAGACTCTAGGGTCAAATTCCAGCTGGGCTACCTACTGTGTGGCCTTGGGAAAGTTGCTTAACCTCTCTGTGCCTTGGTCTTCCCATCGGGAAGATACAGATAATAGTACTAGTTAAACTCACAGGGTTGTTGTGACCGTCAAGTAAGTTCATATGTGCCTGGCACTCAGTAAGCATTTGACAGATAGCAGCTGTCATTGCTAACGTAAGGTAATTCACACGGATCACCTCCATAACCTGTCTCAAATCCTTGTTCAGAATAAGACTGATTGTAAAGAGTCTCCAGTTGTCATACCAACCCAATAAGGTAGGTATGAGCTTTCCCATTTGGTAGCTCAGGCTCCTGAAGCCCAGAGAAGTAAAGCGACTGACCCGAGGACAGAGTGCCAGGAGGTGGCAGAATGGGGATTTGGACCTGGGTGCTATGGTCTGAATGTTTGTGTCCCCCTAAGATGGGCTATTAGGAAGTGGGGCCTGGGGGAAATGATTAGGCCATGAGGGCTCTACCCTCAGAATTGGGATTAGTGCCCACGGAAGAGACCCCAGAGGGCTGACTCGTCTCTGCCACCCGTGAGATCCCAGCTGGAAGGCGTCGTCTGTTCATCAGAGGCGGGCCCTCACCAGACACCCCACCTGCTGGCACCGTGAACCTGGACTTCGCAGCCTCCCGAACTGTGAGAAATCAGTGTGTGTTGTTTAGGAGCCTCCCATGTCTGCTATTTTGTTATATCATCTTGAACAGACCAAGACACCGGGTCTGCCTGACGTTTGAGTCACGATCTTTCCACGACGTCACAACGGCCTCTCTCCGGAAGAACGCTCAAGAGAACTTCCTTGGGAACGTGAGTAGGACAGCAGTCTTCCATCTTCTGAAAACTGGAATTCTCCCTGTCAAATCCTGCTTCGAGAGAGTGAATCACTCAGATATTATAGTTTCAGAACCCAAGGAAGGAAGTTTGAGAGGAAGGAGTGCCGCCCGTTTTTCAATAACAGAGAAGCCTGAGAGGCAAGGACTGTCCGTCCTCATCATTCGGGCTGTTCTGGAGGTCCAGTGCTGTATGACGGATCACCTCAAAGTTAGTGGCTTAAAACGACTAATCGTTTTACTATTCTCTCTCACTCAGGGTCCTTCTCGTGGTTGCAGCCAGATGCTGGTTGGGGCCAGAGTCACCTGGAGAGTCTCCTCACTCACCACGCAGGTGGCTGATGCTGGTGGTCAGCTAGGACCTAGTGGCAGCTATGGGCCAGAACACCTACACGTGGCCTCCCCGTGTGGCCTGGACTTCCTCACAGCATGGCGGCTGGATTCCAAGCACGAGAGTCCCCCAAAATAGGGTGGAAGTGCATGGCATTTTTCTGACCTAATTTTGGAAGTCACATAGTGTCACTTTTGCAGTGACTTCTACTCATCAAGGCACTCACAAAGTCCCAGCCAGGTTCAAGGAGAGAGGGCCCAGACCCCTGCTCAAAGGGAGAGTGTCAAGAAGAGTATGTGACATGGGATAAACTTTGACAACTGCGATCCGCCACATGGCAGGCTTTCCTGGAAGAACTTCCCATTTGAAGGAAAAAGTGACGAATGTAAATTGAGGCTCTAACAACGACCTCTCCATACAGTCACATCTGACATAGCTGCTCCGGGAACTGGCCACAGGAGACACAGTTGGAAGCAGATTTACTGCTCTGCCGAAGCTGGCGTCGAAGTAAACAGGATTAGGGCTGCAGTGACTCCATCGTCCGGGCTGTTCTAGCAACGTGCCATCAGCAGCCATGCTGTGACCCGCACAACTGCCAGGGCGTGTGGGTGGGACTGCCTGGTCAACTCTGGAACATCTAGATTCATTTGCTAGAAATCTCGCATGCCCTTGACCCTGTCCAACAGCAGACAAATCCTAAATCTTCTCCTTATTAACTTTTTTCCCGCAGACAAAAGCTGGAGGTGATTTTGTTTTTGAAGTCCCTGAGTCAGCCAGAGCCCGGGGAAATGTACCCCAACGTGTCTCTCTGTGGTCCCAGTCCCAACCCCGAGAGCTCTGGGAATCCAGTCAAACCAGGGTCCAGCGGGGAGGGCAGGAGGCAGGGCGGCCCCAGTCAGCAGGGTCCAACCGCAGATGAGACTGCCTACGTCTTCTCAGGTAACTCTCACAACCACAATCCTGTTTTCAGAGATGAGGAAACCAGGCTTAGGAATAATAAACGGCTTTGCCTCAGGCCTCGGTCGGGAAGATCCAGAGCTGGGATTCGAACCCAAGACCAGCTCCACTTTCCGCTGCACCAGGCAGAAGAGGAGAAGGAACGAGTGGATGGGCCTCATGGGGCAAGACCTTGCTTGTTGGGAACCCAATCCGAGAGCCTTGTGTGAGAACTGGTGAGAGTGCCCGGCCGAGCTCAAGGTGCCTGCCGGGCTGGGAGTGCCAACAGCGAGGGCAGGCTTCCTGCCCGCCGCGGGCTGTGGGGCACCGGGCCACACCGAGTTCCCGGCGGAGCGGCCCCCTTGTCGCGGCTGCTGGCCCCCAGGCCACCCGTCACAGAACAGCAGCTCCTCTCATAGCCTCAACACGTGACCACCCACCCCCATGACTCACTGTCCCCCACGTTTGTCGTCGCGGATGTGTCAAAACAGCAAACTGCCTTCTCCCGAAGATGGGATTGATGGGTTCAGGGTTCTCCGACAATCCTTCGCAGGTCTCATCCCGTGCACTCTAACCATCCCCTTAGAACAAGACTGGACCAGACGTCGTCCGCGGGAGGGGCCATAGCAGCACAGCCCACGTCCACCCGTGGGAATGGGGGAATGCCCGCGAGTCCTCGCCGCCACCCACCAAAGACGGAGTCCTGGACGCCCTCGGAAAGTGGGATGAATGATGCAGGAGAAGGGGTTGCTATGGGGGCATCGAGCCCCGGGTCGCCCAGAAGTGTCCGTCAGAGGCCGCCCTGGGGTTTGGCCCCACACCCCCCCACGCAGAGGCTAAAGGCCGCGTTCCCACGCCACTCCTGCTGGAGCCGGGCCAGGCCCCAGGCAGCGCCTTTCACAGTCTGCCAGCTCGGCCGGAGCACCTCAGGGCTCGGTCTAGGGGAATCAGTCAGTCTCGATTACCTGCCGGGAGGGCTCACAAATCAATGCCTCTTTATTTCCCGAAAAGCCTCCCGCTCTCGGCAGCAGCCCGAGACAGACCTGCCGGCTCTTCCCGTCCAGGTGAGCTCCCGTGAGCGCCTGTGAAAGTGGAGAGGTGTCCGCCACACCCTGCCCCCTGCCCCCGACCGTGACCCTGGGCGGGGGGCTTGAGCTACCTGGGGACCTGAATTCCATTATTCATTCACAGATCCAAGTGTGTTCGAATGTCCAGCACCCTCCTGGCTGCAGCAGCCTTCGGGCGTGACAGCCACCGAGGCAGGCCCTGTAGCGCCCCGGGAGCTGGCATGAGCAGTGAGCTGCCAGGCGGGGACACACACTGAGGAGCGGGATGACAGGTGTGACAGCTGTCTCCCCTCAGGCCTGGACCCCCAAGGGCAGGTCTTCCTCAGCACTCCCTGAACCCTGAACCCTGGAGCCCTGCTGGAGAAGGCAATGCCTTCTTGGCACGAGCCCTGACTGGCTGACCTCCTGCCCTGACGTCACAGCTCGGCCATTCTGCTGAGTGTGTTCAGCCCGAGGTCAAGAGCCTGGCCACTGCCACCGCGGGGCGGAGCCGAGGCCTGCGTGCCTGCTGCTCATGCCACCGAGGGCTCCTGACCAGGAGGTGGAGAGACAAGGCGGCCCAGCTGGTACCCACCACGGTATCTGGAACTGAACCGACGCCAGGCCCTTTTGTACTAGACTCAAGGAAGGCAAGGGTTTGTTTGCTTCCCGCAGCCTCCAAGAACCCTCTGCCCATTCCCCCCAGGAGGAACCTCTTTGAAC
Source organism: Tadarida brasiliensis (assembly GCA_030848825.1). Taxonomy (NCBI): domain Eukaryota; kingdom Metazoa; phylum Chordata; class Mammalia; order Chiroptera; family Molossidae; genus Tadarida; species Tadarida brasiliensis. Next base: position 67,700,218 of record CM061270.1, on the reverse strand, counting down.
CTGGAGAGCTTCCGGCTCTGCCCAAGTTGGTCCTGAGCACCTAGCTGCCCTACGGGGAGAGGGGAGGGAGGGCCGCTCCGCCAGGTGGAAGGAGAGGGTTTCCTTCCCTGCATGGATGGATGCTTCCACGTGTCCACTCACTCGTGTATTCAGTAAGAATTTGTGAGGCGTCTTTCCGTGCCAGCCCCTGTGCTGGGCTCTGGCCCGGGGTGGGTGAGAACGTGAGGGAAAGGGCCGGTTGTTTGTGCGGGGGTGGATGACTAAGGAGGGATGAAGGAGCCCTTTTTCTGGAGGCAAGTGGGTGCCTGACAATGAAGCAGAGAGACACACACACCACCCCAATAAAACTCCTCTGAGAAGCTCTCTGTGGCTGGGCTGGGTCCCGGGCAGCCTGCTGGCCAGGGCCAGGACCCAGCCCACACTTTGTTATCTGTGTTCCTGGGCCCACCATGGAATGGTTTCTCGAGGTCATGCTACAAGGTGGACGTGAGGAGAGCTGGGTGAGCAGGAACGAGCATCCCACCCCCAGATGGCTCCCCCGCCACTCAAGGGCTGTTTCCTGAGTGCTGAGCTCTCCAGACGCCGGTGGGACAGACTTCTCTGCTGGACAGGCCAAGATCAGCTGGGACACTTGAGACATTTCATCCTCGTGGTCAGGCCCAAGCTTTGGGTTGCCCAACGACCACGCAGCTTAACTTTCTCTGCTATGCCTGCACCCCCGTGGCTGAATGTGGTTGGAGAGAAACACGTATCATGCTGGCTTACCTCACTCAACTAACATAATCCTTGAGTGGGCACCCAGCAAGGAGCTCCCCCTGTGCATCCCCGGCATTTTCACTCTAGCTTCTCCTCTGTCCTCGAATGCCACTTGGCCCTCAGCTAGTGGTTTCGTGTCATGTTACACTGAGAAAACAGAGAATATTGGAGGGAACCCCTTCATTTTCCCACCACCAAAATCATAAGCCTCTTTACATCTGTGCCCACCCCCCTGCCCACCACCCCAGGTCCTATCTAAGCCAGCTCTGCCTTGAGCTCTGGGTCCTATCTCTCTGACCTTCTCAGCATCTTTACTCAGGAAATTATTTTTATTATCTTCCCTTCCTTATCATAATTTCCCATCAGCATACATAAAAGCTATAGGAGTTCCTGTCTTTTTCAAAGAGTTTCCCAGACAAGAAAAAGCTAAAGGAGTTCATCGCCACCAAACAAGTATTACAGGAAATGTTAAAGGGTCTTCTTGAAGAAGAAGAGGAAGAAGAAAGAAGAAGAACAGCAACAACAACAAACATATGAACAATAACTGGCAATGAATACATATCTAGCAACAACTGAATCTACAAACCAAATGAACAAGCAGAACAGAAACAGACTCGTAGGTACAGAGAACTTTTTGTTGGTTGCCAGATGGGAGGGGGTTGGGGTAATGGGCGAAAAAGGGGAAGGGATTAAGAAGTACAAATTGGTTGTTAGACTGAGGAACTTCAAAGGGAAGGAGGGGCGGGCAGAGATAAACAAAGAACTTATATGCATGTATGCATAACCAATGGACACAGACAAGAGTGTGGGGAGGGCAGGGGTGAGGGCAGGAGAGGGGAGCAGCGGGGGAAATGGGGGGGAAAGAGGGGCATCCGTAATACTTTCAACAATAAAGATAGGTTTAATAAATTAATTAATTAATTAAAAATGAAAACAAAAACGAAACACTTTCCCCTTGACGCCCCTTCCCCTCCAGCAGCTGCTGCCCCGCGGCTCACTCTCCACCACGGCGGAATTCCTTGAGGAAGCTCTACATGCCGCCCGCGGCGTGGCTCAGTGGCTTAAGCATCATCCCATGGACTGAGAGGTCCTGGTTCGATTCCCGGTCAGGGCACATGCCCCGTTGCGGGCTCAAACCCCAATAGGGGATGTTCAGGAGGCAGCCGATCGATGTATCTCTCTCACATCAATGTTTCTATCTCTCCCATCCTTCCTCTCTCTCTCTATAAAAAAACAATAAAAAAAATCTTTTGAAAAAAGCTCTGCATGCTGGTCTCCTTCTTTACTGCCATTCTCTGCACACCACCCCGGCCGGGCTTCCATCACCACCGTTCCACTGGAACCGCTCTCGTCCAGGCCTCCAGCCATCTGCAGGTTGCAGAAGCCACTGGTCACTTCTCTGCCCACTTGCTGGACCTGCCCGCAGCACTGGAATGGTTGGCTGTGTCTCCTCCATGAGTGATCTCTCAGCTTCAGTGAAAACCAACTCCCTTCCCTCTCTCTCTCCTTCTCTCTCTCTCTCCCTCCCCCCTCCCCCCATCCAGGGCTCCTCTGTTGGTTGCGATCAACCTCTAAATGTGGTGGTGTGTCAGGGCCTGGTCACCGGCTTTCTACCGTCTGGTAGACATTCTCGACCTAGATGATGTCACCAAGGCTTTAAAACCAAACGTGTGCTGATGCCTCTCCACTGAGCGGCAGGCCCTTATCGCCTTGTCATCTCCACTTGGACATCTGCCAGGCATTTCAAAATTAACAGAGGCAACCAGAACTTTTGATTTCTGTCCCCACCCCAGTCTGGCCTTCCTCATCTTGATCTCTGGCACCAGCACACACTCGGTTTCCCAAGACTCAGTCATTCTGGATTCCTCCCTTGCTCTGTCTGGCCCCGTGAGCTCAACCACCCAGTCCCGTAAACTCAGCCCGATACACCCTGACCCCAGCGTCCTTCTCCGTCGTCATCACTGCCACACTTGCCCACATGACCTGTCAGAGACCCCCAGTCCTCCTCTTGTCCCCCACATCTGTTCTACCACGACAGCCAGCATGAGCTCTGAAGATTTTAAATGAGATCATGTCACTTCTTTATTGTTATTGGAATAAAACCTAGATGCTTTGCCACCGCCTAAAATTTTGTACAAAATAGGGTCCCCCCTGCCGCTCTGATCTCAACTCTCCCCACTCTTCCTCCACACTGATCTTCATCATGTTGTCACACTTGGGGAAAGGGGCGAAGGGCCACCTGAGGGGGAATCCTTCCGCTCTTCCCTCTGTTCAGAATATTCCTTGGCCTGTCTCAGCTCAAACGTGGCCTCCTGGGAGAGGCATTCTCTGACCCCTCCAGGCTCTCTCTCTGCACCCTAATTGGTTTTATTTATACCACTTAGCACCGTCAGAATGACCTGTTTCACAGATTCGTTCCCTTGCTTGTTGCCTCTCCCCGCATTAAGGTGGATCCAGGAGACCAGGGGCGTCCCAGTCCCAGGGGCGTCCCAGTCCTGCTCCCTGCCGCACCTCCTGCACTTGGAACGAGGCCACATCAGCGGGTGTTCAATGGACAGCTGATGAACAAGTGAACAAGTGGAGACCAGGCAGCGGGGATAACCCAAAACAGAATCTGACACGGTCCCAGGCCCACGGGCTCAACTGTGGAGGCACAATGGAGACAAACTGGCATTTATGACTTGACATGGTAAGTATTTCCATGAATGGCAGGGTGGCTGCTGTGAGCATGTGCAGGGCGGGCTTCCTGGGGAGTCATGTCCAAGTCGAGACCTACCAGACAGTAAGCAGGTGTGGGGGAGGAAGAGGACCATGTCTCTGGCGGGGATACCTGAACTTACAAAGAGCCACAACTGAGCGAGGGCACGGTGAGAAGGAGGGTCCCGAAACCACCTGCGGACCACCTGGCCTGCCTGGCTGGAGAAGGGCCGTCCTACTTCCTTTCTGGGCTGCTTGGGGGAGGGGAGGCCCTCATCTGGATCAGATCATTCATTCATTCATTTATTCCTCACTAACACTCACCACTGGGCTCTGACGACGTGCCAGGGCCTGTGCGACATGCTGGGGAGGCAGACAGGAAAAGGCCAGGTCTCTGGCGGGAGGGATGAAGCTGAGCTCTGAAGGTGAAGGTAGTGCCCAAGACCACATCCTGAGACCCCAGCCGCTCACTGCAGAGGGCACTGCTGGGTCCCCCCGCCACACGCGTGCCTGGGCCTCCAGGCTGAAGCAGGGACACTCCCGCCAGCCCTGCAGGGACTTGTCCCTGAACTGGTCTCACTGCCTGAAGAACCTGTCTTACTGCTCATGCACTCACACACTCACTCAGCACACACACAGACATACCTATCACCTCTGCTCTGGTCACATACATACATTACACCTGTCCTCATGGCTTCATACAGCATGCACGTATGAAGCATACACACACTCACCCACCCCACCCCAGGCAGTAAACCCACTCTGAGACACTCACAGGGCGCACGACACACTCCGGCCCTTTGGAAGCTCCTGTGCCACTAGGAAGGACCACGTGGACTCTAGGAACACTCTCCTCAAACAAACCCACCGGTGCAAGGTAATATAATCTGAACCATATATATATGTGATAGGCTCATTCAAACAGGCCTCTTGGAGGAATTTGAGCCAGGTCTTGAAGAAAGTCATGGAATGATGAGAATAAAGAGAAAAGGGTTTTTTTGTTTTTGTTTTAAAGACATTGAATGAATCAGGCTCTTGGGGCTACAAAAAAGATAATGTGTTGATTGACTCGTGGCATTGAAAAGTCAGGGCTGATCGGGCTTCAGGCAGTGTTGGATCCAGAGGCTAGGATGACGTCAGTAGGGCTCTGTCTCCCTCGGCAGATATTGCCCATCTGGGTCCCGCCACATGGGAAGCCAGACTGACCTTATCAATTCAAGTGCACAGAAACTGTCTTAACCAGGAGCTCTAGGAGAAAAGGCTCGAATTACTCTAATGGGCCACCTTGGAGGACACACGCCCATTTCTGAACCAACTCTGTGGTCAAACATGTGGGATTCTCGGAGGCATGTTCCTACTGCTACAACTCCACCCAGCCCCACGGAGTGGGTTTCCTCAGGGGAAAGGGGCCTCTGTTCAGAAGAAGTAGGGAATGGGTACTCAGGGGTCAAATACCCCTGCCTTAAACATCAGTCCCTCCCTTGGCTACAGTAGTCCACATTTTTAGATATTTCCACACAATGTATTCAGTTTGCTTCTCAGGAGATCATCTTGAGCCAGGTATGGTTAGCACCCTTGTTTTACTACAGAGGAAGAACACCTCCAGACACTGACCTTGATGTTTCTGTTCTACTACAATAAAGGCCAGAGAATCACTTTGGAGTCCTTTGGGCCATGTCTTCTAGAATGACGGATGACCTCGGAGCTCTTGGGTAAAGCCTTCCTCAGAAGGAGTGGGGGAAGAAAGGGGGGATTAGTGCTTGATGGCCTAAGTTTGAGGTGCCTTTGGGATGGCCAGGTGCAAGAGCCCAGGAAGCAGGCGGGTATATGAGACCGGTGTTTCCCCTGCAGTGGCCAGACGCCCACTCCGTGCTGAAAGCTCCTTCTACCCTGTATGTTAAAGTGGCCAGTCAGGGTGCGTCCATTCCGAGGACAGTGGGGCCAAAGCCCTGAGTGGGGGTGCTGTATGCCAGCAGAGCTGCCTGCGCTTGCTTCCTCCATGCCAGGGAGAGCCGAGATCAGCCCAGGATCTATGCCCAGCTGAGAGGACCTGGAGACCTGGTTCTCTCACTGACCATGGAGCTCTTCTCTCCTTGGTGTCTCACCCGCCACCTCTCACATGCCACAGGGCTGTGTAAGCTGGTCCCCGAAGACGGTGCCCAGTGACACACACCTCCTGGCACTCATACACACTGAGTCTAGGCTGACCTGTGACACACACTACCCAACAGAACACGGCAGAAGTGATCCTCGCAGCCTCTGAGAGGAATGGTCGCTTCTGCTCTCTCTTTCCTGGAAGTTTCACTTTTGAGATCCGCGAGTCACTGCGGAAGATGTCTTTCTATCCTGCTAGAGGGACCATGTGGAGAGGTCACATGGAGAGGAATAAAGTCCCAGCTGACCCATCATCACAGTTGAACCTCCAGATGACTCCAGTCCCAGCCTTTGTCTGAATGCACCTTCATGAGAGATCCTCAAGCAAGACCAGCAGAAGAACCAGCCAGCTGAACCCAGCCAACCCACAGAACCACAAGAGACAATAAAAAAGCAGTTGTCAAAGCCACTGAGTTTTGGAGTTGGTTATTTGGTGATAGATGACAAAAACAATGGCCCTGTTGGGGAGATTGGCTGATATGCCCGAGTCCTGTGCCACCTTCCTCCTAGACCTCAAACCTGACATGGTTAAGTCAGGTCTTGGTTAACGACCAAGAGCATAATCATATTGACACCCATTCTGAGCGAGCAGGCCAGTTTTAGGACGCGTACAGGAAGCAGACCACACATACTGTCAGATTCCAGGACGGAGCTTCCAAAAGACACAAAACCCAGTCCCCACAGGGCTGGAGACCCAAGCAGGGGGACTAGATGGCTGCCCAGCTCCTTCTCTGGGTGCTGGCCCAAAGAAGCAGAATGGCTCTGGGATCGAAACCTGTAGTATGAAGGGACAGGGTGTTTGAGCTGCCTCCCGGCCTGGCTCCCGGGGACGGGGCCCACTGAGCCAAGCTCCGCCTCCTTGGCCTCGCCTGGGTCCCTCGTACTTCCCACCACAGCAGACCTGATCCCTCCACTGCAGCCTCCGTTCACCCGGCCTGGGCTCGCTCTTTCCCGACTCCCATCTTCTGCTGGCCTGACACCACCCCTGTGACTGTAGACCTTCTCCGCTCTGGGGAACCTTTCCCTCTCTTTCCCCCAGATCTCCAGGATTATAGGGTCATTGTCATCAGTGGCCTGCAATGTGTCCTGTATGACTCTTGTCCCACTACTAGGTCATAAGATTCTAGAGAGCAGAAACTGTAGCTTCATTTTCCCAATTCAGTTTTTGTGAAGGCAGTTGGTCGGTCAGTCACACAACAACCTACTACGTGCGGTGTCTCTGTTCGGCACAGGGAGATAAAGTGAAAACGATCGTCCCCGCCCCGAAGTCATGTTTGGTCCAGTTGGACAGACAGGCTGTGCGTCAGTAATGATTGCACAATAATGTAATGCTAGCAGGGGAACGGGGGGGGGGGGGGGGTGTACACAGCGCACTGGGAACACAGAGAAGTCTCCACATCAGAGAAAATTCACTAGTGATTATTGTATTCTAAGCACTTTATTTATCTATGTGTTCATGATTTTAAAGTGCTTAAAAGAGTATATTATTATTTTAGAATAGGTAAATATAGACAAACTGTACAAAATTTCAAAGGTGCTAACGCCTTTGAAATTTTGTAGCTTGCAGACATTCTGTATTTTATGCATAAGTCTGCACACGTATGCGTGCACACACACACCATTTTATATAAGTGGTTACACAATCTTCTGCATCTTGTTCTTTGTTTTTGTTGTCATTTAGCATATCTTGAAGCCATTCCATGTCACTGCAGTCATTCTTGGCTAATGGCTGCACAGTGTCATGGTACTCCACCATATGAATGAACTATAATTTGTTTAACTAGTCACCTTCGATAGTAACTTATGCTTTTTCTAATTATTCACTGTTACAAATAATGCTACAATGTATAAACTTGTGCTTACATGATTTTGAATGTGTTTACAAGATAAAGTCATACCCTGTGGAATTATTGGGTCAAGGGTGGGTGCATTTTAAATTTTAGCTACCCTCCATCTAACCTTTATTTCTTAAGAACACACCACTAAACTTTACAAAGCTTTTCTCCTAATTACCTACCAGAATGCCCTTCTGCTGAGGCCAGAAGACAGAGGTGGGCAGAGGAGAAGGAGGAAGGAGACAGCACTTCATTTTAAAACGCTTCTCTTGCCCGGCTGGTGTGGCTCAGTGGTTGAGCGTCGACCCACGCACCAAGAGGTCACCTGTTTATTTCCGGTCAGGGCACATGCCCAAGTTGTGGGCCCGATCTCCAGTGGGGGCATGCAGGAGGCAGCCAATCGATGTTCTCTCTCATCGATGTTTCCATCTTTCTCCCTCCCTCTCCCTTCCTCTCTCTCTAAAATCAATAAAGAAAAAGATATTTAAAAAATTTTTTAAATCCTCACCCAAGGATACTTTTTTGCATTTTTCTTCAGATAGAGGGGGAGGGAGAGAGAGAGAGAGAGAAACATCGATGTGAAAGTGACACATCGACTGGTTGCCTCCTGCATGACCCAACCAGGGCCGGGGACGAACCACAACCGAGGTACATGCCCTTGACAGGAATCGAACCCCTGACGCTTTGGTCTATGGGCCGACGCTTTACCACTGAGCCAAACTAGCCAGGGCAAGAAAAAAATATTTTAAAAAAATTAATAAAATGCTTCTCTTTCCTTTGTTATCTTTTAAATCTTATATAACTTAATATACAAAATTATATATAAATATCATTTCTGTATATTAAATTTATATTTTAAATAAATAAAATTCAGTAATATAATAATACAGATATGACATTTATATATATAAATAATTGAAATATAAAGTTCACCAGGGGAGCGTGCGGTCCCGGAACCCTAGGACCACAGGCAGGGTCTGCCTGAGCAGAGAGGGCAGGACCCCGGGCCCAGCTCCGAGTCAGAGTCCTAGAGAGAGGCTCGCCTGCAACAAGTCCAGCCTCGGGCGGCTCGGGTTCATAAGCCAACATGTGGCGATTTGGCTTTTGTCGGGCGTTTTTGTCACCGCCCCCAGGAGAGCCTGTCCTGGGCCACAGCTGAGAAGGGGGGTGCAGACTGAGCACAGGGGCCGTGATGTTTCTGGAAGTGGCGCCTGGAGGGTCAGCGGGGCCAGCCAGGCAGACCAGGACAGGGAAGGTGCCCAGGTCTGTCAGAGGTGAGGGCGCAGGGGGCATTCCGTGGGCTGCCGGGCTTGTGAGGTTGGGGACAGGGACGAGGGCAGGGCGTGCGGACGTACCACAGGTGCTGTGCTGGGTGACTAATGTGATTCACCTTGACCTCTCAGATGAAGTGACCAGAGTTTCCTGCACCTCTTTTGCACCCTTACCCAGGGTTCAGAGCTCTGACATCCAGCCCTTGGCTCCTGAGTCTGGCTACCCCAAAAGGCAGTCACCCTTGGAGACCTGGTATCAGACAGTCCCCACAGGGCCACAGCTGGGGCGCCTGTGAATGGGGAGGTGAGGGAGCAGGCTGCCGAGGAGAAAGGTCACGGGCGTGCTCGAACCCCTCCTGGTGTGCATGTGTGCACGTGTGCTCCTACGTGGGTGTACATGTGCACACACCATGCCAATTGCCCTTTCCCAACTGAGCCCTCAGGAACATTCCCCAGTATTTACTATCCTCCAAAGTCACTGCCTTATCTCAGGGCCCTTTGGAGCCTTTGACCCAGAGCTGGGTGAGGCAGGAAAGCAGAGGATGGGGCCTGCAGAAGAGGAATTTGCCCCGTGCTGTGCCCCAGGCATCCGTGGGAGCAGACTATGTCTCTCTGAACTGTCCCTAGCTGGGCCCCAGTCCCATCAATGTCCCCCACATCTGCTGCAGGCCCACTTGTCACTTCCCACCAGTCCACCTTCTACAACAGGGGTCCTCCTGAAATGTCACTCATTGTGCATTGCTCTGCTGGGTTGCTTTTGGACTAAGGCAAATTCTTTTCTATGACCTAGGAGGCCCTCTGAAGTCCCGGCCTACCTGTCTAGCCTCACCTGTCCCCATTCCCACCTCACTGGGCTCCAGGCACAACACCCCTCAGCCACTCCCGGAAGCACCAGGGCTCGGGTATTGGTTCCTATGGCTGCTACAGCAAACCACCACGGACGCTGTGGCTCGGACCACGCAGATTCATCATCATCCACTTCCCACAGCCCAAAGCCCCAAGCTGGGTGGTAAGGGGCTCCAACCGAGGCTCCGGCAGGGCTGTGCTCTCTTCGGAGGCCCCAGGAAGAAATCCATCTCCTTCCTTTCTCCAGCCTCAAAGTGCCACCTGCTTCCTTAGCTCGCATCCCCTTCCTCCATCTTCAAAGCCAGCAGTACAGCATCTTCCACTCTCTCCTCCGACCTTTGCTCCCACGGTCACACCGTCTCTCTCTGACTCTGACACTCTGTCGTCCCCTTGTAAGGAAGGTAGGGCCAAGCCAGGAATCCAGGGCAATGTCCCACCTGAAGTCCTTAACTTCACTGCATCCAGAGTCTCCTAGGAGCAGCATATCCACAGGTCCCGGGCAGTGGGACGTGGGCATCTCCGGGGCAGTTATCACTCTCGACATTGGCACCAGCAATCCCCTTGGCACTGTGACAGGCAGAAAAACAACTAAGAGGCCACACTGGGGTTAGCTCCTGGCCACGCTCTGCTCACCAAGCTCACGGGCCTGGGGCTGCATGTGCCCACACGGGGCACCTTTGTCTTATCCTCACAAAGGTGCCCTAGGGCCAGCTCTGGCCCTGCCTGAAACAGCCACCCACTTCCGCCCTTCCTCCACCTGACTGAAAGGCACTCATTCCCGAAGACTCGGCTCGGTCGAGGACTTTTCCCTAACCTTCCTGTGCTCTCCACCCACGTTCCCAGTGGGCTAGTCACACCCTCTCTGGACTGCCACTCCATCCTGTGCTTTCCATGTCCCGGCACCGACCACAGGACATTGGCAATGTCTGTCTGGGCGAGATCTGAGCCAGGCCTGGAAGCCTTCCCCTGGAGCCCGGGTCCTCCCTAGGCCCTGGGTAGACGTCCCGTCTGGGGTCTCCCAGCTCCTGCTTCTGTCCCCTCTGGGTGCAGACTCAGGTGAGGCTACAGAGTTACTGTGAGGAAGGCAGAAAGGAAGCAGAGGTGGCCTTCACCTCCGGAATGTCCCCAGCCCTGGGGAGCCAGCTGTCTGCCCAGGGGACCCCAGAGTACACAGTGAGCGGTCTGAGGTCCTGCTGTCAGAGGAACTCGGGCAGTGGCTGAAGGGAGATCAGCCAGAGAGGCAGGAAACGATCAGAGGAGGCTGCATGGAGGAGGCAATACCCAGGAAGAGGAGAGGAAGGAGCGTCTACCTTGACCGGGAGGGACTCATAGTGTGAAAACTTCTCCAGACGTAGGAAGTGTGTGCAAACGGTGCAGGAGGGCCACGGACACGACAAACACCGTGGGCAGGGCAGAGCGGGGCGGCGGGTGGAGGGAGTTAGTTTCGAGCCCGTGGCAGCAGCCCAAAAAGCAGGACTGCAGAGAGCTGGGCTCCCATGGACTCTGGAACCTGGCTGGGGTCGGAGCAGGATGAAGGGGGGCTGGCCCCTACTCCCCGTGCTCGGGGCCTGCCTGGATTCACTCTCCTGTCCTGGGACCACGGCTCTGAGACCATCCCAGCTGCCCCGTGGGCCTGCAGCCCTGCCCACCTTTCATTCAACCGGCCACCCCTTCCCCCCAGGAGCCATGCCTACAGCCTTGGTCCTCACATCTCTCATCTCACCTGCTGCCCCACCCCACTTCCTGTGTCCTCGGGCCCAGAAGCCTCTCCTAAGTCCTGCCCGAGGGAACAGCACCTAAGGACAGTCACGATGGAGCAGCTGGTGCAGGTGCGGAGCGGCTGGGAGAAAGGCGTTCTGTGTGCTGCAGAGCGCCTGGGGTCTGAAGACGAGTCTGTGAGAGTCGGGCAGAGCTGGTCCCCGAGAGGAGAGCTGGGGCACGGACGGCCAGAGTTTTGGGAGCACCTGATCCTGCAGGGGGCAGCCCTAAATGCCATCCAAAGGGCATTGCGGGGCCAGAATGTGCTCAAAGCTATCAGGCAGTGGGCACTGCTTCCCCGAAGTCTCTCTGTCCTTGTGGCATCACCGCCCATCCAGCTGGGGGCTTAGGTGCAACAACGGTGAGTCAGGGTCCAGAGAGAGAGGGTGACTTGGTGGGGAGAGCAGAGGGTGGGCAGGGAAAGTCACCTTCTAGGATGCAAGTGTTCAGGGACTTCCCAAGGAACCCAGGAAACAAGGAGAGGTAGGAATCGCCTGTCGCCCATTTCTAACGCTAACCCAGCCTGTGAAAGAAAGTGCCTTGCATGTCCCCAGCTCTGAGACAGGTCCTGGGGGAGGCAGGAGTGGAGGGACCCAGCTCTGCCCTCCTGTCACATCCACTTCCACAGGCCTCCCAGCCCACCTAGACCAGGACGGTTACTGCCAGCCTCTCCCCATTCACCGCAGCCTGTGGGCCAAGGCGGGGCAGGCTGGGCTTGAGGAGACACCTCCTTCTACATTCCAGGGATGCGGTGGCCGGGCCAGGCAGCGGAGGCTGAGGGGCTTGGCATGGGCCACACAGAGCCAGCCCTTCAGAGAGGCGGAAGCAACGGGGATGGACTCATTCTTTCCTCCTCTGGGCGCTCTGATCTTAAAACCAGGACGCTGCGCAAAGGGCCTCAGGTGCGCGCTCTCCCAGTTTCGCTGGGATAATAGTCAGGAGCTGCGAGAGGCTGACCTGGTTTCGGTGCAGCTGGAGCTCTGGCACAGCTTGGCTCTGCCGCTGCTGTGCTCCCCTCCCTTCCCCACCCCTTGCTGGAGGAGCCAGGCCTCACCAGAGCCCCAGGGAGCTGCAGCAAGAGAGCAAAGGGGTTTGCTGAGAGGGGTGTCCCCAAAAGCCCTGTCCTCAGAGAGGCTCTCCCAGGAGAGGCTCAGGGTGTCCAGCACCCTGCACCCCCATTGGGGTCTGCTCTGTGCCCCTCTGAGTCGCCAGTTACTCTATCTAGAATCAAGTGTCCTCTGGTCTCTAAAACCGCTTTCTTTTCCAGGTGGGGAAACTGAGGCCCAGGAAGAGGAAGGGAGCAGTCACGAAGTCAGGCAGTGGCAGAGCCAGGACTTCGCTCAGATTTCTGAACTTCCAGCCCCATTTGTGTCACTGCCTTTGTGGAGCAGCCTGGAACAGAGTGAGCCCTGCCTTCGGGAGGCCTCCTGGCTGCTGCCAGGGGACAGAAGCCATCTCCCCAGGTGACACCTCAGGCCGAGGCCATCAGGCCCTCGGGAATGGCCTGGCTCCCGACTCTCCCAGGGCGGTGCTTCCCGTGCGAAGGCAGTAACCTGGCGGAGGAGAGGCCCACAGGTCAGCTTCCCAGTGCTCCGTACCCCAGGTCCTCCAACGCTGCCCCCATTCGGTGCTCAACTCAGACACCCCAGGGCAGTCAGGAGATCGGAGAACTTCCCGCCTTCCTCTGCGGGCCCTGGAAGCAGACAGCCTTCCCACCACCCAGTTCCCCCGGACTCCTGAAGGGTCCTTACCAACCTCAGAGGGCCTCTACCCGCCTGCCTACCGCTGCTTTCAGTGCCTCTGACCTTCCGAACCCCAGGGCAAGCCCACCTGCTCCAGGAAGACAGCACGGGGGGTGGGGGGGGGGCAGAGGCTTGGAGGTCGAGCCCTAACTGGCCACCTACAGCTTCGTGATCTCCAGTCGCCTGGCCTTCATGAATGAGCTCTCTCAAGCTGTCAAGGGGGCTCCCCCTCCCGGCGTGGTTTCAGCGAGGACTGGAGATGCACACATAGTAGGCTGTTAACTCCCGGTGGCCGTCATTACTAAAGATGTCTAGGAAGTCCCCGTGACACCCCAACCCTCAGGCTCCCAGGGCCCTGGAGTCCCATGGTGTTGTCACTGTCCCCTGCGTGCTGTGGGTCCAGCTCTGCCTCTCCTGCCCCACCTGTCTTGGGCGTGAGAATGAAGAGCCCCTGGGTGGGAGACACACACCCTGCCTTCCTGCTGTTTACCAGCTCCCCAAACTGGGCGAAACGAACATGCATCGGCTGGGGATGGACAAGCTGGGGTGCGCCCACGGGAACACTGCTCTGTCATTCAAAAGGACGAGCGAGTAACACACGCCACAACACGGGAGAATCTCCACAGCACCACGCTAACGCTGAGCAGCAGGCTGAGAGAGGATGAACACAGGACGCCACATACCACGTGAGTTCGTGTCCGTGAGCTCGAGCAAAGGCAGAACGAGCTACAGAACGCGGGGAGCGAGGGGGCTTTACGGGGGGATAAAAACCTTAGCCCGTGGCTATTTTCATGGGGTGGAATCTATCCAACTACATGCTTTAACTGGATGCGTTTCACTGTATGTAAACTACACCTCGGCTCTTCCAGTTGGCAAAATATGATCGGAGAGGTAACCCGTCCACACGAGGAAAGATGTCTCTACTTAGAGAACTCTTAAGAAGTGTCTGGCCCTGGCCGGTTTGGCTCAGCAGTTAGAGCGTCAGCCCATGGACTGGAGAGTCTCAGGTTCGGTTCCCGCTAAGGGCACGTACCTCGGTTGCAGTTTGTCCCCGGCCCCAGTTGGGGTCATGTGGGTGGCGGCCACTCAATGTGTCTCTCTCACATTGATGTTTCTCTCTCTCACTTCCTCCCTCTCTCCCTCCCGCTCTATCTGAAGATAAATGCAAAAAAAATATTCTCGGGTGAGGATAAAAAAAAAAAAAAGAAGTGTCTGGTACTTTATGGAAACAAGAAATTGTGCAACAGGGGAAGATGAGGGTGGATTTGAAGAAATGCCATGCCAGGGTGTCGGAGAACAGACCCTACAGATAAAGGGACTCGAGCCTCACTGCCCTTTACCCTGCTTTTCTGCCTGAAGTGCAACCTTGGTCCCTCATCTGATATCCTCACTCCCCCTTGCTCTACCTGAGAAGTACCTCGCCCACCTTTCCTGAATAATAAAGCTACCCTTTAATGAAATGATATTCTGTCTCCCCCGACCCAGCCTGGGGAAGGCGCTGGCCCACCTGAGTCACCAGCCCAGGATGCGGTGGCATCCCTCACCTCGGCCACCAAGGACAAGGGGTCCTGCTGTCTTCTGCGCCTGGCCACCTTCCTGCCTCTGCAGCTGGCGACTCTAACCCCTGCCTGCCCTGTCCCAGGAGGGCAGGATCTTGTAGCAGCTTCCACGTTGGAGTGTTGACTCCTGGACACAAGGTCCACCCTTGAGGGCGGGAGCTTCGTCCTAGCTGCTACATTTTTTCTCCTGCCCACAACAGCCCAGGGTGGGTGGCAGTAGGACTCTGTACTGATGTCTCATGCATGGCCCCATCCACTCTGCTGTTCACTCACGCTTCCAGGGGCCAGGCCCAGCCCCATGTAGCTTCAGCCCAAAGAGAATGCATTGGGCCACAGAACCGAAGAGCCCTGGCCTTGTCGGCTCCATTTAGACCGAGCTGGATTCAAGCCTGGCCACAGGAGCCTCCCTAGAGCTCCCCTGTCCTCTTTCTGGCTTGCTTTGGTGACCATTTCTCTTTTTGCCTCTCTCTGTCCTTCCCCTGCTCAGTATGTCTGCCTCCCTCCCTCCCTCCCTCCCTCCCTCTCTTCCTCTCCTCCCTTCCCTCTTTCTGTCTTCCTCTACTGTTTCTAAGTATCCCATATACAGGGTGTCCCCCCAAAATATATACAGGTGTCTATAGATTCTGTTACCTTTAAAACATTTTTTTTCTTTATTAATTTTAGAGAGAGAGGAAGGGAGAGGGAGAGAGAGATAGAAACATAGATGAGAGAGAACATCGATTGGCTGCCTCCTGTACGCCCCCCACTGGGGATCGGGCCCACAGCCTGGGCATGTGCCCTGACTGGGAAGCAAACCGGTGACCTCGGTGCATGGGTCGACGCTCAACCACTGAGTCACATCGGCCGGGCTCTATTACATTTTTAAAACAAAATGTATTTTCATAAACACTGGCTTTATAATTATTCAAAGCTGCATATACATTTTTGGGGGACACCCTATATATACCTCCTCCCTCCTCTTCAGCCAGAAAACTAAAGAAAAGAATAAAACATGGTAAAAGGCTCGTGCAAATGGACACCCCTGGGCTGAGCAAGCCTAAGACTTTACCACACAGCCTATTATTTCATCTGTTATTTTACCTCGTTTTCCTGCTAGACTTACACCCGCACCAGTGCCCAGCACAGGGCCAGGCCCCTGGCAAGCCCTCAAGGAAGGATGTGACGCTGGGACCGGGTGAGGTCAGTGTGGGAAGGGGAAGAGGTCAAGGTCAGGAATGGGTCAAGGCTGGGGAGTGGCTGCAGGAGGAGGACCCCTTGGAGCTGTTAATCCACCCCCTTCTAGAGCAGAAATAAACTCTGCACACCCTCTGTCCTCCCCCTAGACCCCCACACCCCAATCAGCATCAGTCACAGAGGCTGCGGCTGGTCAGGATGGGGTCCTGGTCAGCATCAGCCTGGCTGATGCCAATTAAGACCCAAGAATCCCCTGCCCCTCACCCTGGGCTCAGATCAAAGACCTTCCCCCAGAGGACCATAAATCTGCAGGACCCAGGCCTGCAGCTAACAAGCTGCTCGGCCTCAGACAGCGGGATCCTGGATCCTGTTCCATTCCAGGGGGCAGCCCACCCAAAGTGAGGGGCCAGCGAGGCCTGAGCCCCCAGAGCACCCCGTTCCCCCACAGCACCCAGCTTCGCTCGGGAAACCCCGGGGTCAGCGTCCTGGAGGGGGCCGAGGACCGCCACAGCGTCCTTGGCTCCTGCCCACCGGCCTCAGAGCTGCTCCAGCGCCCTTGTCTGGCCCCACAGGAATTTTAACCGCTAACATCTGGGTTCAGGAGACTCCGGAAGAGCAAATGTCTTCACCTCCTTTGATTCCCCTCACACAGAGGGCTGTTTAAATTTTAATTTGAGGTGGCCTCTGACCTGAGTTCCCATTCCCATAGATTCCAGATATTTCCTGTGCCCTCAGATAACCTCCCAAGCCGGCCCTCACCTGACCAGAAGCCCCTGCTAAGGAGGCGCTGCCTCCCCCGACCACGGCCCAAGCTGGGCTGGAAGCCCCCCTTTCCCCCACCCCCTGCCTCTGGCTCCCTCCCAATACTCCCCTCTCTTTTCCCAAGGACCAAAGAAGCCTGTTCCCCACCAAGCACGTCCCCAGGGCTCTGGGCCCAGCTCAGCCGGGCCCCCAGGAATCCAGGGGCACCTCTGGTCCCCCCGTTAGGAGTCCTAGCACAATAGAACTGTTGCTGGAGCACCCGCCCAGCACGAGCAACCTGGCCGCTCACGAAGAATTGCTCCTAACTCACAAGTGAGGAGGACAAACAGGGGGGGTGGGGGCGGCGAGAGCGCAGAGCTGGTGTGTGCAGAGCCGGAACCATCGGTGGGGTCAGCATGAGCTAGGTGCCCTCTGCGAGGGTGCCATGGGCCAAGGGCACAGGGCCGCTTGGTCTCGGGGCTGCTGGAGGCGGGGTGAGCCTGAGAGGCCCTTTCTCCTGGGTGTGGCCCACCCTCCAAGCCCCAAGGGTCTCAGCAAAAGCCACAGAGGGCAGAGAAGGCAGGGGGACGAGGGGGTGGAGCAGGCTGGTCAGATCCTCAGCTTCCAACCCTCTTTCCAACAGTCTTGGACTAGATTGCGGAGTTTCCTCTCTGTGGGTCTCCACTGTGCACCGGGGCACGCTGAGCTAAGCAGTGCAGGGCAGCTACCACAGGGGGAGCCCTGGTCCCTGTCTCCAAGCCACGAGCCGCAGGGAAGCAGGGGCACACTGGTGTGAAGTGGCCCCAGGACTGGCACCCGGAGCTGAGGGAGTCAGGCAGGCTCCTTCGGGTGGGAACTTTCCCCAGGGCCTGGTCACAGAGGTCTCCCAGAAGTCAGCCACTCGGCACTGGGTCAGGGCGCCAGCAGCCATCCCTCAGCATGGCACCCCCAACAGTGGCTGCGGTTCCCCAGAGCCCAGAACCCTGATGATCCAGCCAGAGGCTGAATGGTACCATCCGGCTTCCTCACTGGCCCCGAAGCCCAGCCCCCTGCCAGCCCCAGCCTCCTGGCCGGTGGTTTGACCACATGACTCCCTATTACAGCCTTCCCCTGGCTCCCCATCCATTCTCGGCATGCCCAGTGACTCAGCTGCCTTCCCAGGCCTGGCTCACCGCAGCTGACATCACCTTCTTCCCACCCCTGTCGGCAAACCCTGAGTCTTCACTTTCCTTTGACCCATCTTCCTCCTCAGTCAAGAACAATAGACTTGGAAAGGACCTTGGGGAGTATCTGGGGTGGCCTCACTTTACAGTTGGGGAAACTGAGGCCCTGAGAGGGCCAGGGGATCGTTCTCGGTCATAGGCTGTAGTGTATTTAGAACTTGGTTGTTTGACCGAAAGGAGCTGATTTCAGGCTCCACTGAGATGTCAGGGGGAACGATCACCACTCTGCCCGTAAATAAGCTCTGGCTCCTTACACCTGCCGAGTGGGGCCTGGAAACCGGATCCGGACTCCCGGTCGGGTCTGTGGCTGCCCTTGGGCACTGAGGCTCCCGGTCGGGTCTGTGGCTGCCCTTGGGCACTGCGGCTCCTGGTCCGGGTCTGTGGCTGCCCTTGGGCACTGAGGCTCCCGGTCGGGTCTGTGGCTGCCCTTGGGCACTGAGGCTCCGGGAGGGCAGAAGTCAAGGATGGCCCCAGCCCCTTCCCACTGCCCAGAGGGGAAGTGGCCAGTCCTTCCACTGAGACAGCCTTTGTTTTGAAGACAGTCAAGAATAGGAGGAAGGGTGCAAACCCCGCCAGGAAGAGGCCTGGAGGGATGGTGGTGAGGGGACCCCAGGACCCAGAGCTGACGAAGGGGAGCAGATGGAAGCCAGGCGCGGCCCCTCCTGGGAGAACGCCCAGGCTGCAGGGGGTAGGAGCAGCTCAAGGAGCCTGGTTTCAAAGTGCGGTAGGTCCACCAGCGTCAGCGTGCCCTGGGGACATGTTAGAAACACTCAGTGCAAATCTGTCCTCTCCACCCAGACCTCCGGAACCAGACAGGCAGAGGTGGGCCAGCAAGCCCTCCAGCTCAAGAATAAAGACTAGCCAACGTGATGAACAGATCTGCCACCTAGCTGTCCCCGCCCACCCCCGCCCCCCAGTGGGGCTCACTGAGACTCACACAAGCCCCCTAGCTAGCCCTTGTTCTGATCCCCTCCCGCCAAAGCAGGCAGGCCTTCCACAGGCAGGGTCTGGAATGTGTGGGCATGCGTAGCTCCAAAGGTACACCCCACCCATTTGCCTACAACGTTTCCTCTGTGTTACAAACAGGATCCTGCCTCAGTCTCCCCGCCTCACACTCTAGCTCACCATTGACCTTAGAACTCTGCCCTGGACCTCAGCCCACTCCACTGGGCCCTGCACCATGCTGTACACTGTGCTGGTCTTCTCACTGGGGTACCACAGCCTGCTGCTGTTCCTCCCAGTGCTAACTGGGTCATTTGTGGACAAACAACCATCCCTGACTGTGCTGCGGCTGCCCAGGGCCTCCATGTACAAACGCATAGGCTGCTGACTGAACGAGGGCAGTTGGCTGAAGGAGCCGGTGGGTGGAGAGAATTCAGCTCACATTGCACTTACCCGTGTCCCCTAGTGCAAGGTGCCACCCACCCAGTTGGAGCACCCTCTTGTAATTTGCACAAATGCACACTGTGGTCTAGTGCTTGAGGGTCACACTCCTCCTTCCCCAAGGTTCCTCTGCGTCTGAGCTGGACCTTCCCCTGCCCTCCCCCTGTCCACACCAGCCAGACCTCCACTGATCCCTCCTGTCTGCACCAACTGGAACCCCACCCTCCCAAACTGGCCACACCCTAATTATCTTCTTTCCTGGGAGCCTCTTGGCAGGATTAGCTGCCCCGCCTTTCTCTCCTGACTGCATCCTCTCCGACTCTCCTGTCACGTTGAAGATGACATAATAACCAGCAGACAAAACATCTTTGTCGATGGAAGTTTGAGGTCATTTCATTACAGCATCTCCTAAGACATCCCACTCATGGATGTGCTGGGAAGGCCTTTCTTATATGGCCTGCCTGACGTTTTGTCCCTTATAATTTCTGCACAGGAGGGGCCCTGGGCTCCGTCTGCCCCAGGCAGCCCTCAGAGACTTGGAAACCAAGCCCAGGCCGGGCCCCCGGGGCTTCTCTGCGGCCCCTTCACCAGTGCAGTGGCTCAGTCTCTCTCATCCTGCAAGCCAATCTTCTGTGTTTATTCTGCTAATTGATTTTTTTCCAGACGGTTGAACACACACTTGTAGGCACCCAACTTCTCTACTTTAACCATTTGGGATTAAGAAAAATCTCCCAAACTGAATGGATTCTTCCCCATCTCCTGGAGCAGATAAAAACAGGCAAAAGAACTCCTTTTCTTGGGACCTCTAAATAAGAATTAATTTTTGAGCCCTGGCCAGTTTGGCTCAGCAGTTAGAGCGTCGGCCCTTGGACTGAAGAGTCGAGGGTTCGATTCCGGTCCAGGGTACGTAGCTCGGTTGTGGTTCGATCCACGGCGGCCCTGGTTGGGGTCGTGCAGGAAGCAACTGACCGATGTGTCTCTCTCATGTTGATGTTTTTCTCTCTCCCTCCCTCCCTCCCACTCTATGTGAAAATCAGTGGAAAAATATCCTCGGGTGAGGATTAAAAAAAAAAAAAGTTATTTTTTGAGCCACTATAGAAGTGTTTTTAATAATTCCTTATTATCACTGTAGGAAAAAAATGGAAAATACAGATAAATGAAAAGAAAAAAGAATGGTATCACCGAACATCTTACCAACTAGAGGCGATGACTAATGATTTTTCGTTGTATAATTTTCTGGACTTTCTCCTAAGCAAACACACTTCCCAGTTTGGGACACAGACTCAGTCTTACTCCTTCGATAGAGCAGGAAGGCTCCTTCCACACCTACAGTTACACACCCACCCCACCCCAAGGAAACCGGGAGCATGCTAGGTCCTGGGGGGTAATTCCGACTGCAAATGGCATTTGGAAAGAAGCTGGGACGCCCGAGGCCCCGACTCCCACTGCTTGGCGCTATGGGATCTGTGGGAACGGTCTCGCAAAGCCTGCTGGGCTCCTGCCTCGTTGGCCTGCCCCTTGCCCAGAGTCAGGCTCCAGCTCCAAGGTCACCGCTCTCACAGCTCACACGTCCCCGTGCAGCCCCGTTCTCAAGCCAAGTGTGACCACGGCACAGGCAGCTGACTCCAGGGAGGCTTCTGTCCCGAGCCACACTCTGGGCCTGGCACGTCGAGGCCCTGAGGTTGAGGCCGGCCACCAGCTCTGGCTCCCACCCCCCACCTTCTTCCTGGTGCCATCCCCTTGGGGCCGCGGGCACTTCATCAAAGGCATTCCAGCTTCAGCACGGAATGGGCTTTTGTCTTCATCCCTCTCTTGCACGCTGTGCCCCGGGCAAGTGAACTCCCTGCTCCCCCGTGCACTTAAGGAGCCTGCCTTCGTCAGGCCCCCGGCCCCAACCTGCGCATCCTGTCCCCTGGGAAGTCAAGGCGCTGGCCTAACAAAGAAGTCAGTCTTGTCAGTCATCCAGATAGAGAAGGAGCTGGTAGCATCTGGCATTAAAAAGAAAAAAAAGCAGTTCTGACCTACCGGGCTGCTGGACACCCATTCTTCAGATGAGGACACTGAGACCACCCACTTCCTTCTGGAGGGTGCGCCAGCCCCCAGCACTGAAGAGCTGATCCAGAGCAGTTTCCTCAGGAATTCCTCTCTTACAAGAGGAACTGACCTCCACTCTGGCCCCACCCCCGGGCCACGTAACCTCAGCTGACCCAACAGCCCTCCTTGCTGGGCTCCAGGTGCAGCTGTGATCACCCCTCGGTCCAAGCAGAGGGCGTTTTCTTTCCAGGCCAGAAATGACTGCATTTTGTCCCCAACTGCCTGGGCCAGGGAGGCGTCTCGTCAACTTAGGGTTCATGCCAGGAGCCGGGGCGAGACGCGCAGTGCCCTCCCTGCTTGGCCTCCGTGAATGCCAAGGGTGGGCAGGTTGGCGTGCATTTGTGTATTGATGTTCCGAGATTATTTGAGATCGTTTTAAATATATTTTTCCCAGATTGAGAAAAGAGAAAAATGAAAGGGGTCAGAGTGCTTGGGAGCTGGTCCTTCTGCTCTCCAGCTTCCTCTCCTCTCCCCACTGTCCCACCCCAGCTGTGGACCACGTGTTTGGCGTGAGGGCGCCCCTCTGCGTTCTACTAGGAAACAGCCAGTGCTGGGGGAAGAGACGGTCTGCATCTTCGCACCCCCTCCAGCTCTTGGGACAACACCTTCTGCTCAGAGGGTCAGAAGACATGGTTGGCAAAGACCTGGTGCCACCTGCACCCAGCTTCTGGGAAGAAGAGTGCCCATGCACAGAGGCTGGGTGGACAGATGCATATCTCACCTGACAAGCTCTGCAAGGCAGGAGGCAAAGGGAGAGAAAGGGCATGGACCGTAGCACCTCCGGAAGCTGGAGGAGGAGAGGAGAACTGGGGCCTCCCCAAGGGGTAGAAACTCCCGGAGCAGCTGGAGCAGGGTACGGGGACAACTGGAGAAGCCACCCCTTAAGCCTCTCCCAGGAGGCTTCCTGGAGTTCTCACAGTTAACGAATGAGCAGAGGGAACTGGGCAAACTTCTCACACTTGATCTGCCTTCTCATTTCCCAGCTCAGTCCTCCCCAGATTGCTCTGCCTTCCCGCCTCCAGCCTCTCCCTGCCAATCTCCCCAGCCTGCTGCTTCCTTAATCTTCGTAAAGCACCAATTTTATTAGGTGTCAGGGTTCTGCTCCTGAACCCTCACTGGCTCCCATGCTTGATGAGGTGAAGTTCAAATCCCAGAGCCTGCATTTTAAGGTCTGTTTGTCTGGGACAGTTTAGTTTATACCTGCTTCCCTGGCATAGTTAATAACAGCACCTCCTCTCATACAAAAGTGTGCCCCAGTTTGGACAATAAATGATGTGGTCAACCTGTCAACTATCCACTCCCAACTGGACAGTCAAGGCTAGTGTCCCACTGTCCTTCAACCCTCTGAGTCACTGGTTCTTAACTCTGGCTGCTCATTAAAATCACTTGGGGAGCTTTTAATAAATACCACTGCCTGGGCTCACCCTAAAGCAATTTAATTAGAGCAGAATCTCTCGGGAAGGAGCCCAGCTTTGTTTCATTGTTTTCAAGCCCTAGGTAACTCTGATGTGCAACCAGGGTTGAAAACAATCGACCTAAGCCAAACAGGTGTCCTGGAACTCTGTCCCTGAGCCTGCCTCAGACACTACCGTCCCTAACTCATTCCAAAACTTGCTCCCGTTGTCTATCACCATTTTTGAGTCCTACCCAAGCCACCAAGCCCAGTTCCAACACTGCATCCTCCTTCATCTGTCCCAACCCCTGAGCTGGAAGGGGGCCTCCCCCTCCACCCTCTTGACCTCTCCCTCCACAGCTATGCTGGATTAAGCCATAATCTAGGTCCATGTGTTGCCTCCTTTGTGGTCTGTGATTTCCGTGGGGTGAATCATATCTGATTCATCTCTGGGACCCCAGGGCCCAGACCCAGCTTGCAGTAAAAGACTCAACCTGGCTGAGTGACTGTCACTGCTGATCCTGAACTTGGGCAGCACCAGCCACCACTCACTAGACACCATGCTGCTTCTCCAAGTTAGCTTTCTTTTCCTGTGTGTGTGGCCTCCCATCCATCCATCCATCCATCCATCCATCCATCCATCCATCCATCCTGTGTTGGGCCCGATGCGGTGTTCCCTATCTCCTCCTCTTGGTTCCCTGCACTATTGGAGGGCTCATCTCCAAGCCCTGGGCAGCCCATCCTACTGTGTTGTACATAAATGGTACTCAGTAAATATTGATCAATATCCACTGATTAATGGACAAACAAAATGAGATATATCCTTATAATGAAATAGTATTCAGCCACAAAAAGTGAAGTACTAATACATACTACAATATAGATGAACCTTGAAAACATTATGCTAGAAGCCAGACACAAAAGGCCGTAAATTATATGATATTGTTTATATGAAATGTCCGGGCTAGGCATGGAAACAGAAAGTAGACTAGTGGTTGCCAGAGGCTGGGGGAGGGAGAAGTGGGACTAAGGTTAGTAGGTGCGGGTGTCTTTTCAGGAGGTTGGAGATGCTCTAACCTGGACCATGGCGATGGCTCCAGACCTTGGGACTATACAAAAACCACTGACTTGTATACTTCGAAAGGATGGATTTTATGGCATATGAATTACATGGCAATTAAAAAGAAATATTGCTAATGGGTTTTCCCTCCTTGACCCTGTTCGCAAACGTTATTATCCACCAGAATCCCCGGGATATTTGCCCACAGGAGCTTTCTGGGCCTCACCTTGGCGCTTCAGATCTAGCAGATGGAGGCAGAGCCCAGGGATCTGCATTTGACGGTGGTATTCTCAGTGCCACCTCCCCGCTCCCCAAAGGACTTGGGTCAGAGCATTTAGGAGCCAACCTCAGAACCTCAGAAGACAAATAAAATCCTTGAACCTATTATTTCAGGGGGGAAAAAAAAGCTGAGGATTTCAAACACAACCGAAACTTTGTTTTTAGTCTGCTTCTTATTAAAAACAGACTGGGACGCAAAGAAACCCCATCAGGGCTAGGTAATGAAGTAATCATGATCATAATAAAAGAACAGAATGGAAAAACTGCCTGGCCTCGAGCAAACCACAGAAAAATTGTCTTCTGCCTCCAGTGCTCAACCGAGCCATTCAGATGAAAATATCCCACGAGCCACATGGAGAGCTTAATTTGAGAAAGGAGAACTAAACATAAGCCTCTGCTCACTGCCCCTACACAAATACCTACTTACAGACACCCACTCCTCCGCAGCCAGAATTCTAATTTTTGGTATGTGCTCCATGATTAGGGCTTTCTTTGGGGTTACAAGGAAGCAGAGTTGTAAATCGGTATTAGAATATGATCAAAAGGAATGTCTGCATGCAATTATTTTGTTTCGAGGCCAGCATTCAGAGGCCCTGCTTTCAAGCTCTGACTTGGTCATGTGGTGTGCTTTCGCATACAGGCGTGCACGTGACTTTGGTCCCCACGGAAGAGGGGAGACAAAGGCTTGGGTTTTTATCATTGTTGCTCCTTTGTTCCAGGATGAAGTCTCACTCCAATAACTCAATAAGGACTCTCTCCATCATCCCCCTGGCTGGTCCTGAACCATCGCAAGAGGAAGTCTTGCTAATAACCTCTTGCCCTGGAAACGAGCAGTTACTGTCATCTGAGAACAGACAGTAACAGAAATTCACTTAACAAAAGTCCAAATTGAATCAGGGGTGAATGAGCAGGAATAACGCTTGTGAATCGCGTCAGTTTCGGGTCCCGTTCTGGGCGATTTCACATCCATTTCTATTTGGCATTCAATGAGCCATCACAACAGCCCCACGGCGGAGGTGTGATCCTCCCCCCGAGAAGGGAAAGAATCTGAGGCTCAGTGTACATATATACATTTCCCATGGGCACAGGTTATTAAGTGGCATTGTTAAATCGAGTAAAAGACTTCCTTGAAGGAACGACACGGGAACACACATTCTGGGGACTGCAGGTATCCTTTGAGTCCATCTTGTGGTGACTGGCTTGCTAAGGCTGCTGTAAGTTAGACTTGCTTGTGAGAAAGCGAAACCCAGTTTGCCAGATAATAGCTGAAGAAGTCAGCACTTTGCCAAGCCCAGGACACCACCTTCATCAATGGCCATGAAATCAATGGGGTGTGCTGGGAATGGAACTGTTAGCCACCCTAAGTCACAAGGCTCTGCTCTGGGCCCCTGTCTACCAGTCCAGCCTCCTTTGTAGCTGCCTCTCCCTTCCTCTCTGGGTTCCGACCAGAGAGCTCATGGCTGTCCCTGGAGGGCACCAGGTTCCTTTCTGCCTCAGGCCTCTGGCTCCTGCTCTCCCTCTGACTGCCCTTCTCATGACCCCAATTTCACTCAAGAACTGTGACGAGAGGGAAGCTTCGGGAGGCTTTGGTTGGCTTTCCACACTGCATCTTCATAGTCTAGAACATAGTCAGCACTCCACAAATACCTGTCGAGAGAGCGAATGAAGAAATTAACTAACGACTAACATTTCAGACCTCAGCTCACAGCTTATTTCCTGTTTGGTGTTCTCTGGGTCTCATCCTCCTTGTTAAATGCTACGATTTCTGATCTGACTTTTTCTTTATTGTGTATATACATTTGTGTGATTGCGTACCTACTGTATGACTCTCCCACAAGACCCCGGTGACAGCAAGGACTATACCTGTTCTGTGCACCATGATACTATCAGTGACAGTCGTCGTTAGGTGTTGCATAAATGTGTGATGGATGAATAACTGGCCAAGCAAGTCTCAGGCAGGTCAAGTCTTTCTGAGCTGTTTTTATTATATAGTACTCAGAGGAACTAAGAAAAAAATGGGTCAGGAATCAATAGATGAAAAAGGTGGTAATCTGATTTAAAAACGGGCAAAGGAGCTGAATAGACATTTTTCCAAAGAAGATATCCAAATGGCCAACAGCTACGTGAAACGGTGCTCAACATCACTAGTCACCAGGGGTGATCAACAGACGATCAGGATGGCTATTATTTCAAAAAGAAGAAGAAGAAGAAATAATGAGTGTCAGCAAGGATGTGGAGAAAAGGAACCCTGTGCACTGTTGGTGGGAATATAAATTGGTCCGGCCATTATGGGAAACAGTAGGAGGTTCCTCAAAAACACTAAAAGTAGAACTGCCATGTGATGCGGCAATCCTGCTTCTGGTGTGGGTCCACCGGAGGAAAGGAAAGCAGGGTCTCGGAACGCGATCTGCTCCCCGTGTTCTCGGGGACGTGGGAACAACTTAAGGGTCTGTTGACAGATGAATGAATAAAGAAAAAAAATTATACACATATGTATATATAATATAATATACATTTATAATGGAATATTATTCTGACATTAAAAAGAGGATATTTGTGCCTGGCTGGTGTGGCTCACTGGTTGAGCGTTGACCCATGCACCAAGAGGTCGCCGGTTCGATTCCCGGTCAGGGCACATGCCCAGGTTGTGGGCCTGGTCCTCAGTGGGGGGCGTGCAGGAGGCGGCCAATCAATGTTCTCTCATTGATGTTTCTGTCTCTTTCTCCCTCTCACCTTCCTCTCTCTCTAAAATCAATAAAGAAAAAATATTAAAAAAAATAAAAAATAGCCCTGGCCGGTTTGGCTCAGTGGTTAGAGCGTCGGCCCTCGGACCAAAGAGTCCCGGGTTTGATTCCGGCCAAGGTCACGTACCTTGGTTGCGGGTTAATTCCCGTCCCTGGTTGGGGTCGTGTGGGAGGCAACCAATTGATGTGTCTCTCTCACA
Organism: Tadarida brasiliensis; assembly: GCA_030848825.1. NCBI lineage: Eukaryota > Metazoa > Chordata > Mammalia > Chiroptera > Molossidae > Tadarida > Tadarida brasiliensis. Next base: position 67,673,310 of record CM061270.1, on the reverse strand, counting down.
TTAATGTTTCTCTCTCTCTCTCTCTCTTCCTCCCTTCTTCAATTCCTCCCTCCCGCTCTATCTGAAGATGAATGGAAAAATGTCCTTGAGGATTTAAAAAATACATAAATAAAAAGAGGACATTTGCGACTACATGAATGAAACTGGAGGGCATTATGCTAAGTGAAATAAGCCAGAGAAAGACAAATACTGTATGGTATAACTTATATGTGGAATCTAAAAAAAAGTCAAACTCATTGAACCAGAGAGCTGATTGGTGGTTAGCAGGGGCTGGGGGTGGGAGAAATGGAGAGACATGTGGTCAAGGGAACAAACTTTCAGTTATAAAATGAATAAATTTGGGGACCTAATGTACAGCATGGTGAGTATAGTTAACAATACTGTATTGTATACTTGAAATTTGCTAAGAAAGTAGGTCTGAAGCGTTCTCACCACCAAAATAAAAAAAAAAAAAAGGTAACTATTTGAGGTGATGGATGTGTTAATTAACTTGATTGTGGTAATCATTTCACAATGTGTATTTATACCAAATCATCACGTTGTACACTTTAAATATATACAATTTTATTTGTTAATTATACCTCAATAAAGCTGGGAACAAAAATCATGTCTAAATGGCCAATTATTTTCCTCCAGCAGAATACATTCCTGGTTGTAGAATGAAAATCGGTGGGAAAATGAGGTTCATTTAAAAGTCCATCACCTTGTAGCCATTTTTGATGGAGTACATGTGCCCCATTAAGTTAGGGGACCTTCACGAGATTAATTTGATTTACTGCTCGTGCATTTCCTGAAGCATATGGTGGCGGGCAGAAGATGTGGGCTGTGGAAGTCTGGAGGGATGTATAAAATCTTCTTAGGAGCCAAAGGCCGTTTCATTTTCATGGCTCGGTCTGCAGGGCTGCCTCAGACCCCGATGCGAACCTCAGCCGCATGGGGCACGTTTAAAACCGGGACATGTGGAGGCCAGAGACTGGGCTGGGACAAGCCACCAGTTGACAAATTCCCCCACAGACCACCCTGCCACTTCCTCTTTGCTGGCAAAAGTTTTGTCATCTGTGCCCACACGGGACTACCTCGGTTGTGGGTGTGCCGACGGGCACAGGCCGGGTTCTTCTGTGGCTCTGAGCACCGCAGAGCTCCTGGAAGTGGGCAGAACCCACTGGGGTGCAGAATCCGGGTGCACAGAGCAGCTGATGTTCTCTGAGGCCCCCCATCACCCACCGCAGCCGCTGGCTCCCAGGGCCAGATGTCTTATTTATCACCTCTGTTTCGGTGCTGGCTGGGGAGGGGTTGTGTTTGAACACAGGGTAGGTTTTTTTTAACCTTCCCTAGTAGGCTGGGTGGGTCCTGCTGTCAGCAAGGAAAACAAGAATAAAATCCCCTCACTCTTTTGTGTGTGTGTGGGGGGGAGGTGTGGCACAAAAAAAATACAAAACATAACATTTACCATTTTAACCCCCTTTTTTTTTTATCCTCACCTGAGGACATTTTTGCATTTATCTTCAGATAGAGCGGAAGGGAGACAGGGAGGAAGAGAGAGAGAGAAACATCGATGTGAGAGAGAAACATCGATGTGAGAGAGACACATGGAGTGGCTGCCACCCACACGACCCCAACCGGGGCCGGGGACAAACTGGAACCTTACGTGCCCTTAGCGGGAACCGAACCCGGGACTCTCTGGTCCACAGGCTGATGCTCTAACCGCTGAGCCAAACCGGCCAGGGCCATTTTAACCCTTTTTTAATTTTACAATCCAATGATACTCAGTAAGTTTACAGTACTGGGCCACTATGGCCATGTTCAGATCCTTTTAATCATCCCAAACAAAAACCCTGTACCCATGAAACAGTAACTCCCATCCTCCCATCCCCAGCCCCCGGGAACCTCTCTTCTACTTTCCGTCTCTATGAAATCATCTATGCCAAGCACCTCCCGTAACTGGCATCATACAATGTTCGTCCTTTTGTGTCTGGCTTATTTCATGTAGCATAATGTTTTCCAAGTTCATACAGACTGTATCGTGTGTCAGAATTTCATTCCTTTTCAAAGTTGAATAATCTTTCATTATCTGGATATACCATGGTTTGTTTATCCATCCGTTCATCTTCTAGTGGACTCATGGGTTGTTTGCATCTTTTAGCTGCTGTGAATAATGCTGCTATGAACTGGTGTGCAAATATCCCTTTGGGACCTTATTTTCAATTCTTTTGGATGCATCGCAAGAAGGGGGATTCCTGAATCACACGGTAATTCTATTTTTAAAATATTTTTTGGTTGAAGTGTTAAGCAAAGTCATCAGCTTGACGTGAAGAGAGGATGCGGGAGATGTGAGGAGAGAAAAGATACAAGATAATCATTTTAGAAAGAGAATCTGAATTTACTAGGGAAACATTTTCGGGTTACCAGGTGGCGTTGCGTGATCATTTGAGGTTGGTGGTCAGAGTTTAAAATGAAAGTTATCTCCAGGAATTGTGTGTGTTTGCATGATTGGCATCTATCATTCTCTGCGTATCATTTAACAACTTGCTTTTACTGCTTCCAATGTGCTGTACACTCAGTATTCCGTGGAACGGAGGCACCCAAGTTTCGGTGACCGCTCCTCCGGTGATGGACAGCGAGGCCATTTCCCATTTTCCACCAGGATAAGGGAAGCCGCAGTAAGGACTCTTTACCTGTTACCTTGGGCACAGAAAACTCTTTCTCTAAGGAGCAGATTTTCTGGGTCATAAGGTAAATGCATTTTAAAGTTCAATAGATTCCTCACTCTCCAAAGGGACTCTACCAGTTTAAACGCTCACCAACAGAACATGAGAATACCCCGTCTCTTCACCGGCCCTGCGTTCATCAGCCTTTTCTTTTGCTTGTCTGATGGAATCAAAAGTGGTCTCTCGTTGTTTTCATTTATATTTCCTTTACTGTGAGAGATGTTACGTCTTTTCATAGGTTTCTTACCCATCTGGAGTCCTCCTCTGTGAACTGTCCTCTCATATCCTTTGCCCTGTTTTCTTTTGCATTGTTCACTTTGCATGTTGATTTATAACAGATACTTATATATTTGGAATATTAATTATGTGTATATTGTAACCGTTGTAAATCTTTTCCTTAGTTGGTTGCTGGTTTTCAATTTTGTTTATTGGGTCTTTTCATGTAATTGAATTTATTGATGTTCTCTAATGGCTTTTGTGTTGTGTCTTATTTCACAAGCTTTCCCTGCCGTAAATCCATAAAAACAATAGATTTTCCTGTAATCCTTCTGTAGTTGTTTTGATTAAACTTTTTATTCCAAGATAATTGTTGATTCACATGCTGTTGGAAGAAATAATACAGAGAGATCTCATGTACCCTTTACCCGCCTTGCAACATCTTGCAAAATTACAGTGCGATATCTCAAGCAGGATATTGACATTGATACCGTCGAGATGTGGAACAATTCTTTCACTCGCAGAGCCCCCTGTCACCCCTTTATAACTATATCCACTTGCCCTTCTCCCAGTCCCCACCCCCGCCACCCCATCCTGAACTCCGGCAACCACTCTTCTGTCTCCATTTCCATAATTTTCTCATTTCAACAATGTTCTACTAATGGAATCATACAGCACGTAACCTTTTAGGATTGGCCTTCTTCACTCAGCATAATGCCCTGGACATTCATTTAAATTGGTTTGTATATCATGAGTTTGTTCCTTTTTATTGCTGAGACGTATTCCACGGTATGGATGCACCCCACTTGGTTTAACCACTCATCTGTTGAAGGACATTTAGGTCGCTTCTAGTTTGGGTCTATTACAGATAAAGTTGTTCTGAACATCTGTGTGCAGATTGTTCACAAGTACAGTTGTTAGGTGGAATGATTAGGTGCATGTTTGGTTTTTTAAGAAACCGCCGATTGTTTTTTCAATGGCTACACATTTTACATTCCCACCTGCAACACGTAACTGACTCGATTTCTTCACAATAATGATGCTGTCATTATTTTTCATTTTAGCTACCTTCATAGGTGTGTAGTGGCATCTCCTGTGGTGTTCATTGGCCTTTCCCCAATGGCTAAAGATGTTGATCATCTTTTCACATGTCTAGTTATCACAGATGCATTCTCTTCAGTGAAATGTCTGTTCGTTTCTTTAGTGCATTTTCAGAGTTAATCGCTTTGGGGTTTTTTGCTGGTCAGCTTTGAGGGGTCTTTATACATTGTAGATGCTCACCCTTTGTGAGATAAGTGTTTTACGAATATCCTCTCAGTCTTTTTTTTTTTTTTTTATCCTCACCCAAGGACATTTTTCCATTTATCTTCAGATAGAGCGGGAAGGAGAGAAGGAGGAAGAGAGAAACATCGATGTGAGAGAGACACATTGACTGGCTGCCACCCACACAACCCCATGGGGCCGGGGACAAACTGCAACTGAGGTGCGTGTCCTTAGCGGGAACCAAACCTGGGACTCTGGTCCACGGGCCGACGCTCTAACCACTGAGCCAAACCGGCCAGGGCTCCTCTCTCAGTCTTTAGCACATGTTTTCATCCTCTTTACTGGGTCTTTCACAAAGCGAGCTTTCCATTTCGATGACGTCCAATAGTGCTTTTGGTGTTAATGCTAAAAAGTCGGCTTAGCCCAAGATCCCAAATACTCTTTGCCTATGTTTGTTCTTCTAAAAGTTCTAAAGTTTAAAATTTCAAGTTTGTGTTCCCTTTTGAGTTAATTGTGGTATACAGCGTGGGGTCCGGGTTCAGGTTCATGTTTTTGCCTGTGGATGTCCGATCGTCCCAGCACCGTTTATTTCAAAGACCCCCCTTCCTCTCCTGAACTATTATACTTCGGCACCTTGGTCAAGAATCAGTGGGGTTTATTTGTGTGGGTCTATCGCTGGCTTCTCTTTTCTGTTCTATTGATCTATGTGTCTGTCCCTCTGCCAACGTGACACAGCCTTAATTACTGTCACTGTGTAATATCTGGGAAATTGAGTAGACTAATTCTCACTTAATTTTTTACAAAATTATTTTAGCCGCTGTCGTTTCTTTACATTTCCATATACATTTTAGGATAATTTGTCTATATCTATGAAAAAACTTTTATTTCACAAGCTTTCCCTATCACACAAGCATAAAAACAATCTCCTATGTTTTCTCATTCTTTTGTATTTAAAAAAACAGTTTACTCTTTAAGTAATCACAGTTTTGTATTATGAATGGTGCCAAGGAGGGAGCAGACTTGATTTTGCAGCCATTTCTTAATGGAACGTTTTTTCACTTACTCGAAATACCAACTTTATTATACACTCAAGTCCTATGTTCGAGGGTCTGTTTCTGCGCTCACTGTTCTGTTCCACTGGTCTGTTTGTCTATTCCTATGTTGTTAGGGTCCTTAGTCTTCCCTCGTTTTATTTATCTGTATTTATTCCACTGCTTATTTATGCCAGCATAACTTTTTTCTGTTGTGTTTCATTCTTAACTTTAAAATATGTTCTTATATCTAGAAGGATATATGTTTCCCTTCAATGTGCTTTTTCAAGAGTCTTTTCTTGTGCATTTTTTCCATGTGAATATTAATTTAATATTAATTTTATAGAAATCCCAGTGAGATGGTTATTGGGGTTGTACTGAATTTATAAATAATTTCCACAGTGGATATCATCATAACATTGAGATTTCCCAATATAATATATACCCCCTTTATTTGGGTCTTCTTTTATGTTTGTTATTAAATTTGATGGTTTTCTTCACCTAAGTCTCTCACATTCTTTTTAGGGCTTGGTCTTAAATATTTTGTGAGTTTTCACTGTGCCGTGAAGAGGGTGTTTTTCGCGTGTATTTTCCAGTTGGTCATTCTTCTATAGGAACATAGCCTTTTCACATGGATGTTCCCATAGGGTGCTCACAGGGACCCTATGTAAGGAGGAACAGAGCTCAGAGAGGGAAGCCTGGGGCCAAATGCAAGTCCTCTGTCCCCCTCAAAGTGCCAGACACTTCCCAGAAAGCTTCGGAATGGGGGTGGGCAGCAGGGCTGCAGGGGTCTCTTGGGACATCACAGACAGCTCTCGACTTTGTTTAACTGACCTCCTTCTCAGCGAGGCTCCAAGAAGGCTTAACTGAAGCGCCTAACCCTCCCCCGACCCCCGTTCCCTGTTGCTTTGCAGCTTGTCTCCCAGAAGTCAGGGCCACTGCTCCCTGACTCTGTGACCACGGCCTGCTGTGGTTGGGTCCAAGGGTCCAACCTGAGAAATGAAGGCTGTGATCACCGAAAGGTTAAAGGGACATTGTGTCATGGAGTTGGTCATGGGAGGTAGGTCCCTGACCAATCCCTGAGGACGAGGTGAGAAGTGAGCATGGAGAAGCCTGATGGCAGGGTCAGAACCCAATGCCCGGCTTGGGCAGCACCGGGGTCCAGGAATGGAGGAGACCAGAACCTCAAGTACCAAGGTGCAGAACGACTCCCTCTGCGAGAGGCAGGCCCGCAGCAGGAACTGAGGGGCCTGGCCAGCGGCTTGTGAAGCACCCCTACGTGAGGTGGGCCAGGGGAGCTTACGCGTACGTGTGACCCTCGGCTTCTCTGCTTATTTCCATTTGTCTTCCTCTGGATTCATCATGGCGACAGGAAGGGTTTTATGGGGCAACCCTACTTCACACATTTTCCTGCTTTCCCTAGAATGAGAACAAGCCGGGACGTAGCTTGGCGACCCTGGGCTGTCACCAGGGCTGCCTGCCCCCACCAGGGAGTTAGGCTGAAGCTAATCAGGGAGGGTGGAAGGTCCTTGGGAGGCTGCAGAACCCATGCCCCAGAGCAGCCTCCACTGTCCCCCAGCCCTGGGAGGGACGCTGCAGTCCCTGCTTCCCCAGCTCCCACGGGCTGTGATGTGGGAGGGGCCCACCAGGGCCTGGGAGAGGGTGCTGCTAGGGCAGCATATTACAGACAGAAAGGATCTTATGAACACACAGGAGTCTGCTGTTACTTTAAAGGCTTACCGCAGGGACCTGAGCCCATAAACACTCAGACGAAGAGGTTTTATGAGTGCTGGGGCTGAACCCGTCCCTCCCTCTCCCCACCCCTCTCCCTGCATGCACCGAGCCAGGCCAGGGAACCGGTTCTGTCCACAGGAAGGTTCGAGCCTGGCCTGTGGACTCCCAAAGCACAGGGGATTCTGGCTGTATCACTTTTCCTTTGACCACCCTCTCTGGCCGTGCTGAGCAGGATCCTCACACCCGCACACACACGCACTCATTCACACGCACACATGCACACACACACACACACATGCAATACACGCACGCACACATGCACACAAACACTCACACACACATGCACATACATGCACGCACACATGCACACACTCACACACACGCACACACACACACACGCACACACACACACTCACACACACATGTACTCACTCACATGCAGTGACAACTCTAGCAAAGCATGCCTCAGCACTTCCATTTGCTGACTCAGCTCTTTGGGGGGAGGTGGGGGGATCTTCAAACCAAGAGTTTCACAAAATCACCTACATCTCTGGGATGACAAAGCAGCTCATTGGTCGTTCCCAGAAATACACCCAGCAGCTCCGGCAGGAAGACATCGTGGGAAGTACTCAGGCCTGGATTCCTGCTCCCTGCCCCTGTCCTGCAGCACCGCTGTGCTCGGCAGACCCCGCTCCACTTCCCAGACCTCCTGGGGCTGCCGGTGCACCGTGGGAGAGTTGGATCTAAACGCAGTCACTCCAGGCGCAGGAGAGTATCACCGTCTCTGGGGAGAGAGGCCTCAAAAATCTATGGCTGCTCCTGTCTGGCAAATGGCGGCTGTGATTCACACCACGCCGAGAAGAAAGAGATTCATGGGCCCAGTGTGTCTTCTGTTTGTCCCATGGCATTGTCTAGCCCCATTACTCACACCACACACCAGGGTGACACAGCCACTGTCTAGTGCTTACTCATGCACCGCTTATCCCCTCCGTGTCTGGCGTGTGGGTGGGTGTGTCCTTCCCAGACAGATGGGAGTCCCTCTGTGGAGACAGATCCTCTTCCTTTGCGACTCCAAGGGATACAGTAAGTGCATAATGGTAGCTGCCTGCCCTGTTCAGAGCTTCTGTCTCCAGCATACCCCGTTCCAACAGGGTGCATGTGTGTGTGGGGGGGAGCACACGTACAGAAAAACCCACACCTCCAGTCTTGTCCTTACTGCGGCCTTCCTCTCTGTCCAGCAGCGCACAGAGGGCAGAGGTCTGGGTAGGAAGGTTCTGCTGGGATGCCTCCATGCCCTTCCTCTCACCCCCTGGTTCTAGGGGGGCCCTCCCAGGACCCTCCTCTGCTGGTCACAGGGAGCAAGACCCTCCCGCTCAGCCTCTTTCTCCTGTCCCCTGTCTCTTCTGGCCACTCGGGTCCTTCGCTCTTCTCCTGCGGGCAGGACGCTGACCCTTGGGCCCCCAACCGCTGGCATGTGGCCAGGTGCTCTGCTCTGTCTGTTCACGCTACATGTGCCCAGACGGAGGGGGTGGGACTTCGGGTCCCACAGATGTGGGTCTCCAAGGTAAGTAGCCCACTCACGTTGCCACGACAGGCCACCTAGCAGCGGAGATCCACTGTGGGGCTCTGCTCAGGGTCTCTCTCTCTCTCTCCACGCTGAGTTTGGGCCCCATCTCTCACCTTGGCAGTGGTATCTGCCAGGGACACAGGTGTTCGCCAGGCCCCAGAAAGGGCAATGTGGAAAGAAAGAAAACGCCAATGCTTCAACACAGGGCCACTTGGACACGGTGGGCACCCCGCCTGCCCAGCTCGTCTTGCCTGGTCCTCTGGGTCTGAACATGAGTTATGTGTTCCAACTGAACGGGTAAACTCTGGAAGACTGTCCCAGCCCTCCAGAGGAAGGAGGGGCAGGAGTACTGCGGCTGTGACCAGCACTGGGCTGAGGAAACCCTTCCCAGCCTGTCATGCTCCCCACACCCAAACCTCCTGCTCCCTGAAAGCTCTGCGGAGAGCCCAGGCCCAGGTGGGCCAGGAGCAGAGGGCAGAGGAACAGGACAGCCCCCTAGGGAGCTGTTCCCCTGAGAGGCCCCCCCAACTTCCACCATCAAGTCCACGACTTCAGGGCCCTGGCACTCACAATATGTGGGCACAGCCGTGTGAAGAAGGGCCCTGGGATGGCTGTCAGCCACACAGCCAGGGAACACCATCCTCCTTGCTCCCTCATTTCTATCCCCACTCCAAGACCCCAGAGTGAACGCCAGGTTCAGTCTATCAACTTGTACTTCGGCTGCACCAGCTGCAGATAACGCCCCCTTCCCACAGAGACGTGATCCCTGTCTCAGGAGCACATGGCTTCCGGGCGCTTTCAGCATGGGAGTGGACCCCCGGGGCATGGAAAGAGACCCCCAGGCATGGGAAGCGCACCCCCAGGCATGGGAGTGGACACTGAGGCACACGCGTGGACGCTGAGGCACAGGCGTGGACACTGAGGCACGGGCGTGGACACTGAGGCACACGTGTGGACACTGAGGCACGCGTGTGGACTCTGAGGCACAGCCATGACACACAGCACAAGGCTTACCTGCATTGCTATCAGGGTAGCTCTGATCTCAGGGGCCGAGGCATCTTGTGAGGGGGTGGAGGGAGGAAGAAAGAGACGTGTGGGTGTTAGAGATAAGGCCTCCAGTGGGGACTGACCCAGCTGCTGGGTCTCACAGGCTGCTTTTATGTGGATAGTTAATGTTTTATAGATATTTCTCCTGCAGCAAGTTGAATCGCATCTGCTCGGGCAGACATCCAGGCCCAGGGCAGGCGGGCGGATGGAGCGCCGGCCCCGAGGCTCTGGCGGGCAGGCCTTCCTGCTGTAAAGCTGTGTCCAGTAGGAAACGCAGGGTGGGGGCAGCTGGGTTCCTTCCTCTATGGTCTAAGCTGCTGGCGGCTTGGCTTTTTCTTCAGTAACATCTTTCCGTGGATTCTGAGGGCTGGGTCTGGGCAAACCCCTTCTGGGAAGACGGCAGGCAGGGCTGCTGTGAGACAGTGGCTTACCCAACCAGCCAGGCAGGACGATGGAGAACCTCCCTGCCAGCGGCCCGGGGCAAGGGGTGAGCAGGCAGCAGAGGTCCTGGCAGTGGGCAGGGGGTTGGCAGGGAGCCCAGCCATGGGACCCCAGCCACAGGACTGGCGGTGCTGGCCAGGTTACTGCCAAGGGCTTGGTCACGGACTACGGGGCACAAAGCAGGACAGAAACCTCCAGACAAGGTCTGAGGTGAGAATGCTGCCCCTCCAGGTCTCCTGTCCCCATGTGGAGGGTGGGAGGGGCTCGCCACCAGCACAGCAAGCTTGGGTGGGGCCACTTCACCTCGTGGCCACCTTCCGCCTTGTCCTGGGCTCCTCGGGGAGGTGCAGCCCTTCACCACACATCCATAGTCCCTAGCTCACCCCGGCATGTGCACTGAGCTCTGGTGTTTTACAAAACAAATACCATGCCGGTCCTTCCCTGGAGGACGTCCTGGTCGTGGGGGAGAGGAGCGGTGCAGAGCTGCACAGTCCTGCAAGGACCACGGGAGGCACAGGCGGTCTTGGGGCACAGAGGGCAGGAGGGCAGGCTGTGCGTCGCGCAGGGACCACGGGCACCCAGCCCAGCCGCAGCCCACTGCTCCCAGGCCCTCCTCGCTCTCCCCACCTCCTCCTCGGAAGCCTCTTGTGGCCAACAGCCAACAGGAAAAAGAACACCCTCCCTCTCGGTGCTTCCCCCACGGAGCTTGTTTCTGGTCTGAGCACACACAGCCCTCTCCAAAGAACCAGCCAATTCGCTGGGCTGGGGTGACTAACCCTTTGCACCTCCAGAAAACCCAGCGTGACTTCGCTCAGCAGAACTCCCATCAGGAGTGGCCGGGGTACCCGGTCACGTGACCAACAGCGGCTCACACGGGCCCAATATTCAGGTAGCACGTATTCCACTTTATTGAGTGCCCACCATGTGGAGGGTATCATGCCAGGTGAGGCTTGCAATTCCCTTGAAGGTAGGCAGGGTGTTGGGTTATAATTTAATGCTGCGTAACTAGCCACCCCAAAACTTGGTGGCTAACGACAGCCGCATTTCTTTTGCTTGTGAATGTGCAAAGTGAACTGGGCTCAGCGGGGCTCAGCGGGGCTCAGCGGGGCCAGCCCGTCCCTGCCCCAAGTGGCCTCAGCTGGGGCAGTTTAAAGGCTCGGAGCAATAATCACCTGCAGGCGGTCACCCACATCCTGACTCCAGGCTGGGAAGAGCCAACAGCCGGGGGCAGGAATAGCCAGGCTCCTGGAACATCTCCTGTCTCCCTGGAGTCACCCTTCCTGTCCCTCCAGCACCACGGCTTCTGGGTAGCCAGAATGACACTGCATCCCCTTTTTTAACCTAGAATCTGGGGTCACGCGGCATCATTCCTCCTCCATTAATTAGAAGCATCTCATCAAAGCCGGCCCATATAAAGAGAGGACAATTACATTCCACCTTTTGCTGGGAAGCGTGTCAAACAACGTGTGAACACGGCTTGGACATGTTATAAAGTCAACGCACAAGACAAAGGTCAGTGTCCCATCTGCAGGGCCTAGAGTACAGTGGCTGTTCAGCTCACGCAGTAATTCACCCACGTCTGTGGCTCCCAGCCCAGGCCCTCCTTCAGTCCACCACCTGGCTCGGTGACAAAGGGCTCAGAGTCCCTTGGAGCATCTGATAAAATGTATAGACAATTTTCCCAGAAAAAAAATGCATACATAAATATGTGTGTCTGTACATTTGTGGGGGCACTTCCTGTTTCTGGCCCAGTATGTAAGAAGCTACAAGTCACTACTTCGTCCTAACAAGAAGCTGGACAAGCTGAAAAGTCAACAACTCTTCTTAGACCGGTCAGGGAGGTGGGGTCATAGGGCAAAGCACCGCTCCCCCGCAATTAGGGAGACCAACAGTTGCACACGGAAAATCTCGGCTTGCCAGAGCAGAACCCCACCGGCACACACCCCCTTGGGAACCAGGGCTGGGCTGGGAAACCTGAGCTGTAATTGAGGATTGCTGGAGGCTCCTGAGGCCAAGGCCCAGAGAGAAAAGCTCGGGGGGCGGGGTCCAGCCACCAAGGTTCCCACACTTCTGAGCTTTTCCTCCAAGAGCTCCCCAGGGTCCCAGAGGGAACAGCAGAGGAAAACGCCCTCGTGTTCTGGCAGGGAGGGAGAGGGAAACCCTTTTAAATACCTAGCCGTGGTCGGTTTGGCTCAGCAGTTGGAGCGTCGGCCCGCGGACTGGAGAGTCCCGGGTTTGGTTCCCACTAAGGGCACGCACCTCGGTTGCAGCTTGTCCCGCCCTGGTTGGGGTCGTGTGGGTGGCAACCACTCGCTGTGTCTCTCTCATGTCAATGTTTCTCTGTCTCTCTTCCTCCTTCTCTCCCTCCCGCTCTATCTGAAGATAATTAAAAAAAAAAAAGTCCTCGGATGAGGATAAAAAATAAATAAATAAATAAATACCCAGAGCCCTCTGTTCCTCGCAAGGCCTGCCCTGGGGAGGGACCAGTTGACCAGAGCCTTACTGACCTGGGAGCATGGAAGCAGCCGACTTCAGCCCCCTCTGGCCACATGTGAAGTTCACAGACAGAGGTACATGTTCACCAAAAGGCTGAGACCTCACGACGGGGCCGGAACACTTCCCTTCCCCACACACCTGACCATCCCCTCGCTAAAGGCCTGCTTACAGCAGTTCCTTTTACCCTGCACCTCTTGTCCCAACACAAGGAAAAAACTACAAGATATACTAAAAGGCAAAAACACAATTTGAAGAGGCAGAGCAAGCATTAGAACCAGACTCAGACACGGCTGGGATGCTGGCGTTACCAGAGTGGACACTGGAAAGAACTGTGATTGCGATGCTGCGGGCCCTCGTGGACACGGTAGACAGCTTGCAAGGTCAGATGGACGATGTCAGCAGAAGATGGGACTTCTAATAACAAACCGAAAGAAATGCTAGAGATTAGAAACACTAACCGAAACGAGGGATGACCTTGATGGGCCTGTTAGTAGACTGGACGTGGCTGAGAAGAGAATCTCTGAACTCGAGGCGATCTCGGTGAATTTGTGCAAGTACAGAACAATGTAACCAAAAATGAAAGGCTGGGCGAATCAACTCTAACCTCCAGCTGCACCCAGCACAGCCACCACACCCAGGGCAGCCAGTGTGCTGCCAGGAGCAAGTTCCTGTCCCCACACCTGCCTGGCAGCCTGGAGGCCTCTCCCACGGCCAGCCTCAGGGTCTGGGGAAGGCCTGGCTTGTAGGCACGGTGTGGTGCTGTGTCAGCCGGGACCTCCTCCCCATGCCCACCGCATGGAGGGACATGCACAGTCCCCTTCCTGCTCCTGGTGCGGGCAGGCTCCAGGGGCCTGGAAGGAGAGAACCGGAGCCCAGACCCCTTCCCAGAGCCACCAGCCTTCTCACACCCTAGAGCCGCTGGGCCAGGGCCCCAGGACAGCCTTGCAGCGGGGCAACAGGCCTCTCAGGGGAGGCTCTGTGTTTTGCATTTGACGCAGGAGGCGTGGCAGGGTGGGTCCCCGCCCTCCTTTCCTCTGCTCACACCTGAGAGAGGAATGCAGCATCAGACACTGCAGGCCCGGAGGATGTGGTCCATCCAGCCCCCTGCCCATCCCCTGGGCTGGCTTCTGAAGCTCTGTGGAGGGTTATAGACAAAACTGAAAATAATTTTGTTTCACTTAATTATCTTGAAATAAAGAGCTTTATGAGAGAGCGGACATCAGCCGCTTACTTACCTGAAGGCCTTGTTGACAAAACTTGATACAGACTGAAAGGAGAAAGGACCTCTGTGTGGGGCTCAACACAGGGGGGTCTGAAGGGAAGGCTGCCCTGGGCCGGTGCCTCAAGTGTTTTGTCGCTTTGGAATGCAAGATAGCAGAAATGGAAGGAGCAGGTGACAAGGGTGTCAGCAGGTGTGGCTCATTCTTGAACACACTGTGACCCAGTGGGGGTGAGGGTGACCCTGAACTGCTCGGAAGTCCTCCAGTGGTGACAGTCACGCTCACGTGACCTCGTGTGTACCCAGAGTGCGGTGGAAACTGAGAACTTTCATCTCACTGGGGACACAGGCTGACGTTTGAATGGAGAGATACACAAAGCCCAAGTGTGGCTGGAAAAAATAAGATGGTAAATCCTCACCTTCGGTTGGGAAGGTAATGCTGAAAGACCAGAAGTGCTGAGACACACAGAGATGGATGGAAGTCAGGTCATTGTAGGCGAAGGAAACATTTGGGGACATGCAAACACTCCATTCTGAGTGCGGTCACTGTGAGATTCCTACAAGAACATTACAGGACTCTGGAAGGACATCTTGGAGGGCTTCTCTGGGGCTGCTGGGGGGGTTATGGTGGCATTACTGTCAGGCTGAGGTGCTGCTCACTGCTGACCTTCTTCCGAGGGTAGAAAATGCCCCTACAGACTGCCATAGACATCCTCTGAAGTGTGACTTTATTCCTGTATGAGAGATGGGGGAAAGTCTGTTTTCAGACCAACAGTGGCCCAGGGAGGGTCAGGAGGACAGAAGAAGAGTCAGCCTTGGCCTGGACTGAGGGACTGTCAAAACACCCAGGGGGGTCATCTGCCCATGGAAGAAGACAGACGAGGGGCCTGGGACGGTGTCACAGCCCTGTGAGGGGGACAGTGGGCTCCATGTCAGACTGGGTGTAGCTGGACTTACCTGGGAGCCCTGGGAGCAGGTTCAAGCGTTGGGAGCCCACCTGTACATACCTGTGCACCTGCCTTCAGTGTGTTTGTGTCCCTGGGGTTCTCCCTTGGGGCTCAGTGAGAGGCTGGGCATCTCAGCCTAACACTGCTTCCAAGAAGAGCCAGAGAAAAGCTTACCACGCCTTCCTCATGAGACCCAAGAATTGGTGCCAGGGCACCGCGACACTGCTGCCAGACAACCTCGTGTCTCACCACCTTGCCAAAAGCAGCAGGAACATGGTTCTGCCGCACTTCTGCTTTCTAGAGCTCTCGTGAATGCATTTACGTAGCAGACCAGAACTCACCCTCAGAGCTCTAGCTGCAAGGGAGCCTGTCCTTGGAGTTTCGTCTGTCTCACCTCTGGTAAATGGGAAGGGACTTTAGGAGGTGGAAATGTATGCTCTCGGTCTATCAAACTGGCAGCAAATCTGACACGTTAAGCCTGCATTTTACAGATAGTGACACAGGGCTTAGAGAGAGAAGCATTTGAAACAGAGTCACCTCCCAGCACCCAGCAAAGCCAGGACTCAAAGCACTGGGGTGCCAGAAAATGTTTATCCATTCTCCACGTGCAGTTCCAACATGAATGCTGGTTGATATCTTTCTTTATGTTAATGAATAAAACAAAAGTAAAACTACAAAGACATATGTTGGAACTTTCGTCAATGGCATGAGTGACTTCAGATAAGAATTTTCAAATAGGTGAAGACTATTTCCTTAGCTTATTTTTACGCTACTCACAATGTAATCACTACAGAGACCACACATTTAAGTTGTACCTGCGTCATTACAGTTTCTCTGTTGCTTTTTTACATGGTGTAATTATTCTCATTGTGGCTGATTTCAAGGTACCAAGGTGATGTCACTGAACAAAGATTTGGGAACAGATGAGCGGTGCGAACTATTGTGTCGTATTTCCATGTACAGACACAGCGGGTGTAAGGAACCTCAGAGTGGATGATAGTACGATAATTAAGGAGAGGTGATGTTTAACTATGTATTACCTTTGTGTTTAATATGATTGATTCAATTATAAAGTTATTTCATTTCATCGTTAACAATGCTTATGTTTATCCACCTGCTCCCCAAATCCCTGAACATTTAACAGTGAGTTCCTGTGAGGGGTACAGGATGGATACAGCACACCACTGATGTAAGCCCGGGACCTCTGACGTGCTCCTGACCCCACGCACCCAGCCAAACGTCCGGAGGTCTGCAGCTGGTAAGGGGTGGCATTGAGATTTTAAACTAATCTGACCCCAAAGCCAAGTTCTTACTTAAGGACATTTGGATAATTGTCTCCATTGTTTTTCTGTGGCTCTGGAAAGCTGTCCCATTAGCCATTGGTGGGCCTGACAGGGAAGAGGAGGAGAAGCAGGACATGGACTCAGAATGACCTGCTGGGCCATCCTACCCTGGACCCCAGGCCACGGGAGAGTCGCGGAACTGCAGGCACCATCCAGCATTGTTCCCTCACTGCAGAGCGACAGACCTGTCCAGGGTCACACACAGTCTGAGGCTGAGTTGGGGCTAGAGCTCAGCTCTCAGCTCCCCTCAATCATTCCCAGGCCAAGGCCTGTCCCAGGGCCGTGCCCAGTGGAGACTGGCCCAGAGGAACCCCAGTGCACACAGACATGGGCTGGAAGAAGCGCCATGGGACACATGGGACACACAGACGCCAGGAACAGCCGAGGCCTGCAGTGTGCCCAGGCCTGTGCGGGGCCCTCGGGGGTGCTGCCATCGTAAGAAGAGCAGCGAAGGACCAGACAAGCCCTGCGCACAGCTGCACTGTCCAGTTCTGATGCACTGGTCACATTTGACAACTTACATTTAACTTCATTCAAATGAAGTGAAATTCAGTTCCTTGGTTGCAAGTACTCAGTGGGCACATCTATTAGGGGTGACGGTAGTGGAAGGAGCAAATAGAGAACATTTCCATCATCACGGAAGGTTCCCCTGACAGCACTGGACCTAGAAGGAAGTCAGAGACTGTGTGGAAAAGTGGTTCTTGGAGGGAAGCGGCCTTGAAGGACCAACTACCACGAGCAGGGCCCCGCCCTGGGCCCAGGCCTCCTTCCTTTCCCCCTTCCCCAGCCCCGGCCCCAGGCCTCCCTCCTTCCCCCTGCAGCCCCAGCCCCAAGCCCAGGCCTGAACATGTTCTCAGGCTGCCTGGCCTGACCGGAGGCCTGTCTGTGGCCGTC
This sequence comes from Tadarida brasiliensis, assembly GCA_030848825.1. Classification (NCBI taxonomy): domain Eukaryota; kingdom Metazoa; phylum Chordata; class Mammalia; order Chiroptera; family Molossidae; genus Tadarida; species Tadarida brasiliensis. Next base: position 67,656,404 of record CM061270.1, on the reverse strand, counting down.
CCCACCAGCCAGGGGTGGAGAATGGGGCTTGTGGGGACTTGCCAGGAGCTGACCAGGAGCCAGAGTTGTGGGAGCAGCTGAGCCTCCTGAGGCCTCCAGTGAATGCAGCCAGCAAGGCGGAGCCCACAGGAGCGCCACCCTCCTGCCTGAGTCCCAAAGAGCTCTGAGGGCAGAAACCTAAGCTCAGGACGGGAGCTGGCTGGGGGCTGGAAGTGATTCCGCGGCCCGGGAGGGCGGGCACTTTGTGCTGTTTCTCTGAATCTTTGATGCACCTCGGAGACTTTGATGTCGTTTGATGTTTGAGGATGTCCCTGGCCAAGCTCTCCATGTGCTGTTTGCTCTGGGGTTTTCCTTTTATTTATTTTTAAATTCGGGTCATTCAATTGGTTCTGTAAAACAAAAGAAGCAACCCAGCAGATAAATGCTGTCTGGGGTGTAGGGGAAGGGGCGGCGGGAGCCCGTTTGTGGCCGGCGGGGTACAGCTGAGAGCAAAGTCCTGCTCACCCACCTCACACGTCAAGGCTTCGGGGCTTGACGCATTAACAATCTCCAAGAATCTTCACAGAATCTATGTATCCTTCTTGTGGGTGAACGTAAAATGCTCGAGATCCCAATGGAATCCGGGTAGGAGTGCCATAGAATCCTTTTGGAAGCCACATCAAATCCTCATGGAATTCACCAGACTGCTCACAGAAGCCCAGATCCCCACTCAACCCCAGGAGCAAGAGAAGGGCGATCCGAAAACAAGGCCAAAGCAAGTGAGGCCAGTGGGCGTCAGCCCCAGTCCGGACTTTGGGGGTGCTTGGAGCTGTTGAGCAGGGGAGGACTTTCAGACACAGGCTTTATTAGAAACTTCTATTTAGGGAGACCAAATGTTCCCGTGTGCCTGGCTCGGTCCTGGTTTTCCTGGACAGTCCCCATTTATGCCTGGTATCCGCGCTAACTCTCTGTTACACTCAAAAATACCCTGCTTTTGCTTACTGGATATTTTATGATACTAAGGAATTATTTTTAATTTTTTAAAGATGATAATAGCATTGTGGTTATGTTTTACAAAGAGTTCTTATCTTTTTTTTTTTTAATTTTTTTTCTTTATTGATTTTAGAGAGAGAGGAAGGGAGAGTGAGAGAGAGAGAGAAACATCGATGAGAGAGAACATCGATTGGCCGCCTCCTGCATGCCCCCCACTGGGGATCGGGCCCACAACCTGGGCATGTGCCCTGACTGGGAATCGAACCAGTGACCTCTTAGTGCATGGGTCGATGCTCAACCACTGAGCCACACCGGCCGGGCAACAGTTCTTATCTTTTAGAGATAATAAACTTCAATAGTTATAGGTAAATATTGTTCTAGATTTGCTTCCAAGTAATTGAGGGGTGGCAGAAAGTAGGTGGAGGTAGAGATGAAACCAGATCGGCTGAGGTAACAATTGATGGGTTTGCTGTGGATACATGGGGTTCATTACACTCATTTATTTATATATTATTTGAAATTTTATGACATGAAAATCTTCAAAAACTTAAAAGGGAAGTGTCCCAGATTGGACAATAAATGAGGTCACTCTAGTTTAATCACCAGGAGGGATTTTGCCCCCAAGGGACAGTTGGAAGTGTCTGGAGACATTTTGGGTTGTCATAATTTGGGGTGAGGGTGTATGCTATTTTCATCTCATGGGTCCAGGCCAGGGGTGCTGCTAAATGCTTTGGTGCACAGCCCCCCACAACACAGCATTACCCAGCCCAAGGTGTCAGAGCTCTGAGCTTGTAACTTATGCTCTAGGGGTGATTAGTGAACACTTTTAAAAAATGCACTCTCTAGGAGTGGCTTGTAAGGTCTTCAAACATAGTTCTCTAAATCTACTCCCCAAAATACATGAGTTAGCATAAGAGGGATTCTAGAGAATTGGTCACTGGTGAAGTAAGTGATATTTTTAAAATGTGGTTAGCTAGGAAGATGATATAGGCAGACACCCATGTCTTTGCTTGAGCAAGATAGAAGAATCCAGCAAACCTGGCTGCCTGACACCCAGGGCCTAGTGCTCTCGGTATGTTCCCATTTGGTTCTGGGTCCCCCTCTGGGCCCCAACTACCCCCCAACTCTGGTAGAAGTCTCTGCCTCCTGGTCTAACCAGAATGTGGGCTGGTCCTGCTGACAGCGCATAACCTCACAAGCTCTCTCTGGCATACCTCGGGACAAAGAAAGAGGGAGATCCCAAGCTTAGTGAAGAGGGTCAAGTGACTGCTTTGGTGCCTACTTGTTATTAAAAGTATGTCATTGCTGCAGAATCTGATCTGAAATCTGCTTTCATTGTAACTTACCTCCCTGTAGCAAGGGCATCACCTGAAGACTCACAGCCCCCACCTCATCCTTGGGCAAACCAACGTTTACCTAACAACCTGATACTCGTTTTGTTTTAAATATTTTTTCTTTATTGATTTTTAGAGAGAGAGAAAGGGAGAGGGAGAGAGAGATAGAAACATCAATGAGAGAGAACTTCAACTGGCCTCCTCCTGCACGCCCCCCACTGGGGATTTGGCCCACAACCTGGGCATATGCCCTGACCAGGAATCGAACTGGAGGCCTCTTGGTGCATGGGTCAACACTCAACCACTGAGCCACACTGGCTGGGCAACCTGATACTCATTTACATGGCCAAGTTGGCTGAGACCAGGAGATAATGCTGGTGGTATAGGCAGAGGATGCATCAGAGATGAGACCTTTCTCACTTCCTTCAGGATCTTTCCAATGTCTTCCTCGTACCCCCCTGGCATCAACACTATGTCTCACACCTCATCCCACCTCACCGGGGTCTCCTCCATGTCTCCTAACACCTACATCTGTGGCTTCGACCATGGCCAGGAATGGTCCGTCTGTGCCCACGGCCTCCAAAGCATGGCAGTGAACACACAGGAGGGCTGCACAGCCCGAGTCTGGCCTTTGGGGCTGGCATTTGTCATGGTAGGCAAGACTGGTTTCCAGCTTCCTCTCATCTGCCTCCACGGCAGCCAGGCAGGAACAGGCTCCCTCTGTGTCCTGAAAAGCTAGGGGGCCTGGCTGCTTAGCACCACACTTCCTGCCCAGAGCTGGGCTCCCTGGTCATGGGCAGTGGCCATGCATTTAGGGGCAGGGGGACAGTCAGAGAACAGCAAGAGTGGCTGGGAGGGCCACTAAAGGAGCCTCATTTTCAGTCATCAACAGCTCAGACCATAATCTGAGAGCCTGTTTGGCTGGAGAGAGGTGGAGAGGCGGGCACTGTGCTTTCCAGTGGGGGCAGGGTGGGCATTGCAGGGGGAGAATGCCAGCACCCAAGGGAGGCAGGAGGACCCACAGGGAGCTTTCTAGAGCTGCCTTGGATGAACTCCACTGACTCCACTATTCTGAGGAGGCGCCTTGCTGCCCTAGTCAGCCCTAAACACTGAGCGCCTGCGCCCATGCACGCACGTCCCTGGGCTCCCTTAGTTGGCCTCATGGCCCTTGCTCTCACAAGGTCTCAGATTACATGTCCAACAAGGGTGACATGGATTTTTCCTAGCTGCTAATCCCACGGTGTGCTGACTCCCATGGGTTCCCCAGAACGTTCCCACCAGCCAGGGGCAAGCTACCTGCCTCCCAGGACTCTCCCTCAAGGTACAGTTCTAAAAGAGACAGAGGCCCTGCAGAGGGCAGAGACGCCCCCTGGAGGCACATGCTCCCTCCCGTGCCAGGGTCATTCACTGGGATCCTGCACAGTCCTGCTGAGGCTGCCTTTGCCTCCATCCCAGCCAGTGACTGCACCATGGGAGGCTTAGGGTAGGAAGGAAAAGGGGTCCCAGGCCTCTGGCAATCTTTACAGTTCCCCTTCTCCAAACCATGACAAATAAATATATACTGCAAAAAAATCCAGAATGCGCCTTCAAGGCCCTTTTCCCACCAGCTACCACCCAAGCCTGGTCTGTCTAGGGGTCCTGGGCCCCCCAGACCCCAGTCCACAGTGGCATGTGTACAGTTCTTCCTGTCTGCTCCTCTGTCTGGGGTTCTCTGAGCACACCGACTGGGCAAGGCCCCGTTGATCTCTGTCTCACAGCAGAACTCAGCCCAGAACCCCTGGCCCCATCCCCACCCCCGCCCCCACGCTGGGAGGACGTCAATGAGTGTGGGCAGAATTTAATTACCTGACAAGTTCAGATTCGCATCTTTGATCTGTGAAACTGGCAGAGCTGGGTAGCGGAGAGGACTCAGGATTCTGGCGCAGATGGACCTGGGCTTGATTCCCGGACTTGTCGCTTACACCGTGTGACCTTGGACTGTTGCTTCACTCCTCTGAGCCTGGTGTCTTCTTCTGGGAAATGGGGACGATCAGTTGTACCTAATGCGCAAGGGACCGTGACAGGGGTGATTACAGAACCTGCACGAACAGCCCAGTCCGGTGCCTGGCGGCCACCGGGCTTCCTCTAGGCCCTAGAGTCTAGGGGATCAGCTGAGCCCAGCAGTGAGTGGTTTAGCCTTGGTTCCGAGCACCTGGCTTTCTGTGTTATTGGCATAGTAAGCACCGTATATCCTAATCTTCACAACGGTCCTGTGAGGAAAGTATCATCATCATTATCAGCAGCACCATTTTATAGCCCTGGAAACTGAGACAGAGATTACGAGGCTGGGCCAAGATCACACAGCTGGTAAGTGGCAGAGTTGCTGTTCGGACCAGGCATCTGGGCGTTGGTGCGGTCCTCCCAGCTATGCCACTGAACTGCTTTGAGTCCACGCTGCCTAAGAGAGGAAATCGACAAGGATGCATTCACTAAAGAACTAGGGGAGGTGTTTTCAGCCCCACCGTAGGGTCCTGGGCCACAGCTGCGGCCCCAGGCCTGTGGAGAGCTTTGCTGAGACCTGGCAGAGGTGGCCCTGCCTATCACGTCTTCCTCCACAGCCCACTCGCCTGGCAGGACATTTGAGCAATGATTAACTGCAGCGGACAGGCCAGTGCAGGCTGGGGCGGGCACGGCAGTGAGCTCACCCCTTGCACAATGGCTGCCACACCCGCCTGCCAGTTTGGGGCAACTCAGTGGGGCAGGGCCAGGCAGGCTCCCAGAAGCTGTAAAAATGGCCCTGGGAAGGACAAGGGACAGCCTAGCTGGACGCGAAGACCTGATCACCACCATATTCTGCCTCCACCCCCAGCTCCCCAGCTCATGGAGCCTCTTCTGGGGCTTCCTGTGTACCCTAGACGCAGGCTTCAGCTTCAGTGCTCAGTGAGATCAGCCTCACTGGAGATTTCTCAGGGTCCCTGGCAGGACACTTGCCCCCTCTGCTTCAGCCACATTGGACTGGAAGAGGCAGGAGCTCTCCCTTGCAGCCCCTCGGTGCCCCCCTCCCCTGGTCCTCGCGTGTTCCAGGCAGAGGTGCTCCCACACACGCCACCCCCAGGGCCCCTTCCCTGGCAGCACCCCAGTTCTGGCAGTGGTGGTAGTGAACTCACGTTCTGACTGGACCAAACCTGGCTCCAGACTCAACCTGTCCCCTCTGCTGGTTCGTTGAATAGAACACTGTAGTCCTTTGTCCTGAGTCAACTCTGTGCCCATTTCAGTCTGGCTTCACTGCGCGGAAGTCTGGAGAAGTGTGGGATGTGCGGGTGAGAGGCGGTGTGGGAGAGGAGGACAATTTTCTCTGAAGGTGGGAGGGGATGGCGGGGGCCACAGACGGGGTTGACCCTCTGCCCACACCCACCTCCATTTCTCAATATTCCAGAAAGGCCAGGCCCTGCTGGTCTGATGAGGGGGTCTCAGGGGTCATTCAGCCTTGGGACTGTCCCAGCTGCGGGGACGATGCTCTCTAACTCCCAAGCAGCACCTTCGGTATACCAGGCCGGGCGCAAAGCAGGTCACAGGCACGTACTTATGTCTATCACATGGCTTCACAGCAAGACAGGAAGCTGATGATTTCATGACCCCATTGTAGCTGATGAGGAAAAACCAACTAGAGAGAAATGGAGGGACTTGCCCAAGGGTGTAAGGAGCAGGACAGGGCCCCTGCGCTCTTGGCCACCAGCAGGGCTGCCTCTGGAGCAGCAGAGATGAGGGGGGCAGTCAGGGGCAGCTTCCCAGCCCACCTGGCCCGGGGTGCGAATGGGAGATTGTCAGAGAAGTTGTAGGGGGCAACCGGACAGAGGAAACAGGACCCAGAAGGCTGGGAACCCTGAATAGTGAGCACCCCAGGGAGGAGATGTGGACAGGGGTTTGACTCTCCCATATTCATGTATTACAGGTGAAATGTGAACGCACACACAGACACAGTCAAGACCGAGTAGCCTGTCAAAAAGCAACACCCTGATGCAGGGGTTGGCAGACTTCTCCTGTGAAGGGCCAGATGATAACTATTTGAGGCTTTGCAGGCCTTACTCTTTCTGTCACAGCTGCTCAGTGCTGCCACTGCAGCCCAAGGCATCCACAGATGGTTGTGCACGAATGGGTGGGGACGCGTGCCAATAAAACTTAATGTGTGGACATTGAAACGTGACATGATTTTCAAAATAACATTCTTTAAAAATGTTTAATCATTGTCTGGCCAGTGTGGCTCAGTGGTTGAACATCGACCCATGCACCAAGAGGTCGCCGGTTCGATTCCTGGTCAGGACACATGCCCAGGTTGTGGGCCCAACCCCCAGGGGGGGCATGCAGGAGGCGGCCAATGTTCTCTCTCATCAATGTTTCTATGTCTCTCTCCCTCTCATTTCCTCTCTCTCTAAAATCAATAAAGGAAAAAAAAATTTTTAATAAATAAAAACAAAAATGTTTAACCATTTAACACGTAAAAAGTGTTTTTCGCTCAGAGGCTACTTAACTACAGGCATGGGGAGGGATTTGGCCATGGGCTGCAGTTTACTGACCCCTGCCACAGAGGCTCAGATCAGTGGGTGTATGGGGGCTTCAGAGAACTAATTATGAAGATTGATCAGAGCCCAGGAACCCCAGGGGTGGAGAGCAGGGCTGGGACAAAGTTGGAAGGGGCTAGGGCCACCCCCAGGGTGTCTTCAGGGCCCTAAGAGGAGATGTTGTCACAGCAGGGCCAGCCCCAGGCTCAGGGTCCAGTGCCACCAGGCTCTGGCTGTGAGACCCAGGGATCTGCCTCTCTGAGCTTCAATGACCTTGAAAGTCCTGTGAAAGTGCCCAAATACAGGGTGGGAGGGCAGCGGCTCTCACTCATTCATACAATTGTTTGGATTATTCTTAAGATTTGTAGGTGGGAACTTGTTCAGACACGGGTTTTGGAAACATCTTCCTGGGGGCTGTGTGGAGAATGGGCTGGCATCTGAGTGACACCAGGTGGCCACTGGATCCCCCTCCCCCTCCTCCCCTCTGCCCTGTGCTGGGAAGACCAGCCTGTGTGGACAGCATCCCAGGGCTCCTCTGCCCTCCCACTGCTGAACTAGAGGACTCAGCCAATGGGAGACCCAGCAGGAGGCATGAACTCTGCTCCCTCCCCGCAGGTGCCCACAGCTGGCTGCATCCCTTCGGGAAAGCCACAGCACAGGGTGGACTTACCTCTCTAGTGCAAGGGGTCTTCCTAACCCTTCGCAAACTCTTCTCAACGTATCCTAACTTGAGTGTCACCTGGCTGATTGAGTCACAGACGTGAGACTGGGGAGGGCTACCAGTCAGGAGACTGTTGCTGTAATCTTCGCGAAGAAAGATGAAACAGTGAACCGGGACAGTGGTAGTGACAGGGAAGGCAGAACTGGAACCCAGGCACATTTAGAAGCGGAACAGGCGGAATGAGGAGCATGAGGGAGGACCCTCGGGATGTAGTGCATTTCTGCCTTGGGGAACCGGGAGGATGGAGATGCTGAGAGAGGGTGCCCAGGGGCAGAGACAGGTATTGGAATGGAGATGATGAGTTTAGGTGGCGCCTGTAAGAAGGATATCCAGGTGGCTCAGTGCACAGGTGTACCTACAGCCTTGATTTTCTACCCACCCACATTCTCCAGATGGGCCATAATGTCAATAATGGCCTGGAGCCCTGGAAAGTGGTCAATGCATAAATGGTTGCTGGCCTTTTTCTTCCCTTTCAGATGCACGGAGAAGGCTCTCAGATGCATGAACTTGGCCGGGAGGAGTGATGGGGCATGCTGGGACCCCCAGAAACATCTAGGAGGACCCCATCCCCAGAGAGGTCATGCATTAAATAAAGCCAGAGCAGCCAGCCAATGGATGACATCCACAAGGAATGCTCCAGCCCATCAGCCAGGGAGGCTGAACATGGTAAGGTGCCTACATTTGGTTTAAATCTCCCTTTTAACCACCCATCTCTTGTGGCTTGCAGGAGACAGGAGGTCAGATCCAGGCTTTCCTCCAGAACGAGTGATCAGGGCAAAGCCATGCGTGGGGGGCAGGGGAGGAATAACCCCTTCAGGCCTCTCCAGGTCTTCACCTCCATAACTGAACTGCCTTCCGATGATTACATTGTCCTTCCAAAAACAAACACTTGATTGAATATTTCTCAGTTGAGTCACCGTTGAGTTTGCCTTCTCCCAGGAAATCAAACACTCGGTTTTGCCTCTTCACTGTTCTGACCAGAGCCGTGCTTCACCCTCTCCTGGTCGGGCACGCAGGCCTCTCCTCTCCCCCGGACCACCGGGCAGTTCAGGTCTTACTTCCAGTCGCTGCCTTGGAGGGGGCGGGCTTGCACAGTGCTGCTCTCCACTTGCCCACAGTGAATGACCACATCCCCTGCTCCCCAGCCCTGCCTGCCTCCAGCCCCACCCCCACCTCCAGCCCCAGTCCGCAGGTCTGGCGTTCATTACAGGCTCGTCAAGGCCTGATTCAGCCAACTGCTTCCCAGGCAGCCGGCGGGCGGACAGCTAGAGCTGTAGGCAAGCCGGTCTGACCAACTGCACGGTGCAATCAGGTGGTCACGCAACTAACAGGAGGAAGGGTGACACAGGGGTCCCAGTGGAGTGTGGGTTTGCTCAGACATCGGCAGGGAGCCCTCTGAGGCCCCCAACAAGCCCTGAGCAGGGGCTCTGGACAGTTCCACACATGGGAGCCTTCACTTGGGGCCTGCGGGTTCCGAGCCAGGCTCCCTGGGCTCTGTTGCAGATCCATTTCCCTAGGTGCCCTGGGGAGGGGGGAAGGAGCACCCAAACCTAGCACCCGAACCGCATTCTCTGGGAAGATCCACTCTCTGTTGGGATTCCCCTGTTGACGTCCTGAGCCTCCAGGCCACCCAGCAGCCTCTGCGGCAGCAGCTCAAACAACACTGTGGGAGGAGGGGAGCCTAGATTCTGGTGCCCCAGGCTGGGCACAGCGGAAAACAACAATGCTTAGAGAAGGGGACTCCCAGGGCTCATTCTGACTGCGCACAGGACACTTCCAAAGGTCAGGAGCCCCAGGGGTCATTTGAACAGGAAGTCCTCAGGTCACATGAAGTGTTCCGTGTCACAAATCCCCCATTTAGCCCCTTTTCAGGAAGTCATCAGTCTTACTGGCAGGGTGGGGGAGGAGCATGGTATTGTAAGTGTCACAAGTGTGTGGCACCCAGCTGTCCCTCTGGTCAGTGCTCCTGGCAAGAGCACCAGGCCTCTGCACTGGGCACCAGCAGCGGCATCCCCCCAAACAGCCTCCACTGCAGCACAGCACGTGGAGGAGGCCCCTGGGGTGGGTACTACTGACCCTAACTTCACCAGGGGCTCCAAGGAAAGGAGAGGGTGGGGTGCCTGGCAACAGAGACCCCAAGCCACTGCGGTGAGCGCCAGGAGGGTCCTGTGTTCAGGGTGGTGAAAAGGGTGAGGAGAAATAGGCTCACCCCCTTCTCTCTCTGTGCCCATCCCTGTCTCTCTCCCTCTGGGTTCTCAATCCTCCCTCTGGGTCCCCAGGCAGTGGCCAGACCTGAAGATCCCACGAGACAGACCAGATCCTTTGTCCCACAGATGGACAGCTCCTCAATCTAGTCCCGCCTCCTTCCCACTGCTCAAACCCCAGCCCCACTCCCATTTACCTGAGGGAATCTGGGTGAGAGTGACAGTGGGCAATGAGGGGCCACTCACTGCCTCAGCCCTCCCCTGGAAGGCTCCTCGAAACTCCTGGAAGTTTCTAGAGTCACAGACAGATCCTCTTGGAGTCCGGAATCCAATTCAGCGACCACCTCCTCCTGGAAGCCCACCCTGTGAGTGCTGACAGTCTTAGAATCCCCTGCTGAGAAAGTAATCAGGAAACGCCGAGGCCAGAATAGCAGGCAGGGTGAGGAGGGAGAGGGAGGGGAAGCCACAAGGTCACTCCTGGGGTCTTGCTCCCCAGGAGGCTGGCTCCAGTCCCGGGACCCCGCCCTGCGCAGGGGAGCTGTGGGGAGAGGCAGCGGGGAGAGGGGCAGCCCTCCTGAACAGGACACAGGAGCCCACCCCCGAAGAGGAGGCGCTGGGGGTGGGGGATACACTGACCATCTGTCTGAGTTCCCCCATCACCCCCGGGGCAACCGAAGAACTGACTGCCCCTCACAGGAAATCATCTCCAAGCAGGGAGGGTGTGCTAGGAGTCAGGACTCACCAGAGCCCACGTCGTCACAGTCCCCTGAGCCATCCTGTCCTCAGGGTGGCCTTATCTGGCCGCTCTGTCAGCTGCTCTAGGGAAACTGCTCCTGGGGAGCCCGCACCCACATCATCACCCAGAGAGGCCAGGTCCAGCCCACCCTGACCCCGCCACCAACTCACTTCCCCACGGGACCTCGGGTTTCTAGTGTCCATGTATGTACTCTTCCCACTGGGAAATTCTTCTGGGCGAGCCTGAGAGCCCCTCATGGCCCGCAGCCCCCAGCAGGCACCCCCTCCTTCCCTCACTCCTGCAGGGCTTAGGGTCCAGTTCAGTGCCAAGTGCAGGAGCCCTGATGTGTCCCCCCAGCAGGACTGGGGGTGGGGGAACCCTGAGTACAGAGTGCCCATTGCAGAGGGGAGCCCAGGCTGGGCACCCGTAGTGCTCAGTGGGGACCCAGTGAAGGACCAATTTCAGCTCCACCCCTCTGCTCGCCACCCTCTCTTCACCCACCCACCCCCCCCCCCACCCCCCCCACCCCTGCCGGCCTGGGGAGCTGGCCCTCTGAGAGCCCCTGGGATGCTGGCTGTGGCTCAGCCTTGCCCCAGGCTTCGCAGGCTCAGCTCGGGGTCCTCCAGGCTGCACGAACCTTGGGCCTGGTCTTAGCAACTGACCCTCCTGGGACCTCCTGGCCCCTTGGCGGTCACTGGCCACTGCTCCTTTCCCTTCGAGGAACTAGCTGCTGTTCTGTGAGTCAGTAACGGGACAAGGGCAGAGTGGCCTCATGTGATGGCTACAGTCACAGAGCGAGGCGCTTCCCCTGCTTCTGCTTCTGCTTCTGCAGGGGACAGTCTCCTTTGTGGAAAGGACGTCTGGGTCACAGCACGGAGTCCACGCACCTGCCATCTAAGCACACGGGTTTCTGGACAGCCAGCCTGAGCAGTGGAAGGAGCACTGGGCCAGGAGCGAGACAAGCCGGGCGCTGGGGTTCCTCCTCTGACCGGCAAAGCACTCTCCTTCTCTGAACCTCAGTGTCACGGGTGTGGCATCAAGAACCCTAAGAATCCTCACAGTTTTGTGACTCCCAAAAATCCATGTATGTGGACAAGTGCCGAGGGGCCGGCCGTGACCTAAAGGATCCCTTGAGAGGCTTGTGGCAGTTGGCCCTGTGGTGCCACGAGGGAGCTTGGAAGCCAGGCGGCTCCAGTTCCTGTCCCAGCTCAGCCTCTCCTGTGCACGACATGTACCTTTGTGACCTTGTCTCACTGATGAGGTGACTGGAGGCCCATCCCTGGGCCTGCTGCCTCTCGCTCTGTGCTCGTCCCCTCCTTCCCCAGAGGACTCCCCCTAAAGGGGCGATGGTCAGAAGAGGGTGCTAGGTTTCCAGAAGGTGACCACCACGCCTAGCCCAGCTGGGAAGGCCAGTTCCCCTACCCAGGGCCGTCTGTGGCTGCCCCGGTGACTCTGTGGAGGTGGGGTGGGGGCCGGATGGGACCACTTGGCACCGGAGAGAATCCCTGGAGGGACAGCTGGGCCTTTTATCTCCAGATGCCTGGGCCTCCCTCCCCACATGGTGCCCAGAAGGAGCGCCGGGCTTCCCCTCCTGGAAGCGGCCTGGCCTTCGGCAGAACTGTCAGCAGGAGGCGGGTGGTTAGAGTGGGGTTCGGAGTGAGCTGCGCCTCCCACAGCCATTGAAGTGCGTGAGGGTTTCTGCCTTCACAGCCCTCCTCCCACTCTCCAAGTCCCTGCCTTCCTTTTCAGGGCTCTTTATTAATGAGGGCTGGAGTGGCCTGCAGATGGGGGAGGGCAGAGAGGGGGTCATGGAAACTGCAGTTTGTGTGCAAACGGGGCCCTCTCCTCCGGCTGCTGGAGGGGGTGCTGGGGGCCAGCGGGTGCATCTGTGGGCACTGGGCACTGCACAAGGACTGACTCTGTGTGAAGTGTCCTTCATTCTAATTGTAGCCAAGGCCATGTCTCCTTGCCATGCCATGTGCCCCAGCGCTGGGTCTGCCCAGAGGGGGTGCTGTTTCTGATGTGCACAGAAAAGCTCCATGTGCCCCCGATGCCCGGAGGCTGTACCTGGGGCTACCTGTCTCTGGGCAGAATTTGGGTGGGAAGGAGGACTTGGGAGGTGCCCAAGGAACTCAGCTCACAATGTGGCAACCCCCCCGGAACCAGAATCTCTTTTTTTCCAATTTCTGACCCACCTTGCTGGTGACCACTGGCACTTGCAACCAGGAGCCTGAGGCCTCTACCAATCAGCACAGGGCCGAGATGCCAGCCCCATGGCTGCTTCTGCACCAGCCCTGAACCATCTTGGAAAGCCCAAGAGAAATGCTGCCTGGTTGGAAGTGCCCTCCCACCCAAGGCAGGTCCTGCCCTGTCCATGCGTCCCTCCGGAGGATGGGTGGAGGGCCTGGAGCCCAGCACCTCCATGGCCACTCTGCGTTTCCAGGCACTAAAGCCTATGGGTCAGTTCTGATCTGAAAGCCAGGCTGGGCCAGGCCAAGCCCAGTGGACTCCGGGATCAGCCAAGTCTCCCCTTTGGGGTCTCCAACATTCCCTCCCCCATGATCCTGGGAGAGTGGATATACACAGTTGGAGGGGACTCAGCCGTCATCCTTCCTGCACACTCACGTAGCCATCCACACACACACGGGACTGTGGGACATGGAGACCCAGGGCCTAGCCTGGTTACGGCTCTGACACTGACCCTGAGCAGAGCTTCGTAGATGAAGCCCCACACAATCAGCGCTTTGGCTCGGTGACCACCGAGGGCCCATGCTCAGTGATGCCCTCACGGTCTTCTTTAGCCCCTCTTCCTTCAGTGCCTGTTCTCCTCACCCAGGCCCCAGGCCCCAGGCCCTGAGCGAAACACGGATGAGCTGATGACCGAGCAATGAACGGATGGAGTGCAAAGTCCTTCCTCCTCCACCCTTACTTTCAATCCCCCAATTCCCCTTCCCCGGCTCACAGCGGCTGGGGCAGAGCCCAGGTGTTTTTCATTAAGGGTTTTATTGCAGATTCTCAGGTTCTGGCTGAGGAAGGCTGCAGGAGCTACCTAATCCTCCACCCCACCCCCAGACTGAGCCGGCGCAGGTCAGGTGACCGAGGGGCCTGTCCTCTGCCACTACCGGCCCTTCTCGGGCAGCCTCTCAGGAGGTCACCAGGGCCCAGCTCCAGGCTCCAAGCCTATTCCCTCCCACCCACCACTCACACCGCAACAGCCCGAGCGTCCTCAGAAACAAATGCAATTATTGCACGCCCTTCTTTAAAATCCACCAAAGGTTGCCCTTGTTTTTGTTCTTGGTGGGTTGTTTTTTTTTAACAACTGGCTCTGATTTGTAGCACTTGCCAGTTCCCATGGTGTAAATATTCCCACCATGGCCGGTTCCAAACTACCAGCGTGAGGTCATGGAACTCAGTGCACAGTCAGCTCTCAGCCTGGAGAATGGTTCCAGCTCACCACCACCTATTCCCTTCGCCCGTGACCTTGGCCTACAAAGTCCTGCTTTACTGGCCCCACTTGTCCCTCAAGCCTCATCTTGCACTGCTTTCCTGGCCCCGACACAGACACCGAACACTGGATGGCATCTCTGTGCACAGGCACCTGCCCAAACACCCCTCTCCTGACACCGCTCTCCTGTCCTCGCCTGGCCAGCTCCTTCGATGACACCCTGAGCTGTTTCCTCCTGCAGGCTGTTCCTCTGACTCCCTAAGCTGGACGGGTGCCCTTCATATGTGTCCCTAGTACTGCCTTGGACATCTGCTATTTAATAATGTGTGTCTGTCCTTGCCAAAGAGCTGTGCGCTCTGGGAGCCAGGGCTACGTTCTGGGGTCTCTGGGTCCCAGCCCCTGACCCAGAAGAGGCCTCAGTGGTTGTGCTGAGGGTGAGCTGCATGGAGTGGGGAGCTCAGGGCCCAGGGCTCCAGGAGAAGAGCTACCCCAGGGTCCCCAGTCACTCGCTCTCTGGAGACTTTCCTGGCAGGCCCAGTGCCACCTTCTTCCTAGGAGAGCTGCAGGACAGGAACAGGGTCACTGCCCACGCTTACCTCCCTGCTGGGGAAGGGGACATCCCCCAGATCCTGGATCTGGGCTGCACTGGCGTCTCCCCAGCCTGCCCTCTCGCACAGAGAGGTTGGGGGAAATGGGCTCCACCCTCTCCCGGTTGTTTGTGTCCTCGTGACCATGGTTTCCTGCAGGGCAGGTTATCAGTATTGACTTTGGCACCAGTACCCAGGCATTGCAGGGAGGCCACTGCTTCCCATGGCTGGGAAGAGCCTCAGGGCTTGCTGGGCAGCCTGGCCTAGGACAGCCTCCCCACATTCTGTCCAGGTGGTCCTTTGTGAGCAGAACAGGTGAGGCAGGAAACAGCAGTGGCCAGGGGAGTGCCATGGGCTTCCGAGTGACCAAGACCTGGGTTGTCATGTCAGTGTGGCTGCTCAGTAGCTGTACAAAGTAATGGCTTACAGCCTCTATTTCCCCACCTGTACAATGGGGTAGTCATACCCGCTCCTCAGGGATTTTGTGATCACAAGAGTAACAACCACTATTTACAGCATGCTTGCAAAGTGCCCGGGGCAAAGTGCCACTTTTGTGATGCGGTTTATTCGCATTATCTTATGTAGTCCGCCCTCCCCCCCCCCCCCCAGCCCTACGAGATAAGAGCTGTTCGTCCCATTTCACAGATGAGAACACCGAGGTTCTGAGGAGTTTATAGTCACACAGCAGGTAAAGTGGGTGTAACTGCAAAGCTCCTGCTCCCACCACCACGCTGTTGTGTCCCTAAAGTCCGAGGGTAGGTGTGTGTAGGGCCTGGCACATTCTAGACGAGTAATAGATGGCAGCTAGTACTGGTTACTACTCAAAATCCTACTGTCCAACAAGTATCAGGAGATGGAATTTTTTAAAATCTCCTTCAAAGTCGGCCCCTTTTTCCACTCATTTTGACCTGAGCATAAATTTAAATATTAACCAATTTCACTTCCTGGGTATTTCTAGGCGCCGCCCG
The DNA here is from genome assembly GCA_030848825.1 of Tadarida brasiliensis. Classification (NCBI taxonomy): domain Eukaryota; kingdom Metazoa; phylum Chordata; class Mammalia; order Chiroptera; family Molossidae; genus Tadarida; species Tadarida brasiliensis. The sequence continues at coordinate 67,640,899 of CM061270.1, read as the reverse complement.
TGTTCCGGGTCCTCCGCTCTGCACAGGGCCCGGCCCTCCTCCGGGGTGTCCTCGGCCCGCTCCCCCGCCTCCCAGCGTGCGTGCTCCAGCCCAGGGCGCCCCTATTTCTCTTTCAGGAGGACTCTGGATCCCTTCAGCCCAACGCTGACTGATGTGGGTCAGTCGGCAACTATGTGCTGAAATACTGGAATTTCTGAGACGTTTCCATGGTTTATGGGACCATAATATTTGAAGTGGGAACCTGGGAACCGTCCTTGACACCTCCCTCCTCCTTGTCACCCTACCCCTCTCATGCCCCACACAGTCAGGGAAGGGGGGCCACAAACTACCCGGCAGGTGGCCCAAGGGGCACAGGCCCAGCTCTGTGGCTTATGAATACAACTGTGTCACAACTTTTGGGGAGGGCGGTCAGCAGTGTTTTTTTTCATTGACCCGAGAGTGCCCGCAACTGTTTTGCAAAAAATCAATCCACTGGCCGGTCCTGTGGGTCTTCCTCCCTGCAGGCCTCCCGACGTCCTTCCCCAAGGCTGCCGCTGGCTCGGAGCTGCCACCTCTCTCAGGGCCCTGCTGTTCCTGTCCCCCTTACGCCACAGCCAGGGTGACACTTTGGAGACCAAAGCCACTCCCTCAGAACCATCAGCACACGAGGAACCCACGCCAACCCATGAGGAACAGACAAAAACAGGCCCATTAGAAAAATGGGCCCCCAACTACGCAACACAGTTCCCCTATGAAAAAAGAAATACAAATGGCAAAACATATGACCAGATCCCTCACCTCCTTGACAACTCAGTCAATAAACAAATATCAAAGCAGCCACAGGGTCATCTCCAACCCCCAGCCTCGTGGGAAAAAGAAAATGGAACCGTTTGGCGATACATGTGGTGACAGGTGAGGGGTGGTCCCTGAGACGTCCACGTGCAATCTGAGTGTGTGACAGGTGTGGCGAATTAGTGGCACTTTTGGAGAGTGACGGTCAAGAACATCCCCACGGATCAGGACTCGCTGCCAGAGAGGTGCCCGGTGCAGACTCGTAACCGTTCGCGGTCTGAAGCAGATGCGGTGGGGTGGCCGCAAGGTCCCTGCGTGTTCACAGCAGCAGGGCCTGGAACCAGGTGTCCACCCAGAGGGTCACCCAGAGGAGGAAACCTCCCTCCACAGCTGACCGCTCTGCAGACCCTGGGAAGGAGGAGGGAGGACTGGCGACGTGGGCTCAAAGGGAATCAGAATGGGGCTGCAAATGGACCCATCCCTTCGGTGTAACGATTCAAAAGCATAGACTTTTATCCTCAGAAGCGTATGCACGGAAAAAATTTTTGGAACCACACAACGAAGGCCTGTTAAGTGGAATTGCCTTTGGCAAGAGAGACAGGTGGAGAGAGGCTCTCGCTTTTCACGGATACTTTTCTGTCTGCCTTGGATTTCTCATCGTGTGCACAGAGTATTTTAATTTGTAAAATGGCATCAGGAACTATCTGGGTGGTGGGGTTTGAGTCCGATTTTGTTTTCTTCTTTATACCTTTTTATATCAAAAGAATCAAAATCAATGTGTTTGAATGTTGCGAAACAGAACTTTTGCTGCTCCAGGGGGGAAAGTCCAGGTTCCTGAACTCCTGCTGAGGTCTTGTAGCGCCAGCCAGCTGCTGGTTCCCCTCCAGCGTCCTGACTCCTGGGTCTCCCACAGCCGGCCTCACCCACCTTCCACACCCCAAAGCTGCGAGCTCTCTCTTGCCTCGGGGCCTTCGCTGTCCCATTTACCTGGACTACTCTGCCCGATGGCCCCTCACCTTGGCATCACTCATCCTTCAGCCTGACGCCGGAGGCCGCCCTGTCCTCCCCCCAGGGGCCATCCTGCCCTGCCAGGCTGGTTCCCGGCACCCTGGCCAGTGCTCCTAGATGCCGTTAATGGCCATTCCATGGGTCAGCATCCCTCACTAACTCACAACAGCCTCGAAGGTAAAGACGGCCTGGGTCACGGACAGCATCGAAGGCCCAGCGCTGTGCCTGGCCCACAGGAGGCTCCATAAACATTTGCCAGCTGAACTGACAGAGGACTCCGGAACTGGAGGGGCAGGCAGCGGGCACCCCAGGCGCTCCCAGTGCGGGCCTGTGTGTGGGGCGGGCCTCGGCCTCGGAGGCGATCTGGAGGGGCAGACAAAGCAGCGCGGCTGCGCGGCCCGCTCGGCTCCAAGGTGGCTTTTATTTCCTCTTCTGCGGATGCCAAGTCCCTGAACAAATATTTTCCTGGAGTGGAGGAGCGGCTGAGCTCCCCGCCTTAAGTGCTGGAAACACCGGCGGGTCGGGCAGGTTCCAGGAACCAGAGGGAGAGCGGGGTCTGGCTGCAGCTGGAGGAGGAGGGTCATTAGGGCTGCCCGCTGGGCTGTGCCCACCCTCCTGGCCCCGAGGAGGGGGCTGCTCCTCCACCCGGCAGGCCTGGGAAGCAGCGGCTTGCTCTGCTCAGCACACAGAGCGAGGTTTTTGCCCTGGGCCCCTCTGCCCATAAATTAGAATCCTCTGGGATCCTGAAGAAAACGTAGGCCATGTGGGCCTCCCTCACTCCTGCTGGAAAAGCTAGCGGAGTTTAAAGGAACTAATTAGAATCTCAGAAGTCCTTTTATAAGCCGCCCCCTTTAACTTTCTTATTAGAGAATAACACTCATCTTAAGTGTATGGGTTGATGATTTATTTACATATACATATACCCTTGTAATCACCACCTTACATCAAACCAGAGAATATTGCAGAGAACCTTTCAGAAAAGGTTCCTTCGCGTCCCTGCCCAGGCAATACCAATACCACACTCCCAGCAGAGGTACCACTGGCTTCTGCTACTGGTTTTGCCTGTTCCGAACTTTATGTAAGTGGCATTATGCAGTGTGAGCTGTTTTGTGTCTGGCTCCTTGCGCTTTAATATATTACCTATGATACTCCCCTGTATTGTGCGTGTAGCAAGGGTTCGTCCTTTTTTGTTGCTGAGTAGTATTCCATTGCATGAATGTTCCACCATTTATTTATCCGTTCTCCTGTTGATGGCCTGGGCTGTTTCCACGTTTGGGCGGTGATGAAGGAAACTGCCGTGAACAGGCTCATGCACGCCTTCCAGCAGACACGGGCTCTCATTCTGCTTGGACCGTAGGGTAGGCAGGTGTTTGACTTTGCTTTCCAAAGTGCTCCTATCAGTTGGCGCGCAGGAGAGTTCCGGTTGCTCTGCACACCCTCCAACAATTGTCTTTCTCTGATTATTAGAGTCTAATATCAGCCTTTCTGCTGGGTGTGTGGTGGGGTCTGGCACCGTTAATAAGCTTCGAAAGACTGCTTGACTTTCAGACACCAGGAGGCCACAGTGAGCACCCCGAAGGCAGAGACTCCCGTATTTGCAGTGAGCCCCTGCCTCTTGCTGGGTCGTGATGAAGCATCTGCCCTCAGAAAGCATCCAGAGTAGCCGGGAGCCAGTGGGAAGCAGACACCTGTGGTGACGTGATGAGAGGTGCTGAAGGGTGACCTGGAAGTTACAAGGGCACAGGGGACTCAGTGCCTCTCCCCAGAGAAGCCCTGAGCCCATCCTGTAAGCTGAGCAGGTGCGGGATATAGCACTGCCCAGGGCCTGACCTGGGGGCAGTCCCACTCACCTGAGTAGGTGCGTGCAAAGCTGGCATAGATGCGAAGTTGGCGTGGCCCCGGATAGGCACTGGGTGGGTGTGCAGTGGTGCTGGGGAGGGGGAGGGAGGGCGGGCCAGGCAAGGGCTGTGTCCACTGCCAGGCAGAGCTAGCAGGATCCCAAGCCCCTCCAGGCCCCCCACCCAGGGCCCTCCCCCAGTTCCGCCTGCAGGAACCCTGAGCTCACCTCCACCCGCCTTTCTCTTCTGCCAGGCTGGAGGAAGCTGGGGTGGGGTTGAGCAGACAGAGGTGGACAGGGCACTTCCCCGGTGGGAACATGGCCCTGGAGCTCCTCTCTGAGTAGGACCTTGGAGACCCATTTAAAAGACTTCTCTCCCAATGCTGCTTTTGGGTCCACCTACCATCAATCAGCGCCTAACCTGGAGGGGGCATGAGAATCCTCCTGGGACCCAGCTCTGGGATGACTGCCCTCCCAGCCCCACCCCTGACTGCCAGCTCAGAGGATGGCCTCATCACAGGCACCTTCCCTCCGGCTCCACTTAGTACACCTATGGGAGGGCAAGGTGCCACCCAGTGACGTGGGGTAAGCCTCACAGGTCCTGCCAGTTTTACCTCTGAAGTTCTCAAACCCAGGCCCTCCTCCCCACCCCTCACCCTGCCAGCCTCTTCACTGTTGCTGGGACTCCACGCCCCCATCCCCCAGCAATTCCTAATCTTTCCAGCATCACCCTGTGGCTTCCCGCTCTCCCAAGGCCCTCAGAGAGGTGCCAGGCAGAATGACCTGCTGCTCTCACCACATCCCAGCCTCATCTCTCCCAGTTTACACCTGCTTTCGGCTCACATTCAGCTCACACCTGCTGTCAGCTCACCTCCAGCTCACACCTGCTTTCGGCTCACATTCAGCTCACACCTGCTTTCGGCTCGCATTCAGCTCACACCTGCTGTCAGCTCACCTCCAGCTCACACCTGCTTTCAGTTCACCTCCAGCTCACACCTGCTTTCAGCTCACCTCCAGCTCACACCTGCTGCCAGCTCACCTCCAGCTCACACCTGCTGTCAGCTCACCTCCAGCTCACACCTGCTTTCAGTTCACATCCAGCTCACACCTGCTTTCAGTTCACCTCCAGCTCACACCTGCCAGCTCACCTCCAGCTCACACCTGCTGCCAGCTCACCTCCAGCTCACACCTGCTTTCAGTTAACCTCCAGCTCACACCTGCTGCCAGCTCACCTCCAGCTCACACCTGCTGTCAGCTCACCTCCAGCTCACACCTGCTTTCAGTTCACACCCAGCAGACGCCTCAAGTCCCTGTGTTTGCCAAGCTGTGCCTTCTGCCTGGAATGCCTTCTCCCCCTTGAGAGGCCAATTTGAATCTGTCCTTCAAGACTGAAGGTAGATCAGTAGAAGCACCGCCTCTGTGACCCAGACACCAAGCCGGGTGAGGTGCCCACCCCACCAGCCCACACTATCACTGAAACTGCTCTCACCTGTCTGTCTCCCCCGGTTGGAAAACTCCCTGCCAGCGGGGCTGTGATCTGTTTGGGATGTGAAACCCAGTGCTATCCCGAGAAAGCCCCGGAGGCAGGCAAGGCAGAAAGTGCAATTCCAGGCAGAAACTGGCTGCAGATGAAGGCGGCACAATCAAAGAGGTGGCTCACACACTTAGAAAATAACTGAAATGAACTTTTGGTGGAAAATTCAATGAGTCCCTCATCCCTGTACACTGTGGAAAGCACACACCCAAGCCGCGTGGACAGGATCCAAAGGTGAGGGGAAATGAAATCATGCTGAATTGCTCCGTTCCAGGTGTGGTGAGGTGGGAGTCTTGGGAAAGCAGAGAAGAGGGGAGGAAAAGGGGTCAAGGTCATGGGAAGCGGGGCAGCAAGCTGAGGCCCGAGGAGAGATGGGCAGAGAGCAATTCCTTGAGGCCAGGGCACCCGAGGGACTTAGAGATGGGGTTTGGACCCCTTCACATTTCGGTTCTTTGCTGTCAGTCCCAAACACCCAGTAAGGCCTGTACGGCACCACCTTCTGGGCAGTGCCCTGGGAAGGGACAAGGGCGTGACCCAGGAGGAGTGGGAAGCAGGAGGGAGGCCCCAGCAGAGAATGGGGTGGGACTGGGGTGCAGTTTATCCTATTGGGACAGGACAGGCACAGGTAGCCCAGAAGGCTGAGGTCTCAAAAACTTGCCGGTGGAGGGGACATCCTCCCCGGTCCATGCCACCTTCTGTGTGCACAGCCCACTGTGGCCTCAGGGCCAGGCTGCCCTTGTCAAAGCCCCAGCTCCACCGCTCTCTGGCATGAGATCTTGGGCAAGATCCTTCCTCTGTATCACAGCTTTTGCTTGTCAAGTGGGGGCCATCAACAGTGCTCTCTCTGCTGGGTTAGGAGTTTTCAGTCGCGACTGGAACAACCCAGATGCCGTGTCCAGCAGTGTCTGGCCCATAGTCAGTTCAGAGGTCACCGGTTCGATTCCCAGTCAGGGCACATGCCCGGGTTGTGGGCCCGATCCCCAGTGGGGGTATGCAGGAGGCAGCCAATCGATAGCCTCTCTCATCGATGTTTCTCTCTCTCCCCCTCTCCCTCCCTTGCTCTCTCCAATATCAATAAAGAAAAAGAAAATCCAGGGAGCCTCTTCCACAACTGTGCCCTCACTGTCCAGCCCAGGGAGTGGCAGGAAACAGGAGCTTGTTGTTGAACGGTGTTGTTGAACAGTCTGAGGATTGTGTCCCAGCCTCCAGACCTTAGGCGCCCCACGTGTCAGGAAAGGGGCACCCTCCACCCTGCAAAGCTGCCTGGAGCCCCTCCCCCACCCACAGCTACGAGACCCAGGAATGATCCCTCCTTGTGTCCCTGGGACATACCTGGGGTCTGGCGTCAGGGGCTGGCCTGCACCCAGAGCCAGACAGTGGATCAGGTGTCAAAGGTCCAAGGGGACATCTGCCGTGAGGGGACAGCTGAGGGGCTGGGTGGGGGTCCACACCTACAGGAGACTGAGTCGGGCGAAGCCGCCAGGTGCCCCGACAGTGCTGAGCTTGCCCTGTGCCCCCGAATTCCCACTGCAGTTTTTCCCTGACGTGCAGACAATATTTGTAGACCTTTGGCACTTCAGGCCATTTGCTAGCGAGTCTTCAGGGTTCCCACACCAATGAGCAAAAGAAGGGCTAGCACACGAGTCAGTAGGGAGCCTTGTGTCTGGCCTAGAAGGAGAGAAAAGGCAGAGCCCCGGGAGGAGGGACGATGGTGAGGGCTGAACCAGTGGGGGCAGGAGGCAGAGGGACCAGGGCTCCTCCCTGTTCTTCACCAAGCCCAGAGCCAGGCCACCCTACCAGAAGGGGACAGGGAAGGACACTGCCAGACCAAGAAGACACTCAACCACCACGGCAGCCCGGAATGACAAGTACCGTTTATTAGTTACATGAATGGGCCCAGCCACAGGCTGGGCACTGTCCCAGGGACCAGCAGAGAGATGAGCACGGTCACAGACCCCTTCCCCACCCCCGAGTCATGTCCAGTCACACATTCCGGGCAGAAAGTCCCAGTATTGAACACAGGGCACAGGTTCCCTTCGTTTGGCGGTGCATCTCTCTGAGTCACATCTGTCCCCCCTCGGAGCAGCCACAGAGCAGCTGGAACGCTGTCAAATTAAATAAGTGAGTACAGGAGTTCCCAGAAGCCCCGGGCTGGGGGCCTCGGCTCCGAAGGTGTGAGAGGAGGCGTCCGAGGTGTCTGAGAGGCGGCCTCGGCTCCAGGCCGCCGGGGCCAGCGACCTCGGTCACGCTGTGCTGGGGGCAGCACAGCTTCCTTAACCATTGAGGAGAGAGGTGCTTTGCACTTGGCGACACAGACGTTTCCGTCAGGAATTATATAACCTTGGCTGAGCCGACCGGCCTCGGGAAGAATATTAGCAAAGACCAAAAGACCAGCCAACCCGAGGGCCTCTGGCCCCAGGACCCCTCCCCGCGGGACAGAGGAAGGCACAGAGCCTGGCGCTGCCCAGGGTCGCCGTGTCTGGAGGAGAGGTGGTGACGTCCACTCGGCCAGCAGAGAGAGGAAGCAAAGGCAGCGGAGGTCACGGGACGACTTTCCATTAAAGTTTATTACTGAGAATCTGCAGCGCAGGGAAAACCCATGGGATTAAGTAGAGTTTTGCCAAAAGCAAAAGACTATCCCTCTTTGGAACATTCCGGGTTCCGGCCCAGGGCAGGAGCTCACAGAAGGTGGATCTGGTCCTCCGTGGAGAGGCTCGGTGCCAGGCGGGCCCAGGACCCCTCTTGTCACCTTCCAGAAGAAGTTCCCAGAGGTGGTGTCAAAGAAAGAGCTGGGTCTGCGGGACCTTCTTTGGGCCACTGCCGCCTCTCACCTCACAGTCCTCTGTCCCCAGCCTGAGGTTCCAGGATCAAGTTCTCACGTGGGCTCCTCAACGGCACCCCGAGTTCATGGACACGGGCAGGACTGCTCAAAGAAAGTGAGTGCCCACGGCAGCCGAGGTCGGCCAGCCCACCAGCGGGGCCACCCAGACATTTCATACCCTGTTGCACACGTGAGTGACAAACTCAAGAGACAACACACAAACTAAGCCTCATCGCTGGCTTCCGGATTTGGTTCTCCTAGTTAGAAAGAGAGTCTCCTTCGCCCTGGCGCTGCACCCTGATGGTAGGTTGGGGAAGCAAGATGGGGGATTAACCAAATCAACTTAACTCACCTCCAAGTAATAAGGCTACTGGGCTACGAACAAAGAAACTAGAGGGAACATGTGCAAAAACAAGTCGATATCTAAATGAGACCTCCCCACAAACAGAGTGAACGCGGATGGAGCCCCGACTGCTCTCCCCGCCACTCAGCCGGCAACGCCCCAAGACGGTCGTCTCTACCAGTAAGTGCGACGCGGCGGCCCTCAGCCCCAGCATCCTCCAGCCCCAGGGGCCGTCCAGGTCCAGAGCAGTGGGTCCCCGCTCTCCGGAGCTGTTCCAGGTCGGAGACCGAGTCAGAGCGGGGAGATGCCAGGTGCCGGCCGTGGTGGGGGGTCAGATGCGGAAAGCCCTGGCGCCCCAGTCTCCAGGCAGAAGTCAGAGAAGCAGAGAGCCCCCAGCGCGCCCCAGGACTCCGTGGGGAGTGGGCTGGAGGGGCTGGGAGCGAGGGGGAGGAGGCACGGTGCCAGGGGCCTGCAGTTCTTCACGGAAGAGGCAAGAGGGGGCCTAGCGAGTGGCAGGGGGAGGGGGAGGACCGCTCCCGTCAGGCATAGAACTCCTCCTGCTTGATGGGTTTCTGGTAGGCCCCACCATTGGCTTGCTTCGGCTCCTCCAAGGAGTAGCTGCCCTCGTCCTTCTTCTTCATTCGGTACAGCATGAAGCCCACCAGGCACACGGCGAAGATGAGCCCCACCAGGCCTCCAGCAATGACCCCTGGGTGGGCAGAGAGGCCAGCTCAGCAGCTGCTCCCCCCCTGGCGCCCCCAAAGTGGCCTTGCCCGTGGTCAGCCCCACACCAGGGCTAAAGAGAGCCCCCCACCCCAAGGGCAGCAGTGTGCCCCCTGCCCACCCACCCGAGGGAAAACTCACCGCCCAGCACTTCCTTCCGGTCCAGGAGGCCCTGTGAGGCCCCAGTGGCCCCGCGACCCACTGGGGGTTCATTGGGCTGGTCCCGTTCCACAGCAGACTCGGCTGTGCTCTCCGCGGACACGTCAAAGGTGAAGTCCTACAGGAGGGCAGGGACAGGAGCTGGGGCGGGCCAGCAGCACCAGGCCCACTTCCAAACCCAGGAGCAGAGCAGGCCTCCCCAGTCGGAGCTGCCGCCAACTCAGTCACTCCCAAACCCGACCTCGGGACCCGGCCTGGACCGTGGCTGAGACATGTCAAGTGATATACAGCCCGTGTTTTAACATGAAAATAAATAGGCTCGCTGTAGCGTAGTGTACAATGTCCACGCCCCTAAACGATAAACCGAGAACTCGGAAGAACTTTCACGCTCGCAGCAGGGGCCTTGCTGCAGCTGGGAAGCCCTCTTTTTGGTGACTTTGAAGGGCTCTTCCGCTCTGGTTTCATTGCTTTAGTCTGTCCTGCCCTGGGTTCAGGGAAGGTGGGACCTCATGACCCTGTCATCATCCAACACCCTGTGCTCTCAGGGCACAGGGTGTTGGATGTGCCAGTCACCCAACCACTGTCCCCCAACCCAAGGCACTATGCTCAACCAGTCCATAGGGCCCACCAAGACCACTGGTCACTCATCGTCCCAGGAAACACAGAGGACTACAGTGGGCAGACACTTACCTGCTCCCCAGAGCCCTCTCCTGCCGGGAACTGGGTGACAGTTCCAACCTCAGCAGCTCTCTCGGTGGCAGAAGCACCTCCCTCCTCCACACTGAGAGTGTGAGGGTCGAGCTGGCCATGTCCTTCAGGAGCTTTGGTCATACGGTGTTCAGGCTGCATGTCTCTAAGGGCATGGGAGGTGACAGGGGCCTGGATAGTGGTGGCTCTCGTTGTTGACGTCCGCTGGGTGGCTGGGTGTGGCGTGGTCTCGCTGGGTGGGTGGGTGGTCTTCTCCCGGGCGCTGAAGCCAGGCTCCGCTTTGACCAGGACCACTGCATCCCTGCTCTCGTCTCCCACTCCAGCTGACAGGGTGGGGGTGGGGGTGGAGGTGGAGGTGAACGCAGCGATGGTGTCGGCGCCCGTGGGCTCTGAGGCTGTGGGCATGACCGTCAGGAGCCCCATGTCCTTCCAGGTGGAGGAGGTCTTCTGTGACATGGTGATATCTTGCAGAACACCTGCAGGGCCAGAAGCACAGCTCGTTGGGTGGGGGAGAGCTCAGAACATCTCAGCCAGTCAAGTTCAGGCTGTGAGGATGGCCTGGGTGAGGACCCGTGGCTCCCTTCCAGGGAGCAGAGCAAACTCTTCCTCCCGTGGGAAGCGCTGTCCCCCAGGATGGAGCTAGGCTGAAGCTCAACTTGACTTTGGGAAATGAACGAGGAGAGCTGCCTCTGTCCACTGCCTGCGCCTCGAGACAGCCTGGTCTCCGGAGCCATGAGCCACTAAGGCCATCTAGCAAGAAACATTTCCTGTAATGGCTGAAACCTGCTCCCTGGATGGGTGTCCTCGAGGCCTGAATGCCTTCATCCCCAGTGCACACACCCCTCTGGCCCCCTCCCTAGAAAAGCCCAGGCTCCCACTGAGTAGAGGCCTACGTCCTACCTCCCAGCCCCTGAGCTCCTGCCTAGGCCACTTTCCCCATGGATGGCCTCAGCCCTCTTCTGAGATCCAGCTCAAAAGCACCTCCGCTGGGAGGCCTCCCTCCCTGACCTCCTCTAGCTCGGGGACTTCATTTTCCCAGGGAAAGGGGAAATGGGGGAGAGAAGGGGACATTTATAAAGATACAACCCACCAGGCTCTGCTGCCTTACAGCTGGTTCACAACAACCTGATGAAGTCAGGGTATTATTCCCATTTCACAGATGCGGAAATAGAGGCTTGGAGAAGTCAAACAAGCTTCCAAAGGTTTCCCAGTGAGTAAAGAGGAGAGTAGGAGCCCCAGTCTGCTGCAGGGCCTTCTGGAACCCACGACAGTCACTCCTCACCCATACAAGTTTTCTCCTTGCCACTGGAACCCCATCCTTTCCCCCAGCATCTCCCTTCGGCCCAGCCCACAGCCTGCTGCCATCTTGGAGTGAGGCCCCCGTGCTAGCTCACCTGCACCCGAGCCAGAGAAGTTGTCAGAGTCGTCCCCAGAGCCATCCTGATCTTCAGGGGGCACATTTGTGGCCACAATTTGCTGGAAAAGGATCAGAAAAGGGTATGAGTGGAGGCTTGCCAGGGTGCTATGATTCTGGGGTCCCCGTCCTACACAGCTGAGTACCCCCCCCACACACACACACACACAGCACAGGAAGAAAACCCTTGTGGATCGCTCAGGACCCTCAGCTCTGGGCAGCCCTTTGGTCCCACACACACCTCCTAATGCTATGACAACACAGCCCTGTGGCAGGTGCTGGGGGTGCAGAAACGCACGAAAGGGGACAGGGCCCTCGCCCCAAGAAGCTCAGTGTGGTGAAAGAGTCCCAGGCCTCTCAGAAGACCAAACAGAAGACACCATCACTGGGAACACAGGCTGTGGCTCCCATGGGATCCCATTAGCCCACCCCACACTGAGAATCAGGTGTTGGGGCCACTGGCCAGGGGGCTTTGGGGTCCAAGATTGGGGCTTTCAGGAACCCCCAGGAAAATGCCACGATACCCTGGCTCCAGAAAGGCAGCCTCCAGGTGTGTGGGGACCAGGGTGTGGACACCAAGGGCCCTGTGTGGGGAGGGGAGGGCTGGGCACGGGCTGAGTTGTCTGTGCCGAGGCAGGTCTGGCCACTGGCCTCCTCCCCACAGGGGACCTGTGGTCTCATCCACGGGAAGGGCTGGGTGAGGGCCCTGCACGAAGGAGGCGCTGACAAACGGCTGTGGGCCTGGAACGGGCCCTGGGTGCGAACAGCCATCCCAGGAATGCCGCCTGCTTGGCCCGGAGGCTGCAGGAACCCGCGTTCCTGAGGCAGGACCGGGGAGTGGGCCGGAAGGAGGCGGGACACACCACACACAGCTGAGTGGGCGTGTGCAGAAACACTGGCTCCTGCAGAGCAGGTGGGGGAGGACCCCGAGGCTAGATGGCAGGAAGGGTCGCTCTGTGTCCTGTTCCGCAACAAGACTTGGACCCAAACAACCCTTGGAATACGGTCCATCTTGAGAGGGCCCCAATATCGGGGCCAGAACAAACAGGACAGAGAGGCAGACCGGCACAGTTCCAAGCACACAGGCTTGAGAGAACCCCTGATCCCTGCCACTTACTAGCTGAGTGGCCCTGGGGACATTACTAACTTTCTTACGGCCTGTCTCCCCATCTGTAAAATGGGGCAATGGTCCTATCTACATTCTAGTATTGTTGCAAACAGTCAATGAGGCTACGCACATGAAGAACCTAACAGCCTGGGTGGCAGTGAGCACTCCACCGGCGGGGGTGGCGCCAGAACTAGGCAGGGGTAGGGGGGTTCTGGGGCCTGCCTGGGAGAGGTGAGATGGAGGTGGGTAGAGTTTCAGGAGAAGAGGGGGCAGGGGGGAGCCGGTTCACAGGAGGCTCTGCAGACCTGTCAGAAGGCAGGCCTCACCCGAGGCTGGGCTCCAGGGAACTGGCCTCCTCAGACCAAGAGGCCTCGCCAGGTCCTGGCCACAGGCCACAGGGCCCCGCTCTTGAGTGGAGCAGAGCAGGGAGGGACAGACAAGTCTTCTGACCTCCTGAGGCTGCCTGGGACGCAGCTGGACCAAGGGGGGGCTTCCCATCAGGGGATGCTTCAGACACGTGTAGAAACTTCAAGGCTAGAAATACCACTGAACTTCCTTTGAAAGTACAAAACCCAAACTGTACCTCCCCCAACCCCTCACAAGAAAAGGGTTTTGGTCCCAGAAGGATCTGTCTGAGCTGTTGTGGCCCATCTACAATGAGCATGGTCCCGGACTGCCACCTGTACCCCAGACCACATCCTGTCTCTGCTGTCCCAGTGATGCTTCAAATAACATCCTGCCTCCCCAGGCCCGTCTCCCGAAGCCTGCCCCCTGCACTAACAAGGACGACTGCCCACAAGGCAGGCAGAGTGAGCACCTCCCGCCCCAACATGCTCCCAGCTGGGCAGCTGGGGGTCAGGGGGCAAGCATCCAAGGGACCCCCATCCACCCACACCCACCAAGACCCTGTTTCGCCCTTGCCCAAGGCCCCTGTCCACCCTCAGGCCCTCACTGTCCTGAGGAGGCCCTGGGAATGAGCACCCATCCCAAGGCACCAACCCCCTCTCTTGGAGAGAAAGCTGGACATGGAGCAGGGGTCAGGGGTCAGGGTTCCAACCAGACCAGCCTCCACGACGCTGCAAAGAGCACCAGCTCTTCCCACTGAAGCCAGAGCCCTGTTTCACAGACGAGGGAACTGAGGCCTACAGAGAACTCAGCACACTGGGCACCTTGTCAACCTCGGAGGCACCACCCGAGACCCAGGCAAACGCCAGGGAGGCTCAGCCTCTCACCTACACAGAGAAGCCCCAACAGGTTAGCAGTTTCCCAAGAGCAGGGCCTCTCATGACCAGATAAGACTTTGGATCTGCCCAGGCCCTGAAAACAGTGTTTCCTAACTGCTCGGCTTATCCCTCTGTGGATCTTGTTTACACAGGCTCTTAAGCAAACACTTTCTCCACTGAAACCAGCTCCCCAGCCTCAGGGCAGCCTCTCCCTGCAGGGCTGGGTCTCCATTGAGGGATAAGCTAGGGTGACCTCCCAAATCCCCTCTGATGGCCTCAGCTGCAGGGAGGAAATCAACAGAAACTGCCCGAGTTTGAACTTGGATCGCCAGCTGCCAGCTGACTAAGTTTAGGGGGAACTCCCGGTTTCACTCAGCAGCCCTGCTGTGCTAGAGCCTGCAGCCTCGGGCGGGGCTCTCAGCACTGCCTCTGACCCAGGGCCTTCCAAGAGACCACTCGGCCATCACTTGGGGCTGCTGGGGGACAGGTTGGCCCAACTTGGAACCGTCCTGGGACGGAAAAGGCAAGCCAGCCCGTACCTTTAATGGGGCCCTTTCACCTCTCCAATCCCAGGAAAACCAGCTTTTCATACAAATCAAAACCCTTGTGGTGAGTTAAGATCTAAAATCCACAGGTTCAGCTTGCTCAGAGCAATTTGCTCCTTCCCATCCTCAGCACAGACCCTTGGAAGCCCACCTGCCTAAGAAGACAAGGCCAGGTTTGGCTCCGGTGTGGTCGTGGGGCTGACACATGGAGGCTGGGAGACGGGGACCGTGAGTCAGCACACCTGTCTCAGCCACACCGGTCTCCGGCCACACCCGGGCTGTGTGGGAAGGACGAGGGAGACCCGGGGTCAGGGCTCTAGCGGACAGGAAAGGGTATGAGAGGAGCAGGCCTTCTCTGCCTCTGTGGTCTTCCAGGGGGCAGGTGCTCTCCTTGCCTGCCACCTCTCTCCCTCTCCCCAGCCCCGAAGAACCCTCTCCCCTGGCTGGCCCATCTGTTTGAAGAGCAACTTGCCTAAAGCTTCTCAGCACGGCTGTAGGCTCCAGAAAGCATCATTGAGTAAGAATTCCTGACCTTGCCCCAGAGGTAGAGGGGACAAAGGTGCTAGCCCATATTCCAGAGGCGGAGAGCAGATGGCATGGACAACAGGGTCAAGGCTGCCAGGAGCTGAGTCTCCATCACTCAGCTGCCAGCCATTCCCAAGAGGAAGCTGAGACTCCGTGGCTAGAAGGCCGGCAAAGAAGCTTCTCACCCCGCAGTGGCCACGAAGCGGGCCGCCCTCCTGGGGAACCTCCATCTGAGTAGAGCCCTTGCCCTGGTCAACCAAGGGGACCTGGGGTTGCGTTTCCCCCCAAAACACCTTGGGCATGAAAGCTCCTTGGCAGGGTCACAAGGCAAGGCACCGAGTGGGCATCTCAGAGAGGTTCAAGTGAGGAGCTTCTAACTCTGGGCTGACCGCTCCCCTACCCCTACCACTCTATCAGCTGCAGCCGCCAGGCCCCACGACCTGTGGTTTCCAACCCAGTGTCACCTGCTGCTCGACTGGAGTGATGGATAGAACACAGATCCTTTAAGAGCATTACCAAGTTGATAGGACCATGCTGATTTTCAACCAACACATGCTAAAAGTACAATACCATGAGAGGTCAGACTCCGAGATTTAACAGGCCCTCTAAGTCAAACCTTGTGGGAGTGTCATCCAGGGGCTTTGGGGAGAAAAAGCAGGTAAGAGATGGTCTGGCCTGGCCCTGGTGATCTCCCAGGGCCCAGAGCCAGGCACCCCACTCCAGGGAGCTTCTGGAAAGGGGAGCTGTGGAGGCTGGGGCACAGACAGCCACCCTACGAGGGACATAGGGCCAGGCCTTGAAGCCCCCAGGCGGGCTGAAGAGGACCAGACCCCACTCAGCCCCGGGTCACTAAGCGCAGCACCCAGTGTAAGCGGGCTGAGGAGTCTGCCGGCCGTGACTGTCCCCGCCGGGGAGCGGGGGCGCTCCTCAACTTCCAAGAGCCACAGACCCCATTCCCAGCAGCTCAAGAGGCAGGAAACAAAGAAGCCGAGAGGACCTGTCCTGAGGCTGGGCTGGGGCTGAACATGACCACCTTTCCTTCCTCTCCTCCTGCCCCGCCCAGGTGTTCCAGGCAGCTGTCCTGCAGCAGTAACCAGCCTATAAACAACAGGAGCCAGTGGGGGAGCAGGGGTCTCTGGGAAAGAGCCCTGACCAGGTGGCTGTCCCAGGGTGAGGTCCAACCCTAGGCTCCCTTGCTGGGTGACCTGGCAGCTTCTGCACCTCTCTCTGGACCTGTTTCCCCCCTTGTCTGGAGAACCCTAAACTCCCCTAGGGCTCTGACAGGCTGGGCTGAGATCGGGGAGCAGTGAGGCCAGAGTGGTGTGGGTGGTAAGTGGGTCACCGCCAGCCACGCCGGCCGCCCGGGCCCAGGCAGACACTGGGCTCTCTCCTGCCCAGGATGTCTCGGTGCTAGAGGATCAATCACTTCTCCCCGGGCTTCCTTCCCAACTTGGGAGCTGCCAGGGAGGCGAGCCGAGGCCACTGCGGAGGCACAGATGTCCAGCTCTGGCCCCCAGACCCTGCAATCCAGCCCTGCGCCACTCCCAGGAGGGAGGGCCCCAGGCCTCAGGGCAGCATCAGCATTTCCGGCCTGACGGGAACAGTTATTTATCAGCTCAGTGTCTCTCCACCAGAACCAAGTCAAGCTGGGACCTGCAGAGGGGGGTGGGAGGGGCCTGGGGAGCAGGCAGGTAGGCTTCCACCTTCACCTGAGAATGTGCCTAAATAAAGGCCCCCAAAAGGCCCCAGCACCCCACTGGGAGGAGTGTCTTCCAGGGGACCTCTTGGGAACTCGACCCCTTGTCCACACACACACACACACACACACACACACACACACACACACACACACAGCTCCACAGTCCCCACACTGCCCCCTAGAGACAGCCCTCGTGCTCTGGGGGCTCCAGGGCAGGACGGCACGGGGCAGCATCCATACTCAGCTTTAGAGCCCTCTGCAGTGACACTTCTCACGGCACGGAATGCCAGGCTGTACGGACGGGAAACCCAAGGCCAAGGCTGCAGAGCCCTTTCCCCTGCCCCACGTTGTCCGTTCAGGGAACCTCAAGAGGCCAGGGGTGTGCTGAGAGGGGATCCTGGCAGCCAGTGCCAGCCCTGATGCCCAAACCAGGTCAGAGCTGCCACCAGCACCCCTGTCCTACCCCTCCACAGGGAGGGTGCTGCCTCCAGCCCTCATGCAGGGACTTGTCTCAGAACAGGCCCAGCTGAGGGCTGGGTGTAGGGCCAGGAGCTGGGAGACCAGTTCCTCTGCTTTCCCCACCTGCCAGAGCCTGGGCCGGGCTGGAAAGGATTCCGCTCAGTGTTGAGCAAGGCCACCCAGCCTGGCCTTGCCTGTGCGGCCCTGGGAGCCAGACAAGGAGTGGCAGGCGAAAGTGACCAGACCAGGTACTGGGACACGTGGTCAACTTACTGGGTGACCTTGGAAAAGACCCTGCCTCTCTCGGGCTGCCCCTCTGTACCACAGGGGCTCAGCCGAGTGGTGGCTAGGAGGCTCCTCCTTCCAAGTCCGTGGCTGGGGATCAAGGCTCGACCTCGAGGGACATCCAGATGCCACAGCAACTGCCACCCGAGGGGTGGCACACCACAAACATGGTTACTCAGCATGGGGAGGACGGGGGGTGGGGGTGTAGACTTCATCACAGTGACTCAGTGTCATCAATCCCAGCGTCCCACAGGGGGTTGTGGCCTAGGCAGAATGCTGGAGATGTCCCAAACAAGGTGACTCTGGGGATGGTACGTGGCAACCCCCAGGGGACAGAGAGAGCACCAAGGCCTCCAGAGCCTTGTCCCAACAAGACAGCTAAGGCCGGAAGCTCAGAGCAGGATCCCCAGACAGCCCCCCACAAGGGCCCCTGAAACTGCTCTCTAGCTGATTAATCATCCCCAGACTCCACCAGGCTTGGGGGCCTGTCACCTCTGGCACATGGGCTTGCAGAGACATCTTCCCCTGCTCTGGCTAAATAAAGTGTTCTTAAGTTTCACTGGAGGCAGAAACTTGCAGCTTTTGACACACCTGCAGCCAGCCAGCGCTCCAGCTGTGCGCACGGAGGGGAGGGAGGCGCACCTGATCACCCCGACCTGCCCGACCAACCGTGGCCCGCAGCTGTAGAGTGTCCCCTTTAAAATAAAAAGGCCTCTGGGAAGGCTCAGAGGTGCTAGCTAGTCCCTCACAGGAGACAGGAAATCAGCCCTACCTGGGAGAGGGGCTAGTTCTGGAGCTGGGGTGCCAGCGTGAGGAGCAGCTGCGGAAGATGGGAAAGGGTTGCAAAGGGGGCGCTGGAAGAGCCAGGAGCAATTTTCTAACCCGTGTCAGAATGGGTGGCCAGCCAATTCAATACCCAAAAAGACTGGATGAATTCCCTTTGCTCTGGCTTTGAGACACACATGGACCCAGCTTCCCTTCTCCCACGCGTGGAAGAAGAACGGGACCGGCCTCCAGAGTACTGTACAACTCAGACAAGTGAGCACACTGAAGCCGCAGGAAGCCCAGACAGAAACACAGGAAGGGGTCCCCTGGGGTCCCATGGCAGAGTGGAGATGGTACTTTCTGGCCAGAGTGACAGAGTTTTCCGGAAAAGTGCAGAAGGAAGGAGGACCCTAGGGGCGGGGCAACCCTCAGTCTGCAGTTCTGGACACCAGCCACTGTCCCCCACAGCCGGGGGCGCTGCTCAGCTGGCATGGGCCCCTACCCAGGTGCCCTGGTGTCTGGGTTCAGCCGGCCTCCTCCCACTGCCTGCCAGCCCAGCCCACACCTCCCCGGGTCAGAGCCAGCCCCTGGCAGAGGTCAGGCGGAGGCGAGCAAAGTCTGCCTGCCAGGGAGGCTCCTGTTTCTGAGAAGGGGCAAAAGCCACGTTTGCAGACCCTGTTACGTTAGCACACTGGGGTAGACCAGCCGGCCATTCACACGGAGTGCCTGCAGGCCCAGGCCAGGTCACCTGGCACCCTTTCCCCCAGTCACGGCCACAGGGACTCTCCCCCAGGACTCGCCAAGCAGAGTCAGCCCTAATGCGCCCCCAGACTCCTCTGAGCCCAGGAAGGAAGGGACCCCAAATCATTCCACATAAGTTATTTCACCAATTATTTTCAAAAGCCCTCTGAGGCAGGACATGAAAAACCCCAGTTTACAGATGAGAAACTGAGGCTTAGAGGCAGAAGAAGAAACACTCTGATTATGCAGGGAAGTGACGGAGCCAGGTAATGATCGGGGTGGGCCAGACTCCACGTCCTGTGCTCTCCGCCCCGACACAGCCCCTCTGCCCAGCCCAGGGCTTCAGGAACCCAGTTCCACAGGGGGCAGAGGGGAAGGGGCCTGAGGCCAGGGGCTCGCTGCTCCTCACACCGTTCCCAGAGCCCAGGACGGCTCAGCCAGCGCTTCAGACTCAGAGACCTCAGAGGCGTCCTGGCTGAGCCTTCCCAGGAATTTATAACAACAGGCCTGTCCTGGAAAACTGTGCACCGAGGCTCATCCCCGAGCCCCAGCCCCACCACAGCGCCTGTGGGGGACGGGCAGGGAGGGCAGTGCCTGAAGGTCTGGCTCAGCCCAAGGGGGCCAATCTCCCAGCCTGGCCCACAGCTCGGGGCATCTTGCTGCCCAGACCCTCCCCATGCCCCATCCTGGAGATGCTGTCACCACAGACACACCCCACGGCTCTATCTTGGAGAAGCTGGAGTGACGTCAGAGGCTCCTCAAACACCCTGCAGCCGGGGGCCCTGCGAGCCCAAACCTGACTGCATATCCGGCCAGGACACTCCCTGGGAGGGACACCAAGGCCCCAGATAGTTCCCTGGGCAGCAGGGATGCTGAGAAGCTACCAGAAAGAAGTGCCAATGCTGCCCCTGTGCCCCCACCGTGGGACTGATACAGTCAAGTCCCCAAATAGGTCAGGCGAGGCCCTGGGCTTCAGCCACCGGGGCGCCAGTGGCGTGGAAACAGCAGTCCAGGTCCTCGAGCCCTCCTGAGGCTCCTGGTACCCAGCACGTGCTAGGTGCCCGGGAAGAATGAGCTTACCTCAGTCATCCAGAAGTCCCCTCCCACGTCCCCATGTCCCATCCACACTGGGCCAGGTCCCAGAAGGCACCCAGCAAGGGTCATCTTCCCAAGTAGGGGAAAAGGTGAATTCAACGTCACTGTGGTGGGACAGTTATCACCCCCTCTGGAGACCAGTGGCACCCAAGAGCCGTCCAAGAGCAGGGCTGGCAGCCGCTGCTGCCCCCCGCTGTCTCCGTCTCTCCTCCCACCTTCCCTAACACTGCCCATGGCCAGAAAATGCCCTGCCTTCCAGCCTGAAATCCTGATTGGAAAGTGCTGTGGGACTCCAGGACGAACCCTTTCTCAGCCAACACTGCCACTCTGGTCTGTGCAGACAGACCCTCCTGCCTGGTCCCCGTAATGGCCACCCTCTTACATGCACCCCCGGACCAGGCAAGGACCCCTCCACGTCTGCACAGGGCTTTTAGATCTGGTCAGGCCAGGGAGGGCTCACAACCCCACGCGTGAGGCGGAACTCTCCCGGGGCAGCAGGAACAGAGGTAGGCCTCGCCCAGAAACCCACCAATCCTTGACACAGCCGCGAGATTTAGGAACTCCCAAATGCGTGACCTCAGCTCAGCCTCTCAGCCCTCTCCCCCCATTTCACAGATGGGTTCAGAGGCCAAAAGAGGCCCATGCACGAAGCCACTCAGCAGTAAAGAGGGCCAGGCTGGAAGCCCATCCCCACCCCATCACCCCCGGTCTGCCTCACTGTAGTGCCCCCACCCCATGGCCAGCACACAGTGGGCTCGTGGTCAAGGCTGGTTGGATGAGTCTCAGGAGGGGACCCGTGGGCCTGGCACCATGACTCAGCTGATGAGTGCAGCGATCAACACATCTGCCTTTCCCACTGCCCCAACCTGCCCGACATGGCTTCCGTTCCTGCTAATGAGCGGACCTGGGGCAGGTGGCCAGAATGCCTGGGTGTGAGCAGAGACTATTACCTGACCCCCACCCCAGCCTGACCTTGCCCAGGGGCCTCCGTCCACCTCTGGTGCCCACACTGAGCTCTAAGTTCACCTCCTGCAGGCAGCTTGCCCTCACTCCATCCCCACAGACGACCCCTCGGGCAGCTAGTGCTCCCCCAGCGGAATACTGGTGGAGGACGCTGAGCTCACCCCAAGTCCCACAGGGCCACCTTGTCGCTTCCCAGAACAAGGTCTCTCTGCAAGCACATGGCTGTCAGAGCTGCAGAAGGGAAGAGAGGCCCTTGAGCAGATGGGGGAACTGAGGCCCAAAGGGGCAATGACCTGCACCAAGCCACTCGGGGGCCAAACCGGGACTGGAAGGCCAGGAGTCCTGGCTGCCCTTCTCAGCAGGAATAACGTCCAGACTTCTACAGCCAGGGATGGAGGAATGTCAGAGCCATAGTCGAAAAGGGGAAAGACAGCCAGAAAGGGAGGGAGGGAGGAACATAGCTTCCTGGTTTCTGAGGAGGAAGTTGCAGACAGGTGATGACCAGGTTTTCGGGGAAAGTCGGACCGCAGCCGACCATCAGGAAAGCCCAATGGGGAAACGGAGTCAGGACCATCCAAGCAAAGCCCAGCCATAAGTCCAACTCATGCTGTGGGCCGGGCCCACCACCCCACCCCTGCATGCATGCACACACACACACACACACACACACACACACACACACACACACCCGAGGGCCTCCCATGGGACTGCAACCCCCAGGTGAGTCACCAGGTAGTTTTTCCCAGGGCTGAAGGCCAGAGGAAGAGCAGCCTCTACATATAATTAGGCAGCCCACAGAGCCATAAACGCCAGGAGGAGAGAGCCTCAAGGGGCTCCAGAGGCAGGAGGGGGTGCATCTGGAAGCCTCCGAGTTCCCGAGCCAACAGGAAACATGACTGGGCAGACAACTGAGTCCAGGAGAAGGTCCTGCCACCAGCCTCTCCTCTCCCGACCCGATGGTCCCAAGCCCTGAGACTGCACTCTTCCTCCTCCATAAGCCCGTCCCCAACCCCGCACAGCCCGGCAGGCAGCAGGACACTTTCTTGAGGAAGCTTAGGCCACCCCACGCCACCCTAGCTCTGGACCCCACAGCACCAAGCCCAGGGGAGCTGATTCGGTGCCCCTGCCTCAGGCCTGGGAATGCGCAGACCTAGTGCCAACTCCCCACCCACGGCAAGCTTCCTGGGGACAGGCAGAAGCGTAATGTCACGGACACAACTAGCCCTTCTTGGGGCTAAGGGGAGGCTTCCCTTGTCCACCCAGAGCTGGAAGGTGCAGTTGCTTCCGTGCCCCGAGTGCCTGGTCTTGCTTCCGTGACCCCAAGCTCCACCACCTGTGCCACAAACAAGCCCCCTGAGTCCAAGGACAGAGGCCGGCATGCCCTCCCTGGGCACTGCCAGGGCGCTCACGGCCTGCTCACAGAGAGGTTCCAGAATGCACACTCCCATCCAAAGCCCAGCCTCTGCTGGGACAGCTGGAAGGGAAATGACACCGTGCTGACTCTGTTCCAGGGCGCAGGATCCCGGCGCCAAAAGCCCTCTTTCCAGACTCCCTTAATCCCAGTCCTTCTCTCTAGACACACTTAGACAGGCCCTGGGGGGGGGGGGGGACTTTCAACCCAAGACTTCAAAATTGGTTGTTGAAAAGAAGGAGAAAATCAGAAAATAGTTTGTTCTGTAAAACTACCAGGGTTCTGGGGCTAGAAACCATTTGATGACCAACCCCGCACGTGGCTGCTCCTGCAGCGGGACCTGGCATTGGAGGGGGCCAGGAGGTGGAACCCAGCACAGGAGCCAGGAGGCCTGGGTTCCCCGGCCCAGCTTGTGCCACGGCACACACCTCTCAGGCTTATTCTGCAAATGTTGGCCCCTACCCCAAGTTGAAAGAAAATGCAGGCTGGCTGCTGCCCTGGGGGCAAGACAGGGTACCATCCAAACACTGGAACTGTATGCCCCCTGCCCACCCCGTCAGGCCCCCGGTACACACTCCCCACCCTGCCCTCATGGGTCCTACTGTTTCCTGACCTAAAATTCCTGGGAGGAGCTCGTGCCTGCCTCTAAGTGACCATCAAATGAATCCAACCCAAGCCCAGGATGTTGGGTTTGCCTAAAAGCACTGTTCAGGCCAGCTCAGCCCACCCCAATGACCCCTCCATTCAAAACACACACAGCCGTAGTTCTTCAGGACGGAACAGCAAATACCCACAAGAGCCTTGCAGGATTCAGCTGGCCCGTCTGCTGGGCTTCATGGGGAGGACTCGACAGTCCATCACTTTGTTCATGCCAAGCATATGTGTGCACGGACACACACAGACACACACACACAGTCCTGGGTCTGCCCCTTGGAGAGACTCAGCTCTAGAGGCTTCACCCACAAAATGGGGACAGTAATATAGAGTGTAAAGGTTGGGGGTAAAGATTAAATAAGGTAGGCACTCAATTAAGGGTAACTCTAATTACACTGACAGCTAACTTTCCTCTGGCACTTTCGTTACCAAACACGTTCATGCATTCATTATGAAATGAATACGCAGATGACATAATGAGGACAGGGAGAACAGGTACGTTATCCGCTTTACACAGGACATCAAGATTTGGAAGTGAAGTGACTCACTCGAGATTACGTGGTAAATTGGTGGCAGAGTTGAGACTCGGTCCTGGGGCTCTGCTTCACCTAAGGCTGTTGCTGGCCTGCCAAGCAGTGAGTGCGCAAACACTCCAGTCCAAGTCAACATGATGAGTGGATGGAGACAGGGCCCCAGCTAAGAACGAGGCCTTTGTCAGTCAAGGCTTATGGCGCGTTAGCCTCACTGGGTCCAGGCTATGTCACTGGCAAGTCACTTACAACCCAAGCCAGGTAGAGGAACATGGGGTCACCAGGTGCTCCCACCCATAGGTCATTCATATCTGTTCACCAAGGGAGCCCATAAGAAACTCCTTTGACAGCCTCTCTGTCATTCAAAGTACTAGCAGGGACACTGCAGAGGTCCCAGCTGAGGTCCCTGAAGACACAAGATCCACATGTCACAGATCATGAACATTACTCAGAGGTGAGACCCTTACTCAGAGCTGAAAACTCTTTATCTTCGAAATGATTCTAACACGTCTGCTTAGTTTCTTAGAATGAAGAAAAGTGCCAATTAGAATGGAACGGAGAAGCTGCTAACTACGCTTGGGCCCACCCATATCACTTGTGGTTGCTGCCAGACAGAGACGGAAGAGGGAAAAAAGTAAACCAGAAGTCGAAATGGAGCAACCTGGGGGCACCAGGCACAGGGCCAAAGTACTTTTCGGAGCTCAATAAACTCAGGAGACATAGATAACCTAATACAACGACAACACTGAGGACCCTGGCATCCAGAAGTCAATTATACTTAATGTTCTTCTGTTAATAAAGGGAAATAAATATTTCAGAGAGCCGTGCCCAAAGTAAGAAAGAATACTTTTGAAGTTAATAGGGATTCTTAGCTACCTGAAAAAACACAAAAACCAAAAAACCTGTATACTTCAGTCCCAAGGGATTTCAGAATCCCAAATTCTGCAGCAATAGAAAAGATTTCTCTATAAAATACTCCCAAATTCAAGCTTTTCACTAATTCTTTCCAGGCCCCTTTCTTTCCCCATCCTCTCCCCACCAGTCTGGGTTAATGAGGTTTTATTGGAACCCACCATGAGCCACAGGTAGAGACTTAAACCGGCTCCACCCTCCCCGTGGAGCTGAAGCCAGGAGTGACATCACCTCTGGAAAGCTCTGAGCCCAGGCAGAAGCAGTTAGCGCCTCCCCCACCCCCACCCACTCAGCCAGGCCATGGGGAAATGTCTCTACTAGCCCCCATAATTAAGGCAAAAAGGAATTTTATGCCTTTCAAGAAAGAGAAGAGAGAAAAACAGCAAATAACTATTCCAGAACAAGCCATTTTTCTTGCATAGCAGAAACAAAAGACCACAGGAAACCACACACACACACACACACACACACACACACACACACATCTTTTTAGACAAACCTGTTCTCTTCTCTTGGGAGTGGTTTTGAGCAGCCTCCAGGCCTAGCAGCCTTCCCTTACCCATTCAAAGTCAGGTGCCCAGGGATCACACCCTACCTCACCAGTCCCCAGGGGAGTTCTGACCTGCTTCCCACTGGGGCCAAAGTGAACCCCTGGAGACACAGGTCTGTGCGACCCATGGATATCTCCCACTTTAGGCAAATCCCACTGTCTCGGTTCTTTTAGGAAGCAGGCAGAGGAGAGTTCTGTGAAGGCTTTTTACAGCACTTTATGCTCACTTCTAACCAAACCTGGAGAGGGAAAGGGAGAGGGGCAGGGCTGGGAAAGAGAAAACAAACTAAACTTTATTTTAGAAAAGAAAGGAAGGAAGGGAGGGAGGGAGGGAGGGAGAGGGAGAAGGGGAGAGGGAGAAGGGGAGAGGGAGAGGGAGAGGGAGAGGGAGAGAGAGAGAGAGAGAGAGAGAGAGAGAGAGAGAGAGAGAGAGAGAGAGAGAGAGAGAGAGAGAAAGAAGGAAGGAAGAAAAGAAAAGACCTAAGCTCCAAGCCAGAGCCTTACCCCAAAGTTCAGTGCTTTCAGGCTCTGCTCAACCACCCCCACCAGGAAGCCCTCCCACCACCTCAGCTCTAAGAAGTTCCCTCACTCCCTCCTTTCCCCCGTGAGCCTCAAAGGGCTGCAGGGCCCTGTGTCTCCATAAAGTGTCAAAGTTTCTAGGCAAGAAAGAAATGCCCCATACTGCAGCATCTGCCCCTTCCCAGCACATAAGAACTCTGGGAAACGTGGTCCACAGAGAATCTCAAACCCCGTCTGCCTCCCCGTGTTAACGGTCACTCTGGGACCTGAGCTCACAGGCATGCCAGCCTCAACCAAGGCAGTCAAAGAAACCACCACTCCTCCGGATTCCGGCTGAAAACAGGCGAGAACCCCACCTCAGCATCCCAGCTGAGGCTTCATCGTGGGCCTGGAGAAGAGCAGCCAGGTAAGGCCAGGTGGGCAAGGAAAGTAAGCCAAGCACCTTCACTCTCTTCTCCAGAATATTAACTATGATTCAAGACAAAAACTGAGTCCCACAGAAGCCACAGCCCTAAATAGCAAAGGAGAACTCAGATGTCAAATTCTTAAACCCGAAAGCCAGGATTGCACTTAAGATCCTGCTCAGAAACCCTATCTGTCCCCATGGCTCCCCCAAATAGGGCACCCCACACACACTCCAATTCATCAGCAATTCAAGAGGCATCAGAGACCTTCTCCTGACTTCCAAACACAACAGTCACCTGGGAAGCAGGGAGGGCACTTCACAAATCCGCCTGGATAACACCTCACCTGGGCCAGATCCTGTAAAATACCCAAAGCTCTCAATAACTGGGGGCTACTGTTATTCTAGAGGTAAGAGCTTACAGAGGACCGGCGTGGCTGACAAACTAGTCCAGATTCCACATCACAAGTGGAGGACCCACCCCGGGCCGGTGCTCCTTCCCTGCCCACGTGCCTCCCTTTGCCAGAGCCCGGGAAGTCGAGCCGTCCAGATGTGGTGGCGAGAGACGGCCACTTCCGGAAGGGGAAGAGCCCCTCGCTCCCCCTCTTCATTCCGGGGGATGGCCGACCCAGCCCGCGGAGAAGACCTCAGGACTCTAGAACCGGGTGTGGGGGCTGGGGGGTGGCCGTGGGCACCCGGCAGCCAGCGCTGACACCTGGCGGCGGCCCGGGTCCCAGCCCACGTCAGGGCTGGCTCTGCGGGGCGGTTCCCAGGAATGGGTTACAGGGGCCGAGAACAAAGCGCCCCCATTGGGGAAGGCGGGCTAGCGGCCGGCAGCCAGGGCGGGAGATCACTTTCTGGGGACCCTCGGGATACTCTTTGTCGGCCAAGTCCCTCTCTAGAGGGAACCCACTCCTCGTCAATGGTGGATGCTGGAGTCCTACCCAAAGGCCTCCCCCAGTCTCGGGCTCCACATTTGTCCTTCTTTCCCCCAGCTCCACTGGGCGGGCCAAGGGACCCGCCTTCCCAACGTGCGGCTCTAGCACAAAGCCGGGCCGGGGGAGGGGAAGGGCCATTCCAGGTCCACTCGCGTGGAAGCCGCGCGCCCACCCGCCCGTCCTCAGCGCGGGCACGCGCCCCTTCGCGGGCAGCACAACTTCAGTCCAGAAGTTGGGTTCCTGGGGCTCTCTAGCGCTCTGGGGCCAACTTCCCGGAACCTCCCGCTGCCAGCTCGGCCCGGCTCCCCTCAGACAGCCAACGGGAAGCCCGCGGGCCCCACCTCCGCCCGCCGGCCCGCAGCCCCAGCCCCCGCGCCCGGGCCAACGCGCCCGCCTGCTCCCGCGCGGGCTCCGCTGCGCCCACACTCGCCTCCGCCGAAGGGGCCGGGCGCCTGGTCTCGGCGGGTCTGGTTTGAATTAGGGTCTGCGGAAGGGGCGTTGTGGCCACGGTCACCGCATCCTCTCGGGTCACCGGCGGGGGGCCTGGCCACCGTGGCGCCCAGGGTGACGGGTTGGGAGCCGGTGACCCCGAGTGCCGCCGCAGGCTGGCGGGCTCCGACGCATGTGGAGCCGTTTTACATAATTGAGCGCGGGGCCCCAGCGCAGGCTGCGTTCCGCGGGGCGCCCCAGCCCCCAGCTCGGAGTGGCGGAACCCACCCGGCGCCCACCGACGGCGGAGGCAATTGGGGCAGGAGCCCGGGTTTCGGGGTTCATCGTCGCAAGGCTAGCGCGGGAAGGTAAGTCCAAGGTTCCCCTCCCCCTCCACGTGCCGCCGCCGGCATCTGCGGGTCTGGTCTGCAAGCCCCGGCTTCCCGCCGCCTCCCAGCCCGGCCCCGGCCGCACTCACCGGGAGGACCGGCTGCAGGCGCAGCGCCAACGCGCAGAGCCAGAGCCAGAGCGCCGCGCGCCTCATGCTGCCCTGACCAGTGGCGGGGGCGCGGCGGGCTGCGCGGGTCGGGGCTGCCCGGACTGCGCGGGGCTCGGGGCCGGCACCGCCGAGTGTGCTGCGCTCGGCTCCTTTGGGCGATGCCCCGCGTGCGGCTGTCCTGGCCGAGGGGTGTGGGGTCAGCCGGCTGCAATCCGCTCTCTACTGCTGGATTCCTTCCGACTCAGCTCGGCTCCCGCTCGCACCTCTCCTGCGGAGCTCCGCCTTATAATAAACCCACAGGCCCTAAGCCGTAGCAAAAACTAGACCCCCACCCCCAGCTCGCCAGGTCTCCAGACCAGCCCCAGTCCCCACCCCCCAGAACCCCGCCCCCCTGAACCACCCAGCCCGGCCCCTTGGATCGCCCCGCCCCCGGCGCTCAGGCCCCGCCCCCGCACCGCCCCCTCCCTCACCGCTAGGGTAGAGCATTGCTAGTCTCGGGAGCCGTGGGCCCTGCAGGCAGTGCTCCCCGGCGTTTCAACTGCGCTGCTCCGGTTTGGTGGGGACCCGGGCGCACCCCCTTCCGCACCGGGCTAGGGCATTGAGGCGCTGTCCCGGAGAGGGACGCGAGGGGAGGTAGTTGGTCCTCGATTGTGGGCGCCAGTCTGCAGCGCCCTCTGGGCGTGGACACCCAGCGTCCTCCAGGTGAGCTAGACTCCCAGGTCCCGGCGCGGAAA
The DNA here is from genome assembly GCA_030848825.1 of Tadarida brasiliensis. Classification (NCBI taxonomy): domain Eukaryota; kingdom Metazoa; phylum Chordata; class Mammalia; order Chiroptera; family Molossidae; genus Tadarida; species Tadarida brasiliensis. The sequence goes on along the minus strand of CM061270.1, from coordinate 67,612,594 downwards.
CACTTTGGACGGCTGTGAGGGACCCCGAAGAGATGGGGCCTTAAATCGATGGGTCCTTCCCCCGCCTCTTCTCCGACTGCAGATTGCCCTCCCTCCCCCAGCACAGTTTCCCCCAGGAGCTTGCGTTCTGCAGCACTTCACGACACGCTGGAAACTCGGGACCCTACTTAAACATCTGATCATGCTCAGAGGGGTAGTAAAAAAAAAAAAAAAAAGGATTTTTTTTGGAAGACAAATGCCCTCTCCATCCTCTGAGCCAAAAGGAAAAATAAACGGCTTTGTTTCCAGGTGTTCTCTGGCCTGCAGGTCTAAGAAGCGCCCCTGGGGTTCCTGCTCCTTCATGGTTCCATGAGCAGCCCTGGGCCTCAGTGTTTCCATCACCAATCGGGGGCCTCAGTGCAGAAGGCTATGGGGTGTAGTGCAAATGGCCTTGAGAGAAGAGGGAAGAACCGCCTGGCCCTGCCTGCGATCTGATAGGCAGGAGATAGTGCCAAATGACCTATGGACCTGCACCTAGAGACCAAAGATGGCGCCTTCCCCACCCATCCCCCTCAGGCAGAGGATGGGCTGGCCTCTGTTGGCCTGAACTGGGAAGCAAGGTCTCCTGAGGCTTGTTGGTCTCTCCAGTGTTTCTCTTTAAGTGGATTAAACAGTCCTGGGTCCTGGGTTATGCAGATAGGGACAACTGGCCTGAGCCCCTGGATTCTCCCTCACCCACCAGCAGCTTCCTGCATCCCCACCTCAAGCCACAGTCCTCCCTCTGAGCACTAAAACCTGATGCCCACCCCTGGCAGCTCTTCACCCTGTTTTTGCCTCTGCTCCTGAATACCACTTGGACCTCAGATAGCGCTCCCTTTTTGCCTCTCGGTTTCCCCTCTAAGGCCTATTGACAGAAAGCTATGAGCTGTCTCCAGGGGCTGGCTCCACAGTCTGAGGTTAGTTCTCTGGTCCTTTTAAACCCAATATGGAGGAAAAATAGGTCAGTTTGGAATCTTGTTTTCTACCACACAAAATAAACAAAACTGTGGAGTCAGGGAAGGTTTGATGGAATTTTTCCCGTATGACAAAAATGACCAGTTTAGTGTTTCTTTCAGAGTATATTTGCCCAGATCAATGTATATTTCTTTGGGCAGATTAGGACTAGGCAAGACCCCCAAGGATGACACATGTAATAGAAGGGAAGTAGAGAGTTAGGACTTGCCTTGACCCAGCTGCCCCTGGGCCTGCTTGCTTCTCCTCCTAGCCCAAATTCTGTAAGAAAGTATCTTCTAGAAGTTTTCTCAGGGTCCTACTCCTCAGATCCCTACAGCCCTTTGGAATGCCACAGTGACATCAGCCTTTATGCACTATGGTATGACCAGTCCTGTATGTACTCATCAGCCCCTTCCTCAGGACACTCCCCCCCGCCCCACACACACACCTTTGTAGAGCTAACTAAAGGGTTAATGTCTGGCTGAACAGGGGGCCTCTATCCTCCCATCCGGGGCACTAAGGCAGGGCCTCCAACTGGATTTGTATTCCTAACACAGGTTATTAAATATTTTTAACATTATCCCTGGTGAATCACTAATTTGAATGTTGCTTCCTTTTCCTAGAAGGAAAAAGGAAGGCAATGCCAGTGTCTCCTCCCCTCGTTTATCTAATTCTTCCCATGAACACACAGTGCTTCACTCTGGGAGAAATGCACACCATCGCCACTAGGGCAGCACCTGGAGGGGATCCTATGGGCCAGTGGCTAGGGGGGTGGGGGGTGGGGACCCTGGGTGCAGGTTGCCCCTTTGACACATTAGGCACCTAAAGTCCACAGGCATCCTCTGGGCAAGTTGCCATCTATCAAGACTTAAAATGCACTTACCCTTTAACTCAGGAATTCTGCCTCAGTGCATTGACTCTCCAGAAGTACTTTCTCCAGTGTTCACAGAGGCATGTTAAATGTTCATCAATAAAGGAAAAGTGAAATCAGTGTGAGTATTCCCACACTGTGGACTACTATACGACACTTTTTAAAATGAAGTAAATGGTTGCCAGCCGGTGTGGCTCAGTAGGTTGAGCATCGTCCCATGTACTGAGAGGTCCTGGTTCGAGTCCTGGTTCGATTCCTGGTCAGGGCACATGCCTGGGTTGCAGGCTCGATCCCCAGTAGGGGGCGTTCAGGAGGCAGCTGATCGATATTTCTCTCTCACATCGATGTTTCTATCTCTTTCTCTCTCTAAAAAAAATCAATTAAAAAAAACATTTAAAAAAATGAAATAAATGGTTAAATCCTGACATGAAACATTTTTCAAAACCTATTTTTAGGTATAAAGGAGCAAGTTAAAGAGTGATAGAGTGTGGCCAAAATTTTTTTTAAAACATGTAATGTACATAGACTATGAAAGGTCGAGAGGAGAAAAATGGGATGGGGACAGTGAAGGAGGGTATTGAAGTTTACTGTATATCCTTAAGTGTTTACAATGAGAATATATACCTTGTTTAATTGTTTAAATTGGAAGTTATTCTCTGAATCAGTGAAGATGCTTTCGACCTCAAGTAACAGCCACCATTCAAACATCTTGAATAATAGGACAATTGTTGCATGCACCTGTACCTGCATTATTAGCTGTGGACAAAAGCTTCAAACACTGGACTGAAGCCCCTCCCACCCTTCCGCTCTGCCATCCCTGTGTGGCTTCATCCTCAGGATGGTGGCAAGATAGCAGCATTGTTTCCAGCCATCACAGCTAACAGAGCCATGTCCAGAAACAAGGCCACCTTCTCCTAGTGTCTTTCTTAGGAGTAGGGAAACGGTTCCCTGAAGACCCCCCCCCCCACACACACACACACACACACTTCTTTTCCCATCTCACTGGCCTGACGTGGGTCCCATTCCTTCATGAAGCCATCACTGAGCAGATCTTGAGTACCAGTGTGGGTGTAGATTGATCTTCCAGGGCTTGGATGTGGGGAAGCCAATGCCTCGTCCACGAAACGTTCTGACTTGAAGAGTATGAGATGCATGTGAGGGCATTCTACTTCGAGATGATACCAAGCACAACTTTTTCACCCAGTTGCTTCCCATCACGAAGCATTTTCAAAGACAGTTAATTGTTTTATTGTGAACCATTTCAAACATATAATAAAGAATAATGTTCCTCAAAAAATTAAAAACAGAATTGCCATATAATCTAGCAATTCCACTTCTGGGTATATACCCAAAAGAATTAAAAGCAGGGTGTACAGACATTTGTACACCCATATCATAGCAGCCTTATTCACAATAGCCAGAAGGTGGAAGCGATCCAAATGTCCATTGACACATGAATGGATAAACAAAATGTGCTGTATACATACAATGGGATATTATTCAGTCCTGAAGGAAATCCTGTCACATGCTACAACCCTGCGGAACCTTGAGGACTTTTTGCTGAGTGAAATAAGCCAGTCACAAAAGGACAAATACTATATGATTCCACTTATATGAGATTTTTAGAGTAGTCAAACTCTGAGACAAAAAATAGAAAGGTGGTTGAAGGGATTGGAAGGAGGGGGGCATGAGGCATTTTTTAATGGATATGAAGTTTTATTTGAGGAAGATGAAAAAGTCCCGGGGATGGATAGTGGTGGTTTTTGCACAACAATGTGAATGTACTTAATGCCACCAAACTGTGCACTTACATGGTTAAAATGGTAAGTTTTAGGTACGTATATTTTACAAAAAATGCAAAAATCACCTCCGTTGCTAAAAATAGAATAAAATCATGAACACCTATGCAACTACCACTCCGTTTATCAAATCTTACCACGATGTCTTTTTTCTTTTCTTTTTATTCTTTTTTTATGAAATGAAACATTACAGATTCAATTGAGTCTGTCAATTTACGTTTTGAGACGTATCCATGTGGATACATGTGGCTCTAGGTCATTTATCTTAATTGCGGATTATAATTCATTGCACACACAGACCACAATTTATTAATCCCTGGACATTTGGTTGTTTCCAGTTGTTCAGTGTTACACACGATGCTACAGTCAATTCTGTACCTTTTTCCTTGAGCACATGTGAGACTTTTCTCTAGAAGTGACTGCAGCTCCTGGGTTTTAGGTACAAATATCTTCATCTTTCCTAGGCATTGCTCTAAGCAATTTCTCTAAACACATTGCTTTCCAAAGGGCTTATAGTAATTTATACTCCCAGCAAGAGTTGTGAGAGTTCCCATTTTTCTACATCCTCTGTATGACTTGGCATTTCTTGGACCTTTTATATTTTGCCAGCCTGCTGCAGGTAAAATGATACTCATTGTCATTTGATTTTGAATGGCCCTCCCTTTATGAAACATTTTGCTGGAGTCTTTTGTTGCTGACTGCTTGGGCAGGCACTACTGGTTGCTTCCTACATCTGTTTTCCTCCCCCTTTTTCTATTTTTATTTTTAATTATTATTTTTTTTATTTTTTATTTTTTTATCCTCACCCGAGGACAGTTTTGCATTTATGTTCAGATAGAGCGGGAGGGAGAGAGGGAGGAAGAGAGAGAGAGAAACGTCAACGTGAGAGAGACACATTGAGTAGTCGCCACCCACACGACCCCAACCGGGGCCAGGGACAAACCGCAACCAAGGCACGTGCCCTTAGCGGGAACCGAACCCGGGACTCTCTGGTCGGCCGGCCGTCGCTCTAACCGCTGAGCCAAACCCGCCAGGGTATTCCTCCCCCTTTTCTTCATTTTTTTTATTTTATTGATTTTAGAGAGAGAGGACGGGAGAGGGAGAAAGACATAGAAACATCGATGAGAGAACATCGATTGGCCGCCTCCTGCATGCCCCCCACTGGGGATTGGGCCCACAACCTGGGCATGTGCCCTGACTGGGAATCAAACCAGTGACCCCCTGGGTGCATGGGTCGACGCTCAACCACTGAGCCACCCCAGCCAGGCTTCCTCCCCTTTTTCAATAAAAGGACTCCTAAATTTCAGCTGAGCTCATAGCCACTTGAAATAAAGACTCCCTGCCCTGGCCGGTCTTGCTCAGTGGTTAGAGCATCAGCCTGCAGACCAAAGAGTTGTGGGTTCGATTCTGGTCAAGGGCACATGCCTTGGTTGTGGTTCAGTCCCGGCCCTGGTCAGGGTTGTGCGGGAGGCAACCAATCGATGTGTCTCATGTCAATGCTTCTGTCTCTGTCTCCTTCACGCTCTATCTGAAGATAAATGGAAAAATACCCTCCGGTGAGGATTTCAAAAAACAAAGATTTGAGATACCTTCCCCAGCATCCCTTACAAGTGCGTGTAGCCACGTGATCAGGGTTTGGTCACTGGGACCAGAGCAGAAGTGACTGTACCTTCAGGGACGTGTCAAAGGACGGAGGCGTGCCTCTTCCTGTCCTTTTCTGTCCTCCTGGTGGAATGCAGATGTGACGGTTGCAGCTGGATCAGTCATCCTGGGCCCCGATGTGAACTTGGGAACAGAAGGCCGTGCATGGCCGAGGAACAGGCTAGAAGGAGCGTGGGTCCCTGGCCCATGGAGCACCATGCCAGCCCTGGACTGCCCAGCCAGACATGCACATGGTGGAGAAAAAGACCTCTGCTTTGCTTCACTGTTGTCCCGGGTTTCTACCCCTTGCCAACAAATCAAATCCTAACATACACTATCACTTCAATGTCTTCCACAAGACCAACCGGGGGCCAGGAGGACGGTTTTCCCGGGGAGGAGGGAGAGAGAAATGTCTCTGCAGGTGCCGTCAGTAAATGACCCTAGGGCCTGTCCAGTTAGCTCTGTTGGTTAGGGCTTTGTCCCGATACACCAAGGTTGCGGGTTCAATACCCAGTCAGGGCACATACAAGAATCCACCAATGAATGCATCGATGGAACAGCAAATCAATGTTTCTCTCTCTCTCTCTCTCTAAAGTCAATTTAAAAAATAAAAACAAAGTAAATGCCTTAGGAGGTGACCCACCCAGTTTCCCAGTCCTGGACTTCGTGTTACATTTGGGATTTGACTCAAGGCACCTGACAAACCTCTATCCCCAAAGGAAGTGGAGACAAGAAGGGTCTTGTCTGAGAAAGGAGGTGTTTTCAGAGCCTGCAGCCCACGTGGGCCCTCTGTTCTTCTCAGGCTCCTGGGGACCGCTCTCTCTCTCGGGGTGCAGGCAGCATGGCCCGACCTCTGTGGGGCTCTGCGGGAAGCCTCTCCCACACCTGCTGTGGGCTGTGCTTGTGTCCACTGTGAGACATGAAGAACTAAGGGCCATGGAAGGTTTTTTCTTTTAAGCAACTGATATGTTTGTTCTTACAGATGTTGAGAACTGTGTAACTACGTGTTTGCACTAGCTCGCTCAGGTAGTCTGAAACCACAGGCGGTGGGCTTATTGTGAGTGTCCTGGGCTCGACAGCCAGCTTCTCAGTTCCCATCCTCACCCTCTGCCTCGCGCCCTGGAGCCACCCCCGCCATTCTGTCCATTTCTCAGGAATAGTTTCCCATGCCTTCTCAGTTGCCTCTAACATTTGCAAGAATGTTAATGTCAACAGGGGAGAGACAGAATAAATACATTTATAAATATCATTGCAATTTATACATCCAAATCAGGGAACTTACCTCCCCAAAGTGGTCCACTGGGGACTGATGCTACCCACCCCATCTCCCTAGGATAGCTAGTTTTTTTGTTCTGTTTTGTTTTGTTTTTGGTGTGTGTTTTTTTGAGGATGGTGGAGTACAGTTTCACTGCTTTGATCAATGTGTCCAGAGCCACAGTGGTGCCCAGTGGCAGGAAGCCACACTCCCAGTGCCTTCCAGGTAAATTGTGATCCTTGGAACTGTGCTCCAGGAATTCGAATCTGGGGATGCCCCTGGAATGGGACACTGCAGCAGTGTGACAGCTGCCGAGGACCTACTGGACCTGCCCCAGCTGGATGCTGGAGATACAAAAGTGAAAACAAGATTCTCAAGTTCGAGGAGGTTCTCTTTGGAGAGAAGCATAGAAACAATCGTTATGAAACAAAGAAGTGTCACACCAGCCTGCATCCCAGCCGCTGGAGGGAACACTTCATTCAGAATGCAAAGGAGAGCTTCCGGAAGATTTCAAGGAGAGGCAGGGCCCTGAGTGGGAGAAGCCTTCAGAACCTGTCCTCGGACGAAGGAAGATGATTTGGGCAGCATATTAGTTTCCCATGGCTGCTGTAAACAAGTACTTACTATGAATTTGGTGGTTTAAAACGTGGATGAAAACCGCCGGTGTGGCTCAGTGGTTGAGCATCGACCCATGCACCAGGAGGTCACTGGTTCGATTCCCAGTCGGGGCACATGCCCAGGTTGTAAGCCCGATCCCCAGTGGGGAGCATGTGGGAGGCAGCCAATCGATGTTCTCTTTCATCGATGTTTCTCTCTCTCTCTCCCCCTCACTTCCTCTCTCTCTCAAATCAATAAAGGAAAAAAAAAATGTGGATGAAGCCCTGGTCAGTGTGGCTCAGTTATTGAGCCTCATCCCATGCATCAGGAGGTCACCAGTTTGATGACCAGTCAGGACACATGCCGGGATTGCAGGCTGGACCCCCAGCAGGCGGTGTGCAGGAAACAGCCAATCGATGATGTTTCTCTCTCTCTCCCTCTCCCTTCCTCTCTCTCTAAAAAAAATCAAAACATATATCTAAAATGTGGATGAAAAGTGGCTGCACACTAAACCTGACAAGCTCGGGGGAGGCCTGCGTGGTGGCCTCACAAATTCAGAGACCGAAAGTAGCTGCATAGGATGGTCTGAAATGAAAACTTCCCAGCTGAAGGCAGGTCTTGCCTGGTAGTCACATCCTAGGCTGGCAGCTTCCTTGACAAAGGTCAGTCTTGACCTCAAGTATGTCTGTCTGTTCTCTTTTTGCATCAGAGATAATATACCTTTGAAATGTTAGAGTAGTCTTTCCCAGACCCCTGGGGCACACCCGTGCACCCGAGCAGAGCAGGAGCCCACACAACCTCTCATTGTTATGGTATTCCTCCAAATACCATCTCTGTGTGCTGGAAATGGTAATTAACCATCCAGTACTCTCCAGTGTAAAAGTGTGTCTCTCCATTTTACTTTTTATCCAATCCTTGAGATTTCCGCACTATGCTTTCTCCTGCCCCCTTACTCCACCACCAACGGATTTCACGTAGCCCCTCTTACGTCCCCTCCTTTGGTTCTAATGTATAAAATAAGCTGCAAAACTGCCATTTCCCTGAGCAGTTTCTCAGTTCCTTGAGATTCTGTTTCCCGGCAATTGTCAGTTTGGCTCAGATAAACTCATAAAATTTCTCTACAGGTTTGGATGTTTCTTACATCAACAAAATTAACACAGATTTGTTCTTTTACTGTTCTGGAAGCCCAAAATCCCAAATCCGTTTGATTGGGCAGAAATCGAGGTATCAGCAGGCCCGGACCCCCCCACAGGCTCTCGGGAGAATCTGTCCGCTACCTCCTCCAGCGGCTGCTGGCCATCCGCGTTCCTTGGCTCATGGCAGCATCACACCTTCGGCACCGACATCTTCGAAGCTCTTTCTGCTTCATCTTCACATCGCTTTCTCTTCTGTGTAATACAAACTCCCGCTGCCTCCCTCTTACAAGGATACAGGTGACTGCACTTACGGCCCACCTGGAAAAACCAGAATCATCTCCCCGACTAAAAAACCACCTACAAATGCTTAACTGAATCACGTCTGTGAATATGCAAAGACCCCTCTCCCCTGATTTTCTTTTAAAATATGTTTTTATTGATTTTTCTTTTAGAGAGAGAGGGAGAGATAGAAACATCGATGTGAGAAACATCCATTGATTGTCTCATGCACGCCCCCTACTGGGGATCAAACCTGCAACCCAGGCATGTGCCCTGACTGGGAATCGAACTGGGACCTCCGTCCATGGGACGACACTCAGTCCACTGAGCCACACCAGCCTGGCTTGCCCCAATTTTTTTTTTCCATGGAAGGTAACATACACAAGTTCCAGGGATTGCACGTGGTTATTATGGGGAACCATTATTTAGCCAACCACAGGCAGATAGAGGAGAGAAAGGCCACCCCAGGTGGGAAACCCAGCAAGGAACAGCAAGGAAGCAGGAAGGAGCTTCAGATGTTCAGGAACTGGAGGAAGTGTGTGTGGCCTGCACGGGCCAGAGCACAGGCCGCTGACGGGGGCTGGGTCACATGGGACAGCCAGTGTAGCTTCGTGTGCCGCTGATGGGCAGGCCTAGGCCCGAGGAGGCACTGACCTTTCAGAGCAGAGGAGGGACTCGGTGACAAGCTCTGCATGTTAGAAAGATCCTCTGCCACAGGAGGGAGGGAGCCGGCAGGTGGGGACATAGGTGGGGACATGGGGAAGCCAGCAGAGAGCAAGCACCGAGCCTGCCTTGACAGTGTGGCAGTGAAGATGGGGATGGGGGCAGGGGAGGAGCAGGATTGAACACTGTGGAAGAGGCAGAATGCGACACAGCTCAGAGATGGATGAGGGAGAGGAAGCGTGAGATTCTGAAAATCGGTGGCAGTATCTTTCCCTCTGGTTTATGTTAATAGAGGTCAAATGGTGCGGTTGCTGCCAGGGTGCGGGCAGCACTGGGCACTGAAGTCTTTGGGTTAACTCCCCCTGAGGTTCTTGACTCAGTCCTGGGCCGTCTCTGGGGCAGCCTTTGTTGGAGGCTCGACAGGAAGCTCTCCGGAAGCCAGGTGTGCCAATGTCAGCCACACCCTCCCAGGTGTAATCAGACTGATTCACCCTGAGCCACTTCCTAGGGTGCGGCTGCTTGCCGGTGGCCCATGCCCTGGCGGTAGAGAAGCCTCAGGCTCTCTGTGACTCAGCTCCTTGTTGGGAAGGGGCTCTGATTCCTCGCACTTAGGGGAGGGGAGCCAGAGCGCTGCAGGCCATCATTTCTATCTCACCCACTTCAGGGCTCAGCTAGCAACTGTATGCAATTCTCTCTGGCAAATTCTTCCTTTACTTTAGCTGTGTGACCTTGAGCAAGTAACTTAACCTCTCTGTGCTTTAATGTGTTCCTCTGTAAATTGGAGAAATACTAGTACCTACCTCTGAGTCGCTGTGAGGATTAAATAGGCACGGTGGAGGGCTGACACGGTACCTGGCACACAGGTAAGTGCTGCCTGCACATTAGTGACGTAGAAGGTGTCATTGGGATTGGGAGAGGCAGACAGACTTGGGTTTGAATCTTAGCTTTACAACCCTCTCCCCATACGACCTGGGGCAAATCCCTTAAGCATTCTGAACTCAGAGTGTGGAGGTTGAATGAAATACAGCCGAACCTCGGTTCTCGAACATCTCCCATCTCAAACAATTCGGTTCTCGTCCAAGTTGTTTGTGGAAAAATGGAAAAATGTCTCGGTTCACTTCAGTTCCAGACCTGACAGCCCCTTCAGGCTGCTACATTAGCACAACAAAAAGTCTCTCTCAGACCACAGAGACTGAGCCAGTATGAGTCAGTTTACAGCTCACCTTCCCTTGTTAGCAACTCAGAAAATTGTGCTGTGAATATTTATGTGTGTGTGTTGTTGTTTTTTGCTTTTGTTGCTGGCAAAATGGATGATTAGCGCAATTTTAAAGCATAAAGAGGCCAACAAGAGTGCTGATGTTGCTAAGGGTGTGAAAGAAACAATGATCGCAGGCAACTGAAGAGGTAGACAGACTGTTGCTGTTTTGGATCAATGAAAAGCAGTTAGCTGGGGACATTTCGGAGGCAGTGACATGTGACAAAGTGAAGGTGCCGCACACTAACCTCCTGAAAGACACCCCTGGAGCAAGTGCTGAAAGGGATTCGTTTAAGGCTGGTAGGGGAATTGATACATTTAAGAAAAGAAGTGTTTGTTTACAGATTAAACAGTGCATTAGACATGGACTACATATAAGAAAGGTTAAAACGGAAGCATTTGGGGGTCTGGCAACAAATCAATTCGTTTACATTATTTCTAATGGAAAAAAATGATTCCGTTTTCGAACAAATCATTTCTCGAACAGCCTTCCAGAGTGAATTAAGTTAGAGAACTGAGGTTCCACTGTAATACAACATTTAGCACTTTGCCTGGCATTACACCGGGTGCATAGAAATAATACTTAGAGAAGTGAGGCATTCTCAAGCCCCCCAGGAGAGACTCTGGAGTGGGTTAGAGGGGATTCCTGAGCTCACAGTAGCCAGGCTGTAAAAGACACACACACACACACACACACACACAGAGGTAAGCCTCACCTCCAGCCCCCCCCCCCCCCACACAGAGGTAAGCCTCACCTCCAGCTCCACACACACACACACACACACACACACACACACACGCCTCACCGCCAGCTCCCGGATACTTACACAAATTCACTGCACAGCTAGAAGGTGACTCTGCTCTCCATCACGGAGGTCTTATTATGCAAAGGTTGCAAACTGACAGCCTCAGGCCTGCATTTGGCCTGTAGACATTTGCCCTCACAGTGCTTAAAAAGATGATTTCCATAAGGCAACTGCACGTAAGAATCCAGCTTTCTAATTTTCTAGCAGAAACACAAGAGCTATTAACAATAGACCCACATCCCTTCATGGCAAGGACCATTTCCAGCTCATCCACCACCTCCTGGGCCCTCCGGGGGTCTGCGTTCCATAGACCCTGCACAGCCCTTGAGTGTGAGGGCCGTCATCAGACTGGATTTGAACAAGGGCTCTGCCTCCCTGGACAAGTCATAACCTCTCTAAGCCTGTTTCTTCATCTGTAAAATGGGTACATAACAGTACCTTCCTCATACAGCTGTTAGGTGAAATGAGATAACAGAAGTAAAGCACTTCGCGCTGGCACTTAGGAAGCATTCTGTGCTTTCCAGCTATTGCTGTTATTACTGCTTTTGGCAGGGAGACCTCGATGAGATGACAACTTTCCTGTCTCTCTAAAGCCCCACTGCTTTGGGGAGGCTTTGGTTGTCTCCACTTTGTTGTCCAGGCAGACGAGGAAATGGTTCCGAAGGCCAGCAGGCATGTTTTTCTCAACTTTCCTTGCTGTAAGCCAAGCTGGCAGAACGTGAACTGTGGCTGCCTTCAGGTGAACCTCGCACTGTGCATCAGTGGGACAACCCACAGGTGGCTTTTCCCCACTTGGCTATCCTATGGCCCACCTGTCAAAGCAGACATCAATGATCCAAGGTGGCCCTTTCATCAAGTACTCAGCAAAACACTGATTTGTTAGCCGACCTGTCCTTTTACTAAAGCATAATCCCACACACAGAGGGCTCTCGGACTGCTCGGCGGAAACAATGCCAAGGGCTGGGTGTGAGGAATGGCAGAAATCAACTGATGGTCCTGAACCCGTGTCTGACTGCACAAAAATTTCAGCAGCTTTCAAATCTGCTTTTCTAGTTGTGCATCTCCACCACGCTGCCTTTGATTTCCTTGCTGTCTCCTTTCTGGCAGCTGTACAACTCAAAGCAAAGCTATTACTTATATTAGAACCAAGAAAAATATTAAAATGCTGTAAAGTTACTTAATCATATCTTCAGTTGTTTTCCTACCAGTCCAGTGATTTATCTGCAACTTTAATCAAGAGCTCATTTGCAGAAATGTAAATGAGCTCCAAACCAAATGTTTTGAGGCTATGTATGTAGGCAACATAAAAAAACTGTTAACTCACTACTGCAGGAGTGAGAGTACTCACTCCCCTGCATTCATATATATTCTCATTTAATCATCACAATTCTAGGAGGTGGGTACTGTTTCCCTTACCTACACCACGAGGAAACTAAGGCTTAAAAGATAAAACTGCCTAATGACATAAAAGCTAAATAAAGGGTTTGGGACCTGGGCAGTCTCAGTTCGAGAATCCAAACTGATCCATTACACTCTCATGTCCAAGGAAATTTGAACTATTGTTAACCTAGTCTGTTTCTTAAACTACCAAGTAGAATACAGGGCAACTTCATTTGGCTTAAGATCTTGGTCAAGAATTAGAAAAAAGCCTGGTGGTGTGGTTCAGTGACTGAGCGTCAACCCATGCACCAAGAGGTCGCTTGTTCAATTCCCAGGCAGGGCACATGCCCAGGTTGTGTGCCCAATCCCCAGTAGGGGGGTATGCAGGAGGCGGCCAATCGATGTTCTCTCTCATTGATGTTTCTATCTCACCCCCGTGCCAGGAAAGGGGAAACAGTATTAGCATTAGTTGTGATTTAAGAATCCAGGTTATCTTTATATATTTTCAATTCTTAAAATCAGTAAGGATTTAAAAATAGTACTATTTCACAGTAAGCCACTGAACTTAGATACCCGAGTTAACACACCCAAGTTCATGAGGTTTCTAAATAAAGAGGTAAACTTTAAATCCATGCCTGAACCCAACACCAGTTTCCTGAAGTGCCTGTGAAAAGGAAACGGACACCTATGGGTAAAGATGAGTGATTTGATTTAATCCTCAAAACAACCTTGAAGAAATCATTTTATCGATAAAGAACAGGCCTAAAAATTTCTTCCTATGAAATCACTCTATGTAATTGAACAGAAATCCTGAAATTGATCAAACATAGGGTTAATACCATCAGAGGAATCAGTAGCCCCACAGTAGTGTCCATGTGATAAAAATATTTTTGTTTTAAGTGAGAGTAAACTTGAGTGGGCAACCTGAATTATAACTGAGGTACAAAGGGGTATTTATCTAGAGAAAAACACAAGACCAGATTTATTTCATACAATGTTATTCACACATTTTTCATTTTCTAATTTATACATAATATACAAAGAAGTGAAGATAACATTATTTCATATGAACCAATAAGAGCCAGGACTTAGACAAACTGGTCCAGACACAATCCATGTCAAAAGGAGACACTCGAGAGTAAAGCCTAAGTGGTTCTGCCCAATTAAGTTTCTTTATTCGGAAATGTCATTTTCCTATTTTATCAAAACTCCATGCCAACTTTTTCTTAAAAAATCACAGGTGGGTACCAAAAATGGCAGACCATAAAATTTTTACAATAACACATCTTTTTCTAGAATAGGCCTCGAAGTATTGGGACAATTGGGTTGTCAACATCAGGACATGTGGGACCACTGGGACCCCAGGAAGAGGGTTCAGTTTCCCAATATGCTATTCTCTAGGACTTTCCAAATTTGCAGAGATAACTGCCTGTGCCAACAGAGCGTAGGGATAAAGGAAAGTCAGCAATTCAACTGTGCAAATCCAGGAAAGTCACTACCAATCTCCAACAAGGACAACTTTGATCCTAAAACCATGAGCTGATTGATACTGGGAACAAAAATTCGACATGGGGCCAAGACACTCTGAGGCTGGCAAAACAAAGCAAAGTGGAAGAGAGCAGCTTAGTGTGGGGGAAAGCACTGCCACTGGGACTGGGACATGCTGATGAACCAGTGTGACAGTGACAAGTGACTGGATTTCATGGCCTCAACATGGAATGTTGGGTTAAAAAACTAGAGAACTAGAGTAACTCAACATCAAATATGAAAAAGTATGCCTGGCACCCCAAACTTTATGCCATTATTTTTAGGTTCATGATATGAGCAGCTAAGTGATAAAACCTTATATTGAATATTGTGCTGAGAAAATTGCTTTTCTTTTGCAGACTTCTAATAAAAACCCCTTACATGTTCAATCTAAAGAGATAGCATGGTTCATTCGTTTTCAGCACTAAACATAAGTGGGTCAACATAAATGTTTTATACAAAATACTGACTTCAACAAAATACAAAGCACTTTCTTTATCTTTCAGAAACTGAATATACAAAGCAAGTTTTTTTTCCAAAATATTTTCATAGGCAAAGGATTAAAAACGATTTTAATTATACACATATGGTCACAATTTTGCCTTAAAAAGATCGTTGGGAAATGTACATAAGGCCGCTTGTAAATGTACATCATGTTACTGTTATGTCTTATGTCCAGAGAAAAAAATGTTATCATACAGATTTGCTCTTACTTGGGAGTAGGCTATCCAAAAATACAGTACTCTTCTGTACAAAGAAAAAAGTCACATCACATTTAATAAGATGGAAAAAGCATTGGCCTCCATGTTAACCAAATATCTCAGTCCAATACTTTCTATTATGCACAATACCCTGACTTCTTGAAAGTGATCCAAATCCTAGCATGTCCATATTAACAGTCAACTATGTTATAAAACAAAATGTTTCTCACAATAATAAAAAGAAAGCTGGTTCGTACTTCTGAAATCATATAAAGATAAAAAAATTTTAAAAAATCACTCTCGATTTGGAGAAATAAATTTACATTATACAACACTATATGCCAGGTCTAAGAGGGCAGGGACATTAATGTACACTAAAATGCAAATGTTTCCCAAAGAGATAAAACAAATTCCATTTACAGCATGAAGGTTTACAAATGTACACCTGTACAACCAAGGAAAGCATCACTACTAAATTAGCAAGGCTTTTATAATAAACACTGAAACAAGATTTGCTTTTTCAAAGTGTAAACTTACCATCTATTACTACACACACAATGCATATATTTATAGGAAGCAAAAAAAGCTATCTGAATATGTAATCATGCTTAAATGTTGAGCTATCAAATTCACTTTTCAGTGGCCCCTTTTCCACCTCTATCTGA
Organism: Tadarida brasiliensis; assembly: GCA_030848825.1. Taxonomy (NCBI): domain Eukaryota; kingdom Metazoa; phylum Chordata; class Mammalia; order Chiroptera; family Molossidae; genus Tadarida; species Tadarida brasiliensis. The sequence goes on along the minus strand of CM061270.1, from coordinate 67,597,047 downwards.
TTCCTACTTTCTGAATCTACTATGAAAAAGCAAAGTAAAGCTCAACACTTCCTCACCGTATCCTTGTAATTCTATAAGCAAAACAATATACAAATTTCCACTCTTTCTCATTGCGAACCAAACCGAAAAGTTAAAATGGGACTTAACCTTCCGTTTAGTGCACTGAACTGGATGGAAGTGTCACCATGATTTTGTTTTGTTTTTTTCCTATCTCTTACAACAATTACATATGTAAGTATATACAATACTTCTATACATTGCCAGAGACATGTTAGGGCAGTATTTGATTAAAACCACACCCATTCTAAATAATGTTAAGTTCTTTTCATTTCAAATCATTTAATTCTTGTCTTACTTGCTGAATTTTATTTGCATGATAGATTGTGAATTACCAAAATACAACTTAACTTTCTTTTTAAAATATTAATAATATTTATGTAAGTTGATTGTTAATCTGTTATAAAAGGCTTCACACAAAGGACAAAAAAAATGACTATATTTCTATATACATCTCTATAAACCTGTTGTGCTATGGGGTCCATAGACCTACCAGACTGCAAGCCAGTTTATTAAAAGAATACTGTACTTTTTCCTTTAAAAACTATTTTTGTGACTTTACAAGGTAAAAATTTACAAAATATGTGACAGCTTTTTTTTTGATACAGTTACATCATATACAGGCATTCTGTGCTTTGCCAGCAATCCAATCTGATAGGTCTCCATTCAGGGTGAAATATCATTTATAATTCACCACTCCCACCCCCCAAATATACACAAGAACCTTAAAAAATTTACAAATGGATGAATAAAGTCAATAAATAGTTTTGCTTTAAAAAAAATTTTGAAGATTCATAGTTGAGTTGTGTTTTGATAATTCACAAAAGAAACGTTCTTTTCACATGGTTACATTATCTTCTTTCTCTTCCCTTTACAGCATTCCATTTGGTGGTCCTCCAATAGGCCCTAGGTCTGGGCTATTTTTCAAATAATATTTTTCCAACTTGGCCAGTATATGCTTCCCATACGTGTATTTGCGCAAAGTAGTAATGTGAGGTCGGATCTGAAAAACAAATAATCTGCTTAGGACATCCAAGTTATTTTAGTTTCTGATTTCTTGGGGGAAAAAAAAAAAGTGCCCCAAATCAGTAACTTAGAAGAAAAACTGGAATTTTCAAATTCAAATCCAAAGAAAGCTGTTTGCAAAAGCACCTCTGTTCCATGCAGTCTCTCCAAACCTCTACTCTCAAATGTGTTCAGTGGCTGAACAAACCACTGCTTGTGAACTAGTACACAGGAAAGAGCAGGGGAGGGGCACTGCCAGGCAAGTGTCACTGGTGTACCACCATGGTCTATGAAGGCAGAACTTTATAATTTGAGACAGCTGGACAAAAATTCAATACAAAATAAAGCAAAAAACATGAACAAGCAATCAGATGTGTGATGGCTAATACACTTAAGATGTTCAATATCTCACTAATAGGTTTTAAAATATAAATGAAATACCATTATCTTCCCATTCAGATTGGCAAAGATTTTATAAATAACTGGTAGTTATGAGATAACATAAAACAGGCACTCTTTTCATATACTGAATAAATGTGCAAACTTGTACAGTCTGAGAGCAACTTGGCAGTATCTATTAAAATGTAAAATGTTTACATACCTTGCACCAGCAATACAACATCTAAATATTTTACCCTACAAAAACATTTATGCAAAGACATTCATATAAAGCACTGCTGATTACATTTTAAAAAATTAGATTCAACAATGAAGATAAATTCAAAATAACCCAATGTCATAAATATTAACATTGGTTGAATAAATAATGTAGTTGTTAAAAGACTGTGAATTCTTTTAGGTATGTATTTTTAAGCAGAAATAGTATATTTTTTAAAAGGCCGAAAATTAAGTTGAAAAAAATTTTAAATCAGAAAGCCAAAAATACTTGCATGATTTTACAAGATCACTTTCTCTCTATACAAGGAGAGGTCCAAAGAGGTTATGTACTTCGTCCTGCTTATTAAATGAATACATTTATAAAAAGATCAAATGTATTTAATTATTTCCTCCAGTGTTCTTTTTAAAAAAATTTCTTTTTAAAAATTTATTTCAGAGAGAGGAAGAAAGAGAGAGAGAGAGAGAAACATCCATGAGAGAGAAACATTGACTGACCATCTCCTGCACGCCCCCCCCACCAGAGATTGAGGCCCAAACCCAGGCATGTGCCCTGACCAGGAATCGAACCGGCAACCTCCCGGTGCATAGGACTTTTAACCAACTCAGCCACACTGGCTGGGCCCTCCCATGTTCTATGGAACTTAATGATTAAAAAAAAAAACACAAAAAAACCAAAATCATTAGCTTTTAGAAGGAAGACAGAAAAAAACAACTGACATAAAACAATCAAAGTATCATAAATTCTGTCTTTGGAAAATGTATTAGGTTAGTGAGAAAATCGAATTAGATTTTAAAATCAATGTTCGGCCTATGTAATATGGCAAATCAAGTATATCTAAATAAGACGGGGAAGGGAAGAACAATGCTAAAGGTAGATAAATAGATAAAAAAATGAATGTGATTTTATTGAGATTACCTTAATAATCTAATAAAAGGGTATACACCATACCTACATCTGCCCAAGGTTATCCACGGATTTTAGATTTTTTTCCCTCAGTTATAACATATATGAGGAAATTAAAGCCTAGAGAAATCAGATGCTTGACCTAAAGTCACACAAACTGAATCAATGGTTTTAAGTGCTATAAAATGTACTACCTTGTGCATGATTATCTTTCTCTGAGCAGGTTCGGCCATATCAATCATCTTCTGAATCACATAATTGGCATACTGGTCCTTCATCATGGTGTATAAGGCACTGTGAGGACCATCATTCTGGCAGCAAACTTCATCAATCAGTAAAGCTCTCTCAGCACGGGAGGCATGAGTAACACACTTTTCTACTACATTGCTGAAAATTAAAGTACACACACAAAAAATTACATTGTTACTTTTTCCTTTATAGCAAAATTCCTTGACTTTTGAAAGAACTTCCTCAATACACTGGAAAACAGAAGAATCAAGATGGGAATCTCTTGAAATTCTCTTACAATTACTTTTAAAACAGAAACTGGTATCATAGGAGAACCCATATTGTACTTCCACAAGTTTAATTATAGGCCTCTTAAAATTATAATTCAATTGCAATTAAAATTATAAAATGGGGAAACTAGGTCATTAGTAAGGTCTGAGACTTTCACAAACAAGCACTAAATAAATTAAATTTGCATTTACTCACAGGTCTTTGGGACAAATAATTTTCTAACTACAGAGTTAAAAAATAGAGCATGCGGGCACACTAATTTGTCATGTAGATTCTTTAAGAATAAAAGCAACGTTCTGTATGTGCTTTTTGACTTTACTAAAGAAAAGATTATATTCCAATGTTACATTCCATATGTATTTCTGTGTTTACTAACAAAAGCCAAAGAATTGAAAGAATAGATCCTTGGAATTAGAAAATATTGCAATACCTGGCAAATTTGTGTTGACTCAGGGCTAAGACTTTTCCTCTAATTTCGGAAACAATTTTGCTCTTGTCTTCAGGTCGACCATGTTCTAGTACATGCTGAATAACATAATTGCCATACTGATCCTAAGTATAGATATTTAAAAATTATTTTAAGTCATTCCTTAGGAATAATGATTATTTTTTAAAAAGATGTTAATCACTTTTCTAAAAAATCCAGTAGCATAGAGTCAGGAGAATACATTAGGCTTTTGTCTCACTGTGTGTCTCTACAGTGTATTAATTTAAGAAAATTATTCTTTCCTAGAAAAATAAATCAGAACCATTTAAAAAATATATAAACATTTCAAATTATGAGGGAGTTTATACCTGGACCAGCTGCTCTGTGTGTTGATGGAGTTCCTCTAAGATAGGTAAGGTCTGTTCTGCAGTGCAGTGCTCTAGGATGCGCTGGATTACTCTGCAGCCGTAAGGATGAGTTGAAAGCACAAACACCTTAAAAAAAATTGGAAGAATTACATTTCCATTCTCTGACTTTTGAAAGATCAGTAAGGCAGACAGGTTTTTGATGACACATTGAATTAATTTAAAATAGAAGGGTGAGGAATTCACATTTAATATGACTATTTAATAAATAAATATAAATTTATTTTTAAAATAATTTATTTATATTTTAAAATATATTTTTATTGCTTTTTTAGAGAGAGAGAGAGGAGGAGAGAGATAGAAACATCGATGTGAAAAAGAAACACTGATTGGCTGCCTCCTGCACACCCCCTACTGGGGATAGAGCCTGCAACTTAGAATTGAACCAGGTCCTCTCAGTCCATGGGATGACACTCAATCCACTGAGCCACATTGGCTAGGCTGGGGTGCTAAAAGTAAAAGTTAAAGGAACCTAAACAGAAGATGAAGGGTATGTAATAAGAAGAAATGCATTGAGGGGTGGGGATAGTGTACACTGTAATTAGGAACTATTAATTACTATGTATTAGTTACTAATTAATATTTATTTTATCTTTTATTATACAGTTTTAAGTTTTCCCCCCTCCTCTCCCAAGAAATACGGAAAATGTTGAGTTTACAATTCTAATAAAGGTTATCTTTACTTCTTAAAGTAATGTAATTAAATTTATATTTCTACTTCTCAGCTTCAAAAAAATGAAGTTATTGACTCACTCTACAAAAGAGGCAGAAATTGATGTACATTCACTATTTTGTTTCCTATTTTTGAATGAAAGTACTGGATATTATCTTCTGACTTATGAAAAATGTGTTAACACTGAAAATCTAAAATAATGCCCTGCTAACTAGGTAGAAACCAAAAACTCTTACTTGTCCTTTGAAAGCATCAATGATGAATTGTAGTGACTGTGGCTGAACACATTCAATACATTTTTGTACAACATGGTTCCCATTCTGATCTTTCACACATTTGAGTACATGGCCATCTAGCTCCTTTACCATTTCACTCTGCAAAAAAGATGACATTTAAATAATTGCCTTATCAAACAATGTTAACAGGATTAAAATACTGAGATGAGAACAAAAGTATACTAGAAAATGTATTTGAAATTTTTTACATATCAAAATTTACTCCTCCAAGTATAATTAGCAGAAGACAATAAATAAGGTGAAAGCTACTAAAACATTTTGCAAGATTATAATGTGAACTATACTAGCTGAAATACAACCTAGTGATGAATTGGCTATATATAAACATATAAATATAAATATATAAATATATATGTATAAAATATTTTTTCTTTATTGATTTTAGAGAGAGAGGAAGGGAGAGGGAGAGAGAGATAGAAACATAGATGAGAGAGAACATCAATTGGCCGCCTCCTGCATGCCCTTCACTGGGCATTTGGCCCACAACCTGGGCATGTGCCCTGAGCGGGAATCAAACTGGGACCTCTCAGTCAATGGGACACTGCTCAATCTACTGAGCCACACTGGCTGGGCTAACTTAAAATATTTAGACTCTTCCATCCAAGAACATGGTATATATCCCATTTAATTTACCTGCATTTTTTTTCTCTTGAAGAACTATACACCTTGTTAATTCCTAGGTTACTTTTCCTGTTGAGTGAGACTTATAAAATCTTTATATATATAAATATGTAATTGATTTAAAAAATTTAATTCTTATTATATAAATATAAGTACAGTCCAAATAAACATTGGAAATAGTAAAATGTATTCCTGATATGGAAAATCAAATAAGCAAGTGATAGCAAAAACACCCATCATCTAGCACTCTGCTTGCCACAGTAGGTACTCAACTATCTTCATGAGAGGTGAAATGATGAAGAGAATAGAGGGCAGAGCAAAGAACTGTCATATAACTTTTAATTAACAATTTACTGTTTGAGACAGATTTTTAAAATCTTTTAGTCTAACTGGAAACATTTAATACGTTACTCCAAGATTATTGTTAAGATAAAAAAAAATTTAAAAATTGAATAGAGTAATACAAAAATTTTGTCTTAACTTACAATTACCTGCTGGTCAGATGAAATAGACTCTAATGCTTTCTGAATAACACGGCACCCATACATCTGCAAGGCTAAGGGTAGAACATGACCACGAATACGAGTAGCCAGGGCTAATTTTTGATCCAAACTCCCAAACTGACAGAGAGGAAAATAATATTACTAAAAAGTGACCATAATGTTACTTTGTTAAAACTTAAATAACCCACTGTTCATAGCCTATAAAAATCAATTTTTAAAATATCACATTTGGGAATTATGCAGGGAGGAGGTATTCAGGTAAAAGTTAAGATAGACTCAGAGATGCTTGAAATGTTAACTGTATTACTTTCTTTGGGGTTAAGTCATACTATAAAAAAATGTCCCTGTTACTAACATACATCTTCACTTTTCATTTCAAACAATCCTCATCTTTAATATAATGAAGCTGAGCCATACATTCAGACTAGATAATTCTCAACTATATTCTGACATAAGCTAACAATACAGATGTTTAATTATAAACTAATAATCAAGTAAATTACAAAATAAATGATACCTAACAAATCCAAATAAAGACTATACTATTATTCACTGCTTCATCTAAGACTTACTCCCAATGCTTTATATTTTCAGATATTAATCAGGATTAATATTAACCTTCCCTTTTAAAGTAGGCCCATATTATTTATTTATATTTATATATATTTTATCCTCACCAGAGGACATTTTTGCATTTATCTTCAGACAGAGCGGGAGGGAGAGAGGGAGGAAGAGAGAGCGCAAAACATCGATGTGAGAGAGACACATCGAGTGGTTGCCACCCACGTGACCCCACAAACTGCAATCGAGGTATGCACCCTTAGCAGGAACTAAACCCGGGTCTCTGTGGACCGAGGGCCAATGCTCTAACCGCTGAGCTAAACCGGCCAGGGCAGGCCCATATATTTTAAAACATATTTTTGTGATTCACAAGGTACATAAATGTTGAATCACTGTTGTACATAACAAACTAATATATTGTATGTCAACACGTTAATAAAAAACCTTTTGTGATTATATACCATAAAATGTCATTTTAACCATTTTTAAGTGTATAATTCAGTGGCATTAATTATATTCACACCATTGTGTAACTGTCAACCACAATCTGTTTCTAAGTCTTTTCAATGCCCCAAACAGAAATGCCGTATGCATTAAGCAGTAAATTCTCCACCCTGCCCTGCCCCTGGTAAACCCTAATCTACTTTATGTCTCCATGATCTATTCTAGATATTTCACATAAGTGGAACCCTACAATGTTCTTTAGTATCTGGCTTATTTCACTTAAGCTTCATCCATGTTGTAGCATGTATCAGAACCCCATTCCTTCTTATGGCTGAATAACCTTCTATTGTATACATATACCACATGTTGCTTATTCATTCATCTGATAGACATTTGAGTTGTTTCCACCTTTTGGCTATTCTGCATAATGCTGAAATGAACACTTAGTGTTTGAGTCCCTGTTTTAAATTATTTTGGGTATTTATAGGGTAGGGCAAAAGTAGGTTTATAGTTGTTCATATGGAAAATAATACATTAATAAGTAATAATGTAAGAATAAACTTTGTTTCGTGTACTCTCAACCGTAAACCTACTTTGCCCCATCATCTATATATCTAGAAGCAAAACTGCTGGGTTGTATAGTAATTTTATGTTTAGTTTTTGAGGAAATGCCACAGCAGCTGAACTATTTTATATTCCAACCAGCAATGTATAAGGGTTCCACAACTTCTCCACATCTCCACCATCTGTTATTTTCCCTTTTTTAAAAAAAGTATAGTCTTCCTAATAACTGTGAAGTGAAATCTCATTGTGGTTTTGATTTGTGTTTCCCTAATAACTAAGGATGTTGAGCTTCTTTTCATATGTTTATTGGTCATTTATATATCTTCTATGGAAAAATGTCTATTCAAGTCCTTTGTCCACTTTTTAATTGGGTTGTCTGAGTTTTAGTTGTTCTTTATTTTTTTATCCTCACTTGAGGATATTTTTCCATTGATTTTTAGATAGAGTGGAGGGAAGGAAGGTGAGAGAGAGGGAGAGGGAGGGAGGGAGGTGGGAGGGGAAGTGAGAGAGAAACATCGACGTGAAAGAGACATATCAATTAGTTGCCTCCTGCACAACCCTGACTGGTGCTGGAAATCGAACCTGTAACTCAGGTACGTGCCCTTGACTGGGAATCAAACCTGAGATTCTTCAGTCTATGGGCCAATGCTCTAACCACTGAGCAACCAGCCAGGGTGAGTTTTAGCTGTTCTTTAAATATTGTGAATATAAAATCTTTATTTTACATGATTTGCAAATATTTCCTCCCAAGCTCATGTATTTCTTTGTGAAAATGACTCTGATGCAACTTCCAGAGCTTTTCTAAGCATCAAGCTTATACTACTTGGATAGATATAAAAACATACATGGGTGCTTACCTCAAAAAACTTTTGTATAACATAGTTGCCAAAAACATCTGTCATTAATTGATATGCTGCTTGTAGAATTTCATTAAATACCATCTGTCGTTCAGCTGGAGTAGCTCTCTCTAGTTTCTGCTGTATGAACCTATGTGGGAAAAATTTTAAATGCCACGACAATCCACAAGTTCCTGTAAAATCTGTATCTGACTTAAGTACTGTACACCTCCAATCCACACAAACACAATTATTTCCAGAAAAAGTACTAACACATTTTCTATAGTGGACAGCCAAAGTAAAACAAAAAGAACAAAAGTTATGAAGATTTCTTTTATAACACCTTAATTTAAAATAATTACTAGTTAGCAAAAATAATGGATATAAAGATGTTTAATCCTTAAGCTAGTTCTGGTTGCATTATAATCAATGGAAAAAAATTACAAATATTTTACTGGTTATTCATGTATTTTTCAGAATATACATACAACATTACTAAATAATATCTTTCCGGAACATAATAAAAGAAACCCTTAGAAATAAAATTCATCAAATGCAACTGAATTCCTTGTAAGCTAGTCCTTTTGAGTGATGCAAGATTCATTTGTTACTCTTAAGGAACTTCCAACTATAGGGGGAGATAAAATTTGTATGCAGCTATCTAATCAATAACTTTTTAAAAAATTTCAGTTTCAGTGCTCGCTTCAGCAGCACACATATTAAAAATTTCAGGTTTACCTTAAAACTCTAAAAAATGAAAATATCTTAAATTTGATTAATGTGTTAGAATTCTACCATTTTCCCTCCTGTGCTGTATCTAAAGAACACTAATTCACCTCAAGCATTACAGTACATGCATTTAATGTACAAAAACACCGAAATTTTCTGTAACAAAAGTGAATGTTTTAATTTAAGCTAAGTAACTGACTACAAATCAATAAAGGAACATAAAAACATATTGCTGGTTTTTAACTTTTTAAAAAGATAATGCATACATCAGGGATGCTTAAAGTCCACAAATGGAATTCAGAATATTTTAAGAAAAATTTAAAGACGTTAAATGTATTCAGAGTCAATGTAATAAAAATCCAATAAAAAGGCACTGCTATGTTTTAGTTATTAAAAATTCTCATCAAAGGAAACTGGAAAATCTTAAAAAATAAATTTAAACCTGTATTTTTATCACTTATCCTAATATGAAAGATAAAATATAATCCATAGTAGGTATTTATTTTTTAAAAGCTTCCAACTTTTATGCAGACCAAATGATTGTAGTCAAGAAAAATTTAGGCTTTCACAAGGTAGCAATTTCCAAGACAGAAATGCAGTGGCCCTGGCCAGTGTGGCTCAGTTGACTGGAGCATCAACCCGTACACCAAAAGTGGTGGGTTCAATTCCCAGTCAGGGCGTGTGTGGGAGGCAACCGATGGATGTTTCTTTATCACATCGATGTTTCTTTCTCTCTCTACCCTTCTCCCCCACTTCCACTCTCTCTAAAATCAATAAAAACACATCCTTGAACAGGATTAAAAAATTAAAAAAAAAAATGCAGTGGAAAGTATCAAAAATCATAATTACTTACCTAGAACCATGCTGGTCTTGAGAAAACTCAACTATGTGTCCAATCAAGTCTCTAAGTTGAAGGTTTGGGAAGCGGTTGTTTCTGAAATCTTCCAATAATCTACTTCGGCCGGAAGGCATAATATCAGACCTATTATACCGAAGCCGAGAAGGAGGAAATAGCTGGCTGCTGGAGCTAAAGAGACTGGAAGTGCTTGAAGCACTTCGATATTTTGCTTCTGCTCCAGGTGCTGCAGAGATATATCGACCACTACCATTTGTCAGTCCTCCTACAACAAAGCAGTTGTGGTCAGCAAATAGTTTTGACAAAGTCATTCCTCAAATAAAAGTTACTTAAACTAAAAAGTCAGTAAATAAATATTCACCCCAGTAATTCCTATGTTATAACAGGAAATTAAAATTGGAGGGAAATCTCACACATTTACTTAATATGTGTGGCTATGAGAAATAGGGGGAAAAGAGACTAGAAAACATGAGGAAAATCTGTATTTGTTCTTGGTAGTTTAGTTTACAGCATAATTATAACATCTAATATCATACACAAAACCTGTATTTATTCTGGGAAGCTTAGTTTAAAACATAATTATAACTAATGTCATACATGCTAATATCAATACCAGAATACTGAAACCACCAAAAAAACTTTCAGTTACATTAACAAGCAAGTTACAAATAACTAGCCAACTCAGGTTTTTTGCCACTGAAAAAGAGTTCGACTAAAATTTACTTGCAGTGTTAATGGAACACTGAAGGCTAATCTGTATTTTTGGAATATATTTTAAAATGTATTAAGTCGTATATACTTCTATGTAAAAAAAATATCATTTCTTAGTTAACACGCTGATTAGTTTTTGAAGTTAGAAAAACCCCACAATATTAGACAATGAATTCAAATAACACACTACTTTAAAATATTTTATTTAAAAATACTCTCCATAAAATACTATTTTACAGATAGGAAAATTGTAGTAACAAATAGCATTTATTATTCCTAGAGCTCTAATACTGATCTGTTAAGACAATGAATAAAAATCCTCTTTAACTTACATACCATTCCAAACAAGAACAATAAACGGCAATCAATAAAAACAAAAATAAATATAAGCAGGAAATTGTTATTACAAATAACCATTTAAAAGTACTTGACAGTGTCCTTTTAAAAAATGTATAAAAAATTGCAAAATGCAGATTTAGTAGTTCAGATAAACAAAAATCCACCATCAGCTTTATGCTACTGTATACCATTTAGATGTAGAAAAGTACTATATATACAATCCAGGCCACAGGGTTAAAGATGATGGAAAGGACACACTGTCGGTGCAAAGTTATACAGAGGCGTTAAAGCCAAAAAGAGTTAAAAGGACAAGGAGCAGTAAAAGTGTTACAATCCTGGAGTGAACTGTTTTACTTTCAGTCCCCACTGCCCTAGCTTTATTCTTCTTCATCAAATTTCCCTTCATCCTGTATGTATATATGCGTATTATTTTTTGAATCCTCAGCCCTCTTTACAATGTTAAGTGCCATAAAATTACATTCATTTACATGCTAGAAACCTGGTGTCTAAGACATGCCTGACAGAGAGTTAAGTATACAATAAATACTCATGAATATTTTATGTAACATCAACTGCCTAAGAGCCAGTTCTATAATATCTTTCCTTAAAAGTGTATAGTTTAACAAGCCATTTTATACATCAAACCCACTAACATCAAATTCTCATGTTCATTCCAGTACTACATGACTATCTCAGTGCTCATATATAAAATATTTAAGAAGTGAAAGAAGTTACTGTCTTAAGAGTTGTCTAGATTTCCTATTAACCCTCTGGTCCGCTTTACTGTATCTATTTATATAGTTCCATTACCTGTTTACAATAATAACTGATTACTAGCCGATTCTAGTCTCTAACAATTCTTTAACTTTTTTGCAGGACAGCAGTGCTATGCTTATCATTTCCATCTGTTTTTACAATGATATTTTCTCGCTCAAAGGGCCACTTATGATGATGTCACTTTATACTAAAATCCTACAGCATTCTGCCAGAGTACATTCTCTATATTCTTGTTTTCATGTCCTTATTCCAAACCCATTTCTTATACAAATTTCCTAGCAGTATTCTAATTGTTCACTTCTTCATCTCTTATGACTATCTCTATATTGTTGCTTATCATTACCTCGAACATAAAGCCTAATTTTTTCTTATCCTTAATGCACTAAAAATTTTCGACACCAAATTCAATATACATACTTACCACAGAAATGACTATGCCAATTTTATTTGATACCTTCCAAATAGTCCTCGCAACATGCAATAGAAATCCCTCATATTGTCTAGATAGTCTTTAATTACATTCTACCAGCAACTAACATCAAACTCCTCAGGCACTCTGACAACTTAAAATGTCTAATACGTTAAACTGCCTCGAGTTTAAAAAATCTTGAAATTTCACTTCTAGACTAATTAGTATTTTCACTTATAAAAGTAAAAAATTTTAACTCAGAGTTGGATACTTTCCTTTCCTTACAAATTAAGAAGCATTGAAAACCCAACTTCTAGCCCTGGCCAGTGTGGCTCTCAGTTGGTTGAGTGTTGTCCATGCACTGAAAGGTCACCTGTTCAATTCTGAGTCAGGGCACATGCCCAGGTTGTGGGTTCGATCCCTGGTTAGATGCCTGTGCCCGTAGGGAGGCAACCAATTGATATTTCTCTCTCTAAAAGTCAATAAGAACATATTAAAACCCAATTTATAATATACATCAAACATTTTTAAATGTGGTTTTCTAAATATTGAAAGCATGTCATCCAAAATCTATTTGGAGATTGAGGGACATTCTACAAAACAACTGGTCTGTAATCTTAAAAAATGCTGAGGTCACTTGATAGTATTATATTATTGTTAATTTCCTCAGCCTCCTATAATAACTGTGGTTATATTTTTTTAAATGTCCTTATTTTCAGGAAACATAGTGATGTATTTGTGAGTAAGGGACATTATGTCTGCAACTTCCTTTCATAAATGTAAGAAAAAAAAATAGGTGTGAGGGGAGAGAAATGCAGAGAGGGGGGGAAAGAGAAAAATGATAAAGTAAATGTGGGATAATAACATTTAGAGTATCTGGGTGAAGAATATGCTGGTATTTTTTGTATTAGTGTTACAACTTTCCCATAAACCTGAAATTATTCCCAAACTTGTTAAAAACAAACAAACAAACAAACAGGTCATCTATATTCATACCACTACTACTGGTAGTCTAATAGCAGACGTGTTCTGAACCAAATATGTTAAAGGGATAATAGTCCCTTTAATTCAGTACTGACTCCTCCTATCATTTACCACTTTTCAATCACTATCTGAATACGAGTGTATGGGAAATGAAGATCTGTATTATAATTTCACAGACGAAGTCACTACGGTCCAAAATAGTGTGACCTGAAGCTAGTCAGCTAGGACTCTTAGACCAGAGCTTATCACACAAGTGTGTTGGCTCCTTATATGCTATTTACATAGTTATCTTTCAAGTTCATTCATGAAACTGAAGGAAGATCAACACCTTACAATGATCCTAGTATAAATAATATGATTTTATAAGTTTTCATTTAATTCCTTTGAGAAGTATATTGTTTCAGAATCCTTCCCTAGTAAATAACAGTATTCAAAAAGATTTTAAAATACTGGGAAAATCACAGGGGAGAAAAACAATGCAATAACTGAAACCACAAAATAAACTTGACTAGTTGTTTCACTTTTCATTATTTCCCACCTCCCTAGGATATGGAATGATAGTTTCTCAACCTAACACACCTGTATATTCTTTTAAAAATACAGATTCCTCAGTCTTATTTAAGACCTACTGAATTACCCTCAGTGAATAGTATTTATTTAAAAAACAACAACGATGTATCTGAAGGTTATTCTGATAGAAGAGTTTGGCGGCCAATGAATTAGAATCAAGATAATTAAGGTTTCATTTTATAGCACGTTGTCAACTACTAATTAAAAAAAAATCATAATCCAAGTAGATTTTGGGTTCTCAAAAGAGTACAACTACATACAGGCTACTAGGCAGAGTCCGTTTCAGAAGGCAAGGTTCTGGAAAGGTCAAGAAATAGTAATATGATAATGGAAGATGACTAGTTCATTGAAGTAGGCAATCAATGGTATAGAATGGAATGGGTAGCTGAAAAAAGTTAAAAAAAAAAAACCAGTCTATTTTATTATAGGGCACTAACTTTAGTTACCTCTAGCCCATAAAAAGATCCACTTAGGCCCTGGCCGATTTGGCTCAGTGGTCAGAGCATCGGCCCACAGAACAGAGAGTCTTGGGTTCGGTTCCCGCTAAGGGCACATATCTCAGTTGCAGTTTGTCCCTGGCCCCGGTTGGGATTAGGTGGGTGGCAACCACTCGATGTGTCTCTCTCACATCAATGTTTCTCTCTCTCTTCCTCCCTCTCTCCCTCCTGCTCTATTTGAAGATAAATGCAAAAGGTGTCCTCAGGTGAGGACAAAAAAAAAAAAAAAGATCCACTTAGTACTTTTAGTTTTTTTATTTTTTGTGAGAAGAGAAAAAAATCTTTATTTATTTATTTTAATATTTTTTTCTTTATTGATTTTAGAGAGAGAGAAAGGGAGAGATAACATCAATTGGCTGCCTCCTGCATGCCCCCCACTGGGGATCGGGCCCACAACCTAGGCATGTGCCCTGACCAGGAATGGAACCAGTGACCTCGGGTCAAAACTCAACCACTGAGCCACACCCGCCGGGCTAGTTTAGTATTTTTTTAATAATCAGTTTTCAAAAGAAGTATATGTAACATTCAGCCTTAGATAATCTGACATATTATTAGTAGTACATTTATCTGCACATTGTTAGACTTTAACAGGGAAAAAAAGACTTCAAAGCAGTGCTTCTCAATATGTACACAAATCACTTTGGGGTACTGATGACACATTTATAATATTAAAAGCTGTAATTTTTTCGAAGGACAACACTGGTTAGACCTTTGTCCCGAGTCCTGGCATCTCACTTTAAATAGGTTTTATGTGTTCAACATAATCAGTTTCTTTACCTACTTTACAAAACCTATTTAATTAGTATTCAAGATTGATACTATATGCTAGACCGTGAGGATCTATGACATGTAGTATTCACCTGTAACTACTAAAGTATATTATCTCTAAAAGATAAGAACTCTTGCCCGGCCGGTGTGACTCATTGGTTGAGCGTCACCTGTTCGAATCCCTATCAGGGCACATGCCCAGGTTGTGGGCCAAATCCCCAGTGGGGGCATGCAGGAGGCGGCCAACCGATGTTCTCTCTCATCAATGTTTCTCTATCTCCCCATCTCCCTTCCTCTCTCTAATATCAATAAAGAAAAAAAAAAACATTAAAAAAAAAAAAAAGGAGGCCTCTATCATCTTGGAGAATACATACATCGTCATGAACAATGTTGGTAGAAACATGAATGAATGCTCAAAATTCTCCAAATGAGATCTCAAAAGGAAAAAAGAACATATTATTGGAAACTGGAGGAAAGGCAATCCTTGTTATAAAGTGGCAAAAACTTTGCTGAAGTATGTTATGCTGGGTTGTAAGCAGAACTTTTATGGGATAAATTTGGATATTTATTTATTTATTTTATCCTCACCCGAGGACATTTTTTCATTTTTTGTTCAGATAGAGTGGGAGGGGAGAGAGAGGAAGAGAGAGAGAGAGAGAGAGAGAGAGAGAGAGAGAGAGAGAGAGAGAGACATCGACGTGAAAGGGACACATCGAGTGGCTGCCACCCGCACGACCAACCAGGGCCGGGGACAAACTGCAACCGAAGTACATGCCCTTAGCGGGAACCGAACCCGGGTCTCTCTGGACCGCAGGCCGACGCTCTAACCGCTGAGCCAAACCAGCCAGGGCTAAATTTGGATATTTAGCCGAGACTTCCAAGCAAAGTGTTAAAGGTGTGGCCTGGTTTCTCCTAGTTACTGATGGTAAAATAAGAGACAAAATTGTTTAGCAAAAGAAAACCAGCACTTGAAGATTTGAAAAAGTCTTAGCTTATCCAGACAGAGTGCTGAAGAAGCACAGCCAATGAGTGTGGCCAGAAATCCCCGATATTAACTGACGGCCAACAATGGTTTCAAGAACTTTGTATCAGCAGAAACACTGCCAGTCTGAGCTGAAAGGGACAGAGACGAGACAAAATGAAGAACAACTCTGAGGGCAGAGCCACACATACAGAGGCCAGAGCATCTAGCCACAGGTGATTATTCTCAAGCCCTGAGACCAAATGGAATTTGCCCCACTGAGTTTCAGACTTGCTTGAGACTGGTAACCCCTTTATTGCTTCTATTCTCTCCCTTTTGGAATGGGAACGTCTACCTGATGCCTGTCCCACTACTGTTACTTTGGAAGCAGATAACTTATTTTCTAGGTTTCACAGGTCATAGGTATAAAGGAATTTTGACCCAGGCCAAACCATATCCAGAGTTTCACCTGATTTAGAAGATGAGATTTGGGAATTAAAGCTGATGCTAGAATGGGTTAAGACTCTTGGGGATGCTGGGATTGGGTGAATGTATTTTGTATATGGGTCAAAATATAAAATTTGGGAGACCAGACGGAAATGTCTCCACAAAAGATATGTTTAATTCTTAACTCTTGGTACCTGTGAACTTGACTTTATTTGGAAACAGGGTCTTTTCAGATGTAATCAAGTTAAAATGAGGTTATACTGGATTAGGTTGGGCTCTCATCCAAAGATTGGTGTCCTTATAAGAGGAGGAACATGAGGACAGAAACACAAAGGAGAATACCATGTACTAGTGGAGGCAGAGATTGGAGCAATGTACTACAAGCCAAGGAAAGCCAAGGATTGCCAGCAACCACCAGAAGCTGGGAAGAGGCAAGGAAGAATTGTCCTCTATAGCCTTCAAAGGGAATATGGCCCTGGCCAACATCCTGATATGACTTCTAGTCTTCAGAACTGTGAAACTATAATAAATTTGTTGTTTTTACCACCTAGCTTTAATAATTTGTTATAGCAGCCCTAGAAAATTAATGCATATTCTATCCTAACAATCCTATGAAACAAAGATATCTTCATTTTACTTATTATGCAATAGGCTTAGAGAAGCTGAAATACCTTATTCAAGAATGCATAGCTAATAATTGGACTGAGGGTTTTTTCTTTTTACTATTATGTCTGAATAATTCGCTTAAAGCTTTCAGTAATACTCTCTTAGGCTTCGATGAGTTTATAAACCAACATGATTTTGGTTAAAATTATAATCTTCCACATGATTTTAGTAGGCTAACAATAAAAAGCAAAAACACATAAACATGTCAAGTGTGCTACCTTGAATTTGTACATTTTTATAACAATATGTAAACAAACAACATTAGATGAAAACTATAAACCAAAGTAAAAATCTACTTTCATTGCTACTGCAGTGGCAAGCAGAGTTCAAGTCAAGTAGGTAGGCAAGTAGGTAGGAAGGAAAAAAAATGCATTAGGGAGATGATGGGGGATAAGTCAAAGGCTAATATGAACACCCAAAGATTCCGGGAATTATGAGTTAAAAGGGAAGCGTGAACTGGAGTAAAGTCGTATGTAAATTATGAATTATTTCTTTCCAAGGTGTCTTTCTCCATGCGGTGCTACTGGAAATTTCCATGGGATAATCCTTTTTTGTTGTTGTTATGAAAAGTTTAGCATCTGGCTGCTAAATGTTAATAGACTCTTTAATGGCAACAGAATTCCCACAATCTTTGTGACAGGCAAAAACTGATGCCACAACTTGTTCACCTCATCATACTAGGTGTTTTAAACAAGCACTCCAAGTGATTCTTCTGATGCTGAACCACTGAATCCGATCAAGTATTTTCTAGTCCTAGCTCTATGATTATCTTAACTGAATTAACTGATGAAAACATTCTGTCATTAGACCCACAAAATCACAGATGTTATTAAAGGATAATGAGTAAAACATAAGGATGAGATCTAATCATTGTGACCCCAAATTAGAACTAAGATCAATAAATATGTGTACAGAAACAAAACATAAAATAATTCCTCCACATAAGTAGTAATTTTAGAATTTCTTCTCATGATGAAATACTCATCAACAAATAAATGACTTTTAGACATAACAAAGACTTGAAGCAGTGCTTAAATTTACACCATCATGAGAACCTATAAATAATATTTTGTTGAGGGCTGGATATATTGTCCTGTAGCCAGTCCCTGAGTCACCTGCCTGATTAAACATTCTTACTTCATGGAGTCGATAACATATTTGGACTTTAAATGTACAGACAAGAACTTCACTGTAAATCTCAAGAGTAACTAAAGTGAGAAAGGTATCTAGAAGTCTAGTAATCTTATACACAATTTAGAAAAAAAAAACATAACCTATGCCACTTTGAGATAAATAGTCAGAGAGGCTGATTAGAATATTGTTATTTATACACTTTGTAAAGTTGTTCAGTTCATTACAGAGTAACACAAAAAGCAAGAATAGTAACTGGAGTCAGACTGTGTTCTAGCCTCAGTTCTATCGTTTATTGTCTCTTGGGCTCATATGACCTGTCATTTTTTTCAACTTTAAATGGGTATATCACTTAGCCAGTCTATGTTAACAGTAAGGATGAAACGAAATAATGAACACGCAGGTGCTTTAGAACACTATTAAATACTATTCAGTTATAGGGAACTTACTGCTTAATGATAATAGTGCTTCCAATGAAAGCTTGAAAAAAAGGAATAGTTTTCTGCTTTAAAGACCATGTATGAAACTGGACACAGCCTTATAACCAATATGACTGTACTTGCTTTAATTCTTAAACATTTCATTCTAGAGAAGCAGCTGAGCATATCTGTCAAAAGTCAGCAATTTTAACACATGCAACTACCACTTAACAGGAAAAATGATCCTAAAAGTTAATATTATCCTGCCTACACTTAATACATACAATCTGCTGTGATTAGGAGAGAAGATAGGTTATAATATTATCTAATCCACAGCAAGCTAAAGTACCATGTTATTACTAAATACATGATGTTAATCTTCAGAACCAATAGCCACCTTCCAATAACAAATTTCACTAAGTGCTACTACTCGATGCTCAACGTGATGCCCAGAATTTGGCACTGCTCTTTGTATTTCAAGATAAAAACCATTAATCTCAAAGTTGTCTTTCCTTGTTCTTTTCATACTTGTTTCTCTGACTCCTCCTACCCCCAGTAATTTAAATGCTGCTTTTAAAGAGTTGAAGTCTGAAGGAGCTTCAAATGGCCAAAAATGGTAAAAGTTTAGGATTTAAAAAAAGGTGTAATGCCCAGCCAGTGTGCCTCAGTGGTTGAGTGTCGACCCATGAACCAAGAGGTCACCGGTTTGATTCCAGGTCAGGGCACATGCCCCGGTTGTGGGCCGAATCCCCAACTGGGGGCATGCAGGAGGCAGTCAATCGATGTTCTCTCTCACAGATGTTTCTGTCTCTCTCTCCCTCTCTCTCTAAAAATTCAATAAAGAAAAAAATAAAAAAATAAATAAATAAATAAATACCAAAAAAAGGTGTAAAATTGATGTCTCAGACTGCAATGGATGGAAACATACCAGCTATTATAAAAATCCATTTTAATTTGCGGATACAATGATGATTTAAAAAACATGAGAAAATAAAGTTAGAAAATAAAGAGGGGGAAAAAAAAATCAAGCATTATCCTAACTCATATATCAACTGTATATTTCAAGGTAACATCACAATTGATGAGGAAAAATTCTTTTTATAGAAAAGTTCCAGCTAATAAACGCAGAAGGAAAGATAGAATTAAGAGTATCAACATTTCACAACTGCTGAAGAAATCTTTAGGCAATGATCAGACTGACAACCTCACAATACAGAGACCAGACACGAGTCTTCTGACATGGTACAACAGAGTGTACAGAACCACATCTGCCCAAAATAACCAACCAACCAACAATCATACCAAACCTCTAGGTTTAATTCCATTTTATAGAAAACACAGAGATATGTTAACATAGAGGAACATATTAAACACTACCATAAGCAAAGTCAAGAATGTGGGAAAGTCAACAGGACCAAGTGTCTTCAACAAATACATGGAAAGAAAAAAAAAAGACGAAGGGGAAATGGTTCCCTATAACATACCAAACAAATGTACTATATGAACCTTATTTGGATTCTGATTCAAACAATAACAACTGCAAAGACATTTAAGTAATGACATTTAGGAAATTAAAGTAATGAGAAACTATTAATTTTAAAAGGTATAATGATATTGTGGTTGTAATTTTTGAAAATAGGAGTCTCTCTCAGAAATTTCATACAAGAAAATGGAATAAAATTATTTTTTTCATGTTCCTGACTTCAATATATTAAAAAAGTAACAAGACAGAAAATCCTAACAAAAATTTTCAGTTTACAAAAAAATAAACAATCAAAACCTATCAAATGAAATACTTGTTAAATTAAGTGACTACTAGTCATACTACTAAAAATACTTATGGCAATCTAATAATTATTTTTAAAGTGAAACATCTTTTCTGGAGAGCCAGAAACACACAAAATGTTGCCATTAGGCTTTTTCTGTGAATTAAATAACTAGCACAGAGAGAGCTGATAAAAAAAAAAAAAAAGTTCACTAATATGTTTTATCCAATACTTTAAGAATGTAGATATCGCCATGTGTGGTTCAGTAGACTGAGTATCGTACCATGGACTGAGAGGTTTAGGTTCAATTCCAGGTCAGGGAGTGGTGGGCTCAATTCCCAGTAGGAGGTGTGCAGGAGGCAGCTGACAGATGTTTCTCTCTCACATGGATGTTTCTATCTCTCTCTCCCTTCCTAAGAAATTAATAAAAATATATATTTTTAAAAAAAGAATGTAGATATCAAAGCCTATCATTAACTATAATGATTATGTGTCTTAAAATCTCACAAGACAGTAACTCGGAACTAATTCCAACCAATTCTACTGAAACTGAGAACTTCTATCTCATTATATTATATTCTTAACGTGTAAGCTCAGTAAAATTATTTTAAAAATAAATATGAAAATTTATTTCCAAAGGCATTTTATAAATCATTATAGCCTTGATAACTTGATTCATAAAGAAATCCTCTTCAAGGACATACAATTTAAAATATTTTTTTAGAAGAGAGAGCATGTGAGTCTTGCACTGTGACTGAATCACAGGAAAGCAAAAGATTAATTTTTTTTCCTTTATTGATTTTAGAGAGAGAGGAAGTAAGAGGGAGAGAGAGATAGAAACATTGATGAGAGAGAACATTGACTGGCTGCCTCCTGGATGGCCCCCACTGAGATTTGGCCCACAACCTGGGCATGTGCCCTAACTGGGAATCAAACCAGTGACCTCTTGGTGCATGGTTCGATGCTCAACCACTGAGCCACACCAGGTGAGCAAGGATCAATTATTTCCATGAATACTATGCAAAGAGTAAATTTATGAAATTTACTAAATTATTTTCAACTCAGCCAAGTCGAGTCTATTCCTTGTTAACAACATTGCTTGTCATACTACAACTAAAGCTATGGAAAACCAGATTATAAAAGGAAATAATCTACAGATAAGCCCTGGCCAGTTTGGGTCAGTGGTTGGAGCATCAGTCCATGGACCGAAGAGTCTCAGGTTCGATCCCCAGCCCCGGTAGGGGTTGTGAGTGAGGCAACCCATCGATGTGTTTCTCTCACATCAATATTTCTTTCTCCCTCTCTCTCCCACTCTATCTTAAAAGACAAAACAAAGGAAAAGTAACCGCGTGTGAGGTTTAAAAATAAAAAAAATTACAGATAATACCAATCAGAGCTGCACTGAAATATCAGATTTCAAGCTGAAGCTAAACTAAGGAGTTTAACTAAGGGTACAAAGTATCAGGATAATGTAGAACTGCTGGCCCAAGTTACGGTAATTTCTCAAAACTGACTAGACTCCCTTCCTTAAGCATCTATACGGTTAGATATTTTACATTCTTAACAAAAATCTAGATTGCTGCTTAATTATAGAAACATCTAAAAAGTCATTTATAACCCAATTTCTAAGCAACCTGTGTAGAATAATTAGTGCCATTTATGCAGGCTCTAAAGCACAACAGTTGACAGGAATCTGACCTGAAACTTACCTATGAAAAAAAATGACAGGACATGACGAATATAATCTTAACAAATAAAACATAAAACTACTACGAAAGACCTACTCTTAGGTTTGTTATGTTCCAAATTTGTGTGTCCGTTTCAAAGGAATGTCTTATATAAAGGTGGTGGAAAAGGTCTGAATAGAAATAACAGAAATCAGGAACTAAGCAGCTCCTGTGACTAAGAGGAAAAGATGATAAATGAAGGAAGGTGTTAAATTGAAAACCGATACGTTTACACAAATAGTGCTGCAAAGCAGATCACAGGACTCCACCTGAATAAATGTACTGTATATATATATATATATTCACTATCCCCAAAAGAGCAAAGGCCCAGAATTTGGGGTGGAGGACCAGTCTTTAAAAAAGCAATCTGGCCCACTTTGTAATGACATAATTTTAAATGATTACTACAAAAGATATCTTTGTTACATGGACACTTAGTGTATACTGTATTAATGAGCTTTAGGAAAAAAATATCTACACTCTTATGATGGGGGGAGAGGGTCAAACACATCTACTTACAATGACAACATTACTTTTTAAATTGGAAGCTGATTTACATCTTTCCAACTACATAAAAAATCAGCAATAGAATCTCTCATTTTCAGTTGAGGTAACTAGGATTACAAAAAATCCAAAATCTGATTTTAATGAAATATTTTGTAGAAGAGACAGGGTTTCATACAAAGCCTCTGATATCCAAAAAACTTTCAAAAAATACAATAATTGCACTGATAAATACTTCCCAGAGAGGGAAAAAGGTAACCAGTAATTCAATAATTTTAAGGTGGGGGCAATTTTAACACACAGATAAAAAGAAAAATTCTAAATGCTCCAACTTCAAGGGTACAACAAGCCTAAACCATTTTTTTCTTAAACTAACAACATATTTAGAAGAGAAATATATGGACCAAACCCTTAAGATTCTTTAACTCACAAACATACTACAAATTCATACACCCTGATATAACCCCTTGGTAAAATGGCCAGGCATTCAAAGGCCAAAGCAAAAACCACTGTACTAAACTAAGTTATTTTAAGTTAAATAACTATGTGACTAATGTTTTCCTTTTGGTGTGCAAAAACTTTTGATAGTGAAAATTCTTTCACTATCACGTATAAATAGTTGACTTTTCAGATGATCTAAAACACACACAAATCAAAAGCACAGACAAGAAAAAACACACCACTGTATTTCATAAAAGAAACAAGATACAATAGGGGTCTTTACCTTACTATACATTAGACCCTCATTTTAAATTTTCATGACAATAGAACTTTTTCAAAAAGCTAGTATCTAAAAGCAAAAGCAATTTGGCATGTTTTATCCAACATTAAATATTTTACATATATTATAAACACACACACAAACACACTTACATGTATACATACAAATAAAAAGGGTTTTGGGTTTTTTGTTTACCTAAATGCAAACTGGATGAGGATCCATGTGATGAAAGTGATGGCGGTGGCGTAAGTGAATGTCCTGGAGTTTGGCTTGGCAGAGGCATGCCTATTGGACTTGGAGAGGAGGAAAATCCCAGACTATTGTAAAATGGTTGCCCTATGGGTGCTAGGCTGCTACTAGATCTTTTGTACAAGTCAGAGCTAGTAGATAGAGACTCTCTCCTTGTGGCACTACTACTTGCAGAACTGCCAACTGAAGAAGAAATAAAAAAAACCCTAATTACATACAGTGTTAACTGAATAAAACCTATCCCCAACTCTTGCTGGGAAATAACAGAAGTGATCACAATAATTATTTTTAGAAACATTATGAAGAAGATAATTACTGTGATAACTATATATACTAACTTATTAATCATAAAAGGGTATAAATGCACCCCAAAAAAGTAACCAAATACTTAACATAGCAGTCATATGCTCATTACTTCACACATATTTACCATTGACACATATGATTACTGTGCTTTAATACCCTGGTATGATTTATAAACCCTGGAATTGTAAGTTATCTGCTTTAAGATATGCCAGAGAGTAAATTCCAATAAGGTTAAATTTTGGTAGTGTCCTAATCTCTGGAGCCAGTTCTTAGACTTCAATTCAATGCCAAGAAAAGATTATATTGATAAATAGAATATTAATATATTTCCCTCACCATTCACATTTAATTTGGCGTCTACCCTGTGTTCAAATCATAGTACTTTAAGTCCACATTGGCCCAAATATTAGTCACTTGTGAAATATAGATGGCAGCTTATTCCTCAGTACTTTTCACACTACACATTCTCCTTATCCTTCAACTAAATTACAAAATATATATGAAAAAACTAAACTTTCTTTTAGAAAATAGCTCTTAGAAAATAGCTCTCATTACTGTTATCACACCAAAAACATGCTTTCACTTACCCCTCAGGATCTTCCATTCCTAAGATTTTATTACTGGCCTTGTTAGCGCCTTACTCAAGTGAAGACTGATCGGCCTTTTTTTTCTTAGGTAACAGATGATTATTTTATATTACATCCCTTATTGTCCTACATACTGAATGCTTTTTACTTAATTCCAAATTCAACTATTAACCTTCTAGTTCATTTTTCCTTTTGTGCTTCACAAAATCATAAAATAGCAGAATCACATTACCATGTAGCTGTGCAAGCAATGCTCAGAAAGCAATCCAAAATTTGGCTGTTCACATGTATCTGGAAAATCAAGTTCTTTACCAAGTGTTTGAAGGGGCTGTCTAAAACTCCCAATTCTTATCTCAATTAGTACCCATATTTTCAAATATGCTTCCTTCTTAGTTCTAAGCACTGTCCTTTTTAAACTGAATGCCTTTTTCACCTAAGGGGATTTCATATTACTTTTCTTAACCTGTCAAGTTTTTTAAGGACAAACTTTATACTCAGACCAATATGGTTATTTGCTTCAAGAGAATTTTAATATTTCTAGTTGGACTTGGTTTCCTAACCTCAAGTCAATTTTAAGTCGGTCATAAGGATATAGGTTAAAGAGAAAAATTAAGCAGAGCATATGATGGGTAGACCAAGTTAAACTTATAATACAGAAATAAAGAAACTTTAATTAAAAGAATAAAGAAACTTTAATTACACTGGTTCTTGCCAAATTCAAAATTCTATAAAGAAAAAATAGTAGGGTCCCACTGCTATATTAGGCAAAATATTATAACACTATTCAACCTTTTATACCTGCCAGTGAAGTTTCTGAAAGACTGATAATGTGTTTTATTGAAAATTTTACATCTTAAGATATCATTATAACAGGGAAATACTAGGTAACTATATGTACTTGAATAGCAAAAAACAAATATAAACACTAATATAGTAAATAGACCTTCTTAAGTTGGTTTTGGCAAAATTGACAACGTATGCTACATTAACTATGCTAATTTAAAAGGACACTGTCAAAGTGATTTTTGTAAGACATGGCTACATTTTAAAGTCCTATTTATTTCAGTAACAATTTAACTGACAAAGACAATAACTCTCTAATAAGAGCAGTAGCACTATCATTCCCCCTGGAAAATAATTAAATAAACCATAGTTTTGACACATGCGATATTATTTTCCTCTAAAAAGGAAAAGCCAAACCAAACATTTAAAAGTAATTCAAAAATAGCTTTAAACATAAACAAAATGGCTCCTTAAGTTTTACTATATGCCTAAATTATCTGTAACAGTGTGACTAGGAAATATGAAACAAAGTCTATCCAAAATATCTAAGAAGATAGACAGACAATGGAGTCACTCACTAATCATTAATCAACTGTGTATATATACAATGTTAAATTACAAACTTTCAATTATAACAGCACTTTCTAAATAACCGGTATCAAACAGATGATTTAATCACTATATTACAATGGTTGAGCTTCCTAGCCAACTGTTTATATGTTAGGGTATTTAACACTGTTAAGCATTAATAAATTCATTATATAGGTAAGACAATGACTGTGTAAATGTTACTGTGTATGTAAATGTGCACATAACCACAATATACTTTAGATTTCATATAGGCATGGAACTGCCATAATGTAAAACAGCAATGCTAGATTTGTTGTAAGCATACATATTGTAGTACTTGAATGAATTCTCACAAAATGTCCAAGAGGAGGGAGAAGATGATAAGGCTATTTTTATTGGCATCTGGGGTGGCAATTATTAATACCCTCTGAAGCAAGATAAAACAGAGGTACCCCAGACTGAATATCAGAATTGAGTAAGCAATGCTTTTAAAGGAGGCATGAAGAAGGTAAGTTTTGGGGAAAGAGGCATCTGTAGGGGACATTAGTAGGAAACAAAACTTTTATGCCAACCAGTTCCTGAATGCTGGGGAAAGCTCTTCAAAACTAAGAGGCAAATGGGAATTTGGAAGAATTGGGTAAGGGAACCTACAAATCTATACCAGACCACCAATGACATATTTTATTAGAAAAGGGTAAATGAGGTTTATCAAAGCTCTTCTCTATTTTCCCTGGATTATTTGGGGTCTTTAATTTACAGTTTAGAATCTAGTTACTTCAACAAAGTTTTTTTTCCTAAAGTTGTATGTTCCTTGATTTTATTCAGCATATTTAGGATTATTTGGGGGAAATAATCAATTGTCAATTGTATTAGAAGCAAAAAATAAGTCCTATGGGAGTGCTTGGGCTGGAGATAAAAATACTAAACTCTATAAAGAATGAAAAAAAAAAAAACACAAGTAGAAAATTTAAATTAAAAGATTGAACGGTCTTCATGTTCACTAGATATTCCCTCAGAAGTTATTGTGCCCATTCTTTAGGTAATTTTGTTAGGCAAGTATGATGATTCCCTATTGTATTTCATTATAACAAAAAAAGCATTTCGCATCTAAAAGTTTATAACTGCTGTTCAAGACCATTCCTCTTATAAATATTAAAAGTTCTGAAGACACTTCCTTAGAAAACTGGCAAGCATATTAACAATGACTGACACATGTTAGTTATGCCATTTTCCACACCAGATCCAAATACATAGCCCTGCCCCTCTTGAAAAGGCTGCCAATTGTACCAAAGAATGAGAGTAAGCAGCTTTCCCCCTAATGCTTCCTGAATACACTGGGAACTTTAGAGAATGATTATTAATACAAGGTGTTGTCAACAGTGGGCCTCTTCTCATTTCACTTAGTTCTTCCTCAGTTACAAAATCAGTTTGTGTGGGTAAATTATTTGTTTTGTGAAGCTATTTAACATTTGAATTTCTCAAGTATTATATATAAAAGTAGGACACGGGAAAAACATCCTTTCAAATGAATTTTTGGTATTAAAGTCTAAATTATTTAGTCTAAAATAAAGATAAGCGTACTGGTAGTTTCTTAGGGGCTTCTGTTTAGAATGTTTCATCGTATTTTATTTTTATATAGTATATGAAATTTAAAAAGCCGTAAGAATCAGTACCCTTAATAAGATTAAATCATCCTACTAAAACAAAAATTAGAATGCAATTCTTAAAGCCAGGGGAAAATGTATTATATTTGAGAAAAGGATGGGCTGCTTGAAATGAGTTGAACATTGCAGGAAGTAGTTTTTCTTCTACAAAAACCAATAAACCAGTAGTTTAGTCCTGTCCTTTCTACACTACAAGCTATTTATTATTGCTTATTTTAATATTAAAAACATAGATATAATCATATCTACTTAGAGTACACTCATCTTAAAAAGAAACGTACCTGATGAACCAAATCCACTGAGGGCTGAGCCTATAGCAGCACCCAAAGAGCTACTGCTTCCAAAGCCAAGCGATGTACTTCCAGGCTGGCCAGGTCCGTGAGAAAATAAAGAACTGCTCTGGGAGCTATTAGTCAAAGAAGTGCTCCCGTAAAATGAATTAGACTGTAGATTAGTGCTTGGCTGCTGTTGCTGCTGCTGCTGCTGTGGTGGCTGAGTGCCAATTGGCCGAAACAGACCATTTGTGCTGCCTGTAAGACTATTTGCAGTTCCTCCAGCTGCTGCTGCTGCTGCTGCAAAATAAATTTCAGATACTTCTTAAAACTACTTAGAAAAATGATTCTGTTTTTGAAATATCTCAACCACCACCAGAAAAATTATCCCTGAAAATGTCAGTTACACTTACCAGCTTGTGCTGCTGCTGAACTAATTAAAACAGGTGTTGGAGCCATTAATCGAACTGGAGCTCCAAGGCCAGTTCTTGCTCCAGGGCCAACCACTAAGGCACCAGTCTGATCATAATAGGCAGTTGGAGCTAGTACTTGATAGCCTAGATAATATTAAAATAAATGTTTACTAAGGAAAACATTTACTGTAGAAAACATGCATATTTATTTCGCCCTGCATCTGTGTTTTTATCAACCAGAAAACACAGCTATTGTATACCATTAATATAATACCCTTAGTTACTATATGAAAATAAAACACATTTGAGAAGGTATTATTAAATGTATGAAAATGTAGTAGAGCGTAGGTATATTTTAACAAAGATGCCTTTCACTTATGGACCACAAAATGATAAGGTATTTTCCTCGATATAGAAATTACAGGCTATCAAGTGCTGATAATAAAAATGTATTCCTATTCAGTCAGGTCTGAGAGGAGGATGAATAGAAAGACTAAGAAAAGTGAGGTAGAACACTATAAAGAAATCTTTATTACATAATTTTAGTTAAGTTTTAAACCAAGTGCCTCATGACCAGCATCCCCTTAGATTTTCATTTGTAAGCTTCCCTTTAAAAACTTAGAATCATGGAAACAGATACCTTAAAATCAGAAGGTGACAGTCTATTTCTAAAGGTTCTCATTAAAATTTGAATAAAAGTCATACAGGCGTTAGTTTGTTCATTACCCTGAACACTAGGCAGGTGACAATGTGCATATTCCAAACTAGAGGAGAGTGAAGTTACCTCCTAGCAGTCTTTCTCAGTGGGTATTCCTTATCTCCTTATCTGAACCACAGAACAGAAAACTATTTTGCCAATTCTCCCAATGATACATAACAAGTATCACCGTAGATGCTATGGAGTTAGCAACATGAAAGTCATTCTGGTAAGGGGCAAAAGCCAAACTGGCAAGTTCAGTAAAGAATGAAATGGAAGAACCACAAACAAGTATAGACAATGCTTTTGAGTTTTGCTGTAAAAAGGGGTTATTGAGAGTAATTTTTTTATTAACCAGAAAATGTATTTTACTAGAACATGATTCTTTTTGTTTAAAAATGTTATTATGAAATAAAACATAGTTTAAAAAAAAAAGTACAGTGTTAATGACTGTAACACAAAAAAGTTTAACCACTATCCAAGTCAAGAAATAGAAATTGCCCAGTAACCCACCTCTCCTCTGCCCCTGCTCTACCACAATTTTCTCTTTCCCTTAGAGTTACAGTTTTACTATCCATAACAATCACTTGGTTTGGATAATTTAAAAATCTTTGTGTATGATTTATCCAAGTGGTTATATATAGATCTTCCTAGTTTCCATTTCCATTACTGTATAGCACCTCATTGGATCTACACCAAAATGCCTTTATTCACTGAAAATTTACACTGTTCCCAGTTTGGGTCTATTATCAACAGTACTCCTATAAACATTTCTGTGCATGTATCCTGGAGCATTATGTATACATATTTCTCTAACATATATATCTATTGTAGTTGATACCCTGAGTCACAGAGTATGCACTTTATTTTCCACTCTGGTAAATAATGCCAAGCTACTTCCAAACTGGTTGTACAATTTTACAGTTACCACCTTGGTATTAGAGTTCCCACTACTCCATGATTTTAATAATACTCCATGTTGTTAAACTTTTTAAATTTGGCCAATCTGGGTGACTGGGCTGCAGAAGGCTTCGTAGATACTGCCCTCTGTGGGTCCTGCCTGGAGACCCTGCCCTCTTCTCTTGTCCATCAGCTTCACCAACCTGAACTCTCCAAGGGCCTGGCCTTTCCCAGTCATGCGCCAAACTGGGCCGCCTGGGCACAGACCTTGACCATGGCACCCCTCTTCAAGAAGAAAACCATGGATGATGTAATAAAGGAACAGAATCGAGAGTTACGAGGTACATAGAGGGCTATAAACAAAGATGGAACAACGTTAGAGAAACAAGAAAAACAGCTAAAATTATAAATTAAGAAAATGGCCAAAACTGGTAATAAAGAATGTTGCAAAGTTTTAGCCAAACAGCTTGTACGACTATGGAAACAGAAAACACGAACTTCTGCTGTAAGTTCAAAAGTCACTTCTATATCCACACAAACAAAAGTGATAAACTCCCAGAAGATGGCTGGCGCAATGTCTGCTATAGCAAAGACAATGCAGCAAGAAGATGGATCCACAAAAGACACTACGACCAATGCAGAATTTCCAGTAGGAAAACATAGAAATGACTTAAGAAATTATCAAAGACACACCTGATGACATCATTGATGGCTCTGATAATGAAGAAAGCCAAGATACTATGAATCAAGTTCCTGATGAAATTGGAAATGACATCTCTGGAAATACGGCCAAAGCTCTGTCAGTTGCCTGAAGCTTACCATTTGACTCTACTTCAAAGGCTACAATCTCCGATGAAGAGATTGAACAACTCAAAGCTTTAGGAGTAGATTAAGTCAAAAAAGCCATAATATTTTGTTTATAATTATTTAGTCATAATTATAAACTAGGCATATTGCCAATTTCTTTTACAAAACACATTTATTTTGCAAAAATGAAGACCATGAGTCAACAGTTGTTTCCTAACCCATGGCTATTTTGACTCTCTTGCCAAAGAATGAAAATGATGCAAAATGGGAACAGTTTGGATTTTAATTAGAACTATTTAGGAGTGATGATGTGTAAAAGGCTGACTTTTCTGTATGGCATAGAGAAATTTATATTCATTACTAAGGGTAGTTTATATTCTAAATCTTTTTACGCTGAATACAAAAATCTTGTTAAATGCCACTAAGCACCAACCTAGAGTCTTGTGAAAATATTAAAAGTATATCATGAACTCTGTATCTGTAGCTTGTCCTTTGTAAGCAATGTGTTATGACCACAGGCAATTTGGCTGCCAATTTATTTTTAAATGGTCAAAAAGACCATTTAAGACTATTTAAACATCCTTTTTAAACAAAAACTGTCACAAATTTTTCTTTGTTTTTTTTTTTCTTCTGGGGAGACATTCTAGTTGATAGGGGGGGAGAGAGAGAGAGAGAGAAACATCAATGTGAGAGAAACACATCAACTGGTTGCCACCCACACAACCCCAACTAGGGCCGGGGACAAACTGCAACTGAGGTACGTGCCCTTAGCGGGAACTGAACCCGGGACTCTCTGGTCCACGGGCCGACGCTCTAACCGCTGAACCAAACTGGCCAGGGCTTGTAAAGCTTTTAAATGTGAATGTAATCTATCAGCAAAAACAGACACGGAATTAATAACATTTTATAGTAATAAAATGATATATTTTGGTCTTTATTCCAAGAAGTGAGATTTGTTCCATGTGAATAATTTCTGTTTAATTTTGAAGTGTATTAATATGTATTCTGAACTCTCTAAATTGAAACCATTCTTAAGTAACAAGACTATGACAATACTCTAGCTAAATTTAAAAATAAACATTAGCACCTTTTTCTTGGCAAATAAACTACAACTGTCAGAAATTACTGTCTAAATATGTATTAATGTCTTAGCAATATCTTCAAAAGTAAACACTGCTTTCATATTTCATGTTATGTATAGAAAGTAAGAAGAAATGAAGTAGCAG
Source organism: Tadarida brasiliensis (assembly GCA_030848825.1). Lineage (NCBI taxonomy): Eukaryota > Metazoa > Chordata > Mammalia > Chiroptera > Molossidae > Tadarida > Tadarida brasiliensis. Next base: position 67,565,138 of record CM061270.1, on the reverse strand, counting down.
ATTATACAGATATAATTTAAAATTAGGTTAGTTGTTTTTTTCTTTAATCTTCACCTGAAGATATGTTTTCAGTGATTTTAGAGAGGGGGAGAGAGAGAAACATTGATTGGTTCCCTCCCACATACAACTCGACCAGGGATTGAACCCACAACCTAAGTATGTGCCCTGACCAGGAGGAAATCAAACCTGCACCCTTTTGGTGTATAGGATGCTTCGACTGATTGAGCCACTCGGCCAGGGTAGGTTATGAAAAATAATGTTTTAATATATGGGTTCTGGCACATTACACAATAAAACCCTGGAGGAGGTTACACAGATGTAACCTGGTTAATTTGGGATGATGGATATTTTGGATTAATATTGACAATATAAATATATTTTAGAACTAGTATACTTATGTTATATGGATTGGTAGAAAGAAAGATTATAGTTTATAATCTATAATCCATTTTTAAAGTTTTTCATATTTTTTTCTTTATTGATTTTATTTTTTTAAAGCTCTTAAAAAATTTTTTTTCTTTATTGATTTGAGAGAGAAAGGGAGAGAGAAGCATCAATGAGAGAGAACACTGATTGGCTGCCTCCTGCACGCCCCCTACTGGAGATTGGGCCCACAACCTGGGCATGTGCCCTGACTGGGAAACGAACCAGCGACTTCTTGGTGCATGGGTCAACGCTCAACCAGTGAGCCACACCAGTGGGGCTATAATCCACTTTATAATGTTCAAAGATAATGTTCCACTATTAATAGTATTAGATCTAGTTACTCGGATCATTGATGGGTTAAGACTTTACTAGATTATGACATGTAAACCCAGAACTTGTTTTGATTCTTGGATGTACAAAGTAATGCCAACTAACTTTATTTACTTTCTTGTTTACGTGTGGGGGGGTTGTTTTTAAAAATTATTTTATTTAAAAAATTCCAATAAACATTTCTTGCTATTATACTTTCATATAAAAAAATCTGGCCAATCTGGAAGATATGCAAAAATATTTTGTTGTGGTTTTGATTTTCTTTTCCCATAACTAAGGAGGCTGAGTGTGTTTTCATATTCTAATTGGGCATTTTGATTTCCTCTCACCATAGGCCTATTCAGTTCTCTTTCACCCATTTTCCTATTGGGCTGACTTTGCTTATTGATTTAAAAGTCTTTATGGCTCAGCCGGTGTGGCTCAGTGGTTGAGCATCAACCCATGCACCAAGAGGTCGCCAGTTCAATTCCCGGTCAGGTCACATGCTCAGGTTGTGGGCCTGATCCACAGTGGCATGCAGGAGGTGACCAATTGATGTTCTCTCTCATTGATGTTTTTATCTCTCTCTCCCTTACTCTCTCTCCAAAATCAATAAAGAAAAAAATGTAAAAAAAAAAATGTCTTTATGCATGATGCATCCAAGTCTTTCACTGTTTTAACATACTTCAAGTATTTTCTTCTATTCTTAGCCTGACCCTCAATCCCCTTACAGGGACTTCTGAGGCAATGGGGTCAAATTTACTATTTCCTTTCAAATTCCTTTAACAAAATTTCCTATATTATTTTCTAATAGCTTTAAGATTCCACTTTTCACACATAGTTCTAAAATCGAAATGGAATTGATTATTGAACACAGTTTAGAGCAGGGGTGCAATTTCATTCCGGTTCCCAAATAACCAACAGATAAGCAGGTGGGAATTCCTGTGTGCTGGAGGGCCAGCTTGAGTCATATGTAAATTTTCGACTGTGAAGGTGGTCAGGTCCCTAACCCCTGCATTCAACTAGCTGTGTTTCATCTTATATATTAAACAAGTCACTCCTTCCTCTGTTTTCTTTGCTATTAATTATAATGGTGTCCATTTCTCTTGGGGGCTCTATTCTGTTACATTGGTCTGCTTGTGTCTCCATGTAGTAATTTAACTGTAGCTTGAGAGTAAATCTTACTCTAAAATAAGTCAGAACAGAGCAAGTCCTTCTATACTTACTCTTTCTTTAAGACTGTTTTGGCTAATTTTGATCCTTTGCGTTTTCATTAAATTTTAGTATGAGCTATCAAAATACTACAGAAAGAAGCTGTTAGATGTTTTGACTGGGAATACATTGAAACTACAAGTTAATATGGTGAGAATTGACATGTTCAAAATACTGAGTTGTCCAATGGCATCTGTCCTTTAATGTCTAATCAAAGCTGTTTCCCATAGAAATCATACACACTTTTTATTAGATTTATAAGGATAGAGGAAAGGTCATACTTTGCAGTTGTCACTGAGTTAGTATTAGAGCTACTATAAAGGAATAATGGAGGCAAGGCTTAAAAGAAGTATAGGGTAGAATGTAAATTTTGACAACTAGTCCAAGAGGGGAACACAATAGAAAACTTTTTAGGGATGAAGAGGCAGAGTAATTAGCATAGTGGTTGTAGGGAAGGAGATGGCAGAGGGAAAAAGACTGAAGCTACAAGACTGAAAAACAACAGATGGCACACAGGATCAAGCAGAAGAATTAAAAGCCTATAACCAATATACTACAAGGACCAGGGATTTGGTAGATGAAAGCTAAAGAAGGATAAAAGGTAGAAAAGTTAAGGTCCATTTGAGACCAAAAAAACCCTTTATTTTCCCGTTACTTCTTTTATTAGCACATTAAACTTTATATCTATATTACAATTTGAATAAGGAAAGTGAGAATTATTTCATCACAGTCCTGGGCAGAACAAAGTAGAGAAGGCATAAGAGAAAGTTTTAGAGTGAGGAACTCATGTGAATAGTCAACAAGTCACTTGGGCATAAAAATACTAATTTTAGTCAGGCCCCTTTTATGAGAATGGATTTTACATTTATACCTGTAAAGGGACTAAATGTTGTGGTGCAGAAGGTTAGGTAAAATAATCTGTTCCCACCCCCACCCCCCCATAAGTTGTACCTGTTTTTAATTTTCTCATCACTCTAAAGATACAGTCCACTGTTTTTGGACAAATATAGCATAAAAAGTGACTTTCTTTTATAGTCACCAACATAGAGTTTGCTGTTGAACAAAACAAAGGGCTCTCTCATAGAAAGGAAAGAAGTAAATATAAATTTTGGGAAAACCAAAGTTGATAAAAGTAATAGCAAAATACCTTGAGGTTTTTAGTAAATAAGAAAATAAGCTGAATATGAAGAAATGAAGTAAAGGCATTTATAAGAATTGAATAATAGATCCAGCACCAAGAGCCTAAAAAGATTAGCAAATACACACAGGCCAGAAGCACTCTCTGCAATCAAGGTCCTACTTAGAATCTATTAAGGCAGGACTGTTGTACTCCATGACTCTTCTTCCCTTTTTACCTGCAGCAAAAACCCGAGAGAGAAACCTACAGTAGTCTCAGAAGTGCCTTTCATAAACTCTTAGCTCAGTTCTTTTTAGCCCTGTCTCCACATCCCCCCATGTGCCTACAACTTCAGCTTCACAGTCCATTTCTCACAGGGCTGCCTTTACCACGGTCTCTAATACACAATGGTTCCAGGACACTAGCTTCTGTGAAGTAAGTATATGTAGCTAGAAAAAAAACCAAAATAATAAGAATGTCCCCATTCCATTATTATTTGTACTTCGTGGAAAGCAGTACTAAAATCTTCTCTTTATCCAGTGGCCTAGACAACATGATAAAGCCAGACCTTAGAATTTCAGAGAGAACAGAATGAATGCAATTGGTACAGAAATTCTCAAAACAACATACAGAAGTATTTAGCAGCATTTGACACATAAAAAATAAACCTTCAATCAGGATTTTTTTCCAATACATTAATCACATTTTCTAAGAGATCTGAATAGAAAATTTAACTACATTACAATTAAATGGAAACTGAAACTCACCTTTCATTAATAACTAATCTACATAGTTGTAGGAGTAACTACTCATATACTAAAAGTAAAAAAAAAATAGGCTACTTAAAAGAAAAAATGAGTCTTCAGGAAGGGAGTGAATGAAGGAGTAGAATAGAAAGTGATGCATTACCTACTGATATTCAAGTGTAGTCTTTAAATCTCACTTTAAAAACCTAAGTGCTGCTTTTGTTGGCTTAAGAAAAATACTTCTTTTCCCGCTATTATTCAAGCAGTAATTTTGTATCTAGTTTTACAAACATCTGCTTAACAAAAAAATATATTTCGTTGGCCTTTTCTAAAAGTTGTGCTGTGGCAATGAGCAGAAATTAAAAAATTTCTATTAGGCTTTCATAAGCATATTAGACACTATTGCTATTAGGTTATAAATATCAACAGTTTAAAATATTATAAAAGGGTGCTGGCCAGTTTGGCTCAGTGGTTAGAGTGTCAGTCTGTGGAATGAAGGGTCATGGGTTCGATTCCTGGTCAAGGGCACGTACCTGGGTTGCAGGTTTGATCCCCTCCCCCCCGCCCCGCAGTGGGGGTCATGCGGGAGGCAACCAATTGATGTGTCTCTCTCACATCGATGTTTTCCCCTCTCCCCCCCTTCCACTTTATCTAAAAAGCAATGGAAAAATATCCTCTGGTGAGGAATAAAAAATAAATAAATAAATAAATAAAATATTATAAATGGGCTAAACAAGCCTGGAAATGTTCAAAGTGAAAAATGTTAGATGAAACTTCTCAAATTAACTAAATAACTGTTCTTATAAGGAAGGAATGGCATATAGGTTTTTGTCTCACATGTTAATTCTAACCAACTGGTTTTATTTCTTGAAGAATTATGGGCTACGTTCAGCGGCAAGATGCTATAGTTTATGCCACAAAGAAAAAAAATGGCCCTGGCCAGGTAGCTCCATTGGTTAGAGTTGTCCCGATGTGCCAAAGCTGCGGGTTAGATCCCTGGTCAGGGCACACACAAGAATCAACCAATGAATGCATAAATAAGTGGAACAACAAATCAATGTTTCTTTTTTCTTTCTCTCTCCCTCTCTATAATCAATTTAAAAAAAGAGAGAGAGGGAAAAAATGGCTGTGTTGAGAATTCTAATACATATTTTCCATCTCTGTCATTAAGTCTCATAGATAATATTAATTTCAACTCCTGTCATCATAATTGTAAACAATTTATTGTAAGGTAGGCAAGATTTTAAGGAGATTTCTCTTGATTTTTTCACTCTTCAGTGTGAGTCTACATTTAATATTTTAAATATATTAAAATGCCTGGGTTTGAGCTTGATTCCAGGTAGGGGGTGTGCAGGCATGCAGGAGGCAGCCAATCAATGTTTCTCTCTCACATCGATATTTCTCTCTCTCTAAAAATCAATTAAGAAATAATATCTTTTCAAATTGCTACAATTAACCAACTATATATACCTGGCATGCCAGTAGCAAGACCCTGACCAAAAGCCAAAGTTGTATTTGCTGCTGCAAGTGATTCTGCTTGTTGCCCTTGCTGGCCCTGATTGGGAGTAAGAGGGCGCTGAGCTGTTCCAGCACGGAGAACCTACAAAGGACAAATAATTTCCTTAAAAATGAAATTACAAAATAACAGATACATAAATTTATCTTGGACAACTTTGTATATATCACAAATAGCCTTTGAATATTCTTTGAACATATTTACATGCAATGAACTGTCGATGTAATAATACAAAATACTTAACATCAAAAACACAATTACTGACTCTTGACAACGAGAACAATCTATTAAATACATTGGAAGTCCTAGGTCTTTTGGAAAAAATATTTCTAGTATTTACGCTCTGGCAAAACCTTAGATGAAGACAAAACATTTAATTTAGGTTTTATTATTCTTTAAGGCTGAAAACTGAAACACAAGAAGCTTAAGGAAATAAAGTATCATTATTCAGTTAGCCTGTTATGAGACTGTAGTAGAGTAAAAACTTCAACTTAAACCAAGTTTTCAGAATTCAGAAGCTTTAATACACGGGAGTAAAAGCTGATTTTTAGGGTAAAACCTTTGGGTAAATAAAAGTACACAAGATTACATCATAACAAGGTGAAAACTCTTAGGGCTGGTCAAGTTTTATTACTTTGTAATAATGTAGGTGTTGTAGCATAATACACATTATTTCACAAAGATAAATAAAGATAGATAAATAAGAGGGATTCGTTATAAGACCATCCTATAAGTAAGCACCACACATAGGTGTATTATTCAGGTAGTGTGATATTTTGATGTTTGCCTAAAGATAAAAAATAATGGGACTGAGCCAAAAAACAGCTTCGACAGAACATCAATATAGTATTAAACCATATATAAAGAAAATTTAGAAAAAATTTAAATGGCAAGTAAATAACACTATACTTGTCATTAAACTGCTTCTTTGCTATAAATATGTTGAATTTGACAGGCAGAAATCTGGTATTTATCAATAGTTTCTACATTTACCAAAATAGTTCTAGGAAAGTGGTTGAAATATTTTTTTAAAAAATCTCTGTGATAAACATTTTGTTTGAAGAAATTAAATCTAACCTTTAGTGAAAATATTTCATCTTTTCGTGCTTAAAAATATGCTGTACTCAGTAATCTTCTTTTTCTGGTCAGAAATATATTAAGTTAATATTTAAAATAGTAATTTAAATATCCAGAAGAAAACTGAAAAAAATTGAAGTGACAATTACTTTGATAGGAACATTATTAGCACACTTTAGGAAGTGAAAGGAAAATTAAAAATTGCTAGAGATTTCAACAGAAATGTAAAAAATGGAATACAACCAAATCTTTAGATTCATATAATATGGATTAGAAAAAAAAAACACACATAATCAAGACTTGTGTACCAACTATATAGGGGTGGGCAAAGGTAGGTTTACAGTTGTTTCTATGGAAAAAGACATGTAGGTTATGATTATTACAATAGCTTTATTAACTAAAAATGTCACAATGGCACAGTAAACCTACTTCTGCCTACCACGTATATGCCAGATATTACATACTGAAGAGAATAAAGAGAAAAGACATGGATATTGAACACAAGGAGCTCATATAAATTCTAAGATGCTTCTGGTATTAACGGAATGAAGGCAGGCCTATACCTGTTGCTGTCCAGGCTGAGCTTGAGATGCAGCTTGCTGATTTGCTGTGCTGTTTGCCGCAGCTGCAGCTTGTTGCTGAAATAAATTGGCTGGATACACCCCCCACGGAACACCATAATACTGAGGTGGAACCACTGCTGGACCTAAACCCCACACCAAATGAAAAAAAAAAGGGGGAGGTCACTGCATTTTATAGATAAATGAGGTCAGTCACCACTAGATCATAAAAGGGGACAGTACATAAGACTTAGAGCAGATGTCCTTACAATCTTATATGCGCTTACACCTATTATACCCTTTTATTTTTTCCTATTCTATTAGGGAGAAAGTCTCATTACGGCATTAATTATCAAAAGAGAGTGAATATTCAGGAGCAACAGCAGTGGCCTTAATGGAGAGGTGTGAAGCTAAATTTAAGAGGACTAATGAATTGACAGAACATTTAACTAGCCAACATTTACTGAATGACAGTTAATGGGTTTGATACTGACAAACACAGATAACTAGAAAACATTAGACACCAAAGAACTGTAAGATCATCTGTATTCAATTCATCACTTCTTAAAAAATATTTTCTGACTATTGAAAAGAATACAAAAATAAACTAAACACTCATCTTTTGATTTGCAACCTATAACATAAAACTAGGCAACATTCTGGTACCAAGCTTGCCACAACTATACCTGAATTGCAAACCTTGAATTTTAAAATATTCTTCTTATTTGAAATAGGCTTAGTCACAATTCTCACAAGGCAACTGAAAATCACACAAAAACAAATGAAACATCAGTGTTTATGTGGTTAGAAAAATGGGACTAGTGAGTCAAGACAAGAAAGAATTAGTTAATATAAGCATAGAGGAACACAGATATAAGAAAGTAAACTAAGAAAAATATAATTGTTCTTACTGTTTTACTTAATTCAAGACAATGTTTGATTCCTGGAAAGTAAATAGCAACATGTACAATAAGCCTACCATTAAGCTAATAAACAAGATGTCAAAATTCCTGACTGATATAACAAACATGTCCTAAAATTCCACTGATAGGAAATTTAGTACACCTAATTTGTAGATTTTTGAAAGTCAAATTCTTGGTTTCATTTTGTTTTGGAACAAAATAAAGCCCAGTATAATTCACTGAATCATGAAAATGAAAAGCTTTTTTAAAGGTTTAAAGATAAAAGATATTTCTAAAGATAGTTTAAGCACAATCTATAACGAAGAGCAGTGAAAAGGATTTATGAAGGAAGGATACAATGTCAAACCAAACAAGAGTGAGACATCTACCAAGAACCTCTGTCCTAAACAGTATCCACAGCCATTAATAGCTATTAATAGCTTGTGGCTATTCAATAATTGAAAATTAGATAGCCTGAATTGAGATGTGTTGTAAGTATATAATATACACAGATTCTGAAGAGTTAGCAAGAAAAAAAAGGGGGGAAATATCTATTAATAATTTTAAAATAATGATCATATTGAAATGATAATATTTTAGATATGTCGGGCTAAATCAAATAGATCACTGAAATTAATTTAATCTTTTTTTTTTTTTTTTTACTTCTCTAATGTGGCTAAGAGAAAAAATTTAATTACATTATCTGGCTCACATTATATTTCTACTGGATAGCACTGGTCTTAGAAAGCTGAAGTCCAGAAACACTTGCATGCTCATCTCAAGACTAATGACCTCTTTAAGTTGCTTCTTTCAGTTCCATGATTTTCTGTATGAATGACATACCAGCACTTTACACACTAACATCCAGTTCAACGGCACCAAAAAAGCTCACATGCTTAAGTAATCACATGCAGATATAAATCAAAGGCTACTGAATGTGACAGGTTACTTTCAGTCTGCAAACTAAGATATTAAACAAGAACACAAAATTAACAGTTTTTTCACTTCTTCAACTCCTGAGTATTTTAAAAAAGGTCCAAACTCCTATGTAAAGACTGTTCTCACTGCAGTGAACACACTTCTGTGGCTGACATCACCCTGTTCCTGCCTTAGTAACCAACATAAACCATGCCTAAGATGAACTCATTTGTCTTTGCAACCAACTAAACCTAAAACAACCTCCCCCCAAAACCCTACGGAAGATCAGCAAATTGCTTCGCTCAGTAAGACTGTGCCTGACCAGCACACAACTCTCCTTTACTTAAATAAGCAATAAATACAGCTTCAGTTAAAAAAAAAAAAAAAAATTCCTCCCCAGCTTTATTGAGATACAATTGACATAACACTGTATAGTTTGGGTGTTTATCTCAGTTGAGTGGTGGTTTTAGGGTTTGACAGTTTATAAGCAGTTCTTTCTAACTCCACCCAATCTTTTGTCCCTCAGCTTGCTTGCAAATTTTAACATTGCTAAATAAACTTTACTTTTACACACTCATACGCTCAAGATTGCGGAAGCACTTTACCATACACCCACCCTGACCTGGGAATTTATAACACCCCTGTTTATTTTTTGAGAAGTAGTTTTATTTTGTATGTCTCTGTGGGTAATGGGATTGGTCACAAGAATGAAGATTTGTTTGGCCATGTAAGATTTCTGAAACTAAAACGCTAAAATGTAAATCAATTATGTATAGGAGGCAAGTTATCAGGCTTATGTTTCTCCTGTAGCGTTACAGTTGAAAAATTAACTCTGGAAACTTCAGCTGTGTATAAGCATTTCAGTTGTTCCTAGGAACTTCAAATTGCACAAATAGACCAAAATAAAGCTTATATCACGATTAAAACTAAATCCATAGTAAGCAACAAAGATGAACAATAAGTTACCTGCTAACGTTGCTGCCGCTGCCAATCCTGCTGCAGTATATGGATCAGTCCCTGGAGGAGCAGCACTAATAATATATGGATTTGGCACAAATGCAGCTGGAGCAAGGCCTGCTGAAAATACACCAGCTGTATTTAAAAAGGGGAGAAAAAAAACGAATGAAAATGTAAAGTATGATTTTCCTCATTAGGTAAAAACATTTCTACTCTGAACTTGGGGTAGAAAAGGAGAATGTGCATAATGGTTTAAATTCTTACTGAGTGATCTTGGGCATGTAACAACCTGACTATAAGGTTCTTCTTTTATGAAACAGGCGTATCTTATAAAATACTGAATGTGATACTGAATATAAAATGACTGCATAGTACCCTGGCCGGTTTGGCCCAGCGGTTAGAGCATCAGCCTGCGGACCGGAGAGTCCCGGGTTCGGTTCCCGCTAAGGGCACGTAATACCTTGGTTGTAGTTCGTCCCTGGCCCCAGCTGGGGTCCTGTGGGTGGCAGCCACTCGATGTGTCTCTCTCACGTCGATGTACAGTACTAGCACATAACATGCACACAATAACTGTTCAGAGCTAGAAATACTATTCAAAGCAGTTTTTCATTCAATTTTTCAAAAATACGTTTTTACTGATATTTTTAGAGAGAGAAGGGAGAGAGACAAAGAAACATCTATGTGAGAGAGATACATCAATCAGCTGCCTCCTGCACGCTCCCCACTAGGGATAGAGCCCGCAACCCAGGCATGTGCCCTGACTGGGAATTGAACTGGGACTGCTCAATCCACTGAGCCACACTGGCCAGGCTCATTCAATTTTTATTAAACCGTAATACTATGAGCTAGGGATTCAACAGTGAGGAAAACAGATATGATCTGCCCTGACAAATCCATCTAGTGAGAAAAACAAATAAGAAACTGGCAATTAGAATATAGTGTAAGTGCTATAGGCATAGAGAGGAAGGGCATCTAACAAGCTTTGGAAGGAGTAGGTAGGATGGAGTGGGGTTGTAGTGTATAAGACAAAACTGAAGCCCTGGCTAGTGTGGTTCAGTTGGCTGAGTGTCACCTTGTGCACTGAAAGGTTGCCAGTTCAATTCCCAGTCAGGGCACATACCCAGGATTTGGGTTTGATCTCCCATCACGGTGCATACAGGAAGGAGGCAACCAATCCAAATTTCTCTCTCACACTGATGATTCTCTCTTCCTCTCTCTCTAAAATAAATAAAAACATATTTAAAAAGAAGAAGAAAACTGGAGCAAAAGATCTATAAAGAACTTTCTGGACTTTACCCTGAGAGCAATTTAAAAACAATCAAGTTTTAAGCAGAAGAGTAAATGTAAGCACAGATCTGAGTCTAATATACAGCAGTAAGGATTCAGTAAAGGATAGTACTTTTTTAGAGAGAAGAAATGGCTGATATTGAGGAATCACTGTGAAGACCTTTTCCCGTGAGCTACTAAAATATTACTTTGAAAGTATGCTGTTAGAGTTGCTTCTTCTGGAAAATAACTCAGAAGTGGAAAGTGAAGAAATAATGAGCCCAGCCGGTATGGCTCAGTGGGTGAGCACTGACCCATGCACCAAGAGGTCGCCGGTTCGATTTCCGGTCAGGGCACATGCCCAGGTTGTGGGCCAAGTCACCAGTGGGGGGGCATGCAGGAGGCAGCCAATTGATGTTCTCTCTCATTGATGTTTCTATCTCTCTCTCTCCCTCTCCCTTCCTCTCTAAAATCAATAAAAAGTAAATAAAATAAAATAAAAAGAAAGAATGAAAAAGAACGTGTTTAAAAATTAAAGAAACTCAAAAGGTTCAAGTTTAAAAGATACTTAAGGGGGGATATGTGTATAAAAGCAGATGAACTTAAGGTAACTTTTTAAAAAGCATTCAAAAGAAGCATTTACCTTAAAGTCGATTCAGAAACTTAATTCTAACTGTATCATAGTGGCTTTCAAATATTTTCACAATGACTCATAATATGAAATATATTTCACATTGTAGTGTCCATATATACCACAAAAATCTCGAAAAAAGTATTTATCCTTATGAAGTTCCTATGTACTCAGTTTTCTATTTAATTTTTCTCTTTATTGATACCTGTAATCTATTTAATGTTATAAAATACTGGCCACAGCCCTGGCTGATGTGGCTCAGTGGATACGGCATCGGCCTGCACACCCAAGGGATGCAGGTTTGATCCCCGGCCCATGAGGGTGCGTGTGGGAGGCAACCAACTGATGTGTCTCTCTCACATCAATCTCTCTCTCTTCTCCTCCTCTTCCCTCCCCCCTTCCACTCTCTCTAAAAAATCAATAGAAAAATATCTTCAGCTGAGGATTTAAAAAAAAAAAAAATACTGGCCACAACCCACAACACTAATTTCATGCCCAGGTACAACATGGCCACTTCAAAAATCTGCTCTTAATAAAGGAAATAAGAATTAAACAGAAGGTTCAATAAAATCCTTGTATTATTTAAACCATCATTTGCCCAGAGTTACATTCTTAAACTATGCCCTAAGTCAAAGGTTTCAAGATTTTCCTCTCTTGTGAATTATCTTTATCAGAAGAATAGCAAATGATGTATTGGTATTCATGTTCCATTCGTTACCACTATAAAATGTAAAAGCCAGGACATAATTTTTTATAACCTATATTTTTATAATTAAAAAAGATTGCTTTCGAAAACTCAAAGTCCTCATATAACCACTGACAATTGGTTTATATACTTCTATTTTTCCAATTTTAGAAATGATTTTAACATAGCTCTTGCCATACCTACATTATAAAGCAGATATGAAGTAAGGTTTCAAATATTTGAAAACAAGGAATTAGTTTGAACTAATGGGTATATATGAAAATTTCTGCCAAAAAATGGAGAAACACAATGTATTTTAAGCTCACAGATTCACCTAGAAATATTAGGGGGACCAGAAAGTAATGTCGTTTTTTTACATTAAATTCAAACAGGTAAGTTTTTAACAAGTTTTTATTTTTAATCAATAATGTAATCACCCTCATTATCAACAACCTTTTGCCATCTAGTGTGCAAATTTTCAATGCCGGATCGATAAAAATCAATTGGTTTTTGAGCAAAATATCTGGAGATGGCATTTTGGACATCATCCAAATTTTCAAATTTTTTGCCACTTAGAAAATGTTGTAGCGATCGGAATAAATGAAAATCCGATGGCGCAATATCGGGTGAATATGGTGGGTGAGGCAATACCTCCCACCCCAATTCATTAATTTTTTTCCAGGGTTCATCTTGCGCAGTGCGGTCTTGCATTATCGTGTTGCAGAATAATGCCTTTTCTGGTGACAATCGCTGGGCACTTTTCAATTAAAGATTGATTTACTCGATCCAATTGTTCACAGTAAAGGTCTGCATTCAGTTTGTCCAGGTTTCAGCACTTCAAAATGAACGACCTCGTGAATACTCCACCAGACACACAAAAGTGCCTTTTTGGGGTGTAAACCTGGCTTAGCTGTACTTCGTGACGATTCATTCGGAGAGAGCCACTGCCTTTTGCATTTTGGATTATCATAGAGGACCCATTTTTCATCTCCAGTGATCAATGATCAAAAAATGCTTCTGTATTGTGCCACTGAAGCAATAAGTTGCATGTGGTGGACCGGTTAGCTTTGTTTTCTTCGGACAGATTATGTGGGACCCAAACACCTGCTCTGCTTACTTTACCAATCTGCTGCAAATGTTCTTGGATGGTCGACCAAGGTTGGTTAAGAGTGTTTGACAGTTCCTCGATTGTCTGACACGGATTTGCTTCCACTTCCGCCTTTAACATGTCATTATTTTAACGACATTACTTTCCGGTACCCCTAATATTTACAACATATCAGACACCAAATAATATGTTTGTGTGTATATACATAGATATGTATTTGTGTTTGCATGCATATACCGTACAGACAGAACATGATTTAACCAATCTAGTACAGATATATATATCTGGATGGTTTACAAACTTTTGCTATAAATAATGCTGCTGCTATTCTTTAAGTATACAAGTCTCTGCATTATCATCAGATACTTATAAAAATTTACTTAAATGGGCAAGTATGTATGTAAATTTTTTATTCACATTTTCAAATTATCCTCCAGAAAAGTTGTACCAATTGATATGCCTGTCAAGAGTATGAGAATGCTACTCACACTTCCGTCAAAATTAAAAATTATAAAAATTTTTAAGTTGTCAGTCAAGAGAGGTAAAATCAAGTCTTTTTTTGTTCCTAGAATACAAGAATAACTCAATTATTAGAAAATATCATTCAAAAATTTTAATATATTCTAATTCAGAGCTTTCACAGATACCAATTTAAAGATATAATAAAAATAGAAGGCTATTTATTTATTTATTTACTTTTATCCTCACCCGAGAACATTTTTGCATTTATCTTCAGATAGAGCGGGAGGGAGAGATAGAGCGGGAGGGAGAGAAGGGGGAAGAGAGAGAGAGAGAAACATCGATGTGAAAGAGACACACTGACTGGTTGCCACCCACACAACCCCTACTGGGGCCGGGGACAAACTGCAACCGAGGTATGTGCTCTTAGAGGGAACCGAACCCGGGACTTTCTGGTCCGCAGGCTGACGCTCTAACAGCTAAGCCAAACCGGCCAGGGCAATAGAAGGCTATTTAAAATGATAGCAAAAGATAAAATACTTAAGAACTTATCAAGAAATAATGCAAACTCATATGAGAAAAATTCTAAAGCACTCAAAAGTAACACAAAAGCAGAGTTGAGCAAAAAGTAAAAGTACACAAGTCCTGGATAAGAATATTTAATGTCATAAAGATGTTGATTTCCCCAAGTTAGTTTACAATTTTAACCTGATTTTCTGGAAGTAAAGTAGATTTTAAAGTTCATAAGCAAGAACAGAAAATTTAAAACTCCAAAGAGAAAGAGCAATAATGGCTGTACAGGCTTGTCACATATTAAAATATACCATAATGCCTCAAGAAATAAAAAGTATTGTGCCCTGGCCGGTTTGGCTCAGCGGTTGGAGCGTCAGCCTGTGGACCAGAGAGTCCCGGGTTTGGTTCTCGCTAGGGGCACATCCCCCACCCCCCAAAAAAGTATTGTGCTGGCCCATGAACAGACAGAAATCAGTAAATTTCTAAGAATGAGAAGGAAGGACTAAGTACAGGGATAAAGGAGGCTGAGGGAAAAGAGAAAAAAAACAGGTCTAGTATACATGCTGCTATTAGAAGTCATCTACAAATATGTGGTTACCTTTGACTAAAATAAAAAATAAAATTTGGGACTTAGAAAGCCTCTTAGATAATAATACAAAATTAAGGGAAGAGAACCAACTTAGCATATCCACCCCTCCTCCCCGGTTCCAGAGATTCTGATGGTCAGAATATTCACAAGTTTTCCAGTCAGGAAATAAATCACGGTTAGTCAAAATCAGATAGGTATAAAAATAGTTACATGAATCTACACATGTGATAAAATAACATAAAACTATACACGCACATTTACTGATGTCATATTCCTGGTTTTGGTACTGTACTATAATTATGTAAGGTGTAGCTGGGGAATATTTGTACTCTCTTTGCAGCTTAAAAACCTCAACACAGACAACACATTCTTGAACTCTAGCAGTAACAAATGTGTCACTGTAATAATTCACTTTAAAGACTAAAGGTTAGCCCGGCTGGTGTGGCTCAGTGCTTGAGCATCGACCCATGCACCAAGAAGCCGCTGGTTCTATTCCCGGTCAGGGCACATGCCCAAGTTGTGGGCCTGATCCCCAGTGGGGGGCATGCAGGAGGTAGCCAATCGATGTTCTCTCTCATCGATGTTTCTAGCTCTCTCCCCCTCCTTCCTTCCTCTAACAAAAAAACAAACAAACAAAAAAAGACTAAAAGTCAAAGACCTTAATGGAGTAACAAAAAAATATATTTTAAATTTTTATGCCCCAGCCGGTTTGGCTCAACGGTTGGAGCGTTGGCCCACGGACCAGAGAGTCCCGGGTTCAGTTCCTGCTAAGGGCACATACCTCGGTTGCAGTTTGTTCCCCGCCCCAGCTGGGGTTGTGTGAGTGGCGACCAGTCAATGTGTTTCTCTCACGTCAATGTTTCTCTCTCTCTCTTCCTCCCTCTCTCCCTCCTGGTCTATCTGAAGATAAATGCAAAAATGTCCTTGGGTGAGGATAAAAAAAAAAATTTTTTTTCTTGGGATTTCTATTTTTAAACCATTTAAAAAATAAACAATATGACTTGATAATGGACATAAATAATTACACTGGAATTTCCAAGTGTTTGACTCTCTCAATTTCACATTGTGAAAAAAATTATGTGTTGACAGCTTTCAATGAGTTATAGATTTTTATTTAACCAAGGATACAAATAATATCAGAAATAGTTCTTCCCTAGTAAATCTTTACTCCTGCCATGTAATCTATCAATTTTTTATCTCAATGAGATGTTTCAAAAAGTAATGAAACAACACTATTCAGTAAAAGAAAAAGAAAACATCTAAATACTTTAACAAGGATTTTCTAACAGTCTAATCAAAATGGTAACCTATAAAGACTCACCTATATGTGGCTGCTGAGCTGCGGCTAATGCATATTGCTGCTGTTGAGCTGCAGTTAACTGCTGAACTGTTAGTGCATTAGTCCTTTGAAAGAGCTATTAGGGAAAATATTTAATACAAAGATTAATCTCAAAGCATTACATTTCTATTTAGAAAACTGGGAATAGAATATTTTAAACACTTAGTTGAATCACTTTCTCAACTATGAAAACATTTATTCAATAAAACATTAAATGTTCAAGAACACCTCTATTATTCATGTCAATGCCTCATAGCACTTCAGGCTACACCAGTATACAATCAAGAGGAGCTCTTTAAAGGAGGGGCATGCTTACCTGCTGCTGGGAATTGTAGTCAAAAAGGCCTACAGTAGCTCCTGAAGAGTCCATCGGTACCTGATTACCAGGATAGTCAAACTGTAAGGAATCCAGACCAACTTGTTCCATGGCATCCAGATTCTGAGTTTCAGGATTTGAAAATTCTTCAACAAGTGGTTTATTAGCTGTAGGATTAGGAAGAGGGCCCAATCCTTCTGGGGGATTAGTATTGGGACCCAGGCGCTCAACTACTTCAGTTGGAGAGGCTTGACGACTTCCAGGAGTACGACTATATAAAGAAAACAGAAAGGCATTGTGAGTGAAAGTAATAAGTAACTCAAAAGCTGAAATGGGAAAGTAGGAAAATCATAAAAAAGCAAGTGGTTGTAAAATAGAGAGGGAAATTAGGCACCCCCGGTCACTAATTGTTTCACTTTGTAAATTTTTATGTCTAATCTAAATTCCTCTTAAGAACTGACATGGTTTCATTTTTAAAAGTTATTAATGAATATTGTCCCCAATTTGAATAGCATAAAGATATAATTCAATTTTACAGATAAGAAAATTGGTCAATACCACAACTTAGGCTTAGACTACCTAAAACTTTTTTCTCAAATCATAAGACAAAATGAATAGTGGGTATGAACAGCAAACTACAGTGACAAATATGGGAAAGCTCAAAACCAAAAACCACCCACCATACTCTTGTCCTGCCCACCAGCAGCACAGAATTTTGCCATAATATCCTGCTTAATATTTCAGAAAAAAGCTGGCCAAAAAGGATTATGGCCTTCATGACTTAAGGATATAAAATGTAGAATATAATAGAAAAAGGCAGTTGAACTAAGACAGAAGGCTGACTCATGACTCTGAATATGATTTTGAACAAATCATTTCATCTTCCAGGCCTGTTTCCTTACTGAAGAAACTAAAGAGATTACCTTGTTTTTCCAACTAACAGAAACAAACAAACAAAAAAAAACTATTTGTCAAAACCCTCTATGATAGCTCTTCAATTTGATATCATCTGTATAATACCAGATTGCTCCAGTTTAATTAAATAATCAGAAACAAATGAAAATGTGTAACATTTATCAAAAATGTTTTTCTACTGACTAGCTTACTTAACTTTCCCTAAGAAATTACCATTGGACTAAATTTTAAGCAATGACTCTTTTTTAAAATCAAAATCCCTCTCATGGTCTAAAATTTATTTTTACTTAATTTCTAGACACAATCAATCATCACTCATAGTCTACTTTCTTCTATAGAAATATTTTATATAAGATCCTTTCCCTGACAAGAAATAAGTTTGTTTTGAGGAACCATGAATTCACAGTATGTTCATACATAATAAGTGTATTAAATAAATGGCAATAATAACTATTTTACCTGGCTTTCAATGCCAGTTGTTAAACCTATGTAACTCTGCCCTCAACTTCAGGTACTTTACACTGGGATAAATTTACTAACACATACAGAACATTTTACAAAGCAATTACTGAATTATAAGAATTATTTCCCAGATATTTAGGTGAACTTACATTTTATTTAAAAATCAACCATTGCCCATACAACACTAGAATAAATTTCAAAATCCTTTTCCCTTTAACCATACCTAATTTTTCATGTGAATATTCCAAACGTTTATCATTCAGAATATGTGTGTGTGTGTGTTGGGGGGGGAAGGGGGGAATAAAACTGAAAGGATGTTCTGTAAAACCAGCCAATAAAGTAAAAAGATGGCCTGCTATAGTTCTTTCATGTTTCAGTTCTATCCTTGTAATGTATATACTGATGATTTATCAGTCAATGTACATATTAATGATATGCAGCACAGTGACCATATGGCCACAGCTATTAGTTTAAAATGTTTTTACACTGTCAAGTACAATAACTGTGTCAAAATAACTCATCAACAATTTAAATACATATTCCATACAGAATAAAATGAAAATGCTAATAAATGTCAAGTTTACATTAACATGGAAAAGTATAATCTTTCATACAAAACAACTCTAATACAGCAAAAAGTACAGGATACAATAGAAAAAAAGTCATGCTATCAGTGGTGCTCTTTTCTTGCTATAGTTAATGGTGTATTAACACTTCAATTATAAATGTATACTCTGAAGGGTTTATAATCAACTCAGTTTTAAATGCATGCCCTAGACTAAAACTTAGATTAGGTTAACAGCAGAAGAGCAAAATCAGGATAAGTTTCTAAAACAAATTGACTAGCATTAAATTTATTTCTTATCAAAAGAGGTTTACTGGTTTTGGATGCTTTTTTGCACTTTAGAACAAATATAAATGACACTTTTTAAGAGCCATTGTTACTCTGCTTTTGATAACTAAAGGCAATGAATGTAAAAGTATACTACCCACACGTACCTATACTCAGTTAAATGAGATTCCATGGTTCACAAAATCTCAAAGAAATGATCATTTTCAGGTACAGGACCCAAAGCATCTGACTACTGAAGCATAAAGTATAGGAAATCATTACAAAGAAACTACTTCCTCATATTTACACAAAGGTGCACCATCTAATCTAAGACCAAAAGCTAGGAAGAAAATACTTATTTAATTTCCATAAAGAGACAACTAAAAAGCTACAACTTACAAAATTCTGAGCTTAAAGCTAACTTTTTGAAGTCTCTAATATGTTTACCCACTTCTCAATTTCAGGAATGTTTAAGTGTTAGCACAAACTCATATAAAGGTCACAGATCCTAAGAGCTAATTAATTATGTTTCCTCATTTTCAAGATTAAGAGTTAAATCGGAGGCAGGAGATACAATACAGGGATAAAAAGAGGAAACTCCACAGAAAGGTGCTCAAGAGCAACCCCAAGAAGTCTGCCAGAAAAAAAAAATCACAGATTAAACCTGAAATCCACTAAATTTTAGCAGGGAGGAAATAGTTAAAATTTAGACTATCATATTAGCAGAAAGGTAACAGTAGCTTCTAACATTACTCCTTCAATGGAATGTACTATTTGAGAGAATGTTTTGAAGAATAACTTTTTTAAAAATATTTTAAAAATTTCTTTTTGAGAGAGAGGGGAAGAGACAGAAACATCGATGTGAGAGAGAAACATCGATTGGCTGCCTCCTGCACGCCCCCTACTGGGGATTGAGCCCACAACCTGGGCATGTGCCCTGACTGGAAATCGAACCAGGACCTCTCAGTCCGTGGGACGATGCTCAATCCACTGAGCCACACCAGCCGGGCCAACTAATATTCCTTATTTAAAAAACTACATCTTCCTCCAGATTAACACAAAGTACAAAGGGAAAAAAAATAAACCGAAATTGGAAAAATGTCTACAGCAGTCACATTAGCTAGTAGTAATAATCCCTAAAGAGATATGCTTTTCTTCTTGAGAAAGTTAAAATCTTACTTAAAATCTTTGCAATCGGCATCCATTCCATTTGGCAAACCTCTGCCATTTATTTTAGAATCATCATCATCTCCTTGTTTAAGATCTCTGTTTTGGTCCTCCTCAAATGGAGAAGCCTTGCCTTTTTGATCTCCTTTCTCAGGTCCATCTGTTTCAGCATCTCTAGTGCCCTGAGGAAAAAGAATCTGTTTGATTCTGAATATTTAATAGAACACACAAGAAAGGGCACCATAAGGTGACCTAAAACTACACTATGGTGCATGTAAACAATAAAAACAATGAATCTTATTTTAATTTTGTAGTTAACTAATTTATCAAAGGCCAAAATATTGAGTACAAACCAGTAATTTATAACAGAAGGGCTAAGGCAACCTTAACTATAGCGGTGCTGGAAAAGCAGTAACACCACAAATGAGATTAAAATTCTACTTAGTGCATAGATGATTTTGTTTAGTTACTTTCAGGTTAAGCACTACCACAAATAAGCAATTTTAATCTTGCAAATTATATATTGTAATTAATGTGGTTCAATTTTTGTAACATAGTTAAGAATATAAATATTCCCAGTGGTTCTACTGTTTTATGTATTTCAAGAAGTGGCCAAGAGAAGACCAGTACTAAGAGCTACATAATTTCCTTTAGATGTAGGAAGGGCCAAAAAGTAAACTAATTTAAAGATAACAAAATAACCATTGAGCAATTATTAAATATTTCTTCATTCAAAATACTTACAAAAGTTCCCTTCCTAAATCGAGAATCCAATTTATCAGCAGGAGAAGAACTTAGCACATATTCTACCATGCTCACGCCAAGGCCTCCACTTTCTGATCGCGGAGACAGTATTGCATTTACTTCACTGTTTCCATGAAAACCCTGTCCAGATCTTCTCTGTACCATAATAGGCTGGGACATTGAATGGTCTGTTTGGAAGAAAGAATGCAATTATATATTTGTATTTTTAAATTAACCAAATATACTTACAAAAGTTAATATACTAAAGAAAAATCAGTATATTGTTTTATTTTCAGTGTTAATACAATCTTTACAAAAAGCTCTTCAT
This sequence comes from Tadarida brasiliensis, assembly GCA_030848825.1. Classification (NCBI taxonomy): domain Eukaryota; kingdom Metazoa; phylum Chordata; class Mammalia; order Chiroptera; family Molossidae; genus Tadarida; species Tadarida brasiliensis. Next base: position 67,544,044 of record CM061270.1, on the reverse strand, counting down.
TCTGTTGAGACTCACTGGCCTGGGTACATGTCTTGATAATCCAGATAGAGCCATCTGGTAAAAGCAATTTGTAAAAGCCTATGTATAAAGTTTTGTTTTTTAAAAATGTGTCAACCAAGCCCAGCCAGTGTGGCTCAGTGGTTGAGTGTGGACCCATGCACCAAGAGGTCGCCGGTTCTTCCCAGTCGGGGCACATGCCCAGTTTGTGGGCCAAATCCCCAGTGAGGGGCATGCAGGACACGGCCAATCGATGTTTCTCTCTCTTTCCCTCTCCCTTCCTCTCTCTCTAAAATCAATAAAGAAAGAAAAAAGATGTATAAATTGCCAGTTATTAATAATAGTCATAGGGAATGTAAAGTACAGCATAGGGAATATAGTCAATAATAATGTATTAAGTATGTACAGTGTCAGATGGGTACTAGGCTTACTTAAGAGATCCCTTTGTAAGTGATATAAATGTTTAATCACAATGTTGTACCCCTAAAACTAATTAATACTGTATGACAACTGTTACTGAAAAATAAGTTCTTTTGGTGACGCATAACAATTTAAAACAAAAACTTTTACCGATAAATTCTAGAATAAAGATAACTCCTCCTAAATTGGTAGGGGCACTCCTCAAGCTCACAGTTATGTACTGGACAGATGCAGAACACATGGCTGTACTGCTATAAACACAATTAAGTTGGAAAAACTAGTAATAACACAGAATTTTCTATTCTTGGTATAAAAACTAAGTGTTGCCTAAAGGATATTTTAATTATTTTTTGGTAATCCTCACCTAAGGACAGTTTTTCCATTAATTTTTAGATAGAGTGGAAGGGAGGAAAGGGGGGAGAGAGAGAGACAGACACATCACTGTGAGAGACACATCAACTGGATGCCTCCTGCACGACCTCAACAGGGGCCAGGGATTAAACCTGCAACTCAGGTATGTGCCCTTGACCAGGAATTGAACCCATGACTTGTTGGTCAGCAGACTAATGCTCTAACTGCTGAGCCAAACTGGCCAGGGCCTAAAGGATATTTTAAAAAATCTCTTCTAGTTTAAAAGTTTTCCATTTATATTTGTTTAACAAAAACTGTTCATCTGGTACAAACAACTTTTCTAATTTTTTTTTTTTTTGCTTTTTATCTTCAGATAGAGCGGGAGGGAGAGAGGGAGGGAGAGAGAGAGAGAAACATCAACATGAGAGAAACACATCGAGTGGTTGCCACCCACATGACCCCAACCGGGGCCGGGGACAAACTGCAACCGAGGTACGTGCCCCTAGCGGGAACCAAAGCGGGGACTCTCTGGTCTGCGGGCCAATGCTCTAACCGCTGAACCAAACTGGCCAGGGCCAAACAACTTTTCTAAATAGTTCCTGTGACAAAGGAAAAGGCAGTAGTTAAGCTCTGAGAGCAAATGGAATACAAATATAAGAAAACATTTGAGGCAACGTGCACATAGATTTGCTCCCCCCCTCAAAAAAGTTTTTAAAGGAACCAATAGGTTATCAGCTATCTCTAGGTTTTTTGTTAACATGTTCAACACTCAATATTAGGTCTAGTCCTTAAAGGGCTGAACTATCATAGAGGTACTCAGTCATCATTTCATTAACTGTAATAATTTTTAAATGACTGCTATTTTTGTTAACCATATTAAAACATTTGTATTTCAGTACCTTTATCTATTAAAAATTTAGTCATATTTTTTATTTGATCATTCACTCATTCATTTATCTAGTTCAAATACTGATTTACTGTTTGTTGTATGCAAGAACAAACAAGCCCAGCCAGTGTGGGTCAGTGGATGAGCCATAGGACCTATGCACCAGGAGGTCACCAGTTCGATTCTGGTGCCTAGATTGTGGGTTCGATCCCCAGTGGCAGCTAACTGATGTTGATGTTTCTCTCTCTTCCTTTCTCTCTCTGTCAAATCAATAAAAACATTTAAAAAAAAAAAAAAGAAAAAACAAGATAGTCCCTACTCTCAAAGAGATTATAGGTTTAATAGACGGCAATCAATCCTTTAGAATAGGAACATATTGTTCATATTTGTACATGTTTGGCATTCAATAAAGTTTGTTCAGTAAATTAATTCCATTCATTTCTCATGTCTCCTATTAAAAACTAATATTCATCTTCAGATTTTTATCCATACAACTAAAAAAGTTGGAAGAGAGTGGTATAAGGAATTAACTAAAATTATAAATTTGACACTAAAAAGAAATATCAGGGAACATACATTGTGCTCAAGATGCTTTACTTTGGAATGCTTTAAAAAATATTTGGTTCTGGTATATAAAGTAATTAATCATTCAACCTCCAAAACAAAATTCATAGCAAATCTATCAACCAAGTTTTCAAGCATATGTGATTTCTAGCAAAGTGCCTTTTATGGGAAAAATGTGTCCCAGTCCAAATAACTGAATAATTTAAGAGTCCAATCTATTATATGTTAATTACAATCCAGGAAAAAAAATTCCTTGAGGAAAAGGATCATACTTCATTTATTTTTTGAGACTACATTACCATATTAGTTGAATGCAAAGAAAATACCCATTTTATTAAGGAAATTTTAGTCTCAATTATTAGTTGCCAAAGCTTTCAATTTTTTTCTTAAATATGTTTTTTTATTTTTTTTGAACCCTCACCCAAGGATCTTTTTTTCCCATTTATCTTCAGATAGAGTAGGAGAAGGGGAGGGGGAGAGAGGGAGAGAGAGACAGAGACACATGATCTGGTTGCCTCCTGCACAACTCGGACCAGGGCCAGGGACCGAACTGCAACCGAGGTACGTGCCCTTGACGAGAATCGAACCCGCAACTCCTTGGTCCACAGGCCAACGCTCTAACCGCTGAGCCAAACCGGCCAGGGCTTAAATACGTTTTTTAAAAAATTGATTTTAGAGAAGGGGGGGGGGCAGAGGGGGGAGAGAGAGAGAGAGAGAGAGAGAGAAAGAGAGAGGGAGGGAGAAACAAACATAGATCAGCTGCCTCCTGCATGCCTCCTACTGGAGATGGACCCCGAAACCCAGGCATGTGCCCAACTGGGAATAGAACTGGTAACCTCTCAGTGCATGGGATGATGCTCAACCAACTGAGCCACACTGGCCAGGGCTTTCAGTCTTTTTCAATTTTAAATGTGGAGTATTAATTGCCAGAGACTAGACTGATGGGTTGGGGAGCTGGGTGAAAAAGGGGAAGTGATGGGGGACTACAAATTGGGAGTCACAAATGGTCCTGGGGATATAAAGTACAACACAGAGAATATAGACAATAATACTGTAATAATTATGTACATGTCAGTTGAGTACTTGAAATATTGGGGGGAGCACTTTGTCTACACACTATGGTGTACACATGAAACTAAAATAAAAGAATTAAAAAAGTATTAATCACTAAATTCTTTTAGCATTTCCTAACTTTTGGGCAATTATTTTAGTTTAGTAACAAAGCTTCAAACTATAAAGAACATTAAAACATTAAAAATATTTAAATATATTTCAATGATTTGGAGAATAAAGAACTACCTGGTAATTTACACTCAAAATATAAGAATAATTTAATAATTTATCATCCACAAATTTGTTTTATGTTACTTTGGTTGTTCTCTATAGCTTTAGCAAGCTGCATTAAACTCAGTTATAAAGAGTAAAGTTACCAGTAAAATACATGTTGATAGTACCATGTGTACATCTCTCAAATTTTACTAATCAGAAACATTTGAAAATAAAATCAGTACTATTTTAAAAATATAACTATGCTCTTTAACTTACCAATAAATGCTGTCACTCCTGTGAGTTATACTCCCTTATATACCAGTTCCTTTTCTCTTAAAAGTTTCTTGGACCTAAGTCTCTTTCCACTACTTATGGATATCAAAAACATTCAGCCCTGGCTGGGTGGCTCAGTTGGTTGGAGCGTCACTCCATACACCAAAAGGTTTCGGGTTTGATTCCCAGTCATGGCACATGCCTAGGTTTCCGGTTTGATCCTCTGTTGGGCCACCTATGGGGAGGCAACCAACAGATGTTTCTCGGTTTCCTTTCCCTCTCTCTCTGAAATCAATAAAGAACATAGCCTTGGGTGAGGATTTAAAAAAATATTCAGCCCTGGCAGGTTTGGCTCAGCGGTTACAGCGTCGGTCTGCGGTCCAGAGAGAGCCGGGTTCGGTTCCCGCCAAGGGCATGTACCTCGGTTGCAGTTTGTCCCTGGCCCTGGTTGGGTCGTGCGGGAGGCAGCCACTCGATGTGTCCCTTTCACGTCGATGTTTCTCTCTCTCTCTCTCTCTTTTCCTCTCTCTCCCTCCCACTCTATCTGAACAAAAAAAAAAAAAAGAAAAAATGTCCTCAGGTGAGGATAAAAAAAAAAAAAAAATTCAAAGTTGGCTCCCTTTCTGGGAATTCTACCTTATTAAGAAGTTTACTTCCTTTCTGGGTATGGCTAATGTCTTATAAAGCTAGACTGAGCTTCAATTAGATAAATCTGTCACTCTCCTCTAATACAACTGAAAATTGAAATTTTCTATGGTTAATATGTCCTCTATGGAAATTCGGAATTTTATAATCAGAGTTTTCACTTCAAATAAAAACTTAGTAAAATCTTATTGTGGCAAGTACTTCTAATCAATAAGTGGACATTAGATAAGGGTCAATTTACATCTGAAAATGTGCATGATAATGATTAATGAAATCTTCAACAAAGACATCACAGATTTTCTCCAACTACTGTCAAGGAGTAGGCAGGTTTTTTTTTAATTCAAATAAATTCATAATTCTCACACATACACCAAAAACTTACGAGAAGTTCCCCATGCAGTCTCTCTCCATTCATCATCCCCAAGAAATATGCCTTTTTGTCCATCTTTTGTTGAATCATCAGGTTCCCAAAACTTTTTGGTAGGCAAAAGCTATTTGGGAGGAGAAAAATATTACATTTAAATTTTATTCTAATTACAAAGAACTAATATATAGAGGAAAGCAAACTTACCACCAATATGTACAAGTTATTTTCAATGCTAATGAAAATTCAGAGTGACCTATTACATAATTCGTCTCAATAAAAAATAACTTCCTACTTATGTTTGAGTACTGGCTCTAATAATTCTAGACCTAAACATTAAATTAAGGTCAATATCTGATTCTTCCTGATTTTCAACATTTTTTTCAAAACACATACTGGTTGAATGTCATGTGATTTTCTTTGCATTTTTCAAAAGACTTACTAAATGTTCTAATTCAATATAGATAATACAATAAAAATATACAGTGATAAAAAAAAGTTTCCTTTACTTCCAAATACTGCCCTTGGTTCACTTCCAATCCTACAGCTTCCTTGTGGGAAAATATATTTTCATTCCTACTTCGCTTAATCAATGGAGGTGAACTTCACAGCTCTTCCTAGGTCCTGAATACTAGTAACCTATCAATTCCAAATCAGGAAGCTATAGATAGTGAAAGAGACACATAGAAAAGATCCTCAAATACTTCTGGGATAACAATTTCAAAGCCCTGTCTATCTATCTATCTTATATTGCAACGTGCACAGTACATAAAAGTTATGTTGCTACAACCATTCACTGATTACTCAAAATGTACATTTGGCCAACTCCTAACCATACTTCAATAGTCATCCAGGTTTCTCCTCTTTACCTTCTGTGACAATCGGGAGGTGGAGTGGGGATATATTTGAAAAGAACAGACTAGTTTTCTGAGATGTGCATTTGGCATTTTAAATAGCATCTGTAAGACAACCATCTGTCTCAGCCCAGTCTTTCAGTGCTCATAATTAAACACCTGTATATACTTTTATTACTACACACTAAATCATCTGTTTGACTCCTTAAGGGCATGGAGACCTTATCTTCAGAGAGTTCAGAAACATATAAATTAACTATAATAAAATAAATAGTAAATCCTGAATTGGGTCCGAGAGATAAAACTGTGTGTGTTAGGGGTTCAAAGTGTGAGTGGAAGGTGAGGAAGACAAAGTAAATTATAAACAAAGGCACAACTTGAGAAGATGCATAGCATGTGCAACAGGGTGTGAGACAGAGGTACAGATGCAGGAAGGTCAACGCTGATGCTGGAAAAGATTATCTAGGTCAGATTATAAGGAACCTTAAAGATATGCTAAAGAAACTGCAAAGAGAATCAAGAGAGGCTGGCAAGAGTGACACTGTGTTTTAGAAACCAACTGAAGTTATAAATTGTACAAATAATGTATATTTTAGACTAGAGGCAAGGAGATTAGTTTAAGAGAATTATAATAACAGGGCGAAGATGACATGAACTGAAATGATACTGTCAGAAAGAACTGAGAAAATAAAATGGATATGAGAAACATTTAAGATAGTTAATAAAATATGAACGCAAACAGGGAATGGTTGATACAAAGGATAAAACTTTAAAATCTGGTTAAGAAGGTAAATTACTACTGAACAAGACAGAAAACAAATCAAAACAACAAAAAACACAGGGGAAGCTGCTGTGAAGAGAGTGGGAAAAATTAAATTTGGGCATGTTCCCAATCTACTGATCTTTTTTATAATTTTTAATTTTAAAGGAAACTTAACTTCTGCTGTTTAAAAAAAATAAGTGCATGTTCAGATTTTCCTGGGTTGCAAATAATATGTATTTAAAGCTTAGACATTTTAAACAATAATCTGCTTTAACAAGGATCCCAGTAAAATGCAATCTTTCTTCCTTTAATTAAAAAAAATCTCACTACAGTTTCATGCAAAAATAAAAACAAACAAAGCTGGTAATACAATACTAAAACATTGTACTTGATATATTTAAATTGAATAATTATTCATAGTAAAACCCAAGTTAATCCCTTTAAAATACTGTATAGCCCTGGGCAGTGTGGCACAATGGTTAGTGTCAGCCCACGCACCAAAGGGTCTTGGGTTCTATCCCAGCCCCGGTCAGGGTGCGTTCGGGAGGCAATCAAAGGATGTGTCTCTCTCATGTCGATGCGCCCTGCCCCCCTCCCTTCCACTCTAAAGGAAAAAATATCCTTGGGTGAGAATTAACAAAAAACAACAAAACAAGAAACTATATAAATAAGCCACGTATTTCACAAAGAAGAAAATGACAGAGAATAAAGAAATGCTTTTATTCCATACTTCATGAAGAAAAATGTTTCAATATCAAATAAGGAACAAAATAAAGTTTTAACAACTTGATAGAAGCATTTATCATAGACACAGAAGCAGCTAAAATAAACTAATCTTCTGAGGTATTAGAAATAATAGAATCTCTTTAAGGAGACTATTTCAAAGTCTTCTGGGATAAGGTTCCCTGCAGTAATTTAATCAAAGATCACTGCTTTAAAATGCAAACTGCACAACTAGGAGGAAAAATCTACATCAAGCACTAATCCAGTGTGCCCATTTTTTGCCAAGCACTGTGCTATGAATCTCTTCTTTTTGCAAACATTTCTAAGTTATCACACGCAGGAAAACAATTTAGTAGTTAATAAAATTAGTACTTCTAGCAAAGGCCTTTACCAACATTCTAGAAAGGGCTTTCTGTGACAGTTTAGACATTGATTTCAAATCCTTCTAGAGAAACTATTAGCTTGTGACCAAAAATAAGTTAAAAGGACTAAATATATGCCCTGGCAGGTCTTGCTCAGTGGTTAGGAGCATCATCCTGAGGACCAAAGGGTCACGGGTTTGATTCCCAGTCTAGGGCACGTACCTAGGTTACAGGTTCAATCCCCAACACTGCCCAGGGTTGTGTGGGAGACAACCAACTGATGTGTCTCTCTCATATCCCACCCACCCACTCCCCCTTTCACTCTATCGCCCCCCCCCCAAAAAAAAATCAATGGAAAAATATCCTCGGATGAGGATTCACATACACAAAAAAAGGACTAAATATAGAGAAAGGCAACAATTCAGAATAGAGCAATTAAAAAAAAAAAAAGATTAAGTGGTACACTGGTTAGAATTGCAATAAAAATAGAGATGTGCCCCTGGAGACCCTTTTACTATAGTAGCACAGAACAGAAAACAAGGGCTAAGAGATCTTGAAGATCTGTAAAATACATATCCCATACCACTTTGTATCAGTTTCCTAATTCACAAATTTCTAAACCAAGGTCAGGCAACTCAGTATTTCTTGTCAACCTGCTCCTCTGTCCCTCCAACTCAGAAATGATTGAGTGGACATACAAATTCATCCCCCCATGATTCTCCATTTTATCAGTTCTTTTCTTCAAGAAGCATTTATAGCTTGCCCTCTCCATCTCCAAAGAAATCAGCCAATTCCCAAGCATACTATCTCAAAATAAATACACTTTTGCTAGAGTCTATACTATGAGGTGCATTTAAACTTTAGATTTGTTATGTAAAATCACCAAACCAACCAAATTAACATAATCCTAAAAATTAAAAGGATTTAAAAGCTATATGTCTACATTATAGTACTTTAAATTAAGGTGCTCATATAGCATGTGATCTAGGATAGTTTTGAGAAAGGAGGTGTTATTATTATGCCATGCCCAGGCAGTGTGGCTCAGTTGATTGAGCATCAACTGAAGGACTGAGAGGTGGTCTGGGCTCGATTCCTGGTCAGGGCACATGCCCGGGCTTCTCGCTCGATCCTCAGTAGGGGGCATGTAAGAGGCAGCCGATGGATATTTCTCTTTCACATCGATGTTTCTCTCTCCCCTCCTCTCTCTTTCTAAAAAAGTCAATAAAAATACCATATTAAAAAAGTAATAACTATGCCATGAAAACAGTTATGTATCTGAACTATCTGGGCAAATTAGAATAAGGTGATTACAATGGAAGTTCATAAAAGATAGGCACAGATGTTAATCTAAGTGTGCAGAGAACAAAAGACACAAAGTAACTCCTTAGAACCCCAGAATGGTGCTTTTCCAGACTTTAATCTTGTCTGTTAAGTAAAATATATCAATACTTTTAATTTTTTCAAATCATACTTCCCCAAATCTTCTCCATTCCTAATATCCCAATGTCACCAGTAAACATTATCATATGTTGTCACTTCTAATGTGAAGCACTATTGTAATAGTCAAGGCACTCATGAGTTCCAACTGCCATTCAAGTACTATTAATGGTCTTGGGCCAGTGAATTAAGTAACCATTTTGAGCTTCAGCTTCCTCATTGATAAAGTAATAATAATAAAGCTACTGTCAAAGAGTTTCTATGAGGCTAGAATGAAATAACATAACTGCTTAGAACAGCATCAAGCACATAGCAGACACATAAATATTAGCTATCTTCACGACTGAAAGCATGAATCCTTTAATACAAGGTGGGGCAAAAGTAGGTTTACAGTTGCAAGAATATGATTGTTCTTGCATTATTTTCCATATGAACTGTAAACATACTTCTGCCCCACTCTATATATAGCTAGTAAATGGTAGGTGGCATTAAAATTTGAACTCATCTGTTTAATTCTAAGGCCTACTGTCTTTATATTCAACTACCACAGGAGATTGTTCTTTTCAATCACAGTGTAATTCATCAATGTTTCTGAAAATTTCCAGTAGTAGGCCATCACTAGATATAATGAATAAAACAGTTTAAGATATTATCATGATATCTGGCCCATATGTAGGTATTCATTATAGTGGATAAAGTTTAAGACAGAATCAAGATAGAAATTTATGCAAACAAAACTATGCTCAGGTGTTTAAACATTATTTGAAACAGCTAGTTTCCATTATTTATATACATTATATAAAATAAAAGGTATGTGCCTCTGCAGTACAGTTTGAAAACACTATATGGATTAGCTATGCTCTTTTTAAGCCACATGACATAATGCAAATAGGTAGGTCTTTTGACAAAAATGTGTTATGGGGGAAAAAAACGGAAAGAATGAGTTTATGAATGGATGAATACAAATCTGTCTCTATTTCTGAATGAACAACTAGAAGAGACTGCCCTTCTGATAACGGGCATGATCTACAAAACCCAGTACAAATGAAAATAGGTCTACATGTAATGCAGTGCTTTGTATATTAGAGATTTACAACAACGTAAGGCATAATAAGGACAACTTTATTTTTTAGAGAAAAAGTCAAGAATAGGCCAATCCATTAAAAAAAAAAAAAAAAGGATGTCACATTAAAAAAATAAACAAGCAATTTTAGAAAACTCAAGAACCAGAAACTCAAGGCTGCTTTTCTTTATTAAAATGAATGAATTCTGGGGTATAACAAAAACAAAAAACCTCACCTGTCAGGAAAGGAGGAGAAGACTGGTGAGAGAGAGACAGGCAAAGAAGGAAATCCCAGAAGGTTCCCTGCTGCCTGTGAGATGAGGAAAGATAGAAAGGCTTGTGGGAGAGAGAACCCAGAAACAGAAACCTGAAAAGGTTTCTTAGCTATCTCTTGGAGGTAACAGAATTAGTTGGTAAACTGTTAAGAAAAAAACTTAATTAGTGATTAACAGCTTATTTAAAAATACATTTTTTAATAGATGAAGGTCATAGAAGCACTGACAAGCTTCTATCCGCCAAAAAAGCAGGCAGTCTAAACCTAGCCACTTTTACTCTGCATTTCTGACATTTCCATTAAGAAAGCCTAGATTTAAACTTAGATCATTTAACACACTATTCATCCCAGCTTCTCTCTTTTCCAAAAACCTCAAATATCCCCTCCTCCATCCCCAAATAACTAAACTCTTTCCACTACTGTTTCTGATCATGTCATTTTTTAAAACTGCAAAGATGTCTTTGGATTTACAAATACTATTTAGAAAAGGAGAAAAAAGGGCCAATTTGTAAAGATATACACAATGTAGACTTGGGAAATAAAGTACTGGGGTGTCTAAACAGAACGAAGGTAAGGTGTGACTTTACTTGCTCTTAAAAAAAAAAAAATCATTAAGTTCAAGTTTGTCACAGACTAGGCTGAAATAATATTCAAACCTGCTTTTAAGATTTGTTATTTTGCTTTCTAAAGACCAGAGAAAACAAGCAGCAGGGAATAAACAAAAGCCCTTTTCAACTGCTTCTTTTTATTCACCCACAGGGTAAATAATGCCTAAGCAGCCTCCACTGCACTGTGGTCAATCTGTAGTTCTAACTAAAAAATGGTTTCCTCTCTCAAATTTTTCTTAGGGCCCAGAATTTTACGTTATGCACTGAACTAACAAATTTATTTTGGCAATATTTATGCTTAAGCACCTTAACTCACCCTTAAATCAGTCCTCTGAAAATGACAAACTCTTTGGAAAACGCTGTTCTGGAGAAGGGGAGGGTTAGCTAGCTGCAGGGTGCCCTCTTGTGGTCCAGAGGAGTGACTGGACTCTTTTTCTGCATCTGAAGAGCACAGCATTGGATGGAGTGAGTCTCATGAAGGTCTCTAATCTACCAAAGTAAAATAATCTCCAGGAGCAATCAATTAATTAATTACACATCTTAGGTCTGTTTACCATTATTTTCTTTTATCAAAGTCCACACTATGTTAGTACTACAGAACATGACAAAATAAAGATGTGACCACAAGGGTTTTCATCAATTAAATTTTTCTAAATATTCATTAGGTATATAGAAAACTAAGTATTTTTGATGCCTTAAATTTTAAAATGATGAGGTTAAATGGGATGCCCCAACAAGTCCTAGATTAACAGGACTGATAAAAAGCATTAAAAAATTTAGAGTGCCCACTGTGTGCTAGTCATTTGAAGCTATCAATCTACTAAGGAGACTAATATAAAGTAATAAACTGTAACCAGTAATATAATAAAGTACATATAAAGATCTACAAGAAGTCAGATGAGGAAGTATAATTCCACTGCAGATAGCAATGGGACAATAGATAAGCATCTTTTTCAGCAGAGTCTTGTAGAGGATTAGAAGTTTTTTAAGCAAACAGCGAACAAGCGAGAGATTTTTGGAAGAGAGACTAGTGAACAATTAAGTATGGCTAAAGCAAACAGCATACATATATAAAACAGAAGGACAAGAATCAAGAAGGCTCTTTTCTGAGCAAAGTATTTATGATTCATTACAAAATATATTATTTAATCAAATCAACTACACACAAATCTTACTAAAAAAAGCTAAGAACCACAACTATATAATTGTATAAGCTGAGATTTTAAACACCTGCACCATTAACTACTATTTTCAAGATTTAAGGTTTAAAAAGTCTCAATGGCTCAAATAATCAAAGTGAAGTATACATTCTCAGTATTCATAAATATTTACCTCTCCCATTCCCCGAGATTCTAATGCAAGAGCTTGAAAATCATGATTCATTTCATCCACAGATCAAACCTGTTGAATAACAAAAACAGAAATTAGTAGAAATTTAAATAATAGACTGTATCAACTATTTTTATATTATACTAAAGCAACTAGTGATGTTAGCATGAGCTGAGATGGGCAAGAATAGATTTCGCTATGAAGACAGGTTTTCCTAAATAGAGCACATGACACCAATCTACATTAAAATTTGTGTGCCAAAAAAACCTTTCTAGTTTCTTGAGCAAAAGAATAGATGGAAAGTAAAGAACAGGAAGAGCCCAGCTGATGTGGCTCAGTGGTTGAGTATCCACCCATGCACCAAGAGGTTGCCAGTTCAGTTCCAGGTGGGGGCATGCAGGAGGTGGCCAATGGATGTTTCTCTCTCTCTTTCCCTCTCCCTTCCTCTCTCTCTAAAATCAATAATGAAAAAAGAAAAAAAAAAAAAAAAGAACAGGGGAAGAGAGCTCAAGTACTAAAATGTAGTTATCTTGTTTTTTTATGTTGCAGTTCCTATTACAAAATTATTTTGCATTACGACTTTAAGATTCTTCAAAATGTCTCAGCATTTAATTATTTGTAGATCTTATACCAATAAAAAATTTTACTGAAATTACTTAAGTGATGATCCAGTTCAAAGTAACACATAAACTGATCAGCTGTGAGTAATTGTAACACTTGGGTTTCCTTAAGAATTAATTCCTTTCTCGCCCTGGGTTCGGTTCCCACTAGGGGCACATACCAAAAAAAAAAATAATTCCTTTCTCTTCTCCTCAAACTAAAACATATATTTCTATTTTTTCCATTTCTAACAGTTTAAATTGCTTTTTGTCTTTCATATGATAATTAATGTGTTCTTGAGTCAAAGGCCCTTTGCCTCCTAGTGTTAAATATTGCTGGAGAAAAACCACTTAAGCCTAAAACAAATGCAACAGCCTTCAACATTTTCGACCTTACAAAATAATCCTGTTATTTTCTCCACTCAGTTCTCTCTCTCTCTAAAATTCCACAGCATTTTGACCTTACAAAGCACTCCTCCCTTCCTGTAATACTGTTCTCTGTTGCTACTTTGTCCCTTATAATTATTTTTTACTTTCTTGTTGTCTAGTTGCTTCTCCTCAGGTTTCTTCAAAGACTATTTGTAATCTCAACTCTTAAATAAATGCTAGTATTCCCTTAGTCTTCTATCCAAAGTACTCTTTTTTCTGCCCTTTGTCTTGAGCAACAGCAACCTCATCCACTCTAACTGCTTTGAGAACAGATGTATATGCTTAGGACCCTCACCCCCATATTCATATTTATAAACAAAATCTCTCTTCTCCTCTTCAAAATTTCCATCTTCTTCCTCCAATCCCTGGAGACACTACAGGAAATTGCTACTTTACTCTTCTTTCTTCCCCACTTCTAAATTAATTCTTTCCTTTCTTAAATCAATATCCAATCACTAAAGTCAACCTCCTACTTTACTTAAATCTATCCATTTTCCAGTTGTCTGGTTGTTCAGACCACCGTCATCTCTTACCTAAAATACTGCAATCCTCTCCTCTCTTTCCATCTTACAATCTAATCACCAAAATGTAGTTAGTCATCTTTCTGAATTGTAGTCTGATTGTGTGACTCCCATGTTTTAATACTTGACTTAAAGATAAAGCTCAAATTCCTAAATGTGGCTTACAAGGGGACAGTATTAAATTCAAATTATAGTTCTAGCGGCTAGTAGTTCTCTAAATCTGGACAAGTAACCTAAACTGTTTTTTTCTCAATTTCCCCATGCGAACATAACTGTGGCAGTGGCTACATGGATTGTTATGAAAACGGAATTAGATAACATAAAACACAACAGTACTAGGTACATAAGCATTCAAAAGTTAGACATTAAGGAAAGCTCTTCAATCTTTAATGGGACTTGAACAACTGGATGTCCATACAGGGTGGGGCAAAAGTAGGTTTACAGGTGTTCATATAGAAAATACAATAATTAGTAAGTAATAATAGAATAAACTTTCAAGTACTCACAACTGTAAACCTACTTTTGCCCCATCTTTATGTAAAAAAAAATGAACCTCAATATTACCTCACACCTTAATATAAAAATTAACTCACAATGGATCATACACCTAAATGCAACACCTAACATTATAAAACTTACAGAAAAACACAGAAAGCTCTGTGACCTTATGTTTGGTAGTAAGTTTTTAGATCAATATCAAAAGCAGAGTCCATAAAAGAAAAACTGATATCTAAAAACTTGACTTCAACCCTGCCGGGTAGCTCAGTTGGTTAGAGTGTCAACCCAATATGCCAAGGTTGTGAGTGTGGTACCCAGTCAGGACATATACAAGAAACAACCAACAAATCCATAAATAAATGGAACAACAAACTGATGTCTCTCTCTCTCTCAAATCAACAATAACAAAAATCTGACTTCAATAAAAACATGCTCTACCAAAAAAAAAAAAATACACACAAAAAATCATAGACTAGGGGAAAAATATTCACAAATCACATATCTAATACAGGACTTGTATCCAGAATATATAAAAAAACTTTTTAAAAATAAGAGGACAAACAACCCAATTAAAAAATTACACAAAAGATCTGAACAGATACTGTATCAAAGATATGTGGCAGCAACTATGCTATTATTTTCTCTTGCTAGAAAAGCTGGTTCATTAACAGCTCTCACAAAATCAACATTTCATTCATCCTTCTGTTACTTCAGTGAGCTTTTTTTACTGAGCATCTTCAATGTGTAAAATTTTAACTGATTTTTTTCCCTTTATTGATTTTAGAGAGGAATGGAAAGAGAGAGAGAGAGAGAGAGAGAGAGAGAGAGAGAACATTGATTGGCTGCCTCCTTCACACCCCCTACTGGGGACTGGGCCCACAACCCGGGCATGTGCCCTGATTGGGAATCGAACTGGCGACTTCCTGATGCATGGGTCAATGCTCAACCACTGAGCCATACTATCCGGGCACTGATTTTTTTTTTTTTAGAGGTGGGGAGGGAGAGGTAGAGACAGAAATATCAATGTGAGAGGGATTGAGCCCAAAACCTGGGCATGTGCCCCAACCAGGAATGGAACCAGCAACTCTTCAGTGCACAGGACAATGCCTAACCAACTGAGCCACACCGGCCAGAGCAATGTGTAAGATTTTATAAAAAAAAAAAAAAAAAAAAAGAAAGAAAAAGAAATTGAGTTAAAATATGATCACTATTCTCAAAGAGTTTAAATTAGTCTGATATGTTTTCCGATAGCTGGAGGAGTAGCTCCCATAAAATCAAACCCTCCTACAGATATGATAAACTCTGAACAAAATAAACAAAAATAAAAATAGGTTTTAAAATAAATAAAACAACTGAAATTCCTATAAATAACCGAGTCTTAAAGGCTTGAAAACCCAAAGGACAGAGTTTGGGATAAGCAGAGCAGCTGGAAACAGAAGGGAAGTCTTAAAAAGGAGGCAACCAAATTACACTTAAGAGTTTTAGACAATCCCTGAACTACACATGTGGGACAGATTCCAAGCAGCCCAATTAAGGCTAAAAGAAATAAGCAAAATGTCTGCTGCTGACCACGACAGAAACCACAGAGTTTGCATCCCATGAAAACAAAAACAAACAAAAAGCCAATATTCTCCATAAGGACATAGAATCTAGAGTATCTTCGATGTAAATACACATCTGGAACAAAATCCAAAATTATTAGACATAAAAAAAGAACAAAAAAATTATTAAGACATATGTAGAAATAGGAAAACTCAATTAATAAAGACTGACCCCAAGATGACCCAGAGGTTAGAATTAGCAAATATCTTAAACTACTATAACTGTGTTCAAAGGCAAAAGAAAAATAAAATACTCCTAATGAAAGAAAAAACACAAAATTCCAGCAAAGTAAAACTATAAAAATAAACCAAAAGGAAATCCTAAAACAAAAAAAAGTTTTTTTAAAATTCACTGAATGCACTTAACAGCAGACTAGAGATAAAGGGTAGGTGAATTTGAAGACAGATCAATAGAGATTTCTACTCTGAAGGAAAAAAGAGGAGAAAATGAGGTGGAAAAATTATTTGAAGACACAACAGCCACAAATTCCCCCATAATATCATGAAAGCAAAATTTACAGATTCAAGACATTCAGTGAACCCCAGGCAAGATAAATAGGAAAAAAAGAATAATAACCCACACCCATGTACATCATAATAAAAACGCCAAAAACCAAATATAAAAAGAAAATCCTGAAAGCAGCTAGAGGGAAAAACAACATTACATAAAGGGAAAAATGATATAAATGACTACTGACACTGACTTTGCACTAGAAACAATGGGGACCAGACTATAAAGGACTAGACTTTAAAGTGCTGAAAGAAGAAAAAAATACCAAACTAGAATTTTATCTGGTAAAAATAACCTTCAAGAATAAAGGCTAAAACAAAGACATTTTTATTTATTTATTTATTTTCTTTATTGATTTTGGAGAGAGAGGAAGTGAGAGGGAGAGAGACAGAAACATCGATGAGAGAGAACATCGACTGGCCGCCTCCTGCATGCCCCCCACTGGGGATGTGGCAGCAACTATGTGTCTGGACACAACCTGGGCATGTGTCCCGACCGGGAATTGAACTGGCGACCTCTTAGTGCATGGGTCAATGCTCAACTGCTGAGCCACACCTGCCGGACCAAAGACATTTTTAGATAAAAAGAAAATTCATTACAACAGACTTCCACCTCAAGAAATGTTTTAAAAGAAATTCTTCAAGCTAAAGGGAAATGATAGCAGATGGAAATTCAGATGATCTGGAAGGAATGAAGAGTACTAAAAATGGAAATACACAGGACTATGTTATTTCCTCTTAATTTCTTCAAAATACATATGCCCATTTAAAGCAAAAAGCTCAACACTGTATTATGAATTTTATAACATTTGTAGATAAACTAATTTACATGCACATTCAACATCCACTATAATAAATATTTCTAGCGATGTCATGACACTGGGTTTTAAAGCTAAACTCAGTTTGAGGTCAAAATTATTTTATCACACATACATACACATAAAATTTCATATACATATATATTTTGGATATTTATATATACACCCCCACAATTATCAAGGTAAGAAATCTTAGTACGAATGTGTCCTACCATTTCGTAGTCATACAATGTAAGTTCTCCATCTTAATATGACACACTTAATGTCTTAGTACAGTCTGCTTTAACCATCTTTGATTTCTAAATGTTTCTTTAAAATTTGTTAATTAGATAAAGTAGATTCATTTTTCTATAAGTTCTTCATAGAATTTCATATTGCTCTTGACTCTATGCCCTTTATATTACTTTTCTTAGATTTACATTTATGACCTCATTTTCTCTTAAATCTTATATTTTCTAGATCTCCCATTTCATTACAGCCTCAACTTCCTCCAAGTATTAATGTTTCCCAAATCTAATGGCGAATCATATGAAAGCTTCAGGATACTAGTAACAAATTATCAGCGATCACCTAATATTTATACAGCTCTCTAATTCTTAAGACTACTACAAATTTAAATCCTATCAGCTTGACAGTGCATCTACATAATTCTGACTTAATAATTCAATTTATAAACATACACTAAATGATATTAACCCCCAAAGTCTGGGCTCAATGTGCAAAGATTATACCAATTAGTCATAAAAAAAAAAAAAAATTTCACCCTGGCCAGTTTGGCTCAGAGGTTAGAGCATCAGCCTCTGACCAAAGGGTCAATTCCCCACCAATAGCACACTCCTGGGTTGCAAATTCAATCCCAGGCCCCCAGTTGGTGTTGTGTGGGAGGCAGCCAATCGATGTGTCTCTCTCATGTCGATGTTTCTTTTTCTCTCTCTCTCTCTCTCCCTTCTTCCCTCCTGCTCTATCTAAAGTCAGTGGGAAAATATCTTGTGAGAATTAACAACAACAATAACAAAAACACTTTCATGTAACCTCTTCTTTAGCTGTACCCTGAGAACAGATTGTCCTTATTAAGATAATTATTCTATTACTCAGGATGGGAATGGCTCAAGAGTGGATTATTATGCTATTCTAAAGAAAGCATAATGGACAAGCACAATGTGGTACAGTAGAAACAGTATGTGATTTGATTCAGAATATGAGAGTTTAAGGTTTAACTTTTGCAAGTTGTCTAACCCCTAAATCTTAATTTACAGTCATCCCTCGCCACTTCGCGCTTCAACTTTCACGGCTTCACTCAACCGCGATAGAGTGAAGCCTTGAAAGTCCAAGCACGAAGTGGCAAGGGACGACTGTATATAAATAAAGAATCCTACTTCTCGGAAATTCAATTATCGCGGTCAAGTCTGGAACTGATTAACTGCGATAAACAAGGGCCAACTGTACTTATCTGTTGTGAAGATCAGCATCATGACAGACTACTCTAGAAAGAACTGATACTGCTCTGGGAGGTGTGGCTCAGCTGGTTGGGCGGGATTCCATGCACCGAAAGGTTGCTGGTTTGATGCCCAGTCAGGGCACATGACTGTGTTGTGGGCACAATCCCACATTGATGGTTTCTCTCTCTCTCACTCCCCCCCTTCCCCTCTCTCTAAAAATCAATTAAAAATTTTTTTAAAAAAGAAAAACAAAAAAGCCCTGGCCGGTTTTGTTCAGTGGTTACAGTGTTGGCCTATGGACCAAAGAGTCACGAGTTCGATTCCGGCCAAGGGCATGTACTGTGGTTGCGGTTCGTCCCTGGCCCGGTCAGGGTCGTACGGGAGGTAACCAATCGATGTCTCTGTCTCTGTCTCTGTCTCTCCCTCCCTCCCATTCTATCTGAAGATAAATGGAAAAATATCCTCAGGTGAGGATAAAAACAAAACAAAACAAAAAAAAGAAAATACAAAGATACTTTCTGAGGCTCTTCCGGTGCTCAGTGTTTGTCTTGTTAGTATCTCAGCCTCCTGCCTTGCTGTCAGGTTAAATATCACTTGACTCTAAAGCAATGGCCCCACTTCTAACATTTCTTTTTTTTTCCTTTTTTTTATTTTCTGTTCAGATAGAGTGGGAGGGAGAGAGAGAGAGAGAAACATCGACGTGAAAGGGACACATCGAGTGGCTGCCACCCACACGACCAACCCGGGCCGGGGACAAACTGCAACCGAGGTACATGCCCTTAGCGGGAACCGAACCCGGGTCTCTCTGGACCGCAGGCCGACGCTCTAACCGCTGAGCCAAACCAGCCAGGGCCCCACTTCTAACATTTCTAATTAAGTTACTTTTAATTTGCAGTAACCTGTAACCTCAGATATCCAAGTATGTTAGACTTGTAAGAGTAAATAGGCTCGCCCTGGCCGGTTTGGCTCAGCGGTTAGAGCGTCGGCCTGCGGTCCAGAGAGACCCGGGTTCGGTTTCCGCTAAGGGCATGTACCTCGGTTGCAGTTTGTCCCCGGCCCGGGTTGGTCGTGTGGGTGGCAGCCACTCGATGTGTCCCTTTCACGTCGATGTTTCTCTCTCTCTCTCCCTCCCACTCTATCTGAACAAAAAATGAAAAAAAAAATGTCCTCGGGTGAGGATAAAAAAAAGAGTAAATAGGCTCTAAGGAGGAAACTACTTCTAACAAACAGAAAAACACATTCTAAAGTTACAATCCTTTAGGAAAGCAATTTGGCATTATATATAAATGCATGTATCTCTTGAGCCAGTCTCCCCAAACTTGGGAATCAATCCTAAGAATAAAACCTAAATATAAAAGCTTTATGTAAAAAGATGTTTGTAGTAGTGTTGCTTACAATCTTGAAATTATAAACTACATAACTGTCCCATAACAGGTAATACAGAACTACTATAAAATGGAGTATCATGTAGCTATTAAAAATATTTGAGTTTGTAATTAAGAAAATGCTTGTAATGTTAAGAAACAATGAGAGGAAATCAAATCCATACAGTCCTTTCGTGAGAGTACACCAATTTTTCATCTATTTATCTTAATTTTATTGCCTTTCTACAATAAATCTGCATAATTGATAAATAAGAGGAGGGAGATTCTTATTAAGAAAAAAAGAAACGGCCCGGCCAGTGTGGCTCAGTGGTTGAGCATCGACCCATGCACCAAGAGGTCGCTGGTTCGATTCCTGGTCAGGGCACATGCCCAGGTTGTGGGCCCTATCCCCAGTGGGGGGCATGCAGGAGGCTGCCAATTGATGTTCTCCCTCATTGATGTTTCTATCTCTCTCTCCCTCTCCCTTCCTCTCTAAAATCAATAAAAAAAAAAAAATTTAAAAAGAAACAGAGTAGTAGACTTAATTTCCTCACATAGGCTGGGTAGTTCAGTTGGTTAGAATGTCATCCTGATACGCCAAGGTTGCAGATTCAATACCAAGTCAGGGCACATACAAAAATCAACCAATGAATGCAGAAATAAATAGAACAACAAAAATCTATGTCTCGCCCTGGCTGGCGTGGCTCAGTTGGGTGGGTGTCGTCCCCAATACCAAGGGGTTGCTGGTTCAATTCCCGGTCAGGGCACATGCCCAGGTTTTGGGTTCCGTCCTGGTGTGTATGTGTGGGGGAGGGGAGTTGCAGGAGGCAGCCTATCAATTTTCTGCTCTCTCATTGATGTTGCTCTCTCTCTGTAGAAATCAATAAGAATATTACCCCCCCCAAAAATTGATGTCTGTCTCTCTCCCCCCTTCCTCTCTCTAAAACCAATTTTTTAAAAAGCATAACTTTAGCCCTGGCCCATGTGGTTCAGCGGTTGGAGCATCGGCCTGCGGTCCAGAGAGCCCCGGGTTCGGTTCCTGCTAAGGGCATGTACCTCGGTTGCAGTTTGTCCCTGGCCCTGGTTGGTTGTGCGGGAGGCAGCCGCTCGATGTGTCTCTTTTGCATCGATGTTTCTCTCTCTCTCTCTCTCTCTCTCTCTCTCTCTCTCTCTCTCTTCCTCTCTCTCCCTCCCACTCTATCTGAACAAAAAATGGAAAAAATGTCCTCAGGTGAGGATTAAAAAAAAAAAAAAAGCATAACTTTAAAAAAAGAAATTTTCTCAAGAGTAAAGCATTGAAACGTTTCTGAAGCTCTTTTTTGCTGACAAACAGGTTTTCATCAGTGCTCCAAATAGAAGAGGTCATAAGTTAAAGAACCTCTGGATAAATGTGAGAGGTCTCTTACCACTATGGATCAATTCTTTCGTTTGCCTAGTACAGGGGTCAACAAACTTTTTCTGTAAAGAGCTAGACAGTAAACATTTTAGGCTTTGTGGGTCTCTGTTGCAGCTTCTCAACTTTGCATTTTTAGCACAAAAACAGCCATGAACAATATAGAAATAATTGAGCATAGATGTGTCCTAATGAAATATTATTTATCAACAGTTAAATTTGAATTTCATATATTTTTCATGTCACAAAATGATTCTTCTTTTGATAAAACCTAAAACCAATCTTAGACAGTGAGCCAAACAAAAATGGATAATGGGCCATATCTGGCCTGTAGGTCAGTTTGCTGACCTCTCCTACAGTGCTTTTACTCTCTTGACTGCTTCATACACAAAAAAGTAGACAATCCACTTTCAAATATGATGAAACCAAAAGTTAACTAAACATTAGGGCTTTGTTTTCAATTTTTTCAATTACATTATCTACCAGAACGTTTTTTAAAGAACTATGTTTTTACTGATTTTAGAGAGAGAAGAAGGGAGAGGGGGAGAGAGAGAAACATTAATCTGTTTGCCTTCCGTATAAGCCTTGAACAGGGATCAAACCAGAGACCTTTTGGTGCATGGGACGATGCTCATCCAACTGACCCATACTGGCCAGGGCTCTACACGTACTTTTAAAAATAATGAATGAGCCCTGGCCGGTTTGGCTCAGCGGTTAGAGCGTCGGCCTGCGGTCCAGAGAGACCCGGGTTCGGTTCCTGCTAAGGGCACGTACCTCGGTTGCAGTTTGTCCCCGGCCCCTGGTTGGGTCATGAGGGAGGCAGCCACTTGATGTGTCCCTTTCACGTCGATGTTTCTCTCTCTCTCTCTCTCTCTCTTCCTCTCTCTCCCCTCCCACTCTATCTGAACAAAAAATGGAAACATGTCCTCCGGTGAGGATAAAAAAAAATAAAATAAATAATGAATGAGGCCCCATCAGTGTGGCTCATTTGGTTGAGCAATATCCCATGCACCAGGAGGTTGCAGGTTCAATTCCTGGTCTGGGCACATGCACAGGTTTTGGGCTTGATCCTCAGTAGAGGGTGTGCAAAAAGCCAATCGATGTTTTTCTCTCACAGATGTTTCTATCTCTCTCTCCCTCTCCCTTCCTCTCTCTGAAATCAATAAAAACATATTTTAAAAATTTTAACACAAATGAATGAGGACTTCAGACTCACATTTAACCAAAGGTGATTTAATTATTTTCTTTAAGTGACCAAGTAGGTTACATGGAAAAGACTTTAAAACAAACAAATAAACAAAAAAAAAAACCTGTACAAGACTCAAAATTAGCCTCTCAGTTTAGGGCAGTGATTTCCAACCAGTGTGCTGGCAAGAATTTTTAAAACATGCAATACCTGACTATTTAGTCAGGGACACTGACCTCTTTTCCCTGAGACTATCGAATAAAAAAACGACACCAACCAACACAATAGCTGTCCAGTTGAATGAATCAAAATTATACCTATTTTTCTGTCAGACTGGCAAAAAATATATTGTTGTGCCACAGAATTTTAGCAATTAGTTTATGTGTGCCACAAAATGAAAAACGTTGAAAATCGTAGGTTTGGAGTATTACCATTTATTTCGAGCATGAGGAAGAGAATGGAGAACAAAGTGTGCAAAACAATGGGACAGAAAGAAAATAAAACACTTGTTTCAATTCTCCTGTAATAACCTCCATATTTACATAAAGTTGAAGGGGCATGGTGGCACATATGCTACTAAACAGGACTCCAAAATGTTAATCTGCTATGTCCCATGTGGCTACAAATGTTGGTATTATCTTGATGGGCTAGGGGTGGGGGGAGTAAGAATTTGGACATAAATTTAACAACTTTAGATCTCAGGGAAGAAAAAGAACAATCTTTCCTTCTAACAAACAACAGAGTATCTAGCAATCAGTTACATAATATTGAACTGATTATGTTTACTTACAGAAAATATATCCAGGAGTTATAATACACAGTACTGCTTTATTATTTCCTTTAATAATTAAACAATTAGAATTTGCTAATATAGAAGATACATAACAGAAACATTTCTATGGCCAAGAACCTGTGTAATCTTGAGGTAAATCTGAATTAAAGTTGGTTTTTGAGGTTATAATGCTATTCTGCTTTCTAGCAAAAGAACTAACAGTGTTTTATTAAATTCTAAAATCCAACATTACAGGCATATATCATTTTATCAAGCTTCCCTTTATTGCACTTCACAGATGTGTTTTTACAATTTGAAGACAAGACCCTTAATCAACAAAAAGATTACCACTCCCTTATTTGTGATACTTGCTTTATTGTGGTGGCTGGAACCAAACCCAAAATATCTCCAAGGTATGCCTGAAGCTAACTGTTCTGTAAGCAGCATTATTAGTATGAGAAAAAATAGATAAAGCACATCAAATAACTTGATTAAGTTCTGTGAGTTTTCATATATACTAATGTATAATCCAAAAGGTTTATAGTGTGAAGAACCAAGAATATGCATTATAAGCACATTTATAGCATTGAGAGTACACAGCAACTGATCCAATTCCTCATCATATACCTACCATAAAAAATAAGTTAAGGAAAAACCCAGTTAGAGCCGCAATAAATGGTATTAAAGCACTTTCTACCACCATATGACACTAACTACATTTTCATATTAAAATTAGTTTTATTTTAAAGCCATAGTAGAAATTAAACTCAGGTCAGAGGGGGTAGGAACTGTGCCATAGCCACCTAACAACTCAATGTTGAATGAAAACTTTTAAAATATTTTATAAACTGTAAATTCAGATCATGAAATCAACTAATATCTGGAAAGTGATCATAAATGCCTTCATATATATTAAATAAACAATGCCCATTTTAATAGAGAGACAATGAATAAGGCTATTCCTCAGACTTTTTGTACTGCTGAAGACATGAACATAAAACGACTGGGAGAGCAACTTCTCATTGGCACTACTTCTCCAAATTAGTCCTCTAATACCTAGGGGCTGTTGGTACATTGTATATCAATTACAAAAACAACAAAATCACATTAAAAATTAATTCAAATAAATGTAAGTCAGTACATACAGAGTAACTTCAGCTGCTTATGAAATATTACTATTCTTGGTAGTTATTCTCCTTGTAGTGTTATTAATGAACATCACCATTGAGCAACAGGTGTTGATGTCCTTAAGTACCTTGTCTCTTCAGCATATTCAACCACTTTTGCAAATTTCCCAACAAAATTAATGTGTTTAGCAGTGCCTTTCTTATCCATATGAGAAAGGTAAACCTAAATCCAGATTTAAGTTTTTATAGACCATTAGCCTTCAAAGACTTAACATTAGAAGTTTCTACTAATCATAATAACTAGTAATTTATTTTTCTGGGGGCATGAAATGAACCATACACTTTTCTAGTGGTATTGGACAAGTCACTTAGCTAGTAGTTAATATCCACATCAAAACTTTTCGATATTTGCCTCTTGTTTGTCCGTGTACTTCTAGAGGGAATTATGTATGCTTGTTTTATTAGCATAAAGAACAGTATTACTGACTCAACTACACTGAAGACAAATTAAGTTTTATGTTTTGAATGAAATTTGGCAAAAATGTGTTCTCAATATACAGACTCCCAGAAACCAGAAATCTTCTGACCTTAGCTCAAATCTTCTAAGATTAGAAATTAGATTATTCCAGCACCAGCATTGAGACATTAAATAAAAATTTACCAAATATTTCTGTGCAAGATTCCTTTAGCTCTTTGAGGATAATCTCACAGAGATAGTCTCAAGGAAGCAAAATAGGATAAATATACATATATGCAACTATAAGGCCAAGATATTTTTTCCTTAAAATTCTCTCAAAGGAGAATCACCATATTATATATTTGAGTCCTTACAATGCCTCTCGTATTACAAGTCGTTCTCTCAATTTATTTTAAGAAAATACTGCCTAGGGAAGTTCCCTTATTTTGAAAAACAAAATACTGCGTCAAGAAGATCTACACACTAAACAACCCCACAATCAATGCCAGTTTCTGATGCTTTTAGATATTACCTGAAAGAAGCAGGTCAAATAGTTAGATGGTTAATTGAGATGAGGTGGGTGAAATGGGATTAGCCAGATGGATTAATACGTGTAGTGACCCCGACAGGGAGATGGCAGAGTTTAAAGTGGCGGTGAGGAGGAGAATTGAAAAGATATGACTGAAGATAGGCAGGGTTCACCAGATTTAAGGGCTTTATCTAATTTGGACAATCCTGAAAGACTTTGGAAATCCAGTATTATAATTTGGGAAGATTTAGACTATATTGTCCTCAAATCCTTGCAGAATTGCTGTGGACTTGTTTCCCCTGGATTGTGGAAAGCTTTTCCTGATTCCTGCAGTGTCTGCCTATGTGAATCCACAGCACTTTTGTTAATAGCACTTGATGTACTGCACTGTAATCACGAGTTTAATCATCTTCCTCCAACATCTAAGGACAGTGTAGCACACAACTGGCCTGTAAAACTAAAAAAAAACGTGTGCCAATTTCTGGTAGTCCAGCTTGATAAAAGGATACAATTCAGAATATCCACAGTAACAACTGGATTGAACATTCATCAAATATTATTCCATGAATATCTTCTCAACCAGACTTATGAGAAATATTAGCAAACAATTTTACCTTTGGCAAGATCCTAGAGTACTAATATTTTTACTAGAGTAGTATCAACATAATTTAGAGATTAAATGGAGGCACATAAGACTTCCCTTTGGATGAAAAGCAGTAATTTACACTTCAACTGCAAGGTGGTCCAAGAAAATATCTGTAGGCAAAACTTGAAGCTATCATCCTCTCTCAACTTCAAAAGTTAATTCTGTTTATGCTGAATCGATTTTAATGATTCAGGTCTCACTATTAAAAAAAAAAAAACTTAAATGTTTTACATTTAATCATGCTACAAGTGTTGATAAAATACAATGTAGATGTTGAATGAGCTGGTCACCAAAATGGAAGACACAAGTAGCTCCTTATCTGTATACAATTATTTATTGATATTTAATAAGATCATACAATACTTCCCATATTTTTCTCTACCCACAATTTGCCTCATTTGACTGCCTAGCAAAGACCTATACTACCTATGGCCAGCTTGCCTCTACGACTCATTCAGCTTCTTTAATGCCTGAATGAATAAAAACCAGTTACAGCTATATAGTCAGTTAAGATGATCTCCCATTGATCACTAAGAAGCCTTTCAGAAACAGTGCCTAAAATCAGAGATCACCACCTTGAGATCTAGAACTTGCTACTCTTGATGTAAGATGTCCACTACAATAGAAATAACAAAAATCTACTCTAAAACAAGGTTCTCTACATACTTATTGGTGTTTATTCAGGACTAAAAAAATAATAATAATGTATAAATCCTCCACACTCCCTATTGTACTTCGGCAGTCACTTGCAAGTTTTATTCTCCTAGGCAGGTGTTGAATTAGTGGTTTTGTAGTGTCATTTTATAGTTAATTTCACCAAATCCCTTCCAAGAAGCAGATTTTTGAAGGTTTTTGTATTTCAAATATACATTTTACCCTAGGTAAGTGATAATGACTATCTTTGCGGGGTTTTTTTGGTCCCATTTACGAAGCACTCTGACACTCCAACTACCTCTTTTCCCTTCTTTCACACTTTGTCTCCCTTTTTCTCTATTTGGCAACTACAGCAAAATCCTGGGATATGCACAGAAGGTATATAAATTTGGATGTTTCCCAGTACTCTACTCTAAAATCTTTTCTTTCTCCAGTAAGAGAGTAAGAATCTATGTGAATATCTGTGATATGTGAACTGAAAATGGATGAGATTGCAGTGGTTAAATTTGCGGAAATGGGAATATACTAAAGAAGCCATCCATTTGCAACATACTTGTATAACCAATCCTTTTAAATTCCTTAACACACTTAATTCTTATTTACTGATTGATTTGAGAGAGAAACAGAAGGAGAACGAGAGAGAGAAACACTGATTTGTTGTTCCACATACTTATGCATTCATTGGTTGCTTTTTGTCTGTGCCCTGACCAGGGATTGAACTCGCAACCTTGGTGTATTGGGACAATGATCGAACCAACTGAGCTACCTGGCCAGGGCTCTTAAAACTACCTTAGAAAAATACAAAAAGGAGCCTGCCAGGAAAGGGTCAGATAAACCTTTTCATTAGCCCTAGCAGGTTTGGCTCAGCAGTTAAGAGTGTCAGCTCACAGACTAAAGGGTAGCGAGTTCAATTCCTAGTCAAGGGCACATACCTGGGTTGCAGGGTTTTTAAAAAATATCTTTTTATTGATTTTTAGAGAAAGGAAGGGAGAGAAAAACATGGAAACATGGATCAGCTGCCTCCTGCACACCCCCTACTGGGGATCGAGCCCACAACCTGGGCATGTGCCCCGACCAGGAATCAAACCAGAGAACTGGAGACCTCTTGGTGCATGGGTTGACCCTCAACCACTGAACCACACCAGCAGGGCAGAGTTGCAGGTTTGATGCCCAGCCCCAGTTGGGGTCGTCCAGGAGGCAGCCAGTTGATGTCTGTCTCTCACATTGATGTTCCTCTCTCTCTCCCTCCCCCTCCCTTCCATTCTATCTAAAAATCAATGGAAAAATATCCTCAGGTGAGGATTAACAACAAAACAAAAACCTTTTCATTTAAAAAAAAAAAAAGGCAAAATTGGCTCAGTGGTTGAGCATCGACCCATGCACCAAGAGGTCGCTGGTTCATTCCTGGTAAGGGCACATGCCCAGGTTGTGCGCCAAATCCCCAGTGGGGGGTATGCAGAAGGCGGCCAATTGATGTTCTCCCTCACTGATGTTTCTGTATCTCTCCCTCTCCCTCCCTCTCTCTCTAAAATCAATAAAGAAAAAAAAAAAGGCAAAATTTTCCACAATTAAGAATTAAAATGACTCTCTGGAAGGTGCACATGTTTAATTAGGCAAGTCTTCCAATTTTTCGAGTTACTAAAATAAAATAAAAAAACACCACAGGAAAAAAATATAATATTAACTTTATGTCTCTAACCATACTACGACCTGAAACTCTGGGAAGAAAAAGCATTTACCATGCACCAACCTATGTAATAATGCTATACAGCGTTCCACTGGAAAACCTTGAAAATATTTCTGTAAATTCACTTTTTCCACTACAAAATCAATAAATTTTAAATGAAAAAATGTCTTTTATCTATATTGCTAAACATAAAAATCACTATTAAAACATTAGCATATAAGAGATATGTTTTGAGAAAACTCTTTTCCAATTACACCAGAATTCAGGAAAGACACAGAAGTTAGACTGACAGCAATCCAAATAGCTCCTTTATTACTAATAAAGCTACAGTGGAAAGCATAATTTAGACCTAGGCCATCTGAGCTTCCTAACACCACACCCCATTATTATCCTAACGCAGTAACAGGTAGCATAGCACAGGACAACCACAGTACTTCTCCAGGAAGGGGATGAGTCTATCCCTGGTGGCCTCAGGAAGCAGCAGAACAAAATGCTTTCTGCAGGGGGCAGACTCCCAAAGAGAAAGAGAAGAAAGGGGCTCAGCCATACTTGATCAGTTCCTCTCACAAATTCATCAAAGGAAAGAGTGGGGAGGTGGGTCAATAGGAGCAAGTAAGACTACTTTTATGCTTTCTTAAAAACAGCAAGAAATCTAATACGTCACAAACCGATTTACCCAGTTATAAAAACAATTATCTCAATCACATCTGTCAGCAAAATGGCCTCAAACTGTGAACGAAAGCCAAAGCCATGAGATACATTCAGATATTTAAAATATCTGTAAGTCTTAAGAAAATGAAAAAATACAAAAGACGTTCCTATCTTAGAAACCCAGCAAGTTTAAAGGTTGTTGAATAAGGAACCATGTAGAACTTGAGTTCAGGAGACAGGAACCAACCTCCACTAAAAATTATGAAGATCCTGTCAGTGTCTATAAAAAGGAGACCGTCTAGTCATTGAGAAGATTGGTCTTGGATTCATAACTGGCCCAAATTTCTGATCGTGATTATAATTATTCCTGCCAGCTATGGTAAGTACCTACACAGGAAGACAAATTATCTCTCACCATCAGAAAGATTTATAAACAAGCACAAAAGGTTTAAGAGAAACAAAATTCTAATATTAATATCTGTGTTAAGATTGCATTACTTGGTTTATATACTTTTAATGCCTAAGAAAAACTGACCAATTAAAGTGACAGCCTTGTAAGTCCAATTTAAATATGGCAGTAATTTAGACTTTTTTAAAAAAAGCTGAAATCTTACTAAATATTGGAACACCTAAGAGAACTTTAGACTTACACAAATTAAGTTAAAAAAAAAACCCATGTATTAAACAGTTTACACTGTTTGAAGATGTTTAGGTTTGTTAACAGCTAGTCTAACTTGAAATAGCTAGACCTGTGCAAGAAAATTGAACTTTAAAAGAAAAAACTAAACTTAAAGCTTAAGAACCAGGATTCTGATATATAACTTAAGGAACAAAAACTGCGTTCAAGGACACCAAAAGATTCTATGTAACTTAATTTTACCAAAAATCAGAATTTTAAAGACATTCTTGCAATAAGGGAAATGTCAACTATTTATGATGACTGTGCAGAGAAAAAAATTTTTTTAAAAACAGAATAGTAAACGACTAAGAACAGAAATTTATCCAATTAAAAGTATTTGTCTTTATTTTACCAGATTTCCCAGCCAGAGTTCCTTAAATCATCCTCAAATACTCCAGAGTCACATGGTGTCATCTATTAAACATCAACCTCAGCAGTAAACAGACTTTTTGAGCAGTAAACAAGCTTTTAAAATCCTTAGGTAACTCCCTTTATTAAAACTCTTAATATACAACACCTTTGCAGATACTACATTTCTCTTGTGTTTAAAAGCATTTTTCTAATAAAGCTTTCCCTAAAAACCTTTACTAAAAATATGTCCCCAGTTTTAAGTTAAAAAAATCTCACAAAATACTAAGTCCCGATTTTAACTGACATGATTACTTTATTACACCCATTATGTCCACAATACTGGCCCCCACCAAAAAAAAAAAAAAAGTTTAAATATGTGTTAAAGTGCAAAGTTAAGAAAAGTGGGTTTCCCCTACCTATGGTCTCAGAAGTAGCACTTTTACAAGCGTGTTCGGGCATAAAACTTTAAACAATTTGTTTTCCCTAAATTTAGCCCGATTCAGATGAAAAGCTATTGCTACGATGTTCGAAGCCTCTGATCTTTTCTTTGGTTTTAACTTACACATTTCTGAGTATCAAAATCTGTTCCAGTAACAAAAACAACATTCTTTACTAATGGCACCTAGCAAGTCGAACCCAAATCGGTTTCTTTCATACCTACACCTGTCTACCGCAAGCTTTTCCTGGACACACTCGGGCCCTCGAGAATTCCCACGCTTGTTTTCATAAACCCACTCCTTCCTCTTCGCCCACTTCCAACACACGCGCTTCTCTGGATCCACCCGGCCTCTACCCCCCTTCCCGAACCCAACGGCAGGGCGCACAGACAGCTGGGTCTCTAACCCCAAGCGCGCCGGAACCCGAGAGCCGGGTGGGCCCCTAGCGCCGCGAGGCTTTGGCGTGGGGGAGGGAAGGAAGCGGGAAAGCCGAGAGCCCCCCTACGCCGGGCGCACACCCCCTTCCGGCACCCCTCCCCCTGCATTGTGCGAGCGGGCCCCAGGCCGCAGCTGTCCCGGGCCCCCCGCAGGCCCCGTCCGCCCTCCCACCGGCGGGCTGCTCCCGCCGAGGCCGCCACACAAAGCCCGAGGAGCAGCCCCAGCGGCGCCAGGGCACGGAGAGAGGGAGCAAGAGCGACTGACTTACGGGGCTGCTGCGGCCGCGCTGCCTCAGCCGGGGACACCGACCGTTGGGCACACGGCGGCGTCGCTCTTAGACGTCCTCCCCCTTCTCCGCCTTCGGTGGCGGCAATATCTTCTTTCTCCACCTACCTCCCTCCCCCCCACCCCACCTCCTCCTTCTCCTCCCCCTCCTCCTCCGAACCACCGAGGTACCGAGGGTGAGACACAGAGACTCACAACAACATGGCTGCCGCCGCCGCCTCCCCTCCCCTCCCCCCGCCCACCGGGCGCGCGCAATGCACTCCGGGAGAAAGGGGAGGAGGGAGCACTCACCGCCGTGCGGCTCCTCTCAGCGGCTTCCGACGCTTCTCCCGCTCTCCCGGCGCCGGCCGGCAGGAGCTCTGCGCGTGCGCACGCTCTCCGCGCTCTCACGTTTCGGCCGTCCCTTCGGCGTGCGCTCCCCGCCTTGCGGGCTCGCAGCTGGTTCTGGGCTCAGCGGCGGCACCTGGCTGTAGTGCGCGCCGGGCTGGGGCGGCGCGGGCGTGGGCGGCGCGGGCGCGGTGTTTCCGAACGCTGTGTTCGGCTGACTTCCCGCGTGGGGCCTCGACTTTCGAATTCTTTTACCCTCCGCTTCCTCCCCGGTAGCTCGTCCTCCCCCAACTGCGATGTATTTACTGATCGCACTCAGCTTCCGGGGTGCTGGTACCCACAGGAGCCGGACAGTGATCCAGGCCTTTAGGTTTCACACTTACCCTTTCCCCGCGGCAAGACTGGAGACGTGTTTTGGGTGGAAAAGTGGACCCCTCATGTGGACTATCATTCTCCTAGTCGCCTCCTGGGCAAGTGGATTCAGCTCACCAAAGCTGGCTAGCAGTTTCTGCCCGGAATAAACACAAAGGAAACTCAGGTGGTTGTCCTGCTGGGCCAGTGATTCTCAACTCCTGGCTAATTTTCATCTGCAGCTGCCCTCGCCAAGCACACTCCCCTCTGCAGTTGAAGACTCTGGCCCCATGGTAGTGGCTATTCCAGGCTTGAAACCCAACTCGTGTCCTCTCCCAGCCACACAACTGTAATGTGGTAGGGCGCTGGCACTCGATCTGGTTGGTTTTCCATGGCCTGTCTGCACAACTGGCTCCCCCGACAGTCTGTACTTCGAAAACGTAGAGTGCCATATAATTACTAAGCTCCACGAGGGCCTACGGGGACCATTTATGTTTGTCTACGCCGTATTTCCCAGTGCCTGGACCGTAGTACAGTGTTTAATAATCATGTGTTGAATGCTTAAGCTGTTTGTTTTTCAGTTATTACCAAAAAACAATGACATTGAAATCTATCTCAAGCCTTTACCTCTGGCCTAAATTTCAGGCTTCTAGATAGTTCCACTTGAATGTTCTTGGCACCAAGCATGTTAAAAACTAAACCCACCCCAAGCCTTGCATATCTCAACAGTTGGTGGTGCCACCACCTATTCAGTCCCCCCAAATTATTCCTTTGAACCATCCTTCTCTCTTCCTCTTATACCCTCCTCCCCATATAGGCAACTTGCCAAGCCTTGAAGATTTTTACTTCCTAAATATTCCTGGAGACAGTCTTTTCCTCCTCTTCTCAGGTCTGGATTTCTGTAGCAGGCTCTTAAATAGACTTCCTGTGTTCAGTCTCCCTCCCTCCAGTCAGTTCTGATGACTGTCATCTAAAATGAAAATCTGATTCCTGACACTCATGTCTTTCCTTCAGCCCTTCCAATGCTTC
The DNA here is from genome assembly GCA_030848825.1 of Tadarida brasiliensis. Taxonomy (NCBI): domain Eukaryota; kingdom Metazoa; phylum Chordata; class Mammalia; order Chiroptera; family Molossidae; genus Tadarida; species Tadarida brasiliensis. The sequence goes on along the minus strand of CM061270.1, from coordinate 67,511,084 downwards.
CTGTTACCCACACCTGTATTTCTGTTCAAAGCTAATAGGTGTTACTTTAAGAAATGTACCATGATCAATTAAGTTTGGGAGACACTGGGATGCACATATTTTGCCTACTTTCTCCTTCCTCCTCCATTGGGCTGAAAATAGAAGAGTTTATATACAGTTGTTTATTCCAGGTGAAAATATGTGGAACCATCAAAGACACTCAGAATTTGAAATTGAGACTAAGAGAACCCAATCTCCCTCCAGGAAATCTCTTGAACCTGGAATCTCTAGTCTGACTTGTCCCACTAGGTGGACAGGGAACCCATAGAAAAGAGTGGAGTTGAGAGAAAAAAAGAGCCCATGTTTCTCTTCCCCTTTTTTCCTGTACCTTGCTGGCTGCCTCTACCCTTGGATTCTGTAACACACTCCTGGATCTTTATAATGTATTCTGTTTTTTTGCTTAAGCTAGGTGAATTGAGTTTCTGTTCTAACCAAGAGTCCTAACTAAAAGCCGTATGTATAACAGGTATTATTTATTTAGTGCTTGCTTACAGTACGCAAGCACTAAAGCACTTTCCGTACACTGTCTCAATTAATGCTTCCAATATCCACATGAGCAGGGCAGCTTCATGGGCGTGTGACCTGTGCAGTTGCATAAGGCCTCAAGCTTAAGGTTCCGCAATTGGTTTAATGACTAAGAACAGAAATTTATCCAATTAAAAGTATTTGTCTTTATTTTAACAGATTTCCTAGCCAGAGTTCCTTAAATCATCCTCAAATACTCCAGTCACATGGTGTCATCTATTAAACATCAACCTCAGCAGTAAACAGACTTTTTGAGCAGTAAACAAGCTTTTAAAATCCTTAGGTAACTCCCTTTATTAAAACTCTTAATATACAACACCTTTGCAGATATTACATTTCTCTTAAGTGTTTAAAAGCATTTTTCTAATAAAGCTTTCCCTAAAAACCTTTACTAAAAATATGTCCCCAGTTTTAAGTTAAAAAAATCTCACAAAATACTAAGTCCTGATTTTAACTGACATGATTACTTTATTACACCCATTATATTTTTTGAAAAACTATTTCATTTTATACTGGGCTCTAAAAATCATATAGCTTGTTCTATTTATGGAGTATTATCTCTATTTGAGAAAAGGCTTTTTTACTACTATACTTCTTGGCACCTTTAAAATCAAAATATGCAGTATAAATATCCAAACGAGGGACATAGTATGCAACACTTCCCAAACAAACTTGATTCTAGAAGCCTTTTTTTCATGGAAAATCTCTTAGAGGTTTTGTCCTCTGCAGAACACAGATTAAAGCCCAACCCCTTAGTGATCTGACTCCACCTATCTCTAGCTCCTAATTCCCTAAACATGGTGAGCAGTTTCTTGCCTCTGAGCCTTCACATATGTTTTGCAGTCTGGTCTTGCTCATTAAGCACCTTCTCGTTATAATTGGCTTCTCTTTGTAGATTTACCTACAAGTTAACAATGCACTGTTCTGCTACCATAAATGTTAGATAGTCAAGTTGAACATTGTAATTGACACCTGACAGCCATCCTAATCACCTGGGAGCTTGTTAGACATGGGGAATCTTGGCCCCACTCCAGACCTACTGATTCAAAATCTGCATTTTAACAATATTCCTGGGCAATTCCTCTACATGGGAAAGTTTAAGAAGCATTGGTAAACCAACCACAGTAATTCCATTTGGCCTGATAGGGACTGGCTCTGTAATGAGTGTGTCATCCATTTTGAGACACAAAGAGGTACCAACTCAGAGCATGTGGGGTAAAAGCCAGTCTCTCCTTCTGGATGTAAACAAGAAAGCATGTTGCCTCAGTTCCTGCTGACAGGCCTCTTGTGACCACAAGGAACCCAGACTGTGGCCAAGACTGCTAGTGGCCTACCCAGATATTCATTCTCCCCTTATTCTTTAGTGACAGGTCCTGTGGGTTGGAGGAGACATAGGATGGAGTGAGTGTCCTGACTTTCTAGCATCATGCATTGTATCTTAGGAATGTTTCCACATGGCCTGTTGAGACAAGTGATTCTCAACCAGAGTTGCATATCAGAATCACCTGGGGAACATTTAAAATATATCAACTCCCTGGCCCCACTCCAGAGATTTTGATTTCGTGGGTGTAAGCTGAAGTCTGGATATTGATATTTTTAGAAAGCTCCTCAGTAATTTATAATATGTAGCCATTAAGAACCACCAGTTTAGACAGATTGCATCTTAGAGCTTAATGCCATTTTAATATTCCCTATGCAAATGGGACTACTTATGAGACTTCTTACAAACTTTTTTATAACTCTTTTATAACAAGAAATATAGAAAAGTTCAGATCATTCCAATTTTAATATCACTGAAATACTAATAGCCACATTTGGTGAACACCATTATTACCTGCATAGATACAGTTGAAAGATGAACAGAGAGCTCCCTAGACAGAGTGAAGGGAACAGGAATAGGTTTAATCTATGTGCTATTTTTATTTTCATTATTTTTTTAAAATATTTTTTTATTGACTTTTCAGAGAAAGAAGAAGGGGAGAGGGAGAGAGCCTGCAACCTGGGCATGTGTCCTGACAGGGAACTGAACCAGTTACTTCTTGGTGCATGGGACAAAGCTCAATCCACTGAGCCACATTGGCTGGGCTGTATATGCTATTTTTAAACTACGGTGTTGAATTGGGCCTTACTTGAATTTGACAAAAGAAATAACTGAAGCAACTGCTCAGATGCATGTTTCTTCATTGCAAGAGAGATCGAGTCATAAAAGGTTTCTCAAGGTTAAACAAAATTATAGAAATCATTCATAGAACAGAATAACTTTGTCAAACTATATGCTTCAATATTGGGCAATATTGAGTTTCTCTTTTCTCATGGAAAAGTCTAAAAAGTATGAGAGAGTAGCACACTTTTACTTCCTTCTGCCTCTTCCCCACACTTCCTCATTTTTTGCTTACATTACTTTTCACTTTGTCAGGGTTTATAACATTTAAACTTTTTTTTTTGTACGTTCCCCCAGCGGGAACCGAACCCGGGACTCTCTGGTCCGCAGGCCAACGCTCCAACCGCTGAGCCAAACCGTCCAGGGCTTACATTCTATTTTTATCCATTTCTTACCTATTGATTTGTCCTAATTTCAGTATTTATTCTGTCTTTTGTGTGATGTGCTCCTCCCCCTCCCCGACCCCCTTGTAGTCTGTTGTCTTAATGGAAAGACCACTTTTTCTTCTTGCTACTCAAGGTCACCATAGATAGTCCTGGCATGCTTTCTTTTTGCTTTGAGCTAATGTGAGTGAAATCTTTTTGACAGCTTTCTCACTTGCCTGGGATCGATGTGTCTTCCTTTTAGAGCTATAGTTTGAGCATTGGATATAGTTTTAAGGCACTTTTCTGTAGCCTGAGCAAACCATGGTAGGGGAGGGAAAGATCTTAGCATTAAGTTCAATTCTTGCTGTAGGGCCTTGATCCTCTTCACTCAGTAGACATTCTCTTAAACATTCTTTGCCAACACCCAAACCACCCAGTCAAGGGGCTATTCTGTTCCCCTGGGCTTCGTCTTTTTCTGTCAACTAAAAGTATCCTGGGAGATGGCAAATTTTGGTGATATCTAGTCTGCTTCCTGGCTTGTCCTGTCGTGGCAGCCTTGTCTGTTAGAATCCTTTCTCAGTGCTAAAGCAAAGCAAGAACCCTGACCTACTTGTGCAAGCCCCCTGCCCCTTCCTGGACTGAGCCCAATTTCTTAAGGAAGTTTATATTTGTGGAAGCTTGGTTTATATTAATTTCCCATTGTCAAAATTATGAGTAAATTTTTCTTACATGTTCTTAGTCTGGTCACTTTGCATAACACAGAATAATCCCTTGCTCTCCAAGTGAAATGTCCAAGTCTCATGTAGAGAATTTCTCCAGAGTTTTCCTTTCCAATCTTAGAGTCCTTTCCACAGTTTCCCTCTGTCATTCTGGTGGTATTCTAAGGAGCAGCATGCCTTGGGCAAGCTTGAATTCCACTCTCTTGCCCTAAAGCCTTTGCAAAATAAAGACCTTGACTACCTATTGTTCTCCTGTGACAAGCAATAAAACAATGGTGATCTGGAGGGACTGTGGTGTGTTTTGGTATCTGGGAAGAGTTGTTCTAGCTTGGACAAGCTATGGGGACTGTGGGTTTGTGTGCTTGTATTCTCTGAACGCTTGTATGTGAGGCCAGTGCTGTTGTCATCTTAAACATTGGTTGACCCCCTGAAGGAGAAGCTAACTGAATTTTACAGGGAGAGCCAGAGGCATTTTCCTGAATATGAATATGCCTAGGTAGGGTGAGGTTCTCCCAGTTGTTATGGTTTCTCAGTTGGAAAATCCTGGCTATTCCTCAAATTTGGACATGGTGGAGAGTAGGGCTTTTCTTTGCTTAAAATAAGAACATTTAGGTCCTAGAGACAGGGAGATCCATGACTGTTCATTGTCTCTTAGGCAAGGACACCTCTGGAGCAGGAGGCTGCACTATCTCAGACATGCCACACTTCAGTAATTCCCAGAGGATGACTTACATACCATTGGGGTGACTCTGAGGCTGTGAGAAGGTGAGTCACAGAGTCAAATTATGCTCATAAATTCAAAAATAAATCACCACTAGTCCATGGTGTCAAGCAAAATATACTGGAATCCTGTACTTTATAGACTGCCAGGAATGGAGGTTTCGAAAGTAGATTGTTTTCTCATTTTATCATTAAACTAGAGATGCATTCACACGGGAAAAATATATATAAAATATTACAGGAAATTTCCCAGTAGTGCAGCAGGTTCACTGTGATATTGTGATTTATAACATGGAAGAAAAAGGGGTGCTATAATAAATCTAACCAAAAGTAACCTCACAGGGTGATCTGATCACAAATTCCAAACTGGGCAGGTCATAGTGGGTAGTCATGTCTCAGGCATATAACTTCCTTAGTAAAAGGTTTAAGCGAGCCCTGTCGATTATTCTTGTGCATCTAGGTTAACACACCTTTGAAATGCCCACCTCCATGTAATCTTTCTTACAGTCCTTCCTTAATTCCAAAGGTATGAAAGAAATTGCAAACTTGTCATTCTCCAGAGCATTTAAGATCTTGCTTCCTGGCATTGTCATCAATTTGGCTCAAATAAAGTCTTATATAAATTCTCTACAGGTTTGGATGTTTCTTACGTTGACAATAATAAGAAATATGTATTTGGTCTTTATCGCCATTCCTGGCAGAGAGCTCCCCAAATCCTTGGAATTTCCTTAGTGAAAGAGAGATAAGGGTATCTTTTGTTTACAACAAATCTTTTTAAAACTACACTTGAGTTTATGTTAATATGGTGACTTTTGGAAAGCCCCTAAGAATAGGGGCTGGTTGCCTGAAGAACCAACCAGGTAATGAGAGAGTTGAAACTTTCAGCCCCATCCCTCACCTCTGGAGAGGGGTTGGAGGTTGAATTAATCACTAATTGTCAATGATTCAATCAACCATGCCTACGTAATGAAGCCTGTATAAAAACGATACACAGTAGAATTCAGAGGGCTTCTGGGTTGGTGAACCATGTGGGGATGCTGGGAGGGTAACACATCTGGAGAGATTGGGGAAACTCCTCCACACCACTTCCCCGTACTACTTTACTTTACTTTACTACTTTACTTTATTTTATTTTTTCTTCAAACTATGAGTGAGCCCTGGCCGGATAGCTCAGTTGGTTAGAGCATCATCCTGATAACGCCAAGGTTATGGGTTCAAAGCCCGGTCAAGGCACATACAAGAATGAACCAATGAGTGCATAAATAAGTGGAACAACAAATTGATGTTTCTCTCTCTCTCTCTCTAAAATCAATACATAAACATTTAAGAGGTAGTAGAAGTGAGCCAGCTGGGTTGCATGGACTCAGGAAAAGAGTTACAGAAGCAAAAGAAAGGTCCTTGGGACATAGGAGAGAGAAAGGCAAAGGTAACACGTCTAGGGGAGGAAGAGGGGAAAGGGAAAGGCAGGGGTGTGCTCCAGAGAGGGAGAGCGCACCTGATTTGTATCCTTTTATAGTAAACTCATAATCTAGTAAGTAAACTATTTTCCTGAATTCTGTGAGCCTCTTCAGAAAATGATCAAACCTGACTTATAGCCAATAGGTGAGAATCACATGTGACATTCTGGGCTTGTGTTGGCCTCTGAAGTGTGTATGTGTGGGGGGTGGGGAACAAATCTTGTGGGACTAGCCCTTAACCTGTGGGGTCTGCAATAACCCCAGGGAGATAGTATCAGGACTGAATTGAATTGCACTGTAGGACACCCAGTTGATGTCCACAGGGGACTAGAGAATTTCTTGATGTGGGTGGTCACTACATTTGGTGACCAGAAGTGAAGTATTGAGAGTAGTAGAGGGAGAAACAGTGTTTTCCCCCTTTAGTTGGTGTAGAAGAAGGAAGAAAGAGGTTTTCCTACTAACTCGCCCTCAGTGTGAGGTCCCCTGTGTGCCATGCATGTCAGAAGGGCTTTACAATGTCTCTCCCATCACCAAAGCTCCCAGAGGAGGAGGGTCAGAGAGAAAACACAGCATGGCATGGGAGACAGAACTGCCCCACCACGTAGCCTCCTAGGGTTGACAAGTAGAGCTAACGTTCAGCATTTTATAGAGTGTATTAGAATCAAATTTTCCTTTGAAACACAGGCATACGCAAAATCTGAATCCTTGACCACAAGTAGTAACTGATAGTTTGAAGTGAGAAGTAAAGATCCCAGAGCAAACTACACCGTGTGGGGAAAAGCTCAGCATGGTTCTCACAAAGCAGGACCTGGAAGATCCTTGGCCGCACTAACTAATGGATTTGTGCCAGCTTCTAAGTGAGGAGAAGCTGAAGGCCGACAGCAGAACCTTCGCACAGCATTTATAGTTTATTGTCTATGAGAATTTTGAGTAAACTGATTGTGGTTCTCATTCCAGGGTTATGTGCTTCTCATTCTCAATGAATCCCTTTGATGTTTACACAGAGTCTCAAATTAAACCTTAAGGTTTTGCTGCAGATGATATTAGAGCTGGTTGAATCTTATTGGACTATCCACGTCAAAGATCTAGTACATACATTGGTCAAAACGAGGTGAGTAAACTGCCCTTCCGGGCTGCTACTTTAAAGACATTCTGTCTGGGTGTACCTTGTGCTCATGGTATATGCACAGCCTAGTGCATACCAGTAGTGTCACCCTCCATGTGTGCTGTGGGCTCACCTGCGTGTGCATCCACATGCCCTCTGTCAGGGCCATGTCCTCACTGTGACCCTTGTGTACTTACATGCACACCAGCAACACATTTGCTGGCTCACCCTCTTCAGTGGACTGTGATTACTGCGTCCAGGTCCTTGGCCTGTCCCTTTCTTGATTCCTGATTTTCATTTTCTCTTCCGAGGAATACAGGATCCCAGCCGTTGAAAGTATTTTTGTGTGGTAGCTTCATTCTTCCTGTTTGCTCAGAGCAACATTTTGAGTCATCCCTGGGGTCATCTGTGATTTTTATCTTTCTCTAATGCCACATATGCAGTCCATGGGGAGATCCTGTTGGCTCTGCCTTTGCAGTATATCCAGATTCAATTCATTTCCTACTATTTCCATCACAGCCACTCTCAGCTAGTTTGTTGCAAAGCCTTGTCTTCCTGCCCCCACCCTTGTCCAGATCTAGTCTCTTCTGCACCCAGCAGCCAGTGTATTCCTTTTATAACTCAAATCAGATCATGGCTCTCCTCCACTCAGGACCCTTTAACGCCTTCTCATGTCACCTGGGATAATTCTAGAATCTTTGCCATGACATTTGTAATCTGGCTCCCTGCCACCCATCATATCTACCCCTCTCACCCCCACTCAAGCCACTCTGGACACTTGGCTGTTCCTCAGACACACCAGACACTCTTGCTTCAGGGTCTTTGTGTTTTTCATTCCTCTGCCTGAACATTTTCCTTCAGATTCACACATAGCTCACTTCCTCCGGGTCTCTGCTCAAATTCACTTTATTGGGAAGACCTTCTCTGAAGACCCTTCCTTGGATAGCATACGTTCTTCCCTGCCGTTCTGTACCCCCTTACTCTGATGGACTTTCCTGGGCACTCAGCACTTCCCAGAGTATTATTTGTTTGTTCATTGTTTGTCTTCCCACCCTGGAATGTAGGCCCCGTGAAGGCAGGGAGTGTTTGCTGCTGCACCCCAGCTCCTAGAACAGTGCCTGACCTGGGGGAAGCACGTGAGAAATGCGTGTGGAATGAGTGAACAGCCTCCCCGTGGGGAGGTGGCTTGCATAAGTATTTCTGGGAAAAGGCTTCACCAGGGATTTCCTCCGGACCCTCTGAAGAGACACGGTCGAGGCGGGAGCTACCTGGCTCTGCGTCTGTCCTCACCAGAGTGGGAGCTGCCCCAGGGAAGTACGGTTGAGCTGTGGGAGAGATGTTTGTGTTTTTAGAAGTGCAGGCCCCGTGAAATGGAGTCATCCAAACCAGTCCAACAAGAGTGAGGGCAGGATTCTGCCCAGACTAGTAAAAATGAGAGAATCATGGGGGCCTCTCAAGCCTTGCTTTTGTCCATGCCGAGTGAGACTAGCAAAATGGACACTGTGGCAGTCCCATAGAGGTCTTTAAAAAAATATATGATGCTGATTTATTTACTTTAAAATCCTCACCTGAGGATATGTTTCTATTGATTTGAGAGAGAGAGAAGCATCGATGTGAGAGGGAAACATTGGTTGCTTCCTTTATGCAACCTGATCAGGAATCGAACCCGAGACCATTTGATGCATGGGATGAAGCTCCAACCAACTGAGCCACATTGGCCTGGGCCCATAGTGTTCTTGCTGAAGGACAGGGACTGAGACAGTGAGGGCAGTAGGGCATTGTCCCAGTACACAAAGGCTATAGAAGCGGCACCCTGTTTTGCCATGAAACCAGCTACAGGTAAGCAGGTTTTACTTTCAGAATCATCCACTGATTCAGAGAATATTGACTCCATATGTACCAAGCATGATTATAGGCCTCAGAGGACTGTTCCAGGAGCTGGAGATTCCCGGGATATGGACCACAGGGCCACAGCGGGAGGCCAAGTTTGGCTCAGCCGAGTACACAGACCCCCTCCAGTTCAGGTCCTCCCTTTTTTCCTCTTTGCTGCAAAAAGCTCTATTATTTTCATTTTGTCCAATGCATGGGAGAGGGCTCCAGGGTGGTCAAAAGAATGGCTAGTGGTTTCAGGGAGAGAGAGGCTCAGGCGAAAGCCAGACGCCAGGGGGATGCGGAGGGGCCCCTCAAAGGCCTCTGGGCTCCAAAGGCTCCTGGTTGTGTTTGATGGTGAGCCTCTCAAAGAGACACTCACCCAGCCCAGTTTGGGGGTGGCCAGCCCGAGGAAGTGAGTCAGGTGGTCACCCATCTTCTCGATGAGTTTTACCTCCTCATCCAGGAAGTGGCTCTCCAGGAAGTCACAGAGATGAAGATCTTCCCGGGTAGAGCCCAGGGCATGCAGATCCAAAAGGGCCTTGTTCAGGTTCCTCTCGAAGGCCATGGCGGCTTCCTTGGAGTCCTGAGTTTTGCCCTACTCATCTTGGGAAGGCTTCAGCACCTCCCGGAAGAAAACGTGGCCACCGTGCTGGTTTTGCATCTTTAAGAGATGCTCAGCACCCTCGAAATTCTTCTCCACCAACTGGCAGAAGAGTGGTCCAGGCCCTCCAGAGCCATATCATAGCGGTGGAAAGAGAAGCCCAGAGAGGTGGGCGTAGGAGGCCGCAGGTGCAGGGTGGCCAGGCGGCTGATGGCAGCTTCCACCTCGGTGGAATAATTCTGACCAATTTGGGAGCTCATGCTTGCTCAGCAATAAGGAGTTAAGGTCAACAAAATGGTGTTGGCTGATCTCGGAGGCTGAGGATGGCTGAGGTGTTTCTGAAGGTGGTGACTGGAAAAGAGGTTGGAGGGTGGTTGGAGGCTGGAAGAAGTGGGTCCTTGGGTCTGTTCCGTCCAAACACTGTTGAAGCGAGAGACAGATCCAGGGGACCGCCAAGGGCACTGCCAGGTCCTCCCTTCTTCTCCGTGGGGAGGCGGCTGAGGACCAGGCTGGCCCTCCACCTGCAGCAGGGATCCACACTGCCTGTGCCACTGAGGCTGCTGGTGACTCACGGGGGCCTGGGCAGCCCGGAGGTTCCATCACTGCTCCTCACCACGAAGACCCCTCAGCCCCTCCTCCTAAGTGCTGCGAACTCTCTGTGGGAGGAGGGGAGGTGGCTGCCACTTGCTGCCCTGTGCCCTGGACCCAGAGCTCCACCTGCTGACAGACTCTTTCCTTTGCCAGCCTGGAGCTGCCCCCGGCGCTGGCTCTGTGGCTTGCTGGGGTAAGGAAGATGGCGGTACCCAGTGGGGAAGCAGAAAATGGAAGACATTTCTTCAGGGCAGAGTATTTGGGTGAGGAGATCCCCAGTAGAGATAGGAGGGGGCCAAATTATGAGCCAGTTGTGTTGGGAATTTAGGATGGAGCTCAGCCCCTGACACTGGAACTCAGGCACTGAGCCCAGGGCCAGTCTGATGCTGGAGAGGTGCCCTGGCTGTCAAGGAGGGCAGTGGGAGAGCCACAGAATCTCCAGCGGGGGCATGGCGACCCTGAGGTCTCACAGGTTGGCCCCACCACTTCCTCTGCGGTGCAGGGGCCACAGGCTCAGCTCAGACTTCCTATAGACTCCGGGAGTAGCAGGACTTCCACTATGACTACCTTCTCCCCGGCAGCTGGAGGGGGTGAAGTCACCTGTAAACACTTGGGTGTATATCTGAAACAGCTGGGTGAGGCCAAGAACACGCAAAGGCTGATGTGACCTGGTTTCCAGAACTTGGCACTCCTGCCTGGTCCATGCAACCCATCTTGAGTTCTGGGAATGATCAGCCCGGGGGGCTGGGGCTGTCCTCACAAGCAGAGCTATGGCATGACTTCGGGTCATCTCGGGGGGTGACTCAAGGGAGGAGATATGTATTTATGGACTTGTAGACTTTTCAGTTTCTTTATAAGAACACTCTGAGCTCTGAGTGCAACACTTTGTCGTTGTCAGAGTGTATTTGTACATGGGACTTCTGAGAGAACCCAGGCCCGCTGCAGGGCTGGCCTGAGGTCAGCGTTTGCAGAGTCTGGGCACCAGGGATGTCCCTGAGCAGCAGTTCTGCAGGCAGGGGAAGCTGGTGGTGCAAGGAAGAGTAAATCACAGACAGCATGAGCATTCCTGGGGCCTCGAAATACCTGAAGGGAGGTACTGTCGACCGGGCCCCCACCTCAGAAAGAGGGAGGTGGGAGGTAGAGGGGTATCTCATTATTATTAAAAATTAGGTTAAAAAATGTTTTTAAATGACCTTATTTGGCACTACTGGTTGCTGAGTCTGGGAATTGGGGTGAGACAAGCAGGGCTGCTGCAGGTGGTCAGGTTTGCACAAACGAGGGACTTTCTGCCTGGAGGCCCGCACCTTGACACCTCAGTCAGCAGCTTGGAACATGGAGAGAATGCTGTTGGGACAGACCCTGAATTTTCACGAGGGGCACCTGTGATGAGGCAGAGACCAGGTGCCTTCGCAGCAGGACCACGAGCAGGGGATGGACAGGGTGAAGATGGCTGACAAACTGGGTTGTGAGCACACATGAGGTGCTTCCTGAGAAAGCCCCGAAATACCTGAGGGGTATTTGCAGGGCCCTGGACCCTAGAGAGGGCAAATGGGAGCAAGAGCAGGAAATCTGACTTGGATTTGCTTGGTGAAGCTGCCCCATCAGGCAGAAGCCCTGCTCACCCATCAGGCTTGAACACCCCGTGCCAGCCTGCCCTCCAGAATGGACACTCTCCTCACCCACTTGGGCTGTGACACCCCACATCAGCCAGCTGTTTCCCATGTGGCCCCCTCCTTACCCACTTAGGCTCCGACATCCCAGAACAGGTTACTCTTTTCTTAGTCAGTTCTGGCTGCTATAACAAAGGAGCATAGACTGGGTGGCTTATAAACAACAGGAACTGATTGCTCACAGCTCTGGAGACTAGACGGCTGAGATCAGAGGGCCGGCATGGTTGGGTTCTGGTGAGAACCCTCTTCCAGGTTGCAGACTGCTGACTTCTTGCTGTGTCCTCGCATGGTGGAAAGAGAGCCAGGGAGCTCTCTGAGGTCCCTTTTGTAAGGACACTAATCCCATCCATGAAGCCTTCACTTGCATAACCTAAGCACTTCCCCAAACTACCGTATTCCACATCCATCACATTGGGGGTTAGGATTTCAACATACGTATTTGGGGGGTGTGGGGACACAAACATTCAGGCCATTACACACTCTTCCACCCAGATGTCCTCCCTACTCTGCTCAGGCTCCAACTCTACTATTTTGGGGGCTGTGGCAGCCCCTGTCCCTCATTCCCTACATGCATGCCTATTTGCTCAAAGTGACTTTTGGACTGAATTGATTAGAACAGAAAGGGATGGGGGGTGAGGGGGAGGAAGAGAAAGAGGAAGAGAGGTGGTTTATTTTTAACATCTAATAAGTCTCGGCAGTGACCATTTTGTGTCGATTTCTCCCTGTGCAGTTTTTCAAGTTGCCTTTTATTCAGGAACATTTTCGTGCACTGTTTGTTCAGTTCCCTTGTCTTGTTTTCCTTCTTGGAGATTCCACTGGCTGCTTGTTGCATCTCCCCTGTCTGTCTTCTCCATGTATCCATGACTTTATGAGATATTTAAAAGCTGTATTCTGTTTCATTTTCTACACTTGTTTCATTTCTACTCTCAAGCTCTTTTCAACTCCTGTTCACTCTACTCCTCCTCACACCAAATGTGAGGGTTTTCCACACCAAGCAATCCTCCAGTTTTCGGTTGGCTCTGGGTGTCCTGCAATGTAACTTAATTCTGACACTAACTGCGTGGACTTAGTGAAGACCCCACAGGTTAAGAGCTCAGACCCACAAGACTGCCTGTGTTTCAGATGCTAATCACAAGTCCGAGGTTGTCATCTGTACTTCTGACCAACCGGCAATAAATTGGGGGTTCCCATGACCCCCTCTTCATGTTTGATAATTTGCCAGAATAGCTCACAAAATGCAAGGAAACACTTATGTTTACCTGTTTATGATAAAGAATATAGGAAAGGATACAGATGAGCAGACAGATGAAGATGTACATGGTGCAAAGTCCAGAAGGGTCCTCAGGATAGGAGTTTCTGTCCCCGTGGAGTTGGGGTGTGCCACCCTGCACCAACCCAGAAGCTCCCTGAAGCCCATACTTTAGGAAATTTTATGGAGGCTTCATCATGTAGGCAAAATGGATTATTAACTCAATCTCTATTGCCTTTTCCCTCCCTGGAGGGTAAGCGTTGGGGCTAAAAGTTCTAAGCTTGTAATCATGTTAGTCTTTCTGGTGATGGCCCCTATCCAGGAGCCCACCAAGAGTCACTGTATTAACACAAACAATGCTCTTATCACCTAGGAAGTTCCAAGGGATTTAGTTCTACATAAGAGGCTCTTATCATCCTGTCACTCAGGAAATTCCAGGAATTTTAGGAGCTCTCTGTCAGGAATGGATCAGAGACCAAATATTAGAACAAAGGTGCTCCTAACACTTCTGCCACTGATTACAGGGTTTTAGGAACTCTGTCTGGAACCGGGGTCAAAGATCAAATATTAGTAGAAACTGGGGGCAGAGACCAATATGTATTTCTTATGATTTCACTTGTACTATTCTTCTTTTGCCTTTTCAGTGGTCTTATGTAGTTGACATTTCTTTATGTTGCTGTGTGGTTTCTGTCACCTGATTGGACTCTGGCAGATATATATATGGCTTCTGGGTTTTGTGATATAAAAATTTTTTTCCATATTTTTTTGTAGTCCTTTTAGAATTTTTTGTTTTTACATTTAAATCCTTGATTCATTTGTTAATCATCTTGGTTAAAGGCATGAAATATGGATATATTAATATTTTTTCCCAAATGGCTATCTAGATGTCTCAACACCATTTATCAAAGACTCCATTTTTCCTCCATTGATTTGAAATGTCACCTTTATCTTTAACTATATTTCCCTCTACATGTGTGTCTGTTTCTGGATTTTTAATTTTGTTCCATTGTCTATTCATGTGTTAGTAGTATACTTTTGTTGTTGTTGTTGATCCTCACCCAAGGATATTCCTCCACTGATTTTCAGATAGAGTGGGAGGGAGGGAGGGAGGAAGAGAGAGAGAGAGAGAGAGAAACGTTGATGTGAGAGAGACACACCAACCAGTTGCCTCCTGCATGATCCCAGCCAGGGCTGGGGATCAAACCTGCAACCCAGGTATGTGCCCTTGAGACTGGGAATCGAACTCGAGACCCTCTGGTCCACAGACCAACGCTCTAACTGCTGAGCCAGACCAGCCTGGGTTTAAAAAAAAAAAAAAGGTTAAAAAAAAAAAAAAAGGTTAATTTATTGATTTGAGAGAGAGAGAGAGAGACATCAATGTGTTGTTCCACTTGTGCATTCATTGGTTGCTTCTTGTATGTGTCCTGACTGGGAATTGAACCCACAATGCTCTAACCAATTGAGCTATCCAGTTAGGGCACTTTTAATTATTTTAGCTTTATAATGTATTTTCATATCCCATAAGGCTAATCTTTCCTCACATTCTTTTATTTTAGAATTTTCCTGGCCATTCATTAGTAGGGTCCTTGGAGCTTAGGAGAGAGAAGGTGAAGGTAATGCACCTGGGGGAAGGTGGGGGAAGGGAAAGGCGTGGGTGAGAGAGGGTGAGCGTGCTGGCCATTCTTATTTGTTTGATTGTTTTCCATAAGAACTTTAGAATCAGCGTGTCTAACTAATTAATGAAAAATTAATTAAAAATTAATTAATCTCCTAACCTAGATCATGGTTTGAGTTTCCATTTGTTCTAGTTTTTTTCTTCTGTCTTCATCAAGAAAGTTTAAAAATGTTTAAAATGAATTTTGTTCATTAAATTTTAATTTGCATTTCTATAATTATTATTAAGGTAGAACATCTTTTTATGTTTTAATTGGCCATTCCTTCTCCCCCCTCACCCTTTACTTTGTGAATATCCTGTTTATAACTTACTGCCAAAGTTTTACTATTTTTTCTTATTCATTTATAAATGTTGATTTATACATCTTACATAATCCAGATACGAATTTGTTGTTAGTTACATGAACTGGAAATATCTTCTCCCAGTCTGTGGCTTGTTCTTCACTGGTACCATTTGATTTTAAAAAGTTTAATTTTAAAATATAATAATATTTATCAATCTTTTGTTTTATGATTAATGCTTTTTGGGTCCTGTTTAAAAAAGAAACACTTTCCTACCCTAAGATCAGAAAGGTATTTTTCTATGCTTTTTGTATTTACATTTTTTTTTTAACATTTTAAAACTTAGTTTTTCCTAGTCAGAGCTTCAATCCATGTAGAATTGATGTCTGGTATGGTATGAAGGAGGATTAAATTTTATTTAACTTTTCAACATGGTTAAGCTCTTTACCAGAACCAGTTATTGAAAATGCACTGCTGACGTATATTAAGTTTCCACAGATGCATATGTCTATCTCTGGGCTCTCAGGTCTGCTCCTTTGCGTTCTTTCTTTCTTCATACCAATAGCACACTCTTTTAATTATTATATGTCTCATTATCAGGCCAAGATCCCTCACCGTGTTCTTTTTCCTCCCCAAATATTTAGATCGAAATTGCATTGAGTTACAGATAATTTTGGGGAAACAAACACCTTTACACCTTTGGGTCTTTCTATGTAATAACACAGTATATTTCTCCATTTATGTAGGTTCTAAAATACTTTCAATGAAGTTGCTTACATTTCTCTATAAAGGTCAGGAAAATATCTTTTATTAGAGTAATTCCTGGTACCTTTTTATTGCTGGTATAAAATGATATGTTAGGGTGCATTATTCTTTCCAATTCTTTATCCTTCCCTATCCTTGAACCTTTTGCCATGTGCCCTTGACCAGGAATCAAACCTTCAACCCTTTGGTGTTGAGGCAATGCTCAAACCACGGAGCCATACTGGCCAGGGCTCATTTGGATTTTTTAAATGGCATAGGTCAGAAAACTATCTTCTTTTCTCATTGTTGCAGCTAATTGTATCCATATCAGGTATCGAATAGCTTATTCTTCCTCTGAAGTCCATATTTGCATTCCCACTGAGCCTCTGCTTCTCGTAGCTGCTCCCAGCCAATTACTGAGTGTGGCTAGGATACTAAGGCAGGCCCAGTGACACTCCTCTGAAGAGTGACTTTGGCCCAAGAGCTCCTCAATGTCTTTGCTCAACTTTCCTTCCAACTGCACTGCAAACAAGATACTTCCACGCAATTTTCCTTTCTTCCTTGCCTTTCTCCTTCACTCAAGGGCAGACTGGCATCATGGACTGATATCTCTTCCAGCCTTTCCTGAATCCCTCCCAATTTTCTTTTACTGGGGTTTCTGGTAATAAATCTATTGCACTTTAAATCTTGTCTTGGTGTCTGCTCCTTGGAAGACCTGTGGCATACTTGTGGTGGGAGGTGAGCCAGAAGAACCTCCAGATATGTTTGGGGATCTGAGGGTAGAAGAACCTGTGCTTACTTCCAAGGGGAAGACCCAGGAAAACATGTCTTGTCCTAGAATTCCCCTATCATGCAAGGCAGAGCCTTGCCTTTCCTCCCTCTTTCACCCATCTCTCAAGACACCTCTCTCTCCTAAGCTACAGGAGCCCTTCTTTTGCCTCTGTAACTCATTTCCTGAGCCCATTTCTTCTATGGCTCACTTCTTCTACCTCTGTGACTTTCTAAATAAACTTTCCCTTAGAGTTTGAGTCATGGCTCTGAATTCTTTCTTAGCCAGAACTCAAGTACTGGGGTTGCTGAATGGAAGTTAACATCTGGTGCCATTTCGCTGCCAACATGTGAAGACAGTGGGAAAAACCCTGAGGCTGGCATTGCTCACCTCACTGATGCTGGCACTGGTCACTATTCCTAGAACTTCCACCACTGCCAACACTCATTAACCAAATGGGTTTTCTGCTTCTTCCCATCACCGTTTTCTGATTCAAAATGTAAATATATCTGATTGGCAGAACCAAGGCCACGTGCCCCCATACCCAAGCTGGAAGGGAGCCTGAGGATTATTTTTTAGCTTCTGTGGTGAGATACAGGTTCTGCTTCTTAAGGTGAAGGTCTCATATACAGAAAGGCATTCAAATTCTGGGCAGCCCAAAATGACAAATATCAGTACACCAGATATTTTGCTTTTCTTTTTCTCTTTTCTGAAAGGGACTTCAAATTATCCTGTTGTATTCTCCAGCATTGTTTACCAGGTGTTTTGGAAATTATTAAATTTCTCACTTAATATGTGGGTTGCTGTATGATGATGAATCATATCTTCAACTTTCAGAGAAGAACGAAGATCACTAAGAAATCCTGGGGCCCTGCCTGGGTAGCTCAGTTGATTAGAGAGTTGTCCCAATACACCAAGTTTGCAGGTTTGATCCCCGGTCAGGGCACATACAAGAATCAAACAATGCATTCATAAATCAGTAGAATAACAAATCAATGTTTCTCTCCCTTCCTCTCTCTCTCTCTAAAAAAAAGAGAAAGAAATCCTGGACTCAGCAGAATGTAGTGACTGAATATAATCCTTGGTTGTTTCCCTTTGGTGAATACTATGTTAATGTATCAAGTAGCTTTTGCTGTTTAACAGATTACCTTAACATGCATGGCTTAACATGCTAATCATTTATTAGTCAATGATTCTGTGGGTCAGCAATTTGGGTTGGGTCCGTTGTGTTGGTCTTAGCTGGGCTCACTCAAGCTCCTGTGGCCTTCTCTAATTTTGGAGGCTTTCAGTCAATGGCTGCCACGCTCCCTCCCTCATTTCTGGCTGTTGGCAGGGGGGAACAGGGCGATTGGTTATGTGTCTCTCACCATCTGGCTCGTTCACCTAGCTCATTCACGTGGTTGATGTCAGGGTTCCACATGGAGCCAGTGAGGGCAAGCTACAATGTGCAAGTACTTTTTAAGTCTCTCTGCTTGCTTTAAATTGGCTATTGTCACATAAAGTGACATGAGGCCAAACCCTGAGTTAATATGAAAGGGGACAATGGCATAAGAGCTTGAGAGCTGATTGTTAAATTTCCAGGATTTTTGCAAACCACTTGTTCAACTGCTCATAGCTTGATATTGGCCATGGTGAAATATTTACGCACAGAAATTGGCAAATGCTACAAACCAGGGCTTCCCCCCCCCCCAGAGGACCAGTTTACCACTATGTCACTAGGACCATCTGAGGACATGGGTACACAGAGAGGAATTACTGCAACTGTTTTTGAAACTATCATAGGGAATGCGGTCTTTTTGTACATTTGAGAGCCACAGTTCTCAAGCATAACCATTATTGGAATGGTATGTATACTAAGATAGGTTGTGTATGTGTTGAGCAGTCAAGGATTCACACTGTAGTGGTCACTTATGTTTTTTTAAAGCATCCTTTAGTCTTTTGCAGTAAAAGACCCTGCTTGAACCAAGCTAAGCCTCTCTTAGTGACACAGTGATTTATCCAAAGGACAAACTCGTGAACCAAGCTAATTCAGTCAGAATTATTCCCAGGGCTTTTTCAAACTGAAGCTGGGGGAGGAAAGTCCCTCTTACAAATTGTGATCATATGAGCCAAGAACTGCCAGCAGTCATAATTGCACTTTTGTCGGGGACAGTCGACCTGAGAGAGAACAGCTAACAGATTTGCATGAAAGAGAGACAGGAACAGAGAAAGAGACGGAAAGAAAGAGAGATGAAGGAGACACAGAGGAAAAGACGAATCCATCCCATCCCTTCCTGCTGTTTGGTTGTGTCTAATTATACATATATATATTGAATTGATGTCTGTCACTTACACCCAAATAGTCCTGATGAATACGCAAACACACATATCTTGTTGCAGAGGTGGAGAAACTAGGACAAGGAAGGGATCAGCACTGCTGTGCAAAGACAGGATCTGGGTCAGGGCATCGAGTTCATCCCTGGGGGGGAAATTAAACAAAGGCATTGGTAATATCAGACGAAGAGCTCCTCTGAGATTTGTAATTCTCTCCCCCACCCCACCCCCTGTGTCAGTTCAAGGTATGGTTGAAGATAATAGAAATGACTCCAGACAAAGCAGAAAGAGGCTTACTACAGTGAATCAGGTGATTACAAAGTTGTTGGGAGGGCAGGAGGCTGAGCTTCCAGGAATGACTCCCCTGCCCAGGAAATCATTATCCCAGTGCCCGGCTTGAGGATCTACCACCTCAACTGCACTTCACATAAAAAATTGTGCCCTGTCTCCCTGCAACCGCCAAGCTAAAGCCCACCGCTGAGATGTCTGTTTCTGCAGCCACAGAAAAAACAAAACCCCCCTTGACTGTGCTTGCTAGCAGAAACACAAGCAGCCACAGAGGCACGTGCTCACTTCCCAGTCTCACTCAGAGGCAACAACAGTTAACATTTTCTTCTGTATCCTTCCAGAAAATTCCCAAGCATACACAAACATACATGCTTATTTGTATATGCATACCTATGTGTATAAAACAAGTAGGATCACACTGAATATTGGTTTAATTGCTAATTGATTTAAAGGACCTCAATTTGGATACCTTTTCTTTCTTTTTTTTGGGGGGGGTGCCTTTTCTAAGTGAGAATGAAAGAATATGACTAGGCTTCTTCTTTATTTTAATGACTGGGTTTCTTTTTTTAATCCTCACCCGAGGACATTTTTGCATTTTATCTTTAGATAGAGTAGGAGAGAGAGAGAGAGAGAGAGAGAGAGAGAGAGAGAGAGAGAGAGAGAAACATCAATGTGAGAGAGACACATTGACTGGTTGCCTCCCGCACGACCCCAACCAGGGTCAGGGACGAACTGCAACCGAGGTTCGTGCCCTTGACCGGAATCGAACCTGCGACTCTTTGGTGCATGGGCCAATGCTCTAACTGCTGAGCCAAACCGGCCAGGGCTAATGACTGGATTTCTTAAACATATCACTCCGATCCCTAATTTTAACATGGGAACAAATCTAAAATAGTTAGGAACAACAAAGAATTAAATAAATAACGAGGCACAACTCTTCGAAAGTGACTTTATTTTTTTTGAACTTATCTTTATTGTTGAATGTATTACAGATGTTCCTCATTTTTCCCCCATTGACCCCTTCCTCCCCATTCCCGCTCCCCTCCTGCCTTTCCCCACACTGTTGTCTGTGTCCATTGGTTATGCATATATACATATAAGTTCTTTGGTTTATTTCTTCCCACCCCCCAACCCCCTTTCCCTTTGAGGTTTGTCAGTCTAACAACCAATTTGTACTTCTTAATCCCTTCACCTTTTTCACCCATTCCCCCAACCCCCCTCCCATCTGGCAACCAACAAAAGTTCTCTGTATCTATGAGAATGTTTCTGTTCTGCTTGTTCATTTTGTTTGTAGATTCAGCTGTCAATAGATATGTATTCATTGCCATTTTGTTTGTTCATTTTTTTTTATCTTTTTCTTCAAGAAGACCCTTCAACATTTCATATAATAATGGTTTGGTGGTGATGAACTCCTTTAGCTTTTCCTTGTCTGGGAAACTCTTTATATGGCCATCGATTCTAAATGACAGCTTTGCAGGATAGAGTAATCTTGCTTGTAGGTTCTTGCTTTTCATCACTCTGAATATTTCTTGCCACTCCCTTCTGGCCTGCAAAGTTTATTTTGAGAAATCAGCTGACAGTCTTATGGGAACTCCCTTGTAGGTAACTAACTGCTTTTCTCTTGCTGCTTTTAAGATTCTCTCTTTGTCGTGAACCTTTTGCATTTTGATGATGATGTGTCTTGGTGTGGGCCTCTTGGGGTTCATCTTGTTTGGGACTCTCTGTGCTTCCTGGACTTGTATGTCTGTTTCCTTCACCAAGTTAGGGAATTTTTCTGCCATTATTGTTTCAAATAGGTTTTTGATTTCTTGTTCTCGCTCTTCTCCTTCTGGCACCCCCAAGATGCAAATGTTGGCATGCTTGAAGTTGTCCCAGAGGCTCCTTACACTATCCTCATTTTTTTGGATTCTTTTTTCTTTTTGCTGTTCTGAGTGGGTGTTTTTTGCTTCCTTATATTCCAAATTGATGGTTTGCTTCTTGGCTTTACCTACTCTACTATTGAATCTGTGTAAATTATTCTTTATTTCAGTTAGTGCCTCCTCCATTTCTGACTGTGCATCCTTCATTTCTGACTGCTCCTTTTTTATGCTCTTGAGGCCCTCACTAAGTTCACTGAGGTTCTCACTAAGTCCATTGAGCATCCTTATAAGCAGTGTTTTGAACTCAGCATCTGTTAGGTTGTTTATCTCCATTTCGCTTAGTTCTTTTCCTGGAGTTTTGTTCTGTTCTTTCATTTGGTACTTGTTTCTTTGTCTCCTCATTTTGGCTGCCTCCCTGTGTTTGTTTCTATGTATTACTTAGCGAGAAGTATGGGGCTAGCTGAGACCAGATGCTGCTCATTTGAAAGAATTTAGGAAAACCTGAAGCAGGATCCAAGACAGGCCAATCCTATGGTAAAGCAACTGGCAACAGCTTGGGTGGGCCTGAAAGTTGGGTAGGGTGGGGAATCACCAGGGCAGGGCAAACAGTGTGAGCCAGGTTGCTGGAGTCCCAGATATGGCGGTGTCTGCTGGCCCAGGGAAGGGCTCACCAAAGGAACAAAGGCCTCTGATAGCACGTCTGTCCAGGAGAAAGCTGTCTCTCCAGCCCTCGCCCCAATGCCTAACAACTCAGTTCTTCCCCATATGACTCTGGTGCCTTTCAAGCTGCCTCCCCCACGCTGGAGCCTGGAGGGTGCGAGTCCGAGTAAGTCTGTGCGCGGGCCCTTTAAGAGGAGCTGCTGGGGGCTCCAGCCGCCTCAGCCTCAGTTTCCGCTGGTTTTCCAGCCAGAAGTTATGGCGATTCTCTTCCTGGCACTGGAACCCTGAGCTGGGAGCCTGGTGTGGGACGGGGACCCCTCAGTCCTCAGGGAGGACCTTCCCAGCCGAGGTGTCCTTCTGATTTTTATCCGCCACACGTGGGTGTGGGCCCAGCCCGTCCCCTCCGCCCCTCCTACCAGTCTCCATGCGGCTGCTGCTTTAATTTCGTAGTTGTAGGACTTCCGTTCAGCTTGATGTCAGGCGGTTTTGAATGATGGTTGAGTTTAGTTGTAACTTTGATGTGGTTGTGGGAGGACGTGATACTGCGTTTACCTACGCCACCATCTTCAAAAGTCACTTTAAAATAAAGTGTTCAGCCCGGCTGTGTGGTTCAGTGGTTGAGCGTCGACCCATGCACCAAGAAGCTGCCGGTTCGATTCCCCGTCAAGGCACATGCCCAGGTTGTGGGCCAAATCCCCAGTGGGGGGGGGGGGTGGTGCAGGAGGCAGCTGATTGATATTGTTCTCTCTCTTCGATGTTTCTCTCTCTCTTCCTCTCCTTTCCTGTCTCTCTAAAATGAAAAAATAAAAAATAATAATAAAGTGTTCATTTGAAAGGAAAATTACAGATATACACATCTTTTTCACTTAAAACCAAAAATCTATAAAGGTGAGAAATGTATATTCATTCATTTTTAAAAGGGAAGACTTTTATAGTTTAAGTTCTATCTCAAAATTTACAGAGCCTAGAGCAACTACATTGTCCTTTTTAAAAAAAGTGGAAAGGGAAAAAGAAAAAGAAAAAAACCCCACTCTAAACACTAGAAACGAAAACAACAACAACAAAAACATAAAAAATATAAAGAGGAAGATAAAATTCTGAATCTAAGAGTAAATAGCATCATGGGTTTGATTTCACATAAGGGATAATCAGATCAATATATCACCTGCTCAATGCCACTGAATTAGACTCTACAGAGAAAAGTCTAGGTGAGGGAGAAGAACAGGGAAGTCACTAGGCAGAGAAGAGCACCTGGCCTCACTCTCACTTCTCACTGAGCACAGACGTGTCCTGGAGCCTCCCACAGGCCCTGGGGCTGAACAGTCCTGAGTTACTTTGTGTGGTGACCCTGCTGCAGGAACCCCATCTCTGTCTGAGATTCACTGATCCTGGCCCACTCACGACTGTTCATCATCACAGCCCAGGGAGTGAGTGGCCTCTTGAGTGAGCCTCAGACGGAGAAATTCCACCCCATCTCTATGGGCAACCAGTTTGTTCTAAAGTCATTATCACCCAGCTTTACACTCCAACACTGGGGACGTCCCTCTGGCTGGCCTGTTCTGGGAGGTTGATGGGCCTGACTGGGCGGCTCAGGGAGGATGTGTGAGGTCAAGTGAGGGCCATTTGGCTCAGATAAAAGGGGGCCCTGATGAGGCATTCGGGCGGGAGAGTGGTGCTGTGGAAGATGCATCGGCTCCTTGGGCTGAAGGAACCGAGGATGAGAGTGGCTGTCCAGGGGATCTGGGTGGTAGCAGCAGGTCTGAGCGGCGTGGGCGGATCTGAGACCACAGCAAGGGAGGACTGGCCTGGCCCTCCTGGTTGTGGGGGAAGAGGCGAAGTCAGCCATGACTCAGAGTTTGAGCCCTGGTGACCAAGGGTTGCAGATGGCATATCCTGGAAAGGCGTCTCAGACAGAGATTCACATTCCAAAGGTTGATTAGGCAGTTCTCGTGGGATCCCTGTGGGAGGGAAGGGAAGGCAGCAGGATTGGGAATATGGAGAAGTTGAGCCCAAAGGCAGCCTCACTGGAAAGCTCAGCCATCTCCTTCAGGGATGGCCCTGCAGAGCTGTGCCAGTTTGGGCGATGGGGCTGGCCTTCCTGTTCCCACACTGATCGGCCTCTGGACGGGAACCCCCCTGGAGTGGTCTTAGCTGAGGTGGCTTTCTGCAACTGAGGAAATCCCAGAGGCATACGGACAGCCAGGGCTTTCTGCCCACAGCACTCCCAGCAGGTGGGGGATAACCTATCCTTCCTGAGGGGATCTTGGTGGCCCGTCACAGTGTCTGCCACAGTCAGGAAACATGGTAGGGCTCATAGGAGGAGTGGGTTCGAGGGAGGAGATGAGTTCTGTTTTGGACATGCTGAGTTTGAGGTGTCTAAGGGACAGGCAGGTGGGGTGATCCAGTGGACAGTGAGTGTATAGGCCTGAAGCTCTGGAGGAAGGTCAGGGACAGAAGTACAGAATTAGCAAATACATAAAAGTGGAGTGGAAGTCAGAGGAATCGATGGGATATTGACTGCATGGTGGGAAATAGCACCACCCAGAGGATGGGGATGCTCACAGGGGGCGGCCTCTGCCCTTCAGCTCCCTCCATCTCCCACATTCTCCCTCCTCCAGCGCCTTCTACCAGTCCTTTTCTTTGAGACCTCTCTGCCCACCTCTCCCCTTCTCTCTCTTCTCTCCCCTTGTCTCCCCTCCTTTATCCTCTCTCCTCTCTCTCCTCTGTCCAGTTTTCTCTCCTTCCCTCCTTCTGCTCACTAGAGGGCAGTAGCTCACAGTCCAGGCCCCAGCATCCACTCTGAGCCTTTGCCTTGCTCTGCCCTCTAGTGGTGGGGTTGAGGGGGACATGCACCAAGTTGACCTCAGGCAGGCCTTTGGGGCTGTACTTGTAGGACTCTTGTGTGGTGGGAAATGCCATGTTCAGTACAGAGGGCAGGAATCGCTTCTTTTTTGCCCTGCTTTGCTGAAGCATAGAGACACAGTGGCCAGCTGTATCTGCCTTGAACAGATGGGGATGTCGAGACCCAGAGAAGTTTTTCCAAGTGAGGGGAAAGAAATGAAACAACCTGGTTGGGGAGGAGGGAGTTCTGGGTTTAAACGCCTACAACAGCAAGTTGGAGACCAGAGTGCTTGCCTGGAGTCAGGCCCCAACGGAAACCCCTGCCTTCTGCCACCGACCCCATCCCCAGCCTTTCAGCTCCTACTCTTTGTTCATTGCTTTCTCGTGGCTGCCCTCCTCTGAGGCTGAAGAGAGCTGCCATTGTCACCTGATGCTGCCAGGCTGATGGGCTCTTGCTGGGGAGAAGCTGACAGGACAGCCGGAGCAAACAAGGATGCCTGCGGGTCTGCTTCTGGTGCCCTATTGGCAGAGCCTACCGGGAACCAGCTGACAAGGGAGACCTGGAATTTGCTGAGCTCCAGCGGCGCAAAGCAAAGTGGGGTCTGGAGCTGAGACACAGTAGCTTGAGGACTGGCTAGCACAGTGCTCTTTCCTGGCTTGGCAAACTCTTTCCCATCCTCTGGGTCTTAGCCAGGTGTGGTTTCCTCCAGGAAGCTGCCCCTGGACCCAATGCCTGCCATCCTTTCCCGCAGAACCCTGTTTCCACCTCTAACCCATGCAAACCAACTTGCAGGAACGCCCCCTCTTTTTTTTTTTTTTTTTTTAAAATACGTTTTTATTGATTTTTTTAGAGAGAGAGGAAGGGAAAGAGAGATAGAAACCAACATGAGAGAGAAACATCGATCAGTCGCCTCCTGCTCGCCTCCCACCAGGGATTGAGCCCACAACCCGGGCATGTGCCCCGACCAGGAATCGAACCGGGACCTCTCAGTCCATGGGATGATGCTCAATCCACTGAGCCACACTGGCCGGGCGGAAAGCCCCCTCTTTATACGTCTGCCTCCTCAGGCAGCTGTGAGCTTCTGGAGGGGGAAACTTTGTCTAGCAACTTGTGAGGTTCTCGGGGCTAATCACAGAGCTCAATAAGTGTCTTTGCTGAACTGCAGTTCCTGAGGTTGTAAGCGCTCTCGACAAAAGCTGGGGAGTAAGTGAGGAGCGATGCTTCGCTCCCCGTTCTGTCTCACACGGGTGCTTGGGCACTGCCAGGTTTTTCTCTGACAACAATAATGATGAGCATTTACTGAACACCTGGCCGGTACCAGGCGGCATTCTTCACACTCCATGTGTATCAACTCATTTAGTCTTCACAAACATATAAACGGAGGCCCAGAGAGGTTAAGCAATTTGCACAATGTCACACAGCCAGGCAGAAAGTGGTAGAACCTGAATTTGAATTCAGGCAGTCCGAGTCCCAGAGCCTAGGCCCTTAGTCATTATTTTGCCCAAGGATAATGGGAAGTAGGACTTAAGTTAGCCAACTTATGTGGATGCCAGTGGTGATAATAATACCGATATCAAACATTGTAGATACCTTTCCATCACATTACCCCTCTGTAGGAATTATAACTCTTCTCTTTTGGAGAACTGAGCCTCCCAGCTTTCCAAATATGTAGTTCTTTCTAGAAAAGGCTGCTAAATGTAGTAGCCCACATCCACAGGTGGACACGTGACCCAGCTGGGACGAATGAGAAGCTTCTCTGGGATTTTTCAAGTTGGTACTAATACATGAGGGGAGCTCCCGTTGGCAGGTGAAGCTGGAAGAGACTCCAGTCTCATGGAGAAGCCACACGGACGGAGAAGGAAACCAGTTCGCAGAGAGCTGCAGGGCTGAGCGCGGAGGAGAACGCCTCCTTTCCCTGTCCTGGGTCTTGATACTCAGCCAGTACATTCCTCTGTGGCCTCATCTGGTTCATGTCTGGTTTCTCACACTTGTGACTGAAATAGCAACTTAGAGTTTACAAAACCTTGTCATAGGAAATTGATTCTTACGCTAGCCTGAGGAGGCAGGCAGGGCCAGCATCAGGTGGTCCCTGCTCGGGAGGCAAACTGAGGTTTGGAGCAGCTAAGTGACTTGCCAAGCAGCAGGTGAGTGGCGGAGCATGGGCCAGGGCTGTCTATTTTTCTGCCTTGTGCTCCCATGGGGCCAGTGGAGGGGGGTCTCAGCCCTACACCTACACCTAGTGCTAGTCCCTCACTATCTCAGAGGCCGGGGCTCGGGGATCCACCCACCCAGCACCTCGCCCACTTCTGGGTATCTTGGTGGCTTATAGGAAAGCTCCTCCCCTTGCCAAACCAGATTTGGGGTTCTCAGTCTGGTCTGGGCCCTGGCACGGGGAGGGGGTGTCAGCATCTCCTCTGGCCTGGGGGCTGGAGAACTGGAGGCACCTCTGGGTTGGGAGCTTGGCGATCAGCTCAGGCTTGCAAACGCCAGCACCAGCTCCTATTCGGAATCCTAGTTTAGAACCTCTTAACAACCATGGCAAGAAGAGCGGGGTGGGGGAGGGAACTTCCTGTTTACTGCTGGCTGGTCTGAGGGAGACATCCTTCTGCGGTGACTGTGAGCCTACATCTCCCACCCTCCCCTCAGGCTGACTCATACCCCGTCCACCCAGGGTCAGAAGGCTGTCCCCTTCAGCCCAGGTTGGCCTCTCTGGCCTGGCCTGGAAGCAGTCTATGACGACAGCAGCCTACCTGATAGCTTCTCACATGTTTATTTATTTAAAAAAAAAATTTTTGCCCTGACCGGTTTGGCTCAGCGGTTAGAGCATCGGCCTGTGGTCCAGGGAGACCCGGGTTCGGTTCCCGCTAACGGCATGTACCTCGGTTGCAGTTTGTCCCCGGCCCTGGTTGGGTCGTGCGGGAGGCAGCCACTCGATGTGTCCCTTTCACGTCGATGTTTCTCTCTCTCTCTCTCTCTCCCTCCCACGCTATCTGAACAAAAAGTGGAAAAATGTCTTTGGGTGAGGATTAAAATAAATAAATAAATAAATAATAATAATAAAAAAAATTTTTTTTTCTTTATTGATTTTAGAGAGAAAGGAAGGGAGAGGGAGAGAGAGATAGAAACATCGATGAGAGAGAACATCGATTGGCCACCTCCTGCATGCCCTGCACTGGGGATTGGACCCACAACCTGGTCATGTGTCCTGACCGGGAATCGAACCGGTGACCTCTTGGTGCATGGGTCGACGCTCAATCCACTGAGCCACACCGGCCGGGCCCTTCTCACATGTTTATGACTTTAGTGGCACCTCATTTCACAAAGAAAGAAACTGGGGTTGCAGAATGTAGCAAAAACTAAAATAAAAGAGAGGATGCTAGCGAAATTTGAACTTCAGATCAACAACTCCTTTTTAGTGTAAGTATATGCTATGTTTTATCTGTGAACTCTAAAAGAAGCTCAAGTCCAGGGAGGTGGAGGGGCCTGAGAGGCTGCTGTGATGGGCAGGGAAGGTCGAGGAACCAGGAGCACCGATGTCCCGGGCAGGAGAAGACTGAGGTCTCTGCTCAAGGAAAGAGCAGACTCACCCTACCTCCACCCCTGTTCCATCGAGACCCACAGCAGAGGGGATGATGTCACATTAGTGAGGGTGATTCTCTTCCCTCAGTCCACCGAGCTAAATGCTAATAATCTCTTCTGGAAACACCCTCAAAGACACACCCAGAAATGATATTTGCCAGCTGTGTGGGCATCCCTTCTCCCAGTCGAGTTGACACAAATAAAATCAACCATCACAGTCACCCCCCCCCACCATGCTCTACTCTAATAAAACCATCTGAAAGATTTTATTGTCTAGTCGGAGGCACCCAGTATTCTTTTGTTGGTTTTATCTCATACTATGGAGCGTTTTTGAACAAGTCTTTTCACGTCTCTGTGCCTCAGTTTCCTCATCTGTAAGACAAGGAGGTTAAGCTTTGCTACCCAGGGTGCTTGTAAGGATGGAATAAGACAGTGTTTAGCATGCTTCACTAATAAACTCTTTTTCACTTTAAACTCTATAAAAGAAAGAAAGAAAGTGTTTAGCAAACTTCTATGGACTTGAGCACCTGGTGGGGGTTTGTGCAAGTTGCATGTGGCCACCAGAAAGGTGGGAAAGCTGTCTGGGCTGTGCCCGGCCCACACACTGGGCAGTATGAGAGGGCCCTGCAGCGAGCCCGGGCTGCAGCCACAGCGCCTCTGCCACTTGGGCCATATGATCTGCTTGACTCGATGGTGGTGGAGGTATCACTGGTGGGAAAAGATGCCACGTTGAGTCTGTGGCCAGTCCCAGTGGGAGAAACACAATGCAGACCCTTGGGGTTCTGGAGTGAGGCCATGCCGTCTGGGTAGAGAACTAAATGTCTTTTGAAAGACAACTTCTTGCATAATTCAGGCAGATAGAACCTCTGGGCACGGGACACCAAGTGATCACGCAGCTGGAGCTACCCATCAGGACCCGAGTCCTGTCGGAATGACCAAATCGTAATGTTGAGGGGGCCCAGCAACAATCCACGGTGAGAGGCGAGGGGTGCATCTCTGAGCGTGAGTGGGACCAGAGGGCACAGTGACTAGGAAGCCCAGAAACCTCATGGCACCCACCACAGTCACACCAGTGCCCCTCCCCCATGCTCATGGTTGTAGGGAGGATCTGAAACCACCAGCCGATGAAAGAAGGAAAACCTGGCTTTGTGGGTATGTTCCCTTGGTTACATGGGAACCTCTAAGAAACAACAACATAGCTTAGAGATTATGGAAGTTTCCTTTCATTCATTCATTTCCTCATTTATACATTAATTTCATCCATTCTTTCCATTCATTCTCTCTCTCATGAAGCACCGGTGCTTTGGACCTGATTCCTCCTGCCTCCTCCGAGAGGACCTGAGACTTTTGTCTTCCCTCCAGTGTGTCTTCAGCACTTACCTTTACATGAAATCCTTCCCATCAGCATTTTAAAACGCTAATTCTCTTTTCTCTTTTAAGAGAACAAAATATCAGCTATCTCGGAAAAAAGAAAAAAAAACTGAAATGTAACTCCATTTCCCTCTATGTCTATTGTCCATCTCTCTTCTCTTCATGGCCAAACTTCTTAAAAGAAATTGGTACCTGCTGTCTCAGTTTCTCACCTCCCTTGTATCCTCAACCATCTCTTCCAGCCAGGCCTCCACCCCATAACTCTCTCTAAATGGCTCTTGCCTTCCACATCTCTGTCCTGCCTCCATTCTCCCCATCATCACTGCCACCAGTCTGACACAGGTGTCTCTGTGTGGACACAGGTGTCTGTGATAGGCTCCTAACATATCTCCAAGTAACAATTTTTGTTCCTTGGGTCCATCCACCACGTAGCAACCAGGACGATCTTTTAAGAGCATACATCTCAGTATTTCACATGCTGCATTAGTCTGCTAGGACGTCCGTAACAACATGTCACAGACGGGGTGGCTGAAGCAACAGAAGCCTATTTCCTCACAGTCCTGGAAGCTGGAGGTCCAAGATCAAGGTCTGGCAGGTCTGGTTTCCGGTGAGAACGTTCTCCTTGGCTGGCAGCTGGTGGCCTCTCGCTCTTCTCACGTGGCTTTTCCTCTGTGCATGCGCTCTCCTGGGGTGTCTTCCTCGTCTTATGAGAACACCAACCTAGGACAGCCCCAAATCCTTGACAAGATCTGCATGACCTGCCTCCTGCCTGTTTTCCAGTCTCATCTGGTCAACTCTCCCCTTTTCTCTGTTTTCTGATTTCTCGGTTCCTCAAATATGCAGGGTTCTTCCTTTCTAGGAACTTAGTACCTGCTGTTTCTTCTGCTTGAAATAGTCCTTAACCGCCCTCGCCCACTGTGTTAGCCTGTATAAAGCCTATTTATTCCTCAAAAATCAGCTCCCACGTTGTCCTCAAGGAAGTTCTCCTTGACCCTGACAGCAGGTCAGGGCCCCCATTTTTATGTTCTCTCTGCATGCCTACTTCTCCTGTGGCACTTCCACCATTGTCATTCAGTCTTGAACTGTGTAATTAATTGTTCCATGCCTCTTTCCTTTCCATAGACTGAAAGCTCCGAGACAGGAGGAACCACACCTCCTTTGTTTACTGCTATATCTTCAGCAGCTAGCACAATGCACAATTCACACAAAGTGTTTCAAACAGTCATTCAAAGAGTTAATTCACAAAGGTCAAAGGCAGCTTCCTTATTGAACTCTCAGGTGAAGAGAAGAACCAGCAATCATCAAGAATTTAAAAAACTCATCCCCTCCAGGAGCCTCTTTCTTGCCAAGAAAGCCAGGCTGATGAGACTGATATCTTGGTCTAGTCTGGAAATCGCACAGAAGGCTCTAGTTAAAATCTCAACAGTGAATGTTAAATTTTCATCTCTGCCCAAATGACTCCATCATGGCAGGTTGTTTTCAAAAATAGCTGAAGCAATTTGTCCCACACTTCTCTGCAATGTCCCATGACTTTGCTGTTCCTCTGACAAGAGGGGGTGTCAACTTGTCCTGCCCTTCAAGCTGGGCTGGCCTTGTGACTTGCTTTGGTCATTGGATCGAGCGAGAAGTGATGTTATATGAGTTCCCAGCTTTGTGCAAGAGTTTTTAGAGCATCTCCTTCCTCTCTCTTAGAAAGCTTCCCAAGACCACTGTATAAGGAAGCTGGGTTAGCCTACTGGAGGGTGAGAGACTAAGTAGAGGGGAGTCAAGGTGACCCAGCTGACAGCCAGCACCAAGGTCCAGACATGTGAGCAGGACCCTGCAGGGCCTTTCCACCCAGCCAACCCTCCAGCTGAAACTAACCCAGGGGAGACCAATAGAGGAACCCACAGAATTAGGAGAATAATAAATATTTGCTGGGTGGTTTACAACCCAGGAATAGCTGAGTGGAACATCAGTCCTCCTGATTTCCCCATAATAACCCCATTTTCTCTTCTCTAAACAGTCATGCCTGCCCTGTGGTCTCTCTCACTGTCACACTCAGTATGACTCATCAGAACACTCCAGAATGTTGATATTTCCAACTGTAAATCCAAAAGAGAAAATAGATAAGAAAAGCAATTCACAGCAGGGTCTATACGTGTGACTGAGTCTGGATGTCAGGGTGCCGTCGGGGAGAACATTCTTGGAAAGGTGGCCACATTCACTGACCTAGGATCTGGGGCTTTCCAGGTAAAAGATAGAGGCACATCTCATCCGCCCTTGGCTGCAACTTCTAAACTTGAAATGCAACTCAGGATTTTTGTCATATTTCAAGTTCCCTCCTAGGACACAGGTGTATCTCCCGGAAGGTCTCCCACACGTGCACATTGGCCTCGCCAGTTGCACCATAAATCATTGCAGCATTGTTTATATCAGAAGTAACCCAAATGCCCAACACTAGGAGAATGGATGAATATTTACAAAATGGAACAATGTACAGGCAAAATAAGTGAACAAGAGCTCCATGTACTAACATAGTTAAATCTCAAAAACCATCATTGAGTAAAAACAGCAAGCTGTAGAGGTTACATAAAGTATGATATGATTAGTGTGAGAATTTGAAACATTCAAAACACCACCATATACTCTTTTAAAAAAAATTTTTTTTCCTTTATTGATTTTAGAAAGAGAGGAAGTGAGAGGGAGAGAGAGATAGAAGCATTGATGAGAGAGAACATCAACTGGCCGCCTCCTGCATGCCCCCCACTGGGGATCGGGCCCACAACCTGGGCATGTGCCCTGACCGGGAATTGAACTGGTGACCTCTTGGTGCGTGGGTCAATGCTCACGCACTGAGCCACACCAGCCGGACACCATATATTCTTTAGAACACGCTCATCTATCTATCTATCTATCTATCTATCTATCTATCTATCTATCTATCTATCTATCTATCATCTATCTATCTATCTAGAGTAAATGTAGAAATATGTGTATGGGAATGATAACATATTGGAGGGAGGGAGGGTGAGGAGAAGGATTGGGGAGGGGTACACAGGAGTTTCATCTGTACTGAAATGATTTGAAATAAATACGGGAAATTCAAAGACTGGCAAAGCCAAGGGGCAGCTATTATTTTCTATATTTTTCTTGTACTTCAATCATTATATGATAAAAAAATAAAATAAAAGCCCTCCTTCTCTCATGTTACAGGCCTGGCATACCTTTTCCACAGTTCAAGTTCTTCAACACTGCCTTGCTGGCAGCCCTTCTGCGCTTGGGATCAAGTCATGCAACATAAAGAGGTCCATGGCATGCGTAGTTTTATTTTATGACGCTAGAGCTTTAAGCCAGAGAGTTTTCAAGGGAAAGGAAAGAGGTTGACACCAGGGAGTGCTGTTCTCCCAGTGTGGGCTCATAAACGATTACAGAGGGAGTGAATGATTTTGGGCAGGACTTCCTGACCCAACTGCACTTTGACAGGCCTGCCAGCGGGTCTCGGGAGTAATCTCACCATTGCCCCATTCACACGGCTGATTGAGTTTCCTTAAAGCATGGCAGCCGATTCCAGGAAGAAGCATTCCGAGAGGGCAAGCCCCATTGTGCAAGTACTTCTCAAGCTGCAGCTTGCCTTGGTCTCACTAATGTCTCTAGGCTTAAGCTAGTCACATGGCCAAACTCAGACTCCTCATGGGAAGGGAGCACACAGGAGAGGAATGTGTGAAAGTGGGGGAGAGGGAATGTAGTTTGATGAGGGCCACCAAAGTAGCAATATATACCACTCAGTTCAAACTTTCTCTGACCTCCTCAGGCCCCTCCCCTGTGCCTACCACATTCGTGTGAAAAAGTCCTTTACATTGTTATGACTGCTATACTGTATTTATGAACTGGAGCTCCTCTGAAGACAGGGACTCCTTGTAATGTCACCCTGAAACCCATTGCTGGCACAGAGCACGTTGCATAATGAGTGACTGAATGAGCACAGCAGGTGTCATCACCTCCTTCATGTCTCCCAACTTCCAGCCCTGTCCCTACCTCATTTAGATGTAGGCAGTTCAACAGCTGTTCAATGCCAAGTAAAGTCCCTGAGTTCCTTAAAGCATCACAGCAAGGTCCTCTACTGAGGTCCTGGCATACAGGAGGCACCTAACACGTTAGTCGAATGAATGAATGATAAAACTTCCTAGGCATAGCACTGGGAATTCCAAGGTATAAATACATCAACTTCTTTCTTTCTTTCTATTTTTAATATGTTTTTATTGAGTTTTTTTAGAGAGAGAAGAAGGGAGAGAGAGATAGAGACTTCGATGTGAGAGAGAAACATTGATCAGCTGCCTCCTGCACGCCCCCTACTGGGGATCAAGCCCACAACCTCGGGCATGTGCCCTGACTGGGAATCCAACCAGGACCTCTCAGTCCATGGGACAATGCTCAATCCACTGAGCCACACTGGCCAGGCCATCAACTTCTTTTTTTTTAATCCTCACCCGAGGACATTTTTCCATTTATTGTTCAGACAGAGTGGGAGGGAGAGAGAGAGAGAGAGAGAGAGAAACATCGACGCAAAAGGGACTCATCGAGTGGCCGCCTCCCGCACAACCCAACCAGAGCCGGGGACAAACTGCAACCAAGGTACGTGCCCTTAGCGGGAACCGAACCCGGGTCTCTCTGGACCGCGGGCCGATGCTCCAACCGCTGAGCCAAACCGGCCAGGGCTCAACTTCTTTCTTAAACACACCTTGTGTCTGAGCTGAGTGGAAGTCACACAACTCCACATTCCACAGAGGAAGCAGTCCCATCAGGGAGTTGTCCAGAAGAGATCTTCCGTGTTCTCCTTTCTGATTGAGGACCTTTGAGAAGAAGAGTGTCTTTAGCTGAGCCATGTTCCACCAACTTGTGTGGCTGGAGCAGAAGCAGAGGCCAGGGATGGTGGGGTGAAGTGCCTCCATCACGGCCGCCCCAGGAATGTTCCTGCTCCCCAGGTTCTCTGGTTCTGAGCAGTGGCTCCTAATACAGACTCCTTCTTGTGCTATAAATAGCCACAGACACATCTTTGGTGGTAACACATTGGAGTGTGGAAACCCATTGTGAATTCAGCTCCTCCCCTATTGCAAAATTCTGACATCATCAGAGAACAGAAGTGAATCATCTCTAAATAAATACTTCGATTAGATCATTTGTTTAGCTTTCAAGACTAAAAAAGGGAAGAGAAAAAACTAGGTGTTACTGCCCTCTGGACTGACCTAAGGGTGTGCCATCCTCCACCCCACTGAATGGCTAACCCCTTCTCAGCTGTGAGAATAACTTATTCTTACTTAAGACCACAGTTCTCTAGGTTACATCTTTTGAAATATTTCATCTTTTGGACCTCAGTGTAAGTAACTCAAATAAAAGAAGATCTTGAATAATAAAATGAAGTAAAAAGGATTTTTTGCTCTAGAAAAGTTTTTTTATTTCCCACTTTATGAAAAAATTCACTCATTTTCTGCAGGTAAGGCCCCCTTGATTTGTTAAAAATGAGATGCACCTAGGCAGGGACCACAGACTGGTTCTGCTGGCCATGTGTAGGCTACTCTGCCTGTACCCTTTCTGCACAGCACAGGAGTTTGTTTTCAAGTCCGGGACTTCTCTGGCTTAGCTATGGCGTGCTCTCTGGTTCCTGCCGCTGTCTCCCGGCACGGGGCTCTCTCTCCTGCTCACCGCATCTACACACCACTTACCCGTCGTTTTGGCTAGATTAGCCAATGTATGTGCAATTTCAGCGTTTGCCGCAGAACCAGCAAGCATTTGCTGGGGTGGATTTTGTAACGAGACAGCACTTATGAAATGGCAAGTTCTCGTGACCTTCCTCTTTCCTTTCTGCCCTCCCCGTCCTCAGACCAGGCCAACCTCACCCCACTGTTGTCATCAGGCAAAGCTCACGGTGGAGGGAGGAACATTTTTCCACTTCTGCTGATTGCTACTTCTCCTTTCCCTGAGCTGGCTCCACATAAAATACACACAGTAGATGTTTCAGATGGTGCAAACGGCCATCTCTTTCTTCTGGAAAATCCTACTTGTTATTCAAGGCCCTGTTGAAGTGTGACTTCCTGTGTGAAGCCAGCTTCACCCTTCATCTCTGTATTAGTGATATCATGTCCCACAGTGGGTGTGTATGTGTGTGTGTGTGTGTGTGTGTGTGTGTGTGTGTGTGCTTATATGTTGGTCCTAAGCCTTACTTATCTTTTATTTTTATTATTTTTAAATTAAAAAAATTAATTACAGTCGACATTCAATATTATATTAGTTTCAGGTGTACAACAGTGGATAGACTTTATATAGCTTAAGAAGCAATTCCCCAATAATAAACCCTACTTATCTTTTGTGCCTTCACCCCCCCCTTCTCCACTCCCTCCCTTAAATCCATGTTTACTGAATTGAAGTGAGAAGATTGAGGTTGATAGGAGACTTCCAGAAAACAACCAACAAGCTCCACTTTTCTATCAAAATTGGACAAGGATTAGATTCTGATTCCATTTTTTGGAAAGGAAAATAAATCACCATGCCTCTACTATTCAAGAAAGCCTATTTGCATATAACATACTTGTCTAACCATAATGCTGTACACCTGAAAATGATATACAATAATATTGAATGTCAACTGTAATTGAGAAATAAAATTAAAAAAGAAAGCACCGCCTAGCATTGGCATGAGGGGTGGGCAAGCTAGGGAGGGGGCTGCTGCTCTGGGGGACAGATGCAAAGCACCAGAGGTGCCTGGTCTGGGAAGCAGGGACAGAAAGCAGTGTGGTCTGAGTGCCTGTCCCCTCTGAAACCCAGCATTGAGTTTAGGATGAAGAAGGAAGTCTTCATAGGTACATGGGAAGATGAGGGGTCCCAGGGCACTCACATAAAGGTGACTCCCGAGAGGATGCTGCGTGAGGGAGTAGCCAGCGAGCCCCATAAACTTGTAGGCATTTTAGAGCAGCTCCATCCAACAGAAATATAATGTAAACTACATGTGTAATTGAAAATGTTCTAGTTGTCACATTAAAAAACATAAAATTAATTTGAATGACATATCCAATCTATTAAATCTCAGATATTTAAATACATGTCTACCCAAAATATTATCAGGTCAACATGTAAGTCATATAAAAGTTATTAATGAACTATTTCACATGTTTTTCCATTGAAGTCTTCAGATTCCAGCGTTTATTTCATAGTTACAGCACATCTCAATTTGGATGCTACATTTGCATGGAAAAGACTCAATCTGTATTTAAATTTCATAAACCCAGCAGGAAAAAGCAGATTCACATACCCAAGTTGTTTCAAACATATATAAAACTTGCCTAATAATTGAATCAAGTATTATTTTTATTTATTTTTTTGGTGACCCATATCAGTATTCATTTAATCCTTTCCCTCCCAGCTGCACTGAGATAATTGATATATGACATTCTATAAGTTTAAGGTGTACAATGTGTTGATCTGATACACTTACATTTCGTGAAATGATTACCACCATAGTTAACATCTCCATCACACCACATAATTACCATTTCTTTTTTGTGGTGAGAACATTTAAGACCTACTTCCTTAGCAACTTTTAAGTACTATTAACCACAGTCACCATGCTGTACCTTAGATCCGTCGAATTTATTCATCTTATAACTGGAAGTTTATACTCTGTGACTAACATCTCCCCATTTCCCCCACCCTGAATACCAGTTTTTAAATCTGATTTTATTTTATTTTTTATAATTTTTCTTTATTGATTTTAGAGAGAGGAAGTGAGAGGGAGAGAGAGATAGAAACATCGATGAGAGAGAATATCGATTGACCGCCTCCTGCATGCCCCCACTGGGGATCGGGCCCACAACCTGGGCATGTGTCCTGACCGGGAATTGAACCGCAGACCTCTTGGTACATGGGTCGATGCTCAATCAGTGAGTCACACCGGCTGGACGAGCCTGTCCCTTTTTAAAACTCATTGCATTGAGATGGAGGCTGACACTTTTCCTAGTAACTTTAAGCTACTCTTTAAATCAGAAAAAATTTAAAAATCAAATGGCTGTCAGGAATGGCTCTCAGTAAATACTTATCGGTAAATGAATCATTATTACTTCTAATTGTACCAGAATATCCAATAATGGTTTTCTTAGTTGTGAAAAAAAAAGCAGATGATTTTGTGGTTAAAGTTGTTTAACATTTCTGTACATTATAATTAGGGAACAAAGAAGTCCATTTTTATCTAAATTATCAAGGTCCCAGAGCCTTTATTTATCTCTTTCTTCTAACCTCTTTTATAAGTTACTATTTAACTAGGAACTTATTTATTTATTTTTTATCCTCACCCGAGGACATTTTTTCATTGATTTTTAGATAGAGTGGGAGGGAGAAAAGAAGGGGGAGAGAGAGAAAGAGAAACATTGATGTGAGAGACACATCGATTGGTTGCTTCCCATATGACCCCATCCAGGGCCGTGGATTGAACCTGCAACCCAGGTACGTGCCCTTGACCAGTAATCAAACCTGAGACTCTTTGGTCCATGAGCTGATGCTCTAACCACTGAGCAAAACCGGTCAGGGCAGAATATTACTTTTTTAAAGAACCCCCCCCCCCCCAAAACACACCTATAAAGATTGTCACAAGGTGGCGCTAAACTCTAATGAACATTCCAGTCTTTGGTCTTTGGGAGGAGCTGGGGGGTGATTTATCTGTAGCAGGCACTAGACAAAATAAAAACCAAATAAATTAAGCTAAAGATTGGAGATAGATTAACACCCTTCTTTTGTCTCAAGGATAATTTCCCTGACTCACTGGTGTGGGTATCTGTCATACATTTAATCTATGTTAATAAAGCTAATTATAAAAATGATTTGTTCTCACAGACAATCAATTTTATCCTTGCTTTTCAGTTGGAGTGCACTGGGCAGGGAAGAGACTAGCACATCACCTAGTTTGGAAAAGTTTATCCTGTGAGTGGAGTAGCCAGTCTCCACAGAGCTTGCATTGGACAAGTGTCCTGGCCCCAAAAAATGAATACCATGAAAAGAAGTTGCTGCAGAACACGGATTTTTCTATTTGTTTACTTTGGCATATTTACCAACCGAATATTTTTAGAAATTATTTTGACATTGAGATTCAAGCTCGGAACACCTCATATAAATGTCTGAGAATCAGAAAATGAGTGCATTAAATCCTTCTTCCTGATTCTTTGTATTTCAGTTTTTAAAAACATACATGGTACAAACTTTTAATTGCTTGATTTCTTAAAATATTTGAAGCTTAAGAACATGGCCAAGATTTCCAGCCTATGTTAAGACCAAGGGAAGCAGTGTTAATGATACAGCTATAAAGGTTTTGACTAAAAAAGAAAAATTCAGATAAGAACGTTCTAATAGGCCAACTAAAAAAAAAAAAAAAAAAAGAAGGAAAAAGAAAAAATTTCCAGACTGGAGCCCTAATGAAACTGAGGGTCTTTATGATTTTTAAATTAAATTCAGTTTTAAATCCTGGCTCTAGAAATCGTATCTCTTTCAATACCCTTTAGAGACCTAGCCTTTCCCCTGGATAATCAGCAACCCACAAGGCAGCAGAAGACAGTAGCTGGACTTAATGGTCACAGGTCTGGACCTCTGGCAGGCTAAAGACAACATCTTGACCTAAGTTATGTTTCAGCTCCAGAGCCCTAGGGTGGAAAGATTCCTTGGCTACTTTCCCATGAAACCAGACAGAGGGACGCTGGAATGGATCTCAGAACTGTTCTCAAGACTTGAATAAATGATTTATTACCCTTATCTCACCTCTAATCAATCAGTTCCCAGGACGACCCCGAACCCCATAACCCAGAGTGTCTTATGATTTTGCCCTATATAATCTGTAACCTACACGCCATCAAGGATCGGGCTTTTTTTTTTCCTGCGCATTAGCTTCCCATTCTCCTGGGTGGTGCCATTCCTAATAAAATAGCCAATCTTTCTTCACTGCAATTCTCAGTGTTTGGCTCTACTAGTGCCGGGTGGACAAAATCTTTCTGTTCGATAACACTAAACCAATGATCAAAATAACTTACTTTCTCCCATGGGATC
Organism: Tadarida brasiliensis; assembly: GCA_030848825.1. NCBI lineage: Eukaryota > Metazoa > Chordata > Mammalia > Chiroptera > Molossidae > Tadarida > Tadarida brasiliensis. Next base: position 67,471,570 of record CM061270.1, on the reverse strand, counting down.
TCACTGTGGAAAAATTATTTACTTGTTGACAGTCCAGTCCCTTAGATCTGAAAAACAAAAGCAAAACAAAACAAAAAAGCTGGGCATTGTGTGGAGCTAATCCACTGTGAAGGAAGCACTTTGGTCCTTTGAATGAGTTGTTCTGTATAGGACGGGCTCTAGGGGTTTGCAGCATAATGTCTTATTTGACCTGATTTTCTTTTTTTAAAATAGGTTTTTATTGATTTTTTTAGAGAGAGAGGGAGAGAGATAGAAACATCGATGTGAGAGAAACATGGATTGGCTGCCTCCTGCTTGCCCCCCACTGGGGATGGAGCCTGCAACCTGGGCATGTGCCCTGACCGGGAATCAACCAGGACCTCTTAGTCCATGGGACGATGCTCAGTCCACTGAGCCACACAGGCTGGGCTTGACCTGATTTTCTATCTGTGATTTCCATATAGAGACCTAGATCTCAACTTATGAATCATTGGTGTAAACATCAGGGATCAGTTACAGCTGACTGCATGGGTTTGGTTGGTGGTTGTTAAAGCGGAGTCTGGAGTTTGAAGTAGGAGAATCCCAGAAAGTTCCAAGTTCTGAACATTTAGGCGAATTCTCCAGTCATTAACCGATTCTTGCATAGCCTCAGGTATTGTGCTAGGTCTTTAAGATGCTGAAATAAGACGGAATCCTGGCTCTCCAACAGCTTCCAGTCTCAGAAGGGGAGGCAGAAATATGAAGGGATAATCTGGTGTCCTGGGTCTCTCCTTTGCTGAAAAATCAGTAGGCACCCCCCACCCCCTCTACAGTTGCGATAGCCCAACCTGCTCAGTTGTTGCTCTAGCTCTCCACCATAGGCCCCAACCTGAGCTTCAACTTTCTCCATTAAGTAGGGCCACACTAAGCTAGTCCCTGTTCCTACAGTTTGTCCTGCTCTTTCACACCTCTCTGCTTTTGTTCACGTTGTTCCTCCCTCCTGGTAGGCCTGCCCTGCTTCCCCTCCCCCTTCCTACCTTTTCTGTGCTTTGAAATCCCTTGACTCAGTCCTTCCAGATCAGATGTAGTTGTCATCTCCTGCAGGATCCGTGGGATGGATGAATTAAGTCTTGGTGTGTGACAGGAGCCCCCCACCAGCTACTCATTTGCTGTGTCCCCACCTTCAAGTTTCTCCCCCCAGCCTCTTCTTGCCCAAGGAGGTGTGGGGTGGTTAAATTTTATTGTACTATCTAATTCAGACGTCCAGGATCCGAATTATTCATGCAAACCAGGGCCAGGCTGTCTTTCTTCTTTTTTCTTCTTCTATTTTGTAACTTCCTCCAAGTGGACACAAAGTTATGCAACTAGCTTCATCCTTCCCTTTTCACTGTTCCTCTTTCCCCTAATTTTCTAGAGACCCAGGCTGGGGGCCGGGAAGGTGGTAAGTGGTAGGACTTGGAGGAGCCTCGAGGCTTTGCTCTAGTTCACCCAGCTCATAGTAGCCTCTTGAATCACTGGGTCCAAACCTAGGGCTGCCCGGGGGGAGTAACCCGGTAAGGGGAATGGGAGACTAGACCAGGGAGGGGCCGTATTTAAAAGAAAAAACAAAAACAAACCTTGCTTGGAAACAAACGTGTGTGTGTTTGTGTGTGTGTGTGTGTGTGTGTGTGTGTGTGTGTGTGTGTCTGTTTTAAATATAAAAACAAAACCACGTTTAAGGTGCCGCCCGTCCCCCATAGGTCCGACCACCCGCTGGGAGTCAGCATGGAAGAGGGGCATTTTGAGTGGGAGGGAGTCGCCAACGCCCCACAAAGTGCCATCTCTCTAAGCACCGCTCGCCCAAGCCCCGCGGACTCAAGGCAGCCAGCTCCGGGGGCCCGGCATCGCGCACAAAAGCTGCTGTGAAGAAGGGAACCCTGGTGTCCCCAGAGCCCTGCAGCGACCGCCCGGGCGCAGACTCCCTAGTCTCAGCCTCTCCCAGCCCCGCGGCCTGGGCCGTCAATCAAGTTCTCCCGGCCCCGCCTCTGGGCTGCAGAAAACGGCCAATCAGAGCCGAGCTCCGCAGCGATGAGCTCAGTCGGCTCGCTTCCCATTGGGCGGCTATATTAAGAAAGTGGCCGAACTCTTTAAATAGCGGGCGCTAGGGCCGCAGCCAGCGTCTGCCACCGCAGTCTGGCCGGAGTCGTGTTCTGTCCTGTACTCTTGGCGAGGCCCCGAGGAGCTGGGGAGGGAGCTAGACCAGGCCTGCTGCTTGATCTACGGTTTGCGCACAAAGGCGCCCAGTCCGGTCCGGGGCGAGAAAAGCGGCCACCGCCCGGGAGCAGCGCGGAGACGCACAGTGCGCCCTATGCCCCCGCGCCCCCACCGCCCCCGCCGCGGCAGCAGGAGCGCACCGAGAGGACGCGCCACCGCGGGGCCTGGGTGCAGCTAGCGACCCTTGCCCCCAGCGCGCAGCCGGAGGTGAGCAGTGAGCGGCGAGCGGGACGGCAGCGAGGCGTTCGCGGGCCCCCTCCTGCTGCCCGGGCCCGGCCCGCTCATGGCGGCCATCCGCAAGAAGCTGGTGGTGGTGGGCGATGGCGCGTGCGGCAAGACGTGCCTGCTGATCGTGTTCAGTAAGGACGAATTCCCCGAGGTGTACGTGCCCACTGTCTTCGAGAACTATGTGGCCGACATCGAGGTGGACGGCAAGCAGGTGGAGCTGGCGCTGTGGGACACGGCGGGTCAGGAGGACTACGACCGCCTGCGGCCGCTCTCTTACCCGGACACCGACGTGATTCTCATGTGCTTCTCGGTGGACAGCCCGGATTCACTGGAGAACATCCCCGAGAAGTGGGTGCCCGAGGTGAAGCACTTCTGTCCCAATGTACCCATCATCCTGGTGGCCAACAAGAAAGACCTGCGCAGTGACGAGCACGTCCGCACAGAGCTGGCCCGCATGAAGCAGGAACCGGTGCGCACGGATGACGGCCGTGCCATGGCCATGCGCATCCAAGCCTACGACTACCTCGAGTGCTCCGCCAAGACCAAGGAGGGCGTGCGTGAGGTCTTCGAGACGGCCACGCGCGCTGCGCTGCAGAAGCGCTACGGCTCCCAGAACGGCTGCATCAACTGCTGCAAGGTGCTATGAGGGCCAGCCCCGCCCGCCTGCCCTGCTGGCGTGGCCCGCCTCCCGGGCCCGTTCCCCCAAGGACCCCAGTGCACTGCCTGGCGTCTGCCTTCCCGCGCGGCAGCCGTAGCCTGGCGGCTGTGGCTCTGGCACCGGGAATCGGCGTGGGAGGCACCGGGCGCCCCCTTTCCAGTGTCTGTGTGCGTCCGGCTGTGTTGCACAGGCCCAGGCGCCCCAATGAGTGCCAAGGGTCCCCTGAGCACCCTTTTCTGAAGAGCCAAGACTCCTCAGAGTGTGTGGCTGTGTGTTCCGACCCTCCCCAATTCCCCTCCCGCTCCAGTCTCACCCCACCCCCCGCCTCTGGTCCCCCGAGAGGAGCTTGGCGCCGGGGTGCTGCTGCGCCCCATCAGATGTTCGCCCATAACCAGCGAGCGCCTGCTGTCTCTTGTCTGTAACATAGACCACGGGAACTGCGGGAAGGGAGGGCTGGGGAGGGTGGGTGTTATATAAATATAGATATAATTTTATTTTCGGAGGTAGGATGGTGTTATTTAATGGTGGTGGTGGGTGGAGTGACAGGGCGCTAGAACAGCTCTGGGTCAGGCGCCCATCCAAGCACGAACAGGACTTGGTCGTCTTTCCAACCTCTGGGGAAGACATTTGCAACTGACTTGGGGCTGAGAGGACACAGCTTCCAGATTCACTTCTGCGCGCCAGCCTCCAGCGAACCCCTCAGCAGCCCTGGGCAGGAGGAGGGAGAGTGTGCTGCGGGTTGTTTTTGCCATAAGCGAACTTTGTGCCTGTCCTACAAGTGAAAATTGTTCAGTCCAAGAAACTGATGTTATTTGATTTATTTAAAGGCTTAAAACTTGTTGGTTTTTTTTTTTTTTTGAAAGAATTCTTTGCACAATTGTTTCATTGTTTGACACTTAATGCACTTGTCATTTGCATAAGACAGTAGCATTCTGACCACGCTGTAACCTCATCTACTTCTGATGTTTTAAAGAAAAATGATGGTGACTTTCAAAATATGAGAGGAAAAAGAAACCACTAATTTTTGTTTTGTTTTCTTGAAAAAAGTGGCAACACCATTTTCTCAATTTTATCTGTGCAGGTATGCGCACTATTTTGATAAAGGGCAGTAACAAGTATTGGGGCCTATTTAACCCCCCTCTTTTTTTCACAAGGCAGTCTCTAAAGCTATGTGAAATTTTCTCTGCATCTCTGTACAGAGAATGAACCTGCCCCTAGCCTCCTTCCTCCCCCTCCCTTCCCCACCCAGTGGTACTTCTACTAAATTGTTGTCTTGTTTTTTATTTTTAAAATAAACTGACAAATGACAAAGTGGTGAGCTTATGATGTTTACATAAAAGTTCTATAAGCTGTGTATACAGTTTTTTTATGTAAAATATTAAAAAATTATGATGATGACATTTATAAAATGGCTCCTGTGGTTTATTTTTTTCCTTTTTATTGAATTTATTGGGGTGACACTGGTAAATAAAATTACACAGGTTTTGAGTGCACAATTCTTCACATCATTGCACTGTATTGTATGTTTACCACCCCAAGTCAAGTCTTCCCCCACCCCCACAATCACCACACTGTTGTCTGTGTCCATGAGTTTTTCCTTTTTCTTTTCTTTTTGCTCAATCCCTCCACCCAGCTCCTGTGGTTTAATAGTGTGTAAAAATAACCTAGTGAATTTGGGGCGAGAGAAGAATTCTGCTAGGTGAGGTCTTTTCTTCTCACCAACTCCATTTCCCTGATAATAGTTGTAGTAAGTGAGGATGAAATTCCTTGGGGGATGTGTAGGGGTTGGGTGGCCATGGGAGACCAGATTGCTCCTGTCCCTGTCCCAGAGGAAGATAAGTTATCCAGCCACCCAGTGTCAAACTTTTGACCTAATGTGTACTGTCTCTATGTCTGAAAAACTCTTGTGTCTCATATGTGGCCTTTGCTCCCTATTCCTTGAAACTTAAAGTTGTCTTTTGTGCATTTTAAATTTAGATAACAGCCTGGCTGGTCTGGCTCAGTGGCTGAGCATCAACCCACACACCAAGAGGTTGCTGGTTTGATTCCTGGTCAGGGCACATGCCCAGGTTGTGGGCCTGATCCCCAGTGGGGGGCATGCAGGAGGCAGCCAATCGATGTTCTCTTCCATCGATGTCTCTATCTTCCTCTCTCTAAAATCAATAAAGAAAAATTATTAAAAAAATAAATACATTTAGATAACATTTTCCTGCTAATCACTGCTGTGAGGCCAGGCTCTCTGTCTAGAAGTCTGATTACCGGGTTTCCTTCAGCTCCTCAAGGGGTTACATTGTATCCCATGAAATTTTAGGTTGTTACTTTGGGGCTGGAGTTCCTGGGTAGAGCCCAGCTCATGAGCTGACTCCTATCATTGAACTTTCATCTGAATGTGTGGCTTTACGGAACCTGGAACGCTTTCTTCTAAGTCCTGAGAATGGCCATGTGATGAACAGAACACTGGAGGTTTGGCGGGGCTGTTATTTAAAGTTGGAGCAGCCTCATTCGGAGATTTCATCCTGATGAGCTCTAATTTCAGACACTTAGCTGGCTGCAAGGGGTCTCAGAACCAGACAAGCAATTTTCTACTTGGAGAGCACATGAAAATCCTGTACAGGCATGATGGCTCAGACCTGCCAACTCTCGGCAGCTTCCAGGGAAGGCAGTTTGATAGTACCAACCTCTCCCAGTTCGTAAGAAGTGTGGTTTTGTTTTAGGAATCAGCACTTTCTGGGTTTCTAGCACTTAGTGGCTCCCCCTCCTTCCCCTCTCCCCCACCCTGGGCAGACAGACAAGATCCATTTTGAAGTTTACTTTAAAGCTTGAGGCATCTGCTTCCCTGTCTTTCCCCAGACAGCCAAAGCTTTTGTTGAGTGAGGCAAACCTGGTCGCTGGTGACCTTTCACCCACTTAAACACCAAGGGGACAGGGCCTCTGGTGCAGCCAGGCCCATTGGCCAACAGAGGGGAATTGTCTGGGCTTCCCCAGGCGCAGAGCGGGGAGAGGGCCCCACTCACCTTCTACCTCCCAGCCTACATTTTTTCTTTCGTTTTAAAGACAAAACTTCCCATTGAAAAACAAAATGTTGACTTGCAGATTTTACAGCTAGCAAACCCTTTGGTACCAGGGAGTGCAGGACTCTGGAAAAGAGCTCAGGCTTGGGCTCAGTGCCCAGGGCTCAGCTTTGCAACCAGCCAAGAGCCTGGAGACTCAGCCCCCTGAAAGGGCCTTTTCTGGGTTTCCTGCCTGCTCAAAGGTGCCTGGTACCTATAGCTGTCTGTTGTTTTTTTATATTTTGGGAAGACGACCACTCCGATGACGCATGACGGCCTGAGTTGTGCTTGTTTTAAAATGCATGGCATTTAACAATTCTGCCGGAACACACTCTTCTTGCTGCATTAGGATCCAACTAGAAAATATAAAGACGAATTGCTGTAGGCTGGAAAATCAATTAGGAAAAAGAGGTAAAACATCTGGTGTTACTCTTAGGATATGAAAAATCATTTTGAACATTTAAAATAAATGTGCTGATTTCATTAAATTGCCTGTTGAACTGTTTCATGGAGAATAGTGGGGAGTTTCATTGACCCTGGGCATTTTACAGTAAGGGGCATTGGCGGGGGTTCTCATTTAATCTTAATTTTACATCAATCTGGATTATATGTCTAAGGTCTTTTTTTACATGTAGTTCAGTTTATTTAAAATGGTGGTTTTCTAACTTAACCATGCATCAGAATCACATGAAGGGCTTAAAACACAGATGGCTGGGCCTAGCCCCCACAGTTTCTGATCCAGCAGTAGGTCTGGGATGGGGCCTGAAAATTTGAATTTCTAACAATGTCCTAAGTGATGCTGATGCCACTGATCTGGGGACCACACTTTGAGAAACACTGGCTTAGACTAAGGTAGAGTCCTTGTCAATGCTCAGAGGTGGGTTAGTTGATAGTAGCTCAAATTCCTCAGATTTTGAGTGGTGCCCCCCCCCCCCAAGTCCTGACTTCCTTAGCCCAGGGAGTCCTGCGCTTTCAGAAAGCTTCCTTGCTAGGATGCACCTAGAGAACCCCTATCTTCTCTCCACATTCTTGTGCAAAAGGGAAGTCTCATGCCTTCTGGAGATTTTTTCCTGTCACTCCTGAATGCAGAATGCAACAGCACTCTGTACTTCATTCAGCATTGGCACCTACTTCGTCAGCTCTGTTGAGATGAGGGATACAAAAGCAAATGGGACACAGTCCTTGGCCTGGTGGGCCGGGCAGTTCTGGGAATACAGTCACTAAGACCTGGAGTACAGCATGCTCAAACGAGGCACTAGGCCCAGGGCACACCAGGAGAAAGGGACGTTGGGGAGGGTGCCATGGAGGAGGAGACATTTGAACTGAGTTTTAAAAGCAGGAGTGGGTGATGGGTACCTGGAAGGTACAGCTTCTTGGTATTCCTGGGGGGCCTGGCCTCTGGGGAATAGAGCTCTCTTGGGTGAAAACTACCTTCTTCTTTTAGCCCCTTGGCATACATTTCTTCAGTCAAGAAAAGTGATGTTACCCAGCCAAGTCAAACACAGCCTCTCCCCTGCCCTCCCTGTCCACAGTCTGTCCAGGAGAGAAGGTTGGTGATGATGGTTTGTTTTCTCTGTGTCTTCCGGGCAGACACAAGGGCCAGCTGTGTGATAACCGTGTTCCTGGGAACTATACAGCTTGGGCTCGAGAAGGCTGTGGCACCACAAAGGGGCCTTGGTCCATCTTCTGGCGGCTGGACAACCTGGGCACTCAGAATGCTCCCCCAACCCTCAGCGGCCCCTTTTCTGGCCTGAGAGGTAAGAGTCTGGAGGACCCCAGTTCCTTCCTTCCTGTTCATTTGCTTAGTCAACAAATATTCACTGCTGACTAAAGGACTCTGTGCCTACCATTGTACCAGCGCTTGGGACCCCGTGGGCAAATAGGGAGGTATAGTTCCTCCTCTCACAGAGCTTTCAGTTTAGTTATGTGTCTAAACAAGTAATAATAATGACTGTGGTAATAGCTAATATTTATTGACTGCAACAGGCACTATTCAAAGCCCTTTAACTATATCATTTTATTTCATCTCTATTAATTATCTATTGTTGCATAACAAATTATTCCCAAAATGAGTTGCTTAGAACAACATTCGTTACCTCACAGTTTCTATGTGCCAGGAATCCAGGCACAGCTTAACTAGGTCTTCTCACTCAGGGTCTCTCTTCAAACTGTACCCAATGTGTTGGCTTGGGCTGGATTTATCTCAAGTTTCAACTGGGGAAGGATGTGCTCCCCAGCCCACTCACGTGGTTGCTGGCAGGGTTCAGTTCTCACTGGCTGATGCCACCTTTGGCTCCTCGCCATGTGGGCTCACCACAGGGCAGTCACCAGAATGGGGGGGGGGAGAGGAAGAGAGGGAGGGAGAAGTCAAAGTCTTCTATTAGGGGGACTGCAAAGTAATGTTGTTTTTTTTACATTAAATTCAAACAGATAAATTTTTAACAAGTTATTTATTTATTTATTTATTTATTTATTTATTTATTTATTTATTTTTTGTATGTGCCCCTAGCGGGAACCGAACCCAGGACTCTCTGGTCCGCAGGCCGATGCTCCAACTGCTGAGCCAAACCTGCCAGGGCCAAGTTTTTATTTTTAATCAGTGATGTAATCACTCTCGTTATCAACAACCTTTTGCCATCTAGTGTGCAAATTTTCAATGCCGGATCGATAAAAATCAATTGGTTTTTGAGCAAAATATCTGGAGATGGCATTTTGGACATTATCCAAATTGTCAAATTTTTTGCCACTTAGAAAATGTTGTAGCGATCGGAATAAATGGAAATCCGATGGCACAATATCGGGTGAATATGGTGGGTGAGGCAATACCTCCCACCCCAATTCATTAATTTTTTCCAGGGTTCATCTTGCACAGTGCGGTCTTGCTTTATCGTGTTGCAGAATAACGCCTTTTCTGGTGACAATCGCTGGGCACTTTTCAATTAAAGATTGATTTATTCGATCCAATTGTTCACAGTAAAGGTCTGCATTCAGTTTGTCCAGGTTTCAGCACTTCAAAATGAACGAACTCGCGAATACTCCACCAAACACACAAAAGTGCCTTTTTGGGGTGTAAACCTGGCTTAGCCGTACTTCGTGGCGATTCATTCGGAGAGAGCCACTGCCTTTTGCGTTTTGGATTATCATAGAGGACCCATTTTTCATCTCCAGTGATCAAGTGATCAAAAAACGCTTCTGTATTGTGCCACTGAAGCAATAAGTTGCATGTGGTGGACCGGTTAGCTTTGTTTTCTTCGGACAGATTATGTGGGACCCAAACACCTGCTCTGCTTACTGTACCAATCTGATGCAAATGTTCTTGGATGGTCGACCAAGGTTGGTTAAGAGTGTTTGACAGTTCCTCGATTGTCTGACACGGATTTGCTTCCACTTCCGCCCTTAACATGTCATTACTTTAACGACATTACTTTCCGGTCAGAGCAGAAGTCTGACCGGAAATATAACCTATTTTTGGAAGTCACTTTTGCTGTATTCTATTTGTTAAAAAACAAGTGACTGGGCTTGGCCAGTGTGGCTCAGTGGTTGAGTGTTGACCCATGCACCAGGAGGTCACTGGTTCAGTTCCCAGTTGGGGCACATGCCCAGGTTGTGGACCAAATCCCCAGTGGGGGGCATGCAGGGGGTGGCTAGTCGGTGTTCTTTCTCATCGATATTTCTGTCTCTCTCTCCCTCTCCCTTCCTCTCTCTCTCTCTCAAATCAATAAAGAAAAAATAAAACAACAATAACAAACAAAACAAAAAAACTGGGTCCAGCCCATTCCGAATGGGAAGGCATTACCCAAGGTCATGCATGTCGGAAGGTGGGATCATTGGGAGGCATTTTAGAAGCAGCCTGCCACAATCCCCACGACTCTGAGGACGACAACCTCACATACATGGTGGGGTAATGATTTGATAGAAGTCACCCTGACTGCAGTGTGGAGGGTGGATCAGAGCAGGGAAAGCCAGAGGCAGGGAGGTCAGTGAGGGAGAGGTGGGAAGGCCTGAACCCCGGCACTGACGTGGGAGGAGAGGGCAGGCTGGAAAGAGCCGGGAGGTAGAAGGCGTGGGAATCTGCGTGGGAGGCTCCATGCTGACCCCAGGACTCAGGTTTGGTGACTTTGAGAATGCTGATGCCATTTTTTAAAGACAAGAAGAAGCAGACGATGAGCAGATTGGGAGGGCGGGCACCAGAAGGGCATGTTGAATTTGGTTCTAGGTTTATTGAGTGTGAGGTTCCTTAGGAAATGAACACTGTTCTCGTTCTCCTTACCTTTCTTCTCACACCATGATCTGTGCACTTCCTGTATAGAGACTATTTTGTCAGGTCACAAGGAAAGGCCGCGATTTTTATGGATGAGAGGAGTCGCCTCTGAAGGGAGGAGACGTTCATGAGATCAACCTTTTTTGGAAGAAGCAAGTCCTGAGATAGGATTGTGGTCTTAGAAAGTGAACCTTAGGCAATAGGGAAGGCTTCTTCTTTTCTTTAAGGACCCATTCTAGGCAAGCCTATATATTTCTGGATGGTAATGGGGTGTGGGGGAGGGGAGGAGACTTCTGCTCTGATTGGGTGGCCAGGGTAGGCAGAAATCCAGTGGGCTCTAGGAGAAACTATACCCAATGGCCAATTGTAAGTTACACCTGGTGGGTAATTAATTCCCGTCTATTCTTTTGGAACCTTCCATAAAGCCTTGCTAAATGTTCTAGACCGGCTTTAGCTCTGCTGTGCAGATTTAAGGGAGGAATGTCATCCATGTCTGGGCAGGTGGGAAAGAGAAACAGCACTTCTCAGGGTTTCCATCGTTGGTGGTTTCAGCTGGGATCAGAGCAAGTATCTGCAGGACAAGGGCATTCTGGGATGAGAGTCGTGGTTGTGGTGTTCAAGCAACCATTCCCCTTTACATGGAGATCGGTTTCCCCATTGCCAACCACAAGTCAGGATGCCTACACGACACTGTCTAGCACACAGTTGGATGGGATTATGGGGCAGCTGAGCAGAGAAGGAGCTGTCAGGGTACAGGTGACAGTGGAGGCCTTGGCGAGGGGATGAGATGATCTGGGAAGAGTATGTGGAGTGAGAGGAGACTGTAAGTTAGATCATAAGCTCCACCATGAGCCTAGAGGCCCTGTCTGCTCCATCACTGCTGTGCCCTAATGCCCAGTATGGTGCTTGGCACATACTAGGACCTCACTAAGTAGTAGTAGAATGCATGAATGAATGAATTTTTTAAAAAGGCAGAAATTTAGAGGGCACCAACGTCTAAGAACCCAAGGAAGTGATAAAGGTTGGGAGCAGCTTCTGTGGGAATGAGAAGAAGGTGCATTAAAGAACGATTGGGCTGCATGGAGGGTCCAACAGTCTCGAATGCTGGGAAAGAATAAAGCAGGTAAATCACCCATTTTCACATGACTTATGTGGACCGCAGCAATGACAAGTAACCGACTGTTTTCATGGCAGAGGCTGAGTCCAGGGAAGTTGAGAAAGTGCTCCTGGAAGACCAGGCATTGGGCGCTGAAGACACCCAGTGAGAGAAGGCCTTCTGGACCCCACCCCTGGCAGAATCACAATGTGATTGGCCCAGCGCGGTCCCTGGGGAAATACCGCGGGTGATCCTGGGATGAGTGGGCAGTGGGAGCACTTCCAGGGCAGCAGGTCACCCTCTGAAGGACCACGTGGGCAGCTGGGTGTCCTCAGCTGCTGTCATTGTGGGCTGAGCTTGGAGTTTTGGAGGAAGCTGGGCAGTTTTGGATTCTGGGTTGGGCTTGGCAGGGCTGGCCCATGTTTTTCATTTTATAAATTATGACCTGGAAGTGCAATTCTAAGGGCTGTGGAAGCAGGCCTCGGGCTTTTATGACTCCACGCGACCTCTGTCCTCTGGCTGTCATTGGAGCTATTTTTCTTCTCCCTTCAGTCCCGAAAAGGGAAGAAACCAACGTTACCAGAAGCACATTTCTCATCGCTTCGTTAATGATTGATTTTGTATGATTCCAGAACTTGTTTGGCATTTGGATAAACAATTGAGACTTTCTGGAGGCACCTAAAAGGAATGCAGGAATGCGCTTGCTATTAAACGGTAGAAAGATTATAAATGGGACTCTGACAGAATAAAAAAAAAAAGTATTTATATGAGTGCTTAAAGAGAAGTCACTTGTAAAGTATACACTCTTCAGGGATGGCCAAATATGGGAAAGTGTGGTATCTGGTCACAAAACCAGGCCGACTCTGTAAATGAGAAGATCCATCCATCCATCCCCCTTCTCTAGGTTGGGCAATCTTGTGGCTAAAAAGTTTCTCCAAGAAGTCTAGAGTTATAGGCCAAAGGGAGACCCAGACTACACGCACAAGATAACACCAAGGTACGTTAGCCAGCTGGGCTCTCTGAAGGTGTATTAGCTGTGCCAGGGAAGAATTAGAGTTGGTTACCTGCCAAATCTGAAAGAACACATAGAGATGAAATGCAGTGAAGGCATAAACAACTCAAAGGGGAAAAGAGGGATCGTTGGGCTGAGAAAGCCATGAGTTTTCCAGCTTCCTGACTTCCTTCTATGTCATAGTGACCAACTGTTGAGCAGTCTCACCTGTTAGCCAAGTGGATTCAGAAGTCCCAGCACCACCAGGAACAGGGTGGAGAGGAGGCCCCGGCACCAGCACCAGCCGGACCGTGGGCCCACCCTGGGCAGGCGTAACCGGTCCATCCTCAGCTGGGTGACGGAAGAGATTACAGCTCCTGGAAACAGGGATGGGAGGGTAGCGCTGAGGATGTGTCTCCCATCTCTCATAGCACCTATCCCACTCTCTCGTTCATCTCCTTCAGCAGCATGACAGGTAGTGTCTTTGGTGGGAAAATCGAGGGTTACAGGCAGGAGCCCCAGCTCTGTCTATCACTGTTTGCATTCACGCGACAATTACTTTTACCATCCTCTGCCTCAGGTTCTTTATTTGTAGAATGGAAATAACGTTGAAGATTAAACAAGATCAAACCGAGTACTTGGTGCAAACCCCAGCTCATTCTAAGTCCTCAATAAATCTTGATTACCTTCCCTCTAGTGGATTCATCTCAGTACCTTCAGCACAAAGCAGAAGTGGAATAAATTTCGTTGAGTAGTGAGTATATAATAACAACAACTCTTTTGTTTATCAAGGACTTTTCAACTGTAAGCTCCTCAGGGTATCACATCATACTCATTTCTGCAAACCTGGCATCTAATTCATGGCACATAGTAGGTGCTTAGTTACTACTAAGCTACTGAACAATAGCTCACCTTCAGAGGGTCCTTGATAAGCAGGAGACTGTCAGGCTAGCATATGAATTGGCACTCAGGGAAGAAGTGCCCCCCACTTGGGTCCTAGAAGATGTGGTGGCAGAAATCGATCTCCAACTACTGAGGGGAAAGCTACAGGGGTCCGAGGACCAGCAGGATTTCTTCCTAGGAGCATGGTGCTCGTGAGTCCTTAGCAGGGGCCGGATGGGCTCGATACAGTCTGTTGACCCAAGGACATGTAACTCGGAGCCAGGTGGCTGGGGTGTGGAGCCAGGGAGAGCCTGCCCAGCCTCCCCTTGCTGACAGGGCCATCGATGGAAGGAGAGCTGGTAAGCTTCTCCAGGTGAAGTGAACGCCAGGGAAAATGCTGCCAACTCCTAAGTGATCAAGAAACATGTGCTAGAAAGATCCAGCCTGTGTGTGCAAGCCCCAGGACTCATCTGCTGCGTCTGTAACCCGAGAAAGCCAGCCTCTGCCGATTATGCAGCTCAGCAAAACCGTCAGACCCCACCAGGGGAGGGGAGACAAAGGCGACTCAGTCATCTGACCACAGTACCTCTGAGAGCGCCAGCCCAGTGCTCTCTTTCTGCAGGAGTTTACCAAACTCACCGCAAGTGAGCGGGTAATCACTTTAAGTCTGGGCAAACTGGTTCTCCTGGCACAGAGGTAGGAGCTGGGCGTAATTAGACTGTAGGATTAGACTGGAGGAGAGCCCTTTGTTCAGAGTTGGCTCTTTTTTTTAACTTTCTTGTTAAATAAGAACAAAAACTTGTATCATTAGGGGCAGAAGCACAGGCAGGGGTGCAATGTGGAAATTCTCATTCAAAAGCAGGTCCCTCTCTGTTCACCCTCCCCCCATTTCAGCTTTTTCAGAAAGCTGACCCTGAACTTCAGTTCCTGGTAATGCTCGACCTTGATGGGATCTGGGACTGTCCTGGGGAGGCCTGGCTGCTGAATGGAGACTTGGCTGTTCCCGTTTTATTTTGGCAGCTTTTCTCCACGTGACTTGGAAATAGATGTCTAAATGGATTCAGCTGTGCCAAATTCCAGGTTCTGAGGACTCTGGGCCAAACTTGGGGGTGGTCTGTGGCCGGATGACCTCCGGGCCTGGGGAGGTAGTGCGCTGGTGGTCAGCGGTGGAAAGCGAGGCCAGGGATGGTCACTTGTCTTACCTTGTTTGAAAGCAGAAAGTTTGATTTTTGAGCTCGGGCTGGAAATGCATCTGGGATGGATCCCTGAGTTGGCTTTTGACACATCCTCTTCGAATCACACTAAGATTTGTCAGGCTCCTCTTTGGTGACGAGGCCAAGAGTTAAAATGCCATTTGAGTTCAAGGAGGCAGGCTTGCACTGGACCCACGCTTGCTTCCTGGAGGGCAGTGGACTGACGACTGGTGGTCCAGGCCTTGGCAAGCTAGAGGCTCAGCTGGGGAGGGCCACCAGGAAGGGGTTCAGGCCCTGATGAAAACTTTTTGGGCTCCTTCTCAAGGACAGACAGGCTAAAGATCTACACGTGGGATTTGATCCGGCTCCCACCGGGACCCCTGTGTCCTGGTAATTAGTGTGGTTCTCCCTGTCATCAGCAGCCGGGCGACGTGCCTGTGTGTGTGCGGCTGGGGCTAGCGTTAATGAACAGGGCAAGGAGGCAAGGTTGGGGTGGCAGCTGGAGGATGGGCTCAGATTCAGAGTGGGGGGCATTTGAGAGCCCTTCCTCAAGGATGAGCTGGGTCTTTCTCTTTTGGGGAGACCCTCTGCATCGTCTTATACACAGTCGTTACGCCTTCAGGGGATAAAGCCCATCTTCTGGGGCCTCCACCGCTCTGGGCCCAGAGCCGGTGGGAGGAGGGAGCGTGAAGGCTTACCCTCTCTCACGAGCTGCCTAAACGAAGGCCGGATGCCCACACTGGGTCTCCTGCCTTTCACAGGGAAGCTGACTTCGAGCATCAGGATCCCAAGGCTGCCTGGTCCATTCCACACATGTGGGCTGTGCACCTACTCTTTGCCAGGTCTGTGTGAGCAGGTGCAGGGGGAGACGGCAAAGCACCCAGTTAAACTCCCCGTCCCTGGGTGACATCTGTGGAAATGCTTCCTTCAACATCTGGGTGTCTCAGTAAACAGAATAGGGGCAGAGGTGCCATCATTAGAATCTTCCAGTATTTGTCTTTTGAAAATAAACATGTGCTTAAAGGGCAATCGTTTTGCCATTTTACGTGGGTAGTGGCTGCTTCTCAGGGACTTGGGGGCCTGGGCGGGTGTTGCTGTGCAGGCCTTGGGGTGAATATCACTTCCTATGGAAAGCCTTTCCTTGACCTCTCGAGACATGGTGGGATAGCCTCCTACGTGCTCTCCAGCACCTTGCCTTACCCTTATCCCAACACTTGCCCATCATATTCCAAAAGCCACCCAGCAGGCTGTGAGCCCCTGAGATTCAAGACTGTGCCCAGCCTACTGGCTGGGACGTGGAAGGTGTGCATTGAGCATATGGTGAGTGAATGAGCTGATTGATCAAGTCTGTGTGGGGCTCCAAGGGAAGAACCAACAGGATAAGTTCAAGAGGCAGATTTTGGCTTGAAAGAAGGAAGAATACTATAGCAATCAGAACGGTGCAAAAAGTCATGAGTCAAGATCATGAGCTCACTCTCCCTGAACCATGGCACAGCTGGTCAACCCCAGTCTAAAATGTTGCAGAGGGAATTCAAGTATCAGATGGGTGGCATCTCAAGGGCTGAAGGTGAAGATGTTTCCCTGAGCGGAAGGGAAGGGAGGGGGCCTGGTCAGCGAGGGGGTGCTCCTTGGCAAGGTCCCCATGAATAGACAAGCCTGGGTTTTATTTTCACTAGATCTTCAAAGCAGATCTCAAACGTCATCCGCCTCTCCTGAATTCCTCTATCTCCCTCTTCTGCTCAAAACACATTGTTCCTTCTTTTATTGCCATTCTCATCCCTCTTTATTGTAGTCATTAATTAATTATATGGTTCCCATCTAAAATGTGATTTCCTGGAGTATGGGGACCTATCTTATAATCTCATTTTTTTCTCTTTCTTTCTTTTTTCTTTTTTTTTTTGGTTATTTGTTGCTTTGTTGTTGCTATTCTGTTTGTTTGTTTGTTTTGTTCTTGGACCTGTCTTATGCGTGTTTGTACTCCAGGCATCTAGAGCCGGGCCTGGCACCGTTGAATGCTGAACTCAGTGAGGACCTTCTGTGGAAGGCAGAGAACTCATGGGCTTGCTTTGGAGGCAAAAGTACTCATGTGAAAAAAATTCAAGGGACAATTTAATATTGAATTGTATGACTTTCTGGGACAAAGGTTGATTCATAAAGGAGCTAACTCAGAGTCTGCTGGCCTGCAAGCCATCTCTGAAAGGTTTGGGGGAAGGCCTGAAGCCAGATGCTTCTTCCCCTGCTGGAATGGAGGGCATGGCCTTCATTCACCGCTGGGTGCCTGGCACGAGGTAAGTGTACATTTGTGGAATGGGCCTGGCCAGTGTGGCTCAGTGGCTGAGCGTCGACACATGCACCAAGAGGTCGCCGGTTCAATTCCTGGTCGGGGCACATGCCCAGGTTGTGGGCCTGATCCCCAGTGGGGGCCATGCAAGAGGTGGCCAGTCGATGTTCTCTCTCATCAATGTTTCTATCTCTCTCTCCCTTCCTTTCTCTTTCTAACATCAATAAAGAAAAAAATATTTGTGAAATGGAAGCATTTTGGTTGTTATTTATTTTCCTGAAGCAAATAGAAATGATGTTGATGATTAACTTGTCCTCAAACTCTCAAGGTGACCTTTAATGGGAAGGACTCACACAGAATCAGACGATCCCCGGACACTGTCCGGACTCATGGGCACGAGGTGTCTGCAGCTGAACTGAGCCCGGAGCTCAGGAGGGCCCTGCACATAGTTCAACGCGGTGCTATTGCATTTGAAATTCTTAATTTTTGAACAGGGAGCCCACGTTTTCATTTTACACTGGGTCCACAGGTTATCATGATCGCTATTTATCTCTGAAAAGGTTTTGTCACACGCGGAGAGGACGAGGCTCACTCCTTCTTGGCTGAGGACTTCCTCCTGGCTAATAGGATGTCACTCAGCTCCTCACTGTTCTTCTTTGTGAGGAAGTATGTCCCATCCTTTTACGGATGAACTGGAAGGTCTGCTTGTCCTCGGACACCTCGAGCAGTTCCATGGCATGTGCTCAGAGGGGTCAAAGCCACCCACCTCTCGCATTACATTCTGCCTGAACTTAGTGTGCTTGGTGAGGCGCCCTGGCCGTGGGGTATCGCAGAGCCAAGGTGCTGCTGTGGCCCCCACCAGTTATGAAGCCAGTTCTGCCCACAGAAGTGGACACTGTCAATCTACAGCACGGGCCAGCAGAAGCAAGGAAGAATCTTTGGCTCTGGACACCCACCAGGCTTGCCCTGTGGGTTCTGAGCTGTGTCCTCTTTCTTGCGTGGCCTGAATCTGCAGCTGCTTCTGTGGCTTGGCTCCTTCTGATCTAAAGGACCTCAGGGCGTGGCGGAGCAGCCACGGCGAGTGGCCTCACACCCCTTGCTGCTGCCAGCACTCTGTCGCTGGTGTGGGGGTGGCTCTCTCCCTACGAGTTGGACACTTTTATGGCATACTTCATAAACAGTGGCCTCACCAGTATGCTTCTCACAGGGACTTCCCACCCCACTCTGTCAAGGAATTTGGGGCATTTTTCTGGCCTGGTTGGAGGACATTAAGTGGGACCCCAGCGTCCTCCTTGCTGTCAATCATTTTCCAGTTCTTTAGGGCTGAGTCTGAGGAATGTTCTAGCTATGAATGAGTTTATAAACTGGAGCACCTTCTCAGGGTGGGGGCGATTTTTATCTCCTGTGGTTTAAGAACTCTGATTTTGGTGCACAGCAGACATTAGCCCTCGTGAAGCACCCAAAGCCCTGTGCATTTCTCTTGGGGAGACCACCAGTTTTCATGCCTCCAGGGTGCCTGCCTGGTGGCGGTCTCATAGGGAGAGCACTTTCCATCCCGAGGATCGGTGCCTATGTAGGCTGGCAGGGTAGGCTGGCCACTGTAGGTTCACACTCAGTCCTGCCCCTGGTACATAAGACAGGTAGGGCGGCTGGGCTTTGGAAATGGGTCCCTGAAAGCCTACCCACGATGCCCAGCTCCTGCTGCTTGCTGTGTCCTGCTGCTCTGGATGGAGCCCAGGGCGGAACCAGCAGGGCTCATGGTCTCCTTGTATTAGGAGTGCGTGTGTGTGTGTGTGTGTGTGTGTGTGTGTGTGTGTGTGTGACCCCAGCTGGAAGCCCCCTTGGTACAATTCTGTACAACACCTCCAGTTAGGAAGCCTGCTTTGAGAGCTCTTGGTGCGGCCTTTGGAATCCGAGGAGTTAGCAGTCCCAGTGTCCCGTTAGGCAGAGGTGTCTTCTCCCCTTTATTCAAGCCAGAGCTGGAGGCAGATTCACTGGACCTGAGTACTCTGTCTCACTGGCCCATAGAGGCATCTATGCAAATGATCAGACATGATTGATGTGAAATCTTACACACACACACACACACACACCATGCAGAGCCAGTCCTAAGAACACAGAATGTCATTTCTGGATCAAATATTCCTTCTTTGTCAGATGAGAAAACTCAGACCCAGATCAGTTTAACTACTTGTTTAATTAGCCAGCTACTTAATCCAGAGAGCTAGCAGATTCCTGAAACGATTTAAACTTTTAGTTTATTTGGGAACTGAACAATGGGAAGGGGTTTCTCTTAGAAATGACTTCCTCGGGAATGTCACTGCGCCTCAGACGGCATCTTGGAGAGGCATCAAGGCGGCTGTGGTCTCCTGCAGTCCTTTCGTAGAACCCCAGGAAGTCATGGTTGTTGTGGAGGATTCCGAGGGACTGGAAGTCCAATCTGATGGCCCCAGATGCCAGTTGCTCCCTCTGACAAAGGCCTGAGACACCCCAGCTGGAGCTAGAGCTGGGGCAGGTGTTGGGCAAGCCTCCACTCCCCCACTTCCAGCCCAAGGGGTCCCCAGGATCTGCAGATGGTGGGAAGGATCAAGAGTGTGTTCAAAGCCCAGGCCCCACCACACGGTGTTTTGGTTTAAGCATGGGATTACTGTTCTCCCTTCAAAGCCCAAGGATAAAAGCTGCTCAGGAATGCCCTGCAGGGGCAGGAGGTTTTGATGCCGCTGGAAGGCCAGGACCCTCCCTCCCTCTATAAGTAACTCAGCCCATCCATGGACTCAGAAACAGGGCTCATTGAGTGGCAGAGGCCTCCAAGTTCCCACTGATGGGTTCTTTCCAGAGCATTCGGACCCTGCTTGCTCTCCTCCAGGGAGAGAGACAGGACACGAGTTCCTTAAAAAGTGCACCATTTCCAGCTTTGCACAGGGCCTTCTCACAGGGAAAGGCTGCCTTCCTGGACCGTCTCTCTAGGGGTCCCAGCCCTGCAGTCTGGGGGCTTGCCCTGCTCTCTGCTTCAGGCCAGCCATCCACAGGTCAGTGCTTGGCCATCCCCCCCAGGCATGGCTGGGAGGCCCTCCACCGGCTCTGCACAGGGAGTTCCCGAACGGGTGAGCTTCAGACGACTGGGAAACCCTGAGCCACGCACTCCAGGTACAGACTGACCAAGGCAGGGCCAAACAGGGCTCTGTCCTCCCTGGGTCTAAACAACGTGGAACATGGCAGCGCGGTGTTTAGGATGTCCTACCAGTTGCCTCAGAGACGCCACCAGATGTACATCTTCTCTCCTGGGGGTTTGTTTAGCAGAGAATTTTCTAGGTGTTTCAGAAATAGCCAAAGTATAAACCACCAGGCCTCCTGCTTCCCTTGTTTTGTGAGCTCCGGCCGGAGTTCCCAGCGCCAGGCCCACTCAGCACCGTGTTCTGGGAACGTCCCATTCAGGGCTGCTGGTCCCAGGAGCCTGTGGTCAGGTGAGCAGTGGGAGTAAGCGGAGATCTGTGGGCTGGGGTAGGGCCCCCAGCTGCAGTGTTGCCACAGGCTCAACCATTAACCGCCCACCATTCGGCCTGAGTCTGCATAAGAGGTGGGGGCTGGGCAGGGTTGCAGTGCAGCAGGGCGGGGGGGGGGGGGGGAGCTCTCAGGGCAGAATGTGACCCTGACACCCCGAGCTGAGCCTGCAGGACTGGGCAGTATTTGTCTGGGCTGTTCCTTAATGAGCTCACCCAGGCACATGGCCCTTCCCTTTCACCTACTCAGCGACATTTATATTCAGTCGCATAATCCTGGCGAAATGCTTCTTTCAGTGCCTACCTAAGTGGATGAACCAAACCCCTAGGGGTTATGTGGACAAGAGCATAAACATCTCAGGAATGTGACCTGACCTAGTAAGTACAGGGGAGAATAAGAAAAGCTTCTGGAGGTCTTTGGGGATTAAGTGGTGGGCACTGGGGGTGGGTGGGTAACTGTACCGGGTCCTGTTTCTCATGCACCAACAGGGAGAACGGGAAGAACAAAGGGCACTCACCTGCTCTGTGGTGGAGTGGGCAGACTGTGTGCTGAGGAAAAGGTTGCTTACACTTCCCTGCAAAGCACAGTATTGACTCTGGGTGTTAATGTTTGTGCTTGGGGGGTGTGTGTGTGTGTGTGTGTGTGTGTGAGAGAGAGAGAGAGAGAGAGAGAGAGAGAGAGAGCTGATCCTTACGCATTTGATGACCTGAAGGAATGAGGAGGCCGTTTGCCTCGTACACTGGTGGGGACACCTAGAAAAGACCCAAACGTACTGTTCCAAAGCCCACGCCCAACATGAATTACCCTGCTGACCAGTCGCCCACCTTGCATCGTCCTGCCAGGCCAGCGATGGCATCGGACGGGAGCTACACTAAATAATTCAGGCCAGGAAACAGACACCAGTCTGGGTAGAGCGGAACAAGTTCACTGTGCAGACTGGAGAGTCAGTTTCCAGGCTCCCTGATGCCTTTGTTTCCCCGCTTCGACCTCCAGCTCCAAGAACTGAGGTGGGTACAGCCCAGGCCCCCACACATTTCTGCTGAATGGATGGATCAAAGAATCCACAATGAGCCAACTTCTCGACCTCAGTAAGCAGACGCCACAGACTTTCTTTGGTGACTTCTCAAATTGCAGGGTCCTGAAATAACCATCATTAGCAAACACTGTGGAGGAACATTAATTATATCACCAGAGAACGCTCTAGTTATAACCTGGCCTTTTCATTTTTGCTTAAAATCTGTTTTAGTGGCTGGTGAACTACAACATTATCTAGGAAAGATTTTTACTTTTGATTTTATAATTCTTTTTAGAGCCATTTATGTGTCCACGTGTGAATATGGCATTTGATCTTTGCAACAGTCTTGGGAGTAAGAAGGACGTTCCGTTTCACTACGGAGCACGCGGAGGCTGACTGGATTCCCCGATCCACGCAGCTGGAAGGAGCCGGCCTGAGATTCCACGCCCGAGGCCTGTCTACTGCCCCAAGCTGGGGAAGCCGACCATCAGAATGTGTCATTTTCCTTTTGTTCCACCAAATGAGAGGTGGCACTAGAGCTGGTCCTTACGGAAATGCTGTTATAAGCCAGATGCGGCCCCGGACGGCTGCAATTACCAGGGAGAGGATATAATTTGGGGAACTCAGTCTGGGTGGGCTTGATTCTGCAAATCTCACTGTGATTAACTCTGCTATTATCAGACAAGATTATGTGTGGGAACCAAGATTATTCCGGACTGTCCCTGGCTCAGTCGGGCTGCACTCTGTGCCACTGGGGTCACTCCCTGGATTCCGTGTCTAAGGCCACTCTCCCTGAGCTCAGTGTGGAAGCTGCCAGGGGAAACCCGGGCATGATGGCCCCACAGTGACCCCTGGCCCCGGGGTCCTGGTGATGGCCACTCCCCCTCCACCCCAGGGCTGAACCTGACACTGTACTTCAAATGCCCACAGTTAGTTGCTGCTGGAGGATGTTCCTTTCCAGGGCCAGCCTTCAAGGGCTGGGCCGTGACTCCTACTAGGAATCTCACGTGCAGCCTCAGTGGGTGGGTATTTCCCCTCTGATCTTCACCAAAATGCAATGACCTCTTCTGTCCCAGTTTTCTCATCTGTAAAATGGGTGTTTGAGCAGCTGCTGTGTGTGATACTTCCGTGGGGTGCCACGGAAACAGGCACGGAGCGGCTCCTGCTCTGCGCCGCTTTGTCTGACTTCTTTTTCCTTTAATTCTTTTTCTTAATTGATTTTAGAGAAAGAAGAAGGGAGAGGGAGAGAGATGGAAACATCGATGAGAGAGAACATGGAGGGGCCGCCTCCTGCATGCCCCCCCCTGGGGATCGGGCCCACAACCTGGGCATGTGCCCTGACTAGGAATTGTACCTGCGACCTCTTGGTGCATGGGTTGACGCTCAACCACTGAGTCACACCAGGCAGGCTGACTTTTTCTTTAGAGCCACCCTCTGGGTAGACACTCACACTCCATTTTATGGATGCAGAAATGTATCCATGGCGAGATGCGGTAACCTGCAGGACAGGAGAAGAGAGCCGCCCCATGTTGGGAAGCTGCCCTTCCCTTCACAGCTCGCCTGTGCTTTTCTCCTGTCGGACAGCCTCCGCGCTGCCAGCCTCAACAAGGGCCCGAGACCACACAAGGCCACTTCATCCCTTTATCTCGGCACAGACAAAAACAATGTCACTGTGCCACCCACAAATACCCCCCTCCCAGCCAAAATGAGTGACTACAGCATCTTTACCAAGTACAGCTTTATCTGGTCATAGCCCTCCTTACAGAAAGACTTATTGAGACACCTGACCACAGACTTGCCCCCACTTTCTAACAACATCCCGTAAAACAAACTCCCGATTCCTTACAGCCTCCTGAAGGCACCCCACCAAACCCAAACCCCATCATCGGTCCTTTGTAACCCCCTTACTGAGACACCCCAGGTGTGAGGTCTCCTTCACAGCAATGAGGAATAAACAGCTGTGAACCTGGTGGTCTTTCTGGAGGGTGTTGACCTTGTCCAGGGTCCCACAGCTGAAGGGTGACCACTGGGTTCAAACTGAGGAATCAGGCTCACTGATCCTGGAGCCTGTGTATTGCCACACGGACCTCCTGTCTGCTGTGAGAACCGCAGCATCAGCACGGTGAGGTGCCCTGCATCCCCATCAGAGCTCACGGTGGCCTTGACTGGTGTCACACCCTGAACTTGCCATATGCTCAGAGATCATCACAGCTAGCTAGGTGACTTTCTACTTGCTGTTTGAAAGAGGAAACAGTGAACTCAAACACCCCGAATCGATGTGGTCACACCCTTTGGACAGGCCAGCAGCACGGGGACGCCCACAGCCTGCATAGTGACTGACCCCCGCCCCCACGGCCCAGCCTCTTGGTGCCTGGCACATGGAGGCTGCCATGTGTTCCTTTGACAAGGACAGCTGCAGACCTTTTCCCAGTATTGTCCTTTGTTCCTGATGCTGTCTCCATAGCAGTGTCCTTGATCCCAGCAGGACAGTGGTCCGAGATTTAAGGAGATGAGCAGCCGTTCTCAAGACCCCCTGGAGCCCAGGGGTCCAGGTACCTGAGGGCTCTCACGGCGTAGCTCCCACCTGAGAGCATCTGCACCAATACCAGGGGACCGTCCTTGCCTCCGCGGATGCCAAGATGATGAAAATTACTACGGTCACCCGTCACCAGCACCGTTCATAGTGACTGACCGTGCCAGGACTTTTTTATACTTCTTTGATCCTCATAAAAACCCTATCAGGTGGACATTATTATTCCCTGTTTACAGATGGATAAACTAAGACTTAGAAAGTTTGGTTGGAATCTGAGCTGATAGATTGCAAGCCGCAGAGCCAAGATTCAGGTCCAGATCTGTCTCCTAGACTCTCTACTTGTCCCCCTTTCTGGGCTCCGGCCGTCTGGCTATTCCTACACACACCTGAGAGCCTGCACAGATCATGCGGGATCGTAGTGGACACAGTGCTGTGGCCGCCAAGACCCCCACTGGGGACAGGAGGACTTATCTCCCAGTTGCTGGGACTGCTGCTGGCTGCTGGCCTCTGGGAATTGCCCTCTGCTGGAGCCTTGCCCAGGGTTATGCCCCTTCCAAGGGGACAGCCCACATCCCGCCTCCTTCCTTCTGACAGGTGGTCATCCTACACACTCCTTAGGAAACTTTCAGCACGCTCTCTTCCATCCCAGTTTGCTTTCCGGGGAACCCACCTGTGACAAGGACGTTTTGCAAGATTAGCTGGGGGTTTGGAGATTTACCCCCTGGCTTCTTTGGGCAGTTGCAATGTCTGGAGGATGGTGGTGTCCCCAACAGGAAGGACGAACATTCCCGTGTCCTTGGCATCCATCAACTTGGGCTGAGGGCAGGGGACGGATCTGGTCAATGGGCTCTAGGCACTTACCTATTTAAAAGTCGTTCTCGGCCACAAAGGTTTACCGACTACATGTTTAGCAGGAAAGCCCAGAGTTAATCCTTTCTTTAAAAAAAGAATAATTTCCAGATTAGAGGGCCTGACAGTGTGAGTTTATTTTTAAGGTAAATGAATAATATTCAGCTTTATAGCTTAACCCCTAAAGCATAATACATCATTTACAATGCTTTGACTAGAGCAAAGAGCCTGGTAGTGAGGATATTAGTACCTGATGCTACAGACTGGTTGTCTGTTTAGCTCTGTACGCCAGCCTGTGTGCTAGGGGTTAGGGAAACAGAGATGAATAAAATCGTTTCTGCATTTTGAGGAGCTCACCATCGTATAGGGGAGGTTGATATCAAACCTAGCACAATAAAAAATACAATGATAGTTTTAAGGTCCTGACTTTGTTTTAAAATTTTAAGGAAAAAAAAAAAGCTAGGCCTTTATTTTTATACGAATTCAATGAAAATTATGAATAGGCCAATAAAAACTATTGCAAAGAAGAGTATGCTTCAAGAGTTGCTAATCTTTCCTACTAGGTCCAAGTAGGCCTTGGCTGCAGCTTCGTGGGGCTGGGGCTGCCCAGACCTTCATGGGAAAGTCCTTGAGCATGATGTGTGTGTGAAAGCAGTTGACGGGCTAGGCCCCTTCAGGCCACCTGCCAACATCTTAAGAGTTATTGCTCTAAATATTAGTTGGTTGTATCTCTTTCCTACTTAAAAATCTGTAATCCTCCCCTTCTATCCCCATTGCCTGCTGGATAAAGTTCACCTCCTCTTCTCCTATTATTTCCCAGAAAACTTTTCTTTGTGGTCCTATTGGTCCACTCACTAGACCCCAAACTCAGGGGACCCTCCAATCATCCAGGTCTCCTTGCCTTCGCTCATGCCAGTCTCTCTCCTGGAATTCCTTCTCCACGTCTCTGGACTGGTCTAAATAGGGTGCATCTTTCAGGCCAGCCCAAATGTTATCTCCTCTGTGAAGTTTCCCCTGAAAACTCCAACCTGAAGTGACCCCCTCACCTCTGACAGCTCTTGTATTGTCCCTTTGCAGGACAACGAAGCCTCAGGACCCTGGTGGCCCTTCATCATGGCCTTGCCCTGCCATTGAACATGTTCTGTCACTCAGTTTTCCAGGAACACGGGTCCCTAAGAAGAGCTGGAACTAACCTGAAAGAGCCGGGCTTGGTGTCCCCAGAAGTGTCTTGTGGGCCCTTTGGGGAGCCTCATTTCTTTCCTCTGGGCCAACCTGGAAGTGAGAAGCTGTCCCTTCATCTCTGTATGAAGTTTTGGCACATCTGACTTTCAAACATTGAACAAAATCAAGCCAGCTACTTTGGGGGAAAGAGGTAGCATTTGTCACTGTTGAGAATACATCGATCCAAATTCCTTTTCTTTTTAAGGAAAGCAATCCATTAAAAAGGAAAAAAAGCCTCTATGGGACTCTGTCTTGGTTCCTTGGGAACAGCGAGCATAACCCGGCCTCGGTCCCAAAGAAGGAAAGATGTTTTTCAAAACGCTAATGGCCTTACAAATTTGATACGCGTGTGTGATGTGTCCTGGTGTGTGTGTCCAAACGTCTGGTCATATCGAAGGCAGACCTGGAATGCTGCAACTGGGACTCTGCGAGGAACCCGCCAGGCTAGCCCTTCACGGTCCAGGGCAGGAAGCAGACCACACAGAACAGGACTTCTAAGGGACACAGTGATCAGCAGGACCTCGACTCATCTTTAAAAGGCAGACACAGAACCCACAGGAGTACAGCCTGCTCCTCCTGGCTCCCAAGGCCAAGGGTGTGCCCTGGAGAAGGGGGGTCCCCGACATACTCTGCCAGGCTCAGCGGGCTCCAAATTAAACTGCTCCTCGGTTGTTGCCGCTTCAGCAAAGGCAGAGACCACAGCGCTCCCTCCCAGCAGGGCCGAGGCCCGGGCTCCCGCTTCTGAAAGGCTCCCCTGTCTGCCTGAGCACCAGCCCAGACCTCAGACGATGCCCATGCTCTTCCAGGGCTGCTTTGGTCTCTCCTGTTAGGTCCCTCGCCTTCCTGAGGCGGCAAAGAGGACACCGAAGTGCTCATTGGTTGGCAGTGTGTCTCGGCTCTTTCTCGAGAACCCTTAATTTTGGGGTAGGAGGACTTGGACTCATGAGGGGTTCAGGCTCAGTGAGCTGGGAGGGACCCCTGAGCCTTGCTGTCAACTGCTCCCCCAGCCTCAGCTGGCCGTGGACACTTGGCCTTCATGCAGGAGAGACACTTGAGGGGGTTCCCAAGGGCTTGCCTCCGGCTGAGGAACCCCCCACTTCTGCTTCTGCCTCTGCCTCCCCCCAGGTCTGGGAGTATGGGCATACAGTGGGGGCAGTCAGGGACGAGGTGGACAGTGTTCTGAGCAAACCCTGCAGGGCCCGGCCTTGTGCTAGGTGCCGGCACATGCGCGATCTTACCCACCCACCATGCCAGCTGAGCAAGGAGCCGGGCGCCCACTCGTAACAGGGAGCCAGGCTCCATGAGATAAATGCCTGAGGGAAGCCAGGGGTGCTCCTGCTCACTTGTGACTGTGTCCCACTAGTATCTCTGAGGACCATGCCACCCATCGTGACAGCAAAAAAGAAGTTGTGGGTGTGACATACAAAGACAGGCTGTTAGGACATGCACAACTGGCAGCAAGTATACCAGGGAGTCCTCAGTGTGGCCCGTGTCAGGAGGGGCGCTGCTCTGGAGACGGCTCTGTATCTGGGCTTGCTCTGTCCCTGCCCCCGTCCTGGTGTTACCTCTGATTCCTGGCATCCACCAGGCAGAACAGGTAGAGGGCCTGGCACTCAGGAGAGGGGTTCAAGATAGAGACGTGTGTTTGGGAAGACAGCCACAGCTGCTATGGCCTACTGTGGGCTGAGTGTATCTCCCCCAATGCCAGTGCTATTTGGAAGTGGGGCATTTGGGAGATCCTTTGGCTTGAGGTCTGAGGGCAGGGCCCCACGGTGGGATTGGTGTCCTTATAAGAAGAGGAAGAGACTGGAGCTAGCTCTCCAGCTACGGCGTGAGGACACAGCGAGAAGGTGGCCGTCAGCAAGCCAGGAAGAGCGCTCTCACCAGAATCCAACCACCTGGTCCCCGGTCTCAGGCTCTCATCCTCCAGGACGGTGAGGTATGCTTGTCTGTTGTTTTAGCCACCGCTCCATGGTACTTGGTTATGGCAGCCTGAGTTGACTAAGGCACGGCCTTAGTCGGGATTCTGGGGACACTGAGCATGCAGGGAGGGTAGCTATGAAGCAGACTGACCGGGCTGGTGATGGGGATCAGAACGCACCCAGACTCTTGTCTAGGGGTTGCCAGCTAGCAACTCTCCTGCTGCCTGGGCTGGTGGGGACAGGTAACTTCCTCAGACAACTGCTTTGGAGGAAACAGCGGTTCCTGGGCCAGACGTGTATTTAGCTCCCACTGTGTAATTAAGTATGAAAGAGCAACGAGCAGCTGGGCCCCTGGCTGCCCTGGCACTCAGCTCTCTCCTGTGGTAATGCCTGGCCTGTGTCTGGCCACGTAGCGGCTCAGCTGACCTCAGGTCCCTTCCCGCCCCTCGGGAGGGGTCGCGTGCTTTACTCCTAGCGAAGCTGGGATGAGGGGGAGAAATAACCAAATGTCCTGTGTGCACAGAGCAATCCGACCTGCCCTCAGGGCCTTCGCCTGGGACCCTCCTCCCACTGTTCTGCTAATGAGTCCAGGCCACATTTCCTGCACAGATGAATTTCTGGCTGATTGGTCCTTCCATGGTAAAGGGCTAGAGACCAGGGCCTCCCGACTGCGCACGTTTGGCCCCACGTGGCATCAGAGTATTGACTTGGTCTCCAACGTGGGGTCATGGAAGAAAGCAGTCTGGACAGGGCCATCAATAAGGAGCCTGGGGGGATCCCACAGCCTGTCGTGAAGGCTGCCGAGGAATTTCTGGATGGGTTCTCCCAGCTGGAGAGTCCTGTGTGCTGTGAGCCCCTCTTTTAAGGGGTCAGTGGAACTGGTTTCTAACTCTCGTCTCTGCATCTGGAAGCTGCTTTCTGCGGCTCCAAATCTGAGCAGCCTGTGTAAAGCTGCCTTTGACCAGCTGACTGGGGTGTGGGGAGGAGTGAGAAGAGGAGAGGAGGAGGGGAATGGAGGGAGATGATTGAAGATGAGGATGCTGACATTTGAGGATTGGCCCACACTTGGGGCCCTGCACACCTGGGCAGCTCCGGATCTGTGCTTTTGAGGTGACAGTTTGGATGCCACATTTTCTGGTACCTTTTAGGAAATGAGGGACACTGAAGAATTCAGGCATTTGGGCAAAGGGCTGTGGCCCACAGAAGGCAGCCTCTCTCATCCCCGAAGCCTGGCCCAGCCTTTCCCACAAGCACCCACTTCCGTCTGATGGGGTAGGGGCAGGGAGCATGGCCAGAGAAAGTGTCCAGCCCAGCAGAAGAGCTTGCCCGTGTGAGGGAGGACGAGCATAGCTGATCTGACAGCCCGCTGCCCGAGCTGCCCAGGGAGTGTTGACAGATTAGGGTGCATTTTAAAATGCGTGGTGCAGCTTTTTATCAGTCAGATGAGGTGTCCCACCAGGACTGATCTAATGACCCTCCACCCTTTGTGTTGTACAGCTAAGGAGACTGAGGCCGGAGCGGCCAAGGGTTTGCCTGGGGTCGCCCATCAGAGCAGGAGATCCTTGGCCCTGAGGCTCTTGGGCAGGAGGCAGGGCTTGTTGCTGCTGAGGCCAGGTTGTTTGCTGTGATGCACCCTCCTCCATGCTCACAGGCCACCTCCTGGGTGTCTGGCTGGTCTAGCTCTCTGCACTTATGGGACCGGGTCCTAAGGGCAGCTGTCCAGCATCTCAAAGCCAGACTCAGTTTGCTCAAGGCATCAGTCTGACCTCTGGGTCCAGGTGTTACCAGCTAGCTAGCTATTGATGGGCAAGAAAGCAAAGGGAGAATCAGGCGTTGCTGAGCATATTCAGCTGGAGACACAGCCTGTTTGCTTTACCGGGAAGCTGCAGCTTCACACTCCCCCTGGGAGCCACCAGGCCATTCCCCTTAGATCAGTGGGGGAGGGGGTAGAACTAAGGGCGACAGGGACCTGCTCAGTACAGTCAAAATGGCTCCGGGGGAGGTGCTGGACCCTAGAGGCCTGTCAGTCTAACCTGGGAAAGGGAACATTGAACCCATCAGAATCCTGTGAAAACTTGGGAAGCTAAGTGGTTATTTTGAAAAGCTCCTGGTTGTAATCCCAGGAGACAAAGAGCTCTCTCTCTCTCTCTCTCTCTCTCTCTCTCTCACTAGGTGACCCTCACTTGCTCTGTGCATTCGTGTGTCCTCTCTCCATAGCCGTGTGGCTTTACCAGTGGCCATGCGGACTCCAAATGCAGGCTCCAGGCAGGAGCCTGGGTATAGCAGCAAAGCAACAGCTTGCAGCCGGGAACACAAACTAAGCTAGCCAGACGCTGGGCTGGGACTAAACTTAAATATGGCACAGGGTCTCGACATTGACTCTATTTCTGGTCCTGATTTTCCATGGACGGAAGGACAGAGAGACATGGGACACTGGGGAACTCCTTGAATTTTGCTTCCGGAATAAACCTTGCCACCAGACCTCATTCACACCACAAGAACCCCACACCCACCAGCAACACAGGCAGGGAAGTGGCAAGGATTTTGCGGACCCCTGGTCTCCTCCAGTGTGTGGATTGTGGGTCCCCCATGACCCGGGGCTCAGGCAGCCTGCAGAACAGTTTCACTGAAGTGTGAAAGGGGCAGCAGTTAGGGACGGAGCCCGGAGCCCGGGGCAGTGTGGGGAATGGGCTGCGGTCTGATAGCCTGAGGTCTTCTCCCCTCTGCTTCCTGCCTTTCCCGTTTGCTTGGTGAAGGGGTTGCGCGGATGCCTGCAGGCCTTCTCCCTGATCTCTCGCTCATCACTGTAACAGTTTGAGCAAACCAGGACAGAGCCTAGCCCCTTTTACTACTGTCTCTGAGGACAAACTTGTACAGCAAGGGGAAACCCAATTACCATGCCCTTTTGTCTTTTTTTGAATTCCTCCCTAATCTATTAAAAAACAACCTCCAGCGAGCGGGATCCTCACTAAATGGGCATTAGCCACGTGATCCGTTCTCCCTCGGGGCAGATATGCAATTTATCTTTCAGCCAAGCACTCTATGATTAACACACCAGCCTAAGAACAATGGCCATCGGTCCCATCTGTCCCCACGAGAAAGAAGAGGCATTCTGTGTCCGTGGCAGGGGCTCTGACCCCATTAGGGACTTCTCCGGGGGAGCTCCCACAATGGTGACATCTTAACTAAAATGAGTTCGGAGAGGAGGCAGGGGAAGGAGGCACACAGGATAGCCCGGGGCTGAGCAGAGCTGGGCAAGGGGTGACCCCTCCTTTTCACGGAGGAGCCGGTGCAGATTGGCTCAACCTCTTCTCCCTCACTGGCATCACCCCAAGTCTCCTTCCAGATTGCTGCAAGGAGGAGGGTGTCCCAGTACAGGGTGTTCGCTCCCCTGTGCTATCCTGGGTGCAGTTGGGGGGGTTGCCTTGAAGGGGTGGGGGTGGAGGGGTAATAGTCCTGTGGTTGGCACGAGGTTGGCTCCTGTGCATTTGGCCCTGTAGCCGCTGCTGTCCTGCTCCACAGCCATTGAATCGTGGGCCGGAACCAGGCCACAGACGCGGACTTGAATCCATTCTTTTTCCTTTCCAGAGGAAATGGGTGTCATTGCTCTTCCTCAGCCGACTTGGGAGAAGGCTGACTTGTCCTGGGACTTGTCCTCACCTGGGCCAGGCCTAGTCAGGTTGGCCACACCCTGGAGCTCAGGCTTTTCCTGCCAGCCCCGGGCATCACCCACTGCACCCTGCTCTGCCCTGGCCCTGCCTTCAGGGCCCAGCCCCAGCGACCTGTTCGGGCTGCAGTGGTGGTACTAGGAGCTGAGTTATGAGTAAATCTTCCCAGAACCACAGAACCTCTGGAAAGAACCACTTCGCAATTTCAAAAGCATTCTGATGTCGACGTAAGGAACATCCAAACCTGTAAGAATTTTTATGAGTTTATTTGAGCCACACTGACTACAATTGCCAGTAAGCAAAATCTCAACGGATTGCAAAAATGTTCCTGAGAATGGCCGTTTTGCACCTTATTTTATACGTTACAATCAGAGGAGCATAAGGGGGTTCCAGGAAATCCATCGGTGATAGATTAGGGGGTGTGAGAGAGCAAAGGGGGAGATCTCTGGGATTGGATGAAAAGTAAAAGGGATGGACAGTTCTTTTACATTGGAGGGTATAGGATAATTAACAGCTAACAACACGATAACAATAACAATGAGGGGATTGTAGTCTCTGCTCTGGTGGGTGATTATGGCCTGAGGGGCCTGGAAAAAGGAAATTACTTTGACATTCCAAAGGTATGTATCATAGATGCAAAAAAGACCATAGATGGGCTCAGTTGGAGTGAAGATTGACCTTTGTCAGGGAAGATTCCAGTTTAGGACCTGAATACCCCGCCAGACTCCCTTTCAGTTAGGAAGTTTTCATTTCAGATCTTCCTATGCAGTTACTTTTGGTCTCTGAGTTTGTGAGGTCACCACGCAGGTCTCCCCTGAGCTTGTCAGGTTTAGTGTGTGGCCCCTTATTTTTGTCCACACTGAGAACCATAGAATCATAGAAAAATAGAACCTGGAGTTTGGAAAAGACTTTTAAAGTGATTTCCTTCCAGTACAGCGGCCTCGTCGACCTTCTTTCCTTCTTGCCTCAGCTGCTGTCTCCTGGAAAGGGAGCTTGTCCTTGTGGGAGACATTCTCAGGGCTCCTCCCTTCCTCCCTGGACCTGTGGACACCACCTTGTGCTGTACCCTTGCAGGCAGGAAGGCGCGTGGTGTTTCTGGCCTATGAAATGTGAGCCCAGGTAACCTGTGTCACTTGTGAGCGGAGGCAGTGAAAAGGCCCCATGTCACTCTCTGGTGTCCTTCCCTCTCAGCATTGAGGGACACAGAGATGGCAGAGCCACAGATCAAAGCTACCTGAGTCACCAAGACAGGGCACTGCAGACTGTGCCCTGGAGAGAGGCCTGAGCTACAGCAGCCTTTATGTGAGCAAGAGGTCAACTTGTTGCAATTTGGGGGGCATTTGTTACCACAGCATAATGGAGCCTGTCCTGTCTGTGATACTGTGATTTATAGTAAGAACTATATATTAGGTCTGCGTCCCTGTCCTCGATTATTGCAGGGCTCATAAATCCCTTGGAATGTCCTAAGTGAAACCAGCTAAAAGGGTGTCTTTTGTTATGTTGATGACCTGTCCCCTAAGGATGGGAACTAGTCACCAGAGGGGCCAAAGCGATTAGAGGATTGGGACATTCAGTCCCACCTCCCAACCGTGGGGGTGGGGGTGAGGTGAGTGGGAGAGAGGCTGGAGATGAAATCCAGTCACCAGTGGCCAATGTGTTAATCAATCATGCCTGTGTAATGAAGCTTCCATAAAACCCCCAGAGGACGGGGAGGGGTGCAGAGCGCTCTCAGGTCGGTGAGTGTGGAAATGCAGGGAGGGTAGTGGCCCCTCTCCACAAGTCAAGGGAAGGCCTGGGTGGGGGACAGCGGGGTGGAGGGGCTCAATGGGGGAAAAAAGGGGAGGGAACATCTGTAATACTTTCCACAATAAAGATAAATTAAAAAAGAAAAGATAAAATGCACATTACCAAGTGAAATAAGCCAGTCTGAAAAGCCTACGTATTGTATGATTCCAACTCTATGACATCTGAACAAGTCAAAACCAGAGACAGTGGCAGGGCGGTGACTGCCAGGGGTCGAGGGTGGGAGGGTTGAACAGGCAGAGCGCAAAGGATTCTTAGGGCCGTGAAAACACCGTGTACAATACTGTAATCTGGGTATATGTCACTATGCATCTGTCAAAACCCGTACAGCATACGACATGAGAGTGAATGAACCCTAATGTAACCATGGGGGTGGGGTGATGAGGTGTCATCGATGGTAACATGTACCACTCCGC
Organism: Tadarida brasiliensis; assembly: GCA_030848825.1. Classification (NCBI taxonomy): domain Eukaryota; kingdom Metazoa; phylum Chordata; class Mammalia; order Chiroptera; family Molossidae; genus Tadarida; species Tadarida brasiliensis. Next base: position 67,437,791 of record CM061270.1, on the reverse strand, counting down.
TGGGGGGCTGTGCCTGTGTGGGGCAGGGGGTACATGAGAATTCTCTGCACCTGCCTCTCAATTTAGCTGTGAACCGAAAGCTTTTCTAAAAAATAAAATCTTAAAACAATAAGAAAGAAGTGTGTTCCGGTCTCCCTTCAGGAGGGTAATGAGCCAGGGACCTGGTTGGAGAACGCTCCGGTATTCGTGTGAAGACCCAGCCTGGCAAGCCCGCGCCTGTCCTCGGATGTTCGATGACTTCCCCTGTGCTCACGTGGGCCAATTCTGACTTCTGGGAAGGATTGTGTTGTCTTGGTTTCTGCAGACACAGACAGGCTAGCTCATGCTTGGCTGCATAGCAGAGCTGAGGCTCCGGCGTCCTGGGGGGCCCGCTAGGCCAGGTCCTCAGCTTTTCTGCTCCAAACCCATGCATTGCATCTTAGGGCGCCGTCCCCTGTATCACGTGCCTGGCTGGGGCTCCTGGAGACCAGCCAGCTAACGCTGGGGACTGTGATTCCATAGCCGCCGGCCCCAGCTGTGAGAGAGCCCAGGCAGGCCATTGCTAGGCAGGGTGCGCCGGAACAGCCTGTCAATAGGGGACCTCTGATCTTCACGATGGAAGGCTCCAAGGCTGACTTTGGGGTGTCCTGCCATATCCTGGGGGGAGGGCTGACCCTGCCAGAAGTCATGAGGCCTTAACCCAGCTCTGTAGTCCTGGAGACCCGGCCCACCATGAAGGGACCCTTCCACATTCCAAGTGCTTACTCAGGACTCTCAGAGAAACAGGCAGCTTTGTCCTGAGGCTCCCTGGCCGGGTCCCTGCTGTGGTCGGTCACATGCTGACCCAGGATCTGAGTGCTCAGCTCCCGCCTTGTCCAGAGGCCCACACACTCGTCCTCTTCCTCCTCCTCCTTCTTTTTTTTTTTTTTATCCTCACTTGAGGACATTTTTCCATTTTTTGTTCAGATAGAGTGGGAGGGAGAGAGAAGAAGAGAGAGACAGAGAGAAACATCAATGTGAAAGGGACACATCAAGTGGCTGCCTCCCGCATGACCCAACCAGGGCCGGGGACAAACTGCAACCGAGGTACGTGCCCTTAGCGGGAACCAAACACGGGTCTCTCTGGACCGCGGGCCGACGCTCTAACCGCTGAGCCACACTGGCCAGGGCCCTCCTCCTCCTTCCTGTAGTTAAAACGTGTTTATTATGAAAATGATTAAACATATAGGAAAACTGAGATAATGGTATAATAAATACCCATCCCCTAGATTTAACAATCATTAAGATTTGGCTACAATTCATCTACATTGTTGCTTAAGTATTTTGAAACGAACTACTGATACACATTTTATCCTAAACACTTCAGTCTGCATCTCTGAAAATAAGAGTTTTCTACATGGCCGTATCATTGTCGTAGCCATCAAAATGAACAATTCTAACACCGTGTCTGATTCCAATTTCTGCAAATGTCACAAACACGTCTTTTATGGTTGGCTTACTTAGACTAGAATTCAAGCCAGATCCACAGGGTGACTAGGTGGTTACACTGTATCTCTTGGGTCTCTGTTAAAACTAGGTCTATGCCATCCTTCCCAAAGCTTTGCCAGGTTGGCGAAACCAGGGCAGTGGCTCAGGTCATCCTCAGTCTCAGGACCTGTGGCTTCCCGGGCAGGTGCCAGGAGAGGCCTGCACTTCCTGGGCTGTGGGAACCCCCTGCAGGCATCATGCTGAAGAAGTTAGGGGCACTGCTGGCCCTGAAATAGTTCTTTTTTGAAGCCCAGAACCCCAGAGACACTGTCCCTCCTTGGGGAGCTGCAGTGACACACAGAAGGGGCCGGGAAGATTGCCCAGAACAAGAACAAAGGCTTTGGGACACTCGTGGTTCCACCAGTTCCCTCAGGGAGAGAAGAATACGTAGAGTCTCCGGGAAGGAACTTTGAAGCTGAAGGTCAACGACTCAAGGCCTGTCAGGGCCACGACTCTGGGACCTCTGATCCCTCTGTGAGGGTGGGGCCTCTGGAGCCCTGGCAGCCTCCCACCCACTCACTGTTCCTTTCATGGATGCTGGGCCCTGCCTTGGGCTCTCTGAAGTCCCCCTCCCTGGGCAGCTTCTCCTCCGCCTCCAGCGTGTAGCAGCTGCTGTGACGTTGTCCAGACCCCTTCCCTGCTCCCCATGGGGCTGCGTTTCCCGCTTTGCACCCCTGCCCCCTTGCTTACCCCGCTCTCCAGGCTGCTCCCAGGCCTGTGGTTCTGCACATGCTCACCACCAGCAAACAGAACTTCCCAAATTAGTCTGGCCACTGGCCCTCAGGGGGGCCAGGCGTGCTCCGGAGGAACTTGTAAAGCAAGGGTGTAAATGAAGAGATAGCACGTTTGCCCCTGTTAGATGGGAAAAACGAATTCAAAAGTTATAACCTCTAGTGTTGCCAAGGGTGTGGGAAAACAGTCTCCTGCCTTCTTGGTTGAGTGTGAACTGGTCAGCCTTTAGGACAATATGTTGGCCACATCTTTCTACATTAGAACTGTGCAGATCTTTTCATCGATCCAGCAAATATTTACGGAGTCCCGCTACGTGTGGACACTGTTCTGGGTGAGTGTTGGGGACGCAGCAGGGAGTCAGCCAGATGAGGGATCTGCTCCCGTGAAGCTGGTACTTCAGTGGGAGAAGCACACAACAAGCAAAGCACAGGAAAGTAAGTCACTTGCCCAAGGTCACACAGCATGTAGATGTAAAGGTGGAATTTGAGCCCACGCATTCTGACTCCAGAGTCTGTGCTCTTAAACATCGCACGGCATTAACCGATAGGCCCCGGACTCGAATGTTCTCTCTGTGTTTTCGATTTCTAGAGGGGAGTCGTGACAACCCCCCCTGGGGCATTTTGGCATTCACTGGAGCAAGAGGACTGGCAATTCCTAGCTCTAGCCTCGTTCTGTGGTTGAGGAACTGGCTGTCTCACTGTGCTGGGGGACAGAGTGATCCCTTGACTGTCCAGCGGGTGCCCACGGTGACACGCCACCACATTGCAGGCCTGGGAGGGGCTGCTGCTCCAGGATGAGAGAGAGCAGGGTGGTGGTGGGAGTGGGAGTGGGGGCGGGGAGCGTTCAGGGGACAGACTACACAGCCCTTCTCTCGCCCTCACTTCCCATTCTCTCTGTCTCACTAGGATGAACAGACAAAAGCACTAAGGAAATGTGGAAGTGTCCTTCCAGCTCTGCTCGAGTCCTGGCAGGAGGACCACACCACACCATGCTCTGGGCTGGTGCCCACCAGGAGACAGATCGGGGCCGGGGCACCGAGCACTGCTCTGGGGTCACCGTGAAGCTCCAGGAAGCTGCGTGAGGTGTCTGGCTGATGAGGGCTGCTGCCAGGCGACTTTGTGCATTTGGTGGCTTCACTGGAAACTCATCAAAAGCTTGGCACAAACACTTCCCTCCTCCAGTGACAGCTCGGCACTTTGGGAAGCATCAGATTGCTCTGAAATGTGATAACAGCTTCCATCGGTTTCTGCGCACAGGACGGTATATTCTACCGCAAGAATATCTGTCTGGTTCTTCTGGAACTGTTTGGGCTTCCAAACAAACGGTCCCCTGCTCCCCAGAGCAAGGCTGGGTGGTAGATGGGACCCAAGTGAACGGGCAGTGGGGTGGAAAAGAGCGCATAGGAGCAGCTACCTCTCTGCACTCCATTTGTGGGGTGGGGGAGGGGAGGATTCTGCGACATTCCTTAGCCAGGCAACAGGCACAGCTGTGACCAGTAGCAGCTGCAGAGCCTCAGAATGGGTCTGAGCGTGGCTTCACCCTCCTTGGGCCTGGCAGCCAACCTCCTGCTCCCCAGCTACGTTTCTGGCGATGAGTGGTAGAGGCAGGGCTCTCACCTCCCCGTGCAGCGAGGTTTGAGCAGGTGCAGAGGGGGAGGGTGTCTTAGGAGGCGAAGGACAATGGGAACAGAAGTGCAGAGGTGGCGTTGTGCCTGGTGTTTGCAGGGAATGAAAGGAGGCCCCGTCCATTGCTTTGATGCATTTGTGATTTAAGCCTAACTCCTGCCTAGAGCCTAACTGCTGGGCGAGGCCCTGTGTGCAGGGGAGCTGTGGAAACAGAGCTGAGGATGCACTGACAGGTGTGGGGAAGGGTCAGGAGGCAGTCCACCTGCAGGGCGGAAAGAAGCTGGGTGGAGCACACGCGCTGGCGGCTGTGCAGAGATCCAGGCGGGGGCCGCTATGGACTGGACAAAGAGGGGTGGTGGGAATGGGGAGAGGGGAGCCATGGAAGGTCAGTGACTGGGCAGAGTGCATAGGACTTGGGCTGAGCTGCTTCCTTCTGTCCTCCATCCTGGAGCAACAATATGCACAAGGCTGCCCCTCCCTGTTAGGAGCTCAGTGAACCCTCAAGGGTCCTAGAGAACAGCTGGCTTTTGTGACTAGAAGTCTAGTGGAAATGTCTCTTCGGAAAGGTGAAGGTTCTTCTTTCATGATGTCCTGACCGTTAGAGGCGATGAAGCGTCCATCTGAGCAAGTCACTCCGGGGTCACAGTGCTGGGTGGGCCCTCGCCCTCAGCCACTGCTCGGGTGTCCCAAGACCCTCACAGCAGTCCTTTTCCAGGCCGGCAGCTGGCAGCTCTGGGATGTGAACATGTTTGCTGTGCTTTAATCCTTGTGGTTTTCCCCTGTTGACGCTCAGCCTGCTCTCATTTTTAGCTGGTGGGAGCTCATTCAAGTTAGCTCTTGAGTCCTTCTGACACCATCCCACAGTTTGGGCATTGGTAGGACAAGAAGGCTCTTATACACTTCCTTCCTTGGACCTGGGATCAGCTACTTCTCCAAGTGGCCCTGGTTCCTTTTAGTGGGAAGTGGTATTTAGAGACCACAGTCTAGGTATATTTATATCCCTCCTTTCTTAGATAAACAATAGCATAATACAAACCCGGTTCTGCTCCTAGGGCGGACTCCATAGTAGTGAATGCAGATAGTTCCAGCTGCATAATACTCCATTCTGCAGATGTGCATTCCATGAGTCCATTGCCGATGAATATCTGAGCTGGTTCCCGTCTTTCATGCTTACAAACTGTCCTGCAACGGATAGCTTTGTGCGTGTGTCTTTGCCATTATATATTCAGATTAAATCCCTCAAAGCGGGACTGCTGAAACAAAGGATAACTGCACACGTGACTTTCTGGATGTTGCCCTCCGTGGAGTTGCAACATTTTCCTTCCCAGAAGCCATGTATAGAAATGCACAGTCTCTCTAACAGTGCTTGACTGTCAAACTTCTAGATTTTTGCTACTGTATTAATAGGTAAGAAATGGTATTTCAGGGTAGTTTTAACTTGCATATTTCTTTTTATGAATACAGCTGAGGATTTTTAAAAATTATATATATATTTAAGAGCCATTTTGTCCATTTTAAAATGGGATTGTTTGTCCTTTTCTTCTTTAGTTTTAGAAGCTTCTTATTCATTAGGATGTTAACCTTTTTCTTTTATATGAATTGCAAATATTTGTCCTAGTTTTGCGTTTGTCTTTTTACTTTGTTTATGGTATTTTTTGTCACTCAAAAGTTTTGTTTGTTTGTTTTATTTCTTATAAAGAGGATGACTTCATAACCTAGATTGCAAAGATGGACTTCAAGGACATTTTGGTGTGCTGGGGCTCTGGACAGAGAAGACATACTCTGACACCAGATGTGCCTCTCTCTGCCCAGCAGTGTGACCTGGGCTGGTCACAGGAGAGGGGCCAAAAAGCCAGGTCCATCAGCTCCTCGTCTGAGTAAGACCTGGCCTGGCTGCCTAACTCAGCCTCCTCGGTGACTTCCCTGAGGCAAGGCTGCCTCAGCTGTGAAATGGGCATAATAAAATGGGCACAATAATCCCCCCGAGTTTTAGTGGGAGTAGATATAAGAGGTAGTTATAGGAAACCCCCCTCAGAGCAATTTGCTGATGTCAATCAGGATGGTTCCCGTGGTCTGGGCCCTGGTCCGGGCCTTTGTCAGGGTCTGGGCTCTTACTATGGTCTCTGGCACCTGCCTTCCCTCCGTTGATTCTTCCTCCCTGTGGAAGTCGGGGACCCTCTTCTGTGACCCTGACTGTCACTGGGGCTCTCCGGCCCCGGCCGTTGGCTGGACAGTGAGCTTGTGGGTAAGTACCCAGCTACTCTTTCGTCCTCTCTCACAGGAAGGTGAAATCAGCTCAGCCCAAGGCGGTGTAGCAATAGATATCACGTTTTAAATGTGTGTACCCTCTCCCCACACAGCTCCACTTCTAGGAATATACCCGCAAAGAGGTAACTGAACTTTATCTGTATTAACAAACAATGACAAACAACCTAAATGGCAATAGGGAAATAGTTAAGAGCGTCAACAATAAGCGATTGCTTAAATAGCCACTAAGATGGAAACTGTGGGAAAAAAAAGAAAAAAAGAAGAAGGAAGCTGTATATCTATATTCAACAACACACAATTACTTTGAAAAAAACAGAATAAAATGGTACAAAATAATATGTGTAGTATATTTTAATATATACACATACATGTAAGATAGCACACACATAATCTGGACACATATAATATGGTTCCAGAGACATCTGGTAGGATATATACCACAATGTTAATGGTATACAGCATATAACAATATGCAGCATATAATGGTTCTCAGCATATAATGGTTCACAGCATATAACGGTATGCAGCCATATAACAGTATATAGTATACAACAGTACACAGTGTATCGTGGTATGCAGCATATAACAGTATAAAACAGTATTCAGTATATAATAGCATACAGTGTAGAACAGTATGTAGTACATAACAGTATACACTGTATAGTGGTGTGCAGTATGTAGCAAACTTTTAGGGAAAAGGTAGGCTAAATCTTTGTGATCTAAGGTTAGGCAAAGAGTCCTTAAACTTCACAACAAAAGTATGATCCATAAAAGGAAAAATTGATAAAGTGGATCTCATCAAAATTAAAAACTTTTGTTCTACAAAAGACCCTATTAAGAAGGTGGAAAGATAAACTACAAACTGGGAGAAAATATTTGCAAATTACGTAGCCAACAAAAGACTAATACTTAGACCCCATAAAGAACTCTTAAAATTCAACAGTAAAACATACACACACACTTCAATTAGAAAATGGGTAAAAGACATTTCCGAGAAGAGGGTTTAGAGGCGAAGAATAAGTCTAAGAGAAACTGTTTCTCACTGTTAGCCACCAGGGACTCTCCCCTGTCGGGCAGAGGCCGCCCCTGTGGCCTGGGCACCTCTCTGGAGCCTCCCAGCCTCGCCACCCGCAGCGTGGAGCCAGCCAGGGTCAGGCTGCCCTCAATCCAGCTGAAAGCCAGGCTCCCAGCTCCGCCTGTCTGGACAACTCAGGACAAGCTGCTTCTAAAATGAATTTATTTTGAACTCCCAGCCTGGTAACAGTCCTGGGTATCCTGGGGACCAGAGTGACTCCTTTCTTTTCTCTCATCTTAATTTCCATTCATGCTAATTTGTGAAACAAAGCATATAATTTTAAATGGACAGATAAAAGTTTTAAGATAATGAATCTTTAAAACGATTTTCAATTCAATAAAATAATAGCCTGTCTGCGTGTCAGGCCTACGCGGAACACTTTCTGTGTGTTACCTCCCTGAGCTCCTACCACACTCTGTGAGCGGGTCGGGTATTGTCTTTTTGGTGGAAATGGCTTCAGAGAGAGTAAGAAACTTGCCTGAGGTCACACAGCTAATAAGTGGCAGAATCAAGACATGAACCCAGCCGTACCTCGTTCCAAAGTCTCCACCCCATGCTGCCTCCAGACAAAGCAGATTAAATGCTAGTGTTGCTGTTATTAACTCTGGCAAGATTTATTGCTGGAACACGCAACCCCACAGTTCAGTGGCAAACACATCACTCCATTGGCCAGAACTTAGTTGCGTGGGCCCCACCTAATTGCAAGGGAGGGTGGAAACTGTGGGCCCACGGCATGCCCAGGACACAGAAATTGGTTAACACATAACAGTGTCTTAGCCAAAGCCACATCCAGTGATATTTGTTTTCTTCACCTAAACTCATGCTCAAAGTCAATGTCAGAATGGCCTGATCGGGGTGCAAACCAGCTAGTCTTGGCATGATGCCATGAACAGAAAGGCTGCTTCTTGTTCCTGGGAGAGCCAGGGCAAAGCACCACGCTTTCTGCAGAAATTTAGAGAATATATTTTTAGTTCCCTTTGTCCTGCATCCTTTCTTGTCCTGATGTAGAGAAGCTTTGCAGGCCAGGCTGGGCTGGAGGCTGAACAAGGGTGAAAGAAAACTCTACTGCCCCCTTCTGCCTGGGCACTGGGTTTGTGTAGGCCACTTCTCACTCAGTGCCCCATCCCACCTCTGAGCTTCTTGCTCGACCTTGCCAGCAACATGTGTGAGTAGCCTGGACCACCTAGGCACTGGCACCCACCAAACTGTGCACCAACTGCCCCTCTATGCTCACCCTGCCAGCCAAGGGCATGCACAGGTACAACCTGAGCAAAGGTCTCCAGCAGCCAAGGAGGTTCCGTGAATTCTTTGCTGTTGCCTTCCCTGCCTTTCTCTGCCTTTCTGACCAGGCAAGTCAGCCTATTTCATAGACAACTCAACTCTCAGAGACATCAGGAATTTGCACGAGTTCAATTAAACAATTACCCTATCAAGTGGCAGGAAATGCCTGGACTATACCCTCTGTTGCATGGAGCAGGACTGTTGCCCTAAATCCTGTTGTTTGGTCTTCAAAAGGCAGTTAAGAGCTCACCCAGATCCTGCCTGGCTCCCTGCAAGGTTGTATTCCAGAAACAATGACCTGTCTTGGAGGATCATCTGGTTCATGCATCTTATAAGGCATGCTGTGCACAGAGCTGGGAGCTGGGAAACCCAGTTCCAGGGCTGGCTCAGTTATGGACTCTTCATGACTCTGGACAAATTCTTTGTGAGTTCTGGCATCAGTTTTCCTACCTGTAAAATGGGAGCAAGTAATGCCTGGTCTTCCCACCTTGCAAGATTGTTGTGGACAATTTTGGGGGGAAATTCTAAAAAGTAGCCAACATATACAGATAGAAGACTCGAGGTCATGATTGTCCTTGGGGAAGACTATTGGATGGATGACCCAACAATCATTCCCATCCCTATTTTCTTCCCGTCAGCTCTCAAGGCTAACAAGGCAGCATCCTCATTTTCTTAGCCCAGCAAGTGCAGCTGGAGGTGGCCTGTGAACCATAAGAGGAGATATGCTGGAGGCTCTGGGAGGACTTTAGCTCTCCTGGACTAGAAAGCAACAGAGCAGATGGAGCTGACCTGGTGCTTCTTCCTTCCTGCCTTAAATTCTGAAGAGATGCCAGGAGCTAGGGTGGCATCTGGGACCATGAAGAGACTTAGAGCCCATCTAATCAAGTGTGACCTCATCGTAGTTACATCCCATGCTGAGGTTCCAGGTAGACACGAATTGGGGGAGGATGCTATCTAATCCATTGCAACCTCCCTTCCCCAAATCTAATTCATCAGCAAGTTCTATTAACCTTACCTCCTAAATACCTTCTGTACATGGCCCTTCTCACTAGAGCGATTCAACCACCCTATGCCAAAGTCCCATCATCTCTGACTTGCCTCACACAGGCTTCTTTACAGATCACGGTTCTAGAGGTTGTGATGCTCTCTGCTCCCAGCCCACCCCCAGTCACGTGGCTCTGTTATGCGTGCCAGTAACAGCACTGAGAGCGCTGCAGCTGGAATTCCATAGGTCATGGCCCCCAGCGATGACAACGTCAAGGAGGGAGGGCTGAACTTCCACCCACAGCTCTGTCGGAGACAACAGAGCTGGGCAGATGTCCTAGATGCGTGTTCACTTGACCGTCTCTTGAGAGTGGACTTGGACCTGGGTTGAGTGGGAGAAGTAGCATGGGAAGGTGCCTCCTCTGCCTGGAGCCCTGACAAAAGAGACGAGAAGACATGTGTCCTCCAGGGGGTCCCCAGATGGAGGCTTCCCCTTCTCAAAATTGGCTGTGTTTCTGGGCTCCCTGGAGGGTCTTCTGTGCCCTGCTGGTGGCAAAGGTCCTGGAAAGGTGATGGTGGGACAAGGCTTTGAAGTGGCAGAAAGCTTAACCTACTTCACATGTTGGTTAAGTGCCTGCATCTGCCCGGCACTGCGGGTTTGCAGGCTGGAGGGGAAGTGCCAGCATGTCCTTGGAGAGGAGTGAGGGGGGGTGCTGGTGAGGTGAGAGGGTCTGAACCCCCATGTACTAGACTGGGACAGGCCCTTCTCCTCGGTTGTCAAGGATCTTCCTGCCTGGAGGCAGAGGACTCTCAGTAATGACTGTGGGGGTCTTTCCAACCTCGGGGAGACTGATTCCAAAAGTAGACAGACATGCTCAAGTTCTCTGGGTCTCTGCCTTCCCAACCTTCCTCCCATCATCCTTGGACAAAGGGCTCATGGTGGGATCTGGGGTTTATTCTTAGAAAGCTGTAATATTAAGCAGAGTTTCTATTTTAGAGGAAAACGCTTTCACAAGGGATCTTTCAAAATTTTCCATTTGATACCTATTTAAGGAAATATCAAACAGTCCCTTCAAACCAAACACAGCTTGGGAGAGGAAGCCACTCTCCACCACCGCCCCCACGGCCCCACCCCAGCCGGTTGGAATGTTCTGTGCAGCTGCACTGGCTTCTCAGGGGTCCATCCTGGCATGGGTGAATGCCATGGGCCAGCCCCATCTGTCAGGTGGCCCCGCCCTTCTGTTCACTGCCTGCCCTCTGGCTGGTCAGAACGAGCAGCAAGTGTCTGCTGGTGACTCCAAGAAGGGCTAGGCGCCCCCACAGGGGCCCAGGAGGACTGCAGTCTCCAGGACCCTGACCTAGGCCTTCTGGCTTCAGATTTTACACACTTGTGTCTTTGCAGAGCATGCTTCTTGAGGATGAGTGAATGAATGAGAGGGGGAAAAGTAAGAAGGAACATTCTATGAACTCACTTTGTTAAGTCTTTACCACTTCCATCACCAGACTCAACTCTGAAATTCCAGAAGGAAAAGAAGAAATGAAAAGAAAAATGTCACATTTCAAATGGTTCCCACAGTGACTTATTTCAGAAGTGAGTTTATTCCTTTTTAAAAACAGAATCAATACTGTCCTTCATGAAAACAGCCTTTCTTGGCCCTTCAGCTGCAGCCCTGGCCCACCCTTCTTGGCTCTGTGCAGAATCAGAGGAGGAAGCCAACGACCAGCTCTTGCCGTGGGCCTGGCGGGAACGGCAGGCAGAGCAGGAGGGGGTACTCTTGGAGGGAAGGAAGCTGAGGGACCCCCTTCTTTCTTCAGGAGGGGCCTCTACCATTGATAACCGCATACCCTTTGAATTCCAGGCCCTCATCCCACCCAGTAAGGCCAGACACTGAGCAGGGGAATCTAGAACTCACTCATCTTCTTGGAGCACCCTAGACAGTGGGTGTCCGAATGGACCTCAGCACCCTGGGGAGACATTTGGGTCTTTCCTCCAGACCCCACGGGAGGTGGATCAGTGGACAGCAAAGGCAACGGCTCATGAGGTAGTTTATTCCAATGTCTCAATAATTTTGGGAGGGGGTGGGAAACAAAGAAACTCAAATGTCTGCCCTCTGTTTGCCATCCCTTCAATGTTCTAATACACTTTGGAGTCTAGTTAGAAAATGTGCATGTTCGGAGCACTTACCTTGGATCAGAAAATTAAACACACTTAGGTCCATTCATTTCCCTCATGAGCTCTAATGATTTCATGGGATGAGAGCTACGTGGCTCCAAGAGGGGCCCTTCATTCTACCCAGCCACCCACTGGGTGTCCTCTAAAGTCCAAGCTGTATGTGAAAATGCAAAGAAGTTTCCCGAAAGACAAGAGGACAGTGTTCTGTGCAGAGGTGCACTGGACCCAACAAGCTTGGTCTGCTTGGGGTCTGCCTGTTAACCAGCACCGCCGGGGCCCAGGGAGTCTGCAGAGTGGCAGGGGCCAGACTGGTAACGGGCAGACCGTGTGAAGTCTTGTGTGCCACACGGAGAAGTTCAGACGTTATCCTGGGCTGCACGGGAGCTCTTGAAATGACATAAGGGAGAAATGAGCTTTTGAGATCGACATTTTACAAGAAATCTTTAATCCTCCACCTGGGAGTACATCTGCAATGTTCCCTTTTCTCCAAGGACTTACAGTGCTTCTTAGATCATAAGCTGGACTGTGACTGTCCAGATGACAAGGGATGACTTACCAACCCCCATGGGGAGAAAGCCCTGTCTGGCCTGTGTCTCTGGCAGGGCCTGGCATCATGGGCCATCCAAGCAGATGCCACAGAGAAAGGGCCCAGCCTGAACCCTCTTTGTCGACAGCTATAGCTAAGTACAGTCTTGGCAAAAAGAGTCCCAGGATGACCTTAGATATGAGTAGACCCCAGGGGAGAAGGACTTGGCCTCATACTTGAGCCACTGAGTTGGGTTGGCGAATGAGTTGGGTTGAGTTTGGACCTGGCCAGGATAGACAGTGAAGGAGAAGAGAGTGGAAGGAGATAAGTGGCTCTGGACATGGGGGTGGGCACAGAGGTAGCGCTGCCCTTCTTCCCCCAGCCTCACCTTCTGTGTTCCGAGACCCTGAGAGCTTTCCCAGGAGGGGCTCAGAGCCCCAGAAGAAAGTCCATCCATTTCCAGAGCTGAAGACCCACATTGACCTTTAGCCCACTTGACTGCTACCATCTGTCAGTTCAGAGGCCAGGGCTGGTGCCAGTCCCTATATCCATGGACCTAGCTCAGTGCTGGCAGTAAAGAGGCCATCTGGTGAGTTTGTCAGTCACCTGGATGGGGACAGGTTCCCTGTTCCTCAGCCTGAGCCTCAGATCAGAGACCTCTGGACCACAGAACACAGCTCAGGACCCTCTCTGTGGTTGTAGGGCTTTGTGCCTATGAATCACCACTTGGCCAAGAGCCACACCTACCCACCACTCCCCTTTGTTTTCTTCCATTTTTCTTGTTGTCAGAACATTTCCATGTCTCACTGGGAGGGAGACACTCCTGTCCTTTCTGCTCCCTGCCCCTTCCACCAATTTCCTTTTTAGATGATAGATTTGTTCCTTGATGAGCTTCCTGAGGACCCTGCCAGGACCCCATCAAGACCTGTCCCTACCTATACCCCTCAGGCACGGTCCTGGGACAGCCAGGACCTTCTGTCCTCCCTGGGGATCAGCAACACCGGGCTCTCCAGAGCCTGGAGCCTATTTGGTTTTATCCCACCCAAGACAGCAGCCCAGGCGCATGCCTTTCTCCCCCACCCCCCAGTTCAGAGCCACGCCCTGCGCCACAGTAAGCTGGCAGGTGCCTCAGGCTGCAGCATGGGAAATCTGAGTGCAGGGGCTTGAAAGATCAAAGTCCATGTGTCTTGGGGGTGGGGGGCGGGGGATCAGGTTTCAAAGACTTCTAAGAGGGAGGAATGAATCCTGCCTTTATTTGCTGGCACCAGTTCCTACATTCTGGGCCAGCGATGTCCTGTCCCTTTTGCAGGGGCTGCTTCCCCAGAGGCAGAGTGTCATTTTCTTACCACGAGGGAGTTCAACTCCGAATGGGATACTGTCCCTATTTGGCAGGGAAGAGGCAAGGCTTGATGAGACAGCACGTGGTAGAGCCCACCCTGCGGCCACCACAGGGTGCGTGGTTAATACCCCCGCCTCCCCCCCCCCCGCCCCCCCAGTGATGCTGCTTCTTATACTAGGTGAGGCCAAGTTTGATTTTCCCTGTTGCCAGTGGAATAACTCAAGGCCAAGATCTGATTCCAATCTCACCTTCCTGGGGCCAAGAGTTGACTGTTCACTCCACTTTGGGAAGCTGTTCACCCCCCTGCCAAGGGGCCCACAGTCTCTGAGACTGATGAGCACGAGATCTCACTGAGCAACCCGCCCACAGAACTTAGTATGAGAGGGATCCGAGTTCCATTCTGGCTCTGCCACCCAAGCGCTGTGTGCCCTTGGGCAAATCTCTTCACCTCTCTGAGTTAGTTCTTCATCACCATCATCATTGTCATCGATGCCATTTACTGTGTACCGTATGCCAAGCCAGTCTTATCTTATGTCATTCTCAAAACAACCCTATAGATAGATATTATTCTTATTTCAAAGATAAAGGAATGAGGTTCAGGGAGATGACTACACTTTTGCAGGATCAAGATTCCCTAGTAAGTAGTTAGGACAGGATTTCAACCTGGCTCTGATGCCAAAGACTGTGTGTAACACTGTTGAATGCTGGCCCCCAGGAAGATATGCCCCACACGAAGCCCCAGAACCCCTGAATGTGATTTATTTCGAAAAAGGGTCTTTGCAGATGTAATTAAGTTGTGGATCTTGAGATGAGGTCATCATGGATTGTCCGGGTGGGTTCTAAATCCAAAGACAAGTGTCCTTAGGAGAGAAGACACAGGAGTTGAGAAGGCCACGTGAAGGTGGATGCCAGCTTGGGGTGATGCGGTCACAAGCCAAGGAACTCCTGGAGCCACCAGAAGCTGAAAGAGGCAAGAAAGGAGAGTCCCCTAGAACCCCCAAAGGGAGTGCAGCCTCCCAATACCCTGACTTTGGACTTCTGGCCTCCAGAACTGAGGGAACACACTTGTTTTCAGCCACTCCGTCGGTGGTCATTTGTTACAGCAGCCCAGGACACGCCGCACTGTGCATTGTGCACAAGTGCATTTTCTTGTGAAATGGTCGTAGGAAACCTACTTGCTGCAGCCAGCACAGTGGAAAAGTTCCTAAGGACTCTTAGGTCCTCCCAGGCTAGCTGGACCCGCTTGACACCAGTCCTGGTTAGCACATCCAAGTGGCCTCGAGCCACCTCCCTTGGGAAGCCTCTCTCTGCTGGGACAGCATGATTCCCACAGACGGAGGGGCTCAGCCTGGGCCAAGTGCGCTCTGCTCCTGGCAGCTACCCTGCCTCGGTGCTGCCCCGGCTCAGGCCGCTCCTGGTTTGAGCTCTGCTCCCACCGGCGGTGCAGAGGGGAGGGCAAGGCCAGGCACCTGGGGCTGGGGTGGGGGTGAGGGGCATCAGCAGGAACCAGCGCTCCTGGGCTATTAAGGAGCATGAGTCACTCAGAAACTTCCATGGCTCCTGCTTGCCTCTAGAATCAAGCCTAAACTCTTTAGCTTGGAATTCAGCTCCAGGCTGCTGCCAGATTCCTGGTCCCTGGGGATCGGAGGCTGACCCAGCTCCCGGGGGCCTGGCTCTGTGGTGAGATGACAGCCTGTGCATCCTCCCCCAGCCCCGCTTCCGGCCCGACACTCCCTCCGCCTGTGAAGCCAGAACAAGTTGAGTCCACACACCTTCCCGGGGCTCTTCCTCTGCCCTGTGGACAGCCTGCCCACTTCCCTCCTGCCCGGAGCCCTCAAAGGCGGTGCCTGCTCCCCCTGGGTAAGGCCCTGGCTCAGCCGCAGGAAGTGCTCATCAGTGTTGGTTGATGTGAACTGGGCTGAACGGATTCAAGGGAGCCCTCCCAGACGGGAATGATTCCTCTCCTGGAGGGTTCCTGTGTTTGCAGGCTGTGCTCCCGACTGATTCTTGCCCTCTGGCGTGATCCAGCTTAGCTCATCAAATCCTGCTTTCAGCGGGCACTGTAGGCAGGCTGGGCCGTGTACAATTCCAGGGGGCACCAGTCACTGAGACAGTGACGTGAGTGCTGCCCCCTGGAGGTGTGCAAGGTAGTTGCCCTCTCCCCAGTTGCATTCTGTCTCTCGATGCTGGGCCCAACTCAGGGAGTTCAGACTCTGCTTTTTTCCCTTGTGTTTTTATCTTGCTAAGTGCTTCGAAACACGGCCAGGACCTCCTCCTGGGCCTGCAGCATCTCCCCGCAGATGCAACCAGCCCCCTACAGCAGTGTCCTCAAGGGGACACCTCGTTCTCTGTTCCCCTTGCTAATCATAGAACTAGATGTGACTTGAATCAGGTCACCTACTAGCTACCCACATGCTGGGCCTTCTGCCTTAGTGAGGTGACAATGTATGTATGGCCCTAACTGGAGCACTTTTAGTGGGACAAGGAGTCCTTGGTATTCTTATTTCAGGACAACAGAGGTGAACCGTGACTGTCCCTGACGAACCAAGGTTCTGTCCCAGCCTGCCTGACACCACACCTGTGACATTTCTCTACTCAGTCGTTTTGGTGGACAGAAGGGAAAGGCAAGGCCGAAGCTCTCTGGGCAGGGTCCCTGGGTCCCTGTGCGGGGACGGCGGCTTCTGCTTTCTGGGTGCCCAGCCTGTTCCCATTCCAGCTGGCACAAAAGCCTGTGGCTGGAGGTCAGGGGCCTGGGAGTTAGTCCGGGGTCCTTGTAAGTGGATCCAGTCACGTCCTGGCCTGGGCCTTGGTTCACCCCTTTTGTCCCTGGGTGTAACCCTGCCCTTCTTGCCTCAGGAGCCTGGAGAAGTCTTGGGTGATGGTGTGGGCGAGGGCTTTTGTGCCTCTTCCTTTGGGGTCTGGGCGAGCTGCTCTCCTTGCGTGCCTGCTGTGGGGCTCTCACCCAGCACACTCGCCAACTATTTCTTTTTGGGGACCCACCCCTGAGCCCATCTCTCTGGGGAGGTAAAAAATGACCTAAAACATGTCTTCCGCAAAGCCTTCTGGATGCAGTGGAATAATACAGGAGCTGGGACCTGTCCAACAGCAGGAGCAGAAGTAACTGAGAGACTTCCACAGCGAGGAGGAAGCCAGCGCGGACATGGTTGGGGCCAGCGGTCGGGAGGGGAGGGAAGCAGCAGACCTGCCTTGTCCGGGGTTGGCATGTGGGCCCGCTGTCATAGGCTCCCAGAGGGCCTCTCGAATGGACCAGGGCAGGAGAAGAGCTGGGGAGGGCTGAGGTCAGTGACACCCATTCATTTTCTGATAATTTTAGCCACCCAGGGAGGAGGTTAGTCTATCTGAGGCAATTGTCTTCAGTTTAAATGGGCCCCCAAGGGAGGCTCACGGTGGGACAGGAAGGCCAGCAGAGGCGGGAAGGGCTCAGGGGGTTGACAATGGGCAGCCGGCTGACTCGTCCCCAGGAAGGAGCAGGCCCAGATCTGAGCGGCAGGGAGGACAATCACATCCCGAGGAGGCCCGGGAGGTCACTTTCTGATCTGGAAGGCCAAGGGATGGATCACGGGAACGGAAATATGGGAAACACGGCCAGACTCAGCAGAGAGCTCCAGCTGGAAGAAACTGTTAGCCCATCCACTTGGGGACTTTCCACAGGACAAAACAAATGTTCTCCACACAGAACTTGGAGGTCGAGGGGCCAGAGGATTTGAAGAGCATTCTGTTTTCCTGTCACCTCTCTGTGTGACCTCGGATGGGTCTGAGGTGCCAGCTCCTGGCCACTCCTTCCTCCGTGGGGCAGCTGCTGGAGCTGAGGACTTGGCGGGAGTGAGGGCTGGTAGCGGATGCGTCACCAGGCACCTGTTCATGTGGGCACCGTCTGCAGAGACATTCGTCTGTTTAAAGGAAGGTGTTCTGACCTCTTAGGCTTTGGCCGCCCTCAGTAATCTGCTCCATGATTTACATCTGTTTAGATTCACCACGGGGCTCAGGTGAGCTAACAAGTGTCGCCTCTCTTCTCAGAGCAAGTGTGGAGTGACCAGATGCAGGAAGATACCACAGGGTACATCGGGCACTGTGTCTCCCAGCAGGTCTGACAAGTCCCAGTTGACTATCCAAATACTCCGGCAGGGATGCCGGCCAGGGCAAGGTCCTTGGGAGCACAGTCAGTGGATACAGCTAGCAAGTGGCAGACTGGAGTTTGGGTCTAGATCTGCCTGAGCTCAGAGCCATTCTCTTTCCCTGGAGAAATATTATGGGAGACTCTTAGTGGCTGACCTTCGTCACTGGGGACTCCCCACTGTCCCTCAAACCCATAACCGGGACAGTCATGTTATCTGCTCAACAAAGCAGAGAGGTTTATATGGATTCCATTTTATGATAAGACAGGACAACGCAATTGATAATGCATGGTCTTCAGAGCCAGGAAAACCCAATTCTGTCACCTGCTTGCTGTGTGACCTTGGGCCAGTCACGTAACCTTTCTGAGGTTTGTTTTTCTCATTAGGTAAAAATCAATAATGTAGATATTCTCCTGTAGTTGCTTAGAGAAACACATGAGATGTATTTATAATATATAATTGAAATAGACGCTGGCATACAGTTTTCAAAAAAGTTAGCTCTTATTCTAAATTATCTCTTTTTCCCCTTTTTATTGGGGATAAGTACAGCTTGACTTATATATATCTCCACACATTTAAACCATATCAGCATCTGTGGGTGACTCAACCCTTCTGTCTGCTAGAAGAGGACAAGCCCCTGACCCATTTCATGTGGTTGCTTTGAAGGATGACTAATAAATGTACTCATAAAAACCTCTGCTAAATGTCAAACCCTCAGAGACATTCAAGGAGCCTAGGGTTTCTTCAAGGTTGCACATGCGGCTGGGGACAGAGAAAGGACTAAGGGTGTGTGTGTGTGTGTGTGTGTGTGTGTGTGTGTGTGTGTGTGTGGATCATGCATTTCAAAATTTGACAGAAGAAAGAACCGATACCCACGACCTGACTTCAGCTCCTCGTGGAAGGTTGGGATTAGCATAGGCCCACGAGAGTGTGGAGAATCGACTGGTCTGAGGCTCCTCTGGTTCCTTCCCGGGGGCTCTGGTTATAGCCCTCAGCACCCCGGGGAACGTGTGGAAGACGCTTTGTGATCAACGTCGGCCCCTGGGATTTGGTGTGAAATCTTTTAGAGGGAAGCCTGCCCCATGCCCTGGGGAGGTATGGCGTTTGGATGGACAGGGAACTCACCCTCAGCAAGGACAGCATCCCATGTCACGTGCCTTGTGAGGACAGAGGCTCCGGGCCTGTGAGGGGGATCTCTGCACAGTCCGCCCCCTGCCCAGCCCCCCTCAGCCTGGAAAGGCTGCGGGACTGGGCTCATGTGGCCTGGGAAAGGAAGCCCAGGCCAGTTGGCATTCTGAGTTCTTTCACTTCATATTACTTTGCATCCCCATTTCCCCCGGTAAAACAGGTGACACACTTGAGTGCTCATTATGTGAGCAGGCACGGTTCGAAGGACTTCACACGTGAATTTGCTCACTTAAACCTAACAATCCCTCTAGAGGCGCCTCGTCAGCCCATTTTCCAGCTGAGGAAACCACGTGATTGAATGACATGTGCAGGTCACACGGACTGGGACCTGGCCGGGCCCTCCGGCTGTGTCTTGAAAATGTGAAGTCCGTATGTGACGGGCACTCACTGCATCAGGTGCTGTTCTAAGGCATTAATTCACTTAATCCTTCGAATAACCCTGTGAAGTAGGTATTATCTTTATCATCCCTGTTGCACCCATGTGGAAACTGAGGCACAGAAGTGTCTAGAATTTGCCCATAGCCACAGTGCCCAGAAGTGTCAGCTAGAATCTGTGTGCTAACCAGATTCTGCTCCCTGGAAGGGGGGAGGGGAGGACTCCTTTTTCCTGTTGCCCCCATACCCCCTACTCCCGGAGAGAAGGAGACCTCAGGACAAACCAGGCCCCTCCTAGCTCTCCCGGCTTAGCCGAGGCGGTGGCCTGAGCAATGTCTGCATTTCTGACACCATCCTATAAAACAAGACCAGGAGACTCCCGAAAGCTGCACACCGACCCCCGCACCCCCTAAATGGACCCCAGCTGGGTCCAGGACTCAGGCTGTGACTCTGGCCTTGCCTGGGGGATACCAAGGGCTGTGCAGGTCCAGCTGATCCTGGACTTTTCCAAGGTCGCGCTGCTGCCTTCATCCCCCTGGCCTGAAGCGTAGGACGCGTTCTCACTCTGGGTAATGCTTCGAGGTCAAGGTGAGATGGGGAGCATCCCGGGTTCTGTCCTGGCTCTGCTGGTTCCTCTGGGCCTTGACCTCTCCTCCGTAAAACGAGAGGGCTGGTAAAACATACCTAGATCTGACGGTTTTCTCCACTATTTCCAAACTGTGTTCCATGGAACAAGGCGTTGCTTGAACGAGGTGTTCCAGAGTCAAATAAGTTTGAGAAACGCTGCATGTCCTGGTCCACGCTTAGAGACCCACAATGCCTGTTAGCGTGTGCTCTGAGAAGTCCCCCTTTAAAGGCACCTCGTCAGCCAGACTTAAATCAGCGTCTCCCGTATTTCCTTAACCACGGGATACTTCTTATCAACGTAACAGCTATGACGCCTCCTGCAGGGGGTATGCCCAGCAGTCCCCTGGGCGAATCCCACTTCCTCTGGCATCAGACCTGTGCTGTGCTCCTCTGCCCAAACTGGTGGGCCTCCGGAAGGCACAGCTATTGTAATACGACTGCGAAGCTTCCATCTGTCACAGATAGAACACCTGTGAGAAGCTGCTGTGTTACCATGTGAAAACTGATGAATGTAATCTAGTGTGTTAGTTGCAGGAACTGACAAGTGTACAGGCATCCTGGGCACTCCTAGGAGAGATCTCCAGAGCAGGCCAGGCCCAGGGACTGCTCTGGGGGAGACAAATATTCATGATAAGGCGTGAACGGCAGTCCAGGCAGCAGGATCAACCTGTGCAAAGGTACTGGGGCATAAAGAGCTGGAATGTGGAGAGCAAGGAGTTGAGATTGGAAGCTAAACAGGGCCCAGATCTTGAAGTGTCTCTTAAGCCATAGTAAGGAGTCTGAACTTTATCTTGAGGGCTTTTAGCAGGAAGGAGACTTGATAAAATATATGTTTTCAGGACGATCTCTCTGGTTGTGGGTGGAGTGTAGGAGCCGGCAGGACAGTAGTTGCTAGAATGAGGAGATGCCCAGCACAGCCGGAGACGATTATGCTCCCGAGGGCCAGGGCAGATCGTGGGTTTGGGGGAGACCTCTGAGACAGGCCAGGGCCAGCTGGGCTGGGGAGCACCTGGGAGCCTTCACCACCTGACAGGCGCAGCCCTCTGCCCGGCTAGAACCTGCCAGGCAGTGAGGGCAGAGAGGGCGAAATTTCTGCGAAACGCACAAACAATAGACGTGAACGCCCTGGGGCGTCTCCAGGGGGCACGTTTCTGCAGGAAAGTGGGCTGTATCTTTTCTGGGACAATCCTTTCACAGTATTCAGGCAATTAATTATTTCTTATCTCACTGAGTAAGGGCCCATGTAGAAATCACTCCCATCCTTCTGCTCAAATTTTATGTCGCTGTTTATTCTGAACAGGAAAAGAGCAGAAAATAGAACTGTTTTCAGAATGGATGCCAATTTGAGTTTTTTCCCCCCCTTTTTTTCTGAGTGAGGAAAACAGGGAGGAGGGGGGCAGGGGCCCTTTCTCTGGGGCTATTGAGGTGGGAGCAGGCAGCCCAGAAGGGGGTGTGTTCTGGGCAGTGACCTCCCTCGTCCACCCAAGGGGGCATCTGAGAGCTCGGAAGAGCTGGGGCCCCTACATCTGCCTCAGCCCCAACCTTGGACTGTCCTCAGGGCTCCCCCCTTTGTGGGGAGCGGTGACAGCTATCCGGTCTGGAACCTGAGCAGCGCAGGCCTGCAGAGTCCTGGAGGGCTGGAATAGAAGGGGGTGGGCACAGACCCTCCCGGCTGGTTGCCGGTGTCCTGGAGCCAACACTTGGCTGAGAGCAGAGCACCCGGGCTCTGGCCCCGGCTCTGAGGCTGAGCTAATTACATTGCTTCCTGGCTTCAGTTTCCTCATCTGTGAAATGGGTCTTCTACCCTCAACAAATGCCCCAGGAAGAGTAGAATACAGCTCTTGGACTCCCACACACCCAACGAAAACTCATGAAAGTATCCTCCCAGAGCAGCTGGGCTGGGAGTCCGGTTGGGGACTGCCAGGGTGGTGCACTTTTGGGGGGGGAGTCTCTGTGTCACGATCTCGCTGCAATTCACGTCTCCCCACAAACTGCAGGGAAACAGCCTATAATGGGCCTTGGCATCCTCGGAGATTCAGGGGAGGATGCCTGGAGCCTTGGAAGCTGGGATGGGGTTGACAGGTCCTGGAGGCCAGGAGGTGGGGACACACTCAGGACTGTCTGGCACCGGGTGGGAATGTCTCCGCCATGCACTCACTCTGTGTCCTTGGGCCCCTCACCTCTCTGAGCTTCCGTTTCTTCATTCTTAGGTGGGGACAAGAACGTTGGCCCAGGTGACCAGGGCAGAGACAAGTTAGAGGACAGAGGGGTCACGTTGACAGCGCTCATAGCCATTACCCAGTGCCCAGTTGGCCTCCAGTTACGTTTGTTGAATGAGTAACGCAAGGGAAGGACAGGGTACAGTGACTGGCGCAGAATCAAAAAGAAGCGCGGCTGCCATCTGTGCGCCCCACGCCCAGCCTCCACCGCCCTCCGTGCTGGTTCCCGGCGCTGACGTGGCGCACACTTGGGGGTCCGTGCTCACCCCAGCACTTTACCAAAGCGGGATGCCCACACCTGAGTGGCCACACCCTGCTCTCTGCAGGCTGACCGAACCCTCCATTGCTTGTCCCACCAGGTGCTGAGGCGAGCTGTGAAAGCGGACTCTCCCCGAAGGAAGTGGGGGTCCCCGAACCTCAGGCGGAGGCACCCCCCTCTGCCCTCTCTGCTCTGTGTTGTCCTGGCCAGGAGGGGGCCACCTTAGTGTAGCCTGGCCTGGCCTGGCCCACTGCCTCCTGCTGGATGTGAGGCTGTGGCTGGGGAGGGCAGTTCCCCTCCTGCGTCGCAGAGGGAGGGAGCAGCATCCAGGAAGGCCGGAAGGGTGGCCGTGTTGGGGGAGTGTGAATAACCTAGGCTCTCGGGACGGGGTTTTTCAGGTGGGGAGGCTGGGAAACAGGGTGACCAGCTGTCCTGGATTCTGGGTCTGAGCCACCTTCCAGGACACAGGACTGTCAGTGCTGAAACTGGGAAAGTCCTGGGCAAACTGGGACGAGTTGGTCAATGTACTGGGAAAGCTGAATTAAGTCCCCAGAGATCCAGGCTTTGAATGTACTGGTAGGAAGTTTGGGGTCCTGAGGACTTAGCAGGATCATTTTTGGAAGGGGAGGGGAGGAAGCATCTTCTACAAACCATGGTCCCCACGCTGATGGGAATATCTGTCTCTATTTTACAAAGGAGGAAACTGAGTGTCCGAGAAGTTAGTTCACTGGCACAGGTCACAAAGCAAATAAATAGCCGGCGATTCCAAAGCTTGCGCCTCAGCCACCCAGCCACCTGTCCCAGGCTGAGGCTCTGGAGGCCAGGGGTTGGGTCTTGTGGCCAAAAATCCAGGGTTGTCTGAGACCTCTCCGAGGATGGAGCCTCAGAGGCTCCGGGAAGACGGGCCTGCATGGACTCTGTTCCTGTCTGTGGCACAGACAGCTAGCAACAGTCCCAGGGCTGGCTGGGCCTTCCTAGCTCTGTGTCCCCATCATCTGTTCCGGGGCAGGCCTCAGTGGCCAGTGTGGAATGCGTGATGGGACTGTGACTGATAGGGGCTCTGAGGGGTTAACTCCCCAGCAACCCCTCCCAATGGTAAGAAACAGCATTGCACACAGTCCAGAAGGAGACCCCCTGGGGTGGGGGGTGGTGTTGGGGGAGACCTTGCTGAGCAGGCAGCTATTCTCTGCTCCAGTGATAGGATCCAGCTTTCCCAGACCGAGTCCAAACTGCTCGGGACGAGGCGGGTGCTCCTCCCTGAAGGCCAGGCTTAGAACCATTGATGGGCTGACCCAGGAAGCTCTCATCAGAACCAGACCTGGACGGGCCGGGGAGGAGCAGGCAACAGGAGGAAAGCCAGCCGGGCAGGTGGAGCCTGGGCTTGACGGCCTGGCAGCAGGTGTGGTGGGCAGCAAGTGTGTCCGGTCAGAGGGGTCGAGTGTGTGGACAGGTGGCCCGAACCGATGACAGGAGTCTGGCCGTGGGCAACCAGGTCCTGAGTGCCTGAACCTGGGGCAGAAAGCCAGGCACACTGATGTTCCAGGCATGTTACAAGGAGCAGCGGGTGATCTGTGTGGCACTGGTCCTGGGCACACATACCTGGCCTTTAGACCATCTGTGTTCAGCTTGCCCTTGGCTGTGGAGTCACACCAGGGAGCCAGCCTGCTGAGGAGGGCGTTCCAGGGTCAAAACGGTAGCAACCGCGCTCCCCTTCGCAGAGCCGCAATGATGGACACGGGCTGGAGCTGCTGGGCAACGGGAACCTCTGTGCGGGGTGCTCTGCTGAGAGCCCCACGTGGGTCCCCAGAAGAGGAATGCTAGTGCAGGCTGCCTGGCCGCAGCCGGAGGGAAGGAGGTGTCTCAGGGATCTCCGCCTCTGCTGCAAAGCCAAAGCAGGACCATTTCTGGAGAAGAGGGGCTGGCAGGGTGTTCGACTCCTCCCCGGCCTTAGCAAGCACACAGTTTGCCTTGATCCTTGTACCAAGGAACAAGGATGGGTGCCCACCATGGGCACCACGGGAGAGAGAGAGCAAGAGACCCAACAGGCCTTCGGTGAGCTCTGGGGTCTGGAGGGACCGATTCTGGTCAGGAACAACGAGGCGCTTCCTGGGCATGAGGCAGGGCAAGTCCTCTCCGAGCCTCCTGAGAGGTGCCTGGGAGAGGAGAATGGGGAGTTCTCGCTTCGTGGTCGCAGTGTCCGTTTGGGGTGCTGAACACATTTTGGAAGTAGTGGTGATGGTGATGTGACATTGTGCATGAAGTTAATGTCACCAAAGTGCACGCTTATGGTTAAAATGGAACATTTTCTGTTATATGTGTATGTATTTTACTATGCTACAGGAAAAGAAAAACATCGTCAAGGTCGTGGAAAACAAAGAGACCGAGAGGTGGAAGGAGACTGAAGAAGCATGACAATCAAGGGCACCGTGGTGACGGATTCGATCCTGGAAGGGAAAAAAGGACAATTAATGTCCATTCAGGAAAAATTTGAATTTCAGGGTGAAATTCAAATAATGTTCATAGTTTAGTTAATAATATTGTCCCAGTGTTAACTTCTGAGTTGTGACAAATGTTCCACGGTTATGCAAGATGTTAATATTAGAGGAAGCTGGGTGATGGGTCTGTGGGAACTCTCTGTACCATCTTTGCAATTTGTAAAGCTAAAATTATTCTGAAATATAAAGTAAAAAAAAAAAAGGACAAAACGAAAGTAGGACCTGTGGTACCTAGGAGAGCTGAGGCGTGGGCGTGACAGTGGGCCTCTGGCTGTGCCCGGGAGAGGCCGGGGTGGCAGGGCTGGCTCTCAGCTGGCTGGGGGGTTAGTGCCAACTCTGTGGAGAGGGGCCAGAGCTGGCGGGGCGCCGGCGAGAGGTGGGAGTGCTCCCAGCGCCCAGCCCGGCCAGCAGCTAGTCTGTGAGCGTTGCCGGTTCCCTGCTGTTCCCTCCCTGGTTGCACATCTCGGTTTCCATCTCTACAATGGCTCCACCCAACGCTTCTGTCTCCCAACACGGGGACATCAGTGTCCTGAAGTGTGCTTTCCCAGCACAAAGTGGTCACCCCGCCAAGACTGGCCATGTCCTCTGAGGGCAGGCTGCAGGCAGAGGTCCTTCGGGCAGGATTCCTGGCCCCAGACACTTGTTAGAGGAAAAAGGGTTAGGACAGGGAGGGGGACAACAAGAAACTGACATTTACTGAGGACCTGCCGCACGCCAGGCACAGTGCCAGACATTGTACAGGTGGCTCTCCTTGACCTCTCTGCAGCCGCGAGAGAAGTGTGGTCATCCCACGCTGCGGATCAGATTGAGACTGAGGGGTCAAGGAACTGCCCGCCTACATGTGTCAAACCAGGGATCAAATTATGTGTGTACTGGACTCCAGATTCTGTCTGTCCTGCCCTGGGACAGGGCAGAGGGAGGGACCTTCCCAGCTCTCCAGGCCGGGGGCAAGGTCCAGCCTGCGGGACATTCTGAGCTGCCAGGAGTGTCACGTGACAGGACAGAGGGCACAGTCAGTGATGTCATTTTCTGGAAGGGGGCAGGGCATGTGTTTGCAAGGTCAGAGTTCCTGTGGACAGAGGGGAGGAGTCATAGTAAGTCATGTTGGGTGGCTGTTTGGAACTGGGGAGGTCACAGCCCCTGGGGTTCTGGCAAGACCCAATGTGGAGCCCAGGCCTCCTTGGAATGCTAGCCCCTCATCCAGCCCCCATACTCCGTGGTTTCCTTGGCCACTGTTTTGCCCTTGGAGGGAGCACACACATCCCAGAAGAGGCCCGGGATGCGACGCTGACCCTGCCTCCGCCCCCTCCTATCCGGCCACCCTCCGGGCCTTGCTTCTGTCTCCCCACCTCCCATTCCCTCCGAGGTGCCCCCTGTGCATGGCCTGGGGATGGCTACCCATCTGTGAACGTGCCTCACCCTCAGTCACTGCCACACCCACACTTTCAGGAGTGGTGTCCTAGGGGGACTGCCCTCGCCAGCCCTGTGAGCCCCTGATAGCCCGGTGGTCTTCATGTCCTCTGGTCCCCACCATGACTGTCCCTGAGCTCAGGACTCAGCACATCAAGAAGAGCAGGGCTGTGGCCAAGCTTCTCTGGGCATCCTGGGCAGAGACAGATGAGCCACCTGTGGGAGGTCCCAGCTGGAGGTCCTCTTGCTGCTCTGGGGACAGGCTCTACTCTGAGCCTCACTCCCCCCGGCCGGAGAGGACAGTGAGCCCAGAACGTTCTGTAATTACAGGCTGTGACTGTGCTGAAAAGACCGGGGTGTTTGCAGAAAACACCGAGTGATCTAGAAAGCTATGACCACCCCCTCCACAGTTATTCTTAGAAATCCCAGAAAACCATTGACTGGCTCACCCTTGGAAACGGGACTCTAGCAGAAGACAAGGGGGAGCGTCTCCTGGAGATACTCCCAGGCTCCTGTCCTGAGCCAGAGCAGCCTGTGGGCAGCTTGAGAAGGCTGGCTGGAGAGACGCATCGCGGGATCTGTGTCCGTCTCGGAGCATCGCAGGGACCCAGGCCATCCTTCCTGCCACTTGGCTGTCTTTGTGGCTCAAACCCTTGGCGGATAAGCACACCTGTGTCCTTTGCTTGCCTCTCCTTTCGAGTCATTTTATCCAGGGGTCCCCTGCTGAGGCCTCCCCAGAGGCTAAAGGATCATGGTTTGAAGTCCCTAACCCTTAATTCCTTGCCTTTGGCCTTGGGGACGTGTGACCACAGCCACCCTTGCTTATCCATTCAGTTCGGGGTGGGTGGGGGCTCCAGGGAGACTCAGACACTGCGTGTGGCTCCTTGCAAGCTCAAGTGGCAAAGTCGGGTGCACAGATAATTCTGCAGCCACAAGTGTGCAAAGGGCCCGAGCAGGGGCAAACCGAGGATCCGATGGTGTGGAGAGAGAAGTTTGGTATAGCCAAGCGGGCTGGCTGGGTGTGCTTCATGCAGATAGGTGCAATCGCCCAAGATGTGATGGATTTAATTTTTTTTTTTTTTTGAATCTTGAGTATTGAAAGGGGAGCAAGGCTGAGTGATGTCCCTCAGAAAAGGAAGAGCTGCTGAGGGGAAGTGGGGCGAGGCCCAGCCTGTGTCAAAAAGACCGAGTCTGAGGCCGAGTGACTCTGAGGAGTGTCCTTGCTCCCCGAGCAGATTTCCTCACTGGAAGAGAAGGAAGACTGTGAGGATACCATGAGATCACATGTGAGGAAAACACCTCCCAGGGGCACGAGGGCCTGCTGTAGTCATGCTCACTTGAGTCTGAACGAGGTGCTGAGCAGGCAGAAGCTCCAGGTCGCCTGCAGGCAGATCTAGATAGCTCACTGTCACTGGTTTGAAGGGAATCGTTAGACATCAAACACCTCTGCTCGGCTACACTCTAAAACACCACCCTAGGAAGAGAGAACTGGCATCGCTTTATCAGAGCCGTGGGCTCCTTCATGAGGTAGGTGCCCAGGTCTGTGTGTGTCAGGGAACATGCCGTCAGCCCCTCTCTGTGGGAGAGGAGGCTGAGGCATCAGAGGGGCTGGAGCTCGGCTCCACCCAGGTCACTGTCACTCCAGTCCTCCTCTAGACGAGAGACCCTTTTTGTCAGAGCTAGAGGCGACCCCCAGCCAATAGTCCTGCCATTGGGAGGAATAATTTACATTCGTCAAGCAACAGAGATGACTGGTCAGTCAAGGCCCCCTGCACCTCAAAGTGGCCCAGGGCCGGGCTCCGAGGGTGCAGCGCAGAAGCAGCCTGTCGCTGACCCTGATGACCGAGCGATGACTGAGCCGAAACGTTTACTTCAAGCCACAGGAGCTTCGGGAGCGGAGGGACAAACAGGAGCACACTCGAGTTGATGACCGTGACCTCGAGACCGCCCTTGGCCAGGGAAGGTCTTTGTCCTGACACGTCCAATTGCCAGAGACAGAAGGAGATCCGAGGGAGGGGATGCTGACAGAGTAAATGTCACGGCCCCAGGTGACAGTGCTGTGGCGCTGGGCGGGCTCTGCCACCTGAGCTTTAGGAACGAGAGGGATTTCACAGTGCCGTCCCCTGGGCCGTGATGGCGCTCTGGAGCCCACCTCCTGCCACTCCCCTGTCTGAGTGAGGAAACTGAGGCCTGGGAGAGGCCACCTTGCCGGGTTTCCCCAGGGAGTCAACGGTGGCTCTGGAAAGAGAAGCCAGGGGCACTGTCTCAGGCTGGGGCTCCTCCCACCTGGCACATGCCAAGCTCACCTTGACTGTGGGTGTGAGCGGGATGACGGAGGTGGCAGGATGTGCAAAGCCGCGGGACCCGGCCGAGGAGACGGGACCTGACAGGGGCCGGGCGTGGGAGCTTAGGAAACCTCCAAACTGGATTAGTGTGGCCAGGGCTGAAGGAGGGGGTGAGGCGGGAGGGACGTGGCTGCGGCCATAAAAGGGCAACACAAGGGATCCTGGTGGTGGCGGAAATGTCTGTCTGCACATGAACCCTCCTGCGCACCCACGGTGTAGCCGGAGCCGGAGGCGTTGCGTGTGCCCTCACATCCTTCCTGGCACGGGCTGGTGTCTGATGGTGGGGCAAAGGGGTAAGGGCCACTGTAGGAGAAGGATACAATGTAACAGCATTTATTATGGGGTGAAGCACTTACAGAAAGATCAGGCTGGAGCAGACAGACAGCCCAGCAATTATTCTCTGCCACCAGACCCCTGTTACAGTATTTACAGTACAGCTCAGGTACTGACAGTCCACAAGACAGAGGGACAAAGAATGCCCTAGTGCCAGGGGCCACACCTCCTGGTGGCCTTGTGGTAGATGATTGCTTATAATCAACACTATCACCAGTTTGATGTTTATGTCACACCATTCTGGCTGTTGCTAACAAAAAGTATTTATGGCTACATTTTAAGGAACACAGATAATCATTGACTGGAAAGCTTTGGTATGATTGCTAAGACAGTGATTGGTCAAAGGTCACAGCATGAAACTTAAAAATAAAGTGAAATCCGGGACACAGAGATGGAGTTGGTTTTGTTCACACCTACATCTATACAGGCTGGTGACACAGAAGACAGAACGATGACATTAGCAGCAGGTGGGATTGACTCTGGCAGACGGACAGACGGGCCAGGAGCTCTGCTCAACGGCACAGTCTGTGACCTGCAAAAAATTCCTAAGTGCCCTAGACAGAGCCCTGTACTGAGGCTCCCTTCTGCCTCCCCAACGCAGCTTCTCTGGGTCCCCTAGTTTGCCTGAGCTGTCCTCCCACGTTGCCAGGCCCCCACCTCCGTTCCTCGGCAGCTCCCCGCTGTGTCTGACACGTGGAACTCCGAGCATCTCCTCTGCGCAGACGCTGTGCCAGCCCTGGGCACAGACACAAACCACATGCAGGCTCCTCCTTGAGGGGCTGCAATCTAGTGAGAGAGACACATGCAAAATTAAATAAAGTTCCCAAAGAGGGTCAGGCGGGCATGCCCCCCAGATGGCATCTTTGCTTCTGGGTCTGTTGGTGACAGGGACATGTTCCAGCCCAAGCAGGGAAGCCCAGCATTGAAGACCCATTCTCCAAGGGTGCTGAGGGTGCCTGGCCCTGATTCTGGTGCTGCCAGAGGGGCCCTTGCGTCCAGTGGGACAGGGAGACCGACAGGGCTGATGGTTCTTGTCCTTAGAGCCTGCCCAACACTCTGAAGCCAGGTCACAAAACTGCCATCAACCCTGCTGAGACCTGGCTGATGCTTGATGCCCAGGCAGATCGAGGGGTGGGGGCAGATAGGAGATGGAGGTGGGGAGACCCACACGCTGCCCACATAGCTCCTG
The DNA here is from genome assembly GCA_030848825.1 of Tadarida brasiliensis. Classification (NCBI taxonomy): domain Eukaryota; kingdom Metazoa; phylum Chordata; class Mammalia; order Chiroptera; family Molossidae; genus Tadarida; species Tadarida brasiliensis. The sequence goes on along the minus strand of CM061270.1, from coordinate 67,407,706 downwards.
GCCAAGCTGGTGCCATGTGAACTCACGTCCGAAAGCCAGAGACAGTGAGACAGTGGGAGGGGCCCAGCCCATCCGGGCAGCAGGCTGGTGCGAATGTTGACACAGGGGAGTTCTTCTCCAAGAAGAAGATTTGACCCAGCTTCCCACAGTTTGGGGCTATGTCTGGAGCAGGGAAGCACTGCAGAGGAAGGAGGAAGGGCTGGGCAGATGGCTGGTATACAGGACAGACAGGAGACTCCCACTTCGCTACCTTGATTATCTCCCGTGCTGTCTTGCCACCAAGGAGGCGGCGTTACCTCCAACTCACAGGTGATGAAAGCAAGGCCAGAGGAGATAAATGATCCACCCAAACGCTCAGAGCCAGTAGCCAGAAGAACTCAGCTTCTCAGCCGGACTCGACTCAGGGCAGCTCCTGTGGGTGGGAAAGGAGAGCGCTTTTCGGACAGACATGGGACGATGGCTGGGATGAAGGCCAGCGTCTGACTGTGGAAAGTCGCAGACCAGGGGGTTCCCACAGTGGGGCTGGTTACGTTCTCCACATTTCACATGTGACCCAAAGGCCTGCTCCTCCAGGAACTCTCCTTTTTGCTACTGGCTTGGGCTTTGTTTCTGGAGGAATTTTTGGGAGCAAAGTACAAGCATGAGCATAGGCGTGGGCTCCAGCACTTCTGAACTGGGTAGCCTTGAGCAGATCACTTAAGCTCTCCAATCCTCAGTTTCTTCATTGTAGCGAGATCTAATAATACACTGTCAGCTGCTGCAAGCACTAACGGTACAGTATGCAAAGTGCTGGACATACGATCGTGCACAGTAACGAGGAGCTATTAATATACGGCAGCTGCTGGCTGCAGCCGCCACCCAGTCACTCTGAGGGGATTGCTCCAACCTCTGCTAATACTCTGGATGGAGATCAGTCTCCCAAAGATTTGAGACAGGGCCCTACGGTCTGGGAGATGCCCTAACATAAGGAAATTGCGTGGCTTTGCTGATCCTGCATCCACAGGGTTCAGCCCGCATCGGAGAGGAGCTGCCGGTGGAGACAGCTGGCCCCGCAGCGCTCCCTCTCGCAGGAGCTATTAGCCGTGTCAGACATCCATTTGTAATGAAATGGAAGTGTTTTGATTTCTCTGGGAAGCCAGATTTTCTCCCAAATCCTCGCTGCTTTCATCCTTGGACATGAAACAGCCCATTCTAATCTCAGATGGAGGGGCAGCGGTTAGAAGGCGCCCATGAAATTTGATCACCAACTTGGCTCCCGGGCGGCAGCTTTGATCGCTGGGAGGGAGCGAGTCGTCCCCAGTTTGGTGCTAATAGCCCCATGCATTATTGAAGAGCCATGTTTCAGTGGCAGACACTTTCAGGGAGGTATCCAGATTGCAGGCTGCGGTGCCAGCTGCTTCTCTCACTCCTCGGCAATGGAGCTCTGTCACCCAGCAGAGGCACTAAAAATAGGCACCTGACCGAGCTGTCTGTGCAGGGCACCCACCCTCACCGCAGACCGGTTGGAGGGCAGCTGCCACGGATCAAGCAAATAGGGTGAAACCGCCACTTTCCAATTCTCAGTTGCTGCTTCTCTGATCCAAATGTGGAAGAAATGCCCAGCTGCCCAGGAAGCACCCCCAGGAATTGTCCATCTGAGGCCTCAGCTGACCATGGGCTGGGCTGTGGGCCCTGTTCTCAGACCCCTCTGAAGAGGACACTGATGCCAAGGCTTTAGGGCCACTGGGTCAAGGCAAAGGTTGGGACTCAATTATCCCTGAGAATTTGCTGGAAATGTTGAGAGGAGGTGGGCAGGTTTACGGTACTCATTCTCATTTACTGTTTGAGCTGGATGACCTAGCCACACCCTCTTTCATTCATTAGAATGATGCCAGGTGCTGAAGGTCTAACAGTGAGCAAGGACAGATGGGGAATCCCAGCTGTGGTAGACAGCCTTCAGGATGGTCCACAGCGACCTCTCCTCCTCGTATTCATGTGCTTATGTAGCCCCTCCCACATTGATTAGGGCTGGCCTGTGTAACCAATAAAATACTGTGGAAATGAGGGAGGTGGCTGTCTGTAGCGAGGTTATGAGACATTGTGGCTTCTGCCGTGTTCTCCTGGATCACTTATCCTCAGAGGGAAGCCATGCTGTGAGGACACTCAAGCAGCCTAGACACTTGACAGCAATGTCATGCGAGACCTTGACCCAGAATCACCCAGCTAAGGTGCCCTCCAATTTCTGACCAATAGAAACTGTGAGATAATAAGTGTTTGCCGACTTAAGCAGCTATGTTTTGGGAAAATGTGTTACACAACGATAAATACCTAATACATTGGTGTTCAGTGAAGATCACAGTCTGGTGGAGAACTAGACATTGATCCAATAATGACACCAATTGCTATAAAATTACAAATATGAAGGTTGCTACAAATGCCTCCATTAGAAGGAACTGACCTAGTCAGAGAAGTTGAGGAGGATTCCAGGAGGGAGTGACAACTGAGCTGAGGCTGACAGGGAAGTTCAGGTGAAGCAGCTGGCGAAGGTGGGGAGGTGGGAAGAGCACTCCAGGTAGAGAAACAGCTTGAGCCAAGGCCCTGGGTTGGGAGGGAGCCAGAGGCACAGACAACTGTCAAGGAGGCTGTGAGGAAGGGAGATACACAGGTGGCCTAGAAAGGTAGAAGGGCCTTCTACCACCGAAGGATTTCCGCAGCCCAGGTGCTCTGTGAGCCCCAAGGCTCTGTATGTATGAGTAACATGCTCAGATCTATGCTTTCAGAGTTTTTTTTTAGTTAACATGGAACCTGGTTGGGAGATTTGGGGCATGTGGCAGGAACCCAGGAGAGGGATGGGTGTGTAGAACCAGGTGGTTTAATTGACATGGAAAGAGGTTGGCAGATTGAGAGATACTCATGAGGTTGAATTGAGGGTACTTGGTGATGAAATGGCCATGGTGGGTGAGAGGAGGGAGGTGCCTGGGAGGGGTTCTAGGTCATACAGCCATGGGTAGTCTAGGGATTGAACCAGTCTGGGAGAGCCAGAGAAATGCACCTAACAGGGCTGGGGCTCTGTGAGTCAGACAAGCTGTCCAGGATGTATGTGCCCATGGTCTCAAGGACATGGGTCTGCCCACACCCTGCCTTTGGGCATGGCCCTGTCCCATCAGAGCTCACAGTCCAGAGAAGCAGATGATACTCACGGAGGGAAAGATGAGGGACTAGCAGGTTGATTTGTTTTCTTCCAAAGGGTAGATCTGTCGGGACGAGGTCTAGAGCAGGGGCCCCTGTGGGGCCCTAAAAACTTTCAGAGGGTCCAGTAGGTGAAGCCGATTTTTATAACAGTACTAAGACATCGTGTACCTTTCCCACTCTTATTCTTTCTAACGATAGAGTGGAGTGTTCCAGAATCTACGTGGCTTTGCAGCGGATTGAATCTAGCTGTCTTCTAGCGATCAGACATTAAAGAGATTTGCAAAACTGTAAAACAGTGCCATCCTTCTCACCAATCATTTTTGTTTTGGGAAAGTATAGTTATTTTTCATAAAAATACACATCAACACATAATCGATTATTACTGTTGTTTTTAAATAAACTGGTAAGTCATTTTAAAATGTCTCTGCTGCAATTTCTAATATGGTAAATATTGATAGTTATAACCCATCCAAACAGAAATGCTGAGGGTCTTTTTTTTTTTTTTTTTTAATCCTTACCCGAGGACATTTTTTTTCATTTTTTGTTCAGATAGAGGTGGGGGGGGAGAGAGAGGAAGAGAGAGAGAGAGAAACATCGACGTGAAAGTGACACATCGAGTGGCTGCCACCCACACGACCAACCAGGGCCGGGGACAAACTGCAACCGAGGTACATGCCCTTAGCGGGAACTGAACCCGGGTCTCTCTGGACCGCAGGCCGACGCTCTAACTGCTGAGCCAAACTGGCCAGGGCTAGAAATGCTGAGGGCCTTTTTAAAGAGTTGTGTTTTTTTTTTTAAATGGGGATGAGAAACCAAAAATTGGAGAACTGCAGGTCTAGACCAAGGAGGACCCTTAGTCCTGGGTCCCTGCAGCCTCCTCTTTCCTTAGCAGCCGAGCCCTTCGATGTCCCGGGGTCACGCAGCTGCGTTGGAAACATGTACTTAGACACGAATGGCTGTGGTAACTGGGGAGAGCCCACTTACCTCTCCCATCCAGTGATAATGAAACCATTTGCCTGGTTTCATTCATTCACGTAAAAGTGTCACTTGTCTGCAGGCTGAAGATGTCCTGTGGAAGGCAAACGTTAGGAGGATCAGAGACGGTACACTAAAGGGTGCCTGAGAGTAACTTCTAAATGCTGGCTTGTCTTCTACTACTTGGGGAGTTTCTGGTCAACCTCCCTCTGGTCACTTTCACTCACTTGTTAATTACACTACAGACACTGATCTTCCTAAAAAACAGGAGAGAGCTTGATCCTATTTCTCTGTGAATAAAACTCCTTTAGTCGCTCCAAATCGACCTGAGAAAATTAAATCTCAAGTCACTAAATCATCAAGGTGCTTTGTGGTCTGGTCCCTCCCAGAATCACGACTTCCCATCAGCCTCACTCAGCTAATGGAAGGTTCTGGAAGTCCCAGGTACTCTTGCTTATGGGACTTTGTCTATGGGATGTCCACCCTGCACCCCACTTGTGTCTGAATGCCTGTCTCCTTTCTTTCTCCCTCTGGCCCTGCAGGATTCAGCTTAGAAGCATCTCGTTGGGAGCCCGTGACCTGCTCCTACCAAGGCCAATAGAATGGCGTGCTCGCCGCTATATCACCAGCTCCAGGGCTGAGGTGTCGCCTGTGCAAACCAGAGTGTGTCGCTCATTTACGGCCAGTGAGCATTCTGAGTGGTCAGTTTCTTGCTCTGACTGCTTGTTGCCTGTGCCATTCTGGTTGTTAAATATTTTTAAAATCACCGCTTCTCAGAGCCTTGAGAGGAAGCTCTCAGTCAAGATTTGTCGCATGAATAAACAAAGTGCTCGGGGCTCCAAAATCACAGTGAGTTGGATGAAGGACTCAGCACTCTGGGCCCCAAATCTCAGGGCTGGTGACTGAAGCCCTTCTCCTCACCCCGACCCCCAGCCTGGCATCCGAGAAACATCCTGCACTGCCCTGAGGCCGGAGCCCCTCAGTCAATCACTAGTTTTCTCTGAACCACACAACAGCAAATAATCAGTCTGCACTCCTTCAGTGGACAGGGTTTTCCCAGCGGGCTGGCTCTGCACACACCTTCAGAAGCAGGGAAAACTCCTGTCCTGCAAGAAAATGCATCCTATGGTTTCTTGGTTAGCAGACATCCTTGGTCCAGAGGGATCATTACTGAGGCCTCACCCTTTGCAACCGTAATTTAACAGCTCACGTTACAGAGTAAACTCCTGAATGAATGAATTGCAAAATGCTTCCATTACTCGAAACAATTATGCGCTGGAGTCAATATCCTTCTATAAATTGCTGGGACGAAGTGTATTCCAAATCAGATCCAATCATTGCCTCCGTGTTGAAACACACAAGAAAACCCCAGGGCTCTGGATCAAGACACTCTTTCTCACTGCCCGTCATGCCTACTCTCTGGTCACCCCTGACCCGGGAGAGAGGATAACATAGTCAGTGGAGTGCAGGTGAGCCATCTGTAGTATAAACAGGAGTGTCCCCTCACGGAGCAAGTCCGGCCTCCTTTCCCTGGCAATTAAGATCTTTTATGCTCTCTCACCCAGCATTGCCTAACCGAGGCCGCTCATCATCACGCACCGAGGTCAAGCCCGTCTGCTCCAGGAAGCCTGCCGTCCTGGGCAGGACAGTGCGCCAGGCTGGGTGTGCCTATATGAACACTTTCTCAGTGTGTCAAGGGGCCCGCTGAAGGCTTGGCCACCAGTTAAGTAATCGAACAAAGAAGTTACGCTGACAAAGTTAATATCAGAAATACCAAAACTGGCACCAAATGAAGTTTGGTTGGTTATGGCTGGTGATGGCAGATGCATTTTAGCCTCATTTTTTTCATTCATTTGTCAAATGTTTACCCGCCGTCTGCTAATGTGCTAGGCTCTCTGTGGGTACAGGCCCGAGCACGCGTGTGCGCGCACACACACACACACACCGCCCTTTGCCTGGGAAAAGTCAGGAAATGCTCCTTCATAGGAATTCTCACAACAGTAAAAATTCTCCAAAGAAGAATGAATGAGAAGCCTGATTCTGCCCAGCTCTCCAGACAGCTAAAACGAGCCTGGGATCCGTTTTTTCCAGAGGTCTAAATTCTGGGCCTGGGAGTGAAAGGCGAGCCTGTGTCAAGCCTCTGGAGGTGGCTCAAAGGACTCTGACCTCTCCCCTGGCCACTCTCTGCTCACTCCACTGTGATCAGACTGTCAGGCAGGCCAGGCAGGCAATGCCACAGGGTAGCAGGCATGTCCTGTTGGCAGCCGACATCCAGACTGGGAGCCGCTGGCCAGGCCCATCCCAAGGAGACCTTCCTGCTCAGCCAGCTCCTGTGCAGCTGTTCAGAAGGAGAAAAAAAAAAAAAAAAAAAAGCCAAGGAAAGGAAAGCAGAGCCTTGGATGATCGATGGGTGTGTGTGTCTTTCTCTTGCTTCTGCGGATTTTTCAATAGAAAAGAAAAGGCTTAGTTCTCGTTTGTAATTGATTAGAAAGCGGCTCAGCCAGGCTCAGCCAGGCTAGATCAGATCTCAGCTCCTCCGGGCCTTCGATGGATGGTGTGAGGAGCTACTGCATGTTAATGAGAGGCTGAGAGGAGCCAGAGGAGGTAATGAGGCCATTGTGTGCCCATGACTCCCTCAGCAGGCTTCGGGCTGACCGGCCAACATGGACCCATCCACAGATTTCAGGGGCGGTGCGCATATGGGAACGGGGTAGTTTGATCTCTCGATGATGCCGTGGGACGTACATGTGCAGTTGTGATTGCAACCTGGAGGGCTTCTGGCTCAATCCACCGCCAGGTTTGGGACTCCAGGTAGTCTGCCTCCCTAAACGTTTCCTCACCCTCCTGCCAGTTCTGTGCGTTTCAACCCCCTAGGAAAATCCTTCTCGGTGCCTTGGCAGTTTTTAACTGTGGCACAGCCAGTACCTCTGACATCGGGGATTCTCTTCTCACCAACTGTCTTTCTCGTCCCTCCTCACCACCCCCGCGCCCCCCAAACCTCGCTGGGCTCTGCCTCTCTGTGAACTTGGCCCAGCAGCCAAGGTCCTCTGGTCCTCAGCTTTCTCCTCTCAAGTGGGCTCAGCAGCACCAACCACAGGGCGTTATTTTGAGGAGGCAGAGAAGATAATGTCAGCAAAGCACTCAGCTATGCTCAGAGCACTAAAATCTCAGGTGTTCTTTCTTTCCCCCGCCAGCTCCCTCTCCACCAAGACAAATGAATCAAGAGATGTGAGCAAAATAATTAGAAAGGGGAGGAGGCCTGAAATGGATCCCACGGGAAGGACTCCTGTTCTAACCACATGATACGACAGTTGACTGATGAATGCCCTAGCCCATTTTCTTGGCTGGAAAGAGATAATAGGGGAAGTTCTCAAGTTCAGCTTTAGAGAAGAAACACCCAGAGAGGTTTTAAATAAACAGTGCTGGGGTTTATGGCCCAGAGTCTGACTCAGTTGGGCTGGGATGGGCTAGGTGTTGACAGAAGTTTGGAATGTTGTAGAAGCTGGCAAGTTCAAGATGGGGTGGGGGGGTGGGGAAGATCTTATCCTACAGAGCAGGGGCCCCTTCTGAGACTTTAGCTAATTATTCTACCGGATGGTGCTCTGTGGCCTCTTCCTGTGGTCACTACAGGGTCCCCATAAACCCAGGTGCGGGGGTAGGTGGGAGGAGGAGGGGGCATCTGCCTCTCCATGTCCTTAGTCCCCACCTTTTTTTTTTTTTTTTTTTTTTATCCTCACCTGAGGACACCTTTCCACCTTCTGTTCAGACAGAGTGGGAGGGAGAGAGAGGGGGAGAGAGAGAGAGAGAGAGAAACATCGACATGAAAGGGACACATCGAGTGGCTGCCTCCCGCAAGACCCAACCAGGGCCGGGGACAAACCACAACCAAGGTACATACCCTTAGCGGGAACTGAACCCGGGTCTCTCTGGACAGCAGGCCGACGCTCTAACCGCTGAGCCAAACTGGCCAGGGCAAGTCCCCACCTTTTTAAAAAAAATTGAATTCATTGGGGTGACATTGGTTAATAAGATTATATAGGTTTCAGGGGTACAATTCTAGAATACACCATCTGTATATAGTACTGTGTGTTCACCACCCCACATCAAGTCTCCTCCCATCACCATTTATCCCGCCTTCACCCTCTCCTACCTCTCCCACCCCTCTTCCGCTCTGACAATCACCGTACTGTTGTCTGTCTGTGACTGAGCCCCCATTTCAAATACATGCTCCTAGTTTTCTCCAACAGACATCCGAGGCCTGGTTTCCCAACTCTGAAACCCCCTTCCACACAGGTCCCACACCCTCTGCTCCTCACCTAGCTGTGCAGACGCGGTCCAAGCCAGAGTCCCTGAAACACATGTGCTCACACACATCCTGCCAAGCGCTGTGAATGGTCTGAGCTATGCCCCTATTTACAAGCTACGTGCTGGCCGCCACCCTTCTGTGTGTGGGCAGAACCTAACCTTGACATGACCTCGTTCATTTTCTTTTATCTGCTTAGGAAAATGCTTTGGGCACCTATTGTGAGCCTGACCTGGGTGTCATGCGGTGGGATCCCCGCTCTTAAGGGACCTGCATGCACCCCCACGGTAGAGACACAGAAGCTCAATTTTCCAGCTCCTTCTCCACCCCACATCTGCATACCGACCTGGTCACCTACCCAGGCCCTTCCCCTCCCCTCAGTTCTTCCCCCGTAAGGCGCTAACACATATTCCGACCGCGTGTTCTCGGTCAGATGCGGAGGAAGATGTAAACGGAGAAGCAGAGGGCACAGCACGGCGGTGGTAAGCACACTAGGTGTCTTCACTGCCCAGCCCCACCCCCGGAGGAACCCAAGGCGCTCTTTCTGTTTACTGTCTGGTGGTTGGCACCACGGTTCCAAACATGCTCAGACCTCCTTCATGGCTTGTTAACTCTGGGCAGTACTTACTGACTTCCTGCCGCGAAAAGTGATCAGTTTAGTCCAGCGATTTCCAACCGGTGTGCCACAAGAATTTTTAAAGCGTGCAATACCTGACTTTTTAGTTAGGGGCACTGACCTCTTTTCCCTGAGACTGTCAAATAGAAAAAGGACAACAGTCAGCACAACAACAGTCACCTGGTGTGAATGAATCAAAATTACACCTATGTTTTGGTCAGATTAGCAAAGAATATATAACTTTTTCAGGAATGAGTTGATGTGTGCCACGAGATGAAAAAGGTGGGAGCTCGCTGATGTGTTCGTGTACCTCTTTCCTCCTCAGCGTTCCAGTTCGTTCCTAGTTCTGTTAGATTGTTCTCAGTTTTTCTGTTAGTGATCCTTATAACTTTCAATACTGTGGTTAAAACTTAACGTCCCACCAGCTTTGCACAATGGCTCCAGGCCGCTCACTCTGTAAGGAGAAGGAAATGGCTCCTGTCCCTCCACTTTTCTCTCCCTCGAGCCCCTGTGCACGCTCCCAGGAAAGGCCCCTGTGCAAAGACAGCTGTCTGCATGCCAGGAAGGGGGCCCGCGCCGAACCTGACTCTGCCGGTACCCTGATCTCAGACTGCCAGCACCCAGAACCGCAGGAAACCCATTTCTGTGACGCAAGCCCAGTCTATGGCGTTTTCTTAGGGCAGCCGAGCTAAGATAGCATCGTCTTGGGCCAGCTTCTCTGGCAAACCCCGATGACTACGATCCCATTTGGGTAGCAGGTGGCAGAACCTGGGAGGCACCCAGGCCTGGGGAACAGCCTCCCCCACCTTGGCCAGCATGGGGTCTGCGGGGGCAGCCCACCTCCTCCCCACCGGCCAAGAGCACTGTGGGAAGGGCGGGTCAGAAGAAGCTGCGGTGGTCCTCCCAGATGGCGGTGATGGACTCGATGAGAGCAGGAGGGAGCGGTTGCTCTGTGTGTGCACTGAAACCTCCCAGTGGCAGCGTCCTGCAGGAATAATGAGAAGAGACGTGTGTCTTTGGTGTTTATCAAAGCCTTGGCCTCTATGTTAACAATGAGGCAGGCAGGAAAGAACTTATTCACACACACCCATGTGACAGAGGAACAAACTGAGACCCAGAGAGGGGAAGGGACTCATCCAAGGTCATGCAGCAGAAAATACTGGAACTGAATCAGAGCCAGGCCTCCCAGCTCTTGCCCGAACCCCGCTGCCTTCTGTAGGGCCCAGTGAGGCAGTGCCCTATGGAGGGCAGCACAGGACGCTCACATTCTGTCCCTTAACATGGACGCTTCCCTGGGCTGCAGGCCAATGGCATCCAGGAGGGAGGCGGTGTGACAGTAACAGGAGAGGAAGAGAAAGAGGAGGCTGGAGCCCGGGGACTGGGCCAGGGCCATGGGCCTGGAAATGGTATTGGGAGTGCAGGGGCCTCTTCAGCACCCACAGAGCAGGGCACGTTTGGGCTGGGGTTGAGGGTGGCAGAGATAGAGAGAGAGAGACCCCACCCCATCAGCCCTCCGGGCCTCTCCACACTGGCTCCTCATGCTTCCAACACACCTCTGCTTTTCCCAGCGGTTCCCTTCTTCTCTCCTACATCTCAAGGTCCTGCCAAGTGCCCCTCCTCCGGGATGCTCTCCACTGCCACCCCCATGGTGCCCTCACTGTCCTGAGCTCTTCCACAGCACCAGACCCCATGAGGTGGGCACCGTGTCGGGCTTGTCCCTGATCCCAGCACCCGGCTCCGGGGCCGCACAGAGCAGGTACCTGACACATGTGTGCAGAATAAATACACACATGGACAGAAGAGCAGTAAATATATGGGCCTCGCAACACAGGGCCTGACCACAGTAGGGCCTCAACAACTGTTTATTGAAATCGAGCAAAAGAGGTCCTGAAGGTTGATCTGGTGTGTGTGTGTGTGTGTGTGTGTGTGTGTGTGTGTGTGTGTGTGTGTGTGTCTCACTTCCAGAACACTTGGAACGTTTTGAAGAGCTCCTGCTTTGTCCTGGCCAAATAGCCCTGCCCTGGGCACCAAGCCCCCAACTCTCAAAATGCACACTCCCGGGGCCCCTGCCCACTCTCACACACACACCTCCCGGGACACACAGCTCAGGGTAGAACCACCAGGACCGCGACCCCTCCTCACCCCCGACAGACACTCAGCAGAACTAGGAATCTTCTCAACTTCCCACAGCGATTTCAATGTGGGCTGCATTAATGAATCACAGCCCAGAGGCGCCAATCTTCCTAAAAATATCTGAGAACCCTTGGTGCAGAGAGAGGCTGCGAAGGCGTGTACATCCTGATGGGGCCAGCCTGCCCTGCCCTGCTTCCCCGGCCTCCGCTCTCCCCACCCCTCCTCCACGGCCCCATCCCCGCCTGCTCTGAGTCCCAGAAGCCTGAATTGGTGGGTGCAAAGCCACCTTCCAGAGGGCCTTCAGGTCACCCTCATGATAGATGGGGAAACTGAGGCCCAGAGGGGGAGGGGCCAGAGGCTGAGGCCTCCTGGTTCCCAGCGAGAAGCTCTGCAGAGTGCAGCCTCTGTGGTTAGCAGCCAGCTGGGGTGGGGGGACGGGACTCCCCTCTATAGGGCCCCCGGCTGGGCTGGGCTGGTCCCTGGAATGAGCCCTGGCCTAAGGAGGCTTCGGCCACACCACAGATTCAATAAAGAACTCCTCCAGGCAGAAAGAGGTCACCAGAGATCGGTGGGGGTATGGGGAGATCGCACAGGGTCTCCAGGCCCTGGTGGAGCTGCCTTCTACGGCAGGTGTATGCTTCTCAAGCAGGGGAGACTAGACATGGCCCCCCAGATGGAGAGTGGCAGGGTTGGACTTAGTTCTGCTTCAGAAGGAACTGAGTCTGCTTCTTGGAAATTTCTGCACAGGGGGCTTCTTAGCACTTACCCCCACCCTGTCATGGAGTCCAGCTGGGTCTCCCTGGCAGCCCCAGCCGTTTCTCACTAGGGGTCCCAGGACCAGCAGCAGCATCAGCAGCAGCCATTGGAGATGCAGACTCTCAGGCCCCGCCCCACGCCAGCTGGATCAGTTCCCCCAGTGATTCTTAACGCCCATTAGAGTTTGAGAAGTGCTGGCCTATGGAACCACTGAGCACCGGGTCTCACCTGGCAGGGACACCTGTGGTTAATTGCACCTGAACACTATTATTAGTTAGCTGCAAGGGGAGTGGAGAGGGCTGGAACCAAAGAGGAGGGACCCCTAGGATGGCAAATCCATATGAAAAGTGGAAACTGCTACTCAGCCCCACTGGAGGAGCGAGGTTTGCAGAATGATTGAATCTGGGGCCAGTAAAGGGGTGAGACATTGTCCTGTCTTCTTCCAAAGGCAGGAGCTCTTTGGCAATTTCTCTAACAGCTGCTTTCCAGTCCCGGCTTGGGCTCCCACCGTGATGGGGAGCTCACCACCTCTCAGGCAGTCCATTGCAGGGTGCACAGCCATGACTGGCAAGGCCTCCCTCCCACAGAGCTGATCCATCCCTGTGGCCTCAGCTGACCCACTCTTCAGCCCTTGGTCCCCCGTGGCTGCTGGCAAAAAGGCCTGTCGCACTTTTGATCCTGGACACCCTGCCACTTTATTCTTTCTCGAGTTCCAGAAATAGCCTTTCTCTTTGTGTGTGGAGAGTCATTTAATGGGCTCTTTTCACCGATTTTCACCAAGCCTGGCGGTGCTGAAGAGGCCTCTGTGGAGGCAGAACTTCCGCCGTGAGGATTCGCCGAGCTGGCCTCATTTCATCCCTTCCTCTGGGAGCTGACAAGGGGCACCAGGCAGGCCAGCCGTGCCCCTGGGACACTCCAGCACCCACTACAGCTGGGGCACGTCTAATCAATGCCAGCTGCAGTTACCCCATTGGAAGATGAGTGTGGGACCCCTGACCCGGCTCTGCCAGCACGGAGCAAGGCCCTCGGGGACAAGCCGAGCCACCAAGCAGGCCGAAGCAGGCAGGGTTTTGTCGCTCCTCTCAGGATTAGCCGGAGAACGGGCAGCCCAGAGGCGTGCTGCAGGCCACGTGGTGAGCTGGAAGCGGAGCCCTGGCTTGCGTTGGGGTGCTCAGCCTCGCGGGCCAGGCTTCCACGGAAAAGTCAAAGCAGCATTGTCTGTTGAGGGGAGCGCTGTGCTAGCTACTGAGCAGCACTGCCTTTTGGCCCCGTGGTTACCAGGACCCCGTTTGACGGATGAAGAAAGAGCTTAATGAACTGGCGAAGTTCACACGGCTGGCAAGTGCTCCTGCTGTCCCTCTAGGAACACCGAGCCCTCAGGTGTGGGCCTGGCCTGTCTCCCAGGACAGGGGTCCTCTGCAGCTCCCAGGCCGCAGCTGGGCAGCTCTGCCCTGTCCCGCCCTCCCTGTCCTCAGGAGGCCTTCCTATGGTGGCTGGATGTGCCCTCCCTGTAGGGTTGAAGCGGCTTACCCGTCTTTGCCCCTTGCCATCTGTGGCCTCTGCCACGCCTGTGGAGGGCTCTCAGGCACAGACAGGGCCTGGGCTGCCCTCCTTGGGCGGCCGTGCTTCCTCCTTCCTGGCTCAGCCTCTGAATTGCCCCGGGATCTGGCCCACGTGGACCAGAGCAGGGTAACCCGCAGCTCTCGGCGTTCCTTCCCCAGCTGCCCAGTGTCCTCTGCGTCTCGTGGGGCCTCACATGCCCCCATAGCTTGGTCTAGGACGACAAGGTGGAACGGGCTCCCCTGAACATGGCTGTGCTTCTCCCAGGTTCCCCTTTCCTCTTCCTGGGGTCTTCTCACTGCCCCTACCTCGTGAGGACAGGGACTGAGTTTCTCCTGCATCTTCTCTCCAAATCTCTGACACCATGGACTTCCCAGCGACTGGGCGCCTGTGCTGGAACCACCCTGGGCACCGTCACACACATCCATCCAACCCTCTCAATAACGTTATCTGGGGAGCACGATTAGCCCATTTTACAGATGGCAAAACCAAGATTTGAAGAGTTGACATCACTGGGAGGAAGCCATCTCCTTAGGAAGTGGCAGTGCTGGAATTCAAATGTGGGGGACCTCTGGGTTCAAGTCCTCTCTACAGGCCAAGCCACGCCCCACTTATGTGCTCCTTCTGGAATAAGGGGCAGAAGTTTGGGGCACTTGACTTGGCCCTCAACCTGGTCCCTACGAGACTGCTTGAGGCCAGGGGCAGCAGAGCCCTGTAAAGGGTGGCAGGAGGGCACCAGCCCCAGGGACCTCTGTCCCCTGTCCCCACCCCCACCCTCCCCAGCTGGTCAGTTGGCCGGCCAGTGGGGGGAGGAAGGCGGGCAGTGCTGGCAGGCAAACAAAGGGGTCTGCCTCCAGTCAGACACTTCCTCAGGGTACAGAGCTCTCCCCTCCCCCCAGACCTCAGCCACAAGGACCCCAAAAGAATGCTTGGAATGTCGCAGGGCTAGACAGCCTCCTGCAGACAAGGAGAGTCTGGCTTTGTGCTCAGTTTGCCAGGACGACTGACCCCAAGTTAGAAGGTCACTCCCCGACCTGTGACCCTGTCCTTTCCTCCTTGGGGCTCCAAGTGTCCCTCTCAAGTGGGACCTGGCCCCAGGTTTGCAGCAATTTGGAGAAAGAGAAGAGGGGAGTGCCCACAGACAGAGCTCCCCCAAAGGTTGAACTCTACCCTGAAGTCATGTCTGGGGCTCCCCTCCTCAGTGCAGAGGCTACGCAGGGTCCCTGGTGTCCCTTTGCAGTCAGCCCCTGGCAGTGGCAGGTCCAGTCCCCACCCCACCTGCTCCCCCTTGGCAGGGCTCACTCAGATCCCCTCCCTCCCGGCCACACCTGCAGATGTCCCAAGAGCAGATGGCCTCTCAGGGTCTGCATTCTAAAGGAAAGAGGGACACTGAGCCCAAACCTAAGGGAATCGTGGAAGGTGAGGCATGCTAGGGGTGTGGGGAGAGGACTTCGATCTCAAGTGTCAGGAGGTCAGGCATGGGGACGTTTCAGAGAAGAGAAGGAGGTGAGCCTTGTGGAGAAGAGCATTCCAGAAAAAGGAGAGCAAGCATGAAGCCCTGCTTCTCCAGGGCCCAGCAGGAAGGGCAGAGGCATCAAGGGGAGGCTGCTAGGGGCTGCGGCCAGGACACAGTGGGGGCAGACGGGGGCCGTGGGGCCTGGCGCTCACTCTGGAAGAGACGGATGCCCCTGCAGGGTTTGAACAGAGGTGCCTTGGGATCAGACTTGTGGCTTCTATGGAGCCCTCTGCTGCCACGCAGACTAGACAAGGGGCGAGCGAGGGAGGGAGCTGGGGTCACACTAGCAGGCCCCAGGCCCAGCCACCCTGCACACACCTCTGCCTGTCCCTGGGGCTAATGGTTGTAGGGTGACATCCATTCCACGCTCAGCGGGACAGGCAGGGCCCTGTGCTGGGGACAGGACAGAGGTACCGTGCTTCTCTCAAGGAGCCTCTTGCTGATGGGGAGACAGACCAAGGTGGCCTCTCCCAGGTCTGAGCTCCAGAGCTCAAGGTTGAGACCTCACTGGGGACACACCACACCCTCTCTTCATCTGGCTCAGTGCCTGCCTGCCTTGGCACCCAAGAGGCCTTCTTGGCTGCTCCAAAGCATGGTCCACAGCCTGGCCTGTGACCGGAGGGCCCCAGTGCCCACCTCCAGGGCACAGGCAGAGCTGGGCCAGTGGCTGGGAGTCAGGAGACGCCTCATGGGCCCAGGAGCTGGTGGTCAGGAGTGACTCAGTCAGTGGGGTTCTCTGCAAGTTTCGAGTCAGGGCCCAGCCCGGCCCAGCCTGGGCCTTGTCCAGGGAAGCGGAATGAGTGGATGTGAGAAGGAGGGAGAAAGGGGGCCCACGTCTGTGCGACCCCCAAAGCCAAAGAAACATTCTCTGCTTGCCTGTGACTCACTCTTCCTCAGCAGAAAACCTTGTTTTTTCCTTCAAAATCACAGACTTCCACCTTCAGACAATAACACGTTCTCAGGAAGTTAACGTGTTTTGTTTTTCTGTGCCAGCTGTTGGCGGTGGTGTTTGTTTTAGAAACAGTCTCCTGTGCCGGGGTCTGCGGGCCACGCTGCCCTCACGCCAGGCGGCACTTGCACCGAGGGCCGGAATCGCCGAGCAGAAGCACAGCACACCCAGCTCGAGCTGAGTCTCAGATGAACAGCAAATAATCCTTTTAGTCTGAGTACGTCTCGTGCAATATCGGGAACAAACTCAGACTAGAAACAAGTCTTCATTTATCTGAATTCAAATGTAACCTGTATTTTCCTTGGTCACCCTTTCCCTAAGTCATGTCACCGATCATGTCACTCCTGGCCACTAGCCTCCTGAGTCCCTAGGCCCCTCCTGAGTCTGCTCACTCTCGAGAGGGCCCACTCTTCTCCAGCCACTGGCCCAGCTCTTCCTGTGCCCCTAGAGGTGGGCAGTGGGCCCCTCAAGTCCTAGGCCGGACTGGGGCTTTAGAGAGCCATGAAGCCATACCCTATATACCCCCAAAGCTTGCCCCGATCCCCATTTGCCCTTCACTGCTCCTTCCTTCCACATCCGGGAAAGGCTGGCAGGAGGTGCTGTCCCTGCCCCTTACAGTGTCCCTCCCTGGACTCCGGACCCTCGATCTGGTCTTTAAGGAGGAATTCTGCCCTAGCCTCACCCCCTGCCCAGGGCTGTCTGCCTCCCCCGAGGGAGGCCGGCCACAGCTGGCCCTTCACGAGAGAGGCTGCCCCAGCCCCACCCGAATCACCACACCCCTGTACCCTGGTCACAAAATCCTCCAGGGCTCTTCTCACTCCAGCACCTGCCTCACCTGGCAGCGTTGGAACGGGGAATTCCTCCCCTCTCTGGCTCAGACACCTGGATCTAGAGTCCTGCTTCCATTTGAAAGCATGACATCGTGACCCTAAGGTATGTGTTTGTCCAGCTTCATGGAGTCCACCTCTTTGAAATGTCACCTCCAAGTCATTGAACCTGAGATCCTCGGCTTACTCATCCGGAAAGTCTCCCTGGACCCCTGCTCTCAGCATGGCCCAGCTTGGTCCCAGGCAGCGAAAGACACAGAGAGGCTCTACCATGGCCTCGCGAGCTCAGGATGGCACGAGGGAGCTGGGTAAATGTCTCACCTGCTTCCAGTGACTCCAGGCTGGCCATGGGGGGTGTTCGGGGGCAGCCTAGGCTGAGAGAGCAGGGTGGGCTTCTCAGAGGAGGCAATGCCTGAACTGAGTCCCCAGAGGTTCAGAAGATTCTTTTGGCGAAAGACAGAAGAAATGATGCTTCAGAAACGGGGCAAAGTGGGCAAAGGCCTGGAGGCTTGGAAGCCAGCAGCTGGCCGAGGGAGAGAGGGAGAGGGGGGAGTCCAGCACAGCAGTGGGGCACCTCATGGAAAGCCTTGGATGGCAGCTGGGGGCTTGTATTTCATTCCAAAGAGCCACAGGAGCGCTAGAAGGATTGCAGAATCCAAGGCAGACGGAGCTCGCCTAAGCAGCGAGGCTGCTGGGAAAGGCCCAGGGCCTAGGGGTGGGCTCTCCCTAGCCCAGGAGCTCCATGCTCGCTAAGGCACCTGGGTCAGACAGACAGGAGTTTCTGCCCTTAAGAAAGAAACAGACAAAACTAAGGCCTGACTCCGGAGACAGCTGTTCCTCAGCCCTCTACACGGACACCCCTTCCTCAGGCTGCAGCCCCTTCTCCCTCTGTGTTTGTCCACCCCCCCCACCCCCCGCACTGCCTGAGCCAGGGGTCACCCTGGACGCCCAGACTCCTGGAGCCGGAGCCTCTGCAGCAGCCACGGCCTGTCCCCATCTCTTCCTGCTGAACACTCCCCACATTGTTGCCTTTGTGTCTTTTTTCCTGTGCCTGAGCCATTCCAACTTTATTGCCCTGGTTCTCTCAGGGGTCATTCGCCAAACTGGGACTGGCGCCATGGATTGGGAAAAAAGAGAGTCCCTCGAGCCCCTAGGATTGAGAAGAAAAGACAGCAGACAACCTCCCCCCTCCACTTCCTCTCCCCCACCCCCTAGACCTGGCAGGACCCTCGTTCTGGCTGACAGAGTCCCGTGACCACGCCCTGGGCCACGTTCACCAGAACTTCTCGAGGGTCTCCTTCTCTGGAGCCAGCCTAGGTGTCCCAGGGGCAGGGGACCCTGCGAGTTCCCCGGGTCCCCAGGCAAAGCCAGAAGCTGACCTCAACCACAGTAGGTATCGATTCATGAGCTTGAAATGGAGCCTGCCACCCCCAGTGCCACTCCCGGGGGCCTGGGACAGAACACCATCACCAGGTGGCACCGTCCCGTCTGCACGTCCCCTCCTCCGGCCCAGCATAGGCGGAAACCTGGCTGGCCTTTCCCAACCTCATCCTTCCAACAGAAAAACCCCTCTCCTCTTCAACCTTGGGAGGCCCTATCCCCGCCCTCGATGTCTGGGGCCTCCCTCTGAGGTGTGCATTGCAACTTGTTTTTCCCAGAGAGACCCCAAACCCTGGACGTGTGTGATTTAATCCCGAGACCCACGCCGTTCAGCAGGTTGGGGGGCACCATTCGCGTAGACTGGAAACCCGAGGTTCAGAGCTTCCCCAGACAGGACCAGGGTGGACCAGCACTCCTAAAGGACCCCTGCCTCCTGGCCTCTGGCTCTGGAGGCCTCACCAGACCCACAATGCCCGTCGTGAACTTAGCAAGGAGCTCGTAGGTTTCCCCTTCCTGTCCAGCTACTGGCTAAGTTGTTTTCTTTCTTCTGGTCTACAAGGAACAAAAACAAGTCATTTCCACATAAAAATAACAATGAGCAAAGCCCGGGTTCAGAGAAACTCCAGTCAGGGCCAGTAACTTCATGTTTCTCTGGGGACACAGCACTTTGTCCCCATCGGGGTGAGGAGAGCTGAGGGCTTTGCTATGCTGTGCGCGTTCAAGGAGACAGAGGTGAGCAGGAGGACGGCTGTCAGGATGAACGCACGGGCTTTGGAAGGCCACGGAGAACGCCAAGCCAGGTCTTTCCTGCGCCCTGTTGCCCTCAGAATTCCAGACACGTCATGTTCACAGCAGGGAAAACAATTGCACTGTTAATTGTGCTTGTTTGCGCCCCCCACTCTCCAGACTCCCGAGTGCCTCCCAGCGAGGCCATCTGCCAGACGGACGTGCGGTCACGCACCGCTTTTTGCTGCAAACTGTCTCGTGAGACTCCAGCAAGACTGTTCGACTTCCATTTACTAAATGGCCATAATCAAAGAAAAAGCGCCTAGTTAGCTAGCAGTGAGCTTTGCAAATAGATGAGACCACGAAATCACAATTCATGAGTTCAGTCATTTTTCTTTTTCTGCTAAAAATATGAGCCCGTGAAAATCTTACGGTGTGGGAGGGGACACAGTCCGTTGCTAATGATCTACAAGTGGTTTATCCGTTGCTACCTCTTCCTCCCATCTCTGCAAAGGACGCTCGGCTTGGTGGCAGGGCTGCGCTGGCCTTGGTGAGGGCACGAGGGAGACCTCATTCTCAGGCCCCAGAAGGCCAGGGCATCAGCAGGAAGACAGGAGTGCTGCATGGCTGGGCAAACGTGTGGCCGTGGACAGGGAACAAGGTCGGCCTGGCACCTGGCCTTTGTCCAGCAGCACCCAAAGCAAGCAGTGTTGGGCGAGGCTGGCCTCCTGGCCACCCCAAGAGAGAATCTGCTTCCTTATCTGGCAGATTCCAAGTTAGGAGGCTCAAGGGAACCAGACAAGACCCGCCCTGTTAATCCTGTCCTGGGATGGGTGCAGCTGGCCTCGCCAACCTGGCCCAGAAAGAAGCTAGAGCACTGGGTTCAAGTCCCAGCTTTGCTGTTTACTAATGCTGGCTCCCTGGGGAAGTCAGGGGGCCTCTGGGACCCTCAGTCCCCTCATTTCTATAACGGGATGTTACTGTTGACTTTGTTTGGGTTTTGCCAGGATTAAACGAGAACATGGAGGGGGTGGTGGTTGTTATTCCTGGCATAAAAAGAGCCATTTCCCTGCTCATTAATGTGGAAAATGTAAGTGTCTGGATGCCTAAGGACAAAGGCCCTGCTGGCCATTTCCCCACTGCCTCCTCACTCCCATACTGTCGGGAGGGTGTTTTGGTTTCTCTGGGACTTCCAGAACAATGGGTCCTGGGGGTTGGTTCTGTAGCTATTCACAGCTTCAAAGAATGCATTTGCTGAGGGTAAAGGGCCTGGAGGGCTGTTCACCTGGCCCAGCCCTGCTGCCCGAGAGGCCGCTGGGGGGGGGGGAAGCACAGGGAGTACAGAGTCAGCCCTCAGCGGGTGCTCTAGCTCAAAGCCTTCCAGCTTATTTCCATCCATCAGAAAAGGCCAGGACGTGGGACTCCTCCCTCCTCCGGCTCTGCGCTCCGAGCTGCTGTCTGCCCTCCACACAGGCCGGCTGCGGGTTCCCAGCCACACCGCGCCCACCCTGCAGGTCCTCCCCGGCAGTGGGGGCTCCTTCAGCATCCTGGAGCCCCCCACAGCTCCAGATGAGGGGTGGGGGCTGGGAAGGAAGCCTCCCTCCCTTGCCCTCCAGGCTCGGGGCCTTGACTGGGGCCTCACTGGTGTTATTATTCAGGAGCCTGGCGCCCGTGGGCCCGGCTCTTCCACACAGGCCCTGGTTCATGACCTGGGTGGTGTTGCCAACGCCTTCCTCAGGCACACCCACCCCAGGGGGGACAGGAGCAGCTGAGGCATTAAGGTAAAGTGTGAGTGACTGTTGGGCCCCATACCTGCTCCCCTGGAAGGGCTTCTCGTTAAAAGGTAACTGTTTGCAGAACGGGACGCCCAAGAGGTTTCACAGATTACGTGGGGGGCCCCCAAATCCACATCCCATCTTTTTTCTAGCCAGTCTTCTCTCCCTCCATCTTTGCTCATGTTTTCCTCTCCGCCAGACTCTGTCCATTCCTCTCTCAGAGCACCATCCGGAACCTCACCTCCTCCAAGAAGCCTTCCCTGCCCAGACCCTCCCCCCACTGGAGTCATAGCACAAGCATCCCGGTTTCTCAGGTTTTCCCACTGGCCTGGGACCTCCTTGAGATGAGGGCCTGGTTCTCGAGCCTCCGGCACTTTCTGGCCACATGACCTTCTCTCCAAGGGGGGGACAGTGTTCCCCCCCTCAGTGTTGTGAAATGCCCGGCATGCAGCAGGTGCTGACAATTGCCGTCCCTGGCATTCTGCAGGACAGGAGGCCCTGAGTGATGTCCTCAGTGTGGGCCTGGGGCACGTGCCACCACTAGGGGACTTTTTAGGCCCCGACAGGAATGGAAACTCATCCCGTCACACAGAGTGTACGCTGCTTCTTGGGCCTTTCCTGCCTTTTGGGAAGCAGAACTTGTTACAGGAGGGGAAACACGCTGGAGTTTCTGTTTTTGTTTCTGTTCTGTTCTAGAAGCCGTTGCTTTTTAAAAACCAACAAACAATGGACACAAACAATGGGGTCAGAGTTCCCACTAGTGACCTTTTCCTGTTGGAATGCCCAGGGTGGGTGTTCCCAGGAATTCCCTGCATCAGTTTGCTCGGGGTCTCCAGCCTGGACAGCCGCTGTGACCCCTCTAGAGGAAGGCCACGCCTGCATTCAGTGTCACACAAGTGTCCCCAAAGGCCCTGTTCTGTTTCAACACCGATGCCAGAGGACTTTATGCTCAGAGTCCACATCACACAGTAGGTGCTCATAATTAGTGTCTTACACGCAGTAGGTGCTTATAATTAGGCCAAAGCCAACCCTGTGGAATAAAAGCCCAGGAGGCTGCAGAGGAGGGCAAAATCGTGGAGGCTACATTGGCCAGAGAGGGAATGCGGGGGGACTGAGCTGCGCTAGAGAACAGCACAGGTTTGATGGGCCGGCGAGAGGCGAGAAGGGAACGTGGCGGGCAGAGAAAAGTCAGTGGGGAAGGCCGACGTGGGAATGAGCAGGGACTGTGCAGGGGCCACACGGAGGCCAGTAAGCTCAGAGCGGAGGGTGTACTGTATGTTAGAGACTAGGTGGGCAGGGCCAGTCACAGGGACCCTAAGTGGTGCGCAGTGGGGGGAGGGGCCTGTGGCTGTGTCTAGAAGGCAGAGTCACGTCCTGAAGAAAGCTGCGCTTGGGGACTGTTGACCTGACTGTTCCTGGGACCAGCTGGCAGGCTGAGGCTGCAGAAGGCTAGGAGGGTCCTGAGTAGAGAGGATCAGAACCCGAATTTGGGTCCTGGCCGTCGCAGTGGGGTGTGTGGATGGTGTGTGTGTGGATTTACGGACAGACTCCAACTAGGCTGAGGCTGCTGAAGCCGACAGGAACAGGGACATCAGAAAGGGAAGCATGTCTGGTGCAGGAGAGGACCTGGATCTGGGGTTGGACACCTGACGTAATCACAGGTGTTTCTCACCTGTACGGACACTTCAGTGCATGCACATTTGGTCCTAAAGGGGGCGTAACGGAGCGTCCACTGTTGATTCGGGGTAAGGGCCCTGCGTTTACTCACATTCTGGCGCACATACTCCCATCCTGCGGGCCCAGCACGGTGCTAGGGACTGGAGAAAGGACGGAAAGCAGTATTTGTTTAGGGCTTACTGTGTGCCAGGCTTCCCAAAGAGCGAGCTGCCGAGCTGGGTTTGCAGACAGAGGAGGGGTACGCCACGGGGACTGGATTGAGAACGGGCAGCCCGGTGCTGGCTGAGGCTATGGGGATCTAGGGAGATTAAGAATTGGGGATACTATACACTGATACTCTTTTAATATTGGTTCAGTATTTACGTGCAAAGTTGAGGCTGAGAGCAAGTGGGAAGAAGTAGGAGGGGAGGAGGCTCTCTGTAGACCTGAGCTGTTCAGCTCTGGCCCCACCGCCAGCCCCACCCCCAGCAAGACCAGAGGCCTGCAGGCCCAGCCTCCTTAGAAAGCTCCCCAACCACCTATGGGGCCAGTGAGATTCCTGGAGGTCTCCCCTCCACCCCAAGTGTCCTGTCCAAGACTTCCTTCCCTAAGGCAAGTTCTAGTCCAAGTCCTTCCCATCTCCCTGCATTTCCTGATATGTCGGTGACTTGAATACAGCTCCCACGTGGGCAGAGAGGGGCATGGGGAGGAAAGAGCCTCTAGGCCACTGGGGAGTGTGCGGATGCTTCTCTGTGGCTTGTGGGGAGAGTGGGAGGTAGAGATGGGCAGGAGATGGAGACAAGCAGGGGTCAGGTGGACTGAGGTCTTGGTGCAAAGCTGAAATTACTGTGCTTTTGAACCTTAGGCTAGGTCACATTCTTGGAGCAACTGCTACCCACGCAGGCAGGAGGCGGCAGCGTGGGCGGTCTGGTCCAATCACAGTCCCGGCACCGGGGCCAGGTGGGATGGGTCTTCTAGAGCCCGTGTGCCGCAGGTCGGTTCACACACGCGCGGGCCAGATCAGAACCACCTGAAAGGCATTTCCAGGCTCCACCCCAGCGTGGCCTTTTTTCAAACCTCTCCATGTGACTCCTGGACTCCCTCACACTTGGTGTTTTGTGGTGGGGGTTGTGTCCCGTTTCTCACGATGATCCACCGGGCTGGGAACACCTGGCTTGAACACCCAGCGCTGAGTCACTTCCCCCTAGGGAACTTGCTGATCCCTGGCATGGGGTACAGGAAGAGGCTCAGGTGCAGTGCTCCCGAATCTTGGGCCGTGGTGGAGGGGAGGTGGAGAGGCGGCCTGTTGAGAATGGCTTCTCTTGCCCTGAGGCTTGCAGCTACTCCCGGGTTGGATGGGTACAGTCAGTGCAGGAGGCAGGGCGGGCACAGCGTATGTGGGAGACGCTTTGTCTCAGTGATTTCTGGGGCTGAGCCCTGGGCCCCGAGGGCCTGGACTTTTCATCCTACAGTGTTTCTCTCTGGGCTGTCCTCTGAGCAATCGCTCTCCATGGTAACCATCCAGATGTGAACCCCACCAGAAGGACGGCAATGACACCGTTCTGGGCGGTTCTTCCCCTGGAGGCTGTGGCAGGTGGCCCAACCCATCACCTGCAGCCGGGGGACAGGTGGGCATTCCCAAGGAACATGTTCAGGCCATGAGCCTGTGGGAGGTGAACCAGAATAGAAGCCCAACCAAGAGCATCTTCAAAGCTCTGAGGGAACGGAGGGAAGAGGAGACCACCGCTAGCTAGGACCAGCCATGCAATAGGCACTGGGCACATCAAAACTCACGCGTGCCCACAACAGCTCTGACCATTCCACCATCCCATTTCACAGAGGAGGAAACTGAGGCTCAGAAAGGTAAAGTCACTTGCTCAAGGCCACACAGTGAGTGTGTGGTTGTGTGACTCTGACGCCATGATCTGTACCAACCAGTGCGGGGTCCTTTAGACAACGACAGCCATGTCCAGTTCCCGGAACTGAAATGGCCTCAGCACAACATGACTTTCTGTTTCTGAAGCTCCTGTTGAATTCAGCCAAGTGGAAAGTCCGGCCCTTGCTCCCTCCCAGGCCTCCCAGGCTAAGCCAGGTTTGGCGGCCCCTCCAGCCCCTGGCTTCCTGCAGTCCCAGCTTGGCTCCCCTTGGGGACGCTCCTCGCGAGCTTGTCTGGGGCTCCTCTTGGTGCAGGGGACTCCACAGGGCACAGCTGAGGCCGGGCGGCCCCCACCCGTGCCGTGTCTGGAGAGAACAAAATGGGGTTTCCCTCGACTCCGCGAGCACAGGCTTTTTGCTGGCTGGCTGTCTCTGCCCAGACCTCACCGCCCACTTCCAGGAACACTCTCAAGGTCAGGGGACCTGGACTCTGGGCCACTCGTGGGCGGCGAGCTTCCCGGGACTGTCCAGTGACAGGGCTTCCCCAGGACAGCGATGAGATCATCTGCCATTTCAGGCTGAGCCGAGATCCTCGGGCTCGACAAAGCCAGCTCAGGAGATGAGATATCCTGCATGACTCATCGGTGGGCCACGCACCAGGGCTTCCGGCCCGCAGGAGAAACAGACAGAGGGCCATTGTTTGCCCAGAAGCCTCCACGGCACGGCAGGCTCAATGGGGTCATTTGTGTCCCCCCCCCCCCGGGTTCTCCATAACCGTAGTCCTTCTGGGGGGTGGGGGTCCTTGCCATGGGAGGAAAACCAATATCCAGCTCCCTCCCCACAAGTCCCCTAAGAACATTCCTCATAGGGGACTGGGGTCAGGTCTGGGAGGCAACAGACCTTCTCACGCTCCCTCCTGGCTGCAAAAAATCAAGTGCGGGGCTTGTGGGTCAATAGGAAGAGACAGCTGCGGATCTGTTTCTACCATCATCTCTACAGACCCTTATCTAGTGGAGGGACACCTGAGCTCTACCTGACACGTGAGGACACAGACCCGGGCGCCGGGATGGAAGGCACAGGGCCTGGTGGCTGGAGCTGGGCAGAGCCAGGAAAGGAGGGAAGGGCTGAGCCTCTGCCCACGGGTTTGGGCCAAGCTGAGGGCCCTCGGATCTCTCAATGGGAAAAGAGCAAGAAAATCATTTTTTTTTTTTTTTAGAGGAATCAAAGGACACAAAAGGGAACTCACAGAAAGGGAGACCTGTGTGACTAACAAATTCATGGAAAGGTTGTCCACTTCCCTAGTTATCAGAGAGATGCAAATGAAAACAAGGAGACACTATGTTACACCCAGGAGATACACAAAAATGACTGAATGGATAATGTCGAGTGCTGACAAGGATGTGGGGTGAGGGAGCCCTCGGGTGTTGGCGGATGCACACCACGCAGGCAAGCAGTGAGTAACCGGGAAGGTTCTACTGCAAATCATTAGCAAATTCAGTGTGCAGGCGGCACAAGGAACCCCACTCCTGCTGGACTCCCCCCCGGGGACTGGACCAGGCCCCAGTGAGGGCAGGCACCCCAGCCCAGCTCTGGCCTCCCAGCCCGGAGCCCACACTGTCCAGCTGCTGGCTGTGGCCCGATGGGGCTTTGGAATCAGGACTCTGACCCTGAAGAGGGCAAGACCCCCATTCACTTCCCAAACTCCAGCCTGACATCCGACCATTCCTCCTCACTGCTGGTATTCGTTTTCCACGCGTGTGTAACAAACCCCTACGCACTCAGCGGCTTGAAACAGCACACCTTTATCAGCTCAGTTTCCGTGGGTCACGAGTCGGGCAGGCACAGCTGAGTCCTTTGCTCAGGGTCACACAAGACCATGATCAGGTGTGAGCCAGGGCGTGGGCTCCTCTGGCGGCTCAAGCGGGGAAGACCCGCTTTCTAGGTCACGTGCTTCCTTGCGGCAGTTTGTCCAGGCCCTGCTGACAGTCCGGGAGCCACTGGACCTGGGAGACACCTGTGCTTCCCTGGCGGCTGGGGAGTTTCTGTTTACCCCATCGAGTGAGCAGGAAGACACTCGACCAGGAGGGGCCAATCCCCGCTCAAGGGCTTTCACCTGATTGAACCAGGCCCACACAGAATCATCTCTGTCTTGATTGGGGATTTAATGACACCTGCAAAATCCCAGGAAGGCGCTCAACCAGGAAGGGCCAATCCCCGCTCAAGGGCTTTCACCTGATTAAACCAGGCCCACACAGAATCATCTGTCTTGATGAACTCAAAAGCAGCTGATTGGGGATTTAACGACACCTACAAAATCCCTTCACGATTGCCATCGTCTGGCAGCTAGGAGCAAGTCTCCTCCCGCTCACAGCCAAGGGGAGGGAGTTACACAGGGCAGGAGTTCTGGGCCACCTGGGGTCTGCCCACCGCACTGCCTGCCTTTCTGGAGGAAAAGGCCTCCCGTCTGCTGAAGGGAGAGGAAGCCTCGGGCAGCAGGAACAGCCTGGGAAACCGCCTTCCCAGTGCAGGGCGGGAGAGGGCAGGGCTCTGAACCTCCCAGGGAGGGTGCCGGTGTGTGTAGGCCCTCCCGAGGTGTGGAGGAGGTGAGGGGAGAGGAGTGGGTGGGAAAACACCCGGGGGTGGGGAGGCCTGGGCTCTCAGGAAAGGGTGAGGGCGGCAGGGAGCTTTGTGGGCTCCTTGGGATGGTCACTGAACTTCTCCACTTCCAGCTGAGAGGGCCCAGAGAGAGGCCCCCCTTCCCTCCCAGGTCAGCCCCTGACAGCATAGCCTCTTCCTCTGCCCCCCATCCTTGCCGCCCACCCCCCTCAACTTGGCTTTTACAGGCACCTAAGAGGTCAGAGCAGGGGCAGCGGGGAGGGCGCTGTGTGCCCCTCAGATACAGTGGGAGGATTGTCGCTGGGCAGACGTGACCTCACCCTGCCGGGCTCAGCTCATCCTGCTCCAGGCAGGGACACTGCTGAACGGAACAAGCACCCACTGTGCTGGGTCAGCCCTGGCAGGGACCCTCTCAGCAGGGTCAGAACCTCTGGCGCCTGTGCCCCTGTCCTGGGAGCCCACACTCCTGGCCTCCAGCCCTACTGAGAGACAAGGTACCAGGACCTGGTGGCCCAGGCAGGCTCGAGCCCTTGCATGTGTCTCCTGTCCAGCTGCCTGCCCACCCCCAGTCCTTGAGTACTTCTGTCTGTCCTGCCCCTGCCCCTTGACTGCTTTTGATCCCCTTGTACCTGCCAAGCTGTGGGCTGCTATTGAGGGCTGTTGGGGTAGCTGCCTGCTCTGACCGGGCCGAGGAGCCCCAGTCCTGTGAAACTCACCAGACTCTGGGCTCTGGGCCTGCCTCAGTGGCCCCTCATTCTGGCTCACCTGCCTGTCAGCCTAACCGGAGAGCCGCCAGCACCAGCTCCTCCACTCAGAACTGAGACCCTCGGTCACCCTCCGCTTCTGTTCATGCCCTAAGCAAGCAAGGAGTTTAGAGCAGGGCATATGCCATCAAAGGCAGGGCGCTGACCTGGATAACCCCTGTGCTGTCCTGAGCCCAGCTCTCCCTGCCCAGGCCTTGGCACGCACCAATCTGTCAGCCTTCACAAGCAAATCACACCAGCTTCGGCTAACTTAGAAAAAGTTTGATAGAAGGACATTGGGCGGCTCACTGGGTTATCAGGAGGCTGGAGAACCACGCTGGGAACATGCCAGAGGGGTCAAGGTCTCTCTGACCTGCCCGAGGGAGGCTGGAAGGCAGGTCACTCTGTGCATCTGTTCCTATACGGTGAGGGCCAGTGACTGCGTCTAGTCCCAGCACGGGGCCCCCACCACGCTACCCAGGTCCCAGCATCAGGGCAAAGGCTCTGCGTTCCTCAGCTGTGTCTTGTTGCTGTGGTTTCTGGCTCTTTCCACGTGTGGTACGTGCTCACACACTCAGGCTTAATTAGTGTTTTTTTGCTCCTTGAGCAAACGACCACCCTCAGCCATTGAATGGGGGTTTCTTCTGTGACTTGAAGAGATTCCCTATTCAGTTGCTTGGTGGCACCGAACAATGACACAGAGCTGTGTCCTAAGAGAATCCCTGGCCTAGGCTGGGCCAGGCAGGGCGAGAATACCCCGAGTGGCAGCCTCCCAGGGGCTGCCCCTGAGAGCAGCCAGGACGCAGAGGGCTGTGCTGGGCTCCGTCCTCTCCCACGCTCGGACAGGCCTGGCCTGCCACGGCTCTGCTTCTGGCTCCGACCTGAGCACGGACCCCAACCTGGACTGGGGTCCCTGAGCACGCCCCCACCACCCGAACACCCACCACAAGGCTCTGGGGGTGGAGAAGAGGGGCAGGGCCGAGAGGCTGTGACTGTCAGCTGTGTCCTCAGAGCCAGGCCAGGCCTCTGATACCGCGGAGGCAGCCGGCTTTCCAGGGCGCCCACCTTCCAGGAGGAATTCGGCCCCCAAGAGGGGGGATCGGATTGCACATTCCTGAGGCCTGAGTCACTCCTGGTTCCGCTCTGGCTGGAGGAATGTGTTTATGCTAACAGGGCGGAGGGAAGCCAGGGCCTCGGAGGGGCTGTGTGCACCATGTGTCTGTTCCCTGTGTCCGGCGGCTTGGGGCGGGAGTGGAGGGGGCTTCTCGAGGACGAGGGGGATGATGCTGTGGCCTCTGGGATCGCTGAGATGCTGTTCTGCAGGGCCCCAGAGGACCAGAGGAGGGGAGGGCCTTGTCCAGAGCTGGCTTTAACCTTCTCCCGTGGGACAGAGAGTGGAGAGGGGCCAGTACAAGTGGGGCCTCCCCTCGGGTGTCCTTGGAAAGGGACTTGCTGCCTCACTATCTCCTTCCAGCAAGGACAGCCTTCCAGAGGCTCTGAGGCTTGCGAGGCTCTGAGGCTCCAGCTGCTCCTGGTTCTGACTACATTGTAGCTGTGATGCCTGGCCCCTCACCCCACCCCCTCCCCACCCCATCCAGGGCTCTGTTGAGAAGTGGATGGTTCTTCTCCGTCTCCACCATGCGCCACCCAGCTGTGGAACGAGTCCACACACACTCCGGTGACACCGGCTGCTATCACCGAGGGCACGCTTAGAGTCGGTCACCGCACGAGGCCCTTCACACAGGGTGACCAGGTGTCCTGGTTTGCCGGGGACAGTTTGCTGGACCGTTACTAGTAGCGCCTCCTTTCACTGTGGAAGTGTCCGCGTTTGGAAGATAACGACATGTTCACCCTAACTTTATGGGTATTATGTTACTTAACCCCACAATGCCCTACAAGAGGGGCACTGCGAGGAGCCCCATTCTAGGATGCAGAAACTAAGGCTTAGAGAAGATAAGTCACTCGCCCAAGGTCATACAGTTAGAAGCGGCAGGTCCGGAAACGTAAGAACTCAGCTCTCGACTTCAAAGCCTCTCTGCTTAGCCAAAACAGCAAACTTCCTCTCCAAGATCCTTTGATGCTTTGAAGGGCTGAGAATCTAGTATCTCCAGATAGTAGAAAAACAACAATTAACGTCCTGCAGTTATCTTGGCCCTCTTCCCAGGCCACACACTGGCCATCTCTGCCTTGCTATCCCCTTTCCGAGAGATGGCGTGCACAAACCCGGTTCGCATTCATCGCCAACGGCAGCGTCACTATCACAGACGAGCAAGCCCCATTGTGTCTACTGGGTGCCAGGAGCTGTATGAGGTACGATCGTCTGATCTGCACACCAACCCTGCAAGTTGGGTGTTGGTCCTCTTTCCAAAGAAAGGTCGAACAACTGGGAGGAGGCAGAGCTGGGCTAGAACTCGGGGTCCCAGCTTTGAGCCCAGTGAATTCTCCATGGTGCTCCATCATGGTGCTTATACTTTGGAAACTCAGCAATGGGTTGCTGTTGGGGCTACAAGAAAATGGGGTTCCAGTGGGTTCATGGTAGAGACAGAAATGGCTAAATCAGGTGTAGGGACCCACAGACCCTCAAGGCCCCCAGGCAATCTGGCTACCCTGGAGCCAGGATTGTCTTCCCCAAGGGGACAGAAGTCAGCCCTTTGAGTCGGCCTGAGGCCCGTCCACGGATGATCTTCACTTGCTGGTAAATCACACTGAAGAGGTTTTCCAACAGTGTTTTCATTGCTTTGGCGGGAAAGATCAGATGTCTTTCAGAACAGAGCACGGCCACCTTGAAGGCAGAGGACAGCCATTACTGCCTCCCCATTCCAATGTCCTCTCCCGGAGACCAGCTCACCCAGAGCCTCTTCCCAGCCCAGCTCGCGGACTCCAGGGCGGACGAGATCAAAGCAAGCACGTTCCAGATGTTCCAGGGAAAATGGGATTTGGGAAAAGGATGTTTGTTCAAAATTTACCAAAAATAGAGAACCAAGAAGAGGAAGATGCAACCTTTTGACCCATTTAAAAAGCTATTTTCCAGGAAGGACTTTCTAAGTAGTAGACAATGTCACAAAAGGAAAGGCCAGTGGCTTTGACAGTGTAAACATACAAAGCTTAGGTACATTAAAAACCACCAAAAACAACGATAACAGTAAACACCCACTAGTAAAACACATGTCACAAATATCACAATAGCAACATGTGGAGGGCTCGTGAAAAGATTTTAAAATAAACCCTCGAGACCTTGCTAGAGAAGCAGGAGAAGAAAGCAGACAATCGACCCACACGTTTTAAGTGGTTTAAGAATTATGAACATTTTTGTTTCATCGATGATCATATGTTAACATTTAGAGATACCCGTTTGCCTTTTAGATACTGGGATTTGCTTCGCTGGTGTTACCACAAATCGGTGCAGACCCACGGCACCGGCGTGCTCAGGCTTGGTGGCAGTGGCCCGTGAGCCAGGGGCAACTCTTCCAGAAACACTTTGACGGAATTTACCAAGGAGAGTCAACTGGGAAATGTAAATGTCTTGGAATTTTCTCTAGGGAAATACTTAGAAAATCAAACAGAAAGTTATGGACAAAGATGATGAATAAAGGGAATGTTGAATAGCAAAATATGGACGCTCTGATGCTCCCAAATTGGCAAATAATGAAATAGGAGTAACTGTAGTGATAAAGATAATGGTTCTGCGTGAGGTGGAACCCCAGAGCTGCAACCAGCCCGCAGGGCACCCTGCCCCTCACTCCCCTCTCTCGGCCCCGAGTGCCGGCACGGCATCTCAGGCAGTGGAGAGCCCCGGGGACGAATGCCAGCCTCGAGGCCAGGACCGGGCAGGATGGTCGAGCTGGGGGCCTGGAGCCAGCCAGCGAGGCTCTGATAGCTGACAGCTGCTCTCCAGTGCAGGAGGCAGGACTGAGCCTGCCTAGCACGGTGCCCTGTCCCTGTGATGCCACTAGTCCCTTCCTCCACGGGGGCTGCCGAGGAAGAGAAAGCTCTGTCAAGTTCCTGAGGCAAGAACGGCCCTCCGTGGCATCCCCTCCCTGCACGCCCTCTCTCCTGCTTTGCAGAAACCAGGACCAAGTCCTGCTCGAGGCCACTCATCATCAGGCCACACAAAGCCTCGAGTGGGAGCGTGGCCCCTGCCCCCAAGAGCCACAGCCATTTAGAATCTGGGAGCCTCGCCCGATTGGTGTGGCTCAGTGGCTGCGCGTCGACCCATGCACCAAGAGGTCACCAGTTCGATTCCCAGTCAGGGCACATGCCCAGGTTGTGGGCCCGATCCCCAGTGGGGGGCATGCGGGAGGCGGCCAATCGATGTTCTCTCTCATCGACATTTCTGTCTCCCGCTCCCTGCCTCTCTCTGTGAAATCAATAAAGAAAAAAAAAAAAAAGAATCCGGGGCCTTGAGAACCCGATGCTGCCCAAGGTATTAATGCTGGGGTCCGCTGGGCCTGGCCAACCGCCCTCATGGCTGCTGGTGGTGAGGCCTCCTCAGGACACACACAGAGCCCAGCACACCCTTCCCAGAACGCCAGGGAGCCTGTCACAGCCAGAGCAGTCGGGTCAGGGTGAGTGCCCTGGCAGCTTCGGGAGGGGCGCCCGCCATCAGAGCCTCCGTCTTCCTCTGGGAGGTAAGGATAACACCAGCCCTTGACTCTCAGGCTGAGCAAGTGGACTGTGCCTTGCAGAAAGGCAAGGGCTGAAGGGGTAGGCGGGAACCACATGCCCTGGCATAGACCTGTGCCCACCCAAAGAAGAGGTGCCTTCTTCTGATTGGCACAGGGGTGCCCTGGGGGCTAGCTGCAGCTCTGGGGTTCCACGTCATGTAACCATTATCTTCATCATTATAGTTACTCACGCTCTACCTGAGGCAGGTGGGCCCCGAAAAAGGGACTCATTCTCATGTGGTACGAGGGGGGCTGCATGGAGGAGGGGGATTTGAACTGGGCCTGGCAAGGCCTATAACAGCCAGGGATTCCATCCACAGCCCATGCCTGGCCAGCCGACTGCCCCCGAGGCACTGTGGCCCGCTCATGCTGCTGTCCTCCAGCAGCTGTTTCTTCCCTGTCGCTGTATTTGGGCTCCTGTTGACCTCTCTGTGACATAAATGCAAACAAGGGAGCAGACGCACCCACATCAAAGCCCCAGAAGCTGGCGGCTGGCCCCTGCTGCGCAGGGAGGGTGACCAGGTGGTGGCCGTGTTCACCAGTGCCCACCGCCGGGACTCAGCCAGGCGAGGAGGCCTTCTCCGGTCCCTGAGTCCTCTGGGTGGCCAAGAAGAGGCGGCAGCCAGGACGCAGAGCCCTCCTCGTCTAATGAACAGGACATTCAAGCATGGGCCCCTAAAGCACTTCCACCGAACCTAGGGCTCCTTGGGCCACCAGTCGTTGGAAAACAGCCGACCCACTGGATGTGACCCGAACTTCAGAAGTTTTCCCAACCTTCCCCTCCATGCGTCAGCACCTCTCCCCCCAGCTCTGGCTGCACAGATACTCCCTGTTCCTGCTCCGGCCCTCCCATGTTCTCACTTTCTGCTTTGTCATTCTGGGAGGCTCAGTCTCTCTCCCTTCCTCCCTCCCTCCCTCCCTCTCATTCTTCTCCTGGAGAACTTCTAATCATCCTTCAGAACCCCAGCTAGGATACCACCTCCTTTGAGAAGCTTCCCTTGGTCTCCCCTCCCCTCTTCCCACAAACACAGGCCAAGTGGTTCTTCCCTGGCTCTGTGCGCCATCCTTCCCACCATCAAAACATTCCTCCTCCTGATTCCGAAGCACCCCTTTCCCTGTTGCTCCCACGGGGACCCGGGCTCCTTCAGAGTGTGGTGTCTTTTCACCTCTGCATTCCCTGAGGTGAGCCCATGTGGGTGCCCCATCACGACCTCTCAGTGCCGGCCTGAGGCAGCCACCAGGGCCGCAGCGGACTGGACTCTGGCTGGGATCTGGGCCACTCGAGTGTGTCTAGGGTCCAGCTCAGGGCCTCCCCTCATGGCCGCATAACGTGGCTGAGCCTGACTCATCCCTAATCTCCACTTGAAGACAGAGACCCAGAGGAGGTGGGGCCTGGAGACCAGCCACCCAAGGTGCCGCACCCCCACGCCAGGGTCCTGGGCTCCCTCCATGCTTACGGTGGGGGCTCTGAGCACGGGGTGCAGGCGGTGGGCAGCGTGAAGCCCCAGCCTCAGCCCTGGCATTTCCCCCAGCCCAGCAGGAAACAGGCCTGTGCTCCAGGACCCTGGAGCCAGAGGTCACTTCCTGGGCCGGGGTAACCACAGCAACACAGTTCCCGCAGCGGCGGACTAGCACGGTGTCCTCATCCGCTCCACTCGCGTCCAGCTCACCCGTTCCAGGCTAGGGAAGGACGTGGGCGGTTCTGCGCCCTGGCCAGCTTTCCAGGTGTTCTGGACGAGCTGGGACTTGCCTTTGACTTGTTTGTGGGGGGCTTCAGCAAGCATTCCCACCCCCTGCCTCCAAGCCTGCTAACTCACTTTTCTCAGCTGCAGAAGGACGGTGATTTCGATGAGAAGTGATTAGAACGGGGTTGCAGGGAACCCAGGGTTTGCACAGATGTCAGGACCTTTGCCAAGCAAACGCTTTGCCGGAGAAACCCTCTCTTACTGATTTTGTGTGTCAGACATGTTACAGCGCTGGGTACGATTTTTGGCTTGAGAAAAAAGTAATTTTTTCACCGATTAAAAAAAAAATCTGGCCCTGGCCGGTTTGGCTCAGCGGTTAGAGTGTCAGCCCGCGGACCAAAGGGTCACGGGTTGCGGTTCGGTCCCTGGCCCTGGTCGGGGGCGTGCGAGAGGTGGCCAGTCGATGTGTCCCTCTCACGTCGATGTTTCTCTCTCTTCCTCTCTCTCCCTCCCTTCCATTCTATCTAAGATAAATGGAAAAATATCCTCAGGTGAGGATTGGAAAAAAAAAAAATCTGAAAACTGCTGGACATGCTCTCTGTGCATTTAGAAACCTGAAGGGAAACTAGTGGGTTCTCACAGCTCCCTGTTTCCCTAACTGCCATTCCCTGCCCCAGGTGGCTCCGCCCAGCTGGCTAGGCAGCCAGGGGCCAGGGGTGTGCCAGGAAAGCCTTTCTTCACAGGGACCTGTTTTCCACACCAGGCTTTCACTCGTGTAAGACTAACTTCTTCAGATAGATCATGTGTCCTTTAAATTTCCTCTAAGCCCCTCTCTTCCTTCTCCAGTGGGTAGTGAGAAGGTCAGCTGAGCTTCTTCCTGGCAGAGGGTCTCAGATGCTTGGGAGGGACAGGACAGAGTCTGGGAAGGGGAGGTGGGGTGGGGAGGGAGTGGCGGGAGTGGGTGGAAACCCGGGCTGGGCACAGGAGCCCAAAGCCTGGGCGCTGCCCCTTGGGGCCTATGGCCGCCTGGAGTGACTGCTAACCCTGCTAGAAAAGTTTCTGTTTTTTTGCTCAGACTCCTGGCCTCCAGTCCAGGCCAGTAGCAGGGGGCTGCTGGGATTCTGACCCAGGAACTGGGGCGAGAAGATGGAGGGGCTGTCACAGCCCCAGGCTCAGTGAGGACACAGTGCCAGCCTGTCCCGCACTCCCAGCCACCCTGGGGCCAGCATGTGCATGCCTTGTGGGCAGTCCTGCCAACCACAGCGACACACCGGGCCTCATGCCCAGTTGGGGATGTGGGCCGTCACCCCAATTGTCCCGGCCACCCAAGTCAAGCAAATGAGATTTGGTACTTTAAAATCAGATTTGGATACAAACAAACCAGGAGAGTACTGGGATTGGAGACAGAGGCCAAAGGGGGTCCTTTCTCCCCCAACCCCCCAAGAAAATGTACTGATGGACTACTTGGGTAATAATAAAATAAGGTTTGTTTTTTTTTTTTTTAAAGATAAGACTTAAAGAACTTGCTGCAAAAATGTCAATTGCCTTACAAGAGACTCTAAACAGGTTTATTTTCAGAGTTGGGGGTGGGGATTGTCTGGTTCACAGTGCTCCCGCCTTGCTGAATGGTTTGGTGTCCGATCTGGCTCTCGGGCCTCAGTTTCCCCATTTGCAGCATGAGCAGGTGGACCTGACAGTCTCCAAGGTCCTTCCGCCCTGACAGCAGGCACGAAGAAGCTCCACTGTGCAAGGCAGCGCCAGCGGTGAGCGGCTCCCCAGGCCTTCCCCGGAGGTGCGGGCTCACTTCAGACGCAGTGTCCCTGACATGCGAGCCCTCAGAGGCTTGGGCCGTGGGCTGGGGAGTGGTCCCAGGGCCATGGGGTGACAGCAGAGCACGCCTGGGGCTCTTTGGGCGGTGAGCTGAGCTGTTTACCTGAGGACAGTTATGACGGGTCCCAGGAAGCCTTCGGGGTCCCCCAGGCTCAGGGCCGTCAGAGGAAATGCTGACACCGCAGCAGGTTTGTCCCTGGGTTTGGGATTTAACAGCCATGACCTGCATGTGTCATCGACAGAGATGGTCTGGTTAGGGACATTGGCCCTGTGACCCTGCCCCCCACACCCATCGCTATGACAACAGCTCAATAGGGTCCCAAGGGCCTAAGAATCCTGCTTCCACTGAGATCGAGGTTGGCTGAGGCCAGACAAAGAGGGATTAATAGAGCCCTGTTCTCATTAAGCCACAAAGCGCCATTATTACAAGTCGAAACAGCCCTACCAGGAGGTGCACCAGGCTTTCAGGTCGCTGAGAGCCCAGAATGGTTTCCAGCATCAGCCTCAAAGTCACCCAGAGCCCAGATCAGAGGACGGGGGGGAGGGGGGGGGAAGCAGGAACCACCCAAATGTCCGACAGACGGTCACGGAAAGCGTGCCAAAAGGCGCACAGATTAGTGTTCCCAGTGACAGTGTCGATTATCCGCATTACGC
Organism: Tadarida brasiliensis; assembly: GCA_030848825.1. Classification (NCBI taxonomy): domain Eukaryota; kingdom Metazoa; phylum Chordata; class Mammalia; order Chiroptera; family Molossidae; genus Tadarida; species Tadarida brasiliensis. The sequence continues at coordinate 67,371,296 of CM061270.1, read as the reverse complement.
TAAGGCCTCACGATACACAGGAACAGGTCACAAAAACTGTCAACAAGATGCCATTTTTGGAAAAAGAAAAATCATATATATGCCCACACAATAAAAATACGGAAGAAAGTATTTCAAAGTGTGAGCAGGGGTTATCTTTGGAAAGTGTACCCATGTGCAGTTACTTTCCTTTCAGTGTATCTCCTTTTTCTGCAGGAAACATTAGTTATTTTATATTTCTGATAACTTTCATTCTCTTAAACATTGGTGCTGAGAATTAGAGGGTGGTCATCCTTTCCCTCTGTGACCCAATTTCAGTTAATTAAGCCCACGAGAAGGCATTATTTGGGAGCGTCAAGTTTTCTTGATAACTAATATTCTATCAATTCAAGAGCAAATATTTTTTAAAATTTTGTTTTATATTAACCAATATAAAGTCACTTCTCGGCCTTTTGGCTAAGATCAAGTGGGGTATATTAACCAGTATCTAAGAAAATTATTTTTTGCCTTGGCCAGTTTGGCTCAGCGGTTAGAGCGTCGGCCCGCGGATCGGAGAGACCCGGGTTCGGTTCCCGCTAAGGGCACGTACCTCGGTTGCAGTTTGTCCCTGGCCCCGGTTGGGGTTGTGTGGGTGGCAGCCAGTCGATGTGTCTCTCTCGCATCGATGTTTCTCTCTCTCTCTCCGTCTCCTACTCTATCTGAAGATAAATTAAAAAATGTCCTCAGGTGAGGATAAAAAACAATAAAATAAAGAAAATTATTTTAAACACCGGAGCATGTCCCGTGCCTTTCTGACAACAGAATACAATGGAAAGAATTTATCATTAGCTTTGTCATTGTAAAGGGTCCAAATTCTACCATATTAGATAAAAGGCTGATCTCCGCCCCTGTTGGATAATAAGAAGTGTTTGTGCTTCATCAAAGACCTTCAGATTACTTCTTTATTGAGTACGTAGATTTGGCATTTAGAGTGTGAACTCTATCCTGGGGGCAGCAAAGGGAAGGAAAGTGTCGTGTTCGTGTATTGGAAAGATGACTGCAACTAGGACAATTTCATGTGCGCGACACTGCTGGCAGGAAGAGATGGGCGTCTGGAACAGGGAAGGAAGTCGTGCTGTGAAAAGATAGGTTATCAGGGAGAGGTTACACATCTGCTCTCTTCTAGCCGATAAACCCAAACACAGTCTCCTTTTAAGAGTAGCCACAGAAGAAAATTATTTCTGGCCTCTGTGCCAGGAAAAGCGATGCCTCCCCTAAGCTATGTTTATCTCATGGGCCCGTGAATCTTATAAATAATTGCATTTTCCTCTTTGCTTTGGCCACTAGGAAGCCCTGTGTATGTAGTAATTCTATACGCTGACTTTACCTTTGACTCTGTCTCAGATACATACTTTGATTTTGTCTAGAATACTTTATGGTATCTTTTTATTGTTTGAATTTTTATAAGTTGCATCAAATTCTTTTTGGAATGGAGTATAATAAAGGAATGATTTAAAAGTCTCAGCTTGAAAAGCAAAAAAAAGAATCTGTTGTTGTTTTGATTTGGGCAGGGTTCTCTATGTAAATATATCTTTAAAAACCTGGGAAGTCTATGACACTGAAAGCATAATCTACCAAAAAAAAAAAAAAACCTAGGTAAGATGGACTTTCTACAAATTTAAAACTTTTGTGCTTCAAAGGACACTATCGAGAAAGTGAAAAGATAGCTCACAGAATGGGAAAAAATATTTACAAATTATATATCTGATAAGGGACTTGTATCTAGAATATATAAGGACCTCTTACAACTCAATAATAAAAAGTCAAATAACCCAATTAAAAAATGGGCAAAGGATCTCAATAGACATTTCTCCAAAGCAGATGCACAATGGCTAATAAGAACATGAAGAGATGCTCAGTGTCACTAGTCATCAGGGAAATGCAAATAAAAACCACAATGAGATACCACTTCATGTTCATGAGGATGGCTACCATCGAAAAGACAGATATTAACAAGTGGTGGGGAGGGTGTGGAGAAATCCCAACCTTCATTTAGCACTGCTGGAATGTCAAACGATGCATCTACTTTGAAAAAGTATGGCAGTCCCTCAAAAAGTTGAACATAGAATTACCATTGGATTCAGCAATTATACCTAAGAGAAATGAAAACATATGTCTACACAAAAACTTGTGCATGCATATTCATAACATTATTTATAGTAGCCAGAAGGTAGAACACCTAAATGTCCATCAGCAAATGAATAGACAAAACGTGGTATTGCCGTACAATGGAATATTAGTCAGCCACAAAAAGGAAGGAAGTACTGATACACGCTACATGATGAACCTTGAAAACATTATGCTGGGTGAAAGAAGCCAGTAACAATAAGCCATACAGTTTATCATTCCATTTATAGGAAATGTCCAGAATGGGCAAATACAGAAAGGCAGAAAGTGGATTCATGATTGCTTAGGGATAGGGTGGCTGGGGAAATGAGATGTGATAGGTAAGGGGTGAGGGGTTTTCTAGGCTAAAAAATGTTCTGAAGTAGATTGTAGTGGTGGTTATACAACTCTCTGGACATAATAAAAACCATTAAATTTAATACTTTAAATAGATGAATTGTACACTGTGGGATAAAGCTGTTCAAAATAAAAACACCTGCCCAGTGGCGTGCTTGGCCCCTCAGCAGACTGAGTGTGTCTGGAACCAGGTCTACGTGGCAGCACAGACAGGTCAAACTCCAGCTCAGCTGTCCCCAGCTCTGCAACCTCCTCAGACAAATAACTTCATCTCCCTGAAATGGAGATGGTGAGTGATGTACAGTGGGCTTGTGCTGGGCCTAAGGGTGCTGGCACCCATAGGAATCGGATCCAGTGCTCCCTGGAGGCCTCCTCAGCCCCTGCCTTCAGAGGGGGTCAAACTTCCTAAAGGAACAGGACTTGCAGATTCTCTTAATGGGAATTGACTGCTGTTGGCCTTGTTGATGTTTAGATATTTAAATAATAATGCATCTGACCTACGGGTCTGAGAAACCCAGGGAAGATGCTGGAAGGCAGGAGTGTAGCTGAGGCCACTCCTTCCAGCTGTTTCCCAGGGAGCCTGGACCAGAGTGCGGGTGGGCCTTGTCCCTGGGATGGTCTGAGAGGTGGCCGTCTGCCCTTCATGGTCCTTCGACGGCCTGAGCTTCAGCTGAGGAATCAATGGATTTTTAGTCTACACTCTGCACCCCGCTTCCCCCAGCTCCTGTATAAGTCACCCACTTTTAAACAATCCCCTGGGACAGCCCTGGGTCTGGAATTCTTAGTCATAAAATCACAGAAAGTCAGTGCCAGGCCCCCTCGTGTTCAAGACAGGGCGACGGAGGCACGGAGATGGCAGGCGGGGTCCCAGGGGCCGGTCCAGCCGGTGGAGGCCCGGGAGCGTTTTCTGGCCCCTCCGGCGTGCTTACACTCTGCCCGTGGTTCACGCGTGTTCCCTCGTTTCATCCAACAACAACACGGCGAGGCAGATGCGACTTCCCGCTTTTCGAGGAGGGCAGACACCCCAGGTCACGCAGGGACAAGCAAGCTGGGATTCTAACCCAGCCTGTCTGATGCCCAAGCCCATGCCCTCCGTCCTGGAGTGGCAGAGGTCGAGCAGGGCACAGAGGAGTGCCAGGACCTGATGCTCAGGGCACTCACCGGCCTCACCTTGCTGTGCTGCCTGCCCACCCCGTCCCCCCACTCCCACTCATTTCTTCCCCAAATTCTGGATTCTCCGCAACCCAAGTTCCTCGGGGCTGACCCTCTCTAAACTTGAGCTCGGGAGCTTCCGTTTAAACTCCCACGCGGGAAAAGGAGAATTATGGATGTTCCCGCCTCTGAACCTCGAGTCTCTCTCTCAGGATGCCTTTTGTTGCCAAGGAAAATGAAACAGATGTCTTGGCAATAGCTTCAGATGTTTCCTGCCAAACCAGGGGAGAGCTCGCCTTCAGGGGAGAGGCAGCCAAGGAAGACAAGTCCCAGCTCATGTCATTCTCAGGAAACACACACACACAGGGCTCCTTGAACCTGGGCGGCCGCGCTCCCAGAGCCTCTCACCAGGATTTCAACACCAGGCAGAGAGACGGTGGCCCCCCTCCACTCGCCCCACACCTCCCATCTTCCACAGCCCTGGGCTTCCCTCACCTGCTCCCCATCATCCAGTGACTCCGGGACCCCTTGGCCTGGAAGGTAGGGCACCTACCTTGCTGGGCTTATCCCCATCACGCCCTAGGGACACGTGTGTGTGGTAAAATACACAGAACATAAAAGTCACCATTTCAACGATTTTACTGTGTACAGTCCAGTGGTATAACGTTGTATCACCATCATCACCATCGACTTTCAGAACATGTCATCGCCCTAAAAGGACAGCACCACAGTTTACTTACCCCTTCACCTACTGAGGGACAGCGTGCTGGCTTCCAAGTTTTGAAAAGTATGAGTAAAACTGCTATAAACATCCCAGTTTTCCTGTGAACGTAAGTTTCGATTCATCTGGGTAAATGCCAAGGGGCACAATGACTGGGTCGTGTGGTGAGGGGATGTTCAGCCTTGTCCTGTGGTTCCTTTCTCGGTTTCTTTGTTGAGGTGCACTTTCCGTATGCGAAACCTTCCCCATTTTAAGTGTACAGTTCAGTACGTTTTCTTTACAGTCATGCTCACACTTCAGAATGTTTGTCACCTCAAAAGGTTCCCACAGGTCCCCTTGCCGGCAGTGTCCCCTCCGCCAGCCCAGCCCCCAGCCCCTGGCTACTCCTGATCTGTTTCCTGTCTCTATCGTTTTGTCTTTTCTAGAACGTCATAGAAATGGAATCACGCAGTGTCGAGTGTTTGGGGTCCGGCTATATTACTTAGACTGATTTGGAGGTCCATCCGGGCCATCACAGCTCTCAGTGTTCCTTCCCATCACTGAGTAGTAGTGAGCTGCGTGGGTGCACCTGTTCGTTCACGAGCTGACCCTGGTGGGGATTCGGGTGGTTTCCTCTGGTTGCTATGAACATTTGCGTGTGTGTTTGTGGGTGGGGTTTCTTTTCCAAGGAGAATGTAGGAACACCCCCACCCCCCAACTTTCCCCCAGCCTGCCCAGGGCGATGAGGAGGAAGCTGGAGGAGGCCCACGCATGCAGAGAGAGAGGTGTCAGTGCTCACAGCAGGGCGACCAGGCTGTCGGAACCGCAGCAACCTCTCTCCACTTGACCTTCCCTTCTCGGCCCCGCCCAGCCAGTCACTCTGAACAAAAGGTCAGGGGCCAAGAGAGAGACGCACGTGTTTATTTGCTCATCTCCGTGGGGCTGGGAAAGCTGTGCTTGGTGCGGAGTGTGGGGTGTGCTGGGATGAGCTCTGCCGCCACAGCCCTGCTGGTGTTACTCCTAACGCTCGCCAGAATGATGTCTTTTCCAGAGGCGCGTTCCAGCATGTCCCATCTACCCTCCCTCCTGTCGGCCTCCACAGTCCAACCAGATCCAGGACCCAGGTCCCATGCTAGAGGCTCCAGACACCTGGCAGGACAGCTGACGTCTGGCTGAGCAGTGGAGAGTGCCAGGGCCCCTCTGGGGTCTCAACTGGTTTTGCACGTGCGGTCTCTGCGATCTCCACCCCACGCGCGGCGGAGAGGACGCTGTGTTACCCACTCGCAGATGAACAGACTGCGGCTCAGAGAAGCCAAGTGGCTGGCATAAAATGGCACAGCCTCTCCTCCGGCTACATCCCCCTCCAGACCGCAGGCGCCACCCCTTCCCTTTCCACCCAGAGGTCTGGCTGTCATTCCTAGATGAAGGGAGGGAGCTCTCGAACCCTGGAATTCCTTACAACGCAACAAACAACTGAGTGACAACTCAACAGAATTTCAATTGTTCACATATAATGGGCACCAGGAGTTGATCAAAGCACTTTACAGATATTAACTCATCTTCTCCTGGTGACTACCCTGATGAAGCAGGTAGGATTATTATCCCCATTGCATAGGTGAGGAAACTGAGGCACAGAGAGAGGAAACTGGCCCAGGGCCACACAGCTAGGAGGCCAGAGAGCCAGAAACTGGCCCACAGTTGCCCATGGACTTTTCTGTTTGTTTCATTGTCCAGTCATTCATTCTTAACAGTTTTCTTGAGGTATAATTTAATTTAAAATGCACCTATTTTAAGTGTACAATTAAATGACTTCAGTCAACGTACAGAACTGTGCAAACATTACAGCAGGCCAATTTGGACTATTCCATCACCCCCCCAAAAGATTCTTTGTGTCCATTTGCCATCACCGTTCCGATCTCGAGCCCAACCACGAATCTACTTTCTGACTCTGCAGAATTGCCTCTTCGGGAATTTCGGATACAGGGGATCATACGCTATGCGGTCTTTTGAGTCAGGCGTCCTTCACGCCGCGGAATGTTTCTGAGGTTGACCCACATTGTGGCAAGTGAGCCATGCCTTCTGATTGCTGAATAACACTCCATCGTGTGACCACCCGCATTCCGTCTGTCCGTCTACCAGCTGGACGTCTGGGCGTCTCCACTGTTCGGCCGTGACGACTAACAGTGCGGTGAGCCTGCGTGTACAGGTCTTTGTGGGGACACGTGTCCCTGTCTCCTTGGGTGTATTTCTAGGAGTGGGATTGCTGGGTCATGTGGCAAATTTATGTTCAACTTAAAAAAAACAACTGCCAAATATTTCCCCCCCAAACTGCTGCAGTGTTTTCCGTTCCCATGGCCGCGGATCTTATAGCCTGCGAGGCCGGGGTTCCCATCCCAGGGCCACCATCCAGCCAGAGAGCCCAGAGAGTCCTAGACCATCTGGGAAGTAAAATGAGGCCCCTGGGCGGCCCTGGGCGGAGCTCAGCCTCTCCACTGCTCCTGGTGGTCTGTCTGAGAAGTAGGTAGACAGTACGTCAGTAGGTCTGCTTTATAATCTAAAACAAGTCACCCTCTGGGACTGAGGGCACTTCTTAGGGGGAATCAGCAAAGTGGCTATTAAACCAAAAGGGAAAACACACACACACACACACACACACACACACACACACACACGTCAGGAGTGATCTCGCCAAGGGATGCAAACCCAACTGAGCAGAGGAGACACCCTTGGGTGCCCTGGGAGTCGGCCAGCAGCTCTCATGCTCTGGAAGTCGGTTCCTACCTCCAGCTCTGTCAGAGGCCCGGGGAGAGGATGATGGGTGTCGGCAGGAGAGCAGCCCAGGACCAGCTGCCTGGGAAAGCCATCGGGCCATCCGTGAGCCGGGGCTCTGAGCAGGAGGCACCACAGCCCGCCGGGAAAGGCCTTCTCAGACCCTCTCGGAGGAAGAAAGCCTCCTGTTAGCCAGGGCAGCTCTGAGTGCCGCCGACTCTCCATTCTGTGCCACAGGTTGGTCATTTTTGGTAAGATTTGAAGTTTCACTATTTACTAAAGAGATGCAGCTTTTCGAGGGCCTACATTTCTGGCGGCAGCTGCAAACAAGAGAACGCAGCCCCGGCACGTGGTGGGTGTCCAGCAAGGGCCCTTTCCTGCCAGCTCTCTCCTCAGACGGGGTGGAGATGGCAGGTCCCGCTGAAATGCTCACGGAGCCTCCAGGGATGGCACTGGGTGCCACGGCTTGCACGCTGCCTGCCTTAGCTCCCTCCTGAAAGCCAGCCATTCAGGACAGCAGGTAACTAGACCCACTGGGCTTGCCATTGCCCTGGGGAAGGGGACACAGTGGCCCAGGGGTGATCAGGCTATACCTTCGCCACATCGGGAAGGTCCTGGGGATCACAAGTCACACACTTGGTATGTCTGGCTCGCACCACCAGTCACAAGCAATGTACAAAGGCTGCCACTGTTGTCCGTGGCTGGGTGATTCCAGCATCCCCCAAATCTTGTAAGATAACAAGGCTGCAGCACGACCTGGGACCAGATGGCACCCAGCAGACCCTGAAGCAGATACAGGAAACATACCAGTCATTGCTTCTGCTCTCAAGCAACTCAGCCGCCTGGAGGGTACCAGGCCCTTCGTGGCTGAACTGGGCTGAGCAATGTCCCCCAAAGTTCATGCCCAGCTGGGACATGTGAATGGGACCCTTTTGGAAACAGGATCTTTGCAGATGTAAAATGAGGTTGTGTGGCCTCAGGTGGGCTCTCATCCAATGACTGGTGTCCTTACAAGCAGAGGGTAATGTGGACCACCATCCAGGGGACAGCAGCTCTGTCGTCCTTCTCTCTACTGGATATGCTCAGCTGGACAGCGGGTGAGCATGACTCTCCACGCCAGGTTTCCCTGGAGACTGCAGGTGTGGAGACAAACCAAAGCCTAACCCTGGGCCATGATCACCGCACAGAGTGGACCGACACAATGCCAGGGTGGCACTGGCTGGCACTGTGCTATCTTGTCTGCATCGGTGTGAGGGCAGCCCCCAGCACACGTGGAGGTGACCGGGCCCCAGGTGCCTTGCACTGATATGGTCATGGGACAGCAGAGCTTGAAGGGTGGGCGCTGGCCAGGACAGGCGCTATGATCGGGACTTTCCAGGAGGACTGGCCGGAGTCCCCAGCTTCCTGAGAGGAGCAGTGCTGGAAGGGGGCGGGTCCCCTGTCACAGACGGCACGTCCTGTCCACGGGGTTCAAAGCCACATAGAGACAAACACGCCCCGCTGGCCCTGTTAACCCTGTTTCCCTGCCGTGGTGAACTCGCAGCTCCTTCTCTAACGACCCAGCTGCGTGTTCTCGGGAGCCCGAACCCCAATCTGAGCTTAGCGACGAGATCCAGAGCCAAGTGTGGGGAGGCCAGGGCTGGCTCAGACTGCCCTGCACGGCTCCCGGGTCCCGGGAATGTCCGCTTACCTCGGGGTCCTGGTCAAAGCAGCAGCTCAGAATCTGAGTCCGCAGTGTGGAGGCCGGGACAGGTTTGTGTGTGAATGGACGGGACTGTCTGGTGTCAAAGGGCCTCCTAGACCAGTTTCCACTCCGAGGAGACGGGAGGTGAGATCTGGAGAGGGAAAGGGCCTCTTCCCAAATAGGTCCTGGCTGAGCAGTTACTGACCCGCTGACTCCCACGGGGCCGGGCTCCTGGGCCTCAGTTTACACAGTGGGATGTTCCCTTTGCCTTCACCTCACCCTCCTGAGCAGCAGCCACGAGGCCCCAGGTCCTGCAAGGGAGCGCACTGTTAGAAAGACAGCCCCCACCGTCCCCCACCATCCCCCATCGTCCCTGGTGCAGAAAAGAACACCACTAACAGATGCTGGAACGAGTCACCGACACACTTTATTGCATGACTGGGTGCCACTGATTCACCGGTAGGTCACCCACCACTGGGTCCTTCCTGCAGTATGTGAGGGAGTGGGCAGGGCGGGGTGGGGCGCCAAGGCCTGGCAGGGGACGGGCGTGGCACGTGCTAGCAGCCGGGCTGAGGCTGTCCCAGAGCCAGCGCAGGGCCCAGGGAGATGGGCCCCGGGAGCCTGGGTAAGGCAAAGGGGAGGGGGAGTTCAGCTCTCAGGGCCCAGAACTGCCTGCTTCTCACTCTGGCACAAGTGCAGGGGTCGGGACAGCCTTTTCAGGACTGGACAGCTGAGGAGATCGGGCGAGTGCTCCCGCCACAGGGCAGGGCTGGGACTAGAGGTTCTGATGGCAGCACCCAGCCCGAGCCAGGGGGCCTCCCTCAGGGTTGTCTGTTGGCCCCAACAAGGAAAGGTCTGGGGTCCTCGTCCCAAACCCCCTTTCACTGCCTTGGTCAGGCAGGACAAGCCGAGAAGCAAGAGTGGTTGCATTTCATAAAAAAAACTTGTGTTTCATTAAAAACTAGGTCTGAACATGAAGAATATATCATAAAAAAGGAATTCTTTGCTCCATTAAACATCATTCATTCAGTGAGATTTCCTGAGTACTGCACCAGGCCCAGTCCCATGTGCTGGGCGTGGGGGTCCGGGGGAGTCTAAGGCACTGGCCCCGCCTGGCACAAGGTGCCTTCTCCCTGGGGGGCGGCTCCCACTGGGAAAGGCCGGAGAGCAAGTCCAGACCCGGAGGACAGGGAGGGCCTGGCAGTATCTGCTCTGCACAGACTAGACCTTCGGAGCAGCGGCTGGAGAGCATCCTCCTAAGCCCACCCTGAACAGGAGGGACACGCCAGGCCCTGGCCCGGGCAGACTCCACAGGGTGCTGGGATCACTCTGCTCAGAGCTGCAGGGCTGGGCACTGGTGCCATGGTCTGGGGCCCAGGCGGGCCATGGTCTGCCTGGCCAGGTCTGCCCTGTGAGAGGAGGAGCGGAAGCCCGGGGCTGCTTAGACCATCTGCACCCAGAGGTGCAGGGCTGGGCCCGACGTCTCTAACTGGACACGGGGGCAAGCACCCTGCTTAGCCCCTGGTAACCAGAGGCGTCTCAGCGACACCCCAACCAGCCAGGCTCTCCCAGGCACCCACTCAGCACTCCTCTCCTGGGGGACTCTCCCAGAGCCAATAGGCCTCAGGAGCCATGCTGCCCAGAGACTCTGGTCCCCCCAACCCCACCCAGGTTGGAAGATCCTCCCTCCTGTGCTGAGGCGGCAGAGCCGGTGGGCATAAGTGGGCACAGAGTTTCCCTGCCCGAGCGGAGCTGCCTGGGTCCATCTCAGTCCATCCTGGGCCCCACCTGCCCTGCCTCCATGTGCACGTGGCTGAGACGACTGGGCTTGATTCCTGCGGTGACCTTCTCTGAACTCTGCAGGGTTCCATGACCCCACCAGCCAGAAGAAGAACAAGGAGGTACAGGGGTTCTGTGACCTGAACTTCCCCCCTCCCTTCCTCCCTGGGGACTCGAAGTCCTGGCCTGCAAGGCACAGTGTCCACCTCACCCCAACCCCTGCGGAGAAGCGGGGCCGCTGGCCAGGCCAGCACTGGGCGGGAGGGTCAGAAGAGGCTGGGGGTGGCCTGGCCAGGCGCGTCGTGGTCCCGGATGTACTGCAGGATGTCCATCTCGTCCATGGCTTGGACCTGCTGCTGCTGCCGCCCAGCCACGGCCTCAGGCGGGCCCGCTCTGGGGGGAACAGCTGGCTTTCTGGGGAGCGCCGGCTTAGCTGCCACTGGCGGCTTGGGCTTCGGCTGGGCCTGGGGTTTGGTCTCAGCCCCCAGGTTCAGAATCTGGTCCAAGTCCTCTTCAACTCTAGGGAACCAGAGGGAGACACCCTGAGCTAACCTCCTGCAAAGCGAGCAAGCTGTGGGCGAGGGGACCCCCCGTCAGAGCCCTCCTCATTCTTCCTCTGAACTTGGTCTCCATGGCGGCTGCTTCTGAGGGAGACGTCCTGGTTCTGACTCGGGCACTGCCACCTGCTGACTGTCATCTCAGGCAGGTCTGCTGGCCCACAGTGCCCCTGTGGGCAACACGGTGCTAGACAGAGCCCACCAAGGGCTGGAGCCAGCCTCAGCCAGGGCCCCCCGACATTCCACCTTGGCCCTGGACCTGACAGCCTACAGAAGTGGGGTGGGAGGGCTAACAGCCGCACAGGACCAGTCCCGGGCACCAGAGGGCGGCCAGGAAAGGAGTCGCAGCTGGACCCTGCCCTGCGGCTCCCTCCTGGTGGAGGAGCGATCCCGGGAGCCCAGCTGCACACCGGAGGACCAGTCAATCCATCCCACCACCCTCCCACCCACTCACTCGGGCTCAAGGCCGTCCCAGGAGGCGCCATCTGGGGACAGGCTGCTTCGGGCAACCTCAGCTCAGAGGTGCCTGGCCGCTCCACGTGGCAGCCCTTCCCGGGCAACCCTGCTGGCTCCCGCTTCCTCCACTGGCGTCCAGGGGCCCGCAAAGAGCTCAGAGGGATGGAGTTACCCTCAGAGGGGCCCCTGGGGAACCAGCAGCAGCTAACAGCTTGGGTCCGAGTTCGGGACTGACATGCTCGGCAGAGCGCCCGCTCTGAGCTAACAGAAGCTGGACTTGCTCTGAGGTAGGAGTGGGACGATCTCACTTGGGGCACCCGTGGCCACACGGGCACCCCTTTCCAAGCTCTCAGTTTCCGTCTGGGCTCTGGAATGGCTAGAATAGGTTCCACGAGCGTAGTGACGTGCTGCGTGGTGCTGTCCCCTCGAGCCACGCACGTGCACAGAGCCCCGCTGCACACTGGAGTCGCCTCAGCCATCTGGCCAGAGCCCCTTTGAAGGTGACGCCTTTAACACCCCCTAAAGGATGTTCCATAGAACACAGGTCTGAGAGTGCTGGTGTCATGGATTCAGAATCGGCCCACTGCCACTGCCTCCCGGGGACGAGCGGCGTCCAGGAGGCAGCAGAGGCTCCCTGGGCGGGACATGCCTGCCGGGCTCTGCCACCCCTGGAGTGGACCCTGTACTCCGCTTCCCTTTGCCTCCCTTTCTCCCCTAAACACATAACACATCCCGGGCTTCCCCCAGCCTGCCGGGATGTCAGGGCGAGGACACAGAAGACAGGGGCCGTGGGGAGAAGGAAAGTCAAGGGGCTGTCCTGGAACTCAGGCGTGGTGGGTACTCAGAGAGCTGGGCGAGAGCCTGGCTGCTATGGAGGGTGCAAATGACAGCCCCCCGCCCGGGGCCTGTGCCTCAGCACCATGAAATTGGTCCTGGAAAGGGACAGCTCGGCTTCCTGCAATGCACCAAGCACGGCCTGCATTCTGGGGGCACGGATGGCGTGATGGAGGGGTGCACAGTGCTAAGCACACTCACGGCGCAGCAACGGAAGCCCCGGGAAGCTGCTGCCCCCCCTGCCCCACCCCCCCACGGGAGGCCGATCTCCCAGCCTCTCCTCCCAGTGGCTGCAGGGTCCTGGAAGGTGTGGGAGGACAGGACAGACAGTCAGACCTGGGTTCCAACGCACCTGGGAGTTGTTACCTCTCCCACACTCCACTAACTAGAACACGGAGATAATAGCACCCACCCAGGGGCTGTCGTGAGGATTAAGGTCACGGGTAAAGAGCCAGCATGCTGCGGGCACACAGCGAGCACCCCGTGTAGTGACTACCAGCTTTGCCCACAGCCTCCACCGTCCTCCACACACCAGATGAACCTTGCTTTCCCCTCTGTAAGGCCCACTGAGGGGACTGCTGGGGACCCTCTGTAAGACCCACTGAGGGGACTCTGCTGGGGACCCTCTGTAAGACCCATGGAGGGGACTCTGCTGGGGACCCTCTGTAAGACCCACTGAGGGGACTGCTGGGGACCCACTGAGGGGACTGCTGGGGACCCCTCTGTAAGACCCACTGAGGGGACTCTGCTGGGGACCCTCTGTAAGACCCACTGAGGGGACTGCTGGGGACCCACTGAGGGGACTGCTGGGGACCCCTCTGTAAGACCCACTGAGGGGACTCTGCTGGGGACCCTCTGTAAGACCCACGGAGGGGACTCTGCTGGGGACCCTCTGTAAGACCCACGGAGGGGACTCTGCTGGGGACCCTCTGTAAGACCCACTGAGGGGACTCTGCTGGGGACCCTCTGTAAGACCCACGGAGGGGACTCTGCTGGGGACCCTCTGTAAGACCCACTGAGGGGACTGCTGGGGACCCACTGAGGGGACTGCTGGGGACCCCTCTGTAAGACCCACTGAGGGGATTCTGCTGGGGACCCTCTGTAAGACCCACAAAGGGGACTCTGCTGGGGACCCTCTGTAAGACCCACTGAGGGAACTCTGCTGGGGACCCTCTGTAAGACCCACTGAGGGAACTCTGCTGGGGACCCTCCAGGCGAGCTGCGTGCTGCCAGAGGTCGGTGTCCTTTGTTCCCAAACCTGTTTATGCCAGTTATACCTGCTCTTGTATTTAGGTAACTTAATTATTCTTTACATAAACGATTAAAATCTGAGTGTGAAAGGAAAAAAAAAGACGTGGGCACAACATTCCCTCTTCTGGAAGCTGCTGAGCTGCTGGACCCGCCTCCCCTCACCGGGTCCCCCTCACTGGTCCCATCACTGCTGGGGGCCAGCTCCCACCCACAGGCTCCTGCCTCCCTCAGAGACCGAGGCTGGTGAAGGGCTGACTATGTTGGGGCAGGTCTGTGGCTCCACCCAGGCCACTCTCAGAGCCGGAGAAGCACCGCTGGGGACAGGAGGTACCTGAACAGCTCCTCGACAGCCTCTCTGCGGCCCAGGAGGGGCGTGGGCCCTCCGCTCTCAGGTGCTGCTGGCAGCAGTAAGGGGTCACCCAGGGGGACGGCCCCACCAAGGTCAGGATCGTCAAACAACTTCAGGGCTGTGGAGAAGGCAGCAGCAGAGTGATCAGGGGAAGTCCTGGCCCGTCCGCAGTGGCTGGGGAGGGGGCGCAGAGTGGAGATGGCTTGGCCCAGCCAGGCAAGAGCAACCAGAGCACAGAACCAGAGGGGTGGGGCCAGGTGGGTATAAGGGACATGCTCATCGGGCTGGCACACCTCTCTGCCCAGTCCCCCCCTCTATCTCCTGCCATTGGGCCAGTCAGCTGACGGCATGACTCAGTTCAAGTTCAGTGGCCTCCCCACTGCTTTTAGGAGGAAAAGCCTCTGCAGCTCACTGCACCCCATGACCTGGCCCGGCTGGACCTCTTAGCTCAGCCCCACGGCTGCACCCCAGGTTCAAGCGCTTACTGAACACTCACCGCCGGCCAGCGGCTGCTGCCTGCAGGACGCAGTGACGAGCTGACCCCGTCCTCCCGCAGTCCCCGCCTCCCAGGAGCCTGCTGTACCCCCACCGTCCCTGTCTCTGCTGCCCTTCGGGAAAGGCGACCACGGCCTCTTCACCCGGAACAGCCGTCCTTCTTCAGCAGGCCAGGCGAACTGTGCTGACCTTTCGGGGTCAGCTCGAGTAGAGCCCTCCCCGTCAGGAAGCCTTGCCTGATGTCCCCACTCAGACTCACAGACTCAGGCTATCCTGGAACTGTCGGGAGATGCCCTGTCTCCCACGGGAGGCCCAATCCACACGTCTCAAAGCAATAGGGAAAGGTATCCCCCCTTCCAAGGACGATCAGGATAGACACACAGCCCTAGAGTGTTCCAGGCCGTGGGAAACGAGGTACAAGACAAGATTTCTGCAGCAGAAATCTCCACGGTTGAGTCTGGACCATGATGAAGTGAGACAAGGCAGACTTCTGTCCTGCTCACGTGCGGCAGGTCCAAAGCCTCTCACAGAGGGACGCGGGTTCCCCAGGGCCACCAAGAGGGATGGGAAGACACTGGGATTCTACTTACGGTCCCTGGGGGATGTGTCCTCTGCGGGGCCCCGGGGGGAGAGCTTCCTGCTGGGGCCGAACAGCCCCTCGTCAGGGTCCACCTCGTCGTCAAAGAGGGTGAGCCGGGGCGAGGGTCTGGGCTTCACAGCTACATCGGGGCGCTTTTTGGGCTTCTTGGAGCTAGAGAATCACAGATAAAACTCAAGGTTAGGACGTCTCAGGACAGCCCAGGTGCTGGACGGGCCTGAGCTCATGTCCCGAGGGAACTTTCCAAGGGTCTGACATTGGAGGTGGCAACAACCCGCTCCCAGAAGTGGCCGAGCCCCATGCCCGGGAGCCACAGTCGGGACGCAGGAGAGGGTGGGTGTCGGGGCTACATGGCTGGCTGCCAGAGGACCCCCAGATGGGAAGGTCCAGTCAGGCCTCAGGCTTCACTGCGTGGTCACAGGTCAGAGGACACGCTCTCCTCCCAGGGGCTGCGGGGACAGCCGACCTCGGTGCTCCCTGGAGCCAGACTCAGTCCCTCCATGCCCCTCAGAAAGGGGGTGGAGGCAGTCTGAGGCTGCAAACCTCAGGGCCCAGCCCCAGGAGAGCAGAAAGCACTCTTGGTAAATGTTCAGCTTCCCCATACACATCCCCCGTCCCTTGAGAGGCACACCCTCCATCAGCCTAGTCAACACTTCAGTCCCACTGAGCACACGCCTCCTTCAGGGAGCCCCTCAGCTAGAGACCCCACTAGGCTCTGTCACCCCCGAGGTGGCCAAGGCCCTGCTCTGGGCCAGACACTGATGCGGAATCCAGGGCACGCGGGAAGCTCCCGGGCGTGGGGTGCTTAGTCCTGGGGGGCGGAGGTTACAGGGCACGTGGGAAGCTCCCGGGCGAGGGGGTGCTTAGTCCTGGGGGGCAGAGGTTACAGGGCACGTGGGAAGCTCCCGGGCGAGGGGGTGCTTAGTCCTGGGGGGCAGAAGTTACAGGGCATGTGGGAAGCTCCCGGGCGTGGGGTGCTTAGTCCTGGGGGGCAGAGGTTACAGGGCATGTGGGCAGCTCCCCGGGGTGGGGTGCTTAGTCCTGGGGGGCAGAGGTTACAGGGCATGTGGGCAGCTCCCCGGGGTGGGGTGCTTAGTCCTGGGGGGCGGAGGTTACAGGGCACACGGCACATTCACAGACTGAGTGCGCAGACCAGCTCACGTCACTGTGAGTTACGCCACCAGTACATCAACTAATAAACGTGGGTTTAGTTTAACGAGATGATCCAATCCCTGCTGCTGATGCCTAAGCGAGTCATTTCAAGGTTCCTGCAAACAAGAATACGCTTTTTACTGGAAACAGGATTTCTGGTTGGACTGACCGCCTCGCGGGCATTTCCACTGGACGGAGGTCACCGGCTGAGCTCATGTTGGCAACGCTATGCTGAGGGGCTGGTCTGCCCTCAACGAATGGTGCAGATTAACCAGCAGCAGATAAAAATAGCAGCAGGCAGGGCGGATGTTGGAGGGCAAGGTGCTCCCAGGCGACCATTCCCACCATCTGGGCGTAGACGCCTGGTAGGATTTCAGGTCCCAGCTGGGTGGGGAGAAGCTGCAAACGCCAGGAGGCACCTGTGGGAAGGCCCAGGACGGGGCACACCTCCGCACTCAGGGCTGGGGTCCTGGCCGGAGGACCGGTCAGGCTCATTGCTCGGAGGAAGAAACAGTGGCTCAGAGAGGCTAGGGGTCTGCTCAAGGCCACACAGCATGCAGGGGACACTGTGACTAGAACCGAGGGCGGTCATGGTGACGGTCCTCGGCTCCTGCTCCTCAAAGCCCCATGAGCAGGAATGAGATGCAGGATGCGGAGGGTAACGGGCTCGACCTGCCTGCTCGGGGAGGTGGTGGGACATTGTGAAGGCAGAGGGGGAGCAGAGAGGGAGTGGGGGCTGTGCCAGGAAGCCCACGCGCCCAGTTCTGTTCTTTCTCTGTTCCAGGCACCAGCCAGATGGGCTCACGTCACAGGCCACCAGGGACTCGTCTCTGCTTTGGCACCAGCCCCAGGGCCTGCCTGGGCTACTGGGAAAGCTGAAAGTAGCCTGGACTCCATCCGAGCACAAGAGCTTCCCAGAAACTTCAGCCACCGCTCCTCACACACCTTGAAGAGTCAGGGGTGCTTCCCGCGTTTGTGTCAGTGATCAGGCAGTGCGTCCAGTTCTAAGGACCCAGGGAAGCGGGTACCCAGGACAGGCTATGGCTCTCAGGGCAGGCCAGCCAAGAGGCTCCCACCGAGGCCTCCTGAGTCAGAAACCCAGGGGCGAGTCCCCGTGGAATCAACAATCAGTCAGGTTTGGGAGCCACTGGACCCGCGTGGGGCCGGGGCTCTGCCTCACTGCTGTCCCTCAATTACCCTTCCCCTGGCCTTGCTGCGGGGACCGGCAGGGACTGCAGCGGCGAGGGGGGAAGCCTGGCCCAGGTCCACCGCCCAGAAACGAGCAGGCCCGAGATCAGCTCCTGGAGAAAACACACTCACGTCCTACCAGCAAAGGGGTCTCCTGCAGCAGGGGGGTGAGAGGCTTCCCCTGGACCAGAAATCAGAGGAAGTGTGGAGAGAAAGGAGCCCTCTGAAGAACAAAGGCAGTAAGAGCGAATCATCGTGATTAATTATCTCTGGGAGCCATGCAGAGATCCCAGCGATCTCCCTTCTACCTCCTTCTGGATCTGAGAGCACAGATCAGACCCGACTTTCCTGTTCTGTGAGTTCTCCTCTCAGATTGAATGAATGTCTTATTTTCCTCCCTGGAGAGGTTTTTGATCTTTTGTTGTCTTGAGTTGAAATAAAGCGATTCTAGGGCACTGAGGCTGCACAGTCGGGCACCTCTGCCCTCCACCCCATGCCACCCGGGCCGTCCTGCCTCCCTGGCTGAGCAGGGAATATGGACCTTTGATGACTGAAGGCCCCAGGCTCCTGTCCTGGGACTCAGCAGTGTATCTGGTCCAGAGCAGATGCTCAATAAATATAGAAGGAAAAAAAGAAAGGATGGGTGAGTGGATGGCGGAAGGAAGGAAGGAAGGGTGGAAAGGAAGGACAGACAGACAGATAAACAGAGATGGACAGACAGGGTGACAGCATATCTCTTATCCAGACTTCTTTCTTCCTACTCCCCCAGGGAGGAGGGGGGCCCCGGCGGCACTCTGAGACATAGCCGGGTAGCTGGAAAGCCCTCCACTGCCTCGTACCTCCTCCCAAGCACTCAGAAACCTCAGCGGGCCTCTCCCCGGCCCTTCAGCCGTGCTGTGAGCAGTTCATCCACTCACTGACCCGTCCTCACGAAGCACCTTCCACAGGCGGAGCCCTGCTGGGTGACGAGGGCAGAGATGGGTACGACCTGCCCCTGCCCCAGAGCCTCACAGCTGCGCAGCCCCAGACACAGGCGCCGGCTGGGACCACGCAGGGCAGTGCTTCTGGGAGTGTCGGAGACGCGGGCAGGAGCCTGGCTGGGCTGAGGGTGGAAGGTGGGCAGGAGCCTGGCTGGGCTGAGGGTGGAAGGTGGGCAGGAGCCTGGCTGGGCTGAGGGTGGAAGGTGGGCAGGAGCCTGGCTGGGCTGAGGGTGGAAGGCGGCTCAGGCCGAGGAACCCAGAGCCCCTCATTCCCCGAGGGTCTGTGGCGCTGCGACTTGGGCATGGCTGGGAACCGGTCCCGTGGAAGCTTTGCTCTGGTCCCTGGACAAACGCTCAGGCCTGGGCGGGGAGGGGCAGGCAGGAGCAGGGAGAACACTGGAAGGCACAGAGCTATGCTGAGGGCTGCTGAAGCCATCCGCGGGCGGAAGAGGCGTGTCTAGGACGGGCCAGGGTTCTGACCTCAGGCACAGGGCCAGGCATTTCCTATGTCAGGTGAGTCGTGCTGTTTCCAAGCCCAGTTTCTCACCCCCCGCCCCCCAGCTCAGAGGCCCTATGAGCATGCTGCAGGCCGCACACACGGGCTATGGCCCTGGCGTCCCCGCGGCCCTCTCCATTCCTTCCCCATCCCTGTCTACTCAGCTGTCTGCAGCAAGCACTGCCCAGCTCTGCATTCTAAAGAAAGCCAGCTTCCCCACTCAGGCCACGGCACGGGGCCGTGGGAAGCCCAGACTACAGGGAGGCGTGTCTGTGCAGGAACCAGCCTGTCCCTAGGGAAGGTGAGTCCTCAGAGACCTGGGGCCTGGAGGGCTCCCTACGCACTCAGGGCAGCGGTGGGGGCATTGCAGGCAGGGCTCAAAGAAGCAGAGAGGCTTTCCCGACAGAAGGTCTGAGCCCATAGAGAACCCTTCGCTACTCTGGGTGGCGCAGCCAAAGCCCCTGGGCAGGGGCTGGGGCAGGTAGGGGGTGGGGGTGGGGTGCAAGAGAAAAGCCGCTTCGTACATGAAAAAGTTCCTCACTGCCTGTGACAGCAAAACCCACAGAAAACACAGTGTCCCCAAGCAGGAGCCGGCAATGCTGCTTACAGCACCCTGACCCTGTGGGCTGGCACAGAGTAAGAATGCTGAAGTCTATCTATTGATCTGGAAAGTATATAAGCTTAAAAAAATCAAATTATGGAATGGTGCGTGGGACACGATCCTATTTGGCAATAAAACACAAATATCCAAGAGTATATACCTTCATGGCGAAAGGACTTCTGTGTTTCCACTTTTTATAGACTGACTGCAGTGTTCAAGTTATAATGAACGATGTTCCTAGCACAGTGTTCCAGCAGAAGGCAGGACTATTATGGCAGAACATCTTTCTCAGGACCGTGAAGTCGCAAATGTGGAAAGTTGAATAGGAAAACCGTGTATGAAATGGAAAGCGACCGTGAGAGGACAGTTAGTGAAAAACAGGATGAAAGGCGCATGCACTAATGTCTGCAGCTGCAGGATCCGCTGGGACAGGGACGCACAAACCCCACCAACAGGAGGGCGGAGCGTGGGGATGGGCCAGGTGAGGGCCTTTTCTATCTTTCAGCGCTTTCCAATGGTATAATAACTCATCTTTTCCCCAATCAAAACCAGGTTTAAAAGACAAAGGAAAGCCAGGCCAGTCCCTGCTCAGGCTTTGTGCCGGCGGCTTCCGACCTTCCAGCAGCCCAGCAGTGGAGCAACAGCGCCCCACCGTGGCCCCGGCAGGGAGGACGCCGGCGCCAGGTCCAGAAGGCGGTGGGGTGGGGCGCGGGCGCAGCTGCATCTGCAGAGGAACTCGGGCCCGGGATGGAGAAGTGCTCACGCAAAGCATAAGTCATCTGCGAAGAACAGAATGTTCCCTGCTAAAGGACAGGGGGGCAGCACTGTGCAAGAAAGCCAACAGGCCCTCTGGGTGTCTCGGGAGGGGCCAGGGGAAATCTTACTTCCAGGTGTTCCTGCCACACACAAGGCTCTGGGCAAGTCCCTACTCAACTCTGTCCTCAATCTCCCCATCTGTGAAAGGGGGCTGATCCCAGGGCCCTGCCCCGCTCTCGGACTGCTGAGCCTGGAATCGGGGGGCACTCAGTCCTGACTGCCGCTGGCGGGTGAATGAATCTGGGTGAGCTACTCCACTCCAGACTTAAATCCCTCAGACACAAAACGAGGCTGTGCCGGTGTCGGCGTCCACTTCCAAACCCAGACTTACAGTGGACCTGAAAGCAATCAGTGCATCTTAGAAACACACAAAGAACTAGAATGGAAAATACTTATTCATGTAAATTCTGATCAGTCCCCAGCATCTACCACTCCCTCAAAGAACGTTCGTTGTCATCACTCCTGGTGAGGTGACAGTGCTGCTGTCACACGGGTCACTGAATGAAAAACTGGCGGAAGGTCTTGAGCCTCTGGGGTCCCTTTTGGTGCTACGCTTTTCTAGGATGCAGAAGCCAGGCCCCCTGTGCCAAGCGAGGGACAGAGCCTGGGGACAGGTGGTCCCGGGGCAGCTGACGCACTGTCCGGCAATCTGCTCCTGGAGCAAGGAGGGTAACCAAGGCGGTCCATGCCAACCCCAAAGAGCATTTTCCTACCCAAAAAAGGAGCCGCTTTGCTAAGCATGTCCTTCAGCCAAAGGCTGGCACCAGCTGCCCAAGGCTATCTCAGTTTGGCACTATGTGTGGTAACTCGGAACAGCAGAGAGTACGAGTTCAAACAAAGCCCTCGTCTTACCAAAACAAAGCCCAACAAGGGCCTGTGGGTGTGCAAGGCTGATAAGGAGGGGCTATGACACATTTCTCCTGGCATACCCTGGCCACCCTCACTGCTGCCCTCACAGGGCTGCCCACTGGCTCCAGGACCAGGCTGGCCACAGAGAGCCATAGTGCCCAGGACTCCTGCTCCAGTCCCGTCTCCCTGAGCATCTGGGCACCTTCCTGGAGACTGAATCTTCTTCTCCTCCAGGCGGGTCTCACAACCACCCCACAGCCCAGACAGCCATGCCTGCCCCTCACGCCCACCCTGTATGCCCACACTGCACACCCCACCAGCACAGGACGGTCGGCGGAGAGCCGGCAGGGCTACCTGCCCCTCGTGCCCACACTGCACACCCCACCAGCAAAGGAGGGTCAGCGGAGAGCCGGCAGGGCTACCTGCCCCTCATGCCCACCCCGTGTGCCCACCTGCACACCCCACCAGCACAGGAGGGTCGGCGGAGAGCCGGCAGGGCTACCTGCCCCCATGCCCATCCCGTGTGCCCACCTGCACACCCCACCAGCACAGGACGGTCGGCGGAGAGCTGGCAGGGCTACCTGCCCCCATGCCCACTCCGTGTGCCCACCTGCACACCCCACCAGCACAGGACGGTCGGCGGAGAGCCGGCAGGGCTCCCAGACTCATTTCTCATGTTGTTTAAGTTGCACGGGCCCTGCCTGGTTTCTCGTGGGCTCAGACGGGGACCAGGACCTGCAAGGCCTCCCTCATCTGTGACTGCACTTCAGCAAATCTCACAAGACCAGAGAGAGTGTCATCCTGGGTCTGTGGTCTGATTCTGTGGAGGTGCTGGGGGAGACAGGGCCGTGGAAAGAGCTAAGCACTAACACTTACGTGAACGCAATCTTTGCAAGGGCCCCAAGGCCAGGATTACCCGATTTCTGCTTTGGGAAATGAAGAGAAGGGGTACGTTTTCAGGGAAACAAGGCTGGTCAATGGCAGAGCCGGGATCCAGACCCAGGCAGTTTGGCTCCACGGTCCAGGATCTCACTCTCGGTTCGAATCCCGGTACCATTATCTCCCCGCTGTCTGACCTGAGGCAAGGTGCTTGGCCTCAGTTTCTTCAGTCTGTAAAATGGGATGATAGGAGCGGCGTGCAGGCATCAGTGAGACACGGTAAGCAAAGTGCAAAGCACAATGCCCAGCTCCAAGTAGGTTCCCACCTTGTTTCTTGCACGTTTGGGGCTCTGGGCGGCTGACTCCGTCTGTCCCCCTTATCTCCTTCTGACTGGGAGGTCCTGCCCAAACACCTCAGCCTGTGCCCATCGGGACTGGGGGCTTGGGAGCAGGTGTCTGGCCCTCTCGTCTCATTTAGCCTGTAGCCTCCTCCCCCAGCACAGCGTGGGCTCAGGAGCAGCTCCCCGAAGGCAGCCAGGAAAGGAGGAGTGAGAAGGGGACAGAAGCAGGACACCACCCAGAAGGGACCACCAAGACCACGGCTGGCTCGCCTCTTCTCCAGCCAGTGCACGTGTGTGCGTGTGCATGTGCGTGTGTGCACACGAACAAAGGGGACACACTCCCCTGGTCAGGGACCCTGGGCTCACTGCACCCCCCTGAATCACACAACTTATGAGCCATGAGCTCCCTCCACCCATGTGACTCATGGGAGTCTTGCAACCACCCTGCGGGGAGGCAGGGCCAGGCAAACAGCCCTGCTCTACAGACCTAAGAGCCCAGGGCGCTCCAGTCACATGCCTCGAGTCACAGGGTGCCATGCTGAGCGGGACAGAGAACCAGGCCCCTGGGCTGGCCGGGTGGGTTCAGGCAGCCCGGGCTTCCGAGCTGTCAGGGGGCAGCTCTGCCAGGCCTCAGTGCAGAGCCAGGGAGTGGCGATGGGGGGCCACCCTGTGACCAGGAAGGGACAGGTGATACCTGAGCCCAGCCGCAAAGATAAGGTGATGTGGAGGGTGAGGCAGCCAGTTGCCCAGCATACAGGCCAGACAGGGCCATGGCCCAGAGATGGAGCTTTCTGACTCCCAGCAGGGAGGGAGGAGTCTTCCCCAGAGAACCTGGAACCAGCTAGAAGGAGGGGCTCCCCAGAATGGGCAGACCTACCGCATGATGCCCAGAGGGTCCAGAGCCTCTTCCTCTTCGGAGGACTTCCCTGCATCCTCATCCTTCTGGCCTGGGGTGGGCGGTCCCTCCACTCCTTCCTGCTGCTGGAAGAAGTCAAAAGCCTCCCCATCATCCCCTGCTTGGCTGTCTGTGTCCAGGACCGAGACATTCCTACTGGTGAGATCTGCAGCACCCGGGGACCTGGTGCCTGTGAGGGAGCAGAAAGAGGGCATCTGATACCCATTGCCAGGGGAGAGGTGCCTGCCACACCCAAGCTCCTGTGCCAGGACCTGAGGGCTTCCTGCGCAGTCCTGGGACCCCTGGGACCGGGACAGCGGGTCTGGGGGGAGGGGGACAGCTAGGGCACCAAGTGCCCGTTGCAGCCTCTGAGGGTTGGTGGCCCAGCAAAACCTGGAGTGGAGCGGTTACAAGTGGGAGCCTCAGAGCAGGACACAGGCAACAGTTCCCGAACCTCTGTGGTCCAGGGCCTGTCGAGGCCTCCTTCTGAGCCAGGGGAGACCTCGGGGATCTGGGACAGAATCTCAGGTACCTAGGAATTCTAGCAGCTCTGGGCTGCTGGCCAGTTCAGCGTCCTGGGAGACACAGCGCAGAATCTCGTTGAACACGGCTCTCCTTTCCCGGATGTCAGACTCCCCAACGAACAGGACCTTCCTGGGGAGCGGAGGGAGGCTGGCCGTGGGATAACGACTGCTCAGTTTCTGGTAAAGCTCCTCAATCTCACTGTACTTTTTGGAGACCTGGAACGAGAGAAGCATGTCGTTTCCTGAGGGCAGAAAGGAGAGAGTGCTCCCCCTCCACCCCCAACCAGAGGTCCCAAGCGGGCCGGCAATGCAGAGTCCTCCCCCCAGCAGCTGTCACAGGACATGTGCCTTGGACGCGCCTCCCCCCGGCCCTCTGTCCAGCTGCCTGTCTCAGGCTCCATTCCTAACCCTCCTAATCAGTCAGGCTCAATTATGCAAGTCTTAGTGGCCCAGCGGAAAGGTGCGTCACGGTGGATTCTGGGCACTGACTGTCATAGGTCCAGGTAGAGACATCTGATCTAGGGACTCCAGCTTGCAGGTGACTGGCCATCGCTTCCATTCACAGTTTGGCTGTGAAGTCATCTTTCTGAAACTAACTGCAACATCTGGTTCTTCACCACTGGAAGGCGGTTGCTAATTCCCAGGAGGATGATTCAGAGATGTCTGCCGTCAGCCAGGACCTGTCTCAGGGAAGCAGGCCAGGGCTCCTGCTGGCCTTTACAAGGTGGTCCTGGGCCATCTGGGTCACCCTGGGGCAGTGCCCAGCTTCCCGCAGAACCAGGGTCTGATGGCAACCGCCTCTCAGCCTCTGTCCAGAATTCCTACAGCAGCTGAGATCTCACTCATTCACTGATCAAACTCTTGCTGCCTGTCTACTCTGCATGCGGACAGCCCAGTATGTCTCTGCCCCACGAGGCTCCTGGTCTCCTGGCGGGCGAGTCGCCATGGCACAGCAGATGGTGCCATCATCGTGGTCTGTATGACCCAACGTTGGCACTCAAAGAACAGTCACTTGCTCGGCACCACACCCCACCAGCAGCCCAGCGTCCTCCTCGGTCCTGGACTCCTCTGCTTTCCCCGTATGCCGGGCCTGTGTCCCCACCTCCTCCGTGGGAGCATCGAGCACGAAGGCATGGATATCGTCACTTCTACTCCCAGGCCAGGGCTGTGCCCGCAGCACCTCTGAAATGCTGGCATGGCTGCTGGGCTGCCGGGCATCTGGTGGAAACCCAGCAATCCTGCTGCACAGCTGTGTTGGAGCACATGGCCCTTGCCAACCAGCGGAATCACCAGAACCCCCAGCCTGGGAGGGCCCCAGATGTCAGCAGGTGGTTGGGACACTGGGGGACCTCAAGAACCCGCATGGAGAATCATCTGGGACAGGGGACTGCGGCCTGCTCCGGAGCTACCCTGAGAACAGCCCTCACGGAAAGGAAGAGGATCCTCGCACAGAAGTGAAGCAGGCTCCCGCCCCCAGGGGTCCTGAAAACTAATGCCGGAAGCCCCATCCCGCAGAGCGGGCCAGGTGGGGGACGAGCGCCCTCTGCTGGCCAGATCACTCCACACAGCCGGGCCCACGCCCACCAGGATCTGAGTTCTGGGACTAGAGGAGGCTAAGGGAGAGGAACTGGAGCTGGGGTGGGAACTCTGTTTCCTGGTGCCCTGGTGAGCCAGGCAGACAGGATCACTACCTGGCATCCTTCTGACATCAGTGTGTGTGTCTGCAGGGCCAGCAGAGGTAGGGGTGTCTGCTAAACCACAAGCAAATACAGCGCTCTTCCCAGGGCTGGCATAATCTGTGCTTCGCAATTAAATTCATTTTTATACTAAAACATGTATGTCCTTTTGAGGAGTAAGATGCAAAATGCTCTTTTTTTTTTTTTGGCTAAATCACGAAACTTCAAAGACATTTCTAGATCTCATGGGAAGTAAATGCGTTCTCCTTTGCCCTCAACTGTGCACGTACACCCGCAAAATGTGGGGGACACGGGTCAGGAAACAGTGGCACAGGTGTGATGCGAGGTGTTAACGACGTCCTCACGCACACCCTTGCATGGGAAGCTGGTCCTTCGCACGGACCCAGCAGGCAGGCCAGGTGCTCCTCAGGGCTCCCAGAACGTGGCCCTCCGTGATGCCCAGGGACTTGGATCTCAGCTATCCCTCCTCTCCTGTTCCTGACCCCGAAGACGCGGCCGCGTGGAGCTCCACCCTGGGTCAAGTCAGATCACCAGGGCTGCAAACCGCCCGGCAGACCAGAACCACCACTGATGTCACACTGTGGTTCTCAAGTCAGTCCAAGAGCCCTGGCCGGCTTGGCTCAGCGGTGAGAGCACAGGCCTGCAGATCAAAGGGTCGCAGGTTCGAGTCTGGTCAAGGGCATGTACCTGGGTTGCAGGTTTGATCCCCGGCCAACCTGCGGCCAGGTCGGGATCGTGCGGGAGGCAACCAATCGATGTGTCTCTCACATTGATATTTCTCTCTCTCTCCCCCCTCCCTTCTGCTTTATCCAAAAATCAATGAAAAAATGTCCTCGGATGAGGATTAAACAACAACAAAAAAAGTCAGTCCAAGAAGCAAATGAAAAAACATCAGGCTTTGAGATGCTTTCCATGATGTGTTGAATGTCCCTTAATAAAAGCTTTGTGCCATAATTTTTCTTAGAATTTGGTGTCTCTTCTAACTGGTCCCCAGAACGAGGTCATTCAGGGTCCCCGTCTCTGTCTCAGCTGCCAGGAGCTCCTGTTGGGCCCCAGGGTGCTTGCTTGCTCTCCCTCCATCTAACAATCCTGTGGCCTGTCTCTGCTGGTCACAGCTCTGGGTCCTTTTAGAAGAAGCCAAAGGTAAAAACAAATGAGTTTGTGATCTCTCTCCCCTTCTCTCTCTTTTTTTAATTCTCCCCAGAAGATATGTTTTTATTGATTTTTAGAGAGAGAGGACGGGAGAAAGAGAGAGAAACATCAATGTGAGATCAGTTACCTCCCATACACCCCCCTGACCAGGCATCAAACCGGCAACCTAGGTATGTGCCCTGACTGGGAATCAAACTCGCAGCCTTCTGGGGTATGGGATGACACTCCCAGTCAACTGAGCCACCCGGCCAGGGCTCTCTCCTCTTCTTGAAATTCCATCCTCTCTTGGCCCCTGTGACTCCATGATGCTCCCTTCTCCTCCTTCAGCCTCTGGGAGGCTCTTCCTTCTCCCTGACAGTCCCTGAGCTGTGGTGTCCCCAGGATTCCCTCCTCAGCCCTGCCCTCCACGCTCCATATCCATTTTCTGGGCACCTTCGTCCACTCACAGGCTTCTGACACCACCTCCAAGCAGATGCCTCCCAGACCGGCGTTTTAGGCCTGACCCTGTCCTGCTCTCCACCCTCGAGGGTCCACTGGGCAGACACTTCACACCGGACACGTCCCCCGAGACCTGCCTCTCCACCGGCGCTCTTTATTTCAGTTCATGGAAGCAATCGATCAGAAATCACGTGCATGTTACCTTGGAACTATTTTCATCTGTCTCCTCCAGTCCATGCAGGGCATGGCCCACTGCCAGCCCCACCGGGGCATCGCCGCATCAGCCTCGTAACTGGGCTCCCTGCCCCTGCCCGTTCCTACCAATCCCACCCCTCTCTCCCCCCGTCCAGCACGCACAGCCATGTCCCTCCAGCTCAGAACCCCTCGCCGGCTGCGGAGAAGCCAGGCTCCACACGCCCTACAGGACCTGGACCATCACCCTCTTCTTCTCCCACTTCGGCCACGACGACACTCACCCACTCACGGCTCCCCACACAGCACCCTGTTTGTAGCCTCTGAGCCTTTCTTAGGCTGTGCCCTCTGCCTGGATTCCTGTCCCCACTTCCGCTGCCGCTCATCCCTACCTACTCTGAAACACAGCTCGGGCCTTCTGCCTCTGAGAAGTCTTCCAGAACCCTTCCCCTTGGGTGGGTTAGGTGCCCCTTTTCTATACTCCCACAGCCCCCCGATGTTCCTGTCACCTCCTGTATCTGTCTCTTCACAAGTCTTTCTCCCTGCAGACTGTCCACAACCGAGTCACTCAGTCCGGAGCCGTGCTCTGGCACTCTCAGGCCCTGAGTGGGTGTTGGCTACAGAAGTGTCCGCTCCAATGCTTCTCGTACCCTGGCGGCAGGTGTGTCTGCCCACTGGACCCCTGGACCCCGAGCACCCTCGGAGCATCCTGGCAGAGCCCCCAGCTCACCAGGAACTGGACCACATCCTCGGGCCTGTGCTTGGCCAACTTGAACGCAGCCAGCCGGGTGACCACCAGGATCTGGTACTCCACGTGGCCGGACATCATCTTGCCCCGCACCTCCTGGTGCTGTGGCACAGCCAGGTCAAGGCCCGTGTGGACATGCTGCACTCGTCTGCCAAAGGGAAAGAAGGCAAAGGACGCTCAGGTTCAAGTTGGCAGGCTTCTCGAGCGAAACGCGGGCAGGACCTCGTGGTGGCTCCGCGGACCTAGGTGCGAGGATGCGCCACTGGCTGTCCTCGGTGGTCACAGCTCCAGGCCCTCACAAAGCCTGGCTTCCCAGGCCTGAGCCCCGTCTTTGGGTTGTTCATGGACAAAGGGCTGTTTCCAGCAGGAAAACTGGTGAAAGCAGAAAAAGTGGGGCTTGTGGAAAAATCACAAACAGCTAAGCGTCTTACACAAGCTTGGTGCTCAGGCTGCTGCAGGATTTGTGGGGATGGTCCTGGGGGCTCTGTTCACACCATGGAAGTGCCTGGCTCTGTGCACAGGGCAGGAGTGAAACCCCACCAGGACTCTGCCGAGACCCACATCTCTCCAGCTGCGCACAGGGCAGCAGAGCCGCAGCACACCTGCTCAGGGGGGGCACAGGGAGGGCACTGGACACGGGGCCCTCAGTCCCGGGTCCCCGAGAGGCACTGGAAGGCCACTGTCAGCAAAACAATGCAGCTCTCGGCGAATCTGTAAATGCTACACAAACATACTGAACTGTATGCAGCGCAAAGAAGTTATGAAACATTTTCTCTGAAGTTAGAAAAAAGCTAAATACGTCCTCACTATGTAAAGGTGATGCAGACCCGTGCACACAAACACCCACGACAGGACGCGCGGGAATGTTATCATCAAGGTGGAGCCCTACTGTGTGCTGGGCAGGACTTTCAGAACACAAGAAGGGGGAGGCCCTAATGGGGAGCGGAGCTTCGGGGCTAAAACTGTGCCTGGGGCAAGGCCCCCTCCCTCTCTGGAATTACATCCCAATCCAAGTGACATCCCGCCCCCCTCGCTCCTTTCACACAGAGTTCTCCCATGTCCACATCAATATATGACAGTCACCAACATGATGCCGTCTGTCACCAAATGGGGACAATTGCCAGATGCCTATATATGCAGTGTGTATACACATCCACCGACCATACAGACCTCTACACACTCAAACCCCTGGTGGGTATAAAGCACAGTGATAAATATGAATCACTTCGGCGAGAGGGAAAACGCACCAAACAAATCAGCTATTTTCCTTTCGCCAGTAACCACATAAGCGTTCCTTACACCGAGTAACACCGGGCTGCTCCTGGTGGTGCACACGGGTGTTGCTGTTAGGAGCGTGGGAGAGCAAAGCAGGACTAAGGGTTAAAGGTGGGTGTGATCTTAGCTGGCACCATTGCAGCCTCTGCCCTGAGGACCTTGCCTGTCCAAGTCACAGCCTCCCGCAGCCCTCCAAGGGCACTGCCACTTAGACCCACTGAAAGACAGGGAAACAGGCACAAACAGGGGGTGCTGGCTCATCGTCTCAGCAGGTCAGAGGCAGAGCCAGGGTTCAGCCCCAGACAGTTCCTCCCACCCCCACCCCCACCTCACTGCTGATGGGCACCTCCTACTGTATCAGGCACAGAGCAGGCCCTCAAGAAAGATCTGCTGGATGGATGAAGGTGTGAGTGAAATGGTGATGGTGGTGGGAGGCTGGGCCTTCCCTTGGCACTTACCTGCAGGCAGCTCCTCGGGTCTGCTGGTGCCTGCCAGCAAGAAGCAATGGGCACCACGAACCTGGCCTTCACCACCAGTACCTGTGTCTGTGAACAAGCCCTGTCTGTGCAGGTGGGGCTGGCCATACCTGCCAATCTCAAACTCTGATCTTACAGAAAAGGAAACTGAGGCTCAGCGAGAGGTGACTTATGTGACACCAGGGAGCTCTTTCTTGCCAATGAAGCTGTGGGCTGCAACCTTGCTGTACTGTGCAGAGGAGACCAAGCCAGTTCTCACATCAGGTTTTACTTAAAAAATCCTGTTTTTCTAGACCTGGAGTCACAGGGAAGTTCGGTTACAGCTGGAAAAATAACAGGTGCACTGGGTAACACATTCATTTATGTAAGAAAATTGATGTCTTTGTCCAAGATTTTATGTAGGGGGAACAAAGGTGGAGTATATGAAAATACTTGAAGTGAGTCACTTTACAGATGTTGACGGGGGAAAGCAGAAGCAGAGTAAAGCATGTCCAGGCCAGCCTTTCCAGGTCCATCGTGCACTGGGCCCTCCAGGCCTGGCCCAGGGTGGGCCGCGCTGCATCCTCCACTCCAGCCCTACCCAAGGCCTTTCCTACAGCGTGCACTTCTCCTGAGCTACCTCCTAGAGCAGCTGCCCCTCTTCTTACCCCTTCACTGGGTAACGTCCACTCTTCCCGCAGGACGTAGCCTCATTCACCCCCCCCCCCCCAGAAGCCTGGGTACACGCCTGCACTGCGTTCCCACGGCAACTGGAACTTACTACCCCTCCCAGCACCTGTCCCTGTGGGTCTGAGTTCAGCTCCCCGTTTCCCCCTGAGGGCGGGGCCTTGTCTGATTCACCCCTGTCCCCAGTGCTGGGCACCTGGCCTGGCACACGGTGAGCACTGAAGGGATGCAGAACTAGCAGGCAAAGGGAGAGGAGATCCCTGTTCCTCTGGGTCCTGGGTGAGCTAGTTGCCCTGTAGGGCCTTCAGTTTCTCCATCTGTAGAACGGGGACACTCGATGTCGCCCACCTCTTTCGCAGGGCGGTGGAGGGGCCGAGCACAGATATCTGGCCAGAGCGCTGCAGAGGCTGGACGGCCGGGTCACCCGGGGGCCGCCGTCTCCGCCTGCTGCTCCGCCCGGGCGCAGGGGCCGCGGCTCGAGCGCACCGGGACTCCGCAAAGCGAAAGACGCGGCATCGGGACGCCGGGGTCTGGCTCACCTGGAGGTGACGAGCACCGGTGGGGACTGCATGACGGCCGCGGCTCGGGGCGGGGCGCGCTGTCACGGGACCCGCAGGCGCCGGCGTCGCCGCGTCCCCGCCCCGCGCGCACAGCGGGCTCGGCACGGGCCCGCCCCCTAGTGGCCGCTGCGCGGGCCCAGAGGCGGGCGTTCGTTCCCAGGCCTGTCTGACCAGCCCGCCCTAGCTCCTGGGCGCCTGGGGCTGGCGCTGAGCGCCCAGAGTCAACAGAGGGGCCAGGAGGTGCGCAAGGACAGGGAGCCTCTGAGCAACCCAAAGTCTTGATTTGCACCTGTTGTCCTGGCGTTATTAGTACTGTTATTGACCAGAAAGAGTTCCTTCCCCCAGGGAGTAGCAGAGCCAAACGCTAAACACGGAGAATTGCAGCGAAGAAAGTCTGGCTGTTTTATTATGAATGGCGCCATCCAGGAGAATGGAAAGTCAATGCTCAAAGGCCTGAACTCCCTGATGGCCTGTAGGTTACAGATTATATAGGGCAAAAGCACAAGACACTGTGGTTAGGGGGTTGAGGTCTTGGGGTCGTACTAGGAGCTAAGTGGTGGGAGGTGAAGTAAGGGTAATGCATAGTTTCCTTAGGTCTTGAGGACAGTTTTGACATTCCCAGCATCTCTTTGCCTGGTTTCATGGGAAAATATTGGGGGGTGGGAGTGGCCTGGGGTCTTTTCACCTTAGGGCTCCGGAGTTGAAACCTAACTTAGGTCAAGATGTTAATCTTGCCCTGGCTGGGTGCTCAGTTGGTTAGGGCATCGTCCCCATACTCCAAGGCTGCAGGTTCGATCCCTGGTCAGGGCATGTACAAGAAGCAACCAATGAATGTATAAATAAATGAAACAACACGTTGATGCTTCTTTCTCTCTCTCTCTAAAAAAAAAAAAAGTTATCTAAAGATAACCTGCCAGAGGTCTGGACCTTGCAATCATTAGTCAGATGCAGGCCACTGTCTTTTGCTGCCTCGGGGGTTGCTGATTATCCAGGGGAAAGGCTAGGTCTCTGAGGGATATATATATCGAGCTCTGATTTCTAGAGCTAGGATTTAAAGCTAAATTTCATCAAAGCCATAAAGACCCTTGGTTTGCTGGTTTCACTTTTAAGAGTGCCCAGAGTGTCCTGGTTCAAAGGGTAAATTATTTGGTTCCCCTGCCTTGGGCAGAGTGCTGGGGAAACAATGCAACCAGTGCTCATGGTCCGAGGGATGGTTGGAGAGATGTTTGGAGGGTCAAATGCGGTAACATATTACCCAGCAAACAAGATAAACTAGACCTCCTTGTTGGGGGTCAGCTAAAGAATCAACAGCCTGGCTCCAGAGGCCTTCCAGTGAGTGGCTTTCCTGAAAGAGGCCAACAGGGACTTCCCAACAACAACTCTGAAAACTGTGTCTTTCTTCTCCTCTGCTAAACAAACAAACAAAAAAAGGTTATGTTGACACTTGTTAAAAAGGCGAGGAAGACTTTATTCAAGACTATTGCAGTAGGAGAGAGATAAGGCCCAACTCTGAACACAGCAAGGACAAGAGGAGGCAGAGCTTCTGCTTGACTGCATTTTCCCAAAGACACACAGACACAGTGACACTTGGACAAACACACACCCATCAGCGTGGCTTGACCTTTGGTGTGAATAGCTGAGCCTGCCCCTCCCTCTACCTCTACTCTGCCCACCTGTTTTTCAGCCTCATACATTTTTGGGCATTTTTCTGTGCCTTGCACCAAGCCTAATTCGACCTTATACTAGGGAAAAGCAACCCATGTGAGGGTGTATCATAATTTGTTTCATCATTACCCTATTAAATGCCAGTTTGATCATTTTCAGTTGTCACAATTACCTCCATTTCACAATCCTTGTATATCTTTATCTTCACTTGCATGAATATACCTCTAACAAATTAGATTTCTGTAAGTGAAAATGCCTAATCAAAGGATTTCTTTCCTTAAAACGATGCTGTCACATTGTTCTTGGAAAATCTCTATGAACTTACATTCCTACCAAGGGTATATAGAATAGCCATTTGTCCATCCTTTCACCAAAAATGCATTTATCTTCTCTGGTTTTACTAACCTGAGAGGTAAAGAAAAATGCTATCTTATTTCTTTTTATTTGCACTGGTTTGCTGGTGGCTTTTGGGGTTGATTATCCCCTGATGTTTTTATGAATTCTTTCGGATGTGTGTCCCCAGCAGTCAGGATCAGCATTTCTATTAGAGTCCTCCAACTCTTATCCAATCCAGGAAGGAAGTCTGGGAGGACAGAAGCCAGCTGGGGCACTGCCCTAAGTAAGCATATCATTTAGAGGTGGATCAGCTACCTAGGAAAGTGGGGAACACTTGGGGGTTCCCATGGCTTAGGGCCACGTATCCAGCTTTGTAGGTACCCTCATGCTGTACAGGGCAGCCCCAGAGACTGCCTCCTGCAGTCACATCTCATGGGTGCCTTTGCCATGTGGGCCAGGAGACCTGAGGCAGTCACCCAACCCCATGACACCAGATCCTCTGTGATGCTCTTGCTTGGCGCTCTGCTGTGTGAATTGAGACCTTCGATCCAAAGTCCCCATCTTCAGGGACGGCTGCAAGGTCTCACATCTTGCACTGGGGGACACACTTCTTGTTCCTTCTTCCCCGTTAGCCTCTGTCTTCCCAGTTTGATCCCTTATTCATTGTGTCTAGAACAAGGCTCTGTCTAACCAGGATTTCACTTTCTAAGAGTTACCAGTTTTTATTCCAAAAGGAGGGTTTTAAAAGAATCTTCTGAGTCAATAGAGGTCTCCAAGAAAATCTAATGGAGACATAATTCTAGAGCATTCAGACTACTGATATTCACGATGGACACTTCAACAGAGGGGCCATGCCTCAAAGACAGTGGCCATACAGAGGAGACTGGGTGGACAAGTTAGGTTAATGAACCTTCCAACTGGCTAACTGGGACTTACCCAGAAAACAATAAAAGCCACCATTTATTGAGCCAGGCACTGTGGTAAGAATTTAACCTGTTTTAAAGTCTCTTCTGCACACCCTGACAGGCAGGAACCCCTGTTCCCATTTAAAGATGAGAAGATGGAGGATGACAGGTTAATGACCTTAGCTTAATCAAGGTCACAAAGCATGGCAAGGGTGGTTTGGAAGACAGATCTTTACCATGACTTCCACTGTAGTCTTTTTCTTGACTTCAGTGGTGGTGTGTGGTCCTAGTCCCCTCACTTCTCACCTCTCACGACACCTTACAGCTCCAGGTAAGCTGGTTCAAGCTAAGCAGTCCAGGTGCAAAAGTTCAGGAGTCTTCTCTCAGACTTACCAGGTCTTTGTAAATCCCAGCAGGCCCGGGATTCAGCCACATTGTGATACAACTGTCACAACCAGTGGCCAGCAGATGGCAGTGTTCGCCAGCCCTCTGCATTTGTCCCAAACAGAAGGGCTTCCAGAGGTCCCCTGTGTAACTTCAGGGGAAGAACCCACCCTGCTCCCTTCTCTATCCTCTCCCCTCCCCCATGCAAAGGCCCATAGTCCAATGACAGGTTGAGCCAGTGGCCTGCAGCCAACTGGGTGTGGATGCCAGAGCTGTTGCCCAGGTAACCTGGGGCAGGGCAGCCCTGGGTTGAGCATGGGAAATTTCTTGGACCCCAAGGAAACCCAGTCTGAACATCAGACAGGAAGTCCAGCCAGAGCACTGCTGGAATCTCCCCACACCTGCGGCCCAGGCCACCCACCCAGGCCTTTCTGAGACGTTTGCAGCTCCTCTTGGCTGCGTGGAGATCAGTACCACCAGATGTAGTGAGGGCCAGCAGGTGTCATCACCATCTTCCCTCTTCTGCCCTCCCAGGGATAACATCCTTAGGGTCGAGCTCCAGGCTATCCCTCGCTCCAGCTCTGAGTTACAAAGGCCAGGGACCATGGTAGGTCCAGACAGAGGGCAGGCTCCTGGCTGGGTGCCTGGCAGTGGCCACATGCCCACATGCCCTCCACCTCTAACAGGTGAACCCTCAGTGGACATTTGATTGTCAGCTTCACTGTGCATTTGAGGATCTAAAGTCAAGAAGGGCTGAGGGACTTGCAGCCCGAGGCTAGAGGCAAGATTCAAATTCTGGTCACTTGACTCTCAGGAGCACCAACCAGTCACAGCCAGGGGGCATCTGTTCTATCTTCCAAAATAGTGCTTTTTTGCAGGGATGCAGACCCCCAAAGTGGACAAGGCAGAGGCTGAGCCCTCATTATGCCTCACCTACAGGGTGCCCAGGGCAGAGCTGTGGTGAGACATTCTGAGCTGTGTGGGGAGCAAAGGCACAGGACCACAGAGGGGACCCATCATCCCAGATGGCTGTGATGCCTAGTAACTGAGTGCTGATCACTTCCTCTCTTTGGGGCCGTGGCTTCCTTATAACAAATGCAGGCCATCTCTAAGGTAACTCCTTGTGCTCATGTCATCAGACATGAGGGGCTGGTGTCTGGATGTGGCAGGAGATGCTTGCTTGAAGCTGAGTAGGCTGCCCCTGAAGCTGATCCAAGTTCTGGTGCCTGAAGGTCACCACAAGGTGACTCTAGCTGGCGGAATCCAAGACTAACTTCCTAAGTGGCATCGACTCATGTTCCAGACTCATGTTCCCAGGTGGCATGTACACTCCCGCTGCAAAGCTGCCTGGGACAGACATTGTGGCTCTCACGGATCCAGTAAACAACAACAACAATGAAAACATCGTCACGTTCAGAGCTATTAGAAGGCTGCCTGGGGTAAGGAGCTCCCTGTACCTGCAAGTATGCAAGCACCTCCTGCGCAGCAATTTCTTCTGATTCAGGCATGGCATGGAAAGTGGGCCTAGATAACCCAAACGTTTCTTTCAGATCCTGGGATTCTGTGACCTGAGTCAGAAACCAAATGCTAGGGGAAAGCGAACAGCTTCTGCAAGGGAAAGTGTTCTCCAAGGTAAGGATCTGGGGTGAGAAGGTGGGGACCACCCCTCCCCACCCCAGTCAAGACCCCCCCCCCACACACACACACACATACTACATTCCCCACCCCTGGGGCTTTTTCTCTCTTCCCCTATTGGAGCCAAACTCACCTCCTCTCTCTGAGACAGTTGGAGTCTGGAACTCTGGAGGTTGGGGGGCAGTCATTAGATTGATTCAGAAAAAGTTAGAACTCTGTCCCTCAGTCTTCTCTGAACTTCTTGCACCTGCCTCAGGGCCTCATCAACAGCTGCCCAGTGACCAGTGACAGCTGGGGCACCACAGAGGCCAGAGGAATTTCCCTTCAAAGTGCTCTTAGCAGCACTTAGAGCACAACTTCCAGGTCTCCCTCCCACCTGGCCCACCTACCAAAGGCTCCCTGCAGCCCCCAAGAGGAAGCCTCACCTGAGTGTTGATAAGCCTGACCAGTGGTTCCCGACTTTGTACCAGGGATGCCTGGTTGCCTGCTTTCTAACCCAGTCCCAAAGACAGGGCCCTGGTCATGCCAGTCCTATACCACCCTTGCTGCCCAGACCTTCCCAAGCTGATCTCGGGCCTTTCTTCTCCACCCACCTGATGGGCCTGGGGTCCCGGAGGAGTGGCCCTCACCAGGCTGCTTCTCCTGCCCCTAATATGGCCCTGTTTCGCAGTGGCCCTGTCTCCACATTGGCCGGGATGGCCAAGACGATAGCCAGGAGTTCGCATGGGAGGAAGCAGCTGGTGCATGGGAACTCGGGAACCTGGGCCGGAGTCGCCCGGGAGTCCTCTGTGGAACAGAGTGCAGCGCACCTGTGAGAGTCGCAACTCCCTGGGCTTTGGGTCCTGTGACGTCACGTCGACGCTGATCACCCACTCAAAGTGACCCTGACTCACCGCCCCCTTCTAGATTTCAAGTTGGGTACCAAATGCAATATTAAAGGAAAAGGACGCGCCTGCCCTGCTTCGGGGGTATACTCGGCCCAGCCCCTCAGTCTAACAGGGGCTCGTCATTCTATTGCACGCTCCCGCACTCGGGGGGATGTCCG
This sequence comes from Tadarida brasiliensis, assembly GCA_030848825.1. Classification (NCBI taxonomy): domain Eukaryota; kingdom Metazoa; phylum Chordata; class Mammalia; order Chiroptera; family Molossidae; genus Tadarida; species Tadarida brasiliensis. Next base: position 67,334,296 of record CM061270.1, on the reverse strand, counting down.
CGCTGCCAGTGGAGCTGAGCCAAACCCGCCTACGACCACCCTCCCCAGCTCCTGCCTTAGAGATGTGGCCTCAGGAGCCTCCCCCTGCTGGCTATGGACACAAGCGCCCTGCCGCCCTCCTGAGTGCGCTCCGGGCGCTCCCGCCGCTGGGCGCCCCCTCCAGCAGCCCCGGCCCTGCCCGATAACCGCGGCGGGGGAAGAAGTGCAGTGGCACCCCACCCCGGGGCTCTTCGCTGCCGCCCACCCCCCGCTTCTGGCTGCACCCCAATATACCCAGTAGCCCGTTTCCGTTCGCTTGGCCCCTAGAGGGCGGGCAGAAGGTCATCACTGTCGACGTACAGATGAACTTGAGGCGCCACTCCCGCGAGGGAGTCTCCTCGTCGTCCCGGCGCCGCCTTCGTAATTCCTGTGCTCCTTTAAGATGAGCTTCCACTTAAGCGCACCTTCTGCGCCCAAACCTTTGCTCTCCGGATGTCGGTCCAAGTCCATCTGTCTTTCTGGTCTGTCCTTCCAGTTGGTCACTCTCATCCCTAGGGGTCCCCTTCCCTGCTCCGGCCACCAGGTCTGATCTTTGGGGGCTGTGGCAGGGTGGGGGACAGCCGAATTGGTTATCAAAAACGCACATTTGTGGCAGCCCTGAGCGCCCTTGTGGCCTCCGTGCGTCCCTGTGGCCTCTCTGTGCGCGTTGGCCACGGGGTCGCGGCACCGTCGGGCGGGGCCGAGCCATTCCACCGCCCCACCTCTGGCGTCTCGGGCGCTCGCGGAACAGGAGCGGGGAGAGGCGAGTGGGGAAGAAGCTGGGCGGGTGGCGGGCACGCGAGACTCCCCGGAGTCTCTAAGTCCGGCGGGCACGTTTGGCTCGGGTGCAGCGTGGGCGGAGGGAGGGTGGTGTCGAAAGGCCGTGGGGAAGGGAGGCGGGGCCCGGTTTTGTGCGGGAGCCACCGGCCGGTATCACTCGCGTGTCCAGGGCAGGAACGCAGCGCTCAGGGCGGGGGTGGGGAGTGGGGTGAGAGCCTCCAGCCCCGGACTCCGCGTTAGGCAGTAGTAGGGGGCGCGGCGCTGCCACTACAGTGTTCAGCAGGGGGCGCTGCTCCGGGCGTTGGGCGGGGGTGGGGTGGAAGAGGAGGGGGGGCCGCTGCTTGCTGCGCACACTTCCCCCATTATTAAACACTATGTTCAAAAGGCGCCGGGGGACTTCCCGGAGCCACGGAGCTCGCGCCGCCCGCCCGCCTGGCCCGCGGAGCCCATGGACCTGAGCGCGGCCGCCGCGCTGTGCCTCTGGCTGCTGAGCGCCTGCCGCCCCCGCGACGGGCTCGAAGCAGCGGCGGTGCTGCGAGCGGCGGGGGCAGGGCCGGCCGAGAGTCCGGGGGGCGGCGGGCGGACCCTCGCAGCGGCTGCGGGCACCTCTGCTGCCCCGGCCGCCGCGGCTCCCGGGGCCCGCGCTTCGCGCCGCGCCACCGGCTCCGGCTTCAGAAACGGCTCGGTGGTGCCGCACCAGTTCATGATGTCGCTTTACCGGAGTCTGGCCGGGAGGGCTCCGGCCGGGGCAGCCGCCGCCTCCACCTCGGGCTCTGGCCGCCACGGCCGCGCGGACACAATCACCGGCTTCGCAGACCGGGCAACCCAAGGTACTCACGCCTCTACTGCGCCCGTCCATCCTGTCCGGTCCTAGGCGGAGGCCACCGCCAGAGCCGGGCCCCTGCTCCATTCCATGCGGGGCGCGGCGCCCGCCCCAGCCTCAGGTGTTAGAAAGAAACTTCGCTGAGGCCCACGCTCCCGAACCTACTGCGCCTGGACTGTGGCGAGAGACGCGGCCGCTCACGGGGCCAGGCCCCGGGGGGCTGAGTCGGTCCCTCTGTGGGGTTGCCCTGGCCCTGCTGCCGGCGGGTCCCCTCGAGGAGACAGGCTAAGTCGGAGATCCAGAGAAGCCAGAGGAGTGGGTCTGGCCGAGAGGGACTGCCTAGTGGTAGTGGCAGTAGCTGCCTCTTCGTTGCAGCAATGTCAGCGGCAGCTCCTAGTCTCGTGGGGGCCGTACAAATTGGGGGTAACTCAGGGGCTTGCTAGACAGAGGCAGGCTTCAGACTAAAGCAAATGCCCCCCCCCCCCAAGCTGGTGGCATCACCAGGTACGAAGAGGGCCCTTCTCAGCCGGCTGCAGGTAGGTAGGTAGTTGCGGGTGCCTGTGCCTTGTGCCGGGCCCTTGGGCCAGCTGGAGGTGGAGGACTCAGGTTTCGTGGGGAGGAAAGGAGGGCCAACGACAGTGCAGAAATGCAGGCCTCTCTCCGACCAAGTGCCCCACCTTACTCCCCACCAGGCCCTCCAAAGGTAGGACGTGGGTGAGGCCGTGGTGATTGCTGTGTCATCTGGATTTTATTAATCTCTATTGATGTCATTAAAGCAGACAGATAGGGTAGGTTTAAATAATTTCGGCCTTAATTCTAAACAGCCAGAGACTCAGCATGGAAGGCAGGAGAGAAAGGAAGGCAAATGGGGCTGGAAAGTAAGTGTTGCTGCAGATGGGCCCTGCCTGGGAGCAGTGATCAAATCACCCACCCCCTCCAACACACACACACACACACACACACACACACACACACAAAGTGCCTATACACAGACTGCTTTACTTTGGGTGCAGGGATATCCTGGGCCCAAAGGCCTTACAGTCCGGTGGGAACTTTTAAGCATCCTCTTAGGGCCTGGTGTGCCCCCTGGACTGGGTGCTGGGGTACTCATAGGAAGGCTGTGTCCTGGCATACAGGCCCAGGGAAGCCCCAGCCCTAATGCTGCTGTGTGGGCTGCCAAGTTATGAGAGAGCTCGGGTGTGCAGGGCCCTTGGGTGACAGAAGCACCAGATGCCCTTTCTTTGGTTGAGTTAGGCCTACCTTAGCCTCAGCCTGAGCTAGATCCTTTCCTGGGGGCCAGCTTGGCTGCTAGGTTGGTGAGGCTGCCTTTCCTTCCTCTCTGGAGGGAGGGGATGCAGTGGCAGCACCTTGAAGCAGGGAAAAGCTGCAGGGCAAACTCAGTGAAAGTGTTCCAGCAAGCGAGCCCCGGGGAGAAAGCAGCGCAGTTTGAGTGTGTGGTGTGTATGTTTGGGGGAGGGGGGTGCATTTGCTACTGCTTCCCTCTCCATCCTGAGCCTCAACTTGGAGCAGGGCTGCTTGAGGTCCCAGGAGGCCACTAGCAGCACCCAGACTTCGGACCTCAAGAGCTCAGGGCCTGGCGTCGGTGGTTGGTGAGCAAAAATCTCCACTGGTGGTGGGAGTCTGCAGTCTCTGTGTTTGGGGCAAAACGAAACCATATGACCCTCTTCAAAGGGAGCTCCTTATCTGCTGCTTGGTGGAATTTCAACTCTTTTTTTTTCCCTGAGCCCCCAAAGAAAAGAGTGCCTACGACCAGAAATAAATAAAATTGGAAGGCTTGAGATAAGTCATATCAGAGAGAAAGAATAAGCCAGTGAAGGGACTGGTGGGTCCTGGAAGCGAGGGACTTCATTCGGCCCACTGCCCTCACTGAGGCAAGGCAGCCACGCTGCCCCAAACCCTTCTGAGAAGGTCCCTTGCGCTCCTTTGCGGTCTTTCCCCCTCCACTGGGGGTCGAGGAAACACTGGCAGAAGCTGAGCGTGGAATTCTCGATCCCCACTAGCAGCGCTCATCGCTCTGAGACTTTGGGTCGAGCCGGACCTCTACTATCTGGGTCTCAGTTTCCCTTGGGCAAAGAGAGGAGGCTGTGTGCACTAGAGGGTCCCTGGAGCCCTGCTGATGCGTCCCCTTCTGGACGAATTGCAAGGACCCAGCCTACACGGGTGTCATGGCCGGCTGGAATGTTCAGGCTGGGCTGGGGGCATGAAGGAGCGGTTTTCAGGGGACTCGGTGGGGCAATAATGAGCAGCCCCTGTATCGCGTGGGACCCCGGGCAAACAGTCGACCTGGACTCCAGGACTTAGAAGGGGCACACGACTTCTGATGCGCCCACCAGGCCTTCTGTCCGCCACCAGCCGAAAGTCTGGCGTCCGATCTAGTCCCGGCAAATCCGTGGTTCTGGGGCAGGCAACGGAACAGTAGTGGTCTTGCTCTCGGCTGCGAGGCTGCGCTTCTGGCCCCGCAGCTCAGCAATAAGTGGATGTGGGTGGGTTGTCGCGGTAGAGGGACTTTGGGTTCAATGAACCAAAACCTGGTCTCGATAGTCGGGGCGAAGGCTTCCCTTCCTCTGGACCAGGCTGGCAGCAGTCCGGCTGGGGCCGAGACTCGGAGGCGGGCGCCGGATCGAGCGGGCCTTACTCCCGCATCCTGGTTGGGCCATTTGCAGTTAGGAGGCCCCGCGGCCGGGAGTGCGAACTTTGTTCTCATTCGGCTCTTTTTCTCTCTGCCTCTGCCCGTCCCCTGCAGACGAATCGGCAGCCGAGACCGGCCAGAGTTTCCTGTTCGACCTGTCCAGCCTTTCGGACGCCGACGAGGTGGTAGGCGCGGAGCTGCGCGTGCTGCGCCGTGAGTCACCGGAGCCTGGCCCTGGTATCACGATTTCCCCACCGCTGCTGCTGTTGTCCACGTGCCCCGATGCCGCACGCGCGCAGAGCCTGTTGCACTCTCGGTCCGCCGAGCCCCTCAACGGGGAGCGCTGGGAGGTGTTCGATGTGGCAGACGCCGTCCGGGGCCATCGCCGGGAGCCGCGCGCCACCCGCACGTTCTGCCTGTTGTTGCGCGCAGTGGCGGGTCCGGCGCGGGGACCACTGGCACTGAGATGGCTAGGCTTCGGCTCTCGGGGCGGAGGCAGCGAGGCGGCGGAGGATCGCGCGCTGCTCGTAGTCTCCTCTCGAACGCAGAGGAAGGAGAGCCTGTTTCGGGAGATCCGCGCCCAGGCCCGCGCGCTCGGGGCCGCACTGGCCGCGGAGCAGCCGCCCGACCCGGGACTTGGCACCGGGTCACCGACTGCTGTCATCGGCGGTCGCAGGAGGCGGCGGACCGCGCTGACCGGGGCTCGGGCTGCGCAGGGCAGCGGCGGGGGCGCGGGCCGGGGCCACGGGCGCAGGGGCCGGAGCCGCTGTAGCCGCAAGCCGCTGCATGTGGACTTTAAGGAGCTGGGCTGGGATGACTGGATCATCGCGCCGCTGGACTACCAGGCATACCACTGCGAGGGCGTTTGTGACTTCCCGCTGCGCTCGCACCTTGAGCCCACCAACCACGCCATCATTCAGACGCTGCTCAACTCCATGGCGCCCGATGCGGCGCCGGCCTCCTGCTGCGTGCCCGCGCGCCTCAGCCCCATCAGCATCCTCTACATCGATGCTGCCAACAACGTGGTCTACAAGCAATACGAGGACATGGTGGTGGAGGCGTGCGGCTGCAGGTAGCATGCGGGCTGGGCCGGGGAGGGGGCAGCCGCGCCGCCGCCGACCCCCTGCCGGAGAGCAGCTGCGGACCAGGTCTGTCACCGAGAGCGGGTGCAGGTCGGACTCTGGCCCCGCGCCCGCACGGAGGAGAGAGCGCAGGTTCACACTCACACCCACACACTCGTTCACTCATGCACCCATTTACTGTGACTGCGCCCGAAAGCCCTGGGTAGAGATGACTTGACGCTACGGAATGTCACAGCCATGTGTGCTCTGCAAACAGATTGCCATTGCACCCATTCCCTCCTCTGGGGGAGGATGGTGTTCGTGTTAATGTTAAAACAGACACTAAATCGGGTAGAAACAGGTTAGGGAGTTGCCGACTCCAGAATGGGTGAACTAAAGGGGGTACTTGCTTACGTTTTATCTCACCCCCTTTATGTTTCTGGCCGAGTGGGGGGCAAGGTTGCTGGGTGGCGCTGAGTTCCGGTGTTGCGCCCCAGGGACCGAGAGGCCGCAGTGAGGTTTGCAGCGCACGGAGGCCACTCTCTCTGGGAAGGAGCAGCTGCAAAGAAAGGCCTTATCTCTTTTCTTTGACTTTTACAATGGAATGTGTCCCCTCAGTTTGGGAAAGGGAGCATTTGCCGGAAAGAGCACATTGTGGAGCTTCCTAGATCTCTGCACAGGTCAGCACCACTCTCTCTTTAAAAAAAAAAAAAAAAAAAAAAAAATCAGTTCCTACTGGGGATGACCTAGAAAGCGGAAAACATTTTTTCCTTTGGGAAGGGGAGTGAAATACAGGCAAGTCTGATCTGACATGAAACTGGGTGGGATGCATCTGCCAGTTTCTGCCCAAGCTCCTAAGCTGGGCAGCCTGGGGTGGTCGCAGTGCCTTGGGGGGCGCTCAGGAGGAAGCTAGTACAGTGTCTGGGTAATGGGGGAGGGGGCGCTTTGGCTTTTCCTAGAAACCTGCCAGGAGGTTTTCCTGGGGAGCTGTGAAGAGGCTGGTAGGGCTTGAGAGAGGCAGGGAGCTCCTGGGCGCCCCCGTGGAGGACTCAGGCTCTGGGCCGGGTAGGTGCAGCCCCTCCGATGGCACATACCCAGAGCGGGCAGACATGTGCTTGTGCTTAGCTATCAGGTCTGTCGGCTTCTACACGCTTTCACTGTGTTGTTGCTGTAGTTTTTGGCAGTGTGATAGTAATGGGAAATGAAGCCACACAAACGTGCTTTTGTGAGCTTGCAGCTCCCCGAAGCCCAGTGGTTCAGAGCAGGAGGAAGGTCCCCCTCTCCCATCCTCGCTCTGTTCAGGGGCACTGGCAGGGTGGCTGCTTGGGCCCCTTCAGAAGGTGGGGAGCAGAGGTGGAAGTCTACATCCAAGCCCTGTATTTTGCCCCAAAGAGTCTTGTTGATGGTAGGACTGTCTGTCCATGTAAAAGGGAGTTCGAACATGACAGCCTTCATAGTTTTATTTGGTTCATTTCTGCCTGGGGGTCCTTTGTGGCCTGTGTAAATGGTTGGGAGAGGGAAGAGAAATAAATTGGGGTCCACCTATCTGGGGCTGGGAAGAGGCCTTTGCAAACCCCTGCAGCCCTCCTGACTGCTCCTGCTTAAGGCTGTACTGGGTGTCCTTCAGGGTCCCCGAGAGGCATTCATCCACCCCTCTTGTCATGGGTGCTGAGGTCCAGGAACAGTTATACCAATTTTCATTCTCAGTTATTACATTCTTAAGGGAGAGAGAGAGAGAGGAAAGATTTAGATACAGCTCATTTATTTAAGGGCCCCACCTGAGTCTTTTTTATCTTGTAAAATTCCCCCAAAGGAAAAGAAAACACATTTATAATCTGAATTTATGTGCTGTGGCTATATGGGCAGCTATAAATAACCAGAAAATGCAACCGTCTCTTTAGGTTAAAACTGAAACCCTCTCAAAGTGGCTGCTATACTGTGCCTCCATCCAGTTTCAGTGACTGGGCCAAGATGTCACATTTCTGGATTCTGCCAGAGAAGCCTCACTCTGTTTTTTTTTTAGACTATGATTTTCATAACGATTGCTTGCAGATTGCTCCAATACCTGTCGTCATGGAGAATAAAAGTTGTAGTGTTAGGAGTTTTAGAAAGGGAGTTAATGAAAAACTATGGCTAAATATTTTGAAGAAATTCTAGGGTATTTAATATCTTTGGACAAAAGCAAACACTTTGATACTTTTTTAGGGACTAGAAAACATTGTGGGGGGGGGGGCGTGGAAGAAATGTCGATCTTTCTGGCAGGAAAAAACCCTCCATTTTCTCCATTTCCTCCCGATGGTCTCCTTCTGTGAAGACGTGATACAGCAGGAGGTGTCTTCCTCTATCTTGAGTCCAGGCTGCACTCGGGGTGGGTGTCGGGGGTGTTGTCCTTGGCCAGTGACAGTTCCTTCCACGGCCCTGATGCCTTCAGTGTGTTCTTGGCTTACCAAACAAAAGGAATGCCTCCCGGATTTCCTCTGGAGCTGCGTGTGACCACCAGGGACGCCCATGTCCCACTCCAGCTCTGCGCAGCCTCAGACAGCTGAGCTAACAGCAGGTGAACGGAGAGGCTGTGCTTCACTTTGTCCCAGTGACGGTGGAAGGGCCGCCCCACGTGGGGGCGGACAGGTTCTGGCTGCTGACATACAGTAGACCAGCTTTGCCAAGATAGGAGGAGGGATTCTGCCAGCGCAGGTGGTGGTGCCCTGGACGGTCTGTCTTCCAGGCCGTGGGGAGTGGGGCCGGATCACCCAGCTGCGAGCTCCAGGCCTCACCCCCAGGTGAGCTGGCTGCTGGCAAGCAGAGTACAGGATGTCAGGACTGAGTACAGGCAGCCCCACCTCCCCGGTCACCCAAGTATTCATCTGGAAGGAAACTGAACTTTTCATTTTGTTGGGGAGAACTGGGCACTACCTTGGGATCTGGGCACTACTGGGATCATTTGAACCACTCTTCTTGCTAGAGAGGAAGGTGGGGCATCGCAGGGCAGGCCAGCTGGGGCCCAGGGCGCTGGTGCCACGTCTGCCGAACACTAGGACAGTGTGGTCACTGCTGCCGGAAGCCAGACTCCAGCACCAAGGGAGACCCCTACGCTGGCAGGCAGCCATGACACCGATGCCAGAACGCGGCCCTGGTTGAATCCTGGCTTTCTGAGCGTCGGGCTGGGTCCTCTGAGAGGGTGGTGGCTTCGTCCCCTTAGCTGGGGAAACAGGCCTGAGCTGTGCCTGACAGGCACACACGGCCCTCACTCCACTGTCCTGGCGTCTTGTTGCTAACGTGGCGTGGGAAAGAGGAGAGCCGTGGACTGTGCCCGTGGCGTCAAGCCCGCCAAACCCAGTGCAGCAGCTTCTCCCTGGACGGTGGCATGGAGGTGTGGGCAGCGGGAACCCTGTTCAGTGCCCGAGGAGCACTGACCACCCTGTGGCTGTAGTCGGAGAATAATTCAAATCCTACAAATCATTTATCCTGTTCGCAGTTTCATTCACACTCATAGCAACAAATAACGGGGGACTATGGTCTGGTTTCCTCCTTAGAGCAGGGAGTAAAACAACTTTTTCCAAGAGCAGCTTGTGCACAGAAAAAGTCAGATTCTTCCCGATCAGAATTGGTCTCCAGAAAATCCCGTGATGGGGACAGAGAGACGATACCCGTCTCTGGGCCACAGATGTCACTGGGGCCTCGCTGATTCCCGGGAGAGCATGTCAGCGGGGATACAGAACCTTCCCCAGGCCGGAGAGCAGGGCCCTCTCCGTGGGCTGCGGGCCAGGGAGCCTCGAGTGGGGCGCCGGGTGGGGTGGGCCGAGGCTCTGGAAAGCGGCAGTCAGTCTGTTGGAGAGAGCCAAGGGCCTTCAGGGTCCTCTCAGAAAGGGCCTGGACTGGAAGGAAGGAGAGTCAGCAGGCAAGTGAACCCAGCAGTTAGAAAGTGTCAGGAGTGAGCGAGAAGTAACTAGATCCCTCTGAGGGATGTCTGAGTGGCACCACAGCCCGGGCCCACCGTGGGCTTGTGTGTGCCCAGGAGTGAACTGCCCACACAGCCACCTGTCTCCCTCAGAGCTCCAGAGGCGCCCCCTGAGAGGTCTAGGCCAGCCGTGGACAGTCACCTCCCTCTGAGGCTTCGTCCCATGGTTCTGGGATTCTACGTCGTCCAGCAGCTCACCCACATAGTTCAGAGCAGAGCTGATGGGACTGCTGGAAGAGGTCCCCCCGACCCCAGTCCCAGAGCCACCTCTCACAGTCGCAGCTCTTGCCTGTGTGTGTCCTTCACACCCCTAGGCTCTCTGGTGCTTCATGGATGCTGCTTTGATTTCCGCCTGGGGCGAGACAGGTGCAGGGGAGGCCAGGACCTCAGGGGTGGGGCTCAGCCGACCCAGCTTGCGTCCCCCCATGCTCACACAGTCATGGGCAGGCCCACACTCCAGCTGGGATCATCCTGGCACCAAGACCTGGGACGGCTCCCACCGGCTGGGGGCCTCCCTGCGCGTGGCAGAGGGAAGATTAGGCTGTGCCTTTCGGCGGCCCACACAGCCACCTGGGGCCGTCCCACAGTCCCCAACGAGGCAAGCCAGCCTGTGCAAGGGGAGACTGCTTCACCAGGTCCCCAGCAGGTCCCCAGCCCCTGCTCAGCCACCTCACTGCCATGGCCATGTCTGGTCAGCTTGCCGGGCAGTGAACCAGGGGCAGCGTCAGAGGAGCTCCTCCTCTTCTTTCTCATGGCCTGGAAATGGGGGGCAGAGTCTAACATTAAGAAACACTAGAAAGGGGACGTGAAAAAGATGTTATTTCTCATCTCTCGGGCAGCTGGGCCTTTTGCACCTGGACCTTCTGGCCATTTAGGCTGGAGCAGACTCTCCCTTTGTGCTGGACTTTCATCCGGGCCCAGAGCGTGGAAATGCACCAGCAGGCAACTCCCAAAGAGGCTGTGGGTGAGAGACGCCTGTTCTTTCCAGGGGGCCACACTTCCCACCTGCAGAGTCACCCACGTGGACGTGGCTGCCGGGAGAGGGTTGCAAGTTGGCCCTGGCACCTGCTGTGTTCAGGGGTGTTTTCTGCTCACGATGCTCAAGCACCAGCTTCGCCGTAGCCGTGGGTGCAGCTGTGTGCCTTCAGTGGGCCCGGGCCTTGGTGTAGCATCTTCTGGCCAGGAAATGTCTGGGCTGGTGCCTCACGGCAGCAGCAGGGGTTATAGCACAGCAACCTGGACGGTGCGGTTGCAGAGTGTGAGGTCACTGAAAATTAGTTTGCATTCCAGGTCAGCTTATACTTGAAAGTGCGTGGTCAGTGGGCGACGGTCGGAGTCCTCCTGCCGTGCACACGTGGCGGAGTCGACGGCCACTTCCTGAGAGCTGCCTCTGCAGTCCGGCGAGCGTGTGGCAGGACGGCTCAGCAGGCTGGTGTCTGAACCACAGTTCGCACTTTTATTTTATTTTTTTGCCTGACAAACTCCCTTTTGCAGAAACTTTTATCCTTTTTTTTGTTTTTCCCCCTAATGGGATGTGAAATAAGTTGTCTAGAAAAGCAAGGACAAGCTTCTGACAGTCCAGTCCCCAGCGACCTGAGGCCTGGCGGTGCAGACCTTCCAGGAGGTGGCCAGCTGATGCTTTTGATCTCTGTTCCCCTTCACCCTGAGTGGCTGGCAAACATGAGTGAGGTGAGGCAGTGGCTGGAGGCTGGGCCAGGCCGCTGGTGGGCCAGGGGCTGTCTTCTTCGCAGAGTCATCTCTGCGCTGCTCCACCTGGCCGGCCGTGGCCACCGCCACACTCAGTGGCCCCATCTAGAAACAGGGGCAAGGTGCCTGTTCCGGGCCTAGAGCCCATGCAGCATGGACCTCGCTGCACCTCCAGGGCTGAGGTGTGCTCGTGGCCGGCAGAGGCCAGAGGTGAGGCTCGTCCACAGGTCTCCCGCTGAACGAGAGGTGAACACAGGGCTCCGAGGCGCACAGGCCACACTTCCCTGGAGGATGCTCCCGGGCCACAGCCGGGAAGGGCGGCATCCAGGCCAGTGAGCTAGTGGCGGGGGAAACTGCACACGGTCTGTACCTGTCGTACATCCTGTCTCACCCTCGACACTGGCTTCTCCCAGACCTCACTCACGTGGGCAGCCCTATGCTGGACTTTTCAGCAGGGTGAGTCTGAGAAGCCGTGACGAGGTGTGTCAAAGGACTGTCCTTGTCTGCAGTTTGTCTCTAAGGGACTGACGGCGGCCAAGGGCAGAGAAGATACCCAGGTCTGAGTTTCCCCCGGGGCTCGGGGCAGCAGCGGCTTGGCTCGAGGGGAGCAGGCTGTGACTGAGGAAGGGCTGTGCTCACAAGCGGGGTTATTTCTTTGCAGCATCCATTTCTGGGTTGGGACCTGTCAGAGTCAGAGCAAAAGCAGCCATCCAGCATTCTGTTTAGAAAATGACGACCCAGCCCTGGCCGGTTTGGCTCAGCGGTTGGAGCGTCGGCCTGCGGACCAGAGTCCCGGGTTCGGTTCCCGCCAGGGGCACGTACCAAAAAAAAAAAAAGAAAATGACGACCCAGCTCAGGAAGAAAGCAAGCTCGGGATAAAACTTTTCTGGCTGGGAAATACTCAAGGGTTCCAAGCCAGGAGCAGAGACTCTGGAAAGGGAACCTCTCTGGCTTTCTCCACCTCAGACATAACACAGATTGAACACCAGTATCCTTAGGGTCTTTTTTCCTTTTTTTCATTTATACTGTGGCACAACAGCTTTTATGTTTTCTGTGACAAAGAATCATATTAGCATCACTTTAGGTCTTTTAGCTAGAAGTATTTCACCCCAAATGAAAAGTTAATGCATTTTTTACAAGGATTAAGATGTTGGCCCTGGCCGGTGTGGCTCAGTTGGTTGGGCATTGTCCCATGCACCGAAAGGTTGCCAGTTCGATTCCCAGTCAGGGCACATGCCTGGATTTCAGGCCTTGATCCCTGCTAGGGGGCTTGCAGGAGGCAGGCGATCGATATTTCCCTCTCACATGGATGTTTCTCTCTCTCTCTCTAAAAATCAATAAAAAGATCTTTGAAAAAAGTTGACTGTAACTTGCCCTTCAGCAGATGACAACAGGGGACTCTGAAGGTTTTTTCTAAACAATATATAAAGCAGCAGCTCTGACTGCGAAGGTTTTTGCAGAACCCCCGCACCGGCTTCCATTGCTGCTGACACCGGCCCTGGGTGGGCGGCAGCCGCTGACATGACGGGCCTGCCTCTTAACAGGCATATGCGCTCCGACTCCAAAACTGGGATTTTAAGGAAATGGGCAAAACTCGAAGTGATGGCAGTGCCCTCACAGCTCAGTAACATGCCATTCCCTCAGCCGCTGTGGACAAAAATCGATCATTTGGGGTGGTTAGAAGTCCCTTTCATTTGGCAATGCCACTCAGTTTCCCAGCGTGGCTTGGGGAGTCGGAAGGGGAAGGGGTGTGGTTTTTAAACCCTCATTTAACTCGAGCCGAAATCTCCTTTGTGGGCAATCTCCCAGAACTGGTTTGGCCAGAGCAGAACTCCAAGGCTTGGGGGCTGCAGATGGGGTGTCTCCCTGCTCCCCAGCCTGGCCCCGTGGGCAGCAGGAGCTGACGGTGTGAATGCTGCCTGTGCCCAGGCCAGCTAGCTGGGTGGTCTTCAAGGGCAGGTACAGATCCACTGTGTATATGTATTCTCAAGTTTACATAGATTGTACATATGGAAATGTAAATGAACTGTAACACAGCAATCTCTATTTTTCATGAAATTATATAGCAGTATATATTTGTTACACATGCTTACATACTCTTCATTAACCATTTTGATATTTTGTACAGATAAGTTGATTAAATATTTTATTGATAAAACGGCTCCTGACTGGTCTTTGGAGAAGTACTTGGACGTGTTATTCTGTGTTCGACTGCTCAGACTCCGCAGCACTGAGACAGCCGTCAGCCGGGCGTGAGGAATGACTGCAGTACCATGGGTCCACTAGTCTTTACACTTGTCATTCCCCCCCGAAACACCGCAGGCCTGGGGCTGCTGCTCCCTGGGTCTTGTGACTTGTGTGACACTGCACAGGACGTGTGCGCAGCCCCACACTGCGGGACATCACTGCATCGGAAGGTAACACATTAATCCTTGTAAAAAATGCACTGACTTTTCATTTGGGGTGAAATACTTCTAGCTAAAAGACCTAAAGTGATGCAAATATGATTCTTTGTCACAGAAAACATAAAGGCTGTTGCTTGGGTTCAGGGGAGAGGAGGCTAAAACACAGTGGAAAACACTTTCTCTTTGGAAAAGGAGCACTGTCACCTGTAAGGAGTGAGTGTTGCCATTGCCGGGGGTTGGGTGCAGACCTTCTCCATTTTCACATACAGCTGCTGCTGTGGGACCTGTCTTAGTGCAGGAGCAGCAGTAGGAGCAGGAACAGGAACAGGAGCAGGAGAGGAGCAGGAGCAGGAGAGGAACAGGAGCAGGAGCAGGAGAGGAACAGGAGCAGGAGCAGCAGCAGGAGCAGGAGAGGAGCAGGAGCAGGAGAGGAGCAGGAGCAGGAGAGGAGCAGGAGCAGGAGAGGAGCAGGAGCAGGAGAGGAGCAGGAGCAGGAGAGGAGCAGGAGCAGAAGCAGGAGAGGAGCGGGAGCAGAAGCAGCAGTAGGAGCAGGAGAGGAGCAGGAGCAGGAGCAGCAGCAGGAGAGGAACAGGAGCAGGAGCAGGAGCAGGAGAGGAGCAGGAGCAGAAGCAGGAGAGGAGCAGGAGCAGAAGCAGCAGCAGGAGCAGGAGAGGAGCAGGAGCAGGAGCAGGAGCAGCAGCAGGAGAGGAACAGGAGCAGGAGCAGGAGCAGGAGAGGAGCAGGAGCAGGAGCAGAAGCAGGAGAGGAGCAGGAGCAGAAGCAGCAGTAGGAGCAGGAGCAGAAGCAGCAGCAGGAGCAGGAGAGGAGCAGGAGCAGAAGCAGCAGTAGGAGCAGGAGCAGAAGCAGCAGCAGCAGCAGGAGCAGGAGCAGGAGCAGGAGAGGAGCAGGAGCAGAAGCAGCAGTAGGAGCAGGAGCAGAAGCAGCAGCACACCCCCTCCCTAGGCTGCATGATCGATCATGCCTCTGAATCCAAAGCAGAAGGTCCGGCTGTGGCCGTCTCCTCTGCAAGGCCGACGGCAGAGTTTAGGAACACCAACAAGACCCACCGCAGATTCTGCAGGGCCCTTGTGCTCAGTATGTTTCTAGACAAGTACAAGATCCGTGCTCAGTGACACGGCCCACAGTCCTTCAGCATCACTCTCAGACCAGGCAGGCGGCAGGTGACCCACCCCACTTCCTCCCCCTATCCAGCCCTCACAGTGACTTCAGAGGACGGAGACAGCTACTATCTGTTCCCTAAGTATTTCTGGGAGAGGATAAGTGACAGAGCAGCAGTTGTGGGAAGGTGATGGGGACTTGCCCTCACAATGACCTGTTGCCAGGATTAGCTCCTGTGGGGTGTGGGTTGGCCTGTGCAACCCTGCCCTTCGCAGTGACAGCAGCACAGCCCGTCCAGTGTGCTCCCATGTCCCCGAGTGTTAATGCCAGTCCCTGCGGCCATGTGTCTTTCTCCAGAGAAAAGCTCAACAAAGTCTGCTCCCTTGTTGCTCCTTAATTTCATTACTACTAATTAAAGAAGTCTCTTTCTTTGGAATAAAAATTACACTCATCTTTAACCCACCCCTTCGGTAGGAAGAACTGTGTGAGCGTCATGCCCCTGCATCAGGAAGTGTGGTCTTGTCATCTTTGTTTATGATTATCCTCGGTCAGTTCTTCCCCGTCTTATTTTCCAGTCTCTACATGGCCTAACCGGCACTCTGTGCAGAGGATTGCACATTTCAGCAGAGAAGGGTCGTTACAGGGAGGACAGAAAGTCGGGTGCCATTCATAATTTTATCCCGTTTCCCAAACACTCACAGAGCATGTCCAAAGGCCCAGCAATGCCCGTTGCTGCAAGGGGGCGAAGCCTGGCTTCTTTGCCCCCCGGTTTGTCCTGGGGCCCATGCTCGCTCACTTCTGAGCAGGCCGAGGTCACGATGAGCGCCGCTGAGGGCGGGCTGCCCGGCCGGGTCTGGATGCTCCGTTCCCTGCATGGTACCCACTCCTCTGCGCAGGAAGAAGTGATGGAGGAACCGTCCACTGCGACGTGTCACCAGTGTGTAGCCACCGACTGCCAGGCTGTGGGCGTCTGCTGAGCCCTAATCACATGCAGGTGCGTCAGCCGTGGCCTCCGGAGGAGGAGGCCCAGATGTTCTTGGAGCCTGAGCAGGGTGGATGTACAGAGGCGGAACCCTAGTCCCTCCGTGAGGGAGGGCGGTGCAGGTGCGCTCACACCCCTGGCTGCAAGGGCCGCCCAGTCACAGGGTCACATTCCCCTCCCAGGGAAGAGGAATTTTCCCATAGACTTACCCAGCAAGGAAGTGTGCGACGTGGGGAGGTCAGCGCAGGCCTCGGCCAGAACGCCTGAGGAATGCAGTGGAAAATGAACACGCAGCGCTGCCCAGCACAGCCCTCTGAGTCGCTGCCATAATCCCCACTTGGGGTGCTGCATGGGGTTAGCGCTCAACAAATAATAAGCACATACTTGGTAGTTGCTAATCCCCAAACTCCAGAGGTTTTCTAGTCACAGGAGAATGGAAGTAACAGTTGCAGCTGGAAGGGACGAGAATGGGCCACGAGGGACAGTGGCCTCGTTTTCCTGTCGCCCCCAGTGCCAGAAGGCGCCTGTCCATGTCCAGATCTACCTGAGCCAGCTGTGCAAGCTCCCTGGGAAAACCCCGAGGAGATAACCGGGGGCCGGCTCACAGGGCATTTACATATTCAGTTCTGAGGATGGAGTGCCTGGGATGTGATTCCCTGCTAGTCTGACTGCCTGAGACAACCATGTTTCCTGAGAGCTTGCCCATTAGGTATGGTAGAAACTTTTCTTAACTTAGATAACAAAACGTATTGACTATTTCATGTGGCGGGCCAATCCTACAAGCTCTGAGGATACAGGGGTGACTGAGACCCAGGTCCATCTCCTAGGAGGCTCTTTTTAAGGGCAGGGAGGAGTGTTGATGGCGGGGCGGGGAGGAGCAATAATGCTAACTGCTTAAAAAGAGACATGGCCAGAGACATGGCCAGGACCACGAGGGCTCGGGGGAGGAGAGAGAGGGCTCTGGGAGGCAGGAGCAGCTGGTATTTTGGGCCAAGTCTCCGGGGTTGGCACGGGCACCCTGGAAGCTGGAGCAGTGATTGCAGAGGTCTTGGAGCTCAGGGCATCTCCAGAGGAGCTGACAGGAGTCGGCGCACCTGGGCACCTGGGCTATGGCGGGCTGCAGAGGGTCAGAGCGTGACTGTCCCCTCAGCATCCTACCTCTGGTCTGCAGGCTTTCTTCTCCAAATGCACTGCCTGAGGCATTGCTCCCACCCTGAAAACTGGTCTGTTGTATCTTTCGTTCTTTGAAAACTACTTACTTCTTTCCCACCATCTACTCTCCACTTCCTGGCCAACCTGGCCCCCATCTGCCCCTCCAGACGCCCTTCCCAACCCTCCAGGCCTGCCAGGCTGCCCACTGTTGCCTCCAGGAGGCAGCATAGGCCACGGAAGGGGATGAAGGCTGGCTCTGGAGCAGGGGCCGGCACTGGAATCGCAGCTGTCACTCAGTAGCTGTGAGATCTTGAGCAAGTCAGTTACCTTTGCACCTTTGTGGTGATCTGTGAAGTGAGTATAATCATAACCCCGCAGGGCTGTGAGGCCCAGAGACACCCAGAAAGTGCAGGGTGAGCAGCGGCTTCTTTCTCTGGCCTCGCGCGCCTTCCCCAAACCCAGCCGAGCTCCACCTGTCCTGGCACGGGGAGCGGCCGCCTCCCCCTCTCCCTCTAGGAGTTGGCTCTTTACAGAACAGGGCAACCCAGAGCCTTCTCTGACCTCAGCAGCCCTGCTCTGTCCCACATGGGCCCCACCTGGACAATGCACAGGCATCACTACGAATCCAATCTTACAAATGAGGACAGACAGGGAGGCAGGGGAATGAGATGAAGTGGCCTAAATGTCACAGATGGTAAGGCCTCCAGGTTCATGCGCCTTATCACCTCATATCATGCGCCTTATCACATGCATGGAAACAGTCTTTTGTTTAATTCCTAATGAAATAAAATGAACGTCAAGCTCCTGAAATCTGATTCTTCCTTCTCTAAGAGAAATATTGAGAAAAGTGGCTTTTCCGTTTCACAGACTTTGACCCGTCTAACTCAGGAGAACTGTTCAGCTTGTACCCCTGCTGCCCCAAGGAGACCAGGCCAGGCAAGCTTGTATGCGCTGGTAAAGGATTTATTTCAAAAATTTATTTGGTGCTTAGATGGTAAACAGGAAATAAGAGCCAGTAATATTTTACTTTTTACCATATTTTTAAGCTCTGAAAAACAAAATGAGATATAATTTCATACACGTGGACTTTTGAAACATGGAATAATGTTGTAAAATAACACTGAGAGAAACGCTGGGGATGCTGGTCTTTATTTCAGTAGGCATGACTCACCCCGGACTGGCTTAAGAGCTCGAGTTAGTACACTGAGCACCTCCTGTACGCAGGCACGTCAGAGCCGTGGGTCCAGCTGCCAGCACCGGGTTTCAGGAAGGCCTGCCCACGCGGAAGCCAGGAGGAACCGCGTGCAGGCCGCCCGAGGGCCGCGTGCGGACTGGCTCCTCTCTGGGGCCCAGGGCGCTCCTTGCCTGGAGCTTGGATCTTTCCCTCCACAGGCACTCGCTCTGATGCAGAAGCCCTGCCCACGGGTGACGTGCAGTGGATCAGGGCTGAAGCTGTCGTCAGGGGCTTTAGGTTCTGAGAGGAAGGCCAACAGCCCAGGGTCCTTACGCCCGAGGCACTGCCGCGGGAGGAGAGCGAATGTTTCTCCCTACGGTCTATCCTGCGGCACTCCGTGATTCATTGCCGGAGCCCCGGGTTGTCAGTTTGGGGAAGGCAGCGATACTGTTAGCCCACTCTGGCCAGAGGACAAGCTTCTTCTCTACTGGATCTCAAGGTGTCCACAGAAGGTCAATTTACATAACTGAATGACTTGTTTTGGTTCATTAGCAAAATGGTTTCTCTCCAACTAATATGCTAATGTAGAAATAGAACAATCATTTATGGTAATTCTCTATTCAGCAATTTAAAGACACCCTTGAAAATTATTTACTAGCAGACTGTCAGAAGAAAACAATCATAATACAGCTAAGACTATCCACAATGCCTAGCACAGTACTTGGCTCACTGCGTGGTCCTCAACGGATTCCAGTGGAAACATCATCCATGGAAGGGAAGGGGCAGCTGCACAGGGCAGGTACAGGCCGACCGGAAACAGGGCACGGGCTCTCCATCAGCACAGGGCTGCAGGGAGCTCGCAGCCCGGCAGGCCGAGGCTCGGCACGGACCTTGCTGGCTGTCGTGGTGGGAGGCACAGCGAGGATCCTTCAACAACTCCTATCCGGTCAGCTGAGCTGAGGGATGTCTGGTGAACTTTGTTCTCTCACGCACGTAGACCAGGAAGTCACACTCCTCAAGGAAGCTTCTCAGAGATGGACACAGGCCGGTGCCGCCTCTGATGCAGCTCTGCCTGGGCTGTGCCCTGGTGGCCAGACAGAAGGTTGACTTGGTGGTTTGTGACGTAGGTCTGCAGGCTGTCTGGGTCCTCAGTGTGATTCTGCCGGTCTCAGCCAAGACCTCTGTGAAGTTAGTTTGGGCTGATCTTCGACCTCTGTCCCTAAGGGCGATACGGGTCCACTGGCAAGATGCCCTGCTCGTCACTTCCTGCTGCTGGAACACAAGTGTATCCTTCTCATGACCTTATGCACTTCCACACCTGAGTACACACCGTTTCCTGGTCTCTCACATTTCCTAGTAGGTATTTCATAATCTCCTCCAGGGCAGCCGTTCTACACTGTGACTCAATGAAAATACACTAAATTCAGACTTCCTCTGGTCTGCAAGGATCCTGCCTACCAAATGAAGTGTGTGGTGCCCTGGGCATCTCATGCAAACAGCAGACACCTGCTCAGGTCACTGTGTCCCTGAGTCTTGGAAAGAGTGTGGCTGGACCGATGGAGTATTTCATCGCTGTGTTTACTGCAGCCTGTAGCACGGGAAGGTGGGAGCTGGTAGTTTTAAGCCAAGAGGTTCTCACTTTTTTTTCCTCTTCCAATATCAAACATTGATAAGCACTTATCTACTAAGTCTACTAGTTACTACTAAGAGTCAGCACCCTGCTGCCTCCATGTCCCAGCTGTCAGTCCCTGTTTCTTTATGTCACTATTTCTACTTTGGACAGATCATCCTTTAGCCAGTCAGCGACCATCTCAGCCATTTCCTGGTAAGAATGGAGGATGAAAGCATGACGTAAGTTTTTCTCACAGAGTCGAATATCTCCTTCTGGAAAATTTTTCTTTATATCTTCATAGTACTCTTTTGGACACCAAGCATCTATAGTTCCATAGTAAAATATAAGCTAAAAAACAAGACAAAAACAGTTCGTTAGAACACACCTTCCTCTCCCAATATAGACATGACGCCAGCAGGCTGAAGGCAGCCTGCTCTGAGAGCAGCCCCTGTGCTGGCCCCTGTGCACCAGGACACCTGTCGTCACTGAAGAAGAGCTATGCCTGGCTCCTGCCCTCACTGGTAGTTTCCATAGTACACCAGATTCGCTCACTCACTCCAACCCTCGTTCATTAATCTGCTCAGCAAATACTGAATGGGCACCTACCCTGCATTAGGAACCTGGAAACCAGATACTAAGGTGCAGCTTCTGGTGGGGGAGGCCTCGAGGCACCGTGTACACAGGACAACCACAGAGCCAGATGGGGGACAGCTGGCAGGAACCAGTGGCAGGGAGAAGGTGCCCCGAGAGCTGAGTGTTCGGGTTGGGGAGCACACTGTGGGGAGCAGGCCACGCAGAGCAAAGGGAACCGTCTGAAGGAGCGCGCGTGCTTGGGAATGGGAAGTCCATGAGGCTGGCTGCAAGGTGACTGCTTTGCCACTTGTAGAAAAGTCAGTCTCCCAGCCGCCCGGCAGCCGCCCGGCTCCAGCTTCCCGCGCACACCACGGGGAGGACAAGCTGTCCGCAGGCCTAGTTATCTGTCAGCGGGGACAATACCCTCAGTTCTCTCGAAACCCCTGCCTACTCCTACCACCAAGAACACTTTAACTGCATCAGGAAACAGCGCACGCACAGTCACTGTGCACAATTGTCCGGCACTTCCTCAGAGTACCAAAGGATAAAAACGTGTTGAGAAATCTGGAAACTCAGCCTTGGGCACAAGTCCATCAGTGTCCCTCTGCTCCGGGGCACTCTGTCGCCTGAGGATACGGATACGGAGAAAGGCACTCTGGGAGCCCTCACATCAGGACGAACTACAGCGGTGAAGTCATGGGAGAAACCCCAACACAAGCGGGTCAGCTAGGAGGGAAGCAAGGCAGAAAGACCCCATCAAGTCCTCGGACGGGGAGAACAGTGTCACTGCATGCACACCTGTTGCTTTTTCCTAGCATTTCAGACCGCGTCTATGGAGAACTTCGCATTTACTATTTTTTAATGGAATTTATTGGAGTGACATTGGTTAGTAAAATTACAGATTTCAGGGTTACAAGTTTACAATTCTATAACACATCATCTATATATTGTATTGTGTTCGCCACCCCGAGTCAAGTCTCTTCCGTCACCATTTATCCCCCCTTTACCCTCTCTACCTCCCCACCCCCTTTCCCTCTGGTAATCACCATGCTGTTGTCTGTCTATGAGGTTCCCCCTAATCCCTTCAACTGTTTCACCCAGGCCCCTACCCACTGCCCTCTGGCAGCAGTCAGTCTGTTCTCTGGGTAGGGTACCTTCCAGGATCAACAGACAAGTCGTTATGGGCACGCACTGCCCACAGCAGGCACGAGGGACCTCAGCACGGAGAGACATGTGTGAGAGACAGTGACAGGGAGGAGTCTGGATTCCCATGTGATTTTATTTCTTGATCCTCCTTGCCCAGTAACCACTTAGAGTAGGCTGTATTTGGTTAAATCTCGAAGTTCTGGTGGGGTCATGTCTTTTTGTTTTTCAAGCTCTTCATCAGGCTATATTCACTGAAGGGTTTCTATGGAAACCTTGGCTTACAAGTAAAACACGTGGTTACGTCTAATGCCTCTGCACACACTGGCTCGGGATCCTCATGTTCCCTAGACTGTGAGTCACAGGCAATAGATCTGAACGGAGGGGTCTGCCTCTGTAGCTCCACACAGGAAACTAGAGAAGTGCGGGGTATGGAGGTAGCAGGGGCGGGCGGACAGGTGAGGCAGAGGGAGAACTGGACCCCGGGCGCAGCTGCTAGGAGCGCTGCTCTTATGTCCATGCGTGAAGATGAGTCACAACAAGCAACAATGACCTGGAAACTGGGAGTGACATGCCAGGCTCTGTGCAGGGCTCTGTGCTCACTGATTCCTTATAATAACATTTGGGGAAGGTACTTTACACAAAGGGAAACTGAGGCTTGGAGAGGCTAACTTGCTTGAAACAAAAGTGAGCTGTAAAGCTGGGTCATACCTCCAGAGACGACACCCGTAATCAGTACCTTTCACTACTATTGACAGTCAACAATGAACTGACCACGTCCTTATAATAAAACCTGAAGACTGGGAGGTCTTAACCTGGATATGAGAACTGAGTACTGAAGACTGGGAGGTCTTAACCTGGATATGAGAACTGAGTAAGACAATCGAGGGCAGGCACAAACCCAGCTGCCTTTACGTAAGATCTCCTTAGGGTGCTGCATGTCTCGGGGGTGAGAATGCTGGAAATGTTAACTAGGAATCTCAGGCTATCAGCAGCAAGTTTCCATTCAAAGGCACATAAGAAACGAAATTATTCCCTGCAGGTTATTTCTCCTTGGCACCTGCTTTGATATGCATGAGAATGGATAACAACACACATTACTGAGATGGAAATTATGCCGTGTTCCCAGATTGTCCTCAAGTTAAGTGATCCATTTCTCTACTAAACACACAGTTGAATTTTCTCAGTTCTCGATTTTGATTTCCCAGGACATGCTTTTGCATTTCCTTGCGTGTTTTCTGCAGCAAGGTGGGATTATGGTACTCTGCTCTCTGTGCCCACAGACGTTATTCCTGTAACCCCTTCGGGATGCCCCCGAGCAGACCTGTCCCTGCAGGCCGCGCAGGCTGCCACCACACAACCCACATTGGTCGTTCCTCCACTTCTGTTTTCTTTCTTTGTTAAAAATTTATCTTTATTGTTGAAAGTATTATAGATGTCCTTCCTTTTTTACCCACATTGACCCCCCTCCTCCGGCCCCCGCACCCTGCCTGGGTCCATTGGTTATGCATTTAGGCAAATAAGTTTTGTGGTTTATCTCTTCCCTGTCTCTGGATCTATTTTGTTTGTCAGCTTATTTTGTTAATTATATTCCACAAATAAGTAAGATCATGTGATACTTGTCTTTCTCTGACTGGCTTATTTCGCTTAGCACAATATTTTCTTTTCTTTTTACTTTTCGCTCCTAAAACTGACAGAGTCACCGATGACTCCAGACTTGTGTCCCCTCTGGTACTTGCTAAGTGGCTGAAATTCAGCAGTAAGACAGTCTTGCCCTGGAGAAGCTCCCAGAGGAGGGAAAAACACAGGCATGTACACACTGGCCCTCAAATACAGCAGGTGGAGAGGCGTGAACAAGGTAGGAGCCCAAAGCACGAAAACCTGTATTCTAAAGAGAGCCAACAAAGCTTTGTTATTATACATTTTGAGTTGCTGGCTTTTATGCATTAACAATAGAGAATTTATTGCAAGAACAAAAGAAATACTAGAAACCATCTTGTGACCCAAGTTTATAAATTTGATTTTGCTAGTAACTAACAAAAATCACTTCTAATGATATACTAACATCTTAAATATTAAACATGCAAAAGCCATACACAAACGTCTCCAGTGATTATATATATTATTCAGCCATAAAATGTGAAGAAGCCCTGGCCGGTCTGGCTTAGCAGTTAGAGCATTGGTCCATGGACTGAAGGGTTGAGGGTTCGATTCTGATCAAGGGCACATACCTGGGTTGCAGGTTCGATCTTCGGCCCTGGTTGGGGTTGTGCAGGAGGCAACCAATCGATGTGTCTCTCTCACACCGATGTTTCTCTCTCTCCCTCCCTCCCTCCCTTCCATTCTCTCTAAAAATCAATGGAAAATATCCTCGGGTGAGGATCAACAACAACAACGCCACGAAGGAGATGCTGCCATCTGAGACGACATGGATGGGCCTTGAGGGCGTTATGCTAAGTGAAATAAGTCAGATAGAAGACAAATACTCTATGATCTCACATCTACGTAGAATCCTAAAAACAGCAAACTCATAGTAACAGAGAACAGATTTGTGGTGGCCAGAGGCAGGGGTGGGAGTGGGGGGACTGGGTGAAGGGGGTCAAAAGGTACCAACTTCCATTTATAAGATGAGTAAGTCCTGGACTATAATGGTGATTACAGCTAACAGTACGTATTGTATCTATGAAAGTTGTTAAGAGAGTAGACCTTAAGAGTTCTCATCACAAGAAAAAAAAAGTGTAACTATGTGAGGTGATAGAGGTTAACTAGACTTATCGTGGTGATCATTTTAAAATATACACATATATCAAATCATTATGTTGTACACTTTAAACTAATCCAATGTTATATATCAATTATGTCTCAGTAAAAGTAGAGAAAAGCTCTTGTCTGAATTACTTCTCTCTATTCAGCAGTCCAGGAGGATCATAGCCATTGTAGGAGCTGCAGGGCTAATAAAAGAAAGCTTTTCATCATCTTAGCATTTTATCTATTTATTTACTTTTTCTTTTGTTAACTTTATGGATAAACTGAACTTTAGAAGTTCCTCTTTAGAGTATAATTCATGGTGTGGCCAAGTTTGGTATAAACTAGTTCTTTTCAGTAGTTAAGCAAACTGGGCTTTATTCCTTCCATGTCTTCCAATCTGGTTCATGACACAGTGAGAGCTGAGCAGAGCGGGAAAGGGTGTTTCTGGGGTGACCAGGCTCAGAGCGAAAGGCTCCTCACAAAGCCCGTCCCACTCTGGCAGAACGTGAGCACCTGCGCAGGCTGACCTGCGGGGAGAGCCTGGGGCGGCGGGTGCACAGTTCACGCCAGGGCCCTGAGCCACATCCACCTCAGCGGGGATTTTGGTTCTCCCGGCTACGAGCACTGTGACCTTCGACCAGTTGCTCAGCCTCTCTGTGCCCGTTTCCTTCTCTTTAAAGTGGGGATAGAAGTAGCGCCTTGTGGGCTGGCGGGGAGCAATGGAATACAGAGCATATCAAGTACCTAACACACAGGAAGCACTCTTAAAGAGCAGTTGCTATGACAGAGGTGATGACGACGCAGACAAGGGGACTTCTAGACCTAGACATGCAATGGTGGGGGCAAATCCGTCTCGATTCTTCCCCACGGTGGGAGCTATGCCCAGGTCAGGGGGAAAAACAGCCACAGGACCTGAAACTAGTTTTTGAGAAAACATTATTTTCTGCTGATAAATTGCTTTTGATATAAGTTAGGCTCAGAAAATATAAAAGTAGTAAACATTTTTTTTAAGCTTAAAGCAAAGTATTTTATTATGTATATTATTCATTCTCTCTCTCTCCCACTCTCTCATACACACACACACGCTGAATTACCCTGAAATGACAGTGGAGAAACATACTGGATGGAAGAGAAGTCATCAGCCGATAAACAGTGAGGCACAACCCCACCTTCAAGCCGCCGCGCACACTCAGCCCGCTCATGGCTCCTCACCAGCCTGTCCTCGTGAGCCCTGGAGCGAGGCTGCAGTGTCCGGGAGTACTCTTCACTGTGCATCTTCCAGAACAAAGGAAGCCACCAGCATTCTGAGACCGTGACCTCCCCTCTGGGTAGGGCTCACAGGATGAACTCCTGGGTTCTCCCAGCAGCAGGGATAAGGCCCCTGCTTTCCTGGGCCATGTGAGGCTTCCTGTTAACAGTTCACAGAGTCACAGCAATCGGTGCTAAATGAACAGACTTCCCAGTGGAGGTTATGTGCTGATTTCTTCGGGGTGCCCTGAACTGTCACTCTGTGTCACAGCAGAACAGCCAGCCAACCCGAGAAAGTAACCAAGCAGCAATGGTGCAGATGCTCAGGGGAGGTATATTTTTTCTGCCTTACTTTGAGAAGTCAAGAGAAATTATGTCATACTTGCTTTCGCTAATTTTTCTTTCTTTTTCGGAAAGAACTCCTACCTGTCCAGTTTTTTTTTTAATCCAAGAAGCAAAAGATCAGATATAAAGCAGCCAGTTGCTTACCAAAGGGTCAAATTAATATTCACACACCTAGGCCTCCTGCCTCCCAGCTAGATGTCCCTTTGCCAGGCTCAGGTACAAGCTGTTAGGTCCCCAGTGCACGCATCTGCGGGGAGAACCCAGAATAGGCTGGACGACAGCAATGGCCTCAGCCCCTCTCCCCCCACAAAGTGACACAGTTAAGCCTCGACCCTGAAACCTTAAAGAAAACCTGTTCTGTAGCAAAAGCAGCTCTTTCCAGTTATTTAATCCTCATGCGAGGATATTTATCTTCAGATAGAGTGGGAAGGAGGGAGGGAAGGAAGGAGAGAGAGAGAAAGAGAGGGAGAGGGAGAGAGAAACATGATGTGAGAGGGACACATGGACTGGTGGCCTCCTGCACGACCCCAACCAGGGCCTGGGATGAACCGCAACCGAGGTACATGCCCTTGACCAGAATTGAACACGCAACTCATTGGTCCGCGGGCCGACGCTCTAACCACTGAGTCAAACCGGCCAGGGCCAAATAATCTTTTTAAAGTACTCAGGGGCATATCCGGGCTATAATTAATAATAATAATAATAATAACAACCATCTTTTATTGAATGTTTAGTACATGCCACACACTCTTGTGCCATATTTATATGAATTATGGCATTATATTTCTGGAACAACTGTATGAGAATGGACACATTAAACCATTTTGTTGATGAAAACTGGAGGCAGGTAACTTAACCAAGGTCCCGTACATAGCAAGTGACAGAGATGGAGTCTAAGCTCGGGCTGCGGCTCTGAAGACTCTGTCCCCAGTGTCCCCCTTCAATCACGCCCAGGAGAGAATCCAGGGTATGCTCACACAGGTGCTGGGACAACGCTCTCAAGGTCAAAATGACTCAGATGAAAGCAAACCTACCTATTCCAGGACGACTGTGACATCTGGAACAGGCTGCACATTAAACAGGCAGAACTAACACAATCGGTTTCAGAGCGAGGCTTGGCGGCAGGCAGCCCTGGTTAGCTGGTCCAGGGAGAGCTCCTTATGCTCCGCTGAGCAGGACCTGTGCATGTCTGAAGGATTTGCACGCCTGGATCTGCAAACACTGCAGAGGTTTGTTCCCAGAGACAACATGCACCTCTGGGCTCAGGTGGGCTGAGCAGGATGGGGGGACAGCCGCAGGGGAGGCGTTGAGGTTCCTGGGGACATGCTGCCCCTTTCTCAGACCACACTGTCGCCCTGGCCTGGCCCGCTGCAGGCAGAGGCAGCGCCACTTTGCAAGCAAACCTCTCCAGCGCTGCCTACCTCCGTCAGACAGCTGTGTCACCTAGGGAACAGTTCCTGGGCCCTACGGGCTGACAGCGCTGCTCAGGCTCGGTCTGGCAACAGCACAGGCTGTTCCCAGGAGCCTAGGCCAAAGATGGTGACGGCAGTTCAGAATTTCCCGTCTAAGTGAGTTTGAAATGAAAACTTCGTTTCTAAATCAAACGCTAATTCACTTTCCTGTGAATGAGACACACACCCCCTTACAGTTCAGGACAATGACAGAACATGGGGATGCTGACCCCCTACATGGCTCAGACACCCCAGGTGCCTCATAAAACAGCACATACCCCAGAGGCCCCCACCAGGATTGGGGCTGGGTGGCGAAAATGTGCAGGCGACTCTCTCCCTTGGGTTTATTCCACCCTGGTTCTCATTCCCGTCCCTCCCCCTCCACTTCCGTCTTATTCATTAGCTCCTCTCCTTCCTCCCAACCTTCAAGCTGTGTTTCTCCAGATCAGCCTTCCTTGTACTGCAGACTTCCTAGTCACTACTGCCCACGCGCAGGGCTTCAGACACATCCTCTTCACCCAAATCACATCCAGCCCAGACCACTCTCCCAAGCCTCATACCCACAGAGCCAGCTACCTGCCCACTTGATGTCCCACAGGTATCACAAACAGGTGTACCAACGACTACTTCATCCACCATCTCCCACAACTTGCTTCTCCTTCTACCTTCCCTATCTTGTTACCAAGTCCAACACAGAGAATTAACCTTAGACTCCTCTGTCGCCATTCTCATACCCCATCAATACTAAGTGCCTTTGATCCCACAGGTCTACAGGTCCATGCCAGTCAATGGCTAGAGGCGGTGGTGGGGGTGCGCATGTGTGGTGTAATGTAAACTTGGATGGAAAAAAGACTGCATGTTTATTTTTGCTAACTTCTAACTATAATTTACTATTTCCTTCAATTATGAATACAGGCAACAAACCACAGTAGTATTAGTAATACTTATATTTTGTCATCTATAAAATTATGGACATTTTTAAATGACAGTAATGTTGTTGGAGATAACAGAAAGTAACTTATGCTCATCACTACAAATTTACAATACTAATTCTGACTGCTATTGTATCTCATTATTTAATGTGTTAATAAAGATGTACATATTATATATACCACAATTTTAAGATACTTTGATAACTACAATATAATTTTTTTTTGTACTCTCATACATTTATTTTATGCACTCAGAAATATTATTCAGAGAAGGGCTCCATACACAAGAGGACCAGAGATCCAAGTCACAATAAAGGCTTGGACTCTGCTGTACTCTCATGGCTTCCCCACCCATCTACCTAGGGCACATTTACTGATCGCTCACCAGGTATCATGCGCTGTGCTAGGCCCTAGGGATAGCGAGATAAGAAAAACACAGCTCCTTCCCTCAAGGGGGGTGAGAGGGGAAGCTGACCATTTAAACACTGTGATGAATGCAACACTATAACCTGACATAGGGAGCCATGGGAACCCAGGGGAGGGCCATCTGACCAAAACCACAGCCCTGGGAAGGCTTCCTGGAGAGGACAATGGAGCCAAGTCTTCAAGGACAGGCGGGAGTCAGTCAGGTGAAGAGGCAGAACCACAACACCTCAGACCGTGAGGATACTCTTCTGGGAACAACTGTGAGTCTGAAATATTTGCTCCAGGAAAGGGATACAACTTTATGCAGGGTTGAAGCACTGAAAGTAAACATAGTTTGATATTGTGCACAAGTCTCTAGACCCAGAAAGGAAGGAGGGAAAGAAGGAAGGAAAGGAGGGAGGAAGGAAGACAATCAGCCAGTAGATTCTTCCGAGTTACAAAGGCCAATTTTCCTCAAGAAGGTTGAAAGCTCTCTTCATGCAGACAATGAAAATCCAGAGGCAGAAATCTGAATTTAGAATCAAAGCCTACTGATGATGGTCTGATCATTTGTTGGGGGGCTGGGAGAGGGGGACTCAAAAGCTACCCACATGATGTAGTAGAGAGACTATATTTAGACTTTCTTGTGGCTTCCTGACTGAATGGCACAAAGATGCATTTTTCAGAATTACTTTGAACATTGAATAACTGAGATATATTGAGTGATTTTTGCAACAAAATGTGTGGTTCAAAAAGCCTTCACCCTGGGCAGCCTGGGGAGGTATGAAGTTTCTGAATGCCCGTGTTCGGCTGAAACGGCACAGAGTACCCTTGCCGGGGACACCTGAAATAGGGACGTCCCTACCCTGGGAAGCGGTTTCCAAGCGGACTCACGCCGGCCGAGGCGCTTTGGAAGGCAGGAGGCCATGCCCGCTATCTTCCTGGAGCTATGTGCCCTTCTGCGGTCCCTCATTTTCTCAAGCAGATGGGGGCCTGTGTTGATTCAAGTTTCCCCAATATTAAATTACAGCGTGTTTCCTCTTTTTCTTTTTCATTATAGAAACAAAAAGTTCCTGTCTCTGTACCTCGTTTCACTTAGGAGTGGGATTGCATTATTGTGGGGGGAGCGCCAGCTCCGCTGGGACAGAGGATAAGCGATACATTGCGAGGCTCCGCCCCACCGAACTAAACAACGCCACGTCCCCAGTTCCGCGGGGACACTCAGCGCTATCTGAAGAGCAAAACAAAGCCAGTGCCTGGAGTTGGGAAAGTGTACTTCTCCGATTGAATGTTACTATAACCTCGAAACGCCTGCCACCGAGCATGCTATCCCCACGTTTCTCCCATAACAGTTTCAGTGAACGCGCAGCCCCGACACGCGGTCGCCGCGAGCAGACCCGGTCTGGCAATGATTACGCCTGCACATGGACTCAACTCCGGGCAGGAACAAGTTAGCACCTTCCTCTGACCTCCTCCTGAGCACAACATGCACCCGGAATCCAGGACGATGAGCATTTTACAGCAGCTGGCTCCCACAGGTGCAGGATGGGCTTGGACACACCAGGGGTCTAGTCAGTACGCAAGTGTGAGTTTTGGAAGGGAGCATCTGCCAGGCTTATTACTAACTGGGAGCTGAGTTGTTTTTTATGAACTTCCAGCCTTGAAAACTGAAATGCATTTTTGAAACAAATTCACTTATAATTTAACTGAAAAGCAAAATACTGTTTTTCTTGTATTTTCACATCCTTCAATGACTGAAAAAAAATGGAAAGCCCTGGAGACAGGGTCCTTCTGAGGCCCCAAACTCCCCCAATCAGCTTGTGAGGGTTTCTTCTGGATCCAACATTTCAATCTCTAGCCAATTTGAGAAATATGACGACCACTACGACCACAGACGAACACAAGCTGGCATTTTCTAAAGTTTTCTCTGGGTGATGCTACTACAGATTCATATTGTGAAAATATTTTTTAAAGAACACATACACTTCTTGCTTTAAGATAACTGTATTGGGAGGTAATAGAAATGCAAACTAACACCATGGGCCAGTTTAAGTGCAATGTCTCAAAGTCCGTGAGGAGATTCTGAACCCAGTAGGTTCTGCTTGCAGACTGCAGTTTCCTGGGCCCGGGAAGAGCTGGCCACTCAGCACATGTCACAGGTCAGCACTAACCCCACAGCTTGAAATGAGCGCAGTCCGACAGACAGACAGATAAAGGCACACATGGAATTAAACATTTTCTAGAAGCCACATTAAAAAAAGTATAAATGAATGGATGAAATTACTTTTTTAAAAAAATATGTTTTTACTGATTTTAGAGAGAGAGGAAGTGAGATAGAGAGAAACATCAATGTGACAGACAAACACTGATCAGCTGCTTCCTGCACACCCCCTACTAGGGATTAAGCCTGCAACCTGGGCATGTGCCCAACAGGAATCAAACCTGCGACTTCTTGGTGTATGGGATGACGCTCAACCCACTGAGCCACACCGGCCAGGGCAGGATGAAATTATTTTTAATAATATATTTTACTTAACCCAATATATCTTAAAATATTATCATTTCAACATGTAATCAATGCAAAAATATTAATAAAATATTTTACTTTCTTTGGTACTAAGTTTCTGAAATCCAACGTGGATTGCACATTTATGGTGCATCTCAATTCAGACCAGCCACAACAAGCACGTGTGGACAGACGGTGTAGCTCTATCCTAGTCTAGATGAACAGACACATGATGCCACAGGAGTACCAGAGCCACCTAAATTCTTGGGTGCTGAGACCTCACAGTTTCAGAGATTATGCTTCCAAATGTTTGAGTAAGATTCTAGCATTTGCCCTGGCCAGCTTGGCTCAGTGGTTAAAGTGTCGGCCTGTGGACCGATGGGTCTTGGGTTCGATTCCCGGTCAAGGGCACATGCCTGGGTTGCAGGTTTGATCCCTGGCCCCAGTGGGGGTCGTGCAGGAGGCAACCAATCGATGTGTCTCTCCCTCTCTTCCTTCCACTCTGTCTAAAAATCAATGGAAAATGTCCTAGAATGAGGATTAACCAAAAAAAAAAAAAAAAAAAAAAGATTCTAGCATTTGCAGCAGAAACTCACAAAGGCTAAATATTTCCCTCTTTGCCTTTCTGCACCTGCTTGTATAGAAAACTGGTCTTGGTGTCAGCTGGACATTCCTACTCTAATGCACTGGAGAATAAGACAGGTCACTGAGTCATTGGGTTGTAGTAATGTTAGTTCTTTTCCAATGTTTTACTAACATTTCAATAGAATTCATTTATTCTATAAATATTATTGAGAACGTTCTCAGTACAAGGCCCTACAAAGAAGTATGGATTTTACACATAAACCCAACAGAAATAGGTGGTAAAATATATTTAATTAGGCAATCAGCTTTACTTACTTTTTATGCAACATTCAAGGACAGCACTAGTTTTAGCTAGAAGTAGAAAACTCTATCTGAATCTACAAATCCTTGAGGTCTTACAGATTCTAACCAGTTCCAGCCTTTCATCTTCAGTGAACATTTCTGCCCATCTACTTACTCCCTTGCATTACTAAATTGATTACCTTAGATAAATGTTCCTTTATGATTTCGTCGTCTCTCTTCACCACCTCCATCATTTCCTGGCCCCCAAGGTAGGCAACATTAGCTACATTAAAAAAAAAACAAAAAAAACCACAAACCACTTAGAATAGACAGGACAAACACAACTGTCAAGTTAACTGCAGTAAATTCCCATTCCCCCCTTTCCTTTTGGCAAGTGCTGCCTGATGGGAGATAGCGAGGCCGACGGGCGTGTGAGCCAGGGAGGCGCAGTGTCTGGAAACGAGCACGTCCTACGAAGGGCCTGCGCTCACCCTCACCTGGCTCTCGCGACAGCAACGTTTAGCAGGATGATGGCCTAGCATCACGTGTGTAATTGTACCTGGTCGACGTGTTGTTATGACTTAAGGATTAAAGCACAAATTTTTACAGATAATAATTAGAGGCACAAATTTTTACAGATCTTTGACAAAGGTAGCATTTCTAAAGAGCAGAAGACAGGTGATCCGTGGTAGGCAGAATCCTAAGACGACACCAATCCTCCTAGAATCCCCTCCCTTCTGGGTGTGGGTGTGACCAGGAATATGATGACAGTGTGCTCCCAGACCAAGGCACGTTACACAGTGAAGATGACTCCGAGGAAGAGCACCCTGGTGGGCCTAACCAAGTCCCACGAATCCTCCAAAATCTGAGTCTTCTCTGGCTGGTGGCAGAAGGGGAAGTCAGAGACTCAAAGCACTAAAGACTGAAACACACCACTGCTGGTTTGAAGATGAAGCTCATGAAGAAAGGACCCGAGAGTGACCTCTAGGAGCTGACAGGGACCCCTGACTGACCGCCAGCAAGAAAATGGGGACCTCAGTCATAAAGCCACAGGAACTGGATTTGACCAACCACCTGACTGAGCTCAGAAGTGGGTTTCTGGATATGCAGGGGCACAAGAGAGGCTCTGAGAGCCAGGCAACATGCTTCTTGAGCTGGGCGGGAGTTAGGTGGGAGGCTTGCTTTATGCTCATTCATGGGGGTAAACATTTACGTTTTAAACACTTTTCTGTAGTGTCATTGTTGAATTAGAAAAAGTTTAAAAATTCAAATAACTTGTAAGGAATCACATTTTTAAAAGTAAATTTTTCATCAAGGAATGTATCTTACTCCAACTTTATTCCTACTTTTTCCCCCTGATAATTTCTCATCTAAGTATACTTTTTAAAATAAAAGACAGTAGAATACCAGTTGGCCTTTCCAAAGATTGTCTCAAAGAAGTCATCTTTTTCATTCCTCAGCATTGCTCTTAACACAACACAGTGATCAGAAATAATAATACCAAGCAGAAGTGTAATTTCCTAAGGGGAAATACATTTCTCTTGGCAGGACTGTCTACAGCATTCCTGGAAACCGGCAGAATTCAGAGTTTCAAGCACCACAGTGAAGGAAATATCTAGAAGCAGGAGTAATGGAAACAAAAATACGAAAGAGAATGATTTAGAAGACTCTTAATTGTTTACTTTTGTTTCATTACAAATCTAAATATAGGGGCTAAAAAAAGCTCACCGAGGAATCTAATGTTCTATTTTATTCATTACTATCATCTTCTGCAATCTGAGCGGGGTATGCTATAATTAAGTCCAAGGAAGATGAGTCCCAGGACAAACTTAGGGATGTAGTAGATACTATGTACCTACCCAAAAGTTAATTTTAAAAAAATCCTTATTTTCTCTACTAGAGACATGGGAAAGTCAGAACATACGACTTCATGCCCCTTACAGCTAAGGTTGTTGATAGTTCTGGCTAACAGTCTACTGTCAAAGTTCCTGGGGGAGGACTTCTCTTTCTAAGTAAGCCAGAGCCTCATCAGGAATAAGCCCTTTGCTTTTACCCCCCTTCCCTTCATCTGTCTGAATGTCAGACAAGAGGCCTAGAGGGGCAGAAGTCATCATGTGATCATGAGATGACAGCATGGAAATAAAGGTCTAGGTGCAAAGGACAAAGGAGTGAAGATCTAGAAAGAACCCACGTCCCTGATGGCACCATTCAGATGTTACTTACCTCTAGACTATCTACCTCTGGATTTTCTGGCGCATGAGAAAAAGAGGTTCCTGTTTAGGCCACGGTAATATGGCTTTCTGTTATCTATAGCTAAACTCAATCCTAGCTGATTAAAGTAAGTAAAGATGAGTTCTTTGAATTTCTTAGATGTTCTTGGTCATGGCACAGGGGCTGATGCTGTCCTATCAGATTCTGGTAGTTGGTTGGGGGACAACGGTGGCATCATCATTCCATGTCTATACTTGCTAGGACTTCCCTGACAGGAGGCAGGTAGGAGCTGACTGAAAAAGAGCCTTTCCAGGGACAGCCCCTCCTAGCACATCTTCGGGCTGGTCATGAGATGGCAAGATGTTGCTGAATACAGGGGAGTTAGGGAGGTGCAAGCCAAGCAGGACTGCATGGTAGCAAAGTTCTTGGGGTTGAGGACAGACTGTGGAACTGGGTGGCCCTGAGACATGAGTGTCCCACACTCCAGCAGAGCTCCACCCAGACAGATGTGCTCAGGCAGAGTGAGGCTGGGCACTCCGAGAGGCATGAACAAGGAGAGTTTGTCAGAGATTTAGCAGGACTAGGTCTGTTCAGAAACCCAGGGGAAGTCTTCTTACAGGGGAAGTTCTTTGTTTTTTTCCAGATTGTTTTCCACCTTCTCCTACTGGTGCCCAATGTGGCTTTAGCAATCTGAGAGCCAAACTTGAAAACGTAATTTTCCTATTCTAAAATTTCTGTAGAACTTGGAGGAATGTTTATTATTTACACAATGTATTATGTTTCTCCATAAGCCAAGAGTTTGGTTATTATAAACATCCATTTAGTCTGCAAATAGATCATCTTATCTATGTGACAATGAGTGAAAAACACAACTCAGTTATTGTTTTTTTAAAAAAAATACATTTTTTAAAGTGGTGGATAATTTAAATATATATGTGTAAAAATTTCTTCAGAAAAAATAGTAAAACCTCGAGTCATTTAATTCTAAAACCAAGATGATATTCTAGTACCATATCAAATTACTTTTTGTCCTTAATCCTGACCACATACACACAAAAAACCTTTTCCTTCATTGTTAAATTTTAGGCTAAACTTCCATGAACCATGAAGGTTGCAGCTGACTTTCATAAATGAATTTTCCTAAGCTACACACATAAATGAGAGAATTGGTAACATGGAAGTCTAGTTTGTGTTATTCAAAAATTATTCTGGGATTGAGTTAGACATATTCTGAGAAGAAATTTGTGATTCTTTAGTGAAGCTTATGTGTCAGTTCATTGAATAGTTTGTTTCCTTTCATAGCACTGTACATGTTTTCAAAAGTTACCTCCATATTGATTAAAGAAAGGAAAGATTATGAAAGTTTCTTTTACAAGAATGAATACAACAGACTAACGTAACCTACCAGGAATGCCCTTTGTCTCTGCACTGTTTTTCTAGTTAGGTAACTGAAAGGCATTAAAACATCAATTTGGCCTAACTAACAAAAAGACCCTAGAATATTTTTTAAAGTTAATTATCTTGACCTGTGATACTGCTAAGCTAAAATATATTTGCTTTTAGCTTTGATCAGAAAATCCAATTTAGCTGTCTCAGTGAAAAGTCTCCTTCTCATGAAACAGAAGAACATGTAAAGAAAATATGTAGTAGCAAACATTCCAGAATTAAAATTAAAGAAAAAAAAAAACCCTCTGCATTTGCTTTAAAAAGAACATTTGAAACAATCCAGCTACGTAAGGTGAACGAATGAACACTAGTGAAGTTTCTAACGTACACTAATGGCATGCGGGCCACTCTTCTCTGAATGCTGGATGGGAAAAGAGGTTTCAAGACTCAGGCTGGCGAAGAAGCCAAGGCCCAGAAGCTCAGCCTGCAGGAAGGGACATGCCATCTTTGCCAAAGGGCAACAGTGTTTGAATACTTGAATATTTTGGTTCCTTGAATTTTTCAGACCTTACAACAACAACAACAACAAAATATGTGTATGAAGTAAAGGATACAGAAAATCAGTTTCTATCTAGACAGGGCAGGATTTATTATCCACTACTTGGACTGGCAAACTTCCTCCATTTGTTTCTGTAAGATTTCTCCTGAAGCACAGACGTTACATAATGTGCAAACACTGCAAGGCCTAAAAGTCAAGCTGGCCTGTTAAAGGTCATTGTCTGGATGACAGTCAGGCCACTGAGAAGCAGGTCTGCAGGGGGAACGTCCAGAGGGTACAGCGAGAATGGTCACTGAGAATGATCTCGGACCTGGTCTCCCTTCCTCTGAACAACCCCTCTCTCTGTGCAACCTGCAAACCATGCCCCGACTCAAGTAGCTAGGTTGAATATCGATTACCTTCACCACTTACGGGATATAAGCTCAGGAAGAGTCCACTAATCATCTGCAAGGGCCAGTGTCTTATAAGTATCCTTTCCTCTCAGCTGGGACCTTCTCCTATTTGTAGTAAGCAAGGTAACAGGAATCACTTAAGGGATGGCCAGGCAACTCTGGGCAAAGGTGGCTTCTGTGGTAGTTGTTGTAAGAGGAGGCAAGGGTGACATGGGATTCAAAGGGGACAGGTGGGAAGAGGCTGGCTAGGATGATTGAGATGCTTGGTTAAGGACCATCCGAGAGTCACTTCTAGGAGACTGAACCAAGAACCCTAAGAAGAAAGAAGCCAGGTATTCTTGCCTCCCTTCTCTTTACCCGAGGTCATATAGACTGAGTGGCTAATGGGGAAGAAAAATCCCAGGACATCAGAAGGCCAGATCTAGAATGAAGAGAAGAAAGGGGATGTCAAAAATAGGAGGGCTGTGCTCCACACATTTCTTTGCAAGTTGGTTGGTTGGAACAGACAAGAAATGTGGCTGAGTGTTTGGTTTGGTTTACAGAGTCTATTTTGCACATAGCATATCTCTATTATGGTTGTGTGGGAAAGGAATCCCAGGGTCCTCCAAGCAACAATGCATATAGCTGGAAGGCTCCAGTTGCCCTGACTCATGGAGAGGAACGTGTCCTGTGTTCAAACTGTCTTGCTGCTTGATGCCTGACTAGGGGCTGCTGGAAGATGCAGGAGGTCAATCACTGCAGCTGAAAGGAAGATTTCTTTCTCTCAAGTGGAGCTTATCAGGACTACTTCTTTAAGAGGGTGTTTATAATTCTGGTATTGGAAAACACCTTTAATAATTACCTGTTTTAATAAAAAACATTAAACACTTGATTATTTCTTATATGTAATATATTACATTCAGCCCTCTGTATCCATGGGTTTCACACCTGCAGATTCAACCAGCCTTGGATTGAGAATATTAAGAAAAAAAAATTACAGAAAGTTCCAAAAAGCAAAACTTGAATATGCCATGTGCTGAATGGTATGCTGAATCCAGTCAAATGAATTAAGGTGTAGGCATAACCTGCTGTAGTCTATATGCAAATATTACACCATTTTATATAAGGGACTCGAGCATCTTGAATTTTGGTATCTTTGGTAGGTCCTGGAATCAATCCCCTATGGATACTGAAAGATGACTGTATATAGGTCTTTACACATAGAAAAACAAGTACAACTTTCTTATGTCTCATGTTCTGATTTGGGTTTAGAAAATATCTGTAAGGAGGCATAAGGAAAGTACAGGTGGTTGCCTATGGAATACCTATGAGAAACCCTGATGCTTTGGGTAGAGTATTCTATAAATGTCTATTAAATCCTGTTGGTTGATACTATTATTGAATTCTTCTTGTTCTGCCTTGTTCTATCAATTGCTGAGAGAGGGGTGTCTAAGTATGGACCTGTGTTTGTAGATTTGTCTATTACTCCTTTCAGTTCTGTCAGTTTTTGCTTCACATATTTTGTAGCAACCTTGTTTGGTACATACACATTTAGGACTGCTGTATCTTCTTGACAGATGGACCCTTTTGTTACTATTATGTAATGTCTCTCTTTGTCTCTGATAATTTTCTTTGCTCTGAAATCAACTATCTGATACATGTTTCCCCTGCTATCCGAGAGTAGAGCCTCCTATGAAACCTTTCCTAAGCCAAATGGCACACAGCGAACAGTATCTCCTGCTGTCCAAAAGCTTGTGTTATGCCACTTCACTCTTACAGAAAACCAACATTAGTAAGGTAACTTTTTTTTTTTTAAGTGAAAATCCTCTTTGGATTTCTTCTGGTTAGTGAAAACAGGTAACAATATAAGTATTTTGTAAAAGTGAAGTGGTGTAATACGAACTTTGGGAAAGTGGGGGATACCTGTATTAACAAAGTCACTCCTGGTTCCTTTTGATAAATGTTTGCATGATATATATTTTCCCATTCTTTTACTTTTAATCTATATAAATAATTTTATTTGAACTGAGTTTTCTGAAGATAGTATATAGTTATGTTTTTTTATCCACTCTGATAATCTTTGTCTTTTAATTGGTGTATTTATGCCATTTACATTTAATGTAATTATTGGCATGTTAGAGTTTGTATGGCATTGCATTAGTTGTTTTCTGTTTTTTATTTCTCTGTGTTCTTTATTTTGTCTTCCTATGTGTTACTGAATATGTTTTAGAATTCCGTTTTTATTTACCTGTGGTGTTGAGTATCTCTTTGTATAGATTTTATTTTATTTA
The DNA here is from genome assembly GCA_030848825.1 of Tadarida brasiliensis. Taxonomy (NCBI): domain Eukaryota; kingdom Metazoa; phylum Chordata; class Mammalia; order Chiroptera; family Molossidae; genus Tadarida; species Tadarida brasiliensis. The sequence goes on along the minus strand of CM061270.1, from coordinate 67,295,819 downwards.
TTTTATGTTTTTTTAATCCTCACCTGAGGATATTTTTCCATGGATTTTCAGATAGAGTGGAAGGGAGGGAGGGGGGAAGGAAAAAAGAGAGAGAGAGAAACATCAATGTGAGAGAGACACACTGACTGGTTGCCTCCCGCACCACCTCAACCTGGGCTGGGGATTGAACCGCAATTGAGATACGTGCCCTTGACTGGAATCGAATCCAAGACTCTTCTGTTGATGGGCCAATGCTCTAACCACTGAGCAAAACCAGCCAGGGCTCTTTGTATAGATTTTAAAGTGGTTATTCTAGGTATTACATTATATATAGTGTTTACTGGTATTGACTTCTTACCAGTTCAAGCAAAATGTAGAAACTTTACTTTCCTTTTTTGTTCCTTTACCCTCCCCTATTTATAATTGTCTTAAATACTTTTTTTGTATACATTTAGAACCATATCAGTGTTATAATTTTTGCTTCAACTGTTAAACATAATTTAGAAATCTCAAGAAGAAAACAAAAATGTAATCCCTTATTTTTTTCTTTCTGCTGTTTTTTTCTCAATGTTTTAAGATTCCTTCTTTTATCATTTCCTTTATGATTAGAGAAATTTTTACAGTGATTCTTTTATGATACATCTGATGGTTATAGATTCCTTTGGTTTTCCTTCATTGGAGAATGTCTTAATTTCCTCTTTTTTCCCTCAAGGATATTTTTTGCTGAATATACAATTCTGTATTGACAGCTCTTTTCTTTTTGCACTTGAAATACATGTGTTATTTCTTTTGGCCTCTACAAATTCTGATGAGAAGCCAGTTGTCACTCAAATAGATTTTCCTCTATAATTAATGTATCATTTCTCTCTGGCTACTTTCAGGACATTTCCTTTGTTTTAGCTTTCACAAGTTTGGTTATAATGTGTTGTGTGGTGTGGTTTTCTTTGGGTTATTCCATTTTTGGAGTTCATCCAGCTTCTTGAATCTGTATGTTTATGTCTTTTGCCAAATTTGGGAAATTTCTATTTATATTGTTCTATCCTCATGTTTATGGATTCTTTCCTCTGTCCCCTCCACTTTACTGTTGAGCCTATCTGTTTTTAATTTTTAAAATTATTTCAGTTATTGCATTTTTCAGTTCTAAAATTTCAAGTTTTTCTTTAAATCTCTTTCCTGACACTATTTTTTCATTCGTTTCAAACGTGTTTACTATTTGCTCAATGAAGCATTTTATAATGGATGCATTAAAATCTTTGCCAGATAATTCTACAACCCAGTCATTTTGGTGTTGGTATCTATTGTCTTTTTTGATTCAAGTTGAAATTTTCTGAGTTCTTGGTATGACAAGAATTTTAACCAAAATATGGGCATTTTGGGTATTATGTTATGATATTCTAGATCTTATTTAAACTTCCTGTTTTGGTTTTTTCTCCCCCCCTCCCCCCCAACTTCTCCAGCAGGGGAAGTGGGAAGAGGGGAGTTCTACCTCACACCTCCAGGTAGAGTAGAAATCTAAGTTCTCCACTTGGTCTGTTGACACCCAAAGGATGGAAGGGGTCCTCATTATTGCTTGGCAGGGGTAGGAATTCTGACTCCCCATTTGTCTTCCACTGTTACTATTCTGGCTGGCAGGGCTAGGAGTGCCTTGCTACTTCTCATATGACCCCCACTGATATCACAGGGGTGGTGATAGCCCCATTACTACTAAGCAATGGTGAAAGTCCTGATACTCTACTCAATCTCTTCCAGACACCACCCTAGTAGGGAAAGAGAGAAATGCCTCATTACTGTTGAGTGGGGTGGTTCAGTCAAGGCTTTCCACTTGGCCTTTGTTGGCATGGGTGGGAATAAGGCTACAGTTTTTACTATGGTTCTTGGCTAGTTTAGAAAAGTTATCTAAAAGTTTCTTTTAGAAAGTTTGCCATTTTCCTGGTCCTGTGGCTGTTGTCGGGACTTTTTTTGGGTCTGTACCCATTTGTGTTTCTAGGTTCTGGCTCTAAATCTAGACTATACATGGTAAAAAAGAAAACCCAAAAGCACTCTCCATTGTGTTGTTCCTTGGCTCCAGGGTCCCTACAGTCTGTTTTCTTCTCTACCTTTCAGAGTCTTCTTATGTTTGTTTTACTTATAATATGCAGGGCTTTTAGTACTTAGTAGGAGAAGCAGGGAAAAGTACATCTATGACATCTTCTCAGGAGCAGAAGTCCCAGGAGAAAAAATGGAGTCCCTAACTAGAGAAGGCTTTTTGAAAGCCTTTCTATAGAGTAAAAAGAAAAATATCAAAGAAGAAAAAAAATGTAATGGGAAATAAGATAACTTACTGAAGTATAAGTAGAGTAATTTTATATATGTTTGCGAGAATTTCAAGTGATTTCTGTTTGGTCTCAAATAATTTCCAAAGGTGCATTGGTCCTTAGAGATGATCTAGTCTACTCTTGATGTGACCAATGACCAAGAACCAGAAAGGGGAAAGGACTAAATTGAGGCCACAGAGTGAGTCTGGCGCAAAACCAAATGAGAGTTGAAGGTTTCCGACTTGTAGTTAGTGCCATTTTCACTTAGGGGGCCGTCTCTTTCTTTGCTATAATCTGAGGGAAAGATGAGGGGCTGGACCAGAAGGTCTTTAAAGGACATCTCCAACTTTAGTCTTTGGTGATTTTTATGACTGTCCTGAACCTTGCATCCATTCTCCCTATCTTATCTTCTTCTACTGCCATGCTAAGGCTGAGCATAAATAATGGGGGTTGGGTAGAAAATGAAGGGGGAAAAAATCTACAAATACAGAAAATGTATTAAATTTCTATTTGTGATGACTGCTTCTTGCTACATATTTGGAAAAACACCTCCCATACAATGTGTAGCCTGTACAATCATGAAGGCAGGACTGTGACTTGGTTCTGGATTCTAATGCACATAACCTTGTGGCACTCTTAAAGCAAGGTGAACGTGGTAAATTTTACTCGGGAGTCCTGCCTTTATGATTAACTGGGACAAAACGACAATGGCAGCAGCTATGGTAAAAGGAGACAGACTGCCTGAGTTTGAACACCACTGACTAGTTGTATGATTCTGGTCAAATCCCTGTACTTCTATTATGTACAGAAACATAACTTTTCTGTACCTTAGTATCTTTACCTGTAAAATGGGACATTTACAATAATTAACCTTATTAGTGCTTCTGAGAAATATGGGTAAAATCTTAGAATGGTGTCATTAGCTGCTACCGCAACCATTGTTATTCATTGGAGGCCTCTTATAAATAAAAGACTAGATAGACAATGTGCATATATTTAATCCTAGAATAATCTTGAAGTACAGGATATTATCATCCTCATTTTATAGATTAAGAAAGTAGAATTATTTTATTATGAAAATCATTTATAAATACAGTATAGATTAGTATTAACTAAAAAGATAGGTTACATTTAAAAAAAAGTTTGAAGCCCAAAGTAGCAAAAACATTTCCTGGCACATTTAGAAAATATAATCAGCAAAGCAGTTGTATTACCTGTGTGTGTTATATTACCATGACTATTATCTATTACTTTTTAAATTTAACCCTCTCTAAAAACATTTAAGGAGGAAAATAAAAGCAGAGACTGTTCACTCTACATGGATATTGGCCTGGTTTCCTTGGGCTGGTTTTGCAAAGTTCTCAACTGGACTATCAGGATATACCCTGGAATCCTGTACAGAAGAATTCTTTCTTACCTTTCTGCAGCCAGAGTGCAGAAATCGGAGGATAAGGTTTAAAATTAAAGCTTGAAGAGCCTTTTCTGTCTAACAGAACTCCCCTCACTCTAGTCACATTTTATTTCTAGTTTTAAACTTTTGGAAGAAAAAAATCCAACAAATAATTCCTTGATTGCATTCATCCACCATCTGAGATTATTCTCTTAACACTTTCTGATACAAGAATAAACCCATACATTTTAAATGTGCTTACCAAGGCAGAAAGGTTCCAACACATTCAGAAGCGAAAATTCACTCTGCAAGTTCATCATTTGAAGGGCCATTCTGATCAACCAGGACTTGACTGTCTCCGGACACGGTTTAAGCAGTAAGTAGCTAGAAGCATAGAGAACATATCGAAGCCAGCACAGAAATGGAGTGGCGATCCTCCCGTTGGGTGACTCGGACATTCGCTCAATCGTTGGGAAGAGCAGAATGGAGCGAATTATCTGCAAGAGAAAGCATGTGTTATGAGAAGTTTCTCAAGGGATAACCTATTGCTTTGTTTCTTCTATATAGTATCGACAAATGACTGGATTTTGGGAATATGACTAAAGATCTGTTCAGACTAAGAATCAGCATCCACTGCCATCTTTGCCCACAATCAATCTGGGTAGGATATAAGGATGTCCCATGAATTGTTGGGGTTAATTTTCAAGGTGAAGAGGAAATCAAGATCCTAGGTAACTTCTTGACTGTGACAGCAATTCATAATCCCTTTGAGGAACTGATGCAAGTAGAAATTAATATACCATTTTAGTAGTTAACAATTTGATTCACTAATGATATCACAAGAAAGTAGAGCCACATAAAAACTCTATTTCTAGCCCTGGCTGGTTTGGTTCAGCAGTTAGAGCACTGGCCTGTGGACCAATGAGTTGTGGGTTCGATTCTGGACAAGGGCATGTACCTAGGTTGTGGTTCGTCCCCGGCCCTCGCTGGGGTCATGCGGGAGGCAACCAGTTGATGTGTCTCTCTCACATTGATGTTTGTCTCTGTCTCTCTCTCTCACTGTCTCTCTCTTTCTGCCTCTCTCTCCCTCCCTCCCACTCTATCTGAGGATAAATGGAAAAAAATCCTCAGGTGAGGATTAAAAAGCAAAACAACAACAACAACAACTCTATTTCTAGTCAGTATTTCTTTTCTTGATTATAGTTGGAGATTGTCCACTTTTGAAAAGCTCCTCTATTCCTTAATCTTACCAGCCAAAGATAATCTTTATATATATATTTCTTACAACCAATTCAACCTGAATAAAGTGCAAACCAGGGACAAGTGAAGCTGGAAATCTCTGCCTACGTGGGAAAGTGTTTAAGGACAAAATATCATTTCAACTCAATTCCTCAGAATATCAGGAAATGTATTTTAATAATACTTCAGAAGAAAAAAGAGTATCGCTAAACATTTTAAACTTACCATTATTTACCATATTAATACTAAAATGAATATGTAAAAATAATTTCTATGGAGAATTAGAAGTCAAATCAGTTAAGTACAATCCCCTATCAATAACAGAGTAACAAAAATGGAATAAAGCATCAATGTTAACAGACTGTAGAACAGGAAATGAGAACACAATGGTTTTGCTTTTTTTTTTTTTTTTTTTAAATAAAAACCCTTTTAAATTGTTAAGTATCACAAAGTATACAAAATTTAAATGTGACATTTAACAAATAATCTATAAAATGAATAGCTATGTGGGTCAAGAAACAAAACACAGCCAGCATGGCATCTTCCAATCCCAACTCCTTCCTCCACGCACATGTTAGGTAACCTCCATCCTGACTTCCTTACTTGGCTTTATATCAATACTTATCCCTTAATATTATAATCACTTCCTTGTTTTGCTTTACATGAATACTTTCATCCTGTCACAGAAAGAACTGTGTCTCCCCCAAATGTAGATGTTGAAGCCCTAACTTCCAACGTGACTGTATCTAGAGATAGGTAATTAAGGTTAAATGATGTTGCAAGGGTGGGGCAGATAGGATTAGATATCTTTATAAGGAGAGATCCCCGAGAGCTGGCTCTCTCTTCTTGAGCACACACAAAGAGGTCTGGTGGTCTGGTGGACACACACAGGGAGTAGGGGGCCATCTACGAGCCAGGAAGAAGTCCCACCAGAAATTAACCATGCTGGCTCGCTGATCTTGGACTTCCAGACTCCAGGGAAAATAAATGTCTGTTGTTTAAGCAATATAGTCTATGGTTTTGTTATGGCAGTTCCAGCAGACTAATATATATCCCTTATACTATAGCCAATTTTTGTCTATTAATGAACTTTATATAAATGTAGGCACGCAGTATGTTTTCATGTTTTACTCCCTTGACTCAACATTGTCTATAAGATTCATCCATGTTGATATATGCAGCAATAAATTATCTTAGCTATATAGTTTTCCATTGTATGAACATACCTCAACTTATTTATTTTACTGATAGATCTTTGGTTTTTTTCAATGCAGAGATACTATAAACATACTGCTATGAACATTTTTATACACGGCTCTTGGTACACATGTGTATGTATTTCTATTGAGTAGATCAGCTCAAAGTAGAAATGCTGGGTTGTATGGTATCCGTATGTTCAGCTTTAGTAGATAATTCCACATAGTTTTCCAAAGTACTGTAGTTGTACCAATTTACCCCCTAACAATAGACACGAGAGTTCATATTGATACATATCTTCACCACATTTGGTACTGGAAAACTTAGTAATTTTGACTAACCTGGTATATATCAGTATTCCACTGTGGCTTTAATGTGTGTTTCTGATGACTAATTAGGTTGAATAGCTTTTACTGGACATTTTCTATACCCTCTGAAGTGCTTCTTTAAGTCTCTTGGACATTTTTCGATTAGGCTGCCTGTCTTTTTTCTTACTGATTTGTAGGCGTTGTTTTTTATTCTACATACCAGTCCTTTAACTTGTGGCAGTCCTTGGCTTGCCTGTTCAACTCTTATTATTCTTATTTTTTTTCATAATGGAGATAAGTTCTTAAGTTTGATGCAGTTGAGTTTAACAGTTTTTTTCTTTTATAGTTATTGTTCTTTGTGCCTGGTTCAAGAAATTCTTCTTTATCCTCAAATCACAAAGATATTATATTTTCATTCAAAATGTTTTAGGAATTAGATAATGCTACCTCTTATCTGTTCGACAGTGTGGGTTTAAGCCTTTGCCCGTGTTTAACTTCAGTGTGAGTCTGTTCCTGTGATTTCAGGTATCAGTCAGTTGCCATTTCCCTTACGTATTACATTCCTCCTTCTGGATGAGCTGAGTGCACTTTCCCGTCAGGACCTGCGAGTAAAGGTGGGTTTCTGTGGACTCGGTCTCTTGTCCTCTTCGACAGTACTTTTTCATAGTAACCTGTTTGATGGCATTGCCCAAATGTTCAAGTTGATCAGGTAGCACCTGTAATTCTGCCTTCATCTCTGTTATTACTAGAGAAAAGGGATTTGAAGGTGAAAACTGTGGAGGACTCTTGTCTTTCTAGCCACATCCTCTTGTTTTCCCTTGGTCATATCTGTCAGCTAAATGCTCAGCCATTTCCTGTAGACTTTCCTTTGTTCTCAACAAGGACAGATATTTTAGCTGTTTCTTTTTTGGGTCACAATCGTTCGACTTCTGGTAGATCTCCTCCTCTGTTACGTAAGTAAGAATGTACTGTTCCCTGAATACCTCGATGGCTTCAATGGGGAATAACAGACATTCCTCTGGAGCAGGGAGTCACAGCCTTTTCAGATGATTTTAAAATGCTGGATTGGCAACAACAGATTGCAAAGTGCTTGTAATATGCTTTTCAAATGAATGCAGGGTCTCGGCCTGAATGCAGGAGTTCCATCACCTTGGCATCTTCTCAAGTACAAAGCAGAGATGCTGAATGGACCACGCTTAATAAAGGCCTCATAAGGCATTCATGGGTATTTGTAGTAAGATCACTGTCAGCTCCAGAATAGCAGGGATGATCCAGAATCCTCTAAACAGAGCCGGATGCCTATATTGCAATGGGCTTATACAAAGGTGATATACAGCTGACCCTTGAACAATGTAGGGCTTTGGGGTATCCATCCCCATTCAGTCAAAAATTCACATGTAACTACCGACTCCCCCAAAACTCAGTCATCCTTCGGTATCTGTAGGGGACTGGTTCCAGAATTCCCGTGGATGCCAAAATCTGCAGATGTTCAAATCCCTATATAAAATGGTGTAGAACAACGTATACAGTCAGCTCTCTGCATCCAAGGTTTCTCAACTGTGGATGAAAAATACTGTTTTTGATCCACGGTTAGTTGAATCCTCAAATGCAAAATGCGGAGTTCACTAATCATTAGACGTTACTCCTGTTTTTGAAAATAGAATCAGGTTAGCGGGTGTCTGGAGCTCACACAGAAAGTGAATTTTTATCATTGTGTTTCATGTTAGCAGTTTAATTCAGGGCGCTGGCATTTCGCTTGGATACCAAGCAGCACGCTTTAAGAATCTGAGAGGTGTAAATGATAAAAAAACTTAGCATCTGGAGTGCTGCCCCGACTAAGCATTGATTCTACACCTTCAACTTCAGAATGCTTCCACTATCTTTTGGGTAGTTCAAATATCGTGAGTCCTTTTATTCCTGTAAGTGCTACTGGACTTAACAAAACTTGAGAGATTTAAAATAGGGGTGGATTCATAACAAGCCGGGTTTCTCACTGCTCTGCCGAGGCCTCCCAGCTGCAGAGTGAAGGAGCCACCTTCCCTGTCCCACAGGAAGAGTTCCCCCGAAAGGCTGACAGCAGGTTTCTTGATGGCAGCTGCAGTGGCAGCACAGACAATGATGGAGAAACTGACTTCTCAGCCAAGCTCAGGCCCACCTGGATCTATATGCCATGGTAAGGTAGCCAGGTGGGTCACAGTTCAGTCACTGCAGGCTCTCCGGCAGCCAGTGTTCCTCAATAACACCTCTAAAAGCTCTATGGTCTAGTCTTTCACATTTAGGTTCATAGTCTACCTGAAACACATTTTACGTGTGGTATGAAATATGGGTCTCATTTAATTTTTTTCCATATGGAAACCCAATTGTCCCAGCACTGTGAAGTGCCATGGCTGCCCTTCCCTGCTTCTCTGCAGTGGCCTTCTGTTGTAAATCCTGTGTATACATGAATGGGCCCTGTGCAGGGCTCTCAAATCTGTTCTACTGGCCTACCTGTCTAATTCTGTGCCAAGAGCACAAGGTCTTATTTACTAAAGCTTTATAATAGACTTTGATATTTGGTAGAGAAAATTAAACCCCATCTTGTTCTTCAAAAATGCCTTGGGGCCCAGCTGGTGTGGCTCAGTGATTGAGCTTATGCACCAAGAGGTGGCAAGTTCGATTCCCAGTCAGGGCACATGCCTGGGTGGTGGGCTTAATTCCCAGTGGGGGGCATTAACTCCCAGTGCAGGAGGCAGCTGATCCACCTCGATGTTTCTCCCTCTCTCTCCTTCTCCCTCTGAAGTCAATAAAAACATATTTAAAAAAATGCCTTGAGTATTTTGGCTCTCTGCGTTTGCATAAACATTTTGGAATTGGCTATTCCAGTTCCACAAACATCTTTTTGAGATTCTGATTGGGATTGTACTAAATTTATAAATTAATTTGAGGAGAATATCTTTACAATATTGAGTTTCCCAACCCATGAACGTGGCATAGTTCTCCTTTTATTATGAATCTGTAGTGTCTCTAAAAACGTTTTATACATTTTATAGGTAGTCATTTTGTACAACTTTTGTCAGATAATTAGGTACTTATTATTTTTATGCTTTTGTAAATAGAATATTTAAAAAATATTTTCTGAGTGGTTGTTGCTTATATGACATAAAAGATATTTGCTTGTAGATTCTGTGTCCAGCAAACTTACTAACGTCCCTTATTAGTTTTAATAACTTGTCTGTAGATTCTTTTGGATTTTCTAAGTACATACTCATATCATCTACAAATAAATAGTGTTGTTTCTTCCTTTCAAATCCCTGTATCTTTTATTTATTTTTCTTACTTTATTGAGTTAGCCAAAATCTTAATATAGTGCTCAATAGACAGAACTTTTGCTCCTGAACTCAAAGAAATTTTTTTCAATATAACCACCATAAAGCATGATGTTTGCTGAAGGTTTTCTAGAGATATACTTTGTCAGATTGAAAAAATTTCCTCCATTTGTAGCTTAATTACTTTTTAAAATCATAAATGGTTGCTGAATTTTATTAAATATCTTTTCTGCACCTACTGAAATGATTGTGTGATTTTTCTCCTTTTATTTATTAATGTGGTAAACTATCAACTGATTTTCTAACATGAAAGTAACTTCCATTCTTGGGATAAACCCAGCTTGGTCATGATATATACTTTTTATATGTTACTGTATTTGGTTTTTAATATTTTTTGTATAGGGCTTTTGCATGTTGATGAGTGAGCCTGGCTGGTCATTTTCTTATTTTTTTTTTCCAGGTTTGGATATAAAGGTTTTGCTACTTTGAGAAATCTGAGTTGGAAAGTATGTTCTCCTTTTCCATTATCCAGAAGATTTGCTAAAATAATAGAATGATTTATTTTCTAAATAAATAATCTATTTGATAGAACTCACCAGTAAAGCCTGGAGTTTCATTTTTAGAATGTTTTGATTGTTGATTGATTCAGTTTCTTTAATGACTTAGGACCATCCAGGCTTTCTATTTCTTCTTTTTTTTTTTTTTTTATCCTCACCCGAGGACATTTTTTTCATTTTTTGTTCAGATAGAGGGGGAGGGAGAGAGAGAGAGAAACATTGACGTGAAAGGGACACATCGAGTGGCTGCCACCCACACGACCAACCAGGGCCGGGGACAAACTGCAACCGAGGTACATGCCCTTAGCGGGAACCGAACCCAGGTCTCTCTGGACCGCAGGCCGACGCTCTAACCGCTGAGCCAAACCGGCCAGGGCTCTATTTCTTCTTGAATCTACTTTTGATGTTATCTTTTTCTAGGGATTTGTCTACTTCATTGAAACTTCCAATTTATTGGCATAAAGTTAATTTATAATATCCCGCTATTACACTTCAATCTCTGGACCACCAGTGGTGATGTCAACTCTTCCATTCCTAATATTGACTATTACTACCTGATAGAGTAAACCTTTAATAACTATGAAGGAAATCTTTTCATCTCTACTAATGCTTTTTATTTAGGACTTATTTTGTTTAATATTAACATAGCTACCAGCTTTCTTTTGGTTAGCATTTGCTAGATAGAACTTTTCCCTTTTTTTTTTTTTTACTTCCTACCTTTTTATAACCTTATATTTAGAGGATATAGTTAGACTTTTTATCTAATCCCACAACCTTTGCCTTTTAAGTAATATGACTAATATATTTACTACATTTTCATTTAAATAATTACTAATATTTTGGAGTGAAAACTGTGTAAATCTAAAATCTTATTTTGTGCTTGTTATTTTTTGTGTCCCTTTACGCCATTTTATTGTTTTTTAATACATTTTGCTTGAGAAAGATATAAATGATAAAACATAATTGCCAGTAAATAATAAATGAGTAAATGATATAAAAATGAGTAAAACATGCATGCTAATTAATGATAATAAATGATTAATAATTTAAAAATAAATATAAATGACAATTTAAGGAACAAATAATAATAAATAATAAGTTAATAATTGAGAAAAACCTATAGAATGTTAGTAAGTCTCAAGTCCTATGCGGGGAGGGCAGAAATGAAATAATGAAAGAATACTAGGAGTTACAGGAGGTGGTGGCACAGCTTTAAATGGGGTATTTGGGAAGGCTCAGGGAAAGGCTGTGCAAAGGCAGTATGGAGTGAGTAGGAAGATATCTGGAAATAGAGCTTTTCTGAGAGAGGGAGAAGCAAAGTGCAAAGGCCATATGAAGAACCTATCTGGTGTGTTTGAGTAAAAGCAGGGGGGCAGTACTGCTGTTTGTCACAGTGTGTGAAAGGACAGCAGCTCAAGTTGTGATCACAGCAGCAGCAGGGAGAACAGGGGGCCTAGCAGGACTTTGGGTTTCAGTCTGAGTAGCTGAGAAGCCTTTGAAGGGGTCTGAAAACAGGAATGACCATGTCTGACTTCCATTTTAATAAGATTACTCTGGTCGTTGTGTTGTTAATACTGTCCTGGAAGTACTAAACCAATGAAATTAGAGAAAATAAAAAAAGGAGTTACAAATATGGAAAGCAAAATTACCAATATTTATGGCTTACATTTAAAAAATTCATGTATACAAATAAAAGCTAAATACAAACATAAAAAGTAACATATAGCACTTATGTAAAGAAAACTTTAAAATCCAAAGGAACATTTCTTTAGTTTTCTACTGCAAAAGAGGGCATTCTTCCCCTAAATTAATTTAGCAATTCAATGAATTCAATCCCTATCAAATTACTAAAAGATAACCCCTAGTTTGAAATTTAAGCAATTATATTAATGTTAATCTGGAAAATGAAATGCACTAATAACCCAGGAATTCTGAAAAACAAGAAAAAGGGGGGATTAGCTCTCCTAGATATTATACATATTAGAAGCTACAATAGTTAAAACTACATGACAGAAAAGGATCGCAGAGCTCAATGGAACAAAAAAAGAGTCTGGAAACTACAGACTTGAATATACATAGGAATTAAATTTATGACAAGGTGTCATTGGAGAAAAAAAAAGAGTTGTTCAATAAATGCAGTTGGGAAAACTAGAAGGCAATTATTTGGAATAGCAAGACTGGAGACGAGTGTCCACAGTTAGGAGTGGTTACATAAATGACTATGTACCCAGTACAAGAGACACTATGCTACAATGAAACATTAGATTTGCATGTGTGGATAATGAAGATATCCAAATTCTATTTCTTCTTCTAAACCAGTTGGTTGGAATTGTGGATAAAAAAGAGTCAGCAATCTTCAAATGAGACATTCTAAGCTTTGGGGCTCTTCTGTTCTTTGGGCTTTTTTATTCCGAAAGTACAAAAGTACTTTTGCTTATTTTCAGGTTCCTCAACTATGTCCTATAAGTGATACTAGGAAAATTAGATGTCACTGGAAAATGCAATCTCCCCTAACTGGAATTTAACTAATCAATTCTCAATCTCATTTTCTCCTCCAGGCCGCTTTGAACCATATCAGTAAATAACCAACCAACTACTATCAGGGATTTGGTTAAAAAATAATTCCAGGGAATACTGTGAGGTCAGTACATATAATCCCAATCCCTTAAATCTGCATTTACAATAGCACTGCAGATGATAAGAGAAATTATTCAGACTAGGGCTCTCAGGTGCTACAAATTCTTCACTGGAAAATAAAACTAAATTATGTTCTATTGTACTCTGTTTATGAAAACAGAAAAATATGCCAAAACATATTACAAACATTTTAAATGGGAAAGTTAGAAACAAATGGTTTTGTCCCCCCGTCTCCCGCCGTGGCCAATTGATAGTTAACCAGAACAATCAACTAAGGAAAATGATCTGTTTTCCAAAAAGTCTGATAATTTAGCCTTTTATGGTAACTCACTGCTCAATTTAGTTTCAAATTTATTCACTTCAAAATAAGGCTTCCTTGTGTTTATTAAAATATCTTCAAAGATTTCAGAACATAAATGGTTAATACAGTTACTGTCCTACTAATAAATGGACCATACGGATTCCATACTGGTTATGTAACCCACAGTACATAAGGAACTTCAGACTGATCAAATCAGCTGGCAGAAAGAGGAAGCAATCCATTACTTTGTATAAATGATCCATTACTGTGACCCATGTTAAATGAAACTGCATGCGAGGGAAACTCTAAAGATACATGAGCAACTACAGGGTTACATTTGGTTGATCTATATCAATAACAAATTGAGAATTAAAGTGCACTCTGGAATCATGGGAATGTACCAAAACAATAAGGAAGTTCTAATATGTACTCTGAATGCATCATTGCCTCTCAAAAATATAAGAAGATCAAATATTGTTTATCACAACTAATATTTAGTTGACGAGACTGGTTTTCCTCTTTTGTCTTTGGAGAACAAGTTATTACCTGTTGGGTGAAACTTATACTTTTCCTAGATATCACAGTAATAATTTCAGTGAAATTTATAGTCCAAATTTGATAGGATAAGGCATAGCAATAAAAATTTCTTTTATTCATATAGCAACCTATTGGCCAAAAAATCACCGAGGTCAAGAAGTATACCCAATTTTATAACACAGCTGTGCAGAGAAGGTTTCCAAATCTGTGTACATGACAAAACATTTTCTTATGTTACTGTCTCATTAAAGAAAGAACTTCCAGACTGGCCAATTCATTCTACTCTAAGGAAACATTTTCTTATATTTCACATTCTCATCTGAAATCTACCAGAGTCAACTTTTGATAATGAAGCACAACAACGTTCTCTTGAATAGTACAGGAAAATAAATATGCACACTGGGACTTTCTATAGAGGACACCTTTTTGGGGACTAGACACAGTACTTTGTTGTTTATTTTTCCCCTGAATTTATTATTATTATTATTCATCAGCTTTCAGAAAGGAAATTAGGAAATGATTTAAAGGTAAAGAGTATGATGTTCAGGTGTGGTTTGTGTGCAATCTGTTTCATAAAATAGGCATTAAAAAAAAGAACAACAAAGAGTAAAATCTAAAAAATCACCAGTAAACTTTACTATTCAGGTAATTTATTACACATGCATCCATTTTTTTCTGGGGCACAGCAATGATGCCTATGTTACAAAGCCATGATAAATAGTGCTTCGACATCTTCAAAAGCACAGCATTGCTGCGACATTCCCTACGTGGATTAGCTGAGCCCACCTGCTGCAGTAACGGCTGGGGGTCTCCCCACTGCACAAGTTGGAAATTAGAAAACAAAGCACACAGTTTTTCCTTTTATATGATTGCTAACATTGTTAAGACATGTTAGAGAACATGCACTATAAACTAGACAGTCTTCAAAGAAATAGTTGTTAGTAGTCAAAGCACAGACCTAGAAGTAATCCTAGTTTAGTTTATCTCTTCTCCCCATAAGGACATGTTTTCCTCTTGTTAGGATAAGACTCTTCAGCTTATTTAATCATATGTATGCAGTTTATAAACTGAAAATACAGTTATATTTTAATGGTCAAGAGCTTGCTTTTTGAGATCTTATATTCTGTCTGAACAATTTCATTCATCAGCAAGACAGGACAATGCCCAACAGTAGGGAAGTGCTTAGAATAACAGCAGTAGTGATAGCTTACTATCTTCTAGGAATTACACTAATACGCTTTATATATATCATCTCATTCAATACACTTAACTTCAACCTTAACCCTAACCCCCAGATATAAAAATCCACAGATACTCAAATCCCTTATATAAAATAGTGTTTTTGCATTTAACCTATGTACATCCTCCCATATACTTTAAATCATCTCTAGATTACTTATACCTAATACAATGTAAATGCCATGCAAATACTTGTTATACTATCTTGTTTAGGGATCAACCTCTGGAATATTTTTGATCTGCTGTTGGTTGAATCCATGAATGTGGAACCCACAGATATAGGCCAACTGTATATACATTTGCTCTCCCTCCCTTCCCCCCCGTGTGTGTGTGTGTGTGTGTGTGTGTGTGTGTGTGTATGAGAGAGAGAGAGAGGGAAAGAGAGAGAGAGAGAGACAGATGGAGACAGATAGGGTGGGGCAGAGGCGGAGCAAATGAGGTTAAATATTAACAATAGAACCTGGGTTAAGTATATATGGTGTCTATGTACTATTCGTATTCTTGCAACTCTTCTGCAGGTTTGAAATTATTTCCAAATAAAAGGTTAAAAAATAAAGTGCAGTCCACCACTGCCCTCTATCCCCCAGCCATGGCACTTCCAATCCCTCTGTCTTGCTTCCACTCTTTTTACCGAGGTGGTATCACCTTTGAACATATTTTTATATTTGTTACCATCCTGAACAGCCCGAGCTCTGACAGGGCACAGCTTCTTCTGTGCCTCTGGGTCCATCACAGGCGCTGGACGGCGCACGGCACACAGCAGAGGGCGTGAATCAAGTCCGGCTGCGGGGCAGGGCAGTGAGTCCCCAGGACGACTGCCTCATCCGATACCTGCACGTGACACCCCGCCCAGCTCGGGGCTGGAGGCTTATTCTGGATAAAAACTGGAGAAGAGAGTTTTCTGACCCGGGCACACCGGGCCTGGAGACAGGCAGGGAAAAGGGCCGCCACGGGATCCGCGAGAACCCAAGCACTCGATACTGACTCCCACCTGCGACCCAGCCTCCTCGCTGCTTCTCTTTGATGCTGCTGCGCTCAGGCAGGAGACACGAAGTTTTTTTGTTTTCTTGAGAAACTGAGTAACTCCAGAGAAAACACACTGAGAATGACATTGGGGAACACCCCCAGCACGTCAGGACACCCGTCCATTCACCCTGCAGTGAAGCTGACTACTGGCCAGGCTCACTCCCACACAGCCGCCTAGGATTTCAGTGCTTCTTGCTTAAATATGAAGAGATAACAAAGGAATGTTAGACTCTGGAGGAAAGCTTCAATTATAGTAGTCAGATCAACATAAACAAAACATGAAAAAAGGGATTCAGATGACCTGAGACAATGCAAGAGTTCAACAAAACTCCCCAAATCTGCTGTCCTCAGAAAGTGTGAGCCATGAAATAGTAGAAAGGATACCACAAAAAGGGAGCAAAAATAAGAAATTATCTCAGAAATTATTTGCATGAAGGCCGAAATCCAAAGTTCAATTAGATGAATTGCAAGATGAACTTGGGAAAATACTCCATATTTCTCATCGTATACAACTAAAAAAAAAAAAAGAAAAAGAAAAACAAACAGAGATGGACAATGGAAACTAAAATAAATCAAGAGAATCATTTCTGGAGGCTTAACGCATGAATATGAGAAAACAGAGAGAAAAAATACAAGAGAAGTTTTCAGTATGTCAGCATGCCAATTTCCATATTAAAAAGGATAAACAGTCCAAAAAATATCATCGTAAAACATAATAATGGGGATCAAGATTCCAAAACTGTCCAGAGGAAACACAGGTCACAGAAAGAATGAAAAAGGTGAATGGCCTACTTCTCAATGGCAAAGCTCGAAGAACCTGAAGCGCGGCGACACAGCTGGGAGCGGTGGGCTGGGGAGCGGGGACGGCAGACTGGCTTACTGCAGAGCCATCTTCCTGCCAAGAGCACCAGAAAAGGCTGGGAAAAGTATTTTTTTTAAGTGCCTTTGAAAGCATCAAAGGCAGAGGTGATTTGAAAGGCCAAAGTGCTAGAGAAAAGTGGAACTCCAAGAGGTGTGCTGAAATAGCTCTTCTTCGTTCTTGACCAATTTGCGAGAAGTAGCTAAAAGAGCGAGAAGCTGAACCATTTCGAGAAATGTTCTTTGGCTCAAGTGTTAACAGTTGGGTGTTTGGTGCCCATTTAAAAGGAAGCACCCTAGGCTCCCAGTGGGACCTACTACAGGGCTACCCCCTGGAAACAGCGATGAACTGGAAACAGACCAGTCCTCACCGAGGTAGCTCTGATTTCGCCCAGTTCCTGGTGGCCTTCGTCACTGGTCTTTACTATAACTGCTGGTCAAAAGCAAAAGTAAGTCCTCCCTGGAGGAACACAGGAGCCTCCTATTGTCTTAACAATTTTTTTCATATATAATGATAGGCATTCAATGAAAAAAAACCTTACCAAACCATGATGGATAATTTTGTGAGTCAATTTGACAAGCCATGGGGTAGCCAGATATTTGATCAAACATTATTCTGAGGTGTCCGTGAGGGTGTTTTGGATGAGACTAACCCCTGAATCAAGAGGCCACGCAGAGCAGATTGCCCTCCCGTGTCAGTGGGCCTCATCCAGTCAGTTGAAGGCCTGAACACAACAGAAAGGCCCCATCAGAGAGAATTCCCTCTGCAGACCGCCTCTGATCTGGAACACTGTTTTTTTCCTGCCTGTGGACTCAGACTGAAACATCAGCTCTTCCTGGGTCTGCAGCTCGCCTGCTTTCGGACCAGAACTTACACTGTCAGCACTCAGGGTCTCTAGTTTCCTGACTACAGAGCTTGGCACCTGTCAGCTTCCATAAGTGTCAGCCACTTTCTTCTAGTTAATTCCTTTCTGTATATGTAAACACATCCTGTTGGTTCTGTTTCTCTGGAGAACCCCGACTAACATGAACACTTACTGAGGGACAAAGCGACATGACCAGAAACAAGGAAGGAAAAAACAGAAAAGAAATGCAACTCCCTGAGACTCTGACAGATACTGGAATGATCAGACACAATCTTTATTTATTTTTATTTCAAACATGTCATCTCTGAATTTTTATATTTTAAAGATAAAAGTAATTATACTCTTAAAAAACTACTGACAGTACAAAGGAGAATAAAGTCAGACATAAACTTTAAAATAACTGTGATTAATATAATCAAATTAAGTGACAAGATGTAGAATTTCAGGAACTGCTAACTATAAAAATAACAAAATGGAAATTCTATAAGCAAAAAATGAGTACCTGAAATTGAGAATGCAACAGATGGGTTTAAAAGCAGTTCATACATAGCTGACGTGAGAATGTGTGAACTAGAAAATAGGTCAGAAGAAAATGTCTAGATTGAAGCAGGGAGAGAAAATAGAGTTATTGTAAGTTATACCTCAATTTAAAAAACAAAACCTTGAAAATCTAATAGGAAAATCTAAATCTAATCAATGCCTACAATAGAAGATGGAATATGTAAGAATTATGAGAAAAGGGGCTACAAAGAAAGAATGGTAAAAATGGGAAGAACTGGGAAAGAGTTCACATAGAAGTTTGCTTTTGAGATCATTGATTTTAGAAGATGGACAGAAGCATCTGTTAGGTGGTGGTAGAAAAAAGCAGAAAGTGGACAAGAAGAAGTAAGAATAGTGAGGTATGTCTAGGGCAGGCACAGGGACTGTGACCGAAGGAGACACTGAGTCCGTCTCCTTCAGACGACCTTGAGAATTCCCTGGCACTGGGAAATTGGAATCTGTCCCTAAGTTTTTATAAAATCAACATTCATATAATACTACTGAAGCCCTCAGAGCCTTTCTCCTCTGCAATGGGGCACAAGGAACTCCTAGTATGTTTCTGAGGGTGGGAGGTTAGGAAAGAGGAAAAGGCACAATCTCCAACACCCGATTTGGCTTACTTACTACAGAAGCTCCCATAACTATACTGGTGAGGAGATAAATTAAAATTGTTGAGATGGAGCTTCTGAACTTGTCGACAGACTTCACTGGCATGTACTCCCTCTGGTCTCTGTGGGGCTGATACTGGGAAATGATTTACTGTCCGGTTTCCTAGGGACAAGCTGCCAGAAACGATGCTGGCTTCAGTCTTTATCCATTCATCAGTATACCTCTCTGATACCTGATAATCTGGCTTCCCCCCAACCAAATACAATCAATCTGAACTGGCTTGGAATGCAAGATCTCAAAGTGACCACATTTTATTCTTGTGAAGCATCTTTCATTTAGTGCCTGCTAGGCTTTTTCCACTTCAGGGAATTTTTTGTGGCCTACATTGCATATTGTTCACAGATTTTCCACCCAAGCAAGAAGGGAGGGTAAAACAACCTCATACACACTGGGTAACCATATTAGAGAGCCTTTCCTGTCGTCCTTAAAGATCACATTCAGAGCCCTGGCCGGTTTGGCTTAGCCGTTAGAGCATCGGCCTGTGGACCGAAGGGTTCTGGGTTCGATTCCCCGTCAAGGGCACATACCTGGGTTGCAGGTGTGATCCCCGTCCCCGGTGGGGGTCGTACAGGGGGCGGCCAATCGATGTCTCTCTTCTCACATCAATGTTTTTCTCTCTCTCTCTCCCCTCCCACTCTATCCAAAAAGCAATGGAAAAATATCCTCGGGTGAAGATTAAAAAAAAGATCACATTTATAGTTCTCATCTCTACTAACTGATAGACCTAAAAAGAATCTTGTTGCTGGAATAAACAATAGCCACCAAAGAACAATTTCACAGAATGTTTTCATCTGTTTCCACTCTCTTCCATGTTATCTCTCCTCTGCTATGCTCTGTTCATGAGACTCTGTGAACACCTAGTTCACTAGCATAACATGTAGCAAGGTACAAGCTGTGTTTTTCAGACCTGTATCCATCCAGCTGCAAGGGTATTCAAAAAGACAACACCTCTGCCTCACCATGGGCCACCTACTCACACCCCAGAGCCTCTTAAAGGCCTCACCACTATGAACCCCACGCTCTGCTGAGATGTGAGTGTGCTTGCATTTTGAATAAGGTCTGCTTCGGTCTAGTGGCGGGAGAAGGATGATGCTAATCCCAACCTCTATTTTGTTATCACATTCACGTAACAACTGTGAGGCGCACCATCACAAGGCGTGCCTACCAACAACCCACATTACTTTGGGGGGGGGGCAGGATCAAATACGTCACCTGGTGATTATCTGTTCAGACTGTCTACAGAAGTATACATACACAACACTGAACTTTTAAACACTGCAATAGTGGCAGTTCATTTTGATAACTGTTGAGGGACATTCATTAAACATTAGTAAGTATGACTACACTTAATAAACAGACATTAAGAACTACCATACACTAATTTATTAAGTACTACATCATACATTGTGCTACTTACACATTTTCTGATAGATTTTATTAGCTAGTTCTTCAGTGAATTATCTTTTCATGTTCTCTGCACCTTAATCAAAGAAGCTGTTATAGTAAGTTCATGTTTTAGCCTAGTGGCTAAGAATGTGGACTCTGGAGTTAAACACACATGGGTTCAAATCCTAGCACAAACACCTGACTAGCTGTCTAACCTTGAGCAAGTTACTTTTGTCCTTTCTAGGTCACAGTTCCTAATGTATACTGCGAGAATAGTAATAGCCCCCTCAGAGTTGTTGAAAGGTTTAAATAAGGTCCATAAATTTTAATTATAGTAATAAGTAATAATCATAGTAAATCAGCTAATAATTTAATCTTCAATTACTTTATCTATAAGAGAATTAGGTATCTTAAAATAATATTTAAAAATATATTTTATTGATTTTTTTAGAGAGAGAGAAAGGGAGAGAGAGATAGAAACATCAATGCCAGAGAGAAACATCAATTGGCTGCCTCCTGCATGCCCCCACTGGGGATTGATCAAACCCACAACCCGGGCATGTGCCCTGAGCGGGAATCGAACCAGGACCTCTCAGTCCATGGGATGATGCTCAATTCACTGAACCACACTGGTGGGGCTTAAAATAAATTTTTACATCTTATAAATAACAGTACAAAAGCAGCTTAAATTTTCACTTTTGTCTTATTAAATAAAAACAATATTGAGGGGGGTGCTGCATTATCTTCTCTGGTCTAAACATGGAAACCCAAGGGACAGGTTTTAAAATGACCTATATAAAATCATGAATGCTCACACCATGTTTTTCTATAACAAATACCATTCTTTACACAATTTCACATTCTGTTTTAAGAAGCTACTTGCTGAGTTATAAAAGCAATCTGTGGTACATTTAGTATGTTAAGTTTCTCTGAATACTACACCAAATCTTCAAAGGCACATTTACTTTTTGAAATTTTACAAATATATTAACTTTTATAATTGGAAAGAAAATCCTTTATTTAAAGAAAGATCTTGTAAACCAACTGTAAAAAGACACATTGGAGACAAAGAAAATCTGTATAGGCCACATCAGATGATGTCAAAGCACTGCCATCAATCTTGTCAGCTGTGATAATGACATGCTGGTTATGTAAGAAAAAGCCCATTTTATTTATTTATTAAAAAATTTTTTTTCTTTATTGATTTGAGAGAGAGAGGACGAGAGAGGGAGAGAGAGAGATAGAAACATCGATGAGAGAGAACATCGATTGGCCGCCTCCTGCATGCCCCACGCTGGGGATTTGGCCCACAACCTGGGCATGTGCCCTGCGACCTCTTAGTGCATGGGTCGATGCTCAACCACTGAGCCAGACGCATGATGAAGAATTTAAGCGTGAAATATTGTTACCTGAAAGTCTTTAAGGAAAAAATGAGGTAAAGATAACAAAATATTAGAAGCTATATTAAACTGGATAATGGGTATCTGAAGATTCATTATACAATTGTTATTTTTCTGTTTGAAATTTTTCATAATAAAAATATTAAACGGTCAATTAAAAAAGGTGTCTCTTTTTCCTTTCCATCTGTCTTAGCTTAGATAGATGTGTTCCTGCTTCACCAGGATGGGCTGCGACTGAATACACCTTTAAAGGGCTTCAACACCTCTCCTGGGCTCTGCCTGGCTTCCCCATCCTTACATTAAGCCAGGGTACCAGCGATTAGCTAAAGGTTCACGTACAAAACAATGATGACTTCCATCATGAGAAGAATATTCTCAAAATTTGTCACAATGCCACATACACAACTACTTCAGTGCCTAATGACATAGTAACTAGACACCGAGTTCGCTGGAATGTGGAAGGCCACCAAACGGAAAATTGAGAGCTTGCGCACAAAGCTCCGGGCTCAAACCGGCTTCTGCTGACACACCTCTGCTATCTTGCCACTCAAATCTGGGAACTTAAGACTTCAAAGAAATGAAAATGAAATATATGGTCCCATTCAGGTTTCACCGCGATAACACAAAGATAGGAGAAAATACATCTTTGTAGTGCTGTTTCCCTGAACAAGCGGGACATCAGCACCTTTACTTGAGGGGTCGCTATGCTTGGGGAGAAGGTCAAAGGCGGAAAGAGCTAGAATACATGAAATAGGGAAAAAAACAAAACAAAACTCCTTTAGAGGACGTGATTGGTACCCTCCTCCTTCCAAGGGATGATACAAGACTGAACTGACCCGTTCTAGAAGGATCAAGGACAGACTGAACTGTCCGTTGATCCCAATGCGTTCCATGTTCCAAGCGTTAGGAAAGCCACGGCTGGTGGTCCTCAAACTTGGGCATCCACCAGAATCGCCAGCAGCACTAGTTAGGACACTGACTGGTGTTCCCAGCCGGACGAGTGGGGCCCGATCATCTACATTTCTAACAAGTTCCCAGTGACCCCGATGCTGCTTTGAGCGCCATGGCTTAGACAGCTGCAGGAGTGCCTGGTGTCAGCGATTTCAGTCCGCTCACAGCCACTCCCGGGCCAGGAAGAGGTGGTGACAGAACGTGTTCAGGCAGTCAGTGCAAGGTTTTCTCTGGCTGGTGGCCACGTCACTTCATTGGCCCTACCTGTCCCTTTAAACACATCTCACGAACTCCCAATATACTGCACCTCTGAGAGGAGGAGGGGAATTTTCCATATCTGACAGTATCATGGATACACAAATATTAAAACGGTTCGATATTTAAATCTGAAAAGTGTTCAGAAATTCTCAGATGAAATGCATTAGATAAAGTACTAAGTATTAACATGCATGAAGAATGTTCTATTATAAACCCCTGTTTTCACTTTCTTGCAGCTTTCCAAAAAATTAGCCCTTTGTGGTGAAATTTTCCATGCTTGGTTTCAGCCCAAAGGTGATTTTTTTTTTTTGCAAACTTTGAGAAAAATATATTAAATCGTTTTCTGAGTTATGAAAAGATGAAAAAAGCCCACACAATTTTTTCACTTTGAAAGCAATTTCAGGATTTTAAAAAACATGTAGATAACTAAAAATGGCTGAAGTTGAAAAGTTGAAACTTTCCATGTGTCCAGTTTTCAGCAAGGCAGTCTCCTGGGTGGTTCAGAGAAGATAATGTGTGTGCACACTCATAAACATAACTATATATTTAAATAAATTCGTAAGTGATTGAATAGCATTCTATCACACTCAGTACAAACTGTCTTCAGAGCAGGGGATTTATTGTTTTCTGAAAATGAGAGCCTTTTCACAAACCAGAGTGTGTAGTTAGCTGTTGACTGCCTGACCCCGGTGGCTTTCACACACCAGGGGTCACCGATGGGCCATGTGGACACGACTGTGGAACTACTATGCACTGTTTTGCAGAAGAATCCAGTTCCCTTCACTTGCTAGCTCCCCTTCTGCCCCAGCTCAATTCTAGGATTCTGAGCACTGTCCACTGAGTTCAAGTTCTGCCCTTGGCTCACGCCTCAATACCAACTCCCTTTATCTTCTCCGCTCCAGCTCACTCACGTTTCCATTCCTCCCACTTCTCTCTGAAATCTCCCGAAAGCATCCCCCTGCTTCCCACTAAATCCCCCACCCCACCCCACCCTGTATTTGAAGAGCTCAACTATTAAAGAAACAACAGTAGAAATCTTACGTTTAGGTCAAATAGGTGTTGGTAGTTTGTCAAGGTAACTTGTTCTAGCCCTCTATAATCATCACCTTCCTAACTACTACTCCACCTAAAAGCAGACAATGGGAGGTTAGGAAACAGAACAGAGCCCCAGTTCTGCCATTTACCAGCTAACTGACCCATGGGCTAGACACTACATACCTCCTTGCAACTTCAGTCTCCTTATCTGTGAAACAGGAAAATTAGGTTGTTAAATGACCTTGTTACATGTTAACATGTTTTATAAACTTCAAATGAATGTTTGGTATAACTCTTAGTAATGACAACACATTAAATTAAAAAACTGAGGTCTCTAGACTCAAATGAAGAACCAATTATAAGGCATAAAAACACTTTGGCAAGGATGCAGTCAAAGATTAAGAAAAATTCAATTTTCCTAGTTTTCAAGTGTGCTTAAAAGACAAATAGAAAGAAACCTGCTCCAACAAATGTCCCAACACCTCTCTCTGCATAGGCTATTTGCCTCAGCATATGTTAAATTATCTTCCACTTAAGGACAAAAATATTTTACCAGCTTCTTCCTTATCATTTTGTCTTCTCCCCTTTACTGTCCAATTCCTGGATAACTACCCATTTACCACCTGCAACTTCCTCCCATTATTTCACTAAACATGTTTTCTTTGAGGTCATCATCAGTGATCTTCTGATTACTGATACCAGAGGACTTAAATTCCCTTTCTGTTTAACCTTTGTGACATTCAACTCTGCAACTGTTTCAGGTCCCTACTGCTACATAACATACCACCCCCCCAACTTATAATTTAAAACCACAGTGATTATTCTTTCTGATTTTGTGGGGTCTAGAATTCAAACAGGGCTCAACTGGACTTCTGCTCCATGTGGGTCATTCCCTTGGCTGTATTTAGTAGCAGATGGGACAGGCTGGAAGGTCTAAGGCTTCACTCATGACAGTGTCTCCTGTTACGTTGGACTTCTTACATGGCAGCTGGCTTCCGAGAGGGAGGAAATAGAAGGTCCCAGTACCCTTCAGGCCTGGGCTTGGAAGAACCAGAACATCACTTCCAGTGTATCCCATTATTGAAACCTAGTCACATGTTCAGCCCAAGTTCAAAGGGGAAGGAAAAGAGACTTCACCTCTTGAGAGAGGAATGGCAAAGAATCCGTGCCCATCTTCAATCTACCACATACCCACAACTTTCTTGACATTTTTTTTTCTCCCTTCTTAGCTTCTGTGGTATATTCTAGTCTATTCAATTTTGTTTTATCTTGACCCATAGAAAGATATAAATTCTACATTGTAATCAAGACATCAATACACACTCACATAAAGTGAAACAAAAGTTTCACAATATCTATTTTTATTACAATCCAACCCACTCTAATATTTTCTATTCTTGTTTACTTTATTTTATTATATATATTTTTTCAAATGCTGTTTTATTGCTTGCAAACGTCTGCTTCCCTTCTCTGAAGAGGCTCACACTTTGCAGCCTCATTGGTGGCAGACTTGGTCATGTAAGTTGCTCTGTCCAATGCAGTGTGAGGAGTGACAAAGTCACTTCCAAGCAGAGGTTTGAAAACGCAGTGTGTGGTTCACTACTTCCTTTTTATCCTCTGCCATAAGACTGGAATCTTCCAGTTAAAAGTTACTCCATCAGTCTGGGTTCTGGAATAAGAGTGCATGGAGAGAACTGCATGGGGGCAGCCTACCCTCAAAAGGCTTATATCATGAGCAATAAACAAATCATTGTTGTTAAAAGCCACTGACGCTGTGTAACTGTGGTGCAGCCTTCCCTGTCTCCACTGAGATGCTTCTAGGGTCCACTCAAGGACTGCAGCCAATAGTCTGGAAAATTATGATACTTCTGCCTTTTCCTCTTCTTCAGCCTCCTTTCCACCAAACAGTCATTCCCGTAACATGTATCTATGACCTGTTTCTTTTGTCTCTTAACAACTCCCCTTGGCAAATCCCATATACTGTCTTCATTATTTCTCACTGGACTAGTAAACTTGCCTACCACCTGGTTGTTCACTTTTTATTCTACACTCTCTTCCCATGTCATTTTTCTTTTCAGTAGAGATGACTTTACGTGATACAGGACTGTTATCATCACAGGTCCTTCGGTGGCTCCTTGCTGAACAGAGAACAGAGTCCAAAGCACCTAGCCCAAACTTCCTTGTCCCTGCACTTCTGCTGGCCAGGTTCTCACACCCCGCCGCACCCTTCATGCACACTTGGCTGCATCCAAATCAGACCGCTCACTGCTGTGTTCACGTGCCTGGTGACAAAACCCATTGCTTCTCTTTCATATGGTTTCCACCGCTTACAGTGCATAGCAACCCCCATCACCAAAACACCAAGTTCTCTACTTCTACTCTGACCCACCTTTTCCCTGTTCAAGTGCCAGCTCTTTCATCAGGCTTTTTCTGATTTTCCCAGCTAGGAGCCACTTCTCTCTTCAAAACACTCAGAGCCTATGGTACTTCCTCAGTTGCCTTCCATTTCTGATCACTTAGTGTAGGGACAGGACTCTGACAACAGCTATTTTGACAAAAGAATGATCTCTCACTCTTCCCCATCCCTCCAGATTACCTTGACTTGAACAAAACTTAGTGATGTCATCTGAATGTTCTCACAAGCATGTCTCACTCTGTAGACACGAAGGTCATCAGAATGGCGACAGCACCACAGTCTCAATAACCTCATTATCAGCGGAATATTTGAACTTACATTTTTCCCTAATGTAGATGAGATGTACTCCAGAATCAACACTTACGTGATCTAACATGCTATTTTAACCCTTTCAGTAACGTTTTCCAAGCTTCTCAGCTGTACTTGTGGTGTACTTTTAGTCTCTAAAATTTTGAATAAGAATACCAATGGGGGTTCCCCAGAGAAACAAAAGACAAAAGGGCTCTGAACAATAACAAATCCATGTATTTAATTTTGTCAATCTTACTCTTTAAGTCTTCATTTAAGACCTGTTCATTCTTACTTGAGACAAATTCTAACAGTTATCTGTTTTCTTTACTCACAGCAATTCAGTAGCAACAAGTTCTAAGCAGGAAACAGAAGGGGCACCTAGCACTAAGGGAGGAGATGGAAAAACTATGAAATAAACAGACGAGAAATATATATTTTTTAAAAGCACCATCAGCTAAGAAATTTCAGGACATAGGCAAAATCCCTGTAGTTGTATTTTACTTGTAATTGTATTTTAGTGGTAGTTGATAGTATAACTACACTATCAAAATGGTGTTCTTGAATCACTAATTCCTCCAAAATGCATTGTTGAAGAAGACAGATGAGTAAATATTGTATTTTAGAAAAATTTATCCAACTGGATAAAATAGTCTGATGCTTAAAAGTGAGTTTAAGTAATGTGGAAATTTCACTTAGGATATTTTTGCCAACTGGACAGACAAAGGAAGCTCTATGTTATTGTGCCTTTTCCCCAAAGGATGGCCAAATAAAAAAATTAAGTTTTGAAGGATTACCCCTGGAAGGAGGGGAAGTATTATCATTAAATATTACACAAATTCTTAGAGGAAAATAAAAGTGAAATTACTTGAAGTTCACCTCATGACTCAGTGTTGAGCCCAGTTAAGAATCAATGGCTTTCAGCTCCCAACCCTGAACTTTATACAATTTATTGGCCAAATCAGATGGTACATTTTGAACATACAGAAGATTGATGCTGAGAGAAAGAAGACTCTAGATCAGCGGTTCTCAACCTGGGGGTTGTGACCCCTTTGGGGGTCGAACGACCCTTTCACAGGGGTCGCCTAAGACATAACAGTAGCAAAATTACAGTTATGAAGTAGCAACGAAAATAATTTTATGGTTGGGGGTCACCACAACATGAGGAACTGTATTAAAGGGTCGCGGCATTAGGAAGGTTGAGAACCACTGCTCTAGACAGAAGGATGGGGGTACATTTTTTTGTTCGCATGTTACCCTCCACCCCCAAATAGCTAGAGCAATGTTCATGGGTTCTCTTATTCCTTGAGCCGAAACATAATGAGTCGCATACGTACACTCTAGAAACATCTGTAGGCTCTGCTATTATCCAAAGGTTAAAAGACCTATTAAATATCTTCTTAGACTTTCTTTATACCCACAGCTAACATAACTGTACCCCACCCCTGCAGTCAGAGAGAGCCAAGGCTGGATCCTGGCAAGGCACTTTTCTCGCATTTCCCATCTATAAAATGAAAGATGGGATTGGATTGTCACTAAAGCCCATCTCAGTTCTAAGAGTCTATGGTTCTAAAATTGTGTTTATTATAAGTCACGACAGCCACTATTCAACAACAAACATCTAATTACCTATTTTCTCGGGCTATTCTTAAATTTTTTATTCTGGACTTTACAGTCAAAACATATAAAGAATTTCTATAATTCTATGTACCAAATCTGTTTAAAGAAAAAATATTTTAATACCAGATTTTTAAAAGAGCTAATTTTTTAGTATATTAAAATACAGGTCAGACTATGTTTAAAATATGCACTAAGTCTCTTATAGTTAGTTTAAGACCAACGTTTCCTATAATTAGTTACAAAAATATGGTAAAGAACTGAACCAAAATAAAACCAAATAAACCAGCTACTAAACTACACATATGTCCTTAAAATCTTATGGGAGGCAAATATTCCAGTAAAAATAACAGAAGAGATGGAAACACAAGTTTCTTATTATCACACTTCATATGTTATAAAACATAACAGCAAACTTATTTTTGGCAAAATGATTAGGGATTGCAACACTCTGGCTTATACAAACGTATTTGATTGTCAAATGCATCTTAAATGGAGCGTGTCATGCTAACTTCAGGCATGCAGGCACTGTGCCTTCTTAGAGTAGCCTAGAGACACTGAAATTTCAGCACTTCAGCAGGGATCATACCACCAAAATTAACTGGGCCAGGTGTTTAAAGAGGGGTGGGGGGGACTTCAACAATGTAGTTAACTGAAACCAGATAAAGCTTTTGAATAATAAAAAAATCATACAGATGTTCACCCTCCTCCCTGGATGACCTTTATGGACAATTTATTGCACACGTTATTTTCTAAAATATACCCTTTTTAAGAAAACACAGTTTCGCATGTCTCTGAAAACTCTATAATCACAGTATGAGTTATGTGTCCGCAAGCAGACTAGGCTAAGCTCATGTTTTATCTTCCTTTTCCCTTTCACCACTATTCCTACGAGGGCGAGAGCACCTACCGCAAAGTAGAGCGATAATTAGGAGGTTCTAAAGCTGAAGAAGGTACAAGAAGCTACATTAACTATGATGCATTGCACTTCTTTCCCAGCAGACACTGTGAGCACACGCCAAAAAAGAGAGATGGGTTCAAAACAAATTCTGAACAACTCTTTTCACAGATGCGTGAGAGAAAAGACACATATATGCAGAAAGGATGTGAAGCAAGCAAACAAAGCCCCCAAGAACAGATCTGCGATTAAGTTAATAAACTGAGGGACAAAGAAGTGCATATTTTCTTCCTGATAGTTACATAATAGTGTAATCATCAGGGTTCTCCAGAGAAATGGAAGCAATAGGAGATTATATATGGAGCTTTAGTATAGGAATTGGCTCCTGCAATTATGGAGGCTGAGCAGCCCCACAATCTGCCATCTGCAAGCTGAGAAGTAGGAAAGCCAGTGGTATAATCAGCCCGAGGCCAAAGGCTTCAGAACTGGGGGTGCCACTGGTGTGGGTCCTGGAGTCTGAAAGCTTGAGAACCCAGAGATCCAGGGTCCTAGGGCAGGAGAAGGTGGGTGTTCCAGCTCAAGAAGTGAGGGAGAAAGAATTCACCCTTCCTCAGAGTTTTTGTTCCATTTGGGCCCTCAAAGGATTGCATGATGCCAGACCACAATGGTGAGGACGGATCTCCTGTTCTCGGTCTACAGATTCAAACGCTAATCTCTTCTGGAAACATCCTCACAGACAAACTCAGAAGTAATGTTTTACCAGCTATCTGGGTGTTCCTTACCCCAGTCAAGTTGACACATAAAATTAGCCATCACAAACAGTAATGCTATTATTATTTCAAATATGCAGGTACTCTTTAAAAAAAAAATGTTTTAAAGTTTTTAAAACACCTGGAACAACTAATAACCAAAATTATATTTCATGTAAGTTTTCTGCATTTGATTTGACAGGACCAAGTCACTTCCTACACTGAGAAATTGTGTGTGTGTGTGTGTGTGTGTGTGTGTGTGTATCTACATGCTTGACCGCACACCACAGAAGTGAAATCCTAGCTGTAGGAGTGGTGGGATAAGCAGCCTCTGACAAGGCCCCCAGTGATCCTCATCTTCTAATATTCATGCTCTAGTGTAATCCGCTCCTCTTCAGTGAGGGCTGGACCTAGTGATTTGCTTCTAACAAACAGAATACTGTAGAAGTAACAGGATGGTCATTTCTGCAATTAGGTTACAGTTGTGTCTTCCATCTCGCCAGCAGATTCCTTCTCTGGCTCTTCTCCCACACTCGCTCTCACGGGGCAAGTCAGAAAGGCCCACATGCTAAGGAACTGAAGGTTGTTGCGAGCTCAGTGAAACAACCTGCAAGGAACTGAGTCCTGCCAACAACCATCTGAATGAGCTTGCAAGCAGGTCCTTCTCAATTCAAACTTTCAGATGAGACCTTTAGATGAAAGTCTTATGAAAGACCCTGAAGCCGAGAACCCAGCTAAGTCGTGGCCAAGTCCCAGATGCACAGAAACTGTGAGAGAATAAATGTTTTACACTGTTAAGTTTTGGAGCAGTTTGTTACCCAGCTGTCGATAACTAACACAGCAGTTAATCTAATGACTGAGGCAATGATTCCACTGTCATTTCCATAGTAATAGTCACTAATACCTAGAGCAAAATTTTAAGCTCTAGGCACCATTTCTAATTCTTTATATCATTCCTAAAAAGAAAAATCCTTTGAAGAACATACTATTATCTCCATTTTACAGATGAGGAAAGAGAGGTACAGAAAGACTCAATACATGGTCCAAAGTCACACTGACAAAATATGACAGAGCAAGTATTTGTATATATTTGAACCTAGGTGTTGTGCCTCTATGGCCAGGCACAGACAACTGTGCAAACCGAACCCCTAAGTCACAGGGCTTGTGAAGATGGTAACCTCGTAACATAGCACTAGAGGAGAGTCAGAAGGCACAGAAGAGATTAGAAGCCATGCACAATGAAGGAGTCACTTTCTACTTTGCATTCAGATGACCAGGTTCAATGGCACTCCTTCATGCTCCCACATGCCCTGTAGTTACTTAGTAGTTATCACACCTACGGCTTAGTGTGTCTCCTCCATTAGACTTCACACTCTCTTACCTCAAAGACTGTCTTATTCATTGGGATGTCCTCAAAACATATCACAGGGCCTGACATATAGCAAGTATTTAATACATCTGTTGAATGAAGAAATAATTCATGTTGTGAACTGCATCCATTCAATGGGCTATTTCAATGGTACGTGTTAGTGAAAGTATGAGGTCTGCTTGTGTTTTGAAGTCTCTTGTAGTTCACTACCTTTCCAGGGTACTTTAGGTCCTGATGTGTCCAGTGTCTCTGGCACATAATGGCACCTAATAAGTACTTTTGAATGAATCGATGAGTGTCTCAAAAAGCCTACCAAGCTATAGAACTGACAAGAATTCACACTTAGGACTAAAGATTTTGTGTTCCATAAAGATAGTTGTTTGCCTATCAGTGATGATGATACATTTTCTTCCTTTTAAAAGGAGACATGAACCTTTGCAAAATACTTCCCAATAAAGATAGGTTCTTGTCTAGGTCTTACCTAGTGACTGCTCTTCTTTTATAAATCTTCTTTTATAAAAGACAACAAGTTACACGTAAGTTAAGAATTCCAGGTGACCCCAGATTAAAAGGCATTCAGTTGGGAAATTCCTACCTCCTTCAGCATTATTTCTGGAAACGTTATGGAAATTGCATGAACATACACTTACCCAGGCCCACAGTACTATGGGAAAAAGGATAAAGGCAGCTGCCAAGTACCCTCTGTCTGTCCTACCTGTCAGTTAAACAAGAGACACAGAACGAAGGAAAGCTGGGGACCCGTGCAAGGGCAGCAGCAGGCGCCGCGGTCGCCTCTGGAGGGTACTCACTGGGAGCTCAGGGGCGTGCTTCAGAATCTGAAGGGAAAAATAGCAGCCTATTGAATGGCCAATGAGCACCAGCTTCACTTCTTTTGGCACATGGGTTCTCAGGAAAGCTATTTTGTGTTCTACTTGACCACGGAGTCCATAGATGTCCTTAATTTCTTGAGCATTTGGATCTAAAACCAAAATACAAGCATGTTTATATTCAATAAGTGAAAGTAATAAGTTCACTGGCAAAAATATTTAAAAGAACACCCAGTAATAATAATAGTAGTTACCATTTCTTTAAAGCCCACAATGTGCTAGCTACAGTGTTAGGCATTATTGAAATCAACCAATCCTCACAACCCCAGAAAGGAAGTAGTAGGTTCATTTTATAGAAGCTCACAGACACCAGGTGATAGAGTGACAGTCATATACTTATTAAGTAAGAGGGGGAGATTCAAACCCGGGTCTCTGTCCTCACAGCTCATGAACCTTCAAATAGTCCATGAACTGCTACTATGAGCTTAGGCCAGTGGTCTTCAGACTTGGGCATGCATCAGAACCCTTTGCAAGGTTTGCTATTACACTGACTGCTGGGTCCACCACCAGAGCCCCTGGATCAATAGGTCTGGGTCGGAGCCTGAGAATCTGCATTTCTAAGTTTCCAGGAGACGTTGATGTTGCTGGTCCTAGGACCACATATTGAGAACCACTTGTTAGGCTAATTTATATTATCAATAAACAACTAAAAAAAAAAAAAAAATCCATGACACTGCTCCTTGTTTTCGATAATCTTTGTTTGTTTGAAGAACTCTGACTGAAAACTTCAGTGGAAATGGTGTAAGCTGTTTCTTTTAACCAGCACAGTTCTGGCCTGAGACACCCTCTCTTCCTTTCACAAATGAACTGTCTTCTAGATTCTTCAAGACTAGTTAACACTTTATCTAGCTAATCTTCAAGAAAAACAATGAGCCACTCTTCCTATGGCCCTTTCCCACACTGTACGGCTGTCTGTCTATTTCCTCCCGTAGGCTGTGAGCTCCTTGAAGGCGAGGTCCAGCTTTTCATCTGGGTCCTCTGTGACGAGCACACAGTAATTATTACCGCTGAGTGAAAATATGGACTGACTCGCGGAGCCTGAGGATGCTGCCAGCTCTGATATTCTACACAGAACCCTTCAAAGGTCTCTCCTGTGAACATATATATAACCCCAATGTCAGAGTGTAGTATTTCAAAATATCACAAGGTAGTCTATTGCTTCCTAAAATTTGCATCAATGGAATACTAAATGTCTTGCCTTCATGACTCCTCAAGGTACTGATGAAAACTGACGAGCCACAATGGGGCTTATTCAAAAGGTGCCCAAAACTCAGAGGAAGGACTGCTCTTCAGTGTCATCTGTCCTTGCTGCTTCCATTTCCTTAGTGCTCGGCCCCCTTGTTCCCTTAGATAACTCCTCTTCATGCTTCACATTCTCAACAAGTGTCGTCTCCTCTGCGAAGCCTTTTTACGATTCAGGAGGTGAGAAGTAAAGCCGCCTTCCTTGCAGCTTCCAACATCCCATGCTCACCTGACCACGGTACTCCTGACTTACCCCTACTGGGCAGTTCAGTCTTGCTCATCTCTGTTCCCCAATGCCTCACATACAAGTTATTAGAGTTTTTTCTATTGAATCAATGACAATCATTTCTGCACTAATCCTTCTTTCAGGTCAGCCTAGAATTCATTCTCCATTTAACAAGGAAGTTCAGCATAACACACAATCGAGAAGAGATAGAATCTGGATATCTGATTTGGTAGGACTCTTGATGACTCCAATCCAAATGTTTATTTAATATTATTTTTAAGTTTGAGTAGCTTATACTCCCCTACTCTCAGAGTATCTTCTCTGCTCGCTCCACCCACAAGTGATCGTTATTTTCTGATACCCCAAACCCAACATCTATAACATGTGCAACCCAAGGTTTTTATTTTTCACAATACACAACATTTAAAAATGCCAATCTTCCTTTCATTGGGATGGTAGGATGTTTACAAAGATCATGAGCAGAAGAAACAAGATGAGTTTGGGTTTAACTCCCAGGTGCACACCTTACTGTGTGACTCGGGCAAATCCCTCAACCTGGCTTCAGTCTCCTCATAGACATAACAGAGATAATAATGTTGTTTGCATAACACTTTGAAAGCACACAGTACAAAGTATCTGGTATAAACTGTCTGAGAAATGCAAGTTATGACTTCTATCATTTCAATTCTGTCATTTAAATCCTCTCCCAAATATAACATGGTTAGAGCAAAGAGAAAGAAAATGAGCTAAATGCAATAAACATTTTAAAACTTCATTGAAACCAGAAATAAGGTCCTAAAATATTATATTTCAGATGAAATTTAATGAACACTACAATTCAAACAAATTATTCAAATGAATATTTCAGAGATAAATCTAGCTTTATTTTTTGGAACGGCTCAGATTTCTAAGATAAACATACTACTTATTAGTGTTTACTGCAGTAATGAGATTAATTGGGAAAGTACTTTCTTTAAATAAATAATCAATGACAGAAAATTTAAATGTGCTAGCTGGAAATTATTTTTCTAGCAAAAACTAAAGGTTAAAAGACTATCTATATACTTAACTATATGTTTCCATGCCTATTATTATTTTAATATGCTCTGAAAAACTTAGGAATCATTAACTTACTCTCCACAAAATGCAGTAAAAAATTACAATCAATTGCCTGGTCGGTGTGGCTCAGTGGTTGAGCATCGATCCACGCACCAAGAGGTCGCCGGTTCGATTCCTGGTCAGGACACATACCCAGGTTGTGGGCCAAATCCCCAGTGGGGGGCAAGCAGAAGGCGGCCAATCGATGTTCTCTCTCATCGAGGTTTCTATCTCTCTCTCCCTCTCCCTTCCTCTCTTAAAAAAAAAAACCAATAAAGAAAAAAAAATTTCTAAAAAAAAATTACAATCAATTGTATCAAAATCAGAAGAATGATAATATAGAAATGAATTATAATATTCTTTCCATTGGGAAAATGTACTCCAAGTTACATTCAACTATGTTCCTTTGGAACTTAATCTGTTTCTAGGTTGAGAACTGCTTGAATTGATAGATGTTAATTTAATTCACCATATCTTATTCACCATATGGTCTTGAATTATAATGACCACTCCCTTTTAGAACCTGACCTTGTTTCTTTTTTTTTTTTTTTTTTTTATTAATTTATTTTTGTTACAGAGGTTTCTCCTTTTTTCCCCATTGACACCCTCCTCCCCATCCCCCCACCCTGTCCCCAGCTTTGTTGTCCATGTCCATCACTTATGCATACATGTGCATAAGTTCTGTGGTTTATCTCTTCCCTCCCCCCCACCCCCTCTCCTGAGGGGTGTCAGTTTATACCCTACTTCCACGTCTCTGGGTCTACCCTGTTCCTCAGACTGCTATGTTCATTATATTCCACAAATAAGTGAGATCATGTGATATTTGTCTTTCTCTGCTTGGCTTGTTTCGCTTAGGATAATACTCTCGAGGTCCCACCACGTCGTCTCAAAGGATAAGAGATCTTTCTTTCTTACAGCTGCATAGTACTCCATTGTGTATATGTACCACTGCTTTTTTATCCATTCATCCACTGATGGACACTTGGGCTGTTTCCAGATCTTAGCTATTGTAAATAGTGCTGCTATGAACATGGGGGTACATGTATTTTTTCTGATTGGTGTTTCAGGCTTCTTAGGGTATATTCCTAGAAGTGGGATCACTGGGTCAAATGGCAATTCAATTTTTAATTTTTTGAGGTAACACCATAGTGTTTTCCACAGTGGCTGCACCAGTCTGCATTCCCACCAGCAGTGTACTAGAGTCCCCTTTTCTCCACACCCTCGCCAACACTTGTTGTTTGATGATTTGTTGATGGCGGCCATTCTGACAGGTGTGAGGTGATACCTCATTGTTGTTTTAATTTGCATCTCTCTGATGATTAATGATGTTGAGCATTTCTTCATATGTCTCTTAGCCATTTGTATGTCCTTTTTGGAGAGGTGTCTATTTAGTTCCTCTGCCCATTTTTTAATTGGGTTCTTTGTCTTCCTTTTGTTGAGTTGTATGAGCACTCTGTATATTTTGGAAATTAACCCCTTATCTGATGTGTCATTGGCAATTATGCTCTCCCATGGAGTGGGTTCCCTATCTGTTTTGATGGTTGTTTCTTTTGCTGTGCAGAAGCTTTTGAGTTTGATGTAGTCCCATGTGTTCATTTTTCCCTTTGTTTCTGTTGCCTTAGGTGATGTATCAGTGAAGATTCTACTGCGTATGATGTCCGAAATTTTGTTGCCTACATTTTCTTCTAGGATTTTTATGGATTCACGAGTCACATTTAAGTCTTTTATCCATTTTGAGTTTATTCTTGTGTGTGGTGTAAGTTGATGGTCTAGTTTCATTTTTTTGCATGTAGCTGTCCAATTTTCCCAACACCATTTATTAAAGAGGCTATCTTTACTCCATTGTATGCTCTTGCCACCTTTGTCAAATATTAATTGAGCATAATGTCTTGGGTCAATTTCCGGACTGACCTTGTTTCTTAGACCTATCTGTATGAATTCATTTTATAGCTCAATGATTGATTCTGGAGTTTATTTCTAAAGGTACATCTAATCTGTTCCTAAGGAGTCATCGAGGAAGTAAGCAGTATCAGTACTTCACACTTTTCATGTAGTTGTTCAAATTGGTTGATCCAGTTATTAAAATTCTGTCAACTTTGGATCGAGATATCATGCATCCCTTACAGCTTCAGAACACAGGTAAACCTGATAACTATTTTTTTCTTCCATTTCACATGAACTAAATTGGCTAGTCTGACAGAAAACTGACTAACTGGCCCATGGTAATATTGAAAGTACAGATGTAAATTCAACATACTCTCCTTGTCTTCAAGGCCTGCACAGTCTAATAAGAGGAAGCAGAAATAAATAAAACACAATTATAAAACACTGAAGTAAGAACATCTCAAGCATTTCTTTGAGAACAGAAGAGGGTTTTCTGGATCACAAAAGAGAGGTAATGTCCCTTTGGGTTCATAAGAAATACTATGTCTTTCTCTAAGTAACCCAAATAAATACCAAGGAAATATTCTTTTAAGACACGCATATTACTATAAATGTGTAATTTTACATATTTGGATGCAATCATAATGGTCTAAATTTAACAATATATATTTAACTTCACAAACATATATGTATGTCTAGCTACACATTGAAGATAAATGCGTAAGAGTTGCTATATATTGTCACACATGCAATATTTACAAGTCAACTATGACCACAGAACTAGCAAGACTGGGGCTGGCTCCACACACGCCTTTTGCAGGACTGAGTCTGTGGACAGTAACCCTCTAAATCTCACACCAGCATTGTCTCAGCTAGTAAACTCTCCCATCCTGCCCCGATCACTCCTCCAAAGCTGTATCTTATAACTTTAATAACACAACTTGCATGTGGAGATTAAAAGGCTAAAAATAGCACTTCATATTTTAAAGAATGAGCAAGATGAATATATAGTTTACTCATTAGGTAAACTTTAAAAAACACACAAAATATCATATGTTGCTCATCATTATATATATGTAACTAAAAATATAAAAAGAGACATAAAATTTACTCTAAATTCATGAGAGTAGAACTTGAGATAGGATACAAAATAGATGGAACTTCTTCTGTATTGTTTTATTTCATTTATTCAATTAACAAAAATATGCAATTATGGCAAAGTGTTAACTATCAAAAGAGTAGTGAATAACAGAATCTTAGACTGTTATACCATTGTTTGTACTTCTCTATAGTTTAAAAAATTTCTCAAAATAAAATAAACATTTTAAATTAAGAATGCTCTGACATGCCATTCCTAGCTACCCTACATTCACTTTATAGGGAAAACCACCATTCACTTCTTACTCCCAATGGAATGCAAAAGCTCCTAAGGACTTTATCTAGGTCAAGCTGAACACCAGTGAAGCACAGGATGAGAACTCGACCCAGTTCTTTACGCTTACTTGATTCACCTATCCAAAGTCTTCCTTTTGCAACTGTCCTGAGTTTACTAAGCTGGTGGGAAAGTACACTCTCATAGTTTAGGCCTCGACTGTCCCCAGCTCCCTAAGTATTTTGTAAGCTCCCTGTATGTAAACATTGGTGCGACTCTGTTAGCCTTCAAGGTATGCCACACAGAGAGGGGCGGTAGGTAGGCACTCCATTTGAAACCGCTACCTTACTTAAAAAACAAACAAAAAACTTTGTAAACTCCATACATGTCTTATAGAATAGTTTCTAGTTATTATGCTCCAAACAAATGGTGAAATCCAGGGGATTCAAATTATGCTTTCCACTTGGCTAAAACCAATGATCTGGAATTTCAGTGGGGAAAATATGGGGGCAGGAAAGAGAGAGAAAGATAGTGAGAGACTGACTGACTCAGCAAGGAGAACATAACGTTAGAGACTTAGCAAATAATAAAAGCAAAAAGCATAAAAATGTGAGGTGTAATTCTGGACACAGCTATGAGGTCCGTGGCTGTTTGTGGTTACAGGGAGAGGTAGAACAAATAAGGTTAGAAAGGAAGGCAGAGACAAGATCGAGGAGGTCACTGAACATCACCAAGGAGTGCGGACTGTGTGAGCAGTGAGATGTCTGAGGATCATGATGGGAGGGGCAGGGATCTGGTCTGTGTCACAGGACCTGATGGGCAATGCCTCTCCTTCGTCCTGCTGTGCTCCCTCCCCTGTGACTCTAACAATTTGCTTATTTTAACTTCTTTCCTTGCTCTGCCCTTTGTTTTTCGGAGTCTTCCCACCTACTTACAGCTCTCCTTGCTTATTTCTACTGACTGTGAGCCCCGCAACTTGATTGTCTGACTGTCTCTGCCTTGGGCTCATCTGGTCATTCCATTTTACCTCCATGCTCCTCTGCCAATCACAGTCCTGGCAAGAGAGAAAGTTCTACTGGGTTTTCTCTCTTTCTTTCAGTTTTAGGTACTGGAATAGGAGTGGTTTAGTGTTTCTTTGGATAAGCATGACCCAAATTCATCATTAGCTGAAAGATTGTATAACTTTTTTAGATAATGTTTTATCAGCTGAAACTAAACCACTATGATTTCCAGCTTTTATGTTATACTTTTTGAACAAATGACTTAAAATAGTTGATAATGAATCTGCCATCAAGGAAGCGGACTCTACAGTAAATCAAAGCCAGAAAGAGTTTATACTTCTAATTCCTCAAATTTTCTTTTCACACTTTTTTTTTGCATCACCCCCTTCTGACATTGGTGAACATCTGTTCTCCCAATTATACTCAATTTATGACTGTGATAATGTGGTGCAACGAGAATATTATTTCCAACTGTTCATAATTTTAACATGTGCTAATATGAAGCAAAACATACTTTTAACACTTGATGTGTGGTTAGAGCTTATGTCCTTTCTCTCAATGATTACATATTTTTCACACAATATTTTGCATGTCAGAAAACCTGTACTTTAGAATAATAATCTTGGATGATGAATAATATATCTGTCCTGCCTATCCAAAGCAATCTACTACAGCATGCATTTGCGGACATAACCTCCAGTATGTAAAACATGAAAGGAGAACTGTTCTGGGTGAATGGGGGTGCTAGTGAGGCCCAGAGCCCCATCTGCCTTCCACAGAATTTTCGGGCTCCTCAGAACACAGATGGAAAGTCACTAACCTAAAAGGCAGCGTCCCTGTTTCCTTGTAGACCTCTGCAGCTCCACACAAAATAATCTAGTAGGTTGTCAATAAACCCTTGATGCTGGTGAGTCACCCTTTCACCCCCTCTAGAAAGCACAGCTCCCTTTGGCCCTGTGGTGGCCCTTTGGGCTAATGCCTCTAGATGGCACTATTCTCATTAGGTAGCAAAGGACCGAGGCTCTAATTACTGTTATTACCTCAGTAGTACACAAGCAGGCTAAGCAATAAGCATACTCAAAATAAAGTTATAAATAACAAGATGTCAATTTAAAACAAGAATGAGAGACATTTCCTGGAAATCCAGGCACACGACAGGTACTTTCTACTGGTTTTCCTCACCAGTGTTTACTGGTGAAGATCTATGGCAGTGGTTCCGAAGGTGTCCCAGGACCAGCAGCATCCACATTCCCTGGGAACTTGTTAGAAATGCAAATGATCAGGTCTTACCCCACACCAAGGGATCGACCCCTCAGAGGCTAGTGCCCAGCAATCTGCATTTTAACAAATCACCTCCAGGGGATTCTGCCCTGTGCTCAAGTCTGAGAGGCCCCAATCTAAGTTACCCTTCAAGAGCCCATTTTCAACTTTCAAAATTGCTGTCACATTCTGCTCAAATGTTTGCTTTATTGAACCTAAAATTTTCTTTGGGCATAGATGAAAATGTAACCTAAAACAATAAAAATGTATCTTTTAAAATATTTCACAGCAGAGC
The DNA here is from genome assembly GCA_030848825.1 of Tadarida brasiliensis. Lineage (NCBI taxonomy): Eukaryota > Metazoa > Chordata > Mammalia > Chiroptera > Molossidae > Tadarida > Tadarida brasiliensis. Next base: position 67,255,245 of record CM061270.1, on the reverse strand, counting down.
AAGGTATTTGCTATATATTTTATTCACTCTCAATCACATTTCAATATGATGGTTGTTGAAAGAGATGTTTTTAATTAAGGCAATAACTGAATATTCAGTTTCATGTCACTACTGCTTTTTAAATCATTCACTGTTACATAACCACTATTTACTTACTTTTCAAAGTATACCTTAGTCTTTAAGCAAAGTGTAAAAGTCTCTCAAGCTGCACTCCTAGGGAGATGCACACATGCATGCACACACATGGAGAGAAAAGGACACTATGAAAGAGGCACTTCGAGGTGCCTATGTGAGCATTCGCCAGGAGTTCCTGGTTTCATCTGCACTCCATTGACCCTGTCCCCCTTACCAGTCACATTAGGAAAAGGGTATAACCTGTGACCATGGAAGGTCTAATCTAAGAATTAGCTCACAGAGTACCTAAACCTGAAAACTCGGTCTCATTAGCACTTGGCAGCAGCCAACTGAGATTACCTACCAAGAGCACTAGAGCACTGGCTGAACTAAAAATGTGAAAGTGCTGGCTTCTTGCTGAGGTTCTGCCACTCACAGCAGAAGACCAGTGAGCCCTGCTGGGTCTTTCCTTCCTTGAAAAATAAGGGTACGAGGTGGGATTTGACGTAGACACTTTTAGGTCTAAGATTCTATAATTCTTTTTTCTTTCTTTAAAACTTTTTTTTTTCGATAGTGCAAGCTTTCCGACATACACAAAAGCACAAAGAATAGTATAGTAACCTCCATGTACCCATTGTCCACTTACTACAATTATTTTTTTCTCTTTTTCCAGTTTTCCTGAAGTATGATCGACAAATGAAAATTATATATATTTAGCCCTGGCTGGTTTGGCTCAGCGGTTAGAGGATTGGCCCGCAGACCAGAGAGGCCCAGGTTTGGTTCCCGCTAAGGCCACGTGCCTCGGTTGCAGTTTGTCCCCGGCCCCAGCTGGGGTTGTGTGGGTGGCAACCAGTTGATGCATCTCTCTCACATTGATGTTTCTCTTTCTCTCTTCCTCCCTCTCTCCCTCCCGCTCTGTCTGCAGATAAATGCAAGAATGTCCTCGGGTGAGGATAAAAAAATTATATATATTTAGGTTGTACACATGATGGTTTTTAAAGGTGTACAATGTGATGATTTAATAAACGTACGCATTGTGAAATAATGACCACAATCCAGCTGATTAATGCATCCATCACCTCGGAGTAGTGTAAGTGCCTGCCACTGAGACTTTGATTAAGGAGGCCCTCACTTCCAAAGACATCCATCTTGAATAAACATACAGCCAGATGTATGTCACAGCTACTAGCAAATGAACAAATAAAGAAGTAGGCCACCCCACCCATGAAGGTCCCTCTTCCACAAAGTCTTCTGAACCCATTCGTGGTCTCTCCTTTGCTTACTCCTTCAGTACCCACACGATGAGCAGGCCTGTCTGTCACTCAGCCGTTCTCTCCAAGTGAGAGTGAGAGCGTCGTTAGAGTAAGGACCATGGCTGGAGACCATGGTTTATAATCATTTTTCTCCACCATTCCTCTTAGTACAACCTTGGGCAGGTAGTGCATGATCGGTAAATATAGTTGATTACTAGTTTGTAAATAGAGAAGAGAAGTCCTAGACAAACTGTTTAATATGCCCACATTTTTACAGAAAACTACCTGTAGAAGAATGAAAATGATTCTAAAAATCCTAAAATTACCGAAATGCGGCATCATGGGCCGAATGCCACAGCAGAGGTTTCCACTGGGGTAGTGTAACTCTTAACCTTAGCAGGCTTTCTAGAAACATGAACACTCACTCACTGTAAAGGAAAGCAGATGTTGATAAAGACATACCATCTGAGGCTGCAAGAATCTTCTTGTCTTTGGGGGCTAGAACATGCCCAGCATGACTGATAACCCAAACCGGAAAGCGCCTGTTTATTGAAGAGTATAAAGCCTTTGCAAATGGCACGTAAAAGGCAGAAAATCCTGGGTTACCTAAGAAAAGAAGCACAGACCTTAGATTAACCAAAGCAATAAACTCACATAAGATAATGTGCAGAAAAGGATTTTTTTTCTTCTCAACAAATCTAGTAACGTTTACACATACATCTCAACTTTAATATCCTTTATACCTTAAGTCTGGGAATGATCACTTAGAAAATTTCTGTTCCTGCTTTGTTCTCCAACTGTTTCAAATAAATTCTTCCTCCCTGATTCTCAACTTAATAAATGAAACCACCAATCATAACCCAAATACTCAAGTCCTAACACCAGGAGTCATTCTTGGTTTCTCTTTGTGTTTCACATCCGGTTCACCAGTAAGCCCTGTCAACTTCACATCCAAAATATATTTTAACTTTGTCTACTTCTTTCCATTCTTATGATCACTTTCAACCAGGTTTCCTGAACAGCCTTCTAAATGGGTCTTCTATCTTGCCCCCTGAAATCCATTCTTCAGAGTACCCAAAGAAATATCGTCAAACCTCAAATCAAATCGTAGCAGTACCCTCTTTGACCACCTTTCAGTGGCTTCCCATTGTCATCCGAATAGTCTAAAATCATTAACGATGCCTGTAAATCCCTTCAAGATTTGACTACATAGAGTTGCCAAGCTGCATGAAAACAAATTAGTGCAAGAATCATTCACAAAGAGAACTTTAAGGAGGCTACGAAGTGTTTCCTTGTAATTTATCGCAAGTATTCATCCATATTGTAAACAGATGTATAGCTTGATCTTTAGGGGAAAAGACCACCAAGCAATACAAGTGGATTTTTCTTGTGTCTGTATGGAGATACTTTTGACATGGGTTTGCTATAGAGAAAGAATGAATAAGTGGTCTTTTTAAAAGAGTCAACCTGATACATCTTACAGGGAAAAGGCAGTAAAATGGGGTTTTCATCTTGGGATCATCATCTGTACGTCTTCATAGATACTAGTCCATTTCCATCAATATCTATGTCTCCAATCAATTTATCTGTTCTTTATCCTATTAGGTTTTCTCCTCTTTGCAGTTACATGACATGGTTTTGCTGCACGGATTTCTTCTTCATTGTCTGTATCTTTTAGTTTCCTAGATAGGTAATGTAGCAAAGTGGATCAGGGCATAGACTCTGGAGCCAGACTGCCTGGGCTGGAATCCTGGCTTTGCCACTTGCTAAGTGTTTGACCTTTGGCCAAGTTATTTAACCTCTCTAGGCCTTAGTTTCCTTGTCCATAAAACAAGGATAATAATCATACTATCTCATGTGAGAACTAAGTGAATTAATATATGTAAAGTACTTAAACGCTGTTTGATACATGAGTGCTGTATACATGTTAGCTATTCATACTCATCATCACTGTCTAGCCATGATGTAATATATGATGGCCTTACTATCCATACTGTTATTTTGTTTCTGTCACATTCTGAACTAATGACCCTAGTTCCAAATTCCTTTTTGAGATGGTGCTGATATCATCTTTGTTAAATAGGGTGAAAACTTCCTTAGGTGCAATAATATGCTCTTTGCTCAGCTGACTGGCCACCGTGCAGCTGCGGGGGAAAGAAGGAGGGGTGTATCAGGATGGGGCTGTACCACAAATGGTAGATGTGGATGACATTGTTTCATGTTTTATATTTAAATCTTCAGTAAGTGTGGAATATTTTTGAGTATAAAGTACAAAGTAGCAATCCAACTTCTTTCCAAATGATTAGCCAAGTGTCCCAAGTCCATTTATTACACAGTTCATTCTTTCTGCATTGATTGGAAATGTCTTCTGATCCAATGCTGAATTATTACATTAGCTTGCTAATTCTGGTTCCAAATAAATTCCACTTATTTTTTTCCTTTTCTCCTCTGCCAGCACCATACTGTCTCAATTACTACATTGTGTTTTTAAGGTAGGGCAAATCCCTTCTCTTTAGTTTTTTTTCGTCTAAATTTTCTAGGCTGGTCTCATAATCTTTGGAATTTTTTCACCAGTTTCAATTTTTAAAAATCTCTTTGGAATTCAGATGGAAATTTAATCTCATTTATACATGAATTTAGAAAGATTTGATTTTTTTTTTACATTGCTGATTATAACCTCAGAATGTGTTACATCTTATAGTCAAATGTTTTATGTTTCTCAGCAAAGTTCTATAGTTTCCTTCATATGGCTAGAAAATAATAACAGTCAACATTTTTTAAGTGCTATAACTTATTATACAACAGGCAGTAAAGTGCTTTTCATATATTAACTCATTATCCTCACATGAGGTAGTACTATTATTATTTCTATTTTATAGATAAAGAAAGTGAAGTACAGAGAAGTTAAGTAACTTGCCCAAGGTCACACAGATGATATGCGCTCAATAAATATTTGATGACTGAAAGCATATATAAAAGAAAATATTAACACTGAATTTAAAAAAGAACACAAATTACCTGGTCTAGGATCTTTTGCATATCCTGTTTTAGTTCATTTTATGACAGCTCTATAAAGTAGCTGGCATAATTAGGGATAATAAATGGGCAGTCACTTGTACATTACCGGGCACATAGTAGGTGCTGAATAAATGGTAGCTATTCTTATTATACTTATTATATTTAAAAAAATTTTTATTGAATAAGTTTGACATGTGACATTCTGTAAGTGTAAGGTGTACAGCATGTTAAAACTGGTCTAACATTAAGGAGAACCCAAAGATGATAACTACATAATTTAGATGCAATAGTTACAATGACAGGATATATAAAACCAATGAGCACTAGATAATGGAGCTGCTATAAAACAATATTCTTTTCGTTATCAGTTATTCACTGACCACTTACTATGTGGAAGTCACTGTGTTAGGCACATGATGGGGGGCTTCTTTATAACTCATCTTCTCGTGGGAGAATATATACACACAACTAAGTAAGTGAATAAGATAATTAAAGAGTGTAACTCCTATGAAAGAATAGGATCATGTGATAGAGAATGGAAGAGAGTAGGGTGGCCTGAGAAAAATGTCCACGAAGGTGGCATCTAGCTAAGACCCAAAAGGTGAGAAGAAATCAACCTTGTAAGGATTTGAGAGAAAAGCATACTAGGACAGGAGAAGAACAGGTGCAAAGGCCCTTGACAAATAGCTTGCTCTTGAAGAAACAGAGTCCACCATGGCCAGTAACGTGACGATCCAACTAATAATAGAATTGGACAGTGTAATGGGAAATGTTTAAGTGTCATTGCTTACTTCGTCACTTACATGTTATGGCTTATGTTACCCTTTATGAACCATGAACTAAACTTCCTGGCTAGGAAACCACAGAGAAAATTAAAAGGCTCTTGTTTATACAACCAAAATCATCAGATACATATAAGATTCCAGGTGTAGAGATGTTTGAAAACATTCCAATACAGTAACACAAGTAAAACATTTTATCAAAGGATATCAAAATGTGTTACAAACGCATGCTTGAACATACACATAGTCAAATGCCTGCGCAATGTATGACAGAGCCTGTGGCGATCAGCTCTAGATCCTGATTGCCAATAAACCTGTAACTATTCAACATTGCAATTATACACTTAATGCCTTCCAGTTAATCCTGCAGGGGACAAAAACTTCCATATATCAAGTTAATGTGGCATAGCATCTGTGTAGAAGGTGGTCACATGGACAGAATTTTGGGCTTGTCCTTGGAGCCTTCTGCTCCATCTCCAATCAGTGTACTCACAACACAAGACATGTCACATGGTTCTATTATCCTCTTATGAGATTTATAATGATTCAATACGTTCTCCAGTGAGTTCTCAAATTGCCTTCCTTTGCTCATTTCACTACTTACTGGAAAAGATGAAACTAAATGAAAAGTTCTTCAATATGTGGATTCACTCCTCATTACCATTGCTAATTTAAAAGTGATGAATTAATTTTGCTAGCTGCAAAAGCAAAGTAATTTAAAATGAAATGTTATGTCATTCTATCAGAGATGGATTAAACACGATGTCTATAGTGGTTTAACAATCCTTGAAATACTGTCATCCTAATTTCCCCACAGTATAAATAGATTAGGCCCAAAACTAAAAAAACAATTCTGAATCCCACAAACTATTGAGCAGTACCAGCCTATCGCTCCCATGAACACCAAGGAAAAGGGCCAAGGGCAGCGATGAGAATAGAAGGGCAAACATAAAAGAACAGTAGGACACTAAATGTGACCTGAAAATGTCCAAGCACTAAAGTAGAGAGACTATAAAACCACAAATGTTTTCAGCTTCCCTTTCTCCATATCCTAAACCTGGTGCTCCCCTGTGATGGACTCTCTTCCTCTCGAGCCTCTGCAGGGGAGACCTCACTAGTCCCTAACACTTCCTACACCTCCGTGAGAGCAAAGGCTTTTGCGACACAGTATTCCTAGCACCTAGCATAAATGAGTACGTGACGAATGCCTCTGAGTGGGAAGTAGAGTGAACTGTCTGCTCCACTTACCAGTTCATCTTATTATAACAACTGCTCCTCCACTAAGACTGAAGCCATCTACTCCCATCAACCAACTTTTTAGTCATTCGCACACATTTCCTGAAAACCTTGACCTTTGAATGACAGTTTCACTTGCCATTTCATGACCAAGGTGATTTCAAAATCTGGGTGGACTGACAGAGCCAACACCTTTGACCCATGATCGAAATCATTCCAAAAGTCACACCCTAAATCAATGGTATGCATATCAGTCCCCTGTTAGGTTGGTTATACACAGACTGCCCCACCCCAAGAGTTTCTGGTTCAGAAGGTCTGGGATGGGGGCCAAGAACTTGCATTTCTAACAAGTCTGCAGATGATACTGCTGGTCCTGACACCAAGTTTAAGAACCATAGTCCTAGAACTTTTCATTACCCAGAAATGGTTAACATCCAAAGCATCCGGCTTCAGATAGCTCTTCAGCTTAATCTTCTTCCCTTTTAGATCTCACTCCCAATACACCTGCTATTTGATCACAGTGCTGCTCAAACTCTACCTACTTGTTTTTGATTGCTAATTCCTTTCATCCTGCATATCTACTATTCTCAGCACTGACCACTTTCCTCAAAGCCCCAATCCACCCTCTGCCATCCTTACTATCAAGATCACCTCAACTTTTATTTATGTATTTATTTATGTATGTATTTAGAGAAAAAGGAAGGAGGAAGGGGGAAGGAGAGAGAAAGGGAAGGAGGAAGAGGAAGGGGAAAGGAGAGAGAAAGGGAAGCATCAATTTGTTGTTCCACTTATTTACGCATTCATTGGTTGATTCTTGTATGCACCCTGACTGGAGATCGAACCTGCAGCCTTGGCATATTGGGATGAAGCTCTAACCAAATGAACTACCCAGCCAGGGCCTCAACTCTTAATTGACAGAGAAAACAGAGGTCAGGAGGCAGGAACTACTTCGAAGACTCCCTTCATCCATCTCCATTTCACAAACCAACTTCATCCTCGGGGGGAGATCCCTTCTCTAGTCCAGGATAATGTTTCTACTTATTTTCTCAATCTTATATTCGGCCATGGCCTCCAAATCTCTGCTCCATCAAACAGCACTTGTCATGCCTGTAATTTCAAACTCTCCCTCATTATTGGCAGAGCACACGTATTTTTAATTTCAATAGATACCAACAGAATGCTGTCCAAAAAGACTGTCACATCATGGCAGAAGACTGAATGTTTATTTCCAAGAGGTTAAACTGAAGAGAGATGTGGATCAGGACCCTTAGCCCAGCTGAGAACAAAGCAGACTGCGAAGACGGTAGATCACACGTTATTAAACATTGAGACTCTCAACCTCCTTTCCCTGCTCAGCAGGACATTAGCAGACAGGCCTTCCCCACTCCTCAAACAGGACACTGGGACATTTCTTCCTGGGAAAACGGAACAATCCAGGAAACAGTTACAGATACGCCAAGGTCGAAATTCTCCACTGAAATGCTTGGTCCCTATCCAATCACCCCAAGCTGAGGATTACTTAGGGCAACCAACCATCCTGTTTTGCCCAGGACTGTTGTGGTTTTAGTACCAAAAGTCCCATGTCCAGGAAAACCACTCAGACCAGGAAGGCAGCTCACCCTAGGCACACCTGCTGACAAGCCCCACCCCTAAATACAGAGCTGCTCATCATTTTTTGTGTCTTCCTTTTAAAAGTGAAAGGGCAGTCAAGGATTACCAAACATTTGAAAAACAAAACAAAACACAAACAAACACTAAGGTAGACAAAAAGAAAAAGCAACACAGCAAAACCTAACAAATGCAAGAAGCCAAAGAAAATGAGAATATACCCGCAGAACAGGAGACTATAAAAAATGAAGAGAGAGAACAGAACTCTTAGAATTGAAGTATATGAGTTTCTGGTTTAAAGGAGTCCACTAAAACCCAAATACAATGTATGAAAAAACATTCATACCAAGGTCTTTCACTGAAAAATATCAGAATCTTAGAACAAAGAAAATATCTAAAAGTTTTTTTGGGGTGGGGGAGCTTCACATACAAAAGATAAAAAATCAGAATGATATCAAGGGTTCCAAAAGCAGCTCTGAGTCCTGGCAAACAATAAAAATGTCCTCCAAATTTTAAGGAAACATTATCTCCAACCTAGAAGTCTAAGATATTTTCTGACATGTTAGATCTTTAAAAGATTACTTCCCACATATCTCTTCTCAGGAAACTACTGGAAGATGTGCTCCACCAAAAATAAGGGAATAAACCAAGATAGAAGAAAATACGGGATCCAGGAAACAGGGAACCCAGCCCAGAGAGAAGTGAAAGAAATCCCCAGGTTGGCCTGGAGAGCAATTGGTCCAGACTGGGGCAAAAGAACAGAGCTCTAGGAGGGAGATCAGATCGCCCCCCAAAAAACAAAATGACTGATTACTCAAATGTATTGACAGGATTTTTTTCACTCGTAGAGAATAATTTTAGGATGAATTAATGATTAAAACACAGAAAACTAAGCAAATGAAAGAGATAAACATTAACCCAGAGAAAACAAATAAAGATAAGAAAAGAATGTAATCATAATACCCTACAGATTTAGCTATATATGATCAATACAATATAATATGTTATAGCACATATTTACACAGTTTCATTTTTAATATTTAAGGCTGCTATGTGTATGTGTGTGTGTGTGTGTGTGTGTGTATATATATATTCATTCAATTCACTTACAATTCACTTACAATTCAAAAAGTGCTTTGAATACCTACAATCAAGCACCTACCTCTAACATTCTATTGACAGTGATCCAGCAAAAGTCACAAATGACCCAGAATAAGTACACATTCTACAGTGAACTTATAATGATCTTGAAATGAGACAAAAAAGTTATTTAGAAAACTTTGAAAAAATATTTGACAAAGTTCTAATTATTCTAAAAATTGTAAAATTTAAAAACATTACAAAATTATACGTATGTATACTTACAATTGTGATATATACATATATGTAATAAACATAATATATTAAAAAAACGCATAGAAGGAAAAAAGCCCAGCCACCCAACTACTAAGGGTGGTTGTTATCAATAGTTTGAGCGATTTTATTTCCTTCTGTAAGGCTTTTCATATTTACCAAATTATCTCTGAGATGAGAAATAGTTATAAGTATCTATACAGTCTCGTCATCCAGAGTTTTAAACTTACCAGTAATGATGAAAATAAGCAGCTTAGGCCTGTTGGCACTTTGATCATTAAAGAGGTCAGTCCAGGGCCCACATTTTAGAACCTGGGTTTCAACTCCACAACACAAAACGAATTCCTCATGCACAGGAATTTCTTCCTTGATTTCTGAGTCCATTTCTAAATAAGGAAAGAAAAACAATATCAAGAGTCACTAAAATGTAAAACCTTGAGCCAAAGACAATATTCAAGAATAAAAATGGCAAATTTCAACATACCTAGAAGGAATGCCACAAGGAGATTTGGGAGATAGATGACCCCTCAGCTATTATGGATTATAGGATTGAAAAAAAAAAAAATCAAAGCAAACCACAAGACTAGGAAGAAACAGGGAGACAAGTTCTTGGTGAAAAAGCCTACAGAGGAGTGTGAATCAAAGTCAGATTAGCCTTTTGCACAATTCTCCTCTCCAGTCTGAACGGACAACAGCCGGATCACCTGTGCTTTCCTGCTGCCGGAATTCTCTTAGAACCATGAGCTTTAGCAGTGAGACACCCCTGCCTTCACCTGGTGAAGAGTGGTGAAAAACACAGAGGTTGTGGCTGGCCCTTTTACCCTCCCAGACAGAACTATAAAGAGGGTCAGTGAATTTGATGATCTCTGTGTTTTCCTCTATTAATCCTCTCATCCCAAATTCTGGAAGCATATTTGTACAGCATTATTCAAGCACTAGGTTATTAAATTCTAAAATGGGTAGAAAACAACCTGGCAGAATAGTACAATATCCATAAGGCATAAACTTTGATTCAGTAATTTTGGGAAATCAATTCTAAATAGGAAATCAAATTAAAAAATGCATAGAATGCTATTTATAACAATGAAGAACTGAAGAACCTAACTGGTCATTAATGGAAGAATTGTTAAGTACATTATTATAAATTATTACATATTATGTTCCATCAAAACTGCTCAGCTCTGCTAAATTGGTTATAATTTATCCATCTGCTTTCTAACATTTCTAAAATCTCACTTTTTTAGTCTGATGTTATGTTGCCTCTTCCATTTTCTTCATTTGTGTTTTTATTATTTTCATCGTCATTTTAGCGGACTTAGGAAGGAAGAAGAAATAAACATATATGTTTCAACCTCCATGTGTAACTAAAAGTTCAAAGCTGATTTTCTTAAATAAAACTACTTAGAAAATAAAAAATTCTCACTTAGAAAGTGGGGACTCCTCTCCATTCAAAATATAATGACTGACTAAATGAGAGGATCATCTCACCTTTTCAAATGGACTGATTTTTAGTTCACAGATAAGTCACTGTAGCCCAATCTCCAAAACTATCACAAAACACAGTATAATTGTGAAGGTCATATGACATTTATAAAGTTAGAAACAATATTAGATTTAGCTGTTACACACATAATTAAATTAGAAAACTGACAGAAGACACCAACTGAACTTAATTCTTGCACCTGAAGAGAATCAGAGTTATTAACTATATTCAACTTACAAACACTTAACTTCAAGTAAATGACATCTTGGGAGTTTGATCAGCCACAACACTGATGAGAAATCAAGTAGATATGAAATTTAAATCCAGTCTATAAAACTTGGAAAACAAAAAAGTATCTACAACTCTAAAACAATTAAATACAACTGAGAAACATGGAGTTAACCTATATATTTATAACGTATCTATTTATTTTACTTCACTTTTACACTTCTGAATGCCACAGAGCCAAATAAGAAAGCAAAGTAAAACAAAGTGTGAGAATTCAAAGTCCTCCGTACCTAAGAATCCAAGGTAATTCAGTTCTGCAAACAAGTGTCAGAGGAATGAAAGCCTAGGTGCTCTAATCACATGCATTTAAAGGCCTAGGGCCCCACCTTCAGCCACAGCCTGCAAGTAATCTTTAAAGGAATCAGGTTTCATAGCCAGCAAGACCTAGGCTAGATAAAACGAGTGTGGGCACAATTTGCATAACTTACGCAAGTTACCTACCTAAAATATAGGTGTTCAGAGGCTTATATGAATGGGTTTCTAATTTTATTTGGTAAAGTGATTTTTCCAATTATATCTTACACAAACCTGGACAATATATAAAACTGAAAAGCAGACTCTGATCTGTATAAATTTTAGAGATTCAAATTTACAGTATGTATTTATTATAAAGCCAGCCAACAAGAACAATGAGGCTGCACAAATGAACAAAATATTAGAAAGTGAAGTTATAAATAAGTGTTATTTCGCTTCAGCAGGCAGATGATGTCTGTACTTTATGGCTACTCTGCTTTATCATCCATGTATGAACTGCAAATGATAAAAGCTTTTTAAAAACTTATTTCAATGTCCAGACAGTTTTCAATTATACTACAATACATCTGAAAGAGAGGTAGTGAGCTAGTTTTCTTTCAAAGTTATAGCACTAACAGTATCTAACAATAACTTGTACTATCTATGATATATATGGCAAATAAAAAGCTCCTGAAACTTCTTCTAATGATGAAAACTTTACATGTAATATTATGAAATGTGAGTCGTGGGATGGGTTATTGTTCCATTCTTACACAGAGCAGAGTATACACTTGGCGTGTGTCTGAGCCTTGACTGGCAATTAATTCGTGCTATTCCTAGGCACTAGTATTAAACCTACTTGTAAAATAGTTAGTGACTGGACAAGTGAAGATTACATTTTTAAAGGGAAGAGACACAAAACTTGTAACTGCTAACAAAACACAATATAAGATGTACAAATGTATACAACAATGGCAGTGGAAACCTTATCTGAAGTTGTTTTTAAAAATTAGCCTAGTAGCAAACACTAACATGCTGATGATCTTTGCATATTCAATGCTGGTTACATAACAGAGGTGAGTCTGGGAATTGTTTTAAATTAGAGGGCTTTTTGTTGTTTAAAATGCACATACGTTAAAATTAAGTTTAATCCAACTTTAACATGGAAAGTCTACCTTGTTTCGAAACAACTTTCCATTGAGAACAATATGAAAAGCCAGAGAAAATATTGAAAAAATCTGTTTAAAAAAAATCACTAACTATTTAAAAAATTGGAGCAGAATGTGTAATAACAAGTTGATAAAAGAGGAAATAGAAAATATAATATAAAAATATAGAAAGCAGAAAAGTAATACTGATAGGTACAACAAATAAATAACAAACAGTGAAAGAGTATATTTAAACCCAAACACATCAGTAATAAGTTAAATGTAAATGGACTAATTATGCTAATTATATAAAGGTAAAGATGGTCAGATTAGATAAAAATAAAACAAGTAACTCTATGCTACTTTTAAAGGATACACATTAAGAATAAGGACACCCATCCAAGATGTTTCCAAAGGCTTTACCATAGGATTGGCCTGTCTTGGATCCTGCTTCAGAGTTTCCTAAAATCTCTCAAACAAGCAACATCTGGTCTCAGTGAGCCCCATACTTCTCGTTAAGTGGCCCCAGGCCTGGCACTAGAAGCAGCCAGCCTTGGTACACAACTTGGTTTTTCCTGGGCACCTCCAAGCCCAGCACAAGAAGCAGCCATCGGCAGATCACTTTGTAGCTTAAGCCTGGTGGACCCAGATAGAACACAGGCAGTGGCTGACCTTGCCCCAGAGCCAGCACACCCAGTGGACAGCTCCAGACCATATCAAAACACTACCACCCAACTACCTCCACAAGTGACACACTTAATGAGTGGACTCAGTGGGTACCAGAGCCCTGCTGAAGGAAGTCTTGCTCTGTGTGGTTGGCCCCTACACAGCTGATCCTCTAAGGTGGTCAAAGGCTGGAGGTCAGTGGGCACAGCCAGTCCTTGCAGCTGGTCAGCCTGAGTAAATCCCTCCCATTGATGTGCCAACAGCAATCACGACTCAATTACAACAGAAGGGTGTACAATCCACATTACAGGTACACCTCGAGGGCCCAGCTGGGGCGATTAGGGAGACTGTGCCACTGAATCCTACAGGACACCTACAACAATAGGCCACCCTAGGAAGCCTAGGAGACACAGCAACTCTACCTAATACATAGAAACAATCACAGGGAGGCAGCCAAAATGAGGAGACAAAGAAACATGTCCCAAATGAAAGAACAGAACAAAACTCCAGGAAAAGAATTAAACAAAATGGAGATGAGCAATCAATCAGATGGAGAGTTCAGAAAACAGGTTATAAGGTTGCTCAAGGAACTTGGTGAGACATTCAAGGGACTTAGTGAGACCTTCAAGGAACTTAGTGAGAACATCAACAACTTAAAAAAAGACCAGTCAGAAACGAAGGATACACTAACTGAAATAAAGAATAATTTACAGGGAATCAATAGAAGAGTAGGTAAAGCCAAGAAGCAAACCATCAATTTGGAATAAAAAGAAGCAAAAAACACCCAATCAGAAGAGCAAAAAGAAAAAAGAATCCAAAAAAATGAGGATAGTGTAAGGAGCCCCTGGGACAACATTCACATCATAGGGGTGCCAGAAGAAGAAGAGAGAGAACAAGAAATTGAAAACCTATTTGAAATAATAATGACAGAATACTTCCCTAACTTGGTGAAGGAAACAGACATACAAGTCCAGGAAGCACAGAGAGTCCCAAAAAAGATGAACCCAAAGAGGACCACACCAAGACACATCATCATCAAAATGCCAAAGGTTAAAGACAAAGAGAGAATCTTAAAAGCAGCAAGAGAAAAGCAGTCTGTAACCTAAAAAGGAGCTCCCATAAGACTGTCAGCTGATTTCTCAAAAGAAACCTTGCAGGCCAGAAGGGAGTGGCAAGAGATATTAAAGGTGATGAAAAGCAACGACCTACAACCAAGACTACTCTATCCTGCAAAGCTATCATTTAGAATCAATGGACATATCAAGAGTTTCCCAGACAAGAAAAAGCTAAAGGAGTTCATCACCACCAAACCAGTATTATATGAAATGTTAAAGGGTCTTCTTGAAGGAGAAGAAGAACAAAAATATGAACAATAAAATGGCAATTAATACATATCTATCAACAATAGAATCTACAAACAAAATGAGCAAGCAGAACAGGAACAGACTCATAGATACTGAGAACTTTTTGTTGCTTGCCAGACGGTTGGGGGCTGGGGGGATGGGTGAAAAAGATGAAGGAATTAAGAAGTACAAAATGGTTGTTAGACTGATGAGCCTCGAAGGGGGGAGGGAGGGCAGGATTAGATAAACCAAAGAACTTCTATGCATATATGCATAAACAATGGATACTGACAATAGTGTGGGGAAGGCTGGAGGGGGGTGGGGCTGTGGAGGAGGGGGTTACTGGGGGAAAAAGGGGGGACATCTGTAATACATTCAACAATAAAGATGAGTTTTTTAAAAAAAAAAAGGAATAAGGACACATGCCCTGGCCAGTTTGGCTCAGCGGTGGGAGCGTCAGCCCGTGGACCAGAGAACCTGGGTTCGGTTCCCACTAAGGGCACGTACTTCGGTTGCAGTTTGTCCCCGGCCCCGGTTGGGGTAGTGTGGGTGGCAACCAGTAGATGTGTCTCTGTCACATAGATGTTTCTCTCTCTCTCTTCCTCCCTCTTTCCCTCCCGCTCTATCTGAAGATGAATGCAAAAATGTCCTTGGGTGAGGATAAAAAAAAAAAAAAAAAAAAGAATAAGGACACACAAGGAAATAAAGTGAATGGATATAAAATAATATACCATACAAATACTTTAAAGGGTTAGTAACGTTTTAAAGGGTAAAGGTAAAAGCTTGCAAAACGCAGAAACTATGAAAAATGTGTTGTTTGCATGACCTTTGCTCAGCCTTCTGTTAAATACAGATTTGACCTTTGCTCAGCCTTCTGTTGAGCATGGATTATCCAGATTATCTGTAAGACAATGATTCACCCAGCAGATGCAGGATGAGATACCAGACCAGTACAACCGCAAAGTAGACAATGGGCCATGCAGAGTAAGTTAGCAGGAACTTCCGAAAGCTAGAAGCCGAGTATATAACCTACACCCCAACTGTTATTCAAGGCTGACTCCTTTTCTGGGTTCAGCCCGCCTGTACTCAGGCACATGCAATAAAATTGTTTTGCTCTACATTGGCCTTGCGTTGTGGATGTGATCTCCTACTGGCTCAGACCTTTTAATATTAATCAAAGGAAAGATGGTGTAGCTATACTGAAATCAGATTTAAAAGTAATCTTTAAAGTCAGAAGTATACAAGAGGTAAACAGAGACACTTCATAATGACAAAAAGTCAATCCATCAGGAGACCATAGCAATTCTAAATGAGCATGCACCTAGTATTTTAGCTTCCAAAAACACAAATTAAAATTGACAGAAGTAAAATGAGAAATAAATAAAACCATAATCTATAGTGGAGGATTTAATGCATCTCTTAGTATCTGATAGAAGAAGCAAGGAAAAAATATCAACAAAAATAAAGAAAATTTGAATAACAAAATAAAAATCACCTTGTTTCAAAAATCAACCCTACCAACCATACAGCCTGACTTCTGTTGCCACTCAGAACGCCATTATCCTTCCAGCCACCCAACTCAAAGTTTCTTTGACAGCTCCTGCTGTATTCTGGGGGAATGCCCATATGCAAGAAAAAAGAAGCCAGCAAAAGAATGAAAAGGAACAATTAGAAGTGGGCATGACTAAGATATATCACATCATGTACGCCAGAAGGAATGTTTCAAGAAAGTTAGGGGCTGGTAACAAAAAATTTTAAATATATAAATGTCAAAAAGAGCAAGAGAACTGAGGCAATAGTAAGAACTCACGTTTTAAGAGTACTTTCTGTAATACAGGCACTGTGCTAACACATTATGAATATCGTATCGTTTAATCCTGACAACAATCCTATAAGATGGGTACTATTATCTCTATCCCAACAGAACATGTAAGGAGAAACTTGATTGAAAGACATTGCCTAAGGTCACACAATTAGTAAGGTGGAATGTGGTAAAGTCAGAATCTGAATGAGCTCATGATCTTTGTTTTAAAAATTTCATTTAAATGGATAAATAAAATATAATGTACTAGAATTTTTTAAATGGTTAATTTTTTTTAATTTGTTTTGATTTTTTTTTAGAAAGAGAGGCAGGGAGAGAAAGAAACACCGATGTGAGAGACATTGATCAGCTGCCTCCTGCACGTCCTGCACTGGGGATCAAGCCCCGGCCCTGACCAGGAATCAAACCGGGACCTCTCAGTCCATGAGACAATGATCAATCCACTGAGCCACAGTGGCCAGGCAAACGGTTAATTATTTAATATTTTGTGTGCTTCATCTCTACCTCTCCTCACCTCCATCACTTCTAAACCCATGTTATTAACTCAGTATAAAGTCTTCCATATTTTTCTATAATCACATACAAATATACATAAGTATATACATTTTAATAAATATGAGTTGTCAGTGTTTGAGAAATAGGAGCATATTATACACACTTCTATGCATTTGTTTTTATACTTAATAACACATGGAAATCCTGCCAACTCAAATAGTATAACTCTAAGTCACTATTTTTAATGGTTGTTGCATAATGTGGATACAACCATAATTTATATGGCCATCTCCCTGTTGACAGGCACTTAGTTCTCAGTGTCTTGGAACAATGTTCCAATAAGCACTCTTAAATCCCCATGTTCTTACATATATCCATATAGAACACTTCTTTTGTTTCTAATGGCCAGATTCCCAAGTGTGGAATTACTGGGTTGAATTTTAATAGGCGTTGCCAAATTGCTTTCCACAAACAGTATAAGAATCACATTTTCTCTAGCAATCCTAGCAAGGTATCTTTCCCTACAATTCTATCATCAATAAGTATTATTATTTTTAATTCTTGTAGTGTTCGGGTATAAATTCTCTCATTCTTTAATTTGCATTTCTCTGACCACCAGTGTATGTAAACATCTTTTCATGTTTGCTGGTCTTTCGGACTTTCTTTTCTGTGCATTGTCCATCGATATCCTTTGCCTGGCTTCCAAGTGGGTTATTTATATTTTTCTTATTGGTTTGTAAGAAAACTCTGTATACTGCTGATATTAGCCATGTTCTGGGCTCCTATTCTTTCTTTCTTAAATTTTTAAATTTATTGGGATAACATTGGTTAATAAAATTATATAGGTTTCAAGTGTACAATTCTATAACACATCATCTGTATATTGTATTGTGTGTTCACCATCCTAAGTCAAGTCTCTTTCCATCACCATTTATCCCCCTTTACCCTCTTCTACTTCTCCCACACCTCTTTCTCTCTTGTAATCACCATAGTGTTGTCCATGTCCATGAGTTTTTTCTTTAATCCCTTCACCATTCCCACCCAGCCTCCAATTCCCCTCCCCTCTGACAACTGCCAGTCTGTTTTCTGTATCTATGAGTCTGTTTCCATTTTGTTTATTATATTCCACATATAAGTGGAATCATATGGTATTTGTCTTTCTCTGATTGGCTTATTTCACTTAGCATAATACTCTCCAGGTCCATCCATGCTGTTGAAAAAGGTAAGATTTCCTTCTATTTTACCGCCAAGTGGTATTACATTGTATAAATATACCACAGCTTTTTTATCCACTCACCTACTGATGGGCACTTGGTTTGCTTCCAAATCCTGGCTATTGTAAATAACGTTGCAAGGAACATATGGGTGCATGTATATTTTTGAATCAGTGTTTTGGGTTTCTTTTGCTACATTTCCAGAAGTGGAATCACTGGGTCATAAGGCATTTCCATTTTTAATTTTTTGAGAAAACTCCATACTGTTTTCTACAGTGGCTGCATCAATCTGCATTCCCACCAACAGTGCATGATGGTTGCCTTTTCTCCACATGCTCACCAACACTTGTTCTTTGTTAATTTACTGATGATTGCCATTCTGACAGCTGTGAGGTGATAATCTCACGTGGTTTCAATTTGCATTTCTCTGATGATCAGTGATGTTGAGCATCTTTTCACTGTCTATTGGCCATCTGCATGTTCTCTTTGGAGAAGTGTCTATTCAAGATCCTTTGCCCATATTTTAAATTGGACTGTTTGTTTTTTTGGTATTGAGTTGTAAACGTTCTTTATAAATTTTAGATATTAACCCCTTCTCAGATGTATCATTGGTGACTATGTTCTCATTCAGTGGGTTGTCTTTTCATTTTGTTGATGGTTTCCTTTGCTGTGCAAAAACATTTTAGTTTGATGTAGTCTTATTTGTTTATTTATTTATTTTTTTGTTTCCCTTGCCCGAGGAGATATATCAGAAAAAATATTGCTACAAGAAATATCTGAGATTTTACTGCCTATGTTTTCTTCTAGGATTTTTATGGTTTTGAGATTTACATTTAAGTCTTTAATCCATTGTGAGTTTATTCTTGTGCATGGTGTAAGAAGGTGGTCTAGTTTCATTTTTTACACATATCAATCCAATTCTCCCAACACCATTTATTGAATAGAATGTTTTTACCCCATTGTATGTTCTTGCCTCCTTTGTAGAATATTAATTGACCACAAAGGCATGGGTTTATTTCTGGGCTCTCTATTCTGTTCCATTGATCTATATATCTGTTTTTATGCCAGAACCATGCTGTTTTGATTATTATGGACTTGTACTAGAGCTTTATATCAGGTAGCATAATTCCTCCAACTTTGTTCTTCTTTCTTAAGATTGCTGTGGCTATTTGGGTTTTTTTGTGGTTCCACATAAATTTCTGTAATATCTGTTCTAGTTCTATGAAATACTCCATTGGTATCTTGATAGGAATTGTGTTGAATCTATAGATTGCTTTGGGGAGTATGAACATTTTAATGATGTTAGTTCTTCCTATCCATGAACATGGTATATGCTTCCACTTATTTGTATCTTCTTCAATGCCTTATACATTTCTGAGTGCAGGTCTTTTACATCCTTGGTTAAATTTATTCCTAGGTATTCTTTTTATGCAATTGTAAATGGGATTTTTTTTTAGTTTTCCTTTCTGATAGTTCATTATTGGTATATAAAAATGCAACACATTTTTGGATATTTTGTATCCTGCTACTTTACTGAATTTACTTATCAGTTCTAGTAGTATTTGGTGGAATCTTTAGGGTTCTCTATATACAGTATCATGTCATCTTCAAATAGTGAGTTTTACTTCTTCCTTTCCAATTTGGATGCCTATTATTTCTTTTTCTTGTCAGATTGCTGAATCTAGGACTCCCAGTATTATGATGAATAAGAGTGGTGAAAGTGGACATCCCTGTCTTGTTCCTGATCTTAAGGAAAACTTTTAGTTTCTGACCATTGAGTATGATGTGGGCTATGTGGGCTCCTATGCTTTAGATAAAGCTCCTAGATTCCTAGATGTTTATTTTATTTATTAGTCTAGTTTTTACATTTAAACCTTAATCTACCTAGATAAAGATCCAACTTTGTTTTCCTTATATAGAGAGGTACTTGTGCTAATACCATTTAATTAAATAACCATATTTTGCCCACTGAATTAAAATACAATCTTTTTCATATATTAAATTTTTATAATTACTGGAAGAGAGCTTCTTTTTCTTAATCCTCATCTGAGGACATTTTCATTGATTTTTAGAGAGAGGGTAAGGGACACAGAGAAAGAGAGACATCGATGTAAGAGAGAAACATCAATTGGGTGGCCTTCCACATGTGCCCCGATCAGAGCCGGGAATCAAACCTGAAACCTAGGTATGTGCCCTGAATCGAACCAGTGACCTTTCGGTGTACAGGATGACACTCCTACCAACTGAGCTGCACTGGCCAGGGCTGGAAGAGAGTTTCTTAACCACAGTGCTATACTCTCAATGAAGCTGGCAAATGGGTTCATGTTTAATTTTTAATTATTTGTAAGGGTAGAAATCACACTGATAAAACTAAGAATCAATATTACCTAAATCTCAAGTATGGCCACTACAAAAACCTGTTCTACTTAAAATTGTCAGTGTTATTCAAGTGGAAAAGGAGTAAAGGAGGGATCTTTCTGAATCTGAAACTATGTCACAAAACTCCTTTAAAGTTTTAATGAGCACATATAAATTTTTAATTTCATTTTTGATTCCTAGTTTCTTTTTCCTAGAGTTTCAAAATTCCCACTCCACTTGCCAGTGAGATACTACAATCTGCCATTTACCAAGTTCTAAGCTATCATGGTCATTTCCCTTTTATTAGGGTTTCAAACAAGGAACTGCCTGAAATAAGGAGAGAAAATTTACACCTGTCCATTTTGCTTCTGATTATTACAGAGACGGTTTTGCAGAGGTTTAAAATCTTGAGTAAGATGATTAGTTTCTATACGCAAATAATCTAAAGCTACCATTACTTTTGCCCAAAAATTACATGGGTAAGGTAGCTCTCTTTGAAGGATAAAATGCTTTGCAAAAATGTAATTATAGAATTTGAAAATATAATTAAAAACTTGCTGACACACTCAATAGTAAAATTAAACTGACAAAATAGAACTGGTGAACTTGAAGACAGAACAACAGAATTTATTCAATCGGAACAAAAAGTAAACAGTCTTAAAACAAAAAAAGCAGAATCTTAGGGACTTGTAGGAAAATAACAAATGACCTAACATTTGCATGAGAGTGTCTGAGGGATAGGAGAAAGAGTGTGGGGCTGAAAATTAAAAAAAAAAAAAAAAGAACGAGAACTTCTAAAATTTGACAAAAGACATACACCTACAGATTCAACAAGCCAAGGTAACCCCAAATAGGGAAACCCAAAGTAATACAAAACACATCATAGTCAAAATTCAGAAAACTAATAAGAAAATAATCTTAAAAGCAGCCAAAGAGAAATGACATATTAGCTATAGGGGAACAATAACTCAAATATCAGCAGATTTCTCACCAGAAACCCTGGTGACCAGAAAGACTTGGTACATTTTTCAAGTGCTGAAGGAAAAGGATTGTCAACTCCAAATTTAATATCAGGCAAAAGTATCCTTCAGAAATGAAGGGGAAAGAAAGATATTCTCAGATGAAGAAAAGCTAAAGGAATTTGTCACGAACAGATCTACCCTTAGGAAGTTCTTCTAAAGACAGTTCTCCAAACAGAAATGAAATAAGTGAGTAAGGCTTACCTTTAGTAAAGGAAGAACAATGGAACGGGTAAAGGAAGTGGTGAATATAACGGACTATCCTGCTCCTCATGAGTTCCTTAAATCATATTTGATGGCTGAAGCACAGTTATGGCATCATTGGATGTGGTGCTCACTGTATGTAGAGGAAGTATGACAATTATATTTAAAAAGTGGAGAGGTTAAAAGGACCTAAATATAAGTAAGGTTTCTACACTTCACTTGAGGTGGTAAAATGTCAATACAAGTAGGCTGTGTGATAAGTTACGTATGTATACTGTTATACCTAGCACAACTAGTAAAAAAAAAATGTGTACTAGGTGATATATTAAAAAACATTATAAATAAGTCAAATGGGATCCTAAAAAAATTCAAGTAACCTATAAGGCAAGACGAGAACAGAAAAGTAAAAGGCAGAGGAAACACACAGAAAACAAATAATAAAATGGCCGACTTGTGCTCTAATACATCAATAATTATTTTAAGTATAAATAGCCTAAATATACCAATTAAAAGGCAGAGATAGATAAATAGAAATGTATTTAAAAAGAAACATGATCCAATAAAAAATAAACAAAAAGAAATACGACCCAACTATATGTTGTCTACAAAAAAGTCACTTCGAACATACCAAGATTGGTAGGTTGAAAATAAAAGAATGAAAAAAAATATACCACGCTAATATTGTTTTTAAAAAATGATGGGATATATTATTATCAGATAAAATAGAAGTCATAGCAAAGAAAATTACTGTACAAAAAGTACATTTTATACTGATAAAAGGATTAATCCACCAACAAGATACCCTAAATGTACATGCACCACACAGAGACTCAAAATGCATAAAGCAAAAACCAATAGAGCTGAAAAGTGAAAGAGAAAAATCCATAATTATAAAGACTTTTAGCAATGAAAAGAACTACTAAACAACATATGCAAGAACTGAAGGACACCATTAACCAACAGAATGCAATTGACATGTATTGAGCATGCCACCCAAAAGCAGCAGAATACACTTTTTTTTCAAGTACACATGGAATATTCACCAAGTTACACCATATCCTGGGTCATGAAACAAACATAATTTTATTTTTTTATTTTATTTTTTTTTTCAGTTGTCTTACAGCTTTCTTTTTTTTTTTTAATTTTTTTTTATTTTTATTAATTTATTTTTGTTACAGAGGTTTCTCCTTTTTTCCCCATTGACACCCTCCTCCCCATCCCCCCACCCTGTCCCCAGCTTTGTTGTCCATGTCCATCACTTATGCATACATGTGCATAAGTTCTGTGGTTTCTCTCTTCCCTCCCCCCCAACCCCTCTCCTGAGGGGTGTCAGTTTATACCCTACTTCCACGTCTCTGGGTCTACCCTGTTCCTCAGACTGCTATGTTCATTATATTCCACAAATAAGTGAGATCATGTGATATTTGTCTTTCTCTGCTTGGCTTGTTTCGCTTAGGATAATACTCTCGAGGTCCCACCACGTCGTCTCAAAGGATAAGAGATCTTTCTTTCTTACAGCTGCATAGTACTCCATTGTGTATATGTACCACTGCTTTTTTATCCATTCATCCACTGATGGACACTTGGGCTGTTTCCAGATCTTAGCTATTGTAAATAGTGCTGCTATGAACATGGGGGTACATGTATTTTTTCTGATTGGTGTTTCAGGCTTCTTAGGGTATATTCCTAGAAGTGGGATCACTGGGTCAAATGGCAATTCAATTTTTAATTTTTTGAGGTAACACCATAGTGTTTTCCACAGTGGCTGCACCAGTCTGCATTCCCACCAGCAGTGTACTAGAGTCCCCTTTTCTCCACACCCTCGCCAACACTTGTTGTTTGATGATTTGTTGATGGCGGCCATTCTGACAGGTGTGAGGTGATACCTCATTGTTGTTTTAATTTGCATCTCTCTGATGATTAATGATGTTGAGCATTTCTTCATATGTCTCTTAGCCATTTGTATGTCCTTTTTGGAGAGGTGTCTATTTAGTTCCTCTGCCCATTTTTTAATTGGGTTCTTTGTCTTCCTTTTGTTGAGTTGTATGAGCACTCTGTATATTTTGGAAATTAACCCCTTATCTGATGTGTCATTGGCAATTATGCTCTCCCATGGAGTGGGTTCCCTATCTGTTTTGATGGTTGTTTCTTTTGCTGTGCAGAAGCTTTTGAGTTTGATGTAGTCCCATGTGTTCATTTTTCCCTTTGTTTCTGTTGCCTTAGGTGATGTATCAGTGAAGATTCTACTGCGTATGATGTCCGAAATTTTGTTGCCTACATTTTCTTCTAGGATTTTTATGGATTCACGAGTCACATTTAAGTCTTTTATCCATTTTGAGTTTATTCTTGTGTGTGGTGTAAGTTGATGGTCTAGTTTCATTTTTTTGCATGTAGCTGTCCAATTTTCCCAACACCATTTATTAAAGAGGCTATCTTTACTCCATTGTATGCTCTTGCCACCTTTGTCAAATATTAATTGAGCATAATGTCTTGGGTCAATTTCTGGATTCTCTGTTCTGTTCCACTGGTCTATATGCCTGTTCTTGTGCCAGTACCAGGCTGTTTTGATTACAGTGGCTTTGTAGTATAAGCTGATATCCGGTATTGTGATCCCACCTACTTTGTCCTTCTTTTTCAAGATTGCTGTGGCTATTCGGGGTCTTTTTTGGTTCCATATGAACTTTTGAAATATTTGTTCTAGTTCTGTGAAGTATGTCACTGGTATTTTGATGGGGATTGCATTAATCTATAGATTGCTTTGGGTAATATGGACATTTTAATGATGTTAATTCTTCCAATCCATGAACAGGGTATGTGCTTCCACTTTTTTATATCTTCCTCTATTTCTTTTTTCAATGTCCTGTAGTTTTCTGCAAATAGGTCCTTTACTTCTTTGGTTAGGTTTATTCCTAGGTATCTTAATTTTTTTGCTGCGATGGTAAATGGTATTGTTTTTTTAGTTTCTCTTTCCGTGAGTTCGTCATTGGTGTATAAGAATGCCATTGATTTCTTGACGTTAATTTTGTATCCTGCTACTTTGCCAAATTCATTTATTAAGTCTAGTAGATTTTTGATGGAGTCTTTAGGGTTTTCTATATATAATATCATATCGTCTGCGAATAATGACAGTTTCACTTCTTCCTTTCCAATTTGGATTCTTTTTATTTTTTCTTCACGTCTGATTGCTGTGGCTAAGACTTCCAGTACTATGTTAAATAAGAGTGGCGAAAGTGGGCATCCTTGTCTTGTTCCTGTTCTTAAGGGAAATGTGTTTAGTTTTTGCCCATTGAGTATGATGTTGGCTGTAGGTCTTTCATATATGGCCTTTATTAACAAACATAATTTTAAAAGAATTAAAATAATACAGCTTATGTCTTTCAACCATTATGCAAAACTAGAAATCAATAACATGAAGACAACAGGTAAATATCCAAACACTTGGAAACTAAATACTCACTTCTAAGTAATCCATGGACCAAAGAAGAAGTTTCAGAGAAAATTTTAAGAATACAAAGAACTAAATGAAAACTAAATACTCACTTCTAAGTAATCCATGGACCAAAGAGGAGGTTTCAGAGGAAATTTTAAGAATACAAAGAACTCAATGAAAATACAAAATACCAAATTTTGTAATATGCAACAAAAGCAATTCTGAGATGTAAATTTAGAGCATCATATGCTTACATTAGAAATGAGAAAAGTTCTCAAATCAATAATCAAGAAACTAGAAAAAGAAGAGCAAAATAAACCAAAAGTGAGCAGAAGGCAGAAAATGATAAATATCAGGGCAAAAATCAATATAATTGAAAAAAGAGAAAAATCAATTAAATAGCAATTTCTTTGAAAAAGATCAATAGAATTAATAAACCCCCACTGGAAAAAATAAAAAGAGAGAAGACACAAATGACTAATATCAGGAATAATAGGGGTTATCACCAAAGACTTTATAAAATACTATTACCCTAACACCAAAACCAAAGGCGGTACAAAAAAGAAAACTACACATCAATACCTCTCATATCTATACCTTAACAAAATATTAGCAAATAGATTCCAGCAATGTATTAAAAAGATTCATATATCACAATAAAGTGGGAGCTAGTCCAAGTATGTGCAACATTCGAAAATCAATCCTATCAAGATGCTACAAGAAGATAAATCATATAATCATATGAATTAACTAAATACAAACCATCTGACCCTGCCGTTGTACTCTTGGGCATTTATCCCAGAGAAATAAAAACATTCACACAAAAATCTTCACACAAAGGTTCATAGCAGTTCTATTCATAAGAGCCCATAATTGGACACAACCCAAATGTCCTTCAACAAGTGAATGGTTAAACAAACTGTGGCAGTCATACACCATAGAATACTACTCAGCAATAAAAAGGAACAAAATACTGACTCATGAAACAACTTGGATGGATTTCAAAGGAGTTAATGCTGAGTGAAGAAAGTCAACCTCAAATAGTTACACACTATATGATTATATTTATACTACATTCTTGAAATAGACAAAATTATAGATATGGAGAACAGACTGGTGGTTGCCAGGGGTTAGGGAATAGGGTAGGAGAAGATGGTTGTGGCAGCATGAGGGAACCCTGTAGTGATGGAACAGTTCTGTATCTGGAATATACTGGTGGTTATATGAAGCTATAGATTTGCATATAGACAAGAATAAGTGCTTGTAAAATTAGTGAAATCTCAATAAACTCTTTGGATCACACTGACAACAATTTCCTGGTTCTAAAATTATACTACAGTTATGCAAGATGTTATCATGGAGGGAGGTTAGTTGAACTGTACAAGGGGACCTCCTTGTAGTTTTTTTTGGCATTTCCCTGTGTATCATAATACTTTCAAAAGAAGAGTTTTTAAACCCGAATAACACATTTATCTTTTAATTGCAATTTGTATAAGTAGAATGAAAGAGAAAAAATGGGAATTTGACCACATAGCCCTATATAAGCCTCAAAACATACAGCTGAAGTCAACATATAAAACAGATGCATAAACAGAACATCTGCACTCTTCCATTAAATTTATTTCTCTCCCATCTTTCTCCAGAATAAAGTCAGAGAAGTAATCATTTGCTATATCCTGACTTGATGATACTCTACCTGCAACAAAACCTTCTTTTTCTGTAGTTCTTTCATTTGTAAAGTACATTCTCATCCTTCTCATCTAATTGTACATAGGCAGTACAATTAACGGAGTAAGAAATTGCAAGTCAAATTGTTATATTATTATTATTATTATTATTATTATTATTATTATTATTAAATGGCTTCTTTCTTTAAAAAAATGTTTTTATTGATTTTAGAGAGAGAGGAAGGGAGGGGGGGGAGAGAGAGAGAAACACCGATGTGAGAGAGAAACATAGGTCGTTTACCTCCCATATGTACCCCAACTGGGGGACTGAACCCAAAACCTGGGCATATGCCCTGACCAGCAATCAAGCCGTCAGCCTTTTGGTGCATGGGAGGATGCTCAACCAACTGATCCACACCAGCCAGGGCTAAAATTTTTATATTGTCTGCGGTTATAGGGCTTTAAAATGTCACAATCAATTCAACCATTTTCTGACTCCTACTCTAGGAATTTCCAGTCACACACTACTCTGAAATTTTATGCAATACAACAGAATCTGAAAAAGAAATAACTGTAATATTGTAGACTGGGAATGAGTATGATGCACTTTACACCAAGATTCTGTCAAACAGTCTCTTGCTGCTGCTTAATAAGTGGTCATAAGATTAGTAATTTTACAACTTTTACATTTTGTCTAACTTTGCTAGTTTAATGACAACATACTGACTTCCAGTAAGATTCTTCTCAAGCTTGTACAACTGGGTCAGAAGAGCAAACTTATGTGATGGACATAAAATTCACTACCACTCCTGAGAAAATATCAAAACTAAAGCACATACTACACGCATGATAAATTTACTGAATTATCTTTACCTGAAAAAGGGAAAATCCCCCCCCCCCCCCAATAACTCCTTTGCTTTCTTCTAAGCTTGTGAATCAAGGAATCAAGGGTCCCAATTTGCATCCTGTCCTTTGCAGAAAAATGAAAACCCAAGGGTGAGAATTTACAGTTAAGGTGTTAAGGGTAAATGAAAAGCAGTGTGAGCACTAAAAGCCTGCTGAAAAAACATCAAGAGATCTGTGAAGTGTGTGTATGGGTCATTCTATGAATGCTTGTGTGTAAACCACTGTTCTAAATGCAGATGAGTTATCTGTTGACACAACAGCCTTATGTAGTGGATACGAATGTACCCCTATTTTACAGATGAGAAAAATTGAGGCACAGACTACTTCAGTAAAATACCAAGATGCACCATAAGGGGTATAGGCAACAGAAAGCCTCAATGGTTTCCCCAAAATGCTGCGCTCTAAATTCAAGGGCGCAAGCTCCGTTTTGACCTTGGCGCCACAGAGAATCATTAAAGCAACTACTGCTGAACCTCACACACGTGGTTAGGGAGTGTCAAGTTCAGAGACTGGCTCAATAGTCAACTTTCAAGGGGACCTGGTGTAACAAATTTAGGAGAGGTGTGGGGGAGGCTGATCCTTCTGAGAACCCTGAGTCCAAACCAAACGCTTCCAGACTCCGCTGATGGACAAGTGGGGAAACGGAGACCCACGGAGGAAGAGTGACACGTTCAGGGCTAGTTAGAGGCTTCACGGGTAAAAGAACTCAGCTCTGTGCAGTCCCAGCTCAGATGTGGCCTCTCCCAGTCACTTCCTCCGGGCAAGGGCCCCACGTCCTGGCCCCTACTCCCCAGAATGATCCCCCACATGCGGACTGCATTTAACTACTGGGTCAGAACTACAAACGGTACGTTCCCGCGCTCAGAGGAGCGACGGGCCAGCAGCCAAGGGGGGTCCCGGCCAAAGGCTCCGAACCCCCTGGTCGCAGCACTGTCACTTGTGCCCGGGGCAGCAGGGGCTCTGCGAGCAGCAGAGAGGACGGGCTCCGGCTCCCGCCCCTGCCCGCCGTGCGTCACCCGGCAAAGTCACCCGAGCGCGGGGCCAGAACCTCACCTGTCCGCCTACACGGCAGCGGGCTCTGCGCTGACGATCCCGGGAGCGCGTCACCGGGTCCGGAAGTGCCGGGCCCTCTGACGTCACAGCTCCGCGACGCGCGCAGCTGCAGGGAGCCGGCGCCTTCGGGATGCGCCGCGCCGGGGCTGGGGGGATGCTTGACCCTGGGCTGGGCCTGTGGTCCAGATGCAGGGACCGCTGGGCGGGTGTTGGAACGCTCTCTTCCCTTCCATTTGAATACCATCCGTCTCTTATTTCAGTCATGTAGAACATACTTCTGGCTTCCCTTCCTGTTTTCTCCATTTCTCACTTTTTTTCCCCTCTGCTCACTTTTCTTTTCCTCGTTTACTGGTTGCATCTCTTCCTACCCCACATACACGGGGAAGTTGGTTCTCTCTCGACTTTATTAGCATTGATATAGCCAGCCTGTGCTACCCCACAATTTAGCAAAAGGCTGAAGATGTCTGTTCCAGAGGTATTTCAAACTTGCCATACCCAGACTCCATGAAGGCAAAGGTCATATTCGTCTTGTGGACTGTTGGGTCCTCAGCATCTGACACATAGCAAATGATGGGTATATATCTGTCAAAAAGTGCAATAGTGAATATGACGTAGTTTTATAGCCAGGGGAACAGTAGACAAGTAGACCAGCAAATCATCAAATAATTTCACCTGCAGGTAGAAAGGAAACCTTGTTCCTTTTGTATTCAGCATCTCAGTGATGTGAACCACCATCCAAACAGTTGTTGGAAGTAGACTGGTCCTCTTCTTCATAACCATTCCCCCTTTTCAGTTTTACTTTCTAAATATAATACATAACACCATGAGTTTAGAAAAAGCCATTCACTGTGCTAAGAGATTTTTTTTTTATCCTCACCCGAGGACATTTTTGCATTTATCTTCAGATAGAGCGGGAGGGAGAGAGGGAGGAAGAGAGAGAGAGAGACATCGAGGGGTTGCCACCCACACGGCCCCGGGTTTGGGTTGAGGACAAACTGCAACCAAGGTACACACCCTTAGTGGGAACCGAACCAGGTCCTCTCTGGTCCACGGCCGACGCTCTGACCGCTGAGCCAAACCAGCCAGGGCTGTGCTAAGAGCTTTTCATGAATTAACTCAGTTGTCCTCACAGCAAACCCTTGAGGTCAGAATTAATATATGACCATAGAGTCTGGAAACATAGACAAATACACAAAATAAATGAGTGATTACATTACACGCTACGTTCAAGGTGTTGTCCCTCATTACTAAGGCACAGTTCAGTGTGTGCAAAAATTCCAGTGAGTGTGGTTCACAAATACAGCATTTCTTTCAATCCTTGCATATACATTTCTGGTGTGTTGTCTCAAGTGATTTATGTCTCTGATTTCATTACATAAGCCTATGCCAGAAAAATTAACCAAGGAGCTTCAATGTTAGGGAGTTCAGCCTAGCTGGGAGAATCTAGCTTATAGTCTTTCATGGTTGCAACCAAGTTGGTTGGTCAGGGCTATAGACATGTCAAAGTTCCACTGAGGGTGGAGAATCCACTGCTAAACTCAATCATGTAATTATTGCCTAGACACTCTTCCTCAGTAGCTGTTGGTCAGAGGCTGACCTATTTCAGGGGCATCTGGGGACTCATTATAAAAGCATTCAGGAGCTGACTCCGCATTCCATTGATCTAGCAATGTCCAAAGGAAGATGCAATTTGAGTTTTCTGATTATTTAACTTCGTGACTGGGTGGCAATGAGTAATGTATGGAAAGAAAACTTCAAAATCTAAGTTGAAGCTTGTGTAGAATAGGCTAATTATGGAACTCTAAGGAATGTAAATGACCGGAAGGAGAGAGAGAGTTTTGTCAAATAATAGTAACAGGTAATATTTATTGAGCTTTGCTGTGTGCCAACTTTTGTGTCAAATGTTTTACATAAGCCTAGAAGGGAAGAGAAGCTTAAGAACACAATTCAGGATGATAATCTCAGAGTTCAGGACCAAAAATGGTTCCCCTTTTGCCCAATCTGTATAGACTTATGTCTGAGTCCTAGGGAAAAAAAAGATTATAGCAGAAAGCAGAAAGAAGTCATTTCCCCACAAAATCTATGAGAGATTTTGGGATACCAAGGCAGTGCTCCTTAGGAACCATGGTGACAGAGTATAGTGCCAAAGAAACCTGCCTCTTGTTGATCAGAGGAGCCTCATGCAGAGTCCCGTGGATGTGAAATGATTTCAGGGGACTGTCAACCCCATGTAGCACATACAGGGAGAAAGTTGCAGTGGAGGTAGTGTCAGAGCCTTCTACCTTTTCATGGGAAACACCATTGAAAAGGAAGAGAAGAAAAATGGTTCCATTTCTGATATGGCCCACATAACTCTGCAGGGACTCTTGAAGATGATTTCTAGAAACTGCCGCAATTGTTGGGGACCATTTAATGAAGCTAAGAGAGTAATTAGGGCCACTTTGCAGAAGAGATGGAAGGCCCACAATAGCAATGAGAGTGAGACAGAAAAATGCGGAACACTTAGATCTTTGTGATAGGAAAGAATATTTCTGGTGGATGTTATAAGAATGTTAGAAGGTCCTGCACTTATTAATAAAATATGTTCCCACCTTCCTTACTATTCTATTACACAGAAAGTTCAAATTATTGTTTTAGACACCCTTTGAACTAAGATTTGTAGATTGGAGATTATGTAAAAAAAGAACAAAGAAATAAGGAAAAAGAATGCTTTTAAAAAAAGACTTTCAAGGTCATTCACCATATATAATGTAACTGCAATTCCAAATGTTTTGTTTTAATCCACAAATATGATCCATAAGCCTCCCTCAATAAAACTACACCATAAAAGGAGCTTTTAGTGGCAGGGCAGGGTACAGATAAGGAAAATGTGGACGATGTCATTCAACTATCTCTATAAACTAAAAACAAAGTACATAAAGGTTGGGACTAGCTACAGATGAATGTTCCTTTAGAGGACAGTATGTTCCAATTTTATTGGATTCCTCAGAAACTAATTGCTCTGTTCAGCAACGTTTTTGTGAGCTAATTACACTGCTATATGACTTTTACAAATCATTCCGTCGTATTTTTTAGTGGAGACTTTCTATTCCCCAGTAAAATAAGAATGGAATTTTTCATAAATCAAAATGTCTTTCCATATTGTCCACCTATCCAACTCTTATAGACTGAATAATGGCCACTCATGTCTGAATCCCTGGAAACTGTGAATATGCTACATTACATGACAAGAATAACGTTGCAGATGTGATTAAGATATGGTAAGGATCTTGAGATGGGAAGATTATTCTGGATTATCTCAGTGGGCCCAAAGTAATCAAAAGGGTCCATATAAGCAGGAAATGGGAGACTAGAGTAAGAGACCACAATGTGACAATGGAAGTAGAGGGAGAGGAAAAAATATGATAATGGAAGCAACAATCATAGTCAGAGAGAGATCGGAAGGTGCTGTGTGGCTGGCTTGAAGCTGGAGGAAGGGGCCACAAACCAAGGAATGCAGGCAGCCAGCCAATGGCTGGAAAACGGGAGGAAATGAATTCTCCCTTAGGTCTTCCAGAAGGAACACAGGCCTGCCACCATGACTTTAGCTCAGTGAGGCTGATTTTGAAGTTATGACCTCCAGAAATTTAAGATAATACATTCGTGTTGTTTTTAAGTCACTAAATTTTTTGTAATTTGCTGTATGAGCAATAGGAAACTAATATACCAACTAAATAAAAGCTTTGACCATTTCTGTTTTGCAAACAAGTGAAGAATATTAGCTAGAAGTTTAACTCTTTTTTATTTTTTTTATTTTCCATGCTCTGGAACAATATAAATAGTATTGGAACTATCAATAATTTATATTTTCTTAAAAATCATCTTTTTAATTCAGGTTCTCAAATTTATTTGCTTTGACTTGAGCAAAGTAGTTGCTTATGAATCTTTCAGGTTCCTCTGTACTTGTGGTCATTCCATTCTTTCCAACTTTGTACTTTTGTATTATCTCCCATTTCCCCACTTGATCAGATGAACTAAAGGGTTATGTTTATATATTTTAAAGCTTTTTTGGAAGAAGCAGCTCTTGGATTTTTGGAAGAGTTTTACATGTTTTTCTTTTTAAATTATTATTGAATGCTTTTTTAAATTTATGATTCTTCCGTTCTGCTTTTCTTGGTATTCTTTCTTTCCCCAACTTGAGTCTTATTTGTAAACAGAAAATTTCCAGCTATGAATTTTCCTCTTTTTCTTTGCTTATATCCCATGTTTCTGATGTACTGATGAGCAAAGTCATTTGATAATAAGCAAGAAGATTTTCCCAGTTAAGAGATCTGTTGTCCTGTGAAGGAGATAGTTGAATGATGTATTGTTTGGATAAATATGTTTTCAGGAAGTTTCTCAAGCAATAAAGTTATTTCCAATAATGTCTTCCCTTCCCACTGAGAGATTGTATTTTGTGCTCTACTGGTATCAAGCTTGACTATGTGGCTTGTTTTGGACAATGAAATGTTAATAGTCGGTCCATTGTGGAATTCTGTCATTCCTCTTTCTCTCTACCCTAAGAGCAGTATGTCCCAGATCGGGGTGTTCCTTTGTCCAGGGTCCCAGGATGAAGATGTGCAGTAGAGCTGGAACCAACAAGTGATGGACATGCAGTGGGAACAAGAAATCAATCTTTGTTGTTGTCAACTGCTGAGATTTTTTTGGTTGTTTGTTATGCAGCATAAGCTAGCAAAGTTGATACCACATGTATTGAATAAATAAACATATATGTACATATATTTACAAATATATATGTACATATATTCTATATTTCTATATGTACCTTTATATACTATATTATATACATATTATATATATGATATATTATATACACATTATACATATATGATATAACATATAAACCTAAATATGCTATCATAACATCTTTTGAACATATAATGTATAAGTACATTTTTGAGGACTTGAGATAGAATGTTTGCTAATTAAATTATTACAAAATTTGGAGTTGTGTGTTTGCTTTGCCTTACAACACATTTGTGGTCGTAGCCAAGATTTGATGCCAACTCTTTGGTCAAAAACATTTCTGCATTACAACTTTGTTTCTTTGACAAAATCCCATTGCTCTATACCCATCAGCTTTGGGACATGGTTCTAGAAATTTACTTAGATATCTGCAGTTTTAATTCTGGGATTTTGTTACTCCTTAAAACCAGTGAAAATGACCTATAATAATAGTGACATAATATATCTATATAAATATTGTCTCTTATAGAAGAAAATTATATAGTCTCCTGTAATCATCAGACATAGACTGTATGAGATATGAAGACAGTTTTAGAAAAAAAAATTCTAATTTTTTATTTAAAGCATCATCAAGAAGTCAGGTGGTATTTAGATCCCAAAATATGCATCTTATTTTTACACTATAGATTAAGAGTTGTGCCTGTGACTTAGCAAGTGCTCATATAATTTTGCAATTATTTTAATATTATGTCTCATGGAACACTATTTTTTGGTAGATATAAGCAAAAACATAAGATGCCCAAAATAGTTGAAAATAGTATTTTTGGTTTAATAACCTCTGCCTTGCATTGTTGTTATTTTTTGTGTGTGTGGCAAAATTGGCATTAGTGGAAGTTTGGTTGTCTAATTTTGTTCTTATAAACCCCAATTCTCTGTATGTTAGAACAAATCTGAGTTTTAGTATGCTAATCTCTGAGTAATCAAACATGCCTAGGAAAAAATAATCTGCAGGGAAACTACAACTACAGACCATATGATTTGCATTATTAGTACTTTCCATGTAATAATTCTACACATTGTTATCATTAGCAACACTATTTCAATCATGGATATCACCAAGTTCAGAAGAAATCATTTCTGAATTGTCTCTATTAGACCATGATCAAGAGGAAAAAATACAAGACCGAGTTTTCCTTTAGTGTTGTATCTGACATTTTTAAATAGACTCATTTTCTGTGGTTTCATGTAACCTATTACATTTGTCACTGGATGGCAAGGAGGCCTGTCTCTCATTAGCACTTCCGCTAGTACTTGAGAAAAATATCCTGGAAGAAGAAAGATTCAATTTTCCTCCCCCGATTTGGAGGCATTTGATTTTTTTTTTTTTTTTGAGAATTTCAGTGAATATCATCTCTAATTTTAGTTGAATACCCCTCACCATATGATGTTACAAGATATAACTAACATACTATCCGCCTAGAAATGTATTTCTCTTTGATCCTAAAAATGGCTTTTGATTAAAAAATTGGCTCTCCATTATGTTAAGAGTGAGATAGCATTTAAGGGGTGCTGGGGGAGACTGATCTATAAAAGACAGAACAAAAGAATAGATCAGAATTAAATCTGTTACTTTTTTTTTGGTCCATCTCTTAATATTTCCCCTTGTTTAGGTATATCTAAGCCCCAAGATTCCCAGAAAACTTCCACAAATTTGGAATGTGTTTATACTGGGTTTGTTGTGTGTGTGTTGTCTTTGCAGGGAGTTTGGGGAAGTGTTTTTAGCGCACTTATTTGCCTTGCTCTTCCTTCCTATTTCTCCCATCACCAGGAATGTTCTTAGCATCTTCTAGTGACTCTTTGGTGATGAGCCATTTAGGACGAGACAGTATTCCCCTCACCACTCACTGATGAACATGTCCTAGTGTCAGTGCTGAATGATCTTTCAGTTGTGAAAATCAGATGTGTCACTCATGCATAAAATTGTTCATTGGTTCCCTCTTAAAAGCCACACTCCTCTATTCAGCATACAAGGTCTTCATAATCGTGCCCTGATCTTCCATTTTGCCATTATCTCCCCTCTCCAGGAGTCTAAACTATCTAGACTCTAGATTCTAGAGATTCCCTACAAGCTATACTCTGATCCTTCTGTATTTGAACATCCCATTTGTGTGGTCTGGGAGGCTAATTAATTCCTTTTGTTCCATTTCTTTAGCTCAAATGTTAAACCTTTTCAGTGAGGCCTTTCTTGCCTGCCTCAGAGATTGACGCTGTGAGGCTGCCTTAACAACCATGGACTATGTACTTCTGAACTTCTTTAACTTGAGATATACAGGGTTATTTATTGTGTCTAATCTGCCCTTATTTGAGTTTCTCTTACATGCACCAACTTGAATCTTGACTAATACATCTGCATTATAGCAATTACCAAAATAATACTAGTATCTGTCTATCTATCTATCTATCTATCTATCTATCTATCTATCTATCTATCTATCTATCTAAAATATTCCCCACTGTATTATTTCCCAGTAGGAGATCTGGGGCTACTTGTGTTCTAATATAATATAAGCATCATACTGAGTCCTGCCAGGGCACGACTCTTGAATTGATGGTGGTGATGAGGGTAAGAGTGTGGTCTTCCCAAAAGGTTATCCTTGGGGTCTCTCATAATAGATAAGAGGCAAACATAGGCCAGAACAACTGTAAGAGGAAACTCAGTTGATAAAAGAAATAACTGGGCCTTTCTCGCCCTCAATGAGACAGAACTATGAGGAGTCTATGTTTCCACAAGGACACTTTCAGGTAAGGAGTGTTCAAGGTTGCCTTTTTATCCCTGGATGCATATGGGGAGGACCTAAGCTGAGTGGGACATAGTAGAACACAGTGAGAATGAGCAAGTCATAGTTTATAAGTCAATTTATTTCTCTCTGTCTGTTTTAAGTGTTTCAGCTGCACCTAAGCATTATTCAGGAGAGCGAAGGCAAGAGCCTATGTCTATTCTGGGCCTGTGGGTATGCAGAGTCCTTCGGAAGTCAGCATGATGGTAACTGCAAGAATCAACCACGGACCACAGGAGTAAGGAAAAACTCAGGAGGAAAGAGCGAGTTAAAGGGCAAGCCATTCATTGCACCAAGAGTGCCTGCTTCCAAGGCAAGAGTCTCCAATAAGGAATACTGAATTTTTCCACAGTTGTGAAGACGTATGATGTTAGTTCTAGAAGGGCACACAGAGAGCATGTGGTCCAGCCCTCTCAGTTTACAGACGAGGAACTGAGATTTATGGAGGTTGCATGAACTTACCTATGTCAGTGGCAGAGACGATGCAATGTTCTTTCCACTGCGCAATATCAATACCAGATTGTGGAACAAATCAATTGTCAATGAAATACAATACAGTTTTTTAAAAAATCATGTGTTTGTGTATTTTTGTGGAGAGGAAATCCACAGTGTTTTAAAATCAAATTTTCAAGGGAATCATGAGCTATGGCATAAATATTTAACATCGGGAGAATGGCAGTTCTCATGACAACTTCACCTGTTTTTTCAAGTTCCTATGAATGAGACTCCAATGAGTAAGTCCCTCTCACTCACCAACTCTATGTACCCACTGGTTTTCTCCTGAAGGAAAGTAGCTTTTATTGTCACTGAAAACTTCTTTTGATATGTCACCTTACTTGTACTTAAGGCTTTGATGAAAAAATATCCTTACTACAAGTGACCCAGTGATCCCACTTCTGAGAATATATCTGAATAAACCCGCAACACTAATTCGAAAGAATATACGCACCCTTCTGTTCATTGTAGTGTTATTTACAATAGCCGAGATGTGGAAGCAGCCCAAGTGTCCATCAGTAGATGAGTGGATAAAAAAGCTGTGGTACATATACACAATGGAATACTACCCACCTGCAAAAAAGAAGGAACTCTTACCATTTGCGACAGCATGGATAGAACTGGAGAGTATTCTCCTAGGTGAAATAAGCCAGTCAGAGAAAGACAAATACCATTTGATTTCACTTATATGTGGAATCTAATGACAAAATAAACAAACAAAATAGAAACAGACTCATATATATAAAAAACAAACTGACAAATATCAGAGGGGAGGGGTTTGGGTGCTGGGTGGAAAAGGTGAAGGGATTAATCAGAAAAAAAATCCTCAGACACAGACAACAATATGATGATTACAAGAGGGAAAGGGGATGGGGAAGATAGAAGATGGTAAAAGGGGATAAATGGTGACAGAAAGAATTGACTTTGGATGGTTAACACCATACAATATACAGATGATGTGTTACAGAATCATACACTTGAAACCTTGATAATTTTAGTAACCAATGTCAGCCTAATAAATTTTAAAAAAGATAAAAATATTAGTTTAACAGAGAAGTGGAATCCAGATGATTTTATTAATAAGTTAGAGGCGCCCTGGCCAGTTTGGCTCAGTGGTTGGAGCATCAGCCCATGGACCAAAGAGTCATGGGTTCAATTCTGGTCAAGGGCGTGTACCTCGATTGTAGTTCGTTCCTTGGCCCTGGTCGGGGTCGTGAGGGAGGCAACCAATTGATGTCTCTCTCACATCGATGTTTTTTTCTTTCTCTCTCCCCCTTCCACTCTATCTGAAGATGGATGGAAAAATATCCTCGGGTAAGGATTAAAAAAATAAATAAATAAGTTAGAGGTAATTGGATTGTCCTTATCAATGTACAAATATATTCATTAGGCCCTGGCCGGTTTGGCTCAGCAGTTAG
Source organism: Tadarida brasiliensis (assembly GCA_030848825.1). Lineage (NCBI taxonomy): Eukaryota > Metazoa > Chordata > Mammalia > Chiroptera > Molossidae > Tadarida > Tadarida brasiliensis. The sequence goes on along the minus strand of CM061270.1, from coordinate 67,217,076 downwards.
AGCATCGGCCCGTGGACCAGAGAGTCTCGGGTTCAGTTCCCTCTAAGGGCACGTATATCGGTTGCAGTTTGTCCCCGCCCCGGTTGGGGTTGTGTGGGTGGCAACCAGTCGATGTGTCTCTGTCACATCGATGTTTCTCTCTCTCTCTTCCTACCTCTCTCCCTCCCGCTCTATCTGAAGATAAATGCAAAAATGTCCTCGGGTGAGGATAAAAAAAATGTATTCATTAGGAGATAATTAACTATTAGAAGGTACTTCTATAATGCTTGCATTGTGATGTATAATTAACAAGACATAGTAGCCTATGTTCACTGTATAGTTATTGTATTCATGGTTGTTTTATGGACAAAAAAAGTGCCAGGAAATGCCAGCATTTCCACTTATTAGCAATATTATAGAAGAAAACAAAACTCAGACCTTTGGAAAATCCCTCTTTCTAGTCTCAATATATGTTCCTGGACCCCATCTAGTGCAATTGTTGTTCCTGGCACACAGAGATTTTGAATCGACTCCACAGACGTTGCTCTGAGCAGTTCTACACACAAGTGCAAAAGATTTTATGCAGACTCCAGCCAGGAAAAGCTTCGTTTTCTATCAGCTGATTTTTGGTTTCCTACCCTCCAAACTTCATTGTAAGTTCTCTTATGTTCTGGATTAGCTAAAAGGTTTTAGATGAGCTGTTGGTTAAGAGAGAAAGCTGCTAGGATTTTTACCAGACCAGACATAATCTCCTTTGCCAAAGACACATTTTGAAAACCATCGTAATTTTTAATGATGAAGTGTGGAAACCTGAAAAGAAGCTTGGCTTAAAAAAAAAAAAAAAAAAAAGGAAAAATTTCCCCACAACATCCTCCAAAAATTCACAATCTATAAAGTGTGTTCCCCCTTAATTTACTCCTCACTCACTTCCTATTTCCCACAGGCTGCGTGGTCTCTGCAGAGTTTGCTACATCCGCATAGGTGGGCTGAAAGAGTAATCCAACGGTAATTGATGGGACATGAGGGCATGTTGGTACATTTCTCAGATCTGGGATGGTTTCAATGATGGTTTGATCCTCAATAGCTTAAATCAATTTTCATATGGAATAATAACCATGAAAGTCTTTTGTTCCCAGGTGAGAAAATTGTCTTTGTAGTTGGCTGTAAATACTACAGGAAGTACACGCAGCAGTCAGATTACTATCAAATTAATTCTAAGAATGTGAACTATCTGAGGTCAAAGTTATGGATACCACCAAAGGAAACTAAGCACTATATGATGTTTGATGTGAATACCCATGGAAAATGTGAAGCTCCTTTTCCTTGCTTTGGCTCATGGTGGGTTTTCGATTGCTTTCACAGACCTGGTTCCGTCCGAAGCTCACGACAGTCTCTTGGGGCCAGTGGCTCAGAGTGTGTGCCCTTTGAGGGGCGAAGAAGCGGAATGTTAGGACATTAACTGACCTTCTAAGGTTTCCAACATTATTGGCAGGGTCCAGACTGAAAGACAGACCTCTGGACTCTTCACCCGGTGCTCTTTCCTGTGATAACATCAGGAGGAAATAAAACTTAAAGCATAGGAAGAAAGAAAAATGAAAATGAGTTTCATTTCAGAGGTTGTTACAAATGATAGGTTTATATTAAAAATATTTTCAATCGTAATAAATTTGGTGAACATTGGAAAAGACTTTCTGGGAAGAAAATGTCTTGATTTTTATATAAAAAAAATTCAGATGTAAGGAGAAAATAAGCTTTGTAGAATAATAAAGCCCTTAGGGGGAGTAAATGGTAACATTGACTCTATTGGTTCAGTGGGTCTATTTTTATCTCTTACTAGGGAGACCCTTAGCATATAGTATTCCCATACGCAGTGAAATCTTAGATCCTTTCAGACTTTGCTGGGAGTTTTCCTAGTGGCTTGGTGGCAGTGCTCTGGATAGCCAATGTGGGTTTCTGCTCACCAGGAAATCTCAGAAACCTCCCTCTGGGGCTGTAGTTGTAGACCAGGGAAGAAGAGATGCTGAGACTAAGGAAAGCCTTTGATGGGACTCAGAAGGCACACACTCGGCTCTCATCATTGTTGGAAAATCTCCTGATGCAGATCCTGACCTAACACCATCATCCACTGTGGCGTGGGAATCACCTTCCAAGGTCCAGACTGAGGATGCATTTGTATTCTCAGAGAGAAAACGAACAGGTAGAAGACGTTTCCCAGGGCGGCAAATGACAGCCCTTCCCATGGCTTGTCTGTTTCCAGGCATGCTAAGGCGTGTGCATCTTGAACTGTAGAATAAAATCGCCATTCTTATTTCTTGGCTCTTAAGAAATTACTCTAGAAATTTAGTCTCTAGTTCATTTGGTTACATATGGGCAAAATGCTTAAAGCACATGTGTGAAAGGCCGTTAAATACAACAGCAATTAAATCAGCACTTTAAAAAATGGTTTTGGATAGTTAAATCTCTTGAATCTTGATGAAGTGATTAAACCATATTCCAAGATACAATTTAGGGACTTGTATTGGGCCATAAGAGTTCTTTGAAAATCCCACTTGAATTTCATAGCATGATGGTCTGTGTTAACAGAGTTGTTAAAATGTAAGTTACTAAGAGCAAAGCCCGGGGAGAGAAGCGATGCCAAGTTGAGGCACTCTTCCTTTGGGTCCCTCAAGTTAAGAGAGCTTTGTATTTCCCTTGTAGTTGGGGCTGGGAATAGGGCTGGGGCTGGAGCCAGGGCCAGTGTTGACACATAAAGCAAACTCTTTTGGAACATGGAAGGGGCTTTAGGAATTTAAGTGTAAACCGAATAATGATAGAAAGAAACCTTATGTTAAATCAACACTTGTAAGTACAAATGAGAACAAATCACTGAGCTGCTTTTTTGAGCAGCATTCTTTATATTCTCTTCGACCCCGTATCTGTGCCCTCCCTGCACTCTGCTGGCCGCAAAGGCATTTCTGCATACACTTAGGTTTACAACGTAGTCTGATGGTTTATTCCATTTGCAAATGTCAGTCTGCAGAATCCAATCATCCTGAGGCCTTTGTGAGGCAGACAAGAGGATGGAAAGGAAGAAATCTTATCGCTAAGCTCTCTGTTCAGGCATCATTCCAGGCTCTCATCCAACGTCCACGCCAGCTGACAGAAGGGTCTTCCCCAAGCACAACATGCCACACTCATGAAAAACCCTTCTGGGGCGCTGCTCCAGCTTCATCTCCCACCTTTTCAAAGAGTCCACACTCAAGCACTCTGTGTCTCATCATCTTTGCTTATGTGGCCCCTTCTGCTAGGAAAAGCAAGACAAAACAAAACAAAACAAAACAAAACAAAATACCCCCCTCAAAACCTATTTAGCTTTCAAGCCTCTGTCTTTGTATCTTTTCTCATGTGAAGACTTCTATGATCTTCCATCTATACCTCTACTGTTAAGACAGTCTCACTCTTCTGTATGTGTTCAGATTATGTTATAGCTAAATATTCACTGACATGCACACACATGCATGCATGCACACACATTTTCACTGTATGTTGGGCTTCTTGTGGGTTCAGCTGTGTCTTCTTCCCCCATGTTGTACAGTGCCAACCCTTAGAAAATGATGACTCAATCAATTAAATGAACAAATGCAACAGTCCCAGAAGAACCACAAGGTTTCTGGTTATATGAGAATTCTCTTTATGGAACAAAATGTTAAGAGTGCCCCAAGTTCCAAGGATTTTCATTTTGCCTTGACTCCTTAAGTGGAGATTAAAAACAAACATGTCGTGAGTAGGGGAGAGTCCATGGGAAGGCATGAGAGTTGCAGACACTGCAAAAGTTGAAGTCACTCTAAAACTGGACTTTTAAGCTTTGCGAAACTTTGGGTGCCATTATTTCATTGTTTTAAAGGAGAAACCACAAGGAAAGCCTGTACATATCTGGTGGATGGTTGACGCTCAACAAAGGTAAGTTTTTATTTCTGTCCATTCCTCTGATGAAGTGTGGTCTACCTGCTCCTTAAATCGTCACTCCATTACTCAACTCACATTTATTGAGTATCTGCTCCTTTGCCAGGACTGTGCTAGGCTCTGGAGATACAGTGGGAATAATGGTGTGCACAGTGAGTTGACTTCACAAAGCATGCTGTCCAGCACCAAATACTGATGTTCCCCAAGGATCCTCCTTTGGTCCTTTCTGTACATCCTTTTTGGAAGATATCATTTATTTTTATTGTTTCACCTATGCTCTAAAAACTGATGACCAGACACTAAGCCTGATCTCTTGAGTAAGCTACTTGAATGGCAGGGGTAGAGGAGTACATCTCCTCTCCTGAGCTCCAGATTTGATGTCCAATGCTAATTAGTCATCTCTACCTGGATGTCTCCAAAGCACCTCAAATACAGCATGTCCGTGATCTTCCTCCAAAGGCCCAGTTCTATTCTCCTGATCCTAGCAAATGTCATCACCCGCCCTTTATACTCCAAATCCTGGAGCCAGAAACTTCAATAAGTATTTGTTGACTGCCTTCCTTGGACCTTGCACTGGGAGAATATGTTGATATACATTGTCTAATCTTCTGCTTTTTCTTCTTCTTCATACCAGCCCTTTACCCCTACTTTCCCATATCCAACCTGACTTCAATTTGATCAGTTTGATTGTCACAAAGCTCCTTTTCCCTCCTCTTCCTCTCAGCAGCTGGTATCCTAATTTTTAATTCTTTAAAACCTCTCACTTTTATCGTTGGAATCCATCCAGAATAAAGTCCATGCCCATCTTGCCACCCTAAATCCTACATGATCTGGCTGTGACCCAATTACTTAGCTTTCCCTGCTTCTGTGCCCCACCCAAGAAACTCAATCTCCACCAACACGGACTGACTTTTTTTTTATTGGCCTTTCTTTACCATGGTGTCTTGCTCAAGATGTTCCATTTCCTTGGAGGGCCTTTTTCTTGTTCTAAACTTTTTGAAATCCTACCTAACCTTAAAGGTCCAGCTCTATCCCCTATCTTTCCAGTCTTTAGTATCTCAGATTGTAGTCATCTGCCTCTCCTACGCTTCCAGAGTGTTTGCTTTGTATTGTGACAGTCACAGCCAACCCCAGAAAAGCAGTGTGATGTGCCAAAGGGGCCAGGTTCTATGTAGAGTCTGTCTGGTTCCACCACTAATTGAAAATAGAGCAATACATCATTGATCACAATCCCCATGATCTTGGATGATCAGGCCCTGAATCGGGGTAGAGAGCATCCCAAACCAATGTACCCCGAGGAGCTTTGCTGCTTGATTTAGCTAAAAAGGAAAAAGTCATTTGGAACACATAAATGTCCTGTTAACAAAACAAAACAAGGCAAAACCTTGGCCTGAGTAGGGTAAGATCATCGAGAGTTCAAAGGGAAAGGTCAGGAAGCAGCTGACTAAGTTAAGGGGGTTTCGCTGGAGAGGGTGACGAAATGAGATGACTACAGCAGTGATAACATCAAGGCAGGTCCTCAAACAATCCTCACATGTCTGTTGGGCTGCATTAGGCAATCCTCCTACTTTGCCACAGCTGCTGTGAAATAAAGTAACCTGGCCAAGATTTCTGTGCAGAAACATGATGGCACGTGGGGCAATTGTGCTCACAGGTCGTGGTAGAATTTCACCTGGACTCACATGACATTTAATCCATGGTAAAGAGCAACAGAGTGAAAAAGCATAGAAAGAAAAATTTGGACCAAAGCAGCACCACCACCCATAGCAAAGACTTGATACTTTCTCAATTATATTTGACCTCTTGAATTACATGGAAAATCGCTTCAGATCTTTAATTTCCTAGCAAAGCAATGTTGCATATGAAGCGATACTGACACTGCAAGTCACTGACATGATGGGAGATAAAACTGGTCACTAAAGCAGTGGTTTCATTGAAACAGGCAAGTGTTTCTCCCCCGAGGATGTTTTTTAGTTCTGAGGACACCTCAGTGAAGGTGTCCCTACCTCCCCCACCACCCTGCCCGGGAGTGTCTCCCTCACGTCTCAGACTGTGTTTATGTTTTAAGTGCTTTTTGTTTGTTTCCGCTCCAGACAAGGGCTCCTTAGGGATTCTCAGGCCACTCCTTAAATGTCTGTGCATTTTTGCCTGACAATGAAATTCTCAGTTTTGTTTTGCCTTTTGATAGTTACCATTCCTTAGTGAGGCCAGAGAGCAGAGTGAGAACCAGGAGGAAGAATGGGGGCCCTTCCAACCGGAGTCCTCCCAGGCCAGAAAGGAACGAGAGGAAGTGTAGGGTCAGACCGGAGAAGGCTTGCCGGTCCTTCCTGAGGGGCAAGGGCCTGCTGAGGACCATTTTCAGGGAGGAAGATGCTGACTGCATGCTTATAAGTCAGGGTTTAGTGAGAGTGAGCGAGCGCTGTTGTTCAGGACTCTGAACTGCATCAAAGCGTGTTCATCACCGAGGCCCAGGACACTGGAGGGCAAAACGGGCAATATTTCTCCCAAAGTGGAGAACAGGATTCCCTTCCTGGGTTGCTGAGCCGGCCACCCGTGTGAGCAGAAGAGGGGCACACAGGTAACAAAGAGCCCCAACCCCTGCCAAGGCAGCACCTGGACCGAAGAGACCAGGCTCAGTGTCTGCAGCCCTGTGCTTCAAGCAGGCGCCACCAGCAGGCACCTGGGTCACCTGGAGCGCTGAGCATGTCTTCTCGTTGTCCTACTGGGCATAGGAATCCCTTGCTCTCTTAATCTCAGAGCCGAGATTTGAAAGCCAACGAGGCAAAGGAAGGGAAAGCACTTTCTGTGAGCAGTTCTGACACCCCACCATTAGCCCTTCACTCCTTGTTGCAAGGCAGCTTTGCCTGGAAAGGGTTAGATATTCATCATCCGTCATTCACTTTTTGACTCTTTCTTGAGTGACCCTATCTGAGACGGGGGTTTAAACAGAAGTTGGAAAGAGACGAGTCCTGAGGTCTGGATACCTGGTGGGGCAGGCAGCGGGGGGAGGGATTCCCGCTTGTCTGAAGGATGAGTGCAGGAAGGCAGACTAGGAAGACTGGGACACTGGAGAGCCTGGTGTTGGCCAGCCTGGAGGAAAGGAGCAGAAAGTCCCCCGCTGGCCGGTACCTGGGCTGGCCTTGGCCTGAAAGGGTTGGATTGAACCAGAGACACCGGCACTCTGCCTGACCTGGGAGCAGGGACCATAATGGCCTTCCTCTCCACTGAGAGCAAGAGTCAAGCTCATAGAGTTGGCGGAGAGGGGACCTGGCCAGAGAAAACAGATAAGCAAAACAGAGCCTCGCCCAAGACTCCAGGCCTAGGAAAGGAACACAGGAATTGGGATTTCTTTCTGAAACAGGGGCTTGCCTATAAATGGTAAAACATGTGAAGGCCCTGTTGGGGCAATAGATTATAGTGTGGAGAAGACTATTCCTTTCAAGATCCATGTTCGTCTTCAGTGCACCCTGCTGGTCCCCCCTGAAACAAGTAGCCCTGGAAACAGGGTTTGTCAACTCAGCAGCTGCTGACATTTCAGGTCAGATAGATCTTGATCATGGAGGGCACTGAGAGGTGTTTAGTAGCACCCCTGGCCTCCCTCCATTAGATGTCAGTAGCAACCTCTCCCCAGTGTGACAGTTGAAAAAGACCAAAAACGTTTCCAGACATTTCTAGATGTGCCGGGGGTACAAAACCTCCCCGTCCGAGAACCACGAGCTTCAATGTCCTAAAGAAGCCTGTTTCTTTGTTACTTTGCTCAACTATTTCCTTAGCTCATAATTAATTCATTTGTTCTTTCATTCAACCAAGTTTCCTTCTCATTAAAGGGTGATGGTAGCAAGAAATGACATTTTGGAAGTTCAAATGAGACAGTGAGCAAATGTCAGATCAACCGTGTGTTATTTAACGAGTTAGCAGCATACTTAGCGCGTCTGTGCAACTATTAATGGAATCAGTGTAGCATGCTTCATTGAAGCACTGAGTTTGAAGACAAAAAACCTGTCTAGTCTCTGCCCACACGTGTGGGCTACGGCAACTCAACCTCCCTAAAGCCTTACATTCAAATGGGTTTAATGTGGTCATGAGCCGCACACCTACACAGGTGTCGTCATTCCCCCCCACCCCCACTTTTCTGAACCTACAAGCACACAGCAAAAATTTTCCCCTAAGGAGCTTTCTGTAGAATAGTTTATCTTGGTAACCAGGAATTGTATCAAACACAGGTGAGGCCAATTGGTGTTAGTAAACCCCCCACATAAGTATGAAACAGCAAAGAAACAATGAAATAGAGGTCAAAAAATCTCAGAAGGGGTTGATTTGATGAATAACTGCATATAAGCTCATTGGAAACATGAAAATAAGACAAATATCTGTAGCAAGGGGCTGAAACAGCGGAACAGAATGATACAAAACTTGACAAGAGGTTGAATTGACTTCCTAGAAAATGCTCTAAAAGTTAAACATAAAAAAGGGTGAGTGAAAGTAGCGTGTGGGAAAGGGACCCCTGGGCAGCGGCTGTGTGCACAGTGACTGAGAGGGATTGACTTTAGACCACGGCCTGCAGTGAAATTGTTTTCTGAGAAAACTGCCCTGCTCTGGTGATTCTGGGGCTAGAAGGTCAGTTTTGGACTAAAAGGAAAAAAAATTGTAGGCAGATACAGAAAAAATAAAATGAGGCTGTGTTAAAGGACAAGTTTCTGCCCCAAGGTTATATCCCGCTATGCCAGCGGACAAATAGCCAGGACGTGAACCTCAGTAGAGGTCCTGTCGTCCAGAACCTTCCCTAAGCAGCCTCTCCACCCGCTTTCACAGCTCCTTGCCGCCCTTTATTTTTCCTCACTGTAGTCATCTATTTATTTGTTTATTTGCTTGATGTCTGTCTCCTGCACCCCCTGCCCACAACACACACACACACACACACATAGACACAGACACAGTGCACACATACATACAAATGCATATATGCACACACATACACACACTGATGTAAACTGTCACTATTGCCTTCTCCAGGGCTTATTCTTCCTATCGCTGCAGGATTCTTTTTTTTCTCTTTATTTATTTATTTATTTATTTTTATTTTTTTACGCTGCAGGATTCTTAAGTGCTGAGTGTCATTTATTTGTTTATTTAGCATTAGACCTGGGCCTTTGGCACCCTGCTCTCTGATGCTCTCAACAGCTCTGCTAGGCAGGGATTATACCATACCTTCAAGAAATTCACAGATCTAGTAGGGTGGGTTCAGTTAAACAGATTCACAATACATTTTTCTTTTAGCATGAAAAATCTGATGTTCAGAGATGTTCAGAAACATTTCTAAGATCACACAGCAAATAATTATCCTAGCTGGTGGTCGAAGCCAGGTTGCTTAAACTCTTCCCAAAATGCCACACTGCCCCAGAGGACCAATGAGCATCAGGCAAAGAAAGGTCTTTCTTTCTTTCTGTTCTAAAGTGTCCTTCAGCTTCCACAAGGACCCCTGTGGACTTTAGGGCTGTTCCATGCTTGGATGCAGACCAGAGCCCTGGAAAGCCCATGGAAGGTCCCCTGGTTCAAGTAACTGACCTGGCCAAAGTGGGAGACAACTGCCCGAAGTCACCAGCTCTGGGCTCCAGAACCTTTTGGAGATGATGGTAAACTAACTCTTTACAATAGAAATATAATGCCAGCTATAATTAATTTAGAATTTTCTAGTAGCTGCATTTTAAAAAAAGGAAAAAGAAACATATAAACCCATTTACCATTGCAACAACAAAAATTAAGATACCTAGGAATAAACTTAACCAAGGAGGTAAAAGACCTTTTTTCAGAAAACTGCAGGACATTGAATAAAGAAATAGAGGAAGATATAAAAAAGTGGAAGTATATACCATGTTCATGGATTGGAAGAATTAACATCATTAAAATGTCCATACTACCCAAAGCAATCTAGAGATTCAATGCAATCCCCATTAAAATACCAATGGCATATTTCACAGATCTAGAACAAATACTCCAAAAGTTTATATAGAACAACAACAACAAAAAAGACCCTGAATAGCCACAGCAATCTTGAAAAAGAAGAATATAGTTAGAGGGATAACAATTCCAGATATCAGGTTGTACTGCAAAGCCATTGTAATCAAAACAGCCTTGGTACAGGCACAAGAACAGGCATATAGATCAATGGAACAGAAGGAGAACCCAGAAATTGACTTAGGACATTATGTTCAATTAATATTTGACAAAGGAGGCAAGAGCATACAATGGAGTAAATGGTGTTGGGGAAACTGAACAGCTACATGCAAAAAAATGAAACTAGACAATCAACTTACACCATACACAAGAATAAACTCAAAATGGATAAAAGACTGAAATGTCACTTGTGAAACCATAACGATCGTAGAAGAAAATGTAGGCAGCAAAATCTCAGACATCACATGTAGCAGAATTTTCACTGATACATTGCGTAGGGCAAGAGAAACAAAGGAGAAAAATTAATAAATAAGACTACATCAAACTAAAAAGCTTCCGCACAGCAAAAAAAACAAGCATCAAAATGAAAAAGGAATTCACTCTATGGGAGAACATCTTTGCCAATGATACATTGGATAAGGGATTAATTTCCAAAATATATAGAGTACTCATACAACTCAACAAAAGGAAGGCAAACAATTCAATTAACAAATGGGCAGAGGACCTGAATAGACACTTCTCCAAACAGGACATACAAATGGCTAAGAGACATATGAAAAAATGCTCAACGTCATTAATCATCAGAGAGATGCAAATTAAAATGACTGTGCGGTATCACCTCACACCTGCCAGAATGGCTGCCATCAACAAATCATCAAACAACAAGTGCTGGCGAGGGTGTGGAGAAAAGGGGACTCCAGTACACTGCTGGTGGGAATGCAGACTGGGTGCAGCCACAATGGAAAACAATATGGTGTTACCTCAAAAAATTAAAAATTGAACTGCCATTTGACCCAGTGATTCCACTTCTAGGAATATATACTAAGAAGCCTGAAACACCAATCAGGAAGAATATATGCACCCCTATGTTCATAGCAGCTCTATTTATATTAGATAAGATCTGGAAATAGCCCAAGTGGCCATCAGTAGATGAATGGATAAAAAGCTATGGTACATTTACACAATGGAATTCTATGCAGCTGTAAGAAAGAAAAATCTCTTACCCTTTGAGAAAAATCTCTTACCCTGGAGATTATTATATTAAGTGAAATAAGCCAATCAAAGAAAGACAAATATCACTTATTTATGGAATATAATGAACAAAATAAGCTGATGAACAAAATAGATCCAGAGATATGGAAATAGGGAACAGACTGACAAACCTCAGAGGGAAGGGGAGGGGGTGGGAAGAGATAAACCAAGAACTTATATGCATATATGCATAACCAATGGACACAGACAACAGTATGGGGAAGATGGGTGGGGGGGGCAGGGGCAGTGGGAGGAGGAGGGTGTCAAAGGGGGAAAAAGGAGGAACATCTGTAATAAAAATAAATTAACTAAAGAAAAAGAAACAAAATTAATTAATCATATATTATATTTAAACCAGTATATCCAAAATATCATTTCAGCATGCAATCAGTATAAAAATTAGTAAATGTTAAATTAATTAAAGTATACTAAAATTTAAAATTCGGTTCCTCACCTGCTCCAGCCACATTTCAAGTGTTCTGTAGTCACATGTGGCTGGTGACTGGCGATGGAGAGCCTGACGCTGGAGAAGTGTTTGGTGCTGGTGGCCATTAGGAGGAGCTGTTTCATGGGTCTCTGTGTGCAATAGCTCACCAAGGACTCTGGGCTCTGGCATGGCAGCTCAGGGGGTGAGTCCTGGCTCACAGAGTGGCACAGTGTCCAAAAGCAGCCCAGAAGCTGCATGCGTTTTGTGACCCAACCCCAAAAGTCCCATTGGGTCACTTCTGCTGTATTCTGTTGTTCATAAACAAAGCTTAACTGGAACATAGTCACGCTCATACTGCCTGTGACTTCTTTTGCACTACAATGGCAATAGTTGATGCAAAACCTAAAATATTTATTGTTAGGCCTTCAACAGGAGAAGTTTGCTGACTCCTGCTATAGAATATCAACATTTTAGATGGCGTGGTGCAGACTCTCAGTTTTTAAATGGCTGAGTAAAGTGAAGAAGGTCTTACCTTCTCATGTTGGACCTCACCTCTAAGTAACAAAGAGAACCAAAATCAGACATATAAACCATCTTCAACAAAAAAGCAAAGACTTATAACTTTGAACCACAATCCATTAGGGAATGTAGTGGAGATAAACCGGGCCATAGGAAAAACCTAGACATGATTCTTGTGTCTGGATATGTCAGAGAGAGCTGGCTGAGCACAGTTCTCTGAAGTGAACGTCCCATCTCGAGGGACAAAATCAACCATTCCTTACTTGGAGCAATGGAATGTCATGAACAGAGTGATGGCAAAAGCATCCTTGAACTTGATTTGACACCAAGGATGGTTAGAGATGACAGGGCTGTATCACAGAGACCCTGCCACATTATGAGAAGGGTGGGGGAGAAAGATGCTATTTTGAGAGGAGTAGTCCTCAATCTCTACTGGCTGGGAAAAAGTAAAAGCTAAAAACTTACACCCACAACTGTACATTCCTTTGGAGGTGTATTAGTTCCCTAGGGCTGCCATAATACATTTTCAAAAACTTGGCGACATAACAGAAATGTATTTTATCACAGTTCAGGAGGCCAGAAGTTCAAAATCAAGGTGTCAGCAGGGCCTCATTCCCTCTGAAGTCCCTAGGGGAGAGTCCTTCCTTGCTTCTTCCAGCTTCTGGTAGTCCTGGCCTTCCTTGGCTTGTCATAACTCTAGTCTCTGCCTTCATCTTCACATGGCTTTCTTCCCTGTGTCTCTATATCTGTGTGTCTCAATTTTTCCTCTCCTTTCTCTAACAAGGACACCAATCATTGGGCTCAGGGCCCACCCTAAATCCAGGATAATATATTGAGATCCTTACCTTAATCAGTTCTGCAAATACCATAATTCCAAATAAGGTCACATTTACAGTGTCAAAGGGGTTAGAACTTGGACATATATTTTGGGGGACACAATTCAACTGACTACAGAGTTGTTGTTGGTTTTAAAACATGGGCCCAAATTCTTTGATATTCCTTTCATGAAGAAGGAAGTGCATGGCTTCCCCCTTTGAACCTGGGTGACCTACCCATTAAGCAATAACTACTGATTATTTATTTACCAGACCCTGGTAAACTTTCATCTACTTTCTGTCTCTATGAATTTGCCTCTTCTGAGTATTTCATGTAAGTGTAGTCATACAGTACCCTTTCTTTTGTGTCTGGCTAATTTCATTTAGCATAATGTTTTTAGGGTCCATCCACATTGTAGCACGCATCAGAGCTGCATTCCTTTTTATGGAGGAACAATATTTTGTCCTATGTATATACTGCATTTTGTTTCTCTTTGTCCATGGACACTTGGGCTATTTTCACCTTTGGCTGTTGTGAATAATGCTACTGTGAACATTGGCACATAAGTATGTTTGAGTCCCTGTTTTCAGTTCTCTTGGGCATATACCTACGAGTGAAATTGCTCGATCAAATATATTCTATATATTTTATAGATTCTAGAAATAGCTGGATCAAAAATAATAATTCTATGTTTAGTTTTTCTGAGGTACCAACCATTTTCCAGGGGCTCTGCACTATTTTACATTCCCACCAACAATGCACAAGGGTTCCAATTTCTCCACATCCTCACCAACACCTGCTATTTCCTGTTTTATTATTTTTTAATTATGGCAATCTCATTGTGATTTTGATTTGCGTTTCCCTAATGACTAGTGACATTGAGTATCTTTTCACGTGCTTATTGCTCGTGTGTATATTTTCTTTGGAGACATATCTATTCAAGTCCTAGGCCCATTTTCAACTTGGGTTTGTCTTTTGTTGTTGAGTTGTAGGAGCTTCTTATGTATTCTAGATATTAAGCTCTTTCAGATATACGATTTGCAAATATTTGCTCCCATTCTGTGGGTTGTCTTTTCATTCTGTTGACAGTGTTCTTTGATGCACAAAAGTTTAGTCCAATTTATCTATTTTTCCCTTTTGTTGCCTGTGTGAGTGTTGGTTTTGACTTTTCGAGAGATTATTTGTTGATGTTAGGTAAGCAGGGTGGGTTTTGCTGAACATTTAGAACTTTGATCATGACTGGACCAGACTAGAAATAAACTTGTTTATGAAGCTGTTTATGGACCTACAGCATAGATGTTCACTCTGGATGGCAGAAGAGTCTGGAGAGTCCAGATGTCACCTTTGTCTCATCAAGGAATGCTGTTTGGGATCATTTTTCTTTCAATGAGTCCCAAATGGCCTCAGCTGATCTAAGTGGCTGACTCATTCATGGGGGAAAATGATCTGCAGCCTGTTTTAAATCTCTTTTAAGACTCCCTCTTATCCTGTACTTTTTACCTTTTCAGAGATGTGCACAGAGAGAATAAACAATGACTAGCTTCTATTTTACTTTTCACAGTTAAGTTCAATACTCCAAGTACCTTATTAATTCAATTACACCTGCTATTTTCTGTATCATCAAGAGGATATAATCTGAGCTGTATAAACTGTGATGTCATTTCAGCTGAATTGCCCTCAATATTCTAATGCCTGTAGGAGGCATAATGTTACCAGTTCCAGTTTTACAGTTGACTTTTCTCCTAGAGATTTTTTTCCTGTCTCTGAAGGGACAATCGACATGGGCAATAATATACATGTATGTGTGCATGTGTGTGTGTGTGTGTGTGTGCATTCAGATGAAAGCATTTGACCCTGTGTGTACAGGTGGATTCCCCAAGTAACCCGAGAAACACAGAAACTCATCTTTGCCCTTTCTGGACTTCAAATATAACTTCTTGCCATGTTTAGGAAGCAAAATCACAAAGTGCATCCAAGAACCTATGGAAAGATTTTGGGGCCAATTCCAGATACTCTTTCTTTCCTAGCAGATTTAGTTTGTGGAAACTGCTGGCACAGTGACTTCATCAATACAACAGTTTAAAGACAAACTTGACACGGGCCACATGATTTCACTACATTCATATTCCCATGCAAGCGATATCAGTGTGGAAGAAGTGGCCTGGACGAGCAGAATTGGAAAATATTTAAATAAGCCATTAGTCCTGCCAACTCAACACCAGGGCATCTTGACCGCACATTTGGAACTACAAGAAACAAGTCATAAACCTCTGAACTCTGGGAATGATTATGTCTGGCAGGAGGAGAGGCAGGGTGGGGCCCATCAAGCCAGCCACAGCTGATCCTGGGGTGCTTTTCCAGCCTCGCTGGGAGCAGGACAAGTGGAGCCAAGGAGCCTGGACAGCCATTTATCAACAGGAAGAGAAGGGCAAGGGCCATAGAAAGGGTAACAAGAAATGGGAAAGAATGGGTCCACAACTGAAATTCTGCCAAGGGCAGCTCTGTGCAGATGAAGTTGTTGAAGGAGCATAAAGAAGGAATAGAGCTTTTTTTTATACCCCCCAAGAGCCACCCAGCTGAAAATAAATGTGGCTGTGAATGGCTGGAGTGAGAGAATCCAGAAATTTTATAAATTGGTACTTTTCCCCATGAATGTGTTTCAGAATAACCTGAGGATCTTGTGAAAATGCAGATTCTGATGAAGGTGGTCTGGGGTCGGTCTGAGTTTCTACATTTCTAACAGATTCCCAGGTCATGTGATCTGCTGGACCCCCTTTGAGTAGCGAGGCTATAGGTTTAAGATAAGGTAGAAAAAGAATGAAGAGGGAAATGAAGGAAGCATGGAGGCTCATAGCCCCAAAACTGTCCCTGTGGCTCACACCATGGGACCACTCCCAGAAGTCGTCCTTTGGATTCTTCTGCAACAGTATCTCCTTAGTAAAGTCCATGACAGAATTCTCTCTTGTGAGAATTGTAGCCATTTACTTCTCTTGAATCTGTGTGACAAAGGGTGACATAGTGTTGGAGTGGTCCATTCTCCCCATTTTGTGGAGAAATATACCACCACTGTACGGTAGCAAACCCTCACAACAGAGATATCAGTGTTCCAGGGAAAGGGCTGGGACAGAAGAAGCCACATGGAATCAAAATATATAAGTGAGCCTACATAATACAGTCTTGGGAATACCTATTAATTTTTTTTGGTGTGATGAATCTGATAAAAGTTAGAGGGATACATATCCCTCCCAGGAACCACATGTGTACTGCTCAGGAGAGCCAGCATTGGTTTGCCTGTCCCAACAACCCACAGAGAAGAGAGTGCAGCATCCATCCGCCTTTTCCTCCCTTTCCCTCTTCCCACCCCGAAGCTGGAGGACCTAGATGAGGGCAGCTATGAGAGTATCTGAAAGCCAGACTATACCCTCTTTCCATTTCTCTCTTTGATCTGATATACTTCCAAAACATGCTTTCACATATATTTCTTTTACTGTGAATTTGCATGTTAATGACTTTTGCCAATTTTTAAAATTGTGTTCATAATTTCTTATTGATTTGTAAGAACTCTTTATATATTAATACAATTAGGCCTTTCTTCTCTGTGTGTGGCTAAAGTTTTAGCGGCATATGTCCTTCAAAGATGCAGATACTACTTCTGCTCTTTGGATATCAGTTCTGTGGGTCACCAGAGTTCCACAAATACTACTGCTGCATAACAAGCACCCCAAACTAAGTGGTGTGTTGGGAACAAGTGGAGGTTAAATAGTATCACCAACAAGTGGCTAAATATCTCATAAATATTTAGTGCCTCATGAAAATTTGATGTATCATATGCCTCATGAATATTCAGTGCCTACTTGGTTCTCCCATCCATTCCAATCTGTTTAGCATATGTATATTCTACTTCTTTTTTGCCTAACATTTCTCACATGATACCTATTTCTAAACTTAGTTTTATCTTTCTCATTTATGTGTTTCTCTGCTTTTTACTGTAGAAGTGAATATTATTTTTTAAATTGCAACCATTCATTACTTTCCCCAAGGCAGTTTGCAAAAGATTTGGGATGTGATATAGGAGGCACATCAGATGCATGAAAAGCCTTCTTTCTTAAACTGAACTTTGTCTCCCAATCTTGACCGGGTCTCTTGTGTTGGGCACTAGATAGCCTGGCTGGGGGATCAGCAGCATTCCTTCCTGTCAAGGCCTGGTAAAGCCCATGTTGTGAAATGCCAGGAGAATTTGTATGTTCTGACAGCAAGATTGGGGCCCCTCAGAGGCCATTCTGGCACAGAAATGGGCACGGTTGTGAATGGCATGAGAGTCTCACTGCACATACCTGCCCTCTGGAGGTGGTGGAAGGGGAGGTGGTGGCACCCCTACTCAGTCATGTGTTAAGTCTGTATAAAGCAAGAACTGTGATTGAGATAAAAATTGGAAACATAAACAAATCCCATCTTTCAACATTTGTGACATCCCATATAATTAATGGGCAAAAGTGAAAACTTAAATTGCCCCTATAAAATGAAAATAGTTATTGAAATAAACTTTATTCCTCCCATTTAATAGGAATCATTAGGCTTTTATTTTACATGGACAAGGGGGATCAAAGGCATTAAAGACCCATTATTTAATGTCAAAGCAATGTTTTATTGGGTTTTCATGAAATAAAATAGGTCACGGTCTTTTCAAAGTTCAGAAATAAAAGTGAATAAATTTAGGAAGAGGATGTAACATGGAAGAGAAGAAAGTTAAAATACTAGAAGTTCTATTACTTAAAATAATAGTTCTTTGCCCCTCCTCCAACTCTTGTGTTTGATAGAAAAACAGAGATGAATCGTTTTCATTAGCTAAGCATATTCTAATGTTCTATTAGCTAAATGGAAATCTTATTATAGTCCCTAGTGGAATAATTTAAGCTAGTATTCTTTATGTGGCTCTGCATATAAATATCTAACTTCAGACTTTTAACCAAGATCCAAATCAAACAAAATTAGTTAATTTCATCTTTCAGTAAGACATTGTTCAACTAACACACAGGTGTACTCTTTGGAAAGAAGCCAGCCAGAAAATACTTGAAACTGACTACAGAGAAATTGCTAGAATTTACTAAAGACCATAGGCTACAGTTTAATTACTTAAAGAGGAATTTATTCAAATAGCCAGGAGGGGTTTAATCTCAGCTGAAAATGTCTGGGTAGGTTCCATGTTAGTTTCACCTTATTCTAGAATCTACATCTTGTATTTTTTTTTCCTTCCCAAAGTACCATATTGCTTTTTGGCTGATGCCAATAAATACAAAGTTCTTACTAGTTGAAATATGGGCAAACAAAAAATACTCACTCACTGTCTAGATACTCTTGATCTACATGTCTAAAGTACTTAGGATAAATGATACCCATGTTTCTTTGTTCTGCAAAGAGAGCCGAAAATCTCCAAAGATTAGATTTTCTTGCAGAGCTTCCAATAATAATACTTGATTACACAAGCAATTGATGTAGTAATAGTTTCAGATAATAATAACGCTTAGCGCTTAAGCATTTGTCATCTTCAAAGTGTTTTAACTGTTTAACCCTCATAAAATTCCCGTGAAGTAAGGAAGTTAGCAAGCAGTCCATTATTCTCACTGCTCTTAGTCTTCAACTCAAACCACCAAAGTGTGTTTGCTTCCTCCTGGATCACTTGGATCCAGCCAGGGTGGATGAATTGTGAAAATTGTTTGTTTCATCATTTCGTTTTGCCTCACATATCCATGAAGTTGGCAGGGCGCTGCTCTGTTTTTATTCTTATGTGTTTTGTTGTTGTTTTTTACATTGTAAACATTAGCTTAATTATCTTAATGTCACAAAAATATCTGGTGAGTATCTTCTGTAATACAAGTGAAACACACCTTCAAGGCCTCTGCCTCCTAATTCTGGAAAACTAGATTTGGGAGTGTCCTTAGTTGTTATGGGAAGTTCCTCTGCTTGAAAGACAGTTGAGAAATAAGAGGACTTTGAAGGCTTGAAAGCATTTAAACCTCATCTAGATGAAACAGTTTGGGATTTTTAACAATATTAGTCAGATTTAAGAGGAAAGTACTTAAACGTCTTTAATAAAATGGAACTATTGATTTTAACATCAGTTTGAGAAAAGAATAATAGAATGCGATCATTGCTTCTAAAGCCTGCTACTCTCGACTCTGAGTTTGAAGCTCTAGTTGAGGCTTGGACAGTGGTTCTCAACCTTCCTAATGCCGCGACCCTTTAATACAGTTCCTCATGTTGTGGTGACCCCCAAACATAAAATTATTTTCGTTGTTACTTCATAACTGTAATTTTGCTACTGTTATGTCTTAGGTGACCCCTGTGAAAGGGTCGTTTGACCCCCAAAGGGGTCGCGACCCACAGGTTGAGAACCGCTGGTTTAGAGAATTCCAAGGAATAGTTACTATATCAGCCAGGATAGAATAGAATTTACTGTGTAACAAATTAATTGCAGGACCCCAGTGGCTTAACACAACAAAGGTTTACCCCTGGAGCTACCTATCCATTGTGAGTCAGCAGAGGATGGGAGGGGAGTCTGCTGCTGGGATCCAGCTAATGGATGTTCCACCATGATGTAGCGACACCCGTTTGGAACACTCCTCATTTACCAATGCAAAGAAAGAGAGAAGCACAGAAAAATCACATCTGTTATTCTATGATTAGGTCTATCTAAAAGAGACAGGTATAATTTCTGACCAGAATTCATTGACCAGAAGTAGGCTAGAAAGAGAGCAAATGAACCACTTGGTAAGCGTTATTGCCTCTGCCATAGTTACTATAAAATCTTTGTAATATTTTATATATACATAATATTTTATATAGATATACAGTATATATTATCATTTATAGACATAAAGGACATTATGTATCTATATGTAATGCACATTGCATGCATATTGACCCTATTTTACTTATATTTAAATACAAAGTAAAAATGCATATTTCCTTTCTAATTGCCATGAACATTTTAGAGGAGCACTCCCATCAGGAAAACCATTTGCCCCAATAAAAATACAGAGAACAGTGGAGAACTGATTCTAATGTCTATGCTGTGGAACACTTGCCTTCATCACTGTAAGCCTATTGGATACAGAGCTCATCCCATGTTCTTTGCATCTTCAGCCAAAATCCACACTGCATGCTATCCCACTGAGATAATTCAGACAATGGAGTTTAATGATAGTGATGCTGGAGAACAGAGAGCAAGTGCTATGTCTCAGCCGTTCACCACATTGAATTGTGAGGCAAGCCAGGATTCACTGATATTTTGGCTGCAGCATTGCATTCACAAGCTCAGAGTCCCGTATCAAGAAGGTCTGGGCTAAAAAAATAACCTGAGCCTTAGTTAATGGTGGTGGGGGGTGAGGGCAGTGAGATCTATTTTCAGGCCATTTTAGGGTTCGTCAAACCACTGTGAGGAAGCATGACTGAAAATCAATAGATGCTAGACTGGCCTTTGGCCTGGTTTTCAAATTTACTCTTAAGTTTTAAGCTGTCGCTGACATTTTGCTCCAGGAAACATAATTAAATGCAAGAAATCCAGATGGATAAGTAGAATGACCACATTCATGAAGGATTTACTGTATGTCAGGTATATTACTAGGTAGTTATGACATTATCTTATTTAATGTAAATCCTACAATGATTATATGTGTTAGATATTAGATCCATTTTATTGATGAAGAAATTAAGATCCAGACAGTTTAAATAAACTTGCCCCAAGTTACAAGGCTATAAGTTGCAGAAATATGACATGAACTCACATGCATTTATTAAGTGCATAGATGAAGAGGTCTGGTCTGATATGGTGGAGTCCAAGACTTGACCCCATCCTCTCCGTTTCTCAGTGTTATAAGCTTCCTCAAGGGCACATGCTCAAGGAAGCCTGGATGACTCTCCTCAATCTTGGCCTGTCAGATAGGCCCAGGTCTCAGAGAAGCTGGAGAAAACCATAATTAGAGACTAGATGTTCTCCATTAGTCATTTCTTCATTCGTAGCATCGTCCATATAATTTCTCTTCATTTTTAATATTTTGCTTCCATTTTTCTTTTATTTATTTATTTATTTATTTTTATTAATTTATTTTTGTTACAGTTGTTTCTCCTTTTTTCCCCATGGACACCCTCCTCCTCATCCCCCCCACCCAGTCCCCAGCTTTGTTGTCCATGTCCATAAGTTATGCGTACATGCATATGAGTTCTGTGGTTTATCTCTTCCCTCCCCCCCACCCCCTCTTCTGAGGGTTGTCAGTCTGTACCCTACTTCCACATCTCTGGGTCTACCCTGTTCCTCAGATTGTTATGTTCATTATATCCACAAATAAGTGAGATCATGTGATATTTGTCTTTCTCTGATTGGCTTGTTTCGCTTAGGATAATACTCTCCAGGTCCCTCCATGTCGTCTCAAAGGATAAGAGATCTTTCTTTCTTACAGCTGCATAGTACTCCATTGTGTATATGTACCACAGCTTTTTTATCCATTCGTCTACTGATGGACACTTGGGCTGTTTCCAAATCTTAGCTATTGTAAATAGTGCTGCTATGAACATGGGGGTACATATATTCTTTCTGACTGGTGTTTCAAGCTTCTTAGGGTATATTCCTAGAAGTGGGATCACTAGGTCAAATGGCAATTCAATTTTTAATTTTTTGAGGTAACACCATATTGTTTTCCATAGTGGCTGCACCAGTCTGCATTCCCAACAGCTGTGTATTGAGTCCTCTTTTCTCCACACCCTCACCAACACTTGTTGTTTGATGATTTGTTGATGGCGGCCATTCTGACAGGTGTGAGGTGATACCTCATTGTTGTTTTAATTTGCATCTCTCTGATGATTAGTGATGTTGAGCATTTCTTCATATGTCTCTTAGCCATTTGTATGTCCTGTTTGGAGAGGTGTCTATTTAGTTCCTCTGCCTATTTTTTAATTCGGTTCTTTGTCTTCCTTTTGTTGAGTTGTATGAGCACTCTATATATTTTGGAGATTAACCCCTTATCTGATGTATCATTGGCAACTATGCTCTCCCATACAGTGGGTTCCCTCTCCATTTTGATGGTTGTTTCTTTTGCTGTGCAGAAGCTTTTTAGTTTGATGTAGTCCCATGTGTTCATTTTTTCCTTTGTTTCTGTTGCCTTAGGTGATGTATCAGTGAAGATTCTGCTGTATGATGTCTGAAATTTTGTTGCCTACATTTTCTTCTAGAATTTTTATGGATTCACAAGTCACATTTAAGTCTTTTATCCATTTTGAGTTTATTCTTGTGTATGGTGTAAGTTGATGGTCTAGTTTCAATTTTTTGCATGTAGCTGTCCAATTTTTCCAACACCATTTATTAAAGAGACTGTCTTTACTCCATTGTGTGCTCTTGCCACCTTTGTCAAATATTAATTGAGCATAGTGTCTTGGGTCAATTTCCGGATTCTCTGTTCTGTTCCATTGGTCTACAGGCCTGTTCTTGTGCCAGTACCAGGCTGTTTTGATTACAGTAGCTTTGTAGTATAACCTGATATCCAGTATTGTGATCCTACCTACTTTGTCCTTCTTTTTCAAGATTGCTGTGGCTATTCGAGGTCTTTTTTGGTTCCATATGAACTTTTGAAGTATTTGTTCTAGTTCTGTGAAATATGTCATTGGTATTTTGATGGGGATTGCATTGAATCTATAGATTGCTTTGGGTAATATGGATATTTTAATGATGTTAATTCTTTCAATCCATGAACAAGGTATGTGCTTCCACTTTTTTATATCTTCCTCTATTTCTTTTTTCAATGTCCTGTAGTTTTCTGCAAATAGGTCCTTTACTTCTTTGGTTAAGTTTATTCCTAGGTATCTTAATTTTTTTGCCGTGATGGTAAATGGGACTGTTTTTTTTTAGTTTCTCTTTCTGTGAGTTCGTCATTGGTGTACAAGAATGCCGTCGATTTCTTGACATTAATTTTGTATCCTGCTACTTTGCCAAATTCATTTATGAAGTCTAATAGAGTTTTGATGGAGTCTTTAGGGTTTTCTATGTATAATATCATGTCATCTGCAAATAATGACAGTTTCACGTCCTCCTTTCCAATTTGGATCCCTTGTATTTTTTCTTCATGTCTGATTGCTGTGGCTAAGATTTCTAGTACTATGTTAAATAAGAGTGGCAAAAGTGGGCATCCCTGTCTTGGTCCTGTTCTTAAAGGAAATGTTTTTAGTTTTTGCCCATTGAGTATGATGTTGGCTGTAGGTCTTTCATATATGGCCTTTATTATGTCAAGATATGATCCCTTTATTCCCACATTGCTGAGCGTTTTTATCAGAAATGGGTGCTGGATTTTGTCAAATGCTTTTTCAGCATCTATTGTTACGATCATGTGGTTTTTATCTTTCATTTTGTTTATGTGGTGTATCACATTTATTGATTTGAGAATATTGAACCAGCCTTGCATCCCTGGGATGAATCCTACTTGGTCATGGTGAATAATTTTTTTGATGTATTGCTGGATCCGATTTGCTAGTATTTTGTTCAGGATTTTGGCATCTATGTTTATCAGGGATATTGGCCTGTAGTTTTCTTTCTTTGTAGTGTCTTTTTCTGGTTTTGGAATTAGAATTATGCTGGCCTCATAAAATGAGTTTGGAAGTCTTCCTTCTTCTTGAATTTTTTGAAATAGTTTGAGGAGAATGGGTGTTAGTTCTTCTTTGAATGTTCGGTAAAACTCCCCCGTGAAGCCATCTGGGCCTGGGCTTTTGTTTGCTGGGAGAGTCTTGGTTATGTCTTCGATTTCCTTCATTGTTATTGGTCTGTTCAAGTTTTCTATCTCTTCCCAGTCCAGTTTTGGGAGACTATGTGTTTCTAGAAATTTGTCCATTTCGCTTAGATTGTCAAATTTATTGCCATATAAATGTTCATAGTATTTGTTAATGATCCTTTGTATTTCTGTGGTGTCAGTTGTTACTTCTCCTGTTTCATTTCTGATTTTGTGTATTTGGATTCTTTCTCTTTGTTTCTTGGTGAGTCTAGCTAAGGGTCCATCAATCTTGTTTATCTTTTCAAAAAACCAGCTCTTTCTTTCATTGATCCTTTGAATTGCTTTTTTGGTCTCTATGTCATTTATTTCTGCTCGATCTTTACTATTTCCTTCCTTCTACTTGCTCTGGGGTTTTCTTTTTGTTTGCTTTCTAGTTCTTTAAGTTGTGAGGTTAGATAGTCTATTAGAAATTTTTGTTGTTTCTTGAGGTAGGCCTGTAGTGCTATGAACTTCCCTCTCAGAACTGCTTTCACTGCATCCCATAGATTTTGTGTTGTTGTTTGTTCATTTTCATTGGTTTCCAGGAAGTTTTTAATTTCTTCCTTGATCTCCTTGGTAACCCATTCATTGTTTAATAACATGCTATTTAGCCTCCATGTGTTCAAATGTCTTTGCATGTTCTTGTTGCAATTGATTTCTAGTTTCATGCCATTGTGATCTGAGAAGATGCTTGATATGATTTCAATCTTCTTGAACTTGTAGAGACTTAGTTTGTGTCCTAACATGTGGTCTATCTTTGAGAATGTTCCATGTGCACTTGAGAAGAATGTGAATTCTGTAGTTTTAGGGTGTAATTCTCTGTAGATATCTATTAAATCCATTTTGGTCTAGTGCTTCATTTAGAGTCTCTGTTTCCTTATTAATTTTTTGTCTAGAGGATCTATCCAGTGATGTCAGTGGGATGTTGAAGTCCCCTGCTATGATTGTATTGCTGTTTATTTCTCCTTAGAAGTCCTCCAGAAGATTTTTAATATATTTTGGTGCTCCTATATTGGGTGCATATATGTTTACCAAGGTTATATCTTCCTGTTGGATAGATCCTTTCAATATTATATAGTGACCTTCTTAGTCTCTAGTTATGACCTTCATTTTGAAATCTATTTTATCAGATATGAGTATTGCTCCCCCAGCTTTTTTTCCCTTTCCATTTGCTTGGAAGACTTTTTTCCATCCCTTCACTTTCAACCTATGTGAGTCTTTTGTTGTGAGGTGGGTCTCTTGTAAACAATATATATATGGGTCATGCTTTTTTATCCAATCAGCTACTCTGTATCTTTTTATCGGAGCATTCAATCCATTTACATTTAAGGTGATTATTAATACGTACTTATTTATTGCCATTTTTATTTAGTGCTGTTCTATTTTCCTTCCTATTTCTTCTAATAATTACAGCAGTCCTTTTAACATTTCTCGCAGTGCTGGTTTGGTGCTAATGTATTCCCTTAGTTTTTTTTTTTTCTGGGAAGCTTTTTATTTGACCTTCTATTTTGAATGATAGCCTTGCTGGGTAGAGTAGTCTTGGATTCAGATCCTTGTTTTTCATGACCTTGATTACTTCATGCCATTCCCTTCTGGCCTGTAGTGTTTCTGTTGAGAAGTCAGCTGATAGCCTTATGGGGGTTCCTTTGTAGGTAACCTGTTGCTCATCTCTTGCTGCCTTTAGGATTCTCTCTTTGTCTTTAATTTTTGGCATTTTAATTACTATGTGTCTTGGTGTGGGCCTGTTTGGGTTCTTCTTACTTGGGGCTCTCCATGCTTCTTGAACTTGAATGCCTTCTTCCTTCACCAAATTAGGGAAGTTTTCTGTCACTATTTCTTGAAATATATTCTCTAAGCCTTGCTCATTTTCTTCTTCTTTGGGGACTCCTAAGATGCGAATATTATTATGTTTCCAGTTGTCCCACAGTTCTCTTAAGCTATCTTCCTGTTTTTTAATTGTTTTTTCCTTTTTGTTTTCTGATTGGTTGATTTTTTTCTACCCTGTCTTCTAATTCACTGATCCGGTCCTCAACTTCCTCTACTCTGCTGTTTAGTCCTTCCAATGTGTTCTTTATTTCTGCTATGTCATTCTTCATTTCTTCTTGGTGCTTCTTGATTTCCAATTGGTTGATTTTCATTGTTTCTATGTCTTTACTCATGGTGTTGATGTCCTTACTCATGCTGTTGAGCTTCCTCAAGGTCATGGCTCTGAATTCTAGCTCTGTTAACTTGCTTAACTGCATTTCATTTATCTCACCTTCGGTAGAGGTCTCTTGTTCTTTCATATGGGATTTGTTTCTTTGTTTCACCATTTTAGTGCTCTCAATGGGTTTTGGAGCCTGCCAAATTTTCCCTGTGGATGTTGGTGTTCTGCTGTTTGTGGCTCCCTCTACTGGGTTTGGATGAGCATGGGAGGACCCATGTTAAACACCACTGTCAAGTCTTACTTTCCTGGGTAGATTTGCAAGCCCAGAAACGGCTGAGTTATCCTCTAGCTTTTTGCATAGAGGCTATCAGTTGTGGTTACTTGAAGAGCCTTGGGTTCTCAGTTGAATGAAAACCTCCCTCAGGTGTTCAGCGTAAGAGGATTTCCCTAGTGTGGGGCAGATGCTGGTTGTTAATGAGCCTCAATTTGCATTTCAATGGCCCACCTGGGTGGGGTTAAATCTCCGAAGGAGGGGCTGCCACCTTTCCTCTGAGCCCTGGGAAGGAGTAATTTGGCCACTGTTCTGCATGGCCGCAACTCAGCAAAAGCTCTAAGTGCCCTCCAAATCCCGAGTGTCCCCACACAGTTCCAGTCCAGTCTGCCCTCCCTCTGCTGGAGCCCAAGGTGAGTGGCTGTGACTATTTTAGCACTCTGTCCCGGACCTCTGTGCTGTGGAGTGGGCTTGGGAATTTAACCCCGAGGGCACAGCTCACAGCTAAGACTGCTGCTGTCCGTGGGCTCCCAGCCCCCCTCTCACGCCTCCGCAATCCTACCAGGATCGATTCAGTGTCCCTGGTTATATGGTCCTTGCAAGCTGCTTTTCTGTTGCTTTTCCCTGATGATTTGTCTTTATTTTAGTTGTAATTCCAGTTTGGTCCTGAGAGATGGTCTGTGTAGCTTCCATTCACTCTGCCGCCATTTTGGAATCTCCATTTTTCTTCTTTTCACTTCTTCCTTCTGATCTTATACATCTATATCTTTCATATAAAAGCTATTCCTCTCATTCCTGTCTTTTTTTTTTTCTGTGGGTAACCAATTTCTATTCCTTTCTAGGAGGTCTCAGTAACATTCAGCTACTTCAAGGACAGGGCAACTCTTTTCTCCAAACTGAGCCTGGAAGGCAAGGATCTATCTGGCTTGATTTCCACCCTGTTCATTTCTGAGGACTTTCTAATTCCAGCTCACCTTCTAAGCACACCCAATGGGTACACATATCTCCCAAGATAACCAGGGAATGCCAGCTGTCCCAGGAGCCATCCTGGGGGAGCAGGTAAGAGAGAAGGAAATCCAGAAGGGCATATACTTTGGAACCAGGGAATCCTGTTAGAATCCTGGCCCTGGGATTCCAGCTCAACATGGCATCCAGCAAGCTGGAGTGGAAAGTGTTCTCAACCTGTCCTCTGGAGTCTGCTATGAGGTCAAAGGGATTTTGCTCATGAGACGTTCATCAAATCTTTGAACTTGGTAGACAAGGCCCCATTCTTTTCTGAGCTCTCTGCCTATTAGAGACCTGAAACTCATTCCCAGTGTGAAAACTATCTCTAAGGGGTACTCAGAGTTCAATCACTTTAGGGGTCTTTTGTTTTAAGCAGGTGAATGTAAGAATTCAATACATATATTTTATTAAGTGAATGAACATTTCTCACAAAGGATTGTCCCACGAAGAGGATCTTTCAGCGTAGGGTCTTCTGAGAGCATGTGGGGAAGGGAAGAGGGGCAGGAGTGTCCCACTCTCAACTCCAGAGCTGAGCCACAAGGCACACTGGATCTGCCGAGGCGCCCCGGGGATGCGGCATAGTTCCCCGAGGAGAAAGCCTGGAGTGGGCACTTATGCCCTTTTCTCAGGAGCTTATCGCTGTTGGTTGAGCCCAGACCATGGTGATGGCTCTCGCTGCCTCACATTTCTTTTTCTGTTGCTCCCCTCTTTGGCTAGCACAGATGCCTGCAGCCTGAAGAACTGGCGTGACTGTGAGCCAAGCCCAGCCTACTCCTTAAAACTAGCCCTTATCCCCTCCCTTCGGGAAGACCCCTTAACTTCTTGCTCTTGCTTCTTGGGTTTTTGTCCCTCAGAGTCTTGCCCGAGGTCTGAGGTTCGAGCCGTGTTCACTGGGAAGCAGAGGTTAGGAGCCCATGGCTGCAGGTCTGAAGAGTTTTAATTAGAGGCTTCTCCAGACCACCCGCCTGCCAGCCTCTCCAAGCCCCTGCCGTCTGCATCCCAGAAGGGTCCTCGCCGCTGTGGGTGGCAAACCACAGCAGGACGCCTGAAGGTAGTCAAGTGGGTCTGAGGAGGCCTTCAGACCTCAGCTGGTTTTAATCCTATAAAACTGAAACTTAACATATGAGGCAGGCAAGATAAAAAATGCTTTGGGGCTGCATCAGTGTTCCATGTTGGACTCCGAGTCCCATTGGGTCAAATTCAACTACAGAACTAATGATGATGATAACGGTAATGCCAGCAGTCATAACGGCCGCATGATGATAAAAGAGAACAAGCAGAAGCCAAAGGGAGAATCCTGATACTTGTCTGGTGCTGCCTGCTGCGTGGGTGTTGTCCTTGCTGATTACACAGGAAGCCCAAGTGATGGTGCCCAGGGACAGCAGGGCCTCTGGGTCCCAGCTAGAGGCGCTGCCAATGCTTCTCCCGGCTCAGGTCCTGTCTGGTTGCCCAACGCTGAGCCTGGGAGTCCAGCCGACATTCCGTTGACTTCTCCCCAGCAAAGTTGGCCTGAGGTTCCTGGAGACACTGGTCGAGAGAGCTGAGGAGCATTTGTCTGGGTTCCCTCCCGAGGAGACCTTGGCAGCAGAGTCAGGATGACCAATTCACGACTGAGAGCCAGTGACCAAGAGCAGACAAATGAGGCACCAGAAAAAGCATTTTCTCATTCCTTTTTGTTACTTGATAAACTCAGTACAAAAAACACGAACCCTTCTCCTAGCTCGAGTCTAGGTGAACACCAGCCCCCAGCGCAGCCCCGAGCGTGCCCCCCGCCCCACGCAGGCTGCCTCGCTGGGCCGCCTCGGTGCCCAGACTGCCTTCTTGCCCCGCTCACTCCTCAAAGCTGTTATCTCCCCTCCGCATCCTCCTCTCTCCCACTCTGGTTTCAGAGGACCAGGTGGGTCCTCTTCCTCTCCAAGGCCAGTCACTTGGCCCTTGGCTTCAATGTCCCCATTTTCCCTCTTTTTGAACCATCCAGTCTTGTGCCGTGTATTTTTATCAGCTCCATCCACTTGGCCTATAAACATGCTTGAGTCTCTTGTCTTAAAACAGACATTCATGACATCATAGCTCTCCCATCTCCATCCTCTCTTCTTCCCTTACCTCCTAGTTACGTTCTAGCTGCCCGGTTTTCTGATTTGGCTGTCACCTACACCCGCCGCCCTACAGCCGCTCTTGCCGAGCTCATCAGCAGCCTCCCGACCAGCCGCTGAATCCCGTGGGAGTCGTTTCCATCCTGTCTACCTGACCTCTCTGGGGCGCGTGCCGCTGTTTGAGGCATTGCTTTCTTTTGGGATGACTGCAACCTGGCACTGTGGCCTCGAACTCCTCTCATTCTCTCCACCCACCTGGCCACACCCACTCTCCATCAGGGGTCCTCTTCCTCTGCCTTAGATGCCGCAGCTCTTTGGGAGTGCACCCCCAGCTCCCTGTGCTTTGTGTCACAGGTCAGTGATCTCTTAGTGCTTTGGCTGGGTCCCTACAGGGAAGGGCCTAATGGGACACCCGACTGAGGCTGAATGTCTAAGCCCAAGGCCTTTTTCAGCAGAGAGATGCTGCAGAGAATATTCTGGAACACCGCTCCCGCCGCCCCCCCCCCCCCCCTACCTCAATGAGCTTCTCTAGTATCCATAACCCAGTAGCAGCAGGTAACTGAAGGGTGTCTGGTCGGTAGAGGAACTGGACACGTTGGGAGATTTGGTGACTGACAAGTTAATTTCGTAGTTCTTATGAAGCAAAGACGAAATCCCCAGCTCACTGCAGGCAAAACAGATGGCGTGCAGATGTGGGAAAATGCACTGACCTCCCATCTTTGCACCATCCCCAGGACCCTCCCCGATTCCTGTGAGTGGAGCTCATTCCGCAGCTGCTGGCCCTCGCAGTCCGCTGTTCCAGAAGACGGGAGGAGGGGTCACTGTGCTCGGGGAAGCACAGTGTGAAAGCGAAGGCTTTCAACACCCTGGAGGGGAAAGAAAAGAGGACTAGGGATAGGCGTGGGCAAGAACACGAGCTGGTGAAAGGCCCACAGGGACCCACTTGCGTCTTTTCTAAATTTAACAATAACTGACAGTAACCCAGGAATACACAGGCCCCGTCACACACGGGGGCTAGAAGTCTTTGTAGAATGAGAGGGACCTGGGAGAGTTTTCCCTTGGGCTTGGCTGACTCAGGCCCTGGGGATTGCAGAACCAGCAACAGCCACCCCGTGTCAGCCCTGGCAGTAACTGTTGGCATCTAAGAGAAGGGTTTTTGAGGGTTCAATATAGTTATAATTGTAAACTGTTGTATGGTCGCTTCCCATGGGGACCAGGAAAATCAAAACCCCCGGGAATGATTGATGATCCTGTGTAGGGAACACACTCCACTTTCTCTCTCTGGACAATTCCTGTTGATCTTTCAAGACTCAACTTGTGTGTCCCCCCGACTCTGTGAGGGCTTCCCATCCCTGACAATGAATTTCACAGCCCTTCTTCTGGATTTCCTTTGTATGCCCCTCTGCCATATAATTTTTTTATACGTGTCATAATCATCTACTAACCTCTCTGTCTCATCCATTGGACTGCATAGTCCCTGAGGGCAGGACACCTGTTTCTGATGCCTATAGAAAGTCCTCAGGAAATTCTGGATAAATGAATGAGTGACGAATGAATGAATGAATAAAGATTTGAGATGACTGGTTTTCGAGAGCCAGACTGGGAAGTTGTTCCCTAACAATGGTTGGGTGTGTGAAGCCTTAGACAGTTAAGGGGCATCAGGAGCTTACTAAGCAAGAGAGACCTTGGGATCGTGTAACCAGGGCCCCTGAGCACCAGAGCACGGGTTATCCCACCACATGCTCCCTGTGAAATATCCGGGCGACTTAAATACTGGCACTTACTAGGTGAACACCTGTTTCTAATGTATGGCCCAGACTTACATAGTATTAAGCTGGACAGGCAAACTTGTATTTGTTTTGTTCTGTGTTGTTCTGAATAATTTTACTTTTTTTCTCCCCAAGAGACTGATGAACTTAAGGAGCGTGTCTCTGATAAAGGCATCTTTATAACCTAATGAATGCACAAAAAACGTTTGAAAATGATTGCAGGTCTTTGTCAATAAGTATGGCCAGTGTCGGTTCACTTACCTTGGGTCAGACCATGACTTGGTTTGAGGTAGAGCACAGGACAGCTAAGGTAACACCCCCTCCCTCGTACCAAAGGGTCAGAGTGTAGGCCCATGGACAGAACAAACATTAGGCCTTCCCACTGCTATAAAACCAGTTGTTTTTATACTTTTAAAAAGCCCATTTTCTCGCCCTATAATGATAGGAAAGTTGGATTTTCTACATAAAAGAAGGAGGCCCCAGCAAAGGGGAGAGGCAGTCAAGTTCTGTGCATGCTAGGGCAGAAGGAGGGAAAGATTGAGGGGAAAAGGCCAAGTCCTCACTGAAGCAAAACCCTAACATCCTGGCTCTGAGACTTGAAGGCTTGTCTGGAGCAGGGGAAGGAAACAGACCCCAGCTCCCTCAAGCCTGGTCGTTGCTTAGCACCCCAAGTTGGAAGATCCAGGGCTGGAATCGGCTCACTGCTTTTGCATTATTTCATTAGGCTGTTGACAAACAAACACATGGAAACCACCCACAGCTGGGAACTGATTACATTTTCCTTCAAAGGCATGGCAGGCCCGGGGTCTTCTGTGAAAGATTACCTTAATCCCTCACTGACATCTTACCCACCCTCACGTTTTCCAAATTTTCTTAGTCATGCTTTTCAGAGGGGCTTGACTGCTGTTCCTTCTGCATGACTTTGCACACACACAGTGTTCACTTCTCTTTCCTTCTGTCCTGGAGTCACTTGAGGTAGGATGATAGCTGAGCTGGCCTCCACAGTCATCGTCTTTAACATAGAAGACAACCTCTCTGTGGTGGCCCCAACATCCAGGAGTCATTTTTTCCAGAAGCAGAGTTAGCTCTCCTTTATTGGTTATGTGTGTGAAACGAGGGTCTTCTCAGTCAGAATGTAAACACTTAGAGGATCAACATTCTGTATGTCCCATCCTCCCTGACGTGTTGCTGGCCACACGATGGGGCTCATTCACTGACTGAGGGTCTAGCAGCCTCGGTTGCATATAATAAACGAATTTCTCCTGTGTGCATCTAGAATGATACTAGTTGTGTACAGTCCTTAGGAGAATAGGAGAGTGGTCATTATAATAATTTTCTGAGTTCTGTGGTTCAGATGAGCAACCCTGGTTGAGAAAGGCAAGCAGAATTTGGGGTAACCAGTGGCAGAATGAGTGCTGAACCATGGAACATCATTCTGTCCTCAAGGATGGTACTTGAACTCCTTCCTTGCACAAGGCAGAGCAGGAATCACCAAGCAGCTAATCAAGCGTAGGCATCATGCTTCCTCACTTGCACAGAGGCTCCTTCAAAGGCACTGTACATCATCTTATATTTCTAACAAAAATATTTTTCTAAAAGGGACCTTTTGCTCCCCCTCCAATTGAAAAGGCTTCAGTCCTCACGAGACCTGGATCTCCCCCGTTCCCTGTGCTGCGCTCTACAGGGTGGAGGTCTGAGAAATGTTGATGCAGGGTCTGCCTCTCCTAGGAAAGAGATGGGACATGAACATCAAAGATGAATAATCACCGTAGAGTAACTCCCAGGTGTTTTGATGATGCCTTTCCTACCCAGGATAAGTCTAAGACCACCTGTTTCTGTTCCAGCAACAGTTTGACTTCTTAGAATTGGACATCCTCATCTGGTACAGCCATTGCCAGCAGTGTCCAGAGGACAACTGGAGGGAAAACTTCAATCACCTTGGCTGAGCCAGTAAAAACTATTGATCTTGGAAAGTCATTGAATTCATCAATGTAACTGTCACTAACTTTTATAACAAAGGATCCTACCCACTCAGCTGCTTAACCCAATACAGGTTCATTTCTTGCTCACAGAGTCTGATGTGGATCAGATGGCTTCTCCTGCCTGTCCTCTTCCATGCAGTGACTCAGGGATCCTGGCTCCTTTATATCATGATGCTGCCACCTCCAATACGTGGAAAGAGAGAACCCTGGTGAAGGCACGCCAGCCCTTAACTGCCTTAACTCAGAAGTGGCTCAGACTTCTTCTGTTCATATCCATTGGACAAACTCAGTCATATGCCTCCACCTAACTGTAGAGGAGGCTGGGAAATTCCATCTTCTTGTACGCTCTGGCAGAGAAAAATGAAACCGTATCTGGCAGATGTAGAAACAGTTGTTTCTCTGCTACAGTGGCCTTGAGAAAGGTGATGGGTGGCTCTGCTCACGGTCTGCAGAGGAGTGAGCTGGAGGTGAGGAAAGAGGTTGTTGCCTGCACAGGACGGGTTCTTGAGAGAGACTGGTAAACTGGGGAGCCCTTGTCAATCTGAGATGAGATTCGTGGGCTCTGGCCCAGACAACCTCTGCCCTGGAATCAAACCATCTCTCTGGCATGTGAATCTCAGAGAGCTTCAAAATTGAGTCTTCACAGACATGCCCCTGGGCATGTCCTTGGCAGTGTTTAGAGTCCCAGGGCCACGTCACCGGTGCCTCTCAGAGCTGATCATGGAAAGCTCCTCAGGTGGAACTGTTCACTCTTTGTTGTTGTTGTTGGTTTATTTGTTTTTTCTGTTTTATTTTAAAAGTATATATGTACGTTTTTTATTGTTGAAAGTATTATAGATGTCCCCCTTTTCCCCCACTGACTCCCTCCTTTCTACTCCCACCCCCCTCCTGCTTTCCCCAGTCTAATGTCTGTGTCCATTGGCTGTGCATATATGCATATAAGTTCTTTGGTTTATCTCTTCCCACCCCTCTCAACTCTCCTCCCTCTGAGGTTTGTCAGTCTGTTCCCTGTTTCCATGACTCTGGATCTCTTTTGGTCAACAGCTTCTTTTGTTCATTATATTCCATAAACAAGTGAGATCATGTGGTACTTGTCTTTCTCTGACTGGCTTATTTCACTCAGCTTAATACTCTCCAGGTCCCTCCATATCTTCTCAAAGGGTAAGAGATCTTTCTCACAGCTGCATAGTATTCCATTGTGTAAATGTACCATAGCTTTTTCATCCACTCATCTACTGATGGACACTTGGGCTGTTTCCAGATCTTAGTTATTGTAGATAGCACTGCTATGAACATAGGGGGTACATATATTCTTTTTGACTGGTGTTTCAGGCTTCCTAAGATATATTCCTAGAAGTGGGATCACTGGGTCAAATGGCAGTTCCATTTTTAATTTCTTGAGGAAACACCATATTGTTTTCCACAGTGGCTGCACCAGTCTGCATTCCCACCAGCAATGTGCCGAACGGTTCACTTCTATAGTGTGAACAGCAGCCTAGAATCAGGTTAACTCAACAACTTGCCCAGTCGTTTTCCACCGGGTCCTTGTGAGTCGGGGACAGGGGTGGGATGCAGGAGGTGTTCTTGGAGGTTGATCATTCCATATATGTTTGCACAGGCTTTCCTTTGAGAGAGCCTGGCAGTCTATTTATGCACAGGCTTCCCGATACACCGTGCACTAGTTAAAATGTCCAATGTGGAAAGTATTATAACAGCTATGCAACCACCTTTGATTAGAAGCAGCTATTGCTTCAGATATGATCTGGGTTACCAGAAAATTGGGCATGGGGCTGACTTAACAACTTTATTCTTTTCTCCGCTCTTGTTTATCATTTTTAAACCTTGGGAAGTGAATTCTAAAGTTCTTTGTTCCCCACAGAATGTCCTATGGCATTGACATTGGGGAGCAGAGATACATGGACACACATAAACCATTTATGGCAGCAACTAAGCTTTTGAGCATTGAACTTTTAAAATATTTCATTCTCAAGCTTTGGCTCGTTGCTTGAGAGGTGGAGATCCCTTTGACAAAAACAACACAGCAAAGCTAACTGAGTATTCAGACAGCCAAATGTCTGATGACCTTGGCGTTGTGTGTTTTCAGTTCCTTAACTATCCATGATTATTGAGTACGGGACCGTGGCCTCCTGCAGTTTTCTTTGTAATCTTATCTTACAATATAACATGGTTTTGAAATGAAAGGTAGTCGGGTTCCCACTTAGGGTCATACAGTTTGTGTGAAGCATAAAAGTGCTTGGCCAAGGGGGTTTGCCAGGCTGGAATGCAGCCCTCCCTGCTCTCCGGTCCTGGCTGTGTCAGCCCAGAGGAAGGAACATCTTTTTGTAATTCAGAAAGGGGCACCCTTTAGCCCAGAAGCACCGCACAGTGTGTCTGCCACAGCCCTCACCATGCTTGGTGTTTCCAGTGCCCTAGCTTCCAGCTGACTTTCGGGTTTCTTTAAGGACACCCAAGGAGACGAGACCAGGGGTGGAGGAATTTCTCCCCAAACACAATTTCTCCCAAGTTTCTGATCTCCCCTCTTTACTTTCAGCTTCTTCGGTGATATTCCTGCCCACAAATATTCAGCACACGTGACTTTCTTGCACATCTACACCCTATAGGAATGTGACAGACAACATGATAACACTTTGTGACATTAACTTCTGTCCTCCCCCAGTTAAATATCTTGTCTTCCCTCTCCACTCAGCCAACAACCAGGGTGTTCTCTGCTCAGCCCCCCAGGAAAGGGATGGGAAAAGTAGGCAGCAGAGAAAATGAAGAGTTGTCTTGATGCGTGTTTCCAGAAGCTGATCCTTTTAGGGCAGTGGGGGCCTCTGTGTGTGGGTGGCCAAGGTGGGCGGGACACCCTGAGTGAGAGCAGAGATTCCCACTCCTGCCCTCTTTAGAGAGGGTCCCTCTGGGTGAAGGAGGGTTGGTAGACAGCTCTGTGGTCTACCTGTTGGTAATTCTGTTTGGGAGGATTCTCCTGTCCCAACATGGCATCAAATAAGCCGTAAGCCCTCAGGGGTAGCACAGAGAAGCTAAGAGAATAGTCATAGCTAAAGGATCTTATCCCTGGAAATGAGGATGTTCTGAGGACTTGCGTGGACTGAAAACTGATGACCAGATGGGATGATGAGCACTTCAGCAATGCCTGCCTGGGCACGGTGCTGCCTTCCACCCAGTCTCTTAGCACCGTGTAAGCTTCCCAGAATCCAGACACAATCCTGAGCAAAACAGAGGTGCCTGAGATTAGACTTCTGCCCGCCCAGGGGAGTGACACTCAAAATAAAGTTATAGACAAACAGGTAATTGCACACCTCAGCGCTGGGCAGGGATTCAAGCCTACTGTGGGAGCTGTATAAATCCGATCCTCTTCCCACCTTCCCCATCTTGCTACCTCCATCCCTCCACCCCTATCTCTCTAGCCTCCTTTCTGTCTTTCTATCAAGCACCCACACTCTGTGAAGGAAACCAAGGAAAGCTGTGGGGCTGCTGCGGTGGCAGGTGGTAGTGAGGGGCTGTGGGGTTGAGCCCGGACGTTACTGGATATAAAACTAGTTTGAGGGAAAGCATCTGGGAGCGTCAGCTCGGCGTGGGTCTTCCCACACGCCCATAGCCTGTGAGCAGAGCGAGATGTGGGCTCCTGTTCTACATGAAGCATGTTCTCTGGCCCTACTATCTCAGGTAACTGTCTACGGAGATTCTTTTTCTGGTTCTTCATTCTTTCCTTCTCTGTTGGTTCTTTTTTTTTTTTTTTTTTTTTGCAGTCTGTAAACATGCCCAAATTTCTGCTATCTTAAACCAACAAAACTCCACAAAAATAAAGCAAGAACCCTAAAGCCCTCCTTTCACAGTTTGACTTTGAATTAGCATTCGATCTCCTTTCTCCCTTCTCATTCCAATGTTTCCAAGGATTGCTGACACCCTCCATTTCTTCACCTCCCCCACATTTCTTAATGCACAGCATTCCTGCTTTACCAGTCCACTGACACCACTCTTGCTAAAGTCACCATTAACTTTCTAATTCCCCAAACCAACGAACAACCTTTTGTCCTTATCCTACTAGACTTCTTTCTTTCTTTCTTTCTTTCTTTCTTTCTTTCTTTCTTTCTTTCTTTCTTTCTTTCTTTCTTTCTTTCTTTCTTTCTTTCTTTCTTTTCCTTCCTTCCTTCCTTCCTTCCTTCCTTCCTTCCTTCCTTCCTTCCTTCCTTCCTTCCTTCCTTCCTTCCTTCCTTCCTCTCTCTCTCTCTCTCTCTCTCTCTCTCTCTCTCTCTCTCTCTTTCATTTTTTGTTGCATTTGACAATGCCCTTCATTCCCTCATTCATTCTTGAGGCCCTTTTCTATTCATGACACCTTCTTAGGTCTTCCTCATGAGCCTAACTTCCTCTGTTCTTTGATTTCCTAGAGTTCTGTCTCAGGCTGCCTTCTCTTCTGACAATAAATACACATTCTGGACAACCTCGTCCCATAGATTTGGCTGCCACCTATACTGATGGCCTTTTTCTTTTTCTTTCTGTCTTTTAAAAAAATCTTTAACCCATACTTCTCTGAGCTTTTGATGTCAATCACCTGCTGGACATTTCTATTTAGATGCTCCGTGGGCACCTCATTGTCAAGGTAAGTGACTCTTCGTGATCTTATCTGCCTCTCCACAGTTGGTGAAGGTGCTATTCCTCTCTTGCTGGACCTGGGAATCATCCTCATTCCTCCTTTCCCCTCTCTGATAAAGCCAATCAGTCACCAAGTCTTGTTTATTTTACTCTTCAATGTTTCTGAGGCCAGTTCAGGCCCCATCGCCTCTCATTGGTTGCTGTGGTCACCTCTTTCCTGGCCTCCCCGTGTGCACTTTCCACAGCAAATTCATCTTCCCTATTGCAGCCAAAACATTTGTTTTTAAAGAGAAGCCTTTATTTTTATTATTATATTTTGCTTTTAAAAATTGTGGTAAAATACACCTAACTTAAAATTTACTATCTTAAGAATTTTTTTTTTGACTTTATTGATTTTAGAGAGAGAGGAATAGAGAAGGAGAGAGAGATAGAAACATCGATGATGAGAGAACATCAATTGGCCGCCTCCTGTATGCTCCCCACTGGGGATCAGGCCCACAACCTGGGCATGTGCCCTGACTGGGAATTGAACCGGTGACCTCTTGGTGCATGGGTTGATGCTCAACCACTGAGCCACACTGGACAGGCCCATCTTAAGCATTTTTAAGTGTATAGTTCAGTAGCATGAATTACATTCACATTGTTGTGCAACCATCACCACCATCCAATTCTCCAGCATTCAACTGAGGATCTACCATGTAATAGAGGCTCAATATGCGTTTGACGAATAAATGACAGATGTGACAAAATTTCTCTACAGGAACAGTTCTCAAACACTGTGGTCTCAGGAGTCCCTTGCACACTTCAAAGTCATTGAGGACCCTGAAGGCTTTTCTTTATCTATTAATATCTACCATATTCGATATAAAACTGAGAAGTGAAGAAAATGTTAATTCACTAAAAATACCAATCATAAAAATTTGCAAGTTAACAAAAATAGCATATTTTCTTGTGTGTGTGTGAAAAATAATTCTACTTTCCTAAACAGTAAGTGAGAAGGGTGGTGTTGTTTTACATTTTTGCAAATCCTTTTGGAGTACGACTGATGGAAGACGGCTCAGTTTTCATATCTGCTTCTACAGTCAGACTGCTGAGTCATCGTGTTCTGGTTGAGGTAAATGAAGGAAATTCAGCCTCACACAGACATACAGTTGGGAAAGGAAGGAGTATTTTAATGGTCTTTTAGATAACTGTGCATACTCTCCTGTGATTCTACACCAAAACTCAACCAGCGGTGGTTTCTTAAAAGCTAGCAACCACATGGAAGCTGAAATCACATTAATGAATTTTTGCACCTGTTATACTCTTCTGTTGATCTGTCTTGCCCTTTGGACAGAATTTTACACACGTACAATTTTGTAACATGCTATTACATTGGTCATTTGGAAATTGTTGATTCACTGAGTTAAGCCAATCTTCCATGTGTTGATGGAGGCATTTCATTACACAATCAAAAATAACATTCATTAATATCATCACCCAGCTCATCAGAAAGGTGTTTAAATATTGGAAAGCTTTCAAGTTCATAACAGCAGATACAAGATATCCCAAAGTTTAATTTTAATTTAGAAGCTTGAATTTTATCATTGGCAATAAATGCTGTGAATTCTCCTTGAAATGATAGGCTCACTTCACTCATTTTCAAGAACATATCTGCCAAGTGCCCAAGTCTGAATAACCATAGTCATTTTTTTTCTGTCAAGTAAAAGTGATGTTCTTTGGAAAAAAAGGCTTATTCAGCTTGCAACTCAAACAGCAGTACAAGTGTTTTTCCTTGAGCCGACCATGGCCTCGAAGTACATAGCAGAAGTCCTAGAAGAATACCTCCTACTTCATCACATGGGATATTGAAAAGATCAGCTTTAATTTTTTTCTTTATTGATTTTAGAAAGAGGAAGGGAGAGGGAGAGAGAGAGATAGAAACATCAACGAGAGAGAACATCGATTGGCCGCCTCCTGCAAGCCCCCCACTGGGGATCAGGCCCACAACCTGGGCATGTGCCCTGCCCGGGAATTGAACCAGTGACCTCTTGGTGCATAGGTTGATGCTCAATCCCTGAGCTGCACTGGCTGGGCGAAAAGATTGGCTTTAATACAACTAGTAAGTATTACTAGTTCATCAAGAACGTTCTTTTTATAGCATGTTTTATTTAACCCAGTATTTCCAAAATATTATTTCAACATATAATCAATATAAAATAATTATTGAGGTCATTTCTTTTCTTGTGCTAAGTCTTTGAAATCTGGTGTATATTTTACACTCAGCACTGCTCGATTCAGACTAGAACAAGCGTGCAATGGCAGAGGACTACCCTCTTAGCACAGGCATAGAGCTTTTCCAGAACATTCCCAATCAGGACTGTACCCTCCCCCCCCCATGAGTGTGAGTAGGTGAAGAATACAATGGCCAGTAGCATATTTACCACTCCCTGCCTGCATGCCCAGCTGTCTTACACCATTGCCATTGCACAACCTATACAAATACACAGATGTCAACAGGCAACTGCTGTCTTGGTATCGGTATGAAAACTGTCTAGAAAGCTCTTGGGGACTCCAGGGCTCCAAGGACCACACGTTGGGAACCGCTGGGTTGGAGTCAAGTAGGATCAGTAGAATCTGACTCTGGTCCTTGGCGTTGGCACTTTGCTGCCTAAGTGGGAGAAATATGATCCGGAACATAGTTCGAGAATAGTGTGCACATCAAATCGCTTTGGACACAGCTATGTCTGAGTTATGTCCATGACCCTGTAGAAAAAACTTAACTGGGCCACTTCCCGAAAGCTGCCCCGAGAGCTGATTTCAAAGGCGGTTTTGTTTTATGGAGTATCCGCACATCCCGCTGACGGGAGACACGACGGAGCTGGTCAGGGGCTCAGGAAACAATGAGGGGCATGGACGCAGCCTCCACATCAAAGCAGAGAGCGGGACAAATGTCTGTCAGCCCCAGTGCCAGTGACATCAGCGATAGTACGTGGGTCAGCGGAAGGTGTCCTCTGAAGGAAATGTGGCCACGTGGATGGGGCAGGGTGGCAGCCGTCCCCAAGGGCTGGAGGGGAGTCTCGGGCTCCCGTCTGAACCAGCAGCAGAACTATTCTTGCCTCAGTTTCCACGAGGAGTCAACACAGAGGAGGCTGTGGTTGCAGCCTGTGCTGCACTTGCCAGGGCGTCACGCTTCCAGGTTCTCCCCACCCGTGATCTCGTCTGACTTTGCACCCAGCGGGGAGAGGTGGAGGCCGGAACTGAGACTTCCTCCCGGGTTCAGGTCTCCGAGGGCTCTCTCCCTAGGCCCAATGTGGCAGGTGTGTCTGCTCTGAGGGATCCTTAGCCCACTGTCGGATGTGATAGGGTGTGTGTGTGTGTGTGTGTGTGTGAGAGAGAGAGAGAGAGAGAGAGAGAGAGAGAGAGAGAGAGAGAAAGAGAGAGAGAGAGAGAGAGAGAGGAAGACAGGTCTGCACAGAAAGCCTTCCTCTGGGGCCTTGGAGGGCTTTCCCGCTCAGTGTGCCCCTGGCATCCTGGCATGTCTGGAGAAGGTGGTTGGAGACCGGGGGCCACTTGTCTCTGGCCGGGGGACGCCCTTGATGGAAAAGCTGGCTTCAGTATGAGGACGTAGATCTGTGGGTGCAGCAGGTTGACCTTGGCTCCTGCTGGATTTCCCACGGGTGGTATGACAGCGCAGAGGTGCGCAGCGCGTCCACGTCTTTTCTGTCCCCCACCCCACACCAAGGGGAGGCCCGGGAGCTGTCTGTCGTGGCTAGTCTCAGCCTGTCCCTGTTGCAGTTTCTGTCTGAAAAGTCCTGCCATCTAGAAGCTTCATGATTATAACCCGTCTCATTATATTTTATTAGGTGCCCAGGTCTTCCCATTGCTCCCTGTGGACTCCGGAAGGTAACTCTAACATTTTTCATGGGGAAAGTGTCTGAGTGACAGAGAAACAGGGTTTTAGCCGTGCTGTGGCCCCAGCTGACCGCCTCCGCCCCGCTCTGGTCACACACGGAGCAGCCTGCCTCACCACCCAATTGGGTTAGCTCAGCCATTAAACTCCGTTTGAAGTTTTATTTCCCTCTCTCGCTATCTCAATGGGCAATCGCTCCCAGGACATTTTGTAACAAATAGCATTTTCTGTTCTGCTGAGAACACAGGCCTGCAGCCGGGTCGGATTTGAGAGCCTAGCCCACCCCTACCCCGATCATCTGAACTTCATTCTTTCCTGCTCCTTGCTTGATGTTTTTCTTTAACAATATTATTTACTCCTGAGGGTGTACATATGCCTCAGTCTTGGTCACACTACCATCAAGGTTTGTCTTTGGTATTGTTTATGCCGCTCTGCAGGAACCTACTTGCACTGAAAGGCCGAAATGCCATGTGCTGCCCTGGCATCTCTGATGCTCACAGGACCCCAAAGGCCTAGCTGTGGGTTCCCCTGCTCTCACCAAGTATGCCCCCACCCAGCAGGAAAGGCTCCCCTCCTGGCTAGCTCCCTTGTCAGCTGAACTGGGCGGGCGGGTTTCCCCTCTGTGGCAGCCCAGCACATCCTCCGTGGGAACCAGGGGCAGCCCGCCCTCCTGCTCCCACGGCCCTCTGGCTCGCTGTGCTCCTGAGCACAGCCCTGTGTGGCCCTGCCTGGTGTGTGGTGTTCTCCCCCAGGCTGTGAGTACGTGTCACTAATAACTGCCCTCAGCCTCAGCATCTGAGCAGAGTCGGGAGCCTCCTTCAGCAAAGGGCTGAACAGTAGGTGATGGGAACAGCACCCCAGTGCATTTAATGCGTGCACTTCCAACCAGCTTCCACAGTTTTGTTTGGACGTATGCATGGCCATTTAAAATACATGTGTGATGCTGTAACTCTCACTGTAGCACGTGCTCTCAGGGCTGCACCTTGTCCCTTTGTCACTCACTGATTACTGCCCCTCTTGTGACTTTTTGAGGGCTTCCTCTGTGGTAGGCGTGGGTGGGGCAGGCTGGGAGTGCAGGGTGATCACCCATCATCGATCATAACCCTCAATCAACAATGATGCTAACACCCAGCTTTCTTACAACTCAGGCAGGCGCTGGGCAGTTCCCCTGAAGGTGGAGCCCCAGTTGCCCACAGTAGTACCCCTGCTCATTAACCAACTCTCCCCTACTTCCCCTTCCTTCCCCTCCCCTTCCCTTCTTGACTCACTTCCCCACTCACCCACCAGTGCTTCCTGTGATCCCCACCCAAGCAACTGATCAC
Source organism: Tadarida brasiliensis (assembly GCA_030848825.1). Lineage (NCBI taxonomy): Eukaryota > Metazoa > Chordata > Mammalia > Chiroptera > Molossidae > Tadarida > Tadarida brasiliensis. The sequence goes on along the minus strand of CM061270.1, from coordinate 67,174,303 downwards.
CCTCAAATCCTTGTCTTAGGTTCTGCTTCTGTTTCTCACTCCATGTTGTGTTTGAGAACTCTGGACCTTGCTGCATGTAAACACCTTTCGCTGCCCCATGTTGCTGCATGTAAACATCTTCCACTGCCCCATGTAGCTGCATGTAAACACATTCCACTGCCCCATGTAGCTGCATGTAAACACATTCCGCTGCTGCATATTGCTGCATGTAAACACATTCCACTGCCCCATGTAGCTGCATGTAAACACATTCCACTGCCCCATGTAGCTGCATGTAAACACCTTCCACTGCTGCATATTGCTGCATGTAAACACATTCCACTGCTGCATGTAGCTGCATGTAAACACATTCCGCTGCCCCATGTAGCTGCATGTAAACACATTCCGCTGCTGCATGTAGCTGCATGTAAACACCTTCCACTGCTGCATATTGCTGCATGTAAACACATTCCGCTGCCCCATGTAGCTGCATGTAAACACCTTCCACTGCTGCATATTGCTGCATGTAAACACATTCCACTGCTGCATGTAGCTGCATGTAAACACATTCCGCTGCCCCATGTAGCTGCATGTAAACACATTCCGCTGCTGCATGTAGCTGCATGTAAACACCTTCCACTGCTGCATATTGCTGCATGTAAACACATTCCACTGCCCCATGTAGCTGCATGTAGACACATTCCACTGCCCCATGTAGCTGCATGTAAACACATTCCGCTGCTGCATGTAGCTGCATGTAAACACATTCCGCTGCCCCATGTAGCTGCATGTAAACACATTCCGCTGCTGCATGTAGCTGCATGTAAACACCTTCCACTGCTGCATATTGCTGCATGTAAACACATTCCACTGCCCCATGTAGCTGCATGTAGACACATTCCACTGCCCCATGTAGCTGCATATAAACACATTCCGCTGCCCCATGTAGCTGCATGTAGACACATTCCACTGCTCCATGTAGCTGCATGTAGACACATTCCACTGCCCCATGTAGCTGCATGTAAACACATTCTGCTGCCCCATGTTGCTGCATGTAAACATATTCCGCTGCCCCATGTAGCTGCATGTAGACACATTCCGCTGCCCCATGTAGCTGCATGTAAACACATTCTGCTGCCCCATGTTGCTGCATGTAAACACATTCCGCTGCCCCATGTAGCTGCATGTAAACACATTCCACTGCCCCATGTAGCTGCATGTAAACACATTCTGCTGCATGGAATCCCAACGTGGGCATTCACCATACGTCACCTATCCACTTCCCCGGGAGCATAATTGGTTGGGGCCCTTTTAGCTTTTTATGATGGATAAAAATATAAATGTTTCCCACCAAAAGAAGACGTTTATATATAGTTTAGTTGTCTAGAACTGTGAGCTTTTGGGTATAAGCATTTAAAAAACATAAAAAATGAATTCTTATTTTACATTACTAAAACTGTTTTTGCATCATAGTACTCTGAAATGGTTGCCTTCATTGTTTTACATTTTTGATGTCCACAGTGCTGGATTTTGTTGTTGTTTTTAAAATCTGCCAATAAAAATGAGAGTTTGAAATAAAAGAAGAAGATGCTCTTTGATGTTCATCGCATAACATCCCTTAGCCCAGCACACAAGACCCTCCCTAAGCTGGCTCCAAACTCCATCCCATGCCGGCAACCACAACCCTCTTCCCCACCCCCACCCACCTTCCCTCGTCTGTCCTCATGCCAGAAGAGCTCTAGAGCTTCCATGCCTCTGTGCCTTTGCTCATGGGGTTCCATTTGCCTTGAATGGTCCCATTAGGGGACAATAACCATGTGAAGTTTCCCTGACTCCTAGGGGTTAAAACAAGAGGCTCCCCCACTGGGCTTTCCCAACAGGTGGGACCTGAGATCAAAGTGAAGAAATGAACCAGGTGAAGAAAGGGGAGAACAGAGAAGGGTATCCCAGGCAGAGAAGCCTGAGCAAAAGCCTGGGGTGGGAGGGAGCGCAGAGGATTTTGCACCAGCAGGTGGTAGGTGGTTCAGGAGGTCCGGAGAGAAGAGCGGCTGTTGTGAATGGTTGGGGAATTCTGTGAGGGTGGCCAGGACCGAGATCAAAGAGATAGGCAGGGCCTTCGCAGTCCCAGGGTGACATCCCTCTGGCCATGGGGAGCCACTGGGTGCATTAAGCAGGTAGAAACCAGCCAGCTCTTGATTGGGTTCCATCAGCCTCATTCTGTGGCCCTGCTCAGCAGCCTCCCAGCTGGGGCTTTTCTCCAGACTCCCGCGTCCTGGTGCGCTTCCAACGGGCCGAGGGAACGGCCTTCTCAGCTCCTGGAAACTGGCTGCTTTGCTAATGGGATTGTTGCAAAGGTTCTAGGACATCTGGCTTTAGGATAGCTGAGCACAGGTAAAGCCTGGACTCGCTCTCGAGGCTCCAGCCCTTATGAAAGTTGGCCCTTGTCTGAGTGGAATGGTCTCTGGCAGGCAAGGAGTGGGTAAGGAAACCCCATGGCCAGGGGGAGCTCAGGAGTGAAGGTGAGGTCGACTGCCTTTTACACATCTAACAAATGCCGTTTGCTTTCATGGTTTTGCAAATTCAGGCCCCAACCAAGAGCATATAGGTGCACCCAGGATGGGGGGAAAGAGGACAGTGCCCAGCCTGAGCCAAAGGAGCCCCAGAGGGGAAGAGCCGGTGCCAAGGGGCCCCACAGAAGCCTGTGTTTTCATTACTAAGCAACTTTAGGAGGAGTGCGTTTGGGTAAAGAAGGGTGGTGGGGTAATAAGTCTGTAATAATGGCTGCCATGTGGAGGGAAGGCAGTGTTACCCAGCTCAGAACTAGAAAACATGGTTTATATTTTCAACAGTTGGAGAGAGAAATGAAAACTGAATATTTGCTGCACCTGTGAAAACATATTTGATCATGATGGCAAGTCCAGCATTCTTAGTGTGGGATTCATATTTCATAACTCGTGTTCAAACAAGAAAAATGATTATAATGTTAAGTATTTCCTGAGTTTATTTTGATGGATGACAGAATAAGTACTGTATCTTTCACTCATTAAAATACAGATTGGTGTAATTTAATAAATGAACTTAATACACAGATGTTCCAGGCTGTTTTAGCAGGGTGTATATTAATCAACTTCTTTATATATGATCCTCTTTTATATTTTTTAAAGAAACTTGCAGGAGCCAAGAATTTATTAGATTTGCATGCTCTAGGACGAGGATCCGATGTCAGGTACATGCAGGAGTGTATTAAGATGAAACGGAGCCAGACTCTGCAGAAGGCCAGGCCCCCCCAAGGGTCGTCCCCAGGCTCCTGGCTGGCTCTCTGGGTTGTCTCGGAGCCTGTCCTGCACCAGGTCTCAGGTCCCTGCTGAGTTTGCTTGCTGCTGCCACTGCCCCACGGCCACTCAGAGTTGTCTCTGGAGACCCAGGTGGGAGGTGGTGGCCTTGGGGACTTTGGTGGCCCAGACTGGACGGTGGCTCTGCCTGCAGAAAAGACCTGCAACTCCCAGGGGCCTTGAGGGCCCTTCTCAGGTTCCCTGGCCACCACCAATGGCCTCTCAAGCCAATGCCACTCTCCCTTTCCTCCCTTTCGGCAGCATATTTGGGCTGGTGCTTTGTTCTCTGTGTGCTGGTTCACAGGAGGGAAGCTTGTCCTGCAAACTGATGACGGGAGCTGTGCCTTCTCCAGCCCCCACTCTGCGCTCAGTGCATCTGTCTGGTCTGTACTGAATCCGTGTGTCCGAGTCGGGTCCTGCCTCCCGACTGAGGAGGCTTCGGCAGGGCACACCGAAACCCCGGCTCGGCCATTCCAGCGGGTGCAGGTTGGGACAGGAGGCTGTAAGGATGCATTACCTCTGGCAAAGGACAGAGAAAGGATGGGAGCGGAAACTTCATTTCAGCCACCCTCTTCTGTTCTGTGCTGTTCCTGTTGGAAAGGGACATAGAGTTCAGGGAAGTTATCTCTGATGGTGGGGAGGACAGGGGGAGGTGTCTCCGGCCAGGTAGCTCTATTTTTCAACCTGCTCTGTCCACACAGAGTGCTCAGTTGTCTCTCAAAACTCCTTTCACACTCTCCGTAGTTCTGGAACTAGTTACATTGTTTGATGCACCCACTGGACAGGGACCCCTGCAGGGTCAGGGGTCACATCTCACCCACGTCACTTAGACTTCTCTCCCTTCATTCGAGTTTCACCCAGGCCTCCCACGCCCTTCCCCCATCGCCCAGGTAGATAGTCAGTGCAGGTTGGTTTGTATGGCATACGTGACGTAAGCCCGCCACCCGCAACGTGGGCACTGGTGTCCCCGCAGCTCCCCCCAAGGATGGGTGCTCCCGGCAGCTGCAGCCTGAGCCGGCCTGCTTCCCCTGCAGCCCCTCTGCACCCCTCGGTGGCTCATCAATCACACGCAGGTCCTGCGGTGGGTAGTGGCTCTGCTGTCATATGCCTGTTTGCAATAACCTCTGGCCATAATCATTAATCATTCATCGAGGCTGTGGTTAGCGGCCCTCAGTCAAGTGGATGGTTTCAGGTTTTCCAGGCTAAGTGCCTCTCCAGCATCCTCCTCAGCCCTTTCATGTGCAGCCATTTGATGTTCGGTGCATGCCGGGCTGGCCACCAAGTCCAGGCTTTGTTTTGGAGCGTTGGTCTGAACGCTTCCCTCGGGGCCAGTGGAAGAGAGTTCTGGGCCCCAGCTCCGCGTCTGCACAGGAAACAGAGCTGGGAGGACGGGTCTGTCCTGAGCACTAGCCGAGTGCCCCGTTCTCCGCCAGGCCATGGGGATGTGCGAGAAGGGGAAGGTACTCACTCTGTCCTCCAGCCCCCGTTTAGGGACAGAGATCATGTAAGACCGTTGGCCAGCGAGACTGGATTTATCTGGGTTAGGAGGACTGCAAGAGGCCTTCAGTGCGTGGTTTTCTCAAGAGAATAGATGCTCGGAGACTGTGCAGCTGGGGAGGAGAGAGATGTCGGGAGTCATGGGAGCAGCGCCACAGGTGGGGATGGCTCTGTGCCGTGCTGCCGTGTGGTCCTACTGTGTGGTCCTACTGTGTGGTCCTACTGTGTGGTCTGAGCTGGCCCTGAATGCAGACTGATGCCATTGGATAATGGCCCAGGAACAGTGGCAACAATGAAAATCTTTTTGGCTGGAAGAAATGGGAAAAAAGCTAACTTTACCTCTACTCTGAAGATGACTGTTTTCTGCAAGTTACTAATATGGTCCCAGTCAGGGGTTGCTGAGTGACTGGAAAAGATGCGTAGTTCATAGGAAAGGATGGACCTGGGGAAAGCGGGACTGGAGTTTAGTTGGGTTCAACAGACCCTTCCCGAGTGCCCCCCAGGTGCTAGGACCTCTGCCACAGGGAGGGGAGTGCCCTGACCTCAGGGCCAGAACATCCTCCACCTGGGGCCATGCCCCACTCCTCAGCTCCCGGGTAGGGGTGCCAATGTCCGGGGCCACGCAGGGCAGAGGCTGGGGGACGGGGTTGTCAGCCCTGTTGAAATGTGAAATGGACATTTCATTTCAGTCAGATGTCACAGAGGTGGATACCCCAGCCTCCATTTCAGTATTTTCCCGAGAAAATGTTTCTTGCCAAGAAGTATATTTACTGCATGTTCATCAACCATTGAGGTCCTACTCTGAACAAATAAAAGAATGCTGGGTGTTCAGAATCAAGAGTGATTGTACCTGGTTGAGGGGCTCAGAAATGGCTGCGTGTAGCAGGTGGGATTTGGCAGCATCTGGAAGGACTGGGACAAATTTCCCAGGCAGAAGTGGGGCAGGGAGAGCTTGCCAGGTGGATGGTGCCGGGGGCATCAAGGCACAGAGGACAGTGTGAATCGTCGGTGGCCAGGGTTCTGTGTAGGACAGAGGGTGGGAGACTGGGAGGGGAGCGCAGGGTGGAGGAGAGCACAGGGTGGTGGGAAGCCCAGGGTACCAGGCTGAGTCTCTAGCACTAGGGGGCCATGCTCTGCTCGCAGATCACCGCCCTGCCTGTTTCATTTCTGTGCCACCCACACCTCTCATTCCTGCTGCACAAGATATTCTCTGCCACCTGGACAGCCAATCTCCTAAACATTTCTCTCTGTGCCTGTCTTACACTGCCTCCTCCACGTGGGAAACGTTTCTTCTCTTTGCCTCCTGGAGAATTTTTCCTCATCCTTCAAGATCCAGCTCAAATGTCACCTCCTCCATGCAGCCTTCTCTGATTGCCACGGTCTGCATGAATTCTCTCTCCCTCTGGGCTCCCACCCCAGGGAGCTGGCATTGCTGTTCACCACTTACTGAAAGCAAGTTTGGGGGTGGGGGCTGGTGAAGAGACCTGTTTCTGCCACGCAATGCCTGGGTAACCACCTCGATGTCCTCAACGGTAAGAGGAAAAATATTGCAAAGAGTTTTGAGTAGCAATAAATGGAAGACATCAAATGATGTAATGCCTGCTACAGAGCCTGGCCTGGAGTAGCCGCTCAGACCAGGCTCCTGCTTGCTGCCTGACCACATTCTGTCTCCATTACCATCAGCCACTCACAGGAACGTCTCCACAGCTAGGCTGTGAGACCGGGGGCGGACCCAGTCTTTCCAGTACCTTCCGCATCTGGCGCAGTAACTGGCAACCTGCTTTAGCTGCGTTCCTTCCCATGGAGAAGGAGCAAAGCTGTTCAGGGCGGTTTGTAGATGTGAGAATCAAGTTTGTTTGTTTGTTTTTCTTATGACTGTTCTGATTAAGCCAGAAACTTCCTGAAGTCGTACAATTCTCCTGTCCCCAGAGAAGGATTTGAATAAAGTATCCTCTTGCTGCAAGGAAAATTAGAGATAATTAGGCCAGTGGTTTTCAAAATCTGTAAAGGACTGAAACCATTTTGTTCAAATGAAATTTTATAGGGAAGCTTAAGCTACACAAGCAGAGGAAGCATTATTTATGCATATATTGATATTTATTATCGCTTAATAATAAATTAATTAAGTCACCTTGACAAATGTACTTATTTCATCATCTTAAGCATATAAAAAGATAAAAGCTCAATGAGATAGTTTCGATTTGCACAAAAATGAGAAATTAGGCCTTATGGTGATCCTTTTCTCAGAATCCAACTCATTTCCATACTTTATTTTGTTTTCACAGTCTGGAAAAAAACATACTTAATTCACAGCGATGAGTAGATCCAAATGATTACTGTGTGGTGATAGTCTGTCTTGGCATTTCAATGCCCTCCAGGTACTCAGACAGGTCGCTGTGCTTTGAGACTTCACAAGAACGAGCTAACCTGGTCACATGAATTGTCGCCAGCCTGCATGGTGTTAAAGCTGCCTGTCCTATCTATCGTACTTACACCATGGCTAAAAATATTGTTTACATATAACATTTTAAAATAAAACATTTCTGAGACCCGTAAAGTAACGTCTTGGGTCTCTAGGGCGTGTGATACGAAATCGCTGATGGAGACCACCCCTTTATATCACAGATGAGTAAGCTGAGGCCCGGGATACCTGGGACACAACAAGGACAGGTGGAGTCCACACAGGGCATAGGTGGCAGGCTGGGGTGACAACCTAGGCCTCCTGCCTCTCATCCCAGAGCTCTTCCAACTCTGTTCTTTGTCTTTCCTGATTCGTCTTAGTGAAACAGTGTTTATGTTGCTGTTTGTGTTTTAACAAGTCAGATACCCCAGCTCTAGAGCTCGATTTGTATCAGAGGTCTCCTTAGATCCGGCGGTGAGCGTGAAACAGGCTGCTTTCCGGGCTCACGGGTCCCACGCGGAAATCTGCCTCTGTGCCTTCTCCCCCGGCCCGGAGGATTCCGCCCTGTGACGGACCCTCCGAGTGCATTCGGCCAGCCGGGCCGACGTAGTAATGTTGATTTTGTGTTTGGTCATCTGTCAGAAAAGTAAAAAGCAAAGCTGGTAATTTGTGTTAACTAAGCTCTTTCATTATAGGAACTCAAGGGACAGGGTGGGGAACGCACATTGTTTCCTCCAGCTGCCCCGGATCCTGACGGTGATTGGTGTCGTTACGGAGAAATCCTAATAATGTGGCGCGTATGGAAAAGTTTAAGGCAAAGATGATGGGTCATTTTCCAAGTGTTCGGCTTGGATATCAAGAGCTGTGCAGTTTCTTTCCCCACTCTGGCTTTTCCTGGCCGGGCCCATCTCCCATTGTGCCTCTTGCCTAGCGGTCACGGCCTCTGAGTTCCCAGCTCACGGATGGAACCTCCCCAGGGAGGGAGAGAGTGTCACAGAGGGACCCCACATTTTCCGCTCTTCACCACAAAAAAAGTCTTGCTCTGGAGTGTGTTGGGTGTCCACTCACAGCTGCTACATTCTCCTCTTCAACCTCTCACCCCTGACCTCGGGTTCTGATTGGCAGGTACTCAGCACCCAATTCCAGGCAGCATTTTAAGGGTGACCTCTCTTGTCTGAAGGCAGCCCCTTGGGACAAAGATAGCCCTGGATCAGACCGTCCTTAACTAATAAGGGTGATGTTAATTCTTCAACTTTCAGCCGATATCCTCTCTTTATAAAAAGGCTTTGAACTGAGCTTTCCTAGCAAATTGCAGACAGGATTTGAGTCACGAACACAGAAAGTGACTTAGCCTCACACCTCCAAGAACACAAAACTCTGATTGGGCCTCAAGAGGAAACAAAGAAGAACAGAAATTTCTTTTCCTTGTTAGAGAGTAAGGTGTTTCTTCCATATCAATCATCTTTATTAATCTGAGGGATGTTGCATTTATCTCATAGATGCAGGAACCTGTAGAGGAAGAGGGTGAGAGGAATGTCAACTTACCGGTCTTCAACATGGGCATCACACTGACCTTGAGTTTCAGCTGGTCCAGTATGGCTAAAGATGCAACTTGAGGTGATGAACTATAATCAGACTTAGAGGAAAATGTCATCCTTTGAGACCAATAGGTGCATCATTATGGCTGCTGCTGATCATAGCTGTGGATGACACCCCCGAACCCCGACTTTTCTTGGCTAATTAGGAACATCTCAGTATGGCCAAGCCTCTCAGGCATTTGGGGACAAGGGAAAGCTGAATGCCTCTTCCTTTATTGGATTCAAATCATCTTTCTGAGGAGGTTGTACATGAAGAGTTAAAGGCAAGCCTGACAAAATACACCGGGATCCAAATGTTTGCCAGTGAGTCTTTAAAAAAGACTTGCTCTCGCTCTTGGAGCCCTGGTTGACCTTTATGTGTGAGGGGTGGAAATGCCCCCAGGAAATCTCAGAAACCTCAGAGGAAGCTGTCGACAAGCTTCCAGCGAACTGGGTTTGTGTTCATGTTCTGCAGGCAGAGAGGAACAGATGGGCTTTGACAAACCTCAGGCGGATGAGGACAGTCTTCAAAAGGTAGGTTTCTTACATTCTGTTTTTTCACTGGTGGAATGACAAGCCACACTGCAGTGTTTCTGGGCATCATGGTGGGGGTTGATGGCCATTTTAAAGAAATTATAAAGAGCAGCCAACGGGAGTCAGGAGCCCTGTGTGTTTAGGCAATTCACATAACATTGCACCCATGATTTTCTCCTTCGTAAACAGGGGCAACCAAAAAGCCCTATCTACACCTCTGAGCTGTTGTGAAAACTGGATGGGACACTGGAGATGTGATCCACTTTGTAAATAAGTCAGAGGCTATGAGGACCCAGCTGCAGGAACTCAGTGGGACCATAATAGAGAAGGCAGGCTGGAGTGGGCTCGATCTCAGGAAGCCGAGGCGAGTGAGGAGCCACTGATTGACTTTGGAGAGCAAAGACATTTTCTGTGACTCCAGACAGATGCTGTCTTCACTGGGAGGTCTACTCTGCCTTTGCATTCCAGCCATAGAGGTCTTCTGGTCCAATAGGAACACTGGAGATAGATCCAGTGTACTAATCTCCTCAAGGTTCCCTGAGCATGTGACAAAGGGAACACCTCCTTCCTGAAATGGGTAGGGCCCTGCCCATTGAACCAGAAGTCAGTGGAACCCTCCCATCCCTGAGGTCTTTGCTGCCCAGTCCCTCCTATGGTCTTGGGGCAGTGGGTGCTAGAATATCCACAGTGAGATATGCCCGCAGGGGTGGGCAGCAGTCCAGACAACCTTTGAAAGTGGCGTGTCTTTTCATTGACAGTTAACCTGAAATGAAATCATGAAAGTTGCTAAATTCTGTGCAGTCTGGGGAGCACTCATCTTCAGTGTTCAGCTGGCTTGGCCATGAGCCAGGATCATAAACACTAACTCTTGTGGACCACCTGAGCAGAGGTTGTGGAACCCCTGAAACCCAAGTCTGGGCCAACTTTGGAGCCATTTGTATGTTTGAGACCCCTGAAATCGCTGGGTTGGGTATCTGGCTAGTGGAGGTGGTCAGCATCAACCCTTTTCTCTCCTCGCCACCACCCTCAGAAGAATCCAGGACTCTAGTCCAGTTAGCTCCCCAACAGAGGTCAGAGTCGGAGCTCTCCAAGGTGCTGATGGCCCAGGCCAACTCCCCCAGAGGGCACATTACACCGCAAATGTGCCTTGGAGCCCACCTAAGTCAGCTGGGGACCTTTCTTTGCCTCCATTCTTATGACATGGAGGGCAGTCTGATACCCTTGAGTGGCAGAAGATGGGAAGATTGACCAAAGTCTCTGAGCAGTCCTGAGAATATGAGTGATGCATCTCTAAGATCCTTGGCGGGGCCTGGCTCAGGAAATACTTTGGAAATAGCTACCTTTGATCCAAATTTGTCCATACTTGTATATTCTCATAACCTTAGAGAAATAGAAAAATGCTTCTTTTAGCAAGAGTCTACCATGAGGGGGCAACTTGGGCATCCTCTTGATAGACTGTGGATGTGACCACTGAAACCAGTTGGGGGCTGTTTGAGTAGTTAGGCCAGAGACACATTCTGAACCAGGGCAATGACTTTAATCACTGGGAGAATCCTAAGAAGCAACGTCAAGTCAACAGGACTTGATGACTAAAGAATGTGGTGGGGAGAGGGGGGCAAGAGAGAGGAGAGGAATGATCCTTGACTCTCAATTCAGTGGCTTGGGAAACTGGGTAGATGGTGATGCCATTCACCAGAAGAACTATCAGGGTTTCTTGGGGGGAGGGGATGATAAGTTCAGTTTGTACATGTTGAGTGTGAGGTGCTAGTGGTACTTCCAGCTGGGTTGTCCAGAAGGAGTTGGGTGCATAGTTCTGGTGCTCAGCAGACAGGTCAAGGCCAGTGATGAAGATTTGGAAATCATCCAAGAAGAGGACATGAGAGATGGGATAAGATTAAATCAATCAGGGAAAATGTGTCAAGTGAGAGGAGAGGAGGCATGAGCACAGAGCCTTGGTGGAATGTCCGTGTTGTCGGGATGTGTGGAGGCAGAGGTGCTGATAAGTGAGTCTGCCACAGGCTTCTCATCATCTGCTCACATACTACTTCATCACCAACCCGGCATCGTTCCAATCACCTCCTTCCCACTCCGCTCTGATATACATACACTCTTCGCGACATAATGATGTTTTGGTCAATAACAAATCGCATACTTGACGGTGGTCCCATAGGATTATAATGGAGCTGAATTTCCTGTAAGAAATGGAAGGATCTGTGATCCAGGGGGAACTCTTTTTTTCTCTGATGGCAGCAATATCTGTGGGGCTTGGCTGTAGATTCTGTCTCACTCACAGCACCTCAATTTTGAGTGTACAGGTGACACCCCAATCAGTCCGCCTCTGACCTGTTCCAGCACCGAGGAGCCTGTCCCCCAGTGCTACATATTCAGGGGGTGATCCAGCCCTCCCAGATCTAGCTTGCTGGTCTTCAGGGAACATTGCTGTAAATTGTTTGTTGAGGACCCAAGGTCCTGTACAAGGGCACAGGTCCACGGGAGCTACCTTCACAGGTATTAAGTGCCACTGCTGCTTTCGTAAAAGGTTTCTGAGGCAGTGTGGGCCAGCCTGTCCTTCTACTTTGAAAATATTTTCAGACTCTAACGAGGTAAAGCATAAATAAGTTGTATTTCTTGCATCAATTCAATGTGGGTGAGAACCCTTTGTGCTAGATAGGATCTGTGGAACCAAAACCAAAGCGGGCGAGTGGAGGGGAGTGTTTATAAAGTCCGCACTGGTCTGCAGCAAGATCCGGGCCTCCACGTTCAATCACTGACTCACTGACTCACCCGGAGCAACCTCCAATCCCGTCAGCTCCATTCACGGTAAATACCCTGCACAGGTGTACCATTTTTTATCTTTTATACCATGTTTTTACTGAAACGTTTCTACGTTTAAATGTGTTTAGATACACAAGTCTTACCACTGTGTTACAATTGCCTACAGTATTCAGTACAGTAACATGCTGTATAGACTTGTAGCTTAGCAGCAGTAAGCTATACCATGTAGCCCGGGTGTGCAGAGGCCAAACCACCTAAGTGTGCCGAAGTGCACTCTAAGATGGTCACAGAGATGGAGTTAATGAATAACGCATTTCTCACAATTTCTCATCTCTGTTGATACGTGATGCATGCCTGTATATAGATATATAGATTTAGATCTCTAGAGATAGATTTATTTTAATAAATTGGCTCATGGGATTATGGAGGTTGGCAAACCCAAAATCGGTAGGGTTGGCCAACAGGCTGGAGGTCCAGGAAAGAGTTGATGTGAAAGTCTCGCGTCTGCAAGAAGTCTGGAAGCAGAATTCCTTCCTTCTTGGGGGATGTTAATCTTTTTTTTTTTTCCTCTGAAGGCTCTCCGCTGATTGAATGAGTCCCACCCACATTATGGAGGGTAATCTGATTTATTCAAAGTCTACTGATTCCAGTGTTAACGTGACCTAAAACATACCTTCCCAGCAACATCTAGACTAATGTTTCACTGAATATCTGGGTACTGTAGCCTACTCAAGTAGATACATAAAATTAATCATTACAAGGTGGGACACCCAATGGGAACCTAATACCCAGGTCCAGATGAGGTTAAATACATAACCATAAAGAATCACCTGTTCCTTCCAAGTTGCTTTAATGGCCCAGAGGCCTCTCCTTCTCACTCTGCTCACCACACATGCACCCAGCGTGTGGAAGAGCAGGGCCGCTGGGGCCCTTGTCAGAACGTGTCCGTATTACCATCTAATCACATTTGCTCATTCCAGCCTGGTCTTTCTAGATTCTTCAACCTAGTTCTCACTTCAGGCCCCCTTTCTTCCGACACCCTATTTTGGACACTCCTCTTTGTCCTCCGCTTGGAGATTCTCCTTCCCATTGGATTCTGGTGTTTGATACATTGCACCTTCCAGAAGCAGGTAATGGAAGCTTCGGCTCCCACTCTGTCCCACCCAGCCTCACAGGTTTAGAAAGGTTGCAAGACAAAAGAACATTCTCATTTCCATTTCAAAGTTGGAAAATGTGAGATGGAGAGGAATTGAATTACTAGCCCCAAAACATCTTTCAGAAAAACCGAGTGCTGCCAACAATGGGGTTTTCTGCATAGTCACACCATTCCCCATCTGTGTCGAAATCCTCGGTGCATTTTTCAAGCTTAGTGTCCAAGACATCTCCAGCCTAATAAGAATAAGGTGCCCTGGGCTGGTTCCCAGCCAGGGCGGGAGTGAGCAGATACACATTCCTTTGAAGCTGGTTTCAGATTCTGGAATGCTTTCCTGGAAACCACACAATCTCAGGAGAGATTCATCACCTCCTGTAGCTGCCTTAGGACTAGGTCAGCACAGGGGCCCTGGACCCCTGAATGAGACAGTGTCTGCCCGGATTAGCAGCTTCCTGTGTGGTGACTGCAGGATTTACTCAGAGCCAGCCTGGGCAGCCCTGGCTGAGCTTCAGAGTGAGCCCCCTCCTCATCTCTCCCCTCACCCTCCTCTCTCCTCATCCCACACATACTCCCCCACCGAGCCTGAGGGTGGGGATTTAGGTATCAGGACAGAAGGCCCAGGGACAGAGGCACAAGCAGAGAAACCCTTCTCCAGGCGTGGACCTGGAGACGTTCTGCTGTCCAGGAGCTGAGGAGAGGCTTTGGCTGCCCCACTGTACAATGACGCTGAGATGTTATGGGAAGGCTGCCGTGGGGCAGTCCTGTGAGACCTGGGAAAGGTGTCAGGGACCTTGAGACCACGTCCTAATTATGCTGTCCCCTTCCTGCTACCCTCAGGCAAGTCACAAAGTCAGAGACAGTGATGCGCGATGTGTCCTCGGGATCATCTTTCTATTTCTCTCACTTTACAGATGGGGAGGCTCTAAGGAGTCACAGCAATCGCTTAAGGTCCCCGACTGAGGTGGTGTCAGAACCAGAAATAAAGCATCCCGAGCAATACATTTTCCATTATTGCCTCCGTCCCTCCTTAATTTCTCTGGGCCTCAGATTTCCTCACCTGTCCAGCGGGGGCCAGTAACACCTGCCTCTCAGGGCCATTGTAAAGATCAAATGCAATCATGGATAGAAAAAGGTTCTAAATAGGTGCACGCGATGGTCCTCAGGGGACTCTTGGATCCCAGGAGTGGCACCTACTTACGTGTCCTGATCTGGGTGTATTTGCCTTCCCCCATCTAGCCCAGCAAGAATGGAGGTATGAATTCCAGGCTGAGGGAGGCCAGGGAGGATTCCCAGCTGGAGCTCCTGAGCATGTCACAACTGGTGCTAAAATACTGAGACACTTGCCCGGTTCTCCCTGTGGCCCCCCTCCCCAGTAACTGCTGGACCTCGGCACAACCCACACATCCAGGGTAGACATCTGGCGGAGCAGGAGGTCTCTGAGGACCCTGCTCCAGCCCTACTACCAGTCGGCATCCATTCTGATCGGTCAGTGCTCATACCATACCGGGTATTTGGGTTATCTATTGATATGCAACACACCTCTCTGAAACTTAGCAGCTTAAGACAAGTTTCTTATCATTGGTCAAAGTTCTGTAGGTTGACCAGGCTTGGCTGCATGGATCACCCTCAGGGTCTCTCCTGCAACCGCAGCCAGATGGGGTTGGGGCTGACGTTATCTGAAGGCCCAGCTGGACTGGACATTTAACATGGTTCATTTCCGTGGCTGGCAGTGGGTGCTGGCTGGCAGCTGGGAGCTTAGTGGGGCTGTCACTGAGCGGAGCACCTATATTTGGCCTCTCTAAGTGGCTTGGGCTTCTCTCAGCAGGGTGGCTGATTTCCAAGAGGGAGCATCCCAGAGCCAGCGTGTCCAAGGCAGGAAGCAGAACTAACTAGGTGCCGTCTCCACCACAGTCCGCTTGTGGAAGCTGTCGGGGTCCTCCTGGATTCAAGGGGGTGGGCGAGTGCCCAGATCACCTTGTGGAAAGGCATATGGGTAGGAGAGAGAGATGGTTGCATTCCTCTTTGGAAAATACAACCCGTCCCAATCACTGTAGGAACAGCTCGCCAGGTTGGCCTTCAGTCTTTCTGATGCCCCTGCCCTTCCTTTTACAGCCCTTCCTCCCTCCCAGTCAGGCCTCCGTCAGTGCATGGGAGAAGCCGCCCCCTCTCCGGGCTCCCTCTGCTCTCTTCTCAAGTCTCCATCAGAGAAAAGATGATGGCTGTTCTTCATGCTCTCACACTCAAGCCCTCCGCAGGTACTTTCGACCACATTTGCATCAACTATGATATGCTCCATTTTCTGGCCAGACCAGAGGGTGGTGTTGACCTCAGGAGTGCCAAAGTGACCAGTGTCAAATCTCATCCCCCGGGGGGGTGTTGTCTAGCAGGGGTTGTGCCATGGCAGAAACCATTGCTGTTAGAGGTCTTCGAGAAAACTTTGGCCCCTGCCAGAGACAGTGGTGTGTCATGAATGAGCCGTCTGAAAGGGCTTGGCCTCCCCTGACCAAGTTCAAACTCCACGTCCTTGACATCAGACCCTGCCTGCTGCCTGCGGGCTCCTGTCTACCTGAGCTGGGTTCTGGGTCTGGATAATTCCTGCTGCTGCTCAGAATGGCTGGACTTGGAGTCACTCTCAACCATCATCATGATCTAGAGAGTTCCATCCACCCAGTTTCCTTCCCCCACTGTGCAGTGTGGGTGTGTCTGCAATCCGTGTCTCTGCCACGTGCTTCTCCCCCACACTGCTCTCTGTGGAAACCTTGCCAAGCCGTCTTGGGGAGAAGAATCTGTATGGCCTTCGTTCCACGGAGGAAAAACAAGTGGCTCTCGGTCCTGCTCCCATCCAACCAAAGCCCGATGTGCTTTTTAACGGAGGGAAAAAATCTGTTCTTCATAAAGAAAAACAAAGGATGATAAATTATAGGACCTCGTAAAATATATTAACATGAATCCACACTTTCTTCTGGATAATTGAATTTAGAGTGACATCAGCCAGACGCTGCTGCTTATGCAGGAATGCCAGCCTCCCGGGCTGTTTCTCATTCTTTCAGTGTGACCCCACAAAGGCCTGGCTGAGTCCGGGCCTCCATTGTCTCCAGGCCGGCACGTGTTGTCATGTCCACAATTTCATGACTTGCTCTGAATTAGGAGCTTCATTAAAATGATATGTCTCTCTCCACGTTGTAAGTGACAAGTGACCTTCTAGCCAAATGTGGCCTCATTAGAGGACAGGAAAGAATTAAATGTCGGGATGCAGGATGGAAACGTTTGGATATTTATGAAGGTCAAGTGAAGGGTGAGCAATGTCACAGAGCCGTCCAATAAAGTCAGGCCGGTGTTCTCGGGAATGACTGTCACGCTGCTCTTTGGCGCCACGGGAAGAGGGTTTTCTGTCGACTTTGCTTGTACTGCCAGGCTGCGGACTGTCCATGGTCTGCAGGAAGCCACTGCCATATTGTAATTATAATTGGAAGACTGGTTTGAGGGAAAATGGGAAAATGTCCAGAAATAACTTATTTCTGCCAACTGTCATAATCTTGCACTCCGACCAAGTATTCACTGGTTAACTGACGCTTCGCCAGGAAAGGTCTCAGGAGACAGGCAGCTTTGCTCATCCGCGAATCCCTGTGGTCTGGCTCCGCTGGACTTCCTGTCTCTGCAGACCTCGTCTTTATCTCTTCAAGTAATAGAAGAAGTCTGGTTTTCAAAGCCACGCTCAGTGCGTTCATTGGCTCGGGGCTACTCGAGGGAACGAGGAAGGGGCTTTGGGTCTCTAGGAGTTGGCACCCTGATTGGTGTGACCCCAAGATCTGGAGGCTGTTGGAGCAGGAGGTGTTGGTGGGGGGTTGAAGGATGCTGAGACTCACTGGGGTGGTCCATTCCAGGTCCGAGAAGTTTGTGCCCTTAGGTCCCCAGCATCTTGGGGATTCAGGGGGCAGGCTCACCGGGTAGGACTGTGCAGATTTGGCACAAGGATACCTAGTCAAAGGGATGGGCAATGGATGAGTTTTAGCTTATGTTCCATTTGCCTAGCTGTCGATGCTGGGCTGCATCCCTCTGGAGGATGGGTGGTCGGTGAGTCCGGTCAGGTCCACTGCCTGACTTTATAAACGAGCAGAGTTTGGAACGGCCACACCCCTGTGTGGATGTGTCACCTGTGGCAGCTTTCGTGTGACGAGGGCAGAGGAGTGGTTGTGACAGAGCCCTCACGGCTCGCGAAGCCTAGAATATTTACTGTCTGGCCCTCGATAAAGAAAGTTTGCAGAGCACTGATCTAGAGGTGAGGCACCTTTTTCTAATTTGCAGAAGGCTCTGTCTGCCTGCCAAGCCCCAGTTGCATCTGAAAGATAGGGGCCGTCTTTTTCTAATTTGCACAGAGGTGCCTTATGGGCTAGCAAGGCTCTAAGGAGGAGCTCCCAGTCCTGCCTCTGAGGGTGGGAGCTCCCGGGAGCCTGGGCTCATGCGCACGGCCTCCCCCTGGCCTGCCGCAGGCTGCCAGGGGACCCCGGAGCCGGTCCAGGAAGAAGAGCTACGGACTTGTTGCTCAGAAAGGCTGTTCGGGGCGGGCGGGGGTGGTTGTAGCAGCTCCCAGAGGTAAAACAAATGCTTTCCTTGTTGTTTTTCCAAATAACCGTGAAAGAGAAGGTTTGTTTTTGGATCTTTGTCGCTGGCCACTCCATAAAGAAATGCAAACTGTCTCCTGGGTTATCAAGCACTTGTTTACACAGCAGGCCTGATTGACACGGTTTATTTTTCTGTGGTTTTTCTTCTAAACGAAAGTGAAACATGAACCAGAGAACTCATGGAGTTTCCTCCTCCTTGTGCAGCCCAGAACCTGCAAAGGAGGTGACTGTTTTCACTTGTGTGACTATCAGATGCCCCATGGAGCTCTGGCCACACTCATGGGAAAGATCTGGTCAGCTACACCTGAAAACCTGCAGGATCCCTCGTCCTCCCCAGGGACTCGATGGACAGAGGAAGGCCAATGGTTGGTAGAACGGAAGGCTGGAAGGGAACGCAGAGTTGTCTTGTCTTCTGACACCCTTGGCATCCTTCCACTGAGCATGTGGGAATCAGTCTTGGTGAGGTGCATCCAAGGCCTCATGGGACCAGGTTCTACCTTCTCTGATCAACCTTGAGGGGCAGGATTTGGGGTCCATGGCAGGAAAGAGGCCCGTGGAGGTCCAGATTGCAGGGAGCTGGGCCTGGTGGGATAATCGTGTCAACAATCTCTGCACACCCACACATGATCATTTTCAAAGTTGTTCTCATTCCTGGTCTCATCACTCCTCCCCACTCTCCTATGATGCCGACATGATTTTCCCGCACCCATTAGTCATTATGTATAGTTTAGACATCATCTCAAAAAAATGTGGCTTGATGGGATGGATTGATAACTCTAATGGCCCACACAGGTTAAAAGGACAACACAATAGGTGCTTGTTGCTTTTCTTTATAACAGCAAAGAGATTTTAAAAACCCACCTCTGGCCTTGTTAACTACGCAACCTCTTATTTTTTAAAAGTTGGCTACACAAAATCCAAACAGGAATGGCCTGTATAAAAGAAAGGTCGTGAGGACAGACCTGGAGGGAGCTTGAATCAGAGATGTGGAGATGCCCGGAGATGGCAAGGCCACAGGAAGCTGCTCTGCATGAGACACAGAGCCTGGAGCTGCTAGCTGCCACTCCTTGGAGCAGAGCAAGGCGGGCAGGATCCTGACCCCCTTGGGCTACTTCCAGGGGCTATAGCCTCTCTTGCCAGACCCCAAGGAGATGTGTTCCTCACTTCCCTTCCTAGAGAAGGTCTCCTCTCTTCTATGTCACCCTGGTGAAGGTTGTGGGAACCCTCGAATGTGGCCCAGTCGTGTTATGCATGACATATGCAACCCCAAGATTTGTGTGGAGCCTGCTTCTCTCAGCACTGCATGCCACATTACGCTCAGCACCCCTACACGATCACACGTCTCCATACAATATGTGTGGCATTATTCAGTGTATCAGGACACTCAGTATTGGCTACAGGATCTCCGGGTCTGTTTCACTCAACATTTCCCTCACAGGTAAGACACATCCAATAGTCTTACTCAGCAAGTGAATTAATTCCCCTGCAGTAAGTGGGAGAGTTGCAATGCTCTTGGACTCACTCAGCTGGGTATGTGTGCACATATGTGTGTGTGTGTGCATGTGTGTATGCATGCATGTGTGAGTGTGCATGTGTGTGTGCATGGGTGTGACCTCCTCATGAGACCGTTGTTGGCCCTCTCTGCCTTCACTGAGAGGACTTGCGTGCAGTGAGCAGCATAAGACATTTCAACTGAAATGAGGTAGAGTTTGAAGCCTGGGAGAGAGTGGGAACATTGGGACATTTCCCTGAAGCCACCTCTTGTTGCATGAGTGGCAGGGGAAGAATTTGATGCTCTATCAAGTTCTAAAAGAGAACAAAGCCCCTTATACTCAGGTTGTCTATGTAATCAATAATCAGAGCCAAGCAAACACTTCCTAAGCAGCTCAGGTCTGTAACTCCAGTCAGAGCAACTCTGGAAGGAAGCTTTGTCTTTGCAAGGCGAGTGGTTGGTTAGTGCCTGAGCAATTCTTCCCCAAACGCCCCTCCCTCTTCCCAGGAGTTGGCGAACCAGCTGGCTTTGGCGGAGGCCACTTTAGTCAGGGCTCCAAAGCACCAGAGCTGCAGTCTAAGCGACAAAATTACAGTTTTGTTGCTTTTTGTAAGGAAAGACCCCAGTTCTTGGGTTGCATCAGCTGGAAGGAGGAATCATTTCCCTTGAAGTCAGAGCCAAGCACTCTGAGGGTGCCGCCCTGTGCCGAGAGGTCGAGGTGTGAGCACTGGTGCATGGTGGAGAGATGAAAACAGACTCCAGCCTTTGGGGGGGGCGGGGGGCGGGTGCAAATGCTTCTAAGGCACTGGAGTTCTGCACCACAGAATCAGCCTGTGCAAAGCATGGATGTTCACACGTACCCAAATCTTTTCTCCAGTCAGACAGTTTTGCACGATAAACTTGACCAGTCCGCCCTCTGCACATAGGCTGTTGACGTCCTCATATTCCCATTCCTCCAGATTTCAGCTCCCAGATTCCCACCCCCAGCACTGCCTCTTCAACCTCCCTCCCTCCCCAGGCATCTTCTTCTCCAGGCGGTCTTCCCTGTCCCTCTCAAGACAAGCCCGCCCTTGGATGGTCCAGAGCATCCTTGGTCTTTGCCAGGAGTGCCTGACGGTGATGGCCAGCATGAGAGATGGGCCAGCCTTGCTTCCAGACTTGTCCTACAGAAGGTCTCCTCTTTCCTAAGGCATTATAATCTATAATGTTGGATACTGTTGGACTTACATCCAGGAGCCTAACTAGGTAGGTGTGGCCAATGACAGTGAGGCCATGAATAATCAGGACACCGCACCAGGAGTGTGACACAGACTGAGGGTCCATGGCGTGGTGTCATCCAGGGCCCACGAGCATGATGGATGAGTCTCTGCTCTTCCCAGCTTCCCTGGGCCTTCTGTCTTGCCATGAGTGTAATGGAAAGTTTTAGGTCCCAGGGCTCCGTCTTTGTTAAAGTCATTAGTATTTTAAAGAGATTGTTTATGCCAACAGCCGTTCATCTGTTCCCTTAAATGACCTGAGGCCATGGCCACAGTTGCTTTTACATCTGCCTCCTTTTGGTCTCTGAGATTTGGGGGCTGGAGAGAGCTTCCTGACACTTAGTGGCCTTGGAGCACCAATTACAAATCAAGGAGGTAAGGGGCTCATGGGGAGTTTTGGGGTACGGGGCATCTGTTTCTCCAGAGACCACAGGAATGGTTTCTAAAACGTGATACTCGGATTGCACTGTCTTGTTCCATCGGATGTCACCAAACGCTGGCGAACGAGAGAGCGGGAGCATGTCTGTCTCTTGCATCTGGTACAGTTTTCCCTTCTTTCCTCGGTTTCAGTGTCTGCTGCCCCCGACAATGT
This sequence comes from Tadarida brasiliensis, assembly GCA_030848825.1. NCBI lineage: Eukaryota > Metazoa > Chordata > Mammalia > Chiroptera > Molossidae > Tadarida > Tadarida brasiliensis. The sequence goes on along the minus strand of CM061270.1, from coordinate 67,153,093 downwards.
CTGTTTATCAAGAGACCTCTGACTGATAAAACATTCTTCCCCCTGGGTCCAGAAGCATGAGTTCAAGGACAGCCTTTGCCAAGAGTGCCTACCTGCGCCGTGGCTGGCATGCACGACCAGCCCTCGGCAGTCTCGCTGTCGGGAGAACCCACCACTCCGAGGAAGATGGAGAAGAACGTAGCCGACACTCGTTTGACCCCACTCAGAGCGTGGGAGGCTCCAGGACATGTGACCTGGAAAGAATGATTTTGGGGGACTGGCGTGGTCCTCAAATTGCTCAAAGGAAAGAAGGAGAGGAAATAGACTGCGTGGCCCCAGAGGCAGAGGGAGAACTTGTGACGTAGGAGACTTGCCGAGAGGCACATCTGAGGCCAACAGGAGGCAGAACTTTCTAACAAAGAGTTGCCTCCATTTCCAGGGAAAGATGGCAGAGGGTGGGCGGATACCCCCAGTGACGTTGCTAAAGACCGTTCCTACAACGCACGAGACCTAAGACGCCAACTGTAGAATAAGAACATGCCATCTGGTGGTCCTTAATAAAATCACCCCCCCCACAACAAAACGATGATTAAAGACAGGGCTTTTAAAAACGAACGAAATTGCTCATTTTTAGTGCCAAAGTAATAAGGCAGGAGGATGGAGCAAAGAATGGTACACATTTAGAAATTTACAAGGCATTTGATTATCCTGTATCTTATAAAAGAAGTGGTTGTTCATCCAAGATTAGGGTGATACCGGTGATCGTGGTCAGGGCTTTACTCTCTTCTGCAGCTCAAAGGAGAACAGCTCCTGGTCAGGCAAAGTGAAGCCAGCCCTGGTGTGTTGGAGGGAAGGGTCCGCTGGAAAGGTCCCTCTGGGAGATGATGGCTGGCGTAGGTGCCCTCCACATCTGCCATCCACACACAGCCCATTCCCAATGCATGTGATGGCAGCCAGGCAAAGGAAGGCCCCGAGTGCCTCACTGCAGGGCAAAGCTCACAGGCCGGCCTGGTGTCCTGCATCACCCCACCCCTCCCCCGCCCCGCGCGCCCTCATCTCCGAGATAGCCGCTTGCTGAGTTGCAATCCCACCGCTCGCTGCAGCACAAAGGGCACACTCAGGCAACCCGACAATAAAAGCCACTCGAAGGAAGACCAGCTGTACTTATAAACATCCCGAGCACATTAATCTGCTAAAGGTTTTTATGAGGGGAAACATAAAATTTCAAATAAAGGGCTAATGGGAAATATGTCCGAAATGTTGGAACTGCTGGTGCTCTACGGTAGGGAACTGCCCAGATAGATCCATAAAACAAAATGTAACTAACAACTGATTCGGTTTTAAGACCCCGGCCCTCTCACTCCCACACCTGAGTTGTATATTCTATCTGAAGGGCTGTTTCATGTTCCAGAATCAGCTCTGTTTGCTAGCGAGCTGTCACATTTTATGGCCTCGACTTTACAGAGCAGGACATTTCTTTCTTGGAGAAGAAGACTAATAAGAGGTAAAATGCAGGGATTATGGGCTCTCCCACAAATCCAGGCTAGCAGATGCGCCTCTTTTCTGTAATCAAAATGAATATTTTCTTTGGACCCAGCTAAGAAGGCCCCTTAAAACATCCCGGGAACAGGACACATGTGCCAGGCCAGATAACAGATTGGAAGCAGACGGTGAGGAGAGCAGGTGTCCAGCTCTGTGGGGTACCTGCTCCTCTCCCCCTGTAGGACAGGGGATTTAAAACATGACAAGGTGATTTTCTTTTTTTAAGTGAAATAATGGGAGATGGCACAGGGTTAGCATTGCTCCCTGCGCGGCCCCTCACCTCCGGGCACGGTCTGCCTTCTTCCCTGCGGGGGCTCTGTGGGCTCTGTTTTGCATTTTCCCGCCTTACTTTGTGCTAGGCCACTCTGGGCTACAGGGGAGGACACCCCCACCCCAAGTCAGAACCTTTGAACCATGGAAAGAGCTCGGACTGGGGAATTAGAATTGGTTCAAATCCTCTGTCACCCACCAGCTTTGTTGGACTTCAGCAAGTGACTTAGTTTTCACTTTCTCATCGGGACAGAGGAGAAGCACCACCATCACAGGTGCATTGGGCAGAGTCTGAAGGCCAAGGGCCATAGTTAACTGTTGATCAGGCACCTTTCCCTCTCTGAGGCTCAGTTTGCTCATCTATAAAATGGGGGTGATAACCCCTCACAGGGTTGCGAGAGGATTAAATAGGATATGCACTGAAGCGCTTAGCAGAGTCCCTGCCCCACAGTAGCTCTCAGTGACTCTGTACTGTCCCTGCTGTTATTTAAGCAGAGATCAGGCTGCTTGGCAGATGTCTGATGCACCCGAACACCACAAAACTGAAAGACAACACCGGGCGCTGCGTGCCCTGCACCCCTTGCCCTTGATGGAACCCTTGTTTAATTGCAGTTCTAGCCCGTCTCTGGCCCTTGGCTGCTTCTCAAACTCAGGCCAGGCCATCGGCTTTGGGCTCATCAGATGAGCTTGGTTTGCCAAGCTGGGGGATGCTCTAGGGATTTGGCTTGGACCCTCCCTGGGCCATTTCAGCCCCCGATGCCTTAGACAGGACTCCTGTGCTGGTTCTGGTCCCTGCACCGCAAACAGCAGCTCTGGGCTGGTCAAACAGCAGCTCCCTCCGCTGGGTCAACCTCAAGAATAGATGATCAGCGTGGGGCAAGGTGGGTACTTAAAAAATACCAGGAGGACCCTGCTGTACAGTCCATGCTTGTCTGCCCACCCTGCTGCACATCTGACACTGGCACAGAGCAATACCGAACGTCCGCGGTCACTGAAAGACAAAGACGGAAAGATGGAAGGGGCTCAGGGAATGAGATCAGCCTAGATCTTGCCCCTCCTGCTCTGGGGGCCACGCAGGACTTTCACCACCGCTGTCCTCACCCCAGCCAACAGCTCAACAGAACAAAAGGAACACTAACACACTCGCTGAGCAGGGGGAAGGCTGGCAGCTCCTCCATGGCGCCCATCCTGCCAAGTGCGCCGCTCCCGGGGTGCGGTCCTAGCGGGTCCCCCTCCCCTGGGCCAGAGTCGACTCGCTCGTCCTCTTGGCCCACACCGCCTGCCCCAAGCTGCTGACCATGGCTCTTTACTGTTTTAAATTTGTTGTTTTTATGACCATCTCCCAAGGGAGACGGGATTTGTGGAAGGTGGATACCATGGCCTTCTTCTTCTTGTTCCCTCGTATTGCGTATCACAGGGCAGAACCTTAGTAAAGACTAAAGTGAGGGAGCCCAGGCCGCATGGAGAGACCACGCTGCAGGTGTTGAGCTAAGGGACAGTCTGTTCCACTGCTGGGCACAGGAGGGAGGAACCTCCAGACGGCTCCTGCCCAAGCCACCGCCTGGCCACCACGGCATGCAGTGCTGGATGGGAATCGTCCAGCTGAGCCCAGGCATCCCCGAGCATCATGAGAAATAATAATAATAATAATAATAATAATAATAACAACAATAATAATAACGGATCATAGTTTAATACCATTGGGTTGGGTTGGCTTGTTAAGCAACACTAGATAGCTAGATCACTTAAACATCTCCTGGCTGTTTGTGTGGTCATGGCAGCCATGAGCCTGCCCCTTGGAGAAGCTTAAAGTGCCACCACCAGCTGGTGGAGGGTAGTGGCTCCAGGCTGCAGCAGTACCCTGCCTGACCTGAATGCCAGGCCTCAGGGCTGCAGGGACCTTGGGCTATGGGAGTCTTCTGGCTGGACCCCTTGCCTGGAGAGGCCTTGGCTGCCTGGCCCTTGGGGAGTGACCTACCCTTCCTTCCCCGGCAGAGCTGGGAAGACGTCCAGGGCCAGCTGTGTGCTTTGGAAAGCTACTTCTCTGGTTCCGCAGCTCTCTCTCCTGTGCAGAAGTATACGATTAACCTCCAGTTTTACACCCTGGAAATCCATGTGCCATAGAAGATTCAGTGTTTTTCAGGTGCAAGTTCTTTATTTGGCTTTTAGCGAATGAGTACAATAACAAACTCAAATATGCAGGTCCTCAGGGGGTGAATCTGGGAACCACAGAGTAAAGGGGTGTCCAGTTACCCTCTGGCTTGTGCTCAAAGTCCTCACACTCCCTGAAGAATGGGTGTGAGGGCTCAGGCTACACAATGGTCTGGGAATGGAGACTTGGAAGAGAGGACAGAGGTTCCCCAGAATTACAATGCACGCCATTAGCTCGCGAGCAGGTGGTCAGACAGGGAGGAAGGGGGGAGGGCTGTAACGAGGGTGTGTGGTAAGCACCGTACACTCTTTCAAGATACGTGTTCAGCAGCTGTCCCCATCTCCCAGCCCTGCTAGGACGGCGTCCCTCTGAAAGTCACCATTGGAAGCCTAGTCCCCAAAGTGATGGTATTTGTAGATGGGGGATATGTAGGTTTATCTGAGGTCATGTGGGTGGAGCCCCCATGATGGGTTAGTGCCCTTATAAGAAGAAGAAGAGACCAGAACCCTCTCTCTGCTATGTGAGGACAGAGCAAGAAGGTGGCCACTACAAACCATACAGGGGTTTTGAGCCTAAATCTGCCCAAACACCAAATCTGCCAGAACCTTGATCTTGAGCTTACCACCTTCCAGAAGTGTGAGACAAATGTTTGTTGTTTAAGCCACTCAGTTTATGGCATTTTGTTATTGAAGCCTGAGCTCACTAAGGCAAGCTCTAATAGCCTATTTTTAACTTCGTCTTGTGGGCCCGGATGAATCTAAAGATTATCTCCTCCAGCCGATCCATTTACAAGTGAAGGCCCTTGTATCTTGGGGACTTGCCCAGGGTCACACAGCTGTGTGGAGAACTGCCCTCCACAACGTGGGTGGTCTGCCACAGCAAGGCCGTGGCTTTCAAGTCAGAAAGGCATTGGCTTTTATTGTTCACTGTCCATCTGTGCTGAGGCAAGTAGAGAAAGAGACAATTATCCAGGGAGCCCACCAAGCAACACCCCAGAGAAAAGAGGGAATTTCTTGGCAGAGATTGGTTCTAGACAGGGATTGGCAATCCCTAATGTGCGCTCAGGATTCCAGGCCACTTCGTAGGGGTAAGTCACAGACATAAATAATCATGCCCCCCCAGATAGCAGGGCCCAGTTCCCTTGTAGCTCTGGGATTCACAAGAAGCCCAGTTTCAGTGACTCTGCAGACAGACTACTGAAGTTCTGACTGTGATACTACTAGGCTGTGTGACCTTAGGTAAACTACTTAACCTCTCTGCCTCCGTTTTCTCTACTGCAAAATGAATAATAGTAGTAGCTCCCTGATGAAATTGTTGTAAGAATTTTTATTTCACTTTCTTTCTATCTTAGAAGAGTTCCTGGGTATTCATTGCAGTGCTATCAACTGTCATTATTTTTATCTGGACTTGAGTTTTCATTGTACAGAGGTCATGCAGTGGTGTGTTTTATTTTGACAGCATGGTGTTGAATAACAATTGACTTTGAATGGCTTGATGGGGCACACACTCTGCAGCTTGGCCCAGCCTCCACCACTCACATTTCAGACATTTATGTTACCTGCCAGGCCTCAGTAGGCCCTTGGATTCATAACTTATGGTCTATAGAGGAGGTAAAATGGACAGATTGGGACATAGCATTCATGGGTGCAAGAATCTCTGGTAAGGGAGATGATGTCTACAGTCAGTGAAAGCATGCTTGGGGTGAACCATGGTAGCAGTAAATCCACAACCCTTCCTCTTCTCCTGCTGCTGGACCACGCCCAAGGCGGAAGGGATGAAAGCCAGAAGAGTTTAAAACAGTGACTGCCTACGAACACACACTCAAATGTGCACACCAATATTTCAGTCCTAGTCTGAAGGCTGGAAAAGACCAATGTCCCAGCTCAAGCTGTGGGACAGGAGGAATTCCCCCTTACTGAAGAAAACACCGTCAACTGATTAGATGAAGACCACCAACATTGAGGAGGGCAATCTGCTTTATCAGTCTACTGATTCAAATGTTAATCTCATGCAGAAACACCCCCATAGAGACACCCAGAGTCATGTTTGGTCAAGTGTCAAGGACCCCATGGCCCAATCAAGGTGACACATAAAATCAACCATCACACATACCCTCACAGATGCACCCCCAGTTTGGAGCTGGACCAGCCTGTCCCTGTGACCGGTGCATGCCGTGTGGCTTCTTCAGCAGCCACGCGGACTTGTTGGCAGTGTTGGATATTCCTGCTCCTGGGAAGGGTCGTGCACAGTCACACTCGCTGTTTGGAGGCAGTTGTCAGCTCCAGGAGTGGAGTTCTGTGACGGAGGCCTCCCACTGATAAATGACCCGCAGTGAACAATTTCTCTTTGCTGTGGTTTCCTCGCAGGATGGTTTTCCCGGATTCGAGTGGGATGGAAGGGTAATTTCAGCACCTGTCACAGTAGCTGGGAAGTGGAGGCTGTGGGCTTAAAGGCCCTTTGTCTTCCTTCCGACCTCCGAACCGTGCTCTGAGCAGCGGGCAGGCATTTCCTTGACCTCAGACACATCTGTCGACTGTGAGAACATCACCAGCCCAGCCTTTGAGCTGGCAAGATCTGTCCTCATCTCTGATCCCTCTTTTTCCTTTGTCTCTCTTGTGTGTTTATTTTGGCCTGTGGCTGTTCAAAACCCACCATCCTGACGGCCCACAGGCCTGCTTCCTTCTAGGTCCAGCATTAACAGGCCCAGTGCTCGCACACTTACAGTGTGTTCTCCAAACGCTCCATCAGTAATAAAGCTGATCAGAGGTCTTCAATTGCCTATCCCTGTGTCTATTACAAGTTGGTTTGGAATTTTGGTAGGAAAAGAGATGTGTTATTGATTAGATCCTTCGAACTCCAAATGAGCTTCGTAAGTGTTAAGGAAATTAATCTGTTATCTATAATATGAATTCTAGATATTTTTCCCTAGGTTTTAATGTGTTGTTTAGGGTTTTCCTCCTTTTTATGGAATCAGGTTAAATTTAACCATCTCATATTTTACGGATATTGGGTTTGGTGTCATGCTGACAAAGGCCTTTCCTTGTTTGGGGTGATAAAATATGTTTCCCTGGCTTTTCTTCAGGTACATACCTGCTTTCATTTCTCATGTTCAACCCTTGTGAGGTCCCACCTGGTACAGCTTGCTGCCGGGAGTCTGGACGGACCCTGAGGGAGTGGGGCCTTGGGAGGTGGCCGAAGATGGAGGGCCAAGGAAACAGGCCCCGTGTCTGCGTTTGGGTCGGTGCCATTTGGCGTGTGTGGGGCTGTGTCAGACGTCAGTGTCGGTGTCGTGAGCACCTCAGCAGCCACAGTGGCGGCGGAAAAGCTGGAGTACCCCCTCTGGAGACCAGAGAGGGGCTCCTAACCGCAAGGGCTTCCTCTCTGGACTCAGAGGTCTAAGCCCAGCTCCGTTCCAGTGGAACCAGAAAGCTCAGGGGACAACAGGCCCAGCTCCCAGGCTGATGGGCCCAGTGTCCCCGAGCCCCCGCTGCAGGTCCCAGAGGTCTGCTGCTAGGCCTGGGCCTGGCTGGGCTCGGGTCCTGCTCTGGACGTCGGGCCTGCGGGAGGAGCAGAGAACCAAGGCAGGCCCACAGCCACGCCTCTGAGAGGAAAGCGGGGATTTGCCTCCTCTCTCCTGAGTTAAATCAACACCAGGCTGCAAAGATGGGATCACTTAGAGACCAAAGTCTTCCTGCCTCCGGTACGTGTTACTCTCTTGAGTTCCTTCCACATGTTAGAAAGGAACATGCCTTTGGGGGAGCTGTGCTTCTCTCCTCTGCCCCAGTGACTCAGCAGCCTGAAGAACACACAGGTGACGAGCAGCTCGGGGTCCTTGCACCTGTCTACCAGCTGTCCCTCCCCGTTCCCACCAGCCCATCCGTGAATAATAAAACACTCCCTAGCTTTTTGTTTTTCAGAAGCATAATTAAAGACTGAGACGTTCTCTGGTTCTTCTCTGATCCTTTTTGTATGAATTAGGGTGAGTCGGGGTGAATGTGAAGATGCCTTCTTACAGGTGTCTGTGGGCTGTATATTTAAATTTTACGTATTAAATCTTGTACTATCACTTGTCCCAGTGATGCACTTAATCCAATGTGATCTTTGGTTGATGTTGCTCCTTAGTTCTCTTCCTTGCCTGCTGGGTACCACTGATTTTTTAGTCTATATGCTGAAAGGCACTCCTGGACTTGTGGACTCCGTCTGCCCTGAAGTCACAATTTACACAGGCAATTCTAATTCCTTTGTATAATTAGTGACTCATATGCTATATCCCAGAGCCACTTGGAAATACCTCTTGGGCTACCTGCTGTTTTGGATCATCCACGCTTAACTCTTCCATGCACGTATGTGGTTAAGAATTGCTCCCGCTCTTTTGGTTCAACGGACTCCAAGGGATAAGAGGAACATGTCAGATCAAACTGACCCGCAACAAGATGGGAGTAATTGACACAGCACCCGAGCCCTGGAGAGGTTGGGGGAGGCTATTTCATTTTAGAGGGGGAGCTTATTGACCAAAGGAAGACTTCAGTTGTGAAATCACAGCTAGGTGGGCAGAGGAGGGAAGAACTGTTGTCAGGGTGGGAGGAGATTTGAGGGCAGGGCTCTTTAAGGCTCTCACTCTCCTCTGTTGCCCCAGGACCAATAAATTCAGCAGCCTTCAGGCCGAGCAGAGGCTTTCTGCAGTGGGCACTTCCAGTATTTCATCTGTTTGGGAAATCTGCTAGTAGCAGCAGGACAGGCCTGAGAACTGTTCTTCGCGACCCTGACTGCTGGGGTTACAGTTATTTGACTTAAAGTCAGTCAATCAAACGCATCCATTTAGAGCTGGAACAACGGGTGCCAAGAAGCAGGTTCCATTCAGAATTCTTTCTGGCAGAAGGGGGATGCACCCAGGGTCCAGGTCCTATGCCCAGTGGCAGTGGGGACTGAGATGAGTGTCCAGCCACTGGTGGCGAGCCGCCTGTAGTCTGGTCTGCCATACGCTACCTTGCCGTCCTCATTTCCAGCCTGTTTCCTGGTCCCGTGTCTCCAGATTTCCCGTGGATTCTGTAAGCTACCTGATATCGTTCCTAAAAATCCCATTTCTGCTTACCAGACTCGGCTTCTGTTGCTCGCAGCCACGAATCCTAAGAGATAACCCTTCAGCTCACTAAGACCTGAGTGATTTTCCCTGGCAAGAAGTCATGTGCTGATAAACCATCTCCTTAGGGGAAAAAAGTCCCTGATTTGTGACATTCGCTGATTTCCATGGTACGTGTATCTCCACCATGGTCATTTTTAAAATGCTAGCCTCTAAGCACCTGACTAGCAGTATTCCTGAATATTTAGCAATTGGCTGTCAGGAGCCAGGATGGGCCAACTTCGGCACAACACTGCTAAGTCTTAGAACCAAATGGCTGAACATCTGGACATGAAGAATGCCATCAGAGTGTGGCTTTAACGGCCTAGGTCACGGGTTTGCCAGACTCGGACTGGGTGGAGTGTAATAAGGGCAGTGGTGAGCAGTGGTTTGTTCCTAAATTGGGCCAGAGAGCTGAGGCAGAAACCGTCAGGCTAGGAAGAGCCCCTATGTTCTATGGGTAGGAGAACAACCTGTCTTCGCTTCTACCCTAAACCTTAGCTGACTGCTACACAGAATTCAATGTCTTTGGGCCAGCTGCCTCTTCCATCTGGGCCTCCATTTCTCCAAACAAACAATGGGGTGTCACTTGCCATGCTACTGTCAGAAAGCCCTTTGATCGAACAAGGTGTTTTGTGTGGAGAGTTGCGGTGGGTCAGCTCTGCAGGGACGGTCTAAGACTTCTGGGACTGCGGCTGTGGGAGCGGGTTCCCGGGGAGGCTCCTGGCTCTGTGTATGCAACATCTGTGCGATGCACAGCCTGCCTGGTGTGTCTGTGTGTACTGTGTATGATGTGGTAGGACTGGGCCCTGGGGACATCCAGCCCAGGGTGGCTCCAGACAGATGTCTTAGATTACTGGTGATCAGTGGGTGAGCAGACGACAGAATCCTGGTTTGGAGGACACAAAGAGGATTTGAATGTTTAGTAAGTAAAGGATGGACAAAACATGCTACAAGAAATCCGCAAAATGTCACTGGCATGGGCTGGCCTGCTCCCTCTGGCGTGTGTTGACAGCATCTTGTAAATAGTCTGATTAATCCGCGTCCTCTTGGGACCTAGACGTTCACAATTTGAGCTGTGGGTTGTTCCTGGGACTCAATGTGTTGTCCAGTTGCAGAGAGAAACAAAGGGGAGGCTGCGTGATTCCCTGGCCCCCCATCAGAAAAGCCCCAGAAACGGCTCGTGGCCTTCAGGAGGCACTGGTCCCCACACACTGGCCCAGCTTCTGACTCAGAGGTTCTGGGGCACCTGGCGCTTCTGCCCTGCCGGGGCCCAGCCACCCTACTGCACACCTGTGATTAGGGTCGAGTGTAAAACTCTGAAGGTCTTGGGCAAGGCCACCGGCCCTACTAAGGGATCGAGTCCGCTCGCGTGCCTGCCCCCTGCCTCGCCTGTGGAAGCATTTTCTCAACACGAAATGCCAAAACGTCTGGGTGGAGACTGAGGTCCTCAGTAGCAACGTCTTACGTGTACGGACCACGTTAATCCAAGACTCTATTTTACATGAACTGTTTCCCCCGAAAGGACTGTCCTTTAGCTCACATTTGCTGGTGCCAGGCGTTTCAGGCACTCTTGCCTCTGGCCTCCCCTGGCATCGATCTGGTCTTAAAGCCGATGGGACCGAGGTGATGCCCAACAGGTTAAAAGACCAGCGGTCGCCACTTGGCCCCAAACAGCTCTGAGGAGTTTGCATGTCAGGAGTCCTCAGAGCCCAGAGCTGCCCCAGGGCCCCGGGCGCCATCGCCCTAGAGCGGAGCACAGTAGCAGGCCCAGTGCAGGCCCTGGCTGGATGCAAGCTTCTCTGTCTGCAGACCTGCTCACTTCCTGTTTGACCACCTGCTGGCCCCCGGCCTGTCCCCGAGACCTGTGGGCCTCTGCATTCAGAGGAGAGCTAGGAAGGGTTCCCCTGGCCTGTCCCCCTAATCTGAAAAAAAGTGCAAAATTCCATGTTAGACATGAAGCAGAGAAAGAAAGTCTGTGCTCAAAACACACCTCTAGAGGGACAGGAAATTTCCCAAACCATTCTCTTTTCCCCGCAGAAAGCCCACCACAGCAATACTCCAGCTACCTGCTTTGCCTTGAATTAATGTGACATCACCTCAAGTGACTTAGTCTGAAGTTACAGTTTTGAAGGCCTAAAAACCTGCTTTTCCATTCCGCATCCTAACCATGGGGGAGCAGGGTTATGGACTCCGGAAGCTGGAAGGGAGGCTCCTTGCCTGGAGCCATGGCGAAAGTCGGGCCTGGGTGCCCAGCTCTGCACCCTTCTAACACGACCTTGCGGAGGAGGCGTCTTCTGTGTGAAGGCCACAAGCCTTTGGTCACAGGCTGTGAGAGGCTCCTGTGAGCCGGAGGGATGATGGTCTCCAGGTCTCTAGATTTCTCTGCCACATGGGACACCACAGGCATGGCCTCGATCACGGCAGGGGACAGCTCATGGTAGTAAACGGGATACTTATCATTTTCTCCCCCTAGGACCAGAGTGGAGACGGGTCCCTCTAGGAAGGACAGGCTCCATACATTTCTGCCATTTGAGCCTTTGCAGATGATCCCCAGCAGATGCCAATGGCCAACTGGGCGAGGAAAGCATCCCCCGTGGGGGCAGGCTGTCCCTTTGAGGTGGCACTTCCTGGGAATGGCCGGGAAAGCCCAGTGAGGACGTGGGGAGAGCCTCTCTTCCACCTCAGGACAGACCACCCCGCTCCCAGGGCATCCGCCGTGTCCCCGAAGAACACTGCGTTGGGGTGAGCCGCGCGCAGGGCAAGGGGACTTCCCTCGGCCCTGGAGGGCACCTCACAGTGTGACGGGAACATCTGACAGAGGGACATATTGCCGTGGCATAAAAAATACCCCATAAAATGCTTAGCTTTTTCTTTGTTCTTTGAATGACCAAGCCATGTAGGTAAACGCGCTCTGCTGTGCCCATGGCTTGCTGGGGCTTGGAGGCTGGGAAGCAGACAGGGGTGTGGGTCACATGTGGCAAAAACACAACAAAAAGAAAAAAGGCAGACTTTTATGTATGGAAGGGAATGCACCAAAAGTCCCCGAGGACACTGTTGCGTCTAAATACCTTGCTTCAGGCTCTGGGTTCCCGGCAGCCCCGGGGGCGTCCAGCCTCTCTGTGCCCCACGCACCCCCTTCCTAGAGCATGTGTCTATGATGGGCTGAACGATGTCACCCCAAACTTCAAACGTGGAAGTCCTAACCCCCAGTACCTCAGAACGTGACTGTATTTGGAGTATTTAAATACCTTTGAGGAGGTGATCACGTTAGAATGGGACCCTTAGGGTGGGCTGTACGTCTGCTATGACTGGTTCCCAAATTGGGACACACAGAGGGAAGACCATGTGAGGACACAGCGAGAAGGTGGTCACCTACAGGGAGAGAGGCCTCAGGAGAATCCACACCTGCCCACACCGTGGTCCCAGACTTCCAGCCTCCAGAACTGAGACAGTAACCGTGTGTCGCCTTAGCGCCCTGCTGTGGTGATGGTTGCGGAAGCCCCAGCAGACTAACTCACCGGGCCAGTCGCTGCTCCCCAGAGGTACCTGGGACTCAGGCTCCATTCCATCATTTTGTGCCCACTCTCGTCTTCCTGAGATGCAATGCTCCTGTCCTTCAGGGCTCTGCCACTGTCTTTTTTTTTGTTTTTTAGCCAAAAGCAAAAACAAAATAACATGAAATTCTGCCTGTGCTGTATGGTCTCCCTCGCATAAGCTCGCCGTGCCGGTTCAGCTGGAGTGGCTCAGTCCCACGCTGCCCTCCCGCACCGGCTGGAGCTCCGTTTGGTTTCCCCGCACTCTGCCTTCTCTTAGGATGAGATGGGTACACTCTTCCCCCCACTGCATTGTTGGATCTCTGGGGACGGAAAGCTGTCCTGTGTCCCCATGTCTAGCACAGTGCTTGGCACAGAACAGGCGCTCAGTGATGATGTTCTGGATGGGATGAAATGATGTCTCTGCACCCACCACGTGGAGAGGAGATGTAGTACCTACTGTCTGCCTGGTACCCCACCTCTGGGGGTGCTGGGACCAAAACCGCAGTCTCTGTTTGGTTCAGGGAGGGTGTGTGGAGAGGGAGCCTTTGAGGTGGGCCTTGAGAGACATGTAAGGGCTGAAGTCATGGGTCTGGGAGAGCAGAGGAGCAGAGAGCTACCGTATCTGAGTTTCCGAATAATTTCATGAGTGTCTGACGCGCATGCGCAGGAACCCTGGGCCCTGCTCTCGGCAACGAGGATGAGGACGGAGACTGGCCCTACGCCAGCACGCGGGCCGTGGGCTCTGCTCCCTGGGGAGTTCCTTCCAGGGACCCCGGGGGGCTGGACGGCACAGATTGTGCTGCAAGCCTAAGTTGGGACCTTCCTCAGGGGGCGGGCGACGGTCGTCACGCGTGCCAGACCACCCGTGCCTGTGCCCGTGTCACCGGCCTTCCCGTGGGGTTTGTCAAGCGTGGCAGCGTGGGGCGTCCATCTCCACACTCCAGGGCCTCGGGGACAAGGGCCCCCGTGGAAGGGGAGCTTTGACACCCTCCACTCTGATCTGAACACAGGTTTTTAATTTCCCTGTAATTTGCCCTTTCTCCCTCCCCCGGGCTGGCTTCCCTGTCATTTCATTTCCTGCAGGGTTCTCTCCTTACAGCAGAGGTGAAGAGAGCTGACCTCTCCTTGCCCCAAAGCTGAATAAAATACAGAACAGATTTTTGTGAATAAAAATAGGCTGGAATACCAGCAGCCAGTCACTTTGGCCTCCACTCAGCCCATCTGGCCTCGTTCTCTCCCACCCACCAGCCCACAGGTCAGGGCTGCACGGAGAGGGTGTTGGGTCCCTGGCCGAAGCCCAGGAGGAGGGTGTCAGGAAGGAGGTGAGTGGGCAGGACAGAGCCAGCGGGGCCTGTCTGGGTGGCGTTTGGACAACGTCATCCTCTCCCGTGGGGGCCGGCCGCAGGGACAGAAAGCTCCTCACGGGTTGCCCTAGCCAGGAGACCAGGGAGGAAAGATGGAAATGTCAACACCTAGTGGGAAAGAAATTTCTGTCTGGAACATTTGGGAAAATTCCAAGAGGGATACAAATGGAGGCCCTACTAGCAGAGTGGAAGGGACTGTGGCTTTAGGGCCAGACAGACGGCACGGCTGTCTGCCCCCGCTCCCTTGCGGTTGGCTGTGTGATCCCAGTCAAGGAACTTAATCTCTGCGAACCTCAGTTTCCTCATCTGTAACACGGAGAAGGTGATCCTGTAGATTCTGTAGGTGGGCCGCGAGAGTGAAGTAAAGCAGCCCGTGGGAAGTTCTCGGCACATGAAAGGTGATCTGTGTCTTTCTTGTCACTGAGCTCTGACTTAGAGGTCAGGGGGGTATCTGTGACCCCGTCCCCCTCGAGTGCAGCCGCGGCTCTGGTCCAGCCAGTGCCCATTCTCTGCAGAGCCTGACCTTTCCCGGTTTTTTGTGTGAGTTCACTCTCTGGCTCCTCCTCGAAGGAACGCCCACCCGTGAGAGCAGGGACCCAGCGCCCGGCCGTCCTGGCATCCAGCGGGCACCGGGTCAGGAGTTATTAAGTAAATGGATGCAAAAATGATGGCTATTATTTTTACTGTGTCAGGGTAACTTTTTAACATATTAATTTGTTTCTATCTCCATAAATTAACATATTGATTCGTGTGTTTTCCTCCACTTTCCATCCCTTTTGAAGCAGTGGCCAGGCGGTGGGCTTCCTTGCCTTGGGGAGATTTGTGGCTAAAAGCAGAAGTTGTTTGCAACAGGCACTCCTGCCCGGATCTGTTTCCAAAAAGTCTAAAACTATTGAAGAGATTAGTGTCTGGAGGGCTTGTGGAGAGAGAGACAAGGAGGGAGGACAAGAGTGAGAGAGATATAGATAGAGAGAGAGGGAGAGGGAGACAGAGGGGGAAGGAAGGGGAAAGATAAAGAGAGAGAGAGAGAGAGAGGGAGAGAGAGAGAGAGAGAGAGAGAGAGAGAGAGAGAGAGAGAGAGAAAGAGACAGAAAGGCAGAGATATTCTGGAAGAGACCTAAAAAAAGAGGGGCTCCCCATTATCCAACCAAGTCCGGAAGGAGATTTCCGGAGACTGGCTGCGGCAGGAGGGAGCTGTGGGGTCTGGGGATGGCAGTGGATGTTCCCGAGCCCTGACAGGCTCCTCAGGAGGTGGTCAGTACCCAGAGGGGTGGCTGTGCGGTGCCCCAGGGAGGCGGGGATCTGGGCATCAGGGTTCTCCAGTGCCAGCCATGAGTGTCTGGGCAAAGTGGGGGGTTCTTGACTACTGTCCACAGGGGCCTCTCTGTGCCCTGAGGATCCTACCCCGGAGGCAGCACGGCCCTCGAATGGCTGAAGGGAAGTGTGGCGAGTCCAAGCCCAGGTGTTCCCCCTCCTCCGCATCATTTAGTCACCCATTTCTTTGAGCTCGATGGCATACCCTGTGCCCATGCTTGGAGGAAGGGGTTGGTAGGTGTGAGCAGTGCCGTTCCTGGTCCCGGACATGGCAGGAGCGTGCCACCCACGTACTCACTGTCACCCCTGTCTCTGCTTGGTCCAGGGCTTCACGTGTGGCACAGGTCGGAGGAGACTGTCTGGTGTACAACAAAGGTCATACTACTGTATTTTCCTACAACCCGGTTAGAGCCAGTGGGGCACCTTGTACGTCGTTGGGGTACCATGTCTGCCACTTTTCACGGCTCCCTCTCCCTCCCTCGTGTTCTATCGGAACCTCAGGGCTTTGCAATCCGGAAGGCGCGTGGAAAAGCCTGGAACGTCAGATGTGAGCAGTTGCCACCACGCAGCTTCTTGCCCAGGGACAGGCATTCATTAGAAGGCGGCCAGCTCCTCAGTCACCGCGGGCCTGCTCTGCCCCGATCAACGTCTTGTCCGTGTCTCCACGGCACCCCAGCCGGTCCCGCCGCTCCCGGGCTCTGTGTGGGGTCGGGGGCCCATCCACCCTCCAGCCTTAGAATTGAACTCCGACGGGCAGGCCACTCCCCACTGCCCTCGCAGAACCAGCCTGCGACTCCTTCCCCGCGAAGACAGAGCCACCTCATTCTCCGTGGACTTGGCTTTCAAGAGAATGTCATGCGTGTGTCAGCTGATGTTGTCTCACCTGCTCAGAGGCACGAAACATGCTCACAGAGTCCTGGCTCCAACGTCAAGGACCAAAAGCTGCATCAGCTCCCAGCTGCTGCTGCAACAAGGCCGCCCCCCAGGCTTACACATAACCCTCAGCACTGCTTTCCGGTGGGAGTCACACCCCTGCAGTGAGGGCGGCAGGCTGTGTCCTGCTCTGTCCTCTGGGGAGGTGCGTTCTCCGGCCTTTCCTGCCTCCCTGATGCCACCTGTGCTCCTTGGCTCCTTCCTCCAGTTTCAAAGCCAGCAGGGTAGCCTCCCTTGGACCTGCTCACGGGACATCTGTTTGAGTGACAGGTGAGCTGACAATGCAGCCTTGCCCGGTAAGAGAAGAGTGGTTTCAGGGAGGGAGCCGGGCACGAGGCCCCTCCCAGGCCAAGGCGTTCCTTCTCCCAGACTGTGGAACCCTGAAGGCGGGGACTGGGTCTCACTCATCCTCTTCCTTCCCTCCGACCTAAGTCCACTGCGTTGCACCACGTAGACACCCAATAAATATCACTTACAAGGAGCGGATTCAATCCTCTGGAAGTCATGTTTCTCTCTGGGGCCGTGGCTGCTGAGCTGTGATGCGATGGGAACCAGGGGCTGAGCCACCGTCCTCAGGGCTGAGCCCTGGCCCTGGGTCTGAAAGGCTTTTATTGTGATGCATTTTCTCCATCGCAGGTGGATACAGGATTGAAGCTGGAAGCTCTCCGTCCCATGGGGGTTGGGGGTGCCACCAGGAACTCCCTCCCCCACCCCCAGACATCAGGGACCTGGATTTGAGAACTGCCCTTGGATTCAGTCCGGACTTCAGGGTCCCTTGGGGGTTGATCAGTGATAGATGTCTCCTCCTTTAAGTAGCTCCGTGAAATAGCATGCTGGGAGCAAAGGGGTGAAATTGAGCAAGTGAAACACTTGGCAGAGTGTCAGGAAGGACTTTCGGGGCAGATCTATTAGCTGTGCCCCAGGCGGAGGGGCTGCTGCCTGAGTCTGGGGGCTGCGGGGGTGGCTGCAGGAGGGAGCATCCTGGGGGCTCTGCCTCTGGGCCCCAGCTCTGAGATTCTGGCCTCTGGTCAAAAACCGCCCTTTGCAGCTCCTGCCTCATAAGGCCCCTGGGCTGTGACCATCTTCTGCCCTCTAGCCTCAGATGGTTCTCCTTCATTCCTACCTTTTCTTCTTTACAAAGAGTTTCAGAATGGGGACCCTCCAAGGGTTCTAGGACCGACAGGCTGCAGGGGAAGGCTGACCAAGGGATATGCGAAGCCAGAAATGACCTAATGCCCCCCAGGGGTGACAATGTTTGCGGAGGGAAGAATGAAGGATGACACAGAAGCTGAATGGTGAATCAAGGCACTTCCCCTGTGCCGTTATCTCCCTCTCGGACTGGGAAGTTCAGCATCCTTAGCTCCTCCTGAGCTCTCGCAGGACCCAGGAAGTACAGGGACAGCAACACCTTGGACTAGACTACCCTCCATTCCTTGGAGGGCCGATCTCCAGTCCAGCCTTCAAACCAGGGCTGGCAACCGATTCGTGTGTTGTACAATCAATGCAGTGGATGGAGACCCACCAGCCTTAAAAAAAAAGATATAGAATCAAGCACGATTGAAAAATATCAAAGTGTACCTCAGGGAAAAGGGTATTAATTTGTGAAAATGTGTTTCACTTTGTGCGTGATGTATAGTCTGTTACATGTTGGCTGCAATGTGCAATGCCTTTCTTCCCTGGAGTCGAGGTAAACAAGGCTAGAGCCCAGGAATTGCGGGGGATCCTCTGTCTCCTGGGAGGAGGTGCTGCATCTCTGAGCAGGCAATTCCTTAACTGTAAGTAAAGATGCATAAACCACCAAAGAGGCCCTTTTCTTAAGTTCTTGGGGGCAAGTGGAGGAGCATTGGCTGGGAGTTAGGAGGCCAGGATTCTGAGCCTGTGGAGTACTAACTGTGAGTTGTGGGTGCATTCCTAACCCCTCCTGTGACCTCAGTTTTCTCCTCTCTCAAATGGGGAGGTTCCATTGTGTTTGTGTACACTGCTGCCCTCTGGTGGTGAGCTCTGTAACTGACTTCCAATTTGGGTTTGTTGTTGCACCCGGGCTGTCCAGACTCTGGGTTTTCTTGTGAAAAGGGGCAAGATGAGCCCCCTTGCTAGGTGGAGTGTACAGTGTTGTGAGGTCGCTGCAAAGACTCCTGCATCAAATACCCTTCCTGGAGAATACTCTTGTGTGATACTGTACAGCTTAGACTTTTCACTCAAAGAGCCATTTGTCAATGAATACTGAGTGACCCTTTCCAGGTGTGTGAAATTTGGCTATGGGAAGCTTCAGGCCATGGGATTAAGGTCGCAGCCTTCACCAGCCTTGCCACCTGCTGGCTTTCCACAGTGTGGGAATTCATTGGGGACACTGCCTGGCATTGCCAGGTTGAAGGTCAACACCTCTGGGGTGGCAGCTGAGAGGCCCCCGAGTCCCTAGATGGTAATGTTTCTTCTTGATCTTTGCCCACAGTGGCCTCCTTCCCTGGAGGCGTCATTACCAAACACCAGAAATACTGATCAGGTCCCAGGGCTGAGGCTTCCTCTCAGGGGACCCACCTTGTAGCTAAAGCTATGATGAGGTTCATCTGCTTTGAGGGACTTAGCTGGATGCTGGGCACCTGGACACATCTTCTGGGTCTGAACAGTGGTTTCTGAAGGTGCTGATAATGAGGTCGGATGTTCAGGACGTGGAGCTTATCTGTCCAGACACTTTCTTCAACCTCGTCCCTTTTCAATGGTATCAGTACCTGTTTGTATCTCCAGTTAAAGCTTCACTTAAACTCCCTTCAGTCTTTGACTCAACCTTTTGCAACAAAAGTGATTTTCAAAAAAAATTCTTACTTCAATAGCCTGCTGCATTGTTCTGAGATTTATTTCGAATACATTAAAAGAAGACTTGAGTGTTCCCAGCACTATCTGTGGGTTAAAAAGGTCAGCTGTCTGCAGCAGTAATGCATCATCAGAACCCCAAAGCGAACATCGGGGATCATCGCGTGCCATAGGTGCTTAGGAATTGTTCAGTGAAAGCTGGCGTGGACAAAGGAGTGGGTGGAATCCCAGCGATGACTTCAGATGGAGCTTCTGAGCTACGAGGTCACGGTGGTGCGTGAACCCACTGTTACATGACAGGACAGGGTGGCCTGGAGCCAAGTCAGGGTATTTAATCCATGAGGTTGAAAGACCCAAGTAAACATTTGGCAAAACGGCGTCAAAGCATTCTTTAAAACAATCACAGATTATTAAACTGCTATCTTATGGGGCCTGGAACAGGAGTGTTTTATTTTTAAACAATTCACTTCCCTTCTGACTTCAGGAATCCCCAAGATGGTTTTGGTTTTGAGGACATTACCAGTGAACCACAGCCAAGAAGCGATTAGCAAATGCTTGCTCCGTAGACATGGGTCTGACTTCTGGGCTGAGTTCAAAGCAGAGTTCTTTGCTTAATAATAATACAGGATTAGCTTTCCTTTCAAACTTCCCATGCTGGAACCATTCTGAAGAAAACACAGAAATATCCATGGAAGTTTGGGGGCACAAGTGAAGACCTTGGGAAAATGTTAAATGCTCATTGACGTTCTTATCTATTTCCTCTCGGAATGAATCTTGGAGAAAATGTCCCTCCCTTACTCTCTGGATGGGGAATGGTGATTGTTTCCAATGGGTCGAACAAAGCAGGGACTTGCATTCCCCGCATCACCAACCGATTGCTGACTGTTGTTTCCAGTGTCTGTGGGACCCGGGATGATACAACTCCCCACAGCATTTATGACCACGGCGACTGCAGGCATCCGAGTCAACGTTTGGAAGAGACGCTAGAATTCTAGCAACAAATTTAGACTCGAATTTCCCAAAGCGGCTCCTGCTACCATGTGAGGAGATTTTAACCAAGTCTTGGATAAATATTTTATTCCAATGGTATGTATTAATTTTAACTCAGATGAAAAGATATACAGCTAATACATGTTACCTATGTGTTCATGAATATTTCAGGGAAAGACTAAAGAAGCCATTTAAGTAAAAACGGGAAGAGAAAGAGAGGGAGGAAGGAAGGAAGGAAGGAAGGAAGGAAGGAAGGAAGGAAGGAAGGAAGGAAGGAAGGAAGGAAGGAAGGGAGACAAGGAGGCATGTTAATTTAAAGAAAACTAAAACAGTAAAAATGGTGAGGCTGGAAACTCAACAGTGACGTTTAGGGGGCAGATCTGGAGGGAGCACGAATTCGCTGCGCTCATAGAGGCCGTGTTCAGAGTGCCTTGTACTCGGGGGTATCATTTGGAACACACTCAGGACCCACCGTCCACTTGGGGGAAGGCTCAGGTGCTGCAATCGGATTGCAGGAAGCCTCAAGGGCAGGGCCGCTCTCTTCAGTGGTGGGGAACCCAGTGACTCCAGGATCTTTCTAGATCAAGTCTCTCTCTCTGAGTGCACCATGAAGACCCCCAGCAGGCGATGAGGTCCGCTCAGGAGAGTGGACCATCTCGCAGACTGAGGCTCGAACTCAGAAGGAAGCAGATAGCTCCAGAGTCTTCCCCTCTGCCCACCTGTCAAGGACGTGATTGCCCAGTCCTCGGAGAACCTTGCAGCAGGGCCATCAGCGTCACAGTGGGTCTGAGCAGATATGATCAGAGCTAACAGGCACGGACGCGGGCTCCTCACCGCCGTGGGAGGCAGTGGCACTGGAACGCCACAGCATCTCCTCCAGGACGAAGCCAGGGGAACGGGCTGCAGCCGTAACTCACTTTCCCGAGTGCACTTCCGAGGGCAGCTTAGCTGCCAAGGTGCCTTTTGTGTGGAACGTCAGTCTGGACTAGAGAATCCACTCCGGGGCCCGGCCTTGCTCGGGACCCCGGCTCTCTCAGAGAAGAAACTCGGAAAGTGCCCAGAGCTGGTGCTGGGGGTGCCATTTGGTGGTCTGGGACTTGCTGATTGCTTTCTCTGTCACAAAGCCTTTGATTTCCACCGGCTCATGTGTACACATGTGGGTATTCTTGGTGGCCTGACCATTGAGCATAATTAAAAGAAATGATTGGCTTTCTCTTGATGCAAACATCTGGTTTTACTTGAAACAAGATGACTTAGCTGTTTCAGAAACATTCTTGTAACCCTGGATTCACATTTTCTTCTTAAAATATATATTTTCTCTGTTAGGGCAGCATGTTAATGTAAACACTCCGGGTAACTGACAACCGACAGTTTCAGAAGTATGTGGGGCTCCAAGCACCGGAGGAACCGCAAGAATGATTGCGTTTTTGATTTGATCACTGGAAATCTGTTTCAACAGTCACTCTGATTTAAACAATTACTCTGATTTATACTCCAAACGCTGTAATTTGCAGAAAATGTAACCATGTGAGGACATTTTTGTAGAGTATGTCTTGGCAACTTTGTTTTGTTGTGATGTCATTCTCTTCGGCTTCAAGGGAGCACCGAGGGACTCGGAGAAGGAAAACAGGGTCCTTTCTGATGGGCTTTCCTGACCACCAGGGGAAACGTTCTCAAATCTTACCGGCCCCCAAGGCCGGCTCTGCAGGGCTAAGAACGACATCCAGGAGAGAAACAAGACCCAAAGTTTCCCGAGGGTCAGAGAAAGAAGGACCCAGACTGGGGTGGCTGGTTGAGTTATCACCTCGCCGTCGACAGTTCAGGAGGACAGTGGGCAGCCTGCTGTGGCATTACATTCATTCTTCCAAGCCCAGGGTGGCAAAGTTGGAAGACTGACGGAAAGTGTAAGGTGTAATCCCTTCACTGCCTGGAAAGGAAGATGCGGCGAGGTAAGAACACAGCCCTGGTTCTAGAGCCGTGGCAGAGCCCAGGCAAGGACCGGGTGCCTGGGGCCCTGATTTATCGCAAGACTGAGACGTCGGCATGGAGTTTCAAGTTGGTCCCATTTATGTACAGAGAAGGTGTCTCCCTAGAATGGGAATACGAAGCCATCAATCTAAGAGAAGTATGCAGTCCGTGTTTTGTAGGGAGCAGCTCAAGAGAACTCGTGTTCAAAGTATTAGCTGTGTGTACTCCCCACTCCCCCATCCCCGCTCCCCATCCAGTGACCCCGGCCGGGTCAGTGCTGCTGGAGATGGCCTTGGAGGGTAAGTCCGTGCGCCTGGCTCAGCCTGCTGCCTCGCGACAGCCCGACTGCCACAGGCACCGACGGGTGCTTCTGACACGGGCCGCGCCGTGCCCGTGGCCCACCGATTATGTTTATTTTGGTGCGGTCGCTGCCACGCTGGTCCAAGAGTAGACTCTGAAGTGGAATGAACCCAGAGCCCCAACTGCCTCTTCCCTCCAATTGTCCAATACATTGGGGCCTCCCAAATCGACTCCTGCCTCCCCTGCCTGTGCCCCGTCCTCCTCTTCATCCCGCAGGACAGGAAGGGTAGACTTCTGCTTTTCCTTCACTGACATACTGTCTGCCTCAGCCAGTCTCATGCCCTGTCTACACTACAGACACAATCCTGTGTTCTGAATTCCTTCACCCGATGCCTGGCTCCCTCTCAAATTTCTACTCACCTCCTGCCTGGATCTCGACTCAGAACTCCCGATTTGCACACCCAGTTGCCTTCTCAATCTTGGATGTCTAAAAAAATCTTAACGAAGTCAACGCCAGAACTGTTTGGCTGTGCTGCGCCCCTCCCCCACACCGACCTTGGTGACCAGCACCTGCCATCAATTCAGTTGCCCAGGCCAACCGTTTAAGAGGCACCTTGACTTTTCTTTCTTTCACGCCCACATCCAATCCATCAGCAAATTCCACTGGCTCTATCTTCCAAGTAGATCTTGGACCCCAAACACTTCTCACCATCTCCGCTGTGACCGTGGGCATCTGAGCTACCCCCTCTCTCACGTGGACCAGCTGCAGCCTGCTAACTGGGAAGCCTGCTTCTGTTACTGTCCCCATGGAGCAGAGGTTCTCATCTGGGGTGCTTTTGTCCCCCCGTGGGCATTTGGCAATGTTTGAAAACATTATTGGTTGCCACGACTGGGAAGGGTATGTTTTGGCATATAGTGGATAGACGCCAGGGATGCTGCTAAAAATCCTGAAGACACAGGGCATTCCAGAACAAAGAATTACCTGGCCCGAAGTGTCAATAGCAACGAGGTTGAGAAACCCTGCCATGGGGTTTATTCTCCTAACACAGTGTTCAGAGTGATCTTTCTAGAGTATAAATTAGATCACATCGCTCCCAGAATTAAAACAAGATTGCTTTCTGGTGCACTAAGAATAAAATTTAAATTACTTACTCTTGTCTTCTAGGCTCCATAGAACCCGCTCTCTGTAAACCTCTCCTATTTCCCGTTTCTCCATTCTGCTCACTCCCAGTAACCAAGCAGCAATGAGCCTTTTGTCTTTCTCTCCAATTTTCTAAACTTGTTCCTGTCTCAGGGCTTTGAACTTGCTGTTACTTCTGCTGGGAATAGTGTTCTCAAGTCCTTTGCGTGGTTGTTATCTAATCACTCAGGTCTCAGATTAAATGTCACCATGTCAATGAGTCTTTCTTGACCTCCTCAAGTAACACAGGCCCTTCTGCCTACCCGTGTAACACACACACATACACACACACACAGACACACCCCCCACATTATCCAACTTGATCTTCTCCATAGCGCTGACAATCCCTAATACTGTCTTTCTTTTGTTAGTTTATTTGTGCTCTGTCTCTTTCCTCTACGTTTCTTGAGGATAACACAGCTCTTCTGGAATAGTGCAGACAAGGGGCTCAATAAATACTCTGCCCGCCCGCCTGCCCGCCTGATTTTCAATATGGTGCATAGAAGCTGGAGTGATTTAGAGCATCCTTTCTTCTCTTGTCAATGCGGCGCTTTCAGGCCCATTGTCTCACTGTGAAATCGTGTTTCAATAATATGAGCTGAATATTAACTCTTTCTCTATGCATTCCTGCTGTAACAATAATAGGCATCCTCACCCCGCCCCACCCCGCCAATATACACCTTAGCTGGATAAGGCACAGGCCGTCTGTAAGGAAAAGCAAGAGAAACAAAATCAGTGATTCATTCTCACAATATTACTCTGTTACAAATATAAACAAAGTGTTCGATTTGTTATTAAAAACCCCACTTCTTTACAAAACCCCACCTCTTCCAGGAGGGAAACTCCATCCTCCCTTCTCTCCCAGTGCGAACCAAGACTGCCCTGGCCGGTTGGCCTGTCTGCGCTGGCCCCCGTAACTGAGCCCCGGTCAGCTGGCCTTTCCCTGTGGCGCAATCATTACCCAAGGCTGCTTCTGTGTTGGTGAGAAGAATGTGACTTCTTGCATATTAGCAGAGAAGGATACATGCAAACGTGCTGCATTCTCAGGAGCCATTTCAAATAACAGGCTCCCCCTTGCCAGTGGAGAGCCTGAGATTTCACCTACGCGGCAGGCGAGGGGGTGGGAGTGTGTATTTGGGGCATGCATGTGTATTGTGGTGAGTGTGTACGCACAGGTCTGTGTGTGCACACCAGGTATGTATCTGTGCCTCTGCTACCCCAGAGGTCAAAGATCAAGACTGGGAAAGACTACGCTGTGCATTAACCCAGGAAACGGTGAGGGGATGAGCATTCTCGTTTCACGTGAACTAAGCATTTGTATAGGTGGCAGCTATTTGTAGCTTTCTATCACTTATTTGCAAAGGACCTGGGTTTACATCCATTTAGTAGTTTGTTTGGGAAAAGCTATTTAATTCTTCTGCGCATCAGTTTCCTAACCTGTACATTGTAGCTGACCATTCATTTCTGATGGTCCAAAAAGTACCACAAGCTCAGTCTGTACCCCAATCACATGCCTCCTCCCAGCCCTCGCCTTGTTGTCTATGAAGCGTCTGCTGTCCTTGCCTGACAGTACTGGGGTGTTCAGGACACAGACTGGGAGTGCGGGTGGAAGGCAAACATGGACGCTTACAGGATTTCCCTCGTAAGTGGCAGGGTGCTGCTGGCTGAAGAGCAAGGACGGGGCCAGAGGGGCAAGGCGAGCAGGAGATGGCGCGTCTGCAGCTTGGTGGGGGGCAGTTTTCTTGCCCATTAGGGAAGAGGGGAGAGAGAGGACTTGGGGGCATCTGTCATGCAGGTGAGACATGGTAATGGAGGGGAATAGGGAAAGATGATCTTTGAGAAGGTTCTCTGTGTGTTAGGCTGGCGATGCCACCTGGGTATTTCCCACGGGACCACAGTCTGATGGAGTCTGTTCTTCTATCACTTGGATAAGTCCACGGAGGTTCGTTTGAATGTGACATCATGCTGAGACAGTCCTCTCATGAGTGGAACCAGAAAACCAGACTTTATTCAAGTCAGAAGCAATGTCTACCGTTGTTGTGAGGATTAAATGTGCATTAAATAGGATTTTTATGTGTGAATCTTCAGCACAAAGTCTGGTAAATATTAAGCACTAAATGAAATGTAGCCACAGTTAGCATGCTAATCACTTAGCTCTCAAAAGACTGACTCGACCCTCAAGAATTCGCAATGTCTTTTATTCAGCACTAACTGTCTTCCACTTGTTTCACCTGGTGTGGATGTTCAGCAGGGGCTGAAGTGTCAGGACACTTTTTAAAAAGGTGACTTAAACCACAACGGTTTAACTCATGAAGCTGCGGGTTAGCGATGTGGGCTGGCATCCTGGGGCAGAGCCAGGCTTGGCTGCTTTGGGGGCTGTCTCATGCACCTGTGATGAGCTTCTGGGTTTGCTTAGAGGCTGGTTTGCTACAACGGCTCACTGGGACGGCTTGTCTCCATCGCATGTGGTCCCTCATCCTCTAGCAGGGGAAGCTAGACTTGATGACATGGTGACCATGGCAGGGTCCCAGGAGAGCCTGTGGAAGTGTGCAGAACCTTGGAGGTCCAGGCTTGGGACTTGTACAATGTCCTGCTTTCTGAGTTCTATTATCCAAACCAAATCACACAATCAGGATGCAGATTCCCCCTCTTGATGGGAGGAACTGCAAAGAGTTGTGGCATCTTTGCCGTCGACCACAGGGGTCCCCCGTGCTTTTGTTAGCTGGAAGGGTTTGCACCCAGCCCTGTGGAGTCCACCAGACCATGCTGGAAAGGGGGAGTCTGAGAGGAACCCCACTGTTTGAGAAATTCCAAAGATTGCTTTTTAAATAATTTTTTAAATCTTTATTGTTGAAAATATTACAGATGAATGTCAAAAAGTTACAAAAAAACCCACAGAAGAGTTGATGGACTTCCACCGTCTAGTGTTTGAAAAATTACTTAATAACTAAAAGTTACTATACATTTGAGACAGTTTTGAAATAAATTTGTATCTTTAAATCATAGCAGCATTAATGTGCATTAAAAAGTATTAAAAGTATATGAAATTAAAAGTATATGAAATAAGACATATGAAACCACTTCCGGTCAAGATGGGGGGTAGGTAACCGCGGTCTCGCCTCCTCCCACAACCACATCCAAATTACAGCTAAACTATAGAACAACCATCATGCAGAACCGCCTGACATCAGCTGAATGGAAGTCCTACAACTACCAGATTAAGATGCAGCCACATGGAGACTGGGAGGAGGGCGGAGGTGGATGGGCTGGGCCCACACCCACGTGTGGTGGATAAAGATCAGGAGGACACCTCGGCTGGGAAGGTCCTCCCTGAGGACTGAGGGGTCCCCGTCCCACACCAGGCGCCCAGCTCAGGGTTCCAGTGCCAGGAAGAGAATCCCCATCACTTCTGGCTGGAAAACCAGCGGGAACTGAGGCTGAGGGAGGCTGAGGCTGCTGGAGCCCCAGGCAGCTCCTCTTAAAGGGCCCACGCACAGACTTACTCAGACCCGCTCCCTCCAGGCTCCAGCGTGGGGGAGGCAGCTCGAAAGGCACCAGAGACATACGGGGAAGAACTGAGCTGTTTGGCAGTGGGCAGGAGAGGCAGCTTTCTCCTGGACAGATGTGCTGGGGAGGCCGTTGCTCCTTTGGTGAGCCCTTCCCCCACAGGGCAGGCACATGGCCACCATAGCTGGGACTCCAGCAACCTGGCTCACACTGTTGGCCCCACCCTGGTGATTCTCGGACCCCACCCCACCCAACTTTTGGGCCCACCCAAGCTGTTTCCAAAGGCTTTACCATAGGATTGGCCTGTCTTGGCTCCTGCTTTGGATTTTCCTAAATTCTCTCAAACAAACAGCATCTGGCCTCAGTGAGCCCCATATCTCTAGCTAACTGGCCTGACACTAGAAGCAGCCAGCCTTGGTTCACAACTTGGCTTTGCCTGGGCACTTCCAAGCCCAGCACAAGAAGCAGCCATCTGCAGACTGCTTGGTAGCTTATGCCTGGTGGCCCCAGGTAGAATACAGGCAGTGGCTGACCTTGCCCCAGAGCTAGCACACCCAATGGACAGCTTCAGATTATGTTGAAACACCACCACCCAACCACCTCCACAAGTGACACACTCAAAGAGTGAACTCAGTGGGTACCAGAGCCCTGCTGAAGTAAGTCTTGCTCTGTGTGGTTGGCCCCTGCACAGCTGATCATACAAGGTAGTCAGAGGTCAGTGGTCAATGGGCACAGCCAGTCCTTGCAGCTGATCAGCCTGAGTAAATCCCTCCCACTGATGTGCCAACAGCAATCAAGACTCAATTACAACAGAAGGGTGTACAGTCCACACAAAGGGTTCACCTCGAGGGCACAGCTGGGGTGATCAGGGAGGCTATGCCACTGGACTCTACAGGACACCTACAACAATAGACCACCCTAGGAAGCTAGAAGACATAGCAACTCTACCTAATACGTAGAAACAATCACAGGGAGGCAGCCAAAATGAGGAGACAAAGAAACATGTCCCAAATGAAAGAACAGAACAAAACTCCAGGAAAGAACTAAACGAAATGGAGATAAGCAATCTAACAGATGCAGAGTTCAAAACACTGGTTATAAGGATGCTCAGTGAACTTAGTGAGGACCTCAAGAGCATAAAAAAGAACCAGTCAGAAGGATGCACAGTCAGAAATGAAGGAAGCACTAACTGAAATAAAGAATAATTTACAGGGAATCAATAGTAGAGTAGGTAAAGCCAAGAAGCAAACCATCAATTTGGAATATAAGGAAGCAAAAAAACTCCCAATCAGAACAGCAAAAAGAAAAAAATAATTAAAAAAAAAAATGAGGACAGTGTAAGGAGCCTCTGGGACAACTTCAAGCATACTAACATTCACATCATGGGGGTGACAGAAGGAGAAGAGAGCAAGCAAGAAATAGAAAATGTATTTGAAAACATAATGACAGAAAACTTCCCTAACTTGGTGAAGGAAACAGAAAATCCCAAACAAGATGAACCCAAAGAGGTTCACACCAAGAAACATCATCATCAAAATACAAAAGGTTAAAGACAATGAGAGAATCTTAACAGCAGCAAGAGAAAAGCAGTTAGTTACCTACAAGGGCACTCCCATAAGACTTTCAGCTGATTTCTCAAAAGAAACTTTGCAGGCCAGAAGGAAATGGCAAGAAATATTCAAAGTGATGAAGAAGCAAGAACCTACAACCAAGATTACTCTATCCTGCAAAGCTATCATTTAGAATTGGTGGACATATAAAGAGTTTCCCAGACAAGAACAAGCTAAAGGAGTTCATCACCACCAAACCAGTATTTTATGAAATGTTGAAGGGTCTTCTTGAAGAAAAAGATGATAAAAAATATGAACAATAAAATGGCAATAAACACATATCTATCAACAATCGAATCTACAAACCAAATGAACAAGCACAACAGAAACAGACTCCTAGATACAGAGAACTTTTAGTTGGTTGCCAGGTGGGAGAGGGGTTGGGGGAATGGATGAAAAAGGTGAAGGGATTAAGAAGTACAAATTGTTAGACTGACAAACCTCAAAGGGAAAGGGTGAGGGGGGGCAGGAAGAGATAAACCAAAGAACTATATGCATATATGCATAACCAATGGACACAGACAATAGTGTGGGGATGGAAGGAGGGAGGCAGGAGCGGGGAGGAGGAGGTCAATAAGGGAAAAAGGAGGGAAATCTGTAATACATTCAACAATAAAGATAAGTTTAAATAAAAAAATAAACCTGTAGGGATTGCTTAATATGCAAGCAGCCTCACGGGCCCCTTATAACTGGTCTGAAGTCTGACAGAGATCCAGGTCCATAGGGTGAGGGCTATCATTCTACATGAAATGAATAACTGGCCTCATGTCATTTTGTTCTGCCCTCCTCTGACTCCATGGACTATGTACTTACACAGAGTGACAGTGAATTGAGAGACTACACCGGAGGCTTCCCTAGGCCCTTTATAGCTACTGTCTTTCCCTCAAGCTTATCAGTGCGGTCTGAAGCTCCACCGTGGAGAAGTCACCTCCCGAGGTCATGCTTCCCAGGGCTAAGATGCAGTTCTCCTCGGAGAGGATGCAGTGTGTGGCCACCATCGGTGGCTTGCTCTGCAGTTCTCTGCCCTGGGCTGGGGCAGGTGGGAGCAGCCCTCTCAGCCACCAAACAATGCCAAATGTTGGCAGTCCTCTTTCATCTTCTGGACTTCTGGTTTTTTCATGGAGAAAGCGAAAGGCTCTTTTAGGTAGGTCAAGAATGAAATGGGTGGCAAAGAGAGGATGGGTTTTTCAGGCCAAGCGCACACACACACCCACACACCCACACACACACACACACGCACACTGCACATTGTTTTCCCCTTATCTTTCTGTTTGTTCTTACCCCGACCCCTTGCTCTACGCCAGGACCCACTCACTGCAATGGCACAGCCGTCTTCTCAAGGGGGAAACCTTGATTTTAAGAGGTGATGTTTTCTATGGCTCGTGCATTTCTGCTTCCTAGTTGGGTTTTGACAGGGCTTAATGCACTGGGAACCTGTTACTCTAGCACAGGACACCCTAGCAGGGGCCCAAGGACTAGTCACTCTGTGGTCAGAGCCTCCTCCCACATGCAGAGAGAAGATGGGACACGAGACGCAGGAAGGAGTGAGGAGGAGAGCAGGAGAGCGTCAGGTTTTGGTTTCTGGGGCTTTCTCTTGCTTGGTTGGGTTTCTTGGAGTCCTGGCTATATTTCTGCCCTTTGGTACCACAAGGTCCCCCATTCCCTTCCAATGTACCTCCTTCTGACCTCTGCCAGTTTGGTGTTTTCATTACTAGCAATCTTGAGAACGTTGATTAAGACACACAGATTTCACAAATGAAGACACATTTATTTGTCTGTGCTGGATGCTGGCAGCGTCAATGTTTAGGTCATGCCTCTGTTCTTTCAACACAAAGTCTGGCACAGGGGAACTCTGCATAAATATATAGATAAGGGCCCGGCCAGTGTGGCTCAGTGGTTGAGCATCGACCCACGTACCAAGAGGTCACCAGTTCGATTCCTGGTCAGGGCACATGCCCAGATTGTCGGCCCGATCCCCAGTTGGCGGCATGCAGGAGGTGGCCAATCGATGTTCTCTCTTATCGATGTTTCTGTCTCTCCCTCTCCTTTTCTTTCTTTCTAAAATCAATAAAGAAAAAAAAAATATATATATATATAGTTAAGGTACAGGGTGAAAAGTGCAATGCAAAATGCATCTATGGAAGTCATAAATTAATGAAGAGGAGGGGGCAAGGTGAGCACAAAGGAGGTGCCAGGAAAGCTGGGTTTTGAAGAATTAGTAGGAGTTCAACAGGAGCAAGACTAAAGGTGAGGAGATGTGGAATAGGATGTTTGCAGGGCTCTGAGGTATCGGAGTCCGTGTTGCCCTGGTGTGGAGTGTGGAGTGAGGGTGGACGAGGCCAGGACAGAGAGCTATATCACACATACTGTGCAGTGCTGCTCGGAGAACCCTTCCAAGCTTGTCCAGAGCTCTTGGCCATTGAATTGTGGAGATCTGGACAAGTATAACTTCATTTTCCCTATTTTCAGCAAAGGTATACTAATGTCTTCTGAGCTGACAAAAGACCATCACCAATTTAGAAAACAGAATACTTTAAAACATCCCTACTGTTCTCAACATTGAACTCAAAGAAGATTTCACAACTAAGGCAAGGTGGAAACAAGTCTACAAGTCCACCCCCACTTCCTCTCCCTGCCACCCACAGCCATCCCTTGCTTTGTAAGCAGAGACAAACGTTCAGAAACAAGAATGTTCCTGAGTTAGAACATTGTCATCATCCAACTCTGACTTATCTGGCTTGCTGTCAAATATTTAGGGCAGCAGTGGGGACATGTGCTGGGCTCCGCCACACTTCCAAAGCACACTCAGTTCTGAAGACACACGGGGAATGTGAGGAATGGATCCTGTCCAGCTCCTCTCAGAGTCCCAGTGCCACCTCTCTTAGCCAAGCCCATGCTACCATCACTTGTAATGGAAAATAAGGAGCAGCCTGGAACTCTCATTTTTCTCTTTCAACTTGGGACATAAAAGAAGCTTTAACATTTCCTCCAAAAATGTATGTCAGGGTTCCCATTTCCTCCCGAGGGGCTGCTTTGGCTGAGGACTCCTCACTTGAAGACTGATTTAATCCAGGAAGTGCCTGGGAATCAGGCAATGCCAGCCACAGCCAGCAAGCTCAAATGCTCCAAGCGGTGTGTCTGCTGCCACCCTTGCGCAATGAAGTCAGGAGGTCTGCCCACAGGTGGCTCCTGAATGCTTCATTTCCACCAGCATCTGTGCATCCACTGTCCCTGCCTCCATCACCTCCTCTATCACCCTCCCTACCATCACGAATGTCACCATCACCAATAGGGTTTCCACCATTGCCTCCACATCACCCTCACCCTCATTAGGGTTATCACCACCATAGGTGCCACAAGCCCCCATTTGGGGGCCTGTCCCATCATGGGAGGCTCCACAGGTTGGCCATCTCTCCCCTCCCCTGGTCCTCCTGCAAAAACAAGAGCAGCAGAAGTTGGCTTAGCAGCTCGCTC
Source organism: Tadarida brasiliensis (assembly GCA_030848825.1). NCBI lineage: Eukaryota > Metazoa > Chordata > Mammalia > Chiroptera > Molossidae > Tadarida > Tadarida brasiliensis. Next base: position 67,121,041 of record CM061270.1, on the reverse strand, counting down.
TAGTAGAAGATGGAATGAGGTTCTTGAACCTGTCCCTCTGGGAGGGGACCGCAGGTCCCACCATGCAAATGAGAGAGATTAACCAGCACCATATGCTATGCAGCAGCTCCTGGTTGGTTGGCAGTGTCATGGGTGCAAAAATCATGTTTCCTGGGTCACATATGTGATGACACATGTTCATTGATGGGGTCAATAAGTTAGAGTTTTTGACTTTCAGCTTTCTTGGAAAATCTAGGATGTTAGAGTATTAAGAAGAGGGCCTAGAAGAGTGAGTCCTATTCCCCAGAAGACCCTGGTGGTTGAAGGCTGAAGGCTTACATGAGACTTCTCAGCCTTTGGGCCTGAGTAGGTTACTGGTGGCAAGTGCTCCAGAGAATATTTAGAGGGGGCCCCTGGGATGACTCCTAGTGTTTCATTGGAAATGAAGATGTTCATCTTATAGAGCCTGAGCCTGGCCCAGAGATGGTGAGCTTGTGTCTCTCCGAAGCAGTAGTTCTCATCTGGGGTGATGTTGCTTGCCAGGGAACATTGGCAATGTCTGGAGATATTTTTGTTGTCATTACTGGGAGAAAGTGCTACTGGCATGAAGTGGGTAGAGACCAGGGATGTTGCTAAACATCTTTGAATAGGACAACAAAGAGTTATCCAGCCCCCAATGTCCATAGCACCGGAGTTGAGAAAACCCCTATTTGAGGGGAAGGTCCAGAAAAGACCTAGTGACCAAGGTCTGGGCTGGATGAAAAGTAAGACCAGGCATGAGAAGTGGGGACATTTCAGCAAAGGCAGATGCAAGAATAATGTCACAAATGTGTGTTGAATGAATGAGAGGAAGTCCCAGGAGTTGTGACTGACTGATGACATGTGGGAGGACTCCGAAGTGACAATCCCTGAGGTGAGGAGCATGAGGAGAGGGAGATGTTATTTAGATTTGCTGGTTAGCATTTGGGGGATGATCAGAAAATTGATTTTAGATTCAATGAGCTTGACACTCTTGGAATAGGCAGGTCAGCCAAGCTCATGAAGGTACAGAAGTTGCATTCATGCCCCCCTCTAGGGGACGCTAACATACAAAGGCAGGTTCTGCAGGACAGACACCTGGGACAGATAGGCCACTAGTATGCTTTGGGAGCCCCACAAGGGCTCTACTCATTCGAAGGTCTTTCAAAGTTTGGCTGGAAGCTGAGCTCATAGTCGGGAAAGCCCCCATTTCAAGGCTAATTCGGAGGCAAGAGGGTAACCACAGGGAAGAAGTCCAAGAAGCATATTGGAGAGAACAGCAGGGCAGGTGTACAACCACAAAGGAGAGCATATGAGCCCCAGGGCCCAGGAGACAGGGGAGAGGCTTAGGGGCTTAAAATCCCAGCAACTTTCCAGGATGGGAACATAGGGTCAAAAGGCACCAGGATTGTTCTCTATAGACTGGGTAGACCCTAAGACCAAGGAAAGTGGGAAGGAAGACAAGCCTATGGCCTTCCAAAAACGGTCCATGGGGAACTCTGCCCTGCACCTAAAGAATCCAGTTTAACTCAGAAAACATATTCAGGACTGAATTGATATCCCAGAAGAGAAAAGGTACCCTTCTTCTCCCACATAGGCTCCATAATGGCACAACGAGAAGCTGCCTGTCCCATGGAAAAGCTATCCGACCCAGGTGACAATAATGAGGAGGACAGAACAGATGTCAGCCCTTCCACTGGCCTGGACGTTCTTGGGCGGCCAGCTCCGAAGTGCCTGCACAGACAGGCCCCGTCTCCTCTCTGGCCTGGGCCCTGGAGCTACAGAGGAAGCTGGAAAGAAATCAGCCACAGCTGGAAATGCCTGCCAGTGGCAATGGGTACACCTGGAGGGTGAAAATGAGTCATCAGCTGAGATCCATGACAAATTTCGGCATGCCATTATTTTATGTTTGTGTTTGAAAGTCATTATTCTGGGTTGTGACAGAGAGGTGCGTTCAACGTAGGGTTTCTGCTTGGCCTGGAAAACGAGCTGTTTGGCTGAGGCGGTGGCACATTGTCAATGGTCTGTATTTTGGCCTTCACATTGCATTTCCTTCCCCGGTGTTAGGCAAGGCCTCCTCTCGCTTTGCTCCACGGCTCCTCAGAAGCAGCCCTGTCCTCCCACTGGAGCCGTGATCATTCTGCCCAGGCCGCGCCTGGCACTCGGGCCCCTGTGCGTTCCTGGCCCATCAGAGGCCCCACCCGTAGAACACGGCCCCGAATGCTCTGGGGGAACCACAGACAGGACTTTTGATTTGTTGAGAATCTTTGAATTACTGTGACTCAAATAAACGCTTGTTGTCACAATGACCAGCTTCAACCAGGACCCTGCTGGCATGGGGTGGCCAGCAGCAGGGTGGACGTAGAATCCACAGGCATAGCCTCTAACAATTAAGACCACAGCCTTTGGCGTTAGTCCTGGGTTCCAATCCCTGCTGCGGCACCAACTAGCTGTGTGTCTTTGGGTAATTTGCTTAACTTCACTGAGCCTTGGTTTTCTCACTTGAAAAATGGGAATAATAATATCAACTTCAGAGGGCTGCCGTCAGGATTAAGTGAGAAAACACAGGCAACATGCTTCTCCCAGTGACTGCTACCTAGCAGGTACTCGAAAAGCATTCGCTTTGTTAGTGTCGATGTTACTGGTGCGGTCTTTGCTCTGTGCCTGAGCTCTCAAGTCTGGTGTAGGCAGCGCATTGAGGCAGGAAACGCTCGCCACGTGCTTTAAATAGCATCTGGGAAGAATCTTTCACGTTTTGGAGATGCCAGCCAAAGAACATCCATTTCCAGCCAACCACCTTGTTTGTCCAGCTACGGAGTGTGGCCTATTTATTTGAGACAAAGACACCCCAGCCCCAGTTTTCATATTTACTTCCCAAGAAGTGCAGCCAGAGGAGGAAATTAAGTTGTGGCTTGGTTGCAGCCCAAGATGCAGACGGTTTTCCTTTTCGATCGGCGCCTCTGCCCTTCCAGTGGCCCCGTGAAACAGGCAGGAACTGAGAATCACTTACGGTCATCGGAGGAACTGATACCCTTCGCAAGGGGGTTGGGAGAAGGCAAATGTCACGTGATATCGGCCGTGCACAGCAGAGAAGGAACAAACCAATTAACCGGTGGAATGTGGAGCATCCAGAGAAACTGCAGGGCTCTGAAAGGCCAGGGAAGCAGCCGAGTGCATCCCCGCGTGGACGGGAGGCGGCGGCTGGTGCCAAGTCTAGTCTCGTGGCTGCGACCGGCTCTGGGTCCTCCTCCCAAGTTCTCTGGATCCTTGCTTTCTTTCTAGGTGGGTACGTCTTTCTTTGAACTAGTAAGTGTCTACGTCAGAGCCCAAACACCAAGCCCAATAAACGCCCCGTTCTGGAACCCGGAGTCCCTGCTCACCTGTGGCTTTGCTCCTGCGCTGCTTCGGTGGCAGGTGTGCCTGACTGGCCTCATTTTTTGAGTCACCAGGTCAGGCTGAGGACACTAAGTCTCACTCAGCTTTGACTACCAAAGTTTACCCTTCTGTCTGGCACAGGAGGCAGGAGTAATTTTTTTTTTTTCTTCATTGATTTTAGAGAGAGAGGAAGGGAGAGGGAGAGAGAGATAGAAACATCAATGAGCAAGAACATCGACTGGCTGCCTCCTGCATGCCCCCCACTAGGGATCGGGCCCACAACCTGACCATGTGCCCTGACTGGGAATTGAACAGGCGACCTCTTGGTGCACGGGTCAACGCTCAGTCACTGAGCCATACTGGCTGGGCAGCAGGAGTCGATTTTTAGTGGGTGCCCAGTGCACCAAGTGAAGGATCTTTGGGAAAATGTGCAGTCACCGACTCGCCACGTCTGCCGTAAATAAGGGCACACTCGGCAGAGGCTAATCAGGGACTGGTGTACAGTAAGTGATTTAGAAATGTCTTTAAAGCGAATTGCCAAAGGAAGAGTGACTGGAACCGAGAGGCGATGTGTCTTCCTGAAGGTCGCATGGGCAGTGTGTTGTGGGGTATGGACTAGCAAACTCTCTTTTGATTGGCAACTCTGAATTCTTCCTCCACACATCATTTCCTCCTGCCCTTGATTCAAAGCATGGGGGCCGTGGGAGATCACTAACAAAAGCAGGGAGGGAATCTGATAAAGGCCAAAGCTCCTTCTCCAGCTCCTGTTTGATCTGGTCTGAAACAGGAGCACCTGGAGCCTGGGGACCAGACCTCAGCTGCAAAGAGGCCGGCCAGCCCAGGGAGACCCGCTCACAGACCTGATGTAAGTTTCAGCTGGGGATTGCTAGTCACATGTATTCTCCATCCAGAAATCATTTGTTAATCAATGAGGGTGCTTTTTTTTTTTTTTTTTTTTTGGTATGTACAATCACATCTGGAAATGATCTATCCCCAAAAATTGATGCTCAGGAAGATGATTAAAAAATTCTGATTGTGCCCAAATGAGTATGGAAATGTTTAATAAGGAGCCGGGGCCTAGGGATGCCTGTGAGGCACATTTTTGAATCCTCATGGCCTGGGCTTCACTCAGGGCAAGGGGACCAAAGAGAGGGTGAGGGAGGTGCCGGTCTAGTTTGCTTCGCCGTCTGTGGTGAGTGAGCACGCCCCTCATCCGCTGCTCACTCTTCTATCGTCTTTCTGGAGCTGAAGTTTCCACTGCTTGATTTGCAAACACATCGTTTCCCAGGCAGGAGAACGTGGTTGTTACAGTGTTGCCATCTCACAGAAACACCAAGTGGATCCTGGGACAAGGGGATTACCATCCATTTTCACCCTTGCAGTGGTTATGGTGATCTGAGGTCTTTTTGAGCCTGAAATCCCACAGCTGGCTCAGGGCTAGTTGGCTGGGCCTCTGCCCAGTAGAAGCCTGAGTGCAAATGCTGGGTGGAAAAGAGAGGGCCGTGTGTAGTTCGGGTCACCGCCCTGGGGACTTGACTATGTGCAGAGACTTGGGAAGTTTGCCACATACCCCAGAGTTGGGAGGAAGGGCCCCACTGGGCTGTCCTACCTCTCATTTCCCCGTGTCTTCCCTGAGAGTCTAGGGAACCTGACTGTGTGGTGCCCAAGGCCAAGGGCCTTGCCCTCAGCCAGCTCTCCAGGCCCCTCAGAGAGTTTCTGCTCTGTGGTCTCCCTCTGAAGAAACTAAGGCAACTGAAGACTGGAAGGAGGTAGAGACTTTCCCAAGATTGCATGGCACGTTGGGGACAGAGCTCGGACTCCTGACCGTGCTCCAGGTCCGTCATTGCCCGATGCCCTTCTATTTGCCACATGGTGAATGGGCTCTTCCTTAAGACCCCAGACATCTGATAAATTTAGTGGTGCCTGACTTTTTCATCCTCCAAAAAGTTATTTCATCCCCCAGGCAATAATTACGGAAGACATACTTGAATGAAAAGCTAGAAGGAGGAAGAACCTCACTTGCAGAGAGAGCTGAAGCCACAGCAGGCCAGAGGCCTCCGGGAGGGAAGGAAGCAACGCCCACCCCTCTCGGAGATGGTGGGGTGCGCGCCCTCAGCGCAGGTCTGCGTTCAGTCCTGCGGATTTCCCGTGAATCTGGGTTCTCACCGGCCCGCGGCACCTGTCTTTTTGGCTGAGATGGAGATCTAGAGTTTCTTTGTGTGACATAAACATAACATGGTGAGAGTCTTAAGAGGGAGAGATGTAAAAACAGACAAAACCCAAACCAAAGAAACAAGCTGGTTCCTGTCCTTCATTGGAGAACACTGGAATGATGCTTACAGCACCGCAGAGGGTGATCCCGCTACAACCAGGCAGTGAAGAGCCTGATGACCACCGTGTTCTGGGCACTGAGGGCAGAGCACAAAGCTCAGGCCTCCAGATAGTTGCCACTTCAATGGGCACACTTCATATTTTGCAAAGTCTTGATGCTACTGAGTGGGCTGAATTTTCCTAAGTATGTTTGCTAGGGAGGAAATGGTCATTACCACCAAGGTGGGTCAAAGCAACATTTTGCCCCTGTCTTCCCCCCCCGCCCCTGCCCCGGTTCCGTTTCTGTTGAGGACGGAGAGAGAGCAAGAGTGCGGTTCTGTCCCCAGCTGCCCGGTGAGGCTTCCCCCCACTGGGCTTGCCTGAGGCTCTCCGGTGTCCAGCTGGCTGTTGGGGCAGGGACTACAGAGACCAGACACAGAGGCCCCCTGAATTGTTGGGTGGCGAGGCCAGGGGAGAGGACCTGGGGGTCTGAGAGCAGCCCCAGGTCTCCTGCCCCCGAGTCTTCCCTCCAGTGAGGAATGCACAGTCAGCCGAACACTCGGGGATTGGGTGACGCCTAAATTCCTGTCTTGGGCTGAGCATTTTTGGCGCATTTGGAACTTTAGCTCAGTTTTGAAGGTTGGCCTGGAGCCATTCGTGGGCCTTCCCCACACCTCAGGTTGTGTATAAGGAACCAGTCTCCTCGGGTCAGGGTCAGCCAGTGGCAGATGTTGCCTCCTCTGCCCTGAGTGGCTGCGGGTGCAGAGGGAGGCTGGAGGTGAGCCGCGGGGACCGTCCGAGTCAACTCCTCGGAGGAAGGAGCTGTCTATCCAGCAAACTGGCCACCTGCCTTGACCCCTTCTGCTCACGTGGACCCGGAGCAAGGTGACGCAGGAGAGAGGCGATGGGTGGCAGCAAGGGGAGATGGACAGGATACCTGGGATGCAGGAAAGGGTCTGAAACAAAGACCTTGCCTTTGTTGAACTGATCCTGCTGGAGGCAAATGCAATCAGTATGCTCGTGGCGTTACGACTCCGCCTGGTCCTGAGCTGGGTGAAGATGTTATGGGGTGTAACCCTTGCAAGCTGGGAAGGGCGCAAATCTCTCTCAGGCTGTTCACAGGCAGGCGGCCCCCATCGAGAGTGGCTTGGTCCAGTGGCAGCAGCCCTGGTGAGAGACCCCAGAGCGAGAAATTTGGCTGCAAGTGTCTTCAAACAGCCCTGTTGGTCTTGGCACTCAGGCCCTGCGGGTTCCATTCATCAGTGTCACCTCTGAAATTCCCTAGGTCCTTCTACCTGGCATGAAACAGAGACAGCACATGTGTGCCTGGAAGTGTATATCCCCAGCAGTCAGGACCCCGGTCGGCAAGAATTCTTTTCCCGAGGGGAGTTTAATTTCAGCGGCATCTTACTCAAATGAGAGATTCCCTGGAGAGACTCCAGCCGGCAGCTGTGCTGGGTCGGAGCACCTGCCCCAGCAGCGGCCGTGATGGTGGCTGCGCCCTCCACGCTCGGACCTGTGGGCCTGCCTTCGAGGCTCAGCTGCTCCCCTGGCCCTGAGAGATTAGAGGTCCTGGAAGTTACCCTGATAAAAGTCCAAGCTGGGAGGGACAGGAGAGGTCCTGAGACCCAAATACCTCAAAGAACAGAGGAGTCTGTGGCCCCTTAGACCAACCACTGGCGCGTTCCTGACTTGGTTGGCTCCGGGCAGAACCAGATTGGCGTTTGTCACCCTGGCACATAGCAGGTGCTCACTGGAAGTTTGTTGACTGGAAGAGTAGGGACCGTCCCCACTTCTGGGCCTGTCTCTGCACCATGACACTGGCTGGAGTGAGAGGCGACCAGCTGAGGAGCCCGCGTCTGTGCTCGGGCCAGGGGAGGTGGCTGGTGGGCACAGGAGTTCACTGGAGAGCAGAGTCCTGTGACGCACCCTCGGCATTTCTCTAACGGTTCCGGGAAGGCCCCCCCACGGAGAGCAGCAGGCTGTGTGGACCTGTGTGCACGCATGTGCCTGGTGTCTTTGTACAGGTGGTAAAAAGTGAGCTGAGGCGTATTAAACATTTTAAGAGTTTATTTGAGCATGTGAAGGGCTTGCGAAAGCAGCTATGTGCCAACTGGTTCAGATGTATTTCAACATTTTAATAGCTGGCATGGCCTTCCTTGTGCCAGTGGGGAGAATAGAAGTTCTGCTGTCACTGAAAATGAACTTGGGTAATTAGGAAAATATGTCTGGCTAAGGTGACTGAGCGTTTCAATCAAGGGAGTGACGGGATCGGACTTGCACGTTGAAAAGGGCACTCTGTTGCCTCTAGACGAGTTACTTAATCCCCTGTGAAACTGGGGTGACCTCACGCACCTTTATGTCAGGTTGGTGTGGAGGTGAAGCGGGATTGCACTGCGCAGTGTGCCCGGCGCGGGGCAGTGTTAACACTGGTGTCCTCATTCGTATTATACAAACGGTGTGCTATGTGCTTCCAGGCATGGTTCTGGAGATCACACAGAGCTAGATTTTCAGCTCAGTTTGCCGTGTATCAGTTTTAAAAGTGAAGCAATTCAACCTCTCTGAGCCTCAGTTTCCTGATCTGTAAAATAAAGACCACAACACATCACTGCAGGTTGGTTGTAATGCTATTAACACTGCCTGGCACGCTGGAAGTAATCTATACGTGAGTCCTATTATTATTATTACCGATGATGATGATCACAGGAGCAGGAGGGACCAGTCTATCAGAACCTGAGGGCCTTTAGAAATCACCTGGTTCGATGGTTTCACTGTACAGACGGGACTGCTGCGGTCTGGAGATGTGTGACATGGGACTGACTTCTGGCCCCCCTGGGGCTGGGGCCTGAGGGGCCCACGAAAGCCGGAGAAGACCAGCGGGCCTCCAGCTGGAATAGCCTCCCTCGCTTTGCCGAGTCCTGGGCCCCACAGCTGACTTTGGGACTTTGGACCACGCACACCTTGCACCGCTGTCGATAAACTTGTAAACTGCGCTCATCACTGACTCTTGCTCCCGTTCTGCACGCGCTCCCCCTGGAACCTGGGCTCCTGGTGACCTTGGGGAGGGGTGGGGGCATCACTGAGCTCCTTCCGGGCTGAATGCAGCAGCGGCCTGGCTGGCTTACTTGGGTCAGCCGGCTACAGGGCCCGTCCCACGAGAAACCTCCCTCCATGTGGTGAGGCCTGCGCAGACGCTGCCTTTGAATTGCTGGCAGAGGCAGAAACCCAGTCCAAACAAAGTCTCCCAGTACCACGGGGAACAAATGTTGCAGAAACTCATTGCTGCTTTGGAGATGGTGAGGGAGGTAGGGGCTGCCCAGGAAATAGCAGGTTTCTGAAGCCAGATCATCAGAGAATAAAAATAGCAGTTCCTTACATAGCATTTCCATTGTGTGAGACACTACCGTGTCTGTAACCGACACCGACTGAGGTCTATAATTTTCACAAGAGCCCGCCGAGGTAGGTGCAGTCCCCCTCCCCCATGGCTTTGCTTTCCGTGGTTTCAGTTACCTCTGTGACCTGTGGTCTGAAGGTATTAAATGAACACTTTCAGGAGTGCACAGTTCATGTTCTAAGTTGTGTGCCATCCTGAGTAGCGTGAACTCTTGCCCTGTCGCACTGCATCCCAGGTCATCCACCCCGAGCTCGCTACCAGCCCTTTGTCCCTTGTGGTCAGGGAATCCTTATTGAACTTGACAATGGTCCCAAGGCACAAGAAAGTGATGCTGGCAATCTGGATACTCCAAAGAGGAGCTGGAAAGTGTATGTATGTATAAGAAAAACCATAGTATATGGTTTATCCCGTATATACTGTCTGAGGGGTCTTGGAACTTATCCCCAGTGGATAAAGGGGGGCTACTGTATTATTATTACCCCAATTTTATATATGACCAAATGAAGATACAGAATAGCCCAGTGACTTCCCAAGGCCACCCACTGGCTCACGAGGGAGCTGGAGTTAGATCCAAGAGCCAGACCCTGGAGTCTGTTCTTTCTGGGTCCCCTGTTGGAGGATGGGACCGAAGGACCGAGATCTTTTTTTCCCTTTTGGGAGATCTGGGCTGAACGCTGGAAATGGTGAGCATGGACATTTCTCCCGGCAAGAGCAGGGCTGGGCACTAGGAAAGGCGGCTCGCTCTGCATTCCACGGCGGCCACGTGCAGTTGCTTGGAAGCCTCTGGGGAGCATCATTAATCATGGTGTGGCCTCTCGTGGGGACCGGCCCCACCTCGCCCTGCTTCTCCTCTCTCATTGCTGAATTCTCACCCAGAAAGGGAGCATGGCTTTCCCTTGGAGGGTGGGCTTATGGCACTCCAAGGCGTGTAGTTGAGACCAACTATGCCCCCAAGTTGATCTACAAAGTTTTGCTGTGCCCTTGCCAAGGACCTGGGCCTGGTGGGCTCAGAGGGGATGAGGTGAGAGAAACCCAAGCCTGCCGTGGGGAGTGCACAGGCCACAGGGCCAGGAGAAGAGAGGGCTGATGGTGTAGAGGGGTGGGGTCCCTGGGGGCTGGGAACTGGATCAGAGAAGGCTTCCCAGATGTGGGGGACTCTGGGAGGTGGGCAGACAAGGTGTGGCATGTCACTGGGGAAGGGGAGGAATGAGATTGGGGGCTTCTGGCAAAGCCCTGGGGACCATATTTTCTGAACCCCTTCCTCATGGGTGAGGACCTCTTGGTGCGGGGCCGTGGAGACTCTGTGAAGGCTCATGTATTCACCCCGTGTGCCCGTGTCACCCTGGCCCTCTGTGATCCCATGGGGCAGGCCCCCAAAGCACAGGGGAGGCACTGGAAAGAACAAAAGAGCTAAGGAGGAGTAGCCAAGTGGTTCCCTGCCCTGACCTTGGCACCCCAGCCGAGCGCCTGGAGCCGGAGGGCTGGCCACGCGTGAGGGCTAAGCTGCGGCCTTGACCTCCCCTCTGCTGTGTGCCTCACAGCCCACAGTCTCCACATTCCCGTGGGGCCTGGTCTGCGGCCACGGGGAGCCCTCGGCACCCTCCTCCCTCAGCCTCCACCAGGGGCAGTAGGAGAGATGCCCGGCAGTGCCAGCGGGAGGTGCCTGCCCTGACAAGTGCCACTCACTCTTCAGCTGCCAGGGCGCCTCCCAGCCCCACTTCGGTTTAAAGTGGCCTCGAAGCAAACACTGTGCTATTTCCTGGGAGCCAGACTGTGGAATGAAGAAGTCTTGTCCCTCTTCCGCCCTCTCTCCCCTTCCTCTCCAGAATGGGTGAATGTCAGAGGGGTTTGCATATCCTGAAGATTGTAAGTTGGATTTTCTATCTGTGCGCAGCTGGGAAAGCCAGTGGCAAGTGTATGTCCCCGGAGTGGGCTCCTTCCTCCCTGCCCCTGAGCAGGTCTCCGGCAGACCCGAGGTCCGCCCAGCCAGGTGGGGGCCTGGGAGGCAAGTGGCTGGATCCCGAGGGCTCCATGGGGCTTGAAACGTAACCTCCCTTGGGCTTTTCATATCCTCACCTCCAGCTTTATACATTGTTCAGAACTGATCACATTCTACTTTAGCACTTAATTCAACAGCCATAGAAAATGCGCTCTTTTTATTTTTTTCGTCTTTTTGACCTAAGATCATGTTGGTGCCAATTTCCTTTAAAATAATTCATTACCTGTGGGCCACTGGCGTGAAATCCCAGCGGTAGCCCCACGGGACCCTCTCTCTGTAATTCCATGGCCTCCCCTGGCTCACCCTCCCCTCGGGGAGCCTTGGCCTCTGTGTTTATACACTAATGTTTTTTCTCACACATTCATTGTGCGGCTTTCCTTAATTTGGTGTCCCGCCGGGCACCAGCGGGGGGCCACTCAAACATTATGTCAGTGATCTCAAAATTGAACCCCAGGGCTTTCTTCTGCCAGCGGCCAGAGCAGATGTGTGGCACACTTTATTAACTCAAGTACCCACGAGTTGAAAATTTCATTAGTTTGAGGGGAGGGCTAAGTCCCATCCAGAGACCTGGTCTGGACAGATTCTTTGTGTCAACCTGACCCCTAGCAAAACGGATTATTGTTCTAAGTGAGACAAGTGACCTCATGTTCTGCCTGTTACGCACACATGGTCTGTAACCTTTTAAAATACGAGTGTGGGAAAACAGCGCGTTCTGCCACATCCCGGACTGCAGATTCCTGACAGGTGGCAGCCGGGCTCTTAGCAACGGCAGAAGGAGCCTGGAATTATCCGGGGCCACAGTGGTTTCCCTAGGCCAGGTGTGGGCCTGGTCAGGGGAAGGCCTGTGGTGGGGAAGGAGCCCACGGAAGCAGGGCCTCAGCTCCCAGGGCTGCCCTGCGCCAGGCCGGGCCAGGGCGTGTCCTCGGCCACCCAGTGATGAGCTGGGAAGGGTGCAGGAGCAGCCCACCTCTGCACCCATCGGCATGGGGCCTGGCTTTTCAGCAGCTTTGGGGAAGCGTGGCCGCAGAAACCTGGAGACAAGCACTGGCTTGTTTTTTGAGTAAAGAGACTTTACCAAGGCTCCATCCTGGGTGTCGGGTGCCATCACATCTGCTGGGGACACTTTGCGCATGGTCACTTGCTCCCCTGCTCCCCTGGGCACCTCCCCTCCCCACTGCGGCCCCCTGTTACAAACACACGGTCTGTAATCTTTCAAAACAGCACATTCTGCCACAACCCTGACCACAGACTCCCGTCCCGTGGCCGTGGCTCTGTGAGGATAAGGAAGGACATGCTCTGTTGAGTTGTCACCCCTGAGGCCTCCCCAGCAAGGCCCTGAGCTGGGCCCGAGCAGGAGACAGGTGCCCCAGCTATGGCCTGGATGTATGCCCTTTTGAGGATGAGAGGTGGGTCAAGGGCCAGGTCAGGCAGGAGGTACAGTCAGCATGTGGGTGTGGGTGGAGGAGGGAAGCAGCTCTGACGGGGGTGGGGGGCCCTCAGGGGAGACGGGGTTGAGCAAGGCTTGAAGAGGCCAGAGGAGTGGGCTAAGGAGGGGTCCTGGGAATGGAGGGGATAAGGTGTGGGTCTTGACAGGAGATTTGGGGTGCTAAGAGGTGGCTATGACTGTCCACGGAATATCTGCTCCGGGCTATGTGTCTGCGGCTTAGACGCAGGGTAGTACCTGGGCTGGGAGACATTTCCACCTAAGGGCTCAGGCAGCCGTACTGGTGGCCCCGAGGCCTCCAGTGGGGCCTGTTGGAGGTCCACCCTTGGACAATCTAAGAACTCGTGGCTGCATAAGAATGCCCAAGACCTAGGGATGAGGCCCCCGGGCCTGGGCTCACCTCTCCCTAGAGTCTGTGACCTGGCCGCTCAGAGACCTGAGGAGAGGGCTGCCCTGGCCCCTACCTTCTGGCAGACACAAAGCAGAGCTGGTTGTAAAAACTTAATTAAATGAAACATTTTAACAAGAAATTCCAAGAACAGAATGCCCTGCTCGCAAGCAAGCCCTCACAGAAATAAAAGCTGATGGGAAGTGTGTGTTCTGTCCAACAAGAAAAAGTTTCTGCAAGAATAAGATAGTGCAGAGAGCTGGCCTGTGCTGGACAGGCAGGTGGGCCAGGCTGGTTCCTGAGTCAGAGCTGGGCAGGGGGATCAGGGCTCCTGACCCACCTTCACCTTTCCTGAGCATCACTGCAGGCAGCGAGCAGGGCTGCGTGTGCAATACCTTCAGCAGCCACCAGGGGTTTCTGTGCTCCTGTGAGAGGGAGAGTTGACCAGATGAAGAAACAGAGGCTCAGGGAGGTTATGTGACTTCCTAGACTTAGGTCAAAGGCACAACCGAGGCAGAGCTGAGATCAGAACCCAGTCTCCCTGTCCCGACAGGAGCTGAGTGGGAAAGGGAACCTCATCCCTAGGCTGAGGAGAGGGCCTGCAGACTAGATGGCCCAGGCTGGTAATGCTGAGGTGCCCAGCCTGTGTCAGGCATGGAGAGAACATCAGACCTGATGGAGAACAGTGGGGCTCCAGGGTGGGCAGACACATGGTCAAGGCCGACCGAGCTCAGGGGAGGGCTGTTAAGTCTTGAAAGTCTTCCTGGAGGAGATGGGACTTGAGAGGACCCCAAATATTCCACAGAGGGTCTGGGGAGGATGTTCCAGGCACAGGGAAGGGAGTAAGCAAAGCCTGGAGGTGGGTGAGGAAGCATGGTGCATAGCCAAGGGGGCAGGAGGAACCCAGGACGGGAGGTGAGAGTAGAAACTTGATCAGCTGACTCCCCAAGGAGAGCTCACGCTCAAGTATGTGTCAGTGATAATGAAGTGACAGGAAACACCTCCTGTCCCCATGTCCATCTGGGGGCTCTGTGAGGAAGATGTATCATATGTACTGTTAAAGAGAAAACCACAGGCCCAAAATGGTGTAACTTGTGCTAACGTCCAAACCTAGACATGTCTGATCTAGTTGCTGTTTCAACCTCTCCCAGAAATATAATCTTAATCAACTGGTCTGAAATTTTCTGGTCAAGTGCTAGTAATCAGTCACCTGGGGGGCCCGCTCCATTCCCTCCAAAGGAAGAATACACAATCTGCGTAGTGAAAACCCTGCATTCTCTTCTATCCAGGAGATGTCCTGGCCTAAAAATGATCCTTTGTTTTCTTTTGCTAATATCTCTCTTGCCCACCCTTCTTCCAATAAAATCTTCCATTCTGTTCAGCGTCTTGGAGGGCCCTTCTGGTTGCTGGATGGGATGCTGCCCAGTTCATGGCTGTTGTGGGGGAGCTCTCCCGAGTAGTGGCCCCGGCTTAGAAATGGCCACCTGCCCTGCTGGCCGGATGAAGGACTCCTGGGAGGCCAGGTTTCCACTGGGGTCTCTCAGGACTCAACGGGTGTTTCCAGAAGAGAGTAGCATTTGAATCAGCAGATGGAGGGAAGCAGATGGCCCTCACCAATGTAAGTCAGCATCATCCAATCTGTGGAGGCCAGACTAGAATGAAAGGTGGAGGAAGGGAGAATTAGCTCTCTCCTTGAGCTGGGGCACCCTTCTTCTGCCCTTGGATAGTGGTGCTCCTGGTTCTTGGGCCTTTGGGCTCTGACTAGGACTCACACCATTGGCTCTCAGCTTCTTAGGCCTCCTAATTCGAACACCAGCAATTTTCCTGGTTCTTCTGGTTGCAGATAGCAGGTCGTGGGATTCCTCAGCCTCCATTTCCAAGACAAGTTCTATAATAAATCTCCTCGTATCTCCTTGATATACTGTCAATTCTATATCTCTGGAGGACTCTCATACATCCATCCTTTCTCCTGCTTCTCTCCACCAGATGTGACTTATCCGGAATCTTGAGTGTATCATTCTCTTTCTTTAAAACTATAATCCTAGAAACAAATTGTTTGGTTTTAATTGATTCTAACTTTATTAAAAGGGTATTGTGTTGTGTTTACTTTTCTGGGACTTACCTTTTACTCCATATCATACCAGTAACATTCCTCTATATAGATGAGTGTAATTGTAATTATGCTTCATTCATTTTAACTACTGTCAACAGGATACAATCAATTTATCCACTCTCTGTGGGCAGGCTTGACATACATTATTTCATTTACTCTTCATTACACCCTGTAACCTAAGAGGGAACCGCTTTCTATTCCTGCTCAGAGTGCCCCAACCTGTCCTTTTTTCACGATCCACATTTTGAAGATGAAACCGAGGGTTAGAAAGATTTGGTGACTTTCCTGAGGTTACATAGCTCACCAGTGGTGACCCTTGAGTTTGGGCTCAGAGCTTAGGCCTTCTTTTGAACAGAGAGACGTATGGGCAGCTCCAGGCTTCTCGACCTCAGCTTGGAAGAGCAACCAGCAGTACCCTACCTTCTCCCTATTGTTCTTTCCACAATCTCCCAATGCACCATGTGATTCCAGACGTGCTCTAATGATACAAGCTCCAAGCCAGCTGGCATGGCCCCAGGACAAGGGCCTTGGGTCTTCTGGAGTTATCCTGGGCCCTCTGCTCTATAGGGATCTACATGCCGGCCTGGTTGGGTCTCACATGATGGACGAAGAGAGAAGGAGTGGAGAGTCTACTTGGGTAACAGGAATGTTGGTGTAGCTGGGCTGTTGACTGAGCTGCCCTTTCCTCGGGCCAGACTCTAGTTTAGAGTCCAAAATGTGGAGGCCTCTGCCAGCATGGCTTTTGGTACAGCTGCAGCCCTAGCCATAGCTTAAAAACCAGGATGGGACACAGATCAACAGCTCATAGACCAGGCCAACTCCAAGGCTTGAGTTATTCCTCTTACCCCAAACTGGGCCTTGCTGGTACCAGTCAAGGGGTAGAATTGACACAAGGGTCAGAGCTTGGTGCCTAGTGCCCGGTCTCACTGACCTGAAGCACTGCTCAGACCGGAGGCAGGTGTGCATCAGTTTGTGCAGGAGAAGAAGGGCAAGGCCTTCTCCTTGTAGAAACATGCGCAGCTACTCCACCAACTTTGATGAGACCCTGGAAGGTTATTTGTTGGTGACCACTCAACCATCCCACCAACAAACGGGGTGCTCTGAAGGGAGCTGTAGCTGACTTCATGTGAAAATGCAAGACAAGGAGATGAGCTAAGGCGTAGGGTCTGTTTCTGCACATTTATCTCTGGTTATTAGACACTTTTAGAGGGAACATCTGTTTGTCCACTCTGGCTTCCATATGGTAGGCCCCACTGGAGGGCCAGCTCGGCCCCTTCCCTGACTGAAAGGGGACTAAGCCACAAATTGGAGCCACAAGAGGGACCTAGAACGTAAAGTCAGAGGGGGCTTTGCTCATCTCACCAAAAAAGGGCAATTGGGCTCCTCAGCTGACCAGCCTTCAAGTGAAAAGCAAAGGGAATGGAAGCAGTTTTGAATGCACCTGGTGGTGCCCACTCCCAACTGACCCATTTATTACAGGGTGCACTCTGGGGACAGCAGGACTAGTTTAGGCAGGACGTGGGAGTGGAATCAAAGCACACAACTCGCAAGTTCTTCCAAAGTTCCATGAACCTGGGCTGGGCTCCATGATTTCACTTCTCCTTTGGTTTTAAACTTTGGATATTTGTTTTACAGGAGGAATATCTGTGTTTATAGCAGGACTTTCCACGTCACTGCACAATATGTTCTTAGGAGATGTACACGTTGGCCCACTCTCAGGACAATAGGCCAATTAACTGTACAAGAGGAAACACTCTGTTTCCTTGTTTAGCTTGCAAAGATCCTTATAAGAACATCAAATCAATACAATAATTGGTGAAAACATTCCTTTGGATATTGTTTCTCTAGCCCACATTTCCAATTTTGGAGCCTGCTGGCTATTTCTGCTTGGACATACCACTGACACTTGAAAGTTACCATGTGACCTCACAGTCCCTTTCTAGCTTGAGAGTATATGAGTCCATGCCTTACACAAAGCATCTCCGTCTCCCCCACACACTCCTCCTGTTTCTGTTGGTGCCCCACAGCTCTTCCAGTTATGCAGGTTTACAATTTCACAACTTTGAAGTCTGCTTGACTCAATCGTTGCCCTTGCTCTTCTCACCTCTCCATTTCTAGGCTCCAGTGACTTCCAATGGGGCCCCACTTCCAACGGCCTTTGCACCTGCCCCTTCATTCTAACAATCAGCCCCGAGTCTGCTGATTGTGCTTTCATGATGCTTCTTGTATCCAAGCCCTCCACACCGTTCCCAGCATCTATGACTTGGTCAAAATGCTCAGCATCTTGTACTTGGACCCTGGCAGTCTGAGACCAAGATTCATCCCTTTGCAGTTTGCCCTGCATGAGTTACCATATCAGTTTTTTATAAATCACAACTCATATCACCCTCCTGCTCAAAGTGGCATTGGAGTAAGAGAGTAAGAGCGTTCACTTCGGCTTTCAACCCCTTCAATCATGTTCCCTGTGCTCTAGTTAAACTATATGATGCAGTGTCTTCAAACACACTGCCTGTCTTTCTTCCCTCACGTTTCTCTTCTTCCTACAATTTCCTTTCTTCCTTATCACTTCTCAAAATCTATGCATCTTTAAGCTATGTTTCAACCTTCTTCATGAAAAATGTCTTGATCCTCATCTTTTCCTGATATAAACCCTCATAGTACTTTGTTTATACCCATCATAGGGCAGCACATTCCACCTCTGATAGACAGACAGACAGATATCCAGGGACTGCATCTTACTGAGCTCTGTCTCCTCTCTAGACCCTTTGTGCTCAGCACATAGAAGCATTTCATGAATGTTCATTGAACTGGATAGATCTCCCTGATTCCATTCTCTTTCCTTGCCAATAATTCATTTAAATAATCTTCTAATAATAATGGCACTTTGTTTTTATACAACATTAAAAGTTACAAAACTCGTCCAGCCAGTGTGGTTCAGTGATTGAGTGTTGACCCATGCACCAAGAGGTCACTGGTTTGATTCCCAGTCAGGGCACATGCCCAAGTTGTGGGCCCAATCCCCAGTGGGGGGCATGCAGGAGGCGGCCAATCGATGTTCTCTCTCATCGATGTTTCTATCTCTCTCTCCCTCTCCCTTTCAAATCAATAAAGAAAAAAAATTAAAATAAAAAAATAAATAAAAGTTACAAAACTCTTTCACATCTGATTTTCATGAACAGCCCTTCAAGGCAGGCAAGATAGATACTATTCTCATTTTATACGTATGAAAACTGAGGCTCACAGAGGGGAAATAAGTCACCCAAATCTGCAAGTAAGGAATGTAGCCATTCATCAACTCAGAGAAGTATCCTGATATTCAGTCGAAGGCCAAAGAAGAGCGCAAGTGAAGTCCAAGCCCTTGGACTCCTTCGTCGTCTCACTTTATTGAGTATGAGAAAGGTATTCTAAGCTAGCCGGGGGCACCTCGTATAGGGTTACCAGTCGGAACTGGGCAGGTGGCGCTATATGATTACTTGATCATTTTAAATTTGTGTCAATTTTTTTCCCTTTCAGCCCCAGATACATGTATCATCATGTGAGCACCAGGAACCTTGGACTCCTCCTTTCTCTCCAAATTAAGTAAAAACTCCAGGCCTCCTTTCAATTTGAACTCTCGGTAGATTCTGGCTGCTCATAGCCCATCAGGAAACTTTGGGATCTGGGCCTAATTTTCCCCTTTTCTCACACTTGGAATTGACCCCTCATTTGCTCATTCATTCATTCATTCATTCACTCACTCACTCATTCACTCACTTATTCATCTATCCATTGATTCATTATCCAATGACTTTCCTTGAGCACCAGATCCATATAGTACCATGTATCCCACTTCCCCAGGACTCTTTCTGGCTCTTCCATTCCAGGCAAAAGAATCCTGCAAAGTTCCCGATGGGCTAATGTGTTTTCTTTTCCAGGTAATACTTGTGCATTTTAGCAGTGGGCTTCACCAAGAGAATGTGAAGGCTTTACAAAAGAACGGTGGCAGTTGAAGGTATTTTTGGATAAAAAGGGTCTTTTCCTGCCCTGGCCGGTTTGGCTCAGCGGTTAGAGCGTCGGCCTGCAGTCCAGAGAGACCCGGGTTCGGTTCCCGATAAGGGCATGTACCTCGGTTGCAGTTTGTCCCCGGCCCTGGTTGGTCGTGCGGGTGGCAGCCACTCGATGTGTCCCTTTCACGTCGATGTTTCTCTCTCTCTCTCTCCTTCCCACTCTATCTGAACAAAAAATGAAAAAAAAAAAGGGTCTTTTCCAAACAGAACTCACATAGGACTTGGGGGATGTGGGGTAATCTCCAAGCTCTATTCCCCAAAGGTCACACAGCCTTCCTCTGTCCTTTCAGTGCCACAGAAGGAAAGCCACGTTTCCCCTCCCCACTGATATTAGTTGCAGTTGTGTGGCGCAGGGACTTTGCAGTTTTCCCTCACGAAAGCTCAGCGAGGCTGCCCCGACGGGACCTTGTCAATGTTCACAATCAGAGGTTGAAGGAGTGGATGTGGCAAGGGACATCCTTGGTTCTGAATTACACCTGGTTAGATGTTAAATTTGGAAAATAAGGTCATTCAAGGGAATGAATATGTGTTGGTCCCCAACATGTGAGGAATCTACATCCCCCTACCCTCTCTTCCACTCTTACTTTCTTTGCATTGAGTGGATCCTGGCTGAGCTGCAGGGAGACTTCTGGGGCCCTACTGCCAGGAAGCCCTTGGAGCCAGGACTTCCTAGCTACCCCTTCTCCACCCCTGGCAAGCTGGGTGAAATAAAGGGCTCGCTGATCTGTTGCAGAGCCTAGCAGAGAGCCTCGCCTGGCAAAGGCAGAGGGTTGGTGAGCAAGGTTGTGTAGTACATGAGGACAAATGAGATGCTCTTTGGGATTAAATTATGCAAAAAGCTTTGCACCTTGTTTGTCCTTTTCACTTGGCAAATACAATCCCTGAGATTAGTTACCTCTTTTTTTTTTTTTTTTTTTCAAGTGGCAAAATATTTCCCTCCACAAATTCTCCCTTTTCCCTTTGTCACTCTAAACACAGTGTGCGTTCTTCTGGAGGTTTTGAAACATCAGACATGTGAATCAATACCCTCGTTTTTCTATCTTTCAATATGAATGAACCATAATGAGTATGATACACAATAAAGAATTCATTTATTTGTTTTCCCTCCCCTCCCCCAAGTTTAGCAAAATAATTTGGGTCCTGATTTCCTTTAACTTGCAAAAATATGTTGTTTCCCAGAGTTCAGAGACCTTCAGAGACCTGCCACCAGCCCCAGTGCAGGTCCAGTTTCCTTGTACTTCTGCCTGTAGTTCAGCTGCCTGCTACAGGACTGGCCCAGTGTATAATTATACCAATGCATACAGTTTGAATTTTTTTCTACTATGCAGAAGCTTAATTGGAGTAGAAGAATAAATGAGAAATGCTTTACAAAAATTAGAAGGTGATAATTAATTCTCCTGGAGCAATCTTTAGGTCATGGCTCATGTCATCGACTGTGGACGATTGCAGCTTTTGTAGTAACTCAGTGATACATATCAGAAACATGTGGTATGTTTGAATGGACAGGTCAATCAATCTTTGAGACTCAGCAATGAATTTTTCATAGTAATCAGAGAGTTGGTCTGAAATATTCTGTAGTTTATCCTTGAACTGCTGGTGGTAATCAAAAATGATTTTCTTCATTGCAACGGTCCAGCTTTTAATTATTTCCTGGGCACTGGTAGAAAGCTCTACAATCTTTTCTTTTATTTTCCCATCTGCATCAGCAAGGACACTAAGATATTTCTGGATATCTTTCTGTACAAATTGCTCAATGTCACTTGAGAGTTGGGAAGCAAAACCATCAGCACTGACAGTGTATTTGGAATAGAAATCCTTGAGGGCATCTACTAACTTCTTGATGAGGTTGATTCGCTTTTCTTCAAGTTCATAAAATTTCACTGTCCAGCTGACCACACCCAAATCAGAATATTCTTTGAGAAGAGCCTTTATGTACTGATGGATCTGCTCTAACTCTTGAGAAGCTTCTTGAAGTTTGTTTTGAACAAATTCATTAAACTTACCAAAGTCAAGGTACAGGTATTCTCTCAGGAACCCAAAAACATATTGAACATGACTGTCAAAGGTTGTTTTGATCTGTTGGATATCATAAATGAGATTAGTAAGTTTCTTCTTCTTTAAGCGGTTCATTTCTTCTTCTATGGATTGGAAAACACCTTGTGCAAATCTCTGAAGATCACCTAGTACCTCTGAAGTTTTGTTAGATTGGAGGGCATTCCATATCCTTTGG
The DNA here is from genome assembly GCA_030848825.1 of Tadarida brasiliensis. Classification (NCBI taxonomy): domain Eukaryota; kingdom Metazoa; phylum Chordata; class Mammalia; order Chiroptera; family Molossidae; genus Tadarida; species Tadarida brasiliensis. The sequence continues at coordinate 67,099,745 of CM061270.1, read as the reverse complement.
ACTCTTCGTGATGAAGAACTCAACAGTTTCCCATACATTAAGGTTTCATTTGTTAGTTTAACACTTGCTGACTCAAAAGGAAATTTAATCTCTAGGTCCTTGATTAATTCAGATTTCTCCATGAGGCCTTGGAAATAGGAAAATAGTATTTCTAATCCACTATGGATGTTTGAATGTACCTGGGACAGTACCTTCCCTACTCCCCTCATGACCGTAGTGCAGAGCTCATCTACAGTGTACGATCCGGCTCTTCCTGGGAGCTGGAATGTGGTGAACTTCAGGTAATCAATGAACAAGTCAAGCAGATGCTTGACTATTGCGTCGTATTCCTTAGTAACTCTTATTAGGTTGTCGAACACCTTATTTTGGAGTCTCTGGAAATCGACATGGCCCTCCTGATCCAACAGTTCCTGGTACAGAGTCTTGACCTTGTCATTCCACAGCTGGTAGGTTCTAGTAGCGCCTCTGGTAACCCTCCTGAGTTCAAGCGTCTTGTCCACCTCATCAATCAGACTCAGTGCTCCTTGATAGGTCTGCTCAGCCGTGTTCTGCAGACTTCCTCTCAGTTTTAAAGAAGCCTCTTTCAGATCAAGTCCTGTGTACTCCTGGTGGTGCTTGTTGACATAGTTATAAAGGGTCCCTGCTGCCTTGGGCATGTTGTCTTTCAGAGAGCTTAGAAATTCAGACACTGCCTCTTCTTCCCAGTTAATTTTAATCTGATCTTTCTCATCAGATTCAGGGAACCTACACTCAATTTTGAATATGCTGAGTTTTTTATCTGGAGATGACTAAAAGCAGGAAGAAAAAAAAAGATAAAAAAAAACCAACATGTTTTCAATTAACCCGATTACATAATATACGACACTAAAACTTCATTAGCAGTTAAAAGTAAAGATCAGAGGATCGTTCACATTCTGAAGGGAATTTATCTTGTCAGTTCATGTGTTTGTCTTACAGTTAAACAAGTCTACTGTTGTTAATTCCCCTTTATCGTGGGCCTCAGAAAGGATAAAATGATGCATGGCATTTACACAATAACACAACATTCAGGCCTTCCCTGGACTGAAGATCAGAGGAGGAGCAGGGGGAGGGGGGAACAGGGGAGGTGGTGACAGGAAAAGACTCATTCAGAGAAAAAAGAAGTAGCACAAAAGGAAACTGTCCAGCGCCCACGCAGCAGAGACCAAGGCCACCAGCATCAGGAGCCATTCATTCTCCAAGCCTATGACGAACTTTAGTCACAGAACCTCATAGTTTCTTTTCGTCTACTAAATCGAATGCATCTTTGACTTGGCCTCAGTAGAACTTGTAAAGTATATGAGACAAATCTGGCAAATCTCATCTAAAAATTCTATTGTAGGGAAGCATTTTAAAGCCGCAAGTACTCCAGAAACCACTATCTGAAAATGTAGTCGGCACATGGCAGAGTTTACTCATGACTCAGGTGGTGAGCCATACCCCTCCTCTTTCTAGATTTGCCCAGTAGTAATAAAATAACAGTGATAATATGATGTTATATGCACATCTAATAATGAAAGTCAATAAAAGGCTCATTGTAATATTTCTTGGAGAATAGTTCCTTAGAGGAGAAGGTCAACCTGCTCATTGCTTTGTTTCACCTAATCTGAGAAAACTCTGAGAAAATACTTTGTACTGAGTTACATTTATCTGCCTCAAATCTCTGCTTACCGCTAAGGTGTGTAACCAATTAGATGGGACTCACCTGAGGGCGGTAGTAGATATGGTATTTTATGGAATCCTCATTGTCTTCCAAGTCCATGGCCACCGTGCCTATGGCTGGAGAGGCTGCTGAGTAGTGCATATTCTCATCCATGTGGAGGTGCAGATGGACATCTGTGAACGTCGGGCTGGTGATGTCAAGGTGAGCGTCTCCTTTCCAGTCCCTGCAAGCAGAAAAGCAGATAAGCCATCATGAAAGGGGTGCAAAGATGGCAAAAATCACATGATCTGAAAAGGAATGAAGTTTCAATAAAAGTTCTATACAGATTATCGTGGTATTTGCCATCTTCTTTATATTCTGCGCTGACGTCACGGTGTGCAAATGTTCCTTTCACCTTGCTGACTAACATGCCATCTTCAATCTTGAGTGTTCCCACAGCTGCAAAGGAGAGATTTTTCATTTGGTTAATAATTGTAGGACACAGACATTTTCATTGTGAAAACTAGGAGAAGTGTATCTTGATGTAAATGGTTTGCTTATATATTTGAAACATGCAGCCCACACTTAAAAAAAAAAGAAGATATTACCAGTCCTAAAGTCATTACAGAAAAGTCTATTTCCTTTGAACCTATTCCTCTTAAATGTCAGTAGGTTTCTACAGGATATTACACGTGGGTATATAAGAATCTCTTCCTTTAAATTTTTCTATAGAGAATAATTGTGCCTCTAGCCATAATTACATGATTATTGATTCACAACTGTCATTGAAAACATATAACATATAGAATTCGTATTCAGGAGGAGTCAGGACATCTCCTTACCTTTAAGATCATATTCCAGGAACTGTATGGTTGAGTTGCATGTGGAATCCAGGAATGTTTCAACATGATCCTCTTTGTTTTTCAAACCAGTACTCCAAGTAGCATTATACAGGGGAGAGGCCACTCCGAAACGTGCAGTCAGTGATCCAAAGTAAGGAATGTAAATTCCAGCAGGTACAGAGAACTTAATGGAAGGAATCTCAATAGTCTGATCAGGCACGGTGATGTCTGGCAACCTGAAGTCTGCAATCTTACTGGCCATCTCATTTAGATCCAAAACAGCATTGCCAAAGGAAATACTTTTTGGATAGGTATACTGGGGCACAGTTAACTGAAATTTAGGCACAGTTATCTCAAAAAAGGAAACTGAGGAGTCACCTGGTTCAGAATACTTTGTTAACACATCAACTTCAGGGAATTTCACTTTGGGTAGTGCTGGTACATTGAGGGCAAATGGTGAAGTACTTAGTTTCTTGTAGACTTTTATTTCACTTGAGTCAAGTATGTAGGATGGAACCTGCAGATCTGTAAATGGGACTTGGAACGTAGGTGTGACAAGAACTAAGTTCAGATTATTTAGTTTCAGTCCAGGAATAACAAATTTATCAGCCAATTCTTGCACAGGGACAGAGAACACATAGCCCCTGGGGTTTTTGGTGTATACAAGGGCTGTAGAAGCACGAAGATACTGCTTCCTATCAGTACTGGTGGTTACATCCAGCTTTAGAAATTCCCATACAGTCTTGTCATAAATTGGTAGGGCAATACTGTTGAGGAACCATAGGTACCCTTCTAAGGAGCCTGCAACGTCAAGGCGTGTCTCTTCTTGGTCATTGGATAGTTGTACATCATTCTGGAGAGACAGATATTGAACCTCGATCTCACTTTTCCAGCTGGCCTTCTGGTTCTCAGTGTTAATATTCAGGGACATTTCTTCGACAAGGTTATTGAGATCAAGGAAGGAATGGGACTGACTTGCACGAACCTGAACAAGGGCTAATATTTTCCATGGGGAGAGTTCCAGGATGGCTTTGCTTGTATGCTCTCCAGATGTTAAAAAGGGGGGCGGTAGCTGTACGTGGTTTTTTGTATTGTGATCCCAGGTGGCATATACGCGTTGGAGAGTGGCTTCTCCAGCAAAGCTTTCTTTTGCTTCAAGATTCCAGATACCATCAACTTTGGAAGCCCCTTGTAGCTTCACTGAAGACCGAGTACCCTTGGAATTTAAGTAAGTGCTGACCTCACTGGCAATCATTCCTGAATATTCCCGTAAAAGGACTGAACCCTTGATAGTTCCTTTGTTAGATGATTCAATGGAAAAGTAAGAAGTGAGGCTTTCTAAGTTGAACTTGTGCTCAACTGTCCCTGTAGCAGTAGAGTGCAGCTTGGTGGAATTGAAATCATACTTTAATTCAATGGATGAAGTGACAGTAGGTGTTGACTTGGTATTTCCATTCAGTTCTTGCTTGAAATTCATTCTCAAAATTGGAATTTGAACTTTTGCTGTTGTTGTCACGGAAGCTTCCATAGTTATCTTGGTTAAGCTAATGGTACTATCATGATTGCCTTCTGCAAATTTGTTACTCAGAGACAAAGCTGTGGCTAACTTCAACCCTCTTTGCAATGTCAAACTTGAGGTGCCCTCTAATTTGTACTGCAGTGCATCAATGACAGAAGAAGAGGAAGTAAGGAAATGAGCAACGATATCTGATTGGTTGTATAGTCCGACATGGGTATTCAGGGTGATGACACTTGATTTAAAGGAAAAATCATAGGTAATATTGCCCATGGCTGGAATTAAAATATTGTTTGGGATACTTAATACCTTGAATACTGGAAGAGAAACCTTGAGAAAATTCCTAGGGACATGAAGTGCTGGCAGCTCTGGGAATGGCAGGACCACCGCATGTGAGGGCACAGAGAAGCCAGAATCTGGGATGCTGACTCCTTCTGGGATCTCATAGCCAAATGTCAGCATCTTGACTGTGAATGGAGATACTTCAATGTTGACTACTGGAATGGTGTATCCAGGAATCTCAAGGGTCCTGGGTTGCTTGTTCTGGGATTTTTCAGCTATGTATTTATCAAGCTTAATTTTTGCTTCATTATAGGATTTGGTAAAATAATCCAATGCCTTGACTCTGACTTTCTCAAAATGCTTTTCGAATGACTTGATGTTCTGATTGATAAACCCAAAAACCATGTCCAAAGGAATTGGGATGGAATGTTTGTCTTTGTTTTTCTTATACTGAGCCTTTACACTTAAATCAAATGATTGCTTTGTTGTTTTCAAGAATTCCTTCAAGCCGGTATTTTCCCATAAGGAGAAATCTTTCACCTGGGGAATTTTGAGTTTTGTGTAAGGTAGAGTCGTTTCAGGAATTGTTAATGGAATGTTCAGAAAATCCAGGTTGGCTTCTCCACTTATTCCTACGTGGGCCTCAGTGCTGTTCTCATGGTTTCCAGCAGAAACATTGTGATTGTACTTATACTGATTGAACCTGGCACTGGCTTGCCAACTGGCTTGCTGGGCATTAGGACTCAGGAACAGTGCATAATTATTCAGGAAGTCTATTTTCCCTGTCAATTTTAATGGAAAACTAACTTTCAGATTTCCTTCATTGTTTGTGGACGCAGTGATCTCAAATGGCTGTGCTAAAAAGAAAAGAGAATTTTTCAAAGTTCCACTAACTTTTCCATTTAAATGAGCATCATGGTTGCCAGTGACCTCTACCTTCCTTTCTCCGAGCTGCGCTGTGCCTTTAGCAGTGAGAACACTGCGACCCACATGCTGGGATTCAACTTGTGACTGGATGTCCAACTGATAAAGGCTGAGAAAGCTAGATTCGTAAACCAAGGTTTGGTTTACTCTCAGGTGTTTGCTACTGAGCTTATTAGACAATTCAAAGGAAGTGAGGGGTCCTCTCACAGTGAAGGTAATTTGTGATTCATGGGTTCCCTCATCTGAGAATTTGGGGCAGGCCCATTTCCATGATCCTGTCCCAGAAGAAGTCCATGCTACATGTTGAGCTTCAAACAGGGTCTTGATTTCATTGTGTAGGTCAGCCTGACTGGAGAAGTCCAGTTTGGGGATGTTCAATTTGTGGAAGTACTTTGTGTTGCTGTCCAGGGTAAGCTGATTGTTTACCTTGATACGCACACCATTACTAAGCTCCACTGTATTTTTTTCTGTGTGTAAACCTGCCACTGTGTTTGATTTTCCCTCAACAGCATTTCCGGAAACTAGGACTTCGCCCTTATGCTCTGTTTTCAGGTACTTGCTGGAGAAACTCACGGATTCCTTCAGAATGAGTGGATTCATCTCAGGGTATGAAAGTTGTGCATTTGCCTGAAAATCAAATTTGAGAACTTCTAATTTGGAGTCTCCTTTGGCAGTGACGGAAGCCAAAATCCCTGCCTCGTCCACTGATGTCGTTACATTTTGAATGTCTACATTCGCATCTAATGTGAAAAGGGGAGATTGGATTTTCAGAATGCTATGCAGCTTGCCAAAAGTAGGTACTTGGATTGTGTGTGAGATGCTGGGAAGCTGGAATTCTGGTATGTGAAGGTCAGGAACTTGAAAATCTTTGAGGTCAAGATTTGGGATTATGAATTCTGGAATTGCGATTTCTGGTACATGGAAGTCTGGCAGAGTGATTCTAGCAAGAATGGTGTCCATGTCCACCAGATCTCTTAGGTACACTTCTGGAACTGGCCACTGCAGCTCACTGTTCAGCATCTGGTCAAAGATTCTGATGATCTTTGCTTTTATTTCTACCAAGTCAATTGTAAAGGAAGGAATGTGGAAGGTGTTGAGGACAGTAAATTCTGGCGTAGAAAACTTGGATGGGACTTCTATATCTTCTAATTTTTTGAAGTTTATCTGAACTGATGGAATCTTCAAATCTGTCAGGGGGACTATGAACTCAGGAGTCTGATATGTAGCTTTCTGCAGGGCACGGAGACTGACTTCAAAGGCAGGCATGGTCCCAAAGGTGGTCTGGATTTCAGGAACAGTGAACCCTTGTTCTACCAATGCTTTTAGGCCTTCAGCCCAGCGTTGGATAGAATACTGTTCTGCAAAGTCAGTAAAGCTCTTGGAAGCAAGACTCCAAATGTCAGAAATGTAAGTAACAAGTGTGTTATAAATTCGGCCTACAAGCAACAGGTATTTCTGAACTTTCTGTTGAAGGTCCATTAGATACATTCGGTCTCGTATATCTTCTAGTGTCTCTTGGAATTTGGCTTTCATGTAATTTAGAGATGTTGAATTTAAAACCTCCTGTAACCAATCAATGAATGAGGTTATTTTGGTGCCTTTTAGGTTTTCCACATGGGCCGAGACCACAGCCTTGATGTCCTCTACAAATAGTTTTAGTGCTTTAGCTTTTTGTGGGAGGTCCAGAGCCTGGATTTCACCATTGATTCTCTGAGTCACCTCACGGATTTTGTTATTGGTTTTATCTACAAACTGGTGATAATCAAATGACTTTAATTTCTTTATCAAAATGTCAAGGAATCTGTTTACTTCTTCAATGAATTTCTTAAAAGACAATGCTTTAAGCTGAGTGACAGCATCATCAATAACCCCAATCAATTTCTCAAAGTGATCTTTTATCCCAACTTGTTGTAAGACATTAATCAACTTCTGAACAGTCTCCTTCAACTTATATTTGTGGGCTAACTGCACTGATTTATCCATTAAAATGTGGATGTGTTGGTCTATTTTATACATATTAATTAACTTGTGAACCATGGCTCGAAAAGCATTGATTTTATCAGTTACTTCAAAATCTTCAATGAGATTTCTAACATAGTCTTTCACATGCTCAATAATTTGCCTTATTTTTTGAAATGGAATTGTAGTCCTCAACCGATCTAAAAGCACTCTGACATCAATAGCTTCAACCTGTTGTTTTAACTTTTCTGCAAGGTGCTGGATGTCAATATTCTGAATTTGTGTCTTGAGCTGCTGCAACTTTTCTTGTACCCAGATTCTGATTTGATACTTAGCAGTCACATTTTGAATCCAAGATACTGTACTTCCCATTTTGTTAAACTCAATCTTTTCAATAAACACATATAAGTCATTAATTGTTTTTACTAAATTTACACGGATATGATAATGTTCATCAAGAATTTTCAATTTTTCAATGATTCGATCAATAATCTTAGCAATAGCTATTTTAAAATCATGCAAATCATAATTATCTTTAATATACTGATCAAATTGTATCACATATGTTTGTAGTTGAGATAGTTTTTCATTAAAGTTGATTTTGGCATTGTCCAATGCAATTGTTAGATCATTTTCTGTAATTCCATAATTTTCTGTGAAAGCAGTTAGTTTCTCCTTGGCACTTGAAACTTGTCTCTCCCAATTGACTTCATTCAGCTGGTCATTAACTTGCTGTGAGAATGTGTCCAAGGCTGTTCTGTATTTCCTCACGAACTGATCAATATCGATACGTTTCAGTTCTTTCTGTATGGTTTCCAATGAAGTTACAATTACTATTCGACTCTTCTCAAAATGTTCTGGCAGGAGGTTTAAGAATGGGAGGTTGATGGTGTGAACATCTTGGTTCTTATCATATTTTATGGAAGCAACCATAGAGAATTCCTGGGGTTGGTCAACAGTATCCCTCATCTCCAAAGCATCAATTATGTTGATAGGACCATTGAGTAAAAAAGGGACTTCAATCGGGGAGTCTAGCATGGTGAAGTCAGCCAGGGCTCGTCCAGTAAGCTCCACACCGACTTTGTCTTTAGTATTGTAAGCATCAAACTCATGGCTGTATTCATTTTTGTTCAGCTCCGTCTTGAGTTTCCAGGTGCCTGTCTGCTCAGCCGGAGTGAGCAGGACACTGGCTTTGTGATCAAGAGCAGTGCTGACGCTCCTTCTGGACATGAGATGGTGATTTGTGGATCCTTTGTAATCGTGAGAGAACGTTAGGGCCAGAGGTTCTGCTTTCAAGAGGAATTTGCTGTACAGTTGTCCTGTGTGTTCTCCCCAGAGAGTCAGTTTCCCGTTGCCATTTGTGTGTGCATCGATGGTCACCGTAAACGGGGCCATTGCAGAATGGAAAACGTTGCTGAAACGCAGCGAGTCCGAGTTGTAGTTTGTATTGATGTCGATGGCTGAAGCTAGCCCAGCGATGCTTGCGCTGAGCCGATGGCTTAACTCTGTGTCCTGCACTTTAGCTACAGTGTCTGCTTTATAACTCGCTGACAAGTCTGCGTAAGAGATGGTGTAGATGTGTTTTACCTCATTATTTTGGTAGGCTCCTTTTACGTTCCCACCCACAGTCAGCTTCAGGGGTTCTAGCCGTAACTTCCCATGGTTGGTCAGATCCAGAGCATTGAATTTCAGGTCATTGTTTAAAGTCGTTACGAGAGAATAGGGCTGTAGCTGCACATTGAAAGTTTGCTTATACGACTTGTCAGAACTGTAAATGTTGTCGAGTTTTGAAGAGAAGTCCAGTGATAACCCCGCAATGTTCAGACTGTGTGTGTGGTGAAGTTTCATCTCAGCGTAGGAGCCCATCATGTCATTGGAAAGCTTAAGTCCCTCTTGGTTAATTTTGAAGTTGAAAATATTTTTGCTGTCGACACCCAGAATCATGGCCTGATAAGCACTTCCCAGGGACACCTCCGTGAGGGCAGCTTTTCCATCTAGACTGAATTTTGCATTGTGTTCCCGGAAGCGTCCATTTGTTGTTAATCTCACAGATGCCCCAGAGAGCCCGAGGGCCGAGTTCAGCTCACTCTCCAGCATCAGGGGACTGTACTTCAAGTTGGTGGTTGCACTGGTAGACACTCCATCTCCGGCAATCCTTAGTGTTGCTTTGTAAGCACCAGTGTTAATTTTGTCAGTGCCCAGGACGTCAGCATTTATTTCAAGACCATGGGAATTCAGTGAACCAGAAAGCAGGGCGAAGAACCTCAGTGACTTGTAATCAGCCTGATACTCAGAACGCAGCAATGCATTTCGATTAGAGAAGGTCACATCTACTTTGTTAGAAGTGGCAAAGTCCTCGTACTTCCCATTGGTATCAGATTTCATAGTCAGCTCGTAGTTCTCATATTTCAGGTAAGCAGTATTTTTAACGATGCCATCTTGCAGATCCGAGGTGGAAGTGAGGGCGACAGTTCCATCTTCATATCTTCCTATTATCTGATTTGTGCCCTGGAGGTAGGTAGAGTTAAACCTCAGGTTGGACTCTCCGGTTCGCTGGCCAGTGGCAGGGTCCTTTTGGTAAGACAGGTCATATGCACCGTTAGCATAGAACGAAGAGACTCTGAACTGCCCATCAATCTTGACTTCCTTGATGTACAAATGGTCTTTCACTCTTGAGTCCAAATGTACTGAAGCAGACATCTGCGGTCCCCAGGAGCTAGATGCATTGAATGTTAGTAACCCTTTGGAGGCTGGATTGTTCCCAATCTTTTCTACATGGCTGAACTTGACATTCGAATCCAGAAATTTGTGGTGTAGAGATCCAGCACATGACAATGTCAACGTATTCCTGTGGTCGTATGTTGTTTCTCCAGATCCTACAAATGAAATCACATTGGTTAAATTAGGCAGTGGTTTCCAGAATAATCTCTGTGTTGTAAGGCTTTCAATAATAAAACCCCATTGATCTGGATCAATGGTGCAACAGTCTCCTCCATCTATAACGTAAGCATAAAATCTGACAGCAAAAAGCATTCCTACAGGAAGACTTCCCTGGCCACCACTGTCCTTGCTGGGTTCCCTTATTAAGTGCTTCCTCTGTATTTTATATTCACACATGATATCCTATCATAGCACCTCTTACCCTGAATTGTAATTGCCAGTTTCGCTGTCTGTTTTCTCTAATAGAATACTTGATATATTTTATACGTTTAATAAATATCTCTATTGGTTGAATAAACAGATGAATGAATGAATAGGCTTCCAAGCAGCAAGAACAATATCTGTAAGAAAGTCTAAGTTTTTCTCTCCCTAGAGGAGGCTATCCCATCAGAGTGTGCAATGCATTAACCCTGTGCACCCTCTACCCAAGCATGGCTCACCTTGCACACTGTAGGACAGCAGGTCGACCGCAGAGTCGGCCTTCATGTGGTACCGAGCCTGAAGGCTAAAGTGCTCCGTGCTGGTGTTGCCGCCGGTGTAGGAGGCGGACCAATTGTACAAGTTGCTGTAGATGTTCGTGGAGAGGTCTAGAACACCCAAGTGAGGCACTGACAGCTCATACGACTTGGGGATGGTAAAAGTGGGGACTTGGAACTCTCTCGATGGGAGGTGGACTCCCACAAATTTTAAGTTGATCGCTGGTGTCCAAATAGTCTCCAACATCTTTAGATCTTTGGAGGATTTGCCGCCCAAAGGCAAAGGAATCTCCATTCTCACACTGTTCTTGTTCAAGGTGTACTTGACCCGGCCATCACTAAAATAAAGAACAAAGACAATGTCCCCACAGTCAGACATCAAGAACTCAGAATTCTCTGCCGTCCAACCTTCTAAGCGATAGTGCATGCGCCCTGTTCCCAACCCATTCTCACTTTTCCTCATGCTCCTCTCTATGCCCGAATCCCTCTGCTTTGACCTCCACCTATCAAACACTCATGGCCATTCCAAACCTGCCCAGAGCCACGTCTTTGTCAGTACCAACCTATTTAAGTCACAGTTAATTTCTCTCGTTCTGATAGTGACACAGTTCCTTACACTCATCTCAAAGAGCATGTCACAATTCTGCTTATATTATTAGAACTTGTTTGCTTGCACTCTGTCCATGTCAACATGGTATCTTCCTGGGAGGAAGGGTTACATCTTGTCCAGTTTTTGCTTCTCACTGTATCTAGTCTAGTATCTTGCACAGAGGGGACTCTTGATACATTTGCTAAACTGAATTTGAGCAACTTGACATGTGGAAGGAACACAGGTGTGGGATAGAGTGTTAGCTTCCACTGATGGTGGAAGTGTTCATGAATTCACCTTTCTGAGTCTCAGTGATGTTATCTGGGCAGTGAGGGCAATAGTGCCCTTTCTGCTGACCTCACGGAGTTAAATAGCAAATGAGAAAAATACCCAAACCAGTTCGCAATCTTTTCAATACTATCTACATATCATGGACTATTATAATAACTTAGAAGAATAAAGTAGCGTGGCAGAGTTTTACATTTTGTAAGTAAATCAACTGTTCGTTGCATTACTCCATCAGGGACCGGATGCCGCCCATCCAGGATCCTGACACCCGGTAGGAGGATGCTTGGTAAGACCCTAGATGATGCTAAGGTCCATGGTCCTGTCTTGTCAGCAAGCACAAAGAAGACTGTTGGTCAAGGCACTCGTAGTGAAGGACGAGGTTCCTGCATCCTGTGAAGGGGATGCTCTTTCCTCTTATCCTCAATAGACTTGTCCATATGAGTGCTTTCGCAGAACTCAGTCCTTTCACACTTTGGTCTATTAAACTTTGCTGTTCAGCCTTAGACTATGGAAAGGGCCATGCGACACAGGCCACTTTTTATTAACCCTGAAGACGATCGTCTAGGAAAGACTATTGTCTTCAAAGCTCGTGCTCTGGTTTTCTTTTTATTTCCATGAAATAAAGCAAAGCATTACGTGTATTCCCGTAAATGCGAAAGTGTCCCAAGCAATTTGGAATCTGACTTCCCCACGAGGAGGAAGCTACTTGCTAGAGGGAAATGTTCTCTCAGAATGCTGCCTCCATTCAGTGTTCAGTGACTGTTCTGACCCTCGGAGCTCAATGGCAAACTTGTAGTTAGCAATTCCACCAGACACTCCTGAATTCTTCACAAACAAGTATGAGTCTATCCTGATACTGAACAAAGGGGGAATTCACTTACGATGGAGGAAAATGGAGTGGCTTTCAAGTTCAGGTTGCAGTGACTAAAACATGTTAGGGCGAAAGCACTAGAATCCTCAACTATTTCTCAGGTTCTTTCTGACCAGGTTGACATTCATATTCTGACCTCATGTTTAATAATGCAAAAATGCCACAGTGTTTATGCTACAGTTATTAATCTCCTTAAAATGTTTAAATTATTTCCCTTAAAAATGTGAATTAGAGTCTAAATCATGCTAAGCAAAACCTTCCATTTACTTTGTGCAGTTCAAGAAATCTTCCTATTTACAGTAGGTAAGATCTGGAAACAGCCCAAGTGCCCATCAGTAGATGACTGGATAAAGATTCCCGGTCAGGGCACATGCCCAGGTTGTGGGCCAAATCCCCAGTGGGGGGCATGCAGGAGGTGGCCAATCGATGTTCTCTCTCATCGATGTTTTTATCTCTCTCCCTCTCCCTTCCTCTGTCTCTAAAAAAATAATCAATAAAGAAAAGAAAAAAAGCTGTGGTACATTTACACAATGGAATACTATGCGGCTATAAAAAAGAAGGATCTCCTACCCTTTGTGACAGTATGGAGGGACCTGGAGATTATTATGCTAAGCAAAATAAGCCAGTCAGAGAAAGACACATATCACATGATCTCACTTACATGTGGAATCTAAGAAACAAAATAAACTGAGAAACAAAATAGGTCCAGAGGCATGGATGCATGAAACAGACTGAAAGATCTCAGAGGGGAAGGGCATGGGGGGATGGGAAGAGATTAACCAAAGAATTTATCTGCATACATGCCTCGCTCACAGACACAGACACTAGTGAGGTGAAGGCCTGGGCTGGGGCAGGGGCTGGGTGAGGGGGGAAAGGGAGACATGGGGGATATCTGTAATGCTATCAACAATAAAAAAAAGAAAAGAAAATTTTCTGGTTTCTTTTTCTACCTTTTCAAGAAGAGGTTTTCTGGGATGTGGAACTCTGGCAGTCTCATCTTCTGGAGGTTGAGCTCTTTGAGGCCACTGAGGTAATCTTGTAAATTCTGGGTGTGAGGAAGACCCACGGTTGCCTTCTGAAGCCACGTGTTTGTTGCCTACAAACAACAGAAAAGTTCAGAGCAAGGGGCATAGCTGGGCCTCCAAGTGCAATTAACAGCAGGTGATAATCCACACTGGACAGGTCAATCACTAAGCAGGACAATGCACTAAAAGTTAAAAATAAATCACAGAAAATCATGCGGTTTTGGTTGTCAGTCACTAATCACTTCCTCTGTTTTGTTAAAGGAACATATAACATCGTCAAACTCCTAGCCAGTGTTCTGCAGCTTCCTTTGATAACTGAGTCACAGCAAACTCTTCCGCTTAGTGTATACTCATGTGGCACCTGTCATATACAGCCTTGTGTACTGGATGACCATGCATGAATGCTTCTTTTCTCCCCAGAAATCCCCTGGGGGTAGGAAGCATGCCTTATCCATCTTTGGATCCCCCCTTCACCTAACTCAGGGTTGAGTACGTAATTAGCACGTATAACCATGTATTTATTGACCGATCTGTACTTACAGTTATTAATTTGGAACCCACGTGCCGGAAAGTCATGTCTGTCTGGGGAACTCTGTGATCCAAGAGACTATTGGCATACGTATGCAGGCTTTTAGGATAATCAGAGAGATCCACGGGGAAACTGGAGGCCGCTTTTTTGGTATCCATATTGGTGCCTGCGTTCCATTCAAATTCAATCTTCTCTTCATCTGAAAACACACACGTGAAACAGTGTCAGTGGTCCCAGGCCAGCTCTTAACCAGTGGCTCTCAATACTGCACTCGGGTGCAGAGCACTCTCGGAGCGCTCCCGTGGGGAGGAGGTACGCACCATAACGCCAGGCCAACTTCTTGGAGATTATTGAGCCGTAAGCTGTAGCGGATGAGTCCATTTGGAGGAGTAGTTTGGTGGGAGACCACAGGGCGACGGTTTCACTCCTGGCTTCTGCTTGCAAACGGGGTATGGAAAGAACACCTTTGATTTTGCCTTCTGCCTTCTTGTCACAGCTATTGAAAAGAAAATCAGTTGGCATCAATGACTTGGTCCATTCCAAGGAGATGTGCAGGACTACACAGAATTTCGACTGGTGGTGATGACAAGATACGTGGATGACTCAGAGAAAATGGCCAGAGATTAAACTCATCAACTACTACTGTCAACTTCAGCACAAATTCAGGACTTCCCGGGGAGGCACGGGAGAAAGACAAGGCTTTGAAAGCTGTTTGAATGCTGCTCTACTGTTTACTAGCTCTATTGTCTTGGCCAAGTTATTCTACACCTCTGAGCGACTGTCTCCTTATCTGTAAAACAGGGAACTCGCACCTACCTTGGAGTTTATTACAAGGACTAAGATAATTTCTCTAAAGCACCCAGCCCAGTGCCTGATGAACAGCAAGTGCCCAGTAAATAATAGAAAAATCTAACGGGTCATGTGCAGAGGGTCAGAATGTTGAGGGCTGTGCCTGCCCTTCAGACTGTAGACCAGGAATGCCCCGGTCTGGTCAGCTGTAAAGCTGCAAAGGATGATGGGAAAGAGCCCCGAGGGCCAGCAGCTCGGGTGAGATGGCCCTGAGCCTTCCTTACCTTATGTGGCCAGTGAAGGTGGCCTCAGTGATTTTCTTGTTCTGAATGTCCAGGGTGAGTTTGTAAGACATTTCTTCCTCAGCGGACTCATCACTGACTCTGAGGACTGTCCCAAGGTCAACACCAAAGTCCGGAATTTGCATTTCACTGGTCAAAGTCTTAGTCTGCTGGTTATATCTGATTGTCATCATGGCCTCGGTCGGGTTTACACCTGAAAGGACATACAAGATAATCAAAATGTGTATTCAGGAGCTATGTTGAGGAAGGAAAGAGAGGAAGAGGCAGAGAAACACCCAGTACTCCATGGGCTTGAATGAGGACACACGGCAGGATTTTACCCTAATTTGTTTTAACTCAGTGGTGCTCATGTACTTGTTCAACCTGGAAATATGTATTGATTGCCTGTCATGTGCTAGGCACTACTCTGGGCACTGGGCGGGGGGGCCCTGCCCTCTTGGAGCTTACATCCTAGTGGGGGAGTATGGACAATAGACAAGTGAATTATTTCCGTCAGATGTTAAACAATGTTATAAAGAAACTGCAATGGATAAGACAATACACTTAGAAAGGGATAGAAGAGGTGTTATCTCACGTGTGATGGTCAGAGGCGTTCTCCCTGATGAGAGGCTATTTGGGCAGAGTCTTGAATGAAGAGAAGGGCTGAGCCCTGGTGCATTCTGGGGGGAGAGCGTTCTCGGCAGAGGGGATTGGAAATACCCCTGTGGGAAACACTCGGCATGTTCCGGCAGAATGTGACATTTCTATATGATTCACCACCGATGACACCCTTCCTGGTCCCCCCTCCCCTTCATCCCTCCCGACTCCTCCTTTCTTTGTAATAAGGTTCTCATGTTTCCTTCAGTTCACAGGCTTACCCATTTCATGCCTTTGTAAAACTGTTACATGACATATTTTTTTTTCAGCATGTGACCTGTGGATTTCTCCTATGGATTTGTTTTCCTAGTTTAATTTGGTAACACACTATTCCTACATAAACAAAACATCTTTCAAAGTGAACATCCGAGTTTGCCCCTTCCTCGAAAACCTCTCACATCTCCCCAGCCGCCGCTCCTATCCAAAGCCCCACCACCTTTGCTTGAGTTATTGCCACAGCCTACACACTCCTTTCTCTGCCTTTGTGTCCCAAAGTCTTTCCTCAACATAAATATAAATCAAATCCTGGAAACCCTCCAGTGGTTTTTTATTTCACTGAGGAAAAGCCAATGTTCTTACCCAAACCTACTAGACTGCCCTTCCCTCACCTCGCCCTACCATTCTGACCGTATCTTCTACCATTTCCCTCCCTGCTCTCTCTGCTTCAGCCATACTGGCTTCCTTCCTTTGCCTTAAACATACCAGCCGAACACCTGCCTCGGGGCCTTTGTACCTGCTGGCTCCTCAGCCTGTAAAGCTCTTCCCATATGGCTTATCCCTTCAAATCTCTCTTTTATGCTCCCTCTAGCAGTGAGACTGCCATTGAGATGGCACTGCCCTCCCTCTTCCTTCCTCCTCCCTCCACTCCCAACATTCTTCAGGCTCCTCTGTCCTCTTTTGCTCCTCAGCACCAATCTGACATTCTAAATACATACTTGCGTGGTTATTTACTATAAACTCCATGAGGGCAGAGACAATCTCCACTGTTTACTGTTCTAGCCTCAGCTCTGGGAATAGACTTGAGACTACTTACAGGCACTCAGTGCATATCTGTTATAATCCATCCGTGCAAAGATGTTCTCCTTGCGAGATCTGGACCTGAGATGGAGGGCAGGGATGGAAGAGCCCTTTTCTGGGTACTTACCCTCTGCCTCAGTGGCAAACTTCAGCGTGTTCACCCAGGCCTCGCCCTCTTTCTGGACATCGTAGGTTGCGCTGGCGGAATACTGCTCAACTTCTCCCGTTGGCTTCAGTTCCAGTTCGTATCTGAAGATGCTACAATGCACACGGCGGGTGATGTTAGACTTGCCCGTGATGATGAGAACGTCAACAAAGCAACTCAGCCTCCACAGCAACAGAAACGTGGTCCTTATTTTAATATCGACTCTTCCCCTTAACTAGTGATGGGCTTTATGATCCCTTTCAGTCCCTTGAAGAGCCCAAGGCAAAGCAGAGCCCGGAATTCCCAGGGGTTCTGGGCAAGCAGAACAGGAGTTGCTGGTTTATCAGCAAAGCTGAGAACAAGCAGTGGGAGTGGGGGGAGGGGGGAAAGTGGAAGACAAGTTGCTTTTAAGCATGGCGAGGGCTTTGAACACCAGTGGGCTCCAGGAAAGGCCACCCCAATGTGTCTGGAGGCTCAGAAACACGGACCCTGAGTTAGAAGCAAATTGGAATCTGTGCTGTGATACCCAATCTAATGCATAAGGAGCAAGGGGGGCACCATCTGCAAAGAGATGCTTTTAAAGGAGCGATTCTCAATGGCAGTGGGTGCAGGTCCCTTGGGGGAGTATGAGAGAATCAACTTGACTAGTTTTTGAGCTAAGACCTCCCTCAGTGGTCATGGCTCCTCACCTTCCCTCCCGCCTGTGGAGGAACCCAGTCCTGGACTCAAAGTGTAGGCAGGAATTTGTGTATCCTTCAGGTAAATGGGGTAGAGGACCACTGTTTGAAATAATTAACGGATGGTGCAAACCCTTGGGGCTGGAGACACAGGCTACAACACACAACGTTTTCTCCTTTGCCCTGCTGGGCAGCCATGATGTTAGAAGGTAAGCAGGTGCTGGGCGGGCCGTTGAGCATGACTGACCTGATGTCTCCGATCAGAGGATAGTAGAAACTGCTGTTGGAGTACGCGCCTGTGCTGCAGTAGTTCATGCCAGTCAACAAAGGCTTGCAAACGGACCAGGTCTTCATGTTCTTCATTACGGGTGGAATCACTTCCGTTTTGGTGGTAGAGACCAAATGCAATGTGTTACTAGTGAAGAAAGAAAACCCCCGAGTTATCTTCAAGTCATGAATCCAAATGAACGTCATCGATTCTCGCATTGCAAATGCCCCCTTATCCTGCCCTCCATCTTCCCCTGTCCACACCCACCTCAAATTCTTTGATTTACTCAGAAACAAATCCGAGGAAGAAGAACATCAGCAAGGCTAACCACCACAGTGACTCCACGTTTCAGACACTGCACTAAATTCTTCACATGTGTTATCTGCAATCCCCACCACTGTAGGCTTTAGGGAGCTTCATTTTACACAGGAAACAGAGGCTCGGAGGAGCTAAGTAACCATCTCTGGGACCTGACCTCAGCTGTGTCCCTTCCTCTGATGCAGGGTAAGAGGTGCCCGGTGTCCTCTCATCTGAGATCTCTTATTCTCCACTGGCTTCTTTCCACTAGCATTGAACACGTTTAAGTGTCTTCTCCCATTCTTCTCTCTCTCTCTCTCTCTCTCTCTCTCTCATACCCCCTCTTCTCTCCCCCACAATCAAGAAATTTGTCTGTCTTTGCCCTCTCCACTTTCTTTCAACACCCTCCTCCCTGCACTGCCATCTGGCTGCTGCCCGCCTCGTGCTTCTGGAACTGCTTTCATCGCATCTCCAGTCACCTTCTTGCTCCTAACTCCCGTGGACATTTCTCCGGCTTCATCTGCCTTGATCTCTTAGAAGCATTCAGTAGAGTTGCTTACTTATGGCCAGATTAAGACTTTCGAGTCTGTAACCTCTGAAAGATGTATGTTACCCTTCTCCCACGTGTGTACTTGAAAAATTAGTAAGTGTAAGTTCCACAATGTCCTGGTTTCACCCAAGGATGCTTTCTTTGATCGATCATGTCCTTTCCTCAGTATTGTTCCCTCCCATTAGGGGTGCTCTAAGGCCCAGCTATGCTGGTGGGCTGGAGTCTTCAATGCCAGATCCATCCCTGTGGCCATGCCTGGGCCTCTCTGACCCTCACAGCCGTGGCTCTCTTCTGCACACCCCTCACTTCTGGCTGCTATTCTCTCCCCCTTCATGGGTTTATATTGTTCACGCTCCTGTCCTAGTCACTCATGTTTTACTCCACACCAATCGCTGTTTGAATTTGATAACCTCCATGTGCCAGACTCCCAAAGCTGTATTTGTAGCTCAAACCTTTTCACTGAGCTCAGACCCATTGGTCTAATTGCCAGCTGGAAATTAATCGGTTCCAATGCAATATATCCAAACCTGAATCTGTCATCTTCCTTCACACCAGCCCCTCTCCCTCTTCAGTCCCTTTTTCAACGAAGGACACCCCCACTCCTCTCTCCTCTTTCTTTTGCCTCATCCTTCATATCCTTATATCCAGTCAATCACCAAGTACTCATGTCGCCAAGAATTTCTAGAGTCGGCTCACTCCTATCTACACCCTGGCCCTCATCACCCACGTGTGATTGTGACAGGCTCCTATCTGGTCTCCCTGTCTCTAGTCATGCCTCCTGTCCACCCGTTTTCCACGCTGGGTCAGAGTACTTCTTCTAAAACAGCAACATTTATTTTACCTACTCCCCATTTAAACTCCTTTGCCTTCAGAAGAGTTCAAACTCCTTAAGAAGGTCCCCAAGACTGATCTCGCCAGCCTCTCAGGCCGTCTTTCACTACACTCCCGCAGCTCCTGAGACACAGTCTTCTTTTTTTTAGACAGAGTGAGAAGGAGGGAGGGGGAGAGAGAGAAAGAAACACGGATGCGAGAGAGACACACCGATGGTTGCTTCCTGCACGACCCCGACTGGGAATCGAACCTGCAACTCATTGGGCTGCAGGCTGATGATGCTCTAACCACTGAGCCACATCGGCCAGGGCCTGAACCGTAGTCCTTTTCCTTCAGGCTGCTACACATGCTCTTCTGTTTGCCTGGGAACACTCATTCCTTTCTCTTTTGTTTGAATAACTCTGATACATCTCCAGATATGAGCTCAAGCATGCTTTCCTTCAGAGAGCACCCCGAGCTACCACCGGCTACATGACGTGGAATTCCAGGTCTCCAATGCTTCCTCTGACTCTGCCCGCGCTTCCCGGTTCGTTTGCTTCGCTGTTCGTCCTTCCTGTGTACCATCAGCTCTCTCATGCCACGTGCTTGGTCTATATTAGGTCATTACATACTATTTTTGAATCAACAAATTAATGTGCCCCAAATATGGAAACTAAGGTAAATCAGTATTTGAGGATATCACTGAAAATAAAGCTCTTAAGATGAGACTCTACCCCAGAATCATGGTATTAGGACTTGCATGCTTTATCTACTGAGCTGGCTACCACAAGTCATTATGTCCTTTGGTATATCTTCCTGGGAACAGTGTTCATTTCCCAAGCATGATTTCTCTAGAGCTAGTGTTTTTTTCATTCTCAGAACAAACTAACAACAAAAAATCCACAACCTAGTAAAAACTACTTAATCAGTAGGCCTTAAGTCTCCATTTAGTAAAATGTGGACGGTTGGGGAAATCGTAATTATTTAGTGAGTCTAGGCTAGGTCACAAATAGGAAATCAAGTGCCTTCTGTCCCTCTGCCACTGCAGGCCCACTGGGGCCAGGATGACCTCATCAGCTGTCTGGCCTGGCCAAGTCCTGCAGGTACAGTGTTAATTCTCTTTCAAACTGGCTAGTGGGAATTAACCGAAGGAATTACCTGACACTCATCAGCTTGACTGGCCTCTTTGGAGCTGGAATGCTGAACTTCAGTTGCCCAGAGGTTAGGGCAACTCGTGCCTCCAGGCCTGTCTCATGGAAGAAATTCATGTTCATTTGGACCCCGCTCCTAGCAAAGTCTGGAATGACGATGCCCATGTTTGTCACAAACTCCACAGACACAGACGGCTTGGTCACCAGCTCCACCTGCATCCTCTGTAAGTCAGAAAATGACCGGTTGAGCTTTGTTCAACACTCTAGTCCCCTGCAGTCAGATCAACCCCCTTCTCATCCCCAGGCAAACATGTGTGGACAGCTCGCACCTCAGGAAACATTACTGTGATCTGTTTGGAGGAAGAGAAGCCCCGTTCTCAGTTCTCCGGGGCCAGACAACACTGACACCCAGGACTGGGACACACCTAAGTTAACTTTAAGCATAAGATAAAAAGATGACAGGAATCCTCATGTATTGAGAGAACAGCCGAGTTCTCACGTGACTGCCATGCCCCACGGGAGCTAGCAAGGGGGTTCATGCTAGTGGAACCCTTAACTTTTTCGTAAAAATGAATGCGGTGATTACATCGATGAGGCACTTCACCTGGAACTGGAAACGCATTTAAAAATCGCACACGGAAGCCACCCAGGAGGAGAACAACAGGAGGAACCAAAGGGGAGCAGAGTCTTACGTTGTTTACATCCAGTGTCACCCCAGCCTGGACCCCAGGAGTGATGACGCCGGAGGACGACACTTGCAGCTGTAACCCAAGTCCGGTGGGGACTTCGAAGGCATTATCCATGAAGATGTAGTGAAGGAACAAGTCATTCTTTGAACCTTGCCTGATGGCCTCTGCGATCTGTAGATCCAACAGGGGACAGTCACTAACACGGGACTCCTCGAAGTGGGCTTTGTGAAATGCTCCCTCCCACACATCAGACAATGATTCTTCTTCATCGAGAAAGGAGGGGTCTAGCATATTTAGATGAGCTGAGTGGTTTAATAAGTAAACATGAATAATTCTCGATTTCGACACATCGGGATAGAAAATATTGCCCTGGATAGATATCATCATCTTCAACTGGTGATTCGGAAGGCATCTAAGAATATAGCTGGGCCTCAGAGCTTTATGAACTTGAAGCCTCATTGCATGGCAGGGCTTCATTCTGGTTGTTTGGAGTCTACATGTAAATGAAGATGTCCTTGAAGTACAGTATATTATGGTAAAACTAATTTTTTGAAACCAACACGTTATTGAGATGATGTGCATTAGCTTTTGTTTTTTAAGACATATCTAGAAAACAACTTGAGATCTGTTTTCTTAAAGCAAGCATTATTATTTATTAAATCCTACGGAGCAAATGTCCATATTTTCTTCCTTCTTAACACATGAATAAAAACTATGGCTCATATTTAGAGAGTAGATTACAGTTTGCCGAATACATTCTTTCATAATGTTTGCATCATTTCAATATTAAAGGAAACCTGTAGCCTAGGTAGAAGGAGATACCCTTAACATTGGTTTCCAGATGAACAAATGGATGCTCTTACAAGATACATCTAACAGGATGAATAGCTTAATTTCTAAATGTTACCAATTCCTTGTGATCCAAGAATCTTCTTCATTAAAATTCAAGGCAAACCGCTGCTCTTTGAAGGAAGTACAAGCACTTTAGCTGGGCTGTGTGGCCAGAATCTTACGGGGTCTGAGATCTAAAAAGCACACAGGCTAATCTCATCACCTGTGATGGGGCCTGGCCCACTTACCATCAGGGGCATCCCCTTCAGAGTACGCACGCCATCCAGGAGCAGCCTTCCCAGGAGCTGCAGGTCATGGAGCCTGACAAAGCCAAGCTCCTCTCCCAAGATGCGGAGGTAGGCTCTGGCTTCTGGGAATTCTTTGGATTTCAAATCTTTGATGAGCTTCTGAACATTGCGCATAATCCCATTGACCATGTCCTGGGATTTTAACAACAAAATATCTAGTGAGATGTCAGCACAGTCAAACACCTTCAGATTTGTGACGTGGGGGCCTGTCCGCTGCAGCTATGATGAGCCTAAACACAAACACTCAGGGAGGGACACAGGGCAGACTGAAATCAGGCTCTCACCTCTCATTAGAAAGATAAATAGCTTCTCCAAAGTAAGAGAAAAGAACTGAGGTCTTGTCAGGGACAGTGCTGCTTCCAGCTGTTCTTGACTTGAATGATGTATGCATAGTAAGAGGGCTCTCTACTCCCCAGGATGGCAGGACCCCTATGGCTCCCCAAGATGAGAAGATCCTCTTTCCCCCACCCTCTCCCCTGCTTACACCCTCTTTCCTTTGACTGGGGAAGAACAGTAGGGGTTTCTTGGGAAAGTTAGCTGCCAAATAAATTGGGAAAAAGCTAGAAAAACACCTGATTCTCCACAAGTTCTTCTTAGTGATAAGAATTCCATAGACTGATGTTTAGGCATTGAGACAGAACAGAGTGATTGACAGACACAAAATAGATCAATGACCCTCAGCCTCAAATGGAGGTATGTAAACTAGAAGATGGAGGTGGGGCCATCTGTGAGCATCTAGGAGTAAATTCCTGTCTTGCTTCTCAAACTGAACCCTGTATGCAAGTCACCTGGGGATCTCCTTAAAATGCAAGTTTGGATTCAGTACATCGCAGTGGGGCTTGAGAATCTGCATTTCTAACAAGCTCTGATGTGATGCCAATGACTAGACCACAGTTGGGGGAGCAAAAAATTAAAGACCAAGAAGCTCCAGATTATACAATCTATTTTCTACTCCTTCAGTGGGGGCTTCTGCTAGCTTCAAAGTGAATGTTGCTTTCATTAGTTATTGCACTGATGTGAGTGAGAGTCAAAGAAAGAAGTTAATACTAGTGAAAATATGAATTTAAAAATTATAATAGTATCTGCTTATTGAACAATCAGTACCAGAGTCAGGCACTCTGCGTAACGTTTTACACACTATATTTTATTTAGTCTTTACATAACTTTGTGACGTATGGGTTATTATTAGTGCTCAAACAGAAACAGATAGACATAATATCAAGCAACATGCCCAGAGTTGCACAGCTTGAAGACAGAGAGGTTAGAATTCAAACCCATGCCCCCGAGTTTGCACTCTCACACAATATGATTCAGTGCCTCTAAAGAGTCTGGTTTCTGGGCACCCTGAATCTCCAGGAGGCCCATGACGGCAGAGGATACTGGTTTTTACTTTCATAGGACTGGTTAATAAAAGTTATAGTTGTCACTTAAGTTAAATAGCTCCTTGATTACTTCCAGCCTTAGATAAAATGTCTTTGCACTGAGACCCAAAGTTCCCTTGAGAGGATGCTTAACAAACACATACCTGCTCATGTTTATCATCTTTGGTGTAGCCAAAGTGGTCCACCAGGACCTTGGAGACATCATCAGAAACTTGACCATCGACCCAGTACAAAGCCTTGTTGACACTGTCTGGGAAAAATCCTTGCTTCCCAAAGAAAGCTTCCAATGTTGGCTCAAATCCTTTTCCTTCCAAACCAAGCTGAGAAAGAAAATCAGGCAAAAAAATGTTATCAGGTTTCCTTGTATGTCAACCTCCCCTGCCCCTCTTTAGGTCCATTTAATTAAACAAGTCTTTGATGAATATCATAAGACGGGGACTGAGCTCCGCACTCCACAGGATTGTCTTATTTACATCTCAGGAGTCTTGAAAGACAGAACTTATTATTTGCCTTTTTCCAGAAGAGGCAGCTAAGGTTTAGAGAGGACAAATAATTAAACAAAAGATTCAGAATTGGGAATGGACTTGGAGTTTGAACCAGGTCTGTCTGACCACACACCCCATGCACTTCCTTTGATTTTGGGTCTAAGGGCTTTTCTGGGACAGCTGCATTTCCATTCATAATAAGAAGTCACGCTTCAGATGACCCCCTAACAGGGAGGCAGGGAGCTGGAAGAAAAAGGCCACAAAGTGATGGTACTGAACTAACTGCCTGATGATTGTCGTTCCTGCCCCCACTGGCCCACGCTCTCTGGACTATCTGTTCATGGTGTAGGCAGAATGGGCTAGAAAACACAAGGCTCTTCTTCAGTCTCAGACTCACCTCGAAGAGGTCAACTGGAGAAAATCCAAAGATAGTGAGGGTTGTTTTCAGCATGGTCTCTTTAGGCAGGTAATTATTTGGATCAAATATAAGGTTGCCTTCGATTGTGGCTGAGATTGGGTCATGTGATGGAGGAGAAACAGATTTGGAAAAGTGGTAGTTCCGGGAAAATGTCTTGAAGTCCGTGACAGTTGGAAGTTGAGAATTTTTCAGAGCTTCTTTCACCAACTCTTTCAAACTAGGTGAAAAGAAGGAGTACATTTCATATTTTGTGTTTTGTATTTCATAACACATCATGTAACTTATGCATCATCTCCCTCACCCCAAGTCAAGATAGATTTCTAATTGCTACCAAATTCATGAGTTTGCACCAAGAGTTTGGCTCAGGTCTGCTGTACTTTTGAACAAGTGTTTATTCCAGAAGAAAGAATACTATATATGGAAGGGCCAGTGGCTAAATCCAAATCGAGGTTTGGAATTTCGGCCCTTTGTAACAGGTGGGGGAAAACTACTCTTACTCACCCCTGGACATACAACTCTTCTGATTTTAAGATGTTGGCGATGTGGGAAGCCACAAAGTTCTTCACTTGCTCGTTCTGTTCCCCTGGGAGGAGTTCGGTGATCTTTCTGATATCTGACTGAGAAGGGCTCCTCATCAGCATGAGATAGGCAGCCAGTCGCTTATCCCCTGGAGCAGCGTCATCCAGGAAAGTCTGAAGGAGGACCTCTCGGACCTGTGGCCAAAAGAGGAGAAGGTCGTCACTGTCCTTTGGTCAAACACAGAACAAGCCTGGCAAACATGTGGCATGGTTTGCAGGCAATTTATTATGTGCGAGCCAAATTTCTCATTCATAACTCTTCAAATGCTGGTGTTCCCCAGAGCAACCAGCTCAAGGAAGGCTTCTCAGAAGACTCCTATCAAATGCATGTCAAGTTCAATTTCATGAAAATATGCAAGTTATGGCCAGGTTATATAGGAGACCTGCCATTAACTGAAAATACAGTTGTTTTAACATAAATTATTTCAATAAGGGAGATGAGAGTTGAGGCTAATAAATAAGGTTGTATCCAAGGATATGGAACTTTTGCCACCTAAGGTGGGGGCAGGTTGACTGTCCTAGATTGGGGAGATCAGGGAAAATCAGGCCTGTTTTCCTAAGATGAGAGTGAGCGTGATGGTCGATCTGGTAGGAGGAGAGCATGGGGTGAAAACCTCAAATTCTGTATTCTGGAGCAGCAGCAAGGTCAATTATTTCTCTCATGTATACACACTGCTAGGCAGTCAAGTCAGCAGGCTTGTTGAGAATTTGCAATAAGAAAGCAGTAGAATTAAGTCTGTAGAAGGACGGAATGTAGAATCTCATTCCAGATCCTTGTCAACCTGAATGATTTTCAGTTTCAGACCTCCTCTGTGGACTTTACCTCGTCTGTATTCTCCATTTTCCGCAGAGCTTGGATGGCAGCCTTCTGAATCAGCAGGGACGGTGCTGTACTTCTGATACAGTTCAAGACTGAAGATGTGAGTCTCGGGGTCAGCTTCTCCATGGTTCCGCCAATGTTTCCAATGACCTGCATTGAAAAGCAACCATAGGGAATGAGGGTGCAGAAGGAGAAGGGAGAGGTGACCAAGAAAAGTGCTTCTGAAATGATGCATAATATACAAAAAGACAAAAGTACCCTCAGAATCAAGTAGGTGTGATCTTCGTTCCCAGTGCAGTCATCACGAATCTGCTCCAACAGGTAATCAGCAATGTCCAGCAGGGCTTGAGTCTCTGTAGGGTGTGTCATATGATACCTACAGAATAAGAGTTAGGACTCAGTAAGCGTGGCGAGGTTTATCTTAAAATCCAAACTTCATTTGCTGATGTCTTATTTCAAGTCAGTACTCTCAAAAAGACCAGGAGAAAAACAGAAGAGTCAGCATCAGAGTCTGAAAGCAGAGGAAGGGGTGCCATTTTAATACAGAGATGTGGGGTCTTCCTCAGCTCCTCCGAGGAGAACCAGGGTGAAACTTACTTGAGGATCACGTGACTCAGAGCATAGAAGGTCGCCCGGCTCTGCTGTTCCTTCGCGGTGTTAAAGATTTCCCGCAGCCTCTGGGCTGAAGGCCCTGGGATCATGGCCATCAGATAGGTCACAACATCTATCACAAGTGGGTTGGCTTTCTCGTTTCTCAGCCACTGGAGGATGTGAATGTAACACTGGGGCTGTCCGCACTGAATCAAGGCTTGTAGAGTGATGGGGCTGAGAAGGAGAGGGCAGAGAAAGTGACACAGATCACCTTCAAGGCGGCTAAAATCTCCTTGGCCCCTGGTATTCCCTCTGCCCTTATTTCCTTTATCCACTGTCCAAATCCAACCATATTTCAAAATCCAGCTGAGATCCCAAGAACCATGATCCCAAGAACCAGGATGTCTTCCCTCCGAGCATTATCCATGGAAGAGGCATCATGGAGGCAAGTCTGAAGAAGGACCTCTGGTCTTATCACCAGAAGAGCACTGTTATCACTGTCCTTTGGCCAGAACACAGAACATGCCAGGCGAACATTGGCACAATCTCATTTCAGCCCTCACTTTCTTCTCTGACCTTCACAGCACAAGAGCCAGTGCCCTGAAGTACGCAGAAATCACAGTATTATTTTGTTTGCCCGTGTTCTCTCTCCACTAGCCTAGAGGCTTCCAAAAGGCCAGACTTCTTTGTCTCTCAAAGCTTCCAGGGTGACAGAACAAGGAATGAGAAGATACTCATCGAAATGTGGGAAGTTATTTCCCTCTTATTTGCCTTGGATGCAATGTGTGTATGTGTGTGTTCCCCGTGGACCTCTAGACATCTTAGGTGATGTTTCTCTATCCAGAAAACATGAACTGATTGACTAACTGACAAACTGGCTTGATGTTTCAGTGGTCCCTGAGGTTCTCTGTTTGGCCAAGGTTCAGCAGCTGCCTTAGGTTGATAACCTATGAAAGTCTGAGCTGCAACCATGAAAGAAATACCTGGACACCTCGACCAGCTTTGGCAAAAGGGATGTGACCGCCTCATTGTCGAGACCTCGCAGCTCAGTAACCAGCTTGTTGAAGAGGTTGGCTCTCTGGGCATTCTGCTCAGAGACGTGCAGTTTCTGAAGCTCCTGGAGGGTCTGCACGATGGCCTCGGCCTGCTTTGGCGATGATGTAGCCTTGGTTGTCTCAAAGGCAAGGCTCACTCCCTCGGTGCCTGGAAGGAGGAAAGCGTCAAAGGAATTCTTGCTTACCTCTACATCTCACCCCTATCTCGATCTACTGGAAAGTGGGAACCAGTGGGGTAATAGCAAAGGGGAAAAGAAACAGAAACTATCCTGTCCTCGGTGTCCACTATGGATCTGGCTCTGTGCTAGGTATGTGACTTCAGTGTCTTCACTGACTCATCAGATTATCCCTGTGGGTGGGTATCACTCTTCGATTTAAAGGTAAGGGAGCTAAGACCCAGATTTCAGTGACTCGTCCTATCCAAGACCTCTCTGGGCATAAGAGGCCGAGCTGGAATTGAATCCAGGCTTGTCTGAATGTGGTATTAGATGACCTCTTTGCCCAAAAGAAGCAGTGAGGAGGTGCTGCTGCAGCTATGACTACAGCTGAGGCTCAACCATCATTTCTTCCAGTTGAATCTAATAGCAGCTCGGGGGGAGGGGAAAACCCTTTTGTGTCCCCTCCATTGCCCCGCTCTGATCTGCTAGGGAGGGGGGTTAATTCGGCATTGGAAAGAGTCCTGGCTTAGATGAGACCTCGGGGCTCATTTTGTACCCCCTCTAATATTCTGTGACCTTGAATACATCACTAAGCCTCTCTATGTGCCATCTCCCTTCTGCAGAATGAGTAGAAAAGCACACATTGTTACCACCTGACATTACAGGTTGCTGAGGACAATGAGGTAATGCACAAGACAGAATTCAATACAAGACAAATACAGGGTTAGAGTTGGGCTCGAGATCTCTGCAGT
This sequence comes from Tadarida brasiliensis, assembly GCA_030848825.1. Classification (NCBI taxonomy): domain Eukaryota; kingdom Metazoa; phylum Chordata; class Mammalia; order Chiroptera; family Molossidae; genus Tadarida; species Tadarida brasiliensis. The sequence continues at coordinate 67,071,135 of CM061270.1, read as the reverse complement.
CCAGCTCCAAAGACCAATTCCCGACCCCAGAGGCCCTCTGCCACCTGCCTCAGGTCTCCAGTCTAAATTCTAGGTCCCAGGCCTTATCACAGGGTGTATGAGGTTATCAGATCTATGTAAGGTAGACTTAGGAGGCCAGTTTCCTACTTACAAACCTAGGTAGCTTTGGGAACCCCTTCCCTTTCCTGTATGCCATTGTCACTTGACGCTTTCAAATGGCCATGCTTTCTCACAGAACACCAGAGCCCACCAAACTCATTAGTCAGCAGAGGTTTCCTGGGCCCAGCAAGGAGCTAAGCCAATGCACATGGACCATGTTGAGCTGAGTCCCCAGCCCTGGCAAACATGTCAGCATAAAGCCTTACCTTCATCAAAGAAGCGGCTGTTGATCTTAGGTGTGTCTTCAAGTTTCAGAGTCTGTGTAACCTGTGCCATCATCCCATGGTTGTTCCTGGAAGTAAAGGAAGGCCATCAGGTGACAAAGGATGGCCAGCTCCCCAGAGCAACTTTTCATGTTGAATGTTATTCCTGTCTCCACTTCCACCCAGGTCCTGCCCACCTTTCAAACCATGGTTAAATCCAGACATCTTGACCCCCCCTAATTAGCAGCACCCACTTCCTCCTGGTCACACTAGCTGTCCTTCCATCGAAGGATATATGCACCTTATACCTTCAACCAGTCTGGAGTCTCTAGAGGGTAAGGGACTAACTCTGTGCCTTGAAATTCCTTTGTATCTCTCAGCACACAGTGCCAAGAATATAACAGTAATTCAATAAACATTTGTTGATTGGTCAGTTTTCAAAATGGAATTGGATACATATGTCTCCAGCCTAAATTCCAAATCCTCCACACAGCCTTTCTAATCAGGGCAGCCTGCAATGATCCTGGCTTTTCCTGATCCATGACCCTTAAAGCCTGGGTCTCAGATAGCTTTTGTAAGTCTCAAGTTGTTCTGCATGTCTAAGATTTTCCTAACAAATCACCTGTTAGCTTGAAAAGGGGGTCAGGGATGGGTTCTGCTTTGTACTTCTTCACAGCCTAGTCTGAAACAGGGCAGCTGAGAAGCATGCAGCTCACAGAGACCCCATCAATGATGAATCGGGGTGCAGCAGGTGACCTACTTGTGGGAGAAAGGCAGGAACAGGTGCTGTTCCTTGCAGATGGCTTCTGACACATGCTTCCTCTTGGGGTCCAGGGTGTACTGGCAGGACTGGCTGCTGCTGATCTGAGTTGATAAGGGCTGGGTCTGTGAATGAGATGGGAGAAATGCATTTTGATCAATCCTTGAACCTGAGTCTTCTGCCACAGGCATTTACCTTCAAGGAAGAAGAAGTGGGGTGGAGGGAGAGTGGGAATTCTGTACCACTAGACAAACTCATTTAAAGAAGAGAACTTGGTACTTGACATTTAGACAAGGGGATGCAACAACTTGGCATATCCCAAGCTGAGTCAAGCTCTAGACGCTTCTTATCTGCCCCCCTGGACATCTCACCCTGGCCTCCTACACACACCTGCCTCACCACACATTAGTACTCCACACACTACTGCTCCTTGTGTTTTCTTTCCTGGAAGCCCATCCTTGTGTCTCTCTTCCATTTATACATCCTTTGTACCTCTCGGTCTCATGCTCCACATCCTCCGTGAAACTTTGAGCTGGACTCACTGATGCTCACCCAGGACTTCTTCTAACTGGTTTTACCAGCTGCGTTGCCCAACGAGCTACGTGAATAGTGCTTTCTCCTTCGTGGTCAGGCCTAGGACTGCTCGTCTGCCCTGCTCAGTGCATCACTTTATTGGATACACCATATTTGTCCTTTACTGACATGTGTATGAACCATGTTTCTGCGTTAGACTGTAAGCACCCTGAGGGGAAGGTCCACACTGATCTGCCACTGTTCCTCTCTCCATGCTGCCCAGAGTGGGGCTGAGCACACAGCAGCTACTCAGAAAAACACACAGACACAGTGCACTGGCCTCTTCTGGCTGTGGCCCTGTGGTCACCAGACTCCCTGTTTTCGGGCCCAAGGACAGTGACCAGAAACATTGCCAAGCATATCATGATTGCTCAAGTCCTTCGTGTTTACTGAGATAAGCTGTGGTTCATGTCCCAGAAGACAGTACAAGGCATTAGGCAAGCTCAGGTAATGTGGTGCTACATGACCTCTGCGGAGGGGACAGCAGAGAAGGTTAGTACTGAGGGGGTGGCCCAGGAAGGAGGCAGAGGGCCAGGCGGGGATCAGGGTCATCCCTGGAATGGAAAGACGGGACTTTGGAATGTTCGCAGTCTTGTCACTTCATGGGAGTTAGGGAGAGGGGAGCAGAACCCAGGTCTTGGGACTTCCTTGGAGGCTAAAGGCTTAGAGCTTGGGGACATCCAGCCCTGGCACAGAAGGAACAGTAAGTGGCTTGCTCCCCTACACTGGGTCTTGGAGACTTCTTGGGGATGGACAGTCATTACTCTCAAGTGATGGCAGAAGGTTTGGTGCCGGTGACAGAATGACAGCAACAAGGACAGAGTTCTGGATTGAAAGTCAGAAATCGGATTCTAGTCCCGGATCAATTAATAACAGGCCACGTGGCCTCGGGCAGTCCCTTCCTTGTCTGGAGAGGCTGGGCAGGTTCTCTGAGACCCCTACTAGCTCTACATTCCAGAACTGTAATAACCAAGAGAACAGTGTGAGTAGCAATGCTGGTGTGAAACTTACCAGGCCTTTGATCAGAGCCAGCGGGCTCACTCCGGCGCTGGTGGGCTTGAAGTGATCACACTTCTCCAGGTTTCTCTCGATGGATATTTCCGTGGCCACGGTTCCCTTCCTCGTCTTTACGGTAAAGTCACTGGAACAGTTTCCATACACAGTATCCTATGGGAGCGGAAGATACAGCAGGTGTATTCAAGGTGGGAAAACATCCTTGGCTGCTTTGGAAAGGGTTGGGAAAGGAGCCTGGAAGAAAAGGTCAGAGCAACATGGATTTGGAGGGACTTTCTTCCTCCCAGGCAGTGTGGGCATTGCCGGCACCTGGCCAGCCAGAGGTGCAGTGGAGTCACCAGGGAAGGGGTTTTGATTCTGAGGCGCCGGCCTGGCCTCCTAGGACCCAGCCAACTCTGACTTATGCTCTGTGTTCTCTGAGCATTTCCCCTACTGCTCACTAATGACACGTATTCCAATCTGCCTTGTGTGGTATGTGTCCTGGTTCTCCCCACAAACCCGAGAAGTCCCTGTCGTGCAGTCTAGAGCTGAGAACACAGCAAGGCCTCAAACACGGTCATGGGACCCAAGGAAAGTGAATCTCTCTCAGATTGAAACCTCAGATTCTTAAACAAGGCTGGCAACTGATCCAATCATCTTTCCGTGTTCACACCACACCTAGGCTTCGCCGTGTGACACCTTGTCGGACTAGAACAGAATCCAACAGAGGGGCAGCGTGGCCAGGCTCCCCAGAAACTGCTTGGGACGATCCGACAGGGAGCCCAGAGGGCAGGGAAGCCGGGGGCACTGGTGTTCACACGAGGTAAGCCCCTGTGGACACGCAGCTAAGTCAGTGATTCACTTTATGTAGCAGAGGGACCCAGCTCGGGATGGGAAGACGCGTTCACAGGGCCATCTCACCAGCCTTCTAAATTCTCACCAGAAACAACACTTGTTTGGCCTCTTCCGTTTCCGGGGGAACCAGGAGGGCGGAAATGATGCCTCTCTTGATGTTCAGGATGTGCTTGGGCTCCTCCTTGTCTGGGTAAAGCAAAGCTTGTTTCCCTTCGGGAATGACCAGCCTGAGCTCGGACCTGTGCCAGAGAGAGTGTGGTCACGGAAGTGTCTTTTCTCCATCAGGGGCCTGTTGGGCATAAGCTGGGTAGCTCTGCAGCCTTAAAATTTTTTTTTTTTTACTTTTTGTTTTTCTTTTTACTTCTTTTCTTTATAAATATATCTCTACCTGCTTATAAAGGTATACACGTAGGTGCATGTGTTTGGCATTCTTTTATTCCTTTTCCTGTCTGCTCACTCGCCTGCCGCCCCCGCCCCAGGCCCCACTCACACCTCCGCTGCCATCTCCACACGAAGACACTCCCGCGTGGACGGCCGGGCGCAAACACCCCCAGGGCAGGTTTTGCTATGGCTTGTCCTCCGCAAACGGCATTGCATTACGCACACTTTTCTTTATTCCCCTTTTTCTCTGTTATACTCCACGAAAATCCTTTCACGTCATTAGGTTGAGCTCTAACAGAGTCTTTCTAAGAAACTGCGAGCATTGAATTCTCTGCTTATCTGGGACTTAGTCAGACATCCTCCTATATAACGGCATTCACTTTCTCCCTTCTGGATTTTATTTGGGGGGCGGGGCCACACGGACAACACTGAAATAAACATCCTTGTGTCTCTATCTTCACACATCACTGTTTTTCTTTTCATGGGCTGGAGCCCCCCAGTTGGAAATTGCTGTGTCAAAGGCTATCCATTTTTAATTAGAGCAGATCTCGGCTAATGGCTCTCATTCCACCAGCAATGCGTGGAAGCGCACTTTCCCTCAGAGACCCGCCAGCCCAGCGACAGGTGCTATCGCTGCTTCAAGCGTTTGTAGTCTCGGGAGTACGAGGTGCTAAATATCCTGTGACATTCATTGCATTCCTGACTGCTCGTCCATTTGAGCTTCCGGTCGCACACGTGTTGGACATTCACTCTTTGCTGTGTTCTCAGGCCATGTCTGAGGCCCGGGTCAACTTCGACCTCAGGGATTTTCCTTTGGGAACTTCCTGTGGGAGGTTGAAAGCACCTGGCAGCACCTGCTCTAGTTAAGTCAAAATCAGGCTCGTCTCCCACAGCTCTGTGCTCTCAGAAAGCTCCAGACACTGTGATGCAGGCTGGGAAGTCCTTGAAGGGGTCAAGGGCAGGAGTCCCTTCATTGGAGGAGGGTGAGGACCACACATAACGATTGCTCACCCCCTTCCGTCACTGTACCTGCTCCCCACACACATCTAAGTCTCAGATGACATAAGGTGTCTTGGTGAGGGACAGCAGTGTCAAGACCTACTCTGCCGACCAAGGACTGGCTTCCTGGTCTAACGGTCAACACACCGCAAGATGGGCGGGGAGTTTCCAAAGGTACCAAATCCACACATCTCTGGCTGCTCGTATTTGCACACTCTTAGGACTCCACAAACTGTGATTTGAAGACGAGGCAGGGGTGACATTCAAAGTATTTAGCAACTGGTACAACGTCAGGAGAGGTGACTAGACCCTGCACTGCCATGTGTGGGCCGCAGCACCGAGTCCTGCTGGGACCCTCCCTGGGGACCGCCATGCACCCACTCTTGCTTAATTCTCTAAACAAGAATTTCTGTGTTTAAACAAACCACCTCAGCTTTATTATCTCAGGGAGCTTAAGCATGAGATCTGTTAGGAACACATTTAAATGATAATTAGGGGAACTGCACTAGGGGAGGGTAAGTAATGCTGTCCTCTATAGGATTGTTGTGGAAACTCAGCAATCCCCTGATCCATGGTGAACACAGAACACACATACACTCATACATGTGCTTGCTATGAACAGACACATTCATACCTCAGTGGACACACACACACACACACCCTCGCTCACGACACAGCTGGCAACACCGAAAGCTCAGACACTGAAATGCACAGGTCTGCGCCTTACCTGGACATGGCCGCAGAAAACTCCTCCGAGTTCTCGGCCTTCTTCAGCAAGGCCTTGCCCTCAGGGCTGAAGCCAGACACCTCTTTCAGGGTGCACTGGCTTGTCTTCAGAATGAAGCTGCAGAGTTGGGGGACCTCCAGCTCCACCTAGACGGCAGAGGAGCAGCCCGTGAAGACCCTCCATCAAGAATGTGAGAGCCCCACCCCCTCCCCAGCGGCCCAGGGCTTGCTCCCTAATCAGGACACCAAGGGGAATGCTGTTGGGAACAGGACACCTGCCCCCCAACACCACATGTGTCCTCAACAGGCCTCAAGGGCTCTCTCTGAAGCGACCTAGACGGAGTCCTGATTTTGATCTGTTCTGGGGTAGCAAGTCTCCGAGCTTGCCCTTATGCACGGAGAAGGGGATGTCTTTCTACTGGCTCTAGATGGACTCACTTCGGTTATAAAGAGGATGCCTGTTGGGAAGAAATGTAGCCTAGGAGCGAGAGTTAAGGAGAAAAACCTGAAGCAGAAAGAGGGCTATCATTGGTTTTAACAGCAGAGGTGTCCTTAAAATCGCCCAAAAAAAAAAAACAACAACAAAAAAAAACTATTTCTAGCTCTTAGGGACTATTCAAACCTTCCCATAAGCTGGAGTTTAAACAGATCCCTAGCTGTTACCCAGACTGTTCCAAGAACTTTCTGCTATGATGAAAAGGCTCTATCTCTGCACTAACATGGGAGTCACCAGCCAAGGATGGCTGTTGGGCCTGTGAAATGTGGCTAGGGTGACTAAGAAACAGAATTTTTACTTTTATTCCATTTAAATAGTCACCTGTGGCAAATGGCCAGCTAATGTGACCACACAGACAAGGAGGCCTTAGAAAGAAGAGAGCAGCTTCCCGGCCCGACTTCCCCACACGAACCCCAACAGTGGCTCTTCGATCTGTCCCAGGTGAGCACGACCATGAGTACAACCCGCCTCAATAAGAAAAGTTCTCCTTGAGACAAACTGGGTATTTCGTTTTTCCTTTTCCCGTTTGTTTTTAGTACAAGGTGCTCTTGGACTTAGACGGTGGAAACGGCACCCCAGCACGCTCTCTCGAGATGCCCCCTCCCCTTGTTCCTCCGCTGAACATCTCTCCTCATGTAAAATCTCCTCTCCTGTAGCACTGATATTCTAGCTCATGCGTTACAATTACATCTTGGAAGCCAGTGGGAAAATAAATCTGGTTGGCAAAATTTTTTGTGGCAGACGATTTCTCAGCAATGTGGCTGACTTTCAAACCGAGGGCCAGCCCCCAGCACTTGGAGATGACAAACGTCTTGGCATGAGCTGGTTTTGCTCAGCTGTGGGTTTCGGGTCCTCCGGTGGCCCCCCACCTCCCCTCATACCTTGCAGTTGATCTTGGTGACACTTCTTGAATCTGTGGTCGCAGGGACTCCACTGGAACTCTCAGCTTCATAGTTGTACACGTACTTCCGGAGGTGCTTGAACCGAGTTACACCTTCTAAAAAGAGGAGAAATAAGTCAGTCACGTAGCAGAAATAACTCTCCCAAGAGCCAGTTCTGGGCACAGAGGGGCAGTGGCATAGATAATGAAAAAAAGGTAATTAAACTCAAATTCTTTTTCATTGATTTTGTATTACCCTTAATTTTCCTGTATAGATTTAACTTTTTTACTACGTTTTGCAGAGGCTAATGTTTAAATTAGCTGGAATTCCTTGAATATATCATTTGAAATGCAAGGAGATGATTTTCAAGTAACGAGACTCAGAAAATCTATAGGAGAAACTGAAAAATTAAGAGGACAGCCTAAAGCACGTATCTCTAATGCCTGTTCAGCTTGAAAACAGCAAACTTCTGTGGCTCTTTCTTGGTTCTCCTAAATACCTGAGGCAAAGTTCACTAAACCTTAGGGGTATCTGGCTGACTGAAGAAACCCCCAAGGAAGAATATCTGGATGTTTTCATTGTGCCTGAGGAATTTTCTGAACAATTTGAGAAAAAGAGCAGTTGAGACATGGGCCTAGATGCAGTGATGGCAGATGCCCACGAGATGGCAGTGCGTCCCCACCAGAGGCCAGCTTCCAAGCTCTCAGGAGAACCCGGTACCACCACCAGGCCAGCTCCCTTGACCCCTAGGGGTTAGGTAAATACAAAAGGGTAGGCTCTGGGTCTCAGCACAAAGGTTAAAGTCAGCATTTCCTCACCCTCACGAGCTTTGAATCAATGATTAGCCATTGATAAACAGGATGGTGATGTCTTAAAATATCCAGGGGCCATCAGAGTGACACTCCTTCCCCACCCTACTCCCTGGCCATGGATAGAGCAGAGGTCAGGTAGGAGAGAGTTGAGACCCCTTGGGGGTAGGCAGTGGTCCAAGGAACTGGCTTCTTGGGGCTCAGTGCAGTGCCCATCAATCACAACATCACAGCATCCTGAGGTTTGGGGGTGCCCTTCCTTGCCCAGTGGGGAAATGACCTACTTGAACAGCTTGGGCTGACATTTTCCAGCACTTCGTCGTTTTCTGTAAGAAATGGAGAAAGACGGCTGTGGGTTTTCCCGTCTTTGAGTGGGTCCTAGGGTCTTATAGGGAGGACTCTGCAAGCACAGGGCTTTTCTCTCTTAGGAGGAAGCAGGCTCTGGAGAACCCGCTCCCAGCCCTTCCTTCCCCCACCCCACCCACCTCCATCCCGACACTGGAGGGGCCACCCGCCTGGCCCTCGCCCTGTCCCTCCACTGTGGCTACCCTCCGTCTGACCCAGGTCCAAGCTGCCCCAGTCCCCCCTCCGGCCTCTGGCTTCTGCCCCCCGCTGGATTCCGCGCCCGACGCTGCCCCCGCGGGCCGGCCGCTCGCCCACCTGCCCGCGCGCCCGCGGCGATCAGCAGCAGCAGCAGCGCCAGCAGCGCGGGCCGCGGCGGGCCCATGGCCGAGCGGGGCCGGCTCCCTCCTGGCGCCTCGCTGCCTGGGTCTGGCCTCACGACGCTCGCTGGTTCCACGCCGAGGGTGCACTCCGACCGCCTGTCCGCACCGGGTGAGAATGCGCGCCCGAGTCCGCGCCCTGCTTATATGAGGCCGCCCGCCCGGGGCCGCGGAGGCCGGGCTTCGGCAGCGCCCGGCGAATTGCAAAAGGTCCAAAGGGCAGCTGCCCGTCTGTTTGCTTCTCCCGACGGGGCTCGTCTCTGCGCCCCAGGGCCGGGGCCAGGGGGCTCAGCTGAGACCCACCCAGGGCACGCCGGGCCTTTCCTCCGGCCTGGCCTTGCCCGGGTCTCGGAGGGTGAGGCCCTGGGGACAGTGGCTGGGCACCTGAGCAGCCTGCCCGACCCCGCAGTGTCTTCAGAGGGCCAGGCGCAGGGGACAAAACCCACACCTGCTCCCTGCTCCGACTTTGTAGCCCTTTGGGGAGCCAGCCCTTTACAGTGTCTTGGTGGAGAATTTTCCTCTCCTTTCTTTCCCATTTTGGCGGATTTGGGGTTTACATGGGTGCCCCTAATCCTGAGCAGTACCTGCTCTGGACTCAGCCCATGGGGAGGGAGCAGAGAGAAAGGGGAAGGAGGGAGGTCTGGTGAGTGACTGACCCCAAGTCAACCCGAGGGACAACGAAGTCACACTCACAGGGGGAGCCAGGTACCCAAATCTCCCAGAACCCCGGGTGAAGTGGGGCCTTTGAGAAGACCACCCCCTCCAGAGCCCGCTCCTTGGGCACGGTCTTGGGACCTAGGGGGAGGAGGCTTTCCCCGTGAGCCCGCGTGGGTTTCCTGGGAGATGGGGAGCCAGAGAGGAGAAGCCCAGCAGAGGACTGGAAGTACCCTGTGCCTCCTAAACATATGGGAACATTCTCCGCGAACCCCTCCTTCCCTTGTAGGTACCGACCATGTCCCATGGGAGACTTTCCCCAGGGCGCCCTTCCCCTGCCCAGCTGTAGGACATCAGGCTCAGCCACGCTGATCTGACTGACCCTGAAGCAACCATCAGGTTGGGGTGGTCTGAGACTGGCCGTGTCCACAAGGCACCTCCAGTCTGGGTGGGGAGACAAGACGCGTGGACAGGACACTGCTGGTGAGCAGTGGAGGCAGGCTGTGAGCCGCGCAGACCGCAGACCGGGTGGGTACACCTGCTGGCGGAGTGGGCTGGAGGGAGCCTGGGAGGGACCCCGGGCTAAGGAATACCGGAGCACCTGCAGCAGAGCCGCTGCTTGTTGTCCTAAGTTACGTATGTGGGCTCGCTATCCAGATGTAACCGTAACCGTGAAGTCGTTTAAATCTGCTGGCGGCTGATGTTCCTTCCCAGAGGGTCATATTCTGAAACAGTTAGAGTGTGAGACCACAGTGTGCTCCTCCTTCCCGGCCATTGGGCTCCGCTCTTCTCATCCATCCCCAGTATGTATTGTTTCTAACAGAAAACCCCCGTGGGCAGCTGGACCCCCTTCAGTGGCCGGTGCTTTGCATCCATGGTGTATTACCAGGGCACAAGGAGGATATCACAAAGGTCTCAGCCCAAGGCTGGCCACCCCTGCACTGTGCAGGTTCTGGAAAAACTCATTGCTCCAAAATGCCATTTCTCTGACCATTAAAAAAAACTTTTTTTAAAAAAATTTTACTTAAAAAAATTTTACTTGCAATTTACGTTCAATATGCTTTTGTATTAGTTTCAGGTGTACTCTCTGAACATTTTATTTGAAGTATTTTATGGGGGCTGACTGTATTTTAGGAAGTGGCCCCGCCCCCTGAAGATTCACTTGAAGGTGAGGATGCCTGGCTGCAAAGAAACCAGAGGCACAGGGCTAACTTCAGTTTTCCAGCACAGTCCAGGCTTTCTCTGCTGGAGGACAGATGAAGTCACTGTCCTAGAGTCAGCGTCAACAGAGAACATGATTTTTACGATTTGGGCATCAAAAATGAATCTGATAACTTGGATGCAGAGAAAACTTGTGGGATGTTTGGGTGTCCCAGAGTTGACTGTCATCATCTCTAAAGGAGAAAGCCTAAAACTGGGGTCAGCTTCTCTTTCTTTCCCTGATTTCCTATGGAAAGTCACCCTGCGCTGGGCTTCTGCGCTCATTCTCTGACAGGTCGCGTGCACAGGTGCCACAGCAGATGGTGAATTGAGTTGAACTTGAGCAGACGCACAAAAATACTGTAAGGATTAGTGCCTAGATTTTTCTTCAATTACAAAATCTACTTAGATCCTTTTAAAAAAGCTATTTGAAAATACAGTGTTACTTGTGACCACAGAGATCACCCTTCATCCCTTCCCGTTAGGTAGAACATTTCTCAGTTCCCTCCCCTAAACATGTTTTAAGTTTCAACAGAATATCAACCGTTTTTCATAGAGGCATCGAATAGAATGAAGAGTCTGGAAATCTTCCAGTATTAATTACTCATTGAACAGAGAAAATACTAGCACAGAGAGGTCAGCTTTATGTCAAGGAAACTAGTGTGAGCATTAGACTCAAGACCTAGAACTGAGTCCAAGCTGAGCTTCTTGTGAGGTGAGAAACCTTGGGCAAGTGACTTCACCAGCCTCGGCCTCTGTTTCATCGGCCCCAAAACAGGATGAAAAATGTCTACCTTCCTCATAGGCATGTTCGTGAGAATTAAATGAAACAATTATATAAATAATTGCATTGATGGCACGAAGCCTGACAAAAGATCCTCGATACATGGTAACTGTTATCACTTATTCTGTGGGTGTTCGAACGGAAGTGCATATGTCAGATACCTATTTGAGCTAGCTAACCACAACATATATGAAAACAGGTTCATAGAACAGAAATCGGAAATCAGGGCTTAGGAAAGTGATCAGAAGCAAAACAGGGCATTCAGGAAGGCTGTGAATAGCTGTGACTGGGCATCCATTAATCTCTGATGATTGCTAACATTTCTGGGTATTTGAAATCACTGTTCTCTTGGGGAGAAAGGAAGCCTGCTACAGCAGGCAGACTAGTGACTCTAGCAGAGACACATTCTGTGTCACAGAGATTAATCTCAGTGAGTGGCTATGTCTTATCAGCTCATGAATGCAAAGTCCCATGGGGTGAACCATCAGTCTGAGTAATCACAGAGCTCTGGGTACCCATTATAAAGCAGCCTGACTAGGGGAATGCCAAGGAGTTAGATAATGTGGAATGTATCAGTGATGGCCTTTCAAAGTGAAACTGTGCATTCTGTTTATTTGCAGGTGACCAGATGTGTTCTAGCGAAGCCCAGGGAACTATGGGAGCTATTAAAGGTCCCTCAGAGGCCCAATATTCTGAGTTCATTGTAGTTCACATGCTGAAATAAGTGTTCAGTGCATAAGTTGGTGAATACAAATGAATGGATCTATGCCATTCATATACTCCATTGCTACCAGGATATGTGTATACAGTGACCATAACGCTGAATAAAACAAGGATATACAATTTGGTACAAATGACTTTCAGCGATGCTGTTCAGAAAAACTCATTTGGCAAGTAGGGACTGACAATGATTAATTAGTCTATCTCTTTTCTGTCTATGACTGCATTATAATTGCAAATGACGCCCAGAAGCTGGTATCTCATAAAACTTCAAGAATTATAGATGGAACTATGCCCAGTGTGGTCTGTACATGCCAGTGACACACACAAATGAGAAACGTCAAGACAAAAATGGGGCATTTAGGTGAATGGCACAGGTGGGAGATGGTGGAATGGGCCAGTGTCAACCAAATGGAGATATCACGGATGGATGATGAACTTCCTGGGGAGCAAAAAGCAACCTTCCTACTCTGTCGTTATGCTATCCAAGAGGTAAGGTCAGAATGCCGAGCAGCAGCTCTCTCTGGGGAAAGAAGCAGAAGTCAGCCCTGTTCAGTGCGCAGTGCATTTCTAGGGTATGAAGTATCCCTTCCTTGACGATGCAGACCTCTTCCATCTGCCCCAGGGCTGGCCAGCTCCCGCCCCATTGACTGCGAGGGGCCTTTCCCTGGGGCCAGCCCAGTTAGACCGCATGGCTTCTGACCCCGATCTCCTATCAGTTTCTATCTAGGGCAACGGATCCCAAAGGGCCTTCGTACAAACGGTCTGTTGTCGCCCTGAACTTATATTTTTCTCTGGTAATATGATTTCATTTCTCACCTGTTTACATGTTACCTTGGCAACCAGAGAGATGAGGTCAGAGGACAAGAACTGTGTTCAGTCTTTACCTTTGTATCCCTCTCCCTCACCAACACTTAGTCCAGGCTAGGCAGGTAGAGCTGAGGAGTAAACACTGTGATTATGATGTTGGATGGTCCTTGTGAGACAGATTTCTTTTATGTATGTACTTTGTGTTTACTCTTGGATACTGTTGCATGTGTTTATAGTTTAATGTAGAATGTATGGTGAATTTGAATCAGTGTGATAGGAGGCAGGATCCATAAGCTAGGACCATGGGACAGTCTTTAAGACTGAGTATCAGTGCCTCATCTGTGTGATGAGTGCACAAGACTAGATGACATCTTAGGCCCCTTCTAGCTGTGACTACTTTGATTCTATGAGGACTTGGAAATGGAAACAAATGCATACATTATATGGGGCTCAAGCCTCAAGGCAGTTCGGGGCTGGGGGTTCAGCACCCATCGAGCAGGATGGGTTTTCGGGGAGGCAACCTACCTCTTACAAAGACTTACACTGCCTGAGAAATAGAATCCATCACCCATTTAAAACAGATTTCCAAATAAGAAGAAGGCATGCCCTCCTGGGGGTGCTGGGGGACTCTCAGTGAATTCTTCCTCACGTCTGGCTTTGGTCTTTATCCTGGCCTCGACCCGAGATGGGTTCTTCCTCAGCTTTTCCTTTGAAAGGCTTTTTGCTTGTTGGCTTCTGTCAGTTACTCTTCACCCATCTGTTTTTTTCGTTTTCTTTGTGTTCTCATAGGACTAAGAGCCAGACAGCACCACCCTCAAAAGGCTGAGACCAGTGCTCACATTAAACAGATGGCTGGCCGGGTAAGCAAGCTTCACCAAGCCCACAACCACTGATTCTCTTTAAGGATTTAGGAGCCCTCGGGCCCTCTGTCCTCAGAGCTTCCCGATAAGGAGAAGGGCATGAGTACATGTTGCACCCAGGAATGAGTGCACATAAGGCGCCCGGGGTGGGGTCTCCACTGCTAGAGTGCAGTGGTCCAATGTGGTCTCAGGGGTCCTGGAGGAGAGAGACATGAGCAGGATCTTGGTTGATGGGCAGCATTTGGGGAATTGGGTTGGTGGCACCGCTGAAGAGCAATGGCAGGAAGCTGAGACTGTGTTTGACATGTCTGACAGCCTGTAACCCAGCCAGCCAGCTGAGTCCATGGACAGGGAGGTGAGGACAAGTGGATAAGAGGACGGGGAGGGAGCACGGTTTGTGTGCCTGGGCTGGGGGCAGAGCTTTCTGGCTAACGCAACCTTTGATTTAACTATGGGTCACCATATAAATGGCACATGATTCAGCATTAAATTTAGTACCTATGGCATTAAAATTCTAGATTGTGTAGAAGGTCATGGGTATTGGGCTGAATTCTCTTGGTGCAGAGCTGCGAAGGGAAATGAAGAAGGAGCGGAGTGTCAGACATAGAGAGGCTCTGAGAGACTGACTCTAGATATTATTCTCATTTTATAGACAGGGAAACTGAAGTCTTGACAGCCTGAGGGGTTTCCCCACGAAAATAAATGGAGGTAGGGCAAGAGCTTGGGTCTCCTCGTTTACAATCTAGAATAGTCATTCTGCTCTAATTGCACTAAATCTATGTTGATGACATAAAATTGCTTGGAGATTGCTTTCTGCAGATGAATCTTTGATAGTGTATTTCCTTGTAATTGACTAGTCGTTACAAGTGAAAAACTTAATTGATTTTTTGTGGGTTTGTATTCAGAATAAATATTGCTATGTAACTGATTATATAGAATCACAGATACTTAAGGTCTCAAAGGGCCATTAAGGTCATTGAATCCACTCATCTTCCAATATGAGGGTCCCATTGCTCTGAGAGTAACTGGCTACCCATTAGCAGGCTGCCTAACTGGTAGAATTTTGTGAAATTAGATAATGCTATCATCAGTATAGCAGTGAAGAGTCCCTAAAAGGGAAACTTCTGTCACCTGTCAATCTACAGATGGCCAGATGGGTCCTGCATATGGATAGCAATGCTTTGTGGTCATATCTCAGGTTTCTTCTATTTCTGTCCCCACCCAGGTCACAGAACATCTGTTGTAGGAAGAGTTGGGAAAGGTACCACTTTTGGAATGGAAGTTTTTCTGACACTGTCTTTACCTCTATTCTGAAGTAAAACACAAATAATTACCAGATTGCCTGCTGTTGTTTTCATCTGTACATGCTTGCGTCCCTGTTAGCATGGGAGGAGGAGTCAGGCCATCTCCAGAACCCAGCTGGCTTTGGTTACCTGGTCTCTGAAGCAGAAAGGGGGTAGAAACATGTACCAATTAGTATCAGGGATTCCTTCCCTCTTTTTTTTTAAATATTGGCATTTAGCTTTTAAGAACGTCATTTAAAAAAATAATGACCACCTTCAGTTGTTCTACAGTCTGCCCTGGAAAGGGATTTCTTTTAAAAACAGTTTTATCGAGATAAAATCCCTGGAAAGGGATTTCTTTTAAAAACAGTTTTATCGAGATAAAATTTATGTCACAAAATACAGCCCTTTAAAGTGTATAATTTAATGGTTTTCAGTATATTCACAGAATTGTACAATGATTATCACAGTTAATTTTGGAACATTTTTATCACCTCAAAAAAGAAACCTTGTACCAATTACATTGCTTCCAAAACTCCCCATTGCCCCAGCTCAAGGCATGAATCACACTCTGTCTCTGTAGATGTGCCTGTTCTGGACCTTTTATATAAATGGGATCAAACAGTGTGTGGTCTTCTGTGATAGGCTTTTTTCACTTACCACAGTATTTTCCAGGGTGATCCATGTTGTAGCATTTCATCCCTTTTTATTGCCAAACGCTATTCCATAGTGTAGATATCACACAGTTTATGTATCTACTCATAAGTGATGGATATTTTGTTGCTTCCCTTTAGTGGTTATTTTGAATAATACTGTTGTGAACATTTGTGAACATTTTTTTTTTTTGCATGGACATGTGTTTTTATTTCTCTTAGGTATATGCCTAAGAGTGAAATTGCTGGGTGATATGGTAATTCTATGTTTAATTATTCAAGCACCTGCCAGACTGTTTCCAAAGGGGCTGCAACAGTTTACATTTTCACCACCGGTGTATAAAGGTTCCAATCTCTTTGTGTCCTTGTCAACACTTGTTATTATCTATCTTCTTCTCTACAGCCATCCTAGTGAGAGTGAAGTGGTAGCTCATTGTGGTTTGGTTGGCGTTGCCATGATGGCTAATGAAGTTGGGCATCTTTTTGTGTTCTTATTGGCAATTTGCATATCGCCTTTGGAGAAATGTCTATTCAAATCCTTTGCATTTTAATCTTTGTAACTGAGTTGCTTTTACTTCCTATTAAGTTGTAAGAGATCTTTATATATTTTAGAGATGTCGATAATCAGATATATAATTTTCAAATATTTTCTCATTCTGTGTGGTGTCTTTTTGCTTTGTTGATGGTGTTCTTTGAAGTACCAAAGTTTTTAATTTTGATGAGGTTCACTTTATCTATTTTGTCTTTTGTTCCTTGTTCCTTTGGTGTCATATCTCAGAAACATTGACTGAAACAAGATGAAGAACATTTATTCCTATATTTTCTTCCAGGAGGTTTATAGTTGTAGGCTTATGTTTATGTCTGGGCTCCATTCATTTTTGGGTATGGAAGATGCCTTTTGAGCCTTGCCTTTCGACATTCCTAGGTTCCATGAGCCTGTACATAGTCCTGAGTAACCTCTCTGCCTCCCTGCTAACAGGGCACGACCTCTTCCCATGAGGATGACATCAGTCCTCTTGCTCAATGGGCAGGGTCAGTCCCTTATCAGGGTGCTGCGCCTCCCAGGTGCTTTCCTACCAGTGACCTGTCTCCTGGGGCTGAGACCCATAGTCACTGGGGCTGGGCCCTGAGCCCCTGTCTTTTCAGAAGGAAAAAAAGAGATGTTCTTGGTCTCTGCAGCTGCTTTTGGGGTCCATTGTCCTCTGATAGCTGTTCTTCTGTTTTCTTTGGAAGGTACCCAGTGGTTGAGAAATGAAGGTTTCCTGCACCCTAAACAGCCCAATATGTTTTGTTTGTTTGTTTTACAAGAAAATACACAAAACTAGCAATAATAAATTAAGTCAATGAAGTGACATTAATCACCTGAGAAGGGTTGCTTTGGGGTGAAGTAGGGAACAGGCGTTGGGAGTAAAGCTGTGGAGTCAGGGTGGGGAGTAAACGAACAGTTAAACCAGAGGAATGAGACGGGAGCCTTGACACTTCACATGGCAGCTGTGTGCCAGGGGCTGGGGAGGTGCGCAGTCATCCCTGTGTCCCCAAGTGGCAGCGGAACAACAGTTATGTCATAATAAATATTTATTAAAAACCCAATAGTTATTAAGTACCAAAAATATTCCAATCATTGTGATGGCAAACTTTCATACTTTATCTCATTTACTGTTCAAAAGACAAAACCTGGCCCTGGCCGGTTTGGCTCAGCGGTTAGAGCATCGGCCTGCGGTCCAGAGAGACCCGGGTTCGGTTCCCGCTAGGGGCACGTACCTCGGTTGCAGTTTGTCCCTGGCCCCGGTTGGGGTCGTATGGGTGGCAACCAGTTGATGTGTCCCTTTCACATCGATGTTTCTCTCTCTCTCTTCCTCTCTCTCCCTCCCACTCTATCTGAACAAAACAAACAAACAAACAAAAAACAAAAGACAAAACCTGTAAAATAGATATTTGAACTCCAGTCCCCATAAGTAAGGAAATCAGGACTAAATTCTGCGTAACTGACCCAGTTCTGGCGTCTTCATTGCACAAGTGCAGGTACCTAGATGGGATGATTATGGGGGGATCGAATAAACCCCACCAGGTGGCATTTCAGTGACCAGAGCATCCACACACAAGTTGCCCTCTATCTGGGGAAATAAGTCAGCGTTTTATTAACAAGAGCTGCAGTTACACATTTCTTCAAGGTTGGTAAGGGCTTTAATACTCATTCTTTCTTTTAATCCTTCTAACAGCCCTGTGAGTTGTGTTATACATCTCAGGTGAGACACCTGGGGTTCCCTGGAGTTAAATGACTTTCAGGATCCCCTGGAATAATAACTAACTGAGCTAGAGCTCAGACTCGGCCGTTCTGACTTCATATTCCAGGAGTTTGTACCCCACCATCCTGAATCTCAGTGAGAGCGTTAGGAAATCCAGGTCTCTGAATCGGGCATTTGTCAGAGAAAAAAGGCACGGGGGTTCTGAGCCTCCGCTGGCCCCCAGAGAGGACACTCAGACAACATGAAAATATCACAGAGACACTACTGCCAGAGGAGGAGTAGGTGGCTAAGTGGCATTTGCTAGATTGTGCCTTTGATAACATCCAGATTTCTGATGAGATGTGATTAGGGGAAAAGCACAGATGTGCTGAGACACCTGTGGTTGCTGCTCCTCGGGTGAGGTCTTAATGTAAATGCTGGTTATTGTAATTTCCCCTTCCAAATGCCTGCGTGCATCTTCCTCAAGCAGAAACAAGAAGCTGGTTCAGACACCTCGGCCCCTTTTCCACACTTGTCCTGCACACAGTGGTCTTTGCATGGTTGATCCTGCTGGACTGACACACTGCACCACACCCAGAAAATGCCTGCAAGGATGAGTCACTGTGAAATGATGTCTGTCCTCTCATTCCGGATCGGGTCTGGGGACTGGGGTCCCTGGGCGGGACACCAGCTGGCAGCATTCCCCATCATTGCTGACCCACAAGCACCGCTAAAGGCCATTTATGTAACTTAACTTGGACAAGTCCAGTATTAAATGGTAAATTGAGGCAATTAATTCAAATCAATGTATTCTTCTTGACTCTTAGACCTTTTCTACCTGGACATTTTAGTCGAAAATGGTGATGGATGTCTGAATTATCCAGAGAATTACTTCATTCTCACTTCATTAATAACAGAGCTGTGTCTCCTTGGT
The DNA here is from genome assembly GCA_030848825.1 of Tadarida brasiliensis. Classification (NCBI taxonomy): domain Eukaryota; kingdom Metazoa; phylum Chordata; class Mammalia; order Chiroptera; family Molossidae; genus Tadarida; species Tadarida brasiliensis. The sequence goes on along the minus strand of CM061270.1, from coordinate 67,052,455 downwards.
AGAGGGCAGATGAGCTATTTCTCCCTTAATGCTCAGAGAAGCTAGACCCTCCCGAGAGGAGGGGGGTGAGAGGTGGGAGACGGAGATAGCGCGAGCAGCTTCCGCCCATCCCACTGATGACTGGACCCCCCTCTTCGGGGAAGATCAGCAGCTGCTTCTCTGTCACCCCTCTGTAAAATTCTTCCCTCCCCAAAATTCTTCCCCAAGAGGGAATTCTGTGCGTCTCCCAGACTTCCTCCGTCTCCCAGTCTCTCACATGGCATTTCTCCCCCTGTCTTGCTCCCATCCTCTCTCAGGACACTCACTCTCTTGCCCTAGTCACCAAACCTCACCCCTAACCTCCACGCTCTCTGTTAAGGTTGCCTGTCCTATTCTCCACCCTCCTTCACGTTTTCCTCTTCCTCTCCACCACTGCGGTACCAAGTTATTGCTGAGCTCATTTATTTTTGAGTTATGTGATGGGCCATGGTATAGGCCCATGTGGAATGTGCCACAGTGACTCCCAATGCAGCCTGTACATTAGTGTCCCTGGGCTGTCATACACATACCACACACTGTGTGGCCTAAACAGCAGACATCTATGTTCTGACAACTCGAGAGGGTGGAAATGTTGCTTTCTTCCAAGGCCTCTCTCCTTGGTTTGTCCTAATCTCCTCTTCTTATAAGGACACAAGTCATATTGGACTGGGGCTCACCCTAATGACCTCATTTTACCTGAAGTACCTCTTTAAAGGCTCTGTCTCCAGTACAGTCACATTCTGGGGTCGTAGAGCTTAGGGCTTCTGCTTGTGTTTCAGTCTGCCGAGGATAACACAATAAAATAACACAGACTGAGTGCACGAACAACAGAAATTTACTTCTCACAGGAGGGACTCTGGAAGTCTGAGCTCAGGGTGCCAGCTTGGTTGCCTTCTGGTGAGATCTGTCTTCCTGGTTTGCAGATGGCCAGGCCATCTTCTCTCTGTGTCCTCACATGGTCGGAGAGTGGGTTTGGGGGATGGGGGTGTGGGAGAGAAAGAGAGAGGGGGAGAGGGATGGGGGGGAGAGAGAGAGAACACTCCCTTGTATCTCTTCTTATAAGGACACTAATCCAATCATGATGGCTCTACCCTCATGACCTTGTCTAAGCCTAATTACCTCCCAAAGGCCCTATCTCTAAATACCATCACTCTGGAGATTAGGGCTTCAACATAAATTTATGGGGGAACCCATAATACTTGCATGGAGACTACAAACAGAAAGACGTAATCTCCTGACAGTGGGCAGAGATGGAGACCCACCCTCCCTGTGCTTCCTGAGAAGGGCTTTGGAAAGCTTCAAGACGATCCTGTTAACTGACTGTTGGACTACGGACTATGGTCCAGATGGTCTTGATACTGTCTCACTGATTTAAGTGTGGCTTCCTCAGTGGACCAGTGCTTCCTGAGATGGGTTTTAGCCAGGGTGATTGCACCAGGGGAAGGATATTACTGGAGGATGCCTCTGGGCATACCACTGGGCATCACTGATGCCCCCTGGGAGCCACAGTGCCGGGAAACCCTGTGGCATTCATCCCAAGGGTAAGACAAATCCAGAAAACTACTGGCCTGGGACATTAAGATAGCCTGTCAAGAACAACAAAATAACCCAGGAAGAAGAGTGATAAAGCTGGTTGACTTTTGATCTTTAGGGGTTATTTTTCTCCTAGGAGAGTAAACACCCCAGGAAGCCCTGGATTCCTTTGTACTTGCAGACCAGCAATCCCTTTAGTTTAAGAGATAAGGCAGCCAGTGACCTTGGCCTTATCAGAAAGGGCAGATTAGTGCTTTGATAATGTGAATGTGCTGGGTGGGAAACAGAGAAATAAACATTGCACCAAATCCTGTCCTTTCTGTGGGGAGATGCTAGAGTAAATACTTTCCTAGTATTCCATCTTTTTCTGCACCCTGTCAATCCCCAAACCTAGTCAAGGTGCTTACTAAGTATGTCTACCTGTTTTTGCACCCCTTCTCTCCTGCCACTGATGTGGACATGTCTCCCCTATATTTTTGCAATAGACTCTTTGCCCCCTAACTACAACCACACAATATTTCTGAATATTTTAAGCTTTCTCGTGACTCTGAGTCCTGGAAGATGGTTTTTTCTCTGCTCGGAATGCCCCCTTCTCCTTAGTTGGACAAACTTAAAATTCTCTTTGTAGCCATCCCTGGTGTCCCCAGCAGATGTAATGGGTGCTCCTAATGCTATGTGTATGCTTTGTATATATTTCCATTATTGCGATACCTGGTTGTACTGTAATTGTCTGTTTGGCTACCCATCTCTCTATTACTCTGAGTATTTTGCAGGCAGAGGCCATACCTTTTCATTTTTGTCCTCTGAATGCCAGGCACACCAAAACATCTCCACTTTGATGTTTTACAAACATCTCACATGCGACATGTTTGTTGAATGAATAAATGAACACACGAATTCGTTGAACAAATCTTTCCCATCTTCTGTATCTTGAGTGTGGAAAGGAACTATCTTTATTACCTTTGGTGGCAAATACTTAATCACATGTTTTGATTGGTGGAGATTCATAAACTTATTAGTTCTCAACTATCATTTACAATTTGTCCCCTTCCCAAATCTCAGTTACCTAGAAGATGTAACAAATAAGACTGTTTTGCTTCCAAGGCAGTTTTCATCACTCCATGGAAAGATCACCTTCTGGATTAAAGCACAGAGCTAATAGGGATTCTTCCTCTATGCACAGCTGGATTTGAACAGGATGCTGGAATTTTAAGAGAATAGTTTTCTTTTTATCTGGAACGCATTTTAAAAAATTAACAAAGATAATTTCTGTTGCATATTCTTTGCAGTTCACTTCTGAAAAATTCTGTTTGCGTACACGCACACATGCACAGTTCATTCACAAATCTCAAACGTAGTGAAAAAAGAAGGGAAAAAATCACATTATCTTGATGCAACAGATGGTGTTTAGCAATTTCTATGATCTGTCTGGTCAGACAACAGGGAGAACGTCTTCCCTTTGTGTCATAAGGAATTCCTCTGTCTCTCCGCTTCATCAGACATTGTTCTGCTCTGAGCAATAGCCCAGAGTCCACTTCTTTTTTTTACTTTATTTTTTTATTAATTTATTTTTGTTACAGATGTTTCTCCTTTGTTCCCCATTGACACCCTCCTCCCCATCCCCCCTGACCCCATCCCCGTCCATGTCCATCGGTTATGTGTACATGCATATAAGCTCTGTGGTTTATCCCCCCCGCCTTCTGAGGGTTGTCAGTCTGTACCCTACTTCCACGTCTCTGGGTCTACCCTGTTCCTCAGACTGTTATGTTCATTATATTCCAGAAATAAGTGAGATCATGCAGAGTCCATTTCTTAATTCTTTTTTATGATTCAGTGATAAGATATAATTTTTACTGTGGTAAAATTCATTGGGATTTAGAAAAACAAAGTAGTTTAGAATTGGAAATAGAAATGTTCTGGTCCATGGACCACCAGCTCACTTCTTTAGCAAAGAACCTATCGATTCATGGCGATGAAACATGAAGCTGTGAAGGGAAGAATATATTTCTCATGCCTCAACTACCTGAAAAATGTCCCTGGGCCAATTCTAGTAATTTCCCCCATTATCATCTAAATATATATTTGAAATGCAGCATCATAGACTAAATGGATATTTTTAAATTGTCGTGTTACATTTATACTGGTCATAAAGCTGCCTGGTATTATTTTCTATTATTTTAGCAGCCAACCAGAGCTTTTCTATACAACTTGTACAAAACTCTCCAAAATCAGCTTACGTACCTTACACTGTGTAGTTAACTATGAACTCTCCCTACCCTTTAGTATTTCAGCAAAATAATGACCCCATCCTGACAGAGCTGGTTATTGATTTGGAACGTCGGAAAGAATGAATAGAGGGTAACTTAGGTTTTCTGCATCCTCAAGTTTTCACTTGTTGCCAGATCACTGCTTTTGAAAATGAGTGAATTAAGTTTGCTAGTATTAAGTATCTGTAAGAAACGTATTACTCTAAATAATTAGGTATTTTCGTACAAAGAGAAAGGCCATCTCTATTTAGGTATGGAATCAACTCCCCCTACCCCTACTTTATTGAGGTATAATTGACTTAAAATTGTAAGATATTAAAAGTGTACAATGTGAAGGTTTGCTATACATACACATTGTAAACCCCCCTCCCCCGTTGAATTAACATACCCATCACTTCATATATTTACCTTTCTTTTGTTTTGGTCAGTACATTTACATTTTCCTTTCTTAGCAAATTACAATACAGTGTCATCAACTATGGTCACCATGTGATACATTAGACCCTGAGAAATAATTCATCTTACACCTGAAAGTTTATACCCTTTTACTAACCTCTTCCTACATTTCCTCCACCCCCAGCCCCTGGAAATTACATTTCTATTCTCTGTTTCTATGAATTCAATTTTTATTTCTTTTTAAAGATTTCACATATAAGTGATAGCATAAAGAATTTGTCTGGCTGATTGTACTTAGCGTCCACTGCCCTCCAGCTTCAACCATGTTGTCACAAACGACAGCATTTCTTTCCATTTAAGGCTGAGTAATATTCTGTGTGTGTATACCACATCTTAATCCATTCATCATCAATAGACACTCGGGTTATTGAGACTAATGTCGCAATGACTGCTGGAGTGGAGGTGTCACTTGAAGATACTGGTTTCATTTCCTTTGGATGTATACCGGGAAGTGGGATGGCTGGGTCATAGGGTAGTTCTGTCGTTAACTCTTGAGGAAAGAAATGCTCCATACTACTTTCCACAGCGACTGTACCAATTTACATTCAAACCATCAGTATACAAGGGTTCTCTTTTCTTCGTCTCTTTGCCAGCACTTACCTCTTGTCCTTTTTGATTCTGAGTTGATATCTCATTGTGGTTTTTTATTTTTTCATTTACGGTTTGCGGTCAGCATTATTTCACATTCGTTTCAGGCGCAGCACGGGGAATCAGTGTTCTTCAAACTTACGAAAGCTACGCGCTGTGAAATTAGGCCACAGTTAATCTTTTGATAAAAACATCTGGATTTAGATGACACAATTGTGTAAAAGTTATTTAGTAACTTAGAGGACAATTTCTGCAGATAAACTTTCCCCCAGATCCTCAGCGATAAAGAAAAAATAAGAAAAAACCCTACCTCTCCCACAATGACAGCGAAGAGAAATTCCCTTTTCAAAGAATACATTTTAGATTTGCTTAGATTCAATTAAAAAAATCAGAATGTATATACACAGTGCAATCAAATAACAATTAGCCAACTGGGACTCTGAATTTCATTAAGCCAATTCAAAAAGAAACACCACGGCCCAGCTGGATATATTGTAGCCAACCTAGTCCTTTCTCTCCAAATTGTCAACAGCAGTAATCATAGTGACAGAATCCACCGTGGGGCAATCCACACTCTTCACACTGATGACAGCAACAGTGGGATTGGCTGCATTCACAGCAAGTTGACTACCATCAATTTACTTGTTTTTGAACACGCTACTGCAATAGGGCAGACACTGGGATACTAGCACGAATGTTGCAGAGTGTAGTGACTGTATTTTCAGGAAATGAAGGTCAGCCCTTAGAGTTGGTTACAGCGCTTCTAACTGACCTTCTACAGAATACATGTTCCCACTGAGGACATGATACTCTGGTCCCTAGAATCTGCTAACTGACCGCTTATTAAGTAGATGCTGGGCAGTAAACCAGATAGAAGCCAGCTTCTGTTACTTAAAAGGCTTTCCCCTCATTTTTTTATCCAGGGTTATAGGGCTACTCCTCTTAATATGAGAATATATAAAAATTACCGTAGAGAAAACAAATCATTCTTAAGATGTTGGGACCACAGAGTCGTGCCCTTTGATGCTCCGATAAGAGCTAGTATCCTCTTACTGTAAAAATCTACAAGTGTCCAGCAGCTTTGCACACAACTTCAAGAGGCTGTCAGGTCCCTGACACCCATCCATGGAGCCCAACAGCTCCTTAGTTAAGGTGCTTACTGTGAGAACCAGAGGGTCAGGTTCGTACTTCATTCATTTGGGATCTATCTGGAGTGAGGTGTTAGATCCCGTGGGAATAAATCACCTGCCAGGGTTGGTGCTGTGCTCTCATGCGCAGGGCGCTCCAGGGCACTGGTAGGAAACCCTCCGGAAACTCAGTGTTCTAGTGGCGAGAAGGATTCCACGCGACTGGCAAGGCGGGGCCGCACTGCGTGCTGGCTGTGGGTGGCAGTCAAGGGCAAGCCACCACAAGCCCAACCTGACCACACAGCGCAAGTCATCAGTGAGGTCACTGCTGTCAGGCAGACCCCATTGTGGGGCCTTTTGCTCATGGTATTAGAATAGTAGTATATCATTGTCCTTTATTAAATAGTACAGTTAATTGCTCCTGTGTCACCAGGAAATCTCTGGAGGAGCCAGAGAATCTGCACTGAGTCACAGGTCCAGAACTAATTATCCCTACAGAAAAGTGTGCTATGGAAAGAATACAAGGAATGGCTTCGAATGAGGTTCCTACTCTAGCCTTAGAATCAGGTCTTCCTCGGGGTGAGGAGATTATTGCTTCAGGAGTGTGTGTGTGTGTGTGTGTGTGCGTGCGTGTGTGTGCATATGCGCATCTGTGTGTGTGCACGTCTGTATGTGTGTGTGAGTATGTGTGTGTGTGTGTGCATGCATGCATCTATGTGTGTGTCCGTGTGTGTGTGTGTGTGTGTGTGCACGTGCGCGTGTGTGTGTGATAGGAGGTGGGGACAGAGAAGGAGGTCCCACAGTTATGGGCTCCGTCCATGCTCCGAGGGGTGTTACAAGGCGGTTCCTACAGCACATGTGATGTGTGACATGACCTTAGCTCTGAGTCAGAGCCCTCAGCGCTGTCCCAGAGGACCCCCACCCCTGCCTTAACAGTGGAGCCACACTAAGTGCTGTCACTGACAGCTCATGAGGGCAGAGGCCAAGTTTCTGTGAGAATGCTCTGGTCGCAAAGGTTCGCTTCGAGCACAGTACATCAGGAACACAAAAGTGGCAAGTCTCAGATTATAGACCGGTCTGCTCTCCGTCTCTTGCCCTTTGCTGCCTTATGGTTACTGTGTAACTGGCCGGGGTGGAGGCTGAGAGATGAGCCAGGGGAGAGGAAATCCAGGCTATCCAAACTTTTGGAAAGTGACCTATACTAAAATAATCTTCCCCCGTCACAGCACAGTACACACACATATATGTATATTAGAGACAAAAGTTACCTGAAACAAAAATGCCCTTACTATATGTGACATACTCTGATGTTTTCCATTCTGTTCCATTTCATTACCAGAATGATTTTGGCTGCCACCCATTAAACTGAATTCATGAGTCGCCAGTGGGTGACAATTTGTTTTGCAAAACACTGGCTTTTCTCATTGGGTTACATTGAACCTGACATGGAATTCTACCCTGTTTTGACCTCTTCTCTAAAAACCATAAAATATTTTCTATCCATACATAATTTACAGAACATCTAAAACAAATCCCTACAACAATTCTGAAATGAATTTCACAGTTAACAAGTGGTAACATTTAGAGCTATAACCAGTCTTCAGATTCCAAATCAAGGGCTCTTTCCACTTTATCGTGCTGCGTCCATCATCTTACTTGTACCTGTCTGGCCTCCCCAACTTGGTTGTAAGTGCTGAAAGGACCCGGCGTGTACCCAGCGCCTCGTGCCAGGCTGGGTGCCCAGGAGGTGCTCAGTGACTACCAGATAAGCAGAATGGTAAAATAACCTTGGTCAAAGGCCATGTCCTGGTTTTGACACTGTGCTTTAGGACACCCTTGTGCCCAAACCTTATATAATACTTAGTGGTCATGCCTTTCATGAGTTATAATTATGCTTCCTGTATGATTTCAGATCTGTGAGTCTGTGAGCCATTATTTGATGGGTTGTCACTGGAAATGTTCCCCACGCTTCAGGGCTTCTTCAGTGGACAGAGGGGAGGTACTGGGAGAGGGTCATTATTCCTCCCTGAGCATGGGCGCTCCCCAGAGCTCAAAGAGAGAGTTCCAGAAAGGTCAATGCAAGCACCAGACAGGAAGGTTTTTGTTTCTGCTTGTTTTCCCAAACAGCTGGTTTTCCTAAGGCCATAATTTGTAGGCCTGGATTTTACCAGACTCTGAATCTGTGATCAGTGGTAAGCTATCAAGAATATGTCCCAATCTCTGCTATCTTGGGCCCCTCCAGCTATATCCAATGTCCTTGGGGAAACACAGACATCCGTCTGTCCAAAGATACATACATGTGTGCGTGCGGAGGTAGGGTAAGCGCAGGTAAGACTGAAGAAGCACTGACTAATTTGTTAGATGAACAAGTGAGTATATGGATGGAAAATCAACGTGAATGTAGGCTATACACATGAATTTTTATATGCACTTCTATGAAGCTCTTTTCCTAGAAGACCTAGGAGGGGAAAGGTGACAATAACACAGTCCTGTGGGTACTTGGAAAGGAAAGGACAGGTGGAGAGAGGCGTCGAGGGGAGAACTGGGAAAGTAAGAACAGGAAAAAAGAACGAGAAGGAAGCATGTGGCTGGAAGGGCAGGAGGAAGGCCCAGCAACTCTGAGTGTTGATCACAATCTTTGTTAGCTCTAGGATTATCTTTATCATACCTGTTACCGTGTATACTTTGTAGGACTCAAAATACATGTTTCATGTGATGGAAAGTTCTCCGTTTACTCGTTCTTCTGGAACCAGTTTAGAAATGTGTTCAAACGTCTCAGCGTGTTCCTAGGTAAGGAATGGGAAGAAGCAGTGCCACGGGGTTCCCTAAGTGCAGGTCACGTGTAAGAACCAACACAGGAAGCCTTCCCGGCAGTAACTCAAACAGAACCCCACGAGCAGGAGGAACACGGGGGATGTTGCAACGACAGGACTCACCTTTCAATCTCGTGTTTGATTAGGTTTGGGGAAAAGAACAGCATTCTGTCCAAAAGGTCAAAAGTCTCTCCACACATTGATTTCCCGATCCAGGATCTGTAACAGCAAGTGAGACAGAGGCTCTTCCTCCAAATGAAACCATTAGCAAATATCTCTGTGCTCTCCTGGGAACTGAGTTCTCTCACAACATCTTTCTGCGTTATCACTTTGCACTGAGACACGAGTTGAATTTTTCAAACGAAGTATTTGGAGACAGAAGGGGCCAGTGGTCCTGAGGGCGGAGCAGGGGGCTGGTGCTGCCTTTGTGCATGGGAGAGACGGCAAGATGAAGAGCGTAGCCACTGGATCCGACATTGGTTTTGCCACCAGCTACGTAAGTTACATCATGTTCCTATGCCCCACATGTGAAAAGAGAATAAGCTAGTTTGATCTCATACCAATAAATGCGTTAATAAAGGTGATGCATTTCAAACAGTGCCTAACAGAGCAGGCGTTCAATAAGTCCTAGGTGTTAATAGGAAATAATAAAATAAATATATTTTTATAGATTTTTTTTGACTTTTAGAGAGGAAGTGGGAGAGAGAGAGGATGAGAGAGAGAGAAAGAGAGAGAGAGAGAGAGAGAGGTGAGATCAGCCTGGGAACCAAACTGGCAACCTTCCAGTGCACAGGATGACACCCAAACAAATCATACCAGCCAGGGCAAGAAAAGCAATATTCATTTTCTAAATGCATACCCCCAGCACTGAGTTAGGCTATCTATGAAGGTACCGGAAAGTAAAACACAGTTCTTGTCCTGGAAGGATGTCACTGGAAACAGGAACAGGAACCTAGAAGTAGAATTGCTAGATCATACAGTATTTCTATTCTTAATTTTTAAAGGAACCTCTATACTGTTTTACAAAAAGTAATTTTATTGATTTTACTTATTTTTAATTGGTTTGTTTTTTTCTTTTTTTAATTAATTAATTTTTTATTAAAAATTTTTAATGTTGACATTATTGCAGGTGTCCCCCCTCTTTGCCCACCTCCACCCACCGCGGCCTCCCCCTTCCTTGGCCTTCACCAAACTGTTGTCTGTGTCCATGGGGTATGCATATATGTCCTTTAGCTAACCTCTTCACCTTCTTTATCCAGTCACCCTCACGCTCTCCCCTCAGGCCCGGCCAGTCTGTTCCATGTATCCAGGCATACTGTTTTTTACAGTGGCTGCTCCAATTTACATTGCCACCCTCAGTGCACAGGGGTTCCTCTTTCCCACACCTCACTAATACTTGTGATCTCGTGTCTTTCTGATGATAGCCATCCTAACAGGTGTGAAGTGATACTTCAAGTGGTTTTGTTTTCATTTTTCTGATGATTAGTGATGTTGAGGCCCTTTTCATGTACCTGTTGGCCATTTGTATGTCTTCTCTGGACAAATGTCTATTTAGTTCCCTATACATCCTAAAATCAGATTGTTTACTTTTTCGTTATATGCTTGTTCTTTACATATTTTAGACACTAACCCTTAACAGATACAAGGTTCACAAATATTTTCTCCCATTCCATAGGTTGCCTTTTGATTTCGTTGATTGGTTCCTTTGCCCTCCAGAAGCTATTTAGTTTTATATAGTCCCACATGTTTATTTTTGCTTTTGTTTCCTTTACTTTTGGTGTCAAATCTAAAGATCATTACCAAGATTTATGTCGAGGAGCTTACCCCCATGTTTTCTTCTAGGGTTTTTACTATTTCAGGTCTTAAATTTAAATCTTTAATCCATTTTGAGTTTATTTTTGTATATGGTGTAAGATAGGGATACAATTTTATTCTTTTGCATATAGCGATTCAGTTTTTCCAACATCATTTATTGAAGATATTATCTTTTCCCTATTGTGTATTGTTGGCTCCTTTGTTGTAAATTAATTGACCATATGTGTATGGGTTTTTTTCTGAGTTCTCTATTCTTTCTCATTGGTCTATGTGCCTGTTTTATGCCATACTTTTTAATTACTATAGCTTTGTAACATAGTTTGAAATAAGGAAGTATGATGCTGAACCTGGTCTCTTTGATTACAAAAACTGTGTTCTTCCTACTATGTGATTTTTCTCCATGCAGGAGAATTCTTCAATAATGACAACATGACATTTTTCTTCTTATCCTTCAATAGAAAAATTTTAGACCCTAAAGTATTTTTTTGAGTAATAATGATTATAATAATAATCATAATCTAAAAATCTAAAAAAAAATCCTCAAAAATATAGAATGTTTAGAGAGGGAGATATTTAATTGATTAACATTGTCACTATTCTGGATTAATGTGCTTTGCTGACAGGTGAATCAAAAGTTTGGTAATTATAGACTTTCTGGTGTGTGTGTGTGTGTGTGTGTGTGTGTGTGTGTGTGTACAGTAGGCAACATTTCTCTGATGGAACACGTTCCTCAAAGACACCCAGAAAATTTGTATTGTCTAGTCTATTAAGCATTGTTTAGTCAAAATATTTTTGTTTTAATGCATAAGCAATAAGTTAGGCTAGTTTAACTTTAAAAGGAGAATTTTATGGAATAATACAGGATATTGTATGGGTTCCAGGGTAAATTTAAAAAGTAGTCCTTAAGGACTTTGGGATCTCTTTGGCAAGAGTTCACAGACTTTCTGTTTAGCATTCTATCATCAATGTAATTCAACTACAAATTTTTAATCTCTGTTTCTCAGATTCTCAAGAGAGAGAGAATAATATAGAGCTAGTGTGGATCAGGCATTTATAGCTGAACTTTATGTATGGAAAGGAAGAGGGATATGGTCTGCACTGTATCTACTCTTGACCTACTTCCAGATGTTCATTTCAGTCACAGATGCCAGAGCTGTTAGAGATCATCTAATTCAACTCCATTTTCCAGATGACGAAACATGAGAAAAGTTAAGCCACAGTGTCAGTAGCAGCAATGTAAATCAAGACCCCAGGCCTTATTTCCCCTTCCTCCCATTTCCTTGGATATCACCTTTGTCTTGGCTTTTATTACCTCAGATCCAACACAGGAGACTCCTAACTGGCCTTAAGGATTTTCTCAGCCTAATCGGTCCTCAATCACCACAAGAGATCTCCTCTAAACAGTTATGATTGTGCCATTCTTCTAATTCAACTCAAAATCTCCAGTGGTTACCCACTGTCTCTAGGCCAGATTCCTCATTATGAAATCTAGTTTGTGCACCTGAGAAGGGTTTATACGAAATTGGAGGGATTTTTGAGAACTTGTTATTCTGAAAATAAGATTAAAGGATTAATTAAACAACAAATAATCTCTGAGGTCCCAGCCATACTAAGGTTCTCAAGATCCTATACCCATTTGACTTCAAGTTACTTTCCAAGTCTCATATTCTCTAATCCCTTGATATAAACCTATTTTAATTCCTTCATATGTTTACATATTTTTGACATTAGAAATATATTTTTATATCATTTCAGAAAACATAAAGTTCAATATTTAAGTGCTCAAGAGCAATGAAGCTTTTTCCTCTCTTCGAACAAATTTATTAATTCAGCTTTTTTTTCTTTATTGATTTTAGAGAGAGAGGAAGGGAGAGGGAGAGAGAGGTGGAAACATCGATGAGAGAGAACATCGATGTGCTGCCTCCTGCATGCCCCCCACTGGGGACCAGGCCCATAACCTGGGCATGTGCCCTTACCAGGAATCGAACTGGCAACCTCTTGGTGCATGGGTCGATGCTCAACCACTGAGCCACACCGGCTGGGCTAATTCAGCTCTTTATGTTCCATAAATTGTCAATGATTTGATAATTTGTTGAAAACATTTATGTGCAAATATTCCACTAAAATATAAAATCTACAGACACAAAGAAGTTTATTCAGCCGTATATACTCTTAGAATAAAATACTCTAGCCCTGGCCGGTTTGGCTCAGCGGTTAGAGCCTACGGTCCAGAGAGACCCGGGTTTGGTTCCCGCTAGGGGCAAATACCTCGGTTGCAATTTGTCCCCAGCCTTGGTTGGTCGTGCAGGAGGCAGCCACTTGATGTGTCCCTTTCACGTGGATGTTTCTCTCTCTCTCTTCCTCTCTCTCCCTCCCACTCTATCTGAACAAAAAGTGGAAAAATGTCCTTGGGTGAAGATAAAAAAAAAAATACTCTGAATACAAACAAATGACTAAGACAAGAATATAATAAAAAAGCACTTATATTTGAGGAGTTTGATTATATATGTCCCTAGAGGTAAAATTTCATTAGAATCAACTTTTGTCCATTTTCTTTTATTTCAAAGACCTTCATACGGTACATTGCTTTTATGTTGGGGAGTTTAATCCCTAAACTTTTTTTTTTTTGTTACAATCTTAATCACTTTATTATTTCTTTTTCAAAAAGATTTGAAATCCTGGAATAAAACCAATCATAGCCACACTGTACAAAAATATAAATTAAATTATAAACTCTCCTGGATTCTTCTGAATGGTATCAGCCTAGAGAGCTGCCTTCTGTATAGCTATTATTTTTAACACCAATATTTTCATTCACTTTGGCATTCCAAAAGAAATCTATCTATGAGGACACGCTTCTCAGAGAATAATAAACATAACTCAGTACTTTCCTTATGATTAAAGGTTATACTTAATCTTTCCGTTTCTTTCGAAATCATTTATTGAGCAGACATTGAACAAATTGCTGGAAATGCTACTATACTGACTCTGTGTAGGACCCAAGTACAAGGATACATGCTCAGGGCACATTTGGAACGGTGGTAAATAGGTAGTTGAGCTCTGTTGGCCTGGGGACAAAAAGATGTTGCAAGTACATTGTAAATGATGTGTCATCACATTTTTTCATTTTTGCTCAACACATACCCTTCAAACTAATGCTAACATCTCCCACTTATGTCCTTCTTTATTCATTACCAGATGTTCATTCTCTTTAAATCCTCAAAGTCAAACCAAAACAAACCTGGAAAATAATAGGCTAGTAGTAAGTATCCTTCCTATCTTGTTGGTGAAGAACTCTACATCCTGTAAGGCTAAGTGATTGCTAGGACCCTGAAATACGAGGCTGGTTGAAGTGAAGCTACATTTGTCTTCTAACTCCCTTTCAATATCTTACCTAATTTTTCCATAAAACAGGAGAGAACTTAGTATTTCTGAGTAGAATGGAAGTATGGTGAAAACAAATACATCCGCAATGAAATGTATCAGCTACCTTCCAAAACGAAGGTGATGGGATTAAGACATACTAATTGGTAGTTACAAAATAGGCATGGAGATGTAAAGTAAAGCATAGGGAAAACAGTCCATAACAGTGTAATAACTATGTACGGTGCCAGGTGGGCACTTGAATTATCAGAGGGAACACTTTGCACATTGTAACCTATATGAATGTCTGTCCACTGTGCTGTACACCTGAAACTAATACAAAATAGTGTTGAATGCAAACTGTAATAAAAAGTAAAATAATTTAGAAAATAACCTGTAGATCCTACAAGGTTGGCAAATCCCTACACGGGCAGCTGGAGCACGGAGCTCTGACTCTCATCTCCGCGGTCCACTTTCCCCCAAGGGGTTGCTTACTGCCCTGTTACACTGGCCTGAGCAGGTATCCAGGTCACTCTCTTAATTCCCCACAGCACAGATGAGAAATACTTTCTTCTTTTCTTTTTTTAAAAGCGGTGATTGGTTTATTTAAATTTTCCATTCCTTCTTAGGTCAAATTTAATAATTTGTTTAACAGAATATGTATCCATTTCATGTAGGTTTTCAAGTGGGTTAGTATAAAGTTGTATAATATTCTCTTATAATTTTCTTTTATCTTTCACATATATGCATCTATGACTGTTCACTCATTATTAATGTTTTTTGTGTGTGTATGTGTGACTTCTCTTTTTAAATTAATCTTGCCAAAGGTTTACTTTTATTCAGTTAACAACAACGCAAAAGGGAAGGGTTAATAAATGCAATCTAGTCAATAAATATTTACTGTGCACTCTATGCTATGCAATGATCTAGGGTTAAATGCTGTTGATAGGTAGGGTGGTTATATGACCCAATTTATGCTTATTTTCAGGTGTAATAATTAACAGCACTTCCCTTTACTCTCAAAGGTATCCTAAATTATAAATTATGTGACCAACCCACTGAAGTTAATCACTATCCATTGATTCCTTTTGACTTACCTTAGAATGCTATTATTCTTATTTTCCTAAATTCTTAATCAGTACACATCCCATGTCAGCATAAACTGAACTTTTGGCACCAAATTATTTTTAAAAAAATAAATTATAATTATATCTCTGAAAAAAAAGTTTTATTATTATTTTATTTTTAAAATTTTTTCCCCTTTATTGATTAGAGAGAGAGAGGAAGGAAGAGGGAGAGAGAGATAGAAGCATTGATGAGAGAGAACATCAACTGGCCGCCTCCTGCATGCCCCTCACTGGGGATCGGGCCCACAACCTGGGCATGTGTCCTGACCGGGAATCGAACCAGCAACCTCTTGGTGCATGGGTCGATGCTCAGTCACTGAGCCACACCGGCTGGATAGTTTTATTATTTTTGCTGATGATATTCTTTGTATATTCTCTAGTGGTTCTTTCAGCTTTCAGAGGGGATTTACTGTGTTGCAAAAACTCTGAATTCCTAGATATTTGAAAAAGATCTTATGTTACCCTCACATTTCAGTGCAATTATAGCTGAATATAGAAAGTGAGATTTGAACTTCTCTTCCTTCAGCAAAGTAAAGATATTGGCCAATGTCTTCTTCCATCCCTTGCTGATGAAGCAGCTAATGCCAAATCTGGTTAGAATGACTTTGAGCTGCCTCGTCTCACCTGTCTGCAAGCTTCAGCAGTTTCTCTTTGTCCTGTAGCTTTTAGCATATTGACTGTGGTAGTATCCTGAGCTTCTATTACCTTTGCACATCGCCTTCTGTTTGTGTGTGTGTTTGTTTATTTTAATGCAGCTCCGTATTTGGTGGACCATTTTCAGTCTGAGGATTTTATATGCTTTTCAACCGCAAGAAATCCATCCTGTTATTTCTTCAGACTATACTTTTCTTCTATTCTCATTCGTCTCTGTGAGATAGATGCTAAGACTCACAGAACTCTCTTCCATGTCTCTTAGGTCTTCATCTTTTCTCACCTTGTGCTTCATTCCTAGGCCATCTTGCAGATGCCCAATTTCCTTCCAGCTGTGTGCATTCTTCTGTTCATATCTAATGAATATTTTATTTTAATAATTATATTTGTTATTTCTAAGGTTTGTCTTGTTTATTATTTTCATAGCAGACAGGCCCTGATTCATTATTGTGACATCATCTTATATCTGAAGACACTAATTAAACTTGTTTTAAAGTCCTTTTCTTATCACTCTGTTGACTTTTCCCATAGTTGCAATTCTTCTGTTGGATTGTTAATCTATTTTTCATGGTGACTGAATGCTAGATATTGGTGCTTTTTGACTGTGGGTTCATCTTTATGATTTGAATCCCCTGTTGGATCCTTTATACTTATCGTCCCACAGCCAGCCTTCAGGGGGGTATAAAATAGCTTTTGATGTATGTGTTCCCCAATGTTTTCAGTGAGAATGGGGAAAAGGTGGGACATATGCCGGGTGGAATGTCTCAGAGGCTGGTATTCTGCACTCGGTGTTCAATCTGGGCATTGCCAGGCTCTGTCCCTCCTTTAGCATGGCTCCTGCCCAAAGACCGACCTGAATGGATGGAGGAGAGGGGGATGCACATGGCATGACCAGTGTGGGTACCCCAACTCATTTCCCTGTCAATAGCATTGAATCCCTCCACTCTATACCTGCTTAATACCACCTCGAGGCAGGAAGAACTCATCTTTTGTGGTGGTACCTTCCAGAGGCACAAACCCTAGGCTGCAATCGCCCTCTTCAAATTTATCCTGTGCACATTTAGACTCTCGTGAATGTCTCATAATTTTGATTAGCCCATAATTTCTGAATTTACTGAACAAGATAGTATTTCCATACCTAAAAAAGAAATCTAAGGCTTAGAGTAGAAGGATAGAGAGGGTAGAGGAAAGAAAGAACATTGCTGTGTGCAGTTAGTTTCCCAATGTAATAAATTACAATTATTACATTAATAGATAGTATCAGATGAATATGTAAAGGCACCAAGGCAAGCCCACATCCCTCTATATGTTTGGTATTCTGGAGGTAAATTTTACTTACACAAGTCTCCTTTAGGATTTTGGTCTTACTGTGAACAAAAAGGAACTTGAATCCATCTAAGTAACATTTCCTTTTGAGTACTAATTGGAAAAAAATGTACACATTGAACTATGTCCATATTAAAACTTTTGAATTAGAAAACAATAAAAAATAGAGAGCTTTAAGCAACAACAATTGGTATCCTGTTTTAAATACTTCAATGGCTATATATAAAAATGAAGTGTCTTGACATGGTGATTTATGTTTCTTTATTATTTTTACCTTTGGAATTAGTTGCTAGAGAGAAACCTACTAGGACCATAAAAATCACCTTTATATGATTTGCTATAGGGATTTTAAAATGCCTTTTATTCTGTCTTCTCTAGTCATCTCATTAATAAAAAGAAAATTACATCTTTTTTTTTTTTTTTTGCATAGTAAATTCATTCCTTAGGAGGCTATAAGATTTCATCTCCAGTCTATATTATCACAGTTTAGAACACGGACTCCAGTGCCAATATTTGTTAGCTCTGTGGCATTCGGAAAGTATCTTAACCTCTCTGTGCTTTAGTTTCCTCAAACGTAAAGTGGGGATAACCATGTACCTACCTGGGAGGATTTTACCAAAGGTTAAAATTTCAAATGTAAAGTCCTTAGAAAAGTCTTGGAAACAATGTTAGTGCTGTGTACATTAGCTACTTTTATTATAATCTAGAACAATCACATCTGCCTCCACCGATTTTTTTTTTTCTTGCTGATTTTCTCATTACTAGAGTTCCCTTCATATGTAAGGGAGATTATATATAAATTGTCATCATTTTATACCAAATCCAGGGATGTAGGTAGTATAACTTTCCATATGAGAAGTTAAGAGAAGTGAAAGAATTGTAAAAATTCACAAGGTAGGAAGTGACAGAACTGGGATTTGAATCCATGTCTGTGTGTCACTGAAGTCCACGCTCCTTCCATGATATCACTCAGCCTGACGCCACCATGCTCTATAAAAGCCACCACCATCACCTCTTTCTGCCATCACCAAACCAGAACTTCGTCTTTCTCGGTACAGTGAAAAGATCACCCTAACAGCAACAACGTAGCACGTCCGGACTGGGACTGAACTGCAGGTCTCTGCTGACATTGACGCTTCACTGGTGCTGATCAGTTTGCCCAGGTACTCTGTCGATCATTGCGCAGCCTTTTGGTTTTCGCCTCATTCCCAGTTTCAAATCGGTGCTTAAGATCGCCTGTCTCCAGCTCTCTGGGCCGTCTCTTGGCATGAAGATGCTACACACTATAAAATGCCAATAAACCAATATTACACAGATTCCTGGAGGTCAGGTAGGAATGGGAGTTCAATTCTGCTTTCCAAAGTGGGGAAAGGAGAGGGCTTCTGGGAAACTGCTTCCTGGGCCTGAAAATAATTGAGGTTTGATTGTTCCCATTCATAGACGTATGCCCGGTTTGGGTCAGCACGTCCGTGAAGCAACCTTCTCTGGTCACTCCAATCCAGCCTGCTTGCTCCCTCCTCCTCCCACCTCTTAGAGTGGCGTAAGGTCAAAGTCTGTTGGTCTGGATTGTTTCAGGTGTTGTCTGGCCTCTCCAACATTACTATTATTATTTTTTTATATCCATATCCCTCATATTGTCTGCCAAGTGGGGACCATGTAGTGACCATTATCTTATTTTTTTCATTGTGACAAAATACACATGATATAAAAGTTACCATTTTTAAGGATACAGTTCAGTGGCAGTAAGTACATTGACATTATTGAGCAATTGTCACCACCATTCATGTCCAGAGGTTTTGTTTATCGTCCCAAACTGAAAATCTGTACCCATCAAACAACTCCCCATTCTCCCTTTCCCCACCACACAGCTGGCAATCAATCACTCTTCTACTTTCTGCTTCTATGAGTTTGACAATCTTGTGTAAGTGGAATCAGTCACATCAGATTTGTCCTTCTGTGACCGTCTTATTTCACTCAGCATTATGTCTTCAAGTTTCATCCATGTTGTAGCATGTGTCAGACTCGATTCCTTTTTAAGGCTGAATACTATTTCACTGTATGGATATACCACATCTGCTTGTCTATTCATCCATCAGTGGACATTTGGGTTGTTTCCACCTTTTGGCATTGCGAATAATGCTGCTATGATCGTTGGTGTACAAACCTTTTTTGAATGCCTGCTCTCGATTATTTTGGTTATATACCAGTAGCGGAATTGTTGAATCACATGGTGATTTTGTGTTTAATTTTTTGTGTGGAGCCACTATACTATTTTACACAGTACTACACCATTTTACATTCCCACCAGCAATGCACAAGGGTTCCAATTTCTCCATATTCTTCCTACACTTTTATTTTATCATCATCCTCTGACTTAATCTTCACGACAGATCGATATTACTCTATCTAGCATTGGCATTGTACTTCACAGCTAGCATTGTTTTACATAATTACCCCCCTTTTAATCTTTATAATAATCTTTGGTTTAAGTGTTGTATTTATATGATAGACAAATTAAAGCTTAGAGATGTTACATTACTTTCCCAAGGCCACAGAGCGAATATGTGGAAAAGTCAAGTACACAACTTTACTTCTGATTATTTTCATTATTTGGAGAATTAAATGGTCTGTGTTCTTCAAGATTCACCCTTGCATGTTCTGTTAACTCTGAATCATAGCAAAAGGCAAGCTCAGACTGCGGAAAGATTCCAGAAAAGGAGACCTGCTGTTCTCCCATATTTCTAAAGGTATCAAAGAAAATAAATGGCTTAATAAGTAGCAAGAAGGATTTAGGTTAGGCGTTAATGGGTGGCTGATGTTAGTGAGGCATTGGAAAAGATTTCCAAAGGATACTTTGAGATACTTCTAGTCCTGAAAAATGCTCTGAGTTGAATTTCTTACCTGTGGGTACAGGAAGTAATTCAATTAATCCTTGTTAATTATTTGAAAGCAGGAAAGAAACTGAATGACCAAGAGTTTCTTTGAGTTCTCTAAATTTAGATCAAGCATTCCACCAAATGGATGTGTACTATGCAAGAGCGCTGTTCCTTGATGTTTGGAGGCGGATCTTGTTTCTGGACCCCTTCATCCCTGCTCTCTGGAGAATGCAGATCCCCTCCCATAATTCCATTTCATACCCTCAGGGAAGAGGACAGCGATGGCCCGACTCACCTGTTGATCTGGTTCCACTCTGCTCCCCAGGGAGAGTTGAAGGCATTGCCATTCTGGCCTGAGATTAAAGCAGACAATTTTAATGTCTAACCTTTATGGGTGCTGGAGCCTAAAGAAAGGACAAGGTAGCTGGTTTCAGAAGCAAGCCTGAAAGAAAGACAGCTGGTGGGGAAATAAAGCATCTAGGTGTTCACCTCGACGCTGCCACCAGTCAGCTGTCTACCTTAGAGCTGCAGTCTGGGGGCGGGAGGGGAGGTATTTAGAGAGTCTTGTGATTTCACTCAGGCTGGGCAGTCCCTCCCCTCTCCTGCAGAACTGTAACTGTACACCCTTTTGCGACCCTTTCGTGACACTAATGCAACTCCCGTCACGTGGTTCATGTCCATGTGTTTTAATTTCCTCACTATGCAGAGGAAAGATTCAGAACCTCCCACCTCATAGTTAGAAAGCTAACTAAGAAACCTTTTGGAAAAGTAGCCCACATTCCAAGCCATTTAAAGACCTTGTTAGGAGAACGTTGAAATTAAGGGAAAATTATTCTAGTAATCAACAAAATGCTTGCTGACAAATTAAGGGAACATGCTATGCAGACAAAAGTGGTAATAAGTTAGTGTCATGAGCAACTGAAACTAAAAAAAGGAAAAAAAAGGAACAAATCATTAAGAAAAAAATAAAAGCAAAAGTATGGCCTCTCACCTATATCCTTTTTCTTTCCTTTCTCGTCCTTTGAAGTCCTCTTGTCGGTGGTCCTTACCTCCTACTCTGTAAATGACAGGCGAAGAACTGGGTTTAGAGGGTCAATCAAAAGCAAAGCCCAGATTTTAACAGGCCAGCACTGTTGACCTGGGGTAGTGCTCACTGTCCTCCTGACAAAAGACACTGAGTCTTTAGAACCAGAGCAGAGAATGCGGAGCCGGGAGAGTACCCGGTATGGACCCCCTTCAACCAACCCAGTCATTGTGCAATGAGGAAACTGAAGTCGGAAGGGATGCCAATCATTTTTCTCTTACATTTGAATTTAAAAAAAGAAGAATGCAATGGAAAGCAAGATGAAAAAGGCAAGGGTGTGCCCATTAACTCCAGATCCAGGGAGCCATTATTTGTGAGTAGACCTGCCTTCCGATGTCCTGAATGATCTACAGAGTTTACAGACAACTTCAGATCACTCCAAACCACGTAGTGTCTCCAGAAGTCCATGGAGTTAAGGCTGGCAGAACCTGGCTTAGCAGTTAGCTGATTGTCATTCTTACCAGAATTCTCTTCCAAGTCTGGATAACTCCGCATGACGTTGGAAACCACTCTCCAAAGACCTGCCTCTTTACCTCTGCAGGGGAGCTGGAGGCCTCGGCTGGCACCCCCAGTCAGTGCGCGATCGACACAAATCTGCAAACCACAGTCATCTGGTTTTTGCCCGCTCTAGGTTGCTTTCTCTCAAATTTAATTGCCTGAATTTTAGTGTCTGGAATAAGAACTCAGGTGTAATATCACACACCTCTGGAATCCCTCCACTGATTGTGGGCTGTGCCCTGCAAGTGATGGTAGCAGGGTTTGGCCAGCTGGGAGTGCAGGGTGTTCTGGGCACTGCCAGGATCTTCACAGAGAATGTCGTGCTGTTCACACTACCGTGGACCTGGCTGATTTCCCAGTTTTCACACCCTGTTGTAATAGATGGCCTGTCTCGAACAAGTCCCTGTCCAAGTGTGCTGTGATGTTTTATGTAATAAGTTGCAAACATTTAACATTTAAACATTGAAAGAAGAAATCCACACTTTCCCTTTTTATTCTACATGACTTAATATGTTCGTTTTAGTTTTAATCCCCCAAAAGCATATTGAACAGAGTATATTGTGCTAGGTTTATGAAAGGGTTTTCCTTTTTTAAACAGTTTTCATAACTTGAAATTTTTTCTTCAATGAAAATGTATTGTATTTATGAATCAGATAAATGTTTTAAAGCAACTGCCAGGTGTCGGGGGCCTTGGTGGGCCTCTGAGGGGCTTCGTGACATTGGATTGTAGGTCACTCCCTCACCTCTACCATGAAGTGAAACCCGGACTTTCAGGTTTTGGCCACATTGAGGTTTATGACTCCGTGAAAGATCTAAAGTCATCATCCTTAAAAATGGATCTCCAGGGCCTGAGGGGTGATTTTGGTATTAGTTTTATTATATAAAAATTCCAGAGTTGGAGCCGAAATGTTCCAAAAAATCTCTACTGGAGGAACTGAAGGGAAGACAGGTGTTCCTCCGGGAAGGGAGGGGGCAGGTGACATTAACAGCCCGTGGTTTCTGCATCTCCGGTGTTTTCCTCAGTGTGACTAACATGCTCTTTGTTCTTTGTTCCAGAGTCGGAGGCATCCCTGCCACGTGGCGCAGAGATTTATAACTCTGGGCAAAGGTTTCAACAAATCTGATTTCTTCACTTCAAAGTCCCACCTCTGTGTTCCTGAAAGAAAGAACAGTGCATTTCTGTCTGCTGGTCTGTAATCCCAGGAGCCTCGATAGCAGCGGTGGGAGGCTTCCAGAGAGGTCTTCTCATTGCTCTGGAGATAAGGACCGGCTCGGACAGGCCAGTGTTTCATGGGGACACCTTGGACTTTATTGCTCTTTCTTTTTTCAACCTGAGAGCTGTCTGCACTGACCCAGGCAGTTCTGAAAAAGACACTGTGTCTGCTGCAACTGTCACCTCAGTGGTGTAAACGGACAGGTCATAACCCAAAGATTTGGTGAAAACACATTTCTTATCCAGAGAATCCATTGCAATGTTGTCATTGAAAAGTTCTACTCAGAAAAAGATGTTATAAAACAAAAACAAACAGAAAGACAAGAGCTAGGTCTGATGATCTGGAACGTACCAGGAACATAATAAAATTTCTGATTCTGTATCTAGGATCTGGGTACATGACCCGGGACAGAAATCAGAACTGTCAAGAGCTGTATTACTCCGCCCTCATGCCCTACCCGCCCTTGTGCCCTACCCCACCCCCATGCCCATCCTGCCCATGAAGATAGGCCACAGGGGAGGTGCTTGAGTTCTTTCAGGTCCTAAAGGAGTCTCTGAGCATTTGTTTCTTTATCATTTCACCTAAGCATGGCTGACCCTGGGGCCCCGACTGACGCCATCTGAAAAACATCTGAACTGAAGCCAGTGTAAGGACACTAAGCACACGCTAGTGAGCGGTTTTGGGTAGGGCATTCATTTTATTTTTATTTTTTAATGTTTTATTTTATTATTATTATTTTTAAAACAGCATTTTTATTTTTATTTATTTATTTTTCCAATTTTTATTAATTTCTTTTTATTACAGATGTTTTTCCTTTTTTCTTCCAGACACCCTCCTCCAGATCCTGCCCCTTCCCCCCCCACCCCAGCATTGTTGTCTGTGTCCATTGGTTATGCATATGTGCAAATAAGTTCTTTGGTTTATCTCATCCCTCCCCCCAATCCCCTCCTCTGAGGTCTGTCAGTCTGAACCGTACTTCTTTCTATGTCTCTGGGTCTATTTTGTTCATCAGCCTATTTTGTTCATTATATTCCACAAATAAGTGAGATCGTGTGGTATTTGTCTTTCTCTGATTGGCTTATTTTGCTTAGCATAATAGGGTTTTCATTTTAGAATCCAGCCCAACACTAGCGAACTCAGTATTATATTACAACCTGACTTCCCACAAGCTCTTGCGGCAGGCTTCAGCTGTGGTGCTAACCTTTGAATACCCAATCTGGAAAGGGGCCAGCTGGCCTGTGGAGCACCCGAAAACGCCACACTACCCACTTGAGATGGGCAAGTATGCCTGCCTTAGAATCTCTGATAAGAGTCCCTTGAACACTGAAAACCAAACAAATGCTAACAATGTCTGGGTTCTTGGGAAGTTCACTCTCTAGTGGGAAACGCAGATAAAAAATAAGAATCTTCAAAAGATAATTTAAGTGTTCCACTGAGTGCATGTCCAGGGTGCTGTCGGGAGTCAGAGGAAAGACACCTGTGCAGCCAGACAGCGAGGGCCAGGGAAGGCTGTCACTAGTGCGATGATAAGAACTTCACAGTTCAGTTGATGTTTCTTGTCTTGCAGATGACACCTGTCCTCCAAATAAATCAGATCTTTCCAGAACCTCTTCCAGAGGACTTAGATGTTCTCACGAAAGCTCCATGTATTTTTTCATCTGCATCCTCAGTGAATGGAAGAAAGGTCAGGAACGTGTCAATGCTCAGACACAGGCCAGTGTCACTTCTCACCAATGGGCCACTACCTCGTCTCCCAAATGAGTCACTGAATTAATATTCATCCCAACACATTTTTTTCTTTAGAAAGCCCGTTCTTTCCTGTCTTATAAATAGAAACCTTATTTGTCTTCACATAATTCTAACCAGATCTCTATGAACCCACCGTAGACAAGCTGGGTAACTTCGTGCAACGTGCTTTCTTCTGGAAGATAAAAGCATAATTGCCTTAGATAATTTTTTTTTCATTTACATTATACAACATTTGACCTCACTGGTTATTGGCAAAGGTCCCTTCCCTGTCCTGTGCGTACTTCACGGAGTTCCCCTGAACAGTACACGCTGAGGCTGCATAACCTGACAGTTAGTATCAAGCTTTGCTTTGTAACTAAAAACCTACAAGCACATTCACTTCCCCTGAAGGTATCTGAGTTGGGTGAAAATATAGCTCAAAAACAGAAGAACGGGCTCTATCAGGGGGCTACTTGGACAGCTCAAGGCCCTAAAAGTGAAAATCTTCGAATTGCCTGACAAAAGCCGTTGATCTTCGTGGCTTAGCATGTTCATCTAGGACAGGGTCTCACCAGCCTGACTCATTTCAAAATTAGGCTGGTTCCTGGACTCCTTTTATCCCTTGATCGTTTCGCATTGGCAATGCTCATGTGTCCATTGTTCCTCTAGAGAGGCCAGGGGGCTCAGGAATGACAAGGGTGGGCCCTCTGCATGGAAGGCTGGGTTATAAAAAGAGGATCTACTGGCTGTGTGTTCTCACTGACCTACAGTGGGTCTCTGGGAGTGGGACCATTTGTTGTTGAGTAAGGGCCGTATTCAAGGATTTCAGCCTGAGTGTGGACACAACGCAGGGTCACTTCAGTGATCTTGAAATTGTGGGTGGTGGTAGCCAATGGAGAGACTATTTTGACATATGATAATAACATTATCCAAAGCCACTTCCAGTTCGAAAATGAATATTAAGCACCGATTGATATGATCATGCAGATTTTCTTGTTAGATCTGTTAATGTGTTGGGGTGGAGGCAAAAAGTAGTTTTATTCTTGTATTACTATTTATTAATTATTGTATTATTTTCCATACAAACAACTGTAAACTAGCTTTTGCCACACCCTGTACAGTGACCACATTCCTGAGTTATCTCACAATTGACATAGCTGCTGGATTTATAGACAAGAGTCAATACATTGTTCTATCAGAAAGCTTCCTCAGAAGTATTAACAAACCGAGGATCATGTCGGTGGTTTCTATTACAATTCTTGACCGATTCCTTGGAGGATGCCAGAGGTAACACTAGTGATCCACTAGGTGACTGCAACGTGTTACTAAGTAGCTGCTGCTGAATCCAATGTCAGGGTTGAATTATGCTAAAGGTGAGTGAGTACCCTGTGATCCTGGCCTTGCAAATGAAGTCAGGGAAATGTCTATGCTCAGAGAGGAGGATTCAGTGTGATAAAACTCCGGTCAGTAATTAGTTGGATCATGTCCTTCCCTATCTTAACACTGATCACTCTGAATCATTATTATCTGTTTGTGTGCTTGGCTCACGGCATGCATATAATAAATAACTGTTAACTGACTGACTAGTCTCCAGGAAATAAAATTCCATGAGTAGAGGGATTGTGTCTACTTATCTCCAGCCCCTAACATGGTGGGTCTAACACGAGGTAGGCCTGAGTGAAGGCGGAGCTATAGGTGTGGCTGCTTCCATAGAAATGTCCCAGTCTCTCCAGCCAGAAGGATCTCTTCCTGTCAAATGTGTATCCTCGGAGACTATAGAATATCTTTTCTTATAGTTCCTCATGTTCATGTCTCATTTCCATTGCTACCTTATCCTGTTTTTAGGTTTCTTAAGAGCAGGGACTATTTCTTTTTTGTAATGTATTAGTGTGATGGAAAGTGGGAAGAAAAAAGTCTGAAAGCTAAAATTCATTCATTTTTACACTTTTCTAAATTTGGCAGAATTGTACTGACCTTAAAGTATGCAACTTCAAACCACTGGAAATGAATCCCACCTCCACGTATTAAGTTGGCTAGTGGCAGAGAGCGGATTATGTCACCCCACACCGCCTACAGGGCCGGTGCGCCTCTTTGCTCAGCGGTTCCCGTTCAGCGCCAGAGAACAAAGAAGGCTGCCACATATTTTCTAGGTTATTTGTTCTGTTTGTAAACAGAAAATGTATCATGCTTCACAAGATGTAATCACTTGCAAACTGGATTTATGCAGAATGAAAGAAGTGGAGGGAAAAAAGCGGGTAGAAATGAATGCATGTCTTCAGTGCTTAATGACCCCATTAATTGAGAGAGAGGTAATTGCAGAAAATAAACAGAAGAGGTAGTGGCCTTGGAGCCATTAATCTATTCTGGGAGCACTGCTGATGTTTACCGGCTGATTTTCTGCTGAATTGGGAGCTGAGACTCAGTCTACTCTCACAGTTCTCAAATCTGGCCGATCATGAGAGTCACTTGGACATCTTCCAAACGATGCAGATCCCGAGGTGGG
Source organism: Tadarida brasiliensis (assembly GCA_030848825.1). Taxonomy (NCBI): domain Eukaryota; kingdom Metazoa; phylum Chordata; class Mammalia; order Chiroptera; family Molossidae; genus Tadarida; species Tadarida brasiliensis. The sequence goes on along the minus strand of CM061270.1, from coordinate 67,025,468 downwards.
ACTTGGGCACAGAGAGTTTTTAAAAAACTGGACAGGTGATTCTTTTGATGTTTTGATAAAAAGCTAGCCAGGTTTGGACAGCATTGCTTTAGAACAGGGTTCTCACCGTGGCACTGCTGACGTTTTTGGATGGCTAAAGTTGTGGAGATTGTCCTGTGCACACAGTATAATGACATTTTGGTCAACGGTGGACTGCCTATATGACGGTGGTCCCATAAGATTATAATGGAGCTGAATTTCCTGTAAGAAATGGAAGGATCTGTGATCCAGGGGGAACTCTTTTTTTCTCTGATGGCAGCAATATCTGTGGGGCTTGGCTCACTCACAGCACCTCAATTTTGAGTGTACAGGTGACATCCCAATCAGTGTGCCTCTGACCTGTTCCAGCACTGAGGAGCCTGTCCCCCAGTGCTAGATATTCAGGGGGTGATCCAGCCCTCCCAGATCTAGCTTGCTGGTCTTCAGGGAACATTGCTGTAAATTGTTTGTTGAGGACCCAAGGTCCTGTACAAGGACACAGGTCCACGGGAGCTACTTTCACAGGTATTAAGTGCCACTGCCGCTTTCGTAAAAGGTTTCTGAGGCAGTGTGGGCCAGCCTGTCCTTGTATGTTGCAAATACTTTCAGGTTGTAGTGACATAAATCACAGATAAGCTTCTTTTCTTCCATCAACTCTGCCAGAGACCTTTGTGCCAGATGGGGTCAATGGAATCAAAACCAAAGTTCCAAAGTCAACACACTGAGTCTTCAGTTCTACACCCTCTCCATATTAAATATCCTCTTTTTTTAATGAATACCACGAAATTCCTTAATCTGTCCATCGCTCCAACGACATAATAGCCCAAACCACATTGCCACGACAATTGCTATGTTCCTTTGTCTCTCCATCTTGATTTCTTATTCCTCCTGATCCTCAGGCCAACTTTCACTCCTTGCTGCCAGTCACTGTCCTGGTGATGTACACCTTACGCGGCCAGTTTCTCCTCCCTATTTCCTGTCAATGCAGCTCACATCCCTGTTCAAGGCGCAGCAAGGACAGCTTTGACGTTCTATTTCCGAGCCTGTCAGAGTGAAGCAGGGACAGTGTTCACCAAGTCTCCAGTAGTGGGCAGTAATGTCCTAGGTCTTCATGTCACTCACCACTGACTCCCTGACTTGCCCAGAGCAACTTCCATTCCTGCAAGCCCATGTATGGTAAGTGCCCTATACAGGTATACCATTAAAAAAAAATCTTTTATACTGTATTTTTACTGTACTTTTCCCTATGTTTAGATACACAAATGCCATTGTGTTATAGTTGCCTACGGTGTTCAGTAACATGCTGCACAGATTTGCAGCCAGGAGCAATAGGCTATCCTGTATATACCAATTGTACCTCAAAGTGGTGATGGCCGCTGCTTACGGAGTTTCTTTCTGGTATGATAAAAATGTTCTAAAACTAGGTTTTGGTGATGGCTACTAAAAACTATTGAATTATATGCTTTAATTGTGTGAATTATATGGCATGTGAGTTATACCTCAATAGAGCTGTTAAAAACGCTCAGTATGTGTAGATTTACTTCATTCATTTTCACTGTGGACAGATGTCCATTCATTCAATCTCATCTGTAGTTCAGATCTCTTTACCCCATAATATTTTTTTATGTGCCCTTCCTTCTCTTTTCTTGATTGGCTCTGACAGAGGTCTGTTCACCTTATTAGTTTTTTTTTTTTTTTTTTTTCAGATATATGGGTCTGTTGTGTTTTCTATTTCATTAATCTTGTTCTTTATATTTTTTGAATACTTAAAAGGTTCCAGCTTTATTTCTTGCCAGTTTCATTGAGGTACAATTCACATGTAATAAAATTCACCAATTTGAAGTGTATAATCCAATGATTATTGACAAATGGATACAGTGGTATAACCAACAACACAATCAGAGTACAGAATATTTCCATTGGCCCAGCAAGTTCCCTTGTGCCATTTTGCAGACAACTCCTTCCCTCCTGTCTGTGAGTCCTGGCAACTGCCATCTGCTTTCTGCTATTATACCTCTGCTCTTTCTAAAATGTCATATAAATGTAAATAAACAGTATGTAGTATTTTGTGCAAGCTTTCTTTCAGTTAGGATAGAACTGCTGAGATATAACCATGTGGTTCCATGCAGTGGTTTCTTTCTTTCTTTTTTTTTTTTTTGTCCTCACCTGAGGACATCCCTGCATTCATCTTCAGAGTGGGAGGGAGAGAAGGAGGAAGAGAGGGAGAGAAACATCGATGCGAGAGAGACACACTGAGTGGTCGCCACCCACAAAACCCCAACCGGGGCCGGGGACAAACTGCAACGGAGGCACGTGCCCCTAGTGGGAACCAAATCTGGGACCCCTGGGTCTGCGGGCCAATGCTCCAACTGCCAAGCCAAACCAGTCAGGGCCAGTAGTTTCTTTTTAGGGCTGAGTAGTGGTTCATTGCCAAAGTTACTCTATTCTTTTCTATGAATCTATGTGTCTACACCACTGATCATGTTACTGTCTCCATAATTTTGTCTTTTTCAGAATGTCATATATTTGGAATCATATAGTATGTATTCTTTTCGGGTTGGCTTCTTTCACTTAGTAATATGCATTTAAGTTTCTTCCAGGTCTTTTCATGACTTGATAGCTCATTTCTTTTAATCACTGAATAATATTCCATTGTCCAGATGTACCACAATTTATTTACCCATTCACCTCCCGAAGCAAATCGTGGTTGCTTCCACTTTTTGGCATTTATGAATTAAAGCTGCAATAAATATCTGTGTGCAGGTTTTTGTGTGGACATAAGCTTTCAGATATTGTATTTTTCTGTATTTGTATCTCTAGAAATTCAATCTGAGTCCATTTATAGCTTCTATTTCTTTTCTCATATTCACAGTTTTGTCTTTCTTCTTAAAATGTGGAGTTGATTTTTAATAGCTGTTCTAACATCCCTGTCTGTAATGGTTAATTTTATTATCTCTGTCATTTCTCAGCATCTTTTATTGATTGATTTTTTTTCTTTCTGTTTATGGATTATATATTTTTTGCCTGCTTGCATAACTGATTGATTTTTCATTGCATTCTGGTCACTGATGGGTGCTGGATTTTGTTATATTTCTTTAGATATCTTTGGGCTTTATTTTGCAGTTAAGTTACTTGAAATAAATGACATCTTTTCAAGGCTTGTTTTAAAGCTTTGCGTAGGTGAGTCCAGAACAGCCTTTAGTTTGGGGTAAATTAATTCCCACTACTGAAAAAATACCTTTTTGAGGATTCTATTTGATGTTACAGGTATTCGGAAGGCTTCTTACTCTGGTTGGTTTGACTATGGACTATTATCAGACCTAAGTGGGCAGAAAACCTAGATATGCCTTCAATATTAATTATATTTTGTTACTAACATCTATTTGCGCCCGGTTGGTATGGCTCAGTGGATTGAGCGTCATCCCATGGACTGAGAGGTCCCAGTTTGATTCCAGGTCAGGGCACATCCCGGGGTTGCGGGCTCGATCCCCAGTAGGGGGCGTGTAGGAGGCAGCTGATCCATGTTTCTCTCTCACATCCACGTTTCTATCTTTCTCCCTTCCTCTCTCTGTAAAAATTCAATAAAAATATATTTGAAAAAAATCTGTTTGCGTGTCTGCATTCGTCAGGGAGAGCTTTTTAATGCCGAGCTTCCAACTACTGTTAACCCTATATTCCCCAGGACCATACATATTTCCAGGTACATACATAATTAATATATTAATGTTTGTTAAAAGTATAAACGAAACAACAAATTCGAAAGTAGATTTCAGGAACCTTAAAGGGTCTGAGATTTCACCCAACCATAAGCCAACCAAGCAAGCTTGCCACAGTGTCATGGATGCTGACAGAGACATGAGACTCCCTGAGTCAGACTAAAAAACATACTCACAGCAAAAGCAGTAGCCAGTGTGAGCGTGGTTGCGTGCTTCCTAGAGTTCCAGTCCCACAGGGCGAGGCAGGTGGCCCTGGCCATATTGCATATGTACTGGGTTGTTACAGGACAGAAACACCGAGCCTGGGAAAGTTCCCTCTTCGCTGCAGACTTGGTCTGGGAGCAGAGGTTCCTGCATCTCTCAAGATTGTGTTTGCAGCGAGCAATCTTGACAAATGTCCCAGATAAAGAGGAGTCAGGGCCTTGCGTTCTTGGCATAACCAGTAAGACATTCAAGAGCTTGAGAGGCTTGTGGAACAGTGTTTCCTAACAGTAGGGAGGGTCGCTAGATGCAGACATGGTACCTTGTATTGTTATGAGAGCACAACAATAAAAAGCGGACACAAGAACTCTAACATTGGCCTTTGGTCCATTTAGCAGAGGGGTTAAGAGTCTCCTCCTTGGCCTCCAAGTACCATAGTGGAAACGTACAATGAAACCTTGAATTATCCAGTAAAAGCTAAACCATTTAGGGAGACAGGAAATGTATGAAAATATAACACATTTAATAAAAATTCTATCTAAAACTACTTAAAGATTTGGTTCTTAAAGAAATAAGGTTCAGAAGTCTAGAAAGTTAAGTTATATAGAACTACTCACTCTTTGATAATGGTGGATAAAAATCACTTGTGAGGTTTAAGGTAATGACATGTTGCCAAAGTTGATTTGTACCCATATTATTAAAATTTTTAGTTTTCATATGCTTGCCAGAGGCTTATGTACATCTCTTTGGCTACTGATTGCCCTACTTCAAATACACTTTATCCACCTTGACATTTTTATTTTATTTTATTATTATTATTCTTTTTAATCCTTACCCGAGAATATGTTTTTATTGATTTGAGAGAGAGAGAGAGAGAGAGAGAGAGAGAGAGAGAGAGAGAGAGAGAAACACTGATGTGAGAGAGAAACATAGAAACATTGATTGGTTGCCTCCTGCACGCACCCCAAAGGGGTATTGAACCCTCAACCTTTTGGTGTATTAGACAATGCTCCAACCAACTGAGCCACCCTCCAGGGCCACCTTGACATTTTTAGACGCTGCTAAGATCAGCAGCTCTTTTGCTTCATCATCAGTAATGTGACCCTTAGCAAAGAGTGTTCTGTACTTGAAGCAATCCTTTATAAGAGACACTATAGCTTTGATACATGTGCTAAAACATATATTATTTTTCAACTTATGTTATTTTCTGCAGTTCAGTTTCTGACCTCTAAAATAACCTGCCCCACAAAGATCACAATGAATATCAAGCAATGTTTTAGGTTCTGATTTAAATCAAATTAGAAAAACGTTTACTTGTGTTTTGCCTTATTTCTCCTCTGTTTCCCTACTACGCTCTAAATCATAGACCTCATAGGAAATATTTACTACTCTTTAATTTCCGTTTGAGAAAGTCACCAATTCTATAAATCCTATTCTATGAATTACAGCTTACTCCCTATATGTTTACAGAAAGAAATTGGCTTGCTACATATTTGTGGCTATCATTATGAAAAAAAACGAGCACTTAACCTCATCATGGAGGTGGGAATATATCTGGATGACATTTATGATGGCCTTTTAACGATCAAACAAGATATTTGAGAAAGCCGAACTTCACATGGAATGGCAAGAAAACTTCAGTCAGAAGCGAGTAGAGCTGTAAAAGAAGAAAGAAAGAAATAGGGACAGAACATCTAAAAGCCAGCAGAAAAAAAAGGAAAGGCCCAGGGGAAAACATTTGCTAGGCCAAGGGAGCAAAGGGTGAGGCCGAGGGATCAGAGTAGTGTCGTGAAGAAGGGCACTGGGGACTTCCATGGGAGCCAGGGGTGAATGTCACATCAGATAGAAACAAGTAGGAAAGACTTTCTCTAAGGGATATGTGTCAAAAAAGAATAGAACAGGGAGGTAGATGGTAGCTTAGGAGAAGAGGCAGAGTTGGGGGTTTTAGGAAATATTATGAAAAGGAAACTTTTCACCTTTTTGGAAAACATTTCAATAACATTTTTAACAGCCACATAGTAATCTATGATATGATCTGAGTCCCTTATTGTTGGACATTTACATTATTTCTAGTTGATGTTATTATAAGAAATGCTGTACTAAATGTCCCCATAACAAGATCTTTGCTGACAGCCACAATAATTCTCTTAAGAGAAATTACTGGGGGTGAGAAAGTGGTCATGGAAAAGGGGAATGCCGGAGGAAAGGAGAAAACAATTTTAAGGCTTCAGACATGTAGTTTCAAATTGCCCCAGTGAACACTTCTACCACAAACATATAGCAGTTCTTAACCTATACTTTCTCATTAACAGTGAGCATTATTTGAAAAAAAAAAAGATGAGTTTTAATTGCATCTTAAGTATTAATAGAACAGATATCTTTCCTTGGGGAGTGACAGAATGACCCTGAATGTCTAGGCACGTAGAGTGAGAGCATCGCTAAGTTTGTGCTGCCTCCTTGTGGCACCTAAAAGCCCAACAAGACAGAAAACAGTAAAACTGAAATAATCTGAACAAGTCCTAAGTGTTCATTTGTTTAGGGCTAAAGTTCTACAAAGTGGGTGGCAGAAACATAGAAAACAATGGACCTGACTTGTGGATCTTGGAGGATATGACAACTAGAGGAAAAATATCCTTACCAGAAGTATAGCGCGTGGCATGACACGCCTTGTGCCATCAGAGAAGGTCTGTTGAACTGAATGAGAACTAAAAACAGTCATGTTCAAATAGAGGGTTCTGAGGAGGGATCACATGCAGTTTCCTTGAAGCGACAATGAAAACGACTGTATTTTATGTATTTAATATCTGTTTCTCCTACAAGATGGGGAAGGCAATGAGGCACAAAGAGATGAAGACACCTGCCCAATGTCAGTCTCCTAGGGTATTTGTTTCTCTGAAAAGAGCATTCGTAACAGTAATTATATACTCTGGATCTTAGATTGGTTTGGCGAAGCAGGGTTATTTTTACTTTAGTATTGTTCTTGTGTGCAAAACACTGTGCTCCCTATTAGGGACAAAGGAGGAAGGGAAAAGGGAGGGAAAAGTCCCAAAGGCAAATGCACACAGTCGTTGCTCTAAAAGAAGTTGTTAATCTAGTGCTGTTCCCCAGAGTTCCAGCCTCTGCTCTGCTCACCTCACGTGGTCCTGGTAATCTCATCTACTCCCAGGGCTGCAAATACCACCAGCACGTCCATGCCTCCGCTCATTCAATCTTTCATTGAAGATTCATTGAGGAAAAGCAGGATGCTCAGTGTTGTTTCTATGAGACTCAGTGTTGTAGCAGAAAGAGACCTCACATAGTCACATAATGAAATATATATTTGCATATTATGATAAGTAAGGAAAAAACTCCCAGTTGCTATGAGAAAATATAACTTGGTAATTCAGTGATTCTTAACATTTTTTGCTCTCATGCCTTTAATGCTCTCATATCTCCAGTGACTGATTGGTAAACTGAGGACTTGACTGGATTCCTCCATCTAAATATAAGGACACAGAAGGTTAGTAGGTAAAATGATAGAAAAAGATAAACCAAAGCAAATACCAACTACAGGAAAGTTGGCATGGCTAAATCAATACTAGGCAAAATAAGACTAGAAGGCAACTCTTTTGTGGACATGAAACAGGTTATGAAGAATTGATAAAATGGTAAATTCATCAGGAAGAAATCTGAAACCTTTATGTACTTTATAAATAGATTCAAAATATATAAGGAAAAAACTGGCAGGCTTACAAGAAGCTAAGTCATTTTCTGTAATTGATACAGCTGATGAAAACATATAGAACACTTGAACACAATTAACAATTTGATCTAATAAATATATATTTTAAAACTGACCATGAAACAAGTCTTAAAAAAAACTGTAAGTAATTGCTATGGGACAGACCACAATTTCTGACCACAATGCAATTAATGCAAGTAAACTATAAATGAATGTTAAAAGCTAATAATATACTTCCGTATAACTGGAAATTAAGAAAAATTATCTTTGAACCATGGACTACAAAAAAAATTACTCAATAGGAATTAAAAACTTAAAACTGAAAATAATGAAATTATGCCATAATAACTTAAGGGATACAATGAAAGCAGTACTTACAGAAAAATTCATAGCTTACATACATTTGTTAGGAAATGAGAGATTAAAATTATAGACAGTAAATACTCAAGAGAAGATGTTGAAAATAAGTAATAGAAATAACTCAAAGAGATTTTCAAAAAGGAAAGAGTACAGATAAAGAAAGAAACATGAAATAGAGAACAATTAGAATGAGAAAAACCAATAGAGAATATTAATGATTTGTCAAAAAAAAATGATAAGAAAAAAATACAGAGTAAAGAAAGAAATGGTGAGAGAGAACATTGATTGGCCACCTCCTGCACGCCCCCCACTGGGGATCAGGCCCACAACCTGGGCATGTGCCCTGACCAGGAATCAAATCAGCAACCTCTTGGTGCATGAGTCGATGCTCAACCACTGAGCCACACCAACCAGGCTATGCTTGTATTATCAAAATGGTACATTAATAATTTAAAAACCTAGGGGAAATAGATAAATTGATATAAAAATAAAATTACAAAAGTTATGCAAGGACTAGAAAACCTAACCAAACCTGTGAGCATGTTAGAATTTATGTGGAAGTCAAAGATTTTGTCTTCTCCAAAATACCCATGCCTAGATGACTTGATAGCTGAGTTCCTATTCTTTCAAGGAGTTGTAATTACTATGTAATATAAATTGCTACAGAATACAGAAAAATAGAGTTGCACAGCTCATTTTACGAGGCTAGTGTAATTTTTAAAATAAACTTTTTCTTTATCTTCTGAAAGAATCTCAAATTTACAGGAAAGGTACAAGAAGAGTAGAAAGAACATGTCCCCTCCCCAATAACTTGCGAGTAAATTGCTAATGATATGCTCAATCATCCCCAGTACTTTAGTGTTCCTTTCCTACAAACAAGGGCTTTCTCCTACATAACCCCAATACCCTCATTAGGGTCAGGAAATTAGCATCACAAATTACAACTATCTAATGCATAGACCCCATTCACGTCTCTTCAAGACACAGAAACAGAATTAAATGCAAGATTAACAGGTATTCAATAAAGGGCCATTACTTTCAGTAATCTGGAAATTCACTGGTGGTTCCTGGGTTTCTATTTTGGGCAGCCACAATCCGTGCTCTGCAATCCCTGTACAAGACAAAGGGAGTGACCCCACCACGATGTGCCACCTCCACATACAAGCCACATTCTCTGCACCACCCTAGCCCTGCCCAGACATTCTCCCCACCCCCGCAATAAGCCAGGATTTAGCCTGTTCCTGGGAGACACGGCTGTGGGGTCCCCCACCTCGCGCTTGGAGCTCAGATCGGGCACAGCCCTTCCTGGCCTGGGGCAGCCTGCCCTGGGGCTGGCGAGGTGGCAGAAGGGCGCCCAGCTGCAGGCCGGCTGGCTGCCCCACCTTTACGCTCTGCGCATGCGCCGGGGCCTGCGCGCGAGGAGACAGTGTGCCGCCATCTTGGCCCGGGCAGTCTTCCTGGAGCTGCGCTGGGGGCTCTCCGTAAGTCCGGCTCTGCTTATTCACTGTCTAGGCTTCTCGTTTTCCACGGTGTCGGGCCCCTCCCTCCTCCCTGTGGTCCCCTGAGCCGTGGTGGCTTTGGCCTTAGAAGAGCGGCCCGGCCCTTTGCTGTGTGGGCAGACGCCCCTGGCACTGCCGTCGTCGCCGCCTCCTAACGGCCTCTGCCGCTCGGCCCCCACGGGTGCCGGGTTCAGGAGGCTGTGCCCGGGCGCGGTCCCGTGGTGGCCGGGCCGATCGTGGGCCTGCTTTCACTTGGGGAGGTCCAAAGGCATCAAGTCACGTGGAGTCGCTCTTCTGAAGACATTTATGTTTGCTGAGGCGCTTCACTGTAACACTTGAATACACATTCAAAAATAAGTTCTCACCTTTTGGAATTAAAAAAAAGAAAAGAAATAGCAGCCCTTTGCAGCATGGCTGCTGGAAAGAAGGTAACGTTACTCCCTTCTGTTTGCCCAGTTCCTCTCCTAATGATCCGTCACCCTCCCTGCTGGCCTCCACGCCCACGTGCCTACACGTGCAGGGTGTCATTTCAGCCTTCCGGATGCATCGCTGCGACCTCCCCCAGCGTAATGCCAGGGTGCTAGGGCCTCGTCCTCAGAGCCACTCGATTTAACTTACGGCTTTTTATTGGTAATTAAAAGAATAAAAGAGCTCTATAATTTATTCTAATATTTCACCGTTAATAGACATTTAGGTCGTGGTGTGTGTGTGTGTACATGTGTGTGTTTTGCAGCTTTACTTAAGAGTATAATTGAAGTACAACAATCTGCACATTGAGTGTAGAATTTGGTAGCTTTTGATACATATATACACCCATGAAAGCACTGTAATCAAGACAAACATGTCCATCGATCCCCACAAGTTTCTTCTGGCCCCCCACCCCACAACACTGATGTGCTTTAGGATTTTGTATAAATGGTGTTAATCAAAGAAGAGGTTCAAGCTATAATAAAGAACAAAAGCATTTATTTGAGCAAAAGAGTTGCAACCCAGGAGACATTCAGTAGCAACTCAAGCTGCACTCTGGAGGAAACAAAGAAAGGCAGGGGTTACTAAAGGCAAAAACCCAGAAAATGTAATTCCTTCATGCACATGAAGGATTGCTGGCTATGTTAATGGGTTGGTTAGTTCCAATATGCAAATGAGGGAGGTGAAAACTAGGGAGGAAGGAAGCAAATCTATGTGTCCATGACGCAATTGTTCCAGGATGTTTATGGGTTGGCCTTGAATTGAGTTTAGCAACTTAATAGCAGCTCTGAGAAATGAGGCACAAGGTGTGTATAGGCCTCATTTCCTTAAGAGCCTCCTGACTTAAAAAAATTTTTTTTTTCCTTTATTGATTTTAGAGAAAGAGGAAGTGAGAGGGAGAGAGAGATAGAAACATCGATGAGAGAGAACATTGATTGGCCGCCTCCTGCATGCCCCCCACTGGGGATCGGGCCCACAACCTGGGCATGTGTCCTGACTGGGAATCGAACCGGCGACCTCTTGGTGCATGGGTCGACGCTCAACTGCTGAGCCACACCAGCCGGACTGACTCTTTTTTTTTTTTTTTTTTATAACATCTTCATCAGAGGATATGCTTGTATTGACTTTTCAGAGAGAGGGAGAGGAAGGGAGAATCATCAATGTGAGAGAGAAGCATCGATTGGTTGCCTCCCATATGTGCCCTGACTGGGGATCAAACCTGAAACCTAGGTATGTGCCCTGACCAAGAATTGAACCCACAACCCTTTGGTGCAGGAGACAATGCTCCAACTGGCCGAGCCACTGGGCCAGGACCCCTCCTGACTCTCATTTGACTCTCTTATCTATACTTATTTCATTTTATCATTTTTCCATTATCAATGGAATACAATACATATTTTCTCTCGGCTTCTTTCACCCAGAATAATTATTTTGAGATTCATCTGTGTTGTGATGTGGATCAATACCCTGTTCCTTTTTATTGCTGAGTAATTACCATTGTATAGCATGCAACCATTGTATGGTTCCATTTTTACTTCAGTAACGGACTATGGTTTTTCAGATTTGGGTATTTTGCAGACATGTTTTAAAAAATGAGTGAAGCAAGCTGGATACCTTAGAAAACAGCTGACAATATTTATCATTGATAAAATTTAGGCTTTAAAGGCAAATTAGAAAGTTGGGAAACTTGGGCCTATAATTGCAAGCTTGAGGGATTCCCAATATCTGAGCTTTCTGAGCTTGGTGGTGATATTAATTTGATTAGAGATGTTGATAATGCAGTATATCAACATATGGAAGCTCTGCATAACTCAGAATCAATATTTTCAAACAAATCAATGTACTATCTTTAAAATCATTTCACAAATTCCATTCAAAATGCAAAGTAGGCCAAAGGATTTCAAGGTAATAGAGTACCAAAAGTTCATATATATGGTTTAATATTCCATTTTAAAATAAACTGTAAGAAATTACCACTCATTGACTTTTTGTGAATATCAAAAAATATCCTCAGTTATATGAAAAAGCTATTAAAATACTCTCCCCGTCTGTAACTATATATCTGTGTGTGGCCATATTTCACTCACATACTTTACCCAAAATAACCTATTGCAGCACGTTGAATGCAGAAGCAGCTAAGAGAATCTATCTAGCAATTTTCTGTTAAGCAGACATTGAGACTTGCAAAAATTCTAAAACCATGTAATTATTTTCACTAATTTTTTTGGTTTTGAAAAATATAATTATCTTTCATAAAAAGATTTAACCTTTAATTGGCTTATTGTTATTTTAATACATATTTCAAAGTTTGTTTTTATTTCAAATATGGCAAATGTTGACAGATTAGGAGCCAAATAAACACTCTTTCAGGTCTGTCTTAGTTAGCTCAGGCTGCTATAACAAAATTCCGTAAATAGAAATTTATTTCTCACAGTTCTTCTGTCTGAGAAGTCCAAGATCAAGGTGATATCAGATCTGGTGTCTGGTGAAAGCCTGCTTCCTGGCTTATGTATGCTCTTTGTATCCTCATATGGCAGAGAACAGGGAGCAGCAAGCTCTCTTGTGACTCTTACAATGGCACTAATCACATTTATGAAGGTTCCATCCACATGACCTCATCTAATCCCAAATACCTCCCATAGGCCTTACTTTCTAATACCATCACATTGGGAGGTAGAGTTTTAACATAGGAGTTGGGGGAGGGGGGCAAAAACTCAGTCTGTAATAGGATCCTCAATATTTAGGAGTGTACGAGAGTCCTGAGACCAAATATTTGAGAAACAATAGTTTAATAGAACTTTTTTGGTGCTAGAGAAAAAGAAGTTAAGGAGGGGCCTAGAGTCTACTAAATTAGGAGAAGGTTGCAGGGTTTTTTATTTTATTTTTTGCAATTTTTATTAATTTATTTTTGTTACAGATGTTTCTCCTTTCCCCCCCGCAGACACCCTCCTCTTGATCCCCCCACCCCCCTCACCATTGCTGTCTATGTCCATTGGTTACGCATGCATACACGCATATAAGGTTGCAGTTTTAAAAAGAGTGGTCAGGGAATGCTTCACCTAGAAGGAAACATTCTGGCAGAAACTTGAAGGAGGTGAGGGAGCAAGTTGTCTCTGGGAGCAATAAGCCCAAAGCCCAGAGGCAAGAAGTTCAAGGAATGGTAAGACACTGTAACTACCGTACAAGGTGTATAGTAGGAATAAGGTAGGAAAAAATGTGTGTGTGTTGGGGGTGGGGGGTCCTGGTGGCAGTGGTAGTGGTTAGATCTTGTAGAATTTCATAAGCCATTGTGATGGCTTTAGTTTTCACCCTGAATGAAATTAGGAGCTACTGAATTTTTTTGAGCTGAGAATAGTCTTGGGGGTTGGGGGTGGGGGGTTAGGGAGGGGTTAAGGATAGAAACAAGTAGACAAGTTAGAAATCTGGTGCTACAGATGACAGAGGAGAAAGTGTCAGATTTTATATGCTCTGAAGATGACCACAGAGAAGAAAGTGTCAGATTTTATATGCTCTGAAGATGAACTCAGTAGGATTTCCTGGTGGATTGTGTATAGGATGCAAAAAAGTGGAGTCAAGGGTGATTGAAGATATTTGGTCTGAGCAAATCTGTTGTGTTGTGGATTATATAGATTTTAATTTTGTTATAGCTTTATTTTTTGCTTGTGGTTTTATTAACAGAAATTTTTAAAAATTGATTTTAGAGAGAGAGGAAGGGAGAGGGAGAGAGAGAGAGAAACATCGATGAGAGAGAACATCGATTGGCCGCCTCCTGCATGCCCCCCACTGGGGATTGGGCCCACAACCTGGGCATGTGCCCTGACTGGGAATCAAACAGGCGACCTTTTGGTTCATGGGTCGACACCCAACCACTGAGCCATACCGGCCAGGCTTGCCTGTGATTTTAAAACTTTTAATATATTTTTGGTAACCTCTAGGTTTTGTCTCTTGAAGAAAGTCTTCTTTAATGTAAGATAAGAAAGAATTATCATATTTTCTTCTAATTCTAGTAGGTAGTTGAAAACATTAGTTATTTTCTCTGCCTGATATTTGTTTTGGCTTTCAGTAAAGCAGAGTTCCTCAACCTCTGTACTATTGCCAGTGTAGAAAGCGCTGTGTGCATTGTAGGTTGTTTAACAGCATCGCTAGCCTCTGTCTATTATAAGCAAGTAGCAACCCCTGCCTCCACCCTTGCCCAGTTGTGACAAGCACATGTATCTCCACACAGTGCCAAATGTTCCTGCAGGACAAAATTGCTCCTAGTTGAGGACACTTCAGTACAAAAATGTTAACAGATTGAAGCCCTGATTTTGAAATGTAAAGATTAAAAGTATTCTAAACTGTTTTAAAGTATTTCCACTGCATCAATGTCCTTAAAGACCCAAGTCGGAATACAAGGAGAAGAAAGGAGGACGAAAACCAAGGCACAGATACTTAACTTGAGTCAGAGCCTTTTGGAACATGGTATCCTTATCAGCACTAGTCAGAGTTTCACCAGAACTGTCTTAAATTTTGTAAAAGGAATCACTAAGCTTATTCCATCCTGGAAATAGAAATCGTCTATTTCTGTTTGTTTGTATTTTTGTTTTTGGATTGGTACCTTTCACTTTTATTTTATTAATAGTTCTTGTTTAGTTTAAAAAGCAGTGTGAAACAGTGGGAGTAATGTACATAGAAAACTGGACTGAATCAGAAAACCCAAATTCAAGGTCATGGATCTCTTTTATCCTAAAATTTTTATTTGAAAAATGAAAATATTAATATGAAGATCAGTTAAATTAATGTTCTGAAACTTTAAAAAAATTTGAAGCATTAGAAAGCGCTCTTAAATTAGAAAATTTAAATTTCTTTTAGAAAATTAAAACATTTAACATTATATATATATATATATATGTATATGTATATGTATATGTATATATATAACTCAACTATATTTCTTTTGGGCCCCACTGGTCTAAACCTATTAGATGTGAATTCCAAAACAATAAGAGTGACATCATCGATTGTATGTATTCTGTAAATTCAGGGAATTTTAATATAGAAAGGGCTTGTCATATCAATTTTAATAGTGTTGCAGATTGTATTTTCTGCAAACCTTATGAGAACTATGATGCTGTGAATAGTTTATTTAAATTTAATTCAGGAGTTTGTGAACCACTGATTGGAATTTAATTTCTTAAAATATATAGTCTTCTTTTTACAAAAAACCCCAAAGCATTCAAATATGATATAGTAAATCTAAAAGCAGAAACAAGTACTAATTAGTGCCATATAATTAACTTATTTATTATTTAAGTTGTGGCTCTACCACATCTTTATTTGAAACTGTGTATCTGATCATGTATAATTGGGGAACTGTTACAGATGTCTGGGTCTGACTTGCTCAGTACTATGCTGTCAAATGTAATAATGCAAATTATATGATGAAGCTGCTGTAAGAGTATGTTCATCAGAATGGTTTTATTCTCATTTACTCACCACTTATGATTCCAATTTATAGATGTTTTCTATTTACTTTTTACATCATATTAGGATAAGAAGGATTTTTGCTACTGCTCTTGTAAAAAGAATGGTTTGAAAAAGCCTAATTTAATTCAACCCTGTCATTTTACAGATTTAGAATCTGATTCTAAGAAAATACAAACAGTTCCTCAAATTTCACACAATTGAATATCAAATAAAACTCAAGTTTCCTGATGTCCCAATCTTGTGTACACAGAATAAGTACTTTCTATGGATATAGTAATAATCTAAGGACTATACTATTGAGTAAAGGTTGTTGGCTGTAGAACATCTTGATTTTAAATTGTCTTCAGATAATATAATTTGGTTTTAAATTTCCTGCTTATGTTTTTTCTGTAATTGTCTCTGAATTGTTACAGTCTGATCTCCAGATACACAAGGGTAGAAGCTTTATCTGTGACAATGGGAACTTCCTTCTTTATTTTATTGAGCAAGTATTGGAGAGGCAGATGAAGGAGACTGATTGACATCCACAGGAAAGGTTATTCTGTCTACCTGAATAAGGATCTTTTCCATAGTGAGGCTCTTTGGTGAGCATGGAACCTGCAAGTTTTCTTATTACATATCAGTTTTTAGAGGCTCACCCACAAAATTTTTTTTCATACTTCTTTGTAATAAATCCTCAAGTCTTGCTTCTTCAGAATTACTAATGATCCTGCAAAAACTATTAGGTAGTGCCAATTAATGTGCATAGATGCTTACTCAAGCAGTTTCTTCTTCAGGGAAAGTAGATGTACTAGTTGTCTCAACAACTGAAGATTTCCTTTTGTTTCACAGGCAAGGCCTCCCCTGGGTTGGGATGCAATGCGTCAGCAGTCTATTTCTGGACCTTATTGGCATTAGGTGAGAGCATGTGCAAATCAGGCTCAAGTTTCCTTCACCTTCTGCTATGAAACTCCCCCTGAGGCCATTTGTATTGTCTGTGGGGAGAGACAGAAGCATGCAGTAGGCTCCTGGAGTGCTATGCTTCTCAAAGACTTATGTGTGTTTTTTTTCTTTTCCTATTTACTCAGGTAAATGGTCACATGACCCTTTGGATGACTGCCATAAAGAGTGTTCTTGGTATAATCCAGCACAGGATCCTTTCTTAAGAGTACCTGGTCTTGCCCTGGCTGGGTAGCTGAGTTGGTTGGAGTGGCATCCATGCACCAAAAGGTTGCAGTTTTGATCCCTAGTTGGGGAGTACTGGGAGGCAAACAATCGATGTTCCTCTCTCACATAAATGTTTCTCTCTCTCCCTTCTTCTCTCACTAAAATCAATAAAAACATCCTCAGAGAGGCTCCGGCTGGTTTGGCTCAGCGGTTAGAGCATCAGCCAGCAGACCAAAGAGTCACAGGTTCAATTCCGGTCAAGGGCATGTACCTTGGTTGTGGTTCAATCCCCAGCACTGGTTGGGGTCATGCAGGAGGCAACCAGTCGATGTGTCTCTCTCACATCAACGTTTTTCTCCCTCCCTCCCTCCCAACTCTATCTGAAAATCCGGGTGAGGATTAAAAAAAACTTAAAAAAAAAGCAACCATCTTCAATGAGGATTAAAAAGGAAAAAAAAAAAAAAGAGTACCTGGTCTTGGGTCAGGGGAGGTAGGAGAATGTAAAAGGGGTATAAATGGTGATGGAAGGAGACTTGGCTTGGGGTGGTGAGCACACAATACAATATACAGATGATGTGTTATAGATTTGTACCCCTGAAACCTATATAATTTTATTAACTAATATCACCCCAATGAATTCAATATAAAAAAAAGAGTATCTGGTCTTCATTCAAGTAAGGAATTATAGGTCTGTAAACTGGCTAGAGTCTGGAAATTGGGTAAAGGCCTATGACTTTAAATAATGGTGGCTTAAGAAGGCCTTTCTTGTTCTGAAGTGTTTTGGTTTATTCTAATGAAAATCTTTAGTGTGTTGCCCATTGATTTTATTCTTATGAGACTCCAGAATCAAGCAAGCATAGCCTGGAATCTCTGTATATTAGACCATGTTGATTGCCACACCAAATTAATTATTTAGGAGGAAATAAGAACCACAGTCAGTACCCAGATGTTCCCAAATCTTATCTATTTGTCTAGCTTTCCAGTTGCCTATTTCAGTGTGTGGACTTGGGTCTTAAGTCTTAAAAAAGTCTACTGTTTTGTTATTTTATCTCTGAGATAAAATTTATGCTTTGATAAGATTTTATATTCCTGTCCTCCATGCTCTTTCGTCTTTTTATTCTTTTCCTCTTAATTTTGGGGTATTCTTTCAAAAATTTCTTCTACCCCATTTATCTTTATTTTGTGTTAACTTTTCCATGCAGTTTTAAATTTCTCGTGTGTATATAGTTCTTCCTAATCTTAGTTGTGGCATCTTAATAATTACTTAGTCATATAAAAATGCATTATTCTCTTTTGACCTTTTAGAAAACAGGAGTCAGACTTTTGGTAACAAATCTTTGCTATTTTCTTCAGTACATTTATTCCTGAGGGGAGCATTTCCTTGGTTTCTTTTAAGTGGTTCCCTCATTTTTTTTTTTTTTTTAGGTTCAGTGTTTTTCTCTTTCTCATCCTCATAAAAAGAAATTGATAATTGTCAGTTGTTAACTTAGATTCGCATAGGAGTTGAGCTGTGTCCTGTCATAATAGATGTTGGTTCTTACAGGAATTTGGGGAAATATTTTATAGTTCTGAATATTTGCCTTGCCATTTAAAAAATTCTAATAATTTAGAGAAGGTTCGCAGAGCCATAGGGAGCTTTGCCTCTGTGCTGAAGAAGTCTTCTCTCCTCCTTGCTTTCAACCATACTTTTGTGGCCAGCTGTGCCACTGACAAGGCCTGAATGTACCTAACCTGCCACAGGGTCTTTCCTTGCCTGGGCTTCCTTAGGGCTGTCCGGGACTCAGCCTTGTGCCCTCAATTGCAGAAGAGTCCTGGAGTTGTATAATGAAGCTGATGGGGTCCAAATATTACTCATTGACACAACGGGGAGTGCAACAGTGTCCCCTGTTGGTTTTCCATCTGCCCTTCCTTCTAGCACTCACTTCTTTGAGTTATGGGTTGTTGGAGAAGTCTGCAGGAGGAAAAGTAGTTTTCTCATAGGAGGAGGGGGAGGTCTTTAGTGGGCTTTATTTGGTTTCCTTCTATTTACACCACATCAGTCCAATATCTAGTAGACATTTGTTTGTTTCTGTAAAATAAAGATTGTTCTTTGCTTTACAGTGATTATATATACCTATACCTATACCTATACCTATACCTATACCTATACCTATACCTATACCTATACCTATACCTATACGTATACATATACATATACACACATATGTATATCCTTCCTATTTTATATTCTTATTATTTCAGTAGAATTTTTTGAGAATGTGGAAGGCAGTGAACAGTTAGATGCCTTTTGTGTATCTATCATCTTGTCAAGTGTATGTACTTTTTATTAACATGTTCAGCTTGATAAATACAGGCATAGAATTATTTTTAAGGTTTATGTTTACATATCAAATTTAAATAAGGCTAATTTCATTTACTTTTTACAGTTGTCTGCCCAGAAGCTGATTAGTACTTATTATTTGCTTTTTAGAAAGTGGATTCTACATCTCTATTACCAACATTTTTAGATATGGATCTGACAATATCACATACAGAAATTTGTCCCAAGGAAATTCTGGTGAAATTTCAAGGCAGAAGTAATATTGAATGTGAGTTTGACTACCACATATTGCAGAGGGAAATACAGCATATTCCAAAAGTAAAAAATAATGTGGACATTGATGAATTTTGTTTGGTAGAAGAAAGAGTATCTGGAGAATGGCAGAGAGGAAGAGTTTTGGAAAAGAAAAATGAACTCTATACGGTGCTCCTCATAGATCGTGGAGAAGAACTGAGAGTCGATAGTATGCAGGTTGCATCAGCCTGTGACCAGTTATTTGAACTACCACCTCGAGTAGTATTTGGTATTTTTGCAAACATACTTCCAATTGAGGAAAAATGGTCTCCTAAGGCTTTGAATTATTTCAAGTCATTAGTAGGACTACAAGTGAAAGGTTGTATACAAGCTATTTTGCCTCTTCAAATGATTCTTCTTGAGGTGCCAAAAATTATATCCCAGGTTCTTGAATTAAAATTAGGAAGACTTATTGATGGGGATTCATTTCGTCTTATCGTGGAAATGTTAAAAGAATTCCCACAACAAATGCCCGATTTATTACAACATAAGAGACCCGAATTAGCATTAAGTAATGATACTTTACTTGATATCCAACATGTTCTGGATAGTTTGCAGCCATCTTTGTCAATAGGTAGTATTGAAAGTGTAAAAGTGTCATCTGCATTGAGCCCAAGTAAATTTTATTGTCAATTAATTAAATGGATTCCAGAGTTAGAAGACTTGACAGTGTGCATGAATTTGCATTATGATATTATCAGTCAAGAAAGTAGTCCTACTTGTGATAATTTTGGACTACTTTGTGTTGCCAAAAGGAGAAATGAACAGTGGCATAGAGGTATTCTTCAGCAGCTCTTGCCCAATAATCAAGTGAAAATTTGGTTTATGGATTACGGTAGTAGTGAGGCAATACCCTCAATTCATGTAAAGAAACTTAAACAAGATTTTCTTTCAGTACCATTATTTTCATTTCCATGTTCTCTGACATGTTTACACAGCCCAGATACAGATGCAAGAAAATGTCAACTCAGTATATTTAAACAAGCCTTGTTAGGACAAATAGTATATGCACACATTGACTGGCTCAATAAGGATGATCATTTGTATTATGTAACATTACAAACTCAAGAGTCTACAATTAATTCTAAGTGTCTGCTGAAGACTGTAGGCACACAAGTTCTTTGTCCAGTGTCTGATTTAAAAATCTCTAATATGTTGAGAGAGACAAGTGCTTCTGATGTAAACAGCATTTCAGTTGAGAATTTTATTGGAAATACTGAACAGTTGATAAACTCTTCAAATAAAACAGGTACTTTGAAAGTAGGTTTTCCTATTAAAACTGTAGAAATGGAGATAGAAGCTGCCTACATAGCTTTCGTAGCATATGTATTAAACCCATCAAATTTCTGGGTACGCACCAATGAACATCAGAATGAATTTCAAGATATAATGAAAAATATAAACAAATTTTATGATTTGTGTGAAAATGATGAACTAATGCTAAGAAATCCAGAACCTGGAGTATTTTGTTGTGCTAGATATAGCAAGGACAGACGTTTTTACAGAGCTGTCATCACTGAAATTAATGGTTATAAGATTAATGTTTATTTTTTGGATTATGGAAATACTGATTCCATACCATTTTTTGATGTAAGAACTTTGCTTCCAGAGTTTTGTGAGTTGCCTGCCCTAGCCATGTGTTGTTCACTTGTACATGCATTTCCTGTTGAAGATATTTGGGTGAAAGCAGCAACTGATTATTTTAAAAAAATTGTCTTGAACAAAGCAATTTTACTTCAAGTTACAGACAAAAAAGATGACAAGTACACTGTAAATATTCAGAGTATTGAAACCTCAGAAAATATTGATGTTGTCTCTCTTATGGTACAAGCTGGATATGCAGAATACTGGGAAGTAGAGCCAAAATGTCATCCAAAGTCTGTAAGTCAGTATTCGGTGTTAAATTTAAAATCTAAAAACAAAGTTAATATTAAGAAGATCTTATCTGCCCTTCCTGAAGGATCTAAACCTAAAAAATATCATTCAAATAGGCATAAAGAAAGTAATTTGTCCTTGTTAAAGTCCCCAGCTATCAATTTCTCAAATTTAAAAAATCCTTTCACCTTATCTGTGGGACCTGAGTCACCATGGCCTTATAAAGAATATATATTTAAACCAGGAACAGTCCTGGAAGTTAAGTGTTCTTATTGTTATGGCCCAGGTGACTTTTCATGCCAGCTCCAATGTAAGTTAGAAGAACTAAAATTACTAATGGAACAAATTCAGGATTATTATAGCATTCATTCTGATCCTTATCAGATTGGGCAGATGGCTTGTGTTGCTAAGTATTCCAAAGATAGGAAGTGGTATAGAGCTGCTATTTTGACTCGAGTATCAAATAAAGAAGTTGATGTAGTATTTGTTGATTATGGTTACCAGGAAAGAGTTTTAATTAAAGATCTTTGTGCGATTAATCCATATTTTCTTTTTTTAGAAGGCCAAGCCTTCAGATGTAGACTTAACCATTTAGTTGAACCCATCAGTTGTAAATTATTAAGTTGGACAAAGGAAGCATGCAGAGACTTTGGGAATTTTATTTCTTCATCTAGAGGGTTATTGACTTGTATCATCTATGCCTTAGTTCTTGTACATCCAAACCATTTGTGTAACTTGGTGGATTTACAATCTCCCTCTATTAGTGCAAAAGAATTTCTTATTAATCAAGGCTCTGCACAGTATAGTACATTATCAAAGCCATTCCCATCTTCAGTTAGTCTTTACAGTTACTATTATTCCTCCTTTAATATAAAAATTGGAAGTGAAGAAGAAATATATATATCTCATATATATAGTCCCAAAAAGTTTTATTGCCAACTTAGTAGAAATAATAAAGACCTAGAGATGATAGAAACAAAAATCACAGAGATAAATAACCTTAAAAATTGTCCACAATATTCTAGCAAAAAGAGATTGTGCATATGTAAATATATAGAGGATGGCCTCTCTTATAGAGCTTTAGCAATGCCAAAGTCGGATTCATTATCTGACTTTCTTGTCTATTTTGTGGACTTTGGAAATAAGCAATTAGTAGAAGAAAGTATGTTGAGGGCTATTTCAGATCAGTGTCCAGAGTTGCTCTTTATACCTATGCAAGCTGTTAAGTGCTTTTTGTCAGATCTTAGAGATGTAGATATTCCAGCAGAAATCAGTAGATGGTTTGAAGAGAATTTCTTAGGAAAACCATTAAGGGCAGTAATCCTGTCCAGGGAGTCAGATGGCCAGCTTGGTGTAGAATTGTATGATGGATACCAACATATAAATCAGAAAATTAAAATGTTGCTTCATGCTTATGGAAAAAAACATTGTGACCCAGCACACTGTGTGGAAAAGGGTCATAAAATAAATGAGAATAAGAGACTTGGTGCTTCTTTGAAAGGCAAAATAGAAAACTGTCACCATGATATGATAAATAAAACCAGTCTAGTAACATATTCTGAAAGCAAAATACATCAATTAATGAATTCCAAAAGTATATATGCCCGGCTTTTGAAACCATCAGTTTGTTATAAAATTGAACCTGTGTCAAAAAACAAAGTAAAGAAGTCTTTGAATGATAGACTTAAAAATAAAGGTGTGAAAATGGTCCCTGGATCTGCACGCACACTTGATGAAAGTGATGTGGGCAAGAAATCAGTCAGGGTTGTGTCACAGCCTTTTACCAGAGAATTACATCACGTAGCTTCACACCACCTGTGCAGTCTCACACGACCACAGATCAAAGACCTCCCTGAACCCAACATTTACTTGAATGCCAAAGTTAACGGATATGTTTCTAATATCAGCAATCCAGCAAGTTTCCATGTTCATCTTGAGGAGAATGAACATGTAATCCTCAACCTTGCAGATGCTCTAAAGGAAAGAAGAGCAGATATAGTGAGTGAGCAGAGATCACTTCCTCCCATGGTGGGAGACCTTGTGATTGCAGAGTACTCCACTGAAAATTCCATTTACAGGGCAGTGATTAAGAACATTTTGCCAGGAAATTTTTTTGAAGTGGAATTTATTGACTATGGTAACACTGAAGTAGTAAACATATCTAAAATTTATGAACTTAAGAGAGAATTCTTAACTATTCCCCCGCTGGGACTCCATTCTTTCCTCAGTGGAGTGAAGTGGAATGAGCCTGGTGAAATATGGGACAGTAAAACTATAGATTATTTTGCTTCACAAGTAAGTAACAAAACAGTTTCTTGTGAATTTTTGAAAAAGCATGAACAGAAATGGGAAGTAAACATAATCTGTGATGAAAAATGTGTCATTAATGAACTACTGAAATGGACAGCATGTTCAAAACTACAGAAAACAGCATTGCAGACGCCTCAGGTGGTTTCTCAGAAGGCGAGCCCTGGTAATGATAGTGAAATGAAGAAAGGAAGATCAAATGACTATGAAAGTTCTGTGATCCTTCAGCCATCCTACCAACAGCTGGTTAATATTCCTTTTGAACAGTTAAAACCTGGGCAACTGGAAAAGGCTGAAATACTTTATGTTTCCAAAAGTGGGGCATTTTATGTGAAGTTATCTAAAAATAAAAAAACATTATCAGATTTAACAGTATTAATTACTAAAGAAGTAAAACAGCCCTTTTCATCAATGGAAAATATTGAAAAAGGCTTAGAATGCTTGGCAAAATTTAAAAATACTTTGAAGTGGTATCGATCAAAAGTAGAAAAAAAGTGTGTTGATGAGAAAGTGCTTGTTTTTTTAGTAGATTATGGTAGGTATGACATAGTGCCTTTAAGTAATATCAGGGTGCTTAGTAATGAAATCAGAAATATTCCAAGACAAGCTGTGCCTTGTAAATGGATCTGGTTTAAAAATTTTAGAAACATGCCATTTGAGTCCATTGTGCATTTATTTGCTCATTTGGAAATAGACATCCTTTTCCTGAAATATTTAGACTCTGCCTGGGAAGTAGAAATTTTGGTAGATGGCCTGTTACTTTTGGAATATTTAAATTTAAATACAGTTCATGTTGAAGAAAACAAACTTAGATCTTCAGAAATTATTTTCAGTGTGGCATCTAAGCCTCCTGTGTCATCATGTACAATAAGATCATTTACCTGGGCACGAATCCAAAATGGTTGGCGGTATTCTGGTATTGCCACTGCTGTTTGTGATCCATCAGACTTCTGCGTTCAGTTAGAAGATTTCTTTGACACAATGAAATCTGTCTTTATATTGCTTTCTGATCTACCAGAAACCTTGCAAACAGTGTCTCAGGAGCACATAATCCCTGGTTCTAGTTGTTTGTTCAAATATGAATTAGAAGATCAATGGAATAGAGTAGAAATTTCTGAAGTCTCTGATCAGTCTTTACTTATTGTATTGGTTGACTATGGATTTTCCATTTACATACCTTATTCAGATATAAGAAATCTTAGAGTTGTTCCTGAGGAACTTCTGAATTTGCCCAGACTAAGTTATCCTTGTGTCTTAAATGGTATCTTACCTGCTGAAGGGAAACATTGGAATGAGGAAGCCAAAAGTTTTTTTCTAAATTTAGTAAGTAAACCAGGCTTAGTTTTTCAGTTTAGGGAATATAGTTTTGAATCAAAACTGAAAGTAGATGTCATTTATGAGAAAAACAGTCTGGCAGATATCTTGGTCGCATATGGTCTTGCAGTGTATTCTGAGGATTCAGATCATCTTGATGCAGTTACTACTACTGGATCTGCTAAAATCCAGTGTAAATTACAGAGGAAGCCTATTTGCCCATTGTTAGATCACAGTTGTTACAAAAGAGAAAATAGAAATTGTACATGCACTAAGAAACAGAAGCTAAAAAAGCAGAAGACTATAAAGAGGAAAGCCATATTAAGCAAAAGCCATATTAGTAAAAGATTATATTCTAGAAATGTGACACTGAGGAATAAAGTTGATAGTGGAAAACATAATCCCCAAAGTACCATTCCATTTGATAAGTGTGCAGCAGCTTCATTTTGGGAACTACCTAATGGTTTGAAGAATAACACCAATTGCATTGAAAAAACAGTGGAAAAGCTACCTATTGAAGAAATACAGGAACATAACAAAATGGACTTGAGAACAGCAGTAAAAGCACTACATGTTAATGAAAAAATATCAGAAGAACACTTAAAAGGTAAGCCGCCATTTTTAAAAAGTAGATTCTTTTTTGTAGATTCTGTTTTTGACTCTTTAAGTTTGTTATGTATTAAAATGATCCAAATTAAAAATATCATACTGCAAGAAAATTTACTAGAAAACCTGAATAAATGAATAAACTGGGAGTGATCACTTGAACGATAAAATGATATTGAACTATCTTTACCTTTTTTGAATGGTAACCTTTGAGAATGTAATCAAAGTATAGAGGATTTTTAACCACATATGCATGTACATGTTACATGCATGTACATTTTGCAAATAATTTCAGGGTTTTTACAAAACTCCTGATGGTCCATAGATCTCAATTTAATAAATCTTGCTGCTGTTAGTGAGCTTCCTGGGCTCAGTTTGAAAAATCAATGTTCTTCTATATAATTTTATCAGATGAAATACATCTTTAGTTTTTTTTAGTGTGCTTTTAGCATATTGCTAATGCAGTAAAATGCATAGAATAAACTGACTAGCATACTTTTTTTCTTAAAATTCTTAGACATCTGATTCTAAAATATTAAAATGTTACTATTTTATGTGCTATAGTATTGTCTGATTTTGTTATGCACATTATATTTCATTTTCTGTATGGAATAGTTCCGGAGGATTTTATAGGCTATAAGGAATGTTCCCTGCTTAATCAATGTTTGTTCTGACTTTATAAATGCCATATTATAACTAATAACAGGTTACATTTTTTTCAATGAGTGGAGGTTTGTCATTTTTATTGATGTACTTTAGAATATTAAATTTGAATTTAAATTTAGCTATCTTATAAAGAATAGATAACGGCTTTAAAAATAGCCCTTTTTCATTTCTCTTTTTGAGTCTTTTATTATTTTATTAGCAGTTATGTTAGAGTGCTTGCTATGTTCCAGGTACTGTGCTTGGAGTCTTATATGTATTATCTCATTTAAAGTGTACCACAACTCTATATAGTAAGTTATATTGAGGTTTAAATGGATTCTAATAATTAGTACCCAAGTTCTTTGCCTGAATTCTAAACCACTTTAGAGAGAGGTGGGAGAAAGACAACTGACGAACAAAATATCCATTTATTTAAAAAAGCCAAAAGCAATATTGATGAATGTGGCTTACATCATGGGCAAATGAGTTGATCATTGCTGAATCATTAATTTAGACTTACCCACATGGGCACATAGGCGAGTTTCTTCAAATGAGGGACCTACCCAAAACGTAGAGCTTGAAGCAGTTATCTCCAAAAAGAAAGGGAGGGCAGAGAAAGATGTTAATCTAACATACACAGTTTTTCTTCTAAATGGACCAGTCAGATTATCCCTATTCCTGGTGTGTGAGTAAGGGATCACGAGAAAGGAGTGTTATGCTAGGAGAGCACCTCACTATTTTATGGGTGAGGCTCAGAGAATTTCAGTAAATCGCCCGTGGATATAAAGCTTACCAAGTAAGGAACTGAGATTTTTAAACTCAAATGTCTGCAACTCCAAAGTCTGCTTTTATTCATTATTTATATTGCTGTTTGAAAAGTAGGTAGATTATTTGAGGAAGAGTTTTCTGTAAACTCTTGGTCATTAGTCCATACATTTTGCACTCACATATTATTCCTTTACTTGTGTGTATTTTTACCTTCTTTATGTTTTTACCATGAAATTCTTTAAGAGCCTACTTTTGGCCCCTACCTCCATCCTACCTCCTTCATTTCTAACACACAGTGAATCAGTAAATGAATTAAAGTGAAAGTAGCGGTTGCTAAAGCAGTTAGAGAATCAAATATTAAATTATGCTTCTGAAAAACAAAAAGCATTTTTGAAGTCCCATGTAAGGAAAAATCATAACTTTGATAAGACAAACATAAGAAATACAGTTTTGTGGACTAAGAATAGACCAATATACTTGCTATAGTTAAAGTTTTAAAACAAGAAAACAGCAACAAAATTTGGTTTAATTGCCTTGAGTAATATTGAGCCTCTACCACTGCTGTTACTCATCCACGGGCAGAGGCAACCACTGCTGCCTGCTGCTGTGACCGCCTGTAGGTGCTCCGAGTCTCGGGCAGCCTGGTGTTAGTAGTTCTTGGTTGAAGACAGCAATACTTGAAACTCTCTTGCCTACTAAAAAATTTAGAAAAGGGCCTCTAACAACAGTGATTTTCAAACCTCTGCATTGGAATTAAGAAAGGAAACTTGAAAAAACTGTGATGCCTGTGTCTCACTTTTATTTTTATTTATGAAAAAAAAATTTTTTTTTCTTTTATTGATTTTTAGAGAGAGAGGAAGGGAGAGGGACAGAGAGATAGAAACATCGATGAGAGAGAATGTGGATGACCGCCTCCTGCACACCCCCTACTGGGGATCAGTCCCACAACCCAGCATGTGCCCTGACCAAGAATCAAACCGGTGACCTCTTGGTGCATGGGTCGATGCTCAACCACTGAGTCACACCAGCCGGGCCATGGGTCTCACTTTTAGATTCTGTTTTAATTGGTTAGGCTGTGGCCTTGCCCTTAGGATTTTAAATTCCCCAGGTGATTTTGATACACAGCCAAGGTTGAGTTCTGTGGAAAACTTCTCGAATTATTTTGTGAGAGAAAATAATTCTGGACTATGTGTGAAAATGCTTAGACTCTGTCCCTCCTGTTTTTGGACTCCATACGATACAGAGTTATAGTAATTCTGTGCTAAACTTATTTCAGAGTAAATAGAATAGTAAAAATGTTATTGTGCTAGACATGGCACAGAAGTATAATACATTTATTTTTATCTTTCCCGGGTATTGTTTTAATTATAAAAGTTGCTGCCCTTACATTTAGAAAATTTTGTTAATTTTCCCATAGTTTCAGCCTACTATAACATATCAGTGTTTAATTTTTCAAGGTAATTGTTTTTATTTGCCAACTGTTTTCTCGAAAAGTTACTAGTTTCTTTTTAGGATGTCTTGCAGGGTTATTATTATTTTTTGAAATGAATGTTAATGTGCTTTACTATTGTTTACTTTTGGAATAACTTTGACTGCAAAATTTTGAATTTATGTAATGAGCTTACAGTTGTTCCCACAATTGAATATAAACACTTTACAGATTAAATCGGTGTAATCGAGTCATTTCCTTTTTATTTTTATTTTTTTTTGTAATTTTTATTAATTTATTTTTGTTACAGATGTTTCTCCTTTTTCCCTCCAGACACCCTCCTCCAGATCCTGCCCCTTCCCCCCCCACCCCCCAGCATTGTTGTCTGTGTCCATTGGTTACGCATATGTGCAAATAAGTTCTTTGGTTTATCTCATTCCTCCCCCCAACCCCCTCCTCTGAGGTTTGTCAGTCTGTACCTTACTCCTTTCTATGTCTCTAGGTCTATTTTGTTCATCAGTTTATTTTGTTCATTATATTCCACAAATAAGTGAGATCATATGGTATTTGCCTTTCTCTAATTGGCTTATTTCATACAGCATAATATTCTCCAGGTCCCTCCATGTCGTCTCAAAGGATGAGAGACCTCTCTTATAGCTGCATAGTGTTCCATTATGTATATGTACCACAGCTTTTTTATCCACTCATCTACTGATGGACGCTGTTTCCAGATGTGAGCAATTGTAAATAGTGCTGCTATGAACATAGGGCTACATATATTCTTTCTGATTGGTGTTTCAGACTTAGGATATATTCCTAAAAGTGGGATCACTGGGTCAAATGGCAGTTCAATTTTTAATTTTTTGAGGAAACACCATATTGTTTTCCACAGTGGCTGTACCAGTCTGCATTCCTACCAGCAGTGTACTAGAGTCCCCTTTTCTCCACACCCTCGCCAGCACTTGTTGTTTGATGATTTGTCGATGGCGGCCATTCTGTCAGGTGTGAGGTGATACCTCATAGTTGTTTTAATATGCATCTCTCTGATGATTAGTGACGTTGAGCATTTTTTCATATGTCTCTTGGCCATTTGTATGTCCTTTTTGGAGAGGTGCAGGGTTATCTTTTAATTTAATTTAATTTTTGTTGTTGTTTGGTTGCTTGCTCGTTTATTCTTGAATAGATCTTTATGGAAACTAGAGAATGTAACAACCTTTTTAAAAGAGCACAAAAATATCTAGTCGGTCTGAGGTGATATGGCAGTGCTTGATGTTGCTAAGTGCTACCTTCCTGCAGTTGCTTATTTCAGCGAAAGTCAACTCTGAAAGAAATCTGAAATAGCAGCCATTTTTAGAAAGGAGTGCTTTATCTGACATTTTAAGTTTGAGGTAATATATAGATATCCAGAGGGTGCCTGACAGACATGCAAAATGTTAGAATGAAGTTTGAAAATAAAGAATAGTAAGGGATACAGATTTATGAATCAGTTCCATTGAATCTGGCATGGTATAGAAGCTTTTTTTTTTTTTTTAAAGTATGTTTTATTGATTTTTAGAGAGAGAGGAAAGGAGAGAGATGGAATCATCCATATGAGAGAGAAACATCCATCAGCTGCCTCCTGCACACCCCCTACTGGGGATTGAGTCTGCAACCCTGGGCATGTGCCCTGACCAGGAATCAAACCAGGACCTCTCGGTCCATAGGATGACGCTCAATCCACTGAGCCACACTGGCCAGGCATAAAGCTTTTTAATCTGTCTGTGCCTCAGTTTCTTCATCTGTAAAATGTAGATCATAATAATAACTACTCCATCAGCTGGTTGTGAGGATTTAAATGAGTTAAAACATATAAAGCATTTTTCCTAGTACCTGGTACATAGTAAATGCTCACTAACTGTTAGAAATATCAATACTCATCATAAGAAAGCCACTGCATTTGTTTTGAAAATATTTCGTGAAATAGTAACTTAAATTTCTGATACTGCTCTGCAAGAAACAAAAATTTAGGACAGTGTGTACATGTATACACATAACACATTTGCAGAGTAATGGTTAGATTAATGGTTAAATTTCTATTTTGAAGGTAGGATTTATGAGTAAGAGACAATTATAGTTTTAAATAAAGATGAGAATATGCTATATGTATTTTTCCAAAGTAGATATATATTACTAATTGTTTAAGAAAACGTGTTTTATTTGTTATAGTATATAGTAATTATATGTATATGTTGTAGTATATGTATAATTTGTTTATGCCATATTTTGGTCTATTGTGACTTTTTAGGAATTTTTAAATAAAAAATTCTGATTATAGTAGGAATTTTCAAAGTAAAGTCTTGAGTAATTCTTAATAGAATGTATAATGCTTAGAACATTCCAGTACAGCATACTCATTACTTGTTGCTTGTTTTTCAGTAGAGGGAGATGAAAGCTCAGATCGTTTATGCATCATTTTGGCAACAAATGACACATAGGACACCCAGTAATTACTCTTCTGTTTTAGATGCTCCAGATACATAATAACAGTGGTAAGCATATGACAACTTTTAATATTAAAATATGTTAAAGGAGTCTAGATTTTTCTGATTATTTTCCCAGGAGACTGATTAGAGTGTTACAGAAATTTTATGTTACCAAGAATTGTGATGATGTGATTTGAAAAAAATTACGTAGGAAATGTGGCTCACCCCTAAGGTGCAGCTGACCCTTGAACAACACTGGTTTGAACTGCGTGGGTGTGCTTATATGTGGATTTTTTTCAATAAATACATAGTCGGCCTTCTGAATTCCTGGGTTTCACATCCACAGATTCAAAGAACTGCAGATAGATCTAAAACAGTATTTTCAGTCCAAGGTTGGGAATCTACAAATTCAGAGGGCCGATGTGTGCATTGTTATACACCATTTTATTTGTTTATTTATTATTATTTTTTACTTTTTTATATAAGGGACTTGAGCATCCATGAATTTTGGTATTCACGGGGGTCCTGGAACCAATCCCCATGGATACTGAGAGACCAGACTTAAGTTTTGGAGAGTCAAAAGTTATAGCGGATGTTCGATGCATCTAATCCCCAAGTTGTTCAAGGGTAAATACTTATTCGATACACCATTCTTCGCATGTGGTTTCACAGTCATTAGACAATAGAATTTTACATTACCTTCCAATATTTTTCAGGTATCTCTCTTAGCTAAAAGCCTTTGCTTCATTTGCTACTTTGTAGAGTTATAATTACAGTCATGGGTAACGCATAGATAGTTAATGCTACATAACTATATTCTCTGGAAAATGTAGGTGCTTATAGGACTAACATTTAATAAAAGAATATAGAAGTCAGACTTAATTTCATCCTTACCTCTCTTTTGCTCACATCATGACATTTTTCTTTATTTTATTTTAAAGTTATATCTGTTTATAATTTGGTTTTATACAAGGTATTTTTGGTTGTGAATATTTGTGACATTCAAGATCAGTACTATTTATTTGGAGGGGGTAGGTATTTTGTGAATTGGAATTTATTTTGTAACTAA
This sequence comes from Tadarida brasiliensis, assembly GCA_030848825.1. NCBI lineage: Eukaryota > Metazoa > Chordata > Mammalia > Chiroptera > Molossidae > Tadarida > Tadarida brasiliensis. The sequence goes on along the minus strand of CM061270.1, from coordinate 66,993,784 downwards.
ACATTGAGCAAACTGTATTGTTTTGGTGGAAAGATAGAACCATAAAATTATATAAGTATACTTACTTAAGATTCAGTGTGAGCCAAACAGTTTTGAAGAACTAGAGAGTGGTGATTTAAAGAGTATTTGGGAAAACTTAGAAATTTCCTAAGCTAGGTAGTCATATTGTTATTTGTGCATGTACATTGAATGTGTTGATGTTATTTTTTGAGGTTAGGAAACAATTTCTAGAAATAGCGTTGTTTATGAATACTTGTGAGTTTAATTTTGGTGTCCTGAAAGTAAATTTTATTCAAGGCTAGGAAACCTTATGTATATTTTTTACATTACAAGTTAATCTCTAGTTTGTGCTTATTTTAGAACAGAGAATTAAACATTTGCTCTTTGTAGTCTAATTTCTTTGAATACTTTTTTGTCATTTCCCCCCAAACTCACCAGGTACTGAATATTATGTTCTACAATTTAGAAGAGTGCTTCCATTGGAAACATAATATACTTTACACATCTTCTATGACTGTTGTATCATTGGGTTGCTTTTGTTCTTTTGTTTTGGTACCATAAAATATGGCAAAGTTAGTGATTTGGTTAGTTAAAAAAAGAAATACATTTAAATGCCAAAGTAAGATAAAGTAGTAACAATGAATTTTGGGGATACCAATTTAATCAGGAAGAAACTCATACCTTTAGTTTTTAGAGTTTCTTTTAACTTCAGTTATGTGTCTTGATGTATAATATTTTGTTTGGAAATGACCAGAAGTGACAAACTTCACAAATTTATTTGCAGCATTTAAGTTATTAAATGCTGTAGAAAATAATGTTTTTACAAGTCTGTATTTCAGTTAACTCCTAATTGATTTTTTTTCTCTGTTTGGACAGAAGTCCAATACGGAAATTTGCTAAAGAAATGATTAAAATTACCTTTCCTTTTTAAAAAGATGAATAGTGCTTAATTTAAAATTAACTTTTATTTTCATTTTTTATTATGAAGGTACATTTTCCCCCTACATTAGCTATTTTATTATACTGTAATATTATGACATGGAGGTCATGTAGTAATAGTACAGTTATTCAGAACACTTTCAAATAAAATGAAAAGTAGCATGTCCATCTTACGATCTATATTTTCTTAGGATTAAATACTATTATATTTTATAGGTAATAGTAGTCAATATTAGAATAATGCCCTTTTCCACTCTGAAACACTTGTATTAATTTAAGTTAGTGGAATCTGTTATTTTATAAATGTTGGCAACAGACTATTGAAATTTGAGGAGCAGTAGAATATTTAATTTCTTACATTAAAATATTTCAAAGTTTAAGATTATTAAATTTTACTTTTTAAGTTTTTATATCTTTCTAATTTTACTTTATTAATATAAAGAATATTTTTTTGTGTTTTTTTTTTTATCCTCACCCGAGGACATTTTCCCATTTTTTGTTCAGCTACAGTGGGAGGGAGAGGAAGAGAGAGAGAGAAACATCGACGTGAAAGGGACACATCGAGTGGCTGCCACCCGCACGACCAACCAGGGCCGGGGACAAACTGCAACCGAGGTACATGCCCTTAGCGGGAACCGAACCCGGGTCTCTCTGGACTGCAGGCCGACCCTCTAACCGCTGAGCCAAACCGGCCAGGGCCTAAAGAATATTTTTTAAATTCATGTCTAGATGGTTTATAAAATTGGAAAAAAGTATTCATTAGGAAACGATGATGATTGAAATTTGGTTTTTTAAGATATTCACATATCCTGTATTTTCAAGGATATATGTTGTTATGAAACAAACAAAAAAAAACACTTCAAGTTGTAATATAAAGACAAATTATTTAGCTATGTATATTTTCCTGGCATGATCTCTTTGATTCTAAATTTTTCTATATGAAATAATGAGTTGATTAAATTTCAGCATCTGATTCTTTGTTTTCCTTCTTATCTTTTGTATTAGCTTAATATAACCTTTTCTGATTTTAATAAGAGCATTGAACTCTAATATCACTTAAAAACTTGTTATTATTGCTGAATATTTTTGTGTATGCTCAAGGGAAATTATTTTTGTTTTGTATATTGAATGCTTTGGCTTAAAATTTTTTCATAATAAAATATTTTAAATATACTTTTCTAAAGTCCGAAAGTGTGTGTGTGTGTCTGTGTGTTTGTTTTTAAAAGAGTAATACAACTTTAAAAAATCATATGATGTGCATATTGTAATGAAAACTTGAATTAACTTTAAAATGTCTCTTAACCAAATATACTCCTTACTCAGCTTAAACATTTATTACAATTTTTCTCTTATGTTTAAAAGTATTTCTATATTCTTATTCTCAAAACATAGTTATTTAAAAAAATTTTATTGTATTCTTTTTAAATTTAATTTTAAAAAATTACAGTTTGCATTCAATAAAAAGTTTTTGTATTCTTTTCACTTTTAAAGCAATGCTAGATTTTAAAAATTATAAACCTCTGTTTTTAAAATTTATTTGGTTATAGTTAGGATATAATTCTCCTTTTTCAGGTCTCTAGCATTATATTTAATTTATTTTTGTATTTAACTTTTAGAATAAATTTTTTAGTATGGATATCACAATAAACCTAAGTATATTTAAGTTTCTGATAGATGTTCCTCTTTCGCTCTGATACATTAACATCTTTGAATTAACTCTAAGTATGGTTTTAGTATATTTTTTAGTTTTCTCATAATTTCTTATTAATCACAAAGTGGTCAATCATTGACTAAAGCTGCTATTATCATAATGCTTTTTCATAGCGCAATATTTATTTCTGCCTTTGTCCTTGAGCATACTGATATCTCTGAATATCTTATTACTAAGTGATTATCCTTATAATCTTGTCACATTATCCTATATGGTGCTTTCAATCATCAAATGTTTTGGATGTCACTGTATTAGATACAGGAGATACAATAATGAGTAAGTCAAATTCCAGTTCTTTAGATGGTTCCATTACAAGTTTTGGAAACAAATCAGTAAACAGTTATAATAAAGAGTGGCATGTGGTATATAATGAAAGTGTAGAATAGGTGTTTTAGAACACAAAGGACATTGTCTGACTTCCTGGGATTGAGGAACCAGAAAGAAGTTTATAAAAATATGACCTATGAACCTGATTCTTGAAAGACATGTAGTATAGTTTGCCAGGTAACTTGAGGCAAACATACAGGGAAGGAAATTATAGAAAGCATAGTACAGCCACACAAAGTTTACTCATTCCAAACATATTACTTTTGTTTTGTTTTGATTACCAAGGCTGCCTGAGGGGAGGCAAGGACAGGAAGTGACTACTGATGGCAATGGCATTTGTCTTTGGGGTGATGAAAATGTTCTGAAGTTAAATGGTGATAGTGGTTGTACAACTCTGTGAATATACTAAAACCTATTGTATGTATACTTTGAAAAGGTGAATTTTATGACAAGTGAATGATATCTCAGCAAAGCTGCCTAAAAATTATGTGTCTGAAGCTCATGTATGGCCTATCCCTTGAATTTAATAAGCTATCCCTTGAGACATTTAAAGAAGAAAAGAAAAATGTAATGAAAAATTCTGATATGTAGTGCAGGAATTTCAAAATTAAAGGGAATACAATCTCAAACCTCAAGGTAAAAAATAAAAAGACATAGAAAGAGGAAAGTAGCATCCCTAGCCCAGAGCATCCTATGGATGTCATCATTAGCTGTTGGTGTGTAATGCATTTTTCAAACTTTTTATTTTTAATTGTAGCATACATAAAGAAAAGTGAACCAAAAGAAAAGAAAAAAAATACACACAGGTAGAGGGTTTATTTCTGATTGAACACCTCTGTAACATACATGGTTCAAGCATAGAACATTGCCAAAACTCCAAAAGCTCGTTTCCTGTCCTCTCAAATATTTATGCCCTCCTTTCCAAATGAACTGTCTTGACTTTTGTGGTTCTACCTTCTTTCTTTTGTGTTTTTAGAATAGTTTTACTACATAATCTTGCCAACAACAAAGATATAATGTTGCTCCCCCTCCCCCTTTAATGACTATATATGGAACTGGTTCTTTTTTGCACTTTTTTTTTATGATACTCATCCATTTTTTTGTAGCTTTGGTTCATTCACTTTAATTTTTTGAATAGTATTTCATTATGAAATATCAGAATTTATTCATTCTACCGTTGATGACATTTTCCCCAGTTTTCAACTATTGCAAATAATACTACAAAATATTATGCACCATTTCATTAACATATATGTGCATTTCTATTGGATTTGTGCTGGGTTCCATTGCTGAATTTCCTATGACTAAGAACAGAGGTGGTATGATAAAGACTGGATGATAATTCTCTTCATCTGGTTGCTGAGTATATCTTCTATGGTGGATGCCTTGTGATGAGCATTGGCGTGAATTGCCATATTCACAAGGCCATTACCACTGGCCCACCTAAATGCCTCTTCTCTAGATTTTCTTGTCTTCATCTTGCACACTTGTTCCTTCTGAGCCCATTTACTCTTAAAGTAATTATAAGGAGGAACTTCTGTCATTTGCTATTTGTTTTTTAAGCCTTATATAGATTTCCCCCTTATTTCCTGCATTACTTTGGTCTTTTGTGTTTAGTTGTTTTTTTCTTTTTTAGTGAAACATTTAATTCCCTTCTCATTTTCTTTTGTGTATATTTTATAGCTCTTTTCTTTGTGGTTACCATGGGGATTACATTAACATCCTAAAGTTATAAAACTTTTATTTGAATTTATGCCAGCTTAACTTTAATAACACATAAAAATCCTGCTTCTATACAGCTCCATCTCCACCCCTTTTAAGTTATTGATGTCACAAAATTACATCTCTCTCTATACACTGTATGTCCAGAAACATAGACTAATAATTGTGTCTTTATGTACTAGTCTTTAAATCATGAAGAAAAGAAAAAGTGCATTTACAAATCAAAGTTAACATAATACTAGCTTTTAGACCATTGTTTTATTAAATGTATTAGTCTCATAAATCATGTAAATTACAAAAAACAAAGCTACAAATCAAAGTTAGAATAATACTAGATGTTATATTTTCTCTCATGTATTTATGTTTACTGAGATCTTTATTTTTTCATACAGCTTCAAGTTATTTTCTAGTGTCCTTACATCTCAACCTGAAGGATTCCCTGTAGCATTTGTTTCAAGACAGGTTTAATAGTAACAAACTCCTTCAGTTTTTATCTGGGAATGTTTCTATTTCTCCCTCACTTTTAAAGGACAGTTTAGCCAGATACAGGATTCTGGTTGACAGTTTTCTTCTGTTACCACTTTGAATATGTTCTGGCCTCCAAGGTTTCTAATACCAAAAAATCTGCTCATAATCTTATTGAGGATCCCTTGTATGTGATGAGTTGCTTCCCTCTTGCTGCTTTCAAGATTCTTTTTTGTCTTTGACTTTTGACAGTTTGATTACAATGTGCCTCAGTGTGGGTTTTTTTGAGTTCATTCTACTTGGAGTATTGAGCTTCTTGGATGTTTATATTCATGTATTTCCTCAAATTTGGGAAGCTTTGGCAATTATTTCTTCAAATAATCTTTCTCCTCTGGGACTCAGTGTGTATGTTCATGGTCTTGATGATGTCCCATAGGTTTCTTAGGCTCTGTTCACACTTTTCAGTCTTTTTTCTTACTGTCACTTAGATTTGATGATTTCAGTTGCCCTATATTTAGGTTTACTGTTTCTTCCTTCTACCTGCTTAAAAGTGCTTTTGGATCCCTTTAGTGAAAATTTCATTTCAATTATTATACTTTTAGCTCCAGAATTTTATCTAGTGTGATTTTATATTTTTATTTCCATTTTGTTCGTACATCATTTTATTGACTTTCTCTATATTTAAAACAGTTATTTTAAAGTCTTTGTCTATTAGGTCCAATTTCTTTCTCATAGGTGGCTTCTTTTGATTTATTTTTCTTTGGGTAACAGTCTTGTTTCTTTGTATGTCTTTGCAATTTTTATTGAAAACTGGACATTTGAATCTTTTAATATGGTAACTCTGGAAATCAGATTCTCCCCTTTGCCCAGGTTTGCACTGTCCATATGAGGGTTCACTTTGAGGTGTAAACTTAAGGTCTTTTTTGACACTGTACTCTTCCCTGGTCATGTACGGAGGCTTAAAACTACTCTGTATAAGTGGTTGATTTTGAATGCCCTAGTCTCTAAACGTTTGGCTCCTAAAAGTAAGAAAAGAAAAAAGTGAAAGGAGAGGTGAAAAAAGAAAATCAAAAGGCTCTGGCCATTTAAATGTGGAGGGCACTTCAGCTGGAGGGGAGGGGCTTGTAACAATGACTTACTTCTGTGTCTGCACTTCCAAGATTAGAAATAGCAATCAGTGATCTGAACACAGATTCCTGTTTGGAGGATATGGTACTTATTGCCCACCCTGGATTCTGAGAGCTGCAGGCAAATTGTTTCAGGAAATGCAAAGGGCTGGCTACCGTGAGGCTGGGAGGTGGAGGATGGGTAGCCATTACTGTGCTTAGATTTGTAATTTACTGCACTTAGCCACAAGTCATCAATGAAGTCTTTCTTTGCAGTTGAAGTGTTCAATAGACTCTAGGGTTTCAAAACAGTTACAGTTCATCAAACAGATTTGGCCAGTGCAGTTGCTGTTTAGGTGGGAGATGGATTCCTGGTGCTTCCTACTACACCATCCTTTGAGAATCCTCTCTCTGATTTCCTTTTTCTTGCTCATGCTAATAATTGATTTTATTGATCATTTCAAAGAACTTTCATTGTTTTCTATTTTTCAATTTTCCATTTTATTATTTCTTGTCTTACTCTGTGTTTGATTTGCTTTTCTTTTTTCTAGGTTCTTGAGGTGGAGACTGATTATTTTAGATCTTTCTCTTTTGTAATAGAAGTGTTTAATGCTATAAACTTCTTTCTAAGCATTCTTCACTGCATCCCATAAATTTGGAAGTGTTTGTTTTCATTATATTAAGTTGTTTTTTTAATATCTCTTTATTAATTATATTAATTTGGAGATAATAACAATGAATTTCCTCAGCTTTTGTTTTCCTGTGAATGTCTTTATTTTGCCATTAAAAATTTTTTGTCCTAATAGCTTCTCTTTTTTGGACATTTTATGCAAATGAAATCATACACTGTCTGGTTTGTTGTGTCTGTTTTTTTCCACTGAGCAAAAGGTTTCTGAGATTTATCCATGTGATAGCATGTATCAGTAGTTCATTCTTTTTTATTACTGAATCCTGTTTTATTATGTGAATATATAGTTGACCCTTGAACAGTGTGTGGGTTAGGGGTGCTGACCACCTGTGCAGTGGAAAATCTGCATATAACGTAAGTTAGCCCTCCACAACTGCCAGTTGATCCTTGAACAATGTGGGTTTGAACTGCGTGGGTCAATTGAAAAATAGCCGTGTGTAAGTAGACTTGTGCAGTTCAAACCTATTGTTGTTCAAACCTGTGTTGTTCAAGGGTCAACTACACTACATTTGGGTTGTTTCTAAGTTTTGGCTGTTATGATTAATGATGCTAAAAACATGTATAAAAGCCTTTTGTGAATAGATCTGTTCATTTCTCTTAAATATATACCTAGCAGTGGAATTACTGTGTCATGCAGTAAATTCATGTTTAATATTTAAAGAATTAATGCTGTTTTCTAAAGTGACTGCATCATTTTTACATTCCTACTGGCCATATATAAATGCTCCTGGTTCTCTATATCCTTGTCAGTATTTGTTATTTTTATTTTTGCTATCCTAGTGAGTGTAAAGTGTTATCCTCTGGTTTAATTTGCATTTCACTGATGACTGTTAGTGATATGGAGCATTTTTATGTGCCTATTAGCCATTTGTATGCCTCCTTTGACTAAAAATGTTCAAATTTTTTCACCATATAAATTATTTTTTGTCTTTTTATTGTTGACTAACAATAGTTCTTTATATGTTATGGATACAAGCCCCTTATCATAAACATGGTTTACAAATATTTTCTCCCATGCTGAGGCTCTGGGCTGTCTTTTCACTTTCCCGATGTCCTTGATGTCCTTTTGAAGTGCAGATGTTTTTAATGTTTTCTTTTGTCACTTTGCTTTAGGTGTCAAATATAAGAAATCATTGCCTAATCCAAGATTATAAATATTTACACAAGTTTTTTTCCTAAGAGTTTTATAATTTTAGCTTGTGTATTTAGATCTTTGATGTATTTTGAGTTAATTTTTATATACAGGGGTTGGCAAAAGTAGGTTTACAGTTGTTTGTATGGAAAATATTACAATAATTAATAAATAATAATACAGGATAAACTTTGTGTTCTACATACTTACAACTGTAAACCTACTTTTGCCAACCCCTGAATGGTGTGATGAGGGGTCTGACATATTTTTTTTGATGGTGAATTTTCAGTTTTTACAGCACCATTTACTAAAAAAAACTATTCTTTGTCTATTGTGTTGTTGTAGAACCTTTGTCAAAATCAGTTGACCAAACATGTAAGGATTAATTTGTGGACTCTTAATTTTGTTTAATTGATCTGTATGACTAGCCTCATGCCAGTTGATTGCTATAGCTGTGGATAATTTTTAAAATCAGAGAGTGTAAGCCCTCATGTCTGTTCTTTTTCAACATTGTTTGGCTCTCTTGGATCCCTTATATTTCCAAGTGAACTTGAGGATCATCTTGTAAATGTCCACGAAAAACCCAACTTGAAGTTTTATTGCAGTTGGTTGAATCAAGATGAATTTGGGTAGAGTTCCTATCATAATAATATTGAGTCTTTCAAACCGTGAACAAGGCAACATCTCTCCATTTGTTGATCTTTAATTTTCCTCAGTAATGTTTGTGATTTTTAGTGCATGAGTCTTGAACAGCTTTTATTATATTTATTTTCAATAATTTTTTCTTTTGATGCTATTATGAAAGAGACTGTGTTTTTTATTTCATTTTGCCATTGTTCATTTATAGGAATACAATAGATTTTTGATCTTGTGTCCTGTGACCTTGCTGTGCTTGTTCGTTAGTTCTAATTTGTGTGTGTGTGTGTGTGTGTGTGTGTATTCTTTTGGATTTTCTGAATACATGATTATATCATATGCCAATAAGTAACATTTAGCTCCCTTTCCAATTTGGATGCCTTTTTTTTTTTTTTGCTAAATGGCAGTCCTTAGCGCCCTAATACAATGTTGAAGAGAGGGGGTGAGAGGAGCCATCCAGGCCTTGTTGTCTGTTTCAGGGGAAAGGCGTTCTGTCTTTCACCATTAAGTGTGATGTTTGTGTGTTTTAACCCTTAGTAACGTTGAGGAAGTTCCTTTTTATTCTAAGTTTATTGAGAGTTTCTATAATGAATAAATGCTTGCTTGAACTAATTATTTTCTTGGTTATCTATCACTTTCCCCTGCTTCTTTCCCTAATTTTTAAAAATTACATGGTATACAATGTGGATGTATATTGTAGTAGCTTTGGGTTACATTATTGTCTGTTAAGACTTTGAATATTTGTTCTGGTACTGAGTGAAATTGTTAATGGATCACTTGGATCTTATCAAGATTGAGTTTAAGGGCAGATCGATTTCAGCTGAGATAAACACATTAGTTCTTCCTCCTGTCATTATGTAGGTTGACAGCAGCATTTTGGTCTTCTTCATTTTTTCTTGATAAACTGGTGTAGAGGACTTTATTTTCCAAAATAAAATCACAACACTCTGTGATGCTGTGTAACTTCCAAGGCTGGGTTATGTAAGGCTGTGAACCTCTAACTTATTCACTAGAATACTTGTGCTTAATGCTGAGTTGCCATGTAAGAAGGCCAATTACCCTGAAGTTGCCATGCTGTGAGGATATCCTAGCCATATGGAGAGGAGGCCATATTTAGATACTTTTTGATAGTTCCAGCCTTTGACTGTTAAAGAGTATTACAAGATAAGGCCTAAACACTGTGAAGCAGAGACAAGCCAACCCTGCTATGTCCTGTCTGAATTTCTGCCTCACAGAATCTGTGAACATCATAATGTCATTATTTTATCACTGGGTTTTGGAATATGCTGTTATATAGAAATGATAACTAAAACAGATTTTGATACCAGAAGTGAGATGCTGCCATATTTTTGGACTAAGCAGTGGGCAGAAACTGGGGGGCCTTGAAGAGAGGAAACTTGACAGGCCTCAAAATGACTATCAACAAGGGCTTTGAGGGAGCTGAAGAAAACGTTGGAAGCTGCAGGAAAGAGGACTAGAGACCTTTGTTAAATATAGTAAGGAAAGTTAGCTAAATTACTACTGCCATAATATGGAAAATTTAAAATGTACCTAATCAACCAACGAATCAGGCTAAAGAGATTTCCAACTGATTACTGTATGCCTCCTGGTTCTTCTGTTTTTTTTTTGAATGAGAGCACCTGTGAAGTTATTCTGTGCCAGTCCCACAAATATATGTTGGATGTGTGTGGGCTAATATGCCACTCTATTTCATAGGTCTTCAGATCCAGAGAACTCTATTTGAGAATCCACTGCTGGGGAGCCTAATCTACACTTGGACCTGATTGAAAGGATGAGGTCTGAAACTCTCCTGATGCCATAATGGATTGAGACTTTGGAGGTCTTGGGGAGGGTGGAGTATATTTTTCATATGGGAATGATGTGAACTGTTGTGGCCAGGGTGCAGACTATGTTACACTGTATTATCTGAAGATTGTCACAATAATATTTCTGACCTTACATGCTGTTATCCAGTGTGACCTTACCATTCCCCATCAAGAGATCTGATGGATCTGGGCAGGCTTATGGCTCTTTTGATCAAAGCATAGGGCAGAAGTGATGCCATGTGACCTTACAAGGCTGGTCATAAACAGTGATGCAGCTTTTACCTTACTTTCTGACACATTTGCACCTGATGCCCTGGACCATCATGCAGGAAATCCAGCTACCACACCCAGGCAGTGAGGAAACCGAAGTCACACGGGGAGGCCATGTATAAGGACTCCTGTCAGCTGTCCTAGACCCTAGCCACTTGAATTGTCCTTGCTGAGGCCATGGACATTGTGCAGAGACAAGCCAACTTCATCATGCCATTCATGTCCAAATTCCTAAGCAATAAGATTCATGAACCTAATAAAATAGTAGTACTTTGTACACTAAGCTTTGAGGTAGTAACTAGAACAACTGGATAACTTAAAAACCACATTATAAGACTCATTAGACCTTTTTGTGTTTAGTCAAAGTGGCTTTATAATGAGTAACGTATGAGTTTCAGTGAAAAAGTTTATGATATACATTTTAGCTGCCAATGGCTTGCTTATTTATTCATTTATTTGGTTTTAAGAGACTAAGTCATGTGGCTATATCTGATTTCTAGGTAGTTGATGTGCTACTGCACAGGTTTGTACTGGTTTATTTGTAACCTTTCCATTTAATTTGAATTTTGTTCTCCTACTTGATTGAAAACTCAATAAATAAAATAATTCTTTCAGTTTGCTTCTATATTTTACACATAACTGATACGAGATAAATGAACACTGACTGACTGAATATTAAATTTTATCTTTTCAGAGGGCATAACTCATGAGCTTTAAAAATAATATGAAATGTTATAGATGACTTAGGAAGTAGGGAATTATATATCAATCTTAACTCTTTTATTAATAAGGCTTATAATATGTCCTATAAGTAAGTTCATTCCTGGTAAACTATACATCTAATTTGAATATTTTTTATGAGTTAAAGATTGGAAGTAAAAGAGCAAATTTTTCTAGCAATTAAGAAACAGGCTTTTATAATTTTTTGGAGGGTTATACTGCCATCTAGTGGCATCCAGTCCTATGTGGTTTAACTTCCTTTTAGCTTTCTTTATTTCTACTCATCTTTCCATGACTGTCTTCTGTTAATTTTTAACTTTTTTTTTTTTTTTTTTTTAAGGAAAGAGATACTTCAGGTGGCTAAAGTGAAAGTAGAAAGTAGCAATTTTTTGAGGGTGTGCTGTATTATACATATACCTCCTATATAATTTAATGTAGATGAATAAATGTGATCATGTAATTCATTCTTAAGTGTTGTTTTTTTTCCTGCACTTTTTCTTTTACTTAATTTGCTTGGATTCCCCTACCTCCCTCCTTTTTCCATTTATATAATTTTTTTTACCCCTGCCCTAAGGTAGGTCATGGTAACAGCCTAGATTTTCTCCATGTGTGTCCATTTCAGTGTATGAGTGAGTATAATTATGTAAACATATAAATACATTGTACTCCTATTTTGTTATATGTTTTAGAAAAAAAAAGACCATATGCAATTTTATGCATTTTGCTTTTCTCACTTAGCATATCTCTTTGAAATCTAAGATAAGTAATGTAGTTCTGTTTATTCATTTAAATGTATGTATAATTTTTAAAAGTATGGGTGTATTTTAATTTTGTTTTCAGCAACTTCTCTACTGATAGCCATTTATCTTTGCGTTTTTTGCCACCTTGGATGAAGTGGCAGTACACCTCTGTTCATCTTTATCCTAACATAGGGGTGACTTTGTTTCTCTGAGGTAGTTTTTTAACAGTGAGATTGGTGGATAAATGGATGTATTTTTAATTTAATAGATGTTGCCATATTGCTTTTAAAAGCAGCTGAAATGTCAATGAGCAATGTATGAGAATGCCTTTTCGCTATTCAACATTAATAGATTTTCCAGTATTTTAAACATTCTTTCCTGCATGAGAAGTATAAAGTGATTTATTAATTTGAATTTCCTGATTACTAGAGAATTTGAACAACTTTTTAACTTTGATATTCTGTGATTTTCTAATTTTAACTTTTGCTCTTTGTATGTTAACCCCTTGTTTATCATCCAATTTACAAATATTTTGTATGGAAAGAGATATTATAACAAAGGTTTAAGTCTTCATACAGTTAAACATGTCTATATTTTGTTTTTGAGACACTTTGAGTTTCCCAGATGTAATTAAGAAAGTCTTCCTCACACATGGGTTGTATTCTTCCAGGTTTCTTCCCTTCCTTTTTTTATTTCACAAAATTTTCATTGTCCAAGTTTCACATTTAAGTCTTAATCCATCTGAAATTTAATTATTTTAATAATTTTTTAAAATATACACACAGTAAATATACACATACACAGTAAAATACAGTATTAAAGAATTATCACAAAGTGAACACCCATCAGTCATTCAGAACAATTCTTGTCCCTTCTTAATTACTAAGCCTGCATTATCACTTCCTGCCTTTCTTTATATATTTGCTTCCTAAGCTGAATCCCTAAACATTGTAGTTCAGTTTGTTGGTTATCATTAGCCTTAATAGAAATAATATAACATGTAATTTTTTATATTTCATAGATTTTACTTAAGACTTTGAGAGTTTTATCCACATTGTGGTGTACAACAAGTTCATTCATTCTCCTTGCTATATTGTATTTATTCCATTGTGTGAATATGTGACACCTTATCTGTTCACTGTTGATGGATATTTGGGTTGTTTTTAGTTCCTGGCTATATGGAATAATGCTGCTCTGGACATTCTTGTGTATTACTTGATACTCTTTGTGCATGTATTTCAGTTGAATATATATGTATGTGTGTATGTGTATATGTATGTGTGTGTGTGTATATATATATATTTCAGAGAGAAACTCATGTCTCATGGCACATAAATGTCCGGCCTGAGTAGGTCAGCAGTTACTGCCCAAAACATTTTCCAAAGCCATCATACCAGTTTACATTTCTACCAGTGATGTGAGTTCTAGTTACTCTGTCTTCACCAACACTTAGCATTGTCTGTCTTTTTTTGTCTTAGTCATTCTTGTGTGTAGGTATTAGTATCTTATTGTGGCTTTAGTTTGCATTTCTCTGATAACTAATCAAGTTGAACACTTTTTATGTTTATTGGTCATTTAATTAAGAACTGCTGTTGCTTGGTCACTTTTCTATGATGCAGACATTTTCTTATTGATTTGTAGAAATTTCTTATACATACATATTCTAAATACAGGCCCTTCATTGTCAATATCTTTTCTACTTAGTGGCTTGCTCTTTCTGTGGTAGTGAATTATTATTTTTTGATTAACAAAAACTCTTAATTTTAATTAGTTCAATTTATACATTTTCTGTGTCTAATGCTTTTTGTGTCCTATGGAAGAAATCTTTACATACCCAAGGTGATGAAAACACTTGCCTAGAAAAATTTTATAATCTTGTTTTTAAATTCAGTTAAAATTAATACATTTTTTTTTTACATATAGATGTTTATTTGGCCTAGTAGCATTTATTGAAAAAGACCATACTTGCCCCATTGCATTGCTGTATCCCCTTTATCATAAATCAAGTGTTTATATTCATGGGTTGGTTTCTGGACTGTTTGTTTCATGGGCAATACCACACAGTAAGTCCATACCAAGCTGTCTTAATTACTATAGCTTTACACTAAGTCTTGATTTCTGTCAGTATAAATCCAGGAGTGTTTATGTTATTCTTGAAGATTGCCTTAGTCCTTCTCTGCTTTTGCATTTCCATAAACATTCTAAAGTTAGTTTTTTATTTTTCTACAAAGATATGCTATGATTTTCATTGTGATTTCGTTAAATCTGTTGATCATTTAGAGAAGAATTACAGCTTTATAATATTGAATCTTCCAGTCCATGAATATGGTGTGTTCTTAGATTTACTTAAGATCTTTAAAATTCTTTAAAAAAACTATATTCAATATACAATCTTGTTTATCTTTAATTAGATATATTCCTCAGTATTTGATAATTTAGATGCTATTGTTGATGGTATAGTTTTTCAAATTTTATTTTTAGTTCATGTTACTTTTTTATATTGATCTTATATCTAGTAATCTTGCTAAGTTCATTTATTTCTAATAAAGTTGCTTCTGAAAAATGACATTTTTCCTTTTCATCCTTTTATCTTTAAATTTTATTTTATTTTATTTTATTGCTTTAATGTGCTCAATTTTTGTGGTCAACCTTGTGTCATCCCAAACCTTGGAAAAACCTTTTACTATTTCACCATTACATGTGGCGTGAAGTGTGCAAAGTGGTTTTTATATAGTCTTTAGTAGGTCAAGGAAGTTTCTTTTTATTTCTAGTTTGCTAAAATTTTTAGTGTGAATAAGTATTGAATTTTATCATGTGATTTTTTTCTATTTTTGTGGTTTATTGTTTTATTTAAAAATATTACATCAACCTTGTATATGTGGACTAAATTATAGTTGGTCATGATGGATAATCATTATTTTCCTGGATTTAATTTGGTAAGTTTCAGGTTTTTACCTTGGTAATCATTAGAAAGACTTGCCTACACATTTTCCTTTAATAACTTTTGAGGTTTTGATGTAAAGGTTAAATTGGTCTCACAAATTGAGTTGAAAAGTATTTCTTAATTTCTGTTTATGAAAGACTTTGCATAAAATTTGTGTTACACATTTTTCACATGGATGTAGTAATAGGTTGGACATAGCTAAAGAAAGGATTTAGGTAAACAGAAGATATGTCAGTAGAAAATATGTAGATTGAAGCACAGGAAGGGAAAAGGATGGAAAATAAAGAAAACGCTGCCCTGGCTGGTTTGGCTCAGCGGTTAGAGCGCTGACCCACGGACCCAAGACTCTCAGGTTTGATTCCCGGTCAAGGGCACATACCTCGGTTTCGAGTTTGATCCCTGGCAACCAGTCGATGTATCTCTCTCACATAGATGTTTCTCTCTCTCTCCCTCACTTCCTCCCATTCTATCTAAACAAAAACAATGGAAAAGTATCCTCCAGTGAGGATTGGAAAAGAAAAGAAAAAGAAAGTGCCACAGAACAAATGTGACCGAGTGAAAACTTCTCATGTGAATGTGGCTGGAATCCCAGAGGGAAGAAGGGAGATATGGGCAAAAGAAATGTTTACAAGACATAGTGACTGAAAAAAATTTTAAACTCCCCCAAATCTAGCTAAGGAGTCAAAAGTACAGATTCCAAACAGGGTAATTACAGACCACAAAGAAAATGTTCCAGGCACATCACAAAAAAACTTCTAAAAAAAACCCAAAAAACACACCACAAACAAAGATAAAGAAAAAATCCTTGAAAATAGCCAAAGGAGAAAACACACATTACTCTGAAAGGAAAACAAATAATATTTACAGATTACTTCTCAACGAAATAGATGTTAATCTCAAGACAATGGAAAGACATCTTTGAGTCTGAAAGAAAATAGCTATTCTAAAATTCTATTAAAATTAAATTCTATATTTATAAAATAACTATTCTGCAATTCTATACCCAGTGAAGACTCCATTCAAAATTGAAGGCAAATGCATTTATAGACAAAAATGAGAGAATTTCTGCTCATAAGGCATGTGTTAAAGGAAATAATAAGTTCTTCAGAAAGAAGGAGATCCCAAAAGGAAACACAAAAATACGGGATAAAATGAAGACCCAGTTAAATAGTAGATATGTGGGTAAATATAAATAACTGCTTATCACTATCAAAATAATAGGTCACGAGATTCAAATGTATGACAGCAACAACACAAAAGCAAAAGTGAAAGATGGAGTTAAGGTGTTGTACCCCTATCATGGTCCAAGAAGTAAGAAAGAAAATGTAGATGCTACTAAATCATAGATACATGTGGTAATTTCCTGGGTAGCCATTAAAGGAATTGTGAAATAATGTATAACAAAGCTAGTAGCAAAATGCAATGAAAAATGAATTGATTGGTTCAAAAGAAAACGAGAAAAAAGCAGGAAGGACAAATTGGTATGACAGTATATACAAACGAAATATATCCCTAGTTACATAAATGTCAATGGAGTAAACATTCCATTTAAAAGACAGATAGAGTCGGACTGGAGGAAAAGAACTAAAACTAAGATAGCTAGCTAGCTGCACCAGTTTATGCTCTCTAGATGCAAAAGGGACCCCCCCCCCCACTTCCATAACCTTGCTGGCTCCCGATATCATTTGACTTCTTAGTTTTTGCTTATAAACGTATTTTGAGTTCCCTTTACTTTTCATACAGAGTATAGCGATATATATTTGTAGAGAGAGCTCAGTCATATAAAAATGTTTGCGTTTTGTTCCTATATCCCATTTTAGATAGATTTTTGCTGGGAAACTGAGGTAACTTGGTCCTTTTGGGAAGGCACAAAAGAAGTAAAAGTTTAATTTAGAGACCAGACCTGTAAGTGTTCATGTGAATATTTCTGGATTGCCTGAATCAGGAATGCAAGAAAAAAAACACTGGACTGCTGATTGCTTTATCTTTGTCCTCTAGACTAAACTCACCAGGATACGGTTCCCTGACCCTGTGCTGGATACGATCTGCCCCCTTATAAAAGCCCTCCTCTCTTACACTCTGAATATCCCCTAGACTGAAGGAAGAGGCTCAGTCCTTATAAAGGACTAATAATCTTTAAAACATTTTTTTACTGTTAACTCAGCAAACATTTATTAATTGAAATCCTATCTCCACCCTACCCCCTCAGACTGCAATATAATTTAATGAATGATTATATGTTTATTTCTTTTTTTTTTTTATCCTCACCCGAGGACATTTTTTCATTTTTTGTTCAGATAGAATGGGAGGGAGAGAGAGGAAGAGAGAGAGAGAGAAAGATCGACGTGAAAGGGACACATTGAGTGGCTGCCACCTGCACAACCAACCAGGGCCGGGGACAAACTGCAACCGAAGTACATGCCCTTAGCGGGAACCGAACCCGGGTCTCTCTGGACCGCAGGCCGACGCTCTAACCGCTGAGCCAAACCGGCCAGGGCTATATGTTTATTTCTTGAAGATAGCGACTCTCATCTCAATTTTTAATACTTAAACTATCACCTCAATTTTTTAATGCTTAATATAGAGCTCACCATATAGTAAACATTTAACAAACATGTGCTGACTTAAACATATCCTATGCAGCAGGAATTACATTACCTACAATGTATCAGCAAACTTGACCTACCTTATCTCCAAAGGAGAAATCACACAGTGTGCTTAGATTTTCAATCTATAGCAATATGCACAGAGGAACAGGATGAACAGAGGACGAGAACCAGTGGCGATAACCAGGATGTGAAGTGACAAAGGCCAGAGGACAATGGTGGTGACATGACCAGAAGCAAAATTATAGAATAACAAAACTTAATGTCACCTTTATGTCAAAAACAAGGGCTTGTTTCCTGCTTAACTACTTTTTATTAATTTATCTTGTCACTCTACCCAGAACTGAAAGCTTCTATGCAGGGTCTGAAACTTCTATTTTCTCTGTACATCAATCACATTGCCTGGGATGTATGGTCAGCACACAGAGGGAGCTTTGAAACCAGTCAATTGTAAAATTTACCCACATGTTCTGAATTATTCTGCCATCAATCTGACATGTGTTCAACTCATGACAGATTGTATTGAGTGAGCCATCTACTTTTTTCCTAGCGATCAACAACACAAGTTCTACAACACTGGTTTGGGGTTTATATCTTCATTTCTTTCATTTCCCTTGAATTGCAGACTCGTATAGTCTACGTCTTCCTTGAAATTGTCAGCTGGTTGCCTAATAGCCAATTCAAACTTAACATTTAAAAAATTAAATCCTTGTTTTTCCTTCCAAACCTGCTTTCCCCACAGTGTTCTTCATGTTAGTAGTTGGCTTCTTGTCCACCTGGTTGTCATGACAAAAGCCCGATGTTATCCTTAATTGTTCTCTTTCTCTCAAAGCTCAAAAACATCCTTATTGGCACTATCTTTAAAACAAAGCCCTCTTACGTTTTACCCCCTGCACCTGCACAGTCTAAGCCACCACCATTTCTTACCCGGACTAGTGTAGCAGGCTTCTAAGTGGTCTGACTGCTGCCCTCTTTGCCCCTGCCCCCACCCAGTTTGTTCTTTACATAGCTCTCTGATTGTGTTAAAAACTACTGATGGCTTCCTCTGACATTTAGAGTAAAATTCAAAGTCCTTCAGTGGCCTATAAGTATAGGTCCTGCACCATCTGGACCCTTGCTGCCTCTCATCTCATCTTCCACTCTTCCTGTCACTGTTCCACTTACTGACCTTGAATTACGTTTCTACCTCAGGACCTTTGTACATACTATTATTTAGCCTAAAATGCTTTTCCTTAGAAATCCACCTTATTCAAGTTTATTATTTAACTATTGCCTTATTATAGAAGCCAATCCTTACCATTGTCTTGAAAATAACATATTCTCACCTCTCCAACTCTCTGTTCCCTTATTCTACTTCATTTCATAACATCAATGACAACCTGATGTTATGGCATCTATTTATTTATTTATCTTTCTCTCTCCTCACTAGAATGTAAGCTCTTTGAAGGGAAGAAATTTGCTTATCTTGTACACTGCAGCCCCTGCACTTAGGATAATTATTGACATAATATATGTGCCCAATAAATATTTGCTGAATAATGTATAAATAAATGCAATTTCTGACTGTGATAGACTTTCTCTTTGTGTTCAATTCAGAACATACCTGCCTTCTTGTTTTTCTTGCATGAGATTTGGCTCTAAAGAACGCTGGACTTTATTTTGTAAGTATGCCTTTAATTTTTGCAGTTTCAAACTTAGACTCTTCTGAATTATTAGGTTTGTGCATTTTTAAAGGATAATTTACTGTGCTTTTTATCTTTTCTAATTCACTCTCAGGAAGATGGACTGAAAAATAATGAGGTCGTTTAGAATTTAAAAGCAGGATTTTGGCCACCAGATGGAGACCCAGTACTGATTTTTTAATGCTAGACTGACTGAGAAGTAATCATTAAAAAAAAAAAAAAAAAAGCCTAAACCAAATATTTTGTTTTTTTCCATCCTATTTTGTACATGTCTAACAAATTTTACTCTTTAGAAATATTTTTACTTATATTCAGGTGTGGTTAGCAAGTTGAAGTAAAAAGGAATCATAAATAGATTTCATTCAAAGATCATTCGAACATCAGGGTACTTGGCTGATTCTGGGGTGAGGTTGGAAGATGCAGATAGAAAGTCACAACGTGTGGGTGGGGTGGAGTGGAAAGGATTTAGGATTTGGGATTTGTGTAGTGGAAAAGAGCCAGTCAGGGAAGAGTTTTAGAAGGGAGAAGAACTCATGATACACTAGGTGTAGCTACAGCGTGCTTCCTGGGGCAGGGCGCGGAGCTGGGGCGAAGGGCCCGGGGGAGGCTCCCAGGTGTGCTGGCGGCACTGTTCACAGGGACTGTCCTGCTGTCCAGGCACGGTGGGTCCTGCTTGTTCTTTCCTAAATGAGCGGAGCAGTGGGCCGATGTCCCCACTCTGTTCCTTTTATTCTGGTGTTTTCCTGCAGTGCCACGCAGTGTGGAGACCCCTGTGCCCTGAGATGTCTAAGCGCTCACTGTGTCCCGCGAAGTTCTTACAGAATGTGGTTTCCTCATACCAGAAAGAAAAGAGACCCCAGAAAGGAAATTTAAAATAAACTAAAATTGTTTCCTCACTGGGTTTCATTTTCTTTGCTTCCAGAGGTGGCCATAACAAAAAAATGAAACAAAAATTAAATTAAAGTCTTTTTGTGGTAATGCTAGAAGAAAAAGATTTCGTGACCTGTATGCTGTTTGACCTGAACATTAGAGGAAGACGTTTCCTTTTCTCTCCCTGGCCCTCATGAAGAGGTTGATGAACGCCACTTGAGTCTTCTGTCACTCCCCTCAGATGGCACTCACCTTTCAGCTGGGCTCTCCCTTTGTCCTCCCTTCCGTCGGCCTTGTACGGTCCTGTCAGACTAATGCACCTGAAGCAGCGATGACCTGCCGTGTCTGTCAGAGAGGCATTGTGTGCAGAGCAAAATCCAAACTCTTCCGCATGGACAGGTTCCTGTAACACGACTCTATATTCTGGACTAGATGGCTTAGCTCAGGTGTAGCTTTAAAAAAAATTTTTTTTCTTTATTGATTTTTTAGAAAGAGGAAGAGAGAGCGAGAGAGAGATAGGAACATCAATGAGAGAGAACATCAATTGGCTGCCTCCTGCCCACTGGGGATTGGGCATGTGCCCTGACCTGGGCATGCAGCGCTCAACCACTGAGCCACACCGGCTGGGCAGATGTAGCTTGAAGCCTTCCTTAATTCTTCTGAACCAAAGTGACAGAGCCTCCTCTTTGTGTTCTAATGTGTTTGTTTGCACTATCGTTATGTCCCTTATCACTCACATTGCACTGAACTTTATTGGTTTTGACCTTGAATAGATTTGGGGTGCTAGAGGTCTGGAATTCTTATTTCCCAGGGTCTTCAGTGCCAAAAGGAGGGCAACTGGTCAATTTTTGTTCAACCTTTCAATTTCATTTTTGTAGAGTCATGTAGAATCATTCATTCCCTGCCATACCATACTGGAGACTTTCGATAGCTAATTTGATTTTTTAAATTTGCGCCTTTTAGTGTTTGAAAGCAATATGGCCTGTTAGGCAAAAGGACAAACCAAACAGGGTGTTGTTATTTTAACTCTTAAAACATAAATAATTAGTTTCCTTTATGTTACATTATGGTAATATCTCATAGATCTTATTTCTCTTTTGAAAGTTATATGCAAATTACGCATCTATAAAGTCAATTTATAACCTTGTAGGATTAACCAAAATGAAGAATTAGTTGCTGTGTGCACCCTGCCTTTCAAAAATACGTACTCCAAATACGCAAAACAACAGTATGCATGTATTGATTGAAGTAAAGGGAGACATTATTAATAAATCCACTATTGAACAGTGCTTTAGGATTTATTCATTTGTCAAAAATGTATTGAGCATCAACCATTTGTCAGGCACCCTCCTAGGTTTGGGAGAACATTTATAAATAAAATGGTCAACTCAGCACTCAGGGAGCCCACCATCTTCTGAGGAAGATAGACAGGAAACAGTCAATAATGAATGGGCAACATAATTTTGGATAATGGTGATTGCTACTAGGAAAAATCAAACAGCAGTAGTTTATAGAATACCTGAAAGTCCAAGGAGCAATGTCTTTTCTACATCATTATGCAGAAGGGGCGCCCTGGCGATCATCAAGTAGGTCACAAATATGTTCACATTCTTTGTTCACTCTGAGAGATCTGTCCACGTGCCTCTTTTTCAGTTCTCTTTGTCTAATCCTGTAGTCAGCTTGTTTCAAAGATTCCGATCACCCATGGGGTATTTTAAATGTCTCACTGGTGGAATGTTACATCCTCGTTGTTCCCTGCAAGGCTGCTTGAGCGGTAATGCGGCAGGAATCTGATCTTGCAGTCAGTGGGTCACTGGAAACTTGCCACAGGGCCATAGGTGTGAGGCAAGAAGGAGGCAGCATACAATGTGTGTTGCCTCCAGAATCCAAAAAGCCCTCCAAGCATTTTATTTGTTTCTTGGCAGTGGCGGCAAAAGACATGGAAAGTTGCCTTTTGCTTTATAGGGACTATCCTAACATGCCTCCTATCACTGGTGTCTGGAGTCTTCACCGAGGTTTCAGGCCTCTGTATTTTCATGGATTTATCTCAGATTCTCTGCTTCACTCCGGCCTTATCAAGGGGTCCAGTCTACCTGGTGCTCCCTACTCTCTAGATCCCATCAGTCTGGTTCTGTTAGTGTGCTGCACTGGTGTCACTCTGTGGGATAGAGCAGTCAGTGCAGATGAACGTAGGCACCTGAGACTGGGCCTACTCTGAGGCAGAAGAGTGCACCTTACTGCTGTCACTACTGAGCCAGAGCAAGCTGCTTTGAGTGTCCTTTGTCTACTGGAAGGTAGAGAAAGAATTTGCCGGAGCAGCTGCGAGCCAGGTGCTAGGTGTTGGGTTCGTGTGCTTTGGCGAAGAGACCACACCTGGACCAGCAGCTTCAGTTGGTGTAATCACTTGTTTAGGCGTTCCTTCTTTCAGACATAGCTTGGAATTTAATGGGGATGTGTTAAGAATCCTTACCTCAGCAACTTCAGTAATTTGGTGGTGGCACTAATCTCTCTAATCCTCTGAAGATACATCTGGTATTCCTATACACAAACTATTTAGGTAGAGAGATGGCCCTTCCGAGACTTCCTCTTGGTCCTTCTGACCATTATAGACTTTTGTGAGGAATTTTCTATTTCCTAATATATCTGTTCCAATGATATATTAATGACCATAGGGTGAGTCCGTTGTCACATTGAGCTGTCTGCAAGACTGATTTATGTCTGAATTCAATTGATCTTTGATTAGTAAACCACAGTGAATTTCCTTTTTTAAAAAAATATTTTTTCTTTATTGATTTTAGAGAGAGAGGAAGGGAGAGGGAGAGAGAGATAGAAACATCCATGAGAGAGAACATCAATTGGTCGCCTCCTGCATGCTCCCCACCAGGGATCGGGCCCACAACCTGGGCATGTGCCCTGACCGGGAATCAAACCAGTGACCTCTTGGTGCATGGGTCAACGCTCAACCAGTGAGCTACACTGGCTGGGCCCATAGTGACTTTCTGTATTCATAGGGTTTAACATTAACTCAAAGCTGATGTGCGACAATTCTCCAAAGATCTAGGTATTTCCTTACCCTCAATGCCTCACATCCCCTTGTGAAAAATTAGGGTTTATAGAATGTACTTTAGGTAGCTAACTACTTCTTTATTTAAGGGGCTCAGGGTCTGTGAAATAACTCAGAGTTAAGTGTTATGTGAAGGGCTGTTAGTCTGTGTTGGTGGTTCATGTCAGGTGTGTCCACCAGACTCAGAGTTACACAAATCATGTAGAATCTTGGAAGGTTGTTTATTCATCTCCTCAATTATCTAATGACAAAGGTCACTGTTACTCAAAACATCCTGAGTCCACTCTGACAAGAACTATGTCTTCTTTTCTTTGGGCGGTTAATCTCCTAAGCTTATACCATCCTGAGTTCTGATCATTCCAGTTGGAATCACAGTACCTATGTCACTTAGTAACATCCTCACCAGCATCCTTGCTCTGAAGAGAAAAAACACTAGGGCACTTTTCAAAAATCCTGGTGTCTCCCTCAACCAATATGTGTATAAATTTCTTGATTAAGTGAGTATCATGTAGGTTCTCTTGGGCACTTGGGAGACATAAGAGGATGAGTGAGTAGATCATTTATAGTGAATAAACTATGGCATTCCTGTCTCCCAAGTTTTTGGATTACCTTCTTTCTATATATTATGCCAAGAATATTATGACATTTCAACTTCATTTAATGCAGTCACATTGAGGGCAGGTTTTTTTTTTTTATTGTTATGGTAAGAAAGATCTCTACGAGTATAATTTGATATAAACAATCTATAAATCGAGGGTACCCAGAGTACTGGGAAAATGGGCAGGGAGGGTATTCAACAGAGAAGTAGTCAAGACAAGTATTCAACACCTAAAACTAATAGTCTTAGCTTCTGGCTGCCACTCTTTCTTTAGACTGTGTGAAATTATAAAGGAATCAATATTTAAGCCAGCCAAGCCAAACAGAATTGTTTTTAATGACAACCATTTAAAAATCACTGGCTTTGATGAAATCTGAAATTCCTTTTAGGTTACTTTTTTTTTTATTAAAATGATTATTAAAAAGAAATCAAATTATTTGAGTTGATCTGCAACTCAATTTTTTGACTCATTGTAGCATGGACATCATTGCAAGTCAGTGGATAGACGAAATGGAAGAGAATGACTCCCAGGAGAATAGGCAAGGACTCACTCAGCCTTCGACAAAAGGAAGGCTGATTCCTCCGCACCCTGGAATCGAACAGTCTTCCGTCCACTTCTGAACTTGGTCTCCCTGACTGTATTTCTGTTTTGCAACCCATACTATCTTCTGCTAATTATTGTAGACTTACGTGTTTTGTTTTTGCTTTAACGAGTAGTAATATAAATCTTATCTTTTTTTGGAAGATTTTTATGCGTAGTCTCACCTATTTATGCTTCCAGATGAAAATTAGAATTTGATTCACCTTCAAAAAAAATTGGAATTCTAATTGAGATTAATTTCAGAAATGTATGTGGGGATAGTTTTCATGTTCCCTTTCTTTTGTAGCCATCAAGTAGAAAGAATTGAATTTATATTACTTCTCAGTTCATAGCATATTATTATCAATCCATGCCTTACCTACTCTTGCTTGACTTCATGTTCTTTTCCCTTCCTTCATGCATTATTGCTACTTCCATTCCTTTCTCCTTATAAGTACCCATCCTAACATGTTTGAGATGTGTCCTCAAATACATGTGTATTCTTGTGTATTTCTAGTAACACTGGGTGTGTGTACGTTTTTAATTTACATAAATACTACTGTACTGTAGATATTTTGTACTTTTTTCAGTCATGACAATGACTTTGGGATCTATCCATGTAGCTATATGACATCTAATTTGTCATAGTTAATTGTAGAACAGCTAGTCTAACTACTAGAATACTATTTTATTTTATACATTTGCCACATCTTACTCTTCCATTTCCCTGCTAGTGGACACTCACCCTTCATTTTCTGCTACCTAAGGTATACTACAGTGAACCACCGTGCCTTTGTCCCTTCATGGAGCTCTGTGAGCAAGAATTCATCTGCGACACGTCGTCAGACATGGAGTCCTTGGGTTGCTGGGCAAATGGACGCTGTCCGATGGTTTCTGAGTAACACCTGTCAGCGGTGCTTCCACTTCTGATAGCTTTGCCAACACTTGGTATTTGTCTCCTTTGAATTTTTTGTAAGTCTAATTGTATAAATTGGTATTTTATTACTGAAATTTGCATTTCTCTGGGTACTAATG
The DNA here is from genome assembly GCA_030848825.1 of Tadarida brasiliensis. Taxonomy (NCBI): domain Eukaryota; kingdom Metazoa; phylum Chordata; class Mammalia; order Chiroptera; family Molossidae; genus Tadarida; species Tadarida brasiliensis. The sequence goes on along the minus strand of CM061270.1, from coordinate 66,968,123 downwards.
AGTTTAAGTATCTCTTCATTTATTTATTAGCCATCGCACATTCTTTTCAAGTAATTGTTCATTATTCTTTGCCCATCTATACATTTTACTTTCCCCCCCTCTTGGTATGTAAATAGTCCTAATATTTCCTAGATATTAATCCATTATTGGTTTTATATATTACAATGATCTTCTCCCAGTGAGTTAATGCTGTTTATGGCCTTTTTTTGTTGAATAGTCTAATCATTTTTTCTTAAATGTATGATTTGTGCTTTTTGAAACTTATTTAAGAAATTTTTATAATTTATGGAGATACTTATGAACATTTTCTTTCATTGTAATTTTTACGTGTTGCATTTTTATTTTTGCCCTTCACGTTTAGATCTTTGATCCTCCTGAATTTCAGCCTTGATTATGATGTCACATAAGGGCCCTTTTCTCCACATTGTTTTCTTTAATTTCTCTACCCCTTTGTGGTTGTAATAATGTATACTCCCATTAACCTTTATTCTGCACCGTGACCAACATTTGGTATTATTTTTAACTTTTGTTGGTCAGTTCACTAGATGATAAATGATGCTTTGTTGCAGCTGAATAGTTTTCCTGTGTTTAATGAGCATTTCCAATTCTTGTACGACTTACCATTCACTTCTTTTTGTCCATCTTTGTTCAAATGTCATCTTCTCAATAAGTCTACCTTGACTGTCCTATTTTAAAATTGCAGCTTCCCACCTTGCATTCCTGATCCTCCGTAAATGACTCTGTTTTTATTTTTTTCCATACTGCTTATCATCCTCTAGTATATAATTTATTATGTTAACTGTTTATTGTTCATCTCTCATGGACATCTCCCTAGAACGTCGACTCCATGAAGCAAGGGTTGTCTGTTTTACACACTGATGTACTTAGAATAACGCCTGGAAAATAGTAGGTACTTGTTACAGCCTGACCTTCGTCACCCGCCCCCTGCCACCCCCAAAATCATATGCAGAAGACCCTGTACATTCGAATAGACTGTATTTGCAGAGGGGTCTTTGAAGAATTAATTAAGTTCAAATGAGGTCATTAAGGTGGGCCTTAATCCAGTCTGACTGGTGCCCTTGTAAGAAGGGGGACGGTGGACACAGACATCTACGGGGGGATGTCTGTGTGAAGATACAGGGAGAAGACAGCCATCTACTCGTCAAGGAGAGAGGCCTTGGGAAAGAGCCCTGCCGAAATCTTGGTTTTGGACTTCTAGACTCCAAAATGATGAGAAAATATATTTTTGTTGTTTGAGCCACCCAGTCTGTGGTACTTTGTTCTGGTAACCTCAGCAAATGAATGCTGTGCTCAATATAGATGTGTTGAGTTGAATTATAGATTTATTTATTGGAACATTTGCCTTCTGTTTTTTTAAGAGCCCTTTATGTTGTAAGAATATTTACTTTCTCATGTTGAAAATTTATTTCCCTACCTTGCTCTCTTGCCATTTAGCTTTGTTTACACTTGATTATCTTTTAATTTTGTTTACAGTGAGGATTTAAAGTTGTTGTACACAAATTCTTAATGTAAGTATAGTCAAATCAATCATTTCTTAATATACTTGGGATTATTTCTGGAACTCTTACTGTGTTCATTTCCATATCTGTTTATTCTGATGTTAGTATCATAGTTTTTAATTATAAATTTGTAGTATGTTTTAATATCTGTCTCTATTATTTTTTTTCTTTATAGATGCAGTGTTTTCAAATTTGCATGAAAATACTAGGTTAAGGTTTAATAGTATCTTAATTTTTGCTTCATAAAAATGTATTTGTTTTAATTCCTTTAGATTGGTCATTCACTGTTTTTCATCCTGTTACTGATAGTTTAATATTGGAAATTACATAATTTCTTATCCGTGAGAAAGAAAATACTGGAGTTACTGTAATTTTATTTATCTACAGATCGAACTGCTTTTCCAGGTGTAGGGGATGAGCAGACAGCATCGTCTTCGCAATAATCTCACTCACCATGCTGACGAGCGTCTTTTTCAGAATGTTTTCTTCATTTTATTATTTATTTATTTATTTTTAATCCTCAACTGAGAATATTTTTCCATATATTTTCAGACAGAGTAGGAGGGAATAAAGGAGGGAGGGAGAGAGAGAGAGAGAGAAAGAAACATCGATGTGAGAGAGACACATCGATTGGTTGCCTCCCGCACGACCCTGACCAGTGCTGGGGACCAAACCGCAACCCAGGCACACGCCCTTGACTGAAATCGAACCTGTGACTCTTTGGTCCGCGGGCCGATGCTCTAACCACTGGCCAAACCAGCCAGGGCTTATTTTATTTTTTTAATGCAGCCCAACTAGTTGGACACTCACAGACCAGTGCGAGGTGAGTGAGTAGCCTAGTGGGCTTGCAGAACCCTGAGAATGGGTACCTCCTTAAATTTCTTAAATTTCGCACCCCAGAAGTGTCTCTGACTTCAGTCTGGGCTCTTCTGGGTGTGAGTGTCTGGGCTGCTGTGCTGGGTGCTGGGACAGGCACCTGTCCTGGGAGCTGCTGGCAGAATATCCTCCCTAGGTGTTATTTCGCAGTCCAGTCTCGCCTCCAGTAGCTGACACCCACACCTTGGAGCTGTCCGTGGGGGTTTGGCTTAGGACATCAGTACCACCCACTGACTTCCAGGTTAGGGATGTTCTTCACACACAGTGATTTAGAATTTGCCGTCTCCTCATTCTGGTCTCGCTTGTGGGATGTTGTACAGGAGTTCCTGACATGCGGATGCATTCCTCTCCCTCCTTTAGGACAAATAGGGAAGACGTTTGTTTGTATTAAGTCATTTCAATTGCAAAGAAAAGGAGTTAAATATGTTTGATTATTTTGTGATCTTGATATTTTGTTGTTACAAGATATGATCTTGTAATATTTTGTTGTATTTAATTTTAATATTTAAAAAATATTTTATACATAGCTGAAATCAGAATTCTGTGTGATTTCTTTTCCTGCTTTTTCCACCTAACACTATATTGGAACAGTTTCTTAACATTTGGTAAACACATTTGAATGGCTGCGTAATACTCCATTAAACGGATATATTGAGTTTTGATCTGTGATTTGACCTCTGATTTTTTTCTGTGGAAGAGATCTTTTAGGCTTATTGATAATTCAGTTTGCTATAAATGTGTATCTACTTTATGTAACACCATGTGTTTTATTTGTAACCCTGGTGATGGTGGTGGAGGTGTGTAAGTGGGATTTTAGATTATAAACTATAATGAAATGTATAAAAATTGCGTTTAGAACACCGAGGAGGGAATAGTTTCTTTGCTCTTGGTATTTGGGGATATGTCTTCATTGATCAGTGGCATTTGAAATGGTCTTGAAGGCTAGGTAGAATTCTTGGAGTAAGGAAGAGAGAGCATTCAAGGTAGAAAGAACAGCATAAAGACATGGAGTACTAAAAATATGGAATTCAGTGCTGCCATGTTCAACTGTGCTTAAAGCAACCCACTGATAAGTCTAGACTCTATCTTTTCAAATACTCTTAACTATATCCCTTTTTAGATTCTCTTAGCTGCTGATAAAATTCAGTCAATTATGTTATTTATGTATTATGTCTACATATTTCCTCTTCTTTCTCTGCTGGCAGCTGTGGAAAATTAGATGGTGAGGCAACTGGTTCTCTATGTGTCTTTTCTCTAGTATTCTGAGTTTAAATTTATTAGTCTTATAAGAAATGGTTTTGGGAAAAGGCAATAGCCCTAGAAAGACAGGAAACAACCTGAAAATGGCTGCAAGGTTTTGTGCAGAGATGGACGGATAGATTTTCAAGAAATAATGGTGTTTTCAGCTTGTGTGAAAAATAGAATATAAAACAGAAGAAAATAACCTCACTGATGCTCCACCCTTACTTGATACAGTGCCCTTAACATGGAGAATATCCAGTCACTTCTGAGAATGCAGAATTCTAAGAACAAAGGACCTATACTGTACATATGGTAAGCTTTAAGTGGGCAATTTGTGTGTGTTTTACCATTACCAGGATATATATTAGGGCTGGAAATCACCAAACTAGAAACAAGGAGGCCTCTTATCAAATTAGCAAAAGGGCAGTGAGATTTGCTAAGGCTGGAGATGTAATGGTGAGATAACATGCCAGGTCTGCAGGGAGCACTAATTGCAGCAAGAGATTCAAGTCTGTTGAAATCAAGGCGAGCTCTGTAGATTTGTGGAAGTAAATCAAAACAGTGCCCATGGCGGAACCCGGCTAATGAAGACCCTGCTGGTGCCTTCTGCCCTGAGTGTGTCCACAGTCGTCCTCAGGGCGGGTGGCTGTGGTGGTCACACTGAGGACGACTGAGAGCTTTGCACCTCCAGTAGCAAGCCTGCAGTTACCCAGTGAGGGAAGACATTCAGATTCTGTGCTGCAGAGGGGTGCTGGCATCACCTTAATTCAGCCAAGCCGGAACCCCCTACCGAAGCTCTTCATAAAATAATTCCGAACTTTGCCCAAGACAAAACTTTATGGCAGTCATCTTTTAGTTTGAAAATTAATAAATCAGCCTTTCTAGGATGGCTACAGCTTGATTCAAAGATGTTCTTTAGATGTATTTCCTCCCTATTCGTACTCAAAGTTACATTAGAGGAGAGAGGCTCTCTAAGTCAGATACACGTCTTGTCTCTCAGATGAATTCCTCTCACTTTCTGATAGTGAAAGAATACGTTTCCTGTACTCGGGGACAGTAATCACACTCTGCAGTTAAGGTGCCGGTAATGCAAAGTTCTTTGATTTTAAGCTTTGTAGTTCCATGTGACAAGACTAGGGTCAGAGGTGTAGAATGATGGTCAACTTGCGATATGGGGAGAAATGGATATTTTTTTTAAAGGAAATTTTAGATAAAATTTAAATATATGAAGTTTTTATTTTAGGGACTTGTTTAGATTCAAATATTTTTGGAAATACAAGTATGTATTTACATGGCTTAAATTTATTTTTTCTGTGTATAGAGATATAAAACTCTATAGATGAAATACTTAATATAGTATAAAAAGATTAAATATTTTGTTCTAACTTGGGGAAATTTTACAAATTTCTTTTAAAAATAGCCCTAGAACAAAAAAAAATAAACAAAAATATTAGAAGAAAAATCTTGGATATGGGATGGGGGTTAGATGTATTACTCCTAATTTTTTTTCCTTAGGATTCTCTGTTAGGTACTATCATCATGCTGGTTAAAAAGGTTCTGTCCCCAGGGCCACATCAAGACTTTAGAGGCCCTACATACTAAAAATATTATTGCAGGGATGGTGGTACATGGAGGGTTTATGTCATTATTAAAAATACAAAAGAGAGAGTACAAGTGTCTGATTATTTGTACTCTTCTAATGATGATTACTTCAGTGTTTTTTATTTACACACCTATATTGTGTGTGTGTGTGTGTGTGTGTGTGTGTGTATAAACATAACAATCATATAAAATCATTTTTTATGCTCTTGTTTGAATGTACTTAACCCAGCACTGGCTACCTCTTTGGAACTCGGTCATAGGATTTTTTTTTTTTTACATATCTCCTGCTGCCTAAAATATTCTTAGAGACATTATGGCCAACGTTATACTGATAGCCTTTAAGTTGAAATCAACCCACTGTACATATATGTATAGTGTATATGTATGTGCAATACATATGTATGTATGTATGTATACACACACACACACACACACACACACAGTAGTACAACTTGATTTTATGTGTTTGTTAGGATTCCCAGTGTTTTAAAACGATATAAGCAGTATACAAGCAATATAATAGAAATGGGTTGGAGGGAGAGAAATAATTCCTCATTCTGTTACCTCTCTACTTTGGAAACGTGAGGATTTTACTTGCAATGTCCACCTTGTTTCCTTGCACTAAATTACTACCAGCAAGTGAAATTTGTTACCTGTATAAATAGACCACACTTGTCTCAAATATCATCATTCCAAAAAAGATCTTGTTCTCATAGCATTGCCCTCAGAGACTCAGGATTGGTTCATTCTACAGATATTTTGGTGGGTCTACCGGGTGCAGATCATTCCCTAGATATTTATGCAAGATCTGTGCTTGGGACACAAATGAGTAATATCATTCCTGACCTCAAGAAGTTTATTTCTGATAGGGAAGATGAGAACATTAGAGTTATCTGTAGTAAAAGGTAAGCTAGCGTACATTTTGCACTAATGTCCATTTCATATTTAAGGAATAGGGTAGAGTAGGATTTAATGTCACACATGTATTTTAATTTTGGCTTAGACCAAAAAGACACTACTTTTTTCATTTCTGTACTCCGTGGGTGTGGAGATGAGTTAATTTCCAGAAAAAAATACTGCTGCTTCGCTATTAAGAGACAAAGCAATTCGATGGAGAGTTTGAAATTCTTCAGTGTACTTTGCCGTATAGGAAGTTATCTTGCTCTTCCCACTCAAATAATGAAAGCAAACAAACAAAGGAAAACACCTGCTTATTTCACCTCTAATTGTGTTTTCTTTTATCCTGGCCCCCAAGGGCCAGATTTAGTCAACAGCTGTGCGCCATGTGTGCCCAGAATCTGCAGAAATGTGTGCGTGGATCTGCAGAGCACACTGTCTTTTTTTTCATAGAACATTCATGATTGAGTTTAGTTTATTTTTTCCAATTTAGTGTTTAAGAGTATTCATGATAAGAAATAACACACACCCACATGCACACAAATTAAAATGATTTTTCAAAGCACAATGGAGAGAAAGCATTTTGTAAGGTCTGCTGTTTCGTGAGACAATTTGTAGCAGAACTTTGTCTAGAAAAGGAAACTTTTTTCTATCATCCTTATTCTTGCTCAATTATAGATATAGTTTGACAGTTTTCTGAAAGTTGCTACTTCTTATTAAGGAATTTCAGGATTTACTGTTTAAATAATTGGGAAACATTGATTTTCCCTCTATGATTTAACTAGTAACAATAAAAAAATACTCATGCCCCCAACTTGAGAAACAAAGCATCACCAATACTTTTGAAAGGTTCTGTGTGTCCAATTCTAACTACATCTTCCTTCCTCTGTATTATTATAACCAAATTCCTGATTTTAGTGGTTATCATTTCAATGCTTTTCTGTGTAGTTTCACCAATTTGTATCTGATACAGAACTGTGCTCTTTAATCTTGTGTTTTTCATAGAAATGATTTTCCTTCATTGAACAGTACATTGTGGTTCATCCATTTTGATGAATGTACCTGTACTTTAATTCATTTCTTGATATTGATAATTTGTGCTACTGTCTTTTTCTTTTTTGTCTGGCTAAAGGGTTATCAATTTTATTGATCTTCTCAAGCAATCAGCTTTAACTTTCCCTATTGATTTTTTTGTTTCAACTTGATCGAGTTCTACTCTTTATTATTTCCTTTGTTTTGCTTTTATTTTTTCTATTTTTAGTATAAAGTTTCAGGTAGTTGATTTGAAAATTTTTTTTTAATATGAGCATATAATGCTATATATTATCCTCTATGCCTGGCTTTATCTCTGTCCCACATATTCTGTTACACTGTGTTTTTATTTCCTTTAACTAAACATATTTTCAGATTTTCTCTGTGATTCCTGGTTATATAGAAATATATTTTTGATTTTCACATATTTGGAATTTTTCCACCAATCTTTCTGTCATTGATTTATAGCTTAATTCCTTCACTACCAGAGAACAAATAATTTTCTGATGATTTAAATTCTTTTAAATTTGTTAAGGTATCTTGGTCAGTATTCCATGTATACTTGAAGAGAATATTTATTCTGCTGTAGTTGGATGGAGTATCAACTAGGTTAATCTCCTGTATCCTCACTGATGTTCTATTTCCTGTCTTTATTATTAGAGAGAACTGTTGAAGTTTCCAAATAGAGTTGTGAAATTTCTATTTATTCTTTTAGTTCTGTCATTTTATGCTTTATGTATTTTGAAGCTGATTTTAGGTACATGCACATTAAGAATTTTTATATCCTCTTGAAGAATCATCCTGATAATATATTATACCTCTCTTAAACTTGGTAGTGTTTCTTTATATGAAGTCTACTTTGCCTTCCAAAAGTGACCCCTACTTCCTTTTGTTTAGCGTTTTCTGTGAGATATATATATATCTTTACCATCCTTTTACTTTTAAACTCTCTATGGCTTTATAACTAAGATTGATTTCTGATAGACAAAATATAGTTTGATCTTTTAAATCCAATATTTCAATCTATATCTTTTAATTGGATTGTATAAACCATCTATACTTAATGTATTTTTTATGTGGTAGGATTTAAAAGCTACCATTTTGCCAGTTTTTCACTTATGCTATTTCTTAAATAATTTCATGTTTTTATTTTACATAGTATTTTTATTAGAAAAATGTGTTTGGATTTTATCAAATATCTTTAGGGACACTGTATTGATGTGATTACATTGTGTGCTTCTTTTTTTTTTTTACTCCTCACCGGAGGATATTTTTCCATTTATCTTCAGATAGAGTGGGAAGATGAGAGAGAGAGAGGGGGGAGAGAGAGAGAGAGAGAAAGAGAGATGGAGACACATCGACTGGTTGCCTCCTGCACGACCCTGACCAGGGCAGGGGCCGAACCAAAACCTAGGTACGTGCCCTTGACCGGAATTGAACTCATGACTCTTTGGTCTGCGGGCTGACGCTCTAACTGCTGAGCAAACCGGCCAGGGCTGTGTGCCTCATTTTTGTTAAAATAACTTGACAGATTTTTTCAAGCTGAACTCCATCAAACTGTATGTATCTTTTTGCAACTTGCTTCTTACCTTCACACTTTGCTTCTGCGATTTAACCAATTTGATACTTGGAGATACGATTTATTCATTTCAACTACTTCATAGTGTCCATCTTATAAATATATAACAGTTTATATATCTAAATCTCTATTTCTAAACAATTAGTTCTTATTCACCTTTGCTATAATTAGTGCTCCAGTGAATATTTCTGCATATGTGTCATTATTCTTATTACTTTGTTTGCTAAAAGTGGAAATAATGGGTGGTTTCATCTATATATGCCAACTAGGTCAAGTTGGTTGACCATATTGTTTGAGTCTTTCAAATGCTACTGATTTTCTGTCTACCATCCTAAACATTTATGTCCTGCATAAGAAAGCTTCATAATATTTGAAGCAAAAAAGGGGCAGAACTCTGAAGGAGAAATGTCCCTGCAGTTGTAGTAGGATCTTCCAGTACCCTGATGTAAGTGAGGCTATAGGAGACCTGAGAACACGATCACTAACTTGATGTGGTTGACACCTACAGAATACTTTACCCAGTGGTGGCAGGTGAATACGTCTTCTTCTTGAGTGCATGTGGGATATTCACCAAGACAGACGATGTTCTGGGCCGTAGAACAAACCTCATATTTACAAGAATTAAAATCACGCTAAGTTTGTTCTCTGACTACAATGAAATTAAACTAGCAATTGATAACAGAAAGATATCTGGGAAAATCTCCAAACTTAAAAAATTAAATAATACAATCCATAGGTCAAAAAGGAAATTACATGGGATATTTCAAAATATTTTCACATAAATGTAAACAAAAGTACAACATACCAAAACTTGTGGGATGCTGCTAAAGCAGTTATTAGAGGGAAATCTACAACATTCGGTATTTATATTAGAAAAGAATAAGGGTCTCAAATCAACGATTTAAGATCTACCTTAAGGAAAAAAAGTAACCTAAAACAAGTAGAAGAAAGTAATTATATAAGATCAGAAACAAATGAAATTGAAATCAGAAAAACAATAGAAAAAATTAATAAAATGAAAAGCTTTTCTTTGGAAACATCAATAGGAAAAAATTGGTTGAGAAAAAAAATAGAGAAGCTGCTTTTATCTGTATCAGGAATTTAAAAAGTAATACCAGTGTAGAGCATTCAAATATTGACAAGACAATAGGAGCATATTATGAACAACTTTATACCTATACATTTGACAATTGAGATGAAATTGACCAATTTCTTAAAAGACACAAACTACAAAAACACCTGCAAGAAGAAATCGATTACCTGAATAATTTATTTATTAAAGAAAGTGAATTTATAGTTAAAAACATTTTAATAATGAAAATTCCACACTCAGACTATTTCACTGGTGAATTCTACCAAATATTTAACAGAAATAATGCCAATTTTACACAAATTCCTCCACCAAAAAAAAAAAAAAAAAAATGAAAGGAAGGAACACCTCCCAACTCAGTTTTCAGAGGCCAGAATTACCCAAATACTAAAACCAGACAAAGACATTACAAGATGGTAAACTATAGACCACTGTGACTCATGTACATGTTTGAAATTATTAAAATGTGTACTGTCATTTTAGCAAGTGTCTGCTGTCACTCTCTCAAAATATATATTGTCATCCTGGTAAGAATTTGAGGGATGCAAATTTAAACAGGAGAATTTTTAGCATCACACATGTTAAATTTGTTTTGCTCTATTTAAAGCTTGTTTCAGATTTTGACATTTGGACTTTCAATTAAAGTCAGACCTTTTGTTGCGTTTGAGCTGATTAACCTTTTGCAGTAGATAACTTTCCTTTAGATAGTACCAAGAGATTCTCTGAGGAAAGAATCGGGTGAATCCTTATTTATAGTCATAAAATGTATCACAATCAGTCTTAACTTTTTATATTTTAAGTGGGATTAAAGTGTCAACAAAATTTAAGCTTACTACACAGTTTTTTGTTTTAAACAAAACCAGTAAGAGTCAAACTTACTTGCGTTCCATGTAGGGAATTTGGAATTCTGAGACGTTTGAGATAATGTAGTGTCCATTCTTTATGCAGTGCATTTGATAAATCGATGAAGAGTAGCCCAGTTCAGTGCTGCTCTCTGACTTCCATTTAACTCTTTGGTCTTAACTTAGAAGCATATTTTTATAATTGTTTCTTGTGCTCTAATGTTTCTTTTAAACTTAGAACTATCCAGTTGTTACTTTAGAATCTTAAGGATTCATTTCGGGCGTGCGGAGCTAAATTTAGGAGGTCTGGACTAGAGAAAGTTGGAGCAGATATGTTATCTTTTGGATTCTAATACTGCAAAATATGGCTGCCTTCCCCAAGTGTGAAATACCTGACTTAAATCCCATCTATATCTGTGCCTTCCAGGTTTTGTGATAAAATTAAACTAAGTTTCAATAAACACTACACTACAAGCTACAATATGAATGGAGTATCAATTATTTAGGAGTGGGAGTCACTAATATGGATATGACAATTTCTCATTAACACTTAACAACTTAATAGCTGTTTTTACATTAGATTAAAATAGTAATTTAGCTGCTTAGTAAATGATTAAATGCAGAGTGTTATGTAATCTGTTCACTAAGAGTTGGTAAACGTTGCCAAACACTCGTGATTCATTTCTTTAATAACGTTAGGGAGTATGAGGCCATACGTTTCGGTGGAGGAGGTTCCGCCGGGCAGCACAGGAGGGTGGGAGAGCGTGGGCATGACTGCAGGTCTAGCTTTGGGTCCTCGTAGTTATGCAGCCAGGAGCAACTTTGCCTCTCTGAAAGCTCAGCTTTCCTTCTATAAAATGCTTCAACTTATATTGTAAGATGATGATGATGATGATGATGATGATGAAGAATACTAACATGTATACCTCAACCAAAGATCATTGCTGCCAATTCACTGGCAACAGGAATCCCCAATTTGAGGTGCAGTGAGGGGAGAGAGATTCAATTCAGTGCAAATTATGAAACCCTTTATGAAACGGCTCGCCCGTAGAACAGCTCAGTTGTGATCCAGCTTGGCTGTGGGAGAGCTCAGCTGTGGAGCAGCAGGGCTGTAAGGCAGCCCTGGGGAGAGGTGGCCCTGGCCCCAGTGTTGCCACTTGGCCTCCCTCTTGCTAGACAGCTCACTCCATTCTGCTTTGCGCTGCTCCGCTGGGGTCTGATGAAGTGGCTCTGCTCTGCTCCACTCCAGCTGGCAAGCCAGCTCCTCTCAGCTTTGGTGTCACAGCTCCAGCTGGGGAAACAGCCCTCCGTGGAAAGGGAAAATGTGCTCCCTAAGCCAGAGGGGAGCTGACTTACACAGAAGTCCCCACTCCTGGTCCCCAATTGGTCTGCCCTCATGCAGATGAAGACTCCAAATCCTCACAGTTTGATTGGCCCAAATCAGAAGGTAGCTACTCTGATTGGTCAGTGAAGATGCAAATGAGGGTATAGCTGCACAGTCCCTATTGGACAGGGAAAGTCTCAGTCTTATTGGTCAGATTTTCATCCTAGGAGCTCTCTTATAAAGGTTGACTAAGCAGGAGCACAGTGCACAGGCTGACGGTTCAGCCTGCAGCTTTTCTCTGATATACAGTCTGCAAGCAGTGGTTGCTGGACTCCGGTTATGAATTTGGGCACAGTTAACCGCGAATCCTTTTTGGCATATTTCCTCTTGGAGGTGGGGTACACAATACATAGTATCTGCCTGTGTTATTGTTAGGGGTTGAACTGGATTGTATCTGGGTAATGCTTTCTGTGCTAAGACGGCATATTTCCCCCCAAAGAAAACAATGTGGGGAAGGAATGGGAAAAATTTAGTAAGTATTGTCTTTATTGCAGGATTTTCGAGGGGAAGATGAGGCAGGTTTATATTATGGTTGACTTAAAATTCCTATTATTTGTTTCAATGATGAAGATATCCAAAAGAAGAATCCAGAAACAAAATGCTTAACCAACACCTTTGTACAAACATAGTATGGAAACCAAGAAAACTTGTCATTTTGTTTTTAAATGTATCTTACACTAACAAACTCAGGGTTTTCTCAAATACTATTGCAATGAGAAATGTGCTAGATTTTCTTTTTGGGTCCAATGGCCACATCTTTTCTTTAACATTTGGAGAGTCAGTGGACCCAAATTAGGTAACAGTGTTCAGGAATTAATGGAGGATTTGAAATCAAGACTATTTGAAATCAAGATATAGAATAACCAGTTTCAAATAGTCTTTTTTTTTTTTTCCTTTTAGAAGAACAACAAAACTCAACAACAAAATCTAGGTGAGAGTGGCTGCGACCTGGGGTGTAGGGCGTGCAAGTAGAGTAAGTCAGAAAAAAATAGTGGTTTGAATTCCTTTGAAGGTTACAGATAAGGACTCTAATTTTGGAGGAGATCCCCTCCATCATGTTCTGTTTTGGTATCTTGTTCTCAAAGACTGCCCATTGTTGCTTTTTTACCAAAATCACAGTCTATACAGCAGTCACACTATTGTGCACACCACTTTTTTGTGCATAATAGGCATTTCATTAATTTAATGAATATTCACTGGCTACCTATTATGAGTTGGGGACCTGATGATGTAACAGTATACAGACAGAAAAAATCCCTGCCCTGATGGGACTCCTAGTATAGTAAGTGAAGGAAGACGATAAATAAATTCAGAAGATTTATAATGTGGGAACATAATAAATGATATGGGTAAAAATAAAGCAGGAAAGGAGGAGAGGGGGTTTGTGTCTGAGGGACATCTCATTAAGAAGGTCATATTTGAGCCCTGGCTGGTTTGGCTCAGCGGTTAGAGCGTTGGTCTGCGGTCCAGAGAGACCCAGGTTCGGTTCCCGCTAGGGGCATGTACCTCGGTTGCAGTTTGTCCCCGGCCCTGGTTGGTCGTGCGGGAGGCAGCCACTCGATGTGTCCCTTTCACGTCGATGTTTCTCTCTCTCTCTTCCTCTCTCTCCCTCTCACTCTATCTGAACAAAAAAAAAGGAAAAAAAATGTCCTCGGGTGAGGATAAAAAAAAAAAAAAGAAGGTCATATTTGAGCAAATACATGAAAGAGGTCTCTGAATTAGTCACGGTGAATGTCTAGAGAGGGAGCAGTCTTCCCTATTAAGGGGCCAGCTAGTGTAAAGGATTTGTGTGGACTTGGGAGTGGTCTCTTCTATTTGAAGAACAACAAGGAGGCCAGCATTCTTGGAGCAGAGTTGGTGAGGGAGGGAAGAGGAGAAGATGTGAGAGCAGAGGTCATGGGCTAAGGACAGATCCTAAAGGCCGTATGAGCCACTGTCGCTTGGAGTGAAACAGGAAGCCCGGACAGGGCTCAGAAAAGGCTGATAAGAGCTGACATTTTTAAAGGCTCACCGTAGCTTCCATAGTGAGAATCAAATGTAAGGGGACTAGAGAGGAAACACAAATAACCAAAGTCTATTCTATAGAACTAAGTTGTGAGTTGCTTACTTGCTTCCTTATGCGTGTTGTGCCAGGGAGATTATTAGTGAATACCCATTATATCTGTGAGATTGGAAGGGTTGGCTTCCTCGAGGGAAAAGTGATTTCCTTTCGGCACATAAGGAAATAGTCCTAGGTGATGCAGAGACGTCCTTTCTCCTATTAGTGGAGACTCGGTGACAGGAAGGTGAACTTGCTGGCTCTGGCCCACCTGGATGTTTGAGATCTATTTCTGGAATGCAGATTTTATCAGGTATGTACAGAGCTTCTTCCTTTTATTCCAACTTAAAAGTTCCCTAATTGGGTTGAGTTCAGATTCTGTGTCATAGTTCTGTTGTGCTGGGTGACACTAATAAAGAAAGAAACGATGTATTCCTAGGTGTAGGAAAAATGGAGTGTAGTAATTAGGCAGGGTTGTCCCTCCACTGGACAAAAGCCTGAAGCAGCTCAAGCAAACACCAAACAAAAACCCGGCGCCTGCACGCAGTGTAGATGCCTGGTGGAATCTTAGCAAATGTGTTCTCATTTATTCTCCGGCAGTGATACTCTTTTCACAAAGCATTCCACACTGTGATAGCTGTATCATTAGCCTGATAATCTCAAGTTAGTTCCCTATTGATTTTTACATGTTTTGCTCTATAATACTGGTTTAAAGCAGAAAGCTGAACAGCTTAAAGAGATTGGTCTAAGAAATTGTAGGTTAGGTGGGAAAGGAAAATAGACCACCTTTGGAAAAGAAGTGTAGTTAAATCCAAAGGGAGCAAACGGCTTTGCATCTGTTCAGTAGGTATTGACTAATTTCCGTGTGTCCCATGGTGGGCTAGGTATGGGGGCGTGGTCAACGCAGTGCTTGCCCCACAAATGCTGATGTCTACCTTGCTGTCTGGATATGCTGTAGCTTCTTTAATTATGCACTCTTGAGCATGTGATGGATGTATTATTTAGCATAACACGAGTTGTTGTTGTAAATAAAGCACAACATTTCAGTGGCTTAATGAAATGAAATTTTATTTCCTGCTCATGTAAAGGTCCAACACAACAACTTTCTCCCATGTGGTGATTCAGGGACCCAGGCTCTTTCCATCCGAGGCTCTGTCATATCCTCAGGTCTCAGAATCCTCTGCAATGAGTCAGCAGACAGGGAGAGAAAATGGAAAAGGATAGATAGTTCCTGGATGGGCATTCATGTTTCAGCTGCAACACTTTTTTTGAGAAGAGAAAACACTTTTTTTTTTTGGTGAACAGGTAGCTGATTTTGCTATGTATGATTTCTAATTTTTCTCTATTGTCAATAGCAGTACTTCTAAATAGCTTTGAACAAATAGTTTTCTCTTTTATTTGAGATTAGTTTATTTGGGATATATTTTTAGAAGTGAGTATACTGGATGTGAGTTTTAATTATAAAATAACTATAAACTATGTTTTATTTAATAAATACATTAAAATCCTAATCCATATACTTGTAAAGTTATTGGATACGAATCAACTCTGGTTCATCGTTACTAAGGCTTGACTGAAGAATATTTTGCTCTCTGTTCCAGGACAATGAATGCCATGAGAACAACAAACATATTTATATGGTCATATGTAACTAAAAATACTTTATTACTGTTACATTTTATTCAGCACAAAACATGAGTTAACTGATTTAACAAAACAGATACATGTACTGTTAGACTAAATTATTTAAACAATACATGTGACTTGAAAAAAAATTCAGCATGTGTCTAATAGTTTTCATATTCTTTTTGTTTATTTATAGGTAGGAAAAGAAATATAATTCCAAACTTCTTAATTTAGGTGAATCTGCCCCAAAGCTTAAAAGGTAATCATTTTTATAACTTTAGATGAAACAACATATGTGAGTAAAACGGAGCAGTCATTTTACATACATCTATATGTAAATATATTTAAAGTATCTCCAGCACAATTGAAACCAGACTGATGCTGGGTTCTATTTTGTGTGAACTAAAATAATAAAACAAAAAACAAAAATTACATTTCCCGATAGTGAAAACTAACAAGTTTACATAAGAAACAGTGTCAAAAAATTGCTATCATTGCCCTGCCCAGGTGGCTCAGTTGATTGGATAGTCATCCCATACACCAAAGGTTGCGGGGTTGATTTTCAGGCAGGGTACATATGGGAGGCAACTGATGGATGTTTCTCTCTCACATTGATTTTTCTTTCTCACCTCCCTCTCTCTCTCTCTTTCTCTCTCTCTCTCTCTCTCTCTCTTTCTTACTCTGCCTTTCCCTCTAAAATCAATAAAAATATATCCTGGGTGAGGATTAAAAACAAAATTGCTACCATAATACTTTTTGGCAGGAGAAACCCATCAACATCCCAAATATTTAAAGAACTCATTCTAATTTATCACGTTCTTTCTCTACCTCCACCAGCTATATGGTCCAAGAACTATGAGGGGAAAGCATATGGGAAAATGTTTGCATTTGTTATGAAACATTTTTGTCAAATTAGCAAAACCTTATGAAGTAAGACCCAGAGAACCCAGAGACACCCTTGACTGAAAGGGGTGTTGTAGGGCGGTACTTTCTGAAGATGTTCCCAAACCCAGCTGAGTACCTGGCACACTGTTCTATGTGTGGGAAGTTGTACCTCAGCCTCATCCCCCCATCGTGTCTGCAAGGTTCATGAACGGCGGCCACAAGGTGGTCAAGGATCCACGTGGCTGCTTTCTCTGACTCAACATGGCACACGATGTAGGTGAGCCCTCTCTGCCCAGGCTGAGATCACTGATCGGGGACCACCACTCCACTTCGGTCTCTATCTGTGGTTTCCTCATACTTACTTGTCTTTTCCCTCCAGTAACAGTTTTACAATGTATACTATGTTTCTGCTTCTTGAATATTACAGCATTCTTCTTTTAAGGTACAGCATCTTTTTGTATACATTATGCGGCTATGCTTTATTTTGTGACCTCCTTCTTGGTTAAGAAGAGATTACTTTTCTAGGCCTAGCATCTGCTGATACCCAGATTGAACGATTTCTCCTGTTCTCGCTACCTACTTGTTTTCTCTAAAACTGTTTTGTTTTATTAGCTTCTTTTTCAAAATGGAAACATTAAAACATGCACATAGTAAAAACTTAAAGCAGGACAAGAAGATAACACAACGGAAGTGTCAGAACGTGGGATTTGAAATAAGACATACCTGGTTGATGCCGAAGCTCGCCGCTTACTAGCTGCACCAGCCTGAGCAAATTACTTAAATTTCTGAATCTTAGTTTATCAATCTGGAAGGTGGGGATTAAAATACCCATTTCATAGCATGTTGTGAGGGTTCATGTGAAAGTAATGTAAGAAAGCGTTTTATAAACAGTAAATTGCTGTCTGGATGGTCATTATTGTCGCTAATGGTAAAGATTTTAGCACTTTTCCCACCATGTCTTGGGGTGGACGGTGGGAAGATGGTTTCAGCTACTTCACTGCCATTTATATATGTATGTATATATTTACTTATTAAATCTCAAGTCAGATTTTTTTTTTTCTGGGAACGGTGTAAAGCTTGAACACATAGTTGGAGGGAAACCTTCGGACTAGCTGTGGATAAGTAAGAGGAGACAGCGCTAGAGACATAGGTGGAGAAGACTGCTCTTTTAAGAACTGGTCTCTCAAGTGATAATTACCATTGCTGTTCCTTGTGCATTCTTCCAGAACGATTCCATTCACAGATGAGATACGTGTGAATCCGTTTTAGAAGCGGCTCACGCAGCTGAGAGCATCACATACACTCTTCTGAACTTGATGCATTTAACACTGTATTTTTAAAATCACTTTATATTCATATGAATTCTCCTCATTCTTTTTATTAGTTCTATGGCATTCTTTTATATGGATATAACCATAATTTGCAAAAAAACCACAAACAGTCCACAGTTGATAGATTATTTATAAATTTTATATTAATAACAACTCTGCCATGACTACTACATGCCTTAGCTTATATCCACTGACATAGTAATACAATAACTACCCAGACACGCTGACTCAAAGGGCATAGACATTTTACAGTAGGATACGTCTTGCCCAGATGCCCTCTAAAGAGGTTGTACCAATGTTCTCTCCTGCTCCCAGTGTAGGAGAGCGTCTGTTTCCCTTGAACTTGGAAAACTCATCTACTATCAAGCTTTTTTGATCTTTGTCCAAATCATCTATTAAAAATTATTATTTTAATTTTTATTTATTTAGTTATAGTTGCAGTTGAATGTTTTTTAAGTGCCTATTACCCGTTTTTTAAATGCAATGTCTGTTTATGCACTTGCCCATTATTCTACTGGAGTTTTTTTTTATTTTTTTATAAGTAGGCTTTGGAGGAAATCTTATTTATCATCTACCTTACAGAAAGTAAGACTTTGTTATATATAGTTCAAATATTTGTTTATAGTTTGCTATTTGTCTTATGTTATCTATATTTTTTCATCTTGAAAAAATTATATGTAGTTAAATTTCTTCATTTTTTTCCTTTTATGATTTCCAGTATTTTGATTTTAGCCACTCCAAGATGTTTCCTACTTTTACTGTTTTACAATATTATATTTCAAGGCTGTGATCTCCACGTCCTGAGTTTGACAATGCACTCTAGTTACGTAAAATGCCATCACTGGGGAGCTGGATGGAGGGCGGCGGGGGCCTCCACCCTGTATGATTTTTGCAACTTGTTGTGAGTCTATAATTATTTCAAAAGAAAAAGTTGACAAAAAACAATAAGATGAAGCAAAAGGCCAAAAGCACTGTAGCTCAGCAGCGTTGTGTGGAAAGGTCAGGTAACCCTGATCTACACGAGGCGTTTGAAGAAGACGTGTGATAAAAGCAGAGAAGAACACCACTGCACCTGGGTAATGCTAATGACCATTTCTTCCTTCACGTAATGCGTCACGGTGTCCAAAGGACACCTTTGCGTGCGTACTGGTGTGTAGTTCTCCTCACTGCCATGGAGGTGGGTGTACTGTCCCTGCTGTCCACATGTGCTAATAGGCTCAAAGGGGTTACGTGACTGCACAGAGTCACAGGACTCCCAAATGACAGATCTGGGACCCTCCCCGGGCTAGTGCTGCGTCTGATGTATCACAGTGTCCTTTGGACTTTCAGAGCAGAAGACGACTCTGCCTCCAGTAAAGGACACAGCCAGTGGGTGGAAAGCAGCTGTGGGTTTGCGGGGAGGAGGCGTGTTTGGAGATGGAGGGTGTGGGGGAGGTGGTGGGTGGGGCAGAGGGGAAGATGCACACGGTCAAAGGCAGGGTTGCTGCGTCCATGGAGTGGTCACTGTCAGTGCTGCCGAAGTACTGATAAACAAGTGAGCATAAGATGTCCAACCTGGGGACCTCCTGGTGCATGGGTCAATGCTCAACCCCTGAGCCACACCAGTGGAGCACTTACATCATTCTTAAGTCCTTCTTCTCTTTCCCCTTCTATATCCAGCAAATCACCACATCCTGTTTATTCTGCTCCTGAATGTTTCAAAATCAGTCCCCCCCCACCCCCCACCCCTCCAGCTAATCACCAGGTAAGGCAGCCATCTATCTCTCAACTAACTTTTCATGTCTCCAGACTGTCTCTTCTTTCAGTTCACTCCATGCTATGGACAGAATGTTCTCTCAGAGACCTGGTTATGCCCATCCCGCTTAGCAGTTCTGCAGGAACCTCACATTGCTTTCAAGGCCGAGTCCAAACTTACTAATGAAACCTGTAAGGTCCTCAGTGTCTGGTCTCCATCTCTTCCCTCTTCCTCCAAATCAGCTACTTATGTTTTCTGACCTCACGACAAGTCTGGGTGAGGAGGCCTTCTTGGCGGGTGTCCCAGTTTTCTCTTTAACAGTATTTATCCCACAGGATTGTAATTGTTCCCGTGACTGCACTTCCCCCACCCGACCGAGATGCCTGGACTCAGAGAGTCTACCTTGTCCACCACCTTATTGTTAACCAAGCCCAGTGATGGGGACATTTACATGCTCCCCAAACATTTACTGAAGCCCCTTTTGATAGCCCTGAGCCTAACATCTTGCAAAATCAGGCATATAGTCATTTGCTTCTATTTGGAAGCAGTAATGGAAAGATCAGGAGATTCACTTATGTCGACAACAAGAAAAACTCTGTGCCCAGCAGTCGTTATCTCCTGCTTCTTATGGTCCCTTAGTCAAATACAGGTGCTATGATAACAATAATTATTTTAGCATATAAAGTGAAGCATCTGTCTCACCTTTGCCTTCCTTCAATCTTGAAATTTCTTGCAGATTAGTCTGCATTTTGTTATTAAAGAGAAATAAAACGACCGAGTACAAGTGACTTATTTAAACTGAAGAGACTGGTTTCAAAGAAATGGTGTTATAAATTTAGCAAGAAGTAAAAGCATCAGACTACCTATCAGTGAACCTTCACTGATTAAAATATGCCCAGGGCTTGACTTCTCAATAGAAGGGTCAAACATCACAGGAAGAGTTTGCAGAGTGTTCATGAGGGTGTGACCAGGAATTAAAATCACCTTTTTCAAACAGAAAGGAGGGTACGGCTGCAGTGAGGCGGGGATGAGAGCCGCCATCCGTGCACAGATGAGGTGAGGATCTGTTTGTAGGACTGGAGAACGGGGTGCCAAGGTTAATGATGTTCTTTGTCCCCAGATATATGCCTCGTAAGTGAATGGAGCCTCAGGTTCTTCTTCTTCTTCTTTTTTTAAATGTATCTCAGGTTTATCGCAAACATAAGTGAAAGAACACTGGGAAGAAGTCATAGAATATTAATTAATCTGGAATGCAGCTTAAGAAAACCCAGGAAAATGTAATGTGGTTCAGGCATCCCTGGGTTGCGAGGCAGCTGAAGGGTCTGTTGCAGCATTCCTGTAAATAAAATCCGTGTATTTCAGTTCAGTTTCTACCTAGGAGCCTGCCTTGGGTTAAAGGATGCACACTGAGGGTCAGAAGAGGTGGAGAAGTGCCGTGTGGCACGGCAGTTAAATCCGAGAGCTTTCAGGAGAATGAGGTAGGTGGGGAATGAGTGGAGGGGTGAGGCAACTGGCCACTGACAACCAACACCCTCGTTCAAGTGGCCGCAGCTGCCCCGGCTCACACCAGAGGCAAAGGATGGGGCAGAGCAAAATGAAGAATGGGGAACAGAGTAGGACATGAGGTGAGGTGAGAGAAGGTGACCTGGTCGCAGAGGAGAGGCTCTGGACTGCCGTGGTTACATGTAGCGTGTACGCCCACTCAGGTATCGTGTGGAACCGTCACCATCCCCCAGACACTTGCAGTCGGAGACAAGAACATTTCAGAACCCTTTCCCATGCTACAGACACTGCGAAAGCCCTGAGGAGGACGTGTCGGAGTCATGACGCCAGTGTGATGGATGAAGGGAAGCGCTCAGGGAGGCGGCCGTGGCGGCCCAAGGTCACTTAGTGATCTCAGTCAGAGTCTGGATTGCAGCCCCCATTTCCAACCCTCCTGCTTCGTGAAGCATCACATTTGTGGGACGCGTGGCTAGTATGTCGTAGAGGTTGGTACTGTCCCCCAGAAGCCCAGGATGCCAGCTAGGGTTTAAGACAGCTTTTGGTGAAGTAGGAGGAGAACTGGGAGGATGACCTAGAAGACAATGTGTGTGCCTTTACCTTCTAATACTTTGAGGGGTTCTGTTCTTCTACCCATGGAAGCGATTTTCCATCATAAATGCTGCTGCTCACCCTAAGCTTCGTTAAGCTAAGAAAAAATAGAAGGAGGAAACAATAGCTAACATTTTATAGAAGCAGTTTTGGAGAATACATTAAAGTTGATGAGTATTAGGCTACTTAAATTATTTACAAGACTTCAATTTTTAAAATATTTGCCTGGAAATATAAGCTAGTTCCTGTTCACATTCTGATCAGTCTTCTGGGCTATAGGGTGGCCGGCTGTTTTCTCTGGGTCTAGCAGGAAATCCCTAAATGGTTTGAGCTTAGACAAACAACTGGTTCTGGAACAGTGCCAGGTCACTATCTCTGAGGGTTGCAGCCTTATCCCCTGCCACACCCCGCACCCTTTCCTCCTGGAAGTTGCCAGGATTGGAGCTTTCTGAATTCATTCTGAGGATCGAAGGCCTCATTCTGGTACAGCTATTTCCCCTCTAGTAGAACTCGGTGAAGAAGGCAATGGCGAAGTCAAAGAATGACCCTTTAATGATGTAACACTGGGTGTACCCGCCACCCTCCTGCCCAGGCGTGAAGGCCACCTAGTTCCCTTGGCCCTTCTGTCTGATTTGCTTTGGAAGGAACTGTCACACCTCACAGCTCTGTCTGGTCAACAGATGCAGCCAAGATCACCCTGGAAAAGCCTCCTGAAGGGCTCATCTGGGAAGCATAGGACTGTCCTTATTCCATTTATATGAATAACTCGCTACGTGGATTTCAGGAACTCTAGTCTTCTTTCTGGACACGAGGTCCTACATCTGCGAAGTGAGTTTTGGCCCATGGTGGAAAAGGATTGTTGGACTGAATTAGCTGTAAGGTTCATGCTCTGTAGCTCTGGTATAGAAACACAGGCTTTATTAAGATACATTTCAAACATACGCAACTGTCTACTTTGAGGATAAACACACACATTGGACAATATTAAATATTTGCCATTTTTGCTTCTGATTTTAAAGTAATAAAATATTTTGCATGAAGTTAAAGGCCCCTGGGTGCCACAACCTAACCCCATTCTACATCCTCGTTTCCTCCGTTTCCTGTAGTAATTACGATTCTGAATTTTGTGTTAAATGTGACCTTACATGGTTTTGTACTTTTCAATATATGTATATATCCATAAACAATACATAGGGTTGTTTTTAATGTTTTAAAATGTTATATAAAGGACATAATGCTGACATGCCATTCTGCAACTTGGTCTTTTGCTTCCCATGATATTCTTGCAAGTATTTAGATACTTTATGATTGTAGAACTAGTTTATTTATTTTAACTGCCATGATACTCCATTGTACAAATATACCACTTTTTATAGAACCTTTCTCTTACTGGTGCACGCCCACCTTGCTTTCGTTTTCACCACCCCACAAATAACATCCAATAAACATTCTTCTGTAAACTTGGGTCCTAGTGCATGTGAGTGTTTTTCTAATGTATAAACCTGGAAGTAGAAATTAAATACATCCTCAGCTTTACCAGATGTTACCTAGCACTCAAAGTAGTTGATCCCTGAACCTCTGACCAATAGCGTATGAGATTGCCAGCCGCTCAGCTTGTTGGCAACACTTGACATTGACTGACTTTACAGGAGTCGCCAAGAGGATGTGTTTAACATGGCTTCTCATTGCTATCATCTACATTTCCCAGACTACCGTTACTGAGGTTGAGCCTATTTTCTTTCTTTTTTTAAATTGATGTTTGGATTTCTTGTTGTGAAGCAAGTCTACTTGTATTTTCTACTATTTTCCCCCCCACTGGATTGTTTCACATTTTAAAAATTGATTCATATGGGCTCTTTATATATTGTGGATATATACTTTATAGTCATATGTGTTGAAATCTTCACCTACTTGGTAGCGTTTAATTTCTGTGAAGTTTTTATTTTTGATTTAATAAAATAAAATAGTTTGATTAATTTAATTATAGTGGATTGTGTGTTCCAAAGAGAGTCTCCTGTCCAACATGTCTCTGTAAAACTCTACTACTCCCTCCTCTAGGGATGGCATCTGTGTCTCCTGTCCCTGGAACTGAGGTACAGTTCGTGACTGCCTGGACAGTGGAGTTGGGCAGAAATGGTGTTCTATGACTTTGAAGGCCATTTACTTCTGCCAGGTTATCTTGGGATGCTGTCTCTTGGAGCCCGGCCATCACGCTGCAGAGAAGTACCAGCAGAATGCGGAGCGGGTCCCAAGGTGAAGAGCCAGGGCCCCTGGCCCACACCCGGCTGAGGTCCCGCTGGACAGCCAGCACCAACTCGCCAGCTGTGTGAGTGAGCCACCTTAACAGTGGGTTCTTCATTTCC
Source organism: Tadarida brasiliensis (assembly GCA_030848825.1). Lineage (NCBI taxonomy): Eukaryota > Metazoa > Chordata > Mammalia > Chiroptera > Molossidae > Tadarida > Tadarida brasiliensis. Next base: position 66,943,990 of record CM061270.1, on the reverse strand, counting down.
CCCCAGCTTTATTGAGGTATAATTGACAAATACAAATTGTGTTTATTTCAGGTATACAATGTGATATTTGACGTACAGGGTGGGGCAAAAGTAGGTCTACGGTTGTGAGTATACGAAACGGAATTAATAAAGTTATTGTAATGATCATAACTTGCATGTCTTTTTCCATACGAATAATTTAAACCTACTTTTGCCCCACTCTGTATTCACAGATATTTAAAAGTTACACATTCTAATTGTTGCTGGTATAAAGATGCATTTGTCTTTATTTAGGTATGCTTTCCATGCAATAAAATACACCCATTTTAAGGGTGCAGTATATTGAGTTCTAGCAAATGTGTACACGCCTGAAACACACATGACAATCAGAATATTATCCTCATCTCAGAAAGTTCCCTCATGATTTTTCCTAAACAATTCTTCACCAAAGGTAGCCACTGTTCTGCAATCATCACAGAGTAATATAATCCTCATGGAGAGGAAATAGTTCAATATGTATTTTTGGGGGAATCTAGTTTCTTTTGATCATTATAGTTTCTGTGAGATTCACCCACATTGTTGCACATAACAATGGATTTTCCATTTAATTACTGAGAAATATTGCATGGTATAAATATACCACAATTTGTCCATTCTTTTTTTGGTAGACATTAGGCTTATTTCCAATTTTTGACTACTATAAATAAAGTTACTAAGAATATTCTTGCATATGTCTTAATGTGGACATATATTTTCACTTCTCTGGAGTAAATACATGGCGTGAAATTGCTGGGTCATAAGGTAACTGTTTATTTAACTTTTTAAGAAACTGCCAAACTATTTTGCAAGATTGTTTCAATACATGAGAGTTTCAGTTGCTCCACACCTCCCCAACATTTGTATTGTTCATCTTTTTTTGTTTGTTTGTTTAACAAATTTATTTTTGTTACAGATGTTTCTCCCCCCCCCCCCCCCCCCCGTTGACACCCTTCTCCCGCCCCCACCCCCCGGCATTGTTGTCTATGTCCATTGGTTATGTTTATATGCATATAAGTTCTTTGGTTTATCTCCCCCCACCCTCAGCCCCCTGTATTGTTAATCTTTTAACTTTCACCAGTGTAGTGAGTGTGGGGTAGCATCTAATTATAGATTTAATATGTATTTTTCTTATTATCAGTCACTTTAAGCGTCTTTACATGTGCCATTCACCATTCACATGCCATGTTTTGTTAAATGCCTTCATGTTTGCTCCTTTTTAAACTTAGGGTTGTTTGTCTTCTTGAATTGTAGGATATTTAAAAATATATTCTGGATGGCATTTATTACCACAATTTGCCTTTTTTTTTTTTTTAATGGTGTTTTTCCAAGAACAAATCTTTAACAGTTGATGAAATCCACTTTATCATTTTTTTCTTTTTATGTTTGAGACTTTGGCATGCTACTTAGGGAATGTTTTTAAAAATAGAGCAGTTATAAGTTCACAGCAAAATTGAGAGGAAGGTACCGAGAGTTTCCGTATCTGCCTTGGCCCCACCCAGACATAGTTTCCTCCTTTATCAATATCCCCCACGGGAGTGGTGCGTTTGTTGCAGCTGATAAACCTACACTGACATCCTAATTATCCAAAGTGCATCGTTTACGTCAGGCTTCACTCTTGGTACTGTACATCCTATGGGTTCGGATAGTTGTATACTGACATGTGCCCATCCTTATAGCATCATACATAGTTGTATCACTATCTAAGGGATCACTGCCTGGATCAACATTATGAATATTCTCCCCTCTGTTTTCTTAATGAAGCTTTAGTTGTGGCCTTTACATTTAGGTCTGTGAACCATTTCAAGTTATTTTTTGTGTTGCAGTAAGAGTCAAGGTTCACATTGGTCTCAAATGTGTAGTTTTTCTAGCACCATTTATCGAAACGTTTATCCTTTCAGATCGAATTACCTTGGTGTCTTCGGCCAAAGTCCATTGAGCATATATATGTGAACATACGTCTGGGCTCTGTGTTCTAATCTATAGATCTATATGTCCACTCTTGTGCCACAAACACACTCTCTTAATTCTTGTTACTTTACAAGTCTTGATATAATGTAGTAGTTGTCTTCCAACATTGTTCTTCTTTTGAAAAATTGTTTTGGTTATTATAGGTCTTTTGTATTTTCATGTCAATGTAGGAATCAGCTGATCGATTTCCATTTCCACCCCAAATCTGAAACCGGCTTTTCCCTACGTTTGCTCCAGCTTTCTGTTTGCTCGCAGTGACAGCGACAGTTGTGTGCCGTGCCCAGGATGAGTGTGTGATGGTTCAGTTTGTGTCGCGGTGGCTAGGCTGCGGTGCCCAGGTGCTTGGTCTGACACTAGTGTGGTTATTGCCCTGAAGGTATTTCATAGACGTGGCTGACGTCTACAGTCACTTGACTTGAAGTAAAGGACATTCCCCTCAATAATGTGAGGAGTTATTCAATTAGTTGGAGGTCTTAAAAGCAAAAACTGTCATTTCCCAAAGAAGAAATTCTTCCTTAAGACTGTGACATAGAAATCCTGTCTGAATTTCCACCCTCCTGATCTGTCCTGCAGATTTCAGACTTCAGAAACCTAACCCATGTAGAAAGGCAAAACATTTTAATTTTTTAGTGATTTACATTTCATAGTAAAATTTTCCAGTGACTGCCCTGGCCAGTGTGCCTCACTTGGTTGAGCATTGTCCTGGGCACTGAAGTGTTGCCAGTTAGATTCCTGGTCAGGGCACATGCCTGTGTTGTGGGCTTGATCCCCAGTAGGGGGCATGCAGCAGGCAGCTGATTGATGTCTCTCTCTCTCTTGCGTGCGAAATATATATATGTCTATGTCCATTGGTTATGTATATATATATTCCAGTGACCTAACTATTAAGTGTGGCGTAAGTTTGAGATAAGGTGAAAGGTTTTTATAAAGGAGAAAAGTAAGACCTGGCTGTTGTGGCTCAGTGGTTGAGCATTGACCTATTCTCCAAGAGGTCACCGGTTCAATTCCCAGTCAGGGCACGTGCCCAGGTTGTGGGCCTGATCCCCTGTGGGGAGCATACAGGAGGCGGCCAATCGATGTTCTCTCTCATCGATGTTTCTATCTCTCTCTCCCTCTCTCTAATATCAATAAAGAAAAAAATTTTTTTAAAAAAGGAGAAAAGTAAGAAACCTTCATGGAAGCTCCCAGGAAGGGCGGTTACTCAGTGTAAGAAGCCGTAGTCAGGATGACTGTGGAAGCACAGGCCCTCGGTGGTGTGCATTTTACGAAGCATTTTCACATAACTCATCACTCCTTTTTTCATGCATCTGTGCCAACTCTGTGAGAGGCTGTGGTGCTTGGAATCCAGATGTGCTCAGGACCTCATGGTTTAGTGGGACAGCCGCAAACAGTAGCATGAAATGAGTGTGTGACAGGGCTAAGCCAAGGTTCCTGTGGGAATTCTTAAGGCACGGACTGTTCTCTAGTCAAGCATGTGAAGTGTGTCAGCAGTGGTAGGAGATATTCAGGAGAGCAAGGAGCTGAGAGGAGGGTGGGCAGCCTCGGCTCTTTCCTCGCCCAGGACTGACAGGACCAGGCCTTGCGAACGCCACCGAGCTCTTTGAAGGACGAGCCGTGTGCCAGGGACACCCTCTGCATCCTCACTTCTCCAGTGTAGAGTCTTCCTGACTGTGAAGAGGTCCCAAGGGATGTATTCCCTGGGAGAAACTCCGCTTGCTTAGGTGTGCACATAGGGAAAAGCCCCTGCTCCATACACGTGTACACATTTTACACAGCGGAACTGATCTGCCACAACCAGGACACTCTACTGAGAAAAATCTCACGGTTAGGATCTCGGCATCTCCATTTCCCCCGACAGCCATTCCCCCCGGGTGAATGTGAGGCTTTGGGGTCTGTGTCTGTGTTTCAGGGGTGCAGTGTGCGCTCTGAGAGCCGTGCTGGGCGTGCGTCGTCATTGACACTGGAAGGTGAGAGCTCAAACCAGGTGCTGTGTGCCTAAGGTCTCCGAGTCCCCTTCAGACTGGCCTGTCGTCCCTGATGCAAAGGTGATACTCATCTTCAGCAAGAGGGTCATAAGCAAGAAGTGGACTTTCACTGTCCTCTAGTGGCATAGTTTCCAAATTCCTTGTCTTTAAATTAGTGAGAAGTTGCAGTGAAGTGCCTGAGGGCCACCACCTGTTACTCCCAGGCCCAGAAGTGTGAAGGGTGTGGGAAAGGGAGCAGCCATCACAGTGGGCGGTAGTGGAACAGTGCCCTCCCGGGGGTTTGGAGATAAGTGCAAACCTGTGAAGCCATCACCACAATCTATATTGGTCTCCAGACTCATTAAATTGTATACAGTTAGTATGTGCAGCTTTTTGCATGTGAATCATACCTCAATAAAGTGGGTTAAAACATAGAAAAGAAAACATAGTTCTGTTCACTGAAAGGATTGAGGATGTCAAGGACTTTGTTGATGACACACCACGAGTTCCGAAAGACCTGGTGTGTGGGAGTTCAGAAGGACTGGGAGATGGGGTCACGTTAGAGGCCTCAAAGAGCCAGCCCTACAGAGATACGGGGTGGCATGTTGAGTGCCGTGACTTACCCAGTTGCTCCAGCCAAGTCTCGGAAACATCCCAGCACATGCTGTTGGTTGTAACTTGAACCTAGATGTCAAATCTCACTTTTAGTCACACATCGCTGCCCCCTGACTCTGAGCGGCTCTCTGCCCTTAGCCAGGCATCTGACTGGCTGTCCTCCTTCCGCTCTTCCCTCCTTCCCCGCACAGCAGCCAGAGTAGCTTTTTAAAGAAACGTAGTCAGATCATGTCACTCTCTTGCTCAAAAGGCTCGAGGGATTCTCATCATGTTTAGGATAAATTCAAATACTCACCAAGACTCAAACAGCCCGGCCGGTGTGGCTCAGTGGTTGAGCATCGACTCATGCACCAGGAGGTCACCGGTTCAATTCCCGGTCAGGGCACATGCCCAGGCTGTGGGCCAAATCCCCAGTAGGGGCATGCAGGAGGCGACCAATCGATGTTCTCTCTCATCGATCTTTCTGTCTCCCTCTCCCTTCCTTTCTCTCTAAAACCAATAAAGAAAAGAAGAAAAAAAAAGACTCATACAGACTTGTGACTCTGGCCCATGACACTCCCCTAGCCTCATTTTCTACCGTTCTGTTCACTTCACACCGCTGAGCGCATACCAGATGCCGAGCACACTCTGGCCTTTCCCTACTGTTCACTCTCTGGGATGTTCTTCCTCCAGATATTCTGGGGCTCCCTCCCTCATTTCATTAACTTTGCTCACACGCCCTCTCATCTGAGAAACCATCCATGACCACCTCGGCTGAAAGCATCTGTCTCTATCTGCTCGTCTCCATAGCACTTTACATGACGTAACACTAGAGTTTACATGACACAGTGCTGCATTGTATATTTGCCTGGGTGCTATTACCCCAGATCTTCCCCTGCCCCGTGAAACTTCTGTGCTGCGTTCAGTCACCACTGGATTCTCTTGCCACAGACATTTCTTGAATAAATGAATGAGTGATTGAATCGATATTTGGTAGTGTTTCCTAACATTTATCTTTTAATTCCATTTGCTTCTTTACGTCAGGGAGGCCTCTGTGGCATCACGCTATTCGTTTGCTTGAGAGACTATTTCCTCCTTTATTTTTTGGACCGAGATTCAACTTCATCTACAATTTGACATCGTCCTGTATATCAATTCTTATGTTTCATTACTCCCCAACCAGAGGCTACTTCTTCCATATTATTTCAGTTTATTTTTTCTGCTAGAACCTTGCATGTCTGTGTACCTCCTTATCCCTCCCTAAGCTGTGTAGGGCTTGACGGCTGTGCCACGAGGGAAAGAGAACGTAGGGTTTCTTGTCACTTGGTCATGTACTGTCCCCGAGTTGTGGAAGATAAAAAAGGCAGTGGGAAGATTATTGGATAGTTCAAGAGAATCTGAAAGCGAGAAATGTCAGAAGCCTCTCAATTCAAGACTTATCTACCCAGTAGGATTTTAAGTGTATGGGGTGCTGATTTTTATGTGGTAAATTTCCCCAGAGTAGAAGTCACCTGCATTCAGTTTGAATTTTAGAGACTTTTCTCCCAGTTTGCTCCATATCTGGAAGCTTATGAGACGGGAGGATAAAAGGATTGCTGGGTAGGTTTCATTTTAGACTATATAAAACTGCCCAACCCCAGTATTGTTCCTGTACTGGCAACATTTCCCATAAGCCTAATTTTTCTAAAAAAACTGAGCAAGCTCATCAAATCTTATCCTAACTTCTGCCTCTAACTTTTGTAAATCTGTAAGGATTCTATAATGTAACCATTATCACTGTCATTATGATTATTTGTACCTGAAAGAATATATTTCATCGTGACCCTTCTCTGATGTGGATGAACTCTATCCATTACGGGGTCACACAATGTTTAATTATTAAGAGACCTGTCTTCACCCAGCTGTCAAATTTTCACAAAGCTGTAATCTAATAACCTGAAACAAATGTCAATGCAGAATTAATTTATTTTATAATTAATGTTCAATATTTGGTGTCAAATGGATATAATAATTTAATAGTAAAAATTAGACATTATTGTAATTAGCTTAAAATGAAGAATACATTCAGAGCTATACAAAGCAATGCTGGGAGTTGATTTTTGATTTATGTATTCTCTACGATAGAACACTACTGTAAAGAGGTCAGTTCTGGCCAAAACAGTCTATAAATTTAGTGCTGATTCATGACAAATTTCAAGTTTAAAAATATTAATAAATCGATTCTTCCTTTCATCAAGAAGGAAAAGAATGAATACTGATGGCCAGAAAATTTGGGGAAAAAATTGGGAGGGATATGCCTTCTTAGATATTGCAGTATGCTATGAAGTAAATGCAATGGGAAAAATGTGATATTAGCCAAGGAATAGGTAGATAAGTGGAAGGGAAGAGAAAATTTATAAGCAGAGTCTAGTTTGTATTAGAGTTTTATATATGAGGGAGTCAGCACTTCTAGTCAGTGGAGAAAATCTTGATTATTCCGTCAATGATCTTGGAGCAATTGGCCCGAATTAGCAAGCAATTGAGTTGATTCTCTATTTTACATTTTACACATTAAGAAAGCCCAGCTGGATTAAAGATTGCATGTTTTTAAATCTAATATATTATTAGAAGAAAATTTTCTTCTAATCTTTCCCTGGAAAAGGCTTTTTTCATTGCTTGGCATCCTGGCCAGAAACCAAAAGGGAAAAGAACATCAATTTGACTTCATAAAGTTTAGAATTTCTGTATGACAAACTCTAACATACGTTCACACTTTCTGTCAGCCAATATTTATTGTGTAGCTACTACATGCAAGGCAGACATGACAACAATGTATAGTTCATAAGGCATACAATGAATTAAAATTTTAAAAGTATAATGAATTCTTACAAATCAATAGAAAAAATGAACAACTTGAGAGAAAATGGGCAAATACATGTAAGGGTAATTTCTCAAAGTACAAAAAGTCAATAAACAAATGAAAAAAATGAAAAGCTCTATAATCAAAGATGTAATTTAAAACAACAATGGGATATAGCTCTTCACTTATCATATTAATAAAGATTTAAAGGCTTGGTCCTGTCCATTGCTGGTAAGGGTATAAGCAAATAGGCATTTCACCTTCTCTTGTGAAGATATAAATGACACGGCTTTTGGAATGCAATTTGGCAATGTGTAATGATGTTTAAAATGTGCATAACTTTAATGAATCCTAAAGAAATGACTGCACAAGTGTTCAGATATATGCAAAACACTTCATTTGTAGCAATGCTTATACAGTAGTCCCTCCGTATCCACGGGGATATGTTCCAAGATTCCCAGCAGATGCCTGAACCCTGTACATTTTATGCTTTCTCCTGTACATACCCACCTATGGTAAAGTTTACTTTATAAATTAGACACAATAAGAGATTAGTACAATAACGAATAATACAATCAAAGAGTTATGACAATACACTACAATAAAATGTATGTGGTTATGGTCTCTCTTCCTCCCTCTGTCTCCCTCTCTCTGTCTGGTAAGTGATCTGATAACAAAGAGGGCTACTAAGTGACTAACTGGCGAGTAGTGTGTACAGTGTGGAGATGCTGGACAGAGGGAGGATTCATGTCCTGGGAAGGACAGAGGACAGCCCAAGATATCATTGCGCTACGCAAAATGGCACACAAGTGAGAACTTATGGTTGTTTATTTCTGGAATTTTTCATTTAATATTTTCAGACCATGGTTGACCACGGGTAACTGAAACTGCAGAAAGCAAAACTGTGGCCCAGGGAGGCGCTACTGTACCAACTAAAAGTGAAAATCACCTAGACATCTATCTATAGGATTGGTTAAGTCAATTTTGTTATATTAATACAATTAAATTATGTGAAACTGTCCAAAAATAAGGTTATTATTTATGTAACTATATGGAGACATTCCCACAATATATTGTTATATTACGAAAGCCAGCTTTACAGTATGTAGAGAATGATTTTATTTTTAAAGTACATATGAGTAAGATATTCAAGAATATATATGTACACAGTAATACATAGAAGTAGCATAAAAGTATTAATTATCTCTGAGGAATGGGATTTCAGAAAATGTATAATGTCAGTATCGTTTGGATTTATTAAAAATAAAGAACATTCATTGCTTTTATAATAAAAAAGGGATATTCTCATTTGAAAAAAATTAAATCGTAAAACCATAAAACTAATCCATATAAATTACTTTAAGGTTATAATTCTCTTCTGCATACACTTCCCATGACGAATTCTAGGATCTTTAATCCCAGATTTCTGTTGCACTGAGAAATCTGCTTTCTCAGGCCTCAGCAATCATTTCAGTGAGCAGTTCTATAGAGCAGACACCGAGACTCACAAAGATGACTAGGATACGATGTCTAACCCTAAGGAGCTTGGCATCTTATACTTTGGTCAGTCAGCTGGAGGAGGCTGGTTGATTCACCAGTCATAGCGCCTATGGTGTCCTTAAGAAATGTATTTGAAGATATCGTAAAGATTAATGATAAAACGATTCCCATCAATGGCTCCTGAATTAGCCCATGCCGTGTATTTGGTCATGCTGGCCCAGAGGCATGCCCTCCCATCACAGACTGGACTGCAGGTAGGTGACATTTCCCTGCTTTCCCAGTGGCTCTGTTGACTCTGTATGTTCAGATCAGCCCCAAATCCCCACTTTTGGCATCACCTCATTCTTTGGCTCCCCCATTCTTTAAACAATGAAAAGTTGCCTTGAAAACACCGGATGGTGGCACACCAATTCTTTTGGCCCATAGGAAAGTGGACAGTTTATCCGAGCATACGTTCCCTATAGGGCTGAGTTAGCTTAGCTCCTGGGTAGATTGATAGAATTCTGGTTTTCAAACCAACCCCACTTGTGATTCCCCTGGGCTCAGAAACTCTCCTGCCTCCTTTCTTTATTGGATATTATAAAGCTAATCTGGCTTCCTGTGATAAGCAGAGCCTTTCCTGCTGGTTTGCTGTGGTCTAAGACAGAGCCCTGACATTACTTGTTAGAACTCACATTGGTAAGAGCACAAATGTGTCAACCCAGTGAAACATGGTTACATTTGAGCTTTGTTCTCTTGGGTATCCCTGTATCCTGTGGGGAGGAGGGGTTGCTCATTCACACAGATTACTGAGTGTATGGTACAGAGTGTGAAGAGTGAGCAGAGGGCTATGGAGACTCCGAAGAAGGGGAGTTATGTCCTGTTAGAGAGACATAGGATGCTTAAAAGAACAGGAAGCATATAGAATGTGTGATATGTCAATGAACAGAAGTGATAGGAAAAATGTAAACACATGTCCTGGATATGTTCTTCCCATAGGGGTCAGGTGGTCTCTGGGATGCAGGGTCTGAGATTTATGTGTCATGAGGTTTCTGAAAACATAATTGTTCTGTAAAGCCCTGTTTTGGGCACAGGAACATGAAGGAGGAGGATATGTTACCTGAGAAGTATACATTATTGGGGTCTGAAACAGAGATCGTTTTATGAACCCTCCTTGTCAGTTGTATCAAGTGAGGGCCATAGGACTTTCAAGGACCTTCAACAGAAACAATAGGGTTCTTGCCTGAGAAATCTCAGATTCTGATTGAATCTTTCCCGCAGATGATTCCAATATTTTTTTCCCCTCAAATCATGACCTCTTCTTAGAATGCCCTGTTGTTTATGTCTTGCCTATTCTTCAGTGCCCACGTGTATCTGCCACGATGTCTCCACTGATTCCCCACAGGAGTGATGGGCTTGTTCTGTGAACTCCGGCAGCTTCCCTTTCCTCTTTTATGCATAGCTTCATCACGCACTGCCTTGTGGTCTCGTAATGATACTATATGTTCCCTGCCCAATATTAGGATGTAAATTCTGTGGTCCCATCACTTAGCAAGCACCACGCTTGGAAACATTAACTATGCAATGTGTTGAGTAAGTGATGAATGAATGAGTCTTCAGACAGATGAGCAGTTGCATGACTACCTCCTAAGGAGTGTTTTGGAAATTTATGGGGACACTTTTGGTTATCATAATGATTGGGGGAATCACTGACATTTACTGGACGCGAACCAGGTCTGCTGGAACCCTGCCGTATGCGGCACCGTCCTGCACAGCGAACAGGCCTGTGTCCCCCATGATTTTGGAATGACCCATCCGATACTCAGGAAGGTGAAAAGCACGTTCAGAATGATTTTAGCCTAGAAGCAAACTCCATCTATATATACACACTAAGTTTGTTTTTGCACCATTTTGCTATGCATGGCATTTTCCAGGGAGGCAACCACCATGTACACAGAACATTCTATTCTTTTTTGTTAAAAATTTTACAAAGTACTGGTTCACCACTTTGGGAAATTCCGTCATCGACAGCAGTGCTGGTTGTCATAATGGATGCTGCACAGACTTGTGTTTTAAGGACAGACAGACCTGCACAGATTTCTGCCTGTTGTAGAGGTTTCGCTCACGGGACGGCCACCTGACTGCTTTCTGTGTTCTTGGATAGGCATGCTCAAGGATTCGCTTGTTAAAGTGCATGTTATTTTATCGTAAATTACTTCCTTTTTATTTCATATTACCAGTAAGACATTTTATTGTTTTAAAATTGTGCCAGGGAAGGGTGTATTCTCTTTTAATTTCATCTCAGGATAGTGAAGTGGGCACTGGGTCTGACAAGGTGGAAAACTGCGATCTAGATGATCAGGTTTTCTGTTTATTAACATGGGAAACTGGGGTGCCTTGCAGCAGTTCCAGAAACGCTGTTGAAGGTGTTCTCAATGAAAGTAAACCCAATTCACACCAGTGGCCTTGGTTAAAAGCTGACATTTCCACAGAGCTTGATGGGTATCTGGGGAGTTGTTTGCAATATCATCGCTGGAAGTCCCCATAAGAAGTTGAAAATTTCCCAAGTGTTAAGATGGCCAAATCATCTAATCTGAGGTCAGTGCACCCTTTAAGCTCTACCCATTCTCATTTCAGGGCCTCCCTCGTGATTTCCTGCAGCACCGGGTACGTTTTGGCATCTCCTAGAACAGTGGTTCTCACACTTTAATGTACAGAGTCAATGAAATCTAAATAAATACAGATTACTGAGCCCTGTCCCCAGAGTTCTGAGTCAGTATGTCCGAGGTGGAGTTTGAGATTGTGCAGTTTTAACCAACTCTCAGGTGACGCTGTGGTCGCGGCTCAGGGGCCCACACGCTGAGAACAACTTTAGATGCCAGAGATTAGTACATCGTTCTCTGTCCCTGCCTTGCGCCCATATGGACGTAAAGCAGGTAATGCATGTTTGAAGGGGGAGAATAAAAATAAAAACATGGAACCAGCCGTGAGTCTAATACAAACATGCAAACCCAAGAATGTTTGTGCATTTCCTGACCTGGGGGTGGGTGAGTGCAAATACTGTGCTAAGTTTTTTAAAAGTTTCTCCCGCCAGCAATACTGCATGTTTTTAAAACAGAAATCACCTAAAGCTCTGGGATAAGAACCACCAGACTATTGAGGACTTCTGCTTGGGGGAGCGTTTGCATGCCCTGCTGGGAAGGGGGAGCATGGTGCTGCATTACAGTACACTTCCATTTTTTATTAAAATTTTTTTTTTCCTTTATTGATTTTAGAGAGAGAGGAAGGGAGAGGGAGAGAGAGATAGAAACATTGATGAGAGAGAACATCGATTGGCTGCCTCCTGCATGCCCCGCACTGGGGATCGGGCCCACAACCTGGGCATGTGCCCTGACCGAGAATCGAACCGACAACCTTTTGGTGCATGGGTCGATGCTCAACCACTGAGCCACACCGGCCGGGCTATGGTACACTTTTAAAAGGTAAACACACAGAGGCGTGGGTGCACCCACGTTCACACACATATGGGTAGGCTGAGGAGCAGACACAGAGCTTCAACTCAGACAGATGTCACAGCCATTAAATTGGAAACGAAGGGCTAAAATTAGAAGCCCTTTCACAGTTTTGCTTGTTCCATCAATGTGGTTTATTTTTATTTATATTTTTATTACTCTTATCCCGAGGATATTTTTTCCATTGATTTTTAGATAGAGTAGAAGGGAAGAAGGAAGGGGGAGGGACGGAGAGGAAGGGAGAGAGAAAGAGAGAGAAACATGGATGTGAGAGAGACACATCGATTGATTGATTGATTGCCTCCCACATACACCCCAACTGGAGTGGGAATTGAACCTGCAACCCAGGCACGTGCCCTTGACTGGGAATCGAACCTGTGACACTTTGGTGCATGGGCCGACACTCTAACCACTGTGCACACCAGCCAGGGCAATGTGGTTTATTTCTCACTTGCAGCTACTTAACTGGAAAACAAATGGGATGGTAAATAGGCGAAACTGCCAGTCTGAACCTTCTTCCTAAAAGGACCTGTCCTTTATAAAAATCAGGTCCAATAGTCACTGTGACTCCTTCACACATGACCCAGCTATTCTTTGCTTCTGATCGGCTCCTACAGCATTGATCTTACTGTTCTTCCATGTGTAAAATTTCCCAGAAAGCTTAGCACCTAATATTCTGATGGTCTCCAGTACATGTTCTGTCTCCCCACAGAGACAGTGTGTGAGTCAAGGGCGAAGTCTCCGGCTTACACCCTGTGTTTGTCCTCCCGGTGGAGCCCACACGCGCCACGGAAAGGTCCGTATCATTCTTAAGGTACAAGATTTTTAACGTTTCATTCATTCTATTTACATTTCCAAGGATAATCTCCACCTTTTCAAGTCTAGTGTCTTAAATATGAGAACTGAGCACATGACAAAGGCAACACCGCAAAGCCAAGAGGTAAATGATGGATACTTTGTAGCAAATAATAGGGAATACTGGCTCATTTATTAGGAGGGGGAAATAAAGCTGAATCCCTTAATGAAGTCATGTACACATTTATTCTTTCATTTAATTTAACCGAACGCCCTGCTAAATGCCAAGCATAGGAGCGAACGAAAGAGGCAGGGAGTCTCTGAGGTTTCACCCTAGTGGGGTTCTGTGGACAGTCAACATACACTTATACACATATATTTATATACATGCATTTATTCTATTTTAGTTTTTTTTTTTTCCAGTTGAACTTCGATAAAGAAAATGCAAGCAGGGTCAGGGAACAGGGGAGGTGTTCTTCTGACAGGGAAGGCCTATCCGAGACGGTGCCAGCTGGGCGGACAGTTTAACAGAAGGAAGCGGTGCGCCCTGAAGCCACCTGAGCAAAAGGCCTTCCCGGTGGAGGCAACAGGTGACTGCCAAGGTCTTCAGGCAGAAAAGGGCACGTTTGGCTCTCGGAGGGGGGACACAGAGGCCAGGGATGCAGTGGAATGGATGAGGGTCAGGAGCGTGGGGGGCAGGTGTGTCTTTGGCCTTGATGAGTGAGAGTGGGAATTGGCCAGTGAGCTGGAGAAAGGTGAGGGACTAACCAAATCCAGGAGTGGAGGCAGAAGACTTCTCCAGATGTGAGTGGCACCCCTGATGCCTCATGGGAAGGCCACGAGACTCCACTGAGCAGATGTTAATTCCCACGGTTCTCACTTGAAGCTGAGTGATGTCACTAACGGTATTGGACAGGATGCAGTGAGCGCCACCAAGCACAGGGAAATCTTGGGGTCTGTCTTTGGACTGCTTTAACAAAATACTGCAGATGAGTGGATTTGCAAACAATAGAACTTATTTCTCACAATCCTGGAGGCTGGAAGTCTGAGATCAGGGTGCCAGCCTGATCTCAGATAAAGTCTTTGAGTCACAGACTTTTCATTGTACCTGCACAGGGAGGAAGGGACTAGGGAGCTCCGGATCCTCTCCTAAGAGCACTAATCCCATTCACGGGGGCTCTGCCCTCATGACCTAATCACTTCCAGATGGTCCCACCTACTGATACCATCGCCTTTGGAAGTTAAAGTTTCAACGTATGAATTTTGGGGGACACAAACATTTAGACCATAGCAGTGTTCAGAATAGAAAAGCAAGAGCCAGGTCCTCACCGTGGGCACTGTGTGAGCTGGCTCTGCCCCAGGAGACCCCCTGGATGTGGCAGAGGTGGCTTATAGGTGGACCAGAGTGTTGCCCAGGACTCTCCCTCTTTCTGCATAGAAGGGGCTCGGGTCACCTTTCCCTTGGTGAGGGTCCCCCTGGGGCAGAGTGTGGAAGGATGTGGCTCCATTTCCCCCTTACCCCTTTCATTCCTGCCTCTCCCAGGAATCCTGTCTGGGAAAGGTTTCTTTCAGTACAAATACGAACATTTTGCTTGCACTGACATCCCCTAAAAGCAAGATTTTAAAGATTTGAAAGACCCGGGCCTACTTAGATGCTGTAGATCTCCTGCCACCCTTCTAAGCACTGGCTCGTTCCATTGTAGGGTCTGGCAAGCCTGCACTCTGTGGGGGCCGGTGGGGGGCTGGAAGTTCAGGTGAGACTCGACGTGGCCAGTACTGAGTCCTAATTCCCAGGCGAAGTTTCTGTGTCACCATCTTTCTTTTTTCCTTAAAAAAAAAGATCTATTTTTAACATATATATTTATTTTAAATTGCTTTATTGAAGTATAGTTGCCAAATAAATTGTATATTCTGAAAGTGTACAACGTGATGATTTTATATAGGTAAACATTGTGGAATGATTATCACAATCAAGTTAACACATCCATCGCCTTTACGTTTCCCCTGCGGTGAGAATGCTAAGGACCTACCTTCTCCGCAGTTTCAGGCAGACAGTGCGCTGTGTTGCAGTCTGGAGGAGGATTTCTTCTCCTCTGGGGAAGCTCCGTCTGCTCGTCAGGCCTTTACTGCTTGGATGAGGCCCTCCCACATTGTAGAGGTGATCTCATGATTAACTAACTCAGAGTCTATTTATTAATCTTATCAATTATTTACCTGCTATTTAGTTGTTTACTTATTTACTGAGTTACAGATTTTCTTACTCAAGGTCTACATCTAAAAAAATACCTTCACAGAAACATCTAGACTAGTGTTTGACCAAACAGCTGGGCACCGCAGCCTAGCCATACCATCACAGACTGCTGAACTGCCTTATGTATTAACACGAAGCGGGTTCTCCTTGGGTACAGAGACTGTTCTTTGGACATGCTGTGTAAGAAAGTGGTTTAGACCCCCATCTCTGGAGTCAGCTCCTGGCGTGACTCTTAACCTCCACCACATACAACTTTTCTAAACCTTGGATAATTTACTTAACCTATCTGTGCTTTAGTTTCTCAATCTATAAAATATGAATATAAGATTACCCATCTTAGAAGGCTATTAGGAGGATTAAATGAATTAATGCAGATAAAGGGCCTCCAGCAGTGTCCTATGGAAATGCTCAGTAAATATTAGCTATAATTATGAACATGATTATCGTTATTAGATGGTTTCAGGGACACGGACGGGGGCCCAGGAGACAGGCAAAGACAAGCCAGCGGGATCAACTCTGATCTGAGCCAGGGGCAGAGCTCGGCTACAAGGCCAGGGCTGAGGAGAGAAAGGATCAGCGAAGGCATGACATAAGTGATAGCTAGTACATTTTAGGAGTACTTATGTTTTAAGTTTTCCAGTATTATAATTTCTTATGACATCCTCAATTCTTCAAGAAAGTTGGTTAAGATGACAGTGTCAGTCATGGTTCGCGGTTGTCTTGGGGACTAGCAGCCACCGCCGGTTCGCGTTCCCAGGGAAGTGACGTGGTGGGGAAACCAAACAGGGGCTCCCGTGTCTTTATCTGAATATGAAAAGGAAGAAGGACCCCGGAGTTGGGACGCTCGGGGCCATCTCAGTAATACGTATGCCATAGCTTACCACCTGACCCCGTGTGCACCCCCCACGCCCGCTGCTCATGCCCACCACGCTGACCTGCCCCTCTCTGGCTCTTGGCTTTGGCGTATAAGAAAACCTTGCCTTTGGATGTTTTGGGGGGATAATTGTTACTTTGCTTAAAACATAGACAAAAATCATAATGATAAAAAAAAGTAAAGAGAGAGAGTTAAAAGCAGGGGCTTGGGTTGCTGCCCTACCGCTCTGGCTGGGCTCCAGTGGGTGGAGAGAGGTGGTTCCGAAACGTGGCCGCGTGATCTTGGGCACCTAGTGATAGGATTCTGGAGCAAAACAGGTAAAACTTTGATGGCTCCCCTTACTTTCGGACCCCATCCTGAACGTGTGGATTCCAGGCTCAGCCTTTGGACTGGAAAAGGCCAATTTGAGATTGGTCAGACCTGAGCACCTCGCAAACAGCTATCCCAAGCCAAGTCACTGGTGCCCAGCAAGGAAATTAGCATTTATCGCATTTCCGTAAAAACGATGTGGCCCAGTTAAATGAGATTTCCTTTCATGTACAAGAGACTTAAAATCCTATTTAGCTATAATCCAACCATTGTAAAATGGGTTACAAGGATCCTAATTTTCTGAGATACTGAAGCCTCCCCATTCTATCAGAGCATCTTGATTTTATCCATTTTCATCCATCGTTAAATTTCTCATGGCTGAGAATGCCAGAGGCGACCTACCTTTCCGACGCGCGGCTGCTTTCCGCAGTAACTGGATTGAGATCAGAAACATTTATTTTATTCAATGCCTTGTCTGCTCCTTTCCACTATTTTAAACACCACCGAGGGTCAGATGGAAAATCCTCCTCTGATTCCAACTGTAATCAAGCGGGAAATGGCTTTATTTTACTTTAGACTAATAGCAGGACTAAGAAGACAGCATCGCTTCGTACAATGGGATTGAATGCCCCATTCTGCCATTGCCGACAATGTACAGTTTGCATATCTTACCACAAAACCCAAGCGTACGCGGTGTTTCACACTTACAATCCTCTGAGCCTTCTCTCTACTTAAAGTGATGTGCCTTTCATTCAGGAGCAGCTGAGGCTTTGTCACCTTCAGGAACTCAGGGTCACAGGCGATTCCTCTCCTTCCTGTGAACTCCTGCTACGCCGAGCGTCTGTGTTACCTGTCCCGTCTGCTCGTCCACAGTGCGATGTCCTCAGCTGCTTCTGGGTGAGTCCTGCGACCCCATTCTAATAGGGCAGCTTATGAAGGCCGAGACCATGCCGCAGACACTCCATCTGCTTCCTTTAGTTCCGAAAACATCTGCTGACGGGTCGAGTCCAACAAGAGGAAGCCTTGCTCGTACAAGGGTCTGTGCTGGTCTGGGTTCCCGACATTAGGATCCTTAAAAGGATAGCTACGGTAATCCTATGAAGAGCTACGTGCTCCTGCCTTCCCTCCAGCTCCCTCCAGGTCGGATGCCTTCCAGGGAGATGTCAGTGGGCTCAGCAGCTCAAGGTGAGAGGTGCTGGGTGGTCTGGGGACAGGGTGGGTGAAATGGAAGAAGCTGTGTCTCAGGGTCCATGCTGAGCTCACTGGTTTCCCAGGCCCACGGCGGCCTGCCTTGCAGAGCAGGCATTCCTCTGCCGTGAGGACTCGCATTCCTCCTCCCTGCCCTGCCTGCCCCCGTGGGCACGGACAGCTTCCCCTGGAGGCATCTGCAAAAGGGTAGGATTGGAGTATTTGCAGGAACTTGGGTCACTCTGATTCAGAGCAGGGGACAGGGCAGGAGGCAGTGTTTGCGATCCTGACCTTCATGTTCAGTGTTCTCAGGTGAGCTGGAGAGCTGGTGTACACCAGAGCACTAGGCCACCCGGCTTCGCGTCCCTGAGGCCAGGCTGACTGAGGACGTGCTCTGAGCCCTGCCTTATTAGAGGGGTTCGAGTTTGCACATAGGGACTTGTCCAACGTGGCTTCTGAATTTGAGTTGCCGAACCCTCTCCCTGGGGGGATTAAACCTGCGCCCAGTGCTCAGAATCTTTTGTGTCCAGGTTACATGTCTTCTGGGTCCCAAACCCCGAAGAAGAGGAGATCTCTGAGTCATGTGATGGGAGAGACACACATAGGAGGATCAGAGACAATATAATTTTATCTCTTTATTGTTTAACAAATCTAATGAACCTCCCAGGAGCCAGAATGCACAAAACTGGAAATGTTCTTTCCTTGAGGGGAGGACGCAGTGGGCTCCCGTGACATACCCCACAGCACACGGCTCCACGTGGGCTGGGCCGTGGAGAATGTGGGAGCTGCGGGGACCTGGCGGGGCCACTTTCTTCACCAGTGAGGCTTCCTGGAGCCGAGAAAGCAGAAGGCGTGAGAAAACGGATGGAATGCCTTTCTTTGGCCAGTTATTAAGAAGAATATCAGCCAGAGTACCGACTGTTCATTGTTCCAGAAAGTTTGGGTCAAGTATTTTTGCTTCTTTTGTTTTGTTTTGTTTTCCCAAGTCAAATAACCCATGATGTTCACTTTGTGAAGAAGGAATTTTCTGGGGCTCTTTCTGGCCTCGGTCACCTTTTATCACAGAAAAATGCACTGAAGGGAGGAGTTAGATGTCTGCCCCCGTGGGCAGCTTAGCCCTTGGGCAAGGAGACACCCTCATGCAGGGCCCATGGCTCCCTTCCTCCCTCCCACACAGATGGCACACAGGACAGGGATCAGCTAGGAGGAGGGAGCCGTTCTCTGGAGACAGCCTGGACCTGGCCTGGAATCTGGCTCACCTTTTTATTCTCCTGGCCTCCCACAAAGCCCCTGGGTCCTTCTCAGAAAGACGTGTCATCTCATCTTCGTCAACAGCCAGCCCCCTTCTCGAGGTTGGCTGGAAACAGGGTGTCGGCAGGGTGAAGATCAGGAGAGCTGTACTGCTTGAGCTGTCCTGGCAGGCTGTCTACCAGAGGAACCCTGGGTTCTGACTGTGGTCGACTCCGAGTAATCCAGAAGAGCGGGAGGGAGGCCCTCAGACAGAGTCAGGGCTCTATCTGGTCTAGCCATCCAAACCCCTCTTTCTTCTAAGCCCCCTGCATTTACAGGAGTCTGCTCCCCAAGTTCTGAGGGGCAGAGGCAACCTGACCTGCAGCTCTGGTATAGCTGGGGACAGTGGCAGTGTTTCTTCTTCGATGGCAGCGTGACTGAGGCAACTCCCACCGCGTTGTCTTGTGGGCCAGAGGCACTGTTCCCAGTCAGTCAGCAGAGGGCCAGCAGCCCTCCCCCTCCTCGCCCACCACGGAACAGCCTGGCGGGAAGGGGTCTGGTGAAGCCACTCGGAACCGCTAAGATTAGGGGAGCTCACAGTCAGACCCAAGGGAGAGTCTCTCCCCTTGTGATCCAGGCTTTCCTGCCCTGACTCCTTGCCACGGAGCTTTGTTATAGCTCAAAGATGCTGTTCTGCAGATAATCAGAGAGAAGGTACGATTTGAAGTCACAGGCCCGGAACTCCCGTGTCTGTTCTCTGACGGACACCGAAAGCTCAGTTGTGCACGAAGCCCTTCCCTGATTTATAATGTAACGCTCCCACGGTTTCTGTGTTAGTAACAGAACCGAGACCCTAGGAATAACCACCTGGATGTTGTTTAACATGAGAGCGTGGGTCCAGCCCCGTGGCCTCTCTCTCATTCATCTTTCACTTTGGCCACCTGTCAGGCCTGTGCTGTATAGCCTTTAGAAAATGATCTAACTTCTTTGAACCTCACCTGCGAAGTGGGGTGATCAATGCCCATCTCACAGGGTCTTCAGAAGAGTATATCAAGAGAGAATATTCTGCATGGTGCCAGGCACGTAGTATGCCCTTCTGAAAATGGCCATTATTAATGTCGTGCTCTGAAGACTGGGCGACTACAGCTGCTCCTGAGGGCCAGGACACCACAGCCTCTGGGGATAGTGGCAGGGAATGGATAGGGAGGTCTGGCCCCATGACAGTTGACACTATTTCTCTACTCTCTCTGGTTGTCATATTTGCTACAGAAATGATTCACCTTAGTCCAGTGCCAAGGCTACCTGGGATTCTGGTTTGTATTCTGCTGGGACCTGGAACAAAGCCAGGGAGACACAATGAAGGATGTTTCCCTTTGTGTCTACAGCTGCTTCCTGGTGACAATGGGCCATTGTTGTGCTAGGTCGCAGTAGAAGGAAGTGTAACTGATAGGCCAATTGATTCTGTCTCATGTCTTGGACCTCAGAGGCTCTGCTCTGTCAGGGGTATCTGAGGATTTGGGATGTTGTCTCAAATAGTGTATTCGTTATTATTAACTGATAGATGGATTATTGATCTTAACTCTTTTTTCCTTTCGTATAATAGAATGATATCTTCATAAGCTTTGCCATATGACTTTGGTATACCTCCTGTTAGAGTAGGCGTGTATGCACCAGTGATAGTGAGCATTGCTTTAACCAGTGGGGTATTAGTATATGTGATGTGAGCAGAGGCTTTGAATGAGGATTTATTTCTGAAAACAGGGCTTTCTGTAGGAGCATCAAAGATGGAAATCAGAGAAGAGGCCATGAGAGAGGCAGGCCTAGCCCACTCAGTCCATTTTTTCTCTCTCAGTCAGTCCAAGCTGTTATAGCAGAACCTCATAAACAGTGTAGCATAAACAACAGGAATTTATTTCTCAGTTCTGCAGGCTGGAAAGTCAGAGATAAGGGTGCCAGCATGATTGGGTTCCAGTGAAAACTCTGTTACTGGTTTGTAGATGACCATCTTGTTGGTGTCCTCACATGGCTAAGAGTAGAGAGAGAGAGAAGAAGCAACTCTCTCCCATGTCTTCTCATAAGGGCACTAATGCCATCATGGGGACTCCACTGACATGGCTTAATTACCTCCAAAGCCCCCACCTTCAGACACTATCACATTGGAGAGTAGGGTTTCAGCATTCGAATTTTTTGTGGGGGTGTGGGGGCACACAAATGTTCAGTCCATAGCATTTTCCTTCTAGAAAAATCTCTTGACTATGAAATTAAATGCCCTCCTCCCTTCTTTTTCTTTGTAACCACCCCCCCCCCAAATCAGTCACTACTGTGATGTTTCATTCCAGCAAAGGCTGGCTGGCTGTCAGCTGATCCCCACTAACCTGATTTCATAAAGACATGAGAAATAAGCCTTCTCAGAGATAGTTGTATTTTTAAAGGGAATTCTAGGCGTTGCAAAAGACTTCTCTAGGCAGAGAAATAAATTGCCAATGATAGAATATCTAAAACTGTATTAGGCTGTCAGTCTTTTGGGGTGGAAAGTTCTGTGTGACTCCCTCCCCCACCCTAATCCCTGTCTATAGGTTCCTTAAATCTTCCTGTATTAGGATGAGACCTGCTCACCTGCTTCTGTGACTCCCTTTCCTCTGTGTTTGGAATGAGGCAGAGAGGCGAACGATGAAATGTACAAGCTGGTTCTGTTTAAAATTACCGGGGGGCCTCAGGGCACACACGTTTTTAAGAGCGCCTGGTTGTGTTGACACCTACTGTTGGAAGATGATCTGGGACTTCTGCAGGAAGGGGGACCCTGGAGACTGCTTCCTGCTGCCTCATTAAGCCCTGACACCTAGACAGACGTCATCTTATCCTCTTCCTCTGGCCAGCCCCTCAGAGGGATTGGACTTGGAGGTCATTGTTTCCAGGTGAAGGCTGACTGGAATTAATAAAGGCTCAGCACTGAGATACAACTGTTACTTTCTGAGAGGGCAGGGAAGCAGCAGAGGAGCGGGAATGTAAGGTGGGAGGAGCCCACGGTTCGGGGTCTGAGGGCTGGCAGGTCAGTGTCCTCATCTGAGAATTGTAGGGCATAAACCCTGTCTCACAGGGTTGTTTTGAGATCAAATGAGATATAGTATGTGAAAGCCCTACGAGGGACAGAATTCTCTCTCTATTAGTTGTTAACAGAGTGATTATAGAGATCAATATAGCCCTCCTGCCAGGTGTGGTGTCACGAGGCAAAGTGGTGCCAGACAGCCTGGGCCCCGGTCCCCGCTTTACCACCTACCTTCTCTTTGCGGTGGTTGTCAGACTTAGGTGAGTTGATACCTAAAACAAATACCTACATTTTAATCCCAAAACATATTTAAACAGTGCATGGCAGATGGTAATCTTTCAAGCGAATGCAAGCCATTTTCTTACCTTCTTATTTGGAAATAACCACAGATGTGCAGGAAGTTGCAAAGAAATGTATAGGGAGATCTCATGTACTCTTCAACCAGCCTCCGCCCAAATCAACACCTTGTATAACTACAGTTAAATTGACATTGGTACAATCTATAGACTGGTTCAGATTTCACCTGTTTTACATGCACCCGTGTGTGTGTGTGCACAGATCCATGCATAGCTTCGTGTAAACACTGCCACAGTCAAGACAGAGCTTTACAGTCACCAAAGGCTCCCTCTTGCTACCCCCCATGGCCATCCCAGACAAATAGTTTTAACTCATTGAAGTAGTCAGGAAATGGAGTTCTCAGTAGAATTCTGTTTTTTATAGCAAGAAATGCTTGATAATGAACTTGTGAAATTGTAAGCTCCCTGTCCTTGGAAGCATTTAAATAGAAGCTGCCTCTTCTTTATCAAGGATTCTTTAAATAACAATTCAGGAGAAAGCGAGGGAGAGAGAGAAGTGAACTGAACCCTGAGGTGCCATCTCTAAGCTTTTCGGAAGGCACCCCAATGGAGTGAGCTTTCACATGGGCCCTGAGGAACAGGAAGGCGAAGGAGGAGAGGGGACAACTGCAGGGTGAACTGAAGGAGGGCCTTTCCTCTTGTTCTTCTGCCCCTTCTCTGCTCTTCTCTGCTTCCCGACACTGGGTGACAAAGGTACACCTCTGGGGTAAAGGATTCATTTTCTCTGGAGAAAAGCTCTCTGAGTCAAACGGAGCCCAAGCATTAGGCTTCTTTATCTCCATCCTGGGCCAAAGAGTTCACAGCTGAGCTGTCCACCAGGTGATAAAGAGGAGTCCTTCAACGCTTAAAGGGGAGTCCCAGGTGAAGACGGGTTTCTTGCTCTCCTGGCTGCCACAATGCAGTCCGTGCCCCGATCGACCTGTGTGGAATGGTCCCATAACTGTTTCTTCTCTCTAACCCAGACTAATTTTGAAAAGGAAATATCAGCAGGCTCAATGGGTCTGCTTCTAGCACCCCCCTGTGACACTGTTCTTTCCCAAGAATGCATTCATTCTTTTTTTTTTTTCCTGGGGAGCTCAGCAGGTAATTTGAAAGACTAACCAACTTTGGCATAGATCACTCTGAGAACCAGAGAGCTGGCTGGAATATTAATGAAGCCATCTAGAGATAGACTTGCTTCCTGATGCAGGAACATATCAAAGAGGTTAGGTCCATGAGTGTTGCTCTGCAGAGCCCCATCCCTATTATCTAGCTCTTAATTACTTCATTAAAATTCAGCAGAGAAGCTGCCCAAATCCAGCAGCGTGCCCAAGGCTTGCTGGGTGATTTCCCTGCCTCCGGCCTTACGTAGTTTTTAGTTCTTCAGGTCTCCAGAGATGGGAGGCCAGATCTTAGGCTGATAGCCCATCTGCTGCTGGCTGTTCACTCAGAGCTGGGGCCGCTGCCTGCCTTCCTCGGGTGGGACTCCTGCCCCTGCCCCACAGGCACTGGGCCCCTGGCTTATCCCGTGTCCCCGGGGAAGGAGCTGCCCTACAAAAGTGGTTTCCAGGTCGCAGAAGTCCCCTCGGATAGAAGCACAAGCTTTCTGGAGCTTTTTGGAAGAGAGAGATCGCCGCCTCCCTTTCCTCCTTACAACAGCAGCTGGGACCCCGTTTCAGCTCGGGCAGTTCCTGGGGGAAGAGGACGTGGTGGGCTTTGTGCGAGGACACGTGGGCTCTGTTCCTACTGTTCCAGCCTCCTTGAGCCTCAGTTTTACTCTCTGTGAAATGGGTTTGACCCCTCCTGAGGTCTCTGTTCTCCCCACCGGCAGCATCCCTGTTGTCACGGGGCTGCCCTGCAGCGACACCTCCTGGCCTGAAACGGCAGCAGTCAGCTTCCATCAGGGCCTGTCCCTGGGGACCACCCTCACGGCTAACTGCTGTTCCTGACACTGATGCCCCTTGTCACGGCCCTCCAACTAACCCTGGAATCAGGAAAACTGCCTGAGGTATCTTTATTTTTAAACATAGTTTTTAGTCCACAGGGAATGACGCAAAGGTGTTCCTGCTTTTTCTTTAGGGTCCGGTGAGTCCATGGGCTTTGGGGGCTGTGTTCAGGTCCAGGGCCCTTTTACTGTCTCTGGGTTTCCATCTGTGTTGCAAATGGAGTGGATTTTTTAGAATCACACTGACTTTGCAGAAACAACGCCTCTGGCCGTGTCCCCCGCTCAGGGAGGCCGCGTGTGCCCGGCAGTGACAGCTGTGGCGGGTTTACCTGCCCTTGCTTGAGCTCCTTCTGCCTCCCTGTGTTTGTTTGGCGTTTTTCTAATCACCGAGTCTGTCAAAGGTCCTTTAGGGAAGGACTTCCCGGGCTGTGGCCACTGGAGGCTCAAGGGAGCTCCCTCACAGGGACCTGTGACCCGTTGTGACAGAGGCCTCTGCCAAGGGTTCAGCACCAGGAGGGCTCAGGCAGAGGGGCCAGGGCTGGGCCCGCGGACAGGCCGGGGAGCAGCATGGCGTTCAGGGGAGAAAGAGGAAGGAGGTGGTCTTGTGGAAGTCGGAGCCGGTGAGGCGCACAGCTGCACTGATCTCACGGTGGTGGGAAAGCAGGTGCGCACCGTCGTCTGGGGATCTGTCAGGGGACTGGAGCCTTCGGCAGGCCTCGTCCCTCTTCTCTTCGTCTCCCCAGTCAAAGGAGCGCCTGGACCCCTTCCCCGGCCCAGCCCTTGGTTCCTGGGGTCATTTCTAAATCCAGGAGGCAGAGGTGATGTTGAAGGACTTCGCATTCGGCCAGCGACTGGCTCCAGAGCCAAATGTCACTCAATAGAGGAAGCGTCCCTGGCATTGGGTAGCGTGGCGTGCTCCAGAGAACGGACGTTTCTTTTTAAAACGTTAGGGGGGAGGTATGATCTTTACATGCTGCTTCTTTCTCCTGAGCTTATTCACCACTCTAAATGGTCACGACTCCCAGTTTTGTTGAATTCCTCAGATTTCTTTTTAAAAACGAATTTTGCCTTGTTTCTCCGTCTGGCTCGGCGTCTTCCTGTCTCTTTGGTAGTGGGGCGGCGTGTGCTGTCCGGTAAAGGATGGTCTGTCTGTATTGTGGGACTGGTCTCGCGAACATGTGGCATTGAACCCCGCTGTTTTAGTAATAATGGGGCCACGGGGAACTTGGTATGAACCTGGGCGAGTCACGTCCCCTCGGTTGGCCTTGGTGCCCGTGTGTTGAATGTCCACGCAGTGGAAATGCTGTCTGCCTCGGAGACCTGCTGTGAGCACCAGATGGACTGTGATCTGTGAAGGAGTCTTGACAATTGTGACCGTTTGAAGGTGATGCAAAGGTACATGTTATGTGTCAACTCGACTGGGCCGCAAGGATGCCAGATCCAACATGATCTCTGGGTGTCCGGAGGGGGTTTCTGGGTGAGACTAGCGCTTGAACTGTGGACTCAGAAAGCAGACTGCTCCCCACGTGGTGGGTGGACCTTCCAGTCCACTGAAGGCCTCGGCAGAAGCAAAAGCAGAGGCAGGGAGGATTCATCCCCTTCCTGTGTGACCTGGGACATAGGTCCTCGCCTGCCCTCGGACTGGGGCTTCCACCATCTGCTGTCCTGGTTCTCAGGCCTCAGGCTCAGACCGAACCCCACCCAAGCTCCTGGGTCTGCAGCCTGCAGGAGCAGAGCGGGGGGCTGCTCAGCTGCATGACCACGAGAGCAGCTCCTCATGCTCTCTCTCTGGCTCATCTCTCAGGAGGATATATATATATATATTCCCGATTCTGTCTCGTTGCAGGACCCTGACTAATACGGTGAGTATGTGATGCTTGAACCTTTCCAGGGAGTTCAGTCACAGCCAAGAGGCAGAGCGGGCAGACGCTCCTAACTGATTCCTCCAAGTAGAACACATGTTTTCGGGGGGGTGTTCGGGTTTATACCTGGTTCTAATATACTTAATTTTAGCTCCTTATGGAATACCTACCATGCGCCAAGCCCTACGCTAGGCAAAGGCAGGGTGGCATAGGATAAGTCATATAGAAGTTCTGTCCCCCAGGGTCACCTTCTGGCTCGGTTGGGGCCCATCACGACCTACTTGACCTTCACCTTTGACAAAGCTGCATGGCTTTAGCCCAGGTACTGCAAAGCAGGGCCTGTGGCAAGAATTACAGTACTAATAGTTTGCTCGGGAGGTGCAAGCCCAAGGTGAGGTGAGCGAAGGCAGGAGGGAGTGAGGCTGGACAGACGCGAGGTGGTCGACGCTGGGCGTCGCGGTGCTGGCCAGAGGCTGGTGCTGAGCACTGTGAGGACATCGGCGACTCAGCAGGCATGTCTCCTTGGCACACTGCATTTCTTGGGAAGGTTTTTTGCAAGGAAAAAAAACACTCTTTGCAGCAGTTCACACCGAGAAGGAAAGAGGTATTTCTCTGTCCAGTGTCCTTCCATTTCTGCATCGGTCAAGGTTACATGCAGGAGGTGTTGACCCAATTACGCTTTAGGGTGTCATCTGGTCCTGAGGGGATCTTCCGAAGTCCCATCCCAGGCCCCATGACTTGTCCTTCAGACAAGCACAGAAGTGAGGGGACAGCCTGGCACAGGTGTGGTCCAACCAAGAGCAAGAAGGGACAGTAGCATCTGAGAAGGCAGGCAGGCTTTGGCCCCAGACTGACCCCGTCCTTCTCAAGGGGAGAACTTGGGAGTCCAGTGGAGCACGGGAGTGGATATGGCCCAACTTCTACATTCCTTCCTCGATCCCCACCTCCTGCAAGATTGCACCCTGCTGACAGGCCCCGAAGCCGAAGATCCTCATCCGGGGGCTTCCTAGTAACGGAACGGCTTCCATTGCCCCTCCCCAGCCTCCCTGGGGACCCAATCCAGCCTCATCCTCTCCACAGTCCCTTACGAGAGGCCCCAATCCTTAGTAAGAAACCCTATGGATTTGTGGAGTAAAAACAATCTGGAGAGAGACTTCGGAAACAGTCTGGGGAGATTACAAAGAAATGTGGGCCAGTTTTCCAAGGAGATTGTATAGAATATTCAACGGCACTCACGTCATGAAAGGCCCACGGACGTTCCCAAAGCCGAGGCCCCTTGCGTTGTGACGCCCAGAGGCAGCCCGGACAGTCCCAGCACAGCACACTCGGCTGGACCCTGGCGCTCCGCAGAGAGAGCCTCTCCCTAACGTGCAGTGGGGTATCCGTTTCCAGGGCTGCAGTTCAATTTCACAGAAAGACAGAGTAGAAAATAGAGCTATCTTTTCAGTCCCAGTGGTCACACTAGAACCTCACCCTGCTCCTCCTGGGAACTGCCTCCCGCCAGCTCCCAGGCCCCCTCAGACGGGCCTGGGCTTCCCTGGCCAGCCACGGTGCCTGGAGCTGGGCAGCTGGAGGGACAGCAGCCACTGTCCACAGTTGGGGAACCAGAGGCATTTGGAGGTTCATCGACTCTCTCAGGACAAGTCGGAGCACCAGGCAGTTTGCAGTTAGGAAATGCCCCTCCCAGCGGGGAGCAGATGACCACGTCACATGTCACTTCTCCAGAGGAAGAGAGGCTGTCCCCGTGCAGGTCTGCTGTGAGCTAGGCCCTGTGCGAAGCACTTGACCTGCATCTTCTCACCCGTTTCACAGTGAATCTGATAGGTCAGTATTCTCTCCGTTTATTAGGAAACAGGCTCAGACAGGCGCGGGGATTTTTCCAAATAAATCACCTCGCTCTCTGAGGCCTGGAGCTGAGATGGACTGAGGTCAGACGGCTGACTGGTGTAGACTCGCTCCCCCCTTGACCCCACGGCCTCTGCTCTGTCTTCCCAGCCGGACTCGATGCCCACCGAGTTGGGAACTGCGTCCTTGCTCTGCCCTCCCCCCAGGACCCAGTCCCCGGCGAGGCTTTCGGGGGGGCGGAGAGGAGTGAAGAGGGGGGAACCCACAAGGACGCCTCTGGGCCTTGGGAGGATCTGGCCTATTGTCCTTTGAAACTGGTCTGGAACTGGAACTGGAACTCTCTCTCTTTACCTGAAGACTCGGCGACATGTCGGTCTCTGGGCAGGTGGGAAGAACTTGAGAGTGAGTTTGTCCAGTTAAATGAGAATGGGAGCTTGGCGACAGAGACATCTGAAGGCCAGACAAGGGCCCTCAGGCGATGGGCTACGGAACGACAACTGGGTAGGTCGTCGGAGGTCGCTGTTCTTCAGGTGCACGCCTCCGGTGCCAGGACCGCTTCCTCCCTGGGTGCTCACTCTGCTGGGCTGGGCCTCAGTGAGATGGCAGTGCCTCGCCCAGTGGTGACGGGAGGACCTCGGCTGTGTGAGGCGCTCCAGCAGATGTTACCCGAGCAGCTGTTCTGTGGGGCCTGGTGCCAGGTGCCCCCTCTGTAGGCAGAGGGGGACCAAGGTGGAGGCTAAGCCTGGAGCTGTGGGTCGTGTCTGCGCTTTGGCCCAGCCCCACCTGTGACTGCATTGAGGGAGCGCTGTGGGGAAGCAGGTGTGACATCAGCACACAAATGGATGCTCCGTGCCTCCCCCGCTGCCTCGGTCCCTCTCAGGCTGTCACGGGATGAAGGCATTCCGCTGTCGCCAAGGCAGCGAGGGCTGTGCGACTGTGACCCTGGCCTGGACTTGCAGACGAGAACTCAGGTTGGGCTGTGGTCTGCGATTATTGCTTCTACCCGGATCACACTCAGAAAGGCTCCAGCGGGGCCTGGGGAAATCTTCCTCCCCGGCTCTTTTCTAACAGTGAGCCGTTTCAATTGCGTTCGGTCACCCTTCGCCCTGACCCAGGCGCCGCCTCGCCGAGTCTGCACTGCGCATGTAGCCGGCACCGGGGGTGTGGGTGGTTGCACGAGGGGGTAGATGGGTGTGCAAGGATAGTGCGGGAAGTGTGTAGCCTCCACATCTGTGCACAGTGCAGAGTCGTCTTGCTCACAGCCCAGCTACAAGTCACCTTTCCAGGCAAACAGTGCAGAACTTCCCTACCCACTTCCTGTCACCACAGTGTGACCGGAACACGGAGAAGGGAGCGAAAGATTTGGATCCGAGTGGCTGGCTCTCAGGTTTCAGGGCGCGTAGCAGCTCCGGTACCTGGAGGTGTGTCAGAGTCAGGGGCCTGAGCTTGACAGCTCCCTGGGGCAGATCTGAAGGAGGCACCGGGCACCTGCAGCTCGAACCGCCTCCTCAGACCGTATCTGTTCGTGGGCCTCCCTTTAGAGCCACTGGCTTCCGTAAGTGGATTCGAGTCGATAGCTGCAGGACCCACAGGTGGAGAGAGGCCTTGGTGGCGCAGTTGTCCCCGAGCAGCTGGAGGATGTGAACCTCCTCACCAAGACCCTCGATAAGGCCTTACAGGTCCGGTGGCCATACGCCCTCTTGTCTGGGTTCCTGGTCGCTGTAGATGCAGTAATACCTGTTAATTACTTTTGATGCCTCCTTTCTCCCTCAAAAGAGGGTCTGGGTTTGGGCGATAAATTGTATAGTTCTCCTACTTTAAAGTGCTCTTTGAGCAAGCTTTGTAAGCAGGAAAGAGACATTTCACCTGCCAACGTGAGCCCCGGAGATGAGTTAATCACCTCCCAACCAGTGTCCTTGGGTTCAGAGGGAGGAAGCTTGAGAAGGTCACGTTTGCTGAGCTCTAGAGTCACCCAGGAAGGTTAAAAGCCCTGATCTGTGAGGTTTCTGAGGCAGAAATGATTCCACAGGCGGGTTTCCAGAAGCACTAAGAATCTTATCAAAATGACGCTTGCTTTGCATAAAGTCAGGTCTGTTTGCAGCCAGCTCACCGCCCGTGGAGGCAACAGGAAACCTTCGGTCTCCTAATCTCACCATCTTCTCTCTTGTTCGACATTCAGGTTTATTTTCCACAAACACAGGACTGCATTCCACACTTGAGGATGTCATTTCAGGCCAAGAAACTGCAATGAAAAAGCATTTATCAGCAGTAAAGTTTGTTTGAGGATTACCCACTGCGAATAAAGCCCAGCTCCCCTTTTAAACTGAAGCATGCTATTTCGGGAATGTGACCCCTTTCATGAATAAATGACATGGTGACATTTACAGATAAAGCGGGATTTAACTGCCATGAAAGGAGGTGACAAATGTCAGGGTGTCAATAATGATCCGCGAACAGAATGGCTTCTTGCCTGAGCGCCGAGCAGATACGTCAGGAACCCGCTGCGTGCCAGGGTTCTGCGGGGAGCGAGCCCCGCAGTCGGGACACAGTCGTAGGCTCCCGGAACCTGGAGAGCCACGGGGTCTGGGCGCACGGGGCGGGGTCTGGGGGCAGCTGGCGAACAAACGAGGCTCTGATCCCTCCGAATGGCTCTCGTCGCACCCAGGAAGGATGAAATTCTCCTATCGGTGCCATGTTGTCAGAGAAAGATTCGGATGTTGTGAAAACAGCTTTCTCATGATGCCTTCCTTCCCGAAAGAGAAAAGGTCAGGAAAAAGTCTGCGCTGTCAGGAGCAGGGTGAGGCCAAGGCCGTGGGTGGGGCCTGACTAGGAGGTGCAGACATCGGAGTCGCATGGGTTCAGCCTGGGGCCTGCCCCCCGTCTCAGGGGCAGGGGACCAAAGTCATGGAGCACTGAGCCAGGCTGCAGATCGCTCAGCCCAGTGGCCCCACCCCTCCAGGGACCCCTTCCTGGGGCCCTCGCTCCCGCCTGGGATTCAGGGCGCGGGACTCTCCGGGGTCTACTCCTGCGTCTTTGAAGCTGTTTCTTTCCCTGGCCTTCTGTCCCTCCCTTAACACTGGATGCCCGTGGGCAATGGCACGTGTTTAACAACCAGCTCTTGGAAAACAAGCCCCAGTTTGTTTGCAGTTTCTGAGGTGTAATTACTGCCCCCCACCCACAGCCAGTTTTAATCAACTTTTCAACACAAGTCACTGAGCGCCGAGTTGGAGAGACATACGCTCCAGCCAGCTTCAACACCCCGTGGTGACCTTCAGGGTCCTCTTTGCTTTTCCACACTCCCTCCCCACCTCAGTGACTGCTCTGTCCCCCCAGAGGGAACTGTCATTTCATGCAGAGAACCCCAAGGGCGTATGTCCAGCCTGGATGTCTCTCCCCAGATCCAGCCCATATAGCTCACCCCGAAGACCGTGTCCTCTGCGTCCACCTTTGCAGTTGTCCTGCCTGATCCCCTCCTCATCTCCCACCTCCCCAAGCAAGCCCAGTCCTGACCTCTCTTCCTGCCCGATGCCTTCCGAGTCTGGCCCCTGTCACTTTGGCACCCCTACCCTACCTACCCCCAGGTCCGGGCAGGGTTCTCCTTCCTCGTCATATGTTAAAGCTCGTGAGTGTCCAGCTCTTACCCCCATCTAACAGTGAAAATGAGAACACGCACTCCACTCTATGCCACAGACGGACTCGCCGGGCCCTGCAGTGTGCTGTGTCCAACCTGCGACTGGACCAAGGCTCTGCGTCCCAGCACCAGGACCTTTTCCTGGGGAGCACCCTGTTTTCCATCACTCCCAGAGGCTGAGGCCCAGCTGCAACCCTCAGCTCCTAAGCGCTGCTCCCGCTGCCCACCCCCTCTCCACAGGGGGCCTGGCTTCCCTGCGCTCCTGGGACAGGGACATCGGTGCTGGGGAGCGGGAGTGCTGGCCGCTGTCACTCTGGAGCCCCTAGCACCACAGGGTGGCATGTTTTGCTCAGCTTTCCTTCAGCCCTTGGTACAGATGTGATTTTCTTGACAAATACCATGGCCCTGTCCCTTCTGGCTGCCGGAAAAGCCGTGAACTTTAAGAACGAGAGTGTCAGGAGGTAGCATCTGTCCTCACGAGCTCCGACAGGCCACTGGCCTCCATCAGTCACACTGAGCAGGGCTTTGGGTTTTTGCCTTGGCTGGGAGGAGTTTTCTCAGATGGGGAGGGGTTTCTAAGACCAGTAAAGGGGCGGCATTCCCGCATCTGTGAGTCCTCGGTGGTCTGGATTCCGCACGACGGGGCTCTGTCAGGGAAAGGACACGTGTGTGTTGGCTGGAAGAGTCGGGATGGTTTTCTGGGTGAGGCAGGGTGTGAGCAGAGCTTTGGAAGACTCGGGATTGGGTGCGAAGGACAGAGGCAGGCGGACACCTGGGCGGGGGGCCGCGCTGAGGAAGAGGTCTGGGGGCTGGAAGGTGGTTCTCTCTGGTCCACCTCCCTCCTCCTTGCTGCGGCCCGTGAGCTCAGGCCGCGGCAGCAGGTCCCGTGGGGCAGAGGGCAGGGAGCTGGAAATGACTAGACCTTATCCTGAAGGGAGGAGCTGATGGCAGTCCCCTGCAGAGAACGGCCCTGGCCCTGCAGGGGCCACAGAGTGGAGTGGGCCCAGGTCATGGGGTCGGGGCTGCGCCCACCTGTTCAGTTCCCCATGGGAGCCTGGCACTTCTGGCCACAGCAAAGCCTCCCCGCCTTGGCCATTCCAAGAGGTCGGTGGGGCCACTGTGGGCAGCAAGGGTGTAGGCAGGGGGTTTGCACCCCTTAGCAGGTTCTGAGGCACTTAGAAGTCTGCCTGACATTTCCCCCCTCGACACGAATTCATTTCCACCCCGTGTAGCTCTTACAAGCTGACAAGATTTCCGCCCAGCGCAGGAAGGCTCCGGATGCTGTCATACCTGGAAGTCGGCTGTGTCTGGAAGTCTCCCTGTGGCTGGAAGTTTCTTTGAAACCTTGGTGGTTATTAAGATGTCAGTGGTAGGAGGACTTTGTCGCTGCTTTTCTGCTGTCCGACCCTGCCTGCTCTGACATTCCTCCTCCTCGGGCTCTGCACAGAGCAGGGCAGAGACAGGACAAGGGGCACTGGATGGTGGTCGGTGGCCAAGAGCACCGGCTTGGCCAGGGCCCTGCAGTGCTTGGTGGGTGAGCCCTGGCCACCGGCTGGAGGCCCTTCAAGGGGTTTGTCCCTCTACATGTGGCAGATCCCCGACAGCTGTGCAGATAACACTCGAGCACGGCTACTCTGGCCGCAGACTGTTTCTGAAGGAGCAATGTTCTATGGCCTGGGGAGCGTTTCGTGAGTTCTGTGGTTATGCCAGAGCAAGGCCAGAGCCTCGCCTGGGAGGAGGAGGCTGGCAGGGAGCCCAGCCACGGTGGGCAGGGTGGCACTCTGGGAGAGTTTTCTCCGTGAACTATTGGCTTTCGCAGGTGTTGTGGAAAACACACTGTGGGCCTCCTGACTGGGGAGCGAGGAGAGAACCCAGTGACCTGCCATCGGGGAATGTCCCCAGCACCTGCAGTTGCGTTGGTTTCGACACTGCACGCCCGTGGCGCATCCCCAGGTGGCGCTGAGGTCCTGCGGTCCTGGGTCCTGCAGCGGCAGGTCAGCCCTGCTGTGGGGGATGGCAGGAGAGGGTGCCCACACCGGGGAGACGCGGAGCAGGAGGCTGGGAGGGGCCTCCGAGACCAGGGTCAGCAGGAGAGCTCGATGCATCGATCTGGACCGGGCAGCGAGGGCAGCCCCCTCGGGGTCTGGCTGCTCGTCTTTTCTGGGGTTCACGGTGGCACTAAGAGAGGGGACCTGCTCAGAGTCTTTCCTGAGGAGGAACTGGATTACTTTTATTGAGACAGAAAAGGCACTGGTGACCCTCGAGGACAGGAATATTGTTCTGCACTTTCTGCATTTCGTCTCCCTGCTCAGTCAGACTCTGCCTGGGGTCCAGGCTGTCAAGGATGCAGAGAAGAAAGAGACCCAGGGGCTCCCAGTATTTTTTCTTTGGCTAGTACTTGGTTACTACTACTGCTACCACCGCTACTATTGCCGTGGCACCGGAAATGGTGATTTAAGAAACTTTCAACGTTTATTTATTTATTTATTTATTTAATCCTCACCCGAGGACATTTTTGCATTTATCTTCAGATAGAGCGGGAGGGAGAGAGGGAGGGAGAGAGAAACATTGACATGAGAGAGATACATCGACATGAGAGAGACACACCGAGTGGTTGCCACCCACACGACCCCAACCAGGACCGGGGACAAACTGCAACCGAGGTTCATTCCCTTAGCGGGAACCGAACCCAGGACTCTCTGGTCTGCAGGCCGACGCTCTAACCGCTGAGCCAAACCGGCCAGGGCCATTTTCAGTGTTTAAGGAGAAGGCTGGCTCTGCCCAGAACTGGCCACAGCTGCCTGGTGACACTCTGGTCCTGCTCGGTGCCCGGAGTCAGCGGTGGGCTGTGGCACCCAGTGGGAAGGACAGAGTCCTCAGGGGCAGGGGAGGAGCAGCCGTCACTCTCATTCTGCTGAAATCAGTTTATTCTGAGAACTCCACAGTGTGCATGTAGGCTCGGGTTGGCATCTTGGAGACGGTCTCGAATCTCTGCCCAGACCGTGCATTTGAGAACCGAACAGCTCTCCCCATGTTCTTTAACATTTTGTACCAGGGGGTCTGGCCCACTGCTCTGTGGGCTCCTGGAGCTCAGAAACTGTCTCCAGAGAGCAGAGCACGGGTCTGAGCACACAGCAGCGCCCACTGCTTTGGCTGAATTAAGCACGGGTCTCAGCCCAGGCGTCCATCTCGAAATGCCAGACTATGCGGCTTAAACAGCAGACTGGTTTCTCAAGGTTCGGGAGGCTGGGCGTCCCAGCTCAAGTGCTGGCCAGTTCAGTTCCCGCTGAGAGCGCTCGTCCTGGTCTGCAGACTGCAGCCTTCTTGCTGTGTCCTCACCGGTGGGAAGAGCCCGAGCCAGCTCCCTGGT
Source organism: Tadarida brasiliensis (assembly GCA_030848825.1). Taxonomy (NCBI): domain Eukaryota; kingdom Metazoa; phylum Chordata; class Mammalia; order Chiroptera; family Molossidae; genus Tadarida; species Tadarida brasiliensis. Next base: position 66,908,935 of record CM061270.1, on the reverse strand, counting down.
GTCTCTCCTTAGAAGGGCACTAATCCCATCATGGGGTCTCCACCCTCATGACCCGCTTACCCCCAAAGGCCCCATCTCGAAACGCCATCTTCCTCGGGGTTAGGGTTTCAGCATGTGGATTTCGGAGAAACACAAACCTCAGCTGGCGACTCGATGCCCTCTTACCCGGGCCTGCGGGCCGCCCTGATGCCCTCACCCGGAGACAAGCGGGGACGTTTCCGCTCGTACATGCCTGTGCTCCAGCAGGGCTCTGTTGGGTCCTGCCCACCTCCGGAGCTCGGCCTTCCTGCCCCAGGAGCTGTGTGCTCAGCCTGATTGCTCCAGAGAAGGAAATGCTCTTTTCTGGAAGTGACGTTCTCAGCTTCAGCCTGCGCCTCTTTTTCTCCCTTTGGTCAGTTGGTCCAAATCCAGACTCTGCTGGTGTCCTTCTGACCCAGCTCCCTGGAGTTCCTGCCCAGGGGGAGTCCCGTGGCCCTACTGTGGGAACAGAGGGCAGCCCTGATTTTCTTGATAAAACGGTGGCCCTGGGAATGCTGCAGGAGACAGGCTTTCTGCTCTCGGGGCTGTATCCGACGGAAACACCAGGGTTGTGATGATCTAGGCCGTGTGCGAGGGTTAGCACAAAAGGAAAGCCTTGTTTTACTATGTCTGTGGGCATCTCTGTGGCATGTACCAGTGTTTTGGGAAGAAATGTGCATGTATGTCTACATGTATGTGCCTGCACCTGCGTGCAGGTGTGTGCTTATAGTAAAACATGCAGGCATTGAAGCAGAACAATGTAGTTGGGAGGTTAGTGTTCTAAAAAAGGATCCAGAAGAAAACACTGAGCTCTAGCTGTGGGCCTGCAGTTGGAAATACCTTTCTAACTCCCTTGATGAGAGAGCAGTTTCAACAGGACTGTTCATCATAGTGTCCATTTCCCCCGACCAGTCCTCTGACTCACCTGAAGGTCTGCTTCCTGCCTGCCCTGTCATCATCCTGGGCGCCAACATTCATGTGTGTGCAGACACAGACACGGGCGGAAGGAGCAGGGCCCTGGCCCAGACCACAGACACGGGTGGAAGGAGCAGGGCCCTGGTTCAGACCACAGACACGGGTGGAAGGAGCAGGGCCCTGGCTCAGACCACAGACACAGGTGGAAGGAGCAGGGCCCTGGCCCAGACCACAGACACGGGTGGAAGGAGCAGGGCCCTGGCCCAGACCACAGACACGGGTGGAAGGAGCAGGGCCCTGGCTCAGACCACAGACACAGGTGGAAGGAGCAGGGCCCTCACCCAGACCACAGCCACGGGTGGAAGGAGCCCTTTGCTGCACTGGGCTCTACAGTGGAAGTGCCGTTCTCTGCAGCTTCTAAACGTGTGGGGTAAAGGGCACAATGCCAGTTTTCTGGCGTGGCGTTTCTGTGACTGAGCCGAGAGCATTGGGGAGCCATCAGCGTGTGCCCATTATGGAGCAGCCAGGACTCAAAGGCTGATGTTTTCTCGTTCCCCACCGTTTTATGACCCCATACCTTTAAATATTCATTTCGATTACTCTCCATGAGGACATAAAGTCAAATTGCGCTTCCACGAGTCCTGGTGGGTGCCGATCCCTGCGGTTCTCACAGCGACTTCCTCGGGAGAGGAGAGACGCCTCTGCCCACCTAACCCACGGGAGAGTGCCAGCTCCAGACCAGGAGAGCTGGCCTGACAGCTGGACTTCCCAGTGTCCTCTGCTCAGGGTCACCTCTTTGTCCTTCTGGTGCCAGATCTGGTTACTGCACTATGTGTACACGTGTCTGTGGGACATACATCAGGGAGGATTTACACACATCTCCCTTTAACCTGGGGCCCAAAACATACCAAGGGGTATTCAAAAATACCCACTTCTGAACTAATGAACAATTCTCCCATGTAAGGGCTGCTTCTTTACATGCTGCGGTCTCCACAAATGGGTAACACTGGGCTGGAAATAGTGCAGTGAGGCCACCGTGTCAGGCGAAGTAACAGAGTCACTCATCCACTCTTTCCCAGTCCCCTGAGCCTGGCTCGCTTGCTGGAGGTGAGGCTGTGACTTGGTGGCTGGGAGGCCAGCCGGGCATCTCCTGGCTGCTGAAACTGCTTGGAATCCATTGCAGAGTGACACAAGCCGAACACGCAGTGTCTTCCCCATGGAGGAACCCACCTTTTCCATTTCTTAGTCCTTGGACACAAAGAATCCCATCAGCTGAGCCATTTCGGATCTGTCCACCGTCCCTGGTCCTGCCAGGGTGGCAGTTCCAGTGTGAGTAGGAACTCTGGATCTGGGGCAGGACCCACGGCAGCCCACGGCAAACACTGCACTCAACCACTGTAGGTTGCTGTGAACGACATCCCTGCACAGTTAGTTCATCTGAGGTCGAACGAGTGACACGTGGTCATTGAATGAGAACATTGGGGCCGCAGAACGTTGACATGTGACATTGTAACACATCATGTTGGAGTCTGTCCACTGCAGCACTTGCACTGCTTTCTAAATGAGAGCTCAGGGCAACACACTGGACACACAGACTGTCCCCACCCCAGCGTGACTGCTGCGTGTGATTGTAACAAAGTGACGCGGAGGAAGAGGCAGGGATGTGGTCCGCAGGCCCCATGACTGGGCGTGTCCCACGAAACCTGAAGAGTCTCACCACGGCATCAAAGCCACGCCTGGCTCCACCTGTAACTTAGGGGAGCACGGTCCCCCCACACCCTCCTGTGCCTTCTTCTGTCGTCACTGTTGGTACCAGCTGCATGACTGCCGCTCCCACGCTGGGGGTTCCAAGCACGTCCGCACCACAGAGACCCTGGTGCTCACTCCACACCGAGGAGGAGCAGGAGGCCTCATCCACACGGACCAGGCTCAGAGGTCCGGTGACCAGGTCACACCGTCCAGCTGATTGGAGACAGGCGTCGTGGGAGCTCAGGACTCCTGAATCCCACTCCCGCTGTCTCCGCTGCCCAGCAGGCCGCTCCCCTAACGTCCCGTTTTCCCCAGTGATGCTGGATCCTAAGAAATCTTTCAGTCGTGACCTTCAACACCTCTGAAGGAAACGCTGGCTTTCTCCCTGAACACGCACTCTCCTCCAGCCCCGGGCCCACGTCTGGGCGCTGACCTGACGCCCTTGCCGCGCCGTGGATGAGGTTTCTCCGATCCCTCTTCTCTCTGCCCCTCCGTGTGCTCTCTGAGAGGAGCCTGGAGACGTCCCGGCCTGGGCAGGGAGGCCTCTGGATGGTGCCGGCCGGCTCCTTCGTGGGGAGGGCATTGCGGGCGGACATGGGCGAATGCACCCGGGCAGGGCTGGGCTCACAGCAGGGACCTAAGAGACATTAGTTCAGTGAAAACTTCAGAACTGAAAGAGTGCTATGAGGCGAAGAACGGGCTAAAGAGGGAGTTAGGGGCACGTGCCTTTTGAGTCCCCTGTCTCTCCCGGCACCCCCTCCCCCACTCTGCTCCTGACACCCTTTTCCAAACATGTTTTCAGAAAAGGCCAGAGAGTCATTGGTTCTTACAAGTGACTGGTGCTTGTTTTCAGGTAGACTTGAGGATGGGAAGAAGTAAAGGCCAAATAAAGGGACGGAGCTCTGGTGACAGGATTCTCGACATTGACCAGCACGTGGGGGACCGGGGAGAAGAATCTTTGGGCGCCCACCTCTGGGGCCACCGCCCTTGGAGGAGTGAGCCAGATTTCCTTGCCGCGCTGGGCTGTGTCTGAGAGGGATTTCAGAGGCTGCAGCACCGCACCAGCAGGCCTTGCTCTGCTCAGTTCCCGGCATAGCGCAATCCCTTCCCTTCCAGAGCCGACTGAATTAATTGCAAAAGGGAGAGAGCCCCGGTGACTTGTGCTCTGACAAGGCCTCGGTCTCTTTGAGCTCCGGAGACAGGCAGCCAGACTTCAAAGGCCCTCCGTGCCCTCCAGCTTTTACCCTGCCTGTCAAGAGAGGCTGCCGAGGAGTGAAGGCCGGGGCTGGGGGAGGCGGCCAGGGAGTAGGTCTCCCTGACATTTGTCCTTCCCTCACTGCCGACAGCCAACTCAAGACCAGCTCTGCAGCCGGCTGCCACGGCCCTCCAACCTCTCCCACCCGGGAGACAGCTCGGACTCTAAATTTAGCAGGAGGAGGGGAAAGGGAGGTCAGCGTGTCCAGGGCGAGGGCTGGAGGTGGATGCAGAATAAAAGAGACCGGACACTGAGGGCAGGAGAAAGAGAACAGTGAGGGAGGGGAGGGGCTCCGAGTCAGAGATGCGGTTACAGCTTGAGAGCAGAGTCTTCTAGAGAGTCTGCAAAGAGGTGGCAGGTGAATCTGTTCCTGTTAGTGCCAGGGAGCCTCACCGAGGTGTGCTGAAGAGAGCGGTCATTTTGCATGTACGAGGAGAGAATGAGCGCCCACTCTCAGCACAGCCTGTTTAAGTTGCTGTAAATGACACAGTACCGGCGGCATTTCTGTCCAGCAGAAGGCAAGGGGGCCGAGGGCTACTTATTAAGCATCTCTTACGAGCCAGCCTTGGAATTTGCACTTTCCATTACTTAGCTCATTTAATCCTCACAATGGCTTGGCATGATAGCTTTCAGGGTAATTTTCTTTTTTTTGAGTTACGGATTAAGCTGAGGCTTGACTTGCAGACTGGAAGCAATGAGCCTAGGATTCAGCTAGATCTGTCTGATCACAAACCCACGCTCTTTCCCCTCCTGTAATGAATGAATGAGAATATCCTGACACCCCTCCCACCAGAATGCCAGTCTATGGTTTTAACCTCTTCCTTCGAAAAGGTCACATTCCTCGTGTTCTTTTTAACTGGCCACGATGTGTCCCTTCCATTCTCTGGTGGTTTTGCTTGCACTATTGCTTAGCTTAACAAACCGTGTCTGTCTGGAAGGAGGCTCTGCTGAGTTTCATTCAGGAGGCTTTCGCCACGAGATCAGAGCTGAAACTCTGGGTCAGAGCGTGTGTGCTGCTGGTCGGAGCTATGAAAGCTTCATGTCAGTGTGCGCCTTCATGAAATACACCCTGAGGGTCTCAACAGGAAACTTGTGGGCAATAGACGTGTTCGGATGGAAACGTCCTTACGCCTTTCCACATTCAGCAAGGAGGCAGTATGTACTCTCCGAATTCTCCAAGGAAGCCTTTTCATTAAAAAAAAAAAAAAAGGCTAAATGACAAGCTTCAGAAGATTATTCCAAAGTGCCTGTTTATTTATTGTGGTGCTATCACCACCTGTTGCCTGGCAACCGAGAGGTTGAAAGATGACCAGTGAGAGGACCAGCACAGCCAGGGCCTGCGTCTGGCTCGGCGGCGTCCGTGCGGGGCTTGGAGCTGGACAGGGACCCTCCAGCCGGCCTCTGCTGCAGCCCGGAGACTTGCTAAGCAAACTCTAGGCACCTCCACTCATGCCTTCTTGATCGAATAGGCAGATAAATGAAGGAAACACTGTCCCGAAATTGATCCTCCATTTTTTAAAGCGAACCTCCCAGTGAATCCTGGAAGTCGTCTGGAAAGATGAAGCGTGGAGCAGACCTCTGAAATGACTGCGTGTGTGTTTGGAGGAGGAGAAGGAAGGCAGAGACGCGGTTCTGCGCGGTGGAGAAAGGGAAAGGTTGGGGCCTGCAGGTGTCAGCGGCCACTCGCCCGTCCCTCAGTAGGTCGGGAGCCTGGCCACCCTTCACCCCGGTCTGGTGCTTTCCCTGCAGTGCCCAGGGCTGGCCTGCAAGGCGCGCTGTTAGCTGTCTGGCAGGTCACTTCACCTGGTAGGTGAGATGCGGACCTCCAGTGTGGGAGCCTAGGGTTCCCTGCGCGGGGCACGGACGTCCACGTGCGCCCCGCAGGCCTATTTGCTGCACGAGAAGTGATCGCTGCATTATGGAACACGGCTCGTTTCTAGCTACCTGCGTTGTTTCCCCTGCAGCTCTTTTTATGTTAAAGCCTATCTCTCCCAGTGTTATCTGATGGTTTCCTAGGAGATGCCCTCACCAGCCAAGCTCTCCGCTGATGCTGGAGTTGGATATTATCTATAAGCACTAAATAGCTGCTTTGTTCACTCAGCACCGCTCTGCCCTTTCTCCCTGGGCTGGTGGCTAGTTTCTCGCAAGGGTCCCTAATGGCTGTGCAGACAGAGGGGAAGGCTAAACGTATCTGCCTTCCCGCATCTTCCACAGCCGTGAGCCGGGTCCCAGTCCTCTGATGGGCTTGCTCACTGGTAATTTTCCATTTCAAGCTAATGGTGGTGCCTGGTGGATTTTCCACACTGAGACAGAGTTGTCAGAGTTCCTGTGGAAAATAACAGAGCCCTCCCTGACGCAGAAGGGCAGGTGGGGCTGTTTATTCTCTTTACACCTCAGCTTCCAGCTCTGTGAAATGGGACCTTTGTGTAGCATCTAGCAGCACCCGCAGAAGCTGCTGGCAACTTCCAGCAGGGTTTCTCGTCTTCTCGACAGAATGGTTCCAACATGCTCCAGGCTGCCTTTCCATAATGTGCTGGGAAGACAGGGTGTCCCTGAAGCTGGAGGGAGGGAGCCTGCTGTCCCTGTGGGGAGAGGGCTTGATGACGGGGCCAGTGTCCACACAGAGAGACACTTTCTAGTCTGTCACACTGCTTTTTCTTAGAAGCCCTGATTCTGTTAACACCTTCTCTACCTGACTGAGTGTCTCTCTCGGAAATCTTCTTCTTAACAACTATAACCAAAGTCAATCAGATTTTATTGAGATCAGGAAATATATGCATCCTTTAGGGGAAAAACAAACAAACATATGCACAGCTATTATTTCTAGAACTGAATGTAAAGGCACACCACATAGATCATGGTTTAGCCCTCGTTTTCTGAAGCGAGAAGTCGTAGAAGACGACAAAGGGAGCTGAGAAGAAACCAGAACTGTTAGAAGAAAACGCGACATCGGCCAGTATCTGAGAGTAAGATGCAGTCCAACCATTTTGTTCGCAGCAGAAGAACAGGAAATAAAAGAGCGAAGATGAGTATTCGATTAAGTGAAGCAAGTAACCCCAAGAAACTGAGTCAGTATTTACTCCAAAAAAGAAAACCTCTCCTTAGGCCCTCCCTCCCCCAGCTCTGCCTGGGGTCCATGCAGGACATGCCTCTGGTGAGCTCAGGACAGACTCCAGGACCCAGTGAGCACAGGTGCTTCAGCAGGGGACAAAGCCTGGGCCCCCGCAGCTGTCTGCAGACAGAATTCTACCATCTCTGCTGGGACAACTTCCTTTTTTTTAAAAAATATGTTTTTATTAATTTTTTAGAGAGAGAGGAAGGGAGAGAGATAGAAAAACCAATGTGAGAGAGACATCCATTGGCTGCCTCCTGCACGCCCCCTACTGGGGATCGAGCCCATCACCCGGGCACGTGCCCTCCCGGACCTGGACCTGTCAGTTCATGGGACGACGCTCAGTCCACTGAGCCACACAGGCCGGGCTATTATGACAACTTCATTTATCCGTAGATCTTTGTCTCTGGGTGGGTCAGCTGTGTGGTCAAAGAAAAAGGTCACATCAGGACGTCCTGGGCAACAAGCTGAACCCAATTGTTATGCCCCAAACAAGTCTACACAGAGTGCTCCCGGGAGGCTTCACCCAGAACCTCTGGAACCTTCTCGTTACTGGGAAGGGCTCGACTCCTGGGCCTTTAAAGTATCAAGCAAAGTAGAGGCGTTAAACTTGTTTGATTGGACCCACACCACAGTAAGAAATATATTTGAAATGAACACATCTTCTCACCATGTGGGATGAACTGATATTTTTCATTCTATTTCATGTCATTCCACTGTAGGTAATTGATTAGGACTCTAAATTAATTTTATTTCTCTGACACTGATCTAGAACAGGTTTATGGGACACCTCGGGATCGTGTCTGTGAGGTTGTTGTTTTACCTGCAGGCTGGACGAGGACAGCCTCGTGTGGCAGATATCTGGATGACATCTGAAAAAATATCGAAAAAACACGGTCCACCTGAAAACATCGATGGATCATTTTACTTCAGCGTAATAGATGGAAATCAAATACAAGTTCTTTGAAGTGAACTTTAATATCATAAATATTACATTGATTTAGAAAAATTTTTTCTTTGAAGTTCTTTTGGAAAGGGAACCGTCGTGTAGGGCATTAACATGTGCTGAGGCCTTATATGTACCCAGTATATTGCACGTTATCTTATTTAACCCTCAGGGTCCCCCTGCAGGGAAGGTCTTGTTATCAGTTTCACAGATGAGCCTCGGGCTGCGCTCCAGATTCATTAGGGTGTCAGCACAGACGGCTCCCCTTCTCTGAGAGGTCACGTGTTTGCTCCTGGGTTCAGAGACATCCTAAAAGTAACTAAGACAAGGTGTTTTTTAAATTTACTTCATCATTAAACATTTCCTGTTTCTGCCTTTTACTTAGAATACAAGTTGAATGTGCAGTCAGACTAGTGATGTTGTCAGAACTCCTCAAACAGAAGAACCTACGAAGAGTCATGTATACTTGGGATTCAGATTAGTCAGCTCTTCCCACAGCCCACCCCCACCTGCCAAGGGGCTGAGTCATTGTGGGGCTTGGCGAGAGGATTTGATTGGTCAAGGGACGGCCAATAAGAGACGGCTCTGTGTCACGGGAGGGAGGCCAGCTCTGGACATCAGGGCTGTGGGTTCCGGTGCCGAACGGGCCACTGTGCTGCTGTACAAATCTGTAAAAACTACATCATCCCCGTGAGCCTGTCTCCTCAGCTGGAAAGTGTGGTAAGTTAGGATCTCTACTCATAGAATTGTTATGTGAGGGTTATATATAAGTACAGTGCATCACAGATGATGAGATTGTATCACTATTGTTATTATTACTTGTCACTCAAAGCATTCAGTTTCTTAAAATACGTTTTATTGATTTTTTTAGAGAGGAAGGGAGACAGAGAGAGAGATAGAAACATTGATGAGAGAGAACATCGACTACCTGCCTCCTACATGCCCCCCACTGGGGACTGAACCCTCAACCCGGGCATGTGCCCTGACTGGGAATCTAACTGGCGACCTCCTAGTCCATGGGTCCAGTGCTCAACCACTGAGCCACACCAGCTGGGCGAGCATTCAGTTTTGTCCTTTTCAATACTTAACACTTGCATTTTTGTCCAATTTCGGGGGCTGGGCAGAAATGTAGCCTTTGCACCTGTCACCCGAGGGCTATTCACTTTTACCCATTGGCTCTCAGGAACTCCCTAGATCACCATGTGTCTACCCAACGACACTTGAGTCCTCAGTACTCTGTGTTACTGAGGAGGGTCAACTTGGAAAACAGCGAGGCCTTGAGGAGAAATTAGGTCTTGCCCTGGACTCAGATCCTTTAGACATTTCAGTTGGCTCTGCTGTCCTGTCTGTCCCTCTGGCTCAGGAGGAGGCCTTTTGTGGCTTTTGACTCAGTAATGGGACCCAGGTTGACAGGAAGGAAAGTTCAGAAGCAGAGGGAAAACGGGGTGGAAGGGTAGAAAAGGTAAATGGATTTTCAGACGCACCGGCCAGCACCTGTGAATGGACACAGGCGCGGTGGTGATGCCTCCGACACGCAGGCGGCCCTGCTGTGTGCTCACGCCGCAGAGGAGTGTGTGGCAACGTTAGCCGGCGTTGAGTGGAACGGGATCAAGGACGGAACAAAAGGCTGTAACTGAGCCGTGAGGGTGGAGAGAACCCAGGTCCTTAACCTGGAGTGTCCACGGGGTCAAGGCTTCACTCTGGTCTCTCCACTGCTGGTTCCACAGATGAAACCAGATGTTGTCTCAGAATAGTCACTTGTGCAAAAGGAGCACAACTGGGAAGAGACTCACGAGTATTTGAGGAAAACAAGTCGGAAGGGGACATCGTGGGGTGGGGAAGTACGGAGCAGTATAAGCTCTGAGAGACAGTGGACCACAAATCCGAATGAGGTTTCAAATGTGAGTTTGCCCTTGTCTGGGACTGAGTAGCCTGTGAGACAGCCTGGGGGTGGCAGCTGCAGTGGACAGTGAGCTGTGATGTTTTCTGCTGGCTGGAGTTCGTTGTCTGAGAAAGAAGGGTTGTCCCTCAGGGGGCCGGAGGCTGCTCAAAAAGTTGGTCACGATCCAAGTGCCGCTCAGTTATTGGAATGACAATGGTGCCCAAAGGTCGGACCAGCATTCTGGATTTTTCCTCCAGGCGACTAACCCAGTAATGAAGATGCGTTCTCTCTGTCACTGGTCAGGGTACAGCAGCGGTTCCCGGCTGCTGCTCATGTCCTGATGCTGGTGGCGAGCCAGTAACAAAATGAGTGGTCTTACGTTTGCAGGCTGTGCCTGTTACTTCAGGCTTTGCCTCTGTCGTGGGGCATCTGTAGGCAGCAGGGGGATCCTATGTGACGTGATCAGTTCAGGAAACCAGTTCTCCATTCCTCTGTGTTCCAGAACACACAGGGACCCGAGGAAGGTGCCCGTCTTCCTGTCTGCTCCACCTAGGGTCGTGACCTTCAGATGTATCCTATCAGCTGAGTTCTGTCTCTTCCTACCATCCTCAGGTTCTTTCTAGTCTGCCTCCCACCCCCCTCCCTTTCTACCTTGGAACCAGAGTCCACCGACAGCCCCTATTTCTCAACTTCCTATCCAACCCTGCTATCAGAAATGTACGTGAAAGTCTTCCTCATGAAGGTAAATGACAGACATAATTGAAAAGCACGACCTTTTCTCAAGGATATTTGCAGTTGAACAGGGTGACAGTGTCCCTCACAGACCAGTATCTCTTCACTTATTTCTGTACCTCCTGACTCGTGCTTTCTGTTTATTTCTACAGCCGCACTTCCATCCCCCACTGCCTCCAAAGCTGATCGCCGCCTTCTTCAATGATTAAGGAGCCACCTGATTCACTTTTTTTTGGTCCTAGCCTTTTATCTCCTCTTTGGTTTCAACAACTGTCTGATATCCTAGTGTTGGAATGGTTTTTTTTTGTCCCCGGTCCCTAAAATGTACCCATAGGTATGGCCGTTTTCAGATCTCCACTGTCACTAGACAAACCTAACACCTCACACCCGACTTAGGATTTTCCAGCCATAATCCATATACCCTTTCCTTCTTCCCCACTTTCATACCCAACTGAACTTTCCTCTGCTTTTATTGGGCTTGTCAATAGCTTCCACACTTCAAGTCAAATTAAACTCACTTTGACTTCACTTGAATGCTTGCATTGTCTGCATTCCATCACCGTTTGTGTCAAAGATTCTCCATTCAACAACCAAAACTCCTATGTGTCCTTGAATTCCTCTGAGTCTGCCAGGCACCTTCTTTCTTAAAGAGTATCATCCTTAGGAAGCCAACTGCAGAAAGCCAATGCACCAAGCAGACCCACATCTCAAGGAAGGCTTGGGTTTCGAGGAGCTATAGGTCTTCGGAGCAATTGTGTGGTGTGATCCCACCTGTCTGAGCATTTCGTCTTTTAATCTGTCCAATCCAAGACCCCTCTGTCACTTGTGGAGACTTTAAGCAGGGATTTATTGTGACTGCCACCTGGAAAGGTTGAGAGATTTAAGTGCCCCGCCTCACAAAGAGGCAGCTCAAATGAAATAAACATTGTGACATTTAAGAAGCAAAGAGAGCATTTACTCTGGGCCAGAAGTGTCACTGCATGTCACCGTAATGGACTGCTCTGTGCCCACTGAGAAGTCCCAGGTGACGAGCTGCAGCCAGTGACAGAGCTGGGCCTGAGACCCCAGACCTGTTTCTTCAGAGCCCAGAATCTGAGGTTCTTACATCTTACATGTAGTAATTCCTTCTTCTGCATTGCGTGTAAGCCATTCTTCGTGGTGTGCCCAACGGGATGGTGGGTCTGCTGCCAGTGTGCTTTCAGCTCTTTCCGGGAACTCCAGGGAGCTCCCAGGCTGGAGGGCATGACTTTCCTTGAGCATTTTCATACTCCCGTCTTCTGGGATATTCAAAACGATTCCCCCATTCCAAGATGGTCAGTGTTCACTTAAATTCAACTTACCATTTAGCCTACTCTTATGAAGCTTATGCTAAATGTAAAGACTGTGCTCATCATGTATGTATGGAAAGAAGAAAGACATGGATACTGTGCTCGGGAAATAATTCAACCACATGAGCTAGAGAGCAGTGGGTACACACCTATAGACGGAGAGAGTGTAATGGTGTTATACCACAAGTAATGATGAAAACTCATGAGAACAGAGGAAGGAATGAGGAATTCTGATGAAGGGAAAGGCCATCAAAGATAGAGGACAGCTTCTTAGTTAGAGGAGCTGGCATTTGAGCTGTGCCTTGAAGAGCAGATATATCTAGATGGGCAGAGAGGAGGAGAGAACAGAGAATGGAAAGGGAGCTGAGGAGGAGGGGATGGAGTGAGGAAAGGGCTGTGGGTAGGACCATAGGGGCCAGACTGGACTGTGGAGTATAGACGTTTGTGGTGGGAGGAGAGAGTGAGCTGAGGCATCACAGGTAAGTTGATTAAGCCTCAGGATTAATGCTCATTCAATAAATGCCAAAGCACAGGTTAATCTCTGAGAAAGGAAGGAGGGGTACAAAGGGTACCCTGTGTGGCCAGGAAGTAGAAGCCACACATATCTAGAGGCGGTGAGTGGACCCAGCGCTGTCCATGACCATGGATTTTTCACGGCTGACTTCTCTCTGACCATCCCTCTTTCTCTTGGCATTCTGAGTGCTCACCTGAGTCTTTTTTGGGGCGTTGGTTGAACGCTGATGATGTGAGCTATCTGACCCTTCCTGGTCTCCAGTTCTTGTCTAGGTTGCTGACTCTGATCAATTTCTCAGCATCTCGTTCTTTGCCCTAAAAGTGTGACCCAATCCTTCTGTGCTCGGGCCAGCCCCGAGTGGGAGTTGTCTTCATGTAAACACAGGCGTATTTCGCCTTGGTGATTCCTGCTTCTGCTGCGTGTTTTCCCCCCAGGCACTTACTTTGTGGTTGTGCAGACACACTGTTTCAATGCCTGGGGTGGCGTTCAGTGCTATGGATGCACCAGAAAGAAAGAAAGAAAGAAAAAAAATCACAAAACTGTCACCATCAAACGCGTCCCTGACTTCAAGGAGTAATGAAGCTGCATGAATTCCAACTTGTGGTTCCAAAAGATTTTCATAAGCCTCTTGATTTCCAGACGAGCAAATCATGATAAGCAGTTAATTAGCTCTTTAAGTGAGGAGAGTCACCACCGCCACCGCCGTGTGCCCCGCACTCTCGGGAGAGGGAGGCCGGCCCCCCTCCGGGAGCACCTGCAGTGCAGGCGTGAACAGTCCACAGACATTCACGTGACGTCCTGTGACTTGTCATGAAGCCGTGCGTGTCCCAGATCCCCCTGGGGGACTTTCTTATGTTATCATGACAATATACAATTAAGTCAGATTACATTTATTTTTTTATATGCAGGGCAGGTGCTAAGATACCATTGTAAATTATTCATCAGTTCACTCGTCACCACAAAACAACCCAAGGTATGACTTTAAGATGTGCAGTATTAGAAAATAGCAGATACGCTGATATGGCTACATCATGTAAAGAAGCATTTCTCCCTTTGCCTGGGGAGAACAAAAGACTTAATGGAACACGTGTGTCGCTGGGCCTATCACAGCTTACCGTCTTACTCTGATTTATGTGGCGGATTGTGAGCTACTGGAGAATTAAAAGTTTCTTCCTCAGGGCTGGACTATTCTGATTTCAGCATTATATAGCCAGGGACAGCTTTGAAAAGGAGCTAAATCATTTCTCTCTCTCTCTTTCCTCCATCGTGTGTGTGTGTGTGTGTGTGTGTGTGTGTGTGTGTGTGACCCTTGGTTATCATATCACAGTCACTAAGGAGACTGGTTAAATAAAGGTACCTTCAGAAAAAGGATGGCTCCCGCCTTAATCTTCAGAACAAGATCCCTGTCTGAAAGAAGAGAGAATGCATTGGGTTGCTGTGTCAGCCGGAGGCCGGCCCGGTGGGATAGGGCTTAGTGTGGGGGACACAGTTTTCAGGTGCTCCTCTGCTCCCATATGTCTTGCTGGATGTGCCGAGATGGCAAGGCTCTGACCCTCTCTATCTGGGCTATTTTTCAAGGTTTGCTGTAGCAAGTAACTTTGAGGGATGAGGCGGCGTCTCATCCAAGATAGAGAGCAGGCTTTCTTATACGCCGCTGCAAAGCGATGGTCCCCAGCTCAGTAATTCTCTCTCGTAACTCAGCCCAATTCCTGTGCGCCCACCTGGGTGCACCTGTGCCGTCCCCGGGGAAATCGGGGCTCAGGGATCACGCTGACCCTCTGGAGACTGCTTTTGTTGTAACAGAGTCTATTGTCTCTGGCTCCAGAAAGCATCCACGACATGGAGGCAAGTTCACTTGTTAGCTTGCAAGGTGGGTAACACCTTAGGCTCCTTGCGGGCCCCGACAGTTCATGCGTCATGCTTGTGGTTGCTTCTCCTTCCCCTGTCCGTTATTCCAGAGAGAGCGTTCTTCCGTTTGGACTATTCCAGTCTACTGCACGCAGTCGTCACAAGCAGGCCAACATGGGAGTCTCCTTTCTGAAGCTCTCCAGGTGCGTTCTGCATCCGAGAGCCTGTGGAGGTCTGCTGAGGACAGGACTTGTGGAACGACGCGCGTGTCTGGAGGGCCGCGATCCAGGGCCATTGCTTTGCTGGCGATAGGTGGGATCTCTGGAATCAGGGAGCACACAGCTCTTCCTAAAATGGAGGTGCGTATGCTCAAGTTGAAACTGAGTGCTGTCTAGGTAACGGATGTGCTGATGTGTACAGGTCAAGAAAACACAGCGACTCCTGGTGACAAACTGGACAAAACCAGGGTGCCTGGGGGAAGGAGCTCTGTTCGTGGAAGCAGTGGAGGCTCCTGACAAATTCCGAAGCAACCTTCCTGCCAAGGCCATTGGACACAGAGTCCGTGTCAAGCTGTCCCCCTCCAGGATTTAAACTGTTGGAGAGTAAATGGAAGTGGATTTGTTCTCTTGTAAAAAAAAAAAAAAAAGATCTCAGGAAGCGTAGTTTACCATTGACTTCTGAGAAATAAGATGCCACATGACCCCTATTGTGCCAAAGCCCTGTATCCCGGGGTGCTTGGCTCCTTAACCTCCTGTGAGCAGGGTGGCCAGGCTCTCTGATGCGTGGCAACGCGTTGCTGCCTGGGTCCTATGTGTTCAGTTCCGTGGCACCATCAGGCGTCCTGGCGGAGAGGTTTAGGGGGATTATTTAAATGCCCACTTCTGGTCCTGCCCCCAGCGTTGCATTCAGCTTACTCTGGAAGCTGTGCCTTTGGAAGTTACTTGCATGGTGGGGTCCCGGGAACTGACTTGTAGCCCCAGCTACTGTTTTACAGGCCCGTGTGGAATCCCTGGGGGAGAGCCAGTGAGCAATTACAGCCCCCCCTTGAGTTCTGAGACTTCTCTCCCGCCCAGCACGAAATCGGCATGTTGTGTTTGTTTTGGGAAGGGACATGTGCTTCCCCAGCTGAAATCCTAGCTGCTGGTGCTATGTCCTCCTCCAGAGGGGCCAGCTTGTGAAGGAGTAGGTGACACACAGAACGGCAGCCATCTCCATCATCGCCAGCCCAGCAGCACTTCACATGGCAGTAGTCTCCTGTGTACTGACCACCTGGAATCAACCGTGAGAAGTGGGCATTGTACTGCTCACTGTACGCCGAGGAGACGGGAACTCCCTCCGCAACATCACGTAGCTTCTGAGCACCAAAGCCAGGGTTCCAGCCCGGAGCTGTCTGAGTTCAGACTTTGCTGTCTGAGTTGGCGCCTTGCTAGTCCCACTTTCTTCCTGAAGGCGCAGCAAGATGAGACGCGGTCTGTGAAATTCACAAAGACAGTCATTCCCTAGTTCAAACACCCCTGGAGAGTTTGTATCACCGGACAAAGGCCAGCCTTCCTGCCTTTTGGTAAATTCCTCTTTCCAGCTACATCTGAACATTCATAATTCCCTGTAATGTCATCAGCTTTTCTCAGTGCTTTTGCTCAGGGGCCCCCAGCCTCAAACAATCCCTCTTGTCTCTAACAACCAACTAAAACCCAACCGTCTTTAAAGGTCTTAAGTCAAACATGACCTCGCTGAAGCCATTCCTGGTTCTCGCAGACGGATGTGAACTTGCCCTGTGTCGACACGAGAGCTCTGTCTCCGCATGTTGAGGCCCCGATTGTCCACTCCTCGGTGCGCCATCTCCCCGTGGGCTGTGCTTCTGACAAGCAAGTCGTCCCAGAAGCCCAGATCTTTCTTAGGTTTTGGATTCATAGATCCTGCTGCCTACTAAATATTGAAATCCTACGAAACCCTTGGGCACTTACGGCTGTCTCAACCCATACAGCTAGCACTGAAGTCCTAACTCCCTCACAAACTCATGCGTCCCTCGGTGATTCTCATCTCCACGAATGACCCTCCTACACCCGTTTGCTCAAGTCAGTGTATCATCACTGGCCACTGTTCTCCGTCACTTGTCACATGCACTCAATTGTTTAATCCTATTGCTCCTACCTGCTAAATACTTCTCAAAGCTAACCATTCATCTCCATTTTCACTGCGATTACCCAAGTCCAGGTGGCCCTCGTTAGTCACCCAGATCACCACAGCCACCTTCCTTCCAACTGGCTGCCAGACTTCCAGATTGCATCCCATCCGAAAGGTTCTCGCTGCTGCAGTCAGAGAGAACCTTAAAAATGCAAATCTAAGCTCCTCGCTCTCCTGCTCAGAAGACTTTCCTGTTCAGAAATTGCCCGCAGGATAAAAATTTGAACAAATGCTTTGCATGACTTTTCTCTGGGTGATTCGTTCATACCTCTCTGGCCGTGTCGTCCACAATCTCTCCCTCTTGCTGTTCCGCTCTGGCCATTCCAAACCCCATTCCGTTCTCCAGATAAAAAACGCTCATTCCCACACATTGTTGTCTTTACCTCCAGGGATACATGTACCTTCCCCCATGCATTCATTCTTGCCTGGCTCTATCTCAGCTTCGATGTGCCTTCTGAGAAGCCTCTCTGACCTCACAAGAACGGGATTGGGTGCTCTCCCCTGTCCTCTAACTCTCTGTGCTCCCCATTGCAGCGAAATGTTGGAATTGCTGCTTCAGTGGCCCGAATCACTCGCTGCTACACTGGTGAGAACATGCCCATTAACTCTGGATAGCCACGGGGTTCTTTTCCGCATGGTGTTTGGGGCTCCACGTAATTATGAAACTCCATGGATCCCAGTGTATAGAGAAGAATACTCATTTTTTCCCTTTTGTTTATTTGAGAAGAAAACAGGTATTTCCAATGTTAAATGTTTGTAACCAGTCACAGATAATGGGAGAGAATCTCGACTCTTTTCATTGCTATAGCAGATTTTTTGTTTTTGTTTTTGGTCGTTGCTACATGAATAGCTATCTTGGTGGCAAGCAAGGGTTAATAGCTATTTAAGAAAGACCAGGGAAAGTAGGAAAGAACTTGTCTTTGTTCATGATGACATTAATTTATGAGGAAGGGTTGGAGGAGCAAGCCAATCAAATACTGGATGCCAAATTACCATATATCACACAATTTACGAGGCAGTCAAAGTGTTATTAAATTGGAGACCAGAACAACCTTCTTAATTTATCCTTATGACAGTGATTGTAATGACTCTGAGAACCTGGTTTAACCTGAGTTCATTTCATAAAAGGTCTTTCATTTTTAAACATTACATTTATTGAATTTTAAAGAATGCTTGCTTTAAAACACATACAGTTAAGGCATAATAAAAATGCCCTGATAATCAATCCACGTTTAATACCTGGGTGCACAGCAGCATGTGTGGGAGACGGGCCATTGATTCTGGCTTTCAAAAACTTGGTATTGATGCCTCTTTATCTTATCTATAAAAGAAAATAGTTAATTTTCAGAGTTCACTGTAGCAATCCTGCTCCTCTCTCTCTTTTTTTCTTTCTGTTTTATGCTCCCGTGGTCCCAACATCTCTCACCGGACCCTAATTTTTCTCTTCCGGTAAGTCTGGAGGAGTTAGACGTTATGGTCAGTCAGTAATGGGCCCCTCCCTAAAGCTTCTTTGCAGTTGAAGTCAGCACCCATACATCCCTACATCCTGGGCAAGGAGGGCTTGCTCTTGTCAGTGGCTTGGGTCCCACTGAGCCCTGGCCTTGTGGGTCAAGTGAAAACCACAAGTACAGCATCACCCGACCTCTACTGTGGTCCCCTGAGACACTGGGACACTGCTGGACGCCTTGAGCTTGCATGGTTCCTGCCCCAGCCTCCAGCCCCCAGCTCCAAGCACAGAATGGATGCTCAATAACTCATGCATGAGTTTATTTCTCGACTTTCATAATCCACTAGTTTATGCTGTTGATTTAAGACGGATGCAGATAAGCACCAACCCCAGGTGCATTTCCCCACTGAGCTGGCCTGCACAGGGCATTGCGTGCGTGGAGCCCCTGGGGCGGGGGGCAGCTCTGCCGGAACCCACGTGTCTGTGTGCCCTGGCCTCTGCTCTCAGAGCACCTGCTCCTCTGGCAGCAGCCAGTCAACCTGTGGTGGCAGGTTCTGCCACGGTCCTGGGATAGCTGTTGTTCTTCTGCTAAAGCTGGAGGATGGAGGCAGCTTCTAGAATCTCAAGTGAGTCTTTCTTCTAAAAGAACACATTTCTAGTGCCCTGAAGTTGGAACATGGGCCCTGAGAAGGTCTGGTACCGACTGGCTTAGGTTGTGGCCATGCGATTGGTAGAGTTAGACACGGGGGGCCCGGCACGTGCCCCGTGCATGAGAAGCACGTAATAATCGCCAATACTCATGTACTCCATTCTCTCACCTGCTTCTGGATCCGTGCCACTTCCTCCCTTTGGGGAGGCCGCCTGGCTCTGGGTTGTGGACATGGGGCTAGCAGAGCACCAGGAAAGACTCCAAAGTTGTGATGTCTGAGCTGACCCTTGAAGAGTGAAGAAAGGGTCAAACAAGAGTAAGAAGATGTTTTAGGTAGATGGGGCAATTTAAACCAGGGCACGGAGACAAGAAATGATAATGAGTGTATGTATGGAGAATTCCACAGAATTCAGCGTGAGGCTGGAACTGAGGGGAGAGAGTTTCGGCTCTTGAGGGCCTGCTGGGTGGTGCTAAAGATGGAGGGCTTGGTTGAGAAGTTGATGAGGGACATTGGAGGGTTCCAAGTGGTGGTGGGGAATAGGGTCCAATCTTTATTGTTGAATGATCACTCTGGTTGCCACATGGAGAATGGATTTGAAAGTGAGAGTGGGAGGAATTGGAAGGTTGCTAGGAGACGCTGAGGCCTGACCTGGAGCCCTGGGCCAGAGAGGAAGGGCCCCTGCCCCCGCTCCGCCAGACGCAGCCCCGCTCCGATTCTTCGTTTCTATGGCTGTGTTTGTGAGTCCATTCCAGGTATGTATCAGTCTTCTCTTCTCTCCTCAGCAGTGAGCAGAGCTCTGGGATACAAGGTAGACCTCAATGGTAGAATTTCAGGAATCAAAAGTGAGCGGAGCAGAAGTTCAGCCGAGGACAGGCCTTTAGGGAACTGGCTGTTTGTTTGTAAGGCCTCTCCTGGCTCTGACCCAGGTGACTTTGGGGGCTGATCTGTCGGAGTTCTGTCTCACTAATTCACCCTGAGCCCCTGTCCAGTGCGTCGGACATCTCCAGCCAGGCCTACACATCAGAGAGGCCCCAGAACCCCTGGAATGGGTCCGATGTGCTCCTTATGAGGAGAGGTGCCTGTTGTCATTCTCGGCTTTCACTGGGAGGTGGGGGCGTTTGCAGCATTTGCTTATTACGCAGTGTTCAGAGTCACTACTTCGATTCTTCCTCAGATGTTAGAATCCATGACCAGGGATTTCTTCTTAGACCTCAATGTGAAAATCTCTCCAAAAATATTTCCGCTAACATTGAGCATATGCATACGTCCATCAACAGGGAACTGATTAGCTTTCCTGGAAGAACTTTCTACATTAGGATAATTTGTCTCTACCCTTATTGTTAATAATAATAATAAAAAAATCTTATTGTCCTTTCCATATATTGCATTTTATTCTATTTTCTGAACCTACTAGAACATCACAGAACTGAAGAAGCTTACTTTTGATCTTTATTTCTTGCAGAGGGTGAGCATCCTCCATACCTGAGATTATTTCCCAAGTTACCTGATGTATGATCACTCTAACCATCTCACCTCCCTTTGATAGCAAGCGAGTCCTCACCTTACATCACCAGTAGGTTCTGTGACTTTAAGCGGAATGATGTGTAATGAAGCCAATTTTACCACATGGTGATTGGTACAAATAAGAGTTAAGTTCCCCAGCAGCTTATCAACGTTACAACAAAATGACGTTGAACAAAACATTATTCGAGGATCTGTTGTACTTCTTTGCTGTGGGCTCACCACTGACTCTAGCTCGGGCACTTAGCATTCTTATGGATAACTGGGTGCAACTAGTGGGGTTACCTGAGAGCAAAGCTCCGAGGGAAAGAAGCACAGGGTGGGAATAGAGGAGGCCGGGAGGAGGTGTAGCACATGGAAGGTCTCTCCCCCTGCAGCCAGGCTTCTGCGAGGCAGCAATGGGGGGAGGGGGGGAGCGGGGCCGCAGTGGGGGGGAGCAGGGCCGCAGTAGGGGGGAGCAGGGCTGCAGTGGGGGGCGAGCGGACCGCTTGGGGGGCCAGTGGGGCCGCAGTCAACCGCGGCTGCCGTCCTCCCAGCTCTGTAACTCCTTTGGTAAGACGCAGCCAAATACAAAGCCAGAAAGCAAGCTTCTGATGGGTGTGCCTTGGGTTAGGACATTATCCCCGAGCCAGTCACTGTGACTGGAGGGATGGGAGCATCACATTGGGTGATACCTGTGTTGCCTGACTTTCCGTGGACGGGGAGAGGGAGACGGAGCACTGGGGTCGGGAGTCCCTTCGGAGCTGTTGGGAGCAGAAGAGAGGCATCCTCCAAAGGAAGGGGCCGCTGTTTCCGGAGGAAGTGGGAAAGGATGCCTGGGGGTTAAAATCAACTGATGTCCCCACGGAGATCGTTTGAGGGAGAAGCCGCGGTAGAGAGAGTGGCTGGTGAAGTACGGGGACACTCTCCCTCGGCCTTCACGCTGTTGCTAAGGCAGCCCTGGTTTCCAAACGCCAGAGGCCCTCTCTTGCAACCTCTCACCCTCCTTCTTGGGGAATGGCATTCCTACCGCACCAGGTGTGTTTTCTAAACAAATCTCCAAAAGCGGGCCCCTGGGAGCCCGAGGTTTTGTCCAGGTTAGATGACACCCAGGGACATCTGGCTCTGTCCGTTGTCGCTCAGATGACGCCTCTTCTCCCTCCTGGATGGCGTCCGCAGGCTCCTGAGACGATGCCTGGCGCTGTCTTCCAGACAGAAGCGGGGAGGAGAGGCCAGGGATCGGGTCCTGGCTCCGGGACCCTGGATGTTCATCCACCCTGAAAAATTCTCCTTGATTTCAGTTCACCTGAACACAACTGCAGTTTGACCTTATCATTGAATGGCCACTTAAAGAAAAAAAATCCTAATAAGCAATTCCTGCCCAAATATCTCCCTAATGTGATGTTTTGAAAAGTTGTTTCAGCCTCTTTAAGCTTAAGGTCTGCCTGCACTTTATCGTAATGATTTTCTCAATACCTCATCTCCCCAGAGCGTTCGGCATTGTAAGTACCTTCTGTTTGCTGCTTAAGCTGTTTATTAATCACATTCTTTCCTATTCAGCCCTAACCAGGAGAAATGACAATTTTAAGCATTTCTCAGTTACCTGCTATAAATTGGCCCAATTACTATATGATCTTATAGACTATTCCTTGGGGTGTTTCACCCATTCCAGCACTGTAATTGGTTTGCTAAAAAGGAAAAGGAAAAAAAAAAATCACAGAGCCCTGGGTCTTACTGCTGTGCTGAGGGGTTTTGCTGGAGCCTAAATGTGCTCTGAAGTGGCGAAGGAGTTTTAGGGATATACCCTTATCGCAGCAATCACGTTTAATGAACACATAAACGCTCGCCACAATTTTAGGGAGAATATCCAATTTTCAACATTTATAAACCTGGAAATGGAGGCTTTTTCTGTCTTCCCATGCAGGGTTAGTCTGTGGGATTGAAAATCTAAATTGGATGCAGTAACCATTCACTAAAGATCGGAAAATATCCCCCTCACAATCAGGACACATGAGCCTCATTTATTTTGTGTTTCTAGAAATGCCTCTGAGTGGGCGAGCTATTTGCCCAATGTCCCTGCCTCCCCCACACGAGGAGAAGGCGTTTGTAAGCTTCATCACTTGGGCTGCGGGAACACGGTGCCCTGATGAGATGCGGAGGCTGAGCATCGGGGACACGTGGGTGGAGACGGGGCAGGAGAGTGTGGGTGTGTGCTCCATCAAGCAGGCGGTCCCCTGGATTGTGTCCTGCGGTGGTCTCGACCACCCAGGGCTCCAGGAATGAGGGCACTGTGCCCTGTGGCTTTGGGACCTGGATTTTTATATCGTTGGGCTATTTTGGGAAAAGAAAATTAGAAGTTGGAGATGAGACCTTAAGGAAGACTTCCACTTATCTCACCAACATTTCCAATTTCCTTCAAGACTCAGTTCAGTGCTGCTCAGAAGTCGTTTCTGAACTCCAGGCTGAATTAGTGACCCTGACCTAAGCTTCCAGCACCGTGTGCCCGAGCCCCTGTGACCCTGCATTGGAATGATCTGCTTGTGCCCAATTTCCTTTCCCAGGCCGGGGCTCTGTCTTACTGCGCCTGCATCCCTGGCACATGGCACAGGGCCTGGCGCAGTAGGAACTGCAACCGCACGACTGTGGAATCCGAGGTGGGCTCAGGGCTGGGTATCCAGGGCAGCCCTCTTGGCAGAACCACGATGAGGTTCTCATAGTCATAGACTACAGGGGGCAGAAGGCAAATCATTGTTTTTTCAAGTGATATTTTCCTCTGGGTCTTTGGTATGGAAAGTAAAACAAGAAATGAGAGGTGTTATTTTGCTACATGGGCCCAGCCTGTCCAGCAGTCATGCGTGGGCAGCGCAGCACCAGCAGGGGTGTGCCCGGGGCCTACGGATGGAGCAGGGGAAGGTAGACGGTTGGCAGGGAGCAGAGACAGAGCCCTTCCCCCAGCAAGCAAGGAGCTTCTGCTCACAGGGTATGCTTGGTGACATGGGTGGCCCCCTCATAATCTGTGGGAGATTCTCTGCCTCCCAAAGTTATTCAGGAACATCCCTTTATTCTTAATGTTGGGATGGGTCCCTTGGAGGGACAGCCCCATTGTCGTTGCCTCCTTTATGAGATCATGTGGCCTTCTGGGCATTGCCATACACGTGGAGGGGTGGGCAACAATTTGACTTTCTAAGGCCCCAGTGCCAGGGTTAGAATGCCACTTATTTTCCTTAAAGTTGCCGCTGTAATTGGCCCCATCTATTAAATGTACTGTGCCACCCTTCACTGCCATGCATTTAGTTATGCATCGTGGAAGGGCTTAAATAACAACTTTCACTTCTAAACGTCTGCTCCGAGTCCTCCAGCATCACTAATAGAAATCCCAAGTAGTATAGTCTGAATTAAAATAGAAAATAAAAAATGCATAAACTGCACCAAGCCAGTGTGATGGAAATTTTGCCAAACACATAAAAAAGCATATGCGTAATATTTTATTAAACTTAGGAAACATACATACATTTCTCTGTGGGATCCAAGTCTATTAGTAATAGACATACCATAAAACTCAGCTGTTCAACAGTCACAAAAGTCAGCACAGACCAAGAAAATGCTGCCATTTTAAAGGAAGCATCTCAAAATGAGAGGAAAAAAAAAAGACATTTACTATATAATTGCAACCAGGAAAATGACAGTTATGTAGTCGATGGCCATTAGTATTTCTGGTCATCTCCAGATCTCATGGCGATGGTGGGGTGCTGAATTATGTAGGGTTTTCCAGAGGAACAGAACCAATTATGTATAATTGTGCGTGTGTGTGTGTGTGTGTGTGTGTGTGTGTGCTTTACAGAGACATGGATTGACAAACATGCTTACATGATTATGGAGGCTGTGAGGTCCCCGGATCTGTAGTTAGCCCGTTAGAGAGCCGGGAGAGCTGCTGGTATAAATTGCAGTCCATGTTCAAGTCCACGTTTGAAGGCAGCAGGAGACGGAGGGCAGTCAGGCAGCGAGAGAGAATGCTTTGTCACTCAGCCTTTTTATTCTATTCAGGCCTTCAACAGATTGGATGTGGCCCACCCCCTTGGGGAGGGCAATCTGCTTTAGTCAGTCTACTAATTCAAATGTTAATCTCATCCGGAAACACTCTCACAGGTGCACCTAAATAATGTTTTAACAAATACCTGGGCACACTGTGGCCCAGGCAAGTAGACACATAAAATTAGCCACCACGGGTGTGGTCTTCCTGGGGTGCTCCAGCACAGGGAGGACCACCCGATCTTAGAGGGGTGGGACTGTGTTATCGGTTAATACCACAGCGTTCAAAAAGGAGAGTCACAACTCCTGGGGCTGCACAGAAGGTATGCACGTGCATCCCGGCTTAACTATGCTTTTTTTTTTTTTTTTTGGTCCAACATTTTGCACCTAATTAATTCTTCTTTTAGATGCCTAGATATGAGTTGTATTAAAAATATATTTCAAAAGACATATGAATTGCTATTAGAAGAAGGGATTTGATTCCTACTATAGAATATTGCTTTTCCCAGGAGAAGAGGGTTGGGGTTAGCAAATGGAACCAGGATCCATAATAACCTCCTGATTCTATGCTCCGGACCAACTCACAGAGTTACTATGAGCCTTCCCTGTTTCTGTGGTTCTTATGTACACATTTGAAAGGTGAGGAACCAATTTATTTGGGTAGATTTTTCAGAGGATAATGAGATTTTCTTTCATCATCCTTATCTGCCAAGCCAGAAGGGTTATGGCATAGGCCTGGGATATAACTTCACAGGTTGAAGGATTGAGCTTAAAAAGCAAGAATTGTGTAAAGAAGGTGGTTCTTTCCTTGTCTTATGCCACCATGAATGCATCTCAGAAGATGGGCCTAGAGGGCTCAGGTGGCAAAATGGCATTTGTCTAACGTGACTCGGTTAGGATGGAGTAACAGGAGCCAGAGAACCAGCAATTGTATTTTCATGAAGCAAGTTGTGTTTCTTGAACTTGGGTGCAAATAGCCCTGGGGTAGGCAAAGATACAGAACAAACATGGCGTATTCTTGAAGCACCAATTCTGTCTAATAATTTTGGGAAAAAATGAATTATATTAATCCCAACAGATGCTTCACTGAGTTGAATACAAAATTTACAAAAACTTAAAAAATTGCAACATGTGAGTTCAAAGATATTTCATACTTACAATCAGCATCTACGGGTTATTACCCCTTCCCTTGGGGTATGTGTATACCACCTTCTGTAATTAAAGAAATGTTTGAGAGCTCTGACAAAGACCATTTGCAGGTGAGATATTTGATTTCTAGACTCAAACATTTTGTTGATTTGCTGTCTGGCCCTGAGCAACACACCTGTCCTCTCTTTACCTGCACCTTATTTATAAAGTTGAAATAAAGTTTTATTTGTCTAGATGCTTCGGGCTGAATGAAAAGATCTCTTGAGCATCTCTGAGCTCTTGGTTCTTTAATTTTCACTGGTCTCGAGAAGAGGGAAGAGCTCTCATAACATTTCAGGTGTGGTCCATTTTTCTACCTTATTCAACCTAGTGTTCCAATTGCCCTTCACCTCTAGGTCACAGCCTCAGGGAACCATCCTTGGAATGCCCCCAAAGGAGCAGGAACTCATTGATGGCACAGAGCTTCTCTATCTCTCTGGTCATTCATTATACGCACATTTCTCTCTCATTGGAGAAGAGTGATAGCAACCACCCAGCAGGTGACAAGCTCCCATCAGCCTAGTGGGAGCACACACCTTATTAAACATAACCCATAACAGATTGAAGTGCCATGCACACTTGCTAAATGGTTTGGCAAAGACATAGATCCTTTTGCCTAGTCTAGAAACTACAAATCTCAAATCCATTATAGAACAGCTTTATACTGAGGGCCTAGCTGATGTGGAGATTATAAAAAGTATCACACTACTGACAGGTCTTTCAGATATTTGCACAGAAAATGGACCTTTTGCAGAATTCCAAGGCATTTTTGTTTTGGGAAAATGAAATGTAAGTGGACATTCAGTAAAATGTAAGAAGGACACATTTGGGTTGTTTGGGGTGATCTTTGTGTGGATGTAGCTGGCAGTGTCCTGGTGCTGAGCTCTGGAATGGGAGGAGATCCTGACAGGTCATCTCTGTAGGCTCCTGTCTCCAGGGAGTGACAATGATGAGATACTGACTTTCCATCCGTAGCTGTTCTAGTAAGGTCTTTTACCTTAAAGTGGTAACTTGGAGGTCCCAGCCTTCCCCCGAAGCTTGATATTCACTCTGCTGTATTCTCAGCCAAGTCATTATATAATATTGGGCCCAGCACCAAGCATTGTCATCAGTGACCCAAGGAGACCACCTTTGCCTTTACTGAAAGCCTCTACATTTATTCACTTGTTTATCCAATAAATATTTTTGAGCATATACCATGGAGTCTGAAAAGCTAATTATTCTTTTTTACTCCTAAGATTTAGTTTAACAACTTATTGGTGTCATTTGGTTTGAGAATCAGGGAATGTTCATTTTTATGACACCTTGTATTTGACATCCTACTATATGTTGTTACCTTATGATACCCTATGATACATATTATTATAACACCCTATTCTTGCCCTATAATAGCACTTATCATATTTTACTATAGTTTCTTATTTAATTACCTGCCACCCCTACTAGACTAGAAGCTCTGTGTGGGCAGTGATCGTGTCTCCCTTTTTAACTATTGTATCCCTAAAGCTTATATACATTTCTGGGTATGTAATAAGCAACCAAAAAATACTTATTGATTAAAAATAAATAGTTTATTGACTTTGGCCTTCTGATCAATTCCAGCAGAATTCTCTGATGCTACTCATCTTATCTTCCTAGAGTCCCCAATATTTTATAGCCTTAGTTTAAGTCAGAGTGCAGGGGTCAAGTTAGATCCACTGAGAATGTATATTTGGCTACTGCGCAGTATGATTTGTGATTTCAGGGAACTAATTTTACTTCAAATGTCAGTGAGACAGAAACAAAACCAACTTAGAAATGTGTTGTTTTGAGGTTCAGTAAATAATAATCCAAAGCTTTAATATTTTGGTGAAATAATACTATTTTCAAGGTTAATCATTAATCAAATTCTAGAGTAAAAATCAAATATTTGTTGATGTTTCTGTTTCATTTTCATACTTTTCACTCGGATGATAGTAGATTTGGTAGGATGAGAAGATATAATAAACATACAAAAGAATTTTGTTCTAATAAATGTTTACTTAGGTGTAGGGTTTGTTCCAGAATGGAATTGTATCTTCATCTTCCTGTGAAATATGGAACTGTATGGTCAAAACAATCAACTTGCCTTTGGCAAATTCTTGTGGCTGCAAGAAAACATAAACAACACAGGTCAGACTGTTTTGTCTGTCAATTTTAACGAGTGATTTGCTGACAATTGTGATTGCTTGGAAAACATAGCTGAATTTAGGGGAGTAATGAAAATTGCAGGACTTGAGGAAAAGCTTTTGAGCCTCACTGCACTTGTCTAATGACTTTGAAACTCTTCCTCTTTTCTTTTGCATACAAAGCTGAATGGATGCAAAGATAAATAGATGGTTGCTACCCTTGAAGACCCTTGTCTCAGTGGGAGACACACATGTAGACTTGGAATTACAGTGTCCTATGGTCTGAGAAAGTTTTGGGTAGAATGGTAAGGCAACATAGAGGGGGGACAACTGGACTCATGCTAGAGATGACCTGAGCTAAAGCTTCATAGCTAAGTTGGAAGTCTCTTGGGAGAGAAGAGGAAACAGGACTTTAAAAGTGGAAAGCAATTTAAAGTGTGCCAACATTCACATCACAGGGGTGCCAGAAGGAGAAGAGAGAGAGCAAGAAATTGAAAACCTATTTGAAAAAATAATGACAGAAAACTTCCCTAACTTGGTGAAGGAAACAGACATACAATTCCAGGAAGCACAGAGAGTTCCAAACAAGATGAACCCAAAGAGGTCCACACCAAGACACATCATCATCAAAATGCCAAAGGTTAGTTACTCACAAAGGAGCTCCCATAAGACTGTTAGCTGATTTCTCAAAAGAAACTTTGCAGGCCAGAAGGGAGTGGCAAGAGATATTCAAGGTGATGAAAAGCAATGACCTACAACCAAGATTACTCTATCCTGCAAAGCTATCATTTAGAATCGATGGACATATCAAGAGTTTCTCAGACAAGAAAAAGCTAAAGGAGTTTCTCACCACCAAATCAATATTATATGAAATGTTGAAGGGTCTTCTTGAAGGAGAAGAAGAACAAAAATATGAACAATAAAATGACAATTAATACATATCTATCAACAATTGAATCTACAAACAAAATGAGCAGGCAGAACAGAAACAGACTCATAGATACAGAGAACTTTTTGTTGCTTGCCAGATGGGCAGGGGCTGGAGTGATGGGTGAAAAAGATGAGGGAGTTAAGAAGTACAAATAGGTTATTAGACTGATGAACCTCAAAGGGAAGGGGGGAGGGAGGGCGGGATGAGATAAACCAAAGAACTTCTATGCATATATTCATAACTAATGGACTCTGACAATAGTGTGGGAAGGCAGGAGGGGGGCAGGAGTGGGGAGGAGGGGGTCAATGGGGGAAAAAAGAGGGACATCTGTAATATATTCAACAATAAAGATGAGTTAAAAAAAATAATGAAAAAAAAAAGCAGAAAGCAAAAAATGTGCAGATAAAAATGTATCACAGAGGTTGGTTACTGAGGAGTGTCCAGGAGTGTGCTTTGGCTAGAGAGAGATGGAAAATAAGGTGAGAGAGGTGGTTTGCTGTGGTCTGTGAAGGAGCCTGCGTGCCAAGGTCAGGAGTGAGTGGGATGATGCTAACAGTAAAGGGAACATTGGGAGAATATCCTTTGGAGAAAGTAATACTAAGGAATCACAGCAATCCCAATGCAAATAGCAAGACTTTTTATAAAGCTAAAGTAGAATTTGTGAAGGAAAAGGAGAAGTCATCCTAATTAGGGGCCAGGAAAGGCTTTGAGGGAGAGTTGATGCCTGAAGGATAAACAGGAGAAGCCAGGGGAAGCAAGGTGGGAAGGAACTATTCCAGGAAGAAGGACCATCCTGTAGAAAGAGATGAGTTAGGGAGGGGGATGGTGAGGACAGAGGAAGGGAGGAGAGGAAAGGAAGGAATGAGAAAAGAAGTGAAGGAAAGAGAGGAGGAGAGGGCATGAGTGAGGAGGAGAGGAGATACATTTTTAGAACTAAAATTAGTTAAGTATGGGCAGGAGGATGGGGCAGAAGTTAGTGAAGGTGAGTTAGAGGAGATGAAAGCAATGGGTAGATCAAGAGGGTCTTTGTAAGCAATCTCAGGATGGGGGAACCTGTGAAATACTGCAAGCAGGGAGGTGATGTGTCAGGTTTGCAGTTAAGAAAGATCTCCCCATAGAGTTGATTGGAGAATCTATGGGAAGTTGGGAGGTTAATTAGTCAGCTGTTTCGGTAGTCTAGAAAAAAGGTTATGGTAGCTCAAACTAGGTTATTTATTGGCAACAGAGTCGAGGACATTGTCAAGAAAGGGATTAAATGAGGACCAATGAGTTTAAACTCTTTAGGGAAGAAAGTGAAGATAGGGGTGAGAGTAAGAGGTGCTGGTGTCAACGGACCAAAAAGCTCCATGGGGTTGAGGATGGGCTGTGGGAGGTGTGAGAGGGACATTGCAAGAGTGTGTGGTGCTCAGAGGCAATGTCTAATTTATTTTTTATTTCAAAGATGAAGTGGTTCTTGGTGATGATAAACTGCCCATGATGTGGAGATGGGGAAGAGAAATGGAGGAGAAGGTGCCCAGCTCAGAAGGACATGGACTGAATGAGTGCATTGTTGGAAGGACATTGGGTTGGGAGAGCTGCTGGTGGAGAAGAGAACTGTGGGCCAGCTGCTGCAGTCTTTATTGACTAAGATGTGATATGGGAGTGGATAGATGATGGTCCATAAATAGAATGGCATGAGTGTAGAAGAAGCAGAGGGCTTTACAGGGAAACCAGGGGAGAAGTGGTCCAGAAACAGCCTTGAGAAGCCAGCAGAGGATGTGCAAGAATGACACGTCTCAAAGTGAGACGGAATCAGAAGTGATTACTCAGGAGAAAGCACACTTTACGTAAAGCAAGAAAGTGAAGGGAGCTGTTATTGAAAAGATCTAGACGTGTGGACCTGGATTGGGGTCTGGAGAACACAGATTTAGGAAGGAAAGGGGCAGCTGTACAGACGGGGTAGCTAAAGTTAATTAAGCTGGATGTGAGGCGTGTGGTTTTCGATGGTTGTAATGTTTTGGAAACTGCTGGAGGGAGAGGTTTGCTCAAGCTTTTAGAGAGGATTAGCTGTGCAGATTTTTTATTAAATGTGAAAATAAGAGGCTATCAGTTTCACTAAGTGGACTTTGCATATTTAGACTGGAGCCATCGCTTTACGGTGGGTGCTTCCAGTTGGCCTTATATCTACACACAGATCAAGGATGCAAATCCAGAGGGCATCTCTGGAGATGTGTTCTGGGCACAAGCTGGTCAGTGATACAACTGACCCCTCAACTTGGGGTACAGTGATGAGATATCTAGATACGGTGTAGCAGTAGCCAGGAGGACTGACCCTGCAAAGATTTGTATCTCCACATCCTTTTCAGAGACTTCCTCAGTAAAGATACATTTTCTCTTTTTGTGTATTTAAGGAATGAGCTCTAACCTTGAGGGAAGGCAGAATGAAAGATCTGGCAACATTGATCATAAATGATGAATGAAAAAAACATTTACATTTAACTGGGAAAAATTAAATATCAGTGTAGCACTTGTGCAGATTGGCTCACGGGAGTTGTGGTGGGTCTGCCGCACTGACGGGCTGGCAGTCTGCGTGGAATTCTCCAGGCTCTGCTTGGGTTTTTTAGTCCCTCACAGGTAGCTCCTTCTTTCTTCCTTCTCTCATCCCCTAAGTGAGTATTTCTTAAACCTCAATTCTCAAAT
The DNA here is from genome assembly GCA_030848825.1 of Tadarida brasiliensis. NCBI lineage: Eukaryota > Metazoa > Chordata > Mammalia > Chiroptera > Molossidae > Tadarida > Tadarida brasiliensis. The sequence goes on along the minus strand of CM061270.1, from coordinate 66,877,881 downwards.
GTATGAATTTTTTCAAACTTTTGTCCTTCGAGGCCTTTACCATTTATTTCAAAATCTGTATAGCCTATTCCTTTCTCTGACCCAGAATCCAGAGTCTTGTTACTAGAAATATACATATACAGGGAGGGGCAAAAGTAGATTTACAGTTATGAGCACATGAAACAGTTTATTTTTGTATTACTATTTATTAATTATATTACTTTCCATATGAGCAATTGTAAACCCCCTCTCTCCACCCTTTCCTGGAATGCGCAGTGATCATCACCTCAGCACACTTGTTTGGAATATCGACTCATTATCTTTCTTCCCAAACTCCCGTTCTCTCTGAGGGATGCCATCATTATCCTGGATATTCAGGCCCCAAATCATATAGTCCTCCTGTTAGAGAAGGTGCATACGGGGCGTTGTACAAGGTCTGGGGGTCATTTCCCCATTCTCAAACATACAATTGGGGGGGTTGACATACTTGGCAGTGGTGCAACCACCATATTCGGTCATTAGTTTGTGGGGTCAAAGCTAGCATGAGCACACTCTGATCTGTCCTTCAGCCCTCTAGACCCCTGTAGTCAAGATAGTGAATCAAAACCAATATTGCATTCTAGAGGGGAGGGTTGATATCAGCGTCATAGCTAAAGGATCTAAAGGATGCAGGCCATGGTCCTCATCATGTTTTCATTTCATTCTTGAGTCTAGTCCTTGCAAACACTGGGTGGAACTTGGAGAATGGTCAATTACCGCAAGCACAGCGAAGCATAGCCCCTATCACAGCTGCCTTGCCAGATGTGTTATCTGTGCTAGAGCAGGTTCGTGTAGCCTCAGGTGCATGGCATACAGCCAGGGATCTGACGACCGGTTTTCTCTGTCACTGCCGCAGAGAAGGTTCAGAAGCATCTCACATTCTCCTCATGTGGAATGGGTAGCTGCACGTGTTTATAACTCTGCTAACTTTCCTGCTATCACAATACAGGCTGAGAAGCTCTAGACCAGTTCTGTCCAACATAAATAAAATGCGAGCCACACATAGAATTTAAATGTTCCAGTTTGGCTCAGTGGTTGGAGCATCAGCCCGCAGACCAGAGAGTCCTGGGTTTGGTTCCCGCTAAGGGCACGTACCTCAGTTGCAGTCCGTCCCTGGCCGTGTGGGTGGCAGCCAGTTGATGTGTCTCTCTCACATCGATGTTTCTCTCTCTGTCTTCCTCCCTCTCTCCCTCCCGCCCTATCTGAAGATAAATGCAAAAAATAAAAAAATAAAAGGAAACAGGTAGAGCAGTTTTAACAATATGTTTTATGTAACCCAAGATTTCAAAAATGTTATCATTTTAACATGCAATCGATATAAAATTACTAATGGGATTGGTTTTTGTGCAAAGTTTTCTGTACTTCTGATGTGTTTTATGATTATAGTGTATGTCAGTTCAGATGTTACACTTTCATGGGATACCCTTGGTCTCATAAGATTTCAATTGAAAACATCGATTCTCATGCCCAACTTGTTCCACACATACTTCAAAATTGACCAATAACTGAATCAAATAAAAAATTATAATTTTCCTTTAATACTTGTATCCATATTGACAAAATTGGTCTATATCATTTTATTCATTTTTATTTTTAAAATTAAGCGTATTGGGGTACCATTGGTTAATAAATTATACAGGTTTCAGGTGTACAGTTCTGTAATATGGCATCTGTATATTGCATTGTGCGCTCACCACCCAAAGTCTAGTCTCCTTTCATGCTTCACAGTCAGATTTATCTTTTTTAAAGTATTGATTTGACTACGAAGCAAATGTTTTCCAGTTGCAAAACTACAACTGTTAAAATGAAGTGAATTAATTCTTTTGTCCACTCAATATTATTAAAATTGAATTCAAAGGGGTAATACATAAATTGAAACATTGCAAAGTGACTAAATTTATTAATATCAAAGTGTTCAAATTTCTCTTACAGTGTTTGCAATCAATTTACATAATGCTATTGATAACAATTAAAATTTTCATATTGATTTATGTTGGAAAAATATGTAAAATCATTATTATTGATTTATATTACAAAAAGTTTTAATTCCAACATAAATTTGCCCACAAGTATGACCGGGTCACAGTAGACTTTTTCTTTCCTCAAGGCTTCAAAATTAGTTTATTCATAAGCTTTGTCATGTTAGTGAGAAATGTAAATTGCACTGACATTTTTGCCTTTGATTATTAAATATTTGGCAAGTATTCCTTTTGTCTAAGGAGTTTATAGTTTATTAGAATGGAGTTTATGTTTCGGGAAATCTTTATACAACTCTTCCATGGGAATAAGTTTATTAAATTCATTCTTTTTTCCCCCAAAGTTGATAAACTGGTGATGATTTTTATACATATATACTTCATAATTTTAACAACTCTATCAGTGGTGCTTTCCCTAGACTTTGCTTTAGAAAACTAAACACAAATATTTCCAACATATATTATATAGTGGGATAGATCAACAAGGGATTTTTTTGAAATATCAGTGATCCGGTTTTGACTTAACATATTTGGAACACCATCAATAGTCATAGGAACTACTTTTTCATATCTAGATGAAAATTTTCTTTGAGATATGTAAAATATTTATTTTGATTGTTTTTCTTTATTGATTTTTAGAGAGAGAGGAAGGGAGAGGGAGAGAGAGATAGAAACATCGGTGAGAGAGAACACTGATTGGCTGCCTCCTGCATGCCCCCCACTGGGGAGGGCCCACAGCCTGGGCATGTGCCCTGACCTGGACTCAAACTGGCCACCTTTTGGTGCATGAGTCGATGCTCAACCACTGAGCCACACCAGCCGGGCAAGATATGTAAAACATTAAAAAATATCTATGCCATGAGTCTGATTTTTTAGTTTGCAAATTGATGTTTCTTTATAAATTTAGAAGTCAAAATGAGACAAAATGCACCAAAGTATTAATTGAGCTGTGTCTCTTAATATTGTATGGCTCATCTAAAGTGAATGAAAAGTACTTGCAATTTTTCAAATTTTGAATGAACTGATTTTTAATACTGTTAGAAAAGTCTGTTATTCTAGTGATAATTGTTTGGTTGCTTAATTGAGGATATTTCCATTGTAAAATTTCTTTGTTAGATTATTCTTGTTATTCTATACCAAACTTTACATAACTGAAATACTTTATTTTACCATCTTTACATCTGAAAAAACATTTTCTATTTTGTTTAAGAATCCAAGGCATTTTATAGCTGGCCAACACAACGAGCTCAGTTCCTATTGAGACTCTTACAACATTTTTGTTGGATATTTCATTCTGATTTTCGGCAACTGATTTTATTATGTGATTCCTTTTTCAGTGTTGAGAGTAATCTTTTTATCAGATTCACTGTATGTTATTGGCTAAAAAAATTCTCAATATTGCTCACCTATTATCTTAAATTTTTTTCATACAACTTTCATGTTTTCCTTTGCTGTAGCAAATTGCAATTGCCATTTGTCATGACATTTGTGATGTCGTTTCTTCTAGTCTGTGTGTGTGTGTGTGTGTTTAACCTTACCAGTTATAGTAGAGGCTTTTGCATTTTCACTCCATCTGCATTAGTAATATGATTTATTTTTTAATGTTTTAAAAATTTTTTGATTTGAGAGAGAGATTGGTTTATTGTTCCACCTATTTATGCATTCTTTGGTTGATTCCTGTATGTACCCTGAACAGGGATCGAACTTGCAACCTTCATGTAGCGGGACAATGATCTATCTAATCAACTGAGCTACCTGGCCAGGGAAACGTGCTTTCATTTTGATTTTTAAAATCTATTCGTACTTATCTATTTAAACTGGAAAAATAGTTTAATTATATTACCATTAAAATAATAATAAACACTTTAATCATTAATTGCATTTTACATAGGTATTGCCGTAATGTGTACTGATTACAGAAAATATTCAAATAAAAACAATATTACATTGATTCCTGGAAAATATCGTTCATACTTATTTAATCAATTTGTTGCCATCAGTCATGTGTTTCCATGTAACACTAGAAAAGATGCGTATCCCTGAACATGCCCTATTAATATAATAATATTGTTATTAATATAACAATATTACATTATTCCCTGTAATCTCTCACACAACATGTAATCCTACCAAAACAATGAATTTGTGTTTAACAAAAATGGTATTTTGCACTGCTTCAATATTCATATTTAAATTCATTAAAATGAAAAATTCAGTTTCTCAGTTGTATTACCCACATTTCACATGATCAATAACCACGTGAGGCTAGTGGCTATCATAATAGATGACCCGGATCTAGACCTTCTGGACATCTTGCAGACCGCCACATTCATCCATTATAGCGGTGGCATTATGTAGTTTGGCCTGAATGGGGAAGAGGTAGCTGGCACCCTGAAACCTTGAGAAGACATGTTTCAGGAGTGGAAAAGAAACCCCGCAAGTAATCAGGAATCTGCCATATTCGTACAGTTTTTGAAGCCCATGGCATGCCATGTCTCCAAAAGGAAAAGATAAACCATTACATAACACACTTCCTATCTTGCAGAGGAGCCCACGGTAATGCCTGGCAGGGCCCTTCAGTTCAGTGGATAGCATATTCCGCACACAGAGCTATCACTCTGGCCCGTGTACCAGGTAACACAAAAGGCTGCCAGCTTTGAGAGGGCCCAGAACAGGAGAAGCTTCTGCAACACTGCCACTTGGGTCATATGATCATGGTGTTGGGGTATCAGCAGGAAAAGGTGTGTCCAGTGGGAGAATCACAACACAGGCCCACAGTGTTCTGGAGTAGGGCCATGCTGTCTGCAGTGGAGAGTTATATGCTTTAAGACAACAACAACAGCACAAGCTCTTGGTTTACTACTGGGTCTTAGTAGAGGCAGAATGTCTGACGATGGGACACCAAGCGACCATGTGGCTGAAACTCTCTATTATCAGCTGAATCCTGTCAGATCCATGAAGTCATAGGTGGGTACGCCTCGCTTCATTGTAAGAGGGAAGTGGTACACCCTGGGTTGAGCATGAGAAGGACCAGAGGGCACAAGCAAGTACTTGAGCAGGTCGCCCTACACCTATATGACACCCACCACTGTAGCATTAGTGACCCTCCCTCAGGTCATGTCTGTGGCTGTACGGGGATCTCAAACAAGCATTTGAAGGAACAAAAAGACTGATGTTGGTTTATAAACGGGTCAACTTGTTATGTGGGTTCAAACCAAAGTGGGCAGCCCCTACACAATAGCCTCAGGGTGGCGTTGAAAGACACTATAGCCTCAAGGTGGCCTTGAAAGACACCAGTGAGGGAAAATCCTCCTAATTGTAAGTGTTGGAGAATTTGTAAGCACTTGGGGATCCATTTTGTATGAAGAGAGAAATGGCCCCCCAGGTTAAGGATGTATGGACTCATGGACAGGGGTGAGTGGAAACAGACTGAAAGATTAGGAAGAAAGAATTCTGGGTTACTAGGCGAATGGACAAATGGGAGTTGTCATAATGTGTGAAATCTTTATAGTACATGTATGCCCGCCAGAGAACACCCGCCACGGAAGAGACCCTAAACAACCAAGTGGGCAAAGTGATTCACCCAGTTGAGGTCAGTCAGCCTCTGTCATTAGCCACCTGAGTGTGGCATGATGGACACGAATGGAGTAGCCTCTGTGGCAGAGACGGAGGCTGCACACGGGTTCAGTGGCATTAGTCCTGACCTACCAAGATTGATCAACCTATAGCCCCGCCAACTGTCCAGTCTGCACGCAACAGAGAGCAGTGCTGAGCATCCAAATGAGCACCATTCCTTGGAAATATCGAGTGGCCATTTGTATGATGGCAATATGACAACACTGGGCTCCTTTCATCCTCGGGAGACTGGGAGTTCACTTTCACAGGAACAGATACATATAACTTGTATAGGCAGAGCCTTTAGCCAGCACCACTATTCATGTAGTCTTGGATCCAACAACCTGGGATACGAGAGAGAGAGAGAGAGAGAGAGGATGATTGAAATGATTCAGAATGCTGCCTTCCCAGAAACGAAGCGTTCAAATGCCTGGAGAACAGGAGAAGAAGTTAGCCAAGAGGAGCTGGGAGACGACACTGGAGAGGTCATCAAGAGCAGATCATGAAAAGCCTTGGCAAGCCATACTAACAACTTTGGGCCACATGGTATGAGTAGCCAAAGAAGGGCTTTAAAAAGGCAAGTGACATGAACAGATTTGCCACCGACACCTTATTATCTTGGAATTTACTTCTTACCTTATTTGTTGAGAAGAAGAGGAATGTGAAGTTCTGAACGAAATTACAGTCCCATGCGAGCCAGGCCACTATCCTATTTGTCACAGAAGAAAGCCCTCTCATTTTTAGAATAAGGCAATTGCCAAGATTACATATTTTTTCAAGTATCAGAAACACACAAACCGGGGAGGGAGGGGCTCCCCACCGGCTCCTATTTGTAAAAACGCAGAACAGAATATGGAAATGCTCAAAGAGCATGTTTGAATATACCTCTTTGTAACACATGACAGAAAGGAGTGATTATTTAAATTGGACAGGACTTTGCATTCCTGGCTCCTTGGTGGCAATGCCTTTTGTCTGAACTCCCTGACTAGGAAAGTGTCACAAAGGATAAAAAATGAGTTCAATAAGTTTTATTCAATTTCAGAGTCTATTATATATTCTGTTTTACACAAAGCATATAATTTTAAATTTCATAGATAGGCACACTGAACATATACTTGGTAGATATACAGCTATTTGCACGGGTGAGATGGAAACCCTCCAGGGACGGGGCATTAATAATTCCTTACTTGTAAGACAGAACTGTCGTCTCATATTCCGAACAAAGCCCGGCCGGCACAGAAGTGATTCATGGTCATTTATAAAAACTGATTACCAATCACTAGATCTTAAAGCCATGGCAACCATTATTTTTCAATCTCATAAACAATAAAGCTCCCTTTTGTTAAACACCTATGAAGGACCTCTTTCCCGCAGAGGAGTGAGTAAATGCACAAGCTAATTTTCCACATCTGACAGGCTGCATGAAAGCTGATGAATACCTACATGATAAGTATATATTTCAGCGGAAAGAAAATATTAATGTGTATATATTTATATAGAGTTTTCTTTCACTGAGTTGTTGATTCAATGTGGAAGAAAAAAAAAATCCAAAATCTGGCTCCTTTGTTTTTATGTCCCAAAGGCGAAATGTTTTTTGACAGCACCATTTAAAATATTCTTCATTGATCCTAGACAAAAATCAATTTTCATGGTTAGTTTAAATGGTTCTTCTGAACAAGATATTAAAATAGTAGTTTCTGTATTTAATAGTGGGAAGGAAGAGGTTATAATAAGTCCTGGTTTGTAGCTTAATCTCAAGGCTTGGTAACGGCATTAGACAAATGATTCATCGTTTTTGATCACCTAGGAGTCCCAAGGTACCAGGTAGAACCAGCATGACTCTGACTGATGGGTCCTGCTGGGGCTCATTTTCTCTGTTTCAAAGGTTGAGTGACAGACCAAGTAGATACGAAAAAGTAACAAGGTCATTTTTCTGCTTGGTCTTCACTTGTTCTGTGAGCGTCTGTTGTGTGCTCCAGTGAGACATTAACTTCTCCAAGGTCAGCTGGAGTGCCTGGAGGTGTGTTCACCCATCACGTGGTCTAAAGTGCTTATGCAGGGAGGTAAAGTCAACACTCAGTAAGGGGGTAGCCAGAGGTGGGGAGATGGAGGAGGAAAGGCAAATCGATGTTTATTTCCCATGAACAACTGCACAACTGGTCTTGCATTTTGAAGAGTTCCTCGAAATATTTTAATTTGGAATGCATTGAAGACGTGTCAGAAATAGTCCTAAGTCAGATGATATGTTGAGCCATTTTCAAGGGTGATGTGGTTAGTTTAAACCTTGCTGACAGAAGTCCATGGGTATCTTTGGTCCCCCGTATCATGAGTAAGTAATTGTGGATTTCAGGCTAGTTGTCTTCTCCTGCTCAAAGTCTCGAGTCCTACCTTGGAGCGCTAGCCCTGGACTTGGTCCTTCCAGAACCTTAGAACTTTCATGATTGGGTCATCATTTAGAAAATAACTCCATGGGCTCCTGGTTTGTTACATCTCTTCCTTGTTCGTTGGCCAAGCTCTGCCCGCTGAGTGTTTCTGGGCTCAAGCCTCCTTTCCCTCGATAATACGATTTGGTCCACTCTCGTTGCCAGTCTTGACTGGTGGCGTTATTAATGGTGCATTGACTACCTGAGTCAAAAATGACCTGCCTTCTTGTCTGATTCCTTGAGCATTTTCTAGTGAAACTTGAAAGGAGGTTTAGTTGTAGGGGCAAAGGTAGTTAAAAAATTCCAGTCCTGTTCTGGCCACAAGAACAATCTTTAGCTCTGTCCTGCACCAAGAATGCAATCCCCCCAGAGTCTGTCCTAAACGGAGTAAGCAGACGATTTCCAGTATTTCAATGGCATTTTTTGTAGTCGCATTCTGGACTTCAGCTTTCAAGGGATTTCCTGATAAGAGCTATGTAATCAGGATAGAATCTCTTATTAAAAGGACTTTGCTTTCCCAAAACTCAAAAAAACATCTGTTTCTCTTTCTCAAATTATCAGGCTTATCCATCAATAATTGAAGGTGAGATTGAAACCACGACCTTGGCAGGTAGTGTGGAAGATTTGCTGAAGTTGTTCAACAATGTGAGCGACTTTTCAGATCGTGTTTTTGAACAATATTAAAAGTAAACTCATTTTCACACTCTTCGGAATCCCGGGAACACGTTCACTTACCCCACGAGCCATGGGACAAGAGGAAGAGAGCGAATCGAGGATGTTTCCAGCTGATCTACCTTCCACACGGTGTCCTTGGCACACGGCTGTAGAAGGGTTCGTCCTTTTCCTGGTTAGCACAGTGTCTCACAGTTCCATGTTTATCCCTTGATAAAGGACATCCCAGACAGTGCATACAGACCTAGCACAGGACCCTCCGGCTTCCTTACCCGCTTTCTGCGGTGCCAACGGAAGTCAGACAGAACGGTGAATGGGACCAGACTTGAGACTACGTTGCAGCAGCTCATCTCGGTGGAAGTGATTCAAACCAAACACAAGGACAGTTTGTCTTCTTGCTGCCTGTCTGAGCTCCTCAGCCCAAGCTTCTCTTGTCTTCGACCGTCTCCTCTTTCTGAGAACCTGCCTGCTGTCCTGGCTCCCAGTGGCTGCTTGACGTTTGTCCACCGTCTTTTCCCTCTGCACTTTCCACAGTGGTCACTCCGGGAGAAGCACCTCCTTCTGTGTGCCACTAGAATGCGGAACGGGCAAGAAGGAAGAGTTGGCCTAATCCAAACCAAATGGATTTAAAAAAAAGCACATCCCGTTCCCTCAGCCTATGACACTTGGCAGCACAACATCAGTGCCAACTCTGCGACATGTTTTGGCCTCTCCTGGATGGCAGCGTCTTTGTAGATTATGCTGCAGCTGGTGCACAGTAGGAGCTTCATGTCTGCGGTAAATGGATGTCTTTACTTACTATTTTTTTCTTTATTGATTTTTTAGAGAGAGAGGAAGGGAGAGGGAGGTGAGAGAGAACATCGACTGGCCGCCTCCTGCACGCCCCCCACTGGGGATTGGGCCCACAACCTGGGCATGTGCTCTGACTGGGAATCGAACCAGCAACCTCTTGGTGCAGGGGTCGACGCTCAACCACTGACCCACACCGGCCGGGCTTTACTTACTATATATTTTCCTGGGCAAGAGCAATCCAAGGCTTTCCCTAATCCAGGTTACAAACAGCTTTCTGCTTCCTTTGAAAAACTGTGTTCTGGATGATCAAGGTGTCCAGAAGGTCAATCTACTGCCATAGGGTCAAGCTGCAATATGTCAGTGTTAGTACGAGAATACAGAAAAGGGGAATACTGGCTGCACCCGGGGAAAAACGCTTGTCTGGTCTGTCTTTCAAGTGTAAGCAAACAATTCAGTTTGGCAACTTGAAAAAGCAAAATAATGCAAAGAAAACATGATTCTGTCGCTAGGCTGAGCTAAGTCCAACTGCACCACTGTGTGTGGTTGGCCTCCTGTTGGACAGGGCCATCCGGCCAGTGGCACAGCTGCCTGGGCCGGCGAGGGACCCGCCCTGACCCACACAAACCGTCTCATTGATCGTGTTTTCTGGCAGCTCCTCTACCTCTTGCAAAACATAAGTGAGATGTTCCTTCCAGTTTCTTAGGATGAGGGTCCCTGGGATGCCTGGAGGAGGAAAAAGAAGTAGCTGGCCCAGAGCGCAACACAGATGGCTTTTGAGTAAGTATCTGTAGAACCAATCAGTGAGAATATCCCACAAGGACATTGACATGTCTACCATTAGCTTTTCTCTCACAGAATGCTCTCTGCTTGGAAGGCTCTCTCTGTTCACTTTAAAATGTTTGCTAATTTGGTGAATTAAAGTTATTTTTTCATCTAAGAGTTTCCATTTGTTGGCACAAAACTCTTCATAATCTCTTCTTCTCTTATTAATTTTGTGGCGTATGTAATTAAGTCCCCCTTTCATTCCTAATATTGTTTATTCATACGTTCTCTACCTTTTATCTTGATCAATCTTGCGAGAGATTTGTTCATTTTATTACTCTTTGTAAAGAACCAACTTCTGGCTTTTGTTTTATCTCCTCTATTGTGTGTGAGTTTTCTATTTTATTAGTTTCTTCTTTTCTTATCTTTATTATTTCCTCCTTCTACTGTCTTTGGGTTTAATTTGCTGTTCTCTCGCTTACTATTTTTTAAAACTTTCTATGAGTGATGCTTAGTTCAATAATTTTCAGCCTTTCTTCTTTTTCTAACAGCTCTGAGTTCTACATTTTACTATCAGAACTGAGTTAAATGCATCTCACAGCGCAGGGAATTGTTACGTAGCATTATTGTTTAGCTGTAGATATTTTCTAATATAATATGCTTTCTTTGACGTGTGAGTGATTTAGGAGTGAGTTTTTTACATTTCCAAGCATGAGGTTGTTCCTAGTTATCGTTAAGCTACTAATTCCTATCTTTTTCTTTGTGCTCAGTGAAGTTAGTGTGATACAAATTCTTTGAAATTTGTTGAGACTTTCTTTATGCCCCAATACGTTTTGGATTTTGGTTGAAAGACTGTGTTGTTTTTAGTGGTTGGGTGGGATGTTCTATAAAGTGCATATTAGGTTATACAGTTAAGTCTGATTTCAAGTGGTATTCTTAACGGTTTCTTCCCCTGCTTGGGCTGACAGTCACCAAGATAGCGATGTTTAAACATCTTCTAATAACATGGTAGTTTGTCTGTTTTTCTCTATAGTTAGAGCAATTTTCGCATTAAATATTTTTCGGAAGTATTGTTATGTACCTACACATTCACAATGATTACAACTTTCTGATAAACTGAAACTTTTAGCATTATGGAGAGACTCGTTTCCCTAGTTATGTTTTTCCCTGAGAGTCCATTTAATTTGATATTTATACAGCTTTTCTGTTTATATTCATCTAGTACATCTTTCCATTCTCTTACTGCCTTCTTTTTGTGTCCTGTGTCTTAGATGTGATTCATAATTAATGTAGAGTTAGATTCTTTTTTAATCCTCACCTGAGGATACTTTTTTTTTTCCATTTATTTTCAGACAGAGTGGGAGGGGGAGAGAGAGAGAGAGAGACATCAATGTGAGAGAGACACATCAGCTGGTTGCCTCCCGCATGACCCCGACCAGGGCTGGAGACCGACCTGCAACCGAGGTACGTGCCCTTGACCAGAACTGAACCCAAGACTCTTTGGTCCGCCGGCCGATGCTCTAACCGCTGAGCCAAACTGGCCAGGGCAGATTTATTTTTATCATCTTCAATCAGAACAGTTTATACATCAATATTTATCATAATTACTGATATACATACACAATATATTCATTTCTATGTATCTATTCATATATGTACATTTAATTTGTGTTTTCTAATTATAGCATGTTACCTTTCTATTTATTTTGTCTGTTCTATATTTCTTTTTTATCTCTTTGACCTTACTTGTGAGTAATTTTATATTTTCTTACCACCTTTTTCTGTCTTATTTTAGAAATGTACTCTATTTTCCTTCTTATAGTGATTTCTATAGAAATTTGAACACGCAGGCATAACTTGAAGTCTAGGGTTAATTAATATTTTGACCTTTATCCTCATCAGTGACTCCGTAAATTACTCCTGTATCTCCTAGTTCTTTCTTTTGTTAACAGCTTTGAGATATAATTTGCATACCGTACACTTTGCCCATTTAAAGTGCACAATTCAATGGTTTTTAGTATATTCACAGTTGTGCAACTATCTTCAATGTGTAATTAAAAAAAATTTTCCTCACCCCCTAAAAATAAATATACCCATTAGCAGTCACTCCCCATTTCCCCATCCCAGCTCCTGTCAACCACGGATTTATTTTCTGCCTTCACTGTTTTTCCCATTCTGGACATTTTACATAAATAGATGATATAATACATTGCTTTTGTACCTATTTCCTTTCACTCAGCATAATACTCAGCATAATATGTGTTGTGGCATATATCAGGACTTCATTTCTTTTATGGCTAAATAACATTCCATTGTATTGACACATCTAATATTCATGTTTACTAGGATTGGTAAATGCTTTCTTTTTTTTTTTAATCCTCACCCGAGGATATTTTTCAATTTATCTTCAGACAGAGTGGGAGGGAGAGAAAGGGAGAGAGAGAGAGAAACATCAATGTGAGAGAAACACATCGCCTTGTTGCCTCCTGCACGATCCTGACCAGGGCCGGGGACGAACCGCAACCAAGGTATGTGCCCTTGGCCGGAATCGAACCCGTGACTCATTGATCCACGGGCCGACGCTGTACTGCTGAGCCAAACCGGCCAGGGTGGTAAATGCTTTCAAAGCTAAAGTTGGCTTCAGCAATCATTTTAAATCTGAAGATTGCTTATTCACTTATTCTGTTTTGAAATTATTTCATTTCTTGACTATGCTGAATCAAGAAGTTCAATGGATGTAAACGAGCCTTTTTAGATGTTTGTAGCAAGTGGTTTGGTCTGGGTGCCGTATTGCTGGACAAATTAACCACCCCAAAGTCCTTTTTCCTATGCATTCAGCATTTCCATCCATCCTTCTCCACCAGATGAAACCCTTGAACTGGAAAGTATTTTTTTTTCTGATCTGCCAGCTTACTGAGGTCTCATTTGCCTCAGATTCCTACAACCCTGTGTTGGGATTCAATTCATATGCCTCCTGACACAGACGGCCTTGTGTTCCGTTACCGCTCACTATGATGGGAAGCTCTGGGTGGGCATGCGTGGTCCGCGAGGTTTCTATCTGTCTTCAGGAAGGTTGTCTGACTTGGCTCTAGCCTAGGGTAGGGCAGAGGGTAAGCATTCAAGAAATAACTATTGAACAAATAAACCAACAGAGCCAATGGCTTTAATTTTCTTTCCTGGCAATTGATAAAGTGAGCTGAGATCTAGGTGCCAACACACTGCCCAGGCACCTCCTTTGAGTCTGGCTTCTTGATCTCAGGACAAGGGAGGGGGCCAGGGTGCAGGCTCTTACTATTTACAGCCTGCACAGGCGTCTGCGAGAGCGCAGAACAAATCACTCTGGCTCCACTGACGCTTCCGAAGCTGAGGGTTGGGAGGCATTTGTTGCGATTTTGAATTCCCAAGTTCAGAGGGGACTTAGATATGTGTCCATCTTAAGCTCCTTATTATCTTTCTGCATATTACGTCGCAAAGCCAAGGTCTCAATGGAGCATATTCAAAAGGGAAATCAAAAGAGGAATTTGGATCAGCTCTGATTAAGCCCTAATCTCCTTATTACCACATTGGAAGGCATGTGCTGACCAGCGCCAGCTACCGCCTTTTCCCGGAGCTGCTTCCCCGGCTGGGTCTGGCGGGCGGGCACAGTGACCGAGGAGGCCTTGTACTGGCCTCAAAGGTGCGGGAGGCTTTCTCCGAATGTGGAAACCTTTCAATCAAGCTGGGGATGGAGAGCACCGAGGTTGAACATTTGGGGCTGTGTCTACCCCACTGCAGGCTGATGAGAAATCAGCATTCCCAGATAGCGAAGGGCTTGGGAGGGACCCCATCCAGCCAGCTTACGATTGCTTGGAGGAGGATGAGGGAGGCCGTGAGGAATATCACGGTGGAGCTTTCGCCTGCGTTATGAGCCCAGCACGCTGCCCTTCTTCTTCTTCCTGAAATAGCAGTTGGTTCATCAAGGATGTCTGATCCTGACACGGGTTAGAAATGTCTGTCTCTTTCGAAAGATGGAGGAAGTGAGGCTGTGGCACGGCAGCCCAGCAATAACAGGGGAGGATTTCACATAAAGCCAATCTAATTTATCACTGGCGCTTACAGAGGGTTGTGGAGCCTTACACATAATAGAGGCTTAATGGGTATTTGTTGAATTTAATGATTTGAATCATTTGCAGCAAAACAAATTTCACTTTGTCTGAATTGCTCAGATAGGTTTCCTCTTCACTCCATTTAGCACAGCAGGCAGGTAAGATTTTCCACGTGCAGCTGAACCGCGGGATGAGGGGCCCTGGCCCATTTGTACACGGTGCCCTGAGCCACAGAGGCATGGACTGTTGTCCTGGAATAGAAAGTCCTTGGCCTGAGTCCTGGCTTTCTAATTTTCCTGTAAATAGTAAAAATATAGGACTTGTTGGTAAGGAATAATGTTAGCGACGAAATAACACAGTGTCTGGCACAGAGCAGCCCTCAATAAATATTAGTTACCAAAACAAATTGTGATTTCCCCTTAAGTGGATGTTGGGCCAAAGTCAGTGATCCAAGCTCAGGGTGTCCCGGTAAAATATCCATGCATCCTGAGAAAAGGTTGAAAAGTCCTAAGCGCCTAGAAGTGTTGTGATGGCATCCGAGATGGATTTACATTAACTATGACAAAGTATACATCTGAACGGAAGTCCTAGGCACCCACTGGAGCTGGTGCCTTTGCCGTTAGAAGGACAGATGGCACACCTCGGGCTCAGAGTGAGGTCAGGAGAGACACACGACGAGGAAGAAGACGGCACCGAATGGAAAACCCACAGCAAAACTGCTTTCTGAAGGATGAAGAATGGTGTATGTCCCTGGTCAGTACCTCTTTTTCTCCATCTGCTCATAGCATGTAAATTCCAGTTTCACTATGTGGTTTGGGTGCAGGAGCAGACCAAGGGAGGAGCTCTGTAATCAGTCAACGTAGAGGACGAGCCATGGCAAGGAGAGTGCACTTCAGGAGCTAGGGTTTTGAGTGCTATTAAATGCGAATATCTGTGAGTGGTGCCCTCCCCAGCAGGTGGGTCTGAGTCTCTCCAGGCGAGTCTGATATGCAGCTAGGGTTGCAATGCACTGTTTCAGATTACCCAGGAATACGTTTTCCTTCAGGTGAGAGAATCAAATCATTTTGCATGCCAGTATATATCCTGGAAAGATAATAACCAAGCAGTGTTTCTCAAAATACTTGTTAGAAAGACAGATAAGGGACCCTTACCCAAGACATTCCAAATTGGAATCTCTGGGAAGAGGTTGGAGTTGAGTCTTGGGAATCTGCATTTTTAACAAGCTCTCAGGATGCATTTTACGCTCACTGAAATCTGAAAACGAATGTCAGTGGACTGCAGCCCTGGCTACGTGACAGAAGTACCTGGAGAGCTGACCCCTCCTTCTAGAGAGTTCCATTTAATTGGCCAGGCAGAGGCCCCAGGGATCAGCAAGTTTAAATGCTCCTCAATGAATCCGCTATTCTGCTAGGATTAAGAACCACGCCACTAGAGGCTATGTATGTTAATAAAACACTAAGAGTAAAATGTGAGCGGAAAATCCCTACAGCAACTATATGGACAAAGAATCCATCCCTCTGGCTTCTTGGTTACACAAATTTCCAATCCTGAGATTATGAAGCAAATGATACAAATATTGAACAATGGGAAGTCCTGCAAATCTATGGCAGACCGATCTTTTCTAGCATACAAAGGATTGTGTTTCCTTTAAAACAGGAACATTATTAAAATTTTAAAGAAATAATGAAAATTTTAATGAATAAATTTTAATGAATGAGCAATATTAAAGATATCTTGTATAAATGGAGTCATCTGATTCATAAATAGGAAAGACTTATAGGTAATGATGTCAGTTTTCTGCAAATTAATTTAGAGTTTTAATACAATTCCAAAAAAAGTCACAGTGTTTGTATATTTAAAAAACGAGTAAGACTATTCTAAAGTCTACTGAACAGAATGAGTAAGGAAGATTATTCAATAAAATTGTGGGGGGAAAAAGACTATATGTATGACTTGCCTTACTATTTAAAAATTTACAAAACTTAAAAAATGCACAGAAATACCTTTCCAGAAGAAAAAGAGATGTCGATGACAGAATAGAACAAATAAAAAGCAACCCAAAATAGGAAAACCTGCCTAGAATGCATATAAATTCATGATACAATATTGATAGTATTTCAGATTTCTGGGGAAATTTTTCAATAATTAGAATCAGAACAATCGATTAATCTTTGGAAAAATACTAAGGTTAAATTTCTACCTCACATAATATAATAAAATTAATTCAATTTCAATGAAATGAAATGCCCTCTTACAAGTCAATAGAAAAAAATGAGTACCTCGGTACAAAATACATAGCTTAAGAATTATTAGTAAAAGAAGAGATGTAATTGACCAATAAGAATGTGAAAAACGTGCAACTTTACCAAATATCAAACAAAAAAACTAAAAGCAACACGTTTTTCATTTATTTACTTTGCAAAGATAAAAATTATGGAGAGACTGTGGTAAATTGGCCTCCCTGCCACTCTTCTGTCGAGGATGCAAATTGGTGGCATCATTTTCGCAGGGAAATTTGGAAACATTATTCCTAAGATACGCATTCTTAAAATGTCCAGAACCTTTCAATAAATGATTTTATTTCTAGAAATCTTTCTTTAGCCTGTAATCAGAGATTTGTGTAATGGTTATTGTATAAAGATGCTCAGCAAAGCACTATTTCTATAGCGAAAATTAGAAGCAACATAAATGCCCATAATAGTGGATTACTTAAATCAATTTTGGTTTAGCCCTACACTGTACTTCTGTAACATTTTAACAAACTGTCTTTTTGAAGAAAAACAACATGGAGAAAGTGTGTGCTGTTGATAAAAGGCAGAAAAGACCACTGAAGTAATTTGTATATTGGCTTCTGGACGAGGAAGTTTAAACCCACCGCACACGCTCTGGCAGAATGATGAATACCATAGTCAAATCTGGGTATATTTTATGGAGTAATATATTAGCAGGTAGAATAACTTTGTATAATTATAATTATAAACGAGTTACTGTTCTCTTGTTTTTGTTTTGCCAGAATTAGAATGGCACCTTCTGTCTTTGGCTGACCTCCCTTTTGTCCCCTGGAAGGTGGCGAGAGCTGGGAAAGTGGACGGGGATGAGAGGGCAGAGGCTACAGTGTTTGGGGCAAATATTGTCTCCTACTATCTTCTTCTCTTAGTCCTTTGCCCTGGTGCTGCTGGAGAAGGGTGCTGGCCTCCCTTCTATTATAAGGGTGAGAGGCAAGATGCTGGGGATGTTTCTACACTCTCTCTACCTCCCTGTATGTGTATGGCTGCATTTAGAAAAGGGAGACAAGCCTCTGCCCGCAGAAATGCACACAGTCACAATAAGCAGAGATTGCTTTTATCTTGGAAAACAAAATGTGCACGTTGGTCAGACTGGAATTCATGAGAGGCCTGGCTCCTAGCACAGTTCCAAGAAGTTGTAAAACTTTAGAAAAGAAGAAAAACACCGGATATACTGGAATTCGGGAGGACCCCGAGCATGCGGAACTGGAGCAGGGGCCAGGTGGAGGAGGAAGTCTGAGGGCAGTGTGCCTTATCCGGTGGGCGCTGGGAGCATGCCCAGGTTCGTTACAAGGACTGACTGGGTGTGATCTGGAAGTGCTCTGCAGAGTAGGGAGGAAGAGAGTCTGGAGGCAGGGGAGTAGGTAGGAGCTCCTGGGATAGTGCAGGAGAGATCCTGAGGTCACCCAGGAGGAGGGGATGGAAAGATCAGTCCTTAGAGACATGCTGTGATGGTTAATTTTATGAGTCAACTTGATGGCATAGGGGACTCAGATATTTGGTCAAACATTATTCTGAGTGTATCTGTGAGGGTTTTTTGGATGAGATTAACATCAAAGAGGACATACAAATGACCAAGGGACATAAGAAAAAATGCTCAATGTCACTAATCATCAGAGAGATGCAAATTCAAACGATAATGAGGTATCACCTCACACCTGCCAGAATGGCTGCCATCAATAAATCAACAAACAAGTGCTGGCCAGGGTGTGGAGAAAAGGGAACCCTAGCACACTGCTGGTGGGAATGCAGACTGGTGCAGCCACTATGGAAAACAGTATTCTGTTTCCTCAAAAAATTAAAAGTGGAACTGCCATTTGACCCAGTAGATCCCACTTCTAGGAATATATCCTAAGAAGCTTGAAACACCAATCAGAAAAAATATATGCACCCCTATGTTCATAGCAGTGCTATTTACAATAGGTAAGATCTGGAAACAGCCCAAGTGCCCATCAGTAGATGAATGGATAAAAAGCTGTTGTACATTTGCACAATGGAATACTATGCAACTGTGAAAAAAATGCTCTCTTACCCTTTCAGATGACATGGAGGGACCTGGAGAGTATTATGCTGAGCGACATAAGCAAGTGAGAGAAAGACAAATATCACATGATCTCACTTACATGTGGAATCTAATGAACAAAATCAATTAATGAACAAAACTGATCCAGAGACTTGAAAGTGGGGAACAGACTGATGAATCTCAAAGGGAAGGGGGGAGGGAGGAAGGGAAGAGATTAACCAAAGAAATTATATGCATATATGCATAACCAGTGGACACAGACAATAGTGTGGTGAAGGCCTGGGTGGTGGGCGTGACAGGGTGGAGGGGGTCAGCGGGGGGAAAAAGGGGGACATCTGTAATACTCTCAACAATAAAGATAATTTTAAAAATAATTAAATAAATGGATAGACTGAGTAATACAGATGTCTCTCCCCCGTTCCTCTCTCTCTCTCTCTCTCTCTGTTCTGTTTCTCTGGAGAAACCTGGCTAACAGACACAGTACAGGAGGCATTTCTAGACTGATTAAGTTGATTAGATGGAAAAGGCTCAGCTGGTATGATGGGTGAAGGAAACAGAGGCTTTTAAGAGAAAAGAAAGGCTTATTGACACATATGGGAAAACAGAAGTCTCGGAACGATATGGAACAGCAGGAGGAGGAAATTGGTCAGTCCTCTTTGGAAGGTGTTGAGTTTGAAACAACAGCAAAAGATCCAGGAGGAGCCGGGGATCTACAAAAGGTGCTCAGTGATGGTCCGTGAGGAGAGAAAGCAGTAAGGTAGAGAAGTCTCATGAGTTACAGGTACGTTGGTTGTTTAAAACAGTCGTCTCCATCTCTGAGACCACAGGTTATCATCATTTTTCTTAAGGAATATCAGCAGCTTTTAATCAAAATTCTTAGTTTATTTTGCTCAATAATTACGATCTGAAATGGCCCAAACTGGTGGGAATGAAGTGAAATGAAGAACTCTCCTGTATACTACTAATATTCTGCAACTGAAAGCAAGCTATAATTGTTATGCAAAATTATCCAGATTGCCTGTCTACACTGAACTCAGCAGGTGACCCTTCACTCTCTAATTCTCTTTGCTTGTGCATGACCAGACTTAATGGTGGACAGGGGGATTGCTCAACAGCGTGGACTGTCAAGTGTGTAAACACGAACCAGGGTTAGAAAAACAGGATTTATGCAGTCTGCTTAATGAATGTTCTCTAGTGAATGACTCCTCGGCAAAAAGGCAACTGTCCAATAGATTCAAGACTGTAACGAGAGCAGCCCGAACAGGTCCACTGGTGGCATCTCTCTCTGAGCTGTCTGCTGCCCTGCTTTGCGCTCCAGTCCCTGCACACGGAATCGTTAACCTTTGACACTGAGTAGGGTTCAGCATTTCAGAAGTGTCTTGATTATGAAAAATCTGCCAGCACTAATGGGGAACCTCTGACCCAGGTGCCAGCCCAGCCTCAGAGCTTCTCGGCGGCTGCGATTTTGATTGAAAAACAGGGCTCTGGTGTCAGGAACAAAGTAGCTGGGAATTGGGCCACCTGTAATAGTCATACTTTTATGCAGACCATGAAGATTCTTTCTATTTTCTGTTTTTTTTCTTCTTCTTCCTTCTGTCTAAAGACTGATTTCCAATATTGTCTGAATACAAAACTTACAAATCACCTTCTTCAACTGCCTATTCACCCGTCCATCTCTGTTAGGGACCGACTGCATGCCGCTCACTGTTGGTTACTGTGGGGTTATCAAATTACAGAGATTCATGGGCTCACACACACACACACACACACACACACACACACACACATTGGTGTCAGGTGCTGGAAGACACATTAACACCACCTGGTCTTCAGATGAGAGGGAGATAGATCAATGTGGCTTTGAGTAGCTGGGAAGACTTCTTGGCAAAGGTAGCAATGGCCTAGGTATGGAAGAATGGGTAGGGTAGGCAGAGAGGGAGGTGGAGAGGATTTATACAGCAGGGAAAACAGTCTGGACTGGTGACTTTAGTCAGAAGGACCACAGGATTTCTGGTTTGTAGGACATCTCTGCATCCCTAGCAATTAGCACATGGCAGACCACGGAGCTGATTAAGTATAACTTACCTGTTTGTTGAGCCTTGTCAGTCAGAGGCTAGTGGACAGTGTGCCCTAGGTTTCTCAGAACTCCCCTAAAATATAAAGACCAAACAAAAAAGCACAAACAAATAATTCAAAAGCCCAACTAACATGTTTCTGTAGCTGAGTTTTCACCAACTTGTTTTTGTGATGGGACACGATCAATACACTTCTCTTTTGAGTGAACCCACGTTTATGTTTTAAGGCCTTAACAAAGTCACTCTTTCAGTAAATATGTCTGATGTTCTCATATGCCAGGCACTGTTATAGGCACTGAGTATGTAACAGTGAATTTGTACGCCATAAAATTTACCCTTTTAAATAATGTTCATAATTCATTCCCACTATCCAGTTCCAGAAAATTTTTATCATACCCCCCAGAAACCGTGTTCATGAGTAGTCACCACCCATCCTGTCTGTCTCCTCCAGTTCCTTAAAACCACTGCTGTGCTTTCTGTGTTTCTTAAATTTGCCTGTTCTTGACATTACATATTAATGTTGCTTATTGTATATGACTTCTTTCACTTATAATGCTTTCAAGGTTCATCTATGTTGTACATTGTTATGGCTGTAATAATAGTCTATTGTATTGATGTACATGTATGCTCATATATTTTCAATTTTCTTGGGTGTATACCTAGCAGTGGAATTGCTGGATCAAATGGTAACTCTATGTTTACCTTTTTGTGGAACTGTCAAGCTTTTATTGCAAACAACTGTACCATTTTCATTCCCAGGAGCAATGCATGAGGGTTCCAATTTCTCCAGTCTCATCAACACTTGTTATTATTTGTCTTTAAAAAATATATATGTTTTTATTGATTTCTTAGAGAGAGAGGAAGAGAGAGAGAGATAGAAACATTGATGTGAGAGAGAAACATCAATCGGCTACCTCCTTCATACCTCCCACTGGGGATCGAGCCTGCAATTCAAGCATGTGCCCTGACCGGGAATCGAACTGGGACCTCTCAGTCCATGGGATGATGCTCAATACACTGAGCCACACCAGCTGGGCGTGTTTGTCTTTTTAATTATAGCCATCCTAGTGGTATTTTATTGGGATTTGTATTTCCCTAACGACTAATAATGGTGAACATCTTTTCATGTGCTATTGACATTTGTATATCTTTAGAGAAATTTCTTTTTATATCCTTTGCCCATTAAAACTATGATTACTTTCTCTTTGCTGTTTATGTTTTTACTGTTTACTTGTAAGAGTTCTTTATATATTTTAGATACTAGTTCCTTATCAGATATAATATAGCTTGCAAATGTTTTCTCCCGTTTTTTTCGGTTGTATTTTCACTTTCTTGATAGTGTCTTTTGTAGCACAAACTTTTTAATTTTATGAAGTCTCATTTATCTATGTTTTTTTTCTTTTGTTGCTTGTGTTGTTGGTGGCCATGAAAGTTTACACCTATGTTTTCCTCAAAGAGTGTTCTAGTTCTTTCCGTGATATTTAGGTCTTTGATTGATTTGGAGTTAATCTTTGTGCATGTGGACATCCTGCTGTCCCTGCACATTTGTCCAAAGACTATTCCTCCCCCATTTAACTGTCTTGGTACTTTTATGGAAAATTTGTTGGTGATAAGCATATAGGTTTATTGCTGGACTCTTGGTTCTATTTTATTGATCTATATGTCTATCCTTATGCCAGTAGTACGCTGTTTTATTACTGTAGCTGTAATCAATTTTGGAATTGAGAATTGTTCTTTTGAGATTATTTCTACTATTATGGATTTCTTGCAAATCCATATGAATTTTATGATCAGCCTGCCAATTTCTGTAAAAATAAAAGGTAGCTTTGATTTTAATAGGGATTGAGTTGAATCTGTACATCAAGGAATGCGGACACTTTAACACTGTTAAGTCTTCCAATCCATAAATACAGAACATCTTCCGTTTATTTAAGTCTCCTTTAATTTCTTTCAATGACATCCTTTTGTTTTCAGTGTACAAGTTTTGTATTTCTTTAAAACTCACATTTGGTGCTAAGTATTGTACTCTTTTTTGTGCTACTATATGTGGAATTGTTTTTCTAATTTATTTTTGGATCATTCATTGTTAGTGTATAGATATAAAATTTAACTCATTTTTTTTTTTTTTAGCTCCAGAAGATTTTTCATGAGTTATTTAGGTTTTTTAATACATAAGATCATGTCACTTGCAAATAAAGATAATTTTACTTTTCTAATATGGATGCCTTTTATTTTGTTTTCTTGTCTTATTTCTCTGGTCAGAACATCCAGTACAATTTGGTGAGATTGGACATCCTTGTCTTAATTCTGATCTCTGGGGGAGAGTGGGGAAATGTAATTTTAAATTAAGTAGTCAGAGCAGACTTCAATAAAGAATGACATTTGAATGAAAAAAGTGAAGGAAATTAAGGATCCACATCTATGGGTAGGGAAGTGTTCCAGGTAGAGAATATAGCCAGTGCACAGAATGTGAAGCAGGAGTGTGGCTGGAATGGAGTAAGTGAAGGATAGAACCGAGATAAAGAGGTCAAAGAGGTCATAATAAGGGACCAAATTGAATAGGTCTTTGGAAGCCATGGTAAGGACTTTGGATGAGTAAGATGGGGACCCATTAAGCAATTTTAAGCAAAGGAATCATATGATCTAAGTTACCTTTTGAAAGAATCACGTTGGTTGCTATTGAAGAATAGATAACAGAGGAGCAAGATAGGAAGGAGGAAGACCAGTTAGGAGGTGACTGAAAATCCAGGCATGAGATGACGATGGCTTGAACTACTTGGCAGCAAAGACGTTAGTAAGAAGTGGTCAGATTGTACATATATTTTGCAGCCAAAATTAAATATTCAATTTAAAAGTTCAAGGACGATTCCAATGTTTTTAGGCCAGGGCAGTTTGAAGGGGCAACTGAGATGGGAAGACCGCAGGTGGAGCGAGGTGGAGAAGGGGGAGATCAAGGGTTTCTGACACGTGGAATGTGCAGATATCTACTAGATATCCAAGTGTAGTTATTGAGCAGACAGTCTGATAGATGAGTCTGAAGTTCCGGAGAAATGTCTAGGCTGAGGAGATATATCTAGGAGTCATTGATATAAAGATGCTATTTAAAGCCATGGACTAATGAGATCACCAAGGGAGTGATTATATATAGACAGATGAGAAAACCACAGAATGAACCTCAGAACACATAAACATTAAGAATTAAGAGCCCAGGGAGAATTGGAGGAACGAGCAGAGGAGACGAAGAGGGAAAAATCAGTGAAGTAGGAGACAAGTGAGGTATCCTGGGAGCTGAGGGGAGGATGGAGTATCAATTCTTTTAATACCTGACTTTTTTTTTAAAGAACTGTGTTAGTCTCTTCAGCTTCTGAATGATAGATGACATCTTGATGCCCTTCCCTGTCAAGTGAACATCTTCTGACTTCAGATTCTGGGGACCTGGCTTCCCTCACATGTGGCTGGTGAAGGATAGGGCTTGGGGAGGTGATGGTGGGGAGATTGTGGGAGGAAAACAGACAGAGTTTTCATACATCTTCCACTGCAGTTGTATTTGTTTGGAAACTGGTCTTCACAGTTGTTTTAAGCTGCTAATAAAGTATGTCAGATTTTTAGCTTCTGGTTTGCAAACTCAGATCTTGTCAGTTTTATCCCATTGGAACAAGAGTTAATTAAAGCAAGATTAAAATGTTAATAATTTGGGGGGCAATATGGTGAAAGCTTGAATCTCTGGAGATTGAATAAGAAAAGTTTTTCATGGAAACTGAAAGTATAAAGCAATGAAAAGAATCCATATAAATTGTCAAGTGAGTCTAATTTCAGAATTGAATATTTGCTTTTGAGATTTAGTATGATCCTTCTCATTTGAAAAGAAATTTATGATATTCTGTAGTTCAGCGAGCATGCGGGCCATTAAAATTGTGAACATAGGCCCAAATATGGCCCAGAGATTTTGTAGAGAATGTGAAGCGCATCTCTCTGGGTTTATTTAACAGGCTATATAGACTGTGCAGAGAGGTGCTATCTATACCCTTACTCAGGACAATAGGCACCGTTCCTGTTCCATGCAGGAGCCCAAATAAATACATAAATAAGGGAATTATTTAAAAATAAATGAAACGAGGGCACACAAAGGCCATCTTGGGTTTGCGTGGCCCATTTCTTTGACTTCCTACACAGCCTCACTTAAATCACTCTAAGACCTCCCTTTTCAGATTACTGTACCTAAAAAGTAGAATCCTTTGCTTTGCCTGGAAGAGTTTGTAATCACTCTCTGGAGCCCAGAGTCAGTGGTCATTCTCGCCTTTCTTTGGGGTGTCCTGGATACTGTGCATGGATCTGAAGGGGCTAGGACTTTATTCCAGCCCTCACTACAGACTGTCAGGATTCCGTTCTAGGGACCTACAATCAGCTCTGGGATTAACTTTTCCACAGGGCAGGGCATTGGTGCTTGCTCACTACTGTGTCCTGCACAGGAACCACCTGTCACTGCTCCCTGGGGCTCTGTGGCCCAGAATATGCTGTTTAAAGTAGTGAGTGTGAAAAGGACTGATCTGGGACAGCTTTCTTAGGAAAAGTGAGCAAATACTCTCCACACTGGCAGCAGCTCTTCTGCGGTTTTAGACTTTTCTCCCCTGTAGTCCTCTCTCTGCATGATAATGGATGCTTTGGACTATGGCTGCTGCAGTCTAGTCTCCTGCAGGCATTCCTGGCTGTGTGATGGCACCTCTGATTTGTAGCTACTGTTCCTCTGCCTGATAAATATGTGGTCCCATGCACTGAGGGCGCTGACGACTTCAGGGAAGGAATCAGTCAGCTAGGGAGAATGTGGCAACTTAGACAGCTGGGCAAAAAAAACAAAACTTGATTAAGTGAGCTGATACATGTACAGTGCATTAGCACACATCTCAAGGTGTCATCATAACCATACAATGATTATTTGATTATTACCTGAGGATTTCTTTTTTTACAAATGGTCCTTTCTTAATTTCCAGGCTGAATATCTTCCTTTTCGACTGCCAGATGTGCTCCCTAGTCTCTTTGTTCCTGCTCTGTCTCGCATGGACTCCCTCCATGGCTCACATACCCCCCGGCTTTGGGTGGGTTCAGCCACTGGGGACCTTGGAAGGCGTTCTGTAGAAGGAAGGGTGTGCGTTGTGTGGGCGTTCCTCCCCATCTGTCCTGTAGGGTCATCTTAGGTTGCTTGGTCTTGGGAGGGAAGGTCATAGCTCCCGTTAGACAATTCTCTCCACAGAGCCTCTGTTTCTCCAGGTTACAGAACCTTCCCTTCCTGCTTCTGGGGCAGGGGTGGGAAGACTTATTCTCATTAGCTCCAGTGTATGTTTTACCTACACTCTGCCGGCACTCCTGTGGGTGGTTCCTTCATTAATTGCTCCTTTACTCAATTTGAGTGTGCCGTCTATTGCTGGCTCAGACCCTGGATAATACACGTTTCCTACTTCTTTTCACCATTACTGAGGCAATGGTGAAACAGGGAAGCCTACACCCCTTGCCCAGCCTCTGCTATTACTGGCCGTACTTCATTGACCTCTTCCGTCCTTCAAGACTACATTATCCTGAAATCACATGATAGGGCAAGTGTGCTTGTTGAATGTGTACCCACCCTTTTATTTTCTCCTGAAAGCTCTGTCTGAAAAACAACAACACACCAGTCTTAGCAAGAATCATCAAACTGTATGCAGTACGTCTTGAACTTCTACCACCAGGACTTTCTGAGCTCCAATTCTGCTAGGTGGTTTTCTTTTTGTTTGTTGTTTGTTAATCCTCACCCAAGGACATTTTTCCATTGATTTTTAGATAGAGTGGAAGGTGGGGAGGGGGAGAGAGAGAGAAACATCAATGTGAGAGAGAAACATTGATGTGAGAGAAACACATTGATTGGTTGGCTCCCATACAACCCAGGCAGGGCTGGGATTGCACTCATAACCCAGGTACATGCCCTTGACCAGGAATTGAACCCAAGACCCTTTAGTCTTTGTGCCAAGGCTCTAACTGCTGAGCCAAACTGGCTAGGGCTAGGTGGTTTTCTTATAGTCACTTCTCTGAGCGTGGCTCAGATAGCATGTTCCTTCATTGATGAGCTCTGGCCCTGAACATTGCATTAAAATTGGCTAATAGTTAATGCTGGTGGAAATGCTTAGAAAACTACAGAAGACTTTTAGAAATCTGGCGAGAAGTCTACAGTTAGAGGACCTCTGAGTTCACAGGCATAGAGATATAAAGTTTGTGTGTCATTATTTTATATTTACTTTCATTCATCCCATTTCCTCTCTACACTTTCTAATCCCTGACATAGTTCCAAATACACAGTCTGGGGCTAAATTACAGCAGCTCCTAATTTCTTTAGCAGTTGATGCATTTTTGCCATAGTTGAGATTTGAATAGCCAGACTTGTTACTGGCACATAAGGTCACATCTCCGCTGACTTACCTTGGGCTCATCAGAGAACAGCAGGAATTAAAAAGAAATCACACTGAGCTATGCCTGAGTATGCGCTCAGAAAAATAGAGGTCAAGTTGGGTCATCTGATGAGCTCTCCCAAGGCCACACATGTCTTGAGTAAACCTAAGAAGATGATCCTGAGATCTTAGAGTTGGTTCAGAATCATCAGGCCATAATGTGAAACAAACCCTCTTGATTATATTCAGTGGGAATTTGAATACACATTGTTTTCCATATCTGAACAGGCCTTGTTCTCTGTCTGCCGGTGAGACACAATGTACTTCCCATGCAAACAATGGCCTGTGATGAGGGGTGTTTGTCAAAGAAAAAGTTAAGACTCATGGGAATTATAAATAATCTTTCTGATGCAGATCTTTCTGTGGGAGAGAACCGAGACCTGCCTTCCTTCATTGAGGTTTGGTGAAAAATCTAGTCTTCTCTGGGGGATATAAACCAATCCTGTATGTTAAATAGAAATGCCCAAACACAAATCATTTCTTCAAGGTCTTTGGCCACTATCTGATAAATGCATCCTTGGTTGGTTCTTCATTTCACACATATTGATACCGATATGATAGTGAAGCCAGGGGAGTGTATTACACTAGTGAGGAAAGGGCTGGTCTATGAGACTTGTTCTGGCTTACTGAAACTTTTAGGATTCTTTCTCTGATCTAGTTCTAGAAATCATAGTTTCTTTTTTCCTTTTAAATTAAAGTTGACGTAAAATATTAGATAGTTTCAGGTGTACAACCCTGTGATTAGACATTTATGTAACTTACTAAGTGATCGCCCTAATAAGTCTAGTACTCATCTAATAACATATATAGTTATCACAGTATTATTGACTATATTCCCTAAGCTGTACTTTACATCCCTGTGACTATTCTCTAATAACCAACTTGTACTTCTAAATTGCTCCACCTTTTCCACCCATCCCCCCAACCCCTCTCCCATCTGGCAACCATCAAAGTGGTTTCTGTATCTATCAGTCTGTTTCTGTTCTGCTTGTTTGTTTATTTTGTTTTTTAGATTCTACATATAAGTGAAATCATCTGGCATTTGTCTTTGTCTGATTTATTTCACTTAGCATAAAACCCTCTAGGTCCATCCATGCTGTTGCAGATGGCAAGATTTCATTATTTTTTATGGCTGGATCATATTCCATTGTATATACACACCATTTCTTCTTTATCCATTCATCTATCGATGGACACTTAGGTTGCTTCCATATGCTGGCTGTTGTAAATAATGCTGCAATAGACATATGGATGTATATGTCTTTTCAATTTAGTGTTTTGGGTTTCTTCAGATAAATACCTAGAAGTGTAGTTGCTGGGTCCTTCTTTGTTTCTTGTTACAAAGTCTATTTTGTCTGGTAGGTATTGCTACCCTAGCTTTTTTGTTTCACTTTATTTTTGTGTTCATGAAATATCTTTTTTCATCCCTTTACTTTCAGTCTGTGTGTGTCTTTCCATCTGAAGCGAGTCTCTGTAGATAGCATATGTAAGGGTCTTGTTTTGCTATCCATTCAGTCACCATATGTCTTTTGATTAGAGCATTTAATCTATTTGCATTTAAAGTACTTGTTGACAGATATATATTTATTGCCATTTTATTATTCATATTTGATGATTTCTTCTTCTTCTTCTTCTTCTTCTTCTTCTTCTTCTTCTTCTTCTTCTTCTTCTTTTTCTTCTTCTTCTTCTTCTTCTTCTTCTTCTTCTTCTTCTTCTTCTTCTTCTTCTTCTTCTTCTTCTTCTACTTCTTCTTCTTCAAGAAGACTATTTAGCATTTCTTAGAATACTGGTTTGATGGTGATGAATTCTGTTAGCTTTTTCTTGTCTGGGAAGCTCTTTATCGGTTCTTCGATTATAAATGGTAGCTTTGCTGGATAGAGTAATCTTGGTTGTAGGTCCTTGCTTTTCATCACTTTAAATATATCTTGCCAATCCCTCCTAGCTTGCAAACTTTTGTTGAGAAATCAGCTGACAGTCTTAAGTAATTTACTGCTTTTCTCTCGTTGCTTTTAAGATTATCTCTTTGTCTTTAACCTCTGGCATGTTCATTATGATGTGTCTTGGTGTGCGCCTCTTTGGTTTCCTCTTGTTTGGGACTCTCTGTGCTTCCTGGACTTGTATGTGTATTTTCTTCACCAGGTTCAGGACATTTTCCATCATTTTTTACAACAGGTTTTCAAATTCTTGCTCTCTCTCTTCTCCTTTCAGCACCACTTTGGTGGGAATGTTGGCACACTTGAAATTGTCCCAGAGGCTCCTTACACTATCCTCATTTTTTTGGATTCTTTTTCCTTTTGGTGTTCTGATTGGGTGTTTTCTGCTTCCTTATATTTCAAATCACTGATTTGATTTTCTGTTTCATCTATTCTACTGTTGATTCCCTGTAAACTGTTCTTCATTTCAGTTAGTGTATCCTTCATTTCTGACTGGTTCTTTTTATTGTTTCCATGTCCTTTTTTTATGTTGCTGAAGTTCTCACTAAGTTCCTTAAACATCCTTATAAACCTTGTTTTGAACTCTGCATCTGGTAGATTTTTTTGGTCTCTATTTTATTTAGTTCTTTTTCTGGAGTCTTGTTCTGTTGTTTGATTTCGGACCTGTTTCTTTGTCTCCTCATTTTGGCAGTTCCCTGTGTTTGTTTCTATGTATTAGGTAGAGCTGCTACATCTCCCAGGCGTGGCCTTGGTAGAGTGGCTTTGTGTAGTAGGTGTCCTATAGGGCCAAGTGACTCAGCCTCCCAGAGCACCCAGCTGTGAACTCCAGTAGGGCTCCTGTCGGCTGTGTGCACTGTCCTGTTGTAGTTGAGACTTGATGCTGTTGGCACGTCACTGGGAGGGAATGACCCCCAGGCCGATTGGTTACAAGGACTGGTTGCAACTGTGGTGAAGGAGCTGCTGTGCAGGGGTTGCCTCGCAGAGCAGGACTCACTCCAGCTGGGCTGTGGTGCCCAGCAAGTCCGCCCCTTGAGTGTGTCACTCATGAAGGGGGGTTGGGTGGGTGCTCTGGTGTGGTCTGAAGCTGCCCACAGGGTACATTGGCTCTGGGGCCTCCCAGAAGGTGCAGGCCAAGATCAGCTGCTGCCTGTACCCTGCCCAGGGCCACTTGGCATGAGCTACAGAGTGATCTGTAAATGGCTGCTACTTGTGCTGGGCTTGGAGTTACCCAGGAGAGGCCAAGCTGGGAATCAAAACCAGCTGCCACTAGTTCTGGGCCTGGGGCCACTTAGCAAGAGGTATGGGCACGCCAAGGCCAGATGCTGCTTGTTTGGGGTTTGTGCACCTTGGAGAGCTTTTAGGAAAGTCTGCAGCATGAGCAAAGACGGGCTGTTGGTATGGCAAAGCCAATGGAAACTGGCTTGAGTGGGCCCTCAAGTTGGGTGGAGTGGGGTCTCAGGAAATCACCAGGGCCAGGATGATGGAGTCTCAGATATGGCACTCCCCTGTCTGCTCTGTGGGCAGGGCTCAGCAAAGGAACAACGGCCTCTGCCAGTGTTTCTGCCTGGGAGAAAGCTGCCCCGTCAGCCCTCATCCTGAAGCCAGACAATTCAGGTTCTCCTCCTGTGTTCCTGGCGCCTTTCTGCGGCTGCTGCCCAGCGCTGGAGCTCAGGGTGAGTCTGAGTAAGTCTGTGGGTGGCCTTGCAGAGGAATTGCCTGGGCCCCATGCAGCCTCCGCCTCACTCGGCCATAGTCTCTGCTCGTTTTCACAGCCACAGACAATGGGACTTCTCTGCCCGGCCCTGGAACCCTGGGCTGGGGGTTCTAGTGTGGAGCCAGACCCGAAGGCAATCTGGAGCTGAGGTGTCCCTCCCGATTTTTAATTGCCACATGTGGGTGTGGGACCAGCTTGTTCCACGTCTCCGGCCTCCTACCAGTCTCCACGTGTCTGCTTCATATCCCTCGTCGCAGGACTCCTTTTCAGCCGGATTTCAGGCACTCTGAGTGATGGCTGTTCTGTAGTTAGGTTGTCATTTTGATGTGGTTGTGGGAGTTTCTGAGTACCACGTTTACCTGCGCGCCATCTTGACCGGACTCTAGAAATTTTAGTTTTTGTCTTTTTAATGCAGTGACAGCAAACGCCAGTGGTATCTAGGTGTGAATGCCTCAGACACCCCAGATTGGGCAGGAGTCTGTTTTCTGTTTGGATTCTAGACCCTTTTATGACAGTGCCCTACATTACTCCACCCTTTCTCCGAGAGCTGTCTACAGGGCTAACAAATGTTCAGAAAGGGTGGTTTGGAAACTCCCAGGTTCTTGTCATGAGACAGACTTGATGTTTAAGAGTTCATGGCTCTTGCCTGGGCCGGTTTGGCTCAGTGGTTTGAGCACTGGGCCATGGACCAATGAGTCCCGGGTTCGACTCGGGTCAAGGGCACGTACCTCGGTTGCGGTTTGGTCCCCAGCCCTGGTCAGGGTCGTGCGGGAGGCAGCCAGCCAGTGCGTCTCTCTCACATCAATGTTTCTCTCTCTCTCTCTCTCCCTCCCTCTCTATCTGAAGATAAATGGAAAAATATCCTCAGGTGAGGATTAAAAAAAAAAAAGTTCATTGCTCTTAAACACAAATTGGAACAATTTCTCCAATTGTGTGACATAATACTTTTTACCCTAAATTTATCTGTTCGCACACTGTTTTTACTTCTGAAATCTCCAAATATTTCCTATCAATTTAGCTTTAACACCAAAGACTTTCAGTCAATTGAAACATGAGGCTCTCCCTGAATTTCTTCTTTTTTACCCTTCACAGAAGGTGAATAAGGTCTGCACATCTCTGGGCTATGATAATCTTTACACCGGCAGGTGGAGAGAATGCCCATCTGCATTTCTTCTGTGTTTCAGTCTTCAAACCAATCTTTGATCCCTGACAAACAATTCTTTCAAACCTGGGGTTAATCCATGTTCAATGGGTTTTGATGGGAGCACTTCTAAGTGGCTTAAAAAGTGTATTTCTAATCATTCCCTTCTGGTCACCTTAGGTCAGGATGATTTGCCTTGGAACACCGGTGTCTGGTGAGGGTGCTGAGGACCCCAGAGGACGGGGACAATTTAGCAAGGGATTTGTAAATCCATATGCCCTTCTGACATTTTCTATGGATGGAAAATACATATTTGTCTTTTACATCCACATACTATGATTTTAAAGATAAATGTTGATAAATTTGTGATTGCTAAAATCCAAATTACTTTAAAAGAATTGTGAAATTCATAGGATCTGTTTAAATAGAATGCATGTATCAGTGAATAATTAAAATTCAGGGGGAACGGTTTATAGTCTGGGCATTTTAAAGGGAGATATTCCCCAGAAAAGTTGTCGTCTTTGCCTTGGAATGACAATATTGCCTTTATTGAAAAGTCTGTGCTGGCTTCGGTAGTTGATAACAAATACTGGGTCAACAGGTGGACCCCACACTGATGATGGAGTAAGTGGAAAACAACACTCCACTCTGCACTCCCCAGAATTTTCCTGTGACAGGTGCAGGTCACATGGCAAGTCAGCAGTATCCTTCCACCAAACGTTCTCTACAACACTTTTATTATGTGTTTTCTTTCGAAATCTGGATGAGCACGAACTTCTGTGGGCCAACTTGGGTATTGGCTGAATCACCTGCATTTCTTATTTAATAACCAGCCCATCTGTTAGTAGTTTTACTTTGTTCATGGCCATTCAATTTGCTCCTGACTACAAGCAATGGGAGAAGACTAATGCTTTTTAAAGTGTAGCTTAATTACAGACTGTGGCCATTTTATCGTATCCGCAAGTGTTAACTGTGCTCACCGTGGAGATGCAATGAGGGGATGTATGTCCTGGTGCATGGGGAGAGGCGAACTGCTAAGCAAAGGCTGTTCTTTTTTATTAATAGTGAAGCACAGCACTTGCTTCTCGATCTAAAAACATAACATCTAGCAGATGGGGCGCGTAGAGTGTACAGCAGGAAGGTGTTAGCACTGGCGGCGCAGTAGGGAAGGAGGTGGGAGGCCCTTGGAGGCTGGGTTTGTTGGGGGATGGCTTCAGGAAGCAAATGGAACAACCAACCCTGGGACTTGAAAGATGGGAAAGGGAGATTAGGGGAGCGCCTTCTGTGCTGGGGTGCGCTTGGAGTTTTATGTACAGGATGGCACTTGATCTTCATGTGAGCTCTCCAAGGCGGACTATTATTACCTCCACCTTCCCGGTGAGAAAACGGAACACTAAAAATGAAGTGGCGTGGATTTAAAGGTTATACACATGAAAACAATTGCACAACCAGGGCTTGAATTCAGAACTGACTGCAAAGTCCTTTAGTAAAGTAGAATTTACATATCAATCAGAACGGTAGAATTTAAATAGTCTTCTCTCTCAGATTACACAGTCTCATTTGTAAGTACTATTTTTTTTTTTTTAAAGAGCCAGCACCAACCATGTATATACAAATATAGCTCCATGTGGCCATTATGAGCATGGAATTCTGAAGAAAGCTTCTGTATCAGCGAAGGTTAAACCAGAGAAGCAGAACTAGTATGACCAGAGTAAATCTATCTGTCTGTCTGTCTATCTATCCATCCATCCATCCATCCATCCATCCATTCATCCATTTGTCATCTACCTATCATCAATCTATAAATTTATTACAGGGAACTGACTTATACAGTTGTGGGGGCTGGTTAAGCAGTCCCTGTAAGGCTGTCTCCATATCTAATGCGGGCTCGTGGAGTCCATAGGACAGACAGAGGGAAAGATCACCAGCAGGCCAGAATCCTATAAGCACAAGCTTACGCCCTGCAAGCATGAGCTAGATGGATCTCCATATGGTGGCCTGAAACCCGTGTTTGTTTTTGTGGCCTCTGCCTTTTGTCATGAGGGTATCCTGCAGAAGCTGGAATGCTTTGTCATGGACCTGAACACACTTACATGTCTTGATGCTGCTTCATATCACTGAGATGAATCAGCGTGTCAGTAACAATGTGTGTATGCTACAGAATGACTGCTGCCCCCCTTCTACCCCCTTTCTCAAAATCTCCCCAAGGATCCTGGGAAATGTGGTTCAGCCTAGCCAATAGGCACATCACAAAACCATCACACCTTCTTTTATTTTTTTTCTAGGCAGCAGGACTATCACACTTATAACATGCAACAACTCTGCTATTATAGGACCCGATACACCAGCACAAAAGTAAGCTGGTCTGTTGGGATCATTCAGTCTAGACATTGCACATGATTAATCTTAGTGGTTTCAGAACAGAAAAAGTCAGAGTCATCATTTACACAAATGAAGGCATTGTGACCTATGAAGAGACAGTTTTCAATGACGAGGCTAAGCACAGGAAGAAGAAAGCAGAAATAATATGACTTGTGCCATCTGATCTGGCTGAGAGGCTAATTCCCCAGCTCCTGGATTCATTCCCACTTAACTTTGCCCATAGAAACTGATTGAAACAAATTTCTTTTCTGATGACTTGCATGCATACTCTTGGGATAAAAACATAGATTTTTAAACATTTGTCTCAAGTCTTTTCTTTCCTCAGAAGATAGACAACGACTTTCCCTGAAGCCTACTATGGAAAGCATTAGAGTATTACCCTAGGCAAAGACAAAAAAGAATTTAAATTAAGACATAAAATTGGGCATCTTAAACCAGGTACTCAACTTCAGTGTGTAAATACTGTAGCTAGCAAATATATAGATAATTAGGTAGTGTTTGGTGCGAGATTGCGTAGCAAAATGATGTATGTGCCATTAGAATTCTTCAGGATGATGTATAATCCGGTCGCATACATAAGCTAAACAAATTAATGCATCTTTGATTCTCTCATCATGAATTTTTACTAGCCTTTCAGGAAGATTTAAACCATTCATTCAATCCATCTATGATTATCTTGGAGCAATTGCTGGGCAGGAGACTCTATTTCTGGGTCTGAAATGATAGGGATGCTCAAGATGTGTTACCATTCAGCAAGTAACTCAGTTCATTTAGGACAAGGAAAACACTCTAAAAGCACGTGCCGTTCTCAGAAGCACCATAAAAGTGCTTTAGGGTGCCATGATGGGCAGACTCCTGGCGGTTGAGGCGGTTCAGAGAAGCTGCCTGATCTGGACCTTGAATGATGGGTAAGGTTCTGTCAGACGGAACTGGGGGCGGGCAGTATGTGCATTGTGTAACTGAGAGGCCAAGTGAAGATAAAAGATACGACGGATTCAAAGGGTACATAACTCTTAATTTTCTATTTATCTTTTCATTACCGTGATTGAAACTTAAAGCATTTACAATGAAAGTTAATGAACGTTTTATTGTTTATGACAGTTCACAGCAAATTGGACTCTTGCTTTCTTCTTAAAGTGGGAGAAGGTCCCGGGCAACCTCCCCCTGAAGCCAGGGCTGTTCAGCACTAGCTCTGCAGAGCCCCTAGTGGGGGGGAAGTTCAGGGCAGGGATTCTGCAGGGAGGGATCTACTGCGTGTGCAAAGGCTCCTGGGAGGCTGACTGCTGAGAGCAACCTCGTGGAGTTCAGGGAATAAGACGAGGCATAACCTCTGCCCTGGGGAAGCCTGAGGATTCCATGGATGTTGCTTCTTGGAGTGGACTTGACCTCCAGAGCCTCCCCCCTTACCTGAAGCTCCTTCTTCCAGCCTCGGCCCCATCTCTGAGGATGAGTTCCTTCCTCTTTTAAAATTTTTGTCAGAAAGGTACTCGATGTGTTTTTATTGCTTTTCTAAGATGTCAACAGTATTCTATTGTATATCCCTCATGAGAATGTAATGTAGAGCAGGTTGAGACTCCTCCCCCTTTCCCCGGGGCAGGGTGGTAGTCCTGGCCTGGGAACCTGCAGCCTATGTCACCAGTCCACCTTAGCCGTGTTTCCTGGGCTCTCAGTGGGGCTTGCAGTATCCCCATGCATAAAATAATGCAGCTGGACTAGAGCAAACAGTACTTCTTGAAGGTGTCTCTTGGGCTCCCACAGACCCCACACCACCCCCAATGGGATCAGCTTGATTGTTAACATTTCCGTATGTTTTCATTTTTAAAAAAGATTTCCATGGCTGAAATGTTTAAAAACATCCTATTAAATATTCTCCCAAGGTCCTCTGACTCTCAGATTCCATTAATCACAATCAACTGCAATGACAACTGCTGGGCTTTCCAGGGCACCTGCTGGACTTTCCCAGCACCGTACAAACAGGACTCTTTCTGGCACAGACGGCGTGTTTGCATCCCCCCAAATTCCTATGTTGGAATTTAACCCCCAGGGTGATGCTATTAGGGTGTGGAGCCTTTGGGGCTTTGCCATGATGGATAGGATGAGTGCCTTCATACAACAGACCCAGAGCGGTTCCTCCTCAACGAGGAGGTGGGCCCTCGGGCTCCGAATCTGTTGGCGCCGTGACGCTGCAGTTCCCAGCCTCCAGACTGCGAGGAATAACTGCTGTTTATAAACCACCCAGTTTATGACATTTCTATTATAGAAGCCTGGACAGACTGAGACACATTCCTTCCACACATAGCTCTTCTTGTCCTACATAGACAGATGCTGACACCCTGCCTACTCGCCTGTCCTCTGTTGGGTCAGGAGGATGGTTCCATAGCAAGAGAAGGTTGGGAAGGAGCTCCCTCACCTGCAGAATACATGCAGGGTTATTTCAGCAACAGAACTGGGGGGCATGCTTGGTGCTGGACTTGACTCTAACCTCACCCAGCTCGTTGTTGTCTATACCCCAGACCTAGCCCTGGGTGCTCACGTCCGCTCCTGCTTCCACAGCTCCCTGCTTGAGGTTTCTGCTTGCTCACCTGCCACACACGTCCACTCTTTCTAGCACATCTTCCTGCAAAGAATTCACTGTCTTACCTCAAGACTGACTCTTTTTCCTGACTTCCTGGTCAGGCTGAGAATCTCGGAGCCATCGGTGTTACTTCCCTTCTTCGTCTCAGTGCCTGTCCGGTCCCCACATCTTTACAAGTCTCCTTTTTCGTGTTCTTGCTTCCATCTCTCTTTCACCACTGCTGACCCTCCAGGTCAGGTGCTCGTCATCTCCCGAAGATCACAAACACATCACCTGTTCTTCCTCCACGCC
The DNA here is from genome assembly GCA_030848825.1 of Tadarida brasiliensis. Classification (NCBI taxonomy): domain Eukaryota; kingdom Metazoa; phylum Chordata; class Mammalia; order Chiroptera; family Molossidae; genus Tadarida; species Tadarida brasiliensis. Next base: position 66,840,645 of record CM061270.1, on the reverse strand, counting down.
GACCCTCAGGGGGAGTTCTCAGGACCGACGTTTCTGCAGGACCATGAAGGGTATCAATACCTCCAGTCAACACACCCCTGGCACTGCATAAAACGGACGCTTTTCACATTCAGAATCTCCTTCCAGCCCTCCCTCTGCCCCAGAGGGGCCCCATCTGACCTTTATGGATAAGAATCCTCTTACTGCCATGGTCCCTCTTCCCCAATTCGAGACTGTCTCTGCCACTGTCCTGTCCAAACTGTTCTCTCTCTGCCACCCATCCTAGCTCCTCCTCGAGGCCCAATGCAGGTCTCACTGCCTTCGGGACATCTTCCCAAACAATCCCCAAATGAAAAGACTTTTCCCTGTGTGTCAGCAATATGTGAGTTCACTGGATACCCTCAGAACCTGCCCGTGTGTGTGTGTGTGTGTGTGTGTGTGTGTGTGTGTGTGTGGTGGGTTGCTTATCTTAACACAGCCTCCACGCAGGAAATGAGGGGAGGGCAAGGGTCTGAAAAGGGTTCTTTTGGAACCATTTCATAGTATGCCCGCAAATGTCCACTCGACTCCCAGAAATCGGATCTGTTGGGAAAATATTGAAGGACGTCAAAGACAATGCAGTAACTGCTGTATTCAAACTCTTATGTTAATTCACTGTGATGAAAAACTCAACTGTGTTTCATTTTAAATATTTTAATGAGTGCATTTTCTGAGAAAGCTGAGATTTGTTGCTGAACGGCCTGTTCGGGTATATGCTACGCCTTATCATCTTGAGGTGTTTTTTTAATTAGAGCAGAGTCGTTATGGAAGTCACATTTTTGTATGTTTTAGAAAACTCACTCTTTGCTCACGATAATTCATGTTTTCCTTGGTAACCGGTAGAAACATTGTAAGGGTCAGCCGAGAAGTAGCAGAATCAGTGGAAACACCTTTTCTAAACTTTCTTCCTGGTGTCATTAATCAAAAGAAACACACCTACTAACCCAGCCTGTCAGATTCTCTCACAAAAGCTGCGGTTTATCTCCAAACCATTCTTGCCCCCTGAACCTGGTGGCTGATTGGGTAATGAGTAATTACATACCTCCAGTTATTACTCCGACTTTGAATTTTTCAGCTTCTATCTTCCTTCAGTAAGTGGAACTAAACTGCATGTGTGTTGGCTTGAGTACACAATGAATCAAAATGAATGAAACATCGTATCTATTAATGCAAACTTGGAAAACTGCATGCCAGTATGGATAAGAGGCTCTTCCTTCTAACTTTGCAGCTACAGGCAGAGTGAAAGAGGCCATTTCACACACATCATCCATCCAGCCTTCCTCCCTGGCCCGTCCTGAGGGAGGAAGGAAGGTACCAAGGCCTCCGTGGAGAATGCTCATCAGGGATGCCTCGGTACCGGAGGAAGCTGCAGTTTTGACTGTCCATCTCTCCTCTCTGGGCCTGCCGACCGCGGTGGACACTGAAGCCAGGACGGCTGACAAACACAGGACTGCAGGCTTGGCGACAGGACTCAGTTGTGCTTGGAGAGTCAACACGATGTTTCCAATGCTTAGCACATTCACGGGTAACAACTTGCAGGGTAAAACGTTTACCCCTCTGTGCATTGGTCTAAACATGGAACTGTTTGCAGTCCGAAGTGATTTGGAGACGCGTGCTGGCCAAAGGCAGAGAAGAGCACTGTGGACTTCCCAAGACCTTTCTGGCTTTCAGATGCCCCTGAGTGGTCATTGCTGTGAGCACCAGCCGCCGGCCCAGACCGCACTTCGCTACCCACCCCCGTGCATTCGCAGACCTGGATCGAGTCATAAACAAGGGGCAGCCCTTCACTTCTATAGAAACAGTGAAAAATGACCCAAAAAATGAACTGCGGAGAACCATATGTCACCTCCCCACTGAGCAGCAGCAGCCCCTGAATTCCTGAGCTTGGCTGTGCTCTCGAGACTGGGCCATCCGTGCTGTGGAGCGGTGACAAGTAATGCGTGGTCCTGGGAGTCTCTCAAACACACCGCTGGTGAGGGCCCTCCGTTTGCTAATGTCTATAATAATATTTCTGCTGCTACAAATATATTTATGGCGAACAAATCATGCATCTTCTCTCGTTTCGGTGATGGGTGGTTAACACTGTTACTTTTATTATCAGCAAATGTATACAGAAAGAAATGGAGTCACGTGGCAGAGGGTGGAAAGTAGGTCACGTACAGAGATGAGACTTTGCTCCTGAACTGCTAAGCACGATGCAGGAAGTCGAGAGTGGAAAAACTCTATCCACAGGCTATAGGGAACTGTAGGTAACCAAAACAGATACCCTCCCCCACACCATGTAGGAGAGGAGACTCAACAATTACGTGGAGACCATTCCAGAACCCAGACTCTCAGGAGAAGCCTTGATGCTAGTCACTTCCGGTTAGCATGAATGAATGAATTTGAGTCCTCTCCCAAGAATGGCTAAGCTTCCGATCGGTGCAAAAATATGGGATTTGTGGAAAGTGGGGATTTCCAGCTCTGAAGGAATTCCATGTGGCTTTCCAGATTCCCTCCTCCCTTGGCCAAGGTGTCTGAGTCGTTCTCCCTTTCCTGACTGCATCTTTGCAGGGAGTAAAGGGAGCCTGCTCCTTTTAATCCTACTCTTATTTCAATGTGGGGAGTTCATAGATGGAAGAGGAGGTAGGGAAGAACCTGGGGCCTTAGGGGAAATGTATTGAGAACCAGGGCTTGCCTCTGGCCTCTTGGCTCTTCAGAAGGTGTCAAGGCCCGGGGTTGTTGCGTTCCATTTGCTCTTTCATGGATGCAGAGACAGTGAGCCCTGTGAGCGACACAGAAACACTGCTCATATTTGGGGGTTTGTTTCATTCTGAGAAATTAACCTGAGTGCACAGTAGTTCCCTGGTCTCTCACTGTATCCTCAAACTCTTCTCCAACTCCTTTTATCCTAGCGGACAGCTGAAGCATGAGACCTCCCGAGACCAGGCGGCACTGCTGGGGCAGGTGTCCACGGGAGGAGGGGACGCAGGCATGGGCCAGCGGGATGCTCACTGGCAGGGGCTGCATGGCCTAGTTTCCAGTTCTGATGCCACCACCACGTGTTACTTCTGGAAAGTCATAGCCTCTTACAGGAACTTTGTTTCACTATCTGAAAACTGAGAAGATGGGGTCAGGTGATCTCCAAGGGTCCTCCTAGCCCCAGATCTGGTTCCATCCAGCCTTGAGGCCCATCGAGTTTGCTATTGCTTTCTCTGGCCAGTAACTTGTAAGTCCCTCTTTTCTGCTTCCCCGGCCCTTCTTTGCCTTCCTCCTGAGGCTTCCTGACATCCCACAGCTGCCCTGCTTTGTTCCCTGTCTCACCAAGACACAGCAGCCAGCAGGAGCCAGAGACCAGTCAGGATCTGATAAAGATAAATCTGTGCTCGGGACTGGAACAGGTGTTCAGCCAATTAGGAAATGAAACCCTCCGCTGGAGTAGATCGGCCTCCCTGTGAGCACTTTGGATCTTCCTATATAAAGTGCCCATGTCTCAAAAAGCATTTTGCAGAAAACATCAACACAGGGTATGCGGTCAGGTGGCTTGCTCTAGGTTACGCGGTCAGGTGGCTTGCTCTAGGTTACCGCAGTATGGCTTCAACAGAGTCACCGTTCTCAGGTTGACGACACCATAAAGTGTGACTGTTTTAGAATGGGGAGGGGGCCGTATTCCTTTCCTTCACACCCAGTGGAAGAGTTCTTCTCCAGTCTCACCACTCAGAATGCGGTGACCGACCAGCAGCCTCAGCACTGCCCAGGAGCTTGCTTGAAGTGCCCACCCCAGATCCGCTGCGTCATAACTCACATTTGAATGAGAGGCCGAGGGGATTCGTGTGCACATCGCAGTTTGAGAAGCACCACCCTGAGATATCCCTGATCAGTGAAGAGCCTGCCTTAAACACAAGAGGCCGCCTACTCACATTACAGGGCATTCTAGTCGGGGACAGATCCGAGCATCAGAACACGCTCCCTTATAATCATAAGACTAGCAAATATTTATTGACCTCTGACCACGTCAGCGCGTCTAAATACTTTACGATTAGCGTGTGTTGCCTCATTTAATCCTTGCAACAGCCAGTGAGGTAGATACTATTTGTTTCTGCTCAACTTAATTCCCCCAGCACATGAGGCCAGAGACACCGAGTGACTGGCTCAGGTCACGTGGCTGGAGAGTGTATCGTGAGCTCTAACCTCAGCGGTGTTGGCTGCAACGCGCGACTTAACCACTCCATGATGTGCTTGTCCTCACAGTGAGTCAACCGCTCTCTTCTGTGGTTTTTGTCCAGCTGTTTTCCAGAAGCACAAGTGCAATTCTATTTTATTTCTACGTGGAAACTCAAGTTATTTGGAACCAACTCTCATGAATACTCTCCTATACATATATTCTTCATATGACTTAATTACATGTCCTCACTGTGTTAGTCAAATTCTGCTTTGTAACTGAAGTGTGGCCTTCGGGATTGTACCCCAAACCTCTGCTATTTTGAGGTTTGAGCAGGGAGAAGTTGTAACAGTATCTCCAACCTGTATCAGAACACCATGCTATGAATGGCGAAGACTGAGTATCTAATGAATCCTTGGACACAGTCACAGCAATGATTGATATTGAGCTCAGTGTCTTTTTCACAAAGGCGGCTATTAAGCCAAGTCTCTCTGCATCTGTATTTCTGGAGATGCTTTTTAAACTCAGGGGCATTTCCCTGAAGCAGACCTGTCGTCAGCATCAGGTGCTTCTGCCCACTCTGAGCGCCAGTGATGCCCAAGCAGGGAGGGTGTCGGTTCCGCCGTTACCCAGCGCAGGGCTGTCGAGGGTACAACTTGATATCTATCATGTTAAATTTCATCTTGTTAGCTGTGAGTCATTATTCATCCTGTCAAATCTTGCAGATTCTTGATTCTATCACTTGGCGTATTTGCTAGCTGGCCCAGCCTTGTGTCATCTGAAAATTTGATCAACACACCTTCTGTCTCTGTTATGCAATTTGCGGCTAAAAGTGCTGAATGGGCCAAAGTTGAAGGAAGCCCCTGGGATGGGACAGGCTCCCAGAGACCTCCCCTGCAGGCTGACTTCAGTTCCTGAGCCTGCTCCTTTTGACCAGGCGTTCAGTCATCTTAATATCTCAAAGTTCTTCATGCAACCTGTGTGTCCATTTCCCCAAGAGGGGGATGACGGTCAACTTGCTGTTTTAAATCATCAAGACCCTCCAGTTACATGGCCTTGAGTTCTCATGGCGGGGCAGCTGCTGCCTAGTGGTGGGAACCCTGACTCAATATAGCGCTGAGCTGGTTGTGAGCTCGGGCTCTGCCTGCTCCATCTGCGTGCCCTTCCGTTAGGTGGTCAGAGCAGCAGAACCGCTAGGACTCGTTTTCTAATGATATAATCAGGGATTTGTTGTGGGGATTTGAACTATGCAATCATGGGAGCTGGTTACACAGCCTACGGAAGCCTGTCACTTCTCTGTACTTGCTAGGACTTGAAGCGGCAGGCTACTCAGTTGGGGAGACAACACAAATGTGAAGCAGAGGAGAGCAAGGACAAACTAGAACCACGGGCATGTCCTGGAGTCCACAGGGTGGCCTAGGAGACACACCTGTCCTCGTTACCATCTAGGACTCCATTTTTACAATGCATGGAGATGAACATATGCCCAGCACGAGAGTCAGAAACTGAAGGAGCAGCTGTCATGGGAGCTGGAGTTGCTGGGAGCCTGGCCACCGCTCCAAGCCAGCCAGGTGAGCCAGAGGTCAGCTACAGCAGCCCCGCACTGACACCTGTCTGCTGCTCCCTCCTGCCTTCCGAGTCTCCTGCGTGGCTCTCCGTTAGCTCACACTAACCTGAAACTATGCAGGGGAGGGGATTTCGGGACACATGCTTCCAACGTCACTAAATTGACACACCCTGTCCCTGTGTCATCTTTTAACCACACTTGTCTGCCAAATGAAGACGATGGAAAAACCGTGTTTCAGCTAACATCCTGCAACTATCCCTTGTACAATGGAAAACACACAATCTTATCTCCAAAAGGAGGTACGAGTGCTTTTCATTCATCTTTGGGTGGTGTGCATTCCTCTTCTTGCTGAGTCACGTTCTTCCTTTGATACCGTGTCACTTAGATCCTGAGATCAACTTAACTACCATGGCCATATCTTATGTTAGATGGTAAGGGGCTGGGAGCGGTGAAGAGGGAGTGTGGTTAATATGTACTGAAACATATTCATATTAAAATAAGAAGCACTACAAATTATTACAGTCCCTGTTTCTGTCACTGGCCATGTACTTACGGTTGGTATTTATAACTACCTCTGTCTGCTACATGTTCTGTAGTGTGTATTCCCTTTGCCTCTACACAGTGCTGCTGCTGGTTTTGGTTTCTTTTTAGGTAGGGTGACCCACACTTTATTCCTAGAGGTTCTGGGAGCTGTTGCAATTTTCCACTGATTTTAATTGCAGGACCTGGAGGACTAAGGGATGCCTCAGGGGCTCTCATAAATCCCAGATGGGCTCTTCCTTACCTCCAATATGCAGTAGCAACTCTGTGTCCTCTAAAAGCATCCATATCTCAGCCACAGCAGTAACTGCCTTCTGTAGCTATTGAATTACTGCCAGGAGGAGCTCGGAGTGGTCCGTGGCTGTCTCAATGACCAGTGTCAGGGCAGCATTGTCGTGTTCTCTGGTGGGAGCATCCTTCCTTGAGAACTAGGTCTAATAGCCCAGAAAAGGCCAAAACGGTAGGAAAGCACAACTTTCTCTTGTGGTTCACTAGGGGTAACAATGAGAGACCCCCCCGCCCCCAGCCTCAATGATGACCACTCTCATCTTGAAAAGCCTTGATTCCAGGACCTATACGCTCTGGCTGAGGCAGACAGCACTGCATATTGCTTACTAATTCAGAGCATAACACATTTCTAGAGATTGTTAGAAGTGATTGCCATCACCAAGGACCTTAAACATGCAAGGTCTGTGATTCCTGCCAAATCTTTATTCAGCTGGTTCCGTTGGCTGGTGCAGAAGACAATGGATCTTGGGAAGGACCACGAGTTGTCCTAAACTCAATCAGGTAGTGACTCCAATTGTGGCTGCTGTTCCAGATGTGGTTTCATTGTCCTTAGGCAGATCATCGGTTTATTACATTGACAGTACATCCTGTTTGAAACTGGCGAGTGGTGGCAGTACCCCAAAACACAGCGGTAAGAAACACGCGTGCCAGAGAGTGAGAAGTATATCCCACCTGTACGATGACTTCAGGTAATTCGTTTGCACCTTCGGGGCCAGGGGCTGAAATATCTAAGTACCTGGATAGCACTTCCACACAGCACATGTGCGTGTTACTGCTTCAGGAGGGTGACATCTGCTTACTCTATTTAAAATCACCATCCCGCCTGGCTGGTGTGGCTCAGTGGTTGAGCGTCGACCCATGCACCAAGAGGTCGCCGGTTCGATTCCTGGTCAGGGCACATGCCCAGGTTGTGGGCCCGATCCCCAGTGGGGGTATGCAGGAGGCGGCCAATCGATGATCTCTCTCATCAATGTTCCTATCTCTCTCTCCATCTCCCTTCCTCTCTCTCTAAAAATCAATGAAGAAAAAAAAATTAAAATGATCACCATCCCCCACTAGTGACCCAGCCTTGACCTATTACATGGAGACAACCGTAATGTGTTGGAAATACCTCAGTCAGTGTTGGAAATGAGCTAGGTCTGTGCCATGGATTTTCTACTTATGCTTATATAGTTTCTTGGACAGGTCAGTTTCTTCATCTTGAAAATGAGAACAATCAAAATCCAACTCTCAAGGTTGATGTGAGGGAAGCATGTAATCGTGTATATAACGCAGTCAGGAATTTGCTACTATTCAGTCCCTCCTGTGCGCAGATCCTCGATGAATGTGAGTGGGTTCAATCCACGTGCACTCTTGTCAGCCACTGACAGGTGAGGGCCTGAGGCTCTGACGCGTCCTTCCACTCGGCCAGGCTCACCTTGTCTGGAGGGGTTGGAGTCGGCACAGAAACTCAGTGTCCTTTCCACTGGCACGCTCCCGCTTGCCGTGGAGCACTGTAAGCCCTGGTACCCACGATGTCCAAGTGCAGGTTCTGTGCTGTCCTTAGTGAGTTCACGCTCCAGCGCACTGATCTTCCCTTCCCCAGCTGCCTGGAGATCCTCTGTCTAGCCATCTGGGGCTCTGCCTTTGCTTCCCGGGATGAATCAGTTTTTGTTTTTAAAAGTTTTATTTCCCCATTTTGAAAATTGCCCTTCCGTCTATTACAGTTTGCAAGGCACTTTCCTTTACGCTTTTTACTCACACGTGTCTGTTCTCTCCAGGTAGCAATCTATGGGGTACAGCCTCGGTCTCTGTGTGGGAGCCCGAGGCCCGGGTGGGCGAGAACGTACCAAAGCTTGCGCGTGATGAGGGCAGATCATGCTGTCCAGCTGCAGCCTCTCCCCACTGCCCGGGCCCCGCAGGAGGCTGCCAGCATCTGTGGACTCTGGGAAGCCGCGAGTTCCTCCTTCACGAGGAGGCACAGGCTCCTTCAGGACGGATATGGGTGCGTGCAACTCTCAGGAGACTCAGACGGTTCTTACCAACGGGCCAGAGCAGCACCCTCTAGCCCAGGAGAACTTTATTTCAGCGTTCGGCGACACCACCCTAAAAGCCGCCATCAGAACGGAGCACACGTTAGCTCATCGGGGGTGATTTCTGAGAACAGGAAGATGAAACGGTCCCGACACTCACCAGTGACCTCCTTCGTTTCAGATCCTATAAAACCAACCCGTTTTCTGTCAAAACTCCTGTTAATGATGAACACTCTTGAATAAAGAATGATAAGTGGTTTTTAATCCATCATTGAGCCGGTAAGAAAGCTGGGTTTCGTCATGGGCCAACAATTCAGGGGAAGCAGAAGTGGAGGTCAGGAGAATCACAGAGTGGAGCTTTCCCCCCGAGACCCCTCGCTGAGTCCTGGGGACCTTGAGCTTCATTTTTTGATGGTGAGTCAGGAAGGAAGGTCAAGAGTCCAGTCAAGGCGGGGAGTCTACTAAGAGACCAGTGTATCAAGGGCAATGACCTTAGAAGATGTTCTAACACACTAAGTTCTTACCAGTTACATTTATTTTCCTGTCTCCCCAATATTAAACGGAACCACATGAGACTGTTGACACTTGACTTACAGAAGCGACAATGTCATACCATTCAGTGTAATAGATTGTCACAGAGACATTTGCCTACGGCTGGAAGTCCAAAGCCTAGAATAGTATGTGCTACTTAACAGGTACTTAATAAGTATTTGTTGATGTGATGAAAGAATGAAATCAAGTTTAGAAACCAATCATCAAAAGATAAGTAGAACAACTCCAGATGAGAGTCAAAAAACAGGAGGACGAGAAGAAGTCATGAGAATTGAAGGAAACCTGAACATTAAGACTTGCTAGGACCAGGCAAGTACAACAGGAGGCAGGAGTGATTTCTTGGCGTTGCCTTGGTGGGACTTGACCAGGGAGCTGGGTAAACACATTGATTCCTAGGGTCCCCACGACATCCGTCCTAGCCATTATTTGCCAACTTGCAATTTCTGATGTTCCTTGCCATCTAAATTACATAAATATTAAAAAAATAATAACACAAGTCTTTTCGATGTTTATAACCAAATGTAATATCCTTGAGTAATGGACAGAGTCCTATTTATAAGGGAAACATGGACTCCAAATGATCAGCCCTGTGATGTTGATTTTAGAAGCCCTTCTTTCGAGGAGAGTTACCCAAGATGAATGTGAAGTTTTCTCACTGCCCCCCGCTCTTCCATATTTAATCAGATTTGGAGATTAGAGATGCAATTTCCTTTTGTGTCTACAGAGCTTTATCAGGATGCTGCACACCACTGTTTGCAGTCTGCTCCTCCCCACCCCCGGGTCAGAGAACTAAAGTGTCTATCATGTAATTATTCATTGAAAAGAAAATTATTTACCTTTCTGGTTTAATGAGCAAAAATACTATGAAGTCACGTCTCCTGTGTGGATTAGGTTAAAAAATTAATGAGTAAGGTGAAAATTATTTATAGTTAAAACTACACATGAAAGTCTTTTATGCTATCCATAAATTAATAGATGCCAGTCTTTAATAGTTCAGTCCTATGTGGTATTCTTTGTGTACCTGGTGAGAACCACTGAATCAACTATAGACAGAAGTAAAGAGAGGAGCGTATCATTAGATGCAGAGATATTTAAATCCTCTGCTTTTTAATTTATTATTTTCTTGTTGCTTACATTAGTGAAAGGTTCGAGGGTTTGTTTATCTACTAACAACCTTCATTTAGATCTTTGCAAAGAGTCTTGAATGAGAAATGTTCTTACCTGTCTGGGAACATACCAGACCTAGAAGGGGCTTTCTTTTCTTTTTTCCTAACCCTCACCCAAGGATATGATTATTTATTTATTTTTATTTTTATTATTTTAGTGGCTGGGAAATAAATAAGTTAAATCCTCTGCTTTTAACAAACTCTCCCATGCATAGGGCCCTCAAAACCGTGTGAGCTTCAGACGTCATTAAAGCACCCCTCCCAAGGCTGGCATCTTGGCCAAAGAGTATGGATCTACATGCTTTCCTTGCTTACTCCGGCCACTCGGCCGTTGTATGCACCAAGGACGCACGAGCTGCGGAGGACATCCGTGGTTGCAAGGCTGCCTGACATTGAGCACGGCGGCAGTGTCCGGAGCTGGGCAGCAAACCGAGTCTGGCCTCTGAGGATGCACGGAAAGCCCTCTTCTTGTACAGAGCACAGTAAAGAACGGCCGATGAGCAGACTGTAGACCAGACAGAGGAAGTTGTTTTTCTTGTGATTTGTTAGGAAAGAAGGTGGCCTTCCCATTCCTGGGTGGCTCCTGGCTTCTGTGACTCTGAGATGGCCAAGTCAGAGAGAAGCCCTTTCCCCAAACAGATGCTGTTTCCAGAGCCATCGTTAAGAAGCACTGCCAGTCCAGGAGCCAAAAGACCTCACTTCTCCCTCGTGGCTGAAGGTATTTCCACCTCCCTGGGACTCAGACTCGTTTCTTTAAAATGGGGATTGTGTACACTGTTTTCAAGGGCATCATAATGCTGGCCATCGAGCCGTGGGGACATGTAATGTACTAAGCAAATGTAAAAAACCTGATGACTATAAGAAAATATTAAAGGTACAAATCAATATTGTCATTTAGCTAAACTTTCAGAAAATCTTTTCCCGGACTAGCTTTGGGCTACTAGAGAGGGGTCCTGATCAATTCCGGTCAGGGAGGCTGGAAAGAGGTGGATTTCTATAATAATGCAGCCTAATTCACAGGGTCCGATTTGTTCAAGCCCAGACATGCTTGTCGGAATATCTGAAAGGAGCATGCTCAGACCACGTGTGCCCCAGCCAGCAGCAGCCTCAGGGGACCGTGTTCCGCCCAGCCTGGGGACCTCGGGGGCTGCCTGTTCCCTCGCTGGCGGGAAGACCAGGGAGGAGAGCTCCTTCATCGCTCTTGGGCTGCCCATTAATCAGCATCACTTGCCTCATTAATATGCAGGCATTCTTAGCTGCACATTTGAAGGAGCTTCCAACATTTCATTTCTCCTCTGGTTGCAGAAAAACCAGCCTTCATAATGAGGAGAGCTGGTTTTTGTTTTTTGTTTTTCTTTACAAAGCTAAATATTAATTTTTCTTTCCGTTTGTCATTTACATATCTCTTAAATTGGTTTTACTTTTGCAATTTACACGGCCGAAGCCCTACAGCCCAAAGATACATAATGAATACTCTTTCCTTGGTGAGGGTCAGAGAGCCCACTTTGCAGCTCAGGTTTTTCTTAAGACAGTGGTTGAAGGTACACGAGAAATGGGAACGTAATTGGCATAACTGGGAGGGTCTGTGTGCTGGGCTGCGGATGGCAGGTGAATGACCATTCTCAGGAGGCTGAGGGCGTTTACATTCTCATAGAGGGAAACAGGCACTCATCAGCCTTGGGTGACTTTATTTTTATTTTAAAAATTTGTTTTAAATAGATTTTTATTGATTTTTTTAGAGAGAGAGGAAGGGGGAGAGAGAGATAGAAACATCGATGTGAGAGACATCAATCAGCTGCCTCCTGCACGCCCCCTACTGGGGATCGAGCCCGCAACCCAGGCATGTGCTCTGACCAGGAATCAAACCAGGACCTCTCAGTCCACGGGACGATGCTCAATCTGCTGAGCCACATCAGCCAGGCCAGCCTTGGGCGACTTCAGGAAAGGGCTCTTCTCTTCATTGCCGGAGGATGATGGAGTCCAGTGACCACTCAGGGTGTCTCGTCCTTGTCAGAACTCATGATCTTTAGGTGTTAACAGATATTCATCTAGTTTTGTAGGCGACTTGCTCAAAAATGTGCCTTGATGTTAAGACGGATGAGTTGTATTCATCCCCCTCTCCCCTCTTTTCCTTATCCCCCCTTCCCTTCCATCTTGAGCACCTCCTAAGTTACTATGTGCTCAGCACTATGCCAGATGCTGGAAATGCTACAGTGACGAGGACACAGTCAGGTGGGGGGACAATGGGAAACCTCCGGGCAGTCTGATGTCCACCCACCTCCAGAAGACAGAGGGCAGGGTTCTGTGGAGCAAGGACACAGACTGGCAGGATGGATCTTTCCTCTGAAAATTTCAGCACTGGGTTTTCTGATGTCTCATGTATGATTATTTAATTGAGAAGTGTCTGTGATTCTGGGCTTAGATCGGCCAAATGAAATACTTGAGTGTTCATTTGTCTCCCCTACCAAAAAGAAATAGCAGCAAAACCCGAGTTTGGTCATGCACCGTGCTTAGAATACCAGACCCAGCCAGTGCTTCCCGAGCCTGAGATGGCCTCACACAGGGACGAGGCAACGATCTGATCTTTGTCTGTAAGTGACAGTTTATGTCATAGCACCATCTCCTGTATCTTCAGGGACTCGGAAGACCTCCCTGCAAAGCCAAGGCGAAAAGATGGATGGTGCTGAATTCTCGAGGCTGCTGAGTAGCTGTCCGTCCATCCTGGAATGCCATCTGGGTCATTTGAGGTGAGCAAGGGCAGCTTTTCATTTTGGATGGGTAAGGGGAATTAGAGTTGCAGTACGGTATCTACAAGGCTGGTGGTGCTCGTTGACATTCTTTTTTCCTTTTAATGACCTGCAATGTGCATTTGGAATTTTTTCACTTGGCATCAGGCTTAGTGCACACTACTCGTGTTCTAAATGAAAGAGGGAGCATCTTCATGGCAAGAGTGCTGGGTCCAAAGTCAGACAGGCATTCAAGTTCTGAAGCTGCAATGTACTAGCTGAAGACCTGCGTAGGTCTCTTCCTTTCTCCCAAGCTGAGTTTTCTCATGTCTAAAACAGAGATAATTACATTGCTATCTTAGATCCCGTGGCTGCTAAATTCTCTTGGCCGATACGAAGTGTGTAATGAAGATGAACTATTTACAGAATACCAACCATGTTCACGCGGTGCACGTGTGCACCACGGCGTGGCACCTTCAGCTCGCACGCTCCGTAAGGCAAAGCCCCCTGGCCCACTCTGTCTCATGGGCGGTGTCTGCCGGGTACATGAACTGGCATGGTGGCTGCTTGTAGAAGACACCCCTTTCTGATAACCACCTTGCCCCTGCTCATCCCTAAGGTACCGTCGGAGGCGCTGTGCTAGTACAGTCATTCTGTGACACAGGTAATTGGCCCGCGGTGTGGACATGAGACCCAGGGAGCTGGGTCAGGCTCTTTCTCTGTCCTGTAGCAGTAAGACTGATGGCTCAGTGCTATTGGGAAGGCCGTGCTGCCTTCCGCATGGACCGGAGAGACGGAAGAATTTGGTCTGGGGCATGAGAAGGAAAGGTAAAGAAAGGGAGACGTAAAGACAGAAGGGAAGAGAAAGAAGTGAGTCGTGGATCTGCAGAGAGCAGTGAGCGTATGAGCTGGAGAAGGAATCCCAAGAAAGACTGTTCCGTTGTCCCCGAGAGCCAGCTGCATTCCCAGTCCCGATTCTCTGAGGTGACCCAGCAGGAGTCGAATAATTAATCTCTTCTTTTACCTCAGCTATGGAGAGGTGGGTTTTTGTCACTTGCAACCCTAACATTCCTGAGTAATACCTTCTTCCACAAATGCCACGCCAGGGAGGGCGCCTAGCACACATGTGTAGCAAATAGCACAGGTACTGACCACAGCAGGTATCAGACCCACCTGGCCTTTCTAAATGGTTGCTCGTCCTTATTGCAGTCACAGCGGAGAGTATGCACATGAGCTTTAAAATGGTTATCTGTATAGCTCTTTTTCGGAGTTCATTTCCCCTGAATGCAAGAAACCGAGGTAGGTAAGGTGTTCTCTGTCCCGAGGGAGTCATAACCAGTCTGGCCGCAAGGATGAGAGAGAAGCTGGCATGGTGTCATGGCTTCAGAGATGTGCGGTTTCTAACACTGGTCCCAGGAACTCACACCAGGGCACCGAGGGACAGCTGAGCGGAGCAGAGCCCTCAGGGGCTCGTTGCCTCTTCTGAGTTTCGCTGGAGCCACAGTCCTTCGGCTCCAGAGCCACTTATCACAGAGAACAGGGTCCCAGGAAAAGACTTGCCAGGGTCCTGTGTCTCAGAGAACCCCTGCCCTGCCGTGCAGAGCTGAGCGGCCGTGACTGTCACCCTGGGAGGAGGCAGGGTGCATGGTGATAAGAATGTGGATTCCAGAGCCAGGCTACCTGGCTTTGAGGCTGGTTACGTTGTGTGACCTGAGCAAGTGAGTTACCGTCCCTGTTCATCAGTGTCTTCATCCGTGAGGCGAGGATAATGCCGCTGTGCGCCTCACAGGTCTCTGGGGCGACTGCATGGGCTCCTGTATGAAAAGCCTTTAGTGACATAAATATCATTATCGCCACGGCTGCAAGTTGCTACAGCTACTATGACCACTGAGCCCAGGAGCTCGTCATCCACACAGGAGGCCATGCCGGGACACATTGAAACGACACTGTAAAATAGGAGAAGGGTTAGCAGAGTCAGTCCCAAAGGCAAGGTGGTCACTCTGAGGATTATGGGAATTGGCAGAAGTGTAGGGAAGACCCTCATCTTAAAATGTCTTGATTGGGGTGGGGCTGGGGTTAGAGTTCTCATCTGACACTCGCCAAGACACATGGATCTCATGATGAGTGTCTCTAACGTACAATCGTCCAACACCCTGGATACTTCCGAATGACAAACTCACTCCTGTTGGAAGCAGGTCGAGGTGACAGGAAACGGCTTTGTCAGGTACCAAGTGGCATAAGCTTTCTTCTCTCTTACCTCATTTCTTTGGCCCTTATTCATTTATTAAGTTGCATGACTTTTTTCTGCCCCACCCCAAATGCAAGGTGACCGCACCCACGGGGAGGGGTGTGGTTTGGGAAGACCACGCGCAGCTGAAATGTGTATAAGTGAAGACTAAGCCTACAGAGGGCAGGCACTCTGCTCACCAGCTCAGGGTCACTGACGGTGGTAGGAGTGTAAAACACCCTCAATGTATTCATCCTAATGTTTTAGAAAAGAACAGTGTGGTCATGCATTTTACATTCAGGGATTTCATATTATTTCAAAGTGTCTGTATAAAACAAAACTTTATAAGTAACTTTATATCATACTTTCAAATCTATATAATTTGAATTTATCTATGTCTTGAATCTGTCTCTTCCTCCCCATTTCCTCTGTCTCTCCTTTAGTTCAGACACCATCTCTTTCTGGATTGCTAGGTTTCCATTTTATATTGTGAGTACAGTGTGTGTGTGTGTGTGTGTGTCTATCCCTATCTGTGTAAAGTTAAGAGTAGGGAACAATATTTGCTCTATCTCCTCATTTGGATGCCCTCCTTGTGCGTGCACACACACACACACACACACAGTGTCTAAAAATATTGCTTTGTTCCAGCTTCCCAACAATTCTAGGAAGCAGGTGGATATTATCTTCGTTTTTCAAATTAATGTATTGAAGCTCAGAGAAGTTAATAAAATTGTGTAAGGTCACCAAATTCATAAGTGATAGTCAGCATTTCAACCCAAGTCTCTCTAACTCCAGACACCTATATTCTTCTTTCCACCCTGCCGGTGCTCTAGTCCCAGTATTCCCCTCGCCCATTTTACGTTTCTTCAGGGCAGAGACGGTGCCCGTTTCCTCTCCACTTTGCCAGCATTTAGCACAGTAACCGGCAGCCGCGTCCAGGTTGGCGCTCAGAAGACTGGTCGCTGATGGGGGTGTTATTCCTGAGGCAGACGTAGGCCTGGGAGGAATGAGGCGCTTAGCTGGGGGACAGCTGGTTCAGAGCGATGATGGTTAGATTTCCTGTGTTTTCAAGTAATATCTGACCAAGGCCCTGAGTGCTACTGAGCCTCATTCTCATCCTTTGTTTCCTAAAAGTGATAGGAGCCAGACTGACAGTGTAAGACCCGGCGGTGACCTTGGTGTCCACTCAGCTACCTGCGTAGTGGCTGGCCTGAGTAATTGATTTGACATTATGGATCGAAGGAAAGAGTGAGATACCAAACCCTGGAGCCACAGGCCAGGCCTAGGGGAGCCGCCCCCTCCTGCCGGCCCCCCACCGTGCTCAGGGATGCTAGCACACTTGCACTTCTGGAAGTCACGGCGTTTTATGGGCCAATCGCAACCTCTGTCTGCATCAGTCTTTCTGTGTTGTTTGCCTACCCAATTCTTAGTCATCCTCTGGGTCTCAGTCCGCAGATCTCTTCTTAGGGAGGTCCTTTTTTATTTTCTAGAGCAGGTTAAGGGTTTCTGTCAGGAGCTTGCTGAAGAAACGTGTGTACTCAGCATCAGACATGGCCCTGGCCGGTTTGGCTCAGCGGTTAGATTGTCGGCCCGCAGTCCAGAGAGACCCGGGTTTGGTTCCCGCTAAGGGCACGTACCTCAGTTGCAGTTTGTCCCTGGCCCGGTTGGGGTCGTGGGGTTGGAGTTGTGTGGGTGGCAACCAGTGGATGTGTCTCTCTCACATTGATGATTCTCTCTCTCTCTTCCTCCCTCTCTCCCTCCCGCTCTGTCTGAAGATGAATGCAAAATCCTCAGGTGAGGATAAAAATATATATATATCAGACATTAATCACACAATTCCTCCATAAACATCTGATGCTTGCTTTGCACATCAGACTGTAAACTCATTGAGGGCAGGGAGCTCGTCCATTTCATTCATCAGTCACTCATTCATGTCTGGCCCAGAGCACACAACTCTGAACATGGTCCGTGCTTGACAGGCATTGATCAATGAGTAGATGAATAGACGGAGGATACTATAATAATCTCCCTGCTTTTCCCCGTCAGAAGGACATGAAGAGGGAGGAAAACATAAATGCCTTTTAGGTTCACCTGGAGAACATCATGTTTCAATAAGAAAGAAAAGATTTCATTTTCTGGACTGTTGTTTTCAGAGTGTTTGTCATTTAAATGTTCACGTTATTTGACAGCACTACTTATATTGCTGTAAGAAGGAAATTGAATAAATGCATTTCAGAGTAACCCAAGGTGACCTGCGGGCGAGGCGGCCGGAGCTGTCTGGAGGGCCAGCAGTCTTCGGGAGGCGGGAGGAGCAGGTCTGCACTTGAACCGGCACTCTCTCCTTCGCTGTGAACTTGAGCATGCGGATGCAAATTTGATAATAACACTCATCTTCAGTTCCGGAATGTGAGGATTTTAAGCCTTACACAATGAAAACACTGAGGGCCTCGTTCAGTGAAAGCTTCCCGCCTTGCATTCAACATGTTCGTGAGTCTGTAGGACTTGTTCACTTCCCATCTTTTAAAATGAAAAGGGCGACTCGTGCTCCCAATAAAAACATGACCGGGACTGCGCGTAAGGGGCCAGGCTGGTGTGGAGTGACGGACGCCCAGAGCGGGTTTCGGATGCTCGTTAGGGAGTCTGGGGCGGCACAGCATTGCATCTAAGTAGCAGCACATATGATTTATCTTCCTAACCCGGGAGGCTTGTGAGAGCAAATTGGGATGCTGTTAATTATTAGTTTGGACCAACATTCGTAAACCTGTACTGTCTGGGCTAAATCTGGACATGTGTTCATCCCACATTTAATAAGATTTTCAAGAACAGTGACATAGAGGTCTTTCATACTATGTGACTAATTGCCAAGCGAACTTAACACGAAGGTGTATATATTCTGAGCTGGATGCAGAAGGGTGGACAGGACAGGTGGGCAGCCAAGGGAGCGCACTCACCCACGCGAGTGAAGGTGCGGAGGTGTTTTTCAGGAGTTAACTGATTAATTTTGATTATTTAGACTGGAGTGAAAATCATGGAAATTATGAAGACAATAAGGAAGAAGAAATATGTGGTTAACACTCCTACTTTCTGGCTCTGCTCACTGTGGGATTCTTCAACCTTACAAGCAATCCCAAACCCTGTAAAGATCAGCCTGGAGGTGCCTGAGACTGTATCCACAGTGACAGTACCACAGTGACAGTACCACAGTGACAGTACCCACAGAGCCTGTACCTACAGTGCAAGTACCCACAGTGCCTGTACACACAGTGACAGTACCCACAGTGACAGTACCACAGTGACAGTACCACAGTGACAGTACCCACAGTGACCATACCACAGTGACAGTACCCACAGTGACAGTACCCACAGTGACAGTGCCCACAGTGACAGTACCCACAGTGACCATACCACAGTGACAGTACCACAGTGACAGTACCCACAGTGACAGTGCCCACAGTGACAGTACCCACAGAGCCTGTACCTACAGTGCAAGTACCCACAGTGCCTGTACACACAGTGACAGTACCCACAGTGACAGTACCCACAGTGCCTGTACCCACAGTGACAGTACCACAGTGACAGTACCACAGTGACAGTACCCACAGTGACTGTACCCACAGTGACAGTACCCACAGTGACAGTACCCACAGTGACAGCACCACAGTGACAGTACCCACAGTGACAGTACCCACAGTGCCTGTACACACAGTGACAGTACCCACAGTGACAGTACCACAGTGACAGTACCCACAGTGACAGTACCCACAGTGACAGTGCCTGTACCCACAGTGACAGTGCCCACAGTGACAGTACCCACAGTGACAGAACCCACAGTGACAGCACCCACAGTGACAGTACCACAGTGACAGTGCCCACAGTGCCTGTACACACAGTGACAGTACTCACAGTGACTGTACCACAGTGCCTGTACACACAGTGCCTGTACACACAGTGACGGTACCCACAGTGACAGTGCCCACAGTGACAGTACCACAGTGACAGTACCCACAGTGTCAGTACCCACAATGATGCATCTTTTTCTCTTTCTCTGCCTCCTCCTTCTCCTTTTCATTTCTTTTTCACTCTCCTTTCCCGTTCTGCCCTTCCCTCCTCTTCCCACTCTTCCTCTATGGGCTTTCATGTCACACTCTCGCACATATACTATGTCCTTGTTTCTCTTGGTCGTGGGGACTTGGGCCGGCACAACACCAACCAGAACATCTGGACCCTGGCCCATCAGGGCTGGTGTTCTGAAGGTAGAAGCTGAGGGGGCTGGGTGAGTGGTTGCCTCCTGACCAGGGAGCACTATGTCCTTGGGGCTCCTGAAAGTCCCTCCACACCAGTCTTCCTTCTTCAGGAGGAACAGTGCTGATGGCTGAGGACCCAGCTGGGCACTCCCAACAGAGGACATTCTTTGTCTCTTCCTCATCTCTGAGCCAAGGCTTGGTATCAGTTCTAGAAGACAGCCTGCTATCGTTTTTCAAGAGGATTTCTTTTAAGACAACCAAATTGCTGAGAGCCATTGTTGTGGTCCTGATTGGAGAGCTCAGCCCTATGGGTCCTGCAAACTGTGGTCAGTCGGCGCGGCTCAGAAGGAGCCGTGTTCCCAGGTGGATGTGGCCTCGGAGCCGCAGGACTGCCCCCGGTTAACACAGGCAGGGCAGGATATTTGAGCGCATTAGTAGTAGATTTTTATTTTTAGCCTGATGAAAATTGTACATTTTTTAAAAGTGTAAATTAATGTTTCATAATTTATAAAAGGTTTGTGTGATGTTCATAGTTATCGTATTTGCAAACTGTTTTCTTCCTCTGGGAAGTTATAGGCACCACTCTTGCCCCCACCCCTACCTAGCCTTTTGATCTATTGGTGTTGGCTTCTCTGAAGGGAGACCAGCAGACAGTGTGCCCATCACTGCAAGCTGAAGGGAGGCATGGAGAACAAGGAGAGGGGCCGTTGTGTGTGTGTGTGTGTGTGTGTGTGTGTGTGTGTGTGTGTGAGAGAGAGAGAGAGAGAGAGAGAGAGAGACAGGACTTATCTTTAAATCGGGACTCTGGATAGCTACATGTTCCTTCATATTCCTTCTCGGGGTAGAGTAGGAAGCTAGAGGTCTTTAGGAAATTTCTTTTAATAACGATATTGGGAGGAATTGTGGGTCCCCATATATGAAGAATAGAATTATTATTCAGCCATGAGAAAGATGGAAATCCTGCCATTTGCATCAACATAAATGGATCTTGACAGAGTTATGCTGAGTAAAGAAAATCAGACAGAAAGACAAATACAGTATAATATCACTTACATGTAGAATCTAAAAGCTCTGTTTCATGAGAAACTAAGTAGAGTGGTGGTTACCAGGAGCTGGGGTGGTGGTTGGGGAAGGGGGAGATACCGGTCAAAGGGTACAAATTGGCATTTATGACAAACAGTTTCTGGGGATCTAATGTACAGCATGGCGGTTATAGTTAATAGTACTGTAGTCTATACTTGGAAGTTACTAAGAGAGTAGATTTTAAACATTCTCACCACAGAAAAGAAATGGTAATTATGTGATAGGATGGAGGTGTTAGCTAAGGCTCTGATGGTAATAACCTTACTAATATCAAACCGATTTTATTTGAATTCCTAAGGACAACATACTTCTCCTGATGTCTTGTTCACAAGAATCCCTGAGAAGGTTCAGGATAAGCTGGCCGTGGCTCCAGACGTGGGTTCTGGCCTCCTGTCTCCGGCTTGCAACTTCCCTTTTCCTTCCCGGAGGCATGCGCCTTCTTTGAATGGGGGACATTCTGGGAAGAAGGCATAGTTTTAGACGTGGTTTGCTTCCGTGATTCACTATGTTTCAGTGTCTGGCTGCTTTTGATCATAGCCCAATTCCCTGGCCCTCTCCCCCCACCTTTTAAATCAAATTCACTGTCACATTACTCAAGAGAACAAAATAGTTACAAAATATGTGCTAAATAACTGATTAATAAGTTAAAACAAATTCCCATTTAATGACTATTTGCAAGGATTTGCACTGACCGCTGTAGAGGGGAAATGGTGGTTTTGAAACTAGATTATGTAGCCCTGGTTGGTGTGGCTCAGTTGGTTGGAACATTGTCCCGTACACCAAAAGGTGGTGGGTTCGATTCCCGTTCAGGGCACATATTTAGGTTGCAGTTTTGATCCCCGGTTGGGGCTAGTACAGGAGGCAACTGATCATCAATGTTTCTCCCTTCCTTTCTCTCTCAAATCAATAAAAACATGTCCTTGGGTAAGGTTTAAAAAAAAAAAAAAAAAGAAAGCAAACTAGATTATGCATTGGAAACTCCTGAGGAGCTTCTGATAAAGCACAGTCTGTAGATTGCTTTGAGAAGGCCTAGAATTCAAGCAATCTACAGATTCAATGCAATCTTTATCAAAACTCCAGTGACAGTTTTGCATTATTAGAAAAATATATCTTATGGTATCCCAAGGGACCCAGAATAGTGAAATCAGTCTTGAAAAAAAAACAACAAAGAATGAAATTGGAGGTTTTATACTTCCTGGTTTTTAAAGATGTTACAAAGCCACAGTGATCAAAACAGTGTGGCACTGGCATGATGATAGACATACAGACCGATGAAATAGAATAGTGAACCCGGAAATAAACCCTGGTCTATATGGTTGGGTAATCTTCAACAAGGTGGCAAGCCCACTCAGTGGGCAAAGGATAGCCTTTTCAACCATAGTGTTGGAAAAACTGGATATCTACCTGCAAAAGTATGAAGTTGGACCCTTGCCTTATGTCATATACAAACATTAACTCAAAATGGATGAAAGACTTAAACATAAGACTTAACTATAAAACTCTTGGAAGACAACTGGGAGAAAGTTTCATGACATTTGATTTCAAAATAATTTCTTGGTTATGAAAGCAAAAGATCAGGCGACAAAAGCAAGATTGGACAAATGGGCTACATCACACTTCAAAAGGTCTGCACGAAAGGACACAGTAAATAGAGTGAAGATGCCTGGCCGGTGTGGCTCAGTGGTTGAGTGTCAACCCATCACCAAGAGGTCACTGGTTGTGGGCCTGATCCCCAGTGTGGGGGGTGCAGGAGGTGGCCAATTGATGTTCTCTCTCATCGATGTTTCTAGCGCGCACTCTCTCTCTCTAATATCAATAAAGAAAAAAATTTAAATAGAGTGAAGAGGCAAACTATGGAATGAGGGAAAATATTCACAAATTGTATATATCATAAGGGGCTAATATTTAGAATGTATAAGGAAATTCAATAACTCAACAACAATAACAAAACCTCAAATGAACTGATTAAAATGTGGGCAAAGGACTTGAATAGACATTTCTCCAAAGATGATTATAAATGGCTGGCAAGCATATGAAAAGATGTTTGACATCACTAACTTGAGAAATGCAAATTAACCCCAAATACGGTATCATTACACATTTATTAAGATGGTTACTATAAAAAAAAAAGAAAAGAACAATTATTGGTGAGCATATGGAGAAATTGGAATTCTCGTGCACTGTTGTTGGAAACTATAAAATGGTACAGCCACTGTAAAATTTTTTGAGGCAGTTCTTCAAAAAATTAAACGGAATTATCATGTGACCTAGCAATCCCATGTCTGAGTGTATATAAAATAATTGAAAGCAGGATCTCGGCCCCGGCCGGTGTGTCTCACTGATGGAGCATCAACCCATGTACCAAGAGGTCGCCGGTTCAATTCCCGGTCAGGACACATGCCCAGGTTGTGGGCCCAATCCCCAGTGGGGGACATGCAGGAGGTGGCCAATGGATGTTCTCTCTCATCAATGTTTCTGTCTCTTTCTCCCTCTCCCTTTCTCTCTCTCTAAAAATCAGTAAAGAAAAAAACATTTTTTTTTTTTCTGTTCACACAGCCGAGAGGTAGAGGCAGACTGAACGTCCACAACGGATACATGGCAAAGAAAATATGGTCCAGACACACAACGAAATATTATTCAGCCTTAAAAATGAAGGGAACTCTGTTGTGTGCTGCCACATGAATACATCTTGAAGACAGTTTACGAAGGGAAATAAACCAGTCCCCAAAAGACAAAGACTATATAATTCCACTTTTATGAGGCCATTCATATCTGAAAGATTAGTGGTGACTGTCACCCACAGTAGAAAGCACTCTGTAAGCGCGATCCCCACGCGGGGCTGGCGTGGATGCTCTGATCCCCTTGGGCAGAGGCGGGCCCTCGGGAGCAGCACCCAGCCACCCCTGGCTCCTTCCTTCAGGAGCACCTGCACTCCTCCCCTCCGAAAGCCTGGACAGTTGTGTTTTGCAGAATTATTTTCCAGTCGGCTCGTGGACCCTGACATTTCGAAACAACGAACCTGCTTTGTTTGAGAAATACATTTAAATAAATTAATGAAACCGCTGCTCCGAATGAATCCTTTCGGGCTGCTTACAGAGAAATTCTGAAAGGGCAATATTATCACTGACAAAAGCCATTGCAGCCTCCGAGCAACGTGATATCCAGAAAGCCGAGGGGGAAGCAGAACGTAATGACAGAGTTTTACCTATAGCAAAACCATTAAAGGTCGCCTACCAGAAGGACAGCTGAAATAGAATTTGTTTTCAAATTATAAGATTAAAGAATGTTCCTTGAAGAAAGCATTACGATGCCGTGGCAAAAGAAAGAACGAGATTAAAGTTGTTAGGGGATGCAATCGCAGCGGAGAGGAATTCTGCTCTCTCTGTGGTTGGCCCGGCCCGCGGCCTGCCCGCCCCAGTGGACCGGAGGGGCTGCAGAAATGAGCAAGCTCTCCTCTCTCCGCACAGATCTCTCCCCACTGAGAGCTCTTCTCCCCTCTGGCCTTCTTGGAAACACATTTGCCTGCCACAGAAACCATGTGGAGGAGTGGAGGGCTTCTTCCTTAATGGTGCCCGTTGGAGAGGACAGCATTAAAAATTCTTTAAAATGAAAGGGGCAATTTTGAGTTTCCAAATCATTAGGCAGGTTTATGACTTGTCCATTTGCAGAGGAGCCGACGAGTCTCTCCACACAGCTGTTCCACTGCAAGTTGGCTCATCTCACACGTGGCTTTTGCTCGATTTCCTCCCCCTGCCCAGAACTCCTCTGGTGTCGGCTGAGGCTCCCTTTGGAGGACGTGGGGACAGCTCGCCCTGTCTTCTCTGCAGTATCATTCTGCTTGACATGTGGATTGATATGGGCGTACAGCACTCTTTGCCACGACTTAAGTCAGATACAAACCTGCTCTATTACTCCTGTCAATCTAGAACATGCATCATGCATATTTTCTTCACAAATATTAGCTAAGAATGAACCTACACAACTAGACGGGAAACTTGCAGGTGCCTTCTGCATTTTAAAAGTATTTGACTACACTCCTTGAGCACAAACTTGCTACGTAAGACATCCTGTAGTGGGTACCGCTTGTTCAAATTTGAACAACACAGAGAGACAGGAGCTAGGAAGATGATGCGAGTGAGTTCTTTGTAATGTAATAAATAATAACATGTTGTTCTGCGCACACAAAGGGAGGGCTCCTAAATGTCTCGTCCAAGCGATCGTCTGGGTTTTTCTCACTCAAGATGTCCACGCTGGACGGAAATGCCCACTCAATGTCATTGTGTGCTCTGGGCCTGTTTGCCTTCCTGCGCCTGCCTCGTTTCCTCGCTGCCCTGTGCCCGTCTCAAGGGTTAGCGGGCCCTTTGAAGCTTGCCCAGGCATCACCTGAGTCAGAGCCCGTGAGGTGAGGGGGGGATTGTGGGTAGCTGATGCAGAGCTGAGACCAAAGTCAGGTTCTCTGGGGGCCAGAAGCTGGCTGGCACGGTCCTGGCCCAAGAATGGCTGGTCACCTCGCTTTCCCATCCACTATCTTGGCTGGAGAAATCACAGCTTAGTGACAGCGCAGCAGAGCCCCTGGGATGTCCCTGCTGTAGGGACCAAGCTGCGAAGAGAGTTTTCCTCCCCGGTCCCTGGGGCAAGAGCCGTTGCTGTTGTGGAACAGAATGGAGAGTCCAGGAACAGGTGGAATTTGGTGGTTGACAAACCAGTGAGGAAGTATGATTTGGGATTGGAAAAACTGGCTTTCCGTATGGAAGTAAAAATAAACTACATTTCTATCTCTTAGAAACAAAATACATTTCAGGTTGATTACAGACCAAGTGTGTAAAAGATGACTTTAAAACTCTTAGAAGAAATGTATATGAGCATCTCAATGACCTTGGGGGAAGGAAACAATTTCTTAAGCGAAATCCCACATACACAGTTACAGAGGAAAATATCGCTGTATTTGACTCAATGTTTATCACTTTTCCTGACCAAGGGGGACATGAACAATCTCAACATGAGATGACAGTCCAAGAGGTGTTTGCAACACAGGTAACTGACAACCCGGAATGTACAAGAAAGTATACACGCCACCAAGGAAAAGACAGTAACCTAAAAATGTGAAAAAGAATGAGCGTGGGTAACGGAGAGGCAACCGAAACGGGGGAGACAGACAGTCTCGCCAGGTGTCAGGATCTCTGACTGTGGTGACGGCCCTCAGGCCTCTACCCTGTGGACTTCTTCTTCCCTTTATAATCAGCACGTACTTTGAGGAGACGGATTTGGAAGCTATCACACGCCTCATCACCCTTTTACACACTAGTGTTAGTGTCCATTGATGTTTCTTGCCCGAATTAATTAATGCTGTGATGATTGCTGTGTGATTTCTTTTCTTTTTTTAAATATCTTTTATTGATTTTTTTTTAGAGAGAGAGGAAAGGAGAGAGATTGAGATAGAAACACTGATGAGAGAACATCCATTGGCTACCTCCTGCATGCCCCCTACTGGGGGTTGAGCCTGCAACCCCGGGCATGTGCCCTGACCGGGAATCGAACCGGCGACCTCTTGGTGCATGGGCTGACACTCCATCCACTGAGCCTGTCAATCTCCGCGCCCTGCTCAGGCTCTGACACAGCACACTGGGCTGCCACTGCCCCTATTTCCCCTGCTCAGTGTTCTTATGTTTATCAGTTGGCATTCCACTGTAACGAAAAACTTCTATTTATTTACCTATATCAAGGTGGATTCCTGAATTCCTATTTCATTTATTGGGTTATAATCTGTTGCTGTCTTTATTTATTTTGATACTTCAACTGTCCCGGCTTTGGACAGAAGGAGCCCCTTATTATTCAAGGAGCTCCCATTAGTCAGTGATCATCTCCTCGTTTTCTGGGGCAGAAAGATCCCCCAGCCTCACCTGTACTTTCCCTGCCCCACTAAACTCAGCCATGTCTCCAGGGAGCCCTGGTTCTGTTAGTGGAGAATGGTGTTCACATACTTAGATCTCAGTGCTAGGTGTGCTCCTCATTACCGCTACGGCGTCCCCGCTGCCCGTCCTCCGTGGGCAGGGCCAGGGAGTACGTGAATTTATATACACATGTGTATACTAATTTCTGTAGCTAGCTGTATGATTCAATATATCTATAGATTTAAAAACATGAATTTATACCTTAAACTCCATTTAAATTCGACACTTCTGGTTTAATTATAGTTTTTTTCTTTTTATATTTATAATGACTTCCCCCAACTGCAGGAAGCCTGCTCCTCCAATGAGCCTCCATTTACTGACTTATTTGAAACATTCCCCTGGTATGCAACCAGCGTGCTGTCACTGGCACCATTCTCGGGCGCCCGGCCCCGCTGCAGAAACTCCTCCGGCCTCTCTTGGGCTTAAGGCCCCATGCCAGACTGCTGCCCTTGCCACTCCCCTGCATCGACGCCCTCACTGTGCTCCCACGTTCCCCACTGAGCCGCTGCCAATGCCCCTTGCCCTTGCCCAACATATCCTCACCCAACCAGGCTCTGATACCCCTCGCCAGGCTGCACAGATTCTTTCCTCTCTTTGGGCTGTAACACCAGATGCCAGGCTGCCATCTGCCCCTGCACTGCTTCTCACCCTGCTCAGGCTCTGACACACATACTGGCTCTCACTGCCACCATTTCCCCTGCTCAGGTATCCTCCTTGTCCCACCTAGACTCCAACATCACGCCATACCCACCTCCACCTTCTTCTTCCCTCCCTTGTGCCAATACCTCTTCTCTCCAGTAGGTGTCACTGTTTCACGTCAGGTCATGCACCCTCCCCCTGCGTGAGGGTCCCCAATGCTTAGCCTCACTGAGGTTCTCTGTTTTTAAATCAAGCTCTTTGAATGATTCTTAAGAGCAAGCTAGCAGTGGATTCACAGTGGCATGTTGGGGTCCACTTGGGAGTTCACCCTCTTACCCATTGCCATGATTTTCTGCATCACATCTAAGACTTTTTTGCTCTTTTGCCCATGCTCTTTTAGGGAAGGAAGCTCACTCAAGTCCCTTATTGGAAAGGCCTTTTGGATCTGAAGCTTTACTCCTTCTCATTTCCACCCCTTATTCCTTGGTCTGCTCACTTCAGGCAAAGAGCAAATTTGAGTATATCAAGATTATCATCGCCCTGGCCGGTTTGGCTCAGAGGTTAGAGCATCGGCCTGCGGTCCAGAGAGACCCGGGTTCGGTTCCTGCTAAGGGCGTGTACTTCGGTTGCAGTTTGTCCCCGGCCCTGGTTGGTCGTGCGGGTGGCAGCCACTCGATGTGTCCCTTTCACATCGATGTTTCTCTCTTTCTCTCTTCCTCTCTCTCCTTCCCACTCTATCTGAACAAAAAATGAAAAACTGTCCTCGGATGAGGATAAAAAAAAAAAAAAAAGATTATCAGCACATTTCTCTCTAAATCTTCTCCTTTATAGCCCCCAATTCTAGATCCATCAACATTTCTTATCTATCACAGTTTTTATATTATTTAATACTTTGATTTTGTTGTTGTTGGGAATGTTCTGTGTTACTAGTATTCTTACAATTTAGCTACTAGTATAGTAACTTCACCTCCTTTGACTTGAACTATATACCTCTATTAATTCAGCCCATGACCCATTCAATTTTCTAGCCCATACATCAGATGGACAGCTTACATTGAGTTGGTTGTTTTCTAAATCTCTTAGGCCTATCCTTTCTAAACCTCTTCATTTACAAAAGGAAAAAGAAATTCTCATAGAATTCAAAGAGATTTAGCCCAAATGTGTAAACGAGATTGCGGGGGAAATATTTAAAATTACTGGCTTGTTTTTAAGATATTCCAAAACTCTTCATTTACTCTATTATTTCATTTACTCTTCATTCCAAAACTCTATTATTTACAAAAAATAGCATATGCTTATAATGATATTTCTTAACAATTTAATGTGAAATCCTTAAAACAGCCAAGCTTTTCAAAGGTCTTTTAGTTATAGATTTATTGTTACCCACTTTCTACAGACCTACATTCAAAGGAGAATCTCCATGTTAACTTACATTGGACCTATGACTTATCAAAAATTATTTAGTTCAAATGCATTCTTAGGCATAACACCAACATACAAAACATATAGAATCCGCCCTTGTGGTAACTTGTCATTCCATCTTAGCTTTTTCTCCATCTCCTGAAGTATTTCCTGGAGTTGTCACAGACACAGAAGATACAGTAGATAGATTATCAAGGAGCTTCAAAACATATTAAACAGCCATTTTTGCCACAAATAGCTGGTCTGAAAGTGCAGCTTCCATTACTCGCCTGCCTAATAGGTCCCCTGTCTGAGCGCCAGAAAGTGTATTTATGAAACTCTCAGCCCAGCTACTGTCAGGATGAATTGGTTGTTCCTTAAGAGGAAGGTGATGATTGAAATAAGTCACTTAGAGATGTTATAGAGACAGGCCATTTATCCATCCATCCATCCATCCATCCATCCATCCATCCATCCATCCATGTATCCATTTAAATTGTTATAAAGAGTATGATCCCTAACTGCTTGTCGAACAAATGTCTGCGTTTTGGAAAGAAGTGTCATTAGCCAAGTCCACTGGTTTATTCTCAAGTGTCTCATGGATGGTGGATACCATCACATCCCACATACTCTCTTGTCATAAAGTACCAGATCGGGTTTTTTTTTTGGAGGGGGGGAATCTTTTGCTTCGGGTGAGCCACAGGATATTCCTTAGTTTCCCTGGGACTACCATCACCTTTGGTCTTATACATTCAGGCATTATACATTGGCTCAAAGGTCAAGTCTACTGACATCACTTTCTTTTCAGCCTTGGAAATACAGTTGCCTTCACCGTGACTGTAGACATTTTAGTGGATATTCATGTCAAGTTTCTGTAACAAAGAACTGATAAGGAGGGAGACTAGCATTCATTAAGCAACTGCTCTGCCCTGGACAGCGTATCAGGTGCTTCTTTTATTCGACGCTTCTCTCGGGTCTGGTGCATCTCTCAGCCCAGCTTCAGTGACATCCTTGGCCACTTGATCTAACTAAGTCTCTTTCCTGCTATTTTCTACATTGTAATCTGGTGTTTTCATTGTAATTTTGTAATGATCTGCTCATAATCTCTTATTCCAATAGGATATGCTATTTGAATGCAATGGTTATGGCTGTTGGATAATTTACTTCTCTTGTGAATTTATTCATCTATGAAAAATAGTATACCATTAGGACTTCCCTCATAGGGTTATTAGGGGTCTGAAATGAGTTAATAATGTAAAATTCATGCAACTGTGTCTGGCAATAAATGCTTACTTCTCTCCTGCAATGTCTGCAACCGCAGTAACAGCTACTGTTATTACTACTGCAACTATTACTAATATTTACTTGTTGGAGTATAGCCCCTCATAGAATGGATGCTCGATAAACATTTTTTTAAATGAACAAATGCCTAATCCTCAGAGCCATTGTGTGAAGTCATATTTTGAGGAAAATCAGGCTCAGCGAGGAAAATATCTTACCCCAGGCTGCCCAGTTATCAAAGCGGGCCCGGATCCAGCCTGACTGCCCCCAGTGAAAGTGCGATTTCCATTACCTCCACACCTCACTGCTCCAGGCAGCAGGCTTTTATGATACCGTTCCATCTTCCATAAAAATTCTGCAAAATTAAAATCTGTGAGAAAGAAAATCTTTAAGGATTCTGGCCAAGAGGATGGTTCCCTGGCTACGTGGCCTTGTTTGAAGGGTAACTTGTGGACGTGCCCCTACCCACGCCCAGCTCAGGATGCCGTGATGTCGTCCCGTTTCCCCGGAGGGCCCAGGAGACGTTCAGCCCTCAGAGTGTGAAAACAGAAGCTGAAGCCGGAGTCGCAGCCAGAGTGGCCCGTCCCTCGGGCTTCCCAGGAGCACATTTCTCTTTCCTGCCCGCTGTGAGCCCTGCCGCTGTCCTGCCGCCTGGGCAGGGGCCGCCTCATCTGACAGGCCATCATTCCGCCATTCCGCTCTCCCTTGGGCAGTGATGACATTTCTTCTTTCCCAGACACGACCGCTGTGCACTTGCCTCCGGGGAGAGAGAGTGGATGCCTCCTCTCCTTGGCTTCTGGCTCCGCTGGGCAGCCCAGGCCTGGCACACGTGGGCCCAAGGCCCCTTTCTTAGTCTCGATTCCTGTTTGGAGGTGCTTCTCGGGGCACAGGTGCCCGGCACTGTGGCAGGGAAACCTACAAGGGTCACACCCGGAGCGCTGACGGGGGGATGGAGTGGGAATTGGCAAGGGCCACAGGAAAGGGCTGTGTGCCAACAGAGACCATGTCCCGGGGAAGTGTGAGCTCAGAGGGTTAGCACCTGGCTTAGGTCAGCCCCCTCCAAGAAAGGCGTTTGGATGGAAACGAGAGAGAGAAAGGCAAGTCCTCCTGGGAAGAGGAGGCCTGAGCGGAGCTGCAGGGAGCGTGGAAGTCGCCAGGAGGCCGAGCAGCCCCTGCCTGTCCAGCCTGTGGACCAGGGTCAGGGAAGGGAGGCACTGTGGTGACAGACACACGGAATTCTGGCTTCACCTCAGAGTCTGTCTCAGTTGTCAGCTGTGCCCAGAGCGGCCCTCAGAGAGGTCATGGGGATGATGGGTAGGACAAGCTGACCTTAGGGTCACATAAAATGGGGTTGAGTCGGGTTCCGCCTATCACTCCCTTAGCGACGTTGGGGGAATGTCATAACACTCCAGTTTCCTCCTTTGTCAAAGGAGGGTTGCTCTCAGATTCTTGGGTCCTTCACATAGTGTTTGATGTCTCTAAGAAGCAGCCATATTTCTGTAAGACTGCCAGGCCGGGTGCCAGGTGCCTGTGAGTGGCAGAGGCTTCCTGTCTTCTGGGCCCGAGAACCCTGAGCTGCAGGTGACGCTGAGACCGAACAGCATTCACTTTTAGCTCCTTACCAAGGGTTATGTCTTCGTTACATTCACGTTTGATAAGTGGAGCACAGAATGCCTGATGGTGAGCTGAAGTTCAACAGCAGACCACGAGGGAAGTGAAATAGGGACGTGTATTATTCCCGAGTCCTGGGGAAGGCACCCAGCATGCCTTGAGGGGCTACACGGGGAGGTCAAGGCAGAGTGCAGACAGAGAGGGGGAGGACCTCGTGCTCAGGCCTGTATTGAGGTCCGTGGGGGGAGTGCTTCGGGGTTCTCAGGTGAGGGCCAGTTTGGTCAACGCAAACCAGAAGAACAGGGTTTTTAAGTCCCACAGGGGTCTTACCTAAGGATGCATAAGACGGACACTGGGAGGCAGGGGGCACTGTCGATGCCAGGGCTGGTGGGAAGTCCTGTCAGGAACTTACACTTGCCTGTGACTCTGTGCTTTTATCTAGGGCATGTGCTTGCATGAGGGGCTGGCATCAGTTTGAGGTCCCTGCAGGCTGCTTGGCCAAACAAGGGATGCCCAGGCAGCAGTGCCCTGGAGCAGCTGGGCTGGGGTCTCCACAGCAAGGCATTGGCTAGGGAGTGAGCCCTCTGTAAGCACCGGGAATTTAGTTATCTGCTCAACTCTGGGTTAGGTCTCCTCTACGGCTCTTCATCCCTCCCTTGTAAACTCAATTTTCAAACATCTGGCAACTTATCTGTAATGCGTTTTTGTTTGTTTCTTTGTGTTTTGAAATACTTTAATGCTTTGGAGTGGCTGGCTAACCGCCCCCTCCCCCCACCCCAAATTCCCCTACAGGTGAGAAGTGGGAATTCGAGGAGTGGCTTGGGTCCTGGTTGAATCCGCGTTCCCCTCTGAGAGGTCCTACCGGGGGACATGAGTCTCTGGAATACGCCCAGGGATCAGAGCTTCCTCTTCGTAAACATCCAGCGTTGAGAATCAACACTGTCAGCAGAAGCTGCCCTAGTCTCGAATTATGATCTGTGAATTCTGTTTTATTAGCTCAAGTCACGGTATATGTGAGGGAGGGGAGGACATCATGGTCATCTAAACTCCTGTTAAACTGACAGACACAGCCAGAGTCCGAGGAACGCTGGTGACTTTGGCGTGCTCTCCGGGTCACAGGTAGGGGAGCTGACAGCGGAGAGGTCTGCTCAACACTGCGATGGGGACAGGGTTATAACTCCTACGGCTGGTTCGCAGGGGCACCGATGACAGTGTCGGCTCAGTGCTGCCCAGGTGCGTGCCAGCCACGGTCACAGATAGAGGAGAATGTTCTGTTTATAATAGCTGGAGTCTAAAGAAGCTTGTATTCTTTATAGGGGTCATCTCTCTGCCCTCTGCTTCTCCACCCAGGGCGCCAGCAGGCTCCTTAGCATCGCCTCTTAAAGACTCCCTCCCGATTTAGAAACCTTACTGGCAGTGTTGCTGACATATGGTGTGCGGAACACTTACTCAAAGGGTGGAGGAACTCACTACTTACTGACGAGGAGAGATTATGTGATTCAGCATTGCTAAACAGCTCCAGATATCAGAAAGCCACACGGTAGGAAGAGCTAAGCATTATCTCCCTGTAACTCCAATTAATGCTCTTTGGAGACACACAGGTCTCCGTGGCTGCTCTTCAGAAAACTGAGGCCAGCACCCTTGACCTTCTGCAGCCCCAGCTATTCCATTGTCAAGGTTACGCATCAAGATCTTGGCTTCACATCTTCCCCCATCCATGGGATCCTCCCCTGAGGTAGCTGCATTTGTGTACTGAGATTTCCTGTAAGCAGGTTACATTTCTGTCCCTAAAGGATAATAATTTGGCCTGACTATGTACCCAAGGTCACTCGAAAGGAGACCTTCTATTCTCAAAAAAAAACATGAAAGAAAGAAGTCTGGATTTGGTTGTGGTTGGTTGGTCTGGGCTGGCTTATATACCAGAGCATGAAACTTAATACCCCAGGGCAGAGAGACAACTCTGGGCTGCTGGTGGTCACACACACACACACACACACACACCCCTTGGGATAGGGACCATGGAAACACGACTTAATCTATTCTCCTCTCCTGTCCTCCACCTGGTAGAGTCCTTCTATCTTCCATCACAGAAGCTGGATGCACTCCCTCCGGCAATCATGGTTAACCCTGGAGGAAAGGCCTTTACCGTGAATTATGTACGGGTTAGAAATCTGATCAAGCCAGCTCTGTCTGGGGAAGCCTAGAGCAGAGGTCAGCCACCTATAGGTAAACACGCAGACAGTAAATGCTTTTGTTTTGCAGGCTGCATGGCCTGTGGCAGTGGCTCCACTCTGCTGTGGTAGGGTGACGCTGCCTTAGATCATACGTGACGAGTGTCTGTGTGCTAACGAAACTT
Source organism: Tadarida brasiliensis (assembly GCA_030848825.1). Classification (NCBI taxonomy): domain Eukaryota; kingdom Metazoa; phylum Chordata; class Mammalia; order Chiroptera; family Molossidae; genus Tadarida; species Tadarida brasiliensis. The sequence goes on along the minus strand of CM061270.1, from coordinate 66,806,842 downwards.
CATTTACAGAAGCAGGTGCTGGGTGAGATTTGGCCTGCAGGCCATATTTAGCCGATCCCTGATCTAATCAATACTCAGAGGCTGTGAAATGAGATGCCCTCTGGTCCTCCTTGGCCAGGAATGGAAAGATCCTCCATGTGGTGGGACTGGGTCGTGAACTGGCCGGTTCGGTTCCTATCCATATGTTAGTTTTCCCAGCCAACCAACATGTATTACACATGTTCTGTGTGCAGATCCCAGGTATATAAAGATGAACCAGACACAATGCACACCTTTTAGGGGTGAACAGGGACGTGGACGTTGAGTCATGGGGGTACAGGCTCCACGAGGGACAGAGCACAACGCAACCTCCTTCCGGCCCTTTGAAACACGTAAATGTTTCCCAGCATGATGATCACAGGGACAGCAGGCCTGGAGGTTGCGTGGCAGAGAGACTGTGATAAGAATCCGGCTGGACAGTTAAGCAGGGGCCAGAGCCCTGGGCTTTCTCCTGAATATGCTGGGGACAGTTGGAGGATTTTGCGCAGAGGAGTCGCACGGAGAATTTTGCATTTGCAAAGGCTCCTTTGAAAGCAGATTGCCTGATAGTTGGGCAGTATGGGGCAGGTAACAAATATAAAACCCTAGCCCTGATCCTCTCTTGATATTATATACAACCTCCTTTTAAATTAAGTGTATTATTTATTTCTATGAACCTTGCTACAGTAGAAACACCGGAAGGCAGAGATTCATTTTTGTCCCCACTCTTGATTTCCAAGTGCCTGGGATAGTACAGGACCCAGGGAAGGTTCTCAACACGAATTTGTTGAATGAATACAGGAATGAATGAAATTTTCCCATCTTGTGAAACAGAAGCTGGAAGTGCGATTCCAATTTCAGTTTCATCGAAGGCTGGAAGAAGCCAGTATCTTCCGTAAATCAATTCACAACTTTTTGGCTACAAAGCAGACTGTGGAAGATCCAAAGTGACGTAGATGGGTACATGCAAAGATTCACACTGGGAAGCTTTACCAGTTATACGAAGAGCAGCTCCCTGTAAAGGAAGAACCCTGGGCTGGGAATCCAGAAGTCTGTGATTTTATCTCCACCCTGTCACCTGTTGTGTGAACCTGGCATGACACTCCCCACCCTACCTCCCTGTGGGACGAGACTGACTCTAACTTATCTCAGTGCAGCTCAGAGGTCTGGCCCATAGCGGGTGCCCAGCAAGTAGGTGTTGAGTGACAGCTGTAATAGCAGTGGACTCCCCATGACCCACAAAGTTGAAAAGGTGTGGCTCAGAGGATGGAGATAAAGCCCACGGGGTAAGCCATCTCCATTTTTTTTTCTTTCTTGATTTTAGAGAGAGAGGAAGGGAGAGGGAGAGAGAGATAGAAACATCGATGAGAGAGAACATCGATTGGCCGCCTCCAGCATGCTCCCCACTGGGGATCGGGCCCACAACCTGGGCATGTGCCCTGACCGGGAATCGAACTGGCGACCTCTTGGTGCAGGGGTCGACGCTCAACCACTGAGCCACACTAGCCCGGCCTCCCTTCATTTTTAATGACTTGATATTGTGGCCAGGCATCCCGAGCCACTCCCGTTGCATCATTTTCAGGCTTTGGTGGAAATTCCTGACACGCAGATCCTCACAGTAGGTAGAGAAATACGAGGTCCAGCTCAGTGCCCATCTACAGCCTGAGCCCCCTGGAGATACGGAAAGCGACTCGGAAATCCTGGTGTGGACGCAGCTGCGGAGAGCCGGCGCTCCCACGGCCGGGAACTGCCTTTCCGCAGGACCCCTGAGCCAGGCCGCACTCCCCAGACTCCGCGATTGCTCGCAGCCTTGAGCACTCTGGCCTTGCGGGGGTTAACAGCCCTGTTGGGAAGCAGATTATTTGCTTCCTAGGAGCTATTCCAGTCCCTCTCTTCAAAGCTTCCCCCTGTTTAATTTTCCTCCATCTGCTTGGTTGTCTGTGTTAAAACAATGCTTTATATGCAAACTTTGCAGTGAAGACAACTTAAGAAGCCCAGCGAGAGACAGAGAGATGCTCAATGTTTCAGAAAAGAAGGAACCGAGCAGGCCAGAATGAGAAGTCATTTCCAAGTTGGTTGTGATAAAAAAGGGAAATGAACTTTTCTATTTTTACACCGTCCCATGGCTGCGCTTGACCCCGTGCAGCATGCTGGAAGAAGACCTGAAGCACCCTGAGTAGCCAGGACCCAGGAGGCCCAGCTCCGTTCTCTTTCCTAGTCCTGGCGGCCTAGAGCAGGCTCAGGGGCGGGGTGGGGCCTGGCAAGGGAGGGTGAGTTCAGTTACACCGTGAGCGCGTGGCCTTGCATTTGTCAGCACTCCGCAAGCACCTGTCAGTGCCGGGTTCTGGCCCTGCGGACATACAGCGGGTTCCCGCGAGGTCTCTGCCCTGGGGGCGCCTGGTGTACCCGGGGAAAGGGAAGGGCGCCCGAATAGAACGCGGCACGTATGCCGGGGTGTGCTTCCTGGGAGCCCGGCGGGGGCTGGGGGCGCTCCAGCTCCGTGCGTGTGTTTCTCAGCCTGAGTCAGGCTTTCAGTCCACAGCTGGCAAAGCGTGAGCTGGTCCCACAGAAGCCTATCTGTTGGAGAGAAAGATGATGGTGAGGTTTGTCCTCCTAAGACAACCTTAGTCATTCTGAGTCCAGTCTGGTGTCTGTTACTAAAGGGTGAGTGGGGGAGGGAAGTACCCCTGTGTCAGGTGTTCCCCTTACACCCGCGTGAACCAATGGGGTACAAGCAGCGCAGCTGGAGTGCCCCCCAGCCAGTGGCATTCTCAAGCCCGCTCTTAACGACTTCGAGGAGCTGCCTGTGCCCATCTCTTTCCAGTGGCATCGCTATGGTAGCCGGAACTCAGCCATGGTGAGAGTAGCTACACCATGGAAATCGCCAAGTAAATCAGGGCTACTTTGTCCCAGGGAAAAGTGGTCATTACCGTTTACCAGCACACTGCTAACAGAGTGTCACCAACAAGGTGAAAGAGAAGCGGACTTGTCTCCCAGGTGGTCCCTGACCACAGTCAGCTGGGTGTGTGCGGCAAGGAAACAGGCTGGCACCCTTTATGTGCCCCTTGGAGTTACACTGCACGCCAGCAGATCAAAGGCTCTTGGCATAAGGAAACATGCTTAATTTTGTTTTGTTTAGAGTAGTGCTTCTTAGACTTTAATGTATGTAAGATTCCCAAAGGGATTTTGTTAAAATTTTGGTCTGTGGTGAGGCCGAGTTTCTGCACTCTTAAGAAGCTACCAAGTAATGCTGGTGTGGCTGATCCAAGGACTACACTTTGAGAAACAACACTTCAGAGTCCCTCAACACATTTAATCATGGAAATGAGCAGACTCCGATCCTGGGAGTACACGTTGGAAACCTTGTCCAGATAAATCCACGGCAGCAGATGGGGGTGCGGGGGAGTGCAAGCCCCGTGGAGATCACTGCATGTCCAGAGCAGAGCAGAGGCTGTGAGGGCCACAGGAGCAAGAGGGTCCTGGGGAGACCCCAGTTGTCAGGGGAAAAGCAGTGGAGCTTGATGGAAAACACTGCCCAAGACAGAGGTGGATGAGGGTCCCACTGCGTGCGGACTTGTCCAAGAGGGCGCGAGCGGCCTGCGTGGGGATGCGTGCTTGGCAGGGCTGAGCTTCCACATCGGGCTGATGGTGGGAGGAGGGGACAACCCTGAGACACTGCTGTGAAGATCCCTGGTTTGTACCCTCAGGCTGGGAAAGGCTGGCCGAAATGAATTAGCATCTCTCAGAGGGATTTGGGACAGTTTCTCAGAAGAGCTGACAAGTTCTGTCTCGTTAGATGAATAGAAATCCATTCATCAAAGATGAGGTGTGGACTTGGGTGGGAGAAGGCGAGGGGGGTGGTATGTCCCACGCGGGGCGTGCATTCAGTTTAAAGGGCCAGAGAAGGCAGGGTCCACAGGGTGCTGCTCCAGCCAGGGTGGGGCTGCGCTTTTGCTCCCGCTCTTCCTTCTGCCCAGGGCCTAACTCAGGGAAGAGCGCAGGTGTCGTGTGGAGTTCAGGCTGGGCATGTCGCTCAGGAGCAGAAGGAAGTTGTGTGTGTGTGTGTGTGTGTGTGTGTTTGGGAGGGCGTTATGCAGGGGAAGGGAGAGAAAGAAAAACAGATTCCTAAGGAAATAAACTTTTCAAAAGAAATTACCTGAAGAGTCAGGGGACCAAATTATATTTAATGATTTGACATCATAGTTTGGCCTTATTGCTGTAGATAAAACTGTCTTTCAAGGGGAGACTCACGAATGCAATAAAACTGAAGGCGGTGAAGAGGCTGCCATTGGGTTCACGTGGAGAGTTATACGTCCAGCCTAATAAGTCGGAGGCACCAGCAGGAGCGCTGGGAGCCAAGTCTGGGGTGACAGGAGAAAGGAGAGCCTGGCAGTGGCAGTCTCAGGACAGCCCTCTGCGAAGGTGCCCCCTCCTCCCCCCTGGAGGCTCCGATCCCACCCGCATCACGTTTGGTGTATGTATGTATGTCTGTACCTACCTCTCCTGCCAACTGCTGTGCTCGCCAAGGAGAGGGGTCGAGATTGAGGAAATAAAGAAGACCACTAATATTTATGAGCACCTGTTATGAGATAAACGATTTCAAAAAGGTTATTTCCTTCACCTTTTATGTCAACCTCACAAGGTAAGTATGACAATCCTGTGTTCACAGGAAAAGAAACGGAGCCGCAGAAAGGATAGGAGACGCAGGGACACCTTTCAGGGCCGAGCTGTCTAACTCCCAGCCCCTTGCTCCCCTTCCGCGCCCCCGCCGGCCCTTGTTCAGCTCCGTGCTCAGCCCAGACACGTGGCTGACCTTGTAAGAGGATGTCTTAGTTAACTCTGTTCATCCGTCATCCAGAAATTGCTCGTTTCGGAAGATATACATAATCAATGAGGTGTTGAGAGAAAGGATATTTCAAACTTAATGGATTCTACAGTTTGGTTTTTGCCAATTTTATGTAGCTTTTACAATTCTAACCCATTCATTCAACAACTGTTTCGCTGAGGCGGAGGTGGTGAACGGGGTAGACCTGGTCTCTGTCCCAGTCCAACAGCATCAAGGATCACGTAGAGTGCCTTGGGCATGGTACGTAACATCTGTCTCCGTTTCAGAATCTTACCCGCAGTGTCTCGTTCGCCTCTCTGTCCATGTGAAACAAGGTCTGTACACCTATCTTCTAAATCTGGATGAGCATTGACACAGCGATGCCATTTCAGTCTGCCCTTTTACCTATGGCCAGTTTCACTTGACCTCTTTATCTTAATGAGTTTAAGGTTGTCGATTTTGGGGCAAAGGGATGATGCCCTGGGTGTCAGTCCCGGGCCCTTAATAATTAGCAGCAAAGAGGTGAGGGCGCAGAAGCAGACTATCACAAGCAGAGATCACAGGGGCGAGTACCCCCAGCGAAAGCATTGGGGTAATGCAGGTGGCTGGTTGCTCTGAGATCACAGAGGAGGAATACCCACCCTAATCCAGGCAGAATCGGGAAATCAGCAGGAAAGATAACATGTGTGTTCACACCTGAAGTTCAGGTAGGAATGGCCAGGCAGAGAGAGCAATGTATGTAAAACCCAGAGAGGACCGACATCATGGAGAGGAAGCGAGTGGTTCGGGACGGCTGGACCACGGGGTCTGATGAGATGCCAGAGATGCCATGCTGGGTTGGGCTGAGTATGGAGAGCAACGGAGAGTCGGCGATGGGTTGGACAGGGAAGTGGCATGATCCGATTTTTATATGTGAAATATCACTCTGGCTGCAATGTGGTAATGGGTCTGTAACTAAAACAAGGACCAGGGGAGGTGACTAGATCAGAAGCTGTAACGGGTTGTCCGGGTGGGAGATGGTGTTGCTGGACTTGCGTAGTGGCAGTGGGGATGGCAGGAAATGGGCGTTGTTGAGACATGGTCAAGGACAATGCAGAGTGGGCTGGTTTGGATCACCAAGAACCCAAAGTGGTGTCATTCCCTGAGATCGAAACCGGGGGGAGGAGGAGGGTTTCTGTCCATCTTGTTTTATTTGGGAGTGAACAGTAAGGAGGAAACGTTCATTTGCACATGAACTGAGGTGTCTGTGGGACACGCCACCTGCTGGACGGACACGTCTGAGCCTTAGAGCGAGTAGCGAGAACTCCCAAAATCGACCACTAGCATGTACAGGACAGACCTGGGTCGATGAGCCCGTGAAGGACCCAAGAAGGAGAGGCCAGAGGGCAGGAGGAGTCGGGGGAATGTGGCAGCAGGGCAGCCGAGGGGACGGGACGTGTCAGGGAGGACAGCTCTCTCCCAAAGCGGGGTTCACTCTCACACGCTCTGCTTCCCTCTTGTGGGTCTTTCGGCTTCGTGTTGCTCAGTCACATGGTGGCCGCGGGGTTGTGAGGACCAGGTACCGAGAGTGACCTGGACATCCCTGGGGCAACTGTGGGGCTTGGTAGTGTAGGTGTGATTCTTTTGAGGTACCTACAGCCAACATTTTAGTGAAGACTCAAGATGTCTGGGCCAGGAAAAGACCAGGGACAAAGGGGCAACTGAAAGTGTACTAATATTGTGTTTATTCACTTATTTATTAGAGAGTTTTATAGAACGGCTACTGTATTCCAGAATCCTTGCTAAGTTCTAGGCTGGCGATGTTCAACCCTTTTTATCTCAGGGCACAAGTTAACTAATTACTAAAATTCTGTAGCATATCAAAAATGCATTTTTTGCTGATCTGATCAAAATATGGGTATAATTTTGATTCATTCACACTGGACGGCTATTGATGGGTTGGCTGTTGTCATTTTTTAAAATTCATTTATTTTTTTTAAATCCTCACCTGAAGATATTTTTCTATTGATTATTAGATCGAGTGGGAAGTGGGAGGGAGGAAGAGAGAGAGAGAGAGAGAGAGAGAGAGAGAAACATTGACGTGAGAGAGATACATCGATTGGTTGCCTCCCTCATGACCCCATGACTCCAACCAGGGTCAGGGATCGAACCTGCAACCGAGGTACATGCCTTGACTGGGATTTGAACCCGAGACCCTTTGGTCTGAAGTCTGACGCTCTAACCACTGAGAAAACCGGCCAGGGCATGCTGTCATTTTTTATTTGACAAGGGAGAAGAGGTCAGTGCCCGAACCAGTCAGGTATAGCACGTTTTACATTTTTTTGCAGCACACTGGCGGAAAACCGCCGCTCTAGGCTGTCACGGGCCGTTTCCAGAGGTCGACAGAGATGAATTCAATAATGATGCAAATTCATTACACCTATGGGGAGTGTCGGGTGCCGTGTGGCCGCAGACAGGGTTTACAGTGATTTAGGGAGAGGGAAGAATAGAAGGAGTGTGTGACGATTGAGAACTGGAAGATGAGCAGATCACTTAGCAGATGTCAGCTATTCAAAGAAGGGGACCAGCGCTTCAGGCAGGAGGAACGGCCTGGCCGATGTGTGAAGCGGAGGACCCCTGGGTGTGAGGCAGTGACAGCAGCCCGGAGCAGGGAGACTGAGGCAGGGAGGGGAGGCGGGCTGGGGGCAGGGCAGGCGCTGGGCTGGGCAAGACTTGGGAGGGCTTGTCAGGCGAGTTGTTCAGCTGGAGGGGCTGACGTGGTCAGATTTGCTTGAACAGCATGAAGAAGGGACTGAGGTACGCATGGAGGGCTGCGGAGGCTCCATCGTGAGCGTGCTTTGTACACCTGACGCGTGCAGCTTTTATTGAGTGTCTCCTGCTTGTAGCGGCTGCTGGGTGAGCTCTGGAGTGTGCGGGGCACGTGGGTGGGGAGTCAGCGAGGAAGTACGTGTTCTTGAAAACCTTGACATCTTTTGGAAGAAATAGTCGTGGACCTCCTAGAGAAGAAAAAGCACAGGCTGACTCTAAAATTGAGAGCTGGGGGTCGTGAAGCAGAGGGCCCCAATGGGGAGGAGCCCCCGTGGACTGGAGGAGCGAAAGAAAGCACATTAAATGGGGAGGTGGACCTCAAGATTGGGTTCCCAGGGGTGGAGAGCCCGAACGATGGGGCTTCCCCAGGGGTCCGTGGTGGGGAGCAGAGAGGACACATTTCAGCTTGGAGGAGGGTGGTGCAGGCTGCCTCCTCAGGCCACTGGAGCTTTCTCCTCAGCCTCTCCAATCCCTGGAGATCTCGGGCTTCTTTATCTATTTACAAATGGACATCCCGGAGGTTTTCTCCCCACGCTGTCATTTCCCAGCAGAGCAACCAGCTTTGCAAAGCTTCTAATTTTAGGGCTTATCATGTTCCTTTCCTCCCTGGAAAAGGACTATTTACATGTTTTTATGAGTCTTATTACATAGCTTTATGACTTGTACATGTAATAACCGTGAGCCAGGCGTTCATGGGATGTGTCTCCAGAGGAGTCATCCGTCGAACATAAAAATGTAAATCCATTTGGAAAAACACAGGCCAGTTATTGAAAGTAAAGCCTGCAGAACACGCGTCCCCGGTGATAGATTAGCCAAAGCCCGGCGACACACACACTCAGCTCAGACCTGCTCCTCAGACCATCTGGAAACAGACGATGCTTAATAAGGCAGAATAATAAAACCAGCTACGTTCCCATCTACAAAGGAAATATAGGAGGGTGAGCGATCACACGGACCCAAAGCGAAGGGGAGTGTCTTTCCTCAATTTGGGGCAGGGCTATGTGGGAGGAGAAGGTGGTCGAAGGTTCCAGGGCCCGTCTTGTGAATCCTGGGAGAAGCTAGATGTTTGAAAATGACAAAGTACAGATTCCAGGCAGTTGATTCCCGCTACAAAACTGGCCTGTGGAAGCGCTCTGTGAATGACTTTCTCTGACAACAGATATCAATATCTAAAAGTGCTTCCTGCAATTTCTTTCCACGGAGCAATAAGACAGTTTCAGATCAATAACAGCTCTCTAGGTGGTGTTCTCTGCTCTGTCACCCCAGCAGCTATAACCAATGAAATGAAAAGGGGAGAAAGATAAAGCAAAAATCAGGGTCACCTGCGACGTGCCGGTGGGGCTCCCTATTCTGCCAGGACAAGCCAGGGCAACTCGACTCTTTTCCCATTTTATAGCTTTTCCTTCTGACGTCTTATAGGTCTTTCATGAGCAATTAAGACTGTTATTTGCCTGACTATTAAACAAAGAACGAAGCACCTGAAAGTTTATGTTACATATGATTGAGAGGTAACGTAGCGGGAGGGACCGTGGCTGGGAAGTGGGGAGAGGCGAACTCAGGAGTCCTACCTCTGGTGGCTTCTCGTAACTTCTCCAGTTCTGGTTCTGGGTGGGCTTTTGAGTTTGCTTCTCATGCAGCAGTACAGGGATCCTTCTGCAGCAAAACCAGGTCGAGATTTCTGTGCTCGGGCAAAGGCAACAGCAGCTTTCCTAGAGTGGGGGTATCGGAAGCAGGGGGACTCTATCATACACCCTAAAAGTCTGGCCACCCGGCTCATTCCCCTAGCTATACCCACTGCCACCATTTGTTCCCTGTGCATCCATCAAATACCCGACCAGCCTGCATTGGCACGGCTAGTCTTCGGCCGTGGGGTCTGGCCAGTGCATTGCTTGAGTGTGTGTGTTGGGGGTGAGGGGATGAAGGCTGAGCAGATGAAGATTAGGAGAGGCTCAGGGTTGACGAGGCAAAGGCGCTCCTCTAGGGCATTCTGAGGAGGTACAGGTTGGACAGGGATCCTGGCCAGCAAACTGCAGAGGCAGCAAGCCTCAGGAAGTTCACAGGGGGCAGTGCAGTGCGCGCTGGGGGTCCTTAGGAAGGCAGCGCCCCCTGTGGCTTGGGAAGGCGCAGTGGGGTGGCAGTGTCCAGACTGGGTCCTGAAGATGGAGGTAGGTGTTGGAGGGCAATGGGAGCAGCCCCGAGGGTCGAGGGAACATTGGCTGCTTATTGCACCGCCCTGATGCCCCCTTGCAGGGCTGAAGGCCTCAGTTTCCCAGCCATGGGAATGTTCATGACTGACAGCTGAGTCTTACACCCCGCTCCACAGTCTCAGCTGAAGAGAACTTCCTTGCTAGTCCCCTTTGCAGGGAGTAGCCCATGTCCAGCGGCTGGTTGAGTCAGAGTTTATTTATGTATTTATTTATTTATTTTCTTTCTTTCTTTTTTATCTTTATTGATTCTAGAAAGAGAGGAAGGGGGAAGGAGAGAGAGATAGAAACATCGATTGGCCGGCTCCTGCATGCCCCCCACTAGGGATCAGGTCCACAACCTGGGCATGTGCCCTGACTGGAAATCAAACCAGTGACCTCTCGGTACATGGGTCGATGCTCACCCAGTGAGCCACACCAGCCGGGCTGATTCAGGGTTGAAAATGCCTGGAGCCTTTATCCCAATTTGGGACCAGTCTGCAGGGACAGCCTGGCTCCTGAGCTCCAAGGAGGCTGTGTGAGGCCCTGTGACTGCCTCGCAGCCTCCGGTCAGTCCATCATTCTTCCTTCCTCCGGGCGGATCCTGACAGCATCCGCAGTCTGGAACGTACGTGCGTGGGCAGGCTGCACCCTCTCAGCGGGGTTCTGCAATCGCTGGCTCCTGAGAGAGTCGAGTTTCTCCCAGGCCAGGATCCGCTGCTCCCAGAAGAGCCCCAGATGGTGGTGTCTTGGGAGCTGCTGCCTGGGGCTTGGCCAGGGAGAGGTGAGCCTAAAGGTGGAGAAGGAAAGAGATGCAGAAAGGAGGGAGACGGGGAATTACGTTTGGAGGTCAGCAGTCCTCATGGATCTCCTGGGCACAGCCTCGAGATGCTGGTAGGGCTGGGCTTCTTCTGAGGCTGGAAGGGAGAGTCCACGTTCTTGCCTTTTCCAGCTGCAGTCCTTGTCTCCAGCAACCTCCCTCTTCAAAGCCCTCAAGGCCGGGCTGAGTCCTCACCCTGAATCCCTCTGGTTCTGACCGTTTTCGTCTCTCTCTCCTGTTTTTAAGGAGCCCTGTGATTACACCAGGCTTACCCAAATAATCCAAGATAATCTCCCTGTTTTAAGGTCAGTGGATTAACAACATTAACTCCATCGGCAACCTCAGTTCCCATTGCCCTGTGACCTAACCCAGGTCCTGGGGACTGGGATGTGGGTGTCTTTGGGGGAAACCCTGTTCTGCCTGCCCCAGGGGCCTCTGTTCTTTTCATCTTCACAATGCAGGGAGAGGGAAGAGCAGGGATGGGCCCCTGGAGCTGCTGTCCCAGCCCTGGCTTTCAGGACCCGCCATTGGCAAAGCTGTGGCTGTGGGTTCCTTGATCTCCCAGAGTCTCAGACAATGCCTGTAGGCTGAGGTCTCCAGTGTCCTGCTCTCAGAATAGACCACCTTCTTCAGTTTCATCCGCTTGATTCACTGCCTACTGGATACTCTTTCTTGAATAGTAGCCTACTGAATACCTCTCCTTGAATGTCCCTAGTCACTTGTATGGGAGGTAGCACCATGTTCATCGAATCTGCTCCTGTCTTTCCCTTCCCTCTCAGCAGTCCTTGCCATCACTACTGCACAGGCAGAAAACAGAAAGGTTATCAAATTTCTCCCATAGTCATTCACCACATCCCTTCAGAACTGCCTTTCTCAGGAAGACCCCTGAGCCCCCGGCTTCTCTCCTTCCCTGCTCTCTGCACTCATTGCTCTGTTCGCCGTCTTTTCCGGGTCCTCTGTAGTCCCCACAGCGTCTTACCAGTCAGCCCCGCGTCCATCCACTACCCAGGGCCTACGTCTAACCTTTGCAATGCTGCCAGAGCAATTGTGTATAAACACGGAGCTCTGCTCCTCTGCGGCAGTGACTCCCCGCTTCACAAAATCAAAGTCCAACTCCTCACCCACACCAGTGTCCTCTGTCCTCAAACTCTTCTCATACTTGCTTGCCACCACTCCCTTTAGGTCCCGCCCAGGTGACGCTGTCCTATTTGACTGTCTTGATGCGATTACTCACAGGGGTATGTACCTTCCTTCACAGATTGGGAACAACTCGCGGGTGGGGTGGTGTCTCATTCATCTCAATATCCGCCTTATGTCGAGCACGCCGCAGGTGCTTAGCCAGTGCTCAGGGAAACAGCCACTGAGTTCTCCCTGTTGCTTGCATTTTAGCCTTCCTCCCTGACAACTCATAGCAGCGGCAGTGGTTGCCAGCTGGGGGACAGCAGCCAAGTGCTGTGCCAGCCAGAGCCTCCCCGTATCTGCCACCTCCAGTCACTTCCAGGCCTCTCCCGTTGTTGCTCTGGGCACGGAGCTCCCAGCGTGCCAATGCTCCCAGTGTAAGTCAGGTCAGGGCCTTCTAGTTTTCTCCACCAACTGCCAAGAAGTGGGTCGCAGGCAGATGTCTGCTCCAGCCACTGCTGCTCATTCCTTACAGTCCATCCTCTTGGAAATGTCCCTTGTTAGCGCTCCGCTCCTCAGCGAGTCTCCTCGCACCGCTGCCTCCGTCCCGGAGGGAGGAGTAAACTGGCCAGTGGCCGGGCGAGGCTGGCGAGGATGAAGGAGCCTCCGTCAGGGCGCTGTGCCCTCTGACGCCCACCCTCTCCCACCTCCTTGTAGATACAGGGATAATCTAAGATGGAATGGCAGCTTATTCTTTCTGAAACTGTTTTCTTGTTGAATTAATTCATTTGGCCTCCTCTCTGCAGGGGTCATAGCAACTTTAAGTAACATTAATGCTTCTCTGAGAATGTCACAGTCTGGACACTTTATGATAATTAGCTTCCATTTCTTTCTCTTACAGTAAAAAATAAATCCCAAATGTCCATGTCTCACGTGCCCTTTCTAGAGGGTTCGTGAGTTAATTATACTTACAAAGGGTGCCTTCACATTTGCATTCTTCGCGACCCATCTTCAAAATGCATTGTGACTTAGTAGATTTTCGTGTGGTCTTTAATGGTTCTGCGAATATGCAGATTATGGCATCTGCACACTTACATCTGTGTGACGACCTCTGACCTCAAGCAACTCATAAACAAGTTCCATCAGGTAACTTACTGAGAGGACGGGCAGGTGGCTGAAGAAGGACAGCAGTGGGTGTGTGTATCAGCTATGCTTTTGTCTCCTCTGGGCTCCTGGTCAAGTGGACGGTGTCTGGGATGATCCTTAGTGGAGCAGCGAAGCTAGAGCAGAGGAGAGAGTGGCGTCTCCAAGACCAAGTGCCAAAAGCCCACTTAACGCTTGTCAACCATGCCCAGCTTCACTCAAGTGCTGCTCTATTTTTTTTTTTTTTGCTATTGTTAATCCTCACCCAGGGATATTTTTCCCATTGATTTTTAGAGAGAGTGGAAGGGAGGGAGGGAGGGGGGAGAGAGAGAGAGAGAGAGAGAGATCGACTGGAGAGAGACACATCAATTTGTTGCCTCCCACATGACCCCGACTGGGGCTGGGGATCAAACCTGCAACCCAGGTACGTGCCCTTGACCAGAATCAAACCGCCGACCCTTTGGTCCACAGGCCGATGCTCTAACCACCGAGCAAACTGGCCAGGGCTTCCTCTGCTTTCAGTTTCCACTAACAAGCAGTTTAGAAAAGGTCGTGAAAACAAAACCACTGCACAGCACAGCGAGTCTCCCACAGGACGTCTGGGACTGAAGCCCGGCTGTGCATCTTGGGCTTCGGAGACAAGGGGCAGGGTTTGCAGATCTGCCTGCTGCGCCGCAGTCCCCTCCTCTTCGAAACACGGGCACACGCCGGGCCTCGCCGCTGCCTTACTCACACCGCTGCTCAGGGTCACACCGGGTCAGGCACTCTGCCTCCCTCGCTGCGTCTGTCCTTGGTCGGAGGACCCTAGGCATGGCTTGCTGTTCGTTGGCAAAGAGCAAAGGTTCCATTCCTAAGCACAGACTAGGTCTCTGCAAAAATGTCTCCAATGTAAAGTCCCCTGTGCTCCAGCCCCAGCCTGTCTTCCCAGTGACCGGAGGAGCTACCAGAGGCGGGCCCCTATGCGTCCACTGGTGAAAGCAGAAAGCATGTGAATCTTTGGAGGACACTCTGTCACTCGGTGACATCTTCCCTCTTCTCCACCTGTCAGGGAGATCCCTTCAAACAGCCCATTTCAGTCACTCCTTAAAGCATGGACTTGCCCGAGAAAATGGTTCCGATTTCTGCTGCATTACCGAATCCTTAGAGAAATAGAGAAGCCCTCCCTAAGGAAATAAGGCCAAGAAAAGCACAGGCCAGAGCGTTTTGAATACTCCCTGACTTCAGAATCTGATTTTAAACTGGGTTCTTAGTATTTCACGCACCCGAATCCAACTAGCTTGGCCCCACCTCTTTTGAGAGCCTCAGAGTGGAGACAGGCGTCGGGGGGGGGGGGGGAGGCTCCGGCTTTGGGACTCAGAGGAAGCTTCGGATTCCCTGCCCGGCCTGGCGGGGAGCGTGCCCTGCTCAGCTTGTGGGGTTGGCAGTAAAGTCAAGCCAGGTGTCCCTTTGTGATGCTGTCTCAGGGACAGGTACTGAATTCCTTCCCCGCCCAACCCCTGGTGCTACCTGCTAGGGGGTTGTCTCCCGAGTGTGAGTGGGAAGGCGACCACATTTCTGGGGAAGATTAGTGATTCTTCTCCAATGCAACTGGGAGTCCTTTAGGTGAAAGGCAGCAAACTCATCACCTGGTATGAATACCGCCCTTCTGCCTGGCTGTCCCCTTCTGGGGGCACCTACGGCCCGGAGGGAAGGCAATGAGGGGAGCCTGGGGGAGGCATGAGTACCCCAGTCTGTTTACCTACGAATGTGGAGAGGTCTCACGCAGCCCGGGCTGGTATTGGATAGATGTGCCGCCCTCTCCAAATCAGCAGGCGTGTGGATCCAGAGATGGGGCTGCACTGCTCCCCAGGGCTCAGCTCATCAATACATACCAGGTGCCTGTTGATTCAGCCACCAAATGTGACATGGTGATGGATTTCCAAGGGTGTCACTCCGGATGGTGACAACTGCAATACCCATGGGCCTGGGCAGGGAGGCGACAGGTAGACAAAGTGTCTGTGCTCATGTGCCTTTTGCTGAGGCCCTTTATAAGAGTGGGTGACCTGAAATGCTGAGGACCAGTAGAGCCCACCGTGCTCATACACCTTGCCTAGCACACACAGGAGAAGTGAGCTGAAGCAGCCGCTGAGACCTAGTGAAACACATGGAGTGGCAGTGAAGGCTGGAACCTAGCGCCCAGACCCACAGACACAGTGGCCACAAGGCCATTCTTCCAACGCCACCAGCTCTGCCCTGGCCCATGCATCCTCCTCCAGGCAGGCCCCAGAGAGATTTTCTGATAGACTTGGGAGTCACTGTCTAAGAATCTTCAGTGGCCCCTGTTCACTGAGGAGCTATGCGTGGCATGTGGGAACGGGCCCCTTCCCAAGCTCCAGCTCCCCCTCCCGCCCTGTGGGAGTATAATGCAGGCCATCTGTGGGAGTGCTGTGGGACACCGGGGGCTTGGCCAGCTCCTCGGTCAAGAAGCAGCCAAACAGAATCTGTTCTTGGACGTGCGCCCGGCTTGTAAACAGCTTGCGTTTTGATCTCACATGGCGTGCGTGTGAGCATGTCCACCCCGCACGGCCTGCTTGCTTTGTTTTCTGTGCTCTGTGTGACCCTGTCCTGTGGTAGCCTGTGTCGCAGGGACTGCACCGGCAGGCCGGCTCCTGTGGGCATGTCGGTCCTGATGAACCCACGTCTCTCACAGCCTGCCCTCCACGTTGTTTCTTTGGAATTGGCAAGCAATATGCTGAGGTTTTCTTGGGCCTCGGCTCTTTGCATAACAGGATAAAAATCCCGAATTGTTGAGCATGGCATACAAAGTTCTTTGTAATGGTGACAACATCCCTGTGGGTTCACCTCCCACCACTCTCCGTGCACCTGCCACAGTGCATTCCTTCTTCTCGCCCAGGCACACCATGCGTCTGCTGTGTACCGTCAGGGTTCTCCAGAGAAATGGAACCAAGGGGATAGAGTGTATAGATTTATTTTAAGGACTAGCCTCACGTGATTGTGGGGGCTGGAGAGTCTGAAATCTGTGGGGCAGGATGACAGGGACTCAGGCAGGGTTTCTATGTTATAGTCTCAAGGCTGAATTCCTTTTCTAGAAACCTCAGTTTTGCTCGTAAGGCCTTCACTTGATTGGACGAGGCCCGCCTACAGTAAGGAGGGTCTCCTCCATGTAAAGTGAATTGATTATAATGTTAACAACATCTGCACACTGCCTTCACAGCCACATCTGGACTAGTGTATGACCAGACAACTGGACCCCACAGTCTAGCCAAGTGGACTTACAAAACTGAATCATTACGTGGTGACTATTGGCTTCTGCCCATCGTGTTCCCATTGTCTAGAACCCCACGCCCACACACACACCACACGCTCTTCTGCCTGCTGAATGCCCATTCGCTTCACAACACGCAGGTCAAACACTTCCTCATTGGCAAAGCTCATCCCTCTGAGAAGCAGCAGACAACACTCCCTCCTGTTGCCTTTAGTCCTTTGCTTTTCTGTTAATGCACTTGTTTGTAGCAGTGGCTTATTGGTAGCAAAGTCTGTCTCCAAGCCAGATGACTAGCTCCTTGAAGGCAGGGATTTTGTTTCATTCATCTATAGACTTTATACTAATAGCTCAGGGCCTGGACAGTAGTAGGTGCTCAATAAATATAGGTTGAATCTATTATTACAGTATACTCATAACATCTGCCATCTGGCTCATTTGGAAGATAATGTGTCCTTTTGATTTGGTTTTTTCTTTCATGAGAAACAATGTACATATCACCTCTCTGAACTGATGAGAACATATTAGCCACTCAGTCTCTGGTTGGGTAAGTTGGAGAACAGTTTGTATCTAAGCCATGGGCCCCTCCTCCTGGTTTGCTCCTAGCTCTGCCGAGGTGACATTCTCTCAAGCTCCCAGCATGTCCGCTCCCACTCCCCATCCCCATCCCGGCCCTTTTTCCTTGTCAGAGGGTGACTGTTCGAACACAAGTACCACGACAGCCTCTAACTTCCGAAACAGCAGCTTTCTTTTCCTTGAACATGGTCTCTACTGGAGGGAGGAAATTTTCCAAGT
Organism: Tadarida brasiliensis; assembly: GCA_030848825.1. Classification (NCBI taxonomy): domain Eukaryota; kingdom Metazoa; phylum Chordata; class Mammalia; order Chiroptera; family Molossidae; genus Tadarida; species Tadarida brasiliensis. The sequence goes on along the minus strand of CM061270.1, from coordinate 66,789,869 downwards.
AATTCAAGTAATTTGAATTTAAGAAGTCATTATTTTTTAAAAATATGTTTTTATTGATTTTTTTAGAGATGGAGAAAGGGAGAGATAGAAACATCCATGTGAAACATCCATCAGTTGCCTCCTGCACGCTCCCTACTGGGGATTGAGTTAGCAACCAGGGCATGTGCCCTGCCTGGGAATCAAACCAGGACCTCTCAGTCCATGGGATGACACTTAATCCACTGAGCCACACTGGCCAGGCGAATTTAGGAAGTTATTGAGAGAGAGAGAGAGAGAGAGAGAGAGAGAGAGCAAGAGAGGGAGAGAAAGAAGAGAAATAATTTGGAAAAGTCTCATTTTGATGAATCACTTCTCTGGTTAATGGTTAATAAGTCAGCGGTCCTCTTTGCTCATGTAGTCACAGCCTTCCTGCCCCATCACATAGCTCTTAACTCTGCTGCACCCACCCATCTGGGTAGTCTGCTGTCACTCAATACCACCACGTCCTCCTGCCACAGAAGCTGGGGGCCACATTGCTCCTGGGGTTTGGGGAAAGAGTCTGCAAGGAGAGACACTTGGAAGGGGAGAGAGAAGAGGCCAGTACTTTACAGGGACAGTGGTGGGCAGTTGCACTGGTCTGTGCAAGTCTCTAATTCCCAAATTACAGCCCTGGAAACAGAGTGGCTTCCAGCTCCTGTTTTCCTCACGACATCCTGCCCATCTGATCGCTTATGCCAGGTCGCGGTGAGTGACTCGCTTGATTAGTGTCTGGACAGTGGAAAGGGCCCGAGACTAGGATTCAGGTTTCTGGGGAGCTGACAGCCACAGCATGCCACTTCCGGTCTCTGGGCCTTACTTTCCCATCAGTACACTGAGAGGCTGAACTAGTTGCTTTTCGAAGTCCCTTTCAAAATTAAAAATAAAACCCAAATCCATCAAAATGGAATAAACTGTGACATCCTAAATATTTTGCATGTCTGCTAAATTCTGCCACAGATTATGTTAGAGCGGTTCCCTAAGAGGCAGACCTTGATTCCCTGGGTTCTGAGTCAAATGCATGACAGTGATGGACTAGGGGAGGTTGAGGCTGAGAACTGGAAGAAAGGATCATTGGATCCAAGGCAGAGCAGCAGAAGCAGACCTCTAGGGTATAGCAGTTAACTGGGGTGATCAGGACTCCCCTTTTAGTGCCTCGTAGAGTGTCCTGCAGGTGATCTATCTGCTGAAATATGAGAGGAAAAGCGGTGCTCTGACTCGGAAGACAGCTCCTCAGACTTGCAAACGAGGCAGCGGGGTGCTGAGTAAAAGCAGTGTGTTGTGCATAGCAACCCCTGGAATCTTCACCGACAGCTGTTCTGGGCCCCAGGAGGATGCTCGCCATAAATCATCTTTGCAGCCCCTCCCGGTTCAATAATGCAGCACGTGGTTTGTAGAACAGAACCACGTGAGGTGGACGGAGTGGTCCGAAGTCCTCAGATCAGCCCTGGGACGTGGCGCTCAGTGTGGGTGCCCAAGCCTTGTGGGTGGGGGGGCCTCTGACACAGCCTCTGCTTTGCTCAGGGCTGGATGAAGCATCTTAAAATGCAGTCTGGACCTTTCGCCTTGCCCTCTGTGGGAAAAAGGAGCTTCTTTCAAGTTTTCCTGAATTTTAACCGACATACACTTCACCTGCCAAAAACCCCATAAAACTCTGGAGATGTACCAGACTTCAATTTACATGGTGTCATGATACTGTCTTCCAGGGACTAAGATGGCAGCGGCTGAATAAATGGTGGCTGTTAGCATTGTTTTTGTCGCAGAGGTGGCTCGTGGAATGGTCTGTTGCACCCGGACAAAGATTCAGTTGCTCAATCCACTTGACACAATACCTAGAAATTCTCTTTGGTTATACAGTTTTAAAGAGAAAGAATCTGTCAGCTACCGGTTTGCCTGTTCCCTGTGGGCAGTGGGTGTTCGCCGATTCTTGGTCTCCCTGCAGCTCAGAGCTTCATTTTAGAGATGAGGTATTTAAGGAATATTTGTGGTTGGAATATTCTAAATGGGTTGCCAAAATTCTCCCAGGGGTCCTCTTGAATAGCTTTCCTCCTGTACACTTGTGAGTATTCCAGCCTGAGGCATCACACGCTATAGATCAGAGCCTCTTTGGAAGATACTGATTTTCACGCATCAAGCACAGGGTTCTAAATGAAGGAAGGGCTCCCTCCCTCAGGAACAGAATCGCCCCCCAGAGGTAGGCAGGTGTGAACACAGGAGGTTACGGCAGCAGACTCCATGGTTAGTGCTGCTGTTTGAGTACCCAGGTTGAGAGCATCTCTTCTCTGTCTCCTGTGTCCCAGAGAGAATAGCTGCTGATGACCTAGCGTTGGTTTGAAGGAACCCCTAGGTGCATTTGTTCTTATGTTCTCTGTGCCCTTCTCCTTCTTAAATCCCAACGTGTTGCCATTGTGTTGCGATAGAGAACACTATGGCGGAAAACGCTCCGAGGTCTTTGCACACCGACCCTGTTCCCCCCAGGGTGAAAATTTTCCAAAATTAGACTCTCATGGCATGGCATTTCTTGATATGGAGCTGAACTAAGGAAATAATGATGTTTGAACTTTGGGTTGTTTTGATATGTATGCACTTTTCAATATATACCTTTTAGCTGTCACATTTTTTCTTTCATTTTCAAATGCAGCCTACAATGCTTGGCTTTCATACCTGGCATTTCACCACTTATTGCAAAGCATCCATTTGATTGTAAATATTTTAGCCTGTGTATCGGTGATGGCTCAAGTCTAAATACTGATAAGTATTGTAGGTGGGAGATGATTTATCTCAGTGTTAAGAGTAGGGTTTGATTTCCAAAGGTGCTGATTTAAGCTGGTAGATTCTATTTTAATGAATTCAGGATTACTGGTAAATGAACATGTGTTTGCATTTCAAAAATTATGTTTGCATTACCCAAGAACTACACTCGGTACCAAGGAGTTGAAATCATCAATACTTGAACGTGCTATTGCCTGTAAGCAGGATGCCCAGCTTTGATAACAGACGTGCAAAGAGAGGGAGATTAAAGATGCCACCGCTGTGCAATGACGTTAATATTGGATTTCCCTCCATTCTTATTATGCTGGAAGCATTTTACAAACACAATGTCCCAAAAGCTAATCCCTCCATCTCCTCTCCTCTATCAGTTTATTCCTCTAATGTCCCCTTTTTATCAATACTTACATTGATAAAATATTATCTTAGTCAATCTGTCTCCAAAGTCTGAAGTCACTGGCAGCCTTTATGCCGACCACGCAACCAATAAACCCTCAAGTTCAGGTTTTAGCCTTTAGATGTCTGAAAACCATTTGCAGTTAAAAACGACTTCCAATGGACGGGAAATATGTGTGGAGATATTAACCTTTTTGATGTAATTAACGGAATACAAAATCTGGCTGAATTTCTGTGATGCCAGAGAATGTATATTATTATTTTGTGCATCAAAGTCACCTTGCGAGATCTCTGTTATTCTCCATTTTACAGAAGAGACATTGCTAATTTCTCATGGAGGTTGAAGCTGGGTCTCAAACCCCAGTCTATCTGACCCAAAGCCTCAAGGTTTTAGAAGATTATGAGCACATTTGGTTACGTTATACAAGTCTACAATGATAACCCTCCAGACCTACTACCGGCTAGTCCTGAGAACTTAATATTTCAAAGAGCCAAGGAGGTCTGGAGACGCCACTTTCCTCTGTGGGTGGATCCCAGCAGGAGTCTGCTGACTGGGCAGGGACCCTCTCCTGTGCTCAGGGACCCGCTTCCCTTGAGACCTGGGCACACAGAGCCAACTCTGGCTCCTCCACCTTCTTTACATGCCCAGCTTTCCTTCAATTCAACTTCAGGAGCATATACCAACTTAAGGGGGGATAGCAGCAAGATGCAGGAGGAAGGGCAGACTTGGGAAGCCTCAGAGCTGTTCTTCGGTTGCAAATAGGTGTTCTCCATAGCTTCTCCCTGACTCAGGACCGCGTCCCTCAAGAGAGAGGTGGGGCTGTGATGGAGGGTTCTGAGCCTAGGTGGGGTAGTAGATCACTAGGCAGAGGAGAAGGCCAGGCTGGGTGGGAGCCTTGCTTTGTGAGCAGGCATAGGGTGTGAGGGAGAGGGACTTGGGGGAGGGGTGTGGGGGAGGGTCTGGGGGTGAGACTGGGACCTGGACCCAGGGGGCAGAACAGGGGTCTGAAAGCAGGGAAAAGGCAGAGGTCCACTCTTAGATGTATGTACCCCCTCTCTTTCCCAGTGCTCCCCTGGAGGACTTCGCACGTACCACCCCCTGCATGGTCCTCCCTGCAGACACCCCCTGCCAAAGCGTACTCCAAATGTTTCCATCTAGGATGCTCCCTCTGCAGAGGCTCCCCTCCTGGCCTCTTCTCCTGGACTCAGTTACAGGTCAAGTCCCTGTTCTAAGCGCCATTCTTGGTGGACTAGGGAGTAGGGGTCACCTGCCCCCTGTGACACTGAACTACAGGCCACGGTCCTGTGTTTATATGGACTTATGCCCAACAGAGAGCCCAGGAGAACAGAGTCCTTCTCTGCAGTGCACGCCCATTAGTTGGGCGAAACACATCTGCCTTCTGCCTTGATGAGGACCGTGTAGGCCCGTACCAGCAGAGCTGCACAATGTCTCTCCAAGTCCAGAAACCACAGCCCACGGTGTGTGGGCATCGCCTGGTGACCTTGCTAAAATGAAGGCTGTGATTCAGTAGGTCCGAGCCCGAGGTTCTGCGCTTCCCCCGGTGATGTGAACACGATGGACCCCGCGCTACGTGGTGAGGCTCAGACTGCGTTGGCACCAGAGGACATGCCCACGGACACGCTCCAGGAGCTCCACACACAGCACCGTCGCTCCTGCTGGCGGCTGCTCGTTTGTCTGTCTGTCTGAAAGAGACTGGACCCGCGGCCTTTCGGTGGCCAAACTGATCCGGTCAAAGAGAGGTTTCTGAACGTTCTCCCGGTCTCTGTCTGCCCATCATGCCTCCCCGAGGTCTCCGGGATGCCTTTCTCACCCCTCTCTGCTCGGAAGGAGTGACAAATGTGTTCATCATGTTCCAGGCCTGATTGTGTTTCCACTGCCTGAGGCTGGGCTTTTGAATTTTTCAGCAGAAAAAAACCAAAAAAACAAAACAGCACTGGGTAGTCATTTTCCTGTCGGTGGGTTCTCTAAATGTTGCAGGCAACCACAGGGACCCCGCACAGGTAGTCCAGGAGACCTGCTTCTCCCTGGCTGACCTCACTGCTGGCACGGGATGCTGACCAGTGGCCCTTCCCCCACGGTGGCCCTCCCTCTTCTGCCATGATTAATTCTACGTTCTGAACTGCAATGACGATCATTTATTATTCTGTTTTACATATGCACCCCCAGGGAGTCCAGCTAAAAGCTCTAATTTTCCAGTTCAATTGCAGCGCTGTTCTTCGAGAGGCATTGACTGTGGAGATGCTAAAAGGATGCCCGTTCCGTGAATTATTGAGTTTTAGATAGAATCATAGCCTCATATGGATTCAGGTAGAGCTTACTGAAACACACGCAGACCTCCCTGTTCCCCTCAGGCCTATCTGTTCGTAGGAGGAAGAACAATGAGCGTGGGTGGGAGTGACCTGTTACAGAAATCAATGGGGTCGGCACCCCGCCTGTCTGCCTGCTGTGCGTGGCTGGCCTCTGATGCAGCCACAGTGATCAATCAGCTCCTGCCTGTCTCCTCATCCTTCCCCGAGCCCTGGCTGCTGGAAATGGACGTCGAGGCAGTTTTCTGCTGATTTAAATCGTGTCATTCAAGATTGCTTCCACTCACGTGGTTTAGCAGCATTAAATCTTGGAATCTGCAACTTAAAATGCTGATGGAGATTTTAGAGCAGTGATTTGGAGGCCCTTTGTGGTTCTCGGAAGGGCTTAAGAGCACAGCGTCAGTGGCGCGGCCTGTGGGCACCAGGAAATGTTAGTTAGGGCAGGGCAGAGCCTGGCCACCTCGCTGCAGCTCCTGGCCAGCCTCCACTCTTTCTCCAGCCTTCAGAAAGATGGAAACATGTTCTGGAAATGTCCTTCGGGTGATGTGTGCGCTGGGCATCTTAGTTGGATATTTTGGAATGTTTCTGTGTGACTCCATTTGGGTTCTTCATTCTCACAATGAATAAAAGCATGCGTGTTTGATTTCTGAGTAGTTGAGAGAAGCAGGAGACAGATTGAAAATAAGGAATACACAAAAATCACCTGGTCGGTGTGGCTGAGTGAGCGAACATCAACCTATGCACCAAGAGGTCACCGGTTGGATTCCCAGTCAGGGCACATGCCCAGGTTGTGGGCCCAATCCCCAGCAGGGGGCATGCAGGAGGCGGCCAATCGATGTTCTCTCTCATCAATATTTCTATCCCTCTCTCCCTCTCCCTTCCTCTCTCTCTAAAATCAATAAAGAAAAAAAAAAAAAGAATACACAAAACCCAAATACAGAGCCTTAAGGAGGAAAGGAAGAGCAGGTGCCTGGAGACGAGAGGTCCTGGACGACGCCTGGGGAGCTGCCGGGACGTGAACTGCAATTCACAGGCCTCTGGAGCCAGGGGTCGGGAGCCAGGAGGGGCTCCGGACCAGAACCCAGGGCCTCTGTGGGGGGCTGGGAGCCAGTGCGCCGGCTCTGGGGGTGCAAGGCTGCACTTGGGGTGAGAAAGCCATGCCTCAAGGAAACAGGAGGTCTGGGGGAGGCCCACTGTTTAACACGGGCAGCAGGATCCTCGGAGATGGGAGACGTCGTCGGAGTGGGGCACCATGGCCCTCTCCGTAGTGCTCCTGGGAAGGGAGTGCGGAAAGGCGGCGAGGCTCTGCGTCCCCGCGGTGGGGGGAGAGGGGTGCGCAGTGCCTCCCGCAGTGCCCTGTGACTGTGACGGGCCATCGGTCGCATTCGTTCCGCTGCACGCTTTTCCGTTCCGTAAGCATGGATTGGGAGCCTACCCCGTGCTAGGTACAAACGATAACAAAAGTGTGTTCCTCGCTCTTTGGGAGCTCAAAAGTCATGGAAAAATAACTTGAGTGCAATGAGATAAATAATCAAACAGTGACGAACAGGGGCTGTGAAATGGTGGCAGAAGGGACACTGCCTCTGCCTCTAGGGGTCAGGGAAGGCTTCACCGGGAGGTGACATTTGAGCTGGTTCGTGAAGGCTAAGGACGAGGAAAGGAGAAATCTGGTTCCTGGAGGACACTCTGGGGTGCTGTGTCAGCAGGGCAATGCCCAGGGAAGTTGGAAGTGCTGGTGAGATTCAGGAATGTCGTGCGTTTAGGATGGCGGAGGGGAAGGTGTGTGGAGGAAATGCTGGACGTTTAAGTTGAAATATCAGTTGAGAAGACTCCAGCTTTTAGCTCTAACTCTACCCCGCGGTCAACAGGAGGCCAACGTGGGTTTATACGGAGGGTATTACACAGCTGATCCGTGTGTGCCTCAGTTTCCCCATCAGTGTGACTGGCAGAGGCACTCGTAGGAGTGGCTGGGTCATCTCTGCAGTCCCAGCAGACCTGTGCTGTTGAACTTGCACTTACCTATTGCTCAGGTGTCTGAAGAGAGGCAGGCTTGCTCCTTGCCAGGGCACCAGGCGAAGAATGGCGTTCTGTCTCACCATGACTATGGCTAAGCCCTGCTAGCAACTCACGCAGCAGCTGGCCCTGAAATGAGTTTGTAAGAGTCAAAATCAAATTCAGAAGCCAAAGACTTTTATTTATATATTTGTATGTTTGTAATTAGAGCTCACTCTTAACTACTTCAGCTCTATAGCCCAACATCATGTCCCTCACTTTACCTGCTCCCAGCTATAACCTCCCGGTTGGGCTGGCTGCCCATCACTCTGAATCATCCGTGGCCTGAGGACCAAAATGATGCATGAGCTTGGCTGCCCAGGATCAGTCTGTGCCTGCTGCCGCCACAGGCCTGCCCGGCTTCTACCCCAGTTCTTTCTCTGAAGACGAGTCTGTGTGGTCACCAGGACCCTCCTAGGGACCAGGGTGCTTGGTCTAGAGCCTTGGTTTGATCTCTCTGCCTCACTGGACACCTAAACAACAAGTAATTATGGTTGCTTACACTTGACCACCTGCCTACTTCGGACGTATCACTCTCCTGGATTTTATCCTCCTTTTACTTCTACTCTGCTCTGCACTCTGGCCTCTCCTTTGATGAGTCCCCTTCGCTGGCTTCTCTTCTCCTTTGACCCACAGATATGGATATTCCTCCAAGTTCTGTTCTCAGAGCTACTCTTTTACCCTCTCTCCATCCTTGCCTGTAGCTTCCACTTCACCCACGTCCTGCTGTGAGCCTGATTCCACAATCAAATGTTTTATACGGGACACCATTCCTCTGGTGTCTGGACCTGCATTCCCCACCACCTGCACGGGAGGAGCTCTGCCCGTGGTGGCACAGCGCACGCGCCCCACACCTCCACGTGTGTCCAGACTTCTCCCTACGTGGGGCTCCTTTGACTTGCTCTTGGTCAATGGCCATTCACTTCATCATCTCTTCAGCAAAGCTTTCCTAAACCTTTCTTCTTCCCTCAACAGTTCAGGAAAGAGCGCCCTCCTCTGAGCTTCCACAGCATTTGGTTCATACACGGAGAGTAATTGGCAGGCTAAGTTATAATGAGTTGTCTACAGATCTGTCCCCCTTTCTAGAGAGTGAGATCCCTGTGGGCAGAGACAGGTATATCTTATCCTGGGAGAATCTGAGAAGTTCTGTAGCCTTTACTACCCATATGGATACTCTCTAATTATTCCTCGTTCTCACGTTTAGGTCTGATCTTACTAATGGGTCCACACGTTAATGAAAGACAAGATGCAGTCTATGTATTTTTCTATGGCCGATAGAATTTACTTATAATAGTAGTTACAAAAAGAAATACCCTAAAATTATTTTCGGTTCCTTTATTCTGTTATGGGCTGAAATATATTCCCCTGCTCCCAAATTTGTATACTGAAGTTCTAATCACCGGGACCTTTGAATGTGACTATATTTGGAAACAAGGTCTAAGGAGCTAATTCAGACAATGAGGGAATTGGATTAGGTAGGCTCTAATCCAATGCAAGTGGTGTCTTTATAAGAAGAGGAGATTAGGACACAGGCGACACTCAGACGGAGGGACAACCGTATGAGGACACAGAAGGAGACCATCTCTGAGCCCAGGAGAGAGGCCTCAGAAGAAACCAAACCTTGATCTTGAACTTCTGGCCTCCAGAGCCGTGAGAATACACATTTCTGTTGTCTCAGCCACCTCGTTTTTGGAATAATTCCAAATTACAAAATCTAATGCCCCAACTGCTACCGAGCAGATATGGGGTAAGAAGACATGCTTCTTTTGGACTTGACATTTGAAAACAATACTTTTCTTCCTTTTAATTCTGTAGATGGGTCGAAACCAGACAGTGGGATAAATGGATAAGATACTTGCCCGCATGGTCTTAAGCCAAGGGAATTTATCAGAGTTATTGGCACAAAAATCTAATGACTCCTTTTATAGATTTCTTGTTCTCTCTGTGTGTGTGTGTGTGTAAAATTTGAGCAGGGATTTGCAATTTAAGTCACGAGATAATGTATATTTGACTATTAAACAACCTGGGATGTTTGGGCTGTGAGAGATTTGCAGCTGAATAGTAAGGGGGATGAGAATGCCATGTTCAATTTCTGCCTCAAGGTGGTTCTGTATGTATAACAGAGCCCAGAGACTCATCACTTGGGCTTAACAAAGGAACTGTCCAGGTGTGTACAGTAAAGAATCTTTTGAGCTGTTCTTACTGTTAACAATCTGGTTTCATATACCCAGATGATTAGATGTCACAGATATTAGAAGGAGGTCAATAAAACTCAACCTTTAAACTTTGACAATCATTTGAGCTGAATAATAGTTGAAGTTCAGAACTGAGTTGTCATGGTGAGAGCCATTGAAAAAGAATAATCATCTTATAACTCAGTTACTGTCCTGCCGAACTCATAGCAATATCTCTAACCCCATTTCCGAATCACCAAGCCCAGATTGTACTAAATCATGCTTACGAGCATTATTTTTATATTCTTTGATGTACATATTTGCATTTATAGCCAGATATATAAAAATATATTTGAATAAATATGCATTCAATGCAGCTAATGGGAAAATGGTACAGGTGGTTTAGTCAGCTATAAATTGCATATTCCAGGAAAAAAATACTGAAGTACCATTCAAGTATTCTCAAGAGCCAGGTGGTAGAGAGCTGTTAGCAATAATTTTTTTTTTTTTCAGTTTAACATATATGACAATCAAGCCATTTGTTTCCATTATTTTTGTGAGCGAGAATTTTCATCTCATTTCTCCTGGGTAATACCATCCATTTCCCCCTTATTAGTCCGTAACAAGACTGTGGTGCACTTTGCTAATCAAAATTGCACACTGCATAATAATTTACAATCTAATAAATATGTTTTTACACATTTCATCAAATGACTAAAATCTATGAAAATCCTAACTATAAATTTGAATTAAGAGGAAATTTAGGTGCATCAAAACAGTGAGAAATAAATAAAAATGGTAAAATTTTATTTTAAATACAGTTTAATCAATTATTTGAGGAAAATTTCCAGGATGTTTTCAATGAAGGTAAAAAATAATTTTTCTACCAAGGTGATAGATTTTTCCAGTATTGCCAATAACTGACAGAGGGAGAGAAGGAAGATAATTATAACTATTCTATTTCCCTTTTTCTCAGGGTGATTATATTTTTATTTTTTCACTACAATTTTAAATTAAATGTATTGGGGTGACATTGGTTAATAAGATTACATAGGTTTCAAGTGTAATTTTAATCATGAAGACTTCATAATGTGTTTTAATATGTGGTTGGGCTTGAGTTTCTTCATTACTATACTTTTCAGAATTTTCTTGGATAATATTTTATATACATTCTTTCAGATAATCTTTAACATTATTTGTCAAGTACTGAAGAAAAATCCATTGGTATTTTCATTTGGACCATTTGAAAGCTGTATACTAATTTAGGAGGAAAGTTACATTTTTTTTTTATTTTTTATATTGGGTCTTCTTATTGAGTTAGAACATGACATACAATTAAATCTTATTTCATGTTTCTCAGTAGTAGTATATTTTGCTTCTTATGAGTCCCCTGAATTTCTCAAGGCAATTTTAAGCTATTTTATTTTGGGAGTAGCATTATCAATTGCATCTTTTCTTCCGCTATATCTTTTGTGGTTACATTTTATATATAAGAAAATTTTATTTTAATATTAATTATATAAATTTGTCAAGATATATTTTTGTTTTTAATGTTTCTGTTTCTGGACTGTCTTGAGTTTTCTAAAATTACAGGTGTCTGTCATCCACAAAATAATAGAAGCATTTTAAAATTTTAATATCTTTATTGCTGTCTTTTTTCATAATTGCACTGGCTTGTACATGTTTAAAGAAATGTATGGAAAATGGGAATAGTGAACATTCTTGTATTATCTCTGACATTAATGATGACTTTTAGGGCTTCCTTTGAGCCCATTTGTATCTTTCAATTTTAGATCTGTATTCATCATCTTAAGAAGTGTCCATCTATTTCTACTAAGTAAATGTCTTATCTCCGGTTATGAGTGAGGATTGGAACTAAGATTGAAGTCTCTTTATCCTGAGGCCAGTGGGTTTTCCCAGAAATAGCCGTCTTGAAATGACGTGCTCATTGTATGCTAAATGGCTCGTAAGTACATTTTTTTGAGTCAAAATCTGCCCTCCATCTCGTAATACTCTTGCTCTGACTTCAGCAGTCCAGATGGCAGCAAATACAATTACACAAAAGAGTGACAGCTAGTCCGGGACTCTTTATTCCGTGCCTGGGTATTCAAACATTTTAGGGCCCACGCTGGGGCATCATGCTGACGGTGGAAGGGGACCCACTATTTCTTAGACTAGCACCTCTTTCTCCCTGCTAGCCTCACAGCAACAGGTGGCTGCTCCCATGAGTAATTGCAAGGGTTATACACTTTTTTTTTTTTAGAACATATTGAATTTTTTTTCAACTTGTGAGAATAAAACTTTTAAAAATGTATAACCATATGTCTGGATTTGAAATCCGGTTTCAGTAAGAAGCCAAGCTCGTTGGCTACTACAAGGATAACGCAGGCCAATTTCCGTGCCCGGTCATGGCTGGATGGAAAGTACATGCTGTGTCCCCTGGATGCAGTTATTTCTCATGTAGCCCTTTTAATAATGCCCACGTTTTGTGCCAAATAACCAATAAGCGGATCAATAGTAGCTCTGGGAGAAAAACCTCATCGATGCCAGTGTGTCCTCATGATTCCTATGGACAAATTAAAACTGGAAAGACATACTAAAGTGATCTCATTCCTCCCAGTTTCTGGGGGCAGGCACTGAAGAGAGGTGAGTAGGGAGGAGAGATTTATAAACGCAACCGAGGCCCTCAAGAGAGAAACAAGCCCTGTGGCGGCCATGAAATCCTTCATGGAGAAGGGTCAAAGAGGCCCTTTTGCCCGGCCAGTGTGGCTCAGTGGTTGAGCATTGACCCGTGCACCAAGAGGTCACCAGTTGGATTCCTGGTCAGGGCACACGCCCAGGTTGTGGGCCCAATCCCCAGTGGGGGGCATGCAGGAGGCGGCCAGTCGATGTTCTCTCTCATCGATGTTTCTGTCTCTCTCTCCCTCTCCCTTCCTCTCTCTATAAAATTAATAAAGAAAAAAAAATTTAAGTAGGCTCTTTTGCGGCCCCTCCACCATCTGGGTTGTGCAGGGGTGCGCAGCAGTCACTGGCTGAGGGAAAGATCCATAACTGTCAGGACCACCCTGGTCTTTCATCCCCTCTTCCCTGGGGCCATCTTCTGCAGGCCCTTCTGTTGGGAGAGCTGGCTTTGCACCCTTGCCTCCGGTCACCAGGTGCCCGGAGCTCAGTGGGACAGCCTCACAGGCAGGACGTGGTGATGCAGGCTGTCCGGAGGGGGTTTGTGGGGAAAGGGTGTTCAGGCTTTCATGGCAACCAGTTAAGCCTAGGGCTAAGTTGACAGAGCCCAGCTGAGCTGCCCAACAGCTGGGAGCTAAGCCTCGTGTGATTGTGGCATGACCTGAAATACATCAAACAATTGCAATAGTTCGGTAATCCAGATTCCACCTATTCCTTCATCCTCCAGCTCATATCTGGGAACATCGTCTTTCAAGCAAAACATCCTCAGTACCTCTGCTACAGAATGAGAGAGGGAAAGGAGAATTACTCTCCTTGGAAGGGACAAAGATGGGGTGTCCCCCTTAGTCTTTCCCTTAGATTCTCTCCCCAAAAGGACTTACATATAACAAATATGATATCATTTGTTTGATGAATTAATTAACTTTCAATAAATTGTTGCAGATTCTGTAAACATGTCATTGCATCCACAAACATTTATTAAACCTCTATCAAATGGATTTCTGTATTTTACATATACAGAATACTATATACAGGATATACAGAATACTAGATACAGGCAGTGTCCTCCATGAGTTTTAGTTTAGTTTGAAATAGTAATTAGTGTAACCCAAAGTCACTCTTCCCATCAATGCTGCAATGACAGGCTCATCATTCTACTTACACAAAAAGTCAAGGGGTTTCCGAGGGGTGAAGTGGTTTGCTGAAGCCCCTCACTGGAAGTGGCAGACCGGAGGCTTGAACCCGTGTCTGTGTGGTTTGCAGCCCTGTGTTGAATTTATGTTCTGCATTGCCGATACATGCAGGATAATGGGAGCACACTTAGTGCTGGGGAAACTAGTTTTGCTGGTAGTGAGCTGTAAAGAGAGGTCTGGGCAGCACAGCCTCTCTGGGCCCCCACCCAGGACTGCCTGCAACACGCTGCCAGTTGGCTTTTATACATACTTTCTACCCTGTCGGAATTTGTCTCACTCTAATATTATTAAAGCAATAAATAACTCCTGGATCGGTCCTATGGGGCTGTGGTCACTGCTAACAATTCCTGGAGAAGACAAGAGATTATCCTCCAGGCACCCATCGGGAGAGTCCGCGCTCATTGGCTATGGTCGATCAGCTCACTTTCCAACTGCTCATCATTTCCAGTGTAATCCTTTCCCTGCAAAACCTCAAGCATTTTAGTCCCCTTGGCTGTGACCTTAGTAAGTGTCGATTTGATAAGGAGCCTGGGGGAGAGGATAGAGAGGAGAAAGATACACCAAGCCCGTCTCTGAGAGCTGTATGTTGATAGTGGGCATTTGAGCACCTGACTTAGTGGTCTGCTCTCTCCAGACCCTGAGGCTTTCACAGAGCTGTGAGGAAGGAAGCCCAAGGCCCCTCTGAGCACCTGTGCCCACCCACCTCCCATGCCACTCACATGTAGAACCTCCCTCCATCAACCTAGGCTGATGCAAATTTGCCTGCTCAGCATGACCCAGCCGAATTCCAGATGCTTCCCTGCTTTTCAGATCCTGATAGATTGGACACATTTATATTTCTTGTCCCATTTCCTCTCCTGCTGAGGTAAAGATGCACTGGGCATACAGAAATTGGGCCATCTGCCAAAGGATTGCTTGAGGTTCCAGTCATGGGCTTAAATAGCTCCCGCCACGCTGAAAAGCAGCAGCCACACCACCCCGAGCAGCCAACTCCACGGAGCGGCAGCAGCATCCCGAGAGCCCGGGAAATGGGGAATTACTGGTGCTGAGCTCTCTGTGCTGAAGCGTGCACACACACACGCCAGAACGAATACACTCACCTGTGCACACAGGAACCTCAGTGTAGATGGATGCATATTCCTACACGTACCTACTTGCACACATATATACCTTCTCCTAAAAATGGGGGGAGGGGGGAATATCACTTTCAGAATTACCTTCCTGAAACACAAATCCGACTCTGCTGTTTAATGATATTTAGCAATTATTGTTCATTTTACTGACGGTGACAAGGTTATTGTGGTTATGCAGAAAATGTCCTCATTTTTGAAGATGCATACTCAGTAGTGCTAAAACGTCATGCTGTTTATAATTTACATTTAATTATTACAGCAAAAACATAGATGGCGCGACTACGGCAACATTTTTAAAAACGGGAGCTTTTAAAGTATATTAGCCGTTCAAAGATTCTGTATGATTAAAATTTTTCCTTATGAAAGGTTAAAAAGAAAAGAGTTCTGAATCCGTTTGTACCATCCCTTTACTGCGTGGTCCTGAACATTGCTACTCAAAGAACGGTCGTTGGACCAGCAGCTTCGGCGTCACCTGGGAGCTTGTTAAAATGGCAAAGGCTCAGCCTCACCCCAGCACTACTGGATCATAATGTAATGCAATTTAACAAGATCCCAAGGTGATTTGTATATGTACTTGTTTGGGACTGCATGTTTGTGTCCCCTTAAAAGCCGTATGTCGAATGAAGTCCTTACCCACAACGGGATGGTATTTGGAAGTGAGAACTTGGGGAGGCAATTCAGTTTAGATGGAATTAGTGTCCTTCTAAGAAGAGGAGGAAAGCTCGAAGGTCTCTTTTGCCACCCTGTGAAGACACAGCCAGCAGGGGGTCGTCTGCCAGCCAGGAAGAGAGCCCTCCCTGGGCACGGGGTCAGCCTGACCTCTGGGCCTTCGCAGCCTCCAGAGCCGTGAGAAATAAGTTCTCAAACATCCCCCCCTTCCCCCCTTGTCCCCGTAGGCAGCACCAGTATCTGTTCTTGTCCAACAGTGTCTCTAGCTGGGACTATTGTAATAATTCTCCATGTGCTCTCCCACACCCAGTGTTGCCCCTACCGATCCATTCACCATAGTATATATGGAGTGGTCTTTCAAATGCAGATTTTGTTGTGTAAGTTTCCTTGTAGAACCCTGAGACATTTCCCGTTTCCATGGCATACATTTCAAAGTCCCTACTACGTCCTCTGTGGCCCGAGTGGTTGAGCCCTGGTCTCTCGTTCCAGGTTTACCTGTTGTCCCATCACCCTCACTGCCCACCTCCACCGTGCTGGCCTTCTTACAGCTCTCGGAGGGTTGCGGACTGTTCTGCATCAGAGACTTGACACACGCTTTCAGTTTCCGGAGAGCTTTCCTCCTCTGCCCCTCTTCTGCCCAGCTTGCCCCTCCTCCGCTGGGTCTCAGACGAAATTTCATTTTCTCCAAGCAGCTCTCCCTGGCTTTCCAGTCCTGGTCAGGATCCCTGGACAATGTTCTCGTGGTGCTCTGTGCCTTTCTTTCATAGCACGCACCATAATTGCAAGGAAATATTAAAGAACTGTGCAATCAGTCTATGATTCATCCTCCCCAGGGAAGGGCAATCTTCGAGAAGCGTGGCAGCAGGATCTGTGTTCTCACTGTGGCAGCTCCGACGCCTAGAGCAGGGCCCAGCACCTAGCGAACGGCCATGACGTCTGCACAATGAACAGATGAATGAAAGGCGAGGTGGGCTTGGGTTTTGCTCAGATAAATCCCTGGTGTCTTGCACGGCACCTCGCACATAGAAGGCACTTCCTAAATATTGGCTGAACAAAATGGTGGATTAGCCCCTTCATTATCTGCAGTCTGGGAACACCCGTCCCTGGGACGGCCAGGTAGCCACTCCGGGAGGACACTGAAGGAGGAGATTAGATGGGTGAAGAGCAAACAAGAGTACCCCTCACATGCTTATTCTGATCCCCAGCCTCGCTCTCTTTTAATTGCATGTTCACCCCACAGCAGGGTGGGGGTCATTCTCACAGCTGCCCTGTAGCTGGAAGAAGCAAGAACAGGGTTCTCTCGAGGTCTCTCTTCCTCGTGTCAGAAGGGTGTAGGGAAAGGAGCAGGAAGGGGCTTTGGGGGTAAGGTTCCACCCACCCAATGTCACGCTCTGCCCGTGGAGGGAATGGCTTACAGGGTATCCTGGCAGGAACATTGGCCATACAATCCTGTGCTTTGTTGTCAAGAGCGGCTGTGGATTACCCGAGACTAGCTGTAATGTGCAGTGAAAGAGACACATTCATATGCACTTAGCATGACTACCACCAGGTCTATAGCTGCTGGGCTTCTCTATGTGCAAAGTGCTTGCGCGTGCGTACTCGCCACTGATTCCTGCCACGCGCCCGTGGTAAGAGTTACTGCTCTTCCTGTTTTACGTTTGTGGGATTGCATCTCAGTGTAAGGCAGCTGGCATGGTGTCTGGAACACAGTGAGAACATAATGCATGCGGCAGAGCTGGAAAGGACAGCCAGGCTTCTGGTCCCTCCCGCTGCTGCTCTGCGTCTCCAGCTCCCGCGGCCTCAGTGGGCAGCACAGGTTGGCACGGGTGGACGGGCGTGGTCCGGTGCTCTTCTCTAGGTCTCTCCTGAGAAGGGGTCCAAGTGCTGCTGCCCCTCCCAATGCAAGCCGTTCAAACGAACTATTATGGAGCATTTCTTATAGGTCAAACCCTTCTATAAGTACTCTATACCCATTATCTCACTGGATGCTCTCAACAGAAATGGGAGGTGTGAACTATCATTGCCTCCATTACAGATGAGGAAACTGGGAACCAGGGACATTCAGTAACGTTCCCAATCCTACGAGATGCGTCTGAGAGCCAAGGAAGTCTGATGGCAGAGCCCGGACACCTAGGCACCTGGTCCCACTGCCTTCTCTGCCACGTGCAGTCTGCTCTGCTTCTGTGCTCGGCTCTGCCCTTCTGTTTGCTGTCACCCTCTCCCAGGGACGCCAGAGTTCATTCACACTCGGGTTGTAACTGGACTTCACTTTCTTCGATTCCCTTTGTCTTCCCTGATAGGGAAGGGAGCTAAAATCAGGTCCTCGGACTAAAAGGAAGAATTCATCAAAAGTGCCTGTGACATTCTTGTAGGATGTTAGTGCTTCCTCACTGGTAGTACTTAGTGGGTGATTATAATAATTATGCAAGGCAAACAAATTAGCTGAGTTAACGTCTCACTAAAGCTCGTTTCAATGAGGTGTATAAGAGAAAAAGTATTCTCCCATTTATTGTTCAACTGAATGGGAATTCGAAAGGGGAAAGACTGTTCTAACAGGGATAATTAAAAGAGACATCACGGTGAAGTGTACACACGCGCACACACGTGACTGCTGCTGGAGACCAATGTGGATTTGGAAACCGATTTCAAGAGAGCTTATTTTGAATAAAAGCAGTGCAAACTTGTGATTGAGAGCAGCGGCAGCATCTTTAAAACGCTCATATTTCTGAAATAATGAGCTACTTTGCAAGATGACAGCTTTCAATGGTGAAGCATAAGCTTCAAAATACTTGCTGTCTAGGCAAGCTGATATTTCTACAAATGGGGTTTTCATAGTCTGGGGGAATTGGGAAGGGTACATGGAGTACTTCTTAATTTTAACAAGCACTTTCTATTGCCGAGTTCTTCATAATCACTTTTAATCATTGTTCCCTCCAACAGTTCTGTGTTTTTATTTTCTTCTTTTTTTTTTTTTCCATTTCACAAAAACAGTAAGTGATGCAGACAGAATAAAGAGGATATACTTTGAGACCACTTCCTGGTTACCGTCAGGGTCAGCCTCATGGTCTCGTCCAACTGCGGGTTGTGAGAAATCAGACTCGCTGTTGAGGGTTGATCTGTGTAGTTCGGGGATCCGTGGCAGGTGTCACGGCCATACATGCAGTTCTCTCTGGACCTGTTAGCCCTGAGAGCTCAGAGGTCCCCGGTGTAGGCCACGGGTGGCAGGGGTCAAGCCAAGGAGCTACACTGGCTTCCGGTTTTGTTTATCAGCTGCTGCATAACTCTCTGAAGTACTGCATTTTGTATACATATATTTTAATTTTTTTCTTTATTGACTTTAGCAAGAGAGGAAGGGATAGGGAGAGAGATAGAAACATCAATGAGAGAGAACATCGATTGGCCGCCTCCTGCATGCCCCCCACTGGGGATTTGGCCCACAACCTGGGTATGTGCCCTGACCGGGAATCGAACCAGCGACCTCTTGGTGCATGGGTCGACGCTCAACCAGTGAGTCACACTGGCTGGGCTGACGTATTGTATTTTGAAAGAAACCACTCGTTCATTCCTTCCTTCAAGAGCAACCATTTAGTGAGTGTCCACAAAGAATCCGTACCAAAAGCTCTCTAACCCAGAAGTGCCTGGGAAATCTGTCTGCATCTCGCCACCCACTCTCATAAACCACTTATGCTCCCAGCATCTTGCTCTTGAACTGACCCAAGTCGACACAATTAGGGTGTCAAGTGAGAGGTGACCACCTCTAGGTTTTATTGCCTGGTTTTAAAGATGCCTCCAATGCTAGGAGATATTTGTCTGAATGTGTCAGAGACTGAGTGATCTGTCATCTTGCCTGGGGTGAGTTCATCCCCGAGGGACCCGTGTGAACCAGCTTCCCCTCTGATGGTCACCGTCTGGAACTGGTGCTACAAAGCTTTCCATTCACATCGACCCCATTCAGCGCTCGTGGTTAGAACATTTACTTTTCGTCAGGTCCAGCGCTGGGTCTGGGAATACTGCACGATATCTTGTATGACAGCGTTTCTTGTTTATTCCATGTCTGGTGCTTGTTTTACCTGAGATCGGGGGCTCCCGAAGCCCGGGATGCAGCAGACACTGTCCCTGCCTTCCTCCCTGTGGGGGCCGGGGCTGCATGCAGGGCTGGAGATCCAGTCCAGTGATTTGCACACGTGAATTCCTGGGCTCTTCACCAGTTCACTAGCATTTCCCAAATTTCTATAAAGCAAAGGGAAGCGTTGCATCCTGTTTTCTAAATGAATATTTATTTCCTTTCTCTGATTTCCTCCTGTTGCACGATAGCAGCCCATTAAAACTTTTCGTGTTTGGCTTCAATGAGTTGCTGGCATACATTACCCTTTCTTTCCCTCTCTTTTCCTGACCTTCTGCATAGCGTTCCCGTTTGCACAGGTCTGTGATGAGACAGGGGACTCTGCCACCCCTGACAGAGCCTCCGCCGTCCTGTGCATTTCATCAAGACAGAGAGGCAGGAGAAATTAGCAATGTCACCTCCAACGTCAAACTCAGTTAACAGTCTTACCCTGTTCGTTTTCATACTCCACTTCGCCCTAAGTTTTCACTGTTTTCTTTTTTTGAAACTGAATAGCATGTCTGCATTTGCGAGGAGTAGGGACAGGAGGTGCAGCCAATGAGAAAAAGCTGATAGAGGGAAAAATTGTGTTAACACACAAGGCCTCTTAGAGTCATAATACATTCTAGAAAAAGATTTCAGAGTTTAGTACCTATTATTTGCAAACAAGGAACCTGAAATTTAAAAAGTAAGCATCTTTATGCTGGTCACATATCCAGTCAACGGGAGACTATGGACTGTACTCTGGGTTGGTGAGCTTTCAACCGGCTCCCCTTGAGTCATCAACGTGAAATCCTCTGTGAGGTTACCACATGCTCAGACACTGACCCCGTCTGTTCAGCTGTCCCCGGAGACGCATATATATCATCGTGCTTTAGAGCACACTGTTCGGAGTTAGATGGCTCTGGATCTTCAAAATCAGGCTTCTGAAATGACCTTGAGCATGCCACCTGTCTGTTACCTCCTTTATAAAATGAAAATGATGACGCTGTCTGTGTGGTTACTGTGTGATTTAAATGAGCGAACAGCCCACACTCTAACATGCTGTGAGGCGCAGATCGGGGCCCCTGCTCTTACACGCGCACCATTTAGAAATTCTTGGGAAGCACGCAGACGAGTTCTTTGGCAAAGAGAAATCCAACAGCGCACGTTGTTGACCCTGTACAGTAGCCATTGGTGACCTATTAAAATAGGACGTTATCTTCTTTGCTGCACGTATGTGCTTGTTCACTGGGTGCCTGCACAAGTATTTACTGGGCACCCCCTCGGTGCCATATCCTGTGCAAGACAGAGGTGATTTAGATGTGGTCTCTGTCCTTGAAATATTCGCCCAGAGAAGTAATTGCATTAGACTGATAAGGTTCATAGAAGTACCTACAAGGTAGCCCGGGGAAAAGACTGAGCCCCACCAAATGGGTTTTAGAAAGTCAGAGAGCCCTTGGAATCATTGAACTACATTTATTTGATTTCTGTAGTCTCTACCATCAAGCTTATGATGAAATAACATCAGGAAAATCTGCTCTCTCCTAATATGTGCAAACACATTCAGAAATGACATGTTGCAAAGGTAGGTCAGATCTGATTTAACAGACACCGGCTTCCCCCTAAAGAGGCGGCCCTTGCCTGCTTCTTCTGCCTCTGCTTTTCCCGGGGACTGACAAGGAAACCCGCATTGCGAAGAGGTGGGCGAACGTGGACCACTCGCTCCGGTGATGACTCTGGAACTGAAGGACACCTGAGGGGAGTTTCAGAATGTGTTTACCTTATTTGGCCTGAGGATGAGCTCAGGTAGGATTTGGCACAGGTGGAGAATAACATGATATTTTCACTTATCAGGAAGAAAAAAGTCTTATGGCCAGGACGAAATGAAAAGCGTCCTTGGGGAGTAGAGAATGAATGTCACTAAGAATAGTGTCCGGGAAAGCAGAGCCCTGTTGTCTTACAAAACAGGGTAGTGAAAGGAGGAGCTGGCCTGGCAACCTGGAGGCCCCGGAGCCTTTGCTGAAGCCAGAGGTGAGCTGGTGGGAAGAGCTGGGTCACTTTCCATTCCCCTTTCCTCCGTGAGAGTGCTGTGTTACCTGTGATCCGAGAACACTGCCACGCATCTCGGGGGTCTTCGGACATGTCCCTCTGTTGATTCTGCAGCATGTTTCAGTGGGACTTCTCCATCCGTTGTTGTCCTGCTCTCCAGCCGTCACTCCTCTGTCATCCACTGATCATTTTGCTGGGCTCTAAGAACTGCCTTTAGAAACGTGAACCTACCTCCCCTCCATAGCGCTGTGCCTCTTCCTAAGTGCTGATGTCCCATTGCCCTCATGCACCCTCTGCCCTCCCCCGGCCCCATTTAGCATCTAGCAGGGTAACAGAACACAAAGCATTCAATAAACATCTGTAAGATTAAACAAAAGCGAAGGCTCGACAATAGACAGAGCGAGCATGGTGGAGAGAGGGAGGAAATGGATTGACTGAAGCATACTTTTGATCTGCTCTGCCCAACTCTGAAGAAAGAGCGCTTCACCGTGAAAGGTCAAAGGGTGCTCTTCGCCTCCCTGATTTATTTTCTCCCCATGCTCCCAAGTCTCTGTGTCTCTCTGAGCTACCTTGCTGGGGCGGCGGTCTCTACAGCTGCTAACTGCGCCATTCTGGGGCACGCTGCTTCTTGTGCCCTGGAGAGATGACTGTTCCCTTCACATGTCTACCTTTCCGAAACACTTTGTGTTTCTTCTCCCTTGGGAGTGCCTGGGCTATGTAGGTAGGGATGGCTCTGTGCACAGCCGACTTTCCTGCCCTGTAGGAGCCCTCAGCCTACAAGTGGAATGAGGCTCAAGGAAGCTGCTTTCAGACCTGTGGTTGCTAAGGGAAGAGTAATCCAATGGAGGGGGTGTCTGGAAGTGGGAGTGGGGTGGGGTAGTCAAAATAGGGTCTTTGAGCCCGGCCAGTGTGGCTTAGTGGTTGAGCATTGACTCATGCACCAAGAGGTCGCTGGTTCGATTCCCTGTCAGGGCACATGCCCAGGTTGTGGGCCAAATCCCCAATGGGGGGCATGCAGGAGGTGGCCAATCGATGTTCTCTCTCATCGATGTTCCTATCTCTCTCCCTCTCCCTTCCTCTCTCTCTGAAATTAATAAAGAAAAAAAAAAGGTCTTTGAGCCACTCCGCCATTCTCAAGGACTCCTAAAGACTCCTCATTCTTCACATTGTTCTGACATCTCCTCATCGTCTGCATCACCCCTCCTCCCCACCGCCCCAGAGGCTGATCTAGGTTCTGACCTTCCGATACCAGATGCTTGCACTGGCTTCCTCATTTCCACGACGTGATTGTCTGGATTCTGGACCCATCACAACCTGCGCAGGCCCCTGTACTCCACCTGACACTAGTCCTGCTGTTCTGTTTTTAAGGCCTCGCCTGGTCATCCCTTCCACATGGACTGTCACCAGGCTTGGCCCACCAAAGGCCCTTCCCCACCGCACTGTCTTCTAACTGGCTTTCGCTCCAGCTGCTCTCGTTGCCAGCCCACGATCTCCACCAGACAGACAGCCTGTTCCATATGGCAGTCATCTGGTCAAGGACCTTCCTTGGCTCCCACTGTCTTTGAAACAGGCCCTCAAGGATTGTTGCTGATTGATGGATGGCTCTGTAAACTCCGCACGGTGCCCGTGTTTACGAGGCCCTGACACAGCTTTTAATGACCACTCACATTAATCTCTCTTTCCAGAAAGGTCTTTGGAGATATTTAATGGGCAGGCTGTGTCTCTTTCAAGTAGACGGGTATGCTTGAGAAGTGGAAGGATTTCCAGAGAAGCCACCGAATTGAAAAAAACACTCCGAATGCCATGTCTTCTTTTGGGACATTTCTCCAAACTGATTAGCTTGCTTGAAAGTGGAATCTGCCTTCATTTTTAGCATCCCTCCAAATTTGAATGCTGCTGGTGTCTCAGAGCGGTGTGATGTTCCTGGTGACAGCTAGCACAAAGTCTAATTATGGAAGGATAAATATGAGTTCCAACTTCTTGCTTTTCCCCAGGATGTCACAACCCTAAATGCTTTGTGAGTGTGGATTTTTGTGAGTCACTATTATTGTGCAGGAGAAAAGTTTATATTATTAAATCTACTCTTAGCTGTACAATTTCTTCAGAGACCTAGAGCTCTTCCTGCCTTTACAAATTTAAAGAAATTGGATAAAGAGACAATAACCTGAGCTTTCCTGGAGACACCGGATATTTTGATCTATTTTTACTGCAGCCTATTTCCAAGGGCAACACACCTCTGATTTTTTTGGTTTTTAATCAAGTGGTGTGACTCAGAGCTGCAGCCTGACCTCTGGAGCAGACACCACAGGGTGTCCGCGGCAGCTGGGAATAGTGTGAGCACCAAAAGGAGTCGCCTTGGTCTTACTGAGGGAAAATAACCCTGACCCTGCACTGACGCAGCAGAACGCCGGTGCAGAGAGCAGGGTGCCTGAGCTTTGGGATCGCTGCATTTCCGTCTGCTGCTCACCCTGGTCCGCTCTCCTGCCCGGCGGAGACAGGATTAGATCAGTCCAACTTCCCTCTGCCGTCACGTCTCGCTCAGGTAGCTGCTTCTGGGAAATCTCAGTGGAAAGGCAGAGCAGGAGGCAAGCGGGCACACAGAAAATCACATGCATATCTGTTTTGGAACAGCAGGGACAACCATTAGCAAATTTACAAATTCAAGTCTGATTGACATTTACACTGTAATTAGGATCACCATTTCTTTGTTTCAAGACAGGACTTCTGAGTTTCAAATCGGAAAATCTCAATGAGTAGTGCAATCTTGGGTGCATGATATGGAATATAAAGATATTTAGTGATTGCCTGAAAAAAAAACAAAACTCTGGTGTGGCTCAATGGTTGAGCGTTGACCCACGCACCAAGAGGTTGCTGGTTCGATTCCCAGTCAGGGCACATGCCCAGGTTGTGGGCCTGATCCTCAGTGGGGGGCAGGCGGGAGGTAACCAATCGATGTTCTCTCTCATCGATGTTTCTATCTCTCTCTTCCTCTCTCTTTAAAATCAATAAAGAAAAACATTAAAAAAATATATTTAGTGATTAATGAATTAATTCAAAACAAGAGAGAACACTGTTGAATATTCTTCCCCGCCCCCAAGAGCGAAGCCTGTCTCAGTTGTTCCTGTGCCATCCTTGATTTTTTCTCCATATTAATGCAAAACCTGGAATCACTTGTCCACTCTTTGGCTTCCCTCCTAGTTGGTGATTTCCAAGCGGGCAGAGATTATGTCTGTTTTATCGCTGTTCTGTGCAGCCTCAGATTCTAGAACGGTGCTTAGCCCATGTACACATGCTATAAACATGTGTGAACAACGTTTGGAAGGTCATACATTTGGCGCTTTTGGTTTCAGTCAATAATCTTCATGTGCTAAATCCTACGATCACAGTGACTCAGTATCTCTGGGACCCAACCTTCAATCTCGCTCTGTTTCACACGGCACTGCTTGGCCCATCATCAAAGCACAGGGCTAGCACGGCTGAGAAAAACCTCCTTCTCTCGTAAAGGAAAATGAAAAAGAAAAACAACACAACCCAGCCACTTATGTTCACCCCTGACGGGGCAGAGGTGAGCTGAGGGAGAGAGCCGGTGGTCAAGGGGTTTAGGAGCTGTGTGGGAGATGCGGCCACAGACTGGTGGGCAATCGGTGTGGAGGCAGGAGGGGTCGGGCTCAGGGAGCTAGTTTGGAGAGGCATCCCGATTTCCCAGAACTAGACATGTCCATAGCCAGAGATGGATGGGACAAATTTTATCAGGCGACACCAAGTGAGCTCATGGGATAGTCCCAAATGGGGGTTCTTCTCTCGAATGCTTTCTGGACATTGGAAAATTCCTCTGATATTTAGCTACCACCTCATGGCAAAAGCAAGGAGGGAAAAACTCTTAATTGGTATCCGGTTTCCACAAAGACCAAAAATCAATCAATCAATGCAATGCCCATTCATGTGAACATTACCAAAAAGTTTCCTGCTCCCTCTTTCTCAGACGTTGAAAGAAAGAATACATACATTTAGAGAAAAATAAAGGAAGTACTTGAGTCTCCAAATCTAGTTACCAGAAACTGACCAGAGGTTATATTTAGAAAATTAAAATTTTCTAAAAATAATAAGGCTTAGAGAGAAAAAAAAAAATAAGGCTTAGAGAAATAGGTGGGTGCTTCTGTGGTTGGAGTGAAGAAGAACACGCTAATATTACTTTTATATAACGAATCCACCTGTTCTTTTCAAGCAAATCTTCCCTTAATTTTCCTCTATTATCAACTAGAGAATGAATCGTGAAGCTTAAATATGTGACCTTCAAATAATTAAACCTGATATTCACTTTCAAAAATGGAAGTTCTCTACGACATAGGTTCTAATACTTTTTTCTTAAGAGGAGAAAGGGTGAGATAAAAGAGCCCACTGAGGGCTAGGATGCTTCCAGAAGCTTCTTAATAGGACTGTTGAGTCCATGTTTTTGAGAAAATCCTACATCCTGCTAGGGTGCAGAAAGAGGCTCTTATCGACCGGATATCTTAGGGAGGGGGCCCAGGGCCTGTGTGTACTGTCTCAAACCTTGAAATAATCACTCATTTTGGCATGAAATTCATCCATAAATCTGATTTTTTGATGACCCAAGCATGAAAAAGAAGTCACTTTCTAAGGATTCTACTCTGTTCACATATGAAGAGAGCAGATTCGGCAGTGGGATTGTTAATTTTCTTGCAAGTGTAGTGGTGAGCTGACTTGAAGAATATGTGCCATTGGCTGTTCTTTGAAAGAGCCGACGTTACGACCATGACTTGTGATGTCTGTTTTTAATGGATTTGGCACATGCTGGTTCAGGTATTAGCAGAATGTCTGTGTTCATGGTCCTGCTCTTCCTTTCTTCCTTCTTCCCTCCATCTCATTCCCTTCCTCCTCCTTCCTGCCCCTTTTCCTTTTAGGAGGTATGATTTGCATACGATGAAATCCACCCATCTAAATTGTTCAGTGTGATGAATTTTAGCACTCACACATGTAACAGTACCCACCCCCAAAGACAGAAGATTTTCTTCAACTCAGACAGTTCTTTTGTTCCTTTCCAAGCTAGAGGCTCCCAATGTTCTGATTCCCATCATTTTAGTGTTGCCTTTTCTTTGGTTTCCCTACATTAAGGTTGAAAAAGTCTTCTATGTTTTAGTCTAGAAGTTTCATAGTCTTTGCTCTTAAAGTGAGGTTTGTGATCCACCTCAAATGGACTTTACGTATGGTGTGAGGGAATGTTACAGTTAATTTCTTTTTTCCTATTGATTTGCCTTAATATCTTGGTCATAAATCAATTGAACATATATATGGGAGCCTCTTTCTGGACTCTCCATTTTATTTTATTGATTTTAGATCTGAGCTATCTAATAAATATCAATTCCAGAGTTTCTTGATTACTATGGCTTTATAGTAAGTTTTGAAATCAGGTGCTATAAATCCTCCAACATTGTTCCCTCCTTAATATCTTTTTAACTTTAAATATTGAAATATTATCAGATTACAAAAAATGTAAAACCAATACAAAGAATGCACCTCAATTTTCCAAATGTTAAAATCTTACATAACCACAGTAAAAAAAAAAAAAAAAAGAACATTGAGAGTGCTGTTACCTAATATATAAATGTTATTCAACTTTTAGCGTGCCTTTTGCCCATCGAGATTCCCATTCGTTACCATATCCCTCCAGCCTGTAGAAATTCTCCTAGTGGAGCTTGCAGTGTGGGTCGTTAGAAAATAAATTATGCAGATTCTTTTTTCTATCCAGAAATGTCATTATTTTGTCTTGATTTTTTAAGGATAGAATTGTAGGTGAACAAGGTTTTCTTCCAGTCTTTTACAGGTGCTGTTCGTTTGAGTACTGGCATCCTTATTTTGGGTGACAGGGTAGTTTTTTGTTTTTTTTTAAATAAGTTTTTCCTTGTATATAATCTTTTCCATTTGATTGCTTTTAATATTTTTTTCCTTAGCTTTAGGTTTTAGAGGTGTGACTATGTGTTGTTCTGTTTTCTTTTAATTCATCCTGATTGAATTTCAACGGGCTTCTTTAATCTAGATTGAAGTCATTCAACAGTTTTTGAAAAATTTCTGCCAATAACTCTTCAAATATTTTTAATGACCTATGTTTTCTCTCCTTCTAGGAATCCCACTGCACATGTTTTAGGTTCTTCAATATCTTTCCACAGATCAATGATGCTCTGTTCAATTTTTTCCACTACATTTTTTTTTTGTATTTAAGTTTGGACTATTTACATGCTCCAGTAGTACCATCCTTCCTTTTCCGTTGTGTCAGTCTACCGTTAACATCATCAAATGGATTATTATTTCTAATATTGTATTGTTCATTTCCGGCTGAGTCCATTTCATTCATTTATTTATTTATTTACTTAGTTAGTTAGTTTTTGTATTTTTCAGTATCTGCTCAGATTTCTTGTATCTCCACACAAATAGTTCTACTTCTTCATAAGATTTTTAACGTTTATCATCATCGTTTTAAACTCTTTGCAAGATAGTTCCAACATTTGGAGAATCTAAAGCTCTATTTCTCCTGACCTTTTCCTCTCTTTATAATCAAATTTATTTATTTATTTTGCTTAAGTATCCCATACTGTCATGATTTTACATGAGCCATTTTGTATAAGAGAATATTAGAGACTGAAAGAAGTATTGTTTATTCCTGGAAAAATGGATCTCTCTATCTACTAGGTTGCTAGTTAGGGGAGGGGAGTTTAAATTAATTTAATCTGTTTTGTTTTGTTTGAATGTCAGCAGAGAAATTGAGATCTTAGCATAGGTGAGTTTTCACATGCTTCTTTGTGTTGGATTCCAGCTGTAGCTTTTTGGGTTATTGTGGCCTTCTCTTTGCTCTCTGTTTCCATTCAAGCTTTCTATACTTCGGTAAATATCTCTCCATTCTTACATTCCATCCACAGCCCTCAGTATCTGCTGCCCTAAACTTGAGAAAGACCCCATTCGCTGTCAGGGATAATCTCTCAGTTTTCTTCCACGTCCTCAGTTGTGTTGACAGGTAGGTGCAGACTTTCAAGCACCTCAGAGTTCTAATTTGTCAAGGCAGCCTCCGCACATCTGTTGGAAGTAGTTACTGGTTGGCGGCTACATCCTTATACCTGGCCCTCGCGGATTCTCCCACCGATTGCTGCTCCACCAGGAATGAATGAAGCCAGAGTTTGCCTGTCTCCTGGAAAGGCATGTCACTTTCTTTAATTTGTTTAATTAGTTTTCTCTGTGTCCTTAGTTACCCAGTGAATTAAAATCAAACAAACAATGACTTCTAACCTGCCCAGTCTTTTCTTGTTAGGGTGGGATTTTTGTGATTTTTGTCCTCTAACCAGGAGCAGAAGTTGACCATTCTGCTGTTTGTCTGCGTTTTTGTTTTCTACTTATAAAATTGCACTCCCTTTTATTCCTGATTGTATATAAAGATCTGTATGAAGCTCTGATATCCTGAGTTTCAGTATTGTGAGCTGAAAGGAACTTATCCCCCCTTGTTTTGGATATGGAGAAGTGTCCTTGTTGGGGTACTCACCATCCACCAGACACCACTATTAAACAGTCATTGGCAGTTCGGTCACTTGAAGCCAATCCCGGGAGTGATTTCCTGCCTAGGACACTGTTGGAACCGAGCTCTCACGGACACTGGGACAGCTGACCAGTCTTCAGAGGCATTTCATTCTATTGCCAATTCCTGAACCTGCCTTTCACCAGGAGTTAAGGTTGAGTTTTACTTTTATTAAACAAACAAACAAAAAGACCCCAAATGCCCTGCTGGTCTAGACTCTGCAAATGAAGGCACAGCACCCAGGTTCCTGAGACCCAGGCTGTGCGGGTGGTGCCTGTAGCGGTCTGGCGGCAGCAGCTTGCTGGGTCGTTCGTCTGAGGAAGCTCAACATCTGGAAATTATCCGTACAGATTAAGATGTTAGAATGGACTCGTAGAAACCCGGTGGAGTCTCTGCTGCCCATGAAACTACAGCTTGTGCAGGACCAGGATGCACAGCCTGTCCAAGATACGCATCTGTGGTCCTCGGAGGGGTCTGGTGTCCACGCGACTCAGGAGAAGGTTTAAGCTGGGGGTTAATTTCAGCTTGTCTTAGATGGCATGGGAGAAAAATCAAACAAAACCTTAAACAGACATTCAAAGTGACTTCCCCAGAGTCCATGTCAGGCTATTTTTTCCCTTTTAGATGAAGAATTAATTACTCACTAGCAACAAGGAGTGTACACTTTAAGTATAACAGCAGATAGAGACAACCAAACAACATTTTTTCAGTAGTTCCTCTAGGACCAGCATAATAGTGTATGTGATAGCTGCAGTATACGAGTATAAGAAATATAATAGAATATAAGATTTAAATTCTATTATCAGGAAACTAGCATATATAATTAATCAAAAGCATTAAGTATTACTTGAAAATTGTCCAACACATGATTCGACCATAAAGGTTGAATGAGCTCCAATGAGGAAGGAGGTAGAAAGTGCTGGGAGAAAAGGCAGAGAAGGATCCTAAGGGGACTTCACAAAGAACATGGAACAGCAATAGGGTTCTGAAATAGGAGTAGTAGGTTTAGATACACAGACAGCTTTGGGGTATAGTCACGTCAAAAAGTTAGAACTAGTTTAGTGCTTGATACAATTTCATTTATCTTGTCATTCCCAATACCTTTAGGAAGGCAAGCGGCCTGAAGTGTCAGAAAAATGAACTCTTTGGGAAGGAGTTTCATAGTTCATATCATTGCAATGTTGCAATATTGTAGAGGGAGCCTATCTATAAGGTCGGAACGTGCAATAGTGACACCTGGCTATCGGAGTGATCATCTTTAAACAAAGCCTTGCACTTCCTCCACTGGCCTCGCTCAGGTTAAAAATAAACTGGTTATGGAAACTAAGTCCTAGGAACACTCATCAAAGTCTATTTTAGAATTATTTGAAGTTTTATTTCTTCGGTGTGGTAGTTATCAACTAGAAGTTTATATCAGAAACTCTTGGGAGATTTAAATAGGCAATGTGAGATGATAGATAATTTAATATATACTTGTGATTATGAATCATTTTCTATAACAGACATTGACTTTAGCATGTATCAGAATTACCTGGAGGGCTTGTTAAATATGGATGGCTGCACTCTCCAGAATTTCCAATTCCGTGGGTATAGGATTGGCCCAAGAAATTGCGTTTCCATTTAATTCCCAGATGATGCAATGCAATGCAGCTGGTCTGGAAACCCCACGTCTTAGAGGTTGGAAACCATTTGATGCTATCAGAGCCCATATAAATCATGTAAATATATGGCTTATATATATGTGTTACAGGTTCTCTGAGAGGAGGAGAAGGAACTGGATTGGAACTTGGTACTTGGGGTGGCTATGTTCTCCATCTAAGCTCCTCCACACAAGGGGGGGCCAAGAACCCTCACAGTCTCTGCTGGGTCCATGCCTGGGTAGCCAAGAACAGTCGGGCTTTCAGTTGTTTTCAATCTATGGGCTCTTCATTGAGAAGAATGACCGAGGCAGCTCCCGTGGAGGGGTTCCTGAGGCCGCGTCAGCTCTGCCAGAATCGGGGTCGGTCTGCAGCCCCCTAAAAGGGCTGCTCCGAAGAGAAGAGCACACACAGGGAGGCCGGTGGGACCCCAGCAGAAAGCAGTATCTTATCACTGACATTATTTACAAGGCCTGGCTCATGGCAATCATAAAAATCAGACTGGCTTTTTGTCTGTTTTATGGTTGTTTTTAAATTCTCTACAGATAATATTCCTTTTTATTGCTTGTACCTGGGGTGGGCATCTCCGAACGCTCCAGCCTCGGTCTGCCACTGCTTGGAGGCACAGAGGTCTTTTCTTGTAAGTTATCCACTTTACTATGGCCACGGATCACTGTTCTTCAAAGTACCTAATAGAAATAGACTCTCCAGTGAAGGAATTTCCACAAAGTCCCTGCAGATCAAAGATGTCTAACTCCTGGACATTGACTATTCTGTCAGTTCTTCCACGAGGCAAGCTATTCCACAGAAGCAAAAACAGCCTCATTTTCTCAAGACAATAAGAAGCAGAGAAAAAGAAAAACTGAAATCCAAGCTAGCATTGCCTTTTTAAGTTTGAGAGTCTCTTACCTCCTTGCTACCATGTGCCCCCAGACATACTGGCTCCTTTTGATTCTACAGTGCAGTGTTTTATGCCGGGTGTTGCTGGCCAGAGGGCAGACGGATTTAGGCGGAGAGAGTTTCAGAGCATCATGTGTTGGTCTCAGCAAGGAAGCACGTGACTGAACAAGGACCAGCCAGGTGCAGTGTCTCCAAGGCGAAGCTGGAATAGCTCAGGTGACAGTAACTTCCTAGGAGACTGGCATACTTACACCCAAACAAATCGCCTGAACAGCCACATCTTTGCTAAGATGAGATTGAAACTTGCCAGTCTGAGCAAACCTGGAGAGCAGCAGCAGATGCCGAAGCAGTGAGGGGTGTGGGTAACCTGTCTGACCCCCAGCACCAGAGGGCTGATCGAGAGTCAGGGAAGGGTCCAGCCTGCAGTTAGGGCCTCTGGTCTGGTTCTTACCGACTGCAAATGGGGACTGCAGTCACTGGATGTCAACACTTAGGATCTGTATCAGTTAGGGAACGTGTAACAAATCACCCCCAAATTTAGTGGCTTTAAAAAAATTTTTTTTTCTTTATTGGTTTTAGAGAGAGAGGAAGGCAGAGGGGGAGAGAGATAGAAACACCGATGAGAGGGAACACCATTGATTGGCCGCCTCCTGCATGCTCCGCACTGGGGATCAGGTCTACAACCTGGGCATGTGCCCTGACCAGGAATCAAACCGGTGACCTCTTGGTGCATGGGTCGACGCTCAACCACTGAGCCACACCAGCTGGGCTAATGGCTTTTTTAAAAAAGATTTTTTAAATTGATTTTTAGAGAGAGAGGAAGGGAGAGGGGGAGAGAGAAACATCGATGTGACAGAGGAACATTGATCTGCTGTCTCCTCATGCCCCCTGCTGAAGATCAAGCCCACAACCCAGGCATGTGCCCTGAATGGGAATTGAACCGGCAACCTTTTGGTGCACAGGACGATGCCCAACCAACCAACTGAGCCACACTGGCCAGGGCCAAAATTTAGTGGCTTTAAATAATAACTATGTATTTAGTTTATAATTTAGGCTGGATTCAACTGGGCAATTTTAGCCTCATCTTGGCCTTCTCTTGTGTCTTCAGTCAGCCGCAGGTCAGCCAGGCAGCTTGGTTGACTGTTGGCTGGGGCAAGAAGATAACCAGGGCAAATCTCCAGTCTCCCAGCAGCCTCACCCAGGCGTGCCCTCATGGTCGTGCCAGGGCCCCGAAAGGGCAAGCAGAACATGCACGGCCCTGGGAGGGCTGGGTCAGAACTGGCACACCATCACTGCCACTGAATTCTCCCATCCAAAGCCATCCCAAGGCTATCCCAGAATCACACAGAGGGAACATAAGCTCCACTTGACAAAAGGAGTCGCCACATCTCCTTACAGCACATTGCAAAGAGCGTGGATGCAAGCATCCATGAAGGACTGTGGCTGTCCTGAAATCTGCCACAAAAACTTTACGACGAAACAAAACAAAGAAACCCACCAGATGCTAGAAGGAATAAACACTAAGCATTCAAGTCAAGGATCTTCTTTATTCTGTATTTGTATTCCACTAAATTAGGCACACATTTATTAAACAAGTTCTCTAAGCAAGGTCCTATGTTAGGCATTTCGTGGAGAAGACCAGTTTAAGAAAACAAATATTGCTCCCAAGTTTTAGGAACTCACACTATAGTGGGAGAGACAGATAGTTATTACAGAATGTCTTCAAAGTCACCAGCATTATGATGTTTTATAGCAAGAATTATGAAAAAGGAAGAGTTTAGAGAACGCTGCCTCCAGGGTGTGTGGGATGATGTGCCTGTGGCTGTAAGCACTGGACAAGAACAGGTCGAGTTGAATGCACCAGGTTGCTTGAGTTGTGCTGAGGAAAGAGTCCAGGAAGCCTGGAGTTAGTGTCTGTCTGGTGAGTGTGAGATGCTGGGAACAGGCAGGTAGATGCCAATATGATTTAGCATGTTAGAGGGGTCTAGAGAAATCAGGTGAACTCAGGTTTCTGATCAATTGAATGCATTCACCAATCGTCACATACTTGGTGGTGAAATGAATGGAATAGATTGGAGAGGAAGCAGTAAAACACGGCAACAACCCATAAGGAGGCAGAGAAAAAGCAGAGGGGGGAATGGTAGCTGAAAACCAAGATCATTACTAGATAGTAATTAATAGAGTGCTGGGGTTGTGTCACGGAACTGTGACACTTTATGCAGATGGCCGTCAGTCATGCAAACGCTTTGCATCGGTTTCCTGTCCACTCCGTACACGTTTGCTAGTTTGTCATATTCCCAGAAAGACTCTGGCATATATATCTCTCGTAGCCTTTTTGTTCCAAATTAGTAGCTGGAGTGGTACCAAAATGAAAATGTTTGCACTTCTCCTGCTTTAACAATTATTGATGGTCTGATTTCACATATCTCAGGCCTCCTATGCTCATATCATGAGAAATCTATAAAGATGTTTAAAATGTATCCATTCTGGTACTGTTCTTGACATCCCACGATTCTGTGGCCATGCTGTGGAGTTCAGTAACTCGAATGTGGAACACAGCATGATTCGTTGAGCACGGAGCTTTCACGATCTCAGTCTTCTCATCTGTGACCACGACGGGGTGTGCACAGCGGGGACGGCCGGCTGTGGAGGGGGGACCCTCGTGCACCAGTATGAGCAGCAGGGCAGTGTGCTAATGAGAGAAGTCTCTGGGCTCAGACTTCCCTGTTCAATTCATGGCTCTCTCCCTCTTCAGTCATATCATCAGGGGCATGGAATCTGGTCGGTCAGTGCCTTCGTTTTTTCAACTCTAAAAATGGGGAAACGCTAATATATGGTTCTGTGACTGGTTGTGAGAAGTGAGCTCACGCATGTAAAGCCCTTAGAGGCCGTGCACGGCAAGCACGCAGTGCGTGTCGGCAGTTACCAGGAGTAAGAGGAGCCCCCCTTCCGCCACCTTCCCGCGTGCCCTGCACCATGTTTTCACAACAAGGTTGATCAACACCGAGCGTCTTGCGCTGCCTGCAGGGATCAACAAGATGCAATTTCTGGTTTCCAGGCTTCGCGAGGAGTAACATTGTATATAAATGAAGCTGATATGGGACAGATGTGCCACACGCTTTAAAGAGTTTGAGGCAAAGTGCTGAGGCAGCTCGGGAGAGGGAGAGCAGATCCGGCGAGGCTAAGTGTGTGGCACTCGAGCTGAAGGATTTGAGAATCAGGCAAGCTGTGATGAGTTGGGGTTTGAGATGGGGCTAGGGAGAGAAAAGTCACGTTGAAGCTTCTAATTTAAAATGAGGAAATTGGTGCATATAATTTTCAGTTGCGTAAGAGCTCTAAAATTCAGTTCTGTGAAACCATGCTTTCCTTCCTTGATGAATGTATGAGAATTCTGTAAATGAGTTGTTGCTTCCAAAAATGTTAGCTGCTGGGCATGAAGTTTACCCAGCATTCACAGCAAAGCAGATTACTAGTGGAAACTTGAATTAGAAAAATGCTGACGCATTCAAAAATACAATTTGTACCCAATGGCTTGAAAAGAATAAAAACCTACCCAGTGACTCCGCAGTTCCTAAATGGGGTCTAATAGCATTTTCGTTTTCCGTGTTGGCATTTCCAGGTTGCCCTGACCAAGCTCCCGGGGAAGAGGGGCCTCGGTAGAATGGTGAGATGGTGCTTCCTCTCACGTCTCAGCAGCACCCAGTGCTTTGAAATCATTTTAATGCCATATGTGGTAGAGTCCGTGTAAGTTAAGTGACTGGTTTGCCAATTTCTTTAAAAAAAATTTTTTTTTTCTTTATTGATTTTTAGAGAGAGAGGAAGGGAGAGGGAGAGAGAGATAGAAACATCGATGAGAGAGAACATCGAATGGCCGCCTCCTGCATGCCCCCCACTGGGGATCAGGCCCACAACCTGGGCATGTGCCCTGACCGGGAATCGAACCGGCGACCTCCTGGTGCATGGGTTGACGCTCAGCCACTGAGCCACACCAGCTGGGCTGGTGTGCCAATTTCCTTGTCTGAGAATTACCTCGGGAATTTGTAAAAGAAATGCCGATTCTCTCGGAGCAAAGCCTTTGAGGATTTTGATCAGTAGGTCTGTGGCGAGCCCAGGAATCTGCCTGTTAGCAAGGACGGGATGCAGTGGTCGCCCAGGAAGAAACACGGAGTTGAGAGAAGGCTTGAGTGCGTGGTGCACGGTCACACAGGGTAGCCAGCAAACCAGAAGGGTGTCCTGGGGAGCACCACCTCCGAGTGCCAAAGGTAAAACAAGAACGGAATCATTTTGAGAAGGTGCACCTGAAAGAAAACACATTTTAAGCTCCTAATCAAAAACGCAGGTGTCAGCCCTGGCCGGTTTGGCTCAGCGGTTAGAGCGTCGGCCTGCGGTCCAGAGAGACCCGGGTTCGGTTCCCACTAAGGGCATGTACCTCGGTTGCAGTTTGTCCCCGGCCCTGGTTGGTCGTGCGGGTGGCAGCCACTTGATGTGTCACTTTCACATGGATGTTTCTCTCTCTCTCTTCCTCTCTCTCCCTCCCATTCTATCTGAACGAAAAAATGTCCTCGGATAAAAAAAAAAAAACAACACAAAAAACGCAGGAGTCAGAATGGGCCTTGTGCAAAGTGTTGGAGTCAGTGTTGGGTCTGAGCGCCCCCGGCTGTCTTCCTGGCTGGGTGTTCCTTAGCTCCTGGGCCTCTCTGTCACACCATTCCCTGTCCCTGCCTAGAGACCTGCCCCCGGCCTCTTTAGCTCGAGAACATCCTCTTTTGTAGCCTTCTCCCTGAAGGGGACGGATTAACAGGCACACGGTAACACAAAGACTTCCAAAAGAATCCCAGAAATCGGCTGGTGGAAAACATTTGGAAGCCGTCCAGCCCCCAAATCACAGTGCATCTTGCTGTCAGTAATAATGAGAAAAAACAGAGCCTGGAAGAACAATTCCCATCGAAACCCAGTTGTGGGCTCTTCGCAGGGACCCAGGACAGCCTGCGCATGTCACGGGCCAAGGATGCGCGTGGCGGGTCTGCTGAGCAGAGGCGCTTTGGTAGAGGAAGGCGGCCTTGGCTCCCGGGCCAGCCCAGCTTCTAAAGCAGATGCCGCACAGATACGTGATGAGCTGCTCTGGAGGAAGCAGATGACGACAATGACTCTTGTCTCCGAGGCACCCCTTTAATGATAAGTCGATTAATTTTACCGGCTGTGCCTACCAAGTGCCTTATAAAATTGTTCAAGGTGCCTTATGGATCCTACAGTTTTACAAATAGTTTAGAATGGCGAGGAGTTTCGCAGCAATATGCAATGTGAAACCAGGGTCCGGAAAGAGGCTAGTCTGTGTCTTTCTAGGAGTCATAGCTGAAGGTCCTATGGAACAGGTGTCTGTTTCTTTATTCAGGCTGGTGACTCCTGTGGGGCCTGCCACGGGTTACAAGGAAGAGAAAGAGCAAGGAAAGCGGGCAGGAAAGACCACTAGAGGGCAGGCAAGAGTTTGAGCCTGAAACTCTCCCCATAGAGGGAGAAAACCTGAGATGTGGCCAGTCCTGCTTCAGTCTGTGCAGCGGGTCAGACTGGCCCCTGCCATCTGCGAGCCACGCTGCCCTTTCCAGGAGCGGGCAGTGTTAAACGTGCTGCTGTCAGGTGAGGTAGCCTTGCCTTTGAAACGTCCCTCTCCAAAATGTCCACGTGGAAACTTGCTGGGAGAGAGAAAAACGCTTAGATTGATAGGTGGAGCCCCCGGTTCATGCTTGTGTTCAGTGATGACTTTCATGTAAAGATAGGAGCTGAAAAATTGATTTCTACTGCAGACTCACTTTTATAGAGGTATTTATGTTACCTATTTGAAGACATCAGGATCGCGTTACGCTGTCTGTGTGCAGGACAGAACACAGGGACCAGCACCTGGGGCTGCATGTTTTCTTGGTGTGTCTCCTGGAGCCCTCCACACCCTTCGGTTCTGGTGCACCTGCCAGAGTGCCCCGTGCAGACCAGTGCATGACAGGTGGGCTGCCTGGTGGTGGTGGCTCCACGTGAGGGTGTAGGACCCCTCATGCTTTTTCCTCCAGCCCCACTGGGGGCCCTGAGAATAAAACTCTGGAAGAAGCAGCAACACACACCAGTCTCTCGATGAAATGACCCTCCTTTACACACCTGCTGTCCCCTTGCCCTCCTGTGTCACCTCTGACTTTCCACGTGTTTCTCGTTCTTCGAAATCAGTTTGAAGCATCTGGGGGCATTTTAATCACTGCCTTTCACTGTCTATAAATCCTCCAGCCCCTGTTGCTGGTACCCCACGATGAACAGTTATATTGTCTGCGGTTATATTCGATTCTCTGGTAGCTCCAGATGTCACATCTTGTTTTCTTAATGACACTCTGTCTCTAGTAAATCAGCATCTGCTTTGCTGGGCTTCATCTGGGCCAGATGCATGGCTCTCAATAATTTGCTTTTTGGTTTTTATCTCACATCCAGGGTCTGGGGTTTGTCAGCCAAATCAGCCAGGAGACAGAGAAATAGCAGACTCCCGTGCAAATAGCACTGAATGAGCAAAGGGGCTGTGAGGGTCTAGCGCTCCTGCTGTTGAACTTGACGAGGACCTTTCGGGTGGGCCACCAACCCTCATGTACTTCGGTGTCCTCTTCTTTAAACTTAGAATATAACTTGTTCTGCATGCATGTTTTAAAAAGCAAAAATTAGAGAAGTTAAAGGGATTTCCAGAGAAGCAAACCATTAGATTGACGGGAAGGTCATTGTACCAACTTGGCAACATAAAGAAAGGGAAGCTGAGATGGTCTGACCACACCCTACCTGGAGCGGCATTGAAGAAACCGGACTTCATGTCTGGAAAGGGTCACCTGTCTCTGTGGACAATATAATTGCTAACTATGGGGTGCCAGCCAGCTACAAAGGCTGTATGATTTTCAGGCAACGGAATACAGTGATAAAAGATGTATAAAAATCCTGGCGAGGGTGTTGGGGGCACCAGGAAGGGACACCTTCAGGACAGAGGCCGTTCTCCTCTGAATCGCAGGCATAGGGCTTAGTTGATGGATTTCTCTCACACTGGCTGATGGACAGCTTCCTCTGGGGAATCTGTCCTTTGTCTCCAGTTTAGGACAGTCTCTAGCATAAAAGGGTAAAGAATTCATTGATGTCACCCGCTTTCCTCAAGGCTTTTCTCTTTCCAGGTGCCATGGTTAAAACCATTAAAATGTTAAATGCAAAGCCAGAAAGTTCCCAGAACCCCCTGCTGCAACACAGAGATGGCCCGGAGACCCGCCACTGTGCTGGGACACTCATCCCGCAGGAAACAGGCTGGAGAAGTCCACTCAGTATGGATTCCCATTGTCTGGGAGCAAAGGCTCAGACCTGTCCAAGGGTCCCGTTTTCTGAAAAGGTCCTGTCACTGAGGCAGCCATTGTGTGAGTGGAAGCCAGTGGGGATCACCACGTTTGGCCTAAGGATCTTACCCAAGGAAATACAGGCCTGGGGCCATAATAGTATGTGTGGGGAGAAAGGGGAGCTTTTAAGTGACCCTAAGGATCCCCTTAGACGAGGAAACCTCGGATGCTTTGGAACGTTTTCCCAGCTCCCAGCCTCCCAGCCTACAGGATATAAAGTTGAAAGGGAACATTTAGAGGCTGAATATTTGAAGTCAGAGTCTCTTCGCAGAACGGTTGTAAGAATGAAATATTAGTCTGGTAGAAATGGTATTGACTCCTTGGAATCCATCCTAATGGCTTTCCTTTGCTATCTGTGACACAGGGCTAAGGGCTGCTTGCTAATTGCAATCATAGGCACATCCTACAAAGGAACAAGTGACAAATGGGAAAAGCTTCAATCAATGTGCACCGAAGTGCTAGCTGAATCTGAACCCGAATTGTCGCTCCCATGGTTGACACTCGAAATGCAGAATCCATCCAATGCTTCTCCTCAAATGCTGTTTGATAAAGACCTGATGCCGTACTGGGTACACGTGGTGCTTACATGTAACTCTTAGGCACTCTGGCGACCACGAAAGGGCTAGAAAGAGGAGATGGATCTCTTCTAGGAGAGAATAACAAATCCATGTGGTAGATAGAATTATTATATTTCTTTCTCAGATGAGAAAACGGAAGTACAGAAATAAAGATATTTTGCAAGAGTCCTGTGAAGTCAAGTCCTCTCAGAATTACCCTTTCCCGTCCAACATTGAGGCAGTTGCTTACTGGATCGATGCAGAAATCTTGCAATCATCCTAGACAGCTCCACCTGCTAGTAACCATACCCCCTTAGTTTTTCAAGTAATACCAATTCATAGCTCAGAAAAGTTTATCAGAATCTGCTGATACATTGTTAGAAATAATGAGAACGTTTACAATGTGGCCAGCACTAGGATCAATATACAAAACCTGTATTTTTATATCCCTGGCAATTAGAGATTAAAAAACACAATTTAAAATTATATCAAATTCTTTCTTCTGAAATACATTTCATTCTCACTGAAGTACAACTTTTATTGTTTCTTTTAATAAGGTTCTATGAATTGTTAAGTCTGTCTGAAATATCTCTATTGTTCTTTCTTAAATTACAATTAATCTGGGAATAAAGTTACTAAATTAATTTTTTCCAAAGTGTTTTGCTAATATGAATTTATTCCCTCTTGATCTCTATTTTTGCTAATGGTGGGTCTACTGGTTAATTATTATAAATATTTTGCCTTTTCCCTCTGGTTGTTCCTAAGATTCTCTGCTTGTCTTCAAATGATTGTACATTGAATCTATAGATTTATTTGGGAAGAACTGACGACTTTGAAAACGGAATCTTCCAACCAGTCAACATATATCTCTTTTATTTAGTTCTCCTTTCATGAATGTCAGTAAAGTTTTATCATTTGATTTGCAGAAATCATCCACATTAGTCATATAATTATTATTTGATATTTTACATTTTTAGTGATGTTAGGTATAGCATTTTAATAACTTTACTCTTATTGTTGATTTATTGAAGTAAAAATGATTGTTGCATATTCATTTTGTATAGAGAGTTCTTGCTAAACTCACTCAGCAGTCCTAACACAATCAAACCATCTGTGAATGACCATGATTGGTTTCTTCCTTTTTTATCCTTCTGCTTTCTTGTGCTGGTCAGAACCTCTACTGCAGTGGAATAGAAGGAGGGAGAGAGTAAATTCTTGTTTTGTTTCTGATCTTGCTACTAGATGTTTATGTATATATTTTACTTTTATTATGATTTACAAGTCCCTTTCTTTTCCTAGCTTGCTAAGAGACTTTATTTTACTATGAATGGATTATGAATTTTGTCAAATACTATTGTCTGTGCCACAGGAGATCATAAAATGATCTTTCCTCTTATTTTGCTAATGACACGAAAGATGTTCCTGAGGGTGGTGAGTAGAGGCCAGAGCTGCAATTCTGGGTGAGCGAGGCTTGCTGCTCCTTTACAGTGTGCTCAACCATTCCCTGTGTGTCAGGTGATTTGTAAAGAATTATTTAAGTGGAAGTGTTAAAATGATACTTTACTATTATCAGAAATATGGGTAACCTTGCATTAAAAAAACAATAATGGATAATGTATTTTGATTTAAAATAAAAATAGCCACTAAGGGAAAAACATAATACATGAAGTACAGAGAGCTGGGGTGACAGAGCAACAGTTGTTGTAACGAGGGACTGAGGATGGGCTAGTTCCTAATCCCAGCGGATGCCCAGCTGGGGTTGGTTTCTCTCCTGCTCCCACCTGGACGTGGGGTCAGGAGACCTGGGTGTTATTCCTACCTCTAACTTCGGCCATGGCTTTGACCCTTCCGGAGGTTCCTGAGTCATTTCTTCCCATTTTGTCTTGCTGTTATCTAGTCTGTATCGTGGCATCAGATAATTTATGCCTGTTATTCTCCATCTGAAAATTCTCTCCCAGTCTCAGGACACATCTTCCATTTAATATCTTTCTCTGCGATTTTTCCATTAGGTCACGCTCATCTCATCCGGCTTTTAGATGTCTCAAGAAGGCATTTGGGATCCATATATTAGTAAATAGACACAGTTGCTTTTAGTTTGCAGGAGAACAGAGAGCACCCTGGGAATATTGCAGCCATTCATTTGCAAACGATTTAAGAAATACTTCATCATGCTTTATTGTGTTTCATGTGATATAAACACACCTCTCAATTGAATTATACTCTATATTCAAGTGGGAGGTTAAATTGTACTGCAGACAGAAAGAGAAAAAGTACAGTGATTTTCAAAAGAGTTGGGGAAAAGGAAGGGAATTTATGTCATTAGTAAGAACGTGTCAGTATAAAACCCTCCGCCAAATCCTTTAGCTCCGTGGCTCATACATGGTATTTGAAAGCTGCTAACATACTTTTCCCCAGCAACAGTGCGGGTTCTCTTGGTTCCTGTTACCACATTAAATAATAGGAGTAGATTTAACAATTTTTGGTTTGCGGTGGTATTATTTGTACAGGAATAACTCTGTAGAGTTTCTAAGGGGCAATGATATAAACTTGAAGATACCAGAGAGTGGACCCCAAACAAGATAAAGGGTGGTTTCTCAGGACCAAGAAGAGGACATTGTTGATCCCTTGTGTGGTAGTGGGTGCTGGTACTGGCTGTAACACTACTTGGTGATACAAGGAACAAACGAATGATGTACCCACT
The DNA here is from genome assembly GCA_030848825.1 of Tadarida brasiliensis. Taxonomy (NCBI): domain Eukaryota; kingdom Metazoa; phylum Chordata; class Mammalia; order Chiroptera; family Molossidae; genus Tadarida; species Tadarida brasiliensis. Next base: position 66,747,560 of record CM061270.1, on the reverse strand, counting down.
AATATGGATGACTCTAAATGTAATTATGCTGAGGCAAAAAAGTCAGACAGAAAAAAGTAACATACTGTGAGTTCCATCCATATACAATGCTGGAAAATACAAGTAACTCTATAGTGACTGGAGTTAGAACCATGGTTACCTGGAGATGAGGTGGGTGGATTGTGGAAAGAGGCAGGGGGGAAGGGTGACAGAGGGACAGGAAGGGACTTTGCACTGGATAATGAATTCACAGGTGTGTATCTATAACCCTTATCAGATTATGTGCTTTAACTATGGGCAATTTATTTTATATCGATTACACCTCAAAAATCTTTTATTTTTTCTTTTATTTTTAAATTTTTAATTTTTAAAGCATATATGTTTTTTAATATGTTTTTATTGATTTTTTAGAGAGAAAGAGAAACATCGATGTGAGAGACATCAGTCTGCTGCCTCCTGCACGCCCCCTACTGGGGATTGGGTCTGCAACCCAGTCATGTGCCCTGAACAGGAATGGAACCCGGACCTCTCAGTCCATGGGACGATGCTCAATCCACCGAGCCACACTGGCTGGGTCCAAAAATCTGTTTTAAAACGTGGGCAACAGTTTATTTTTATTTTTTAATTAATTAATTTATTTTTGTTACAGATGTTTCTCCTTTTCCCCCCCAGACACCCTCCTCACTATCCCGCCCCCCACCCCCACCCGGCAAGCATTGTCGTCTATGTCCATTGGTTGCGCATACATGCATATAAGTTCTTTGGTTTATCTCATTCCTCCCCCCCTACCCCCCTCTTCTGAAGTGTGTCAGTCTAAACCGTGGGCAACATTTTAAAAATCTATTTTGGAATCTCAAAGTAAAATGAGATCAATAACCACACTCCTTCATAAGATTATTGTGATTATGAAGTAAGTAACCCATACAGCGTGCTTAGAACCATGGCTTGCGATAGCAAACCCTCTTAAAATATCACCAGTGTTTTTCTCGGATCAGTGAAAACACATATCTCCGAGCAGAATAAAGAAGGTACTTTCTGAAGAAAATTGCAGGTAGAGATTAAAAGGCAGCTACATTGGTGTCGAAGACAGAATTGTGTCCCCTGAAAATTCAAATGTTGAAGTTTTAACCTCTAGCATCTCACAATGTGACTGTATTTGAAGATAGAACCTTTAAAGATACGGCTATCTAATATCACGACCGGTGCCCTTCGAAGAGGGAGATTAGGTACAGAGAGAGAGGCCAGGAACGCAAGCACACAAAGGAAGGGCCACGTGAAGACAGAGAGAACACAGCCACCTGCAAACCAAGACCAGCGGCCTCAGAAGAAACAACCCTTCCAAGACCTTGGCCTTGGATTTCCAGCCTCTGGAACTGTGAGAAGACAAATGTCTGTTGTTTCAGCCACCCACCCTGTGACATTTTGTCATGGCAGGCCCAGCACACTCATGCACACCCCCAGACGTAAGGCCTCCAGCAGTCACAGCACTTCTGAGTCTATCAGGCGACCCTCGTCAACATGCCTCTCTCTGCAGGGCACCCAGGTTTTCCTGCGCAGAGCGGCAGCCGGCTGTCACTCATCTGGGGGCGGATTGCAGTGACAAGCCTTTCAGCTCTCAGACCCAGACCCTGCAGCGCCTCCTCTGGTGCCTGCCAGTGGGGGTGCCCGCGGGGGTGTGCAGCTGGGCGTCGTGGTCCCCGGCTCCAGACTCCCACTGCTTGGTGCCACTGTCAAGAGCGGAGGAGCCCGGGCTTGACGTCATCAAGGGTTCTGAGCGGTGAGACATCAGAAAGGAAGAAAACAAATGAAACTCACAGATTACTTGACTCACGGGGATTTTGTTACCTGGTTCGTTTATGGCACCTTTCATCTGAAAATTTTATCTTGGAACATAGAAGCTTAAACATCTTCAATGGAATTACTGTGCGTTTTCTAAGACCCGGTGTTCTTTGTGTAAAGGAAGGCCTGCCCCTGCTCTCTCCCTTAAGATACCATGTCCTCATTTATTTCCCTGCCTTTTAAACTTCTCTTTCTATAGAACAAGCCCCTTAAACACTTCTTAGGATTTTTTTTTTTTATCATAAACCAGATATTTTATTCTTTGAATGCTTGGTCTCTCCAACCCTCATATTAAACTTCCCACAGTGAATCCGTGAGCAATCTGTCATACAGAGACACAGAAACTCCTCGGAGACAGAGGGGTGAGGTTTCACATTTCACACACAGACTTCTGGGCACTCGTGTTAATAAACCCCCGTCAGGCTTCCTCGCGTCCACAGCCCTTACCTCTCCTAGAGCTCAAGGTGTCACGTGAACCAAAACCGATTGGAAACTGTTCATTAATTTATTCGTCATATACTTATTAATTAATGGGTTACAAAATTGAATGGGAAACATTGTTTGAAGGGGGTTTGCAATCTAATTGAGGGATTCAAAAATGTCAATAAATGTGTATAAGAATTATTTGTAGGTCCAGGTGGAGTTAGCAGTATGGATGGTGTTAGAAGGAGATAGAACATAGGTTGAGGTGGAAAGAGGGTCAGGGGGACTGGTAGAGGAGATGACCTTGGAGCAGAGACTTGAAGTACAGGGGTGTTTAAATGCAGACCCCCTTCCTCTGCCCCTAATACTGACGTAGATGCCCCCAGACTTGTGGGACAGGAGACTTTCCCTTTATGGAACTGACTTGGAGTCCAGCTGGTCACATGCCATGACATGGTATCTGAATATTTTTACTATTTCTCATTCGTAAAAAGATATTGACCAAGGACATTTATAGAGAGTGAACTTTGGCTCTTAAAAGTGTGCTACACTGAGCAAAATATGTGGGAGTTATTTATAAGTTATTTCCTGTAAGTTCCATTATGTGCCTGAAGTATATTCTAACCTTCACTAGAAATGACTATCCGTTCTCTTGAAGCGTTGGCAGTTTAGAAATATACCACTTTGAAAGCAACCAGCTCCTGGCCTGTAGCTTTTTCCAGAAGGCTCTTCTGACATTCGATATATCAGTGTTCTTCCTTCTGTTCAATTCTCAAATCTGAAAATATGCAGATTTGTAGCACAGATTTTGCCCTTAACGACATGCTATTTTTTAATGTTTGCTGCTTATTTTATTTGTGTTATTCAAAGATAGGAGGAGCTCCCGGAGAACAGTGACCACGCTATCCCCTTCACCCCCTTCAAAATGCCTGGCAAAATACCTGCCACACAGCTGTCATTCTGGTTATGAAGAAGGCCCTGCCCCGCCACTGTGGCCAACAGCTTTCTGGCTGGTGCTGGCTTCGGAAGGCTTGTTCTCCAAACTGCCATGGACTTTGGTGCCCATTCCAAAGAAGGTCCTCATAGTAGAAAAGTTGCAGATGCCAGAAGTCAAGAGAGATTGAACTTAGAGGCAAACAAGGGTGTTTTCATAAAATGCTGTAAATTTCCAGAATTATTGACCTCCCTTCACTTTCTTCTACCTTGCTTTTCCTGTAAGGTGGGGGTCACTTCACCCACAGTTTACTGATGCAGTATTGTCAGACTTAAAAATAAATTACTCTACCCTGTTCCTTTCCGGTTAGGCCAGAAAGTGGAGGTAGCACAGGTCTGGTTTCTGGTGCCTGCATTTTGAGTTGGCACAGGGTACATGCAGGACCTCCACCTCCTCTTTACCTGTTTGCAGAAAAAGGATACTCATTTTTAGCTGAATGCTGCACAGATCACAACTTTCAATATCACTACTAATGAAGCTCGCTGCCTTGCTTAGAGTGCCATCCGAATGTGAGCAGCTAATTAGATTGATTGTCTATTTGATGCCGGCTGATTAGCTTTTGAAAGCCCTCTGAATTCCCGACTTGGTGAGAAAAATGCCCCTGACTTTATGATTGCTGATTGATGCTCCAGTTTCTGATTGCTGTGTGAATAGGCACGTAATCGCTCTGTCACCTTGACAAGGGTCTTGGTATTCATCTGATGAGGGAAACAGAGCGGGGTGCTCTGTTTATCACTGTCTACCCAACATTTCCAGTTTTGTAGAGTGTGCAGACCACCAATCAGGGGCCTTGGTGGCCTTGTGACAAGGCCACGTAACTGATGTCAGGTGGCTGCCAAGGGCAACGCGAGAGGAGGAGGCTGGCAGGTGACCTTGAGTCTCTGCTCTTCCGGAAGACTGGTTTTAGGAGGGGGATTAATCGGTATGGCCTTAAGGAGGAATGAAGTTCTGATGCATGCTAAAAACATGGATGAACCTTGAAAATAACATGCTAAGTGGACAGATATTGTGGGATTCCACGTACATGAAATACCTCGAAGAGGGAAATTCCTAAAAACAGAAAGTAGGTTCTAGGTTACCTGGAGCTGGAGGAGGGGAAAGGGGGGAGTAATTGCTTAATGGATATAGAGTTTCTGTTTGGGGTGATGGAAAAGATTTGAAAATAGTGGTGATTATAGTTACACAACGTATGAATGTCATGAATGCCACTGAATTGTGCACTTAGAAACGGTTGAAATGGCATTCTTTATGTTATAAGTATTTTAGTCGTAATCACCAGAACTGTTTTAGAAGCTGAATTTAGGTCCCTATGTATGGGCAGGAGTGCCCAGAGCATTCTTTCTGATTCCGGTGCTAGCACACCATGACTTTCCACATTTGGGGCAGAGTTTTGACTTTCTTTATCATTTAGGTATATTTATCATTAGGTACATTTAAAATTTTAAAAAAATCTTTTCATTTACCAAGGTGCTCAGCTGAAGCATTTAAAAAATTTTTATCTTTATTGTTAAAAGTATTACAGATGTTCCTCCTTTTCTTCCCCTTTGAACCCCTCCTCCCTGTCCCTGCCCCCTCCCTTCCGGCACTCTTGTCTGTGTCCATTGGTTATGAGTATATGCATATACGTTCTTTGGTTTATCTCTTCCAGACCTCCTTCCCTCTGCGGTGCTGAAGCACTTTAAAAAGTAGTATTCCTCTGGAGAGTTTTAAGAAACAGAAGGTACATATTTGAGGGCCAAGAGCAAGGCAGGGAAGTATGTATTCAATGCGTCAGGAGCACACCTCCACAGTGTTGGGTGAGCTTGTCCACATCAGGCAGCCTTGCCCCAGAGATCTCTCCGACACCTGTGCCCAGTCCGAGCGCAACACGCTGGCTGCTTTCGAAACCCACTCGTCTCCAGCTGCCTGCTGATTACTCTGGCCATTCAGGGAGATTCAAAATCCGCTCTTCTGTTCCTCTCTTTTGCACAGTAATTATATTTACTTTCACAGAAGGCTGAGTGAGGGCGAAGTCAGGGATTTGTATGGTGCAAGATGCCTCGGTCTGCTTTTGATATCTGAACGGAAGATGAGGATTAATTCCTTTATTTCTCAGGGAAGTCGGTGTGGACCCTTTGGCATGCGGCAAGCAGAAGTTCCTCGATCAGATACGTTTTTCACAGTGGACGGGCTGCCAGCTGTGGCTACAGCGCTCTGAAAAGCTATTTTCTTCACTTTAGTGTCAGTTTGTGTCGACTTTGAATTTCGAGGAGAAAAAAACGCCATTAACCTCCAGAAATTATTAGAAAAAAAAATCGTGTAGCTGCGTGGTGTGGCAAAGTAATGGACAAACAATTATATGCAAATGAAGGCCAGATACTAGAGGTCTCAGAGTGCAGGAGTCTCAGATGAATCCCTCGCCATAATCTCGTTAATAGCGGAGCACATGTTGAATCCTAGCTGTCCTTCCAACACTTCAGTGGGGATATAGTAGGATTAACATGCCAGCCCAAAACTCTGGCTTTTAAAAAATTTTTTTTTATTGTGTTCCTAGGAATAGCCAGTGGTGTGAGAGCCCAAGGTGTTTTAAATAGACTGATTACTTACATTGATTGATGATTAGACTCAGAATAATTTTCTTGCCTTGGATGAGAAAAAGTGACGTTATTGACCCTGTTCATTCAATCAAAATGGTAATGCGACATGAGCATGCCTGCTCGCAGGAGCAGCGAGCCGGGGGAGAGGCTAAATTATGCAGGGGCTGCCTCCACGCGGTGTTTATGAATACAATTGATTGACATTGCCGATCGCCCCTCCTCGACACACAGGCGTCCACATGCGCTCATTTCATTACAGATAAACATGACATTGGGGCTGCAGACATTGTTTTTGCTCCGTGTTTCATTGGGAGGATGACCACCACTATCCTTTTTGTGGCTAATGTGCCATTATGTGTAAAAGGGGAAAAAAATGACAAAATGCAAGGTATTATCAGAAGCACTCAGAACTTATACTTGGTAAAGAAAATTGATTACCCGAAATACCTGTCAAGAGAATTCTGTGTTCTCTAGGTCACTTACCATGCCTCTCTAATTGCTGAATGGATCGTTCTCCTCCGTGTCCTCCAGGTTTAACTGGCTCCCCTGGTGTGGGCTCCTTGGCCTCTCTCTCTGGGGAAATTCAGTCCCTTGTGATCTCTTTCATTAACACTCTCAAAGGTGCACAGACTCTAGAAGTCATGTTGCTATATCTCCTTCCACAACCAGAGTTTGAAAGCAGGTTGATGTAGGTGGAGGGAGAGAGGAGACTTGTAATAGGGTTGAATGCGGGATGAAGTGAGGTCAGGATTCAAAAAATGTGAAAAAGGATGGATCCCATGATTGAAAGCAGAACACTGGAGTGGGAATGTTACACTTTCTGCTTGTACACAGCTGGCCCTTCTTCTGGGAAATGGACCTTCTGGGAAATTGTCTTCTTGATGGCTTTGCTGTGTTTTTTGTAAGAGTGTACAAGAGACATAATCTAGAGATAATTGATCTTCAATTCAGAATGATTAACTAACAAGACTTATGGTCCCTGAGATAAAGGGGAACAAGGTACATATACATGCCAATTTATGACAGTTTCAGACACATCTATAGACCTCATGTTGCTTAAGATAGAGTCCAGCTGTTATTCTAATAAGGAAATTGTAGCTAATTCTGGATGTTTATGGAAAACCTAATCTCTTATTTTATACCAGGAATCCAAACCCAGGCAGACCATTTTAATATGCTTAGGTTATATCTCTGACAAGAAAGAATATTGAAATAAATAATTGGCCTCATAAAAGATCAAATAGATGAAATATAATGGTTACACTCAGGTTTAGCTTAATCATACTGCCAGCTTAAATTTTATGGAATTTATTTTTCTAAAGAAAACATGCTTAAGGTTTGCAAGAAAGCACGGAGGGAAAGCTGAGTCGGCAGTTCCGAAGCTGTCACTAACATTGTCTGCGTAGCCACTTACCTTTTCCCACCTTTTCAGCTTTGGAGGCAACGTATAATCCAAGCACTTTCAGTGGGCCGTTTATACCACCACGTGGCATAATTCTGCTCTCTTTCCAAACCTTCCAAACCTCTGGTGTTAGACTCCAAATATCTCCTCTAGTACTTAAACCTATACGTGAGTGTGTACACACGCACACGTTTCTGTTGGTGGCTACACTGTGGTTTTTTTGTTACCTCCAGCATAAGTGCATTTACGTTTGATGCCTACATATTCAAATCTTATTCCTTCAGGAACAGCTGGCCTCTAAGACTCACCACTACAGTGAATTGAGACAGTTGTCAACCTCATAGCTTTGGATGCCACTGGTAGAGGGATAGTATCTCTATCACCAGGTTAGACGGATGTTGGACAAACGGTCATACATGTTATGGCTGATTATTCAACATTTAGCTGAACTGCTCCATGAGCAATCCATGCTAACACTGAAACTGAATGGAGTAAGGGCACCTGGACTCAGGATCAGTCCGATTTGTCAACCAATGCAAATAAAGTGAGAGTATTTAGGTCAGCTAAAATAACATGGGCTAAGGAACCTCACTGACTTAAATAAGGTGGAGAAAATGCCTGGACATCTAATGGATTAGGGGACTCCTGATTTTTTTTTTTTTGAATCAGTCTGTTAGGATTTTAGTGAAAATAAGAGATCTTCTGGTGTCAATGGAAAAGTAGATATAAGAGCCAAAGGAAATAGTGGCTGTTTTGCACATAGACATTATCCTAGGAACTCCACAGGGGACTATAAGTAGAAGGCACCCCTGAAGTCCCCTGTTCCTTCTCCATTGGTTTCTGTGTTTCTCCCCATCATAACTCTTATCATGTACATCATAATAGGCTTTTGTGTCAGTAAACTCCTGTCTAGACAGTCAGCTCCTTTAGAATAGACACTGCTCTTATCAGACATTTCATAATAAGTTTTGTGGCAATAAACTCAATTTCTAGAAAACGAGCTCTTTTAGGACATGACACTGTTTTACTAGTTTTTTACTCTCTAGTGTCTAGCGTGGTGTATGGAACACAGTGGGCTCTCAATTGTTTGCTGACTTTATCAGTGTACAGAGGGAAGAGGAAGGGGGATGAGGTCATGTGCTCACTCACCCTGGGTTCACAGGAACGCTTAGACACCTGGTGGAGTGACAGGACTGATGGACTGCACTCTTTGGAGAAGTGATGAGTGACCTTTTCGACAAGCCTTGTTACTGGGGCTAATTCTACGATCCCAGAGTTTACCACATTGTCCCGATAAGTTGACTATGCCATTTGGAACCAACTAAGGATTTTGAAAAACCTTGAGAAGAAACCTTATGAAAATGGAGACAGTGATGAAAATGCAGCTAGAAAAGGTACAGGAGAATGGCTGTTAATATGAACAGGAGTTTAGGAGTCTCTTTTGAAACTGAATTCTGATACAAGCGAACATATCTTATTTCCGCAAAGATCTCATGAAGATTCATGCACTGAGCATTTACTTTCTGCCAGCATAATACTTTGTGATAGAAATTCAAGTGTGAATGCAGACCCATTCCTGCCATCAAGTGTCTTAACTTCTAGCTGCAGAGAAACAAGGTCATGAATAAATAAAGACAAAACTGTGTCACAGCTGCTCTGTTTAAGATGTTGCTCGAAGCCCAGCCGGTGTGGCTCAGTGGTTGAGATCAGCCCATGTACCACGAGGTCACCGTTCGATTCCTGGGTCAGGGCACAGACCCAGGTTGTGGGCCCAATCCCCAGTGGGGGGCATGCAGGAGGCGGCCAATCCATGTTCTCTCTCATCGATGTTTCTCTCTCTCTCTCCCTCTCCCTTCCTCTCCCTCTAAACACCAATAAAGAAAGAAAAAAAAAAGGATGGTGCTCCAAGAGAGGGTGTGGTCAATTGTGCAATAAGTCTCAAGGTCAAGGAAGGCTTGGTAGAGGGGTGACCTCTGAGCTGAGCATTGAAGATAGAGAAAGTGGCCAGGGAGATGAGGGCAAGGGAACGGGAAGCAGTGTGAGTGCAGACATGATTCTGTGGTAGCCCAGAAGGCATGTGTGAGTGGGAAGGCAGCTGTGGGTTTCACTGAAATGAGATCTGTCCCATCAGGTGCTGTCAGGTGGAAATGGCAGGGTAAGTAGCATATTTGATAGCAACCAAGATAAGGCTGCCTTGCAAATTGAACTTGAAACAAGCTAGATGTAAATACAGATCTATTAAGGCACAGTGCTTCATGTGTTATATCTGTTATCTGCCTGATGCTGAGATGTATTTGTGATGAGTGGCAGGAGCTGGGGGGCCTGCCAGTCCCAGTAGGGTATAAGACCAAGTGAGGTTTTTCCCAAAGAGAAGTGTTTGCTTACAAGTACACACAACCCCTGTTGTATTACAATGTGATTATACTTCTGGCTCTTCTGAGAGATAAAATTGTCTATGATGGAAATCAGAGAGCGAGCACAATGCAAGGCTGGGGGCTGGTTGGCAGCACGGAAGATCAAACTGTCTTTTAACTTGTATCAGACAAGGGATTAACACTGGATTTCGTGATATTTTTGACTGATACTCAGTTCCATTAAGGACAATCTTGGGAAATTATCTGAATGCATGTACTTAAATGGATGGGTGATAAATTATATCGCTATAGCTGTCTTTATGAAGAGGGGAGAATTCTGTAGTTAGACACTGGGGATTAGGCTTTGCTCTGTATTTTATAATTATCTTATTTCCGCATCTTAAATTAGTAAAGTGGAGCTGATGGGTTTCCCTCATTCCACGGAGAACAAGCATATCACACTATCAGGAAGCCAGCATTCTTCTGTGTTGTCTCCATCGCCCGCAAGATACCGTAATACAAATAGCCCTCCCTGTGATGAAAAACGCACATTTCTCGGCAGAATGATATCTGATTCGACACTGTGTTTGTCTTTATCCATTATGCCCCTTTGAAAGGACAAACACATGCATTTCATTTACCATCTGATCTTCATTTTATCCTCACCCTCTCCCACCCGTCCACGCCGGGCTCTGCAGCTCCCAGTCCAGATTTATGAGATAATAGACCGGTGCTTTGCCACAGGGATAAAATGCAACAATGAAAGTTTTGAATCCAATAAAATTTTAAATGCTTTTAAAATGCTTTTAAAACAGCAAACGCTGTTGCCCAGGGTTGAATTTGATTGAAGTGGAACCAGGTCTGAATGTCCAATGACCATTTTAGACTTTATCAAAATTAATAATGTTTCTGTATCCATGAACGTACTTTGGAAGGTTTACTTGTACCAACTGGCAATTTAGTTATTATTGTAATTCATATATTCTGAGCTATACCAGTAGGGTGATAAGAATAGCATCTGAGTAACAATTACCAGTCCTTCCTCCCAAACAGTTCTGGGAAACCCCAGAATCTCTTCTGTGACCCATGGGCCAGTTAGTGTTCTTAGAAACTTCAGTAGAATTATCCATTTTTCTCCTCTGAGGCTGTGGCTTGCTCTAATGATGTCTACTATTTCAGTATTCTGTCTTGCTGTCCCCATTAAACCATTTAAATGTTCTAGTAATTTTAACATCTTTCATCTAGGTCACATCATCCCAGTTTCTCCTTGCCCTGAAAGCAAGATAAATATAATTATTCAGACCATGAGCTTCACTTTCAGATGGAAAATGTTGTCACAGCTTATATCATCAAGTTTTCCAGTAAGAGGATCACGAACTGTTACTTGTAAATCTCTTTTTCAGATTTGGTATAACATAGGATATGATCTGTAGTCAAACGAGGCAAATCTATTCCAGTCATTAGTTTTCACTGTCCACTGGGGGAATGAGGGAAGGTAGGAGAAATGTTCTCGGTTTGACAACACTGCGTAATTTATCCATCCAGTGAAATATCCTTTCTGGGTCAAAAGGAAATGAGCCACCTTGTCAATTAGTACCAGCATCTTCTCCAGTAAAGAGATCTGTCACTTTGTCCCGCCTCATTGTGTGGAGAAAATGTTCTCGAAAGCGAGAGTAGTTAGTTTATTGTGGTATACTAGCCTGTAGTTTTGTATTGGCTGAATGGTTTAGATTTTTAGAACAAAGGATCATCCCTTTCAAAATGATTTCCTCTGGGGTAACTGTGATTGCTCCGAAAGCATACGGCAGAGAAGGCAGCTCTGGGCAGACACAGATCGTGTATTCCCATTGGACCAGGACTGAGCTTCTGTTAGGCAGAGCGAGTGACACCCCCTCCCCAGCATTAATTGCATAGTCTGATTTATATGAAGTTGAGCAAGCACCTGCTAGGAAACCAACTCAAATGGAGTTCAGGCATGTCTGGAAGGCTGGAGGATGGGTAGACTGAATGGTAACCCAAATGCAAAGCAAAGGTAATTAGGCTGCACAGGGTGAATGTATCATATTAGAAGATGCAGTCTGGCTCAATGGTCAAGATTCTACAACAGGGGATGGGAGCGAGAAGGGAGCGTCTGTAATGTGTTGGTGGATGAAAAATAGCGTTACCGGCATATAAGAGGTGACACTCTTGCTGGTTCATTCATTTCTGTTCCTATCAATAGTTACACATATGGACACAAGTTTTTTCCTAGTGGAACTAAAAATACAAACGCATATTTACACACTTATTTGTGTAACAGAGTAAAACCTCAGTCCGTGTATAGGAGCAGCGTAATTACATCCACATATAATCATTTGCATATGAAAGTTCTTGATTTGCACGGACAATTATAAGTACTCTTTTTGCTGATGCAAATGAAGAAACACCTTTGGAAAATTGGCCTCATAATTTCTAATCATATATCATTGAGTGGTGCATACAGTTTTAGGAAAGGAATTGGCATCATTTTAAGAATAAGAAGTCATTTAGGCAGATTTTCTCTGCGAGAAGTGCCTGACAGAATCTTTTTTTTTTTTTTTCTGATTATGCATAAAAATTGAGCATTCAATGGTGCAAAGCTGAAAGAGATAAAGGACTGACTTGGGGGTTCCTGGATAAGCACAGAATGGTGTACTTGACTTCACTTGACTATCATAAGAATTTTATAAATATTTTTATTAGAAGCAATCAGAGTATTGTTTGGTTGTACAATAATCCTTGCACCACAGAGGACTGAAATCCCAGAAAGGAAGGGATTGTAGCAAGTTATTGGTTACGTTTGAAAGAGTCGAAGCTCTTGGTTTAGAAGTCAAGAGGCCATGCTAGGCCTTTTCAGTCACATTCCCCAGGTTTCTATCTCTTCAGATGGATTTCAATGTGAGTTAAATATGTCCTAAGGGACAGTGAAACTCACATTAGGATTTTAGCGGTTGTCAAAAAGCCCAAGATCTCTCAAAAACCTAATTATTTAACACGATCTTTATTGTGGACTTTCTGTCCGAAGCGTTTGGTCTTTCTGGGGTGTTTCTCTCCAGTTATCAGTTATTTAGATACGTGAAATTGCTTCTTGTCATGAGCATGGTCAGGACGACACATTTTTCAGTTCTGTCATTTATGTACTTTCAGTAATTACACTTCATTTACTGGGTCATGAGAAATGACACTTTGTTTCTAAGTGAATAGAGTTATAATGAACTCACCTCAGGTTGTTAAATCCTAAGTCTGTAACCGAGGTGACTCTGCCCTCATAAAATCTCTCGGCACTAAGACTCCCCACCCCTGTTTATCTAAGAATAGAACCATCTTGAACACATAAAACAGATGCCTTTTGGATGGCTGCTGACTGCTCTAGCCAAGGGAAGTTGAAAAATAGATCTTTTCAAAGGGTATGGAGAAGCTGTTGGGAACACAGAGCCACAGTTGAGTGACTCAAGGTACGGGGATGTATTCCCAGCTGGGTGGGGCAGGTGCTCTCCCTTCACTTCCTCCAAGGCCCACATGGATCCATATCTCTGCCAGGGAGGATTCTGGGCATCATTCTCCCGCACGTTTTATTCTTGTACTTCTAGATACGTTAGCAGTTCTAGAAACTGTCATTGCCTTGGCATAGTAATTCAGTTTAAACTAGAATTGATTCCCAGTTGTTTCATTCATATATTTATGGTATTGATAGGGAGGACTGTGAATATATATGCGTATACATGAAACTGAATATATATGTGTATATACACAATATATGTATGTGTGTGTGTGTGTGTGTGTGTGTATTCCAAATGAAGAGTTCATCCGTATGATAGCGAGGTGTGTTTTTGGTTTGTTTGTTTTTGTTTTTTTATTCTCATGGAATAGGTTTTGTAATTTGGAGGATTTTTGAGGGCATGTCAATCATTACAAGACCTTCTGACCTTTTTATATCTGTGATGTATCTTAGGTTTACAGTAACCTTATCATGAAGGTTAGGCAAATATAATAGTCCCTATTTTCTAAATGAGAGAACTGAACTGAGAGGGTTTAAATGATCAGTCCAGAGCGATAGCACCACTAATTGCAACACCCAGGGCAGACCTCAACCTCAAGGACCCCTAGTCCGGTGCTCTTTCTAGGACTACCAGGCTTGTGTCTTCCTGTCTTACCTGTCCAAAAGCACCTACCACAGCCTTGCGTAAAGCATGTATTCCAAGCTAATACTTATTAGATTAATGAAGATTTCCTCCTTAGAGATAACAAAATATGCCCCAAATGCTGAATGATCTCACCTGTTAGCTCAACTACAACATCTTGAAAAATACTGAAAGGGTTACACCTTAGAAGACAAAATTGTCATCTTAAATATCCTGAAGATTTACATTGTGTTGTGTATGACCTGGAGTCTAATGAAGTTTGCGCTCTCTCTTCTGCTCTGAAAATTTCTATAAGAAACACTTCAGTTCCCAAATCTGCCATGCAGCCTTGTCTGCCCGTCCAACACACACACTTGTTCTAAGGTGTCTGGCCTCCCATGGGGCTCACCTCTGTGGCACTGTTACACATATTTGCACCCCTGTTTCATGCCCATCTCTTTGTTCATGACAACCAGGTTAGGAACACCTGGATTACAAGGGTAGTACGTGAGTCCCTTTTTATTTCCTTCAAAGCCTACTAGGTCCTTAATGCATGCTTCTTAGATGAATAATAGAATCGAAATGAGCTGATTTTATGTTACATTTTTCAGCCATCTGTAGGCATACTGTATCAAATTGGAAGTGCCACAGTTTAGGAGACATGAGAGGATATAAAGGGAGTGGTAATTACTATGAAGTGGATATAAAGCGAGATCTTGAAGACAGGTTAGCTACCTGGCCCAGCAGTGGGCATGATGAGCTGTACACATGTTTAATACATACTTCCGTAACAGGTGGCAAACTTTTTGAAGATACTCATGGAGCTTAGCACTGTGCATGGCAAAGAATAGGTATCCAGGAAATACTTGTCAACCTAATTAATAGAAGATGTTTATAGGCAGATGAAGAACATGCCTCCAGCCCTACTTCCTCATCTGAGTCATCAAAATTCACCAGTTGGTTAACCATCTGCCTCCCTAGCCAGAAGATGAAGGCTTGGTGAGAGAAAACTACAGGAGGTAGAGGATAGGCAATACCCATGCAGAATGAACGACCCACAAGGTTAGTAGCTGTCCCGTACTCCTCAAAGGTCAAGGGGTGCTAGGCTGCTCGTTAGGAGCTAAGGAAAATGCAGTGTTAGAGACGTGGACTGGAACACCTGAAGCTCGTAAAGCATGTTTCATAACTCAGAAACAGTCCTCACACCCACACTCGGGCAATATGAGGACAAGGTCCAAGGGCCACGAGCTCCAAGGGCCACGAGCTCCAAACTCACGCCGGACTTTGCTAAAGCTTTACAATGTATCTCACAAAAGGAAAAGCAGGAAAAGTGGACACTTAAAAAAGGCACATAAAGGTGAAAATAAAAGGGAGCTAGCTCATTCTCTTGATTAACACTGGGTGATTTGCAGTCACTAAGACATTAAGCAGTTACCCTTTACCACGAGCCCATGTCCGGAGCCCATACTGGCTCCTCCCGGGAGCTGCAGTATCTGTGGACGCAGCGTCACAAGCAAGGGGCATCAGGATCTCCCCCCATTCTGAAGGAAACTTGCCATCATCTCCTCCAGCATCTGACTGGTCAACCAGGGCCCGTCACTGGCATTTGTGTGGGGTGATGCTTAGAAAGATCCACTCCCCTGAAGGTCCTCCATCAAATCTGCTGTCATCATTTTGGGGACAAGCTAATAATGGCCATGCACACAGAAGCCTGAGTTTTAGCAGACAAGAATTCAGACTTAGTGTTGCCCAGGATGTTCCAGATCACACCAGAGAGAATCATTGGAGATGAGGATAAATACACGATGCATTTGCTAGTTAGCCTGCAAATGAATGATGACCCCTGGAAAGAATACCTATTCGAATCCTATCTTTTTGAGCAAAATTGGCCCCGCCGTGGAGACAGAGCTGTTCCTCCATTTCTAACTTTAATATTCCTGCTTTGGCACAGGTATGCCTTTTTCATTAGAGCGTTTCAAGCAGAAAAGATAATATCTGAATACATTATTCTATGTATTTACTTCAAGCTTAGCAGAACTGAAGCTTGGGGGAGCAGCTTCCACGCGGGGAATGCTAACAGGAGCGAACAGGGGAGCGAGGGGGAGAGACAGATGTGATGGGCAGTGACTGTGGACCTTGTGTAGGGTCATTGGAAAGACGCAGAGGGTTCTCGGAGAGGCGGGCTCATCAGAATCTGTGTATTTTGAGATAGATTGAAAAAGTAGCCCAAAGTCCTGCAGCAAACGTTTTCACAACTTTTACAAAAGAAGTGATCGTGTAGGATTCAAAAAGACCCCAGTACAGGTGAACTGCTAAGATTATTAGTAGAAATGAAAATTGCCTAATGGATGCCTATACCTGCGTACCTACAATGAGAGCCTGGCTTTACAACGAGGGATGCATATTGATGCTTCCAAAAATAGAATTCATAGCGAATTTGTTTTGGAAAATGTAATTTTGCTGTCTATCACGAAAAATAAAGAAATTCGTCCATGGATCCACATCCCCGAGAGCGGTAGCGCTGCTGGTGCCTTTGCACGTTACGGATTTGACTCAGAGTAGGTGAGGGTGATGTTGGGATTTGCCTGGAGCAGGGATCGGTCATTTTTGTTTTATTATACTCTCACTGTGGTTTTGAACGATGGTTTTCACGATGCATCGCTATACAACTTCCAAGGTGTATATTTATATCTTATCATACCCACTAAGCAGCCAACTCCTTAGGCGACATCGTGTATTTTACTTTTCATTCTGCCATATGGCATGTCGCATGGTGCTGACCACGTTGAAACACACACACACAAGACAACAGCGCCCCCAAATACTCCTTTGTGGACAGACTGGCATGGAGCTGGACAGTGCTGCTCTCAGACCCAGGTGCTTGCTTATGGCAAAGAATAGTCTCTTGTGAACCTTTGGGGACAGGGCCTTCTCAGTATCCCCAACATCCAGCGTAAAGCCTAGCGCAGAGTGGGCACCCGACGTCAGTAAGTGGAGAGGTGTATTTGATGTGCGAGTCTATGGAAGGTGCAGAACCAGACTGTAGCCTGCATCTCTCCAGCCCTCTCACCCCACCCTTCTCTCCAAGGAGAGAAGGTAGAGCTGAAATTCAACAGAAGAAATTGGGTCAAATAAGCCTCAGGTGTTCAATGGGACAAGACAGATGATGCATGACTTTTATTTAAAAAAAAAATTTTTTTTTTGGTCTTTATTGATTTGAGAGAGAGAGGAAGGGAGAGGGAGAGAGAGATAGAAACATTGATGAGAGAGAACATCGATTGGCCGCCTCCTGCATGCCCCCCACTGGGGATTTGGCCCACAACCTGGGCATGTGCCCTGACCGGGGATCGAACCAGCGACCCCTTGGTGCATGGGTCGACGCTCAACCACTGAGCCACACCGGCCAGATGATGTATGACTTTTCTGAGGCCAGGAACTGGGAGGTGTCCTGAGGTGAACGGGGCATCGCATGAGGAGGTTGACACTTATGCTGAGAGGCTGGAATAGACGCAGAGGAAGTAACTCAGAGATGGAACAGCTCCAAGATTTGGGAGCCACGGCAGAGGCTGGTGAGGATTTGTGGAGCTCTTTTAGACACCAGAAACAGCAGTTTCAGTAAAGCAGTTGAAAGGGATAGAATGTGATCACAGAAATCAGAGGACAAATAAGCACATGGCAGGCACACCTGTGAGCACAGGAAGTGTGCTTTCACCTTGGGGCCACTGTCTAGAGCTCCTTCTCTCCAGGAAGCGGCGTGACACCCTCCTTTCCTGCCTGCAGGTCCCCACTCATTCATCACTTTATCAGTGAGGTTTTCCTTGACCGTCGTATTCAAAGCAGAGCAGTCCATTACCCCATGCCCCAGTACACCCTGTTCTGCTTACCCTGCTTCTCTCCATAGGACTTGTCACTTCATAAAATACCCTTTATTTCCTTATGCATTTATGGTCTGTCTCTTTCGAGTATACCAAAAGGTCCTTGAAGGCGGGAATGTTGTCTGTGTTCCTTCTCTGCCGCCCCCCTAGAACTCAGAACAGTGCCCAGGACTTAGCAGGCATGGGATGAGTGAATGAAGGCAGACTGCCTGGGGCAAGGTGCTGAGAACAGCTGAGTGCAGGATTCCTGGTCCATCACAGATGCATATCCACTGTCTAACAGGTTCTCATCACTGGCTTCAATGAGTGATCTATAATATTGTGTGATTTAGGAGAGGCTGGGAGTAGGAAGAACACCCTACTTCCCCAGGGAAGCAGCTGGGCTAGTCCATCTCTTTGAATTTCTTCTGGCTCATAGTACGATGGCCTTGCGATTCTAAAATTTCATCATCTAAATGTTCCATTTCCTCCCACAGTGGAGCCTTTGCTTTTAAGTGAAATGAATATCACAATTTTACATGAAATTCAGAGATGATACATATTATTGGTGATAAATACCCTATTGTATATATGTTAATAAAATACATATGTATGCACATATGCACATATATGCAAACATAAGATAAAAAACAAACCAGAATCATTTTTGATGTTGTTAGCCAACCAATTATTCTATATTGGTAAATTGGTTAATATATTTCCAGTTGAACCAAGGAGAAGGGCATTCAAAGCATTTTTACTGATACTATTCTTTTTTTCTTTTACCACCTGCTATTTAAAAGAATTGACCAAATACTGTAGACAATTCCTTGGCTGTTGTTTAGAGAAAGCTTTGAGCTCGAATCAATATGATATCTTGCTCTGTAGGTATTGAAAATCATTCTCCTGTCGTCACTAATTGCTTTGGTATTCTGCAAAGGTACAGAGTGTCAGCTATTTATTAATAAATCTGCTTTTGTAGTAGGGGTACATCTTTACTGCTTATCATGTACCAGCAATAAAATTACACTGAAGCCCTGAACAGAGCATGTGATGAAAGGCTCTGTCGGCATGCGGCACAGCTGTTGATTAAAAAGCAGGTAAAGGGATGCCCAAATAAGACAATATACATGCAATTCTTCCAAAGCCCTCATTGCTAATGATTGCTCTTACATGGATTAAAAGCTGACAGATATAATCATTTGTCAGGCAATTGTGAAATGGGGAAATATAAAATTAAGAAGAGATTTCTGATAGCTTGTCACAGTCAGCCACCGGGCTAAGCTTGCATAGAATTCATGAGATCAAGTAGAGAAAACACACATTTATTGGATTCTCTGGCACCACTAAATCGAGGAAGGTGGTTTGCAAGACAGATTTCTCATCTCTTGTGCTCATCAGTGAGTGATAGAGAGAGCAACCCTCTATCTTCATCTTTTCAACAGAGTTCTTCTGGAGACACAAACCATAGCTCCAAACCGTTCTGGGAAACAAAATTGTTTTCTCCGATGTGGTGCAATGATGGGAGGATGGACTTCTCCATCATCTTCAAGCCATTGTGTACCCAGATTTAGTGCTGTATGTAGATATCTATGAAGCATAATTTGGGGAACATTGAGGAAACCTTTTTGGTCCCCATGGATCCTTGGCATCAGCTTACCTAAGTTTCTGAAACCATAATTATTGTGCTTGCCAAGTCCCATCAATTACTTTTTCCCTTGGTCCAAGATGGGTATGGACCAGTTTAAGGATGGCACTAACGGATGGACTGTATCAGGATGAGAACTACGAGATAGCTCCTGGGGACCCTGCCCTTGAACCTCAGAGGATGTAAAACACGCTTACAGAGCCTCCATTTAATCCGGACAGACAACAGGGCTCTCTGCTCCGACAAAGACTCTAAAGCTTTTCGGAACATGTGAATCGAATGTCTAATACTATGTGCCAAGCAAAGAGGGAGGAATGCAAAGTGACTGCTGTTCCTAGTGGGAGGCAAGTATATAAATAAATAACTGCACACATGCAGTATGCCAACTGAGGACTGCATTATGTCGCTTGGGGTTTATAGAAAAATTAGTGATGCATTGAGCTAGAGGGAAGGGTTCAATAACACCGTATGGAGAAAGAGACTTCAGAGGGAGACTTAAGAGGTCATCAGGAAGGACAAGAAGTTTAAAATATGGCAAAAGAAATGCAGAAAAAGGAACCACCTTGCTCAGAGCCTAGTACCTCTCCCATCACTCTGACTTTTACTTCCCCCCACCCCAGCCTGATTAATTTATTTTTCTCTTCTGTGGCAGCTTTTATTCACGTGGTCCTATGTAGTGTAGGAGTATTTACATATGTTTCCTTATTTGATCTTCCAGCCACCTTCAGTGGCACGCAGGTATAGCAGAGATTGGCCAAGCACTACACAGGATGATTTGAATGCCAATTTTCTCAATTTTTCCAAGGAGGGTATGTAGGATATTCCATTGTATATGCATGGGAGAGAAGTTAATTCATTACATGTCATGGGTGTCATGGGGCATTAGGACTTAATTCTCTGGTTGAGAAAGCATAGGATAGGCATTCACCAAGCTCACGTTCTCTTTGTTTTGACCCCAAAGATAGACTACAGTATCCAGCCTTCTTGGAAGTGACAGGTGCCAAATGATGAGGTTCCAGCGAACAGAACACATGTAGAGTAGATATGTGCCATGTCTCAACCAGACTGAGAGAAATCCTCCTGCATCCTTCTTCATATGGGTTCCTATCCGCTGGCTGAGATGGAAGGATGCTGATGATATAGAGATTAATCCAGCCAAGAGAATGAAGGATCCTGAATCCCCACATCACAGTGTCAAAAGCCAACTGCCAAACACCATTATTGAGCTGTCCTTCCAACAAGAAATGAAGTGGTGCTCAGTTAAGCCATTTTGTTTTGGGAATTGTTTCGTAAAGTGATCAGCCTTCCTTGATTAAGATAGCAGAAGAGGTGTTGTTTCCCGGGTTCACAACTAAGGAAAGAACGATTCATAGAAAAGACATCTGTGACCAGGTCAAAAGGGCAAGCAGATAGTGGAGACTCCACTGAACACACATCGTGGAGCTGTGGAGCCTTTGCTCTTGCCATTCTCCACAACAACCCTTTACAGAGCGGGCCGGCTCTCTGCCACACAAAAACTAGGTTCGGCATAAAAGCTCTTTTATAACCAGTGATCGGGGGAATACAATCCACTGAATATAAGCTTTGGCACTGAGGATAAAACCCTATGGTTGTCTCCCCTCAAAAGCTGCCTGAGCATTTGCCCTTCTGGATACTGTTAGGGGAATGGCATGCCTCCCACTTTTTCCTACCCAGTGCCACAAAAGACCCATCTTCCTCTTCGTTCTGCAGCTCTGCTACTCCAAACATCATCTGCGGACCAGCCGCATAGGCATCCCTGCGAAGGTATTAGCAATATAGAATCCCAGGCACCCTCTCAACCAAAATCTGCATCTTACCAGACTCTCCAGGTGATTCTTATACACATTAAATTTTGAGAAGTGTTGGTCCACAGCGTTGCTATACCGAGAGGTTTTTCCTGAACTCGAGTGCCCAGTATCTGTGCCTCTTTCAAAGAGTGTCTTCTTCATCTCAGTAATGTTCTATTAATTCTCTTACCTTGATCCACTGTTACCTGGCTGCAAGTGCGTGAATGTTTAGAGACCTGCTTTGACTCACATCTAGCCAGGCTTTGACTTCCCTTCATGTGATCTAGCCATCCCAGACTCAGGATCTGTGCCTCAAGCAGGTACCAGCTCTTGTAAAGTACGTGTGCACTCTAAGGAGCAACATGTTGGTGCTCTGTAGTCATTACAACCTCAGCGAATCCAAGTACAATAAAAGCTCCAGGTACTGAACGGGGATCTGTGGAAAAGGGGCCCTAGACTCACCAAAGACTGTGTAAGTCTGTGTTAAAGAGGAAAGATGAGGACATCGGGTTATCCTGGGAGGACCTATTGTGTTAGGCACCTCTTCCATCCGCTTTTGGGCTAATTAGTATTTTATAACCCTCCTCCCCTACCTAACACACTGGTTTGCTTTCCTCCTGTGGCCTTGAAAAAACAAAAGGAATGATGTCAACTCCCTGCCTTTTAAGTGAGAGTGCATCACTGTTCTTTACTGAAATACTCAAATGTCAGCAGGGATGGGTCATAGAATCCTTTTCCCACCTTCTGCCCCTCACTGCTGCCCGGGCTTCTGGCTCTGAGAACCAGCCAAGAACAGAGGTGCTTGTCCCTCCGGGGTAGCACAGACAGCTGTGCCCTATGAACTGGGGGCTCAAATACTTCAATAGATCAGATTTAGAGTCTCTGGGACTGGCATTAATAATTCAGAAATACTTCTGGCTTCTTATGTATCAGGTACCTGAACACGCAGCAAGTAAGGGATTTTCGGTGGCATCAAACTTTCTGAATCGCTGTCCCTGGAGTGCGGTGGAGAGGAGGTGGGCTCGTGGGCCCAGGGGCTAGGTTTCATATCGGCTCCATCCTTACTTGCTGTAGGAACTCAAAAACAGGAGGCTTCATCTCTAGAGCTCAGTTTCCAAATCTGAAAATGGACTCACGGGGGTTTTGTGAGGAGACATAAAACGTGGGAAGTTCTTAGAACAGGCAGCCATACAAGATCATCAAGAAAAATCAGCCATTAGCCCTGGTTGGTTTGGCTCAGCGGTTAGAGCCTCAGCCCTCGGACCAGAGAGTCCTGGGTTCGGTTCCCGCTAAGGGCAGGTACCTCAGTTGCAGTTTGTCCCCGGCCCTGGTTGGGGTCATGTGGGTGGCAACCAGTTGATGTGTCTCTCTCACATCGATGTTTCATTGTCTCTCTCTCTTCCTCCCTTTCTCCCTCCCGCTCTATCGGAAGATAGATGCAAAAATGTCCTCGAGTGAAGATTAAAAAAAAAAGAAAAATCAGGCATTGTCTATTGTGTCCATTTGCACCACTAATCTTTAGCAGGTGTGGAAAGACAGGCGTTAAAATTAACTAGTCATTATCTTTGGCTGAAATGTTTCCCTCTGTTTCCTGAGTGAAAAACATACTGCGTGGGGGTTGAGAACCCCATTCTGCGTGACAATAGCACCATAGATGGGGGCCCTAGACAGCCAAGAGGCCACAGAAGGGCACTGGATAATAGAGGTGAAAATATTAATTGCTCAATTCACGTAGTTGCACAGTGTCCTTGCCTTCTCCCGGAATGATAATCTAGCTTTCCTAAGACTCCCCCTGTCCGACTCCCCACGTGGTCACAGTTATAAATGGCCACAGCATTCTTGAGTTGATCCAAGACAGGAAAACAAAATGTGTCTCTGAGCTCCTCCATCGGTCCCTGGCTCCGGGGGTTCTGCTCCGAGGACGCGCTTTCGTGCAGGGCTCGGTCCCCATGCCATCAGGAGCAAGAGCGCAGTCGCCGACCAGCGCGGTTCAGATGCCTCTTCAGACTTCAAGTGTCTGAGCAGTTCTGCTGTTCCTGTCTCCCTCTCCCTCTCCTTTGTTGTCCAATCTGTCGTTAATGACACCAAAGTGTAACACACTTACAAGGTGTTGTGTCCTCTTCAAATCTTTTCAGAACTGATTTCATGCCATTTTACGGGCCTGTGCAATTCATCCAAACCCTTAAACCATTTTTCTCTCTTCAGCCTAAAGCCTTTCAATTCAATACCTCCACTGATAAGGCTTAACATCATCACAACGCAAGGCGTTCTTGCTCTTAGACATGTAAGGGGAAATACGAGCAGTATTTATCATGAGTTTTTTGTTTTTATTTTATAGAGCACATCACAGAGCATTAAAACAACCACCGTGGACCGAATCCTTTTTTTCATGTTTAGAAAATGTCTTTGAACAGGAAATGACAGTTGTGGCCAAGTTGTCTGTGATTTGTTTCCAGTATAATTTTAGCAGCGTTATTTTCAGAACAACCAAAGCCTCACATGGAACATATGAACTTTTCTACAAATTAGATATTAAAAAGCAAAACTAAAAAGCTATTATGGATTGCTCATGGAACAAAGTTGAAACATTTTACTTTTTTTTTTTATTGCAAGTTACAGTTTTCCTCAGCACCTGCTCCATTTCTACAAACCTAATTTTTTTCTTCATTTAGTGTAACTACTTTTCTAGTGTTTGCCTTCCTTAGAATGTCCATCATAACCCATTTTTCTCTTACCATTCTGATCATTGTGGAATAATTGTTTAGGTATCTCCTATGTCCCTTGTTCTTTGAGGGTGATTTTTCATGTCATATTCATTATTTCAGCCCTTATTTACATTGAGTAATGCATTGTATAGAGTAGATGCTCATTGAATATTTCCTAGAAATTATCTGAATGCATAGGTGGAACGAGCATAAAATATGAGCTAAAAGTACAGGGTTATAATTCTGGCTCTGCTCCTAAAAATATGCCTTTGGGTAAATGTGGCAGGCAGATTCTTAAGTGACATTATGATCTCACCCTTGTGTGATCCCTTCTTCTAGAGTGTAGGCAGGTCCATGACTTGCCTTTAATAATTAAATTCAGCAAGGTAATGGGATGTATGAGATTGCATAGTTACATTGTATAATGTTGCAGCGCTCATCTTGCTTGGGTTTTTCTCTCCCAACACCTGAATGAACTTACAAGTGAGTTCCGTCCCTGGTGGACCTCAGATGAGGTGAAACCCTGCATGACATCTGCCACGTCACCCCAAGGAGAAGACACAAACCCACTGTGTCTAGACCCAGACCCAGGAAAACAAATGTGAGTTGTTTTAAGCTCTTGGTTTATGGCAATAGGCAACAATAGCAAACTAATAAAGTAAGCGATTCACTGACTACTGGCCTCCATAGCTATAAAACATAAATACACGTCTTTGTTCTCCATGAGTCGTGGTATTTTAAAAAACAGTTAAAATGCAAATACAATCTACTTAAGAACACTTTAAAATGCTAGAACATGATATGAGCATTTTTAATGTATTTTAAGAGAAACACTTTACTAATGTGATTCCATATATTCTTCCGACAAGATTTTGAAGGATATAATATTATCATCACTCTTCTGTAGCCAAGGCAGGTATTATACCTAATTTACAGATGAAGAACCTGACAGAGAGGTCAAGTAACCAATTTAAGGCAACACAGGTTGTAAGCGGTAGAGCTCAGATTTAAGCTTTGTATCGAGTTTCAAACCTTGGCACTGTTCACTGGTTGCTGGTAAAAGAAAGTATGTTGAAAATTATATAGGACCCACACCCGTGTCTGTTTTTTCAGGATTCAGCAGGGTTGATTCACCTTTTTAAAGTTATAATAAATATTACAATGTTTAGGTTTAATGAAGCAAACTAATGTATCTATATTCCTAAACAAGTTTGATTCAATACAGAAATAAACATTATCAGGGGCTTATTATGTGCTAGACCATCTTTTGAGCACATGACATATTATCTCAATAAAATTGAAAAATGAAACTTTTAAATGATCATGTTTTCAGTAAAAAGTATCATCCTTGTGTATCTTTCTTTAGCTGTAGAAAGTAACCAACATAAACATGGAAAACTCATTTCTGTTTTCTATTATGCTAAGAGCTTGCTCCAGCATTTTATGGACACTTTGAATAACCATCCAAGGATAGAGAAACTTGCCCAAATACTGCCGATTGCCACACATGTTCATCTCTGATCCTGGTCGGCCTGTGGATAAATGGATTTGTTTAAGGGAGACATTTCTGGTCCCCTCCTGTTTTGGAGGACAACCTCAGGTAGACGCATGATGTTAGAAAAACAGGAAACAAGCCCTAGAGACCTCTCTCTGTAGATGCCTAACTCCTTGATCAACTGGGACAGCCAGTGCTTTAGCCCGTCCTGCTCAGCAGTCAAATGTCAGGCCAGCCACCGCTTCAAGGCCCGGACGGGCAGGTACCTATGCCAAGCGAGTTCTTTACCTGGGCTGTGTAACTTTAATGTCCTTTCACTGCTATAGTTTCTGTCTCTTTTCCCACTTTGAAGAGTGCCTATCTTGAACTGTTTTTAAAGCCTCTGGAGATGACTCCTGAATCTGCATCACTTCTTATTCATCTAATTCTAGTTTAGCCTCCTCCAGCTACCGACTGCTAACAAGGCATGCCCAGTTGAATATCACAGTGTACCTTAAAGTGAACCACTTTAATTCCCAAACTGGGATGAACATCTGGAATCTAGGAAAACTTCTAACTTCCCAGCCCCTTCCCAAGTGGATCTTTATGGGATCCTAAATTTGTATTTTTAATCGGTACCCAAAGTTATCCTTAGGCTACAAGAATGTTTAAAAGTGTGATTGACTTGAGGGACTCAGAGACTTCTCAATTACTTCTTGGCCATATCTCTCCTTCTTCTTTAATAATGAACAGTGCACCAAGAGCTCAGCATCATACTCTGCACCTGTGACACCACCTCACCCTCAACCATCTTTGATATCAGGGGTGCTCATACCACAGAACTCAGTCCTACCCTAATATGCTTTTATAACAAGCCTCTAGATAGTCAAAACCTTACTTCAATCAAACTCTCTTGGATATTTTGAAATGTCTTATAATGAAAAATTGCAAACATATAATAGTAGGGAGAATAGTTTAATAAAGCTTCGTATACCCATTACTAGCTTCATAACTAACCATTCGGGGTCAATTTTATTTCATCAATACATCACTCTTTCCTCTTACCTCTGATTCTTTGAAAAAAAACCCAAACATCGTATCATTTCATTTATCAATATTTCAGTATGACTTTCAAAAAGATAATTTTTTAAAATCTCAACACCATTATCACATGTATAAACAATAATTCCTTAATATCAGCAAATTTACATCAGTAAGTGTTAAAATTATATCAGCTATCTATCATCTATTTTTAGTTTATATAACTAGATTCCAAATAAAGGATATACAGTGACTTTGGTTCATATATCTCTTAGATCTGTTTTAGGTTTCCTCTCCATTCGTATCTTCTTTTTTCCTTGCTATTTATTAGGGGGACCAGAAAGTATTGTCGTTAAAGAAATGACATGTTAAGGGCGGAAGTGGAAGCAAATTCATGTCAGACAATCGAGGAACTGTCAAACACTCTTAACCAACCTTGGTCGACCATCCAAGAACATTTGCATCAGATTGGTAAAGTAAGCAGAGCAGGTGTTTGGGTCCCACATAATCTGTCTGAAGAAAACAAAGCTAACCGGTCCACCACATGCAACTTACTGCTTTAGCGGCACAATACAGACGCGTTTTTTGATCACTTGATCACTGGAGATGAAAAATGGGTCCTCTATGATAATCCAAAACACAAAATGCAGTGGCTCTCTCCAAAAGAATCACCACGAAGTACAGCTAAGCCAGGTTTACACCCCAAAAAGGCACTTTTGTGTGTTTGGTGGAGTATTCGCAGGTTCGTTCATTTTGAAGTGCTGAAACCTGGACAAACTGAATACAGACCTTTACTGTGAACAATTGGATCGAGTAAATCAATCTTTAATTGAAAAGTGCCCAGCGATTGTCACCAGAAAAAGCGTTATTCTGCAACACGATAATGCAAGACTGCACTGCGCAAGACGAACCCTGGAAAAAATTAATGAATTGGGGTGGGAGGTATTGCCTCACCCACCATACTCGCCTGATATAGCGCCACTGGATTTCCATTTATTCCAATCGCTACAACATTTTCTAAGTGGCAAAAAAATTGAAAATTTAGATGATGTCCAAAATGCCATCTCCAGATATTTTGTTCAAAAACCAATTGATTTTTATCGATCCGGCATTGAAAATTTGCACACTAGATGGCAAAAGGTTGTTGATAACGAGGGTGATTACATCACTGAATAAAAATAAAACTTGTTAAAAATTTATCTGTTTGAATTTAATGTAAATAAATGACATTACTTTCCGGTCCCCCTAATATTTGTTAAAGAAACCAGATTATATTTCCTGTGATAGTTACTACAGATATTGTTGACTGCATTTCTCTTTAAAATCTTGCAAGTTGAAGTTAGACTTAGGGTTTATCAGTTCCAGGTTTTGATCTTGGAGGAAGAACACTGCGGTTGTAGAATCGTTTATTTTCATTGGGGCCTAATCTTATTTGTTTGTCTTTCTGTGATGTTAGGCCATTGATGATCAACATCTGAGTTTATTATTTCTTTAGGGTACACTGCATGCAATATGGTGATATCTAATTTTTTCATTCTTTCTTTATTCAATAATCAGAATACTCCCTAGACAGAGAGAAAATTTACTTCATTAACTACTTGTTTACCTTGTGATATATTACTTTTTGGAAAGGCAGGTAAAATACCTGATTCTTCCATTTTTAAAAAAATTAATTTTATTTATTTATTTATTTTTCTTTATTGATTTTTAGAGAGAGAGAAGAAGGGAGAGGGAGAGAGAGATAGAAACATCAATGAGAAAGAACATTGATTGGCCGCCTCCTGCATGCCCCCCACTGGGGATTTGGCCCACAACCTGGACATGTGCTCTCACTGGGAATCGAACCAGCGATCTCTTGGTGCATGGGTTGATGCTCAACCACTGAGCCACACTGGCAGGGCTGATTCTTTCCTTTTTCTTACCAATTTTCATTTGGTTCCTGATCATCATTTAAAGATGATGAAAGAGTTATTAAAATCAAGTGTAATGATGGATTTTCATGCATTTAAATATATCTGAAGTGCTTCCATCCTTTGCAGTTATCATCCTCCCTGATTTTCTTATCTCCTCTTCCAAATGTTTTTTGTTTTGTTTGTTTTTTTTTCTGATTCCTTTTCCGCCCTCAGTCCACTGTATATACCAAATGTAACATGTGAACCTAGCACCATTCAGCTAGCTTTTGCTTCCAAATGCTTACCTGGTCCATGACACCTGGAAGAAGAGCGGGACTCAGTATAAAGTGAACTGTGCTCTGTGTCGGTTGTGATGATGTGATGTTCTATAGCAGTCAGGTGTATGAGTCTGGAGTTAAAAGAAGCTAAGCTTGGAGGTAGAGGCATAAAAACCACTTCCCCCTACGCTGTAGCAAAGCCGTCAGAGATAAGATTCCCCAGTAACACTGAAGAGATAAGGTTACAGCCCCAGATGATACAAACTTGCCATGAGTGGAGAGAGGAAATGGAGCCAGGGAAAGAAACAAAGAGAGAAAACTGGACCATGAGGACAAGAGGATTCAAGACGAGCCAGAGGGCTGGGAAGGAAGGGTTCACAGGGCAGCCACTGGCTGAGGGTTTGGAATCTTTTGAATTTATCATTTAAGAGGCAATTGATAACCTTCATCAGATGAGTAAAGAGTAGCTCAAATTGATTAAGTAACGAGGCCCCCAATCATAGCTGATAACAGGATTGAAACCCTGGTAGTCAGACTCCACATACTCTGCTCTGGGCACTCTGCAGCGCGGATCAGTCGACTGCATTCTAGCTTCCACGGCAAATTGCTGCCCGCATTATCCCTGCAGGTCTAATTCGTTAGAATGACGTCCTACCTGGATGGGATTCGGAGTCAGCTTGGGTGTCTTTGATGGCAGTGATACAGATCTGAACGAGCCACACTCCTGGCCTCAGAAAATGTTAGGTGGGGGCCGCCTTTTCTAGGTCTTCTGCCATTGTAGCCTCTGCTCTGGAGTCGAATCCCTTAGTTCACGTCTGTCCTGGGACACGCTAGTGTGTGTGTGTGTGTGTGTGTGTGTGTGTGTACAGTGGGACCCACACGTGTACATTTATTTGTGTGCACACCTATTTTAATGGCATTTCTCAGGTCAAAGACGATCACACCTTGTGCTCAGTATTCAGCCACAGCTCTGAACATACCCCCAGGTTAGCAGGCGTGGCCTTGAAGAGTCAGCTGGCCAGCTCCTGGCTTCCCGCCCTGACGGTACAGTGGCCATACAGGTCAAACATAAGGAGGGATCGGCGCTATTCAGAAACAGGCTCGAATCAGAGAGCCGGAACCCTACCCAATTTGCCCCAATCAAGTTGTCTGCATTTTTCCCCCCTAAAGCCTCTCTACCTAAGATTTCTAATCTGGTTAAATGAGGCTCTGTGGTACCTGTTCTCATATTATTTTCCCCATATGGATGGATTATCCTTCCCTTTTAAAGCTCTTTTCCGTTCATCCATTCATGGGTTTACTTATTCATTTAGTAAGCATGGTGAGTTTGCTCATGCTGTCCCTTTCCCCTGGAATTCCCGTCTTTCTACTGACTCATTTCTCCAACCTGATTCCCCTTGTTGCACTGGACTCAGTGACCCTCCTCTGTGCGGTGTTAGAGCTAACACCTGTACCCAAGACATCCAGTGAGTTATCTGTTTTCTCTTTGATTACGTTTTCTGAGTAAGGGGAACACTTTTCTATATTGCTGTATCTCACCTGTGGAGGATTTCAATAACAAGTATTTGTGGCAGAGAACGATATTTGTTTGCAGATTAATATGTGAAAAATGACCTAATCCTATCTGAGCTTTGTCCAAATGTTCAGGGGTTGATAGCTTCTTAAATATCAATAAAACACAGCAGAACTCTAGGAATTTTATAATTTGACTTAGCATTTACACATACATACATGAGATTCAGTGTAAGCCTGAGGGCATGTGTGAAGGGAAGGTAGACACAGATCTGAGTGTGTAAGCTGCAAGCAAGTGCATTCTGTGAGTCCCCTAAACAACCCAGAGGAGAGAGGTAGCATTTCTAACTTTAAGGGTACAACTTAAATCTCCTCTCCTTCTGGCCCCACCAACTTGTTTCTGTATGTGGATCTCCTCGTTCCCAGCACTAACTGATTGTAATGTCCAGGATATACTAGAATAATGAGCTATTTCAGATCAATAGTATGCTTAGCCTCTGCCTTGTGAGCTACACTCAAAGCAACAGGCGGACCAAGGTCATGCCTTCTATTTACATGTTGCCTACAAAATACCTAGAGTGAAGCTGCCACATAGTAGAAACTTAGTGGTCTCCCAAGGGGGGATGGGTACCTATGGAGCATCCATGCATGTCATGTTAGTTTAAACAGCATGCAGACTCTGGGACAAAAGCCACCTAAAAAGCTTCTAATGAGTTTATTGGAATGTGTTTTACTCTGTTTCTCAAACAAAAATAGAAGCAAATACCTCTCTGGGTTTGGATCATGCCTGACGTTTTGAAACTATAAACAACCAGTGAGAAAGGATCGTATCACTGGGAGTCCTCTGAGGTCCCTTTCACAGGGCTCCTGCCACAGGATGAAGGGATGCTGATCTCAGGGGTTTCAGAGGAGGCTTCCTGTGCTGCTCTGTGAGCGAGTTTAGAAGTGCATTTAGCTTTTGAAAGACGCCCCAGCTATAAAGAGAGACATTCAGCAAAAAGTTATTGTGTCTTGAATAATTTTAACACCACCAACAGAGACACACAAAAAAAATGACCATCTATTTATATTTCTAAGAATTATTCTTTTCCATTGTGTTCACAAAATGAGGTCTCTTGAATGCCTAGAAGAAATGTCATCCCTAAATATTTAATACTATTGGGTTTCCGACTTGAAAGGAGAAAAAAATGGAAGAAAAAGAATACTTTCAGTGACAATTCATTGAATTTTTGATGCCTGCTTCTTTTTCCAAAGGACAAAGAGTATTTCTTTCTTTTTTTTTTTAATCCTCACCCGAGGATATTTTTTCATTTGTCTTCAGATAGAGTAGGAAGGAGGGAGGGAGGGAGAGAGAAAGAGAAAAACATCGATGTGAGAGAAACATATCGACTGGTTGCCTCCTGCAACCGAGGTACGTGCCCTTGACCGGGACGGAACCTGTGGCTCTTTGGTCTACAGGCTGATGCTCTAACCACTGAGCAAAACCAGCCAGGGTGGGCAAAGAGTATTTCTTAACACATTAATCTGGCTATTACATATGAAGCCTCTGGTTAGCCTTTGCAATTTTTATGAGGTGGGGTCACATATAAAATCTGCGGAGATTTGCTTGGTGCATGTTTGGTATAGGTATATCTTTGCTTCCATTTCTAGCTCTACCTTGTGATTATCTCATTCCTCCTGAAAGGCAAGGTCCGGCTTCAGTAAGATTGCATCAGGCTTCTTTTTGTTTCTATTGGAGTCTAATTGACATGTGACATAGTATTCGTTTTAGGTGTTACAGCATAATGATTTGTGTGTGTGTGTGTGTGTGTGTGTGTGCTATGAAATAATCACCACAATAAGTTGACATCCATCACCTCACATGTTTACAAATTTATTTTTTCTTGTGACGAGAACTTTTAAGATCTATTCTCTTAGCAACTTTCAAATATACAATACAGTACTAACTACAGTCACCACAATGCACATTGTGTCCCCAGGACTTATTTATCTTATAAGAGGAAGTTCATACCTTTACCAAATACCGCAAATGACATATTCGGAGTGTCAGACTGGGTACTCAAGATCTGAAGATCATAAATCTTGAAATCAGAAATCAGACAAGGTAACTCTCTGGTATGTATTTTATAATGAAGAACAAATGCATTATACAGATACAGCGTTCTTTAAATTGAATCGAGTGTGCAATTTTTATGGCTTTGTTTTAAAATGTGATACTTTTGAGGATTATCATTTTATTCATTGAGCCTCAAAACGAAATACATTTAAGGGGTAAAGAAGGTCGTTTTAGTTCCTTCTGTTTCTTCTTCGGAGAACGAACTTCCGAGTCACTGAGAGGTGTTTCTGTCTTGACAAAAGCTACACTCATAATCTGGTCCGTTGTGAGAGTCAGTATCAAAACACTGCGCAGAACTGTTTGGCTGATACTTGGTTTGTCGCTCTTTGTTTCTTCGTGTTGGGGCTGCTGGACACGGCTGTCCACTAGGCCGAGCGCAGGTCATGCTGCCGTGTCTTCTTTGAAGGAATCTGCTCAGGCCGTGCATGTTGCCACCCGCACGACCTTTTTCTAGAGGAAATGAGTAAGGGACACACGTTAGTCGTATCACACCTAATTCTGCTTCTGGCTCTAACATAATGATCTTATTACTGTTGATCAAGTTGCTTAACTTCTCCCGGGTCTCAGTTTTCTTCTAAAATACAGGGTTTTGACAGGGTTCTATCCAGGATCCCTTCCAGCTCTGACATTCCATGATTTTCTATGATCAAATTAAATAAAATTCATTAAGTACTCTATGAATACAAGGGGTTAGATGTAGGTGAAGATGATTAAAGAAGGGGGGGTAGAAATTTTGCCTCATTTTATCCACAAAATTATTCATTGCACCAGGATTTCAATCGCTGTAGTTTTTGCTGAGAGGAAGGGCTGAATAAGGAGTGATCTTTCATAACCTAGTTATGGAATACTATTCATTTTGTATAATATGATTAAGGTTTGTGTGGCTAATTTTGGCACCTTTCTCTCTCTCTCTCTCTCTCTCTCTCTCTCTCTCTCTCTCTCTCACACACACACACACACACACACACACACACACACACACAGATATCCAATATTTACTAGTAACTTTAGAATTAAAAGGTATGTTGTCACTGGGTTTATTTTTCTCTATGACTACATTGTTACTGTATTTTACAAGACTACTGTGGCCAATGTTGTTTTTTATAATTTTTCTTTTGGGCGGCATGTTTGGGTCTTCATGTAATGTGAAAATTCCAGCTGTGTCCTTAATGTTATCAAATTAATTTCTTCCAAGGTTCATGTTTTTTTAAATTCTAGGTATGCAGGATCTGGAAAAACTTACAAAGTATCCTCACCTTTCTTTTTCTTTTCCTCCCTCCTTTCCTTCCTTCCTTTCTTTCTTCCTTCCTCTCTTCCCTCATCTTTCCTGTCCTTCGAAGACATTCTTATTGCTGCTTCAATGTTTTGAACTCTAGCATTTCACTTTGATTCTTTCTTAGAGTTTCTATCTTCTGCTTATATTATACAATGTTCTTGTACACTGTCCACTGTTTCTGCCAGAGCCCATAGAAACGAATCATAGTTGTTTTAGATGTCAGTGTGGTAATTCCAACATCTCTGACATATTTGGGTCTGGTTCTGATACTCACTCTGTCTCTTTAGACTGATTTTTGCCAGTAGTGTGCCTTGTAATTTTTTGTTAAAAGCCAAACATACTGTATTAGATAAAGTCAATGAGGTAGATAGGTCATGCATATGAGGTTTTATGTGTTTCTGGCTAAGGGTTAGGCAGAGTTTACTGTTTGCTGTAACTAGTGTAGGAAGCTAAAATTTCCCCTTGTGTCTTTTTGCTTTGTTTTGTTTCCCTGTTGTTATTGGGTGTCCTTAGAGACTGTTCCTTAAATAAAAGGTCTGAGGATTGTCATTGTTTTAGCTGTGATCCTCTGTTAGCACACAGGAGGGTTAGCATTCTACAGTCCTATGCTTAGATCTCTGTCTTTCAGTGAGACTGATATCTCCTTTCCACTGTGTCAAGGATAGAGGTGGCTGGATTTGAGTATGTCCCCTCTCTAGGTCAGTTAGGGTCTGGTAAAACCCCATTTGTTTAGACTCTGGCAAAATAGTCTTCCTGGAGAGTGGGCCTTGTGAATGAGAACCAAGAGTGCTCAGGATATTTTAGAATGGATACTTTTTCTCTCTACCAGACACACAGGGGACTTTTCTCCAGTCTTCACAATGAGAACCTGTAGGGCTTCTGGTGGTAAAACTCCAAAGTGGGACTCCCCTAAAGAGTGGGCTCTCTCAGAGTTCTTCACTCTCATGCTAGTTCACACTGGATCTCCTCTAAAGGGCTCCCACTGTGCTGGCTCCAGCTGCAGCCTTCTGCACCTGCCCCTCTGTCCTAGGAAGCTGAGCTTTCCTGATCTGCTTGTCTGTCTCTCCAGTTTTAGGGAGTTCACCAGGGACCAGTTCTCTGATGACTCTAAGAAGACTTGTTGAGTTTCTGTTTGTTCAGCTTATTTTTTATTACTGTAAAGATGGGAATGATGACATCCAAACTCTTTACATGCTGAACCAGAAACCAGAAGTTCATAGCCTCCATGTTCAAAAGGAATAACTGTTGCTTGTGAAATGGCACCAGAATGTTACCGGCAGTTCAACCTAGGCCAGCAACCTCAGTACTTGAGTTCTGGCTAAGAAAGAATTCAGAGTCAAGACTCAAATTATAAGAGAAAGTTTATTTAAAAAGTCACAGAGGTAGAAGAACTGAGCCTTATAAGAAATGGGCTCAGGAAACAAGTTACAGAGGCAAAAGAAGGGCCCCTGTAGCTTAGGAGAGAGAGGCAAGAAAAACACTGCTGGAGGAAGAGAGTAGGGAAAGCTGTGGGTATGTTCCTGAGAGGGAGCATGCTGGGTCCTCCATCTTGAGGGTAAGTGTCTGGAGGCCTCAGGGGAGGATCCCAATAGAATATTCATCAGCTTCCCAGGTGTGTCCTGTCAGGGTCCTTGTCTCCACTGATTGGTTGGTGCCAGGGCAGGGAGTCATTAGTCAATGCAGCTGGTCTTGACGTCAGCCATGGCATCGCTCGTCTGGTTTTGCTGCTTTTCTGGGCTTAGAGCTGAAACACAACAGAAGCCTAGATGTTATCCCTGGGGGCTAATGCTTAAGGGAGTGGTCATGCAAGGGCCTGCCTGGGATTTGCATGAGGCCACTCTTTGGCCCCTTGTTCCTCTTCCAAGGATGTCTACTGCATGACTAGTGACATGACAGGGGAGGAAAGGTCAGGGGAGCTTCTGAACTGCATGACCAGTGATATGAAAGGTCAGGAAAGGTTACCCTGGGGGGCGAGGTCCTTTTTTTCACAGTTCTGCCTGTTGCTAGGCACCTGGGGCTTTCCTCCCTGGCGACCTTCTGTACCTGGTCCATCATCCTCGCTTTGCTCATGTCTGTCTAACTGCCTCCCACATAACTTATTTTTCTGGTAACAGTCAAATACCCGGTGCTAGATATATTGTGTAACAGTCACAAAAATGTCTATGTAGATCATCCTTATTTTAAAGAATAGATAACTGAGTTTGGGGAAAGTTAATTGATCCAACATCACATACATAGAAAATTATAGTGTTAGCATTAATGTACGTTTAATTTCAAAGCTGATGCTCCTTGTATTCTATTATCTTCCAGTAAGGACCTTCCAAGAATGTAGAAGCAAGGGTAGGTAGCACACAAATAATACTAATTGTTGGATCTGGGTAAGAGAAAGGAGTCCAGGCAAGGGAACAATGTCATATAAGAAAAGGTAGCCGAAACACGGAGAGAGTGTGTGGGGATTTTTTGAGTTTGCACAAGGAGTTTGCTTATGTGGTAGATCAGAAGGTTGGAGGGGTAAGTCTTGGCCCAGAAGATCTAGGCATTCATATTCCTAAGGCAATTTTACTTTGTGTTTAATTAAAGGAAGGGAATTTGATAAATCTAGGAAACACTATCCTTCCCCAGGGCTAAAAGGATAATCACTTACACATTCAATTATGGATCTCCCCAAAGAATGAACAATATATAATGAACTCTCGTTACACAAAAATGATCTTTCATTTTAGTAAGGGGTGCCCTCTCAGAGCGAAGATTTTCTGCCCTGTAAGGTGTGTTGCCAGTTTTGCTGGGTTGCATGTTTTGGGGGAAGGTGAAGAGTATTGTTTCTCATTTAATTTTCAGCATTATAAAAGCTTATGTCTCCATTTCCTCCAAAAACATCTGTTAAACTACAAAGCCAATTCAAGCAAACAAAAGAACTTGAAAGAAAGACCAAATGCTCTGTCTCCAAGAAGACATATTTAGCCCGGTTTGAATTGACATTCATATGCATTCAAAAGCAATTAAACTCTCACAAAAGCAGCACTAAACAGGAGTCTGGAGCACTCCAAAGCTCCATTTTCGGAGGAAGAAGGCTTAGGGAGGCTATTCTCATTAGTTGTATTTCTAGCTCAGGAAGGCAATAAATAGTCTTCTCAGCACTATTTGGTTGGAAAGTCCAGACTTGATTAAAAACTGTAAGAGAAAACAATTTTTTTTTAATCATCCTAACAACTAATCTAAAGTATTACCTGCCTAGAGAGTTTCTAATCCCAATATCTTAAATTTTTCATAGCACTTATAATTGTTAAAAAGTATTTGCTTCTTGTCTATCTTCCCCCATTATGATGTTCACTCAATAAGAACAGGAATAGTAGTCTGATGGTTTATCTCAATACCCTGCCACTTGTAGGTGCTAGACGAATATTGTTAAATTAAGAAATGAATGAGTAAATGAATAGGGAATGAAAGGAATTTACGGCCCTGAGTCATAGAAAGCATAGTCAAGGCTTGCTTAAGTCTTGAGTTACCACTACATTCCAGTTTATTATTCTACTTTTTGACATCAAAAGTCCTAGATGTGGTAGACTGATTGGTGAATTATATTAACCCTTCCAATTTTGGTCTAGAGGAGGAATAATAAATATACCATATTATTTGTGTTTAGTTCATAAGGTACTTTTACATATAAGGCAGCAAAAAGTTGAAAATGAGAATAGATATGGCATATCCAATTTCCTTATCCTACCCAGTTCTCAGAATAAAGCCAATTAAAAAGCTTCAGGCCCGGTCAGTGTGGCTCAGTGGTTGACCGTCAACCCATGCACCGAGAGGTCACCAGTTCGATTCCCAGTCAGGGCACATGCCCAGGTTGTGGGTCCAATCCCCAGTGCTGGGCATGCAGGAGGCAGCCAATTGATGTTCTCTCTCATTGATGTTTCTCTCTCTCCCTCTCTCTCTCTCTCTCTCTCTCTCCCTCTCTCTCTCTCTCCCTCTCTGTGTGTGTGTGTGTGTGTGTTTAAAAATCAATAAAGAAATTTTTTTTTTTAAAAAAAAGCTTCCAGTCAGGGAAAGGAGTGGAGAAGGGGAGAGGGCATTCATTGAGTTTGTGGCACTGTTTGCATTACCCCCTGGGTAATGTGCATGAGGACCACCCAAGTGGACAAACTTGAGTAAGAATAGTATGTATCTGAGCGTTGTCTGTCCAGCCCAGCATTTTGGTGGTAGACAGTTGGTACTGAGCGATGTGTCTGTCTCTTGGATATAATGGTACAGAAATTCTAGAGAAGAGACGCTTGGAGGTTTGTTAGGGCAAAGTATCTTCTGGCCACTCAAGCCTTTTAGGGCCTGAGGATGGGCTAGCAGAATCAGTGAGCCTTCCTAGTGCCCACAGGAAAGGTAGAGAAGGGACGGACAAGCACAAGAATCCAAAGTATGTGAACAAGGAAGACCCTAAGTCACCATAATGGACCTACAACCTGAAGGCTGTAGTAGGACTTTAGACACATCAGTAAAGTAACAGGACACAGACTATCAACCCAAGTCCTTGACCAGGTGACTGTTCACCTCAGTGGGTTTCAGCATGTCTGAAGACCACGTAAGACAAGGAACATCTCACAGATGGGCAGCTTAGGATGTCACATGAGGCTAAGGAACGGAGATTCTTTCTCTCTCTCCCTCACTGCTTTTGTAATGACGGTTGTTTAAGTTTCCTAGAGATTGAATCAATATGGGGAAAAGGGAGAAAGAGAACAAAGTCTGAGAGTGATTTAAAAAATCTGAATATGGCTGCATTATAAACCCGAATTGACTGAAAAGTGCCTGAATAGGAAGAAATTTACCTGAAAGCAACTTGATATCAGCTACTGAGCAGAAATGGGAGCTTAATGATAGAAATTATATTTGACTACAGAAAAATAAGTTACATTTTTGCATATATCAGTTTGTGTGTGAAAATTTGAATCCATTATATAGTGCCAGCAATTTAATTTTTCTTTTATGGTTTCAACTCCTGATGATTTTCTCTTTTTTAATCTACCGTCACTTATTTGTATGCGCCATAATTTTTTTTTCCCTGGGAACATTTATCATTTAGTTCAGAGATAGTTGCTAAAACAATGCGGAAAAGTCAGGAGGCAAAGAAATGCTTATTTACTACAGTTGAAAGAAAACTGTTTTTCTCCCTATTCCTGTCTGCTTGCCTTTGCTTGTGTTGTTTCCCGCGCCCAAAATGTGCTGCCCCTTTAATGACATCCCATTGATCAATGATTCAATCAGGTTTCACCACATCAATTCAGGTCTCTCTGGTTTGTCTAGCCCACATTGCAATCACATTCCCTGAACTCTTACGGGTGTGCAGTCTCCACTCCATAGCCAAGAACTGAATTAGAATCGCCTGTCCGTGTTGTTCTTCTAAAAATTGGTTTCCCCCTATTTTATCAATGAGACTGTGAGCTCCCGAAATCGCCTTACATATCTCTGAACGTAAGGTCTTGGGCTAATGGATAGTAATTGCTGACTGATTAAAATGTCACGTTTGGATCCAAAGTTACAGTTTGATTTAGAATTCCAGTGAAGTAGGCTCACCTACCCTGAATTCCTCTGTGAAGCCAGCCAAACATCCAATTACTTCCAAAGGAGGTGACCGGTAAGGTCCTAATTTGAGAAGTCACGACCCACACTAAATTCAGAGCATGCTTTAATCGATGTAATATATGATGTATGTTCCAAATGGCGTGGTCGTGGGTGGATTTCCATGGCAGAAGGCAAAGGAATATATTTTATGTCCTAAGTGTATACGATTTTTGTTCCTGATTCTAACACAGTCACATCAGTCCAGCAAACCCCTGTCACGTCCCTCCCTGTCCTGTCTCCCACCACCCAGAGCAGTGATTTTCAACAAGTATGCCCCAGGAGGCACACTGGCATGCCACAGGAATTCTTAAAACATGCCACACTTGACTACATAGTCAGGGTAGTGACTGCTTTTCCCTTAGATTGTCAAAGTAAAAACAAAAAAAAAGACAACAGCCAACACAACAATAGCTGTCCAGTGTGAATGAATCAAAATTATACCTAGTTTTTTTTATCAGATCAGCAAAAAATATATTTTTTAGTAATTAGTTTATGTGTACCATGAGATGAAACAGGTTGAAAATCGCTGACTTAGAGGTACCGGGGGGCACATTCTGACCCAACTCCACTCAGAGAATGGGGAGACACACCCCATTCCAGTAAAAGCAGTGATGCAGTCAGTTGGATTACTACTTTCCGGGGAGAGTAAATGTGCTGAGATTCACCCTGAAGAACAGGAGAAAGAACACTTCCCGCCTGGTCTTCCGGTTGCGAACGCATCTCCATTTGCCTCAGCCCTGCTGATTCTTGATGCCTCTGCCTAGTTACTTAGCAGTATTTTATTGGCATATGTGAATTAGGTATGCTTTCAAGTCACTTTCCATAAACATCCAGATGGGTGATGGAGATGGATTTGTACCCATCATCTGACCATCACTTTGGCTCTTATTTGGCTTGGCAGGTTTGATAAAGAGCTGTATTTGAACATTGGCAGGTTCTTTGATGGGCCCATTTTTAATAATGACAGCGTAAGGTGACTTTTTCAGTTTGAGCTTTTTGTTTGCTGAAGTTTGTCCTCCATCCTCATATCCTTATTCATGATCACAGCCCATTTCCATACTTCGCATCTTCAGTGTTGGGAGAATCTCCAAGTTATCAAACTTATTGTGATGATGTAATTTTCCCTTGAATTCTAGTACAAATGTGTCTTCTGTTTGCTGAAAAGATGTGCTAGATTGTAAGCTAAGAAAGGATTCCTTTATTATGATGACTCCTTAACCTAAATCCTCAAAGGTTTTTCTCCTTCCTTTGTATTACCTCCATTTAAAGGACTTTGCTTTATTCTGCTTTCTTCAAAATCACATGCTGATTTGTTGTAGTTATTAGTAATGAGTAATAAAGTCAGTCTTTTGTAGCAAGGGGAGGACATACCGAGTCTAAGTAGGAACAAGGACATATTGATAATTCCATGTTTAGACAAGCAAATTTGCCTTGGCAAACTACCAGCGGAGACCTGTTGCACATGTCTGTCACCTTGGGTGAGAATGTCCAAGAGCACCAAGGGTACACAGACTCCACTGAGCCGTTACTAAGGAGCCACAGTGGATATATTTCTCTATTCACAGTGCGAAAGGCAATTCTTGGTTTTTTTGGTGGAGTATCTGCTGGCTGATGGCTGAAGGGGCTTTGCTATTTTTAAAGGCTACAGAATTATAATGGGAGGTAAAAAAAAAAAAAAACAAAAACTATACTACATTTAAAATTCTTTCTTTTCCATTCATTTGTGCTGGAAATACTTGAATGGAGGCGCCCATCATTTCAAAAGGACCCCTCATTACTGAACACATTGATTTCCCAGTCAGTGGGAAGAAGTAAGCAGAAAACCACCAGACATATGTAATAACTTTGTGGTTTAAATTAAGGAAGTATGGTGACATATATCCTGATAAATAATTCCTATCAGACACACACAAAAATTCTTAGAAAATCTCTAATTCTTAGACTCAACCTGATTTTAAATGTTTTTGTGCCTATGATATTAGGAAATGCATTTACAATCATGAAACAATCTGAGGTCAAGAATGACTAATCGGAAATTTAAAATATGGTTGCTGAATTTAAAACTGCGAAGAAACCTCTGAATGACAGCCTCTGTTGTGTAGAAAACCCAGTCTATGATTTAGAAGATCAGCTGGAGGAAGTTG
Organism: Tadarida brasiliensis; assembly: GCA_030848825.1. Classification (NCBI taxonomy): domain Eukaryota; kingdom Metazoa; phylum Chordata; class Mammalia; order Chiroptera; family Molossidae; genus Tadarida; species Tadarida brasiliensis. Next base: position 66,706,496 of record CM061270.1, on the reverse strand, counting down.
GCCAGGAGTTGGAGAAAAGAGAGACACATAATGAGGGAAAATCTGAGACCTATGAGGACAAATTTGGGGTATCTAAAAATGTATAGTGGAAATTCCAGAAGGAGGAGAAAATCAGTAGGAAAGGAAGGAACAATGGACAGAACAGAAGAAGGAAAACAAACTATAAAAGAGTAAAAAAGTTAAGTGATCATTTTGGGGATGCTTCTGGAAACAGAGTCTCTCATTATACACTTTTGAGATTATATTTAACTATTACCATCAGGAATAATTAGATCTTTTCCTCAATTTTTAATTAGGGTAGATCCTATGACATTATAATTCCATGTCTAGGATATAAGCCTAAGGAAATGATGAGGACACCCATCTTTTATGTTATTAAGTAAAAATATCTTTATCAAGTATCATATATGGTGTCAGAAGAGGGCTTTAGATCACCAGAGACAATGTCGGGAAAGCAGTAACATGGGGTGGTGGTTAAGATGCGGCTTCTGGAGCTCCATTGCCTGGCTTTGAACCCCAGCTCCACTACTTACTTGCTTATGACCTTGGGTGGCCTCTCAGTCTCTCTGGGCTTCAGTTTCCACGTCTGCAAAATCTAGATAATGATATTCATATCTAACTTATAGGGTTGTTTTGAGGGTTACAATTTATACTATATGAAAGCATTAAAAAGGGTGCTTGGAAAGTTGTAATAAATATTATTTATGTTTATTAAAGACATGAGCATTAACTTCTGACAGTATTTATGTCAGAAATTTCAATGATAAAATTAAAGTAGGCTTAATTTTCTAATTTTTGCATACCTGTTTTCTTATCTTCCTACAAGGACTGTGCATTAATTTGGAAAATAAGAGAAAAAGAATATTTATAGTTTTTAGCATTACTGAAGATTTTTAGCCAGGAAAGCAGAATTGTGTTTTTGTGGAAGAATTGTCTAATACTTTCAGAAATAACTTTGGTTCTGTATTAATGCTGCCCCTATGGGATCACTGTAAAGTTTCAGTTATTCTTAATCCCATTTCCTGATATGTACACGATTTGCCTACAGTGTCACAGTTCCTAACCTACCCTGTTACACTCTGTCCTGGGATATGATGCTGGGGCTGGAACATTGCGAACTACATTTCCCAGACTCTTCCAGCTAGCTTCCTGCTAGGTTTGGCCAATAGGAGGCAGTAGAAGTAGAGTGGAAGGAAGAAGGAGGGAGGAAGACACTTCCTGTTTTCTGTGTGTTCATGGCCTTGTTAGCGTTGCCCTAGCAACAGCCCATGCGCTTACACCCCAGCTGGAGCAGTTGGTTCAGCATCTTTCAGCAACTCCTGAACAAGCCTCATCACATCCTCTCAGAGGTACAGAACCGCCCGGCAATGCCAGCTCCTCAGAGGTCCGCACCCGAACTCCATCGGGCTCCTCTGAGATCCTAAGTGTGCTCAGTTCCTGGGAACTCTCTCCTTTTCAAGATCTGACCACCAACTGTCTGAGGCCCCTTTTCTGAGCTCTTGAGTTCTGCTGACAGCGACCTATTCCCCTGTGTGCCTCCAGCGTTAGGGGTAGTAACTGCTTCCTGCTGTTCTTACCCCTGAGTCACCTCAGCATTTCCTCTCGTTGTCCCATGTTAAACTCCCTATATTCAGTTCCCCCTGTAGAAATGCATAATGTAGGCTTTGTTTTCCTGACTGGATTCTGACTGAGACAAGTGGCATTTGAGAATTTGAGAACTGAAGAAGGTCTTGGGGACATTAATTCCTAAATATTAAGAACATGTTGCGTTTTTCAGAAGGGGAGATAAATCAGGTCTGATCGATTCTGTCGATGCTCAGGTATATCATCTGGACCCATGGAGTGAAACAGATATGAAGTTCTTAAAAAAAAAAAAAAAGCAAGAAGTAAGCATAAGTCATTGGAGTTCTCCATCAGACAGGAAAGGTTTCTGCTCTCTGGAACAGGTGTCCTGACCAATAAATAGTAACGAAAATACACAGGAATTTATGTTGTGCACTAAGAGGTCTGGGCAAAGGCAATCCAGGGCTTGCAAGGCTCATCCAGGTGGCATCAGAAAATCAGGTCTCTCCTGTCTTCCTGTCTTTCCATCCTCAGCATGTGGCTTTTGTCTTCCTGGTCCCAAGTGCTGGCACATTTCCTCATTTCAGGCTGTAAGAAGATGGGAACAGCAGTGGTTTCAGCAGCTTTCCCCTTCTATTTCATTGTTCAGAACTGGATCCCAGGGCCTCCCCTGAAGCTGCAAAGCTGCAAGAGAAGATGCAAAATTGAATTTTAGCTTTTTTTTTTTGAAGCTCTTTAAATAGAGGCTGGCGAGAGAAGGCCAGTTACACTCCTCACTGTGCAGATACACAGGCCCGTTACATCCCATGGGTGCCCCACCGTCACCGGCTGCATTCAAGCCCCGGTACGTGGCACTTACATCACTGGTGCGAGAGGCTGATTATAGATTGTTCATTGAAGCAGAGGGTCAAGTTCTTCATGATTTGTTCTCTCTATTTGTACAGCCAGGAAGCTCTGCGAGTTGAAAGGGCAGAGAACAAAGCAGGCTCACTCTAGCGTACTCAGCCACGCGTTCGGTAGCATCTGAACTCTCCTGATGATCATTTTCCACGCGATGGTGACTCTCTTCTGGACTCTCCCCATTTGCTGCAAGGTCACCCTTGAGGAGCTGCAAGGCACGCTCACTGAAACCTTTAGCACAGTGTTTTACCCTCCTTCTTAACTAGCTGCTGGGAAGAGGTGGAATTGTTTTGCCATTCCAGTGTCCCCATTTAACTCCCTGGCATTTGGCTCTGCTGGTGGAGAAGGGGCCGGCGCAGCTCTTGACGGGGCAGCCTAATGAGGCTATCAGGGACACACTGATGCCGTCAGACCCCCTGGCGTCTCAGACGTGTAAGGAGGCAACCTGCACGGTGCTGTGAGGACCTGGAGCCAGAAAAGGATTTCGTGATTGTGTTTTATTTAACGAAGATGAAAGCAGCAATCTTCCCATCAGGCACTCTTTATGATTAATTAAGAGAGATTTTGCAAAGCAATCTATGCTTTTTGTGCTCACACGGAGGCATGCTAACGAGAGAGGACATGCCACAATCGGAAGTGCCACAATCGGAACAGTCATAAGCCTGGCTTCAGCCCCGCCAGCTAAACCTCATCTCAGGACAGTCCAGGCTTGGCAGCCACCGCCCAGCCTCATCACAGATGCTGATGGCAAATCAGCCGAAATGGATAGCGTGGATGAATGCAAACCTACGGTGATTTGTATCTTTTTGCAAGCTCTGTCCCAGTTTCCCAGAGATTTGCTAGGGATCGATGAAGTGTATGTGACATGATGTGGCCTCCGAGGGGAGGGAGGCAGAGGCAAGGCCAACCTGTTTCAAGGTGGGCCTCCAGACAGATTGTGGAGGGCTGCAGGGAAAGGGATGCAGCTGCCTGGGTGAATGAGAATTCCCAGAGGGCCATGGTTTTGAAGAGTGCTTTGACATTGGTTAGCATCTCTGAGCATCGTATATCATCCCTCAGAGTGACAGTGCTAACACATTCAAGAGCATACTCTCCATTACCAAATTTGACCCAAGAAATATATTTCAAAGCCACAGGACTAATTTAGAAAATGCCGAATGCAATGACATTAACCACACAGAGTGACTGTAGAATCTATATGCCAGAGGCCTTTTGTTGATTCAAGTTATTTCTATAGATTTGGACTATAAACTGATTACTTATTTAATAATCCGTGCTCATTATTTTGAAGGAGACAAAAGAAAGGGATATGTTTCACTGATTTCCTTTGAAGTACAGAAAATATTTCACTCTAATATCTATTTCACATGTAGGTATTAAATGCCAGCCGTGTGCCTGGTGGTGTAATAGGTGTGGGCATGCCTGACAGACCCACATCAACCTGTGTTCTGACTGCACACAGTATGCCAGTGACGTGGGGTTGAGGAGAGGAAGCTGGCCACTAAAGCACAGAGTGCTCTGTGTGGAGCGAGGAGAAGGACAGGGCCCTCGGGAGAGCCAGCCAGGCCCTGACAGACCCCATCCAGCCAGAATGTCCCCGAATGGTGGTGAGGGAGAGCAACACAGAGAAGTTCTTAGAGGAATGGATGTTTAAGCTGTGATATGAATGATGCATAGATTTTGTCTGGGGACAGAGGAAGATTTGGGTGGGGCAAAGGTACTCGGAAAAGATATAACATCCTATGAAAAGGACTGGAGGCTAGAGAGAGAGGCATGTTCAGAAAACAAAAGATGTCTGTGTGGCTGGAGGTGAGTGTGTGATGGGGTGTGGGGGATGGGGCACAGTGGGAGGAAGAAAGCGCAAGACAAGTCTGGAGGTCATGAAGGTCCTTTTAAATCATACTGAGACGTTTGGAGTGATCCTAAAGTGCTTTATTATTATTATTATTATTATTATTATTATTATTATTATTAATCCTCACCAGAGGACATTTTTGCATTTATCTTCAGATAGAGCGGGAGGGAGAGAGGGAAACATCGATGTGAGAGAGACACATCTACTGGTTGCGGGGACAAACTGCAACCGAGGTACGTGTCCTTAGCGGGAACCGAACCCGGGTCTCTCTGGTCCGCAGGCCGATGCTCTAACTGCTGAGCCAAACTGGCCAGGGCTGATCCTAAAGTGTTTTAAAGCAGGTATGTGCCTTGATCAAATCTGCATCAGAGTGAAGCAAGAACGTTCCACAGTGGGTCAAACTGAGGACTGGGAAACCCGTTAAGAGGTTGTTACAGGGATCAAACCAGGTCATAGTATTGTCATGAGAAGCACAATAGAGGCAGGTGAAATGGCGGGATGTGAAAATATTTGGGGACTCTTTAGGAAGTAAAATCCATAGGCATTGGTGACTAATTGTAGGAGAGGCTTTCGTTCTGGGTAATCTGGAGTCCACGGTGGATAACGGTGGTGTTCAGTGTGACAGGAAATCCCAGATGAGGGACGTGGGGGCTGGAGGGAAGGGCTTTGGTCCTGTGTTAGAGGTCTGAGGCATCTGTGGGCATTTCGAGTAAGGGGGTCTAGTGGACAGTGTGCAATGATATCCTGGAACCGAATGCAGACTCTGAGAGCTGGGAATGCTGATGCATCCACCATGAGCCCGGGCAGTCCCGCCAGCCATGGAAGTGAACTCATTCAAGAAGACTGCACAGTTAGGAAAGACAACTGAAGCCGAAGCCTAGAGAAATACTAACACTGAAGATCTGGCAAAGAAAGAGCCCCCCAAGGAGGCTTAGTATCAGGAAAGTCATTCGAGGTAGAAGTAAGTTTTCGGAGAGAGAATGTAAATGCCTTGTTAAAGATGTTTGACTATGAAAGTGAAAAGTTAGTTGATATTTGAGATGAACGTGGGGCTGAAGAGTAATTTCTTCTTGAGAAGGGAGAGAGGAGCTTAATGCATGCACACAGATAGGGAGGTTATGATAATCCAACCTGGGGATACAGTTTACCTTTGAACAGCTCATGAAAAGAGGATTTGCTAAGCAAAGGGAGGATGTTAACACATTTGTGGAGAGGCATATTTAACCTGCTAAAGAGAACAAAGTGTTTCCTTGCACTCGGCAGGAGCTTTGCATATGCACAGTGTGATTAAAGATCACTCTTGCCTTCTCCCTGGGGCCCCGCTTGTCTTTCGCAATACTTGTTAGTAATGATTTTGAATATCAAAGTTTGTTTGTTCTTCTGTTGTTTTCTTCATTCTCCAGATTTGCAGGCTCTGTTCTAGGTGTTAGGAATTCAAAGGAGAAAGCAAAGTCTTATTCTTCTCTAGAGAAAGTGAGTGCCTGGGGAGGAGACAGACATTTCGGTGTGCTGAGCCAGCGCCAGGAGGGAGGCAAGGCCGTGCTAGGAGCTCACGGAGAAGGCCCCCTGCCCAGCCTCTAGCAGGAACATGACAGGGCTCACTATCTTCCTGGCTGTCTTCACTGAAGTCTTAGAGTTTAATTACGAGTGTGCTAAGCTACTTACTTTCAGTGTATTTCCACATTCAGGATGTCTACCCACTCACCCCAAATCCCCGCCCTTAATTCCTTTATATCCAGAGTCAACAAACTTTTCCCATCATGGGGCAAATGGTAAATACTTCAGTTCTGTAGGCCTTCTGGTTTCTGGGCCACTACCCAACTGTGCCTTCTAGTGTGCAGCAGGCCCAGACAACACAGAAATGGATGGGCGTGGCTATGACAATGGCGAATTTTAGCTGAGCCTGTGACCCTGGGAAGCAGAGAGGTTCAGAAACCCCCAGCCTACTGTCTGGTAGGCAATGGCTGGCTGTGAAGAACCAGCCTTCCCCCAGGACTTAGATGCTAAGATCACCCAGGGCTCCCTGGTGTGTCCATGACAAGGCCAGGTGCCAACTTTCCAGGTTCCCATTATTTGCCTCATAAGTAAATCGCTGAACTGTTTTATTCGAATGGGTGAATGGGAACGACATGCTTTCTAACCAGACTTTTGGTTAAGATCTAGCCTCTCCCCAGGGTTCTGGACTGTGTCCCCGCCTCACCTGAGCCAGCAGGTAGCCTGTCCCTAAGGGCCTCTTCAGAATGGTCTGCTATTCCATATACCCTCTGGTCACAAACCTTTTACCCACTTCCACTGGGTTCTTTCTAGTCATTTTCATTCCTTTCTGAGAGGCTTGCTGATCTTATAATCAGAGCCTTCCTTTTATTATGAAAGCGCAAGCCCACCTGCTGCCATAGCCCCCTCCCCCCACGATAATCCCATCAAATGAAATCCTCTTTACTAGGTCTAGAGTTAAGAAAAAGCGCAATGTGAACACTATGATCCAATAAAGCACACCAAAATTAGAATTTTATATATATATATATTTTAATCTATGTGAGAAAGACACATCGATTGGTTGCCACCCGCAAGACCCCAGCCAGGGCCAGGGACGAACCACAACCGAGGTACAGTATGTGCCCTTGTCTGGAATCGAACCCTGGACTCTTTGGTCCGCGATCTGATGCTCTAACTGCTGAGCCAAACCAGCCAGGGCAGATTTTTTATATAATTTTTTTTTTATTAATTTATTTTTGTTACAGATGTTTCTCCTTTTTCCCCCATTGTCACCCTCCTCCCCCTCCCTCCCTGCCCCGTCCCCAGTTTTGTTGTCCATGTCCATTGGTTATGAGTACATGCGTACAAGTTCTGTGGTTCATCGCTCCCCTCCCCCACCCCCTCTTCTGGCAATTGTCAGTCTGTATCCTACTTCCACATCTCTGGGACTACCCTGTTCCTCAGACTGTTATGTTTATTATATTCCAGAAATAAGTGAGATCATATGATATTTGTCTTTCTCTGCTTGGCTTGTTTCACTTAGGATAATAGTTTCCAGGTCCTCCCATGTCGTCACAAAGGATAAGAGATCTTTCTTTCTTACAGCTGCATAGTACTCCATTGTGTATATGTACCACAGCTTTTTTATCCATCCGTCTACTGATGGACACTTGGGCTGTTTCCAGATCTTAGCTATTGTAAATAGCGCTGCTATGAACATGGGGGTACATATATTCTTTCTAAGAAGCCTGAAACACCAATCAGATTTTTATATAATTTTTAAGGAACACAAAATTTCATTCTTCTTCTGATCCCTCCTCCCTCCCTCAGACTTTTCAAAATGAAAAGACGAGATCGGGTAGAAGACTTGTTCTTAACTCACAGACCAAACAAAACAGTTGACGGGGCCACATCTGGCTCGAGGGATAGAGTTCGCCAATCCTTGCTTTATATTAAAGAGGCCTCGGGTCTAACAGAACCCTGTTAGTCGGCCTTTTACCGAATGACCTATCTGTGCAATTCAATAAGCATTTATTAAGTGCTTACCCTGTGCTCAGCATTATTCTAGACCTCGGAGACAAAGTCAGGAACAAGACAAATATTGTCCCACACTGAAGGGATTTAAAAATAAAGGCATTAGTATTAAACGCCACTGTGCTCTGCTGTCTCTTACATGACATGATGCTATTTAGTCACAGGTACGGCGTAGATGTATTATGACTACAAAGTGATGCCGTACACACAGGCCACTGGTTGCCTTGATCAACATATCCCACATTTTCACTCTGATTCGGTGCTTTTCCCTATGTGACAGTCAGCCTGGACACCTACACCTGTGCACGGATTCCAATAACACTGGAATCGTTCCAAAGAAATATTGAATTCTTCCTTGTAAACTGTCTTCAGACTCTGTAATACAGTCTTTAAATTTCTGGATTGACAATTTCTTACACATTGATGGTGAATTTCAATATTACAAACTGCCAAAGATGATCTGAAGCCAAGTCAAAGGAATGAGCCAGATGCATATGGATGACCAAGGAGAACAATCGATGATTTCTCCTCTTGAAACACAAGGTCTCTGGTTTCCAGGCAACTCATCGAAAATTTATATTATTTTTATTTAACCAGTTTGTTATGGACTGAAGGTTTTGCTTCTCAAAAATTCGAATGCTGAAGCCCTACCCCCAATGTGACTGTATGTGGAGAGAAGATCTCCATGGAGATCACTAAGGTCGAGTGAGGTCACAACGGTGAGGCCCTGGTCCGACGGGATAGGTGCCCTTCTGAGAACAGACACGGGAAAGCTCAGTGGCTTCCTCTCTGCGCACAGTCACAAAGAGCCAACGCGAGAACACAGCGAGGAGGTGACAGGGAGTCAGCTCTCCCAGGAACTGAACTGGCTGCCATTCGATCTTGGATTTCCAGCCTCCAGAGCCGGGACAAATACATCTCTGTTGTTCAAGCCACGCAGTCTGTGGCATTCTGTCATTGCAGCCCGAGCTGACAGCGACATGGCTCTTGACACATTTCCCAACGAAAGCTCTGGACATTCTGAGTGACGTCAGCCTTTTTGGAATGGTTTTTCAGCCACCAAGGAGACTCTAATGTATACATCACTTGGATATATACATTCTTCTTAGTTTTCAAAGTTACAAATCATATTTTTTATAATCTCACTGTGTGTGTGTGTGTGTGTGTGTGTGTGTGGTTTGCATCTGATTTAGCCCCCACTAGATTGTAAGTTCTAAGACCCTAGCCATCTGCAAAGCTAAAGAAAAGTAAGAGATACATTGAAAAGTAAGAGATACATTTATGGGGTGTGGGGCTATGTTGGAGTGTTTCATATTGTTTAATGTTTCCAGGAAAGAAAACTACCTAGGGCCTTTTTAGAAAATAAGTACATTATCTAGAAATACAAAGTGAAGGGAGGGGGAGAGACCTACCCACGAGTAATACCCGATCCTGAAACATGTAAGGGGCCACATCTACCTGGATTGGAGGCTCAGTCTGACCTACTTCTAGTAGCTGAGGGGAGACACAGAGGGGCTACTTATATGTCTCACTTACTAGAATACTTATTATTTCCCCGAGTGTTCGTATCTCAAAATATGGCATTTCCACAATAATTAAGCACATATTTAATTAAAAAAGTAAGATCTAGTGCACTAATGCTAACATTGATTAGAAAAATTGAATCCATGAATAACGAATGAGACTGAGATTTACAGCTATCTGCCTTTTGGACAGAGAATCGCTAATTATTTTACTTGTAAGAATCAGTCATCAACTCTCACGTGAAGCCTTTTGCTTTCTTCTGTTGCCCAGAGAAGAGTTGGATTCAGTTCTTTCTGTTATTTATTTTTCTTCCATTCCTGAAGACCAGCACCTACTGGGTCCCAGTGCGTGCTTGGCGCCGGGACAGGAGGAAACATAGGGACAGGATCCAGGATCAGAAGTGCTCGTGGCCTGGAGGAGAAAACACACGCAAGGAATGGCCGTGTGTGCTATGCTATCGTGCAATGTTACCCAAAGCACAGTGGGAAAAATAGAAATGCGAATGTTGGTCCAGTAGTTCACCAGAGTAGCCGACAGGCAAGCCCAGAGGTCACTGAGACCGGCAAGGGAATCCTTCCTCCCTCCCCGTAGTAAGTGCAGAGTCGGATCAGGCCGGGAGCAACCACAATCAATTTCCCAGGCTAAAAAGCAGAGGCTAGGTGGGAAACGTTTTCATGAACGCCCCATTTGAGGGAAAAGACACGTTGTTTTGGTGGCAGTGGGCAGCTAGGTTGCAAGAGATTGCCATTAAGTGAGCACAGAGCTTCCACAGGAAGCCATGACGAGGAAGGTAATAATTAAATCTGCTCTGACTTAGGCTGCAGTGTAAGAGCTTAGCTGAGAAACGTGTCTGTACCTCCGGGCCAGCAGCAATGACATCTGTTATATTTTAGGCACAGAAAGCTAATGAGGTGGAATCTGGAGTAGTGAGCTTAATTGGGCTTATTTTGATTAAGTGTATGTGCTGGGAATATTCGAATCACTTGTCTGAATTGCAAAACAGCCGACGTAAGCCCCCAAATTCTTGCTTCCATTTGTGAATCAGTTTAGAATGGATAAGAAAACTGCGTGGAGGACAGAGGAGTCCGTAGAGCAGAAACTGAAGTTCAGATGAAGTGAAACGCATGCAGTGTTCCTTGCCTGCTTGGGGACTCCAGGCGTCAGCAGCAGCCGGGTCATTCCTGCCTGCTGCTCACTGCAAATTAAGGCACCTGCCGGAGAAGCAGGAGATGTCAGCGCTGGAGACCACGGCAAGGGAGCGCCATGCCCCCCAGCCCCCTCGCTGTAGAGAACGTGGGGCTCAGAAAGGAAGGGGCTTTCCCCGGACGACGCAGAGTCTGCAGCAGGGTCTAGGCAGCACCTGCGATCTGATTGCCAGTCCAGGACTCTCCTCTCCCACGCCCACTCTCCAGCCTGTGAAGCGAGAGGACTCGTGACCACAGGTGAGGTGTCATCCAGCACGTCCCAGCCAAACAGCCCAGATTGCTGACAGATGCCCGGTTGCCTCTCGCAGAGACCATGGGTGGTGTTCTCCCCATTCCGCTGTTCCCATTCTGGACTTTTTACCTCTAAAACAGAAATGCAATACTTGTTTATATGAACATTCGTTTAATGTTTTGTCATCTTCTCTACCCTGAAGGTTTCACGGGCTCTTACCTGTGTACCCCTGAACATCGCACTGTCTGGGCACGTGGTACGTTTCCATAAGTACAAAGGATAAACATGTGTATACATAAAGGGACATCTCAACTCAGCAGTAAACGGCAGAGGAAAAGGACTCAAACCTTAAAGGGACTAAGAAGGAAGTCTATAAGGAAGCTTCTCTGCCTTGGAGAAGAGAGAAATGGAGACATAAAGGTCTGTCTTGAAGGAGAAAAGGTGCACTGGGAAGTCAGAGCACAGGGCTCATGGCCCTTGGGCAGATGCCTACAAGGGCTTTGGGGTATTGAAGGTTAGAGTCTGACTCCTTCCATTCAGTTCCTGTCTGTGTAAACCACACTCCCTGGACATCCATTCACGGTGGGCCGTGTGTTAGCCCTGAGAGATGAGGATAAGGAGACCCAGCCTGGGCTGTCTAGGACCTCAGAGCCAATCATCGATGACCTATCACACACCTGGGTAAGTACCAGCACCTACAGCCTGTCCACTGATGCTCACGACCTCCAGACACGTTTCCGAGTGCCCGGATGTGCCCCTCGCCTAACACGAAGCACAGATGTGAAGAATGATGTGCATGTGGGAAGTGTGTTAATTTGAGAGACTGAGATCATTAAAGGAAAAAGGCCAGAGACGTGTGTGTGTGTGTATGTGTGTGTGTGTGTGTGTGTGAGGGACACTGAGAACCAGCAAATGAGGAATAATATTTGCAATGAACTCCCAAGGTCAGCGATGAAAGTAAAGAGAATAAATACTCTTAATAAGGAGGCAGACAAGCATAAAGACTATATATATGGGATATAGGCTCTGACTAGAGCAGCCAGGACTGGGATCCAATCTGCAGAGCTGTATTTAAAAATTAACCTCTGTAATGAAGGGGGCGTCCGGGCCACACCTCCGCCTCCTCACTGCACCTTCATAGTATTGACTTCCTATTCTGGCATCACTCTCTCCTGCCATTCACAAACCTGTTGGGGCACTTTTTGGGTAAAACAGGAATTGAAAAGAAATGAGAGCTGAAAAAAGAATTCACAAAACCCAGGAAAATAAGTACAGGTTAAAGGAAGCCAATTCCCCTTAAGAGGCAGCACCAAGGCCCAAACGTGCAGAAAGTGTATGAATAATCGAAGGAAATTTTAATTAGTTTTAATCTTCCCGTGTTCTCCTGTAAACAGGGCGGGCTGTTTCCAAGGTGCTGCCGATTACCTTGGCAGGTAGGTGATATTTACCGGTACACAGACACGCTACGCAACAATTTAGGATAGATATTAAAGAAAAATGCCTTACTCATGTGAAGTGCAGGGATAATTTAGGCTGGCAGAATGTAATTACCTAAACTGGAACACATTCCTCAAGGGAGCACGAAAGCCGAGGCGTCGGTGTGCTACTGCACCCGTGATGAGAGCAGCAGTTTCGGAAAATGAAAAGCAAGTGAACTGGGGATGCAAGTTACGCAAGAAGACCCGGCCCTTGTGGTGACCTTGGGTGAGAAGCGGGGAGCTGGGAGAACCGTGTGAGAGGAATTGCCGCACTGTAGGGACCTCGAAGTTCAGTCTGCCCGACACTGCCCCCTGCCTGAGAGGGTGTTCGGTCTCTGCTTGAGCACTGCTCTCGTACGGAGTTGACCACCTCCCCAGAGTGGCCAGAAATGATCCCTTTCATGGAGTAAAGAGCTCGCATCCTACATGTCTACAGCTGGACCTTGTGAAGCCTCGTAGGGCCACAGAGCACGACTGTCCTGTCCTCTACAAGATGATTCTCCAGCATTTCAACACGATTCCCATGAACCCTCCAAGTCTTCGTACCCCTGCCAAATGCCCTCTCTGCTGTCAGTTTTGTCCTAAATCATACATTTCTAGACCCTTAACTATTTTAATCCAGCATTCCAGGTGGTTATTATGTTTTCTTTAAAAAATGTTTTAAAATATGTTTTTATTGTTTTTTTACAGAGACAGGAAGGGAGAGAGAGATAGAAACATCGATGTGAGAGAGAAACATCAATTGGTTGCCTCCTGCATGCTCCCTACTGGGGATGGAGCCTGCAACCTGGGCATGTGCCCTGACTGGGAATCAAACCGGGACCTCTCAGTCGAACCGGGACCTCTCAGTCCATGGGACCACACTCAATCCACTGAGCCACGCCGGCCGGGTTATGATATCCATCCTAGTGTTCAGAATTGGATACATTACTCGGGTGCTTGAGAGGGCTGGCCTGCACCTTCATGGATCTGGACATTATAACTCTATGAATTCATCTGAAGAAGTTTCTTCAGCAGGCACATCACTTTGTTGACATGGGTTGTGTCAAAACTTTACAAATGCCACTCCTCTTATCAGTACCCTACGGGGGATTGGCCCTGAGGTCCCTCACACCTTTCTTTGGTCACCTATTCTTAGATGGACCACTGGTATGCATCACCTCTTTTTTAAATACCTGCCCTGAAAGTTTAAAATATTCCTTTATTATTATTATTATCATTATTATTGTTACTGCATGGATGGTTTCAGAGCTATGTGCAGCAGTTTGGGGGATTTGCCCTTGCTGGCACAGAACTGGCTGATGGGTGTGGACGAAGACAAAGCATCTCATGTCCTGTGTCAGGGGCAGTGACTGGGATGGTGCAGTAAGTCCCACGGTCTTTCTAGGTCCCTTGACCACACAGATGAAGCCTGTAAATGGCAGCACTACCCAAGCCAAACAATGAAAAAAATCACGGGTCTATAGGTTTTTAGTATAATTTGTTGTGTGTTTGCCCAAATTAAATTAGACTCAGAAAGCAAGACCAGGTCATATTACTGTAATAAAGACCGCGCTGATTAATCACTATCGACACTGTTTCCAAAGGGGTGCAATGCCATGACATGGACTTGCGGTGACAGGCCAGGGTATGAGGGTGTGTGGGGGTGTCTACCTGTCCCTGATCAAGGCAGCAAATGGGACATTGCTGGCGGTTTCTGCCTTTCTAGTGTTGTGCTGGATGTTTCTTCCTTTCCGTTAAGTTCAAGAGAGACCTCTCCCCCCTCAACTTTATTTTTTTCTTCACAGCTAAAGCATAGATTTTTGAAAGGAAGCAATGGGAACTTATTGGGTTTAGTCCGCACTGAAGGCTGCCTGAATGATGTGCTCATTGATAAAAGCCAAAGGCTGGGTCAAGGAGTAGACGGATGCGTGTCTGTAAACAGGCACGTTTCAATAGTGTGGATGTTAGGATGCTGTAGATATGGTCCCAGAAAGACTTAGCTGGGATCACACCACATCACACCACAATATATTCCTCACCATCCCGTTCACACCAGGCCACCTCCTGCCGTCTCACTGCCCAGCTCTCTGCCTTTGCTACCTTTATTTTTATGGGATCAGAGTCCAGATGTCAGTCTATTTGATTAGCTCCAGGTTAAAAGATGCATTCGATTTTTTTAGCATTGGATGGTCTCATGAGACTCCAGATATTTAGGCGTCTGTCCAAAAATTCTTGGTGTCCTCTTCACCAGGAAGAAGAGACTCTTCATTACACCCAGCAGTTCTCCCCACCCCCCAGGGCAGTGTGGGGACCACCATTACCAGGATGGACGAAGGAAAGAAAAGGCATGTCAAGCCAGGATGTCCCCAGGGATGTCCCTCCTAACTGTAGCTACGCGTGTGCTCTCCGACTCCTTTCTCCGCAGATGTTCCATCTCAGAATTTCTCCACGGTCTACGTCTTGATTGTGTATTCTGTTTGCCTACCTTACACTTGTTTGGGGGATGTGGAAGTACGATGACATTAGAGGATTTGTTATCCAAACAATGTGAAGGAAAAGAGAAAATTATTGTTTCCAACTAGAAAATTAGATAATGGAATTAGATGTCTTTGCTGTTTTCATTAACAATCGCTGCTCATGTGCGATCCTGAGGGAAGTCAACAGAATGTAGCATCGTTGTTCTGGGTTTTCTCCGCACTGGCTGAGGAGGGCAGAGGACTGAGACTGCAGCCCCCTGGGCAGTGAGGACACTGAGGCCATGCAGGGAGCTTTCCCCACCCTGGGAGCTCATGGCCACTCCTGCTTCCTCCGGCAGGCCTTGTGGATATTTGTCATCTGTACACATGCCAGGCCGGCAGTGGGGACTCAGCCTTCACTGCACGGCAGCGGAGATGACTCTGGGACTCTGACGTTGTTGCTGGCTCCAGATGTCCCACCCGCAGTATGGGCACCCAGTCAACATCGGGCATTGCTATAACCTGTGCCCGGCGTCAAAGAGCAGCACACATCCCCCACACTCCCTGCCCCCTCCCCCACACTCCCTGCCCCCTCCCCCCACTCTCCCCTGCCTCCCCCCACTCTCCCCTGCCTCCCCCCACACTCCCTGCCCCCTCCCCCCACTCTCCCCTGCCTCCCCCCACTCTCCCCTGCCTCCCCCCACACTCCCTGCCCCCTCCCCCCACTCTCCCCTGCCTCCCCCCACACTCCCTGCCCCCTCCCCCACACTCCCTGCCCCCTCCCCCCACTCTCCCCTGCCTCCCCCCACTCTCCCCTGCCTCCCCCCACACTCCCTGCCCCCTCCCCCCACTCTCCCCTGCCTCCCCCCACTCTCCCCTGCCTCCCCCCACACTCCCTGCCCCCTCCCCCCACTCTCCCCTGCCTCCCCCCACTCTCCCCTGCCTCCCCCCACACTCCCTGCCCCCTCCCCCCACTCTCCCCTGCCTCCCCCCACTCTCCCCTGCCTCCCCCCACACTCCCTGCCCCCTCCCCCCACACTCCCCTGCCTCCTCCACACTCCCTGCCCCCTCCCTCCACATACCCCTTCCTCCCCCACTCTCCTCTGCCTCCCCCCACACTCCCCTGCCTCCCCCACACTCCCTGCCCCCTCCCCCCACACTCCCCTGCCTCCCTCACTCTCCCCTGCCTCCCTCCACTCTCCCCTGCCTCCCCCCACACTCGCTGCCCCCTCCCCCCACACTCCCCTGCCTCCTCCACACTCCCTGCCCCCTCCCTCCACATACCCCTGCCTCCCCACTCTCCCCTGCCTCCCCCCACACTCCCCTACCTCCCCCACACTCCCTGCCCCTCCCCCACACTCCCTGCCCCCTCCCCCCACACTCCCCTGCCCCCTCACTCTCCCCTGCTTTCTCCCCCACTCCCCTGCCTCCCCCACTCTCCCCTGCCCCCTTCCCCCACACTCCCCTACCTCCCCCACACTCCCTGCCCCCTCCCCCCACACTCCCCTACCTCCCCCTTACTCCCCTGCCTCTGTTTCTTCATGAACTGCAGTTCTGTGTTTACTTTTCCCTAACTTTGCTGGAACTGTTTAACCCTCCAGGGCAGTTTTAGAAGGAAAACGACTATATGATAGATCTTTTATTTCTTAAGCTATAGGCAATTATACATGCTAATATATAACTTAGCATGTATAGTTATATAACTACTTATATAACTATATTAAAATACTTAATAGATTATACATGCTAATCTATTAAGTATTTTAATATAGTTATATAAGTATAGACAATTATAACTGAAAAAAAGAAAAATGAAATTGATGTTAATTTTCAATAATTTTCTGGCCTTGTTTCTATCCACTTAAATAACTTTTGTGACTCTATACTATGGCATTTAAAAACAAACCGATATATTTATTTGTTAACCCATATATATACATATACCCATATCTATATCTGCCTATCTATTTGTTAAACCGAGCAATTAGGTTTTGGTAAAAACATTGAAGGGTCACAGAGAGATGAGAAAAATTACATTGCCCTGTAGCATATGTAACTCAGGAAATTTTTGGAAAGGCTCTCACTTAGAAGTATTCAAATAATTCCAGCGAAGCCATGGCTTGAAGTCACAGTCATCTCCCTTCTCTCCCTTTGGTCGATGCGGTGAGATAAAAATGTTCACTGAGTAGGTATCTTAGCCTTCCCGTGCTTGCTCATCGTCCTCCGTCACGGGCTTCTCTGCTCAGGACCCACCACCGAACACAGAGCTCTCAGAAGCGGACGCGCACGCTCCCCGCGAGCTCCCCGCGAGCTCCCGCCTTCTTCAGCACCTGGGCTCCAGGGCGACTTCGTGTTCGTGGTGGGACCAGCACACCTGCTTCCGACACGTTTGTTGGCTGAGCGCCTGCTGGCTATTGCGTCACAGCCGCGGCTACGATGTTAAGTCTTTGCATTAAGGCCATTTCTATCCTACAAAGTATTTAGGAGGTAATGTTTTTTGAGCAAATTTCTAGGAACTTTATGAAGTGGTAAAAGCCAACCAATTCTGTTAAGTCTCTAAGTGCTTCTTTTTGTCTTCCTGTCTTTCATGGACAGAATTCGCAGGCCTCATCATCTGAGAAGGAGCCTTGTCCCTTTGCTTAAATAATTCTAAGTTTTCTTCTTCTTCTTTTTTTTTATTGTGGTATAAATGGATTTCAAAATTATAATTAAATTTCGACACAAATTAAAAATATAATTCTGAATCTAAAAATGCTTTCTCGGTCTGCAGTCCGACCTGCAGCTTCGGGAACACCCTCGTTCTGAAACTGGCACACAGTGCTTTAGCGTTCACCCCTTTCCCTGGCGCCCTCTGCAGGCTGCTCACCCCGCCAAACCCCAGGCCAGGGGAGGCCTCTCTCTGCAGCCTCGGACCTGGGGGTCTGTGTGTAATTTTTGGCTTTGAATTAATTTATTTTTTTCCTGAATAAATGGAGACAACAGGACACGTAGGTTGCAGTGCAGCTTAATGATTGAAAATGGGAAATGTCACTTTGGCTACACACAGTCTTTTTCTGAGAGCTGCAGGGCCACCCCTTCTCTGGTCCCCAGTCACTCTGTCACTGTGCTACTTCTCCTCCGAAGCCCTGCGGCACTGAGGTCTGTGATGTCCCAGCGGCCCTCAGTTCCTGGATGAGGTGTGGAATGATGCGCCCGCCTAGATGGTGTCTCGTCCCTCCTGTCGCCAGTGCGCTCACTGAAGGCAGGGCTGAGCCTTTTGTTTTTTTTAACTTTCCAAAGCTGGCCCGGAGCTTTACACGTGCCTCGGCACAGCATCAATATTCAGTACACATTTTCTTACTGGTTTTCCCAGAATGCACGGCACGAGAGCTGTGGGCAGGAGATACAGGAATGGGGAAAGCTTTGAAAAGAGGATTCTGTGCTGTCCTAAATAATTGTGATACATGTGCCTAAAAATGGAACGTTTTTTTTAACGGTCAAATTTTACAAAGAGATGCCCACTGTAAAGAAAACGAGGGGCCGAGAGGACAGAGACGCAGGTGACCAAGAGCAGGGGGAACATGACTGGACATTGACAAAGCAGAGAGCAACATCCACGAATCCATCGTCTGGCTGATGGAGTCAAAAGCTATTGTGGTCTTGAATTACAAATAAGTAAATATATGTTTAAGAATGATATTGAAGAAAAAAGAAAAGAAAAGAGGGAATTCTAGGATGTGTGTGCATGTGTGTGTGTGTGTGTGTGTTTCTTGTATTGTGTTCTTAGTGACGGGTCATCTGGCAGGAAGCTTTGGAATGTGACCATTGAACAATTAGCAGCATCTCAGATTCCATGTGGTGAGAGGTGTAAGGATTCTATCTTTTCAGTTTCTCACGCACCTTCTGGGTCAGGGTAGGAGGAGAGCCTGCAGACATCAGTAGCCTCCAAGGGCTGATTTCTGCTTAGATCTCCCAGGATCCTGGGGATGACCCCGTAGAGAGGCAGAGTGAGGAGGTTGTTGATGGGATTCACAGTCCTCGCTTTCAGGTTGCTCCTAGTATTCTTAGAGAATCCAGGCTCATGCTCCGATCACTTAGGGACTGTACAAGATATTCCAGAATTCGGGTACAAGTTGGTGGCTCTGCTTCTTGCCTATCAGCCTGTTCCTGAAATGTGAAACTCACCGTGGTGCGCACAGTCCCGCCCAGGTCTTGTCTCCCAGCAGAGCAGCAGCGCTGAGAAGGGGGCCCCTTCGATTAGAGTGTAGAAGTCGTTCCTCTATTGATTGCAAGATAGGTTCACCTTCCTGCGTCAACACAAAATCCAGCCTCTGTGTCTGGTGGTAGAAGAAGACGGTGTCCGTGACGATGTCATCCCAGCACACTAGTTGACACACTGAGATTAAATTTATAGAGAAGAAAAGAATGAAGTTTTATGATTTATGTTGTAGATGTATTTATATAAGCAATTAATCAAATGTATCCAAAGATGTGTGAATTAATGTGTCTGTAACGACTGGGATCAGGGCTCTCGCTGGGTATTTTCAATCAATGTCTGAAAACAGTGGAGGCAGATTACATTTTCCGATGGCCCCGAGGTAGAAGGGTCAATTTAATAAGCTTTTTGACAGACAGAGATCAGATAACCTTGCCAAACTATTATAATAGGCCCGGACATATAAAATCATAAACATTTATTTAACATATAATATCTGCTAGACACAGGAGACAGTGTGGTACATGCACTATCTCAAAAAACAAAACAAAAACCCACTGGGCATGATGTATTAAAAAACCCCACAAAAACAGAAGAGCTGAAGCTATGAAGGAATTTCCAGTTTCCTGCTTAGCGTGTAAGAAGCTTGGAAGTCACCACGTTATCCTCACAAGAAGTGAACAGGAGAACAGACTGAAAATTCAACAACTTTTCTTGGATCCTTAAGAGAAGTGAGGTCACACTGTCCCCCAGATTGGAGGGACTGTCAGGCAAATACAAAGAATCCCAGCTTACCAGAGCAGAGACCGGTGTGCTGAACCCTCCCTGGGAACCCGTGCTGGGAGGAGAGTCTGAGTGTAATTGGCCACGTGCTGGGGACACAGTTGAAACTCCAGAGGGTCCCGTCACAGGGGTGCTCTCCCACTTCCGTGAGTTTTTTCTCCAGAAGCGCTACTTGGTCCTCACAGTGCACATTGGAGAAAATCCTCCCATTTTAAAACACACCCGAGCATCTGTTCTTAACAAGGTCTGCCCTCTGGAGAAACTAGTTAACTAGGGTCTAACCCGCAAGAGTTTATCAGGGCAAATTCCACGTCACTGAGCATGTCCCCGCAGAGCGGGCCCACCGCCGGGCACGCGTGTTGTGGACTAGATCCCCACCTCGGTAAAAGGTTGGACTAAACGAATGTTAAGGTCACTCCAGATTCTGAGAATCTGCTCTTGGCATGAGCAGCTTCCTAAATTAGAAAGAGCGACTTACAGGAAACGTTGATTTGGGCTGTTCTCTAGGTATTTCGCGGCGTTCGCTGTTTCCTGACTCAAGCCTCCCATGAGCCTTGTGGGGAGGGCCTTGCACCTGTATCTTCCTATCATCTGGCTCGAGCTCATTTCAGGACTTAGCCCGTTCATTATACGGTCCAGTAATTAAAGAAGTGATTATTGTCCAATGAGCCTGTGCTGCAAGAGACCGAAGCCGAGGCACAGCTCTGCGACTTCTCAGGAGAACAGCTGCTGGTGTCCTCGGCGGTCAGCCTTGACAGGGGCCAGGCGCTTCTGGTCCCGTCTGCTGTGCTCTGGGAATTTCTATCACGTCGGCTGGGGACACCCACTCTTTCCTGGGGAGGTTTCTTTTAACCCAGGGACTTTTCCTTCATCCCTCTCTTTTTGGAGTAGTGGGATGTACCACGCACCAGGAGTCAGGGATGCTGGGTTCGCTCCTTGGCTTTGTCACTTAGTGATATTCATATATCCGTATGAATTCTCGGCTCTGCTGTAAATCATGACGGGTGCAGGAAAGCAGTAGGCTCCAGACATCAGTCTGGCTTCTCTAAGGTTTTCTTTGGAGAACTTTGAACTTCCCATTCTGGGGCCTCAGCTCCAAGGACTGTGACTCAGTGGATCTTGAGTAGAATCAGGTAATCCTAAGTCCTTTGGCGGATTCTGACAGTACAGCCAAATTGGGGAACTGAGTAAGGTCGTTTTTAAGGTTCCTTTCAGTTCTAAGAATCTATGAGTTTGTGATTCTTTTTTGTTCCCCCTTTTCAAACCTCAGTAATTATATATCTCTAAAAGAAAAGGCTTTTATGCACCACAGCCCATGTGAAAAAATTCAATTCACTTGTGATTGTAGGCAACATCATTTTATTTTAACAATTTCCCTTTCTGACGCTGCTCAGGTAGTTTGAAGAAGGGTCCCCCAAATGAAAAAGCTGAAAGAAATTAAATAAACATTTAGCCAAGCCAGTGCACAGCCTCCCACCTCGTGTCTCTGCCCTCTAATTTCCCCCTCCTTTCCGCTCTCGAACTCGAAGCAACACATAAGAGAAACGCGCTCTCCCTTAAGCCCATTTCTGAAATAATTCTATTTTTAAACACTGCCGTTCATCTCAACTGTGCTCAAATTCAATTCACTTGTGATTGTCTGCTATATTATTTTCTTTATCAATTTCTCCCCAGACTCAGTGGGGGTAGCGACTGAAATTTCAAAGCTTATGGGGAGCATGGCGTCCAAAACCGTATTGTGGAAAATGTATCTTGAGTCTTTTGGCTGTAAGGGGCCCTCACTTTCCCTCAGCACCCAATCCTCTTTCATCCATATTCTCTTGGTAAAGACCATCCAGTCAAAATGACCTAA
The DNA here is from genome assembly GCA_030848825.1 of Tadarida brasiliensis. Classification (NCBI taxonomy): domain Eukaryota; kingdom Metazoa; phylum Chordata; class Mammalia; order Chiroptera; family Molossidae; genus Tadarida; species Tadarida brasiliensis. Next base: position 66,684,961 of record CM061270.1, on the reverse strand, counting down.
AAAGAAATTTAAATGGAATTTTTCATCAACAGAATGTTTTTTTTTTTTTCCCTTGGCCTTAAAATATTTTATTTGCTGTTATTGCACCATGCACCGAAGGCTTTGGCCAAGGTTGCTTTGCTTTTGTTGCTAAATATTGGCTGTGTTTTAGGTGAAGCCGGCGTGTGTCCCCACATGGTTATTAGGGATGGTGGCCATTGGAATCTTCTTGGAATGTGAGGCTAACAGTCACTTTGCTCCCAAACTGTCTTGACTTTTGAACGCAATGAGAACTCATTTCTAACACAACAGCCCTTGTTAACATCCTATTTGTGAAACTTGTAATTTCATCTCATTATTAATTTCGTTCTAATGTCTCCCGCGCAGAATTCAGTGTGTAAACAATCATTACGTTTATGAGAGGCAATGACGGGAACAGGAATGAACAAGACCAAAGTCCAGTCACCAGTGCAAGGAAGTGCAGTTCTCATGCTCGTTCCTGCACACCCACGAGAGAATTCACATTCGTGTCTTCGGCCCCTCGTCTGATGGTGGAGACGCCCACATTCAGGCAATTGTCCCGTAGGCAGCTCCATATTTGCTTGGCTTCCTCCTTGCCTGGCCTTTTTAGTATCCCATTACTTTAAAAATACTTGCTTCTTTCTGTCATTGACTTGTTATTGGTACCTGTTTGGGCATTGACGTTGAAAGAGAGCACAGTGATCCACAGAAACACAAGGTATTTATTTTATGGGTGGGTGGACTATAAGAGGCTGGTCAACACATTTTCTCCCAAACACGAACACATCCAGGTCTTTGTTCAGCATGTGACCTTTTAGCTATGCCCTGCTCCCCCAACTCATTTCAACCTGCCCTTTCTTCAAAGTCTGCCACCTCCAAGGAGCCTTCTCTGACCTCATGCATTTCCGTTCAGTGTGCACTTCCTAATGTTTTCAGTGTCATGTCATACTTCCCTAAGTTGACTGTATGCCCTGCATACAAGGAGGCATCCCAGCCGCCTTGTCAGTACCCGGCACAGCATTGGCTCATGCCAGTTGTTTAAGCAGTATCTGTGGGTGTGAGATGGATAGTCAGGATCTGTTGAACACTCAAGCACATTATCCATGTTATCGTATAACAACTCTATGCATTAAATATCATTTGCTTTTCCCATTTATAAATGCAGTCCTTGAGAAATCAGATGGTTTAAACAGTGTACCAAGCATCAGAGCTGGGATAAAATGCCTGGGCTCTATTTCAGAGCAGATACCCTATGATGTCCTGAGGTTTCTCTCCAGGGCTTTTCTCTTTTATTTTATTTATTTTTTATTATTATTCATGTCTTCTCTGTTTCTCCTCACCAGAATCACCTTTCTGAGGGTGGGATAGAAAGTGGTATTTTATGGTTAAAAAAATGTTGTGTGACTGGCCAGAAATTCTCCATAGAAGGGCTTAAAGGAGAGAGGTGTTGGGGGCAAGGAGTGAGTAAAATCACATCATACAGTCAGCGGAGGCCCCCGGATTCCAAAGGACTGAATTCCATAGTAATGGCAGTATTTCTCAAGCATGGAAAAGGCATCGAAGGTGGAGTTTTCTCTTCCAGGATCGCAAATGAAACAAGAGACCGTGGAGTGTGTTCATGCTGTCTGAGCAGGTCGCTCACCTGGGCTGACTTGACGGCCACCTGCACCCCACCCGTCCTGCTTCCACAGCAGAAGAAGGGAACCCCGGTGCTTCCCTGCTCGTGGGTTTACACAACTGTGAAGCCTCAGAGAGGCCACTGCTCTTTCAAATGCTTGTTGGAAAGTGATTAGCTGCTGCCAGCTCCAGAATAACATGCATCTGTGTATTTCCTGCCTTTACAAATGCCGGGGGACAAAGACAATGGACTGGAGAAACATCTGAGAGGAGCAGACACACAGCTGCCGGATCAATAGCCCTTACACAATCACCCTCCTTAGAAGGCGGACCTTAAATCCCCAAAGCAAGTCTATTCATAAACAGACCGAAACAAAGGAGATAGTATGTTTTAAGCACTTTCAAAATTGTAAGGAACTGTCCAAATGTGAGGTATGTTGTTTAAACTGTTCATTGAAGGCTGCCTAGTTAGGGTCTCCAGAATTTCCGGGGTGATAAAAATGCCTATGGTTTTAACATGTGTGGACCTGAGACCTCTTAAAATAGAAACAAAATTTTCATGAATGAAAAGATTCTAATCTGTGATTATTGTTGGAATGGTCTATGCATTGAACAAGCCTCTAAAATGTTCTCTACAGTATTTTGAGAATGCAGCCTTGTTAGCAGAGTCTTTTCTGTTTGAATTCTGGAGGGTAGGTTAGAGAGACAACCTAGTTTTAGGAAAGTAAATGTTCTTTCCTAGTCCTGACAATGGGAATCCCACAGGGAACTCAACCTAGAAAGGGCTGATGGACACCGGTGAGGGATGTAATCAGCAGCAGCAGATGAAAGTGTGTGCGGCAATGCTGACCTTCTGCAGTTCTAAATTGGTACATTGCTGTGGCCAAGTAAGAATGGTGATGTCCCCTGAGTGATCTAAAACCACTTTCCTGTGGTGTCCAGAGAAGTGGACTGTACACACACACACACACACACACACACACACACACACACACTCGCTAGTATTCATTGAGCCTTTATTATATGCTATGTACTTGGGAGTGTGTTTTCAAAATACTGAGACTAGTAAGGGTCTCAGTTGAGGCTAAAAGTGCATAGATATTTCAGGTATTTATTGCACTATTAACAAACCACTCCCCAAACTTAATAGCCCTCAAACAATGATCATGGATAATCTCTCCTAATTCTGAGTCTGGCTGGTCTCAGCTGGGCAGTTCTGTTCTTGGTGGTATTGGTGGGGTTACAGTCTTCTGAAGGCACAAGGAGACTGTGATGTCCAAGACCACTGACTCAGAGCTGGCAGTGGGTGCTGGCTGTCCGCCAGAGCTCCTCCATTCTCTTCCTCGTGGCCTCCACACAGCATGGTGGCTGGGAGTCAACGATAGACTCTTTCAGCTACAAGGAAGTATGAGCTGAAGATCTCTCTAAGGCCCTGCCAGGGAAATTACAGTGCAAGTTCCACTCCTTTTTGCTGGTCAAAGGCAATCACAGGGCCAGTTCAGATATGAGGCTAAGGGAGATAGACCACATTTGTTTGTGTGTGTGTAATTAGAGGCAAAAAAAGAAAGTCAACTAAACTGAAATGAATTATGGCTGTCTTTAATCTACACTGTGTGGGAAGGAATATACCTGGGATGAGATTTAGAAAAGAAAGTAGTTTTATCGGCAAGCCACTAATCAGGGTTTAATTTTATGTTTGTGAAGCTGTGGTTTGGGAGGGAGGTAGGAGTTTTTTGTTTTTTTAACTTCTTACATAGTCCACGAGAAATTTTAAAGACAAATAGAGGTCAGTGATCCATGTATACAAAGCCAAAGCCATGTGGGCTCTGTTTTCGGAGAAGGCCAGGGTGCCCTGTCCCTCATGCCGATGGGCTGTGGTTGGGGCCCTCCAGAGCTGTGTCTTTGCTTCGTTGCCAAGGCTCCAGGCAGTGCAGATGGTGGGGGGACCTTGTCCCTAGGATATGACAGTGATCCCGGCAACAGTGTTGCAGAAAACTTGAAAAAAGTATCTCAATTCTCATTTTCCTAATTTCAAGTATTTCTATATTTAATTCCTATTACACACATGTTTCCAATTCCTCCTAATACTAGTTCTTGTACGGCACCTTGTATACTGTATGTGTTTAATCAGTACTTTTGGATTGGTTAAATAGATGTATCCCTTTAAATCCAAAGAACGGTTTTCTTCTTTAGTTTTTGTGATGTCTCTGATTATTTATGGCAAGGCACATATAGAATCCACGATAGCAATAGAGCCAAAATTGCAATTTTGCTTATGTACAAATGCAGTTGGTTTTCCTGGGATACAACGTCTAATTTTCCATTGCTATTATGGGTTATAATGATAGCACACACTGCTAGTCCAGAGCTGTACTGTTGGTTATAAGGGGAATGTGGTAAGACTATGAAAGACTGGCTCAGCAAAGCTCCTGGTATTTCCTGGAAGGACTCAAAATGCCATGGTAGGATGCTTGTGTCACCTCTGTATTCAAGGGGACATATACATATTCAAAGGAAGACACAGTCATATATGTATACATAGTGATAGATCTTTATGTAACGTCTTGAGGATAATGATACTCCAGGAAATATTAAATTGTTTGACCCCAGCTGCACATTGCCTTCAGTTAGCTTACATCCCAAGAAAGGTGACTAACCTTTGATTCAAGAACCACTATGCTAAGGTTTAGTCCCATTTCTCACTCTGACTAAATCCTAAGGAAATGTCTCACTGTCCATAGGTCACACTTCCAGCCATCTCATCCACACAAAGCGGTTAAAATTAGTTAAACCGATTTGTAAGAAGCAAGGAGCTCCCACAAGTCCCGGAAGTATTGTGACACTGCATGGCTAGCAAAAGTATGCTTCTTAGGAGATAGCATCAGAGATAGAGCAACAGAGAGGGTCCTAGCATATAGACAATACAGTATAAATTCTAGGTGTTACATTCATCAATGCACAAGCGTAGCCCTTCCTGACTCACCTTCCTGGTCTTAGTTTACTTGTATGTGAAATGGGCATGCTTCCTAGGATTGCCGTAAAGCCTTTACATCACATGGCATGGTGCCACGAAACAGAACAAATTAAATTGCACCAAATCATATGGAAAAGTCATTTATGTGAAATGTAATTACCTAATAATACTGGGAAAATAAGTCATCACTCTGTATTAGCTACTGTTTGTATTTTATGTTAAACATGGCAGAAAAAAGTACTACTTCTGCAATCCCAGTGATATGCACACAAGATGAATAGATTCAGCTCATCTCCGAGCTCCATGGTTATATCATAAAGTGTAAACATACATTCAAACAAACATACTAAGATACCCATGGACAAACATGAAATTGTTACCATCTTGGAAAGTGTGAAAAGAAGGAGCCTGGAAACTTCATTTGCTTGTGAGTTTTGTTCATTTTCTACAAACAGAATGATGATTGAGGTGAGTACCTTCTGTCCTCCCTGTCTGAAATGCTAAAGCCTGGAGGCCATCTCAGTTCTCTGTTTCGGTTTTGCAGTTCTTTGATGAGTGGCATAGAAGGCTAAGTAATCACAACAGTTTCTAGGGAATGAAGCACCACCCAAGTTGTGATTCTAAGGTAGTAACTGGGATTCAGGCAACTCATGATAGTCAGATAACTTTAAAAAAAATTTTATTTAATTTATTGGGGTGACATTGTTTACTTAAATTATATAGGTTTCAGGTGTACAATTCTGTAATACATCATTTGTATATTATATTGACCATCCAAAGTCAAGTCTCCTTGTCACCATTATTTCCCCTTTACCCTCTTCTACCTCCCCCTACCCCCTTTCCCTCTTGTAATCACCATACTGTTGTCTGTGTCTATGAGTTTTGTTCTTAATCCCTTCATCTTTTTCAGCCAGTCCCCCAAAACCCCTCCTTCCTGACAGCTGTCAGTCAGTCTCAAAACCATAAAAACCCTAGAAGAAAACACAGGCAGTAAAACCTCGAACATTTCGCTTAGCAGTATTTTTTCTGATATATCTCCTCAGGCAAGGGAAACAAAATAAAATATAAACAAATGGGGCTACATCAAACTAAAAGGTGTTTGCACAGCAAAAGAAACCAACAAAATGAAAAGACAACCCACTGAATGAGAGAACATATTTGCCAGTGACACATCTGAGAAGGGGTTAATATCCAAAATTTATAAAGAACTTATAGAACTCAACACCAAAAAAAAAAACAAAAAACAATCTAATTTAAAAATGGACAAAGAATTTGAATAGTTACTTCTCCAAAGAGGACATACAGGTGGCCAGTAGACATATGAAAAGATGCTCAATGTCATTAATCATCAGAGAAATGCATGTTAAAACCACAATGAGATATCACCGCACACCTGTCAGAATGGCTATCATCAAAAAATCAACAAACGATAAATGTTGGCAAGGATGTGGAGAAAAGGGAACCCGGTGCACTGTTGGTGGGAATGTAGATTGGTGCAGCCACTGTAGAAAAGATGGAGTTTCCTCAAAAAATCAAAAAACGGACTGCCTTATGACCCAGCAGTTCCACTTCTGGCAACATTCTGAAGAAACTCAAAACACTAATTCGAAAGAATATATGCACCCCATGTTTATTGCAGTATTATTTACAATAGCCAAGATCTAGAAACAGCCCAAGTGCCCATCAGTAGACGAGTGGATAAAAAGCTGCTATCCATTCACACAATGGATTACCACTCTGCCATTAAAAAAGAAGGAAATCTTACCTTTTGCGACAGCACAGATGGACCTGGAGAATATTACACAAAGTGAAATAAGGCAGTCAGCAAAAGACAAATACCATATGACCTCACTTATATATGCAATCTAATGAACAAAATAAATAAACAAAATAGAAACAGAATCATAGACACAGAATCAGATAACTCTCTGACTAAGAGGGTAAACCCAAGATTGAAATGGCACGTTCAGCCTTGCCCTGTGTGCTTCCCTCTGCTGTACAGCTGGCTGATTCATTATTTTCTCTTTGGAAGATATGTACAGTTCCTGCCTCTTGAACTAGGTTAATTTAGGTTGCAGGACTGCGCTAATGAACTCTCATAAGGTTACAGAGTCAAAGTTGGGTTGACACAAAGGTGAACTTAAGCTTGGACGGTAAGACAGAGAAGTCAGGACTAATGGAATTACTGGAAATGTTGCATTTTTGGTGTGTTGGGCATAGGTAAGGGTCCTCAGGTAAGTGGCTGATCTTTGTAAAGAAAAAGCTCAGTCATATTCTTAGACACTAGACCTTCACTTTCCTGTACAGTAGCCACCAGCCACCTGTGCCATTTTTCACTTGAACAGCGGCTGGTCCAACCCTGGCTGGTTTGGCTCAGTGATTAGAGTGTTGGCCAATGGACCAAGTCTTGGGTTTGATTCCTGGTCAAGGACACATACCTGGGTTACAGGTCTTATCCCTGACCCTGGTCAGGGTAGTGCAGGAGGCAACCAATCAACGTGTCTCTCTCACATCGATGTTTTTCTCTCTCCCTCCCTTCCACTCTATCTAAAAATCAATGGAAAATATCCTCGGGTGAGGGTTAACCAAAAAGACAAAAGAAAGTGGCTGGTCCAAATCTATACATTTGTAAGTGTAAAGTACATATCAGATTTCAAAGACTTAGTATGAAAAAAGGATATAACTACATCATATTACTGATTTTATATAGTTTGCATGTTGCAGTGTCAGTATTTCAGATATCTAAAGCTATTGAGTAAATTATTAAAATTAATGTTACCGCATTCTTTTTACATTTTATTGTGGCTACCAGAAAATATAGAATTATAGAAGTGGCTGACTTTGTATTTGTAGAGGACATTGCTGCACGGCACAGTGGTGGACTGAAAAAATAGGAAAGGCTTATTATCCAGACAGTTAATGAGTCTCCTAACTTGTTACATCCCTTCCAGGAACCCATTTGCTCCCCTGCAACATAAGGAACATTGTTAGTTGGAAAAAGCTGGATTTTTAGAAAGGAAAATGAAAGAGGAGATAGAGAGGGAGTAGTAATGTTTAGTGGGTAGCATAAGCAACACTGTTATTTTTTTTTTTTCAATACAGTTTTGAAAACCAAAAAAGAGCAACAACCAAGTATACTGAAGCTGTCTGTTACGGAGGGAGGATTAAGATAGGGAATGGAGTCTGATGGATTTGTGTCAGAATGCTGTGCTGTGTTTCAAAATTCTCATTGGTATAACTGAGGTGGGGCATTTGAATATCATCCGTAAAGGTGATTTTGAATATCATCCCTGAAGACGGGTAGAATGCCTACCTCCACCCCAACCGACACCAATGTTATGCGGAGCTAAACGGATTTATAAAAGTTAGTTGAACGTTTCTATATCAAGCATCTGAGATAGTCTGTATTTCTCGAGTCACTGAAAAGTCCAAATAACTTCAGACATTGGAACAGAGTATCTCTAAATTCACTTTTATCTCCAATACTCTATGCTTGATTTCCTTTGGCCAGGACTGCGGTTAGCACCATGGAGAGCTCCCCAGGCACAGGACGGGGTGAAAGGCATAGATTCCTTCAGAGAAAGCTGCTTTTGAAGAACAGCACTAAGAAGAACTAAAAGAAGAAGCACACACACGCACACAAAAAAATGGACTATGGAAGTTGGAGAAGAGGCAATACTTTCTTTTCCATTTTTGTTTATTTTCTGTCATGCTTCTAGAACTAATTCACAGAACATCCCAGCTGCCCCAGGCTAATGGCTGAGGAAATACAATCTCAAAAAGTTAACTTTCCTCAATCTATACAAAGAAGACAGTGGTAGACTTGGGATTCTGTTTCTATGGTTTAAACTGTTTACTTGCTAAGGCAAGATACCCAGGGCAGAGAACATTTTACCCGAAGAGAGCTTATCTTTGGCAAACTTCTCAGAATCTTAGTAGGCCAGTGCTGTGGAAATTCTCATCTTTATTAGGAGAGAGATCTAGTGAAGATGCTGAGAGGATAGTCGTTGTTTTACCAGGTTAACTTGATTAATATATCAGCTTAGGTACTTGTGAATTACTTCACCTCTAAAATGCACTGTCCTCATCTTGGACGTGATAGCAATACCTACCTGTAGTGTTGTTATACACACACAATAATCCGCACATAGGAAACACTGAGTGTTAACTGTCATAATCCTGAATGACCGATTCTATAAAGAATAACATATTGCTCACTTTTGAAAGCTGTATTTCCTGGGCATCGGATTCTGAAATGCAGAGGTTTTTCAGGAAGTTTATAATGGGCTATGGTTGGAATCAACTCTTGTTGAAGGAAGCAGAACTGGGTGGGATTGGGAGGAAAATAGGATTTTCCAGGGGGAGATGTGAAGTTGTGATATAGTTTTGATCCAGATTTCTGATGACCTTGTAGAGCGCTCTGATGCTGAGATGACCCTTTACAATTGCCCAGAGCTAGGGTGAGGGGCTGGGCCTTGACACCCCTACGTGAGCGGTCAATGTATATGGTTTCCCTTGGGGGAGGGGGCGTTTGGGGGCAAGGTGTTTGCAATCATCACTCCAGTAGCTGGGAACTAAGTTCTTCACTTCTGAAAGGAGCCCCGAGCAGCACATCACGGCATCACTGCGCTCGCCATGACCTGCGTTATCACGTGTCAAGGTTCTCTGTGTCCCAGAAGTCAGTAACGTCTGCTGGGTTTGAGGTGGACCCAATAAAAACACCCTTTTTATTTTGCCCCAAGTTTAAAGCCAGTTGAGAAGTAAGATATAAGAAACATACACATGGAGCTAAAATGTCAGTTTTACTACTGATAACCTGAATTAAAGAATGTTTACTCATTTAATTCAATATTCACCCTATAAAATATACCTCCTCTCTGGAATCGAACATGTCCCCCTAATTGTAGACCTCTCTGTGGAGAGTCAGGGCCAGACACTGCCTGGAATGTGTACCCTGGACAAGCAGGGGAAAATTTGTCCTGAGAGCAACTCATGGAGAAAGGAGGAGAATCCTTAGAAAGAATTGAACCTCATACCACTCAGCGCCTTCTTTTAATTTCATCTGATGTCGTGGAAGAAAGCAGAACATTTCCATGCTTTTCTCTCCTGGGGAGTAGAAAATGAGAACATTTCTCATTCTGCAGAAATGAGTGGGATAGAAGCATACCTTCTGAATTCAGCTGCTTCCTCTGGCTACTTTTGGTCTCCCCTGGAGGCTTTGTGCCCTCAAAATAGATCAACAGAAGGGGTTGTCTTCATTGGCATCTTCTAAGGAGGTCCTTCTGTCCCTGAAGCTACCTGCAGGCTTCGAAAAAGAAAATGTGTAGCCAGGACTCTGACCTTTACAGATGCGAAATACTTTTTTTTCACACAGCACATAGTTTAAAGATGCAAATTCTTCAGGATTCATTGTGAAATCTAGGATTATCTTTCCATCTCCCTTCCATTTCTGCTCCAGAAAACAGCAGCTTTCGAATACTTTTGTTTCCCTTTGGTATCTACCTTCATGTTTTTTAATGCTATACTCACATTTACACTTTTTTTTTCCATTTAAAGAATTATCCATTGATTTCCCACTATGGGAGAGAAAGTGCTATTTTTTTTTTTCTGCTCTACTTCCACATATTTACTCCCCCTACCCTGTCCCACAACCATAATTGTGACATACTTTTAGTCAGATCAGAATGAAGACATTGCATCATTATGGCTGTGCAATGTTATTCGCCATTAAGCCAGGAATTGTACCATGACTACTTTATCTTTCTTGCAAAACTTCTTGGTTTCCCAGGAATTAAGAAGAATCTTATCTTTTATATGTTTAGTGTTCCATGATCTCACCACTAATTTATCCCTAAATTCTTATTTATAATGCATACATATTTTCTCAATACATTAAAACTTGTTACATATTTGATGACCTTCATCTTCTTGAAGAATCTCTTTATTTTGTGGTCCTTCTGACCTGCTCTAACTTGAACTGGTTTGTCTCTAGGTCTGTTATGTAGCTTTTATTCTGGTCTCTCCTTCCACTATCGAGTTGGAGATTTCCTTTATCTGCCTTGATTCCTAGACCCCATGTCTGTTCATTTCCTGGTTTACTTCCCTACTTTGGTATATATAACACATCTTCTAGCACTTTCCTGGGAAAGGGTGCCTCGCAGGCAAACCTTCTATGGCACGATGTGTCTCAAAATGCTTTTATTTATATTTATACGTAAGACAGAATTTGGCTCAGAAATAATTCACAATTTGAGATAAATTTTCCTCAAAGTTTTAAAAACTTTGTTGCTTAATCTTCTAAATTCAAAGACTACTTTTGAGAAGTCTGGAGGCGTTCTTATTCTCCCTCCTTTGAAGTAGCTGCTTTTAAAAACATTTTATCTCTTCAATTTTTCGATTTTTCTTTTTGTTCTAGTGGTTTAAAATGTTATGATGCTGTGCTATGTCCTGTATTTTATTCATTTTGCAGGGAATTCGATGACGCTATTCATTCTGGGAACTTAGGCCATCATATCTGGGAAGCTTTTATGAATTATTTTCTTTTCTATTTATATTACATATATATGAAACCTCTTTCACTAATAGTAATATTAAATTTTTGTTGTTTTTATTTTTATTTCCATTCTCTGACGCCACACTCTCTCTTCTTCTTTCTGGAAGATACAAATATTCACAATTATCCAGTTATTCAGGTTTAATTTTTGTCTTCTTTAATTCATTTCCCAGTATTCCTTGTTTTATGGTTATACTCTTTGTTACTGCTTGGGGGGTGCACTATTTTCTCTTATTTCAGTAAGGATATGATCAGAGCGTTTTTAGTTTTTAGTGTCTCTCTCCTAGATGCCTTCTTCTTTCCTCGAAGATCTGCTTGTTTCGCTCTTTGACTTTTGCACACTGTTGTCCTTGCATTTCTTGTGTGTTTTTTTGTTTGTTTGTTTTTTACTACCTACTCATTTAAGAGACTAACAGCCTGATTATATGCCAATCGGGAGTGTGTGTAGGTTTTATTCTAAGTGAAAGTGGTGAGGCTGGTTTTTCACTGGGAACTTTAAGTTTTTTCTCTTGGGCTGCACATTTTCTGCCTGGATTGTGTAGTTTTGGATGCTGACACCCTAGAGCCTTGCGGGAGAAGGGCATCCCATGATGTCTCTGCTCTCAACAGTGTCTGGTCTTCCTCCCTGTCCAAGGATGCCTGCGGCCACTGCCAACCCACTCGCAGGGTGTGGGAAGAATGTCGCCCCGCTGATCCAAGAAGAGAAGGGGTCTCTCATCTGGCTTCTTATTCAGTCTTTTACCAAATCTTTTTCTTAGTCCCATATTCATCTCCATTGCTCTAGAAAGCTGATGTTGGCAATTCCTAAGCTGACAGGGGAATTTTCCTGGGGAGGTAAGTCGGGTCACTCCTCTGTTTTCTCTGCCACCAGGTGAGTGATCAATATGCCCTGATCTGATAAGTAAGAGTCGCTCATTTTTCTGCTTTTCTGACCACACTATTTGGTTATTGTCATCTTTTCTCTTTCTCCTTTTGGGATGTAAATAGTCCTCTTGCTATTGTTTTAGTCAGGTTTCTACAGAGGCAGCAGAGATAAACATGTTCGCTCCATCTGCCTTCTTCAACAAAAACATCTCCATTCATATATCAGTGCTGTATTCTCCCCAGATGTAGGCATCTATTCCGTCTCCTGTATCTCCAACACATCATATCTTTATGTTGAGTAAATATGTATCTATAAATCTGAGAAGCCTCTGAAGCATTTAAAATTAATATACAAAATAGAGACAATTTCCAACTATCTCTCTATAACCTATCCAGAGTAGGTCTTACACATTTCATCTTAATGACTAGTTTGGACCCAAAATAATTTTTATTGATAACAGTAATATGGTAATTCATTAAGGTATGCTGTTACCCAAGTGCTAATTAAAAGGAAAGATAGTTGAAGGATAAAGGAGAGCTTGAAAGCACATCACACAAAAGTTCCTTCCTAATATATTTCCTGTCTATCACACTTATTACTGCAGGGTGGGTTGGCAGGTTAATTATGTACTAGGCAGGAGAGCTGGTACAGAGGATGTTACAGTCTCAAAAGCAAACACTTATAATCATTTTATCTAAATATAAGACAAACTCACCTTGATGACGAACTGCATTTAGTGATTATACGTATGGTGACCTCCTACCTATAGATTATAGGTGGTACTAGCTGAATGTGACACCATAGAGCTCGTACATACATGCTGACCCTGCGGCAGGTAGCTGTGACTCATACCTGGGGGTTCTGTCAAAATTTGCAAATTTGCTTTATTCTTTCATTGCCGAGGATTCTGCTTTCCCCATTTGTTTTTAGCTATATTTGTAATAAGAAATCTGTCACATGGTATTAATAAATATGTATTTGAATAAAATATATTCATAGTATATATTTGTTTTAAAATGGCGAGACTTTGTTGCATCACTTATGGAGAACCTTTACCCCATGAAGGAATCCTGTAAACATCTTGTTGACGGCCCCCATCCTCTGTCCTGTCCTAAAATACATCTCAGGAAGGAAGCTCATCTCCACCTTGGACAGTTCATTGTGCCATTTGACATTCCCATTAGAAAGTTCCAATTGCTGCTGTTTATTTTGTTTCAGACTGAGAAGATTCTTCCTTGTCATTTTGCCAGTGACATTAATTCTTACCTTCTGGACTTTGACATCAACTCTCAACATCTTTCACGGAAAGTTTTCTGGTATCTGAATGTAGATGACAGATCTCTCAAAAGTTCTGTTTTCTGTAACAGCTACTCAGTTTCTTCCTTTGTTTCTACTTGTCATTTTCCCTAGAATCTTCTTTATGTTAGTTGCCATCCTCTGGAAAAACTTCCACGGTCCTCTAAATAAGTAGCTCATAACTTAATGTAATACTTGAGACATATAAACACACATATTAGAGTGAATGTATTAAATTGTCATTATTAGCATTATTCTTTTCCTGGTGCAATCCAAGGTCTCAGTGGCTGTGTGAGAGGCAGCTTTCCATTGTATTGGCTTACATGAAGCCCAGAATCTTCCCTGTCCCCTCAACTCACCTATTGCTCCCAAATAAACCCGATGTTTCTATATCTCATCAAAATATTTCAGACTTTAGAAAAATACACACAACATACTGCTTTGTGACACTCTCAATTTGTTTTCTCTTCTAAAAACTCCACTTTTCCCCCAAATAGGTGCATTTCTTTTAATATTTAGGCTGCACTTAGAATTTATTTATTAAAATGTTTTTTCTTTATTAATTTTAGAGAGAGAAGAAGGGAGAGGGAGAGAGAGATAGAAACATCGATGAGAGAGAACATCATTGGCTGCCTCCTGCATGCCCCACACTGGGGATTGGGCCCACAACCTGGGCATGTGCCCTGACTGGGAATCGAACAGGTGACCTCTTGGTACACGGGTTGACACAACCACTGAGCCACACTGGCTGGGCATGCACTTAGAATTTATTTTAATTCACTCCTTTTGACTCTTTGGCACCTAGAATATGGTGAATGGTTGACAGTGTTTAATTCAGTTTAATTTTACAATCAAATAAATACTTATGGAACACATACAGACCCAGGTACAGTGTTAAGCTCTGCTGAGACACAGAATAGCAAACCCAGGAGGTCCCAGTCTTCGGGAAATGACAGAATGTGATAAGTAGTTCTTATGAGTGGCAACTTCTATGAAAGGTATATTATGGATATAACACAAGAACAGGATGAATACGATGACAGTGAGCTTTCTCCAACTTCCCAGGCTAGCCTGACTCTGCTCTGCCTCCGGGTGGCCAAAATCATCCTGTAGGCCATGGACTGATACGCTGCTTTGACATCTTTCCCTGACAGGACAGCTTAGGAATGACAATTCCATCTCCATAAGTCTGTTGGCTTGTTCATATCGTTTCATTTGTATCATCAGATGCTCAACTCTGAGAAAGATAGTAATCAACTATGATGAAAGCCAAATACAAGTTAGAGTTACTAACAAAATCTTCCCTGGAGAACAAGAACGAGCCGTTCCCTCTCGGATCATCTTTGACCTGCGTGCAGTGCGTTGCTCCTTGCGAGACATGTTTACATCTGCAATTCTAGTTGGTCCTTGTAGTAACGTGGTCTGGTAGGGAGAATGGAGATTGCTGTCTCCATGTTGAAGGTAGGAAAACTGAGGAGATGTGAGTTGCTTGGCCAAAGTTGCAGGACCAGTTCGTGGCAGAGCCCCAGGTTTCTGAATCCCAGCTTTTTTATTCTACCGCCAACCAACCCGAGGGGCCAGCCATTTTCATGGCTCTCAGATTGGTACGTATGTTGGAAGAGAGAAAATTAGGTGGTGCGCAGAAGTCAAAGGGGTCAGGCCTAGCTTGTGAATTTTACTGAGTGAACACTCAGCATGGATGCGAAAACGCAGAGCTGTGAGAGGCGAGGCGGGCCAGCCTAATTTAGACCTTGCTTGTGAAAACTAAGCCAGCGAAGCCATGTGATGGATTCTTTTTAATATGATATTATTGTCAGGGAATAGCTTCAATATGCACCGTAAGCATTAAATGCTAAAAATAATAACAGCAATTATAGATTGTTCTGACACCGGAAGAGTAGAATTATGCTTCTTAACTGTATTGCCTTCAGCCAATAAAAATGCAAAATCACTTTTCTGAGAACTGTTTTCCTCTGTGCTAGATCACCAAGAGATGGCAGCATTCTATCCATCATTCAGCAACGATATATCCCTGGCTTGAGAACTAAGAGTTCCTCTTTTCCCAATGAAGTGTTGAGAACACAGAATAAAATTTAAAATATGAATCTGTTTCATAATCACTCATTGTCACAGAGTCATACGGCTGTAGATTGCCCAGATCTAAGTTTAGGTGCTAATGATACATAACTCTAAGGATTCAAATGATCTATTTTAAAATAATACATGATGTATAGTTGATGATAATGTATAAAACTCACTGAGTGATGATTCAAGAAAGAGAAGGGTGATATATGTTCCCTCCCTGGATATATTTGAAGGCTTCCATTTTGGGTTTCCCTTTTATGCATACACTTGATAATCCAAAGTTCAATGTACTGTGTTAATAAAGCCGGGCCCACTCTCTGTTATCCAGCTTGATACTGTTTGGAGTTTAGCATTTGTCTAGCAATGGACGATTTTAGTAAATGTAATATCGGAATCCACCAGCACAATTTACTCAATGAAAGGAGCCCCAGACACGTGATCCTTTCTAGGGAGACATGGAAGGAATTTTTATTAGGGAAGTTTCAGAAATGGCCACAATGTGAAATATTGCAGAAGTTCATATTTCTAGGGCTCAGCTTGTCAAAAAACTTCCTTAAGATTTTTTTCATAATTGAGTTATTATTTTATGACAGAGGCCAATAGAAAAGTAATTTCGATAACATTTCTCAGGATAAAAGTGGGTACTTTTAAAGTATATGGATATATGGCTAGTCTCCCTGTTCTTTTTTATTCTTTTAGTAACTGTGTAGCTTTTTTTTTTTAATTTTATATAAGTCATTGTCTTCACTTGTCAAATATCACAGATGTGTCATAGAGTTAACCTGTCAATCAATAACCTCCCACTACGAAAGAACTTAGATGCAGTTTGGAAACTGCAGGTGCTCTGCTCTGTCTCACTGCTCTCTGCTGTAGTGGAGGTCGTGGCAGCCTCGTGTGATCACGGAGCTGGGAGGAGTCTGCATTCTTTGTCTCCATCTCACTCAAGAGATGACTCAGTATCCCAGAGTCGGAAGGAAGGTGTCAAAAGTCACACAGCAAGTTAGTGCTGGAGGCTGTCAGGTCTGAGTCTCGTCTTCTGACTCCCGACCAGCATGTTTGCTACTGCATCATGATACATTACAAAGAAGTGCTCAGAGAACGGCATCTGTGTCTTTCACAGCAAACCCTGTGCCCTTGCTTCTGCACGCTACTCAGAGAGAGCCAATGAGCGGGACCTTGGGGACTTGCCAACTATTTTCTGCAGATGGGACATTTTTCCTAAGAAAACTGGTAGCTTCCCTCCTGGGGGGCCCCAGGCTAAGTTACACGCAGACCAGGTCCTGGGCACGAGACTTGTTGAGCTGTGTTACTGCTACTTCTGCAGCCTTGAAGGCCTGGACCATGGCTCCTATGTGGCTGGTGAGCAAATGAACGGACTCTCCTTTAGCTTCGGTCCACAGTGCTCCAGTGTGGGGACTCCCAGTGACATGGCATTTTATTGATAATACACACAACTTCTCTCCTTGGTTTTCACACATATTCCTGTCATATGGATCCCGGGCCCTGGAAAAAGCAGGAAAGCACTGAGAAAGGAGCTGCCTCCTACAAAACTACTTTTTCTTTCCACAAGGAAATTACGATAGTGGTATTATCCAAAGGCCTGCATAGAAGGACCTAGTTCTCATTCTCGGGAGGTTCAAATTAGCCACACACAAAAAAGAACAATTCTTGATAATACTGACAACCCTTTGTTATGCGTCAGATATTATTCCCAGTGCTTTTGATATATTAATATTTATTCCACAATAACTCTAAACATTTCTACTATTACCTCTGCTTTGCAGATGCCACTGAGGTATATAGGAAGATAAATAACTTTTTGAGGTCACACAGGTAGTGAATGCCGAGGCTGAGATTCGAACCCAGGGAAAATTACTCCAGACTCGTTGTTCTTAACTACACCATACTGTCCCTGTGCCTATTTCTGCCCCCATCATGAGTAGCATTTCCTTTTCCTCTTTAGAAAGTAAAAATGCAGCGAGGCATGGCCTGAACCCTATCTGTACCGCCAGAGGACACAAAGGCAGTCGGGGTGTGAGCGTGGACACATGAGAGGGTATTTCTGACTTGGAAGTTTATAGGCTCCCTGATACACCCATAGATTGTGCTCAACCCTGGGGCCAGCAGGCCCCTTGCTGAAGGTGTCCTTCCACAGAAGGCTGCGATGAACTCACTGAACTTGAAGCTGAGACAGTCAGACCTGGGCGCTGATGTGCAAAGGTGGTCCGCCATGCCTTGCCCTGGAAGAGAACAGATCTAAAGGGCGTTGATTTTCCAGCAAGCTCCAGAGTCATTTTGGGGGCAGACTCTGCCTGGTTGAGTCCATCAAGTTTATCTCATTTTCACTGATTGCTGTAAACAGAACTATGACTCTGGTTTATACTTTTCACGGAAAGTCAACTTCTCAGTTTCCAAAGAGCTTCCTTTAGGGAAAGGGAGGAGAGTAGAAACCCTGTGGAAAAATTCCCCTGAGGACTTTTCTCCCTCTCCCTGCCTAGTGCAGCCTGCATTGAAGGCAGACCCCAATAAAATTCTGGCTCCTATTTTAACCACAGGAATAGCTCACTTCGCTCCCCACCTCAGTAGTTTTGATCTGGCCTCTGCTTCAGGGTTTCTACTTTCAGTCTTTCCTCCATAAAATTGAGTGGAGTTGAGTCTACCTATTCATGAATTCTTTAATTGAAGAAGCTTGCCATGGTGAATTTTGCCATCTCTATATTTCATTGGTAACCCTGTTTGGGGATCCTCAGAAAGAACCAATACCCTCTGTCTCCTAACATGAACAGTGTGGCTTATATCCAAAAAGGTGAAATAGTTTTCAAGAGCAATCTTACTACCCTGCAAAGCTTCTAGAAACCTAGGAAATACTTTCTGGGAAAAACTGGACAAAACTCTTGGGAATCGCTCAACTACTGACTGGGAAGAGGCAGTAGAAAAGAATGCATTTATAGGAGTCAGAGGCTTCCGACTTGGACAGATCAGGATGACTGAAAGCATGAGGGCAAATGGCTGTCATAAATGTTCTACCCACCTTCCTTATTTCTGTGTCTTTGAGCTCAGAACAGCTCTTCATCCATGCTGTGCGCTGTACATTGATATAGGAGAGAAAAGTAAGCATTTATGTCAATCAAATCTATTTCTAAGATACATTTGCTTCCTTAATCATTAGAGGGGCTCAGTTACAAGGCTGAACACCTCTTAGTGGCAATATCCTCTGCGTAGAAGAATTTTTCTGTTCTGCCAGATTCCATTACCTTGCAAGTGATTATAGTTATCTTGCCCTGGTAAAAGATATATGAGGACCTCTATCAGACTATGGGCTTCATTTTAATAAAAGAATGCTATTACTTATTGACACTCTATATAAGCCAGTGACTATACTAAGAGTTTTAACCATATTATCTCATTTAAGTAAAAAAATCACCCTATAAGATAAGTAGTACTAATTACCCATTTTACAGATGAAAACCTTGTCCAAAGTCACATTGCGAGTGCGTTGAAGAGCAAAGATTGGAATTTGAAGAGTCTGACTATGAAGTCTGCATTAGAAACAATTATGCCTCTCTCTGCATCTCCTTGGGGCTCTAACTGTGTCCTGATTGCAGGCCCCACAGTTTTCCTTTGCATCTGAAGCCTGAAGCATGGAAGTTGTACAGGAGACTCTTAACGAAGTTGACCACTTGGGTTTAATGACCCTTCTCAATGAAGCCTTTCCTGACTTGCCTGGGTTGTAGTTATGGACCAAGTAGTTTGTAGAATGCACTCTGCTCTTGATTCTGTTTACTGAGACCTCAGATTATACTTATGTTTTTTGTATAATGCTTTCATATATAGACTATAAGTTCCTTAGGGGTAGAGATTTTGTCTTTTGCTTCAATTACCAACTCTACTCTTTGAACAGGGATGACCTTACTGTGTGTGTGTGTGTGTGTGTGTGTGTATGTGTGTGTGTGTGTGTGTGTGTGTGTGTATACACATATATATCACTATATTCAATGATGATATTGGTTTAACAGAAACATAGACAAATAAGACATCAACATGAGAATAAAGCATGGCTTGGAATGTGTCACACAGGGTCATCCTGGGCTGACCTGCTCATTTGGAAGGTGTGGTTGCCACAGGCTTTCATTTCTCTCTGCACCATTCTTCTCGCAGTACCTAGTGTATTTTACAGTGATCTGTCTGTCCTTTTCTGTCTTTCTTGCTGGACTATAATCTCTAGGGAGGCAAATACCATTTATCCACAGAACTCAGAACATGATTGCTCATTAAATATTTGGGGAATGGTTGAAAGTGCTTATCTGTGGTTATCCACATCTTCAGATGCCAAATGCTCTGTGTAAATCATTGGGCTGGGTGAACTACGGCACCGTCCTGAGACTCGGGGCTGCAGGCACACGAGTTTTCAGAAATAGATAGAAACTGGGTCACGTGGCATTTAACAACAACAACAACAACAACACAGAATGAATTGAACTCTGTGCAAAAACTTGAATGCCCATCTTTCTGATCGATTCTTAAAAGCAGCAATTAGAGATTAAGGGCCCCAAATTGGGCGGTGGACCAGGCCTTCTTGAAATACAGGCCCTGTCTTGTTCAACACATAGACACGATTCAGACCAGGCTGTGAGTCTGGGGACATGGGTGAATGTCACCAGGGACAGAAGTGCAGGATACGAATTGCGTTTCGCAGATACGAGTGGCAGAGGCACGGGCTGAATCCTGGGATTCCACGGTTCGGGGGGAAGCTGGAGAATCTTCTTATATTTTCGAGGTAACGGCAGATAAAGGGTTTTCTGGGCCTCTCTCTGGTTATACAGAACTCCAGTCGGGCTCTGAGTGGTTTTCTCCTGTAACACAGATCCCTGCAGGAACTGGCTGCTTACTTAAAAATGGCAGCATCAGAAAAAGGCTGCTCTAGGCTGAATAATTATGTACATCTGATCCCTAAGCTTCATACCAAGTGAGCGAAGCAAACCCTTTAGTAAAACAAATACCCACATGACGCCGACAGGAGCAAGGAGACAAACAGGGAAAGGCAGCCAGTTCTGCTGCCACGACTGTGCCAGAAAGATCGCCGGGGGCACGTGCCCTGGCTACCAATGAACCCCATCTCCGTGTGCGATTTGGGGGTTCTGCTGGCTATTAGCATGCACCAGCCCCCCCCCCCCAGCCAGACAACACTGAAGAGGGGATTGGGGCAGCTCTGCTCCTAGCATGGCCCTGGTGGTGGGTGGGTGGTAAATTGATTTGCATTTTTACTAAGTGAAAGCCAGTCGCTAATGGGAGAGTGATGTCTGGGTGCCATATGGGCACATGGATATTATCTAATTTAGAGACTTTAATATTATCTGTCCCTCTTTGTAGTGAGGTATTGAATTACAATTATTTATACTGCCCCCAGCTGAAACAAACAGAGCTCTTTGTTGAAAGGTTAAATGAGGGGAGTCCATGACTCCAGCCCCTGTTTGTGGAATCAGAAGAGGATGTGACACCCACATTGTTGCAGTGATGTTCCAGGAAGCACAGTGTGTCAGGAAAGAGCACGCTCTGAGATTGCTGATGGAAGAACGGGGCTAAAGCTCGGATCAGCACAGCCCTGGAGCTGGGGGCTGGCGAGCTAGAAGGACCTCAGGGATCGTTTATTCAAAACCTTTCATTTTCGAAACCCTCGGCCCAGAGAAGGAGGTGACTCTCCCAAGAGCACACAGCTCCTGGTGGATTTAAGAATGTTCCAGGTCTTCTGAAGTCATTTTGTGAACTCTCCACCCAACCCCCTTGCTCTGCCGCCTCTGTTCTGGTGGCCTTGGCCCATTTTCCAGATGTTACGTCATGATGGATCTCACAGGTTGAATAACCTTGTTCCGTTTCTAAAATATGTATATTTCAGGAAAGCTTTCAAAAAGAGATAAAAATAGGCATGTATATATATATATATATATATATACATTTGAGACTTACTTTTATATATATATATATATATATATTTGAGACTTACTTTTAAGATTTACTTTCGTAGCATCTTTCAAATATGCAATAGAGTATTATCTGTTGTCATCATCTTGTATGTTACATCCCTATGATTTATTTAGTTTATATCTGGAAATTTGTACCTTTTATATATTATTGTTATTTTTATGAACAGAGTCAATAACCTACTACCAGGGGAATGTGGTCGATGTAGCACTTACATGGTGCAGACAATTAAAAATCCTCCAGCCTCATTTACAGCTGAGTTTCCCAAGATCCCTTAGTTCTGACCTGGCTCTCGGGCTGCTGAGAGTGGAGGAGCAGAGAGATGCTATATCCGAATTCTTGTTGAGGGACAGCTACCATTCTGTCAGGTCAATTTCTCACAGACAGACAGGAATCTCTCTCTCTCTCTCTCATACATGCTCATGCAAAATCAAATCAATCAGGTGTTATGTGACAATTGCTCAGAGATTCAGTCAATACCACAAAATTTAAGCAATTGGATAGATCTCTTCTCCTTAATAAGAGAATTCTTAGCGTTGGTGGGAGTTGAATTGGATGATGAAAAAGGAGAAGAATTTGGATAATAGAAGATTCTAGAGAGAACACGTGGAGTAGGATGGAACAGAATGTATAGGTGATGAGGCAGGGCTGGGATGAGGAGAAACGATGGTCATTGGTCTCAGTGGCATCGGGGGCACATGCCTAGGCAGAGATGGAATATCCTTCCCAGGAGGTCCAGAAGGTGAAGATGAGTTTTAGAGAAGACACACTAAGACAGCACACTAAAAAGCGGACGCTATCTACTATGCCTAGGAACATTGAGGTTACATGTTTTTTCAAGAATTAAAATAAATTTGGTTCCATGTGAAAAAAAGCTGTCTTTCTCTTTGGTGGCTTACAGAGGGAGCTATCTCCTCCGCGACTCACTCCCACATCCATCTGGCCCCATCCTTTTTCTCTGTCAATCCAAGTCAAATTTAAAGTAAGAAAAAAATTCTGCAATTGAAGTTGTCTATTTTTTGCTAGTTCTAGCTGTCTCTTCAATGCTATAATTAAATGTTCAAATAAACTGCTAATGGTGATAGTTTATGTTAAAACTTTTTAGTCTCATTCAACAGATATTCAACAAATATTTATCAAGTCTTACTGTGTGCCTGACATTGAGCTGGGATTTGGGACTTGAAACAGTTACAAAATAGGGTCGGAGTCCTTAAACAGATTGACACTAATAGAAAAAATAGATGTTGGAAAATATTTTGGATGTGACATCAGAAATCTGTGTGGTGGAACATGGCACGTCAGGACATTTAATAACCATTGAACTGAAAACCCTACATTGTGCTCTAGATCCCTTCTTTCTTACTTTTTCAAGGACTGGGCTCTGGCCTCTCTCTCCTTCCATTCATTGAGATGTCCCTTCCTATAGTATTATTCCTATTAGTATATAAACACATTCTCCTTCTTCTTACCTAAAAAACTAAGCAAACCTTCCTTGACCTCACCTCCTCCTCCAGGTATTGTCATCCCCTTTATCATCATTTCTGCTCCTTCATGGAAAATTCTTTCTTGAATGTGTTCCAAGCAGGCTTCACACAGTCCACACTTCTTCATCAGCGCTGCTACTGTGGGCGCATTCGTGATCCCTCTGTCACCAGTCCACGTGACTTTTCTCTTTTTATCTTACTGATCTCAATAGCATTCAACACAACAAACCCCAGCTTCCCGGGCTGCTTGCTCTCGGTGTCATGGCACCAGACTCCCCTGGTGTTCCTCCAAGCGCGGGTGACCCTCCTCCATCTTCCTTGCTGGCCGCTCCCCTT
This sequence comes from Tadarida brasiliensis, assembly GCA_030848825.1. Taxonomy (NCBI): domain Eukaryota; kingdom Metazoa; phylum Chordata; class Mammalia; order Chiroptera; family Molossidae; genus Tadarida; species Tadarida brasiliensis. Next base: position 66,661,772 of record CM061270.1, on the reverse strand, counting down.
CTGCTCTATTTTTACCTTCTGCTTTTCTCTCTCTTTGCACTCTTTCTCTGTGATCTACCCCATACTTCATCTCAATGACTCTCACACTACAACTCTAGTTCTTATCTCCCCCCAACAATCCAAGTATGGGTACCCTACTCTCCATTTGACATTTCCAGATGGATGTCATAGATATATCAGACTTGGCAGGGTGAGTATAATGTTCATAATTTCTTGCTCTATCTCTCCTCTGACATAAATTTTCTACCTTTGAATTTATGGCACCACCGTATACCCAGATTTTCAAGCCAAATCTAAAAAAATTATCCTCGGTTCCTTTCTTTCCCTCAATTTTGACATGAAATTCATGAGTAAAAAACTGGGGACTTTACCCCCCTATCAGGTCTCGAATGAAAGTTTCTCTTCATTTTCTCTGCTATACCTTAGTCAAAGCCCCTGTCATTCCTCACCCAGACCAATGCAGTAGCCTGCTAACTGATTTGCCTACTTTCCCCTTTTTGCTATTTACAGTTTTCTACAATATAGCTAAACCTATCTTTTAAAAATGCACATCAGAGCATGTCCATGTCCTACTTAAAAGCCTCGAATGGCTTCCCATCACACTTAAAATAAAAGCAAAACTCCGTTCCCCAGCTTATAAAGTCTTCAACCTTAGGTCCCTGGTTACTTCTCCAGCTTCCTCTCACTCCCTCTCATATCCATCCTGTGGTGTGCTGGTAAATGTTTAAGGACAGGCTCTCTGACTACGGAGGGGGAGGTGCCAGGAACTGGAGGCAAGCCTTGTTTTATAGTGTTTGCCAATTTCTCTGGTATAAATACCATGGCATAAGTACAGTACTCCCACCAAGGCCACTTACGAGCTACCAAAGTGATGTCAGCTGACTCACAAGATCCCTGAAAATGTAATAACTGTTTCTCACTAGCTAGTAAGAGCCAGCCTCAGCACCTGGTGCCAACCTTCATCACAATGCTCTAGCCATCCTGGTCTCCGTTTATTTCCTCAAACACGTTATTCAAGGACCTGTTTTAGGTCTTGGATACCATTTCCACTTGATCATGTCGTAGAACAAGCATACTTCTAGTTGTTCAGGTCTCATCGGAGTTCAAAGAACTCGTCACGGAGATTTTCCTTGAACAAGCCATACAGTGACCATTTAGTTATTCTCTAGTACATAAAACAATTTAATTCTGTCCATAAGACTTGAAGTCACCTGATGTTTGCCTAATGTCTGGAATAGAAACTATGATTTCAGGGCCCTTGTCTGTCGTGGTCACAGCTACATCCTCAGCATCGGTGGCAGAGTCTAACACACACTGGATGCTCAATTTGAAAACCAGATCAATGAATAAAATAACATTTCCAGCACAATTGATCTCTGTTTGTTTACATGGTCTTTGTAATAACCAGGTCATCAAATTTCTCAAACTTCCTTGTCTTCTTTTCAGCCATTTTGCCATTACTCATGTCCTAGTCTACAATGCTACACCTGTCCCTTTGATCTTTATCTATCACAATCTGTTTATTCTGCAGGCTCAAGTTATGGCCCATCTTTTGAGGACTATGCTATGGTCATGTCAGGCTACAGAGCCCCTTACTTCCAATGGCCAGCAGTGCATGCTAACTGTATACCTCCCTGGTAATTGCTCATGTATTGCCCAGGGGCACCCTGTGTTGCTCTCTTGTCCTGTGGCTCATCACTTGCATTTAATGTTTCCAATGTCCATATAGTCTGAGCTCCTATGTTTCCAGTGTGGGCTTGTACCATCTTCAGTGTTCACTAAGATGTCTGGTATCATTCTATGAGCACAGTTCACACAATGTGGATCTCTATTTATTTGTTTAATGGTTTTTGAGTGTCCACGAGCTGGATCTTCTTTTGTTTTCCTGTGTAGATAGACTCTCCATCCTTCTTCACCCTGCTTTGTGCCCTAGGAGACAGAAATGCATGTACTTAGTCAAAGAGCCCTCATTCCTCTGGCTTTGAGTTGAGCCAATGAGAGTCATACGTCAGAGATCTGGAGGAAGTATGAAGAGTGAGGTAAGAGTTTGCATTTCCTTGGCTCCCTCCTCACCCTGTAGGGTCATCAAGGGCTCTCTTTATTCATGTTGCAATGCCTTAGCTCTCGTCAGATACTTTTTTCTCCATAGCACTCTCTGGGTTCCAACGGCCACTTCTTCTCTTTCATTTGTCAATCCTAGGGGTTACTAGATCTATGGTACTTCAGCATCCCTTGTGATTTTTAAACACATTACTCATATCTTTATAAATACTCCCTTCATTAAACTCTCCTCAATTACCCAATTTGAGGGTGCCTCCTGTTTCCTGCTAAATTCCATAGGAATTATCTCCCTTTACAGAGAACCTGACCCATAGAATGGGTCCTACCTTTGCCATTAAGCTTCCTTTAATTACTTCTGATAGAAATATGGCTCAAAGGTTTTAGCTCAATTGTATTTGCCCATGTTGCATCTTTCTAACTCAAGTTCTTTTGCCTGAGATAAAGGAATTCCTTCTTCTGATAGAAATCAAATTTCCTGAAGGCAGAACTATGACTACACACCTAAATATCTCTCTTATTTTTCTCTGTATCCATCATCACAAACCTAGGGTAAGCTACCACCATCTCCCACCTGAGTCCTGCCCATTCCAGAGACCTTTCTAATTAATTTTCCCGCATCTTCTCTGGACCTTGTCAAATCTGCTCTCCATACCATGGTCAGAGTTATGCCCAAAAAGTGCAATGTTGATCATACTCCATCCCTCACATTTCAAACACACATGCACATAGACACCACACACATGTGTCCTCATAGTCCTTCCATGCTCTGAGAAAAAAATTCCTTGACCCACAAGGTATCACATAGTCTGGTCACCACTTACTTCTCCAGTCTCCTCTCATACTATAGTTCCTTTGCTCCTCCCACTTCAGGGTCTTACTTTCAATGTCTAAGTTGTCCCCTATTCTCTCTTGACATGGAGTCTGAGATATCCAGTCTCTACTCTTCGTTCTTCGCTCTTCCATTAGTTCCTGCTTGTCTGTCAGGTCTCAGGTAGAGTGTCATTTTCCTCCAAGAAGTATTCATGACTTTTCTAATGTGGTAAGCTCCCCTTAATTCCAAATTACTTCTCTTCATAACCCTCATCATGGTTGCAGCTATGTGTTTATTTAGGTGATTCTTGATATATCTGTATCTCCTGCCAGCTCACAGCTGCACAATAAATCACAGTGTCCAAACTTTCTCACTCTTATACTGCTAGTATCTGGTAGTGCGGGGCACTCAATAAATATTTGCAGGACAAACATCTGATCCAGGTCCAGTTGTTGAGGTCACCTCATATCTAGTGACTTTTTCCACAGTTATGTTTGCTATTATTTTGACAAGTATTTCTCTTTTTTAAAAATATGTTTTTATTGACTTTTTAGAGGGAGAGGAAGGGAGAGAGAGATAGAAACATCGATGAGAGAAACATTGATCAGCTGCCTCCTGCATGCCCCCCATTGAGGATCGAATCTGCACTGGGCATGTGCCCTGACTGGGAATCAAACCGGTACCACTCAGTCCATGGGATGATGCTCAGTCCACTGAGTCATACTGGCTGGGCAACACGTATCTCTCTTTTAATCTGATAAATCATGTGACTAAATCATCATGGCCAAAATGGTATACAAGTATTTCAGGTTCATTATAAATCAGGGTTAAGTACAGATAAGTAAAAGAAAAAAAAATCCAGACATAAGTAATGTTAATATATTGTTTTATATCATTCAAGGATATATTTCTATGTTATGCAGGAGTCCTTTAGATACAAGCAACAGTAAGTGGAATTAAGTGGAGTTTGGATAAGAAGTGGGTGTACTGGAAAGACATCTGGTAAGGTCACATGGTACAAGTAGCTAATATTTCAAGTTGTGAAAGCCAGGACAATAGTGGGAACCCAGCTCTCAAGTTCTATTAGTGCTCTGGTCTCTACCTCCCGGACTCGCCATCCCTTCTCTCTGGCTGCTGGCATCATTCTATTTCTTTCTTCAGTACAGCTTCTGGCAGGTGGGGACTCAAAAAGACTTTCCTATTTCTAGTTTGAAATGAATTCTTGTACTGGGGAAAAGTTCTTATTGGTCATATCTGCTAGACTCTGATCATGAACAAGGTTGTTGGCACCTCTAATAAGAATATGGTTGGACTTGGGGGAGGAACTGTCACGAAAAGAAAAGCGCTTCCAAGGAAGGTTGGTGGGAGGTGTCAGCTTGTGCGTGTGTGTGGCATGCTGTCTTGTATCCTCTTACCCCATGTGAGGTTACATCATGACCATCTTTAGAGAGATGGCATAGTAGTCACCCTGACAGCCAGACACAGCAGAGCTTAGCCTGGGCTGGGTGTCAGGGAGAGCAGTTTTCTTCTTTCTTTTCATTCTTCCAGTGAGGGCCCCACTGACGAACACAAGGTGAAGGCGAGGAGACCAGGGGACACAGGAGGAAGCCTAGAGGAAGTTCGAGCTACAGGACCCTGGATGTAGGCCACAAGGAGGAAAAGTCATTCAAAGAGGAGGCTAGTGGCCCACATGAGCTCACTTCTGAGAGAGGAGATGGGAGTTAATGAATAAAGATAGAACTAAGAATCTGAGGAGATAATTGGCCTTACCAGATATAGGGTCTCTTGCCAGAACAGTACATCCTAAAAATGCTAATTCAGAGCCCCAGCAGATTGAGTAGCCTTAGCTAAGAACAAGCTCATCAGACCTATTTGCAGAGAAGTCCGGAAGGGTTTGGGGAGCAGGGATATAAATCAGCATAGCAAGTGTGAGAAGGAAGATGTATGTCACTCATCTTGCTCTGGCTGGGCATCTTCCTAGAATCTCCTGGGCTCAGCGAGTCCCCTGCGCAGCTCCTGCACACGGTGGAGGTGACGAGATCAGGTCTCTGGTCCCTCCCCACGGTGTCCATGCGGATGTGCCCTTCCATCCTGATGCAGCTGTGCTCAAGAACTATCACCCTGGAGTTGTCCAGAAGTTCTGAGAGTGTGTTTTCACTATTCCAGTCCCTCAGGGAAATGTTCAGTCCCAAGGTCCCACAAGCCTGAGTCTTTCGACGCAGCCAATGCCAGCCAGCCCCTGAGCAATATTAGCGTTATTTAAATACCACTTTCCATTTTATATTCTCATGGAAGACGACACGATCTCAAATTCATGAAGCATCTGCTCTCTCATCATCCATTCACTGTGGAGATGATTTTTAAATGATGTTTTTTCTAATGACTTTACATCTAAAACTTTCTTTTTAAACATGGAAGTTTGGGAAACTTTGAAAAGTCATGCTCAGCAAAAAAAAAAAAAAAAAAAAAAAAAAGTAATTTATACTCTCTAGTTAATAACCTCTTATGTGCTTTAATAATTTAAACCAATTATCAATGGGAAGGTCTATAGTGTATACTTCAATGATTGCTTTCCGTGTATTTCCTCTTTTCTTTCATGCCGTTCGCCACTTGTCCTCAATGCGTCTCCAGTGCCTATTATCTCTGCCACGCACATAAAGTGACTGCTTTAGCTAGGAGAACATGACCTTGACACCGAGCAAAGCAGCCCTTTAAAGGATAGCTCAATTAAAACTGAAGGCCTCTGTTCCTGATTGGGTTTCATTACTATTCATAAGACTGTGCAGCACTGAGCCACGTATCTGCTGGGTCCTCAAGGCTGGTTTCAGACAAGGTGCATTCAAGTCATCAGTGGGATGTCCGCCTGGAGCCTGTGGATGCTTAGTCACCAACAAGCTCATTAGCCTGACTTGGCTTGTGGAGATTTTATTCCTCTGAATGAATATACATGTCCCTCCATGAGACTGTGAGCACCTTGAGGGAGGCTGTGCAATGGGCTAGTTAGGAGCCTGGGTTATTAGATTCATACAGATCTCAGTTCAAATGGAACACCTGACATTTAAAAGGTGGTGATCCTGGGAAATTTAGTTAATTTCTCTGAGCTCAGGTCACCCATCTGAAAAATGGGGAAAATAATGTGCTTTTTGCAAAGTTGAGGTGGTGCATGTAAAATGCTTAGCTTAGTTCCTGGGCCATAATAAACACTGCAGCTATTAATAATAACAATACTACTACTAATAATAACAACAATAGCGCAGGGAAATGTCTTACTTTTTATTTTTATATACCCAGTGTCCTTAGTGACCATTCATTGCTGAGATAAGCTTTGTATAATCAGTAACCACTTAACACAAGGCGGGGATGTGAGGGCATTCCCCACTCCGTGCTCTCTTGCTCAGTAACAGGAAAGAAATGTGAAGTAGAGTAGGTAGGAAGAATTTCTGGCAGAGATGGGATGTGAAATGGGGCACGAAGGTGAGCTATGGACATGCAACTTCTTAGAACATAAAGGACTAATGATTTGTGCCAAGTCGACAGAAAATGCTTCATGGATGAAGTGCATTTAATTCTAAGGATTAGACATCTGAACTAATCAGAAGGAGGCCAGAGAGGATATTACCAGCAGAATCTGTCCATAAATTATCTGAAGGCTTCAGAGAGGAGGGCCAATGCTGAATGATGTGCCAAGTTCAAAGCAACAACTTCAATAGTGGAACGGCAGGCCCTGGCTCCGTTCTCCTGCACAACGGGCCCTCCTGCCCCATCGAGAATATATGGGGAGTTGAGCATCCATAGAACTATGTACAAGCACATATTTCAGGATGGCGTAGGGACCAGTGTCATAAGGGTGATGTGTCAATGAGGGAGAGGCCTGAGAAGAGTAGAGAAACCTGGCACTTTGGGTAGGTCTTGCCAGGTGGAGTTCATGAGTCCAGATCTGGTAGAAATCATTTCAGCTCTGAGTGATTCTAGGGCAGGAGTTCACCACTTTGACACTATTGACATTTTGAAATGGATAATTCTTGGTAGTGAGGGGCTGTCTTGTGCACTGTAGCATGGTCAGCAGCATCCCTCGCCTCTGCTCCCCAGATACCAGTAGCAACTCCTCAAGTGGAACAACCAAAAATGTTTCTAAACATTGCCAAATATCCCTTTGGGTTGGTGGGGGCACCGCCCCTGTTGAGAACCTCTGCTCTGAGGAGTGCTAATAATCTAGGGAGGTAGGAATTCGTAGACACCTGGATACCCGCTGCCCAGACTCTCTGATCTGGACCCTTCTTAATGCCGAGGCTCATTTCTGGCCTCTCTGAGCCTAGCTGGCTGTAGTCTGTTGACAGGTGGGCAGCTACCACAATGAGAAGTCATAGGTGTTGGATTGATAGAGTTCAGGAAGAGCTGGTTACCTATCAGAGAGCTTCTCATAGGCAGAATATCTTTTCCCCAAGCTTCAATTTCCCACCCAGAGTCCATCACAGCCTCTGGGCACACAGCAAGCACAGAGCCCTGTCTATAACCCCAGAACAGTAGACTGTGTGCCAGGGCCAATCCTGTCTGCAGAGTTGTGCTGCTTTGTGATTTGACCTGCCCTTCTGAATCCTGTGCCCTTCTCTGTGCCTCCACTCTGCCTGGGGGCTCAACTAAGAGAGGCAATCCCGTGAGGAGCAGGAGAAACATGTCCAACAGTGCCAGCTTTAGGCAACGTTGGGGGAAATTAAATATAACGTTTCTGCCATTGTTCTAATGACCTCCCACTTAGTGGGACCATTAGAAACCAAGCTTCTGGAATTTTCTTCCATCATCCGGGTCTACAATAGGCAGTTGCCTCCTAAATGCTCTTTCCCAAGACAGAGGGGAACTAAGTTCTAAAGTCTTGATCGCTTGCTACATACAAATTGTATCACCTCCTCTTCACGTCACACTCTCCTGTAACTGTTATTCTAAGGCCACACACATTGATCGGTTGTCCCATTTGCTTCCCGTCTGGAGTGCCAGGGCCACGTCCATAACTCTGAGTACGTGTGACTGTGCCCAGACCCAGTGGCAGCATTGCCAGCACCAGCTCTCAGGGTGACCATTAGTCTGGACGATCACTAGAAGACCAGGCACAGGAACAGGCTAACCACCTTCATTCTATGGGGCTGAGACTATCCTTGGTGGATTCTCTTAAGTCATCTTTCTTTTCCCTCTTTCCATAAAGCTTGTTTCCCCCCATGTTTCTAACATTCCAGCCTGAACTCGGCTTTCCTATTGAGCTCAGCTTCTTAGCCAATGGCCAACATTCATGTTCAAGATTAATTATGAAGCCCAACAGAGGCTGTGGGGGAAATACGAGTTTTGTAGTGCAATCTTGCAGTACTCTGTCCCTGCCTTGTCATTTCTTGATATTCTAGGTTCTTTGAATTAATTTCCCCCCGCTTTGGGTTCCTCATCCATATGAGAAGAGACATATTTTGTGTGGTACATAGACCACCAGAGGGCAAACTTCAGAACGATATGAAATATGACAATGAAGTCAAGAGTTCCAGTGTTCAAAGCAAGTGTAGACACTGGAGTACTGGCTATGTTGCTGTTGAAACTTGAACTCCCAAAGATTGAAGGCTGATTGACATTGTATGACCTCATTTTTAGCTTGTTTTAAAAAAATATACGTAGTCATATGACTGTGGCCAGAGATAGACCATTGATCCACATAGAAATGGATTTCTCCAATACCATAGGTTTTAATGGAAACTTTTCTCTTTTTTTTTTTTTTTACCGTTGCTGCAGTTTAGCATAAACAGAATTAAAAATACCATTTCTTTCATCTGATGGGTTGCTCAACAATACCTACTTCTATCTTTTACTATTTAATATACTGTGGACTGATGCATGGCCCGGGTTACAACTGTCCATACAGAGCAAGAGAGGTAGTCATATAAATTGTGACATTGACCAAGAACTTCAGGAAGGGGCCGCGAGTACTTCTCGCGTAAGATGTACCATTAGATCTCTCCTCCCACCGAAGCAAAGCAGTTTCACTTGCTTACTAGTCAGTGTTTTCCCCACCTCGACAGTGATTTATGGACAGATTGAGGACATGGCAGCCCCCTGATGCTGTGAAGTGGGATGTAAGAATCAACACATTACCAGCCTTGCAGAAGATGCTCATTGCTAACCACGACATTGCGGTCGCCCGATCCAGGGGAGAGGTTAACTAGGCGGTAGTGTTAAGCCGTTCGGCTCAGGAGTTCACAGGATGAAAAATCACAGCTCCTTGCCTTATAAACCGTAAGGGCGCGATGGCTGCAAAAGGCAACTTACGAGAGTTGAGGGAGGACTAAACCGAGGACAGAGGATGAGAGCTGCCTTAATGTGCTGAGCTAGCACGTGCTGCAGAATAAATGAACTGGGCAGGCAAAGCTTGGGCCACCCAGAGAGGCTCCCACCCCTTGCCAGGCCAGGGTCTTGAAGAAAGACCTGCACATCTGTTAGCCTGTCAGCAGCTGGTCTGAGCCCACAGAGGACCCTGGGCGCATTATTGGAGCATGGCTCTGTTTGCATGTAAGCATCTCCCTGGACTGGTGAGAAAGCCAGGCAGGAGGCGGTCCCATGGGCAGGACAGGGCACTGCAGGTTCAGAAATATAATGGGCTGATCTGATGCTCAAGATGCCTGTGAGCTTTTCGCTTCTGTCGGTGTTTCTTCCCTTTGTTATTATTAATACACAGATTATCCCTTGCCGGCTCCCATGAGCTTCCCGACTGTAAGGAAAACGTTTCTCTCATCATCAGCTAATGAGGACATTTTGTCCCTGTAATCCCTAAAGAGTGTACTCCTCCCCTAATTAATCAACAAATATTTATTGAGCAGCTTTGGCTTGCAATCTCCCCGCCATTCCCTCCGAGTGTGCTCTCCTTCCCTCTGCGCTCCCGCGGAGCGCACCGTGCACACACTTCCGTAGCATGTTTGCAGCACTGTGATCATGACATGCCCACGTGGCCGCTTCTCTCACCAGGCAGAGCTCCCAAAGTCAGGGACCATATTTTATTCATCTCTGTAAGTCTACTGCCTAGAGTAAGTCCTAGCGCTGAGCGGTGCTCAGTAACTGTCGGAGGAATAAATGAACAGACGAAAGCGTGGTTTCTATCAGCGCTGTGAAGGATACAAGAAAGATGGAAGCCATGTCCTCTGCTCTTCAAGGAGCTCACAGTCTAGTTGCAGGTCATAAGAGAATAAATACAGCAGAGAATGAATTCTAAATAGGTTCATGTAACATGTATTACAGGTGTTTCGAGGGAGCGATCAGGACCGGCTAGAGGAACCAGGTGGGGCGCACAGAGCGGTGGGACTTGAGGGGTTGGAACCTGGACATGATGGTGCTGGACTCCAAGGGGACGATGGGGATACCCAGCCCTCCCAGCCCACCGTGCATTTCTCCAGAGGGTTCACTTTCCTCTAGTGTGTAAAATGCAGGGCCTCCTATTAGGCTTGGTCACTGACACGAGTTTTGTGATTTTCTTTCCAGTGGTAGAGTCTTTTAGGAGAAGGTGAGGAAAGAACGAAACAAACCCAAGTTGTGTTAGGGAATACTAGCCCTCATCTGTGAAAGAGAAAGCCTCTCTGCCCCATTCATGTTCTCAGAACATTACCAGGCTCTGCCCCTCCTCGCACCTGACATCTCTCCCGCTTTCCACCTGGCTGGGCTGGAGCCGTGCTCAGGGTGCCTCTGGCCGAACACTCTCAAGACAGCCAAGTGCGTGTGGAAACCAAGTGCGTGCTGACGGGGGCGGAAGGGAAGGACAAACAATGGAACATGGGGCAGATGGTGCATGACTTCAATGGAGGCCAACATTAGCTTCTCCTCCGTGGTTCCCCTGCGCCAATCGCCTCCCTTGTGGGGTGCCACTCGAACTAACATTCCAGATATCCTCCTCTCTTGGGTGTCCACTCAGAGCCAGAACTGCTGTGTTCCTGTCTGCCCATCCCCCATCTAGATCAATGTCCTGTGGCTGGCCTGCCCCTCCCGATCACCCCAACACGGAGGCCTTCTCTGTCCCTTCTGTTGTTCCTCAGGCATGGATCGTCACAGCTCTGCGTCACCTGGCCCAGGGAGTTTTGGTAAATTTGAGGCCGTGTGAGTCACACCTGGTCACTCATCTAGGCCTGGTGTCACCCAGAGAGAAGCCCCTATTGGCTTTCTTTAGGATGGGGATGGGTCCTTTGGAAAAGATATTTGTAAAAATCCTTAGAGAAGGAAACTCAAGAAGGACTTGAAGCAACTTGCAAAGAATGAATTAAAAGAGAGCAAACTTACCTGCAGAAGACTCTCAGAGCTGAATTCTGGGGAGCGATTGGGCTTTGACAAGACTGGGGGTGTTGGAAGTGAGGTAAGTAAAAGCAAAGGCTGTTAAGGACAAAAGGACCTGCTTATTGGATTGCCCATTAGTGCCGCGACCTGCACGGCTGGTCGAACCAGACCTGAGGAGGGGCGACGGGAGACTGAGGCACACACAGAGGCTAAGAAAGGCACAGAGACAGTCTAGAGAGAAAAGCCGGGGCCAGGTGGGACACAGCTCTCTGATGGAGAAACAGTGACCCCGAGCTAGCTCAGCCAGTTGATTATATAGCCAGTTGAAGGGGGGAAGTTCAAAAGCTTCATTGTTCTCAAACACCAAATGCTTCCATCGGCCTCTGAGCTCAAGGTCCAGACTGTCGATACATTCTTGCCCGCGGCTCAGGACGCTCCCGTGTGGGCCCTGCCAGCACACAAGAAGAACAAGAGATCTTGGGCAGGACGCTCCTGCGTGGGCCCTGCCAGCACGCAGGACCAACAAGTGGCCTTGGGACTAAAGGCTCCTGGGCGAGACCATGCAAACACCACAGGGCCTCATCCCTGGTGTAGGAAGCTCCTGGGCGAGTCCATGCAAACACCACAGGAACGAGAGACCTTGGCCCAGCCGCCCTCCACACAGTAGGGAGGGTGCTTGAGCAGACAGCAGACGAACAGTGACATCCTGCTGGACTCCCTTGCCTCACGCATACAGTCTTGAGCCACAGCGAGTAAAGAAACCTGGACCTGGCATCCATCCCTGTTCCTGCCATGTTTGTGACTTTGCTCATCTTGCCTGGGGTACATTCTGCAGCTGGCGGATTCTTATTATCCTTAATAATCATAATAATTAATATAACCTTCTAAAGGGGACTTTAATCGTGCTTGTGCTTTGCTTCCAAACACATAATAAAAAGGAATTACTTATAAAAGTGACAAATTTATTCCTAATTATACCATTATTTTGTTATGCAATACAAGTAAAGCAATCTTTGAAGCTGGAAAAATGTCTCATGCAGAATTAATTAGAACAGTACACAGTTTGGAATTAGGCAATTATTTTATTGATATTTCACAACTAGAACTTTGTGAGAGCACCTCAAATATTTTCATTATTGGCCGTAAACAGCTATTTTAAACACTTACTGGTATGAGTTCTAAAGATACACTTTGGACTGTTCTGGGACCTTATGGAAATGTTATTAATCTGAGAGGAAATCCGATGTGAGAGTCACTGCGGCACCAGGGAAGTTTAGAGGAAGCAGATGGCAAGGTTCGAGGAACTGGGTGTTGTTCACAGGGCACCACGTGGAGGGCTACAGAGACACGGCCGTAGGTCCCAGCCTAAAGGGCGCCCAGGCATCAGGACTGGGCAGGTGAGGAAATCCAGCGAGGGGGACTACTTCTGTGGTCACGCCGTAAGTTATGGACCAAGATCCTATCCTCATCCCGGAACTCTCATTCCTGTGTTCTTACTTTCTTTTAAAAATATAGACTGGTGTTATAGGTTCTAGATGGAATACTTATTCATATGCAGTACTCTCTCCTGCCTTCTGACCCAGGCCGGCGCTGACTTCATTTCATTTTTGCAGCAGATGAAACAGCCCAGGGTGCTGTCATGGCTTCTTCCTTGGCCTCCTGGTGTGAAACGTGCCTCCTTCCCGTTCTGCTCCTGGGCTGTAAAGAAACCGAAGGCTCAGTGCTTTTCCAGCCTAATGCCCTTGCCAGGCATGTCCAGGGTTGGGCACGGGTGCTAATGAAGATTTAGTTAGAAGATTCACCAAGATCATAGCACCTGAGCAGAGGGCAAGAGCCGCTGCTGCTCGTACGATTCCTAGGGGTTGACATCCTGGACTCAGAGAGGTTAAAGGTGGGGAAGCAGCCACGCTGGTGAGACCCCCCAGTCAGAGATGGTGGGAGAGATGGGCTCGCGGAGTGGCCGTGGCCTAGCTGTGGGACCTGGCTGTGGAGCCCACCAGAGCAGGGGGCCTCTTTGTTCCTTGGGTTGATAAGAATAAACTGTTGTTGTTGTTTACTGGAGGCAGGTGGTGCTGGGAAAATGCAGGCACAGGAACCACCTTTGCCAGCAGGGCACAGGCATTCAGATCAGGCGGTCCACACTCCAAGGGAGGAAGACAGAAGGGCTGGGGAGGCAGGGGATGAGCAACCCAAGGAGCCGAGAGAGCTGGCAGGTCCCCGGGAAGACCTGGGCAGCGAGTTTGCCGACCACAGCCCTAGTCTGAGTTCCACCCCTTACTCACCAAGTCCCCTGAAGCAGGGCCATCCTTGGTTTGGGTCTCAGTTGCCCGCATTGTAAAATGAAGGCATCGGACCAACAGGTACCTAGGGCTTTGTCTGGAGTGCTCGTAGTCATCAGCCACACCCCGCAGGTGGCTTTCCTTTTATAACGGGAAGCACAGGCACAGTGGTGTCTGCGGAGCTGGAGCGATAACAGTTCTTCGTCTCCACGGCAGCTCGCCCAGTCGTCTCACTCGCACGTGGCTTCGCTTCGCTACTTCGTATTTAACCTAAACCTGTCCCTGCTTTTGCTTCAGTTCATCATCACTCCATCAGTTCTATCAATCTACCTGTGCGTCTCCATGCCACCTCTCACCAGAGTGCTTAGCACCTGTCCTCTCTGAGCAATGAGGTTAATATTGAAGGTAAAATCCATTTCTTAGAGATAATGTACCAGGGACCTTTCAGAAGAGCGCTCTATGATAATGAGGGATGAGTTACCATGCTGAGGTTGTTTAAATGTCATTTATTTTAACAAGTGACACCGAATTTATTTAAAGTTGACTACAATGAAGGAAGGGTGGGGAGTTTTAAAGTTTCATGAAACAATAATAGAACTGCAGAGTGAGGAGCCCTGAAAAGTGGATCCGAATGGCAATTCTGACTGCAAGCTCACGGGGGGGGGGAGGGGGGGGCTGGTGGGTAGACGCTCCCAGGGATGGGGAGACTCCAGGGATGTGGAGAATGAGGATGTCACAGTTTTGGCCCCTGGGCTGTCTTCTCTTTTTCATCGCTCTCATGTGTGTATATATGGGCAGGTGCACACAGCTGTCTGGGCAGGTTTTCGTGTGCAAGTGAGTGAGAGTGGGGACATTCTCTCTCCTCCCAGATTGTACCAGTTAACACCCCTCCTACCGCGTAATTGGGGCTTCGAGTCCTGAGGCAGCTGCCACTGAGTTGCTCTTATGTTCTTGGCTGGAACAGTGTTAGTCTGTCTGAGAATCAAGACCATGTTTTCTTTTCATCTCCACCAACAGGGATTAACGAAGTTAGACATGATTTATTTTTGTTCATGGGCAAAGGGAGTATAGAGCATTGACAGTGGGCAAGACTGCAGAGCCTCCTTGGGGAAAATGCAGGGAGGGGCAGAGAAGTTAATTGCCTTTGCCTGAAAGAGCTAAGTGTTCTCAGGGGTCTAGGAGGGGATTGTTTGGATTGCAGAAAACAGAAACCAGTCAGAACCAATTTAAGAAAGAAAGAGGTGGGTGGGATGAGAGTAGATTTTTCAGGATGCCATGGACCTTGGGGGATCCAGGCAGGGGTGCCTTCAAGGGCCTGGAGGAAGGCAATGAAAAGCCATCAGAAAACTGGTGGGGGCTCTTTCTCCGTCCTTTGTCTCTGCCTCTGCTCACCTTCACTTCTTCATCCCTTCTCTCTCTGAGATGTTTTTTCTATTGTTCTCTCTCTATACAGTCTTCTTCTGCCCAACAACCTTCCGGTTCTATTCTCTCAGTTACAGCCACAGAGAATGCAGCGGCTGAACCGAATTCTGATTCCACATTCCTAGGAGAGAGAATCTGATGGGTTTGGCTTAAATTAGGAGTCCGTCCCCAAGAGCGAACTAACCCTGTGTATTCACCTTGCCCCTAGGTAAACAGTAACGATAAGCAAATTCTTGTAAATGAAAAGCGAGTCTATCCATGGTCCAGGCACTTATAAATGAGCAAACGTGGGCCACTGGGAGGAATGCTCCTGTGTGCAGAGAGGCAGTTTTCATGGCAAGTGGCCATTTTTTTTCTTTATTGATATCAGAGAGAGAGAGGAAAGGAGAAGGAGAGAGAGATAGAAACATCAACGAGAGGGAACATCAATTGGCCGCCTCCTGCATGCCCCCCACTGGGGATCGGGCCCACAACCTGGGCATGTGCCCTGACCGGGAATCAGACTAACGACCTCTTGGTACATGGGTTGATGCTCAACCACTGAGCCACACCGGCCGGGTGAAAGTGACCATGTTGAGCTGGGCAAATACCACCGAATATGTCTCATAGTCCAGAGAGCTTCAGAACACACATAAAGCTGAGTACCAGCCGCAGCCTTGTCTTTGAGCTGAAGCACATCACAGGGTCGTTTGCCTATCTGAGTGACATGCTGTCTGAAGGTGGGTGCTTTTATGAAGTGTTAGACCATAATGACATTTTTGAAAGTTAGGTAAGTTGTTTTTTTCAGTCCAATCAGTTCCCTTTTTTGAACATTGAAGATAATTACAGGTTACAGGTAAATTACATGGTATATACACACTAAATTATAACCCATCTCCACCAGTTAATATTTATTGAGCAGCGAATGGGCAAACTGTGCTAACTGGGGGATTCAAGACCTGGGGTATCTCAGCTGGGAAAGATTACAACTGCGTCTTCCCAGACATCCCTCCCCTCTCTCCCCAGTGAAGGGAAGTGCAAGGATCATATTCTAACCCTTAGCTCATCTCTGAAGCTGTGTACACGGGGGGAAATCAATTACTTTAAATATTTTAGATTCTATTTCCCGGTAACTAACCCATGGCAGTTTTATGATGGTCTTAAGAGCCAAGCAGAGGACTCAAAAATGTTGTATATTTCTTATTCCTCGAGGGCTCCTTGTAAGTTTCTCACATCCAGGCAGATCGCACAGATCCCAGTGCCTCACAAGCTGGGGATCTAGCGTGGTGGACAGACTGGTGACCGTTCCACTCGGTCCTGCTGATGGTGTGGTCTGGCTCAGAGAAGCAGGTTATAGTTGGGTAGAAAGCAGAACTTACAAGGTATCGATGCCTTTGCCAATAGTGAATTAAACTAAAAAGTATTGTTAGCAATTCATAGAGCATTCCTAGATGCAGAATTTACGATTTAAACATGGCACATGCTTATTTTGCTTATTTTCGTTTTTATTTATTTTTAATTCTCACCTGAAGATATTTTTCTATTTCTCTTCAGATAGAGTGGGAGGGAGAGAGAAGGAGAGAAAGGGAGAGAGAGAGAAACATCAACATGAGAGAGACACATCGACTGGTTGCCTCCCGCACGACCCTGACCGGGACTGGGGATGAGTTGCAACTGAGGTACATGCTCTTGACCGGACTCGAACCCGAGACTCATTGGTCCGTGGGCCGACGCTCTACAGCTGAGCCAAACCGGCCAAGGCATTATTTTAAAGGAATTACCACATAATGCAGGAAGGCCTGGTGATGTCCAGAAATTTATCATCTGTCAAACCCCAGTGATGATGTCTCTTCGCAAAAGGGATTAACAGCAAACATAAGGACGGTCTGAGTCCTTGGTGGACTCCTCTGGCAGGAATGGAGGGGTGGGCAGAGGAAGTCAGAGAGCGGTGGAGGTCATCCATGACAGATGTCACAGAAATAGGGCCTTAGATAGAAAACACCCTGACCCTCAGGGCAACCTGACAGAGAACATATTTCCTGAGCTGAAACAGAGAAGTCTAGAATCCTACTGGCCGCGTGAGTCCATACCAGTTTGCCCAGGACATTTCCAGTTTATGCCTGTCTGCATCCGGATGGCAAACTGTTTTGTCCCCAACTCCTCCGGAACATCAGCCACACAAAGGTGTCAGAAAGCACCGTCAGCTGTGAGCTGACCTGCCCTTCAGGTTGTATATGTTAGTGCAGTCCTTCCTAGGCCGGCATGGGCTGCATTCCACCCACATGTGTTTCTCTGACAGCTCTAAATATCCCTACTGACACTGGAGATATATACTTTTCGAGCCATTTCTACTTTCCCAGCTTCATTCTCTGAGTTTTCTCCTTTGAATTTTACAATTACCAAGGGACGGGCAGAGCCCGGCTATTATTGCTCAGAGATATTAAAGCACTTGCTCAAAGCGATCATGGTTGTCAGGGGCAGAGCCCAGAGCAGAAGTCAGGTTCCCAATTCCCAGGCCAATGCTTTTCCTACCACAGGAAGGGCAACGCCACATACAGGCTGAGACCTCCAGGGCAGAGCCAATGTCTCTCTCTGCATCTCCCATCACCCAGGACAGTGGCTAGCATGTCACCCAGCACAGTGGCTAGCATGTCACCCAGCACAGTGGCTAGCATGTCACCCAGGCAATGGCTAGCATGTCACCCAGCTCAATGGCTAGCATGTCACCCAGGCAATGGCTAGCATGTCACCCAGGCAATAGCTAGCATGTCACCCAGCACAATGGCTAGCATGTCACCCAGGCAATGGCCAGCATGTCACCCAGCTCAATGGCTAGCATGTCACCCAGGCAATAGCTAGCATGTCACCCAGCACAATGGCTAGCATGTCACCCAGGCAATGGCCAGCATGTCACCCAGCTCAATGGCTAGCATGTCACCCAGCACAATGGCTAGCATGTCACCCAGTGCAATGGCTAGCATGTCACCCAGCTCAATGGCTAGCATGTCACCCAGGCAATAGCTAGCATGTCACCCAGCACAGTGGCTAGCATGTCACCCAGCACAGTGGCTAGCATGTCACCCAGTGCAATGGCTAGCATGTCACCCAGGCAATAGCTAGCATGTCACCCAGCACAGTGACTAGCATGTCACCCAGCACAATGGCTAGCATGTCACCCAGCACAGTGGCTAGCATGTCACCCAGCACAATGGCTAGCATGTCACCCAGGCAATGGCTAGCATGTCACCCAGCACAGTGGCTAACATGTCACCCAGCACAATGGCTAGCATGTCACCCAGTGCAATGGCTAGCATGTCACCCAGTGCAATGGCTAGCATGTCACCCAGGCAATGGCTAGCATGTCACCCAGCACAGTGGCTAGCATGTCACCCAGCACAGTGGCTAGCATGTCACCCAGCTCAATGGCTAGCATGTCACCCAGTGCAATGGCTAGCATGTCACCCAGCACAGTGGCTAACATGTCACCCAGCACAATGGCTAGCATGTCACCCAGTGCAATGGCTAGCATGTCACCCAGCTCAATGGCTAGCATGTCACCCAGCACAGTGGCTAGCATGTCACCCAGCACAATGGCTAGCATGTCACCCAGCACAGTGGCTAGCATGTCACCCAGCACAATGGCTAGCATGTCACCCAGGCAATGGCTAGCATGTCACCCAGCACAGTGGCTAACATGTCACCCAGCACAATGGCTAGCATGTCACCCAGCTCAATGGCTAGCATGTCACCCAGCACAGTGGCTAGCATGTCACCCAGCACAGTGGCTAGCATGTCACCCAGCTCAATGGCTAGCATGTCACCCAGGCAATGGCTAGCATGTCACCCAGCACAGTGGCTAGCATGTCACCCAGCACAATGGCTAGCATGTCACCCAGGCAATAGCTAGCATGTCACCCAGCACAATGACTAACATGTCACCCAGCACAATGGTTAGCATGTCACCCAGCACAATGGCTAGCATGTCACCCAGCACAATGACTAACATGTCACCCAGCACAATGGCTAGCATGTCACCCAGCACAGTGGCTAGCATGTCACCCAGCACAATGACTAGCATGTCACCCAGCACAGTAGCTAGCATGTCACCCAGCACAATGACTAACATGTCACCCAGCACAATGGCTAGCATGTCACCCAGCACAATGGCTAGCATGTCACCCAGCACAATGGCTAGCATGTCACCCAGCGCAATGGCTAGCATGTCACCCAGCACAATGGCTAGCATGTCACCCAGCACAATGACTAACATGTCACCCAGCACAATGGCTAGCATGTCACCCAGCACAGTGGCTAGCATGTCACCCAGCACAATGACTAACATGTCACCCAGCACAGTAGCTAGCATGTCACCCACCGCAATGCAGGCTCAGTGTCTAAGGTGCTTATAGAACCAGGGTACAGAGCACAGGACTACACTGGACTGTGGATCTAACACTATGTGACTATGTTACATTGTCCTTCTCCCCCCTTTAAAAATAAAAATATGTTACTAGATTAGCCCTATCTACTCAAGAGTGAGAGTAGTAATGATATAGATATAGATATAATTTTATAATATTGAGCATTTTCTTTTTTCTAAATATTATCTTTCTCTGTAACATTTAGAAAAAGAAAATGCTCAATATTTAAAAATGAATACATGTAAAAAACAGAATGAGTTATTATCCCTAGAAAAAGCCTTAAATGGTCTTACAGAGAGAGGTTCCCTACAGCCTTTGTTTAACCACAAGCCCAGGTACCCCACAGCCCCGAGCGCTCATGGTTGCCTCGGCCACATCTCTGCCCGTGAGTGAAGAGAGGGTGTGCCTGGCCACTTCGGAGAAAAGAGAAAAGTCCACACGAGAGGCAGCGGGTATAAGCCAACCAGGCGTTATCATTTTAAAAGAAAACTGAAGGCGATCCCTGGGCATAATGTTTATAATTCACAATTTGGAGCTGAGAAAGCGTGTTTGTGCTTATTGGCCCACATGCAGACTTGCTTAGGTGGGTGCAGCCTTTCCTGTCACTGCCCAGCCGGGGCTGTTGGGGGCGCTGCTGCTTTGTATGAGAGGAGGCCTCTCGAGTGCCGAGGAGAGGCTAGCAATTCCACGGGAGATGAAGTGATCCCACACAGCTCACACGCACAATAAGAGAAACGAGAGACGACAGACTGGCAATGCGTCTTTAATGTAATTGCACCTGTATTTCAAGGACGAAGGTATGATCTCAATTTGTATGGATGTGCGCAGCTTTCTCATTTGAGATCATCATTAGCGGGTCACGTGTGCCTTGTGGAAATGGGAATCTGCCCCGTGGACACTTAATGCCCCTAATGAAACGAGAAAACATCAGTGTGACAGAGGAACTGGGCTGAGTCAGATCACCCACGCTGCTAATGGCCCAATTGTCAGCGATCAATACCAAAGATCCTAAAATGGGCCCCAGACGGAGAACAAGGCAGTGCGGTCCCTTCCACACGTCACGTTCAAGGGGGGACCAAGCCACCACCTGTCTGCTCCACAGAAGACTACATGGCTGGGGCGGGGCTTCTGGGGTCATTTTACATCTCCAGTTTATATTCGATTTATAAACTGGATTTGATCAGGTCCCTCTTTCTCAGGAAAGGGAAGCTGTCTACGTTTCAGAGAATGCTTTCGTCACTCGTATTTCTTACTCCCCTGGATTACCTATCTTCTTACCTGATTCTCAGCACATTCAACCAGTCTCACCGTTTTCTTTTCCCCAGCGGACTGTGAACCCTTTAATATTAAGGTCCGGTTTGTAATCATCTTTGCAATCCCTCCTCACACCTAGTGCAGGGCCTGGCAAAGAGGCAGCTTTGAGTCTGTGCTTGGTGAACTGGAATGAAAAACGTCCTTCATACCTGGCCAGTGGGGCGAGCCTCTGAATTAAAGTCTCTACAGGAATTCAATCGACCCACTTATCTTGTTTCTGCCCCCTACGTTCGCTCAAATCAGACCATGTTGATTAGCTCTTAAGGAATTCTCTTTACGAAAACTCTTCCAACTTAGTTTACAAATAGGCTTCACATTGTTAAAACGGTGCTAACATTGCATGCTCCTTAATGAATGCTACTTATGATTAAAGCTAGAGCCCCCCTGTCCAAGCCTCACCACTAGTCATACCGCAGGGATTTTGAGGACGGGTGTCATGCAGTCCAGTCACAGGAAGGAGCCGACAGCTGAGCTCAGCTCAGATTG
The DNA here is from genome assembly GCA_030848825.1 of Tadarida brasiliensis. Taxonomy (NCBI): domain Eukaryota; kingdom Metazoa; phylum Chordata; class Mammalia; order Chiroptera; family Molossidae; genus Tadarida; species Tadarida brasiliensis. Next base: position 66,640,713 of record CM061270.1, on the reverse strand, counting down.
TGCAACTCATGCGTCATGCGGCCTTGGGAAGGGACGACTCCGTGGGTCTCAGTTTGTTTAGGACTGCAACACTGTAATGCGGGTGCTGTGCACCTCATGGGTTATAATGAAACTAATGGAGTGGTTGGTGTGAAAACACCTGTAACCCGCAGAGCTGGGCATGTCGTGAAAGCGCTCTGGGAAATGAAGACAAAAAGGATTAGAGGTGCCAAGGTCCCTTCATACCAATAAATCAAGGGGAGGGGGCCTCACCCTGAATGCAGTCTTTGTTCACACTAGGATTCAAACGCACCTGCCCAAGACTGGCAAGCTCCCGAGGCGGGCAGGGAGGGCTAGCTGCGCACATGACCCAGGGGTTCCCTTGGACGAGAACACAATTTATGAGCAGAGAATTGAGCTCCAGGGTGTTCCAAGGACAGGGGTCCAAGGGGGAGGGCAGCTGTGAGAGTGTGACTTCTCCAGCTCTTGGCTTTCGCTTTCTCCATAACCCCTAACCCCAGGACTCTGTAGCAGACCTCTGGGAAATACAGGTTAGAACACAAGCAAGGACGAAAAGTGAAGCCAAGGACAGCCATCCCACTGGAAACGGAGACTGTGTGTGCGGAGGAAGCCCTGTTCTGGTTCCTGTGTCACAGAGCATGACTCCAGCGGGGGGTGGAGACCCTTTCCTGCTTCAGCGAGGGAGGCAGAGTGAGCTGGAATACAGTGCGAGTTCCAGAAGACGTGCCCTGGTGTGTGCCCACCGAGGGCTTCAGTACATGCAGCAGGACAAGGCGCAGGGGTGGCATCCAGGGTGGGCACACGCCCTTCGGAGCACCCATGCCCAGCACCTGGTGCAGTGTGAGTGCCCCACCCCGATGGGGCAGCAGTGTGCCAATGACTAGGAAGAAGGAGAGCCACTGGCCTCGCCCTGGACATCATGGTGTCTCCCTTGAAGACAGTAAGCAGCAACCACGGTGCCCTGAGTGAGGGACACCGGTGCACGGCGGGCTGGTATCATCTAGCACTTTGGGCACAATCAGCAGGGACTCGAAGGGGTCACAGTGACATCACCTAAGATGATTTCTGTAGCAGTGTGGTAGCTATAAAAATGTTCACAAGCTGATGGGAAACCACCATAATGCAAACGGCAGGAAACAGGGAGAGTCTTGGTGTGGCGCGGGCGGTGGCGAGAAAAAGTCTGGAAAGGCACCGACCGCACAGAGCCTGCAAGAGCTGAGCGTTTGGAAGAGGAGATCGGAGGCCCCTGGCCAGTGCAGCCGCAGCCACAACCTGTGATTCCAGTTACGGGAGGGACCTGTTTGCTGCGATGGTGCAGAAGGTGCCAGTGAGGGGTGTCGGAGCCCCTACAGCCTGGGGGAAGTTTATCTTCACTGATAAAGAGGGTGCGAGCATGTTTTACTAATTCCAGGTCATCCCCCAGAAGCACAGCCTTCTCAGGCCCAGGCCGGCACCCCTCATTCCTTGGAATTTACGTTTTACAGTGTTAAAACAGGATCTATTATAGGTAATTTAGCCTCAGCTAGCTTAAGCCAGGGACAGTCCAGCAGGGCTCCATAGCGGGAACGCCAGGCCTCTTCTTTCCTTACCCTGGGACGTTTATTGCTGAGCCATGAAGATAACACATCTTAATAGCGAGCAGCTGAGTTAACTAGATAAAAGGTTTCATAAACAGTTAGTGAAATCTTCAAATCGGAGGAACAGGAGATTTACAGCCTTCCCTCGCCTGACTGCATCTAAATGTACACCCCTGAAAGCAACACGGAATGAGATGGGGAGATACTGGGCTCCCGAGAGCATGCACAGGGGTTCCTGTCCATTCATTCCTTCCTTCCACAGATAGATATTGAACTTGTTTACACAGTTGCCTCCTGGCTCAAGTCTGAGGATAAGAGATGCCAAAGGAATCAATCAACTAAAATGGACTTAATGATCTTACAAGATAAAGATTACATTACACCAATGAGTATGTAGAGCAAATAAAAGGCCATTATATATTATTTGATAGTAAAGAAATAGAAAACCTAAAAAAGTTTAGATCCAGAAGTAAACAGTGGTACTAGGGGCGAATAGAAAAATGTGAAAAATGAGCCCTGGCCGGTTTGGCTCAGCGGTTAGAGCGTCGGCCTGTGGTCAACAGGGACCCGGGTTCGGTTCCCGCTAAGGGCACGTACCTCAGTTGCAGTTTGTCCCCGGCCCTGGTTGGTCGTGCAGGAGGCAACCACTCGATGTGTCCCTTTCACGTCGATGTTTCTCTCTCTTCCTCTCTCTCCCTCCCACTCTATCTGAACAAAAAATGGAAAAATGTCCTCAGGTGAGGATAAAAAAATAAAATAAAATAAAATGTGAAAAATGAGTTAAAATGAGTCAGTAGGACCGGGATTACATTATGGTGAGTCCATGGTTAAAAGGCAATGATGAGTGGACAGAAGCAGGAAAGTTCAACAAAAGGGAAGAAAAGCTACGTGGTAGGAAGAAAGAGATCAGGGATCCTCGTAGGGAACTGACTGGTGCAGGGAGGGGAGAGAAATGGGACTGGAGGGGCTGGGAGCCTGTGGGACCTGAGAACCAAGGCCGGCTGCCAGATGGACCAACCATAACCAAAAGATTTTAAGTACAAATTCAAGAAAACTCCAATTACTGTGGCAGCAGCTAGCAAAGTGAATATCAAAGGAAGGAAGGGGTGGGGGGATGATTGATTCCGAACAAAGAAAAATTAAAGATCAAAAGCAATAAGATAAAGGAAATCATACTGGTTTTGGACAAAGACTACCCGTATTCAAAACCTATAAATAGATAAATAGGGAGCAATTTTCTGAAAAAGTTAATGAAATGGAGCAACAACTGAGAGATGGAAAATAATGATTATGTGACTATGGGAATAAAGCCAGTCAAATGCTACCACATCAATTAAGGAAAGAGCAGGCCTCCAGAGCAGAGACAAAAATAATACAAGTTCTGAAGACCCAACTTTACAGGACAACATGAAAGGCCCAGAGAAACATGTGCCTTTCACTACTAATCTGCCTTTACATGAAATGTTACCATTAAAAAAACTGTAAAAACATAAAGATGATGTGAATTGCAAAGCAAATTCTTCAAAGCTATGTACATTTTATCAGAGCGAGTTTCACTAGGTGCTCCTGTGTGATCTCGGGGCCATATGAATCTCATTTTTGTGGGTGACCCCTCTCTAGGTGGTTGCACCGACTCTGTAGATGTTAAAACCCTCCCGTGGGCTGGGGGAAGGACCCATAGCCTCTGCATTCACCGCACTCCTATGACTCAGCTTCCCTTGTTAGGGCCAGAGGGAATGTTTTTAGCCATGCCTTTTCTGGCTTCTCCCCTCCCGGTTGCTGATACTAATGAGTGACCTGTGCATGGATTCCGTCTCTGGACACACCTGCTGAGCACCCAGTTGGATGAACAGTTGCACTGAAGGATTCAGTGTCCCTGACGACCTCTTTCTTCCCAGTTACCAAACCAAGGAGGACACCAATGTTCTGAGTCATTAATCAGCATTGCTTCGCTGGTGCTGAGGGGTACAATTGAAATTCTGTTCTCAAATGTTCTGGCTCTTCCTCGTTTTGACACCTGTTTATTTCCTCTGCACCATCAGTACCTAGCAGAGTCTTTGGCTCATCACCAAAGCTGGTCAAGGTTTGCTGAATGAATCCATCTTCCGGGGTTTACCTTCCTCCACATTGAATCCACTACACCAAGCCCTGCCTCCAGCTGCCCCTTCTCCATCCATTTTTCTGCCTCTCTTTCTTACACACTCTGGCTCCAGACCATGGGGGTTCTCTGAAGTCTGCCCCTCATCCCACTTTGTTTTTTTCTATTTCTTGCTTCACTGTCCCTTGTCTTCTCCTTGATGCTCGCTTATGTTTGTTTGCTTTAGGAAAGTGAAACAAGAGGGTGTCAGTGGGGGGAAAAGGAGAGATATACGTAAAAAAAATAATAAAAAGAAAAGTGAAACGATTCATTTAAGGACAGGGGATAGATCACCGTAATATCCAACTTTGGTTTGCCATTGTAAAAACAAACTCAAGACCCTATTTCGTTCCTTTTACGGACTTCTTTGAGTGTGACTTTCTAGAAATAGGGCTTCTCACAAAGCTTATATAAATAGAGCAGAAATCAAACTAACATATTTATAAAATATAATACTTAAAATAAATATAAATACTTATCACAATTTAAATAAAACTGGAACACAAATCTATAATTACAATTGGGAATGATTTCTACTAATTTATAATTATTTTCAATAATATAATCCTATGTTTTTACTCCATGCTTGTTGTCATTTTTTCTCAACTCATCATACTTAAAAAAAAAAAAAGAGTTATAAATATCTGGTAGTGGGTTTCATAGGTCCTAATATCTTATATTTATTTTGTAATTTACTTTTCAAAAATTTTCTTAAGGTTACACATAAACAGGATTTGCAGAGTCATATGTGTCTTTGAAGTTTTTATGAAAAAATTGCAGTCCCTCCCCCCTGACAATATTTCTCACTTATGTATATGGGTTTTCTATTGTCATAACAAATTACCACAATCTCAGTGGCTTAATACAACACAGATGTATTATCTTATGGTTCTGGAGGTCGGAAGTCCGACACAGACCTCACTGGGATAACATGAAGATGTCAGTAGGGTTGTGCTCTTTTCTGGAGGCTCCAGGGGAGAATCTGTTTCCTTGCTCATTCAGATGTTGGCAGAATTCAGTTCCATGGAGTTAGAGGCCAGTGGCTGGCTGTCAGCCCAAGGCTGCCAGGAGCCCTGGTCCTTGCACATCGCCCCCTACATCTCAGAATCAGCTACAGGACTTAGGATCCTCCTCACCCTGCCATCCTTCTCATCTTCTGCCTTTCTCTTCCACTTTTAGGGACCCATCATGAGATTGGACCCACCCTTATAACCTGGAATACTCTCCCCCATGTTAGGGATCCTTAAAATTAATCATATCTGCAAAGTCCCTTTTGCCACATAAGTAACATTCATAAATTGCAGGAATTAAGAGTTGGCCATCTTTTAGCCTGAAACACCAACCAGAAAGAATACATGTACCCCCATGTTCATAGCAGCACTATTTACAATAGCTAAGATCTGGAAACAGCCCAAATGTCCATCAGTAGACGAATGGATAAAAAAGCTGTGGTACATATACACAATGGAGTACTATGCAGCTGTAAGAAAGAAAGATCTCTTATCCTTTGTGACGACATGGCGGACCTCGAGAGTATTATCCTAAGCGAAACAAGCCAAGCAGAGAAAGACAAATATCACATGATCTCACTTATTTGTGGAATATAATGAACATAACAGTCTGAGGAACAGGGTAGACCCAGAGATGTGGAAGTAGGGTATAGACTGACACCCCTCAGAAGAGAGGGTGGGGGGGGGAGGGAAGAGATAAACCACAGAACTTATGCGCGTGTATGCATAACTGATGGACATGGACAACAAAGCTGGGGACGGGGTGGGGGGATGGGGAGGAGGGTGTCAATGTGGAAAAAAGGAGAAACATCTGTAACAAAAGTAAATTAATAAAAATAAATAAATAAATAAAATAAAAAATAAAATAAAATAAAAAGAGCTATAGATAACGCAATAGTAAATAGAGAAAAAAAAAGAGTTGGCCATCTTTTGGGGTAGGGGCATTGCTCTGACTACTATACCCACATTCAGCTCTTTTGGATAATTATTTGGTAATTACCTGTTCAATCTGGATTTGTTGACTTCTAAACATGCTGCCCAGTGCACCATGGGAATCTCTCTGTAACTTAATATTGAAGATTTCTTTCACCTAATGTTTGTGTGGGTTCTCTCCCTTTCTCCCTCATGTCAGTTGAGTACATGCTTCATGAGCTTCTTGATGAAGGATATAAGGGAAGAAAGATATTTTGGACTTATATTTATTTACATGCATAAAAACATCTTTGTCCTACCCTCAAACTTAACTGAGAGTGACTGGTTTTGAATTTTAGTTGGATATTATGTTACCTCAGAATTTGGTCTAAATATTCAACTGGCAATCTTGAGCGTCATCAACCTCCCTGTTCACAGTGCCTTCATAGCTCTGTCCTCGTTGGTGCCCAGTGTCCTCCAGGTCAGAGGCATCTGTTTTGTTCTCTCTAGAGAAAAACCCCTGAGTTTCTGCTGTGGGGCAGAGGTTACATGGAACCGGAGGAGGGACTTGGGGTCTGTTTCTATGAATCATCTGTTTTTAACCCCATATTCCCACCATCCAAGACAAACACATGTTTCCTGGGTCTTTTAATTCCAGAGCCCTTAGGGACTTGGTGATATGAACGAGGACGTTTCTGAGCCTCCCCCAGAGTAAGAGTCAGCACCCTGCAGCCCGCTAAGGCACTTAATGACTGCTCTCCAGCTTTCCAATCCTGTAGCTGTTGTCTCCACTTCCGTTCTTTTGCCCTTGTATTTATATCTTTTCATAATCAGCTTACATTGCTTTCTATCTTTACTTGTTTCTTTTTGGTCATGGTCAAATCCAATTTGAGTGATCAACCTGCTGTCTTTAACAGAAAGCCCTCATCAGCTTTTACAGTTCAACTAAAAAAACTTGGATAGGAAAACCAAGGTTTCTAGATATACTAGCTCACTCAAGTCTCCTTTTAAATAATCGTTTTCCTATAGGACAGCTTTACCTACCTTTCTGTCAGGTTGTAGCTAAAAATCAACTGGAAAAGACCAAAATATCCCTTTTAACCTGGTTCTTTTTTCAGGCCTACACCTCGTAGCCATGGATACCACCATTTTCCAGATTCCCAAACCATTCTATTACATTGCCAATTTGTCGCTCAGTTCAATCTATTAGTAAGGCCTGTTGATTTTATTCTTTATAACATCTCTCAGATAAGCCCTCCCTGCCTCTAACCATGTCTTCCTTCCTGGTCTAAGCTCTCATTATCTCAAAACAGGATTATTGCAGAACAACCTATTGACAAGGTCTAATCTCCTCCCATTCCCCCCATTTTCCCCCATTTTACTCAACCTTCTTGAAGAACACTGTCTCATGTTACCTTCTAGCTCTGTGAATGTTTCCCCCTCTCACTGGATCTAGTTTAGACTGAACTTTCAGTGACTGGAAATACAATCCATTCAATAAATGCATGTAAAGAGAGGAGCTGAATGATATTTAAGCATCAGAGCTTTTCACTTTGCCTGAGAACATGTCCCCCTAACTCACTATAACGTGGGTGCTCTCTGCCTTTCATGACTTCCCCTGCTGTTTCCAGTGTGAATCCCCATCCAATGTCTGTCCCTGTGTTTAAGCTTAACCTTCCCCTGGGCGTTTCCCCTCCACACTTAAATCTACGTTTCCTCAAGGATCTACTTTAACTGTAAACGCTCATGGAAACCTGCCGTGACTGCCAAGGCCATGTGGCCCTCACGCTTCTGTGAACGTCAGGGCATGGAGCCGGCGGTCATAAAACCACGTGTGTGTCATTGCTGTTGTGCTGGGTGTGCATTTTCTTCCTCAAACCCTTTGAAGGTAAGGATTCTATCTACTATTTCTCTTGAACTCTGCTGTCTACCGGGCACATGACTTGGCCTACATGAAATAGTATGTTTTAAGTCTTCCTACGAAAATATCCTTAAGCAAAGAAGGGTAAGGACCTCACTCTAAGAGTGATTTAAAAACTGCCATTTCCTAGAAGGTGCATAGGTGATTTTAATTTTAAAAATTTGTTTAAATTCTATACCACAACATATCTGTATCCAGAGACTAAGCCCATAATGTGATTCCACCTCTTAATACTGCACGTATGGCTCATGCCAATAACTAAGCTTTTCTGTACTTCAGTTTTCTCATTTTTAAAACCAAAATTATAGTTGTTTATGTCTCATTGTTGAAATGAGCGAATAAATTAGTTAATTTATATAAAGCACTCGAGACAGTGCCACACAGTTCAAAAGTACTTGATAAATATTAGCTACTATTTTAATAAAGATTATTTAGATAGCTGTTCCTCTAATAGTCAAGCTAAATTAGTGCTCCAGGGGTAAATTCCTTATTTAGCCTGTGATTTCAGAGAATCAGGATGGAGCTACTGAACAGACCCTCACACAACAGACTTGGGAGCCAGCAGGTGTGGTCCTGCTCACAGAGGCTATGAGCCAACTCTCTGGACTCCATCTCACGTCACAGAGGAACTGAGACCCACACTCCCACACGGCCGCAGTCTTCCCAGGGCCACTGCAGCACACAGCCTTCTTCATCTTCAACACACGAGGATTTGAATGATCTGTGTCCCTCAAGAGATCTCACATGATGAAAGCCCTACATCCTACTGTGCCAGGATCTCATTTTTGTTTTAGGATTTCTCTTTTGCCATTATTCCTTGTGGACAGAATGTGTTCAGTCTATCTCCAAATTACAGTTCAGTTTTACCCTTCGATGAATTTCAGGGGAGGTGGAAGCAGGGTACAATTGAGACCAAATCTTGGTACCTTGATGTCAAAGTGGGAAGTGGGATAAAGAGGAACAGTGGGGTATAAAGGGATTAAGAAGTGGTGAGATTCAACCCAGAGAGCTGCAAAGTAGCTCTAATTTGTCGTCAGTTGGCAGATTTGCTTCCCAATCTATGTCTGCTCTAAATATAAAGCTCTGGGTTCCCAAAATACTCTCCTTTCTCAGGCTCTTCGGTAATCTCATTCTCTGGCAGATCTGACTGGTGTGAATTTGTAAGTGTCCGTTTCACTCTCCGAGGTGACATCCTTAAGCAGTGACATCCTTTAAGCAGATGGAGAGATATTTTAGGGGGTGTTAGAGATCATGGTGTTGCCTACTCAGTCATGACAAATGGGGAGGCCACTTGATTACTGAAGGCAGAGAATGACTTATCTACTGAAGGTAAAAACATGTGCGGTCTACATCCTTCTCAGCACCATGACTAGTTGTGGAGACACTCTGCCCTACCTCTGCTGTGAAACTCATGCATGTCCTCCAAGGTCTCGCTCAAATGTCGGCTCCAGGAATCTTATGCTGACTGTCTCCTCCTTGCTCCCCCAGCATGTTAATCTGTACTGATTTTGTGATATTGAGCCCTGTTCATCGTGTACTGTAATGGGTTAGAGTAAGGACAGGACTCACCACCAGATTATGAGTTGATTCAGGACAAGCAAGGAATGTGCTCAGCTCCCATTCATAGTCCTAAAATTTCATAACAAATGGCCTGAAACAAAGAAGGAGCCAAATACAACTTTGTTAAAGCCTATTGCCAATTAGACTTTTTCTGAGAGGAGAGCAATTTGCGTGGGGGCTCTCTGTGGGTTCCTGGTACCGTGCCCGTCCGTGAGGTCAGCCCTTGAGCTTAGGAGAGAGGCCACTCCTCTGTTATGCTCTTCTTCCCTCTGCTATCACCGGTGCCCTAGTGACCTTCCCTCCTCTCTCAACAAAACATGCTCCAAGATCGCTGCCCAACCCTCCTCAGGCTCATCTCCCTATGAATAATTTTTCATGGAGAAGAAGAGAATTTTTCCCCCAAAGAGATGTGAGCATTCCAGAAGAAAGACTTTTCTTAGTTTGGGGTATTTGTCTAGGAAACTTCTGTCTGCAGTGAGGGAGCTGTAGATGTGGAAAGCATAGATCGTTGGTGGTTGCTGTTTTTCTCTTGGACTGAAATTATTTCAATGGCTTTTTTTTTTTTTTTGGGTAAATGCTTTTCCCTTTAAAGCAGGTTAACAATAGGCACCATTAGGAGTCCTCCTGAAGCCTCTGTGCATATGAAATCAATAGAAAACTCACAGCAGTCTCCAAGGACTCTTTAAAATCACCTTGGACTCCGTATCTCAGAAAGAAACTGAAAGAAGCTAAATATCATTGCCATGCATGAGGCATTTCACTACTTGCTACTTTAATTTCTAAAAAAACTACAGCTCTATTATAAGTAGCACATAGTCTATTATCTCTCGATAATAACCTTAAATAAATGCCAAACACAGAGGTCTAAAATTATTCCTGGCCTCATGCATCACCTACGTTCCATGTGATGGCCTTGCGATTGACTAAAAATAATGAAATGTACTCATTATACCGCGTGTGTGTTTAACTCTTTCAGATGTTATTGCATAGGTATCCCCTCTGATATTGTTCAGCCTCTGCAGAAAGAGGAGGTGCTAAGTGAGCCACAGTATAATAAAAATGCCGTGTGTCTTCCTCCTTCCCTTTCCTTACCACTTCCTGTTGGTGACCAAGTCCTCTTAATTGCTCCTCTCAGCAGTGCTAGCTAAAATCCACACCCCCTCATTATCCTCATTGTGTGACTTCTATCCAGATCATCTTGACATCTTGAATGAATTTCTGCTACAGCCTGACTGGTTTTATCTCCCTCCAGTCCCTCCATGCTGCTCCCAGAATACTTTTTTTCACCTATAAAACTGGGCTTTCATACTCCCACTTACTTTTCCAAGGTTAAAGCTATACTTCCTCACATTTCCAATAGAACCTTGTGTGATACAGCTCCTGCTGGGTCTGTGAATTTGTTTTGCAACACAGCTCTATAAACGCGCCCCCCACCCCAAGCCATGGCTGTAATCGTGTAGTTTCTTAAAGGCTCCATTCTCTTTCATGTCTGTAGATGTCTGTTCATTCTGTTTCATCTGTCCACTCTTCCTTTCTTCTCCTGTCTGCCTGACTGAATCCCAGAGGCCCACCCAAAGTCAGTCAAGTGTCACCCTCTCCAACAAGTCGGCCAACATCGTCTCTGCGTCTAAACCCCTTCCTTGGTTTCTCATACTTGAATGTCCTCCCAGTGAGAGTGAATTTTATTTTTTTGGCAGTAAGTGACTATTTGCTACCATTGAACACTTAAAAAAAATGAACTGGGTCTAAAGTCCATTCTAAAGAGGAGTTCAGACATAACTGATCAAAGGCAGCATCTTTGGAATATTAGAGTTATCTGGTATGGGAGCTCATTGGAAAATGGGTCTCAGTTTTCACTAAAGGTCTAGCTGGCTTATTCAATTACTCCCATGCGACAAAGGCAGCCTGGGCCTAGTAACGAAAGCACAGAAGTTAAAGTCAGATTCTTTAGGCTTGATTTCTTACCCTGACACTTGCTGCTTATGTGGTCTTGGATAAGTCACTGACTTTTGGGGAAGTAATGTATTTCTGGTTATCGCGCCATAATGAAGTCACGGGCATTCCATTGTAATAATCAAAATAACTATTATCATAAATTATTTTCATTGATGGAGTATCTACTCGGTGTTAAACTGAGCTGAAGTTTTCCTAATAACTTTCTCATTTAATGCTCTCAAAAATAATTCACAGATAAGGAAACAGAAACTCAGAAAGATAAGAAATATACTCAGGGTGACTCAGGTACTAAAGGGGAGAGAAAAGCAGAATTTTCCATTCGGTCAGACTCCATAGCTCATATTCTTTTTTTTTTAATTTTTTTTTTCTTTACTGATTTTAGAGAGAGAGGAAGGGAGAAGAAGAGAGAGCTGGAAACATCGATGAGCGAGAACATCGACTGGCCGCCTCCTACATGCCCCCCACTGGGGATTGAGCCCACAACCTGGGCATGTGCCCTGACCGGGAATCGAACCGGCGACCTCTTGGTGCATGGGTCGATGCTCAACCACTGAGCCACACCGGCTGGGCCATAGCTCATATTCTTAACCCACTTTCCCATTTCCCCAAAACTACCACCAAATCCAGACGGTCTAGCAGTATAGATTCACCATGTTGATGAATTTGAATTTGGGGCTCTTTCTTTATCAGGGTATATTCATATAAATTTAAATTTAAAAAGTTTTGGGTGGATCTCACTGGCAAATATCTCACCTCATATATATATATATATATATATATAATATTCAACACACACACACACCTTGCCAGCCCTCCTCTTTTTGGTAAGTCATGTATCTCCAAAGGGAAGGAGAATCTATCTGAAGGGCTGTCATGTGGGGGAGGTGCAGACTGCGTGTGTAGCCCCCGGAAGGCAGACGTACCACTGGATGGAAGTTACACGGAGATACTGTTCCCACGCAATGGGAGGAGGAAGCAGGTGAAAATCAGGGCGGCCCAATCACAGGAGCAGGCTGCCCTGGGAGGCACAGCACTCCTGTAACGGACGCTGTTCAAACTGAAGGTGAAAGGCCCCTATCAAGGATGCCGTGGACACTAGCCCGGAGGACATGGGGTCCTGTGTCCTGTAAGGTTGCTGACAGCCTCCAGGGTTTGAAATTTCATGAAGAAGCCAGGACGGTGGTGACCCTCGCCCTGCTCAGTGGACCATGCAGCTGCCAGACCAAATACTCCACAGCTCAGAGTGAGAGCTCTCTGGGCAGGTCCCTCAGGACATGAGCAGTGGCAAAGATGACATCTCAATGTCTCTCCTAGTCTCTCTCAGATGCAGCAATAACAGTGCTTAAGTCCGCGCACAAATCATCATCACTTGGAATGCCAGTAGCTTATGTTCCCATTGATATTTGTCAACTTAATATTTGCTTATTAAATGGGTAATGACTAGCCCAACTGGTGTTGCTCAGTGGTTGACCATTGACCCATGCACCAAGAGGTCACTGGTTTGATTCCCGGTAAAGGCACATGCCCAGGTTGTGGGCCCAATCCCCAGTGGGGGGCATGCAGGAGGTGGCCAATCGATCTTCTCTCTCATTGATGTTTCTAGCTCTCTCTTCCTTCCCCTTCCTCTCTCTAAAATCAATAAAGAAAAAACATTTAAAAAAGGGGGGCAATGACTGTTGGAAATGGCGTCTAAAGATTCAACGGCTTTTCTTTAATAGGCATTGCCCCACTAGCCATTGTGTATAAGTTCACTTGTTTAACATGCTCAACAATGCTGTTACAGAGGTGCTATTCCCATTGTAGAGATGGGGAAAAGGGCTCAGAGAGCTGCACAGTCCACTACTGGAAAGTGGAATGGCAGGCGTAGAGGTCATGAGAGAGAGAGGGAGAGGAGAGAAAGAGATGGAAATGTACTGTGTAAGCTACTAGGTGATATGTCTCTATTTGTAAGAACAGCCTTTCAGCTCTCCACATTCCAGATGATGGGATTCACAGTTTTATTTATTTATTTTTTATTGCAATTTGCTTTATTGCGCTTTGCAGATACTGTTTATTTTGTTGTTGTTTTTTTTTTGACAAATTGAAGGTAAGATCCTCCACCAGCAAAAACATTATGTCCAACTCATTGATGGCACAGATGATAGCATTTTTTAGCAGTAAAATATTTTTAAATTAGGGTATGTACAGTTTTAGGAATAATGCTATTGCACACTTGTTATACTACAATATAGTGTAAATGTAACTTTTCTTTGTGTGTGTGTGTGCTTCTTAAAACTGGGATTTCATTTTTTTTTTTTTAGTTGTAGAAGAGTTTTATTAATTTATTTTTGTTACAGATGTTTCTCCTTTTTTCCACATTGACACCCTCCTCCCCATCCCCCCCACCCCATCCCCAGCTTTGTGGTCCATGCCCATCAGTTATGCGTACATGCATATAAGTTCTGTGGTTTATCTCTTCCCTCCCCCACACCTCCTCTTCTGAGGATTGTCAGTCTGTACCCTACTTCCACATCTCTGGGTCTACCCTGTTCCTCAGACTGTTATGTTCATTGCATTCCACAAATAAGTAAGATCATATGATATTTGTCTTTCTCTGCTTGGCTTGTTTCACTTAGGATAATATTCTCCAGGTCCCTCCATGTCGTCTCAAAGGATAAAAGATCTTTCTTCCTTACAGCTGCATAGTACTCCATTGTGTAAATGTACCACAGCTTTTTTATCCATTTGTCTACTGATGGACACTTGGGCTGTTTCCAGATCTTAGCTATTGTAAATAGTGCTGCTATGAACATGGGGGTACATATATTCTTTCTGATTGGTGTTTCAGGCTTCTTAGGGTATATTCCTAGAAGTGGGATCACTGGGTCAAATGGCAATTCAATTTTTAATTTTTTGAGGTAACACCATAGTGTTTTCTGTAGTGGCTGCACCAGTCTGCATTCCCACCAGCAGTGTACTAGAGTCCCCTTTTCTCCACACCCTCGCCAGCACTTGTTGTTTGATGATTTGTTGATGGCGGCCATTCTGACAGGTGTGAGGTGATACCTCATTGTTGTTTTAATTTTCATCTCTCTGATGATTAGTGTTATTGAGCATTTCTTCATATGTCTCTTAGCCCTTTGTATGTCCTGTTTGGAGAGGTGTCTATTTAGTTCCTCTGCCCATTTTTTAATTGGGTTCTTTGTCTTCCTTTTGTTGAGTTGTATGAGCACTCTATATATTTTGGAGATTAACTCCTTATCTGATGTATCATTGGCAATTATACTCTCCCATACAGTGAGTTCCCTTTCCACTTTGATGGTTGTTTCTTTTGCTGTGCAGAAGTTTTTAGTTTGATGTAGTCCCATGTGTTCATTTTTTTCCTTTGTTTCTGTTGCCTTAGGTGATGTATCAGTGAAGATTCTGCTGGGTATGATGTCCGAAATTTTGTTGCCTACATTTTCTTCTAGGATTTTTATGGATTCATGAGTCACATTTAAGTCTTTTATCCATTTTGAGTTTATTCTTGTGTATGGTGTAAGTTGATGGTCTAGATTCATTTTTTTGCATGTAGGAGTCCAATTTTCCCAGCACCATTTATTAAAGAGGCTGTCTTTACTCCATTGTATGCTCTTACCATCTTTGTCAAATATTAATTGAGCATAATGTCTTGGGTCAATTTCCGGATTCTCTGTTCTGTTCCACTGGTCTATATGCCTGTTCTTGTGCCAGTACCAGGCTGTTTTGATTACAATAGCTTTGTAGTATTACCTGATATCTGGTATTGTGATCCCACCTACTCTGTCCTTTTTCAAGATTGCTGTGGCTATTCGGGGTCTTTTTTGGTTCCATATGAACTTTTGAAGTATTTGTCCTAGTTCTGTGAAATATGTCATTGGGATTTTGATGGGGATTGCATTGAATCTATAGATTGCTTTGGGTAATATGGACATTTTAATGATGTTAATTCTTCCAATCCATGAGCAAGGTATATACTTCCACTTTTTTATATCTTCCTCTATTTCTTTTTTCAATGTCCTGTAGTTTTCTGCAAATAGGTCCTTTACTTCTTTGGTTAGGTTTATTCCTAGGTATCTTAATTTTTTTGCCACGATGGTAAATGGGATTGTTTTTTTTAGTTTCTATTTCTGTGAGTTCGTCATTGGTGTATAAGAATGCCATTGATTTCTTGACGTTAACTTTGTATCCTGCTACTTTGCCAAATTTATTAAGTCTAGTAGACTTTAGATGGAGTCTTTAGGGTTTTCTATGTATAATATCATGTCATCTGCGAATAATGACAGTTTCACTTCCTCCTTACCAGTTTGGATCCCTTTTATTTTTTCTTCATATCTGATTGCTGTGGCTAAGACTTCCAGTACTGTGCTAAATAAGAGTGGCAAAAGTGGGCATCCTTGTCTTGTTCCTGTTCTTAAAGGAAATGTTTTTAGTTTTTGCCCATTGAGTATGATGTTGGCTGTAGATCTTTCATATATGGCCTTTATTATGTCGAGATATGATCTCCCTATTCCCACATTGCTGAGCGTTTTTATCAGAAATGGGTGCTGGATTTTGTCGAATGCTTTTTCAGCATCTATTGATATGATCATGTGGTTTTTATCTTTCATTTTGTTTATGTGGTGTATCACATTTATTGATTTGCGAATATTGAACCAGCCTTGTATCCCTGGGATGAATACCACTTGGTCATGCTGAATAATTTTTTTGATGTATTGCTGGATCCGATTTGCTAGTATTTTGTTCAGGATTTTGGCATCTGCGTTCATCAGGGATATTGGCCTATAGTTTTCTTTCTTTGTAGTGTTTTTTTCTGGTTTTGGAATTAGAATTATGCTGGCCTCATAGAACGAGTTTGGAAGTCTTCCTTCTTCTTGAATTTTTTGAAATAGTTTGAGAATGGGTGTTAGTTCTTCTTTGAATGTTCAGTAAAACTCCCCCGTGAAGCCGTCTGGGCCTGGGCTTTTGTATGCTGGGAGAGTCTTGATTACATCTTCAATTTCCTTCGTTGTTATCGGTCTGTTCAAGTTTTCTATCTCTTCCCGGTCCAGTTTTGGGAGATTATGTGTTTCTAGAAATTTGTCCATTGCGCTAGATTATCGAATTTGTTGCCATATAAATGTTCATAGTATTTGTTAACGATCCTTTGTATTTCTGTGGTGTCAGTTGTTACTTCTGCTGTTTCATTTCTGATTTTGTGTATTTGGGTTCTCTCTCTTTGTTTCTTGGTGAGTCTAGCTAAGGGTCCATCAATCTTGTTTATCTTTTCAAAAAAACAGCTCTTTGTTTCATTGATCCTTTGAATTGTTTTTTTGGTCTCTATATCATTTATTTCTGCTCTGATCTTTATTATTTCCTTCCTTCTACTTGCTCTGGGGTTTTCTTTTTGTTTGCTTTCTAGTTCTTTAAGTTGTGAGGTTACATAGTCTATTAGAAATTTTTCTTGTTTCTTGAGGTACACCTGTAGTGCTATGAACTTCCCTCTCAGAACTGCTTTCACTGCATCCCATAGATTTTGTGTTGTTGTGCGTTCATTTTCATTGGTTTCCAGAAAGTTTTTAATTTCTTCCTTGATCTCCTCGGTAACCCATTCATTGTTTAATAGCATGTTATTTAGCCTCCATGTGTTCAAATGTCTTTGCATGTTCTTGTTGCAGTTAATTTCTAGTTTCATGACACTGTGATCTGAGAAGATGCTTGATATGATTTCAATGTTCTTGAACTTGTAGAGACTTAGTTTGTGTCCTAACATGTGGTCTATCTTTGAGAATGTCCCATGTGCGCTTGAGAAGAATGTGAATTCTGCAGTTTTGGTGTGAAATTCTCTGTAGATATCTATTAAATCCATTTGGTCTAGTGCTTCATTTAGAGTCTCTGTTTCCTTGTTAATTTTTTTCTAGAGGATCTATGCAGTGATGTCAGTGGGGTGTTGAAGTCCCCTGCTATGATTGTATTGCTGTCGATTTCTCCTTTGAAGTCCTCCAGAAGATTTTTAATATATTTTGGTGCTCCTATATTGGGTGCCTATATGTTTACCAAGGTTATATCTTCCTGTTGGATAGATCCTTTCAATATTATGTAGTGACCTTCTTTGTCTCTAGTTAAGGCCTTCGTTTTGAAATCTATTTTATCAGATATGAGTATTGCTACCCCAGCTTTTCTTTCCTTTCTGTTTGCTTGGAAGATTTTTTTCCATCCCTTCACTTTCAACCTATGTGAGTCTTTTGTTGTGAGGTGGGTCTCTTGTAAACAACATATATATGGGTCATGCTTTCTTATCTAATCAGCTACTCCATGTCTTTTTATCAGAGCATTCAATCCATTTACATTTAAGTTGATTATTGATATGTACTTATTTATTGGCATTTTTGTTTAGTGTGGTTCTATTTTCCTTCCTATTTCTTCTACTAATTACAGCAGTCTTTTTAACATTTCTTGCAGTGCTAGTTTGGTGTTAATGTATTCCCTTAGCCTTTTTTTTTTTTTTTTTTTTTTGTCTGGGAAGCTCTTTATTTGACCTTCTATTTTGAATGATAGCATTGCTGGGTAGAGTAGTCTTGGATTCAGATCCTTGTTTTTCATGACCTTGATTACTTCATGCCATTCCCTTCTGGCCTGTAATGTTTCTGTTGAGAAGTCAGCTGATAGCCTTATGGGGGTTCCTTTGTAGATAACCTGTTGCTTATCTCTTGCTGCCTTTAGGATTCTCTCTTTGTCTTTAATTTTTGGCATTCTAATTATTATGTGTCTTGGTGTGGTCCTGTTTGGGTTCTTCTTACTTGGGGCCCTCTGTGCTTCTTGAACTTGAATGCCTTCTTCCTTCACCGAATTAGGGAAGTTTTCTGTCACTATTTCTTCAAATATATTCTCTAACCCTTGCTCATTTTCTTCTCCTTCAGGGACTCCTATGATGCGAATATTATTACGTTTCCAGTTGTCCCACAATTCTCTTAAGCTGTCTTCCTGTTTTTTAATTGTTTTTTCCTTTTTGTTTTCTGATTGGTTGATTTTTTTTCTACTCTGTCTTCTAATTCACTGATCCGGTCCTCAGCTTCCTCTACTCTGCTGTTTAGTCCTGCCAATGTTTTCTTTATTTCTGCTATGTCATTCTTCATTTCTTCTTGGTGCTTCTTCATTTCCAATTGGTTGATTTTCAATATTTCTATGTCTTTACTCATGGTGTTGATGTCCTTACTCATGCTGTTGAGCTTGCTCAATATCGTGGCTCTGAATTCTAGCTCTGTTAACTTGCTTAACTGCATTTCATTGATCTCATCTTTGGTAGAGGTCTCTTGTTCTTTCATTTGGGATTTGTTTCTTTGTTTCACCATTTTGGCTATCTCAGTGGGTTTTGGAGCCTGCCAAATTTTCCCTGTGGATGTTGGTGTTCTGCTGTTTGTGGCTCCCTGTACTAGGTTTGAATGAGCGTGGGAGGACCCAAGTTAAACACCACTGTCAAGTCTTACTTTTCTGAGTAGATTTTCAAGCTCAGGAAACGTTCAGGTATACTCTAGCTTTTGCTTAGAGGCTATTAGTCGTGGTTACTTGAAGAGCCTTGGGTTCTCAGTTGAATGACAAGCTCCCTCAGGTGTTCAGTGTGAGAGGATTTCCTGAGGGTGGGGCAGATGCTGGTTGTTAATGAGTCTCAATTTGCATTTCAGTGGCCCACCTGGGTGGGGTTGAATCTCCGAGGGAGGGGCTGCCACCTCTCTCCAGAGCCCTGGGAAGGAGTAAGATGGCCACTGTCCTCTGTGGCAGCAACTCAGCAAAAGCTCTGAGTGCCCTCCAAATCCCGAGTGTTCCCACACAGTTCCAGTCCAGTCTGCCCTCCCTCTGCTGGAGCCCAAGGTGAGTGGCTGTGGCTATTTTAATGCTCTGTCCCGGCCCTCTGCACTATGGAGCGGGCTTGGGAATTTAACCCCAAGGGCACTGCTCACAGCTAAGATCGCTGCTGTCCATGGGCTCCCAGCCCCTTTCTCTTGCCTCCGCAATCCTACCAGGATCAATTCAGTGTCCCTGGTTATTTGTTCCTTGCAAGTTGCTTTTCTGTTGCTTTTTCCTGATGATTTGTCTTTATTTTAGTTATAATTCCAGTTTGGTCCTGGGAGATAGTCTGTGTAGCTTCCATTCACTCTGCCACCATTTTGGAATCCTCCAGGATCCAGTTTTAATGTCAGCATTTTACCCATCACTCTCTTGATTCAATGTTTTCTTGTTTCAAGTCCTACTAGTAAAATAAACCTCAGTATCTCAGCTATTTGGTCAGGCCAGTAAAAGCACCCAGGGAATTATAAATATGATCAGTTTGAACTGAAATTAATTTTCAGTCTAAGGTGTTAAATGGTTTATATTCACTAGACAGTGGACATCTCTATTGAAATGATTCCTTGGTCAAGACAGTGAAAAATCATTATGGTTTTGTGTCAAGAATGATCCAGAGTAAATTTGTAATATTCTCTACTTCCCCCACATTTCCTCATATCTCCCCAAATAAACTAAGTCATTAGAGTCTGAGGTCTTTTCATTTAAACCTATGTCAGGCGCTAATCTGTAAAACAGCAGGTGGGTTTAAGAATTGGTAGGAAGTTTATACAATAAAACCTTAAACAGCAAAGAGAATGAATGAACCATTGCTATATGCAACCATGTGAATGATCTCAAGAAAGAATATTGAACAAAATGAAGCCAGGCCCAAAACAGTGCATAATATACAGTTCTATTTGTATAAAACAAAAATATGGTATTTAAAAAGGATGAATGTTACATTTGTGGAGTAGGTATAGGTGGGACCCCAATAAGAGCTTTGGGTGCTGGTGATGTGTTTTTTTCTTGAACTAGGATATAAAATTTCACCAAACTGGACATTAATGATTTCAAAGCCAGTAGAAGGGTATCTCTCTAGTCCACTTACATTGCATTGTGATGAGATCATGTCTTTGCCATTTTCTGTTGGCTATAAGTAAGTCACAGGTTCCATCAGTACTCCAAGGAAAGAGATCATACAAAGGTACAGCTTACTGGGTGTCACCTCCATGAACTCGTCATTTTATTTCTCTAATTTCTCTTGTTCACTTAGTCATAACCAACCAAACAACCAACCAGCCAACCAAACAACTATATCATGCAACTTAATTTTCCTACAATGTTCTATGACAGCCAACTCTTGGTCACTTTCTATGGGCTCTTGATTAGAGATGTGTACAGGAGATTAATGAAATAATTGTGTTAATGCACAACATGAACTATTAGTCTCCTTTACCATTGTAGAGAGGTTCAGTAATGCATTTAACTTTCTAATCAGGTCAGAGGATCAATTCCAGACAACCCAGAACCAATTTCAGAAAAGGCATTATTATAGACCTGCTGTTTCACATTGGCCCTCTCTATCTTGTGAAAATTGTCTTGTTATCCTTATGGAGATGTGCGTGGACTATGACAACTGAGGTCAAGTCCCCTGCTCTGGTCACTTCTCTAGTGTTTGGGCCACATGCCTCTCCTGATGTAGTGATTTCTCAGGGGTGGAAAGATCCACTGCCAACTGCTATATTCTGTGACAAGGGTGCTTTACCAACTGCCCATGTTCTCAAGGTCAGGGCTGGTTTGATTTACTCAAGCAGGCTCTTCCACAGGGTGCTGGACTGTCCCAGGTGAGGGTACTTGTACTGACACTTGGACCCATTCCCCAGTGGCTGGGCTGCGATCTGTGGAGGAGAAATGCTGCCCCAGGAGTGAGGCTGGTCATGGAGGGAAGGTTGAGCTGACTCGTGTGGTCTCAATGCTGTGTAAGTTATTACCAATTTTGTTTAGTTCCCACAGTGGGCCCCTTTTGGTCAGGTCTGCAAAATGTGAAATGTAAAGTAAACATAGTATACACTGGACTTTCTATACATTTAACATTCTGTAAGTTGTGTGTACATTGGGGTAGAGATGATGGTGAGTAATAATACCAGTTACAATGTTCACTGAGTTCTTATCATATGTTTAGCTTAGGAATAGTCACCTTTTCATATATTATATCCTGTATTTCTTTTTCAATAAATAGCTCTACTGAAATATGATTCAGATATCATACATTTCATACATCCGAAGTACAGTAAGTACATTAACTGATATATGCAACCATCACCACAGTTAATTTTAGAGCCATTTCATGCCCTCAAAAAGAAACTCGTGCTCTTTCATTATCACCTCCTGAATCCCCTCTGCCTTAGCCCTAAGCAACCACTAATCTATTTTCTGTCTCTTCACAGTACCTTTTTCAGAACATTTCATATGAAAGAAATCATATAATATGCTTTATTTTTTTATTGGTTTCTTCTATATAGCATACTGTTTTAAGGTTCATGCATGTTGTAGTATTTGTCAGCGCTTCGTTCCTTTTCATGGCAGCATATTATTCCATTGTGTCAGTGTACCACATTTTGTTTATCCATCCATCAGTTGAGGAACGTCTGGGTTTTTTTCCACCTTTTGAGTATTATGAACAATGTTTCTATGAACATCCACGTATGAGATTTTGTACAAGGTTTGTTTTCATTTCTCTTGAGTAGATACATAGAAGTGGAATTGCGAGGTCCTGTATTTCTAACAATTCTGTGAGGTGAGTAGTACAATCTATGTTTTAGTGATAAGGAAGCTGAGGTTCAGAGGAATTAAACCACTTGCTCAATGACACAGAGCAAACAGAAGATGAGATTAAAACTCTGGTCCCTTTAAGTGCAGAGTTCCCATTTTCCTCACTGTGTTTCCACTCCACATGAGCGCTGACTATCCAGCTATGTCCAAGTGTGCAACGAACACCACCCCACAAGTACAGACATGTGCAATTACCGGAATCACATCAGTTGTGATTTGAGATAAACCTGACGTCATAACCACTCTCTCCCTCACCCTGATTTCCCTGCTGGAAGCATGCACTCTAGCTCTGACCACCTCCCTCCTGTGGACTTCTCACAAAATGATCTGTGGCTCATCTTTAGGAAGCAGAGTCTGATGGCCTTGCAATTGAACTAGTCTTTGGGGTTGTGCAGGAAGGCACAACCGCGTTCCCAGCCCTGGAATCTCTCTGAGGCTCACACAGAATGAACTCGCCTGGACGCGGTCTGCACGTCCATTGACTTCCTGACAAAGAGGCCCCTTCCAGAAGATCACCAGACACCTGGGAGCCCAGAGCCCCCGGCTTCCTAGTGCAGCCTGGGCCCACTTGCGCTGTGCACATGCTCAAGGGACAGAGGCCTCGTCACCCCGAAAGAGCGCTCGTTAGGACTGACTGCCCTCTCCCCAATGAAGATGCAGACATCTTACAAACTTTTATATTTTTTAAAGAGCAAGCAGTTCAAAATTGGATTACCTTTCCACATTTTCATACAAAGTAGATTAATGTGCCCCTGTCTTTATTACATTTTCCATCCCTGTCACTTGTGATTAAGCCAACACTATGAAGATGTATCACAGATCGGTGTGAATGGGAACATTCCAACACGGGCCATACATCAGAGATGCTCACGGCTGATCTGTGCTCCACACATCCTCGGTGCAATGCATCTGGAGTATTTCACACTCCTCGGACAGACGATCTTCCTAAGGCACCAAAACTTGCAGGAGGTAAGGAAAAGGGAGAAGAAAGAAGGAAAAGGGCCGACTTCTGTCTAGGACGGTGGAGAGAGAGCACACTCCCTGCAACAATCTCAGTATGGACTTTCTCCTAGACTAGGCTGTCAGACCAAAAGCATCACCTGGGATCGACGAAGCAGGAAAAGCAGGGTCCATAACCAGATTCCTAATTCATAGGAGAAAGTGGGTGTCTAACCAGGTTCCCTCCTTATGGCCCGGAGCTCACGTTCACCTCCGCCAGGTCGTTTCTGCTCTGAGAGCACCTTTACGGCTCAGGCTTCTGTCGAGGCAGCTGGCCCTGGAACAGTTTACATCTGAAAGGCAAGGCCTCTGTCCACACAGATGCCACTCATTCTGTCACATGAGGCAGGAACTCGAGGCCCCAAGGCTCAGAACCTGGGATGAGGCGGTTCTGGTCGGAGGAGGAAGGGGTCATGGCCAGTGAAGTGCTGTTTTCTGAACTGAAAATGCAGCTGGAATCCCTTTCCAGGCCCTAGGCAGGGCCCAGGCTTTTGAGGGCCTGCAGGGCCCTCCCCTCCTGCTCTGCCAGCTCCCTGGGGCCTCGCAGGGAAGCACGTGTGAACAGATCAGGGCACTCTCCCTCTGGCCGCTTCACTTCCACTGGGGATTCGATCTCATTAAGCCATCTCAAGGCGGCCCCTGGCCTGCGGAAAGTGGTGTGGCTGCAGGAAAAAAGGACTTCTCTTCGGTGATATGAATGTTCCCAGAGCAGAGAAGGTGCTAAGCAGCTCAGAACTAAGCCAGTGTTGATGATGATGAGATGGCTCTGTACTGCTCACTTTAATCCAGTTCTATCCAACTGTCTACGTGTTTGGAATCAGTGGCGAGAACACAGGCAGCCTGTGCTTGCTGAGTGTGTGGAGAGTCAAACAAATAATAGGGAATCCAAGAAGTTATGTTAATTATGAAGCAGAAAATAAAACAGGGAGGTAAGATACAGTGAGTGGAAGAGGCCAGCTTATCAATATCAGGGAGGTAACTTTGACAGAAGTCCAGAATAACCAGAACGAACTGGATCTTGAATTGGTTGAAGGGTTCTGGCCAGTTAACTGGTAGAGGAAGGGTTCTGGGAGGAGATGGAGAGCTCAGACACAAGCTTCTGCGGGCCAGGCCCCATCGCCCCTAGTGCCTGCCGGTGATGGTGGTTTTCCATACACAGACGCCCGCGTGAGAGAGTAGGCGAGAGCCTGCTGGAAATGTTGAATTGAATTAGGAGTTATGCACTTCAGCCTGGTTTCCAATTGGAGATCTGAGACAGGGACATAGAGGTTCAATTATTAGTTCAACAAATGTTGATCCAAACAGACAGTTACTGTGTTACGGAGCTTTCAGTTAGGTGGAAGGAGAATGGATCGTCAAACAATGGCAGAAACAGAGTTTATACATCGTGAAATGTGCTATAAAGGAAAATGAGAGTACAATCTTGGAATATGTACCAAGGGCACTCATTCTTATCTGAAATGCCAAGGAAGGTCCCCTCCCCCCAAATATGCAATTTGAGATGAAAGGCTACAATTTGTGTAAGTATTAGCAGATGTTTGGTATGGGTGATGGGTGGGAAGGAGGCTTCCGGTTGAAGAAAGAGCAAGTGCGAAGACCCTGCGACGGGGCGGGAGAAGCTCTGAGAACCTGAAGGGCAGCGCAGGCGCAGAGAGGGCCGGCGAGTCCGCGAACCGAGCAGGTGCAGGACACGCGCCCCTTGCAGGTGATCTGACGATGACTGATTGCTTTATCCTACGAGCAAGAGGAAGTCACTGCAGAGTTCTCACCGGGGAAGTTCATTTGCACTGGAAAAGGTCGTTCTGGACAAGAGAAGAGTAAATGTAGGAACGCCAGTTAGGAGACTGCCTGTGTGATCCACGCCGCAGGTGACCGTCCCGTGGGCTAGGAGCACCGCAGCCAGAGGTAGAGAAGGGAGCGTGGTCAGGATGTATTTGCCAGGTTGAACCCACAGGACTTGGCTGACCACCAGGATCTAACAAATGAGAGAAGGAAGTATTCAAGTGGATCCTAAGTTTGTTCGTTTTAGCACAACGACAAATGTGGTCGTCCCTTGCTGAGAACAGGCAGGGACCAACTCCGGTGAACCGAGACAAGATGCATGCACACCGTCCAGTGACCAGTGCTGACTGGAACTCACCTCGCCGGGGGGAGGGTGGGCACGGCTCTTCGAGTGGCCGGGGCAGAGATGCTACAGACTACAAGGTGGCCAGAGGAAGATTTCCGAAAAGAAAGTTTTCTAAATTCCTGGGGAAATTTCCCGGGCACTGTTTGGCGTTCTCCACAGAGTGAAGGAAGATTACACGTTATAAAATGGTGAAGAGAGAAAGCGTAAGATGAGGTGTTGCAGATGGAAAGGGGGAGATGAGATGAATCACAAGAGGACTAAGAACACACGGAGTGATGAGTCCTAAGAAGCGGGAATGATGCTGCAATCATTTAATCTGGGATGTAGGCAAGAGAGTTGAGATCTCTCATAGGCAGAATAATGAGATAAATAAAATAAAAAAACAGAAAAGAAGACTGATAAACAGAGAATAACAATACAAGATACAACTAGCTAATAACCAAAAATGTAGCAGGGGAAAAATCAGACATACATTTTTTTCACCTGAAGAGAGGACTCCATGTAGGTTGAAGCATCTCACAGTATTGCAGGCATGCTTAAAGAAAAAATACCTGGACGTGTCGTAACAAAATTTTTGAATTGCAGTAAATGTAGATAGACACTGAAACTCATAAGCCTTCGGCAAGGAGAAAAGAAGCAAAACTAGAAGTAGGGAATCTTAAAGAGAAACCAATTTCAGGGTCGCCTCAGATTTTTGCTCTGCGACACCCACTGTCAGAATATAATCGATAACAATCTATAGAATTTGGAAGGAACATTTTTGTGATTTGAGAATATTTCACCCAGTTTTCTGGTTATTTGTTGTTATTGTTGTTGTTTTAGTGTAGGAGAGAATAAGAAAATATTTTCAGCTATGCGAAGGCTCAGTTTCTCTACCGGCCAGGTACACTCAGCCCTCTCTCTCTCTCTCTCTCTCTTTTCCTCCCTTCCTTCCCTCCCTCCCTCCGTCCTTCCCTCCCTCCCTCCTTCCCTCAAAGATATAATATTCTGATGGGGAAATAAAGGAAGAAAGGAAACAGAATCTAGATGTTATGACGTGAAGAAGTAGAAGAGGGCCTGTTTAAAAAGTAAAAATAAATACGTTTCAACTCTAGCCTTAAAACTGAATGCAAATGTAAAAAATATTGTCAAATTAATGACGTCGTGACTAAAGTGGGTATAAGACCAGAACTCTGTTGTAAAAGGGCAGGAGACGAAAAACATTCCGTTCCATCTTAACTACAGGATCAAAAACACGATTAAAGCTAAAGGACTGGATTTTCTTTCTTGCCCTCGCTTTCTGGAATATGGTCATATTCTTCTGTTTACACCCTAAATTAAATTTGACTTTTAGGATGTCTTGACTTCCACTGGGCCGCGCTCCTCTAAGGCTGAAAGGGAAAAGATATGTGAATGCAGCTTAAATACCACGAGGCCAAACACAAGCACATGGCTTTTGCACTATTAACAAAGCAAGTGGTTTTCACTAAGTATCACCAGAGTGAGGTCCACAGATCCTACACTCGTTCCGATGTTGCAGTGCTATCTGAAATACAAATCTTCACGTTTCTGCTGTTTCACTTCCTTCTTTTCAGTTTCAGGTCGGCACCCCGCCCTATCCAGGTTCTCTCATCAGACATTGGCTCCTTCCCTCTTAGCTTTTAACCATCCAGAAATTTGGCCAACAGCCACCCATGCCCTGGACTAAGCTAGCGTTTTGTAAACTTGAATCATTTGAGGACCATCACAATTTTGACATTAACGTCTATGTTATCAATCTAATGTTTTTCTTCATTAACTTAGTTTTTTACTTACATAAATTTATTTTAAAAATAATTTTATAGCACGGATTTGAGCAGCTTTTCTATCTAGATAAACCAATATTGGTCTGTGTACCAAATAAAACTCTCCTGGGAGCAAGCCACCAATCACGGAAGGCCACCCTTCAGAAACACATTTATTTCTGTCGTCTATACAGTGGTTGGTAGGTCCGTGGTCAAATGTTTGTCTCATCAGTGATGCCAGCTTCTGTGCTGGAGCTGAAGACCTGAACTCTGGATGGTTCCTTATCTGAGCACGTAGACTGACCCAGCGAAGGCTGTGTCAATGTTTTTCCACTCAGAGGCATTTTTTCAGTCTTGCCTTATTTGCTTGGCTTTAAGGAGTTCAGATGATTCTAAGTTAATTTATTTGACTCTTTGATTTGGATTGGACACTAAAATGATCCCAACCCAATTTATATCTGATTCCACATTTCGACTTTTTTTCCCCCCCAGACACTATACATATTCTGATTCAGGTGCAAATATGTTTGAAGCACATTATCAGAATTCATTTGTATTTCTGGCTAAAATACTCCAGATTCAGTGATCCATCAAATTCAGTAGTGGTTTTGACCACTATGCACAGTGCTCCCTGCAATTCAAGAGAGAAAAAATATCCTGTAATCTCTTAAGCTCGCAGGGACTTGGAAAGCAGATATTCTGCTTTGTGGTTTTGAATTCTACTTCTTTCACTCCAAACGATCCCATCCACATTTGGCTACAAGTTATTCTTGATGTAAATTTCTTTACTATAGTTTCTTTACAATGAATTTAGCTCTTTCAAAGGGATGGCAATGGTGATTTCCAATGCAGAGCTGAAAAGGACAAGAGATATTCATCCTCATTTTCCAGGGCACCATCTGATCACCAGCTGGGGTCAAGAAGACATTTTTCCTGGCCAGAGGAAAAGTGTCCTGTGATTCACTCCAATTGCTGTCTAATGCCCACACGTTCCTCTCTCTGATGCAGCAGGTGTGGGACACTCTGGATGATGCATCATCCCGTTTTCCTGCAGCAATTTTTCTCCATTACGCGATTACTCCTCCTTCTACCTACCTCCTGTGTTGGCGTCTCTTTCTTGTACTACTTTTCTTCTCCACGTCCTGCCCTTTTCCTCACCCCCTTTCCTAATGAATCATGTATGCATCTGGGCTTGGGAGCTCTCAGAAGCGGTGTCTGTCCCTTCACCCCTCTTGGTGTGTTGGCCACCCACACTCTCCTGTTATTTCTGCTGCCCAGCCATTAATTAGGGCATTCACTGACATGCTGGTGTGAATTGCAGAAGCCAGCTGCTGTTTTGACAGTGTTGCCAATACGGGTGTAAAATGGAAAATAACAAGTTCTATTCTACCTTAGGAGGAACATTAGCTTAAACAGGATTCCCAGGGTCTTGGATGAGAGGTCAGTGTCAGAAATAAAATTTTCTGATAGGCTTGATGTTTTCATGGAGCATAAAGATAAATAGTCAGATTTCTACGTACATGCTACAGAAATTTGAATCCATTTTAAGGCAGACGAGCTCGTGTTTCATCACATGCTATACGTGGTACTGAGATATTTGGGATGTCTGTGTCCCAGATTTCATTTCAGGTATCACTGATGGAGAACAATGGTTGGGACAGTAACAGTAATAGTGCTACTGCAGGTGGTAAAAATAGTAATATCCCACCTTTTTTACATAGTTTCTTCAACTTTTAATCTGTTATCTTTAGTTCAACCAACATGCCATGAGCATTTATTACAT
Source organism: Tadarida brasiliensis (assembly GCA_030848825.1). Lineage (NCBI taxonomy): Eukaryota > Metazoa > Chordata > Mammalia > Chiroptera > Molossidae > Tadarida > Tadarida brasiliensis. The sequence continues at coordinate 66,612,335 of CM061270.1, read as the reverse complement.
GTCTGGGATTGTGGTTGGTGGATCATATGACATATTATCTTCCATGTCCATCAGAAATGGCTGGCAGTTCATGCGGTTTAACAGTTTCCCATTTAATTCTCACAACAAAGCTGCGAGGGAAATATCATTCCCATTTGGTACATGAGCAGCTCGGAGACTGCCCGGCAGGCTCAGCGCTCCAGACTGGAGCTGTGCACAGTTCCCTGCTGGTCCCAAGGTCCTGCCGCATCTCCCTGTGTGACCCCAGGTTTCAGTCTGGTCAGCTAACGTTCCGGGGGAGAGCTCAGCGCCCTCAATGTGCTGCTGGGCCAACATGAGCTGCTTTCGTTAGTTTCTGATCAGGATTATTCTCTCTCTCTCTTTTTGAAAACGTGAGGTCTGAGCCTGAAGTTCTAACCTCAGGAAAATGTACTAGAGCTGGGTTCACTTACTTTAGGGATTCCTCCGAGATAGAGAGAGTACTATGAGGACAAGAGAGCTCGTGCCCTGCTCCCAGGCAGGCGGCAGGCACGCCTCCCGTGGCCTCCAGTGCGGAGGCTCCGTCATCAGTGGCTGAAGGCAGCTCCCGGACAGCGCGTCCATCTAGACTGGGGAAGATCTGTGACGGTCCCTGTTGTTCTTTCTGGGGGCAGGCTGGGTGTTCTTTGGCCAGTGAAATCCTTTGAACTCACAAACCATCAGCACGAGGAGAATTAGGAAACCGTTTCCAGAAGTATTTATGCAGATAAAACTGAAGCTCAGATGTGTTCAGGTTGAACCAGGACTGGAACTAATCAGGTGTCCGGACACCATGGACTTGGGCTTGGAGTTTTGAAGTGCAGAAAAGGCGAGTCCACTGTTCTAATTCTTCTTTTCCAAAGGAGGCTGACTTACTACAACCTCTTGTACTGTTTGACATGACTTCTTGGGCTAAACGACTACTCCTGTTCTCCCTGCCCCCGCCCTTCATCCTGGGTGGACCAGGGACTCTAAATTGAGGAGCTCCCCTTCCATTATTGTTTCCAATCACTGCATCACTGAGGCTGAATACTTTGGACCATCCGTGACTTCTGTAGCATCCTCAGTTTTCCAGATGAATAATAGATATAATTCTTCAACTGTTTTGCAAATCCCATGTATTATTTTTATTCTTTATTTTTTTCACCTTTCCAGACGAATAATAGATATAATTCTTCAACTATTTTGCAAATCCCATGTATTATTTTTATTCTTTATTTTTTCACCTTGGGAAACAAGAAATCTATTTGCTTTTGCACAGTCTATGGCAGTCAGAAGTACCTCATTCATTCACTTTTTATTCATTTGATGCATGAAAAAAAGGCATTAAATGTATTTCAGCGTGTCACCTCAAATTCCGAGCAGCCAACAGTGATGAATATGCTCAGCTCCTCAGCTGGGGTACTGTTTCATTTTTTCGTGACAATATCATTTGACAAGCCGATTCTGCATTGGCAAAATTGTATCATATTTTTGTCTGCATGTAAATTATGTTGACAGTCTCATAAACATAAATTGGCAGGCATACTGTCCCAAAGCAATGTTTGTTAAAGCACACTAATGGAATAGAATAAATAAATTTTTCCAAAGCATTAATAATGCAGTGGTATGTCACTGCGCCATGCAAGAAGGTCTACAGAATATGTTACTGTCTATGCTAAATTAACACAGTATATATTTCTTAACATATATTTCATTCCCTCTCATGCTTATGTTTATTGAAGAGTCATCCATTTCACAGAACTTTGTGTACTATCAGTCACACACATGTGACACTCTGAAGAAGTCAGCACTGCCTGGGACAGGTAGCTGTAATGGCCATGGGTAAGGTGGACTGCAGTCCCGGCATTGTTACTCTATTGCTTTGTTCCTGACTGGGCTTCCCTTCACTCACCAGCCAACCTAAGGAGCTGCGCTTAGCTGGCTTCTGCCCTGGTGGGCTGGCAGATGTTGGAGTGGCTGGATCTAGAGCACATCTCTAGATCACCAAGAAGACTGGAAATAGGTTTTATTTCTTTGATTTTTTTTTTTTTTACCTCAACCAGGAGAAATCTTCCCTCCAGGTGCTTGTGAACAGACAGCATGGAGCACTGGGATGCGTCCATACTTTTAGTTCTTTCCCTTGCTAGCAATGTGACCTTTGACAAGGGAAGAAACATCTCTAAGTCTCAATTACTGTACAATAGGGATCATCGTGAATAAGAACAGGTGTTACGAGGATTAGATACACTGAGATGTTGAATGTCAAGCAGTTGGTACCATGTCTGGCTTACAGCAGGCACTCAGAAAATGGTGTCTAGCCATGTAGGATGGGGGGAGGGAGATCCAACAAGAGAATGGCAAAGATAGGAACAAAAGAAAGGGAATTTCACCACGTTCCTGATAAAACAGAGGATGGGGAGTTCAGATGTTATGTCTCCAAAACTGTAAGTACTTGGATTGGGGAGAAAGAAGTTGGGAGCGGTGTCACTGGAACAGCGACCACCACGGTTTGACATAGTCTCGGGTGAGCTCCATGGTTTGACATAGTCCCTGGAGAAGTGAATTCACTGCGTGGCAGGAATCACGAAGAACAGTGACTGAAGATATGAAGTAATGGGAAAATAAGAATGCAGGATGGCAACTGAAGGAGACTAATCTTTGCTTTCTCTATCTGTTAGCTGTCTGTTAGGAATCATTATAGAAGTAACATGTAGATGATTAATTATGTAGATGTTAGAAAAGATTGCAGGAAGAAAAAGCAAGAAAATAATAAAGATTTAGGATAGGAATATGGAAGCTTGGGAGGATCTTAGATAGGAGGAAAGGTCAGGAGTCTAAGAGGATGTCTGGGTGAAGGATAAAAATAGTTGGTAATTAACATGTAATATACCTAAGAGTTGTGTAAACAACCAAAAGAATGTCTGTACTTATTTGCCTAAAAGGTTTAGGGGAAATGTAACCTGCAGATCTATATAAATAAAGATTCTGCTAGCATTGAGAAGAAGAATAAGAAGAAAGATCAAGCACCTTCTGTTTCACACGTCTCTCTCTCTCTCTCTCTCTCTCTCTCTCTCTCTCTCTCTCTCTCTCTCTCCCCCTCTCCCCGACTCCATCCACACCTTTGGGAACTCCTGGACCTGCCCAGGCTGGACCCTGGCAGAAAGAGACACAATTTGGAATTTCAACAAACAGATCAAGTTGGGGCGTACATGGACTCCACGTGTACCATGACCTGTGTGCCTCCGTGAACAGCAGTACATGCATCTTCACGCCTCAGTTTCCTCTTTCCTCTTGACAAATGCCTCATGTAGTTTGAATTTTGGAGAGAAAACATAAACTGAGAAGCAGAAGCTGGGATTCCGTTACTGAAGAAGAGCTGTAGTTTCATTGAGAACATAATTGTAGAAAAAACAGTAGGGTTGATCCCTAAAGGCAATGCCTCTTGATAGGAGTTGGGCCAAAATCCTTGTACGGCTGTTACCTCAAATGCCTGCTGCTGAAGCTTCACCCAGTCTCTCAGCTTGTACCTTGAGACTTCACGGGAAGCAGCATGCAAAATATTTGTCTAGAAGTCCACATGCTTGGACTCGGGTACTAAGTAAAGAAGGCTAGGCAGACACAGTCCCTGCCATCAGATGTATGGGTCTGTGCCCAGTAAACATGCAGGTTATACAAAAGAAGACACTGGTATTAATACATGACTCCACTCTGAGATACTGTGTTCGAAGTTCAGCACCCTTACTGATTAATTATAAGGACACAGTCTACCATCTTCCTGCTAAACTTGAGAGACTTTATTGAAGAGGTAGAATGTAAGAATTGCTTGTAAATTTTGAGCAAAAGTCCAGGCAATACATTATGAATGCTTAGGCTAAGATAGTGGCTATAAATGGGAAAGCAAAAATAGGGACCAGCAGTGTTTTGTAAAAGTTAAGGGGTAGGATTTTGTAAACTTAAACAGCGGGTATTATGGGGCAGCCCTTAATACGTATAAAGCATTATGCTCGATCTGTGAGTAAAAAGAAAAAAAGTGTGATATGCCCTTCCTGATCCCCAGAAGTTTGCAATCTACTTGGAGATACAGGACTCACATAGAAGCAAGTCCTTAATATGAGTGCAAGAACTGGAGCCAGCTCTATAACACAAGTTAACTTCGAGGGCATCGTGGATGCTGTAGCAGGCCCCCAGATTCTGCTTCTTTTTGACCACGGTATTCATTCCTCAAGAGTACTGCCCTTCCATTTCTCACATATGAGCAACTTCCCTTGGCCTGAGGTAGTTGCCTTGACCAAGGCTATTCCCTCTCCCCAGGGACAGTGCATGTCCAGTGACTGGCCAATGGTGAAGTGCAAAGGCCAGACCCCTGGCGAGATTAGGGTCATCTCTGAAGGGCCATTCTAACGACAGAGCTCCGTATGGAACTGGCTGGAGCTTGTGTTATAATGCAACCCTCTTCTGCATGTCTCTGCCCAGTCCTGCTTTCCTCACTCGGTTACATTTGTTGTCCCCAAGAGCCCCCTCTGATAAGCCGGATCTCCATCTCAGAGTCAGTTTCCCGGGAAACCTAATCTACCTACCAGAGCTCATGTGTTTGAAGGTTCAAAGAGGGGCACAGATCATAAATGCTACAGGATTATTGAAGAGAGAGAGAGAGCTCGACATTTTGTGTAATTGAGAATCTCTTTATTTCCCAGACCTTGCAAAGTGCTTGTTGTATGGTCAGCCCGATAGATTTTTGCTAGATGAATGGCTTGTGTGCTCAGAAAAATTGGCTGGATGTTGACAGGCAGGAGGAAGAATATAACGTGATTGACTTGAGTAGCAAAAAAAGAATATTGTATCATTCTCAAAGATAAAGAATTGAACCAAGGGAGGAAATTGGAACTGATTGTTCTTTTCTGTGTCCAATCTCAGTATGTTTAATAGACTGGAATTTGTGGAACTGAATTAAGTGTGAGTTCAGGGGTCACTGCATTTGCCTGATGTCTGCCTCTTACAGTAACTGAAGAATTATAGAAAAAGTCACTTCTGGGTTCTCCCTCTTATACTCAGTAGTATTATAAAACCTTAGATATAGATAGAAATATAGCTATAGATATAGATAGAAATAGATATGTAGATATGTATAAGTAGGTATAGATATGGGTACAAAGAAATTGACTTTCTTAAACCATACACTGGGTGAGAACATATATTAGTAAAAACTTCCTAGGGCACAGTTTGTACTTAAAATATAATAACCCTTTGACACAATTCTACATCTAGAGATGTATTCTAAAAAAGTGATTAAAAAACAAAAGACTTGATTTCGAAGTTGATTATTGCAGTAACATTTATGATAACAAACTTTCTAACAGTATCAATAACAAACAATAGAGAAGAAGTTCAATAAATTAAAAACAACTTTTTAAAACCTTCCAAATCAATGAGCTACATGAAAACCAAGTTCATAGAGGCTTTTCTCTCAAACATCTGGCATGCTCCATGGGTTAAGCTGTTCCCCAGCACTTAGCAAGGGGTGAAGCATCAATGGCTATTAGCTCAAGCTCGGTGACATCCTCTCTACTCTAAGTTAGGCAGGTCCAAAGAACAAGAAAGCAGTGTGTGCTGTACGACATATCATCTCTAACCATTGTTTTTCAACACTCGGCAAGAACCGTAAAGAAGACACTAAAGACAGCAGACCCTGGAGCTTGGAATTGGAAGCAGGATTATGTTCACGTGAGACAGTAAATGGTTTCCTCCAATCTGGGTACTGCGAGTTTCTTCTTAGAAGCATTGAATATATAGTTATCATTAAAAACCAAAACCAAACGGGAATGCCCCTGTGGCCACGGCCTGGTCCAGCACCTCCTAGGATGACAGTCACACCCTCTGGCTGTGCCTTCAGCCTCAAACTCCAGATGTTATTTTGATCTCCCCAAACTCATTCCAAGTTTCTCTTTTCCTCAAGATTCCCAGTCTAATGAATCGGATATTGGGAACGCAAGGTGGCCCAATAAAGAACACTCCTCTTTCCCACCTGAGTTTGAACCAATCAATTAAAAATAAAGTAAACAGTGAAAAAAATTAGTAAGAAATCTAGGAATACAGTTATTAACACTTAAAGATTAGCTGATAGCAATCCAGAACACATGCCACTGTCCCCAAGTAGACAGGAAGAGTCCAAAGGAAGAGAGAAAGAAGCTGAGAATTTCTTTCATACCAACCCTTCAGGGAAGGGAGGAGGAGAGGAGGGGAAGAAAGGGATAGAAATATTCCATTATCACAGCGATTTTCAACTGGTGTGCCTCAAGAATTTTTAAAACATGCCATACCTGACTATTTAGTCAGGGGCACTGACTAATCCCTTAGATTGTCAAATAAAAAAATGACAACAATCAACAAAACAATAGCCCTCCGGTGTGAATGAATCAAAATGATACCTATTTTTTTTGTCAGATCGGCAAAAAATATAGTATATTTTTTGGTGTGCAGCAGAATTTTAGTAGTTAGTTTATTTATTTATTTTAAATTTCTTTTCTTTATTGATTTTAGAGAGAGAGGAAGCGGGAGGGGGAGGGAGACAGAAACATCGATGAGAGAGAACATCGATTGGCCGCCTCCTGCATGCCCCTCATTGGAAATCAGGCCCACAACCTGGGCATGTGCGCTGACCGGGAATCGAACCGGTGACCTCTTGGTGCATGGGTCGATGCTCAACCACTGAGCCACACCAGCTGGGCAGTAGTCAGTCTATGTGTGTGATGAGATGCTCTACCTGGAAGGAAACATCAGCGTGAGGAAGGCATGGCCCTTCCTGCAATGTTATCGTGTGCTCAGCGCCGAGTACTTTCTATGTGTTGTCACACTGAATCCTCACAACACCTCTGTGATGTTTCATTTTGCAGATGAGGTCACTGAAATTCAGAGCAAATGCTTTGCAAGAGGTCACACATGCCTGGTTTCCCTACCACCAAACTAGACGTTCTGCAGCAAGTGCTCTGAGGCAGCGTGCTCTTCGGAGGTACCATGGAAACGAAAACCAAAAAGTAAAAAAGTGAAACAGCCTGCAAAAAACGAGACAGAATTAAAATTCTCATAGAGGACAATGAATTACGGCCCGGCCACAGCACAGAGTTCAACCAGTGCTGTGTAGTAAGAATCGGACCGTGAAGTGCAGGGTCCCGGGACGAACGTGGAGAGAGGAAAGGAAATGCACCCGAGGGCAGAGCGCAGAGCTAGCTGACGAGTCGCAGCGTTTTCTGGGGAGGAAACCAGAACAGATGAAGCCGAAACCAACCAACCAAACAAACAAAACTAACAGCAGGGCGTTTTCCTAAGCTGTTAACAAAAGCGGAGTTGAAGATAAAAAAGGAAGTCTTGCGATGTTTTGAAGCAAATAAGAATTACATTCAATACCATGTATTGAGCACTTAGTGTTTGGAGGCTATATTGCCTGGTACTTTGATTAAAGGGGATAGCAAAAATACAGTTCCTTTCCCTCGTGGGCTAAATGTCTACTGGAAAACAGTCCATGCAAAAGATAATTATTTAAAATATGGCAAATTTGATGACAGACACAATAATGATGCTGCTTATTTTTGTGGCAGCCAAACCAGGCAAATGGTTGGTTAGTCATGTCTATGGTGGGTCCTTTGGTGCAGATTTCTAAGGGAACATAAAATGTAAAATATTAACTATGTCTAAGCACCAGAGACAGGGAGATGGAAAAGATATTTACTCAAGGCTGCAGGACAAGATGCACAAATAGTAATAGGAAAACAAACAAACACATTTTAATGGCAAAACAAACCTTGTTTCTCGTTTCTGCGTCAAAGAAGTCCAAAGCCGGGCTGAAGAAGTTCATGTCGGGAAAGCAGGCCAGGAAGAGTTAAGGGACTTTGAATGCCGTGTTATAGATGAGAACGTTATCCAGAGGGGGAAGGGCATCACGGCAGTGTTTCATGAAGGGTGAAAACTTTGTCACGAGGCGTAAACACTCAGGCTGCGGGTCCGAGCACGCGCTGTGTCAAGGGGACCAGATGTGGGACTGTTGCAGAAGTCCAGGTGAGAAATAACAAGGACCCAAAACAATGACAGCGATGCAGCTATGGGAGGAGACAGGATGGATGCAAGGGATGTTTAGGAAGGAAAACGGGTAGAATTTGGTAACACTGATGAAGCAGACAAGGGAAGGGATCCCAGTGACCCCTTCTGTACGTCCAGCTGGAGAGACTGGATTGAGAGGATGAAACATCTGAGGGGAGAGACACAGTGTCACACACACACTCTTAATTCTCCCAGGAGGAGACATGCCGTTATTATCTTATCCTTGATTTAGACAATTATGCAAACATAGGTCCCACTAGGTTTTTTAAAATCTGAAACTAGTCCCTAGGAAATGACAAGTATGCCTACATCCCAATTTCCCAAAGAAGGCTTTAAAAGATAAATAACAATAGCCCATGTGGTGATGGGCAGAGCCAAAGAAAAGAGAAACGTAGCAAAAATAAAAACAGAATGAATTCACCTAGAAAGCTTGAGACAGGATGACAGAAGTAAGCATGGGTATAGTTTTGGAAATAAACATAAAACTTTAAACACTTCCATTAAAGGAAAAAAACAAAACAAAACTCTTAATTTAGCTCAACAAAAGATGACTTCCTGGATATAATGGCAGCAACCAGGTCATGCCTACCTTACCTTTCACTCCGTTTCAGTTAAAGACTCCGAAGTGTCCAATGCCAGATAAAACCTCACAGCAACACGGCTGGTGGATGGAAAGAGAGGCGCCTATTCCCATTCCAACACCAAGCCCCAGCAAGACGTTTGAGTCCATCCCAGAAACAGAAGCCTGCACCGAGCACACCATGCTCTCTGGACCAGAATTTGGTTGCCAGAGTCAACCTCCCACACAACCGTCCGACTTCACTCATCAGGACCCTTGACTACCTACTCAGTCTTTCTGAACACATTTCAATGTTCTCTGTCTCAGTCAATGGCACAACGATCTCTCCCGTTTTTATAACCAGTTCTTGACACCTCCCCTTTCCTCGTCGGCTACCAGATCCGATGATTTTACCTCTGAAATATCTCTGTTTGACTAATTCTCTCTGTCTCTGTCATCAGTACCATAGTCCCAGTTCCCCCGTTAGCTTCTTAAACAATGCCTGGATAGCTGCTCTCTCTCTTTACTCTTCCATGGATATATATTTCCACGGAGTGTCAGGATTACGTGACATATGCCTGCCACTCTTTTTGCTCTTTTTGATGCAAGAGATGGAGGCGTGAGCAGGACGACATTTCTGCTGTGATGGAGCCCACCACGTTGTCAAGGAGACCGGCACGCTCCACGTGCTTGTCCAGGCTCCATCGGGCTGTCAGGAAACGGAGCAGGCGAAGGTCAGGCGCTGGTGATGCTCAGGGTACGTCCCCGAGGAAGGGACACTGGAGCACAATGACTCAGTGGCCCTGTTGAGAGGTGGGGACTGATCTTCCCAGGTGGAACAGTCAGAACCAAGACCCTAGGAGGGAGTAAGCCTGCTGTGGGAACAGCAAGATGACCTGATAAGCCAAGCAGCAAGGTGGGTCATGCTAAGGAATCTGGGGTTTTATTTTTCTGAGCATATGTATTTTTGACCATGGAGTTCAGATCTGATTGATATTTTAACAAATTTACATTTTAAAAGAGAACACTGGGTCCTTTGTGAAGAAAAGACTGGTGGGGAAAGTGGGAGCAGGGAGACCATGTTGACGTCTTCTGGGAGACATGGGTGGCCTGGATCAGGAGTGCAGTGGAGGCCGGGAGAAAAGGGTCACAAATGACATATTCTCGCCCTGGCAGGTTTGGCTTAGCAGTTGGAGCATCGGCCTTCAGACCAAAGAGTTGCCAGTTCCATGCCCAATCAAGGGCATGTGCCTCGGTTGCGGGTTCAATCCCCGGCCACAGTCAGGGTTATGCAGAAGGCAACCAATCGATGTGTGTCTCTCACATCAATGTTTCTCTCTCCCTCCTTCCCTCCCTCCCCCTCTTTCTGAAAAAATCAATGAAAAATATCATTGGGTGAGGACTTTAAAAAAAAGAGACATATTCTCAAAGGAGAGCCAGGGCAGTTGAATTGAATGTGGAATGTGAAGGAAAGATGATTCACTATTGAATGAAAGAGAATCAATACTGCATGGGTTGAGCCATTTATTAAGTGTCAGACTTAGGAAAGAAGAAGTTTGTTGCAGAAGTGGAAAGAATTAAATGGTATTTTTGAAGTTTTTTTTTTTTTTTTTTTTTTGAGACTAGGAGCATACTAATATTATAAATTATACAGATCAAATTTCATAGAAAAAGTCTTGAAATGTCTTAATTCACTTCTGTAGTTTATGAAGTAGAGTCTAATGAAGAGATTGGGTATTTCTTTTCTGCCTGGTGGTCTGGAAGCTATTACTGTCATGACTCAGGGCTGACATAGGCATGAGAGACAGAAGTTACTCTGTGCAAACACAACAGACCACAGGGCTTGGCCCAGATCTTTTCGAGTAGCACCATCCGTGTGACGTACACTATGCTTGCGATGGGTGAATATTGTACAACTTTTATCAATTTTGTTTTACCTTTTTATTATTTTCTATTTTATAAAATTTCTAAATAGTGTAATGATGTTTTATTGTTTGTATTCAGAAATAATATGTGGATACGTTTTTACTGTTTAAGATCCAAGCACTACATAAATATTCAGAATTAAAGATGAAAATGGCCCCTAACTCCCCTTAAGGTACCTATGCCAAGAAGTATAGAAATTAACATTTCTGTTTACATTGTCCTGTTTTTTGCTGTGCCTTTAATGGTGTCTATCATGTCACCTTAGGTTTCTCTACATCTCTACATATCTATCTCTACACACATACACAAATACACATCTGTTTAAAGTAAGCAAGCTCTGCTCAGCCAGTGTGGCTCAGTGGATTCAGCATCATCCCATGGACTGAGAGGTCCGGGTTCGATTCCCAGTCAGGCACTTGCCTGGGTTTCAGGCTCGATCCCCAGTGGGGGGCGTGCAGGAGGCAGCCCAGCCAATCCATGTTTCTCTCTCACATCGATGTTTCTATCTCTCTCTCCCTTCTTTTCTCTCTCAAAAAGCAATTAAAAAAGTAAGCAAGCTCACATTATTTACATTATTATATAATTTGCATGTAATAGTTTATTATTAAATAAATAAAAATAAAACAGTATCAGCCTAATATCTCAAAGAACAGGTGAAATACCACTTACGTAACTATTTGCCTATTGATTTACAGTTCTTTTTTCCCCTGTGATTTATTAGTATAAGTAGTGCTGAAAAGAATAATCTGAACTATACAATATTTGCACATGTGTGAGTATTGCTTTAGGTTAGTTTTCTAGAAGTGGTATTGTTAGATAAAAATGTATTCACATTTTAAATCATTATACATACTGAAAAATGGCCCTTCCAAAAGATTTACCAATGCAACATCCCATCAATAGTACATGAGAATGTTCCTTCCTCCAAATGTGTCACTATATTTCACTTTATGACTGTTTCCTTTTTGAAGCTGTTTCTTTTTTGAAGGGGGTATGATGGCAGGTCTGAGAGGGGGAAGACATTTAGATTTTCATAAGCCCCATCGGTGTCTCTAAGTTCGATCTTTAATATTGAAAGAGATTTTTCTTCTTCTTATATCAAGTTCTTTGCAAATACCATTTTCAAGCTCTCCCTTTCTAACCAGATTGATAGTTAGACTGCCTTTTCAACTCAATAGTTATTTAAAAGATGGGCAGCAGACCTGAATAGACACTTCTCCAAAGATGACATACAGATGGCCAACAGACATGTGAAAAGACGCTCAGTGTCACTAATTATTAGAGAAATGCGAATTATAACCACAATGAGGTATCACCTCACACCTATCAGAATGGCCGTCAGCAATGAATCCACAGACAAAAAGTGTTGGTTAGGATGTGGAGAAAGGGGACCCTTGTGCACTGTCATGGGAAAGCAGGTTGGTGAAGCCACTATGAAAAACAGTATGGAAATTCTTCAAAAAATTAAAACTGCAACTGCCTTATGACCCAGTGGTTCCACTTTTGTGTATTTATCCAAAGAAACCCAAAACATCAATTCAAGAGAATATGTGCATCCTATGTTTAATGCACTGTTGTTTACAACAGCCAAGATATGGAAGCAGCCCCAGTGCCCATCAACATACAGTGGATGAAAACACTGCGGTACATGTATACAAAGGAATGTTACTTGGCCATGAAAAAGGAATGAAATCTTACCATTTGCAACAGCATGGATAGACCTAGAGGGTATTATTCTAAGTGAAATAAGCCAGTTAGAGAAAGACACAGATCATAATATTTCACTTATATGTGGAAACTGAAGAACAGAATGTACAAACAAACTAATAAAACTGAAACAGACTCATAGATACAGAGAACAAACTGATGGCGGTTAGAGGGGAGGGGAGTCAGGGCACTGGCTGGAAAAGGTGAAGGGATTGAGAAGTACAAATTGGTAGTTACAGAATACACACAGGAATGTAAAGTACAGCATGGGGAATATAGTCAACAATATTATAACTATCTATGGTGCCAGGCGGGTACTGGAAATACCAGGGGAATGCTTTGTAGAGTATGTAATTGTCTAACCACTATGCTGTACACCTGGAACTAATACAAAATAATACTGAATATAAACTGTAATTGAAAAATTAAAAAAATAAAGTGTGTTGCTCTGGGACTATATTACAGGTGCTGAGAAAACCATAACAGAAAGAAAGACGAATTAGACAAGAAGCTTTCCTCAAATCTTCCGTCTGTGTAAAGGGGCTCATTGTGGGAGCGTAGACTGGTGCAGACATTCTGAACAGTTAGTCAAGTTGGAAATAGAAATGCAGTGTGACCCAGCAACGCACCTCCTAGGTATACATTTCAGGGGGCTTCTCACATGTTGATAAAAAAAAAAAAATACATGTTAGAGTATTCACTACAATATTGTGTCTGGTAAGAGAAATTTATTTATTTATTTTTTAAATATGTTTTTATTGATATTTTAGAGAGAGAGAGAAAGGGAGAGAGAGAGAGAAACATCGTTGTGAGAGAGAAACATTGACAGCTGCCTCCTGCATGCCCCCTACTGGGGATCGAGCCTGCAACCTGGGCATGTGCCCTGATCAGGAATCGAACCGGGACCTCTTAGTCCATGGGAGGACACTCAATCCTCTGAGCCACACTGGCCGGGCCCTGGTAAGAGGAATTTGGAGCAATCTAGACGCTGGTACTAAGAGTGAGTGCCGTAATACACTCCTCGGCACCTGGAGGCAAGGGAACAGGTGGAAACACACCAACATGATGGACCATGAAAACAGCACATGACAGGGTGAAGATCAAAAGTCAGTCAAGCATAATTGTGTTATTGCATGCATGTAAAATAATACTACATGTTTCACAAGGGCACTTAAGATGAAAGAATATACTTGAAACACTTGAGATTGAATGACCATTAAGAAAAAAAAATGAAGTACAGAATGAGAATGAAAGGAGATAAATACATTAATTAAGTAAATAGGGAAGAATAAATAAATAAAAAGTTTAAGAGGGTCTTTCACTGAAAATGATGGTATTGGATTATTGCATTCATGCGTTGAAGCTCCAGTCCCAATGTGACGGTCTTTGGAGGTGGGGCCTTTGGGAACTAATCAGGTTTTGAGGGTAGAACCTCATGGATGGGATTAGTGTCCTTACAAGAAGAGACAGGAGAGAGATGATCTCTCTGTCTTCACCATATGAGGTTATAACCAGGAAGATGACCCTCATCAAGAAACCAGCACTCCATTCTAGTATCCTGATCTCAGACTTCCAGCCTCCAGGCCCATGAGAAATACATTTGTGTTGTTTAAGCCAATAAATAGATAGATGGATAGGAGAGAGAGAGAGAGAGAGAGAGAGAGAGAGAGAGAGAGAGAGAGAGAGAGAGAGAGAGAGAATAGATAGATAGAGGACAGTGTAAAACTTTTCAAGTTAATAAGTCTATAGGTAGTCTAATTTACGTTTAATGTCTATTTTTGATGTATTTTAATTAAGACGATGGTTGTAAATTATTGGGCTCATTTTGAGAGCCATCATATATAAGTATATGTTTCATGTGCTTCTGCAGAAATGTTTGTATTCTTTCTCTTTGCAGAGCGTGGTGGTTTATTATGCATGGTAGGACTTTTTTTTATTTTCAAGGCGATTGTTTTATTTAATCCTTGATACCTTTATTTACTTTTATTTATCTATTTGTTTTGTCCGATACAGGGAGATGGCATGAACCTCTCCAGCAACGGTTATGGATTTTTCCATTTTTTCTTGTATTTTTTATAAGATTTGTTTTAAATATTTTAGAGCTCTGTGGCCATGTGAAAAAATATTTTAAAATATAATCTCCTTTTGGGGGGATCAATTTGTATGTTTTACTTTGTCTGGTCCATTTTTACCCATTGAATTTTATTTTAACTCTACCCTGCCATCTTTTCCCTCCTCATCCCTTGCTTGGCATGTCTCTCTCTAAACCATTATTTTTGGACGTCAAATTGTCTACACATAATCTCTTTTTTTCAATCCCATTTGGCCTATGAATCGGAAGATTTGTTGCTTTTTTTTTTCCAGTTACCTGTTGATGTTTTTCTCCTCTGCTGCCTGTTTGTCTAGCTGGAATTTCTGGGTCTCTTCTCCATGGTCTCTGAATTCCACTGCCAGACTTTTCATCTGCTTTTCCTTTTCTGCAGAACTGGACAGTCCAGGAGAATCCCTTGTCTGTCTCTTCTCTGGGAACCAATTTTCTTCGTATTCTTCGCACATTCGCCTCTGAGCCCGAGCAAGGTGACTCTGCCTGTGACAGCTGTTGACAGTACACCCCGACGTACATCCCTTTGAGCGTCAGGAATTCCAAAGTGTAGCCAATAAACAATGCTTCAAATTGGAATTTAGTGCACTTCGTGAGCAGTAGGTTACCCCAAAAGTTTCCAGTTGTTTAGTGGTCTTGTGTTGTCTTACCTGCTTGACTAATCTTCAGAGCGGCGTGACCTAACACAGTGGTGCCAACCGGTCATTTATAATAAACACCTTGTTTGAAAGTAGGATGTCATTTCTATTATTTCTATTGATTCATTTTGTCCTTTTAAAATTGATCCCACTTGAAAATTAAAGGTTAACTCCCTTAATCCTTGGGACACATGCTTTGTTTGTGAGCATTTCTCACATGTACAGTTTCTAGTATACACAGAAGAGCTTATGGAGAAGCAATCAGCCAAACTATAGAGTGCAGGTACCAGGAAGCCACGTGGCAGCATTATGTCACAACAATTAGTGTGAACTGTTGTAGCACTTCCGTTTTAATAGGACTTGATGCTATTTTGGCATAAAGGTGTGTCAACTTGGAGGCTCAGGAATGCATCATTTTTGCCTATTGTAACAAACAAAAAAAAAACATTTTCAAACATAAAATAATGGCTCCCATAAGACGGGAAAGACATCTGCTCTTTGCTCTCCTAATTTCTTTGGGCATTAGAACTGCCAGTGAAGTTCGGAGATGCTGCTCGTCCGGTAACTGTCCAGCTGGGCTGTCTTCTCATCCCTGTTTGTGTGAGCACTGCTTCCCCACTGACTTGGATGGACTTGCTGAACCTGGTCTGCCTCAGTAATCCCACGGGAAGGAGGGACTTGGCAGAGGCGGAGGACAGTGATTTCCCCACCGCTGGGCTTGCTGACACCTCTCTGGGGATCAGAGAGTTAGAAGCCGCTCGGGCGTTTTCCTACGACGGCAGCCTACGGACTCTCCCTACCTTGGCAACCAGGACAGCTCCCTGCTTCCCTCCCACATCAAACCAGAAGCGCCAGCTGGCTTAGCTGTTCTAGAGAGTTCTCCAAATGATGTTCAAGGAACCTGACTGAGGCCTCAGCTCTTCCTCTCTGTCCTTGATTCCAGGACGTGTGAGTTGGAGGTGCCCGGGACGGCCCTGGCCCGGCAGCGGTCTCCCCTGGGTGCTCCGGCTGCATCCTCCTCCAGGTTTGCTCTGACATGGATGTAGTTCCGCTGGCTGTCTGTCCGTCTCCTAAGAAGCCCTGCAACTTTCTAGTTTGTTCATGACACTGGCACAGTCCTGTAGTTTAGAATACCTTTCTCATTCTTTCCTGAAACTCCTGTGTGGTTGGGAAGGGGCAGATTTAAACGCTTAGAAATTATCTCAGCCCACCTGTTCCCCATAAATATGTTTTACAGCTTAAAATATATCCTCATCAGATGGTTATAATAAAAATAATCATAATTTCTGTCCTCTCAAAAAAAAGTTGAGTCAAATCTCCGGGAGGCTCTGCCTGCTTCCCAGGAAGAAACCTGCCTCTGTGCAGAGCTGATGGGTATCTGACGCGCGTGACGCGGGATTCAAGCGTGCTTTTTATTAACACCCGATTAATCATTGCGCTGGCATTGCCATCCCGAACAAGTCGAGAGCAGCCAGAAGCTAACCTGAGCGGATGTGAGTAGGCAAGAGGACTCGGCGGTGACAGATTTTATTTTTAGGCTTTTCATGTGCCTCCCAGCACCACAAATTACAGCCACCGTGGGGTGAGCTGCGGCGCGTGCTGGGCCCACGTCCCCCAGGTGCACTCGGAACAAAGGTGGCGTCAGGCGGAGCTGGCTGCAGTGGCTTCGCTGGTCACATGGAAGTTGCTCCTAATTGCATCCACAGCAGCTCAGAAGCTTGGGGATTTTTCTTCTTTCCTAAAATGTCTCTCGGAGTCAAGAAAAAAACTTAATGCTTGAGAGTCTCCAGGTCCTGCTGGCTGCTTTATTCTGAGCTCTGTTTGTAAATCCGCTCACGTTCCTGAGGCAGAGCGTCCATGGGAAAGGCTCTATTTTGCTTTCTCATCATATGGAGTCTTGTCGACTTCAATTAACCAGAATCTAGGGACACAGATGTTTGAGTTCAGTGGTTCGACTTTTGTTTTTAGCTACATTTCCATCGTACAGTGGAGAGCAAGTCTCGGCAAAAGTCCGTGATTTAGTTCAACAGAGTACACCTCAGCAATAAACACGCACACCTCACCCATATGGAAACAACTGACAAAACGTGTCAGTTACACGTCTATGACATCTTCTGTGGTTTGTGCCTGAGTAGCAAGACAGGATGCTCGAAATGATGATGCTAAGGGTATGCAAGCAAGAGGGTCAACTGATCAAAAAGGAAAGAGTAAGTGTTGTCCATTAGACCCTCCCAACCCAGCAGGGATATGACTAAAGGGAGTTGTCACTCTGTGAGCACCTGCCTGCCAGGAGATCTGGTCTTACAAACACTGCCACAGGCAACTAGTGATCCCACAGGAAGCTAGTCAGGAGCTAAGTGCCTTGACCTCTCCCTTCTCTGCCCTTCGCCTTCCTGCTGATGTCTCACAAGAGCGGAGAAACCAACTGGAAGCAGAGGGCCAGAGGGGCTGGTGCTGTGATTCGCAGAATCAGCATTTCATGGTGGAGAAGGGTGGAGGGAGGGTCTGAGGCTGGAGCAGGGGATATGTGTGGGAGGGAAGGAAAGTCTCCTCACTGATGTCTGGATAGCCTCCCTTCCAGCAAGGGGTTGCTGGTGCCTGTCAGTTCTGTTAGTGGCCCTTCTTGCCTGGAGGTGGCTGATCCCAACTTCTGGTGGTTCCCTGAACTTAGCTGGTGGGATACTTTGGTTCTCAGCTCTGCACTGAAAATGCAACAAAGTGCTGTTTCCAAATCCTGTGAGGGTACCTCTTTCCTAGAGCGGAAATCAGGTCTCTGAGTGGTTAATACGTTCAAGCCAGGTCACAGAGAGTGTGTATAGGTGGAGCTGGAGCTAAAATCAAGGTTGATTTTGTTCCCACGTATCTGCCTTTCCAATGGTCTTAAAAGTCTTTCTACTTTATCTATGGAACTAGGTTTTTACCCTCTTTTTTTTTTTTATAGTCAATCCCTTAAAATGTTTCAATGGAGTATCTCTAGTCACATTCTCTTGCCTTTCTGCCCTGTTCACCTATGACATTTCACTCTCTCTCCTGCACCCTTAGTTCTTTGCACCACTGGAACCCAAGCACCTGGTAGATTTCCCATCTGAGTTCATTAAACCATCCTCCCTACCCCCGTGGAAGCAAGTCATATAACCAAACCTAAATGCTCCATACAACAATGCTTTCTATTTTCCTCTGGACATGTAGTGAAATTATAAAGGCCTTCCCCACTCCATCAAGCCCCTGCCATTTCAGTTTAGCACTTTTTGCATCCTCCAAGGCCAAACCTCTACTGATTTCCTTAAGAAATCAACATAATTTATGCTTCTCTCCCTCACAATAGGTGATTTTTCTTCCTATCACACTGAGAAAATAATGATCATCAGACATGAAATTTCTTGATTACTTTCATTCTACCTGAAAGTCATCAATATTTTCATCTCTCTTGTCTTCTTTTCTATGGATTCCATTTAATGAAACTCAATAGACCTTTATTGGAGCACCCACTGTGAGCCGATCGATACGCCAGAGCGTGGACATAAAGATTAACTACATAGGAAATGGCCGTTACTGTCTCCGGTTGTGCAGTCTGATCTGCGTGGGGCACAGGAAGGAGGAAGACATGCTGAGACAGGTACAGACAGGGGCAGCGGGAAACACGATGTCCTGGGTGCTGTGCGAGGCACATGGGAAGGCACTGTGCCCGCAGAGGAAATGCTGCTCCCCCGCCTGGGGAGTCAAGGGGGGTTCCCAGAGGAGGCAGAGCCTTCTCAGTCACCGTGCCATCCCTGTCAGCTGCTCCAATTCGTCCTACTCCTCACAGAAATCACTGTTTCCCTTTCACTTGCAAATAAAGTGCACACTCTTTGCAGGCCTTGAAGGGATGCTCGTAACCCTGCTGCCTCGTGATTTCCCACCTTACTCCTCCCCACTTCTGTCTTCCATTCTGGCCCCCAGCCATGCTGTGGTGCTCGTGGCCTCCACACCTGCTTACTGTCCTCACGTGGAACCTGCAGAGAATCCCTTCTTCCCGATTCCTGCCTGAATAGCCCTGAGGGGATGTCTCTGATTCCCCACTCTTACCATACTTTATTTACATTTCTGTGTGATACCCTCCACTCTGCAAAATGGTTGTTTACGTGTTTGTATCCTTAATTTGAGTGTAAAGCCCATAACTCATGCACCTGTACGCATTGCTACATTGTGAGTGCTCAGTGAATGGGTTGTCTGGCTGACACATGTGTGTGCATACACATACACACAAGCACATACAACACACACAAACACACATACAACACACACATACAACACACACACACACACACGTACACAGAAACACACCGCACGTGCGCGCGCACACACACATACACAAAGACACACCCATCTTGAAGTCCTGGCTCCATTACTGGCTGAAGAGTGCTCAGAAGAACTGTGCATCCTCTGACTCAGTTTACTCTGCTGTGAGTGGGCATTTTAGTGGCCTATCAGCTTTAAATAACTGTTGTGGGAAAATGTCTGTGAAATTGCTTTAAAAGAAAGGTAATCCAAAATAAATGAGCATTCTTATAAGAGCTGATGTCTGTAGCAGAAAAGAAAAGCCAGTGAACGCACAAATAAAGCCTCATTAATTTTATGAAACAGTATCCCCTTCCGCTTGTCCAATAGCTACATGGAAATGTTGCCTGAGCTACACTGTGCCTATTGCAACCAACAAAAAAACCAAAAACTAAACAGCGTGGGAGAAGCTCCAACACATTGGCTCTTGGCTAGTATCGCTTTGAATAAGAGCCTGGCTTTTTGGTCAGTGAACACAGCAGAGGAAAGGGTGGCATTCCGTTCCTTCATTCACTTCTCAAACATCAAGCAGGCCAGCCATGTCTCATGCATTGGACAAGGCACTTGAAGAACAAGTTTGCTGGTTCACCAGTTGGAAAACTTATCAGCCAGATGTATTAGTTAGATAATCACATGAATACATGTGCATGCAGAGTGCATTTTACATGCAACATACCACCTTACACCCACATAAAAATATATGTGCCCAAATGTCCAATGTTAGTTATTTGCCAAATGTGAATAGGACCAGAAGGGTGGTTAGAAGCAAGGGCTCTGGAGTCAGACCTACCTGAAATCTGGACTAGCTCTTCTGAGCTGTGTGGCCATTCTGGGCATGGGTTTCCTCATTCACGAAATGGATACGATGAGCTTATTGTAAGGATTCGAGGACTAATGTGAATCTTCCCCTTTGTTCTTGAACCTTACCGGAGAGGACTTGATGAAGTCTGGATGTAGACTGGCAGGACAGCGTGACACATCAGACTCCAGCCTGCATAGCTACTCTGCCAGTTCTTCCGCCCCAGAGCCAGAATCACAGTCAAGTCATGGCCCGTGTGACTTAAATACAATGTCAGTTTCCCCATTTGTTTATTGCTGTGCTTTCAATATAAATCCCATTTACAGGGATTTGCCAAAGACCAAATTACATCCCATGTAACTCAACTGGGAAACTGGGAATAAGCAAAGTTTAGGGTTTGCCTGGTTTCAGCTATGTACACAGCCGTGTGTGTGTGTGTGTGTGTGTGTGTGTGTGTGTGAGAGAGAGAGAGAGAGAGAGAGAGAGAGAGAGAGAGAGAGATGTGGCCCTGCCCCATAAGGCTGCCTTGAAGAAGACGTTTCCTGCCTGTTGCAGAACTCCAGCCACCTCATGTGGAAGGAGGGTGTGAGCCCAAGTGTATCTGAAACTTCCTTCTCTTGCTTGGTGTGCTTCGTTAATTTTCTCCTGGTGTCCTAGGCTCTGTGTGCTGAGCTTAACGTGCTGTGACTAGAGTTGATGGAAACTGAAGAGCAGAGGCCATTTACATCTTGTAAATTACACAACACTGGAAACCCACCCACGGCACATCTGGAGAGACCTGCATTATTTAGTGCCTCCCGCCCCCAGTGTCTCTAAAGTCCTACAGCGCACAGAGCAGCTGTCTCTCATACGGACACCTGATGAGGCGCTGTCTTCTTTTATTCTCTAATTGCAGCAGGAGCAACCCCCTTGTCTCCCTGCAGACGGTAAACCTCCCCGGACAAGCCCTGGGCCTGACATTTCTTTCACTGGCTGCTGACAGCCCTTCGCTCCGTGTCATCAGCAGCTAGATTGTCATTTGGCTGTTTAATCAGCCAGCATCAATATGTAATAAGGACATAAGTAAAAAAATTAATATGTGCTAGTTAC
Organism: Tadarida brasiliensis; assembly: GCA_030848825.1. Taxonomy (NCBI): domain Eukaryota; kingdom Metazoa; phylum Chordata; class Mammalia; order Chiroptera; family Molossidae; genus Tadarida; species Tadarida brasiliensis. The sequence goes on along the minus strand of CM061270.1, from coordinate 66,591,129 downwards.
AGACTTTTCATCTAATGTTTTTCTAGAAGAAGTGGCGGTATCTTTAATTGGGGATCTCTCCCACTCTGTCTTTTTCTTTCTTTCTTTTAATTTTTTTACATTCAACATTATTTCATATTGGCTTCAGGTACACAGCATTGTGGTTAGATAATCATGTACTTGACAGAGTGGTTCTCCCAATATTTCCAGTACCCACCTGGCACCGTACAGAGTGATTACAAAATTATTGACAATATTCCCTACGCTGTACTTTACATCACTGTGACTATTTTGTAACTACCAGTTTATACTTCTTATCCTTTCACTTTTTACCCAGCCCCCCCAGCCCCTCCCTTCTGGCAACCATCAGTTTGTTCTCTGTGTCTATGAGTCTGTTTCTATTCTGTTTGTTAGTTTATTTTATTCTTTAGATTCCATGTGTAAGTGAAATCATATGCTATTTGCCTTTGTCTGATGGACATATTTCACTTTGCATGATGTCCTCTAGGTCCATCTATACTGTTGCATATAGTAAGATTTTATTATATTTATGGCTGAGTAGTATTCCACTGTGTAAAAATACCATAGCTTTTTTATCCTCTCATCTATTGATGGACACCTGGGTTGCTTCCATAGCTTGGCTGTTGTAAACAATGCTACAATGAACATAGGGGTGCATACATTCTATCAAATTAGTGTTTTAGGTTTCTTTGGATATATACCCAAGTGTGGAATCACTGGATCATAAGGCAGTTCTATTTTTAATTTTTTGAGGAAACTCCATACTGCTTTCCACAGTGGCTGCACCAATCTGCATTCCCACCAACAGTGCACGAGGGTCCCCTTTTCTCCACATCCTCGCCAACACTTGTTGTTTGTTGATTTTATTGATGATACCCATTCTGACAGGGGTGAGGTATTATCTCACTGTCTCCCACCCTGTCTTATTTAGGAGATGATCTCAGGAATTAACGATGGAGGGGCAAAGGTGACAGGAAAGAGTGAAACACTAAGAAAGAGCACATTAGTGAGCAGGTAACCATCGAGGGCTCAGTCTCTCAGGAGATCCTCTGAAGAATGCCACAGAATGCAGTCTAGTATTGTATCACCAGGAGCAGGGCTGCTGAGGTACCCATCCATTGATTCCTATCCCTTCTTGACTAAGGATTGACTCTGGAGAGGTGACTTCCCTAGCACTGCAGCCAACAAGATCCTGCGTGCCAGGAGGGCTCTGAGACAGCAGCTGCCTGTTCTTGGAGGGAGCAGCTCTTTGAATATATGTTGGGCAGCGGTGATACCTGCCTTGGGTGGAAGGGCAGGGTAACAGCCACATAACTGTGTCTGTGAGGAGCTCCCAACCAAGTAAGAAAAATCCAAAGAGGCTTTGTAGTCTGGCAGCCTTGGGGTTTGACCCTGGTTGTGCTACTTCTTACTCTGTGATGTTGGACACAGGACTTGTCACTCTTAAGCATTATTTTCATCGGTGAAAGTATGGTGATTCTATTGCAGCAATATACTAGTATTCTAGTGAGATAGTGAATGTGAAACCCCTACTGTGTGTCTAGTGTGCAGTACATGCTCCAAAAATCATAGCTATCATCACCATCATCATCATCACCTTCATCATCATCACCATCACCTTCATCATCACCATCATCATCATCACCTACATCATCATCATCACCATCATCATCACCATCACCTTCATCATCACCATCACCTTCATCATCACCATCACCTTCATCATCACCATCATCATCATCACCTACATCATCATCATCATCATCACCATCACCTTCATCATCACCATCACCTTCATCATCACCATCATCATCATCACCTACATCATCATCATCATCATCACCATCACCTTCATCATCACCATCACCTTCATCATCACCATCACCTTCATCATCACCATCATCATCATCACCTACATCATCATCATCACCATCACCTTCATCATCACCATCACCTTCATCATCACCATCATCATCATCACCATCACCATCATCACCTTCATCACCATCACCTTCATCATCACCATCACCATCATCACCTACATCATCATCATCATCATCACCTTCATCACCACCATCATCATCATCATCACCATCACCATCACCTTCATCATCACCATCATCATCATCACCTACATCATCATCATCACCATCATCATCACCATCACCTTCATCATCACCATCACCTTCATCATCACCATCATCATCATCACCTACATCATCATCATCATCATCATCACTATCACCTTCATCATCACCATCACCTTCATCATCACCATCACCTTCATCATCACCATCATCATCATCACCTACATCATCATCATCACCATCACCTTCATCATCACCATCACCTTCATCATCACCATCATCATCATCACCTACATCATCATCATCACCATCATCATCATCACCATCACCATCATCACCTACATCATCATCATCATCATCACCTTCATCACCACCATCATCATCACCACCACCATCATCATCATCATCACCATCACCTTCATCATCACCATCATCATCATCACCTACATCATCATCATCATCACCATCATCATCATCACCATCACCATCATCACCTTCATCACCACCATCATCATCATCATCATCATTTTTTAGCATTATGCCCTTCACACAATATCTCAGAAGAGGGTTTGCTGAATCAACTAATTTAAATTCTAACCGATTGTTTTTGCTCCTGTTTTGAAGACATGGTAAAAGTTGGTGATGGAGAAGTTGGAACTCTTAGCCATGGCAAAGCTGCTGGGTAGGGGTTCCAGGTGATCCTCGCGTTCTCTCAGGTCCACTGCTGGAAGTTCCTGCTGTATTGTCTAAAGGCGAAATCCCTGTGAGGTTGTAGGAGTGACTCAGTTTTCGTTGCTTTGCTCACTTCCAAATCTGAAGAATTTATGATAATGCTTGTGACATAGTAAACCTCCAAAAACTGCTCAGTGAATGGGCATGTGACTTCCCAGTCTCTGAGCACTGTCGTCTCATGTATAATAATATGGACACAGTAGCACATGTCTTACAGGATTGACTACATCGCTATAATGGCCAGATAAGCCGCTGGCTGCACCCTTTAGAAAAGTCTCAGAGGCCAGGTAGCTGGGGAGCTCTGTGACCTTTGCATCTGGTTATTTTCAGTGGAAAACATGGCCCAGGAGAGAACGTGTTAATAAGCATGTCCTGAAGGTACAGATGGTGCTTATGAAGAAAATGTCTATTTTTCAATTTACAAAAATGATTAGCTGGGATCCCACTGAGTTCACTGCATGGGCCACTGCTAGTTTTAATTTGTGCCAATAGGATAGAGGGATAGACTTTAATGAGGATCTGTGTTTTCTAATCATGGTCAAAGTTAGAGGAAGGGGCAGAGGGGGCAGAGAGGGTGAGAGATAATTGGGGGATTCAGAAGATGGAGCTGCTTCTTGGGGACAGATGGAGGCTTTGCCGCCTTCCCAGCTAGAGTCCTATCATGTAGTTTCCACCTGACTGAGGATGGGGGTGGGGATGTCACAGTCACGCAAGGAAACAAGTAGTAGGGAGATTCCAGTCACGCTGTATGGAGTCAGATGGTCTGGGTTAGGCATGTACTGCATGAACTTCTGTTACCTCATTTTTAGTCTACAAACAACAATTATATGGACGTTATAGGATTATTGTAATATTAACCATGACAAAACAAATAAAGAGCTTAGAATGACGTGCATATATAAAATCCTCAAAAATGTTCTTTATAAGTGCATGACATTATCTTAGGTATCAATGCCCATCCATTTGGAGAAGTGGCACAGGATCCCTTAGCCCCAGAAAGTCACTTCTTCCAACACAGCATCCCCCATTCCCTGAATGTCCCCATCTATGGAAGCGCGCAATGGGACATGTGTACTTTAATAAAAGCCTCCTGAGTGATTCTGTTATTATCCTCCTCCCTTAATATCAGTTGAGAAGCATTCCACATTTGTGGTAGAGAAGTCTATGACGAATGCATTGCTGGTGGCAATAGAAAAACAGGTCCGAACCACCAAGGAGAGTTTCCTTAGCAATGATTACACTGGAGGCAGGAGTCCTGGACGTTTTCCATACCAGCATTTCTCTTCATCCATCTGTGGCCCTGGTTGCTAGAGCAGCTCATGTGTCCCTCCCTTGCGATTTTCAGAAGTAAATATCTGCAACTTGAAGACAGTGCCCATCGTTTTTCTAAGGGCCTCAGAAGCAACCAGATTTTGTTGGACAGCATCGAAACTCAAATGCAGGACCATGGCTGCCTTTGGTGTGTCAGCTCCTGCCAGAATCTCAAGGTCGTTTTGGGGAAGGTGGGCAGAATTCATGCAAGGATTCGTCTGGAGCAAGCGTATGTGTTTTGAGGAGTTGGAGGTCTTCGTAAATTTCCTGAAACTTTATGAAAAATGTTATTGGGGAAGGAGTCAGTGAATTCATAGGATTCTGTGATCCAGAAGGTTTAAGAATGATGATTTAAAGAACAAGAGAACAAGGGAGATGGTTTCCTATTCATTTTTTTAAAAAGTGGGCATAGAGATTAGAAATGAGATCCTGGTCGAGCAGAGGAGACAAACATATTAAATAAGTAATAATAAAATAGGTCAAATACTTTATATATGGGTACAGAGTCCTTGGACGGTCAGGGGAGGCTTCAAAGCCTTTGAGAACAATGAGAAGGGTTTGTTGACAGGGGAGATTCCCAAAGACACCCTACACACTAAGCCATGGTCTCTGTCTCTGACATAATCGCAGGAGAGTTGACAGCTTCCAGATAGCCTGGTCACCTGTTTGCCTCAGCTCAGGGAAATGTCCCCTTATCCATCTACTCTGCGGCTTTCAGCCTTCAGGGTTCCGAGTCTTCCTTTGAGGACACTTCAGTTCATTTGCTCTGGGGACAGGAGTAAAGAGAAAATATAAAACAATGCTCTGAAAACACATCCTGCAAGCATATTATTGTGCAAGCTAATTAGCTTTTGAAAAAGCAGCACTCTAGTCAAGATTTTCATATATCGTGCGTGGCCTAATTATAGCGACAATAATACCCTGGATTTACAAAGAGACTTTCAGTATGTATCTCTGCAATTATTTCAATTATTTACCAAATATCCTTAGGAGAATAGAAGCGGTAGATGAAGAAGTGATTTTTGCAGGGGCCAGTTTAGTGTACATTCTTTTCACAGTTGGAGTCTTGATCTTCTTCCATCCTCAGAGTATAACACCCTGGTTGCTTAACTCATTAATGTTTACAAAAGAAAAAGAAAAAAATCCAAGATAATGCTAGGGATTATGCAAGCCCTGATTATTTATTGTTGCTTACTAAAAGATTCCAAGTATACTGTCTGGCTCATGCTTATTTTCTGAAGGAATGAATAAATTAATCAATGACTCAATCAATGGGTCATATAGATCCGGATCTTGGCAGGTAAAGCTGATCCAAACGTAGAGGTTCAGGAGTCCAGTGAGACATGTCAGACATGAACTAGTCAAGAAATGATTGATGTTCCAATGGTTTGACATGTAGTGGTTTGGAAAGGGCTTCTGGGAAAAGAAGGAACTCAAAGAAGACAGTTCTGTGAGAAATGAGTGGGAAGTTGCTTTACGTGTTTAAAGCAACAAAGGAAAAAAAATATATAAGCAGTAAGTATGAGAAAATGAGGAAAAATAGCCAAGAACATGATAGGCACTTAATGCATTGCATAGAGACATAGAAAATACCTCTTTCCTTGAATGACACCGATACACTTATTTGGTGTTTGAAATGCGCAACCTCAGTAGCTTGCAGGAGAGTTCAAGGAATCCTTAATTAACGAAGTGTTTTCTCCAGTCTGCATTCAGCAGGTTGTGCCATCATTTCAGCCATGTTTGTGACTTTGAGGTGACTTAGACCTGTTGGTTAAACATGGTACGTAGGAATAAAGTCTCTTCAATTCCTGTTCTCAAATTTCATGCTTGTAAATCTCTTGATCTGATACTATTAGGCCTTTTTTTTTTTTTTTTTCCCAGAAACACCATTACATGGTGAGCAGATGGCTGTGGGGTAAAGTTGTCCAATGGATTCCATCAGTTGGCTAAGGATATACAATGTCTTAGGTCCTGCTGATAAGATTAGGAAGAGGTTGTGAATCTCATAGGTCAAGGACTGGAAGAAAAGGCAGTCAGGGAATTCAAATGGCAGATACTTGGATTGAACCAAGCTAGGTAGTAGAGCCAAGTCAGCAAAAGTAGGAAAGTTAGAGCAATTGAAATTTCAAGATTTACTCAAGGACAGAAACAAGGATCAGTTGACTGGGGAAAGATGGCCGAGTTCCTGCATCCTTCATGATACACGTCAGTGGACATGGGCTGGAAGGTGCATGCTGACAGCCGAAGACAGGATGAGGTCCAGTGACGCTACATTGCTCCTGGTTAGACCAAGGCACACAGTCCCTCTGGAGAGTCTAGCCCATACCTTATAAATGCAGGTAACCAGGTGGAGAGCATACATTGTCCAGAAGACCAGTTATGAAATGACAGTCCTCACACGTGAGCATCTGTTCTCTATGGCTTCCCACTGTAGGCCTTCGTCCTCTCCCACTACTCCAGAAAACAATCCCACAAAAGCCTTCCTATTTTTCACAAAGTATGTAAATCCCAGTCATATCCCTAAGTTCTTAATCTTTGAAGTGCTCTTTTCAATTTAAACAAAAAAAATAATGTATCCTTTCGGAGTATCTATCTGGAATCAAAGTAAAAAGGCAAATGAAGACTATGCTACAGATGAAACATTACCAGGAAATGTCAATGGAGATACTCTGTTAGAAGGAAGAAAATGCCAGCAGAGAAAACAGTTCATACATAGAGTGACTGAGAATGATTGATGGGTCAGCTTCCAAGATATTCTGGACTTCGCAAACTGCTCAGAAAATAAATTGCAAATGAGTACAATTTTATGGATTTGGAGCTTACAAAGTAAGCTTTGATTGTGACTGTTCATTAACGCCAAGAAATAAAATGTTAAATTGTAAACAATTCATAATACCAAAGGATTTTCCTCCAATTAAGCTCATAGTAATACATGTTGCTCTACTAGATAGATACATCCCTGGTAAGTTGTTCTGTGACATTTGACTTAAGGCAAGTGATGCAAGGTAATCGTGGGCAGAAAGGCTGCCAGAGGGAGCAGCAACGTGATCAATAGGCTTCTTTTGTTGTTGGCAAACACTGTCAGGGGATGATCAGCGTCAGAGCTCGGAGCCAGAGAGAGCTAATAAGATGAGTGGCATATTTCCCACAATATGCTCTAAGTGTTTGTGTGCTGCTCAAAGCGAGATCTGTAAACACGATGAGGACAAAGAGAATACAACATTATTGATGATATCCTCCTGATTTATGTTTACAGCATCTGTGGATAATAACTCCATTTGTCAGAGAGACCCTCATGAATACTAATTTGGGTGACAATCCAACCATGACCAGACCGCTCTTGTTTTGCAGGACTGGAGCAGAGTGGAGAGTCCTTCATCTCCGAAAAGGCACACTGGATTGGGGATATTTCAGGTATAGTAATTTGCAGAAGTTTGCAGATGTTCACAAGGTCACATTTAATAGAGATAGAGGTAATACTGCGTCTTTGAAGTCAAGTCTGTGTTTACTGAATGTGATTCTGAGTTTCATTCTCAATGCCTCTAAATTCCAAAGAAGGAAAAAGGCTTAATCCCACTTTTGTTTTGGAGGAAAGATGACAGCCGAGGAGTCTTTACACTTGTTTTCTTTAAGTAAATAAGTGATCATTTTTTTCCCCTAATGTTTGCCATCGTACTACTTGTTAAGCTGTTAAAGACAATGTCTTGAATCTCAGGAAAGTATACACGCTACAGATAGAGTACAGGGTTGGTGGGTCATTGAGAAGAATGAAATAGACCATTTCCACACTGTGAGTCCACCAACACATATACATTCTGTTTGAGAATCTTAGTCAAAATGCAAGCAGCCTTCCTTACTATATGTGATTCTGAAAATTCTATGTTTTAAAATTCTCAATGCAGATTAGGAGGAAAGAGTTCTACAGGGTATGCATAGATTTCGTCAAAAGCGTGTTCTTCTGTCAGTAGGCAAGTGCGCTGTCTATCTCACCTTCCAGAGATGGCCCCACCTGTCCTGGCCCTGGCCCTTGCCCTGTTTCGTGGTGCATGGTTATCTGAGGAAAGCAGGCTGGTCATGTTGGAGGAGGGAGAGATGAGAAAGAGGACTGATGTAGACCATGAGGAGTCCATCCTGGAGGTGTCAGCTAGAGGAAGCCAACCTTCCCGGTACACCAGCCTGCTGAGCCCTCAGATGGGGATCCATTCACTTAAAGGCAGGTTTTCTTGCTTTCCTCCTTAGCTCACCCAATAGAGTGCTTTGTACTAATCATATCATTAGGTAGAGGATGTTTATGAACACTAATATTATTTGTGCATTTGCCACTGATCGATGTTTCCACCAGTGTTCTGGAGACAAATCCTATACAAATAGTTTTCCAGTTTTCATGCTGAGTCACTTTCCTAACACCATACCTATTATCCTACTCTGTCTCCTTCTCTGTAGGCCCTGCTTATTTTCGGGGCCCACACTAGACAGCCTTAAGTGTTCTGTATCCTTACCAGTGTCTTTCTATGAAGAGTTTTACTGATAAAGACAGAACATGGAGTCAATATGTGGTGGGCTGTCTAGTCTCTGGGCTGCAGTTTCCAAATCCTAAACCCTGTGAACCAAAATGTATTCTCATGATAGACATAGAATTCCAGGCCCAAGGGAAATGATTTTATTTCAAATCCCGTTGGAGAACCCCAGTAACGCCCACACCAGAACATACTCTGTTTAGCCTGATTTTAGGCTGAGCTAGTTTTGAAAGCTGTTCCTCGTGGTATCTCCACAGGACATAATTATGCTCATAAAAAAAAAATAAAGAAATTGTTTCTAATGCTGGGTTGAGTGATCTTGAGCCAAACTGTGAGATATGTCATTTTCCATCTAATTTGTTAAGGAAATGGCTTTGTATAATAATGGATATGACCTCTCAAGTACCTTAGCTGGAAAGGAGAGCAAATTACATGGTTTCTGAAGGAGGAAATCTTATTAGCTCGATTATGTAAAGGCTTACTCATTTTTAGTAAATTCCCTATCATATCTCTCCTTCTTCCTTCCAGTCCATCTTAAGAACATCTGCTGTGCCCACAGCTGTTAAGCACCTGCTTTATTATTCCAGCCTCAGTCCCTGCTGCACCCAGTGGATGGTTGGCAGCTGTGACTTTCCCACACCTGCCACACCTGTTGCTACCACAACAGAGCAAATTCAACTCACAAGTCAAGGCCAGGAGGAAGACCTGTTAAAGCCAATGTGGCCTGACTGTCCACAGTTGCTCATGTCAGAAAAGAACTCTATTCCAGTTTCAGAACAAACAACAGTCCTGTTCTCTTCTTCACATGACTCTAAATTGCATTGTAATTGAGTCAAAATCCCAGCGACTTGGGTAGTACATTGAGAGGAGAAAAATGAGGGTCACGCTGGCTTTTTTGGTTGAACTTTATAGACTTTATCTGTCCCTGACTGAGAAAAAAGATGATCTATTATTGTCTTCCTGGGGCTTGTGTTAAGTCAGGTGTGGAAATAGCATTAGAAACATGACCTGTCTTGGCCTCCAGCAGTTTCTGAGCTGGGAATGGGCCCCTGGAACCTAACTCTGTATTCATCACCTCAACCTTCTCTTTAAAAACATGTATTAGAGTGGGAGAATTCAGTGGTCCACAGGTTACTCACAACTTCCAATTTCAGAGATTGAAGGGACCTTCGGGGTCTGGTCCGACCGCCCACCATGGATAGGAATACCTTTTACAGCATTTATAATAGAAAATGTTCGAGTCTCTGAGAACTTCCAGTGACGCAGCCAATTTTCTTAAAAATCAGCCACACTCTAAGGAGATTTCAGAACATTGCTTTCCTGCTAACATCGGTCTTGGGCCACTGCCATGATGAAGGGGAGTTTGGGTTTGTGAAAAGAGGAAAAGAGTCTGTTGTTAGGGATCAGATGGGATGATGCTAACCGAGCAGACCTTTGAAAATGATCCGGACGTTTTCCTGGTTTACTGACTTTGAGGAGTTGGGAGAAGATTCCAGGGACTATGAAAGGACATCCAGTATGGTTTGAGGGGCCAAGATACAACAAAATGCAATTGTTATATTCTCAAAATGAGTCCCGAGAACAGATGTGCCTAATACGCCCAGCTCTCCCGGGTGGTTAACGGCAGTAAGGTAGAGGTCTTTGAGGATGCTGCTGGCTTAGCTAGTATGCCTCTGCAGGTTGTCCTGAATGCTGCAGTGCTTTCCCGTGACACCACTGCATCCAGGTGGGTGCGACGGCCACAGATCACGGAGAAGCAATGCTCTGCATCAACACGCCTCAGACCCACTGCACTCAGTGCTCGCATCTGTGGATGGCCTCCACCCGGGAGCCAGAGAGGAGTTTTAAGCTTCCCAGTTTCTCTTCTGGGTGGATCATTGTATTTATTACAATTCTTTATCCCTTGATTTCCTGCAGGACTGACTCATTGGGAGGCATGAACTGCGTAGGCTCTAATGATCTCACTCTGGGTCAGACCCACTGGAACATGAATCAAGCCTGAGGGCTGAATTTGGTATCTGACGATAGAAATGGCTTTTCTAAAAAGTCCATTTCATCAAGTTCTATTTCTCTGAATTAAAACAGAATGCTGTGATAGCGTTACCTATGGCGAGGACGTGGACCAGTGTGGTCAAACGCTCTGTTCCTCAAAGCCTCCTTTGTTCTCCCCTTTGCATCATTCTTATCTGTCTTACCGGCACTTGTATCTCTGATCCTAAAACACAAATATGCACATACACACATGCACACTCACTCCAAAAATCTCCGACTTAGCACTGAATCCTCTTCTAGGAACTCTGATATTTCTCTTCCACTTTGAAGGTCAGATTTCTCGGAAACAAAAGATCTACACTTTGATATATTGGCAATTCTTCGGCTTACCTTTTCTGCTTCAGTGCTAATTGGTGGTGTGCATGTGGGGAGTTGGTCCATGGCACTGAATTGGGAATGATAGCTGAAAATGGAAGAGTTATGCAGAAGAGTGGCCAGACTTGGACTGCAAATGGTTATAGAAATATGTCTCTCTGTGCGCACAAAGCAGTTATTAGTATGATCGCCACTGATTTAGAAAGCTAAAAATTTGCATACTGGGAAAAGATAGACAATTCAAAGGCATCCTCTAGAGCTAATTAACTGGTAAAATTAAATGAGAGAAACCTTAATTGTTTTTTTAGACTTTGTGGCATGGTTGGGTGCCTTCTCTGACCTGCAGCACACAGGGCCCCAAGGAAGTTGTGACTTCCGTGGACTTTGGCTAATGGGGATATCAGGACCATCTCAGTCCTCAATGCATTTGACCTTTGTTCCAACACACAGATGCTTGATCATGGCCAAATTTAGCTTGCTCTGACCTTGATGTGAACTTTTTAAAATAATCACAGATTTCTTGATTTCTCTCAGTAAGATGCCAAGCCATAGGCTAACTAGCAAACCCAGGCCCTGAGGTGGACAAATCAGGGGTATGCCCTCATTGGGAACTCTGCTACAACGTGTAAAAGGTTTGAATTAGTTCTGTCATAGCAAAAGCAAATGCATGTTCCTTATGATGAAAACAGAGAAAAGGACAAGTTTTTGATGCAAGCAAGAACACTCAAAGCCCTGCTGATGACCCACTTATTAGGAAAAATTATTGGCATCCACATAATAGAAAATAGTGTGACTTTTGCAATTCTTTGGAGTTTATTATAATATTACTTAAATGTTAGATAATAAGGAGATCATATTAAAATTATAACAATGGGACTTCTTGTTTCATTATATTCTTTTATTTTATATAAATGCATTCAACAGTATTTAATTCCTTCCTACTATGGCATCTGTGCCTAAGAAGACAACGGGGAAACAGATATTAAGTGACAGAGTATGCATTTAATTTTAATTGGATAATATCTGTTCCACCAACCCTGTATAGGGAAGTACTCAAATGCAGAGAACATAATCAACTTTAGCTAATTTAAGGAGAAATAGAGTTGTTATGGTTTTTAAATGGCTTCTATGATTGTTGACAAAGCCAGAAGAACATTCTAAGATTGACTCCTGGAGTTACAGAGCAGACATGAACCATCAAGGGATTTGATTATTCTGCCACAACCAAAACCTTTTCCTGCTGAAAGGGGAAGACACAGACCCAGCTGTTACTTCCCAGCCTGGTCCCTTCTCTTATCACCTGGACCAACAAAATGATCTCAACCTGTCTCTCTCCTTCCTAGTCCCCAGTTCAAGCCTTCAGCTCATGCTTCTAATTAATGAAACTAAATCATCACTGGAACAATACCTGCAAGGGAATTGATGGAAAGTAATTTTTGGTTTTAGCCTTTGCAATATGGGAAAGGGGTAGGGATGGGTGCTGTGTGATCCAAACTGCAATGTCCGGTGTGCACAGGAATCGTCTCTACCACTGGGGCCAATAAAAAGATAATGTAAGACACGTGTGTAATTTTACATTGTCTGAGATAGCCACATGAAAAAAATTAAGAGAGGGAAGTGGAATTGACTTTAGTAATGTGTTATTTACTTGACTATATCCCAAATAGCATCATTTTAATAAGTAATCAAGGTAAATTTATAAATGACATGTTTAAGATGATTTTTTATATAACATAATGAAAACTTAGTTGGGTAAGCAAATGAATTAACTTATAAAATAGACAAGGAATACCTGTCTATTGGTAGGTAGGTATAAAATAATGGATAAGATATTGTGTCTGACCTCTAGGAGAAAATAGTCTAAACAGGGAAACAGATGGATATATACAGAATATAGTACAGACAGAATATTACAAAGAGACACAAAATTCTAGGGTGGCCAAGAAGAAAAAGGTACACAACTTGGAACTTGGCAGGCCTTGCTGAATACTGTCATATGAGCTGTGTTTTAAGGAATACGTGGGGATTCGCAGATGAAATTGGGAAAGCTGTTTTGGAGATAAAGAATAGCACATGAAAAGACTTGGGAGTATTATAAAACACTTTGTATTCAAGAAATCATAAGACTGTTGATATTAATGATGCTAGTGTACCTGGATTGGAGGTGGGGAGATTGGAAGAGGGCAATGGTGGGTAAGGGAAGAGGAGCAGGAAGCTATACAGAATCTCGAGCATTTTCTGATCCGCCACTGCAAACACCTTCACCTGTGTTCCAAAAAATATTATTGGACTCTCCATTAAAAAGCAAAAGAAACCAAAACTAAAATTTCAATTTCATGGTCAAATAAATTGGAGAACCTTAAGTTAAAGGAAGTTAAATAAGTTTTCTTCAATGTAAAATTTCTCAGAGTGTTTATGTTAATATTCACGTATATTATGAATCTTACTTAAGTGAAACAAATGTAAAAGGCATTTCTAAAATGTATTTGACTGCAAAGAAATAATCTGAGTATACTGACTAACAATCTTAATAGTTCTGTGGTTCCATGAAATCCATTTGGAAATGCTTCTCTGTAAGCCCTAGAGAATTCTTTCTTTCTTTTCTTTCTTTCTTTCTTTCTTTCTTTCTTTCTTTCTTTCTTTCTTTCTTTCTTTCTTTCTTTCTTTCTTTCTTTCTTTCTTTCTTTCTTTTTCTTTCTTTTCTTTCTTTCTTTCTCTTTCTTTCTTTCTTTCTTTCTTTCTTTCTTTCTTTCTTTCTTTCTTTCTTTCTTTCTTCCTTCCTTCCTTCCTTCCTTCCTTCCTTCCTTCCTTCCTTCCTTCCTTCCTTCCTTCCTTCCTTTCTTTCTCTCTCCCTCTCCTTTCCTTCCTCCCTCCCTCCGTCCCTCCCTCCTTCTCTCCCTCCTCCCTCCCTCCCTCCTTTCTATTATCTATCTATCTATCTATCTATCTATCTATCTATCTATCTATCTATCATCTATCTATCTATCTATCTATCTATCTATCTATCTATCTATCTATCTATCTATCTAAGCTATATTGACAATGCATAATATAAGCTTGTAAAGACATTCATTGCCAGACCATTGCAATTTTCCAAGTCTACGTTTTCTCCAGAGTGCTACTCCTGTGGATAAGTTAAGCACTGTAAGAACCAAAAGGGAATTTCACATACACATCAGTTGTGAAAAGATAGACTACAGGGTTTTGTTACCCCACTTCTTCTCATAGTAAGATTGATGACCTAAAAAAGAGGAGGTGACTGGTGGAGGAAGGACCTGGGTGAAGGAAAAGGAACTGAATAAAAATGCAGGGCACATGGTTAGGTTATTCTCAGAAAGGAGGGACCCTCTTGTTCACACAACACTGAAAGAAGCAAGTGCACGCTCAATAGTTCTGTGATATTTCACCCACTGTTTTTTAGACCAGTGGGTTTGACTGGCCTCATTTAAAGTGTACACAGTGATAAGACTATTTAAATTACTTTGAAGAATTCTGAGTGAGAAGTTAGACATAAAACCCTGCTTTAAAATAGAGGGTGACCAGACTAGAGAGTTCCTGCAATAAAAGTTGCAAGAAAATGAAATAAAGACTCAAAGAAAGAGCAGTTTGGTCGACTTGTAACTTGTTGAAGGATTATATCTAAAATGTGATCATTCATTCTTTCATTTGTTCATCACTCATTGATTGGCAAGGAAAATAACTAGGTGATTCATAACAGATATACTCGAATGACCGAAACCATATAGAAAAAAAAAAGAAGGTTTACTTTGGCTGTGCACCCCATATTCTAAGGGTAAGTCATTCCTTCCTACTCTTTGTACACCATGCCTGCCCCCCACTTCCCAGGGATTCTACTCCAGGGAAGGAGAAGCATGGATGCTGGACAGGAATAGTCCAAGGTTACTGTTTGGCCATGGTATATGGAGGGGTGTGTGTGTGTGTGTGTGTGTGTGTGTGTGTGTGTGTGTGGCAAAGACACTGAAGGATCTTTAGGGACCACCCACTTTTAGGACTGTGTGCCTGACATAGTACAATGGCTCTGGAACTGTGTCCCAGTTGGGAAGTGTCACCCTTCTAGTGAGAGCATCTAAGGGAAATGCTACATTTTTTTTTAAAGCACTTAAACTTACCTCAAAAATAAATTTAAAAACTTAAATACATTCTTGCAGTTTATAGACTTACTAGACCAGAATTTCTGTTTAAATCTAGTGGCCATAGTAAACACTGAACAAGAATTCAAGGATTCAGGACACTCTCTCTTACTATTAATCCAAAAAATTGCAAATTAAAACAGCAAGATATCTTTCTGGTCTATCAAATTGGCAAATATTTAAAATAAAGATCTTATGCAGTGCTGATGAAGGTGTGGGGGGCCCAGATGCACTCATACTGTTGGTATGAGTGTATATTAGTTCAATCATTTTGAAGAGTAATTTGACAAGCTGTATCAAAAACTTAAAAAAAAAACACCACGAGGCATTCCACTTCTAAGAATTAATAGGATAATTCTAGGTGTGCTCAAAGATTTAGCTGCATGCATATTCATTGGAACATGAAGAGGAGAAAACTTGGAAATAAGCTAAATGCTCAGTAATGGAGAACTGTTTAAATAATTGTGTTATATACATAGCATGGGATAGGATGGAGGCTTTGAAATGCTGCTACAAAATCATGGAAAGGAGAAAATAAAATGAGGTGGGATGATTATGACACTTAAGAAACAAATCAACTACATTCATTGTAAAGACTTTGGACACTGATTTAACAAACCACTTATGGGACAAGCAGGAAATGTGTACACTGACAAGGTATTTGATCATATTAAAAATTATTTTAAATAATTTTGGGTCATAATGGCATTGTGCCTTTTTAAAAGAGAATGTTCATCTTTTAGAAATACATATTGAAATATTCACTAATGAAACAATAGGAAGCCTGGAATCTGCTCTAAAATAACTCCATGAGGGAAGTGGGAAAGTGAATGGAAATATGGATAAAATATAAATTGCCAAATGTTGATAACTATTGAGTTGGGTGGTAGGTACATATAGATTTATTATGCTTTTGTCTATAATTTTGTGTATGTTTTAAATTTTCATAAAGACAAAAATATACTTCTGTTGTTAAATAACTATGTGAAATATCTTCTCAAGTATACTGTGGTTTTAAAAATATGCTAAACCACCCGGCCAGTGTGGCTCAGTGGACTGAGTGTCATCCCATGGAATGAGTGACCCCCGGGTTCAGTTCCCTGGCAGGGCCCATGCTGGGTTGTGGGCTCGATCCCCAGTAGGGGGCGTGCAGGAGCTAGCCAATCAATGTTCCTCTCTCACATGGATGTTTCTATCTCCCTCTCCCTTCCTCTCTCTCAAAAATCAATTAAAAAACTATATTAAAAAATATATATGGTAAACAATATATAGTAAAACCCATGTTTTGAGGTAGTATATATGTGTATGAAAGCCAAAGCATATTAAAATATTAGTGATAGTGATGTGTTTAGTTATAGCATGTGTTTTATTGTTATCATTCTCTTACACTGTCCTAGACACTGGGCTTTGATTGCGAGGTGCAGAAGACAAGCCACAGACTGGCTGCAAGGACCCAGGGTCCAATGGTGCAAGTATACATGCCGATACGTAGTCACTTTGCTCTGTACTGAGTGTGGTGACAATGGACAAAGTGCTGTGAGAGGGCTCAGGGGCTGACGGGTTTGGGGGACACTTCACAGCCGGACCATTGGAATCAGTCACTGAGGAAAGGAGCGGCTTGGGAAAAGATGATGGTTGACATTAAATGAGGAACCTTTGGAGCACTAGGGAAGATTTCATTCAAAAGGGTTTTTAAACAACAACAATTTTTAACAACACATTTTACTTTATTTCAAATACAGTCATACAGATTCTAAAATATCACTTTGATCTACTTTAACTATATGCCACCATATTTAAAAGATTGGGACATCATAGCATCAAAATGACTATTCTTCCATTTAATCCCCAGAACGTGATACATCTGGGGTAAATTACGTAGAGCATCAGTGTTATATCCAGACCTGGTGTCTCTGTAAGCCATACGGCCAATGGCACACTGGTGGATGAGTGAGGGCTACGCTAGAATAGTGTACTGTTAACAGGGGCACTGCCACTATGGTACCTCCTCGAGTTAATAAAAGCTCATACATATCTTTATTTCTATACAATTTCAATGTGCATTTTAAAACTCAGGAAATACATGTGCATATAGATTAGATTATACCCAATTGCCAACCACCTTGGTAAAGTTCTTCATAATCAATTATTGGGCAATTCTCCCTACACATCTCTGCCTAAAATGTTGGCTTCTAACTTTTCTCAATTCCATTTTCCTAATTTGTGAAACATGTTCATAAAAGCGTTTGAGGCACTGTGCTCAAAGTTCGTCATCTTTCTCCTTTCCTCCCTCCCTCCCTCCCTCCCTTCCTCCTTTCCTTCCTCCCTCCCTCCCTTCCTCCCTTCCTTCCTCCCTCCCTCCCTTCCTCCCTTCTTTCCTTCTTCCCTTCTTTACTTTCAACCTTTTTTTCTTTCTTCCTCTTCTGTCATATAAAAGAATTTAATGGACTCTCCTTAACATATCGTAACTTAACATGTGATTTTCAAAAGAAGCATCTGGAAACAAGGAGAAAAGAGTGTGTTCAACAAACGGGATGGAGAACATTTACAGTGTGGAAAAAAATTAGATTCTCTCCTCATGTGATATAACAACATAATTTCCGAAAGCTCTAAACATTTAAATGCAAAAGAGTTAAACATTTTGAAAATATTAGCACTGAAAAAAATTTTGCAGTACCTGATAATAGGAAAGGGAATTTAAAGCCTCCTGAGCAGAGTTGACATTAAAAATTACAAAATCTTTATGCAGATTTTTGACTACAGAAACATTGGCATGCTCAGTTACTCGAGACTCCAATCTTCAGAAGTTTTTCCTCCAATATTTGAAAGTTTGCAAAGTGGTTTGTATCCAAACTCCTCTTCTCCAATGGCAGTTTATCCAAAATTGCTAACAAAGTTTTAGTGCTATTTAAAATAGTTAATACAGCCCAGCTGGTGTGGCTCAGTTGTTGAGCGTCGACCCATGCACCAAGAGGTCACCTGCTCGATTCCTGGTCAGGGTCAGGGCACATGCCCAGGTTGTGGGCCCGATCCCCAATGGGGGGCATGCAGGAGGCGGCCAATTGATGTTCTCATCTCTCCTTCTCCCTTCCTCTCTCTTTAAAATCAATAAAGAAAAAGAAAATGTGCTTCATTCATATGGTCAAAAATACCTTCCCAGGACTCGGACTTGATGTCCCTGTGACAGATGTTCTGGGGATGGCCTGTCACTTCACCCTCTATAAAAGTGAATTTTTAAAAATTCAACAAAGTACTCTAAATATCTTTTCTTTCCTAGAAAACTAATAAAATTCTGTGTTAAAGAGAGTACCTTAATATTAGATTTTGACTCATCTTTTTTTGAGAAAAGCATTTGTGCAGGAGGTCACTGAAGGCCCCGGCTCTGATAACGTTGATCAAACTTCAGGGCCTTGGGCACTAATTCTTCCAGAGTTACAGCAGAAAGTTTGCCGACACTAGATATCCATACAGGACACAGTGAGCCAAGGTGAGTCGCAGAGATCATTTCTTCACCCACACCACAACACTATGCAGCTGTCAAGAAGTAAAGTCATTCCACGTGTGCCCAAACCAGGGCAATTCTTCTGCCAGTAGAAGTTTGGTTGGCTAAGAATAGTTCTCACAATTCGAAGATCTCAACAACTTATTTGGTTTTCTTTAAAAAAATTTTTTTTTCTTTATTGATTTTTAGAGAGAGGAAGGGAGAGGGAGAGAGAGACAGAAACATCAATGAGACAGAACATCGATTGGCTACCTCCTGCATGCCCCCCACTGGGGATCGGGCCCACAACCTGGGCATGTTCCCTGATGGGAAATCAAACCGATGACCTCTTGGTGCATGGGTCGATGCTCAACCACTGAGCCACACCGGCCGGACACATCTATAACTCTATTGAAGATAGACCCTGCTCTAAGTCAGGTGTCTCAGAATGCTGTGGGATAATATTTTTAAAATTCTCAAAAGCCCTTCTGTTTAGATAAGAGTGTCTACTAACAATCACTTTAAATCTTTCTGAGGTCTGAAAAGGAGTTTTACACTCATATCCTTGATTTATCCTTACCCCGTGCCCATTTATTGTGCTGAGAGTTGCAACTTGCAAGTCGGGAATTGCGAAGTTGTTTTGTTTTCCAACCTAGAAAGCCCTGCCTCTTTTTCCTGTCGAAATTCCTCTTGCAAACGAAATCATTCTCTCCTAGCTCATCTCTCTGTTCCTGTGCCTGACCATATGCACCGAAACGAAGCCAGCTGGAGTTCTGAACATTCTGCCAGGAGGACCCTTAGTCGGACCCACCAGTTCATCAGGTACAGTTCTGTCTTCTGTGGACTTGACAGGTTTGCCAAATGTTTTGCTGTTATGAAATACGAGCTGCCATTTTCCCTGCTGCTAATGATTTCCTCCACTCATTTTAAGCCTCTGCCAGAGCTTCCTGCCCTTCCCTTAGCCCCTCCCAACAGACGCCCCTCCCTCCTCATGCCTCCATCTGCTGCCCAGTTCCAAAGCCAATGCCACATGTTCTGGGTGTTGTGACAGCCACGCCACCTTCCAGCAGCCATTTCTCTATCAGTTGTCTAACAATGCGTAAGAAACCCCCACAATTTGGGGGCTTAAAACAATGATTCAATGTTTCTCATGACTCCGTGGGTCGGATGTGCCTAATGACACACATACGTATTCTTTCAGCTGGGCTCTCTCATGTGGCTCGCTTTGGCTGGGGAATTGTTGGGAACTGGGAAACGGTGACGAGCTGTGATGGCTGAGCCTGTCCCTGCACGTGCTTTAGTGTTAGGGAGTCGAAATGAAACTTCCTCATAGCGTGATGGTAGCATTTCAAGACTGCAAACCCGTATATGCAAGTGTATCTCAAGGCTTTACATTTGTCACATTGCTGAAGACCTGCTGGCCCAAACGGGTCATGTCGCTAAGTCAGGAGTCAGTGTTGGGGAACAACAGGGAGCGAACACAATCTAGAGTTTCCAGACTTTCCAGTTGGCAGAATTATCACTCATTGTAACCATGAGCTATAGCATACCATGTGAACAGTAAAGATAGACATGAAACAAAAAAGAAACAAAATGAATGAGAAGTGGAGATATTAGAGGGGAAAATGATGGATATAGACCAGAATATATGCAAAGGAAAAGGAAGAAAAAAACAAATATCAGATTTACAGATATTTAAAAGTATAATTCAAGAAAACTCTTATGAACTATAAAGAGAAACAATCTACATGTTGAAAAGTCACTAAGAGGAAATTGAATAAGAATTGTCAACACTGAAACAAAATTTAAGTGAAAATAAAAGAAAGAAAATATATTTTTTAGAAGAAAGATAAATGATGTAGGGAAGATACAATAATAATAGATAGAATGATGAAAAAAGGCAAGGTAATTTTAGGCTCTCAAACCAAAATATCAAATCATGCGTGTAGGTGGGAAGGGCGATCGGCCCCGTGACCTGGGATGATCCCAGTTCATGCCTCTGTTCCATAACCTTACATAAATATAAATAGTGGCCTCTTTCACCCTCAAAATGTGGTTTGGGCAAAAATGCATGGTCACTATTCTTCTGAGGGAAAGAAATAAAAGTTCCAACAGACTTTTTGATAGTAACATTCAGTGCCAGGAAACAACGAAGTGATTCCTACAATATATTCCAGAAAGAGCCATGATATTTACATACATCTAAACTTTTCTTCAAATTTAAATACTATAAAGAGATTTGACCCAGGGATATTTTAATTAAGAGATCATTTCTGTCTTAATACTTTAATTCAGAGACAATGCTATTTAAAAATAAAGGGCAAAAATCTATAACATAAAGATAGCTAGTAGAAAGCATTATAACCTAAAATACTAACCGTTATAAATATTAGAGTGATAGAAAATACAAAGAAAACATACTTTTTATGTAAATATAAACAGAAAAACAGCAAGAATATAAAATTAAAAGGAAACGTTCCTGTCAAATTAACAAATAGAAATAGAAATTAGCCTAATTAATTTATTTAAAGGAAAAAGGATGTGTATAAAGAATTACAAAGCAAAACTCAGCTCTAATATGTATGAGACATATTTAAAACAATGTGACTGAGAACAACTGAAAGGAAAGAGAAGGTAAGGATGATAAAGCTATGCCAGGTTAGTGTAAACACAGAAAAAGCAGGGTCTTGGTGTTAACTTCAGATAAGGCAGAATTTGGGTCAAAGAGAATTATCTGACATGAAACAGAACGGTTTGTAATGCTAAGTGGTATAATTCACAACAAGGTATAATAGTTATGAACACCTATGTACCATATAGTGTGGCAGTAACTTTCATAAATCAGAAATTATGGGAGATAAAAAATAGATTTAAAAGTAATCAAAGACTTCTAGTTACTCCTCTCGGACCTGGATAGAATGCATAAACAAAAACACACCTAAGAATATGATGTTCCTTATCAACATAAGAAAGAAGGTATATATGGAACTCACTTTAAATATTGAACATATACTTGTGTTACATTTAAAACTATTTTTTCTAGACTATAAAAAAGACTCTATATAATTAAAATGGTCTTAATGTAATAATTTAGACATGATAACAAGATATAAAATACTCAGGGTTAAACAAAATCTTTCTCAAATACTTTGGATTAAAGATGAAAACAAAAAAACCTACATTTCAGAATTTCCAGAAAACAACAGTACAACAATCAATGGGACAGAGTTAAATTGGAGCTCAGAGGAAAATTCATAGCCTCAAATACTTATGTCAATACACAAGAAAGAATAAAAATAAACGAAATATCTGACTAGATATGCTAGGGAAAAAAATACAACCAAAGTTGTATATTTAATATTTTATATTCTTTCAACTATAAATACAGTTTCTAATGAAATATGCTTGGTGATGAACTCTCAGAATTCAAACCAAGTAGGCTAATTTAAGGCAGAAATCAGTGGGCCTGGGGAATTTTAGGGAAAGGTCAAAATATTGCAAATCTGGTTTCTCGTGTCTGTAGAAGAACTCACCAGAATTCATTTCATACACTCCCAATTTCTCATTCTTAATTAAAATCCTGCTTTGGAATTAGACTTTAATAATTCAAAGTCACATCTGGCTCTTAAACTTTATTACTGTAAATCTAATACTGTATTTGGAAACAATAATGAAAATGGTCAAATATCATAAGTGTTTATGTCCTTTTTGTATTTTGTAGATTTCTAAAGTGGGAAAACATCTAGTTAACAAAACATTTATTTTTTCTTTTTTATCTACAAGTAGTCAATATACATTGAGTATTCTAAAACTCATTTAGAAGTAATTGAAACTATTGGTGAACTTAAAATATCTTAATTTAAGTGATTCTTTTTTAAATTGATTAATTAATTTTTATTACAGATGTTTCTCCTCTTTTCCCCCAGACACCGTCCTCCCTATCCGCCCCCCCCTCCCCCACAAGCATTGTTGTTTATGTCCATTGGTTACACATACATGCATATAAGTTCTTTGGTTTATCTCATCCATTCCCCTCAGCCCCCCTCCTTTGAACTTTGTCAGTCTGAACCATACTCCTTTCTATGTCTCTGGGTCTATTTTGTTCATCAACTTTTTTGGTTCATTATATTCCACAAATAAGTGAGATCATGTGGTATTTGTCTTTCTCTGATTGGCTTATTTCGCTTAGCATAATGCTCTCCAGGTTCCTCCATGTTGTCTCAAAGAATAAGAGATATTTCTTTCTTACAGCTGCATAGTACTCCATTGTGTATATGTACTACAGCTTTTTTATCCACTCATCTACTGATGGACACTTGGGCTGTTTCCGGATCTTAGCAATTGTAAATAGTGCTGCTATGAACATAGGGGTACATATATTCTTTCTGATTAGTGTTTCAGGCTTCTTAGGATATATTCCTGGAAGTGGGATCACTGGGTCAAATGGCAGTTCCATTTTTAACTTTTTGAGGAAATACCATATTGTTTTCCATAGTGGCTGCACCAGTCTGCATTCCCACCAGCAGTGTACTAGGGTCCCCTTTTCTCTACACCCTTGCCAGCACTTGTTGTTTGATGATTTGTTGATGGCATCCATTCTGGCAGGTGTGAGGTGACACCTCATAGTCATTTTAATTTGCGTCTCTCATATGTCTTTTGGCCATTTGTGGGTCCTATTTGGAGAGGTGTCTATTTAGGTCCTCTGCCCATTTTTTAATTGGGTTCTTTGTCTTCCTTTTGTTGAGTTGTATGAGTACTTAATATATTTTGGAAATTAACCCTTTATCTGATGTATCGTTATACAACCATCAAAATGGAAAAGGAACCCACTATATGGGAAAGTATAATTGCCAACGATACATTAAATGATTCTGGAAAAGCACATGGTTCCCGTACTGCCATGCCTATGTTTGACATTTGCTGTTCCTCTACCTGGATGCCCTTTCTTTTTCCAACTCCTCTTTTTTCTCTGATTCATGTCCTTCATAAAGAACTATTCAAATCTCTCTTTTTTCAGGAAGCTTTTCCATATAATTTGAGGATGCACTGATATGTTGATTCCCTGATCTCCTTTGCTTTGTGCTCTACATTGTAAATCCTGCCATTGTATCCTTAGGCTTTCAGAATAGGCATTGCGCATATATGGGGTGGCCAAGGAGAGGTTGCCCCAGGGCTTTTAGGATAGTTACCTGTCTCCTACTTTACAAGTGGTTGGCTATGGTGGTGAAATTCCACCAGGAGTGATTGTTCCACTGGTGTCAACAGTGTGTTCTCTGATTGGTTCAACCGAAACTCATGTACTGCCAGGGAGTGTAGTATAGCAAAGCTTCCATCGTCGTGATTCATTTCCTTCCTCATGGTGAGAGACACTGGGAGTTTGGAGCAGCATTGATGTTTGATGGACTGGAAATTGTCATGCATAGTGAAGAGAGAAAAAATACTCCGAGGAAACTGGGAAATAATACAAAACGGGAATTAATAATACAAAAAGGTACTAATAATAGGCTTCATCAACTTCAAAGTTTTCCAGAGCCAGACTTACCTGCTTTTAGGTATAGTTCTATAATATGTTTTTCTTCCTATAAATTGGAACACGCCTTACAGGGAAGAAATGTATCCAAAGATTATACCTGTTGCAGGATCTCATATGGTTAGGTACACTGAAGTCTCTGAGAACATGATTATCGAAATCAAATGTTTTTCACTATTTCTATTTAATTTTATGTGAGAGAAGTTTAGTTTTCCAAAACTGAAATGTTATAAAATTTGTTTCTACTTCATTTCAACATTGATCAAATTTTAGAAAATAAATTGTCGGAGGGGAAAAAAATACAAAATGGAAAAAAAAAATAAATCCCAGCAGGATCTAGTATTTGGGCAAGAACGTGGGGACTCACACCGTGGCCACGTCCTCTCAGCCAATGCCCAGTGCCGATCAGGACTCCTGCTGGCTCTCATGCAAGAAGGTGTGCCGGGAAGGTTGGGGTGCTGCACATTTCTGGAGTATTTGCATTTTAAGTGATGGTACTGGAGAGAACCTTGGTAATGCGTGTTTAATTGGAGTCTTCGATGTGACAGTTGAAGTGCCAAGCCCTGGGTCCTAGTTGATATCGTTGAGACTATACTGCTAAGATTTTAATTTTATTTTAAAAAACTCCTGCATTAGGCAAGAAACAGAAGGAGAGAAAAGGGAGAAATGAAGGGGGCGAAGGGTCAAAGCAATGCTGTCCCTTCTTCCTGGTATCTTTTTTTTTATCTCTTTCCCCGTCCTTGCCTTCCAGGGCTGTCCCAGCAGAGAGGTCACTTTCCCCCTGGCAAGGCCATTGTGCCAGGCCCTACCCTGCACTGGTCTTGTCACACCGCACTGAGTTTTCTTGCTTCTGTCCGCCCGGGAGAAAGGATTCTCCTCCAAGTAAAGGCCATGTCATAGTTCTCTCTGATCCTAGTAGCAGGTGCAGAGCCTGGAACACAGTAGGCACATAGTGTGTGCTCTTTTCTCTAATCAGTAAATCAAAAATTACACCCGGCGATTAAATGGATTATCCACAGACACACAGGCTCTGTCCCCTGCTCTCAAAGGCTGCTTTGTGCTATGCGACAGTTTCTGATTCTGGGGACTTAGGCTCAGGGAATGCAACTGTTAAAGACTGGAAAAGGGGCACAGAGCTCCATCCACTGTGTGAGCAGCGACTTGTACTCCAAGAGGTGTGTATATTGAACAAGTTCCAGTAGGAAGATCTAAGCAAGTTAATGGGTGATGGACAAGAAGTTATTTAAAGACCACTAGCATATTCCACGAATAACCCGCCTCTTTCCTTTGAGGCCAGCTTCCCAAAGAGAGAACACTCTTTGGGTCTCACAAGTGCTGGCCTCTCCCTGCCTCTGAGAAAACTAAGATTCACAAGAGGCTTCTGGGGTTCTATTGCGTTTTTTTTTCCCTTCCCATTCTTTTCCTTTGCTGGTGTGTTAAGTGGTCTCTTAATAGCTACTCCCTCTCCATCTCTGCTTCCCTTTTCTGTGCGGTTATTTCCGAGTTAGCTCAGCTCAGTTAAGAACAGTTGTCACGATGAGATGGAATTACTCTTTAACAGACTTGGATTTTTTTTCCTCTTCCCCTTCCTCTTCCCATCAGCTATTTCCGGAGCTAATACAATTTAAACTGTGAAGACTGCTTTGATCAATTATGCATTTAGGTTTTTCATAAACATGCTGATTTTATGACTTAGGGAAACAATGAAGGACACATTTGGGTAGGATTTCTCTTCTAGTGTCCCAAGTGAATTCTTCATATTTGCAGAGATTGTCCTATTTACCAATTTTTCTGGGGAACTTGCAGACATTTTTATTTTTCATGAAATAAATAAAGAGCAGGTATTGTTTTAGAAAAACATTTTCAACACACTCATATCCATGCTGACAAATAATGGTTAGAAAAGCAGCAAGATCTCTATTTCAAGATAAACAGGGAATTCTATACCTCCCCCTGGACATCCCAGGTGGTACACGGGGGTGCCTGTAGGTGGCAGCAAGAATGTTGCAAAGTGTACCTACAAAATAATACCAACAGCATAGTTAAATAGAAAGGACAAATTAAAAATAGCTTCATTGTCATGTTCAAAGTACCATATATTTAGCTTTAGGCAACAGATTTATTTTAAAGACAAAAAAAAATAAATATAGCAAGCATGATGTGCATCTGGGAATGGAAATTAGATCACCTCTCCACACAAAGGGCGAAAGACCACAGCCTATTGCTTTTACATGACCAGATTTAAGCAGCAGACAGTAAGATGGTCTAGGGATGATTCAGTGGGTACCAAGTGTGGCTGAAAGGCACATGGCAAAAGCTTGACGTTTCATATTCTTTTGCCTTATGGCGTCGTCATTTCAGCCCCGTTTTCCGTAACAGTGAATTCAGAGTGTTGAACACCCAGGAGCCACCGATGCTGGCTACCGGTACATTTTTAAAAATCAAGTGTAATACGGAGAAAGAAAAATATCCTGTGATATTTTCTCAACTTGTTCTTAGGCATCTGTATTGGCCATCATTTTAGGCCAGAAGGCGCGAGCCCTGTTCTTGTACCCTGGGTAGGGAATGGCACAGCTTCTGAGAGACACCGTCTGAAGCTTCCATTTCTACTGACCACGTTGAGCTCTCTGGGAAGTTAGGTGTGGGGTAAACTGGGAATGTTGGTTCGAAACTGTTCACTTCAGAGATGGACCATGACAGTATGTTTCGGAGACTCCTTGACAGGTTGTAGGGAATTTGACTCCTGTGGTGGTAAGGTGCAAGAAGGAAAAGGTCCTAAAAAAATCCAGGAAAGAGAAACATAGTAATCATTGACAGCCAGGGCACACAACATGATCGTTGTGGGAAACAGTGATCTGTGGCGCACCCATCACGTCTGCACCTGGGTATGGATAACATGGGATGACTTAGCAGCGGTTCTCAACCTGTGGGTCACGACCCCTTTGGGGGTCGGACGACCCTTTCACAGGGGTCGCCTAAGACATAACAGTAGCAAAATTACAGTTATAAAGTAGCAACGAAAATAATTTTATGGTTGGGGGTCACCACAACATGAGGAACTGTATTAAAGGGTTGTGGCATTAGGAAGGTTGAGAACCACTGAGAACATATGTAATAGAGGAGCACGCTTCTTTTGAAAGAAGGAATTAATCCTGATTTCAATAGCGTAAAATGTTTGTTTCCCCAAAATTCATATGCTGAAACAACCCCCTGGGATAGTATTTGGAGGCGGGGCCTTTGCAAGGTGCTTAGTTCATGAGGGTTCTGCCCTTTTAGGATTAGTGCCCTTATGAAAGACCCCAGAGAGCTCCCTTGCCCTTCAGCAATGTGAGCAGAAACAAGGGCATCTGGGAAACATGAGGCAGGCTCTCACTGGACACCCCATCTGCCAGCATCTCAAACTTGGGCTTCCTAGTGTCCACAACTATGAGAAATAAATTTCTGTTGTTTATTGGTTTCCCAGTCTATGGTATTCCTTTCTAGCAGCCCACACAGACTAAGACACCAGCAATGTGCTGAATTTCAACTACTGAGTCCATGGTCAGGTTGTATACCTGATATGCTAATGGCTGATGTCACCCTCAGAATGCAATCTTGAAGTCCCTGTGTTGTCTCAGATAGATTGAGAGTAGCAGCTTAGTCACAATCTCATTTGTGATGCTTTTCTTACTTGAAATTTTCTGTCTTTGGGATACTTGTAACTACAATACAGGGAGGAAGCAGGAACACTTGTGAATCTGAAAATGAGTGAGAAAGAGATTCATGTTACAGATGGTGGCAGACATTGCGCTTTCCACATTCCCTCCCCACGTTCCTAGAGGTCAAAGGGTTCAAGTGTAAAAGGAATCATTTTTTCTCTTCATCCCATCTTGGCAGATGATTAAGTTCTTATCCATGGTCCTTTCTGTCTTGGTGATACATATTGAAAAGCAGGATTAAGGGATGTCCAAATTATATGGGAAGGAAGAAATCAAAGTTGGAGGGGAGATTCAGTCAGCTGGAGTGATCTGTTCTTTCTACAATTAGAATGGACATCCCTGAGGGCAGAGAATGTCATTCCAAGTAGACCAGGGAGCTACAATTCTGTGTTACCTAAGAGCGGGTCATTGTGATGTACGGACAGATACCCAGAAAGTATATCTGAATGGTAGACAGAGAAGAACTCCCTGATTCCTAGGTGTCAGGTTGTTTTGTGTTGCCTTGTTTCCTCTGCACATGTTAAAAACGATCCTGCGTCCTGTCACAGGGGAGTCAGGAGGTGTGGCCAAGGCTCCACGCACAATGCTGGAGCCAAGGGTGGATTTCTGAGAATGTCACAGAGCAAAAAACGGGGTAGGAGGAACCAGCTGGGCCAAGTTCGAGCTGGAGTCTGATAGGGAAAGTTGCTCATCACATGCTCAGTAGACTAAAAGCCCAGAAGGCCAGGAGAGTATCAACATTGAGGAGTGGAGCCAGGAGCGCTGAGTTGGCAGAGACAGGGTAGGAGAGCGAGCAGGTGGAGAACTAGCGAGGAGGCCTCTGAACAGTCACAGCAAATAGCTTTGGGCAAAGGCAGTGTCGCTCCGTCAGCTGGTGGGTGGTGCTGGAAGAGCGTCTGGCTGTCTTAAAAGGCCATATCCCTCTCTCTAAGCTGCAAACACATTGAAGTCACACGTGGAGCCAGAAATTTCATCCACCTTTGGGAACTGCGGAATTGCATTTTCACCTTGGCACACCCTCCAATTTTCGACACACGGTGATTTGATATCAATTGTCATCTCTCAGACACAACCTGACAACAAACACTGCTGGTCACTTGGTTCTGAATCGCGAACTGCGCCTGGATGGTGGAGGGCTATCAGACGCGTGCCTGTTGGAGACTTGACTCATACACGATGAAGGCGGTAGGAATTTGCTCTGAAGGGGAGCAACAATTAGAGATGGAGATTTACAGAAGACTTAAGGAGGCAGGGGGTCTCTTATGTTTTATTTTCTAAAGCCAAAAAATTCCTATAAAATTGCTAGTTAACTTGCATTCTTAAACTAGAAATCAAGCCTTTTGAAGACTAGGCATACCTTAAAAATAAACCCACATGGCATTGCTAGGGTCAAAGCAAAGATGATGCTTTCAGGGCCCTACTACCTAAATTGTTGACCCAGCTGATGTTCAGGGATGAAGTTAGTCTAGGAAAAATGATCTGGAGTTCTTCCTCCTCCCTAGAGTGATGTCTTTTAGGATGAGAGGACTGAATCTCTTCTATTGTAGACCCTGGGACTTTATAGAGCTTTGGATCATATTATAAAGAAAATACATAGAGGTGTCTGTGTATCCGTATTATGACTGATGTTCACAGACATGGTATTGAAGGAAGTCATCCTGTGGGAACACAATGAAATTGTTGTTGTTGTGTTTTTAATCAGATAAGGCAAAATCTACTAGGTGTCTAAGGAAGGGTTTATGCAGGGGTGATTAATACCTTATTCCCTGCTCTTAGGCATATGGGGGGACACTGTGGGGAGGAAGAAGCTGTCCTCTATCCTTCTAGGTTCTTCTAGCTGATCTAAAAATCAAATCAACGTGACAGAGATTGACAAGAGAAAATAACTAAATTCAATTACATGTGTACATATGGGAATCTCACGTACATGAGAGAGTCAGAGATCCCACATATATAAGAGATTCCAGGACAGATAGGGAAAATGAGATCTATGACATTCTGAGCTAAGGATAAGGCAAAGCACCTTGGGGCTTTAGAGGGGAGGAAGGTCTTTCCGGGACGTAAGAAGACCAGATGCTCAGCAATTACAAGTTTGCCCTGTACTATAGACCGGTCATAAAACTTATTTCTGGTGATCTTGATTTGTTTTATCTCTTTAACTTGAATGCACACCCTGTTTTCTATGAACATATTTTGGACTTTATCACTTCATTGAAGTTCTAAAATTTCACTTCGGTATGTTGAAGTATCTTTTTTTTTCTGTTTACCTTCCTTGAAAATCCTTTTATTTTATTTTATTTTATTTTATTTTATTTTATTTTATTTTATTTTATTTTATTTTAAATTTAAAGACTGCCCTACAATGTGGAGAAGTTTCCCCTTTTTCTTTATTATATTTCACCTCAATTATTTTAGTTCTCTTCTAGAAAGCCTATCAAATATCTAATAGAACTTCTGGATCTATCCTCTATGTCACTTAACTTTTTTGTCATATAGTTTGTTTAATACACTGCCTCCTAAGGGACATTTGTTAGCTTATTCTGCCAACTCTATAATTTGCCCCTTAATAGTGTTGGGGAATTATGATTACAAAAATATCTTTCTACCACCCTCAAAAACCTCTCCACAATAGTAGGAGAGAAAGAAAAAAATCAGAATTAAACCAAAATATAATATGCAGATAGTCTCCTAAGAGTTTACAAAGAGAAAAGGAAACCTCACCCTTTCATATAGCCCAGCAGATGCAACCCACTGACACAGGTTCTCAAGATAAACTGTAAGTAGGCTTCATGTAAGAGGACCTACGGCACCATTTGTCACACAGAAGCCAACCTCAATTCACTTGGTCGTTAGGGTGAACAACGGTAGTAGCTAATCAGCTTTATCCAAAGGGGGCAAAAACTTCTCATATTTTATTGAGCAAGTTTTACAACCAGGTGAGGGCAGCCCATCTACGTTAGTCTCCTTACCCTCCCACAGAAACTGAGAGATTGGGGAACTCCCTCTTTGTATCTCTCAGGTCTTTGATAAAGACAGTTCTGGGTTGTAAACCTGGCAAAAGACTTACTTAGCTTTAAAAAAGATTTACATGCATTTCAATGAGACTGGGGCAAAATTGGGAATTATAAGTTTTCCAAGGTAAATGCTCTAAGAAAAGGAAGGAGGGGCGGACATCTATGTCCTTATTTTTAAGAGGGAATTGAGCCTCTCATTTTTAAGTTGTCTTTACCCTAACCGTTGTGGCTTTAGATTTCTTTTCCAAGATCTCTAATTATATGTTTAGCAGACCGTTCTTGTTTTATGAATGCCATCATTGTTTGAAGTTCTCTGAAGATACCAAGTTTGCTTATTGTGTGTTTTTCCCATGCTTATCCATTTCCATTTGTGTTTCCAGTTAATTGGATTTAGTTTGGTGCCTCTCTTGTACGCTTTTTTAATCATATATTTTTATTGAGAATTTCTGATTACCTCCTTGTGAATGCAAGCTCTGACTCTAGGAGTTTGCCTTTGCTTATTTCAGTAGTGGGACAATGTGCTGATGTGTGGACTTTGCCAATACTTGGCAATCTTTACTTCTTGGATTGGGAAGACAACTAGGTAAGGCCCAGCCCCACCAGTCCAATTACTCATATTCATTGCTTCGTTTGGTTCCGAGGCAAGCAATGATGACCATGGCGCACAAGCTAAAAAGATGGAAAAGATGCAGGGAGCTGGCTATTTCAATCTAGTCCTGTATTTCAAAAACAGTTCTAATAACAATCTTCCTGACAATTATTGCCCAGTCATTTCCCACTCCTTATGCTACTTGACCCTAATCCAAGTTCCCTACACCTGGAACATTTAGTTAGACTAGACCCTATATATTTTTTAACTACCAGAACCCTTATTTCCAGGGAGCTACTCTATATCCAGCTCCAGAGTTTAAATGATGATACATTTACTTAATCATTGCAGGCTCTGTGGTCTGTGTGCTTGGTCAAGAGGTGAATGTGTAGCCCAAATCTGGCTGCAAAGAACATAGCAACCAAGGTGTTGTTATGTGTGCTGAGGCCTCTAGGAAAGATTTTTCTTCTTCCATTATAAAAGAAAGATATACATGAGCAGGAGATCTTTCCTCCCCTGTTCCCCTTTGTCCTGCTTGGGACGTTTCAAGTCAGAAAACAGAGTTGGGAGTTACAAGAAACTTTATATAACCCCGACAACAGAGGATGTTGGCAGAGAAGGAATACAAGAAGGGCCTGAAGGTTATTGACACGATAGTGGACCCATGGAACCAACCTGGAATGGCTCCTATCCAGACTTTGTTGTTGGTGAACTCACTTATGACTCTTTTTCTCTTCTCTTATTTGCAATTCAAAGCACACTCCATCCACTCCCCCCACTGCCTCTCCTCAACAGCTCTTTTTCTGCATGTATTTTGGGCTGTAATTTTCTGTTTTGTTTCCCTGTAGATCTGATATCATCTCCTTTTTTATCTTCCATGAATTCCTCATTCTTGGTCTGATTGAGGCACTTGTCATATTTTCAGCCCTTTAATAAATTTATTCTAAATAATAATTATAAAAAATTGTACGTAGTTTTTTCTGACATGTAAGGGATTTGGAGCAGAATGAGATGATAGAGAAATGTGCCCAGTCTGCTGTCTTCCGAGGATCGTCTGCTTCCAGCTTATTCTTATCCAAAACCTTCTTGTCTTTCAAGATTCAGCTGTGTTGTCATCTTCCCAAATAATCTTTCTGTGATCTCCTCAAATTTCTATTGTGTTTTCTGTGTACCTCTATTGTCCTTACCACACAGTATTGAAAATGTCTTAAGTAAGCCTGTCTTTCCATTGGAAGCTTTCCCTGTCATGCTCTAGGTGTTATTCATATTTTAATTTTACAGAATGACTTATTCAGGAGAGAGAGGGGGGATATGCATGTGGGGGTGTTTCATTGCTGGGATCTGAAAGCAGCATGCTTATTTCCCTCCCTTAGCAGGGACATGGAAGATGGCGGCTGGTTTCAGGGGAGGCTGGGGAATGTAGTCCCGCTGCGTGCAAGGAAAGCCTCAGGTTTGGTTGAATGCCTTGCAGTCTTTGTCACAGACCTCCGCCATGCGGTCTGCACATCTGGCCAAGGGTAAAGATTGTGTGAGTGGTTCAGGCACTGCTTCTGTTTTTCTCTACTAACTTTAAGATTCATTTCCATTTGCTTTAATAAAGCTCTCCTAATCAGGCCAGCTTGGGGAAGTTGACCAGACTAATACGTACAAAGTCAGAAAGCAAAAATAGCTGTGTACTCAGCAGGTGGCTGTCCTCAAATTCTCTGAGCTCCAATGATCAGTATATGTGAATGTATTTTCTCTTATTAGCCTCTGTAATGAGCCACCCGTCAACAAGGCTGCAGTGCATCCGTTGATTTTTTTTCCCTCTTTAATTTAATGAAAAAAGGGAAAGATGTTATTTTGTTGATGTGGGAACTATTAGCCAACTGCAATTTTTTTCCCAACATAAATCGGAGGACACAGAAGGAGATGGTGTTGACTGGCTCTGTGGATTTTCTAGGCTTTCCTTTACACCCTCTGAATTTTAATAAAGAAAATTAAAGTCACTGGGAGGTGTTGATAAAAAAAGCACCAAGGCCATGAACACAGCGCTTGAAGAATTAGGAGGTGAGAGATTAAATGTGGACACTTTGCCTTCCTAGCAGAGAAGACAACGTTTTATTTATCATATTCTCCAGTCGTATAGCATGGTGGTATGGATGGATAACTGGCTTGGTGTTTAAGACATAATTAGATTTGAAGTCTTAGTTTGCTCCTTCCTACCACTATGCGTTTGAGAAGTGACCTACATTTCCCGTGCCTCGATTTCTACATCTTTTACATGGATATAACCACACTTACGTAGGGCACAGTTATATAACACACCTGCTTGAAGGATCACACACGATGAACTGGAGCTCATTGCCTGGTACCTGCCCCCCAGCGAGCACTCTGGAGATGGGAATTCTTTTTGTCTGCAGTGAGGAAGAGGGTAGACTTCTGGAAACTTATATGTGCCAAGCAGACCCAGAGCGTGACAGCCATCAGACTACTTCCTCAACATTTATTGAAAGTCGACCACGTCCAGCCGGGCTCTCCGTCTTTGCTGTTCCCGAGCACTGTGCATGTCCTGACCACACGTACACACCGACCTTTGAGTGCTGTGTCTCTTCGAACAGATTGTGCTCTTGTAAGTGAGTAGATCACACTTCCTCTGCCTTGCTTTCCCCTCTGATTCCAACAGGGACTAAGTGCCAGTCAATGTTTGATGCCAGGCACTATGCCAGGTGCCCCAGGGATCAGGACTGGAAAGATGGGTCTCCGCTTTGGTGGACTCCACAGAACCTCTTGCTCAACTCTGCGTTTTAGGTATACTTAGACATGGCTAGGAAAGCTAGGATTGTTCAAACACGTCTGGTCAAAAGGAACCATATTTGTGGGCAACGCATGAGGACGAGAGGATGAAAGTGAGGAGCCCATCAGGGTCCCCTTCTTCACTCTATCCCACCAAACCTGGGGTGCGGGGAGAGCACAGAGAGGGAGGGAGAGGGTCAGCCACCCTCCTAAATTGCCCCCAGTGCAGAATAATTGTGCTGATGGTCACAGTGCCTCCTGTCACAGCTCTCAAAGTGCCAGGCTCAGGCTCTGACTCAGACCGCTGTGGGCACCACAGCAATTTCACTTTATATTACCAGTTGGGAAAAAACAAACAAACAAAAAACATCTGAAAAGCACCAAAGACTGTCCTTCATGAAAATGGTGGCCCTTAGGAAAACCGAAACCCAGTATCTATTTCCACTAAAGAACCACATTGGGTTTTGCTTGAACGTGGACACGTTTACTGTGAGTGGGGAAGCCCCTCGGGCTCCTGCACTGGGTTTTCCCTGTCTAGACACCGGGACCACCTCCGAGCACATCCCCCCGCGCCTCCACGAACAGAGAAAGGACACAGGCTGGCGAGGAGAAAGGAAGCAGGAACTTGGAGGTGAGCTCAGACTGCTCAGGACTGAGTAGTAGCAGTGGGATGTTTATATATTTTTAAGTTAATTAAAAAAAAAATGCTTGTCTGCACATTAATTTGTAGTTTTTGTCCTTTTTTTTTTTCTTTTTCTTCTCTCTCCCTTGCACCACATGCACCGGATTTGGTAATTAACTTTTTAAGCCGAGTTCAGCAATTTATTGGGCTTAGTCTGCAGTCCAGAAACTGATCACATACCTACCCTGACAAGATAGTCTTAATGAGTCTGAAACCTGGAGCTGAAGCCCTGGCTGAGCTCATTCTGCAACCCGAGGCCTCGAGCCAGTTGCTGGAAATGATCCCAAATGGACCCCTTGTCTCGCCGCCTGCTGCCTGATCCCCACGAATGCCCTCCCCAGTGGGTGGATAGTGTGGCACCACTGAGATGTCTTTAGAAGCAATTTTTTCCCCTCTGTTTTAATTGTATTTTAGGGGAAAATGGAGAGCTCTGCAATATTTATTGCTCTGTTCTTATGGAGAAAGAACCCTCCGTAATATTGTTGTAATTACAAAGGTCAAAAGTTTTTCTCTCCTCAGGCCAATTGATGGTGCAGAGAAGCAGCACTTCTGAACACATAATGAACACCACGGTCTCCATCTGGATTGGGAAGAAACCCCCAACTCCCAGGGAAGGAGTTCTAATGAGATCTTGTATTAGTATAATGCTGCTTTCAAAGCAACCACCAGCTGCTGATGGTTCCCTGGGCAGGGCCGGATTCATGTGCCCTATTTTGTAACAAGATGAAGGCATGTTCGACAGAAAAGATTGGTTTTCAGAAGGGAAGAAGCCACTGGGATGTGTGCAACCGAGCCCAAAAAATCACAGCCCATGCCTGAGGCTTTTGGCAGCTTTGTAATGGGTAAAAAAAAAAAAAAAAATCAGAAAGATAAAAGCAAGATTGCCTGACAAGTTTCCAAATATAGGCTGACATAATAAAAGTTTTCCCTGTGACTTAAAGCTTGAAGGACAGCCCGGCTATTGTGGCTCAGTGGTTGAGCGTTGACCCATGCACCAAGAGGTTGCCGGTTCAATTCCTGGTCAGGGCACATGCCCAGGTTGTGGGCCAAATAGTGGGGGGCATGCAGGAGGCAGCCAGTCGATGTTCTCTCTCATCGATATTTCTATCTCTCACTCTCTAAAATCAATAAAGAAAAAAAAAAAACTTGAAGGACAGAGGTTATTCTGGAACCACGGCCACCTTTGGGACAGGGAACTGTGTGTAATCTACATATTTTGTCAGTAGTGGGCCCAGAGGATTGAACCACTGAGAGCCAAGGGAGGAATTCTGAGTGGGGTCACCGGAAGTCCTGTCCAGGCCGACAAGGGCCGGGAAGTGAAGCCACACCAAGCTTATTGTTTAAGCAGTTATAAAACCAGTTCCCAGTCAAAGTGGTCTGGCTAACATTTTGTCACACTCTGAAAGAAAAGGTGATGGAGAAAGAATGAAATAATGAAAAATATGTTTTCAAGTGCTTTTCTAAAATCAAGACATACCTGCTTTAACAGCCTTCCTCCAGGTAATACGAAAGCACACTTGGTGTGACCTGATGTTTCCCCCCATATTAGTCACCAGTGGTCAGTGTCATCTTATCCTTCATATCTTTGAATCCGTCACCAGGAACTGAAGACTCGATACTTCCACAGCACATCTTCCATCTCCTACGTCCTTCTGAACTCCAGAGAATATCTTTCTTGTGTTTTCTAGGACTTTTCTTATGCTCCAGAGATTGTTAACACTTTTTAACTTTTAGCAATAATCGAGCAAAGCATTGTGATAAAATTATTAATTAAATATCATGCTGAGCATGATAAAAATATTGATACAACAGACAGATGACTTGTTTGAGTCGAGATGTCTGAAGATTCCATTTGGTTTTGCGACCCTCGTCATCACAGCTAAATGTCTTAAATCTTAGGTTTTTGTGGGGTTTTTTTTCTTTGCAAAATGAAAATGTTAACCATGAATGCCATAGTTTCTAAAGTTCCACTTTTTAAAAAATTTTAAGTCTAAGTTTAGCTTCTATAAACAGCCAGAAAGACCTTTATAACTTCCCAGTTATCTATAGTGCAGGGAATTGCCACTGATGTAGAATTGAATCCACATTAAGATCTATTACTTTCAAGAGCTCTAGTTAGAACTGCTGTCTCCTTTCTATAAAGGGCAGAGCAAGCCTAGGAAAGAGGAAATGTGACTTCTCAGCCTGCCAATCAGAAAGACCATTTGGGGATTTGATGCAAAGTTA
This sequence comes from Tadarida brasiliensis, assembly GCA_030848825.1. NCBI lineage: Eukaryota > Metazoa > Chordata > Mammalia > Chiroptera > Molossidae > Tadarida > Tadarida brasiliensis. The sequence continues at coordinate 66,553,969 of CM061270.1, read as the reverse complement.
TTTCTGGTTGATGACTCCACATGCCAGAATTCTCACGGATATTTTTAAATCCCTGCAATAAAGTCTCAGTGGAGGAAACCACAAGATGGGTTACACATGCTTATAGATCTGTCTCTGACAAACTTCTGGGTTCTCATTCATCTTTATAATTTCAGCACTTGGTGTCCCAGAAAATCTCGGGAATAAAATTAAGAAGAAAAACAACAATTTCACCCAACAGTAAAGACCAGGGGTTAAATATTATTGTTTTTCTAATTGGAGGTAGAAAAAACAATGTTTCTAAATTTACTACAACATTTTCCCTTAAATCCCCTTGGGTTTCAGTGGATGCGTTATTTTCTAAAGAATTTCCTATGTGCGCGCTTTTTCATTTACTGGAAACGAACTGCTTTTCACAGTTATGTACAAAAATATGGTAGGCTCAACTCATCCCTCTGTACCAAGGCTCAGGAATATTATTCTCAAGGCACTCTCTCTTCTGAGGAAATTTGCTTGTATAAAGCGCTGTCCTAGCAGCGTCTTTGTTACTTAAGTGGTCATTAGGAACCATTTACACATGTTAGCCAAATCAGGCTGACCATTCACGTCCGTCCCATAAGTTACCAGGGGGAGCAAATGAAAATCCACAGCAATTTTAACCAAACGTGGTCCAGCATTTCCTTCTTGCTGTCGGAGTCCCTTGGTTGACAGAGAGGCGAAATGTGTGTGTGTGTGTGTGTTACTCTGTCTTTGTGTAACCCTTTATGTCTGAGTCCACGCTCCCCTGGGGGAGAACAACGTGTCCTGGAAGCAGTGTTCTTCCCCTCTGGCCAGTCTACCTCCCAGGTGGAGTTGCTTCTCAGGTTGTTCAGATGCAAGGAGGCTAGCAGAGCTCTGTTTACTAATCGCCAAGGTTAATGTGTGTTAAAAGGACACACACACATACACACGTACACACACACTACATCCTTTTTAAGCAGTTGGGCTCCAGGCTGGAGACTTGGATACATTGCTCACTCACAGTTTCCTTCTCTCCTCCACTCATGAGGTGTTGAGATCCTTGCTCTCCGGGATGTGGTCAGTAGTAAGACAAGGACTTCTGGACAAAGAACTTGGCCAGGCCATGAGATTGAGCCAGTATTCCAGATACGTCTTACAGAATCCTGTATTGCACAAGGCAGCTGTGTGACTACTAATGATAAAGCAGCATGGTGACTTCACATTGCCATTGCCCCTTGTGCTGTTTTCTTCCTCTGGAAGCTAAAAAACAGAAGGGGTAAAAGTTCTTGAAATGGTATAAAAAGAAAAGAAAGGAAAAAAGAAAAAGAGAAAAAAACACACACTACCACCAACCAATAAACACAAACTGTCTGATGAAATTATTAAATCGTTTTTTAAAAAATGTTTTTATTGATTTTTTAGAGAGAGATGAAGGGAGAGGGAGAGAGATAGAAATATCGATGAGAGAGAGAAGCATCAACATCGATAGGCTGCCTCTTGCACACCCCCTATCAGGGATCAAGCCCACAACCTGGGCTGTGCCCTGACTTGGAATTGAACCAGCAACCTCTTGGTGCATAGGTCAATGCTCAACCAGTGAGCCACACCAGAGGGGCTGATGACATTATTAAAATAACAATAGGGAAAAATCTGAGGCCCCACAAATGAGAAGGGGCAGGAAGTTGGAAAAGCTCTCCACAATGACTCCTTCTCAGAGGAAGCAGCATTACCCACCGTCTCTTAGATAACTGAGTTTTATATCATGTTGCACAATTATTTTTTCTTGTCTTTCATCAATAGACTTGATATGTTTGCATACATATTATTGGTTTTTAATTTTAAAAGTTTTCAGCTGCATTTAAAACTTTTTTATTTTCTAATTTAATTCTTATTAAAGTAATAGGTTTATTTTGCTGCAACTTTTCTAGTTTTGGAGTTGAATATTTATTTCATTTATTTTCATTACTTCTTATTTAATGAAAAATATAATTAAGTAAATGAATTTTGTTCTTTTTAAAGTCTCAAGCACATCTATAAGTGACTAAATAACTACAATGAGATTACTATGATACATAAAATCTTATTGTAGTTAATTTTAATAATTCGTCCTAGGAGCTTTGATTAAGCTTTGGATCCAAAGTTTATTTAGCAGAGGCTTTTGTTTTTATTTCCAAGTGATTAGATTACTTTTCTTTATTATTTTATAATAAATTTCTGGTTTTATTACATAGTGAATAGAAAATTTATGATAATAACTATGATCTTTTGTTTGTAAATGCATTGGAACAATGTTAACAAATATTTGTTCTATAAAGGACACTTTTTGATATCATCTATTTGATTTAACATATGACTTGTATTATTCTAATATTATGTTTATTATTTTATTCTAATTGAACTGTAAAAAATATAACAATCTCTGTCAGTCGCCTACCAAGACTATTATTCTTTTTCATCTTGCTAGTTGTTTTTCTAAGTTTTTCTTATATACTTTGGAATTGGTGAATTCAGAACAAAGATCCATGACAACAGTATTTTTATTATGAATTGTCTCTTACATTAAATAATATTCTTTTCAAAGTTAATGCTTTTCACAGGATTTTGCTTTTGATATTAAGATCACTATCTCTGCTGTATATATAAAATACGTACACACAGACATTTACCCACAATTTGCCCATCTCTTTATTATTATCCTTCTTTGTTATTTTGATTTGGGCATGGTTCTTACAAAAGATGTAAACTGAATTTATTATTATTTTTTTTTTTACCAATCCCAGTGTTAGCCTTCATTAAGGATTCAACTTGGTTTCATTTATTTTGAAAAATTGTGCTTTTTATAAACTATTGATAAACTGTTAATGAAAAAATATATAGGACATTTTATAAATCATTAAGTGTAAAACTCTATGATGTATTCCAAAGTGACTATGTCCATGTCGTTACCACCCAGATTAAGACGTAGAAAACTTCACAGCACCCCTCTCGTGCCCCATCCCAGCCCCCATTGAAAGCCACCATTCAGACTACTGGGCCCACAGGTCAGTGTCTGCTGCAATACAGTACCATGGCTGGGTGGCCTATAAGACAACAGAGATGTATTCCTCACAGTTCTCCAGGCTGGGAAGTCTGAGATCAAGGGGGCCACAGATTCTGGGTCTGCTGAGCACCCACTTCCGGTTCATAGCTGTCTTTCCCTGTGTCCTCTCATGGCAGAAGGGGTGACTGAGCTCTCTGGGGTCTCTTATAAAAAGAAAAGCACAATCCCATTCATGAGGGCTCCATCCTCCTGACCTAATCCCCACACAAAGGGCCCATCTTCAAATATCTCCACATTAGCTGTCCACAGATGATTGGGGGAGGTGGGGGGCAGGGTGGAAAGACACATACTTTCAATCTATAGCAAGTAGTTTCACTATTTTCAAAGTTTATATAAAAGAAATCCTATATAATTTTTCTGCACATCTTTATATGTGGCTTCATTTATTAATTTTATTTTTTACACATCTTCCATGGTATTGCCTGAAGCAAGTTTGTAGTTTCATTGCTGTATAGTGTTTAATTCTCTGACTGTTAAAAAATGTATTTATTCATTCTACAGCCAATGGACAGTCATTTAAGTGTTTCCAGCTTGGGCTTAATACAAATAACACTTGTATAGACATTTATTGTACAATTCTTTTAATGTACAAGACATAAGTGGAATGGTGAGTAGGTCATAGAATATAGATAATTTTTTATTGAATTCTTGATACTGCGTATTTGTCCAGAATGGGTTTACCAAATTCTGCTCTAGGAATAAGTGGAAACCCATCACCTTATTCCAATCAGGCACTGATTGTGTCTGGGTAGAAAGTCTCAGTCTACCTTTGCTTCACCTGTACTCCTAGGATGTAGCTCTCCAAAGTCACATCCTACCTTCCTTTGTGGCCCCAACTCCTCTGATGATCACCTTTCCTGTTCTATAACAAGGGTGATTGTTAGCCTCTTAGCCATGGCCCCCCGAATAGTCTGTCATGCTTTTCCCCCAAGAATCAGAAAACAGTCTGAGGAGAGAGGTCCCACAGGAGCTGCCTGATTCTCTCTGCTTTTTTCTTCTCTTGCATCCTCAAGTGTTGATAATTTCACAGCCTTCATACATATAAATTATTATTATTTTAAAAAAATGTATCCAAATTTACTAAGTGTTCTTGACAGAAACAATTAAGTGGAACTGGAAGTTCAAGTCCGACCTATGTTTTGCTTTATGTTTCTATGCTTTTTTTTAGAAGTTGACTGCTTTTTAAGTATTGTTTAAGTCTTTGTTCTTTATTTCTTCTTCTAACCTGGACATTGCCTCGCACACTTTAAGTCTAATGGTAGATTCTTTTATGTTTCAAGCACACATACTTAAGCTCCTATTTCTATATTTATTAGTGTCCAAAACAAGAACATCGTTAAAACTCTACCCTTCCTACTCCGTCAAAAATCTCTTGGTACCCTTCCATTGCCTTTAAGATTATTTATACAAATAGATTTCTTTTTCTTTGTAAGGTAATGTTTGTTTTTCCTGCTTGGATGCTGATAAAATATTTTCTCTCCAAGTTTTGCATAGATCTGGGCTTTCTATTGTTGTGTTTATTTGTTTCTTTTATTTTCCCCAGCTGACTTGACTGATCATGTCCTGGGCAATGTCCATATTAATCTGATTGTCAGTTTAAAACATTAAGTCATCACATTTGTGAGTCCCTTTATTCTAATGCTGATACATCTTTATTTAAATGGGTCATCTGGCCAATTCCCTCACAATTATAGTCTGAGAAGAAAACTGAGGATATGAAAAACTTTAAAGAGGAAATATAATGTGAAAGAAACATAGCTCTTAGTCTCTGCTTTCAAGGAACCCATAACTACTTAGGCAAACATAGCCACTGGCTGCTCAGCCAGGATCCATTTAGCCCTTCTTCCTTACAGACCGAACCCCAGTCTCCCGTGCCATAGAGGTGGCCGTGTGATATAATCTTTCCCTTAAGATATAAGTGAAACCTCCTGTATGTTCTGGGAAGGTATTTACCTTTGAGAGTCAATGTAAATGGATGCATGTGGTATGGCTTCCCGTCCACTCACCCCCCTTTTTTCCTGACATGAACATGAGTTTTGAAGTTACAGTTGCCATCTTGCAACCTTAATGTACCACTGGTGAGAAAAATGTCAAGAAAGTCACAGGAGTGCCAGTTCTGGAATCACTGCGCTCCTCCACAAATGCCCTCGACCCAGTCAGGTAACAAGCCTCAACTTGCTTAAGCCACTGCAAATCCGGTCTTCAGTACATGCCTCTCACTGACACATTGCAGAAAATTAAACAACTATGGAAGAAAATTCACGGTGAGGAGCCAAATATATGATACAGACAAAATGGTTTTGTTTCCTTAGCTTCTTCGCATGCAGGGCAGTCTTTCTGCAGCTCTGTGAGAAAGCCCTGGGCTCCCGCGCACCTGCATCTCCAACCACGGGCAGTTCGTTTGCACCTTCTCTTAAAATCCTTTAACTTTTCTCCCTAGTAAAAGCTGCTTTCTTTCTCATTTCTAGACACAAGATTACAAAATAATTAGATGCGTTTCCTAGCTGGCAAAACTGGAGTGGGGTGATGGGCAGCACCTTCTAAGGGTGCTGAGAATAATTTTTTCTTTTTAAGCCTTTCAAGAGAGTACATTGAGGGATCTTTTTTTTTCTTTAACGAATTACCAGAGAGAAACACAAATGGTCAGGCTCGCTAGAGACTGTCTCCAGACGGTTTCCTCGTGGAACATAAGGAATCCTGACTAAATGCTAGCACGTAAGAATGGAGAAATTAAATTCAGGAAACTGAATGAACATAAGAACTCAGTAATTTCTGAGACTCCATTCCCCCCGGAACTACAGAACCCTGGAATTTCAGAACTGATAGCACAAGAGGATCAGCTTTAATTTCTGAATTATTTAATTAGATGAATTTACCTTAATTTATCGCAATTATTGCTCTAGCCTACAATGATGCTAGGCACTTTGCTAAGCATTGAAAAGGAAACAAATACAGAAACTGGACACAGATGCCTTGGTTTGTGTCCTATTGGAAATGTCTATAATCACTGTGATGATAACAAGTGACCAGGAAACTGTGCCATAAAGTCTACTTTGAAACTACAATGAAGCCCAATTCATTGGAAGCTTCTTCTCATGCAAATGAAATTTTCAGGGACAAAAAAGTCAGTACCAATCACCTTGCACTTTCCACATGTATGCACCATGATGTTTCTCATTTTTTAACCTCCCATTCATTCATTCATTCATTGTTTTCAGCATGTAAATACATTAGACATTGCTTTTTCTAACTGAATTACCTTCCTCTAGTTACATAATAGAGAAAAGCGAACATTTCTGGCTGACACGAACAGGAGTCATGGACTCAATATTCACCAAGGGTTATTTCCAAGGTCTTTCTCCATCTCTCTCTCACCTGGGCTTCACTCTGCGTTTCATCATTTCATTTACCAGAATTCTCAGTGTGGGTTCTGGGATAAAACTAGCCACAAGAGAAATTTCTGCAGGTATTTTTATGCTCAGAATGTGGGTGTAGGTTCAGAGGCTGTGGAACTTAACACATATTGTCATAAGCTGCTGAGTCATCTTGTTTGCAAGTCAATAGTCAGGCATGCAGCCTTCAGCAATGCCTGGGCCTCCTCCGGCTTCTTTGACTCCTGGATCAAGTGTGTGTTTAGATCCACGAATAAGGGCACCACCATCTGGAAGTAACCTACATCTTCAAAACTGAAAGCTTAGAGGCAGTGATAAATTAATAAAGGTTCCCATGAATCATCACGGAGTCTAGGTCATCTCATGGTTCCTGTTTGTCCTTTCTCCCTAGAATGTCATCTCCATCTTTACTATCTAACTCTCTGCCCTGTCCCCACACCACATGCAGAAGGAACAATCGTACACAGACCATTTAACCAGCTCTTATAATTGTGTAGCCAGCTCCCTGTAATCACTCCCTTAGTCTAGATCACGCCAAGGGATTCTGGTTCTCTAATTAAACCCTGACTGATAAATTGCCCATTTGAAGTTAAAAAAAAGGTAATGTTCTACTTTTAATGTTTGTTGAATTAAAGAATGAATGTGATAAATGAAGTTATTCGTGGTCCACAACACTCATTTATTTACTGTTCCATTTATAACACATCCTCCTATGTAGTACATTTATTTCATATATTCATTTATCCATCCATATGGCTAAGTACCATTTTTAAAGGTCCATGGAAACAGCTATAAATAATGTACGGAACCCCCGTCCTCATGCACCTGCCCTCAAGTGGAAGATGGTAGCAGACCCGGGTCAATAATGTTTTGCAACTGACTTCCAGCATGGGGAATTAAAGACTAGCTTTTCCAGCTGAAAGTATTGGAGACTTTTAGGTTGATGAAAAGTAATTACCTGGGCAATGAAGCGGCATGAAGCGCTATAAATGGCTGCCTTAGAACACTGACTGGGAATCAGCTGATTTCTTGGGAGAAATTTTTTCTGTGAAATCTCAGCAGAACTGTAACAAAATTTAGGGCAATTTTCTTCCCTTCCTCCAGCCAATATCCTTCCTAGAAATATTTTACTTATCTATTTTTATCTGTCTCTTGTCAAACTAGACGTATGCTTGATCAGATTTATCCATCCGCATCCTGGCGGAGTTCTTCATTAAACCATCACCGCAAAGTGTTTGCCATGATCAGTGGCCTCAGTTCTGTTTACCACTGGGCTGTCACTCACAAGACGCTCCAGTAGGGCTTAGGTCATTAATGCAGGAGAGATGAGAGTCAGTTTTCTGCAGGCTCTCTCCTGGCCTCGCTCACCAAGTCCCATTAATTCTCCTTTCAGTCTTTGAGCTGCCTTTTCTTGCCAAGCATAGTGGAAAAGCCCTGCTACCTGTGAACAGCCTTTCCCTACGGTCTCTTTGGAGATCTCTTGTACTTCCCATGGCTCATGATGTCTTTCTCTGACTTTCAGGCGCATACCTTTGAGTGAAACTGCCAGGAGCAAATATCACCCTTTTCCTTTTATCAATAGTCTTTCAGAGCGTGCACAAGTGACTTGCTTCTCAGCTGCTGCTGAGCAGTGGAGAAGCACAGGAGGATTTTCCATGGAAGGAGCATTTCAACAGCAGAGGGACTCCACAACTCGGAAACACAAATCCCGGGATGTGCAGCCCGGAAGCTTGCGCGAGGCATGCAAACGGAGGGGCGGCAAGTGCAGCGGCTGCTCTGCTCTCAGTGACTGTTCTTGTTCTTGGTTAAAGAAGGAGGATGATTCAGAGAGTCATGTATTCATTAAATAAACATCGAGTCTCATGTTTAGGACATGTGGAAAAGACTAGAGCCCTAACACCAAGGTGCTTACAGTGTACGAGGAAACACAGTCAGAAACCAACTAAAAGCACCCTTCAATTCTAATCAATTCTAAGCAAGTGTGGAGAGAGTCACTGGGAGGAGGAAGAAGGAAGGGGACCTTATTTTAGTTCAAGTTGCCACGGCCAGCTTCTAACGGAGGTGACATTTAGCTGAGACATGAAAAATGAGCAAACAGTCTGGCGAGGGCCCTTAGTCTTAGCTGCTTACAGCCAGGGAACCAAAAGTAAGTGTGCATTCTATTTCTCCAAAGAGTCAGAAATCCTTATTGTCAATGACATGCGTGCTGTGGACCTACTGTGCACAAGCCAGGCAGCTGGGCACATGGATCAATGCCCCAACAGTATGAAATGCAGATCCTGTTATCAAGAAATGACCTTGATTAGTCCATATAAGAAGGAAAGGGACCCAGGATAGCTGATTCATTATGGCTAAAGAATAAAGCAAGGTATGTTCCTAAGACTATACTATTCACTTGGTAATGTGTTAAAATATACAATATTAGCATACATCTAGGGTTCCCCAATTTGTAACCCTTTCAGTTTAACAAATGTGTATTAAGTGACTACTCAACGTCTGCTAGGACAGGTCGCCGAGATGAGAGCACGTTTAAGCTGATGTCTCTGCCTCTGAAAGGTCTGGATGCACTTTACTATTAATAACAATCTATTCAGCGGCAGTTCCGTGTTGCACCTATTGTGTCTCCGCTCGGAAACGTATAGATTCACCCACTTATTTTCTGTGTTGTCCCTGCATAGCCTCCTCGTCTTCCCTGCCCCCGCTACTTTTCACTTCAAAGTAAAATTCTTGTTCATAGTCCCTCGTGTTACAAAGCGGTGTGCACGCTGTGACATCCATCTGCCTGAACACAATAGGCATTTTCGGCAGAAACTACTGAATAAATAGAAAGTCAGTGAGGAGGGAAATGAGGTGTTTTCTAGATGCTGTTGAATGAGCAGAGAGAAAGCAGGCAAATCGGTGAGGAGCGGCCCTGCCTGAACCACGTTTCAGGATCACACCACGTCTTGCACACTCTCTACCCACCCCTGCACCTCTCCACACAAGGGGACACACACACGTGCACACCCACCAACATGGCTTTGCACCCTCCCCCCCTTGGAGGCAGCTGGCACATCTCTGTAGGCTTTATCAGTATCAGGAGAGATTGTTTGGTTTACCGTGAATGGGCTTAGGAGGTGGACAAGAGTGATTTCACATCTCAGGGTCCATCTGTGAAATGTGGACAGTGATGCCTGATTAGTAGAAATTGTTTAAGGATGAGTTATCACTCAATGAACAGTTGCCCCTGTGTTAGGTGAATAGAGAAGTATGGCTCTTGAAAGATGTTAGACTAAGTTAACTGTGAAATTCATTTACAACAAGCATTGAAAAAACTGCAGCATAAAATGGAACCAACAATGCTATTGCAATATTTTATATACAGGTGTATTCATATACATGTATTTTATATATTTATATAAAATAAATTTTTATGTATCAAATCACCCGTGAAAAGGTAAAGACAAATTAGAAATTTGAATAAGAACAAAAAAATGCCAACTAAAATCAATATGAGTTGATATCACATCTATCAAATTTATAGAAATTCACAAATCTGATAAAACTGAAGTTTGGAGATATGTGCAAATAGGAAACTTAAAATTTTTTTCCTTTATTGATTTTAAAGAGAGAGGAAATGAGAGGAGAGAGAGATGGAAACATCAATGAGAGGTAACATCGATTAGCTGCCTCCTGCACGCCCCCCACTGGGGATCAGACCCACAACCTGGGCATGTGCCCTGACCGGGAATCAAACCAGCAACCTCTTGGTACATGGGTCGCCGCTCAACCACTGAGCCACACCGGCCGGGCTGTAGTGTGTTCTCTAGAGAAAGTCTCAAGGGCACAAAATGCTTGTTGCACTAGTACTCGTTGCAAAAATATTAGTGATAGTAAAAAAATGAAAAGAGCTCAACTGTTCCACAATAAAATAAATGAATAAACTCCTTTGTTCGTGTATTGGAGTACTCTATTATCGTTAAAATGCATGACCTATATTTGTATAAACTAACAGAAACTTAATTTGGGGGTGGCAAAAACATGGGTATAGTAAAAGTATAAAACATGAGTGATACACATCTTAACCTAAGGGACAAATTATATCTAGAGAGGGAGGAAGGAAAAGGAAGTGATGGAGTAGGTACTTTGCTGAATCTGTACAATTATCTTTAAAAGAAACCAAAAACAAAAACAAAAACGGAGAGCTGAAGGCATTTGGCAAGATGTGAATGTCTTTTTCTTCTTGGTGTGTAATACACAAAAGGCTATGATATAATTTCCTGCGATTTTCTATGTTTTTGAAATAATTCATTATTTAAAATGAAAAGAATACAAAAAGTGAATGAAAATATGGAGAATTTGGAAAAATTAGCATGCTTGGAGTGATGTAAATTGTATATTGAGTCCTTTGCTTCACAATAGTGTAATTAAAATTAAAACTGTCGATTGACACTTCCTTTACCCTGTCACTGTACATACTTAGAACGGTCTCTATATAAATGACTCGAGGAAGTTGATTGGAGATGCTCTCAGTGAGACAGCACATTGCTCCTGGAATTTCGAACTTGGCAGCACACAGAATTTTCTCAGTACAGTCAGGATTCTTTCCTAACGTGATAGTAACAGACACCTGAGGGTGAATCTCTTTGCATATCACTCATGCATGTGTATTTGTGGCTCAGTTCCCAAAAAGAACATTTAAAAATATTCCGAAGGAGAGGGCACTGTGGAACGAACCACACTTTTCCTAGTGGAGCGATTTGGGAGAGGAGTGAGAAGAATGCGACTGGGAAGGTTTGGTTGGACACTCAGCCCCCGCTCGCTCTCACCTTTGCTAATCATCCTGGCAGCGCCCTGTCCTGTGTGGGTTCCCAATCACAAGCAGGAAAGGCACAGGTCCTGCATTAGGACACCACAGTGCCTGGTGTGGTTGAGGTGTCCTTCCTCGGAACTTCATAGCACCCTGCAAAGAGCGCTGTCATCGTACTGACAACAAATACTGTGACAGTGGTTTATGTACCTGATTCTTCCATTGGTGCTGTACCACACTGCTTTTCAAAACAACAAACTTTCTCTTTAAAACAGATATTTATCTAGAATTCACAATGTGTGAGTAGAGAAAAATAAGATACAACATTTACTCACCAGCAGCTTACAGGTTAGTACAGTCATTCTCAATCCTAGCTTCAAACTGAACATCCTTGGGGGAGAGTTGTGTGTATATATGTCTATACAGTAGCCCCCCTTTATCTTATATGTTCCAAGACCCCCAGTGGATGCCTGAACCCTATATATACTATGTTTTTCGTTCTATATGCACATAATTATGATACAGTTTAATTTATGTATTAGGAGCAATAAAAGATTAACAACAATAACTAATAATAAAGTAGAACAATTATAACAATATAATATAGTCAAAGTTATATGAATGTGGTCTCTCTCAAAGTATCTTATTGCAGTGTACTCCCCTTTTTGCTTCAAGGAGGCACTTGACAGCTTCACTCTGGCAGATTCCAATCAGCATCTCCACTCTTGCATTTGGGGCCATTATTAAGTAAAACAAGGATTACTTGAACATAATGACTATGATACCATAATAGTCAATCTGATAACTGAGATGGCTGTGCAATGATTGACAGGTGGGTGTACTGGAAAAGGAATGATTTTCATACTGAGTGGGATGGAGCAGGATGGTGAGAGGTTTTACCACCCTACTCAGAATGGTGTGCAATTTAAAACGTGTGAATTGTTTATTTCTAAAATTTTTCACTAATATATTTGGACTGCAGTTGACCACTGGTAACTGAAACCACGAAAGCAAAACTGTGGCTAAGGGAGGGCTACTGTATATATTTGTCATCTCCTTAGAGTATCCTAAAGTTCAACAAGACAGAAAGTAGGGAATTACATTCCTATGTGAGTAAGAATTGGCAGGAGTTGTCTATTTGCATCGAGGTGAACAGTGTTCGTTAAAGGTTGACATCAGTCACACTGAATATACCTATACAGGTGACTTTTTAAAGACTTTATTTTTTTAAGAGACGTTTTAGAATTACAGAGATTTTGCATATACCTCCTGCCCCTAAACTTGGATAGTTTCTGCCATTAGGAACATCACTCACCAGAGTGGTACGTGTACCAAGGATGAGCCTACATTGATCATAATTTCACAAAGCCCATAGTTTACCTTAGGGTTGACTCTCAGTATGGTACATTCTGTGGGTTTGGAGAAATATGTAATGACATAGAACATCATTATTGTATCATACAAAGTATTTTCACCACCCTGAAAGTCCTCTGTGTTCTGCCTATTCATCTCTCCTCCTCTTCCTTCTCTTGATCCCACAACCACTAATCATTTCACTGTCTCCATAGTTTTGCCTTCCCCAGAAGGTCATATAATTGGAATCATAAATATGTAGCCTTTTAAGATTGGCTTCTTTCACTCCATGAAACGCACTCATATTTCCTCTACGTTTTTTCATGGCTTGATACTCCTTTTTTTTAGCACTGAATAAAATTCCATTGTCCAGATTTTTATATCATTCACCTACTGAAGGACATCTGTGCTGCTTCCAAATTTTGGCGATTATAAATAAATCCGCTATAAACACCCACATGCAGAGTTTTGTGCGGACATAAGTTTTCAACTCCTTTGGGTAAATACAAGGAGCACAGTTTCTGGATTATAAAGTAAAAGTATATTTATTTTTGTAAGAAACCACCAAACTGTCTTCCAAAGTGGCTGTACCATTTTTGCATTCTTATTAGCAATGAATGAGAGTTCCCGTTTCTTTGTAACCTCTCTAGCATTTAGTGTTGTCAGTGAACTGGATTTTGGCCATTCTAATAGGTGTGTAGTGGTATATCGCTGTTGTTTTAATTTGAAATTCCTGATGACACATGATGTGGGAATCTTTTCATATGCTAATGTGCCACCTGTTTATATATTATTTTGGTGATGTGTCTGTTGAGGACTTTGGTCCACATTTTAATCAGGTCCTTTGTTTTCTTATTGTTGAGTTTTAAGAGTTCTTTGTATGTTTTCGATGAAAATCCTTTATCAGATGTGTCTTTTGAAAATATTTTCTCCACACCTGTATCCAGTCTTTCAATCCTCTTGTTATTGTCTTTTGCAAAGCAGAAGGGTTTTCCTTTAATGAAATCCAACTTATCAATGTTTTATTTCATGGATTGTGTCTTGGGTGTCATATCTAAAATGGCATCATCGTAGTTAATGTCATCGAGATTTTTCTCTTATATTATCTGCTAGGAGTTTTATAGTTTTGCATTTTACATTTAGGCCTATGATCAAGTTTACATTAATTTTCTTGCACAGAATAAGGTGTATATGTAGATTCATTTTTTTGCATGTGGATGTTCACTTGTTCTAACATCATTTGTGAAGAGACCATCTTTGCTCCATCGTGTTGTCTTGGCTCCTTTGTCAAAGGTTCACTACATCTTATGAAGGTCCACTTCTGGATTTTCTAATCTTTTCAGTTGATCTTTTATCTGTTCATTATCCAATACCACACTGTGTTGATTGTGTAGCTTTATACTACACTGTGAAATCTGGTAGAGTCAGTGCTCCAACTCTGTCTTTGAGCTTTAATACTGTGTTGGCTATTCTGGGTCTTTTGCCTATCCATATAAACGTTAGAATCAGTTTGTCAATATCCATAAAATAACTTTCTGGGATTTTGATTAGGATTGCATTTAATCTATAGCCCAAATTAGGAAGAACTGACATCTTGATAATATTGAGTTTTGCTATCTATGAACATGAATATTTTTTCATTTACTTTGATTAATTTCATCAGAGTTTCATAGCATTGTTCATTTAGATTTTGTACATATTTTTTTTAGATTTATGCCTCAGTAGTTATTCAATTTTTTGAGGGTGCTAATATAAATGGTATTGTGTTTTTAATTTCAAATTCCACTTGTTCACTGTTGGCATATAGAAAAGCAATTATAATATAATTTTATATAATATTATATAATATAATAACCTGTGTCCTGCATCTTTGCTATAATTGCTTATTAGTTCTAGGAGCTGTTTTGTGGATTCATTTGGATTTTTTACAGAGGTGATTATGTCATCATGAACAAAGGTAGTTTTATGTCTTTCTTTCCAGTCTGTATACCTTATTTCCCCTTCTTGCCTTATTGCATTAGCAAGGACTCCAGTACAATGTTGAAAAGGCATGGTGAGAGAGGCCACCCTTACCTTGAACCCGATCTTAGTTGGAAAGCTATGCTTATGATCTTAATTAGCTGCACTATAGTAATTTACCCTATATCGGGCACTGCTTCACAGAAATAAATCATTTTTGAAGCATTGCATAGGGTTCAGAAGAAGAGCAGCCTGTCTACTGTGCGCTCCTGCTTCAAGTGTGGCAATTTTCAAACACCCCAGGTCAATAACTTTTATTTTAGGTCCATGGTTCTACAGTGAGCCCCTTTCTCATGTATCTGAGATTTCTGGGAAAATTGCAAAATCCTAAAAAATGAACTATTGAGATTCAACCAGATTGACTGAAACTTCCCCCACCCTGGGGGGACTAAGATGCCCTCATTTTCTTTCTGTCTTTTCTCTGCCTCAGCTAATCACTTTTGCTCTCCCCTATTGTCTTCTAGATTCATCCTTCTAGAATCCTTCCAGCATAGTAAGCCTGCCTTCCTCTTATTCTCATTCCTATTTTCCAGCTTTCAGAGTGTGCATATTTTGAAATAGGAGTGGCTCCTTTGGTTTGACTCCTTTTAGAGACCATCTGAAGGGCCCCATTCAGTGATTTTTCTGGCTGAGGCATAGCTGATCCAACAACCTGTTAAATGCAAATCTGTTCTACTTCCAATGTTCAGTCACAGAATGGTTTACTTTCTTTCTTTGTTTCTTTCTTTGTTTGTTTGTTTGTTTCTTTGTTTCTCTCTCTCTCTCTCTCTCTCTCTCTCTCTCTCTCTCTCTCTCCCCCCCCACTCCTTCCCTCCCTCCCTCCCTTCCTTTCTTTTCTTTTCTTTTTCCTGTTTACTAAATGAGTCACATGAAGCTAGGAAAAATAAATGTTACAATTAATGAAATGTCCATTCTCTGTGTGGGGCTAGCATCTGTGGCTGCATAGGCTGTGTACCACACATCCCCAGAAGAACCACGTATATAGACCCTGATGTGAATGATGTCATTGGACTTGTGGGATAAGGTGGCCATGCTTGGAGCCATGCATCTGGCTGTTGGGAGACCTCTACCAGTTTTTAATTAAGAATTTTCCTTTTGGAGGTTTTATTTACCTGCAAACATACCTAGAAAATTCAGACCCCTTGCATTATCTCAATTTCCTTTCTATTCATAGCTTTCTAAAGGATCAAATTAAAAACTATGTATTAGCATTTGCTTTTCCAAAGTACCTACAGTGAGATTTCTCTGTAACAATAGAATGTTCAGACTAAAAAAGCCTTGGAGATTATTGGGTATAGTCTTCGTGTTTTATAAAAATGTTGTTTTAAATGGCAATGAATGTCATGTATATATACTTTTTAAGTTATAAAATCACAATATCTGGGACCAATGTGCCTCTTTCTCACTGGGATGCTGTGTGGCTTATAGGCAATTTTTAAATCTTGAAATATAAGCTATAATAATGATATAAAATAATTTGTCTCTGAAATAAAAAATCACACTCTTGTGACAGAGCCCCCTTAACCATAGTGGCAGTTTAATATAGAAGGTGTGTCCTTAAGTTATTTTACAACGAATTAACATTGAACCTAGATTCTGTACAATTTCTTTTTAAGTATTAAGAACTGACCCTAATTTTGACTAGATACTTCATTAATATTCATTTGTATATAATTGCCTTAATTTCAGTGATAATGACTTCAGCTACCAACTGTTTGATTGATGGAACTTGCATTTTCTCTGGAAAGGAGCTAAGATATAAAAATCACACCATTCATGCATGCCTGGTATTTTTAGATGCCTTTAATTACTAACCAGCTAAATAAGCATGCAAACCACGCTGTGATTGATAGAATCTCTTGGTTGAAGTGATTTTTTTCCCTCAGAATTGGGAAGATGCTTGAATCAATTGAGTACTAAAAATAACCACTGAAAGCTGAACCTTCCAGAATGAGGATGCTCTTGAATAAAGCATCTAACAAGAAGCAGGGATTAACCTGCAATCTTTAAGAGATTCTGACAGAAGAAAGAACCAACAGAAAGTTCTCCTTGAGTGTAGCAGCATGGAAAAAAAAAAAAAAAAAGAGCCTGTAACATTCCAAATCTTCACTTACTGAAAACATGCAAAGCAGCATCATGCCAGAAGCTAAACCAAACGTGAACTGAACATCATATAGGTCAAGGAAAAGAGCAAGACAGTACAAAAAGTGACATTGAACCCTATGACCTGAAGGCTGAGAAGAACATGTCCAAGCTTAGGGCTGTGTCAGCCCTGGGTGGGTGATATAGCATGTCCTATATCAGAACCCAACACTGATGGGTAACATTTTGAGGAAGAGTCTCATCCAGAGATCTTTGGATATAACCTCCTGTGTAGAAATACATATGTGTTCAAACGGTAATCTAAAAAGCTAATTGCAGCAACAACCATGACAACAAAAACCACATCAAATGATAAATCTGGAGAAGGTTGCTCTAGCTAAGAATGTGTTTGGCTTGAAAGCGTTTCCAGACACTTCCTTTGTTAATAATAAACAACATTGTCTGAAGGAAATATGGTAATTAGAATGTTGCCACCCTCTGGAACTAGTTTTACTGTATTGAAAATCAAGCATCTGATAGACTGAGAGGTTGACTTTTGGTACCTCCCGAATTCCCATATGTTCTCTCTTTACTGACTGACCCTGGTTGATTACTGGCAGAATTATCTTTTTTTTCTTAGCTACAGTCCTAGACTCCAGTGTCATATTCAAGTCCAGTTGGTTGGATGATGTCCCGTGCACCAGAAAGTTTGCTGGTTCGATTCCCTGTTGAGGCACATGTCCCAGTTTCCAGCCAGATCCATGGTAGGAAGCGTGCGGGAGGCAGACGATCACATCAATGTTTCTCTCTTTCTCCCTCTCCCTTCCTTTCTCTAAAAATCAATAAAAATATTTTTTAAAAGAATATTTAAACTTTTAAATATAATATTTATAATACTTTATGAATCTGTAATGGATGAATTTAGGAGAACTTAAAGGCAAGACAAAGAAAAACATTAAGGATACATTTTTTTTCTTCAATACATTGCCCACTAGAGAGAAGATGGCTGTGCTTGACACATCAATCCCCATTCAATATTTATCCATTGTTTATTTTTGTAAGACTGTGGGCATTCATTAGCTTTTTGCTGAGGGAACCTCTCTAAAGACTGGTAGTAAAAATAATGACTAATTATAAAGGCTTCATTGGTTCTCCCAGTAAGTGGGCTCTACCCCAATGACATGTATTGCTGTCTTCTCATCACTGATTCTGTAGAAGTAGAGATTCCTGGCTGTCTTTCTCCTTCTCTCCTTAGAGAAACTATAAAATATAGAATTCAGGAAGTGGTTGGAAGATAAAGAAGATAATAATGCAAAGCAGAAAAAAAAAGCAGCAAAAATGAAACTATTTATAATGATCTTCACACATGATTTTCAAGACTTAGTTCTGAGGAAGCTGATCCAGTGAAATGAGCTCAGGATTTGCTCATTTTGCACATAGGGTGAAAGATTCTCCCAGGGACTTCTCAGCAGTGGCTTCACTTATCAGACACTTTCACTGACTCTTCGACTGTTACTTTCTTCTTTCTGTATAATGAAAATAATCCTACTTTCTCCTTTCTTTGTGGTGTATACTAAAAAATGAAGAAGAAGAAGAAGAAGAAGAAGAAGAAGAAGAAGAAGAAGAAGAAGAAGAAGAAGAAGAAGAAGAAGAAATCAACAAGAGTGAGAAGTTACATAGTAGAAAGTCTGAAGGCCATGTGGGAAAGAAGGGAAGCAGCAATTATGTTAACATATGGAGAAGCCAGGGTTGCTAATGCACTTGGTTTCTTTCATTTATCTTCTTCCTTCTGTTCCAAATGGCCTTTCTGGGCTGTGAGCACCTGATGACATTCTCACACTATGTCAAGGTACGTTCTTCCTGGAACCAGAGCTGGATAATGCCAGTTATTTTTTAATGAGAAATAAAAAATGGCAAATGAAATCTTACAGCCAGGGTTTACTGTCTGCATTAGCTCAGAGCTGGCTAAGTCAGGGATCTTCTAGCCCTGCTGTGCTAAAGAGGGACAGTTGGTAACCCCTCACTGCAGGGCAGATTCCCTGCCTTGCTTCTGTTGTTTACACATGACAGTCACTCTCATCTGCCACTTCTGCAAGTCACCTACAAGTGCTAACTCGTGGCCACAGAGACTCTCAAATTAGGGAAGACAGAACACATCAACACTTCTTTGCTCTTAAGGTAAGCACTACACTGAAAATAAATGTGCTTGATATTAGAAGAAAGTGAATGATATGAATCATGCTCAATAAATACTTGTGGAATGAATCAATGCAGGCCTTCTGTCCTACAGGTGAAATAATGAGGTTGATTAAGCAGAGACCTTGGGGGAGACTATAGGAGAGGAAACAATAGAAGACTTCCCCTTGGCCAGTCTCTATGTTAAATACATGCATACACCACTTCATTTAATACTCAGAACAAACCAATTAAGATCTGCTTTATTATGTAAAAACTTCTCATTTCACAAGGTAAAACACAAAGCCTAAAGATATTGAGGAAGCTAGCCAGGCCATTGTGGCTCAGTGGTTGAGCATGGACCCATCCACCAAGAGATCACTGGTCTCGATTCCCGGTCAGGGTAAATGCCCGGTTGTGAACTCGATCCCCAGTGGGGGTCATGTAGGAGTTGGCCAGTCGATGTTCTCCCTCATCGAGGTTTCTATCTCTCTCTTCCTCTCCCTTTCTTTCTCTCTAAAAATCAATAATCAATAAAGAAAAGAAAATAAAAGAAATTAAGGAAGCTTAATTTAGTCATGTTACATAGTGAGAAAGTCAAGAATCCATATTCCCCTGGTGCCAGTTCCTGACCTCTCCATTACTGCGTTGTCTCCACACTGACTGACCAAGCCCATCCACAGCCTTCCCTTACTCATTCTAAAATGCTTGTTCCCATCTTTGTGTGTTGACGTTCCCCAGGGTACAACTGAAATGTGAACTGTTTTTGAAGTCATTCCCAATTGTTCATTCACAGGTGGAATCCTCCTCTTCTAAATCACATGGCACTGTGGCTGCCTGTCATATATCATTGGCCATATTCTGCCTTGCCTCACTCCTTCAGTGACGGCCTTATATTCCACAGTAGGCTGCAACTTCCTTGAGGATCTATGTTCTTTTTCTCTTTGCCTCAACTTCCCTATAATGTCTACTACTATGTTGTGCTAAATGTATTTGGAATGGAGTCAAGATAGGAGGCAGTCTGGCAATTTTCTTATTGCTTACATTCTTTGTGTATTAGATCTGTGGATTTGAATATTTATAACCTGTTAACTCTGCTTTAAGTATGGATTATAAAATTATCCCACTTGGCCCTGGCCAGTTTGGCTCAGCAGTTAGAGCGTCGGCCCACGGACCAGAGAGTCCCGGTTTCAGTTTCTGCTAAGGGCATATACCTCGGTTGCAGTTTGTCCCCGGCCCTGGTTGGGGTCGTGTGGGTGGTGACAAGTCAATGTGTCTCTCTCACATCAATGTTTCTCTCTCTCTCTTCTCCCCTCTCTCCCTCCCACTCTATCTGAAGATAATTGCAAAAAAATGTCCTCGGGTGAGAATAAAAAAAAATTTATCCCACTTGGTATATGTGCATAACTTAATGACACTCCGGAGAATATGGAAGCAATCACACTAGGGAGCCCTTATATTTATAAAGTTCATGAATGACCTGTGTCTGATGGTTCCATGTGACTAGAAATAGGGAAACCAGTAAAAGGGTGTTTTCAAACATGGTTTTGAATGAACAAATAGTTGTTGCGAGAGCTTCATGAAAGCACAGATGATATATAGCCATATTAAATATATTATCATCCTCTCCTATTTGAAGTCTACTACTCTCTTTATTCATATCATAGTACTTAGTCACAGCTATCTGGGTAGAAAGAAGACAAATGAGGACTTACTTTTCAAGGGTAAGAGAAGGTTATCTTGATTGAAGTGTTTAAGTCTTTTCTCCCCCATCTCCCAATCTCAGTTATCAAGTATAATAAATTACCTTCCTGCCCCCAGGAGAATTATTAATGTAGATGTAATATTTCTCACCCTCCTCTATCTCTCTATCAACTAAAACCTTAAGTAATATTTTACTCTCATGCACTGTGTATTCTTCCCAAAGGGGAAATGTTCATGTGAACGATATTCTCCCATAGGAATAGACATATAAGGAATCTTGTAAGACCCTTATGTCTACTCAATGGCAGGTAGGTGCCCACATATTGCCTAGGAAGCAAGTGTGAATGATCAGTTAGGGATCATGAATCCTCAATGATGGACCATGCACCTGGTGTAATGGAGAAATAGGCCACTCCTCTAGTCAGTCAACCCACATGATGTCATCCCAGTACATCTTGGGGTGATTGAAGTTGCATTTAAGGTACTCTCAGGTACACCAGGACAATAGACTATTTCTAGAACTTGAGACGTTCCCATCTCCTTGCTATATCTTCCCAAGATTCTGTCATCTTTAAAAGTCAGGATCACATTGTTGCCTAAGGGCAATACAGATTTTGTTTGCTCGTCTTCTGGAGAGCCATTCTTTTGTACTCCTTTCAGACAATTTTTTCACTGTTATGAAATCACTAATTTTTCTCCAAACTTCCATCATCTATCATTTGTCTCTCTTTATGATGTATATTAATTTCCTCTTTAAGTTGTAGTTGTGTGAATTAGCTTCTTTTGGAGACAGAAAGTGTAGGATCTGTTCTGTTCAGCTTTGTATCCTTCATAGTTGCTATGAATATTTTAAAAGGAATGGAGAAAATAGGAAAGGAAAAAGGAATATGAGAACAGAAAAGAAAAGATAACCAAATGAAGCCTCTCTTAGCATTGTTTTCACTGGGCTTATTAGCCCAGGAAACAAGATGTAGTAAAAGATAATTATCTTAAGTCAGGCATGCTGGATTCAGATTCCAATGCTGTTAATTACTAGCTGTGTGATCTTAAACAATTTACTTAACTTCTTTGAAACCCAGTTTCTTTCCTAGAGAAATGGGTTTAGTATAACCTAGGTTGTGAGGCTGTTTAACGATTACAAGATTCTGGTGCACTATGGATCACCCAGGACACATGGCTAGCAGGCAATGTGTGGTGGCTATATTGCATTAACCCTTTCTCGGTGGACCTGGTTCCTATCAAACCAACTGAGTTTGTTTATTCTTTCTCTAAAGCAAATCCCCTTAATAGAATAGCCTTTCCCAGCTCCCATTACTAAGAAATTAAGGTTGCACATGTTTGTATTACAATATATGACAAGGCAGTAAGCTTCACCATAGTAAGGAATGACTTTAAATGTCACAGTTATCGTATGTGATCATTAGACTCTGATATGGACTTTTTTGTTAAAGGCAGGAGGAGACCGCAAATTGGCTCTTCAGGTTAGTTCTGAAGAATTAGGATGATCTTTTTGTAAGAATATGTTGTTATGTTCTTCCTAAGCGCGAAACAATCCATTGTCTCTCTGCCCCCTTGCAAGCCCTGCACAAAGCTCTATGCAAGGTGTTACGTATTTGGCTCTAAATCTCTGTGTTTCACTTAGTGATATCCTCACTCTTGGGTAGCATGGTGACTACAGCGATTTCAGCCATCACATCTGCTCCTAATAACGTCCAGCAGGTGAACAGGTGTCATTCTGTGTCTTCTAAAAGGACCTCCACAGGCTCTCCTCCAAATCTCATTGTCCAGAGTCAGGTCACATGCCTGTTCTTAGCCAATCCCTGCAAAGGGAATGGGATGTCCATGATTGGTGTAGACTGATCACTCTGTGCACCTGAGGCTCATGCTATACGAAGTAAAGGTGGACATATGAAGCAAAGAATTTTCTGTTAGAAAGGACTAAATATTCATAAGAATACGGGGCAGGTAACCAACAGTGATTACTCTGGTGGCTTCCTGAATATCAAAATGACTTTCTACAACTTTAAAATGGGAGTCATTGTTCTTTGATGATGCAGCGGGAAAAAACTGATAAGGAGTTACTTCATTAATTTTCATACATTAACAAAATAAAGAGTTGGTTTAAGTTTTTAGGACCAAATCAAGCATCTCTTTCTTCAAATGCTGTTTTCCCCCCACTTTGTCAACAAATGCTGGACCAAACACTTTACCTGAACTGATAGATAGGTAAGTGAGAGGAATTATTTATAAAATTAAGTGATATTTCAATGTTTGGCTTTCTTCACAATTTACCTTAATGGCAATACCAGCATTGGAATCTGGAAGAAGAAGCTCAAACGCCCAGATGCAGCTGAGAGCCAGCCCATCCACAGGTCATACGTGTGGAGGTTGTTACACGTGAATCGTCATGGGCATGTACAGGGCTGTGTCCTTCCACCTTGTTTTCATATTCCTGCCAGCTTCCTGAATCTGGTTCACCAGAATGTTGTTGCATCTGTGAACTCCTTTGTTACTGAAATGAGCCAAATTGTGTTTGTGTGCTTTCATGCATGAGTACTTACTAATATGACTCTCTTAAGAAATCAGAGGCTGGGGAATATTTAGAACCCGAAATTAACGCCACATGGCTGTCTCTTCACTCGCTGAAGATTCTGTAGACTCATGAGTACTTTTGAGCCACATACCTCCTGCCTTTTAGTTTGGATCAAGACCATTTTTCTTCCCCTTCAGCTTTTCTTATCAAAAAGAAGTTCATAGCTCGATGGCATGTGGGCTAAGATTACAGTCCAAAAAAAAAAAAAATGGGGTATCTCAGATCAAAAATTTCTTTTAAGGCTATTCTTGCTCTGGAAAAAGAAATAAAGGAAAGATAAAGAGCCACAGTTACTTTGTGGTTCTGACAATTGTTTTCAGAAGTCTATTCTTGGCAGGAGAGACCTTTATCTTCAGATCAACAAACCTGTCTGCTGGATGAAGCCTGCAGGTTTTGCAGAGGGCAATCATGCTTTGGTCCCTATTGATATTTATGAATTCTGTTTGTAAACAAAGAAACATTTTTACAAATCCTGCTCTTTATAATTTTACCAAGTTCTTTTGCCTACAATGGTTAAATATTTTTCTCTTCAAAAATCAAACAAAAATATATATTTCGTATAGTGGAAACCAAAAAGAAATATCTTTAGCATGTTAAAAATTACTCAATAAAAATGTACTGAGTCCTACCCAGATGTAAATTTCCTATGGCAGATGTTCTCCATAAGCAGGCTGATGTAGGGATAGCAGGAAGGTCTGATCTGTAGCCTTTTCTGGTTTCCACGGTATAAACACTATACTCCCATCACCATGGCTAATCTCAAGCTACCAACATTGACTTACCTGAACACGGAATTGGGAACAAATAATCACAATCTCCAGCACATCACTAGAGTTCCAGAATTTGAGAGAGTAAGATACATCACATGTATGTGGCAGCAATGGGGAATATTTCAAAGAGGAAACGATACTTCAGGGCAGGTGAAGTGTGGGCAGGGCATTATTCACGAGAGGAGCACGGTGAGCAAAATGATGGCACGAGGAGAGGGTGGTGAATATTCAGGGACTGGCAGGAACAGAAGCTGGTGACAGGGAAGAGAAGGGAATAAGGCAGGGAAATGGGAAAGGCATACGCTGGGAAAATGAACTTGATAAGTAATGGCAGCAAGTAGCACATCCACACCGTCAAGGAAAAAAGTGCTGAGTCGATGTTTTCCTGTGGAGCCCCAGGTATATTAGAGCATGCACAGACATCAGCACGTGAAAAGCAGTCCTGGGTCATAGTTCCCGGGGAACATACTAAGCAAGCCAGTGGCAGAGGCACTAGAAATGATCCTTTCCAGAGGTTATCCCACCAGCCTTTGCCCATTAGTGCATTTAGTGTCTCCAGCTTGCCTTAGGTTATGTATATTTTACTTCTAAGAAAGTTGGCACATCAGTATCTGTGAGCATGCATTATGACTTCAGGTTGTGGCTATTGCCAGACGGATGTCACTGGAGAAAATGAACTCTGAATTATCTATGTCCCTTAGCCATTGTGGACCCAGCCAGGAAGCCAGTTTGACTGCAATGACAGACCAGTAAGTGTGTGGGTAAAGAATCTCCAGATAGCAGACATTCATTGACCAAGTGCCTTCTCAGACACAGAACCCCCTGTACAGGGGACACTGTTCTTCTGGTATCAGTTGTCTCTTCTGTTTCAGGGACTTTTTCTCACGGAGGTAGAGCAGGATGAGATGATGACCTGATGCTCTCTATGGAGCCTCTCCTCTTTCCTCTGCTTGACTACACCGAAGAAGTGAAACACCGTCAGGACACTTTACATATTTACTGCCTCTTTTCTCTTCCTTCCCTTTCCCAGGCAACACTGATGTTGGGCTGCTTCCTTACATTTTATAATCGTAAAAAGTTGGAGGCTGTCTTTGAATCAATATTTCTTTACAGCTTTCCTGGAAGGGATCTTACTCCATCTGCCATATCCTCGGGGGATCTCACAGAAGAACTGAGGCCCAAAGAACAAGTCGTTGCCTAGGTTCAAAAAGCAGAGTCAGGGTTCATGTATCATCTTCAATTCCTTCACCCCTGAAGGGTCTTCACTCAAAGTGATTCACCATACAAGGCATAGAGGGATTCGACCTGTAAGACATGGAAGTGTCTGCTTAAGAAAGGGCCCAGGTAAAAGCAGAGCAGCAGCTCATAACAGAGGCAGGTGTCTATAAACTTGAGCTGTCTCCCTTTTCAGGTATCATGTTTGTTTTAAATGTGGCTTGGAAACATAAACAATGCAGCAAATCTGTTTGACATCCACTTGTTACTGACAACTATACTACGCCCAGCACACTAGGGTTTTGTCTCATTGTTGTTCCTCTGTGGAGGAGAGTCTGAGCATCCTATGCCACATCTCAGCATTTTCAGTAGTTACAGATTTTGAGGGATAGCAGAACTATGTTGCCCTGCAACTTGTGCCTGGACCACAAACTACACTCTGCTGGGAGATGACCATGGCTGATGAACTCCCTTCTCTTGCCATCCCGTCTTTGAAGGAAAGATCACTTGACCTCCTGTAATAACAGTACCATGTCCCCAACCGCGCTCACTCATCCTTGGATATAGGTTCTTCATACACAAAGGCTCTGGGATCACTCCATTCTCTCCTCTGGGAGGATAAACTGCAGTCAGGAATGGCATCTCTGCCTCGTTCTCCTGGACTGAATCCCCTTTAGCTGCTTCCCCAGGACCACTGGCTGCTTCTGTCATCCCACATTGCTCTGAAGGTCTCACTGTGCATGTCTGCCTCTTACTTGTGGGCAGGTGATGTGGCCCATCCATTTTTGTGCAGGGCATGGCAGACATTAGGAGATTTAATATGTGGTTAGATTCCATTGCTGCAAACTAGATGTGAAAAATTAATATTGGATTAAGTCTCTGACTTGTAATATCCTTCATACTAGCCCTTCAGTCTTGGGTCTGGAAGGGCGATAATGAATTAGAAGCCCAACACCCACTACCAAAGCCCAGCTAATGACGCTCCCAATCCAGATCAATATCTGTTTTCTGCCACATGATGTCCCTGTCTCCTGGATAGCCTCCTTTCCTCTTTATCTGTTGAGAGACTTTCTCTGGTAATGAGCCCAACATGGAGATTCTTGGAAACTGTTGATGCTCATTCTGATCTAGCTGGTTCCATCGTTAACCCAGCCCAAAGGTAGTACAGGGAATGATAGATTCTGAGATCAAATATATCAGAAGAAACACGTGGGTATTTATTTTTCTGCTATGTGTCATTTCTAATCCAATCAAATATTCCTTCTTATTGGGTCTCTCTTAAGCCCTATCTGCCTCATCCCTCTGTGTGATATAGTGAGGAAATAGATTTCAGAGCTTCCCCAAGTGCTTCAAAGTAGTGTTGTATAAAGTCTTTGGACATGGAAAACCTGAAAGAGTTTCAATGTGGCTTTATCCTTTCCCCAACTAGCTGAGCATCGGACAAGTCACAAGTCACTTAACTCTCTTGGCCTCAGTTTTTTAAAAATATTTATTTTTATATTCAAGTAGCTGTATTATTTTATGATACTCTATTGTTCCAGATTCTGTAAGGCTTTGATTCCAGCTCTTCTATAACCATCAATGTCGTTAGGTTATTTGAATTTAAATGAGCCCATTCTAATCTTTTGAGAGCAAATTGTCTTTTGCTCTAATAATTGTCTTCTCTTAAGATTGTGAAGATAATATCTTCTCTAAGTGAAGGATATTAGTATTTTATTGCCTTAAGTGCAGATTTATTAGATATTCCACCAAGATAGACCATGATCACCCATGTCCCAAACCAGCCTTTACTCTGAAAAAGGGAATCGAGCAATGCAAGTCTGTAACGCCCAAGCGGAAGAGACACCAGACCCTTTGTCCACCCTTTGTCAAGTGCTTGCTAGTGCCTGGAGTTGCTATTTTCACTGGACTTCCAATCTCAAGCAGTGTTTTTAATTCACAGAGTAAAATCCAACTGAGTTTGAAATCTGTTGCATCAAGTCACCAGAGGGATTATACATCTCTCTCTTTCAGAGGGGAAGTCAAGCACAGCGGTTCAATTAAACCAGCACTAAGTCCTGCACTCCAAAGACTGAAAGGCCTGAGGGAAATGCGTCAAGAAGAGAGTTATATGCTCCTGTTCACCCCTCTTGGCTAGAAAAATCATGGTGGTTGTTGACCAGAAAATTGAAGTAGAATGAGATCCAAGATGGCAGCCACTGCCTCCATTCCATTAACCTTCAGGCTGGAGTACTCTGCAGAAAGAAGGGTGACCAAGATGAATTACCTCTTGGACCTCAGTACATTGCTTCACTCACGTAGGAAAGCTATCTGAGATGTTTTCGACTCCCACCAAAAAGTGCCAAAAATTATAGAAGTTATTAGAATGGCGTCTTTTAAACTAGCCAAGCAAACCAGGTATCTGGAAGAAAAAGAAGAAACTTCTTCTAGGATTTCAGAATAAATGAGAGATGAAATGGTTGAAATGCTATGATAATTATTGGCTCTCAATTTAATGGTAATAATTACCTTAGCAAATTGCCATGTAACTGTTCAATGAGCAAGTTCATAATCTAATCCTACACTGTGTTTTTTTTTTTAAGATGGTTTCTCTCTATTTTTACATCTTGAGGCTAAAGATTCTTGCTTTCGACTAATTTGTTCTTTAATCCCTACTAACGAAAAGCCCTTGTTGTGCATAATGAGAGTAAAATAGTTGAAGGAAAGTATTTAATGAAATGTCAATCCTGTGTCCTGTGCAAACGAATCTTGAGCAGCTCACCCCAACAGACCTGTCCCCACACTGTTGTGGGTGCATTTGGTTCATTAAAAATTAAAAAATAAATTGTGATCTGTGGGTCACATCTGAGACCTGTGAGCCCGGAGAAGGCGGCTAACATGAAGCACAGCGACTCCAATTCACTCTGTGTAAAGGATGATGTGGCATTTTCTCCGCACAAGCTACAGCCTCCAGTGAGAGGAATGTTTTCTAATGTACAAGTAGAGTCTTGCTTTACTCTCCCTGAATCCTTTCTGATTCCTGATGTTCTTATAGAAATTATTCCTTTGGCTTTGCTTTATGGTACCATTGTCTCAAAAGGCATCACCATTTGTTTTTAAAAATTATTAATGTTTTAATTTGCAGTTGTTATTGTTATTGCTGTTTTGATCACATAATCTTTGGGTGACTTGCTTAATTATCTGATCATTCAACTGGAATTCACCAAGCTTCCACTGGGTTTCCAGTTCTGTGCTCACAAAGGACATGGACATATATTCTGTACAGTATTACAACCCAGAATGGACAAAGACATGTGGTTCAAATGGACTGCCTGGTGAAACGGCTAACTCTCCGATGTGGGAGAAATTTCTGTAGGCTGGGGTGGAGGTGAGATGCTGACACCGAGGTGGGATTTGAATTTGTCTCAGAATAATGTGTCAAGGCACAAATAATGAGTAGATGAAAGAGAGGGCAAAGAAACACCACCTTAAATAACAAAACACAGGAACCAGCAGAGATTTTATAAGAAACATACTCCATTGTGGATGATACTATATAAGTGGTACTAAATTTCAAAGTGGGAAGTGGGGAAAGGACCGGTTTGCGGCAGGAAGTGCGGATATTTAGGAAGGCGCCTAGCATAGGACTCGACACGCAGTTATGCAACAAAGAGCTGTGGAATGAATGCATGAATCTGGTAGTGCTGCCATGAACCCCGTGGGCTTCAGAATCACAGAACTTATACTTTGGAGTCCTTTCTCTGCTACTGATGGGAACTTGAGCAAGTTACCCAACCTCTTAAGATTCAACTTTCTCATCAGTAAAATATGCAGTTATTATAGTTATGTCAAGTAGGATTTGGGGGAGGTGGAAATGAGCTAGTGTATATTAAATACTTGGTAAATTACTTAGACATTGTAAGCACCCAATAAATAAAAGTTATTGCTATTCTAAATTTTGTACCATCATTATTCCTACACATATACAAGACGTTTGTGAAAGTAGGTTGGGGAGAGAGGTATGCTGACAGAGTGTCATGGAAGTGTGTGTGTGTGTGTGTGTGTGTGTGTGTGTGTAGCTAGGGGGTGCTTTTGTGCAAAGAGAAGAAAACTGATACCTCTTCACACTGAAACGCTGGGGAGCCCTTCACTTAGCAAGCGTCCCTGGTTTGGAAAAGGACTTTTTGATATTGAACTACAATCACCACACCACGATGGGGCTTCCCAGTGCGTCCGTATCAGGAATATCTCTTTTGACAACAATTAGTATCTTAGAGCCACCTTTCCTGAACTTACCCAGGTAGTTGCTTGCAGGTGATGGGATCACGAATTAGGGCATTATATGTCTCAAAGCCATTTCAATTTCTCAAATGTGTCATAAAGAGTCACAGTCACTCTGACAAATGTCATTTTATCCATATTTGCTAGATAACCTTCGACTTGCGGGTCCTTTAGACAGCTGTAAACTTCTTGTACTGTAATTCTATACAAGTTTCTTATCTTTTCAACACAAGAGAACCCTCAACTGCAAATTAATTTCGGGAAATGGAAAGTCTTTTTTCTGTGTTCACCTGTTTGTAAATGATAAGGGCCATAAACAACAGTTTTAATAATTCGGTCCTTTGCACAACAGCGACAGCTTATGATCCCAGCCTCCACCTCATCCCCACAGGAGCTGATCCCCGTCTCAAGCCAACACTCACTTCCTGTGATGAAATGCAAGGGCTCATCCCAATTTAATACATGGCTTCCTTCGTACGGAACATGCGAACCGGAATATCTGCTAGAGACCTGGGCTGCAGGGCTGCTCTCTGCACAGACTGCAAGCGAGGAAAGTAAATGGGCAAAGAAGTTGCACTTATTCTTATTTGTTATATTTGTTAAATGATTTCAGTATTGCTTAAAAAAAAAACCAACTCATTTCATGGAGTAGCTATCACTAGAGGGATGAGAGACAAAGAGGACAGCGGGCAAAGGAATCAAGAACAGCGTCACCAAAAGGACTCACTCAAGTCCAAGACAAAGCTTGAATCATAAAAACAAAATAGGTTAGGCATGGTTGTTTCTTAGGCAGTAATAATTACTCTTTTAGGGGACAGAAGAAAATCAGGACACCAATAAATCAATATTTTACCAATGCACCCATCCCAGCTCTCACATACCAACCTTTCATTGGAGGCTGGGAAGCTCCAGAAAGCAGTGCTTCAGCATGAACTCATTTTATCCATCTTCTGTCTTCTCCATCTCAGGACCTTTCCAGTGGTGTTGCGGTGGTCCCTGTGCCCTGCCCTCGCTGGCTCAGCCATCCCTGCAGCTGCCCTAGCCCTCTGCTACGACTGATCTGGCTCCTGGCTCGTCTCCACAGGCTCCTTCTCCT
Source organism: Tadarida brasiliensis (assembly GCA_030848825.1). Lineage (NCBI taxonomy): Eukaryota > Metazoa > Chordata > Mammalia > Chiroptera > Molossidae > Tadarida > Tadarida brasiliensis. The sequence continues at coordinate 66,523,442 of CM061270.1, read as the reverse complement.
CAGTGCCTATTAGGTCACTGTTCAGCCTTTGAGATGAATTACATAGCACTCGATTTTTCAGGTTAGGAAAAAAATAGCATGTTAAATGAGTTGATTTTAAAAAGCAATGCTATAATCCGGTTTCCCATGGAATGCCCTGGAAAAAGTCACAGCATTCTCTGAGCTCAGAAGCAGATGTCCTACCCTCTGGACCCACAGGAAATATCTATTGATTAAATTTAAGTGGTGTAAACAGTATTCCCCAGTATCCCTACTTAAGTTCTCTAAATCAAAATGTCTCTCCTTGGGAAAATAAAAATCACTCCACGAGAATTAGAATTCTTCCAATTTTATAAAAAAAAGATCTTCTGAAACATATCAATGTGATTTATAATAACAGAATAAAAAGGAAAAATCATATGATCAATAGATGCAATAAAAGCATTTGAAAAGTTCAACATTCCCATTCATGATAAACATTTTAATCATGCCTGAAATAGAAGGGGAATTCCTTGACCCGAAAAAAAAGGCCCTAAAAAACTATAGCTAACATCATATATAATATAAGAAAGCAATCCTGCTTTTGCCTCATGATCAGGGCAAGAATTTCCCCTTTCACTAATCCTTTCAATTTTGTACTAGAAATCCTAGACAGTGCAATAAAGAAAGAAAAAAGACATACACATAAGAAAAGAAGAAACAAAATTGTATCTGTTCATAGAAAACATAATTGTTTTCATAGAAAATTCCAAAGAATCCACACACACACACAAACTTCTGGTACAAATACATAAGTTTTGCAAAGTCACAGCACACAAATAACACAGACAAATCAATTATATTTTTATATACTAACAATGAACAATTGAAATTTTAAATTAAAGAAAAATATACCATTTACAACAGCACCGAAAAAAATAAAATAGGTATCAATCTAACAAAATCTGTGCAAGATCTATATATTGAAAGCCACAAGACAATGGTGAAAGAAGTCAAAGAATATACGCTTTGACTAGCTGCATAGCTTCCACTAAGGTCACTGACTTTTCCTTGGCCTCAAAAACCTGAATTACGAAACAGACTCCTCTGCAATCCTGTACATACACTCTGCTTTTGGGCAACTTTAGTAAAAGCCAATAATGATACTTAACATTTCTTGAGCACTATATTTAATTTAATTTAATAATCACAATAATTCTATGAGGTTGATATTATTATTTCTTGGATTTTATTTATTGATTTGAGAGAGAGAGAGAGAGAGAGAGAGAGAAACATCAATTTGGTGTTCTACTTACTTATGCATTTCATTGTTTGATTCTTCTTTGTGCCCTGACTAGAGATTGAACCTGCAATGTTGGCATATGGGGATGATGCTCTAACCACCTGAGCTACCAGGCCAGGGCTGAGGTTGATATTATTATTATTCCACAATTATAAATTAAGAAACTGAGGCTAAGAGAGATTATATAATGTGTCCCAAATCACACCATTAATGCCAGAACTAGGAATCCCTTCCATATGTTTCCGGCTTTCTGTGCCAGGTCCTGACTGCACACCATTTGCCTGGTGAGGCGGGCGGGCAGCAGATGGAATGGGACCTTTGAAGCACAGGCAGGTGGCAGCGTGCCTTCTGCCACCTCAGTGATCATTGGACTTAAGGTTCATTCGCATTCTTCTTCTGATTGGCACTCTGGTTTGGGGACCATCATCAGTTTCTATAATCTGTTCTTTGGGGGTATATAGCGGGGGGCCTTATTGCCAGGAGGAGATGTTAATGGTTTTCATATGGGCCCCTTTGTGTGGTCTTTATGTTTTCTCCTCCATCAAGTCCTGACTTGCTGGTTATCCAACATTTTCCAAACTCGCCTTCCTTCCAGACCACTGGGGTTGAAAGAAGCTTGAGTTCATCTCTCCACTCAGCAACCGATCCAAGTCTGGAAGGGGGGTGGGGGTGGAGCCTGCCCCTGGGATGGGACTCACCCGAACGGCCAGCCATCCTTTCTCCAAACGAGCACCAAGGTTGCACAAAGCCCAGGTAGTGGTGTGAGCCTGCCCTGCATCACTGTAGCCCCGCGGATGCTCCAGCCCCCGTATTTATTGCCAGTACTCGGTGTTTGCAGCCGTTTCCCAGGCTTGAAATGCAAAGTGCGTTGTATCTAGAAACTGACAAGTGAAGATTTGTATCCATTTGCTGTGTCTGGTGCGATAGCACAAGCAGTGTGTTTTGTACTTAAAACACAAGCTGGTTTTATATAAAAATGCATGCGAGTTGAAAGCTCGGGCCCAGGGAAGCTGGTTGATGAATGCATCCTGGTAGGCAATTAAGAAAGGGACAAGATAATGCAGGGAAATTATATTTCTCTCGTTTTGCACAAGATTCAGTGTTGTTCCCTCCTAATATATCAGCTACTTCCATCCTCATGCCACGCTGGAATTTTCCTTCCTGGAATTTATGGGTGCACATTGGCTATGTATCATTGCTCTTATTTAATTTCATGGCAAACACAAGCGCATCTCCACTCTCCTCTAAGCTGCACCTTGCTGCAAGCAACAAATCGCAGAAATATACGCCTTCTCCTGGAGGCTAAGGCAGGGGATAAACATGGTAGGCTTCTCCAGATCCCTGTCTCTGGAGCACGGAGCAGACATGCAGCCCGCCAGGGCTTTCTGAGCTGACGGGAGTCCACTGCCACTCTGGCCATCGGAGGGTTGCTCAAAAAGTGATGTCTCTAGTTCTGCTAATGCTCACCGAGTTCCCAGGAGACTAGGCATGGCCTGGAAATTCAGCTACCTTTCAACTGCAGCACGCCTGTGCCTCTTTATTTTATTTTTTCTTTATTGATTTTAGAGAGAGAGGAAGGGAGAGGGGGAGAGGGATAGAAACATCGATGAGAGAGAACATCGACTGGCCGCCTCCTGCATGCCCCCCACTGGGGATCAGGCCCACAACCTGGGCATGTGCCTGACCGGGAATCGAACCGGCGACCTCTTGGTGCATGGGTCGACGCTCAACCAGTGAGCCACACTAATTGGGCACCTTTGCCTCTTCAAAAAAACATTCCAGATCCACTCTTCTGCAGGGCTCTCATGAAACCCAGATTTGAGAGTTGGTCTCAATGCGTCTGTAGTGTCTGAAACACTCAGCACGTCCTCATAAGAGGAGATGGCTAACAGCAGGATAAAGTACTCCCTGCCCCTCACAGCCCCCTCTCATCAGTCTCCCACTGTTTCTGACACTCCCATGGTATTTCACAACTTTGTGCCTGGGTTTCAAGGCCCCACATCACGACTTAGCACACTTATTCCCCGTGGGTTGGAGCGCAATAGGCCGCAAAGACAACAATAAGCAACAGGAACAGTGGATACTTATTAACACTCACTGTGCACTAAAGCATTCTAGACGCTTAATGTACATGATTAACCCACACAGCAACCTTACGTTTTAGATACTCTCTCTCTTTTTTTTTTTTTATCCTCACCCGAGGACATTTTTGCATTTATCTCAGATAGAGTGGGAGGGAGAGAGAGAGGAAGAGAAAGAGAAACATCAATGTGAGAGAGACATATCGAGTGGTTGCCACCCACATGTCCCCAACTGGGGCTGGGGACAAACCGCAACCAAGGTGCATGCCCTTAGTGAGAACCTCACCCGGGCCTCTCTGGTCCACGGGCCAACGCTTTAACCGCTGAGCCAAACTGGCCACGGCTAGATACTCTTAAGGTCTCCATTATATAGTAGAAACTCCGAGACATGAAGAGATGAAATCACCTATACACGCCATTACTCTATGAAGCAGCTGAGAGAGGTCCTAGCCCAGGTCTTTCGGACTCACCTCTGTGCTTGGTCATAGGAGTGAGCCACCCCTGCAGCATCCATCATTTCCAGAGCGCCAGTTGGTGCCCCAGATTAGACTTCCCGCATCTGACAGGCTCCGAAGAAATGAGATGATGAATGGCAAGGTCTGCTGGGCAAAGGGAAGCGGACATTGTGTGTTAGCAGACCCTTTGCCTTACCACGGTTTGAACAGCTCACGTCTCAGCCAGAGAGTAGCATAGAGAGGGTTTTAATTAGACAGGAGAGTGAGAAAAACGGTGTACTGGAAAGAGCATAGGCTGTGCTGGCATTGGGTTGAAGTCTTGTGTTTTCCAACAGTTTCCAATCAGTCATATCGGAGCATAGAGGAGATTTCACACATGAGCAGCGAGTGGGACCAGAGGAAGGGTAATTGTGTCCCCAGGATGCGGGGGATACCACTGTTCTTATACGTAGTGGTGACATTAAAAATATTTAAGAGTGTGCACAGCACAGGGCCTCGCCACAGGACAGACACTGGCCCTGGTGTTGGAGAGAGGACCTGAGAGTCCCCTTAGGGGAGATAGGCAAGGTCCTGAAGGAGGGACTGGGGTGGCAGGGAGGTGGGGAGCTTGGACAGTGGTTAGGCACATATCAGGAGGGAAGGTTTTTCATGCTTTAACCACCAATGTGTGTGTATACTGTAGAGGTTCAGTGCAGCTTGCACAGAATGGAAAGCCTCAGGACCTGTACTGCAGAAGGCAGAGCTCAGCTGAGCAGTGGGGATAGTTGTAGCTCTTACATCTAGCCTTTGGCAAGGAGAGCTTTGCCGGATCCTGTGAACATAGCTTTTACCCCACCCCTTACTCCCACGCCCCATGGCTCCTGGGCGTTGTTGGGACCTGCCTCTCCCTTCCCTTCTCAGTTGCAAGAGCGTATATCTTTCCCTGGGTCAGTCCTGGTGGAGAACGCCAAGGTCAAAGCAGGCTCAGAGACTCTAGGGAAGTGTAGGGAGTTATTCTTCAGCCCCCAGCCTGTGGTTCAGTGGGCCCCTGCTTGGCCCAGCCCTCTCCTCACCCCTGCAAACTAGTCTGGTCTCCATGACTCTACTTCCCTCAGGGTATTGGGGTTCTTCTCTGCATCTGGCATCTGTCCTCAATCCAACTGCCCTCTTGGGGTCCGGCTCCTATGAGAAATGTTCTTTTCCGGCCTTACCCCAGCAATTCTGGGATCTTAACAGCAAAATGAGTCACACATATACTAATTAAGCCACAGGGTTCAAATTGTAGCTCCAGTCCTTTCAGTAGGCTATCCTCAGGCAAGTTGCTATTTTTTTCCTTCTTATAAACCATACAACTCCCCTTCCAGAATGCAGCTGTGGTTTGGGAAGGAGTGTTCTGTTTTCACCATGTACCTGTAATAGTCACACGTAGCAACTATTCCCTGGAATCAGCCGCTCCAATCTCGTTGGGGTGGGAACATCATTTATGAACAGTTGCCTTGTTCCCTTGGATGTTCATCTGTCTGTTAGAAGGTGCTTGTCCTCCAAGACTCAGTCCCAGCATCATCTCCTCTGGGGTCTCCCTGCTGCAGCCCATCCGGCCACGTGGGACGCGCCTCCCAGGGCCTCTGAGCTTCTCCCTGTCTCTTTACCTAGAAAATTCTCTTACCAGGTTGTGAGGTTCTTTGAGATCAGGGACTGTGTCTTTTCTATCTCTGCTTTCCAAACAGCCGACATCATGGCTAACCTTCAATACATATTGGAAGAATGAATGAATACAAGAAAACATGAGTAAAATAATAAATTTATTATTTTAAAAAACCCGTTCATTGATCTTTACATGAGTCTTTTTAACAGAGCAGATATTAGCATCACATGATGAAAGACCTAAGACCGAGAGAGGCACAAAGACTTGCTGAGCTTGGGTAAAACAAAAAAGTATCTGGGCTAGAACCCAGGGCTCAGGAAGCCAGGACTGTAGCCAGGTCTCCGCCTCCCAGCCCTGTGCTCTCGATGATATTTTGTAACTGGATAAGTTGCCTGAAGTTTGTGTTTTCTGCTGCAATAATACTTCACTGCTCTGCCGTATTATCTCGACCCAGCCATGGGCCCTTGATGTCATGAAGAGGTAATTATTGCAACCCAGGAAGGAAGACGTGTGCTCCGTATTTTGGAGGCCCGCTCCCTGTCGTTAATTCCGGTGCTGAATGTTGTGACACTTGTCATCGCAAAGACGATTTTCCTCAGATTTAATAATCGCAATTAAGTCTCAGATTTGATTTTAATTTCAGACCTTGATGTCATGAAGTATTAATTATCTCCATTACCTACTGATAATATTCCTGCAAACATGTACATGTTTGATTGGCAGGAATCTTTATTAATTTACAAGGATGAACTCAATTAGAGAAGCTCATTTGTCGGCACCATTCCACCTACATACCCTCTAGTTTGAATGGAGCGAGCTCCTAGCCAACTCAATGGCAAGCATCGAGGGTCAGACCCGTCAGTGGGCTGGCTGACTCGAGCAGAGATTGATTGACACGTATTTCATTGTCTGATCTGCCTGAGTTTGCTTTCAAATGAGTGAGGTAAACCTTGGGGACTAATTAAGATTCTTATAGTAAAGTAATGAGAGAGCTTTTCTGTGTCTACTCGACTTTTTTCCTCCTTCCATTTCCATGCCTAGGGTTTTTCTCGGGGCGGCGGAGTCACACCTCATTTAAGGAGCTACATATGTTTCCACGGTGTTTTAACAAATCTCCATGAATGCTAATAATTTATATTAAGTGAACTGGCTCCTTCTAGCTACCTACCCACCACCACGCAGCCCAGAGTGAAGGGAACCATGCCTCGGCGGGGTCGACACCTTGGGATTTGGGAAACGAACCCTGCTTGTCCCCTGTCCTGTGTCACTTACAAGAATAACATAGTTTGAGTTGGATAAATTCCTCCTGATGAAATGAATATTTATGAAATTAAGGAAGACTGAGATAGCTTGAGGATGATTCTCCAGCACAAGGACGTGGTGGCGACAGTCCCTTGACCCTCCTACTGAAGCATGTCTTTGCCAAATGACTCTGCAAGCACAGTGCCTTCTGGTTCTGCATCAGAAGAGAACTCCGTGCTTAGGCTCGGGGAATAACGACGCAGAATAATAAAACAAAGAAATGCCAACAATGCCTTTTACTTACACAGTCCCTCCCTGAGGAGAGCAGCTGCTTCTTATGTGTACACATAACCAAGCAATGCAAGCTTTAGATAGTGTTCAGAAAAAAATAATAATAATTCAGTCCTGTTCTATCATCGACAAGGGCAAACTGGAGTTTGTGGGGAAATGTCCAGGCAGAGTAAAAATGCTGGGAGAGAATCTCAAATCAATTCGGGAGAGAGAACGATGGTTGTTTGTGATTTGAGGCTAAGGCAAACAACAGATTTTTACTTTAAATATTTGCCTTCAGAATTACTTTCGCCTCTGCTGTGATGAAAGGACTGGCATTCTTTTTGTTCAAAGGGAACTGTATCGGCTTTAGGAAAAAGGATACATATTTTTATATGAGAGTCGTTCTCAAGCATCTTTATGATCTTTAAAAGGAAGTTGCTGGAAACAGGGACCCTATGCCCTGAATGCAGTTATGCTCTCTCCTCTCTATGCCTCTTTCTTGCTATTTGCTCGCTGTCCTGGCTAGACTGCTGTGGGGGTCTGTCAGATGCCAGCCAAGAGCTTCTTGGACTTGGTGGTCTGTCAGCACACCAAAAGGATGTTGTTCAGTGTCTTTTCCCCAGCTCATGGGTAAGACATGATCCAGCTCTGAGAAATCCCAACAAGAGGGCCAGGAATTGGAGACCCGTGGGAGGGGTTACCTTGCAGAGATCTCGCCCCGGAGTACTTGGTTTTGATTATTCCAGAAAGGATTAGATGGAGCTAAAATGGCAGGATTCTTTCTTGCCTCCACAACAGGGAGGGTGGAGGGAAAGAGAGTATCAGGGAGACTGTCTACACGATCCATCAGGGAAATAGCCTTCCTCTTTCTCCTCTCCAGGCCCATAGGGGTAATGCTGAGCAAGGCACCTCTTGCCACGGGACTGGCTCTTCCAGAATGGTTTCTATGGAAACTTAAATGTATGAAAAGTTAATAGATACTATAAGCAAAAATTATCCCATGTTTATATAAAATGCTCAGTAAAAGAAATTTAAATGCTTAATAATTGAAGAACTTCTCAGTGCAATTATGCATTAAATGTATTTTGTTGTTGTTGTGACTAAGAACAAAGGGTTGCATATATATTTCCCTCAACATTTCCTAGGATAGATTGATGCAATGCTGAGTGCTCAAAATTATGTACAGCACAGATTAAGTTCTTGCCCTTGGAAAGCTAGCAGTCTCCCCAAGGAAAAAGCTGCACACAGAGAAGTCAAATTAATTGGATGATAGCTCCATTTTACACACTGGTGTCACCTTATAAGCCTGGCCAAATGGAAAACCATGTTTTGACTCTATAAAAAACGAATCCTACGTGATGCTTTTGGTCTGAATTGTTCTGTGAGTTCCTCCTTGATCAACCCCTTTCCTCTGAAATGGGTCATTTTAGCTACTTCACAGTTCCTGCATATTTCCGTGATGTTGACATATACTGCCCCAGGACCTTGGAGTAGTCCATCAATACTCAGGTAATCAAATTTGGTTTCACCTTTTGAATCTATTTTGCCCTTCAGTTTCGTATAGACAATATCTCATCCGTATCCTCTAGAAATATAATATGAGCCATGCATATACTTTTAAACTTTACAGTAACCATAGTAAAAAGACACGGATGAAATTAATTTTAACAATATGTTGTTTCACCGAAAATATCCAAAAATATTTTCACTTCGACATGCAATCATTTTAAATGATCAATGTTATTTTGCGTTCTGTTCTCGTAGAGAGTTTTAGAAATCCCGTGTGCGTTTCATGCTTAGGGCACCTCTCACGTCAGATGGGCCACGTTTCAGGAACTCCACAGCCACGTGGGGCTAGTTGCTACCTTACTGGCCAGCGCAACCCGAAAGCAGTGGCTTTCAGATCTGAGCCCTCAATGAGCAGCGGGAATCACTTGGGGATGGTGTATAAATACCAATTGTTGGTCCCCAGCTGAGGCCCACTGAATCCGGAGCTCTGCGGGGGTGGGGCCCGCTGATCTGCTTTTACAAGCCTCCTAGGGAATTCTGATGATTGTGAAAATTTAAAAATAACGACTCTAAAAATACAGAAACAATTATTGTGGGTAGAGTGCTTGGGAAAGGATTCAAGCAGAAGAGTCAGCCCATAATGGCTCATTGTGTATATATTTCACCAAAACAAGGGGATGATTTACAGAGAAACAAATGGAATTAATAATAATTTTGTTTCACTTTAATGCTCTCCCACCCATCATTTTGTAAACATTCGTGCTTACAACTTCGGTCTCTATGACGGACAAGAACTCGGTCCAGCTCAGCAGCCAGGCGCACGCTGGGCGTTTGTGCGGTGAATGACAGCAGGCGGGGCGGGTCCAGCGTGTGGGAGGGCGGGCACGGCAGGCTGAAGCATTTGGCCTTGGTCCTGCAGAGAGACGATGGTACTCTTTCGGCTCTAGTCAGTGGTTTCTTGTTCTCTGCCTGACACTAGCTCCCTCCAAGGGGCAAATTCTCTCTTGGGAAATGCAAACAGTTTTGTTTTCTTTGGGATAATTGCTTATTTTGAATAATATATGCTGTGCATAAGTAATGAGTGGAGAAACAGTGTGCAAACATGCCTTTCTTCAATTGCCTCCCATTTAAGCCCCCGGAGAGCCATGCAGGGGTGGACAAGGCCACCTCCCCAGCAGAAGTCCCTCCAGTCCCTGCATTAGCACATTAGCATGGCAGACACACAGTCTCTCTGCTGGGTTTGGGAACAGCGGCTTCAACCTGCTGTCTTGTTTACTAAATGGAGTCAGCAGATAATTTCACGGTGGTGTAGACAGCATGAAAATCCCGCTCAAGAGTCATAAACCCTGCTTTACACTGGCCCAGCTTGTACACGGGCTGTCCTCTCAGCCCCGGCCAGTCGGAAGCTGCAGAGTCACCCCAGGAATGGAAGATGGAGTTTGGGGAAGAGAAATGCATGCCTGGTCTCATTACTAGTCCCAAGGGAGGATGTAGAGGGGATTTGGGCCAAATGAGTGGGGAGAGAAGCATTAGTCATAATCCACAGTTACAAAGTCGAGGAAATGAAAAATTTCTCTGGTCTGAGAATCAGGATCACTGTGTTCTCACTGGATAAACAAACCTTCAGTGAACAGGTGTCTTGGACCAAGAGGAGGCTAAGTTCATCCCCTCTTCCACATTTATTTATTCTTAGCTGTTCTCGATCAAAACACTCATAGTTCAGGGAGTGCCCCAGAGGTTTAGCTGAAAGTACTGTCTTTGGGAAGGAAAGAGAATGGAGGGGTCTGGAGAAGCAGTTGGAAGGGGACACTCAGGAGAAAGAAGAAGTCTAATGCTGATTGAGTTCCTGAAGGGTGAGATGCTCCCTCATGTCCATTTCGGATCTTTGAATCTCTAATTTCACTATAGAGGATGTTTCATGCATGCTTGAAAAATAATAATTCCAATGAAAGCCTCTTAGCCTGCATGCAATACACACACGCGCGCACACACACACACACACACACACACACACAATGGTAACGTTAGTTACTTCTTTAGTGGCCCATTCTCCAAACAGCCTCACTAAGGATTAGGCTTCAATACAGGAGTTGAAGGGTAGGAGCACCCTTCCCTTCAACTGGAGGAAAGAGCAGGAGCTACAGGTAGACTGTAAAGTAGATAATTCCACGGAGTGAAGATCACAAATATTTATCTAGTGCCTCAGTTTCACAAATTTGAGTGATGGGAGTTTGAGGACCTGAGATCTGCTGATTACAGGTAGTGATTTCCAGTGGGAAATGCCTACACCTGACCACAGTGCAGAGGCTGAGGCAGACTGGATTTCAGAATTTCTATCCACCCTCTCTTGTTCAAATAAACCTTCCTAGGAGAAGCATCATTAAGTCCTAGCAAGTCTGCAAAACTCTAATCATCAGGGAATGGATTCAAGCCAACAGATGAAGATTAAAAGAAAGCATTATCATTCTTAGTGATTCTTGGATAAATTACAAAATTCAATTATAGGGACTCATGGGCCAATTGTCATAAGCCTAATGGGTACCAAACACTCATCTTCGTGTTAGAGAAGACTTCAGCTTCCCTCTAAGAGGCAGAGTGAATCATATATGTCCAAACAGAGTTGCCTGGTTCACAGGCAAACACATTTGTCTGCGTTCAGCTACCTGGTTTAGAACAAGTGCTAAGGGTCTCCACAGAAGACTTGTGCTACTGCTCAGATCTGAGTGCAACGGACAAGAAAGAGTTGAGGCTAGTAATGAGAAATGAGAAATTCCAGGAGGGAAAAAAAAAATGCATTTCTTGGAAAGATGCTCACATTCTGCAGAAAGGTTAGTTTAAACATCTGAGCTAATGTACTGTAAACTGTTAAACTATTTCCTAAACAAAGGCAGTGTCTAAGTGGCACATGGATTGTTTTTGGTGGGTGCATTGTGTGTTTTGGGTTGCAGCTTGTTTGTAACCGAAAGCAAACAGTCGCGGTGTGATGGATTTGCCTATGTGTGAAATAGATCTTCAGCAAGGGAATCACAAAACGTTTACACTTCTAGACGTGAGCACTCCCAACACAGCACATTCTGCCTTTCCAATTTCGTCCAACTGTGATGGAGGGAAGGAGAAATTCCATAACATCAATGTGCACTTAATTGTCAGAGGGAAATAAAATTACAAAGTTTAGTAATACCATAAAAATCTGTGCTGTTATGCAAGAACCTAAAATTACATGCTCTCTAAAGGAAAATCATTATACTACAGGGACTCACAAAAGCTTTCCAAACAGAGCTGCATAATCTCACAGTTAAGAGCAGTTACTTGGGGTTGAAAGAGACTAAAAACAAACAAACAAACAAACAAAAACGAAAAGCAATAATTGTCAGGCTGTAAGAGTGGACGGAGTCAAGACGACTTTGGGTCATTCTGCTATTTTGAGCCTGTAGAGTTAAAGGTGCAAGTGTGAAGATAATTTGTCTTATAAGTGTACATTTAAATTGTGTCCTGTTATTTGATTTGAACTCTAATTAGCACGTTCTTTTACATTCTAATAGGTAGTTCAATCTTCTGTTTAAATAAAGCTGTTGGATTCTCTTAAAGAGGGCCATAATTTAGGGAAAAACAAACAAACAAACAAAAATGAAAGAGACACACCATGGATAATTAGCTCATGTAATTTGGGAGATTTTCCCAAAGGTAGGAGACTCGTGTCTTCTCAATGAAGGAGGTTGCTACAGGAAAGGACACTCACTGGGTTTTGTAAACCGATCCTTCGAATTAGAACCTGGGCTTTGTTCTGTTCTATATATGGAGACCAAAGCAAGAAGGCGTCAGGTGATTTATCTGGGCCTCTGGGTACAGGGAAACATAAATGGAGTCTCAAGTCACTGCTGTGTGTTTTTCTTCTCCAGCACTTGCCTGTCCTGGGTGATTTGGTAGAGTTGGGCTCCTGGGAGATGACCTTTTAAGAAGCAGCACAGTGAGCTGAGCTGTGCTATTTACAGAGGTCCAGCACCACTGCACTGGGGCAGCTGGACATCCCAAGGCCATTCATTACCTGGAGTTCTTAGACATTACGTCCCACTTTGGTCAAAGCTCCTGATCAATCAGTGCAAAGATACGCCCTCATTCACCCACCCTAATGCCCTGCTAAGTCTTTGAATTTCTCCTTCACTCTCATCCAATTGGAAAGGGAATGGCTTTGGACTCAGGCAACCCCAGGTTCTAGGACTGACTCTGCTTGCTAGCTGTGTGATCCCAGGTGCAGTTTTTGAAGACACCGAACCTCCATTGTTTTCTTTGTAAATTGAGGATAATAATACCTACTCCATAATTTTATTAGGATTACAAAAAAAAAAAAATACATGCTCTCTTCTTTTCTCTTGGCAGCAGATATGAGTTTGTGGGCAATGAAAAATTACTAGAAGAATGAGACTCACTTCTGGCAAAGTGAGTAGAAAGAACACAATATTAAGAATCAACCGTCACGATGCTTCAGACCAAGCTAATGTGCAATCATAAGCCAACTTGCTAGATTTAGTATAAGTATATCCCATGTAGTATTTGCATCATGCCTATGCTTTTAAAAAAAAAATGTTAATATTGGAAATTCGAATTTAATTGGATGCCTTGTATTTCATCTGGCAACACTCATCACCCAGTGTCATGCATCTGGGACCAAAAGGATGTGTGTTCATAGGTCACCAGGCAAGGCTAATGCACTTAGAAGAACTGCCGGCAACAGGGTTATTATTGAGTTGGAGAGGCACTGGATGGGGAGGGACTTGTTGGGGTTCTTGTAACAGTCCAGTCTAACTAATCATTAGGATACGTTAACACTTACCGAACAAATAATTGGTGATGGCTAACAGATCATAATTATTATTGTGCACAGGTTATATGTGGGTGATCTTGAGCTGGGTGTTTACAGCTTAGGAAAAGAGAAGCCATGATACCCAGAGTTTACTCTCCTCCCAGGAAATAAAACATGAGAAGAATAAGCCACTCACCTCTAGGGCATCACTGGGCAGCACTGGAGAGTGGGGACTTCCAGGAGGACAGGTCTTGAGGTCCTCAAGATGCTCTGGGATAGGAACAGGGTGAAAGAGGCGACACCTCCCTCAACCTCTCCCCTACAGAGAGTGGGACTTGTGTCTTTCCTCTTTTTATTTTTCCCTGTATTTAAACTAAAGCACACTATGAATGCCAGCCCAGGTCACCTAGGAAAACATGGCTGTGAGAACGGTACACTCATTCACTGTATTTCTGTTGGCATGTCTCCTGTCTGCGCTGGTGCCCTCATTAGTACCCACGCTCCTGCCAAGGGGAGCCTGGGTTTCCTCCGGACATTGCACGGCCACCCGTGGTACACGAGTGCGCACATCTTTCCTAATGTGTGAGAGTCATTAAAATTGTATTTTTGCCTTACGGATGTAAAATAGTATCTCATTATTTTCATTTGCATTTCTCTGCTTGCTAGAGAGTTTGACAGCTTCTTCTTACACCTATTAGTCATTTTGTCCTCTTCTTTAATGATCTATTAATACCTTTGTTCACATTTCCACAGCATTTCATGACTTTAGATATTGTTGTACAGGTTTTAAATATCACACCTATCCCCTCCCGGCTTTCATACCCCTGTCTTGTTTGTGCCAATTGTGTCCTTCAATGCACAGAAGCTCTTCATTTTTGTGCAACATCCATTAATATCTCTCTATTGTGTATGCTTTTAATATCTCATTAATTACATTTTCCTCTCTCCTAGGTATCATATTTATTCTTCAGTATTTTTTCTATTACCTTCTTAGATTCCCAGCACTGCCCATTCAGACCTTTTTTTAGATTAACATCAATTTTATTTTTTTTCTAGCTTTTATTTCATGTATAATTGATATATAACATTATATAATTTTAAAGGGTACAATATCATCACTGATGGTTTGATACACAGATATGTTGCAAAATGATTGCCATGGTAAGGTTAGTTAACACATCTGCCACCTCACATAATTACCTTAATTACCTTTGTGCGTGTGCATGTGTGTGCGTGTGTGTGTGTGTGTGTGTGTGTGTAGTGAGAACTTTTAACATCTCACATCTTAATTTATTAACTCCACTTTTATATATGATGCAAATTAAGGTACATGATTTTTCTTCTTTTTGTAAGGGAATTGTTACTACATCATTACTCTAAACAATACCTTCTTTTCAATTTTACTGCTATTTCTGAAATTCTGGCTTTAATCTATTGCTTTCTTCTCCCCCCGGGTCAATATTAAATTGTTTTTAACTACTATGGCCTGATAGTGAGTCTCAATGACTGGTAGAGTAAGTGGTCTCTCTTTATTTTAATTTTATATAATTGAAGTAGCTATTAAAGGGATTTTATTCCTCCATAAACATTTTAAAATGAGTTTTACAAGCCCCTCAAATATTCTCCATAAACTTCTTAATATAATAACTGTACATTTGTAGCTTAATTTGGAGGCTTTTTCGATTTTTTGGAACAATTTGTATAAAACAGGAATTAACTCTTTTGTAGAAATTTGGTAGAGTTCTCCCGTAAAACCGGCCTGCACGTTTTGGGAGCATGACTGTCAGTTACTATTGCACTAAATGTTTACTGCCTCGTGAAGGTTTTCGTTTTCCCCTAATTCTGGCTTTTTTTCCTAGGAATGTAACTATTTCACTTAGGGTTTATTTTTTAACAACTTTATTAATTGTTTACATCTATATCTATTTGTGTTAGTGATGTCACTCTTTTTTTTTGAATTACAATACTAGAATTGTGCATTATTTAAAGTATTATTTGACTTTGTGTGTTTCTAAATGTACAGTTTCATTGAAATCTGTCCTTACATTCCTTCCTTTTGACTTATTTCTATTTCTTTTCTCTTATTCTAATTTCTTGGGGTTTTTTTACACTTTTCTGAAAACTGTAATTTAGCACTTCAGTTGGGACCTAAAACTCTATTTAGTTTTCACTAAGTTCATATATATATATATATATATATATAATATTCTGTATAAATATAGGCTTATTTACTAGCATGATTTTTCTAAACACATGGAATTTTTAAAGCTATTTTTATTATCAATTTTTTTGCATTTTGTTTATAGAATCTAGTATGTATGATATTTGTTTCTTTCTCTTCTTCTTCTTCTTCTTCTTCTTCTTCTTCTTCTTCTTCTTCTTCTCTCTCTCTCTCTCTCTCTCTCTATATATATATATATATATATATATATATAATTTTTTCTCTCCTTCCATTCCTGCCTTTTTTAAAATCTATTTATTTATTTCAATAATTTATTCTGCTTTTCTTTTTTTTAAACACATAATTACTTTTCTACGTGCTGTATCTGCACTGAATGTATTCTATTGAATCATCCCATAGACTAATTGAATATATATATGTATTATTCAGATTTTCCATATTTCTATTTATTTTGCCTTCTACATGTTTTCATTTCTGAGAGGCGTGTGATAAGCTCTTCGACAACAATTGATAATTTACCTATTTCTCTTTTTATTGTTGCTCGTTTTGGCTTTGTGTATTTTATAACTATTGTCATAGTGATAGGTCTTTATGATAACTTTATTTTTTTGTATAGTTGTATTTTTTAATGATACCCTTTGATCTCTTGTGATTTTTTATTTTTTAGCCTCAAAATATATTTTGCTAGAGACTAAAATTATTTCCCAGGTTCTTTCAGTTTATATTTGCATGACATTTTCTTTCCAGTCTTTTATTTTCATTCTACTTTATTTTCAAATAATCCAGGTGGCACATTTTTGGGACATTTCTGTTTTGGGTGTGAGTCATTCTCTTGTCATTGATGTGTTTATTATGATTATATTATTGTAATTACATTAGAATTTGTTGCTGTTATTTTGTTTCATGTTTTCCTTTTAATGTTTTTTTCTCACCTTTTACTTTTCTTTTTCTCCCCCCATTGGTCATGCTAGGCTTTCTTCTGCTGGTTTTGAAATTGCATACTTTTTTTTGTTTTTATATTAATTATCTTTAAATAAAGTATGCTTCTCATGTTTATAACCATATTGATTTCTTAAATTTATTATCTATATTTTCCCCAAGTCAGAAAATACATAAATCTATATTTTTATTATTTATTTTATTTTTAAATAATATTCTTAAGGCCATTTTGATCTTTCACTTTATCTTCATTAATTCTGGGTTTAGTGCACCACAGAGGACTGTCTTCCTCTTTGTCCCTGTTTCAAGAGGCAACTATTATCTTTGCTAAAAGCAGTTCATCTCCTCACGTGGGCTGCGTCATCCTGCTGAATATATTTTTCTTATCTGAATGCTTTCTTCAAGAGTGTTTTCCAAGGGGATTTTTGGTGGCAAATCTTCTGAGGCCAACATGTCTAAGGATATCTTTTTCTACCCTCTTATTTAATGACAATTTTGCTAAACAAAGACTTTGCAGGTCTGTTGTCAATCTCATTCAATTTCATGAAGGCAACCGGCATTCTTTCTGGACGACGTCCCTGCGAGCTTGGTGTTTGCCGTATGTTTAAGGGGAGATGTTTCCTTACCTATTCTTTCCAGCACTCTGCGGGCCTGTTCAGTCTGAGGTCTCTCATCTTGTTTTTAATTCTAGGGAATTTATCTCCACTCCTTTCAACAGTATTTCCTTTCTTCTGCTTATTATTTTTTTGTTCTTCTGCAACTATTAGAGACATTGCACACCTACACCTAGCCTCTGCATCCCCAGCTTTTCTCTCACATCTTCCGTTTCTTTATGCTTCTTTTGGTGTCTTCTGAGAGTTCCTCAGTCTGATCTTTCAGCTTGCTCGTTCACCCTTCATCTGTATTCATTCTATTTAGACATCTAAAAATGTAGCTACTCTAGCCCTGGCCGGTTTGGCTCCGTGGTTAGAGCGTCAGCCTGTGATCCAGAGACACCCGGGTTCGGTTCCGCTAGGGGCACGTACCTCGGTTGCGATTTGTCCCTGGCCCTGGTTGGTCGTGTGGAGGCAGCCACTCCATGTGTCCCTTTCACGTTGATGTTTCTCTCTCTCTTTCTCTTCCTCTCTCTCCCTCCCACTCTATCTGAACAAAAACAATGGAAAAATGTTCTCGAGTGAGGACAAAAAAAATAAAGAAAAAAAATAAAATAAAAATGTAACTACTCTCTTTCATGTACATAATATGTCCACCTTTCTTATGACTTCTTGCTCCTGCTTTATATTATTAGTACACTCTCTCCTATCTTTGAGAAATTTATTGTGCTTATTTTATATTTGTAGACCATCTGTTCAAATAATTCTGCTTCGTGGAGCATATGCTGTTTGGTTTGTAGTTGTTCTTGTGTAGTGATTGTACTCTGTAAGTGTGTCAAGATTAGGCATACCAGTTCCCATTTTCCTGAGTGTTAGTTAGCTCTTGTGATAATGTCTAGGCTCCAGTTTGAGCCCCACTGGCAGGCTAATGTGGGACACAGGAGACCTAAGGTGAAAAGCCATAGGCACCTTTGGTAGACACACCTTGAGATGACCTACAATAGGTCATGCCCTTGTATAATCTCCCCTTCAGTGCCAACAGAACCCATGACTTGCTTCTAAGCAATAGATCATGGCAAAAGTGATGCCCCGTCTCCCCATGTTTATGTTTATATACGACGCCTCTCCACAGACTGGAGGGACAGAGTCTCCTTCTGGTCTAGAAGAAGCAAGCAGACATGTTGTAAATTGCCCAAGGAAAGAACCACACGACAAAGAATTGCAGGTGGCTTCCAGGAATAGAGATCAGCTCTTGCTGACAGCCAGCAAGAAAGTGAAATGTCATTCCTACAACTTCAGGACTTGAATTCTGTCAACACCCAGAGGGAGCTTGGAAGTGTTATCTCTTTCCAGCTACGCCACTGATGGGACTGCAGCTCTAGGTACTCTGGATAGCTGCCTGATGGGATCTAAAGCAGGGGACCCAGTTAAGGGTGGGTGCACGTCTGACCCGTAGTAACTGGGGAATAATGAAGTTGTGCTGTTGTAAGCCTCTAGTGTGTGGCAGTTGGCTAAGCAGCAGGGAGAAGCCTGTAAATCTCCGATCCTCTGTTGAGTTCTCCTCCTGGCTCCCAGGCCACCAGGCAACACTCCTGAACAGATTTGCCTTGACGTGGTTAGAGGAAAGAAGCACTAGGTGGAGACAGTTGCATTAGATTGCAATTCATTCGCCAGGAAGGTTTGAGAGAAATGGCAAGATTGAATAGATGTTCTCACATGGTTAATAAACGTATGTCTGCTTTCATCATCCCCTCCTCCGAGTTGTCATCATTGCTTATTTTTAGGCAATAATAAGCTTTGCTAAGGTATTCGATTACCCTTATTTCACAAATTTCATACAGCATTATTTAGGATTTTTTTTTCTTGGTGTTTTCAGAGAAGGTGACATTATGTAGGGAATCATTTACACTCTAAATATTCTAAATAAAACATTGCTAGCTATAAAGTGGAAGTTCTTTTCTTTCAACACTTTGAAAAAGTTAGCCTTCTATCTTGTTTGTAGTGTAGATAGTGGAAAAAAAAATTGGTATCCATCTGAAAAAAATTTTCTAAATAACTTTGTCCTCTGGAAGCATTTAGAATATTTTCTTAAATTTCTTCAGTGTTTTCTTAAATGATGTACATATGCGTGGGCTCTTTCTTATCTATATCATTTTTTACATTCTAAGGTCCTTCAATCTCAAGTGTTCATTCATTTAAATCCTGAGACATTCCCATGGGTTATTATTTTATCTATTTTCACCTCTTCATTTACGTGTTTTCTTTCTTTCTGGCACTGCTATAAATAGTTGATGAAAGTTGTGTTTTGATCATCTGTGTTTATTAACTTCTCTTTTCTGTATCTATTAGTTTATGCCTTTCTAGTGCCTTCTAAATAATTCTCTGGATATGATCTTCCTGTTCACTAGTCCTGTGATTTTTAAACGTATTTATGTTTTTATATCCAGTAAATCTGTTTGCTTCTTCTTGATAACTGATTATTGTTCCTTAATGTCATTAATAGACTTTATCCTAGCTCTTTAAGGATATTTATGATGGTTGTGTTTTAAATCTTGATCTCTGTATTTCATTTACTCTGAATCATAGAGTATTCATTGTTCCGCATGTTGTCATTCTATTATAAACATTAGACTTAGCTGGCTGTTTATTTTTCTCCTTCACATGACAACCTTAGCCAGCCAAGTTTGCCAGGGGACAGGGGCTTTGCTCCTCCTAGGAAATGCAGTGCTGTTCAGCCCTGGCATACCCATTTGCTCTGTCACTGCCAATAGTCCTTCTGCTTTGGAAAATTTTGGTACCTCTCTAAGAATTTCTTCCTCTTGGCTGTAACTATGTACACTCAAGGTTGAGAAGAGAGATGCCCAGCAGCTGCCTTTTCACAGAGAATTTTTTAATCATCATGCATTTCTCGCGCAGCCATTGGCCATCAGTAAGTATGTTTTGAGCACCGGTTCTGTGCCCGGTCCTACACGGGCATGCAAAAGGAAGTCACAGAAGTCATAGCTCTTAACCCTCATGACCTGGACAACAATGTCGCATGTAGACATCAACACGTGTTTGCAGAATGACGAAGGCATGATCAGGGTGGGCAGGTCATTTTATCTGTGCCAGGCTTTCTACAAGAGATAGGATTTGAGATGTTTGATAAATGCAGGGGGGAGAGGGCAGGCATCTTCAGTGAGGTGCAGAAATAAAAACAAGAAGATAATTTAGAGGGGAGGAAGATGAAATGGGAGCATAATATCATCCATTATTAGAATATAGACATTGTATAAAGCTCCATTAAATTTACAATAGTCACATAATAACTTTCTAGAATTTTTAAGTCCTATCTCCTCCACTTTGATTTTTGAATAAATGACTAAGCCTTTTCTTTTCATGCTGACAAAATATGGTCATTTCTTTTATCTCTTTCTCTTTTTTTAAGGTGTGTTTTATGGCTCTGAATGTGGTCTGCTTTCCTTTTTTTACAAAATGCTGATATCAGGTTCTTTCATCTTTATTGTAAATGATTTCATAATTAATGTAGTTAATATATGCATAGCCCATGGACACAGACAACAGTGTGCAGAAGGCCAGGGGAAGGAGCTGAAGGGAGGTGGGCAAAGGTGGGGGGGTGAAATGAGGGACATCTGCAATAGTGTCAACAATAAAAATAATTAAAAATTTTAAATGATAAAAAAAGTATTATCTATACACAATGGAATATGATTTAGTCTTTTATTGAAAAGGAAGTATATTCTGACAGGCGCTATGACATGGACAGAGCTCGACGGTATGCAAAGCCAAAGAAAAACTGTCACGAAAGGACAAATATTGCGTAGTTCTACTTATGTGAGTTTCCTAGAAGGTAGTCAAATTCCTAAAGCCAGAAAGTAGAATAGTGGCTGCCAGGTGTTGGGGGGGGGGGGCGATGGGAGTTCCTGTTTAATAAGCACAGAGCTTCGTCTGGGGGAGATGGACGTTCTGGAGATGGATAGTGATGCAGGTGCCCAGCAAGGCGAATGCAGTGCCATTGACCTGAACACTCAACATGGAAAAAATGGTAAAATTTATACTATGCACATTTTGCTGCAGTTTAAAAATAAAAATAAAAAAATATAGAATGTTATTGACAGGGACAACAGTTCAGGAGTTACTTTTTAAATTTATTTTATTCCAAATGTTTGTATTTATTTTGGGACTGTGTTGATTGACAAGAATAGACTTTATTTTCAGCGCAGTCTTAGGTTCACAGCATTATTATGAGGAAGGGACAGCAATTTCCCCAATACTCCCTCTCAGACACACCCACAGCCTCTGATCATTTCTTTTTCATCTTTGAAAACTCAAACTAATTCTTTTTATACCAAGGTATATACTCTATGGAGAAAATATTAACTTTCTTTTTGTCCCTGAATATTTTCTTACATCAGTTGAATGGGTTATTCTGGAAATCGCTGGCATGAAGCAGTACATAGTAACCAGCATTCCTACACCCTAATATGTAATCCAGAACCACTCTCAGTGTGTCATTATGAAAGAGTTTGCCACAGCCTGGCTGGTGTGGCTCAGTGGCTGAGCATCGACCCATGCACCAAGATGTCGCCGGTTCCATTCCCGGTCAGAAAACATGCCAGGCTGTGGGCCTGATCCCCAGTGAGGGGCATGCAGGAGGCGGCCAATTGATGTTCTCACTCATCGATATTTCCATCTCTCCCTTCCTCTCTCTCTTTCTCAAATCAATAAAGGGAAAAAAAATAAGAGTTTGCCACTTGTCTAGGGACATGGTGTCTCTGGTAGCCTCTGGAGATGTGGAAAGTGGAAGACGGGGCTATGTTTTCTCTATAGGGATCCTAGCCTTTCATAGAGTGGTGTCATTTGGGGCAATAGCTGGGCAATGTGAATCAGAGCTGTTCTAGTTGAACGAATTTGAGTTTAGTTCATCTTGAAATGCAGAACAGAATGTGTTCATCATCTCGAACAAGAATCTGCTTTAATTCTAGCAGGGGCTTCTCCGAGCTTCGTGTGCTCGGAGGGGAGATTGTTAGATGATCACAGAAGGTCAGCCAGGCTCCAGGCATTGTCCGAGATTTAAGCACATGGCAGAAAGTGTAATTCTGGGGAGCAACAAGGCCTTTGTGGGGTTCCTGGCATACCAAAACGAGCAGTTAATCTCCTTGGACGTTCGGAAAGAGAGTCATGTGCAAGTAGCCTTGAGAATGGATGAAGAATGAGGCCATCATGACTATAAATGGCTGTTACTATTTTATTTAATCATCATTAGACTAACATTGAGAAGATCAGAATTGTTTTTTTTTTTTTTAAGAAATTTTTTTCTTTATTGGTTTTAGAGAGAGGGGAAGGGAGAGAGAGAGAGAGAGAGATAGAAACATCGATGAGAAAGAACATCGATTGGCCGCCTCCTGCATGCCCCCCACTGGGGATTTGGCCCACAACCTGGGCATGTGCCCTGACCAGTAAAGTAATTGAACTGGTGACCTCTTGGTGCATGGGTCGACGCAACCACTGAGCTACACCGGCCAGGCCAGAGTTGGTTTTATCTGGTTTCCTTCAGACTCTATGGAACACATCCTCAAAGCCCAATATCCGTTCCTTTGATCTTGTCTCACTTCAAATAATGCCTAATCTTAGGAATGAATGTTGGTTTGGGGGCATAAGTGTCTGAGCTGTATGATCTTATGCTGAGGGTATGCACATTAAACCAGGTGAAACTATAAGGGTGCTGAGTGGCCTTAGCAATTGTTCAGGGAAGGGGAAGCACTTGGTGACGGAGGGCTGGCTGGGAGATCTCCATGAGCATTTCAGCCCGAGCCCCCTGATTTACCCATATTCATATGTTGGCTGTTGGGGGATTATTTCAACTGATGAAGGGTATCTGAGATAAAACATACAGAAAGCCAGTGCTGATGTGAAATCATTTTCAATTTCAGACCTTGTCAATTCAATCATACAATGTGACTAACATCCAATATTATCTTTTTTTTAAAACTCATCTTTATCGTTGAATGTATTACAGATGTCACCACATATTTTCCCCATTGACCCCCTCCTCCCCAATCCCGCCCCCCTCCTGCCTTCCCCACTCTATTGTCGGTGTCCATTGGTTATGCATATATGCATAGAAGTTCTTTGGTTTATCTCATCCTGCCCTCCTTCCCCCTTTCCCTTTGAGGTTCATCAGTCTAACAACCAATTTGTACTCCTTAATTCCTTCATCTTTTTTCACCCATCCCCCCAGCCTCCACCCATCTGGCAAGCAATAAAAAGTTCTCTGTATCTATGAGTCTGTTTCTGTTCTGCATGCTCATTTTGTTTGTAGATTCAATTATTGATAGATAAGTATTAAATGCCATTTTATTGTTCATATTTTTGTTCTTCTCCTTCAAGAAGACCCTTCAACATTTCATATAATACTGGTTTGGTGGTGATGAACTCCTTTAGCTTCTTCTTGTCTGGGAAACTCTTTATATGACCATCGATTCTAAATGATAGCTTTGCAAGATAGAGTAATCCTGGTTGTAGGTCATTGCTTTTCATCACCTTGAATATCTCTTGCCACTCTTTTCTGGCCTGCAAAGTTTCTTTTGAGAAATCAGTTGACAGTCTTATGGGAGCTCCTTTGTAGGTAACAAACTGCTTTTCTGTTGCTGCTTTTAAGATTCTCTCTTTGTCTTTAACCTTTGGCATTTTGAAGATGATGTGTCTTGGTGTGGACCTCTTTGGGTTTGTCTTGTTTGGGACTCTCTGTTTCCTGGACTTTTATGTCTGTTTCCTTCACCAAGTTAGGGAAGTTTTCTGTTATTATTGTTTCAAATAGGTTTTCCACTTCTTGTTCTCTCTCTTTTCCTTCTGGCACCCCTATGATGCGAATGTTGGCATGCTTGAAGTTGTCCCAGAGGCTCCTTACACTATCCTTATTTTTTTTTTTGGATTATTTTTTCTTTTTGCTGTTCTGATTGGGTGTTTTTTGCTTCCTTATATTCCAAATCGATGGTTTGCTTCTTGGCTTTACTTACTCTCCTATTCATTCCATGTAAATTATTCTTTATTTCAGTTAGTGCATCCTTCATTTCTGATTGGTCCTTTTTTATGTTGTTGATGTTCTCACTAAGTTCCTTGAAGGTCTCACCAAGTTCCTTGAACAACCTTATAACCAGTGTTTTGAATTCTGCATGTGATTGATTGCTTATCTCCATTTTGTTTAATTCTTTTCCTGGAGTTTTGTTCTTTTTCTTCATTTGGGACATGTTTCTTTGTCTCCTCATTTTGGCTACTTCCCTGTGATTGTTTCTATGTATTAGGTAGAGTTGCTATGTCTCCTAGGCTTCGTAGGGTGGCCTATTGTTGTAGGGTCCTGTAGGATCCAGTGGCACAGCCTCCCTGATCACCCCAGCTGGGCCCTCGAGGTGCACCTCTAGTGTGGACTGTACACCCTTCTGTTGTAATTGAGTCTTGGTTGCTGTTGGCACATCAATGGGAGGGATTTACTCAGGCTGATCAGCTTCAAGGACTGGCTGTGCCCGCTGACCACTGGCCTCTGACTACCTTGGAGGATCAGCTGTGTAGGGGCCAACCACACAGAGCAAGATTACTTCATCAGGGCTCTGGTACCCACTGAGTCCCCTCATTGAGTGTGTCACTTGTGGAGGTGGTTGGGTGGTGGTGTTTCAACGTGGTCTGAAGCTGTGCACTGGGTGTGCTGGCTCTGGGGCAAGGTCAGCCTCTGCCTGTGCTCTACCCAGGGCCACTGGCATAAGCTACAAAGTGATCTGCTGATGGCTGCTTCTTGTGTTGGGCTTGGAGGTGTCCAGGAAAAGCCAAGTTGTGAACCAAGGCTGGCTACTTCTAGTGCCAGGCCTGGGGCCACTTAACGTGAAGCATGGGGCTCACTGAGACCAGATGCTGCTTGTTTGAGAGATTTTAGGAAACTCTGAAGCAGGATCCAAGACAGGCCAATCCTATGGTAAAGCCTTTGGAAACAGCTTGGGTGGGCCTGAAAGTTGGGTGGGGCGGGGCCTCAGGGAATCACCAGGGCGGGGCCAACAGTGTGAGCCAGGTTGCTGGAGTCCCAGATATGGCAGCCATCTGCCGAACTCAGGAAAGGGCTCATGAAGGAAAAATCAGCCTCCGCCAGCACGTCTGTCCAGGAGAAAGCCGCCTCTCAGCCCTCGTCCCAAGGCCAAACAGCTCAGTTCTTCCCCATATATCTCTGGTGCCTTTCAAGCTGCCTCCCCTCCGAGCTTAGAGGGAGTGGGTTAGAGTAAGTCCATGTGTGGGCCCTTTAAGAGGAGCTGCCTGGGGCTCCAGCTGCCTCAACCTCCCTCAGCCTCAATTCCTGCTGGTTTTACAGCCAGAAGTTATGGGGACTTCTCTTCCTGGCACTGGAACCCTGAGCTGGGTGCCTGGTATGGGACGGGGACCCCTCAGTCCTCAGGGAGGACCTTCCCAGCTGAGGTGTCCTGATTTTTATCTGCCACACGTGGGTGTGGGACCAGCCCGTCCACCCCTCCTCCCAGTCTCCATGTGGCTGTTGCTTTAATCTGGTAGCTGTAGGACTTCCATTCAGCTGATGTCAGGCGGTTCTGCATGATGGTCGTTCTGTAGTTTAGCTGTAATTTGGATGTGATTGTGGGAGGAGGCGAGACCGCGTTTACCTATGTTGCCATCCTGACCTTAAGTCCTAAAAACTCAGATTTTTTTCTTTTAATTGATAAAAACTAACCCCTTGATTTGGCAGTATTTAGGAATATCGTAGACAGTGTGGGGATGCGGTCTGTGAAGATGGCCTGGGAAGTGGAGTGAGCAGAAGGCTGGCGGGCATCCTGCAGTCGGCGGGCACTGTCCGGGATGCCATCGCAGTGAGGGCGACAGGCAGGACAGCGTCTCTGGGCTCTCGCACAGTCTGCAGTGAGAATTCACCCAGACTGTTTTCTTTTTTCCCCTGAGTCCTGCATGAGTTTGGCTCAGGGCCTGGAAGCTCTGCAGTTCTTTATGTTTTGGCAACCTAGGGAGAGAAGGTATTTTGTAACTTAGTTCCGTTGTTTCTTAATGTTTGGAGAGAAATATGTCTTTTTGTAGATTGTTTTCTTTTTTTTTTTAGTTAAAAAGAAGCATCCTTTCTAAATGTACAGAAATGCCTATTCCATATTCATACCAGATTTGCATTTGAGTCCGAAAGCAATACAATGATTTCATTCCCTGATAATTCTCAAACTCAAAAGTCGGTGTGAGCCACAGTCCCAATGGGATTCCAGGGAAAACGAGGTTTTCAATAAGTAGGGGAAACACAAGGAAACCTTCAGTGTCGACACACCAGACTTATGCTCTCCACTCACCTTTATTTAATGTCCTCGGGAATAATCATCTTTGACATTTGTAAACTACCCTTCCTCTCAAGTCTTCCTTGTGTAAGGGTTGCTCTCTGAATGTCACTTTTCTACTCAATGACATGCTATTATGCCATGGTGAGAGGCCAAGGCCTTAAACAGGGGGGTCGGTACCATGTGCTTAAAGCAACCCCGAGAATGTTCCCCGGGGAGGAAACCCTGGGACTGGAGTTCTGTGCAAATACACTGTACTGCAGCCTGTGTGGCTGGCTGGGAGGACGTGCCTTGCAGGGTGACTTCACGCCAGGTGAATTATTCAATATGCCTTTGGGTAATTTCAAGCCTTTGGGAAGAGTCCCTAAAAAACTTGGTTAGATAACCTTCAGGGTTGCTGGTAGGAGACCAGCAGACTGTGGTTCATAATAAGGCAAGAGTTTCTTAAAAATCTAACACCCTGCACATGAAATCAGACATGGTTACTATTACCAGTAGTTCTATTTTCGGAGCAGCTTTCAAAGTGATGACTATGAATGACAACAACCATTATCTTAGCTTATTCGCGGCATCACACTGTCCTGGGAAACCAGAGTTATGGAAATCAAGGGAATATTGCTTAATATTACTATTAATAAATTACATGCTAGAGCAGCAGTGGCCATCGCTCACCACGTTGATGTAACAGAATATATAAGTATGCGGGTGATTTATATTCTTCAGAACCCAATCTTACTTTTAAGTCATTTGTGATAAAAGATGTCCAATTATAACTTTGCCTTTTACATACTTTGAATAGTACCAGGTTAACTATATGTTGGCCAATTTATAATATTTCAAGTCTGCCTATCTATCTATCTATCTATCTATCTATCTATCTATCTATCTATCTATCTATCATCTATCTATGAAAAAATGTTTCCTTTCAGTTGAAATTACTGAACAAGCAGAATAATAGAATTATCCACTTCTAGGTGCTCATGTTTCTTTCTATAGCTCCTACGATGGCAAAACTATTCTGTTTGCCTGTGGTTGGAGGTAGAATCATTTTTCATCTGTCACTCAAGTTCTCAAACTTTTTTAAGGGGATAAAATCACATTTTTTTTTTCTTTTGGAAAAAGCAGTCTTTCAGGATGTCTTTTTTATAGCTTCTTCATAATATGAGATGATTCCGTGCTTTTTCCCTCCTTCTTAAATGTTTTAGTCATTACCAGTCCAAATTTATAACAAAGATTAATTTGTGGCTTAGTAGATAAACCCAATCATCTTATGTTTGTTATACCACAATAATCATGAAAAGGTTAATGAAAAAGATTAAAAGCAAATTTACAGCATTAATATAGATCCAGTTTGTTTAATTTTAACACCCGAATTCAGAAACTAGAAATAATTTTTAACTTAATTTGTACTAACTGCTTTTTAATTTTTTGAAGTTGGTTCAAAATTAGGGTTACTTTTCTAAAAATCCCAACTGACAGAGACAGGTCAAGTTCTCTTTTCCACATTTGGACTTTGGTTCTAGACTTTTCCACATTTGGGATTTGGAAAGAGCTAAGCCCTGTATTTCAGAATCCAGTGCAATAACTGTGCTGGTCAGATATCCCTTGTTGTCTCACTCCTATATTGAATCAATAGCATTTATGCAAGCATCTTATTTTATAAGACAAGGACAATTAATCAGGCAAGTAATTGATGCCTGTTTTCTCTTTACATCCTGTTGGGATATATACTGGATGCACTAACACTCTCACTGAAGTACCTGTGGTATATTTGATAAGATCTGTTCCAATAAGACATAAAATCAATTCAAGTATCTTTCCCTGCCCCCACTTTAGTATTAAAAATAAAGTATAACACCTCAGGATACAAGCAGTTTTAAACCCAGACGATGTTTATGGTTTTGTGATGAGAAAACCTTCAGATAAAGCACTCATTTGATACTCTTTGGTGAAAAATGAATGAATGAATGCCTTCACTCCATTATTTGCTACACTAATATAGCCAAACACTTTAGATTCTAGTTGTGAAGTACCCATAATGTCAAAAGGGGCAAGAAAGATGAATAAGGCATTTTCTCCTCTTACTGCATTAATGACTTAGAGAATGAGATAGAAATGTAAACATGTAATTAAATTCCAATACAAAAACTTTCACATCTGGTCAAGATGGAGAAAAATTAACTGACTTTATCCTCCAAATATTTAAAAGGCAGATAAAATGTATGAAACAGTGGTTTTCAAGGCCTTGGACTTAATCCTAGCCATATCAGAATCATATTAAATGTAAATGTTTTTAAAATCTCAATTAAAAGAAGGCCTGGGGTGAGGCAGGGAGTGGGTAGAGGGGGACCGAGGAGGTGGGAGATGAAGGACATTTGTAACAGTGTCAACAATAAATTAATAAAAATCTAATTGTCAAATTTAAAAAGTAAAATAAGAGACAGAGATTATCAGTTCGAATAAAAAAAACAAGACCCAAAAGAAATGCACTTCAAATAAAATTACTTAAGTTGAAAATAAAAGGATAGAAAAAGTGATATAATGCTAACATTAATCAAAATAAAGCTATAGTGGCTATATTAATATTACATAAAGTTGATTATAGGGAAAAATATTATTAGGGAAACAGAAGATTATTTTATAACGATAAAGAGGTAAATCCATCAAGAGGTCATAACAATCTCAAACATTTATGCTACAAATAATACAGCTTCAAAATACATGTGCAAACTCATTAGAACTGAAAGAAATAAACAAGTTACAACTATATTCAGTTATTTCAATATTCCTCTCTAGATAATGGATAAAATAGGTAAAAATAAAGTATTAATTATATAGATTTGTATAACACAATTGTATTCATCAGAATTCTGCAGAGAAATTGACCAATAAAATATATATATATGAGAGAGAGAGAGAGATAGAAAGAGACTTACTATGAGAGATTGACTCACAGGACTGTGAAGGCTGAGAAGTCTCATGCTCTGCCATCCTTGAGATAGAGGCCCAGGGAAGCTGTGGTTAGTTCTAGTCCGAACCTGAAGGCCTGGGAACCAGGCGAGTTCATGGTGTAAGTCCCAGTCTGGGTTCAAATACCCAATAATTAGAAGCACTCATGGCCCAGGGCAGGAGAAGGTGGTTGTCCTGGCTCAAGCACAGAGCATATTCATCCTTCCTTCACCTTTTGGTTTTATTAAGGCCCTCCACGGACTGGAGGATGCTCACCTACAGTGGTGATGGCAACTTCTTTCCTCAGTCTGCTGATTTAAATGCTAACCTCTTTCAGAAACGCCCTGACAGTCACACCTAGAAATAATGTTTTACCAGCTATCTGAGGAATGCCTTCGCTCAGTCAATTAACTACCTTACTAGCTTGACTACCTAGCTGGCTTACAATTAACTACCAAAACAATTAATCAGCCTGAACTAATTGATATTTATAGAACCAGACATCTAACAACAACAGAGTACAGATTCTTTTCAAGCGCACATGGGACATTTACCAGGAAAAAAAAAATTGGTCTCATTGATTTAAAAAGATAAATTATACAAAATATGGTCTCTGACCACAAAGGAACTAAATTAGAAATCCCAAATAGAAAGATCTCTGGAAAATCTCCAAATATTTGGAAACTAAACACGATGTTTCTAGATAACCCATGTCTAAGAAAGAGCAAAAGAGAAATTAGAAAACATTTTTACCTAAATGTAAATAAAAGCAGAAAAGATCAAAATGTATGAGATAAAGCTAAAGAAATAGAGAAAAACTTATAGCATTAAGGCCCACTTTGGAAAATAAGAAACGTATGAAGCCAGCTACCTCAGCTCAACCTTAAGAAACTAAAAAATAAAAATAAAATTAAATGCAGAGCAAGTAAAAGAAAGGAAAGAATAAATATCAGAGCAGAAAATGGTATACTAAAAAAATAAAAAAGGAGAGAGGCATTAAAACGACATGATCTTTTTGTATCTTTGTAAAGATTAAAAACTTGACAATCTTTATCTAGTCTAATTATAAAAATAAAAGGAAGACAAACTTGCCAATATTGGAATGAAGGGAGATGAAATTGGCACAGATTCAGCATATGTCAAAATGTTAATAAGATGATACATTGAACATGCCAACAATTTCTGCAACTTAGAAGAAATGGACACATTTCTTGAATGACTCAAAACTAGAAAACCTAATTAATAAAGAAATACAATGGTTGTGTGTTAACCACAGTAATGTGATTTGTAGTAAAAAGTTATCCCACGCAGAAAATTCTACACCCAGATGAATACATTGGCGAATTCTACTGAACATTTAAGGAAGAAATACCTTTAATTCTATGGAACTCTTCCAAAAATGTAAGGAAGAGATAGAACCTCTCAACTTGTGTTTTGAGGCCAAGATTACCCTGATACAAAAGTCTGACAAAGATATTACAAGAAAATGAAACTGAAGAGCAATATTCTTCATGACATGGAAGCAAATAATTCAAATTATTAGCATATGGAATTGAACAATATATAAAATGAATAATACATCATGACCAAGTGAGTCATTCAAATCTAGTTAAATAGATAAATATCAAATTGATTTTAATATCCTGTATCTATGGCTACAATATTACACTTTCCTGATCTAAGGATTATATCAACAACTTGATATTTTTAAGGCAATCCACTCAATTTCCCACCATCAGAGATGACCCTTGAAGTTATTAAACACCCAAGGCTTTGCTTTTCTCCATTTTCAAAGCTGTTGAAAACAAATGTAATAGTCTCTTTTCATGTAGGTGTCAATCTAGCCTTCCTGGAGCTGATTCAGTTCTTAGTCAGGGAATGTGTCTCTTTTGTTGGAAATAGTCTTTCCAGGTCCACATCCAAAAATTTAGGAGTTAAACCAGTCTTCTGGTATCAGAATCCCAAGCTCATTCTCTGTGCTTCTTTCTTGGGAGACACAAGTTAGTACATTTTCACCATTCAACTTTCCCGTTAACTGAACATCTTAGTCTAGCATATGTGATATTTATTAAAATTTCTGGGCTTTTAGTCTTGAATGATCTTGAAAGTTTCACAGAATAACATGCTGGGATACCATCTTTTCCTATAATACATTCTCATGAGCTGTACACTGGGATATTGCTTTTAGGCACATGATCCTTTAAAAGCTTTAACTTTCTCTCGTCTATGGCATATTGGTCTCCAGATTGTCTCAACACTTCATTGTGACCTTTTCCTCCCAGGTATTACTATTTCTAGGCCATCACTTTGTTTTAATTTGTTAAGACTGAGCCCACGTTGGAAAACGTTCTCACTTCCCTTCCTGCCAATGAATCTATTCATGAGCAGA
This sequence comes from Tadarida brasiliensis, assembly GCA_030848825.1. Classification (NCBI taxonomy): domain Eukaryota; kingdom Metazoa; phylum Chordata; class Mammalia; order Chiroptera; family Molossidae; genus Tadarida; species Tadarida brasiliensis. The sequence goes on along the minus strand of CM061270.1, from coordinate 66,491,821 downwards.
TTTTTGCAGGTACCCTTTGTGCCCCCACAGGTTATATTTTAGTCTGTGCATATAAAAATCAGCCTTGGGCATTTGATTGTCTAGATAGCTAGAGACCAACTGGGCAATGCCTTCTGGATTACTCTTTTACTATCCTCAAAATAATAGCAGCCACCCTTCTAAGTTCCCATTAGAGAAAAAAGGAGAATCACTCTGTTTATGAAGATAACCCTCATGGCTTTTCTGTGAGATGTGCCTTGAGAGCAGGTTTTTCAGGAGATGAGGATAATCACTTTCTCAGAAATGTATTTTCAAGAGGTGGCCTTGGCGCTGCTTAATGAGATATAATTTGAAACCTAACTAGAACTGTCAATCAAATTGCTCACTCAACACCAGAGCCATTTGAGCCCAGCAAACATCTTTAGACGCCTGAGCACAACTAGCCCTCTACCACAGAGTCACCCTTGAACAATGCTCGAAGCCCAAGCAAGAGTTTGTGCCATAGCCAATACCTTCTGCTGTACCTGGATATATACTTCTTTCCAGGTAGAACTAGAAATAACCAAAAACCTTGCCAGATTCTTTAAGGGGCATTCCAGTTTTGCTTCTAGTGTCAATGGCTAATTAGGGTTTACATTTTCTGCCATTTTAGCTGGCACCCAACTGGGCTCGGAGCTACTTTAAGGTCTAGATTGCAAATTGTTTTGCTTATTGTTATTCTAATGTGTTCAATATATTTTATTGTCAAGATATTGATACTCTTTAGAACCAAATGTTTAAAACCTATACAAACTCAAGTAATGGTTACACAAAGGATAGAAATGATCTATGAAGCCACTGTATCCCCTCTGTATGTGTAGTTCTTGATGATTGGAACGTTTTACTCCTAATGCCAAATATTTTGTCAATTATCCATGATTTTTTTCCTTACAAACTAAGTGTCTTTGTTGTTCTTTAACCTTTCCAAGTTTAGCTGCTTTTGTAACAGAGTCTTTGAGTTTGGTAGGTGCCTGAGAGATCTCCCATAAGCAATGGCTCTACTGCCCTGCCACGGGAGTCCCACCAAGGGACTAAATGGAACCAGAGCAGGTAGCCAAGCCGCTCTGGCACCAACATGAAACAAACTGACCTGATCGATCAGCAACACTGTCTGTCAACAGGTTCTGATCGAAAGGGGGGAAATGTGAACCTGAGGTCTAAGAAGGGCTCCTGGTGGCTACCTGGGCTAAAAAAACCAGTAGAGCCTAGCAGCCATTTCTCTGCAGGGGCCTCTCGCACAAACTGAACTTCATGAAGAAGCTGCCTGCCTCTTTGCTGTTGCTGGACCACCTGCCTGCACAGTGTTCCTGCCATCTGAGCCAGCCCTTATAAAGGAGTTCCTGGAGTCCTGTTTCAACCAATAGGACTGAGGCTTTCCCCATCCAATCTCAGCTGAGCTGCTCCAACCAATTGAATTGGCTCTATTCTGACCAATCAAGGATCGGGGGCAGGGACTTCTGTCTATATAAGCCAGCTCCCCTCTGCCCCAGGGCACTTTCCACTGAAGACTGAGTTTCCCTGGCTGGAGCTGGAACATCCAAGGCAGCTCCCTAGAACAGAGTGGAGCAGACCAGTCCAGCATGGAGCAGGACAGACTGGCCAGGAGTGGGGCAGAATGGAGCAGATCAGTGTTGAGAGGAACTTCCTTGCTGAAGGAGGGTCCTGGCCTCAGGGCCTCCTGGCCCCAAGGCAGCCTCCCAACCTTGCTGTTTGCAGAGCCCTGACCTGTTCTACAGTAGTGCTGTCTTTACAGTCATGCTGTGCTGCCATTGAGCTGTTTGTGCTAAATAAGATTCCTTCTTCACCACACCCCACCTTGGGGATTCCTGTTGGTGGTGACATTGAATTGGCACCCGTGACCATCGGTTGACAACTTGGACTCACCATTATACCTATTCTGGAAATTATGACTCTTCTGGTCCTGCCGTTTCTTCTTTTTTTCTCTCTGGTCCATCTTCTGGAATGACATCATTACAGCCAACATAAATGAGCTAGTCCTGTGAATCATAGGCAGTCAGAAATGCCCTAGTCTCCTTTTCGTTGATTTTGAATCTAATTCCAGAAAAAGCAGGGCCATACATTTAGGATTCCAGTATTTTAGAGTCTCTAATTTCTTGCAGTCCAAAAGTAATCATTTTGTTATCATCACCCATCCTGTTCCAAGACAAGGAGATAGGCAGAGGTGGTGAACACACACACCCACCTGTATACACTCACACGTCATCACATAGTACTGCATTGGGTACCCAGGGTATAGAGGAAAGGTCATAATATTTCACTCAACAGATACCCTGTTGTATCTGAATGCATCCACATGTGGCCATTCTATAATCATGCCTCATAAAACATCCCTACTGTTATTCAGAAAGAGGCACATATTCTATTTTTCATAACTTTATATCTTCCTCTTGAATGTTTTCTTCAGCTAAGGAACTTAATTGCTTTAAGGAGAAGTGGAAGGTGTCTTTCTGTTTTTTAACTCCACAGCTAACTACCCTGACACTGGCAGGTGACTCATTGGCTGAATCCATTAATCTCAGCTGAAGAGGCAGAGCCAGATGGAATTGAAAGGAAACAGGTCATTCCTTTCCTAGTTAACAGAAGGACCATTGAGTGCACGGTGGCAGATTTTATATTTAGTTTTGGTTAAGGAGGTATAGGTCACATTCTATGTTCTTTTTCTTTTCTTTTCTTTTCCTTTTTTTGAGGATTACTAAAGAAATGAAAAATGCAGAGACAATCCTCTTGTTCTTAATTTTTAATGATTTGAGAATAATAAAAATCTTTAAGTCTTAAAAATATGTACACACATTTTCAAAGTCTTTATATATAAAAGGGACAAAAACCTTATAGTGAACTTAAATTTAATGCATACACACACATGGACACATGCACCCCAAACTTTTATTTTCCTGTGACATTTTTACTGATTTCTTTGCAAAGTTCTCACAATAAAATTCCATAAGATTTCTTTAAGAGAGTTAAATCTACCTTTCCATGAGGAACACAGGGTTCTGGTTGGTTCGGTCTAATCAACACGAGGTTGGGTTTGATATAATGAGGTTGAAAGTTTGAATGTTCTTTTCATTCAGACTTGCTGGGGCAATTCATTTAATCACTCTGAAACTCAGATTATATACCTACAAATAAGGACAATAATAATCGCTGATTCAGTGTTGTGGGAATTATATTAGATAATGTCGAAAAGCGGCAAGCCTGGCCAATGGTAGGTGTCCAGAGATGCTGCCTCTCTGTGTACTTTGCCATCACTGATGGGAAGAGAGTGAAGCCAAACGACTGAGGCTTTAAATGAAGAACACTGAGTCTCTGAAAAGCAGCATCTTTCAAGGTGTAATTAACCAGTTTTCATCTCATAGTAGTAGTAGAAGTCATGGAAGGGAAAGTGGTACTGTCATTATTTTGTGTTTTAGGTAAAATTTCTAGATAAAAGAGCAGAGAATAGATCTAAGACTGCAACATCTCAGGCAAGTCTATTAGGTGGCCCCTCACTGAAATATTTCTGGTAGGAAACAAGATTAAAGAAAGTAGGTAGGGCAGTAGAAGTAAAATAATAGGGAGAAGATGGATTGGGGGAATATCAGGAGGTAAAATAAAATATATTTTCTGATAGCTTGAAGGAAAGTGTACAGAAAGAGGATAAATGGAAGAGAATTTATATGACTTTCTTTTTCTATCGTACATTATAAAATTGTATTTATTTATTCTTAGGGTTACAAAAATTGTGGCATATTTTAGTTCATTTTTATGTTTTATTTATTTTTTTAATTTGTAGTTTCTGTTGGCGTTCAATATTATTCTCCATTAGTTTCAGGTATGCAACATAGTCTTAGACATTTATATAACTCACAAAGGATCCCCCAGATATGTCTAGTACCTACCTGGCACCATACCTGGTTATTACAATATTATTGACTATATTCCCTATGCTGCACTTTCTTTCTTTTTTAAATGTGTTTTTATTGAGTTTTTAGAGAGAGAGGAAGGGAAAAAAAGATAAAAACATCAATTGGCTGCCTCCTGCACGCCCCCTACTGGGGATCGAGCCCAAAACCCAGGCATGTGCCCTGACCTGGAATCGAACTGGGACCCCTCAGTCCATGGGCTGACGCTTAGTCCACTGAGCCACACCAGCTGGGCCCTATGCTGCGCTTTCAAATTCCTGGCTTAAGTGGATGGTTTGTGTACTGTGGCTGTTCACAGACGGTTAGGAATACAAAGGAGAAGTTTCTGCGCCTCCTGCGGAATTTCTCCATAGGTTAGTTTTGGCTTTTGAAACAGCTCCGGGACATTGAAATGCTGTGACTAAAAGGCATTTTTAAAATGTATTTTTTAAACAAATATTTGTTAAGTGTCAACATGTGCCAGGCTCTGCGCTATGTTACCCCGAGTCTGATGCTCGAGGTACTGGTCAGGAATATAAATACGGATTGAAACATTATCATTTTAAACATTATAGGTAAAACCCGAGAGTCTCATGAGTTTGATTAATGGGCATTTCTTGGGAGGGAAAGGAGCAGGGGCTGAAATGGCAGAATCTTGGGACACTGATATTTTAGTGGTTGGTTGATGGAAGAGGAAACTGCAAATGGAAATGTGCTAGAGTGGTGAATGTAGACAGAAAAATGAGGGTAGAATTATGGAAGCCAAAGACGTACAGATAATAAGAATGAAAGAGTGAAGAAAATAAATACAAGCAACAGGAAAAAATCATTATAACATTACATTAGATTTGTCAGAGAAATCCAGTAAGTAATGAAAAATATTCTTTGGTGATATGGAGCTCATCGATGACTCTCGATAGGGGAGTTTCTAGGGAATGGTCTGGCCAGAAACTGTTTAGGGTAGCTGCAGAACAGCACGAGAGAACAGATGGATACAACAGCTAGATATTTCGTTGAAAATAGAAGGAGAAAGGAAGAGTAGGTTTTTAAAAAAATCTGAGAAAGATTTTTTTGTTAGAGAATATGAGACATTAAATATTTAGATGTTGGGTAGAACGATAATCAAAATGGAACTGGTTAAATATAGAGAAAAGACAGAAAGTATGGGTTAATCTTCAAGTTCTGAGGGGATGGGGACAAGAACCCAGGTGGAGGGGCTAAGAAACAGGGTACCCTGTCGCTCAAGGTGCAGATAGACTTCAAGGAAAGAGGGCAGAAAACTGAGGAATTTTACACCTGATCAGTTCCACATAATCCACCTATATTCAAATGAAAGTACAATCTCTCTCCTTTCTTCACAACCATTACTAAGAAACTAGCTAACACAGTTGAAGATACACAATGTGCCAAGTGCTGTTCTAAGCAAGTACTTTTATTACCTAATTTAATCCTTCTACCACCTCCTCCCCCACCTCTCCTCCTTCTTTTTCACCTGATGAAATCACTGGGTTACAGACATTTTAAATAAATTGCCCGATGTCACAGTTAGTAAGAAGAGTCAGAATTTGACCTGCAGCCGGGCACCACAGAGCCAGCACTCCTAATTTGGGAATGTACCAATATTATCTTGTTTATTTCTCAAATCAACCCTAGAGGATATTTATTGTTGTATCTCCAAACCATTGTTTACTTCTTGTCTTAAGTCTGATTCAGAGCTAGACACAATTCTTGTGCCCCAGAGATTAGTGAGTTTCTGAACTTTAAGGAAAGGATGGTAAAGTATGATGGTTGGAAATGGACACGCCTTTGAGGTTCGTTCGCTAGCCAGGAATCCAGCTCTTTGAAGGCCAAAGGGAGTCTTTGGATGATGAGGAGAAGGTGCTGGAAGAGAGCAAGAGAGAGATTTCGGGGAGGATCCTGTGAAGAGGAAAGCAATCCCGTGGGGCTGGGCAGGAGGACATGAAGCCAAAATAAAAAATTCTAGTTGACAAATGCTAGTGAGTTTCTAAATGATCTTTTTTTTTTTTTTTTCCAGAATGAATGATAAATTGTATATTTTGCCTCCCACATACAGATGGTATAAATGTTTTAATTACTGAGAAGTTGATGTAGTGATATTAAAGATAATGTTTGAATAAAAAAACTATCTGTCATTTCATCGTCCCAGTAAAGCAATTACTTTCATTTCTTGTGTGTATCATATATAGTCTGTATGAAAGACATGTTTTATTATCTGCTTTAAAATACGACATGAACTTTCCCATGTTTCAGCTTAGTATTGTTTTAATGAGTCTATTATTAATGAGTCTATCGCTTCTTTTTTTATTTACTGTTATAACTAACTATGCAATAAAAATGTTGATTTGTATAATATTCTGCTTCTGTAGAATGATTTCTTTAGGATACATTCTCATGAAAAAGTTTAGGTTAGGGGGAATGAATACCTTTATGACTTTTGGTACAGACTAGGTACTTATGTTTCATTTTTCATTCAATGTATTTTAAGTCGTTTCCCTCTCTTATTTGCTCTTGGACAAATACTCCTGTGGTCCTCACACCTTTTGTGGGAGACCAAGAGATGACAATTCAAAGGCAAATGCATTGTTGTCACAAATAATTTCTGAGACTAAAGCAAAAACAAAGAAGAATCCCAAAACAAAGAATCCGAAGAAGGACCCAGAATCCTTATAATGTGTCTCTGTTGTTGCTGTATTCCTCTATTTATTGTTTCAGCTTCCGCACACACCCTTCCAGTCACCTAGATGCATGGGGAGAGGAGTTGGCAGATGCTCAAATCCAGGTCCAAGGACATGATAAAGAGTAGGTGCTCAACAGTAGAAGACTAGGGGAATGAGTGGGTGCGGCACAACATTTTTCTGTAGTATTTTCTTTGAAACTATAATTTCCCTTGGGGATTTTGTCCATAGTTCTACCATTACTCCTGTACGCTCCTATGAAAGTCCCCCTTTTTAATTTTAACACAAATCAGTTTATGTAGTGAAGGCTGGCTCATCAATCTGTTTCCTCTTGTCCCCTGATATTGTCCATTCTTACTCTACAACTTGGCTGAGCGGATATAAATAATTCACTGGAGGACTGAGAGCAGGCCCACAAATATGGTGGTGACACAAGATGGAAAGAACCAGGATTCTGCCTGATGCAAAAGTCACTGGACTGTGATGTGAGTGTGCTATGCCTTGATTGTGTTAAACCACAGACTGAGACGTTGGTAGTTTCTTCGGTTGGATGTGCATTGTCTTGACTGATACACTTTAAACAGCGATGAGAATGGAAGCATAAGACTCTGCTGAACACCTTATGCTGCCCATCACCAGAGCAGATGGTCGAAGAAATCTTTAAGGAACTCAAAATCTGGGACCGAGTCTCTGGCTTGGTTGCTTTGAGTGCGGAGGGCACACGACTGCAAGCTTCTCTGCCTGATGAAGCTATCCTGTATTTCCAAAAGACCTGAAGAATCTGGGCTGTAGTATTCTGAATCCAAATTGATAATTTTGTTTAGGTAAAAGGGCTTGGCAGCTTTGCCTTCAGAAATAAATCTTATTCTAGGAGTTTGTATTTTCTTTGCCGTCATTACTCTTCCACACTGTGAGGCGGCCAAAGCGATTAGGTGCCAAGAGTGTGGATGTAGCCTTTAGATCATTAAAACACTGGTTTTGCGGCATGAATAATCTGAATTCAATATCTGTAATGCCATGAGAGATAAATGACTGTGAAGCCCCCTGTGCATGGTTGTTCAGAAGCTACTCTGGGGGAAAGCTACCTCCCACAAAGAGATCTGCCTGAGGTGGTTAGGTTGGAATTTAATTTTATTTAAATGTGTGAACACTTTTAATAAGGCTCTGGAGGTATTATTATCTGGAAGAATGCAGAATCTTTATACTTGAAAAATGTTTTCTTTTGCTTGATAGCACGCAGAAAAGCCCTTACTGTGATTAGCATTTGAATAGGAGGGATCATCTTAACACTCTTGTTACTAATATGACAGATTTGATTTTCCCAAAGGTGGCAATTGAACCCAATTTTCAGATCAGCTAATCCTCGAATTCATGTGAATTGAACTTTTGCACCTTGTTAATTTGGTTCTGGGGTGCACTGGATTTTCTCCTGTCCTGTGGGGTCCATGCATCAATTTAAACATTGAAGTTAGTGGCTTAACAGTTTGCTCAGTAGAGAGACTTAGGTTCCCTCCCTGGGTTTTGGTGGTTGTCCATATGTATTGTGTTCGCAGCAGACACTCTGGATTGTTACCAGTGGGCGCTTGAGCCTCTGTGAAGCTGCATCTGCCTCTGAGACACCTATTCTGGCGGGGGCCACCTCCACTGTAAAGACGTTTGTGATTTATGATGGCACCTGAGTGCTTGCTGATGCCTTTCACCTGGAAGTGGGAAGCAAGTAGAACCAAGATGAGATGGATGTTTTCTATTACTTCTCTTTGTCCTCATCTGTAGTGATGGACCCCTCAAGCTCCCTCTCTGTAAACCTATAGCTTTTCTTTCTTTGTTAAGACTTGCTCCTGCTCGTTTTTGTGGGCCCCATGGACGGACCCTGCACTGACCCATGTTCCTCTACCCGTCTCCACCTGTGACCACATTCCAGGGCAGCTCTGTGCAGCCACGGCCGTGGTTCCTGAGTCTGCCCGTGTGCCACTGCTCAGCGCACGTGGGCTCTCGGAACAGCCCCTTTCCCACGGGTGACTGCGAGCTTTGTTCAGAAGCCACAGGGACTCTGTGTCCACCTCTGAATACAAGAAAAGTATTTAGTCTTGACTGTTAGTATGTACCAGATATACGGCGGGACACACATTCAGATTCGTGAAAAATTCCGCCATCTCTCTCATCGCTGTCCATTTCTGTGCCTTGGCCATTGAGCCTGCTGAGCTCCCACTCGAGTCCTTTCCACTTAACCAGACTGCGCTCTCTCCAGCCAGTGTCCAAGGGCCCCACACGGGTTCTCCTGACTATCCTAGCTTTCGTTGTAGCCTCCGTCCTGGACATAGTGATACACTTACTACCCCCCAGTGTTTCCACTCCTTTCTCCATTCTTTACATCGCTTTTCTTCTTTCCATTTGCCTGAATCTCATCCAATCTTCAAAACTCAACTCGAGTCCTACCTCCTCAAAACCAGGGTAGAAATCTCTAAACTTCCTGACAAGTAGCTCCCAGCTTCTTTCTGAATGCATCTGGGAATACAAGGCCGCAGCACTTCCAAGGTATCTTACCACGCATGGCCTCTAATATAGGGACTATGTTGCTGAGAACCAGTCACAGTTCATCACGGTGTTCAGACATTGACAAGACGGGTGCAGAGCAGAAGATGAATTATGTACTACCAGGTATATGACTTTGGAAAACTTAATTCTCCCTTTTGCAATTCAGTTTTACTTTTTTTGAAAGAGAGAGAGAGAGAGAGAGCGAGAGAGAGAGGGGACACTATGAATGAACTGATTCCCATTATAAAGTTGCTATCAGAAAACTTCATGTTTTTATAATTTTAGAGTAGTGGGTTTATATTATTAATCAGATTTTGTATAAAAAAAATCACAGTGTATCCTCTAACTTTGATAATTATTAGTATATACAATTTTTTTAAAGAATAAGATTCATAAAGAGGTATTTGTAAACTACACTTAAAACTCAGTCTCATTATTTTAGAATTACACCATGTTTTCATCCTTTGAATATATCACTCTGTTCCTATTACCCTCACAATAAATACTTTTTTCTCTTCTTAAATGTTTTCTTTTTCAACAAATAGTTTTCTTCTATGCCTGTATATCAGACGAAAATACACCTAAATATAAAATTTAGAAGAGAACTTTTATTAGAAGAAACGGTGCAAAGTTTGTATGGTGTTATTTTTGGCAGATTTGGGCTTTTCCATAGGAAATGATGGCATGAAATCCAAATCTCATAGAGAAGGATTTGTACACAATATGGAGTATACGGAGAACTTCTGTTATTTTGACTTTTTCAGGAGGTTTGAACTGGTGGCTGCACTCTCCAGCCTCTGGGGTTCGTTAAGTCCCTTTGAGAAGCAAGAAGCAGGAGCGAATGACAGCTGAGTGACAAAGTAGAAAGTCTTTGCAGTAAAAGATCCTTCCAAACAGCCAGCAGCGATTTCTCTGGGCATTTGGAGAAGTACCTGCATCTGGCTTGCAAACATCAAAAGACGAGGCAATTCTTTCTTCTAGGCTGGTCAAAAGGAGAGTGAAATCTGCCCTGCTAGGGCAAGAGAGGAGGGATCACAGTCTAGGCTGACAGTGACCGCTCACAGGCTGCAGCTTTTGTCCCTTCGCACTGCCAGCATCTCCCTTTTGCTGACAAAGACATTGACCTTTGGTAGACTTGATTCACCAAAATAATGAGAGGTCAGAAGAAAATACATTTGCATAATGTCGAGTGCATGTGTTACTGCCGGAGAAGAATGTCATGTGTATAAAAATGCTAAGCATTCTGTCCTTCCGAACTAAATGCATAACCCTAGGGTCAGTCTCAACCAAAGTACAAAGCCCCAGAGCATAATTTGGATGCAGATCTGGTGAGTTTTCAGTCTTTTTAGGCATCTCTGAAGCCCTCCTCGGTAGAGAGGAGGAAATAGCATAAATGCTGTGGAAGGATTTTGAAGTTAGAAGGCAAATTCTACTTTTACAGTTGCTTATTATGATTCTGAGCAGAAGTCATTTATTCTTCCTGAGCCTCAACTCCTAATGCATCAAATGAGGACAATATTGTATGTGAGATGAATAATGTAATGATATAAACAATTTTTAAATTAGGATTTCTTGCAGATTTAAAAAATTATTAATGTCACAGGATCAAATATTTATGCTATTTTAATTGGGGTCTTCTGAGAAGCAGACAGAAAGAAGCATTGAAATGTGCTCTTGCTGGTGGACATGCTTGGGAGGGAGAATGGGGAGGGAGCTCAGGGAAGCCGGGAGAAGGATAGCTTCATGCAAGTGCAACCCCGGGGGAAGGAGAGAGGCACGAAGTTGTGGTGACAGTGTCATAGATTGCTGTGCAGTCGGAGGTTTGGCAAAGCCACCTGTGATTGGCTTCATTCCAAAGGTGCTTGTGAGGGGAGTTCATGTCTCCTAGTAATGGGTCTGCCTTTGCATCTCTTCTAACTCAGGTGGTGAGTAGCCTGACTACTTATTTTTTTTTTTTAAGATTAGTTTTTCTTATGTGTATATGGGACCAGAGTGGAGGAAAGGAGACTAGTTAGAAGAGCTATTAGGGAAGATGTTATAGAGACAAGTCTTGAAGCTGTCCAAATTTGAGATTTCTGGAAGAGATAGAAAAAAATAGGTAAATAGACTGTGAGGGGGGCAGCCAATGGCATAGAAGAAGCCAGTGGAAACCTAGAGAAAAATGTGTTTGAATACGAAGAGAGATACCACTGATACTCCACGCCACTTTGAAGATAAGAAAGGAGATTGGAGAAGTGAGTCACTACGATTCCCCTAATATTGCCTTATAAAGGTTTAGTGATTGGTCAAGGACCATGCTGCTAACATATGTTAAAGAGAGGACTCCCATGCAGTTCTGTTATTATATGTATGTGTCTATGTCTATATTTATGTTCATTCATTATCCATGCCTTCACACTTGCTATGATTGACCCTGCCGTGCGTGCTCATGACACTGAAGTTTTTGTTTTATCTCCTCAAATGTATTGAAAGCTCTTTAAAGAAGAGACCATGGCATACACCGTAGCATCCCACACAGCACTCTGCTCAGGGAAGGTGCTAGCAGTGGGCTAGCTGGCTGAGCAAGAGCTGCATTACATGGTAATTAAACCACGCCAGAAATGCAAGCAGAAGGAGCAACAGTCAATCATTGCCGTTGTGCTCGACCAGTGTGGATCTTCCATCACCAGGGATAAAAGATCAGTTTCCCTTGCCATTTCCTGCTTCCAGTGAGTCCAGGGGCTTCTTCTAAAGCAAGCAGAAATTCAATGGAGAAACTTGGTCTTGTTTGAGCCTCCTCAAGCAATCCTTTATTCCCAAGTTTTCTAAGGTAGAATTCTGGAGTACAAATATAACTTAACTTAGTGACAGAATATGATCTCCAGACATATTTGCTATTTTATGGTTCAGTTCGCTTGACCTACAATTCTCATGAAATCGGTGTTTTATAACTGGTAGTTTCCAACCATGAAGCTGTAATGGTGATTCTTTAAAACCCATATACACATGAGTGTAAAGTCTATTTGCTGTTGGAACAGTAGAGAGCATGTGTTTAGCAGCACAATGGTGTCAGCTTGAAGGTGAATCACTTGCTTTTCCAAAGGCAGGGGTGTCTTAGAGGCCAGTGGAGCCCCAGATGTAAATGCTGACCAGGTTTCTGTTTATTTTGATAGCATTTGATATTTGAAACAGGTGTTCGTGATTTGGAAATGAAGGCTACATCATCTGTGTTGCCATACTCCACGGATTCCGAGACAGCTTGGACCTGAGGGAGTTTGGCCTGGAGAAAACACCAAGGACATGCACACTGTCAATAAATATTTGATGTGCTGTCATGTAGAACAGGAAGCAGACTTGCTCTGTTCGGCTCTAGCCGACAGAAGTAGGACTGATATACGGGAATGACATGGCGGCAGATGTGGACTCGAGATTAAGAGAAGCGTTCAGTAATTAGAATTGTTTGAAACTGAAGAAGCCAATACAGTTAGTTCTCCATTGCTTGGGGTATTAAAGAAAAGAGCGGAAGATTTCTTTCCAAGGTTGTTATAGAAGAGTCCTTATTGTATGCATGCTTAGAGTAAGTCATCTCCTAGGTGAGAGTAACTGAGGTCTCCTAAGGTTTACATAAAGTTGGAGGTATGGAATGAAGAGAGGGCATCCTTCTCCCTTTTCTGTCTTATTCCCCACACGCACCACTATCAGCAAGTACACTGGAAAGTGCATTCCACAAACTGAATAATCAAGGTTAGAGGTCTACCCACAAGGATTGGGATATCCTGAAAATCTATTTCTCTTTGGTTACCGCTAATATTTTGGCTTCTCTGTGTATTTACTCTTTCTTCTCCTTTAACCCCACTGCCTGTTCCTCCTCCCCCTCCCAGACATTTCTAGCATTCTCTCTGGACCCATTTTCTATGCTAAAAAGCATTTCCTACATTCCTAAATGTATTTCTAAAGGTTTCCTTTGCTTCCTACTATGACCAAAAAATAGTTCTTTCCTGAGTCTTTTGGTTGATTGGCATTCTCTTCAAGTGAAGGGTCTTTATTGCTCACAACTCATTTGTCATGCTTTGGAAAGATGGGCTCTCTTCCTGTTTATTCCACAACTTTAATTACAAATTATTTCTAGTTTTAGTGTCCATTTAAAAGTTTACTCTTTGCCTCAAGCCATCCTATGAACTTTCTCAGGAATGTTATCTTCCACCCTCTCCATTCTATTTAACTATTTATTTTAGTAGCTGACTCACAGTCTGTCTCAAGTTCTGCCTTTTTGTGAATGACATCCAATGTCCATTTAGACAGTGTATCCAACATTTGGACTGCTTGTATTCTTGGAATTCTCCACTCAAACTTCAACTCTATTGTAATTCAGATATCTACTCCCATGATAAAAATTATATTTCTCAATTTCTAAATTTGCAATTATTTTTAAACATTTTATGGAAATATGATATACATATAGAAGTGTATACATCCATTTAAGTATAGTCTGGTGATTTTTCTGAACTAAACACAAGTGTGTCACCATTACAGGATGAAGAACACTACAGCACCCCAGGTAACCTTCTAGTCACTACATCCCTTGTGCTGAAATTATTATTATTTTTATAAATGGGATTATATACTACAGATTCTTTTGTGACTGGTTACTTTTGTTGAACATTATGTTTGTAGGGTATATCGATGCATATTGTTCATTCTCAATTCTCTATAATATTTCATTATGTGACTATACCAAATGTATTTATGCATACTACTGCTGAATGTCAGCTGGGTAGTTTTCAGTTGTTGTATATTAAGTGTTGACCTGATACATGTTTATTGCTGAGCATACATTCTGTTGGCTATGGATCTGGGAGTGGAATTGCTGGTCCATACAGTACGTACCTATTCAGTGTCTGAGTAGAAATTGACAAAGAAGTATGTAGTTCATGTTTCAATCAGTAGTGGATGAGACTTTCTAGTTGCTTTATATGCTCACTATATCTTGGTATGTTCTTTTTTTCACCTATCTGGTGATATACTGTTGTAGTTTTAATTTCCATTTTTGGTGTCTGTTACTATTTTCTAGCTTAATTCCACTTACAGTCACAAAATCTAGAATTGTTTCAATATTCTGAAATGTAGAAGCTCTTTTTACTGTCCAAGATATAGTTGATTTTGGTAAATAACCCACATGTACTTAAAGCAATTTCTGGTTTTGAGTTTAATGTTATATGTGTGTTCATTAGGTGCAGTTCATTAATTGTTGTGTTCACATTTTCTCTATTCTTGCCAATGTCTCTCTTCTTTTTTCATCAGCTATTGAGAGAGATGTGTTAAACTCTTTTATTGTGAAACTAACCTAATGAGCAAAAGTAGAATATAGCAGACTAATATTTATTTGTTTAATTATTGATTGATTCATTCATTCATTTAGTAAGTCAGTCTTTTACTTATCAAATAAATACATATGAAAAGTATAGAGAAGATCATACAGAGAACTGAACTAAGTTGTAGAGTATCTTGGTGAACAGACTTGAAAAGAATCCTGCCTTCATGAAGTTTAAGTTCTGATTCAATGAAGAAACTATTTTCTCATTTTGGAAATTTTCCTTCTTGCATCTTGCTTATTTTCATACTAGATTCTTAATTTTTTTCCTAGACTCATGATTTATGTGAATTATTGTTTCTCCACTCTGTGTTGGGATTATGCTTAGAAAGCATTCTCTGCGCTAAGATTAAATCTTAGAAAGCTTCTCTATGCTAAGATTAAATGTGTTAGACACCTATCTTTACTTCTGGTACTTTCATGTTTAAACCTTATATTTAAATACTTAGGCATAATTATGGTAATGATTCTGATTTCTCCTCTACCCCAATGGTTAACTAGTTATCTCAATATAATATGTTAACTGTATTATTTTTAGTCACTGGTTTGAAATGCCCTCATTATTACCATATATTAAGTTTAGATAGATACTCAGATGTTATTAAGAACCTTATTCTTTTTATTTGTCTATTTTTTAAGGATAGTTTATATAGATAAATGACTATATATTTATGGTATATTTTGATACCAGGAAACATTAATGGTTCTTTTCTGGCCATGTTATTTAACAATTGAGGTTGTTTAATGGTGTTGCATTTTGATTCAGAATGATGAATACAGGAAGGGTAAAGAAGGAGAATGAGGAGGGGCAATATTGCAATATTTTTCAGGTAGTGATTAAGGAAACAACATCAGTCAAGGAATAGAAGTGAGAAAACGCATGGTCTGTCTGCCTAGAGGTCAAACTGGAACAGGATGCTAAGGCTATAGCGTGAAGAACCTTTTTAGCCATTTGTCAGAGAACTCAGTGCTGACCTTTATAACAAACTACCCCAAATCTTACTGCCCTAACGCAATAAAAATTTAATCTTCACTTGTATAAGCCCACTGTGGGTCAGTTGGCTCTTCTTGAGGGTTCTCTTAAAATTGGGCCCGGCCGGTGTGGCTCAGTAGTTAAGCATCGACCCATGCACCAAGAGGTCGCCCATTCGATTCCCGGTCAGGGCACATGCCCAGGTTGTGGGCCAAATCCCCAGTGGGGGGCATGCAGGAGGTGGCCAATCAATGTTCTCTCTCATTGATGTTTCTATCTCTCTCTCTCTCTCCCTTTCTCTCTCTAAAAATCAATAAAGAAAAAAATTTTTTTTAATTGGTGGACTTGGTAATCGAAGCTTCTGTGTCCAGTTATGGTTAGGGAGAGAAAAAATGGAGGGACATGTGAAACGTTTTACAGGTTAGATGTGGAAGAGGCATACATCTGTGATTCTTAATGATTTATTAGAAAAAAATCAAATGAAAAGACACACTATAAGTACATTTTTTTTTTTATCCTTACCCGAGGACATTTTTCCATTTTTTGTTCAGACAGAGTGGGAGGGAGAGAGAGGAAGAGAGAATGAGAGAGAAACATCAACGTGAAAGGGACACATCGAGTGGCTGCCTCCCACACAACCAACCAGGGCCGGGGACAAATTGCAACCGAGGTACGTGCCCTTAGCGAGAACCGAACCCGGGTCTCTCTGGACTGCAGGGCGACGCTCTAACCGCTGAGCCACACCGGCCAGGGCTATAAGTACATTTTTTAAATTTTAGATTCAATAGATGTAAAATCACTGTCAAATTGTGACAAGAATTTTTAAATTTCTACTCTCAGTTTCTAAACTTAAATCATTGTGGACCAGTAGAAACCAATTCATGGACAGCAGTGTTCCACAGAGCATACTTTGTGTAGTATTGGCATATACACCATTGTCGAGAACACAATGACATCATCTCAACCGAACTGCAAGAGAGGCTGGGAAATACTGTTTTCTCTTGTGCTCAGAAAATGAAAATAGAAATTGGCATCTAGCCTATCCCTGCCACAGGGCTGCAAAGGAATCAAATTGAATTTATTGCATGCATTGTTTAATGTCCTTTATTGGCAAACTATTGCCTAAATAATATAATCTGAATACCTTACCATGATGAATTTACTCATGATTGCTGTGTTTATACAACTCTTTGTTATTTTTCTGATTAAAGCACTTCATACCCTATATTGTAGGTATGTTTTACACATATAACTTTCCCTCTAAACTATCAAAGTTCAGAGTCTCTCATTTTTATAACACCAACAAATAGTGCAGTGTTTGGCACATAGCAAACACACAAACATTTATTATTTGTAAGATGAAATAATTAGCATAGGAAGCATGACATAATGTGATTTGTTGTTTTTTGTTTTGTTTTTTTGGTACGTGCCCCTAGTGGGAACCAAACCCGGGACTGTCTGGTCCGCAGGCCGACACTCCCACCTCTGAGCCAAACCGGCCAGGGCGTGATTTGTTTTAATAAGTTTCCTCTGTCATCAGGTTGGAGGAAGACAGGAAAAGGAAGCTGGTAAGACTGGAAGTAAGAATATCACTGAGGAAATAACTTTTAGTAATCTCAATGATGTTAGGGGTCTTAATTAAAAGAGTGTAAAGATGTAAGTATGGAGTCAGACACACCAGTGTTTCTACAGTTTGAGTAAATAGAATTTAATTGCTGCTTGGTGATATAAAATGAAGAACGTCTCTTGGATTTAGGGTTGCATTTGATAACACTGAAATAGAAGAACACAGGAGGATGTGTGGGTTTGAGTGGAAAAGTAGAATAATGTGCTCTGTTTGGGACATGCTGAGTTTGAGATCCCTGCAGAATAATGTACTGTAGTTTCTGTGATCTTCAGGTAGTGAAGTCTGTGTGGTTCTTTGTAAACCCAAAAGAAGGGCTGTTATTATAATGACTTGCAATATATTTCCTCCACTTCAGTATGGAAAGCCTCCTTGAATTTTAAAATACATAGTTGTGAAAGAGAAATTCTAAACTCTGCTGGTGATCTATATAGATCCTTGCCCCTTTGAAGGGTGGAGGCAAGCAGGGTGGAGCTAAGAGCAAGCAGTGTTTATTAATAATCATATCTCTCTTTAGGCTGCCTGTCAACCCTCACCTCCAGCCATCTAGGACTGAGAAGGTTTACTGCCCAATCCCTTTGTCTGTGGTGATCCCTCTCCATAGACTGACTTTCTCATGCCTTCCAGGACCATCTGCAAACCTTTCTCATCTATCTTAAACTCCCACCCCATTCCCATCTGGAATTGAATGTACCCACTTCCTCCTTTCAATGCCAGTTTCTCTTTGTGAGCACCTCCTACAAGGCATATATATAATTTCGCTTTGCATGCTAGCTGTTTCTGCGCTTCTCTAATCCCACTAGTTGGTCGTCAAGCTTTTGTTTATTGCTTTTTTAAGGAAAAAAATTGTTTAAGAGTGCATACGCTGCAATAGCTATCAGAGTGTCTACAAAAGTGGGTTGTGCCTTCATGATTATATTCTGAATTCACCTAAGTTATTAAGGAGTTTATCATGTAGAAGCCCAGAAGGAGACAATTTGGGTTGCGACTACAGGAGTCCCAATCAAAGATGACAGATTCTTGGAAGAAAGATAGGGGATTCCATGTTCTTAGACGTGTGTCTCCACTTGAGGGCATTTCTCACGGAGTAAATGCTCTTTCTTTGCCTCCCCCACGTTGCTTCACGGCTGCTATTCAGTTGGTGAGTTGTGAAAAAAATAAATGAGTCTAAATGGCTCAATCCCTCTTTTTTGTTTGTTTGTTGTTGTTGTTTTTGGGGGGTGGTAGGTCGCTCACTCTCAGATCTATCTGCCTGGCTACAGAAAATGTGCAGCCTGATTTATTGTCCTGTCACGAGCTAAGGGTATCAAGCCAGTATCTTCCTCTCCAGGGAGGCCTGAGGTTGTACCTAATGTCAAGAATGGGGACAGTACAATTGTCTAATTTTGGAGGGACCATCTGCAAGCCTATTTAGCCACAGTCCAAAGAACACATTCTTCTATGAGTGTCATTAGAAATAAGGCTGCGATTCTGAGAGTCATTTCCTGTATTGTATTATTGATTCCAAAGTCAGAACAGGTACTGTGGTAGGCAGAGTGCTAGGATCCCCAGCCCTCTCCCTTGTAAGCATGTCCCGCATCATCCCTGGGACTTCAAATGTGACTCCCATGTTTAGATTATGTTATATGACAGAGTTTACCTTAGATAGATAAGAGATTATACATGTGAGCATAACTTAATCACGTGTCCTTTAAAAACAGAGTTTTTTTTCTGGCTGGTAGCAGAAAAGGAAGCCAGAGATTTGAGCATAGAGGGATTAAATATGTCATTGCTGAATTGACGATGAAGGGGACCATGGATCAAACAATAGGTGGCATCCAAGGATTAAGTGCCACCTCCAGATGGCAACCAGCAAGAAAATAGGGACATAGTCCTACAATGAAAGAAACAAAGCTATAAACTAACAAAATAATGAGCTCAGAAGGGAATTTTATCCGAGATTATCAATGTGAAAGCAGCCCAACTGCTACCTTTGTTTCAGCCTGTGATGCTCTAAGAAGAGAACCCAGCCATTCTGTGCCAAACTTCTGACCTACAGAACTAGGAGCTACTAGATGGGCCATTTTAAGTTGTTGATTTACATATGCATAGTCTTTAAGAACTCAAAAATCAACAAAAAGACAATTCTGGAACAGTAGGAGCCATAGTCTATTTGAATCTCTTCAAACTATGCCACTCAAACGAAGAACTGAGAATGTAAAACCAATGACCCAGCAAGAACATTTACAGCAAAACTAGGTAACGGTAATTTCCTACGAATCCCCACTCTAAGTGGTAGGAACCAAACCAGAACTATAAGATCTATCAATGCCTGTGACGGTGGAAGGAGAAAGCTGGCCGCCGGGCTTCTGGGTTCCTCGTGGCTTCTCGTTGGACAGTGTGGCAGGTCCATTTGAGAAGAGAAGCCAAAATGAGCAGAGGTTTCTGCGGCTCTTGTTTGGTGAGGGCAAGGTGACCCTGACTCCACATGGCCTGACATGCTGGGGCTGGCTGAGTGCCTTGAGTTGGATCGTTGTTTGTTTTTCAACCACGGTGGTACAATGACAGGTACTTTTAATCCAGATCTTACTGTCATTCAGGTCTGGAAATTTTATTTATTTATTTTTGATCATTTCCTCTCCTTGTTCTCTCTCTCATTGTGTGTGTGTGTGTGTGTGTGTGTGTGTGTTGTCTGTTGTTTTACTTTCGGGATGGATCCTCTTATTTTCTTGTCTTTTTATTACCCAACACTTTGTCTTTTTATTATATGTAGGTTAGCATCTTCTCAAACCACTAATGTGCTACTCGAATCTCATAGTGTAAGGATGTTGTTTGCTTACGAATGGGGTGACAGAGCAGGCCGAATCTGGGGGAATCTCTAGTACGTAGATAATATATATAATCTGCTCTAGTTCACTCTGCTACCGCAACAATATATCCTCAAGATCTTTCAGTCAGTCATGCTACTTAAAACACAAATGCATCCTGACGTTTATAACTATTTGGTACCTAAACAGTCAGTGTTTTCTGGGGTCTCTGGTGTAAGGCAGCCCCCTCTACGATTTCCCCACTGGGGGCTTACATCGGAGGTGTCTACCACGTATAGTCACTTACCCTTATCTGCTCCCCAGCGTCTAAAACTGTCGCTGTTGCTTTGTCACTTTCTGTGGGTTTACGCCCTTTAAAATCCATTTACTGTGACTTTGTTGGCATTTCAGGACAGGGGCAAGGTAAATGCCTTTGTTCAATCTACCATGTTTAACCACAGGTTTGACCTCCCCGTTTAGGGAGCAAAGAGACTTTCAGGATGTCCGCCTGCCACCCTGAGGACACGGTGACCCTCTCTCAGAGCTCCTTTCTGCGCAGAATGCACCTGTTGGAGCATGCTTGTTCTGTCTGCACACTGCTTTGTCCGCTTCCCAACAGAGTGAATGGCCCTCTGGAAGTGCTCTACACGTTTGCCGAAAAGGTTTCCTTGATGGAAAATGTTGGGAAGACACAAGGTAGTTACTTTTAAAAAGTGGAATTGGTGGAGGGATATTGATGGTGACAGGAAATATCAGTTTCCTGCATATCTATTTATTGCACATCCTTATGCTTAAAACTGCACATATATGATTAAAATAATTTAAAAGGTACATTTACCATTATGGCATTTTTCAGTAAATGATAGGAAGGAAGAAAAGTAGGAAGAATAGAAAAAATGAAGGAAGAAAGGGAGGATGGAGGGAGAGAGGGGAGAAGGACTTCTTGATGATACAGAGCTATACTTAGGTACCTCAACAGTTAGTGTGTCACTAGTGATCGTAGCGATGCAGATAATGCTGATGATGACAAGCGTGATGAAGACCATTATTACCTTCAGGTTGACTTTGGATTTGGCTCAGTTGGTTGGCGTCATCCTGTGCACTGAAAGGTCTCCAGTTCGATTCCTGGTCAGGGCACATGCCCAGGTTTCGGGCTCGATCGCTGGTAGAAGCGTGCAGAAGGCAGCCGATTGATGTTTCTCTCTCACATTGATGTTTTTCTCCCTCTTCTTTCTTCTCTCTCTAAAAAAAATCAATAAAACTATATTTTAAAAAATAAACAAATAAATAAAAAAGTTGACTTTGGATTTGAATAGCATTTGGGCTTTGCTGCTCACTGCCTTGACACCCCACCTTTTCTCTCAGTTCTAACGAAGTTTTGCTCATGCTTCTTTGTTAAATACCAATGAAATTCATAGATCTCTGCAACCTTAAGCTGCAAGAAAATTCAGTGCAAAAACCTAGCTTATATAACTTTGAATTTAGACCTTGACAACTAGACAGGATTTATCTCATGCATATGTATTCATTTTAAGTGCTTTTCTGTAACAGTAATTTGACATTTAATATACCATAACTGTATTATTAAATTTAAATGCATATTTGCAATTCTAAAAGCACTACTGAACTTTATGGGTGAAAAATACAACCTCCTTCACCTTGGTTCCTTCTCATCCCCCAGTTCTCTAGGCTTCACTGTCTCTGCGACCCTACCTCTGATTGGCGTCCCCTCTCCTTTCCTCAACCTCCTTTCTTTGTTCATTTCCTAGCATGCTCTCCTCTCCTCTCTCCTAGTTCCTATTTGCTCATTCTTCCCCCGTCTTTGTTCCTCCCTTGTGGAAATGCCCATGCTTCTGTTTTCGGCAATCAGTCCCTCAAGTCACATCTCTCACCCATGTGGGGCAGTTTCAAGATGCCACAGTGACTTTCAGCACTCTCTATGGGAGCGTTTGCCAAACACTGAAGTGGCCGGCCACCGCAGACGGCTGCCTCATGTGGCGATGAGGTGCCCATAGCCATCTTTTCCAAAAGGGAGAACGAGAGATGCTGACGGTCAGGAGCCGGGGGTAAAGTGGCCTCAACAACTTCTGAGCCTTTGAAAAATCAGGACAGGACATCCTTCTTCTTTACTCTCACAGCTGATGAATAAGTGCTGATGGAACTGTAGCTCTCCACTGACAGCTCTTGGACTTTGACCTTCTATAATGTCCGGTGTCAACGGGTCTTAGACATCACTTACTTCCACGGTATCATTTTTACAGGAAATAAAACCGAGGCCCAGAGAAGTCAAGTCGCAGAGCCGGTGCAAGGACCCTGGTCTGTGATTTACACTCGAGGGCTCTCCATGGGCTGCTCCAGCCTCAGCCACGAAACATCCCAGAATGCGACCTTCCATGTATGGCTCTGTCCTCTGTAGACACTTGCATTTGCTTTGTGCCCTGTGGGGTGCAGCTTTTTCAACTTTCTCCCACACAGTTAAGTATTTTTAAAAATTATCTTTACTGTTGAAATTATTACAGATGTTCCCCCTTTTGTCTATATTGACCCCCTCCACCCCACCCCTCCTCCCTGGCCTTCACTGCACTATTGTCTGTGTCCATGGTTATGCATATGTTCATATACATTTTTTGGTTAAGTTTTATTTATGCTTCAGTACAAAAGTCATGCATTACCATCCCAGAAATTTGTTCTTGGTCTCCTTCTGCTGCTCTGCCCGCCCTGTTTGGCATGGGTGCCACTCGCCTTGTTCTGTTTGCGCCCTGAATTGAATTCTATCTGTATTTAACTGCCCAGTATTGAACTGCCTGTTTATTAATTATCTCCTCTACTAGAATAGACACTTCTGGAGGTCAAGGTCTGTGAATTATTCAACTTTTAATCTCCAGAGCCTGCCATAGAAGGATTTGAAAACATCTGTTAAATTGAGAAATTAAAGATGCTAATCTCAATACCAAAATTTGGGAATGAAAACATATATAGTCTCCTTTACCTTGATTATTTTTTTTTTAGCATCTACCAGTTCTTCTGCAGGCTTTCTTCTGTCTGATATTCTCACCTTGACTGGAATCCCCTTTTTCCCTCATCAAACTCATCTTCTCAGTTTCCTCTGCTTTCCGTTTCTCTGCTCTCCCTCTCTGTAATTCATAGGCATCCACCCTCAGCTGCTGCCTGCCCTTTCAGAAGGAGAGGAAATGTCTACTCTCTGTGGAAATGCCTAGTGCTTCTGTTCACCACAAAGCATTTTCACCCATCCGTCCCTCACACCGTCCTATCTCTCACTGACCACATAGGGCAGCTTACGTCTCAAGAGGGAGGCCATCTATGCTTTGCTGATCCTCAGCCAGGGGAAAAGCTGATATCAAACACAGCATAGACACTCTGATTTTGTTGATTCCTGTCTCCCTCTACAAAAGCTTTTCTGGGTCTAAGAGTTTTCTGGGTCTCAGAGGGTCTAAGAGTTTAAACCAGTCATTATCTCTTTTCTGTTCTGCTAAACCTCTTGACCTGTAGACTTCATGAAGATTTGGTAAATAGGTACTGACTTCCTCATTTTTTTCTAGAAATTACCAGCATATATGCTTATTTTTTTATTTTAATTTTTTAAAACTGTTTTTTCTTCTTTATTGATTTTAGAGAGAGAGGAAAGGAGAGGGAGAGAGAGATAAAAACATCCATGAGAGAGAACATTGATTGGCCGCCTCCTGCACCTCCCTACTGGGGATTTGGCCCACAACCTGGGCATGTGCCCTGACTGGGAATCGAACTGGCGACCTCTTGATGCATGGGTCGACGCTCAACCACTGAGCCACACCAGCCGGGCAGTACATATGTTTATTGCAGAATAATTTTCCCCAATCAACATGTCCCGCAGAATCATCTCATCTTAAGGACAAGTTTTAGGATGCTGCAGTGAGCACCTTCCTACCGCGTCTTTGATGCGTTTGGACGATGCACTTCCGTCCTGTGCATGATGCCCTGTCATGGAAAGGGTTTGATAGTTCACCACGGAGTGTCTATGCTGTGTTTGATATCAACTCTTCCCCAGCCTGAGGATCAGCAAAGCATAGATGACCTCCCTCTTGAGAAGTAAGCTGCCCTATGTGGTCAGTGAGAGATACGACTGTGTGAGGGACACTGTCAGGAAGAGGTCTGGAGTCACTGCGGGATTCCTGTCTGTAGTGTTCTACACAGTAGCTCAAGAAAGGATGACTACTGTGGGATGATAGGTGACTTGAGAGAAGAAATGAAGAGCTTCAGTGTGAAACCAGACTGAGAATGCTTGAGGCTAAGGCACTGAAAAACAGTCCATGAAATCTCATGAGCATAGTCAAATCTCCCAAGTTAAATTTCATAGAACGTATCTTGGGAAATGTGGCACACATTCTTCTGGGATAAATAAAAGAATGTGATGTTATATATCATTCCCTCCGTGGGTCATCTAGATGAAAAAAATCTATAAAATGTATAGAGCCTCCATGAAGTTCAGAGAACTTCATGGATGCCAGAACTTTGTCTTGTGATTAGACACAAAGAGGCCAATGTAACCTGATGCTGAACTTCAGAGACCAAGAACAGTTACTGTGAACTCAGCTTGGGCACCCAATCTGAGATGGCGCACTCCCCACAGGTGAACTTTGAGTTGAAGCTAGGGTGGCATTGCCACTCCTCTTAAAATATAAAAAGACTTTGTCATTCAACTTGTAGTAGGTTTTCTTTTAGCTTTTACACTTGCCACATGAAAGCTGCCTTTATATGAGTGTCACCAGACTGTCTTTTTATAAATCACTGCTGCCTTGCCAAATAGATACGTGCATCGGGAAGACAGTCTATTCTGCATACAGCTCATAAATCAACATCACTGAACAATTCCCAGCATAGGTAGTCTTTTACATTTAAAATCGAGAAACATTTAAAAAAGGAGATGATGATATGGAAAGAAAAAAATCTCTTAAGGAGTTCTGTGTTTGTTTGAGAGAGTCGGAGAAAGAGGGGTAGATTGAGCCAGAGAGAAAGTTTCCCTTATTCAGATGGTCTGAGTTATGAGCCAAAGGCACAGCAATACTTGGAGAAGTACAAAGATAGAATTGCCCTTTGTAGCTAGGTAAAGGTTTGCATTTTTGGACCCCTGGAAGAGAGGCTGTCTTTGATATTGTCTCAAGTAACACTGGACTACTCCTCTCCAGCCCAGCCTAAAACGCATTATTGAGAGAGAGAGAGAGAGAGAGAGAGAGAGAGAGAGAGAGAGAGAGAGAGAGAGAGAGAGAGAAACAGAGAGAGAGAGAGAGAGAGAGAGAGAGAGAGAGAGAGAGAGAGAAACAGAGAGAGAGATAGCTATTGTGATGTCCAAAGAAGGTGATAAATTAATTGATTTCAACAGCTAGCTTATTGAGTGCTTACTCTCAGCTGGGTATTTTAAAAAACAATTTACCTGTAAAAACACTTTTAATTTCCACAGGAAACTTGTAAGATAGGCAGTATAGTAATTTCCTTGTTATAGAAAAGGAAACTGAGGCATAGAGATATCATTAAATAACCGAGGTAAAATCACACAGCTATTAGTGATCAGGGCAGGATCTGAACATGGGCAGTATGGCTCCAGGGTCCAGGCTTCTCTAGCAGCAAAAATATAACTTAATTACAGATACTCTCAACTTGACTAATGAGCTCCATGATCAGAGTCTTGCCTTTCTTTGGTGATCAGTGTGTTTATTCTTAGAACACGGTCTCCAATTTTGCCCTAGACCTTGCTTGAATTTACGTTACAAAATAGGTTCTGTCTGGAGTGAAGTTTTGATGAGGACAGATTGGACCATGACTTTAGGGGTACATGGGGGTAGCCCAAGTTCAGTCTAAAAACTACTAGGGAGATCTATGGCTGTGTCCAGAGTAGCTCTAGCATCTAACTGATATATGATACGTGGAAAAGTTACTTCCCCTCTCCTCAGCGTAGTTCACTCATCTGTAAAACAAAGATAATAATACTGATGTTATAGGGTTCCTTGGTAATATTACATATTCTTGGCTTATAGGAAACATTAACAAATAAAAGTCATTATTAATTTTAGCCTGGATTCCTGTGGCCATACCCTTTGCGTATGGGTTCCACGCTCCCAGATTAGCCCTGCAGAGCCTCACAGATAGAATGGAGCATGACCACCCCCCCCGAAGCCATCAGAACCAAGAGGACTTACCTCAAAAAAACATTTAAAGAAACAAGGGACCTCTTCTACTCTTTGACCCCGTAGAGCAGTGGTTCTCAACCTTCCTAATGCTGCGACCCTTTAATACAGTTCTCATGTTGTGGTGACCCCCAACCATAAAATTATTTTTGTTGCTACTTCATAACTGTAATTTTGCTACTGTTATGTCTTAGGTGACCCCTGTGAAAGGGTCGTCGCGACCCACAGGTTGAGAACCGCTGCTGAGGAAGAACATTTTGAGTCAAACTAGCAATGTAGATTTTAGAAAAACAAACATTGTTTTCCTGGTCAGGACAACGAGATGGAAACTAGAAGATTCCACACCTCGGTGGAACAGAAGGAACCCAGGAGATGGGTTCTATTTGAAAGTATCCTAAGAAAGCTGAAATCAGATGTATGCTACAGATTGCACCTGCCCAGGTTACAGAACAGCGAACTATCCTGGTGGCTGCTACCTTCTCTCCACTTCTCCCTGTAGTTCCAGCAAATTCTCTCCTAGGAAGGGGAAGGTGTATATAAGTTATATTCCTGAGAACTCATCCCTCACCATTATACCCTTTGAATCAGAATTTTCTGAGAAATGGAAAGAACAGGCATGATTCAAAAATCCCATGCTAATAATTCTGAGATATAATTTGCTCCAGCTGGGCACCGCTGTATTATAAGGGCCTTTATAGACGCTCACAAACTTCTGAGGCATAAGTTTGAAGTAATAAGGTGCTTCTCAAAGGCCTCCCACACGCAAAATGTCCATGACTTTGTGCAGTGTCCTACTTATTTATCTAACAAAAAATATCTAAATACATTGAAGTATATTTTAGAACTCACTTCCAGAAAAGTATTTGCTCCCCTTGATTTACCATTATGCTTTTTTTCTCAACTATTAATAATTAAACATCCTATAATATTTTTGCTTTGGCTACCTGGAAGCAATGCTGTTACTATAATAGTTCAGATTTTTGGTATACTTATATCCTTCTACATCTCTGTTATTCTAATTATCTGTGTATATTTCTGAATAAGGTTTTTTTTTTAAGACATCCTGAGTCATTATTAGAAGTAGGTCACATATAAATTATTTACTAAAAAGAAAATAGGTATTTATTGTCTAAAAATGCATGGACTGGATTATATAAGAATTTCACGTTCACCTCTCAGATCTCTCCCTTCCTCTTTCCCAGAGTCTCTTCTTACTCATCTGTGACAACAGGACAGGACAGACAATCATCCAGCAGGTCCCTGCCTCACATTAACAGGGATGTTTCGAGGAGGTCCATGGGAAAGGGCTCAGGTAGTACATGCTATGTCATAGCTCTTCACATAACAGGTCTGAAGATAATTATTTCTGAGAAATGATGAAAAGGGCCCAACATGTGGGCCCGAGAAATAAGGACAAACCTGGAGAACAGGCCGGATGAAAGGAGGGTAAAGGGTATTGTCAGCATGCCACACAAAGGCTTTGGTTCAGTCGGAACACATTGAAAAAAAGGATGAAAAAACACAAAAAGCACACTGCCTTTGCTCTCCCAAGTGCCTGGAAAAACAGTGGGCAGGGAGATGAAGTCCCCTGATCCCCGGAGGAGTGCCAGGCAGCGTGAGGACGGCTCCCTCCCTTCCTCTGGCTTCCCTTTCTTTCTCCCCAGCTCCTCTCCATTTCTCTCTCACATCCCCCTGGCCATTCTTCAGCTTTCTTTTTATACACACCTTTGAGATTTCTTTTTCATCTCAGTCTGACTACATCTAAGTTTTTAGCTAGAAGTTTTCTCTTTTGTTTTGTGATTTCATCTTGTCGAGTTTGGTCTATGGTTTGCTCCCTGTGTTTCAGCTTCTCTTCTCCTGGTACACCTGTGACAATCCCTCCCTCCCCACCCAGGCTGCTCAGACCTGTGCCTGAGCCCGGCTCTGGCCCCAGGCTCAGGTCTCCTGCATGCAGCAGGTGCGAGACAAGAATTCCATGATTCACCTGGAAAACACAGGTCCCCTCTGGCATGGACCCTGGCAGTCCATTCCTCAGTTTCTGGGACCTTTCAGGGACTCCCCATCACTGGAAAACACCAGATGGGATGGATAGAGGCAATTTTGCAGAAAGTGCTGTGAGATTGGCTTCCTTGGTGGTCTTACAGCTGTTAGCAAAGTGGCCAGAAAGCACATGGTTCTCAGCCTAGTTTCATCGCCTCAAGAGCCACAGATGGCTTCCCCAGGCACCTGAGGTCTGTGCTGCTTCCCTGGATGGGATGAGCTGCAAGCTGCAGAATCTCTCGTCTTCCCACAGAGCAACGCAGAACCCAGTTTCTCTCTGCCTTTAGCGTGAGAGCAAGAGAGGACACAACATAGCAACGAGCCAGGAGGAGGGGAAATTAATGTTTAATGTTTGAAATTCCCTGGCACTGGACAGCTGCTCAAAAAGGTGCATCAGGGAATATTCATAACACTGCTTCCGGTGAGCGCGTCTAAGCAAGGCTTTGGAAACGAGCCAGGTGTCTTCCTCCAGAAAGCTGCAGGTTGGCAAGCTGAGTTTGAATGGATTACATCATTGACATATTACTAAGCGGAGCAGTTTTTATTGTCCTTTTCCTTCCTTTTCTCTCATTACCTTTTGACTCTTACTTCATCATTCAGTTCTGTGAACATCAGTCAATGGTCAAATTGTCTGGGGATCAAGACATATGGACCAAGAGGCACAGCCATTGAACCATTTCCCTACTGTTTGATGGGTCTCCCATTTTTTTATAAAAATTTATCTTTACTGCTAAAAGTATTACAGACGCCCCCCCCCATTTTCCCCATTGACCCTTTCCTCCCCACTCCCCCCCCCAACTTCCCCACACAATTATCTATGTCTATTGGTTATGCATATATTCATATTAGTTCTTTGGCTATTCTCTTCCCTTGCTCCCTCCCCCCTTCCCTCTGAGGTTCCTCAGTCTGTTCCCTGTTTCCATGTTTCTGGATCTATTTTGTTCGTCAGTTTATTTTGTTCATTAGATTCCACGTATAAGTGACATCATGGGGTACTTGTCTTTCTGTGACTGGCTTATTTGGCTTAGCATAGTACTCTCCAGGTACCTCCAGGTCATCTCAAAGCATAAGGGAGCCTTTTTCACAGCTACATTGTATTCCATTGTCTATATGTACCACAGCCTTTCATTCACTCATCTACTGATGGACACTCGGTCTGTTTCCAGACCTTAGCAATTGTAAATAGTGCTGCTATGAACATAGGGGTGCCTATATTCTTTCTGATTGGTGTTGCAGGCTTCTTAGGATATATTCCTAGCAGTGGGATCACTGGGTGAAATGGCAGTTCCACTTTTAATTTTTTGAGGAAACTCCGCACTCTTTTCCATAGTGGCTGCACCAGTCTGCATTCCCACCAGCAGTGTACTAGAGTCCCCTTTTCTCCACACCTTCGCCAGCAGTTGTTTGTGGATTCGTAGCCATTCCAGCAGGTGTGAGGTGGTACCTCATTATCGTTTGAATTTGCATCTCTCTAATGATTAGTGACATTAAGTATTTTTTTCATATGTCTCTTGGCCATTTGAATGTCCTGTTTGGAGAAGTGTCTATTCAGTTTCTTTGCCCATTTTTTAATTGAATTGTTTGTCTTCCTTTTGTTGAGTTTCACGAGTACTTTATATATTTTGGAAATGAATCCCTTATCAGATGAATCGTTGGTAAATATGTTCTCCCGTGCCGTGGGTTCCCTTTTCATTTTGATGTTGGTTTCTTTTGCTGTGCAGAAACTCTTTGTTCCATTTGTTTTTAATTTTCACTGAGTGTTGGAAGCTGGGGCTGCAGGTCACTGGCAGACCGGACATGACAAAGGCTCTAGAAAGATCCATAACCCTGGGACAGCCATCAGAAAGGCAGACAGAAGTGACTGTGTTTTTGCAGAGCTACTGAGAGTGGGCCACCAGTGTTGACTTTGCCCTGGGCCGAGGAACAGTTCACAGTCAGTCAAGTCCTTTCAGTTATTTCCAGGTGTCATGAAAATTATGCAGAAAACTAAGTATTTTTCTGATTGACATGTGATTTGTATGTTTTCCCTTATTCCTCTGTTCCAAGTCCTACGATCTTTCTTTCCACAGTCCACACTGCTTCCTCAGTTTGCTAAGTGCGAGCAGCCACCAGACAGCATCTATCTAGCCTGGTGGGAGTCATTTCAGGCAGGACAGGGCCTTGTCCCTCCCATTGCTTCTCCCCTGCAGGGCCAAGGAGCAGAGCACCGAGTGGCAGTATTAATCTTAACCTCAAAACACCACGAAAGCTGGTGGTTACCCTGAAGTAAGCCGGCTGGAATAGAATATAATTCTTCTTTCAAGATGGCCCACTTCCTTTGAGATAAAGGAGGAGGCTGGCAGCTTGTTCCCGCAATGCCCCACGCAATGCCAGGGAATTCTATTGACGATGCCATATGCCACTCCAGCTGTTGGCCGGTCTCAAGAAAAGTGCCGGGCAAGCCAGATAACAGGAGGATGGAGAGTCCTGCCACAGGAACAGCCACTGTACGATGAAATGTCTTTATCCAAAGGGCTTGGACATTGTCAAAGTGCTTTTGTATTTGTTGATCGTTTCATTCCTGTACAAAACCTCAAGGAGGACAAAGGAAAGCTATCCCAGCATCTATTGGTTTTCTGTCCAAAGCCTGGGAGCTGAGCTGCAGCACAGTATTGTCCGGCCACTCTCAAGGCTTCGGCTGAAGTCTGCTCGTATTGTGTGGGTTCATTCGAGGGGCTTTGCATGTGAGTACCGCCAGCTCTGTGTAGTGTTTGAGTCCAAGAGGTCAGACACATATATGCACAAATGACAAGACAAAGTGTGACAAGGAATGGAGTTTCTGCTATGGCCTTGGTGGTGGATCCGGTACCCAAAGTAGTATTTAATTTAATGCTTACACCACCAGTCTGACCCTCACCAATATGAGAAAACGGATGCACAGGGACAAGTAATTTACTAAGCCACACAGTGAGTGAGTGACGATGCCAGAAACCAAATCCAGGTCTAATCAGCTACAAATTATATATTGCTTTTTATAAAACCCAACTTTCTCCAAATAATGTCTAATAGTCAAACAATGCTCCATCACTTCTAAAACAGGTTTACACACTCAACTGCACTGGGTGAGGTTTTAGGTGAGGGAACTGGCGCGCCAAGAATTAACGGATTCTCCCAGATCACAAGCTAGCAACTGGTAGAGTCAAGACGTCAAGGCTCAGCTCAGTTTTCCTTTTTCAGAGTCCTTTGACTATGTTGCGTCGCCTTTCCGATACGTGACATAGACAACCGTCGTTGCTGGAGCAACAGCTTCCTCCCAGACACTGTTCAGAGAGTCTCCCAGGGCTTCTCCCACTTAACCTCACAGCAGAACTAAGGGAGGAAGCACCGCTATTCTCCAAATCTTTCAGACGAGAAATTTAAAGAACCTTCTCCAAAGTTACGCAGCTAGTTAAGTGGTAAGACTGGGGTTTCATCCCTAATCCTGATCCTGACTTCGGGATCCAGGTTTCATCACGATGCTGTCACAGCGTCTCAAGGCGGGCCTTCTCCTCACCTCATGCACTGTATAAGGTGCTCAAAGCCACGGTTCTGCGGGAGGATAGAAGCAGGAGATATTGATTCCAGCTGCAGAGATCCCCAGAGCTTTGGGAAGCAGCGGCATTTGAGCGAGGCCTCCAGAAATTATCCAAGGAGCGGCGAGGCTTAGTGACGTCTTTAAAATTTCATCAGTTCTTCAAATACAGGCTTTCTTATACTCAGATTCAGATTTTTTTTCAAGAATGTATAATAGAGACTCATCTAGTTATGCCTTTCTTTCCCCATGTACCTTAATTCTCTTTCCTTGAGCTACAAACAAAGAAATATGCAGAATCCAGAAGGGCAACAGCCTCAGACTCTCCAAAGATTATGTATAAAAATATATTAGTGTCATTGCATGCCGTCAAATACAAATGGTACACACCGAAAGCATAGATTCATGCCCAGACTAACTCGAATCCTCGCGCTAATAAATACAGCCCACATTTGCTCTGTGGGTATGTGGAATATAAAACATACCAATATATTAATCCAGAAGTGAGAAAGACTCTAAGCAAGGGTTCCATTCACGGAGTGATATAAAGCAAAAATAAAGCTTGGCGCTCTAGTCCAATTTCCAAAAGCGATATTTCCATACAGTTTTCAAACACATGTAAACCTCTTTTTCATGCAAAATAAAATTCGAGTCCTGAGCAGTTTTAATTAGCGATCTTGGAGACACGCCGCACCTGTTCCAATTCATCTGCAGAGATGAAAACCCTTCGCCCTTTTCATTTGCTGACAAGTTAATAGACATTTCCAGCTCACGCCAGCACAGGGGGTTTTGCAGCTTTCTTGTGACAGGTGAATAATAAAGCCGCGCGAGAACGTGGCACCTGCACATAGAACATCCTCTGAGTGTGAATCCCCGAGCAGTGACGGTACATCCCCCCCGTTCTACAGGCCTGTGCATGGGTAGCCATCATCCCTTTGTTCTTATTAACAGATTTACTGAGGTCTACTTTACACAGCATCCCCTCCTCCCATCGAAAGTGTACAATTGAATAATGTTTAATATATTTGCAGAGTGCTTCAGCCATCACTGCAATCTAATTTTAGAACCTTTCCATCATCCCCAAAGAAGCCTCGTGCCCATTTACAGTTATGTAATAGTCACCCCCCTTAGTCCTGGACAATGACTGTGATGCTTCATTTTGGTGACATTGTAGTAGAGAAAATACTGGCTGTTCGATGTGCTTGCTGCTTTGTGTATTGGGCCAATGAATAATTGAATGGCACTTTATGCATTGGAGAACACACTGGGGTCTGGCTAGTACATGGCTGCATGTGTGTGTACGTGCACCTGTGTTTACGGGTCCATGCACATAGGCTGGAAGGAAATACGGGAAATCATTCCTGAAGAGAAGCAGAGGTTGGAAGTCAGCTTACACTTTTGATAGCAAAAGCTGTCAGCAGAGATATTCAAAATGGGTATAATGAAGCATTTCACTGAGAAAAGAACAAAAATACAATTACAGTGCATTCTCATTATTTGGGGAATCTGTACTTGCAATTCACCTACTCACTAAAATGTATCTGTCACCCCAAAATCAATACTCGTGGGTTGCAATCATTTGTGGACCTGCATAGAGCAAGGAAAATTTCTTGGGTTCCCTTTCTCATGTTGCCAGCTGAGTTCAGTCAGGCAACACCCCGGCTTCTTGTTTCAGCTCAGAGAGAGAGGACCAGTGCATGGAGAAGACACCCTGGACTGGGGGGAACTGAACACCATTTCTGGGGGTGAATAGGTTGGGTACAAGCCCCATTTGAGTTTCTGGTGTTTTCTGCCTGCTGGGAGCTCAGGTGCAGAGTCATGCCCTAGCTTTATTTTAATTTTCTTTTTTTTCCTTTTTATTGATTTTAGAGAGAGAGGAAGGAAGAGGGAGAGAGACATAGAAACATCGATGAGAGAGAACATCGACTGGCCGCCTCCTGCATGCCCCCCACTGGGGATTGGGCCCACAACCTGGGCACGTGCCCTGACCAGGAATCGAACCGGCGACCTCTTGATGCATGGATTGGCGCTCAACCACTGAGCCACACCGGCCGGGCACATGCGCTCGTTTTAAAAACCCTGTGCCATAGAATGAAGCATGGGCTTTCAGGGGCTGAGATTCAACTGACCCTTTTCCCCACGACAGCTCAGGGAGCTTCCGTGTGGCTATTTTGTGAAAGAGTGTATTCTTTGGGAAAATGTAAGCCTATTGCGTGGATACAAACGTGAAAATTTATTTTTGCAAGTTGCCTACCTTATTAACAATAAGAAAAGAGACATTTTCAAATAAAAATGCCATTCGGTTAGAGTACGAGAGGTTCTAAACTTCAGTTATCCATGTGTATTTGTAACTATTGAGCCGAAGTAGGATCTGAAGTCAGCCCTCCAACCACGTCAAAGCCCCGGACGCCAGAGGGCCCAGCCGGATTGATCAGGTGCACTCCTGCACTGTTCTAGGATCTTTTGAAAACAACATTTAATGTTGCATGGAAACATAACATTTAATTTCATAAAAAATAATTTTATTATTTTAATACATGCATATAATACATGTATTTATCTCATGGATCATTAATATTTTATTAGTGCTAACTATTGACTTTCAAACACTTTAAATACTAGATTTCTACTTAAAATCTTAACATGCATACTATTAACATCTAATGGAGTCTCTTCCAAGATCCCATAAAAGATCAAATGTCATATGATAAAAATATCAAAATTATGCAAGTTAGTAAAAACCTTACAAACTGCTGGAATTTGAGGACAAAAGGGAGCTCAAGCCAAAATACGGCAATGAGATTCACTCATGAGACTAATAAATTTGGTTTGAAAAAAAGATCATGTTTTATGTATGGTCTGCCACTGAACTGAAACATTTGTGCAGCCAGGGAATGGTGACCAAACCTTGGCTCCCTGCATTTTCTAACCCTCAGCGGAGGTCAGAGAACATACCCCCACCTCACCGCTGTGTCAGGGTGACTATTTCCTGGATGTAAAGAGTTCATGGTGCAGGATAATGCAGTGGCCGGTATCCGGGGTCAGGGGAAACTGAGTTACACCCTAGTCCCACCACTCACCAGCTTAGGCAGTTTACTTAGGTTCTCTAAGTATTAATGGTCTCATCTGTAAAATGGGAATAATAACGGTACTTATTTCAAAGAGTTGTGATGCTTTTGTGAGGCAGCATCCATGGCAGTTAGCTCAAGATTCTACATACAATAAGTACCCAATGGCTGTTCTTACTTATCATCTCTCAATATTGTGCTCCCTGCCACCGTCCCATAAACCCAGGGAGGGAGAAAAGATGAGAGAGGAAAAGAGAGACATAAGGCGAGGGAGTGGGAGGAGCTGGAGATGAGATCACCTGCAGTGGGGCTGAGGGTGCAGAGGGGACTGTGGTCTGAGAGTGGACACCCACTGATTGACATGTCTAATACTGTTTCTCCTGAATAATGCAAAGCAGGAGCCTTTCCTGGAAAAATCTTGAAGTACTTGATCCTGCAGCTATTCTCTTGAATATATTATGCATGGATTAAGAATTATAGATTGGCTCAGCTGGTGTGGCTCAGAGGACTGAGTATCGTCCCATGGGCTGAGAGGCCCCGGTTCAATTCCCTGTCAGGGCACGTGCCCGGGTTGCAGGCTCGATCCCCAGTGGAGAGCATGCAGGGGCAGCCGATGGATGTTTCTCTTTCACATCGATGTTTCTCTCCTTCACCTTTCCTCTCTTTTTCTCTAAAAAAAAAAAAAAAATCAATAAAACATATTTAAAAAAATAATTATAGATTGAATATGTCTTCTACTACACTGTGGAAAGAAATGGACATTGGAGCCTAAGAAAAGTCCACCATAGAAATACTTGTTAGCCTGGCTGGTGTGGCTCAATGATTGAGCATTGACCCATGTGCCAAGAGGTCGCTGGTTCAATTCCCGGTCAGGGCACATGCCCAGGTTGTGGGCCCAAACCCTGGTGGGGGCATGCAGGAGGCGGCCGATCAATGTTCTCTCTCATCGATGTTTCTATCTCTCTCTCCCTCTTCCTTCCTCTCTCTCTAAAACCAATAAAGAAAAAAAAAATGGTTAGGCACAAAACAGATAAGCAGACAGGTAGTTACAGCATCAGTGGAAGAAGAACAAGAGTCTTTGCTGTAGAGAAAGCAAAGACACAGGTGAAGACTGACAAAGAGAAGGAAGATACACTAATACTTTCAATTTCAAAACATTGCTTCTCAACTGAGGGTGATTTTGCACCTCTCTCCCCCCGCCCCCACCAGGGGATATTTGGCAATGTCTGGGGACATTTTTGATCGTCATGACTCCAGTTGTTTCAAGCATACAGGCTAGGGATGGTGCTAGGTACTAGACAATATGTTACATATAATGCTATACATTACACAGGGCACCCTCAGAAGAAAGAATCATGTAGCTCAAAAGCCAACAGTGTTGGGGCTGAGAAAACCTGCTGAAAAGGAAGGCTGATAGTAGAAATCAGGGGTATTGATTGTCAGAAGGGACACTGTAGAAAATTGAGTCACATGGAGGATAAAACCGAAAGGCTGTCCACTAATTCATTAGACAAGTAAGTCTTGCTAAAAAGAAGGCATTCCCTAGAGATTAGAAGAGGTGGGTTCCGACTTATGAAATATAGGTACAGAAAGAGAAAAAATAAAGACAAAATATCAAGATGTATAATTGATTTAAAAAGTTGCCTGAATAGACAGATCAAATTGCTCTAAGTGAAAAAGACACTTTCTACCTGGAACAAAAAGTGCTGAAAAAAAACAAGATG
Organism: Tadarida brasiliensis; assembly: GCA_030848825.1. Taxonomy (NCBI): domain Eukaryota; kingdom Metazoa; phylum Chordata; class Mammalia; order Chiroptera; family Molossidae; genus Tadarida; species Tadarida brasiliensis. Next base: position 66,455,376 of record CM061270.1, on the reverse strand, counting down.
TAAGACAAGGATAACTTCATTAAACAAAACCCACGTTGGCCTAGGATTTCCCCTGCCCAGTGTAAAATGCCAGACAAACAAACAAAAATCCCTAAAGCAAAGTCTACGGCAATTTGAGGAAATAGGCCCCAATGAATTACGTGTATACCCAATAGATAGCTATTCTTAGACATGCAAGGACAGGTACTATAATCCCATGTTTTCGACTCAAAAACATTAATAATCCCAGCCAGCAAAGAAAAAGAAAATGAAAAGTAATAACTTAGTATAGCCTTGATACAAAAAGCCAAGCTGAGTGGAGAAACAAAGGATCTTTATAATTATTTAAAATTTGGTAACAAAGTAGAATGCAAATATTAAAACTATTCAGGAAACTAAAATGGTATCACCTCCTTTATGAACAGTGATCCGCATATAAAACTTCAACATAAAGTAAAAAGACTTAGGTACCCAACCTGAAATGATGAATACAAAAGGCAATATCTTACTCATTTTCAATTTTTAAAAGTGAATATTAGGAACGTGTTTTTGCAAATCACATTGTCTTCACAGTGCAATTTTAATTTTTTTATTCCTTCATAAGCACTAGAAATTTTTAAAATTAATAACAGTATATGTAGCAAGACAGAAGGTCACAGCACACATGTACATTTTTTAAAATCCTAAAAAATATGACAGACATAAAACCAAATTCATCAGCGTATTTTTAACCTTCAGATTACACTGAATAAGGTTGAGTTTTCCTTTGAAAAGTAATCATCACCACATAATGGAGATAAATATCAATGCATGAAATAATTGTTTCTCAAAGGTATAAAATGAAGTCTGTTATGAACACAAGACTGAATTGACAGAAATTCTTAGCTTTTTAATGGATAAGTAGTTTAAAAAGAAACACATTTATAAAAACTAGAAAAGACAAATATATTTTTGAAATTGGCATCCTTAAACACAGAAAACAATTATTAATAAAGTACAATTAAAGATACTTATAAAGAAATATATACCTACAAACACAGAGTATATAATTTTAAGAACTCATGAAATACTTTAAAAATTATATCTTTCAATAAATTCTGCTTATACTTAGTATATATCCAACTCATAAATTAAATGGCCAATAAATATTAAAATGTTAAAATTAAACAAAAAATGCTAATTTAAGAAGTAGTATGACAATGGAACACTATGCAGCTGTAAGAGAGATCTCTCATCCTTTGAGACGACTTGGAGGGACCTGGAGAGCATTATGCTAAGTGAAAGAAGCCAGTCAGAGAAAGACAAATATCACATGATCTCACTTATTTGTGGAATATAAAACAAAATAAGCTGATGAACAAAATAGATCCAGAGACATAGAAAGAAGTATGGTTCAGATTGACAAACCTCAGAGGAAGAGGGCGGTGGGGGTGGGGTGGGGAGGATGGATGAGATCAACCAAAGAACTTATATGCACATATGCATAATCAATGGACATAGACAATAATGCGGGTGGGTGGGGGGATCGGAAGGAGGGTGTCTGGGGGGAAAAAGGAGAAACTTCTGTAACAAAATTAAATTAATTAATAATAAATAAAAGAAATATTACAAATCTTTAAAAATAAACATACACTACTCTGACATCAAAGCCACTAAGTACATTACTGGAAAGCAATAATAAAAGTTAAAATAACCAAACAAAATGTGAAAAAAAATACAAATATATTATAAATAAATCAGATAAATGAGGGGGAAAAACACTTCAATTTGTTTGCAGAAACCAAAAGATACTTTTTAAGTTAAGATGTGCGGAGTATATCCAGTTACCCTCAGAGGCACATGCACCCTAGATGTTTTCATTATTCATGAACAGATATCAATAAGCCAGTTTCAACTTCTGTAAATTCACACAACCAGCCTTCGGGCAGCGGAAGGATAAGTGTATTAAAATCAGTTGTTTCTATATATTCAAAAAGGACATTTGAACAAATAGACGAAAGACTTTATTCTGTGGGATAGTAAAGAACATAATGAATTAAATAGGAAAGGAGCTTGCTGTTTTTTTATTTTATTTTATTTATTTATATTTGTTACAGATGTTTCTCCTTTTTCCCTCATTGACACCCTCCTCCCCCTCCCTCCCCGCCCCGTCCCCAGTTTTGTTGTCCATGTCCATTGGTTATGCGTACATGTGTATAAGTTCTGTGGTTTATCTCTACCCCCCACCCCGTCTTCTGGGGATTGTCAGTCTGTACCCTACTTCCATGTCTCTGGGACTACCCTGTTCCTCAGACTGTTATGTTCATTATATTCCACAAATAAGTGAGATCATGTGATATTTGTCTTTCTCTGCTTGGCTTGTTTCGCTTAGGATAGTACTCTCCAGGTCCCTCCATGTCATCTCAAAGGATAAGAGATCTTTCTTTCTTACAGCTGCATAGTACTCCATTGTGTATATGTACCATAGCTTTTTTATCCATTCGGTTACTGATGGATACTTGGGCTGTTTCCAGATCTTAGCTATTGTAAATAGTGCTGCTATGAACATGGGGGTACATGTATTCTTTCTGATTGGTGTTTCAGGATTCTTAGGGTATATTCCTAGAAGTGGGATCACTGGGTCAAATGGTAATTCAATTTTTAATTTTTTGAGGTAACACCATAGTGTTTTCTGTAGTGGCTGCACCAGTCTGCATTCCCACCAGCAGTGTACTAGAGTCCCCTTTTCTCCACACCCTCGCCAGCACTTGTTGTTTGATGATTTGTTGATTGCGGCCATTCTGACAGGTGTGAAGTGATACCTCATTGTTGTTTGAATTTGCATCTCTCTGATAATTAGTGATATTGAGCATTTCTTCATATGTCTCTTGGCCATTTGTATGTCCTGTTTGGAGAGGTGTCTATTTGGAGCTTGCTGTTTTTATTTAGAGGGAAAAAGTCAAAACCACAAGTAGGGGGCACTAGAATGAAATGTCATACATCAACAGAGTAGTCATTAAAAAGCATGAGAAAATTTTATGTAAAAATCTATGCCAACAAATGCAAAAACCTTAGCGCAAAGGATACTTTTGTAGGATAGATTTTAACCAATGAAAAGTGATTCAAGAAATCTTAGGAAACAGAATATGTCTAATACCTATTGGAAAGAATGAAAAAATAACCAAAGGTTGACTACATCTGATAGTTTCATTAGGCATTTCTTCTGGATTGTTAAAAAAATATTCCGCAGTCATGTCAAGCGTGACATCATTGGGGAAAATGTAGAAAGGTTACCAACTTATTTTATGGCGCTCATATCAGCCTGAGAGGCAAACCATGATTAATATTACCCATAATTGTAGGCCAAATTTTATGAATGCAATTGCAGAGATTCTAAATAAATTACTGACAAACAGCATATTAATAGAAGAATTTATGACAAGCAATTATTTCATTATTGTTATTAAGAAATTATTAAAATAAGCATGGATAAATGTATTTCTTCACCATGACATCTATTCTAAGCCAACATGATATGAATTCTCAGTCATTAAATCTAATATTATGGTTACTGGAAAATACTGAAGGGCTTTTTATTTAAATGAGGATTGTGCTAAAATTACCTACCATCCCTATTACTATTTCACATTGTTCTAAAATCCTGACCAAGTTAAGGAGATGGGGGTATGGGGAGGTGGAAGAAGGTGAAGGGGGGAAAACGGTGGAAGGAGACTTGACTTGGGGTGGTGAACACAGAATACAATATACAGATGATGTTTTGTAGAATTGCATACCTGAGACCTGTATAATTTCATTAACTAATATTACCTTAATACATTCAATAAATAAGAACAACTTTGAAATTACACCCCCAAAAAGGAGACACAAACACAAATCAAATCTGTAGTGATTGGTAACGAGGAGACAAGTATCAAAACTGATGAGTTGCTTTTGTGGAAATCCAAGATATATAACTGAAATATGACTCAAGATATAAAGTGAATCAAAACCTTCCCAATGCACCAGAACTAACACATTTGAAGATGCAATGGGGAAGTACAGTGTTCATGAGAGCAAAGAAGCACAGACTGTGTGCAACACCTTGGCAAGGAATCCGGGGAACTTAAGACATTAAACAGAAAAACAAAACACTTGGCATGTAAAGCATGATGAGCTAGACCACGTTTCCAGATGGCACTATTAAATATCATAAGCGTGTATGCCTCCCTAAATCAATATATAGTTTTAAGATAATTCTGATCAAGATTTAAATGAGATTGTTTCATTTGCTCTGGAAGGGACAAGGGAGTCTTGAAAAAATTATTTGAAAGTTTGATTGGAAAAAGAAACCACAATGTTGAAACAGAAAGTCATGGTACAGATCTTATATCATAAAAATTACACTTGAAACCTATATGATCCCATTAACCAATGTCACTCCAATAAATTTAATAATAATAAAAAAATAGGTGGTAAAAATGGACTAAGATTTTAATGGATATGTAACTATAAATTTACAACGACTAGAAGATAGTGAACTAGTGTTAGGATCAGAACACATGTTAATTGAATAGACTACTTGGACTTAAACTACATGAAAGAATTTATTACAATCCAATTATAATTTAAAAAGTAACATACACCAATGGGACATTAATTATTCAGGTAGGATATTGTTTTAGAAGAATGTTTAAATATATGAGATTCATAAAGTTAGATTTTTCTTATGCAGTTCATTAATATATATTCCATATCGTTAAAAGCTGATACAGAAAATAAAGACACCCATAACCAATGGACATAGGCAACAATGCTGGGGACGGGGTGGGGGGTGAGATGGGGAGGGGGGTGTCGGGGGGGGGAAAGGAGAAACATCTGTAATAAAAATAAATTAATAAAAATTGAAAAGAAAATAAAGACACCCTTGAAAATAATCGACTAAATATATACACCAATGCATGGATGTGTATCTGTGTGTGTGTGTGTGTGTGTGTGTGTGTGTGTGTGTGTGTGTGTTGAGAAGACAGATTTTCAAAGTGTAAATAAGCCAAAAGATATTCAAAACATGCAGTTCAGTAAAAACATAAGATGCAAACTAGAGATATGATTCCAGTATTGGTAAAAATGTAAAATAAGGAAATATGTACTTTCAAGCATATATGTAGATTATTAAATATATAGATCACATCTGCAATGACACCTAAAGGGTGATAAAAGATTTTTGGCAGTGGTAATGGGATTATGTAAAGGTCAAGGTCAGCGTCTGCTTTATTTTTTGTTTTTAATATAGTACAGTGAGGAGATTCACTTTTGTTTGTATAACGGAAATAGTTTAATTTCAAAGATAAAATTAAAATAAATAAATAGGTAATATCACACAAAGATCATTGTATGTACAATACACAATTTATAAGCGAGAAACAAAAATAAATTCATGAAGCAAATGGCAAACTAAGACATTATTGCAACATATATTTTCCCCTCGTAGAGTTCTTAAGAAACGATTTAAAAAATGCCTCAGTGCGAAGTGGCCGCTCAACGTGAGCAATTTACAGAGGCTAGAAAATGTGTGGGAAAGATCAGCTGCACAAGCAATCAGAGATGCAAATGAAAGTAATATTGATTTTTCACTCACCATATTGAAATAGATTTTTTTAAAATGCATTTCAACACTAGAGAGAATGTATCTTATGAGCAGTTTTATACCCTTCTAATGGGAGTGTGAATTTAGGTAACCTTACTATAAAGCAATCTTCAAAATTTACCAAAAGCCTTACTGGAAACTTATCCTTTGCTCCAACAATGTAACTCAGCAATCTATTAAAATTTTTAAAGAGAAAGAGAGAGATACAGACAGATGTTTGTGCAAAATGAGGATGATTATATCCAAATTTATCATAGCATAAAAAATGAAAATAACCCAAATTTCCAACCACAGAGAATTAAAAAATGAAGACTAACCATATGAGCGACTGATGTGTTCCCACCACAAATCAGATTGAAGAAGACTGTCCACCACCAACGTAATAGGTTAAAAAGTGCAGTACAGAACGTAAACATTTTTGTTTGATTTAATACGTGCTCAGAAAAATATCGTAGGAAATGGGGCAGAACATCCCAGTTGCGCGTGAGTGTGTGCAGACGTGGAGATAAGGAGATACGTATTATGGATTCTATATATTAATTATAGTTTAGTTATAACTGATATGAAGTTAATGTTCATCTTCATTAAACTTTTCTACTTTTAAATGTTTTTCTTGTTTATGAGCATCCACTGTTTTCATAGCAGGAAAAAAAAAAAACAAACCAAGCATTAAAAATCAACAAAAAGTACACGTGCTCTTTCCTCCGTGAGTGTCTGCCTTTTAGCTGAGAGCGCTGCACCCACTGAACATCCAAACAAGCATCTTCTGTGGCCAACTGGAGAAGTTGAAATGGCATTTTTAAGGGCATTTAAAGACCAGATTTTTTAAAAAATATTTCTTCTTTATTGATTTTTAGAGAAAGGAAAGGAGAAAGAGAGATAGAAACATCAATGAGAGAGAACATCAACTGGCTGGCTGCCTCCTACATGCTCCCCATCAGGACCACAACCTGGGCATGTGCCCTGACCTGGAATCGAACCAGCAACCTCTGGGTGCATGGGTGGACGCTCAGCTAGTGAGCCACACCAGCCGGGTAAGACCCGATTTTTATAAATTCTCAAGAAACCTCTGTGAAGTAAGAGAGCACCTCATCCCTTCAGAAGCAAGCCCTGTTTGAAGTTCCTCCCTCACCAGTTTTTCAAGATTGTCACATGTCCCTCATGCTGCCAAGGACAATAGCAATGACTGCCCTTTCTTCCTAGTACAAATAATAGTCAAATGCCATAATAACCAGGAATAAGTTTGCCCAAAGGGAAACTGATGCCTGCTTTGGTCATCTAAAAAAATTTTTATGGGGTCAACAGAACGTCTCCACAGAATCCCAGAATCTGTCTCCATCAATTTATTGATGCTAAGAATATCAAACATCATGTCCTCTTACTCGTTATTGAAGCAAATATCTATGAAGCACTTACCTTCTAGGTGCTGGATTCATAGCAGTAAACAACAGAACCCATGTTTCTAACTTCAAGGAGCTCACAATCTAGGGTATTGCAGCCTATCCTTTCCCTTTCTTACCTCCAAAATGTCCCTACAGTGCTGTCCTTAAAGGCTTATCTTCATCCAGGTTCCCAGAATAATCTACCTATGCATTGAGACTAAGAAACACATACATACTGCTGAAAATGATAACACACTTCTAAGCAACCCTGCAATGCTTTGCCCCTGTTTCTACCTCATGTCAGTTGCACTCGCCCCAGTTCAAGTATCCAATAATCACATGCATTTGGCCACTGTATGGGGCAGCACAGCATAGACAGATGTCATTTGTATGGATCTGCTCTGTAGTTTGGCCGGGATTTGCGCTCTACTGCTCCTTAAAGGTAACTTAATCATCTTCCCACCATTCATGGTATGAAGGTTGTCCACCTGTCCTGAACCTCTCAATTCTTCTGCACACAGGATTGCCTCATCCTTGGAACTTGCATTCATTTTCTAACTTTTTGGTTTCAAGTTGATCTCCCGTCACTCTGTGTGACTTCTGTTCTTTATACGGGTAGATTTACTCTGGCTTCCTTCAAAGGATATTCTTCCCGAAGAACCTGGTCCTCAAGACTGAAGCCTCCAGTTTTTCAGGCATTAATATCGATCCCCAGGAAGTACCTGCATTTCATAAATTTCATTGAACCTTGACTTGCCTACCTTGTTACATTTCTAGAGTCCAAGTTCTTTGTCCCAATCAGTTTCCATGGTCCTGGAGTGAGTCTTCCTCCTGGTTCTCCCCGACTCTCTTTTTCCAACCCCGGGAACTGCTAGCATATACACAGGGGTTGGCAAAAGCGGGTTTTCAGTTGTTCAGATGGGCAAATATATAACACAAGAATCAATAAAAACATGAGAATAAACTGATTCACATACTCACAATGGTAACCCCACTTTTGCCCACCCCTGAATGTCTTGCACCTGAGTCTTGAATCATTTATCCAACAATATCAAAAGCTCGTATTTCTTAAGCACAGTTCTCTGGGAGGCAATGTACTACAAGAGGTCATACAGAGGACCAAAAATAGCTCCTTGCCTTAAGGAGATCACTGTGTAATTATGACATGAAATTCTCTGACACAGAATAAAACCTTTCTTTTCTTTTCTGCAGTGTGAGACTACGTTCAAGTAAACCTTAGAATGGGCTCACTAATCACAAATGGACTTCTGCCCCTAAGGAGGAGACTTGTGAAGACATAAAAATATGGAGAGCCTTATAAAAAGACAACAACACAAATCTTTGCAAAGTTAGTTCTTTTTGTGAGATGTTCTACTCTCCATACGTATATGATTTTTTATTGTTGACAGTATTACAGATGTCCCCAGTTTCCCTTCCCTTCTTTGCCCTCCTTCACCTAGCCCCCGACCCTCCCCTAGCCTTCACCATATTATGCTTTTAAAAAGATGAATGAAAAAATGATGACTGACTTGGGAAACGAATGTTTGCAGATTTTCTTATTTCCTTAGTAGTTTTGATTTTTCTAATAAACTAAAAACATTCTCTAAGGTTCCCTCAAACGCAAGCATTCTCCTGCCCTTAAACTTTAGGTCCATTTGGACCATTTCTTTGATACCTTCCAAGTCTTGGCTTCCATGTAGATAGATACGCCTCCTTTGTTCAAGGCACACTTCTAGTGAGTTTTACTTTTTCTTTTCTGAGTAAATATTCCCTAATTTATTGAACAGATATTCATTAATTATCCAGAATGTGCTAGTCTTTGTTCTGATTGTTGATGATACATTAATGTCCATGAAGAAAGAGTCCTTGTTTTCATTCAAGTTACATTGTAGATAAATAAAGAAATATGGAAGTATCTGATACTAAGATACATAAAACACTAAGCAGCAGAGAGTAGAATTTGCTCAGAGGTTATATAGGGATAGCCTTTGTGAGGAGGTGACATTTGAGTAGAAACTAGAAGGTCCTGAGATGCTAAACGATACAGCTATCCTGGGAAGAGTATTCCACATTAAAAACAAAACAAAACAAAACAAAAACAGCACTTGAAAAATCCCTGAGCAGGTGAGTGACACAGTGATTTTGTTTTGAAAGGATGTATCTGGCTTCTGGGTGAATGACAGACTTTTGTGCAAAGGGAAGACAGAGACAAAGACACCTTTAAGACACTACGCAACCTTCAGGAGGTGATTCAAAGCCATTGCAAGTTCCAAATGTCTGTACTCGTGAGTCGTCTTGACCCCTACGTAGGATGTATTTTTCTGATCTATGCCCTATAATTTATTCTCCGGAATTTATGTTTCATGTACTCGTTTTGTCAATGTTAAGCCTAAAAGTTCAAACATAATATTTTGTGGAGGGAATAGAAGTCGTTCAATTTGATAGTGTTTAGCCCTCAATTATTAAATCACAGCAGTGTTTACTTGAAGTGGCATTGGTTGCTATAGCCTTGCAGTTTGTATTTTTACATGAAAAAGGTAAAAAGGAAAAAAAGGAAAGGTAACCCTAGCACGGCCTTCCTCCTCTTGCCAAAAATAAAAACCCAGCTTAAACAAAGCTCGTCAACACGCCATTGCTGCCGATCAGATTTGTAATATTTGTGGCAGCTGATTTTTTAAAAATTCATCAACTGCCTAAAGACCGTCACTCTTTCCAACTAAAAAGCCCGGGTGTAGTCATAAAAATTATATTTATGCCAACTTTGCTAATGAGAGCAAGCGTATGCTTTTTCCATTTAAATGACAGAATGGTAAACACAGACGAAATACATTAGTTACCATTAGCAACTGTATCAAAATTAGCAAATTTAGGTTATACTTGAAAAAATATAGATCTATCAAATTTTAATAATCATTTTCCCAGTATGAAGTCTCAATGCAGCTTGATAGGAAGATCTAAAATTAAACTTTTTTTTTTTTTTTTTTTTTTTTTTTTTTTTGCTTAAAAGCCAGACCCAGTGAAGGAGCTAGAAGATGAGAAATCTTCACATGGATCTCAGAATAAAACAAAAGTACACTTTGATTCTGCTTTCATAAACACATTGTTTTCTACATTATAAAGTCTTGAGTAAAGTTATAATAAACCTAACTGAACTTAACTCTTTTCATTTTGCTTTGATACTTTGTTTCGACTGCAACCATTGTGGGCTTTGCCCTGCAGAGTATGGGGACGATTTCGCTTTCTGCATCAGCACTGGTAGACAGATGTAAGTCTAACACTGACAAATCATTTGTTATGTGTTATGTCACGTTCTTTCATACGTCATTACATAGAAGAGTTTAGCACTTCCATGTGTGTGTTTATTTTGACGAATGAGAAATCATAGAGTTGATGATTATGTGCTTAAATAGCAGGTTTATTTGTGGGAATTTATTTGGGATTTAAAGAAGGGTATTACTTTATATCATCTACATACTGTAATTAATATAATTAATAGCTACATTTTATAAAACTATGTTCCCATATCGTATATATAAACAAAAATGAGATTTTTAAAAAATTGAAGGCACCCTATTTTGTCATGTTGTAATTAGAAGGAGGTGATTAAAAGTGAGAGATTAATGATGTTTGAGGTCAAAAGTGAATAGTTTATTAGCCTACCTAGTCCATGTCTGGCTGTTCATGGCTTGAGTCTGACCCAGTCATGGGAATGCCTGTCACCTTGAAAGTTTGCCAACGGCACAGTGCTGGACTTAGTATCTTCTTTTGGTCATTATTTTTATTAGCTTGGAAAATGTAGTAGACACATTACAGTTGAGTTTTATTTCTGCCATTCAGATTTGAGGTCACATGGCATGAATCCTTGAACGCACCTTTGGGGAGTCTTTATATGATTTCATAGGATTGTCAATAGCACTTGAAACTAAGTAGTTGGCTGTGGAAAATAATTTTCAGAATGCTGACTTTCTTAATTCACATAACATGATCAATTCAGAAAAAAAACATGTATTACATCATGACAAAATTGATTCTGCCGGTTTGATTTTCTTTCCAGAATTTGAGAAACATCGCACTAGGCAAGACTCTTACGTAAACCTGAATGTGTTCAAGGAAAGAAGAGAATCCAGCCCCTATTGAACATCTGCTGTAAGGCATGCTTCGAGCCAGCTGGTGACACCAGCAGTAAACACTTATTGGACGTGTTACAATTCATTTGTTATTGATTCTACCATTGCTGTGTTATCAACATTTTATAATCAATTAGCATGATGGCACAATATCCCAAAGCAAAGATGTTTCCATTAAGAAGAGAGTTGTGAGAGAGAATATTAAAATAAGGCACAGATCAGAGCAGAGGGAGATGATCCATGTATTTTATCTGTCCTCTGGGAAGCATTCTTCTGTGCTTATGGGCCAATATGGAACAGTGCCCTACAGGCTACCACCCTCCTTGATGCTCCATTTGTGCTCTATTTCCCGTGAGGAACGGAAATGTAGGAGCGTTGCTTCTCCTTAGGTTACGTGCCCCGCCACAAAGACTCAGGCAAACTTCCCTTCCATCCAGGACAAAGTGTGCTGCAAAGGTAACATGTGACCTAGGCAAGGGGGACGGCAGCAGTCTCTGAGGCATCTGGGATTGAATGCTGCTCACTGAGTTTCTTTTATTTTGGTCTGTGAAAATCCAATTCCAATTAACTCCTCTCTTGGTGGAAACATTATTTTGGATGAGCAGTGAGGAGGCAGAGCAATTATCAGGGGAATAGTGATACTGAGTTTCTGTTCTGGCCCCAGCCTTGGAAGCACTAGGGTCTGAAGGCTTGAAGAGCTGGTGACGTAGTTCTGCACTAATGATCTACACTGCATTGTGTGTCATCGTAGTGATCCCTGTTGTGTAAGGAAATCTGTGCAGTTTTCACAATATAAAGATCATCGGTGGATTGGCCACTTCATTGTACATATTTCTAGACAACCCTGCACAATGTTTATGTAGTACATTTAACTCGACAGAGTGAACATCAAAATAATCCCACTAAACTGAGTAAGTGTTTTGGCAAGACATTATTTGTCTTTGGAGTTACATTCTATTAAAAACCTCTTCAAATTTGATCAGGTAAATGTCACATTACCCTTTTTTTTTTTTTTTTTTTTTACAGATGAATAAATGGAAAATCAGAGATACTGAATGACTTCCCCAAAGTCACATAGCTATGAAGTGACAGGTGTGTAGGTATCAGAATACGCTTTTCTCATTTCCATTCAATCAGTCACTGGTGTGTGGGAATCCTTGGCAACCTCTCCTTGGCACCTTGGTTTCACCATAGTAGAACCTGCTCAAGTCACCATCTGTACTCCTAGTATATGTATTGTTGTTGGAGGTACACAGACTCTGCTCTACAGGACTTGTAACTAACTCAGGAGACTACATCCGACACAGATGGTGAGGTGGGAGATGGCCACAGAGGCAAGGATGCAAATTAGAAACCGAAGGAGCTGTCCAAGTGCTGATATTCACATTTTTAGAGTGTAAACAGAACAGAGGGTGTGATTATGGAAGGAGCCGGTCATTTCACATGACTGAGGCAGCTGGAAACTTGTTTAACCTCAAGCACTAAGAGAAAGAGCAGTCCAGGGGGTAGAGTGTGTTTCCAAAGTGTCCATAAGTAGCAAAGGGAGATAAGAGGGCAATAAAGAGAAGGTATATATATATACAGGGTAACCTCAGGAAGCCTGACACAGCCCAGTCAAAGATAGTGCACATGAACCTCTTGGGCCAGAAAATGATGGATGCTAAGGGAATCGTGGGCCTGTTGAAAGGACACAGGATTCAGTTTGTAAGAAATCGCACTGACCAAATCTGGGACAATTTGGGCCTCAAAGCAAAACAATGATTGCAATGGATTATAATCTAATGAATAATGCAAGCATTTATGAGTCCATAAAGTGATATAAATAAATAAATGAAACATAAATAAATGAAGAAGGGAAAAGTCTTCCTCACAGCAGAATGCTGCCTAATAGTCACAGAAGCGGTGGCGTGAGAAAATCAGTAAAGAATGCTAAAATTAGCAGGTGAAAGTCTGATGAGAGACAAGGAGGTTACCTCATCTCAACCACAACTTACTTAGTATCTCTTCATAAATTACATTAATTACAGAGGGAAAATAGCAATCTTAGCGTGAAGAACAGCAATGGTTTAAAGCTAATATCACCAACATACCAATCTTGGAGGGATCAATGTCATGAGCCTCTTGCGATGACACATTGAGGTTGACATAAAATTGCATAGTAATACTTTTGCCAAAATGTCTAACCTGAAGCTAAATAGGGGTAAATATTGGAGAAACTAAAACCAAGGTTAATTCTACAAAATAAACATCATGTGCTCTTCAAGAGAGCCCTAAGAAAGACAAAATAAATCAATAAATAAACAAACAAATAAATAAATAAAGGCTGAGTAACTGTTTCAGATTAAAGGAGAACAAAGATGAGAGACCACTAAAAGCCCCATGTGATTCTGGATTAGACTCTGGATTGGGAAAAAGAGTTAAAAGGAGATTAATAGAAAAATTGATGATACTTAAATGTGGGCTATGACTTATATCATAGTATTGCATCAATTCTTAATTTTCTGATCTTGATACCTGTATTATGATTATTTAAGGGTCTGTCCTTGTTCTTAGAAAACACATACTGAAGCATCTCAGGGCAAATGGACATGATTCCTTGAACTTACTCTCAAATGGATCAGAAAAAGAATAGGGCATATATGCATGTAATGTAATATGGGACAGAGGGAGAGGAGAACAGTAAAAGAAATGGGTTTGAATATTAATGATTGGGTAAGCTGAGTAAAGTTTATATGTGAACTTCTTACACTATTTTTGCAATGTTTCTGTAGGTTTGAAACTATATCAAAATTTAAAATGACCAAAATTATGTCATGTTTCTGGCTATATTCCATCACAATAAGGCATGAAAAACTCCGTCTAAGCTGAAGAGTTACAACAGCACTGAGAGCAAATAAAACAGTGATCTAAAGGATGTAGAAACTTTGTTCAGTTGAATCACACAGACAGGAGAGATTGTGTTAAGATAGTTTGTAGATTTCATTGTTTATTTTGTTGGGTTTAAAAAAATATTTTTTTCTTTATTGATTTTTGCAGAGGAAGGGAGAGGGAGAGAGAGATAGAAGCCTCGATGAGAGAGAACATCGACTGGCCGCCTCCTGCATGTCCCCCCTGGGGATTGGGCCCACAACCTGGGCATGTGCCCCGACCAGGAATCAAACCGACGACCTCTTGGTGCATGGGTCGATGCTCAACACTGAGCCACACCGGCTGGGCAGTTTTTTTTTAGATTTGTTTATGATAGATATGTATTTATTGCCATTTTGTTGTTCACTTTTTTTAAATCTTTTTTTTCTTCTTAAAGAAGACCCTTTAACATTTCATCTGATACTAGTTTGGTGGTGATGAACTCTTTTAGCTTTTTATTGTCTGGGAAGCTCTTCATATGTCCTTCAAGTACAGCATAGGGAATATAGTCAGTAATGTCCTAATAACTATGTATGGTGTCAGATGGGGTCTAGATTCATTGGAATGATCACTTAGTAAGTTATGTAATGTCTAATCACTGGAGTGTACACTGGAGTGTACGTCAACTGTAATTGAATAATACAAGTGATATAAATTAAAATAAATAAGACACTTTATAGAACAACAACTGATAAGGAGCTACCATATTCATGCCCAGATAACTGGAACCATCAAAACCTATTTTCTGTCACTGTAAAATAGGGTCACACTAACTAACTTGCAGGGGCTTTCTGTAGGCTGTATAAAATAATGGACATTCAGCAGCTGGGATTGTTCCTGACATACAGAAAACACTCGGTAGATACTGCCCATTTAATAGCCACCTCCGTTGGCTTTCCCGGATTTTCTTTTGAAGCCAAGTATAATATTTCTCTAATTTCACCTCAAGGACATTCAGTCTTGAGTCTGTGAAAGCCTCTTCCTGGGACTCAGGCTACCATTTATGACCCGTCAGAAACAGCTTCTATCATAACCCTGAAGGGAAGAAACGTAGCACTAGAGAATTAGGATAATAACGAACACTGTTCTTCCCATTTCAGAATTATTCAAATGTATAGTCAATGGATCCCTGTGGAAGCATATTTCTCTCTTTAATTTCTGCCTGCAGACTTTGTACCACATTTCTCCCCTAGAACAAACATGGGAAAGTGTTCTGGGAAAAGGAGTCTTTTAGTGAATCAATAAGTAGAATGTTTTCTTTAAAAGGACTACAAATTCTTTCCATGTTTTTTTTTTTTTCTTCTTAGAAACATGGGTGCACATGTTTAGAATCTAATTAGCCAAATTAATAGACTCCAGTGGCAAAGAAGTGAATTGAAAACTCGGATTTTGTCATTTTCATATTACTTACATAATGGGTGCGTCTATTGCTTGGTGATGTTTTAATTTTATTCTGCAGTGAGCACTGTGCTAGAAGGTAAGGAGGTACCATGTGAAATAGAAAGGCATTTTCATCCCAAATTATGCCATGCATAATATATACTATGCATTCATAAACCCTGAAAAGTGCAATGCGATAAAAAAAAAAGAGTAACTCATAATACATGCTATTGATGATCAGAAATTCAAGTGAGCCATTGTTGAAACAAACAGAATTCAGGAACTGAGTGGAAAGTGAGGAAGTGGTTAGACATTTCAGATACCTACAATGTTACTACTGTCTCCAGACTCCTGGACAGTTTCATCTGAGTCACTTCCAGTCGTTTTAAGCATTGAAATGATATCTATACTGATCAAATGATTTGTTCACAGAACTCAGGGTGTAAGTTTATCAAGGGGCGTTTCTCTCTGGGTTTTGGATATGTCAGCAAGCCTATTGTTGCTTAAACATTACCACTTGTGCTCGACCGGTGTGGCTCAGTGGTTGAGCGTCGACCCATGCACCAAGAGGTCGCTGGTTCGATTCCTGGTCAGGTCACATGCCCATGTTGTGGGCCAAACCCCCAGTGGGGGGCATGCAGGAGGTGGCCAGTCGATGTTCTCTCTTATCAATGTTTCTATCTCTCTCTCCCTCTTCCCTCCTCGCTCTCTGAAATCAATAAAGGGAAAAAAGTTAGCACTTGAAAGGATGCACAGAAATGCCCCTCGGCTTTGGGAAGGCTGCCTGGTACAACTTGCCACGTTTACCCGTCAGTTCCAAACAGCAGTCCATCCAGCAGCAAGCAGGAGGGAAATAAAACTCAATCCCGTGTTGAATAAATATTTGCTGAACCAAATGAACAGTTTTAGGGGAGGCAGAATATAGTATGAAAACGGTTCTGCATTTCTAGCCGGACAACTGGAACATAGTTCTAATTCCCCACTTTCAAAATAGGGGACCTTCTTTATTTGTCTTTCAAATGGGAGCAGTGTTGCCGCTAGGTCCGATCGCACAGGACTGTTGGGGAGGGAACATTGAATGCATGGACTTTTATTTTCTAAATTGTAAGGGTGTGTCTGCACGTCAGAATGATCCCTTTCTTTTCAGTAAAACCATATCAGCCCTGCTTTTTCATGACCAAATCATTGCTTATTTTATAACGTTGCTTTATATTTTTAGGTTGCCCGATAGTTGAGACTCATCCAAACATGGGAATAAAACATATAAGAACTAACACGACCATTTTTCAGAAAAGGGCTGTTTGGAGGAGCATTTGAGACAGGGGGCAGGAAAGAGTTCCACAGGGCAATGTGTCCTGGAGCGATGCTCATAAAACTCATCAAACTAATATCCCCTCCAATAAAAAAAGTCTCTGGGAGGCCTTGTCTGTATGACATTGCGGTGGGCACTGCCGCTGGGTCAAGTGAAACCGATTGTGCGATTGCAGTTATTATTGTCTGAGCCAGAGTCTATTGTGTTTGGACTTGCTACAGAAAAAGCTCCATTTCTCTCCAATGAAAGACAACCACAATGTAAGCTCTAAAAAGGCAAAGTATTGTCCAAATAACTATGGATCCCCAGCTCTTAGGAGAGTGGGATGGTCCACATCGGAGAGGGGATGGTCCCTAGAGACCCTCTCTCTGAAGGTGTGAGTGTTAGATGATTCATGATAAACTACTCAATATCAGAGTATTTCTTGGATGGTACCTTAAATATATATTTTTAAATTTTATACCGAGGAGATATAGTCTCATGTAAGAACTGTTTTTAAAATATATATATCCATGATGGAACCCCCTTACTAATGTAACTCGGGGGTAATTTACCCTTGCAGACTTCAGTAGCCTAATTACTGCGAAGAGAAAAACCCATCTTCCTCTGGACACCAGTGTGAAAGACATATTTTCGGTCAACACTTTTGCCACTATTGCAGCAGAAAGGGTTTGGTGGAAAGCCATGCGCCAGCCATCGGTGGAAGCCTTTAGCAGAACGACCACACCGAGAGTTAGACCCTGACTGAATTTTGTCTTCCATCCACAGCACTAAATAATACCAGAAACGGCCAGAACAGGACATCACCGTGAATGAGGTCTCTTATGAGGGTCTGTGCTTTTAAACACCAAGTTTTGTAACGCAAAGCTCTGTGACAAACCCAGGAGGAGGGTTAAGAGGAGGAGGAGAGGGAGGAGGAGAAGGACTCTCACAACAAGAGATGATTTTCTAACTTGAGAATTACTGAATCAGGACTAGGAAATGGGAGAAAATCCAGATTTAAACCACTGCATTACAGAGCATTAGTTTGATCATTAATATAAGAATCACAATACAATTATTTCTGGGTATCAGTTGTAATTTGAAAATATATAATTCCAAGTCATGTGTTTGGCAAACAGTATAAAATTCACATTCAGTAGTATGCGCTCAGTCATTTTCAACTAAAGCTCTCTCGTCCTCATGTTGACATTTAAGTTCTAATTGGAGGAGAGACATAAGACTGAGTATACCCAACTGGCAACTCTAGTAACTAGGTATATGCAAATGTTGAGCAGCCCCTTTAAGAGTTGGATCCTCTTGCCTGGCTGGCTGGTGTGGCTCAGTGGTTGAGCATGGACCTATGCACCAAAAGGTCGCTGGTTCAATTCACGGTCAGGACACATGCCCAAGTTGTGGGCCTGATCCCCTGTGGGGGGCATGCAGGAGGCGACTGATCAATGTTCTCTCTCATCGATGTTTCTATCTCTCTCTCCTTTTCCCTTCTTCTCTCTCTAAAATCAAAAAAAAAAGAAAGAAAGAAAGAAAAGAAACAAAAGAAAAGAGTGGCATCCTCTTGCTTGAGAGGACAATGTTTTCCACAGACAAGATATTCAACTGTGCCCACTTCTTCCCACAATCCAAATCTACGTACCCTCCAAGTTCCTACTCACATCTCACTTCCTCCACAGTCTTTCCTAATTCATTCTGGAACATGTAACCTTTCCATGTGCTGAATTTCCATAGACCTTATTATCTACAGTATTTTTTTGTTCTATTATGAGAATGTATATTACTATTCACATGTTGCATTTTTTTGTTTCCTCAAGAAGGAAAGTGATTTCTTTTAGTATTTTGGGGGGTGGTAGAAAGACATCCCTCACTTGATACATAACAGAAGTAGAACCAGGATAAGAAGTCACCAGGTGAGCCCTGCCGGTGTGGCTCAGTGGTTGAGCGTCGACCCATGCACCAGGAGGTCGCTGGTTCGACTCCCAGTCAGGGCACGTGCCCCGGTTGTGGACCCCATGTCCAGTGGGGGGCATGCAGGAGGCGGCCAATCGATGTTCTCGCTCATCGATGTTTCTCTCTCTCTCTCCCTCTCCCTTTCTCTCTCTCTAAGAAAAATCAATACAGAAAAAAAAATTTTTTTAAAGAAAAGAAGTCACCAGGTGAATGTAAAGAGAAGTGACTATTCACTGGTACTGTGTTTAGAACAATGTATCCTCCAGCTGTATACAAGTGGGACAAAGGTGAAAGAGGAGTAGCCAGGGAGTCAGGGAATTTTACTCTGAAATCACATCCAGGGTCCAGTGCAAAAACAGTGCCTTTGAAATGACTGGCTCAGTAGTTGGAACTGAAGTAGCCCTTTGAGAAGCAAAAAGAGAGTCATTCTACCTCATTTCACCAAAATCAAGTGCCTGGTGAACTGAGGTGGAATCACACTGTCAGAACCACCAGACCAGAGTTGAAACGGCAGAGGCGGATGCGATGCTTACTTGTGCATGACTTACCAGCTCGCTGCTGCGCCCTGTAGGACTGTCTATCGCTATGTGAAGAGCCAATGTCATAGTTTATTCCCCATGAGCCATTTCAGCCACACAGGGAGTTAATGGTCATATCTGGATATGTCAGCTGAAAATATTAGCCTGGATGAACAGAATTGTCAGGTATGGTTCCAGGGGAACACCTGTTGAGTTACTGCTGTTGGGGTAAACTTACTGTGGAGTAGCTTTTTGCAGTAGTAGCTTTATTGTGGAATTCCTCTGGAAAATATCACGCGAAGAGTGATCACGCTACGATAATTACGTTCCTGTGTCTTCCTTCTTATACTGAATTGCCAGGTTCTGGTCTAAAAGAGGTCTATCGTGCTGAAGAGTTTAACCCAGACCCATGTAATTTGCTATTTTGATAAGGATGCACATTAGATATGAACCTGAAAATTCAATAGAGCTCATAAGCATTTCAGATGCTATCTTACATTTTATTTATATTATTCTAAAGTATTAGGTACCCTATATACCTATCTGTTCAACTGTAAAAAAATAATAATAATAAAAGATAGAAAGAAGCTGACTTTTTACTGATATATATATTTTTTTCAAGCCATGTTTCTATCAGAGTATACAGTACTTGCAAAAAATAACAACTAATTATGTGGTCCCCGTTATAAATTTTCCACCATTATTTCGGATGACTGTCCCTTGTTATCTTCAAAAGGTTATACAGCATTTGAAATTCAAAAGGAAGTTGTTACCTGCTATCTTGCATAAATATCTAATAATTGCAAATGGAATATATTATCGTCAGATCCAATTGCTTATACCCAATCTTGTCTAGTTCCCGCATTTGTAAAGGCAAATGCATGGTAACTTGCCTCTTATTTTCTTGGAATACAAAACTGTGCATATAAATGAGAGTATCCATGTTGATCGATTCCTTGCAGATTGTCTCTTTCCATTACTGCTCTCAGATGGGTACATTACACTGAATGGTGAGCAGAGCTGGGAAGCATCATGAACTCTAGCTGACGTAGGCAGCCCGTTCGTTTTAAATGCATGTGGGGAAAACAAATACCAACTTTATTCCCACTGTTCAACAATAGCATTTCAAATATACACACTACTTGTTTGATTGCTCCTGGATTCTGTAAGGTCTTATATTAATTGATTACTGTGAGGTTTTATGTGGAAATCTCATTGTTAAAGTTTTTCAGAGTGCAACTCTATTGGGACTGTAAATTGCATACTAGTAACATTATAGATTAATAGAGTAGAAATACCTAACTCAATCTAATGAGCATTTATTGAGCGCCCACTCTTTAATCATCACTACACTGGCTTCTTGGGGGTTGGGGGCAGGAAATCAAGCAGAGCCCTATCTCTGTCAAGTTCACAGTTGAGTTGGAAAGAGACTGAATAACCTTAATGCTTAATATCCCTTGGGCTGCAGCAAGTATATTCAGAAGGGGAGTTGGACAATTTCAATGTTAAGTCTGAATCATAATCAGAATCCCCAGGGGATATTTGAAAGAATAAAGATTGCTAGCCCTATTCCAGACTTAGCAACCTGGAGTATCTCGGAGTACATTACCAAGGAGATGTACTTGTGAAATGCTCCCTGGATGATAATGATGATCAGTCAGTTTGGAGACCACCAGACCAGATGACCTCAGATGTCCTCTGAAAGCTCAGAAGCCTAGTATTCTATAACTGAATTTGGGAAGCTAAAAATAGAGAAACAATGTGGGGGCAAAAAAGTGCCTACATATTCAGGCTTATCATGAATGAAACATAATAGCTTTTCTCTCCCGTCTTTTCCCAACCAAGTCAGTGAAACTCTGTTTCAGTAATATGCCTATCACCCACAAGAGGGCTCCCTGCGAAAAAAAGAAAAAAAAAAAAAAGAATGCCAAAATAGTACAAAGCTTGATCTGTTTAGAACCATCTCCATGATGTACTCATTCATTGCAAAAACACACTCGCAGTGCATTCTGGATAGTTTTTGAAGTTTTTGAGCCCCATCTGAAGGGGTTTATGCTGAAGTATCAAGAACACCGATTATTTAGCCTTTAACTTTCTAAGCATGAAGCCAAAAGATTCTTGTAAGAATATACAGTAACCTCTAATATATGGTAAACAATAAAGACACCATCTTCATAGTCATCTTTATTTTCTGACTTTTCCTTTATGCAGTTTATATGCAGGTTATCTGTTTTCTCTACATTTCTAGCCTAGTGCACACTCTAAGCGTTAGCCAGTGTACAGACGGGACCTGTGCAGGGTGTTAAATTACTAACACTGCCCTCAGTGACTTGATGAGGCACCAGTGAGACCACTGAGAGCGGAGTAAATATTTATCAAGTATCCACATCTGAACCCTGTCCCTGATTGTGTGGGACATCTGTACTCAGTCTATTGGAAGTCAAAGAGGCAGGGCATTGTAGGGGCTGGTGCGCCTGACGCAGGGATTCGCTGTGGTCTGATCATTGAGGATTCAGAGTCACACAGTGTTCTCCCTCCTCCTCTTCCACTTGGCTGCTCTCCAATTACATTTTATTCAGGAAAAGTCCCTGGATCTGTGTTAGCCTCAGGACAACATTTAAATTCGTGTCGCTGGAGGCATTCAATACTTGCAATCAGGGGTTTCCTCAGAGCTGCCCCCGTGAGGCATGTTCACGATCCCTCCACCCTGCAGACCTGAGAGGTGGCTGCTTCTGGTCTAGCAGCTAAATGCCGCTTCTGGACAGAGGTGCCGCCACACCTGAGTGCTATCTGCCAGGGGACCCTGTAGGCACCTTCCCCATCCGGCCCTTCACCACAGAGCAGGCTGCACCTACTCGATGTCCACATCACATTTTGATTGGTGGCCCTGAGCGTCCTATGTTCCTTGGGGTAGCCGTGACATTGATGGGTTGATGACTTGGTATTAGAATAATCTGAGTGGGGAAGAGCTGATCTATTGACCCCAGTTGCCTATTCCCCAACTCTTGTGGTTACCTGGAGCAGAAGTGGCAGGGACACATTCACTGCAGCTAATTCTGACACCACTTGGAAAAGCAAAGAAAATAATCCCCTGGCTTCTGAGAGCTCACCTATCAGCCGGCAGATTAAATATGAGAATTAGATTACTTGAGTGGGGAAAGAAGGTAACTGAACTATGCAAACTCATTTAGAAGTGTATGGATTCTGTGTTGCAATATATATTGATTGGCTATTGTGGGACTTAAAACCTTAATCTGTTTTGCTAACAGAACAGCATGCAAAGCTGTTGGGCATATACTTTATGGCCTACACAAAACACTGCACAGGGTAATGGCACGACCCGTTTCAATCTCACAGTCATTCGTGGAGCACCTGCTCTGGCTGAGGCTTCACGCCGAATTCAGCAGGGGAGGCAGAGGGCATGGAATCTCCGCTGGCACTCCAACCGTTCTTGAGGAGTTCAGAGTGCATTGGGAAGGAGAACTCTACAGGAGGAGATCAGTGGGCATAGAGCATAACCAACAGCACTAACCATTCAGAAGGGCAGAAGGGCTAGAGGAAACTAACGTTTGTTCAAACCTTAGGGCTGAAACTTCCATGATGGGGGGCTGGGGAAAGCGAGAAGCCAGGGGGAGGAGCTCTGTGGTTAGAACGCATGTGTGAGGTCATCTTAAAAGATACTAAGCAGCAGCCATGTGAGATGTGACAAGCACAACTACTACCTCATGCTCCCTGTGGTTGTGCATTCCACACAAAAATATAGGCACCCTTCCCCTAGGGGCTCTACTCAAGCAGAGAGAGTCATCATCCCATAGGAAAGCACACAATTGTTTCTGTCTTTACAATGAGTCCCAATTTATGTGCAGGAGGCAGAATTTTAAGATGATCTCTAAGATCATCATCCCCTGGTGTTACTCCTGTGATTACACCTGTGATTATGTTCTTTATATTTTGGCAAGAGAGAGATTATGCAGGTGGGTCTAATCTATTCACATGAGCCCTTTAAAAGCAGAGTTTCCAGATTGTATGCATAAGGAAAAGTCAGAGATGTCCTGGCCAGTGTAGCTCAGTTGGTTGAGCATTGACCCATGCACCAAGAGGTTGCTGGTTCGATTCCCTGTCAGGGCACATGCCCAGGTTGCAGGCTTGATCCCCAGTAGGGGATGTGCAAGAGGCAGCTGATCAATGTTTCTCTCTCATTGATGTTTCTCTCTC
Source organism: Tadarida brasiliensis (assembly GCA_030848825.1). Classification (NCBI taxonomy): domain Eukaryota; kingdom Metazoa; phylum Chordata; class Mammalia; order Chiroptera; family Molossidae; genus Tadarida; species Tadarida brasiliensis. The sequence goes on along the minus strand of CM061270.1, from coordinate 66,431,989 downwards.
TCTTTCTCCCTCTCCCTTCCTCTTTCTCTAAAATAAATAAAAACATAAAAAAAGAAAAGAAAGAGAGATTCTAAGGGCGAGAGGGAGTTAATAGACCTCACTGATCTGAAGACAAACGGGCCACATGGTAAGGTTGCAGGTGGCCTTAGGAGCCGAGAGGGGTCCCAGCTGACAGCCAACAGGGGAATAGGGACCTCAGTCCTACAGTCTAACAGAACTGCCAACAACCAGAATGAGCCCGGACTGGATTCTTCCCCAGAGCCTCCAGGTTAGAGCCCAGCCTGGCAGACACCTGGATTTTGGCCTTCTGATAACCCCTCAGTCAAGCCTGCTTGGATTTCTCACCTACCTAACTGGGAGATGATAAATGAGCACTGTGTTACATCACTACATTGGGATGGAGTGACATAAAATTAAGATACCATGGGTGGGCGTGTTTGCACTCTGACTCGAATTCACTTGTCAGTTTCCCTACAGCCACGCTCTGAAGTGACAGTGACCTCCGGAGAAGAGGAATGCTGTCTGTGCACAGACAGATGACAGGCCCGCTTTCCACCATCAACGCACAGTGGCTGCTTTTTCGCAGGTGGGGGCTGCAGCACGGACCTGCCTGTTTCCCTTTGTCCTGCCTGCATGGGGACCGTCAGCATGCATGGGCGAGGTAGAGGTGGGAACCCCAGGACAAGGCCCTGGCCAAAAGGCCCTGACCTTAGATTCAGTGTCGCGTCCTAAATCTACTCTTGGCAATCGCTCAGCGAAATGTGCTTTTGGCAACCTTTGTTTTTATATTGTGATATTTCCTTATGACTCTGGGACACTGGTACCTCCTCCCCTAGAAGCTGGTAATCTGCATAAGTTTGTTTTTATTCAACTTATTTTTTTTTTCCTGCAGAATACTTGAAGTGGTTTGGAGAGCCCGTGAGGACAGTTCCATAAGTTTAACGCTTGCATAACAGACATTCCAGATGGCCTAAGCATTTAGGACAGGAAATGCGGATCCCTGCCACGAGAATTTTTGGAAGTCCTGCCATTTTCTCAGTATACGGCTGGGATGTGGGCCAGACCCCCGAAGGCTCAGACTTCTGCTAATACCTCTTTTTTTCTTGCTGGGTTGCCAGAACTGGAGGAAACACTTTTTATTTCTTCCATGAGGATGAAGTTACGCCGTCAGCCTGAAACTTCTGGTCGTCTTCGAGGTCTAGCGCAGCTCGCTTTCACTGGAACGGCTCGTCTCCAGAATCCCCGCTCTTTCCAGTTCCTGCAGGGTGGAACGCCTCCTCCCTCGTGATCCTGCTTCTGCCAGAAGAATGAAAAAGCGCCACTTAGAACTCTTGACTTGGTACTTTCTGTGCATTTGAGTCCATTCCATGCAGAGAAAATGGCCTTTGGCATCATTAACTCCCCCTGCTCCTCACCTGACTGGTCTGATATAAGGCCCCGTGCGAGGCGGTCTGGTGTGCACCTGCCTCAGCCAGGACAGGACTGGCAGGAGACATCCAGACTTCCTCACTGACCCTCAGGCACAGCATCCCAACTCCCTAGCTGGTAAGGGGTTCTACCGACCAATCCTGGCCCAGCGAGCCTTCCCTGAGCCTGAAACTCTGTCCATTCGTGAAAGCTGCTTTTTGAAAGTGGTAGAAGCTGTGGATGGAAAAGGCCTTGCTTGGCTCTTTCGCGGAGAACAACGAGGAACTGGGCTACTGGAAAGAGCAACCGTCACAAACAATCAGCATTGCAGACAACACCTCAAGCAGGGGCAGGGAAATGTGAGGCGTGGGGGAGGCTCGGGGCTCCGAGGATGCACCGGTGGGGCGGGGGGAGCCCAATATAAAAGTGTCCTGCTGCTGAGCTCGAACTGTGACTGCCACATGCCTTTTCTCCTTATCTAGAGGGATGGCAGGCATTTGCCTTTCTATTTCACAGGCTGTGAAACGGAGGATCAGAGAGATTGGTTTTGCTTCTGAGCCCCAGGAGGGTCCCCGGTTAGGTTAGATTCTACATGCCTGCGAAAGGCATCTTCTAGGGTCTCAATTTCTCCCAACGGCTCTGTGTTCAGTTACCCGATGAATTGTAAACGATTGCTTTTAATCGGTATATACTTTCATGTTTTCTTATTCACCAAGAAGTCCCTGGAATCATTATGCAATTTAAAAAAGTCAGTGCTTGGACAGCTATTGGCATCAGTAAATTAATTGAACATAATTTAGCATCCCCAACAGCTGAACTTTTTATGAAAATTATTGGGCTGACATTGGTTAATAAGGTCACATAGGTCTCAAGTGTACATGTCTATGATACATGATCTGTACCTTGCATTGTGTGCCCACCACCCAAAGTCCAATCGTCTTCTGTCCTATTTATCCTTTACTATCCCCCAACCTCTTCCCTCTGGGAACCACCATACTGGTTTCTGTGTCTATGACTTTCAGTCTTATATCCCACATATGAGGGAAATCGTATGGTTCTTAGCTTTTTCTGACTGACTTATTTTACTTAGCATAACATTCTCAAGGCCTACCCATGTTGTCGCTAATGGCAGTATTTCATCTTTTCTTATGGCTCAGTATTATTCCATAGTGTGTGTGTGTGTGTGTGTGTGTGTGTGTGTGTGTGTTTTACATCTTATTTTATTTATCCAATCATCCATCCAAGGGCACTTTGGTTGTCTCCATGTCTTGGCCACCATGAATAATGCTGCAATGTGCATAGGGGTGTATTTGTCTTTGCAAATACATGTTTTCGGGATTTTCGCGTAGACACCCAGAAGAGGGATTGCTGGGTCATACGGTAATTCTAGTCTTAATTTTTTTAGGACTCTCCAGACCGTTTTACATAGTGTCTGTACCAGTTTGCATCCCACCAGCAGTGAAGGAGGGTTATTTTTTCTCCATAACCTCTCCAATACTTGCTATTACTTATCTTGTTGATAATAGTCATTCTCACAGGTGTATGTAAGGGTGGATATATTTTTGGTTAAGCTATCGTCTTAGCCCTTTTTACTCCTAAGTCAAATTGTAGCTTTTCTTGCTTTCTTATCAATCTTCAAAAAAATTCTGCTACTTTAGTGACTAGTTATTTGCAAAAGATGTAGGGTTCTGATATTAGCGATTAACTGGGAAAGAAGTAATGAATGGGCAAGGGGTGTCATTATTTTGTATCGTCAACTTGGTTTCTTTTAGGAAATGGGCAAAGATAGAGCTAAGATAGAAACATGGTTTTGATTACAGGCAATGTGTTTAAGCTTATCTGGGCTTTGGTTTTCTCATCTGCAAATTGGGACTGATGGTATTGACCTTAGAGAATGGTTGTGGTGATAAATAAGGTCAGGTATACGTATAACCTCCCAAAGCTCTTGCCATGTACTAATCATTCATCAAATATCTGCACTGATCACTTTAGCTCTCACCCATGATCAATCAACAAATGAACAATTCTTTGTTGAACATCACCAGTGACTGAGGTGCTTGGAGAGAAAAGAATATATAAATATCAACCTTCAAGAATTTTAAGTATGCTTACAGGCAAGCTGAGGAATGACCCAGAACATGAACATCCCTAGGTCAGTTCCTGCCCCGCCTTTCCCAGTAGCCCAGTGAAGTACTCAATGCCTCCTCTCATTTTCAATGAGTTGTATTTTCTTGTACAAAGAGTAGTTCCCACCGGTGTGAGGAGAGAGCCTTCTGGCAGACAACTTCCCTTTTCCCAGTGAGACCTGCTTTTTCCACCCTCCCTCGAATCCTTCTGCCCTGAGTTGAGCACATTCTGGACACCTGGCATGAAACCAATGGTGTACACTGTCAGGGTGTTCATTATAGTCTTCCTTTCAGAATACTATGTTTTATTTTATTTTTTACTAATGAGATCAAAGAAAAATGGCTCTGGGACAGTTCCAAGGGAAAATATTTGTTATTAAAATATAGGGTGTCCCAAAAAAAATGTATGCACAACTTTGAATAATTATGAAGCCAGTGTTTATTAAAATACTTTTCATTTTCAAAATGTAATAGAATCTACAGACATCCTGTATACATTTTTTGGGACACCCTGTATACATTTTTGGGACACCCTGTATATATTTTTTGGGATACCTTATATACATTTTTGGGAAACACTGTATACATTTTCTGGGATACCCTGTATACATTTTTGGGAGACACCCTGTACTGAAGCATTTGGTGTCTCAAGTAGTGTTGAGATCTCTGAAGCTTACTTCAGGAACTTCATCCCAAAGCAGACAACGCAACCCAAAGAGACTCCCAGTCTCAAGGTTTTCGGAGACTTTTCATAGTTTGGGTGGTTCTCTATAATGACCAATTTCTCAACTTGAAGATGAGAAAACCAAGGTCCAGATAGGCTGAATACATTGCCTGTAATCCAAACCAACATAATGAGTTGTACAGAATCCAGGGAAACCACAGAGAAGTAGATTTAAAGCTGTTATAACAATGCAGCTCCACAAGCTGGTAGTAAGGGGAGGTTGCTGCCCTGTGTTTGTGCTCATCCTTTTCATTTTTCTCTTCCTTTTTTCTTTAGCATGTTCTTTTGGCCAGATGGCCACTTTGGCCATGAGAATGTTCACTCGTGCGACCCCCGTAAGGAATGGCCACTGTGACATCAGAATGATAGAGAAGATACTTTCGGGCAACAGTGCATTCAAATGTCTTTTATTTTTGCCTCCTAAAAACCAGAAGGTTTATCATATACACAACTCTCCAGCCACCCCATGAAAACCTTTCACAGCCATGTAGATGTGGGTTTTGTGCAGGAATGAAGATATTCAAGAATTTGTTTTTATCGCATCTCTAGCTAACGAAAACAGAAAAATAAGCATAGAATAGAAATAATGCCTATCATTTTGCATTTTCACTGAGTGCTAGGGACTCTGCTAAATGATTTGTATTAACCAACTGCTAAAATCATCACTGCTCTATGAACACCCCATTTTTCAGGTGAGGAAACTGAGGCACAGAAGGTTAAGTAACCTGCCTAAGATCATACAGTGGAAGATCGCAGACCTGAGATTGTAACTGTCCCTGGGCAAGATAAATGCACTTTAAAAATAATTACTGATCCATATGTAAATATGGAAAATTAGAATACTTTTGGCTAGTATACCAACTGAGAAGCCAGGCTGTGAGCTAGGCCATGAGCTGTCTACCACAGACCTGTAAGGACCCATGCGTGAGGTAGAGATAACTCCATGTGTGAACTATAACCAGGTCAAGGTCAACAGAGAAGAATGGATGCAGCCAGAAAACTCTCCTGCCATTCTGTGGGCACTAAATCTAAGTTTCTCATATCTATGACAGGTATTGCACTTGGCTCCCTATTGGGCTGCGGACTCCTTCAGAGAAGGAGCCGTGGGCATTCTTCATGGGCTCCCCAGCAGAACATTGGGGGCTCCATTAGGTCAAATGTTATGTCTTGGTCGTCTCGTGCTGTCCTTCTCCTTTGAATCCAGGGCTAGCAATATGCTTGAATGGCCTATGAGGTGGTTAGCAAATGGTGGATGAGATGTTGAGTACCTGTCATAGGTTCAAAAATATAGAAGGTACCTTGAAAACATTAAATAATCTGATAAATCAAAGTGAGATACATGTAGAAGAAATAACAGTGGCTACCCTTCACCAAGTTCTACTACCTACCCTGACTTACACTCCTATTTACAGTGAGCTTTGTGGCTATAAAAATGGGCACAGTATATAAATATTTAAAGAAAACATAGAGAAAAATAAATTGTAAGGTGATTAATGGAGTTAATTATCTAATTATATAATAATGGAGCATTATGTCAAAAGCACTTCATTAAAAAAAGAACGATTGCCCATAATTAAAATTTAAATTTGATTGAAGAATGTTGAATGCATTACCGCACGGAGGAGCTCCCAGGGTGAGTCCTTTCTCCTATGCACTCTGTTTCTTGGAGGGTGAGGCTTTCTTTCATTTATAAACTTTTTTTTTATTTGAATAAAATTTTGTATTTTAAAAATATTCAGCCAAAGACAGAATCAGCTACAGGGAAAAAAAAAAGTTGCAGTGTTCCAGAAGAAAAGATGTATTCATTGCTGGAAGAGGCCATGCTGGGGCTAAGAGCCAGAGAGCTCACTAAGGACAGATCCATTTGTCAATATCGCCCTCCATAATGGGAACATTTAGGAAGAAATGCCAAATACCACCCACTCGAGAGAACAGAGATACTCCAGTAACCGCTGAGACAACCGAAGGGCATAAAAAGGACAGTCTTGTCCTTCGATGAATACTCTTTGTGTTAATTCTATAAACTAGGTGAGGGGCACTATGTAGTTGAGCCTTCTGGATCCTTGACTAATTTTCCGGTTTCCCTGGAAACTGTTAAACTCTAGCCTATTGGGAACTGGTGAACAGGAGGTAATCATCCCATTTGCAGTTGTGGTAGTGTGGACACGGATCACCACCAAGGGGGAAAGCACAGGAGTCAGAAAGAGCCTTTATTCCCAACCCTCCTCTGAGTGGCTTGGCCCATGTGCATCTTCTCTGTTCTCTCTGAGAATTCACAAGAATGCCAGCGCACCTTCCTCTGTTAACTGTCAAACCAGCGATGTATACGACACTAAACCTGCAAACCCACAGCTGTTGTCCATGGATACGTTATCAGATCCAAAAGGCCTGAGCAGTAATTGCCTTGTCCTGGACACCAGGACACCAGCCAGCTGGACATGGATTCTTTGCAAATGTTTAAGGCGCGAGACATGAGTTATGTTTTTTCATAATTCCAATTGCCGCGAAGAATCGTCGATGACTTAGAGAGAACATTGATTTTTTTCCTGGTGACGTTGACACGCACGCTTTCTGCAGCCCTCTGTGGGTCCTCACAGAATTGATAGCTTTTTGAACCGTGTCAATGAGATTATTGATTCTTCGAAGGGCCCTAATCTAGGAAAACTATTAAAATGTTTGCTATTGGCTTTTACTAACATATAATGTAGCGACAGGATTGAAAAATTTAAGTTCTGTGTGATTGCCTGGAAATCTCAAAGTAAAAAAAAAAAATCAATGCAGCTAATCTATTTAATAAGTCATGAAACACACACACACACACACACACACACACACACACACACACACACAGTGAGGGGAAGTCAGTTAAGAGTCATTATCAAGAAGGCACTGTTGTGAGAACGTGCTTTGCTGTGCCAGCTAGCTTTCTGGCGCATCCCTGCCCTTATGCGCCCAGCGGGCTCAGACAGAAGCTAACATCCCAAATTCTCTGTGGTTTCTTTAGGGCCCCTCATTTCCACTCTTGGCCCTTCTTTCCCTACCATGTCATATATAAGTTTCCAGCCCCTCCATCTCCTCATTTTCTGTCTTCTTCCTCTAATAACCCAGCAGATTGGAAAACAAGATCAGTTAGCTCTTTAAAATGCTGTACGGAGCCTGACGAATAGGAGCTACAGTATCTCCATGATCACAGCCTAATAATGGCTTACAATGTCTAGGGCACTGGGCCTGGAAGAGTCAGATAGGATAATTTAAGAAACCAAGATAACTAACATTTAAATGTCCAAAGTGATAGTGAATCAGACACAAAGTGCCACGGGGCACCGCTTACTTACCACAAAATTAACAATGAAAAGAATGACCCACAAGTATCTCCCTGCCTCCAGTGCACACTTGTAATTAACAGAAACGTGTTAGCCTCTTTTTCTCAGATCCAGAGAGAGCAAACACAGTGTCTTCTTAAATAGTCATATCTTTTTTTAAAAAAAAAGTTGATAGAGGCCAGAGAAATTAAAATGTAGCATGGACAATAATCGAGTCTCAGTGAGGAAAATCTCCCAAGTAATAATTTCGGAATCCCTACTAAGTTATCAAAAGAAGGAGAAAAATCTAATTCCGTTTCTCGTCACAAATCCATTTATCTCTAGTTCCGTGGAAAACAATGAGATGTATTATTAAGGCGGATAAATCTGGGTGTCCCTCGGTGATAATAGATTCAGGAGGGGAAATAAAACAGGGCAAGAAAATGGGATCACTTGTATATCCAAATTTCAGAATGGGTGGCTGAAGGGTGACGCGTGGTTATAATGCTCTGATTTTAGAAAAGCCTATTGAGACAACCGCCAGAGCCATGGGAGTCAATCTGAGCTTCGGGCTTCTCAAAAATAAGCAGATAACAGCGATTCCACCAAGCAGTGTCTTTCTTCATCATGCAGTGTCTTCGGAAGCTTTACTGAACACGCACACACACACACACACATGCACACACACACACGCGCACACACACACACATGCGCACACACACACACATGCACACACACATACGCACACGCACACACATTTGGCAATATTAGCCATCTAGACCAGAGGTGATTGAAGGCTACAGTCTGCAGGGTATAGAGGGGGTTGACCAGCTTTGCCCAGGAAGTGCTGCCCATGCAGGAGACCATCATCTTCACTTTATAATGGTCATAGACACATGCCCTATATCTGTATAGTATACACGATTCTAGGTGCAACGAGGTAGAAGAGGGATGGGCTAGACCCGTGGGTTTGAAACGAGGTTTTGTGCATGGACACATTTTGAATCCTCACCTTCCAAGCAGCCCACCCAACCACAGGACACAGAAAGCTGTGAAGCCACGCGTGTCCTATGCTTCCGGCCTTGTTTGTGCAAGTGTGTATCAGCCACCGAGTGGCTGAAGTCAAGTCCAACAGTCCTGGAGGTGAGAGGCGGTGTGCCTGGGTGTGTGGCACAGCCTAGACCAGACAGACACTAGGAGGGGCCGCTGCTTGCTGGATGGTATGAGACCATCGTGAGTAATAAGCACTCTGAAGAACACTCCACCCATGCACCTCAGACCTTCCTTCCTCCGCCCCTGAAATGCCTGGAATGCAATCATTAGGATGCCTCTCTTTCGAGTGGGGCCTTGTTCAGTGGGAGGAACATGAAGGCCTATTCCTGACAAGCTGCCAATAGTCACTCCACGAGAAAGCGCTCCTGTATGGAGGCAGCAAAGCCAGGGAGAGTTCAGCCAGAGCTGTTCCAATAGCGCCCTTCACCTGCCAATAAACCAGTCACCAGAAATAACGCTGTAGTCAAAGTTAGGGTAACCATATTGCCGAGTGATTTTTACAATGTTCCTTGCCTCTCCTTTATCACATTGAATCCGCACAACACCTTTGAAATATTAAGTATGATTTTACTCATTTTGTGGAGAAAGCAACCAAAACAGAGTACAAAGGCCTTGCTTTCCATCACCCAGTCATTGATGGCAGAGATAAAAAGAGGACGCAGATATCAGTTCAGATGCAATGTTATTTTCAGTAACCCTAGAAATGCTGATCAGGAGAACTGCCTTCTATTCCTGGGTCTGATTCCAGTTCACTGCTTGGCTTTGGGCCCGCCAGTTACCAATTCCTTGATTCTTCACCATATTTAGCAAGAATAATATGAGACAGATAAGCACTAAGTCCCCACCAACGCCAACATTTCTATCTGGGATCATCTATCCTGTCAAGAAGCTAAAATGTAACCATTCACATTCTGTGTATCCTAACACAGTAGACATACTCTAACAGAAATCAAACACTTAAAGGAGCTGACATCGAGGGGTTGCCTCCTGCACACGCCCTGACCAGGGATCGAACCCACAACCTAGGTATGTGCCCTGACCAGGAATTGAACTTATAACCGTTTAGTGTACAGGATGATGCTCCAACCAACTGAGCCACCCAGCTAGGGCAAACATCCATTTTCATGACTGTTTAATATTCCATCTAGCAGATTTGTCATAATTTACCAAGCCATTCCCCTGTAACTGGGCATCTAAGCTAATTCTCAAACTGTTATCCCAAATACCATTGTAATGAACATAAAAATTAAAAAATTTAAGGAGCTGAAGCTCCTGTGGGAGGATGCCAGGCACCAGCAGCCGCTGGCAAGCAGTGATTATGATGATCAAATATCAAAGACGTTTTTAAAATTTGGAAATAATATGAGTGATTTACTTGGGGTACACAATGTAGAATGTTAACATTTCATTTACTTATTATTATTTATAAAAAACTGAACTAGACAATTGCAATCAGATTAATGTAAGCTTCTCACAATGAGAGTCTAGCCGGTTAAAATTAATGTAATGGCCCTGGCCAGTTTGGCTCAGCGGTTAGAGCGTCAGCCCGCAGACCAGAGAGTCCCGGGTTCGGTTCCGCTAAGGGCACGTACCTCGGTTGCAGTTTGTCCCCGGCCCCACTTGGGGTTGTGTGGGTGGTGACCACTCGATGTGTCTCTCTCACATCGATGTTTCTCTCTCTCTTCCACCCTCTCTCCCTCCCACTCTATCTGAAGATAAGTGCAAAAATGTCCTCGGGTGAAGATTAAAAATAATAATAATAATAAAAAAAATAAAATTAATGTAATGCCATTTGTGATACAGGCATGTATAAATGATATTTCTATATAGGGATTTTCCATAAATTTTCCAGAAGATTGAATGTTTGAAGTAAATACAAAGTTATCAGGAGAGATTTCCAATTGGACACAGGTGTAGAACTCGGGACACCTAGGCAGAGGAAATAGCATATACAAATGTATGGAAACTGTGTATGATTGTAGCTAAGAACTCAGGTTTAGAAAACCTCAAAAGATGATGCTAGAGAAGTATGTTAGGACTGGGCTGTAAGATGTATATTTTTTAGCTATGTCAGCGAGTTAGGGATTTGTCCTACAGGCAATAGAGAGCTGGCAGAGTTTAAAAGAACATACTGTCTTAATAAAAAAATAAAAAGAACTAAACTAAAAATGTTACCAAAGAGTTCATTCTTTTAGCAACATCTATGAAGCTTCTGAAGTCTAGGTCACGTTACCTTCTCCAAACAGAGACGGGTCATTTGAGACAATGGGCACTGCTAATTGACCCAAGCAGCCTGGTTTGGATAATCATAGAATCCAAGAATTCACATACATGGTCTTGAATCCAATTGCTGAGTTCTTTCCCATGGTCATTTGTCAGTAAGAAAGCATTGCAAATATGACCAATGAGAGGGGCAAAGAATCACTGAAGCACTTACGGGAGAGAATATTAGGAACTAAACCTCACAGAAATCCAGACCACGAATCATTTAGGGGACTTCAGGGACTAAGGGTGATCAAAGACTGATTTTTACTGACCAGCTGTCAATTTGTAATACTCTTAAAAAAAAAACAGACGAAAACAAAGCTACAACAGAAATAGAGCAGAAACGATCTGATGATGTAATGCTTTTGTATCTGAGCCTTGAAAGCTGTTGGAAATCTTTTTAAGAAGACACAAGACTTCAAAGACCAGCCAGGCCGGCTCCAGAATGGCCAAGTGCATGTGTGAGACCACAGAGCTGGCTCCCTCTCCAGGGAACGGAACTTGATCCCTCTGAGTCAGGCATCTCTGGTCACCCCTGAGAACAGATGTCCTACAGGCAGCTCCCGGCTGTCCTCAGGTTTGGCCCTTGGGCCTCTCTGCTGACTGAGTCCTCCTGGATCCCTAGCAGGTGATTAAATGAGTCATAACTTAAGAAAGGTAAGGCTGATCATATTTCAGCATGAGGTCACCAGTGTGTGTAAAGAATGTGGGAAAAAAACACATCATTTTAGTGATTTCTTACATTTTTCCTGTGGACCAGCCCTTGAAACAGAAATATGCAGTTGTTCCAGAAGGTCTTGGTCTTGGAAGGTGTCTGCACATCAAGAAAGTCATGATGAATGCTCCAGGGACCTCAAGCAGGCAAGACGGTGAAGGCAGGGATGCAGGAGAGCTGGGCACCATGGGGACCTCAGCATTAGCACATCACAGGTGAGAAAGAACATTAAAAACAAAAACTGTCCTTGACCCAGGGTGCCCTCTCTGTTCTCTCGAGATCCTTCTCATGCTAATTTCCAGAAAGGTTTTCTATTCGCTGTCTAGTTTCCTCCCTTTTACCCCCTACACAGTGCACCTGACCGAGAGTGTTCTGTTCAGGTTACCCATGACCTCCAGACTGCTAAAGCCAAGGACCTTTTTCACATTTCTTATCTTACCAGACCTTTTTGTATTGTTTAATATTATACCCTTTTTATTGGTATGAGAATACTAGAATGATAGCTAATAGTATTGAGTGTTAAATATTTGCCAGGCATTATGCTAAACATGCATTAACACCCCATATATATATTTATATGTTACCGACGTGTAAATTTGCATATTCCCTGGTGAACAGACTGGGGCATATGCCTCAACGTGGGAGCTGGGGTTTGTTCCCTGGGGACAGGGCTCCTGGACACCCTGTCGAGGAGGACGTCACTGATTTCAGAGGCCACTTGCTGGCAGGATGAGGTTCTGATCTTACCCCCGCTGGCTGGGAGGCTTTTGGAAAGGGCCAGTTCCCAGATAAAGGCCTCGGAGAAGCAGAGACTAACCGATCAGGCATTAATTGATTCAGGTATGCTGCGACACACCACCAACATGAGAGTGTGTTAGTGGCACTGTATCTTCCTTTCCCATTCTGCTTCTCTCATGATCACTGTTGCTCGGAACTTTGTGTGGCCACACAGAGAGCCGGGCAGCTGAGACCACAAGGCTGACCCTTTACACTCACCTTCAGTTCTATCCCAGGGGCGCAGGGCCACACAGACAGTCCAGGAGGAAGTCTCAGGCTCAAACAGAACAGCAACGGAGCATGTCTGCTATGTCAACAGGCCACTGACAGAGGAGGAGGTGATGATCGACGCAGCATCAGTGTCCAATGACTGTGTTATTTGGTCTGGCCAAGAATCGCAGCGGAGCGTTGGGGCTCTGAGGCTGCTGCAGCTGTGTGGTTCCCGGCAGGCTCTGGGCCCTCCCTGTGTCGTTAAGGCAGCTCCTTTGTAGTTTTCATTAGCGTGGATAATAACTTGCTAATGTGTTTGTTATGTTGTTCCAATCTGTTTCATGTTTTCTCTCTCTTGGCCTCTAATGGTATTTAGTAGAAATACCTTCAAGTCTGGCAGAAGTAAAATTGCATTAGATTTATTACTTATCCAGAATGGCAACATATTTTCCCTCGACATTCATGTATTAATGTGGCCACATTATTTTTCCCCTTAATTATTTCATTTGTAGCAGGAAAATAATGATTTCGGGGAAAATCAATTTGCATAAAATGTCCTGGGTTTTTCCCCTGTGTTCGGAGATAGGAATTCTGCAAGATCACCCTCTGAGGAGTCGAACAGGCCTGCTCAGTACACACGTGGGTGCAATCAACTGAGGTCTCAAAACGGTCAACCTGAATAGCAATGAGAGCGTCCTGTGTTTGATTATCGCTGATGCGCTGTTCCCTGGTCTATGAACCTGGTGGACCTTATCCCACTGGGTCTTCATAACAACTCTTTCAGGTCAGTATCATCAGCTCTATTTATAAGGACACTGAGGTCAGAGAAGTTAAAGATCTGCAGGACCACGCCGTCAGTGAGAGGTGGAATCGGTGTTCACACTCCCGTGTGCCTCCCTCTGGAGCTTGTGTTCTGTCTTCTGCGAGATGCTGTCCCTGCCTTCGCACTCCCACAGCTGGGGCTGAGTTTAGGAGCTCCTGGTTCCACTTCGGGCGGAGGAAGGGGTGATCGAAACACATACAAAAGGTAAGTAACCGTGCAGAACATTGCATATGCTATTCTGTACGGAAACAGCCATCAGAGGAGTAGTAATTCAGAGACACAGGAGAGCTTTGAGAAGGGGCGTGGCCAGGAGCCACGGCTGAACAGATACTGTTGAACGTGGCTCTGCCTTTGCCACCACACCATGCTTAGCAAAAGAATTACTTAAAGAATGAATGAAACTGCACATGATCATTAAATGCTGACCACACCCCTGAGCTTTCTAAAAAAAAGATCACCATTACACTCAATAAAAATTAAAAAAAAAAAATGATTGCAGGCTTACTCTCAAATTTGAATGAAAAAAATATGTCAACTGTGTTAGAAATAATAGCCCTGGGATTGTCTTTTCTGCTAGTTCTTAAACTGGGCTGCATTTTCAAATGACTTGGATGTTTCAAACAATGTGCTCAGGCCACATCCTACACCAATTATTTGAGAATCTCTAGGGATGGGACCCAATCCCCGGTGATTTTTAAAGCGCCCCAGCTGATCACAGTGTGGGACTACATGGTACATGCAATGACAGAATATTTTGCCTTCGGTGCAACATGATTACTGCCAAGTACCCTGTGGTAAGGGCCATAACCTGACCATCTAGGGGAGACATTTATTTGGGGACTTCAGAGGACTGGAAACTAAAGAATTTGGACAAAGCTGACTTTTCCAAAACATAATCTGTGACATATTCAGTGGCTTATTAGTCGCAATGACTGACTAATTAGATGTGTTAGTAAGAAGTAAATATAGGAAAAACAGGGCTTGTTGTCCAATATATTTGCAAGATGCTGGGTTAATAACACAGGTCTTTTATGTTACTGCTGATTTAGTTATTGGTTTAACCTCAGGCCTTTCTGGAACATTTAAAGTTCTAGCGTGCGTTATAACGATCAAAAATAGGACACGATATGTAGTGCTTTCTAAATCTTTCTCTCTCTCTCTCTCTCTCTCTCTCTCTCTCTCTCTCTCTCTCTCTCTCTGTGTGTGTGTGTATGAATAAATTTGATAGCACTAGTATTTCATGGGGCAATATACACATTCTGGGGACAATAACAGTGAAAGGTCAATAAAACCAACCACAGCTCCTAAGGTCTAGGCAGCCCATGTGTCTCCTTGGATACCTTGCTCGATTTGATACAAACAGCAATACTATGATCAGGTATTAGCAGAGGCACTTTATGGAGGAGGAAATTGATGCTCGAGTGGTTAAATAACTTGCAATGATTGACAGCGCTGGAATGCAAATCGGGCCGTAGGAGTGTAGCTCCAACAACATCTCTTTGTATTAACAGCTTCCGTAGATGTTCTCAGCAGGGTCCCTTGCCGCTCCAGGACCAGCCTAACAGCCGCTGCCATCCTCCAGCAGTACTGACCAAACACCTTGCACTCTTCTATGAAGTTCAAGGCTGAGGTTAAAATTCCCGATTGAAAACTTTCTGGATTCTGTTTATCTGACTATATATACGTTGTGAGGTTGTGTGCATTGCAGCATCATGGCCCAGGGTCACCTTCCGCCCACTTTTCACTCTCCTAAGGAGCCCCCGCCACCCATGCCTCATTGCTTACATCCCTTTTCCTGCCTCCCAGAGCTCTTAAGTCCTTAGGTATTGTCTTCAAACAAACACTCTGGTGACACTGACTCATTTTTTTCTTTTAATGATTGAATGACTGTGCAGGGTACTGCGGGAATATGCATGAAAACTTAATTATATTGCCTGCCTCGCTGAGCGAGTGTTGGGTAGAAAGATGACTCTGCCTGTGGTGTAAAACATCACAGAGATCAGATCGGTCCCCGGCATTTGCACACGGCTGATAATCAGCGCCCCGTACGCAGGCAGACAGATGCAGCCAGTTATCTGAGAAGGTGTCAGCGTCCCGTGAGCTTCTGCATCCGTCTTGACTTCACACTCTCCCAGCAAACTCAGCAGCAGGCTGAGCAACCCAGATCTTCGGATTGGGACGAGTCCATGATTCCGCCTGAAAATAGTCTATTCAAAACCACTTCATTTTTTTTCTGGACTCACAAGAGAATCAGCTGCTATCAGCTGCTACGAGCGGCTTTGTCAGGACATCAACATGTAGGCGTTCAAGTGCGCCAACATGAAGCACCCTCGACATTTTCAGACTGAGCCTCTCAGTCTTTCTTGATGCAAAATGTTTATTGAGCCCCAACTATGTTCCAGGCACTGTGGCAGTTCCTGGGGGAGGGGCGATAAGGGTAGAAAGGTAGATGCGATTGTGAAGTCTCAAGGTTATTTCCTTGGGATAAAGCACAGACCTTAATTACAGACCTTGTCATTACCTCCATTCTGACTGTGCAGAGAGCATTGCAGTTCCTCTCGAACACCCCGCTGTGGTCTACGTGGGCGAGGCTGGTGGATAAGTGGCCCTAAGAAAAAGAGACAATTTGCACCAATAGGTTGCCGGTTTGATCCCAGGTCAGGACACATGCCCAGGTTGTGAGCCTCATCCCCAGTGGGGGGCATGCAGGAGGCAGCCAGTCGATGTTCTCTCTCATCGATGTTTCTCTCTCTCCCTCTCCCTTCCTCTCTCTCTAAAAAATCAATAAAGAAAAAAAAATTTAAAAAAGAAAGAGAAAAGAGACCATTTGTAAATATACTGCCATTCATGCCGGAAACATTCCCCAGGTGCCAGCCATATGCATAGCACACTCTAGTCACCGGCCATGCTCCTCAAGAAAACAAAATGCCTTTCCTTCAAGCAGGGGGGACAGAAATGAAACAAACCATGGATCGAGGAAAATATAAGCACTACGTCGACCTTCCAACAGTCGTATGTCCATGCAGTTCCCAGGTGTTCTGCAGGGGCCGATGGCACAGAGCACGTGGAATCAGCCCGAGAAGCGTGCACGGAGCCCTCCGATGGGCTCCCACCTAAATCAGTGCGGCTCCTCCCACCACAGAGAGAACTGACATCACTCCTGCTCACTTCGCAGCTCACCGGCCTCCTTAATGCAGCTTCAGGATTAAATGTTTCCCCACAGACAATGTAGGTGTCACCTCGGAGACACGTGCGCACTCTGTTAACACTAGAGGTGGCAGCCAATTCTGGAACTATAATTGGAGCTTTTCTTCTCCATTCCAGTTGCATGATTTCTCTTTCTCTTCAGTGACTTCCCTAACTTTATAAATGAGTACAAAGGCCGAGTCGCATGCTGCAGCACGGATATTTGCTTAATCCCTTTAGCCATCTGTAAAGCAGGAGTAATACACTCTATCAACTCACCGGCCGTGTGTGTGTGCGCGTGTGTGCGCATGTGTGTGTGTGTGTGTGTGTGTGTGTGTGCGTGTGTGTGCATGAGGCCATAATGCAGTAATGCATCTGGTAGAGCCCACCTGGAAGCACATTTGTGTTTGTTTAAAGACTTAAATAATACAAGACAACGCTGTGGCTTTTGAGCCTAAAATAACTCTCAGAGTTGGTTCTTCTCATTGCCCATTGGCACAGGCACTGGTCATTCATTCAATTCCAGGTGTCCAATGACATATACTCAAGAAAGTGTACTATGTGTGGCTCTGGATTTTGCTTTAGCCAAATGCAAATTCTATCCAGTGTCAACTCATTTGTTTTTCATTAAGTTCCTTATTAACAGCCAAATCCCTTGATTATTACACTTCTCTGAACTTTCTTGTTAATCTTACTTACAAGTCACATAATGCCTGAATACATTTCTCTGAAATGTTGTTGGGATAAAAGAGCTGACAGCGACAGTAATTCACTTTTAAATAAATATTAAAACGAGAGGACATTGTAAATAGGCCCCGTGCAAGGGACACCTGCCCAAGTCCCCGGGGTGTTAGGCAGTCAGCCTGTCACCATATGAGCTGAGGACAGCTCTACCAGTAACTCTGGAAGACAATCCGTTATACTATTTGGTCTATTTAGCCTCTTTGAGTTCTCGGTTTTAGCTAAAACACGTATTTTGCAGTTTGCTTTTCACACGTTTGTCCTCATAGCCGTATGGTCTCCCATCCACTTCTCCAAGGCTTACTTGCATATATAAATTCTCCCTACTTAGGGACCAAGTTCAGTGGCTTCCTCTTCCCACCTCCTACCCCAGGGCGTGGTGTCCTGGCACATAGCTGGCTGGAAACCCAACCGGTGCCCCACAGGTCTGTTTTGAATTGAGGTACATGTGCTCACAGACACTCATCTCAAATGTGTCAGACACAAACTGCGAAAGCACTGTGTCTGTGCCACAGGGGAGCAAAGCCACCAGCAGGAGGGTGACGTCTGATATCCGACTGGTGGGCTTGAAATATGAGCTCTGACCCTGGTCAGAAGTGTGACTTTTGGTGGGTTACTTAACATCCCTATGTCTTCATTTCCACACATGAGAAAGGTGGGAAAAAAAAAAAAACCAGTCCTCCTCTGATAGAGACATTGCAATTATTAACTGGCATGATGCAAGTACAATGCTTCACTCAGGGCTTGGCAAGAGCTCAACCGTGGGCACCTATGAACACCCGCAGCTCTTCGGAAAGCTTCCTGCCCGAGGTGACTACAGAGACGCTCAGAGGCTCGCGTTCACCTAGATGTTTTGACCGGTTTCTTTTGGTAGCAGCAGGGAAAGTGATGAGGCGTAAGCTGTGTTCCGAAGGGGTCCTGCCTTAGCCCCCGGACCTCGCCTTCAGGTACAGCATGCTCTAGTTCCTCCCTGATCCTCCTCCATACCCTGCGCCCATCTCGGGGAGGACAGGTATGACACGTGGGGGGCCAGCCCCCTACCTGTGGTTAGCTTCGTTACCTACATGGCAGGGGATGACTCCAGAAGGTAAATGTCAAATCCTGTTTGAAAAGAAAGTAAAAAAAAAAACACCTTCTTTCTGAGCAGGTCAGTACTAGAAGACTCAGCATTTAATATATGAGGGCAAAAACACAAGATTAAAGGGAGCTAAAATATGGACGATGAGATCACAGAGCAACAGAGCAGATGGGGTGCGTGGCCCCTGGGTGGACTGTGGATGTGACTGTGTGTGATGACCGTCTGCTTTATACAAGGTCCTGGGTATGAGCTACGGTGGGCAGATCAAGAACGCCCCAAAGGGTAGACCATACTCTGTATCTGCATCTTTGAACCTCTCTGATTCCACAGGTCAGGCAGCGTAAGAGTAATCTGCTTACAGATCTTAGCCAGTTTAACCTGTGTGTGCGTGTGTGTGTGCGTGTGTGTGGTTGATTTGATGATTGTGATGCTGAAAACCAAGCAAACTGAATTGGCAAGAGGTCACAGGACCTCCTCTGTCTTGTTGAATAATGGCTTGATTAATCTATACCGAGAGATGTTGGATCACGTGCGCACACATGAATTGCTGAGTGCACTGACCATGGGGCATGTGGGGGACGGGGCATCTTGCCATGGAGAGAACTGAGCTGGCTGCGCGGTCACCGCGCTTCAGTCCTGGAGTGCCTCTCACCACTATATGGCACTGAGCAGCGGTCCTCAAGGGCAGCCTAGACCAGCATCACCTTGGGATTTGTTAGAAATACAAGTTTCAGGCCTCACT
The DNA here is from genome assembly GCA_030848825.1 of Tadarida brasiliensis. NCBI lineage: Eukaryota > Metazoa > Chordata > Mammalia > Chiroptera > Molossidae > Tadarida > Tadarida brasiliensis. The sequence goes on along the minus strand of CM061270.1, from coordinate 66,412,840 downwards.
TTCACCTACTGATGGAGACACTTTGGAGGTAGGGCCCAGCAAACTGTGTGAACTAGCCTTCCGGGTGATCCTGACGCAGTTAAGTTGGAGAACCATTCTACAGTGATGCGCATTGGTGAGTTTGCACTAACGTTCTCTGTTTGCACTGCATTTACAGGTTACGGTATTTTCTACTAATGTGTGAGCCAGGGCCTCCAGAGTCAGCATTTTTCAGCCAGAGATAAAAAAACAGCCCTTGTCATCTACTTCCTGGACTCGATATCCCTTTCCTGTATCTGGATCCCCACAGAGGGCAAAGTCAGTGGTAACCAGAGCTCAAAATCTGCATTTTGTGAAAAACATATTCTTAGCTTTTGGAGACCATCCTGTTCTTTCCTTTGGAGGAAATGATGGCACCAATGTTTGAAATGTCTCTGTACCTAGAGCCAAGAACTTTTGGTTATAAGGTGGAAAAATCTTTCTTCTTTCCCCCTTCCTTTCAGGGAGTTAGCTATCCAGGAGCTATTTTCAAAGCCTAGCATGTAGACACAACCAGCAGTGATACTAAAGACCAACACTTCCCCTTCCAATCACACATCTCATATTCTAGTATTTGGGCCTTAGATGAATCTACAACGTAGTCTAAAGACTGAAACAGTACAGAAAAGACGTGTGTGTGTGTGTGTGTGTGTGTGTGTGTGTGTTTGAGTTAACACTTACAGAATTTGAACCCTCTTTGTACCTAGAAAGAGAAAATACTCCTTTAGACGTGTAACTAACAAAGTTTGGAAGATCATGCTGGGAGGATGGAAACAAGAGTCACCCCAGCACTCTGGCTGTGTCCTTTTGGTGCGGTGTCTCCTGTCTTGGAGAGACCAGCTTCTCCCGGAGGTGGGTTGGATTGACTCTCTTCAACTGCATAGCTCTCCGCTGTCCTTGCCTGAGATTTATTTCTCCATCCACCTTCCAATCTTGTTTCTCTATATTCAAATAGTTACCCTGTCCTCACTTGCAATTTTTATGTGCAACCATTTCTAATTTTTCATTTTTCTCCTCACATTTTTCTTTCCTTGGTGTCATAACCCCCCCGTTTTCTTCACTGCTATTTCATTTTATCTTGTTTATAATTTATTCTGAAAATGTGCTACTTGTGATAGCCTTATATGAGATGCCATTTCTGGGATGATACTAAGGGCAACCATTCAGGAACGATTATTTCTGCTTCTCTCTGACCACCTCCCACAAATCATCCAACATGGTGTTGACTAATTTGTAATCAGCACCTTAAAAAGTAGCCTTCCATGTACATCATGTAAAGACTGTGATTTTAGATCATTTTGCTCTGACATGCATTCTTAAAATAAAGAATTAAATGTGCTTAACGCCGAATAATGGGGGTGCCTTTCCGAGGAAGGGGATGTTTTATTTTCAGGTTCTTTATAATTTGCCTCATTTTTCATGGTCTGCTCACTTCATCCTTCAGTATCTACAAATAACCTTGTACAATATATGGGGTAAAATAGTCCATTATATTCCATACAAAGAATTAAAATTCATCCATTCTGAAAGCTCTTGTGTAATGCCTACTGAGACGTCATGAGCTGCAGGGCAAAGAACACCAGACAAGAAATAAGGAGCTAAGCTTCTTTCCTGCCTCCTCCCCGTCCCTTTCAGGGTGTACTCAGATGAGTAATTGATACGTCTAGACTCCAGCTTTGTTCCTAAAATGTTATGTCAACCCTAACTCCCAGAACTCTGGGAACCAGGCAACACCTTGCACATGAGATGACTTTGTATATGAAGTTTTTGCCCAGAATTCTCTACTGGACATTGCCACTCAGAACCCATGGAACCGTTTCTCTTGTGCCCTCTACAGGTCTCCATTCTCCCAGCTGAGCTATCCAAGTTTACCCTAAACTCACCACTCCCTCTCCAAACCTTCCCCTCTGTGCCGCTGACGTCAGTACACGGTGCCACCCACAGGAACCCACACGGAATCCTGGAGTCCACACTTTCCCTCAATAAATCATATCCAGGTAATCAAGATCTTATCAATTCTGCTCCTTACCCGGATCTTTAAACTATCGCTTCTTTTTCATTCCAGCTGTTTATCTGTGTGGCCCAATTTTACTAACTAGATCACCAATACAGTTGAAGAATCCTCCCCACCCGGGCAGTCCTGCATTCCTACAACCCTTTTTGTCCCCTCCCCCCCCCCCCAGAGGACAGACTGATCCTTTTATGAGGCACATAGGTTCCTTTTATTCCTCCACTAAATCATTCAGTGGTTTATATCTTTAAGATACAGTCTAAACCCACTAAAATGTCTCAGAAGGCTGTTCTTGACTTGACTTTCAGTGACATGGTCTTCTTTCGTCTTCCAAGGTGCCATGTTTTCTTCACCTATAAAACTTTGTTCATCTCCTCTCTCCTCTCAGGCTACTTCGTCCACAGCCAACCATCATTCTGTTTTTCTATTCACCTTGCCAAACCTTATGCATATCAGTTTAAATGTTACTTTCTATGGGAAGCATCCTGGAATGACCATTCCTTGGCTACATCCCATAGAATGCTGTGTTTCCCATGAGAGTTATTAATATTGATAATCGTTTATTTTTCAATTATCCTTCTCCTGAATGGTAAGCACCATGAAATAGAGACAACATCTATCTTGCTCATCACTGTTTCTCAGGTGCTTAGTACAGTTCCCAATAAACATCCGTTGAGTAAATGGATTGCCCTAATTGTCCAGTGAAAGTGAGAAATGGTTTCCTCCTTCAAGAAGCTTAAGATAATAGCTGACAAAGCACTATGATGTAATGTGTGGTGAGTGACTAATAATAATAAAGATAACAATAATAATACTAGGGTGCCCGGCTGGTGTGGCTCAGTGGTTGAGCATTGACCCATGCACCAAGAGGTCACTGGTTTGATTCCTGGTCAGGGCACATGCCCAGGTTGTGGGCCTGATCCCCAGTGGGGGGGCATGCAGGAGGCAGCCAGTTGATGTTCTCTCTCATCGATGTTTCTATCTCTCTCTCCTTCTCCCTTCCTCTCTCTCTAAAATCAATAAAGAACAACAACAACAACAAAATAATACTAGGACAATGACCTTTTATAGTATTTACTCTATTCTAGGTGCTACACTAAGCCATTCATACATAAGCTCATTTTATCCTCATAACAAGCCTATCAGGTTATAAATTGATCGCATTGTTATTATTTTCATCTTTATATTAGACTGAGAAGGTTCTGTGACTTGTTAATGGTCACTCACCTGGTATGTGAGAGCCTGCATTAAAATTCAGGTAGTCTGGTAGTAGAGGTTATGTTCTTAACCTCACTGCTGCTCTGACTCTTGTTACTTCTCTGCCTCTTTAGGATGAGTTTTCGGCTTCCGGCGTCCCGCTCCATGGCATCCTGGGCCCTGCCTGGTTGGCCCTGTCCTTGGGGGATGGTTGTACTAAGGCCTGCATTCCACCACTGCCCTTCAGCCTAACGAGGACCTGGGTGCTGGGAGGGTTTGGATGCATGCCGACAAGTCTCAAAGGTAAGGCAGCAGTGAGTCTTGCCTAGTGCTGGCCATGCGAGGTATTTTCACCCACACCCATGCCACATCCACTCACAGGGGTTTAAAGCCTTGGCTCACATGTCTGTGATGAGTCTGTGCAGCGGATTCACGAGACAGGAAGACGTTGGCCAGAGTCCTTCCATTTCATTTTGCACTAAGCCCCACAAATTATACAGCAGACCCTGCTGCCAGGGTGACTGATGAGTTCTAATTGCCTAAATCTAATCCTTGCACACAGTAATAACTCACTAAATATTGTTAAATGGATGTATACCAGAGTCTGGACATGACCCTCCTGACCTCACATCTCCTGAGTCACGATGGTGGCTAGCAATAAGAATGAGACAGCTTTGCTGTTGTTACAAGATTTTAGTGTTAAATTGAATTGGATTGACTTTTAATAACCAAGTGGCGAGATGGTTATAGGATCTGCCCAACATATCATTAGGATACACATTCGCCAGCAGGCAGAGGATACTCCATTGCGTAGCTGGGCACAGCTATGGAGACAAGTTAAACTGTTTCACGCCTGGTCTCCACTCTTCAGTTCGTGAGCTACTTAAAAAAGATGCTTCTCATGGTTGGTGTATTATGCCTGGGAAGACAGCAAAATTAGAGGCACAATAATTTGGAATAAGAATCTGAGAGACTGAGAAGGGAACGAGAACACAAACTGAAAAGCGAGTGATGAAGCTATTGAGACAAGAGAGGAGAAGACAGCTACGGTGGGCAGCTTCGGAGAAAACAAGACGATGACCTGAATGCCTGAGTGGAGGCCGGGTCCCCGTGGACGCACTCTGAGCAGATTCTGACATTTCCAAAACAAATAGCACTCAGCTCACAAGCAGGAAGCTGGGAGTCAGGGTGGACACTGGTGCTGACTTCCGCTGGGGACAGTCGTGACACTGCACTGTTTGGCAGTGCTCAGGGCTAAGTGCGTTGGCAGCGGTGGGTATAGCCCCTGCATCCCAAGCTGCACAGCACATGCACTGTTTTGTTCCATGTTTTGTTTAGTGTGAAGTCTAACGTTAACTTGTGCTTAACTTCGAGTTGCCTTTGCAGAAGTTTTTAGGGATCTTGATATTATCTTTACTGGCAGCCCCACTCTAAGAAGAGTTGATGTGAATTAAGATGAGCGCTTGCTGGTTGATGGCCTCATCCCCGTGGTGCGTACGAGGGCACTCTGACTGCTCTCATGTCCCCATTAGCTGTGACTCTGAGAACAGCTGCTCCTCTGAGTTTCACAGCACCCCGCTGTCACACAGTGGCAGAGTCCTCCACCCTCGCCCACTCCTCCTGGCTCTGGAGGTGGGCTAGGTCTACGCTCAGACCGTGGAAGAGGCAGCAGGAGACCTAGAACTCCATTCAAAGGACGTTTCATATAGTAAGATGACCATGTCAATGGAAAAGGCCATAGAGCCCTGGCCGTTTGGCTCAGCAGTTGGAGCATTGACCAAGACCAAAGAGTCTCGGGTTCGATTCTGGTCAAGGGCATGGACCTCGGTTGCAGTTTGGTCCCTGGCCCTGGTCGGAGTCATGCGAGAGGCAACCAATTGATGGGTCTCTCTCACATCGATGTTTCTCTCTCTCTCTCTCTTTCTCCCACCTTTCTCCCTCCCTCCCACTCTGTCTGAAAATAAATGGAAAAGTATTCTTGGGTGAGGATTTAAAAAAAAAAGGCCATAGAAATATCCTATACAGTAGAGAGAAATACATGGCCGCAGTTACGTAAGAAGGAGCAAGGCTTTCTATGTAACCTAAAGATATAAAACTCAGAGTAGGACCAAGAAAGAAAGTCTGCTTCCATTTTAAGGACATTACTGGATTGACATGTAAGAGAGTCAGAAACACCATGAAACTCCCCAAAACCCCCACCACCACCCAGTGTCACTACCAATGAGGCCCAAGTGCCACAAAGTCCCAACCTGAAACAATTCTACCCAGACGATCAAAATTATTTACATGCATGATTTGAATTCCTAATACATATTCTATTTATATCCAAACTATTCAAAAATCTTAACAGCATCTATTATAGTTTATATCTATTTAATACTTACATTATAGTTTGTATTTACAGTTCATATTGCCATTATGGAAAACTTATCATATTTTCCTTCTCTTAAGGTGAGATTTTTATTTAACCATTTTATATAACAGAGCATGCCATTTAAAATATGTCAACAAAGAAAAAAGCACAATTTAAAAGATCAATTTCATTAAAAGTTCAAAATAAAAATGTTTGTGCCAAGTAACTGTTTATTGGTTGCTATAGTTCTCAAAAATATTAAAAATTATTATAGTTATAATCAACTCAAAATAACTTTTAGTGACAAACCCTAGTAGAAAAGTGGATGAAATTTTAAACATACCAAATCAATCTCAACGTACATCTCAAAAGGATTTTTAGCGACTTTGACAGGGTATTCTAAAATAATCTAAAAGGTAAAATGCATCTGAATAATCAAACCTTAAAGAAGAACAATGAATGTATTTAAGCCTTCCCAGATGCCAAAACATATCATAATCTGTAACAATTACTTCTGAATAGAACTAGTGTAGAAATAGATGAACACAGAAACGGAATAGAAAGCCCAGTATCAGAACCATACATGCGTTAAAGAAAACGTATTCCTGAATCTATGTTATATAATAAGATTAGAAAAATAAACCAAAGAAAAGCTGGCAAATAAAACTGTAAGAGGCTTTTTATGAAAATAAAAGTGGTTAATAAATTTATGTAAAATATTCCAATTTCTTGAGAAATAGTTAATTCAAACAAATATACAACACAATTTTTGCCAAACATATGAACAATTTAATTGACATTGCTAAGTGAAATCAATATTTCAATTTATCTGACATATTTATTGGTGAATTAAAATAAATATGTCAAGTTCATATGATATCAAGAAAGAGAAAATTGGTACAACTTTTCTGAAAATTAATTTGGCAATATATAGCAAAGGATTTAATACTTTTAACATTATCTTTTGATCTTGTAATTTTTCTTATAGGAAAGTATCTTAAATAATGGTCATACATACAGATAAAATTGTGGACAAAAATGTTCTTTCTTATTTTTTAATAAAATACTCAAAATTTCAATTTTATGAGATTGGCAAAGATAGAGAAAATGTAGTCATCTCATATTGACAGGATTGTATGTAAACTGACACACAGTTTTTCTGGAGATGAATTGGGAACAAAATATACAAAAGTCTGTAATGTTGCACAAACTCTGTGACTTGGCAATTCCACTTCTAGGACTTTACCCTGAAAATACAATTGCAGACATTGTTTCATGTCTAAGTTTGAAACATGGTTCCAATTTTTACTTTATGTATGGGTCAGTAGACTTTTGCTTTAAAGTGCCAGAGAATAAATACCTTTTATAGGCCATATAGTATCTGCTGCAGCTATTGTAGCACAAAAATAGTTACAGACAATAGGAAAACAAATGGGCATGGTTGTGTTCCAATAAAACTTTATTGACAAAAACGGGCTGTGATGGACTGTTCACTGCTCTATTTAATTACAATGCAACCTATATAAAATGCATCTTGGTTATTTGCCTATAGATGATCTAGTCTATCTCATAAGCCTCCTCTTAGTATATTGAATATGTTTTAATATTTAGCCTAGTATGATCATTTTTAAATGATTTTAGTAATGTCTAGTATTGGGGGGGGGGAGTTCAATCTTTCTTATGCATGTTTCCTACCCCTGCTTTACTCTAAAGTAAATTTGAGAAAGTGGTTTACATGACTTCTTGCCTATCTGGTGAAAGAGTCCTCCCTCATACCAAAATGCCATTCCCCAGATCCACTTCAGGTGGGCTTCAGAGGCATCTATCGGGGTGTCTTTAGACTGGTCTCAGCTGCTCTGGTTATATTTTCTTATTGAAAACCAACTCAAACTCAGTGACTAAACAAGAATTGATAGTTATCACAGTTCTGTGGGTGGATTGGGCTCCGTGGGGTGGTTTTACCTTCATATCTCTCAGGGATTCAGCTGCAGTGCTGGAATCATCTAAAGACTCCTCTGGGCTCTGTCCACAATGGCTCGTTCACAGGGCTGGCAACTGATTCTGTCCGCGGGGGAGAGTTCACTTTAGATTATCGAATGAGGAGCCCACCTGTGGCCTCTCCATGGGCTTCTCATAACATTGTGGCTGGTGTTCCAAAAGACCAGCATGGCAGCTTCAAGGCTTACTAAATTAGCCTCAAAAATCCCAGAACAGCCAGCCAGTGTGGCTCAGTGGGTTGGTCATTGTCCCATGGACTGGGAGGTCCCTGTTCAATTCCCGGTCAGGGCACATGCTGGGGTTTCGGGCTCGGTCCCTGGTGGGGGTATGCAGGATGACACTGATGTTTCTCTCTCTCTTTTCCTTCCTCTCTAACAAAAATCAATAAAAAAATATTTTTTTAAAAAATCCCAGAACATTACGTTTACCATGTTCTATCAGCCAAGTAAGTCCCAAAGGGAAATCCAGATTCAAGGGAACAGAGTCACAGACTACTTCTCAATAGAGGACTGTTACAGTTACGCATGTACAGGGGGGTTAAGAGAGGGGCCATTTGGACACAAGCTCCCACATTGCCTGTTGACAGTCTGCTGGCATCCATTGCTGATATCTTTAGCTGATAATATGGAAACCAACTCCCTTTTCATTTCAATTAAAGCTTAACGATCTCCCTTTCCTAACTCAATTGCGGTTCAGCTCTAGTTCGGGTTCTAGATATTCCTGGTCTGTGTCATCTCCTCCATCAGGCGACCTACCGTGTTATTCCATCTCCAGCTCGTGTCCTGAGGTCACCTCAACGCTGCTACACAATGTCGAGGCCACCCAGAAATTGACAGGAGCTTAGGAAAGCAGACCAGAACCCTCTCTTGTTGACCACAAATCACGATTGATTAATTATACTGGTCTCCTTCATATTTATGCAGGAATACGTGAGGAGAGTTGCCTCCTGTGCCTCCAATTTTTTTTTTCAATCAATATGACACATTTTGACCTCTCTGAGTTAAGGTCTGACAAAGAAATACGGTGGCACCCATCCGATCAACTCCTACTTCTTTCATTGTCTTCTCTTTCCACAGTACTTCAGGACAAGGATAAGTAGGTTTCCTCTCACTGTCTCTACACCGCATTCTCCTTCTTCCTGAACTTGTGTTTAAACCATGGATCACATCTGAACTAAGTGAGAGGATCTATACAGTCTTGGAAGTCAAACTTGTTTCACAATATAACAAAGACATTTCAAGCCTTTTCTCTCGTATTAAACACTGTTTACAAACCAGTTGTCTTCCTAAAACATATATTTATTTTCTTGCTTTGAGACGATGTAACTCTTGGCTTGGATTCTCAGATAAAAAGCTAAAACTAGATTAAAGGAGTAGATTAAAAATATATATATAACTCTAAGTAAGTAAATATCCAACACAGAAGAATGATTAAGCAAATGATGGTAAAGCCACTTAATGGGACACTTGAAGATTTTAAAATATTTGCTTAGAGAGAACAAAGAAGATGGAGAATGTTATTAATTCAATGTTGAATCTAATAGTGCATGTTTGCAATGGAGCGTCATTGGTTTTTTAAAAATAATGTTGTTTCTGTGTCTACTTGTCCTTTCTTCATTTATGTGTATCTTTGTACTCTTAATTAGGGATGATTCCTAATGCCCAGTCTTTGTTCTTTTCCAGGGATGCTCTCAGTAATCTCACATCCATGACATCGGCTACCATATCTATGAAAAAGTTTCTAAGACTCAATCTGGACTCTGCTCTTGGGAGCTTCAAATCTCGGTGGCTATGCGTCCGCAATTCTGCTTGAAAATGCCATCTCTTTGACCAACTTGCACCACACCAAAGCTATCATCTTTCATCAAGAATGACATCTCTTTGTTCTGTTCCTATTTCTCTCAATAATAATCTGTTTTCCCAGTTTCCAAGGATGTGTGGTCTGTAATAGTGTCTGACTCGTCCTCACTCGCTCTTACCGCCAATCTTGGTGTCTGTGTCACAGACACTGTTTGTCACCTACTCAAAGCTTGCTCCCTGCCTTATTCTTGACAATAGAAATTTGCTTTCTTAGTTTTGGGCAGTATCAGAGGTCAGTTTCTCAAGTCTCAAGGTATACGTCTTGATAAGTATAAATTAATAACTAATTTAATTTTCCTTGCCTATAATCGGTTAGGACCCAACATGCAATGCAATCCCTGAGGGGATATTTGCTGAGGAGTAGTCTAGGAACATTTTTTTTTTTTTAATTCTTAAAAAGTGACCCAAGGAAGAGAAACTGATTTTTTCTTTGGGGAAAGAAGTTCTTTAGACATTAGGGTATGAGAACGCGATGCTTGCAGCCATCACAGCTGTCTTGAGAACTGAAGAGCATAAGCCTGAGGACAAAAGTCGCCACTGCAAGAACAAAGAGGGGGAAATGGAAATAACCTGGGCCCTGGATGAGCTTCCGAATTAGCCAAACCTCTGGCCTTCTGCAAATTTGAGATTTTCCAATTAATTTAGTGACACGACCATTTAATTATATAAGCAATTCTAATGTTGCGGGAAGAAAATACTCCTAAACACCTTAGTTCATCACCTGGTTCTGCCACTGAAAGTTCCCTGAGGTTAAGTAAACTGCTTAGCTCTGTTTCTACATCTATGGATATAGAACTACATTACTCAAATATTTGGTTGTTCTAAATCCAGGAAATATTACATGTAAAATAACTTTGAAAGGGTAAAGTACCATATCAATGTAAGATGAAATTTTATCTTTTGAGTTGGATAATTTATTGACCGTCTGAGTCACCTGCCCACCGCTGTACTTGTTCAGCATGTTTAAGGCAGAGGTCTGCTAGCTCTACCTCCGATTTCTCGTGTCTCTAAATCAGCTAGTCACCTGTTCATATTTATAATAACTTCCTTTAGTTGACTAGTGGGGCATATAAGAATAAAGACTGAGAATTTGAATCAATTAACAGACTTGATTTAATTGGTAAATGTTCAACTCTTTGTCCTACAAACAAAAACGAAACATGCTTTGAAACTGCCTTTGGAATATTTAGGAGCAGCACTGATCACATTCTACTTAATAAAAAAATTAACTAAACTGTGAACAGTAAATACTTTGCACACAATGAAACACTGAGAGTGATTATTTGTTAGTACATCTCCCAATACCAGATCACTAGGAATTGCAAACAAACAAACAAACACCTTGATAAATAATTATTTCATCAAAAGTAAATAAGACAGTGACAAAAATCTATTTATTAATAAGAACTGTGAGAAACTCCCATCAAACTTGACACACAAACTGATGTATGACTAGGGGAAATTTTGTAGATTTACATGCTTTTACTTTTAAGAGCTTTATTTAAGCTTAAGTAAGGTTACAAGAGGCTAATACAGTAAATCTTGTATATAACACTGGAAGAAGGGTGTTCAGATAGAAACATGATTAATACAAGTAGAGGAAAAGTCATAGTATAAATTATTTACTCAATAGCTAAAAATTGTAAAAGACACATATGAAAGAATAAATTCTAGTAAGCATCACTGTGTAACAACAAAGAAAATATACTGAATTATAAGTGAGAAATTATGAGAAAGAATTATAAGTGAGAAAGAAGCTACAACTATATATAAATATATATAACTATATATATATATATATATATATATATATATATATATATTCTAAAATTAAAAACACTACAACAGGAGTCTTGCCCTTGGTTCTGATATAGAAAATTGCAAGAGATTGCAGCGCTCACCTCAAACACCAAAGCAAGCCCAAGAAACTGCAATATCAGTTTTTGAAAAACCCTCAAGGGCTGAGGATATAAGGAAGCTGTAATGAACTAAACAACAGAAAATGAGTTTCTTCTTTTAAGAAAAGACTGTTTCTCTCATCCTCGCCAGGCAGAAGGAAGAGGACTCTGCTAAGAAGGAGGAAAACCCACTGAAGATCCATCAGGCTTTGACTGACCATGTGTGGGCTGAATGGTGTGAGAGCGTGGCGTCCCCAGAAGGTTAGCCACCAAGCAAGTGACCATCACCTCCCCACATGTTCCTGTGTGCCTTTTTGGAGCACTGAGGAACAGGCCAGTGATAGGGGCAGCTGGGAAAGTCATGCTGGAAGGTCCTCCTTCCCTAGAGTCAGGGGCTTGCGGGGCAGCTAAAAGAGATCCATCCTGAGCATCCTGGGCTTCCAGGCTGAAGGTGGAGCAGGAGGGCTCAGGAGGAGCCCCAACTCTCCAGGCTTCCAACTAAGGAAAACTGGGCCAGGGTGGGAGGGGATAGGGAAGCTGAGAGACGGGTGTGAGGGTCTGAGAGTAGACAGATCCTGAATGAACAAGCAGGATGGAGCCTCCTGTGTGGTGGTTACACGGGCTAATATACACACGGACTCTTCAAAGCAGTCCACTTAAGGTGTATGCACCTCCGTTAAGTCTTTCCTCAATTTGACACAATGCTTCAGGAAGAGGACTCTGGTTGAGGTCTGTTATTTAGAGTGAAAGGGGAGAATGTTAGAACGCCCCAAAGACCCATGCTTTTACTTCTTGCAATTATTTCCCAAAGACTTAGATATATGAATGTTATTGTTTATCAAAGCAACATTAGGAAAATGACTGAAGATAAGACAACCAGTGATTGGTTGAATGAACTGCACATTTATTTTTCTGTGTCACACTGTGTGGTCATTACACTTGGTGATACAGATGTAGGTAAAGTGTCTGCTCTTCTGGAATTTAAAACTAGGTTACAAATCAAGATGTAGAGTGTTTTGAAAAATGCATGTCAAAAACAACAACCCACAGAGATGATAGGATCCAACCTAAAATCTTAATAGTAATCATGACCCATCCTGTTTTCTGTTGAGCGCTTAATCTGTTCTACAAGAAGTCTGCATTATCTGTGTAATTAAAAACAAGCTATTCTTCTACCAACAAAACAAAACAAAACAAAACAACAACAATGCCATGATGAGTAAGATGGGGATCTCCAGGAAAGGAGCTGACTCATGTTAGCACATAAGTTAATGAAGCTGTGTGTGATTTAACATTACTCAGCACATTGACCTTATATGTTAATACTATAATTACTAATGTTAATAGAATGATTAAATGTTATGATAGTAACACCAGTGGCTGACAAGTCACTTGATAAAACTTGGGACAAGTGGCTAATTGAGAATAAAACAAAAAGTAACAGGCCTAGATCAGATCATTCATCACCGTAAATCACAGATATTTTAAAAAAATCAAAACCATAAACTACAAAATAAGGGTAAAAAATTAAATGATATCGAGGGTAGGGAAAGCATTTGTAAATATCAAACCAAATGCCGGTATTCTAAATTAAAATATTGCTATAAGCTGACTGTATAAATTTAAAAAGCTCTTTATCTATGAAAAAAATATGAAATTAAAAATCTAGGGAATTAGACAAAACAGCTACCTCTCCTGAGCTCCAGGTGGCTTTTGCAGGCTGGCTGCACCGCAGGAGGAGGGGACAGAGAGGACACGCCCTGGCTGGCTGGAGCTGCCGGGGGTGAGGAGGGCCCAGGTAGGAAAATAAAAAGCAACAAACAAAAACAGAAACAGACTCATAGATACAGAGAACAAGTGCATGGTTGAGGGTGGGGAGATGGATGAGTAAGGTGAGGGGAATAAGAGGCACAAAATTCCAGTTACAAAATAAAAAAGTCACCAGGATGCAAAGTGCGGTACAGAGAATATAGTCAATAACATTGTACGGTGATATAGCTACTAGACTCGTGGTGATGATCACATGACAAGGCATATACATTTATAAGGTATATAAATGTAGAATCAGTATGCTGTTCACCCGAGACTAATATAATATTGTATGCCAACTATAATTTCTTTAAAACCTTACATTACTGGAATTTTAAAAATCTAGGGAAAATATTTTCAATAAATATAACAAAGAGAGTGATAATTATACTCTACAAAACATGATTACAAATAAATTAAACTACATAGGATCACTTAATTCACAAAAGAGGAGGTATACATTGGCATTAAACATGGAAACAGTTAACTGTTTTGGTTAGCAATCAAACATTCAAATTGAAACTATAGTGAGTTATACTGAGATTATCAAACTGTCAAAGATAAAGAAAAAAAAAACCTAATAATTTCTGGGGAGAGTTTAGGGATATTGATCATCTCGGTTTCTGACAGCAGACTGCAAATTGGAAATATCTTTCTGGAGAGTGATTTATGAGAACGTATGTCAAAATCCTTAAAAATATGCATATTCTTTGATCCAGTCATTTCACTGCTAAGAACTGATTTTTCCTGGAGGTGTGTTTGCAAAGATAAAAATTCACGCAGCTTTGTTTATCATGGCATTGTTCAAAAATGGGGGGGGGGGGACGCTGTTTGCCAAAGAGAACTAAGTAAATATATTTTGATATATTCCTACCAAAAAATAATATAAAACGTATAAAAAGTCATTTGTTTTGAAAACTTCATTGTTATTGAAAGATATATGACAGATATTAAGCAAACAGAGCATAGCAGACTGATGTAGCTCTGGAGTTCAAATGCCCCAGCTTGGTTTCCAACTCTGCCTTTTATTACCTGTGTTTTCTTGGGCACATGACTTAAGTTTTCTGATTCTTAATTTACTTATGGGTAATAGTAGCAATCTCATCAAATTGTTTTGTGGTTTAAATTAGTTCACAAATATAAAGGGAGAGTGCCTGGCATGAGCTAAGTGCTGAAATGTTAGCTGTTATCAGTAAGTGTTACAGATATCACTTAAGACATTATTGTTATCATCATCCCCTTCTCCATCAAGGACAGAGTGGCTTCTAAATGTGAAGATCAAGTCTAAGCGTTTACAGAAAAGCGTCTGTATTGCAAAGAGTAAACAGAAGACTCCTTGTGCAGGGACATATCTGGATGCTTCTGGGAAATCCTTTCTGTGGCAGTTCTCCCGGGCACGCCTGCTAGCCATGGCCCCTCCTCTCCTTCTCATTCCTCTTGGACATCTGCCCCCATGCTGTTCCTGTCACTAGGGAGCATGGCCCTTCCTCTGTTTACCTAGAATACGCCTCCCCTTCAACACTCCCAGCCTTTCTCTCCCCTTTCCAGCCCATGGAAATAATCTGAAAAAAAAATTCTGACTTGTAACTCTTATATTATATTCTCTGATGGCCCTTACCATAGATATCTGACTATCTGACTTCCCTTTGCAAAGTCCTCAAGGGTGGGCTCAATATCACTTCCCTCACGAAGCCTATTTATACCCAGTACAGATGCTGTCTTTACAAATTGAGCCATGCACTTACAATATAATTTGAGAGCACATCAATCCTGAAGTGTGTATGCTGACCTATGGCCCCTGTGGTCAGTGTGCAGGTGCATTAGTCTCCCATGAAGTCATCTCCATGGGCTTCCAGACGATCGTGATAAAGAGCACAGCCTCATGCAATAGCAGGAAACGACTGGGAAATTTATGAAATAAGATGCCTTCTAGAGATTTATGTCACACTGTTCCTGTCTCTACAGAATCCACAGATGTCTTCACATAATGCAGACCTGTGCTTTCACTCTCACCTAACAAATAAGGTGGAGAACATTTCAGAGAGCGCTATGTGTAGTGCGCATCGGTTTCTAAGCTGTCTGAAGGCTTAGCAAGTCAGAGAATAGTCTCAGTTTAATCAGAACACGCTTTTTCATCTTCTCTTCAAATAATTTGATGTACTTGGGTGGTTGCAGAGACCCCAAGGACTTCGACGTCAGGCAAAGGCTGATCAACTCTCCAAAAAACGTCCTTCAGTGCCTCTCAGACTAACTGAAAATACTTCCCATTTATCCGAACCAGGTGACAATAGCACATCACATTACGCTCGTGTGGGTGGTAATTGAAAGGCAGCTCTTTAGCTCTAAATTCAGAAGTTGGTCAAAAGTCTAATATTTTCAAAAGCTATATCATTTTGAGAAAGTGAAGATTATTACATTTTTCTATTTTTAAAGGAATCTAACAGTATCTTTTATTGTATTTCTAAGGTACTTTGGCTGATGTTATGATGCTGAATGAACAAATCAAGGACATAAAGTTGAGAGTCACAATGAAACAGATTTCAAACAGGAGAGTTGCTGAGTACTTTACTACTTTTTATAAACTTTCAAAGTAAGAATTGAAATAATAGGAGAAATATGTCCATGGATAAATACAGTTAGAAAAATAAAGAAGGTTATATAGAGCAGTATTTATGTATGAACAGTGGTCAGGGATCCATCCATCCATCCATTCATCGATGCATCCATTCATCCATTAATTCATTTTTTAAAAAGTGTTTAATTGAACAATGCTGGTTCCAGGTTCGGTTCTAGCTGCTGAGAAGGCAGCATAAACAAGGTGGACACGCTCCCTGACCTCACAGAGCTTATCATCTAGCAAAGAGTGCATTTTAGGTTTTCAGTGATTCATCAGGAAATGATGAGGAAGCACCCAATGTCACTAGAGTAAAATGTCTTTGTGGGAAAGGCAAAACTGTGATCTACTCTTAGGTCACTTTCACTCTGGGAGAGAAAGCGAGTCCACTGAGTTCATGTCCGACTACCTTAGCCTGGTGGAGTTGCAGCTACAAACTACAAACACCTACATCCACGTAAAGCCATCTCGCTGTTATAGTTGCTATATAAACCATAGTACACATTCGAGGAACATGTATTTTTTAATGCAAAATTACTAACATATACCAGAATTCATTGAACTCTGGTACCCTCCTGACCACTGTGTGTCTCCATTTCCAGAGTCTTCTTCCCAGCCTTTGCCCTGCCTCACTCCGTGATACCTCCTCGCTCCTCCTAAACTTAGGTGACATTGCACCTTAACTATGTTGGTTTCCTTGTAACTGTTTCACTTCAATACAATTCAGTTTAGTTAATATCTGAGCAACTACTATATACTGGATACAGTTATCACTTCTATTCTGATCACTTTGAAGTTCAGTCCTCAGCGATCTGATGGCCCTAAACCTAAACTATTAGACATCCTCTCCTGGGTAACCTATAATCTCCTCCTCAGCACATCTACAATTCAACTTATCATTTTCTCTGGAAATAAGAATTTACCTTCTTCTTACTTAGGTTAATGTGATAAAATTAATAATATGAACATTATTTAAGCCATGTATATATCTTCATGTTGTATTTAATGGTTTCTTCAAAAAAATCCCTTAAACCAAGCTTAATTTATTCTACATACAACTCACCTCCAAATGCAAAGTGCTCTTACCACGTGCCTCAGCGCTTTTACCACTCCTGACACTCCAAGCTGGTAGCATGGTGCATCACGGGTTTTAACACTAGGTCAACTTGAATGACTCTCAGCTCCTCCAGAGGCATGTGTACTTCCCTCAGCATGCGGTGATACAGCCAGGGTGTAGTGCCTTCACTGTCATGGTCTGATGTGCCACTACTGGTCTACATATGTCCTACCCTCCAAAGTGGTGTAGATGTCTTCCTGAGTGTTGAGTGATTCCTTGCCTCTGAAAGGTTCCCCAGTTTTCCTCACCCTTTGGTGTGCTTTCTTTTGTCATGCTGAGTGTTAACACTCTTTCCATCTTTTAAGCCCTACTTTAAATCACACTTTCTTGGTGATTTATGCTATGATGAAAACAAACTTAAAGGAGGAAGAATAACCCTGGCTGGTTTGGTTCAGCAATTGGAGTGCTGGCCCACAGACAAAAGTGTTGCAGGTTCGATCCCTGGCCCTGGTTGGAGTCGTGCGGGAGGCAACCCATTGATGTGTCTCTCTCACATCACTGTTTCTCTCTTTCCCTCCTTCCCTTCCACTCTATCTGAAATCAATTTTAAGATATCCTCAGGTGAGCATTAACAATGAGAGAGAGAGAGAGAGAGAGAGAGAGAGAGAGAGAGAGAGAGAGAGAGAGAATGGCCATAGGAACATAGGGACTTGAATTAAATTCCGAATCCACCACTGTACATGCTGTTGAATCATTGACAAATTATCTAAAACTGCGATGTTTCTCTAAAGGAAAAATAAGTTCTACATCATCTGGATGAAGATGATCCTACCTTGTCCTTTGAAGTAAAGAAAGTGACTGTAGACCACTCTGTGACAACAAAAAAGGTGTGAAAATACACAAAGGATGCTAGAATTCAGTGTCATGGAATTTAGGAGATTATTGGTTAAAAATGTACCAGTACATTTTTGAAATTAAACCATTCAAAGCATAATTGTTCTCCTGAGAAAGAAGAGTTTGTCCAGACATAAAAATGTTTGTATATTTTTCCTCACCTTCACTGTGACTTGATAAATTGACAACCCAGTAGGCTGGTAGTCAAAGTCCACATTCCCACCCCGAATACATGAGAAAAGTAATGTCTGAAGTATCCAGGGCCATTTCGTTTCTAGTACCTCTCCCTGCCACCCTCTAGTCTGGCGTCACCTTGTACATTTATTCTGGGACTGCACAGAATTCCAAGTGACATTATGGCTGGTGGCTGAAATTAAGGTGTGGCCTCTAAATGAGTTATGGAGTGACACACTCTGGTGGTCTCGGATATGGACACAGTAACCCCGGCGAGAAACTAAATACAGATTCTTAGGTTTATTCTCTTCTGTAGATTAAACAAACGAACAAACACGCACCCCACCCCTAAAAAGAAGTACACACACAAAACCAAATAACAAGACAGTCTCTACCAGGGTTATAGGACACTGCTAATTTGGTAATTAGTTATGTATAGTCACTGATCTTCGAAATTGGACAAGTTGAAAAGACCTAGTCAAATTTATGCTCCTCATCAACTATGTACTGCCCAATATTAACCCAGGTTGACCTCCATTGAATGAATACATTAAAATATAAATAGCTAAGAATATATTTCACAACCTAAAATCATTCTCAGATTATAAAGGATAATCCACCTTAGAAATATTTACTCTAAGAAGCAGAAGAAATCTGAGCATCTAAGTTGGCTTCTCAATAACATTAAAACAAGCACACCCACAGTATATAAGATAAAGAAACAAAATACGCAATTAGGAGAGCTGAAGGCACCCGGCTTGCCCAGCTAATCCAAATCCAGTAACTTCTATCCTATCGGCCTCTACTGGTTTTGTATTTGTTGTCATAAAGCTTAGATTTTACCAACCTCATATGACAGTAGGGTTCTTATTGTTCGTATCTGGCAATGTTCTATGCTTGGATTCCTTGAAAATGTATCCCAACTACATTCTCTCTTCCAAGATTTCCTAGAAGTTTATGGTTTGAATCTTTTCTTATGTTCCAGTGTTTATATTAAAATGATCCTTTCTTAACAATATTTCTGTTATTTCAGTTTACTTTCAGGGGGAAGAGAAGCATAAAATAACCTGTTTGCAATCTTGATTCAACATATTTGAACATCAAATATGTTCATTTTTGATGCAGGAAAACAGGGGACATCACTCTTAAATTATTACAATTATTAAAAATAAATGCAAAAGGTAGTCTTTTCTCCTGTGAACAACCAGCTAAGTGGAACACCTCATTTCCCAGTGATAATCAATATAATGAGGCATTCTGGGCTTAAAAAATCAAAAACAAACAAAAAAAAACATAAAAACAAAAACACAAAAAATCACTTGCATTAGAAGATTCTTTTTGTGACACAAATGTAAACTCTTTAATTTTACATATTTTTTCTACTTTATACTGTTCTAAAAAGAGAACTGTGGTGTTCTAAAGGATTTGTTGTAATATATTGAATATGTATCTCTCTTCCATGGGTATTAGGATCAATCTTCAATTTATGTATCAAACATGTATTGTGCCTCAATTGAGGAGACAGTTAATAGTAACATGTGAATTCTAACCTACTCTTTCAAACCCATTCCAAACTTGGAGAACTATTGTGCTACTTTTATTTGCAAAAGTTTTGGCCAGTGAGATTAAAGTGTAAGCCATATTAAAACATTTTATGGGCACTGTAGCTAAATATGTCCTACCTTTAGCTAATGTTGCATACTCTGTATCCCACTAATGAAAATACGTATCATCTTACTGCCCAGTCCCAGATGAATGAATATAGCTAAGACTAAACACATTTACCTATTGTTTACCTCCAGCACATATCACCACGTAGTATGTTTTGTGTATGTGTGTGCGTATCCTTGCCTCATTCACCTTTCATTACAACTAATGCAAAGTACGCCCAACATTGTCTTCTTATCCTAAAACCCTATTCTCCCACTCACCCTGTTGTCTTCTACTCTGTGTTGCAGGTGTTGGAAGACTGAAAACTACATTGGTTGGACTCCCTTATCATTAGGCTCTGGGATTGGGTCCTAGAAAAAAGAAGCAGCAGATAAAGAATGAAAAATTGGGGCACCAATGACATATATGGACTGGGTTAAGGAACTTACTCCTTTTTTCCTCTAGCCCTGAAGGTAGGCGCAGTGACTTCCTCTACTTTCTGATCTCTGGGTAGCCCCACCCTTCCCTGTTGTTCCCTATAACCTTTTCCAGCTATCTGTGAATATGTTTCTATGCTTAATGTTCTTCTGTTTGAAATGTTCGGAGTGGTTTCTGTATTTCTTACTGGACCCTGGCTGATACATGCCAAAAATACATAGACTATGTTACCTGGATGAGGAAGTGAACTTGGACTGCATTGTGGCACTCTCTGCAGTGAAATCGTGACGGTACAGATTAGTGCTTTCGCAACAATGTCCATCCCACCTGGTCTGCCTGAGGAGGAACTGGACTGCCTCGTCGTAAATGTCAGGGCTGGGGACCCAGTGGTGGAGGCCGATAGCGCATCGTTATGCTCACTGCCAGTTGTACCTCCTCTGACTGATTTCTGGAGCACATCGGCTCTCGAAGGTTGCCTTTTGTCACTGCCTGGATTCCGCTTGCTTCTGTGCCCATAACAGCTGTGGCCTTTGCCATGGCCCTCATATTATCCAAAAGCTGGAACGAGGTAGACAAAAGGGATGAGCCCTTGGAGGTCCCAGCTCTGTTGATATCAAGTTTGGTTCCAGAGGGGATGTCATCTTTTCCACGTGCAGCTTTGCCTGCTGGACCCACGTTGTCACACATTCTTAGGCCATGCCATCAGTGTCGACCATGAGACATGTATGGCAGAACAGCAGCATATAGATCGCCACAGATTCAGACGCCCTTGGTTTTTATATAGTCTTGGAAGACACATGAGCGGAATCTTACACCATCAAGTCCTACAGCCACCATACAGAATGCATCATATGTTTCCCAAGAAAATATAAATTAGTCAATGGACTTGAAGAAATCATGAGGTAACGTTCTGGAGGAAACAACCCATCAATACTGAACGCTGAGCTCCAACGCCCTGGCAAAGCGATGCCTCTTTACATTCAGCTCTTGACGCCTCGCGACGGAAGTCATTTTGGATAAATTGTGCCCTGACGCTTCGGCAACAACTACATTCATAGGAGCATCTTTACAGATCTCAGAAGGAGCCTACATTTAGAAAGATAACACAGACCGAGTCTTGCCACTTTGATTCGTATTTAGGATCAGAACAAATTTCTCTTTGAGTTGCCTGTGGAAGACACAGTCCCCAAATCAATGTCTGCAATTGCTAAATAAATTTCAAAGAATAGATTTTTTTTTCCTGACCTCATTTGAATGTCTAGACATTTGTGAGTTATTGAATGTAAACCATCTGAAACATCAAGCCAATGTCCCCCAAACCAAATTTAATATGTAGATAAACAATACCATCAAGAATTGTAGACTCGGACCCTCGGTGCCATACTCGTTGAGGGTGAACTGAGAAAAGCAATTATTGGAAAGCCTTCCAACTAGCATGAGAAACAAGGAGGATGCAGACAATCACTGACCAATTTTATTGGTGCTGATATTAGGGCAAGAAGGGTACAGCAAAGGAAGGGGGAAATCAGAGAAAGTTAAAGGAATTGGGAAAACTGCTAATCACACCTATTTTCAGATAATGTTTGTTTACATGAAAATGTGTTTCCCATTCACAGGGTACTTAGCAATTTTTCTTTACTTGAAATTCAAACTATTTTGAGGTTGTTTTATTCTATTACCAATTGCTATTAGATGGTGTTTTAAAGAAAAAAAAATCGTAGTCAGACAATCATGTACTTTGTGGTTCCCTGATATTTCAAATACCCCACATGGCTCCCTACATAGTTATTACGATATTATTGACTACACTATGCTATACATCTGAAACGGACACAGAATAATATTGAATGTAAACCATAATTGAAAAAATTTTAAGAATGAAAGAAAACAAAATGACACTGTGGCCCGTAAGAGGAGGCTGTATCAACACAGGTGGAACTAAAGAAAGAGCTTCCTCCCCGCTTTGCTCCTTGCAAGGAAAGGGCATCCGGGGGAACCTCTAGATGAGGTGAGAGTCCAGCCTGCTGGAAATCTTCATGAATGCCTTCCTGCTTTTAACAAGCGTCTCCTTTAGTCATGAGGCATAAAAAAAGCTATTTCCCTTCCAGCCCATATTTAACCATCATATTTGTGGATATGATTGCAGCTCTCCTGAAAGGGCTTGGAATGGGTTGCCAGGCTGCAAGGGATTGAATCAAAAGCCCCCTAACAGTTAAAGTGTCCATTAGCTTCTCCACACTTAGCATGGTCAGAGAGAAGGAGGGCGGAGAGCCCCGGGCGGATTTCTCACTAGCCTAATGAGGAGAGAGATTCTGGGAGCAGAAAAAGTTCATTTGCTGTATTTTCAGCAAGAAGTCACCTCAATATTGCTTCTAGGAAACACTGACAGGCTTTGTTGGTAAGAAATCATTATGCTGAGAGGGAAATGGAATATTGCTATATGAGGATTTTAAAGAAAATTCATTTTGATAGATGTCTAACTGTGCATTCAATTAAATTTCCTTCTCTTTCTTAAAAAATAGATGTCAGGTAATTTTACTCAAGTTCTGTAAGCTGAAAAGTGTTATCCTTTCCCTCCAGTTATTAGAATTTCTCTATCAATATGTGTCTTTCTTGTCTTTATCTTTTGATTACGGGGGCCCCTCAATGAAAATAAATGGAGTTCTCCCCTCCTTTTCTGTGGATGTGTGTGTCCCTCCCCGAGGATTAGTAAGGACTACTCTTTTGGTGAAAATTGACTTCGATATTTAAATCATGTAGGCTCTGTGACCCTGAAAATTGTTTTTAAATTCAACGGCCATGACCACCTGCCAGACACAGCATCCATTTAGTTATGCAAAACAGATCATCGTTTTCTGGGATGCCCCACAATTTCCTGCATCTCTTGCCATTTTGTCATGGTCCTTTCGAATCTTCTCATAATGATGAAATAACTACTACTCAAAGCATGGCCCCCTCCAACCCATCCTCTTTACTCCCACTGAATTCATCATTCTAAAATATGGCTTTGCAACCAATACACTTCTGCTCCTAAAACCCTGAGACCTCCACGTGGCTAGGCGTCCCTGCTCTGGAACAAGCAACGTCCCCTCTTGATGATCTAGTTTCCAATAACGGCATTCTCCTGTCCCTGATCAACCAGGCACATGTTCTTGGAGTCACAACGATTTACCCTCCCGTTCTCTTTCACATTCATCAGAGCACAGCCATATTCCAAATTGTGTATGTCAAGTCACTCTGAATTCTACCTTCACAATATGGATCTCATTTGTCCACTCCACCCGCTGCCCACTGCTACCGAATTACGTTAGACTTCTACTACGTTTTGCCTTGGCTCTTTTATTTATTTATTTTTTAATCTTTTTTTCCTTTATTGATTTTAGAGAGAGAGGAAGGGAGAGGGAGAGAGAGATAGAAACATCGATGAGAGAGACCATCGATTGGCTGCCTCCTGCATGCCCCCTACTGGGGAGCAGGTCCACAACCTGGGCATGTGCCCTGACCGGGAATCAAACCAGCGACCTCTTGGTGCACGGGTCGATGCTCAACCACTGAGCCACACTGGTAGGACTGCCTTGGCTCTTTGAATAGTTCATTAATCTGTTTCTCTAACACCTTCTTGCTGTAGTGTAGATAATTCACCTAGGACAGCCATACTAATTTTGCTAAGATAAACTTCAACCACATTACTATGGCCAATAAGACCTCTATGACTCTCTCATTGTCCATCGGCTTTTGCATACATCTTAGACTTTAAAGCTTTCCAGGATGTGGTTGACGCCTACATTCCAGGGCTTACCGCACCCTTTTTCATCCTGACGTGCCAAGCTCCCACAAAACATAATCACACACCATCCCCGTCATGTCTCATATGGTTTTCTCTTTGCAACTCTACTCGTAATCTCTGCAAGTGGAATGCCCTCTATCAACTATGTCCCCCATAAAAATCTTCATCTTTACTCAGATTTCTATTCAAACTCCAAATGTTCTGTGAAGTCTCTTCTGATACACAATCCAAGCATGAATTATTACTTCTTTGAGAAATAGTACTTAACAGGGCTTTGTTGACATGTCAAGTAAAGTAACATGAGCAGGGCCTTGGTTTTCATACCAGTGAGATTCCCAAACTCTTTCTTTCCTACGCCCACCCTTTGTGAACAAAAGGTCTTTTGAGTAATAAAGGACAGAAAAATAAATTTCAGAATGTCTCAACCTATAGGAATGAAATTTCAAAAAGATTTGAAAGCATTGGGAAGAAAACCAATTTAGTTATGAGATCAAGCTGACCCAGCCCTTCTGTCTCTCAGCTTTCAGTATGGGTTCATATAAAAATGCTGGGCAGTTTGGATCTTTCATTTAGGAAAGTAATGGGAGTCGGGTTAGCGTGTTGCCCACAGGTTGTTTTCAGAGTAAACTTTAACTCATTTCCAATTCCCCATGTAAATATAATAGCCCACCTACTAAACTATACTTTTATCTTCCTATTTGTTCAATTCTTTTTTTAAATTTTATAAGCAAGCAGAGAACAAGGGCTGTGATGGACTCATCTCAACGTCCTTAGACCTCTGAGTCTTGCTGATTCTATGTTACTACCTTTCTTCTGCAGCATGGCTCGTGGTTTCTAAAAGTGTTATCTGGTACCAGGTGTACCTGGCATAGAAAGATCCTATTACTTGGCTTCGATGCACAGTCAAGAGAGTCTGGCCAAGTATCCTCAAATCCTTCGATCTTACCTTTCAGTAAATACGTTGAGCATTCTCTGGATGCTATCCCTGTCAGAGAGTTTAATCATCTTGATTAGATTATTATTTCTGCTATAAAATATAATGTGGGTTAGTTTAACCTCACGGTAGTAGCAACACTCTTACAAGTTTGTATACTGTTTCATCAGTTTTGAAGTCCTCCAACATACACCTGCTATTTGTTCATCAAAATAACCATGTGAGATAAAGGAGCTGCTGCTTTCTTTCAAGTTAGTGGGGAAAAGGGTCAGGAAAAGGACTCACTCTAGCTCTATGGATAATCAGTGATATTTAATATTTAATGACGAGATTTTGTATGAGACTTTAGTACAGCAAATAAAAATAAAAATAAATAAAGAAATAAAGAAATATAAAATATAAGATCAGATTTTAAAATAAGCAGAGTTGGCTTAGAATGACTTCCAATAATGCATCATGAATGAATCTTGAGTAATTAGCAATGATTAAGCTATCACTTGCATAAGCAGGGAATTAAAAAAAGATCACATGTAAAAAAGTAGACTTTATGGATAAATAAAACACTAAAGAGAAGGGACCTTTAGTTTTTAGTTGTAGCTAAAATGTAGATCTAACAGTGTGTTCATCAAGCACTTCATAGTCAAATGACAGTCTACATTCATTATAAGATATGTAGATTTTGCCCAGCCAGTGTGGCTCGGTTGGCTGAGCTTTGGACTATGCACCAAGAGGTCACTGGTTCGATCCCTGGTCAGGGCACATGTCTGGGTTTGCTGGCTTGACCCCCAGTAGGGGGCTTGCAGAAGGCATCGGATCGATGTTTCTCTCTCATCGGTGTTTCTATCTCTCCCTCTTCCTTCTTCTCTCTCTAAAAAAAAATCAATAAAAGCATATTTAAAAAAATATGCATAGATTTCATTGGCATATTTTCATTACTAGACACATTGACCGGTTTCTTGACATTTTGACTAATTAACATGAACATGGTCTATGAGAATGGAGAATCCCAAGCTCCACTGTCGAAATACCCATAGCATTTTGAACTAGGGGAAGCTCGTGACACAGAGATCCTGTGCAATAAGAAATATAAAATACGTGTCAGTATTTCAGGAAACTGCTGGCTTCATCAGTCTGTGTCAGAGAATTAATTTTCAGCCGAACATCCCTGCTGATACATCTGCAACCTGAGAAAGTCCAATTTCCTTCCCTCATATGTGTCTAACAGCGGATGAATAGTTCAAGTGCCTGAGCAAAATCAGAGGCCAAGCCACAGAACCACTTCCTCAGTAACAAGGGGACAGTGACTTCGACCCGCAGCCTTGCATCTTCCTCTCCCCAGGAAAGGTTTTCACACCTGGGTGAGGTGAAAATTGCAGTCAGCAGGGCCCAGTGGAAATAGGATGCACTACCTGTGCTGGATGACTTTCTGGCTGCCCTTCACCTCTGCCAACCTCTCCAGGTTGCAGGGGGTGGACTTTGAGCTAATTTTTCTCTTTTCACCCTGGCAGAGTCCCAGGGTTGCAAACAAGTCCAGAGGTTTTTAAAAAATTCCATTTAGCAGTTTAAAAGGAAATAAAAGAGAAGACATATGCGATTTGTAGGCCACCCTGAACTTTCTCCCAAATAACTAACCCCCTGTAAAAGTGGGATGGGAACCTCACTTGAAGATTTTTTCTAATTGCAGGCAATGCAAAGTTGAGAGTCATAAATAAATGGTTCACTCATTAATAAGTCTTAAGTGAACTGTTCAGGACCTATGTGCTCTATAATAGTGAGCACAAAAACTATTTATGTGCTCTATTTATGAAAGTTATTAAATAATGATTAGGTCCACATCATAACAATGGCTGTTTTTCCAGTATATCACCTCATGCCAGGACTCATTCAGATCCCTCCAGCTGGCTGTATGTATACCCAGAAGGAGGGAGCTGGGTATGGTCCTTGAAAGAGCTGGGTCATTCAATGGCATGCACCTTGGAGCACAAGGAACCTTACTCTGATTCCCATCTGAGCACAGCCAGGCTACTCACATCCTGAAATCTGCAAGGCACGTGGATGGCTAGAGGCAGCAATGAAGATGAATGCAAATTCTTACCTGCTTGGGTATCTGTCAGCATGATGACGGTCCCTGGGCTACCTGGGGTCATCAGGTGTAAGCATCATGTCAATAACTACTGTGATTCTTCCGATTGAGGCAACTCTTCTGTGGAACCCCAGCTACAGGTAATAATAATTAAAAAAAAAAAAAAGATTTGCCTCCCTTTGCCTGGTAGTGAAATTTCTCACATATCTTGAGGTCTGTCTGTTGTGTGTTTTCATCATCAATTTAGGAGTATTTACAGAAAAAGGTAAGAGGGGGGAAAATGCTGACTGAGCAGAGGTACACACCTGCAGCATGACCTTGGCAGTGCCCTCAGGATCTGAGGCTTAAGTTAGAGCAGTAAATAATACCCAGAGGGCACAGCTCTGCTGCAGAGAATGTTTATGTCTTGACTTTCTGGACTTCCTCTAGTCCAGCACCTGGGGCATTGGGAACGATGAATAGCAGGTGTAAATGGGGATGGACCTATTTCTGTCTTCTCTACTAGGGCCTGTGACTACCAGGTTACACAAGGAAGCAGCTACTTCAACACAGGCTGGCAAAAGGCACCCAGGGACTCGAGGATATGCTATATCTTGCACCCCATATTTGTTAATTCTCACGACTCTTGAAGGTACTATATTAACTATTACTATTTTTATCTTGTAGCTCAGAGATGTCATGAGACTTGCCCATAATTATTTTGCATGTATGTGGCAGAACCAAGACTTGAACTCAGATGTGTCTCATTGCACAGCTTGTGCTCTTTAGAGTCTACAGGTCCTATTGATCCCTAAATATCCAAGAATGGGGCCCAGGGGGTGGAGAAGAGACCACAACCCCATGCTCCCTCTTTAGACAGAGCAGATTTCATCACTGTCTCTTCCACACACTCTTTTTTCTCCCTGCTGGTTTATGTGCTTGGTTCTCAGCAGAAAGTTTTGTTAGAAGAAATCGGCACGTAGGTAAAGAAATAATATATATTTAGAATAGAACAGAATAGAATAGAAAGTAATTTAAAGCCTCCGCGGTGCTTCAACAATGAAAGAAATATCTCTGCCACACTTCCTACATCAATTTATAGTTTGCTAAATACATAATTATGCTGAAGTTAGAAAACTACATAGAGTTATTTTATAAACTGGGTTTAGCCATTGTTGCTTAATCTTTATTGCCTTTATATGCAGTTCTGAGGACCCTTTAGGGATTGCTAAATATGGCTTTTAGGGCAAAGAGGCGACAACGTGCAATTACCATCCAATGCTGGTGCCCAGATTGGTAAGGAGAGGAAATGTGCTTCCCTGACATTGCACCCCCTCACACGCAGGCACTTCCCACCAGATTCTGCCTTCACAAGCCTCAATCTACTCTGTGTGTGCGCACTGCGAGGTTAAAGAATTTCAGGAACTGGCGGGACCTCACAGCCTACATGGGACAGCAGGGCCGCAGCTCACGGAACAGCTGCGAGGTGACACGCGAGCTGCACTGTGCACACTGCCTGCACTGGGGGTGGAGGAGAGATCAGTGCCCTGCCGTGGTCAGGAAATTCAGGGGGAGGATGGGTTCACTTGTGCCCGTTACGTGAATGACTCTGGAGAAGAAAGTGATGCTAGCTACTGAACAGGGGATCAGGGAAGCTCTTGTCAAGCTCCTGGTTGCCAAGGATTCTGGGATATCTCAGCCACCCTCTCTGTAATGATACAGGGGATCTCCAGAGAACTCTGTCCCGGGATCCTAGGAAGCAGTATCAACAGCACGAATTACAGATATTGGTCAGGGAGTGTTCTGGGTCCTTATAATACACTTACTCATTTAATTTTCCCAGCCATCCCTACGGTTGGCACATCTTTGGCATCATTTATGGATGAGCAACCTGAGGCACAGGGAGGTCTGGTAACTTGCCCACGATTGTTGAGCTGAGTAGTCAGCATAGACTTGGTTTTATTGGAGTTCTCGGGACATTTCGAGTCACGAATCCAGACCAACTTAGGGCTCTAGTCTTTGCCTTCTTCACTGTGAGGGACCCAGTGAAAACTTCTCCTGAGGATGAAGAGGGGCTTTGTGAGGTGGTGAGAGAGGCGTGCTTGTCCTCTGCGGTGCAGAAGGTAACGAGCTGGAGTGCAGTGAGGAGATGTTCTCGCAAAACACTCGTGCCGAGAAAAGCAAGAATGCACACCAGATTATGCTCCTGAAGCACAGCCCGAGAAGAGTTCAACCAAAGATTTGGGGATGACTTTTCTCATTTCCAGAGAGCACTCACTTTACAAAAGAGCAAATCATGTGGGGATTTTTTAGGCTGTCAGTTACCATTGTGCATCTCACCGCACTGTACATCACAGTACCTTCCGGAGGCCGGACGGTGCTCTCCGGGCTGAGCTTCTCGGGGCTGTGCTCCTGGCTTAGCTCCTGGGAAGGGTCTGCTCACTCAGAATCACACACACACACAAACACATACTCACACACACACTCACACACACACTCACACACTCACATGCACTCACACTCACACACAAACACACACTCACACACATACACAAATACATACTCACACACAAACATACACTCACATACACACACTCACACACACACACACTCACACACACAAATGCACACTCACACATACAAACACACACACACACACACACACACACACACAAATGGGAGGGGAGAAGGACTTCAACCATCTCACACACAGAACTCAACATCACCTGCTTAGAATTGATAACGCAGGACAAACTGTCCCAAACCCTGAAATGTGCCCTGTTTCCGAAAAAGGTCTTTGATTCCTGAGGTTCCCAACTGCCCTGTAACTGCCTTGACAGCAGGCGTCTTGGACATTCAGGCCTCTCCCTGCCCCATTACAGAGCAAGGTAGATATGCAAATTTCCCCCCAAACTAAACCACGCCCACTGTGTTTTTGCAAGTATGCTATTGCTGTTGTTGGTTCTAATATACAAGGTAGAGAGAGCCCATTCATTCAAGCACTCATTGGATACATGACTACTTTTGTAGACCTCTGAACGTATTTGAAAATACAGCATTGGAAGATATGAAATATTCCGGGTATTATGAACTTGCTAAATGGACTTCTTCCCTTGCCAAGCACATTGTTCCTTTTGAACAAGCTGAAGAATTTGTAAAAGAACATCTGCCTCTTGACCTGCACATTTTTTGCCCACGGAGGGACCAGTCACACAGTGAGGGGGAAAACACAGATATAAATCTGTTAATCCTACCACATAGGTTGGCTACATGAGCCCCATTCTGGCTTGTAGAACTACAACAGAGAATATCAGGAAAGGCGAGAAATTTCTAGAGACTACTCTTTTTGGATAAATGTCTGATAATATGATTTTCTTTGTAGGGCTTGCTGGGAATTGAAATATAAGAGGGAATAAAAACATACATCTTGTACTCAAAGAGCTTGTGAATTCAACAAGGTGGGCAACCACCCTAAACTTCAGACAACAGCAAGTCTATTGTTAGTTTATTTAAAACACTTTTCATTCTATTTTATATCTCTTTTTCATTCTATTATATATCTATATCTTTTTTTTTTCCAAAAATATACCTTGAAGACAGTGCTTTATTGTATATATTTTTGTAT
The DNA here is from genome assembly GCA_030848825.1 of Tadarida brasiliensis. NCBI lineage: Eukaryota > Metazoa > Chordata > Mammalia > Chiroptera > Molossidae > Tadarida > Tadarida brasiliensis. Next base: position 66,382,462 of record CM061270.1, on the reverse strand, counting down.
CTTCAAGGGCTTGATCCTAGTAGGTCCTCAAAGTGTTTAGTAAAGTAAAGCTAAATCTGTCTTCTCATAAGTTTGATTCTCTGTAAGAGATATTCTAAGGCTATCTGCTATTATTGCATTCTTCAGAAAATCAGGAAGAGGAAATATATGATACATCATGTTAACTCAAACATGATAGATATAAGCAGGTGTGCTTTTTATTTTCTGACTTTGCAGAGTAAAAGTAAGAAAGAAAAGAAAAGAAACCTTACTTGTCATTAAATTGATTTGTCATTCAAATATCAATCAATCAACTTGTCTTTTTTTTGTGAACTTACTATTGTATGAAGACATTGTAAAAAGACAGTCTCAGGCTCAGATGATGGCCACACAGCGATGAGTTAGACATAGTTGCCAGCCTCATTCTACTCAAAAATACAAGCCAGGCCCTGGCCGGTCTGGCTGAGAGGTTAGAGAGTCGGCCTGCAAACGAAAGAGCTGCGGGTTCAATTCCAGGCAAGGGCACGTACCTTGGTTGCAGTTCAGTCCCTAGCCCTGGTCAGGGTTGTGAGGGAAGCAACCAACCGATGTGTCTCTCTCACATCGATGTTTCTCTTTCTCTCTCCCTCCCACTCTATCTGAAAATAAATGGAAAAATATCCTTGGGTGAGGATTTTTAAAAATAAAATAAAAAGGAAAGGAAAAGACAAGCTGAAATGTGTCAGCAGATAGTTAGCTATAAAGAGAGTGAGAGACCAGTGTGAAAATAGCAGCTGGAAATGTCAGAGCTACTGAGAGGGGGGGGGCTCCAAGGACTTAAAGTACCCTAGTAGTAACCCCTGATCTCAGTAGCTGAAGCCAAAGGTCAGGGGAAAAGGAACATGGGTCATTCTGGTCCCAGAGAACCCAATGGACAACCCCAACACACACACACACACACACACACACACACACACACGGCTATTTGAAAACCCTCTTTCCTTTCCTTTCTTCCTTTTTTAAAGAAAAAAAATCACAAATTATTAATGACAGTTGTAGAAAATAAAATGCTCTGTGTTAGTTTGTCACTGATAACATTTGCTAATTAGAGCAATTAATTTTACAGTGCTAAAGTACGCCATAATTATTCTTATTAAAGAGTAGATGCAGTCAAAAATACTTTCCAAATTTTAGCAACACCCAGATTCTTGTAGGTAGATGATTGCAAAAGCTATAAACACATGCATGCCCAACATAGATTTGGTACATTACATGATACTAAAATGATGCCCTCACCCTCCATGCATACAGGTTATCTCTTCCATTTCATATTATTTAGTTACTGAGAGTGACCAAATGTACTACATGTGGGTCAATTGTTGCATCTCAGAACAACCATTTATTACTGGGGGCTACTAATAGCCTAGTTCATAAGACCTAAGGGAATATTTTATTAACAGGATGAGCAAACCATGGCCAGGGCTACTCTGGTTCAAATTAAAATGCTGTTTTGTTGTTCATCGTTATGTGTGTTGAATATTGTGTCTTTACCTAAGGGATTATGTGAGGTTTGTAATATTTATAAAGAGAACAGCTACTCATCTCAGGGCCATTTCAAGAGTATGTATTATTTATTTCCTGATCTGCCCCCTCCAAGTTCAATATCTTTTAAGAACTGTAATTAATAAAACATTCTGTTTTGAACAGTGTGGGTTGTATTCACAAACATGGTAATTCAGCCTGGCTCGATGCAGACATCACCAGGGAGAGTCCTTAGCACCAAAAAATCGCATAATCAACACCAGATATTTTGAATTAGTGATTCTAGGAAGGAGGTTCATTACACTCTTTGCTCCATCCCTAAGTGGGACTTCTCAATTAAGTATGAGGAGATGGGAAAAGAGAAGGGACTCACGCATTAAAAATGGTTCGGGCTCAGTTAGCGCTGTGTTAAAGCCTTCCGTTTAAGATCTGTCAAGAAATCATTATCTTTTCTCCCAGCGTTTTTTAGAACTGAGGTTTAATGTATTATTAAAGAAGGAAAGAGATGAGCAACTCCTAGACAGTGGTGGTGCCAGCCGGAAGCAGTTGCAGGTTCGTTCGGGTGGAGCAGGTCTTCTCCCTTCCTTAGCAAACAGAGGTGCTGGCGATGGGTCTCTGCTGAACTGAGCACAGCAAAGCTGGTCACGCCCTGCTCCTCGTGGAGGCGTGTCCTAAGAGCAATTTACTTGGGCCTCATTTCACAAGATTCAGGTACCAAAATCCTAAGAATATTCAGTGTTGCTATGTTTTGGGCGTCAAATGGTATTTTGCACTCTATGTAGACGTGCAGCTGAAAGGAAGCAAGTGCGTCAACCAATGGGCTGTTATTAGACACACACTTGTGCCCTCTGGTGTTCTCCCTGTTGCAGGAGCTGTGAGATAACCCCTGCCCATGAGACCACTGTCATTTCCATAGGATTCGAATGTCACAGATCTGGCAACTTTTTGTCAGAGATTAAAGGTCAAGTTTTGTTTTGTTTGTTTCTTCTTTTCTTCTCCTTTTTTTAAGTCTTGAATTCCCTCTGTGCTGATCATCAACGCTCTTTATCCGTTTGCTGGTAAAGGCTCCCCTTCTGCACCCAGCTCTTAGAGAACCTTAGAATTTTAAAATAATTGAAATTCCTTTCATGCAATCACCCCCCAAATGCTTAAATGATTATTTTCCTTAGCTCATCAACATCAAATCCCTTTAACTTGCCTCTATTTACATATTAGTCTGTGCTGAATAGCGAAGGAAGAAAGCCCTCTGGCGTTCTGTAGCCTAATGTTTTATCTGAAAATGCTACTGTCATAATAGTTTTATAAACATACAAGTAAGGATTTAATATCTGCAAAAAAGTATCTAAAAGTGCCTTTCTATGAATATCTCACCTCACATGCAGTATAGTATGAATTATTATACATAATACATATTGTGATTCTAATCATTTTGATATATGAAGACTGAGCGATCTGACCAAGGTATCATCGCCAGTCAATAGTGGAGGCAGGATTCAAACCAAACTCCCAGCCCCTCCCTTCTGCTGCCATAACGGTCTAGCTGCTGCATTGATGAATCCCATCCAATAAATAAATCTAAACTTAAAAATAATTAATATTCTTGGTGCAGCCACTATAGAGAAGTTTCCTCATATAATTAAAAATGTAACTATCCTATAATCCAGCAATCCTACTTCTGGATATATATATGTCCAGAAGAAATGTAAACAGGATATCTACACTTCCAGGGTCATTGCAAAATTATTCACAATAGCAAGTTATGAAAACAACCTGTTTGTCAATGGATGAAAGGGGAAGGAAGGACAGCCTGCCATTTTAGATAACATGCAAAGACCTTGAGGACATTATGCTAAGTGAAATAAGTCAGAGAGGAACAAATACTGCATAGAATCTTAACCAAAAAAAAAAGTCCAACTCATAGAAACAGTAAAAATGTGGTTGCCAGGAACTGGGGTGGTAAGAGAACTAGGGAGAGTCTGACAAGAGGGTGCAGACTTTCAGCTGCAGTATGAACAAGGTCTGAGGACCTAATGTATACCTTGGCGCTTCTCGCCAGTAACACTGTTAACATGATGCCTCTCCTTGATAACACTGTCTTGTATAACTGAAATTTTAAGAGAGTAGAAATTAAACGTTCTCACACTCATACAAAAGATAAATATATGAGGTGATGAATGTGTTAATTAACTAAATGAGAGAAATCTTTTCTCTTTTTATTTAATTTTTTTCTTTATGCATTTTAGAGAGAGAGGAAGGGAGAGGGAGAGAGATAGAAACATCAGTGAGAGAGAACATCGACGGGCCGCCTCCTGCATGCCCCCCACAGGGGATTTGGCCCACAACCTGGGCATGTGCCCTGCCCAGGAATTGAACCGGCAACCTCTTGGTGCATGGGTCGACACTCAACCACTGAGCCACACTGGCCGGACAAAAGGAATCTTTTTCCAATGCATATGTATATCAAGTCATCAGGATATCTACTTTAATAGCTTACAAGTGCATATGTTGATTATACCTCAATGAAGCTGAAATAAATAAATAACTTAATAAATACATAAATATCTTTGCAGGTTTACTATGAAAAATAATAATACTCATTGCTTGGCAAAATTGAATATTCAACACACATATATGTCACACAAACAAAACTGTGCCAGATGCTCTCTGTGTCACCGATTCCATAAAAGGGAAAAAGAGGAGATTTATACATCGATCAATGCCATCGCATTCCCTTTACCCAGGACTTGTTTGTTTGCTAGAATAGTAACATCTCAGAAAATGGCCTGGGGCAAACTCATCACTGACAAGATATCTAGTTTTTATGATTTCAGAGATGGTCCTCCTAAGCATCCATTTTGCAAAATGATTCAAAAAATTCAACTTATTTCCACATTCAGACAGAGAGCATTTTCTATGGTGCTGAGGATTTGACACAGCCACGATGAGCAAGAACATCAGCTTCTGGACGAAATGAATGTGGCTGGAGAGCCATGTGGTGTGAAATCAATCATGGGCACAGCTGGGCTCCTTGGCGGTGTTGCGGAATGCAATAGAGCTCCAGACCTGGAGGCCAGCGCCCATCAGCATGAGTCTGTTAGGGCGAACCCACAGCTGACACAGCGGTTTGATCCCAAGTCACTCCAGCACCACCAGAGAAGGTCTCGATCACTAGCACTGAACACCTGAGACCTGCAAGGTCAGCCAGCTTGAGATCCAATGTAAAACTCACACAGAAGTGTCTGTCAACCTTTCCCACTTGGCCAAGGTTGCATCACCCTGTCACAAGGAGGCGTGCCTGAGACAGGACAGGAGGGAAACTCTTTGCCCATCTCTTCACTTTAGATGTTGTCTTGTTGAAACTGGCTTTGCCAGTTCAGCGAACCCTCTGACCTGCCAGTGGAACAAGGCCTATATGGCTCAAGGAGATGGTGTGAGCAGACTAGGCAGCAGCAAACCCCAAGCGCATGACTTTGGATTGCTTCTGTTCATAGATCACCAGACTCAAAATAGAGAAACTCAAAGGTCAGTGCTCTTTTCCCACAAGACACTAGAGAGTCTGAAGTTGATTGGAAGCCCAAGTCAAGATCTATAAGCCATGTTGTAGCCCTGAGTCATTCCTGCCCTGGGCTAATTCTGTCAATGGGATGTTTTCAAGGAGATATTATTTATCCATCTTCTCTTTCCAAATTCCCAGGAATTGTCCTCCACCCCAAACTCTAGTGTTTGTTGACACCCATGCAATCTCATTTCTGGGTCTTGAGAAAGGACATTCATTCATTCATTCATTCATTCATTCATTCATGCATTCATTCATCACATATGCTGAGTATCCACTAATGTGGAATGGGTAGACTAGTGAGGGAAATAGTAATAAACTGGAATTTAATTCTTCCTTTCAGAGTCTAAGCAGGGACACATGCTATGACTCTGGAAAGTGCTTTCACATGTGACTTTGGAGTTACATGGAATTAGTTAATATCACAGCAAACATATAGAAATTATACAGTTACTTTCCATTCTGACAGCCATTTATCACAGCCAAGAACCCTGTGTTGAAGGAGCCAGGGAAATAAATTCTCCCACCTCTTACTCCTCTTCTCTCCAGCCTCCTGCGGCTTTCAACTAATGGTTCAAGCCACACTGAAGCAACGAAGCAGGGGGCCTGGTTAAAGCATTCCTAAGACATCAGCCTCCTGGAGTTCGGAGATGGAGAGAACAGAGTGAAGCAAGACAAACTGATAATAAGGAGCATGCACATCCCAAAGGTGTTTGCAAGGCTTGATTAAACTGGGCTGGCTTCAGAATGTTAATGTGTCTGCTAGGACTTATTGCCTCCAATCTCAATTCTTGAACTTCTTTTTCTGTGTTCACTCCCTAGATGATTGTATCCAATCCCATGGCTGTAAATACCATCTACATTCTGATGACTCTCAAATTTTTCTTGACCTTATGCTGAGTTCCAACTGCGAACTTGACATCTCCTTGAGGATGTCTCAAATGTCACCTACCTGCTCCAAGAATCTAATCTATGCATCAACCCTTCTTCCACCAAAATCTGACTCATCTCTCCATGTCCCCCATATCCGTAAGTAATAACATCATTCCTCCAGCTGCTCATGTCAAACATCAGTGAGTCATCCTTAAATTCTTTTTTTTCCCCCCTCACTCCTCATTGGCATTTCATTTACTAGACTATATTCACAATATACCCTAAATTTATCTACATCTTTCCTCCTATACAACTACTGAGTTCAAGATTAGATCAGGGCACATGCAACCAGACTTCTTTCTCTGCTCTGTTTTTGCAAGCTCCCACCCCCAGCACAGTTACTTCTTCACACAGCAGTCACTGTTGTCTTTAAAGACCTTCTCGGCTTCCCATCATATCAGAATAAATTATGAACTCCTGATCCTGGGCCTCTGAGGGCACATGTGATCTTGCTGTTTCTCTTACCTCTTAGACCTTTTCCTTTTCCTTCACTTTTTCTGCTTCTACCAGGTGTTCTAAACAAAACAAAACAGAATCAAGGTTTCTCCAGTTTTAGGGCATTTCCCTTGTCTTCTGCCTGCTGTGCTTTGTCCTCAGACTCTGTGCCATTCAGTTCACTCTTCATTCCCATCTCCTTCCAAATGTTATCTCTGGGTCTTTCCTGACTTCCGTTATCCAAAATAACCTCACTTCCTGCATGGTTTTTAAGATAGCATGTATTACTATTGGAAACTTTATTACATCATAGCATACATATCATATTATATATTTAATGCCTATTTCCCAATTATAATGCAAGCTTCAGCAAGGACTTTTTGTTTGTTTGTTTTATGATGATCCAGTAAATAGTAGCTGCTCTAAATTTATTTTTTGACTTACTATATTTTTTGACTTACTATATACATATATATATATATATATATATATATATATATATATATATATATACACATACACACACACAAGACACATCTACAACTACAGCCTTTTATCCCTACAACAAGGTCAGGTTCAGACACCCCCCCTCCACCACCACACACACACACACACACACACACACACACACACACACACAGAGCTTTGTCCTAGGGAAGCTTTGAAAAACAGTGTGAAAAAACACAGATCATTTCAGGAAACCACGCACCTCTCCTTAAACTTTCCTACATAACTCCATTATAACAACCTATTAGGCTGAAAACCAATTCATTTTCTTATTTACAAAGACACACGTTCACTAGGGCAAAGAACTACATTATGACAATCTAGCACTTATGATAATAAATGCCAAGTCTTGGTGAATGTGTGTGATTGATTATACCTGGAGAATGAGACCGAACTGCAGACTCATGTAGATAGCAACTGGGATCGGTGGGCATTTCTGGGAGGACAGATGGATCTAAGGCTGTAAGAAGACTGTCAACACCACTGTGATTACACAGGCTTGGTGGGGATGGACCACGAGATCGTCAGCTGATGGATCCGCCTGAGGCTTACATTGAGCTGTGCTAAGTCCACTCCATACGGAGTTCGCCTATTTCCCACCAAGCCACTCAGGACTGTCCTCCGAGGCCCCACTAAAGTGACACCCACAGCACTGCTTTCCTGGATCCTCACATGGCAGTGACTTTCCTTAGAATTCTCATCATCTTTCGTTTGTTCCTCTTTCTTGTCCTTTATCATATGTATACAGTCACATGTATGCACCCCTTGTCCGACAAACAATGAGTTGTTTGAGGGTAGGGACGGTCTTCTGTTTCTCCCATCTGACAAGCATGCAGTCTTATCCATTGGACATGCTCAAATACACTTGCGAGGTAAATGAATGACCCCGGAGCTGTACCTCATCTCCATGAAAATAAAGAAGCATGGCGTGCCTAACTTCAAGGACAAATCCGCAGTTACAGACAGAGAAATTAGTTTCATAGATGTAAAGCTCTCAACACAATTTCCTCTTTAAACAAGATTTCACTCTCAGAAGAAGGGAAAGGGCACTCCATTTGGTAATATATGTCCCACCTAGCAGAGGGCTCGGTCCTGATGCTGAGGGTCACCATTGATTTTCAGAGATTTCCAGAGGTCCACATGAGTCAATCAACATTTCAAGGCATTTGTATTAAAGAATGAAGTTAATCATTCATGCTTTAGCTCTGGTCTTTACTAGCTGTTTGAATCAGATTACATTTCTTATTCTCTTTGCATCTTAGTCTCCTCATCTGTGAAATGAGGATAATGTCCCTTAAATCACAGGGTTTGTGCATGAAATAAATGAGAAAATAGCTATGAATTTCTTTGATAAAAATAACTTTGAAAGCTATGAAGTGTGCAGCCCATATGCGCAGAATTATCATTGTAGTGGATAGCTATTATCTTTCTGCTAGCACAAATCCTTCCCTCTTTAATCTGGTAAATAAATCTCCCCATTTAATAAGCAACGTTGCCTCTGACCTACTATAAAATACAATTTATCTCTGCTTCCTGAACATCTCCTCCTCCCTCTCAGGGGAGGCCCCTGACTTATAATATACCAATCAAAGTTCTTCCCCAGGATTTTGGAGACAAAATGACAGGAATCTGTATTTTGCTCTTATTAGCTGAAACTTAGGTTATTTAAACTTAAACTCAGGTCATTAAAACAAAATAAAAACAAAACTCAAGTCTATATGCTATAGACTGAATGATTATATTTTCCCATTCAATTCATATGTTAAAACCCTGGTGTGATGCTATTTCAAGGTGGGCCTTTGGGAGCTGATTAGGTCATATGGGTGGCACCCTCATGAATGGGATTTGTGTCCTATAAAAGAGATTCCAGAGATCTCCTTTGCACCTTCCGCCACGTGAAGACACTGAACCAGCAAGCAGGTCCTCATCAGACACCCAATCTCCTGGTGCCTTGATATTGGACTTTCAGCCCCCAGAACTGTAAAAATTAAATTTCTGTTGTTTATAAGCCAGCCAGTGTATGATATTCTATTATATCAGCCCAAATGGACTAAAACAGGATCTTAGGATAGTAAGTTCCACCATGTAGGTGAAGAAGTGGGGGAAAAAGAGCTGACAGCAAGAGAAAGAATGAAATAAGTAAAAAGAGTTACATAGATACGAAAATGAAGATGAAGATAGAATGTATTAGGTTACCCACATAAATTGGGCCCCTGGTTCCCCCCAAACCCTATATCCTTTGCTCAAGTTTTATTTGTTAATTTGATTTTCAAAATTATAATCTGTTTAGGGGAGGCATGGGAATTCTAATAAGCAATTATCATTTCTATTAGGTTGGTCATTCAGGGAAATGTACAAACACGCCAAAGCGCAGGAGCTGCCTAGAGCAGGCTCCTTGACCTTCTCCCAGCCACTGGCTTCCCTGTTCATATACAAGTCTGAGCTCAGAAGACAAGTTAGGGTCAGAGATGTTGAGTCGTTTAGACACCAGAGTGAATGGACCTGTGGTTTGCAGATTAAACCCTTGGGATACTAGCATTTGAGGCATGGACAGGAAAACAGGTGCCAAGGAAAAAGAGAGGGGTCAAGAGTATTAAATCCATCGGAAGTTAGTTGGATGAAGGGTTCATTGCATTTACCAATTAGAAAGTCACTCAGATCTCAATCAAAGGGCAGCATCAAAGGAATGAAAAGAGAAGCCAGTTGCTCTGAGTTGCAAAGTGAAGATGAGATAAACAAATGAATGCAGCCAGGGGAGCATACCATTCTTAGAAGATTGGTTTTAAAGTGCACAGGAGACATGTTGACCCGGCTTTGAGAGGAAGAGGGTTCGAGCCTCCTGGGCAGCAGTGACGTGATGCTGATGGTGGGGGGGGCTTCCAGCACCCAGGGAGAGAGGTGTTGGTGGTGCACACTATAAAGCTTAGGGCCAGTGGGGTGTCTGGTGGTGGGGGGCTTCCAGTGCCCAGGGACAGAGGTGTTGGTGGTGCACACTATAAAGCTTAGGGCCAGTGGGGTGTCTGGTGGTGGGGGGGCTTCCAGTGCCCAGGGACAGAGGTGTTGGTGGTGCACACTATAAAGCTTAGGGCCAGTGGGGTGTCTGGTGGTGGGGGGGCTTCCAGCGCCCAGGGAGAGAGGTGTTGGTGGTGTACACTATAAAGCTTAGGGCCAGTGGGGTGTCTGGTGGTGGCATCCTCAACCCTATCAGGTCTGCAAGCAATTCAAGCATGTTCTTGGCTTTATATCTCTGACTCTGGCTCTCAATTCACCTCTTTTTTTCTGCTTAAGTCATCCAGAATTAGCTTATTCCATTTGTAAATTAGTACATCTACTGATAACTTGGTCTTTGGTGTCTAGAGGAGTCAAAGCCAAGATTGATTAATCTAGGACTTGAGAACTCCAGATTCAAACTCTGAAATCTAAGTAATCCAAAAGTAAATGTATGTTGTCATCAGTCTAGGTTGCCTTCTTTTGTTTATTTCATGGCCTTTTTTTCTTTCTTTTTTGCCCTCCTTGAAAGTTTATTCCCCAACAGGAAAACCGTCTCTTTTTCCACCACCATCCTCAACTTCTCACTGTTTTTCAACTGCCCAAGTAACTAACCAACGAATGAGCTAAGCAATCAAATATAGTTATCAATAATTTATTGATCCTTCTTTCTCTCAGTGGTGTGAGAAATGTGGGGAGTAACAGGTTGAAGTTCCCACAATCTAGGAGTTCACAGGACAGCTCTGCGGTCTATTGGAGCCGTGAGAAGACACTCTCCGCTGCAGTGTGTGCACGCAACGGGAGTCCTCCCCAGGAAGCACATGCTCCTGAACCTCACGTCCAATCAGCTCCCTCGGAGCACTCCGGGATCCTGAGCAAGCTGCAGCTACCACTGCTTGACCCCCTACCACGCACCCTGGGGGCGGGGGGCATGGAACAGCAACTAAAAACTCAAGGAAACTTCGCTGGAGACTTGTTACCTTCTTTATTATAGGGTCTCCAGAAACCACATGGATATCTTGAAAAACACACACACACACAAAAACACCTTGTCTTCCTAGAACTGACCTGATGCCAATATTATGACTTTTCAAAAAACGACAGCATCTCGATATAGTTATTGAGAACTCAGCCCTACTTGTGCTACCCTTCAATGAGCAAAGCACAAAAGACTGATCACATGTTCCCAGCAACATGCTCACACTCTTATGTAATAAGAATAGATTAGACAATGTTATGGAAACAAAAATTTTCTAAATTTCAGGGACTTAGCAAATCAAAGTTTACTTCTCTCTTCTAAAATCTGCTGCAAGTTAACGAGACTCTTCTTCATCCAGTGATCCAAGGTACTCTATTTTTGACATTTTCATTTCAATATGTGGCCTACAAAATTTCTACTGCAGGGAAAGAAAAAGTGGAGGGTCATGCTTTATCTCTTAAATGTGCTGGCTCTGAAGTGATACATGTCACTCTGCTTACATTTTATTTGATCAAACCAGTCATTTGTCCCTGCTAATTGCAAAGGGGGCTGAGAAATATGGAGGAATTCATGAAATACGTGGTTTCCATTACTGCCTCTACCTTAACATTTTTTGGGGGTTGAGAACTAAGACTTAAGCTAGAAAATATAAAACAGCATTCATTTTCTTATGCTTTCAACTATTCATTTTTTTATAAGCACTATGTACCTGACTCTGCATTTAGGATTGACATAGAGACAGGAGACCAACCTCTATCAGCTATCTATCTATCTATTATCTATCTATCTATCTATCTATCTATCTATCTATCTATCTATCTATCTATCTATCTATTATCTATCTATCTATCCATCCATCTTTCTATTATCTATTTATTTTACAGTCTCAAGGGAGTAGTAAAACAATATCTGTTTAATAAATTCTTTTCTAATTATACATCCTCCAGATTTTTGCTCCACTAGTCCCTCTCCACGAAGCATCCTTACCCATCTTTTCTAATATTGCACGATACTCAAGCACTTGTTTTTGTTGCAATTTCGTTTTCTCCAAGGGACTTATTACTGTATCTGCTATGTATCTGTCGCCTGTCTTATTCTCCACAAGCCATGGTACACTCAAAGAGGGCAAAACATTTTGTTTTTTAATTCAGTGCTGTTTCAAAGCTTCCATAATAATACCTAGGATATAGTAGGCTCCATAAATATTTGTTGAATTATATGACTGAAGAAAATCATCAAAGCGTAAAAGTAGAAGGGATGATCCATAAGTTTGGAGCTGACAGCCTTACTTTCAAAGGCATGGCAGGTCAGGGAAGGATACAGGGTGAAACTGAGGAGTAGCTGTGCTGGTGTGCAGGGAGTATTTCCAGAAAGGGGCCATCAAAGCGTGGTGTTGCCATGAAGATGAGTGGACAGGTGCAGCACAGAGAAGTGCTCTGGATGCTGCCTCCTTTGTGACTGCACTCTGCTCACCAGCTCGGGTGGGACAGGGGATTCTTGTATCAGAGTCAGACACAGAGCCTCAGGAGACTCCCCGGTGATCTCAGGAGTGTGGGAGTCGTGCAAACATCTGGGTGACAGACCCAAGTGCTGCAGGAACTCATGAGAGTGAGTGAGCTCTGGGTGGGCCAGCAGGTTACAAAGGTCTGTGGTTCTTTTTGTTTATCTCTTTGTTGTGGAGAGAACTTAGCTGGGTAAGTGAAACAGAATAAGAACATCCTACTAGGCTGGCCGGAAATGATGAAAACCGAAGTATCCCTCAAGGACCAGCACAAATACCGCCTCCTCTCCTGACCATTCCTCTCTCTCTCTCACTTGCGGCATCCTCTACCCAGGGGAATTTGCCAAAACTTAATTAACCAAATGTGGAAGGTAAATGATGTGTTGAAAATATAAATATACTGGTTGTATGCTCACAGTTGTTAGCACACGGTCCCGCTCTCTGTGACCCAGCGCCTAGAATATAGTCAACACTCCATAAGTGCTCACTGGCTGAAATGTGGAGTTCAGATTCATAGGCACAAAATACTCATTATCAGCTCCTTTGGAAGGAATCTTCCTAGACCGGAAGCCCGAGCGGCAGCAGGTGTGATGGTGACGTGCACGGAAAAGCACTAAGTGGTCCGTTCAGTTCTTGTCTTGAATTTATTGTTCATAGACAGTAGATGCGCATTACTGATTTTATTTCATTTTATTTTATTTTTTTTATTCCTCACCTGAGGACATTTTTCTATTTATCATCAGAGAGAGTGGGAGGGAGGGAGAGGGAGAGAGAAAGAAGCATCGATGTGAGAGGGACACATCGACTGGCTGCTTCCCGCACGACCTGACCAGGGCCAGGGATGAACCACACCCGAGGTACGTGCCCTTGACCGGAATCGAACCCACAACTCATTGGTCCGTGGGCTGACGCTCTAACCACTGAGCCAAACCGGCCATTGCAACTAATTTTATTTTTACATGAGAATCCTGGGCCCTTTGTACAAGATGGAGAAGTTAATTCGCAGCTAACTCACTCTGATGACACCTTGGTGTGCTTGAGGGACGTAGTTTCAGCAGTTGCCACACTTTTCATAGGTTTCCCCACGACGCGTTTACAGACTGGTTACACGCCAGCAGGATCCACGGCCCCTGCTCTGCAGACGATGGGGTAGAAACTCATGCTCTGTGACTTCCCAGCAACGATGATAGTAACAAGGTGTATGCCGTGTGTGTTTTCACAGTGCGGCCGAGAACGAAGAAACCCAAGAGAGCCCACACTGCCGTCGGACATTTCCTGTGAAACTAGAACACAATGCTGTCATTTCAATGATGCTGTTAAAAGCATCTTGCCCTAGGGAGGCTCTGAAGAAAACACACCCATTCAACATGAACATTTGTGAGACCTACAAGCAAGCTTCTCCCTAACAGAGGTCAGTGATGTTCTCAGGCTGCTTGCTGTCTGAAAGCGGGTACGACGGGTTTGCTAAATCCCAGTGAACCGTATTCCCAACGGTTTCACGAAGACGGGTCCTGAGCACTCAACTAGCTTTTGTTTTCAACTCCAGTGCTGACTGGAGCGTCCGAAGAATCACTGTCCTTTTCCTAACCTCTCTTCTCCCGTCTTTAAAAAGAGAGATTTATGATTACGGGAAATGTGGGCTCCCTAAGGAATCCCTCTTTGAGAATCATAAAGTCGCAGGTAGTGTGGGTGAGGAGGAGGAGGGCGCTGGGACACAATGATGCTTCCAGGTGTGGACGGTAGAACGGGCGCACGTGGACCACTTGCAGCGAAGTGAGCAGCAGTGACCGCGGGGAGCTTCCCAAGTTCAGGAGAGGAGGTGGCAAACTGTCCAAACCACCGAGCGCTCCCAGGTCCCAGAAGGGAGCCCTGGCAGGTGGACTTTCTGTTTACAGAAGTTCCTTATTCAACTCTTGCGATCAAGGACTATATCACTGTACTAAGTAGCATTGTCATCATTAAACTTTGTTCTAGACAGCTTAATTAAAGAACAGTTATTTTGCTTGAGAATTTAAACCAACAATGCATCACCCATCTCCCTGCCTTCTTAAGAAAGGACAAAAGACACCATCCAACCTTTCTCAGTAACCAGGAGTCATTGCCACGGCCATTCACACCATGGCGGTGGCGGTGTAGCTGGGTCACCAGTCAGCTGCCCCTGCACCAGGCCATCCCATTCTGGGATCCATTGAAGCGGGAATCCAAGGATCTCTTACCTCAGCTCCCAATTTGTTCACAGGTGCTAGTGTATTAATGCATGTGCATGAGAAAGCCTTCGGCATTGCCTTGGAATATCCAACAGGTCCACATTCAAGTGGTTAGGAAACACCGACCCATGCAAATGGCCCAGAGAGTGATGCTTCTGTGACCGAAGACTTGCATTAAGCAGGTGCCACCACCTTCGTCACCTAAGCACAAAACCCATGGAAAACAGACTGCCTTAAAAACAGACGGACTTGGAACTACACTAGCAGTTATCTGCCTTAGTGACTTGAGGAAGTTTTCTGATCAACAGAACGACCGGATTGCATGATGGTTAATTGACTAGCAAAAATCCACGTGTTAACTCTCCATGACCTTATTTCTCCTTTATAAACTCCTGAAATCTCCCATTATGAATATTTGCTGCCTTGGGTGCCATTCGTCACCTGGAAGCTCGCCTCATTATCCATCACTTCAAATAACTTAAACTGTGTGTGTACTTCCTTGGGCAGAAGCACAGTGTATTATCTGGACCTGACATTTGAGGCTTTGTTTTTTAAATTCAATTACATTGTAACTGCTAAGAATAATGACAATTATCAGTGTAAAGTGTAAAAGCAATTAATGACCATCAGCACGTGCCAGACCTGGGAAAGGCCAGCCCCTACCCTCGTCAGTCTCTCTCTACACGCCAGACCCTTAGTCTCTGTTATTATTTTCCTCTAAATTCCAAAACTGCAAACACGGCACTTACTTACAGTATGATTTATTACACCAAACCCAGGCTCTGCTGAACCCCTCTGGTTTATTATTAATAAGGTACCTGTGAGGTCACCATCAAATCTCAACAAGATACAAGGTTCCAGAGTGCTAGCAATGAAAAAAAAATTTTTAGCTGATGGAAAATACAAGAATTCTTCCAAATCCGAGCCCAGCACATTTCACAAAATTAAACAGAAAATATACATTGACAGTTTTGTGTGTGGAATATCATGTTTTGCAATTTTTTAAATCCCAGTGAAAAATTATGTTGCTGTGCATAAAAACCACTTAGATAATCAGCTACCTCCTTCCCAACCCCCAGTGGAATTTCAGAATTCAGCTTGTTATTATAGAAAATATATATGGCTACAAATGAATGAAATACTTCTTCTCAGCACTGGGAGATGTTTGGCAAGATCAGAGACTGGATATTTACCAGGAGGTAAGGGAGCACCCATCTAACTGGGAGAATGCCAGGTTAATCCATGTTGTAAACAAAATCTTGAACTTGAGAGGTGGCAACTTAAATGATGCCCCAGAAATGTATGGCTGAATGTCAAGAAATACACCTAGCTGAAAATTATTCTGCATGTACTTGGCTGCTATTCTGGGTCCAGTAATAAGGAGGAAATATTTTACCCACAGATCTTGTCCATAAGTTTACAGCCCATTGGGGAAAATCAAACAAACCATATTTAGGGAACAGTCAATCACTGGCTACATCTCACGCTACGCATCTAAGGGCAGGTGTGCTCAGGGCAAGTTTTTGGAGGAGAGGAGGCTTGAACATCCTCCTGGAGGGTAAGCATCGGGGGAAGGGAGGCCAGTCGCAAAGGGCAGGAGCGGCTACCAAGAAATGGAGAAGGGCAGGAGGAAGATCTATGATAGAAAAATGTCACCAATTCAAAGCATACATTTCTGAGTCATTTGAAGTCGTGAACATTAATATGTGTGTCTGTGACAGAGTGCAGTACGATGGGACAAAGTGAGTGAAATACACCTGCTGAGTAGACAGACTGATTATTAAATAAGAGAATGAAGAGAGAGCTGGACTGTTTTCTTTCTTTTTTATCATTTGTCTATCACCTCTCCCTTCTCTTAGACGCTCATTACTGTATGAATCTGCCTTCGGGATCGAAGGTTTGATGTCAGAACCTGGTCGCAGAGCCCAGCAAATGTAAGATTCAATTCTAGTTCTCCTGCTTACCAGCTGGGCGGCTCTGTGTAATTCATTTTAACACCCGAAGCCTTGTTTTTTTTTCTCCTCTGTAAATTAGAGAATATCATTTATCTTACCACTTTTATTATAAAGCCTGAAGAAGGAGTGAATGGTCAAGTACTGACTCCAGTGCCGGAGACATTATATGTTGGTATTGAACTTGGACATGCTAGGAAAGACAACTCGGCCAGGAAAACGTGCCTCTCCACAGGGAGCTTATTACCAAATGTAAATACCTTTGAACTACAGAGATCGTTGTTCGTGCGGAGGATTGATAGTGGGATGGGTGGTGCTCCCTGGGATGAGCAGGAAGACAGATCAGCATCCTCTCTGAGCTCCTGAGACACCAGTGCTCCTGCGAGCGTCCTGTCATCAGGTCTGCGCACTTGGAGCAAAGGGGACACAGCCACCGCGCCCTTTCTTGAACATGCTCCCTCTTCCTACACGTCTCTGTGGCAATGGGAACACAGTGCCGGAATCGCAGGCTTGGTCACTGGGAATAACTTGTACGTGAAAGTTACTCACGTCAGAGTCGGCATCTCCCTGTCTTGGGGAAGACGAGCTTTGCCGACGAATTTGGAATGTCTCACTTAATGGAAACTAGGAATGGCCTGGCTTCACCGGACAGCACATTGGCGGGGGGAGTTCCTTAAGAATATTCCTTTATGCTGGTGAACTTTGCCCAGGTTCCTACATTCACGGTCTTATTAACTCCCGAAGGTAGGGCGCCGCTTCTTATTTACCTATTGGTCCTACTTCCCAATCTAGTGGCTTGTGTGAAGTGAGCACGTCGTCCCTCCCGCCTCCCTTCTGACTCCCCCACTTTCTTTCAGGATCTACCGAGTCATGCTCCAGCGCGTCACGGATCACTGGAATGTAGGGATGCATTGTACTGTCCTTTTGGCTGAAAAGGATGAGGGTCTATGGGTCCACACAGAACTCTGCCATGGGGTTATTGTTGAATACACTTGCCACGATTCTGTGTGTAATTTTAGGTATTGGGGGTTATAGCAGGAATCAGTTATAGATTCTTGATGACTACATACAAAACTCTAGCTTTATGATTAGTGAGTTGGAGTGAAGAAGTGGATGAAAACAGAGATATCTTCGATATCGTTATGCAGATTAACAAAGGCCCTTTTTCAGGAGGGATGAGAACCAAAGAAAAAGTCGAAGAAGGGGAGAGCCTTCTGAAAGCTAAGAAACATGCCTCAGTCTCCCCGTGCCTACTGTCCCCCCTCAAAATACACAGAGCAGCCCAACGACAGAGTCCCTTAGGCATTGTATTAGCTGGGACTCTCCAGAGAAACAAAGCTAATAGGAGAGAGAGAGAGAGAGAGAGAGAGAGAGAGAGAGAGAGAGAGAGAGAGAGAGAGAGGAGATAGATGATAGGGATTTACTATAAGGAACTGTGTCAAACAACTAGGGAGGGTGGTTGACAAGTTCCAAGATCTGCAGTCAGCATGCCGGAGACCCAGAAAATGTTAGTTCCAGCTCCAGTCCAAAGGCAGCAGAGAACTGGTGTCCCAGCTTATGACAGTGAGTCAGGAGTCCCTCTTACTCAGGAGGGTCAGCCTTTCTCTTTTATTCAGCCTTCCGCTGACTGAATGAGCCTCCTTCCCATGGAGAGGGCAACCAGCTGCTCTCAGTCTACAGGTTCAAACAGTCATCTCATCCAGAAACACCCTCCCAGATACACCCAGAGTAACACGCAACCAAATATCTCGGCACCCTGTGGTCCAGACAGCTGACACAAGAAATTAACCATCCCAGGTATAAACACTCATGAACACCAGCAATCAGGTGTGGACGACATAAATGCTCTGACAGTGGGGGAGGAAGAACGTCTACTAATGCAGAGTGTGTTTTGTGCCAATACCTCGAGAGATGTTTGCTTCTGTTCATCATGTGCCCTGAGAGAGAAGCCCAGCGAAGAGTTGATATTTGCAAAATATTTTCCCTGCAATCCACATTGTATTTCTGCCCTTTTCTGCCCATAAACCTGGATATGGGGCTGTAGGTAAACACTTAATTTTTTTCATCTTATGTCGTATTCATCTTTCCCTGACCACTCTGTGCACACGTGAGCCTCAGGCGGAAATGAAAGACCCTGCCTCAGCAATCGCTCGTTATTTTAACGTTTAATTTGGGATTGTCATCTCTCAGGCTCCACGTATTCTCTCTGTTGAAGACTTTTCTTCTCTGTGCTGACCCGGCTCATGTTGGAGCCACTGAGATGATGAGAGAGGGCTGTGATCTGTGTCCCAGCACAGAGTTATCCCCCTGACTTCTTTCCCAAAGCTCTGCATTCACTATTAGCAAAGGAAGAGATGAAAATAATAGCTTCCTGAAGCCAGTCCAATCATTCCCATTGACAGAGACACAGGAGGCTAACCCAGATGGCAGGAAGACGGAATGTGGTTGGACAAGCGAGAGATCTGCTCCTCATGTTTCTGCATAATTGATTTCTAAACTTGCCAAATTAACCATGTGTTTCAGATGTTGTATTCTTCTGGGGTGAAGTCCTTTCTCTTTAAAATTGTGTGTGTGTGTGTGTGTGTGTGTGTGTGCATGCGCGCACGCGTGCGTTTAAAGAAGACCTTTGCCTGATCTACCACTAGAACTTGTTCAACACAGCGGTGTCATTCTAGGACAGCACCTACCACTAACACCGTGCGCAGGTGGGATACCAGAGGTTCATGCCAAGAATGTGGTGGGAGCTCCCATATGGGAAAGGCTTTCATCCCAACTCAACTTAATGAGATGAAGTAGAGTTTCAATATTTTGAAATGTAGACTGACAAATTAATGTGAAAACAAAATAAAACTATTGGAAGTAGTACAGCATCCAGATGATGGAGGAGTTTTCTCAAAGTCGGAGATGACCACATTGTCTGCACAACGTTGACTGAGCCGTGAGCTGTGCATAGGTCTGCAGAAGATGCTGCAAAAGGAAAGCCTGGGACACTGTGCTCGGGCACTGTGACAGGAAGAAAGTGAAATGATTTACCTCCCTCCCCACCTACCCTGGCTCCTTAAAACATCTGTTTGTGTTATTTGTTTATTTTTTTAATTGCACATTGTCTTTTCCATGCTACTCACTCCCACCCAACTCCACCAAATGTAAGCCCCACAAGTTCATGAATGTTGTGTATCTTATTATGTTTCTACTTTCAGTTTCTAGAACAGTACATGGGACAAAGTAGGTCTTCGGGAAACGTATTTGGATTCATTGACCAAAACCATACAAAACCCAAGAATATATTTATTTACAATTGAAGTCAGGGGGAAAAAAGCAAGCAGATTCAGCCTGAGAAAGAAAAGGGTCCGTTGACCTAAGTGTTCCACAATAAAGAAAGAGTGTCCAGAGGGGTAAATGAGTGGGACCGTTCAATGTTATCCCATCTCAGGTTCCATGTGGCAGATTGGAAGTCAGGATCGAGCTGTGACTCAGGGACGGGGAAGGCTGAACTGATAGCTAATGGAAACTAATCAGATGTATATCGAGGCAGCAAGTGACGGTCCTCACTCATCTGTAACTTTTAACATGTCCTGCAGGTGAGGCAGGTGGATCGAAGAGTCGTGCATTTCTATAGTGGGAACCAACTGGGAATGAAAGGGAAATGGAAGGAAGACTCTTCAATCCATGAAAGAGATCACTGCTTCACCCCTGACAAAAGGCTGAAATGCTAATTTAGCAAAACAACACAGCCCCCAATGCTGCTAAGGTTCAATTTTGTGATGTGGTTTCAAACACAAGCTAATGTGAATAAATAGAGATGAGACATTGAAGAACTCGGAGAGAACATGAATGGGTGTGGGGATAAAAGTCCTAGAGGAAATATGGTGAAATGAGGCACCAGGTATAAATGGATAAGATTTTCTCATAAAGGAAAAGGGACATTCTGTCTGTGAACATTGCGAAATGAGGTAAAGATAGCCATAAATAAGCAACAGTTTTTGTCTTGGTGGGAGAGAGAATGTATTTAGAGAAATTACTCATGAAGTCCCCAGTGTCCTTCAAGAACTAAAAAGCACATTTCTCTGATGACAGTAAAGCACTTACACGCGTGTCTTAACAGGTTTAAGAGAAGATCTAAGTTTCAAAATAGTAATTGAGTAGAATCAGAGCAATCTTACCAAGCAAGAAAAAAGCAAAATGATGGTTAAATGATGCTGAGACTCTTAACAATAGTAGGTGCACATGAATTTACTGTGTCACTGACAGGAATAATGTTCCAATAGGTCCCAGTCACGGGGCATGCAGATGGAGAGTAGAGATTGTGACACCAGGCAGTCCTGGTCTGCTGGGAGAGAGGTGGCCGACATCAAGGCAGCTGACAGTTCTGGTGAGAGACAAGCTCAGAGGTATCACCTCATTCAGTTGGTGGTGCAGCTATTCTCCAGCCCCTGTCACTTCACTCCTGTCATAGGAGTGCAGAGTGACCTATCTAAAACACTCACCCCTCAAATTCTTTAGGCCCCTCATCAACAACAGAAGAAAGTCCAAGACCTTTTCCACGGATGCTATGTGTCATGACCTTCATGGCCCCAACCCAACCTACCTTCTCACCTTACCTAAGAATAAATGCCCTTCCCTCTCTCTTGCTCAAATGCTTCGTAGATTCTTTGTCTAACGTGGATTCATTTCTGCCTTAGACGTTAGAATGCAGGGAGTCCTCCACGGAACTGCTGGAAGGTTTCAGTCCTCCATGGAGGTGCACAGTCTGTTCCTGTTCCCTCTTCTTACAACCCCCTTTCCCCCGCAGGGCCTCAGAGGCACCCTTCCCAGCCATCATCATATATGACTCTGACTATCCAGCTTTTGCTTCATAATTTCTATGATTTGGGGCTTATGCAAAGTGAATCTCTCTCCTTTTATACCAACTGTATAGCGTATCCACATTTCCAAACTTCCTTTACTGTAGTTATACGTGGGAATAACTCTCCCTCTCCCAGATTGAGATTGCATTAATAATAATGACTTCCTGGCATATATATATGTCTGTATCCTCAGGATGTAGGTATTATGTGAAACACAAGAGTTTCTCAGTAAATAAGCACTGGCCTGAAGACACGGCAGCTGTGGAGTTAGACAGCAGGGATCGCGTGGATGTCAATGGGGGACGGGCACCGAGACGGCCCTCTGAGAGAGATGCAAAGGGACTGTGGTCTTCACAGGACAGTGACAAATCTGCCTGTGTAGACGGCTTCAGAGGCCGGGACATACTCTGGATGCAAAGGTCAGACCGACGAGACTGTAGAACACTTCAAAAACTACATAATGGAGAACAGATAAAATATCACTGAACAATTAAAATCTCAGTGATTTTAAGGCCTTTCATTCCCTTTCATGAATAACATTGGTTTGGGAGATGAAATGACTCAATAATTAATGCATAATAATACAAGAATAGTGTTTCACGTATTCACAATGTGAACCTATTTTTGTCCCAACCTGTATTGCTGTTGAGAATTAGAAAGCGAACCTGTTTTTTGTGTTTTTTCACTTTGAGATAGAGTTCCTTTTTCTGCTTAGTTGACTGAAAAATGTCTTCCTCCACTCATGAAGTGGAATGATTTCATAGGATACATTGTTGAGGTAGCTGTTATGTATGAATTCTTCTACCAAAAAAAAAAAAATGCATCATCTATTTGTTAAAATCAAGTTCACCTGCAATTATCAGAAAAACCCCAAACAAAAAGGAGTTAGCAAGATAATAGTTTATTTTACTTCCATGTTCAAATAATCCACCGTCAATATTCCAGGCACCATAAGGAAAAGACAGGAAAATGAGCAGATTGTGTTCCTTCGACAAAACTTCCCAAAATTCACACATACTCTTCTTGCTTACATCCTGTTGGCTCAGGCGTAGTCATGGGGTCACACCTGTGTGGCAAAGGCAGTGGGGGAAATGCTGATTTCATTGCAATCAGTCTTTTCCCAAATCCTCTGTTTGCTTTGATATGGCTACTTTGAACTGTTTTTTCCTCTTTCCCACCTCATGTGAGCTACTTCTCTGAGCTGCCATTTAATGACAAAATATAATACTTAACTATCTTTTCTGTATGCTGAAGGGCGTAGATGGAGCTGGAGGAAAGGGGATGGCAGAGAGAACATACGAGGGAGAGGTACAACCTACGCTGGAAGCGGTGGACTCTCCACTCCCTCCTGAAATCCTTTAGCTGACGGAAGAACTGGTCCTGTTCCACTGAGTAATACCCTGAGTTGCAGTCCAAACAAGACTCCGAGATTCCATTAGAGAGAACCAATTAGGTTATTCTTATTCCTTTTGCTCACTGGTAACACTCTAACAATTGTTTCTACCCTGCCACAAAGAAGTCAGTGAAATCTACTGAAGCCTATAAAAAAGAGAAGACCCCATTTTAATAATTCAATCTCAGAGCTAGGGGAACTTCTCCAGGGCTCTCGGGGAGCACACAGAACCTGTATGAAGAAAACTGAGCACTTTTACTGCGGTCCATGAAAAAGACACGAGTAAAGAATACAAAGGCAACATTAAATTAAATGGCAAGATTTGACATTGTAACATTTGTAAAAAGTAAAAAAAAATAAATAAATCTCCAAGTATTAATTTATAAATATAATGCAAACCTATTTTATCTTGACATGATTTCCTTAAGAAATGAAAACAAATATCAAATTGCATGAATGATTTATATGGAAGAATAAATAATTATGGATTGCAAATCAGTTTTAACTTTCAACAGAGTGATGGAAGTAGATTCTCTCTCCCAGAGAATAATATAAATATTTTTTAAAGTTATAATAACTAAAGAAGGTGGTTTGAGGCCAAGAAAAGGCAGATGCATTAGTGCCATAAGTTGTTAAATTCAGAACAAAGATTATATATATATAAAGTCATACTATATGATAAGTAAACTTTCCACATCCAGGGGACCGGCCATTTAAAAAAAAATCTATACACTTTAAAAAAAAAAAAAGAGAAATAAGATCCCTAATCCATATCTGACATTAAAAATGATAAAATTCATTAAATATCCCAATATTCCAACTTAGAAAATGTGATTATATAGTAAAATTGTTATTGCTAATATGCATTATTTAAAATAGATTTTGTATTTTTACAATACACACTATTAAAAACAAAACTGGGTAAACCTGAGTAAGATTAGTGAATGTTATTAATGTCAGTATCCTGGTTGTGATATCATACCATAGTTTTGTAAAATGTTAACTTTGGAGGAAACTGGGTAAAGGGTACAAAGGATTCCCTATATTGTTTCTTAAATCTGAATGTGAATCTGCAATTATCCCGACCATAGTTTCAAATAAAACCCTGTCAAGTCTGAAATAGACCGTACAACCATGCAATAGCATAGACAAAGTCGGGGCTCCAAACCCAGCAAATCCCAGACCATCTTCTTCCAGCCTCCATCATTAATATCATTCTTGTTCATTAAGCCTTGAGTGTCACAATAAGGGGTATGGGCAGAATTAGAACGGAGAAAAAGCTGTAATATTGATGCCCATAAAACCATAATCTTGGGTCGCTATATCTTTATCTCCAGCGATGATCTATCAGATGTCATGAGATTTATGAAATCAACTAATGGTCCATAAACCAAATAGCATTTCTTTTCTTGTTAGACAGAAACTCTATAGAACATGCATATACATTCAGACATTAATCTTTATATGGAGAATGGGCTGGCAAGTGAGAAAAGCATGAAATGGTACAAGGAGTAAGATCTCATTTTGGGGAGCACACCTACATACACTTGTGAATATGTAGCTGAAAGAAAGTGTTCCTCTAACTGCTATGCTCTTTTGTTGAAACTTTTATGCTTTATCTGAGAGTATGCATAAGATTCTGCATTCTGGTCACAACAAAGCCTTGTAATGGAGAATGTCCATCACAGAAGGTTTTATGTGCCAGGCCTTGCTGCCTGATTTCTCCATCCACTCAACTGGCACCCCCAAGCATAAAATTGGGATTGTAATATTTGGCAGCTTCTGGCTTCCCAAGGTCACAATGATCCTTGGCCCGCACTCATTTAATTTCTGATGGCAATTTATTTAATAAGCATCCCTGATCTGCCCTCATTTAATTTCTAATTGCAATTCATTTGTTTGTAAAAACTCACTACAGTCAAAGGTATGGCATCAGATGGGCAGGTTTCCCTTGCAAACATTTCAGAACCAAGGCAATGTGATTTTTCTTCCTTATAACCTTTAACAGGAGAAGGAGGAAGGACCATCATTTTGCTTAATGAAATGCTGCTGACTCAGCCTGTGCTTTAGTTTGTGTTAAATGTTTATTATTCCTTTCCTCCTTATTACTTATTAACATCTCCTCTCATCTCCTCTCCATGGCCTCTGTCTACCCAAAAGGAAATATATCCAACTATTTTAGGGTGAATACAGTGTTCCAACTACATCTTTTAGCACAATGCTGACACATGCCCAACTAGAAATGTCTCCCCATCTCAACCGCTTGTCTTAACCGATCAATGCACATGTCAACGAAGGAAATGAATAAAGAGAGATTTATATTTTTACCAAAGGAAAAAGATGTACAGAATAATCGGAATCCGGGGTCCTGATTATTCAGTCTCAGATTCTGTGTCTGGGTTTACAGAGAGGAAGCCCAGCTGTCTGGTAGACGAGGACCTAAACTCATCTTTCTCACGGTCTCATCTCTATTTTTGTATCCCAGACAGGTTCGTGGGCCTTGGAGCTGCCTTCACCCCACTCAGATGTCGGGGCTTCTCGAGGCTCCGCTCCAGCACCGGGCCCCAGCCTCCTGTGCTCCTGAGAAAGCAGAGTCCAGTCTGCCCGGCTCCCCAGGCATTCCCCTTCCCACCTCTAGCTGTGGTTTCCTGTTCTCACCTCTGTGTGGCGCAGACCGCACCTGCAAGTCTTCTCTGCTATAGGATCGAAATAAATCACCACTGTGATCCACCCAGGCATTCGGTTTTGCTGTGTGCCAGGGGCCCACTGAATACATTCTGTGTCGTCACATCGATGTGCCACAGGGGAACAGGAAAGCATCTATATTAACATGGTCACTAAGAGCTACAATCAGATGGAGGAGCCCTGAAATTGCAGACTCTATCGGTAATGCAAAGTGTAGCAATCAAATGATTAACCTGAATTTTATGTTATAAACGCTAACTGGCAATCAGCTTGGGGCCAATTAGAAATACTGAAGAATTAAAATAAATCAATTCCATTGAATTTACCTCAGATCCTATGACTGACAGCTAAGTGCCTTGTGGTTTCCCCCTGTTAATATAACCAACGGATAAGTTTCCACCAATCACAGTGCCCGTTGCGGTGGCTGACAGGTCCTGTGGGTGGGAACACCGGGAAATACATTGCTGAGAGAAAGGCAGGAAGTTATAGCTGCGCTCAGTGGAAATGATGGTAGATTCAATCCATTCTTCAACCAACAATTCAGTCTAGTTACAGACACCCCATCTACCTTTACTATGCAATAGTTACTTATGTGATGAGGCAAATTCCAAAATACTGTGGTATTGATAACCATATTCATCAACAGCGCTGCGGACTTTGGTGGAGAATAGAATCGTATGCAGCAATAACGCTTCTCTCTGGGGAAACATGCTTTTAGCAACTCTCTTGGGGACCCTTAAATGTTCAGATCTTTTAGTGTTGTGGTACTTTTGTCACTAGTGACACTAAAGGCAGAATCATTTATGAGATTCATCTATGACTCAGTGACCCTTCTGATTGATGCAAATGCCATATAATTATGATGGTGGTAAAAATGAATACAGCTGCCTTTTATGGAGCATTTACTCTATGCTAGTTGCATCTAGACATTATTTTATTTTAAACATAATCATTAAGATAAGAAAATAGAGGGGCCCTGATGATTTAGGACACTATGATATATAAGCATCATTGATTGTCCCTAAACTAAGTTGTGCTTTAGAGCTGATAGTCACGATGTTGCTGGTGGAATCAGGGCTCTTCCATGGAGTCACGAGAAACGCATTTCAGGGACCCACACACAGGAGGATGAGGTACAGTGGTAAGATATACTGGAGCCCAAACAAAGGATGCTCCCAGGTGGGTGGTGTCTCATGTATGGCTAGATGGTTCAGTCCATCTCTCTGCAGAAGTCCAGCCTCTGGGGCCTCAGACCTGCACTGTTGTCAACAAGCCCAGAAGAAGGGCCAGGGCCCAGGGATGCAGAACTTCTCTGTGTTTCATTTTCCCATCTACACGTCTACTGCCAAGACTGTGCTTGGCCCACGCCCCGCACTGCACTTGGGCCCCTGCTTGGGCCTGCGTGGCTGCCAGGCCCGCACAGCTGCTGTGGAAAGAGAACGTGTGGACACAGGAACACATGGACATGTGCTGTGCTATCAACATGGCCTTTGTTAAGCTTTGATTGTATCGCCTCGAGCTTGGAGAGCAGGCTTTCCTTCAAACTCACCAGGCTTTACCTTGGCTCTCCACAGGCTTGTGCTGGGCCCTCCCCCTAACCAATCCCTTTCCTGGCTCTTCTGGGGTTTTGTGTCCTTATCCAATCGGACCCTTTTCCCAGGTTTTCCCAGGCTAGACTTTGCCTCTTTATGTCGCCCTTTGGCTCCTACTGCACATGCCTCAGCGTTTCGCCTCATCACCTGGTTTCTACCGTACATGCGCCCAGCAAAGGAACGTCCCCCACTGTGTTATCCTTCCCCCGATAACCCTGTTACTGAGCTGACTGTCCCCTGGGAAGATTGGAAAACCAATTCTTCCTGCCCCCTTGGGAATTGCTTGGGAGTTAATTCCCTTCGACAGAGGATGGCCGTCTCCCGGGGAGCCTGCAAACGCTGCAGCTTCCTAGTGAATCGGGATTCGTGTCCAGTGCAACTCCCTCATCCCCGAGGCTGGATGTCTGCTTCCATTTGCTCCCTGTCTTACTGATAACCAGCCAGCTCCTCACGCTGACCATGAGAGTATCTGCAACTGCGAACATGGGCTTTGGAGACAAACACAGCTGAGGAGAAACCAAAACCCCATGATTTACTAGATTTTGAGCCTGAGGCAAAGACCTAACTTTCTACCCTTCCGTTTCCTCATCTGCAAAACAAAGATGGCCGTGGCAGGTGCCTCAAAGAAGTGCTGCATTGTTGATGGAAGGATCATGGTTCTCACAGTGCCTGCCTCATGCAAACGTCAGCTGCTTAGTTTTTGTTTTTAATTTTTTTCTTTATTGATTTTTAAAGAGAGGAAGGGAGAAGGAGAGAGAGATAGAAACATCGATGAAAGAGAACATCAATTGGTTGCCTCGTGCACACCCCCCACTGGGGATCAGGCCCACAACCTGGGCATGTGTCCTGACTGGGAATTGAACTGGCGACCTCTTGGTGCATGGGTCGACACTCAACCACTGAGCCACACTGGCTGGATGCTGCTTAGTTTTTACCATTATTATGCACTCACTCACATATTCATTCTTTAGATATTGTCTCGGTGCCTGTGATGTAATACTTCTGTGCTGGACACGAGGAATGACCAGTGCTACTCTTGCAGGTGGCCCTAGGGGCCATTTCAGTAATGCCAAGATAATCAAGCCTTCCCCCCAAATATACACTTCGTTTAAAATAGCTGAAAGCTTTACCATTCATAGTCAATGATCTATTTCTACACTTCCAATAGGGTAGGTACTAGCCACATGTGGCTATTTAAAGTTAATTGAAATGAAATAAAAATAAAAATGGAGTCCCTCTGTTGTACTATCCACATGCCATATGGAAGATTTTCATCATCACAGAAAGTTGGATGGGACAGCAGTGTGTACCTTTAATTATTTCTTACTAAAGTGCAAGTAACCAAGAAATCGTTCATTATTTATACCTTTCGGTCAAAGTATGTTCAGATCCTTTTCAAAGACCATGTTTTGATATGGAGACAGGGAAGGGAACACGAAGGCCCTGAGGGGAAAGCTTTTGGACTTTTCCATTTTAAAAATATTCGACGTCCGTGCTGTGTGCATGCACTGAGAGCATATAAAATTAGGTCTGTAGGTCTGCCACCTTGGAAAGAAGGCCCTCTGCACTCCCCATCCCACTGTATTCTTTAGCACTCCACTGTTTGGCATTCCCCAAGGACCCCGGTGTGAGCCAGCCTCACTCAGGAGGAACAGATACCAGCCCGAGAACAAATGCCTTGAGTCAAGATGGGAAATCAACCTCAGAGAGCTGGGTGGGAGTGAGATTGTCTGAAATGCTCCCTTGCCCTTGGCCTGATCTCTCCCTCCCATACATCAGAAATCCCACAAACGTTGGGAGGCTCCAGATATGATCCTTTGATGATTTTAGAACTTGCTGTAAAAAATGGACCCAAGTACCACTGCCCAGGCGTACGCACTTAGCTATAAACAAACAAACAAATAAGCAAACAGCAGCACTCAGAGAAGCCAGCAACTGTACTTGAACAGATCTCGCTTTCCAAATGAAAGCAAAACCCATCACTTCCCAGGTTAGAACAGCTGAGACCCATCAAGCCACGGAAAACAATTTGTTCAGAGCAGAAACTGTCACCGGCTATTACCACGTGGAACGTGACGGGCTGTGCAGACCCGGGCTTCCTGATTCGGGCAGGCCCGCTCCCATTTGACTTGACAGCTGTGGACATTGGAATAATGCAAAACATAACCTAATCAACAGACTGTGAAAACTCTGAAAGCCGAAGACAGATGTTCAACTGCCATCACCACCTTTCATATTTAATTATATTTAAGTGGGAGAAAACATGTGATAAGTCAACCCCTTTAAGAAGGCCTACTGTACTATTAGCTTAATGATGCGGTGGGTATGGACTTCTCAGGCAAACTGTGGTCCTCACATGGCCTAGATTTAAGCTCTGATGGCAGATGAGCCTGTGCCCAGTGTTTCATACAGTGATCTGTGTCCTTCCCCTTATTTTTAGCTACCTCATTTGACTTCACCGTCCTTTACCAGACCCGCCTGCCAATGTCTGCTCTGTTCAGGGGGGCTCCGTGCAGTGAGTGTACGCCAATCCTTGTCAGGTTGAAGGTAGGTATCTTTTTTTTTCCATCTCACTTGAAAACAATCAATTTTTCTTTCTTTATTTTGAATCTACAGAGATCTCAAAAATGAAACAACAACAAAAACTGCACCATCTGCTCCATTGCCTAGTATCAGGGACTTACTTCTTAATAAGTTAGCCAAAGGTCACACGTGCCTGTACAGAGCAGACATGAAGCGAGTGAGTGAAGGGCTCAGGCTAGGGGTCTTCGTCAGGGGCTTCACAGGGAGTTATGGGGAAAACCTGAAGAATTCCTGCCTGGTCTTCAGTCCAGCCCCTGAATCCCACTCAGGAAAGGGGTCCAGGTATAGATAAATAGATTATTAATTCATTAACTAGAGAAACTAGAAATGTAAATTTTTATAAAACATATAATTCTTTAATATTGGTGATTAATTACATTTTCCCAACATTGCATGGGTCCAGGGTGTGAAGGACGAGCAAGCCATGTGTACATTGTGGATATAGCTCCAATTTTTCCAGCTTTGACTTAAAAGAGTTCAGAATTACTACATGTTATAAACAACATTTCTCATAAGAAGTAAGGATTAAAAACACCTGCTTCTGAAAGGCAGCAGAGATTGGTGACGTGATGGCTTGGCTGAAACTGGGGGGACTGGTGTTCTTCCCAGGGCTTTGTTCATAAGCTGAGGGACGCTGGACACATCACCTCAATAGCTGGGTACTCATTCTCTGACTATTTAAATCGGGATCTCACTTGGCATGTCTATTTTACGTTTTTTGAATATCAACTGGTCAACGTGCTTTTTAAACTACAAACATTCTACTACAAGAGAATTTTATCCATTGTTAATTTTTCAACAAGGTCTCATCAACACAAATGGCCAGTGCTGATCATTTATGTCACTCAACCTACCTTTCTGAAGGAAGGGGCGGCTTTTGAGTACTGGTACGTGTCACGCAAATCATACTGCAAGGTTTAAAGTAAAAACACACACTGTGCCATTAATTTAAGCAATTTCCTTCACGTCTATGAAGATCACTTTTGTTATTTGTAAAATATGGTAATAATACTCTCAATCCTATTTAGAGGAATCTTCTGAGGCTAAAATGAGCTCAAAGATATTAAGAACCGAATGTAATAAAAAAATAAAGTAACATTTTCAACTTTGATAATTATTATTAACTACCATTTTTTCTCTTGAAAGTGTTTTTTGTCTATGGGAAAAGAAAACAATGTTACTATCATTATTAATTATTAATAGTAATAATACCACACATAAGACAATTTATTGTGAATCTACTCTATAATAAAAAATGTATATGGGATAAAAATCTCTAAGAACTATGTGAGATAGAGACCCTTGATGTCCCTGCTAAGACCTACCTCTTGCAGTTATGTTTGCTAAGAGTGACCCAGTTTTATTTGGGCAACAACATTTCTGGCTTCAGGCTCAACATTCTCTGCCCCAGTGTCCCTTACAGCAGGTGGTGGCCATGTGACAGGTCACACTGTGACAGAGCAGAGAAGTCCGAGGGGGGGTGTGGGGGTGGGCAGTGTAGGAAGCAAAGCCCTTGCTTTGTCTATGAAAGGAAACAGAAGGGCTGAAACTTTCATCTTCTTTATTTCCATCCCAGACACAGGTGCCTGCCTGTAGCTCCAGAAGAGGTGACCAGGACAGGGAGAAGCCAAGGCGATTGCAGATTGGTGTCAACCACATTGTCAAAGGAAGAACCCAGCGCTGGCGGTCGACTAAGTCCACCCCTCTTTTTGTTTGAGATCAATAATCCTCAACTTGGTTACATCTCTATAAACTGGTTTAGTGGTATTTGCAGCCAAACAGAATTGCAATATATAAAGAAAGTTGTATTGTCTTTATTTTATTTACCCAGCAAACTGAGATGAAAACCAGTTCCTTTGATTCTAAACTCTATGCTGTTACCTTCTGTGTTGCAAGGCATTCGAGCCCTTGGTTTGAACAATGAAGTGAGAAGCTATTAATCTTCCTGAAAACGAATTCTTCCATCTATAAAATAGGGATTATAACGAATAATTCATTTTTGTAAGGGCCAACAGAAAAGTTTATATAAAAGTATACCATAAAAACTAAAAAGAGCAATATAAATTAGGTTTATATTATTATTAATGCAGATATAAAACTTCACAGATTCTACTCATCATAAAACATGATTTTAGAACATTAAGTGGTACATTTCCTAAATATTCCACCCAGGGAAAATCAGTGATGGGAAATCAGTGATGACTGAATATATTTTATGATTCTTTCAAAAAAAGAAGAAAAAAAAAAAAGCCGGAGGTAACTTAACATCTCTTTAGTCTATTGGATTCTCCTTGGAAACTATTTCCATGGAAGATGCTTCCTTTGGCTTTTTACAAATCTAAGCACCAGCTATAATATCACAGTATTATCCCATCAGCCTTCCTATGCAGAAAATTCAGGAAATGTTTGAGAGCTCTCGGGTTTCACTCACTTATTACAGAAGAAAATTCTACAGCAGAAAATATACAAGACAGCAGACAGAATAGCCACACACGTTCTAAGAAGGGTTCTAAGGCTAAAATGTGCAAGGGCCAGTGAGGACAATGATGTTACCTCTGGTAGGTGGAGAAAATGGATAGAAGGCAGGCAGTCGAGACTGAGCACTCAGCATGCTCTAATATCAGCAGCCAAATTAACTAAACATGTATCACGCCTCATTTAATCCACCCAGAAATTAAAAGGCAGGCATCATCGATTGAACCTCACAAATCAAGTTTAGGTGGGTTTGATTCTTCGCCTAAATTTACACAGCTTTTAAGAAATGTACATACTTAGAATTCCAATCTTAGTGGCCTGAATCCAGACCACTATCTCAGATACTAAGGTACACGAACTCCAGTTCCCAGAGCGTTACAGAGACGGGTCAGCTGCTCCAGATGTGTGTGGAGTTGTGAAGACTCACGAGTACCCCGTCTAAGAGTTCGCAGACAGACACACATGTGAGAGCTTGCACGACCCCTTTTATGTCTGAGACAGCGGTGGCATTGTCAGGTGAGAGCGCCCACAAACACTGGCTGAAATGAGTAAAAGTGAGCACACATGTTAGTGGAAGCATTTCAGGTTCAGGTCCTGCATTCACACTGGATTTGGATCTGGAGTCTGTCACTGTCTCATTAGGGGACCTGGGGCATTAATTTAAAATTTTTTTTTTTTTGCTTCAGTTTCTTTATTGTTAAAATGAGAATAGCCTCGACTCTGCCTCATAGATTTGTTGTGAGGATTAAAAACGGTCACTAAATTTAGCTATTTTCTTTAAGGGAAGCTTTAGATAGTTAGGTTGTCATTGTGTTTATTTGGTGTCTAATCTTACTCCCATCTGGAGGGCAATGAATGCAAAAAAAAAAAATCAGAAATAAAATGAACTCTAGAAAGTATGTACATCACCACTCATTCATCTTTCAGAAATTGTTCTAGAGGGAATATAAATTTATTTAAAATGAATGACTGTGGATCTATGGAGGACAGGAGATCATGTGAATGACGGCCACAGATGTGCAGATTTATATTACAAGTTATACATTACAGCGGACAGCTGTTGTGAGCCACTGCTCAGGACACTTCCCCTCTGTGAGGGCTGCTCCCTAACCACCTGTCACGACACCAGGCAGATGGCTGACCCCATCTCCCCACCAAAGCCAATTGACCAAACCAAATTGTGTTTCCCAGGAATTTGGAATTAGAACCCAGCAAATCTAGCCTATCTCTATCAGATATTTGAACTAGGAAAATATACGCTATCGGGGCTGGTACCAGCTGAAGCTGGAAGACAGAAAAGGAAGGTTAGCAGAGGGAGAAGGAAAACAGACAAAACCCATGTCTGAAGCTGTGTAGCTGCAATCAAATCAGGACTCCACGTTTTGTTTTTTTGTTTTTTTTAATATGATTTTTTTAATTGATTTTCTAGAAAGAAGGAGAAAGAGATAGAAACATTGATGTGAGAGAGAAACATCCATCAGCTGCCTCCTGCATGCCCCCACTGAGGATCAAGCCCGCAACCTGGGCATGTGTCTTGACCAGGAATTGAAGGGGGACCACTCAGTCCATGAGATGATGCTCAATCCACTGAGCCACACTGGCAGGGCAGGACTGCATGTTTTGTTCCTTACCAGTTCACGTATGTGGCTTTAAACACGTTACTTCACTTGTCCCTTCTCGGGTCCTCTTCCATGGGCTCATTGCGGTGATTCAATGAGTCAGTATGTGTAAGGCACTTGGAAGGGGGACTAGGGAGTGACACCCTCTTTACAATGTTGCCTCTTGTTATGACCATCTTCTTAATTCACTAAGGTGTGTGTATCCATCCATCTGTGATGGTGATCTGATATCACATGTCTGCAAGTGAGAGGGGACAGACAGGAAGACATCTTATTCCCCGATGACTTCCTAGTTTCTTGGTCTGGTCCTTCATAAGAGGACTTTGTGATTTTGGATCACTTGGAACATCCCTGTGTCCTTCCAATAAATTCTCTCTCTACCCCCCAACAATAATGATAGTTTAATGTCTTAGCTCTTATAAACACACAATGTCTGAGATAGAAACACCAATTTCTGCTGCCCTTTGGGATTGTTTGAACAAACCCTTCTCGACATTCAGGTGAACAATTCGGCATTGAGCACACATTCCCTCCCTTTACCCGCCCTGTGTTGCGATTGTTATTGGATACATACAGAAGTTTTGGAGTGTTCTATTAGAACAGTAATAATCAGAGAGTGCTAGGCATGAGTGTGATATGAAACTCACAGATCATAAAGATGCCTCCAAATTATTATTATAATCTACATCTAAAATCATTTCTGTTTCATAGCTCCCTCTGGTAAAAAAATAAAACTCATAATTCAGTTAGGTAGTTTCTAGATGTGGTTGCTATTGAAAGAAACTCAAAACATATTCCCTAAGATCCTCTTATGGGTGAGACTGACATAATCATAAAAAATAAAAATGCTATTAAATAGACTATAAATTTCAAAATGATACAGGAATGCAATAACCAGCCAGAGGGTTGAAGGAAATCATAAAAGCAAACAAAAACTAAATAGAACCCTGTTCCCCCTTCTCCCAATAAAGATAATGCCAACCCACAAGACGTTGATCAACAGGCTTTTGCAGGTTGGCCCTGCTCAATTAAAGAGGTGGGGTTTTAGGAGGGCCGGGGAACGCCACGCGGGCAGCCAGACTACGGGGCCCATAAATCATTGGGATTTAAATAAAAGCATTCCAAAATAGATAAATTATTTGTGTGTACCCACAAGAAATGCACTTTGCTAGAACCAGAAGAAAAGCCGTGTTTGTAAAATATGCAAACTCTCCCCATAAATCTAAATCAGGACGGTTTCAGGTGCTAACGCGATGTGGTAATATGGAAAGCACTGCAAAATGAGATTTTGGTAAAACAAGTAATAAAATCAATTAAGAAAGTTTAGTCTTCACTGTAAACCTAATTAAGCAAATGAAAAGGGAAGTTCTTTGTAAAACACTCGGAGATAAGCCATCATGCCTTTGGTAGCACTGTTATTAAAAGCATTTATTTCATCGTAGGTACTTCTCCACGCCTCTCCGAAGTATGTTTTGTATCAAATGTATAACCAGTTCGGCAAGTTGAGCTAATTTATAAAGAGCGACACTTGCAAAACCTTTTATAAAACCGTGGAGCAGAATAAGCCACTGTGTTAATCTTGTGACATTGACTGGCTCTCCTCACCACTGAACTCATGTTCTCAGGGTCAATGGTACCCCAAATGCCTGCCACGGTGGTTCTGGGACTCCCTGTCCTAGTAAATATTTCTGTGCCAGGTGACCGGAGTGCCTCACCATCCCCCTTACCGGTTCCAGAGAACGGATCTCGAAATTCAGGGTTTGACTTGTCACCAGATTTTTGCTTTCTGGATTCCCTCACCGTTTTCTGTTTCATTTCTGAACAAGACATAAAGTAATAAAGTCAAATCTTTGGGGTGAGGGAAAGGGTCTGTTCCTAGGAGAATTTTTTTCTTACAGATATTTTTGCTTCCACCATCTGTTTTCTGCCTAGAGCGGCAACATAGATTATTCATGGGACAAAATGATATTTCAGGATAATTGAGCAAAAACATGGGTAGCTCCCAAGTCCTTGGTGTCCTCACTTGAGCTGTTGAACCGACCTGCAAATGCTACCACTGGACTGCTTACTCAATGGGGTACTAGACACCTGCTTTGTCTGAGCCGCCAGCCCGCCACCTGCATCAAGTTCACCTTCAATTACCGGTGCACCTTTCTCGGGTCTCCACAGAACTCTCATCGCGCTGGGCTTGCCATGAGTCATCAGACACGCGGGTTGACAATGAAAGTGAGCATTGATCCATGCCCACTGGTCATTGCGTGTGTGCTACCTGGCGTGATCTCACGCACCGTTCACTAACCCTAGGCTAGGGACGATGGTTCCAGAAAAAGGAATTAAAAGCACAGGCATGTTGAAACGTGTGCTGAAGTCACAAAACAAGTGGGAAGGCTGAGGCCGGGACCTGAGTGCTCAGCGCGCTGACTCTGAAGCCGCACCTCGGTTCCCTCAGTGCCGTCACCCGGCAGTGTCTCGGGGTCAGGCCTCAGCAGTCCGTCACAAAGGGCAAGGACGGCGGCATCGATGGAGCCACAGAAAGGGGATTCCAGTAACCAGTGAGGTGGCTGAGGCTTCTGCTCTGGTGCAATCCTGCGTGGTCTGGAAGGTGTTGGGATGGGAGCCCTAAAATCATACTGAGAACTCTACATCGTCACCTTAGCATGAGGTGGTCAGGGAAAGGCCGTCTGCTCCTCGGACTGGTGACATAGATGAGGTTACAATGATTGTAAATGAATGGACAAAGAAAAAATGACATATATATATATATATATATATATATGCCTTTAAAAAGGACATCCTGTTATTTTGTTATTTGTGACAACATGGATGGACATAGACAGTGTTATGCTAAGTGAAATAGGCCAGACAGAGAAAGACAAATACCACATGGTCTCACTTATAAGTGGAATCAAAAACAAATCCAATCTCGCTGAAACAGAGTAGGAAGGTGGCTGCTGGGGGCTGAGGAATTGGGGGGATGGGCAGGATGGCTGAAAGGTACATTCTCAGTTGTAATATGACTAAGGTCTGAGAATCTAATGTATGACACGGTGACTATAGATTAATATACCGAGATAACACTGTGTTGTATAATTGGATTTTGCTAAGAGAATAGAACTGAAATGTTTTTACACACACAAAAAGGTAGATGTGTGAGGAAAAAGTCATCGTAACACCTCAGGATAGCTGCTAGTAGACGTTCGGCCGCTTTCACTGTGTAGGTGCCCATCAAATCATCACATCGCCACTTTAAATACCTTGCAGTTTGCTAACCATACCTCAGTCAATAGGAAAAAGAGCTCATGCTGCTATTTCCAACATTTTTCTCTTCTTGAACATTACATATAAGTAAATATATGTATTTTAAATAGAAACAGAATCACATTCTTTTTCATAACCTTTTTTTCTCAAAATACATAATGGACATTATTATTCTATCACTCCATGTCAATAAGCATGCATCTATAAAATGATTTTAAACCTGTAAAAATAAAATTGGTATATTAATCTAACAGTATAAAAACGTTTCACTATTTAAGTCATACATTTAAATTGGTACTGTGAGTTTCTAGAATTGGCTAATTTCAGACTTTGCGTAGTCAGATTCTGATAACTACTGTTACATATAATTTATTTCAACAGAGGAAAGAAATTCCCTTTTTCTCTTCTCCCTCTGACTTGCTTCTCCATCCTTTATTTTTCCAGATTGAATCTAAGATAGATCAGTCTAAAAACACAACACCCCTCTAGACTCCGCTGACCATTTTTCCATAACTAATTGTCACAGAGGGGACTTCTTATTTAACTGATTATATGACCTTGGCCCTGAAACATTGCCTTATCCCTACATTGGTATGAAAACATTCTCCGTGTTTATTCTTTTCACATATAATGCAAGATTTGGTCTTTTACTGGTCATGAAAAACCTTTAAAATATGCAGTGTTATATAAATGTAAGATGGTATTACATTATCATATCTTTTTTTTTTTTAAACGCCTTCCGGTGTAAAGAAGTTTTACTAAATATTATCCCATCATATTTCCTCATATTTCAGTAAAAAAGTACCAGGTCCAAGTGTCACTGAACTAATTGCAATTCAGTTTGGTTTGTTCATTTCGTAGGATTTATCCATATTTATTGATTGGTGCCTGTGCTCTGTGCCTGTTCTCTCTCTTCCTCCTAATTCATACCCTTTGCACATCACAAAGGAAAGGACGAAGTAGTAAAAAGAGGCCATCATGTTTAAAAGAAAAAGATTTTAATTAATGCTGTCCTGTGGATAGGAACACATCTGACTCTCCCCCGCAGTCAGGAGGCCTCCTCTAGCTCAAGTACCCGCATGTCTGAATGGCCACAGCCTTCCCATGGGCTCCTGTCACTCCGACTTCCTATGAAGGTTTCCAGTTCAAGACTCAAGACTAAAGTGATCATGGAAACATTTAGGAATGAGTCAGAAAGGCTGGGTAGGCTCCCGTGGCCTCTCAGAAGGCAAATGTGGCCTGGAGCCCAGGGCGGAGACTCCCCGAGCACAGGTGGGGAGCAGAGCGGAGCAGATGGCGAGGCACTGGGGATGAGCGCACCCTTCTTCTTCTCTCCTCAGACACGCCACGTGGACCCCTACGGGCAAGAAGAGTGCTCAAAGCCACCGATGCCTTGGCTTTCCGGGAATTGTTGAAGTGGGCTCTCATGAAGGGGTGCCTCAGCCTGGAGGCAGGTGTGCATGGGCTTCTCCCCTGCCCCGGCCCTGGTCCCCACCTCCTGTGACAGCAGAAGTAGCCGTGATGCCTCATGTGCGTGCAATTCTCCCAGACCAGGAATTCTGCAGCCAAAGCGTCTCTAACTTGTGCGTCCACGTTCAGCCGTTCCTGTGGGAGGCTCACTGAGCCTAAGACCCATGCGAGGATTTTCTCTTTGAACAACCTCTGCTCTCCTTTAAAAGGTGAAGACCCTGAGGCCGGGACAGTGCAGTAACCCCAGTGGCTACTCAGCTAGCGAGGGGGGAGGGGGGGCAAGTGCGATCCGAGTTTCCTTGAGTCCAGCTCTTCTTTGCTTCACTCTCAGGAATGCTTATATGTTTTTCTTTATCTGAAATGTATTTTTAGTTTTCACGATTCTTTGCTTGATCTCAAACGCATCTGCTCACTGCTGGTCAGTAATAAACTCCTCATCTGAGACGGGCACACCGGGGAGGGCATCGGCGGGAAGGGAACCCACCAGAGGCCACCCCACCCCTGGCCCTACACAATGCCATTTCGGGGACTTTGGGGGGCGGGGGGGATGATCCACTGAAAGTCATTCCACTTCTGCAGCTACAAAATCACCCGAGGGAAGCGGCACTTCTGAACTCTAATATTTCACGGCTTCGGATCATTCTGCGGCCGAGAGAAAGGAAAGTGTTGGCGCCCAAATCACCGGCTGCAAGGACCGCGCGGGGGGCGGCAGTCACACCTACGGTAAAGCATGTCAGCGCCCGGCGGCCGCAGCGGGCAGGCTCTCAGCACCCGCGTGGCATTTATCACCGGAGGGCAAGGCTCACCTTGAGTCCTGGGAATTGATCATCGCAGCATTGGCATGGCGAAGAGAATGATCTGATGCCACGTCTGTGAAGATCGGGCAGCAATAGGCGTTTTATTCCCTCCCCACCACAAAGCGGGTCGTGGGAGGAGGGGGTCATAAATCACGCCACTTCACCCCCACCCCTGCAGGTCTGCGCGAGCTGTCTGTCCTCGCCACGCGGGTCGCTCTCCCGCCTCGGATAAATCACTGCAAAGCGCATGTCCCCAACAGGGGGCTGTTAATTAGTTTTAAAGGCCCCTGCAGTTCCTCCAGCGCTTCGAGGAAGTACACAAACCTAACGACGTACAAAAATACCGCGGTTTCGGTTTTTCTTTCTGCGTTTTGTTTTATGGTCAGCACAGGCTGAGATTTTATGAGCTTCCCATGGTGTTTTGCAAGTGAAGCTACATGCAAATGTACAAAGGGAAGGCTGTTGAGATTGACTGGGATGAATGCGGTGTTTATCTTGTAGCTGGATGCGCGCATCTCCGCTCGAGCTGGAGGGAAAGGAGGCAAGGCGTGGGGTGCCTTTGGCTGCAAGGCCCAGGTCAAGGTCGCAAAGCGCTGCACCTGCAGATTTGTTCCACTTTGCACCCAGCCTGGCGTCGGTGCTGCCCTTTGTAGTCTCAGAGAGCAAAAGGCATGGTGGTAGACTAGGGGTAGGAAGGCTGAGAATGTGAGCAGGAGAACTGTTACGGAGCTTAGAAGAAGGGGATCTTCTCCTTCCCTACCACACTGCCCTCCACACGCCTCACTGTATACTAGAGCCTTGAGGGACCCTGGAGATGATTATTGACCCAGGCCAAAACATGTCGGATTGGATTCTCAGGTCAACAAGTAGACATCAACCATGTGCAGGGGCCAAGGGACTGTGTTCCAAACACAGGGACCCTCGAACAATCTCTGCTCTCAAAGAACATACATATCAGCTTTTCTTCTTGTTGTGAGAAAATGCTGTCCCCATGAGGCCACACAGTCTTTCTTTTCTTCTATATCTCAATGAGAAAATGAGAAAACATCTAACCTTCCCCAGAAGGTGGGACATGAATATTCTAACAGCTAATATACAATGAGTGTTTGTCCCCTGCCCAGCACTGGAATAAGAACTGTACAAGGGATATCACTGAATCCTTTCCCAACCTGCTTCCTCCCGCCCCCGAAAAAAAAAAAAAAACAACAACTTGAAATGATTACCTCTCCCATTTTACAAAGAGCATACCTGAGGCAAGGCATAGGGAGTCTAGCTGTCTGGCCAGGTAGGTGGCAGAGGAATACACTGAACACTTACTTCCCGAGTCTAGGGTCTGAGATCTTTGTGTTGACACAATCCTGCCTCCCTCAACCACGTAAGCACTTATGGATTGGCTAGAGAAGATTATTTATCTGAGACTTTCTCATTGTGGTAGTGGCCAATACTTGGTCAGATAGAACAATTCTGATACCTGAAAGAATAACAGAATTTTTGGATGATAATAAAATAGAGATACATGAATGAATATATAGATTTATTGAAACAGAAATAGCTAAATACCAAAATAACAGCTAAGATTCACTTTTGAGGTGACACAGGACATATTTGATTATCGCCCTATTGACTCTTACCCGATTCACAGCCTTCTTTCTCTTTGGTCAGTCCTCCTAAAGACTCCTATTCCATTTATGCCCGTCTAGCCTCCACAAAGCCTCTACACCTCCCCCTTTTTCATGTTTATGGTTTTGGAATTTACCTCCATAGGCAGTATCAGACACCTTAGGGAACCCAATGCTTTTAGGTAGCGTAACAACTTACCCCCAAATGTCACCCAGTTACCTAAAATGGTTTTCCAATTGTATCACCTTCCAACAGATACATGGCTGGCCATTTCCCTGCTGTATTTTCCTAATCTACCTGGATATTACGACTGATGTATCAGTCTTATTTGGCATTTTTCTATTGTTATCTGTAAGAAAATAGAGCCAAGATGTTCAGAGTTACCAAAGGAAGTTTTTAACAATTAAATATCTGAGAGATCTTTACTAGTTTTACCTCAGGAGCGCAGTATATTTAAACTTACTGTCATTCTATTTAAATTCAGAAGACTATTAGGATGGTCAAGTCAAATCAAAGGCAAGAAAGGCGGGCTCTCTTAGGGCTGAGCTGGGGCGGTGATGAGCACAGTCAGCAGACAGGCAGCAGGTGAACTGATTCTCAGGAAATTAAGGAATAGCCACAAACAAATGAGTAAAAAATGTGATAGTTAGTAAAAGTGGTTGGCAAACATGATTGTTTGGATAATCAAGTTATACCACACCTCATCGGTGCATGCCACCTAGACGCATACATTCCAGATAGTGTAAGGCGTTATTTTAGACAATAAAAAAACTATGAAATTCTAAAACCATACATATTAAAATTTTCACTGTTCTCTGTTGTTACCTGAGGGTGGTGGACTCTTATCTAATGAAAAAGAGAATTAAAAGTCTCAAACCAGGAATATTATATATGACAAACAAGCAATATTGTTACCAATAAGTAATGTGTCCTTGAAAATAAATAAGGAAAGCTCTAACACAATAATAGACAAATGGATTATGAACATGAGCAAATATCTTCAAAAGAAGAAATGTAAATATAGTTTGGCTAATAAATATGTGAGAGAGTGTTTTAACTTCTCTGGAAAATAAGAAAGAAATGCATATGAAAGTGTGTGTTCTATTTGCTGTCAAATTGTTTCAAGGTTGGTGATGGTACAGCGGGGCAGGCTTTTGCAAATGCTTCTATTAGGAGAATAAAATAACACAGTGTTCCTTGTAAATCAATTGGTTCTGTGTTTCAAGATCGTTAAACATACTTCTGCTGTTTTACCAAATGATCTCATTTCTTAGAATTTAGCTCGAAGAAAAAATAGGCCTTAAAATGTACAAAGAGATGCTTACAACACTTATAATAGCAATAAAATAAAATAGAATAAAACTCTCTGCATGTCCAATAAAGAGGTGTGGTCACTCAATTTCAGAATATTGATATAAAAGAATATAGCAGCTCATGTTCCCAAAGAATAGTATAAAGATGAGGGAAGATGATAACGTGTAAATATTCAATTATCAACAAAACCGGAAAAAGATTTAAAAACATACTTCTAGTGATTTTGGCCAAGGAAAGAAGACAAGTGGGGGGTTTCTTTTTCTTTCTTTCTTTCTTTCTTTCTTTCTTTTTTTTTTTTGAAGGAGTTAATAAACATACTTCGGAGAATTTAGTTATCATGTTACAGTTTTTAATGCAAAGGAAATACAGCGAATGTACAGGCTTGTCAAATGTAAAGCAATCTGTTCTGCTGAGAACAAGATGCTTGTTTAGACTTGACTCAAATGTTGAATCTAGTTATCTGTAGACAATAATATATAGCTATTGCCTATATTCATTCGGTTGTGAATCTTCTATCTGGAATAAGGACTACATACCATTCAGATCAATGGAAAAGAGAA
Source organism: Tadarida brasiliensis (assembly GCA_030848825.1). Classification (NCBI taxonomy): domain Eukaryota; kingdom Metazoa; phylum Chordata; class Mammalia; order Chiroptera; family Molossidae; genus Tadarida; species Tadarida brasiliensis. Next base: position 66,339,691 of record CM061270.1, on the reverse strand, counting down.
GTTGGACATGCAGCGTTCATGGCCATATGACTGTGTGATGACCCCTGCCCGAGACTAAACAGCCAAACCAGGGTCACCATCACCCCGCAGCTCAAAGGGTGCATTGGTATGAAGGAGAAAAAACCACCTGTTCCTCCAGGCTCTTGACTGCCATCTGCCAGAAAATGCCCTTTGGTTATAACTACAAAAGTCAACGGCGCCCCCTGGTGTTGCAGTGTGTAACTTGACATGGCAGCCTTGAGCCATGTTACAGGATGACAAAGTGACTGATGTCTACTAGATCAGCGGACACTTAGAGGATAGGTCTAGAAGAGATGGTGCGGGGCAGACAGTGAATAATGAGGAGAGGAGAAGCTCCGCCCTCACTTTCTGCCTGCTCTCCCCTGCTCCCCATCTGATGTAGGGAACTCTCCGCCTGGGAAAGCAGGTAGACGGTCACGTGCGCCGTCCTGTGGACTGGCCTGCAGTGGGAGAGGGTGTGACGGGGGATGAGCTAAGCAGGAGGACCGAGTGCACGGCTCAGAAATGTGCAGTTAGAATGAAACAACCCTCGAGTCCATAAAATTAGGAGAACATTCCTCTTTTTTGAGTTGGTTGTTGGATCAAATATCCACGCATTTGTCCGTGCGTACATATATTACCTGGCAAATGGCAAGTGCCTGAAAATGATAACAGTGATGTAAAGACAGCTTCATCCCACTGACATGTTAGCCAATTCTAGAGAAACTCTTACTGGCATTCTTAAACATTCCTCCTGTTGTGTTAGAAGGAGCTAGACAAACAAGACCCTCTTAGCATGGAAAACACGCGTAGTCCCGACATTATTAGCTACAGAGCAAATCTCTCAAACTCTCTGGACCTCTATTTCTTCATATGTAAAGGGGAGATAAGAGTAATACTGCTCCTTCCCAATGCGATCCTGTCTATAGGACTCTACACATTATAGTAATTATATATGCAAAGGATTGTGTGTGTGTGTTCACATACACATGTGTGCATTGCGTATTTCTTCTTAACCCCTCTGTTTTCTTTTCTTTTTTTAATTGAATTTATTAGGATGACATTGGTTCTCAAAACCACACAGGTTTCAAGTGTACAACTCAACAAAACATCACCTTGAGTCCCCAAAACACCTCGGAAAAATGTAAAAGGAGCTTGCAGGCTTTGTTTTGAAACAAGCAGGGGACCCGGAAATGATTCTGCTTTGTTCTTCTTTTTGAGAGGCAGAGAGCAGAAGGCAGCTGCCAAGTGTTTGAGTTCTTGGGGCTGAGAACAAGCAAGGAGAAAGGGGATGAACCACTGTCCACGCTTGAAGTTCTGAAGGAGATCTCATTCCTTTAACAGCACCCAGCTGCCCCATCAGAACCATCCGTGGCGACTCCTGGGAAACGTTCCTTAAACTTGATAAATACTGCCTTGGAGTTGACTGAGTACATTCTATAGGTCAGTATTTCAGTGTTGTATTTTTTAAAATTTATTCCTAAGTATTTCATTGTTTAAAAAATTTGTTTTCTACTACAGTTTTAACCAAGAGAGAGAAGAGAATCTATTTCTGAGTACAGAGTTTAGACAGACGGAGACTGTGTTGACTGTGTCAAGATTCCTGTACGGACCCATGAGTTCCTGTTTAGTAATTAAGAATGTGGTTTTCTGCAGACTTGCCACATCGTACAGCAAGTGAATGTGAATAGAAGAATTCCTCAATCATCTGCCTCTGACTTTAACAAACATGGACAGGTGCTAGTGTTGTGAGTAAAAAGTTAGATGTCGGGATTTTGCCCTTCTTTTTCTCCCCTACTCTATGGCATGGATTCAGAAGGCAAAGGGGACCAGATTTAAACGTTTCTTTGGTCTGGATATTCACCTGTTAACACAGACCGCATTTTTAAAAAAGTATTTACACAGATTCTTTCTCTTCTTCCTGTGCCTATTTTTTATGTAAATGACTTGGTAACACTGAGCTTCATTAACTCCAAAATATGCGATCCTCATCTTTTATTTTTCCTTTCTTCAACCTTCAAAAAAGTGTTTCATACATTATGAAAAATGGTTTCTAGTAAGACTGAAGCCACAGCACACAGATAATTTGGGGCACAGGCATACACATTTTATCGTTCCATAAGCTAACAATAAACATAAAGGCAGATGTTATTGCACATTTCCATATACATGAAGGAGGCATTTTCCTAGCCCCACGTTTACTATAATTGTATCATTCAGGTATTACTTTCCCTTCCTTTTAAAGTTTTCCTAACTCTGCTTTTCTTAGACCACCTTATGAAACTTACAGGAGCATTTATTTTTTTAATGATAGTCTCAGGAAGCATTATTTTTCTGTAGCATCAGGGGAAGACTATGCCAATGTGAGACTTTGGTTGGAGTGGTAGATGCTTCAGGACAATTGGGGGAGGCAGTAATTGAAGAATCTGGAAGATGCTAAGATGGCTCCAGTGTCCAAATCGGTCAACACTTGGTCTCTCCTCTAATTTAGTCCCCATCTGCCCCGCCCCCACAGCCTGATCCATAAAACTTCCAAAAGTCAACCTCTGACGATGTAGCGCTTTCTCTAAATCTTTAAGGACCAGCACTGGCTCCCTATTGTCTGCTCATCGAGCCTGGATTCTTTGGACTAATGTTCAGTGCCCTTTATGACTTCCCCTCTTCTAACCTACATTATTGCCAATTACTCTTCATTATGAGTCCTCACCAGGAGCTAACTGGATTTTGCACTGATTTTGATTGAGAGACAGTGCCCTACTTCAGGGTCCAGAAAGTCATGCACAGAGTACCAGTTCAGAAGGGTACAAAGATGCCCAGGCACAGGTACTGAGTGCCATGGTGTGCACCTACGTATGTTTCCATGAGTTTTCCACCTTCTGCTGTCAATTGATGAATGATTAAAACAATTTACTGAGCACCTACAGTGTCTCAGACTCTCAGGTAAGTATTTGCTTATGCATTTGATACTCATAGTGAGTCAGTGAGACAAGGCAATAATTACTCTTATTTTACAGATGAGTACCAATGGGAATAAGTAGTCTCTTTAGGACAAACAGCCAGTAAGTGAACCAGGATTCAAACTTAGATTTGTTTGACTTCTTTGTCAAGGTAGGCTTCCTGGAGGAGGCAGTTTGAACTTCATTACATTTGATTATTAATAAATCAATCCATTTTTTTTTCTTTAAAAAATTAAATAAAAATAAATGAAGATCAATCACTCAGACTTTTGAACAGTTGTTTAATTTACTACTATGTTACCTTTGACATTGACAGATTGTATGAAACTCAGTTAATTTCAATACTCCAGCAAAAATCCATCCCCCATCTCTCTTTCTTATTAGGAGCACTGGTAAACTTCGTAAGTCAGACTACACTGCTAATCATCTTATCTCCAATGTCCAGCATGGTGCTTGACACATGGATGGTGATCAATATCTCTTAAATGAACAAATGAAAAGCAAGTCCTAGGCTCAGGTTTGTACCAATGCTTATGAGGATTCAAGAGAATGGAACAAGCCAACATATCCAAGGACACCAAGCAAGTGATGACTCAAGCAAGATTTTGTGGATACTTATGTATGCAGACTAGACCCTGAGTGCTAAGTCTGTATTGTGATAAATCTGGAGGAGTGGACATTAGGTTTCTGTCCTCAAAAGCTCAAAATCTAATCTGGTTTCATCTCCCAATGCATTTCTTATGGGTTATACCAAGACACCAATGATGTAAATAAAACATTCAGATTTCTTGCAGAAATGTTACTCCACTATCCTTCATGCAATAATGCAGCACTTTGTAACAAGCTTTATAATGAGGCTATGAATTAAAGTGATGCATGGCTTTTCTGAGATACAATATGCATCATAACAGCCTGTATTAACAATTTAAAACCATATAATGTGCTTTATAAGCTAATAAAGTAGCTGCCTCTAAATGATTTATCAAATATGAATAATGCATCCAGAAATAACTTACAGGAACAGGGCCAGCCTCCTCCTCTCCTTTGCTAGCTTTTCTCCACAGATGATACCGAGGACACATGGGGGCTGAGTTACTGCATTCCAGCCACCAGTCTCCAGCTCTGCCAGGAAGCCTGCCCAAGTTTTCCCCGGAGCCTCCTGGTCTACTGCAATTCCCAATGTTCCAGCCACCCTGTCTGCCTCTTCCCACCTCTGCGTCTCTCTCTACACCTTTACCTGCCCCTCTAGGATTCTCTGATTGTGGAGTCTTCCTCATTCCCTCATCCTTCCTGCTTCATTCAAGGGAGGAGATGGGCTATCCTAGAAAGTGTCCTTATAGGAGCAATTTTATATAGTAGATTAAGCAGTCAGTAGATTAAGGAGTCAGAAGGGAGAACTTCAAGGGCTCATAGCCCAGAAAGAAAATAGTTACACATGATTTCTAAGCTTCTAAGATATATTGACATACGAGTGTTAACTGCCCCAACCCTTAAATTCTAACTCTGTGTCATGCTCAGAACTTTGTGTTCTGAACACTGCAGTTGTGAACTCGAACAGTGATTACTGGAAGACTCAACGCATGGCGGATCTCTTCCGGGCTTCTTTGGGGAAACTTGACTTTGGGGAAATAAATATTCATGTGTACAAAACGAAAAGCACAGAGGAGACATGTTCAAGGGAACACTGTTTCTACCTAACCACGATAATGAGCTAGCTCTTAAGAAACCCCCAGACACCCAAAACAAACTCAATTTCAAATAGTCATGAGCACTTGCTAGAAGAAACAAGTCCATGACTGCTACAATCCTTCGCAGAGACCCACAAAGAGAAGACTAGGCCAGGTTATTTAAGACAAAGTCAACTTTCTACAAATGTATGACGTGTATGTGGATCACGACTGGCTGGCAAATAGATTAAGATTCTGAAGAGCCCTAGCCATAGCCTGAGCCCATTCCCATACCTCACGGGCAATGTGCTGAGGGCTACTTGTAGGACAGAACATCTGTGAGGGATTCCTTCCTACAAGGACACTGCAGCTGTCTTCTGAAAGCTGGAATGTGGCAGTAAAAAGAAGCGAGATCTCTGGAGGTGCAGAAAGGAGGGGGCAGATTGGAATAAGATAACAAAGAGAATTCCTCCATAAGCCTGAAGCTTAGAGCTAGTCCATAACGTAGAGAGAGGTCTCTCAGCGTTCAGAGAGAGGGAAGCTTGTCTATAAAGCATAAAGACAACTTTGGAATATCTCTGGTATTCCTATCCCAAGATTTTCTGAAGGAAAAATCATGATACAGCCCTCAAACATTTGAAATCAGTGGTGGACTAATCCAACTTACAATGATGCCCAGATGCAGGTCATCAAAAAATTAAACTCACTCAGACCCCCTTCCCCAATACGGCCTTAAGGGAAGAAGTAGTATGCTCTTTTTTAGAATTAGACATCACTTATCTTATTATCTACTCTTCTTTTACACCAAATGGCTGGCATTCAATAAAAAATGACAAGGCACATGACAGTGCAAGACAATGAACCTCACGTTTAAGAGGGAAAACACTCAGGAGATGGCCCCCATGGAATTGACAGAAACATGTGTATAATTGTGCTGGAGTGTGGACTTATGGCCATGGGAGAGTGACTTTTATCTGACTACAGCTCCTGCCACAGCAACTGTGAAACTGGATGAAACCAGTAGCTCGCTGGTCCTCAGGCACCAGAAAACAAATAGCACAGGAGTTTCAACACAAGAGAAGGGGACACTCAAGACTTGAGCTCCTCAATCACCTTCCTGGGAAAAAAATGCCTTTATTTTAGCAAAAGTTGATGCAGCCATAGTAGATCCTTTTGAAATTAAGCTTGTCCTTTTGAAATTAAGAAGAAATATAAATCTGAAGCTGCTGACGTGGGTTGAATGTGAGGAATGGAACACCGAGGAGAAAGGGCCCAGAGTCCACTATGCGGATGCCCTACGAGTCTGCGGTTGAGTTCGGCTGTATGTCCAGGAAGACACCAACTGAGACTTACTGGAGAACAGCTGCTTTGGGCTGAGAGGGGAACAGACACTGGAGTACTGTGTTTGGGTACTACTGCGGCAAGAGCAATGCTGAGGAATGATGGAATGATGGCTGTGCCAGACCAGTGGCGCCTCGTTAATGATTTCTTACCAGCCCTAGCAGCCAGCTAAAATAACAGAAAGGCCACTCCTCATGAGTAAGAAGAACACATCTCAGACTAAGACCTACCCTCTTCCCACCTTAAAGAAGAAGTCAACCGCACCGTAATAAGACCCTCAGGGGAAATAGAATTTGAAGGGTGTGTCTCACCAGGTTCAGAGGACATGGGGAGAGCAGTGAGCACTTCACAGATCTGCAGCAGCACATCAGAAACAAGCCAACATATGTAAGGCGATCACCGTTCCATGGCGCTGCCTGCTGAAACAAGAACACATAGTCCCAAGTCATGTTTCTATACCCCAACATTAAAGAATCCAAAGAGGGAATTAAGAATTAAATTCCATTTACAATAGCATCCAAAAGGATAATATTCATAGTAACAAATTTAATCAAAGGTGGTCAAAGACTGGCATGCTGAGAATGATACAACATTTCAGAAATTAATGATGACCTAAAAAAAAACAACTGAAAGATATCCTTTGTTCATGAATTAGAAGACTCAATAGTATTAAGATTTCAACACTATACAAGATGATGAACAGATTCAACGCAAATAATAATGGCCTTAAATATCACATTAGAACTGATTGACTTAATAGAATTTTATAGAACATTTCATCCAAAAACTGGAGGATACATATATTTTTTTCAACTGCACATGGAACATTCTCCAGGCTAGATCACATGCTGGGCCACAAAACAAGCCTCAGTAAATTCAAGAAGATTGAAATCATGTCAAGCATTTTTTCTGACCACAATGGCACACAACTAGAAATTAACTACAGGAAGAAAACTGGGAGAGAAAATATGTGGAGACAGCCACATGTTACTAAACAACCAATGGATCCACGAGAAGAGAGCAAAACTTCTTAGTGGGTTAGATATTTACTTTGGGGTGATGGAAACGTTGGGGAACTAGATAAAAGTGGAGATTGAACAACATCTTGAATTACTAAATGCCTCTGAATAATTTTGATACTTTGCATGAAATTAATAAATTTCTTCAAAACCAAGTGATACAAGTAGAAATAAAAAACCTGAATGACCCTGCAGTTACCAAAGTAATTAAATCATACTGAGAAAAATTCTGACATAGCAATCTCCAGGCCTGGATGGCTTCACCCTGGATTTTATTAAATATTTTAGGAAGAATAACACCATTTCAAATGATTACCTTGGGTCACACAGTAGTAGCAGTACATGGATGGAACATTCACCCAGGCCTCCTGCACTGCCCTCAGAAGAGACGTAGAAGCTCAAACACTTGCCTCATGTCCTGCACCTTATAAACAGTGAATCCGAGAACTGAACCTCTGTCTGAACCCAGAGTTTCTGTCTTTGACCATTGCTCTGGTCCGCCTCTGGAAATGTCTTGTTCCTAACACTGGAAGCATAGGTTTGAAATACAAACAAACAAACCAAAAAATGGACAAAAACATATCACAGGGTATAAGCTAAAATACCGGAAATTCCTCTGAAGAATCATTCCCACTAAGTCAAACTGAGAGAAATGCAAATTCATCAGCAAGTGATACCAGCCAACGTTCCTAAGATCAGCAAACATTGAGAAGTTGTGCAATGCCAGGCGTAAGTGACGAGGTGGCCAGACGAGAACTATGGCGCACCGATCCTGTCAGTGTCTTTAGCCATGTTGGCAATGTTCAGAAGGACCTTCATGTCATTAAGTAAGCATTATGGTTAATCACTTCCATTCCTGAGCACGTATCTCAGAGAAGTCTTACATGGGGATCTGTACAAAGCAACTGAGTGCAGTTGGAGTGTCTAAGTAACGTATTATGAGAGCGATGAACTAGATATAATATGCTGCACTATAAATAGATTAAAAATATACTTCAAAAAATAAAGTAAGAAATAGAATGAGATTAAAACACAATAACACGTATGCAATTTAAAGCTATACATGCCAAACAACACTGTCCAGTGTGTGTATTTATGGACATACACACTTTAGAGTGGAGCTCTATGCATCAGTAAGAGGAATGCAAATAGAGATCGGGACCAGAAAGAACTTTTAAAAAAATAACAGGTAGGGCCTTTCTTTCATCAGTAACAATACTGCTAGGTAACTAAACCCTGATGAACCGAATTTCAACTCCTGAGATTCAAACATGAAATCACTTTGAGGTTTAAGAGAACTAACTGATCCCTCTCCAGTAAACAATTTTTGGATTCAGTTCTGTATAAATACATGCAGCACTGCTCTAGGTAATAAAACACATACCTCAAAACGGCGAGTTTCGAAGTGTGTGCGTGTGTGTGTGTGCTACAGTTCTGCATTTCCATCTCTAGAAGCTATCCTAGGAGCAAAGTATAGAGGAATCTGGAAAGCTTTGCTGCCCGACCAGAACTGCAGTCCCATCCATTCACTGTGGCCCCTCAACATCAAGGTGCCCAGATCTCTGCAGAGACCAACACTGATTTAGATGGCACTTGGCTGAGTACACCCAGGACTATTCTACATGAACACCTACATGTAGAAGGAGTGACATGTGGGTCATACTCTCTTCCTTACTTAAAATGTACAGGCACAAAGCTCAGTCTCTATAAGAGACCCTACTGTCACTGGCCTGGGACAGACCATGTTAAAAGAAGAAGCTATTTCTGCCCTCTGACCCTTTCCCCTGAGTGGCTCCCCAGGCTGATGGATGACTTGCAAACAGCATTGCCCTAGTTTTCTCCAACAAAATAAGCAAAATCACCCTATGCTTGGGGCCAGCACGCCCTCATTCAGTTTGGACACTGCACTTCTGCCTGAGCGCTGATTGGCCTCCAGGTTGGTTTTATTTCAGATTTCTCTTGTGATTTGTACTTTCTCATGGATGGCAGCCTCATGTAAGAGACTGCTATCAATTTAAGGGCACATGATAGTCTATGGAATGAATGAATGAATGAATGAATGAATGAATGAATGAATGAATGGACGAACACAATATTTTATACCCAAGGTGATGATGCACATGAGACACGCAGGTCCTTTCTACTTACAGGGCACTCCCAACGCAGTGGAAACCAGGAAGCATAGAAAAAAGCAGCATCGGCAGGGGTGAGCTGTCTAGAAACTGGGTGGATGAGAACACAGCACCTCAGTCAAGTTTTGAAAGAGGAAAGTGCTAAAGCACTGCCGAAAACGCCAACTGGAGCGATGCTAGGTTCTCATCAAGGGGAGCACTAACTGCTTTGAAGTGGCATTAGAGAGATTGTCTCTCATATGTTATTACTGTAGTTCATATTGATTCATTCTCTGTAGCTGAATTATCTTTAAAAAATTTATGGTGCATTTTTATGGCAACAGCCAATCATGCATATCATTAGTGTGCATCGCAAGGAGTTGAAGACAAGAGGAGACGGATGGCTTTTCAATTATTGATGGAAATGAATTGCCAAGTGTAGCTAGCTTAAGAAATGCAATAAAGAGCAAAAGTCCAATCTCTGGCTCTGTGCACACACACACACACACACACACACACACAACCTCACTAAACAAATTCATATTTCATCTCAGCAGTAAGTGAAGAAGGCAATTAAGTGACTTAAAACTTCAGACACTGCTGGAATTTTACATCACAAAGTAAAATAAAAAAATATTGCCCATTGGCATTTCAAAGAAGAATGGTCAGAATTTCAGCTTGAGCAGGTGCTTCCTCAGTCGCCACCTGCAGCCCTGCCCTGGGCAGGAACCCCTGCCACACCTCTAGATGGGTGTCTCCGTTCCCCGATCAGATGCCAGCTGTCACTAGAGATTGGTGCCAGGGCTGCTGACAGAATCGAAGTCACTTTACGAGGAAAGCAAGTTTACCAAATTCATAAATGGACTATTTGTCCACGTATAATGTGGTTTCACCGTTGACTTTTAGGTTTCCCTGAGCAAATTACTTATTCTCTCTAAAGATAGATTTTTTTTTTTTTCATCTCTAAAGTGGAAATCACCGTAGTAGTACTCTATGGAGTGATTTAGGGATTAAATGATAGCACACACTTCAAAGTTATCAGCAAACGGTTTGGGTTCATGTTATAATTATGCTCGGAACTGGTAATGCACATGTTTCTAGGGCCATGCCCGCAAAGGGGGCCACATCGCTGTCGCCCAAAGCACCGCAATAAATGGCTACTCTCCATACTCATGACAGCCCTCTGTACCACTTAGCAATTATTTCGCTGCTTTTACCAACTCCATTTTCTTTGACTTTAATATCATTTCAAAATGTAACACTGTCCTGAAGATGCCATCCGGCCTCATTCATTTCACATCTAATAGAGTGTTTGTTCCTGTATCGTGAAGAGTCTTGGGCCATCAGACATGACCTATGCTAACTTCTCATGTACCCATTAACGACAAATATGTTTCATCCTTGGCATCCTTTCAGTCCCAGAGGAGAGCTATTCAGATTCAACCAATGATCTTACATAGGTTCTTTTTAAAACATTTTTAAAAATTATAGTTTACATTCAATATTACTTTGTATTGGTTTCAGGTGTATGGCATAGTCGTTAGACACATATACTTTATAAAGTGTTCCTGCCGATATATGCTTCATACCTTCCCCACATCTAAAACCACATCTTGACTCCATATTTTCATTCTGAGCCCTCAACCCAAATGGCTAACTACTACTGGGAAAATCTACCTGGATGTTGCATACAAAACCCATATCAAGCATATTTCAAATGGAACCCTAAATTCCATTTGCAGCCCAAACTCCTATGTTCACATAGTGAATCTGTCTAGCTACTCAAGCCACATACCTTTATGTCATCCTTGACATATTTTTCATATGCCTGCTACCCAGTTGCAAAGATATGTCACTTTTACCTTTGAAACTATTTCCTGAGTCCATTTACTTATCTCCAAATGAACAAATAACTACTCTAATTCAATCTACCCCCGTCACGAGAACTACTGCAATAACGTATGGCTGGTCTTCTTGACTCCTGGCTTGCTACTTTAAAATCTAATCTCCATGTCACACTAAGAGTTATATTTTAAAGCACTTATCCAACAGCATTCAAGGGGTAAGCCTTTGATGGTCTGGCCCCACTGACCTCACAGCCCCGCTCTGCTGCCTGACCCCCATGCACGATGCTTCTGCCAGGCTCAGTGACCTGCAGTTCCACTCGGTTGCCTTCAGCGATTTTTCACCTTTTGTCTTCCCATCTCTTTGGCCAGTTCCTGTTACTCATCCTCAATATATCAGCTTTCTGGAATCTTCCTGACACTCCAGACTGTGTTGGATGCCCTTCTTCTGGGCTTTTATATTACTCTGAAATGTAGTCTTTCTTTGTGTCTTTCCCATTGAAGTGTGTGATTTCTCAGCGTGGGAGTATCCAATAGGTAATTGGTGATGGAGTCACGGAGTTGTTATTACAAAGGGCAGAACTAACCATCTCAGTTATCAAGTACAGGCGTACCTGTGTGTTGGACCATGGGTCGGGATATAATCACCCAGAGCAGCACAGAACGGAAAGAGGGCTCTGGACAGAGCCCTGGGGATCACCACCAAGATCCTTTGGGATGTGATCAAGGCCATGAAAAAACAGGAAGAATAATTTGCAGGGGTATGTGAGATGTCAGGGCAAAACAAAACAAAAGCCACAGAGGGAAAAGGAGAGGGGTGCAAAGCAAGGAGACCTTAATGCACTGAAGTGAGGTCACATGTGCAGAGCGACAGCTAGTCCATAGGAAGAATGATCTGCTGCAGTGAAAGATGACACAATGCAAGGAGCAGAGCCAACGATGTGGAAGTCGAGTGTGGCATTTAGACCAGACAGATACTGAAGCATCTTAGGATGACTTTATCTGGGGAGGAAGTCAATGTAAGAAACAAAACAAAACAAAATTGCCTATCAAGACATAGGAAGTAATGTGTAATTAATGAGTTTCCAAAAACACACAACGGATGAATATGGATGGCCCTTTTACAAATCCTTTATATCAGATAAAATGGGGCTAAAAAAATCACCGCGTATAAAGCCTGCTGGCTGAAGGACTTTTTGTTCCGAGCTCCACCTCACACCAAAGCCTTGAGATCCCATGATTCATTAGTGCCACTGGGTTTATTTTTATACAGGTTAAATCACCTGTTGTGAGAATGTGATTCTGGGTCATTACACAGTGAATTTTAATAAATTAAACCTGCTGTCCTTTTCAAAAACAACACGGGTCAACGACTGTGATTAAGTTGTCTATATTAATAAGTGGTTATCTCTCGGATAATTATCATTTCCTCTAAGTGATTTGTATAAATGGAAAATGTCTTTAAATAGTTCCAAGTTATTTATATACTCACCTTTGATATGTCCTGTGTGATTAAATATCTGTGTATGGATACTCAGGGTTCTAACTTCAATATTTCGTTCAATACCCTGAGTCACTTCTTTCCAATAAGGAAGCAGTGTTGCCTAGTGGTTAGAGACACAGCCAGAGGTGCAAACAGCCTGGGCTGGGTCCTCAGCTCTAACTAGGCCTTTGATCTTGGGTATGTTGTTCATCTATCTGTGACTCAGTCATTTATTGGTAACCTGGAAATAATAATAGTAGTTGACCATTAGAATCATTCTAAATATTAAGGTAATGCAGTCATAAAGTCTTATACAAGTAAATGTTTGGTAAAGTTCTTAGAATAGTCTGGTGCAGGATAAGCACTTAATGAGTAAACCGCTGTAATTTCCATCATTCTGGCTTTCTCTTTCACAGGGAGCAGCACCTCTTGCTTGTTTTGTCATTGCTATTTTTGCAACAATGAAAAGGTAATCAGCAGTGAAGCAAAAGTTAAAACAGAAAATTCCAAAATAAAAGGAAAGAACAGAAACCGTAACATAATATATAATGTAATTCATATAATGTATCATAACATTATGCCACTGGTATTTTGTGTCATTTTCTTCAACCTCAGGTAAAACATAGCCTTGGAACGTAGATCTTTTCTATTTCAAATTCTGAATTTCTATTGCCGACAAAGACAAATTATCCTTTCCAGTGGATGGCTTGGCAGGCATGCCAACATTTTTTGAGGAAAAAAAAAAGGGGAAAAGCCACTTTCCCAAGCTCTGAGGACAAGTGTCCAGTTGCAGTGACATGGGGAGAGCTTTACTGCGCTGAGTCAGATCCCTTGGGCCTCTGTGAAATAGCATGTTTTTAAGAGCGGGTCCATCTAGAAGCTAGTGCCATACCGTCTCCTTGGTGGAGTCCCTACTGTGATGCGTGTCTACTTGTTTTGCGATGTATTGGAGTGCCTATTAAGTGACCAGGAAGCTGCTAAATTCTGGGCATACGAAGATGAACAACATGTAGGTGTCTTTGGCCACAGTTGTTTTTCTAGTTACTGGGTGAAGGATCACCAGAGCTATAAGAAAGCTGGGATGTGTGAATATTTAGTTCCAATAGCAGTCCCGTGGGAAAGGACGGGTAGTGGGAAAAGGTCTGCACAGAAGATCTTAAAGCCCATGACGTGAATGATTACATTCATGCAGAGGGTGGATGATGTGGACAGAAGAATGTATTAGTACAGACTTCACCAACTGAATGTTTTAAATTGGTCTTTGAAATGAGAACAGTTTTCCACACTGAGGAAAGAATATTCCAAAATGCATCACTGAGCAGTATCCAAACCCAGAGGCCGCATGAGGGGCATTCGGACAGTGGGGTCTGGAGGTCAGTAGAGACCTGGCTAAATCAGGTAGCCAGGGGCCTGCTCAGGGCCTGTTGGGCCCGTGGAACTGAAAGACTTCTACTTTGCTCTATAATCACCGAGGACACAAATACTATCGAGAATCCAAATCACCTGACAAATTTTTATTTTAGAAAAATGACATAAGATGAAGCAGAGATCAGTTGGGAAATGTTAGAAGAGAGCATAAACCAAAGAAGTGTCCGTGAAGATGGCCAAAAGGGAAGCTGACTGGAGACATCTGTCACTCAGACATCTGTTCACAATCAGGAGCACTCAGGGGCCAATCAGGTGGAAAGGTGAGAAAAGGAGGAGGGAGGAGACCACGGTTTCTGGTGGAATGGCTGGATTATGTCTTTAGAGATAAAAGCAGCAGGTCTGCGAGAAAAGGTGAGGACTTTGGTTTGGACGTAGTGCGTGGGAAAGGTCCACGTAGCATCCAAGAGCAGATATTTATGGGTTATGAAAATAAGACTCAGGGACACAGGGAGAATTCTGGGCTCAAGGCAGAGATTTAGAACATAGGCATACAAGTGTTATGAAATAGATTACAAGAGAAAAATTAGGGGAGAGAATGAAGGGTTATTAAATGTAAAATGTAAGGTCTAAATCAGCAGTTCTCAACGTAGGGGTCGAACGACCCTTTCACAGGGGTCGCCTAAGACATAACAGTAGCAAAATTACAGTTATGAAGTAACAACGAAAATAATTTTATGGTTGGGGGTCACCACAACATGAGGAACTGTATTAAAGGGTCGCGGCATTAGGAAGGCTGAGAACCACTGGTCTAAATAGAGGATCAGAAGATTAAAACTGAGTGGCCTGGGAGAGGAGACTGGTACCAGAAGCTAAGAGAAGTATTTTAAGATAGAGAGCCCCTCATTAGGGTATCACAAGCTCTAGAGAGGCCAACTAGGAAAGTCTGAAAGGAAGCCAACAGACAACATTGAAGGTATCAGTTTCACTGGATGAATGGGTAGTTGGAATCAAGGTCTAAACTGGAGGTTTTTAGGGGTTTAAATTCAAGGTTTGGATATTGCAAGGACAAAAGATGGATGTTTTGTTTAGAATAAAGAGAGCAACATACAGATGAAGGTACACAGTAAATTGTAAACACACTACATAAATAGAATGGACATTGAAACTGAACAGGCGGGATTCAGGTGACCTTACTGCACCCCACTCACCCTCTGCTGACAGTAACTGGCAGAAGACGCCACAAATACATCTTCTACTTCAGCCATGTGTTTTAGGGCAATGAACAAGGTGTCGCAAAATGAAGGGGCCCTAATTTTCCAGATGTACCTGCATTTCTCACAGCTGGATAGTGCCAGACCACCCAGGTCTGTGGTTAGCAACCCAGCCTTAACCCACTGGTTAAAAGCCCCACGGAAGCTTCCAGCTTCTTTTGTTTCCCACACTCGTAGTTAATGAGGACTGCATTTCTTGTTTCAATTCTGAAGTTTGTTTCTCATTGAAACAAAGGGAACAAGAACAAGCAATACTAAGTGCTGACAGGTCCCCGAAGGCAGGGAGGTCGCTTGTTCTTTAAAAGCTCTCAGGAACCTTTGTGGAATTACCAAGGTTCATTCCAGAGACAAATACAAAACACAGTCTATAGTGACAAGTCCATTCACCTTTAAAGGAAAAAAGTCGAGAAAACAAGACTCACTTAAAAGTCTAAATGTTTGGTTTCAGGTTATGTTTTGCTTTTCATTCCCCTCCCATCAATCTTGAAAACCTATTTTATCTTTTAAAATATGAGTATAAGATATGAAAGGACAAAACCCTCGCCTAAACAAGAGTCGAACCACTGAAAAGCAGGCCGTCGGATAATGGGATTGTTGTCTGTGATTTATACTAAGGAAAAAAATCAATCCCGCTGAAACTATCTGTTTATATTGTTTGTCTAACCAGGTTTGGATCCTATACAAACTGATTCCTTATAAAATGACCTCCTTTTCATATTAACAAGAAATGGGAACTGATTTTAGCCATTTTAAATTTTTTTTTTATTTATTGATTTTAGAGAGAGAGGAAGTGAGAGGGAGAGAGAGATAGAAACATCCATGAGCGAGAACATTGATTGGCTGCCTTCTGTATGCTCTCCACCAGGGGTCGGGCCCACAACCTGGGCATGTGCCCAGACCGGGAATCGAACCGGTGACCTCTTGGTGCATGGGCTGACATTCAACTACTGAGCCACACTGGCCGGGCTTTTTGTTGTTGTTGTTGTTTTAAAATATTTTTTTTTTCTTTATTGAGTTTAGAGAGAGAGGAAGGGAGAGGGAGATTGAGAAAGAACATCGATTTAGCAGTTTTATACAAATTCCTAACTAGCGCTTATGTTGACATCCTGTCTCCAAGGGGACCAGTGCACTACCGATGCTTCCTGAGGTTCCTGGAGACTATTTCCACTCCTCACCCACATCCTCTTCAGACACACCAAGCACAGGTTTTGGGGAGAAAGGAGGACACTGTCCTCAGCATTCAGTATGCACATGGCTCTGGAAAGTTGTTAACCGCTCGTTACCCTGCTCCTTCCGCTCTGATTCTCTTTAGTCCGTGTGACGGACACACCGAAAACGTGTGTAAATTATACCAGGGTGAGCCAGACTTCCTACAGAGGAACGCTTCTTCTCCAGAAGAACTTCAGAAGAACTTCAACAGTCAAGCAATGACAACAACAAAACCAGGAGAAAAAAACAAAAACCCACATGTACAATGTTAATCATTCTTGTTCAAAAATCAGGAACTGCTTATCTATTGTTCACCACACCCTTTTCTGTTTTGTCATAGTGATACCGCTGTAATGCACGATTTATTAATATCTGGGAAGGAGCAAAGGGAGGGCCAGACATTATAGTCACGTTCCCTGCAAAACATTTGGGGAAGGGGACTAGGAAAAGGGAAGATAGACACATGCCCAGTAATGTTGGGGTGACAGGGAAGGTGTTGCCTGTCAGTCACACCTAGGAACAGAGGTCATTGGCTCGAATGGGTGCGGTCACTTCAAGCACCTGGAAATGTGGGATATAAAATCCCCTACACAAAGGAGCTCAAGCTCTTGTTCCTCTTGGCGCATTGGCCTGACTCCTGACTCCAGGGCTCTTTTGCTCCTGCTTCCTTGCTTTAGCACACATGGCCCATGGCCATGCGGACCCCACGCACGATGGACTGATGGACGACAGCTAGCCTGATGCTGTACTGGACCTTTCTCCAACATGGAAGGGAAACTCTGGACACGGCTTTGTTTCTAGCTAACCCCAGCTATACTTCTTCTATGACTGGACTGAGGGAAATGGGATTTTGGAAACCCAGGTTGTAATTCCATGGAAATAAGCTTTCTACCATATCACATCCTCCCATACGAGTCTCAGAAAATCCCTTTCCTTGGGATGTCGCAAGGACTCCACTCCCAGCAACAACTGGGAAAGATGAGGCATGTTTTTCTCTGATAACAAGGGTTTTCTTCATGTGGGACCCACTTTTTTAAGGTATTTTTTATTCTAATTGTTGTATTGTTTTGTCCAAGCTTGAGAAATGACATTTCATCTTCTAATTGACTGCTGGAGTTACACAGAAAGCTGATGTTTGTGTTTGATTGGTCGATTTGTTTGTTTTGATATTTTAGAGAGAAAGGAAGGGAGAGAGAGAGATACCGATGTGAGAGAGAAACATGGATCGGCTGTCTCCTGCATTACAGTGCTTAGTACGCTCATCTTGAGTTATTGTGAATAATATGTGATATATCGTTAGATGATAGATGAAGCCTGAGATAATACACTGCTTCACAACATTGTAACTTTATTTTCTGAGAAGTTCTATGCCTGTGTTCAGTGAGTAGAACGATATTAGAGTTAGTGCTAAATTGTCCAGATCAGTGGTATATAGACACAAGGCATCAATATTTTGGATCAGAGCATTTAAGTTTGGTATAAGGCTTGGCAGAAATGGAATAGAACATGATAAATTCTTGCAGCATAACTTTCCAGACAAAATGTTGAATTTTTTCCAAATGAAAATAAGTAAATATTGAGTATGCTTATTAATGGAGATCTTAAAATGCTAAGGATAAATCTATTACGGTAAAGAACATGGCTACAAATGAATCCAACGTCTTATGTTTAGGTTGGGCATTACGGAGAAGCAAGGTAAAATTACTTAGTTGTTCTGCCTACATATGACGAATTTAGATCCTCAAACATTAGGTTATTTTTTATTAGGTTAGCACATTACAAGGACTAATAACAAAAGGTACATAAATATTTTTTCTAGTACTTATCTCAATTTTTTTCTGGTTTATATTGGTTGAAGACTTTCCTTGGCTTTGGATTTTAAGAAGATATTGGGAAAGTTTAGCTAACAATTTATAACTATTAAATTGACTGTTATGGGCACTGGTCCAATTATTCTGTGTAAGTGTTGAAATTTTTTGCTTATAGGGATTCTGAGACCATTGCTAATTCTTTGGTTATTTCTTGAATTATACATAGTGTAAGTCTACTGACTTCCAGATCAGATATAATTTGATTGCATGCTGTAGAATTTTCTGGTCCTTCTAAAAATAGTTCTGCAGTACATTTTATCTGGCAGTTCCATTTGCAAATAGTTCTCTACCTATTAAATTTGCAGGATTTTTTTTTTTTTTTTGAATCAAAAAGAAGAACTGTTCCCTTGTAATTATCCTAAAGTAAGAGTTTCAGGTTGAGACTTGGAAAAGTGCTTAGGATAGTTAAAATTCTCCCTATTTGAGTGGATTTAGTAATCAAAGGGGAAAAATGGTCTATGTTAGTGGGATTAATGGTAGATGCAGTGACATTCATGTGAAATAAGAGACCTACATGTATATAGCTGGAACCTCGTCCTAGCTATGCATCTCTCCATTATTTTGGAGCATTTTCTTATAATGTTAAATAGAGGCAAGAAGGAAAGACATCCAGGAACAAAACAAGTTACATAAAAGTAAGGGAAGTCGAATACACATATTCACCCTTGTGATGCACCTGTAAATCAATGGATCTAATTGCATTTGATGAAGACCTATGTGCAGATAGGTCTTAGAATATTTTTAAAAATTCATAAAATAAAATAATTATATAGTTATCTTTGTTTAAATTGTATTACATTTGTTGTTCTAGAAAATTGACAGTTTCACGTGTTTCAAAATAAGTTATATACTAGCTACAAAAGATCTGGAAATGAAACTAAGAACAAAATTCTGTTAACAATGTCATAAAAATAAAATATTTAGGAGTAAATTTCATAAACGATGTATGAGATTTTTATACTTACACTTATACAACCTTGCTGAGAGAAACGATCACAGATCAAAATAAATGCAAAGACTTCCCACAGTCATAAATTGTAGGACTTGGTATCATTAAAATAGCAATTGTTTTCAAATTGATGAATAGATTTCATGAAATCCCTATATAAATCTTAGCAGGATTTTGTGCAGCAATTGACAGGCTGATTTGAAACTTGATATAGAAATGCAAAGGACCTAGAGTAGCCAAAAAAATATTGAAAGAGAAGAAAACTGTGGAAGCCTTAGCTACCTGGTGACAAAGTGTGCTGCACAGCCACAGTGATTTGGATAGTGTGGTATGGGTACAATATTGGGCACATCGATGAGTGAAGCTGAATCGATAGTCTACAGACATTCTCTTAAATTTATGGCTAATCAATTTTTAACAAAGTTTCCAAGACAATAAATTAGGAAAGAATACTATTTTCAACAAATAGTGCTGGAGCAATTAGATATGCATATGCAAAAGCAAACATACAAACATACACACACAAACCCTTAAGCCTCTTCCCTCACACCATACCACCATACACAAATATTAACATCATCTATATGTAAGAATCAAACTATAACATTTTAACAAAAATATAGAGGAAAATCTTCTTGACCTTGAATTAAGCAAAGAGTTTTCATATACAACACAAAGATCATAAGCCATACAATACAATGATAAATCAGACTTCATTAAAACATAAATCAAATTGTGCTTAATATTATGCCATTTAAAAATTAAAATTTAGCCCGACCGGTGTGGCTCAGTGGTTGAGCATCAACCCATGCACCAAGAGGTAGCCAGTTTGATTCCCAGTCAGGGCACATGCCCAGGTTGTGGGCCAAATCCCTAGTGGGGAGCATGCAGGAGGTGGCCCACCGTTGTTCTCTCTTACCGATATCTCCATCTCTCTCTCCCTCTCCCTTCCTCTCTCTCTAAAATCAATAAAGAAAAAACATAAGAAATAATTGACTGGAAGAAAATATTTATAAGTCATATGTCTGATAAAATACTGGTATCCAGAATGCATTAAAGGATAATCACAACTCAATAATAAAAAAAACAAATTACTCAATTAAAATTTGAATAGATATTTCAAAAATAAGACATATAAGTTGATAATAAACACTTGAAGATGTGTTTACAATCATTAGTCATTTGAGAAATGTAATTTAAAACTACAATGAGATACACCTCCTGGCTATAATAAAAAGATATATAATATCAAGGGTGTGTAAGGGTGTGAATAAACTACAAGCATCATAATTTTGAACACAGTTTTTCAGTTTCTTACAAAGTTACACGTTAGTACTCATAAAAACCAGCACTAGCACTTCCAACAATTTAACAAAGAGAAGTGAAAATATATATCCACACAAAGATTGAAAATAACCCAAATATCCATCCGTCTATCAACCAGTGCTTGGAAAGGAAAATGTGGCACATCCATAGCGTGGAATAGTATTCATCAATAAAAAGGAATGAACTACTGATACAAGCTACAGTATGGACAAACCTCAAAAACATTATGCTAAATAACATAGATTTCTTCTCTCTCTCTCTCTCTCTCTCTCTCTCTCTCTCTCTCTCTCTCTCACACACACACACACACACACACACACACACACACACACACTACATAATGGATAATACCATTTCTATGAAATATCCAGGAAAAGCAAATTTACACACGCAGAGAGCAGATTGTTGGTTGGTAACCTGGTCCTGAGGGTAGGAGAGTGTATTTTGACTAAAAATGACTCATAGAAATTTTGAAGAGTGATGAAAATGTTCTAAAACTGCATTGTGTTGATGTGTCAAAACTATAAACTTACTAAAAATAATTGAATTACATTCTTAAAGTGGGTGGGTTAATTTTATGTTATATAAGTTATGCTTTGCTATAGCTTTCAAAGAACATTATGGATATATAGTTTTCTCTCCTTTTAATAGACATCATTTGTTGATAAGTTATTTTTATGATCCCTAAGAAAGAAAATGTTATCATCTCTTCTATATTCTAGATCAATGTTGACAGAAATTCATTGTTTTATTAGTATTTTTAAATAATGCATTTGGTTTTCTATTAACTCTATTGTGTTTGCTTGTATTTTTATGAACTTACAAATACCTTTACTAAGATATTCATGTACAATTCAACCACTTGTAGTTTACAATTCAATGGTTTTCAGTATAAATATTGCAGCCAACACTATGATCTAAATTTAGAACATTTCAACATCCCCCCGCAAACCATACCCATTATTAGTCATTGCCCATCCTTTTCCTGTTCCTCCCAGGCCTAAACAACCACTAATCTACTTTAGGTCTTTGTAGATTTGCCTATTCTTGACTTTTCATATAAACAGAATCATGTAATTTAAGGTCTTTTGTGACTGGCTTCTTTCATTTAGCAGGTTTTCAAAGTTCATTCCAGCTATGGCATGTATCAGCGCTTCTTCCTTTTGGGGGGTGCTAACAGTCCATTGCAGGATATACCGCGTTTCTTTGATCTATCATCCACGGATACACAGTTGGGTTATTTCCACTCTTTGGCTATTATGCATAATGCTGGTATGGGCATTTATGTGTACGTTGTTGTGTAACTTATGTTTTCAGTTCTCTAGGCTATGTATCTAAGGGTGAAATTGCTGGGTCATGTGGCAATTCTATGGTTAGTGTTCTGAGAAACTGTGAAACTGGTTCCCAAAATGAATGTACCATTTTACATTCCCATTAGTAATGTCTGAGGATTTTAATTTTTCAAAATCTTGGTCAACACTCGTTATTGGTCTGTCTCTTTGATTTTAGTCGTCCTTGTAGACGTGAGATGTTATCTTATCGTGTGTTTGATTTGCATTTTTCTATTGCCTAAAGATGTTGTCTTTTCATGCGTTTATCAACCACTTCTATATATTCTTTGGATAAATTCCTGTTCAAAGCCTTTGTCTATTTTTTTAATTGAGTCATTTTTAAATTAAATTATAACAATTTTCTGCATACTCTAGATACAAGCCTCTTAACAGATACATGGCTTAAAAATAATTTTCACTTTCTTGACTGTGTCTATGGAAGCACCAACTTTTCTCATTTTGATGAAATTTGATTTATCTATTTTTTATTATAATACTTGTGCTTGTAGTACCATATCTAAAAATAAGTTTGCCTAATCCAAGGTCATTAAGACTACACTAGTTTCATTCTATGTGTTTTATTGTTTCATATATACATTTAGGTCCTTTATGATCTTTTAAGTTGATCTTTGTATGTGGTATAACATAAGGGTCCAAACTCAATTTATAGCATGTGCATATATAGTTGTCTCAGAAGCATTTAATTATCTTGTTACCCTTGTTGAAAATCAATTTACCATATATATAAGGGTTAATGTTTATAGTAAAAGAAAAGAAAAGAATAACACAATCAGTTATATCTATCATGTTATATCTGACAATTTGGAAACAAAGTTGGAGGAGAAAATGCTAGCCTAAGTCTTCAACATTTATAACAGTCTAGGAGTAGTAAGGGCATTTATAGTAAGGGCAATCCATTTCTTAATAATTCAGCAAACCCATAAGATTAACACTGGCAAGCCTTTCACCCTTTCCTTAAAATGTAAAGAGAAATGCATTTTAAACAACAATCCAGAAACCAAGCCTAGGTAATATGTGTGGTTGCGGATTGCAGAGATTGAAAAAGTAAGAACAATTAGAAAGGCAATAACTACTACTTTAATAAATAAGAATATTCACAGAGAAAGTCAATTATATTTCCACCTCTTTGCAAAACTTTCTCCTGGAAAAGTTAGAAAAATGTCATTGCATAAAATATTGGCTTGACAAATACATTAGAATATGGGTCAGGCTGATAAATTATATTGGAAATGCTATAACTATAAAATGTTATGTGTCATCTAGCTTCATCAAATGGCTATTTGTAGAAAATTAAGCCCCATGCACTTAAAACTGAATTTGTTTCCTTACAATTTTATTGAAGGGTTTACCATTAGAGTGGACACTAAAAGACCTTGATTTTTTTTTTCCATATCCTGCCACAATTTTCTTTGACACCTTGGAAAGTAATTTAAACTCAATAAAATAAAGATAATTGCTCTTACCTCACAGAGATGTAGAGAGCATTAATGAGATCATGTCTACAAAGTGATTCAAAGTCTTTAGTTGGTAATATAAATAGCAAGCCTAACTATATTTTTCCAGATGTCTAATAATGATCACTATAAATATGATGAACTGAAAAGTTAAAAGGCTGCCAGTAAAAGTAAAATGTTTTCATTTTAATTGCGAGGCATTTAAATGTTCCCTGTTGCATGTTTGGATTATAGGAAATGCACAAAAATTTTAATTATGAGTTTCATTTTAATAAGGACATGTCCCCCAAGTTTAGACTCAAGAGTACATAACTTGGAGTCAAATAGGGAGAAACTCAGCTGCCTCCTCTTCGCAATTATGTCTAATACATCACTGTAGAAGTTTAATAAAATAACTCCCAGCATAAATTTTAATGAAACCTATACATTACTTCTTCAAAATGTTTCTTAATGTGAAGTAGAAGATCATGACTTCAGTTCCAAATCCCATTACTCAGTTGTCATACCTTCAGTGTGTCTTGATCCCTGAGCTGATAGAGCCAAATACCCATATCCTCTATTCGGCTCCTATCCTGTTAAATATTTCTCAGTGCAGAAATACTCGTAACCAGACCCAAACTATTTTTAAGTTCAGAGCCCGCACTATAATCCTACTGCTGTCAACCGTTTGTGAATTAAAGCACTTATCTTTGAAACTGAATTGCATTTTACATTTAATGAGCCAGAAAAAGCAATGTTGATTCTAACGGGAACAGGCATGATAATCTCCTGGCAGAGACGCTTTTCAAAGTACTAATTCTTGGCAACTATGGTGGTTCACTGTCTACTGTACTTGGCCTTGGGGTAGGCACTGCAGACAGGGACTTTGAAATGAGAGCAGACATTAGGTCTGGATTCAATAAATGCCAGAGTAAAGGAGGTCACTCTCTACAGCAACCAGCAGGGTAATTGCGTCCTGAAGGACAGCAACATTTCTTGTCGTGTCCCATGTGGGCAGTCTGGGTCGCACTGATCTGACTGGTTATTGTTGGATCTCCTCCAACAGGTTGTCAGGACTCAGTAGTCCCTCACACTCCACACACACAAATAAGAAAAGCAAGCTGAGGGAATAAAAATTCCAGTAGCTTCTTAGAACAGAAAAACAAGTTTCTTTTTTTTTTTTTTTTTTAAACCTGCTTCTGTAATCCATCAAAATTAATGAGTTTATTGTTGTAGATTGGAGTTAAAACAAATGCATTCTTCATTTATCCAGCTTGACGCTGCCTAAATAAACTTTCTTTCTCAACAAAATTGATACAGGAACTGTCTCTTTTCTCAAAGCCATATTCCTAGTGGCTAGTTACTGGGGGAAAAACAAAACATTGTTAGGATTTTAAATTGGCAATTGCTATTAATATTCAAGTGTAAGATCATCAAAGGCTTGCCTACACATGCACACACATACACATATGTACACACATACACACATGCACACACATACATATACATACATGCATGCACACACACATTTGCATATACACATATATATATATACAATACATACACACACACACGTACACATATGTACACACATGCACACACCTCACTCCAGACCATCACCATTTTCCATCTTCAACAATATTACCAACAGCTAGAGGAGTTAGGGCTTGGATCTGTCTCGGATGAGAGACAAGCTGGCCAGGAGAAGACAAGACATTCTTATTTGAAATGGAAGTGTTCTTCCATAACACAGTTAATCTCTCTGCCATAATTCAGGAGGCAGTGGTACAAACACATGTTTCTAGTGAGGAAATAAACCAAATATTCTATAGTTTTAGGTATAAAAAGCTCCTTCATATTAGAAAGAAGTTAAATAAAGAAATGTGTATTGTTAATTAAATGCAACTTTTATTTAAAAATTGATGGGGAAGAGGAACTTTCTGCTTAGTTTCTTGTAATTAACCATTGATGTAAAAGCAACGTAAGTGAAATTCAAAATGAAATTAATAAAGCAAGTTCATTTACAATAGCATTAAAAACCTTGCACACCTAGAAATAAACGTAGAATAATAAATGTAACATGCACTGGAAAATACAGAACATTAAAATAAATCAAAGATCTAAATGAATGGGAAGACATCTTGTGTTGATGGGTTAGAAGGCAAGTTTGTTAAAATGGCAAAATTCCTCATATTAATTCAGTTCAACTCATTAAAATCCTAGCTGGATTTTTATCCAGAAATTCACAGGCTCATCCTAAAATTTATATTGAAATTCAAGGACCCTGAAATAGTTTTTAAAAATCTTGAAAAATACAAATTTGGAAGACTCACACTTCCTGACTTAAAACTTACTGCACTCTGGCCGGTGTGGCTCAGTGGTTGAGCATCGACCCATTAACCAAGAGGTCGCCAGTTCGATTCCCGGTCAGGACACATGCCCAGGTTGTGGGCTTGATCCCCAATGGGGGGCATGCCGGAGGCAGCCAATCGATGTTCTCTCTCATCGATGTTTCTATCTTTCTCTCCCTCTCCCTTCCTCTCTCTGTAAAATCAATAAAGGAAAACAAATTAAAAACTTACTGCAAAGATAGAGGAATCAAGAGAGTGTAGTACTGGCTTAGGGTAGACATATAGATTAAGTCACTAGAGTGGAGACAGTAGATGTGAACCCACACATTTGTGTTGTGCTCAACTGAATTTGACAGGAATTCCAAGACAAGGTAATGAGGAAAAAAATAGTCTTTTTAATAGTTGGTGCTGGAATTCACATGTAGAAGGATAAAGTTGTAATCTTATGTTCTACAATATACAAAAAATTAACTAGAAATGATTTGAAGAAAAAAATCTAAAGGTTAAAACTATAACATTTTAGAAAAACAAAAATAGCCCTGGCCGGTTTGGTTCAGCGGTTAGAGCGTCGGCCTGCGGTCCAGAGAGACCCGGGTTCGGTTCCTGCTAAGGGCATGTACCTCGGTTGCAGTTTGTCCCCGGCCCTGGTTGGTCGTGCGGGTGGCAGCCACTCGATGTGTCCCTTTCACGTCGATGTTTCTCTCTTTCTCTCTCTCTCTTCCTCTCTCTCCCTCCCACTCTATCTGAGCAAAAAATGAAAAAAAATGTCCTCAGGTGAGGATTAGAAAAACAAAAACAAAAACAGGTGAACTTTTTGTAGCCTTCAATTTGGCTATGGTTTTTTAGTTATATAGCTAGCACTTATAGTAAAAGCAACCAATAAAAATAGATAAATTAGACTTTTCAAAATTAAAAATCTTTATGTACTATTGAACTCTATCAAGAAAATAGAGGGTCAGCCCCGCCAGTGTGGCTCAGTGGTTGAGCATTGACCCATGCACTAAGAGGTGGCCGGTTCGATTTCCGGTCAGGGCACATGCCCAGGTTGTGGGCCTGATCCGCAGTGGGGGGTGTGCAGGAGGTGGACAATCTATGTTTTCTTTCATTGATGCTTCTATCTCTCTCCCTCTCCCTTCCTCTCTTTCTAAAATCAATTTAAAAAATTTTTAAATTAAAGATAATAGAGGGTCAACCCAGAGAATGAGAGAAGTATTTGCAAGTGATATATCTGATAAAGTTAGTATAACAGTATATATATTCATGTTATATATTAGTAGTATTATATCTTATTATTCAACCATAAAAAGACAAATAACTCAATTTGAAAATGGCAAATAATTTGAAATAACATTTCTCCAAAGAAGGTATACAACTGGCCAACGGCATGAGAAAAGCCACTCAGCATCATTGATTATTAAGAAAATGGGCATCAAAATCTGTTCACATCTCCCGGGTGACTAAAATAGAAACAGACAATATCAAGTGTTGGGGGTACAGAGAAATCGGAATCTTCACACGAAGCTGGTTAAGATATGGAATGACGCAGACACGTTAGAAAGCAGTTTGACAGTTCCTCTAGAAGTGAAACAAAGTTGCAACAGGACCCAGCCTTACCAGTCTGAATTATACACCTAAGATGAATAAAAATGTATGTCCACACAAACAATTTACACATATATTCATTACAACAATGTCTATAATAGCAAAAAATGTGGAAACAACTCAAAAGTCCATCAACTGATGAATGGATATACAAAATAAAATACTGTTCAGACTGGAGTATTAGAGGACTGGAGTATTGAAACATGCTAGAACGTGGATGAACCTCAAAGGTATTATGCTATGCCAACAGAGCCAGACATAAAAGACCACATATTGTGTGATTCTATTTATATGAAATGTTTAGAATAGGCAAATCTACAGAGGTAGAAAGGGAATGCACAGTTGCCAGGGGCTGGCTGGGGGGAGAGAGATCACGGGGATGATAAGGATAGAGCACGGCTGCTCATGGGTACCATCTTCCTTTGGAGGATGATAGAAATACTCTGGAATTAGCTGTGGTGATCTCCCAAATGTGTGAACACACTAAACATCTCTAAGGTGTGCTTTTAAAAGAGCGGATTTTATGGTATGCGAGTCGTAGTTCAATTTACAAAAATCACTGGAGAATTATATCAAATTTCATGTCAATGAAGGAATGTTGTGTAAGGGCACGTATGAATCATACCATTCAAATAGAAATGCAAATGATGTTCAATTCTGTCCTTTTTTCTCCCTGTACACCAATCAAAAACACTGTGAAATAAATGTTTTGGGACTTATAATATAAAAAGAGACACGAGGCATATTTTATGATATTAGAAACATATAATTTCTTTGTATGATGGTGATTATGACATTTAATCATAGGTCTGTGTCCTTTTCTCCTACACGTATCAGGGGATTTTGCTGTGATGTGTGTTCACAATAAACACCAGTTCTTCTAGTTAAAAATCAGCAATGCCATCATCTTACTTGATCTGTCAGCAGTATTTACAGTACCAATTCCTTTCCTGTTCTTGATCCATTTTCCTCAGTTGGCTTTGAGGAATCATATTCTACTCCTCCATCACTGGCCAATTCTTCTCGTTATCTAATCCATACTCTTTGCCCTGACTTTCTTTTTTTTTTTTTTATCCTCACCCGAGGACACTTTTTCATTTTTTGTTCAGATAGAGTGGGAGGGAGAGAGAGGAAGAGAGAGACAGAGAAACATCGACGTGAAAGGGACACATCGAGTGGCTGCCTCCCGCACAACCCAACCAGGGCCGGGGACAAACTGCAACCGAGGCACGTGCCCTTAGCGGGAACCGAACCCGGGTCTCTCTGGACCGCAGGCCGACGCTCTAACCGCTGAGCCAAACCGGCCAGGGCTGCCCTGACTTTCTTACATTTGAATATTTCAGGGCCCGGTCCTTTGTCCACTCAGTGACTATGTATATTCTTATGGTTTGTCCACTCAATAAATATTCATTGAGTCCTTTGTCCACTCAGTGATCACATACATTCCTATGGTTTTAAATATTATCTAAGTACCAATGCCCTGAAAATGTATACCCTCAGCCTAGGTATCTCTCCTAAACTCCAAGCTTACACAGGTAACTATATGCTCAAATTTACCTCTGAACATGGAATAGAAAACTCAGGCTTTGCATGTTTAAAACTAAACTCCTAATTCTCCTTCCCTCCCACCCCTCCCTCCATACTCCAAACAAAACAAAGAATACAACCCTTTTGTGTGAACCAGTTTTTTGGTTTTGTTTTTCCAAGCCAATTTATGGCTACCTCATCTCTCTGGTTGCTCAGGACAAAATGTTTAAAGTCAGATTTGATGCTTTTGTTTCTCTCATACCCCATTATCCAACCTGTTAGGAAATGACTCTGGTTCTAAATATACACAAAAACTTCCAGCTTCTCACCATAGCCAACGCTTCCTCTCTGGTCCAAGCCACCACCAACTCACTTCTGGCTTACCATAACAACTTTCTAAAATGTCAGCTTCTATTTGCTTCCTGTTCAATATCTTTTTTAACCCTAGAAGCCAAGGCGACCCTTTAATAATACAAATTAGTTTATAGCACTTCTGGGCTCATAACCTTTCAATGACTGCTTATTTTATTCAAGAAGCTGAAGTTAGTATAAAGCCTATTCTCTTTTTCTTCCAGCTTGAATTGTGTCTGAGAATAAATGGGTTCTATTTCTCTGGTTACTTTTAAGAGTATTTTCTTTATCATTGGTTTTCAACAAATTGGTTCATTTGGGTGTGTCTTGTAATTTTCTTCCTGTGTATCCTTCTTGGGGCTCTTTGAGCTTCCTATATCTTTGTGTTTGT
Source organism: Tadarida brasiliensis (assembly GCA_030848825.1). NCBI lineage: Eukaryota > Metazoa > Chordata > Mammalia > Chiroptera > Molossidae > Tadarida > Tadarida brasiliensis. Next base: position 66,310,268 of record CM061270.1, on the reverse strand, counting down.
GTATCATCAAGCTTTAAAAATGTTCCATCATTAGTATATCAACATTTTTTTATGTCCAAAACGTTTTTCTTTCATTTTTTACTCTTTTGACTATATGTTTTGATCTCTTTATATTGTCCCACAGGCCACTGAGGTGCAATTCATTATATTTTTCTTAACAAGACAATTTTATTTATTTTTCTTACAAATTTTTAATGAGTTTTTCTCTGTGTTTTAGTTTTGATGGTTTTCATTGCTCTTTCTTCAAATGAACCGATTATTTTTCTAGTGTCCAATATGCTGTTAAGCCTAATTAATATTATTTTTCCCTTAAGGACTTTCTCTTTTTCTTGTTATATCATTTTCATTTGGTTCTGTTGTATTGTTTCAGTTTTTCCATTGAGATTGCATATTTGTTGCCTTATTATGTCAAATAATATTGCAAAAATGTTGAGTAATGAACAATAAGTAGAAAATACAATAGAAACTATGTTGAATCCATGCTGGAAAACATTAAACAGAAACATAAGATTGTTGTTATGAAGAGAGTATTTTTATTTTATCTTTTTCATTAAAGGGATACTTTATTGATTCAAACATGATTATGTGGCTCACTTCATATTTAATCAAATTAGTATTAGCTGGTTTGATGGAGAAATGACCAGCAGGCACTGACTCCTGGGGGGACTCTTTAGACTGTGAGGCGGAAGTCCACAGTCGGAGGTTGTCGAGATCGTGTTCTGCACTTCCTGAAACTACGAATATTGGAGTCACGAAGGAAAGAAGATATTGGACTTGTACAGTGCCAGCAACTATTCTGTGTAAATTCTTCAAATCATCAGACATGTAAACTTAGAAGTGGAGAATTCCGTTTTCAGAAATACCTGCTCAAACGCGATTTTCTATGTGAAAGAATACTTCTATATGGGTTTTGTAGAGAAAGCATGGGGGAAAATGAAAATTTCTGTATTTTTATCGATTGCTTTGGGTCTTAACAAAAAGCTTTCCATGAAAAAAATCGAAAACGCTAAGAAAGACAACAGTTACAAATATGGAATATTTTCAAGGCATAGGTTGACAGAAAGTAAACACTGTCAGTTAAGAGGGAAAACTTTCACCAAGTCAAGCAAATGAAATAGACATGCTCTTCTTCGTGATTCCAGAGAACATCTTGTGAAAGGGGCAGAGAGAAACCTAAGTCCCCTGGTGTCCCCGCAGTCACATGGTTGAGTCTCCCCCAGGCCAGTGTTAGTACTTAAGCCTGGGGTAGATGAATAAACACGAGGTCATGGGGATCATGAAATTTAATAACGAGGGTAAGAATTTTATGTCAATGTTGGCATCCATTTCCCAGCCACTTGACACTGTTCCCCACAGACATCAGCAGAGCATCTGCTGTGCTGACAGCATGAGCGCCTTGACATTTCTTCCGAACTGTTAGGGTGTTTGGAAGGCATCGCAGAGCCCAGCAGGAAGCCCCGCTGCTCTGAGCCACCTCCTAAAATCGCCTCCTGAACATCACAGACATTTCTATGTTTCTCTTAATAACTAACTGAAGGACAAAACCACAGTGAGTTTTTGATACCAAATCTGCTCTAGGCACAGTGCCCTGGTTCCCACACTGATGGTGAGCAAAGATGAATCCAAAGTTTTCTCTACAGAACATGAACATCTAATGCGGGCCTTGGGGTGGACATGGTCCAGACAGAGCTGATGATTGGTTTTCATCACATTTTCCCATTACAAAGACAGGTTTTGGATTACTATACTGCTTTTTTTTTTTTTTTTCAAGAAAAAAAAGTATATATACAATTGCATCAAATGCTTATGGTAGAAATTTTAAAGTCATACAAGAATGTAGAAGAATACAAAATAAATTTGAATCCAGATTTCCAGAATATACCACAAAGATAACCGGTGTTACCAGGTCTGTATACATCTCTTACTCATCACTTAGAGATTTACAGCGTGTTTTTCTTCATGACTGCTTTGTATTCCATTTCATGAAGAAACATATTTAAAAGTCTATATTTTGTGGTATTGATGCTACATCTAATACTGTGTTAATAAAATATGAACATCCTGACACATTCATGGATGGGCAATGGAATTTGATCAAAATCTTGAAGTCTGTAGTAGAACTAGAATCAAATTTGAGCTCTGTTAGAAAAAAAATAGCTTTAAACTTAGTCAAGTTACTCTGTCTCCAATTTGTTTTAGTTTCCTTATTTGAAGAATGAGATAATAATTGTACTGGCTTCATAGAGTTTTGTGAGACTTCAATGAGTTGGTGAATACATGAACAAACAATACCTATGTCAATATAGATGTATGTTTTAGAAAGGTATCACAGCCCTGGCTGGTTTGGCTCAGCAGTTGGAGTGTCAGCCTGTGGACCAGAGATTCCCAGGTTCGGTTCCCGCTAGGGCCATGTACCAATAAATAAATAAATAAATAAATAAAGAAAGAAAGAAAAAAGTATCACATGTTTTTGTTTCACTGATAGAATATGAAACAACCTGTTCTCATTCATCCTCAGTAACAGAATATTCCAGCATTTGCTATTCTGATAAGATGAAAATTATATTTCATTATTACTTTCAATTTTATTTATTTTTTATTTTAAATATGTTTTTATTGATTTTTTTAGAAAGAGAAGGAGGTAGAGAGAGATGGAAACATTGATGTGAGAAACATCAATTGGCTGCCTCCTGCATGTCCCCTACTGGGGATCGAGCCTGAAACCCAGGCATATGCCCTGACTGGGAATTGAACCAGGACCTCTCAGTCCATGGGACTATGCTCAATCCACTGAGTCACACTGGCCCAGCTCAACTTTATTTTTTAATAATGAAACGAGCACATGTATTTATATGTTCACGAACCATTTTCATTGATTTTCTGGTGAACTCTCTGCATCTATTTCCTCTCCCTATTTTACCATTGTATCACTCATCGTCCTCACACCGATTCACAGAAGTGTTTATGTCTTATATATGATGATCATATTTTCCCCAGTTTGTTTCTTATTGGTTGACTTTTATTTTGATACTTATATCAGGTCAAGACTGGAAAAATATCTATTTTAATAATATCAAGTCAAATTTATCAATTGGTTTTATGGCTTCTGTGTTTTTTGACTTAGAACACCTTTCATCAGAATTTAGTAGAATCAACAGAGAGCCCAAGGGGAAAGTCACCCTACCTGAACCTCATATGTTTTAGAGGTGGTCCTGTAGATTGGTAGGAAAAGAACTATTTTCCCAAGGGCAGATTGGATACACACACACACACACACACACACACACACACACACACAAAGTTGTTTTACTGTTTGTCATAGTATACACATTTTAAATTGTTGGGGATTCTATATCTATATGTGAAAGTCAAACTTTTAAGAATATCATTTAGAATACTATTTTTATGATCTGGAGATAGAACAAAATGCAAGGAAATTGAAAACCACTAACCCTAAAGGAAAGAATAATAAATTTGACTACCAAAAGTAATAATTCATCTTAACTGAAAGCTACAAATAAAAGAACCAAACATCAAGTAAATGAATAGGAGATGATATTTAGAACAAATATAATAAAAGAAAAGCTTTATATCCAGAATATATAAAAATTGTCTTCAAATCAATAAGTAAAAATACACTATTGAAATGTAGATGAGAAGTTTAAATAGGAACTCCACAAAAGAAGATATCCAAATGGCTATTATGAAAATGTGTGAAGATTCATTAGTAACTAGAGAAATGCAAATTAAATCAAAATAAAATGTCACTGCATATCCACTACAAAAGACTGACAATACCAAATGTGGTGAGAATGTAGAACACATTGCTTGGGGAAATGCATTACATTGGCAAATAGTTGGCATTATCAAGTGAAAGATGATGGTAGCTTGGATGGTGTGGGTAGTCAGGGTTTTGCAAGGTAGTCAAATTCTGGATCTATTTTGAGAGGAGAGATAATAGATTTGTTGTTGGAATGTATGTGGTGGAGAAAGGAAAGGGTGGATGGAAGAATAATTTAAAGTTTAGTCTGAACAAATGGATAGACAAGGTTGTCCTCGATTCCTGTGAAACGACTGCAGAAGAGCCTTCATTCTTCATAGAGGAGAGGACGGTTTGCCACTCAGCTTCTAGCCGTATGAATTTGAAATGCCAGTGATGAATCCATGTGGCCATGCCAAGTAGGCAGTGGCATACACCAGCCTGGAGTTCAGGGACAAGGTCAAGACTGGGGACATGCACTTGGGAGTCATCAGTGAAGAGAAGGTATTCAAAATGATGTAACTGGAAATGATTACCAAGACAGCGAACAGAGAGAATGAAGCAAATCAGTAAGACTGACCATTGAAGTTTACGTGGTTGTAGAGGTGAGGAAGGACCAGCCCAGGAGATGGCAGATTGGTAGTGAGATAGGAGGGGAACAGGGAATTGTGCTGATCTGGAAATCATTCAGAGAAAAAAAATGTTTATAGGAGAAGAGTGTAATCAACTGTTAAATGCTATTGGCAGGCCAGGGAAGATAAGGCTCGAGATCTGACTACTGATTTAGAAATGTGAAGGCAAGCCCAGCTGGTGTGGCTTAGTGGTTGAGAGTCTACTCATGCACCAAGAGGTTGCTGGTTCGACCTGGTCAGGGCATATGTCCAGGTTGTGGACCAAATCCCCAGTGGGGGGCATGCAGGAGGCGGCCAATCGATGTTCTCTCTCATCGATGTTTCTATCTCTCTCTCCCTCTTCCTTCCTCTCTCTAAAAATTAATAGCGAAAAAAAATTTTAGAAATGTGAAGGCCATTGGTGACCTTGAGAAGAAAATTTTCAGAAGCCTGGTGGAGGTGAAATCCTGAATGAAGTGGGTTCAACATTGAGAAGGGAGAAGTCAGTAGTAGTGAACATGGTCAACTCTTTTGAAGAGTTTTTCTCCAAGGGAAAGGAAAGGAAAGTGCAATAGCAGAGGAGGAAAGCAGGGTGAGAGAACTGGATATGTGCATGCTGATGGGGAAGATAGAGTAGAGAGATAAACTTTAATGGTACACAAGAGAGCAGATATTGAAGCAATATCCTAGAATAGGCAAAAGTCATGAAATCTCCTGTGGAAACAGATGGACTTCTGTAAGGAGCATATGTCACTCATTTATGATAACATCAGAGAAGAAATACCATGGGAGCATGGCTGTAGGTAGGTGATCGGATGTAATAATAGAAGCACATGAAATGTCTTTTCTAGTCACTTTATGTTCTCAGTAAAACAGGAAAGAGATCAGCTGGGCAAGGAGAATGGGAGAAGGTTTATGAGGTTTTAGGAGAGAGGAAATGATACATCATCTTCCAAAAAAGCAGGGACCTGAATGGTCAAGGGATTTCTAATAAGAATTCTAGGAAGCATTAAAATACTAAATTGCATAGATTTTTATGTAAAAAATGCAACAATGTAACTTTTAACTTATAAAATAGTAATTTTCCTTTATATATTAAACCATTTACTGTGTTCTGAGAATATTTGATGAACCAGATAAATGTGGTCATTGTCTTCAAGGAGTTTACAAAACTCCTCCTCCTCTGAGGTAGTCTGCTTGGGAAGCTAAATAATTAATTTTATTACTTTATTCTTGAGAAAACCAGATTATGATTCAACCTTTAGTTATGCATTTAGAATATACAAATACAAAAACTTTCCAAAGAAGTTTAATTTCAGATATGTTTCATTTTAAAGAACATAATTCTCATATTATTTCAAACTGAATTATCGATCTATTGTTTATTTCCTAGATATCTGTCTTCTGGATTTTAACAGCAAAAACATTTCAACACCATTCAATTTTCAGGTCCTGGGATGGTGCTGGCACATGGTAGGAGCTCAATAACTATTTGCTAAACACATTAATGAGTGGAGGTATCATGGTAAATCAGGATCTACTACCTGAAGAAATAGCTGAGGAGAAAAAAGAATCCCACATATTTCCCATTTCTATATCCCACACTGTTTCGTCAAAGTAGAGACTTAATAAAAGTTGGATAAATTTGATTAACCTATCCAAAATATTTTGATTATAAGACATATGTAGCCCTAGAATATCATAGGAGTACAAAATAATGAAACTTTCAGAGAGTTTTGCTAGATATTGTTTAAAAAGATTAAGAATAGTTCTCAGCTCACTGAATTTCAGTCTTCAGCAAATAAGGAAAATGTCATTAATTATTAATGGAAGCCTTTTCACTTATTAATCTGTGAATTATATGTGTAGAGATGAATTGATTGTTAATAACAAAAATGAGATATGAAAGATAGCACACCCAACCGTTGAGTTTGCTGAACAAAGCAAAGTTCTTACCTCTCCCGGGAATGAACTTCTTTAGGAAAAATGAATTAAATTTTGTTAAGAATGGAGAATAATCGGACATGGATGAGGAAGTTTCGACATTGACACATATTCCTCTATAAATACTGAGATTTATTCTGTGCATTATTCAATACATATTTGTTAAAAATTGAGTTAAATGATCTCGTATCAGTGAGCTAGGGAACATAATGTGGGAAAGATGATAAATTGAATGATTGATTGTTCTTATTTTAATGTCTCACACATTTACTGATACCGAAAAAAATGGTTTATTTCTTTAGGCTCATTAATTATAAACTTACGAATCATTTAGGGATTTAAAAAAAGAAAAACAACTTGCAAGTTTAATCTTGTCAGTTTTTGAATAAGTTACTAAAAAAACTAGAGAACTAGTGAGTTATGGAATCAAATATTTCGTTTCTCATGTTGACTTCAAAGTGAAAGTGTACTCATTTATCTATTCAATACAAGCTGATGTATTCATTTTAAATTATAAAAACATGGAAAACATGCATAGTTTATATTGAATTAAACAATTAAAGTTGATATATTTTGTACTATCAAAAGTCAAACTTCTAAATAACTGCACTGGGTAGTTTAATGGCTTTTTAAAATTTGTAAACATAACGAATTCTATTGTATTGATTACTTAGTAAAAAATCATGCAAATATAATTTAGTTTGTCTTGGTGCCAATTCATATAATACTTGGAATAATCATACAATTCTCTGTAGATGGTTCCTCTCCTTGAAATGATAAAAAGACAACTGGTAAGTTTATTAAAATTATTTCCCTCTGAAAACAGTGGTAGTTTCAATAAGTTATTGCTATTCATGGACTATAAATAGAGTCTCATATGGTTCAAGAATGAGTTCTGGTGGCAGCCTCACGTCGTCCAATTCCCATAAACTGTGCTAGTTAGGGTACTGTGGTCTTTCTTAGTCTATTTTCCATAAGTGGGATCCCTCAAAGATGGGCTATGTTTCTAAGATGTGTTTCTAGCATGAAGTATGTTTCTAAGAGTTCACCATACTTCTCCCACACGAGCAGAGATGCTCTTCAAAGAGAACATGACCTTTGTATAACTTCTTGCTATTGACAATTCCCTAAATTCAACTTACTCCCAAGAGCTGCGTCAGCTCTCCCACCCTCTTTAAAAGGAGCCAGCTTCCTCTGTGCTCTATGCATAAACAAAAGCAATGAAATGCATGTGTCTTCCCTGGTCAGCATGTACCTCAGTAAGAGGATAAAGGAAGCTGGCTACCTGAATCCATTTCCTCTCTCAAAATCACCCATAAAATGACGAACTCCATCTTTTTATAGAAATAGGGAAGGGGAGGGGCAACAATTGCTACAATCATGGGGCTTTAACCCCATGTATGAAACCATTAGCCTGGGCCCTGGCCAGTGTGGCTCAGTTGGTTGAGAGTCTTCTGGGTTCCATTCCCAGTCAGGGCACCTGCCCAGGTTGGGGGTTCAATCCCCAGTAGGGGGCATGCAGGAGGCCACTTACAAGGCCACTTCCCCAGTAACAACAACTACTCCCCTTTATTATCTCTTAGGAAATACTACTAGATAATATAGATTTTGCCAGCCCAATATTTAAAATAGATTGCAACAGTACAATGACCATATCTAGTCTACATTCACGCTGTATTTAAGGCTAGAGTTTTCTGTTTTTCCATCTCAAATTATTTCAAGTCCTTTGTTCAAAACGATCTATTAGAGATTCTGTGATGGGATCAAATGACAGCATCAAGATTGATTTACATCCATCTTCCAATAAAGACATGGCTCAACTTGAATACAAATCACTTCCTACTATCAGCTGTCTCAAAATGAAATTATGTACAGAGCTAAAAATAAATTATCAGGCTGGTGTGGCTCAGTGGTTGAGCGTCGATCCATGTACCAAGAGGTTGCTGGTTCCATTCTCGGTCAGGGCACATGCCCAGGTTGTGGGCCTGATCCCCAGTGGGGGCATGCAGGAGGTAGCTAATCCATGTTCTCTCTCATCAATATTTCTAGCTCTCTCTCCCTCTCCCTTTCTCTCTGTCTAAATTCAATAAAGGAAAATAAATAAATAAATAAATGCAATTTTCTGTCAATCTAAAAAAGAAACTGTTAAGATAAATTAAACCCTCCTCTCACCATATCTTATATTATAATATTTTTTTTCCCCTGAAAACAGGTTACACATTTCTATGTTCCTTCATAAAGAGACAAGGCAAAGCAGGGAGGAAGAATAGGTAGAGGAGGAAGACATGAAAATGTAAGAGAAAAGGAAGAAAAGCTTGTTCAGAGTTCTCATTCTGCAGAAAGGCAAACGTAGTCCCACCAGTTGAGGACACAGGATCGAAAGTAAATTTCTAAGAATTATTTTAAGTGTCCATACTCCGGCCCTAGCCAAGTATCGGAATGGGGAGTAATGAGCCCTCCTCCCATTGTTCCTACTATTCTTCAGCGGATCTAAAGGTCTGCTTTTTCTATTATCAAGTTTTCTTTCTATACTCTGAGTCTAAAACATTTCCACAAATGCTACTTTCTCCTGACAGTGGGGTGTTTATATTGATGACAGGCAATCCTACTGGCAAAATACTTTGATATATAATTTGGACAACTCCCGTTATTTGCTCTCCAAATAAATGCTTGGCCTCATTCAGTCATATTTGGGGGTCTTCAATATCCGGATATCCCTAAACATCTATCAACCTAATTCTGTCTGTTCTTTCAACTTGGGTCTTGCTCTCACAACACTTGTTGGGACTTCCTCTTGATGTATAAATGTGCTCTTTGTTTAGATTATTGCAAAAACAGCTTGTTTTATTTCCCTGTTGAATGGTCCTATACATTTTTCTTTAAATATATGTATCAGGCCCTACTGGGATCTTCTATAGTAAGAAATGTGTTGCCTTTTATTTCTGGTCCTGTCAAAACATTTCTGCTTTGGTTCTCCTGAGTGGGGTGATCATATCTAAGAGTTACCCTCCTCTAAACCCCAAATCTAGCCCAGGTCTGCATTCTACCTATTGAGATCTGCCTGTCTTCCCCTCATTCATATCATCAACCCGTTATCTTGCCTTAGATTTCTTATTTTATAAGATTTCCAGGCTATTTTTCTTGAGAAAATGGTTAATACCTGTATCTCTACCTATAATAATGAATTTATCTTGAAACTCACTTGACGATAATTTGAGCATTTTACAATGGTACCCCTAGTCTTTCCCTATTACATTTATACAAATAGTCTATAAGCTGTTATTGTAATTATAACAATCTTCAAGGAGGCAGTTTTCCATTAGCTCTCAGTGTGCACTCTACCTATAACTTTGAGATGGCATTTCTCAACAGTTTTCTGAGTCTTAGCTCTGCCCAATGGAATTATTTCAGTCTGATTTCTGTGATCTTCACTATAGTTCTTTCATTAGATTTCTCAAGTCCTAATCACTTTTTCTAAACTGTTCATCAATAAAAAACATCCGCTCCTTGCCCAGCCAAAACCTTAAAAGTAGTTAAGTCTTGGTAGAATGGGTCCTAAGCACATTTCTTATATCCCTTTCGTTTGAATTATGGCCTCTAAAACCTTGGATTTCTTTGAAGTACATACCTTTTCTCTTTTAGCTTGGTTTTCTGAGAACTGTCTCAGCCATGTTCTAAGATAGACTTTTCTTAAAATACCATCTTATATTCATCTAAAACATTCTTCAATTTATCTCCCAGTTCCTATGCCCCAACACCATTTTCACATCAGACTGATAATCAAGAACTACTGCAGGTATACATTTTCTTGAATAATAATAATAATAATAATAATAATAATAATAATAGAAGAGGTAGTTCAAGCATTTCTGATGAGCTCCCTTTTACCTCTACACATGTCAAGACTGTGTATTCAAACCCATCAGGGGCGTCCGTTTCCATTTGTCTGTTCATTCATAAAATCTATCATATTTTCGTAGATAAGGCTATTTATTTAAATTTCCAATATTCACAAGCATAATCATCAACCAATAAGGAGTATAATTTTAAGGGTATGTTAATACAAAAAATACACAATTTTCTAATTGGTCTTGCCTCAGCCCTGATAAAAGATAGTAATTAAAATATCAAAGGTTTATATCGGTGAAATGCTACTACATATATCTGAGTGACTTACAGACCTGGCTGAGAAATAAAACACAGGTTACTCAGTGAAGAGAAGTTTAAGTATTAACAAGAATTCAGGAAAACCATTAAGATAAGTTACCATGTGCCCTGGCTTCTTCAAGTTTTTTCCACATGTAAATTTAGACCTCACCATTCTTCTTAAGATTCACTGCTTAGTATATCAGATGTGGAGTATGAGGACACAGTTCTAAAAACAAAGGTCTCACCACTGAAGGGAGCAGCATCCATGACTATAAACCTTATAATATAGAGAAATTGCCAGTGTCCAACAGAGGGGAGAGAGAAAGCTGGTGGACCACCCTTGCTCCATCTCCTCTTCCCTAACTCACTGAAGAGGTAAGCTCCCCCTATGCCTCATGGAGGAAGAGTTATGGAGGGACCAGAGAATGGCCCAGAGTATTATGCTAGTGGGGTTTTCTGCTATATAAATGGACATATCATGGTGGGAGTGAGGTGGAGGAAACAGCTCTCCTAAAATGTACTAGCACACTTAGACATTCTTCAAGGAAAGGCTTTTGACCAATGAAAAGCATTTTCACATTAAGTTCCAGGTGGCTGAAATCATACATCCCTTGGTCAGAAATATTAGCAGTGGTGAACAGAAAAGTAAGTCTGAATCATGGAACCTAAGAGATTTTCACCTGAGCCTGCCCGCTGATACCAAGAGTGTTCCAACAAACTGGAAGCCTCAGCATGCAGGGGCGTCAAGACCACCTGTCTCCTGTCTCTGTACACCTGTAGCTATATCCTGATCGATCCCAAAGCCCTGATGAATCAGTATAGTCCTGGAAGTGAAGGGAAAATTAAATCTTACAGGCTATTGGACAACTAATGAACATTCACCAAAGATCTGCAGAAAAATGCAAAACCTGGGTAAGGGTTGGAGGAAAATAGTGAGGAGGAGTCACAATCATGCAAACACTCCTACAAATGTAGTAGCATTTCACCAAGGAGCTTATATCCTTAGGGAATCCCATCATGACCTTGGAAGCAACCGTGGACTCTCAGAGAGTGGCCATTCACCTCGTATTATTTCCTATCACAGAATTACAATGCTTGAGGTAAAGAGAGAGAAGGGGTAACCACCCAGGTGAGCTTCTTCTTTGGATGAAAGTAGAGTAATGTCCTTGTCTAAGAATAATTTTACAACAATGCAGTTTCTTCATGGGACTGATATCTAGTCATCTACAGAAAAAATCTTTGAAATTTTATTTTTTGGAAACAGACATTATACAAAACAACACATAATAAGATGATAGTGTACTTTTTTTTTTTTCTGATCCAGTCAAATACTTGGCATTAAGCAGTGGGGGGAAAAATAGGAAAAAAAAGAAAAAAGAAAAAACCCTAGCCTAAGCTTTTTCTGTAATTATCTAAAATTATCTAGATTAAGCTTGAATATATCTACTGTACCTCATTAAGCACACTGTTCCACTGCCTGCCCTTTCTGTCTGAAAATGTTCTCTCATTTTCAAATTGAATTTCTCCCCCATTAACTTACTGCTTAGGTATATTTTAATGGCTTTCCTTTCAACGTAAGCCCACTTGTTTTGGCTGTGAAATTATCTCATTTCATTGTATAAAGCCCAACTTCATTTCTAATTTTCAGTAATTGTGTCCATTTCTAGGTGAAAAATGTAAGCCCAAACAAAGGGCCTCTTAAAACTGGCCTGTCATTTTCAATTCTTTCTCATCCAGACACTGGTTGTTAATTTTCCCTACATAATGCATGTCTGTTCTCCCTCTGCAATGCACTGTTATAACGACTACAGCGAAGCATGTGTCCCTTGCCGTGTGATAGGGAGCCGACAGCCTCACACAGCTGAAGGCAGTGCAGGTGGGGAGTCTTCACGTAACTCATCACCTTGCCTTCTGAGTAAAAGTCTAAGGACAGCCACAATCTTATCTTTATTTTTCCGTTAACTAGAAATTCACTGATTGGAAGTTTTGGCATATAAAAACTCGGAAGAAAAAATACATTTTATTTCAATCCTCAATATATATCCTCTTACACATTCATACACATGCTAAAACACACAGACACAGACACACATTCGCATGCTTGCTCACTCATCTACACACACGAGGAAAAATCACACATATTACAATAGTATGTGAAACACCCCATATAAAAACACCCCATACACACACACATACACACAGTGTCTTTTAAAACTTATTTGGGGAATAATAGGAGATTCCAAAATGGCAGCAGAGTGAATGGAAGCTACACAGACCATCTCCCAGGACCAAACTGGAATTGCAACTAAAATAAAGACAAATTGTTGGGAAAAAGAAACAGGAAAGTAGCTGGAGAGGACCCATATAACCAGGGACAGGATGAAAGGACACTGAATCGAGCCTGGTAGGACCTGCGGAGGTGCAAGAGGGCTGGCTGGGAGCCCACAGACAGAAGCTGTTTTAGCTGTGAGCAGCTCCCTCAGGGTTAAAATCCCAAGCTGGCTCCACAGTGCAGAGCGCCAGGACAGAGCACTAAATTACCTACAGCCACTCACCTTGGACTTCAGCAGAGGGAGGGCAGACTGGACTGGAACTGCATGGAGACTTGGGAGCTTGGAGAGCTGGGAGGGCATTGGGAATTTTGTGCTGAATAATTCCCTTGTAGGACAGTAGCCATCTTATTCAAAGAGCCCCTTCCCAGAGCCCCAGGGAGAAGCAACAGCCTCTCCCTCAGAAATTTAACACCACCCAGCTGGGCCAGTGAAATGCAAATTGAGGCTTATTAACAGCCAGCATCTGCTCCACCCTCTGGAAATCCTCTTACCCTGAACACCTGAGGGATTTTTCCATTCAGCTGAGGGCTATAACCCAAGGCTTATCAAGTAACTGAGACTAGTAACCTCCAGGCAAAAAGCTAGAGGATAACTGAATCTTTCCTAGGCTTGCAAATCTACCCAGGGAAGTAAGACTTGACAGTGATGTTTAACATAGGTCCTCCCACACTCTTCCAGACCCAGTAGAGGGAGCCACAAACAGCAGAACACCAACACCCACAGGGAAAATTTGGCAGGTTCCAAAACCCACTGAGATAGCCAAAATGGTGAAACAAAGAAACAAATTCCAAATGAAAGGACAAGAGAACTCTACTGAAGATGAGATAAATTAAATGCAGCTAAGCAAGTTATAAGAGGTAGAGTTCAGAGCTACGATAATGAGAAAGCTCAACAGCATAAGAAAGAGCTCAGCACCATGAGTAAAGATATAGAAACTTTGAAAACCAACCAACTGGAAATGAAGAATGACATGGCAGAAATAAAGAACACATTGGAAGGAATAACCAGCATAGTAGAGGAAGCTGAGGACCTTATCAGTGAATTAGAACACAGGGTAGAAAAAATCACCCAAAAAGAAAAAAACAATTAAAAAACAGGAAGACAGCTTAAGAGAACTGTGGGACAATTGAAAACATAACAATATTTGCATCATAGGAGTTACAGAAGAAGAAGAAAATGAGCAAGGGTTAGAGAATATATTTGAAGAAATAGTGATAAAAAACTTTCCTAACTTGGTGAAGGAAAAAGGCATTCAAGTTCAAGAAGTACAGAGAGCCCCAAGTAAGAAGAACCCAAACAAGTCCACACCTAGACACATAGTAATTAAAATGCCAAAAATTAAAGACAAAGAGAGAATCCTAAAGGCAGCAAGAGATAAGCAACAGGTTACCTATAAAGGAACCCCCATAAGGCTATCAGCTGTCTTCTCAACAGAAACACTACAGGCCAGAAGGGAATGGCATGAAGTAATCAAGGTCATGAAAAACAAGGATCTGAATCCAAGACTACTTTATCCAGCAAGGCTATCATTCAAAATAGAAGGTCAAATAAAGAGCTTCCCAGACAAAATAAAAGGCTAAAGGACTATATTAGCACCAAACAAGCACCACAAGAAATGTTTAAAGGACTGCTGTAATGAGTAGAATGATACTCATTCTACTGAGTAGAAGAAATAGGAAGAAAAATATAACCACAATAAACAAAAATGGCAATAAATAAGTACATATCAATAATAACCTTGAATGTAAATGGATTGAATGCTCAGATCAAAAGACACAGAGTAGCTGATTGGATAAGAGAACATGACTCATATAGATGTTGTTTACAAGAGACCCACCTCACAACAAAAGACTCACATAAGTTGAAAGTGAAGGGATGGAAAAAAAATCTTCCAAGAAAATGGAAAGGAAAAAAAAAAAGCTGGGGTAGCAATAATTATCTGATAAAATAGATTTCAAAATGAAGGCCATAATTAGAGACAAAGAAGGCCACTACATAATATTGAAAGGATCTATCCAACAGGAAGATATAAACTTGGTAAACATATATGCACCCAATATAGGAGCACCAAAATATATAAAAAATCTTCTGGAGGACTTCAAAGGAGAAATCAACAGCAATACAACATAGCAGGGGACTTCAACACCCCACTGACATCACTGGATAGATTCTCTAGACAAAAAATTAACAAGGAAACAGAGACTCTAAATGATGCACTAGATCAAATGGATTTAATAGATATCTACAGAGAATTACAACCCAAAACTGCAGAATTCACATTCTTCTCAAGAGCACATGGGACATTCTCAAAGATAGACCACATGTTAGGACACAAACAAAGTCTCTAGAAGTTCAAGAATATTGAAATTATATCAAGCATCTTCTCAGATCACAATGGCATGAACCTAGAAATCAAGTACAACAAAAACACACAAAGACATATGAACACATGGAGGCTAAATAGCATGTTATTAAACAACAAATGGGTTACCAAGAAGGTCAAGGAGGAAATTAAAAACTTCCTGGAAACCAATGAAAATGAACACACAACAACACAAAATCTATGGGACGCAGCGAAAGCTGTCTTGAGCGGGATGTTCATAGCACTACAGGCCTACCTCAAGGAACAAGAAAAATTTCTAATTGACTATCTGACCTCACAACTTAAAGGACTAGAAAGCAAACAAAAAGAAAACCCCAGAACAAGTAGAAGGAAAGAAATAGTAAAGATCAGAGCAGAAATAAACGATATAGAGACTAAAAAAACAATTCAAAGGATCAATGAAACAAAGAGCTGGTTCTTCAAAAAGATAAACAAGATTGATGGACCCTTAGCTAGACTCACCAAGAAACAAAGAGAGAGGACCCAAATAAACGAAATCAGAAATCAAAGAGGAGAAGTCACAACTGACACCACAGAAATACAAAGGATCATTAACAAATACTATGAACAATTATACAGCAACAAATTGGACAATCTAAGCAAAATGGACAAATTTCTAGAAACACATATTCTCTCTTGCCTTGGCAGGTTTGACTCAGTGGTTAGAGTGTCGGCCTGCGGACCAGGGGGTTCTGGGTTTGGTTCCTGCTAAGGGTACATACCTTGGTTTCGGTTTGTCCCCGGCCCTGGTTGGGGTCGTGTGGGTGGCAGCTGGTTGATCTCTCTCTCTCTCTCTCTCTCTCTCTCTCTCTCTCTCTCTCTTTCTCTTCCTTCCTCTCTCCCTCCTGCCCTTTCTGAAGATAAATGTAAAGGTACCCTCGGGTGAAGATTAAAAAAAAAAAAGAAACACATAGTCTCTCAAAACTGGACCGGAAAGAGACAGAAAACTTTAACAGACCAATAACAACCAAGGAAATTGAAGATGTAATCAAGACTTTCCCAGTAAACAAAAGCCCAGGCCCAGACAGCTTCACAGGGGAGTTTTACTCAACATTCAAAGAAGAACTAACACCCATTCTCCTCAAACTATTCCAAAAAAGTCAAGAAGAAAGACTTCCAAACTCGTTTTATGAGGCCAGCATAATTCTAATTCTAAAACCAGATAAAGACACTACAAAGAAAGAAAACTACAGGCCAATATCCTGATGAACATAGATGCCAAAATCCTTAACACAATATTAGCAAATCGGATCCAGCAATACATTAAAAAAATTATTCACCATAACCAAGTGGGGTTCATCCCAGGGATGCAAGGCTGGTTCAATATTCGCAAATCAATAAATGTGATACATCACAGAAACAAAATGAAAGATAAAAACCATATGATCATATCAATAGACTCTGAAAAAGCATTTGACAAAATCCAGCACCCATTTCTGATAAAAAAACACTCAGCTGAACATAATCAATATTTTTGACATATGCAAAGGTCATGTTTAAGTCTCAGAGAATCACAGGCTTTTTCAGTCTAGACCCCAAGTTTCTTTAGCAACACAATAGTCTATATGTATAGTCATCCCTTGGTATCTTCCAGGAACCTTCTCCCCTGCAGATACCAAAATTCTCAGATGCTCAAATCCATACTATAAAATGATGTAGTGTTTGCATATAATCTACCTTGCTCCTCCTATAAACTTTAAATCATCTCTACATCACTCATAACACCTAGCACGATGTAAATACTGTATAAACAGTCATTACACTGTATTGTTTAGGAAATAATGACAAGAAAAAGAACATCTGTTTATGTTCAGTACAGACAACTATCATAGGCTGAGTACACAGGACATGTCAGCAACAATGTAACTTTTTTCCCCCAAGTATTTCACTCATACCTTCAATATAAAACTGAAACTCATAGACACAGTATCAAACCTTTTAAAAAAGTACATTGTACTTTCCTTTCAAGTAGAGAGGTACCATCTTGTAATAAAAACAAGTACACATCTTAATTACCTTGAGCACCTCTGGAGAAGTCTGGGACAGTTTTCCAAGAAGAAAGGAAATGTCTCTATATTCTGATGGTGTAAGCCCTCCAGGGGGATACGGATGGACCTTCTACCTGTCTGGAACAAGTGTAGCTAGTGAATGCTTTCTGTGGCCCTGAACTTTTGGTAAGAAATGTATATATATTTGCTCAATTATTCCTTACAAGAATATTTTAAAATAGGCATTATAACAACTCCATTTTAGAGATAGAGTCTAGGGGCATTATAACAACTCCATTTTAGAGATAGAGTCTAGGACTAGACAGCTAAATTGAATAGGTAAATGAGCTAAGTAACAGACAGAGGCAGAACGTGAAACCCAGTGTGTGTGGCTCTGAAACACACGTGTGTAACTACTAGGCAAAGTGTTGCTCAAAGGAAGACAACCTCACAGCCTCAGATAAAGCTGTGCATGGACAGATGAGGCCACTGAGAATATCACTCACTCTAAATAATTTGCTCTGTCATACATTCATTTAGCCATGAAGATCATAAAATACCTTTATGATAAAATATTATAAAAATGATGAACATGTCAGTTTATTTACTACAATTTCTCCTATTTTTATGCTGACTTATTATTGAGTTTGTCCCAATATGTATAGAATTGTGCTTCAAGTTAGAGCAGGGGCATAAGGATGCAGGAGGCATAGGAGGTTGGGGGGCGGGATATCAGGAGCTTGGGGGGCACCTCAGGGTAGGGGTAATGGAAAGGCAGGGGGTATTGTGGGGCCAGGGCTGAAACAGACAAGCAAAGAAGAATAGACAGGACCATTGCCCTCAAAGACCTTAGCGCTTGATCAGAGAAATAGAATAGATACAGAAACATGACAGCCTGTACCTTGAGTCCAGGTATTTTCTTCTAAAAGTCCAGCTGATGGTTAGAACAGGATGCTGCTCAAGGAAGAAGGTCATTGATATGCATAATGAGCTGATGAGGCAAGAGAGTGATCAGAGCAAACCAATGGACACAGACTTTAGGTTGGGGAGGTAGGAGGGGGAGAGAGGGGGGAGGAGGGGGTCAAAGGTGGGGGAAGGGGGACATCTGTAATACTTTCAACAATAAAAAAAGTGTCAGTATGGTGAAGTGGGTAGAACATGGAATTCATCATCAGATTTGAAACCAATTCCTTCCTGTTGGTATTTACATGACTTTGGCTAAGTCATTTCATTGTTTTTAGGCTTAGCTGTTATCTGAAAAGTGGGGATACTTATAACTATGTCTTAAGTTTGATGGACTATTCGATGAAACAATGTATATAACACCCTGGCACCTTTCTTGGAACAATGTAGGCATCACTGAGTATCTAGTCTTCCTCATCCTTGCCTCATGGCTGGGATAATCACTCTTCTTCTGCTGATCGATTTCTTTGTTAAAGAAACATTTATCGAATTCTTATTATATAGTAGTCACTCTTCCAGTTGCTTAGGATTGATTGAGTGGTGAACAGACTGCTTTCTGCTTTCTTGGATTTGATATTCTTGTGGGAGTTCATATAAACAAGTAACTGAATAATTATACATGTGTATTTCAAATGTTGATGCATTTGATGAGGTAATTAAAAGTGTGATGTCCAACCGCTATGCTGTGCACCAGAAATGAATATGAAATAATATTGATTGGAGACTGTGATTTAAAAAATTAAAAATGTAAAAAGTGAAAACAAATAGAATGACGTGAACAGTTTCCAGCGGGTGGGGGTATAGCCAGGGGAAACCTCTGATAACGTGATGTCTGAAGGAGTGAAACTGGACATTTTTTCCAGTGGGGATAACGTGTGTAAAGACAAACACGTGATGGATGAGACTCAGCTGGTGGTGGAACTATGGAGTAGCCAGAGCTCAGTGAACACCAGGGAGAACGGCAGAGAAGCTGGCAAGACGCCGTGGAATGGACCCCATAGGTCCTTCTAAACTAGGAAAGGCTCTGGGTTGATTCTCAGGTGCGGCTCTGACTCTGACCCTGGACCATGCCCAGAACACTTCAAACACTAGGTCCAGCTCTTCCCAAGCAGCCCCGAACCCTTTTCTTGCTTGCCCAAAGGTGATCGTGAGCTGATTCACATTTTTCTCAACTCATTTCTTCCAGGCCATTGATCCACGTGGCCTGGTCCAACCGTGCTGAATTTTCAGCCCGATGAACAAACCCCCTTTCACAGCCTCTCTGTCCCTTGGGTGGTTTCCCGGGCGTTTTTCCATTTGGTTCCCAGTCATGCTTTTGTTACTGTGTCATTATTTTAAAAATGGAGAGGATGCGTTTCCGCTGAAGTGGCCCGATCTCGTTTGCACTCGACTGGACCCCAAAGTGTCCTGTCTGGGAGCTGGCGGATGAATGGGGCAGAGAAGCCAGTGAGTCCCTCTCCCTGTCAGTGTTCAGATCTCTCGCCGCTTGCCTGGTTTTTTCTCTTCTGACAGTGCGTGTAAATATGAATCTTTCCCTTCCTTCTCTCGAGGCAATCCCTGTCTGCTTCTACCGCTGTTTGCCTTTGATGGTTTCTGGGTATGTGTGTAAGGTCGAAGCTGTTCTGTTCTATGCTTAGTTACCATGTCTGTATTTTAACTTCGTTATTTCATGTTGTCCTGTGCTTGTTTTCTTTTTTTTTTTCTTTTTTTTTTTCGGCTGATTGTTCAGCTCTCTTTTCTTAGAGATTCTTTGAATTAGAGCCTCACAATAGTACTTTTTAAATAAACGGTTTGGCCTCCACAACGTTTAGTGTGTCAGAGGGCATCTTATTGCTGGTATTTTGAACAATAAATACTACCTCACAGAAGCTCGATACTACTTCACAGGTTTTGTAGTTTTATTCGTGTTTTGATACCCAGTGAGCTACTGGTTTGGTATAAGCTCCTGAAATTAGGTTCTCTGCTCACGCCCCCAAACAGCTGCTCATCTGTCTCTGTTGATGCGCAGGGAATCTAAGAAGCTTGCTCAGACAAGTGTCTTCAGGAAATTGAAGAGCATTTCCTAACTGTTACTGCTCCTTTACTTCCCAGAAATCACAGCCAGCACAGGGATTCGGAATAGCATTGCATGCTGATGGTGGGGACAGGGGGACCACAGGTGCTTGATTATAGGAGACATCTTTCCAGGTCAATATCTGGAATGTCTATACATTATATGGCACCCTTTATTATTTCCTTGTTTCGTTTTGAATTGTTTTAGGACACCTCACTTTCCTTATTGGTTGAGTGAGTATATCTTCAGTTTTTTATACTGAGTTTTGCAACAATTCTTATATATCAGTTTTGCCTAAATTGTTTGCAGTTTTAAGTCTTTAACACACTTCTCAGTGACATATAGTTTACTTCTACAGACAAACACCCACTGTGGCTTTGCGATGTGTTTCCTTCAAAGCTGACTCCAGTCCGGCCGGTGTGGCTCAGTGGTTGAGCATCGACCCATGCACCAAGAGGTTGCAGGTTCAATTCCCAGTCAGGACACATGCCCAGGCTGTGGGCCCAATCCCCAGTGGGGGACATACAGGAGGCGGCCAATCGATGTTCTCTCTCATCGATGTTTCTATGTCTCTCTCCCTCTCCTTTCCTCTCTCTCTAAAATCAATAAAGGTAAAAAAAAAAAAAAGTTGACTCCAGATTTCAAATAAATGTTTAAAGTTTGTCATAAAATATATCATAATTATTTCTCCAGGTATCTCTAAAATTTGCTGATTGAAGAATGGTATTGATACAAGTATAGATAGACATTAATATGTTTAAATGCATGTATTTTGATCATTGTAAAAACAATGTTGTCACCATATAAACTCATTAGAAATTAAACAAAGGGAACCGTTCTACTTTAATGTAAGCATATTATTGTAATGCAAACACTGCTTGCATTTCGGATTATTTATATAGATTCTGTTTTTGAGGAGCTCGTGACGCTCCTGCACTCCAGAACTCGCTAGATGCTGGGACTATGAAGAGGAAATGGAGCAGTCTCTGAGGTCACAACAGGTCCCAGTGGGGATGGCAGTGTCCTACCAACCTACAAAGACAGCATTTCAGAATAAAATGTCAGACTCCAGGACAGAACGATTCAGTGTTCTTGGAAAGGGACAGAGGAAAATTCTCAGGAAAGGTATTCCTGGCTTTTGTATTAAAGGATAAGTGGGGCTACCTCAATACAGGAAGGATAGGAAGGTCGTTCTGGGCGAAAGAAACGCATCAATCTAGGCCCATGCCCAGCTTCATCTGGGGAGCTGTTAGCGACGGACTCCTGCAGTAATATGACCTAAGTGACACTAGGTATAGAAATTAAAATTCTGGCCAATTTCAACTTTATTTGTGCATCATGTTTTGTATATGCATTTAATCAAGGAATATGCATATCTAAAACTGTACTAATTTTATACACATGTGTGTATATGTATGTATAGTGTATTGTATTTTATGTATAAAGTCATATGACTACACACATGTGCATACATATATGTACATGTGTAGTGTATTGCATTTAATATAGTCATATGACCACACACGTGTGTATATATACACATGTGTGTATATGCATGTATATCATATTGCATATGATATAAAACCATATGGCTACAGATGTGTATATATATACATATGCATGTATGTGTGTATAGTGTATTGCATATAATATAAAGTCATGTGGCTACACTTTATTTTATTTAAAAATAATTGCTAAATAGTACATATTGTTAATGTAATTTGTTAAGTATTATTCAATATTAAATGATTAACTATTGTAAAATAAAAATAAAATAATATTATGTCCACTGCTCAAATTAATATAATTAATCTTAGCTTTTGCTTTTGTTCTGTTTTGTTTTTGTCCTATAGCCTGGGTTATTCCCTTAGACTATGCTCCTTGGCTTGGATATACTCTAACACGATATAAAACACCTTATGACTCTTGATATATATTGGAGATCACTTAATAAAAGAGCTTTGACCACTGGAACCTGCCACCTACCGTGCAAGTTTGGATGCATACATTTTCCAACGCCCACTGCTCACACTGGTGATTTCCCCCCCCTTAAGTTTTCTAATTTATTTGGCAGAACATTTCTAAGTCTTTAGCATCATCAGATCCTTGTGGTTCAATAAGAATTATTCTCATGTCTTAATGATGTTATGAGGATTAATTTAAGTAATGAATGAAAATTGCTTAGCACACTGGCACATAGAAGTGTACGATAAATTAGAGCTATCATATTATTATTATCCCCGACTAATAAAGACGATCTTGTTCTATTTTTTCTCTTCCTGGATCTACTGGAGAATTAATAACTTAATGAATACTTAATGCTCGTGTTGGAAAGCATTTTTACTTTATACTGGTGATTGACTACCAGCTCACAAAGCCCACAACTATGGCGAGGTGCAAGAAGTGATATGATCATTTCACACCTCCCCAAAATATCAGTCCATGTGGACTCTTTAGGTTTAATACAAGTTAGTCAAATTCCTAAGGTTCAAGTGAAGAAAAATAAATCAGTCAGGGAGCCCAGGGGACTCACCACATTTTAGCCAGGAAAAATGACTCTTGCCTCTATTTCTTATATCTCAGATCTTCTCTTGTAATGGAAGCTATCCAAAAGTGGAAGTGAAATATCCTAAATACAAGTTTTGTTAAGAAAAGAATAATGGAAGTGCGTGTGGGAATAAATATGTAGTTCTCAGGTATTAAGAAGTCAAACTCCAAGTACCGCTGTATAATCTCCATGCTGCCCCAAAACAAAACAATGAAATTAAAAAATAATTAAAAATGTATCTAGCGTCGGTTATGGCAGGGCACAATCTGTTTCCTTTCCTGAGTAGATACATCTCTCTCTCTCCCTTTTCTTTTAAGTCAGGTTTATTAAAATATAATTTAAATATAGTAAAATGCACCCTTTTTAGCTGTTTCTCTCAAAGCATTTGTCTATTTAACTTATCAAATTCATAGTCATAATGCTGTTCATAATGTTCCTTTATACTTTTAATGCTTGTAGGTTCTGAGGTGAGGTTCCCTGTTCTGTTCTTGATATTGATAGTTTGTGTCTTCTCTATTCTTAATCAGTCTGGCCAGAGTTTGATCAATTTTATTATTGATCTTAAAAAAAAAAAAACAGCTTTGGTTTTATTGATTGTTTCTATTTCTTTTATGTTTTCAGTTTCACTGAGTTTTTGCTCATTCCTTTATTATTTCCTTTATTTTATTTTATTTTATTGCTTTGAGTTTAATTTGCTCTTCTTTTCCTAGTCTCCAACTTGGGTTGAATCTCCAAAGACTGATTTGAGGCATTTCTTTTTTTTTTTCCCTAATGCTACATAAATATATTTCGGTACTACATAAGCTGTGTCACATAGATGTTGATTTGTGTTTTCACTGTCATTTAATTAAAAATCTTTTTTCAATTTTTTTGTTGTTGTATTCTTTCACACAGGGTTTGTTCAGAAATGTGTTTTTAAATTTCCAAATATTTGAGAATATCCCAATTATTTTCTATTGATTTCTCATTTCATTCATCGTTGTCTGAGAACATATGTTGTACAATTTCATTCAAAATATCTATACGGTCTATCTTGGTGAATAGTATGTGCACTTGAAAAAAAAAAAGTGTTTTCTGTTGTTGTTGGGTTTCTACCTTCTGTCCTAAAAATGTCCATTAGATACATTTGTTGATAGTGTTGTTCAGGTCTTATATTTGCTTCCTGCCTTTCACTTTATTTGTTCTATGTGTTACGGAGACATATCCAACTATAATTGTGAATTTTACACCAGTCACTTTTAATATGCCATGTGTAGTGGTACTGATTCCTAATATCTAATAAATTTATGAATTTTCTTTAATTTATTTAAAGCCACATCATTAGCTAAAATGTGTCTGCTGATGCTTAAATTCAATGTAATTTGGGCTTTAGTCAAAAGAAAAAGCACCAGATACTTTTCACTGAGCAGCACATAATAACAACTATGTGTGTGTTCATGCATAATTTATTCATAGACATATTTTGGTATTTGGGGAACTATCACTATGTAAGAAACTTTCTAAATATCACTAACCAAATGGCAAGACAACATAATTCTTCTGACATTAAGATCTTGGGTGATGATTTTTAGAAAATTTTCATTTAATGACTCAATTGCATCAGCTGTAAATGGGAGAAGGTTAGCTTAAATGAGACTTTAAGAATCTGTCCTTTCTGTGACATCAATCTCTTCATCAAATCAGCATACTTATTTTATTTACAGTTTGTTATTTTATTTACAGTTTGTTTAGTTCAATATGCGTTTTGAGGGTCTACCACATTTTTTCTATAAGGTAACTTACTAAATTGAGTCTTCCTTCGTCAATTGTAAAATAAGATAGTAACCACAATCCTACCTGTATACTTGGAAGTTGTAATAAATTAGAAGATGAATAGAATATTTATTTGGCACTAAAATTGTAAGCACTTTTAACCACTTGCTAGAATTGTAGCTAATTATTATCAGTCAAGAATTGTACACAGCCAAGTTCATATTATAATGATTATTATCAAGCAAAAACACTGGCATGCTAGTCAAAGGTGTTACTTTCTTCTGAACCACAAAAAAATAATAAATAAATAAATAACAATTCACCCCTCAAACTTAATTGTACCTATCACTTTGTAAAAGTCTTTGAATAATCTTACATTGTTTCCAACTCAACATTTCATAATCTTTCCTTCCCTACGCAGTTAATTATGTCAGTGACCGAACTCTCTAATTCCTACTAAGGTAATCAGAAATTTCTATTTCTTCTCAACAAGTTTCCTCACATGGTTGCACAGTTCCTTTTTCTAGAATCTTAAAGAAGCAAGATGGAATGAATGTAATGGGTTACTTTTAGAGCCACCAATAAGACTGATTTTCCGAGACTTTGGCCAACTGGTATCCCTCTGAATTGAAGTTGGTTTGATTGCTCAAAAATGAGCTAGTCAATGTCCTAATGTGGTTTTTGATTAATCCACTTCAATGATTCCGAATTTGCGCCATCTACTTTAAAAAGAAATTTAACTTGTGAAGCATGAATTCTTATTTTTCATCCAGAGAGGATTAGTGGAGAGAAAATTAAGTTCCCTCATCTAAGTAAGTACCTCAGGGAACTATTCACCTATCAATGTATGGGAGAGTTTCAGCCTGTAACTTACCCAATTCTATTAGCATGAATGGGAGTTTCGTGTGAAATCCTGTGTGAATCATTGCTGGAGGAGATCTGTAAGAGTTTGTTGATTACTTTTATTTTGTAATGGCTCTATTCTCCAGCTTCAATTTTTAAATCATTAGGCTTGTAATAGATGCTACATTTTGGAAAGAATCAAACTTGGACTTTTGAAGGTAATTAAATCAAAGTAGCATCACACAGAATCATTCACCTTTGTGAATGTTAGATGTTTGCTGCGTGTTAGGTCTCCAGACAGTTTGCTGGCTTACTGCTATAGCGTGTGAAGACTCGAAGTTGAATAATATTTAGCTTTCACCTCATTATGTCATGTTTTATTGGTGTGGACTCACTTATGAAAATTCTGACTAAGGCCCAGTTGTTTTCCCTTACGGTGGGGCCATACACTCTGCACCCACGTGGATGATCCTGTGAGCAGCCTACCCGCCCCTTTCCTTGGCTCCGTAACTCCCAGCGACTGTTACCTAGCGTAAGGAGAGAATTCGTTTCTAAGCCTGGACAATTTTGAAAATAAAGAGTGGTTGGTGATGGATGTGGAGCCTGGGTGCACAGGTGCCAATGCCAATCAAGGTGGGTAGGCATCCTCAGTGACCTGGGCTCCTCTTGGGGCTTGTGCGGCCTGTGTGTCTGGACAGAAGATGGAGAGAGAAGCCCAGCCGATATTCATCCTGAACCCTCTGCCTGAGGTCCTTGGGTTTTCACCTCCAGGAGCCTAGTTTTCAGGAGCCAGGGCAACTGAGAACCCCTGAGACCAGGGCTATCAGAGCACTTGGGGAATTCAGAGGAAGAAGAGTGACTTCTGACTACAAGAAAATTCAGAAAAGTACCTGAGGCATGACAATGAAAGCACCGGACATCTGATAGTATTTCCCTTTCTTTGATTAAAAAGCCCAGCTCGGTGTGTGATAGAGAGATGTGTTGTGAAGAAAGCAGCAGCCGTGATCCACAGAGACTCCATCACATCTGGGTCTCCATGGAGGTGCGAGTGAGTGCTCAGCTGGCCGGGTCTGGACTCGGTCTCAGGTGAGTTCACCGCGCAGTCTGACGCTGAGTGTCTCAATTCAGAAGATCACAGCCTTAGTGCAGAAGAATAACTCTCCCAGGAAAAGGAGGGGGTATACTGAGTTACTGTATATCAAGCAGGGCAGCGTGATAAAGAATCATTTAAAGAAGATCCTGAAATTTTCTTAGCTGACTCTGGGTAGTAATGAAATGAAAGGAATCCTCCCCTCCCACCGAATTGCAATAGGTGTTGGCCCTCTCTGGGAATTGGCTTCCAAAGATAACGAGTAAGATAAAGGGGAAATGTCAATCTAATAAAGCAAAACTACAAAACTCAACAGAACTATCTGAGGACTTTGATGTTCGTGATTGTTAAAAAAAAAAAAAAAATTGCAATGAATGCTTCCCGAAAACCATATGTTGAGGAAAATAAAAATCACACAAGCCTCCCAATCCCAAGAAAGTGACCATTAATCTCAGCCACCAACTTCTACCAGCCTCTGTATAGCAGCCAAGATGTCAACAAGTTTGAGCGGGAAGAAACACAACACCAAGGAACAAGTATGGAATCTACTTTTCCCATTCATGTCATTGATCCTTCTGTGATGTGCCAAGGTTGACTTTAAAATAGTTGTAGCATAGATGGCAAATAGGACAGGGTGAGGCAAGTGTTAAATGTGCCAAGAAGCCTTAAAAAAGTATGCAAGATGAGTAAGTTCTAGAGATCTGGTGTACAACATAGTGCATCTCGTTAAAAATACGCTACTGTGCACCTAACAATACGTTGAGGAGAGATCTCATGTTAAGTGTTCTTAACACACACACACACACACACACACACACACACACACGAATGCAAGAAAATTGTTGGAGGCAATAGATACGTTTAACACCTTGATTGTGGTGATGGTATCATGAATGTATGCTTATGTCCAAACAACAAAATATGTTCACATTTAATATGCAACTTTTTCTATACCACGTATACCTCAATAAAGCTTATGAAAAACAGAAGTAAGCCCTACCCAGGAGGAAAATCACCAATAAATGATCGCATTAACGTTTCCTCTAGTGGACCTGCTCATAAAAGTAAAGTTACATATTTCTAACAAGATACCCCTAAAATTTTAGACAAACATAAAATATATTTTAATTTTTTACACATATCAAAACAAGGAAGTATCTCAGTCTATGTACATTTCTTCTCTTTAGTCTAATTTACCTACTTTGGAGAGGAGGACTCAATACTGGCTTATTTTTAGGAAATGTAACTGCTGTTTATATTTTATATTCAGGTTTTAATATGATTTGAATTGGATATACTTCTCATCCCTTACTCCTATCCCTCATATTTTAAATCTTTTTCACTTTCTCTTAAATGAGAAGTATCTGATTTTTATTTAATATAAGTAGGGCATTTAAATGTAACTTATTTAATACTTTTCATGTAAGAAGCAAAAGTTTGTGTGAAAGACTCAATATTAAAATTTTAGATACTCTTTAATCTTCTGATTCTTAGTTTCTCTGCTCTTTCACAGATGCTTAAAATACTCTTTCCAGATAAAAAATAAATTGGTAATCATTTTAGTGCTATGTAAGTAAAAACGTACTTCTTGTAACCCAGCCACCACGGTAAGAGAAGTCTTTGAGAACAGCCTTCATTTATCCACAAGACAAAACTTTTTATGACTCTATA
This sequence comes from Tadarida brasiliensis, assembly GCA_030848825.1. Classification (NCBI taxonomy): domain Eukaryota; kingdom Metazoa; phylum Chordata; class Mammalia; order Chiroptera; family Molossidae; genus Tadarida; species Tadarida brasiliensis. The sequence continues at coordinate 66,282,180 of CM061270.1, read as the reverse complement.
ATAAAATATAAAGTTGTCTTTGTAGGTCCAACTCGTATGCCATGCCCTTTTCAACCTTTGATTTCAAAATTTCATGGTATCTATTGTTTTTCTAAATTTGAAACACAATTATAAGATACTTTGAAGTATCTTTTTGGGGTGAGTTCCATGGTTGCTGGAAGATTTCAAACATTTGCTTAAGGCAAGTTCTAGAAACCAGTGAACTCAGAAACATAAAGTCAAAAATTTGATAATGTAAAAATGTTCATTTTAAAACAAGTCAGAAAGGTAGTAACTTCTTTCTAAATTATCCAGAAATTATGCATCAATTTTCTTCAAGAAAGACGAGTCAGAACATAGGATTCTAAAATATCTTTCAAACTGTATTTTAAATGTGAATCTTATTTGAAGCAAAATAGTGTAAATAACCACTTTGATTTAGGATCCCTGTGATTTTCTCCTGTATGGGACAGCTGTACATATGTAGGTGAGGACAATGACCGCAGTGGAACTATAGCTTTAGAACAGAACTGAGGGGTCATTCTGCACTAGCAATATGTGGTCGTTATAAACTTCAAAAGCAAAACCACACACGAATGACTGACCCATGTATGCATCTATAAGTAGGAAACAAATAGCTGAAGGGATCAGTACTTCAGCTAAAAAGTGATCCTTGCCCAGCCGGTGTGGCTCAGTGGTTGAGTGTCGACCCATGCACCAAGAGGTCGATGATTCGATTCCTGGTCAGGGCACATGCCCATGTTGTGGGCCCAATCCCCAGTGAGGGGCATGCAGGAGGGGGCCGATCGATGTTCTCTCTCATCGATGTTTCTGTCTCTCCCTTCCTCTCTCTCTAAAATCAATAAAGAAAAAAAAAAGAGTGATCCTCAGATACAGTAAAGCTGCATACTTTGGAATTTAGAACACATCAGCTAAACTAAGGAGAATTGATCCTTTGTGAGGAGAGTTGGTGGCATAATGAGATTACAAACAATGTATACCCAGGTACATGTATGTAGTGGTTGTTATTTATAAACATCCAAATCCAGGTGCAGATGGAACCTCCTTCTACATGCTATGGGTTACTAATGTAGTCTTTATGATTTGCATTTTTAGGCTTAGTGTATGTATATTTATCAACAAATGAATTATTAAATGTTTGATTAAGAAAAAAAAGAGGCACTATTAATGACTATGTAAGGATAACAAGAATATAAAATGAATCTTGTGACCTTTAACTGCAACCTCCTGTGTACTCACTCACACTGTACATCCCTGGTCCTTAACATCTAGAAAAGCTCCACTTACAAAACATAAACATCGTGTGTGTGTGTGTGTGTGTGTGTGTGCGTGTGTGTGTTTTAACTACAACTTTCTATCTTCCTAGCTCTCCAATTAGTTTTATCCCAACTTCTTTTTCATCTGACCGAGATCACCATTCTTCTATTATTTCTACTTTTTCATACATATCTATAGCGTATTCCACCGCACCTGCTATATTCTCAATTTTGAATAGACAGCATATCAGCCACTCTCTAATATCCTTTCACTGAGTCCACATTCTCTCCCATCCACCTCACAGAATGCTACTTCTAGACCACACCCATTGTCCTCCTTCCCTAATCAAGTGTCAGGCTGGGGATACTATTCAGAGAAAAAATGGAGCTTCACAGAATACTGTTCCTTTACATATATTTTCTCCGGCATCAGATGGGCACTCAAGACTGTCTGACAACCCTGTTTTCTCAGTAAACTTTTGGCATGGTTAGCTATTTTAAATCTTGGCCAACTCCCTCAAGCCTGCTGCTCATTTCACCTCTTACTTCAGAGAAAAGAAATGTCATTGAAATTGGAATATTTCTATGCCAAACCAATAAAGGTAAAGATTCTTGTCTTTTACACTCAGCACACTGTAAGAGAGACCTTCCTCCTTTGAAAGATGAATTCATTCTCCTGAGTTCTGGACTCTGTAGCTTTGTACTTCCCAAGAGACATCACTACATTGTTTTTTTGCTTTTGTTCTGCAATGTCTTCAAAGAAAATAATTAGGTAACACTGGTTGGGAGACCCCAGAAACACATTTACAGGTGAGAAGCCTGAGAGCTGGAGAACTGTCCAGAGCATGCTACTGTGAACATGGAAGATCTGGAGAAGAAAGACAGAAATGTGTGAGGTTAAAGGACTTATTCGTTCCTGCCTAATGATTGCATCCCAAAATGACTTCAACAGCCTCAGGTCTCTCTCATCCTAAGTCAAATGCATGACGTAACCCTGGAATGCTGCCTCCTCTTACTGTCTCTAGTTTTCACATCTGTCGTCCACTCATCAACTCACTGCCATCTGGTTTGACCCCCTTGTGTTCTCAGGACAACTCACTTTTGGTCTGATCATCTGTGAGATCCTTGTTGTCAAGACCACATCTCTTCTGAGGCTTACTTGATGTTTGATATTTTTAATCACTCAAGGTTTTGAAGACAATATTCTTTCCCTGAGTTCCATGACACCACTCACTTTGGTGTTCTGGGTCTCTCTTGGTTTTCTCCACGCACTCCTGTTTCCCTCAATGGTTCTCCTTTGTTGATCATGTGTAGAGTTTGGTCTTAGGCCTTCTCATCTATGAAGATGAGTTGGATGGGGACCTTCTGCTGATGCTTCCCAGAAGAGCAAGGAAAGTCTGTTTGAACTTTTATTCACAACTGTCTCTACGCTAAATCACCTACAGCCCTATAGTTCCCTCTCCTGATAGCTCATATGTGCAGTGCACACCTCTGAACTAGTAATGGACGAGGAAAAGCATTTTGGTGGCCACAGCCATCGACGTAAAGACCATCAGGCCTTTGGTTCTTCGTACCCTCTTGTGATGCAGCCTGAGAGACAGTTTTTCACTCCCATTTATTTTACCTCCTCATCAGCTCCTTCACTGTTACCGGAGCCAAGGTTGAAACTCTTGTGTTCTGCAGCACTTTTCTGCCTTGAGTCATTATAGATGTGCACATAATATCTTGAGTTCTTGAAAATCTCTGCCAATGTGTTGCTTGCAAGGGGAGAACAATAGTTCGCAATTTTATAGAAACTATAAAGCAGGACCTGTAAATAACAATCTTAGGAGTTTTCTAAGTGAGAACTGAGATCTACGGGTCCTCTTGTAGAACTGGACACTGTGATCTCTCTTCTGTGTTCCTGGCTTTCTACAGCTTAGATCTGCAAACATCAGTGGCTGTGCAAGATGTACTCTCACGGAAAAACCAGCCACGAGCAGTGTCAACACAGAGATACATCAGTTTACTCAGGGCGCAGACCCGACTCCATACCCAGCACACCTCTCTTCTTTGTCGTCAGCTGCCAGAGGAGAAGAGGAGCGTACTGCAGTAAGCAGGTGCCAGGATATACCACCAGCAAAATGAGCTGCCAAGTTCTTAAATTGGTCTTGCCTAAAAGCAATTTAGTTTTCTTTGAAGACGGAGTCTAGGTTAGAGTCTGCTTCTGTTTAATTAGATTTCTTTGTCTGTGGTATGCCCACCCTCTATCCTTGTATGCCCCATTGTACTATTTCAGTCCTTAGAGAACAGAGCCAGGTGAGTAGGGGAGACAGGGAACGTTAAAGTGAAGAGGAAAGAATAGATTAAGGATAAAATGCATAGTGTGTGTGTTTCTGTTACTGCATACATCACTATTTACTTTGCTTTATTTCCTTTTAGAGAGGAAGATCTTGAGAAAAAAAGGGACTTTTTTTATTAGTCTAAATAAACTACAGTGCCTAACACTCTGCCTCACCCAGAGTAGTCAAAGGCTTATAGATTTCACTAAATAAACCTTTGCATGACCAAGAAAGTCTCAATGATGTATTTGTCTTCTCAGAATAATAACAACCACAGTTTGGACAATATCCCATTAAAAGTGTAGTTTTATAGTTACCTCTGGATGAATTTCTCACATAAATTTTTTCCTGTAAGGGTAATATCCTACTAAAATTTTAGACTTTCATTGCTCCATTTGTTATAAAAGTGTTTGTGAAATAAACAGGGAAGGTAAAATACAGGTCAGATGCATTGTCATACCTTTATATCCCACGCACCCCGGTATACATTTCTAGACTGGTCTGATGCTACAATGTACCACCTACCCTTACATAATAAATTACATAATAAATTCAAGCCCAGAGTTAAGAGTCAGATACAGCATAGGTCATGAGAATACACACTAGAACCTTCCCGGATTCTCTCCTTTGTCTCACTCACTCAAGAAATGTACATATCTACACACAAACATATATTATACATCTGAAAATGAAGCGTAAGAAACTGTCACATACATCATTGTGATGGTGATGCCTTAGGCATTTTAATATATACTCTGTTTTATTTTGGTCTAATATTTGTCTATTTTCTCCTATCTTGATCACCTTTTCTGTACTAAAAGATGTTTTATTTTTATGGTCATAAAAATTAAGTGTTTGTGCAAAGAAAATGTTCTAAGAGTTAAAATCAGGAACAACTAATAGAATGGGATCGAATAGGGTTAAATATAAATATCTATGTTTAGACATAAATGAAAAGACAAAAAAATTAATAAATATTTACGATCTGCTTGAGTTAAGATCAGTTTTAGGCAACCGTTTGCAATTTCTCCTGACAGACCAAATGCAGTCTGCAAATTATTGTAATATTTCCACGAGGAAAATCAAAAGTGGAGACTCCTCAAATCATTGACCTGGTCTGGCTGTATTTGGAGCATTGCATTTAGTTCCAGGGACCGAGTTTAAAGAGAATCAATGGCGTGTAAGTCCACGTGACCGATGTCATGGTTGATTTCCACGTGGAATCATGAGCTCCTCCAGAACAGTGGGGCTGGCAGGGGCCTGCTTGGTTAACTGTAAAGGTACATTACTCAAGATTAAAACTGTAAAAAGATGGACCAGTGCTCCTGTGACGTGATGATCTTGCTTTCACAAAGCTGATGGGAGTGTATCTGAGTGGCCCCGTGGACATGACCCAACCCATACATAAAGCAGGTTCGCGCCATTCAGCATCCCTGCAAATCGGCAGAATCCCGAGATCTGGAAGGCGAAACAATCTGGGTGTTTGCCAGATAAAGACTTCCTTCATTATGAGGATTCCTTCCCCATTAATAAAACATGGGAAAATATCAAAGAAAAGGGGAGGAGGACGCATCACAGAACAGAACTATTTTTGTAGTGGAGCATGTTATAAGTATATTCAAGCAGATGTACATAGAAACAGTTTGCCGAATTATTGTACAATAGTATGATAAAATATTTGTCTCAATTAAAAAGCTTATGGCTATCAACCTCGGAAAATCCTGTTGGAATGTACGTGTTCAAACCTGTCTACGGAAACTACTTAATATGTCGATGATTGCTTATGAGTCTATTTAATGTCTGGCTTTGAATTGCTTTTTCTGTGATTCACAAAAAAAGTACAAGCACACCAGATGGCAATGCATAAGATGGGAATAATTTAATGCTTTTGCTTAGGAAAGTACTGTAACTTGGCTAACTGTGAGAAGAAAAAAAATTTAGGATATCAACCTTCACATTTAAATGTATGTATATATGTGTGTGCACACATATACATGTAGTATCGTCTATAAAGACAATTTTCTCATCTGTATCTTGTTTGGTTGCAGAGCGCATTCTTTTATGTTCATCGACGCAACTTAACGGGCAAGCCCTTTGCAGTGAGTGTTCTTTGTGGTGTGTTTATTCATTACAGAATAGGGGTCTGACGAATAGAATAACAAGTACCTGCACTGAGACCCTTGATCAACAAGTGCACTGTGACTATCAACCCAAACTAAGACAGTAAATGGAGGGGAACACACATAGTCAAACCTTTGAATTGAAACAGTGTACGGACCACAGCGTTATGAAATAGATTCATTAATGAAGTGAAGCCTGTGATTATACAGCATGGATGTGCCAAGCAATTATAAATTCATGCAACAAATTATACAGTTTTGTTTATTCGTGTTCAGCAATGGACTTGAGGTAATAGACACATTTTTAGCATTTAAGTATAGTCAATACGTGTTTAATAGAAGAAATGAAAACTTACATGAAACACTGGGCAAAAACAAGAGTCCTAATTGATAATCTGTCATTTGCAATTTTCTGCTGCAGGTGTTAGCCAATTCCAGTCAGCAGCACCGTAACCATATATATTTAACGTTCAGCTAAAAGCAGGAGAGTCTCTTCAAAACATCCTATCCTTCCAATGCCCTGTCAAATACTATCTTCTAATTTCTCACTTCATAAAAATAAAAAGAATATCAGAAAGTTATTTTCACTTTATTTAGTGCATCTCACTCTGCATGTCATCTCTGCAAAATCCCTGATCTCATCGAAAACTGTGAAAACTAGAGCTCGCTTCCTTGCATTTCACGTCAAGCAAAGGAACCCACCTTGGCACTTCCTTCTCCGTCCACTGCTAACGTCTCGCTGCCAGCGGGGCGCATCTGCCATTCCCAGCCATGCCAGGTCACTCGCGTCCCTCTGCCTCGGTCTTCTATTAATATTAAACTGTTTACTTTAACTACTAAAAAGTCTTGAAGGCTTGCATGCTTTAGGTAAAACTCAAAGGCATCTGTGAAGCTAGTCTGCTCCTCTCCGAAGGGCCATAGAGTTGGGGCTCCCCTCACTGAACCCTTTGTAACTCAACGTTACCTTCTTTTTTATTCTATAACACATTGCCGACCATCCTTGGATTCTCAATTAACAAGGAGTAGCTAAGAAACAAGGACATTTCTCAATATTTAAATCAGGGTTGGGTCATGATCCAAAATAACGTGTGTGTTAATGTTTTTGTTTGTTTTGATTTCCTGAATTGATGGCTGTACAACAATTAGATACTAAATGGAGCTTCAACTATCAAGGGAACCCTCCCCCCAAAAATGATGAGCATGACCCACACCCTTAAAAGTCTCAGAGGCCATGTCTCTGTTGCAAAATGCTGGGGATAGAATGAGGGTACAACCTGCCAGTTTAACTGCTCTTGAATTTCTAGGGCTGGAGTTGCAACAGGAAGAACAGGGCTACTGATACCTAATTGGCATTTGAAGTCACCAACCTTCAAGCAATATATAAATTCTATTTGCAGCTATAAAAGGGCTCTTGTCTTCGGAGCCCAATTCATTTATTTGAAAGGAAAGTCACAACCTCCCTCTCCACCCTTTCCAGGTTTGGTAGCGGCTTTCTCTGCAGCTGATTAGGCTCCATTTGTTTACATCCTGTTAAGAAGTGTTTCAGGCACCCATCTTTCAAGTTGTCAACAAAAAACATTGTTTTCGGTTTCTCAAAACATAATTAATCTGTAGACTTCGGTGCTAGGTTAGCGCCATCGATTTTTTTCCCTGCCCCCTCCCCACTTTGTCACTTGACAGCTTGAAACTAGGCCTGGAAAAGCACATTAGTATTCCTGCGGGGAGGCTGGAGAATAAACCCGGCAACCGCGGCTGTTTGTGTACTTCAGTATACAACCGCGCTCCCCCCAATCAAGGCTTATTTTCAATATCATGGCCAACAAAAGCACTAAATGAGTTTTCTGTGACATGAGTGATAAGCTGTGGGATGTATTTCTTTAAAGGATTTTTTTTTTCTGTGATGCTGATGAAATGCAATAAAAAAAAAGAGAAGCAAGAGTGCAGAGGTGTTAGAAATTCACAGTGCTACCTTGCCATTTGAACTCCTTCTCCTTGTTCCCTGACATGTTAAGTACCTTCATTATAATTTAGGTTGTAGCTGATTATAAGTTTAAAAGGTTACAGTTACATTTCAAAAGGAATTATTATTTTTTTTAAAAGTCAGTATTTCACATTGAAATTTAATGACTGCATCCTTAACCCAAGATTGGCATTCCACATACTGATATCATTTGAGAGTTGATGCTGGCTTGGGCTTCACAGAATGAAAAACATCTGAAGTCTATTTTTTCAGGCATTAGTATTGTTTCAGCATAACTTCCTTTGGATGGTTTTTCTTGTTCTTCCCCCTTAAAAATTCTTTCTACATTTTTATCTAAATTATTATTTGTCTAACTAGTTCCCTTCCCAGGGGTCAAACATTTAGCTGAACCTAATTATTTTTTCTGACCATAAACTCACATGGTTTTATCTACAAAATGGAAATCTGTACGGGAGAGAGAGAGAGGGAGAGAGAGAAAGAGAATGTCTTACTGGGAAAGTAGAAGTAAAAGAGAAAAAAATCACATTCCTAGTGTTCTTCATAATGCTGTAGCATCATGTTAATGACGGAGTCATTCAGTCAACACATTCTTCTTTCCACAACCTAATCTCCTTCATCTGAAAGAGAAATATAATTTTAGCCAACTCTCTGGGTCCAAGTCATTGATTTATGAATCCTAGTTGAAGGTCTTCATGAATTTTTTCCTGACCTCTATCTGTCATTTCCATAGTCATATCTATTTTAAGAAATATAAAACAAATTGTCCTAATGGGGCACATTATCACCTTGATATATCACACAGGAAGAATCCCTTCTCCTTCTTATCACACCCACACAGAAAATGAGCTTTACACTGTCCTAAGCTGATTTTCTCTACATCCTTTATTATGTTATACTGATGATGATATACATTACTCAAATGCTGGTTCATTTTGAATATGCTCACATGAGATTGAAATAAGTCCCTTCAAGTCTTCTGTAGATAAGAAAAGACAACCAGAAACAATTGTTCCTGCATCTGAGAATTCCTGAGAAATTAATCAACTAACGCTGCCTGTCCGATCCGTACAGTGACTGCTAACTTTCTCTTTACTACGTACGAGTTTACATTCTATCAACACTATCAGTGATGTCTTTCATAGGCACCGTACCTATTAAGCCTCAAGCCTCATGTGAAACAAGCCTACAAAATAAGTTATATCACTAATCAAGGAAATGCAAGTCAAAACTACAATGAGATGCCACCTTCATACCGTTAGGATGTCTGATATTAAAAAAAACAAAAAACACAGAAAATGGCAGGTTTGGTGAAGATGAGGAGCAATTGGAAACTTGTGCGCTGTGGGCAGGCTGTAAATGTTGCAGCCGCTGTGGAAAGCAGTATGGCGGTTCCTCAAAGAGTAAAGCTATAATTTCCACACGATTCAGTAATTCCATTTCTAGGTAAATACCCAAAAGCAGTGAAAGCAGGGTCTCAAAGAGAAATTTGCCAGAGGTGTTCATAGCAGCGGCATTTACAATAGCTAAAACATGAAGCAACCCAAATGTCTGTTGGCAGGTGAATGAACCAAATACGTGAGATATGTGTAAATTCACACCGATATCTATGTCTATATTTAACATCTACACTTGTATCTATATCTACATGCAAAGGAATGTTATTTAGACTTGAAAAGGAAGAAAAGTTTGACTTTCATCGTATCACGCAATGTGAAATAAGCCAGTCACACACACACGCACACACACACACAATATAGTATGCTTCCATGTATATGAGGTATGTAAAGTAGTCAAAAATCATAAAAACAGAAAGGACAAAAAAAAAAAGAAAACAGTAAACATGAAGAAGTTCTAAATTTGCAAATAATCAGGACACCCAAGTAGAGAGAGCAGTTTGCCATTTTCACAGTGATCAGATTGACACATAATAATGGCAATAACGAGGAAGAAGAGAAGAAGTGGCAGTAATCTGACAATCCCAGATGTTGGTGAGGGTGTGAAGACACAGAGCTCACATATATGGGGGTATGAACTGATCCGATTATGCTGACCCTTGAAACTAAGGCTTTGAACCGTATACAGGTTCATGTATACATGGATTTTTTTTTTTTCATGAAATACTGTGAATGTATTTCCTCTCTTTTATGACTTTCTTGGTAACATTTTGTTTTCTTTACCTTACTTTATTGTAAGAATACAGCATATATGACATACAAAATATGTGTTACTCTGTGTTATCAGTAAGACTGCCAGTCAACAGTAGGTTATTAGTAGTTAAGTTCTTGGAAAGTCAAGAATTATACATGGATTTTCGACTCTGTTGGGGGTCAGACTCCTAGCCCTTGCATTGTTCAGGGTCAACTATATTTGGAAGGGCTTCATTGCAAAACCAAGTGAAAACAAAAATATTGAATTCCTAAAATCTAGTGCTTCATCCATCTTTCAGATGAATATAATGAAAATCAATGTAGGTATTTGAAGCAGAAAACTATTCAACAGAGTGTAGGGGCCTATAACATATTCAGAAAGGCTCAAGGAATAGGCCCACCCGAGATCTGCTCCTCCTGCCCCAGGAAGGGCACTGGGGAGTCAGGATGGCACAGACCACCAGGAGCTATTGACCAGAGTCCGGAAGCTGTCAGTTCCAGGACCACAACACGTCCCACAGTTCAGAGGGAAAGGGTGTGCCCTGTATCTTGAATCTTGACAGCGGGACCCTGTCTGCTGCTGGAAAAATTAATAAACAAAAAGCCTCTGTGATGGCTTGTCAGCGGAGCAGTCCAGCCTCATCGCCACCTTTCCCCTCCAAATCCCCCTGTGCACATCTGACGAAGAGATCTAAAATAAATAGGTCACTGCAGATAGAGGAGAGCTTCTAGCTCTCCGGGTCTGGGAATACGGTCAGGCAAATAAGGCGAAGTCGGAGATAGAAGTTGAGCATGATTCTGCTCAATCCAGCACACCAGCATTTCTTTTTTTTTTTTTAATCCTCACCCGAGGACATTTTTGCATGTATATTCAGATAGAGCGGGAGGGAGAAAAGGGGGAAGAGAGAGAGAGAAACATCGACGTGAGAGAGACACATCGAATGGTTGCCACCTACATGACCCCAACCCGGGCTGGGGACAAACTGCAGAAGAGGTACGTGCTTTAAATGGGAACCGAACCTGGGACTCTCCGGTCTGCAGGCCGATGCCCTAACCGCTGAGCCAAACCAGCCAGGGCTGGCACATCAGCACTTCACATCTAAGAGCAGGACCAGCAACACTGCTTATCCACAGGGGGGTCTTGGTGTTTGTGATGGCTGACTCCTTCCTTGTCGCCAGGTATTTATTGCAGGATGGTAAGCATCCCTGGCCCCCTGTGCCAGTGGGCAGCGTCTCATATATGGGACATGGGACAGTTGCACATATATATACATTTCTGAACACACCCAGGACAGTCCACCAACCACACTAACCCATTTCCCTGAGCTATTTCCAGCATATTTGCATACAGATATTCTCAGTGTCAATAACAGTGAGAGATTTAAGAGGCTAAGGGACCATCAAGGGTGGAATGAAATGGAGAGAACCGGTCAGCCCAGCCATATAACTTGCAGCAATTAAGATGAATGGATATTTACATGTTATCAATAAGAACAATTCACAAACAGATCATGTTTTGTGGGGGGAAAAATCAAGTTGTACAAGGGCTGCAGTTATTGATTCCAACACTTGACAGTACTATAGATATAGCTTCGGGATCCCTTGACAAAATTAGCCTCTCAAGCAAGTATGAGCCCTGCCTTCTGGGAATAGAAAGGTCTCCTACTATTTTGTTTGTTTATTCTTTTGCATGTCTGCTAACATCAAAGTATTACAGTTTATAAAGTAGTATAGGTCTTAATGACATCAGTACATGTGAAATATGATGATATTTGTACAGGGGACAGGTAATTTGATGGGGCTGTTTGAGGCTACAGGTGACAAGCCCAGGGGCAATGCCTGCCTCTCAGGCTTGTGGCACCCTCCAGAGGCCACAGGGATCAATATTGCAGTAACATTAACCCTTTGATGCACAACCTTTGGGAAGATCTGTATTGACAAGAATGAACGATACTCACATTGGGCTCACAGTTCATTCTGCCGAACGTGACTTTTCCTTAAAGGAGCTTTTTTTTTTTTTTTTTGGAGATTACTGTTACTGATATAACCAAATAAAACAAAATAACGAAATCAAGTATCTCTAGAAGAGGTAGCCCATAAGGAAGGGCAAACACCATGTTAAATGCATTTTTTATTTTTTTTATTTTCAACTGTTCCTGAAAGCTAAGCAGAGTACTTGGTACACCTAAACATTTGTTGACTCAATGTGTCTGTTCCCATGGTCATGGGTCCTGTGCTGACTGCCATTCAAACTCCTAGATCCCAGCCATCCTCTTCATTATGAGACAATGAAAGAGGAGCGAGTGACAAGCTTCTTACTACAATTCACAGGAAGATTTTGTCACGGAAAAGACATCCAGGGCCCCCTGGTGAGCGAGCACAAATCACCAGGTGATCCTCAAATCCAGGAAATTCTCCCCCAAACCCTGCAAACAGCCCCAGTCTTAGCAGTCACTCACTGCAAACTCAATCAGTTTGTTAGGGAGAAGCGCATAAAGTAAGTTTCTATTTGCCCTGTGTGTTTAAAAAGCTTTGTTACAAATTCTGTCAGGCCTGTGTCAGAACAATAACAACCATTTTAAAGGGGAGAAAGAGGAGGCGGAGGGGAGGAGAGGGAGAAGGGGAGAGGGAGGTGGAGGAGAAGAAGAGAGGAAAGAGGGGGGGGGGAGGAGGGGAGGGGAGCAGCGGCGCCAGCATCTCCTTCCTATTCCGCAAGGAAATCAGAAAACCCCAGGTGTACACAATCCTTTTTTTAAATTGAAACATTTTATTTTATTTTTTAAGTATTTTTTTTATTGATTTTTAGAGAGAAAGGGAGAGAAACAGCGATCAGCTGACTCCTGCACGCCCCCTACTGGGGATGGAGCCTGCAACCTGGGCATGTGCCCGGACCAGAAATCCAAGGGGGACCTCTCAGTCCATGGGAGGAAGCTCCAACCGCTGAGCCACACCGCCTGGGCTATTACGTTAGTTTATAATTACAGTTGACATTCAGTATTGTTTTATGTTAGTTTCAGGTGTCCAGTACAGTGGGTACACAATCATACAATTTACAAGGTGACTTAATGCCATTTTTGCCCTTTGAGCCAATGACTAGGTCCTGGAAACCTCCTCCTTGAAGGACACAGGTCTTCTTCCCTTCTTGCAAGGAGTAGTGAGTGCCCCTCCCCTCCTCAGGGTGTTTGGAAGGGGTTTGCTTCTGTCTCTGATCTTCTCTGAACCTCAGAGCAGGGGAAGCCATGCAAATGTTGGAACGGAGATGCAATACCGCTTCTTCACTGCTTGATCCCTTCTCTCTCCCTAAAGTTCTATTTTAGTGCTTCTTGCCCAGGAATCAAATGTTTTCTGCTTCTGAATCACATCATGCACCTGCTGGAAGCGCTGCTCGGATTTTCTCTCTGGGGTAGCGTTTGTGTGAAGACCACTGGGATGAAAGTCCGCCCGTGTTTGCTCTTTCCCACACCTGGGAGGCTGAGCCGTGGCAGGCCGTTTTGGTATTCCAGCCGCTGAGCGTTAGAAAGCCGGCGGATGGAGACAGAAAGTTCAAGGTCTGGCCACATTGAGCCACAGAGCTGCACACTTCCACTATCATTTGTGAGGCACGGACACAGGCTTTAGAAACATTTTACAGGAAGAACTCAGAACAGCCAGATCCTCTAGGTCTTCGAATTTATTCCTTCAGCAGACCCAAATCAGAAACCCCGCCCCAAAAATCACTTGTTCCCAGGCACTGTCCAAAGGAAAGGGCGGTTTATGTTTACAAGGAGCCTGCCCAGATTCATCCCGCAGCTAGACTGTGAAAGCCAGAAAGGACCTGGGACCAGGTCGGCTTCATTGTTTCAGGAAGAGGCAAGCAACAGAGACAGGTCACACCAGTGGGAACTTGGTTTTGATATGGTAAAACCTGTATTCTAAAACCCAACATGTAGAAACTCAAATAACATGATACTTCTTGAAGACTTATTAAACGGTAAAGGAGGGAGACAGCCCAGCCTGCCAAAGGAGCCCGGGCCTTGGAACAGCGTGGAGTGGAGACGCACAGATGGACACGGGCTTAGCTGCCTGTCCCTGTAGGAACCTCAGGAGCGCTTAAAGATGTGTCTTTTGAAAACCAAAGACAACGATTTCTCCTAATGGCGTAGCATTTGGTGTCCTGGGTGCATTAGCAGAATTCAAAGCCTTCCTGAGGGCCAGATCTTTCAAAATCGAGGTAGACTAACTGGTCTCTTGCTTCATTCATTCGTTTACTTAAATAAACTGATTTGTTAGCCAAGCTCTCAGCACCTATGTAACGACAATTTAGGGCGATGGAACCTCCCAGTCCATGTGTTAATGGGAGGACTTGGGAGATGCATGGCAAGATTTTTGGACAAACTCAAAAACACAACCTGAAAGAATGTTCCATTTTACTGAAAGAAAACTTGGATATTCTCTTTTAGTAAAAGTTACAAGCTATACCTGAGCATAGCTTGTAGAAATACGAGTTTGATCATTTTAAGCCATATTCATAGATTTTTGAGATGCCAGTACTTTAAAAAGAATATAGGATCATTAAAATTTGTTGACAAATTCTATGACAATAAAGGAAAACCAAACAGGTTTTTATTTTTTTTTAATCCTCACCTGAGGACATTTTTTGCATTTATCTTCAGATAGAGTGGGAGGGAGAGAGGGGGAAAGAGAGAGAGAGTGAAACATCAATGTGAGAGATACACATCGACTGGTTGCCACCCATACGACCCCAACGAGGGCCAGGGACAAACTGCAACTGAGGTACATGCCCTTAGCCAGAACCGAACCTGTGACTCTCTGGTCTGCAGGCCAACGCTCTAACCTCTGAGCCAAACTGGCCAGGGCCCAAACAGGTTTTTAAATGATTGGATGAAAATAAGATCCTACCCTCAGTGGGCAGAGCCCTGACATTCAGCACAGTAATAGGTATTTAAACACATGGGGACTGAAGAGAAACATTTGGAAACATTGTTTTTTGTTAGTAAAATCAAAGGGAAGTATTATGATACATTGGGGAGACTCTCCCAGCCTTAGGGGAAGCCTAAAGCTGCCCAAGAAGCTTTAAAGCTGAGCCCCAGACTCCCTGTAGTCAGAGATATTTTTCCAGTTTACCCTTAAGGTAAATATTGCAAAAGCCGAAGCTCTACTTCCTTGCTTCCCACAATCTCCCATTATTAAAAGGACATTTTCTCTGAGACTCTTTTGAACTATGCATTTTAAAGTACTGAATGTGCTCCGAAATTATGTCTCAGAAACCCAAGCTTTCTATCTCAGTTATTCTTTCCCAGGGGCCTCTACTCACAGATCGGCTGAAGTTCCTACAATTATTGATCAGTCTCAGGTAAGGCTGGGTTCACAGCCACCTATCTGCCAATGCATGTTTTTGTGGAAACTTTTCTGACTGCCCAAGGGAGCTCCATTGAAGTCTTTGGAGTTGTAAATTTCATGCTTACAAGGATTCCCTTCCCCTCGCTAATTTTACATGCCAGCTCAACAACTTCCCTTTTCTTGCTGCCAACATTGACATCTTAGCTTTGACCTTGTGCAGAGCTGAGGCAGAATGGCATGAAGCGAATTCAATTCTTGTCTCAGTTTTCCTAACACATTAAGTCTGTCACCCCTTTTAGCGCGTGTCCAATCAGTATACCTTAGGTCTTCATTTCTCATTGTCTGGGCAATGTGTCCTCAAGTGCCTTTTATCCTTGGGTTGTTGAAGGAACGGAGCATTTCTGTCTCGTGAGATCTAGGGCAGCATTGTCATGAGGGACAATGGCATTTGTGAGGACAGCCCAGAGTCCAACAATTCATGTGAGATAAAAATAGAGAACTTCATGGTGTTTCTTCATCTGATAGATTGGAGAAATTATTATTAAAGAAGTGTACTTGTATGAATCATCTGTAGAAACGTTAGGAATGAGAGCGACAAAATACTGTGGCTAATACAACTGGCCTTGAAGGCATTTGAGTTCGCTCCATAGTAAATGTGAGTCCGTGGGTTAGCCAAATAACCTCTTTGTGAACCTTCTTTTCTCCATTTGTAAAATGGGGATGATCCTTCCTATTAAACTGTGTTTCAGGGTTGCTGTGAAAATCAAATGAAAACACATTAACAGTGCATCGAAATGTGAAAAGCATAACCAGATAGCAGTTCAATACTATCAGGTCCCGAAATGTATCACGTTACAAGGGAAACACATACTACCAGAAAAAAGTTTGCCTTTAGAAAAATTAATTACTCTTCAATCAGATAGAGACGCCCATGTTGCGGATGGATAATGAAGATACGTCAAGTTGAAATCCATGCCCAAGGTCAATAAATTCCCAAGGCCATTTAACAGTTGTGTGGCCATAAGAGAGTTGGTTAGCCTATGCATTTTTAATCCATCAATTTAAGGTAATATGATTATTTCTTTATAAGATTTTTATAAGAACTAAGAGTAGCCCAGTGGTTGAGCATCGACCCATGCACCAAGAGGTCACGGGTTTGATTCCCAGTCAGGGGGTCAGGGCACATGCCCAGGTTGTGGGCCAAATCCCCAGTGGGGGGCACGCAGGAGGTGGCTAGTCGATGTTCTCGCTCATCGATGTTTCTATCTCTCTCTCCCTCTCCCTTTCTCTCTCTAAAATCAACAAAGAAAAAAATATTTTAAAAAAAGAAAAGAATTAAGTGAAGTAACTAACACATGCTCGACAGTGCTTGGCACAATAGTATTGAAGTAGTAAAACTGCAAAAGTAAGTTTACAGTTTTTCATATGGAAAAAGACATGCAGGTAATGATTATTACAATAGCTTTATTAACTCAAAAGAATGTCACAATGCAACTGTAAACCTACATTTGCCCACCCCCATATATATGCTAATTTGGCCACAAAATAAGAGACCATATAACTTCTTTTAAAATTCTACATTGACAGGAAAACATGTTCATCTCTCAAACATGGTTAAATACTTCTTGGTTTCAGACGTGTTTAATACTGCCCTGGCTGGTGTGGCTCAGTTGGTTGGTGCATCATCCCATACATCAAAAGGTGGCAGGTTTGATTCCTCCATGCTGCTGAGATTTAGTCTGTTTTGTTCACATTTCTGGCCACTGTGGTCACTTACCTGATCATCATTGCCTGAATACAGTTACTTTTTTATTTGCTTGTTTTAGGCACCGAGACTATAACATTTGCCTCTTAACCTTGGGTGATTATGGAAGGTTTGGACAAAAATGCAGTACTTGAACTAGGCATTTGATATTTTAACTATTTGGTAGTTCATAGTAACCATTAAAAAAATTCAGATATAATTCACATACTGTAGTGTCCCCCTAAATTCATGTCCACTTGAATCTCAGAATGTGACCTCATATGGAACTCCAGTATTTTCAGATTTATATCTGCAATATCTTCAATTCAAATAATCCTAGACTGAGGTTGGGCCCTAAATTCCAATGACTGATATCTTTATAATAGAAAAGAGAGGGAGTTTTGACAGCTACATAGACGCACAGGGAAGAAGGCAGAGAGATTAGAGTTATGCTGTCACAATGTAGAACACCAGGAGCCACCAGAAGGTGGAAGAAGCAAAGGGTTCTCGCTGAGAGACTTCAGAGGAAGCACGGCTCTGAGGACACTTTGACTTTGGACTTTCAGCCTCTAGAACTGTGACAAAATACATTTGTGTTGTTTTAAGTTGTGGAAATTGGTTATGGCAACCTTAAAAAACAAATACACTTATCAAAAAACCTACCCTGTTAACGTGGACAATTTAGAAGTTTTTGTTATATTCAGAAACGTGTACACAAATTCCAAAATATTTCATCACGCCAAAAAGAAATGCTGTATCTATTAGCAAGTGATTCCCATTCTGCCCTTCCCCCAGCCCCTGGTAATCACTAATCTAATTTCTGTCTGTATGGATTTGCCTAGTCTGGACATTTCATGGAAATGAAATCATGTGTGCATGGATATGTCATGTGCTGCTTATCTATTCATTAGTTCATGAACATCTGGATTGTCTTTATGTTTGGGAATTAATAACAATGCTGCTTATAAACATTTGTACAAATTTTGTATGGAGACATGCTTTCAATTATTATTTTTATTGTTATTATTTAGTATACACTGAGCAGTGGAATTGTTGGGTCATCCGGGAACTCTATGTTTAAATTTTTGAAGAACTTCCAATCATTCCAATGTGCTTGGACCATTTTCTATTATTACCAGCATTGCACAGTCTTCCAAGTTCACTACATCCTTACTAACACTTACTATTTTTTCATCTATTGATTGCAGCCATTCTACAGGGTATGAGGTAGTGTCTTATTGTGGTTTAGATTTGAATTTTTCTAATGACTAATGATGTTCTTTTCCTGAGCTTATTGGTTATTAATGTCTTTTTTGGAGAAAAGTATTTTCAAAACTTAGCTTATTTTTAATTGAAAAATATCTGTATTTTGATTGTTGAGCTCTAAAAGCTCTTTTTTTACTGAATACTGGACCTATAGTAGTCAGATATTTTGCAAATATTTTATCGCATTTTTCCCACCCTTCCTTGATAGTGTTTTCTGACACAATACAGTTTTCAATGTTGATAAAATTTAATTTTTCTATTTTTTTCTCTGGTTACTTATGATTTTGGTGTCATAGCTAAGAAACTATAGCCTCTTCCAATGTCACAAACTTATGTTTACTTCTAATGTTGTACCGCTTTCATTTAGGTATTGAACCCCTTTTGAGTTAATCTTTGAATATGGTATGACATAGTGATTAAATATGGGTGAATGTCGCCCCGTATCATTTGTTGAAAAGACTGTTCTTTCCCCCAATGAAATGTCTTGCATCTTCGTTGAAAATCACTTAATCCTAGATGCATGGGTTTACTTCTGGACTCTCAGTTCTGTTCCATTGATTTGCTCATCATCAACAAAGATGCAAATTGATCTTGAAAATTGCAAACCCAATCACCCTACTCACACACTCAAAATACTTCTGTAACTTCCAATTTTCTTGGGACCTTTAGCCCTACTTCATCTTATGGCCTCTGTCTTGTTCTCTGTCCTTTCCTTAAACAATCCTCTTCCATCCACATGACATTGTTCTTCAATTAATCCCATAATATAACACCTTGTTTCTGCATTGGCCGTTCCCACCTGCCATTCCCTCTATCTGGAAAGTTCACACTCTCTTACCAGAGGCTCTCCCTCTTTTTTTCTCCTCTTAATTATATTAAGCTTTAATATTACTTCTTCAAAAAACTATATTTGATTACTCACATTTATTTATTTTCTCTCAGAACCCTGTGACTTTCCATCATATATTACCTCTATAATTTATTTCTTTTGGTGTCTGTTTCATATCTTACTCATCCACCATGGAAAGAGATCACCTAGTTTCAGTGGTGTGCCTGGCACATCGTAGATATGGACCAAATATTTAATGAGTTAAATGAGCAAATAAGTGAATAGATCTATTGCTCTGCCCCCAGACCCAGGCAAATGTGCTTTGCACAGATGTTCAGTATCAGTAGGATTGCATCCCAAACATATGGATACAATTTTTTTGGACATGAAACAGACTGAAATAATATCAACTAAGAAGTATAACTTCTTATTTTTATCTGGTATTTTATGAGTTATGATTACTCAAAAATAAAAAATAACAGTGACAGACTTGGATTTTACAACCAAAATGAGATTTATTTTTTCTTAAAAGAACCATTATTTTTGTATATTGTTGCTTCTAGTGATGGCTGAATTGTCTAAAATGTCAATTCCTACTTTTGGTACTACAAAGCAAAAAGAAAAGCCTTATTATTTCATTTTCATATTAAATTTTACTCCAAAAATAGAAACCCTTCAGCTCAGATAAAAGATGGACATCCACCATGATTGCAGTTTCTCTTTGTAGCCTCCTCCTAACATAATTTTCATTAATAGACATTCACAGAAAACTAGAAATTATTAAGCACTTGAAAAGAGAAAAAATATTTGAAAGCGAATATCAACCATAAAAGAATAAATAATGACCCCTGATGAAAATAGAAAAATCAGTAAACAGAAGCAAACTTTAAAAATTTGTTTCGTAAGGCATAACCAGACTGCTTTAAATGGAGAAATCTGAGAATAAATTTTATATGTCTATGTGCATGTGCTTATATATAATGTGTTATATATTTACTACAAAAATAAACTTGACAAATTGCTTCAGTTTTTTAAAAGTACATAATCTGAATTAAAAAATGAACAGGAGCCCAGCTGATGTGGCTCAGTGGTTGAGCATTGACCCATGCACCAAGAGGTCACCGGTTCGATTCCCAGTCAGTGCACATGCCCAGGTTGTGGGCCTGATCCCCAGTGGGGGGCATGCAGGAGGCAGCCAATCGATGTTCTCTCTCATTGATGTTTCTATCTCTCTTCCTCTCCTTCCCTCTCTCTCTAAAATCAATAAAGAAAAAGTAATTTTTTTAATATATAAAATTAAAAAAAATAATAAAAATGGACAAGAAAAAAAGTTAAGATGGTTGTCTGCAAATATAATTGGAATAAATACCCAGAATATAGAGAAACAAAGAATAAAATAATGGAAGAGGAGTGAAAAGTAAGCGTCCTGAGAAGGTAGCTGCAGGCTTTCAGCTTACTTCTGGTAGGAGCTCCAGACTGAAAAAGCAGGAACAATGGAAGAGAAGAAATAACCAGAGAAACAATGGATTTAGGAGGAAACATCATCAGATTTGAAATGTCTATGTTATCTGAAAGAAAATGAGTGAGAACAAAACCATTAACGCTGAACATTCATTCGTGATTTTCACAACTCCAAAGAGAACAAAGGAAAATAATTTACTTGTTCCAGACTGTCTTCTTATCATGAATACTGGGTCTATGGAAACAGTTTATCTTCCAAATGTGTAGACCCAGTCAAACCATTAATAGGTACGAGACATTGGGGACAGTAAAGGAAGTCTCTTTACATGGGTCAAAGTAGGATTGGTAACTAAACCTGATCCAGAAACGAGAGTTCATCAAATTTTGCCGCACGGTGGATTCCCCTTTAAGCAGTACGTTTTAATAACATTGGGTTACGTTTTCTTCTCTAAAGAGCCACTCATTGTATTTAGTTCTGTAGTGAATTGTGATTGAAGTTTTATTTTGATATTAGTCATATTTTAAAATCAAACTATAGACACAATAAAAAATCCAATTATAGATAGGACAGAATGTAATGCTATAACACATGATTTAAAATAACAAAATGACTAAGAAAAATGGAAAAAAAGGATTAATGGAACAGTTAGTAAAGGAACAATACATACCCTAATTACACATCTTTCATTAAAGGAAGAACACTAGATTCAGTCTAAAACTGATGCATCAAGACATAATAATTTAAATGTAGTATTTTAATTAGTGATGCCAACCAAAAGTAAAATGAAATGCTTGCTCACTCACTTATAGGTATGTATTAAAAATTAGTCAGTAAACACTCAGCCGGTGTGCTCAGTGGTTGAGCGTCGACCCTGCACCAAGAGGTCACCAGTTCGATTCCCGGTCAGGGCACATGCCCAGGTTGTAGGCCCAATCCCCAGTGGGGGGCACGCAGGAGGTGGTCAGTGATGTTCTCTCTCATTGATCTTTCTATCTCTCTCTCCCTCCCTCTCCCTCTCTCTGTAAAATCAATAAAGAAAAAATATTTTTAAAAAATTAGACAGTAAAGTTGGGGAGAATAGATGCTTACTGGTATAAATAGAATGCATTCCTAAGTTTCATTGTTAACTCATAAACTCTATCTATTGATGATACATTACAGATCTATGAGTTCATTATTTAAAAATAAAAGTAACCACATAAAAACATAACAAAAAGCTGTTAACACTATTTGTCTCTAGGGAGTGAGACTAAGTTTAAGTCTCACTTAAACTCAGGAAGGAAGGAAGGAAGCTTTTAATTTAGTTTTTTAATTCATTTATTTTTTTGCTGCAAGGACTTTTTTTTTTTTTACCAAAATGCATGGATTAGCTCTATAATTAAGAAACAACAGAGTTAATAAAATAATTAATTTTTTTTTTCTTTTTTTAAAAAAATATGTTTTCTTTATTGAATTTAGAGAGAGAGGAATGGAGAGGGAGAGTGAGATAGAAACATCGATGAGAGAGAACATCGACTGGCCGCCTCCTGCATGCCCTCCACTGGGGATTGGGCCCACAACCTGGGCATGTGCCCTGACCGGGAATTGAACTGGCGACCTCTTGGTGCACGGGTCGACGCTCAACCACCGAGCCACAAGGGCCGGGCAATAAAATAAATTTTAAATGCATGAACCCTGACCTAATCTCCTCATGTATCCACCATAATTGGACCTGATTAAATCAGGACTTGTTCTACTAAATAAATCTATCCTGCAGGACCTTTCCCAGGAACGGCCTCTTTCAGTCTGGAGGGCAGTGTAGGGTTGCGTTACAAAACCTTGGCCTATAGAGTGGTCACAGTGCCAGTGGCCCCTAAACTGGACACACGTTTCAATGGACTGAAAGGACCCCCTGGACCATGCTGAGTTCACGTGCAATGTCTTCCTTCTATTTCCAGTCTTCTCACAAATACGCTGCTACTCGCCTCAAGAAAACTCAAGCACCCATGGGCTCACAAGTGAGGTTTCTTATGTGTATCAGCCCCAAACCCTCCATCTCTTGCTTTTATCATTCATGATGTTGCTGTATTCTGTAGTCTTCTTTGCTACATCATGTATGTTTCAAACAGAGGTTATGACAGAGAGAGTGACCTGAACAAAAGGACAATCAGTAGTGTAAAGCTGAGACGTGTTTAGTCTCAGGGAAGAAATGGTCCATCTCTGGAACCCATACGGAGAAAAAAATTGAGGGCAGTACAATGTGAAACAAGACATTTTTCTATTCTTCTGGGTTCCAAAACTTTCTCTTCAACAGAAGACTTCAATATGATTAATGAGAAGTCACTGGAGCATTTACATGTGCAATACACGTCCTTTAATACTAAAAAGTACTCGTGTATTACTTAAGAACAGAGGTTTTGTATTCTCAGTGCCTAAAAGCGGTGTGTGCTGGGTCTGTCTGAACCCAAAGAGAGTTCCCAGACTAACGCTATGAGGTATCCGCCTCCCCCGAGGACTATTTTAAAGGCAGATCACTCATAGATGGGTAAGCATTGGTCTGATACACTGATGGCCACACACAGGGAGTCCAGTGTCCTTTGAAGCATTAACATGTTACATTAATGTTAAATGAATAGCCGGAAAAGAAAGTGCATCTCATTATGTATCTGTCACCAAATTAATTTTCCATTGTGTGTGTTAAAAACATCATTCTGGCATCAGGCTGGGGAGGTTACCACCTTGGGTACACATGGCACAACTGCAAATTTGTAATGTAAATATATAATAGTTTGGATTTTAAAATGTGACTTCATGTGTGACAATAAAGGCTTTATAGACTTCAGGATACATTAGGCAAGTGTTCAACCCTGGAATCAAGTTTATTGACCTTTACCTGTTCAGGCTGTGTGAGAGGTTTAAAACCCAGTGCGGAAATATTACCAGGTTTAGTCAATGGAATTGTGAATCTGATTTTGCTCTTTCTAAATCAGTACCAACTTAAATCCCTTCCCACCTTTCATGCCTCAATTCTTTCTGCCCCCTCAACTGCCCAGGACCTGAAATAGCTTTGACCTCTTCCTATTAGGAATTCAAACTATCCAGCTAATCTAACAGCACATTAATTCGATTCATTATATAATCCCGAGTACCATGAAGACCGAATTCCAAATCTTTATTTTAGAAATTGAGAAGACGAGACACAGAATTTAAAGACATGTGGCAAGGACCACATAGAAAATAAAACAATCAGCTCAGAGGTCTGAGGATTTTTCAAGATTAGCCTGGACTAAAAGGGGCCATTGGGTTGAGTGACAATGTTTCCACAGTCCAGTAATCCACAGCATATACTAAACAGCCCCTTTGTCCACCACTCCTAGTTCAGACGGCGTTCACCTCCAAATCCAGTTTGGAACGTAGCGACATTGTGGTTTATAATGTCACGTTGGGATACAAAACAGCCCATGTTCCATAATTCCCCCAAACATCTTCTTCTCAAGCCACCAGAGCCTGGATCATGACCATTGTTTTCTTGCTCCTCACGCTGATATCCTGTGATCCCTTTTCTGATGTTTTTTAAATGCGGTGTTGCAATCAAGATTCTTCCCCACAGTTTGTTGCTGTTGTTGTTTTAGAATACTGTTCTGGGAGAGAGTACAAGCAGAGGAGGCAGTCTGCTTTGGGTACAATGCCAAACATTATAAACCTACGGATACAGTGAGTACCTTTCATTCTAAAGAGATCCCCAACTACCCCCATCATTGAATCTTAGTACATGCTTCTGAAGTTGTCAGAACTTGATCCCTGGACATTCTCGAGGCTACATATGAAAGAAAACCATGACAAAATACAATAATCTTTCATGTTCAAGATACTTCGTTTCCTTCTTTTTTCTCCGAAATGACCCACACTGAGAAAATCGCTTAACATGCACAGGTAAGCCTCATTTTATAAGCCACTAATGGAGAAGCCACAGCAACTAATTAGCTCCAACCAGTACAAATCAGACTGTTATTAACAAAATCTGAAAATTAAATAGAGGTTCCTGGCTCCCCTAGCCATTGGCTCCCCCTCCCCGGGGAGTGTTTAACTTGTAGCAATGGTTCTGGCTTTGCTTGATTACATCTCATTACAAGAAAGGAACAAGCGCTTGCTCAATAGTCTGAAGAAACCCAGAGGTGTGCCAAGCTCTCCAGTAGGCTGTGCAGATACTTCTTTTCCAGTTCACTATGGAGCGTGGTGAGGAATACCATGCCCAAGCTTTTGTTTTCTCCATGGTTTCCTCTGTGACTTCATTGGAAATTTGTCCATCTGTATCTCTCAACTAAAAAAACAAAACAAAACAAAAAACATTGTGCCTGGTCCGTGTGGCTCAGTGGTTGAGCATCGACCCATGCACCAGAAGGTCGCTGGTTCGATTCCCGGTGGGGGCACATGCCCAGGTTGTGGGCCTGATCCCCAGTGGGGGGCATGCACGAGGCGGCCAATCCATGTTCTCTCTCATGGATGTTTCTATCTCTCTCTCCCTTCCTCTTGCTGTCTAATGTCAATAAAGAAAAAAAAAAATTAAAGAAACAACAACAAAAACATTGCTAAATAAATTTGTTACTTTCGACTCTTCTAAGGCCCTTGCAAGGGAACATGGGGACATTGCGTGTCCAACGTACAATGGCAGAAGTTGGCAGTGTGCAAAGAAGGGACCGAGGCAATGCGTGCGGTTAGTTTCCAAAGGGAGCAGAGGCTGAGGCCCGCACAGCTTCATGGGCAAGGATGAGCCCTGCAGGCAGGAACAGTCACCTGCCATTGGCTCCATCCCACTTGTAAGACCAGGGTCAGCTGTGGCACGCGGCAGTGAAAGAGGGTATCAGAGGTTGGAACCTCTGTGGAGGTCCATGGTCACTTCTCTCCTCTACCTTCAGCGGGAGGAATGTGTTGATACATGTACACCTTCCCATGCAAATGAACTTTGATCTCTGCCAATTGGTTAAAATAAAATTTATATATTACTGGATAATTTTTGATTTAGATATTCAACTCTGTAAATTAAGGTTTATGTATGCTTTGCTAGAAAAAAAAAATATCTCATAGCTTCTAGAGCTGGTGTCAAGAGAAGAGCGTTTTCCTTTTGGCTTTTTCTCCCCAAACTTGGGTAAGTCGCATGAGAGGGGTGTGAGCTCCTCCCTTTGCAGTCTGAACTGTGCGTCTCTCTAACCACGGGTAAGCAAAGGCGAGCAGGTATGGGCCCTGCAGGATTTTTTAGAATGTTAGATTATATGTTAAAGTAAGAATTAAAATATAATCAGCATAGAGATCTTTCAAAAAGGGCATAGAATATACAACACGTCCCAAAGCTTAGGTTATTTAAACTGCAAATCTGCTTTTCACAATACAGAGACATTTGATGGGAAGGTTTGGGAAATGTTTGGCTAACCCAGGATTTCCCAAGCTTGGTGCTATGGGCATTTTCAGTGGAGCAGTTCTTAGCTGTGGGCAATATTCTGTACATTGTAGTACTTGGGGCAGCAACTCCAGCCTCTACCCACCAAAGGCCAGCAACACCCCCACCTCCTAATCACGACAATAAAAACGTCTCTGGGCATTTTTCTTTCTTTTTTTGTTAATCCTCACCTGAGGACACTTTTTGCATTCATAGAGTGAGAGGGAGAGAAGGAGGAAGAGGGAGAGAGACATCAATGTGAGAGAGACACATCGCCTAGCTGCCACCCACACAACCCTAACCAGGGCTGGGGACAAAAAGCAACCAAGGTAAGTGCCCTTAGCGGGAACCGAACTCGGGTCTCTCCGGACTGCAGGCCGATGCTCTAACTGCTGAGCCGAACTGGCCAGGGTGTCTCTGGACATTTTCAAATGTCCTCCAGGGGCAAAATTGCCCCTGTTAGGGAACCACTGGACGAAATGATTTTTAGGTACCCTTTCAGTTGGGATTTCCTCCAGTTATCTATGCAGAAGAAAGTGGCCTACAGGTCATGGAGAGGCAGTCTTAGAGCATCTAAAGATAACCTTAGGGGTTCAAATCCAAGATCTCTCATGGAACATAAACCCCAGAAACTTCAGTTTCAGCATCTACAAAGTGGCAATAATAACAACAGCACTAGCCTTATGTAGGTAGTTCCGAGACTAATATGAAATTATATTTGAAAACCGTGTCTGACAATGCCTGGTCCACGGCAAAGGACTTGAGAAATATCAGCTCTAATGGTTTCTCTGGAATTCATTCTTTATTATACTGAATTTGTTTAGTTGTTAATTCTTTCTAAAAGTCACTTGCATTTTTATTTATTTTTTCTTTTTTTTTTAAATGTTTTTATTGATATTTTAGAGAGAGAGGGAGAGAGAGAAACATCGATGTGAGAGAGACACATCGATTGGCTCCTCCTGCATGTCCCCCACTGGGGATCGAGCCTGCAACCAGGGCACGTGCCCTGACCGGAAATCGAACTGGGACCCCTCAGTCCGTGGGACGCCACTCATTCCACTGAGCCACATGGGCTGGGTGTCACTTGCATTTTTAGAGACAGGTACACCCTGAATAACTTTCTTTTCCATTCAATTCTCTCCTTAAAGCACTCTCATGCATGCATTCCTCAAACCACTTTATTTTCAGTCCTCTGTGCTGCCCTTCCATGCCAGGCTCCCAATAATGGGTCTGAGTCACAGGAACCGTGAAAGTACCTTGGTCTTGAGTTGTTGGTTCTAGAAGTTTTACTGCAGCCTTTGCAAGGAAATTCCTCGACGGCACGAAACCAGCCTAGGATTTTGAAGGAAAATGGGTTTTCACACGAACATCACTGGGAAGGTCGGAGAGCTGAAGTCAAGGGGCTGCCACTAAATTGGCTTTTCGAGGTGACACGTAGTAGCCGGAAGTATCTGCTGTTATACAACCACCATCATCACAGCCACATGCTAAACCGTGAGCCTGATGACAAACAAGTGAACCCGCTGCAGACACTTGTGTCTCCCAGAGCTGACTTGTCACAGAGAGGAGTCGCTGTCCCACTTACATGAGTGCATTTAATTCATAGACACTAATGAATACCCAGAACTCTCGCTGCAACAAGTCTGGAAAATGTTTTTTTCTCTTTCCAAATCTTTTAAATAAAAGGAAAGTAGAGGGTGAGAGGACCAGTCCAAAGGTTCAGCTGCGCCACGTACACGCACAGCCTTACAGACAATACTCATAACCTTCGACGGTAGTGCTCGCAGAGCCACACGCTCCTCTCTGATCCAATGAAACGACCCTTTGAACACCCAAAACCTACCCATCCCTCCCTTGAAGAGGGACCCATGTTCCAAACCCTACTGAGTCACTTTCTGTACCGTCAGGTCCCCACTCCTGGCTAAGACCCAGGACATTTTAGCAGTAGTGTTACCAGAGGGTGCCTGAGTTATTACTGCCAAATGAAATTCCCAAATCCTGATTTAGTCCGCATTTGCAAACCAGATTTTCTGTGTGGTTTTGTTTAGACATATTTCTCCTTTTCTCTATTACTTTCCTGTTCACCTTTTTCTATAATGAGTCATTCTTATGTTTATGAAATAAATGACGTAGGGTTAGTTATTATTAGTGTTCTTATAACTACTTTAGTTGCCATTTTTGAACACTTATCCAGGTACTGGGTACATACTAAAAATACACTACCTCACCTAATCTTTTCAGTTATTCCGAAGACACTGGTGGGAGAGGGTACGTTATCCTGTTAACCTGTACAACACCCAGCAGGAGTGGCAAGGGACCAGAACCCAGATTTAAACACCTCCTTTCCGGCTCCTACCCACCTCGACAGAAGGGTGGAATGGAGTCTCTTAAGTTTTTCTCAAACTTGTCAAAGATTTTGATACAAACCCCTATTCCTCAGCTACCTTATGTTGTGTTTTTTTTTTCCTTCCTTCATATGGATAACTGGAAAATTAGGTATTCTATTTTTTTCCCTTTCCTTAGATGTAAAAGCCTAAACAGACAATGACCCCAGACAAGATGATTTAAATCCTGTTTTCCTTGAAAATAGGGAAATTCTTTTTCTTGATTTATATGGCATTTTAGTTTCTCAGCAACTCAAAGAACTCATTTAAATTCTGTATTTTTCCTTCTTAAATTTTTTGCAAGACCACTGCTTTAAATGGTGCTGTCTATACGTATCCAAGCAAAGAAGTGATGTTTGATTTCTGAATCATCTCTGAGAAGGCCACTTTTGACCATTTCTTGAACATTCCAGGAGTTCTCAGGGCTCCTTTTTTTTTTTTTTAAATCTTTATTATTGAAAGTATTACAGATGTGTCCGCTTTTTCCCCATTGACCTCATCTACCCTGCTCCCGCCCCTTCCCATGCCTTCCCCACACTATTGTCTGTGTCCATTGGTTATACATACATGCATATAAGTTCTTTGGTTTATTTCTTCAGGACCCTCCTCCTCACTCCCTGACCCCCTTCCCTCTGAGATTCCTCAGTGTGTTCTCAGGGCTCCTATAGTATCTGTCCTGACACCGCCATGTGACTTGGCCAATCAATTTCTCTTAAGGTTTTGATGTGCTCCCCACTTGCTGAACAGCTAGCTCCATATTTCTATGCTGATATTCATACCTGATCTCACTCTTTGGGCATACAGCCGGGCCTTCTGCATTGCACGGGCAATTTACATACAGCTAAAGAAATGTTCCCCCAGCTATCACT
Source organism: Tadarida brasiliensis (assembly GCA_030848825.1). Classification (NCBI taxonomy): domain Eukaryota; kingdom Metazoa; phylum Chordata; class Mammalia; order Chiroptera; family Molossidae; genus Tadarida; species Tadarida brasiliensis. The sequence continues at coordinate 66,253,048 of CM061270.1, read as the reverse complement.
GATCAGTTGGAGAATAGATATATCAAATAAATGTAGCTATCCTAGAGGAAAAACAGATGTAAATAAGTTAAAATGTTTGTCTGGAAATCTACAGTTTATCACCTAAGTGCTAACCCCTTTACATTTTTACTTCGCACTAAGATACATAACACAAATCCAGATGACAGGTGACACAACAGTGTCCCCACACTGGACTCTTTAGCCTCTCTGAGACCGGGATTCAGATATATTTAGCATTTGAGATTAGCATAGAGAAACCCCAAAACTTCAGGCTAAAGTATTCATAAAACTACAGTTCTATTCCAGTGGCAAAATCTACATTGCGTAGCAGAGATGGTCCTACTTCAAACACAATCAGAGATGACTAACTCTCTCCATAAATTCTGACAGTTCATAATGTGAGCTGCTCCTACTGATAAGGCCTCCTCTTCATAACTTCCACCTGCCATGAACCTATTTTAGACTTTTCTGAGACACAGTAAATTTGTTTTGCTTTGGAAACCACTGTCAAGCTAAATAAATTTGTATATAGATTTTATTCTTTCATTCATCCCTTCATTTGATCAGTCATTCAAAAAATTGATTTACTAAAATCACAAAGATTTACATCTATTTTTTTCTAAGAGTTTTATAGTTTTAACTCTTCCATTTAGGTCATTATCTATTTTTAATTAATTTTTATATAATGGTATGAGTATAATTTCTTTTTCTTTTCTTTTGCATGTGCATATGTAGTTGACCCAGCATAATTTGTTGCAAAGACTATTCCTTCTTCATTGAATTGTCTTGATACCTTTGTCAAAAATCATTTGATCAGCCCGGCTGGTATGGCTCAGTGGATGAGCATCAACCCATGCACCAAGAGGTCACCAGTTCAATTCCCAGTCAGGGCACATGCCCAGGTTGTGGGTCCAATCCCCAGTGTGGGGCATGCAGGAAGCGACCAATCGATGTTCTCTCTCATTGATGTTTCTAGCTCTCTCTCCCTCTCACTTCCTTTCTCTCTAAAATCAATAAAGAAAAAAAAATTTTATAAAAAAAAAAATCATTTGATCACCAAAATAAGGGCTTATTTCTAGAACAAAACTTTTTTTTTTTTATCATTTCATTTTCTGAAATTGTCTTGATTTTAGAGTAGTAAGTTCCAGATCCCCATCCTTAGAATCTCAAACCACATTCTTTAGACAATAAACTCCTTATTTGTGGTTAAAAAAAAAACAACAAAAAAAACAATAAGACAAAACAAAAATGAAATTGATTTACTGCCTCTTTGTGATTAGTAGAGACATACACTCTTAGTCACCTGAATGCTGACTTTGGATCATATTCTAATTTGAGATTAATCCTGATGTCAGTGGGGTTGATCTGTCCCTTTCTGTTTCATGTTCCACATAGTAGCCAGAGTGCTTTATTTATTTTTTTAAATTTATCTTTATATTTGAAAGTATTATAGATGTCCCTACCCCCCCATGACACCTTCCTCCTCACTCCCACCCCACTCCTGTCTTCACCACACTGTTATCTGTGTCCATTGGTTATGCATATAAATTCTTTTCTTTATCTCCTCCCTCCCCCCTCCCCCCTTTTAAACATATAAACAGGTCTGCCCTGGCCAGTATGGCTCAGTTGGTTGGACCTCCTTCTGTGCAAGGAGAGGTTGCTGGCTAGATTCCGGATCAGGGCACATGTGTGGGTTGCAGGCTCAATTCCTGGGAAGGGGCATGCAGGAGGCAGCCGATGGACATTTTGCTCTTAACACTGATGTTTCTCTCTCTCTCTCTCTCTCTCTCTCTCTCTCTCCCTCTCCCTTTGCCTCTCTCTCTAAAAATCAATTTAAAAAATGTCATTAAAAATAAACAAACACATAAGCAGGTCAAGTCAACCTCATCTTGTTATACTTTCCTTGAATCAATTTCCTTTTTCATGCTGGCCCCCTACTGTTCCTAAAACACCTGGTCTCTCTGACCTGCCTAGGGAGCTTTGTGCGTGTTCTTTTCTCAGCCTGCAACTTCATTCCCTTGGTTGTGTGTACACTTGAGAGGCCTGCCTTCCTCTATAGGCCCATCCAGATCACCCTATATAAGAAGGGACCCTCTGATAGTATCTACCAAAATTCCATGAGTAGCCCTGGCCGGTTTGGCTCAGCGGTTAGAGCATCGGCCTGTGGTCCAGAGAGACCCGGGTTCGGTTCCCGCTAAGGGCATGTACTTCGGTTGCAGTTTGTCCCCGGCCCTGGTTGGTTGTGCGGGTGGCAGCCACTCGATGTGTCCCTGTCACGTTGATGTTTCTCTCTCTCTCTTCCTCTCTCTCTCTCCCACTCCATCTGAACAAAAAATGAAAAAATGAAAAAAAAAAATTCCATGAGTAAATCCTTATAGTACTTACCACAATGAGTAACATTTTTATCTATCATCTGTTATCTATCATCTATCAATCATCCATCTCTCTATCTATCCATCCATCATTTATCTCTCTCTCTCTCTATCATCTATCCTAGCCATCTCCCTCATCTCTTATGCATATGTACACACAAATAAAATTTAATTGCCTAGGGCAGGGAAATTCTTGTGCCTTGAGAAGACAAAGCAGGCTTATATTTAACAACTCCAAAGACTTTATATGAAATGATAAACATCTCTCCTGTTCTCATGAGCATTTTTTTATCACACCGCTGTTATTTGCCTAGTCTCTCCTCTCTCTTCTCTCCCTTTTTCCCTTCTAGACCCCTCTTCTCCTTACAAAAGGGAAAACAAAGAAAAACCAAACCAAACAAAAACACTGTCATTTTTGTCAGCAAAGCTTTTCAGTTCAGTTCTCTGCAGCGTCCACCTCAAATTTAGTTCAAGGCTTCCTTTTTTATTCTAAAAGATTTGATTTAAACTTCGGAATTATAGCTTATGACTTCACAGGGTGCCGTTTTATCCCCCCATCTCTGCTTGTGGGAGGGAGAGCTTCACACATCCAGTTTTGCTAACAAGAGTGACACATTTCTATTACAGGACTCGTCCTGCATTTCTCATGATCCAATACACAATCTGTACTGGATTTGGGCAGTTTTAAAATGACTTCCTTGAGGCAAAATGAGCATGATGGTTCTATGGCAAGTACAACTAGCTTTGTTAACATGCAATGTCTCAATTGCCCAATTCTGACCACAAAGTATTTTAGAATATTACCTTATTTAATCAATCACAACTACTAACTCCTTTGAGAATGAAAGTGGGATTGTTGATCCTTCTTATAGATGGATTGGGGAGATTAGGGCCCTCTCTAAGTCTCGAATTCAGCCTATAAGAAGGGTCACTGGAATGGGGCCTGTGCAGAGAAGACCAGAGGTGTTGAGGATGAGGTGGAGTGGCTTGGGATGACTGATGATAACCACTGATTTCCACTCCCACACAACCCGACCATGTGGAACTTGACACTCAACATTACCCCCACCCCTGCTCCATACCAGACTGAAATGGACCAAGAACCACATTTACATATTCTGATGACCTGGTTTTGTTTAAATGCTTTTATTGATTTTTTTTTTTAGAGAGAGAAGAAGGGAGAGAGAGATAGAAACATCGACGTGAGAGAGAAGCATCGATCGGCTGCCTCCTGCACACTCCTCACTGGGGTTTGAGCCCACAACCCAGTCACAAGCCCTGACCAGAAATCGAACGGGGACCTCTCAGTCTATGGGATGACACTCAATCCACTGAGCCACACCGGCCAGGCTGATGACCTAGTTTTTAACCAACTAGAACAGATGGACACTTTCGAAGTCTTAAGGCTTCCTATAGGTGAAAATCAGGGGAATTCTCAGTGTCATGAGGACAGAAAGTAGAGAGGGGGACGTCAAGTGTGTGAGGTTTCAGGCATTCTCGGTGGAGCCGGCTTCTGGCCATGCCCCACAGGCAGCAAGAACACAGTCTCTATGACATGTCTTCACTGAGCACCCGGCCATCATGGCCAGATTCAGCTGGTCTCTGCCTCACTCCACCCACCGAGGGTATTAATAAACCATTCATTTAAGACCAATCATCTGTCTTTGCTCCCGTGAGTAAAGAGTTCTCAAGTTTATGACTAATCAGAAACACCTGATTACTTAAAAGTTAAATTAGCACCAGAGCATGTAGTCAGGGAGAATCTTTGCTCCAAATGCTCTTCAATGTCTCCAACCGATGGAGCCTCCCAGCCCTCTGAGGAGTGGCCTTTGTTAACAAGCCTGCTGTTAGCATGTCCGTGTCTCCCTGTGCAGACCGACTTGTTCTAATCAGGGGATATTGATCTTCTCCCCACTTATCTGTTCATTAAACTGACATCTATAGCAAACATTCAGACAACAGAAATAATATCCACCACTTTTGTATATCATCAAAATTGAATGTCAAATTCCAGGAGTGCCATTTTTTAGCAATAAATAAAAGAGACCACAATAACTTGGCGAAAAATGTCTCCTTGTTCATCCGCCCTGTTTCCTGTACAGTGTGTATGTGACTTCATATTTTTAATTGCAAACTTTGCTCAAGCTGAACTTGTTACCAATCCATGTAGAACACAAAGAAGACACTGATAGCACAAAATGAATTTGTACCGGTGTACGTGGAAACATGGCGTGTGTCGAATCACAGACACATCCGCCAAGAGCAGCTTAAAGTTCTAGAGAAATAGCATAAGGTCACTTCGAGTTCCATAATCTAAATCAGGAATCACCTAATTAGATCTCTCCGGACTAACATAATTTGAATCAACAGAGTAGATAAGTTCTTTATTCCTTTTTGAAATCTACATTCCTTGAAACTTGATTAAATTTATTGGGGTGACGTTGGTTAATAAGATTGTATAGGTTTCAAGTGTACAATTCTATAATAAAGTATCTGTACATACTTCATTTTAATATACTTCTGTGCTAACACCATGAAGCGAATTCACTGAGAATATTCAACCCCTTCGGTTCAGAATTCTTGAATAATAAATTGATTTCAAATGACGTGAACACCAAAACCATTCACTTGGTTTCACTCTCCTTTAGCAACTACTGACCATCTCATTAAGAATCAAAAACAACAGCTGGCCCAGGATGTCTTGGAACAAGACGGCTAATTTCCATAGCCTGGACTTCTAGCTAGGGTTCTCAACACGTTTCACCAAATCCGTGGAGGACTAAGCTTTCTCCCAGGCAGGTAAAGGGCAAGAAGGCATCTCCAGCTCAAACACGAATATTAATAAAGCTGTAAAGTAGACGATAATTGAACCATATCAATTATTTATCTAATTATGAGGTTATTAGTCATCTAAAATTACTCAGTGAGCAACTCCAGAGACGATGAGGTACTGACATACACAGTGTTGTCCAAAATCATTAGGCCTGCAAAACTCCATCTGACAACACTTCAAGATTAATTAACTTTAAGATCTAAAGCATGAGTAGAAAAATGGGGATACGGTAAAATATTCCATGTAGAAAAAGCTGGATCTTTGAAAGTTGGAGGTAAGAGAAAGCACAGTATTTTTTGACAAAATGATTCCTTATCTTCCGAGGTTATGTCATTTGTGGCCACCATACCTTATTCCGTGACATCAGCTGGTTCCCTGGGACAGGAGTTATTCTGAGCAGTAGTTTTTAAGTCCAATAGTTTAATACCAGCTAGGTAGGGTTCTCTGTTCACTGCCAGCCTCAACAACAGTCCTAATATTTGCAGACAGGGAGTGAAGTTTTTATTCACTCTGGTAGACAGAATAATGACCTTCCAAAGATGTCCACCTACTAATACCTGGGCCCTGTGAACATGTTACCTTACATGGGAAAAGGGTCTTTGCAGATGTGAGCAAATTCATTCCTGGAGATTGGAAACGATCTTGTGTTATTCAGGTGGGCACAGCATAATTGTGAGGGTTCTTATACGAGACAGCCTAGAGGGTCACGGTCAGAGAAGAGATGTAAATGCAAAAGTAGAGGCCAAGAGAGAGAGAGAAATAAAAAGTAAAATAAAAAGAGATTGAGACGTGAAGATTCTATGCCATGGTCTTTGAAGATGGAGGGATGGGATACAAGCTAAGAAAGGCAGGGAGGCACCAGAAACTAGAACAGGCAGGGCAATGGATCTCTTCTCCGGCCTTCTAAAGGGATGCAGCCCCCTGACCCCCTTTAGACTTCTGATGTCCAGAACGATGAGAGAATGTGCAAAGGGCGTGGTCACTGGTGCAGCCGCAATAGAAAACCAATGCCTTCACCAACCTGTCGCCAGAATAAATTCACTGGTACCTTAACATTTCATGATTCTATTCCAAAGTGTCAGGGATGATGGACTAATGAAATAGCACAACAGTTGTAATGTTTCCTGTTCACATTTAAGAGAAAAGTCAGTTTTTTAAATCCCTCAACAAATAAAAGAGTTTTGAAACTTCCCTCATAAATATATGAAGAAGTAATGTAAATGTACAAGACACAAATTGGACTATCAATCTGCCCTCTCAGATCCACAAAAATATAAAATAAAGCATAATGTAACCTAAAATTATCAGTATGGGGAAATCCGTCTATGGAAAGGATAAGAGATTCCCATAAGACATATTAAAGCTTACAACAGATAGACGTTTCCAAGATACATTGTAAAACCTAAAACATTTGAATAAAAATTCTATCTGGAGAGAGTGGATGGAGTTACCAGAGGGATTTGAGAATTATTAGCTGAGATAGTCTTGAGTCTTGGGTCTCAGGGTTCAATGACTGAAGACGTAGTCCTGGCTTACCCTTGGGGGGTAAGACATAGCCCCAACAACATCCGAGGTAAAGTAGGAGCATCAGGGTAGTTGGTTAATTAGAAGTACTTAGAAAAATTTAAGAGTTGATTAAGAAGTAAAAATTGGTAGTCACAAACCAGGCCCAGGGATGTCAAGTGCAGCATAGGAAATATAGTTGTTAATATAGTGATAACTATGTATGGTGCTGGGTGGGTACGGGGCTTAACATGGGGAATCGCTTTGTAAATGGTACAAATGTCTAACCACTGCACTGTACACCTAAAAGGTATATCAATAATATTGACTATTAACTGTAATTGAAAACTTATTTAAAAGTTACAGTTGAGTCATTTCTACTTTGAAAAACAAGCGTAATCTTTTATCTTCAATGTCTCCAGAAATTTCTCTCTAATAGTAATAACAATGATTCCAGTCTTTTCCAGTATCCTTCCCAATACTTAAAAAGATACCTGGGTTGGGGAAAAATTCATTTCCCTGGTCAGCTCTTACTCCACAGGCCCTCTGAATGGCCACTCCAATCCCAGAGCTGGTCCTTCCTCCTGCTTTCCCTAAAGCACCACTAATGTGAATCCATCGTTTGCAATCAACTACTGCTAAAGATTAAGGCATAACCAAGGAGTTCCAAAGCACAGCAAGGAACAGTGAGCAACTTAGAATTAAATGTTAGGCATACCTATATTGAATGCCCTTGGCTAATCAGACGGAGAGAAGACCCCATCTTCTTCCCAAGCCCATTCTTGATTGCAGGGTCCTTGCCTCCTTTGGGTCTTCAGAGAACAACTCTAATTTCTGTCATTCTACTAGACAGAGCCACTCACCTTCCTTTGTCATAGTCCCTCCCACCAAGAGAAACCAGGCTGTCTAACAAAATGTCCATTAAGGTGTTTTCCAAACAAAAGAGCAGCGTGCTCCTAAGATCCTGACTTCTCCTGAGGCCACAGGTGCAAACGATAGGCAGCCTCTAAAATCACAGCTTCGTCTCCCTGGTCCCCAAGGAAACAATCTCTTTTGTTCTCTGCTCAGGCAGCCTCCCGCTATAGCTTATTTCCTCCTCTCAATGAGCACCTTGAGCTTGTACTTATAAAGAAATGCTAGAGCTGGTTTAAACATCTGCCCCTTCACTGGGGCTGAAAAGGTTTGATAGGAACTCACACAACTTCTGACAGTCCCATCTGAGAAAAGCTGCCAGGCACATGAAAACATTTCATAGTTTAAAAGAAGGCAACTAATAGAAACAAAAATTAACATGCCACCCTCTGCAAAGAGCTCAAGTAGAAGCGAAGTTATTCTAGCAAATAACTTTCTGAAGTTATCTAATTCCTATTTGCAAAGACATTCAAGGGGCTAGATTTATGAAGCTAAAGGATTTACTCATGAAAATAGGGCAACTTTTTGATACATGATGTTTCTCTGCTGTGACCTTGAGCGCTAGAAGACAGTGGGACTTCCATAAATTGCTGAGGGAGAAAAACTGTTTGTACTCAGTAATTCTACAATTAGTCAAAATTTATTTGTACTTGATAGCAACTAAAAAAATTAAATTATCAAACATGAAAACAAATTTAGAGTATTCTATATACGTTCGTTTTTCAAAAAGAAAGAAACAGTAAAAAATACTCAAATAAATTGAGAAAAGGAAGATGGTGACAACACAAAATGCATGGCGACCAGCACAGAAACCAGTAACACAGAGCAGACAAACTCGGTGAGTCTCAACGCTGGCTCCGTATTTTAAATACCTGGCAGAATTAAAACATTCTTTAAAATGTATAAATGCATAAAATAAGGTGTTTCGTAGGCCACATTCAGAGGGGGATCATTAAATGGCTATTCTTTGTAGGGGCTCAGACATGGGACGTTTGTAGAGTGCTCTCAGTGATTCCAACATGCAGAGTTGGAACCTTAGTTTAAGTGATTTTGTTTTTCTTTTGGTGAGGACAGGGGGATGGAGATAAGAGAGACCTACCTGGTGGACTTAACTGTTAAAATGTTATATTTCTTCTCTCATAGGAATAGGAGGAGATAGTTAATGTTTTATTCATTTGTTTGATCTGAAGACATCATTGGAAACCTACAGTCACTAGGCTTTTTGATAATCAATGGGGACAAATAATCTTCAAAGCAGGCCAAATACTAGACGTCAAGGAACATAGGGTCTAGGAACAGAGGGCATCAAGGAAATCGATGGGCACAGTGCCCTGTGTGAGCAGACGCTAGGAGACCACGTAGGGAGGGCTCTGGGGTCTGCTTTCTACTCAGAAACAACCTGCTTCGGCACAACTCACAATGTCTTTTCTCTTATTCTAGTTCACTGTCACTTTTCTCCTGCTTCATCTCTGATGAGAACCAATAGATTCAATAGGAAGGAATACATCCGTAGGGGCATGCCTACTGTTTGGAACGAACTGAGCCTGAGAGCTAAATCCAATACATAAAGCCAACAGGGAAAATCAAAGCAGACCCCCAAAGCACCACACTCTTGGGACGTTTTAGAGAGGGAAAAGGGTCCTGCATAACTCAGTGTTTCTCAAAGGCAGTAATGAGAATTCATCGTATCTATAAAAGTCATTTAATAAAGGTTAACATTGGCGTTGCTCCTTTCAAGTGTCTAGGAAAGTCTAACCTTCATGGTAAGAGTACATTTCCTGCAAGGTATTTGAGGATGAAGAGGTTGTATTCTATCAGTCCCCAAGTCGTATCCCTGGGCTGTTACTCATCTCTGTTGTGAGCTTCTGAGTTCATGCTTTGCCCAGTTTCTTTGGGGCATTAATATTGGCAACCATCTAGAACTTCTGTACCAGAGTTTTCCTCAGTGAGATGCCACTCGTTCAGCATGACTTCCAAGTCAGGGAGGAAGAATGTGAGCCAGGCTGTGCTGTCTTTAAGTGCCCAATGTTTAATTCTCCACAATACAAGTTCCTATGGAAATATTGACTTTACCGAGGAGTTTTGATCACAAAAGAAATTTGCAATGATTTAAGGAAATTTTCAAAATAAAAACTGCATGTTATATATGACTAAATTTTTAGTCCGAAGGGGCCAAAAATGTCAGCACAAAAATATGGCACCTTTCACCTGAGTTGTCTTATAGGCATAGCCCAGTTCCTGGCTTACTCCATGGTCCTGAGATCCCTTACCTTCCTGTAGAGCGTCTCTTACTCACAGCTTAACAATTCAAACCCCTCTTTCTTTTAGAGAAACCCCAGTCACTGGGTGGGCTTCTCTGACTTTAGAATCCATCTGATTCTTTCCTCACTGAGAAAATCTATGTACTCATTTGCTTCAGGACTTTTTCCAAAGCATAAGTCATTCATACTATAATACCACAGAATACATAGAGAAGGGGAGAATGACTCGGGAGCAAGGCTGGGATGGACTTGGCATTCAGTAGCAGTCTGGACCCTGTGATATCTCCCTATCAGTGGGAGATGCAGAGATGATTGCTCACTCTTTCTGATCACCCACTTGGTAACTAATGAGTCAAACACAGATACCACCTCCAAAGGCAAACCTTGCATTTGCTGAGATACAACAGTCAAAATCTACCCAGAGGAAGGTAAACATTTTCTTAATGGCCACCTCGTCTGTTCAAGCCCACGGCAGAGGTAGTACTTCACACACATGTGTCTGTGAGGAGCAGGGCAGCTCTCCTTGGTCTCATGCTGCGTGCACACGGCACTTCTGTGTCTACTGACATGCGAGATGTGACCTGTTGCAAAACCATCCCTAATGCCTTCACCACGTTTCTCCCACAACACACACCAATTAGAAGTTTGAAAATGAAAAGATTTTACATTTTTTTCAAATTACCAGTTGAGACCATTCAAAATGTAGACATTAGCTTTCATGATGATTATCCATTGTCTTTGTGTTGACATCCAAGTTGCATTTGATTTCACCTAAGAGTAAAATATGTGAGCTTTCTTTTTTTTTTCTTTATTGATGTTAGAGAGAGAGAGAGAGAGAGAGATAGGAAGGGAGAGAGAGAGAGAGATAGGAAGGGAGAGGGAGAGAGAGATAGAAACATTGATGAGAGAGAACATCCATTGGCCGCCTCCTGCATGCCCCCCACTGGGGATTTGGCCCACAACCTGGGCATGTGCCCTGACCGGGAGTCGAACTGGTGAGCTCTTGGTGCATGGGTCGACGCTCAAACACTGAGCCACGTCAGCCGGGCTATGTGAACTTTCTTATTCTTCTGACTAGAAAGATAAGTATGTACATAATGCCCATCCCAGGATATCTTTGCAATTATAAGTAAAAGATAAGGTTTCATGGGAGGAAGGAATTTTCAGAATCTTGGGACAGGCCAATGGCCATGAAATTCCTAAGAACTGAATTTATGAAATGAAATGATGTGCCTTTTACTGGTTAAAGGGGACTGTTAATCCCAACCTCAAAATCATGAGTTACTAAATAATGGCCCTGTAAACACCATTGACTTATGGCACTTAACAGAGCTTTCTTGGAAAACTAGAGTTATTCCAAGAAGAGAGAGAGAATGTTGGAAGCCCATCCTCAGCAGGTCCCATTTGTCCATGCATCAAAGAATTCAGTTATCTCAGGCCATGTAGGAGCAGATAAGCTGTCCTCTAACTGAGTTCTTCTCAGAGAGGATCCCAGGAGCCAGGAAAAAAGAGACCAATATTTGTCAGTTCAGCACTCTAATAAATTAGATTTGGTTTAACATTATGCTCTTAAAGGTTTAGCTGCATGCTGGCTTTACTGGAAAGCCTGTGATTATAATCCTAATTATCATTATAGAATTCTGTTTTTATTAACCCGTTAGCAATGCCTTATCAAATACATTTGACACACATGTTTTATCTTTTAAAGGAAATGAATTATAACATAATCAATCACATGGACCTTTCAGGAGTAAATGCCCAAGCAGTAGGTCCAGAATCAAAGAATTGTATTATATGTGAACCAGGTGAAAGGTTGCTCTGGGATCTGGTGGAAGAACCATTCAGCTGTAGCCTGGAGATAAAGTGATACAGAGAAAAATCAAAAGCTACCTGGTAGGGGAGAAGTATGCAAATAGGGCTCTGAGTTGGAGACAGCCTTATTAATTTTCTGGGGAACTTTGTATAAAATACCGTGAACAAAGAACACTCACATTACAGATTCTGTAGAGCGTCACTGAGGAATAGAAAAGAAATAAGAAGAAAAAAAAAGAAAGGAAACAAAACCAAACCAAATCCAAATCCAGGATATTTAAAGGAGTGTGTGTGTGTGTGTGCGTGTGTGTGCACATCCCCACTTAAACCCACACATGCATTAAAGGTTGATGCTGTCTGGAGCATGTGCAATACCTATCACTAGAAATCTGTTTACAGTTTTCCTCTTCTAACACAACATCTTTCTGCAGAAAAACAGGGCTCCTAGATTATTAATATTCAGAAGACTTGTATAATAAGGGACAGGTACATTTCCATTCCATTGCATGCATTTCTGTGAAGGTGCTCAATAGCAAAACCGGTGTGGAGACTAATGACCCTTGTCTGAGGAGGGAGGCTTGGAGACTATGTCAGGCTGCGTGACATTTTTACATATCACTACATTATTTTATTGCCCGCTGCTATTTCCTAACATTCATTTAAAAGAATAAACACCTGTGCCCTTATGTAATAGTTTCCATCTTCTGAATGATTCTCGGGATTATTCAGCTGCAAGACACTTTGTAGATTATCAGAACAATGTTTTATAGACTTGAATTCATTCTCTTAAGATTTTCTTAATGTCTGTACTACAAAGCACTTATTTGATGAAACGAATATATATTTGGTGTGTGTGTGTGTGTGTGTTTCCCTCTTGGTATTGTATATTATATGTGTTTGGACAATATATAATGACATGTATCCATGATTATGGTATCATATAGAGTATTTTCACTGTCCTAAAAATACTCTGTGATCTGTCTATTCATCACTCCCCCCACCAAAAAAAAAAATACCTAGCAACCACTGATCATTTAAATATCTCCATAGTTTTGCCTTTTGCAGAGTGTAATATAGTTGTAATCACACATACAGTATGCAGCCTTCTCATATTGGCTTCTTTCACTTCGTAAGGTGCAGTTAAGCTTTCTTCATTTCTTTTCATTGCTTGATAGTTCTTTGTTAGAACTGCATAATATTCCATTTTCTGGCTATACCACTGTACATTTATCCATGTACCTATTGAAGGGCATCTTGGTTGCTTCCAAGATTTGGCAACTATAGATAAAGCAGCTATAAAAGTTTATGTGAAAGTTTTGTATAGACATAACTTTTCAACTTCTTTGGGTTAATACCAAGGTGTGTGATGGCTAGAGATACAGAGATACAGAGATAAGATACAAGCTGTCTTCCAAGAGGGCTGCATCATTGTTCATTCCTACCAGCTACACATATTTGTCAACATTTGGTGTTGTCAGGGTTTCATATTTAGGCCATTCTAATGGTATATTTTGGCATCTCATTGTTTTAACTAGCATTTCCCTGATGACTTAGGTCAAGGAGCACCTTTAATACACTTATGTGCCATCTGTACATCTTCTTTAGTGAAGTGTCTGTTAACATCTTTGGCGCAATTTAAATTTGTGTTGTTTTTCTCATTGTTGATTTCTGAGGGTTCTCTGGATATTTTGAATAAGAGTCCTTTGTTAGATGTATCTTTTGCAAACATTTCTCCCAGTGTGTAGTTTGTCTTCCAATTCTATTGACATGATCTTTCATAGAGGAGAAATTTTAATTTTAATAAAATCCAGTTTATCCATGATTTTTTCCCCCCCCATGGGTCATGCCTTTGGTATTGTAGTTAAATAGTCATCACTACGCCCAAGGTTATCTAGCTTTTCTCCTATATCATCTTCTAAGAGTTTTGTAGTTTTCTGTCTTATAGTGAAGTCTGTGATCCATTCTGAGTTAATTTTTGTGAAGGGTGTAAAGTCCGTGTCCATTCATTTTCCAGCATGTGGATTTTCAGTTACTACAGCACCGTTTGTTGAAGAGACCATCTCTGCTCCTTTGTCAAAGAGCGGTTGACTTTATTCATGTGAATCTATGGCTGAGCATTTGATTTTGTTCCATTGATCTGTTCTACTCTTCTTTCGCCAATACAACACTGCCTTGATTAGTTCAGCTTTATAGTCAGTCTTGAAGTTGGGCCTCTGCCTTTATTTTTCTCCCTCAGTATTGTGTTGAATCGTCTGCACCTTTTGCCTCTCCATATAAACTTTAGAATCTGTTGGTATTCACAAAATAGCTTGCTGGAGTTTATATTCTTTTTATCTGACTTCTTTCACTTATCATAATACATTGTTGCATATGTCAATTTTGTATTCTGTTGCTAGTGAATATTTATTATAATATTTCATTTAATTTTTTTAAATTAAAAATTCCATTCACTTGGTGACTGGCATTGGTGTTGTTCTTATTTTGGCCTATAACAAGTAAAGTTAGTATAAATAGCTATGGTATGGACACACCTTTTTTTCTTGGATAAACCCCCAGCGGTATAAGGCTGAATCACATGATCTGAATGATTTACTTTGCCAGACTGTTTTCCAAAGTGCTATCATCACCTTGCATTCCCACCGACAGGTTGTAAAAGTTCAACTACTTCGCATCTGCCTTCACCCACACTTGCTATGGTCAATCTTTTTAATATTTCATCTATTATAAATAGGTGTGTAGTGGTTTTTCACTCTTATTCTAATTTGTTTTTCCCTAAGGATAATTTGGTCGTATGTTCATGTGTTTATTTGTCATTATGGTATCTTCTTTGGTGAATTATCTCTCCAAATCTTTTAGCTACTTTTTTATTGAATTGTTTTGTTATTATTTTGAAGCCTCTTTATGTATTCAGGATAGAAGTCCTATGCCAAGTATATAATTTGCAAATATTTTCTCTCAATCTATGGCTTATAGTTTCATTCTCCTAAGGATATCTTTTAAAAGGCAGAATTTTAAAATTTGGATTGATTTTAAATTTAAATTTAAAATTTTGATTATAATTGTTTTAGTACCATTCATTGAAAAGATAACTCTTTTTCCACTGAATTGTCCTTGTCAAAAATGAGTTGTTCACATATGTGTGGGTCTGTTTCTTTCTGCACTAGTGTGCTATATACTTCATTGATCTTCTTGTCTATCTTTATGCCAATGCTTCAGCATTTTGATTAACTTTATAGTAAGTATTAAATTATCAAGCTTCGTAATTTTTCAAAGTTGATTCTGTCTTTTGCATTATTATATGAATTTTATAATCAGCTTAGCAATATCTCCAAGAGATCGAGCTAGTATTATGATGTAGTTTCATTGAATCTGTAGATCAATTTGAGGATAATTAATATTTTAACAATATTGAGTCTTTCTACCCTTTAATATGGTGTAGCTCTTCATTTATTTAGATATTTTACATTCTCTCAGCAATGGTTTATAGTTTTCAGTTTGAAAAATTTTACACATAGTTTATTAAATGTCTTCCTCTATAATTCACTTTATTCTTTCTTTTCTTTCTTTCTTTCTTTCTTTCTTTCTTTCTTTCTTTCTTTCTTTCTTTCTTTCTTTCTTTCTTTCTTTCTTTCTTTCTTTCTTTCTTTCTTTCTTTCTTTCTTTCTGTACATGCCCCTAGCAGGAACCGAACCCGGGACTCTCTGGTCCGCAGGCTGACGCTTCAACTCCTGAGCCAAACTGGCCAGGGCTATGCTATTTTAAGTGGTATCTTTTTATTTTAATTTTCAGTCATTTGATGCTAGTATATATGGAAATACAATTTATTTTTGTATCTTGATCACATATCTTACAAATTTGCAAACTAAATTATTCATATAGTTCTTTGTAGATTCCATTGAATGTTCTACATAGGTAATGATTTTGACTATGATTTTGACACTTTTACTTCTTCCTTTCCTACTGAATGACTTTTATTTCATTCTCTTTCATTTTTGCCATGACCAGTGCAGCAGAGAGAGAATAGAAGTGATGAGAGAATATCCTATGACTGTTCTTAGCTTTGAGAGAAAGCATTTCTCCTTAACCGTTGAGTATGCTGTCAACTTTAGGTTATTCATAAATTCAGGTTGAGGGTGTTTCCTGCTGTTCCTAGTTAGCTGAGAGTTTTTATCAGGAATAGATGTTGAATTTTATCAAATGCTTTTCTGCATCTATTTAAGATGACTGCATGTTTTCTTTCTTAGTTTGTCAATATGCTGAATTTCAGTGACAGATCTTTGCATGCTAAACCAACACTGCATTTCTGGGGTAAGCCCCAGAACTGATCATGATCTATTATTTGTTTCATATACTGTTGGATATGATTAAATAAAATTGTATTTGTATTTTTCTATTAATATTCATAAGGGAAATTATAATCAAGTATTGTTATTTTTATGTCTTTGTCTTATTTTAGCTTCAGAATAATTCTAGTCTCATACGCTGAGTTGGGAATATTCGCACCTTTTCAATTTTCCAGATCACTTTGTGTGTAACTAATTTTATTTTTTCCTTGATTACTTGGTAGAATTCACAAAAGAAAACATCTGGGCCTGAAGTTTTTTTATATAGAAAGATTTAAATTATAAATTTGATTTATTTAATAGGTAACAGCTCTAGTCAAATTATCTATTACATCTTTGAGTGAGCTTTGATAGTTTATATCTTTCAAGGGATTTTTATAATATCATCAAAATTGCCAAATTTATTGACATAAATTTGTTCATAATATTATCATATCATCTTTTTAATGTCTCATAGACTATTTAGTAACATCAACTGTCATTCTTGATATTGGCAATTGGTATCTTCTCTCTTTTTTCCTTATTAACCTGTCTGAAGTTTTATCAAGTTTATTGATCTTCTGAAAGAACCAGACTTTGATTTAAATGATTTTCTTTAATTGTTTTTCTATTTAATTTGTTAGTAAATTCAACTCTGGTCTATGTTATTTCCTTTACTTCTGCTTACTTTGGGTTTAATTTGCTCTTCTTTACTTAGTTTCCTAAGGTACACAGTAGGTCATTGATTTAAGACCACACATCTTTTCTAATACAGGTCTTAGTGTTGTAAATTCCCCACTAAGTACTGCTTCAGAGACATCCCACAGTTTTTGATATGTTGTGATTTGTTCTGCATCCAGTACAAAATATGTTCTAATTTCCCTTTTCTTCTGGGTCCCTGGATTATCTAGAACTGCCTTATATAGCTTTAAAATACAGAGGGATTTTCCAGATAACTTTCTGTTATTGACTTCTAATTTAAATCCATTGTGGTTTAAGAACACACATTGTATGACAAACCCTTTTACATTTATTGAGGCATTTTTATGGGCTACAGTGTGGTCTCTTGCTAAATGTTTCATGTGCCCTTGAAAAGCATGTGTATTCTGCTGTTGTTGGTTGGAGCACACTCTAAATGTCAATAGGTAAATTGGTTGATATTTTCTTCAAGTATTGCATATCCTTGATGATTTTGCATCTACTTGTTCTATCAATTATGAAGAGAGGGTTAATAAAATGTCTCGCTATAATTTGGTTTTATCAATTTCTCCTTAAACTGACATTACTATCTGCCTCATGTATTTGAACCATCAGTTTTAGTACATAAAATTTTGAAAATATTATAACGTTTGGATGAATTGATTCCTTTATCAGAAATGACCTTTTTATTGCAGGTAATATTCTTTTCTCTGAATTGCATTTTGTCTGATATTAATATAGCCACTATAGTTGTGTGTGTGTGTATGTGTGTGTGTGAGACAAATGTAAGCAAACTATATCATTTCCCTCTTTATTTTTTTAACTTTTTGCCTATTAGTAACTATATAGTGAAAATATTTTATTTGTATACAGCATATAGATGGTTCTTATTTATTTATTTAAGAGATATTTTCTTTATTAATTTTAGTGAGAGAGGAAGGGAGAGGGAGAGAGAGAGAGAAACACCAATGAGAGAGAACATCGATTGGCCGCCTCCTGCATGCCCCCCACTGGGGATTTGGCCCACAACCTGGACATGTGCCCTGTACAGGAATCAAACCAGTGACCTCTTGGTGCATGGGTCGATGCTCAACCACTGAGCCACACTGGCTGGGCATTGTTTTTTTAAATCAAAAATAAAAATTTCTGCCTCTTATTTGGGGGGTTTCAACAACTTATATATAAGTAATGTGACAATTCATGTAGTTAAGTTTAACTCTATCATCTTGCTATTTGCTTTCAATTTGCCCAATTTAAAAATTTTTATTATTATTCTTTTCTGCCTATTTTTGTATTAATATAATTTTTATTTCATCTAATTTTTTTTGCTGGCTTGTCAGCTATAATTATGGTTTGTAATCTTAGTGGTTATTACATGGTTTATAGTATCTATCTTTAATTTATCATAGTCTACAATCTAACTGATACCATGCTACTGTACATACAAACATGCTACAATACTATACCTTCATTTTGACCTTAGGGCTTCATGCTAGTGTTCCATTAACTTTTATATATAAATATATTATAAATGCCAATACATTGTTATTATTTTTGTTTGTACAACCAATTATTGTTTAAAGGTATACAAATAATAAGAAAACTAATATATCATTGCTCACATTTTTGCTATATCTAATTCTGCTGCTCCTTGGTGCCCTCGGTGTCCATACTCTGGTATCATTTTCCTCTGCCTCAGGGACCTCCAATAACATTCCTTGTGCAGGTCTGCTGCTGCTGATGATTTTTTCTCTTTTGTGTTTATGAAGAAGTCTTTATCTCATATTCATTCTTTCAGTACCTTAAATTTTTTTCTACTGTCTTCTCAATTGCATGCTTTCTGATGAAAAAATGTACTATCATCCATTTTCTGTTTGTTTGTGTGTGTGTGTGTGTGTGTGTGTGTGTGTGCATGCACTTCCTTAATTTATAGCACTATATAACTTTACAAGCTCATTTTATGTATTTCTTTTTCGAGTCATAGAATCAGCCATTTCTCCGAGGAGACTCTGCTCCTTTTATTGGAGAATGGTATTGGAAACCAAGACCTAGGTCTGAGAGTTTCACAGCTACTCCTATTGCTTCAATATTTAGTAAATGGGTAATATAAAATAATTAAGTTAATAATAGAGCATGTAGGAAGATACCAAATAATGCCTTTATCCAGAAAGGATTTCTTTAATAACAATAAAAAGAAAAACAGGAGACAAAATAGTAGAATCCCCTGTATTAAAAAGGGAAAACAATGTTTACTGAAAAGTATCATTGTGTGCAGAAAGGAGCCAGTTTACAATTAGCCTTTAAAATGTCCCTTACCAACAGGGATTTAATATCTAAAATGTAATAAAAAGCCTCCTGAAAATTTTAATAAATACAGGAAATGCTATATAAAAATGGAAATGACAAGAATGCATAAGACATAGATTGTGATATCCAGTTGGCCATCAAATATATAATCTGATGAATAAGTTCTGCAGAGAACTGCAGAATACCAAGGTGAGCATTGCTTTATCCAGCTAAGATTGAGGAGAGGGGAGGGAGTTTGTGGCTAAACAATGCTGTCACCAGGACCAGCTAGGAAAAACAGATAACATAGGAACATAAATCTGTTTGAAGACAATAAAGCTTTCTATGGCATGTGAGAATTGAGAGAATAGGATCTACTAGGAGAGGAAACTTCAAAGAAGTGAACCCACATTTTGTAGATGCTTTTCACCTCAGGGCCTTTGTGGATTTGGGGCACAAGGCAAGAGACTAAGAATCTGCAAAGGGTACAGGCAGCAAATCTGCTACCAAAAGGTAGATAGGAACTGAAGTGGACCTTTCAAGAAATTAGTGAGGAAAACCAAAACAAATAATTTAATGGAAATAAAAACCTAGAGACTAAGGAGCTAAAATCTTGATGAAAAAGGAGGGGAATATCACTAAGTTCCACAATTAGATATTGGCCAAATTCTTAAGTTGCACATTGAGAGCAACTAATACGTTAAGAAAAACAAAAGAAACACTTCTAAAAAGCAGGGTGTTTGTCAGACTGTGGTGCTGAGAAGCCCAGGGCGATAGTTCAGGACCTACTAGAGGAAGACGCCATGATGAGCTCCACAGGCTCTTGGCTGTAATTCCTGGGATATATCCTGGGAGAGGCGATAAATCAGCAGTCAATGCTCAAATCATCTCAGTTTCTAAGAATTTATGCAAATAGGATCTTACAGATTTCTCTCCATCTTCCTACCACAGCAAAAGCGACCATTCGCTTGAAAAAGTTATTATTAAGATCACTTACAATTTTTTCATTACATCCACAGAAAAGGTCTTTGTCGTTAGAGTTACAAAAAGAGAGGATAAAGAGAGTGGAAGAAATCAACGTTTGGAGAAATAAAATAAATATTGGTTGGACAATTTATGAAGACATCAATCCACAATTTTATCAAGCCTGGCAGAATACATACAAGGAAAATTACACTAGTACACAAGGTAAAACTGTTGAAATATAGAAAAAGAAAAGAATCCTGAAATAGTAAAATTTGGAGAGGTTACTTTCAAAAGTACAGCGATGAAATTAACAGCTAATATCTCAACAGAAATTATGGAAGCTAGAGATAGTTTGATAATTTTTGACTGTTCTGAGAAAACATGACTGTCAATCTAGAATTCTATGCACAAAAAATTATATTTTAAATGTAAGCAAAAATAAATATATTCTCAGAGACTTAAAGACCAAAGACTTTATTAAGTTTATCTGATTTAAAATAAATTCTGATATATTTTCAGACAAGAGTAAAATCATCCCAGACAGAAATACAAATGAAGGCTGTAAGGAAAGGCAGAACAAAGTAGTTCTTGAAGTCTATGTATTCCCCAGAGAAGCCATCTCTGCACCGTGAAGATTTGAAGCCATAAAAGATTGCTTTGACTTCCTGTGTCCAAGACAATGGTTATCTACATGCCTTGTGTTGTTGTAACTAAAAACGTCCATTATGTTTTCATGTAATACATTGTTACGCTTTATAGTTAGATATTTAATCCATTTGCAATCAGAAAAGAGGTCCATCTCTGATATGAGGTAGGACATAGCTTTGCTTTCTCTCAAATGAGCTGCTGGTTGTGTCAGCTCTATTTATTAAATAAAGCATTCTTGTTCGTGTTAATTGGAAAAAGAGAGAGATTTTTGAATAGAAAGATACCTCTAACTGACCAGAACTCTCTATCATTACATACAATGTAAGTGCACTAAATCTATACCTTAAGAAATGACATAAGGTGAACAACTTAATATTAGGGAGTCAGAGAAGACCATACTTCCTAAAGAAAAAGAAAGTGATATCATAACCTGGTTCCTAAAAGGCAAACGTCCAGGAGGATACATAGAGAATTGTCAGAGAGGGCAGGATTCACTGGCATTCAGTAAAATACCAGTGGTCCAATATGATTGAAATTTAAAATAAGCAGGCATTGAGAGAAATGTTAAAAGACGGAACTCAAAGGAAAAAAAAAAAGAAGAAGGGGGCCAGGTCATTCTCATACATCGAATGGATTGATTATATACAAATAAAGGCAGGATAGCCCTTAGGAGGCTTGGCAGAGAGTTTGTTTTTAATTAATAGAATCTGTAGCTATTTTATGGGAAACAAGCTTAAGCCACCCCACACCCTTCTCACACTACAACCAAAGAATATCTACATTGGTCATATTTTGCTCCATTGATTGGACAATTTTGCTCTAAAAATTTTTGGCATTAGCCTTTTGGAGACCTCTTTCTACTTCTCAAGACTTCCGGAGTCAAATGTGTGGCCCACTGTCTGCTTCCAATCATGAGGAAATGATAGTCTTCTCTTTGCTTGTACCAGCTTCTCCCTCTGACATCTCATTGCCAGGCCTGCTCTTTCTCATTGTTTCTCCTTCTACCTTGTTGCTGACCCAGATAATTTATGCAAGCTGCCACCACATATCACTCCTGGAATCTCTGTAGCTGAACACAGCAGGGATTTAGCTCTGGCTCACTGAGAGTCTGCGAGGACAGGAAGTCGGCTTCATGGTAGGACATCCAAAGAAGGGAGGCAGCACCCTGGTTCTCCTGCCTCTGGCTGGTAGTGACTCCCATCACCACATCACTTCCACTCACAGGCCATCCACCAGAACTTGTCACCAGTTACCAGTCCTCAAACTCACTGCAAGAAAGGCCTGGAAATATGGAGAAGCCCATGGAATCTTGCTTGTCAATCTCGTGAACATTGCATCTGCTCTGGAGTCTCTCTCTCTCTCTCTCTCTCTCTCTCTCTCTCTCTCTCTCTCAGTCTCTCTCTCTCATAAATGATATCTGCTTAGAGGTTTGTTTGATTTCTGCACTATCAGTTGTTTGAGCATTTAAAGTTTTTTTTAAAATATGTTTTTAATGATTTTTTAGAGAGACAGATAGAAATATCGATTTGAGAGAGAAACCTCGATCAGCGGCCTCCTGCATGCCCCCTACTGGGGATTGAACCCACAACCCGGGCATGTGCCCTGATGGGGAATCCAACCAGGACCTCTCAGTCCATGGGACGAAGCTCAATCCACTGAGCCACACCAGCCAGGCAGTTGCTTGAGAATTTATAAAGGTGCTATTTCATCGGATTCTCTCAGCAACTGTGAGATACAGGCTCTGTGGAGGTGAGCAATCAGCCCAAATTCACAACACCGCTAAGGAGTGGGCCAAGACGAACTGAGAGCTCCTATCGCTATGCATGTTACCCGGGTTCTCAGCCGTCAGCCTGTGTCAGAGTCTCTCGAGGACCTGTTCAAGCAGGCTACAGAGCTCCGCCCCGAGTGCTTCTCATTCAGTGAGGCTGGTGGTGCCCAAGGTTTTGTGTTTCCAGTAAGTTCTCAGCCATGCTCATGCTTCAGGTCTGGAGACCAGACCTTTGGTGCAGGGCTGCCCTGCGTCACAGCGGTAGCCACCACGGAAAAGGATACAGTGTAGTCTAGTACGGTATATACTGAAGTATTGCAACAAGTAAACCTTTCCAAATCAGGACTAACTCTCAGAGGCGGGACATGCTGCCTGCAATGTTTGCAGTCTTCCAGTCACAGCCTTCTTTCCCGACACATTCTCCTCTGAGCGTGGCAAGCAGAGCAGAGGCCAGGCGGTGGTCTCAGGGGGAGGCTCACGGCTGCCCGCTCTTCGGAGGAAGCCACGGCCACCCCTCTTCCTCTGGGCAGCCCATCTGCCCCAGCCCATCTGCCCCAGCCCACATGGGCGCTGGTGTGCGTGTTCTCGGTTTGCAGGGGAAGGAGTGCAAGAACATTGTTTTTCTGCCCATGCCTCTGGCAGGCAGAACCACGGCCCATCTGTTCTCGTCTCGGATTCAGCCCACCCTTGATCTTTCTTTTTCTTCTAGACTTCACACTTCCCAGAAGGACGGAATTATTAGCAGGTACTCCTCCACAGCTCTCGGCTTCCCAGACTGTCTGAGGAGCCCCTCCCTCCATATTGCCAACCTCAGTTTCTAAAAGTCAAAGTCCCCAGATGTGGGTGACAAAATCACTGATTTATACATATGTATAAGTAACTCTTCTTGGTAATACACCTGGTGTACAAGGAATAGATAAAATTTAAAAAAGCTAATAATGATAATAATGTATAAGCAACTGAATGTTTTAGTATCCAAACTAGCCTATTCAACAGGTACACCATGTAAATTAACAGAGATTTTGTAAATATGCTACACTTATTGCCTCCAAAGCCACTTGTCATCAAGGAATTCCAAGAGTTCTGAGAAGGGATATTGCCTGGTCAGTCGGAGGACTAGTGTACTTTTCCTAAGACCTGTCTCCTCATCCTGTTGTACCAAACTGCTCCGAAACAAAATCCCAGAACCCTGACGCAGAGACACTTTGAGAGGTGAGCTGACTTTGACTCGGTCCCTAGAACGGCAGTGTAACACTGAGTAAATGCAAACCGCCCCCTGTGTGCACAGATGCTGCTGTCCAGGTAGTTGGGGATCCTAGAAAGAGGAACCACAGACCCAAAAGGACTCCACAGGCTCCCCACAGGTGTGACGGTTTTGTTTATTAACTGTGTCTGTGCTTACATTGCTGGATTCATCCCCACCCACTGGCCCTTTGGGACAAAAATAAGGATTAATCACAGGACTTCAGCCAGCAGGTCCTGGAACGAAACAACACTGTGGAGAGAGAAGTAGTGAAATGCCTCAATGAGTCTTTCAGAAAAGTTCAACTGGTTGCATTTCTCATCCCAGGGATGGAGTTAGGCAACACCTGTGTGTCAGAGGTAAGAGCACATTCATCTGGAATTAGGTTTAATTGTACAAACACACAAATCTTCACCAAATCTTCAAGTCTTCCTAGAGGCTAATTGGCCAAAGTCCCAGTGGGATTCAAAGGAGGACCCTGTGGAACCACCGCTTGAGCTAATCCATTCAGACAGCAGCACAGTCAGAGCAGGGCGTAAAGGTGATTTACCTGGGTGGTAGGAGAGTGTAGGGGGTGAGGAGAAAAGGCAGGAGGGATTTCTAACATGAAATTCACATCTGACATTCTTCCCTTTCTTCATTTAGGCAATGCGCATTGAGTGATCGGCACTAAAGAAGAGGCAGGTGAATGAGGCAGGGTCACTGCCCTTCTGGTGCTCACAGTCAGATGCAGGGAATAGTATTTGCACACTTCGCAGTCACAAAAGGTGGAAAGTGATCATTCTTTCAGAGGGATACAGACAAACTGTGGAAGAAGCCTTGGAGAAAATCTTCCAACTGTAAGTTCCAGGGGGAAGTCATGGAGGAAGTGATTCTGAGGGGAGGCTTGGGCTCAGGTGACACCACAGACGTTTTCAAGATGATGGCCAGTGAAGGGACTCAACTCAGCAGAGATGGAAATGAAATTAGGGAAGCATTAGATGTTGGGGGAGGAAACGTTAACGGTATGATTAAATTAGAGCATCTAAAAGATGAGTAGGTTTATGACTTGGAGGGAAAGTTGGCGCTGGCCTTAAATATTAGCATACACAGACTATGGAATAAGAAGGCTCTATTATATTAGAATAGAGGGCATCTACCAAAATTCTCTTCTAGAAAGTAATACAGAAGTGAAGAGGTGGAAGGGAAGAAGAGTTCAGGGCTGAACTAAGAAATGAAAGGCTATTCCAGTAGTTTATTTGCACATACATTCAACCAGTAATGATGGAACCCTGGCAGAGAGGATGGGATAGGATTTTTTGTTTTGATTACTGATGAATTCATTCAAAAAGTGTACAGAGCTGGGCTCTAGTCTAGGTGCTGTGCACAGAGCAATAAACTTGTAACCAAACCCTCCCCCCTCATGGAGAGACCTCCTCAGAGCCAGGCACTGGTCCTGCTGGGCCTAGGGAGCCTTCCCTCCCTCTCCAGTGTCATTGTCTGAGACCGTGAGATGTAGATGCTTCTGCACACTCCCTGCAGGAGACACCACAAGTTCATGGCTGAAGCTCCCATGAATCCTCTTAATGATGGAAACCTGCTAAGACAGACAGTCTAGAAAGTGAACATACAGCACCAAGTAGGCAGCACCCAGAGACTTCTGTGACCCAGAGAAGGACACCCTGGACCATCACAGTGTGCTGGAACCCCCTAACTCATTTTTTCTATTCCCCGTAGGCCTCATGTTTCTCCAAACCGTAAGCTTTTATTCATAATAATACTCCTGTTTAGTTGGGCTTGACTTTATCTCAGCTTGCCAAAAATATAACCACCCTCTTTTATGATTAATATTTACTCATTCCAATTTAACCATCATTATTACAAATGATGATAACGGCATGTGTTAATCATGATATCCCATTAATAATAAAATTACCTATTTTATGTAATCCTAATAATTGTGATTCAGGGAGGTTAAGTGATTTACCTAAGATCATAAAACAGGCAATGGACTGAGGCAGGATTTTGATAGAATTCTGTATAACAATAAGAGTCTGTTGTTTAGTACACGTATAGCGTGTTTTCGTCTCCTCCACTGGTTTGCTCCATTTTGAATTTCTCTGACTTACTAGGCAGTGCTTACCATTGCCTTTCAGTGGCCTCAGTCCTATGCTAGCACCAATATAGTTCACATCCCATCTTCTTCCCACAGTTACTAGTAATAGCTCACTGTGTCATCTATATATGAGCTATTACTATATACACATATATATGTATATGTATATCCATGCATTGAATGTCGTGTTGTTCAAGGGTCAACTGTGTATGTATATATGTGTGTGTGTGTAAATATATACACACTTATACATTAATTTTTTTCCATAAATATTGTATTATTTTTTTCTTCTTTACGATTTTCTTAATAACATTTTCTTTTCTCTAACTTACTTCATTGTAAGAATATAATGTATAATACATATAACATACAAAATATATGATAATCTACTGTTTATGTTATCAGTAACATATTGGCTTACAGTCAATAGTAGGTTAATAGTAGTCAAGTTTTTGAGGAGTCAAAAGCTATACGTGGATTTTCAATTGCATAGGGGGTTGGCATCCCTAACCCCCATGCTGTTTAAGGATCAACTGTGATTTCATATATATAAGCATAAAAACATATCCCATCCTCGCTGCAAGGGTTTAATAATTATTGGTTGAATGAATGTGCACAATATATCCATTTACATTATATATATATTTATATTTATATGTGCATATGTAAAACTCTGTGTTTCCAGTTCTATGCTGAGCACTGGGAATAACAAAGAGCCCTTTAAGAGACTTGAATTTGTCTGAAGAGCTCACAGTCTGTGAGGATGAGGAAACATATGAACAGAAAACTGTTCAATTTGATAACTGGTAGGAGTTTGTGGGGGAAGCAAAATGGTTGGCACTTTCTAGAGGAAACAGGAAGGTCTCGCAGAAGGCCAGTCCCTCCCATATAAAAGGATCCACTTAGAAACGTTCTGAAAAGCTCCAGTGAAAGAGGCTATGATATTCGAGCTGAGCCTGCAAAGACGAATCAGAAACTCCCCTTGAGCTAATCCTGAAAATCCCCAGCTGCCTTAGGAAAGAAAGGCTATATCTACACAGATTCTGGTTTGGGTTCTTTCTCAGTTATGGTGCTTTTTTTTTCTCCTTCGCAGTATTTTAATCCTTGCAATATTAAAATTTCTTTTTATTGGTATCATTTCCAAAAGGTATAAAAAACAAAGCAAAATGTATATTTAAAATGTACACTGATAGCTGTAAGCACCCTATTCTAAAAAAAAAACAATCATTTGAAAACACAAATAAAATATTCAGGACTCGCAGAAAATATGGTTCAGACTATCTAAAACAGGGGTCAGCAAACTACAGTCCATAGGCCAAATCTGATCCATAGCCTGTTTTTATAAATAAAGTTTTATTGGAACACGACCATGCTCATTGGTTTACATTCTGTCTATGGCTGCTTTCATGCTACAATTGCAATGTTGAATAGTTGTGACAGAGATCATATGACCTGCAAAGCCAACACTATTTACTGTCTGGATCTTGTCAGGAAAAATGGCCAATCCTTGGTCTAAGAGGGATGGACAAAAAAGATGACGATGTTCAACCCATTACGCCTAGAGCAGTGCTACCCAAACTTGGTCAGTGCGAAGATGTCAGTTTATGATTCAAAAAACACGGAAATTGAGAGTAAACATTTAGAAACGTCTACAGCAATTGACAAAGTAATTTTAATGTCTGTTGAATATAATAATTAAAATATTGGTCTTGTATTTTTCATTTTATTTTACCAGTTATTTTTAAAGTAATCTTTCTTTTACAATTTACTTTTGTTTTATCGCTGTGTAAAGGAATGAAATTTATTTTTATTTTTTTATTCTTTATTGATTTTAGAGAGGGAGGAAAGGAGAGGGAGAGAGAGATAGAAACATCGATGAGCGAGAACATCAATTGGCCCCCACGGGGGATCGGGCCCACAACCTGGGCATGTTCCCTGACTGGGAATCAAACTGGCGACCTCTTGGTGCATGGGTCGATGCTCAACCACTGAGCCATACCAACTGGGCAGGAATAGGAATTTAGAAGAAATGTGTTTCACAATAGATAGTTTGAGTAGCACTGCTGTAGAACACAGGTAGTCAAACCTACCCATCAAAGGGGCCAGAATTCATCAGCACCAAAAACCTCACGGTATGGTGTTTTTGTTTGCTAAATATGTCTGGAGTACTTTAATACTTCTGTCATTTAGTAGCTCAAGAAGCATCAGGAAACTTCACAGTGACAATGTAGGCACTCTTTTTCAGCCAAGTTGCAAGAAAAAACAAAGAAAAAGACTTGAAATCTAACCTGGTCGTCATCTTGCACTTGGAGTCAGAGTTCTTTGGTCCACAGTGTGTTTATTGTGAGTGTGTGTGTGTCTGAGAGACCTGACCTTAGACGTAAAGAGGGCCCCTGGACCAAAGCAGAAGTACAGTTTATGAATTTGATAAACACTTAGAATTTCCAATAATTTGCTTCTTCGTGAATGTATATTTAAATCATGTTGAAATCCCATTTTAGACCAGTAGGTATTAATCAGAAAAAAATGCTACTTTTTTCTCCTAGTTAAATAAAAAATAAATCCTTATAGTGTAAGCAATATTGATTATGTGAGCGTGAAAATGACTTACGAGTCACTCGAAATCCCTTCAAGACGCCAGTAATCATAACCATATGATGCCTGTTGACATCAATGATTTAAATGGTTTCTTAAATAGTACCGAACAAATTCGGAACGTCCAGTTAGACAATAATCCCCAAAGGAACAGCAGACTGCCAGGGGACTTGTCTCCCAGGACTCCTGCTGCCCTTGAAATATGCACCCCTCACAGCCTAGTCTGTCGGGCTCCAATATGTGGTTGCCTGGATTCATTTCTGCACCCCAAGGCCTTCTGTGGGGAGACGGTCCTTGCTGGGCACCACTGGTAAACAAACTAGAGAAACTGCATTACGTTGTATGAAACGGCATTTTTCTCTTGCTGAGTGTAATTACGTTCCTCTAAAGGTCAGCTGTGAAGGGCCCTCTGCCATCACGGCTGCTGTTTCTGCAGAAGCTTTGTCATATTCAATTCTGCAGCTTTGCTGTGGATACTTCAGAAGAACTGGAGCCCATCCAGGCCTACGACTAGATTGCCTTGTGTCTGTGAACCCTTACAGTACCGTATGTTCCTCAACTTCCGTCCCTGGCAGCAGAGGAGAGGTATGGGGGTGGTGTTCTGTAGCTGCAAACACAGCTGCTTTTGAAGAAGCAGTTCCCAATTAACTCACTATCACTAATAGCTATTCACCTCTAGTCCCATGTGATGAAGTCCCTTGTACATTTAATAACATTGATATTCTTAAAATTGTTTATACATGTCCATTATAAGTTAGCATTTGGCAAGTGCTTCTAAGCCAGAGGCCCTCATGATGTCACTGGTTCAAGGGTTTCATGGTGCCACCAATCCCATGAAGACATGTGCTTTGATGCAGGGTTCCAGATCTCTTGGTTGAGTGTCCTTCAAGCCAAGAGGATCAGCTCACACTGGGGCTTTCACAGAATGTAGACCTGAACGCTGATATCTGTCACCTGTGTTTGTTCACTATGCCCAGACCTAACTGATGACGGAGCTGATTTTAGGACCTGGCTTGAGTTTTATGACATCTGGGTGGCCTCCTGTAAATCATTTAATCCTATGGGATCGCTGTTTCTGGGTGGCCTCCTGTAAATCATTTAATCCTATGGGATCGCTGTTTCCTCGGTGTAGAATGAGAACATGCCATTACTCGGTCTGTTACCAGGTGGCAGTGTGGTTAGTCATCTAAGTGGAAAACTTTCCAGGGAGACAGGGGGCATTGGGATGACAGGGAGAAATCAGGGCTGTTCCAGCATCTATGGCAAAACCTATGGTCACTCCATACAACTCTTTCTAATGCCAGTTGTTGGAGGAAACTATTTAAATATGCTTCAAAACCCCTATGGAGCCCAGGATTACTTCATCCTCTTCTTCCTTCAGAAACTCAAACTTAGTTCCTCAAAAGCATAGACTTCAACTCAAAGTAATACTCCGAACAAAGAAAAAGTCAGTTATCTAGAAAGTAATAGTCAGGCCTCACTGCAGGGAGTTAGAATAAAAGTGTGAATAGTGATGTCATTCAAGAAACTTGAGAATATTCTAAAATAAGTATAGATGTTATTTTCTCCCCCAGGCGTTAAGGTCATTAGTGCGGTGAGGTGCCAGGACCTTAGACGGGTATTCTGTGCTCTGCTAGCGCAGTCTCCGGTTGCTACGCTCCTGTTAGGAGATCACTGCAATTTGGGGAGCCTTCCTGAATAAAGAGGGCGTCATTTCCAGCCAAGGCTTTAGCCCTTTAGGTGCTTTTTCCAAACATGACTTCCAAGACTCTGAAATCAGTGCTAGCAAGACTATCCCAGGAAAGGTATATCTCATTTGTCCAAAAGACTGTCTTTATTTATTTCTTTTTTTATGCTAACATTTTACACAACCATGGTGCATTTGTTGAAACGATGAAATAAACATCAGGACATTACTATTAGCTAAACTACAGACCTTATTTGGATTCTCCATTATTATAATTTTTAATTCCTTTTTATGTACTTTAGCACTCCATTAAGCGTTTGCTTTTAGAAATAGCTCGAGCTCCCCACAAGTTATTTAAGCATTTCTCAAACACAGGGAGAAGCAGGCGGCAGTAACAAAATAGTTAATTTCAATATCAAGAAAATCGTTTTTTCCCCACTAAGAAGGTTGGCATTGAGTATGTATGTATGTACGGGATGGGGGATGGTATTTGTTTTCTCCCTTTAACCAATTTCACAATTGAATGAGCCTCAAGCTTATCTCTTGCCTCAGCAACTCAGAGAGACGCCCACCACAGACTGTACCCAGCACTTACTGATAATCTAAGTACTGCATATAATAGCCCCCCGAGTGCTCCCTGGGAAATATCCACACAGAGTGAGGAGGTAGTGAAGCAGAGCATCTATTTCCAGATACAGCCATGCTTGTCTTTGGTCAAATTGTGCTTTTTTCCCCATCCAAATAGTGCCCATTTCATCTGCTAAATCACTGTCTTGAGGCTCCCTCCGCAGAAAGAGCAGAGTGGTAGTTAGGTATCCACGGGAGCTGGAAGTCAGAACGTGTGGCTAGAATCCTATTTCAGCTGTGCTATTTCCTCCCGTAGCCCTCGGCTCTTTGGAAGGCAGTGGCTTTTGAAAGGACACAGGACTCAAAGCCCCTTAAACCTGAGTTTGAATCCAGACCTGCATAGATATTCACTGTGACCTTGGGGAGTGGCTTACATTCTCTGTCTCAGCTTCATTTATTAGAGTCACAGTGGCAATAAGGATGTTCTCCTGTGGAGGTGTAAGAAGTCAGGTGGCCTGGACTCATGTCTGCAGCTGGCAGAGGCTCTAGGTGTACAACTTCTCCTCTGTAACCAGGCCCATCCTCAGGGAAAGAAAAATATGGGACTGAAATGACATTCAGAGTGGCCATGGATGTTACTGAATCTGCTTTTCTTGGCACCGTCTCTCAGTGAGGTACTCTGGCTTGCTAGATCCTTGCGGCTGTCTGTTGCAATTCATAAAATGACCCGTTATCCAAAAGTTTGCAATTCTAACTGGGACTGACATATAAAAAATAATTACTATTCTGTGGCCAAAGGTTTTCAATTTGACTCTGCAGTCGCAGGGGTGACTCCCTTCACTCCCAAGCTCAGAGATCTACAGGGGCCCTTGATCTGCAACTGAATTCTAGCTTGAACCTGGTTTTCATGACCTTGCATGACCTGAGCCAATCTTATACAGACAAACTTGACCTCCACGGCTTTTCCACACACATCCCTGTCTCTCTTATCTGCTTGATTTCCCCTCTGATCGTCCTCAAAGGCATCGACAATCCTCTTGTCTTTGGAAAGCTTTGTCCTCTGCCCCTCCAGCTCAAATCTCTTATCTTTCCTGAGGTCTTTCCTCTTTTACATCTCTCCTGACTCTGAGTGCTCACCAGAGTTTAGCACTCAGTGCTTCTTTGTGCTCTAATTACTTCTTGGGTCTCTGGTTTGGTTCCCTAGTGGAAGCGCAAACATCTTATATGCAGAGACTTGACCCCAAGCATCGTTGACGGCCTTACAGTCGCACACACACATCCAGGATGTCTTCACGTAACACTTTGAGTAAATTGTTCTGGGGGCATCTCTTATGTAAAATATAGTACAAAGTATAATTTCTTAAAAAAAATTTTTTTTTTCTTTATTGATTTTACAGAGAGAGGAAGTGAGAGGGAGAGATAGAAACATTGATGAGAGAGAACATCAATTGCCCGCCTCCTGCATGCCCCGCACTGGGGATCATACCCCGAAATGGGGATCAGGCCCACAACCTGGGCATGTGCCCTGACCAGGAATCAAACCAGCAGTCTCTTGGTGTATGAGTTGACACTCAACCACTGAGCCACACCGGCCAAGCAAAGTATAATATCCTATACGCAATACGGTGCTGGCTCTCTACATGCAAAATCATTTCAGTGAGTCACTGCGTCTTGTGATACTGGGTAGTCAGAGAAGCGTGTAATCACTTTGAGGAGGAGGGAGTCAAATTGTAAAATTAACAGTCGAGTCCCCATGGGGAGAGCCTTTCATTTTCATGTTAATCAGAGTGATATCTATTTTGCTGAAATAAAATGTGGAGGCCTCTAACAATGGGGCTTATAATATTCATCAAAATTCTCCAAAAAGTCAGAAAACTAGAAGTAATATGATAATAAACACTCATGTTTCCAGATACCCTGAATTGGTAGCTGTTTACATTTTGACATATCTTTAATTAAAAAAAAAAAAAGAGGTAGTTCCCTTCTTCCCCTCACAGCCAGTTTCATGTCTAATGCTCTTCTGAGAGGCAACAGATACAATAGATTTACAATGGTCTTTCTAGCCTCTGTTATACGTATAATATAGCATATTTTGTGTGTGTGCTTAAATACTTTGAATTGGTAGTATAGTACTGTACATTTTTTCCATCTGAGCTTACCTGTATCTCTCAGTATCATGGCTTCTGTGTGTATGAGGGTTTGAGTCTATTCTATAGTATGAACAAACCATGTTGTGGGTATTTGCTCATGTGTAATAGGCATTTAAGCTGTTTCCAGATTTGTTTGTTTATGATTTTTTGCTACTCTGAACTATGCAGTAAGGGATGCACTTAAGCAGAAATGGAAATTGCTGAGGCATGAAACATGTGCATTTTTCATGTTACCAGATAGTGTGAAATTCTTCTCCAAAGTGGTTACAACCATCTACGGTCCAAAAATGATGTATGAAAGTACCAATATCCCTTGCAAAAAATTGCTATTGTAAAAAAGTGTATTGATTGCAAATTTGACTATTGAAAAGCCATCACTGTTGCTTTAATGTTAGTAGGGATGTTGAGTGACTTTTTACATGTATAGCTAGTTTAGGCTTTCTTTTCTGTGAGTTGCCTGTTCATAACATTTGAAAAAAAATTTGTTTCTATTGACTTTTAGAGAGAAAGGGAGAGGGAGAGAGAGAGAGAGATGGAAACATGAATGAGAGAGAACATGGATTGGCTGCCTCCTGCATGCCCCCCACTAGGGATCAGGTCCACAACTTGGGCATGTGCTCTGACTGGGAATTGAACCGATGACCTTGGTGCATGGGTCAACACTCAACCACTGAGCCACGCCAGCTGGGCTGTTCATAGTATTTGTACATCTTTTTAACACTGGGATTTCACTGCTTTATATATTATAAATTCTAAAGCTGATATTAACTTTGCAGGTTATCCTGGACTATAATGTATATTAATTAGAATATAGGTTAAGGTGTTATAAGAAGGTGGCACTAAAATATAGTGACTCAAATAAGATAGATATTTAATGATCTCTAATATAAAAGTCTGAGTTGTAGGAAAGAGCTGGTACTATGGCTCTGCGTTGTAAGAGACCCAAGCTATTTCTATCTTGTTTCTCTGCAGTCCTTCAAACCTCTATTTCAGAGTCCATTATTACTACTCCATCTCCCACCATTATACAACCATGCAGTTGAAATCTTAAGGGGAGGAATATCTTTCCTATTAAGGACATGAGTTGGTCACCCACAGCACTCGTTTTCCATTTTGCATTGACCAAAACTTAATTCTACAGTCATGCCTATCTGCAAGGACGTTTGTGGAACATAGTCCCCAGCTGTATGGCACTGTGCAAAGCTGAAATTCTAGTGCTGGAGAAGGGAGGGAATATTGGCTTTGGGGTAACAAACCACAGTGTTATCTCAATCCACCAATTTGGAGACCAGAATATTCAGTTATACCCTTATTCCCCAAATGAGACAAGCTCATTTATTCCCTAAGGGAGACAACCCAAAGTCTCACCTAATAACTGCACCTAGTTACCAGGGTTCTGAATCCAGGATTTCCAAATTATATGTGAACTTCTCCATTAAGCCCAGATGAGATGATATCTCTTATTATTGCTTCGATTTTTAATTTAACTCTTGGAGCCTCAAATACATTTAGAGACAGTCCTCAGGCAGAGTCTCCCTCTATAGAGCTTAATCATTTCCATCTCTGCTTGCAAACTCACTAAATATAAACTGAGTTTATCTTTCTCATAGAATTTTCCTGAAGTGCTAAGAAGATATTAACGTCAACATTTTTAATTTTTATGACCAGGTTGTTAATGTTAAAGGTTCAATGAGTCAATGATGTCTTCTAAATTACTGCAGACATGAGTAGCATGTTCTTGCCATGACACAGCAAAGGTGACTTTGATGATCTTTGAATGTGAAAATGTGGCTAGACTTTACTCTTTTTATTAAACCAACTACCAATATGAGTATTGCTGGGAAGGTATTTTGTAAATGTGATTAAAGTCCATAATCAGTTGAATTTAAAATAAATTATCTTAGATCATCTGAGTTGGCCTGATTTAATGAATAAAAAGTCTTAAAAACAGAGCTGAGGCTTCCCTGAAGCAGAAATTTTCCCTGGAGACAGCAGTGTCTGCCCTTGCCTGAGAGTTCCAGCCTGTCTTTCCTGGTGGCCCACCCTGTAAATCCTGACCTTGCTTAGCAAGACCTCACAATCAGGTAAGCCAATTCCTTAGATAGCTACATAGGTGATGATAGATAGATAAAAGATAGATGGATGGATAGATAGATGGACAGATGGATGGGTGGATAGATAGATAAATGGATGGAAGGATGGATAGATGGATGGATGGACGGACGGATGGACAGGCAGATAGACAGACTAGGGAGATCCAACTGGATCTGTTTCTCCATTTGCAGGTTGAACCCTAACGCAGTAACTAGCTCTTTAGCTTGCAGTTTGTGCTTTGCTCATCTACTGCCTGAATATTACGCCAGTGCCATAGATTTCAGTTTTGTTGCAACAGACTCCCACTTCAATTAACCAATTCTGTATTAGTTAAGTTTCTACAACAGAGAAAACCTAACATTCAAAGGCTTAAATGAGCCAGAAGATCATTTTTCTCTTACACAGAAGTTCAGCTAAATCATCCAGGCTGGCAGAGCTGCTCAATGCTGACATCCTTTACTTCTTAAAGGGTATGGTTTTACTTTTCTTTATTTTATTTTCCCCCCAAAGGGTTTTTATTTATTTTTTATTGTTGAAATTATTATAGATGTTCCCTCTTTTTCTCCCATTGACCCCCCTCCTACCCACTTCCCTCAAACTAATGTCTGTGTACATCAGTTGTGCATATATGCATGTAAGTTTTTTC
Source organism: Tadarida brasiliensis (assembly GCA_030848825.1). NCBI lineage: Eukaryota > Metazoa > Chordata > Mammalia > Chiroptera > Molossidae > Tadarida > Tadarida brasiliensis. Next base: position 66,217,589 of record CM061270.1, on the reverse strand, counting down.
GTTTATCTCTTCCTACCTCCCTCCTAACCCCCATCCCTCTGAGGTTTGTCAGTCTGTTCTCTACTTCCATGACTCCAGATCTATTTTGATCGACAGCTTATTTTGTTCATGATGTTCCATAAATAAATGAGATCATGTGGTATTTGTGTTTCTCTGATTGGCTTATTTCACTCAGCATAATACTCTCCAGGCCCCTCCATATCATCTCAAAGGGTAAGATATCTTTCTTTCTTACAGCTGCATCATATTTCATTGTGTAAATGTACCACAGCTTTCTTATCCACTCACCTACTGATGGACACTTGGGTTGTTTCCATATCTTAGCTATTGTAAATAGTGCTGCTATGAACATGGGGATGCATATATTCTTTCTGCTTTGTGTTTCAGGCTACTTAGGATATAGTCTTAGAAGTGGGATCATTGGGTCAAATGGCAATTCAATTTTTAAGAAGCACCATATTGTTTTCCATAGTGGCTGCACCAGTCTGCATTCCCAGCAGCAGTGTACTAGAGTCCCCTTTTCTCCACACCCTCGCCAGCACTTGTTGTTTGATGATTTGTTGATGGCAGCCATTCTGGCAGGTGTGAGGTAATACCTCAGAGTCATTTTAATTTGCATCTCTCTGATGATTAGTGACATTGAGCATTTTTTTATATGTCTCCTAGCCATTTGTAAGTCCTGTTTGGAGAAGTGTTTATTCAGGTTCTCTCCCCATTTTTTAATTGGATTGTTTGTCTTCCTATTGTTGGGCTGTATGAGTACTCTATATGCTTTGGATATTAACTCCTTATCAAATGTATCATTGGCAAAAATATGTTCTCCCAGAGAGTGGGTTTCCTTTTCATTTGATGCTGGTTTCTTTTGCAATACAGAATTTTTTTAGTTTGATGTAGTCCCATTTATTATTTTTTTCCTTTGTATCTCTTGCCCTAGGCAATGTATCAGTGAAAATTCTGCTATGTATGATGTCTGAGATTTTTCTGCCTACATTTTCTTCTAGGATTTTTATGGTTTCACAAGTTACATTTAAGTCTTTTATCCATTTTGAGTTTATTCTTGTGTATGGTGTAAGTTGGTGGTCTAGTTTCATTTTTTGCATGTAGCTGCCCAATTTTCCCAACACCATCATCTTTAAAAGCATATTTCCCTACCACATCAGAATTGCATACTCTATTTACTTTAATTGTTTGGTTGTATGTTTATTTTTTTTAAAGTTCTAACATATATGTTGCATATTTTAAAACATTTCCTAAATGTAATCAGTATTTTATCTTTCTCAAAATAAAGCCAAAGCATCTTGTGACTTCTCTCCTTCTAACTATCCTCTTCCCAGCTTCCATACATTAGTTTTAATATTTTTATTCTAACTTGTTTTACAATACAATAAAATAATGTATGTTGTTATCTCATATGTAATTAATTTGTAATTAGATTGTCCAATATAATTTGTTAATTTTCCTTATATTTTTGTAATTTAAAGTTATTTTAAATTGTTTTGCATTTAGTCTCTATGTTATGCTTTATTTAAGTTTTTCTAAGCTTGACAGTTTCTTTATTTCAACATGTAATAAATAGAAAGTGATTTCCATCAACCCTTTAGAATTATTGCATCCTCATTTTCTAACAGATATTATTGCTGAGAGAAATCTGCTGTCATTGTAACTGCTCTTCCTTTATAGGAATGACAAACTGTCTAGGGTCAGCATCCTGGGGGAATGTTACCCTTTTAGTCGAGTACACTGAAAGATTCTGGCTTCTAATCCCTATTTATATGTAGAAAACCTGGTTCTTGTTTCCTACCAAGCATGAGATTTATTTGGCATCATTTTCTCTGTTGGCATTAAAAACTGGAGCAGATTGCCCGGCTGGTGTGGCTTAGTGGTTGAGCATCAACCCATGCACCAAGAGGTCGTCGGTTCGATTCCTGGTCAGGGCACATGCCCAGGTTGTGGGCCGAATCCCCAGTGGGGGGCATGCAGGAGGCGGCCAATCGATGTTCCCTCTCATCAATGTTTCTATCTTTCTCTCCCTCTCCCTTCCTCTCTCTCTAAAATTAATAAAGAAAAAAAAAAAGAAAGAAAAGAAAAGAAAAACTGGAGCAGATTATCTCTATGTGGTCCTGACTTTCTATAAATCCTCTGGCTCTGGGTTTTCTCTCTGCATTATTCAGAAACTGTGCTTATGACTTTGAGTATAGACATTTATACTATACCCATTATATAGACATTTGATATAGAGTTAAACATTTTAAATACGTTTTATCTATCACGTCAATGTTTTTTTAAATGGAGTTAGATTTGCACTGCTTACAATTCCATTTTGTAATTTTTATCTTTTTTTATTTTAAGGACAAAATTCCTGAGCCGTTATTATTTTAATGTGTATTATTTCCTAATTGTAAATGTAATGTGTGTTAGTTATAAAAATTAAAACATCACTTAATTACATTTTCTTAACATCTTTTCTAGAAAATAAGGCACTGTTAACAACGTTAAAATGGCGTGCTATGATGCCAAGAATAATCCTTCAACCAAGTAATGCAAAGATGTTTAAAAAGCAATTGTATATTAACAATTTTCTCCAATTCTTTTAATCAATCTGGGCACGTTTTGAGTTTGTTCTGATGGTCACTGATGCCTCCTATTCTATTATTTAGGCCAATTTTGTAGCAATATTGACTGACAAATTACATATTTTGATATGTTATTAATATTTACAGAGCATCCATCCCAGGTTCATCATGAATGTCACCTTGAATGGAAGAATTATGCTCAAACATTATTTAAATTTATGGCAACAAGCAAAAGTGATCATTATTATTTTTTATTTTAGAAAGTGATGTAAAGAGTTCATCTCAAATAACAATCACATAGAATATTCATAACCCTCGATTGCTGTCAACTTTTCTATGAAGAAAGGGAGTTTTGGAAAGCTACAGCTGAGACATGCCAGTGAGCCAGGATGAGGAGAACGGGGAAACTGAGACAGAGAGCTGAACACATGGATAGCAATTTATAGCAGATACAGAAGGTCACCTCCCTGGAAATAACATCTAGGCCCCAGGTGTATTTCAGCTCCAGACCCAGAAAAGCAGCAAAACCAGGTGGGTGACACCAGGACCAGCTGCAATGACTAACGACCCCTGCCCTGACACTGACCAGTCAGTGAAGATCACAACCCTGAAGGAGCACACCTAGAAAACTGATGGATATTCTGCTGAAACCCTCCCGAGACCTCCCCTAAGATTCCTGCCTGCAAGAGAGAAATAAAAGCCTCCAGACAAAGGACCCAGCCCTGGCTCTCCTTCCCAGGAGCACTTCCAAACTTCCCTTTTTCTCCCCCCAACAAGCATGCAACTCCTAGACTCTAAGGAACCCCCAAGGCTTGCAACCAGGGCAGCAATGGGCAGTGGCAGTTCATCCCAGGCAAACCTCCCGCCCCTGTCCCCAAGACCCCTTTTCTCTAACTTCTTAGTGAGCCAGAGCAGACAAGCCTGGGCTCATTCCCCCAGCCCTTCCTTGTTTCACTGCCCCCAGCTTTAATAAACATCCTCTAAAATTCACCTGCACTCGTGCTGTGAAACTTTTCCTGCATGAAGTCAAGAACCCACACACTACTGGCCCGGCCCTAGGTGGACCCGCTCAGGGCCAGGTCCCCTTTCCGGTAACACAACCACACACAAAGCTGGGGCCCTAAGAAAAAATACTAATCATCCTCACCTTGCTTTTCTGGAAATAAAATCTTATTCCCAAGATTCTTAAATGACCTCTTTCTAAGTTGCCCCAAACCTGTGAACACAGTGAGAGGGGCTGGCCCGCTTTGTAGAAAGACGAGGAGGAAAAGGAGAAGACAGAACATCCCAAGGGGCTGGGGCAGGTGCATTTCAGAAGCGGATCCCACCCTACAGAAAGAGAAGAATAAATCACGGGTCCTCTTTCCTCTTTCTTCCAAATATAGCAATATTATTTCCAGATTTTCCCAATCGAACATTATGGCACCCCAGTTTAGAAATGTGTGTGGGGTTAACCATATTTAGTGAGGTCAGAAACAAATCAGGATTCTTTTCTGGGGAGCAGCTAAGTTTTAGACAAGCATGGAAGTCAGAATCTGAGGGAAGTCCGATTAAAGAAGGTAGCCTACTTTTCTCAAACCTCTGGTAAACTCCCTGGAGGGTCAGGCAACCAGTAATAACTGAGCTGCCAGCCACTTTGGTACCAGTTTGCAATAATTCTACTTCCATAAATCAACACTCAAGACTCCATGCTTCAGTCAGTCACTGCTAATTCAATGTTTGGACATAGCATCCTTGTCTTTCACCCCCTCCCCAGATATACACCCACCTGGTTAGCAGAAGGGCTATCCGATTACTCATATCATAGTCCCAGGTTGGCATCACAGGTGACATAAGGACGCAACTGTGAAATCCCTCTTTACTTCGCCTAGCAAGAGACTCCATTGTTTCTTTTGAATTTTCCAATGAACTTTAAAAGCTACGTCTTTGTTATATACTTCCCAGCACTTGTATATGTTTATACTGGGCCCCAGCGAGGTGAGGGTGAGGCTTGCAATGATTTTAGCTCTGTTATAAGAATTCTACTTTTATTCCGATAATTAATGTCCGTTTATGTAAATTAATAAATATAGTTTTTATTTCTGGAATTTCTAAGTGGTTGTTACCATTTTGTTTTTCTTCTCTTACCTCTTTACACAGTGTAATCATAATTGTTTTAGAGTTTAATTAAAGTTTATGTTTTAAAGATAACTTGTAATTTATAATGATCGGTGGTGTGTATTCTCGTCTCGGGCTGCCAGAGAGAGATATCATAGACTGGGTGGCTTAGGCAGCAGAAACGTATTTTCACATAGCTCTGGAGGCTAGAAGTCCGAGAACAAGGTGCCAGAGGGTTGGTTTCTGGTGCCACCCCTCTTCCTGACGTGCAGACGGCTGCCTTCTGCTGTGTCCTCACAGGGCCTTTCCTGTGTGTGCACACTGAGAGAGACTGATCTCTGGGAGCTCGGTCTCTGCTTAGCAGGACACCAGTTCTACCGGGCTAGGGCTCCACCCTTATGACCTCATTTAACCTTAATGATCCCTTTAAAGGCCACCCTATGTCTAAATGCAGTCACCTGTGGGGTTAGGGCTGCAGCATTTGAATTTGGAGGAAGGACACAATTCAGTCCGTAACAGAGTCCAGAACTTTTGCTTTGTTCAGGTCGCCTACCTTTCAGCATGGTGACATTTCCTCAAGACAAAACATAACAAAAAACTTAAAAAATATGAAATAAACTTTAAAATGGGTGTGATTAAAATGTGCAAAGAGCCCTGGCTGGTTTGGCTCAGTGGTTAGAGCGTCAGCCTGTGAACCAAAGAGCCGAGGGTTCGATTCCTGGTCAAGGGCACGTACCTGGGTTGCAGGTTCAGTCCCTGGCCCCAGCCCCGGCCGGGGTCATGCAGGAGGCAACCAATTGATGTGCCTCTTTTACATCGATGTTTCTCTCTCTCCCAACCTCCCTCCCTTCCACTCTATCTAAACATTAATAGAAAAATATCCTCGGGTGAGGATTAACAAAAAGTAATTTAAAATGTGAAAAGAGATTTTAAAAAAGATCAAAAGGCAATAGTTAAATAACATTTCCAGATTTAAAAAATATAATTAGTAAATTTAAAAAATACACATTTGTCATTTTTGGTGGAGAACATAGGTTTAGACTAGTCCCACCCCCACCATGTGCTTCAGACAGCACAGGGACACCTGCAGGCTGTCCGGCACTCACTTCCTAACGCCCGCTGTGTGTCACCCGTTCCTGGTGCACTTTTGAGGGGGGTAATTTCTTGCCCAAGATCCCTAAAACAGAGGAGTACCTCAGGTATTTTGATCTGGGACCACACAAAGCCTGAGATTTAGATTCCAATAGAGAATCTAACAAAGATTGGGGGATAGACGGAAAGGTTAGATGATCTACATTGTATATTTCCCTGAACACTTTCTCAAACATACTCAAGAGACAAGCTCTTCAAACACACACACACACACACACACACACACACACACACATATACACACACACACACACATATACATATTTAAAACACATGTATAGGCACTGTTAGAAATCTGGATGAATTCCAAAAGTTTAATAAAGATGATCCACATCAATCAGGTAGGGTTCTAATACGAAGAAAGAAAGAAACCCAGCAGTGATGGGGAGACTGGCAGCACGCTCATAGCAATAAGGTGACAGTGTACTGTACGAAGCACTTCTGTCGTACGCTGGTTACCGAGCTTCTCTGTTTAACTGGGTACGAAAACGTGGCAAAGTTGTACCACACACAGGCCCATCGTTTATGTCTGATCAAATGTTGACTTTGTGGCCTTTTTCAATGCCAGTATCAGTAAGGTCTTCAGTCCAGGCTGGGGAAGACCACACCACCAAATCCCAGCCTGCTAATGTGCATGCCAGACACCGGGGTGTGTGCTTAAAACTCTTGACCCATTTTATATCTACAGCAACTATTTGAGGTAGATGTCATTTTATTTTACAAACATCACAAATTAGGAAATCGAGTCTCAAAGAGGTAGGCTGCCCTAAATCATTCAGCTACCGCGGCAAGAACGGTTTTTGAACCACAGCTTTTATTCCAAAATACATAAGTTCTACACAAAATACATTTGTTTCTGCATTTAATACTCTATTAGAACATGCTTGTAATAACAACATACATTTTAATTTAATCACATTTTTGCAAATATAATCTTTCATTCAACTAAAGAAAATTTAAATAGCTACTGGCAATAGTTACTCTTTAAAAGTAACAAGAAAATCGAAATCTGTAGAGGAGAAACTCTGTTTTTAAACTGGGAATGAAATGTGTAGGTGAAGTTTTGAGAGAGGCTGCATCTTGGGATTTCATTAGCTCAAGTGATACAAGAAAAGGCCAAATACATTATGAATGCAAGAGAAATGATTGCAGAACATAGCATATTTGATGTACTTAAAAATACATCCTTTGCCTTGGATCCACAAGGGAAAGTGGAAATATACAATCATCTGTTGTATTACATATCGAATCTGGTCCAAAACCTACTTTCTCTTATCCTACCACGATTTCTGTGGCAAGACAGTCTCCCTCAGAAGAGTTTCTGCAAAACCAGGTTGAGATTAAATTCCTGACCAGCCAAGAGAATTTTGCTACAGTGTTTCTTAGTTGAAGGGACAACATCTTCAGAGCCAAGAACGTACATGGAAGGCATGGGCAGGTCGCTGCAGAATAGCAACTCGTTGTGATGACTACTACTTTCAAAATGTATGCCCCGTCGTCATATTATGTGTTTAATCATAAGTCTTTCTTAAAAATAAGATGCATACAACTTATTTCCCCTTAGAGAAATATTAATGAAAGAATTTAGACAGATGCCAGGAGGTCTATTCGAACCAGAAGGTCTATTCCCACCATGCAGGAACCATCCTCCACCGAACCCTTCCAAACCCCCTATTTATGAACCTAAACAGACATCTGAGTGTCTAGTACATAGTAGATACACACAAATGGCTATTTTAAGTACTTTATTTCCATTCTGAGGGATCCTCAACTTTTTCTGGAAATATATAATGATATATATTGTAAAATATTAAGAACAGAGAACATATAAAATTTTAATGTGCACACAAAAGTCTTTTACAACCTTCTCACTCACTAAGTGGTCCCACATTAAAATAAAATAAATCTTCACCCAAAGAGAAAGCACTTAAAATGTGCAGCCTTTTCAGATTTTAGTTCTCCAAAGAATTCATTTTTCTTAATAGTGTCAGATACAATAAAACCATCCGTTTCAAGGAAAAAATAATTAAAGCACTTACCATGATGTTTTACTCTCAGTATTTAAAAATCAGCTATTTCTTATGATCAGTAATTTGGGATTCCATTACATTTTATGATACTAAATATAGATTTACACAATAGATACTAATGACTCTGGACTCCCAGACACTTGTTACTTAAGTCGTAAACCAGGATATCTGCCAAGAACTTATGTTCTTAAAAATTATGCAGAGAATACTAAATGAGCATGAAGTAGGGCATACACAAAGGAAGCGCTCAGACCCTACCAAATGATGTTTCCATGCGTTTCATACCCTTTCAAAGTCGGAGCCATCATCAGATAGAGGCAGCCTTCGTTGGTTAGTTGTTTTTATTCATTTATTTTAATATATTCATTTATTTGATTATGTATTGAGTGCTTCCTATATTCAAGCACTATCTTTTGCACTAAGGATTTACAAAATTAAAAAGAAAAAGGAGCCTGCCTCTGCCCTTAAAAAGCTGACACGCAAGTAGGGGACAATGACAAACAAACTAGAATAAGCAGAGTCGACGTGCTAAGGCGATGTCACTGGAAGGAACAGGGAGTGATCCCTGGGAAGGAGCACTGACTTGCTGAGGACGGTCTGCAGAGGTTTTACAGAGTGTTACAACGACCAGCGGGACAAGGGAAAACAGTCAGCAGAGACAGAGAAAGGCCACATGGAAGCACTTTCCAGGTCTCTGTTGGTGGGAAGGTCTTTGAGATCTACACTGTCCGGTGTGTCTTCATGCAAGACCCCAAATCGTAACCCCCTCAAGCAGTCTGTGCGTGTCTGGGTTTCAGCTGGAACTTCTGGATCGGGGAGCCCTGGCTGGGTGGCTCAGTTGGTCAGAGCATTGTTTCGATGCACCAAGGTTGTGGGTTTGATCCCAAGTCAGGGCACATGCAGGAAGCAACCCAGGAATGCATAAGTGAAAAAACAAAAAACAAACCAATGTTTTTTTCTCTCTCCCTTCCTCTCACTCTAAATGATTATTTTTAAATAAGTAAGACAAGAAATGGATATTTTAGAAGAAAAAAGAATCCATAAAGATAAGGCCAGGACGCACGCTTCACCTGTGCCTGGCTACAGCGTGTGCACAGGTCAGATGCACAGAAGGTGCGTGAGACGTCGTGTCGAACAGACAGTGGTTTCTCAGGAAGGTGCTTCCAGCCCCTCCCTGTCAGCGCCCCCTTATAATATCTTGTGTCCTAGGTGCAGGTTTTCTAACTGTGCTGATTACTCTAAATCATCTTCATTTTCTTTCTTTTTTTATTTTATTTATTTTTAGAGAGAGAGAAAGGAAGAGGGAGGGAGAGATAAAACATCGATGAGAGGGAACATCCATTGGCCGCCTCCTGCATGCTCTCCACTAGGGATCGGGCCCACAACCTGGGCATGTGCCCTGACCAGGAATTGAACCGGTGACCTCCTGGTGCGTGGATCGACACTCAACCACTGAGCCACACTGGCCAGGTAAGCGTCTTCATTTTCAATAATATAAATACAACAAACTGAATTCCTTAATCAAAGCATCACTTTTGATGACAGGCATTATTGTGCTTTCTTGAATAAAATCAGCTTTCTAAAATCAATGTCTTTTTAGAACTGTGTTAATTGTTGCATTTATCACTTCTGGGTGAAGAGAGACACTAACTGTTCGTGCTGGCTGGAGGCAGTTAGGTTGCCAACGAGCAGAACTCCCTGTGAGGTCACTGACTAGCATGCATTATAGTTACTCAGATTAGTCCACACCAACCTCTCTATGATGATAACAGTAATAATAACAACTCTCTACCATGATTTGCATATCACATAGAAGATACAGTCTAAAATAAATTTTAAAGTAGAAACACCTGGCTATCATTTGCAATACCTCACAGCAAATTTGAGCTATTATCTATTACTCAATAATTTAAAATTGATTATATCTCCCTGATTTAAATAACAAATTTCCCCAACTCCCATGTGAAGTTTAGAAGCCCAATATTCCTTCATTTCAGTGAGAGGCATGGACAGAGAAAACACTGTCCCATTGTAGAAAAAGGAAATAACAAAATACCACATGGGGACCAGATGCAGCCTTCAACTGGCTGCTTGTCTTTTCAAAAAGAATGTACCTTCTTAGCATTCCTGAAAATTGCTATGTTGTTCTTTTACTTTTTGAGGCACATCAATATTTTAGTTATAAACAGCTTTATCATGACTGTTATTTGTTCTTCCTAATATATATTATATATGTAAGAGTGTAGTGTACAAACACACACACAGACACATTCATTGGGAGCGCAACAAAATTTGGAATGGTTTTGTTCTGTCTTCTTACCCTGATCTCCAATATAATCTGTGGAGTTAAGAGGAAGATTGAAAGACACACCTAAATTTCACTGAGTAGTTGAAAGTTTAAAACCTGATTAAATCTTTGTCATGAGAAATTTTGAGATATATCCTTGTCTGAAAGTTACAATAACATCCATTAAAGAAGAACTATGTTTCTCGGCTGGTGTGGCTCAGTGGTTGAGCATCGACCCATGCACCAAGAGGTCACCGGTTCAATTCCCGGTCAGGGCACATGCCCAGGTTGTGGATCCAATCTCCAGTGGGGGGCGTGCAGGAGGCAGCAAGTCGATGTCCTCTCTCATCAATGTTTCTATCTCTCTCTCCTTCTCCCTTCCTCTCTCTCTAAAATCAGTAAAGGAAAAAAAAACAACAACAAAGCACAGAACTATGTTTAATTTCAAGTACACCATATTTTTAATCCCACTATCGATTCCTAAAAACAAATAGAAATAAAGACTAGCATATTAATAACACAAACAAAAGTGTGTTTAGGGCAAGAAAGGTCCCTGTTAAATAAATGCTCAGTTCGTGACAGAATTTCATATAGCTTTTTCCAAAGGACACTCTCTGAAACAAACATTACAGTTAATAGCCATTCTCATTCAAGCTAAAAGTAATAACATTTTATTATTTTAAAAAAAGTATAAGTTGGACAAATAATGTTTCTTTGATTAATTCCAAAAATGGCTATTTAATGACAAAAACCTTTGTTATAGATCTATAATATAAATATAAGTAAAGTATATTCCTTAAGCAACTCAAAATCTAGCGGTGATCTTAAAGAATCAGAGTAAATGATTTAGATCATGAACTTGGAACTCCTTGGTATAATGAACAGCAACTTTGGATAAGTATTATTTTTGTCAGCTATAATATGTTCCTAATTTGCCCTATACATAAGCCTTTTTCTTGATTTATATCAGTACATCATATTACTAACAATGTCCTTTGTTTGTTTCTTTGTAATGAGTCCCCATGCTTCCTGTATGGCACTTCTCCAAATTTCTGTTTACTCATGAGACGTTACAGGTGTCATGGATTCTTGGTCCATTCAGCCATCCATTAAGGTGAGAAGCCCTGTGATTAACACAATGCTAATCCAAGTTTGATGATTCGTGAACCATTTTTCACTCTTCTCCAACCTTCTTTAAATTTGTTTACAACCAGACACGTTTCTAGACTTACTCTAGGTATAGACCCAAACTAACCTCAAGAGCTCAGAAACATTTTAATGTTCTCTTTTCAGATCATCATGTTTTATAATTTTGAAGTTCACTTTCTTATACGAGGAATTGGAGCCAATTAAAAAAAAAAAAAGCTACGCACGTGTGTGAAGAGTGTAAATAAGAGACAGATGTCAAGAAAATTGCAACTAGATTAATCAGGCTCTGAAATATATTAACACAATTTTCTGAGGGAAGATTTTGAAGTCATAAGGTAAGAAAGACACACCTTAATCTCTGCAGTTAGCCTCTTGGCTAGACCGTACCAGGAAGTTGCCCCCTGGCTTGTAAACACTGGGATCACCTTAATACCCAAACGAGATTTGGCAGGTTTCTGATAGGTGTAAAAATCGCCAAGTAAAATTTCCCTCATTCGTTTACTTTTCTTGCTTACTTACTGCTTGCGCAATGTGATTTTGTTTATCATTTAAACATTTTATTAGAATTTTAATTATGTAGTTTAGTTCACCCAAACTTTGAACTTATTGGCAAATTAGTTCAACCTCCTACAGAATGGAGAACACTTTACAGCTCTCCTCCAAGTTATGACGTCTAGACTGGGTAGGAGACTTGACTTGGGGTGCTGAATACACAATACAATGGACAGATGATGTGGTGTGAAATTTTGCACCTGAAACCTGTATAATTTTGTTAACCAATGTCACCCCAATAAATTCAATAAAAAGGCAACAAAAAAATTGAAAATTAAAATAGTGCCAGTCAAAATAAGTCTTAGCTTTGTGAAGAAATCCATACCAATATGAGACTGATAACTATCAGATACACATCTGTTTTTTCAGTCCCAGTACATTATTGACTTCATTCATTCAACAAATGCTTATTGTGTACCTGCAATGCAGTCGCCAAACATATTAATTCCAGACTTGTGGCAGGTGCTATCATTAACATGAGAAATCTCGGTTGGTGATAGAAAAAAAATCCCATGTTGGGGCGAGCTCCCTGAGATAAGGTGGTGTGGGTTAGATGGAACCTAAGGCATGAGAAGGAAAAAGGTACGTAAGAATCTGAACATATGAGGTAAAAGAACCACAATCCTAGAGCATCTAGAAAATGCCAAGTGTCTGAAGTCAGAAAGGACATGGTCCAGAGAGAGAGAGACTGTCATGAGATACTATAAGAGACAGTCTAGGGCAAGACCAGGTAGAGTCAAGGAAGCCAAGGAGAGGAGTTTGGTTTTTCTTCTCCAATGACTGTGAAGCCACTGGTAGTTTTTAAATTGGGAAAATATAGGACTTTACTCATGTTGGAAAAAATAGCTATCTGGTTGTTATGAAGAAAATGGACTATAATGGACTGAATGTGGAAGATCAACTAAGAGTCTACAGAAATTGTCTCGAAATATGATTGTTTTTGAAAATACGGTCATAGAAGTAATTATCCAGAGGATAGGGTGGGTTCAAGGTATATTTTGTAGAAACACTGAGTTGTCAAGAAATTTGATTTCATGGGTGAGGCAAAGAGAGGGATCGAGGGCATGTTTCCGTTTTCTGATTTGATCAAGTGAGTAATAAAGACACCCTTCTAGGAGATGAGGAAGAGTAAGGGAGAAAGTGTTTTCTGGACATTTTCAAAACTAGAATGTTGTTCGTGTTAAATTTGAAATGGCTGTGAAGCATCTGGATGGAGGTCTCCAGCAGCCAGGTCTGAAAGCTCAGCTGGGGAGATGAGAATTTGCAGTTCTTACCGAGCAGGCTCTTGTCAAAGCTCCGGTAATGATGGACCACCGTCATGGTAACAGTGGAGATAAGTAGGGGTTATTCATTGTTCTGTGAGGCAGCTCTTGATTTAGGCAAAGAGTAGATGAGGATCAATAAGTCAAGAAGGCAATAAAAATGGTCACATGAGAGCCAAGAAGAGGGTACGGTGTCAGATAGGCCAGGAGAGGACTACCCTTCATGAAGGAGAAATGGAAGAGATGAGTGAGACAGGACAGAGAGCACGTTCCGTGGAGAGAACGACAGTAACTGCACTGGAGGCAGGGCTGACAGGGTAGGCACTGGAAACACTGCACGACAGCATTTTGAAAAGTGTTGCAAAGGAAGCAGAGACATGGGAATGTTCCCAGAGGATCCTGAGGAGAAAGAGGACTTGGCTTGGCTTGGCTTGTTGGTGTTTTATTAATGAGAGATGCTAAGGCATGTGTCTTTGTTTATAGAAATAAGAGAACAATAGAGCAGAGAGTGCTGGGACAGAAGAAGGAATAAATGAAGGAACAAAGACCTTTGCAAGGCAAGGAGGATTGCGATCCAGGGTCCAAGGGGAGAGGCTGGCCCACCAGAGGGGTCTTTTGGTAGGCCATGTCTTTTTCAACGGATTTGAAGTTGTTCTTTTCTAAATTAGGTCTGAAAAGTCAGTCATCCAATATTTGAAGGTTACCAATTCATCTTGAGGGAAATGTCCTTCAGTGTGGAAATGTGAAATGCATTTTCTTTTTCCTCCCAGTATCCCTAAGGGAGAAGTTTGTTCTGGCTCACAAAGACCTACATTCAAGAGTTGCCTACATTCAAGGCCAGGGAGAAACATGCTTGGAAAAATAATGAAGAATCCTGAGGGACTGTGCAGAGAAAAATCACCAGATTCCAAAATGAGACAAATGAAAGTTAGGTGGGTGTTTATTTAACAAATGTGTGGTAATTCCCACTTGGTGACATGTACTAGTATAAATAAAATCCTAGACAATGTCATGACCTCACTGTCCATTACAATAATGCAAATTAAGAGAAACCTAACCTGAATGTACTCTAACAAAAATGGAATGTTCTATAATCTGGATATTCCAGGGACAAGATTTAAAATGCATGCCTTGGGTCAGGGTTCAAGCAAGTGATCAGCACCTGCTTCTTCTCTCCTTTAGCTTTCTCAGTGCTGCCTCAATTCTCAAGCATGTTTTCTCTTGCCTAAGATGACTGCACAGAACTTCCCTTTTCATGCTCCTCAGAAACACTATAGAGGAAAAAGATGAGCAATAAACTGGGAGAAGGCATTTGAAACATAGAACTAACCAATAATATCTATTTTTACAAAATTCCTTTAAAAAATAGGAAAACAAAAATAATGGCAAAATGCATGGCAGGGCAATGACTAGGAAAAGAGACAAATATTTCCAAAACACAAATGTTGTTGAATGTCATTGAAAAGCAAGGAACTCCATAATGAAATCACCATACAGCATCATTCCATATGAACTGGAGAAACCAGAATTAAAATCTACTAATGAGGACCTGGAGCAATAGAGCAATGAAACTTCTGTAGTGCTGATGGAAGCGTAAATTATCAGTTACACTGGAAAAGACTTGAACATCACCTAGTCAAGCTGAAAATGCTCAAAGCTACACCTGGCCTTTTTTTTCACACGGATCTATCCTAGAGAGATCAGCCACCAGGAATCATCAAATTTTCAAAACAGCAATAATGAGGCAAAAGCTCATCAACAGTAAACCAGATAAATAAGTCAACAAATAAAGTGTGGTGTATATTCTATTCATACAAGGTAGCATTATAAGGCACTGAAAATACATGAACTACACCAAACCAGTCACTACATGAATCTCAAAAATAAAATGTTGAGCAAACACAGCTTGCCAGAGGGAATAGGTAACGTATAGTTTTATGTATGTTTAGTTCAAAATGGGCCACATTTCACCAAATAGTATTTAGAGTTATAGACATGTATATTAGAACTCTACAGAATGATAAAGACTAGTACAGCATTTAAGAAGGTGGTTATCCCCGTGAGGGGTGGGTAAAAGGATGAGATAAGATGGGAGGACTTCTAATTCACCGGAAGACTTATTTATTAAACTCACTGTTGGATACATGTGTACTCAAATTTTGTTATTTTACTCTACTTTGCATATTATATACTTTCATTATGTATGGTATATTTCACAATAAAAAAGTTAACCAGATGAAGTTAACCAAATCATTATACACCTAAGCTGCTAATTCTATCTGTGATACCAGCAATGCGTTGGAGATTCTGTTGTGCTTATACACAGTTTTTGCAGAGTGCATGGCAATACATATTCAGAGCTATAAAAATAAAAAAAAGTCTTTCCTTTTGGCACCATAATCCTATTATACAGACAAAGTACAGAGGATTAAGATCTTGCCCCTTTTTCAAATGCATTATCTCCCATTCTAATTTTTGTTGTTGTTGTTAAGGTTAAAGAAAATGTCTTAATTTTGTTCATTTTAATATTTTTGTATACATGCAGCTAGTGTACAATATTATTATATTACTTATATTAGTTTCTGGTGTATAATAGAGTGATTCATCATTTTTATACCTCACAAGGTGATCACCTCACTAATTCTAGGAATCTACCATTCTAAAATAAACATTATAATCTATCATACCAAACACTCTGCTCCCTCCAATTTTACTCATGTTCCTTTACATAAGTAAGTCTCACTTACTTTTTTCTGAATGGGCTCCCTACCAGCCTTGTGTTCCTACTAAATCCTTCTGTATCCTTCAGGACTCCATGCAAGTGTTATTTCTTCATAGCAACTGTCTTTTTTTTTTTTATCCTCACCCGAGGACATTTTTCCATTTTTTGTTCAGATAGAGTGGGAGAGAGAGAGAAACATCGATGTGAAAGGGACACATTGAGTGGCTGCCTCCCGCACGACCAACCAGGGCCAAGGACAAACTGCAACCGAGGTAGGTGCCCCTAGCGGGAACCGAACCCGGGACTCTCTAGACCGCAGGCCGACGCTCTAACCGCTGAGCCAAACCGGCCAGGGCGCAACTGTCTTTGATTCACGTATTGGGGTTACATTTTCCTCCATTGTGTTTGCATATTTGTATATCCATCTACTGTGGCACTGTCACATGGTTCACGCCATCGTCCACGAAATCGCCAGCTCCATAAAACTAGGTAGTGCTTTATTCACATCCGACTCTTTCCCCAAACAGCAAGTACTACAAATCATTGTTTAACGAATACTTTTAATCAAAAGAAAAAAGAAACTACATGTTCACAACAGCATGACTTATCACAATAAAACCTCCCAACAACCCGCATCGACTGATGGACGAGTGGCCTGTTCATTACAGTGTATCCATTTAATGATGTATTATACACGCATTAAGCGCTGATGTGAAGTCAGCTGGAGTGAAATAGTAAAAAATCGCAATAATATAATGGTAACTAATCTAAATCACTAGAAAGAAGGATATTTTATTGAACGTCTACATTATAATTATGCAAAAATATATGCACAGGAATAGGAACTGGAAGACTTTATCACCGATATGTAAAATTAGCTGACTATAGATTTTTTTAATGAAATTTTTTCTTCAGAATCATTTTTTTGAATTTATGTTTAAGATTCAATAGTTTCAGACTCAAATGACTGAATTTCTGATTCACATAGTATGACGGCCTTATTTAGGGCACTCTGCTCCCTTTCTTAGGACACTGCTCACTACACATACTGGAAGCCAAAAAAGTAGCTTCAGAAGGACAGTAAGAAACAATTTCTAGCCCGGCTAGTGTGGCTCAGTGGTTGAGCATCGACCCATGTACCAAGAAGTCATCGGTTCGATTCCCGGTCAGGGCATATGCCCAGGTTGTGGGCCCAATCCCTTGTGGGGGGCAAGCAGGAGGCGGCCAATCGATGTTCTCTCTCATCGATGTCTCTGTCTCTCTCCCTCTCCTATTCTCTCTCTCTAAAAATCAATAAAGAAATTTTTAAAAAAAAAAAAAAAACAATTCTAACTTCAACCACTCAGATGATAAAAATAAGCATTCAATAATGAATTTTCAAGAATAATCTTGCCACTGACTAGGAAAGAAAGTAAAAAAATTAAACAAAAGCTCGAAATGCATAACCATAAACTGTTTTAAGAATCTCATAAAATTTAAAAATGTTCTGTGAGTCACCCAACTTAAGTATGTGTGATTGTACTAATTACTGTTTCCTCCTGCCGTCACAGACAGCATAGAACTCGGGACTGCGTGGGTTCCGAGTGGGTCATAAACTTACAAAAGGAGGACTCTTTATCGACTCTGCCCAGGTTACACATCCGAATTGGCTTGGGAACACTGCAAATACATTTCTGGGCACCATCTCAAGAGAGTTTGTTTGGGGTGATGCTCCAGGCTTTCTTAGTTTTAAGAACTCCTCAGATTTAAATGTATAGCTCAGAGTGGAAAGAAAAGGACTTGCTCAGAACATACAAGTACTTTTTTCAGGTCAACACAAATCTTCGTGAAATAAGGCACTCATCTTTTTTTAAAAGTGTCATTACATATTGGATCTTCGGCATAATGACGGGTAATCAAAGGCTCTGAAAATTAGGTCACCTTCATGTAACTACTTGGTTGCGGTGCTTAATCCAACTTGTCTGGAACCAATGTCTCCGTATGTGTCTCCACTACTGAGCCAGCGCCTCTTACTCAGTGTACTTCTCTCTGGCACACTCCCCCCACCCACCCCCCGCCCAGATGTATTGCAGTATAATGACAAACAAAACGGTAAGATACTTGAAGTGTATAACGTGATGATTTGATAAACGCATACATTGTGAAAGGATTCTTAAGACTAACCCAGGCTCCCTAACTGGGATCTCCCTAGTTGAATCCACCCTGAATGGATACCATTACCAAACTATTCTGCCGTGAGTATAACTGTGTTCATCAGTCTTCAGTAGGTCCCCACTGATCACTGAACAAAGCCCCAGATCCTCAGGTTGTCATTTAAGACCCTGACCATCTGGCCCTTGGCAATCTCTCTCCTTATGCTTCCATTTTCCTTCACAGACCCTACATTGCAGCCAGTCACTGCATGTTCTGTGTACCTGTCCCCTCTCTAACCCACAGGGGTGCTTTTTAAAAAAATTCTTCAGAGTACACACAACTGACACAGATTCAAATCCTGCCCAGGGTTTTCCCTGACATCCCACTGCTTAAAGGTCTCCACTTAATCCAACTAACATAATAATTTGTGCTTTTGCGCCCTATAACTTTTTAACTTATAGAATCATAATCATCTTATTGCCTATAAAATATATACATTCTTAAAAGATAGGATTCCTGTCTGGTTGAATGTCTTATTTTGGTGAGCATCTTGCAACTATTTATTCCCCAGAAACTTTCATTAAATTAATATATGCATTAGAAATATTTGTTCCCAGGAAACTCAAAATATAAAACCAGATAAAACTCTCTATGTCCTTGTACCCCCTCCACAACAACAATGAGAAAGTACCCCCATGTCTTCTGCCTGGCTTCATATATTTTTAAAATATTGAAGCTTGCACCACGTTCTATAGAAACTTTTTTCAGATTCTAGAGAAATAAAAATAAGTCCCTGTCACCTTGAGACAGATGCAGTAGAAGTATCTGATTGCGTATGTCAGGGGTTGGGAGAAACAGATAAACACATATTTTATAATATTTATAATTTCAATTATATTTAATACAAGATAGTTATGCAGAAATTCTCACATTTCTGCAGGAGTACGAAGGGGTGTGTTTAATTTAACTGTGATTTTTACTAATGTTTTGTCGTATTCAACTGGGACCTCAATAAGTGGTGTTGGGATTTTGTCTTCACAATCTGTTTAGTCTCACCCTGAGCTGACCTACCCACTGGGGCTGTCACTTAGGCTTCTTCCAGGTACTATTTCTGCCCACTCTGTCTCTGCACTCATTTACCAGACATTATTTAGGCCACCAGAGAGAGTCAATTCAGTTGCACAGATGCTGGTTAGCCCATAAATTACTGATTTTGGTTTGAGAAGGGGGATGGATGAACATTTATTTTTCTGCAATTTTTCAGAAGAAAAAGCACTTGTTATCCTTTTGCACTTCTAACCATGGAGTAATTTTCCATCATTAAATGTATCTGCCCCCTGCTGGGGGGATGTTCAAAAGAGAAGCCCACATTCCATTCTTTGACACAAGACCCTTCAAAAACATCTATTTCTCATGGCTGTTCCTTTTCCCCCCAATCCTCTGAAGATCTCACAAAACCTGAAAAGCCCTGCTCCAAGTTGGCTCCACCAGGAAAGGACCAATTTTAAACCAATTAATTACTAATCAATCTTAAGTAAGCCAAGCAAAAGCAGCATCTGACCCAATTTGTTTAGAAACCCATTCATTCAGCCTTGTGGCTTCTCTGCCACGCAGGAGATCTGTCAGACTGGAATCAAGAGCAAGGCTCATCGAATTTTAATGCCAAACTAATGTTGCTTCTGCAGTTGCGGGCCTGAGAGGGGTGATGGGGAGTCCAGGAAGGAAGTGAAAAATAGCCTTTCTCTCTCTCTCTCACTTTTTTTTTTCTTTTGCGAAGAGTTCAAATGTTCAATCTGTCCTTTCTATGAACCTGCTATTTACGGCAACCTCTTTTAACCTATATATAATGCATGAAGAAGTCTAGGCAGAGTAACATTGCATGTAGGCACTCATATGACTGATTGTGTTGAACCCTGAAAGCTTCTGGATGTCTGGATCATGATGTTGTGAGTTCCCTGGCTAACACCACCTGCTAAGGCGACTCTTATCAACCCTCAGGAAAACTATGCATGAATTTATAGTATGAGACTTCAAGTGTGGCATCTGTCTTGATCTAGAAGACTTACACGTCTTCCTCATGTCTCTGCATCCCTTTTCATAATAGAATGCCTTCAGTGGGGTTTCATTAATGCCTTGGACGGAATGACAGAGTCTATAAATTGGTGCAGTGATTTAAAGAGCATCTATGACATTGAGCAGGAGGAAATACCGTAAATGACTACGGATTTTCTTCACATCCTCTTCCCAATTATTATAATAGCTAGTCCTTTTTCTTTACCCCATACCTCACACTCTCCTAAGGCCAAAAAAAAAAAGTAAGAAAATGAGTAAGAAAGGATGGTAGCTACGAATTCAAATTAGTCATTGTTCCAGTTCTGCCTCGGACTCAGGGCGCGTGCGCGTCCATTTCTCGTGCCTAGTCGGTGTATTTAAGTTCACTATTCTGTTTCCAGTGTGAAATTTTGGAGCTGGAACGACAACCCACACTGCCTAAATTCAGAGTTGTAGCCTAAACATCTGTAGTAAACCACCTACGCCACCTGCCATCACCCTTCCCTACTTCTTCCCCCTCTAAAATGTTGCCCTAAATGTCTCCATTCCAGATAAAAATCCAGATATACAGTTTTTCATACAACTCACTTCTCTAAGCCTCAATCCATTTTCTTCCCCCACATTTCATTCTCAGATGGCAGGAATTATTAAAAGGATTCAAATGAGATGCACCCTTAATTATGCAAAGTTTTTGTTTGTTTGTTTCTTCCATAAACAGTGCAATGGCCCAAATATGATTGTATAAATTACAAGTTAAGCTATGACACTTTTGAGAACAGAAGTGGATACTATTATTGATTATGCTGGAAGAGTGGGTATAAATTTGAACAATCTTGGGTAAACCAAAGCCTATGGATACACATCTTTAGTTTCTTTTATTCTTGATAAAACTTGCTAGAAGTTTATCATACTCTTTGGTTTATAATTTATCACTTTTCTTTTTGTTTTATTTTGCTTCTGACTCTCCCACACACATCTTCCACTCTCAAAACAAAAAGAAAATCTTAAAATGAATGCATTTTTAGGCTTTTTTCTTTGAATAGTTAAGACTACAAATTGCCATCCTAGTTATACCATAACTCATTCCACAATTTTGATAGGCAGCTTATGCCTTTTTGGTTCCAAGCATACTCTAAATCCCATGATGATGTTTCCTCAATGTTTGTTAAGAAATGATATTTCTAATTTCAAAAAATAAGATTGAGTTCTAATCTGACCAATCACCCTTCAAAGTAAACATGTGGCAACCCATACTAACCTTTAAAAACCTCCCTAGTCAAAAATCATTTCAAATGTGAGGCCATGTGTTTAGTCCTTATTTGAAATAATCAAATAAAGCTCACTTGCAAGAATCAAATAAGTAGTTACAGGAATTCTCCCATAGAGAATGCAGGATTCTCCTGTGAGCTCCTATGCTCAAGAGAAAATGTTCAGTTCCTGGCAGCAGAGTGAGTGCTAATTCCAAGATGACTGGTCGGCAGAAGTAGCTGAACTACCACACTGCCTGCATTCTGGGTAGATGTGCTTCTGGCCTTGGTTGAGATGTTTCTGTCCTGCAGAGGTATGGAAGGGAGTTGCCTGTGTACGATCCCAGGGCACAGTTTGCCTCAGGTTTTATCACCTCTTACCTAGACTACTGAAAAAAAACCTCTTCACTGGACAACTGACCTCCAGGCACCTCCTATTTCTTCCCATTTCGCTGTGAATAAAGGTCCTTCCACTGACCAGCATGATCTGCCCCTCGCTCACCACCTAATCTTCCACCACTCCAGCTCTTGTTCACTTTGCCGCCATCACACAGGCCACCTAGATGGTCCTCAGGACCTTTGCACAGACTGTTTCTATCACCTGAAACTCTGCTCCTCCAGTTGGCTCGACCTCCTCCAAGTCTCTGCTTAATGTTTACCTTTTGAGCGTCTTCTTTATCTACTTTATATAAAAACAACAGTTCCTAACCCTACACTGGCCTTCTTTATCTCTTGTATGTTGGTTAATTTCATTTAGAAAACACAAATTACCATCTGACATACTACTTGTAGTAGGCCAAATAACACACCTCAAAGATATCAGGTCCTAAACACTAAAATCTGTAAATACTGCTTTCTTTGGGTTAAAAGGGTCATTGCAGACATAGTGAAATTAAGAATCTTGAGATGAGAAGATTGTCCTGAAGTGTCAGAGTGGGCCCCATTTGCAGTTACAAGTGTCCCTAGAAGCCAAAGGCAGAGGAAGATTTTACACACACACACACACACACACACGCACACACACGCACACACACACACACACCCCTGTAGAGACGGATGTGGCTAACAGCCCAGGAATGTCAGCCGCAACCAGAAGCTGGAGGAGCAAGGAACAGGATCTGCCTTGGAGAATCTGGAGGGCATGTGGCCGGCTCACACCTGGATTCGGCCCAGTAATGTTGATTCTGGATTTCTGGCCTTCAGAACTGTGGTAGGATCAATTTCTGTTATTTTAAACCATGCGGGATACGGTAATTTGTTATAAAACCCACAGAAAACTAATATCATCTATTACTCATTCTGCGTTTAGGTGTGTGCTTCCATCCCATACACACACAGTCCATGTTTCATGCAAGCAGAGGCCTCATCTATTTAGTTCATTGCTCTGTTTTCAGTGCCCCAAACGGTGCCTGAAACACAACAGAAGCCCAAAAAAATATGTTTGAAAGGATAAGTGAATGAAAATGTGTGTTAAAGATATTAAACGCACTAGTGACTCAGAAGAAACCGAAATCAATGGGCTAGGAGTCAGGGTGAGTGAATGGAGGACCCTGGGAAGCACAGGTCACCAGACTAAACCTTGTGAGTAGGGGAGCGACCTCTTTATGCTTCTAAGTTATGCTGAGATTCATTTCCAGAAATTGCTTTTATCTCCTGAAGAGAGGGTTATGATCAACATAAATAATTTCCCCCGAAATAACTTGACAGCGTCACTGGCCACAGTTGTGCCTGAAAAAGCATAAATGGGACAGTGTTCCTTGTTCCTGTGCATCATCTATTGTAAAGATGATAGCATGACGGGTGACAGGGCACAGCACACAGGGGCCTGGGAGGCCTGAGTCTGAGTCCAGGCCCTGCCACTTCTAATACTAGCGAGCATTTATCTAACGTGTGCTGTGTGAATAGCCCTGTGCGCTTTCCACGCAGATGCCTTGCCAGGTGCGTCAACTTGGACACGTCACTGAACCTTTGTTCTCATAACAACTCTGAAAAGGAGATCTTTTCATCCCTACAGCACAGATACAGACACTGAAGCGCAGAGTCCTGAAGTCCCTTGCTCAAGGTCACATAACTGGCTCAAGGTCACATCCACGTCTCAGACCTGTCCAACCCCAAATTCCATTGACTTTCCAGTACCACCTATGGATGTCTCTTAGCCAACTTGGTGCGTCACCCATCTTTTTTGAGTCTTTAGTTTCATCATCTATAAAATGGAAAGAACTTTATAGGGTTTGGGGCTCAATTAACAAGTCAGTGGATATGATGTGAAATGCTCAACAAAGTAGCAGACACATTTTATCATAGAAAATGCTTTTGGCTTCGGGCTTTAATAACATAACCACAAGCACAGACGTGGGTTCCTTGACTATGTCTCTGCTACAGTTTCTGCCTCTGCTCTCCTCCTCTTCACTCCTCTTACAACCAACCCTTCAGTGGGCCAATTTCCTTATCCCGCTCTCTAGAAAGGTTCATCAGACTTTTCTACTCCAACGCATGCCTGTCATCTCTTGTCCCACACTGAAGTTTTGAATTTTAAGGCCACCTCTCATTATTAAGACAAACTTTTCCCAGAGTGCAATGGGGAGGGGTAGGTTCTAAGGTAGCAGGTAAGTGAATGCGGAGTTTTGGAAGCATTGGGCATTTGCAGGTCCTCTCAAATAAGGTTCACTGTACTGGGCAGAGCAGGCTCTGAAAACCCTGGCCATCATCTTTCCCCGGAAGCTGTCCAGGGCCTATCAAGCCCGCGCAAGCATCCTCCCTGGTCAGACAGGAGCATGTCACCGCAACCGGTTCTCTGCAGACAGGGCCAGCCCACGCACTTGCTGCTTCACAAGCTGTGCAAACATGTGTGGCCTCGAAGCGGCTCTGTTTGGAGACAGCCCTTCATCTGCTCTCCTCCTCCTGCGCAGACACGAGGCCAAGTTCTGAACTGGTGAATCCATACGAGAGGACGCCTGTCAGGGAGATGCGGTGTCCCCCAAGCCGATCTTCCTGCGGACGTGACCCAGAAACACAGTTCTTTCTCTCATCAGAGAAGCAGCACGGTGCCAAGCTCTCCCACGAAGCACGCAGGGGCGCGGTCTGCATCGCACAAGGCTTTCCGTCAGCGGATGTTGGAGGAGCAGCTGCCGGGGCATTTCTGTTAGCAGCGAAGGTGTTAAAGGTTCGAGGCCTTCAGAATAGCTGCGCTGACAGCCTGGGGAACATGCTAAAGCGCTTATGGTGATGAGCATGTAAAAATAGGGCACAGATGTCTAATTTCAAAGACAAGAACATTTCTTGGCATTTACATCTATTAGTCATTACTATGTTTTTCTTATATTTTATTCACACATTTAACTTTGGGTGTTCCTCTGAAGTACTTTGCCAACTGCAAACTACCATCCCATAAACCAGAAAAAAAGGTACTATACAGTACATTCCGAAAGATCATTAAGAATAATGGCTATTTCCAATGATCTTAGTTTGGACGCCTCATTTGGACTTCAATGGGACTGTGTCCAAACGAATGTGTCCATACAAAGGGCTGTCTTGACCTGATTCTGTGGCAAGGAAGGACCTTGTTAAATGTGTCTCTGATGCCCTGGCCGGATAGCTCAGTTGGTTAGAGCTTCGTCCTGATATGCCAAGGTTTCAGGTTCAATACCCAGCCTGGGCACAAAAAGGAATCAACCAACGAATGCATAGGAAGATTGAATAATCGATGTTTCTCTCTCCCCCCCTTCTCTCTCTGTAAAATCAATCAATAAATTTTAAAAATTTAAAAAAAGAAAATGTGTCTCTGAGGAAGAACAAAGGCATTTTGAAAATCACATCCAGAGGGTTTAAGAAATAACCACTCTTGGTTTTAATGGTTAGGCTTTATTGTAATGTATATGATGACTTTAATGCTCTTACCCAGTTCCCAGCCATGGTGCGTTGGGCAAAATCTGGGTGGAATCAAGCGTAGTAATTTTACAGAGACATAAACACTTCTTATAGCTTGTATCTTTTCATAGGGCTTTCGATTAGAAAAAGACACTTTCACAGACTAAATGGAGGGGAAAGATTTTAACTCACTAGACAAGAGGGCTTTGGAATCTTCAAAATTTTATAGCAGCTGTGTCCGCATGAAAAAAGAAAACAAAAGCAGAGAGGTAAACTGAAATTCGATGAATGATTTTCCTTTGCTTACACACCATAGGGCTAGTTCCCCAATGCTACAAAGAGGAAGCATCTTGATTCCTATTGATAGACATCTCCGAGCAGAAAACAGGAAACTGCTGCATGTTATTAACATCATCAAAGCATGTGCTAATTAAATACATAACCCAGCTGTGTGCTGTGAGAGGCACTGCCCCTATTCTTAGCGGCTCGTAATGCAAAGGCACACACACACACACACACACACACACACACACACGGTGAGGACGTTATCTCAAACTACCACATTATACAATTGATAGCTTAATGGCTAAGATATACTATAAATACTCATATATCTGAATCTCAGCTACACTACATATTGTCTGCATGGTACTGGGGAAACCAAGACAGTTCTTTAAGCCTTAGTTACCTTAAAGTGCGGATCATATTACCAACTCACTCAAACGCTATAGCATACACCAAATGCTCGTCAATACCTTGCATATCCTAAATGCTCAATAAATAGTACCTTTTACTATTGCTTGCTGATCTCTTTTCTCTTTTTCTTTTTTTGATGCAATATCTTTAGAGATAGATGTAAGGACAATCTCTATATAAAGTAGATTATGGCTTTTAGCAGGGTTCTGTATCACAAACTTTTATATATAATTTCACATACCTGTATTCCCTTAGCACAAACATGCACCATTTTCAGAAGCTGGTAATAGACTTACACATGCCAGACTCAGGACGAGGCAGAAATGACTTGTGCTGTAATTTTGCTGGGTGGTTCTGAGTAAGAACCCCTGTCAAGGTTGAATGAGTTGCAGGGGCCCCTATTCCTCCCACGGACATGAGCTTCCTGCACAGGAGTCCTCGGAGAGCGCTCAGAGTTGATCTCAAAGGTCCTATCCCTGCTGATCTTACCAGCTGCAGCTTAGAAGAGCCCTTTACAATGGAAAGTTCTCCTATGTGGAATCCTAGGGAAATACTCCTTTAGCTAATTCTTTCCTCTGGTAACTCTCTAGGCTAATACTCCCTCGAAACTCCTGGAGGTCCCTTTATTCATTAATCTACACCGTCAAAACATGTTTAATCCATTAAGGTAATGTATATGAAGAACATAGCCCAATTCCTAAGCACTCAATAAATGGTAGCTCTTATTATCACCATCATTATTATTATTAGTCTATTTATAGAAAATCTATTCCTAGCACACTTTTAAAGCAATCATTAAAATTAAAATCATTAACCCAATCACTATTTGAAGTACCTAATTTTATTATAATTATCTTTATCTTAATAATCCAAATACTACTAATAACTCACAGCCATTTCAATGATCATTAATTACTTCTAACTGCATGGACTCTGACATTCTGCAAGGCCAGCCCTCTGCTGGGCACTGCCGCAGACACACTTGGGTTTGCTCTGCCCTCCACGGCTTTGACATTGTGCTTCCTTTCTCCTGTGAAGCCCTGTTCCTGGAAGTTCTGGATAAACAGTTCTCCACAGGGACTGGATGACACACACTAAGGTATGGTCCCTGTCCCTCTCTCAGTACTTGTCCTGTGTCATACTCGCTCCATCCAGCTGGCAACGCGCCAACCATGGTGGGTAACCTGGGAGTGGTTTATAGCTGTGGACATGAACGTTCCCAGCCATTGCCCTTCAGCAGAGTCCTCTGAGAGGTCATCATTTTAAATTCAAAAAAGCGTATTTCCAGTGGTGGACAGAATACCAGGGGTCATGACTGAGGACATGTGGGGGTCATTCTGCAGAGGGAGATGCAACATCGGAGAACTCTACTCGGAAACCCTGGACGATGCTACAATATTAAGAGGTGCTAATTCACATAAAGAGGGGCTGACGAATGCCAGGTAGCCTCACGAGTGACTGCTGCCGCCCGAACAGGAGCAGGCTGTTAGCAGGGGTGCCCAGTGGTGGAGAGGCCCCATCGTTGTCATCAACACCTACAGAAAATGTGTTGTTGTGTGAATTGAAGAGGAAAATTGGCCAAGCCTTGCCCCGTGGAAGGATTTCAGTTACAAATGCTGACGGCAAGTGTTAATTATCCTTCAGGGACCCGCGAGCTTCCTCTGCAAAGGACTCTCATAATTTCTATCAGTTTCTTTTTTGTTTGTTGATTTCAATCTTTTAAAAATCTAAAACACATTCTTAGTTCAAAGGCACAGTTTGTCAACTTCTGCATAGTGACCAGGAGAGTCAGGGGGAGGAAGAACACGGTGGCCTCTAGGAGGGTTTGGGAATGCTTCTTGGAAGAAGGCAGAGGTGTGGCCTCATTTATCCACCTCCCCATCTCCAAACCCTATAGAGACATCATTATTTAGTTAGTGGGATTGTGGATAACATCCGTTTAGGACACATTTTAAAGTTAAATAAAAAAACACAATATACAATCCCAGCAATCCTCAGAGGCCTACCGAAGCAAGCTACTCCACGGGGCAGGAAAGGGACAGCTTTCATTTTTATGGAGCACAGTCTTTTCCGACATCCAGCCCAAAAGGCTTACACAGGCAAAAATGACCTCCCCGAGAATGGGTAGCGGACCACAGTCAGCAATATGGAAACGAACAACCTGGAGGAGCTGTCGGAAAGGCGAGGTGCTGCTGGAGTTATGAACTCATTAATTAAATATCAGAGTATCAAATGGGCTATGAGCTATTAATTTGAAAGCTATTACTGGCTTTGAAGTTGAAATTATAAGCAAAGCAATTAAAAAGTAACTTCTCAGTGAGATTGTTAAGGGAGCATCGTATATCGGTTTACATACATCAGCTCTTTAATTTGGGGATTGAATTGCTCCCTTAAAAATAATGATTATATAAATGATCACACCACCTATTTGACTGCAAAGCCTGGATGCTCCAGATAGAGGGAAACTCTGCAAACGTCTCTCTGCCGCAGCCACGCCATACAGTGGTGGGTAGTCTCTTTTCCACACGATAGGGATCACTGTGAAAAATGAAAATCAGGGAGTTGGAACTTTGAGAATCTTGACATTCATTTTTGCTTATGTCCTCCTAGAATCCATGCTTCAAGGGGGTCAGCTGTGACCAGGAGATGACACATGGCTGTGTAGTTCAGATGTGGACTATTGAAAGTATGGTCTAACTCATTAGTCCATAACACTGTTTTCTCAATATACATAACATTTTACATCATATCCTTACAGTCAGCTTTCAGACTGCATTTCTTTGAAGTATCACGGAATTCCCTTTCTTCTCAATTCACATCCTGCTTATCTTGTGTATCTTGCCCGCTCTATTTTATTTGCATAAATCTATTCTCTCCTCTTATACCTTTCTGTCATTTTTAAAACGTGTTCCTTTTTGCTTGGGTTCTAAATATCCATAAACAAGCAGAACAGCTACTGGAATCCTGTGGAAGGTAGCTATCTCTCCGAATTTCATCTTTACTAGAGAAGCATTAATTAGGAACAAACAAAGGAAGAACGCCTGGGAAAAGCAGTTGTTTCTTTGGGCAGGGTTGGCATTCTGCTTGTTTAGACCAAGGCACGCTTTTCCTCCGACCACATATGCACCAGCCGTTGCTGGTAGGGGTTTGATTAATGCACTAAAGTTATTCTGGAGAAAAATGAATGTTTCTAGTGGATTGGAAGCAGAAACGCCTATAGTTTATAACCGGCGGTGAACCACTCTGAACGAGCAGCTGGAGACTTTATTTAGTTGTGGCTTGTAGGAACTTCTATTATCTTTTTTTCTCAGTGAATTCTAAAAAGTTTATTTATTCCTCCAATGCATAACCTTTCTTTTCTGCAACAAAACAAAAGTAAAGGTGGGCAGTCCAGCATCGGCATTGAAAGTCATTTCCACCTAGAAAAGTCATTCATTCAACAGCAATTGATTTGAGTTCCTGCCTTTTGTCACGCACTCTTCCAAGAACTTGACATAATACAGCATTGAACTAAACAGTAAACTAAACAGATACTTATCCTCATGTTCATGAAACATGCACTCTGGCATTAATGATATTTCAATTAAATATCAATAATATCATGCCATGACAGCATTCTTAGCACACACTGGGCTAGACAGACTTTGGTTTCATCCCTTAGAATACCTTCAACCATTCAGCCATTCATCTTCAGCTCAGGCATCAACAGAATGGAATGGAATAAGGAGGGTTCAGGGCTCATGTTACTAACAGATCAGTTCTGGACGTCAGTATATTGCCCTGCTCACACTGGTACCAAGCAGCCGAGGCTCAAAACCCAGCCTTTCTGTTTTAAAAGTATATGTTATGAGAAATCGAACCCTCTCTGAAATTCTCTTCCATCGTGTATTTAATGCAGGTTCTACTCAAAAGGCTTTGTAAGAATATAATAGGATAATGTACGTAAAACACTCAACGTAGTGTTTTCTCCTCAGCAGGCAAGTGGGAGCATCCCCATGAGGCTTTGGCTTGTTTTGGAGCCAGAAGCCTGGTAAAGAAATCCTGGCACGCTCTTTCACCAGGTGCAACCAGACTGGGAGGGTACTGAGTGCGAGCTGCCTGACGTCCTCCCCTGGGCTGCTCAAGGCACATGGGTAGTTAGTGTCTCCTGGGCCAGACAGAAACTTTATAAGTGTTAGGAGAGTGTTGGATTCGGCAATAATATCTCATATTTTTCTCCACAGCTCTTCGGGAAATAATTTATAGTGTTTACCAAAAACAAAGCCAAGATAATCAGATTAGCAAGATCCAGGATTCATTTGTACCCTGTTGTTCGTGAATGATGGCACAGAGGTCTCAGTCACAATCATCCCAGCGCGTGAGATTTGCCTCGTTTCTGCCACGTGCTAGATATTTTTTGATCTTTGAAACAAAGGGAGAAAATAAGTCCTGGCATTCCTCGTAAGTTTTCCTGATGCATCAATATTCTCTCCCAACTATATTCCTGATTCTTTTAATTAGGGGTAAACAAATCATAATCACAAAGGTATTAGTGCTCACAAAGCTTAAAATCTCTTAAATCTCGAAAGAAATATTTGGTGTAATTAAAAAATGAAAATCTATCATTTAAATACAGTTTGACATAGCATATTTGTATTTTGCATTATAATAGTTAAGATGTTGATATTTATTTGGGGTTTGCCAACTGAAAAGACAAAAGAAAAGGCCTATCTCCATTCACATTCAAAGCCATTATTTTGCAGCTAGAAAAGATGACAAGGAAAGAGCAGGCGGGGGGAGTAGAGTGCATCTCTGTGTTTGGAGAGGTAGGTGGCAAAATCCCTGCAGGATGAGAACATCCCTATCCTCATCTGTAAAACGAGTATTTGTCTAATTCTAATAGTTTATCTCTTCCCCCCAAAAGCTGTGTTGTTGAAAGAATCTACAAGTCTGAGGTGTAATTCAATCACGACAGCGGATAGAGGTCATCTCCTCTGGGTCTGGCATAATTAATGAAGGCAAATGGGCAGTCCAGAAGGAATTTAAGAACATTTAACTTAATAAGCCTTAGTGAGGGTATTTTACATGGCTGGCTCTGTGCGAAGTGCTGTGGGAAATGGGGAACTCCATAACACAAGGTCACTTGCTCAAAGAAGACACTGATCCAGGGCAAACACAAAGAAAGATGACAGGTTCATTATAATACTAACAAACTTAAAAAAAAAGTTTTAAAACTTTCTAAGATTAAGCCAAGCTATAATACTTAGAAGCGATGGAGTCCATTATCTTCCTCTTACAACCCCATTTCTGGGTTAAATGTATACTCTAGTAAACAGTATTTTTTTTTTTATTTGTCCTATTGCTTTGGTACAGCATGATGTTTTTGGATATTTTATTAATATACATCAGGTCATCTGATCATGTGATCAGGGTCAATTTGTTTTCTGACACTATGCCCCACCACCCACTATATATATTTCAATATGAAGAAGTAGCAATAATTTTAATACAGTGTGTTAGAAGGTCAAGAAAAGTTGGAAGAGATGAGTGAGTGACGATCAAAGAAGCCATTGTGGGGTCCAGAGAATCTGCAAGCCCAGGCAGTCACAGCTCAGGGCCCGCAACAGGAAGCACGGACTTGAGAGCTTTTCAGGGAAGTGGTGGTGGTTGAACTCAAATGACTCACGTGGGTGGTTGAGGATGTTCATCAGGAAGGCCCCTTAGTTCACATCTGCCACAGTTCACAGCTCTGCCTGCGACTCTCAGTGAAATCTCAGACCCGGGCATCTTCTGGGAAGAATCTAATCTAAAAGTTTATTGGAAAAAGATTTGGGGAAATGTAGTCCCAGCTTCTGCACTGTGAAGAAGGTGACTATGAGACTGAGTTGATGGAAAGCAGGCACACCACCGTACCTACTGCATATTATCCCATTTATCACACTCAACAACCATAAAGATTATGTAACTTATCTAAGATCACACACCTGGTAGAGCCATGATTTAACCCTATGTTATTTGTTCATCCAAATCCCTCTGGTCCTATCCAATAGCCCATTCCCCATCCTTAACTGAACACGTACACAGTCGTCCCCCTTTGCCTGCGATTTCACTTTCCGTAGTTTTTGTTGCCTGCAGTTAACCATGGTCTGTAAATATTAAATTAAAAATTCCAGAAATAAACAAATTGTAAGTTTAAATTGCACACCATTCTGAGTAGTGTAATGAAATCTCATGCAATTTCTCTCCCTTCCGCCTGTGACATAAATCATCGCTTTGCCCAGCTTATCTGTACTGGGTACACCACCACCCACTAGTCACTCAGTAGTCATCTTGGTTATCGGAGTAAGACAGAGAGAGACCACATTCACAACTTTTATTACAGCATATTGCTATAACTGTTCTATTTTATTATTAGTTATTGTTGTTAATGTCTTACTGTGCCTAATTTCTGAACGAAATGTCATCCTAGATATGTATAGGAAAACATATAGCATGTAAAGAGTTTGGTACTATCTGTGGTTTCAGGCATCCACTGGGTATCTTGGAACCTATCTCCTGACAATAAAGTGGGACTATTGTATCCTGAAATACCCATTTCCGTATCCTGAAATACTACCATCTAGTTTACTCTATCTAATGCATTTCATTGATCTGCCAGATTAGTTCATTTATTAATATAGAGAATTAGAATTAGTTAGCATATAAGATACAGAATTATAACACGACTTACTCGTAATAAAACAATGTCCCACTTTCCTTTCTAATCACTTACATATCTTCTTTTTCATATCTCATTTTAGATTCTAGCTCAGCATCCACACCATGGTGGCCTCAACTTTCAGAATCTATTTTTTAAAAATATATATGGTGACAGAAGGTAGTTTGACCTTGGGTGGGGGGCACACAGTGCAATATACAGATCATGTATCATAACAATGTACACTTGAAACCTCTATGATCCTATTAACCAATGTCACCCCAATAAATTGATTATAAAAAGAAAGAAATAAAAAATGTTAGAAGATGGTAAACAGATGACCAAGTAGTAACCCTGAGAATTAATACATAAACTAGCAATGACAATAATAAGAATCAAGGGCTTGTGGTTGTATGCCTGAGAACCCAGGGAAAAAAAAGCGCATTGGAAGTTCAATCATTTCTAAAAGCAAGGTCCCCATGAGATTCAAAAGAATTGGCTAAAATTCTGTAGGAGAAGTTAGATTCTCAAGAAACCCTCCCACATCACTGACCATGTAAAAATGGGCTACAGCCCCTAGTCTGTCCCATCATGTGTCTCTGGATTTTGAACACTGGATTCAGCTCAGCTCAGGGCAGGGATGTTGTATTGAAAAGGGAGAACAATCAACTACGTACATACTGAGCTGGAAACCTCAGGTTCCTTACCGGACCTGCTTCCATTAGTCTCTACCAGCCAGCTTTATACTCCAGGCAGACATGAGGTCTAGACTCTGACAGAACTAAATAACTGATTTAACTAACTCAATACACAGAGTTATAGATAGCAATGGTGTGGGTACTCCAATGAAACAGCCCAGCCATGTCACCCTACAGGGAAGCCCGCTAATGTGAAGAACAAAAACACGAAAGCTCACAGAGCTTTTCAGTGGTTCACTGCTAAATAGGAGAGAAGAAACAGGATCATCAGAGGGAGTAAGAGAAAATGATGTACGAGGAAAGACAAATAATGCAAAGAGATAAAAACTTAAAACAATCAAACAACAAATAAACAAAAATAAGTTTTAAAAAATCCACAACCATCTTTAAAGTCTCCTATCTCCAGAGCAATAAAATAAGGCATTCCACGCATGCGCGAGAACAGAATGCCATGACAACAAATGTCCGCAGAGTCACAAGGAGTTCTTGCAGACTGAGTGTACTGGGAAAGATACAAGTTACATTTAGGAGATCTCTCAGAGAGAACACAGAAGTGGACAAAGATGGAAAATAGCAAAGACAAAACAAAAAGTAAAATGTCATTAAAGGGCTAGCCCACCTTGTTCAACAGCCAAATACTATAAATTCCGCAAAAGAGGAAAGACAAAGTGAAGGGGAGAAAGGGAAGAGCAGCCAAGAGCTGGCTTACTGCAATCAGCTGGGCCATAGCACTGCTATGAGGTGACCGAGAACTCAGGGCTGCCAGGCCTTGCTGTTCTTCTGTGGAACGTAAGTAATTTCACAGAGAATTAACATGGGAAAAGGATGCTCTCTGGTCATAATGGAACAAGACGAAAACTACTGCATAATCATGATGAGCACACGCAGAAATGAGAACATTGTCTAAACCACAAAAATACCCAAATAGCCTCTTTTCCTAACTAATATGAGTAATTGCTGCTTCTTTACCAGTCGCCACTTGAGCAAGGTCTCATGCCTCCTACCTTCTAGAGAATGACTTAAGATACTCAAAAGAATCACCCCACTTCCTGACAGTATCCAATCTAGAGCAGAGCCCACTTTTTTAAACCCTTCCCAGACTCACAAGACCAAACCCCATATCCTTTCTTACACCCTACTTCTGAGATGCCTCGGGGTTTCTTATGGTATACATTCTTCACCTTTACAACAGGTCAATACAACCAACTTTGCTCAATTACAGATATGTGCTGGTTGTCTTTGGTCAGAAGGTGATGACCAAAGAAAATTATCCATGAAATAGTTCACGAAATTGTCCCATCACTGAAAGTGATCTTCTAATGGAAAGGAACTATTGAATTCCCTGCACAATAAAAAGAAACTTGACCCAAAGAAAGATCATTAGAAAACCACAGCTATGAATAACTTTTATGAAAATAAAAATTAAACGAAAAAAGGAAGAAAAATGAGCTGACTGAACATCCGTGTGACAGAGGTTCAGGTAGAAAGTAGAACATGGTAGGGGAAAAGGCAAGCGAGGGAGTTAGAAGCTGCACCCTGCTAGGCCTTCTGGGTTTAGTCAAGACGTTTGGAAAGCTAATCGGAATGGAAGCCATTGTGGAGTGTATGCTGAGAAGTGACAATCTTCATTTTACATATATTCTTTGGCTACAGTATAAAGATCTTTCCTGATGGACCAAGATAATGAGGAGACAGAAGTTAGAAGGCTTTTACTCTAGTGCTGGTGATAGATGATGGTTTGGGAATAGGGAGATCCTTGTAAGAAAACCTGCCACAATTAACACATATTTAGAAGGGAAAGTCATACCTGGTGATAACCACCATGAGTGGTCAAGCCAACTCAGATGTTTCTAGTTTGCATAACTGAGTAGGTGGTTGGGAACACAGAAAAATAAATGAGCTTCAGCCACACACACAACAACAACAAACAAACAAAAACACGAAGACCATGGGGATTTGAGACCTGAACAATTTGAGTTGAATTTGGATGGAGCTACCAAGAAAGTAGCTCAGAGGAGAAAATCTGATTTACAAACCAGAATTGGAGAGATAGACCTCCATTGCAATTAGGATAGAGGAAAAAAATGACATGATAGGCTTGGTATATAAAATGCGTTGCAAGAGAAAATACAGAATAGGAAAAAGGCACATTGAGAAATACAAACATTTCAAGGCTTGTTAGAGGGCAAAGAATTGGCACAGAAGACTGAAAACTGAAGGACAGTGAAAGACACTGTTCAAGAAGCAGCAAGGTGAGAACTGGAAACATCCTTAGGACTAATGTCTGTAAATGAGACTGTGCAGGGGGGTAGCCAGACCACAGGACTCAGACGTTAAACCAAATGTCAGAAAATACACACAACTCTTAAGAAGTTAGGTTATTTAGGAGAAAAAAAGAGAATTCATTTATTACTTCCAAGTAGCATGGCTTTGACTTTCTAGGACATCTGCCTTTTCTGAAAAAGCAACGAGGCATTGTATTTAGGATGGGGGTGGGGGGGGGCAAGTAAACTTCATCCATCACTTTCAGTTCCTTGGGGAGTTTTGATGTCCCCATCATTTTTTTATGTCCCATCACCCTATGAGATTTACCTTTGTTACATGTTGTTCTCACTTTTTTTCTCGTGCTTCTTTCAAAATCTGACTAAGTTTGTGAGCAACTTGGCATCTTTGCGGGGACACTGAGGGACCTCCATTGGCATTCTTTACCAGAAGCACTAACCACTGTGCCCTCAGAATTCAAATTTGAGATACCCCCTGGGAGACTGAATCACCTCTCCATTTAAAGACTCACACTATGAAATCCTGTTTATTTTTCTCTCGGTCTTCCATATCTAGAGTCCTAAAGTCCAGTTCCTCTTTCCCCAGCTATCATACATGTTGAACTTGATGCTCTGTTTCTCCCAAGGTACTTTGGCTTCCAATGCATAAACTGTATCTCCCTTGTTAGACAATGATAGAGCTTTGTTTAAGGTTCCCCTTTGGGGAGATTCATTTTTCAGTCAAGCAAACTTATAATTTGTCAGATGCATTTAGCTGAACAAACCTTCTAGCATGTATCTGGTAACTTGAAATCCCTATCATCACATTCTGTCTCTAACAAACACTTGCAACTCTAGCAACACGTAATTTGCTCCACTGAGCTGAGTAGCTTGGAGTGTACACATCTGTTCGCTCAGTCAGCAAATATTTATTTAATGCCTACTGTGTGCCAAGCACTGTATTTTCAAAATGATACTTGTTTTTCCTCCCTCTTATCATCTCTGTTTTTATGACATAGCTCAAACACATCTTTCAGATATGAAGGCTTGGATATTTGAAAGGATAAATAAATCAATAAGATATATGAAAATACCCCAGCTCCACTCAACACCAAAAAGAATTTTAAAATGCTGACCCTGTGGCCAACCCAGTTTTGATGTGGTAGTGGTTCAAAGGGGTCATATTTAAAAATAGCTCCCATACAATAATTTTTATTATGTTCTACGTAGTGTAGTAGGCATTTGTACATATTATTATATTTACTCTTCAGAGTAAGTTCATTATAGGTGTTTATTTGTTTTCTAACCAAAGAAGAAACTGGAATTAAAAGAAAAAGAAGTTAAATAAATGTGCTGTCACACAGCTAGGAATTGGTGAACCTGGATTTACAATTCAAATCTGCCAGGGTCCAACACGCCGTTAAGAAGTTCAGTGTCGTTTTGGGGACTAGAGATGCCCCACAAGAAGTCAATGAGAAAAACACTAAGAAACAAACAACAATAAAAAGACTCTTTTAGGACTGATGCTTGCTCCTTCATCCCACCCATTTTATGTGAAGATCTTGATTTCACATCTTGGCTTGCACTCTGAGCTCTCGGAACTCCAGTAACAGATTCTTCCATCGATGTGTATCACAGCACATGCACTCACATTTAACATCACTTGGTACTCTGCACCATGAACACACACAATGATTCTCCTCCACCAGGAAGAAATCCTAATAGCTTTTAGCAATTGAATTCCCCCCACTGCCATTTTGGAGACAAATCTGTAGATATCAGTTGGATTTTACTGGCTTCTCTAGATGGTTTTTTTTTGGGGGGGGTGGGGAGGTGATAAGAATTATCTAACACAGAGGACAGACAATGGTAGTTTCTGTCCATCCAGGGGGTGCCACGCAAAGCTATGTCGAGAACAGACTAAACCACAAATTGACTGTTGTCCTTGAATTTTTTTTGGCCTTCCACTGACCAAGGGGGTTCAGAAGTCAGAAGTTTGAAGCAGTTGAATTAAATGACTGAGAGACTCACAGTCTGTCAAATAGGCAAACCAGAGGGTTTTCTGAAAAACACTATTTTTGAGTGAAATTCTGAGAAAAAGGTAGAAAATCTGCTGTTATGGTTATACATGGTCAGACCACTAAAACCCCTAACTCCGGTGAATTAGTAGTTATTACATGTGGAGGAAAACACAAACTTTATTAATCATTTCCCCAGCCACTGTGAAGTATCGAAACTCAGCTGTGATGCAGCATTTAACTGCACATCGAATCAAGAGTCCAGCAATGGGAATTGCCTTTTTATGGTAGAACACAGGGTTAGAGGCAAACCAAAATAACACACAAAACAGATCTCCATGGAGAAAATTGAAGACTGTCTCTAGCATGTAAAGATCGAGGATGCAATTCTTGTTCTGCGAAAAGCTTTTTTCCTGGGGTTTTAAATTTTCCTCTTGATTATGTGTGGAATCAAGGGGTGTCTGTGTGGCTGAGCCACGCATGACTCCAAGAAACAGAAATGGAGCAGACACGGACAGATGGTTACAGGCTCATTTTTAAGCCCCACCAGCAGGAAAAGGAAGTCAAGAATCTAAGGCAGATCATAAAAGTTGACATCTAATTTTCATTTCTAAATTCTATATCCTCAATTGGTTAAAATCAAGTTTACTTCAATAGTAAACAATAGATTCAGAGCAAAATAGTAATAAGGAGTCCTTTTGATTTAACTAGCTAATTTACAAATTTTAAAAAATCATCCATTTTCAGTGTTAGCAAGGGTGCACAAAAAATGGATGCGTTCTCACAGGATTATTAGATGTATAAATTGAAAGAGCCTTTCCAGAAAACAATTTATTGCCGAAATAATGATTTTTAATGGAGAAGAATTAGAAACAATCTACTTTTCCAAAAGCAGAAGACTTCATTATCCATTAGCCCACATCAATACAAATTAGGTTTCAACTACTTTTGAAGTTAGGGAAACCTGGCCACAATACTATGTCTTATAAACAAACTAAGACACAAATCAAATATCCGGTATAATTCTCATCGATGGCTCTATAGTGAAGTTTTCGCAAAAGACTTGACACACTCCAAAATGTTATTAGCTGTAATCTCTCAGTATTCAACAATGGGTGGTTTTATTTCTGCTACTGCCACACATTTTTAAAAAAATTATTTTATAAGATGCATTATTTCAGTGCAAGATTGTTTATAAAACAATAGACTGTCTTCTTTTTAAGTGAAAATCCTTTTGTGTCTGCCAATGCATTTTTCAAAGTATATCCCTACATAATCTTGGGGAGAGAATCCTCCTCTGCTAGGAGAAACACATCTATATTGCTTTTGTTGAGTCTAGGCTCATAATCCTTTTCTTCTACTGTGTGATATAACCAGACATAGATGTCAGACTCAGGATCACAGCCCGTAAAGAAAAATACAAACACTACAGCTCCATCTCTCAATTACTTCAACTCTCTACAAGACCACAGACACAAGAAATAATCTCCAAATACGAGGGGAGCTCCCCATGAGTATGCTCTCCTGAGAGCAGGGGTCGACCCATGCAAAGGAGAAGAAAGTAAAGGATCAAGACACTTAACTTGCATAATGATAAATCCTTTATGACTTTGTCCAAGGGGTCTCTCTTACACATTCTGGTTCTTTCTTAGTTCATGGGAAATGTTTCTTGAAGACTCCTTACTCCCTTCCTTTTCGAGCAAATTCATTCTCCCCACTCCTCACCCCTAAAAAAGGAGTTCAACTGAACTCTTCTGGTACTTTTGCCTGCATTTGAGCATCAGTTTAGTTAATTTCTACATTACAATAATATTATATACTATGAGTATATTATGTGGTGGACACTCTCCTAAGTACTCCTTTCTCTCTCTCAATTCATTTACTCATCAAAATAAACTTATAAGGTAGGTATTATTATTAGCTGTATCGGGATAAAAAACAATGGAGATGCAAAGTGATTAATTAATTTGCTCATAGTCACAGACCTAATTCATGGTAGAATCAGGACTCAAGCTCGGGCAATTTAGCTCCTAAGATAGCTCTTTCTCTGTCTCTCTCTCTGTCTCTGTCTCTCTCTCTCTCTCTCTCTCTCTCTCTCTCTCTCTCTCTCTCTCCCTCCATCCCTCTCTCCCTCTGCCAGTTACCTCTGTGCAGATGATATTGCCCTGTTTACCCCAAACACATGGCAGTTCATCAGGTCACAGAAAAATCTCTGATCCATGACTGAATACACCTTCTTAACTTAGCAAAAACCATCTAAAGCCTACAACAATGATCCTCAGAGCACTTGTACATTAGCTTTCAGTTCCGCCAATGATAATGTAAAAAATAAAAATGTTTGCACTCCCTCCACAACACCAGAGATGTGCTGAATCAAAATCTCTGCAGCCCAGTAATCTAAGGGGTTGAGGTATCTCTGTATTAGCCATTTGTAGGTCATGAGCAGATGGAACAAAACTGTTTACAGTGAAGACTTTTTGACTCAAGGGGACATAAAGATTCTTGGTTTAAGATTTCATTTACCAAATGAATTGTTGAACATCAGATCCCCTTCCCCTAAAATTCCAAGCTTTTTTCAAACATTGGCATGCATTATTATAGGACAATTTAAATACGTAAGTATGTGCTTTTTTGGACGGATATATAAATAAATAGATGTAACTTTTCATAAAGATCAGGAAAACATTAATCATACCTATTCCTTTTTTTCAAACTATATAAGAAATGTAGGAACTTGAAAAAATGGCAGCAGTGTAAATGGAAGCTACACAGACGATCTCCCAGGACCAAACGGGAATTACAACTAAAATAAAGACAAATCATAGGAAAACAGCAACAGAAAAGCAGCGGGAAAGGACCATATAACCAGGAACACTGAATCAATCCTGGTAGGATTGCGGAGGCGTGAGAGGTGGTGGGCTGGGAGCCCATGGACAGCAGCTGTCTTAGCTGTGAGCAGCACCCTAGGGGTTAAAGTCCCAAGCCTGCAGAACAGAGCACTGAATTGGCTACAGCCACTCACCTTGGGCTCTGGCAGAGGGAGGGCGGACTGGACTGGAAATCTGTGGGGACACCCAGGATTTGGAGGGCGCTCAGAGTTTTTGCTGAATCATGGCCACACAGGACAGGGGTCAGCTTGCTCCTTCCCATAGTTGTGGGGAAAACCAGCAGCCCCTCCCTCAGAGATTCAGCCCCTTCCAGGTGAGTCAAAGAAATGCAAATTGAGGCTCATTAACAACCAGCATCTGTTTCACCCTCTCGAAATCCTCTTAGGCAGAATACCAGAGGGTTACATTCCAAGGTCCTGAGTAACTGAGACTAATAGCCTCCAGGCAAAAAGCTAGAGGATAACTGAACCATTCATGGCTTGCAAATCTACCCACATTGACAGTGGTGTTTAATGTGGGCCCCCTCATGCTTTCTTTCCCAGTAGAGGGAGCCACAAACAGCAGAACACC
Organism: Tadarida brasiliensis; assembly: GCA_030848825.1. Taxonomy (NCBI): domain Eukaryota; kingdom Metazoa; phylum Chordata; class Mammalia; order Chiroptera; family Molossidae; genus Tadarida; species Tadarida brasiliensis. The sequence continues at coordinate 66,176,659 of CM061270.1, read as the reverse complement.
AACACCCACAGGGAAAATTTGGCAGGCTCCAAAACCCACTGAGACAGCCAAAATGGTGAAACAAAGAAACAAATCCCAAATGAAAGAACAACAGAACTCTACCGAAGATGAGATAAATGAAATGCAGTTAAGCAAGTTATCAGAGGTAGAGTTCAGAGCCATTATCTTGAGGAAGCTCAACAGCATGAGTAAGGACATCAACATCATGAGTAAAGATATAGAAACATTGAAAATCAACCAATTGGAAATGAAAAACCACCAAAAAGAAATGAAGGATGACATAGCAGAAATAAAGAACACATTGGAAGGACTAACCAGCAGAGTAGAGGAAGCTGAGGACCTGATCAGTGAATTAGAACACAGGGTAGAAAAAAATCAACCAATTAGAAAACCAAAAGGAAAAAACAATTAAAAAACAGGAAGACAACTTAAGAGAACTGTGGAACAACTGGAAACATAATAACATTTGCATCAGAGGAGTCCCCAAAGAAGAAGAAAATGAGCAAGGGATAGAGAATATATTTGAAGAAATAGTGACAGAAAACTTTCCTAACTTGGTGAAGGAAGAAGGCATTCAAGTTCAAGAAGCACAGAGAGCCCCAAGCAAGAAGAACCAAAAACAGGCTCACACCAAGACATAATAATTAAAATGCCAAAAATTAAAGACAAAGAGAGAATCCTAAAGGCAGCAAGAGATAAGCAACAGGTTACCTACAAAGGAACCCCCATACGGCTATCATCTGACTTCTCAACAGAAACACTACAGGCCAGAAGGGAATGGTATGAAGTAATCAAGGTCATGAAAAACAAGGATCTGAATACAAGACTACTCTATCCAGAAAGGCTATCATTCAAAATAGAAGGTCAAATAAAGAGCTTCCAAGACAAAAAAAAAGGCTAAGGGAATATATTATCACCAAACCAGCATGGAAAGAAATGTTGAAAGGACCACTGTAATTAGTAGAAGAAATAGGAAGAAAAAGATAACCACACTAAACAAAAATAGCAATAAATAAGTACATATCAATAATCACCTTAAATGTAAATGATTTGAATGCTCCAATAAAAAGACACAGAGTAGCTGACTGGATAAGAAAGCATGATTCACACATATGTTGTTTACAAGAGACCCAAGTCACAACAAAAGACTCACATAGGTTGAAAGTAAAGGGATGGAAAATAATCTTCCAAGAAAATGGAAAGGAAAAAAAAGCTGGGGTAGCAATACTCATATCTGATAAATTCAATTTCAAAATGAAGGCCATAACTAGAGACAAAGAAGTCCACTTCATAATATTGAAGACATAACCTTGGTAAACATATATGCACCCAATATAGGAGCACCACAATATATTAAAAATCTTCTGGAGGTCTTCAAAGGAGAAATAGACAACAATACAATCATAGCAGAACTTCAACACCCCACTGACATCACTGGATAGATCCTCTAGACAAAAAATTAACAAGGAAACAGAGACTCTAAATGAATCGATGGAATAAATGGATTTAATAGATATGTACAGAGAATTACACCCTAAAACTACAGAATTGACATTCTTCTCAAGTGCACATGGGACATTCTCAAAGATAGACCACATGTTAGGGCACAAACTAAGTCTCTACAAGTTCAAGAAGATTGAAATCATATCAAGCATCTTCTCACTTCACAATGGCATGAAACTAGAAATCAATTGCAACAAGAACATGCAAAGACATTTGAACACATGGAGGCTAAATAGCATGTTATTGAACAATGAATGGGTTACCATGGAGATCAAGGAAAAAATTAAAAACTTCCTGGAAATCAATGAAAATGAACACACAACAACACAAAATCTATGGGATGCAGCGAAAGCAGTTCTGAGAGGGAAGTTCATAGCACTACAGGCCTACCTCAAGAAACAAGAAAAATTTTTAATTGACTACCTAACCTCAAAACTTAAAGAACTAAAAAGCAAACAAAAAGAAAACCCCAGAGCAAGTAGAAGGAAGGAAATAGTAAAGATCAGAGCAGAAATAAATGACATGGAGACCAAAAAAACAATTCAAAGGATCAATGAAACAAAGAACTGGTTTTTTGAAAAGATAAACAAGATTGATGGACCCTTAGCTAGACTCACCAAGAAACAAAGAGCGAGAACCCAAATACACAAAATCAGAAATGAAACAGGAGAAGTAATAACTGACACCACAGGAATACAAAAGATTGTTAACAAATACTATGAACAATTATACGGCAACAAATTGGACAATCTAAGCGAAATGGACAAATTTCTAGAAACACATAGTCTCCCAAAACTGACCTGTGAAGAGATAGAAAACTTGAACAGACCAATAACACCTAAGGAAATTGAAGATGTAATCAAGACTCTCCCAGCAAACAAAAGCCCAGGCCTGGACAGCTTCACGGGGGAGATTTACTGAACATTCAAAGAAGAACTAGCACCCATTCTCCTCAAACTATTCCTAAAAATTCAAGAAGAAGGAAGACTTCCAAACTCGTTTTATGAGGCCAGCATAATTCTAATTCCCAAACCAGAAAAATACACTATAAAGAAAGAAAACTACAGGCCAATATCCCTGATGAACATAGATGCCAAAATCCTGAACAAAATACTAGCTAATCGGATCCAGCAATATATCAAAAAAATTATTCATCGTGACCAAGTGGGATTCATCCCAGGGATGCAAGGCTGGTACAATATTTGCAAATCAATAAATGTGCTACACCACATAAACAAAATGAAAGATAAAAATCATATGATCATATCAATAGATGCTGAAAAAGCATTCGACAAAATCCAGCACCATTTCTGATAAAAACACTCAGCAATTTTGGAATAGAGGGATCATATCCCAAAATAATAAAGGCCATATATGAAAGACCTACAGCCAACATCATACTCAATGGACAAAAACTAAAAGCATTTCCCTTAAGAACAGGAACAAGACAAGGATGCCCACTTTTGCCACTCTTATTTAACATAGTACTGGAAGTCTTAACGACAGCAATCAGACATGAAGGAAAAACAAAAGGGATCCAAATTGGAAAGGAGGAAGTGAAACTGTCATTATTCTCAGATGACATGATATTATATGTAGAAAACCCTAAAGACTCCATCTAAAATCTACTAGACTTAATAAATGAATTTGGCAAAGTAGCAGGACACAAAATTAACGTCAAGAAACTGACGGCATTCTTATACACCAATGATGAACTCACAGAAAGAGAAACTAAAAAAATCCCATATACCATCACATCAAAAAAATTAAGATACCTAGGAATAAACTTAAGCAAAGAAGTAAAGGACCTATTTGCAGAAAACTACAGGACATTGAAAAAAGAAATAGAGGAAGATATAAAAAAGTGGAAGCACATACTTGTTCATGGATTGGAAGAATTAACATCATTAAAATGTCCATACTACCCAAAACAATCTATAGATTCAATGCAATCCGCATCAAAATACCAATGACATACTTCACAGAACTAGAACAAATACTTCAAAAGTTCATATGGAACCAAAAAAGACCCCGAATAGCCACAGTAATCTTGAAAAAGAAGGACAAAGTAGGCGGGATCACAATACCGGATATCAGCTTATACTACAAAGCTACTGTAATCAAAACAGCCTGGTACTGGTACAAGAATAGGCACATAGATCAATGGAATAGGACAGAGAACCCAGAAATTGACCCAAAACATTATGCTCAATTAATATTTGACAAAGGTGGCAAGAGCATACAATGAAGTAAAGACAGCTTCTTTAATAAATGGCGTTGGGAAAATTGGACTCCTACATGCAAAAAAATGAATCTGGACCATCAACTTACACCATACACAAGAATAACTCAAAATAGATAAAAGACTTAAATGTGACTCGTGAATCTATAAAAATCCTAGAAGAAAATGTAGGCAACAAAATTTCAGACATCATACGCAGCAGAATTTTCACTGATACATTACCTGAGGTAACAGAAACAAAGGAAAAAATGAACATATGGGACTACATCAAACGCAAAAGCTTCTGCACAGCAAAAGAAACAACCATCAAAATGGAAAGGCAACCCACTGTATGGGAGAGCATAACTGCCAATGATACATCAGATAAGGGGTTAATTTCTAAAATATATAGAGTGCTCATACAACTCAACAAAAGGAAGACAAAGAACCCAATTTAAAAATGGGCAGAAGAGCTAAACAGACACCTCTCCAAACAGGACATACAAATGGCCGAGAGACATATGAAGAAATGCTCAACATCAATAATCATCAGAGAGATGCAAATTAAAACAACAACAAGGTATCACCTCACACCTGTCAGAATGGCCGCCATCAACAAAGCATCAAACAACAAGTGTTGGCGAGGGTGTGGAGAAAAGGGGACTCTAGTACACTGCTGGTGGGAATGCAGACTGGTGCAGCCACTATGGAAAACACTATGGTGTTACCTCAAAAAATTAAAAATTGAATTGCCATTTGACCCAGTGATCCCACTTCTAGGAATATACCCCAAGAAGCCTGAAACACCAATCAGAAAGAATATATGTACCCCCATGTTCATAGCAGCACTATTTACAATAGCTAAGATCTGGAAACAGCCCATATGTCCATCAGTAGACGAATGGATAAAAAAGTGGGGTACATATACACAATGGAGTACTATGCAGCTGTAAGAAAGAAAGATCTCTTATCCTTTGAGACAACATGGAGGGACCTGGAAAGTGTTATCCTAAGTGAAATAAGCCAAGCAGAGAAAGACAAATATCATATGATCTCACTTATTTGTGGAATATAATGAACATAACAGTCTGAAGAACAGGGTAGTCCCAAAGACATGGAAGTAGGGTACAGACTGACAATCCCCAGAAGAGGGGGTTGGGGGGGGGGAGATAAACCACAGAACTTATGTGCATGTACGCATAACCAATGGACATGGACAACAAAGATGGGGACAGGGTGGAGAGGGAGGAGGAGGAGGGTTTCAATGGGGGAAAAAGGAGAAACATCTGTAACAAAAATTTAATAAATAAATAAATAAAAGAAATGTAATGTTTACATGTCATTGATGCTTTCCTTTTCATTGTTTCTTAAATCAATCACAGACTTTTTTATGTACACCTTTGCTATTATGGTATCAATTTTGAATTGTTGTTGATGTGGGTACCTTCAGCATTAGAGCGATACTGAAGTGAATTCTGCTGAATTGGTCATTTCTTCCACTAGTTTATACTGAAGTTGAGAGTATTCTGTGAAGATTGATCAGAATTACTAGAAATACAGTTTTATCATCATTTACGACACAAAATGGCAATGCTAAAATGTGGAGAGAGTTCACTTCTATGTTTGATGCATATTTGAGCTCGTTGATCTTTAGTCTGTCACTTACACTTCCTTGACCTCTGTTCAGTCATTCTTACTATGGTTGATTTAGATTAAACGTTCTAACAGGGCTCTTCTATTCTAACTTTTATGACTATGTTCTGTTGAAGTCTGTCTGTTACAACTGTCCATCCTGATGTTTATTCTATTCTAGAAACTCTTTACTGGGCAGTGGTTAGATCAGCAGACTTGTAGAGAGAAAATATAGAAATAATGCCAATTTGAACACTTTATCTCATTTAAGCTTATTCCTATGGGGGCATTTTCCAATCAGCTAAATAAAAATCATATTCAGCCTGTGTATAGTTACTTTCTTTAGCCAAGACAATGAAGAATGGATTTATTATCTACATTCATTAAAAAAAATGCATTTGTGTGAAAAAAAAATTATGAGAAACACATAAAAATTGTTCATGGGGCACAATTTTCAAATAAAACTCTTATTATATTGATAGACACTTGAAATTGCTGCTCATTGTGCAGGGCCATAAATATTCATTCTGCTCCAAACAAATTTAGCAAAATCAAAATATGTAACATGAAGACTATTTCAGCTTTCCTCTAACACATGGAGCCAGCCATATATGCCAAGCCGCTTCTATCGCCTCTCCTCATTAAGCTTGAAAGCATATTTTGTTGCTTTTTAGCAGCTCCTAAAATTTCTTTGTCTCTTAGCACAGCACCATAAAAGTTCCCACCTGACAGATCATCAATCGTTCTTACAGAGCAGTCTGTTTCCCGGCACATTCTGGCTACATCCTATTCTCCAGATACATTAGGAACAGCATTTATGCATTTTTGCCCAAAACTTTGTTTCAGGATCTGGAACACGCTTGCCCCTGTCTTATCGATTCCCAGCAGGAAAGGTCTAATTTAGACAAAGTGTTTGTTCTCACAGGAAAGAAGGGTTCCTCTGTAATGAAACACACTTGGAGCAATAAAGAGTGGTTCATCTGAGGTCAAGGAAATCTGGCCACACAACTATGACCTGGATACTTGGGATTCTCCCACATACTATCGGATGCATAATGGTGGTTTCTTCAACCTTGTCTGTAGAAGAAAATTAAGGATGTGTCATTGGTATGTTCTTCTGTTACTTGTTTCTTTGTTCCCCAAGCATTTCCCGAGAACTCACTTGATTCTTGATGCTTTGGCAAGTGACCCAATCTCAGAGACGACATGATTCCTGCCCACAGCTGCTCACAGATTCTCACCTAAGCTCACATGTTCAGTAAAGTGTAAGGGAGGTATTATTCCACCAGAAGAAACTCTGGGGGTGGGCAGGATAAGGGTCAGGAAAGCCTTTACAGAGGAAAGAGAGTGTGAGCAGAATTTTGAGATGTGAATGGAGTTTCTTAGGTGGTCACTGGGTAGTGGGTAATATATAAAAGGGACACAGTTTTGAAAGTATAGCACGTTTGAAGAATAGCAAGTAATTTGTCATCAGCGGGACCCATGCAGTGTACAGTGAAGGAGGGATGAGGATAGAGAGGTACAAAGTCAAGTCCCAGCGGATCCTGGGTGTTAGTGTAGAGTGTGGAGGGCTTTCTTCCTGCAGCAACAGAGCGGCAATGAAAGCTGTAACATAGGCCAGTTAAGGGGCCAGATGTTCAGATATTCTTATTTAAATAATAACAAAAAACAAGACCTGCAAAAGGAAGTAGGTAAACTGCAAAAATGGCCAGAGTCTCTTCATCCCTGCATGTGTCCCTGAGCAAAGTGACTCTGCAGCTCCTCCCATCAAGAGGTGGGATGAGATTCTCTAATCACTGAGCTTTTGCTTGGAAGAGACATCTTTTGGGGAATGGGACAGGCACCAACATATGCCATCAGAGACTTGAAAGTGACTTTCACAGATGGGCTTGCTCTCTTTTGAAAACCCAAAACTGTGTGTGCAGCAGTCTGGGCTGGTCTGGAGGACAATGAGACAAGTTCACAGTCAGCTGACTGCCCTGGCGGCCAGCCTATTAATAGCCACATATGCGAACGAGGCCCTGCCAGATCATCCAGCCAGCAGCCAGCCCATGAGGTGACTCAGTGAGAACAGAAGCATCAGTGAGCCCAGGAAAGATAAACTTAGCTACCCCAGACCAGAAAAACTAAGTAACCAACCCAAATCACTGTGAATTAAATAAAATAAATAAATGGTTGCTTTAGTCCACCATGTTTCAGAGGCAGGCTTTTTTTTTTTTTAATGGAACAAAGCGAACAGACATGCAAACATCATGATATGATACTTATGAAATTATAGCAACTATCTGCAAAATTTTGTGTGTATCATTATTTTAAATTATGTAATACTTGATGAGTTATGATTGATGTCCTCATTTTATGAATGAGGAAACTGACCTTTAGCCATTGCTTTGAACTGTCAAGTGAACTGCACTGCAGATAAAATAAAACCAAACCAAAGAAACAAAACACAAACTGAAAAGAGAGTAATTTCTTAATTAGTGATGGAGATGCTTGATCTTATGGAAATTCTGTTGAACTCCAGAGATTTTACAAAATTACCAAGAATAACTTTGTGATCTATATCATCTTTGAGAATTAATGTGCACCTGGTTTGTAAACTTAATTTATGATTAGACTCAGCCAATAATATAAATAAATGGAAGCGAAATATGCTGAATATATGAAAAAACTCTGTACTACATATTCCACCTAAAGTGGGGAACCTCCATCTAATAAAAATGCGGGCCCAATATCCCCAATAGTTTCAGAACTTCTATGTTTAAAAAAAAACTAATAATTCAGGATGTAATGTAAACTATTCTGGTATTTAAATAATTGTACTAATTTATAAGAACGTCAAACCAAGGTGTGTTCCATATAAAACATTTCTGCTAGCATTAGTTTGCCATCTGAAATCAACACCTTTGGGGCTGTCCTGTGGGTAATTAGCCTGCTTAATTCTATCAGCGTATTTCTAAGTTCAGTCTTCAGCTGCAGGTCAAAGGGACAGTTTACCTAGAGGTACTCAGCCTGTTGGTTTGTTTTGTTTTCGAATGGCTGTTTTTTTGTTTTTGTTTTTCAGTCAAGAAAAATACCATTTGGGAACTATCCTGACACTGGAAATAGTGAAAATGTAGCACCTCTGGTTACTAAATAACGCCTTTGGGTTCACTGTCTGAAATCTTTCCTAGGTGTCACCCAGGAAACATCTGTGCATCCTCATCCTCAAACAACCCTGCTTTGTTTGGACACGCCCCCTTCTCTCCCCTAAAGCACTAGCACTCCTTGGCAGGTCAGTTGTCTCCCTCTTTACCTACGGAAGCATGTCCAGCTATTCCTGGTTTTCAGTAATTTGGTCCTTTCCATACTTTCTGAAACTTTGTCATGTTCTCTTTGCAGGAGGTCTTGGGGTGGGGAAGGCGCTCTGCCTCTCTCTCTCCTTCTGGTTCTCAGAGCTCTGGCTTCTCTGTCAATGAGGGAACTCAGGAGTTTCTCCCTCATTCCCCACCTCTGCAGGGCCATGGGAAAAAGTGGGGCATCTAAGTGAACCCAAGTTCTAGGGAGACACCCTGCAGGTCACAAAATGCCCAGCATTGAAAACGGGCTACCCTGCCAGAGCAGGAACCATTCGGCTCCACGGACGACGCCTGACTTGGCAGACTTTATTGTTTGCAACAAATCTCGCTTCCTTTCTGCTACCAGGCCATCTGCCCTATGTGGGTGACTCTGTGGCAAATAGGCTGGCATTTCAATGTCTTCATTGTATTGATTTCCATTTATTTTGATCTTTCCAGCCTTTTCTCTTTGCCAGGAAATGTTTTTGACCAACTCTAAATGCTATTCAGAGTTGTTTTTTTTCTAATTGTAGTACTCTAGAAAACACTAGCAAGTAATAGCACAAGTAACAGGTCAGGGTCAAAAGGCAACTGGTTGAGGGGAAGTTGTAGGAAAACACCTGAAGGCAGAGTTAGAGAGAAAAGCAAAGCTTCATCCCCAGGCCCATGCTTTTTTACTCTCAGGTATTTATCATGTTCTGAGGAAAATCATACCCTTGGACAAGAGAACTTGGCTTTGCAGCATTTCAGCTAAGGGGCTCAGACAATTTACGATTAAGTCAGTTATGCCCTGATTCTGCTTTGATCTATGCAGCAGTACCAGAATCATGACTTGTGCCTTTAACCCCTGGTCTAATGATTGGTCCTGCTTCAATCACCTGCCAATAATTCATTTCCTCCAGACATGAGGTCACAGCTTTTCGTATGCTAGGTTCTTCCATGGAACGAAGATGCCTAATATCCAACCAAGTTTTTAGAGCCTATTACTTGTTAAGAATTTTTCCTAACATTTTCCTGTATGTTTTCTAAAATTCCTCATCCCTGTGTGGCTAGCTTTCTTTCCATTTTAATACTCATTCATAAACTCATTAGACTTGTTCCATGCTGATTGAATTTCAGTAGTCCTTCAAGAATTTGGGTGTTCATGCATTTATCGTTTGGTTGCAGGGCAAACCAATATGTGAAAGCCTTCTCTCATCTCCGTTTCCATCTTGCATTCATGGTCTACTGCTGTATCCGTACAATGTGCCCAAGTGTGGTTTCTGTTTAATTACATGTATCTGGGTGGAATGCAGTAGATCACATACATCTGGTCAACACAGTTTGCTTGCAACACTTTATAACATAGGTAGCATAAATATTCAATTTTAAAACATGTCAGAGAGTTGTGAAAGTATTGAGGACTAGATAAATTAAAATTTGAGAGAGGGATGTTTGTTAAAATTCACTGGCCATTTTTTCTCCCCTGAAGGCATCCGCTCCTTCTAGACATTGGCCAATCATCAGACTTGACCTGGCAGAGGAATTCTGCTGAAGAAAAGAGAAAGTGGTGCAGCTTTTGAGGTTTGCACAGGTGGTGAAGACTGGGATGTGTGGGGCCATCAAAACAGTGGGTTTCCCCACAGGGCCTTTGCTGAGTTCTGGGTCATATGGGCGTTTGGGGAAACACATCAGAAATTTCTTAAAGGCAGCAAGGATTCCTTTGTGGTCTCATACACGGTATTTTGAAAGTAGAGTCCAACCAAAAGAACTCAAAACTATGACTACTGTCTCCTGAAGACTGGGCAGGAAATTAAAGAACTAAGATTAAAACTCTACAGAGCAAAAGTGAATCTCTGAGTCTTCTAGAGCTAAATGAAAAGCCCAAGAATTCTACATTCTAGAAACAAAAACTCATCCAAGGTGGACAGAGATTTAATAATACTAAAGCCCAACACAGAACATTCTAATATCTAGCTGTGCCGATGAGTTGCTCACACTCTCTGCCTCACAGAGAACAGGATGGATATTTTCTGGGGAAAGTGGCATCATTCACAGTCTCTGTGCTTCTCTGTGCCATAAAAAGTCACAAAATGTGAAGAGGCAAGAAAATGTATTTGAAAATCAAGACAAAAGACAGATAATGGAAGGCAGATCCCCAGGAATCTAAATACTGGTGTTAGCAGACAAGGACGTTGAAATGACTATTTTAAACATGTTGATAGTCTTAGAGTTTGAGTGTTTTTGATATCTCTCAATATTTCTGAAATTTTTCTCATTCATTATCACCTTAAATAGGACCTCTTCCTTATTGTTGTTTCTGGAACTCTGATTAAACATATTATGGGTTATCATTCTACCTAATCTATCAAGCATACTTTGAGTTTAGTTATTTTATTTTTATCTGTTTTTCTTCCATTAGAGTATAGGCTTCTTTAGGGCATGAACTTTGAACTTGTGTTTATTGCTATATTTCTAGGTCATTAGAAAGTTACTTAATCTAATAAATTTTACAGAATATTCTGATTAGGGGGAAATAATGCCTGAGAAAACATAAGAATAAGACACTTATACAAAATTCTGAATAATATGTAAAACCAACTCAGTTATATGCATAAAATTAAGGAATAAAAACCATCATACAATAATAGTTAAATCTAGAAATGTGCATATTGAGGAAGAAATAAATGAATAACAGTTAATATTTATTAAAGGTTTACTTTATACTTCTTATCTACCTCTCAATGTATTACTCTTTACTGGTTCAGTAATATGATTCCTTAATATAATCTTGGAACTCCTATTTACAGCATACATAAAATAAAAGGAATGAATAAAATCACAATTATTTGTACATCTTGTTTTTAATTCAAAAACTGTTTGACTAGGAGCTAAGACTCCATTAAAATTAATAAGAGATTTAAATAAAGTGGAATACAAAATTTATTAAAGTATTTTCTACATACTAGCAATTCTTGTTTGGAAAGTTATTCATAATACATTCAAATAATATATTGGGATAATATTTAAAACACCTATGGGAACTATGTATAAAATGACAGAAAAAAATAATTTTGTAGAGGCATTAAAAACAAGGAAGCAAATGGTGAACTCTGACATCCCTGGTTAAGAAGGCTAGATTTTATTAAGACAACATTTATTTTCAAATTTAGTCATTGCAGTGATTTCTAATGCTAATGCATGAGACGCTGATTAGGGTATGTCAACACGGATCACATACACACACAGATGCACATAGCTCATGACAAAAATGTTTAGGAAAGGCTACTATTCTCTTCCTATATTGGACACCCCTATAGAAATTCAGCTGTTGGTAGTTTTTACATATTCTGCCATAAGTATATCTACAATAAATAGTTTTGTTTAACCATGACTTATTTGAATATTTGTCTTTGGTAGCACCATATTATTCTATAGCATACTGTTGTACAGAATAACATTTTGAAAAAGTGCTCATTAATAGGTTTGACCCAATTTAAGTCAAAATCCCAGTAATGATTTGATGTTAATCTTAAAGTGATTCTAACGTTTCCCTGAATGGAATAGCCAGTGGTCACTGGTATACACCATTTTGCAAAGGTATTATCAAGAGCAACTTCTCTTTGCAAGTATTAAAACGCAGTACAAACTGGTAATAACTAAAAGATCCTTTTGGAAGTATAAAAAAATATATATCAATATATGGTACACAGTAGTCCAGAAATGTCCATGCATTAATTTATCCATTAATGTGTTTACTGAAAAGTTATTGTACCAAAAGAGTGCATTTCTGTGTATGTCTTAATGTCTCAGTTTATCCAAGAATTTCATATTCACAAAAGAGAAATCATAAACTATTAGAAAGAAAAGATATATTTATTATGTTAGAAAATTATTGGTTAGTTGGATAAACTATCAAACCCTATGTAAAATCTCATACACTGTATCAACAAAAAATTCTACGTTGGTATTCAGATTAGTATTTTTACTATAAAAATTATAAGAATACATGAGCAAAGTAAATATATATATACTTGGATGTGGCAGGGCAGTCCAGATTTAAAAACAATAAACAAATTTGCAAAATGAACAATGAATAAATTTGATATGATAAAGATCAAAGACTTATCTCTTAAAAATTATAAACAAAACAGGGAAGAGAAGAGTAATTAAAAATAAAAAGTAATCATTACTCATTAAAAAATCATAAATATTTACATTTTACAACCTTATGATTCCATTGTACAAATGTTCTAAGGAGCAACAGGTAAACACGAAAATTCAAATAAATAAATAAGTATAAATGTAAATATATACATCACATGTACATTTCTGTTCATGTGATATATATGCATATCATTTTATAAAAGTAATGTACTTATCAAATGTGGTAGAGGATGAAATATAGCCCACCCTCTTTAGGCTGGAATCCAGAAGGCCAGCCTTATTGCCCAGGCATAATGCATTTCTCCAGAGAAATATCCTAGAGCCTTTCAAAGAATTGCATAATAGCTACATCGTGCTAATTCCAGTAGCTCTGAAAACACCAATCAAGGCTTTTTGCCCTTTTTGAAGTTGACAGTGGGTTGAAGAATGCTAAGTGGAAAAGGAGAGGCCACAAGCCCATTGACTTTTGTAATTTTTTTTATTTGCTTTTTTGTTTTCTGAATTAACTAGCTGCTGATGTGACTATTTCTGCAAAAAGCTAAAGGGTGAACCTGTGATGGGTGTAGGAACATTTGAGTCAATCAGTGGATTTCCCCAAAGAAGCTCTGTGCATCAATAACATCCTGCCAAAGGAAGAAAAACATGACCTATAGCTTTTCCTGCCAAAGCAACGCAAAGAAGGTCAACAGCCCCACCACTTCAGGATGGGAGAGGGGCAGTGTGTGTCACAGCGCCTCCAACCAGATACTGCAACTTATTTCAGGACAAGGACACTGGAGAGACATGGGAATCCAGTGGGTGGCCTGCACACCAACTTCTTCGATAACACGGCCATGAAAAATGCCATTTTCAGTTTGACTTTTATAATTCATGCTGTTCCTTTCACTGCAAAGGCAAAAACATTGGAGCAAAGTAATATAAATAAGCCCTGTTCTCCAGAATTGTCCCTGCCAAAGTGAACCCATGGTTGCCTCAAATTTGAAAACAGCTCAAGGAAGCAGCCTCTGGGATTCTTAGAGCCGTCATGAACAAAATGGCCTGTTCGCTAGAATATAGTAGGGAGACTATTCAACTCATGACACTGGGATTTTCCCTATGCCACTACTGGTGATGGCCGCCACGCCGCCTAGAATGTGTGCCCTGGAACAGGCTTTACCCAGTGAGGAGCTCGGCCTCTCTGCAAACATTTTTGAGGTGAGACAGCAGAGGGTTCTATCTGGGACGTGCATATCAAGACAAAGCTGCTACAAAAATCGAAAGACAAGAAGCCTTGATGAGGATGTGGGGAAACTGGACTCCTTGCACACTGCTGGTAGGAATGCAAAACGATGCAACCGCCATGGAAAACAGCACGGAGGTTCTTCAAAAAATTAAATGGTGATGGAAGGAGACTTGGCTTGGGGTGGTGAACACACAATACAATATACAGATGATGTATTATAGACTTATACACCTGAAACCTATATACTTTCATTAGCCAATGTCACCCCAATATATTCAATAAAAATTAAAATTAAATAGAAATAAAGAAAAAGGATTTGAATGGGAAGGCAGTAATGTGTGCTTATGGACTTTAGGGAATCAGAGGAAGAAATGAGAGTGATGACTAAGATATTTTATTTGGTGTGATTATCTAGGTCACCTATGAGCAGCGGGTATCTTTGGTCAGATCTCCCTCAAAGCAAATCCTGAGAAGGGATTTTAGTGCAAGTAGTTTATTTGGGAAGTGACCCCAGGAAACACCAGTGGAGTGGAGAAGCGACACAGGGAAGGGAAGAAAGCCCACAGGGGTGACCACTTTGGGCAACTGGGGCTCGATTCCACTTTAGAACATGCTAGAGATTTGTCTCACTTGAAAGGCAAGGGAGAGAGAGGCCAGGGATCTAGAACAGTCATTTAAACGTTTAAAAATAGAACTACCGTATGATCCAACAATCCCACTTACGGGTATTTACCCAAAAGAACGGAAATCAGGATCTCGTAGAGATATTAGCATTCCTATGTTCATTGCTGTCTGATTCACAACAGTCAAAATATGGAAAAAACTGTGGACAGAAACTAAGTGTTCATCACAGTTGAGCAGATAAAGGAAATGTGGTATATACACATAATGGAATACTACTCAGCCTTTAGACAAAAGGAGATCCTGTTTCCTTAGCCAATAGGGATGAACCTTGGGGACTTTATGCTAAGTGAGATAAGCCAGTCACAGAGAGACAATTACTGTATGAGTCTACTTATATCAGCTATCTAAATTAGTCAGAAACTTAGAATCAAAGAGTGGAATGGGGGTTGCCAGGGGTGGGGGGAAATGGGGAATTACTAATTAACAGGCATAAAGTTTCAGTTAAACCAGATAAATAAGCTCCGAAATCCGTGGCACAGCATCGTACCTGTAGCCAATGATAACATAGTGCACACTTTAACAATACGTTAAGAGGGTAGGTTTTGTATTAAGTGCTCTTATTAAAATAAAATAAAATTTAAGAGAAAAAAAAAAAAAAAAAGCTCAAATTTGCTCCTTTGCGGTAATCAGAAGCCAGAAGTCGTTTTCCAAACAGGCAGCTCTAGGCTGCTCTCCCACCACTTTTCCACCTTCTACTCAAGAATGTTCTCCGAGTGCAGCTTTCTGTAGCCAGAGGGCCCTGTCTATCCTTTCTCTCCTTACGTGGCACCTCCAGCTGGGCAAAGTTTATTCTGTTTTATGTACTATAATCTGTCATGGCTGATTTTGTTATAACAAGATCTGAACAGATGGGGAATGGTTTGCTCAAGAATTACTTGCAATATGAGTGACCTATAGAAAAAATTGGAAACTGGAATGCAATCCTGCAATAAACTCCCAAACTCGTTATCCTCCCGGCAGGATGCCCATGTATCTCGCCCCCACATGAAGGTGTTAATGACTAATCCAGAGACCTATAGCGGAGTCCAGTCCTCTGACAAATAGCACAGGCACCAACGAAGGAGGAAGATAGCAACGGAGAGAGGAAATGACAATTCTTTGTCATGACTTGTCTTTCTGATTTTTTTTCCCAATCCTGTGGCATATATTTAAACGATGCAAACACAATCCGTTAACAATGGAATGAAAATGCTGCAAATAAAGCAATTTCCTTAGAACTGGAAAATCTCCAGAATTAGACAGATTCCCATCAGCATTTAATAAACTTTTTTTTTAACACCTACTGAGTCCAATTTCATAGTCCTTCAAAGTTCTCACTAAGCATAACAGGGAAGATAATCAGAAACCCTTATGGACAATAGCCTGTCTGAAAAGAGTTTTTTTTAAAAAAAAACATCAGGCAATGAGGGCAGCATTAATCCTCTAATCCAACTGCCCATATTTCTGTTGATTTTGCACACACACACACAAATGGCATTCTACATTGTTAATGTCTCCATCTCCACTCCAAAGAGATCATACAAACCAGTTTAAAAATCCGTCTCTGCATACGTTCTCTGTAGCTTGGTACGTTTTGTAGTGACGGTCCCATTGGAGTGAGCCTGAAGCCATTCCTACATTTAAAAAATTGCAACATTAACCATGTGATCTTTGAACAGCATTTGTGATCCAACTACATGTTCCCTGCAGTTCCCAAAATAACATGAGTGGAGAAAATAAAGAAAATGAAGAGAAAAGAAGCCCTCGCTGTTTGTGTTATGTCATGGGCTCCTCTCTCTGAAACGCGCCATCCCTATTCATCTACTTACCCATGCCTTAGGCATTTTCCATTCTCTACCAAGCCTTCCCTGAGATCAAAACTCGGGCATCATTTTTTTTAAAAAAATAAATGGCACACACTTGATTAACCTGTGCCTCTATTGCCCTTTTCTGTTTTAGGTGGAATAGTGTCTTCTATAGAAGTCAAATTAATGTTGTGAAGGTCCAGACCACTGACTCATCTTCCGTCATTTATACTTAAGAGTAGAGTCTCCATACCTCAATTTTCTTTTTTATGACCAAACAATTCACATTATGTCTATTGCAAGAAAAGCAGCCCGGCCACTGTGGCTCAATGGTTGAGCATCGAGCCCTGCACCAAGAGGTCACCAGTTCGATTCCCGGTCAGGGCACATGCCCAGGTTGTGGGCCTGATCCCCAGTCGGGGACATGCAGGAGGAGGCCAGTCGATGTCTCTATCTCTCTCTGCCTCTTCCTTTCTCTCTCTCTCTAAAATCAATAAAGTAAAAAAAAAATTTTTTTTAAAAAGCCTAAGGGATGGAGGTCATTTATTGACGGATCGGGTAACAGCAGATCTGAGGCGGCACCTTGTGTTCTCAGCACTCCTCCAGCTTACTGTCTTCAGAGAAAGTGACAGAAGCTTCAAACATGCGATCCTTGGGTTTTATATTTGCCCTGCACCCCGAGTCCGGCGTGGTTCAAAACCTAGGGCTTCCATACTCTGCAAAGTGTCCCCACCATCCTCACAAACGTGGCCAATCCGGTCCCACAGCTACTGGAAACAGTGAGTCGCCAAGGCAATAGCACTCCACATTTCAACAGCTCTTTATCCCTGTTAGTTAATTACCCTGCAATGCAGAACCTGACAGCGGTGCTTCTTTAAGAGGAAAATGAATGGTTTTGCTGAAGTTGAGGAAGTCAGTGAAACTGGTCTCTCGAACACGGAGCAGTTGGCCTCACATGTGCTCAGCACACAGGTGCCGTCCCCTCCTCTCTCCCAGGTGCCTCAGCCACAGGGACCTTGTTGGCCCTGCTGTCCTGCCCTCCCCTTCCCAACAACTCTGGTAACTACTCTTCCAGCAAACTATTAATAGATATATAAATGACTTTTGAAGTGTGTTTTAAATATACATAATTAGTGCCCAGCCAGTGTGGCTCAGTGGTTGAGCATCGACCCCATGCACCAGGTTGTGGGCCAAATCCCCAGTGGGGGGCATGCAGGAGGCAGCCAATCAACGTTCTCTCTCATCCATGTTTCTATCTCTCTTCCTCTCCCTTCCTTTCTATCTAAAATCAATAAAGAATATATATATATATATATATATATATATATAGTTTATTTTTAAAATATTGTTACAAAACTTGCTCTCTCTCTTTAACATTATGCTTTCTACATTTCTCCAGATAAGTAAATGATAGATACATGTATACGTACATATATACTTACACATACAGACATTGACAATATAGAGAAAGAGAGAGGAGAAGGACAGACACACAGAGAGAGACATAAAAGAAGAAAGAGAAGAAGAGAAGAATGGAAGAAAGGGAGGAAAAAGGAATAATGGAAGGAAGGAAATCAGTTCATTACTTTCAAATGCTGTAGAATAGTTCTTTGTGGGAATATGTCCAATTTAATTAGTTATCCTAGTAGGTTTTTATCCCAGTGGTTGACCTTTAGTCTAGTTCTAGGTTGTTATTTTTATGGTCGTACACACACAATGTTTCCGTGTTGTGTGTGGTGTGAGACTAGTGTTCCCTCCATCATTTATTGAATAGTTTATCCTTCACTCATCTGTTTGTCTTTTTTGTAAATCTGGAAAAATTTTTGCCTTTAACTCCTCAAATATTTTTTCTCCACCATTCTCACTTAACTTTTTTGTTGTTGTTGTTAATCCTCACTCGAGGATATTTTTTCCATTGATTTTTAGATAGAGTGGAAGGGAGGGAGGGAGAGAGAGAAACATTGATGTGAGAAAGACACATCGATTGGTTGTGAGCCTTGGGCCTGAGGGCTGACACTCTAACTGCTTAGCCAAACCAGCCAGGGCACACTTAACTTTTTTTGAACTATTAGAAGTATTTTGGAACTTTCTAGATCATCCTCCATATCTCCTAACCTGTTTTTTATGTCTTCCATCTCTTTATTCTAGGGGCTGCATTTTTGCTAATTTTCTTAGATTTATAATCTAGTTTACTAACTTTCTCTTCAGCTGTGACATTTTTCCATTTAACCCATATTGAGTTATTTGTTTTAATATCAATGTTAGATTTCTTATTGCTTGAGAATGTTTTTAATATGTTTGTTTTTTTCCTCATAATATTCCATTCTTTTCATGTCAACAGACTCTCTTTATCTCAATAAAAACCAGACATTTAAAAAGTTTTCCCTTTCATGTTGTTCTTTTAGATCTAGTCTTTGTTTATAAATTTTCCTGTTTGTTGAATCTATTATTTTCCCCGTGACTGTGGGCTTTCTTGTGTCTTTATAATTTTCCCACGTGAGCTTCTCTTTGAAGGGAGACAATGTTGCTTGAGAATCCTGTTTGCTCAGGGTTGTGGATTCATTACTATAAATCAGTATCAGAGTTTGAATCTTGGGGGGAAATCGCATTTGTTTATCACAAGTGACTCATTTTCTACTCTTGGCCTAGGGCATGTGGCCTGCCTTTACAGTGTGTTCAAAGGTCAATAGTCACTGCTCAAATGTATGCAGTAAGCCGAGCTTCTCCCCTCATTGGGAGCATGTAGCCTTGACAGCCACTCAGAATAGGATTACATCCTCAAGTGTGCATCCTTTGGCCTCAGTGGTGCAAGGGTCTAATCTTCTCTGATGTGAGCTCCTTCTTCATTTTTGGCACCTAGAAAATTATCTTGCTTATTTTTGATATATGCTATGCATTTAAAAGTGGACACGCGATCCACTTAGCCAGCCCTTAGCCTGTTCTTTCCTCAGGAGTTCACTTCCCCACCACCAAATTGGCCTGATTCACACCAGTGCCCATCACATTCCATTCCCCCAGCGATGCCTGGGTCCATCCTCACGCTCTTTTCCTTTCTGCCTATGAATTGGTTACCCCTACACAGCTATATTGCCACAATTACATAATGTCTTAGTATTTTTAAAGGCAAGATTCACTATCCTGTTTAAAATTCCCTGGGTATTCTTGAACTTTAACTTTTCTGTGGGAATTGTGGTGGACTGTTTGTGGTAGATTTACTAAGATTATGGGACAAATCATTACCACAGAGGTATAGAAAAGCATATCCAGGTAACAAACAGTTTGCTGATGGCACTATGACCATTCCACTTAACAACCTGCATCATTACTAAATAACAGACTTTCTAGAGCAAACATTTCAACTTCTGCTCTCTTACTCTGACGAAAATGGGCCAGAGTGGCAACGAGGCAAGCAAGCAGGCTATCGATCGATCAGCGGAAGGCCCTTTCTGAAATGCACACATTCTTCCCGTAAAAGGTCAAGGCTGGGAAGCATCAAGTCCTGGGAGCGTTAATTCTGTAGAAGAATTACTCTCATATCTGCTTATTAAGAAATGACAAAGCCTTGTCTGTCTTCCATTCCTATTTATCAGCATGCAAGGTAAAGTGGTAACTGAGAATTTTGAACCCAATATCAACTCCCATTATGGGCCTGATCATCGGATAGAAGAATGCTAGGTCAAGGGGGTGGGGGGAGTGTATTCCCTTCACCGCATCACACCCTTTCCTTCCTTCCTGCACCCGTTGAAAGCGGGCACTGCAATACCTTCCAGGAAATGACTGTAAGTTGGGTGCCCCGAGCACGGGGTGCCTAGTGGAGGCTTTGTTCCATTCCCAGAGTCTGGTTAATGCCTCATTTCTTGGGAGAGGAGGGGTAGGGGGGAGTGTCAGGGAGGAAAATGAATCACCACACAGGGTTCTTCATCAATCTTACCCATGGCCTTTTAGCACAAATAGAGGCAGGTGATGTGCTGACTCTGACCATGTTGCAAGGACAGTGTATTATCACGAAATTACTAATTTGTTGAGACGACAGTACAATTTACACATCTCCAGTCCCATCTCTAATTGTCTGGCACTCGCTTGGCGCGGCAGCTCAGCACGCCGCAGGAGAGGGTCTGGGAGGCCAGCCAGCCCGGCGAAGGCTTTCAGAAGCCACAATGGGCATCCCCCTGGTGTGCAGGCCTTCACAAGGAAGGGTTTCAAAGGGGAAAAAAACCTCCTTTCTGATGGAAAAAGAGACTTTTGAAACAGAAAACACTGTTTGATAGAGATAACATAAAAATGGGGACAATTTCCGCTTTTTCTTACTTAGAAGGCTGCTGTGAGGAAATTTTGAGATCATGGAAAAATGCTTTGTAAACCCAGTGTTGACAAATGCGAGGAAAATAGACATACGGGGGCTGTGTCCTTCCTCAGGGCTGGAAGTTCAGCACATTTTCCAGTTTGCGGAATAAGCCACTGACTCCCTTCTTCTCTGGGCAATCCCTTGGGAGTGGTGCCACTTGTCTTTTTTTTTTTTTTTTTTTTTTAACACCTCTAGGTAACTAGTCAACTCCAGGTTTTCTCTTTTTATCCTCTTGAATCATTCTGCACGCAATGACAAGGGTAGGGTCCACCACCTTCCATCGCACAAAGGCAATGGGGAGCCCCACCCTGGAGGGATCAGAATCAGAAAGCACCCAATGTGACAAGGAAGGAGACCACTGTCTCAGCCCTCAAAAGACCACAAAAGTAAAGAGAAACAATAAACTCAGAATATCTGATCTTAGAGGTTAGATGTAAACCGCAGCTGCTTCCCATTGAGAAAGCATGTTGCAAAGCTGGAAATTATTCAGAAACCCCTGGAGGTGAATTGTTTCAATGCTTTGTGGAACTAAAAGATAGTTCTGCTATTGAGAAAGTTCAAAATGGCTTCTAGGAGTATGTACACACAAGGTCGTGCACGTGTGTGTGTAGAAAGAATGAACACTACCAAGTAATAATGGGTTTGATCAGCTGTCAAATATATGGTCCGCACATATAAACACGCTCTCAGATTTCACAGAAAGAAGAAATTCCTTCCTGCTGGGCTGCAAGCAAGGCCCCAGGGAGGAGGCCTCAATTAGGTAAACCTTGAACTACAGGAATACATGTATATGAAGGAAAATATAGACAGATCAGCAGATCGGTTGGGAATATCATTAGTGAAGGCTTTCAAGTGAGCAATCCGTTTAAAGAAGAGAATGGAATCACTTAAGTGGGAGCAGAGTATATGTGGAGGAGGCAAGAGCAGATAAATCTTGAAAAGAGTCATTTATTGAAATTGCGGAGGACCTTCATTACCAGAATGAAAGGAAGCCTCATTCAGATTAAGAAGAAGAGGTTCAGTCATCGTGCGGAGCCACAAGCAGTTTCAGCATTGACCTCAGGAACTGAATGAAAGGGAGATTAGTCTCAGGGAATATCAGAAACGTTGGTTTCTGAATAAAGACTCTAGAAGAGTGAGCAATGGATTGCCTTGCCATAACTTCAGCAAGATTTTTACCCATTGACATGCAATGGTCAGCTAATTGCAAAAATAGTTGACCTCCACCCTCTATCAAATCATTAGTTATCAAAATATGAGAGTCCGAAAGGTCAGCATGCTATGTAACCGTGGGTTATATATGGGTCATAGTGGAGTCCAAGCTTACTCTGCTTATAACTGCGTGTAACACACTTTCACAGGGACCATGACAGAGGGCTGCATAACCAGTCATGTGGCCAGTGATGAATCAGAGGCTGCTTAGTCTGAGCTGCACAAACCCGAATCATTTACTTAGTTCACATTTAAGAATACAAAACCCTTGAAGGGTTAAACAAAAGAAAAAACAACAATGATTGTAACAAAGGAAAATAGCACTTAAATATTAATTTATTAAAATTGTTTATCCAGCCCTGGCCAGTTGGGCTCAGTGGTTAGAGTGTCGGCCTGCGGACCAGTGAGTCACGGGTTTGATTCCAGTCAAGGGCACGTACCTCGGTTGCAGTTTGTCCCCAGCCCTGGTTGGGGTCGTGCAGGAGGCAGCCACTCGATGTGTCCCTTTCACATAGATGTTTCTCTCTCTCTCTCTGTCTCTCTCTGCCTCTCTCTCTCTCTCTCTTCCTCTCTCCCCCTCCCACTCTACCTGAACAAAAATGGGAAAATGTCCTCGGGTGAGGATAAAAATAAGTAAATAAATAAATTAAATAAAATTGTTTATCCGCAGGGTTGTCCACGAATATTTATCAAGCATGTACATACATTTACTCATGATCATGAGCAACTGATGAGCTTCCTCTGAGAACAGTTAAGTGGGGGAAAAAAGAAATTAAAAGTTGGGAACCAAGCTTTAAACTGTATACTCACTTCATCCATAGATTTTTTTACTCAATAAATATTTATTGAGTGCCTATAATACAGTAAGCACCATTCCGGGTACTGGACATACAGAAATGAATAAGAGTCTCTGCCTCCATGAAGTTTTTTTTTTATTTTTATTTTAGAAGGAGACACAGGTAATAAGAAACAAACCACAGAGGTATTTATTGTGATGTCAAGGAGTGGTAAACTCCTTGAAGAAAAATTAAGCAGAGGAGGAGGATAAAGAGTTTTAGAGGTATTTTGTTAAGTAAGGTTATCAGGGAAAGACTGTATAACATTTAGGAAAAAAACCAGATCCAAGAGAGAAAGATGGCCCTGAAAATATCAGGGGGAAGATTAGGAAAGGCAGAAGGATTAACAAACACAAAGGTCTTAATACAGGATCATGTTCACTTCAGCAAAGAAGGAGGAAAAAGGCAGTGATTTCAGAGCAGAGTGAATGAGGACGAGAGGGTGGTTGATAAGGCTGGACAGTAGCCAGGGGCCTAAATACAGGGTATTGGTTCATGTTAAGGGACTTGAATTTGAATCACGATATGATGGGGAGTCTTAGGAAGGTTTTCTGTAGAAGGTTGACATCATTTGATTGTTTTTCAGAAGGTGTATTCTATCATTTTTGAATAATTGGCTGAAGAGTATGAATGTCAGACAACAAGTTAAGATACTATTGCTGTAGTCTAGGTAGGAGCTTGTAGAAACTTGAACTACGGTGGTAACCAAAGAAATGGTGAAAGTGATCAGTTTGGGGACAGCTTTTGACGAGTGAGGAAAAGGAGAGTGAGGAAAAGGAATCAAGGAGAATGATCTAAAGTTTTCGGCTAGAACAGTTGAGTAAAGGGTGGCACCATATACTGATGGGACCTTGCACGAGGAGAACTCGGGGTGGGGATAAAATTGAAAAGTGTGTTATGGAAATAATATGCTTGAGATGCCTGTAAACATTTAAGTGGTTAGTCTGAGTAGGAATTTGATTATAAATTTGGAGTTTCTGAAAGGTAGGAGTTGCAAAGCATATTTCAAGAGCCATCAGCTTGTAGATGGTTATTTAAAACAATGGGACTGGTTGAGCACTCGTCTGAAGTGAGTACAGGCAGAAATTACAGGACTCAACTTGAGGCATTCCAATTGTCAAGATGCAAATTGAAGAGGAATCGGCACTGTTGTGCAGTATATGAATATACGAATATTCCTCTGTTTTATTGCTAATGGACAATTTGCATTTGCTTCTAGTACTTGGCTCTTCAGAATATGTTGCAATGCACTTATTTTTGTACACAGCTGCTGATGCACATGTACTACTTTCTCTTGGGTATCCATCCAGAAATAAAATATATCAATCATAAGATTCACCCATCTTCAGTTGTGTTTGGTAATGATACACTGCATTTCAGAAGAGTTGTGCTAATTTTACACCTGCCTCTAGCAGTATATAATGGTTCTCATCGCTTCAAAACCTTGTCAACACTTGGAAGTCTCAGGCCTTAATTTTATTCGTTTGGTGGCTATGAAATGGTTACTCAATGGAATATAACTTGCATTTCCTTGGTATTAATTATGTTAAGAAGTTTTTCTTCTCTTTACATCCCATCCAGGTTTTCTATTTTGTGATGTTTGCTTCCCCCCCCCCCTCATTTTTCTCTTGGGCTGTGTTCCTTGTGAGAATGTCTTCAGTGGCAGTATCTATCTCGTTATAAACTACTCTGTCCCCGACAACTTCTAAGCACAGTGAAATAGCAGATTTGACATCATCTTACACTGGAAGGAATGACACTGGAAGATTTTGCTTTGCTGTTTCATATTATGAAATGGGAGAGCTCCAACTGTGAGAAGGAGACAAGCAAGGAATAAGCACTCACCCACGCTTATTGACTTCACAGGCCTAAGTGCCTTGTGTATTAACCGAGCAGATTGACTACAAGATTGCAGCTTTCTCTTGTCTTGTACTTCATCACTCCAAACGATGTCATCCCCAATGCAGGGCTGACAGGCACTCATGTCCAGCCTTGGTTCTATCTCCCAATCCATTAGCATTGGCTCCAGGTCAGCTTTTTGAATACAAGATCAATTCTAATATAGTTACATTGACTTCTCTGTCTATCAGGGAGTAGATAGAAAGTTGAGAGGAATCAATACATTCCAAACAACAAATCAGAAAATACATAGTGTATATGAACCAGTTAGCATGTACGGATTTCTCTGTGCTCATCATTGATTCGAATATAGGTAGTCCAGAAATAACATGTTTGCATCCATTTGGGAAAGCCAAAATGGAAATCAACTCCTCGAGTTATGTCTTTAGCCGAATAGAAAATGATAAAATTCTGAGACTTATACTCAAAATCTTACGTTTTCTGGGTCTGTGTTACCACTGCATACATAGTCATGTCTTCTCTCCCTGTGCTGCTGTCCGACTAGTCTAATTTGCCTTTTCCTGCAATATGTCCTCTTTTGTACACATTTTTCAGACTCCAGAAATAGCACCCTCTACCTCTCAACTCCATCATCACCATAAATTTCATTCCCATCTATATCTTGTCTATAAAATCTATCCTCTAACCGAGGCCCTGCCCAAATTTATCTCTTCTATTGCATCTTTAACTCTGCTGCTCTGAGGAGGCCCTCAAGCTGCCCAAATCCCTTAGCACTTATTCTCAGTAGCGCTAATTTAGAGGCTTATCATGTCTTCCCTCTCGTGGTTAGCCTTCTGTTTTTGCTACTCAACAAAAGAATAACTCCTGAAAATCGGGGACTGGTTCGGGGTATGGATATATGTCCCACCTATGCAGCATGTTGACTGCCTATAAGCAGATGCTTAATTAAAACTGATTCATTTGTATAGATAGGAGTCTGCTCTCCTACCTCTTGTTAATGTCATGTTAATTAAAGTTGATCAGTCTCTTCTAGGATCCTTTCCTCCTTTTCACGTGAGGCCCCATGTCAGGCAACCTCTACATTTCCATCCTGTTCTTCCACTCGTCCTGACTTAGTTTTATCTGTAAGGTGAGTATCTGCTATTTAACAAAGAAAAAACAAGCTAAAATAGCCAATTTAGTAATGCTGACTGAAATGTATGGGCTAATGGGCACACTATTCCTTTCTAAAGTCTATTGGCACATCCTGGTATCTCAGAGACTCTACCTTCTCGTTCCTGAATTTATCCTAGAGATTTAAAATTATTCTAAAAATGAGGCAGTCATGTTCTCATAGAGTCTTGAACTGTGTTTGGGCCTGATGACCTATGAAGATTATAATCATTAGTAACTTTTTCTCTTTTTTTTTGGTTAAAAACTCTTATGTAAGTCTTACTATTCACTAAGTACAATTCTTAGTGCTTCGATTGATATTAAATCATTTAATTTGTATAAAAATTCTATGAGGTAGGTACTATTATTCTGCTGAATATTCTCCCTAAGATACTCTACATCCAGTCTCCTCCATTCTTTACCCTGTTCTAGGTCCCAGGAGCCTGACCTCACCAGCCAGAATACCTGCCCTCTGGCTCATCACTGAATCCAGCTAGGAGAAGATGCTAGCAATAAATGAGACATTGGGAGGAGAGAAAGGTCAAGATTTTACCTCCTCAGTTTCCTTGCTACCAGGCTGTTTTGATAGTGGATACTTTTCTCTCCCAAAGTCCACAGCTACCATAGCTAGCCCACCTCTACAGCAGTAACTCTCCCAAAACTCTATCAACCAGTCTCTCCCCTTGCCCTTTAGACCTATGAAGGGTAAGATTTTTATTGTCAGAATACTTTACTATTCTTTATTAGTTTTCCTTAAGCCTGCTTACATCTTTGTAAATGCCCCTGTTATTAAATTCTCTAAAATTGTCTGAGCACAGCAGGACCTTGAATATCATCCTGTTGTTCAATGATGTTTCCTTATAATGTTGATGAGAAAAAATATCCATTCCCAGCTGGGCCACTGTTCTGTATGGAGTTTGCACCTTACTCCCCTGTCTGCATGTCCCTCCCTCCACCCCGGGTACTCTGGTTTCCTCCAACACCCCAAAAATGTGCATGCTAGGTGAATTGGCATGTCTAAACTGTTTCCGTCTGAGTGAGCATGGGTGTGTAAGAGCGTGCCTTGAGATGCATGGGTGTCCTGTCCAGGGTGGGGTCCCCCTTTGCACCCTGGGATGCCAGAAGAGGCACTGGCCACCCATGACCATGAACTGAACCAAGTGGGTTGGAAAATAATTTTTATTTATATTTATTAATCTTACTTAAATATCTGTATATTCACATTTGTTTTAGTGTTTAATATTAGTTGTGTTTTGGGTCTGTATTTAGAAGTTTGGTGATGTTTTTGTGACCAGATAGAGGCTGTAGAAACTTAACTCTTGTTTATATCCATTAGCCTATGGTAAAATGGATTTTGTTATACATCATTTTGCTTAATGTCACAGTTTTCAAGAACATATTGGTGACGTTATGTGAGGACTTACCATATAGCATCTTACTGCCTGGATCCCAACATTTACAAGTAAAAAAACTGAGGCACTATGACATTGAGTTAATATTTAAGGTCATCCAACTAGTGAGTCGCACAGCTGGCATTCAAATGTTGGCTCTTACCATTACACTATGCTGTCTCTGGGTCTCCAAATTTAGTCAGAGAACTGTATTTTAACATTATTATTGGCTTCCAATGACTTCTTGTCAACTGAGGCCAAGAGCGAAAGGCTTTTTTTTTTTTCTTTTTCCAGGAGAGAAAGATCATCAGATCAATTTCAGAAAGGATGTGGGCAGAGTTAAGCATGGGAAAAAAAAAAAACTATTGCATCTGTTCATGGTTTTCATATAATCTTCTAGCTTCACTTGTTGTCTGTTTTGCATTGAAAGAGTAGACAGGATGGACTTAAGAAAAACTAACAGTAGTAGACAATTTATAACAAGAAACAAGTGCGTAACAATGAGCTATAGTGTACAATTAAAATCCCAATTCCGTACTTCAAAGACTCAAGCCAGTCTTTTGCCCAAGCTAAAACCAATAATGAGGTTGAATGTTAATCCAAAGAGGAACGTTGGAAAGGAAACTCCCATAAAATTATTAAAGGTGGCTGATGAGATAATTTACTCAAATTCTACAATAAATCAGCCAGTGATTCTTCCCATAATTTACCAGGAAGACAGTATTGTTTTAATGCCACTGTATGTGTGGTACTTTCCTTACATATTGTACATGATATTAGTCCGATTTATCAGGTAGAGAGTAGAGGATCAGAATGATTACGTTATTGTCTCAGAATCAAAACATGAGTGGAAAACCAAGATTCAAACTCAAGTATGACTCTTAATATTGTGTTTTTTTTAATTATTGTACTCTTGGTGTAGAATTACACAGTAATTCACAACTCAATGTCCCAGGAAAGGTGAAAAGCACCTTGAATTCCACTTAAGATCTTCCCAGTTCTGTAGTACATATGTTACTGTTACTGACTTCTGAGATTATGCACATGCAATAAAATACATTTGTTTTCTTTCCCTAATTATCTGAATGCAGCTACAAATGAGGTAGGAATAGAGTGTAATTCCGTGTGTACAGTTGGAATTTTTACACCTAATAGCTGAAGTAATTGGAAATTGTTCTATCAAACTCTGTCAGTTGTAGATTACACCTGTCTTTGTGCACGGTGCAGGTCTCTGAAGCTGTTCTAATCCAACAATCTGAAGAATCATGTTATTTTCCTGATGACTTTTAAGATCATTTAAGAAAGGGAAACCTCAATTTTAGATGGAGCTTCTCTCATATTATGCTTTTCTCTTTTTTACCCCATCCTTGGCAGTGTGCTCAGCAGTAAATCAAGTACTTTATTTAAAAACAAACTCGGGAGCCCTGGCTGGTAGTTCAGTTGGTTAGAGCATCAGCCCTGTATGTCAAGGTTTCGGGTTCATCTCCAGTCAGGGCGCATACAAGAAGCAACCAGTGAATGTATAAATAAGTGGAACAACAAATTGCTATTTTTTCTCTCTCTCCCTCTCCTCTCCTCTCTCTCAAATCAATAAAATGAAATAAAAATTTTAAAGCAAACTTCTTAAAAATGTGTGGTTAGGTAAATGTAAACCACGCGTGTCTGCAATAATGATTCCGTTTTGCTTGGGTGCAATAGACATAACCACAGGATCTGGTACTGGGGCTGTTCCTTGCTGCACGCAATTTTCTACCCAGAGGTAGAGAGATTGTAGCCTTCTGTTGTAGGAAGTGCTGCTAACCGTGTTTACAAAAATGGTTGAGAAAACCCATGTCTGTCTGACAGCTTTTTACCACATCAATTATAAATGCATTTTCCCTTGGGTGGTATTATCTCTCGCCCAAAGAATTTTCCACTGTCCTGGAGCATTTGCTGAGGAGAATTGATTAGGAAGGCGGCTTCCCAGTAGATGGAGAGAAACTGCAAATGCGTCTGTTTGTTGATGCTGCTGCCCTCCCAGCACAAGTACTGCAAGAATGTGAGCATTTATAGTCGAAAATTCAAGCAGAAGCTGCTATGATAGGATTGGCAATCCACCCCTGCGGAGCGGAACAGACCCAGATTTCTGCGACTTGAATATATCTACCCGGGCAAAGGGAGCTTTGCTGGTGGGGAAGTTATAAACGCCGGCCACCTGTAGGGGTAGGAAGGAGGAAGACACATGTTTTGTTAGCTGTGGGCTAGAATTATCTGGATTGACCACACTGAAGAGTTTTTCTCTGATTATGTTTATAGAGACCCAATTTTCTTTCTTTCATATATTTTTTCTTTTTTTTTTAAACTATAATCATGGGGTAGTATTATCTATAAATTAATTATTAGAAAGATGAGTTTATATTAAAATATTTTAAAGAATTCTGGGTATATTTATCAAGACCTTTTATTTATGAATGTGACACAGACATTTTGAAATGAATAAATGTATTTATATGCTTATTTTATTTTCATAGGATAGAATTTTGTCATACTTGATTCAAAAGTTATACACTTACACCTTGTCCTTCTTTTCAGTGTTATTTTATGTTGACGTTGAATGGCAAAATATTGTTTTAAGAACTTTCTCTGTAACATCTGGCTCAAGATCAGTATATAGGAAGTACTGAATTCATTATTTAATTAAAAGGAAAATACAGCTTAAGTTGATACATTTATTTGGGAAATAAATAAGTACAGGAAGCAAAAGTCTTAAAATATCCAACTTTTAAACCAGTATTGCCATGACTACAAATTTTTCTTTAGTAAATACGCTAAAATCCCGCCATTAACACAGCAGCCACAAGCCACACCAAGCACTTGAAAACTGGCTAGTCTGATTGAGATATGATATAAGTGAAAAATACACAGTGGAATTTTAAGACAAAATGAAGAAAGAATATAGGATATTTCTTTAATAATTTTATCTGAAAATAAAATACTTTTTATTTATTGATTTTGGAGAGAGAGTAAGGGGGGGAGAGAGAGAGAGACAGAAACATCAATGAGAGAGAACATTAATTGGCCACCTCCTGCATGCCCCTCACTGGGGATCAGGCCCATAACCTGGGCATGTGCCCTGATCAGGAATCCAACCAGTGACCTCTTGGTACATGGTTTGACGCTCAACCAGTGAGCCATACCAGCCGGGCAACAGTAAAATATTTTTAATACAGCAAATGAAATAAAACATATTATTATATTAACTTCATCTGTCTCTTTTTACTTTTTAAACAATATTTTTTATTGACTTTTTTAGAGAGAGAGGAAAGGAGAGAGAGAAACATCGATGTGAGAAACATCAATCGGCTGCCTCCTCCATGTCCCCCACTGGGGACTGAACCTTGCAACCTGGGCATGTGCCCTGACTGGGAATCAAACTGGGACCTTGCAGTCTGTGGGATGACGCTCAATCAACTGAGCCACACCAGCTGGGCATCTTCTTACTTTTTTAAATGTTACCATTAGGAAATGTCAAGTTATATACATGGTTCACATATGTGTCCTGCATTTTATTTCTATTAGATAGATGTTCTAAAAAGAAGAAAGAACGACATGCATATGGAGATGTCTATGATGACATGGCATATGATGCTGTTAGTATACAACTGAAATGACGTTGTGCCAGTATACTGGCTACAAACAGTGTGCTCGATGTGATTCAGTGGTGAGCAGCGGATAGAAATGGTAATGATGGAGACTGTAGCAATATACAGAATACACATATCGGTGAAAAGTAGGAAGATAATGGTATATACAGTTGGTACAGAAATTTGTAAAAATATGTATGTGGACAGAAAAAAAACTGGAAGACAATAGGAAAAATAATACTTTTGATAAAGGAGGTAAGATTTTGAAAGAATTGTTTTTCTTCTTCAGAAGCTCACTGTTAGCATTATACTATATATTTTTTACAATTAAGACGACTAGAATAAAGAGAGAAAACTGGCATTAAAAGGTGTGTGGCTCCCTCTGAGTCTTCTAGGTGATGTCCCATTAACAGTGTTCAAGTATCTTGCAAACCTGGGTAGCCACTCACCGCAGCCCATTGCTGCCAGGGAGCAATAGGTGCTTCTGGTGTGGGAACGTATTTAACATATAATTCACCCTGGGCCCTTATTATGGGATTGCTAAAGCCCGAACAACTCCACCAGAATAGTTTGAGTTTTACAGAAAATCACACACACATACACTCACACTTACAAAGAAACCAATTCAATTCAATCACTAAGGAAATGAACACAAGTTCTCACACCATCTCTTCCTGCCCATCACTTATATTTTTATTATTACCCTTATCTTTAGGCCCCCATTGTCCCACTGTCTCAGTCTCATATTTTTATTATTTGACATGTTATCTAACTGAGATCTCTTCCTCCATTCTCTCCATCCCTCCAGTCTTAGAGATTACACAAAACAGTTTCCCTAAACTACTTCTACTTCTCTTCCAGTGTCTTGTGCCTATTGATTAGGATGAACAATGAAACCCTAAATAAGCAACCATTTTCATACCTATAGATTTATAAAGCAGATATATATCTATATATATCTATATCTATCTATATATATATATATATATATATATATATATATATATATATAAATGTCTTTATTCAATATCAGCCCTCATGTTCTCTCTCACCATGACTACACACAGATTTTAATCTCTAGTGTACCTGGTCTAATTACACTAGTTTAAATACTTCCTGGTCTCCATCAATCAACACAGTATTCATCCTTGAAGAACTAGCCCCACTATCACATTTTGAGGTAGTATTTTATGCACTACACGCCAGTTACTTGGACAGAGATACAGAAACGAGGTACCTAACTGGAGTACTCTATGCTGTATCTGTCAGCACTGAAATATATTCAAGTCTCATGATAGACACAGGAGCTCAAAACTTCACGCTGCCTCTCCATCCTTTTACCAAAACACACGTTTCCATTGGTTTTCCTTTCTAACCAGTTCGTCATCTCTCTTCCTCTTCTCCAGTTCAGGCCCAGGGTCTTTATCGTGCCCAGACTCAGGCACCTTCGAGATGAGCTCACCTGCTGTGACCTTGTTCCATCAGCCCAACCTCTCTCCACATAACTGCTAGAGCAGTATTTCAAGAACACAAATCTGATTATTCACTCTCCTTTTTAAAGGCTTTTACTTTCTCTAAATCACTACCAGGGTAGCATTATGGTGGTTTACAAAGCTCTCCCTCCCCCCATTGCTGGCTTGTCTATCTAGCAACATCTCTCAGTATTTATTGTTTAATGTTCCAGCAACATCAATCTGTGTGTTGCAACATACAGAGTCTCATTTTTTAGGTTTTCTGTATTTTCTCCTGATTTTCTCTCTGCCTCATTGACCAGTCTCTCCCTGACCTCATATAAACAAATTGCACATGGCTTATCCCTCCCTTTACTTTGAAATTAAAACAAGCGCAGTTTTCTCCATTGATACTGACAGTTGATTTCACTGCATTTCCTCTATTCTCTCCCCTCCCATTACCTTAGACATGCAGCTATCCATTTTCACAACGTTTCATAAATGTCTGCCTGTCCCTCTCAGCGCACAGTGAACACCTTGAGAGCAGAGAGTAGATTTTACGCAGGTCTCCGTCACGAGCTCCCAGTACAGTGGGCACTCAACAGCAGTCTGTGGAGTGAACCAGCAAAGATGTCCAGCTCAGTGCACATAAAATAGTTGGAATGACAAGAGTTTAACTAAGTTTTTAAGTGTATTACTGCCAGTGATCAACTAGCATTTATTTAATCTAAGGATCTTTTTCTTTTCTGTTCTGTTCTCGCCAAACAATTAGTGGTAAGGTGAACAAGCCTCGCTGCTTCTCTGGCATGTTCGTTTCCACATGACACAGACTACCTAGAGAGAGAGAGAAAAGGAGTGTGCAGGCAGATGTCTCCTTGAAATTGTTGGGCTCCTTTCAAGTTGATAAAATCACTGTTACAGCTTGCAAAGGTGAATCCAGGTCCAGGTAAATGTTAGTATTAGATATTTGAGTTTTGCAAGAAAAACAGTTTCCACTGGGTTGTCCTTTTAAATACCATGACCAGAAGTGTCCACAGGGAAATCAAAGACATGTGTTTGCTTTTACTTCTCCTTATATGTGCTTTCTCTTCCAGGATGTGACACTGTACTTCTTTTGTTTGGTGAGTATGGATTTCCTAAGGGGTCCTGAAGCATCTTTTGATATACCAGATAAATAAATTGTCATCTTATACAATTAATTGGATAACAATGTATGTTAAATTTACAGAATCCATGTGAAGAGATTTAAAAATTCTGGCCACATTTGCATATATTGTACCTCTTACACAACTTATTGTAATAGTAAATAGAAATGAATGTTTTTATAAAACGTGTAAGCGATGCACTAAGACCTGGTTCTAAGTGATGAAGAGGTATAGCAAATTATAACAAAATATGACTTGTCAAATAAAAATGTATTTAGGCTATGCCCTGGCTGGTGTTGCTCAATGGTTAGAACAGAAGGGTCGTGGATTTGATTCCCAGTCAAGGGCACCTACCTGGGTTGCAGGTTCATTAATGGCCCTGGTTCTGGTCAGGGTGCATGCAGGTGGCAACCAATTGATGTATGTGCGTGTGTCTCTCTCTCCCTCTCCCTCCTTCCACTCTCTCTAAAAATCAATGAAAAAAAAATTGGGGGTGAGGATTAATTTAAAAAAATTATATATATATATATATATATATATATATATGTTATAATTTTAAAAGCTACATGAAATGGCTAGTTTTAATAGCTTGATAATTTCCTTTGTACTTCTCTGCTAAGGAAGAGGACCACTCTTGAGTTTTACCAAATAAAAAAAAAAAAAACAAGGTGTAACGTTTATTTAAAATGTTGCTAGGTTATAACCATTTACTTTTTAAAAGCATTTATGCAAAAACACAAACAATCCAATTAAAAATGGGCAGAGGACCTGAATAGACATTTCTCCAAAAAGGACATATAGAAGGCTAATAGACATATGAAAAAATGCTCAACATCACTAATAACCAGATAAATGCAAATTAGAACCACAATGAGATATCACCTCGCTTCTGTCAGAAAAACAATCTTACATAAATCAACAAACAACAATGTTGGTGAAGATGTAGAGAAAAGGGAACCCTCATGCATTGCTGATGGGATTGCAAACTGGGGTAGCCACTATGAAAAACAGTATGGAGGTTCCTCAAAAAATTAAAAATAGAACTACCTTCTGACCCAGAAATTCCATTTCTGGATATTGATTTTGAAGAACTCCAAAACACTATTTTGAAAAAATATACACACTCCTATGTTCATCGCAGCATTAGTTACACTAGGTAAGGTATGGAAGCAAGTAAAGCGCCCATCAACAGGTGAGTGGATAAAGAAGAAGGGGTGCATATATACAATGGGATATTACTCAGCCACAAAAAAAAAAAAAAAGAAATCTTACCATTTTTGACGATAAGAATGGACCTAGAAGGCATTATGCTAAGTGAAATGTCAGACAGAAAAAGACAAACACCATATGACTTCACTTATATGTGGAATGTAAAGAACAAAACAAACATACAAACAAAACAGAAAGAGATCCATAGATACAGAGAACAGACTAGTAGTTGCCAGACGGGAGGAGGGTTAAGGGATTGGGTGAAAAAAGTGAAAGGATTGAGAAGTACAGACTGTTAGTTACAAAATAGTCATGGGAATGTAAGGTACAGCACAGGGAATATAGTCAGTAATATTGGAATAACCACATACAGTACCAGATGGGTACTGGACTTATCTTGGGGATCACTTCATAAATTACATAAATATCTAACCACTATACTATACACCTGAAACTAATATAAAATATTATTAAATGTCAACTTTAATTGACAAATAAAAATACATTTTTTCTGAAGTCTGTGACTCTACTTCAAAAATGAGCTTCTTACAGCCATTTTTAATCTGGTGCTGCTCTCCATAAACCTTTTCATTAATTAATTAACAAATACCTTCTAAAAACCTACTGTTATCAAGCTACTGTGCTCTAGTATAAGAACTCCAACTCACATAAATTCAAAGAATCATCTAAATGAATGAGGCGAGATTCCAGGGTACATATTCAGTAAAATCAGTCAGTTCTGGAGACTCATTCCCAGGCCACACCACACCCAGATGTCAACAAGGGGAAGCCTGTGAGTAAAGCACAATTTCCCTTTTCATTAAAGATGTAACCAGAATAGAAGGTGTCATTGATAATCACATATCCACATTTCCCAATGGCATGTTTAAAAACTGGACATGGTATGGGCGAGGGGGCATAATAAAATAATGTTAAAGTCTTCCCTTGCCATGCTGAGTGGGTGGAAATCCTAGGCTGTGTGCAGAGCTGGGATGAGCTGTAGAAAGGACTGTCCCCGCAGCCCCTGTTTTTCTGCAGATGGCCCGAGGTGCAGTGAGGAGCAAAGGCCACCTTCTGGCCCGTAGCCACTGTCTACTCTAATGTCTTCTGATGGCTCTAACTCAGGCTTTCCTTCGCGGCTGATGGCCAAATAATCCAAATGTAATTAAAAGTCATGTTCAGAAAACAAAAAGAAATCCCCACAGAGTGGTTTCCAGGAGGAAAGCTATCAGACCTCCACACAGGAGGCCAGAAGCGAGTTGGGAGGAAAAGGAACCTGGCTGAAGATGGAGACACAGAGCAGGATGCAGACTCCACGCAGTGCTGCTCAGAGCTGATTAGCTCACCTGAAGGTGGCAAGAAAGAAAAATAAGAAAAATCCCTGCCTTGGACCCAAAACAAGAGAAATGTCCTAAGCTCATTAGCATCAGGAAGCCAAAGGCTTTGTTCACACACAAAATTAGCAGAGACAATTACAGAATAATGAGCATCTTTGGTAAACAGACTTAATGCCTGGATGTAGCTCTGGTCTATTATTTCTCCTGTGGACAAAAGGGAGCATTTGTATTGAAGTTTCTGATGTCAGCAAACAAGCTTGGCTGGACTTTCCCGACGGGCCACGAGGAACTTACTGGAGCAATGAGAAATTATAAAGTGGTAAACCAATTTTGACAGAAAAACCCTTTGGAAAAAAATAAATCCTTCCTTCATCAAGGCAAGGCTTTGTGATTTAGGTTCAAAAAGAAAAAATGCCAAATGTGTACTCCAAGAAAATGGTACTACTTGGGTTTCCTTTTGGGGTGGGTTTGTAACTAAATACAGAAAAAAGGCTCATCTGGTTAACACATTTTTTTCCCCTGGATTATCTCAATTTGGCCAAAGACATGATTGCTTAATTAAATATTTATGCTCTAGCAGGGGAGGTAAATTTCCCTCTGGGTAAGCAGAATCATTCTCTACAATGACTTTCAGACGATCAGATTCCTGCCTGCAGAACAGTAAGAGGCATTATTTGGATATTGCGGATGCCCACCGAGAGCCTGAACTATTTTGTGAAGAGTACAACATAGAGGTATTTTGGATCTTACAACTGGCGCTTTTAAATACCTAGAGAGTGCTTAGTAATGATGTACACAAATTATTAATTTTTTGTCTAACACTGCTTCAATGCAAAAGTCTGGCTAGATTGGTGCCACCTATGGAGAATGTGTTTGAGGTGGTCTGGCTTAAAGCATAGACTTTGTGGTAGTGGCGACATTCACATTGGCAGGGGGCAGGGATCTGGAAGACCTAAAAAATATCACCTAACTCCAGAGTAGCTAAAAGTGAGGCTCAAGGAGAGGCTTCTGTGATCACCAACCAGGAAGGAGGAATCACACATAAAGAAATACTTTGAACAGGAGAAACAGAGTCATCTCTGAATTGGAAGTCACAAGCACAGATAGTTTAAATCACAGGCTGTGGTGTGGGCATCTTTCCTATAAAGGACTGCACTTTGTTTTGGGTTTAAACAATACTTAAAAGTCAGAAGAGATCTTAGGACAAGCATAACTTTTAGGGCCACTGTGGAGTTTTAGTTTTTGTTTTTGTTTTTTCAAAAATACATGGAATGGCACCCACAAGTTGCTCTGGTATAGGTAGCTAGCTCCTGGGTTTGGTCTGACAGATGAATACAGATGTTTCATGGGAGGTAGTAATGCATAGCAGTTAGGAATGATGAGTATGAAAGAAAAGAAGTCTATAACACAATCCTAGTTCTACCTGTACATCACTTAGTGTGTCTGAACTCCACTTTCTTCATGTATGAACTGGAGATGATAATCACAAAAGCTATTTCAAGAATTGGGATAAGGATTAAATCAGATAATGTTCATTTCATGTTTAACACAGTATCTGGCATAAGATAATTGTCCCAAAATCACACAATAAAATACATTTTAAAAACTCAAGAAATGATGGATAGCTTTTTATTTCGTGAACCACTTTAGAGACTCACAGTGATTGATATTGAGTAAAAGGTTTCTTTGACAAGGGAAACTTGGTGAATATAAAGTCGTATTACTCCCTCCAGAAGAGATTACAGCAGGTGCTGTTATTATAAGGACACCCAAGCTCTCAGCAGAACAGAGTTTTCATATTCTCATATAGTATACCCTTATATCCGTGCATCCTATACCTTCCCTTTCGTGTCCCTAGATTTCTCAGGGTGGTGAGTCACAGACAGCTCCATGTGACCTTCCTTTTCCTTCCTGTTGTTTTACCAGCCTGCTATATTCATTTGACATGACCCTTTCCCATCAAATGTAAACTTTAGGTAATTTATTTCTTCACATCTCAAGGCCAGTTCTGAATTATTAAAGTATGAGATAAAGGGACCTAAACAAAATAGCATGAAAGCTTCTTTATTCTTGTGATGAGGGTGGAGTTTGGAAAATGAGTGAACTGGGAGGAAACAGAGTTCCTGGGATGTGGGAGCTCCTGAATACTTAATGGGGTCTTTCGCTCAGAGTCAAGCAAGAAGGCGCCTGTCCTGACTTCCTCTAGCATCCTGTCGAATGCCATGTGACATTATATTTCTCCCAG
Source organism: Tadarida brasiliensis (assembly GCA_030848825.1). Classification (NCBI taxonomy): domain Eukaryota; kingdom Metazoa; phylum Chordata; class Mammalia; order Chiroptera; family Molossidae; genus Tadarida; species Tadarida brasiliensis. The sequence continues at coordinate 66,138,344 of CM061270.1, read as the reverse complement.
CCAAGTGGATCCTTGTAAATAAAGCCAAGCTATTCCAGATGACCACATATTTACACAAAAGGCAATACTTTTATATGTAAAACATATATGATTTAGTGTTTTGATGAAGAAAAGTCACTTATTTATTGCTTTTTAAAGCCATGAATACATGACTCTTTTTAAAAGTTTGATGTAAAGAAAACTTGGCTTATTACCAAGCAAACTGTTATCTTTACCAGCCCCAGACCTTGAATTATCACTATTTAAAACAAATGTCAAGAAATTAGAATGTGAATATTGCAAATATTCAGGAATTATTTGGCTTACTTGGGGAATTCTGAAACACTTGAATGAACTTCAAGTACGTTTTACTTTTGAGTGTGTGAGAGAAAAAAATCCATCTCTTAAGGCAGATTCTCTTCATTCATTGACTTACTTGTATGTATTTGACTTTATCAGTAAAGTAGAATTTTTAATAACCTGAAAGTCATTCTGATTAGCACAGCTGGTGAAGGGGGTGGGGGTGGAAAGTAAAATAAAACACAAAACTGGTGCCAAGCAGTAGATGAGTGGATAAAAAAACTCTGGTACATTTATATAATGGAATACTATGCAACTGTAAAAAAGAAAGATCTTTTACCCTTTGTGACAGCATGGATGGACCTGGAGAGTATTATGCTAAGAAAAATGAGCCAGTCAGAGAAAGACAAATATCACATGATCTCACTTATATGTGGAATCTAATGAACAAAATAGGTCCAGAGGCATGGCTATATGGAACAGACTGACAGATTTCAGAGGGGAGTGGGATGGGGGGCAGGAAAAGATTAACCAAAGAACATATATGCATATATGCATAGCCCATGGATACAGACAATACTGTGGGTAGGGCCTGGGGTGGGGCAGGGGACTGGGTGGAAAGTGGTGAAGTGTGTGTGTGTGTGGGGGGGGGTGACATCTGTAATATTGTCAACAATAAAAAATAAACATTAAAATAAAAATAAAAACTATGACTTTTCTTAAATAAGTTTCTAGGCTGGAGAGACAGATTGTGCTTCTATAAAATTTCAAATATTTGAAAAAGACTTCCATTGGCCATAGCCAAGAGGGGATGTTTTCTGTTTATTTTTCTTCTCAAAAGTCAGTTATATCTAAAATAAATTAAAAAACAAAAACTAACAAACTACAGAATTTTTTGCACATTAGTTTTGTTCAGTAATTTCAAAATTGAGGTGGAATTATAGAAGTAATAAATCCCAAACCTTTCTCATGCTCATTCAGATAACATCCATGATCCAGACTTTGCCAAAGATTGCCTAATTGACCTGAGGACTATATATATATATATATATATATATATATATATATATATATATATATATATATATAGGCAAAAATGCATCCAGAGGGTATTAAAGAAGCCTCGTGTTCCTGGTAGAATGCCTACTTTCATCTGCAGTGTGAGCCCTGGGACTTACAGTCTTTGCTTATCCTTTCCTTTGTAAATCAGAACTTTCAGCACTTGCTGGAATCAAAACAAAACTTCAGATGTCAAAGTTGGCATCTCATTGAAATTTACTTCTGAACAATAAAATGGTTCATATTCTGTTTATTTTGTACAGTGTGGGCTTATCCACAATTTTTCAGGAGGAAGGCATGTATTTTTGCATGACAAATGAGAGGCATATATTTGTGAAGATTTTTATAGTCAATATATATGAAGGGAATATATTTCCAATGCAAAAAAAAAGTTGTGTGTGAGGGGAAATGCTTACATGTGTTGATACGATTTTTTTCTGTAATTTCATAGATTTTATTCAATTCTTAGTAAAAACATTATTGAATAACTCATCTGTAAGGAAACTATTCTGAATGACTAGAAATAATAGAATAAATGAGTAAATAAGTACAGGAAGTTTAGATTTTCAAAGCTATTAGAGTTGCAATTAGTCTGTTAAGTGTTCTTATTAAAAGAAAGGAAGAGGAATAAAGAGGTTACTTTTCTGAAGTTGCTGAGAAAATGTCAAGGGTCGGGGCCATCTGCATCCAACATCTCAATCAAATAAAGCCAATCAACTTTCTATAAAGGAAAATGCATCCTCCTCCCATCCAGGCTACATTTGAAATGGAAAATAGATCCTTCATTAATCAGAAACACAGAATCACCTACAATTATTAAAATGCAGGCTGGAATTCAGAACATCGGGGGTGGAGCCTAAGATTCTGCATTTTAACAAGTTGCAGGATGAACCAAGGCTGTCTGTCAGACATTGAATAGCGAGGCCTAAGGCTAATGATAAATGTTGTGGCAAGCAAAGAAAAGGTTGCATGGTGTTCTATCTGACTTGCTAATTTGTCTTGCTTTGGCACTTGGTTGAATTTTCCTTGTCACCTGCACCCTAAGGCAAGCATCATCGCCTCACATGTACATTATTCCCATTGTCTACTATCCTAACTGTTTTCCCTGCCTCCTCTGTTTCCTCCTCCCCTAAATTGTTATTATTAGCAATAATATTGTTGTTGTTATTGTTATACTATTATCCATGCTGTCTGCCAGGTACTCTTTTAAAAACTTCATAAGTATTGTCTCATTAATTCACTCTGCTGCACATTAGTCATCTGCCAAAATATGATTCTTATTCTCTCATGTGACAAACCTTTTGGCAGCTCCAACAGTCACCTTAGAATGGATTCTGATTTTCCCCCTGGACTCCTACATGTTACCATCATTGTTGCAGAAATAGAACTTCCAAGCTGAGGCAAATCTCCACTTTGCACCATTTTGTATTAAATGTAAACTCTAACCTACCCTTAGCTGGTAAATGAAGTCACCTTTTCATAATCGATATTCCGTGTCTAGAATATTTTTATCAATGTTTCCCTAGTTAACATGTAGGGCCTTTAAAATTTTGATAATCCTCTGTGCATGAGAAAGAGTGCCAAGCATTAACATGTCTAGATTATTCAGTGTTTAAGAGTAAATGCTAATAATAAAAAGATTCTAAGAACTCTCAAGGGGAAAACAGGAGCAGATCTACTGGGACCAAAGATAAATTAGAAGGTATAGTCTAATCTTTCTTGTCTCTGTTAATTTATGGAGATGGTTATAGTGTTAGGTTAAGAATATCCTAAAATTGTGAGGGATACAGTTCTCGTGAGCTGTAGATTTCTTGGGCAATAAAATGTACATGTTCACAAATATTCATATCAGCACTATTTCCCATGGCAAAAGGTGGAAACAACCCCAAAATACATCAACTAATAGATGGATAAACAAAATGTGGTGCATCTATATAATGGAATCATATTTGGCTCTAAAAGAGAGTGTGGTATGGATGCATAAAACAACATGGATTAAACTTGAAAACATTGTGACAAGTGAAATGGTCAGACACCACAGGTCACGTATGGTATGATGTCATGTACATGAGCTATTCGGAATAGGCAGCCTATAGAGACAGAAACCGGAGTACTGGTTTCCAGAAGCTGAGAGGGGTGGGGAAGACTGGGGGTGAGATTTCCTTTTGAGGTGATACAATATATTGAAACTAGATACAGGTGGTAGTTTCACAACATTTTAAATGTAATAAATGCCAATAAATTATACATCTTAAAATGGTTAAAATGATGATTTTGAATTATCTGAATTTTACCTGATTACAAAAAATACAGATGCTTGAGAGTGGTGGGGACATTATATTATCTATTTATTACTGGATTCATTGGTCTCATGAGGATATTAAAATCTCTTCTAACTGCCGGCAGATGGGCCTTCTTCTCCGTAAATTTACCATCAGGATCTCAGATGACCAAAAGGACTGCAAGGGAGCCCCCAGCACAGACTTTCAATGCTGTCATGCTGATCTCACCAATTCAAACCAACTATCTAGAATTCTGAGCCCTTCACAATATGACGTATCATGACTTGACCTTATTGAACATAGCTCCCCCAATTTCATCTCTGTTCACACAGATAAATCCGATGGATGCATACACATGACTTTCACCTCCATATCCTTCCTGTTATCATTAACTCCAGCTGAAACAGTCCGCCATCTCCACTGGACACATTTTATCCATTTGCTAAGTCCTAGTTAAATTTGCATCAGTGCTTATCACTATCTTTTTGTGGAAGATCTTGATTCCTCCTGACGTGGTGAGTTATACCCAACCCTCATAGCTCCATGTGAGGTCTGTGCTAGCCTTGTATTCTCAGCCGGTTCACAAGAACTGAGAACTGAGACCATCTGTGTCAGTGTGACTTGGAAAAGACTCTAGGTCACTGATCTCAAAACAACGTAGTTGTTTGTTCCAAGAAAGCATCACCCAGAAAAGGTAAGCTATAAGCTAATAAATAATTTCACAGTTTACTTGAGGAACTTCCCACAGATCAATTTGTAAGAGATGCCTGGGAAACAGCCTACTTATCAATACTCACTACAAGACCTTCACTCTGCTGTCCACCATTGGAACAAATTATATGAAAATTTTACCCAGTTCAAATCAATTCCTCCACCTTTAAAGATCTTCCTTAACCACTTGAACTCAGACACTAAAGTCCTATAAATGTACAAATTCCAGTTTCCCCAGTTCAGGCATTGCTGTCAATCCTAAAGAGGTTTAGTTTAATTAGCAGCTTTCTAGTAATAATTTGGGGTAGTTCAATATCCTAAAGTAAGAACAGGGCTTCCTTACACTCGCTTTAGCCACTGAATCCTGACAGACTGTATAGAGAAAGAAGAGCAGAAGGCAGGGCTTGTGGGTCAATTCTGGGGGTGGGGAATAAGGAAAGCATGCAACAGTCCTGGGTGTCATTTCCTATGGCAATCCCATGATGTGAGCCATCATCATGCAAACGGCGTGTGTCACTAGGAGCCGAGGTCTGGGGCAATCTAGTTGTGAGTCAGAGCCTCTCTTTTAATTATACACACAATTATTAGCCAACCTCTGGGACGTATGCACGTTTCCAAATAGAAAAATGTTTTCCCTTGAATTTTAAAGTGACTCCTCTGAAGCTGGAGTACAGTTCTCATAGCCGGTATCCACAGAAGACTTCCTGAAGTTGCAAGGGAGGCATTTCTCATTCTGTTCTCTCTGTGGGAGATGGGGATCGAAGTGATCGAACAGCTACTGATACCTAGGTAGAAGTCTATAGCATGAGCGCATCTCTCCATTAACATGCTTAGCACTGATTATTCCCAATTACATTCTCGCGCATCACTGGTGATAACCACATGGATTATTCATTATATATGACCTGAAAATTAAGGAAAGAATGAAGGATTATAAATAAGGGAAAGAACACTGACTCGGAAACTGGTGCCTCTGGGGACACAAAACCCTATACTCAAACCCTGGAAGGAAAAAGCCCTTACTCATGTTATAAGGAAAATCTTAGAATTATTATTAGAGAGCAAATTATAAAGGATACTACATTACAGGATTGGAGTGAGGTGGTGCTTTTTAGGTGTAGGCTAAATTATAACCACAAAGGCAGTAAGAAAAGAGAGACAGTCTTTCTGAATGAATGAGTACAGCCTTAACTCGCCATTGACTTTACTCTTACTTAACTTCACAACCTTGGGATTTCCAAAGAGAGAAGGATATTACAAAATTTCTGGATGATTTTATACCCACTTTTTGTTCTGATTACTAATCATACAGCTGAGAAATTTTCCCTGGAGGAGCTTCTTAAAGCCTACCTCTTCCTAGGGCTCAAGAATAGTGGGGCTCTGTCACACCAGTCCTTTTAGAAAATAGGAAAACTCTTTCTCTAGTACTTGGTCATAAGTAATATATCAATGGATAATAAAATGGAGATATGCAAATCTACTTTTAAAATGTTTCCAGGTTGATTAAATTATATTATAAGAGTAATTGAATATATTAACATATCTAGGAAAGTCAATGTTGGCCGGAAGGAGTATTGGCTCCATGGAAGATAAGCAGAATGATAGAGAGGCCAATGCTTTGCCCGTCAATCTAGGTGGGTTCTGGGGAAAATGTTCAAGTCCAACTGGTAAGACCTTCCCTGAAAGTGCAGAGTGTTCTTCAAGCCACTTCAGCCAAGACTACATTCTGTGATTTGGTAACATGCTATATGTGAGTTCCATGACTACAACCTGGCTTCCCATGTAGGCCTTCCTACCACAAGAAGCGGGTCATACCCACATGAATCTGACTTCTCTGCTCTGTGACTGTCTTATTTCTCAGTACATATAAATAGATTCCTTGTTCATAGAGGTCTCCACCAACTTACCATGAATATCTCTGAAAGATCCAACGGTTCCCAGGTGACGATGAAATTAGAATTCTGAGACACAAAAGTGAGAGCTAATCTGTTCAACTCAGTATGTTATTTTATTTAAAACTAATGTACCCAACCACCATCCTTCTCAATAGCATTATCCTCCTCAAACCTTTAGATTCCTTTTTTTTTCACCTCTCTTATCAAGTAAATAGAAACCACTAGGTAAGACTCCCTCATCTTCTCTATTCCAAATCCACCAGCTCAACTCACCTGTATCATCAATTATGATATCTTCTTTCTTTGTACCTCTCTTCTCTTTTTTCTTTCTTTCTCATTATACATACAGATTACATATTGATATAGATGTAAACATGTGTGTACCAATCGTCTTTCTCCTTTAAGAGTCCATTCTTCCACCGTGCCTTGAATTCCATTCCCTCCCTTTTAACTGACTTCTTGATGCTGCCAATTTTTCATTCAACACATATATAGGAAATGCTTATTACATTCCAGATACTATTCAGCAGCACAAATCTCCTCATATCCTCATCATAACATTTCAAGGTTGGCATCCTTGTGTGAATTTTGCAGGGAAGGAAATAGTCTCAACAAGGTTAAGCACAATACCAGATGGTAAGTGGCACAGCTGGGATTTGGAACCAGGTTATTGTGGCTTCAAAAACTTTTTCTTATCTGTTTATTTTCTATGTTGTTTCTTTCCTTTATTAGAATATAGGCTCTATAAGAGTTGCAATCTTGTCTCTATTGTAAAGCATTGTATTCCCAAATCCTTCAGCAGTGACTGGCACATACTATATACTCAATTAATAGTATTTGAATACATTTATAAATGAATAAATGAATCCCCCTTCTACTCTCATGGATATGGAGGCTGACGATCTGTTCTTTTGACCCTTTTGTTCCCCCTATTCTGATAGTTCCACCCTATCCCTTGCTGGGTCAGTGATTTGTAATCATTTCTTTTCCCTTGGAATTCTAACTTGGCCAAAATATGGCTTACTGTTTTTATTAATCAATTTCCTCTTGGTTTATTTCCAATCATTTCTGTTGAAATTATTCTTTCGTGAAAGACTCTGGCTATTGCTGGGACAGCCTGTGTGGAAGGCTGAGGGAGAGGGATGTGGTGTACTTATCAGCCTCAACCTGACCTCGTTGTTTCAAACAGCCTCAGGCCAAAATTATTTTGCCTCGTGGACCCATATTACATCAGTGTTCTATATTCATAGCTTGGTGTGGCTCCTGTCAAAGTCCCGTAGCTTACAGAATCCCAGTGTCCAACTCACTCAGTCACCTGATCTCCTTCTAAGCAAACAGGTTATATTTTAGATGCTAGAAATTGCTGGTAGGTATGCTTACTCCTTAAGCCCCCCTCTCCTCCTACTGTGAGAGACTGAGCAATTTTTCCACAGGACTCTATTCCACCTCCTTCTTACCCCTTTCCTGACCCTAGATCTCATAACACTAATCAATAGATTGTTAGATATGCTTTTGTGGGAAATCTTTAAGCAGCTAGCAGTTTGCAACTGCATATTTTCTCTTAGTATGCTCTTGAGGGGGGGGTCGTATTTATGGAATTTGGTACAATAGCCTTTAAATTTTTGGTCTGTAGCAGTTTGCACCAAGGAATTTGGTGTTCCGCCCTCCCCTGCACTCTCTTTATCCTTTTAGATCATTGGTATTGTTTCTAGTAGCAAGTGTAAACCATAAGAAAGTTACTGTTGTTTGTTTAAACACAGATCCCCAGGGTCCACCCTTGGAGATTCTGATTGTAGGTCTGAAGTTGCATCCATAAATGCACATTTTTCAAAGGACTCTAAGTGATTTTAATACGTGTCTAGTCTTAGCAACACCATGCTGAGAGATGAGTGATCTTCATAGAGGATAAGCAAAAAGAATGGGTGTCTCAGCGCTGCGTTAGCTAGAACGTACATTGTTATAGAGTTAGAGACCTGGCTTTATTATCTTCATTTTTGACACTGTACTTGGGAAATAATAGTTAAAACAGCTCATCAAAGCTTTCATGAATTCCTGAGACCTAGGTTTCTGTTTTGTTTTTGTTTTTTAATCCTCACCCGAGGACATTTTTGCACCTATCTTCAGATAGAGCAGGAGGGAGAGAGGGAGGAACAGAGAGAGAGAGAGACATTGATGTGAGAGAGACACATCGAGTGGTTGCCAGCCACACGACCCCAACCAGGGCCGGGGACATACTGCAACCGAGGTACGTGCCCTTAGCGGGAACCGAACCCGGGACTCTCTGGTCCACGGGCCGACATTCCAACCGCTGAGCCAAACCGGCCAGGGCAGGCCTAGGTTTCTGTATAAATAAAGAGCAAAGCTAGAAGTTAAAGGGTTAAGTCAGTTTTTACCTAACCATAAATGAGGTAGAGGAAGAGAAAGCAGATTTTGCCCCTGGAGATTTGAAAGGACTTAAATGTTAGCTCTAACATATTGAACCTAATTCTCAGTCTCAGAGGTAGTCAGGGCAATCACCCAAGAGATCAATGCTTGCTCTCCCCTGGGGACAGGCATGCTCCTGCCTTTCCGATTCCACCCCAAACCTCATTTCTGACCAACTGCCCAAGACGGAGAATTGTTGTTTTTGTTGTTTTTTATTCTTCTTTTTCTGTGAAAAATTCATTTAGGACATAACATCACAATTCTCCACTCCCACTCGTTTTTCTTCTTCTTGTGAAAATCAATAACCTATAGGACTGGATTTTATAAAGGCTGAAGCAGTTAGAAGAAAATAAAGGAATGAATCTTTTTGCTCATCATATTTTACACACCCACCTGCTTTATTGCTCTGCACCAGCCAAAAGAGAAAGCACAGTCACTAGGCGGTGGGGGGTGGGGAGAGAGCGAGAGAGAAGCAGAGGGAGAGAGAGGGAGAGAAAGAGACAGAGAGAGGGAGGAAGGTGAGAGAGAGAGAGAGGGAAAGAGAAATATAAGGAAGGACCTCCAATAACCGAGGTGCCTAATTTCTGGTTACAATGCTTGTTCTATGAGTAGAAGCCATCCATTGAGTATATGTTTACTGACTGCTGAGTGACTTAATAAATGAATACGGAAATGCACATTTAGCAGCAAACAGGAGAAATCAAGTCGGGAAGATATTAGAAATACACCAGAATTCTCTACCTTTCATGGTAATAGTATCAGGAGAAATCCTACCTCTCTGATAATAGGGTGTCAAAATCAAAACAGTATTGACGGTTGTTTAACCTGAAAGTGGTGTGTAGGGTATATGAGATTAGTGAGTAATAATTACAAGCACTGCCATTTGGAGAATAGTACCCTGTTTAGACATGTGGTGAAGGTCAGCCTTGGGATCAGGACACTGGTGATGGAGAGAAGGGAACAGTAAAAGGCAGTATGTCAGAAAAATAAATGAGAGGATTTAGGAAAAGCTTAGCCTGTGGCATGAAAGAAAAAAATAATTTGGAAGAAGATACTTTCATGCAATTCAGGAAGTTATCACTTATGGAATAAATTTCCCATATGGCGAACTGCTACCTTTTCTGAATTTTCACTGTAATTTGTCCATGCTCTATGTAGGGTTTGCATTGTGGGCTTCATTGCTATTTATTTGCTTTCATCTTGGTTCATACTGGATTATTGGCTTGTTTGGAAAGACATATCCTCCCAAGCAAGCCTGGTGCCAAATGTTTTAAAAAGGAAAAGCCAGAAGACGAGTTCCAGGAGTAAGCCAGGACTGAGAACTAAGCATTAAAATCCAACCAAAGCACCACCTGCAGGGTCAGGGCACATGTACGAGCCCATAGTACAGACATCAGAGATACAATGAATCCGTGATAGAAGGAATAGACCAATAATAAGGATGATAATGTACAGTATTTTGAGTATTTACTGTGTGCTAACATCACATTAAATGCTTTAATTTGTTAATACTTATATCAACACTTAGAGGAATATATTCATGATTAAAAAGTTTAAGTAATCACTTTTATTTTACCATTTATATTACTCTCTCTCCTCAATCCTATTAGAGTTACAATAAATACATTTAAAAATGTGTGTAATAAAAAAATAACCCAATTAAAAAATGAGCAAAGGACCTGAATAGACACTTCTCAAAAGAGGACACACAGATGGTCAATGGACATATGAAAAGATGCTCAACATCACTAATCATCAGAGAGATGCAAATTAAAACCACAATGAGCTATCACCTCACACCTGTCAGAATGACTATCATCAATAATCAACAAACATTGTTGGCTAGGATCGGAGAAAAGGGAACCCTCATGAACTGTTGGTGGGAATGCAGATTGATGCAGCCGCTGTGGAAAACAGTGTGGAGATTCCTCAAAAAATTAAAAATGGAACTGCCTCATGACCCTGTTTAGGGCACCCTAAGTATGCCCTGCTTTTCATAGGACATGCAGAGGTGGGCCACAGATACCCACTTTCTTATGAGCAGAGTTTCAAGCAAAGCCATGAGGGTAGGTTGAGGCCTCGTTGTAGAGAACACAAAAACTGCCTAGAAAATATATCATAAGTAAAAAGTCCTCTCATGCTTTGCATATAATGAGCTGTTATCAATGCAGTTGGGCATCATTCCAGCTTGATAGTTGAGCCTGTATACATTTTTTTTGGTTTATTTGCTTCATCAGATTATCAGCTATGTCAAGTTTAAATTAGAAGTTGCTGGAAGCCAACAACCCATGTGGCATAATCTAGATGATGCCAGTGATGAGATAAGGGCATATTGTACCTTATTTCATACTTTACAAAAAAGCCATGACAATTATTTCAACTGATTCTCAGAGTTCTGTGAGTAATCCTAATTAATTTTACAGATAAAGAAACCGAATCCCAGTTCACGATTGAGCGTTACTAGTGTTGATTTAATGGTGCTAAGACTTAACCTGTTCATCTGAATACAAATGCTGGACCCTGTCTTATTGCACCTTTTGTTGTTGTTGTTAATAATGCTATGATTAAAATAATCAGTAGCATGGCAGAATAGAATGGAATCAGAATTATTAGGCATTTTGGAAGCTCTAAATTATCTTACAGCTTCTTCCCTTGGCAGTCCTTAACTCTCACCCAGTTTCTTTCTCTAGCTAGTCATTGATCTCACCTGGAAAAATCTTCCTTCTACAGCCTCATAGCTTACACGTGTTATTCAAGTTCTCACCTCCCCCAAGAAGCCTTCCTTGATGCCTCACGTCCATAGGGATTTCTCTCTTCTCTAAGCTCTTATGCCATTAACTTATAGAAATACTCATTGGAGACTCAGTTGTTGACCGTTCTTACGTGACTACTTTTTATTTCCTTAATATTTTTAAAATTTGCTGTGGACTGAGGCATATACCTGCTCAATGGTGTGTTCCCAACTCCTCCCCCCACCTCTCCCCCAAACACCATGCTCAGAGACCTGGCAAGGAGAGCAGAGACACACAAATGTATGACACAGGATGGCTGAATCCTCTTGGGAAACCCTGGCAGAAGTGTCTCTCACTGTGAAACTCATTCCCTAGACTGAGATTCATCTCTCAGATGGGCTGTGAAAAGGAATAAATCAGCCTCAAGGACCCACCAGCAGACGCTGGTCACTTATACATCTAAGGTCAAAAGGGCTTTTGTCCAGGACAGATAGAGGAAGACAGGCCTGAACAGATCTCTACGTGGAGACCTTTTCCCCGAGGCTGGAACGTGTTAATAGCTGTGACAGTCTCTGAGTTCTGATGTGTTCGAGTCTGTACCCATGTGGACTAGGCTTCATTCCCGCCACAGGCTAGTGTCCATCCTGTGTGCTTTTATTATCAATTGTGACAGGCTCCACCATTTCAAATCTGTTCATTTAACTCCTATTTCAAAGTGTTGGAGAAATCTCAGGGAGAGTTGAAGCAGGCACACGATGATAAAGGTTTGTTATACCATTAAAAGACAGATTATGTGCATTAGAGTACGTATATGGAGACACATATATAACCCTATGTGTATTTTATAACCTTTTCACTTACTATTTCCTCTGCCTGTAATGCTCTTTCCCCAGAAATTTACATGGCTAAATTCCTCACCTCCTTTAAGTCTTTGCTCAAAAGCTACCTTCACAGGGACACCCATCCTCACCATTAGGCTTAAAACTGTTATTTCCTCTCCCTGAACTTTCTTTCTCTTTACCCTGCTACTTTTCTTAGATCTTATAAAATATATTTATTTATTCTATGCATTAATTACTTTGTGTCCCTTCCCTGGAATGTGAACCCTATGTGGATGGGAAGTTTTCATTGCTTTTGTTCGCGAATGCATTACAAGCATCCAGAAAAGTGCCAGGAACTTAGTAGATATTCAAGAAAATATTTTTATGGAATGGGATGGGATGAACTGGAAAGAATAAATGAATATTATATTCCTATCAAACTTTGGATGTCTCATGAATGGCTCACCTTGAGACCATTCAGACAGAGCAGGGGCCAGGAGATCTCCAAAGACACAGTATTATTAGGGGATATGCAAATGAGCACAGGCTCATGGCCTCTATGTACTGTCTCTGAATCCTCTCTGTATTATGGGTTCCCATTGGGATCCTTGTGGTTACAAGCTGTGAAACAAATGGGGACATGCTAGTCCTTCTAAAGACCCAAGAATTGAGAGGTTAGCCTTGGAAAGATGCATGTCATCCCCACCCACCTTCAATGGTCAAAGTATACCTGCCATGTTCCCAGCATTGCTGTTAGCTCTTTAGCAAGGAAGAGCGAGAAGGAACAAACATTGACCCTGATATCAAGGCATCCATAGTCAGGACCCAGGAGACAATAACGGAATAATTAAAATAATGAGAAATAATGAGATGGTAGAACAAATACACAGAATACAAGCATTCTCTAAATATTATGATCAAGCCCTATGCTGGGTATTGGAAATATGATGATGACAACATTTGGTTTCTGCCAGGGATATAAGGAGGAACTATACATGCATCGTTATAATACAATGCAAGAAAAACGGTAAGATTTATATATATAAATGCAATGGGAGCAGAGAGACAATGGTGAATAATTTTTCCACTAATTATAGGGAAAGCTACAATAGCTGGGTAACATTTCCTTTTAGCCTTGAAGGATAAATCAGAGTTTTCCAGAGGAGGAAGGTAAGCATCAGAAAGAAAACTAGGCAGAGGCAAGGTACAGATACCAGGATGTCCTGTATTTGAGAAAGGCAAATCCTACACTTCCCAGAGGAACTTTCTTTATTCACCGTCCCTGGGGATGTCTAGTGTCCCCAGTCTCTCTCCCTGGACACTGGGCAGGGTCTGCTTCAGAAGACACACTCAAGTATAAAATGAGTAAATGCATGAAAGAATGAAAGCAATTAGGGATTAGCCAGCCCACTAATCAAGGTTCCCAGCCCATTTTCTTATTTTTAACAGAAGGGCTGATGTTTTTGAAGACCACCTCTAATAGTCCATGGATTTATTAGTTTGTGTTCTTCCTTTGCTGGTAACACCTTCCCACTATGAAGGTGATGACTAAACCCTGTGATCAGGGGCCACACTTGTTTCCCAACCGTGGAGTGCCTGGCACGAGTTTGGGCATGGAGTGGGTGTTCATTCAGAAAATGATATCAAGGGAGGACAGTGTGAAGAGGCATTCAGAGAGACAGACAGGCTGCTTGAAGGCTTCTCCTGCCAACTATTAGTATGTGATATTGGAAAACTATTTAATATTCCTATTAAGAATAAAAGGACTTGGATCCTGGTATTGTTATAAGATTAGAATAAATTAATAATGTGCAAAAATCTTTGAACACTACCAGATGCAAAGGCACTTGGTGATAGTTGGATGTTGTTGTTACTAAGAGTTGTTATGACAATGACTTCCCTGACATCTTACCTACGATGCTGCTCTGTCACCCCTCTCTGATAGACTCAGCAGAGGGAAGGAGCTGTGTACCAGAAGTCAGGAAGCCCAGGTCCTGGCCTTGACTCTTCCTAAAACTAACCGCCTCATCTTAGACAAATAACTTCCTCTTTGAGCCTCAGTTTCTTAAGAGGGTTATGGTTAGGCTCAGATATGACTATAGAGACAAAAGAACTGTACACACATTCTTGTAAGACTCTTGGAGTTTTCAATTTCTACTTGACCCCAAATAGAAGCCAGAGAGTTGATGGAAGTTCCCCAGGGGCTTGATACTTCTTCACAAGCAGTTAGGAAGCAGGACACAGAGAGGAACTCTGGATCCTGAAATGAGAACCTGACCCTGTGCCCAACAGAAATGGTGTGGAGGCCCCAATGCCTCCCTGCTGCTGCCGTGGTTCAACCGCACCTGGGGCAGACCAGGTACAGGTGAAAGCCACCGCCCCTGCCCCTGGCATGGTGCTAAGTGGAAGGAAATGCTTTGTCCCCACAGCAAGCACAACATGATGGGGCCATGACATGTACAGTTTCTATTTTCCCCTCCATTGTAGCATTTAACTTATTGAACTGTGACTGTAGGATTCTGTTACCTGTGGTCCCTGTCAAAGCAAGAGCTTGCCAAGGGCACGAACTGGGTATTATTTGTATCTATATTCATAGCATCTTACAAGGCACCTGGGACACTGAATATTTGTTGAATAAATAAGGCAATAAATAAATGGTTGATAGTAGTAGTATCAACAAGAACAAAAAGTTGACCAATGCCTTTACTGTATTTTACTCTATGTAAGCACTATATTCCAACGAATTGTTCCAGCACATTGTTCCAATTAATCCTGCTGCCAGGACTATGAGGGAGATATTCCTATCCCTGTTTCAAGGATGGGAAAACAAAGATTCAGGAAGAATAAAAAACACAAGCAAATTTATATACCCAGCAGCCAAAAGAACCAAGATTCACACTGAGATATGCTTAAATCCAAAGCCCAGTTTCAACCAGGGACCAAGTATTCAGCATGAGAATGGATTAATCTAAGATCCCAAACCTAGAGCTAACCTGAAATTTGATTAAATTTGGATTTCACAATTTTCTCCTTCTCTACTTAATATTTTCTTGGTAAAGTACATATCCTTAAAATCTTTGCATTTATAGTTTTCTCAACGCCAAGTCTTTACCTGAATAGGGTTGCCAAGCCAATGGGACGACAATTGTGATAAAACTGACCACCACGTCCAGGAGCCCAGAGCAGGGACGTCTGGAGGGAGGGGCAGCAGAACTCTCAGCTCTGAGAAGTCAGCACAGGTGCTTTCTTCTTTCCAAAAGATTGTTTTTCCAAAAATTCAGTCTAACTGAATCTCCATTTACCATCAAGGCGCAAATCAGAGTTGAACTGGCATTGCGTGCACTGCTCTGCAAAGTCCACTCTGGTGGGGAGCCTGAGTTTTAGCCTGAAGCCAGAGGTCTTCAGCTTATTTGCTATCAGGACTATTAGCTGAACACCATCTAAAACGAGGGCTCTTCAAAGTGCTGATTTGTTTCTTAGGTGTCTGACAGTGGCAGACATTGGAAATTCTGGAATAAAACATATGGACACATTTAATCTGTTGACAATTACCTTGACTCATCCCAAGTGGCAAAGGGAAAAAGGAAAAAAACAATTCATTTTGAAAGCCCTTTTCGGAAAAGAACTGATTTAGAACGATTTATTTGCACAGTCACATTGTAATCTGAAAAGGCAATAAATGAAACAAGCATTGTTATTTCTTGGGGCCACTGTTCCTATTATTGTTTTTATGTGGATTAAATGTGGGGAAAGGATCAACAGCCCTGGAGAATTAAGACCCATCCTGTCTCAAAGAATAGGAGCAGAGAGGTGGCAGAACCAGGAACAGAAGGAATAAGAAGGGACCCCAGGGGGCAGTGTGAAGACAGACAGCAGCGCTGGCTCAGTCTCCGACCCCAGGGGCCATAACTACTGAGCATAGGTGGAACAAGGTTGGCCTTGTGGGCCATATCTAGACCTCAGAATATTGGTTTCCGCTGGCTCGTGCAGATTCAGTGAATAAAATCTGGATATTTGAGAGACAGAATGTCCAAAATTCCCATGCTACAAGACAGGTGAAGTATCAGCAACTCTACTCAGTGGTATTACTCAGGAAGAGATAAGCACAACATAGAAAAGAACTGCACACGAAAAGAGGGCCTGTAGGCCACAAGGGAGACACTCAGACAAAGGGAAATGGAAACAGGTCTCCAAGAGGAATTGAATCGCCACAGCAGCGACCTGGCTGACACTGTTTTGGACTGGAACTCCAGGTTAAAACTGATGGCCTGCTATTGATTTATCAGGGTTTGGTATGGGATAAGGGCCGAGAATAAAAAAGTGAGCCATGCATCAGCAGTCTTGTTTCTCCTAAAATGTATATTATAGTGAGGGAAAGAAAAAAAATACAAGATATTGAGTCTTTTGCCTCAATATTCGGAAACATGAAAATAATAATAGCTGCTTTGCCTAGATCACAGTGTAGTGTAAGAATCAAATGGGAAAGCTCCTGAGAAACATTAACGATTCTCTTCAAGTAAGATGTTATTTCATTGTTTTAAATTGCTTTGAACAGGATGTTAAAGAATTGTGGTAATTAATATAATAGAAAAGTTTAATGTGGATATTGGCTCAGAATGATGAAGAATGCTTACAACTGTTCAAACAAAAACTGGAATCAAGTCGAGAAATCAGACAGTTAAAGGGGTGGAAAATGACTCAGCTAACACACTGGCCAAATTTGTGAAGTGGCATATGCTCCCTTCAAGGAGAGAGCTGTCACTTTTGGAGACTCTGAGGCTCTCTGTGCCAGTGGGAAATGAATGAACAAGAAAATTGATGAGATGGCCAACCACCTAAGACTGGTGACTAATTTTCTCAGGAACCAATCACAGATGGGCTTCCATTGATCTGAGATACAAGGTACAGCAGAGAGGAGAGATGAAGAGAAGACAAAAAAGCAAGACTGGTGCTCATGAGCGTCAAAGAAAGAGGATACGGCTGAGAGAGAGATAGAGACAGACAGAGAGAGAGAGAGAGAGTCAGAGGGAGCAAGAGAGGTGGAGAGGGAGAGAGAGACAAATAGAGGGGTTTGGACAAGGTAGTATCTACAAAGAACTGTTCTGTATAGACCATCACTGCAAAGATGTTTAGAAGAAGTGGGTGAGAGAAATGATGAAGACCCGAGAGAGTATTAAGTGTGGCTTTACATAGAAAAGACTTGGAAGATTAGAGGCTACACCTCTAGATATCACCTAGCACAAATCTTGGCCTGGAGTAGGCACTAATTCAATTGGTTTCATTATATTTTCCCTCTCCTTTACCACAGTGATTGATTTACGGTCAGGTGTCATCTCTCGTGTGACAGTGTTTCACAGTGTCTTCACCACTGTCATACAAGTCCTTGGTGTTTAGGGAGTCTGTGTTGCATTTCTGTTCTTGAGTTTTCCTCTTGGGTAATAGAAGTCACAAAGCCTGGGACACCTTGGTCAAGAAGGATGAAAGTAACTCCACAGCACCTCCACAGAGAGTGGGTTGGAATGGAATGTTTTTATATATTCAAGAAAGTGGGAGGGGAAGTTGAGGTACTCTTGAAGATTACATCAAAAAAGTGGAAATAATGTTTGTTAAAATGAGATAATGGTGGTTACAGGAATACAGACACATAGAAATACATCAATCTGTTTACTTACGCATGATGTACTTTTCATACCTTATTATATATAATTGATACTTCTATTGGAAATATAAACTAGAAGGAATATACTTGAAGGTCAATGTACTTTCTGAATTCCACAGAACACATTAGTTTACTGCCACTAATGATCAGTAGACGAGCTGGACATGTCTTAAGCTGTATGCTGACTGTCCCATGCATAAAACAGCATATGTGGGTAGTGAAGGTCACTCCTACAGAGAGTGAGCCTTGTCTCCTACAGAGTGTGAGCCTTGTCACCCACACAACATGCAACCAGTGCTCGTGGACTCTGGACACCAAAACTTATGAAGGAAAGAGAGAGAAAACTACTATTCTTTGAGAGCTTACCACATGCTTTATGTTACCTCATTTAATCCTCGCAGATGAAGTCATTGAAATGTGCTCAGAGGGATTGATTCTTCCAAGGGAGCAATGTGCCATGACGAATCAGAGAACTCAATGGCTGTGGCAAAGAACTCTTCTTCATCCCAAACCAGAATACCATGTGCTGGCTTTCAACTTTCCATTTTTCTCATCTGAATGTTTCCCTGAGATTCTGGTGGTATCAGAAGCAGCTTCTCTTATAGAAAGAGGTCTAGTCTGGAAAATGCGTTCCCACTATTATAGAGAAAAGCAAAATCCTTTCCCCTATGTAGGCATTTTCTATGTGACAGCCATTCCCCAGATCAGCTGCCTGTGTTACTGACCAGATGAAAACTAGCATTCGTACAGGAAAACCCAGAGTGCAGGTTGGGGAGTCGGAGCCATGGTTTTTACTCAACCCCCATGGCTAACTCCCATTAGCAGTAATGTCTGTGATATGTGTGAGCCGAGGGAATACTTCACTTTATTAAGAGGAAATGATACATACAGCTACTTATGGAGCAAAATCAAATAGCAGGATTGCTGTTTGTCCATAGGAACTCTTTCTTATTAGTGTCATATACATGCAAACAGATACTTAAAAAGATTGATAACATATGGGCCCGGTATAGCCATACTATCTGATTGACGGAAGGCCAATTTTAAAAACAGAGAGGTATGGCTTTTTCCTACATTTTATAATAAGAATATTCCAATTTGAGAATCATCCCCTCGCTCCTTGTAAATATAGAATGCAGTATATCTAGCTCTTTAACAAATTAGGAAGGCGAAGACCCAAATGTGGTGATGTAAGCATGCTCTCTCTAACCTCCACTCTTTCTACTAAGCAATGTACGTTAATGAGTCAACTCATTCCCAGCCTTCCTGTTAGGTGCCAATTGCTTAAATCAAACGAGAAGTTCTTTCCTGCTCAGGACCCAGAGCTCAAGTGAAAGTTGTCAGATTTGATCAAGTCGATTTTCTCGAGAAGGAAATATTCCCTTCAATTTTCCAGGGTACATCTGTTTGCCCGGGTGCATTTCCTTGCTAATACCAGTGTGCCGAGAGCACTTTCAATGAACTTTAATTGTGTGCTTTACCTGACAGTCTTAATTGTAATCTGACTTCCTTGAGGTAGCAATCAGCCCAGTGAGGTAATCATCTCCCTGAAGCCCATAAACACACCACCTGCGCCTCTGCTGGGTCCCATTCCTCGTTTTCACTCCAGCGTCACGGGGAGAGGGGACACGAAGCCCGAAGAGCATCTTCAGAATAGCTGCTATTTTCCTGCCATTACGTTGGTGCGTAATTAAACACAGACGGAGCAATCGAGGATAAAAACAGTCCTCTTTGAACTCTAATAGTGAAACTGGTGTGTGAGCAGGGACTGGCCCTTTCAGTGAGGAAGAAATGGGTTCCACGTCGAGCTCATGCCGGCCGTTGCAGGTGTCTCCGAGGAGATCCTGGTTATACGGTTTCCTACGTGCGCATCAGGGCCTTCTCTTCATACACTTCACCTGTAAGCTCCTCTGTTTCCCATTCTCTGTTTCCACTGCTCACATCCCCGATTCTCATGTCCTCCCTCTTGGGTTCCTGAAGAGGGCTCTAGTTGGTCTCCATGTGTCCAGTTACCTCTATCTACCTCACACCACTTGTAATGATGAAGTAATCTTTCTAAAATGAAAATCAGATCAGGCCACAGATACAGCAGAAACAGTGAGTTGAGCTCCCCAGAAAGATGGCACTGGAATCACCAGTTTACAAACCACACCACGCCCTGTCCCAAACCCACAGAAATGAACCAAAGGAAACAAGGAAACGTCAACAATGTCAGACCCGATGGAGCCAAACCGATGCAAACACCAAAGACAGTAAATCTCATTTTCCACAATAGAAATATGTGTGTTACATTTTTAAAAAGAGGACACTGCCATAATTAGCATCATGAATTCCTTTCTGTGTGTCATAAACTTTTAAATTAAATATTCATGTACAAC
The DNA here is from genome assembly GCA_030848825.1 of Tadarida brasiliensis. NCBI lineage: Eukaryota > Metazoa > Chordata > Mammalia > Chiroptera > Molossidae > Tadarida > Tadarida brasiliensis. Next base: position 66,118,104 of record CM061270.1, on the reverse strand, counting down.
TAATGACATTTTACTGGTTGAATATAATTTAATTGCCTTTCACAGCAATTTATTTATACAGTTTCCTTTTTTTTCAACATTTCCTTTTTTCCAATGTTTAGAAATAGCAGAGATAAACAATATACAATTAAAGTTTTTCACACGTAATCTATTATTTTCTTGGAGAAAAACGTCCTTAAGACAAGTGAAAGGGTAGGCATATTGCTGAAACTAGTGATATCTTTTGCAAACTGCTTTATAGAAAAGTGTCCTTCTAGTGATAGTAATGGATGTGTTACTGTTTCTTTCTTCCGTTAGGATCGAGGTTAACAATCACTTCATGGGATTATTGGTCCTATATATCAGTATAGACGTGTGTGTTTGAATTGTACATGTATATGTTTCTCATATTTTTACTGGCATCTTTATCTATCTCTTATTTATCTATAAGAGCTCTTTACATGTTGATTTTAGAGAGAGAGGAGAAGAAACATCGACCCGCTTCCCATATGTGCAACCTAAGTATGTGCCTGACTGGGAATCAAACCTGCGACCCTTTGGTTTATGAGATGATGCTCCAACCAACTGAGCCACACTGGCCAGGGCAAGAGCTTATTTGTATATTGATAGTAATAATAATACATTTCTTTAGTCAGCTAACTCTCCCAATCTCCTAACATAGATGGCCATTTTAGTCATTTTCCCTCTTGTCAAACCCGCAGTACCTGCTCCATGACCCTTAATTTTACTCAATGTCCTTATTACCCACTTCATTGGAAACCTGAAGCAATTAGAAACCCATTCGCACTTAGCAACACCTGCACCCATGTATGCCAACTTCTTTCTTGCTGCTAAAAATGAACTCCCCATGCTCCCAGCTAAAAGCAAGCCTCCTCCGCTGCACTAGCTCTCAACCTCTTGAGAGTTAGTCAAGGGCATCACACCAGAAATGTTCTCCTATACTCTCTCTGTCACCAACGTCCCGGACCTCTCTACTGGAGTATTCCAATCAACATCTACTGTTGCTCTTTTCATTTCTCCTATCTAAAAAAACAGCAACAGCCCTGGCAGGTGTGACTCAGCAGTTAGAGTGTCGGCCCGTGGACCAGAGAGTCCCGGGTTCGGTTCCCGCTAAGGGCATGTACTTCGGTTGCGGTTTGTCCCCAGCCCCGGTTGGGGTCGTGTGGGTGGCAGCCAGTCGATGTGTCTCTCTCGCATCGATGTTTCTCTCTCTCTCTCTCTCTCTCTCTCTCTCTCTCTCTCTCTCTTCCTCCCTCTCTCCCTCCCACTCTGTCTGAAGATAGATGCAAATAAAAAATAAATAAAATAAAACAACAACAACAACAAAGAAGTACTGTTGTTTTGAATTCAACCTCCAGCTCCCAGTTTATATTTCTTTTCCATTTCACAGCAAAAGTCCTTGAAACTATTGTCCAGATGTTTATTTACTGGCTCCAGCCCTGTCCTTCCATTCTCTCCTAAACCAATTCCAATTAGACCTTCTTCCTCATAACTGTACTATGTTTTGACATGGTAATAGTATTTGAATTCTTCTTCTGAAATGTTTTCAATTAATTCTCAGATACCACACTCTTTCAATTTTCCTATCTTCTTGTTTCACTTTTCTCAGTCTCCTTTGAGAATGGGCTGACTGTTCAGTTTACTTTATTTTATTTATATATTTTTTAAAAGCCACCCCTCTCCTCTCTTCTTTGTTTATACCAAGTATCTCTCTTGGAGATTTCATCAGTTTCATGTGTAAGCTGAACAGTCTTCTAATTATATCTACTATTCAGACTTATCTCTTGAACTGCAGACTCAGATTTCCCACTGCCTGCTATATGCGGAGATCTAATAACATCTCAAACTTAGTAGATCCAAAATCAAGCTTGTGTTTTTTCCTCTTAAACTTGCTTCTCCCAAGGTCTTTTCTTGACCTTTGATGGCATGCCAATCATTCCAGTGGCTGAGGCCAAACTTTGTCTCGATTTCTTCCTTTTTCTTTTAACCCACACCTAATTCATCTGCAAATTGACTTGGCTCTACCTTCAGAATACAGACAGAATCTGGAGAAAGCAGCGGGGGAGTAGGAGCAGGAAGGAGGGGGTCAATAGGGGAAAAAGGGGGACATCTGTAATACTTTCAACAATAAAAAAATATGTACAGAATCTCCCTACAGCAGGCTCTCAAGTAACATCATTTTGTTCAGTGTTGTTTAATTATAATTTTGATAAGATGCCATAGGGACTTAACTTTAAAAAAATTTTTTTTATTAATTTTAGAGAGGGAGAGGAAGGGGGAGAAGGAGGGAGGGGGAGATAGAGAGAGAGATAGAGAGATTTGTTGTTCCACTTATTTATGCATTCATTGGTTGATCTGGCATGTGTCCTGATGCAGGATCGAACCCACAACCTTGGTGCATTGGGAGGACACTCTAACCAGTTGAGCTACCCAGCCAGGGCCTGAGGAAGTTAACTCTTGTTTATATAAATGAGCTTATGGTAAAATTGTTTTTATTATACATCGTTTTGCTTGAAGTCTCAGAACCCACTGACATTAAGAAAGATTTGCTGCATTTCTCATAACCTGCACTGCTACCCCCTGTCCATGTGCTCATCATCTTTAACCTAAAACAATTCAACCACTCTATCAGTGGTGTCCCTGTTGCTGCCCTTGCCCTTTTATAATTTACTTTCAATAGAGCAGTCACTATGATCCTGCGAAAACATAAATCCAATCAGGAAACGCTTCTGCTGAAAGCCCCAGTGGTTGACCAATCCATGCAGACAAAAATCTAGAGCTTTTTAAATGGCCTAGAAAGTTCTACCCCTTTCTAGACCTAGTCTCTTTCTCTGAGTGGATTTTATCCCCCTTGTCCACTTCTCTACAACCACGGTGGCCTCCTTGCTGTCATTCAAACATGCCAGGTGCACTTCTGCAACCCAGCTTTTGCATTTGCTGTTCTCTCTGCCTAGACCTCTCTTCCCTCTGTATACGTACTGCTCACTCTCTCAGATAGCACGTTGCCAGTGGAGATTTCCCATGGTTGTTCAAGTTAACACTTCGAAATCTGAATTTCTGTACCACCCATCCTGCTTTATTTGTTCCTCATTGTGCAAACACTGTGTAGCATGCTATATAATTTACTTAGTTATTGTATCCTTTGTCTAACTCTCTAGGCTAGACTACAAGCTCCACGAGGGCAGCGTTTTTGCTTTTATTTATCCACTAATTTATATCCCATAGCTAGGATTGTGTAGGGAACACCGAAGGAACTCAATAAATATTTGTTAAATAAATAAATGAGATAATTAAACACAAAATCCTCTCATTAAAACACCCAAGTACTCACCCCAGTCCACACACATGAGCTTATTGTATAAATTGCAAAAGAAGATCATTTGTCAGCAGGAACACTTAGTAGCTTCAAGAGGGAAAATAGATCTTCCAAGGCCAACAGTCAGATTCACACCAGTCTGACTTATCCACAGCACAGTAGCTGCTTAGTACTAAAGGCATAATAACCTCAATGTGCTCAGGGAAATACTGTCAAGCTTAAATTCTTTAATAAGCTAAACCACCATTTGAAAGCATGAAGTGAAAATAAACAAAATGCAGATATAAAAACTAAATTGTTCTCATCATGATTGTGCCATTTTCTAATTGTGTGACCCTTCCCAAGTTTCTTAACAGTTATCTCTTAATAAGTAGATAATTATATTATTGTTCCATAGGGCTTATTATAAAAGTTCAATGAGGTTATACATGCAAAGCTTTAGAATATTCTCAAAATTTCAGCTATGTTCTGGATCATTAATACTATTATTGTGTTATTAGAAAACATGAAAATCTCTCTATTTTAAAAGCTTATCCTAATCCTAATCCTACTACTCATTTTGTCTACTGAAATGAAATAAGAACTATGTCAATTTTACTTATAACTCAAGATGAAAGATCATAGATAAAATATTAGCATATCAAATACACCAGTGTGTCATTACCATTTAGGGTGTATCCCAGAGATGCAACGCATGAATGGATTAATATCAGGAAATCTATTAATGTAACTCCATATATTAAAAGATTAAAGGTGAACAACTATACGATTATCTTGGTAGAGGGCTGATAAAACTCAACATTCCTTTTTGATAAAACCCTCAGTACACTTAAGAAAACTTTCTTACCCGAAATGATTTTTCACCAGGTACATACACTCTGAAATTAGAATCCCTAATTCTGGATTCCATTATCTATTGGTGCTTCAGGCAAACTGCTTATATTCACCCTGGACCTCAGTTTCCTCAAATGAAAAGTGGGTATACAAAGGATACAGTGTCATCAGATTGTTATAAAGATTAAATTAAAAATGTAGTAAGTATTCCCTAAACTATGGCTTAAAATGTATTTAATTGTAAAACACAATTCTCACTACACTAATGATGAATGTGAGATGTTCAATGTCAATATTCTTTTTAACATTTTGTTGAGGATTCGAGAAAACACATTAAAGTAAAAAAGAATGGTAGGTACAAATGTTAAAAAAGAATATTTAAAGAAGTCACTAATTAAAAATATAAATATTACATAGAAAACTCTAAGAAATCAACTAACTACTAAAGCTACTACAATTAAATTAAATATCTGAATAAAAATCACCCAACTGGTGTGGCTCAGTGGTTGAGCATCGACTCATGGACCAAGAGGTCGCCAGTTCGATTACTGGTTGGGGCACATGCCCGGGTTGAGGGCTTGATCCCCATTGAGGGTGTGTAGGAGGCAGCCAATTGATGTGTCTCTTTCATCGATGTTTCTATCTCTCTCTCCCTCTCCCTTACTCTCTCTCTAAAAATCAATATAAACATATTTTTAAAAATCAACATAAAGCTTTTGCATAAACTGGTAATAATTTTAAAAGTGTGATTTTTAAAATCCACTCACAAATGCTACAAAAAGCCATTCAATTCCTAGAAACACATTAACGAGAAGTGTACTGGACCTCTGTCAAAAGTGATATCGACATTTGGAAAAGACCTAAATAAAGATTCCGTGTTAGAAAGACTCAGAATTGCACATATGTCCATTTCTTCCACATTCATTAATAAATAAGCACCAACACATATTAAAATATAACTTTTCAAGCTGATTCTACAGTTGATGAAGAAGTATGCAATAGTAAAGAATTTTAAAGCAAAGAATAACCAGGTAAAACTTGACCCAATTCAAACATATAGTAACTAGAATACTCCTATATACACACACACAAAAATGGAGATGTGTATCAATAGATTCAATTTCAGATCTAATAAAATTTACTTACTTAACTGTGAGAAAAGGTAGGTAATTTAACATGTTTTTGAGAGAATTGGTCCTCTCTTTGCAGAAAACTAAACCCACCTTCATGCTTCAACTCTTATCCCTCCATCTTCTATTCCCCACACAGAAGTACAGCATCCTTTTAAAATGCAAATCTGACTATTTAGATTTTCTGCTCAAATCTCTCTAATGACTTCTCATCACAGGATGAATAAAATGTGAAGTCACACTTATATTCTCTGAGCCCCTAAACGTGACAGAATCCTGACTATTTTTCTAGACCGCTTTTCATCTCATCCACTCTGCCCCCTCACACAGCTCCAGTTTCCCTGCCCCCTTGCTGTGCGCCCCCCTGCCCCCCACCTGGAGTGTTCTTCCACCAGGTGTCTGCCTGGCTCACTCATCCATCCCATTCTGACCTGTACACAAATGTCACTTCCTCCAAGAGCACTCCTCTAAAATCCATATTTTAAAAAGTCACCCTGGCCTGATTTATTCTTCTTGATTCCACTTTTTACTACCTCAATCATATCCTATGTAACCATATATTTGTTTGCTTATTGTTCATCTTCCCCCACTAGCATTTAAGTTCTATGACAGCAGGGACCTTGTGTTGTTCTCACTTGTATCCTTAAAGTCTATGACACAGTATGCCCTTAGCAAATATCTATGGAATAAGTAAATTAATAAAGTTAGTGTGTTCTATATTAAAAAAATAATTATATTAAAATAGATTTAGAGAGATAAATGTGCAAAAAGCTACAAAAATATTAGCATAAAATAGATGATCATTAGTTCTATCTTATATTGGGGGAGGGCTTCCGAAGCAAGATGCAAAATTCAGAATTCATAAAGGTAAAGAGAGGCAGGTTTTATCCAAGAAAAAAAATTGAGCAAACAAACAAATGCAAGAAAACCTGAAATGTTTAAATAAACCAGTTTATGTGGCAAGGACAGAGGCCAAGTACAGACTGGGATGAAAACCCTGGCATCATATTGACATGGACGAGTGATTCACTAAACAGAGGTGCTTAAGAGATTGTACAGATTGAAGAAAAATACAGATAATTCCATGGGGGAAAATGGGTAAAAGTCACTAACTGACATGACTTTTTAAACTGCACTAAAAAACATGAATATATAAATTGCCTATTATCATGGCAAATATTAAGATGATCAGATAGCTCAACGATTGATAAAATAATACCCCCAAAATGGACATTCACATACACCATTGGCAATAGTGTAAATTTGTATAATTATTTTGGGAAGAAAATTTGGCTATATATTTTGGAATTAAAGGAGCACATTTAAACATTCCTCAAAGGATAGAGGAAAGTTGATTATACTACAGCCATATTATAATATTCTATGTAGCTATTATAAACAAAGAACAGAAAAACCTTTAAAATTATTGACAAACGTCAGAGGGAATGGGGGTGGAGTGACTAGATGAAAGAAAGTTAAGAGATTAGACAAAGAACATATATGCATAGCCCATGGACACAGACAACAATGTGGTGATGACCAGGGGAGGGGAGCAGGGGCTGGGTAGAGATGGAAAAAAGAGGGAAAATGGGGAACAGCTGTAATACTGTCAGCAATTAAAAAATTATATTAAAAGAAAAAATAGTAACAAAAATATAAATTGTGTGATCTATGACTATATAATACTATAAATATACATATACACATAAAAATACAAAGTATTAGAAATGACTAGTGTTATACATACTAAGACTTTCCCATGGTTATCTGGTAAGAGGGAAAAGAAGGATTGATATGGCACTACCATGTTTTATTCTATATTTACAAAAATTTGCTGCAACTGTTATAGTCATAAATTGTAGAGCAAATAGCATCTGTTGCTTACCATCAGGAGTAGAAGTCTGAATATTTCTGCCCACTGCACTTGGTGTCACAGTCACCAAGGAAAACACAGAAAATCAAACATGGGATGGAACAATGTTTTACTCACATAGAGAAGAGACAGAGCTATGTTAGCTTTAGCATTGGCAATGGTCCCCTGGGGCCAGTGGTCAACAGCAGCCAACACAAGGTCATTGGCCTTCATGCTACCCTCTTGTGCCTCAGAACAAAGGATCCTATCCCCTCCCTGGTGGAGACAGATACACCACTGGGGTTGGCCAGGTGCTTTATGATACACACACCTAAGCAAAATCTAGGAGTACATATTGAGTCTGAAAGGGGAAAAGGTCTTCCCACACACGGTGATAAGCCCAATACTGGCTGTGAGGTCTTATTACTTCTTGGTAAGGGAGTGTTTCAGGTCTCTGGCTTGTTCTTATGCAGCTGATCAGGTGCCAAAAGACTGCATGCATATGACCGCCTTTTCCAACATACAATAGTATGTATTTTTTAATTATTACCAAATATTTAAAGAATGAAAGAGAATGTTTAAAGCACGATACAACCATAAGACATTTGAAGGAAACTAACAATTGTGTATCTTTTGTAGACCCTACTGTATGTTAGGAGCCAAAGGGTGTTCTTCACAAGATTGAACACCCCTGCATCACCTTCTGAGTTGGGTATTTTCACTTCCAGTTTATAATTGGAGAGTTATAAATAACTTGTATTTTCTCGTTCAAAAATTTTTACTTAATGGCTAAAACATCTGCAAGAGTGAGAGAAAGAAATGGCACTCTGATGAGAGAGGGGTCAGGAGAAAAGAGGGACAATGCCACCTGGAGTATAGGAAGACCCACAATCAAGGTCCTGCTGGAGTTAGCCAAAAGCAACTGCTGTCCAAGGTCCTGATAAAATTTCCAGTACCTTCACACAGCAGTTCAGACCAACAATTTCAGGGAAGTTGCAGTATGTCTTGGAAGTGCACGTTGACTAGACTGTCTGAGAGTACCCTCCCCACACCCCAGTGCTCCCGCCATACAGGTCAAGGAGCCACAGAAATAAATTGCCTGCAAAAGATGAGCAATTTATTTATTTTTATTCCCTATGATCCAATATAATACTGGCTCAGAAGTTATTGCCATTTGCAGAGAATTAAGACAATTATTATTCATAATTGCTTCTTAGAATCAAGGGAACATCTGAAAATAAAATTTTACTCCTTAAGAGATTAGATATTTCATTCTTCTATCTCCAAAAGCAAACAGGCACAACCAGGAACAAATTAACAGATTAACTTCTCTTCAATTATTATTTTAAAAGAATCAATAAAAGGGGGATATTTTTAAGAGAGAAGTTTTGTAACCACAAGTCATGAAGAATTCAGTTTGATTTTTGTCAGAATAAGAGATCGTTGACAATTACATTGCCAGTGAATGAACTAGAAAAGAAAAGGCTGAGGAGAATAAAGGACTTTTTAAAAGCTTAATTTAAGCAAAATCCTGCTGGTAAAAGTGAGATTGCCTTATTTATTCAACAAACATTGACTGATTTTCTGTGATGTGCCCAGTGCTATGCTAAGCAGAAATGTTAAGTGTTAAGCAAATAAGAAGCAAAACAGAACTGGCTCATGCCTCAATTTAATTTAAAGATGATAGGTTTTTTTCAGATAAAAATAAAAAATTTAATAAAATTACTATTTCTCTGGAAGTCTAGCCATCACAATATAAGATTAAGTTTTTTTCATCAAGTAGAAAGAAGAAGCTAATGAACAAATGTGTACGGATTGGATGATTAGCAAGGTTAAAGAATGTAAATAATTGCAAAATAAATATATAAAAGTAATTACAGTCATATGTACAAGAATTAAGTGGTTAGTAAAATTTGAAACGAAAATATAAAATATATAAAAAATTATCAGTTCTCCCTATTGAAATACACTTCTCTGTTTTCCAATATTTTGCAATTTCAAACAGTAATGTAATAAATATATTTGAACTTCTATTTTCATCATTTTATAATAATCTTTAAATGTTGTTTTTACTGTTTGTATAGCTATTTGAATAGCATGTGGCTGGATTTATTTTATTTTTATTTTTCCAACATCTTCAATCCTGATAAAACATATGAGTTTAATAACTATATTTTATTGTGACTACTGGTACATTGAGATGATTTATGTAATCTTATTTTATGTCTTCTTTTAACTGTTTTTCTTATTTTCTGCTCTTTATTGGATTGGCCAAATGTTTTATTTATTTATTTATTTATTTATTTATTGCTTTCTCTACCTGTTGAATAGATGTACAAACTATTTCTTTTGTTTCAGCAGCTATACTTAAATGTTACGACTCAAAATCGTGAAAGTTAATCCACCTTTCCAGTCTCCTTTGTTTGTACAAACATTGGAATTCTTTAAAAACCATCGACCCCAAATCTCGCCTTCTCTATTAACATTTGGTATTTTAGTTCTCCCAGCTTCTACACTTTTTAAGGTAACCCTATTGTTTCTGGTCAATGCTTTTAGATTTAGATACATTTGCTACTTCTTTCGCTTTACTCCTTGCTTTTGGCTTCAATATCCTTCTTGCTGAAGCAAATCCTTAGTAGTTATTACAGTGAGAATCTGTCCGAAGTAAATTCCTTCAGTCTTTGCTAGAAAATCCCATTTCACCTTATTCTTAAATAAAGTTTAACTTTGTTTTAAACTTTAAGTGATCCATTGTTTTCCCTCGGTTTTGTATTTACTATGGTTGGTAAAATATTTTTTATATGTCTATTTGGCATTGCTTTGTAGAAATAACTCTTCTTTCAGAAAACATGATTATGTTTTGTGTTTAATGTTACATGACTTTACTATAATTTAACCAGGTATATATTCACCCTGTATAAGACTCAGAGAGTTCAGTCAATCTGAAAATTCAGACTTTCATCAATATGGGCAATTTCTCAGTAATATATTATGTCTCCCCTATTTTCTCTTGTTCTTGCATAGAAACACCCAGATTGTCCTTATCAATTAGCATTATCTCAGATGATTTTCTACCCTCTGCCTTCCAATTAATATATTCACTCTTCAACTATATCAAATCTATCTGTCAACTAATCCAAGGAGAAAATTTTTTATTTATTTTTTTATTTTAGTAATTTTGAATTTTGGTTTTTACACTATGTGTTTGGTTCCTTGTCAACAGTGTCTCTTCCTATATCATATGGTACAGTTCTTATAGTATTTATTGCTTCCTTTTTCTGTCTGATCATTCAAAAATTTACTTATTTTAAATTTGTTTTATTATTTCCACTTCTATTTAGTGTACTTGTTGATTCTCTTTCTTTCTCTCTCTTGATATTAATTTCATAATAAAATAATGGTTTATAATTTTTAAGGTAAGTTAATAGTCACTAGAAGCTATATTTAGTGAGAATTCTATTTTTCCTTGATTGTAAGAATATCTCTTTAGAAATATTGACCTCGAATAGGCCTTTCCCCTGGGTTGGTTGGAGGTGTGAATTGTAAAGTATAAATATGGATTTCATAGAAGGGGAAAATGCCTGAGATTACTATCTTTTCATGTCTGTTTTATTTTTTCCCCCCTGTTCATGCCTTCATCAAGGTGTAAGTTTCTGCCCTATTTTCCTGGATTCTTAAGAGTTTGTATAGTTTTCATTTTATGAATGGATCAGTTTTTTATAAAACCTGGTATTATGCAGTAGCTCATTTCTAATCCCCAGAACAAAGAGTATCTTCCTCTTTCAGTCGGTAGCAAAGTCCCAGACTCCAGCCAGTGAGGCCAGTGAGCCCTTGGACTCCTTCAGTTTCCATTCCCTGTTCAAACTTTGTGTTCCATCTTCATCTGGATATTTTTTCTTTTTTTATATTTTAAGCTCAGCTATATATTTACATTTGCAGTTGCTCTATTTTGAATGGCACGTCTATATATTTGAAATGGAAAATAAGATATCCTGGGTCAGCTCAGTCCAGCTATTTAATGGAAATCAACTTTGCATTTACATGAAATATTCTAATTGTCAATTTAGTTTTAGTCTTCTATGCAGAATGATTTCCTCAAGGGAAAAATCTAGATTCTATTTATCTGTGTTTCTATTTGTCCAACAGATGAACTTATCACCTATGTCCTCATTTTACTCTTGCCATTTTCTTGTGTGTCTGAATTTTGCTGCCTGCTGATAGAGATTTTGCAACATTTGGTTGCTACAACACAAACATATGCAACCATGGTGACCTTTAGTGTTTGGTAGGGTTTAATGAAGCTTTGTCTGAATGATGGCTTGAAACCCAGATGTAGAAAGCAAGCTTTCCCAGTCTCAGTTATTAGGAGAAAATGAAAACAGAAGCATAATTATAATGTATGTCTTTAGTAAAGCTGCCACGTGGGATTAGAGGTAGGCTTCTTTTTATTAAAAATGTTAAATAGTTGCTTCAAAAGTTCAATGAATCAATTAACATTTCTTTGTATTTAAGCCTGCATTTGGGGGAAAAGAAATTTGAAAGTATTTCACACCTATTTTATTCTTGTCAAGAAAACAGATTTTGAATCTTAAAGCAATATAATTTTGTTAAATATTTTTAGCAAGAATAATATTGTTTTAATTTGTCAATAATATTACACATTTGTATTTGTGTAATTACCTATAATAATTTTCTCGGAAGGTTTGAAAAACATAGACGTGATCACCTTTGGTTTAGATTTTGTGCTTCCATTACTTTTGTGACATACACACACACACACACACACACACACACACACACACACACACACACACACGTGGTTAGACTGCAATTATATCTATCTAGATACTAAAGAGTAATTTGCCTTTTCCAGGAAGTTGGTGGAGAGAATATCGTTTCCAAGAAACTACTGCCTTTATTTCTATTATAGCAATTAAATTAGAATTTCTCATCCTTTTCTTAATCCTTGATCCTTACAACTCCTTCTCACTTCTCTGCATGCTCCCCATCAGCCAAGCAAATTTCAGAGAGCTTTCCTTTCTGTAGCCTGTTTGAAAAAAGCAAGTGTATTGAAAACAATATTTCAAATTATGTCTCTGCACCTCAGACAATTTTTCACAGAATCAACAGCTATTAAACTAAAAATTCCCTGCCTTATACTAGAGCAGGACTTACCATAAATAAAAGGTCACAGTTTCTGTTAGTGAAACTTCTTTCAGTAAAACGGATCAACTCCAACAGAATAGTCCAAATTTCTCCTCTAACCAGATAAGAACTAATCTGTCTCAGGAGTTGGCAAAATGTAACCAGTAAGAAAAATCCAGTCCATGGTCTGTTATTACCTAAATAAAGTTTTATTAGAACAAAAACACACCCATTCGTTTCTGTAATAACAATGGCAGCTTTCTAGCTACATCAGCAGACGTGGAAAGCTGCAACTATTTCAACAGACTGTAAGCCCCACGTCCCCCAATAGAAATATTTACTATCTGGCTCTTTACAGAAAATTTTGCAGAGTCTTGTTTTAAATTACCTAGGTCTCCAGTGAGGTCAAATTTCTTAAGCTACTTATTGCACGAGGGGTTTTACCACTGGCATGGCTTTATAATTTATATTATAATTTATATAAAAATAATTTATATTTTGTTCAAAATATTTGCTGTATCTGTCTGGGAGGAGAATTATTGTTCTGGCTCCCTTAGCATCAGCCCTGGGCATATAACTTCGTTGCCCAATGAACTGTGAATTGAGTAATGTTTTCACCTCTAGGAAGAAGCTTTACGATCCAATGCATGCCTTGCCGTGCAAATTTTTCCATCTGGAAGGAGACTGGTGATGTCTTAGAAGTTGTTCTGACAGCTTGAGCCCTTAGTAAAGGTAACATAGACTAGAGTGGCAGCCACTCCATAGACTGAGCAGCATGAGTGAGAGATAAACCCTTATTATGTGAAAGCCACCGAGACTTTGGGGTTGCTTCTCATTGCACAATAACTAAACTGAAGCTGACTCATAAAAAGTCATTTGAAGAAAGATGTTTTAATTGGCTCCTCGAGAGAAGAGAAAGCTAGAGTGAAGACCAACTAAGCAAATAGATCAATGATTTTTTAAGAAGTCTGAGCCCAAACGAAAAGCAATTTAAAACTGTTTCTTTGCAATAAGCCAGTATCACACCTAGTAAACAATAGCAGGATAGATTGGACAGAGATTACACAGCTGGAAAAAAAAAAAAAAACATAATGGAAGCTGAAATAAAAACAAGAATCACTAAGCTTCAGTGGTGCGAAGTTAGAGATAAACCGAATATTGTCCCATTTCTATTACACACAGGCAATGAAGAAACGGTGCTTAATTCTGTGCTTTCATCAGTCAGGTAGATGTCTGTTTTATTCCTCACGATTCAAGTACTTGCATCTAAAGGAAATTAAACTAATTTCAGAGATATTATAAATTTTAACAAGAAGAACATCCTTGGATCAATTGTCATTCACAACTGATTTCAAAACTTTAAAAATGAAACACATACATAGTGAACCTATGAAAAGCTTACACAAAATACATACACTGATTAATGACGAGAAACTGTTTCTCTAAAGGATAGAAAAGAATCTTAATATTTCATTTTGGCAAATATATAAATAATCATGTATCTTGTCCCCTACCCATATGTTGCTGGTGAGATTGTAAGATGATAAAATTTTTCTAGGAGGCTACATCATGATAGGTATCAAAGATCATTACAATGATCATAACATTTGATCGAACAATATGCAACCAGAAATTTATCCTAAGGAAATAATTAAGCATGTATGAATACATCAATTTACAAGAATAATCTGATCACAGTTGATAACAAAAATTAAAAATTATATATATAGATATATAGATATAGATATATCCTAAAATACGGAACTGTTTAAAGAATCATGCCAAATCTTTTTTATGGAAATCTATTTATCAATTAAATGTTTGGTAATAGAAAAATAATAACATGAAAATAAGGTCATGGTGGATTATCAAGTAGAACAAACCAATGAACAACAAGATAATATTCATTATATATTATATATATATCAGAAACAAATATATATTATATATAGGAAACATTCTAGAAGATTAACAAAAGTGTGACTAATGATTAACTGTCGATCGTTACATCAAGAATGGTATTTAATGCCTTCTTGTCTGTATTTCCTAATTAGTTTATACTATGCATAAATTACTTTAGTTAACAAATAAAATTTAAATTAATAAATTATAATTACATACTAAGCACATAATTATTAATGTATGTACTTATACATAATATATATTATGTACTTACATGTTAAGTATACTATATATCACATAATGTAATATCATGTTGTTATGTTATGCTATATCTCTCTCCATACACACATATGTATGCTTACATATATACGTATTTCACCTAATATATTTTCATCACCTGACACAGGCATTCATTGCCACTTTATCTGAAGTGACACCCCCAAATTACTCTGCATCACATATTTCTTTAGAGCTACTCCAGAGTAGACATCAAAAATCTCTAAATGACTGGCTACTCCCTGGTGAGTCCTGCTTTTCCAAAGACGTCTTGTCTGTTATTTGTCAGGTTCACATCTATAATTTTTAGAAGTCAGAACGGTAATTCACACATAGTAGATTCTCAGACAATATTTACAAAATCAGAAAGCAATGTATTCTAAATTTATTTCTAAGTTTAATTGCTAATATTTATTTGGAGATTGCATTGATATTCTTAAATAAATTGGGCTCTCCATGGGCAATGCATATATGCATATAAATTCATTGGTTAATCTCTTCCCACCTCCCCTCCCAGCCCCCTGCCCTCTGAGATCTGTCAGTCTGTTCCATGTTTCTATGTCTCTGGTTCTATTTTATTCATGAGTTTATTTTGTTCATTAGATTCCACATATTAGTGAGCTCATGTGATATTTGTCTTTCTCTGACTGGCTTATTTCGCTTAGCATAATAATCTCTAGGTCTAGAAATCGTATTTGATCTAGACTTTCAAAATGATTTGTGCAAGATTGCATAAATACATTAGTATTTCTCTTTTTTCACTAAGTACTTCTGAATATTATTTGTAATTTCCTGACTTTTGTTCTTGATTTGTCTAGCTAAATATGAAATATTTTAAAAGATATATTTTGAAACTTTACTTGTGATAGTTCGCTTCTTTTATTTATTTCTATTTGTATTGTTAATATTTATATTTGTATTGCTGTTATAAGTGGTAATAACACACTTGCATAAATTTAGTATTTATACATTTTGTAATTCACTGATATTTTTTGTTAAATGTATATGTGTGTATACACTAAGGAGCATTTGAAAAGCAAAGCTCTTTCTTTTGTTTGTTTTTCTTTGGTATTTCATTTCTAGAGGTTGATATTGAAACAATTAAATTTTTATTACATTCATATCCCTCCATATGATTATTATCACCAATTTTAGAAATTTTCCCTAAGAAAATACTTAATTGTTTCTATTCCAAACTAATAATGATTCTCGGGTATGCCATCAATTTTATACAGTTTGTTAATAATATTTAACAACCGTGCTAAACATACACATCGACTTTAAAACATATCCTAGCCTGACTTTAGAGTAGTTAAGATATTAAAAGTATTTATTTTAGAATTTAGGGTTTATAGTCATTTATATCATGAAGACATAGTGACATTCACAAATACATTTAAGGCAGAATTATTTAAAACAGTAAAGTGATATTTAAATAAATGCCTAAAACTAGATAAATATCTAAGTGATATATACCAAGCGTATATCTTATGCAGCAATATAAAATAGTTATGAACATATAATTATGAGACTATTTATGAAAGAACATTAAATGAACAAAAGGAATAAAAAGTTATTCCAACGCCAGGAATAAAATTCTCTGAAAGCATGCTTGCGTGTGGATAAACACGGGAAGGGTATACAGAGAAAAATATTTAAAGAGCACGTTGGGTGTTCCCAGTGATGAGATTGGAGGAGATTCTACTGTTTTCCCCCATATCCCCAAGTAAATGTCATTCTAAGGGTATTTGTGCAATAAAGAAAAAAAGAAAGAAAATACCGCAAATGCAGAGATATGAAGAAAGCAGACAAGGCCAGTCTTGCATGATGCCCCTCCTCCTCCTCCCAGAATGCTGAGAGCAGGGGAGGAAAGACCAGCTGCAAGTGGTCCCATCTTCCTACCTGCGACATCCAGACAGCCAGACAGCAGGTGCACCTGAGCTACGTGGTGTGTACATGTGGTCGAGGGCCTGATGGAACCGAGTCCGGATCCAGACCTCTGTTCACTTGCAAGCATCCTGCTTCCTAATAAAATAATATTAATCTACACATTCATTTACCTTTTCTGTTTACAGGAATTTTTCTAAGCTGAAGATTGAAGACAAATATGAAGAAGGCTTAAGGAATGGCTGTAATTATCTTTGTTACTCAAGACACAAATGTTTCCCACAGTCAGCTTTCCCCAAAACCATTGCTACAGCTACTTAATTTCTCCTCTCGCCTTTTCCTGAATCGTATTGCGAAGCCTTAAATGCTCGATCATCACACTGCTGAGGAAAAGCAGCATGTCCTACTGTTTTATACCTGCTATATATTTTATAAACGTTGGGATAAAACAGTCCCCCTTATCTGCAGGGGATACTTTCTAAGACAACCCCCCAGTGGATGCCTGAAAGTAGGGGTAGTACTGCACCCTATATATACTATGCTATTTCCTATACATACATACCTATAAGAAATTAATTTATAAATTAGGCACGGTAAGAGATGAACAACCACCACCAATCTTAAAATAGAACGATTATAACAATTAATGTAATAAAAGTTATTTAAATTTGGGGGGCCGTTATGAAGTAAAATAAGATGTACCTGAACACAGTTCTGTAAAAGCTGTTCTGATGACTTAGAGAGCTGCTAAGGGGCCGGCAGGCAGGTAGCATACACAGCACAGGTGTGCAGGACCAAGGGATGACACGTCCCAGGTGGGATGGAGCAGGGCATCTCCAGGTTTTATTCCACTACTCAAAGCGGCACACAATTTAAACGTAGGAATTGTTTATTTCTAGATTTTCCATTTAATACGTTTTACTGTGTTTGACCACAGGTAACCATAAAAAGCAAAACCACAGATTACGGGAGACTACTGTTTAGTAGAAACCTCCTTTTTTTTTGCACTGAATCAAAAAAAAAGTGATCTCTTAACTGATACTGCTTTTTTTTTTTTTTTTTTATCCTCACCCGAGGACATTTTTGCATTCATCTTCAGACAGAGTGAGAGGGAGAGAGAGAGGAAGAGAGAGAGAAACATCAATGTGAGAGAGACACACCAAGTGGCTGCCACCCACACGACCCCAACCCGGGCCAGGGACGAACTGCAACCGAAGTACATGCCCTTAGCGGGAACCAAACCCAGGACTCTGTGGTCCACGGGCCGACGCTCTAACCACTGAGCCAAACCGGCCAGGGTGGTATTGCTATTTTTTAAACAGTCCTTGAATTTCCCCATAAATAACCTATTTTAATGTGAAGCTGAAACCAAATATTTCACACACAAAAAATGCCTGTGAAATTATTTTGTTGTTGTTGTTGTTATTATTCCCTAGTGATTCTGAAAGTAGAATATCTCCAGGGTGAAATTTCCATACCGCAGGTTTGCCCACTCTTCCGTTAGTTACTGGCCTATTTCTGGGCCTTCTGGTACTTTTGTTTTATGGACTCATATTGCAAATACATCACATTGCCATTGGCATTTCTCATTATAAACTCTCTTTTAATCATCTTTTTATTTTTTTTTCTTTATTGATTTTTGTAGAGAGAGGAAGGGAGAGGGAGAGGGAGATAGAAACATCGATGAGAGAGAACATCCATTGGCCGCCTCCTGCATGCCCTCCACTGGGGATCGGGCCCAAAACCTGGGCATGTGCCCTGACCGGAATCGAACCGATGACCTCTTGGTGCATGGGTCGACGTTCAACCGCTGAGCCACACCATCCAGGCTCTTTTTTATCATTTGTCCCATCTTGTTTTTTTCTACAAAAATAATTAAATGCAAAATCTAACCTATACTCTTTAGATTAATCTCATGCTACCCACATACACATTTGTTTTCTTATGTCAAGTTCTTAAAAATCAAGTCCAGTACAAAAATATATTTTGGGGAGATCTGGATGGTTATTTCTATGTTTTTCAATACTTGTTAAACATGATTATACAAACTAAACATATATAAGCTTTACTTTGTCAAACTATAATTTTCAAAAAGCTAGAACAACAAAGTGTATGCAAATATAAAATGAGTACATATCAAAGATTGTTTAGTTTATTAATGATTAAAACACTAGGATGCTGAACCTGGTTCAAAATATACTAGAGAAATAGAGATATTTAGAGTGGTTTAAAAAACATTTGGAATAAGATTGTTGGTTCATGTGCAAACTAGTTAATGTACATAAAGGATAGTAAAACTATAACCTTTGATCAAACATTGTTTAGAATTTGCACAAAAAATTAATTTTCATTGCTAGTAGATTAGCATCATCTGCACTGCTATCCTTACAAAACTTTAAAATACCCTAAAGTAGTAGTTAATAGTCAATCAAACAGGGAAGACACGAGACAAGAGAACCGGGTGCTCCCTGCCAGGCTGTTAGATATTGTTCGGAAGGACATTGAAAAACTTTCAGTAGCCCAGCCGGTGTGGCTCACTGGTTGAGCATCGACCCATGCACCAAGAGGTCTCAGGTTCGATTCTCGGTCAGGGCACATGCCCAGGTTGTGGGCCAAGTCCCCAGTGGGGGTCATGCAGGAGGCGGCCAATCAATGTTCTCTCATTGATGTTTCTATGTCTCTCTCCCTCTCCCTTCCTCTCCCTCTGAAATCAGTAAAGAAAAAGAAACATAGGCAAGAAGAAAAGAAAAACTTTCAGTAATCCTTTCCACGTTTTGGATAATTTTTTCCTTAACAATCTGAATTTCTGAATAATTATCAAGTCTTTACCTCTGTAGCGACCTAAATGTGGAGATGCCCACCTGTGGTAGAAAAATTGTGGCGTTTTCATCCCTGGTAAGATTTGGAGAACCTCAGAGTTCAGGGCTGCTTGGTCTTTGCCCAGCCAGCCAATGCAGACTTGACACAGACTATTCCAAGTGGGTATCCTTCCTCCAGGAAATATTTATGTTGTGTGTTGTACAGAAGAAAATTAAATCCTTGCTCTTTGGGGCTGAAAGCCTAATTGAGAAGACAGATGTACAAGCAATTACAGTGGAATCTGACAAGTCTTTGCAGGATGCTGTGGGGCCCCAGGGAGCAGCTCCTCAAGTCAGGGCTTCTGAGTCAAACCAGCCTGAATTTTACCACTGAAATCATGTTGTTTATTGACTGCAGAAAGCATCCATAATAAATTTTTATACCTCAATTTTAAGGTTGAAATCTCAAAAAATAAAATAAAATGCACAACACATTGACACATTTCTCTGACTCCGGAACCTGAGAATATTAAAACAACTTAAATTGATTAGATGACTCTGGGTCATTTTGCTAAATACACAACATCATCCTGGACTGTCACTCAGCAATGATGCAGAAACTAATGGGTCATAAAGGACTTCTATTTCCCCCAAATAAATAATCCCAGCCTGCTATGTTTTTAAACTACTGTATCTGTTTTTTATGGGTTTGTGTTTCTTGCAATGCTGCCTGATATTGCTGTAAAATATTTTTGTCATAATTATTCTGTGTTTTGCATAAAAATGATGTAAATGTGTAATCATTGGATTTATTTTTCATATCATGATACACTCTATGGGTGCTACAATGCATAGGATAAATTGTTATCTACGTTAGTCTTCCCATCTGTTCCAAGAGTAGAATGACAGACAATAAAAACAGGTAATAAACCAACAAGGAGCTCAAAAGTCAAAAGAACCATCTATAACACAAGATTTTGAGAATTATGAAGCAAGAGAAGTGATATTCTAGTTTGTAAGGGATAATTGAATAGTTAATCTTATTCCTTATTACTTTGAGAAAGCTTTCAACACCTCATTGTGTTCAATTACACTCCTGATTGCTCAGATGGAGAAAATTTGGGAAAGTTGTAAGACCCTTAAGTGTAAAATGCTGATGATGGAGTGTTTTCTTATTGTCCTTGTGTCCCCAAAGGACAGGGTTTTGGGTCCCTTGTGGGCATCTGTGAATTTTAGTTGTTCAGTCTGCAGTATTAATAGCTAATGGCCTTTGTCAAAGATGTAAGGGCCAGTTTGAATTAAGGAAAAGAACCCTGAGACCCAAAGGCCTTCACTTCCCTCCAGATCTTCCCTGAAACAGGGGTAATGCTAGACTACCTTGGACAGATGGTATCTGTCCTCCATGAACTGAATTTCTCTGCACCCATTTTTGTTTTGTTCTTCCTCTCTAAAACTATACCCTAGAAAGAGGATGATTCCACATTCTTTAAAGAGCTGTGGTTTTCTGAAGAAGAACATGCATAAAACAGAATTCCAGTTCCTGAACCATACTTCCCTATGACTTCCATAATGTAACTGGAGATGAACCCATTGAGGAAAAAAAATATATATCACAAAGATGCTATTAAAAATCGCACAGTTCAGTCTGTAATGTGAATACCTGCTTTAGGTCTCTAGTTAGTATTTATTCCTGTTAGGCAGAACATATAAAAATAATGATTTTTATCTTCCTCGGAAAAATAAAGACTGAAGAGCAGGAGAAAAATCTATGCCTTTGATTTATTCAGTCTATAATTATGTCTTGTCAAACAGGCAGAGATAGATGTTGTCTTCACTGAATTTATAAACCAGCAGGAAGGACTGACATTGGGCAAGGTGGGCTAGGGTAATTGGTGCTCGGTGGGCGATGTGCCGGATACATGGGCATGCAGACCATGAAGGTTTCGGATGGCCTTGGAGACGGGAAAAGTCTCTTACAGAAAAGGATGCGTGAGCTGAGACGAATATGAGCTGGAAAGTGGGTAGGGTGGGTTACGGGGAGAGGATTTTCACCATGCAGACCAAATAATATGTGCAAAAGCACAGAGATGTTGCAGGTTAAGTGGCAGTTTTAGAGCTCCCGCGAGAAAACGCACGTGGGCAAAGTCGAGAATGCAAGAAGCAGAAGGCACCAGGTGAAGCGGGGAAGGCAGAGCATGCCCAGGCCTTAAGAAATGTTTTATCAAAGGGAATGGGAAATCAATTTGAAATCTTTAAAATGAAGAATTTCAAGGACAAAAATGATGATTGCCATAATCTCATTTGTATTTTAAAAATATCACTCTCACGTTCTCTCTCTCTCTCCCTTTTGTGTGTGTGTGTGTGTGTGTGTGTGTGTGTGTGTGTGTGTGAGGCAACCAAAATATTTGGTCTCCTTCAAAAAAAAAATCACTCTCCCTGAGTATGGACAATAGATTAAAAGAAGTTCTCCTTACTGGGTGGCTTGCTTTTTTTTTTTTTTTTTTTTCATCTTTAAACACAATGAGCACAATGTGTTTAACACAGATCTGGACCGCAGCTGATGAAGCTGTCCCTCTAGAATCAAGACCATAGGTAAAGAAGAGCTCCAGGTAGAACCCATATCAGCACGCTCACCTGACTTCAGTGATGGTGAATCACATCACACTGGGTGTCAAGAAAAGGGCGGGATGAGCGGAAACTAGAAATGCACACCTAATAAGAATCCTACATATCCCTCTGTTTCTCTCTGTCGCCCAGTCCTAACAGGTCAGAACCTGAATATGAGCCCCACTGAGTGGCTATGGTTGACACAAAGCATACACAGCGATCCCAAGATGTGCCTCACTTCCCAGAAGAACAGTTCCAGAGCGTTCCAGAACTGAATATGTGTGTTCTTGTGTTATCCTGGCAGTCTTCCCAAGGTAACCCAAGATAAGTCATAGGAAGGGGTGTATAGAATAAAACAGCTAAACTACTGAGTCAGGCAGCTGAAAGCACAGAGCTGTCCACCAAGGGAAAGCCTTCTGAAGCTCAGGGATAGGAACCCAGGTTTCCTCTCAATGCTTCTTAAAGTGATAGGTGCCTAGAGCAAGCTATGGGAGTAGTGGCTAACAGGGGTGGGGAACGTCCAGCCCACAGGCCATACAAGGCCCTTGAAATCAATGCCAGCTAACATCACACACCTCACCAAATTAGCCTGAACAAATATAGCAGGATAGGTTTTTTTTTTATTATTATTTTTTCTTTTATTGATTTTAGAGAGAGAGGAAGTGAGAGGGAGAGAGAGAGCTAGAAACATCACATTGATAGAAAGAAGATTGATTGGTCGCCTCCTGCATGCCCCCCACTGGGGATCAGGTCCACAACCTGGGCATGTGCCCTGACTGGGAATCGAACTGGTGACCTCTTGGTGCATGGGTCGACGCTCAACCACTGAGCCACAATAGCCGGACTAGCAGGCTAACTTTTTTTTTTTTTTTTTGGTCTGTGTCCCTAGCGGGAACTGAACCCAGGACTCTCTGGTCCACAGGCCAACACTCCAACCGCTGAGCCAAACCGGCCAGGGCTAGCAGGCTAACTTTTAAGTTGATAATTTTGTATGGCCCATGACTGATGTTATAAATATCTAAATGGCCCTCAGCAGAAAAAAGGTTCCCCACCCCTAGATGCCTTAGTTACCTGTCACATATAAAAAATTTTAAAATAACTGAATAGTTTCTATGGACAGGGTAAGCATGTTGTCTATTGGTGAACACAGTTGATGTTGAATATGTATTTAATTAAATCAAGTAATGTAAAGTCATCATTCTTGCGCTATTAGATACTTAGGAAATTTGGGGTAGTAAATTCAACTACTTGTATAAACCACTTTGATATTGGCAACTCACCAGCAAACTTTGGACACAAAATCCATGTATTTAGCAGTTAACAGATTATGTATTATATATATATTGTTTTCTTATGCAAGAGTCTGCGGTGATTCACCATCATTTCTCTTTTTCTTTTCTTTCCTGAGCACCTCTATTTTTAATTTCCATTCCTACAGATCACAAAATCTGGCAGGGAATTAGGTCACTAGATGCTTCTCACAACAAGAAACTCCAAAAACGTAGAAGAGGAAATCCATTTACCTTCAGGAGGCAATTTTAACTTTACTCTAAAATAAAAACTCAGGACTTCATATGACCCAAAAAGGAGGTCTCTTTCCTCTCAGCTTTATCTTTCCTGCCCCAACTTTCAGGCCAGAGCCTCCCGCTACAGACTCTGCCCTTTCGGTCCTGGAAGATACTGTGGGGAGCGTGAGGGTAACAGCCAGCATGGCTCTTATTGACATCTTCCCATATGGCACCCTGGTGATTTATTTCAATCATTATTTCCTTTGTATCTCTATCCTTTAGAAGACTGAAGGGTACACAGTAGGCGCTCAGTCAATATTGGCTGAATAAGTAATTGAGTGATATTATAAAATCGACACATATGAATTGTAGAAATTTTGGAAAATATATGTGTGTACATGTGTGTAATGTTGCTGACCTGAGTTAACCACTGTTGACATGTCAGAGAAAACTTTGGGAGGAGTCCCGAATAAAGCTGTTGAAGCTTCTGAAGAGGTCATACTGATAACATCTGGAAGAGTTCATCAAGGCAGTCCAGAAGGCTGGGGAAACGCAACGATTTGAAAGAGAGGCTGAGAGGATGTATGAGGATGAATCTTTCAAATAAGCTCAAGAAAGCAATAGAATCATTTACTCAGAAAATCTCACTGAAATAAATGCCTTAGGAACATAGTTCAAAGGAAGAGCAGATTGTCTATAACTTCATGGGGAAAAAAAAAAAAAAAAAAAAGCACTATAGCTCTGGAAGTTTCTGTTCATGCCAGATAATATATGACACTTGACCCCTCTCACCCTGTAATCTATGAATCTCTATTATTTCCCTTGATATGTCCCAGACTCAAATTTAATTCTGCTTTGACTGGCAGAGAGAGTTGTTCACACTCCAATATTTACAGCAAACATCAATTTCCATAAGCCTAGATACTTATGAATTACATTAGAATTATTCGTGTGATATATGGCAAATGTATTGCTGACCTAGTTAGAATTCTTCGAAAAGTGCTTTGTTAGTGTATTTGAGAAGTTTAATATGCAGGGTGGCCTGTTTAGAACGGCTTCCACTTAATTCATCATGGCCAGCTGCAGTGACAGATACTTTAATTTTTTGGCCAAGAACAAGCTTATTTAATCCAAAATATTCACATACACCCGTTCTAGGATGCACAGCAGTGGCCAGAGCCCCCCAGGGGGTGAAGATGCCTAATTTTTCTCGAACCTCTCTTTGCTCAACATATGGCCATTTTTCATTACTGGTTAACATGGGTCTATTCTAAACCTTCTTGCAGAATCTTGTGATCCAAGAGTCTCTCCATTCTCCAATTAAGGAACTTCCAAAAGTATTGCTTATGAGACCATCAGTGCTCTGACTGGCCAGAAAACAAATCTCAAAGTAATAAAATAATTCCATGGGAAAATATATGTGCTAGGACGTGAAAATGTTTGGCCACGGAGTCAAAGCTCAGAAATATTAAACAATAAAGAAGAAACTAGCAGGGAAAAAAATCTGTCAGTAATTCATTCAACAAATATTCACTGAAGGCCCTGGTCCTTGCCAGATACTTGGGTCAGGGCTGGAGGTACAGAGAGATCAAAAGAGATGGAGTCTGTTTTTGATAAATCTACAGTCCACAGGTAGACAGAGAAATTAATCAAGTTACCTGAAGATAAATATAAAATGGCAAAGGCAACAATCACAGCAGTTGGTTGTACCGTGATATGAGAGCATTTGATTAGGGAATGTGGTACAGCCGAGAAAACAATGACTGAGCTAAGATCTGAAAGGGAATGGTGTGTATTAAGGCTGAGGGGCGAGAAGACCCTGGCATGTGTGAGAAACAAAATGCAGGGCAGTATGTTTAGAACTGAGAGAGACGGTATCAGCATTGTGGAAGATTAGCTTGGAGAGGTGGGGAGGAGCCAGACATGTTAAACCACATTGTAGATGTTGACTTGATTTAGATAGGATCTAAAACTATAGATTCAGTCACATAATTCACCCACAATATTGCTTTCTCACACTATCTTATTACTCATTCATCCATAAATGATATTAATACACATTTCATGCTAGAGGTGCTCAAAAAAGCAAGTATTCAAATGGAATTGGGATGAGCTATTCTGGACATTCCATTTCAAAGCGATATCCTGATGTGGGTGGTTCCAACTCTTCTGCATTCCTTTCCCCAACTTGTTTTGTTTTTAAACCCTATTCTTCTATTTGTCAATTTAGCGTGCATTATCTTTTGTTTGTGTTTGCAACAACAAGTCTCTGTATGCAGACCCATGGAGTTAGGCAGCAGGTTGCCCGATGAAATTGTGTATGTCTCCCAGTCAATAGCTATGGTAAAATACATTTACACAGGTGTCCTGTCACATTCGCTGATTTTCACGATACTGGAGGTATTATGGAGGAAAAATTGAAACTTGTTTTCAACTAGCGTTCGCAAAGATACAGAAAAAGAATAAAGCAATTGGCAGAACCTCAACTAAAACATGGCAACAAGAGTCTGAGAGAATGAGTACCAAAGTTTGGGGACAAAAGAGGCTGATGTGATAAAGAACAAAATACTATCTTCTAGAGGTCCAATGCGACCCATACTTCCAAAAGAGAGATTTTTAGAGGGTATTTGCCCCATTTGGCAGACGATGGAAAATAAAGCAGATAAGTAAAGGGGCCTTAGCTATTAAGTGGGACAATTGTGCAGGTAATGACAGAGCTGGAGAGCACCATGGCCCTCTGCAGGCAGATGCCTACAGTGAGGGAGAATTATAGACGAGAGAAGGAGAAACAAGAGCTCAGACCATGGCTAGGAATATATGAGGAGACAACGCTCCCATATTTCCTTGGAGAGTCTGGGAGACACACACGGAAAAGAAAGGCTACAATTCTGACATTTGAAAGTAGAAGCTACTGCTCTGGCATATCCAGGTGAAAACTAGGAAGAGGCAGTCCTCATAACTTACATGCTGGTGGGGTATGTGGGACAGCCAAGTCCTGCTGTGACCACATCTTCTATACTTGAAGCATACTTAGACAATATTGTTCGTATGTGTGTGTGCACCCGTGTGTGCATGTGTGTACATACATGAGCAAAGTAATATCAAGAGTAGTTTAATGGCTAACAATTCCTCATCTTGGAAAAATTCTAGTGCTAAGCAGTTGAGTACTGTATGTCACAAGATGCCAAGGTTCTACGAGAAAGTAATAAACTAACCGGTGAATTGAGAATTGAGGTCAGATGAGGTCTCCTACATTTCTCTATAATATGTCTTTTGCTTACTTCGGTCGGAGACATCAGTGATGGGAGATGTGCTGAGCTGGACGGGGTTGTGCAATGTAGAGAAAGGCGTGCTTTCTGAATCAGCTGTACTCATCTGAGCTGCGGGTTCAGGATGGTGTGATCACCTATGGCCATGTTGCCAGGAGGGATTATGGCGTCAATTAGGTTTCATTAGACTCTGAAAGGCAGATCTGTCTCTTTTCTCATCAAGTTATCCAAAGACAAAAGTCTATGCCTCCAGCACAATAATTAATTATGAAGTCAGCACACACATTTCATTAATGTTTGCTTGCTTCTCACAAATCCATCTCAGAGGGCAGAGGCCAGGCATAAAACTCCATTTAGCATACATGCAAAAGATATTTTGATTGTGATCTGTGTGATTAAAGTTTATTACTAGACTGTGCATTGCTTGAAGAAAAGGATTTTATCTTTCACTCATTAAACATATATTTATAACTTTTCAAAGAAGTAAACAAAATAGTAAAAAACAACAACAACAAAAATAACAAAACTCATTCCTCACGCAGTTGACATTCTAATGCTTCCCAAACACTTCTATAATGCTTACTGCATTCCAAACACCTTTCAAAGCTCTCGACATATACTGACATCTTAAGGCAACGAGTACTACTTTCTTCTTAACATGGAAGAACTAAAGCAGAGGGAGTTTATTTAACCGCCTTGCACGAGGGGACAGAACTAGTAAGTGGTGATGCTGGAATTTGTACCCAGGCAGTTTAGCTTCCAAGTCCATGGGCTTGTTTACTTCACTGTATTATCTCTCTCCCTGTTCCATTACCTTTCTATTACTAAGGCTTTGCTTAGCTCACTGGAAAGAGTAAATGAGTGCTTATTGAATATGCCAGTTAAAGAATGATGGCAGTCATGTCACAGGTGATGATGGTGAGAAGACATTGATAACAATGGTTTGTAGTTATGGAGTGCCTGCCCTTCTGTATTTTACTAATCATATGCATCGTTATCATGTGGTCCTCTCAGTGGCCATAGTGAATGGTTTTATCAGCTTCACCTGACTGGTGGGACACTAGAGACTGAGAAAAGGTGAACTAATTATATCATGTCACACAACTGGTTAGCTATAGAACCAGAATCTGAACCTTGGTCTTTGTAATTACAATATCCACGTTCTTCCAATACATCTAAAAGTCACTGATTTAGGGATTACTCTGCTACCTATTGGCTCAGTGAATTGAGATTAATTATTTACAACCTATTATTGCACATGTATCTTTCTTTATAAAATATCCTCTGTATATGAAGTGTCCTCTGTATATGTGCAGTGTATTAAAACATAAGAACTAAGGAATAACAAAATAAAATTACCCTTCTCTTCCCCCCTTCTCTCTAGCTCTGTCTCTTCACACACACACACTTGTTATCTCTATCCTATAGGATAACAAGTTGAAAGTCACGATATGTAAGCCATAAATCCCAAAGGATCTAACAGAAAGAGTCTCAGTACATTTGAGATTAATATAGTAGACACAATGAATAAAGTACAATTTGATTTAAAATCTATACAACAACTCTAAGGGCATTGTGATTTATTCTATATTAAACCCATTTCCCAATCTTAATATCCATGCCCACATGTTTTTAGTGTACTATTTAACCACACATTTTACAGACATAAACATCACCATATGAGCTTTCACATAGCATTGACTTTTATCCTGAAGAAGTGCCTGTTGGAATGAAATGGTAGAAATGGCTGGGAACTGATGTATGTGGAGATAAAGTGTTGTTAATTCAATTGCTTTATCTGATCCAAAGTCACTTAGATTATATTAAATTAGCCATCTGCTTGGCTTTCACCTTGGAATGTCTGCCAGATGCTGAATGTGTTTACAGAGTTCATTAGCAGCCCCAACTTTAGAAGCAACGTTCTTGTGGTAACACTAGTGACCAGAAGTCTCCCTGATAAGGTAGCATAGAAAAAAAAAATGCTTAAACTACATTTAAATAAGTGTTTTTAGAACAAAATGTTTCAATTTATTATCAAATTTTTTAAATCCTTTGTTTTGGAAGGGAGTTTAGGCGAAGGATTTCTACCAAGTAATGACTGATCTCTTTCACTTCTGTTTTGAGAAGCAAAGACAGTTGACCAAGCTCTAATAGTAATAAAAATACCAATTTCAACAGATCTAGAAATGTATTAATTACATTAGAACTATTATTGCAGTATATACCAAAGGGCATCTTTTCTACTCTACACTTCTAACTTAATTTTATTGAGTAAATTCCAATGAGTGGATGACTATTATTCCTGAAGAATAATATTGTGCATTATAGCCTAGTGATAGACACATGTGCATGTACACACACACACACACACACACACACACACACACATATGTGTGTATACATATACACTATATATTTATATATTTTTATATATATATTTTATATATATATATATAAATTTCATTACCATGGCAAATTATTAGAGATGTTGTGAACTGCTATGCTTTGTCTAAAGGAATTACAAAGAGTATCACTGGATCTTGAACACATTAGAATAATAGCATATAACACATCCTACATAGAGTGAACATTTATTAAAAGGCATTTTCAGTTGGGAAGTTAAGCAGAGAATGTGGGGAACTAGAGAAAGATGAGGTTGAAACGATACTCACAGGCTAGATCCTAAAGACCCTTGAATGTTTTCTATGAAATTTGGTCTTCAATTTGTATGCTATAAACAGAGAACTACTAGGCAGTTTTAAGCAGAGAAGGCACATGGCATTCATATACTGTAATTTAGAAACATGGGGAGAGTGTGAATTGTATGGAGCAGCTATCTGAATCAGGCACCTGAGAGAAGAGATTATTGTAAAAGTTTGGAGAAGAGATCATGTAATCCTTAGCCAATACAGAAAGGGGAGATGCAGAGAAAGTATAAGATTTAATAGTTATTTAGAAAATAAACTAACGAGATGTGTTTCCTAGTTAGAAATGATAATGTTATGAGAAGGAGATGTTCCAGATATCTTCCAGATTGCTGACTTATACAATAGATCTGTATGAGTTGAAAGTTGAGAGAAAGGTTGTAGAAATTAATTTGAGGGAGTATGGGACCACGACTTTGTCTTTGGATATTTTTAATTCAAAGTGATTATTAAGTATTCTGGAAGAAATAGGTAGTTAGTTAGCATTTTAAGTTTGAAACTCAAGAGAGAGGTCTTGGCTAGAGATACAAATTTGAGGTTCATTGATGTCTACCATAAACTCGGGGTCATGAAAATGAAATTAAGTCATCCAGGAAAAATACATACAATGAAAAGACAAGGATGCTAAATGTAGAACTTATTGTTAAAGGCATAGGAGGAAGGAAAATCTGCAAAGGACTATTCAAAGAAGTAGAAGAAAAACCAGGAGGAAGTATTATTGCAGAAGCCATTGAAAGAAAAAATAACTATAATAAGGAAAAGGGTCAAGACAGTCTAAGGCTGCAGAATACAACCCCCTTCAGTACTCTAAACCCTACTAAATAAACCAAATTAAAACATCCAAAATTCAGTATTTTGCATAAATACATACATACATAAATAGTCACAGAAATTGATGAAAGGTATAAAATTTATCCAAAAGTGAGTATATAGAAAATAAATTTTAACAATTATAGAAGACTTGGCTTCATAGTTTAGTTACTAATTTACCCACCTAGGAAAAATAAAATCAGTAGTGAGAGATAGTAGGTAAAATTCAATAAAAATAAGAGCAATATTAACAAGCTATATTTTGCTTTAGAGTTTTAAAATTTCCTTCCAGTACATAATTTCACTGAAACTTTAAACAACACTATAAAATATTTAGAGTATTATTATTATAGCATCCTTATCCTCATTTCACAGTAAAGAAAACTAATACTTAAAAAAAAAATAAAAGAGAAGAAACCAGTTTATTTTTACACAGCCTATGAGTGATACCTTCAGGTCACTAGTGTGATTTCTTGGCATCAAATTCTAACCTGCAGTGGAAAACTAAAATGATCTAAGCACTCTGTGACAAATAATGCAACAATCTTGGTCAGATCACCGGATCTCTCTCCTTAGTGGAGTAAATGAGACTTGAAGCAGATAATCTCCCTTCTAGATCTGTAAGTCTACATTTCTATTAAATGTTCAGAAAGTTGTGCAGTTGTAAATGTCCCCCAATATTAATGAATAGCTACCCAAACCCACACAAATACTACTTTAAATTCAATTAATTTTCCAAAGGACTAAAGTTTATGTCTTAGAGCAAAGTATTTCATTTTGACTAATTATCATTCAATATTTATAAAAGTTCATGGTTCTGCTAAGTTGGAGCACTAGCTCCTATCACAGGCTATAATAAATGACGACGTATAATTCTTATTTAAATTACCTTTTTAAAAAAGATGTTCACTTGTAGTATAAATTGGACAATGTTCACCCATATAATGTAATGTTTCCAGGGTAACTTGTGGAAATATCACTGAATTCAGGATATAGAATACATTGAATAGTAATGTATGTGAGTCAAGAGATATTCAGAATTAAATTGACACCAGCTTTCCTGAAAACACATCAAATTCTACACATTCACTTGCCTTGCTTATTTTTATTAATAGATTTAATTTTCAGAACAGTTTTATATTTATAGAAAAACTAAGATGATACAGATAGTCCCTACATGCCCTAATGCCCTATATCTACAGTTAACATTTACATGTTAGTCACATTTGTGACAATTAATTAACCAATTTTGACACTATATTATTAACTAAAGACCATAATGTATTCAGTTTCCTTAGTTTTTAACCTAATGTCCTTTCTTTTTGTTTCAGAATTTCATTCAAGATACCACATTACATTTGGTTTTTATGTCTCTTCAAGTTTCTCAATTTTTTGACAATCCCCAGAGATCTTGAGTTTCCAAATTTCTAGACACAAATTTCTGGAACAGAAGATAAGGCCTGGGGCTAACTAAGATAGAGTGTTTATCAGGAAAGCCTTACACAAACATGGGTTCATGATGTATATCATCAGCATAAGTAGAAACAAAATATAAACTTACTACACATAAGGAAACAGCAAGAACATTTTATGTCTAGGCTCTAAGGATAGATATAGAGGGGAAATCTTCACTGAGAAGTAAAAAGAGAAAAAAAATGGGTTTATATAGTTAAAGAGAGAATTAGTAAAATGGAAAACATATTTGGTTAAATGATGTACAATGTAGCCTGGAGAAGATAATATCTGGAACAAAAAAAAAAAAAAAAAAAAAGACTGAGAATCTATCAGGAGGAAATATGTGAAAGAAATTACATTAGAATTAGAATTAAAAACTTCTGTTTATCTATATACACCGTTAACAATGTAAAAGGTAAACCAACAAGTGATAAACAATATTTAGATTTCATATAATAGGGGACCTATATAAATGTATACATGAAAAAGTTGCATGTATGTTCATGAGAAAATGACTAGAAATTTAATTTTTGTTTTAGAAAAGTCAAAAAACATAAGCAGGCATTTCACAAAAGAAGTAATTAAATGGTCAATAGGCATATGAAATGTGTTCAACCTCATTAGATATCAGAGAAATACAAATTAAAGCCATAATGAGATGCAACTACATATCCCCCAGAAAAAATAAAAATAAATGTTAAAATCCTATCATACAAAGAGGTAGAAAGAATGAGGAACAACTGAAACTCTCCTGCATTACTAAGGCAGAGGAAATTCTTTGGCCACATTGAAAAACAGTATCTGTAGAAGCTGCACATATGTATAGCCTGTGATACCACCCTTTCACTTATAGTATATACCTAACAGGAATACAGATATATGTGCATCAGAAATCTTGTATAGGTATCTTTATAGTAGCATTTTCCCTAATACACAAAACTGGAAACAAGTCACACATCCATCAATAGAGGTGAATATATTACTAGAACGAAATAATATGTAAACTTGACATATCACTTAGTATTAATCTCACTATTACTAATATACTATTGAACAAAAGAAGCCAAACACAAAAGAAACTATTCAATTAGAAAGCTCAAAAATAGTCAAAATGAATACATGCTATGAGAAGTAAAGGTAGTGGTTACTTTTAGATGGGAAGGATGATGAAGTGAAACTTTAGGAGGAGGACCTTGAGGGCTAAAGGGGTGACTGTTATTTATTACAGCAAGAAAAATACAACATCCTTAGAAATAATACTAACAAAATTTGCATAAATTCCTTAAGGAACAAAATTACAAACTTTTTTGAAAATATTAAAGAACACCTAAATACAGTAAGAAACATACTATGTTATAGGATGAGAAGACTGGATGTTATGAAAATGTGAATTTATCCCATATTTACTTTTAACTTCAATGAAATTCCAAACTAAATCTCTATGGAATTATTCATGGAAATGAAAAATTGATTCTAAAATTTATATGAAATCACAAAAGATGAAAAAAAGCAAGGTACTCTTAAATGAAAATAACATGGGGTGAGTTGACTAATGGAAAGCAAGACTTATTATAAGCTATAGTAATTAAAATCCACACACTTATGCAAATGTCATTTTACAACTGAGCTGGCCCTTCAGATAAGTGAAGGAAGAACAGACTACCTAACTTTGCTTGAGTAATTTGTTATCCATGCACAATAACTAATTTATATCCCTCCCTCACACTCTACAAAAAATAATTTTGAGTGGATCAAAAACTTATATGTACAAAGCAACTCTATGAATCTTTTCTTTTCTTTCTTTCTTTGTTGATGTTAGATAGAGGAAGGGAGAGAGAGAGATGGAAACATCAATGAGAGAGAACATCAATTGGCCGCCTCCTGCATGCCCTTCACTGGGGATCATACCTCGAAAAGGGGATCGGGCCCACAACCTGGGCATGTGCCCTGACCAGGAATCGAACCAGCGACCTCTTGGTGCATGGGTCAACACTCAACCCCTAAGCCACACCAGCTGGGCAACACTATAAATCTTCTAGGAAACAATAGAGACCTGTGAGAGAAAAGAATTTCTGAAGTGTCATGCAAAAATAGAACATTAAAAGAATATATCACAGATTTATGACGTTCTGTTAGCATACAGTGAGTAAATAGTAAGCTTTACATTGGGAAAGATATTTGCACACCATACAATAAGCAAATTATTAAACCATTATATTAAACAGACCCCATCAAAGCAATACAAAGAAAGCCAAACTTTCCCATAAAAATATAGGTAAAGGCATAAAGAGTAGAAAAAATAAGAATAATCCATAAACCTGTGAAAGTAGTCTGTACCTTACAGGCAATGAGAAATACTCAAATGAAAAACATGGTCACCCACCCATCTGATTGGCACATTTTAAGAAGTCAAACAGTACCAGATATTGGAGAAATGGTGAAGAAAAATAAACTCATCCACGTATTGCCCTGCGCTTGTACATCAGCCCAACTGCTTCGGAAAAGAGTTAAGCATTCCTGAGTGAAGCTGACCACATGCCCACCCAGCCATTTCACCAGTAAGTATACACACAGCAGCTCTTGGCCATCTGTCACCTGAAACATGGACAGGCATGTTCACACCAGCATTTTGCATAAAGGCAAGAAAATGAAAAGAATCCAAATGTCTATCAAGCATAAAATGTAAAAATAAACTCTAGTCTATTCTCACAGTAGTAAAATATGAACGACACAGGTACACAGTGACTTGTAACCACACGGATGGATAACTGAAGCATATCACTGCTAGAAAGAGGCAAATCTAAAGAGCAGTCCCAGATACATGGCTGAACTGTGCGTGAAGAGATGAGAGCTTCTCTTCAATGAAAGCATGAGACTGAAGAACAGAACATCCAGGATGGCGGTTACCTGGGGAAGAGGGTGGTATTCAATTAGTCAGGGCCACTGTGACGGTCATTTAATCCACTGATATTCTCTTTTGTTAGATTGGGTTGTGACGACCTGGGTAATCATCTTGTTATTTTTGAAACTTTACATATGCATTTTATAAACTTCTATATGTGTGACATATTTCATCATAAAAAATATAAATTATTAAGAAGAGAAACATACTCAGTTTTTTTTAGCTGATTTGAATAAAAGAACTTTGAAATCTCTCAGATAAGAAAGTAAAGCAAAAAAAAGAAGACTATTTTGAAGTTTCTATACAGGTCTAAATGGCAGAAAACAATTTTTATTGCAACTGAACGACCTACAAATTAAAAAAACAAACACACACAAAAAAACTATGAACAGCTTAAAATATCAAGAATATTCTAGAAAGACCAGAACCTGAGTTTCTCCCTTTTTGTGTCTCCATAGATCTCCCACTGGGATTTTGAAGGACTCGGAAGCAGAACACTTGCCAGAGGCCACGCAGTGCCTCCAGGACAGCGGCTGCCTCTTCCCACTGTTTTGGCTTTGGCCCCGCCCCCGTCAGGCCCCTTCCTGTATCCCTGCTACACCCTCCCAGACCATACATCTTGCCACCACACACTTCTGATCACAATGCTGCCACTGCCTCTTTCAATCTGATGACATATTCAGCTAGGGGTGCACATAGAGACCCCCATCTGCCTTACCCCCTGTAGTACCTTGTGAGAGGAAACATTTGCTTTCTAATGTGGTGCCATCTTGGGCATCTTGCCAGTCTCATATCTAATTATAACCAACCCTTTTTTACTGGTAACTGTACATCTCTTTTCATTCGCTGGATCTTTTAAAAGAGGGTCACAGAGCAGAATGAAACTGTCCTTTGCCTTTCTCTCTTTGCCTCCTCCTTTCAAAGATATCATTTCTGGGAGTGGTGGGACCAAGGATAAGAGTATTGGGGGAAGAGAGCAGATATGTCGCCACATCTAATCTTGACTCTGCATCTCTGAGGCCTCACATCACCTTTGCACGACCTTGGAAGATGCCCTCCTCCTGCCCCAGGGGTTCTCTCTGGGTCACCTTTGCTTCTCCTAGCTCATTGACTTGCCTTGTCCCCGACCCCCTTCTCACATGTGTCAAACACTTTTACATGTACATAGGACAAAATCATTAAGGCATGAAAAAAATGAAAAACTGCAATAGAATAAATGACCCCAAAATATTAGCGGATAATTTACCCTGAAACACCCAATTTCACTTGTAATGCAGTAAATTCAAATGATAGCAAATGAGATAATGTTGTTCACGCATTGACATATGAAGATAAAGATAATATTAGTGTCCAAGGCAAGCACAATTTAAGGTCATTGATAAACTAACTGCAATACTCTTTCAAATTAGTACTTTGGGAAAGCAAAATGGCATAATATAAAGCAACCAGAGAGATGTTTGTAAGAGGAAACTGCAATAGATGCAATACGCATAGACGATATGTTTTGGGGGAGGGGCATTTTATATACCCCATGAAAACCAAAGCAAACAAACTTCAGTTCACCACCACGATCAACACCAACAAAAACAAACCAAAATTAAGAAAGCAAACTATGTTTTTAATATTAAGACATTTTAATAAATTATGGCATATCAATAAATAAAACAATTTAGAGGTTCTGGTATGTAGGAGCAAACATTTATGAAATAATAAAATTGATAGTTATACATCTATAAATGCACATTTCACTTGTTGACTCAGATGTGCATATTCGTAAATGATATTTTGTCATGGGGTGTACGTGAACAACACATTTTAAGTTAGTTGCTTGTACAATATGAAATTGCCAAATGTCAACTGCACAGGACTTAATAAAAAGAAAATGGCATATGGCTAAGTCTAATATATTAAAAATGCTACCAAGGGAAAAAGAAATACATTGTTTTGTTCCCAAGAAATGCCAGCCAACAGTATTTATAAAGGTAGGGTGTGATAGTTCCCAGAGATGTCTTAAGCCTCTTCAGTTTAATTATAAGCCCTTTGATGCTTTAAGATGTATTTTAAAAGTTCATTGAACCCATTTATTTCTTTTATTTGCTACAGAATTCTGTTTTCTAGTCTTCTCTCACTCAAAGATCTGCAAGCATATGACAGTGGTGCACCCAGGCTCCGAATGGCACGCAAGCCTGTGTTCCTCATAAAATTCTAATGTGCACCCAACATAGTGCTTCAAGCCTAACCAGCTGTCTTTCAGCCTCTCCTGCCTATGCAAATCCATTTGGCCGAAACAACCTGAGAAAACTGGAATTATTTGCAGAATCACTGCAAAGGAGTTCAAGCATGGAAGAATCATTATTCATAATTTGCTGCCTATGGTGAAAATCAGTACCAGTCTGTTCATTTTCACTTACGTATTCACTTAATAAATCATCACGTAGACATGATTTTCAGCCTCCCCCAAGAAAAACAAAATTCTTTCAGAAAACAATCACTCAATGATTTAAGCTGAAAATATCAATGTAGTGCACACAGTACACAGATATCTCCGTCAGCGTATAAATCTCACGCACGTCCTCCTTCCCTTCTGTGGTAGGATCATGCTAAGAAGGCGAAGAACATTTATAACCACCATTTTTCAAAATGCTGAAAGAAAGTCTCTCATGGACATTTTCACAAATAAGTTGATATAAACCCCACTCCAGGTGGGTCAATTTGGGACAATTGACTCTGGATAAAACCAGATTTCTGGCAGTCTTTTTAAAAAGAAGTGTGTTGAAAAGATTAAACAAACAAGCAGAAAATCAGAAATTTAAAGGCAGAGTAAAATAAGGAGGGGAAAGGACATGAAATTATATATATATATATTTTGCAAATTATGATAGAGGACAAAGACTTGAATGAGGAAAGTGAGCAAATATGTGTGTGGATGACTACTGTTGACTCTGTACTAGTCATTATGCGCCAGGCTACACCATGTTAACAAAGAACTCCCAATTTCAGTGGCTTATGAAGACAAAGGTTTTTGTTTTGTTGTTTTCTTACCTTCATCGGCTGGGATCCCAGCTGAAGTAGCAGCCTACCTGTGTCTGGGACAGGTGTTCTCATGGCAAAGAGAGAGAAGCAATGGTGGAATCATTGGATGGTTCTTTATACTTCATCTCAAATGTGGCCCATTTCATTTCTCCTGGGCCAAAGCCAGTCAGAGG
Source organism: Tadarida brasiliensis (assembly GCA_030848825.1). Lineage (NCBI taxonomy): Eukaryota > Metazoa > Chordata > Mammalia > Chiroptera > Molossidae > Tadarida > Tadarida brasiliensis. Next base: position 66,080,502 of record CM061270.1, on the reverse strand, counting down.
GCCAAGCTTGGCGTCCGTGGATAAAACCCTGCAATGGTGGAGATGATATAAGAATGTCAGTGGACAGTTGGGAATAAGAATAAAATATACCACAACCTTCCATAATATCTGCAATCCATATCACATGGAAATTTCTAGATAAACCTAACTTCAATCAAAGATAATTTGTCTTGCATGGGGAATATAGATAATAATATCATGATAACTAGGTATGGGGCCAGGTGGGAACTTGAAGCAGCAGTAGGGGACCATTCTGTAAAGTACATGATTTTCTGGCCATTTTGCTGTACATTTGAAGCTGATACAAAATAGTGTTGAATGTGAACTGTAATTAAAATATTAAAAAAACAGATAATTTGTCTCAATGGGGGCTCAGTGTAGAGATTAATTACATTGGAATTTTTTACAACTGTTGTAAATGGACCAGAATTTTGATCATGTAATAGGCACCCCTAATTTGCTTATGTTTATACATGAGATTGGCATTGTAGTAGGAATTAAAATTGCTTTCTACCTCTCTAACTTCATTTTTCTCATCTGTACGGGGCTGGTAAGCATTACTTTCTCTTTGCTCCCTATCATTGGGACCAGTCATGCAACATACAAGACAGAAACACAAAGTTGAAAATATTAGCTCTATTTACCATAAAAATACCAAACAGCTGTACAATATAACTTTAGCTCTGCCAAGTAAAGAGTTCGTTAATACTCAGTGCCCTTATATTAAACAGATAAATTCCAGCCTTCAATAGAGGGAAAAGTATCTCCCCACATGGATTATCACAAAGCCAACTTCACTCTCCCTATAAGTAGATCTGAAAGAAGAGCGAGGGAAGGAGTGAGTACTAGCTGGGCAGGATCAGGTACTTCTTCAAAGTCGTCACTCAAACAACGTGGACCTCCTGCAAGCCAAAGAATCGTGGTATAGATAAAAGGAAAACCTGAAGAGTATACAGTAACGATCCCCCTAAGATTGTCTAGCTTTCTATTTTTTCAGCCTATTGATCTTAAAGATTATGCCTGTGTCCAAACTGAGGACTATTTCCTGCTTCACTTCCACGAGGATGCTCCCACAAAAACAAGTATCCTGTTTTGTATTTCTTGGCATAACAGGTAAGGAGTTTAGATTTTTCACCAGGATGCTTTGAAATGAGCTAGAAAAATACATTAATAGATTCTAAGGCCTTTCTGCTCCTCTGGAAAATAATTGTTTCCTGTTATAGTTCCCATCCCCTTATGTGAGCATTCAGCTGGAGCCTGGGATGTCTTTCATTGGAAAGATTATTGTTTCTTCAGAACCACCTAAGTCACACTGTTTCCAGAATAACAAGTCTTTTATATGTCTCTCACATAAAGAATTTTTAAAAAATCAGTCTATCACAGCACATGTATCAAACAGGCCAATACAAACTCTGAGGAATTTATACAAAAATTTATACAAAGCCAAGTCATGTCCCCAGAATCCAGTACTTAGTACTGTTAGAGTTCCTTACCAGGATGATAAAAGCAAATCATAATGTATCATCTATAGCAGGAAGATCCAAAAGAAAAGGAAGTAATGGACTGAGCTGAAAACGATGAATTTATTCTCCCAAACTCATCAGTCAGATAACACGCTCCACCTCTTCTAGGGATGGAGGGAGAGTGAAAAGAAAAGCCAGGGGTATCAGTCTAGCTAAAGACCTTCTAAATGTTGATATGAGAAGTTGGGAAATAAATGTTTCTTCCTAACACACAAACATAATTGCATTGACAAGATCTACTATTTACAAAAGAAAAACAGAGATATGGCATTCTATTTTTATATCTTCATGAGGTCCAAAGAATTCTTAGACATCCGCCCCAAAGATCCTTTGCAAGATACTTCCTCTCTAACCACAAATCCATAGATCACAGATAATGCGAAATAGTCTGTATTTAACACCTGGCAATCTTTCTGGGTTCAGTAAAGCCTTACTAAGTTAGCAAGAGAAGTACTCTAGCAGGAATCAGAGAAAATCAACTATATACCATATTTATAAATGTCATCTTCTTTAATAAATAATTTTTAATGAGTTACATTAGAAATGTAAGATAGACCATTGACTTCACCATCAGGGTCAAAAATGACCTTTATGAATATGCTAAAGTCTTAGATAGAAAATATGAAAGAAACTATGAAGAATAATAGAAAATAAGAATGAAATTCCAAATTCTGTTTACTTTACCTATAATGATGAATTCCCCTTTTTGATCATACTTTTTAAAAATAAGTTCATCTTTATATAATCAAAGCTTTGTTAGCTCTTTGAAGGTTATTTTTACCTATTTAATTTTTTTTCAATTACAGTTTACATTCAATATCATTTTCTATTAGTTTCAGATGTACAGCATAGTGGTTACACAATCATATACTTTACAAAGTGTTCCTGCTGAATTTTCAGTACCCACCTGGCACCATACATATTATTAGAATATTATTGACTATATCTCTTATGCTGTACTTTACAGCCCCGTGACTGTTTTGTAACCACCAATCTGTACATCTCAATCTTCACCTTTTTCACTCAGTCCCCTAACACACCTCCCCTCTGGTAATCATCAGTCTGTTCTCTGTATCTATGAGTCTATTTCTGTTTTGTTTGTTTGTTTCTATTGTTCTTTAGATTCCACATATAATCGAAATCATGTGGTATTTGTCTGTTTCTGATTAACCATTTGTAATTACCAGGATAAATTATCACAAACTGAGAGAAACCTCAGAAGAAGATGCCATAGAACACTTAGTTGTGAAGGCTATTTATTCCAGCCCATACGTGTTTAACTTTTATCTAATTATATTTTAGCTTTCTCGAGTATATCTCCTCTAAAGAGTGATCCAGACCATTCTACTCTGCCACGAGTAAGAGCGGAGCCAGCGACTCTCACCTAAAATGCTAAGTAAATATGTGTGTTTCTAATTCCCACTCATGTTACAAGATCCCGCTGTACATACCTTCTATTTCAAGAAAGTTTCCCAAAGTCTCAAAATTTCATGATTAGATAATTATGCCAAAAATTGCTCAGCTAAATATTATTATAAATGCATATATCTTGTCACATAAACATATGTGAGCACTTTATGGACATAATATATACTATGGTTACTTTCAAGATAATTTGAAGTTATTTACAATAAAATGGCATTTAAAATAGGATATCTAAAAATAACTATTCTAAAAAATATTCAGAAAATCAATAACCATCAAATCAAGATCAGTTCAATATCCTATTCTGATCTGTAGATATCTGTAGATTAACTAGTAAGGTGACCAGATGGTAAAGCTAGCATTCAACTATGCAAATAAGAGAGTCAGACTTTTTTTCCTAGCTGGTTATGAGGACTTCCTAGTACCATGTACTCACAGAAAGACATTTTTTTTTTTCAAAGTTGTTCTTGTTCAGTTTTATAGCTGCCCAAGAATATAACTCTCAGTGCTTCCTCATAGAGTAAGGGATGGACAAAAGGATCTGGACATATTTCTTTAAAGCAAGGTAACTGTCTGCCATCTCAGAAAAGCTTTTATAGAACATATAAATGTTGACTGCATCTTTTTTTTTTTTTTTCAGAATGGGCCACTGTAAAATAAATTTTTAGTAGATATTGTCTGAAATTCAATGTTTGCTCATTTTAATGCTGGAGAATAATAGACAAAAGTAGATTTTATAATTTTGGTCTAATCATTTAAAAAATAATGACATATTCTGTCATTCTATTTTTTATTACATTAATAACTAAGAGAATAAGGTAAGTTTTACAATGTATGTCTTTTATATTCAATATATTGATCTATCAAATAAATATTTGTTGCTATTTATATAGCCTCTTCGCAAGGAGTTGGGCCTACAGAAATAGAATGAATAAGACCCAAAGGTCTAATAAGGGAGAAAAACATGAAAATATATAATCATGATATAATGTGTTAAATGATTAATTAATGGTAGGTATAGTGAGGTATGAATGTCCATTGCAGATTCTTGAATTTCTTTGATATGACAGATGACTATGCTTGCAATTCATCTAAAAACTGAGTCATATTATTTAACGTTATGTTAATGTGTTAAAGATTTGGGGAGAAATCTCTACTATATTACTTTATAACTGCACACACACATTCTTCTCTGTCCAGTTTGGGAGTTATATAAACATTCAATCTTTAAAGCTCATGTTATCCATTTTTCCTTGAATCCTACTTCAAGCTAGATATTCTTTCAATCATTAACATATAGAATATATATTATATCTAGCAAATAATACTCTCTATATATATACATATATATGTTATATATAGCAAATATTGATTATTTATTGAATGACCTTTCTATACTAGTTGGACATGTACTATAGTTTTAATTTACTTTTGTTTTCAATTCACCTTCAAGTACATACAGGGAACATTGTGACAATCAAAAGCTCATTAGATGATTGAATCTGAATTTTGTAAGCTAGAAAGCAGAATATTAATCAGATGGATATAGTTTTTAACAGATTTGCCTTTTAAAAATGGAATCGCTTCAAGATTCTCTCCATAATGTCTGTTAACTTTCAGAATGTCCTTCTAGAGCAATAAAAAGCAAGATTTAGAAATTAGCAATGTACAAAGAGTTATACAGTTCTTCTTTGCTTGCTCCAAAGATTTATACTTCTTCAAATTAACTATTGGGCATTTTGCCCCACCCCAGTCTCAACCAACAGCTTGTTAAGAAAACGTTTACCAACTAAAACAAGAGCATTATTATCCTCAAGCCATCCAGAGCCTTCCTTCTATTATCACTATGAGAAGTATGGGGTTACTGAACAGAAAAGCCCATACCCACAACCCTGGCATCACAATTATCCTTGAGCTTTTGGGTAAGTGTCTGATGTATGCCTGGCCCTATGCTAGTCAGAAAAGTGGGTGAGAGATGACATGTGCTTATGTTGATGGAGATTAAATTCTTGATTTCTCTTTTTCTCTCCCCTTCTAACATTAAAGCAATCATTGCAGTTCATTGAATGATGGCATTAAACCTTGTTATATAAAGAAATTCTATCATTCAAACTTCTGTTTCTCACAACATTAACCACATGAAACATGTTTAATCAACATTACTGAATAGTTGTATATGTGTAAAAGTGAATGACTGAATTCAGCCATAGTGATATATTGCTGTGCCCATTCCCTTAATTTCTTCAATCAAATTGTGGATGTCTTCTACTTTGAAAGCTGTAGGCTTCCAGACATAAGATTTACTTGAGTATACAACTAATTATAAAATGATTGGTTCATTAACTTACCAAGTTAATATTAGCCTACGTTGGTCTTCAGCCAGAAAACATTTACCAGTGGATGGTTATAAAATAAGCTTTCCTGTGTCCAAATGACATGTATACTCCATTAAATGCTTAGAGCCACTCTGGTGTGCTAGTAAACAATACTAACCATTACCCACAAGATCTGAGATGTGACAGACGATAATGGGCTGGAGCTCTGCTTCATCCTCACATTCAATTTGGCGATCTTTCTGGATAAAAAAGCTATTACGCCCAGAGATGTCATAGCCATCACAACTGTCAATAGAAAGGGCATGTATTTTTAAGGAGTTTTACTTCCTATGTTAACCTTTCTAGACTTAGGTTCTAAATTCTCTAGGATCAATTAGAATTAATCCAAAGCACAATATGAGACTATGCTTCCCTTTTATTTGATTATTTTTCTCTTGCTAGAAACAGATAAGCACACCAAATTTGCTGTTGAACAGCCCTCTATTAGCAAAACTATTGTCTGCCTATAGTCATTACACAATGCAAATATTTTTCCCGAGAGTCTCATAATCCATCATGCTACATAGGAAAACGATAGGGTCATAGTGCAGTCAACTCCAGGTTCCAGGAGGAAAGCTCACTGGTTTCTTGATGAGTTAGGACCAATGATGATGGGTGGGTAGGAGTGACTCCCTCCATCCCATCTGCCATGGCTTCCTTCCACTAGGGATTAATTGACTTGACTAAATTAGTAGATACTCTGTGCAATTGCTTGATGAGTTGATGATGATGTTAGTTCCACCACTGATTAACTTGTTGGAATGCTCAGGTGATGTGATAATTGTTTTAGACATCTGAATTTAAACTCTGAAACTGAATTTCTGCTGACAACATGGAAGAAACAGCACGTCGAGTAAACCTGTGCTCTTTATCTGCTGTGGTAGCAGGCAGCTTGCAAGACTGGTGCTACCTTCAACACACCTGCTTTAAACACCAAGGCATTTCTGTCGTCCATGCTTTACTCTCAGAAAGACAGGGGTAGTGAGAAATATTAGGTAAAGAGTGTACAGCAGATTTTTGAATCAACTCCTGTGAAGAAACAATGTGAATAACCAAATTAAAAATGTGACAGTTGAGAAATTGAAAACAAGTTATTATGGAGCATGGGTACACCCAAGGTTCCTAAAAGGTTCTTAAAATAGAATTAATCCTTGCAAGCCACTTCTGTACTAGATTAATGCTACTATTCACGGAGGCTGATCATCCCCAAGGAAGTTCACAGTACATCAAACTAACACTGCTCACTAAAGGGCAATTATATTTGGTAGAAATAATCCCCTGGAAAGTAGAAAAGGAAAAGAAAATCAATCATTTCATGACTTAATGGACTGCCCAACAGCAATGCTAGCCATTACCAAACATGAACCACTCTGGTAATAATTAGAACATAGTTTATTATGGGAAAAAATGTTTGGACCACTTTAAAGGAAAACTCATTAAAATTTAATTTATATTGTCTATATAAAAAATTAGTGATTTTGAAAATGTATTACAAATCCCAGATATCCATTAATGATTTGATTATTTAGTCATTTAAAAATTTTATTTATTACTAATTATATTCCTGATACATGGTCTTTTTAAAAAAAATATATTTTTATTGGTTTTTTAGAGGGAGAGGAAGGGAGAGAGAGATAGAAACATCAATGTGAGAGAGAAACATCGATCGGCTGCCTCCTGCACATTCCCTACCAGAGATCGAACCCGCAACCTGGGCATGTGCCCTGACTGGGAATTGAACTGGGACCTCTCAGTCCATGGGACAATGCTCAGTCCACTCAGTCACACCGGTCAGGCACCTAGTCTTTTTTATACATATTGAAACATTCTTTTTAAATATAGATACAATTTTTTTTTTCTGTTTTTTTCCTTCTTTGTTTCATTGCCTTTTGTTGTTGACTCTATTGGAGTGATACTGGTTAATAAAATTATATAGGTTTCAGGTGGACAGTTCTATATTGTATATTGTATAGTGTGTTTGCCAACACAAGTCAAATCTCCTATCATCACCATTTATTCCCCCAACCCTCTTCTACCTCCCCCCACCTCCCTTTTCCTCTGGTAATCACCACAATATGAACTGTGTCTATGGGGTGTTTTTTAATCCTTTCATTTTCTTCCCCCAGCCCCCTAACCCCTCTCCCCTCTGACAATGGTCAGTCTGCTCTCTGTATCTTTGTGTCTGTTTCAGTGTTGTTTGTTAGTTCATTTTGTTCATTAGATTCCACATATAAGTAAAATCATATGGTCTTTATATAGATCAATGTCTGTCTCAATAATGGCAGTTAATCTAATGTTAACAAACACAAGAATAAAATGGAGGACTTGTATCAAACAATCTGTTTTACATCTATTAAGATCCCAGCCTATCTTTCACCCCTTTTTCTATTCCCAAGTCTTTACCAAAGATACCCTACTCTAAACCAGGGTCTTCCATCATTGCTTTCACGCCTCTGTTCATATTGCCCTTTTGCCTAGAAAATTTAGTATTTCCATCTCTAACTGTCAAAGTCTATTCTTCCACCCAGGTCCAATGTCAAGGTCAATTAGTATGTCAAGTAAAACTAGTAGATGTTCTCAGTAAGAGCTAATCTCTCTTTTTTGGGACCTCTTATGTCACTATATGGATATCTCTATTATAGCACTTTCCACGGTTTTTCATAGACGGTCACTTATAAATATTTCTTCCCCCTAGACCTGCAGATTCTTGAAAGGGAACATACCGTTGTCTAGTCCAGAGAGTATAATTGGTGGTTACTCAAAGTCATTCATGGATATTGGACTCAAGATTTAGCTAAGCCACTAACCACATAAATGACTGTGTAGAAATTCCTGCAACTCCTTATGATTCAGGTTTCTCATGGGAAAATGGTGATAATACCAATATCTATTATAGGACTGCTGTAAGACTTGAATTAAGCATATAATATAATATAAAGGACAAGCTATAAGTTTTAGTCAACATAACTATTTGTTATTTATAAGTACCAATATACAAAACCATTTTTATTTATTTATATTTCCAATACAATTTCTAGATCTATCATCGATATGTGTAAACTGTAGGAACATTCAATAGCATGGCAAAGAAGACAACCCAATTAATTCCAGAATGAGATTCAAAAGACACTATGCTTCAATGTGTCAGAGAACTTATGAGCATCCACGAGTGGAACTACCATGGAACTCATGGGCACCCACTGATTGGAACTAGAGTGAAACTCGGGGCACCCTGCAGAACATCTGGAGTATCAAGGCATTTTAGTTGCATTTAAGGCTATCACCAAAGAAGCCTTTAAGAATTACCTAGACTACTTAAGGCATCTGAAAAATTCTACTTTGTCTTCTGTTTTATAGGGGAAGAATTTGAAAACTGAGACCTGTTGGAGATCATGTGTTCCATATCCAATTTCCTCTCTACATTTCTATTGATTACCCTCATTTCCATCTCAAGTAAGGGTGTTCCAACCAGGATGTGTTTCAACTTCTTTAGCTGTAAGTGCCAAACCAAAGGCAGGTCTGTGTTCACAGTTCTAGGCAACGCTCATGCCCTCTAACGATAACTGAAACTCACACCCAGTTCCGCAAGAATGGGCAGACTTTGCCTGAATCTCTGTATCTAGATGCCCTAGCTGTTTTCTACAACATAGTGAAATTTTAGTCAACACGACTATTTGTTATTTATAACTATCAATATACAAAACCATTTTTATTTATTTATATTTCCAATACAATTTCTAGATCTATCATAGATGCACATGAACTGTAGGGACATTCAATAACATGGCAAAGAAGACAACCCAATTAATTCCAGAATGAGATTCAAAAGACACTATGCTTCAATGTGTAAGTAAATCCCCCTCCTTTAATGTTAAATCTTGTTTCAACATTTCCCTAGTTACGGAAAGCTTGAGTGTTCTCAGAAAGAATGCTATGCGCAGAGAGGTTTTAGTGTTGTTTCTTTTAAGCTGGGGGTCATTTGTCTAGTTCTAGCAATACATGACTCTCTTCAGCATTAAGAACCTTGATTTATGCCTGTGCAGAAATCCCGTCCCTCATTTTCCTAACGAGTAAAGCCTGGTAGGAGATGGAACATATTTTGATTAATAGTGCTTTGATAGTTATTACTTCTCTGCATATAAGGGAGCCTGCCTCTTAGTTGCAAATTAGAAAATGATAGTTCAGTCATCCAGTCCACTCTAAGGTCTCTGAGGCGATTCAGTTCTAGTTAATTAGCCTTAGCAAATGTCTCCTCTTTCCTGCCACCGTATTCAGTGAGGATCAACACAGGGCAGATCATGCTGCCTGCCTTCAAAGAGCGTGTAGCACGGTCAAGGAGACAGGCTGTGGATATGTTACTGAAGGGTTGCTTCTGTACCCTGCACAGATGACAGAGAAGAAATACACACAACAGAGGAAAAAAAATATATTCTATTGGGAATGGGAATATAAACAAATAACAACTTCCGTACCCAGCAGATTGTGGAAATAGACGGAGTCATCTTAACATATTAAGCACCCTAACCTGCTAATGTAATAGCTCCCCAGGAGGTCTCCTTGGGTATTTCTGAGAGTCCCCAGGTGGTGTTTCTTACATGCCCCTAATATGTTTCTCTGGTATTCCTCCTGATGCTGCTTTCCTGTTGATGTCCACTGTTTATAAACTCAGTGTGTGATTTCCTCCTCATAGACATGGAGAGAGGTACCCTCCATGGGACCTTCTGCTTAGCTGCCCAGGATGCCAAATCTACAGGGCACTGAGGTGCCCAACAGCAGAGTGCTCCCTTTAGGCCTCACCCTGTGGGAGAAGCACTGTGTGTGTGTCCTTTTCCAACCTCTGCATTGCATTCTCCCAGCTACTTCTGAAGCACGACTCTTTGTGCACGATTTGCACAATGCCCCTCGTGATTTTTCCCTTTTATACTTTACCTGCAGCTTCTCCCTCTAATGGATTCCATGGTAGACACTGGCTGTGACACACACTGTCATTTCTAGGCATCTGAGCATCACATCTTCCCCTAGTGAGACTTCTCTGCAACCCTCCTATCTGGGATCAGAAATGACTGGCACTGGATACCTTGGGAAACACCAGCTCATCGGTTCATGAGGAAGAGCCTCTGAGGCGTGATTCCTGCTATACTTCCTAGTAGAGACAAAGCCTAGCTTTGAACCTAAACAGTGACTACACAGGAAAGGTGGGAAAGCCATTCCAGGTACAGGGACCACACAGGCACAGCACAGAATGTGAGTCAGTCCAGTTTAGTTCAGTCCAGTGAGAAGTGAGACATGTCATGTGGCTGGAGGGAGAGTAGGGCCAGATCACAGAGACACTTGAGTGCTCTGAGTGGGAACCCTGACTTTCTGGGTAGACACGAGGGAGCCAATAACCCATTTGACCTAAACAAATAACATAGTATTAACTGTGCAGTGATTACTGTGATCTACAAAAATATGGAGGAAGACATGGACCTAAAAAAATACTCAAGAGAGGAATAGCCTTTGGGAGACCATTGTGATCATTTATGATTTAGGAAATGCTAAAATGCAGCATGGGGTCTGAAGTGGAGAAGAGCTATTGAAAGGAAACAGGCAATGAGGGGAGAGTAGCATTGTTGTCCGATGTTGAGGTTGTGCAACTTAAAAGGTGTAGGTTTAAAAACAGGACATTGAGCTAGAAAATCAGCCTCAATGTAAAGTTGGGGAGTGGAGAGAAGCATAAGGATCTTGCAGATATGTTGAGGTTAAAATAACCTGTGGCGTGTTGAAAAGAGAGGGCCTGGATTTGGATGTCTTCAGCTGGATCCCAGGAGGCAGCTGAGTCGAAGACATAGATTTGAGTCATCAGCATGTAGATGGTAGTTTAAATCAGATTAATGGGCGTGGTTGCAAAATTACCCAAAGCTTGAGTAAGAAGAGATGATCACCAAAGACAGAATCCTTAGGAAAAACAGAAAATGGATAACACATGTTTGCTAGACTAGTATATAATCCTAAAAGTATCTGCCCTGTGTTCTCTGTCCGATTTACACCACTCCCTATCAGACCGAATGGCTTTCATTCTTTTGAGATTTTTTTTCCATTTAAAAAAGTTATTTTTCTATTTTCTACCATCATTATTGTGTTGTTTTTTTTTCCACAAAGAGGCCTTGTAAGTGTTGTGCTAGTCCTTGTTCTGAAGATAAATGTTCTGTTCAGAAAGGAAGCTGACATCACTGTCCACAAGATTGGTTTTCTGGCCAATAACTAGATCATGGTACCCTTGTGCCTGGTACTTTTTAAATATAATTCCAGTGTTAGGGGGACACATTTCAGCTGGCCTTGGCATTGGCCCATGTTGTTTGAATTCAGAGATGTACCTTCAGGGCACTTAGCCTTGGTCAAGTCATGAAATGTACTGAGTAAGAGTTTCACTTTGCAATGACGGTGGGCAGATGTTTGTATCAACTCGTGGCACCGTTTATTGATAACAACAAGACCGAGGGTTTAAGAAGCCCTTGCTGAGATCCAGCAGGGGTGCCTGCATTCTGAGGTGTTCCTTGCTCGCAGTTAGTAGTTCCTGATCCCAGAGAGGAAGCATACCCAGGACAGCCTGGAGGAGAGCGGAAAACTGGTTCCCATGGCAGGTCTCCGCAGACCCTTGGCTGTGGGGCAGCCTTTGACTGCAACGCATATCCTCGTTTTAATGCTGTTTCTAAAGTGTATCATTTTCCTCTAACAAACCACAGATTTGTGAGCACTGGCATTCTGGGTCCTGAGAGTCTCCTTTAGAAACTGAACACAGCCTATCCTCTATCATTAGCGCAGTGACTCTAAACCAAATTAATTAAGTAGTGACATCCAAATAACCTAATAATTCTTTAGGAACAACTTAGTAGCCATTTAAAAATTATAAACATATCTTGAAAGAATAAGTAAAATGGTCATTTCATTTATAAACAACTCTAATTAGTCACTGACGAGCTGTGTGCCCTGAGGACACTGCACAACCTCTCGAATCTTGGAATCAGGCGGGCACTGTCGCCCTCATTTCTGGTCCACAGTGATTTCACACCATATTCTCTTTCGTCATAGCAACCCTGCAGCCCGGCCATGTACAGGCATGACTTCATCGAGGAAAGGAGCCGGATCCAGTACTGAAACCGTGAACTACTTTGAGGTTGGAGTATGAGCAATGGCCAACAAATGTGTTTCATGCAGACATTCGGACTATCCCATCATGCCCATTTGAATTTGCTGTAGCACTCTGCTCTGGGGCACATTTAGGGGGCCCTGGATATAAAGCAACGATATTGCCCTGGCTGGTGTGGCTCAGTGGATTGAGCATCATCTCATGGACTGAGAGGTCCCAGTTCAATTCCCGGTTGGGGCACATGTCCGGCTTGCTGGCTCAATCCCCAGTAGAGATCGTGCAGGAGGCAGCTGATCAATGTTTCTATCTTCATCTGCCTTCCTCTCTCTAAAAAATCAATAAAAACATATTTAAAAAATAAATAAAATGATATTAAAGAAATCCCTTGTTTTCAGACAGCCTTCTGTAATAGTCATGGTTTGAAGGTGGCAAAGTGATAGAGGTTGGGGTGGGGAGACATTTGTCATTTTTCAAAAAGTCACAGTATTAATTTTCTAGAAAAAAAAAGAAGAAAAGGTGGTTAAAATAAAAATCTAGGTACACTCGAAAAAGCATTTTTCTCATCAACAAGCAGTCTTGCCACGTAAATAAAACAATGTACTTCCTTGAATTTTTTGTTCTGAAAAGCCTGTGGGTAGTCTCTTCACACTGCCTTCATAGGCTAGAGAGCCAGATTTATCAGGTACAGGTGTTTTCAGCAGGAGAGAGGCATATTTCAACAGACAGGGGTTTCTCTTTGTGAAGCTTTACCTTTGAAGATGGAGAAGGTATAGGTCTATAGATTTTAAAAATCTATAAATTTTTATAAAATCTATAGATTTTAAAAAACTTTCTGAATGAGATTCTGTCTTAACATATTACATGCCTGGTTCACACACTCTGCTGTTGCTAAGGACAGCTATCAACATTCTCTATTTATTCATTCATTCACTCATTGGGCCATCAAACATTCATTGACTATTAGCTCTGTACTCTTGTAGACAGTGTAGACAACCCAAGAATGGAACACTGAGCTGCAATACCCTAGGAAGTTAGAAACTGGGTCATCTTCCACTTTTTACAATGTTATCTTTGATTCTACAGGCCAGAAGGCATTTAAGGAGAGCAGTTATCTCCAACCAGAGATAAGAAAATGAATAGACCAGTTCAAATGTTCTTTGTTCACTGAGGTGTTTTGGGATGTGAATTCTCCTGTGCTTGACTTCCAGTGCAGTAATCTTTCAAGAGTTTCAGCCGTGGCTTCTAAGGGAGGAAGAAGTTGTACCCAACTGTGGGCTTTCATCACACTTGATCTATGGTGGCATCATTTTCAGCTGTTATATGTATAAGACCTAAAATAAGTCTTCAAACAAAGGGATTCTTTTGAAAAAGAAAAAAAAATGACACTAGCTCCCTCTATTCTGCTACCTGCCCCCTTCATCCAAGGCGGGGGTGAGGGGGTGTCTCTAGTAGAAAAATTCCAAAATAATTGAATGCTTCTGGGCTTCCACAGTCTTGTTCTTGCTTGTCAGTAGTTATGGTTAGGTTATTTAGGTTATTTACCATCCTACATGACTTGGTCAAAGTACTTTTCTTTCCAGTTCTGTGGAGGGAATTTATGAGCTTACTGCTGGAAGGAAAAGAGGATGCAGAGAGATCACGCTCATCTCAGACGGGCATTCAGAGGAGTCTACAAGTGAGAGAGGAAAAGTTCAGTCCTAGTTGTTGGAGCTGAAGGGGACTAATCGATTCACCTTTGCTTCTCTATCCCAGTGCTGATCACATTGGGAAAAAAATGAATTTGGAAGAAAAGTAGATCACATCTAGTGCTCTCAAAACCTAGCTTGAAGAATATGGATTTCAGCCTACTAGCTAGGGAGCCGTGTTAATGCTACATCCTAGAACTGGAAGCACCCATCCAACTGGAAGCACTGCTAGGAAACAGTAGGTCCCACTTACAGGTCAGCACACCACATGCAGGGTCGACCAAAGCTCAAGCTCTCTGCATTCAAGAACATCAAGAGAAAAAGGGAAATACCTGCGGTTCACATCTTTAGTTTCTGCTCCCAAAAGTATTAAACAAAATGCACTCCTTTCTCCTGAAAATGAGTGAGTGAGGGAATTAAAGGGACATGATGTTTGGAATTCATATAAAAAACCTCTCCTGGTGGAAACCAGGGAAGTGGGAATAAGCAATCCCACTGATCTGACCACACATTTCCTGTGAATGAGGACTCAAATGAGTAGTCCTGGTCTGTAGAGGAGTGTTTATGTGTCTGTGCATGTGTGTGTGGGGAAGAATGTGAATCCACATCTAAAGGCCAGTGCTATGACATTACAGCCTAACACTGAATACCCCAGGGTGTCCTCTAACAGCTACAAGCAGCTGGATCATCCCACCAAGTAACAGCTTTAGAAATATGATCGTGAGTTCACTTGCAACAGAATTTCTAATACTAGAAAACAGAGGGGAGACTGGTTAATACCAGGATCAATGCGTTCTATTGGTACCCAGCAGTATGTCTGGAATGAATCTGTGTCTGAATACACTGAATTTAAGAACATTCTTGGCACATTCGTATGATTAAAATAAAAAGGATAACCAAGACGATGTGAGACGTGCAAGCAACACCAGGGAAGGGCGGGGAGAGGAAGATAACCGAAGGCAAGAATGAGAACACAGGGCCAACGTGAGCGTATTCCTTCACCATGTCCTCAACACAACTCGGGAATTTACCTCTTCATTTCTCACTTACAAAGCACGCTCCTTTGAGGAGCAAGAATATATATTTTTTTAAATCATCATTTTATCTTCCTCACTTCTTCCCTAAGTATAATCATTCTATTGATTTAGGTAAGTGAGAATCTGTAAAGAAATCTGAGCCAAATTTACATTTCCTCTCGTACCCAGTGGGATCTGATTCCAGCCTATAAAATAATGGGCTCCACTCTCCAACCTGAGTCCAAAGGCTGTTCGGGGTTCTGAAGGCAGATCCAGAATTACAGCTGCAGGTCTCCGGAGCTCCTACGTGGTGAAGCATGCTGCTGAGCCCTTGTGTACGTCACAGATGTGAACTTGGACTTGGCCTATGGCCCTGATGGTCAGGTAATCTTAAGGAGAAATAGATATTTCTTGTTGCTCTTGGTCCTGCATAACCCAGTGGGTGTTAAGCTTGATTGCTAAGAAATGTGAACTGGGCAAACCAAGGTTCTTGGAGCAAAGAACCTATAGGTTTCACTTATAGTCTTTATTGGGTGTCATTTCTCTGAAATCAGAATAAAGGTATAGCTTCTCTACTAGTACTCAATGAAATGATCACAACTTCACTGTTTGAGGGTTATTTGTAACAGGATTCTAATACCCAATAGCCCATCTACCTCATATAGTTGCTGCAGGGATCAATATTATGATAAAAGGATGTTACACAAAAGTGCTTTGCAAATAGAAGACTTTAAATATGAAGAGGTGTTAGCTCAGCTAGCATCCCCTCCACACCAATTATAACATGATGTAAGCACAGTACAGGAGAGTCTACACCAAGTATAACAAAAGTCACAGAGATAAGGTGACTAAGAAATATGCCACAAGTTAAATACTTATGACAGTGCTAAGATAATGTATAAAGGTCACTTCCGCTTCATTATATAAATAAATTAGTAAATAGCAAAAAAAAATAAATGTGCCTTTTGGTCCAAAATAAATAAGGTCGTGTGATCTCCACACAATTTTGCTTGACGAGTTGGAGGAGACCACACACTGATGCATTCTTCTCCACCGTGGCTTTCAAAGCCTGTGTGCACACGAGTTCATCATCTACGGCTCTGGCCAGTGACTAGCAGTCCTCGGCATGTGCTCCTTCATATTCAGCTTTCTAAACAGTCTGGCACATGATAGCCTAATTCAGTCAGCTACCAGGTATTCAACTTTGTTTTTAAATTATCTGAGCACATGATAGGTATCTTAGGCAGAATTTTAAGAATAGAAGACCTAGGGAAGGACAAGATACACGTGATGTGTGTCCTCACTTTTAGTCCATTTCAGACATATACTGAAAAAAATCTCATCGTGATGGTCAAGATGTCCTCTATTGAATCCTTTAAGTTTACATTGCTTAAAGAACAAATGCTCATCTCCTTCTATGGCATACAAGGTCCTCATTTCACATTTTTAGCTTCAGTTCTCATCGTTCTTCTACAAGCATCCCACACTATAAGCCGCATCAAGTTACATGCTTTTCCTCCAACACATCGTGTTATTTTGTTGCTCTGGTTCTTCATGTAGGGTGTTCCCGCTACCTGGAGTGCCAGTCACTTCTCTTTCAGGCAAGTGCTGACTTATTATTCAAAATTCTGAATGAATAATAAAAAGAGAGAGGTGAAGAAGAGAAAGGGAAGGGGAAGGGAATATACATGTTCTCTTGCCAGTGTTTGATCCCTCTCAGTCCTGGTTGTCATCTAGACTGGTTTTCCCATTACTCACTTAGTCATTAAAAACGCACCAACTAAGATTGCCTTCAGAGATGACCACCAGTAATTCTTCCCATCCTCCCTTCCAGAGGTGGGCTTTGTTTCACTTCCCCTTGAATCTGAGCTGGTTTCGTGACTTTCTTTGACTAACAGAATGTGGCAGATGCGACACTGTGCAAGTTCTGGGTCCAACCTTTAAGAAGCCGGCAGTTTCCAGCTTCATTCTCCTGGAATCCAGTCTCCGCACACTAGGAAACCTAGACAAACGGAAGAAGGGGGACCACGTGGAGAAGAACTGAGCTGCCCAGCCAGCACTGCCTGTGAAGGAGGTCATTTTGGACTTTCCAGCCCCCGCTCAGCTCCCATCCGAATGCAGAGGCTCATCGGCTCACAGAATCATGAGACGAAAAGAAACTGCTGTTATTTTAACCTACTAAGTTTTGGAGTATTTTGTTATGCAGCAACAGATAATTGAAACATTATGCAACTGATGCTCTGTGAGTCACTACAGATGAAAGGTAGAAGTATACACTCTAGAATAACTCGGTGATGGGTAGAAGAGATGAATACATAAATATTTAATGATATATTGCAAAAACATGTATAAGTATGATGGAAATTGTCTTATTACTAACGTATTTTATTTATTTATTTTGGTGCAAAATATTAAAACACATCTTCTTTTTCAGTGGTAAAATTCTAAAAACAAGCAAGTAGTGAGATGTCCACAGACCAGCAAAGAGGTTTCTTGGAAGACTCCCATAGATTTTCTTTCCTTAATTATTAAATAATCATGAAATGTGGGTCTGAAAATCCCTTGCTAATTTCTGTTTGGCACCGTGAGAAGGCAAAAGGGATTGTGAGAGAATTTCCAATTTCTGCCTCCCAGGTTGTCCAGAGTCCTCCAAATTAGTTTTTCATTAAAAGAGTATTAATAATTTCCAACCCAGTCATCTGATGCCAGAAGGAGGTTTTCTGTTTGATTCAGTACATACATGAAAATCTGGAACGTGCAGAGGAGAAAGAGATCATTTCTTAGCCGGCATGATCATCCTCAGAGAAGGCGCTGTTCCCAAAGCTAGTCTGTTATAGGGAGCACCGCGCTGGTCCTGAAGGTGAACAAGAGGCGAGGCACGTATTCTAGAAAAATACATATGCACGCATATTAGCAAACTTATCTGTCAGAAAGGGCTTTTACTCTGCACCTGCGACAGGGCACGGATGATACCAGCACACAGGGGATGGGGCCAGGGAGGGAGAGAAGGATTCAAAGTGCAGAAGACACAACTGTGACCCTCCATGAAATAATTATCCAGTGGAAGAAACAACTCTTGTATGAAGAATAATTTTATATGCTGCTGACACTACTATTACTTTTAACATTAATAATAATGATTTGATAATAATATTCCACAATAAGAATAATTCCATACACACATACATACATGTTGAAATAAAATGGACATTGCAGTACATTCTGCAGGAAATAAAATTTACACCAAGGCAGACACTTTTGAAGTGGTCCCTAATGTCAGGGAATAGATTTCTGCCTTAATGAGATGCCACAAATGCTGACATATATTTTCTAAAATGAATCTCATGGCATTTTTTTTTTCCATAGCAAACACACAGCAAATCAAATACAATACTGCTGCTGTCTTTAGCCTTGTCCAACAGGTTTTAAAACTCTTTGTAAACATGCTGTTACGAAGGAGCGTCATGGTATAGCTTCAGGGAGGTCGGTCTCCCTAACAGAGGGGCACAGATCTTCACCCCTCCACACACTTTCGGGACCTTCAGGAAAAGACTGACCGGACTTTTCAGAGGTAAGGAAGGACTGAGCTGTTAAGTTCCGAAGGGCAGTGTCTTCTGAGCGCCTGTGTTCGCATTTTCAACACACTTCTGTGGTTCTGTGTTCATTCTGCTGCTCTTTAACTCCATCAGGGACTTGGCGTTGTTCCTGCACGCCGAGGTTCTCCTGTTGATTTATTTTTGATGTGGTCAGGCTTAAGTGGCCTGCTGTTACTTTTAACAAAGTCCAAACGAGGAGGCTCTCAAAGACGTGTTTCAGTTGTGAAGTGTCAACATGGCGATTCCTTGTTTGCCCATGCTCTTATTACGCTTTTCATAACTCTCCATAACAGAAATGTCAAGAAACAACTGCAACCTCTTTTGGAATTTCTTCACTGTTGAAAATGCCCAAAATTTAAAATTATGACTCAGAAGGAATTAAAATCCATTTCCACCACCAAAAAAAAAAATGTAGAAAGTTTGAAAGGTTTTCAGATCTTGCTAAAGTATTTAGTAGACTTAAACTAGGATTTTACACATGTCCAACTTGATTTAAAAATAAAAGTAAGACCAAAAAGACAATATACATTTTAAAAATATAAATTAATTTTGTAAAACGTTAAAAAAAACAGCCACGGGGAAATATGGCAACTTTATGGTTGTATCAGTTAGCTTTGCTGCGTAACAAACTATCCCAACAATAAGTGGCTTAAAATGGCAAATTTTTAATAGTCGCCAGTTATATGAATTAGCAGACTGGGCTGGGCTCAACTGTGCAGTCTTCCTATTATACTTTCCTGAGCTTATTTATCCAGTTTTAGTTAAGTGGTGGGTCAGCTGAGGGCTGGATGGTCTTGGGTGGCCTCCCCGACATCTCTGGCATTTGAAAAGCTGTTGATATGGAAGTAGTGTTCTCTCATGTGCCTGATGGTCGGCTTGATGTCAGCTTGGGTGACACCTACATGTTTTTCATCATCCAGTAATTTATTCACATACTAGTAGAAAGTAACACTTTTCAAGCTTCTACTTGTATTATGTTTGCTAGTTCCCCACTGGCCAAAGACATTTATATGGCTAAGCTTGTCTTCAGGGGGTACAGAAACGAAGAGCTCCTTTTTATGGGAAGAAATTCAAAGAATGTGTGGTCATTTTGTACATTTGAGCAAAATATTCATAACCTTCCTTAATATTTTCAAGTCTGATTATAAAATACAAATAAGATGTTTTGCACCAAGCAGCCTTCTTAGTATGTGCTAAACAATTTTATGTGAATCATCCTTTGTCACCTTCCTAGTGACACGAGGTAGACAATGTTATGCATTGCTGTTTGTAAAAGATGAAACTAAGCGATAAAACGGAAGCTCTCCACTATATCACAGCTTGTGTGTGGTGGAGTCAGGATTCCAACTGCAAAGTCCAAATCTAGAGTCTGTTTTCTTAGCAAGACTTTGTATAGAAAGGTTGAATTATTTCTCTTTTCAGTGAGATAACTTTTAAGACTAGTACCTTCACAACAGAATTGAAGGTGATAATATTTAATTAATGTTAAGGGGCAAATTTTTCACATGTCTGAAACGAAATTCTTCTCAAATTTGCTGCATAGCATCATGTTGTAAGCAGTAGTATGTTTTCTTTCTTAACAGTATATAATACAAGGGTGCATCTTGCTGTCTATGATATCTTATATCCAATAAACACGGTAGTATTATCATATGCCACTTACTTCACTTACAGCATCAGTATGTTCAGCAAAAATGAGTATTAAGCAAGAGAGATCCATCCAAGGCCCATGGCCAAGCCACTGCTTAGTTTATACTAAATGAAGAATGAAAGTTGTTATATGCCTAGGTATCGGTGTTTCTTTGCATTTTACTCTAAATGACATCATTTTTAATAAAACTCTTAGTTTTTATGATTTTCTATTCATGAAGCCAAGAGAGGTTCTACAGAAGTCATTTTATTATCATATCATCAGTTATTTGTCTCTGTTATACACATCAGGAGATTATCCACTAAACATTATGCTTATTTAAAATAGTCCATGAACATTCAACATATAAAACTAATACATTCAGAACTATACTATTTAATTCGGCGTTGGGGGTACAGAGAGATGAGTGGAAATCACAGTACCTGCAATTCAGAGAGGGTAGAGATAGGTGTGGGATTTGATTTCCTGAGTTTGCAATCTTACCTTGGGCATGTCCCTTTTTTTCTTTTTTTTTTTTTTTTTTTTTTTTTTTATCCCTTTTTTTCTTATGCCACAATCTCCTCATATGTAAAATTGGAGTCTATTAGTACCTGCTCCCTTGGCTATAATGCCTATAAATAGCCAATATATAGTATAAACTATTATTATTATCGGTACATAACAATATTATTATTATTGGTTCTCCTTCCATGTGAGAACTCCTGCGATGATGGAATGTTGCATGAAGGCAGAGTTTGTAAACTATGGAGTGACACCTTTTAAAGTTCAAGTATTTGAACCAAGCACACAATATAAGTAAGATTTATTAAGTGGCTGCTACATAGTTACTAAGCAGATAACAGCTCTGTGCTATGCAGAGGAAAACAAGAAGTAGGACATTAACTTCATCCCCTCAACAGACTTGCAGTAACTGGAATTCTAGGCTTAGTGTCTTAGAGGAAATGGATTGATGCCCATGTGGCCAGATTCGCAAATCCCACTGCATTAGGCAGGGAGATCACCACGGCAGTGTTAGTGACAAGGTGTCAGAATCAGCAGATGTGATGTAATTTTCCTTTTTTCTATTAATTATTTCCAAATTTCTTTGAAGCATAGCAATGCTTTATAGATGGAACAATAAGACCCCTCCTAGATCGTGGATTCTCCCCCGATGACGTGCAAAGCAAGGTCATCAGACTTCCAAGGGCAGTTTGGGCTCTTTCTATATATAATGCTTCTCCGTAGGAAAAAAGTAACATCATGACTCCTTTGTGCTGAAACTTTCAATCTGAGAGTGAAACAGAGATTCCGAACGAAAAAGAGAAAGTTGGACAGTTTTACACAATGTATTCATCACAAAGGTCTTAGCCAAGTCAATTAGCAGGGAATAAGATCAGGACTGTGGAGTTGATCCTGGGGAACGGTCTCTCATAAAATGTTATTTTGTTCTTAGTTAAGAACAATTAACTTAGCAGAGCGCTTGAATGAAAGAACAAGCAAGGTCAGTTCTTCGTTGGTGTTTTGTCCTCCATTAAATGACACATGGTGCCTATATTTTTAAATTATGCATAGGAAGTAGCAGACTCCTGAATTCATTCCAAAATATATCGTAGACCAGGTGTTAAAGCACATTGCTATTAAGCTCAAAATATGAGCTGCAATGCATAGTACATAAAAGTTGGAGACTTTTCTATAGATGTGTAACACAGTGTAATTTTTAAAAATATTACACAGACAAAAGGAACCATCCTTTCTGAGGTAGTCTGTTAGTGATAGCTGATTAAAATAGAAAATAAAAGTAAAACAACTTCCTTAAACAGGGAGGTATGAAGCCAAGAGAGTCAGAGTGAAAGATGTTGAAGGAGGACCTTGGAGGAAGCAGGAGGCTGAGAAAGTACCTCTTCTTGGTTTATCTGCTGCCCATTGTCCTTACATCTTTTAGCGTTTCCCAAAGGAGGTCTGTCAACTAAGTCATCAAAATCACCTGCAAAGGGGTTTGTGTTTTTCATACAGAATTCTGGGTCTCACCTTGGGAGCTTCTGTTGCAACACATCAGGGTAGGGGTGAGGGAAAGAAATCTGGATTTATATAAAATATGTTGCCTGAGTCTAATTCAGGGACAGGCTTAAAAACAAACATAGTCTCATTCCATTATAGTTGGTTAATCATTTGTCTATATCACTCCCTAGGAAGATCCTGAAGGCCAGGACCTAAATGTCCCCTACTCTTGAGACAGTCACAGTACCTACCACCAAATAGACACTTGGTGACAAGTGTAAAGTAGTTATTTCTCTTTTCCCTTATCCTCTCCAAAGCATTATTGTCTCCATCCTTGGTTCTGTGTCCTCTTAAGGTTCCAGGTAAGAGCTTAAATATCAGGGGTTGTCTTGAGAGTCATAGGCAATGACATACCAAGGACAATAAGGATGAAGTAGACAACAGCTAGGAGAACATAGGAGGGACCAGGCTGAGGATAAACTCTTGCCATTGTCCATCACTCTCCAGTTCACATGTTCCCCATGTGGACAGAGAGTAGTCCAAATCTGGGGATAATTTCCTGTCTTGGCAGCTCTGAGAGTGGACCCTCTGAGTGGCAGCATTTCCTTCTTCTGCACATATCCCTTCTTGCACTAATCTCACCATGGTGGCACCAGGGTAGCATGCTTTCTGTGGGGGATCGAAAAGAAAGGGGGTAGTGGAGCGACAGATAAAATCAGTTGGCATTACAATTCCCTTACCAAGTTGACTGGCCTGGTCTGGTACTGGTCTCAGAACTCCTTGAAGACAGTAAATAATTTTGGCTGTATTGTCTTTTAAAAAGTGTCTCTTTAAGATGTGGTTAATTACCTTTGGGACTTTTACAAATGTGTATGTGTGTGTATTTGTGTGTAAGTATGAATACATAGAAAATAAAGTGAAATCCTTAAAACATAGGTTCTAAATGTTGTATATAACTCATGATGCTTCTCACTGATGGCGTCTTGCACGTCAGGAGCCTGGGGTTCACGCTGCTGACCACGGGAGGTGAAGGACCCCTCCGCTGTCCTCACTGGGCTGGAGCACTGCCATGGGCACTGCCTGATGTGATTGCACCTGACTGTCAGCCCTCTGGGTTCCACCTCTCAGACGTTTAAGAAGCTTCTGACAGTGAAACATTGCCCAAATTTAAGTGCATTCAGTTATTCTTATTCTTATATTCTTCATTCAGAGTGAGGGTCTCCTGCCTCAAGATTCCATTCCAAGACAGAACACTATGTCTTTCTTAAGCCACTGACTTCACAATTTCCTGTGTATATTTCCCAACCTCCAGAGGAGAAAAGCCTTCTTGGAAAGTAGATATGAGAAGGGTAATTAGTGCTTGAGTTCCTAATTTCTCCATGGCTACATGTTGAATTTATGTAATTTAGCAGATCAAAAAATAGTCAATTGTGGTAAATGACTATTAGCTCCTCATTACCCAATAAACCAAGACCTATATAGGTTTTAAATGTATTAGGAATCCATAGCTTGAGATTCTGATTTTTCCTATGAGCTCATCTTCAGTTCAGGCTAAACATGTGTTCCTGGACCAGGAGGTAGCCTGGGCAAATAGGAACATGGGCACTGATGGCCAGAGATTATGCTGGGTAGAAATGTCTGCACATGGCAACTTTGCCCTCACCTTATCATAACCCCATCTCTAGGAAAATAAAGACTTCTGGAAAACATGTCCTTCTCATACATGACTTTATGCTACTGCACTACTTCACAATTTCAGAGACAGTTGTTTTTCAAATATGACCCTTTTCCACTGTAGCCCTCCCTCTAAGTGAATTTCCCTCCAGTTTAACCACATCAATCCCCCACTAATATATCAGTGCCTGGCATGGAGGCAGTGCTTAATAATTACTAAATAAATAAGCAAAAGAAGAAGGGGAATGTAAAAGTATGAGAAATGCATCACTCAGTCCTAAATACTCTTAAGTACTTATAGTATGCCCCAAAGATCTCTGCCTCAGTGGGAACGGATCTAGAGTCTTGAGATAAGGGCTAGTGGAGTGGTGTGAAAATAATACATAGGCAATTAAACAAGATAAATCCATAAAGTTTAAATGACAGGAAGGACATAAATGTTGATGCCGTTATAGAGAGTGACGGGGAAATGGGGAGATACTCTATAAAACAACGGTGAAGAAAGTCCTCTCTGAACCCTGAGATGATCGGAGAATGACTATTCCAAGCAAAGGGCCAGAAATCAGGAAGACTCCCAAGGAAAAATGAGCTTAGCATTTTGTCTCCAAACATGGAAGACAGTCTATACCCTTCCAGGGCCT
Organism: Tadarida brasiliensis; assembly: GCA_030848825.1. Taxonomy (NCBI): domain Eukaryota; kingdom Metazoa; phylum Chordata; class Mammalia; order Chiroptera; family Molossidae; genus Tadarida; species Tadarida brasiliensis. The sequence goes on along the minus strand of CM061270.1, from coordinate 66,055,810 downwards.
ATTCTGAGCTTCTCCCAAACGAATCGACTGGATTTCCTGTAATACCTGACTGTAGCTAGCAGATCTTGCCTTGCTGCTTGGCTTCCTCAATCTCTGATCCATTCTTTCAAAAAATTCAGAAAAAGTTTTCAGATGAATAACAGTCTTATTACCTCTGCCCCGGGCAGTGGTGTTTCTGATGGCAGTTCAAGATAAATAGCCACTGTGCAGGACATTTCCACGGAGCTCGTTCTTTCTTGTTACTAAGAACAAGCCAGAAAATCATCATTCTCTGAACTTCCTATTAAATACAGTGAAAAGCAAATGACAGGTGTTTTTGCATTACTGTGTTTGGCCATTCCTTCATTCATTAACAGGCATTTATTTAGTGTCTCAAACACAATTCTGGGCATTGGAAAAGTAGAGAAAGGTAGAATGTGGCCCTTGCCTTGCAGAGGGGCAGATAAGACTGGGAGACACAGGGAAGCCCAAATCCCAGCAATGGGCTGTGTGCCCTGGTAGATGTGCAGAGGTTACCATGGACGCGTAGAATCATACATGCTTATGCAGCTCGAGGAGGTCAAGGCAGCTTCCTGGAAGCAGTGACGCTTGGATCGACTCTTGAAGGCTGAGCAGAAGTTTGCTAGAGGGGCAAAGATATGGGAAGGGATGGGCATTCTATTCAGAGAAGGTCTGTGCATGCAGCTACGGACAAGCATGGTGTGTTCAGTGACCCAGAAGCCTGTGAACAAGAAAACTTGCTCCGTGGAGGAGGACCTCGCCTCAAATGCCAGTTTCCTGTAGCCATTCATTTTTCACCAATTTTCTCTAACAGTTTAAGTTCCTTTTTTTTCAAGGCAGCCAACTCAGTAATGCCCCTGCCTTGTCTGTGCATGGCATCGAGCCTCTTTTCCTTGGGTGCTCGTCAACAATCTCAGCACCGCTCCGCTCTTCCAGGCGACAGAGGTGCCTGCCATGTGTTCTGACTGGGCACGGTGGTCACCATTCTCCCGAAGGAGGTGAGCAAACCGAGGTCAAGGGCTGAGCCAACTTGCGGAAGGTCACCCAGGTGGGAAATGGCGTGGCTGTGATTCCACTCCAAAGCTGCTGCTTGTCCCGAGACGCCGGAGCGAGCTGGTGATAAATCAGGCTGGCAGCCCGTTGGTTTGGGCTGGTGTGAAGATGGGGAAGGGAGGCTTGTATTAAGATGCTCTGTGATTTTGGCACAAGAGCTGGGGAAGCATATGGGCCCCTGGAGAGGTTAGCGATATGAGCAAAAAATAGCAGGATGAGATTCAACTGGAAAAATGCTAACGAATACATCTGGAGACAAACAAGCGGAAACATACACGGTTAATGGGAAGCAGAGCTGCAGGGAGCACGGGGGTTTGGAGAAAGTGGAAACTTCATCATAAAGACATTGCCAAGAGGAGATGGGAGCCGACAAGCGGGGACCCCTTGGGCTGTGGGCAAAAAGGCCTCATCTAACCAAGGCGCTCGGAGAAGACGCCTCTGCGTGCCTGGTGTTTGGAATCTGCGATGCCATTTCCACTTTGGGTCCCTGTAGTTTAAACAGAGGTCAACCCATGCTCGGGAATTCAGAGAGAACCACTGACATAATTCAACACCAGCAGGGATAAACTCCGGAGGAACAAGCAAACAGGAAAATAAGATCTTCAGCTCTACAATTCTGGAAAAGGCAACCGTGCGTAGAGGAAGGGATGCGCAGTTAACTGGGCTCATCTCAGTACTGCGCGGGGTGCTGGGTGCCCTCAATTGTCTGATCGTCTGCCAAACAGAATGGGGGAAATCGTCTCTTAAAATGTGGACGCTCCGTGCTGGAAATCCAGTACTGACGCCGAGGAAGCTGATTTCACCCCTTGGGGTTCAGAGGCTCAGGGCCTGGGAGGCAGCCTGTTGCATTTCCTACCAGCTCTTTGTCCGACTTAATGATGGAGCACACGTGATGCCTATGGAGGGCTGCTGGTGTCTTTTCCAGATGGGATGCAACAGACCTCAATTCCTGAGCTAAACCCGTGCGGCAGCGAAATTGCACCATTTTCCAGTTTTCACTCGATTGTATTTTTTTCTTCTTCTATCTTAGGACACTGGGTAGATTGGAAATGACTCAGGTATGCGTGCTGTCATAGTCATTCCTCAACCAAATGTTGTTTTCCAATAACCATCTATCTTGAAAACTGTTTCTCCTATTATCTTTATCCCGACTGCTTGAAACAGATGGTACTTTATGCCTTAAATTCATGTCCAAGTCATTTGAGCCGCCACTGCCCTGTGATTTGGGACTCTAGACCAGAGAAGAGAAAGTATGTCCGCATTAGGAAGTGTGCAAAAATGCTTTGGATCAGTAGGGAAGCAGAAGGTTCTAGTGATCTCAGTGTGTTTTGTTATGTGCCTATAAGTAAAAATGGGTCATGCTCTCAGTCAATTCCCTGAGTGAACCCTAGAACTATTGTGCTAAAGTATGATATTTCTATTAAACCACAGTCAATCATTTGCTGCTTTGGTAAAATGGAAGGTCCCAAGTTTAGACTTTCAGCCCAAGTCAAACAGACCGCAATCAAATCTTACCCTCGCCACCCAAAATAGGAGTGGTTTCAGAACAGCAGCCTCAATATTATGTCTTTGATTCCCTTGGTTTGTTTTATAAAGGGACAGTTTTACCTAATTCCTGGGGCTCCGATGTGGATTCAATGAAAAAGGAATGCATGTTTGATGACTAGCACAATTCCTCGAATACAGAAATGGAGCATGAATTCTTCTTTCCTTTTTGCTCCTGCTTCGGGACCACACCCATGACATTTATTTCTGGCCAGCCTCTCATTCACACACTTCTTATCCAAGGCCCAGAGCCCAGGGGACTCTCCTGACAACGCTTTCCTTTCTCCAGGCTCTTTCAGCACTTGGGTATCTGCACAATCCCTTAGGACACCATGCATATAGAGCTCGTGCCATCACAGTGTTTCCTGAACTGGCATTTCACAGAGTGTGGGTATCCGTTCCGTGCCCCCAAGCTGGAGACTTGAGAACTGAGGTTGCAACAGACTCACCCTAGCTCAATGCTGACCGCACAGGAGACGCATTTAGGCAAGCACTCCCCACACACAACCTGGCATCCGTCATTTGTACACAAGGATAGAATGTGTATTCTATCCAGTTGTTAGGTTGGTTATAAAGATTAAACAAGATCATATATGTAAAAAAGTTTTAAAAATTTTAAAGCTTTTATAAATGTATATAATTCTTCTCTTGTGATTATTTTGTCTTATTTGTTCTTTACTACCTCAAGTATGAAAGGATGGTTTCAGCCTAGATTTAGAAGCACCAAGTCCAGAAAGTGTAGTTAGGTAGGCGACATCAGTACCGATAGCTAGCTTATGTGATGATGGTATTTGAATTTAAAAAGCAGGGTATGCAGTATTTTTTTTAAGGTCTGTGCTGACACAATAGGGAGATATATATTCCGTGTTCCTCCCTTCTCTGCAGTACCCAGGGTATATCTCTATTAATGGGCACATATTTTATTGAAAAGATCTGTGAAGGCCTCTCAGCTGTGGCCCTGATGTAACATTTATGAAAACACATGCACACAAACATTCAAGTTGAAACAGTACTAGAAACTTGAAATTTCTCACCGCTCTGCCAACACCCTGGGGGATTTCCACTAGCCAAAGCACAGATAATGTTTTGAGGAAATAAAAATACCTAGAGGGAAGGGGAAGATGTGAAGATCTGGGGAATGGATGGACTTTCTGAACTGGGCCTTTTTGATTGTTGCTTTCTGACAAGAGCATAACTATAGGATGCATCTAATTATTCAAAACAAACATCTCTCTATATCGTCAGTTAATCAAACAGTGGAAGCGAGATACAATTTTAAAAGGAGTAGTATTTCCATGCCAAACCTGCTTTAGCAGTGCTGGGGATTTGATGAAGTTACTTAGTATTTCTAAAATTCGGTTTTATGTCTTATAAAATGGGGATAATATTAATGACTCCTTTTTTATTCTTTTTTCTTTTTTTATTAATTTTTTTTGTTACAGATGTTTCTCTTTTTTCCCCCATTGACACCCTCCTCCTGATCACCCCCCTCATCCCCAGCATTATTGTCTACGTCCATTTTTACACATACATGCGTATAAGTTCTGTGGTTTATCTCTTCCCTACCCCCATCCCCCTCTTCTGAGGTTTGTCAGTCCGTACCCTACTTCTATGTCTCTGGGTCTATTTTGTTCATCGGCTTGTTTTGTTCATTATATTCCACAAATAAGTGAGATCATGTGATATTTTTCTTGGTTAGAATAAGGTAAAATTCAGTAAATGATATTTTTATTATACATATTGTTGTTATATGTTAAACAATTATCTCTTGGTACTCAAGCTTCCTCTCCTCCCAAAAAAACTACACACACACAAATACACATAACCTGCACACATGCAGTGCAGCTAAGCTTCACTAGGTCTAGAAGCCTGGAGAGTCCCTTTCTCAGATTGACAGGTTCTGACTTACATCACATCATTGAAAGTCACCTACATAAAATTAGGAAGATAGGAGAGAAAGAGAAGCCATTAATTATTCTCATCTTCCAGGGGCAGGTAGATGAGGGGCAGAAGGTATACTGGGGTTCACAGAGCTTTCTGGGTCTGCTCCTTGAGTCATCCACTCTGGAGCTGTGGTCTTTGAGATCACATGTGGAAATCTCTATAAGTAGTGAATTCCTCAGTTTCCATAAAACCAGCTGCTTGAACAGACCTTGGACCTTGGCTCCCCCGGCTTCCCCCAAAATTTTATAAGCAGCTCATTTCCTGTATTACATCTTTCCTGCTTAAAATATCTAGAGTGATCTCTGTCCTCCTGAGCACATCTTGCATAATACATATTACTCTCTCTGTAATCGCAGTTGTTGTTGGATTCAGCAGGGTCCAGTAGGTAATGAATGGGCAGGTATGGACGAGTTGCCAGTGGGCTGTGCACTTGAGCCAGCCTCCATCTCAATATGTGAGCTAGAAAGCTCCAAACAGAGCTCATTTCTCTAGACCTAGACAGACAGCAAGACTGGAAAGATCTCTCCTCACTAAGGGAGGAGTAGAGAGAAAACCACCACCACCACCACGATATTGATAAATGCACCCTGTAAAAGGCCCAGGAGCTTTGCAATCAAGATACAAACAAACAAAGATTTTTCTTGAGTTATACAAAATGTTTTCCAACAAACATCTATTACCTATGCAAATAAAAGATATGTCAAAATTAAATAACATCTCAGGAAAAATAAAATTAAATATGTAGCTAGTAAGTTTTATACTTCTCAAATGCTCTGAGCAACTGGAGAAGAAAAACTCTTATTGAACTGATATTTGTATCCCAAGCATCTAACTGATATAGACTCTGGTGCAGACCCATTTGTCGAACTGAATGGAAGTGGAAAATATGGGTTAGCCTGGTATCTCCAGGAGACAGAGAGACCAGTGGGATCTGGTGAGTTCCAGACCAGCTCCAGAGCCAGTTTTCTTTCTGCCTTGGTTTCCCTGGCGGCCCCCGGCCCACCTTCCCCAGAGTTCTCCCCTGACAGATGGAGCCCCTCTCAGAGCTGGAGCAGCACCAGCCTCGGGCTCCCTACCCCACATCTGAGCAAGCGGGTTTCATAAACGAGCTTTCCCAGATTGGCACCCATAGTTCTGATTCGGTACTTTTGACATGCTGGGTTAGCTCAAATAAAAATAATGTATAAATAAGAATTCTCAGAAAGCTTCATTATTCAAAGACGGGCTTTAATTTCACGAGGAGGTTACAATAACACTACTTTCCCGTTATAACTGACAAAACAACTAGAAGTTGTGAGGGTGTCACAGTGCTTCTGATGAGGAGAATCTTTATTCTCAGAGACATAATTAACTTCTTCTTTGAGAAGGCACACGAAGTCTAAATTCAAGGACATTTATTTTAAAACTTCTGAAAGTCTGGGATTCTACCTTATAAATTCAGGCAATAAGTTTTACCTTCTGTTAAAATAGTTTAATCCTTCAATCCCATCCATGAATTTTTAATTTAAATGGTTGTTAGATCTATCTTTAAGAAACTGTACATTCTCTGAAGCTAACCTTCTTCTGGCTACAAGAGTGCAATTCTCCATGTCTGTATCTCTGGGAAATGAGGGAGGTAACCAGGTTCTTAGCAAGATTCTGTCTATCAAGGTGACTCCCTGGTACCCTGATCCATGCCTATTTACTAAGCTTCCTATGCTCCTGGGAGGGGGGAATCTCTGCCTTCATCTGCTTTTCTGAATATTATTTTGTGTATGTGACCCAGAAGCCAAGACACCCCTCTTTGGGTTTCTAATGCACAGCACCACCTTTGGAAGTTCCTTTCTCCATAGAGGGTGACAGGGCAGCCACAGGACTGGTTTCCACAATTTAAGAAAAAAACATAAGCTTGCAGCTCAGTATTTACATAAAAGGAGAACCATGAGGATAACAGTTTCAAGATGATGAATCATCCAATAATTATGGCAGCCAACGCTGCTAATGAGTCCCCAACAAGCCCATGGATAGACTGTTGGTTTTATGTAACTGCACTGAATTCTGCACAAAACACAGTTATCACGCTGAAACAGAAGGTTAATGTGGCTTTCTTCTGCCTCAGTGACAAAAGGCTTGAAGCCAGCAGTCAAGAAGGAATTGTGGGGTATATAATGGATGTCGCCCACGGGCAGCTGTAGATGTCAGGATGGCTGAAACCAGGCCATCCCTCATGCAGATGCAAGTCCACTGTACACATGAGCATTAACACCCTGGTTCTAGCAATGGCTGGGATTCTGCACTTCCAGTGTTGCCGTAATCCATCATCGCTTCCTGCTGATTCTGCAGCCCTTCTGTAGATGAAGTACAACTAAATTACAACTAATAATCTTGATATTCTCAGCTTTATAATATGTTACCATTTCTTAAGGTTAGAAGTTGTCCAGTCTTAAATAAGTGGGTATAAATTATATTTTGCATCTTTCAGGAAGGGCTTCTATGTTCTCTTTGTCTCACAATGTACTATAGACTTTATACATTGAGTTCCCCAATAGCATTGGTCAAGAAGATAAAAACCCATGCAATATATTTTCTGGATTAGAGACCCATCATCATCTCAGATCTTACCAATGAATTTAGAGTTCTCTGCAAGAATTTGGGACATTTCCTTTTCTTTTTTTTTTTTTTCCCCCAGTTTAGCCTGATTCCACCATAAAGACCTCTGCAGAAATCTCCATACATTCTGCACCCACTGGGCCCTAAAAGGCTACAAGTGTAGCCAAGTACCTGGAAGAATGCTAAGCTTGGCTTTTCCATTTTAACCTCCCAAAGCCTGGTTCATGATCTGTGAGCTCTGAATTCTTGCCCCATCAGTTAGACTCGTCTTGTGAGTCCTGATGCCCACATAGGAACTGATCCCATTTTCCTGTGGATTTTAGCAGAGGGGAGATAAGCAAAGAAACCTGGCAATAGCTGGGACAGATTGAAACACCTTTGTGCGAGTTGCCACTGCTTCTGTTGCCATTGTGATAAAAATGACAATACATTTTACACTGTAACGTATCCTCTACCCGAAGGTATTTGCTATTGGTGAAAGCTGCATAGATCATCCAACTTCAAACTGTTTATATTACTTCAAACTGACAATTTCATTTTCTTTGGGCATAACAAAAAATCCCCCACTTCCCGCTAAAAATGCAATTTTTACTTACAGCACCATTCACACCTCTGAAAATACAGCCAAGTCTGATACTAGTCACTGGACCTGTCACTTCCTGTATTTACAGCTATTGTTCCTGAATTCTGTGCCTCCATCTCCCCTTATCGCAAGGATAAGCCATAAACTAATGGGAAGGTGCTCTGTGTTCTGATTCGACATTAGTCACCAGATTGGTAGACTAGTTATTAAAAAATGAAAGATTTTCATAAAATCTACAAAATGGCAATTATTTGGTCCTTGGCATCTGGAAGTAGATCATAGCGCAGAGGGAGAAAGCAGTGAGGATCTCAAGTATTTTAAACCACATTTAACATTAAGGCTCTAGCAGATCTCTGGTGGGCGGGCTAGGAAGGTACTGGAGCAGGGCTCATGACCATGGCCACGGATGTTTCCTGGAACCAGTGATTCCACTTTGGGTGTGACTGGGTGTTATGGCCACTTCAGTGCATTCATTACTCAGGGGAGTGGGGAGGCTGTGTGAGCCAGAGTGCTCACTGTGGGCAAGCAGTATGATGGGGGGAGGAAAGACTGCGATTAAAGCAAAGGGGTCCCAGTTGGCGTGGCTCAGTGGTTGAGCGTTGACCCATGCACCAAGAGGTCACTGGTTTGATTCCTGGTCAGGACACATGCCTGGGTTGCAGGTCAAAACCCCAGTGGGGAGCATGCAGAAGGCAGCCAATCGATGTTCTCTCTCATAGATGTTCTCTCTCATCGATGTTTCTATCTCTCTCTCCCTCTCCCTTCCTCTCTCTCTAAAATCAATAAAGAAAAAAATTTTTTTTTAAAAAAGCAAAGAGGGTATTTCAAAAGTCATCCCAAACAGACTGAGTGAGAATATTCACAGTACACATATGTAACAGAGGACTCAAATCCCAAATGTATAAAGAACTCTGACAACTCAATAATAATACTATTTATTATTCATTTAAATTAGGATAAGACTCAAAGAGACCATTTAACCCCATTGAAAAGATATATTAATGGCCAAGAACAACATGAAAATCTCTCAACAGCTAATGTAACTACAAGAGTTACCCCTTCACTCCCAGCTGGAACGTATGAACTTGGAAAAGATTTCTAACACTCAGTGTCGGCAAAGACGAGGAATCTGGCACGGGGCCTTCGTGCATTGCTTGTGGGCATGTAAAATGGTACAATATGTTGTAACACAGCAGGCGTTTCCTGTAGATTTCACAATATACATGCCCATAACCTAACAATTTCACCTTTAGGCATTTCCCCCCAAAATTTGAAATCACACACTCCCCCAAAGACATCTATGTGGCTGTTTATAGCAACTTTACTCATAATAGTCCCAAACAACAAAAAAAAAAAAACAACAACAAATGTCCATTGGTAGGAAAATAAATAAACAGATTGAGGTATATTTGTATAGTGCGAAACTACTCAACGATAAACATGAGAAATGAAACATCATTCTTGAATCTCATAGACATTGCACTGAGTCAAATAGATATAAAAAGGTATACACTCTACAATTCTGGTTGAAATGAAGTGTACACTAGGCAAAACCAGAGTATGGTGTTAGGGCAGTGGTTGGATGGTTGTACAGATTTACCAAACCTCATTGAACTGTACACCTAAAATGTGTGCATTTTGTTATATGTAAATTATACATTGAAGTTCTTTTTAAACAGAAACCAACAAGAATCCTACCAGATCGTGTATTTCATAGGTCACCACAAACAAGAAGAGTAAATATTTAAAGACTCAAGAAAGTAGGTAGAGTAGAAGAGATGGAAAATGAAATCAAATGTTGAGGGTTGCTGTGTGTGGTTGACCTGGGTGAACCATGTGAGCTATGTATGGAGGGACAATCCACCCGTAGCACCCCCTCAAATGTGCAACGAGTATCTTCGAACTTTCTAAAGTGGATCAGGCTCAAACCCTGGCTATGACTTTTCTTAGCTGTGTGATCAAAAGACAACTGATTTTAAATTCACAGATCCTCAATTATCTCAGTGGTGCAATGCGGATGGTAATAGATTTTGTGATTAGTGTGAGGATTATGCCAAGAGAACACAGGTACATGACTTATGTTCTCAATACACTTAAGCACTACTTTTCTCTTCATACTCCATCTACTGATAGGACAGATAGCAGCTTGGACTGAGATGGCGAGGAGCCTGTGAACACTGAATATACCCAAGAAGCACAGACGGAATTAGTGTGAAATAGCCTCGAACTCCTGACCTCACTCTTCTTGCTTTCTCCCATCTGCCCTACGACTGTGAAAGAGTCTGACGCAAACACATGCTGGTTTGGAACACGGGAAAAAAGAATGTTACCAGTGCCCTACGAAAGAAAAATACCAACACATCATAGGACAATTAATACTAAACCACATTTTATTTAATTGAAAAATAATAAAGTCAGAGGTAAACATAATCGGAAAAGGCATTCTGAAAATAGCTACATATTCATCTGTCAGGTTATCAATGACAGGTGAATTATCAGAATATATTGGCAACATTTTGGGCACCTTGCTTGCTATCTTTGGGCTCTGGGACCCCAGGGGGTTTTAGGGTGCAGGAGTCACAGGCCCAAGACAGCAAAGGCATGGTATAACCTACTTTTAAGACCTTCTTAGACTTACAGCTGAAGTTTTGTTTTCTTTCCTCTGAGGAGTACTTGTAGCTGTTTATCTCATATCCGTTTATTCACCCTGAAGTAAACAAATAAGTCATCTCTGCCCCTCACTTATTCAACCATGACTAAAACAATAATCCACACGTGTATTTTCAAAGTACAGGTTCAACGAAAGTCAGTTTTTTCAGAACATGGCTGCAAGGGGAAAAGTATGTGAACTATTACCGATTTGAAATGTGTGTCGGTGTTGCTGACTCAGAGTGCTTGTATTATCTACAGCCTCAGTGACTAGCCAAACCACGTGATGGTGGCTCAAGGGACACAGTGCCACCTCTGCTGCCTGGGACCCAGAAGAGACCAGGGAATGAAGGCACATTAAAAGGGGTCCTTCCCCAGTGAAACCCCTGGATGTCGTCGGAGAAGCCCAGATCAACCCTATTGTGGTTGCTCTCTTGGGGGTGGTGGCGAGCAGTCTGCCCTCAGGAATGGCTCAGTGACCGGGTGGAGATATGAGGACAGAGTCAGAGACACAGGAGCTAAGAACAAACTGCATTAAATAGCAGTTAGTGGTTTATCATCTCATTATAAAAGTAGTAGCAATGGATTATAGGAAATTTTAATATGGAAAAAGATAGCCAAGAAAATAAAGACCTAGCCCTGGCCAGTATGGCTCAGCAGATTGAGCGTCGTCCCATGCATCAAGAGGTCACAGTTCAATTCTTGGTCAGGGCACATGCCCAGGTTGCAGGCTCCAACCCCAGTAGGGGGTGTGCAGGAGGCAGAGGATAAATGTTTCTCTCTCATTGATGTTTCGCTCTCTCTCTCTCTCTCCCTCTCCCTTCCTCTCTCTCTAAAAAAATCAATAAAACATATTTTTAAATTATTTTTAAAAAGAAAGAAAATAAAGACCTTGCATAACCATACCCTCAACATTGAACATGAATATCGTCATGTACTTTTCTTCTGCAGATACACAAACGTGCTTGCCTATGTAGGGTATTTTCTCAGTGTTGGATTACATTATAAATATTTTCTACACCACTTGTTTTCACTCCTGACATACAATAGAAGCACTTCCATTCAGCAAATTCGGAGTCAGAAACTGGTCAATTCTACCAAAAAAGTCTCACTTATTCGTGTGACAGAAATGAATTGGACATGATGCTATGTGCTGGGGACCAGGGTGATAACGGGGTGACCCAATCCTTGACCTCAAGAAAATTGCAATGAAGTTCCTGCTCATTATAGAAGATTTATAATTTAAAACAAAAGTAGAAGGGGGAAAATATCACTCATAATTTTCCACACAGAAACAAGCACTGCACGTATTTTGGTGAACCTCTTTCCGATCTTTTCGCTGTGCATCAAGTATTGTTTTCATTGTGGGTCTGATGTGGACGAGCTACGTGATATTTACAAGTTAAAAAAAAAAAGTCTGTAAAGCAGAGAGTCATTAAAAACGCATTCATTGCTGAAACATCCTTTTCGCTTCAGATGATAAATGTGTATTCATTAGCTATGTAGATAGAGGGTCAACATCTTGTCTTTGTGCTTAGATGCCCTGGTTAGAAGTTTTCTTACAAAAGCCACATTTATGATTCATGACCTACAATTCCGTTTGTTAAAATATGATCTTTCAGTGAGAGTGCGAATGCAGAGTCTCTGGACAGGCAATCTGAGCCCCCATCTTTTATCAGTGTTTACCCACCCCGAATTCCACAACAGTATTTTAGTACTTCCCAGAAAAATGATCTGAAACATTTTTTTTTTCTTTGAACTATGGCTCATGGATTGAAATAATATTTAATTGACTTATGCAATTACAATGGCAAGGGAAATGGACATAAACATAGCTACTGGCTCGTGACAGCTGACCACCAGTGGTGGGAGCAGATAGGCACGGGGACAGGGGTGAGGAGCCTGTGGCCACGAGATAAGAGTGCCTGGACGCTGTTCAGATGTGTACAGATGGAGGGCTGAATACAATTATTCTAACGAGTTGGTTACATGGAGATTGGACAGGCATCTTCAATAATTATCAGCTTTACCAAGTCTCAACAGTAAAATCATTCCCAGGTTCTTGAACCAAACAGAAATGTTATATAGGTGCTGGAAGAGATAGGTCATTCTACACTTAAACTTATAATACCTCTACGTGGTGCCATTATGGATTGGTTGACATTGAAACCTAATAGTGTCAACCTGTGAACTCCATCTTTCAGAATGTAGAAGAGGATTCCAGTTAGGGTTAGCAGTGAAACTTAACTTACATGCACAAATTCATCTTTTGGGCAGCGGCCAAAAGATCAATGCACCTGCGGCTATCACCTTTGAATATTCAGTAGTCAACTCACATTGACGGCTTTTCAATAATTATTCATCAAAGAATGTTGATATCATCTTAGATTAGGGCAGCCTCACAGGTTTGCCATTTCTCTCAAGGATATTGCCACTTATGACTGCCCACATAGTGTTCTGGAGAGCGCGCCTGGACAGAGTGCTACCAGGAAACTAACGATGCACTTGTTAGGAAGGCAGTTGGCGCATCTAATGATCCTTAATCACATAATGAAATGCTTGCTATGAATGTTTTATTCCACCACCTTTCCACACATTATTTATTGTTAATTAGTTACTAATTAGTAGTGAGCACTATCTTTGGATAAAAAGGAATTGCACAAGAGAGCTAGAATAGTGCATGATTGGCAATCCTTTGATTTAATACATATATTGTTTAATTCTCTGTGTCTGGAGCCTCAGCTATACGATTCCTTTTCTCAACACATTACATATGGTTGAGTTCTTGCATTTATCCATTTTCCATTTAAAACAGAAATGTTCTCAGGCACCTTAGCCTGGGGCTATGCTTATGTTAACTATTCAAGAAGTCAAGCTCTGTGACAAAGCTTGAAAGAGTGCAGAAACTGTAATTAGCTAACATTGTTTAAAATGTGTCAGTATGTGGTTTATATATATATACACATTATATATATGTATTTTCTATGTTATTATATAGTATATGTTCCTATTAGTACATATGCATTGCACATGTATAATGTGCATACTGTATATTTATGCATATAAACCTTCAGATAACTTTATGTATTGTGTGTGTGTGTGTGTCTGTGTGTGTGTGTGGGTGTGTACTGTTCCCTTTCAGATACTTTTAAAAGAACCTCCTCCTTTACTTAATCTGTGTTCATGGCTCTACCATCCACCGAAGCAGACGAGCCAGAACTCACAATGGCATTCTAGATGCTTCTCTTTTTCGTATGTCATATTTACTGAGAAGTCAAGTCACTGGCATTTCACTTCACCAATGTCTCTTACATTTCTATGCAGCTTCATTCTGGTGCCATCGTGTCTCATGGCAATGTGTCCACAGTCAGTTCCCTTACAGAAAACAGTATGTGGCCCCCTGTCCTCCCTCCTCAACAGCTTGTATTTGTATCATCCCTATTTGATATTTCTCTGAGTTGAAGACAGGAAGAATTAGAGCAGACTGTGAACGGGATGATGGTGAGAGCAGGGGTCACTAAGGTCACACATCAGGAAGGCAGGTTTCAAGCTCCGCTCCTTGGGGAAAGGTGGTGCTCTGTGGCCAATACAGCACGTGGCAGATAGAAAAGCAGCTCTCTGTGGAAATTCACCTGTGATTTCTCAGAAGTCATAGGTGAAGCAAGTTCTGGAATCAGAGAATCCTCCACTTACAGTTCTCAAAGGGGTTTCACCAACAATTACATATTTATGAGCTGAATGGCAGCCCCCCAAAACTCATATGTTGAAGCCCTAGCTCACAGTATCTCAGAATGCAACTCCATTTGGAGACATGGCCTTTAAACAAGGATGAGACAAAAATGAAGCCATTCAGTTGGCCCCTAATCCCATCTGCTTAGTGTCCATACAAGGAAATGAAATTTGGCCAGGCAAAGAGGTACACACAGGAAGACCACGAGAGATGCAGGAAGAAGGTGGCTGCCTCACAGCCAAGAAGAGGCCTCTAAAGAAACCAAAGGTGCCTACACCTGGAACTCAAACTTCCAGTCTCCGGAGCTGTGAAAAGGTGGGCGTGTGCTGTTTAAGTCACGTGGGCTGCGGCACTTCCTGAGGGCAGCCTTTGCACACGAATGCGCTTTCACTGGTAACTGGGAAGGAACGCCAATCTTTCCTGTAGCTCAGCGCTCTGTTTTTTAGACAAAACAATACAAGAAAGAAAAAAATTTCATACTGCAAAGCATTTAGGGCTGTTTTAATCTCACAGGAAAGCACAAAACAAGTGGTTTGCAGCATTTAAACTTTAAAAGTCCTCTCAAGAGCTCCCAAATTTTATGTCCACATTTTCACAAAGCCAAGTGTTCAAAAATATAAGCCTTGAAGCAACACCACTAGAAAACACCTTCTCCACTCCCTCCTGATTCTAACTGCTTACTGCAGTGTTCCCCATTGAAGGTATGCAGCTAAGTATATACAGAAAGAAATCCCATGGTTCAGAACGACTTAGATAATCAACACCTTCAACACAATACTTAGTAAGACAATCTTGAGACACAAAACATGTTTTTGAGCATCTGATCTCAAAATTTGAATCATTACTATACTGAATAACTGATTGAGAAATGGCTGCTGCTCTGACCTAGAGTCATCACGGTCATTGTCCAAGGCCACCTCTCCTTCCTGGCGACCGGGAGCTCAGAGGCAGGAATGTGTCTTCCTGTGATGCCCGTTTCTGATCTGTGGCTCCGTGCTCTGTGTGATGTAAGGTTCCCACCAGGGCCTCAGTGGGCTGACAAGCCTTAGCAGAATGTGCTTCAACATTCAACAGAACATCAACCTACAAGATTCATTGCAGACTAAATAATCAAAGCTGAGCTACTCATCTGCAGTCCTTTCTGATTTTCCCTTTTTCAAGTTTGGAATTAATTTTCTACTCCAACTAACACTCAGAAGTTTTTAACTGAAGGTCTTTGGACTCTTATGATTAAAGATTAGCTTTGTTTATTTGGAAGGTGTACCACCTTCTTTTAAAAGAAGATGTTAATATATATATATAAATGTAACATATATATATATATATATATATATATATATATATATATATATATATGAATGTAAGTCCTTATATGTGGATTGTGTACATTCTCATTTGCCATAATCCTCATGGTCCTCACTACACCTTGCCCTCTTCATAAAATACTTAAAGGAACATTGGAGGTATTTGGATTTTTGTGGCCCATTGGAGACTTTGAGATCCCCCTATTCGTAATGCAATCAGAGGACTTGAAGGAAAAAGTTCTGTCTGTGAATACAAAAATTTCAGCAGGCAAAGTAGCTCTAAGTTGATGATAAACTTGAAAGGGGCTGTTTAGGGCCAGTTTCTTGGCTGCGTACCATCCAGGCCCCCAAAGCTGAGGTGTCTTCTAAAATCTGACTTACATTCTCTCTGCAGCAAGCTGACGCCAGTGTGATTTTCCCTAAAATCCCTTTTGAAAAAGTAAATATGCACTCAGAAAGGGTAACAAATTAATACATGAGATCGGGGATCTTATTTCCCAGAGTAGGAACCTACATATCTCCTTTTCCTAAAGCAGGGTAAGAAAATGCTGGTAGAGGATCGGGGAGGCCAGGAGTGAGAACTCAGGGGCAGACTCACAGTGGACGAGAAGGCAGGACTCGCGGTTCCTGTGCGCGGACAGAGGGGCAGAGACGACCGTCCGTACTGAGCTGACGTCTGTTCTTGAGTGGAAGGTGACCCTGGCTTCTGTAGACATAGCAACCCTATAACCTGCATTTTAGGGTTAGGCACTTTTATTCTTCTTTTTAAAGAATATGTGTTACTAAATAAATGTAGCCAGACATTCAACTAAATTTTTATGTCTGAGACTCTCCATAGAAACAGAATCTTATATCAGGGTGGGGGGGGATACTTGGTAAAATTAGATGTTTTTATTCAGAAAATAGGCCCAGTGTGTTCTCATCTAGAAAACAGGCAGACACACCGTGAGTTACTTGGTGTAACTGAGACAGTGAGAGGGAATGACTGCATTCAGGTGGTATGATTATCACTTGGCTTATGAAAAGCACTCCGTGAAACATGCCACAGAACTAGTCCTGAGGAAGCGCTGGGGGGATTATAACCTTCTCTCACACATCTCTGTTTCTAGCATCTAGATGACTATCTGGTTCCTCCTGCCTGCACTCTGGAATCGCCCTGAATTCTAAATCCCCTCTTTGCAGTGTGTGGAGCAATTCATCTCTGTCCAAATTCCGACCTGCGTCCCCCCTTATCTCACAGAACTGAGGGAAACTCCTGCCCTCTAACGAGCCGTGGCTGCCCTCCTTGGAACCCTATTTCAGGACCATCTCTCACTCTCTGTGCCCCCCCAGGTTAAGGTCACCTCCCTTTTCAAAATACTTATCAATATAATTTTCCAGTTCTTACAATTCTCTCCCTGAGAGGAGCCAAGTGAATAAACTGTTCGCTACCTGTTTTAAAATACAGACATGTTACATAAGGAGAATGTGTAAAAGAGCTGGGAGCAGGATCCAGCCCCCCATAACCGGGCAACGTGCTCACCCTCAACACGCCTCCCAGTCAAATTTTATACGATGCATAAATATATCAACACATCAAGCCGAACACCTTAAATATGCCCAATTTTATTTGTCACGTGTAGCTCCATAAAGCTGAAAGAAAAATACCAGCCCTGAAACCATGACCCTGCTTGGCATTAGAATGCAGTGACGATGCGTAGGGACCGAGGAAAGGGTCGACACAGAGACGTAGAAATCAGAAAGAGAGAGGACCCGTTCTAAGAGCCGCCAGCCATGGGAAGCAAAGCGCTAATGAGTCCGCTGTGCGCCACCTCCGAGCGTCCCGAGAAGGAAGATGCCTCAGTGCATGGAGTCTTCCCAAGATGGCTAATGCCTCGAGCCCAAAGTGCTCCTCACCGGCAGAGACGCCAGCGCTCAGCAGCAGAGAACCCCTGCTCTGCTCCTCTGCACCCCAGCTCCTCATCAGCCAGCACTAAAGTAAGCCATCGCTGTCAGGATGGCAATGCCATATTCTCCCCCTTCACTCATAAAAACTGAGGAAGAACTTTCCCGGGGCAGGGGGTCCTTGAGCCTCGGACCGACCCCCAAAAGCTGCCACTAATTTACCCCACCACCTCTCGCATAGTCAGAGAGCCCTATAGCAAGGGTGTTGTCATGGCAACCAAGAGCCAGCCAAGAGCAAATGGAGCTCATCACCCCACAAGTGGTGCTTCATGTCTCCCATCTCATCATCCTTTTCATCTGACAAACGGCGTCAGCAAGAGGTCCTGGATGGTAATTAATTACAGAGTGCATCTCCTCTATCCCAAGTTCGGTCATGCCAGAATCACCCTGCGGATGAGGAAAAACCAAGTTTTAGCACCAGGTCTAGAAGGTCAGACTGGGGTGTGAGGGATGGCACTGTGGAGGGAGATCCAGGGGAGGAGAATCCTGGAGGTCATCTCACTCCAGGCCCTCGCCGCAGCCCTCTGCACGAGCACAGAGATAAAACATTATGCAGTAGAACATCTGATTGCCCTTTTCAGATTCCCGGAACGAAGCAATATGAATCAGCAATGTTCCCTGGAACGCAGGAGGAAGCCTCCCAAGACAGTGGCAGAATGCTGGCCAAGGCCTCGGGAAATCTATTTGTTCTCTGGTTCAGCCAAAGCAGGGTTGGAGTGAGAAAACTGGGGTAGCTAAGTCCTTTGAGAGTAAGTCATTCTAATAAGGAACCCATTGTGGACACTTTAAAAAAAAAAATCTATGTTTTGTTGTATGGTTTTTTTTTTCTTTCTTTCTTTTTCCCTCATTGTTCTAAAAATTTTTTTATTTCTTCCTCATCTTTCGAGGTCACTGGAGAGATCTCTCTTTCCATGACTCAGCCAGGAAAGCTTCAAGTTTCGGGGTATTATAAGAGGCTGGTGTGATGGCATCAGGGATGGAGGGCTTGGTGGAGCAGGGGTTTAGGGGAGAAATGCCTACTGCCCCTTGTCCTTCCAGGCAGAGGAAATAATATATTGGGCATTCTAGAAAGTGACAAATTGGTGTCACTCCATATACACACCCATCCAAGTAGTAGGAACAATAGAACATATACAATAGTAGTGAGCCAGGAGTCAGCAAGTAGGCAGAGTCTGGTCATGATCAGTTTATCTAGCTAAATAAAGAGCTTAGATTTTGTTGTAAACTCTGTGGGTGGACAGCGATCTGATTAGCCTTAGCCAGAACGCATCAGCGAGTCAGGAAAGGCAATGTCCGCGGGAGGGGGATGTATGAAGTCCTGAAGGATGATCAAAAATGTGAGGTCTGGCAAGGACTGGGACACGCATTGTTGAGTACAGCTGCTTCTACAGTGTTGTCTGCAAGGGTGGGATTGTCCCCTTTGAGTGAGAACACAGCATTTCTTTACAGTGAAAGAGTAAGTTTCAAGTACACCCCCAAAAGAGGGGGAACCAGACCCACTGAAGGTGGCAGTCACAAGGTTGAGGGATAGTGGAGTCCCAAACGAGGGAGAAATCTGCTCAGTTTCCTTCTTGTCTGCCCCAAAGGAAAGCAACAGAATCTGATCCAAAGTCCTGAGCTACAGACGGCGGAATAGCACAGCATATGTTCTGCACATACTTCCAAGAAACACCTATATCCTGGCACTTAAATACTTCACGACAGAGAAAATGTGCTGCTAATTTACATATTCAATATGTATTTATGTGTGTACATGCCCAACACACACACACACACACACACACACACACACACGCACACGCTCAGCAAGCTGTGCCAGTGACACTTAGCTCATGATAGCTACTTCTCTTTCTTAGGCTTCCCCTCTTCCTAGTCATCTTTACACTGTCTGGCTTCTCCAGTCTTCAGCCTTGTTCTTGGGAAGATGATTCTAAAGTCAGTTTCTTGCTCCTCTGGAAGACTCCAAGCTTCCTAGGAAGCCAAGTTGTTAACTCCTGCCATGTGGAGAAGAAGCTGATTCCTCTTATTAGACACATTTAATGCATCAGGAAGCATGGAAGGGAGGGTCGTTATTGATCTCACAGTGTATCGTCCACGACCTAGTTTCTGTATACCCACAGCCACGTATACATACACAGGTACACTGGCATGTGCACACCCCACGAGTACCAGGATCTGTTCAATAAACAGCGATGCCTCCTTTGGTTCACCCTGTGTTTTAGCCTTTAGTCTCCAGAGGCTCTGGGAGCGGGATGATGGCCACCATGTCGCCACACCAAAGCCACATTACCAAGTGGCAGGGAGAGTACCCTGGATGGGGATTGTCTACCTTCCGACTCTGGACTTCTGATTCGGATCACAAGTCTCAGAACCAGGGTTACTCAATAAACTTAAAAATCCATTCATTCCATAATTATTTTCAGGAGGAGTTCACACCACATTTCCATTATCCCTGTGACGCTGAACATGTTACCGCTTCTCACTATGACCTTTTCTAATAATGTCCCTAAAAACCTGTGGGCCCCATAATTACACTTATTGTGGTGAAGTCACCTAGGCAGCAGTTACACGCCCCCCTGGCTGTGTCAGCCCTTTGTCCGCCATTCTTGCCAGCACAACTGTGCGTGTGACAACCGCCAGCTCCTCCCCACACACTGACATGCATACCCACTCCACACACAGGTACACAGACCCACAGGTTCAGATCTCCCCACGACATCCAGAGCTGCGCGCACCCCCACAGAGGCATCTGCCAATGGACACCCTGTGTGCAAACACAGTCCCCACATAGACTCACACATGTGTTCTATAAACAGCTAAACCTGCTAATTCACCAGCCTCTTCGGCTGGCAGATTACTAGAGTGTTCAGATTAGAACTAAAACAAATGATTACAAAGTCAAGGATAGGCCATTGCCAAACACATTCTGTTCCTTTGCTCAGCGTTGTAGTTTTGCCTTAATTTATGGTAATCCTGCCCACGCTGCAAGTTAACGTCCCGTGGCTTCGGAAGTGGAGCGCAAGCTACCGCTGCATGTTGGCGGGGAAGGAAGAGGAGACCGGCAGGCTTTTGCACACTGCTTTAAAAAATGGAAATTACAGTCTTGCCATATATTAATGTGAGAATGGTTGTGATTCCTCACTGTACATATATATGGGATATGTGGACAAATATATAAACTTGCAATAAAATCCCAGTTCTGCAAGAACTCAGAATAAATGTTGAGTTTAATTTCTGTCGTAACATTAGATAGTTTGGTTTAATAATAAAATAAAAATTACAGGCTTCAGTTACTTCATGTCCAAGGGCACCTTTTACTCCATTTTCTCTCTCCCTTTCTTTTTGCATGTGTCACTTTTTTTTTTTTTAAATTTATTGGGTTGACATTGGTTCACAAAACCATACAGGTTTTATTTCATGTTGGGCTTTGGATTCTATACCAATCTTTCTGTCCGTCTACCATGTCTTCTTCCCTGAGAGGATCTCAATCTCTCGCTCTCGCTCTCTCTCGATATACATATTCTACAAAATTCAGTATAAACTTAATTTGGAATTCAGGCAGCCTTGTTTACACCTAGATCCAGAAACGACATACCATACATATTTCCCTTTCTTTAATGCCCTGACTCTTCTCCATGGAGTTCAAATCCACATCCATTTTTCTTAGTCTGAACTTATTTGTTGACTAGAACAGATCATAATTTCTCTTTCCCACACATAGAATTTCTAATAAATAGAATGTATTACTACCCACTGAAAAAAATTCCATCATTTCTGAATACCAAGCCAACTTACAAGATAGCATTTTTTTTTTCACTTTTGCATTGAGGTATATAATATACATACAGAATAATGCATAAATCATAAGTGTGCCATCCGTTTTGAATTTTTAGAATTCATATCCCCCTGTGTAACCAGACACCCTGCTCCAGAAAAAGAATTTATTAGCAGGACAGAGCTCCCCGCATGGCTTCTCACATTCTCCACCTGCCACCCAGAAGGCAATATAATCTTATACTGTCTTCCATCACCATCAATTCATTGGCCTCTTCTGAAACATCACCTCAATGAAATGTTGTGATATGTACTCTTTTTTGATTTCCTTTCTTCAGTCAATATTACGCTTGAAAGTCCACCACACTGTTGCCCAGAGTTGTTTATTAATTCGCATTACTGTGTAGATTTCCATTGTGTAAATAAGCCACAATATATTCATTCCTCTGTTGGTGGATTAGAAGGACATGAAAAAAAAAAAAAAAAAAGACAAGAAAAAAGAATGAGAGGTACAGAGAGAGAAATGGAGAAAGGGTAGCACAAGAGAAGAGGATGAGGAGAGAGAGATGAAGAGAACTGAGAAGCCTAGTGAGTTAAAGAAAGAGAAGGACCATGAGTAAAAATGAAGAGAGTAGAGGCAGAAATAGACACAAAGAGAGAAGACAGAAAAAGCAAAAAAAAAAAAAAAAAGTAAAAATCAAAGACAAAGAGTTTTGTGATCTATTAACACTATGACCTTGAACATATTGCTTAATCTCTTCAGCTTTCATCTCTTTAAAATTTAGATAATAATATATATCTCATGTGGCCACTGTTGGAAGCCAACAATATAATGTTAAGTCTATGTATGTGTTTAACCACCCCTCCCACATGGGGTTAAAATTTTAAATGTGTGAAACATAACTACTTAAAAAGGCTTTCAGTGTGGCCAAAACATGAACTTGTGGATGGATACTGTGTTTCCACCCACTGCCAACCAAATACAATGTTTAGCTTTGCCATTAACAAAAATGGCTTTGATGACTCGTAGGCATGCACCTATTACTCTGGAGGCATCTGGACTGTCCGCATGCAGAGCGTCAGGGATAATGAAAATCTTCAGGTTGAGTGCCAAAGCTCTGTTCCCAGCTGAGTTTCATTAACACTCTTTGTAATGACCGGATTACATGTAAAACAGAAAGATAATTACTTTCCTTGATGACAAATAGGGAGATATCATAATCACCGGGTCTATAAAACAATACTCCACAGCAAAAAAAAAAATAATAAATATATATATATATATATATATATATATATATATGAAAAGAGGACCAAAGTGCAGAAATTTCCTTCTTTAGGCTATTTGAAGGGCTTTTCAGCTCATCAAGTTTTGGCACGAGTGCACACACACGCACACACACGCACACACACACAATATACTAGTCTAGAAGAAACGCCTTCTATTGCAGACATTTAACATAAATCTACAGCCTTGGAAATCTCCTGAGAAGCAAATATAATAAACTTTCTATTCTTGATCACAATCTGTTTTTCTGTGACTGACACCTTCTCTAAACCTATATATCCTCATATATTTGCCTCTACAGTTATTAGTTGTCTCCAGAATTGTATTATTTATTCAATCTCAATCCTTCAACAATTATTTATTGTTTAAAAAATAACCGTGGCACTCTGTTGGAAGTGGGGATAGAAAGAGAGGGGTGGGACGGGAAAATTGGTTGAATGTCTTTCACAAGGCTCAGAACTGCGTTCGGATGTCCACTGTGGAAATTGATAAAAGGGTAGAAAAACTTATTTAAAGACAAGGCAAAGCCCCTGTTGATATTTTTCAGCTCCAAAAATGATGGGGAATCTGATGTGCTTTTGAAAGTTATCTTAGAAGCCACAGACGTCAAGTCTAGATCTCTACAAACAGCACAGCCCTGGTGGGAAAGCCTGGGGCAACCGAGTTCTCAGAGATGTCTCTCTTCTAGCTCAAGGTAAGGGAGCGGCAGGTTAGTGTGAAGTACAGGACAACAAAGAAATGTCTCTGCATTTGCTTTTTTTCTGTTTCTTAAAAAATCTCCTTCTCTGCTGATTCCATTCTCAAATGATGAAAAGAGGGAATTAAAAAATAATAATAACATATTTAAAAGGTCAAAGGAAAGCCTGAAACGCTGAAAGTGATTCGGGGTAGTCTATCACCATACCTCAAAAGATGCAATTTAAAGGAAATATATACTTTTAATATGTGCAGACATTAGGAAAGCATTTAACACCTCAAGATAGATGTCACTGAAGCAGGGAGTTTTTGAGATGAGAAAGGATGAGATATACCTACAGTGCTCCTGGGACACACTCAGGGGAACATAAGGTGACCTCAGACAGTGTGGCTCTGATCTGAACACTTGTGTAAAATTCATGTTGGAATCCTAATCCTCACGGTGACAGTATTAGCAGGTGAGGCCTTCGGGGGTTGATCAGGTCGTGATGTGGAGCCCTCAGGCATGGGATTCGTGCCCTTATAAAAGCGGCCCCACAGACCGCCCACACCCCTTCCACCATGTGAGGGCACAGTAAGAGGCACCGTCTGTGAACCAGAAAGCGGGCCCTCCGCAGACACATACCTTGGACTTGATCAAGCATCAGTCTCCAGAATGATGAGAAATAAATGTCTATTGTTTATAAACCACTAGTCTGTGGTATTGTGTTAGAGCAGCCCTAACAGACTAAGACATTGATCCAGAAAGTCAGACTTAGAGGTGTAATGAAAGGCCTGGACCCGAATCCAGGCTGGGAAAGTCAAACAGGGTCATCCTCGGCATTGTTCTGTTTGTTGCTTATGGAGATGCTTTCTGTGGGAGTCTAGGGAGCAATGCATTTCTATATGGGTCCCACTGATCAGTGGGAAACCCCATGATGAAGGTGCTCTGCCCAGACTGAAGTCAGAGGGAGGGTCCGACCTCACTTCCTGGCTCCTGTTAGTCTCCTCCTGCCCACCCCACAGATGACTAGCTATAGTGCTCTCTCTTGGTGCGGCCCTGGCTTTCTGATCACCTCCCTGCTCACAGCACCAGGACACAAGGCTGGCTCCACTCACCTCTGATTTGCAAAGGCCTGTGGGGTTGAGACTGAAGTTACCTTGAAAATGTCTTGATGATGAATGGAAAGGACTTGAGTGGAAATTTGGGGGCCAGAAGTCCAGTATTTGCCTGGGTATGTCTTGTGTATTTGCTTTGTGCTGTTCTGAATACACACTACTTTCATTCCCAAAGCTTTAAGGGGCTCATATACACTCACAACCACACTGCCTTTATGTGTGTACACACACAGTACGCAACTGTCTACTCAAGACCTGTGTCACATTAAAAACCCTTTAACATTGTCTTTTTCTAAAAAATCATGTGGTAAGAGAGTTGCTGTAACTTAACTCTTTGTCACATACTTACTGATAATGAAGTTTGGTCTAACAAGGCTCTATATTTTTTTAAGTAAACATCATGCCTCTCAGTGTAGAATTATAGTCCCTTCTTCTGGTTCCACAATGAAATACATACGATCTTCTCTACAAAAGGAACTAACTTTAGAATCTTGGAATGAGGGCTCAAGTGTTGACAATAGAGATTAAGTGTTCGGACACATCAGTTTTCAAGAGCTAAAAAAAAAAAAAAAAAAAATCTCCTAAGTGAGCCAGTGCAAATCTGAGCGATAACTCCAGAAGTCCTTGAGAATCTGTCAAGCTTGGAGCTATGCCACCTAAACAATCATATACCATGACAACTTTCTCTCTGAGAAGTTGACAGTCACAACAATCCCTTCAGTTAGAATACTCCTCTATAGAGTTTCTACTTTCCAGAGAACCAATTCATCTCTCTCCTTGTTATCAAGGTAGAACCACTGCCTGGTTGTTTGTGAAATTGTACCAGCAAGGGGGGATGTGAGAACATTCCCGGAAACTTAGGCTGCGTGGTCACAGGTGTGGTCTCAGAAGTAGCACAAGGTTAAGGAAGTACAATTCGTGTTCAGAGGCGGGTTGAAGATGGCCTCTCCATTGCCTTCCTTGGAATATTTTTTTTTCAACTTTCATTAATTTATTTTTGTTACAGATGTTTCTCCTTTTTCCCCCCTAGACACCCTCCTCCCCATCCCGCCCCCCACCCCCACCCCCAGCATTGTTGTCTATGTCCATTGGTTATGCATACATGCATATAAGTTCTTTGGTTTATCTCATCCACCCCCCCTGCCCCCCTTCTCTGAGGTTTGCCGGTCTGAACTGTACCCTTTTCTATGTCTCTGGGTCTATTTAGTTCATCAGCTTATTTTGTTTATTATATTCCACAAATAAGTGAGATCATGTGGTATTTGTCTTTCTCTGATTGGTTTATTTCGCTGAGCATAACACTCTCCAGGTCTCTCCATATTGTTTCAAAGGATAAGAGATCTTTCTTTTATACAGCTGCATAGTGTCCTTGGAATTTTTTTGTTTTTTTTTTAATCCTCATCCGAGGACATTTTTTTTTTTTTTTTTTTTTTTTTTGGTACGTGCTCCTAGCGGGAACCAAAACCAGGACTCTCTGGTCCGCAAGGCCAACGCTCCAACCGCTGAGCCAAACCGGCCAGGGCTCCTTGGAATATTTTAAACAGCATCAAAGGATCACACCTCCCTGATCCCCTACTGGCCTTCTCCCCACACAGCTGATATCACAGAAGTCATCTGAGGTTACTTTCGCTCCTCTCAGTAATTAAAGATCCTCAGATCAATAGTCTAGAACTCAGCACCATTACACCATACCTGTGTATAGCCTTTCCCTAATTTGGGGCCCCATGCTAGTAACTGGGCCTGTTCTCTGTTTCATTTAGAACACCAGGTGGACAACTGCATCCTTGTCTGGAAAGTTCTACCTGAGTCTGTGTGTGTGAACCACACAGAGTCAGGGACTCAGTTCTCCGAGCCCACATGCCATCCTGGCATTTTTAAAGCACAGAGCACAACACAGCTTATTGGAACTGCACTTCCCTCGTGTAGTCTGCATGGGAGACCCTGAGGGAGGAGAGGGTGCTTGCTCTTGGCCTCCAGATTGTTCTCTGGTATAATAATATGTTACACATCACATTAGATAACTTGTCACTATTTCACCCCACCTACCCACCAGATTTTGAACGAATTAAGAGAAGAAATTTGGTTTTTCTCACTTTGACATTCCTCTTTATTCAACTGCATGTCAGAATGAACACACCGCATCTCATCCAGCAAAATGCCTTAGGGAAACACCTTCAAATGTGGTGAGGAAGTATTTGTGGCCATAACTATATGTGAAACTTAGAAGTTACCCTATTCATTTATTCATTCATTCATTCATTCATTACATAGTTATGGACCCCCTACTACATGCCAGACATTGTGAATATTACTTATCTTATTTACTCACTTTTCTACCTTTCAATATTATGATGTACTTCCTGAATATATAATAAGTGTTTAAAAGAAACAGAGACCCCTGAACATTGAAATATTTCATTATCAGGGCAAATATGTCAATTCATTATCAAAATTGAAGAATGAAAAAAAAAAGTAACGATGATCCTGGAATCCCATTTTCCATCCTTTTCCTGATTAAATCTTTTCGGTTGTGCTCATGTCGGAATGGTCCCAGTTTACAAGTAAAACCTTGCCTACCCACATTTCACTGAAACTGGCTTTGCTCTATTGTTACCAAAGGCAAAAACTGCATCGTGACTGAAGAAAAACACCTGTCATAGTGGCCTTACGTATAAGATCAACCTTGTCTAAGACTGGCTTGTTTTCTGGAAGAAGGAATGTAAGCCTACACAGAGGTCAAGTGCACCAGACAAGTCTTGGTTCTCAACCTGAATAGGGTCACAGCTGCAGAGCTCACAGGTAGGCCTGGCCTGCTGTAGGAAGGTCCTCAAGAGGCAGCCTTCCAGGAAAACCGTCCTTCCAGTACAGACAGGCCAGCAGAATGTCTCTCAGTGGCCGCCTCCTGGCATTCCAGGCTCAGAGAAACAATTTCACAGGACACCAGTCTCTCGTCGATTGTGTCAAATTAAAGCAGGCTAACCAGAACTGACAGTAATTCATTCAAAACCAAGTATTGGGAAAAATCAAAGCAGGGGCTTCTTCTCTTTTCCCTCTAAGCAACAGAGCCTCCCCTACAGTTTTCAGTATATTAGAAATGGAAGGAAAAGTAACCTTATCAATAATCGGTGAAAGGATGATGAATACATTCCCGCAGGGTGTAGAAACCTTCAATATCCCCATCTTGTCTAAATGGTACAACCCAAAAGTCTCATCTATTCTTAGTCTAGGGCTGTCCACAATCCCCACCCACTCCCCAAAATTTAACATGAAGCATCAGAGTCATTTCCCTGGAATGTGTCTTCCCTCCATTCTTTAAAATTTTCTATGTTCCACTTAACTTGCAAAGTCTATATCCATTCATACCCTCCCATAGTCACTACCCGGACCACACCAGTTCAGTGGACTCTTTCATAAACTAGATCAGCCACACGTGACCTATTCAGGCAGCCTAGCACTGGGTTTTGTAGGCATGTGATCTCCTCAAAGAAAGCGTACGTCTTTCAAGGGTAGAAGCTTATATTAGGTTCCTAGGGGTGCTGTAATAAATAACCAGAAATCAGGAAGCTTAGAACAATAGACATATTCTTTCAAAACTCTGGAGGTAGATGTTCAAGTTCAAGATGTCAGCAAAGTCATACTCTCTCTGAAGGCTCAAAGGGAGAATCGGGTCCATGCCTTTCTCTTAGTCCCTGCAATCCTTGGCCTTTCTTGCCTGTGGCTGTCTCACTGAGATTTCTGCCTCCACCCTCCTTCTGCATCATTATCTCCGCATGTCCTCTCCTCCTCTTACAAGGATTCCAGCCACATAAAATTTAGGACCCACCCTAATATACTATGATTTCATCCCAACCAATTATAACTGCAAAGACCTTATTTCCAAATAATGTCATCTTCTGAGGTTCTGGTTAGACATAAATCTGGGGAGGACATTGTTCAACCCAGGGCAGAGATACACTCCCATCCTGCTGTAGATGCCTAGTGCCTTCCTTCCACTAGAAACATCCAAGGACTGGGCAGATGACACTGTGTTTATGGAGCTTGCTTTGGGAAGTGATGTGCTGGGCTCTACAGGGGACACTTTGTGTGCTGACTCAGCCACAGAAAGGCAGTAAAAGTCCTCTTCCCTTAGGTCTTGGTTCTTCTAATGAAAAGCCAATCACTTTGCAATGGTAATTGCTTTTGAGCTGTTCTTCTGGGAGGCCACTGGGAGGCACAATGGAGTCCACTTAAGCAAAGGTTTTGTGGAAGAGACCAGGAATAATTAAGGCAGGGAGGGGAGGAAAGGAAGCAATCCTGGAGAAGCCTCATCTCAAAGCATGGGAAATGTCAAGTTGGATTCACTCTGCATAAAGGTCAGCCCTAACATGCCAACCTTTTAAAATTTCATTCGAAGGTCTCTGTTTAAAATACCATGCTACAAATTTGCTAAAAGAATAAAAATAAATTACTCTGGGAAAACCTTTTATATCACCAGAGAAAACAGAGATACCACATTAGAGTGCAAAACTAAATAAAAACAAAATAAATTCCCTGAATTTTCAGTAAAGTAAGGGAAGGCACACATGAAACTTTTCAACACCCTGGGGGACATTCTGGTAAAGGGGAAGAATAAAACAATAAACAGACAGAGCCTCATTGTCTTGGAGTCCACAGATGTGGTCTGGAGTTCCAGGTTGCTATTTGCTGGCTTTGTGACATTCAGCCAGTTAAAACATGTCACCACCTCTCCAATGGACTAACGTTTGGCTTGCATACTAGAAATGATTACTTTTGAAGCAAAATAAGATCTTATAAGTGAAATGTTTCATAAAATCATTAACCACTCCACAAATATTCATGCTTATTTTGAGACCTTCAGAAAAACAGGTATATGCTATCTTAACGATTATCAAAGTTACAACTAAATAGTACCTGCCATTTTTGAAATAAAACAAGTTTGTTATTGAGCAAGGTCCCAAAGGATGAGCCCAAACTGGTTGCCTAGGAGAAGTGCCATTTCACTAAAGGTTGTACAGAATTAAAAACCAGAATCAGACATTTAAAGTATAATTTTAAGCAATGATTTCACCAGCGAACCAACAAGCATGCTTATTGAACACCTACTATGTGTGGGTGTTCTCTAAGATTGAAAGAGAAACAGAGCTGAAAAGAAATGTTATAACCAACCCTAAAAAGATTGGAATGCAGTCATACAGTATTTAAAAATAAAATACCACATGATCTCACTTATTTGTGGAATATATAATGAACAAGGTGGGCTGATGAACGAAATAGACCCAGAGACATAGAAAGGAGTATGGTTCAGACTGACAAACCTCAGAGGAGGGGAACTGAGGGGATGGATGAGATGAACCAAAGAACTCATATGCATGTATGCATAACCAATGGACATAGACAACAATGCTGGGGGGTGAGGGGGATGAGGAAGGGGGTGTCTGGGGGGGGGGAGAAACATCTATAACAAAAATAAATTAATAAAAATTGGAAGAAAAAAATAGTAAGTGCCAAGGTAGCATGGGAAGAATCCAGGGGCATGGTGAAATCAGAGCTGGCTGATTTCAGAGTAAGGAGCAATCTCCATGGATGACGGTCAAGGACACATGGAGGAACAGGTGGTGAGCGGGACAGTAAGAGACATCATAGTGGCAATTTTGAGTATATATATATAATGAAACAGATACTTAAACATCTTGGAGGGAGTGGTGGTGGAAGGTATGAGAGTGAGGAAGGAGGAGAGAGAAAGATAATTTTGTTTTGGTGAAGGACTTTGCCATTTTCAGCACCACTCTGTCCCTGAGGTTATCATCCATAATATCAGTCTGGACCCTCATACCAGACAGCAACAAAGGAAATGTTTAGAAAATTAGCCAGACCTCAGAGAAGCCTTAATTACAGATAATATCTTCTCTGTTCATTCCAAGTGGGAAAGAAGATGAAGAAGTTTGAGCCCACGTACCTTTGGGGTGCCACAGACACTTGGTCAGCAGTGGTACTATTTAGGCACAAATGATTCCATCACTTCCTTTAATTTCCTTAATGATGAAATAGATGAATGGGTAAAACTTCTTATAATATGCACATACACACACACACATAGACTCAAATGCATGTATGCAGATATATGACAACACTAGTCCGTGCTGGACAAAGGGAAAAGGGGGGGAAAAAACTTGATGAGAGATGAAGTATATAAAAAAAAAAAGATCAGAACAGAAGTTAGAGTTGCAAAATGGATGTCTTTTTAGAAGATTGCATGGGAAAAAAATTGATCAGACTGAAATGATCTGGATTGGAACAATGCCTCCTAAAAAGTGACCTATTCGAAGATGAGAAGATCACAGCCCTTCAAGAAGAGATAATCAGCTTTTGTGAGCACTGCCAGCGTAAAAGGTGTG
The DNA here is from genome assembly GCA_030848825.1 of Tadarida brasiliensis. Classification (NCBI taxonomy): domain Eukaryota; kingdom Metazoa; phylum Chordata; class Mammalia; order Chiroptera; family Molossidae; genus Tadarida; species Tadarida brasiliensis. The sequence continues at coordinate 66,025,218 of CM061270.1, read as the reverse complement.
CAGCCCAGCACTTGCTTTTGAGAGGAGATGGTAAGATGACAGGACGATGAACTTTAATGGACCATCAGATATTTTAAATAGCGTTTTCCATTTTAAATATACATCAAATTCCAGTGCTTATAGAATGAGAACTAAAAGCTTCAGTTCAAACCAGCAAGGCCATCACCAGTATCCGCAATGAAAGCTCTCTGACAAGAATACACTTGATTTCCAACCAGCAAGGGACTCATTATTCCATTTAGGAAAATGACATCCTGATGACCTAAAATTACCCTTGCAGCCTCTGCAGTACACCTCATCCAGATTGCACAGAAAAGCTTTGCCGAGGCTCTCAGAGGACTCTCTCCAGGGGATCATGCTTTTCCTGTCTCCTTTGCTAAAGGTGATATGAACACCTGTCAACATGTTGCTGCCGGCTGGTTCATTCATTCATTCATTCATTCATTCTTTCATTCATTTAGGGACAGTTAGAGAAGGCTTACCTTGTGCCTGACTCTGTGCTTGATGATGGTGATACAAAAATTAAATAAAGTCATAGTTCTTGCCCTTAAGATCTTATTGTCCTTTGGGGAACATAGTCAAGTGAACAGATGATCAGAATAGAGTAAAGACATGGCTGACTAACTGAATTCCTGCAAGAGCCATTGACTTTCCTAGCCTCCAGCCTCTCCTTTTCATTCATCCCTGATACCACACCCTGCTGCGGGTCCCTGGATACTGATCTTCCCAGGATCACCAGGACTACCCAACCTTCCAACCTGATGGCCAGTTTAATCCTGTCATACCATTTCCCAACAGGGCTTGTCACCCACTGATTTTCCCATTTGTTTTTAAGACTGTGCACTATCTTGACTTTTCCTCTTACAACCTTGAAAATCCCATTGAGATTTTGTTCAGTAGTCTTTTCCATTGGTTGGTCCTTAAATGTTAGAGCCACACAGAGTTTGACTCATTTCCCCCTATACAGTATGTGCTTTCCTTACACAGTCTTTTATCTCTCAGGCTCCCAAACAAAACAACCCCTCCAAATCTCTCCCATATATTATCCATTGTCAATTCTGTTCTTTAGATTCTGGAAATGCTTCCAAGCTTCTTCAAGATGGTAAACAGAGCCTGTATATTTGACTGTACCATATGAAATTTTCATTTATATTTACAACGTTATATAAAAATACTTACATTTTAGAAAACTTGTATCAGCATGACCAGACAGGGAAGAATGCCATTCGCATATCCAACATTGTAAGAAAGTGTTTCCAAGATATAGTATAGGCTTGAATTTCTACAAAGAAAAACTTACTTCCTACACTAAGATTCAATACACAGAAGGCAATTGCCCAGTTCTCCAGAACACAGGGGCATGGACCAGAGAGGTGGGAGAAACTGGGTCATCAAGGGAGTTTGAATTCTACAATGTGCAGGACGTCAGGGGGACATCAGGGAATTGGTGGAGTTACCACGCAAGGGCTCACTCCAGGGTGCTTCGGTCGCGGGCAGCCACACAAGAAATGCCAAGTAAAACAGGGTCATGTCCTTAATGATCCACAATGACGGAGCTGCTCCATGCTATTCTCTGCCTTTTTATTTTGCCAGAAAAGGATTCCACTTATAAGTGTGGAGGAGAAAAACAGCTGTAACTGCATTTGTCGGCAAGAAAGTTCTACTTTTCAGACATGAAATTGTGTGTCTGTGGCTGTTTGTCATTTGTGCTTGTTGCAGCAGCTCAACCTCAGTAGGGACCCAGCCCTTGTTTACTAGGTGGTGCACACGTCTGAGCTGGGGGGCTGCAGGAAGGCCTTCTCCAGGCCCCCCTCCAAAGTAGGCTCTGACCATCTCTGTCCACAGGACATTCCAGCTGTATTTCCAAAAATTAAAGTTTGCCTCCACTGTCCCCAACCTTTCTCCTTCAACCCCTGCTGCCTGCTTTGAGGGACATCCCAACTCAATCGACATGCCTTTGCATTGCAGCGACCGCAGAGAGCATTATATGGAAACACATCTTGCTGCTATTTGCAAAATAGTTGGACTTTTCTCCCCTCAAGTTGATTGTGACACACTGAAGTTAGCCGGGCTACTGTTGCCTCCCCCCAATGGACATGACTTTGCTTAATAACAAACCCTCTTCAGTAACACCCCCATTTTAAACAGCATGCGCCCCATGCCAAGCATCGTGAGCAAGCACTCATGGGGTGCCAGTCAATTACCACTACAACAATTTTGTGTGACAAGCAACCTCAAGAGTGTAATAGGTTACAATAGCAAACAATGATTTTTTCTTTGCTCTTGTGGGTTTAAGCTGTGTCTTTACTGGGATAAAATCGGCTAGGCTACAAGACAGATTCAGATTACTCCAGACGTCTCTCTCTGGGACAGCAGACACCCGAGGCGTGCCTTTCCCATGGTGGATCCCAGGAGCACAAGGGGACACAAACAAAACAAAAAATAAGTCTTAAGGATATGCTGTCACCACGAAATGCATCCCACTGGCCACAAGCCCTATGCTGAATGAAGCACATTGAGATTGAGATGGATGGCACTCAAACAACTGAGAATACAGTGACTGGGAAGGATGGGTGGTTGGGATGGTGGGATGAAATCCTAACCTTATGAATGATGTGAGGGGTAGAACAGGTATCTTTCCGTGTTGTGACTGGCCATGTGATGGGCTTGTTTATTGTTTCAAACCTTTCTCTTTCTCTCAGTTATAAAAGCATGTATTTGTAACCCTTTGCAACCCGGCTTCATAGCTCTTAGATCTTGGGTTTATCAATCCAGCATTCGATTTGATACTCTCAGCAGGACCTTCTGTGCACATCCTTCCTCGTGTCATCTATGCTGAGGCAAACGTGTCCCCCTTCGTGTGTGTGGATATATACATGACACATATGCATGTACACAAATACATCTATTTAAGTAAATACATACATGTAGTAGTTTTTACATGTAATGTGGATTTGAAGGGGAAGGAATTACATGCATAGGGTTCGAATTGTCATCTTGAGCCAGAAGACTGGTGTGGGATTTTTTTTCATATTTGCCAAAGGATGTTTCTCCCCAAGGAACTCCATGTATCCCTGGGTCCTAATCACATATTTGTTCTAGAAACAGTCATATACTATGTGCTCAATAAATTTTAAAATCATTAATTAATCAAAGTAATGCTGTGGCTCTTCTCCGCACAAACCTTGTATGATGTAAAACTGAAACCTTGTGCTAAAATCCACATTTCTCCTTCTCCCTCCATCCTCTACCCAGAGCTGGATCCCGCCTTCCTCTCCCTGCGTGTTCTTAGTCTAGTACGGCTCCTTTGAAATGAGGGGAAATATGCACCTAAGAACACAGGTGGCAGTGAACTCTTATCTGTCAATGAGGCAGAAGACTTTCTGGTGCACAGGGGGAGGGAAACCATGGACAAGAGTCCTAATTTCTACCCTCGCTGGGCTTTTCCAAACCTCTTGTCTCCTCCTCGGGTTTCCAATGTACACTGTGAACAATGTTTTAAAAGGTGCTTTTCCTTCCCACCTTACCCTGCTACCCCAAATGAAAGGATGCTTGAGAACAGGCTCTGAAAAATAAAAAGAGTGTTACACAAATATGCTCTGCAATCACCAAAGCAGAACTGTAATAAATCCAAGGACCATTGTTTAGACAATAAATATCACTGTGCTTCTCAGGGCAGAGAGAGAACAGGAAGAACAATATGGAGAAGCTATTTTTATTTGTCTCCTGCCTCGATCAAATGGCTTTAAACATAGCGCGTGACTAAAGCAGTACATCTGCTCAAGAACAAAGTGTCTCCCTTCAGGTGTCAGCTACCACGGAGGGCAAGGACTCCAGGACAGGGACAGGCAAAGGGGGAAGGAGTCAGCAGCTACACCGGGACATTTGGAAGAAATGTTCCAAAATCTATCTCATCCTCACTCAAATCCTCAGGATGCCATCTTGGCAGGGAAGAGAGTTCACTCAGATTAAATGGATCCCTCGATGTAGGAAAGTTTTGGGGAGCCATTAATGCAAAGAGGTAAAGGCCAATACCCCGGAACTTCCACACTCTGGAATTTGGGGCGGACTCTCCATTTGACTCCACCTAATATAGGACATTTCCTGCAATGCCCTGCATATTCCAGGACTAGAGAAAAATCAGTTCAAAGGCTAAACTCCAACCGAGGAGCCAATTTCTCATAACAATAGCTAATAATGACTCTTTTTGAAATCCCTTTAACAGTCAAAGGACAGGGATTGTCAGAATCCCTGTATTGAGGCCAGAGTAAAAGCCCAATCAGGGCTTCGATGCTATGGATAAAACCACGAATAAAAGCAGCTTTCAGATATTTCTGTGAGCGATTCAGAAAGAGCACTAATTAACTCAGACAGCGAAGCTTCTAAAGATGTGTTCCTTCTGCTGAGGAATATCCTGTATTGGCATTTTTGTGAATCATTCTTGACATTTTGCCAGCTCTGCTGTCAACCTTCAAGGGATCCAGAAATAGTCAGTGGGTTTTTTAAAGCAAAATCTATATAAAACAAAGTCTAATTACAAAACTACTGGCTAGCTGAAGAACAAAACAAAGCACGGAGATGATCATTTAACAAAACAAAATTTCTAGAAAAGCGTCCTGTGAAGAAATCGCTTCCTCGAGTGTAGTAGGACTACTTGAAATGGCCAACTTGGATTACATCGGAGGGTCTCGGGTTGTAGGACTGAAAGTATGTTGAGTTATTGAGTGGGGTGTGTGCATGAATGCCCACACCCTCATGAATAGACATACACATTCACTCCATAAATGTGTGTTCGATACCCACTCTGTGTCAGACATCACTAAGAAGCTTTTAAGAGAGCTACTGTTACTGTTTATGGAGAGTGGCTTAAACAGTATGACTCTCAAACATCATTGTCAACCAGAATTTGCTCACGGCTTTCAAAATTGACATCGTACAAGTAACATTTCACACTTGCACCTTCCTCTCTGTGCACATGGTCGCTACCACTACTCTGGGAAACAGTATTCCTGCCTTCCTCAATCTTCACCCCAACACAACTGAAGAATAATATAAGATGAAAGCCTTAAAAAATCACATCCATAAGCAAACGCGATAGAGACACAAGTGTCTGGACCATCAGGAAATCAGTAAGAGAGAGACGACCTTTTGATCAACAGCTCCAGAGGCGAGCAGAACGGAGGACACAGTTTGTTGTTTTTGCAGCTTGGAAAGTGGAGTCCCTGAGAATCCACCACGCAAACCCAGGAGAGAAGATCTGGATTACAGCGGATTCTTGCTCAGTCAATGGAAGATGGACTAGAAGGGTTGATCCTGGTACCTTAGACTTGACCCTCATATCGGATTCCACCTTTGTTTTTCTAAACCAAACAAATAAACAAAAAGAAACAGCCCAATACTCACCCCCCCCCTCACATGGGCCTGAGAGAATGTATGAGCAAAAGCAGGATGCTTATTTTAAATAAGTTTGCACAGCACTTGGAATGCACAGAGAGCAGGGCCTGGTTGAACATAACTATGACTAAGATGTTCCCACAAAGCTCCGCAAGTGGGGATCTGTGGAGCCCAGCCACTCCCTGGGCATATCTGCCTCCAATGGAGCTCGCATCCCAGTCTGATGGGGGTGCCCTGCCCTTGCCCTGGCTACCTGAGAATGCTTGCAGGTGCAGAAGGGACTAGGAGCTTAGGCAAAAACAGGGATCCTCTGCCCACCCCCACTGCCAGGAAGGCAGCCCTGTGGTCATCACCTAGGCTCTCAGATCCCTGCTAGAGAAAAATGGTTCCTGGGCAGAGTCTGTCAGCAGGAGGTTTGGCTGAGAGAGAGAGATAAAGCGGGTTCTCTTCCAGCATCATATTTCTTTCTCTGTCTCAGTAACAGCAAGGATACTGAAAATGACTGGCTGAGTAAATTGTTTTTGGAATAAATGTGTTCTCTCCCCCTGCTCTCTTCAGTCTGCTTTTGGTTCCCCAGCTCCCTCCCTCCCTGGTGTCATCTCCCATTCCTCTGCGAGCATGAACACCTCTCTTCCCTCTTCCAGGTGATACATCTCTACTGACAAAGCTCTAAGTATATATATGCATATGTCATTTTCCCCCTAACACATCACGATGTAGCATTCAGCTTTCCAGGTCATGCACTGGCGTGGTCAAGATCTAAAACAAAGCCCCTCTTTGCATCCCTACATCCTAGCCAAGATGCAGAAGTCACTTGCAGGTCACTAACCAGATAGCATGGCCTGACCCCTGAGGCTTTCCCACAAATACTAGCTTGAAGGCCTTTGGCTGATAAAATATGATCCCACACTGAACAAATAGTTCAATTTTTAATTTTCGGGCTAGGTGCACTCCACAAAATGAAGTTGTTATCGGTGTCACCACAGTCTGCTTTGTGATTCTGCTATCAAGCCACCTCCAGGTCCCCTCTCACTTCCCGCTGGAGTTCTACTCTGAAAAAGTTTTCCGTGGATCTCTTCCAACACCCTTCCTATCAACCACACAGATCGGGTGATCGAACGTTCTATGAACTTGGCTCTGTCCAATCCTGGTTGAAATGACACTGAGATACCCCTTTATAGGGGAGCTCCTGCTGTGCACTTCCTTTCCACCAGGGAAAGCATGTAACTTACAAAGCAAGGTGTCTGCCAAATTAACAAACGCAGTCTGCACTGTTTTCTGACACCAACAATCAATTCCTCAGTTCTCTGGATACCGTCTGGGTTTCCTACAATTCAATTAAATTCTGACACTGTGTACCTGGAGTCAGCATCCGATCCCACAAGTTAAGGGGGCTTGGTCCCACTAGACTGACCCCAGGACAGATGCCAGCTGCAAGTCCCAGCTTGTCACCTCCACTTTCAACCAACCAGCTATAAATTCAGGGGCTCCCATGACCTCTCCTCAGGTTCAATAATTTGCTAGAACTCAGAAGAGCACTTCACTTAATATTACTGGTTTATTATAAAGATACAATTCAGGAATGGCCAAATGGAAGGAACACATAGGAAAGGCATGGGGGAGGGTGCATGGAGCTTCCATGTCCTCTCCTGGCACACCCCCCTCCCAGCAGCTCAATGAGTTCACCAACCCAGATGCTCTGAACCCCATCCTTTAGGAGTTTTTATAGAGATTTTATTATGTAGGCATGATTGATTAAATTATTAGCTATGGGTGATTAAACTCAGCTTCCAGCCCTTCTCCGGTCCCAGTGGTGGCAGAGGGAGAGAAGGGGGGTTTGGAGGTGGTACAGCTGAAAGTTCGAACCCTCCTATCATCATGCCTTAGTCTTTCTGGTGACCATCCCACATCCTGAAGAGATCTAGGGGCCCACAGAATCCTGTCATCTCATTAGCATACATAAGACACTCTTATCCCTCCAGAGATCCCAAGGGTTTTATGAGCTGTGTGCTCTGAATTGGAATCAGGGACAAAAACCAAATATAAAAATGCTAATATATGAATATCAAATCTAAAAAGACCAAATATAAAAATATAAAACTGGCTACAAGAAAGAATACAGTGTATAAAGCAGGGTGTCTGCCAAATTAACCAACACAGAAAATCAGTGACATGAGGGTGGCATTATATGTGTCCTCACTCTCTCTCCACCTACACATGCTGACGTCCCCTAACAAGGACCTTCAAACGCCAGTTAACTCAAGACCTCAGGACCTACCTCGTCTGAGATGCAGTCTTCAGGGTCCTCTGCCCATCCCTGTTGCCCCAGATGATTGAAATACACTGAACTTGACTTTCTGTGCTATTCTTCTGACTCCTATTACCTGCAGCTCAACTTACACGTGTCTAGGTGATTTGTTACTTCAGTTAGATTACAAGCTAACTCAGGCAGAGATCTTGTGTAAAATGTTTCTCCTGCCATCCCCAGCACCCAGGGCAGTACCGTTTCAAACATCAATAAATGTTTGCTAATTAATTGATAGACTTATGAAATGACTATAACTAGGAATGATAATAATAATAATAAAATAATATCCTTTAAACTTGCCAGGAATTGTGATGAACATTATACATTTAACAATTAAACTAATTTATACAAAATACCTATAAAAGAGAAATAGAATATTCTCTACACAGGAGAAAACTAAGTTTAGAGAAAAGAAATGAAAAATTAGTTTGGGGAGGGGGGGCATGTATATAACAGGTAGAATAATTACATCCCTGCCTCCTAATCTTCAGAATGTTGATCAAAGTGGGATTTTGAAGGCTTTGCTAACAAGATTTTCAATGCTCAGTAGAAAAGATTGAATTTTCCCAACAAAATAGCAAAATGGATGTCCTTTTATGAATTCATCTAGAAAGTTTTTTGTTGTTGTTGTTGTTCTTTTTATAAGCAATCAGGATTTGCAGTGTTCTTATCCAGGTACTTATAGATTTTTGGTAAAAATCATTTGTATATCACAGGATGCCTGAGTCAGAAGGACTGTAGATAAGAACGTAGTCCAAATCCACTTGTTTACTTCCAGCATCCAGCTGATGCCTTTAATATCTATGGGCAATAACACCTTAGAACTTCAGTTGATACCACACTTCAGACGTTCCTGGGCTAGGAAGATGCCATCTGAAAGAATGAGTTGAATTTCACTGTATGCATGTCTCCCTGTACCTGGGAAACTAATTCTCAAATGTTGGCTTTATTTTTACATCGTAGCTTTTAGGATCACCATTTTTTGTTTGTTTGTTTGAATCTCAATGGTATCCAAGTCGTGTCTAGTTATGGCTAATGACCATAGTGTGGCAACTAGCTTCATGACCTAATGTATCCATTTCCAATTTGGCTCAGTTACATATGTCATTGAAGTTGGCAAGATGTGTGTGATTTGTTCATAAATATAATAAGAAATGGAAATCGAACTGGATCTTCAACCCAGAAGTCACATTTTCTTTCTGTTGCCCCATGCAATACCGCAAAAGGTTTTTTGGCAGGAAAGAAGCTCCTCCACGATGCTGAACTCAGCACTTGATGACAGGAGATGCCGATGTCTGGGATGAGACAACAGCAACACATGAGCTATTCAGGTTGCCAGATAGAATTACATAATCACAATATACTTGCTGAGAATAAACTCATCACCGTAGGATTGGTATAGTTTTCTACCTGGATTTAATTATTCCCAGGACCTATAAAAGATCATGACTCTATAATTTGGGGGACCTCAACTGAAAAAAAGAGGGACAATGATATACAAATATTTGGGGGGAAGTAGAAGAAATTAGCTTGACTATAATTAGTATTTAAAAAATAAGCAAATGAGCAAAACAAAACACGAAAACAAATCCAGAAAATCTTTGAGCTGAAGCTTATTATATGAAGTCAGCTCTAACTTCCACCATGACCAACATATAAGGATGGATGGACTTCTCTATAAATATATTTTAACACCTCCTGCTTGTTCTCCTTCAAGGCTGTTTTAATCAGATAATATTTTGTCCCTGTGAGCAGGCAGAAGACACACAGCCAATTCTCCTGAAAACCAAAGGCACACAGTGTTCTCAAGGTTCCTTACAGGGCTGTGAATCTATTTCCCCAAAACCACAATTCTATCCATTTGCCCAGGGCATTAGTTCCTTAACCAAATATAAGTGTCCCTAGGTAGCACGTTATAGTTCTGTATGTTGACAGTATAAATAAAGCTTTTCACACATACGCTAACATCCTTCCTGTGTGCAGTTATTAGCCATTGTTTCTTTCTGATTTGTGATATCTATAGATTCTGAATGAACAAATGTAGTTTTACAGGCACATAATAAAAGTAAAACAAATACGAAATCAAGACAGAAAAAACAGATCAAAGAGTGAGAAAAGATGTCAGGATTCAAAAGAATACATTTAGCATGTATGTTTGGAGTTAAAATAATACAAATAATAATGATAATAATAATAAAATGAACACAGACTCCATAGTCTAGGTTAAAGAATAGAAAATAATAGTATCTTAGAAGAATCCTGTGTACCTATCCTTAACCATATTTCTCTCTATCCTACTACCATACATTTGTATTATTTTATGCAGTTTTACCACACATGAACATGTCCCTAAAATATATATTATTTACTTTTACCTACTTTTGAATTTTTAACTTTATGTAAATATATTTATACTAATATACTCTTTTATAATTAGGTTTTCAAATATTTTTACTCAACATTATGCTTATGAGAGTCATCTGTATCTGTAATTTATATACCACAAATTGTCCATTTTACCACTGATGGATATTTGACTTGTTTCCTTTTTTTTTTTTTTTTTTTTTTGCAATTTTGAAAAGTCTATGCTATATAAAGTTTTGGCCATATCTCCTGGTATACACAAAAAGAAATTCTCTATGGTATATATCAGGAGATGGAATTGTTGGGAGATAGAGTAGGCACATGTACTAATTAAGCAGAAAATGAATTACCCCCAAAAGTGACCAGTGTACTCTCCTATGAGAAATGGATGAGAGTACTGGTTGCATACAGCCAGCTGACTTTTTTATTATTAAAGTTTGTAAATCTGGTAGATCTGAAAGTGTATCTCAATATGATTTTAAGTTATAATTTCCAGATTATGAATAAATTGGACATCTTTTCATAGGTTTAATGATCTTTGGGATTTCCTTCCCTGGTTGTTATTTTATCATGGGTGGTTTTTTCTCCTTATTCATTTATAAAAGTCATTGTTTGACACTATTTCTTAATTCATTGAAAATATTTCCCAGAGTGTGTGGCTTATATTTTAAATCTCTATATGAAACATTTTTATATTTTTCTGTACAGTTCAAATTTGATATTATGTTTTAAAAACGAATTGCATACAAGGGAGCTCCCATAAGACTGTCAGCTGATTTCCCCAAAGAAACTTTGCAGGCAAGAAGGGAGTGGCAAGAAATATTCAAAGGAATGAAAAGCGAGGACCTACAACCAAGATTACTCTATCTATCCTGCAAAGCTATCATTCAAAATTGATGGACATATAAAGAGCCTCCCAGACAAGGAAAAACTAAAGGAGTTCATCACCACCAAGCCAGTATTATGTGAAATGTTGAAGGGTCTTCTGGAAGAAGAAGAAGAAGAAGAAGAAGAAGAAGAAGAAGAAGAAGGAGGAGGAGGAGGAGGAGGAGGAGGAGGAGGAGGAGGAGGAGAGGAAGAAGAAGAAGAAGGAAAGGAAGAAGAAGAAGAAGAAAATATGAATAATAAAATGGCAATAAATACATATGTATCAACAATTGAATCTACAAGCAAAATTAACAAGCAGAACAGAAACAGACTCATAGACACAGAGAAATTTTTTTTACCAGATGGGAGGGGGACAAGCGGATGGGTGAAAAACATGAAAGGATTAAGAAGTACAAACTGGTTGTTAAACTGAGGAACCTCAGAGGGAAGGGGGGAAGTTGGGGGGGGAGGGATAAACCAAATAACTTACATGCATATATGCATAACCAGTGGATACAGACAACAGTGTGGGGAAAGGCAGGAAGGGGATGGGAGCAGGGAGGGGAATTCAATGGGGGGAGAAAGGGGGACATCTGTAATTCTTTCAACAATAAAGATAAATTTTAAAAATTTCCATATACAAAGTCATAGATATTTTCTTCTAAAGTTTTAAAGTGTTTCCTTTCACTCTTTAGTCTTTGATTCAATTAACATTAATTTTTTATGTTTTATGTGATGTGAAAGATAGATATGCATTTGTGTTTTTCATATGCATAACCACTTTGTGCAATTTAGTGCATAGCCCTGCTCACCAGAATGCAGTGAGCAACCTTTTCCATGCCAAGAGTCCATATTTTTGTAGATTTATTTCTGGAAATCCTGTTTTATTTCAGTTGTCTATCTAGTTGCCTGTTAAGTTGAAATATCTTGTGTCTTAATTTATAGAGAAAATTAAAGCAAACAGAAGTCAATTTCCATAGATTCCTGACACCAAATCTCCTCTCCATACTAGTCAAAGAATAAAAGAGGTCACAGTGTCCACTCTGCTTACTATATTAGAATAGAGGTTTTATCTGTGTTCTGTATTTGTGTACATAATCTCAACCACTTTCTTTTATATAAGGACTTTACACACCAGTAATTCTCCCCTCTCTTTCTCTTAATTCATCAATATTTCTTTCTCTGAAGAGTTATTTTCATCATTGCATGAACATACTTTATCTCTTCTTACTTAAAATAAACAAATAAAATTAGACCCCCCTCTTAAACATTGCTATTCCTCCAGCTACACCCATTTCTCTACTCTCCTTTATAGCAAAACTCCTTGAAAGAGTTTATTAGACTCACTGTTTTAATACCTTTCCTCCTATTCTCTCTAAACTCACTCCATTCAGACATTCAATGCCACCATTCTGCTGAAACTGCTCTTGGAAAGCTCACCAATGACTATATCTTGGTAAATTGGATGATAATTAGATGTGGGCAGAGCTGATCACTCTTATCTTGAAACACCCTCTCATGTTGCTTCCAGAATACTATACCCTGCTGGTTCTTGTCCCACATCAGTGACAGCTCCTGAACCATCATTCTGTGTGTGTGTTTCTCTCATTCCTGACCGCTTAAAGTTAGACTATACCAAGAACCAGTCAGACTCAGCCTTTAGTCTTTTTTCATGTGTTTCATGCAAACTACCAAGAGAGCTCATTGGCTCTGTCTTCAACTATATTCAGAATCAGATCATTCCTTTCCATCTCCACAGGTGTTGCTCTGGTATAAATGCCACCCTCCTCTTGCCGAGACTATTACATTAACTCTCCTCTTTCTTCACCTTTGCTCTCCTGTGATCTATTATCAACACAATAACCTTAGTGATCTTTCTAAAGTGTGAGTCACTTTATGTCACTTACTGTCAAAATCTTCCAGTGATGACCCATTTCACAAAGGAAAAGCCAAATTTCTTACCAAGGCCCATCAAGCCTTCTTTGATGTTACCCCTGTGCGCTTGCGCTCTCTCTCTCTCTGTGACTTCACCTCTGCCGCTGTCTCCTCTTCCCACTCTACTCCAGCCACACTCCCTTGAAAAGGCCTGTTCCTCTGTCTAGTAAATCACATAGCAGGCTCCCTCACCTTCCACAAGTCTTTACTCAAAGGTCACCTTGTCAGCGGGCCTAACACATTTTAGAAAATTAAAATGAATCCCCCCTTAGCAGCCACTGTACCATTTACCTTGTTCATTATCCTTCCTAACATTTTTTATCTTCCAGTATAATATATAACTTACTGAATGATGATATTCATCGTCCATGTTCCCAGTGGTGTGCTGGCAGTGGCCCGTACCAGATCAGCAGAGCTGACTGTACACATCTCTTGCCAACTCTGTGTCATTCGGTAGCTTAAAATTGGCCATGGTAGCAGTATTACCACAGAAATGAGCAAATGTTATAAACCAGAGCTTTCCCCCCCTTGGTTGTTAAAAATTTACCATCACAACACTGGTCTTTTTCCTCTGGAATATCCCTCTCTGACTACATTAGAGGAGGGTTTCTTTGTTATATTTATTTCTGTTTCCCTAGCACTTAGATTAATACCAAGTATCTGTGAGGTGGTTGAAGAAACTAGGAAATGAATGAATATTGAGTTGTATATGATTTTTCTCCTTTAATTAGTAAATACGCTGAATTGTATTACAAGGTTTTCCAAAGTTAAAAAAGAAAAAGTATGCATTTCTGGAATAAATCCAACTTTATAATTACATATTTTCTGATACACAGAGAGGCATACCTCAGAGATACTGAGGGTTCAGTCCAGAGTACTGCAATAAAATCAATATCATAATAAAGCAAATCATGTGACTATTTTGGTTTCCCAGTGCATATAAAAGTTATATTTACACTATTCTGTAGTCTATTAAAGCATGCAATACCATTATGTCCAAAAAATCAATGTACATATTTTAATTGAAAAAATACTTTATTGCTAAATTACTGAGCCTTCAGCAAGTTGTACAATCTTTTCTTTCTGGTGGAGGGTCTTGCCTTGATGTTGATGAAAATGTGGTTTGTGAAGTGTGATGAGGTGAAGGGCAATGAAACGAGGTCTGCTTGCATGTTCTATTTGTGATGTGTCATTTAAGAATGTGTCTCGTCCAGCCGGTGTGGCTCAGTGGTTGAGCGTCGACCCATGCACCAAGAGGTGGCTGGTTCAATTCCCAGTCAGGACACATGCCCAGGTTGTGGGCCAAATCTCCAGTGGCGGGCATGCAGGAGGCAGCCAATCAATGGTCTTTCTCATCCATGTTTCTATCTCTCTCTCCCTCTCCCTTTCTCTCTAAAATCAATAAAGGAAAAAAAAATAACATGAGCATTAAAAAAAGAGAATGTGTGTCTTACTTATCAATAAGATTACCCTGTAGGTTTCTTTCTTATGCTGTTTTTGTAAGTTTTGGTTGCCAAAGTTACGGTAAACTATTACCTGAATGGAGGAGAATTATTTCAATTTCTATTTTCTGAAAATGTTTGCATGAGATTGGAATTATGTGTTTTATGAATATGTGGTAGAACTGATCTTTCCCCACCAAATCTTTCTTTGGGGAAAGATTTTAAATTATTTTTTTTAATGAGTTTGAGACTATTGATATTTTTTTTAATCTATTTGTAGTACTTATATTTTTTAGGAGTCCATTCTCTGAGGATATGCTTTGAATTTGTTAGCATGTCATTACTTTAATCTGTGTCACATCTGTGGTTAAACCCATTCTTCATGACTAATAGTATTTATTTTGTTGTTGTTTTTTCTACGTTTCTTTGTCTGGAAAATTGAGTTCCTCATTTTATTTGTCTATTCAAAAAGCACAGTCTTTTAAAAGATCTTTCCTTCATTACAACTTTGTTTTGCTCTTTCATTAATTTACTCTACTACCATTATTTTAAAAGGTTACTTTCCTTTTAAATCTGTGCTTGCTTTATGTTACAGGCAGAATCCTAAAAATAGCCCTAGATTCAATGCCCTGATCCTCTGAATTTGTGAATATGGTGAGATAACACTAGCATAATTATGTTACGTTATACGGCACAGTTGAATTTAAGTTACTGAAAATATCTAAATGAATATAATATAATATAATATAATATAATATAATATAATATAATATAATATAATAATGTAACAAGCCTTTTAAAAGCAGAGAGTTTCACAGTTTGTATCAGAAGAGACAGAGATTGGAAGCATAAGGGGAGTTTGATGTGATATTGCTGGCATTAAATATGCAGCTCAGTGTGTCCACATAACTGAGCTCTGAGTTCTGGCCATTAGTATGAGAGTGAAAGTGTTGTGAGAAACTTTCAGGTCATTTTCCTAAAGGCAAGAGGTTTTCCTTGGAATTCCTCATTACCACATATTCTTATTGGTAAGTAATATAGTGAATAATTAAACAATCTTGGAAAATATATATTGAGAATAGCAAAGGCTCCCTTCAACTTCTAAAGCACTTATTTCCAGACAATTATGGGAGGGAGATATCAGCTCTATTTCACTTAGGCCACTGCATTTTACAGCCTCTTGATCATAGCAGTTGGGGGTGGGTCTATATTCTAACTATTACAACATACTTAGAAAGTGATCATTTAATCTTCTGTCTTTTAACTTCTCTTTCAAATTTTCTACTACTCATCTCTCAGTGCCTCATTTTATTGTTTTCAATATTACCAGATCTATCATCCAGTTTGCTAATTCCCTCTTCAGCTGCATCTAATTGGATGTTTATTCTGTCCATTAAATTACTAGTTTTAACCTTTATGTTTTATTTATAATCACTTCTTCTGCAAATATGCCCCTGTGGATTTTAATAGTATCTACTCATTAACCATATATTCAAAAGTTCTTTATTTCTTCAAAAATATAAAATCTATGAAAATCATCAAATTGGTAGTCTTTGATATCCAGACTATGTAGTCCGTTATTTCTGCTATCTCTTGCTGATGGTGCTTAGTGCCATGATGTTTAATAAATTTTTTATGTGAATACATGTTCCTTGGAACTCTACCTTTGAGAGATTGCTGAGATGAAATCTAGGTTTAGAATATGTTACTCCAGAGGATAAGTACTTGCTTCTAACTAACACCTACAGAACTACCATTTAGAGCAACTATAAACATCATCTGGGGTGAAGTGAGTTGGAAGGTACAGAGAATGTGAATCGTAACCCTCAAAATTCCAAAGATATTTGTGATTTGGAATTCTCATTAGATAATTTTTTTCTTTAAAAAAATATCACTTAGCCCTGGCCGGTTTGGCTCATCAGTTAGAGCATCGGCTTGTGGACCAGAGAATCCCAGGTTCGGTTCCTGCTAAGGGCGCGTACTTTGGTTGCAGTTTGTCCCTGGCCCCAGCTGGGGTTGTGTGGGTAGCAACCAGTCGATGTGTCTCTCTCACATCGATGTTTCTCTCTCTCTCTCTCTCTCTCTCTCTCTCTCTCTCTCTCTCTCTCTCTCTCTTCCCCCTTTTCTCTCTCCCACTCTATCTGAAGATAAATGCAAAAATGTCCTCGAGTGAGGATAAAAAGATATATATATATAAAACTTAAATATAGTGTGCCAAAAAGGTATAAGTTCACATATCTCCTACTATAGGGTGCGTTTATGCTTTCTGTTTTGTTACTGAGAATGTTGACCTTCAATTCACCTAAATTTATGCTCCAGATTTCCATAAGTTTGGTCATCAAGAATAAAAATAATCCCCCAGAGCAATACCAGTTTTTTCTTTCTCATCCTGATTTGGCCTTTCTTATACTTCATTTATTTACCTTTCTACCAGCTCAACAATGCATTGAAAAATATATAACTAGCTGTAAGTTACTAGAAGATGCTTTCTTATACATCTCAACTCCATACTTCCAGATAACCTTTAATTTTCTCCAGAGCATGTATCATTATGTTAAATTGTCTTTCAGATTTGTTTTCTTTTCTCTTTTCTTTTTTTTTTTTTTTTTGCCATTGTCTTCCTCTCTTTGGAATATAATTTCCTTAGACAAAAAACATTGTTGGTTTTAATCATTGCTATATCTTCAGTTCTGTAACAATACTTAGTACATAGAAAATGGTCAATTAACATTCCCCAAATATAAATATTATAAATATAAAAATTAGAAATAGTATTGAGTTATTATAATTTTAACATGAAACATATTATTAAGATTTAAGATATATTACAAAAAAATTAAGAAATTTATTGCATTGAGTTTTTTGGTAAAAGAAAAATAGGAGTTCTTCAGACAAAACTTGGTCATTAATATGACAGACACAATAGACAAATACAGACATTTAAGTCCTGAATTATGATTAGTGATGTTGAGCATCTTTTCATATGTCTGTTGGCCATCTGTATGTCCTCTGTGGATAAGTGTCTATTCAGTTCCTTTGTCCATTTTGAATTGGATTGTTTGTTTTTGGGTGTTGAGTTTTATAAATTCTTTATAGATTTTGGATATTAACCCCTTATCAGATGTACCATTAGCAAATATGTTCTCCCATTCAGTGGATTGTCTTTTCATTTTGTTGATAGTTTTCCTTGCTGTGTAAAAAAATGTTTAGTTTGATGTAGTCCCATTTGTTTATTTTTTCTTTTGTTTCCCTTACCCAAGGTGATACATCAGGGAAAAAAAATCATTATGAGAAATATCCGAGACTTTACTGCCTATGTTTTCTTCTAGGATTTTTATGGTTACAAGTTTAACATTTAAGGCTTTAATCCATTTGAGGTTTTTCTTGTGTATAGTGTAGTAAGGTGTCTAGTATCATTTTTTTGCATGTATCTGTCCCATTACCTCACACCATGTATTGAATAGACTGTCTTTACCTCATTGTATGTTTTTGCCTCCCTTGTCAAATATTAATTGAGCATAAAAGCCTGAGTTTATTTCTGGGCTCTCTATTATGTTCCATTGATCTATATGTCTGTTTTTATGCCAGCATCATGTTGTTTTGATTACCATATCCTTAAAATATTGTTTGATATCAGGTAGCATGATTCCTCCAACTTTGTTCTTCTTTCTCAGTATTGCTAAGACTATTTAGGGTCTTTTGTGGCTCCATATAAATTTTTGGAGTATTTGTTCTAGTTCTGTGAAATATGCCATTGGAATTGCATTGAATCTATATCATCAGAGAAATGAAATTAAAACCACAGTGAGACATCACCTCACACCTGCCAGAATGGCTATCATCAATAAATCAACAAACAAAAAATGTTGACGAGGATGTGGAGAAAAGGAAACCTTTGTGCACTATTGGTGTGAATTCAGATTGGTGCAGCCACTGTAGAAAGCAGTATGGGGTGACCTCAAAATATTAAAAATAGAACTGCCTTATGACACAGCAATTCCATTTCTGGGAATATATCCTAAGAATCCCAAAACATTGATTTGAAAGAATATATGCACCTCTATGTTCATTGCAACATTATTTACAATAGCCAAGATTTGGAAGCAACCCAAGTGCCATCAGTAGATGGTGAGTGGATAAAAAAAAGCTATGGTACATTTATAAAATGGAACACTATTCAGCAGTAAAAAAAGAAGGAAATCTTACCTTTTTCAACAGCATGGATGGACCTGGAGAGTATTATGCTAAGTGACATAAGCCAGTCAGAAAAACACAAATACCATATAATTACACTTATATGTGGAATCTAATGAACAAATTAAACTAACAAACAAAATAGAAACAGACTCACAGATAGAGAATAGACTGACAGCTATCGGGGGGGGGGGCGGTTTATGGGCTGGGTGAAAAAGTGAGGGGATTAATGGAAAAAAGAAAACCTCATAGACACAATCAAAAGTGTGGTAATTAGCAAAGGGAAAAGAGGGTGGGGGAGGTAGAAGAGATAAGGGGGGTGGGGTGGTAATGGAAGAAGACTTGACTTTGGATAGTGAACCCACAAGGCAATGTACAGATGATGTATTATAGAGTTTTACACTTGAAACCTATATAATTTTATTAACCAATGTCACCTCAATAAATTCAATAAAAATTAAAAAAAAAAATAAAGTCCTGAGTTACTGTAATATATATAGTCACTGAATAGTAACCTTAATTTCAGGTTGTCATTTAGGTTTACATCCTTAACGCATCATTTCTCTGGTGTGTTTGAAAGGTGCTGTATTAGAGATTGTCACTCGGAGGTTTAAGACACCTGGAGTTACTAATATGACTGACATGACTATTGAACAGTTCTTCATAGCCTCTGCCAGCGTGCCTTTATCCTGAGTAAAGGGGGTAGATTAGATAATTGGAAGGTTCAGCAAGAATTCATGTATGTGTATTTGATGGAAGCAAAAACATATGTTCAAGAATGCAAATTTGAGGATGAACTGTGTTTGCTGTAAAAAGAACACTGGAATTGGGGTTTAGAGACTTAAGTTTTAAACCTACCTTATCCTCTTACTAGGTATTTTACTTAACATTTCTGGACCTCAGTCAATTTATCTTTAAAACAAAAAGGATGTAGTAAACGTCCCTTCCAATTTTACAATTCTATTATCAAATATTTCTCAGACTTGTAAGTGCTCTGAAGATCAAATAAAGTCTTAGAATAAGTTATTCCTCCTCTGTGGGATTTAGTGTAAGGTGAGCCTCTGCTAGATTTTTTAACATTTGAACTATGAATACATGATGCCTGTCCCCAAGTGTTTCCCCAAAGTAGTTGGTAATATAACCAAGGATAGAGTTCAACATAGAAAGAACGTCTAAAACTATCAGCTTGAGTAAGAAAAGCTAAGGATCCCACAGAGACATTTATGGTTATTCAACACTATTGGAACCTAGCCTGATGTATCTGTTTTTGAACAATAGATGATACTTCCCTAGTTAGAGCTTTAGCACAGTCCACCTCTGCTTTCTAAATCCCACACTCACTTGTCTTTCACCATCACTTACCTTTGGTTAGATTCCATTTCTCCTCTTTTATTTTAATATGTCTTTATTGATTTTCTTATAGAGAGAGGAAGGAAGAGAGATAGAAACATCCATGTGAGAGAGAAACATAAATAGGCTGCCTCCTGCACACCCCCTTCTGAGTTTCGAGCCCACAACCCAGGCATATGCCCTGACTGGGAATCAAACTTGGACCTCACAGTCCATGGAATGATGCTCAATCCACTGAGCCACAGAGACTCTGTTACTTCTCCTCTTTTTGTACCTTGCCAATTATGTTCATCTGTACCATCTACTAATCAATAGAGAATGAAAGTACAGTATCCTTAACATAGGGCAAATCTAAACATTAGTTAGCCAATACTTGGCCTTCTCATCATGAGGGAATCCCTCATGAGATTGAAATATGCTCTCTGTAACTTTAGCTGTTGATGAAGGCCCTGTCATTGTAGATGGATGGACCAGACCCAAGATGCCATCTAGAGCTTCATTCCAACATGCTGCTCCCCATCCTTTTAAATAAATCCTACTACCACATGACCAGATTCATTAATCAATGGGCTTCTTGGATTTTGGGGAATCATAACTTCCAACTAGTTTGACATTTTTCCCACCTTTTTGTCTTCCTTCACCAGTTTACTTTCTCCTGGTCCATCATGACAATCTCCAGGTGTTGCCTACAGATGACATGATGTTTATTTTTCTGTCTACATGCACTGTAGGAAACAAAAAGCAGTCTAACCCCTTAGCCAATTAAAGGTATGCCATACTACTCAAGAAGAACTTGACACTGGAGTCAGATATGACTTAGTTATCTAGTTATTGCATGCATAATAATCCTGTAAACATTGTTTTTATTTCAAGTCTAACTTGAAGATACAAATATCAACTTCATAAGGATGCTGTCACGATTGAATGAGACAACATATATGAAGAATGTAGCACAGGGCCTGCCATACAGTAAACATTCAATAAATAGAAATGACAGTCTAAACAAATGTTTGCTTTACAGATAACTCTATCATCTGTCTAATAGAAGCATTTTAAGTGGAACATCCTGCTCCTCTCATTGGTTTTTCCCTCTTCTCTTTCTTATGTAGAGTTGAAAAGACGCTCAGGGACAGGTCTTGCCCTTTTCTTGAGGAAGGGAAGATAGTTTGTTCAACATCACAATTTGAATTGAAATTAGAATTAGGACTAGCAAACTCAGATCTATATTCCCAGGGTTAAGAATCTGATGGATAGGGGAGAGGGAAGGGAGTTTGGAATTATTAAAAACTAGAGTACTTTTCTCTTCTTTATGGAAATTTTAAAGAACAGAGTAGGTCCTTCCAGTCCTGTTCTATGCTGAATCTGTTGTACGAAAAGAGGAGAAAGTTGCAGAGTCAAAGGGAAAAGCAAGTACCTTGGTTATGAGGATTAGTCATAAATTGAAAACAACAGCAGAAAATGCAGTCCCCAGTGTAATATCCATTAAGTAGAGTTCTGAAGTATATTAGCCAATTATACTTTTCCCAAGCAGCCTGGGCAGCTTCTTCAAGTACACTTGTCAACACAATCAGGTACTCTCAGATAAACAGCTGAGCTAGAGCCCACACTTCTGAGTATGAAATACTGAAAAGTTTAAGATTTAATCCAAGACTAACTTGAACCAGGACACTAATTTTAATTTTAAAATGGAAATGAGATAGGAAGAAAGAAAGAGAACTTATTTGGAATGGTTGGAAATTTAAATAGGATGTCAAAGTCTGTAGAAAGACTGGAGGTTAGAGTTGGCTTTCATTTCAAAGGGACCAAATTGCCCAAGCTAAGAATGAGTCTTCAGTAGCAAATTGCCATGGAGTTCCTAGACTCTCTATCTCTTGTTGTGTGTTGGATTCAACCTGCAATTGGGGTTAAGGTGTAAATCTGCCTCATCATTAGTTTCCCTGCATGGTCCTCTTCTGAGTAGCTGAGTCAGATGTTGTGGTCAGAGAATCAAGGTTATCATTACCATCATCCTTACCAGATGTGTATCAGGACCTTATTATAGGAAACACCTAATGTCTTTCCCACAGCTCCATAATCACATATTGGCCCCATTAGTGCATAGAACCAATCATGTCCTGTGGTTGAGAGAACTGATGAGTTCCCTATTTAGAAGCTGGAGAGACCAGCCCCAAGCCAGCCTGGCATCAGCTTTGGCTTTGGACTTGAACCCTAGTCTCAGGAAGAGAGCTTTTTACTATTCCTTATGGATCAAGGTCTCCTAATCTCTTTTAGTTCCACTTTTAATAATGTAGGTCCATCTGCCTTGGTTTTTCTGTCTAGTTTGAGACTTCCCACCCCCACCATTCTAGCTATAAAAACTGGTTTTGTTCTTACCAGTCATTCTGGGGAATGGTTCCTGTATCCTGCCCCTGATCTTAGGCCAGCTCTTGCCATTAAGCACCTGACTCAACCTAGCACTGGACCCACTCCTTATGATGTTATGTATCATGTGAGTGAAGCAACAAAGAAGTAAGTCCCAATCTAAGGAAGTATAAACCAAAAAACAACAGAAGTGGAAGACCAACAATGGCCCAGGTTTCTAGCTTCCAACCCCTCAGCTCCTTTCATTCCCTGTTTTGTACTTAGCATGTTCTGAACCCATTTATTTCACAAGATTATTTCAGAGCTTCCTACAGCATCACTGCAGGTCCTCAGCCCTGTCCATGGTACTACGTTGAACTAGCTCACAAGGAACATGAGGAAATGACAAACTTTACCCCTACACATAGCTTTCTTTCCCTTTATTTCAATATCTGGAAGGCATATGCTGGGCACAAACCCAAATACCACACCTTTGCTTCATATTTTTGGAATGTTCAGCTCACCTCATGGGTGATAAAAGTATCTCCCCTTCTGCCTCCTGTTTTATAATGCAGGACAAAAATTATCCCCATCTTCCATCTGTTGTCTGCCTTCTGCAAGAATCTGTGCTCATCTACTGCATAAAAATACAAAAAATTGACTTAGGAATGAGCCATAAATTTCTCTTTAAAGGTTAAAGCAAAGGAGCTCTGTGACTCTAGGTTATTGGGGCATGAGGGTAAAGGGTGCATATTCAATAGGCTGGGGAAGGGACCTGAGCCCCTTGTTGCTGCTTTTTCTACCTAAGGGCCACTGTGAGTGAAAAACAGTAGGGTACTGTAACTACACAATCAAGTAAGTTTGGAAGAGGGTGGCATGACATAGGCAGAAAGTGAACTATATATATATAAACAGGACATCAAAGATTGCTTTTATCCTTACAGCTGTTATCAGGCACACATGCTTCCTATTCCTTCTCTGAAAACTAGATCCTTAAGGGTAACCTATGGTTTGAAATTTTCATGACCCCATTGTCAGAATAGATCAAAGTATCCTTTGTGCTTCAATCATTTCTTGTACAAACTTCCAATTTCTTTGCAGTACAACCATCTGCTTGTGTTTCAGTGCCCCTTGTTAGACTGTGAATTATTTGAGGACAGGGAGTGTGTCTCAATAACCTACACAATATGAGTAGCTAGGACAGTGTCTGATACTGATAGATGCTCAGCAAATGCTCATTGAATGACTGAATGGAAGGATAAAGAATGTGGTGTGTGTTGGACCCGTTCTGCGTGAATGAAAGTTTATGCTTGGTTCATAATATTTTACTGGTTCTGGGAGGTCTCTATTTTCCAAAGAAATTGTCAGTAGTGAAGGGAGTCTCATAATTACTGAAGCTAAAGTTCTAAGTTACCCCAAAGAATGTTTTGCCAGCCACTGTTACATTTCCTAATATGTAGAGGAATTCAAGAGTGTACCTGCTTTCAATAGGGAACTTTACTTGCTACCTGAAAGGAAGATGACCTCACTAGTTACTTTATCATCATTACTAGTTGGTAACTTTAAATGAAAATAACATTTTAATTTCTTGAACACCTACTCTCTTTTAGGCACTTGCTAAGCACATTGTGGATAAGAACACATTTAATTCCCTCAAACCCTGCAAAATAATTATAATTATGTCTGTTTCACAGGTGATGGAATTGAGGCACAGAGTGATTTTATTTTATTTTTTTTTTATATCATGGTAGTTTACAATCAAAGAATATATGATTGGGACGGTCCACAATGTGTTGGACCATGCTCAGGAAGGTACAAAAACAGGGATTACACAAGATCAGTGAGGTTCATTCTCAGCATGTTCTCATTCCGACTGGGTTCATACACAAAATGGTCCATGGTCAGAAAGTTTCATGCTTAATAAGGTACCTGTTCTGGTGTCATACCTGATCTAGGGGTACATGCACAAGTGGGACTATGATCAGGAGAGATTACAATCAATAAAGGTCATGATCAAGAGGATCCACACCCTGGGGTTTCATGCTCAGGTAGATACATATACAAGAGTTATAAACAATTATATGGGTACAAGTTCAAAATGGGCTCTGATAAGGGAGGTTGATTCTTAATGCAGTCCGTGATCAGAAGTGTTTACTATTCCTAAATTGATATTTGTATGTGATTATGCCTAGGGATTCCAGATTAAGTCGTGTTCCTTCTTAGGGCTTGATGTTTAGCATGTCCCACGCACAAGGTGTTACTTCTCTGAAGGAAGATAGTAAAGTAGGTGTATGCTTAGGCCTTTTGTTTTTAGAAGCATACATATTTGGAGTTAATAGAGTATCAATGTAATATGTGTTCAAGAGGGGTTTACATCGTGGTAGTTTACATTAAAAGAATAAATGATTGGGAGAGTCTACAATTTGGTGGACCATGCTCAGGAAGGTACAAGGACAGGGGTTATACAAAATCAAAAAGGTACACGAGGCACAGAGAGATTTTAGTAACTTGTGCACAATCACATAAAAAGTAAATGAAAGAGCTAGATTTTTCTTTTAATGGCTCATGTTTACCAGTCTCTTCTCTCAAGGATTAGAATAGAAAGTTTGAATGGTTGTCAGTGTAAACATTTCCTGTTAATGATCTATGCCATTATTTTTAAAGGAAGATACTTTCTTTAGATCCAGGAATTAAATACAAAGTATTTTCTGTGACCAAAGTCTTGGGACATACAATAGAGATATTCTCAGATACCAGTTACAACTGACCATGAGATAACTAATGGGTTACAGAGTTGGGAAGGTAGGTAATTATGATGACGTCTGGCATGTGATGATACGTATCGGGACTGGACCCTCACTAATTTGGGAATGACCAGGTAGGTAAAACAACGACAATGTTAACACTAACACTAACATCTCGTGCCCTATTTGTTTTCTTGTTTAATAAATATTTTTACTTGTTACCGGCCAGGCACTGAGTGAGTTGGTAAGGATATAGGAATTAATGCTTTATTCATATAATCTCCTCAATGTTTTTAAAAATCATTTCTTTGGTTCCTATACCCACTATGTTTTATGTTGTCTGGGTCCTTGTCAATTCTCACCTGGACAAAACACTTCTGACTTACCTCTCAGGTTTTTAACTGATCTCCCAACCTCCAGTCTTGTTTTCTCCAATTTAATTCTGTACCACTGTCAAAAACTATTGGTGGATACTGACAAAAACTTCATCCTTAAGAAAACTTGAAAAAGGTTTCTCTGTGTCCTCTTTCTGACCAGCTCTGGACCATGGGCCTAATTAGCCCAGTTTTAGCAAGAATCCTGCTGGGTTAGTTTAAAGAGAATCCCTAGCCTTCCATATCTAATCAAATTCCTCAACCCCCACCCTGAGATCTTATTACCCTGGCCTGCCTTCAGCAAGAATCCTGTTGAGTGCGTCTGGCAAGATTCTCCCAAGCCTTGATGTTTCCTCTTAGTAATTTTCTACCCACTGATCCCCATCCTGCTGCTTGGCTATAAATCTCTACTTGTTCTTGCTATATTCAGGGTTAAGCCCAATCTTTCTCCCCTACTGCAAAAACTCCATCCATTGCTCTTTGGATGATATGCTTAACCTGTAACATGGCATATAAGGTTCCTCATAATCAGTCATCCACATCACTAAGGAGACGTACATGCAACACGTCTCAGCAAGTGTAGTCAACTCTCTTCCTTCTCATATAACCATCTTCTTTCATGCTCTGCCAGGCTGGCATCTACTTAATTGTGTTTCCCAAATAACCTCTGAACTTTTCAAGGTAAGGGATTTAAATATATCCATCTTTGTTTCCACAGTGCCACTCTGAAAACTGGGAGAACTGAATGTTTATTAAACATCTGATGACTAAATAGAGATTTGATCTTCAACTTTACGATGTGCTAATCTGAAGTGATTTTATAAGCTTTCCAAACATGGAGGTATGTGGTGGAAACTCAGCTGATGGCTGTATGACTTAATGAAGTATTATTTTGAATGAGAGGTTATTTCAGTGGTCTTATTTCAATGGCTCTCACTCTACATTCACCAAGATGCTCTAGCCTTCTGCACAAATGGATAGACATGCAGATGTGCAGTATTCTTAGCAATTAACTTCTATCCTCATTCCTTAGTTGGCTCCCTTTTGTGACTTTGCTACCTCCCTTCTTGTGCTTTTCCTTTTTTTTTTGCCCTAGTTAAGATTACTGGACTGTTAGATTATTATAATCGAGTTTTCCAAAGACTCACCATCAGAATGATTTAAATGACATTTAACATATTACTAAAGAAGTAGGATATTATTCAGAGGCCATAGTTTGGTCTTGAAGCTTAAAGGTTTTCACAATGTTTAGTGAAGGTATCATAAATGTCATTTCTCTCCAGAACTATCACTCCCATAGTCAATGACAATTGGATTTGTTCAGGAATTAGATTTCTTTAGCTTCATCATGCAGCATTTGCCAACAAAATGCTGCAGTTTCCAGGAAGTGATTTGGTTCAGCACACTCGATTCGTTAGCTATCATTGTCAGACACATAATGCCCACAGAAATACTCTCTACCATGGAATATGCTGCCAGGTCCTCGTGCCTCTCCTCAAATGTATTGGAGGAATGGACCAGATACTTCTTCTTCACTTACT
This sequence comes from Tadarida brasiliensis, assembly GCA_030848825.1. NCBI lineage: Eukaryota > Metazoa > Chordata > Mammalia > Chiroptera > Molossidae > Tadarida > Tadarida brasiliensis. The sequence continues at coordinate 65,998,365 of CM061270.1, read as the reverse complement.
GCATCGCTTCCCATCCCTCAAAGGTAAACAACCACAGCATAGGTGTGAACTGGGCTTTGAAGTAGAAATTTGGTGGGGCAAAAATGACCGACTAGTCTAAACTTAACTAAATAGCAGGCGAAACTCTATCAAAGGATTATTTGGATGAATTCCCAATGACAAATAAGGTTATAAATTAACATTTCCCACTAAATGGGTTGGTTTGCTTGATTCACAATATATTCTAAAGGCTACTGTCTTTACTATGTTCAAGAGGCATTGATATGTGGATGTTTAAGTCAGATGCAGAAAACCAGGGGAGAGAAAAAGAGGTGAGCATATGATGAAAATCTATCTTGATCCCCCCATCCCGGGACTCCATTAATTTTCTTTTTTCTTCTTTTTAAAGAATTTTAAATTGATTTTTAGAGAGAGAGGAATGGAGAGGGAGAGAGAGAGAAATATTGATGTGAGCGAGAAACATCTATGTGAGAGTGAAATATCTCTAGGCTGCCTCCCACACGCCCTCTACAGGAGCTCGATCCCATAACCCTGGCATATGCCCTGACCAGGGATCAAAACAGCCACCTTTTGGTGTCTTGGACAATGCCCAGCCAACTGAGCCACACTAGCCAGGGCCACTAATTCTCATGTCAACATCTACGTAGCAGGAAGGGTTCCTACATGTCCAGGTTACCACAAGGAAATACATTTTTAGTGTAACAGGTTAAATAAAATTGGAAATAGTTGCAATATATAAATGTTTTTGAAATCCATCATATTTATAAAAATAAAGCCATCAAGACACCCAATAAATTAGTCTTGATGAGATTTGCAATGAAGCATTAAAGATAAGCTAAGTAAACTGTTGAAATGTTAAAAAAAAAAATGTACTGAGGCCTAACATCTACTCATACTTTATATTTTAGGCAAATAATCAGACAAGAAATATTTTTAAATAAACAAAAATTTAAATCTTAACATAAACTACACAGAGCAGATTTAATATTTTTGATTACTTAACAGAGTTCAAAGCCATTATACCCTGAGTAGGAATTATAATGCCTGAAAAGAAAACATTGTTTTGTTTTGTTTTTGGTACTGAAATCTATTGATTTTGTTTTTATCACCAGTGGAAAGTAAATACTTTCAGTATAAATGAAGTCATATTTAGCTTTTTAAAATTCAAGGACAGTGTGGGTTTAATATACTCCTTTGGTTTCTGGAGGAAGCTGCTTGTCACAGGAGTTAATAGAAGAAAAACAGAATTATCCCAATTGTTAGTTCAGTAGTGTACCCAGAGACCTCACTTTGCTAAACTGTCAGAACTGTTGATAAGATTTCTAAACAGATCACAGAGGCTCTCTTTGGGGGCAAACATTCTCATTTTTTTTTTTTTTAAAAGCTAAAGTTATTTTATAGTTTTATAAGTGGGTAAACTTGCATAGGATAACATACCTCACTCAGTGGTAGCAAACGGTTGCAAGCACGATGCGTTGTTTTGGGACAGAGTCTGCCTCCTTTAACTGGACACATCAACGCCAGACAAGCAGGACCAGTCTGAGATGGCGTGTGAAGGTTCTGTGTGTTTCTGTGAGAGAACAAAGAGGCAAGTCCCTGCTTTCAGGAAGGCCTCCGCTATCAATAGCTCACCTCCTAAAAACCCCGCACACATGGACATCCCTCTGCCCACAGAAAGGGTGGCATGAGCTTCTCCACATTGTCTACAGCACAAAGACGAGACTTGAGATGCAAATGGAGAGTGGAAGGAGGACAAATAAACTGAGGCTGGGACCTCCCTACACTCGGGCCCTGTTCTGCTTAGTAGGAACCTATGATCCTTCCCAGGGACAAACCCCCGGGGGGTGAGGGCTTCACACATGCGCATGTGTTCTGTGCATGACATTTCTGGGCAGCCTTTCCCAACCCCATCGTCAGCCTCACATCTCTGGAATTCACTTTCAAACCCAGTAAAAGAAGGGAAAGGATTAGAAGTTTTTTTTTCCAGCACCCTGAGATTCAAACCTTTGTGATCAACCTATCTGGCCTCATGTCTCAGGATAGAAAGCATCCTTGGGAGACTTGAAAATGTTTTGCCTCCGAGTGAGCTGAAAATACTGTAAGAATATGAAAATCCTTCTCTCTCTCTCTCTCTCTCTCTCTCTCTCTCTCTCTCTCTCTCTCTCTCTCCCTCTCCCTCTCTCTCTCTCTCTCTCTGTCTTGGTGTGTGTGTGATTTTCATGGGATTTTGCAACTTCTGTCGCTTCTATTACAGATTATCATAAAAGACAAAATGCATGCCGCAATTGAGGAAAATTAAAAGAGAAACACACAGATAAGTTTAGAAATTTGAGGAAATGTCTAAATGAGACACTGATTTTTGCAGGCCTAGAATCTTTTAAAAATTAGATAAACTAAAATGTGCACATGGGAAAGAAAAGCAATTTTAGAAGCAAGGGAGGGGCCTTGTCCTTAGATGTTCAGGTCGGGGCCCCATGCTGGAGATCTCCGAGATCACCCCCAGATCAAGTAATTGGCTAGAACTGCTCACGGAATTTTCCTATAGTTGTATGCATGGCTAAGATTATAACAAGTGAAAGAATAAAAAGCAAATACAAAAATAAAAAGGAAAGAAAGACACATGGGGTGAAGTCTGGAAGCCCTGGCTTCCAAGGTTCCCCTCGCAGTAGTCACACAGAACTTGACTCCCCCACAGTGAGCTGTGGCAACATGTGAGAAGTGTTACCCAGGGTCACTTGTTAGAGACCCACTGTCCAAGGTGTTCTCGGAGGCTGGTCACATACGCACCTTCTGCCTAGAACTAACCAAAATTCCAGACTCCCAGAAGCAAAACACATTGTTTATACAAAACAATTTTAGCCCAGTGAGCCATTTATATAATTTAGGAGGTGTTTTATAGTTGTGAGCAAAATCTGATATCGATACTAGCCAAAATGCATAAGGAGCCAAGACAGGAGAAATTACGTCATAATGATTCCCAACTAATCTATGAAACATAGTCTTGCTCCATGCTCATCAGAAAACAAAAGAAAACAATTCCAAATAAGCCTGGGAAATGTTGCATTCCCTATTTCCTTCGTTCAGCCATCTCAGGAAATTTCCTTTTAAAAGCTCCCAGAACACCTGAAGTAAAGGTCAAATCTATTTGCCTGGAAATGCACTATCTTATTTTCATGTACTTTCTTTGTGTTTATTAACACAAATTAATGTTCCCTAAGTCTGGGTTCCGTGGAACATGCTTTGGGAAGCAATGTTGTCCATGCATTCTAAAATATTATCCGATTGTCTTTGATGTCTATGAAATGTCAATTTCCCAGCTGACTTCTGTCCATCTCAAAGGTACACACTTCTGAATCTCGCCTGGGACTCCAGGCATTGCTCAATGCCTAGTTGTGTTATGAATGAAATGATTAGTGATTTGATGTCACGAGTACAGTTGCATGAAAAAGTCAAGTTCTATATTTAGACAGTCTGAATAAAAAGATGGGGAAAAGCAACCACAAGAAGAAAAATAAATAGGTTCCCTGCTGTTCGAATCTGTTCAAGGGTTAGCAAGCCTTACACTGTCCAAAGCACTCATAATAATTAAGAGAGAGCACCGGGTCCGCTTCCTTGGATACCTCTGTGTTCCAGGTTGTATAACCACAGTCAGGTTCAGGAGTCTTTCCTGATTATTCACTGTGAAACCAAGTGTAAGTTACTTGATTTTACTATCTTTGGGTTTCTGAACTGTAAAATGAGGCTAGCAGTGCATACCCATAGCAGGCAGAGAAAGGAAATTAACATAGGATTTCAAGATCTTTGCAAATATGAAATACAGGTGATCTGTGCTAACAAGACTAACTCTGTGTGCATGCTCCATTTATCCTTTCCACTCCCTCAGGGAGATTTGTGCTTGTCTGAGGGTACTGAAAAAAAAAGAAAAAACCCTTCCTGAGGGGTCATTCTCTCTACATATGTGCCCAACCAGAGGTGATGTCCAGCTAGAACTCAGCCCTGTTCTAATGGAGCATTAAGGTCTCTGAGATGGCCATTCACTTTTTCAGTCTCTTAGATATTCACTTTTCCACTGATGTGAAGTAGGTTTCAAAGCCTGTCTACAATTACAATTTAATCATCTCAATACTTTCATGCCATGGGTAGAAACACCATTAGATTCTTAGAGATTTTTGTTTGTTTTTCAGATAAGAAAAAAATGAATTCAAAGAAGTTAAAAGGATTAGATCATTAAAAGTTCAGGAATACAGACCTCAGGGTTGGTTTCTGAGAAAGAAACACTATCTCAGGCACCAACCTCTAACTGGTCTTACAGTACCTCCGTTCAGCTGTAGGGCTGGACTATCAGGGCCCATGGGTAAGGAGAAGTATCCAAGAGTATATCAGATTCTGCATTCTGCTTGGCCAAGCAGACCCTAGATCCCACAACCCTAATCTGTCAAAGTCAGAACCACCTGAAAGAAAGTCTTTTGAGAGCTTTAGTAGAATCATAGCATTCCATATTTGGAAAGGATCTCAAAGGTTATCTGTGTAGCTTTCAGGCCAATGCATCCTTTATGGTACCCTCTCGCTCGGTCTTTGTTCCTGCTCTGACAACGTTATCTTTATCTCACCATCAACAGCCAGAGTTGTGTCACAGCTGTGCGTGCCGAACCCTGCAACAGACAGGGTGTTCTTTAAAAGCATACACTTTATGTGTTGCCTCTGTGTTTCTAGGAAGCAGCCCATGTCTGGCCCAGAGAATGTGCCAATAAATAACTGGACAGAATCTCTTCTCACCCAAACTAGAACAATAACCTTTTTATTCTTTTTTCTACTAACACCTAATGGTTCAACCACAAAGAAAAAAAAAGATTTTATAAAATGTAGACAGTGTTTCCAGTCCCCACTTAAAACCTATATATTTTCTTGTACATACAGCAAAATCTAATGCATTACTATTATCAACAAGCCCTATACTTCGACGCTGATGTTCTTAGCTCTTTTGCTTGGTCTCCTCCCACATTGCCCATCGCTAGTAACAGTCTAGTCAGAGAAGACACCTTTCAGAAGACAGAACGCTACACTTCCCTATTCCAATGGGTCTTTTGTTTATGGTTCCATCTTCCAGAAACTCTCTTCCCCCACAACCTCACCGGCTAGATCCTTCTGCCATCCTGAACCTTGGCTTAAAGGTCTCTTCCGGGAGAGAGCTTTCTGAACACTCTAGTTTTATGTCTGTCTACAAATTCCTCATCATAGTCAATTACCTCAGCATGTTTTATTTTACTGGAATAGACATGTTTTGTGTTTGTTTTCTTGTAGGTCTCCTGCGATCTGATGGAAACCTGCTAAGAATAGGAGCTTGTCTGCTCCTTGGCTGATCTCTCAGTCTGGACATTAAAAACAACTTGCACCACACAGTGGGTGCTCATTTACCTTCTTCTGAAACACGGACTAAATGAATGAATAAGTCATTCAATGCTTACACCCCTCTCAAACATACTCATTGGTATCTCAACAAAGTGTTATTCCTAGTTTTGCTTGAGCAGAAATAGTGATAAAAAAAAAAAAAACTCAGAGGTTTTTCACTTTTATACAGATTTTATTACACAGGTTTTCCCTTAGTCAGATAATGTTTGTTTTTCTGAAGTGTTCTTCTTACTAATGTATATCCTCACCCCTTATAAACAAGACAACACAAAGCAAACTTCTTGTTTTTCATCATAGTTCTTTGATTATTGCCTTCAAATCCCCTGTACAGATTATTTTACGCAGGCTAAGAACATTAGGTCTTTCTTCCATTTCATATTTTGTACTTTCAAATTTCTCTAACATTTTTTCTGAACATATTCCAACATATATCTATTTCTCATAAAACATGGAACTCTAAATCGATACCAAAGAAATCACAGGTGTGTTTTTACTGATATAGAGTAGGGGTGTGTGTGTGTGTGTGTGTGTGTGTGTGTGTGTGTGTATAAGGGGAAGTGAGAGGGAGAGAGTGCTCATATATGTATTTAATACTACCTAATATGATGTAAACTTGCTGGGTAGCTACATAACACTAATAACTTACATGTTTATGAACTAAAAAAAATCCCCAAGTCGTTTTAGAGAACTGTAGCATGTCGCGTGTGGTGGCCAGTCTCCAAGATGGCCCCAGTGATCCTGCCTTCTGGCATCCCTCCTGTGGTCCCGACACATTGCTTCAGGACTTGTCTATGTGACCAGTACAATATGGCACAGGGGAGAATATGTCACTTCTGAAGCTAGGTTATAAAATATATTTTTGACACCTGCCTTGCTGTCTCTTGACTCCCTTGCTGCGAAGGAAGCAGGGAACTGGGTCATGAGGACATACCATTCTCACAGAGGCCCAATGGTTGAGGTCCCTCTGCCGACAGCAGCGTAATGAGTCATCTTTGAAGCAAAACCTCCAGCCCCAGTTAAGCCTTGAATACAACCTCATCAGAGAACCTCAGCCAGAAACATCCAACTAAGCCCCTACTGGATTTCTACTATCAGGGAATATGCAAGAAAATAAATTTTCATGTTTTAAGCTGCTAGTTGTAGGCTGATTTTTTTATATCCTAATAGACAACTAATACATTGTGTGTCTCCCATCCTGCACTTATGATTTTTTAGATCTAAATTTGTATTTGTACATTTATTCTTAATAATTTCACACCTATACATTTGGCTCTCTCCAGTCTGTTTAGATCTTTTTCAGTAAATATTTAGATAATCAACAAATCTGACAATAGACACAATATTATCCAGCAATTTTAAATCTATTAACTTTCAAATTACTATTGCCATTCAACTTACTGATATAAATGGTAAAATGGAAAATATATTCGATCACATCCTAGTGGACACAGCAATCTCTTCAGATCCATACTTTTCCAAAATTCTTCAAACATACCGTCTACCAGCCAATACTAATCTTTATTTTCCTGGTATCTATCCTATGTATCTCTAGTTTATCCACAAGGATGTCAAAACACTTGAGTTATATTTGTTGCAGGTTCTTGCATTGCTAACCTTAGAACTGGTAAGTTAAAAAACAAACAAACAGACAAACAAAAGAAAGAAAACACGGATTCTGCTTTGTGCATGGCTGCTTCCTAGTGAGCCCAGTTTGGCTCCAGAGATATTATTTTATTTATTTATTTTTCTTTTAGGGGCTCAGGGGCCACTGATTTATAGTTTTATAATAATGCCATAAGTTGGTATAAAGGCCACGTTTGTCCACTTTTTGATGCACCTTCCCCCTTTTATTGACTATGAATGTGGCATTTACCCAAGTCCAGTCCTGTTCATGGCCCCATTCTGCACAGCTCAGTAAAGATTACTGTCTGCAGCTGTCGAGCCAGTGCTTACTGACGGTCTCCTCATGCACTCTGCAATGCTCCCCTTGCTGCCCACAGTAGTTCATTCCACCTATGTACATTTATTTGAACTTTGCATCATATTGAATCAGTCTCTATTTTCTTTCAGGCATCTATTTAATGGCATAGCAATCAATAAGCCAATAAACAAAAATACATTTAAAAGTGAGGAGCACAAAGAAAGAGAATATACTAACCATTCCATATGTTATAACCACTGAAAATGCTGGGGAGTCGCACATGTTAAATTAGTGAATGAACGAACATACGTGTGAAGCATCCAAATCCAGAGACCCCAATTCTGCTAATCAACACTCAAAATTCCAACACTTATATTTGAATCTGATTAATATACTCTTTGCTTTAACACTCTACAGGGGTGGTCATAACTTATTTATTTCCCTTCACTTTCTTGTGAAATATATTAAAGTTTTATGCCAAGTTTTTAAATCAATAAGCAGAATATTTTTCAATTATTTACTGTGCATGAAAAACACAAGACAGAAATAGAACATAGTTTTGAAAATTAAAGCCCATTTTAAAAATATTTTCAGATATGATTTTACTTCCCATTATTAGCTTTAAATAGAAGTGTTCTGCCTGTCAGCATAAGAATACTGTTATACGCAGGTAATGAGCCATTTTGAAGATATGTAAAATAAGCTATTATGTAAGAAGTGAGTCATCCCCCATCAGTGTAGAAGACTAGGGACAATAAATAGAGTTGAGATAACACAAAAACTACTTTTAAAATTATAGATCCTCCTGTTAGAGTCTATCCCAGACCACACTCCAGATGCAATAAAGAGTTAAATTCTAAAAAGGAAATAGCAAGTATATAAAGACTCCAGTAAATAAATGAGCAATGGATAGGAAAGGATAATCTCCCAAAATAGAAACAGAGCATTGTAACAAACACATTGAAGGGGTAAAAAAAGATGTTTACCCTCATGAAAAACCAAATGCATAAACAAACAGTGTTACAATACGTATTTATTAATTCCAGCAAAGTGGCGATGATTTAAATGTAACATACACAGAGGAATGCCAGTCGGTGAAGATGAAGGAGGCACATTTATACCAACATAAATATAAATGTAAATCACTGAAAACCCCTAGTGCAATCACATCTGCTGATATCTATTTTTTTAAAGCATTAGAAGTATTAATTTCCTTTAACTCATTAGTTCCATTTCTGGAAGCCTCTCTAGCATGCTCTCCCCTCTTTGTGTGGAAACATCTTGGCAAACATCCGTGACTTTTTGTACAGCCAGCCCAAGCTCCCCTCTCTTTCCGAAGTTTACTGGTTTAGCACTGGAAATGTCCTCCTCCTCCGTGTTCTGACCCAGGGGAAGGGAGGTCTCTGATTATTTAGAAGACAAGGCCTGTGTGGTTGTGGAGGACCTTGGGAGAGAGAGACAAGACAAGGTAATACACTCACATTTCTATCAGGAGTAAATGACAAGCTCTTTGAAACAGTGAGAGGCCCTTTGGTCTTATGGGCAATAGAATCCCGAATTACAGAAAAGCCAGGTCAGCGTTTACATAGCAAAGAGGGAAAAGGAGATGATAAGAAAGGTGAAGGTGTCTGTGTTGGTGCTGCAGATGAAGGAGAAAAGCCGAAGATGAAATCAGGGACGGAAAAGATCCAGGTCAAAAAATGTTGCTTCCAACTGGATGCATGTGATAACACTGTAGAGCCAACCTTAGCAAGAGAGGGAAGAATTGAATCAGAATGATAAGTTGGTGGGAAGGAGGTCACTTCCAGGGCATTTTGTTCATCCTCCTGGACCTCAGATACACAAAATTAAGCTATTTATTATACTCACTGTCAATAGCACACTGTAATTATCAGTCCAAGTAAGACCACTGCTTTTATTGTGCTTTTTAAATCATTGTTTATCTTTCATGTCCTATTACCAAATTCATTCTACTCTACAACCCCTCCAGACCTGCTCTTACATATTGATTGTCTTTCATGTCTGTCTTACATATGTGTATTTATATTTACATATTTCCTTGAAAAATGTGCATCTGCCATAATCTAGCTTCACAACTAATCTGAGGAAATTATTAAATATTATTTTTATGCTGGTGATACAGAGAAAAATTCATATTCATTGTATTACTCTGTATACTTTTCTGTATGTTTTTATTATTTTAAAATATAAATATTACATAATAGATCAAATAGTGTGGCTTTTTAATATATGTAAATGGTATGGTGCTATAATTTTCAAGCTTTATTTTTTTACCCCTTTTTAAATTAATTTCTATGTTCTTGGGAGCTATTTAGGTTGGGTTTTGTAAGTTCCTTGGGACTGATACTTTATATTCTGGAATCATTTATGAAATGAACCCATGCATTTATTTTTTGCTTCCTAAAAACAGAGCTCAGGGGAGTCTAAATAAAGGAAAGCACAAATTGATTAAGAAAGAAATAAAAATTTAAGAAAAATAATTACTTTTTCAAAGCAGATTTAAAATAAGCATGGATTAAAGAAAAGCAACAGTGGTTCTTTAACTTTACTAAAGTATAGCAAAAGGAAGAAACATTCTAATAACCAAGTCTATTCTATCATATGGGCTGCTAATTTTATTTTTAAGAGTAAATTTGAATAATACCAGTAAGAGAATGTGATCCCTAGATTATGCTGCAATTTAGGGAACTTCATCTCTTGGTATAACTTTAAAATGCAGCCTCATGCATAGCACCAGACAAGGCAAAGGCCAGGAAAGAACAATTTCACACCAGAGAAAGTACTCAGGTGTTCTCTCCAGACACTGCGTCTATCGCATGTGACCCTCCTAAGGGAGAGATGCTTAAACGATATGGCCCCCGACATCAAATCAGTGGGGCTGGGAAAAGTCTCCCAAATTGATCAACTCTGTGATGGACGGAATATAGTTTTACTGGAAATCCACCTAATTTTATTTTTTAACCACAAAGCCTGGACTCCGTAGCTACAGCCTCATTGTTTGAATATATTTTCTCTGTGATGGCTAAATGGCTATTATTGCCAACACTTCCCAAAGAGAGCTGTCGGAAGCCAAGAGGTCATTGACCTTGAAATACACCCTTTTCAAAAAAGTGTGTGAGTGTTTTGTACTTAACTAATTTTGAATTTCCTCCATTGGACAGAGAACAAAATTTCACAGATCTCTGCAAGGCACCCAGCACCGTGCTAGGTGCTCAGTTTAGGTAGATATACATAAAGCAGTAAAAACAGATATTTAAAACAGTGGCATTACTTAAAAATGCATTCTGGGATGATTTCAATTCAACAAAGTACTGAGAAAGAGACATATGGGATATTCTGGGGTCTGTTATGTGAATTTAATCTGACCATGGTTGGAGGTACAAGGGCCAGAAATGTGTCCCTAGTCACTTAACTAGACACCTGAAAGGAGAGACAGAGGTAAGCAAGTGAAGAGAAGAGGAAAGAGTGTCCGGGTTCCCAGAATAATCATTTGTGAAGACTGAAGGTCAAAGAAAATGAAATAGTTGTCATGGGGATTCATAGATGCTACTTTCCTGTTGCAAAAGAGAAATCTGATTTTTCATTGTTTTCATTCAAAATGACTCCATCATAGGCAACATTTAATTGACTTGATCATGCCTCAAGGATTCAAGTTCCAACATCCACAACTTTATGTTCAGCTCAAACTCATTATTTTTCAACTCCAAAATAGCCTTTCTTATTATTCCTGCTTAAGTTCATCTTATAATTTCCCTAACAGAGCCCAATTCTTCTATCTTAGTATAACTCCAGATCAACCACCTAGGATTATCCAATGGAGTTATCGGCATGAAGTAATTACTTTCTTCTTTTACAACTATTTCATATTCTAAGATAAATCTGTAGACTTTAAGACACGCACTTAATGTTCAGTTTGCAAATTTTCTTGGAAATTATAAGTGAGGAGTCAGCAATTTACTTCGCGGACTAAAAAAGAAAACTTTAAAAGACCATTTTTCCTGTGCATCTTTAGATACCTACAAAAACTTGATTCATTCCTTATGATGTGAAAAATGGCAGTTAAGTGTATGCCATTTGTTGAAGATTAGGAACCTTTGTTGGGGGTATTGGACTAATAGTTTTATGATAATGTACAACTGTGGTGAGTACAAGTCACCCTGAATTATTTACTCCTAAAATGAAAACTAGGGAAGTGTCCTGCCGGCTAAACCAATGGGAAAGTGACTTGTGAATTGATAGTGAATGTAAAGCATTTTATTAAAAATCCTTCTGATAACAAGAATGAAAGGTTGAAACACAATGGCCTAGAATGTATTTTTTTCTCATCAGGAATTTGTAAGTGTTTAATACATTGACATTTGAAATCGAATATGCAGGTGTGACTTGATTCTCACAACAGATGTCTTCCTAAAAAGACACCTGGAAATACTGAAAAGGAACTCACATTTTAAGTGTGCTGGGGAGACTTGCTATTAAAGGCAATCTGAGAAACTGATTCTAGTTTGCAAATACAAGGATAGTTCTGATATGCAAATGACTCCTATTAATGGACGTGTTTCATGTGTTAATATGTTTATAGTAGAGCTCTGTTTAAGTTGTGCCCAAACACCATGGACCATAAATCTGATGTAAATGTCTCAGGTTTTGGAATTTGCATAGACTTTAAGAAAAATACACTTTTGCTAAAGAATAGGGAGAAAGGAAGGGAGGGAGGAGAGAGAGAGAGATAGGAGGAGGAGGACAAGGAGAAAAAAGATAGAGATGATTTGCAATATTTTATTTATGTGTTGAGCTTAAAACAGCCACAGTGCCACTCTCAGACATGAGAACACCTTTGTCTAGAATCTGTTGACAGCTTTGTGTAGAGGTAGGTTTGTTATTAAAAGGCTGACATTTTCAATGTCTCAGGCCATCTGAACTAGGCCAAGAGGTGGCTTACACAGGGTGGGAAACAAAATGCTTATGAATTTTGTCTGAATTAACTTGAAGTTACTTAAAAATTAAATTAAGAACAACAGAAAAAAAAAAAAAAGAAAGAAAGAAAATCTATGATAGAAAGCACCATTGCAAGACTTCAGAATCTGTCTAGATGGATGGGCACACATTCCGTTCTTTCCTTTTGGCATTTTTTTTGTTGCTGTTCCATTTACCATTTTCTTGACAGAGGCCAATTCCTTCATGATAGCACTGCACTGATCATCTATAACCATCACTCTTGATAGCGAGCCCTGATGCTCCCCAGCCGTCATCCAACCCCTGTGATTGTAAGTAATCATCTTGCTGTCCCAAGTAGATTAGAATGCCGAGGATGGTAAGATTCAGATACACTTATGATTTTCAGACCTCAAATCATGTACCAAGAAATGTATCATATTTTAAACAAGACAATAGTTTATTTAATTCTCACAAACCCTAAAAATAGGTATATATATTCATTTTTGGAGTAAGCAACTAAGGCTCTGAGGGTTTAAATAACTTGTCCACACTTTCACAGCTAAATGGCAAAGCACAATTTCAAATACTTATTCTAAAATCCTTGATCTTTCCATGACGAATACATGATAGAAAAGTAAGAGTCAACACTTGAAGGAATGAATACATGAATAAAAAAATGAAGCAAAGCAAAACAAAACAAAAAACCACTAACTACTCAGAAAATTATCAAAAGAAGGAATCAAAAACAGAATTATAAAACATCCATGTTATTATTTTAGGGGAAAAAAAGAGATGACAATTGATCTATCTGGAAGAATAGTGGCCACTTTTCCCAATCCACAAATCCCTACAGCCCAGTCCAAGTGGTCAACAAGAAAGGGGCAGGGTGCCCAAGCTTATTACCCTCATATGTTAAACCTCTCTCTCATTCCTGACTTCCTTCCCTAACCAACAGATCATCCAAATCTCTGCCCTTTGGTATATATTCTCCTCGTTATCTCCCTTCTAAACTGAACATTCATTTAAAAGAGACCATGTTTCATTTATTTTTGTGTCCACTTCCTACATTAGGCCTCAGTAGAGTACTTCCCACTCAGATGGGTCTCAATAAACATGTTAAAATAAATGAACAGAGAAATAGATACCTTATTGCTTAGTCTCTCTGTGCTGCCTGTTTTCTTAGAGTGCCGTGAACTCAGACAGACTGCAGGCCCCACAGGGCAGAGGGCATGCGCATTATGCATTCTTTTACACATCCTTCTCTGCACCTAGCTCAGAACTACATACAGTGTACACCCGTTTATTCTATAGACATGGTAAGTCAGTGTTGGCTAGATAGGTAGATTCCATAGTCCAAGACAAGAAGTAATACAATCAGATCACTAGCATGGTTGTCAGTTACCAGGATCTCCTTTCTGAGCCTTTCCCATCTCTCTCTGATATGGCCCATTGAGGTAGGTAGCCTCATGCTCCTGGCCCCTTGTCATACCAAAAGTTGCTCTAGGGAAGGAGCATCATTAGCACAATGAGTAGAATTGGTGGGCTCTCTTGAGTAAGCTCCTACCTATGATCTACTTGGAACAAAGGGCTTCTCTCCCTCCTTCCTCAATAGAGGAATTTCAGGATCTAGCCCTGAAATAAGGAAATACTCTGGGGTTCTGAATGACCCTTTGCTATAGTCTTCAAATGGAATACATAGCTCATTCATGCAAGTGGTCAGTTATAGAAAGGAATTCTAACGGGTAAGCTCTAATGTTGATTGCTTCTTAAACAAGAAATTGTTTCTGATGTGTAAATACATGACCATTTACATTGTATATGTCACTGGCTACCAGTATAGTCGCCCATAATTTTTCTTGATTGTCTTATATGAAAGAAACAAAAGTTGTCACCCAGAGTTGGCCTGACTTGGCCAAGAAAAAGTGGAGATACACTGGCAGCAAGGTGACTGACAGCAGGAGTGTGCAAGTTTTCAGGACTCAACAGTGACACCAAAACAAGAGGCCACCAAATACTTATTCCAAATGACCTTTGCAAGACTTAATTAACTCCTGCAGGAGGAGTTCTTTGTGAGGTTCAGAGTGCATACATTCTCAAAGGTTGAAGATGATGAAGATGATGGAAAGATGATGAAGATGGAAAAGAAGAATGACATACTATTCAAGCCTCATTAGGATCAGAAGCACAATTCTAATATTACTATTAAATCCTGGAATTAACTAATCACCCTTAGAACATTCAAGTCAAAGAAATTATTGTAAGTGGTGGTGTATTGTTTAGTTATTTGTTTTGAAGATGGCAATGGATATGTCAGAGGGCCAGGAGGGGTGGTGAGCAATTTCTGTTGTCTTCTCTCATGTTGTTTCCATAGACTGGGCCTCAGAGCCCCAGCTAGCAAAGCAGGTAACATCCGAGCCTTGGTTTCACAGTTTGTTCTCACTGCACAAGTGAACCTGCAACGTGTCCAAAAGAACCTGTGTTACTACAGTGTTTTCTACGTTCCCATTGACATCACTGAGCCTCCTGATCAGGTTGAGGAAGCATTCTCAAAGCATTTAAATGAGTTATTTTTTAGAGATAGTTTTCTTTATTCATTTATTTTATTTAAGAAAACAAATACCTATGTATGCCAAACTCTGGGGAAAGAATGGTAAGAAAGCCATGTCTTCCTTAAAGATCCTCCAGTTCCCTACAGGATTGAGACCAGTACACAGAGACAGGTGACATGTGGCAAGGGAAGAGGGAGAGTCATATTGAGGCTAATTAAAAACACAGATCAACCAAGTATTGTTGAGAATGGAACATGCTACCCAGAATAATAGACACTTTATCTGAAAACTGAAGGGCAAAAGAAGTTGACCTGGTAAGGGATGGTTGAAATCATTCTAGTCAGAATTAAGTTATTTAATGTGAAGGAGAGGCATGGGACACTTGGAATTCCAGGACATTCTTACACTGGCATACCCAGAGTCTGTGGCCAAAAAAGAAAGAGCTGGGGAAATGAATAGGAATTATTAACGAGGACACTTTATCTTGAGGCTCCTTGGAGCCATATAAATGTTTTAAACTTAAAAAGTAACCATTTAAAATGAGACTGGATTTCAGAAGACCAGTGATGGCCTGGAAGGGAGTGGTTGTGAGGGGAAAAGCCCAGGAGGCACAGAGACCAGTTAGGAGGTGATAAACGTCTTCTTGAGGAAATATGGCTGTGGCCTGGGAAAGTATAAGACAGAGGCCACAGGAGAGGACATACGTTTTAAAGATGATTGGATAGCCCGGCTGGTGTGGTTCAATGGTTGAGTGTTGACCCATGTACCAAGAGGTCACTGGTTCGACTCCTGGTCAGGGCACATGCCCAGGTTGTGGGCTGAATCCCCAGTGGGGGGCATGCAGGAGGCAGCCAATCGATGTTCTCTCTCATCAATGTTTCTATCTCTCTCTCCCTCTTCCTTCCTCTCTCTCTAAAATCAATAAAAAAAATTTAAAGATGATTGGATATGAATGAATGGGATTTTTCCAGTAGACTGGAAGAAAGGCAGATGAATAGACAAAGATCTATCTAAGTTTCTGGCTTATTACTTCTACTAGACGGTGGTGGTGCCAATCACTGGGGTTGAGCATATAGGAAGTGGGGGAACTGCTAGGGACTTTGGTGGTGGTGGTGGTGGTGATATTTAAGAAGATAAGGAGAAAAGAATGTGCTGTTCATTTTTTTTTATTTTTAACTTTTTAAAAAAATATGGAGCTAAAATGTGAATTTCACCCAATTTACCCTTCCAGCCTATTAGCTTCTGGATCCCAAAGCCCTAACTCATCACAAATCTTTTATGAGGTAGTTATTTGATAAGTAGAATTCCTCAATTAGACCCTGTTACATACCAGTTATCTTAAAATACAATTAATATACAGTCTGTAAAGTCCTTAATAGAGATTATATGATTAGAACCAAGCTTTTGAAAATATTTCATTGAAAACTAGATAATAATCTTAGTTTAAATTCATAACAGCTCTGTAAAAAAAAACAGAATGGGTCTATGATTTCTAGTTACAGAAGAAAAAGCCCAGCATCTGAGAGGTCAGTGGCTTGGCCATGGTGACCCACAAGCAATGTCCTCGCCTTGGAGCTCAGTCTTTCTACTCCTAGTCTGGGGCTTATTACTCTTGCCCACTATCTGCAAAGGGCATGCCCAGAGGTCAAGTTCAGCAATGATTCATATCTCATTGGCCATCAGAACTCAGCACTATTACTCTCATCATTATAATTTTGACATGGAAAGTTCACTGCTCCGACCAAGCTCCTGACAAGTGAAACTGGCCTCATATTTTAAAGCACAATGCATAAAACAATGCATGAGAAGACATGCTATCAATGGTTTTGTGAGCGTGTTTTCCCCTCAAATGCACCTTGGAGCCTGGTTCACTGACGAACTGCCCACACTGGGAACACATTCTAATAAAAGCACATGCATTATAGAGGTGAGAACACTCGAAACAACATTTGCATCTGCTACAAGACTTACAGTGTAATGGATTTCTAACTAATTAGCATGATTTCCCAGACTGAATTATGCCACATGTAGGAGTAGCTGGATATAAAAATAAATTTGAATATAATGTGCATAAATTGCTCATTTCTTACAGAATTATGGCTTTTTCTTAAGTGAATGCCCAACTTCCCCAAATTGTCAATGAAAATGTGTTTCCAAATCGCTGCTCTTTTGGGGGCTGTGCTGCTTTCCGGGAGTTTGGCTACTCGTGGCAGCTGCTTTGTTGGAACATGACACACAGCACATCAGGCAATGAGTGTGACCTACATTCAGGATGTTTATGAGTTCTGCAGAAATCGGGTAATTTCATTCCCTGTTTTGTTCTTCTGCTGATGCGAGGGGTCTCTGAGCACCATTTGGGGCAATACATCCCCAGGTGCAGAGAAGAAAGTGCAGGGCTTACAGAAGAACAAGATATAAAGGTGAAAATCCACCATGGCATAGCTCTCTCAGTTCTGTGCCAGGTTTTGTTAGCATGGGATAAAATCAATGACACATGTGCTCCTCTGTTCCAAAGATCTGCCATTTTCATGACTCATACACACTTATAGAACAAAGCAAGCCAGAATATCACCAAATGCAGGGTACCGATAGTATATTCTGTAATTCAAAGAAAGGGTCATTCCTTCCTCTGAAGGCAAATGTATGGCAATTAATGTGAGCAGAATTAGGTAAGATCTGGGTGTTTAAAGTGTGGGAGACATTCTGTATCTGTAACCTTGAATGAAGGTGAGAAAAATGTGTTTCTTTCATGTACAGATTCATCCATTCATTATTAGGCTTTTATTACATGTGAACCTCAGTGTTCCTGAATGTGTGATGTGTCATGATGTTTAACATACCCTGTGCAGTTTGTTAGTAAATGGTGTACATGCACGAGACAGAGTTCCTTTGTCAATATGTCTGGGAAGCACTGGGTAAACAGAGTCAAGCATGATTAATTCAAGGCTTCTCAGTACTGTATTCAGTGCATTTTAAACCTTGTGCTGCAAAAGGATTTGTTTTAAATTTACATAGATAGTCCAGGAATTTAAAAAATCATACATATATTCTATTTAGCCAAGGGAAGCTCTATAAGAGAGGAGAGGGGTGAAAATTTTATGATATTAAGAAAGGTTTGATGCCCCCTTATCAATTCCAAACCACAATCACAAAACAGAAACTGTCACTTATTGACTGCCTGCTCTGTGACAGGCAGTGTTGTAGGTATTTGACATGTACTTTGTGTAGCTGTCACACACAAAATAATACATTTTACCTACCACGACTTCTATATAGAACACTGAGGCTCGTGAGAGGAAGGATCTTACGGAAGTTCACACAGTTTGTAATGGGCAGAATTCAGGTTTGTAATGGGCAGAATTCGGGTTGTCCACCTCTATAGGTGGCATTTTGTTGATTTAGGTTTTGTGTCATTGTGTGTTTTGCGCATGAATCATTTGGAATGGAAGTTCCAAAAAGGAAGATGAACATAATCAAGGAAGTTTAATACGAGGAAGAGTTAAGTACCGGTCCATAGACACACTTAATCAATATTTTTAGATAAAGTGGCGAATGCATTGCTTATCTCCAATAAGGAATATATATATACAGACTAAGGAAGTATACTTTCCATGACCCTTTCTCGGGAAGTTACTTTAAGACAGCATTCAGAAAAACTAAGAATCAGCTACTCAATAAAGAGGAAGACTTTAGATCCAAAAATAAGTAGACCCAGCAAGATTCAACAATATAGAGAATCCTGTATTTACATTACTAAGATTGTAGCTCCTACTTTAGAATTGGACCCTCAAATTTGGAGTTAGTAGAAAATAAATTTGCTCTTACAGGAAGGATTGAGCCGCTGGCTCAAATCCTTTCTCCCCCAAATTATAAACATTTATTATTTTGTTGATAGATGTAAAATGAGATCATATTTTTACCCATCTCTTATATATCAGTTCTTATAAATCCCAATTGACTACTAGGAGGTCAAGGTGAGGCTGAGGTTGGAGAGTACAGTGGAGATTACAAACGGAAACCTAGGGACTCGTTGCAACATAGTAGGATTAAGGTAAGTAATCCATGTAAACAGAATTGAGCAAAGTTAATGAAACACTCCTTGTTATCACAATGTAAGTACCTCTTACTCTCTCAGTTGGCCCTGACAAGCACAAATAAATAGTCGGTCCCTTGGTGGGCCTCAACAACAAAGTCTGAAAGGAAGTTTGCCTTCTGTGTGGAGTGGGCAGTCACAACCACAGTGTAATTAGTGGTGATCAGCAGGAAGTTCAACTGTGTTTTTACATGGTCTGAAGAAGCTGATTTGCCCTCATTCAGCTAACCCTATGGGAGTGTTGGACACAAAAAACTAACTGATTTCCAAATCCCATTTTAATTATTTGTTGTAGGCCCCAGTGGCCAATTCCATCAGAGAGTTAGTTCCATTTGGGCAAGAATGCTTGTTCAGAATACCATGGAGACTTATTTTCAGAGATGGCGAAAAAATGTGTGCTTCTGAAATGAAGCCTCTCCATTATTCACAGAAAATATGAAGGCGCTGCCTACATTAACTTTCCAGCTATCACTGATTTCATTTAAACAAAAATATTAGATTTTGCCTATTCACAATGCGGTAATCACAACATAGAGATTGCTCTGAATTGCTTCTATTTCTACCTACTTCATTTTAGTACTTAATTTGTTTCTTTCTTTCTTTTTTTTAACATGTTACACCTCAGTATTTTAATTATACTCAGCTGAATGTAGCTGAATGTTCTCAGCATGCTTCATTATTTATATTAGGAGAAAAGCACATAAAATCAAATTGCATGCTGACATTCCATAATTTGTACTTGCATATCTCTAAAATAGATTTCTATAGATGCAGCAACTATTCAACAGTGGCTCAAGATGTGCTATGATTTTAAAATTTAACTGAATTTTAATGTACTCCCAAAATAAAATTTATGAGTTTTCACTAGAAAATGTCTTATCGGATTATTCATATTCTACAATTATTAACTGTTCCAATTCTGCATTTGATTGAATTGTAAAAAGGTGAATTCCTTCCCTTCTTACCCCGGGCATTAAGCTGTAATCTGCACATTCTGAGTTTTCCATATCTAAAATGGAAATTATGTCAGATCTACTGAAATATCAAATATAAATAAAATATAAACCTTTTTTATTAGAAATGGACATGACTGTTTAATTGAGCAAGGAGGTATATGGCCATGCAGACTTTCCTACCATAAAATTTTTTTTTCTGGGTTAAATAGATACTCTGTACCAAAAAGTTGGTTTAAACTCTCTCCTTTTTCATTTGGAATTAATAGTCAGAAGTCCCAGAAAGAATTATGAGAGCCTAGGCTTTTAGTTTTAATACTTCTCCTGTGGGTTCAACTGTGTTCTTGGGTCTGGCAAAACCACCTCTCCATCAGCTTCGTTGGCCATGACGATTCCCCAAATAGATGCTCTGGTTTGGTCTTTAGGCTTATTCCAAACACATAAAAGGCAGAGAAATAGCACAGAAAGCTGCCAAAATATATGCTTCCTCTTTGAATGATTAGGGCACAGAGGATATCAGTATAAATTTTCTCTCTAATTAGAATCTGCTCTAATGTGCCAAATACCATTATGAAAAAATGCGGAGGGGTAGTCTATCTAGTTGTGGTTTCAGAGAGAAAAGAGTAAGTCCTTAAAAAATGAGTAAACCAATAAGAGGCAGAATGAGAAATGCAATAACATTTCAGGTAGAGAGACCACCTAAGCAATTTCCTGGAGGAAGATGAAAGCACACTGTCAATTTTAAAAACAACACAAATGCCAAGTGGAGTATTAAACAGGGTGTGGTACTGGTTATAACACAAAGCAAGTATGCATGAGCAATGAGATGCTAAGTGTGTCACCTCGGAATAGGGAGCTCTTGCAAAGGCAAGGAGAATGGCCACATCTACTTAATTTGAGAGACAGTGGGGTACTTTTGCATATTTGTGTGTTGGCAGACAGAGATGATGAGGATTGTGTTGCAGGAATGTGAATCTGACAGTATGTGCAGGATGTTGGAGATATTACTGGAGGGAGAGTAAACAACTGTGAGACTGTTAGAGCAACCCCAAAAATGTTTCATTCAATTTAAGTTCAATTTAGCAATTTTGTAAAGACCTACATTGAAAGGGGCACAGTGATGCACACTGTGTAGGCATAAGTGATAAGACCAGCTTTGTTGTTTTCTGAAGTCATGGACATATTATATACTTTGTAAGTGTTGGGAGAAAAGAAAGACGACATCAGAAGAGAGGGAGTGAATAAGGAATCATGGAGTCAGAAGGAAACATGGAAAGGAAGAATACTGAAGAAGGTAAATGGATTTAACCTACACCAAAATAAATTTTAAAAATTGCATACAATTACCTGCTAATACCTCTAAACATTTTAAAGATTTACATTATTTCCTAAAATAATAGATGATTAAAATTAATTTATTTGACAGAGAACATCAGTGAGATATATATATATATATATATATATATATATATATATATATAGGCTTATATATAAAATATAAAATATTATATAAAAATATATATATATTTATATATATTCTCTTCTATTTTCTGATCACACAGATAGAAATAAGCAGAAAGGGTGTGAAGCACTTATAGAAGGAGCTATAATGTGTCACTTTTACTGCAAACTAGAGATCTGTCAATGGCCCAATGACCTGAATCCCTATTTCATGGTCTATGGAGGCCCACCTACCTGAGCATAATTCACACTCCTGGTAAAACTTTAAGAACCCAAGACTGCTCTGGTTTACCATGCCGCCATATTTCCTTAGTCCACTAAAGACATCCTTACCCCTAACAGTGCTGTGTGGTATCCAACACATGACCCTGGTGACCAACTCTTCTGGTTTGAGGACTTTCACAGGGTATAGGACTTTCAGTGCTGAGATCAGGCACACCAGCATGGTCAGTCACCCTACCAGCAGAGCAGGACCTCCTTCTGACAGGAACTCAATTTATTCCCTCTCTAATCATTTCTATATTTTGATATCTTTTTTCCTTAATTGTCTAAATGTATGCATTGAATATTGTTATGAGTTTAATTGTGTCCCTTCAAAATTCAGAGGTGGAAGTCTCAACCCCCAGTAGCTCAGAATGTAGACTGCATTTGGAAAGAAGGTATTGAAAGAGGTAATTAAAGTGAAATGAGGTCATATGGGTGGGGTCTTAATTCAATGTAACTGGTGTCAGAAGAAGATGAAGAGATACCAGGGATGCACAGAGAAAAGGCCATGTGAGGATATTGGAAGAAGATAGTCATTTACAAACCAAGGAGAAAAGTCTCAGGAGAAACCAGCCTTGAGGACAACTTAGCGTTGGACTCCCAGTCTCCACAACTGAGAGGAAATAAACTCCTGCTGTTCAAGACCCCAGTCTGTGACACTCTGATATGGAGGCCCTAGAAAATGAATACAAATATACTATAAAAGTAATTTTCTCCTTAACCTTATTGCCTAGGAAACTTCTAAATTCTCTAGAGGAACGGTTTTCCTGGTTGTTGGAAATACGGCAATCCATCTTGTTTCAACATAATTTTTTCCCCGGTAATTTGCACACTGGGAAGAGCTACCCAGATTTTTCATAGGGTTTTGAATTGCATTGCATTTCTCTTTCATTAAGAAACCCATCATGATTTGCATTTTGTCCATCTGTCTAAGTTCATTTCATCTCTCTGAGGAGTTGACCTGTCTCTTTCTGTTTAGTACATATAATTGGTTTTGATGTCCATGTTAGATCAAGTTTAATTATCAGGTGGCCAATAATCCCCAATGGCTTACTTTTTTCAAGTTTACTCATTTAGAATATATTGTTATTTAACAACACATCAGGACTGAAATTATCCTAGTTAGAGTTTGTCATTTAAGCCTTTACAAATCATACCCACAGTACATTACTGTTTTGTTCACTAATTACTAAGTAATTACTATGAAAAAGCAAATTAAGGTTTTAAAAATAAGCAGCATTATACTCACAAAAGTGGGGGGGAAATGTCTTTTTTTTCCTCCTGAGTGGGAAGACTTTAAGTTTAATCCTTTTATTCTTCCTTGAATATTTAAAACTTGTAGTGAAATAGAAACAGAGGTTCTTGTTCTCAGGAGATGAGAGAATCGTTTCCTTCACTGAGCACCACTCTGAGACCCAGGCCAAGGTAACCTGTGGCCATGCAGGTGTCGTGTTAGTCCCTGCTTCCGTGTCTAGTCCTGAGCTCTAACCAATAGGTGAGTGACCTTAGGCACTCCCTCCTAATATTGACATCTATTGTTCTCTTTCTCCCAGTTCCACTATTTGTTGTCATCAGAGAGACTTCTCTCTTTCTTTTTCATGAGAATATTCCCTGAAGAGGTCACAAACTCTGACAATAGGGTAACAGAGGGTCACATCATTTAAAAATAATTTCCAAAAAAATTAAAGGGTTGATTGGTTTTAAGAAAGGACTAAATCCCCTCTGAGCTGCTTAGACTGAACAGACCTGAGAGACCCTAACCAGTTCCTTGTACAGCATCCGGCACACAGTAGGCCCTCGATAAACCCTTTGTGAGTCAACTTAGCTAACATTTTAAGAACCATCTCTCCAAGAAAGTAATTTGGCAAAGGAAACCATCAGGTTCGGTGTCAATATATTTCTGTTCTATCCAAGCGGATATGAAGTATGAACAACAGAGACTGGGAGGGAAGGACACACTCAGTTGGATGAGACGAGGTCAGGTAACAGACTGCAGTGCTCACAAAGGAATCCTGCAGGCAGCTGACAGTAAACAGGCACGCCGGCCGGTGTGGCTCAGTGCTTGAGCCTCGACCCATGCACCAAGAGGTCACCGGTTCAATTCCGGTCAGAGCACATGCCTAGGTTGTGGGCCCAACCCCCAGTGGGGGGCATGCAGGAGGCAGCCAATCAATGTTCTCTCTCATCGATGTTTCTATCTCTCTCCCTCTCCCTTCCTCTCTCTCTAAAAAAAAAAAAGAAAAAGAAAAAATTAAACAGGCAGGCAGTTACTAAAACCATGAGAATGCCAGCAACCAAACTCAGGAGAACTGGAGAACCAGTTCCTCTTGGATATGACTACATAAGGCTGACCTTCAATGCAAGTTGCCCCCAAAGATGGCTCTGGGACAGTTAGCCCTGAGCACCTCAGCCTGTTCTAAGGAGCCCGTATTTGAGGCTGCCTTGTAGACTGTTGTGATGGTGGGGTCGTTTCTTCCACTGCAGGATCAGGTAAGAGTACTTTTTGATTTGGAGTCAATAAGAATAGAACATATACACATGACCCAACTCTTAATCCCCTATGCTCTCTTCATACGTATTTTGTGCTGAAGAGCATTTATAATAACATGCCATTATTCTTCAAAATTGTATGTGACATTTTCTTACACTTAAAAAAAATATTTCACTCCATATTGCTTTAGAATTATCCAATAAGATTTTCTATATGTTCAATTTTTAATTTGATGTTTCTTTATTCTTTGCATATTTAGTTATGAGATCATGTTTATAATATATAATTCATACTACACTAAAGATGGGCTAACTGGTCTTAAATGGAAATAAAAATCTCCCAAAGATCAAATTTGTTATTATCAGCACTCTGTTTTATGAATATAACTTATTTATATCAATCTTCACCTTAAAGTCAGTTACCCAATTGAAAGACTTATTTTATTGGCATATGTGATTTCTCTTCTGATGTCTCCTGATGCCAGAAAACTTGCTAATATTTAATCATCTTGACTTCAGGATAAGTATCAGTTAGGATTACATTTGGTTATAAGTTAAAAGAAAATTGAAAACAATAAATTAACGGCTGAAATAGGACAATTATTTTGCTCTTTAGTAAATGAAGTTCAGAGACAGCCAGGGTCACCAACGTCACCAGTAGGGACTCAGGCTACTTCCAGGGTTGCACTAGGCTGTAACAGTTGCCCTCTGGATCCAAGATGGATGCTAGACCTCAGGGCCACATCCCAGCAGGACTGATGAAGAGAGAAAGAAAAGCATGCTGCCTCCCCCTACCTTTTTTAAGGGTCCCAGATGTCCTATGCAACCTCTCTACTTACATCTTACCCACAAAAATTGGTCTCAGGGCCACACCTACATTCAAAGGAGGTTTAGAAATACAGTTTTCGATAAATACATAGGCAGTCAGGAAAAATCAACATTACATTTCATGGAAAATCAAGAGAGGCAATGTTGAAGAGTAATGAACAGTTTCTGAAACTGGAGAGCTAATGAGATGCCCATTGTCATGAGGACATCACACTGAGTCTCCAGGCCAACAGCAACCCATGGGAACCCAGTAAGAATAAGAGAAATAGGCAGTTACATGAATAGATGGTGTTTCTGAATGAAGAAATAAATGATCAAATAATGTCTTCTGAATGTGACTTAGACAGGTAACAAGTATGTGATTGACCCTCTTCTGTTTCAAGGACTCCATGTCCATCCCTCACCCTGTGACTGTTAAATGCCATAAAGTCTGGCTGAAATTTCGCTAGAATGGGGATCAATAGTTGTAAGTCTGGTCACAATCCTACTACTACTTGCTAGATGACCTTGAGTTATTTACTTTTATTGAAACTGGGTTTTCTCACTTATAAACTAGGCATAAAATACTTTTTTATTGATCTATTCATTCCTTTAACAGATATTTATTGATCGGTTGTTAGGTACTAGCCCAGTGCTGGATACTGGGGAGGTAAACAAAAACCAGGCATGCTCTCTTGGAGCTTAGCCGAGAAGAGAGGTATTTCAAATGATCCCCAACTAGCCCAGCCAGTGTGGCTCCGTGGATTGAGCATCATCCCATGAACTGAGAGGTCCCAGTTCAATTCCTGGGCAGGGCACATGCCCGGGTTACGGGCTCGATCCCAGTGGGGGGCATGCAGGAGGCAGCAAATCAATATTTCTCTCACATTGATGTTTCTATCTCTCCCTTTCTCTCTTTCTCTAAAAAAAAACCAAAACAACTTTTCTTGTCATTAAAAAAAAAATCCCCAACTAAATCTGTTTTTGCAGATTATTATAAAGGAAATACAGGGTGTTATGAAATGTAATGGAAGTCCTTAACTCATTTCACAGGGCTTGTATAGCGGCGTTATGCACTGTGTGACTGCAATGGTGTCTGACAGCTAATGAGTTCAAGGCACATGAGTTCTTTTACCAAATCTCCCTACTTTGGAGAAGTAAAACTTACGTAATTGAATAAAGCACAGCTTTATCTCTGTAGCAGGAAACACCGACGACATTGCCCTGCATTCAACTGTACTCACGTGAAGAACTGAGCCTATTTGGAGGACAAAGGGAAGTCAAGGAGAAATTGCAGCAGCATGTTATATTTAAACAAGAATGGAGAAGACTGAAGCAAGAAGAGGAGAAAGAGAAAGTTTCAAGAGAAAGTACAGCTTGAGGTGTTACAGTCCTAATGTGTCCTGACCCTCCACAGAACGGGAAGCCCATGACAGTGTCCTTCACCTTCTTCAGGCTCAGGGTTCTGTGTCTCCATCACTGTTTAGTGTACTTCTCCCTCGCCCTCTAAGACTGTCCTCAGCGTTCTCCTTCTCTGTTCCTTTTCAGAAAAGAAAAATCTGATGGAATCTATTCGCACTATGATGTGTGTGATATATCAACTTCAAAACTCTTTAACGAGGCAAACAGTTATAAAATTCAAACGAGGGCCTAACAAAGTCGGTGTTATTTTGAAATTACGTGCTGAAAACTTCAAATAATTGTAAGCTAAAAATCATTATTTTATTTATTTACTCTCTCTTTGAAGCATTGCACGTCTCATGTATCATTTAAAGTGAAACATAAAAATACATATCAACTGAATAAAAATCAGACAGTTCAATTGCAGTTATAGAACTCAATAAAATGTTGAAACTATTACCTACGATGATTAAACCTAATCTTGTAGTACTGAGTAGTTTTGCAGAATAAGTGGCTACATACTGTTTTTTGAAAGTGGTAAGAATTAAGAAGTGTTCAACAATGTATTAAAATTAAGGTGTATATCTAGTTAGACAACTTTGAAGGAAAAATAAAGGGAGGGGAAGCACATATAAAAATAAGGAGTTTGCCCAGTCGGTGTGGCTCAGTGGTTGAGCATCGACCCATACACCAAGAGGTTGCAGGTTTGATTCCTGGTCAGGGCACATGCCCAGGTTGTGGGCCCGATCCCCAGTGGCCGGCATGCAGGAGGCGGCCAGTCGATGTTCTCTGTCATTGATGTTTCTATCTCTCTCTCCCTCTTCCTTCCTCTCTCTCTAAAATCAATAAAGAAAAAATTAATTAATTCATTAATTAATTAAAAATAAGGAGTTCATTTACCCAGGAATGGTACGTAGGCTAAACCAACAGGTATCAGGACACAGTATAAACTGACAGGAGCCAAGAGAAAAGGGTGAAGTCCAAACAAGGAACAGGTTCTGAGTTGGATGCCAGGAAGACTGTGTAGGAAGCCCAAAGCTGGTCTGTTAAAATAAATAAATCAAATTCCCAGGTCATGTTCATTCAAGATTAGTTATAGAGCTGCTGAAACTGGAATTCAAACATGAGCAAGAAAGTGGAAGAGGTGTTTGGAAGACAGTGGGCCTTCGTCAGTGCCCCAGGAGTCATGTTTACATTGACCTTCTTCCCCTGTGAGACTCCGAGCCTGAATCCTTGCTTGCATTCTCCATTAGGCTTCAGAAAGGCATTCATCAACATTAGCTGAATGTGTGTACGATACAGAATAGATCAGATACCAGGGACCTAGGACAGGTATCTGGTACTCCCAAACTTCATTTCCTTACAGCTCACTGTATTGGTGCTGGGATTTGTTAAGAGCTGTTTCGAATGATGTTGGAGTTTGAATTGGTGCTACTTGTAGCAACCAACTTATTAAATGATTTGAGTGGGTTTCAATAGCTGAGTATGCATTGGACTTAGAGAACAATATTCATCACTAAAACGATATTCCACAAATTCCACACAACTGTCAGTCCCTTCCAGTGCATGCCCCAGATGACACCACCGCTGCTCAACCAAAGGCAGTCTTCTTCTTTATTGCTTGTTTGACACGAGCTTCACTTTTTTATGTGTTTATTGATTTTTGAGAGAGAGAGGAAAGGAGAGATAGAAACATCGATGTGAGAGAAACATGGATCAGCTGCCTCCTGCACACCCTCTACTGGGGATCGAGCCCGCAACCTGGCCATGTGCCCTGACCAGGAATTGAACCAGGACTTCTCAGTCCATGGGATGATGCTCAGTCCACTGAGCCACACAAGCCAGGCTAAACTTTGTTATTTATTAGTGACTCAAACAGATTTTGACAAAATATTTTCACAAGTCACGGACAACTGGGCATAATCATCATTTCTAGGTAATCTTTCTCTTGTATCATACTTCTTGAAGGTCCTCATAGAGACCAGAATAAGTAATTTTTTTTTTTTAATTAAAAATCCGCCCGGCTGGTGTGGCTCAGTGGTTGAGCATCGACCCATGCACCAAGAGGTCGCAGGTTCAATTCCCCATCAGGGCATATGCCCAGGTTGTGGGCCCAATCCCCAGTAGGGGGCATGCAGGAGGCAGCCAATCGATGTTCCTTCTCATCGATGTTTCTATCTCTCTCTCCCTCTTCCTCCTCTCTCTCTAAAATTCAATAAAGAAAAAAAATGAAAAATAAATAAATAAAATTAAAATTAAAAATCCTAGAGAGAACTTAAAAGAGTAGAGATGGTAGTGCTATGAATGTTTACGTGATGACGGTTTGAGAAGAAATATATGAACAAGCTTTTCTCCTGCACTAAAATGTAAGCTCCATGAGAACATGGACCTGTTCTTTCTTGTTCTTTGCTGTTACATCACTGCCTAAAATTTTATTTGGCATATGATAAGTGTGCAACAAACATATTTTGTGGGACTAAATTATTGTCATCTACTAGACTGGAACCCTCATAAGGGCACAATTGTGTTAGTCTTGTCCACAGATGCATTCTTAGGATGTAACATTTAGGAAATATTCAAAATTTGGAAAACAATAGAATAGATGAGAAAATTTAGAGAAAGGAAGGAAATTCCCCTAGGTCATTCAGCTAGCAATGGCAGAGCCAAGGTTCAAATCCAGACTTCCCTGATTCTAAACTCTTAATAACATAACATATAAAGTGCTTGGCACTTCGTAGCTGCTCAAAGCGCCAGCCTTCCCTTTCCTCTACTCTTAATTCTATTTTGGTCTTTGTTACTTTACTCATATAAATCATTTTGAAGTTATAGTC
This sequence comes from Tadarida brasiliensis, assembly GCA_030848825.1. Lineage (NCBI taxonomy): Eukaryota > Metazoa > Chordata > Mammalia > Chiroptera > Molossidae > Tadarida > Tadarida brasiliensis. The sequence goes on along the minus strand of CM061270.1, from coordinate 65,969,230 downwards.
AGTTCTTAATTCTATTTTGGTCTTTGTTAATATACTCATATAAATCATTTTAAAGTTATATGCAGCGGGCACATATTATTGGGGATCTATTTTTTTCCATGTAACATTCTTTAAAAATTTTTTATGTCAGCATAGTTCATGCACTACTTTTTTCTAAGCCATTTTGAAGATTTATGTTTGTTTCCATCAGCTTAACTTGTCACCTTTTGTATTTTATTCCAGGGCCTGGAACCAAGTGTTAAAACTCTTGGTATTTCATTTGTTTTGCATCTACTATAAAGCATGGAGAAGCACGCATCATAGATTATCATGGTCACTCTGAACTATCTAGTACATCCAGGAAACGTGTGGCACTTCTCGTCTGTACAACCCATGCACTGTGCTGGGTCACGGGCTGGATGCGAGGTGGAGGAGAGGCTGTCTCAACTCCACAGCTCCAGTCGTGTGGAGGAAACTCTACCCGTGGTGCTTTGGTTCCTGTGGATTCTGTGAGTGTGATGATCCATTCTCTTCGGCTTTTCTCCTGTCTTTAAGACTTGTTGAAATATCTCAAGGGCTCCTGGAACTGTATGCCCCAGGTAGCTGCCCTCAGGTAAACTTGACATTGTTATTAATGAAAACATTGTCTTGAGGAGGTTGTCTCCAAGTTGAACCATTAAGACTATCCCCTCATTCTATTAGGCTAGTCCAGTATGCTTCATTTCCTTGGGCTTTGTGACCTAGCTTTTTCAGAAAAAGTTGTTGAGATTAAGATAAAATTTCTAAAACAAGTTGACAGTAACAATCTAACGATGATATACTCTACAAGTGTGCCTGAAAGATGGGTACTTTAGAGCTCTCTGTTGTCTATTAATTTATGTATGTATCCACTTTACTTAGGGATATAGTTAGTGAATGACTTTTATAAAAGTGGATTTATTTTACTCCTCTTTATCTCTTTGCTTCTCTTTCTGAGGGAACCATCTGTGATTCATTAGGGCAAAATTAATAATGATTTTGATGGAATTAAATAGCATGTCATAATTAGGATTTCTTGTTAGTATACTTGTAAAGAATATCCACTAATTATTGGTCATTTTCTTTAAAAATATTCACCAGAAATTATATTTGTAGAATGCTATGACGATGCACAGACAGCATCACTATCTCTTACCTCTATTTTAAAACCATTTGGTTTTAGGTATCTTATTTTGGTCACATTTCAGAAACACATTGTTTTCTTTCTTTTTTTGTTAGAGTTAGTTTTTAAGGCATTTCTTTTATTTTTAATTTTTATTGAATGTATTGAGGTAACATTAGTTAATAAATTTACACAGGTTTCAAATGTACAATTCTATAACACATCATCTGTATATTATATTGTGTGTTCACCACCCCAAGTCAAGTCTCCCTTCGTCACCATTTATGCCCCCTTACCCTCTTCTACCTCCTCACACCCCGCTTTACCTCTGGTAATCATCATACTGTTGTCTGTGTCTATGAGTTTTTTTGTTTATTTGTTTGTTTTTATTATTGTTTTCTTAATTGGCATTCTCTGGGCACCATTCTTGCATTCAAAACCGTATTTGTTTTTCATATCTGAGATTTCTAGTTTCATATTCATGGGATCTGATAACTGGTCTTGTGTTTTGCTATTATTTGTACTTTCTGCTGGGATTTGTTAGCACCTCTAAACTTATGTTTTCAATCTTAGTTTTTTCTAGCTCTGTTTCTTATTTTCCTCTTTATGTGAATTCACTTTTTTAGCACAACGATTGTCATCAAATTTTCTCTGCTAGCATTATCATTCAAATATTCTTGAATTTTAACTCGCATAAATTTTTAAAGTATATGTGATTAATGAATTATTTATGGCCTACTTTTTAGCTGGGAGCTTCATTTTGCACTGATTGTCCAACCATCTTTTGAAGAACCTAACAGTGAATTTATCATTTATAGTTCCTATGGCTCTCCTCTAGCCTGAGTGATAGCCTCAGCGATGGCCTTGAATTCCCTGCCGGAGGGCTGCTACCTTGGTGAGAAGAGGACTTGGAAAAATCTGGAAAAGATTAATAAAAGCTTCTGAAGTATTAGCAACCTACTACCATTGAACTGCTCTAGTGTCAGCATCACGGATATAAACAAATGGAAACTAACAGATTACAGAATATATAAAGAACATGTGTGCAAATTAAAACTGAAAGCAAATATCAATTGGGGAACAAGAAGACATTTTGTAGCACAGAAGAAGAATTCAAGAATGGATCAGAGCTAAACTTCACTTAAAGATTTTCCACTCTATATACAAAGACTTTAGAGATCCTTGGAACTCTAGTTTGAAGTGTAAATGAGGGCATTGGAACTATTCAAAAAGAGAAGGTCATGCATTTTTACAAATTCAAAAAATTGCAGTAAAACAATTAGGATACTCATTGGAAGGATCAAAAAGTACAATGAGAAATGAAGAGCCTGGCCGGTGTGGCTCAGTGGTTGAGCATCGACCCATGTACCAAGAGGTCGCCAGTTCAATTCCCAGTCAGGGCACATGCTTGGGTTGTGGGCCTGATCCCCAGTGGGAGGTGTGCAGGAGACGGCCAATCAGTGTTCTCTCTAATCGATGTTTCTATCTCTATTTCTCCCTTCCTCTCTCTAAAATCAATAATAAAAAATTTTTTTAAAAAAAGTGAAGAAAAACAGGGGAAGAATAAGGAAAGAAAAATTCCAAACATTAAGTCGTGGAGAAAATAATGTGAATGTCCTACCTATAAATAATACAAATTATTTTTAAAAAGAACAAAAAAATACAGAATTAATAAAATAATTACATTATTTAAGTATTCTCTGCCTCATTTTTACAAAGCACTTCAGGCAAATGCAAAGGCATTGTATACTTTATTCTTACATAAAATAAATGTGAACTCCAGGTACTTAGGTCTTTGGTAACTTGCAGGGCCATTTTATAGTTGCATTTATATAATTCACATGTATCTTATTAAGACTACTATGTATTTTACATTATTGTTGCTAATATAAATGAAATATCAATTTTCTTTTTCTTCTTATAAATTATTGCTTTAGAATATATATATCTTATGAATTTCATGACATATTTAATCCTTTGTAAAACCCAATGCATTTTAGCTTATTTTTATAATAATTTGATATCTTGTACAATTTAAAATTTTTATAAATATTTATCCTTGTGTTTTTCCATGTTTTACTCTAATTAAAAAAATTGAAGAACTAACTAAAAATGATGACACTAGAAATAATTTTTATGTATGTATTTTAAAAACAAATGCTTAGTCCTACTGGTGTGGCTCAATGGTTGAGCATTGACCTATACACCAAGAGGTCACTGGTTTGATTCTAGGTCAGTGCACATGCCCAGGTTGTGGGCCCAATCCCCAGTGGGGGACATGAAGGAGGCGGCCAATCAATGTTCTCTCTCATCAGTGTTTCTATCTCTCTCTCCTTCTCCCTTCCTCTCTCTTTAAAATCAATAAAGGAAAAAAAAAAAAAAAAAGGAAAGAAATGCCTAGAATTGTATTCTATAGATTAAAATAAAGATTCATATTTTAATGTACATCAACTTTATCACTTTATATAAGTAATGTACATTTTCAAGATCAATTTTTATTGTCAATAGTGGTTAAATTTTACCAAATGATTTTGCAGTGGAATGTGTTTTTATTGTTTAGGCTTATTAATTATTAGTATATTAAAGATTTCTTTAATTTACTGTATTATATTTAAAGTACTTTAAAAATTGAGCACAGTCTCATTAAAGTACTATATGTTTACTTGTTTGTTTTTATTTTGTTTTGTATAAATGAATAAAGCAAATTTTATTTTTATTTGGAAAAGATAATCAAATGAGAATGTGAAAGTAAAGGAAAGTAAAATCACCTTTAAGCATATGTTGTAAAGGTATAATAAGTAAATACTAGAATGCAATGAAAAATAACTAAAAGTTCAGAATACAAACACAAAAATAGTATGACAGTGAGAGAAATTAGAATCAAAATTGCATAATGTAAGATAAATAATAACTAAAATAGAGAATTATATTAACAAAGTATGGTATAATTAAATTAGAATAAAATGCCTTATTGTGAAACTGTGCAACCAATCCAAAGAACTTTCCAGGATCTGAGTTATCTTTTTTTTTTTTTTTTTTTTTTGATATTTCTGAACTGTCTTTACCAGTTCAAGGGATTTAGCTATTTTTTTAATTCTAAAAAAACAATCAGAAAGTTTATTCTTTAATCTTTTTATTGTGTATAAATGTGTACTGTCTTTTTCTTTGTAATGTGTGTATGTGTGAGAGAGAGAGAGAAAGAGAGAGAGAGAGAAGAGAGAGTGAGCACACACACCCATCTGCCTGGCATCTTTCTGGGTGACTAACAAAACTTACTCCTAACAGCTTTTATGTTTCTGAAGTTCTTGCAGAAATTGAGGTCCTAGTTTATACTGAACGCTTTAGTTGTTCTTTACATGCCCTCCTTCTCACTGATTTCCATCTCACATTTTATCTTCCCAAGTGAATATTCCCTTGTACTGACTTGACATACTCACAAATGTTCACATGAGCATTTAGATTCAAAGTAAATAAGCATTTATAAATTTGGAGTCAAGCAGACATCTAGTTTTCTGGATTGTTTGCAATGTTTTTGCTGCTTGAGGTGATATCTGAGGGCTGACAACAGGGTCACTCACCATCACATTACTGTAACAGTGAGAGTGGGTTTGGGGGCGGGGCCAGACAAAAGCCCCTATGAGTGGACAGACCCACTGAAGACTGAGGAAACTTGAAGGTAGCTGAGTGCCCAGAGGGCAAGGAATGGCTCCGGTAAACATGGATTTAAGTGACTCTAGATGATAAAGGTAAATGAAAGGTTTGTAAAAGTGCAGAGAGAAAAAATACTGAGAAGCATTCCCTGTTCTATGCTTTGTCTTCACTAAAAGAGATTTTTCTTTTAAATTTAATTACTTAATATTTTTAAAAATATGATGGAGGAGATAAGAGTGAAAAATTGGACCCAGTCAATAGGAACATTGGAGAACATCTAGACAACGGTCGGGGGATGAAGAAAAAACCACTAGTCCCTAGAGAAGGGAGAAAGAGTTAGCTGAGCTACAGGAACCTGCCGAGACTCAGGGCATCATCCCTCCACTTCCTGTTCACCTGCTGCAGGATGAGCTTTCTGCAGGCAGGGCTTTGTCCTTCTGCTCACCACGTGAGACCCAGCACACGGGTGGGACACCCACCTTCACCTTCTCAGCAAATGCACACTGACACCTGCTGTGTCTCAGGCACTTTTCACAAGTTCTAGGTACACATCAGTGAACAAAGCACAATAACAACACTTGACTTTGAACACTCTATGTTCTGGGGCTGGGAGACACAAGAAACCCAACTAAAATATATAGTATGTTAAAAGGTGATCATTGCTTTGAAAAAAGTTACATCAGGTTAAAGGAGCATGGGAAAGCCAAGAACCAGGGCTTCGACTAAACCCAAGGGCCAGGAAGACAGCTGGGAAGGTGAGGTGTGGTGAAGACATGGAGGTGTTGAGGGAGGAAGCTATGCAGCTCTCTGGGAAAGTTTGACTGTCTTTCTAGGCTATCCGTTTCCAAAGTTAATTTTATCAATTGTTAAAATAAAACTCATACTTAAAAAAAAAAACAAAAACAGAAAGGGAAGTGTTTTGAAAGAAAATACGTCTCAAAAAATCATAGTAAAGACATGTTAAAACCTGTCTTAAACCCCGGTTCTTTTTCTCGGGCAAATGAATACATTTTCTCATTTGTATAATGGGTTTTAAATAATATCTACCATTTAGGTGTATGATGCATGAAAATACTCTCCTCACAAGGCTTGCCACACTGTGCATGTTAAATTAAAGTGAGTTTTTCATTCACACAACAAATACTTAAAGAATGTTAATAATGGTCATGAATCAAAACCATTCTCTTCTGTTCATGGCAAATGGCTTTTTTCCTTCTCAGTAGAAAAATTTTAAATAGCTTCTGAGTTCCTCACATGACCATTAATTACATAACTTAAGATTCATTATCTTGTCATGTTTTAAATATACTATGCAGGAATTGATCATTCATTATTTAAATTTATTTTTATTCTAATGTTGTTCCAGTTCAGATACAGTATTATCTACTATGAAGAGACCTATTCATTAATTCATTTATTCAATCAGCTTTCCCTCATTATAACAATAGTAGTTGAGTGGCTTGAGCCTCAGCTGGTCCCTTAGTGGTACCTAGTAGCCATCTTATATTTCTAATCTAGTCAATTTTCCATTCTTCTGGAAATTATTGTCCACATTCCTCTAACATGGGAGATTAGCTCTCCAAATTCGGTCCACCGAACACAGACTTTTACGACCTAGCCTTGAACATCCTTACCACTACTTCTGCCGTATTCTATTTGTCAGTCACAAGCTCTCCCAGATTCAAGAGAAGGGTAATTAGACCCCCTTCTTGATGGTAAGAGTATCAGAAAATTTGCAGGCTATGTTTTAAAGCTGCCATTCTGACCTCTGGCCATAAGATATTTATATTTTTCTCACAAACAAAATACATTCAGCCCCTGAGAACTGTGGAACTCTCAGCATAGCGTGACTTCATTCAAACCTCTGCACCAAGAGGAGACCAAATTCGATCCTGGCTTCTAGCAGCAGGAGGCTGAGTCCCTCCACGACCCCAGGCCTCCTGAACGCCTGCCTGGGAAAGCTGGAGGCTGCCAGGGATTCACTGTCTGTCTGAGACAATGCCTGAAAACAGGCCCCTAACCTCCCCTTCATAGAGCATTTGCTACAAAGGCTTTGCAATTATGAGTCTTTCCTCGCTTCCTTCAAGATGTGTGTGTATCTCTCATAACTCTCAGTGTCTTTCTCAAGGACCTGAAAGCCACTCCTTTGAATATAATCACCAGGAAGGACAGGGCCCCTATTCCCAGTCTCTATGGGAGGACAGAGTCCTAACTTCAAAATGTGTCTGTCTAGCAGGCACAGCTGGCCTAATCACATTTATGCTGACCACCCCTCTGTAAGTTTTCACTGGAGCCCCCTTTCTTCTCTCCCTACACCCTCATTATACCTTCAAAACACCCACTCGCCTCTGCACACATGGAAATAGAACTCAGCTCTTTCCCCTGATATCAACAGTGACAGAATGCAAATCTGTCTTCACCACTGTAACTTCTGTACGGCTTTGTTTCTCTTTGATACCCTGCCTCCAAGACCCCAAAGTCTCATCCTACTACAAAATCAAGAATCTTGTCATTTAAATAAGGTCTCGATACAATGAGGCATTTTAGATATGGTAACTTGAATACTACATCTCTAGATTTGAGAAACTTTAAAGTAAAAAATGTATCCTACACATTCACACCAAAAACACAATGGCGGGGTAGACCCAAACAGTTGCTGAAGACACTCTTGGCTATTGTAAATAGTGCTGCTATGAACATAGGAGTGAATATATTTTTTTCTGATTGGTGTTTCAGACTTCTTAGGATATATTCCTAAAAGTGGAATCACTGGGTCAAATGGCAGTTCATCAGTAGGTGAGTGGATAAAAAAGCTATGGTACATTTACACAATGGAGTACTATGCAGCTGTAAGAAAGAAAAATCTCTTACCCTTTGAGATGACATGGAGGGACCTGGAGAGTATTATGCTAAGCAAAATAAGCCAGTCAGATAAAGACAAGTACTATATGATCTCACTTTTATGTGGAATCTAATGAACAAAATAAGTTGATGAACTAAATAGATCCAGAGATATGGAAGTAGGGAACAGACTGAAAAACCTCGGGGGGTGGGAGGGTGGGGGTACAGGGCAGGAAGAGGTAAACCAAAGAACTAATACGCATATATGCATCATCAATGGACACAGACAACAATACGATGGAGGTATGGGTAGGAGGGTGTCAAAGGGGGAAAAAGGAAGGACATCTGTAACAAAAAATACATAGAAATAAATTTAATACAAATAAATAAAATAAAGTCTATTTTAAAAAGATTTTGCTGAGAAAGACAGGGGGTGAAGACAGTTTTGTTTTTGAACCCAGCAAGTCCTGGGTCCTTTATATTTTCTCTAAAGTTTGCTTGAAAATATTATTTATATTCTTTTTTTGCTCACCTATCTCTCTCCTCTCTGTATATTTTTATACACAGCTAAATCTGTAGGTACTTTCAAAATCTGCCTGAAAATTTTCCTAGCCAAATCCACCAGTTGATACAGGTAAATATTATATTTTTCACATCAACGTAGATGATAGTTTTGCTAAAATTGCTGCCACCACATAACCAGGGTCCTTTGATTTACAATCAATCCTCCAATAACAATGTCCTCCATGTCCCGACAGCCTTGACTTCCACCCTTTCGGAAGCCCTTCTGGGTTTTATGAAAAGTCTCAAGTTCTTTCTTGATTTGATTGATATACGAATTTGCATAACTAACATTAAAGGACCTTTGAGCTGATACCAGGTGCCAAGCTCCAAAGCCAACACCATATGTTTGAAGTTTTTACAACAGCAGAATCCCACTTGTGGGTACTAAATTTAAGCTCTAAGTTTATCCTAATTAACTTAGCAGCTTAAAATATTTATTTTTTTTACCGTCACAGGTTTTGTAAGTCGGGAACTAGGACAGGGCTCAGCGAGAATGACTGAGCTCTGCTCCACGGCCTCTATGGCCTCTGATGGGAAGACAATCGCTGAGGACGAGAATCATCAGAAGGGCTGTTTCCTTCCATGGCTGTGCCTTGGCTGGGATGACGTGAATAACTGGAATGCCAGCCAGTGTGTCTACATATGGCCTCTCCATGTGGCTTGTCTTCTTTATAGCCTAGCAACCTCATTGCGGATGGACCCTTTCCACGGCAGGTTGAAACTCCAAGTGTAAATATTCCAGGCGACGGGGCAGAAGCTGCATCATCTCTTATAATGAACCCTTAGAAGTCACATAGCATCATTTCTCCTGTCCTCTTTTGGTTGAAACTGTCACAAACCCACCCAGAGTCAAGAGGAGGAAAATTAGATCAATTCTTAATAGAGGTTGCATGTAGAATAGGTGATAATATTGCGACATTTGGAAAAGATAATCAATTATGCATCAATAAATTAGCTAAGAATTTGGTTTAGTAATCAATTAGCTCCTTCATAGAATACACATACATGTATCCACCATGCATTTAGCCTATGTATGTTGTCCCAGGATATGAATGTGATTTATGTTCACATTGCTTTGAATAAGTTTATAGCTAATTTATATTTTCCGATATCAAACAATCAAGAACAATTTTGAGAAAAATAATAATTATACCCCGTAATAATAAATAATTTCAAGGCAGTAATCCATAGTAGCTAAGAGCATGAGCTTTGTGATTCTAAGTCTGTTACGGAGCTATGCAACGTTAATCAACGTATTCTCTCTCAAAGCTTTTAAACAAGGGTTTCTTTTAAACAAGTTTGTTGACATATGATTTATATAGAGTAGACTGCACCCATTACAAGTTTAAATTTTGATGAGTTTTGACAGCTAGATTGACACCCATGAAACCACTGAAATATATACCCAGTGCAAGCAGTGCCACAACCGAGAAGCAGCACATTACCATCTCCCTCCCGGTTTTCCTTGTGCTTCTTTTTAATCCATCCCTTCCTCCGCCTTTGCTCTAAGCAACCACTAATCTACCTTCAATAATTGTAGATTAGTTTGTACTTTCTGGAATTTTTAATAAGTAGAATCTTAGAGTAAGTATTTTTGGCATCAGGCACCTTCAATTAGCATATTAATTTTTGAGATTCATCAGTGTTATTGTGTATCAATAGTTCCTTCTTTTTATTGTTCAGTAGCATTCTGTTTGACAAATATAACATATTTGATTTTTCCATTAATCTGTTGACAGACATTTGGGTTGTTTCCAGTTTGGGATTATTATAAATAAAGGTTTATATACAAACTTTTGTGTATATTTTTCATATCTTTTGGGTAAATATCTCGAAGTGGAATGGCTGGATCATGTGGTAGATGTATGTTTACCTTTTCAATGAGTGAAATCATTTTTACAACCCCACCAGCAGTGGGTAAACATTGCTGTTGCTCAGAGTCTCAATTTTTGCATCAGTAAAATGGGAAACACATTGTATCTCAGGACTTTCGAGAAAATGATATAAAATAATATGATCAGCTTGCTAGCACATGGCTGGGTCCTGAATTTGACATATCTAGGAGATAACCAGGAGGGAGTGATCAAAAAGATACTTAAATACAGTATGTATGTTAGAAGCTCAAGCTTGCAACCTGAGATGAAGACATACATTTGAAATGTATCAGCATAAATGGAAAACACACATGTGACAATGACTTAAATGACCTAAGGGAGAGGATAGAAGATGAAGACTTCCCCAGGACTCAAATCCAAGACACTCAACAGTTAGAGACAGAGGAGGGGGAGTCACCCAAAGAAGCACAGAAGGAATGCGTAGGGAGGTAGTAGAAAAAACAGAAGAGATTTTTTTCAATAGAGCTAAGACAGGTGAATTTTTCAAGAGAGGGTCAAAGGATGAGAAGTCGAGTAAGGTGGGGAGGGAAAGAGCTCTTCCAACAGGGAGCACTGCTTCAGGGAAGATGTGGTGAAAGCCAGATCAGAGTGAGTTAATAGTCCCAGGAATGGCGAACGTAACCCAAAGTAAGCCAACATGACCATAAGAGGGAACAGGGAGAAACTGGGCAGTAGCTGGACAGGGAGCAAGTCTCACTGAAGTGCTTCCTTTATCTGTTTATTTAAAGAGATCAGTGTGTGTCTGTATAGGATGCAAAGATCCAGGAAAGAGAGATTTCACATAGGAGAGAGGAGGGACTCCCACAAGAGGCAAAGTCCTTAGGAGGTGGGAGGGCTTGGGAACCAGGGCACTTTTTACTACAGAGAATCCCCTACTGCCCGGCCGGTGTGGCTCAGTGGTTGAGCATCGACCCATGCACCAAGAGGTCATCGGTTTGACTCCTGGTCAGGGCACATGCCCAGGTTGTGGACCAAACCTCCAATAGGGGACAGGCAGAAGGCAGCCAATCGATGTTCTCTCTCATTGATGTTTTACTCTCTCTCTCCTTCTCCCTTCCTCTCTCTCCAAAATCAATAGAGAAAAAAAAAAAAAAAGAATCCCCTACTGTTTAATTGTTTTTCAGTGAGCCTGCATTGGATTTTTTCAAGAGAAATAACAAGAACAACATTGACATTCAGTCAAATAAATAAATAAATAAATAAACATCTGCATGGGGACGTGTTTATCATTCAGCTCCATCTTCACAGAGACTTCAAGAAACAACTTCAGATGAATTACAAAGATGCAAACACAGTGTACCATGTCTAATCAAAGGCATAATAGTAAGAGCTAAGTAATGAATGAAATGGGGTGGGTTTTAGAGATAACTTTTAAAAACTATGGGTTAGAAGATACTGGAAAATAAAATTTGAGCTAAACTTTCTGACCATCACAGCAAAAAGCAAATTAAATCTATTTGGTAATAAAATGTCTTTAGAAGGTATTTTCTGCAAATTAAGGGATATATTTATTATGACAAGTTTTTTTTTTTTTTTTAAATATGAATGCAAATGAAGAACATCAGTTTTCAATAGAAGTTGTACAAAAGATCCAGAGATATTCATTAGAGGGCCATTTCTCAAACTGATTCTAAAAAAAAAAAAAAATTTTTTTTAAATTGAAGACAATTTTAAACTCAAGTTCCTAAATACATTTCTGTGAGGAGCTAAAGCTCTTTCATTCATATATTTATCAGAAAGGCAATCTGGTGGTTTAGAATTAAAAAGAAGCAAACTGCTAAGGAAGAAAGGAATGATTTATCCGCTTGATAATCTTCCCTTGTTCCTCCTTCTTTTATCTCTCCGAAGTATCTAATGCTTCATGTAGAGGAAGGAAGGAATGGAACATTCTGTCTGTGTGTGTATTTCATATGGTAGATATGGGGGAACAGAGATAAGAGATCCAAGATGACAGAAGGGACAGGAAGGGCCTGGTCTCATCTGAGCGAAGGAAGCATGTCCACATCAGCCTGATAGCAGATCTACTGAATTGTGTGATTCTGAATCCAGCCTCCACAAGCCCTAGAAGCAAGGAAGGGAGGTTAGACTGTGTTCACTAGACAGTGAGAGCCATGGCGTTTTCCTGAGCAAGGCAGTGATGAGGTGAAAATGCTTTGGGTGGGGTAGTTTGGTTTACCCTTCACCTTAAAGTAGAAGGAGGAAGCAGTCGAGGCAGAGTGGCCACCTCGGAGAGAAGTAGAATAATCCAGGAATGGGATTGGTGGTGGGTTCAGGAGGAAGGAGTGAATAAAACTCTCAAGAGGTCTTTTCATGTTCAGAACAAAACACCCTGTTGATGGAGAAAATGTGATATGTAATTCTTGCCCAGCCAGTGTGGCTCAGTGGTTGAACATTGACCCACGCACCAAGAGGTCGCCAGTTCGATTCCCGGTCAGGGCACATGCCCAGGTTGTGGGCCCGATCCCCAGTGGGGGGCATGCCAGAGGCGGCCAGTCGATGTTCCCATCGATATTTCTATCTCTCTCTCCTTCTCCCTTTCTCTCTCTAAAATCAATAAAGAAAAAAAAGTGTAATTCTTTAGACAAAGGTGTGTGTCCTGGGAGAAGTTTTCCTCACCAAAGGAGAGTTGGTTGAAGAAATTACGTATTTATTACATAAATTACAGGTGCAATATTTGGGAGGGACAGTAAGACTATTTTGTTAATTTTTCCGAACCTCTGAAGACTTTCTAATAATCTGCTACATTGAAAAGCTGACCTTTATGATTAAAAAAAGTTAAATAGTCCTTTCCTCCTTCAAATCTGCCTTTGGTGTCACTCCTTGAATAGCTCAAAGACAATTTAATTTGTTTCGATTCATTAATTCAGGTTCAAGCAGTAGGTGCGGTTGCTGCTCCCAATTAGTGAATCAGACCCGCGCTGTGGAGGTTCTGGTCTGCATCCAGGTGCATTCGAATGGACAAGGATGGGTATTTACAGGAACTCATCTGAAGCACCTAATTGTCAGGACAGTTTCCCTTGATATAAAAGACAATTTAAAGTTAAGCTATATTTGGTACAAATTTAATTAATTGGGGGTCCTAGTTTCCAAAAGAAAGAATCAAACACATTGACTACAAAACTGATGTGTGAATAAATAAACATGCTTTTGTGTGTGTGTGTGTGTGTGTGTGTGTGTGTGTGTCCTTTCGAAATGTTAGTGAAATTAAGAAAAAGTAATATTGGTGAACCAGAACACATTTATAGCTGTTCTGATGATGACGATGACAATGATGATGGTGATGACAATGATGATGATGATGATGATGATGATGATGATGATGGCAATGGCAATCATTGTGATGATGGCAGTGGTGGTAAAGATGAATTTCAGAGTGACAGAAAGTAAAATTTAGGAATCCAGCGGTATTTAACAAATTGTGTTGTCAGCAGTGACTCACATTAATGGAGTCATTATCAGAAAATTGCATATAATTCCTGTTATTGCGAGTCCTCGGGATAATATGGCTGTTCTGCAAGGAGATTAGAAGCAGCATGCCCTGTGTAATTTGGGAAATTGCTCTGATAAGGCTCCTGTGGATACAGAGCTCAGAGCACGCCCGTCCCTCGCGCACAGGCTCCTCTGGACAGCGCGTTTGGAGGAAGTCACCTGCCTGGTTGGCTGCAGACCCTGGCTCTTGTCCTCACAATAAATACTTTCATTTATATAGTGCATGCAAGTCTCCTGCCCGCATTTAACAGTGCCCAAGGAACAACATGCTCATTTTACTCTAATTATGCTTCAGAAAATTGTCCCATTTCAAAATTAAAATTTCAAAAATCACCCACCACCAAGTCTGAAGAAGAACGGTCAACCCTCACAGACTTTTTTCAAATGTCAGCACCAAGCTCTCTGGCTCTGTTCATCAGACACTGGGCGACAGAGGTCTCTTAAAAAATCTTTTCTTTTTTCCTTTCCTGAGATAGTATCTCCCTTTAGATACATTCTGGTTGCAATATTTTACTATTTTTAATCTTCCAGGAGGGAAGCAGTAATGCCCTTCTCCCTGTCCTTCACACTGATTTGTCTTTGCTTCTTATTATACAGAGTCTGCTTAGGTCCTGGCGCCTGCTGCCAGTTCTATTAAACTGCAGAAGGGACTGCCAGGTCACAATTTATGCTGCAATATCATAAAATTAACTTTCATGCAGAAATCCTCTTTTCCCCTCTCTTATTCATTTTTATGCTTAAGAAAGCCTGATGATTTCTGTTAGAAGGATTAGTTGTCTTTGTCTTTGGAATTGACAAATTGCATCGAATTTTGGTTTTAAGAGCAAGAGAAAAATAGAATAAAAGCTTAATTCAAATTTTCTTCCTAATGATTACAAAATCCTCCCTGCCTTATTGCACTAGACTGAAAGTGGAAGCATGTGGTACAGAGCCAGGAGCCTGGTAGATGAAGATAGAAAATGAATGGAATATGGTCTTTCACCCAATCTTGCATCCAAGGTCTCCATTCCTGTTCCACGCCATCCCTTTGGGACCCAGTAGAAACTATTTCCTCATTGACTGGGATCTGGGTGCTGGGCTCTTCCTTCCTAGTACACCCAGTGACACCTGTGCTGACCTGTGTTACCCACCTGTCAGTCCCCTATTCCAGCAGTGAGCAGGCCCAAGGCTGGGAATGCAACTGAAGACGCCTACGCCTTGCACTCTAAATGAGCCTCCTGATGTCTCAGTGGGACCAGCTGGACCCAAACGTTTGACAGAGTTTGAAGAGTAAAAACATGGCAGATTTGGGATGTCACTTTTCCTACATGAAGTTTTTCCCTTGCCTCTCAGCAAACGACCCTGACCACGCCTCCATTTTCCTTTCTCCTTAATCCAATGCAATGCTTTCTCCCTGGAGACAGGGTGGAGAAGTAAGCATGTTGTTGTCATTCAAGGGTTTCAAGGATTAAAATCCTTTTCTGATATTACAGATACCAGTAAAAATGAAACGGTACTTGTTTTTAAAACCAATCATAATGGTTTTTAAATTATTTAAAGTTAGAGTTGCTCTTCAGCTGTGAATAAAAAAATGTGTCATTTAATTTCTCTAATTTTTGTATAGATACTTCCTGGTATTACAGGATATACCGGAGTAGGGAAAACTAATCTAGGATGCCATCTTTATAGTTAGCATTTATTTCTAATATGAGAAGAATGTTTTATGGTGAATGATGACAATTGCAAAATGGATATTATATTTCCGTATTATCTCATTCTATTTTTTTTCTCAATGGTGTGAGAAGAATATAAAAGTATTGAATGGAATATTGTTACAGTTGTGTTTCACATGGAAGGCTGTCTTGGAAAGCAAACCTCTCATTACCTGAAACCAAAAAAATGTAGCTGAATATGATACAGTTACTAACCTGCTCAGAAGGGAATATTTTACTATGTTGTGAGAAGGGTGTATAAAACATTTACCCCATAACAATAAAGAGCCATTGGACACTAATCATATGATTGTTCTCATTAGCATAACTGCACATTTAGCCAATCTCTGCTGAGTTTCTATTCCTAGTGTATGTACGAAGAAAAGTGTACCAAGTAAACTCTGTAGGGGGTGAATGCGACACGATGTCAACAAGTGTACAAATCCTGGCACCTATTAGCAAAGTATATGATCCCAAGTTAAAATAAATATAGCCAGTGTGCATTATGCAGACTTCTGAAAAGGAATTGCTTGAATCAATCATGTGCTATTTTTACCAATTAGAAAAAAATGTGTCTCTGAGCTGGGTTTTGATCTAACAGGGTCTCAAAAAAATAAAAAATAAAGACTTCCACTGGGTAGCATGACTAAAGCTACTGAAAAACAGAGTTAGGTAATATCTCATTAATTTAACTAAGTGTTTCTGACTAGGATCCAAATCTGGAGTGAATCATAAAGACTCCATTGCAATTTGAAGCCAGAAAATAAACGTTTCCTGCCAAATGCACTTAAATACTTAGTGAATTGCCTATCATTTACATTACAGGTCCATGCTAAATGTATCTCTCTCTTTTTTTTAATATGATGCAGATGGCATGGCTACCTGAGAGCATCAGCAGAAGCAATATGAGTCTTTCATACATGTACTGCCACAGTGTTGCAGCCGCAGGCTACAAATGTGTCACTCTAGGACAAGGGAGGAGACCTGTTGAGCTCATTCTCAATTCTAGATAATAATTACTCCTTACACAAAGAGTTTGTCTGTACCTGACCTATGTATGTATCTATATTTATCTATCTATCTATCTATCTATCTATCTATCTATCTATCTATCTGCCTACCCATCTATGCAATTGAAGTAGACTATAAATTTAATGCAGATTATTGTGGATGTAAAAAGGGGTTCTGTGGAAAGGAACCTCACAGCATAGTCTGATCATACATTCCTAACTTGGCAGGTCATGGTGGGTAGTCACACCCAGGCATATTCTTCTTCAGTGAAAGAGTTTAAGCAAGCCCTGTCCCTTGTTCTTGTGCATCTAGTTTACCACACCTTTGAACTACCAGAAGGAATACCCTTGAAGTGGGCATTCACCCTCAAGAGAGCACATGCTATAGTTCACTATCCTTTAACCCCACCCTTAGCTGCTTCCCCCACCTCCCTGTGATCTTCCTTAGATCCTCTCTGCAATTTCAAATGCATAAAGTGTTATTTTCCAGAGCATTGGAGATCTTGCTTCCCCACATATGTTGACTGTTGGCTCAAATACACTCATAACAATACTCTACAAGTTTGGATGGTTCTTTATGTGGACAATGTATACATATATATGGGTGTATGTGTCTCTGTGTATATGTGTGCATCTCTCAAACAACATAATTGTCTTGATTAATTATTTGTACTTCATCCATGCATGCCTTTCTTTGTCTTGCACATAGGACCTTTTCCACACCGTTCCCCTGGCTTAGAATGGCCCTTTCTCTTTTTGCAATCAAAAAAATCCCACTAATTCTTTAAGCTTTACATAAATACTAGTTGTTTCATGAAGCTTCTCAGACACCCCTAGCCCATTAAATTGTTCCTGACTAGAGACTCCCGCAGCCTATAGTATGTACCTCTCCTGGAGAACAGTGTTCATTCTGCTTTGTATCAAATTAACTTATTTAACACATCTATTCCCATAAACACACTGTCAGTCTATAGAATGCAAGGTCCAACACTTACTCATCTTTGTATTTTAATCAGCACCAAGCGTAATGACATGCATATCCAAAATCCAAATTATATGCTTATTAGAATTAAACTGTATTAAACTCTGGTGAATTTCCCTGGGAGAAAGCATATCAATACATCTGTTAAAGACTTTTGCAACACCAGAAATTACTGCTTATGTGAAGTCTATCTGGATCCTAGTCACTGATGACAAAAGTTTCTACAGGCTGGCTAACCAAAGTGAAAAGCATGGCTTGTGAACACGTAAACAAGTGTCATGTATTGAGGATGCTTATTTTAAAACTCTTATTTTGAACAGTAACTTAGAGATGAGAAAAGTCAACAGAGATAGAGTCTGAGTTTGCTTATTGCTGGCTTTGATAGGTGTCTCAGTTTAGAGTCTGTCTCTGTCACAATTTGTTGGGTAGCCTCTGGCAAGTCATGTCTTGTCTTTGGACTTCAAGTTCCTTAGATTATTATTTTATCTGACATTTATTAGAATGCATTGTTTTATCTAAGCAAAATAACATTATTAGAATGCATTTTTTTACCTAAGCAAAATAACATTATTAGTATGCATTGTTTTTTCAAAGCACAGTAGTAGAGTCACAGCCAGACGTGGAAATATGTGTTTGCTCTCATTTTACCATGAGTGGCCTGTGTAATTTAAGGCAAGTGCCTTGCCCTCTTTAAGAGGCTCTTCAATCTGAGGATACTGAACGAAGCAGGTTACTCTGTGGATCAATGTTCCCACTGTACATCATAAGATGAGCTCATGATATAGATTCTGATGGTCAAATGATTCAAGTAAATGACGTAATTCCCTGGACAGCTAGGCAATTCCGTGTTTACTTTGTTGAGAATATATGTGCTCTTTCCTAGCCATATTTTAAAAAAAATATTTTTAAAATATGGGCTCCTTTCAGGGCCCTGACCCATTGTGAACAAGGACTGACCTCCCCAGCATGTTATCCAGGACACACTGTGTGATGGTTATTTTATGTGATCCTGTTTGGGCCAACAGCTTCCCAGATCAAGAATTCTTCCTGGGTGTGTCTGTAAGGGTGTTTCTGAAATTCCCACTTGAACTGGTAGACTGCTTAAAACAAATTGCCCTTCCCAGTGTGGGCAGGCATCATCTAATCCCTGGAGGACCTGAATCAGATAAAAGGTGGAGGAGGAAGAAATTCACCTTTTTGCTACCTGTCTGCCTAAAGAGCTGGGACATCTATCTTCTCCTGTCCTTGGATGAGACTTACACCATCAGTTCATCTGGTTCTCAGGCCTCAGGTAAAGACTAGAATTTCATCACCCGTTTCCCTGGGTCTCCAGAGAGCAGATGGGGGACTTCTCAACCTCCATAGCATACACACACAGAGACATATATCTAAATACACACACACACAAATATATATTCTATTGTTACTGTTTGTCTAGAGAACCCTGACTAATACACACACATCACAGAAGAGCTGAATTTCCAAACAGGGCTCAGTTGGGCCAGTTGCAGTTTATTAGAATCACAGGCACAGACAGACATCGGCTAGTAATCTCTCTGCATCACCTGCTCTTTCAACACCTCCTTCCCATTCATACACACAGTCGCATGAACGCATGCCTGCTTTTATAATCTACCATTGCTAATCACTTATTCGCCAAAAGAATGATTCCTCTTCATCCCTTGGTACTTGCACCTGAAAACATGTAATTCCTCCACACCTTCCTGTATGAAATCTACAGGGTTTTAGAGCGGAAATCCTCCTGGCGCCTGTAAAATTCAGGGGCTGATTTCAAACAGCATAACGGTGACTTCATTAATTAATTCATCAATGGGATAAAACTTGTCATTTTAACTTGTTTCTTAGATTCCAATCAGAGCCTAATTAGCATAAACATTTCAACCTGTGTCCTATATTAGCAGCAGGCATCAGGAAATGAAGACTTCCAGCATGGAGGTATAAGGAGGCAGAAAAGGTCAGCCTTGTAGCCAAACGGATATGTGTTTTTGTTAAAAATGAATGTCCAAGGAAATGTTACAATTTGATTAACACTAACAGCCACCCTTTGTGTGGGCCCTGATGCATCAATAGATTTGCAAACTTCTCACTCTGCCAACAGGGAAACCTCTGTAAGAATCGGACCTGTCCACATGCTGTGAGTTACTTTAGGGAGAATGGGATTCCTGCCGTGGAACGTTCGTCTGTACTAGACGAAGAAGCTGGGGCCAACCTGATAACCCGGTGACAGCTTTGTGGTAGAGACAGGTGGCAAGAGGTTGACCTAGATGGACACTATGATCTGTAGTCCTGCTACCAGCCGACTGACCTTGGGGAAGCTCCTCAAAGACAGAACATGTTCTCTCTTCTCCAGCCAGCTTGATTTACCACAATTCCATGCAAAACTTTGCTGACTGCGGGTATAGTAGATTATTAACAGCTTGCCTTGTAGCAGTACGACGTGCAGGATCATTAAATCGACAGGATGGCTGGGGAGAGAAGAGGATCGCGTAACAATTGGCAGATTGAAGGACCTGTACGCTCACTTCCAATTTCACCAAGACCCAGCCAAGGCCTCCAGATGCCATATCACAAAATGCCAGCCTGACAGTTGGCAAAGGAAGACGAGGGGTCGATTCTCCCATGGCACCAGACATCCAGCCCTGCCTAGTCAAGGTAGAACTGCAGGACCAGTGGTCCTTGGCTCCCAGCTCTGCCCTGTGTTTGTAACAATGGTGCCTCAACTCCCTTCCCTTCTTCAACTCCCCAGTCATCCCATTTCTCTCATGATTTAGATCAAGTAAATAAAAATTCTTCCCTTGTTCACCATCTCCCCAGCCTGGGCTGCGGCTGCCGATTTCACTAGTTTTCCTCAGAGCAATGGCAGGTTACCTGTCTCATTTCTGAGTCTGAGGCCCTCAATTGCTGCCCAGTTCATATCTATGTCAATGCGGAATGGTCTATTTTTATTTGAAGGTTTTAGAAACACGGAAGAGAAGCCTCGGCCTTTTCCTTCAAATAACTGCTCCGACAGCTTTATGGATGGCTAGTGAGTTTCTTCCTGACCTCGCTGAGAGGTCCCATCAGCTCTAACCCAGTTTCCTCTAAATTCTCCATCCCCGGCTCTGGGACAGCAGCCGACAGTTGTATCTTGTTCCGCGATCCATAATTCTCAACTTCAAAGTCCAGTGCCAAATAAGATCGCGCATTGTTGGATAACCTTTTGTACCAGCCCTTCAGCAGTAATTAAATCCTGCTCCTTCCACGCTGCCTGGAGAAAACCTGGGCTCGCTGCTGCTTCCAAGTGCAAAGACGAAGCAAAACAACACAGAAACAAAGACCAGCAGCACACAGATCTGAGGCTCCTCGTCATTAACTCTTTGAGTCAGCAAAGTCAGGAACAGAGAGCAACCTTGGGGGACAGGTAAGGAGGTGGAGGGGCTGAGGGGGTGTCAGGGCCCTTTGGTGGGCTTCGGCTGCAGCAGAATGAGGGCAGAATGTCAGCCTGTGAGTGGCAGGCCCATGAGTCCTTTAAGAACCTTCAGTGGACAAGGCTGGTCAGGTAATGGAACCAGCGAGGCTGTGTGAGAACCTGAGCTGACCAGTCATCACTGCATGGAGCCTCTCTTTGGTTAAAAACAGCCAGGGCTTCCTGTGTGCCTAGGCGATCATCATACCTACCATACACTGAATGCTAAAAATAGGAGGTACTTACATATCTCATCTTTCTGGTGTGCCTGGATCTATTTCTGTTTTACAAATAAAGAAACAGACAACTTAAGAGATGTATCCACGACTTATGAATAGTGGAGCTAGGATTTAAACTTGGTTCTTTTTATATGAAATCTATGCTCTTTCTAGTATGTCGCATACCCACCCTTTCTGTCAGCATCTGGGTCCAATGCCCACCCTTACGGGGAAACGCAGCTCAGTTGCTTGCCAAACACGGGCTAACATCTGCCTCACTGAAGTTCGCCAAAGCTCGGTGAACCAGACGTCGTCATCATTGCCAATAGCCATCATTGCTCATTTCTAAAACTGCCATAGATGGGGATTCCAGGAAATGAAAGACACAGATCTTGCCCTCAGGAGCTTGGAATCAAGTTGAGATGATATTCAAAGATTCCCGGAGAGCATCACAACACCTCAGGACAAAGGAATTAATATAACAGATGTCAGGTGTCAGACTGCAGAGGGGAAAACATCATGGTGTTTCCAAGGGGCAAAATAGTTTGTTAATGCTTCAAGACTGGTGAAAAAAGAAGTAGAAAAAGTAATGATCCCCCTAAACCTCAAGTGTCATCTTCTAAATTGTAAGGTTCCATTAGTAAAAGGAATTTAGCAGGTACCCAAAGAATATTTGTTCATTTCTAAATTATATACATGAATTACTGTACAAATGGATTATTATGTAAATATATGTTAGAATATTTTAAATCATAAGATAAATAAATATAATTATGTTGTAATATTTGGGTTTTTTTGCATTGAATAAATCTTGGGGGATCCTCATGTTCTATTTTAGAGCTAAATTCCAACCCATGTTCTTTCTTTTATTCCCCCAGCTCTATGGAGGTATAAATGACAAAACAACAACAACAAAAAACAGTATATATTTAAATTGTACAATGTGGTGTTTTTATATACATATACATTATGAAATGATTATCACAGACTTATATATAAGATCGTTTCATCTGTAAGCACAGATAACTGTACTCTTCCTTTCTGATTTGGAAGACATTTCTTTTTCTTCCCTAATTGCTCTGGCGAGGACTACAAGTATTATGTGGCAAGAGTGAACATCCTTGTCTTGGTTCTGATCTTAGAAAGTGTTCAGATTTTCATCACTGAGTATGATGTCAGCTGTGGATCTGTCAGATATGGCCTTTATTATGATGAGGTACATTTCTTCTATACCAAATTTGATGACTGTTTTTAGCATGAATGGATGTTGACTTTTCTCAAATGCTTTTTCTGCAACTACTGAGATTATTATATGATTTTTATCTTTATTTTGTTAATGTGGTATATCAAATGTATTGATTTGTGTATGTTGAACCATCCTTGCATCCCAGGAATAAATTATGTTTGATCATGGTGTATGATTCTTTTACTGTGTGGCTGAATTCAGTTTGCAAGAATTCTGTTGAAGATTTTTGCATGTGTATTCATCAAGGATATTGAACTATAATTTTCTTTCCTAGAGGTATCCTCATCTGGCTTTGGAATTAGGGTAATTATGGCCTCATATAAAAAGGTTGGAAGTATTCCCTCCTCTGTGATTTTGGGGTTGTTCTTTTTGAAGATTTTGAGAAGAATTAGCATTAATTCTTCTATAAATGTTTGGTAAAATTCAGCAGTGAAGCCATCTGGTCCTGGGCTTTTCTTTGGTGAAAAAAAAATTTAATTAATTAATTTATGTATTTATCCTCATCCAAGGATATTTCTCCATTGACTTTTAGATAGATTGGGAGGGCAGAGGAGAAAGAGAGAGAGAGAGAGAATGAGAGAGAGAGAGAAACATCGATGTGAGAGAGGCACATTAACTGGTTGCCTCGAGGCTGCATGACCCCAAAGGGGACAGGGATCAAACCTGCAAATGAAGTGTGTGCCCTTGCCAGGGAATTAAACCCAAGATTCTTTGGTCTGCGGGCGGATGCTCTAATTGCTTAGCCAAATTGGCTAGAGCTATTGAGAGATATTTTATTATTGATTCAATCTCCTTACTCATCATTGGTCTGTTCAGATTTTCTATTTCTTCATGATTTAGTCTTGATAAGAATATATGCTTCTAAGGATTTATCAGTGTTTGCCAACGTTATCCAGTTTGTTGATGTAAAATTGTTCATAGTAGCCTTGCATGATCTTTTATATTTCTCTGGTATCAGTCATAATGTATACTCTTTCAGTTATAATTTTATTTATTTGAGTCTTCTTTTTTTTTTTATTGGTTAAGCTAAACATTTGTCAATTTTGTTTATCATTAAAAAAAACCAACTTAGCCTGGCTGGTGTGGCTCAGTGGATTGAGCTTCGTCCCATGGACTGAGAGGTCCTGGTTCCATTCTTGGTCAGGGCTCATGCCTGGGTTGCTAGCTCAATCCCCAGTAGGGAGCGTGCAGGAGGCAGCTGATCCATGTTTCTGACATCAATGTTTCTATCTCTCTCTTCCTTCCTTTCCCTCTAAAAATCAATAAAAACATATATTTTTTAAAAATTTGGTTTCACTGATATTTTTATTGTGTTTCTAAACTCTCATTTGTTTCTGCTCTAATCTTTATTATTTCCTTTCTTGTAGTAATATGGGCTTAATCTGTTCTTTTTCTGGTTTCTCGAGATGTAGACTTGAGTTGTTTATTTGAGATCTTTCTCTTTTATTATAGACATTTATCACTATTAGTTTACCTCTTAGAACTGCTTGTACTACTTCCCACAAGTTTTAGTGTGTCGTATTTTCATTTTCATGTGTTTCAAAGTATTCGTTTTTTGACCCAAGGATTGTTCAGGGATGTATTGTTTAATTTATATATATTTGTTACTTTTCCAATTTTCTCCTGTTATTGATGTCTAGTTTTATACCATTGTGGTCATAAAACAAGTGATATAATTTTAATCCTCTTAAAATTGTTGAGATTTGTTTTGTGTCTCTTTTCCTAATAGAACCAAATTTTATAAGGGCAAGGAACTTATTAAACAAGAATTGGTAAGTTCCCCCATATGGAGCTAGATATATTTAGAAAGCTAGAGTTTCTTCCAAATTTGTGTGTGATTGGGAATCTTTACCGGCATAGTTAAAGAGTTAAATAAAGAAATGCCAAGGGCAGCAATGAATTACTTCATCTGAGGGCACACAGTCAAGGCTTAAGAAGAACTGGCAATAGAGACTATGCCCCTGGTGATGTGAGAGGAAAGAGCCTCCTCAAACAAAGTGAGCAGATCACTATCCCACCAACCTACCACCACTGCAAAAGCTGCCAAGACCAAGGCCTTTGGGGTTTTTATACAAAATCATAAACTCTACAAGGGCATAAGAAAGAATCCTGACTGATTCAGGAGAGAGCTTCCTGGAGCAAAAGGCAGGGAATTTTACTAGAGATTTGAAAAAATAACCATCTTAGATGATAGCTCTGA
Source organism: Tadarida brasiliensis (assembly GCA_030848825.1). Classification (NCBI taxonomy): domain Eukaryota; kingdom Metazoa; phylum Chordata; class Mammalia; order Chiroptera; family Molossidae; genus Tadarida; species Tadarida brasiliensis. The sequence continues at coordinate 65,944,857 of CM061270.1, read as the reverse complement.
ACCCTAATGAATCAGATAAAGCACCTTGGGGGGGTCAAATAGATGACCTTGCTCTTAGTACATCTTAAAATAATGCAGTAATTTAAAAAATGAACAAGGTTGTGTGCACACACTGGCATACTTGTAAGTAGTAAAAGTCTGAGTAAGAACAATGGAAAATACTAAAATATTGTACAATGAACATTACTTGGTAAAATATAAACTAAAGTTTAAATTAATTTGAATGATGATATACAGTTCTTTGACAGACATTTCTTAGCCCCACAGTGATTAAAATTCTTGAGAATTCTTGTTTTTATATATTACATTTGAATTTTCTTTGTGAGTCTTATGAAAGATCAATTCGAAACATTTTCTCAATTTTTGTTTTTGCATGCATTACAACTTGTGACTTTTAGATATAACTCTCATTTAGATCCTTAGCAAAACCTTCTCCTTGGTCTCTGTTTCCATACTAGCTCCTTAAAACACTTTAAATATTGCTTTTAGAGTCAGGGCCAACTTACCTATTAGGCCCAGAGGCAAAATTCTTTTGGCTCATATTACTTTGAAAGGCCTGTGGAAATAGTTCAATTTCTTCTGAAATTAGAATTTTTAAAAATAAACTTTTAGGTCAAAGAAAATGCCATAATGTAGAACATTAACATGTTCATTTTTAATCCAATGCAGTCATGAAATATAAATTTTAATAATATTTGAGAATTGAACAAAAAAAGGGGGAAAGGAGGAAGATGTCCATAAAAGCAAAGGTGCTTAGGGCTCAAGAAAGTCATAGTGTGGACCTGCTCAGATGGAATCTTTCTGAAATCAAAATTACACCTTGCCACTCCTCTGTCTGGAGGCCTTAAAACTGTAGTTACTGGTAGTGGATAGAGAAGACAAATACAACATCTCCTAGGACCTGGCCCCTGCCAGACTTTCTGGTATCATCTCACTCTATCAAGACCTCATCCCATCTTGTGCCTGAATATCCGCTGTATTGACCACTTTCTATTCTCTTCTCATAAACCATCATCCCCTCTTCTCCCCTCTACTAGTTTCCTCAATGAATGACACATATCACTTCTGGATGCAATTATCATCCAGATACTATATACAGTGAGGGTATTTATTAATATATCCAATCAAAGGAAACCTGTCTCTCTATTTATCATAGTCCTTCCGCTGTGCAAAGTCCACAGAAAATTCCATCCCCAGATTTCCTTCTAAGCATGATCTTTGTATCTGTAGTACCCCTTTTGCCACTCTCCTCATGAATTCTTTGATTGCACAGTGCTTAATCACTCCCATCACATAATGTAGTACTGAAGACATGTCCCACTGTTTCCCTTGACTAGAGCAGGGGGCATATTTCTTTTCATTTTTGATTACTCATTTAACCCATCACAGTTTCTCACTACATTTACTCAGAGTAAATGTTCATGTCCCTTACAGTTAAATGCAACATAGATGATATGGGCAGCATTTTTATCATCACTAGTCACCTAAAATGTTTTTTGTTGTTTTTTTCCCGAATGGAGAGGCAACTACTCTGTGGTAAGGACAATGTCCTCTCATCTGTGACAGTTCTTAGACCTCTGTGTTTGTTGCAGCAGTACCTTTGAAGAGCTAGATTGCTGAGCTGAATCAAAAGCCCTGTTCCTACTCTGGGTTTAGTCTCAAATTAGCTAAGGGCAGCTCATACATAACTCCATCCCTCTGAATTCACTTCCTCGCCTGCAGAAACAAGGGATGAATACAACTGATCTCAGGCAACTTCTGGCTCTGGCATTCTCTAGTTTTATGGCCCACTGATGCTAGTTCTAGTATGATCAAATACAAATTAGGAATGAACTTCTAAGGGCCTGCAGGAGATATAAGAAGGGAAACATTTCATATGCCTACTAAGGACTCTTTCCACAGGCAGGCTGGGAGTGACATGAGCCTTTGGGAAAAGTTCACCAACCATGGGAAGGTCCCATCATTTGATAAAGCTCATCCTATCTCTCAGTGGCCCTCAAGTTATTCTCACTTTAAAACATAAGGAACATGGTGGGTTCCTCATCTCCTTGGGATCTGAAATCAGTGTAAGGGGACACTAAATGAGATTTCTCCAAACAAAAGCAATAGTTTTTCATTTCTCATCCAAGACAGTTCTACTAAGACCCATGCACAGTGCACAGAAATACTTACACAGGCCATTGAGAGGAATGCCTACCGTTTGCATTAAATATGTACTTGTATTTGAATTTTAGGGATCTTCTTTGTTCTTTTCTTTGTGTTTCAGTAACACCCAAGAGAGACAGTTGGGGACCTTGAAGAATAAGACAGACATTTGTCTTGCTAACCTTTTAGAAAAATCTTGTGGTTCTCTGAGCTTGGGTTTAGTCATATTTTCCAGACGTTCACTGCCAACCCAACTTCACCAACTTGAGATAACTCTGATCCCATGGGTTTGCTGCCTTAATTTTTCTAAACAAAGAAAAATCCTAGCTGCCATTCATGGTCATGGGTTTCTAACAGTAAGGTTGCAGACACCCTGATTTATTCATAAGCTTCATTCCTGATTTCTTCAGAGTAATAAATATTGCATGGCAGATAAGCTAACCTGGAGTCATTAACTGCCTTAAATTGAGATCCGACCTGTAATTGGAGTCTCTTCACCCATTTTTAATGTAAATACCAACTAGAAAAACATTATGTAGCACCCACTACAGGTCAGAACTTTACAGTGCGTTTTACATTCATTATCTCATTTAACATATAAAACCACCCTACAGAATAACTGTTAATTTTATCATTTTAAAGATGAAAAAGCTGAATGCCAGAGAAATGACCTCTCTGGAATCACCTAACTAGGAGGAGGGGCTGCAGGGCCAGTCAATATTCCTATTGTGACTCCAAAACATCCTATTTACAAAACCTCTATGATTTATAATTACCACTTTTGCTGGTGCCTCTCACACTAGACTATGAGCCCCTAAAAAGTAAGAGGATCACGTTTCCTTCTTTATAACCACAGTGGTCAACAGTGCCTCCCATGGACCTGCTAGTAGTTGTTTTAGTCTGTGTGTGGACTTGAGAAGGGAAAGACAGGTGAGGGTGGTGGCAGTCAAAGTAGGTTTACGCAAGGAGAAGTGTCATAAATGAGGCTAGAAGAATGGATGAGTTTGGATTGGCTGAGATAAACTGCTCAGCATTCTCATAGGGGAAGATCACTTGGGCGAAGGTACCAGGGGACCGAAGATGTGTAACATGGCAGTGTGTGCACTGGGAGAGCATCCTTAGCCAATACTGGATATAAGAAATTAGAAATTACTGACTGATGGGATTAGCCTGAGCTCAGAAGAACTGCCTCGTTGAATGTCTAGGTTCTGGTCTCGCAATTTCTCAAGCTCACCCAAGGGCAATGATTGGTCTCACCCACACACCTCCTCCCATTTTCCATTTCTACTACAAAAAGAGGCTTAACTTTAAGGTGAGCTCTTTGCCTTTGATATTCTGACAAGAAATGCACATTGCTGTTTGCCAACCCTCCCCACTGACCTGCCCTTATTCTTAGAAGGAAATAAGAAGGAAACATAGGAGCTAGGAGGGGGCTGATTTTTGGCACAGTCGCTCACTTTGAAAAGTCATTTCAAATTGCACTAGGTGCTTCAATTGCCCTATTTTCCTGAAATTAATTCTAAATTTTCAGGGTACAATTTGTTTCCCTTAAGTCTCTAATTATGCTTTTAACATTCAATCTTTCAAACTCTAGCCATTAGTGACTTAATATGGTGTTATCAGAAGATAGAGGGAGTTAGGAGTGTGGGTGGGAATTATAAGAGCAGAAGTTGCACCTGTGCTTGCGATGGTTTGAAATTGATGTCCCCTGGAGGAAAGCTAAAAGAAAAATCTAATAAGTCACCAAAATAGACTAAAGTAAAGTCTGAAATTAGTATTTAAGGTATTAGGACAAGTGGCTGGGAAACACTTGATAGCTAATCACAAAGTTCCACTTAAACTTACTGAACATGGGTGGTAGTATGGGATTTCAGGCCCAATGACAATCACAGAAAATGTAGACATTTTCAGACAGCAAGGCATGCACAAGATATACAATGCTAAGGTTGGTGCAGTACTTTCAAGGACATAAAGAAAAAAAATAACTAAGAAAAGAGACAGGTATGAAGTAGCTCAGAGACATGACAAAAATTTGAAGATTGAATCACTGAGTAGCTAGGAACAGCCTATAGGAAGAAGGAGATAATCAGTAAAGCAGAATTACTATTCTTTAAATGAATCGTCAATAAACATGGACTGAGCAGCCACAGTGCTGCTTCTAGTTCTTAAAAAAGGAGGTATACCAGATGACCTCTGCACCTCACCAAGTCTGCTCCCCCACCACACACACACCTAAGTGTTTGCCATCTGTGTCGGCAAAACCAGCGCCATGATTCTGGTGATAGTATGCAATTTAAACTCTTAAACAGAGCAGAGTTTTAGGAACAGGGGCCAAAGGGAGCTGATGCAGGCATGGGCGGCTTCATGAGCTGTTCAAACGGAGCAGAGAAAGACCCAGGTTGTACTAGAGAGAAGTCACAGTTTGAGAAACTGGAAGAAGAGAAAAAGACCTGGCTTTCAGAAATTCACAGATGCGACACCAGAGTTTGAGAGGATGAAAGTGCTGCCAGGAGGGCCTAGGGATGGAGGTGCTGGAGGAGCCCAGCCAGTCACACGGGGTTAGGAGTCTGGGGGTAAAAAATAGGAGACATCGTTTCAATAATCAACAAAGTCAACCACTGAGGCAGGCAGAGGAGGGAATGTTAAGTGTTTGGTGAGACAGAAGAGGATCACACCCACAAAACGGGAGTGAGCTGTTTGGAACAGAAAACTTCCACCTCAAAGAATACATTCTGTAAAAGTTTAGAAAAGTTTAAAAGTTTAGAAAAGTGAAAAATCACTGGGACCTTGAAATCTCCTCACATGAGAGATGTCCCCAGCTGGACTGGAAGAACGCACAGATATTAGAGAGAGGGGGAAAAGAAAGCTGTTGGTAAGGAGAACCACCTGGGAAAGGCTGCAGAGCTAGCCCCAGATGAGCACAGGACACACGATGACACTGAAGACCACATCTGCCACAGCTGCTTGGTGCCTGTGGACACGATTAAAGAGATACAGTTGGAGCAACGTGACAAAGCCAGGTTGTGGTGGGCCTTGCGTTCTATGTTCAAAAATGTTAGACCTCATGCCACCAAACAAGTAGATGATATTGAAGATTTCTGAGCCGAAATTTGACATTGAGATGATTTGTTTTCATCTTTTGTGTGTTTTTTGTTTGTTATTTGCGTAAGATTTTGATCAGAATTTTGTACCCTAAGATCTGGACAATTTTCAGGGGTGGGGGGTGACAGTAGAGGAAATATTTCCCAAAGTTCAAGAGTCCTAAATGGTGTACATGGGGTACATTTTAGGAAAGCATGGATCAATTGGTCAACTAAAGCTCAGATATCAGAGTCCCCTCATGTGTCATCCACATAGAAATACTTTCCGTACAGATATCTCCCAAAATCCTATGTGTACATGCATGCACCATCCATTCTGTTGAGTCATCCACACAAGTATGTGCCATCTTCATAGGTTTGCCATTAAAATAGGGGTTCCATCAGTACAGGTGTGCCCCCTGCAAAGGTGCATCATCAACACAGGTGTATAATAGCTAGCTAATCTGTGGAATAAATGGGGCCTGTGTCGATCCTTGCTTTCCAGCATCTGCCCACATGGGAGGCTCTCCAAGAAAGCAGAGTATATAGAATCCTCACCCATAGCACTATGAGACAGTGAGGTAAGGAGTCATATATCCCCTTCTTTATTTGGCCACCAAACCACACTTTTTCTAGAAACACCTTTTAAGTCCTAAATTAGAGGAAAAAATATTTTCTTCCAAGGATCTCACATTTCAAAAAGTTATTCTAAATAAACTGCAGACATTGGTAAGATAATAACAAAAACAAAGAAACAGACAAAACAGTAAGCTTAACAAGTATATATATTTAATAGGTATGCAGCAGCATTTAGGGAGATTTAAGGAAAAGGCATTAAATACCAAAATGGAGAAAGAATAATCTTCCCATTTTATCTCTTACTTATCCTCTCACTCCTTGCATAGAAAAATATATATAACTCAAGATTCACACTTCAAAAAAAAAAGTCTTTAATTCAAAGATGAACTTGAGTATGACCTCAGAGAATTCAGAATTGACTAAAATGTTAGTCCTTTAATAAACTGAACTTGGCAACAACTGATCTCAAGGAAAATTCAATCAAAACCAAAGTCTTATCTTTCTTCAGAAACAGGACAGTTGAGAATAGAATGTGATGTCCTAGAAAAATCGAAGAAATAACATCAAACTCGTTTGTTCCTGAAAACAAGGCAACAAGAAATGGATGGCATTTTCACCTGTGATTTTACTACAAAAGATCCCAGGCTTAGAAATCATGTCACTTGGCTCTCTTAAAGTCCAACACAGAGATAGAGACAGAGAACATGGTGTCACGGTGGCAACCTCTCGGGGGTAATTTTGAAGGAGAATGCAAAGAATTCCTGGAACCAAGAAGTCCTTTGAACAGGTCACAGTTCCCCCCCTAAACCACTCCAAGTGCTCAGCCTCTCTTCTCTTAATTTGTCCCACCTTGGAGGCAAGGAAGGAGAACAAGGGTTTGAAAGTTATGAAAAGAGAAAGACTCTGCAACTTCTTTGTCATAACCTGCTTAGTAGTAACTTTTATGAATAAACATAAATGGCTTGCATTTCATCTCTTTTCATGACCTTAAAGATGGATGAAATCAAACAGGAAAGCCAGTCTCCGAGGAGTTGGAAAGGGCTTATCCATTTGCACAATTCCATCACCTCCCCAATTAATTTTTACAAACAAAACAAGACAAAAACTTAGCTAGACTAATAAATTCTGACATTTTCTTTGTAAAAAGAACTAGAACAGGGCAGAGGCTAGTTCAGGTCTATGATGTCACTCTTTTTAATGAGGACATGCTTTACTGAAGAGGAGAAGAAAGTGTGAAATTTTATAAAACCCACACTCTCTCCTCTGTGCTACAGCCCATACAGTATGTTCTGTGCATGAATGACATAATTTGTCATGTGAATCCTAGTAGAAAAAAATACACTGTGCTGCCCTGACCTGTGTGGCTCAGTGGTTGAGCATCGCCCCATGCACTGAGAGGTCGCTGGTTCGATTCCCAGTCAGGGCACACGCCCAGGTGGGGGGCTCGATCTCCACTAGGGGGCGTGCAGGAGGCAGCTAATCAATTTATCTCTCTGTCTCTCTGTGTCTCTCTCTCTCAAATCAATACAAACATGTTTAAAAAAGAATACAGCATATTAACAAGGACTAGGAGGGAAACACACAGCTCGTACATAATAGTGCAAAGAGTGAAACACCCTCATCTCCACCTGCATCGTCAAACCAGCCAGGAGGCAGAGAACATTTATCAGGCTAGTTAACCCAGAACAAAGTGTTCACCTACAGGAATCAGTCTTCTGATCTGACCTTTCCCCTGTCAGGTCCAGGATTCATTTAAGTTAATAAAGTGGACACGGAAAACTAAGATCTTCACTGATTACTGAATAAAATACTGAATCATTCCATGATATATGACCAGTGTGATATACTGTAGTATGAGAACTATGGGAACCGCTATTACATGAAGGTGGAAAAGTTAAGAATTCTATTCATGAGGAACTCACATTACTCACATTTCAATGGGAGAAACTAGCAAAATCAAGTGTGTGTGTGTGTGTGTGTGTGTGTGTGTATAATATATATAACTTCCTGTGACTGGTATATGTGAAAGAAGTGCTCCAAAGTCAACGGAAAAAAAATTGAGCTCATAACAGGGGCCCAGAGATGACTTTTTTTTTTTTTTTTATCCTCACCTGAGGACATTTTTGCATTTATCTTCAGATAGAACAGGAGGGAGAGAGGGAGGAAGAGAGAGAAACATCGACGTGAGAGAGACACATTGACTGGCTGCCACCCACACGACCCCAACCGGGGCAGGGGACAAACTGCAACCAAGGTACGTGCCCTTAGCGGGAACTGAACCCGGGACTCTCTGGTCCGCGGGCCGATGCTCTAACCGCTGAGCCAAACCAGCCAGGGCGACAGATGACTTCTTGAACTAAGACTCTTGAAGGATCCGTGAGAATCAGCCTGAGAAGACTGGGCATGTGCTCTCAGTACAAGCAAAACGGGACGAGAGAAAGAGCACGGGGCCTGGGAAGTCAGACCACCTCTCCTGGGGGACAGCCAACAGTTTACATTAAAACACTTTTTTTTTCTTTATTGATTTTTTAGAGAGGAAGGGAGAAGGTGAGAGAGATAGAAACATCGATGAGAGAGAACATCAATTGGCCACCTCCTGCATGCCCCCCACTGGAGATCGGGCCCACAACCTGGGCATGTGCCCTGACCAGGAATCTAACCAATGACCTCTTGGTGCATGGGTCGACGCTCAACCACTGAGCCACACCGGCTGGGCCCAACAACATTTTGTGAAAGAAATTATGTTAGTGAAAGTCTTAGCCGAAAATAGAGTGTAAAGCAAAATTAGAATAATCTGAGGCCAGTTTAATAAAGGTTGATTTATAAAGGTTGAGCAGGATGTTGAGAAATGCCAAGAATCCAGACTGAAGGGGCAGAGGAGGAAGAAATCATTGGAGTCCGGAAGCAGAAGGGTTTCTTGTCAGGAGCAGAGACCCGAGACTAAGTCTGAGGGTGCAGCCCGCACTCAAGTCTGCAGGGAGGGACTCAGGAGGATAAACACTACTGACCTCACTCTCAGCTCCCCGTGTTCTATGGTGCCCCCTGTTGGCCAAAGCCAACCTGAAGCCTGAGGTATGAAAACCAGATGAATGGGTCAGTCTCTTCCAGTCAGAGCGCCTCGGCAAAGAGCAGGCTAGGGAAGGGCGGACTGTAGGTCTGGAGGAAAATCTCAACTACCTAGCAGAGAAGAGTATAGACAGGGATCAATCCCAAGAGAGGTCACCCCTGAATTATTTCATCCTTTAAGTCTGTCTTACTAGTTTACCTCTTCCCTGAAGTCTTTCTAGGTCTTAATAGAATCAGCTACAACTTTTTTTTATGATTCATAGAACTTCCTTTTCTTTACATTTAACCCTTTTTTATGCGACACTGCGTGGTCAGTTGGGTATTTGTCTCCATAAATAAGTTATAAAAACCTTCCAGGAAGACAGTTGTGTGTCTGAGTCAGCTTTGTGTTTCCAGTGCCCAGCATGAGTGACAGTCACTCACGTTCTGTTCAATTGGATGTAAATAATTGCATCCTTCATCTGAGTGACTCACCATATCAGGGAGCTATGACAACGACCCTGTGCATTCTTACCACTGTCAGTGTGTGCAGATACCCTGCATCCGTCCGCATGCTCATGCACCTGAAAGGAGAGATTATTTTATCATCCAGGTGACACCCAGAAGTAAAGTGCAATATGATTATCCAGGAGCCATTGGAATAGACAGATGTTTGCAGTAGTGTAGAGATTCACTAGAAAACATCCTCCATAGTAACTCAATAAATAGCAGTACTCGGAACCTTTCAGACTCAGGCAACAATCACTCTCTGAGAGACATTCTACCCAAGAAGCCTCTGCTAAATACTTTCACACCTGTGGTCTCAGAAGATGGTCAGAAGGCCTCTGCGAGGTAGGGGATTATTATCTGCATCTTCTAGGTAAGCAAACGGAGATTAAAGGTGTCATTGTTAAGTGGCAGATATAAACCAATTCCTTTCATTTCACTAAGGCCCCTTGTCACCACACCACAATGACTTCTTTTCCTTAATCTGAAAAATAAATGTAAATAGGGTTTATTGTTTTAGTTATTCATTTTTATTTGATAATAATTATTATGTACCATTTTATTATATATGTATAATGCCTAACAATATATAAGAGAATGTTGAGAACGGTGTCTCTTGGGCATATTTGCATTAAGTACGTAGCCATAAATATGTCAAAATCTGCTCTTAATTGATTTTTGTTATTCGGGGAAAAGTGAAAAGAAAATATTTTAGTAAAGAATAAAAATAAATGAATAATTACCAGGCTGTTCATATTATGAGAAAACCACTCAAACACTGATTAATAAACACTTTGTAATAACCATAATAGTAAAGATTAGGTTAATGTAACCTTGAACATTTTCTGGTGCGTCTTACAATAAATCTACGAAATTGCAAGGCACTGGTTAAACTTCATGGTAATGAGTTTTTATGGGAAAGACTGAACATCATTTTGGGAAGCCAGGAAGCTTGTTTAGTAGCTAAAGGAAAACATTAGAAAGCAAAATAGACGGTGGCAGAGAAAAGTAAAATTTGCCATGATTTGTAACTCTAACTCCGCGTGTCAACTTCATTAATTAATACAGACTTTCAAATCCTTTCAGGAATATGAGCTAAAGGACAGCAACTACTGCTGGTGTCGATAGAAAAACAGATCACATGGGTTTCATTTAAAATACGGTGGCTTCAGATAAAACTAATTAGCAGGATGCCAAAAATAGTCAATGAAATAGAAACAAATATTGTTTTTAAATTCTGGCAACAATTGAGTGGAATTGATTGGAAATTATTCCTCTTGCCCAATTGTACGTACAAACTTTATGCCAGGTTTTGGTTGCTGCTGTTTTAGTACTTTTCATTATTCAATTGCATTGTAACAATACACATCTTGTTCTGTGTGACCAGGGGTTATAATGACACCAGGGAAGGGAGGAAGGGGTACGCATGATTAGAGTCAGAGAGAGGAATGAAGAGGGAGAGGCTTAAGGAAACAGACAAGTGGAATTGGCTAGGAATCTGGTGCATAGGTAACAACAGCTTTTTCCTTGAATGCATATATTTTTCAAAAGCAGGGTTATCTATTCTTCTTCCTTTGATGGCTTCCAATTTCCTGGTTATTTGTTGCTTTAATTATATATTGCTGCCTAACAAACTATCCCCAAACCTAAGTCGATCTTAAAAACAAAAATTGTATTCATTGTTTTGACCGGGTGGCTCAGTTGGTTAGAGCATCCTGCCAGACACCAAAAGGTTGCAGGTTCGATCCCTGGTCTGGGCGTAAGGGAGGCAACTGATCAATGTTTTTCTCTCACATCATGTTTCTCTCTCTCTCTCTCTCAAAATCAATAAAAAACATATCCTTGAATGAGAATTTTTTAAAAAGTTTAAAGAAAATTGCATTCATTTGCAACAATTCTAGAATTTGGGCTGAGCTCAGCAAGGATGGGCCATCTCTGTTTCACGGAGCATTAGCTGGAGTGTTTTGACCTAATATGACAATTCCAATCCTAGATGACCTCACATACTTGGACAGCAATTCATGTAGACACTCAGCTGGGCTTGTTTCCAGGGACCTCAGCTATACACACAGGTCAGGCTTCTAATCGCATGGTGGTCTCAGGGTAGCTGAATGTCTTTCGTGGAGGCTGAATTCCCCCAGAGCACAAAGATGAAAAAGCCAGGTGATTTTTGCCACATTTTAATCATTAAAGAAGGTTGTGGTCCAGCACTGAGGGAGGGATCCACATAAGGACATGGACAGCAGAAGGTATGATTCACTGGGATCATCCAAGTAACCATCTATCCAACTTGTCTATAAAAGAAGATCGGCATTTGACAAGAATAATAACTTTTCAGATTTTTAAAGATGTTAAAACAACAGGCTCCAACAGAAGCTCGAGATGACCTACAAGTAAGCACCGTGTAACAGAGCTCACGTCACCTCGGACTGATCATAACCTACCGAAGAACGCAGAGAAATAGAATTCACGGAGTGTGAAGATGGGGGCCTTTTTCTCTCTGTTTTTGAAACAAATTATTTATGAAGTGAAATCTCCAGCCAGAAAATTATAGATCCAATTTTGTTTCCCTGCCTCAACACAATTATTTACTGAGTTTACACGCTTTCCCCTTTTCGCTTGCTCAGCAAACGTGTGCTGTTCCTCTGCTTTGTGGGCACACAGTACACGAGGTCCGATGATATATGCTAAAAGGGAATCTATACTAAAACTGAGTCTGCAAATATTAGTCCCCTGTGGATTTGGACTCTCTGAGAAAAGTAGTTTGCAGAAGGATTCTCAGCTTTGCTTTCTCCTATCACGAATAAAGCACTCCAGGATTTGTATGATGGAATGATGGCAGAGAAGAACAAGGAACCTTAACTGAATTTCTGCTACAGATGTTTCCTTTTCATCTGGAATAGCTCACCTCCTCCACAACCTCTACAACCTCAATTTCTTCATCTTGGATAATGGATGGAAATCTAGTTATGAGGATTAAGTAAGATTAAATAAAATAAGACAAAATAAGGAATGTGAAGTCCATCGTCTACTGTAAAGTGTTATACAAAAGTACTGTCTCGTAATGATGGTCTATAAAGATCTATTTTAAGCAACTCCATCGGTCTGGTTTCGTTCCTGGCAAATGCTTTACTTGATAATACCGCACACCAGGACTGCAGACCCCTACTGTTTTATCTCTCCTTGCAGATGTTCTTGAGTGCTCCACATAGGGAAAGAGTTTTTCAGGATTTTTACGGATGTTAAAAGAAATATCCCGAATGTAAATGCAAATCGTGGGTGAGAGGCGGCAGGTGGAGGACAGTGTTTCCAGGCCTCTTGACATTTTCATTAGGAAGACTCTTGCCAACAGGAACTACCTGAACCTCACCTGGCCATGCTTAGAAGTGAGAATATTCCTTTTCACGAAGAACATAGACATCTCTTCGAAAATATCAAGTCATGAAACACTGACCACGCCTTGCACTCCATTCTTCCTTAGGAACTCTGGGGGATACAAAAGAAATCTGAGCTGTGTTGTTAGGTTTTTTTGAGGAATGTATGATCTATTATCGCTTCAAAATGATTGCCTACAATATTCTAGCAAGTTGGATGGGACAGCTGTGGGAGTGGGAGGGGCTACTAGTTTAGGAGACGTAGAGACAAAGCCAGGCTTGGGCAGGAAGAAAAGGTTCCTTGAAGATAGGGACTAAATTTCTCTTTAGGGTCCATGTCTGTATCCAAGTATTAAGAAGTGGCTGTCAGTAGTTTGGACTTCAGGGGGTTCTTGTAGATCAAGATGCTCAGAGAGAGAGAGAGAGAGAGAGAGACAGAGAGAGACAGAGAGAGACAGAGAGAGAGACAGAGAGAGAGACAGAGAGAGAGGTGCAAAGAAGGTTTATGATGGAGGGAGAAGCTTGAGATGAGGATGTTTGGAATAGATGTTCCTTGCTAAGGATGCAAGGAGATGGGGTTGGCCAGGTAAGGGAACTCCATCTGTGAAAGGCTTCTGAATCCAGCCCCGGGAGTCTGGGCTTTCATCTGACAGGCAATAAGGAGCGATTATTATATGCTTTTCAGCATGATGTTCTACTTTGTTAGAAAATTACGGAGTAAAAAATTCTGTAGTTTCATTCTCTATGTTGAGAGTTCAAAGTCTTGCAGAACTCTGGGGTTAAGGAATAGAGAAAAACCTTAAACAGTGATTCATTTTTTCCAATGATGGAGTTATTTGTCTTTGATTAATCAGGAGGATATTTCATTTCTGAGTGTGTCTCTTTTCATCTAGTTCTATTTCATACATTTCTTAGACACTGGAAAGCCACTCCTTTGAAACCCCAATAAGAGATTGCTTTTTGTGCTGATTTTTTCACTTTTGCACAAAAAGGCATTATGTGTGTGAAGATGTTATAATAACAGGCTCAGCAGTGAGTGAGGTAAGGCCACCAGAAGCATGGTGGCCTCGGATTACAGTTATTGTCTTGAAACAAAATGCCTAATGATGTCTCCTTTAGGGATTTCACTGCAAGGGTAAACAACCACCGAGTCAGGTGATCGAGGAAAGGAACTATGAAAACAGTATTTTGTCTCATGCTAGGGTCTTTTCGGATGTGAATTATGAAAATAAGGTATGACTTCTGCTTTGTGTGTGTATATTATCAGAATCTAATCAGTTTCTGTACACCGTGAGGTGAAAGCGCTCAGTACATTCATACTTGCTATGTCTGTGCAGGCAGAGAGGTCGCAAAGCTAGTAGATAACCCCATGCTGGCAAAGCAGGCTAAATATTCAGATGAACACAAAAGTCAGGTGAGCCAGCAAGCCCATGCCACCCCGGAGGCACAGGTAAGCTAGCCTTACCTGCTGCTCTGGGTTCTACTGGAATGCTCATTTTAATACCAACCTAGATCTGTACCTTGCAGATCTCCGATCCTTACTCACCCACTTAGAGTTGTACCTGACACATCCTAAGACGATACTTTGATGTCTCTCTCTCAAACCATGCAATTTTGCTTTCTAAAGCTTCAGCTGAAAATAAATGTATTTAGCATTAGGCTTTGGCAGGAAGCACATGTTTCTGTAGAGAAATATGTGTCTCCATGAACACAATTGTTCATTCAGACTCTGTCTGTGCAATTAAAGAGAATGGGCGTCTAGCACCTAGTAGGTACTCAATTGCATTGTGACATTGAATTCCAGGAGCTAAGCGGTCAGCACCAATGACTGTATGCATCATTTGGACAAGTCAAAAATGAATTGAGTGGTGCCCAGAACAACTAGAGACAGGAGAGAAATGACTAATGATTCAAAGACAGAATAGAGAATGAGGAGACTAGAGGCTATAGGGAATCATCCACAGAAAGGAGCATGCCTCTCATCCAATTCCATCTCTTACATGTAAAATGCCTGAGTACAGGAGAGCCCCCTCCCCCACCCTTTGATGCAAAGAGACCAGAGGAAGGTGGTCCTGGGAACTGGTTCCAAGGACAGGATGGTTAGGGCAAAGCACTGCATTTGAGCTCTCCCTCCAAATATATGACCTCCTGTGTGACGACAGGAAGACGGTCCCTTCTCGAGGGCATGATCTCATCTGCTAAAGAAACTTTTTGAAACAAGTAGTTCAGGTAAGTCCTTGATTACACAGAATGACACTAGAGATTATTTCTTTTCCTATAATTCCAAAACTTCCTAGAAAGAAAGGTGTGTTCCCAGGTGAGCATTTGAAAAAGCAGGAATAACAGAACATCACACATGAGATGCACAGATATCAAACCGGACCCCTGTGAAGGTGGAGGTCCGGTCAGCGAGCCTGACTCAGCGGCCCCCTGTCAGAGGGAGGTGCCGGAATGGCCAGCCACAGGAGAAGGAGGGCGTCATGGAGGAGGGCCCCCGTTATTCACTCGGCCTTTCATTTACTGAATGCTCCTCTGTGTCAGACACCATTCCAGATGAGCAGATCTGACCGTAAACAAAACAGAAAAAGCCCCAGGCCCATGGTGCCCAGTTCTAGGGAGGAGAGAGATAATAAACACAAAACGAACGGTAAGGTGGGCAGGATTAAGTGCTGGAAGAGAAATGAAGCAGGCCAGCGGGAGAGACTGTGCAGGGGGAAGGCTATGAAAACCAGCTGCTCGGCGTTGGCCTTTCTGAGGAGCTGATATCTGAGCAGAAATCTGCAGGAAAGGAGTAAGCAGCCACGTGGATCACTCAGAGAAAACCATTCCCGCCTGGAGAATCCGAAAGGGCAAATTAAGCCCTAAGGTTTGAATAAGCTTGGTGAGGTCGAGGAAACCAATGTGACTGTGGGAGGTGGGGTGTCAACAGGGGTCAAAGGTGGACAAAGAGGGTGGCAGCTCACGCAGGACAATGTGGGTGGCTCTCCTACAGGTAAAGGCCATGGAGTACACTCTGAGTCAACTAGGACTTTCAGTGGGCTAGTAACATGTACTAAGTTTTAGAAAGATCACTCTGGATGTTTATAGAGAATGAATTTCAAGGAAGCAAGCATCTAAGAGGAAAATGGCTTCAAGTTATTGCAATATGCCAAGCCAGAGATGGTGGTGGTTTGGACTCAAGTGATAGTGGTAGAGGTGGTTAAGGTGGTCAGTTATGCATGTGTCTCATTGGTATAACCAACAGGATTTGCTCACAGGTTAATAGGACTCCCCAAAGAATGAGGCCATCTGCACAAGACGAATCCTGGACCAAGGGAGACCGTGAGTACAGGTGAAATCCCAGGCAAGGTGATCTCGCCAGCACTTAAGAGAGCAGAATAACCAAAATGCTGGGTTACATTGTAAAGTAAGCTATGCCTATCTGTGGAGTCTAACGTAACATTTTTCAGGACTTATAGGTCCCAGAGGTTGGTGAGTCACAATGAAATTCTTCACAACACTGTGTGAGATGATCCATCAATAATTCCCTGCCTCCCTGTAGCCGCCATGTCAGAAGCAAAGCCCACTGAGCACAGGGTAAAGTAGGCTGTGTGACCGTACAAAGACAAACTCAATGGAAGGAAAATGAGCTTTGCCCAGGCTGAGTCTAGGAGGCAAGCAAATCTCATTGGGAACTCAACCGCCTAGAGCTGAAAACTCATCCATCTAAGGAAAATCACAAGCTTGTCGTTATACTTAATCGTGTTGACTGCCAGCCATATCCAGATAATTGGCAGCAGTGCCATGTCACCATAATTTTCTTTTCAGAATATGCCAGGACCTAAAATGTGTGCTGTAACCATATCACAATGGATATGCAGTGAGCTCTGACTGTTCCAGCAACTGATGTGTGTCTGTGAGTTGTGCATTCCCTCTAACGAACGTCAGTGCTGCCCAGGGTGACTGTCAGTACAAACCACTCCAGAAAACTGTGTCGTGCTGAGACACACACACACACATCCTACCATCCGTATGGAAGTTTAATTTGATTAAGTCTGATGTTTTAACATACAGAATTTTAAAAACACTTTATGTTGAGTCTACCAGTTAACTTTGTGAATCAGTTCCACTGTAAGCTTGGACCTTATTTAAACCCATGCTACGTGTTTCCTCACTTCAAAATCTCTTGTTGCCCATGATATTTTCTTAGATTAATAAGAATTAACTGACAGTCCATTGCTTATCGATCCAAGCTTAAGACTCTACAAAAGGAATTTGACATTTAGGAGATGAGACCAACAACGCATGGTCAGAAAGGGTTATTGGAATAAAGGAGCCAGGATGAAGGGATTGTTCCTGCTCGTTCCCCATCACCTCTGTGTGGGCCATTTACTGGCTATTCCTCCAGTTCCTTGAAGTTCCTGTCTCATTCAGCCTGAACAGGTGAACTTTAGAGCAGGCTGGGCGTCGTAGCACTGGGGCCATGGTGGTTCGTAGGGTTTGCGTTAAGGATTACAGGAGAGTTTCAGTCTCAGAAAGTCCTCCTGATCCTTAATACAGGACCTGAAATTTTAGCACTACGGATGTATCCCCTTTTGTTATGCATTGTCTCTCTGGACTTTTCTTTTAAATTCCAAGTGTCCCTGGAAAGGTCAGTGCACTAAATTAATATGGATAGGTTTACTGGAATCTTTCCTTGGTGTCTAGGAGTTTCCAGTAAAATGACTAGCAATGGCAGGAAGGAGAAACAGCTGCTACAAAAAGGTTTGAAATGAACCCAAGAAGGTCACATGATGAGGAGGGGAAAGATATCAAAAAGAAACATCTCCATCTTACTTAAAACGGGTCCTTTCATGATGACTGAGAACAGAGAGTTGAAACGGGAGAAAATGGGGGACTTCGACACAGATTTGGTAAGATGAAGGTAGTCAACACCTTGCGAAGTCCAGTGGTGGGGATGGAAGCCCACGTGGATGGGTAGAAGTGAGAATGGGGCATTCCATTCTCACAGTAAACGAGGTCTTCGGGAAGCAGTAAGAGCAGGAGTCTTTGGGTCAGTCTTCAAGTACTGCTGTCTAAGCACGTTATCTCGGTACTATAGGACTGCAGAGTGCAGAAAGATCCAAGTTATTTGATTAAACACTATACCTACAAAATTAAATGAAAATGTGGGAGTAGAGTGGTGAAGGGGGGTGTCTGGAAAAGGAAATGCAAAAACCCATTTACAAAATTTAGCTACGGAAGACATGGAAGAAGTAGAATGTTCATTTGAAAAGAAATTCAAGTAAAGAATTGCGTGTGTATGTGTGAGAGATCTATCCCCATCCCCAGTAAAACAACAGCTAACATTTATCAGATGTGTTTTACATCCCAGGAACAGGCCTATGTTCACTACATACATTAACTCCTTTAAGACTTAAATCAGCCATATAAGGAAGGTGCTGTGATCCTCTCTTTAAAGAAGAGGAAATGAAGCACAGCAAGACTGTCAACTTGTTGAAGGTCACATAGACAGTAAGACGAAAGACGGCATTTTATCCCAGGTGATCTGGCTCCGAAGTCTAGGCAATTAACTGTTATGGTTTACTGGCTCCCTAAGAAATGATTAAGTCTCACAACATTTTTTTATATTCCCTATTTTAACACTATAACAATATACTGTTCTAAATGTGCTTAGATGTCTGTGTCTCTATTTCTCTAGACTGAATAATTCTTAAGGGCAGGAACTCAATCTCCTTTGTCTCCTGAAGACCTTAAACTGTGGCTGGTATAAGACAACAGCAAACACAACTGCATATTTATCAGGGACTGACAATATGCCAGACACTGCATTTTGCATTTTGGAAGAAGGCAAGGAAGATTTAGAGATGTGGGAAGAGAGGAGGGGAGACAGGGGAGAGGAAGGGAAAGAAAGAAAAAGGGAGGAAAGAGAGGTAGGTTGATTCTAACAAGAAAGGCAACCTGCCATGAAGAAACCAGAGGGTGAAGAGTCCGTGGAGGAGCAGATATTTTATGAGAACATAAACTAGCTTTAATTTTTGTTCTGCTCAATGGTTCTAAAATTTAGTCTAAGATTTAATGTAAATCTATTTGAAAGGAGTTGCTAAATTTTAACTGGAAATACTTCTTTGTGCTCAATAATGTTTATAGCATGCTAAATTATAGCCAAGTAGCAATATCATTACAGGGCTGTTTAGCCATGGCATTTATGTGGAAAGTCAGGAGAAGGTGATGATGCATATCACAATATATAATAAAAAACTTTTTAAAATCATGGGTAACTTTATTTACTCAAAATAGTTTTTAATTTGGCCATTTTAATGCAATCAAGATTAAAGGGATGAATAAAACTAACCAGTAGGAACTGCAAAATATCTGAGAAATGATAATAATAATATCCTGTACTCTTGCAATACTTGTTTTAGGAGAGAAGGTCAAAACACTTTCTAACACATTCAGCCTCACAGAAGCCCATGGACTATGTAGATGGTGAGCAGTTTGAGTTCACTAAAATGGAGATGAAAGTGTTAAGAGGCAATACTGAAGGCTAGAGGTCAATGTTGCCCTTGGGTGCACTTGGGTTATCTTTGTATAGTTCACCCAAATTCCCACTGTGCATTGATGCGCCTTGATAAAACATCCGCAACCCCTCGCTGCAGCCTTTCCTCCCCCTTGCAACAGACTTCTCCTCAAGCAACATCCAAAGTAAATGTGTATCCATTGAAGAAGGAAAGAAAGCCAGCGTCATGTCTAGCTCAGTGCCCCACCCACAGCATATCCCATGAGAGGCGCTTACATAGTCTCTGCCTGACTGCTTGTATTCACAAGAACCTCTTACTGCTGTGGTACTCCCTTCCACAGATGACCTGCTCCATGTAGAAGGATGAGGGCAGAGAATCTATGAAGGACTTGTTGACTTAGGAAAATGGGATAGAACTCAGGAACTAAGGCAAATTTCATAATTCATGAGTTCTCAACTCTCTAACACTAAATATACCTTATCCAGCCAAATCATTCTCTTCCTGTAGGGGTTGCATTAAGGAGGAAAGACAATGAGAACATGCTCATGACATTCTCTTCCGCCACAGCCTCTGCAGGCAATCCAGTGTTCTCTATGGTCTGTTGGAATGGGCCAACGCACCCACCCCAGCCAGTGAGTCTTCAGCAGTCTTTTAGCACACGTCTACTTCTTCACATGTGCAACACCACGGGATCTTCATGATAAAGTCAGACCATTATTATTTTTTTTGAACGACAGACATATGCCAAGCCCCAAGGTAGTGCTGAGACATCTTCAAGTTCAAATTAATGGGCTAGTTTAAATGGAATTACCTTAGAATGACTAATGTTTTAAGAGGTGTTGGAGCTCAGCCTAAAACCTAAGATACATCTGGACTTCGAGGTTCACTCCTTCACACACTTGCTAGAGGGCAAATGTTCATTCCCTTGGCCACTTGACATCCACTACATACAACATACTGAAGCCAAAATGGTCAGGCATCCAGTGATATACAATGCACAGCCCCTTAGAGATAGGGACGCTGCTGAGAGATGGAAATATGGCCATACCAAGAATTAAGTAACAATGTAACCTTGCAGAGCAAAAGTTGCAAGGTGGGTGTAAGCCAGCAGTATCTTAGGACAACACTGTGAATAAGGCCATAGATCAGAAGAGAACCTTTCCTGACGTAGATGGGAATTAAGTGGATTCTTGAACAATGGGCAGCAGGTGCCATTGTGGAAAAGAAGACAGGACATTTTGTATATTTGTTTTATAATGTATCGTCATCTCCAAGAATAAAATATTTGTTTAATAGTGAGTGACTAAGTGAATGAGTGAAGATACCAAGGAGAGAGTCTGTCAAGAATAAAGTGAAAAATAGAAGATGCTCTGACTTTTCAGAGAACAGATTAGCATCTCTAAGTCTATGATATATCGAATGATGCTTATCACAGCAGTGATGATAGGGACTAGGAGATCAAAACACAGAGTGTTTAAAAGATCACACTATAATTTATTTCTGCCTAAGAACAGATAGGTATGCAATAACCACTATATAAATGCCAGCTGACTTCAATGAATTACCACTCTAGAAGACCTACCCCCCTCTATTAGCTTTGGGGTCCAGGCTGATGAGCTTCCCGGCTCCTCTGTAAACCACCCAGAATCAGAATGCAGTGGGAGGGTGTCAGTCTGAATCAGGGCCTAGCTCTGAATGACCGGGAATGCCTGGACTTCATGCTGGGGGCTAGTCACACCACACCTCATCCCAGAAGATCAGATCCACACAAATTTCTTGCAATTGCTGGTGAGACGGGTCACCTCCCTATTTCAAGAGACCAGGGTGTTTAATATTGTCCTGAGTGGGATCACAATGAGGACACCTGACCCACTACAAACCTAGTTTTTCGTCACTGCCTTTGTGAAAGGATGGGCCCAACATAGGAAAGAGTGACTTGCTGATGTAGAAAAACTTCCCCAACTAATCCCTCCTGTCCCATAATATAATCTCTCCTAATCTCAGCCCGTACTAAGACCCAGGAGGTAATCATTTTGGAAATCGCATTTGTTGGTTTACTTATTCCCTTTTAACTAATATTTTATTCCTTTTTTATTGAGCTATAGATTATATATAGCAAAAGCTTAATTGCTGAAACAGGCAACACTGGGAATGAAGTTCAAAGCTATTATGTTGAATGAAAGAAGCCACGAACAAAAGAGCACAGAGTACGGGAATTTACACGAAGGGCAAGGAGCATAGAAATCAATGTATAGTGATATTTGGTTTTATTTGAGGTTATCTCACTTCCATCTCCTTGAAGATGCCAGTGACTGATTATTTAATTCATACTAGAATCGTCTCTCGCTTACATGTATACTAGAAAAGACCTCCCAGAGTGCTCCCGAGAGTGACCGTGTGGAAGATATGGTGCTCAAGGGTGACGCTCAGTTTCTTCTACTCCTTTTCTTACGTCAAAAGTCCAAGCGAAGAGATCCTGTCACAGGATGAGTTCATCATAACATCTTATACAAAAGCCACATTTCACAGATGGGAACGTTGAGGTTAAGCGGATGGTTGCAGTGGCAAAGGCTTTGCCAAAATCCACATCTTCCAACTCACAATTCACATGCTCTCACAAAAGCAACAACAAGAAAAAAGACTAGACACAGGCGCATGGGCACACCCAAGTCCCAGTTGATTCAGAAGGTTTGTCAGTATCTACTGTCTCACAGAAAAGTTCAGCAAGTTTAAGTGTTGAGAGAAGTATAAGAAATGCCTATTTTCTTCATCTGGATTGAATTAGAATCCCACCAACACAAATATAATCTAAAGGGATTTTATTTATTTTTATTTTTTGCATAATCCCTTCACCTTTTTCACTCAGTCCCCCAACCCTCCTCCCCTCTGACACCTGGCAGTCTGTTTTCTGTATCTATGAGTCTGTTTCTATTTTGTTTATTTTGTTCATTAGATTCCACATGTAAGTGAAATCAATCGTATGGTATTTGTCTTTCTCTGACTGGCTTATTTCACTTAGCATAATATTCCCCAGGTCCATCCGTGCTGTGGCAAAAGGTAAGATTTTCTTCATTTTTACAGCTGAGTAGTATACTGTTGTATAAAGGTACCACAGCTTTTTATCCACTCATCTACTGATGGGCACTTGAACTGCTTCCAAATCTTGGCTATTGTAAATAACGCTGTCATGAACACAGGGGTACATATTTTATTTCAAATCAGTGTTTGGGGTTTCTTCAGCTATATTTCCAGAAGTGGAAACACTGGTTTATAAGGCAGTTCCATTTTTAATTTTTTGAGGAAACTCCATAGTATTTCCACAGTGGCTGCACCAGTCTGCATTCCCACCAACAGTGCACGAGGGTTCTCTTTTCTCAGCATCCATGCCAACACTTGTTGTTTATTGATTTATTAATGATAGCCATTCTGGCAGGTGTAAGATGATATCTCATTGTGGTTTTAATTTGAATTTCTCTGATGATTAGTGATGTTGGGCATCTTTTCATATGTCTATTGGCCATCTGTACATCCTCTTTGGAGAAGTGTCTATTCAGGTCCTTTGCCCATTTTTTAATTGGATTGTTTGTTTTTTCGGTGTTGAATTTTATAAGTTCTTTATAAATTTGGGATATTAACCCCTTCTCAGATGTATCATTGGCAAATACGTTCTCTCATTCAGAGGGTTGTCTTTTCATTTTGTTGATCATTTCCTTTGCCGTGCAAAAGCTTTTTTAGTTTGATATAGTCCCATTTGTTTATTTTTTCTTTTGTTTCTCTTGTCCAGGGAGACATCTCAAGAAAACATATTGGTATGAGAAGTGTTTGAAATTTTACTGCTTATGTTTTCTTCTAAAATTTTTATGATTTTGAGTCTTACATTTAAGTCTTTCATCCATTTTGAGTTTATTCTTGTGTGTGGTGTAAAAAGGGGTCTAATTTCATTTTTTTGCAGGTATCTGTCCAATTTTTCTTACACCGTTTATTGAATAGACTGTCTTTACTCCACTATATGTTCTTGCCTCCGTTTTTGAACATTAATTGACTACAAAGGTATAGGTTTATCTCTGGGCTCTCTATTCTGTTCCATTGAGCTATATGTCTGGTTTTATGGCGGTACCATGCTGTTCTGATTACTATAGCCTGGTAGGATATAGTTTGATATATGGTACCATGGTTCCCCCAACTTTTTTCTTCTTTATCAAGATTACTGGTGCTATTCAGGGTCTTTTGTGGCTCCATTTAAAATTTTGGAATATTTATTCTAGTTCTGTGAATTATACCATTTGTATCTTGATAAGAATTGTGTTGAATGTATAGTTTGCTTTGGGTAGTAAAGACATTTTAAAGATGTTAATTCTTCTTATTCATGAACACAGTATATGCGTCCACTTATTTATATCTTCTTAAATTTCTTTCTTCAGTGTCTTATAATTTTCTGAGTACAGGTCTTTTACATCCTTGGTTAAATGTATTTTATTTGTTTTGATGCAATTGTAAATGGAATTGTTTTCTTAGTTTCCCTTTCTAATAGTTCATTATTGGCATATAAAAATGCAACCGATTTCTAGATATCTATTTTGTATCCTGCTACTTTAGTGAATTCATTTTTCAGTTCTAGTAGATTTTTGGTGGAAGCTTTCGGGTTCTCTATATGCAAATCATGTCATCTGCAAATAATGACTGTTTTACTTCTTCCTTTCCAATCTGGATGTTTTTTATTTCTTCTTTTTGTCTGATTGCTGTGGCTAGGACTTCCAGTACTACGTTGAACGAAAGGAATTTTAAAACATGTGGCTTAAAAACACCGAAGCCGGTAGACTCAAAACCGAACTCTCCTTTAATTTGGATAATCCTGCCTATAGTGCTTTACATCTCCTGTAACTCAGGTTTAAAGCCAAATAAAATGGGAAAGATATTTATCCAGCACGCAAAGCCAACTGAATAGCAACGGCGTGGGAAGTTATTGACACCACAGTAAAATTCCAGCTAACACATTCATTTTTTTAAAGATTTTATTTTATTTATTTTTATTTTTACTGAATTATTTTGCGGTGACATTGGTTAATAAAAGTATATAGGTTTCAGGTGTACAAGTCTATAACACATTATTTGTACACTGTACTGTGTGTTCACCACCCTAAGTCAAGTCTCCTTCCATCACCACTTATCCCCCCCTTACCCTCGTCTCCCCCCCCCACCCCCTTTCCTTCTGGTAATCATCAAGGTGTTGTCTGTGTCTCTGTAAAGATTTTATTTTAAACTAAGCATAAACATTCCCCTTCCTTGACCAATTAGACCATCTTTTTAAGTAAGGTGCTCCTACTTCTGCCACAGATCTCCTGGGCCCCAGCCGTGTCTCTGGCTGATGGCACTGGGCATGTGCATCGTTATCTTACATCAGTTCTCACGCTGTTGTGTTTCAGCAGGTACTTAAGTTTCCAAGTAATTATTGCATTTTGGGGTCCCATCTCACTCGGAAATATTTAAGTGCAGAAACCAAGTCTTCTCCTTCAAAAGCTCAGTTTCCTTATCCGCGAAAAGGAGATAATATCGGCATTCCGGGGTAGTGTTAAGAATCATACGCTTGCCTGTATTGCCAAACATTTGTCACAATGCCCAGAATATATTTCATTTCAGTAAATGTGGCTGGCATCGTGATCATCATCAACAGCATCATGTATATTGCTCTCATCACACTTCTAAAAGCACACAGTATACAAAGATTTGAGTCCATAGAAGATTATAGAATTCTTCATACTTCAGGGGTATCTGACTGAATTCAACACCCAGCCCCCAGCACATCCCCTGAGAGGTGTTGGTCCAGCCTCTGCCTGAAGACTTGTAGTGACAAGAAGCCCATCATTCTCCAGACAGCCCCTTCCAAAGGAGATGCTGTCTAGCCAGAGCAGAAGCCCCATGCTTCCATTGGCATCGTTGAGTTTAGGTAGCACTTCTTGCAAGAATCAATAGTTTCTCCTCATTAAGCTCTTCAGAGGTGACTGACCTTGAAGCCTCTCAGGATCCCTGGAGTCTGAAACACTCTTGATGCCAAATAAATGTTGTGTTGAGTTAGCCGGGCTGCTGCTTACTCCTGGACTTGGTCCAAGTGGCTCTTTCCTCTCCCGTTTCATTGCAGAAAATCCCCTGGGCCCTGCTTGCCACAGATTCTGCACCCTTGTCTCCGAGCCAGGGTTAAGGGTCTTTGAAAATCTCTTACAGGGCCCGAAACCCGGGCTTTGCTGGCCCCTGGAGCCACAGAAGAAACAAATATCATTCCACTCTGAAGTGGGCCTTGTTGTCACAGAAGAAAGAGTGGCACCCACTTTCCGAGTGGGCTATAGATGGGAGTTATTTTTATATGTAGTTATATACATGGATTATTCCAACTCATTTTCTTTGCAATAAAACTGAAATACTACTAATAATTATTTTTATCACCAACCTGATCTTCTCTGGCTCGTGGCTTGGTGAATATATATATATATATTTCAAAAATCAATATTTAATAAAGTCATCAGTGTCTGTGTCCTATATTGAAGCCTCCTCCTCCCCCACCCCCACCACACACACATTTGCACCTTATTTTTTTGAGAAGCTAAAGAGATGGCTGCTTTCTGCTGGCTGCTTCCAGCTCTCCACTTTAAAGAACAACGTTTCCTCACGGTAATTGGCCCCCCAAGTGCTAAACATTTTATTGTTCTAAAAAGTTAGCCCCTTGCATGTCCCTGCAGCTAGGGTGGAATGATGCTGAGCTTTGGTGCATGCAGCGCTGGCCCTGTGCGTTTGCTCTACACTCTGTTGGGTGCACCCCACTGTCCTTCTCTGGTCTCCCATCCTCCGCACCCCTCACAAAGCAACCATCAGAAATACGACTCCTAAGAGTCACTGCTGTTTGTCACACCAGTGGTTACTATGGCCCACGAATACCCAAATTTCTTATAAAATAAATCCCAGCAAAAGCATTGAGTGTCTTTCAAGAAAGATTTTTCAGGAAGAAAGGCGTAAGTAAACAGGACGATAGCCACTCTTGATAGTATTGAGCAGTCTGTTCCACGAAACCACCCACGCCTTCTCTTAGCAAATCAATGCACGTGGAGATACCAGAGGCACACCGCACAGCAGGGCCAACTCCAGAGTGTTGTCCAGTCCCCGGGGAGGAGGTAGAATTCTCCAAATTATTTAAAAGTTTTCCGAAATTGTCATAGATTCTCAGGTTTCATCGATGGAATTTATCACACAGAGGGTACTCCACGGCAAACAGCAATGATGAGAATAATGACATCGTAATAGCTAATGTGTCGTGCATGCTTTCCATCACACACATTATGCAAACTACTTTAAAAATGCTGTCCTTTATCATTACAGCCCCGCATGAAACACACGACTGTCCCCATTTTGCAGATAGAGGAGATAAATGCTGCAAAAAAAAAAAAACAAAAACATGTTTTGCCAAAATCATATCTAGTTAGTAGGTGGAAAAATTAGGGTGAGGACCCCAGGCAATGTTGTCTGTTTTCTAACATGGACATACCTACCACGTGACACCTAAGCCTGCTTTGTCGGTGACCACCTGGGTCCACACCCCCGATCAAATTCCAGTGTTGCCACCATGATGGTCAGAACAGAACCGTAAAGCCATTGAATGACAACTCCTTTTTCATAGGGCTTGCTGCATAATTTAACTAAGCTACTCGCTCCAGGTCACCCTGACCGGAATCCTGTTCTGATGATGTTACATTTTTCGAAGCTTTCAAGTCTCCGTGACCCTATTAGCCCAAAGAGGATAATATGAAAATATAAGGAGGATTCAGGGTATGATTACATGAAAGAAAACTCTTAATGTCTGCCAATATTTCAATACAGAGCCTTTCACAGGTCAAGCAGCCTATGTTTTCATGGCCCTCCATCATGTAGTGCGTTCCTTCCACGTGGCCTCATCTCCACTCATTTAACTTCCATCATTGCCTTGGCCGGTTCGGCGCAGCGGCTGGAGCGTTGGCCTGTGGACCAGAGAGTCCTGGGTTCAGTTCCCACTAGGGGCACGTACCAAAAAAAAAAAAAAAAAAAATTAAAAGAAAAATTTCCATCATTTCCATCATCTATGAAATGTGGGTGACAATGCTTCTATCTCTCTGAGAGCTCCTGAGTTACAAATGAAGTAAAATGCACACAGCCCTTTGCAGAGTGGCCGGTACAGAATAATTGCTCAATAAATAATTAAGTGTTTATGAACGTAATATATTATTGTTATCAAAGCATACAAAATGTTCCACTTTAGACAATTTCCTCACAGATATTTAATTTCCATGAAATTAGAAAGGTGACCGCAAAATGAACAAGCCATAATATGTATCCAGGGCAGAAATGTCCTCTTAAATATCATAGTTGACTGTGAAATCTTATTTATAAGATTTTCTAAAGGACAAATAGGCATTAAATTCAACTTTAAACATTGCATTGTGTGGTTGCTACCGAACAGAACGTAGGTATTTTCCTCCAGAGTTGAAGCCACACGTGGCGTGTCTCTCCCCACACATTTCCTCGCATTCCATTCTAGAACTGGCGGAAACGCTGAGCTTTGATTGGGCTATTTAATATCCACGATGGCATCCCTCAAAAATGACCGTAATTGTCATTTTAAATCGTTTAAAAATATGTACATATCTTCGGAGCGCCTACAAGATGTCAGGTTTTAAAAACCATTACGAACGGTTAGGCAAGTGCGGTCCATTTGGGCGGCGATCTAATCTAAGAAGCCGGGCTTTAGCTTGAAACTGCTATGGGCTGCCGTGTCAGAGCTGTGTAAACTGGAAGAAAACTCCGAGTGGACCCCAGTTCCTGTGCAAATGAAAGACTCGAGGAAGCACTTCAAGAAGCTGTGGTGGAGATTACCTATGATGAGGACTGCAGCACCCAGGAAAGGGAAGGGGGTCCTGATGCAATGCTGCTTTGTGCTATCAGCAGCTGTACTGAAGAGATGACACCGGTCATGCTTCTTATTATGCCTGAAAAGAGCACGTGTTTATTATCTCACAGTGCTAGAGGTCAGGAGTCTGCAATGCGTTGGCAAGGCTGGGGTCCTTCTGGAGGCTCGAAGGGGGAGTGTGTCCTCGCCTTTTCCAGCCCTTGGGGCTGCCCACACTCCTTGGCTAAGGGCCCCATCACTCTGAGCTTTGCTTCTGTCATCACACTCCTCAGACCCCCCTCCCCCCGCCGCCTGCCTCTTTCACGGATTACATTGGCCACACTTGGAAAATCCAAGATAATGTCCCCTTTTCAATGCTTAGCTTAATCACTATGACTAGTCCCTTTTGCCAAACCAAGTAACATAATTACAGAATCTAGGAATTCTGCACCAAACATTGTAAACGGTCATCACTTAAAAACATGTCCTATCATTTCTGTGCTCTGATATGCAGAACGTTTTTTTTCCCCGATGTTATTTTGTATGAGCTTCAGGTGTACCGCCCAGTGGTCACACAATCGTACGCTGCTGGTCAGTCTGCGTCCCAGAAATAATGCACCCGGGGTAAGATTAGTTTTTGTTAGGTTTGCCTTGAAAAGCGGGACATTGCTTTTCAATAACATTTTTAACTCCAACTTTTTGCGTTCAAATCAACTTGTTAGTAAGTGACTTAATATGAAGCATCTCTCTTCCGAGTTCAAGTTCAAATATGTATCAACAGGCAGGAAAGCACAGAGCATCGCCAACAGTGTGCAGGAAGCCAGGCCCACATTCTTGCTCTGCTGTCTCAGGACTTGTCTCTGGAGCGAGACGCTTCCCTGGGGCCCCTTGCGAGGTGGCTCAGAAGTGCTTCCCTCCCGTGGCAATGAACCACAGTGAGAGTCACTGTGACTGCAAAACCAGGTGTTCTTTATTAAGTGGAAACAGAAAAATTGTGGAAAGTAAAGTAGAAAAAAAAGAACAGCAGTGTAAAGAAACTTTCTCAAGGGTCGATTTTAGGAAAGAGAACATGTGAACTGAAAACTGATTTCCTTCGAGTGTGTACTCCCATAGCTCTGGACAGTGTTTGTATACGTGTAAGTTCATGTTCACTGCAGGGGGAAGACACCCACGTCATACAACCCATTTCCAGGATTTTAAAGTAATCTATATCCCAATATTTGCTTAAGCTGTGTAGTACACAGAGACCTTCAAAGTCCTAACACGTCAGTACTGGGTACTTGGAAAACATTTCCGTGTCTGAAGTGTCAATCATCCTTTTTGCAGATGAGAAAATTGCGTCTCAGAGAATCGGAAAAAAAAATGTGATCCTTATTGTCAAGAGAGACCCTTTCGAACAATTTTGAAATAGGCTGAAAGTCAACGGAAAGGTCAACAAATACCCATGAATAAAGATATTCATTCATCACCTATGCATCTATTCCAGAACATAATTAAGTCTCTTCTTTGTTCCAGGAATTATGAGGGGCACAGTGATAATTCAGGCACACATCTTGTCCTTAAGCAGCTATCCAAAGTTATAATGTGTGCACAAAAAGTATACATCAAGAAAGTACATAAAAATAAAACTGTGAATACCAGAAACAGTGTCCTGTCCGTCTGGATAAGTTTAAACGGTCTGGTCTGACCTTATGGGTAGAGCACCAAGGTGTGAGTTGAGTGCCAGGGCCACTGCATTGCTGGGTACACCTGGACAAGGAGGTGAACCACTTTCTGTTGTACTAAGTCTCTGGAGAGCAAAGACTGAGCCCATCTCTGCATTTTGGCCCAGACTGAGGATCGGGAGCCCAAAAGCCAGACCTCATCTTTCCTCATCCCAGGACGTCTGCAGGCTACACACTGCCATACAGATGACCCTCCAATGGTCGGCGATGGAAGGTGAATAGGGCGTTCCAGAGACAGAAAAGGGAGGAGGAAGTACCTTTAAAGATGCTAGAAAAATGGGACAAATATTAATAATTTAGACAACTCTTCTTTAAATTTATTTCAAAACAACTTTCAAAAAATCTGTAGTTTAAAACCTACAAGGAGTATGGAATGCAAGCCACGCTACTGGGCAGCCTGACCTTCCCTCGGCGACGGAACGTCCCCATCTCTCTCCTCCAGGCTCCTAGCATTTTGTCACTGCCTCTCGTCTGACACCGATCCTCGTCCCTCACAATCGGGGTTCACACTCTCATTGAGTCTACTTCTCCACTCCATGTTCCTTCAAGGAGAGATCTGGGCCCACCCGACTTTTGTATCTTCCTGAATAAGTGCTCATTTGACCTAAAATGCAAGACCAAGAATCAATTGGTACCATGGTACCATGTAGATGACACAAAGCATTTCTACGACAGATTCCCAAATTGGCCTCTAGACAAACACTAAAACATCCTACCAACATGTCCCCCAGAACACTCGTAATCTATGCCAGAATGAACTCAGTTTTAACCATAATGTCTGTTTTGTAAGTTATTGCTTCTTGGCTAGTTGCTCTGTGACACCTCACACCTGCCAGTTTATACTATAACCCGACAGTGGCTTATGAACAACACTTGATTTCAGTGACAGCCTCAGGGCCAATCCCCAGAGATGTGGCTACCAAGTAAATCAGAAACAGTGGCTTTCATTATGTTTTCTTGTGCGCGTGTGTGTGTGAGTGTGCGTGTGTGTGTGTGTGTGTGTGTGAGTGAGTGTGTGTGTGTGTGTGTGTGTGGTTTAGGTTATTGTTGGCTTGAATTTAATCCAAAGTAAACCCGGAGATGGGGTGGGCTTTCAGGATTCTGGCTTACAACAAAAGTGCTGGCCAACCCTTTTCTGCAACCAGGTTTCAGTCTACCCGTAACCCTTAACTTGATTTTTTTTGGTCTGTAATTCAATGAGAGGTTT
The DNA here is from genome assembly GCA_030848825.1 of Tadarida brasiliensis. NCBI lineage: Eukaryota > Metazoa > Chordata > Mammalia > Chiroptera > Molossidae > Tadarida > Tadarida brasiliensis. Next base: position 65,913,791 of record CM061270.1, on the reverse strand, counting down.
TCACTTCCAAATCACTTTCCAATCCCCCAGCTGTGCTTTCTCCTGATGCATGATAGGTACATTGCCTTGTGATTGAATTATCACCCTATTTATCTATTTTTCTATATTAAAGTCTGGTTAGCTGTTCTCTTCCAATGCCCTAGGGTCTGGCCCCTTCTCCGGCGGAGCCTACTGTTCCTCTCTCAGTAATAACACTAGGTAGACTCATTAGGTTTCAATATTAAACAAGCGGTAGGAAACTTCTTTCTTCCACAAAAGAGAAACGAAATCTTGACACATCTATAAATACGTGATGTTTTTAACCCCATACCAACTATCTGTTACATTTTAATGCACATTAGTACATGCAAAATAAGCTCTCGAGTGAGAAAACTTTGGCGTAGTGAGTGTTAAGAGTGAAAACACTCAAGACTAATTGAACCCCATAAGGGACTTGCAGATCATTTTAAACGACAAATCTCTGCCTCCTCCCTTTATTACTTAAGAAAAAGCTGGTGCACTTGGCAGGGGGAACAATGAGGCTGAGATAAAATATTTTCAAAAAGTTATCCACACAGGCAGCTCCCTTATGTCAGCACTGATCGCATTCGCTCCTCTCTGGACGAGCCGGAGGTCCACCTGCGTATGGACATCACTGTCTCTGAACATCAGAGATGCCATCCCAGCCTTCCATGGCTTAGAAAAGGATGCTCAGGGCTGCTCCATCTTTGGGTCTAACACCAGCTATGGGGCTATCTCAGCAGGTGGTACTGAGAGCCTGTAGCTGCGCTGGGCCTTATGGGGCACTGGGTCCACCGCTTGGGCCTCCTACACCGGCCTATCACCAGCTCAGCCTCTGACTGACCCAACATTCACAGAAAAAGGGAAGTCAGGAGATAGCCAAGTAATTACAACAGATGTTAAAGGGGAATTATTTTATACTAAATTACTATACCCTTGTAAATGAATGGGATTATTTCTGGGGGAAAGCAAGAGAGAGAGAAAGAAAATTATGTTTACCCAAGTGGAAAGTTTTTTGAGTCCTGCGCTGAGGGTTCATATCCCATTAAGCGACAAAGGGAAATGATGCCTTTAGCTTATTCTTCTTCCTGGCAATTTTGATTTAAGTGAAAAAGAAAAAAAACATGAACTAGAACCACAGGTCCAAGGATTCGCGCTTTCAAACTCAGAACACTATGAAGCATGTTCGGTGCCGTCGGCCAACTGCAGAATGCACCGAGGTTCCCTGGGAACCGGCTCACACTATCAGGACTTAAATGGGTCGTCAAGACCCTCTATCATTCCAGCTGCTAAAGCTGGCCCTACCTGGGGTGCATGTTGTCTCTCTGTGTTCTTTCTTCCTACAGAAGTTGAAATGACTTACCTCACCTCGGGAGCTGCCACACAGACAGGACTTCACCACGCGCCAGGTAGGCAGGGCAGTGGGGGGCGGGAGGTGCTCCACAGTGTGTTAGAGCCACATATCTGCCCCAGGGACGAGCTGACTCTACCTCCAACCACATGCCCGCATCCATGATGGAAAATACAGGAAGCACAGTTGAGAAGCAAGAATTTCAATGCACTGGGGAATTTAGAAATAGCAATAGTAGCAACACCAGGGGCAGCCAGACCTCAGAGATGCTCTGAAACGAAAGGCTTCCGGTCACCTGTCGCAATAGGATCTCACTCTGAGTGCCGGTTGCTTCAGAATTCCCCATCTCCTCCCCATCTGGTTCAGAGGAAACAGTACCAGGGTCTACGCTGGTCGCATTTTCATTCCCCCTGAGCCCGTAAGAATGGAAATCCACAGTACAATATTTCAATAACTACGGTCAAGAAAATATGCACTCCCCAAAATGATTATTACACCACTGGCTTTAGTTCAGTTCCCTAGGGGTCTGGGACCAATCTCTGGCTGGAAGAAGTTAAGACTCAGAGAGAAGAACGCTCTCTAAATAATTCCACCAACCTTCTTGCTCTGATGGTAGTATTAGCCCATAATGACAGGGTATTTTCAGATCAATTCTGTGATCTTTTCCCTTAGGGTGTTATCCAGCTGAGTATATTAAACACTTTCTCAGACACACAGTAACGCCTTCTCTTCATCCATCTTGTCTTTTCTCGAGGGCCGCCCCTTCCCAGTCTCCGCTGTTGTTCACCTTGTTACTACCTGTCTTGTCAGGCATTTCCTCTGTGGTTTCAGACATTTCATGCATCGTTGCCTCTTCTGTCTCTTTCTCACACGTTTTGCTTCCTAGGCCTCGAATCACTTTCTGATGCAATATTTCATGACATTTACTTTTCATCCAAATTTGCCATTTATTTCCATCTCCTCTCTGATCGCAACACAGCTCATACTCCTTAAGACACCGAGTGGAGATTCTCTTCTGGATGAGTCTCCATGAAAAGAAGGAAAGGAAGAAAAATGATGTGCCATCATCCTAAAGCCGGTTTAACACCTGGATGACTCTGGAAGATGCTATGCTGACTAAAAGCAAAGGTGACGTTTCTGGTCAATAACAAAGACAAACAGGTGTGCATGGATGCAGTTAACCTGCAAAGGAGAGAGTTTGTCTTTCGCCGACATGATCAGTATTTTAATCCTTGGAATCAATCTTCAAATCTATACTGCCAACCACGAGTTAAACCATCTTTTGAAAAGATGGTCTTCAAGGTTAGCAGACGTTGAGATAAAAATAAATTATAACTCAAAAAGAGGTGAAAAATCAAGAGATCCTTAGCACAGAAGAAGGAGATGTGTTTCTAACCGAGTTTCAAAGCCATATGGGGAGCTGATGAGGTGGAGAAATGTAAGCAGGATTTTTTTTCCAGATGGTGGGCACTTAAGTTGAGTAGCTGAGTTTTGTAGAGGCCAAGGACCCAGGGAAAAAGGATTTAGAGGCTGTACAGAATTGATTCTCAAGGTCAGAGTAAATGAAGTATTCAGTCGTGAATGAGAGCCTGAAAAATGGAAGATGTCGCTACAGGAGACAGTGTGTGGGGCCAGCTGGTGGTTTCCACAGACGTTCTCAGTGAAGGGAAAGCTACAAGGATAAACGAGGAACTCACGGATGCAGCAGCGGAAGTCCCGTGTGCTCTTCTGGGACAAAGAAAGGGTGGTCTCCATACAGAAAGTACACTTAAGTAGAAGAAACGATAAGAAATGTTTCTCAAAATGTGGTCCCTGAACCACCTGTATTAGAATCACCTGGAGTATTTCTTTAAAATGCAGAATTCCTGGCCTCAATCCATTTCCTACAGGAAAGGAACTCGTGGTTGGGGCAGAATTTTTAGAAGTTCACCAGGTAACAGTTGTGATCACTGAAGCATGAAAAGATCGATGATAACAAATTTGCTATAGATGGACCCAAGTGCAGAAAGATTGGCAAAACCCAAGGGAATGCTACTGGTGACCTCCAAACTCATGACTGATTTTTTTTTTGTTTTATCCTCACCCAAGGATATTTTTCCATTTATCTTCAGATAGAGTGGGAGGGAGGGGGGACAGAGAGATAGAGAGAGAAACATCAATGTGAGAGAGAGAGACACATCAACCTGTTGCCTCCTGCACGACCCCGACCAGGGCCAGGGACAAACTGCAACCAAGGTATGTGCCCTGGACCAGAATCGAACCCGTGACTCATTAGTCCAAGGGCCAACCCTCTAACCACTGAGCCAAACCGGCTAGGGCTCATGACTGATTTTGAAGGACACTGAAATACATTTAACAATAGGAGTAAAAATCAAATACCAAAAAAATTACTTGAATGGACAGTAGCATATAAAGGAACTATAAAGTTTCGTATGACTGATCAGATGATGGGGATTTCTAAATAATTTGACTTTCTGCTTATGTGATCATTAATCAGGAAATTCTTTCTAGCATTAGGGTTCTGTGTGTTTGCCTAAAGTCTATGTGATCAAGGTAAACATATGTTTGGATAACTAGGGACCTTGCAAATTTTCATGTTAATCACTGGGGACGTTTTAAGATCTTATTATATAGATCCAGAAAAAAATACAAGATAGGGCTGGCTGTATATTTACTCTAGTGTAGACCTAAAACTTCCTTTTAAAAAAATATTGTTTTTTGTTGTTTGGTTTCTTTTTTTTTTTTAGTTTTTACTTTTCTTGTCTCTTAGAAAGGTAAATAAAAAGGGGGATTTAAAACCCTGAATATATTATTATAAAAGACTCTTGAACAGGCCTGTGTTTTGACAGAAAATATCTTTTAGTCAAGATTTCCCCTAAAGCAAGTCTATTACTACACCGATCGGCTGCTCATCAAATCCATTCTAAGCCAAAGGGTAATGGTCGAAATTCTTTTTTTCACTGATTCATTGTAAAATGTAAAATGTAAAAATACTTCCTTTTCATGAAGACAAATGGCATTTTTAAATTCTCCTAATGAAGCAGCATTCATCAACGCTTGCTCATTTGTCTTTGCAGAGGGACTTCTGGGGCACAGCTAAGATTAATGTCTCTGAACTTTTCAACACATTGAGTTTAGTCATGGCCCTCCCCAAGTGAGCAGAATTAAGTCAATATCATTACTAACATTCTCAGTAACATTTTTAGATTTACAGTATGTTTCTATCTGTTTTCTCAGACTCAGAGAGTCCATCCTCACCACAGTTTATGTTTCTAATTCTCCAAGAACATGACTTCAATGTCTCTCCATCCTGGTGAAATAAAAACTGTGGCCCACAGGGATGGGACGATAGTAAGAAAGTTAATAGTGCTTGAGGGATGTGGAAGAAGACAGGCCCTGCGTTCCCTTAAAAATCACTTATTTATCAAACATTTATCAAGCATTTATTCGAAGGTAGACATTGAAGAAGGCTCTGGGGAAGCAAAGATAAATAATAAACAAGTCTTTCCCCAAGGACTCAAAATTGTTGAAGGAGGCAGCCGAGGAAACAAACGCTATCTGTGAGGGACACGGCATAGCTCGACGGAGGGAGAACTGTTTTATCAATGAATTAGAACAGTACTCAAAGAGGAGAGTTGTTTGAAAAATGGTAAACAAGGTTTAGATGTTCCACTGGGTTCAATAATGCTCCCCAGAAGTCTCATCTATGAAGAATCTATGAATGTGACCTTATTTGGAAATAGGGTGTTTGTAACTACAATGAAGTTAATGTGAGGTCATTCTGCATTAGAGTGGGCCTCAACGAAAAAATTAATGTCCTTATGAAAAGAGGAAAATATCGACAGAGACACACAGGGAGAATGCCATGTGTTGATAGAGGCAAATATCGGAGTGATGCATCTACAAACCAAGGAACACCCAGGATTGCAGCAACCACCAGAACCCAGGCAGAGGCAAGAAAGCATCCTCCCTTGGAACCTTCACAGAGACCATGACCCATTTCACACACTGGTTTTGGATTTCTAGCCTTAAGAACTAAGAGACAATTAGTTTCACCCAGTTGGTGTGGCTCAGTGGTTGAGCATTGACCTATGCACCAAGAGGTCACCAGTTCGATTCCCAGTCAGGGCACATGCCCAGGTTGTGGGCCAAATCCCCAGTGGGGGGCATGCAGGAGGCAGCCAATCAACATTCTCTCTCATCAAGGTTTCTTTCTATCTCTCTCTCTAAAATCAATAAAGAAAAAAATGTTTTAAAAAAAAGAGACAATTAGTTTATACATTTTTTAAGCCACACAGTTTGTTTTGTTATGTCAGACCTAGGAAACTAATACAGGTATATATAATAATGAGAAAAATAATGGTTCTATACCATGCCATATTTAGTGAAAATGAGTTTTTCAGGAGCCAGAAATACAGAAAGAGATTGAAGTAGGAAGCCTTATCAGGAAATGTGGCTGGGAAGATAAACTTGGTACAGAGGGTGGAAAAATTCATGTGCAGAGATGATATTCACCTGGTATACCCACTATGGAGCACTTATAAATTATTAAATATTTTAGATTTTCAAAATACATATGCCCTAGTAAGTGGTATACATTTTAAATTGGAGGCAGAAAAAAATTGAAACCAGAGAATTGTTCTTTGTTTGTTTGTTTATTATTTTAGAAAAACTATTCTGAATGTCCTTTATAAAAGGTATATGGGGTGGAGGGGGTTAAAAGATTGTATGTAGGGAGACCAGATAGAAGGATGTTACCAGGGTTCAAAATAGATAGTTGAGGAATATCGCTTCCAGTAATCATGATCAACCTTTTCTCAGACTAGACCTACCACAAACTCTAGTCAAATAAAAATAAATAAATAATGCTGAAGTCATTGGAGAGCAATCAAAAGTGAGTAGAAATTGGAGGGGCAATTGAAAGCAATGAGACAAATGAGGTGAGATCCACATTAAACCAGTTCTTCTGCTGAGGACATTCTCCTGTTTACATCATAGAGCTGATAGAACTCAAGCAAAAACTGATTGTCTTACATTTGAGGAATAAAGGAATACTTCAGAACTACCAGAGAGATAAAAACTTGAGGAGGAAAGAAAGGAGACAAAAAAAGGGCGAGCCCTAAACTCTGCATACAAATGCCATTCAGATCTTGACTTCTAATCTGGATATGCACAGGGCAAGAGTAGAAACCAAGTTTCAAATTGGAAGAATTTGAAGAGTTGGAAGGCTGAAAGAGATGAGCAGAGATTTCCAACAGCCGACCAGTATTGAGGAGGAAAATTTGAGAGTCCAAGTCCTACTGTATTAAAGGGATTAATAAACAATTCAGACTTACTCTGAAAATCTCAGAAGGCAACACCTTATAAGTAAGAACAACATGTCCTGGACTAAGGGCCATACCGTAGAAATAAAGACAAAATTGAAATAACAAAGCCAATATCTAAGCTTTCATAGTCTCAAGATGACCTACCAGTAATTCAATTGCCTGCAAAAATAAAACTAAAAATTTAGAAGTTAACAGAATATAGAATGTCTAAATTTCACTCATAGTATCTAATGTACAATTAAATATTACTATATGTATCAAGCAGCAGGAAAATGTAACCTACATTCAAAAGAAAATCTAGATGTTGGAATTAGCATAAAATATGTCAAAATTTTTCAGGAAAAGATTGACATAACAAATGAAGATACAGTAAATTTTAGAAAAGTAATAAAATCTCTAAAGAAGACCAAATGGAAAAAATAAATAAATCTAACATAAAAATATCAATGAATAAAATTGCATGGATTGAACACAGCAGGTAAAGAAACAATGAACTAATTGATATCAATAGAAATTCCCCAACCAGAACATAAGTAGAAGAGTAAAACAATAAACAAAGCCTCTATAATCTGTGGGACATTATTTAGATCTCCAACATAGATGTAACTGGAGTCCCCAAAAGAAAGAAAATAGAAAATGGGGCAGAAAAATACTTGAAGAAATACTGGCTAAGTTTTTCCAAATTTTTTTTTATTAATTCATTTTTGTTACAGATGTTTCTCCTTGTTCTCCCCATTGATTCCCTCTTCCCCATCCCCTCCCACCCTGTCCTCAGCTTTGTTGTCTATGTCCATCAGTTGTGCATACATGCATATAAGTTCTGCGGTTTATCCCTTCCCTCCCCCCCGCCACCCCTTCGGAGGACTGTCAGTCTGTGCCCTACTTCCATGACTCTGGGTCTACTTTGTTCATCAGTTTGTTTAGTTCATTATATTCCACAAATAAGTGAGATCATGTGATATCTGTCTTTCTCTGCTTGGCTTGTTCGCTTAGCATAATACTCTCGAGGTCCCTCCATGTTGTCTCAAAGGATAAGAGATCTCTCTTTCTTACAGCTGCATAGTACTCCATTGTGTATATGTACCACAGCTTTTTTATCCATTCGTCTACTGATGGACACTTTGGATGTTTGCAGATCTTAGCTATTATAAATAGTGCTGCTATGAACAATTTTTCCAAATTTGATTAAAGACATCAACCATTTGATCAAAGATGCTCAGCTAGTAAAAAAAAGGGTAATTTGTCAAGATGACATCAGAATACTGAATAAATACACATGTAATGATGAATCTTTAAAATACATAAAGAAAAAAGTAAACAGAAAAATATCCTAAAGAAATAGACATAATTGGAAATTTCACTTTTTTCAGTAATTGATAAAATGGACAAAAAGCTCGATAAGGATGAAGAATATTTGAACAGCAATAGCAGTTGCCTTGATGTAATTATTACTTATGCGATACTTTAGCTGACAACCTTAAATATACTCTGTTGAAATGGATATGTACAGTACAGAAAAAAAAAAAAATCAGACGCCAGCCTTTAAACAAGACTCGTTACAGCTAAAGGATTGGAACCACGGAGTATGTTCTCTGACAACAGGATTAAATTATAATCAATAATAATAACCACTACTGACTTTATAGATCTAAATATTATAAGGTGAATATTATCAACAGCATTATATTAATAAAATCTCTAATCTGAAATAGAATATTTCCTAAAAAATAAAACCCTACAATTTAACAAGTTGACCACAGGTAGAAAAATATATATATAAATAGCCCTACATCTGAATTTGTAATTTAAACCTTCCCTCCCCCCACTCTATCCCCCCAAAAAAACAAACTACAGGCCCAGATGGTTTCATTAGTAAAATCTATCAATCACTCAAATAACAAATAATACCAAGCTTAAGCAAACTCTTTCATAAAATATAGGTGGAAAAATACACTTCCCAACTCACTTTATGAGGCCAACCTAACCCTATGGTCACAACTTGACTAGGACCTGACAGGAAAAGATCACAGACAAAACAAACTGTTAAAAGATAGAAATTCAGGGTAATTGGATCACCAATTAAATGCTTGATGATACTAAAGAATGTTATATGTTTTTGTGTGGTATGGTATTTTGACCATATTTTTAAATGACTTATCTTTTGAAATATCTACTGAAGTATTCCTAGGTAAAGTAGTACTAAGTGGAATCATATAAAACTGGTATTTAAAAAAATTGGCAAATACCAACAATTTCACAATTCAACCTAATATAGTGTCTGAAAATGTCTTCATTATAATACAACACGAAAGGTGGGATAAGTGTGTGCGGGCAGCTACAAGAAGGATGCTGAGACGATGACTGTTGTATTTGGGTACAGTCCCTCGTTTATCGCGGTTAATCCGTTCCAGACTCTAGCGGTTGAACCTGGCGTTGAAGGATTCCTGGGTGCTCGAATACATAGGCCTACAGTCCATACGCACAGTAATTTTAATTTTAATTGTAATACAGGGGTGCATAATTGACTCGGACAACCGAGTGTGCGCTGTATCATTTTCACTGTCTCGATCGACTTTTTTAATGAATATATTTAAAAAAAAACTGCGACAGAGCAAAGCTACAAAAGTCGAAGCGCGAAATGGCGAGGAACGACTGTACATCCTTTACCCATAACCATTCTCATGATATAAAAACTGTGCTGTTTGCTCTACTTATCACATCACCTGTGTTACGCATGCCAAGGGACACATTTCAGGTCCCAGGGAGGGGATGCAGCAGGAAGAACCAATCAGAGATCACACAGACAACCATGTCACACAGGAAGATCAGTTGTGCTAACTCTGACTGTCCTGGTCATAGTCTCTTTTTATTTTATTTTATTTTTTCTTTTCTTTATTGATATAAGAGAGAGAGAGGAAGGGAGAAGGAGAGAGATAGAAACATCGATGAGAGAGAACATCAATTGGCTACCTCCTGCATGCCCCTCACTGGGGATCAGGCCTACAACCTGGGCATGTGCCCTGACCAGGAATCGAACCGGCACCTTCTTGGTGCATGGGTCAATGCTCAACCACTGAGCCACACCGGCCGAGCCATAGTCTCTTTTTATAACATATCCCATATTTTTCATAATTTGTAAGAACCACCTCTAGGAATGAATAGACCTGCAGAGTATTATGCTAAGTGAAATAAGCCAGTCAGAGAAAGACAAATACCATATGATTTCAACTTATATGTGGAATCAATGAACAATGTAAACTGAAAAAATAGAGACAGACTCATAGATACAGAGAACAGACTGACAGCTGTTAGAGGGGAGGTGGATTGGGGAGTTGGGTGAAAAAGGTAAAAAGATTAAGCAAAAAAAAAAATACTCATAGATACAGACAACAGTATGGTGATTACCAGAGGGAAAGGGGGTGGGGGAGGTAGAAGAGGGGTGGGAGGGTAAATGGTGTTGGAAGGAAATTGGCTTGGGGTGGTAAAGACACAATACAATATACAGATGATGTATTATAAAATTGTACACCTGAAACCTATATAATTTCATTAACCATCGTCACCCCAATAAATCCAATGGGGGAAAAAAGAACCATCTCCATTCAGCTATTCTTCTGCATTCCGTTTGGAAATTCTGGAGCAATACGAAGTCTCTGTATAAATCACTGCACATTAGTAAACTGTTCTGAATTATACTCGAATTAGTCAATTTTTGAAGAATGTTACACACATTATCTTTCTTGTAAATTTCAAGAGGCATCACAGAGTGTAATGTCGTCATTGATTTATGGACTTAAATCTTTCAGAGGAGGGATTCAGATCACTTTGTGTCCTTGCGTTGCTCAGTCTGGCATTTAAGTAGGAAATACTGTGTAATATGCAGGAACTCCATTCTCATTCTTATATATCCTGATGATGAATATCTCAGAAGTATAAGCTCTACTCCCAACTTCAAACTGACACACAGACAATATGACATAACTTCCTCCGTCATTTCCTCCATGGTCCCCACACTGAGAGACACGCCACTTCCTCTGGACGTCACGTGTGTCATAATACTCCACAGTCCTCGCTGCTGGGCTTTGTATCAGTCTGGGTCCAATCAGGGAACAGAAACCACATTATATATAACTTTAAATGGGATGCTTGACATGAAAAGAATATTAAGCTATGATCAGAGAACAACTGTAAAAATGTAGAGTACTCTGAAGGGTACTAGGGCCAATAGTGAGTGTGCAAGAAAAGACAAAATAAGTAGGGGACTGTCTCCCCAAGGTCGGGGTTCAGACCTCATGGAAGAATGAGTTGTCACCTAAGTTGTAGTCTACTGGGTGGTGGAGAAGTTGGCTGGTTGGCCTGGGCCAGAGCTTGTCCGCAGTTGCTGAGCAAGTAGGAACAACCCTCCGAGTCACAAGTGAGCCAGCACTGGGAAGCAGGCAGACCCAGGGAGTGGGGCACCCAGGGAGTTGGGGCATTGTTGCGAGCACAAGGCTAGAGCACATGGTGTCGGTGTCAGAACTACAAGAAAGGGGTCACCGGGCCTATGCTGGGGCTGTGAGGTTTCTGAGGTACTGTGCTCTGGGTGTCTGGCTGGGGCAGAGTGTGGACACCCCAGCATACCCACACCACAAACAGTCATACAACAGGAGCAAGCAGAAGCCAACCCAGCAACCAGGACCAGGAAGAGAAGCCCCCTTCTCGGCCCTCAGTGCACTCTCACGACAGTTTCACTTTATGCTCATTATTAAGGGGAAGGTTGTATCAGTTAGACAGAGCAGGTACTGAAGGATGGATTTGGAGTTGAGAGGCAATAAATCCAGTTCCAGCTAATGGATTTCTGAGTTTCACAGTCTCCCAAAAGTAAGTCAAGGTCTATCTAACTTAGTGATTCCTGTGGCATCCTGAGTTCCATGGAAACAGCTGTACATCCAAGTATCACCAGATCATTCACATAGCCGTTAAGAAGTTCATATTGAGTTCTGCAGCTGGGCTTCCTTAGGCTAAATCCTGGCTTGTCTGCTTTCCAGCTGTGTGACTTCAGGGTAGTTATCCATCCTCTCTGTTTCCTCATCTAAAAGTGAAAATAATAACCTCCACACCTTGGAGTTGTTGGAAAGACTAAATGGTAAGATATGTTAGTCCCTAGCTCATAATGAGAGCTCAACAAATATTAGCTTTTAATAGTATTACTGTGAGGTAGCTCCTTTACCTCTCCAGAAAGTGGTAATAAATCTGGGAGTCTGGCCTCTAATCACTTTACTCACAGGCTCAGGTATTTCTCTCAATGACCCCTATTTGCTTTATCATGTCTCCTTTTGCAAACCCACAGAAATTATATTGACATTGCTCTGTGCTTGAATTCCATAGGCTACCAAGAGTTGATTACATCGAGTCAGAATCCGCATACCATATTTAACTCCCCAATGATCTACCAAGTATGAGCTCCTCGCCCTTCCTTTGCCTCCATTGCTTAACATGATATATTTTTTCCAACCATTTACTCCTCAATTTATATGCTGATATAGTAAGTATACTCTATAAACAGAAAGGCAACTTGTTTAGGGGTCAAAAAATGATGCTCAATTTTGAAATTCTAAATTTGAATGTCCTCATTTTCTGAGAATGCTTCCTACTTCAGTTATTTAAAACCTAATGTATGCAATGAGATTGCCAGCAACATTTGCCAGTTAGTCTTAAATGCTAAAACGAGAACCGCTACGTCTCCCACTATGACCTTTAGGTACAGCTCTAGCCTTCCAGGTTTGAAATAGCCACTTCCCTGGGTCGGTGGATGGGTGGGTGACAAAATGAACACCGAGACACTTCTACTTTCTAAGTCCTTTCCCACTGCTGTTCATTATCCTGAGTGTGATGCCTAAACTTTCACGTCATTACCTTTCAAAATGATTAATGTCAGGTCAGATCAAAAAGGTTTTGTTTCTGAGTCCAAAGGGCCAAGAGTGATCCTAAGCCAGACGTCGGACACGCTCCAGGCAAGGTCAGCATAAAGAAACAAGTGGAACCCAGGGGCATGTTGGCAGCTCCATGTACATACCTCGGTCATACCGAGGGTAACACCACATATTACAGTCATTGTAATACTTCTGCCTTCCTCACTGTACTGAACATTTCCCTGCAGACTGAAGTCGTGTCTTATTCATGCTACACTGCAAGTAAACAGGGTATTTTCAGCACGTGCATGTACCTAATAAATATGGTACCTAAATGAATGACTGAACTTTGCAGAGTTGAAGGTTCACATGCTCACTTTCCTAAATCTTTTTCAGGAAACACAGTCCATCCAGATATGTAGTATAGATATAAGATCTTTTCCGATCTACCTTATACAGTTAGATATTTCCACCAAAGCTGAATGGCTGACAGGATCTATATTCGAGTCAACTGTTACAGGCCAGGAAAACCCACACCTCCGCACAAAGACTAAGTAGTTGCTTATCCTTTTTGAGGATATCCAATAACAAAGATATCCAAAGTCAAGAATGAGAATCTCCATAATACTCAACAAATTTCTTCTTTCAACAAATCTCCCTGCATGAAAAGCAAAGTGTGTCTCAGTGAAGGAGATTTCAAGTAAGGGATCAGGAGGACCTCAGGAGAATTCAAATATAAGTGTTTGAAGATGCTAATCCTACTTGCAGCAGAGCAAACCCAGCTACAAAGAAAAACAAAGACACATCAAAGGATGAATACAAAATGCAAATAGTCACATGTGTTAAATCAATCACGACCTATGGCACAATGTCCCAAATACAAGGTATCAGCAAAGACACTGATCAATTTTCCAAGCAGACCCAGAAGAAAGGAAATGCATGATTCATAGTACCTGGGAAGATAGAAAGCACCCTAAATGGAGAAATCAAAGCACAGTGTAGGATGTTTGTTTGTTTGTTTGTTTGTTTGAAGAATCACATAAAGGTGACAAGTCGGACCTCTATGGAAGGCAGGTAAACGATCTTTCCCCATCTGTATGGGTCATCACTAGACACTATAACATCCAATCACAAGGATGACGATGAAGTCAAGAGGTACTCAGAATAAAAATGCAATAGGCACATTGTAGAATTTTCTAGAAAGATAACTCACTCACTCACTCATTTATTAGTCAAAAAGTCTTTGTTGAGTACTTTTAAATGCTGTGCACTGCTCCAAAAACCAACATAAACCGGTTAGCATTCCTGCCATGGAAGAACGCAGCATTCAATGCAGATAAACATACATATGTGAACAGCTGAATTACTAGTGCACTGTTTTAAGATCGATAATGGAAGTAGGGACTCTTCCCTGAGAACAGAGAAGTGTGAAATCTGCATGGACACAGCTTAGGAAGCTAAGGCGTAGTGTAGACAGCCCTTGTTTTAGTTGGCTAGGGCTATTGCAGCAAATACCACAGAGTGAGTTAGCTTACACAGCAGAAGGGGTTTTTCACAGTTCTGGAGAGAGGGCAGTCCAAGGTCAAAGTGCCAGACAATTAGGTTCTGGTAAGGGCCATCTTCCCGTTTACAGACAGCCACCTTCTTTCTGTATCCACGTGTTGAAGAGAGGAAGCAAGCTCTCCCGTGTCACCTCGTATACTCATCCTGTTATAAGGACTCCACCATCAGGACCTAATTACCTTCCAAAGGCCCCATCTCCAAATACTTCATATTAGGAATTAGGGTTTCAACATATGAATTTTAAAGGTGGGGGCACACACATTCAGTCCATAGCAACCTTCATCGTTTCACTGGACTGCTGCCCACTGTTCTGTTTCCTCCAGTCTGGCCTCTCCCAGCCATTTCCCATCCAGCAACCAGACTGGTCTTTGTAAAGTGTAGGTCTGATTGTGCCACAGCCCTGCTTTAAACTCTTCCACTGCTTCCCATTCTGATGAAAACAGAGCTCACCTTTGGCGTGGTTTATAAAAGCTGCGGGATCTAGCCTTGTTGTTACATTTTCTCCCTGCTTCATTCGCCTCCTTGCTCTCTCATCCATATTCACGCGTTAGTTTCCAGCACTGCCATAACAGAGTATCACACACTGGGCAGCTGCAATAACAGATATTTACTTTGTCAGAGTCCTGGAGGCTAGAAGTCCAAGATCAAGGTGTTGGCGGGTTTGATTTACCCTGAGGCCTCTCTCGGTGCCTTGCAGATGGGTCTTCTCTCTGTGTCCTCATATAGTCTGTCTTCTGTGCATACACATCTTTGATGTACCTCTGTGAGTCCAAATGTTCTCTTCATGTAAGGGCACCAGTCAGATTGGATTAGGGCCTAACCTAATGGCTTTATTAACTTAATTATCTCTTTAAAGTCCCTGTCTCTGAATACAGTCACCTTCTGAACGTTAGGAATTCAACAACTGAGCTGTTTTTTTTTGGAGGAGGGCACAATTCAGTCCATAAAAAGGCACTTCTTTTCCGTTCTTAAAACATGCCATGTTTTTTTCTCAACTCAAGTCTTCACACATTTGGGTGCTTTTCCCCTCTCACTTCAGTAGCTTAGCGTCTATTCATTCTTCAGATCTCAGGAAGCTCTTCCTTAAATTTCAGTGTTAAATGAGTTGTCCCACTAAATAGGTATTATTATGTCTTCTTAATGGAAATTTGTCCTCTTGTTATGATATGCTTAATTACTCATTCAGTTACATTAATCTTGTATTATCTTTAAACAATGCATTCTGTGAACATAAGAACAATGTCTTTTATGCTTATATTCAATTGCTTATACATTTCATGAAATTATAGTCAATTTTATACTTTTCTGTTTTGTCTGCATTTGTTGCATTCTCTAATTAAAAGAAATAAATTGTCCTCATATTTAATGACAAATGTCTGTCCTCTCTAGTTGTTACCTTATTTTTAATGATCTCGAGTCCTTTGCCTCTGTGGTCTGCATTCTCCTTATTCGTATTATAGATTCACTTTCCCGTTGTGTCTATCCATTTTATTTATTGGTTCTGAAATGGGGTTTCAATTTATTGTTTTACATTTAAAATCTCCTTTTTCATGCCATTCTATTATTTTATTGCCTTATCTATCAGACATACAGAGAACTTTACAATCACAGAACAAATGGTAGGCACTAAAATACCAGAAATGAAATCTATGCTTCCCAGACAAGTAAAAGAAAAGTGAATAATAAAAGTCAATCAATAGTAAAGACGGAAGCAAATATAATAAAAACAAAATCAATCCCCAGAAGGCAGAAAATAAGAGGGAATCATCAGTTGTAAGAAACAGTCTAATTTTAGTAATGTTCTAATGTTAAAATACAAAATAACCCTGGCCAGTGAGGCTCAGCTGGTTGGACATCATCCCGTGCACCAAGAGGTTACCGGTTTGGTTCCTGGTCAGGCATGTTCCGGGGGTGCAGTCCTGATCCCCAGGTGGGGGCGTGCAGGAGGCAGCCAGTGGATGCTTTGCACTCACAGCATGTTTCTCTCTCTCTGTCCCTCTCCCTCCCTCTCTCTCCAAATGTCAACAAAATAATTTTTAAAAACCCTTAAAATAAAATCACAAAATGTTTAAATATAGTAGCAATTCTACAAATATAAATGAAATATATACCTATCTGCATACAGTAAAAAATATATATATATTTTAATCCAGATAAAATGTTTAAAGAGTTAACTTTAGAAAGAACACAAAAGTTTAATGTAAAGGATAGAAAAACATATAAAAGGTCAATCTTAATAAAAAGAAAGATGGTAAAGCAGTATCCATATCAGGAAAAACATCAAGATTAAGTATTTATGATTATAAAGAAACTATATGTAGCTAAAAGTATATCCACTAAGAAGAAACCTATTGTGAATTTCAATAGCCTACATATGCAGAAATTATAAAACTAAAGTAGAAAAAAATCCTATTAATCATAAAAAGATTGTTCAGTATCTCTTCCAGAAATTATGCAAATGAAACAGTAAAAATGTAAATTTTCTAAAAACAATGTAAAAAGCTTAATCTAATTTTTACAGAGATAACTCTTGACCTAACAAATAATGTATATATTATTTTCAACTATATTCATTCCTAAAACTTATAATGCACTACAATGTTTCATCATATCTAAAAGTTGTTTGTAAGATGTATATTATTTCATGTAACACCAAGAAATAAAAGTAGAATAATAAAAAGGGAAAATTAAAGATAATAAAATAATAAATTGAAAAAATAAAGATTAGAGGAAAAATAAATAAAATAGAGAACAAAAAGAAACAATAGAGAAGATTAACAAAACTAAGAGTTTCAATGATAAAATAATTAATAAGCCTTTTGCTAAACTAATCAAGAAAAAGAGAATAACCGAATCAATACAATTATAAATGAAAGAGAAGTCATTACGATTGATACCACAGAAATTCAAAGATCATAAGAGACTGCTATGAGAATTGATACCCTTGTCTTATTCCTGATCTTAGAAGAACTTTCAACCTTCACCATTGATGTTAGTGTGGGCTTGTAACAGAAGGTCTTTATTATGTTAAGGTACATTCTTTTTTACATAATTTGTTGAGTGGTTCTATTATGAAAGTGTGTTGATTTTTGTCATTACTCCTATTCAATATAGTACTGGAAGTCATAGTCTGAGCAAGCAGAGAAGTAAAAAAATAAATAAATAAAAAGCATCAGAATTAGAAATGAAGCAGTAAAATCATCTCTATTTGCAGATAAGATTTCATATATTGAAAATCTTAAAGACTCCACCAAAAACTGTTAGATCTTATCAACACGTTCAGTAAAGTTGCAAGATACAAAATCAGCAGACAAAATCAGTAGTATTTTTATACACTAACAGTTTATCTGAAAAAGAATGGAAAAAAATCTCATTCACAATATTAATAAAAATGATACAATACTTTGGAATAAATTTAACTGAGGTAAAAAAAAAAAGAATCTCTACATTGAAAACTATAAGATACTGATAAGCGAAATTAGGTTACTTCACCATTATGTGAACATCATAGATTGTACTTGCACAAACCTACATGGTTCAGCCTACTACACTCCTGGGCTATGAATGGAATCTTATGACACCACCATGGTGTATGTGGTCCATCACTGGCCTAAATGTTATGTGGCACATGGCTGTAGAGACTCAATGCAATCACTATCAATATTCCAATGATAATTTTTATAGAATTAGAAAAAACAATTCTAACATTTGTATGGGACAATGAAAGATCCCAAGTAGCCAAAAAAATCCTGAATAAAAGAAAAAGAAAAAAAAAAAGCTTGCAGCAACACACTTCCAGATTTCAAACTATGTTACAAAGCAACAGTGATCAAAACAGTGTGGCATGTCAAGACTATCCTGCCATGAATCATGTAAACATGCTGACGCAGGTGGCCTCAGTTCTCAGTCATGATATTTCAGCTATGTGAACACAGATCTCAGTACATGTTTTCCATAATGATATTTGTTTTTATTAAATAGGCAATTAACAAAACAATAAACACCAAAGGGTAGCAGATATATAAAGAAATATCTGTCTTCTTTAATTATCAAAAAAAATTATCTGCATATCATTTAATACCAATTAAAATAGAAAAATAAAAATTCTGGTGCTACCAAGATTTGACAAGGCAAAGATATCTGAAACTCTCCTTATGTGCTAGAAGGAGAGTAAATGGCAAAACATTTTAGAAGACAACTTGTCAAAACCTGGATATATTGAGGAGTACAATCTTTGATTCGGTAATGGTGATCTCAAATACACGTCCGAGAGCCTTTTGTACATAGTCACCATAGACTATATGCATAAAAATACCCAGCGCAGTGGAGTCCTTAATTAAGTAAATGAATAGTAAATTATTGTACAATCACACAATTTATACAGCAATCAAAACTAGATTAATTTATATGAACATGAACAGATCTCAAAAAACAGGAGTAAAAAATATTCGGATATAATACACAATGACAGCACAAATATACATGTTTAAAACAATAATGTCAAGCAATGCTTTGCTTATGGATATATAAGTGACAAAATAATAAAAACATCAATAAAAAGAGCACATCTCATATTTGGGGTAGTGTTTACCTTGGGAAAAAGGAGGTAAGATAATGTGATCGCCACAGGGTACAGAGAGGACCTTACCATTTTCCATAACGTTATAAATCTTTTATTAAAAAAACAAAATGAAATCTGAAGCAGAAGCAATAAAATGTTAACATTTCTTCGTTCTGGCTGGCAGGTACTTGTGTATTGATATTTTATTATGTGGATTTTCCTCTAGTTTTAGAACTTAACAACTTTCCTTAAAGGGGAACGAAAAAGTTCATCAAGCTGGGAAAACTGTTCACAAGTTAAATAAAAGCAGAACTTGGGAAACTAGTCTATTTTCACCTGTCATTCCCCCAACATTGGCAACCCCAAAGCCAAAATCTTATATATTTGAATACTCCCCTGGTCTTCTAGTTAGTTTAAAATCCCAGAAAAGCCTGTCCTAACCCCACAAATGAAACTACTTTTCCATTAATATAAGAATTTATAGGAGCATCATTCTCTCTATGTGGATCTTTGATGCCCAAATACTTATATTTTTATGTAATAATTTTCTTGTTCTTTCAAACATCCACTGAATGTTGGTGAAAGATCCAGAGAAAAGGAAGAAGAAACAGTGTACAAGAGTCAAGAATAATAAAAGAGTATTTGCCCTAATATTTAAGTTTACCAAGGCAAATATCCCAGATTACTTAATATGGGGGTAACTTCCAAACAAGAGGAAATGTATTCAGGTAATTTTACCAGCAGGGGAAATAAAAATCGTTGACAGAGCGAGAGAATGCTTATTTCCCATTTTTCTCTAGCTCAAGGTTATCTGACACAGCACTGATTAAATAATACTGTCACTCCCAAAGCTCTGTCCTTCAGAAAACGTGGCCAAATGGCTAACTGGATACTTTTGGACTGCTACTAGAGACCAAGAAACACTGGGGACAACATTTGCAGAGTGAAGAGAAGGATGGCGGTCGTTCACTGGGCTCCGGGATAAAGAAGATGAGAGAGTTTAAAAGTAAATGTGAATCTGCAACTCTAGATGCTGACATCAGGGGGCAATTCTGGGAGAGCACAGTGAGCATTGTGAAAGGCATGGGAAGAGATGGGCTGACGTGGGAAGAATCTGTTAATTGAAAAGGGAGAAGCAACAGAGAAATAGCCGATTTTAACTAATCCACAAAGGAAGCCAAAGAGAGAGAATAATAGAGGAGTGGCCAAAGAGTTATCATGGGAATTAGTACAGGTTTGGTAAAATTCAAGAAATGAAATGTTTACACTGTATAGGGTGACATGATCAATAGTACTGAAGCCTTGAGGTATGATGAAGCTTACATGATCTCATTGCACTGAACATTTGTGAGGTCCGGGGTAAAGGTGAGAACAGTGCTAATGGACAGAGCAATGGGAATCTTTACAGCAGCAGGAGGAGGTGATGGGAAGAGAGGGGCCCTGTGTCATGTCCTTTATGGGATACTCCAGAGAATTTAAAAGTAGTGCTCAGTGTGACACTGGACACGTGAATTAACTTAAACCTTGACCTCTTGCTGCTAACTCTAACAGGAAAGCATAAGTTTTGAAATCAGAATAACCCATTTTGTTGCAAAAAATACAGTACATTTCATTCTTTCATTTATGCATTTGATCAACTTTTTTTTTAATCCTCACTGAGGATATTTTTCCATCTATCTTCAGACAGAGCGGGAAGGAGAGAGGGAGAGAGAGAAACATCGATGTGAGAGAGACACATGGACTGGTTGCCTCCCGCATGATCCCGACCAGGGCCAGGAATCAAACCACAACCGAGGCACGTGCCCTTGACCAGAATTGAACCCGTGACTCTTTAGTCCATGGGCTGACGCTCTATGCTGAGTCAAACAGGCCAGGGCCATTTGATCAACTATTAATTTGCAAAAGAAAAAGTCAGAACATGTGACTGGTTTAGGGAATCCAGTATCATTTAAATGTATTTGTTCTGATTTTAGGTATTTCATATAGTGTATTTTATTTGATTGCTACATAATTAAAATGCACAGTTCTGAGTATGGACAAATGCATAGTCCCAACTCCTCCCTTCAAATCACAATATAGAACACTTCCCTCCCCCGAGAAAAATCCTGCAGACTATAGTGAATCTCTTTCCTCACTCTCAGTGCCTAGCATGAACTCATTGGTTTGTAGGATGTCATAGAAATAGAATCACAGAACATGTAGTGCATGTGTATTATGTACTTAGCGTAGTTTATTTGAGATGTATCCATATTGTTGCATATACCATTATCAACTCTATGGATGCATCCCAGCATGTTTATCCATTCAGCAGATGAAGGACACTTGTGTTGTTTGGAGTCTGAGTTGATTATGAACAAAGCTACCGTAAACATAGGCATATGTGCGTGAACCTTAGTTTTCATTTAACTTGGGTAAATACTTAGGAGTGGGATTACTAGGTCCTATGGTTATTGCGTAACAGGTGGAATTTTGTTTCGTTTGTTTTTGTTTTGTCTTCCTTGCCATTCTAATCAATGTGTCGTGCTATCTCATGTGGTTTAATACACATTGTCCCTAGTGACAAATGACACTCAGCATTTGTATTCAGCGTCTTATGTCGCCATTTGTATATTATCTTTAGTAAAGTGCCTGTTCAAATACTGTGTCCTTTATGTTTCATTACATTGTTTTTCTTCTTATTATTGAGTTTTGAATGTTCTTTATAAATTCTGGACAGAAATCCTTCAGCAGACGTGTGTCTCGCAAATATTTTTCCCAGTCAATAGTCAGCTGGTCTTTTTGGTTTCCAAACACTGTCTTTTGAAGAGCAGTGTTCTTTTACTTTAAATAAAGTCCAGTGTATTATGTTTTGGGGGTCATACCTAAGCAACTGGGGCCTAACCCACGCTGCCAGATTTTTCTTCTATATTTTCTTCTAGAAGCTTTATAATTTGGGGTTTTATATTAGGACTATGCGGCATTTTGAGTTGAATTATATACTTAGTGTGAGTATCAAGGTCCATTTTTTTGCTTACAGATGTCAATAGTTCCCGAACCATTTAAGGAAAACACTGCCACCGCGACATTGAATTGCCTTCAGTCATTGTCAAAAGTCCATTGTTCATATATGTGTGGATCTCTTTCCAGACGCTTTAGTTTGTTCTGCTGATTTATGTGTCTATCTCATCACCAGTACCCCGCTGTCTTAATTACTATGGCTTCAGAGTAAATACTAAAATCCGGTAGTGTGATTCCTTCAATGTTATTTTTCTTTTTCAAAATTGTTTTGGATAGTCCTTTGCATTTCAATATATACTGGTTGAATTTTAGTACTAGCTTGTCAATTCCTTGCAAATGTCCGACTGGGAGTTCGATTAAGATTATATTGACTCTATATATTAGCTTGGGGAGAATTAGCACTTAACAACTCTGAGCCTTTTAATCCATTAACAAAGTGTATGTCTCCTTTTATTTGGTACTTCTTTGACTTCTTTCATAAGTATTTTGTAGTTTTCAAGGTATGGAGCTTGTACATATTTTGATAGCTTTATATCAAACTCTTTCATGTGTTTGGTACTATTGTAAATTGTTATTTTTATTTCCAGCTGTTTATTACTAGTATACAGAACTTTAATTGGTCCTTTTAATATGATTTCTGTGTCCATAAACCTTGCTCAAGTCACTCATTAGTTCTAATAGCCTTTTTGTGGGATCTTTAGGGTTTTCTATGTAAGCAATCATATCAGCTAAAAATAGAATTTTATTACTTCCTTTACGATCTAGATGCCTTTTATTTATTCCTTTTGCCTTTTTACACTTGCTAGGATCTCCAGTATGACATTGATTAGGACTAGTGAGAACAAACATCCTTGGCTTTTCCCTGATCTTAGGAGGAGAGCATTTGGTGTGGCTACTGTGTTGTTAGCTAAGGGGTTTTGGCATAGTTCTTTATCAAGTTGAGGAAGTTTTCTATGCCTATTTTTCTGAGAGTTTTATAAGTAGATGGGTGTTTTTTGTTTGTTTGTTTGTTTTGACTGCTATCTCTGCATAAATTGAGATCATATGGCTTTTCCTCTTTAATAAGTTGAAATGGTAAATCACATTAACTGAATTTCAAATATTGTACCAACCCTGAACAATGGGGTAAAACCTATTCATTGTATTTTCCTTTTCCTGTATTGCTAGATTTTATTTGCTAAGATTTTGTTGAGGATTTTCACTTGTGTTATCAGGAGGCATGTTAATCGGTGATTTCTTTTCTTACACTGTCTTTATCTGTTTAGGTTTTCAGGATGAGGTTGGCCTTCAAATTTGAGTTAGGAAATGTCCCTTGCTTATCTATTTTTCTGGAAATTGGTGGTTCAAAAGAAATTCATTAAGAGTTTGAAATATCTTGAACAATCTAGACAAATAATGTTATTGTGAATTCTTCAAAAAGAATATTTCCAAACAAAAGTGACTATATAAGCCATGATCAAAATAAAAATAAACAATTATTTTAAATTAGAGAATATTAAATTAATACAATATAAACATATATATGTATATGTATGTATATATATAATCTACATAAATGTATGATACTATCTAGTCCTGGGTACAAACATACTACAGCACAGAAAATGCATATTAGAAAAACAAGCATAATTGAAGAGAAACTGTAAACATGATGATTATACATTGATGCAGAAGAGTCAAAAAAAGCAGAAGTCCGAATGCTCATTAGTTCTTTGCACCAGATTTAAAGTAAGGGTTACATGTGTCAGTCACATGCAAACTCACTACAGGTTAACTGAGTTATGCAGAACATGTTACATGTATGATCCTGGCTTTGCAGACATGTGCTCAGTATGCTTTGGAGATAGATGGAGAAGGATGTCGACATTTCAAATGACAAGGCCATGGAAGATGAGATAAACAAAACTCACTAGGGGTTTTCTATTACCCTCAGTGCTATAAAGTTCTAATGGTAAGTAATGGCTACTTATATGTCAGAGGCATTATGTTACTTGTGTGTTTCACTTTCTTTCTGGGAGGGAACATTTTCACCTGGGAGAAAAGTAGGCATGTTTAGAAAAAAAAAACAACACAAAACAAAACAAAACAAAAAACAGGAAAGCGTCCTTCTTCAGAGAATATTTTTACAGAAGGGATTTCATTTCTCCTGTGATTTTTCTTGTAGGTGGTGGCCATTGGTTCTGGTGGTTGTTACTTTTGCTGGTTCAGCAGGAATCTGGCTCGAACTAAGCTGGTGAGTACAGGGACATGAGGAATGAAAAAACATGGCGTGAAAGGAAAACTAGACTTTTTAGTTAGCATTAAAACTTTACTGAATGTCAAATAGTTGTGGTTTGAAACATTAGCAAAACTCAATCAGTGTTTCTTTGATATGGCTATCTACAAAAAAATAGTTAATGATCTCTCTAACTTAGAAAGTGAGCTCAACAAGAGTATTAATCTCAAAATGTGTGCCTATGTCCTCCTGGCGTAGCCCACCCCTGGCATGCAGTGAGAGCTCCATAAATGTTATTTCTTCTTGGGAGTAATAGATGACGTAAAGAACTTTGGGTTTTGCATATTAGCTCCCACACAATTCTCAAGAAGAACCTTCTTTGAAAATGTCATACATAAAGTATTGGGAACTATCAGTAAAAGCATACAGCTGCATACAAGTAAACCAGTTTAACCCATCCAACGTTCACAACAAAAGTTGTCATTGTTGTTCCTTCTGGGGCACTGCATTGCCTTCCTGGCTAATTTTATTCTTTATTTTTCTAATCTGATGACTACATTTCCATTTTTATTAGGTCTAATAGATAGCTGATCTAATTTGGAGCTTATAAATTATACAGTTATATGTGAATTGATTGTAGCACATAACTCTAACACATTGGCAATCTTCTCAGATTAGAAGCACTGCTTAGTTCTCTTTCTATGGATGATTAATTTTCAGTGGTTATCAACCCTCAAACTGAAAATTAAGCAATATACATTTGCTTTGTGGATGACCAGTTTTATTAAAGTAGTAGAGTTGATGCTATTAATTATCAATACCTTATGAAGAAGAGCCATAATTAAAATGGCTTAGAACTAGCAGGCAGGTATCTATTGTCAGTGGTGAAATTCAGTTCCTGTTACGAAGACCTGGTTTCTGCAACAATCCGGGAATCATACACAAAGTATCCCTTCATTTCCTGGTTTGACATCTTCTCAGGAAAATTGGTTTATGTCAATAACCATTTAAGGGCGATGACTTGAAGCTGATGAGCATTTCACTTGATTTTTAAAATTTTATTTTTATTGTGGACACTGTTACAAATGTCCCCAATTTACCCCCCTTTGCCCACCTCCACCCAGCCCCTGCCTCCCTTCCCTCTGGCCATCACCACATTGTTGTCTGTGTCTATGGGTTATGCATATATGTTCTTGGCTAATCTCTTCTTTTATCCAGCCCCCCTCCCCTCTGACAGCTGTCAGTCTGTTCCATGTATCCATCCCTCTGTTTCTATTTTGTTCATCTGTTTATTTTGTTCCTTACAGTCTACATATAAGTGAGACCATGTGGTATTTGTCTTTTTCTGACTGGCTTATTTCACTTAGCATAATTCTCTCCAGGTCCATCCATGCTGTTGCAAAAGGTAAGATCTCCTTCTTTTTTACGGCCGAGTAGTATTCCACTGTGTACATGTACCAGACTATAACACAACAAACTAGGAACAATCGCAGATGGAAACACGGATATTTTCCTGAAAGATAAGTCTGTACATCTGGGTTTTATAGAAACAAAGCTTCTATTCGCATCAACCATACAAGTCGGAATATCGGCCATCAGCAAACCTGAGCGATGAAACATGTTTGGGGTAGGGAGGAGGGGGTTTGTGTGAGCAAGATCTCTGTCTCTTACTGAAAAACATGCCATGAGTGAACAGACTCTGAGGGAAGAGCGAGCACAGCAAAACCACAGAACAGAACACACTGTGATGTGTGCCCACAGGGCACATGTGTGAGTATGAAGTGGAAGAGGGTGGAGAGACAGCGGACCCAGCCCCTCACCTCCGATGTCATTTCAATTCTGATAATGGTTGGACACTCGTTGTCCAGTCTCAACTATCACAAAGGATGTTTCTAGGCAGCTTGACTTCTCAAATGATTCTCTTATTAGGCATACACAGACATATTTTACTTCAATTAGAAATGTCCCTAGGTCTCATAAGACTACAAAATTTAGGGAAATTTTACAAGGACCTTCGAGATGATTCATCTTGTATGCATACATGTTTTGCTCACCACTTATCAAGGCTGTGCAAAATTACCAAAAGCACATTTAGCTGTGCCGTTTGTCACTTCTCGCGTGATGACACGAGCTCTGTTTTCACCAAGAGGTTGCCTTTTACTTGGATCGTGAATGTTTTCAGTGCAGTGTTTTCTCTCTTACTTTAAACGTGTTTTTTTTCCTTAATATAAGTACTATACCAAAGTGTCTCTTCAATCCACATTTAATTAACTGTACACTTCTAGGGACAACACACATACAGAGGGCTTTTAACTGACAGGTACTTTGCACAAAAGTTGCTAAAAGTTTTAACTGTTGCCCTGGCCGGTTTGGCTCAGCGGTTAGAGCGTTGGCCCTCAGACCAGAGAGTCCTGGGTTCGGTCCCCTCTAAGGGCACGTACCTTGGTTGCAGTTTGTTCCTGGCCCCGGTTGGGGTCGATGTTTCTCTCTCTCTCTTCCCCCCTCTCTCCCTCCCGCTCTATCTGAAGATAAATGCGAAAATGTCTTCGGGTGAGGATAAAAAGAAATAAAAAAAGTTTTAACTGTTGCACAGCATGGTGTTTTAAACACCTGTTTAGATTTAAAACAATTCAGGGGGAAGAAGTACAGAACCAAGGGGTCATGAGATCTTGACTTTACTCTCCGGTTTATTGCTAATTAGTTGTGCAACATTGGCCGCTATTAAAATTCTTATCGTGTCGGTTCCAAAGAGGAATAAAGACAGACAGACGACGAGGGATCCAGAAGGACATTCTAAAATCCTATACATCTGCTTCGCAAGAACTGTGAGGGGTTTGGATGTTATTATACTCCATGGTAGTAAGTTTGCCAGTTTCATGGATGCTGGTGGAAGACATGATTATTTTCATTACTTTCTTCCCAAACCTTGTATTTTTTGTGTCTCCTTGCCCCCATTGCACTGGGTAAGACCTCCAGCATAATGCTGGATAGTTGGCTTTCTCATTAATTTGCAGATGACAAAGAGCGCACACCGAAATACAAAGTAATCTATTAAAAATGAGTTGAATCTGACAAGTTCACTTGTTACAGTTATTATGTGAAACCAACTGTCTTTCTATAAAACAGAACAACTGAATAGAAATAAAATGTTTCAAGCACCACCATCTGCAGAGCAAGGTCTTTAAATAAGGCACAAAAAAGCACTATCCCATCAAAGGAAGGATTTGGCTATGTGTACATTTTTTCTTTCTTTATTTTTTTTTAGAGAGAGATAGAAACATCGATGAGAGAGAACATCGATTGGCCGCCTCCTGCATGCCCCCCACTGGGGATCGGGCCCACAATCTGGGCATGTGCCCCGACTGGAAATTGAACCAGGGACCTCTTGGTGCGTGAGTCAACACTCAACCACTGAGCCACACTGGCCGGGCGGATTTAATTAACTTGAAAATCAAGAACACCTCTGCCTTAAAAGACACAAATCATGGACTGAAGAAAGATATTTACAATGCATCTCTTAAATAAAGGACTCCACACTATATGAAAGATTTCTACAAATCATTAAGATAAAGACACCCAACACATTAGAAATGTGGGCTAATGCCTCAGTGGGCATTTCACTCACACACACAATTACACAATTCAAATGGTCCAATAAACAAGTGAGAAGGTGCTTAACTTCATTAATCTGATAACTTCAAATTAATACCACAATTAGATGCCACTATGCAAAAATCATCAGTTTCAAAAACCTGAAAATACCAAGTGTTACAGAGGATAGGAAGCAACTCATTTAATGCTAGTAGCAAAGTAAATTTGTGAACCACTTTTGAAGTGTTTTGATAGCATTTACTGAAGCTTAACATAAGTTTATCTTACAACATAGTGATTCTATTCCTAGGTGTATTCCCAACAGAAATGTGTACATTTGGGTACTAACAGACACAAGCCAGAGCATAGCAACACTATCCTAATAGCTGATCACATTTTCATCAAACGCAGGAATGATGAACTGTGGCGATTTCCAATGAAAAGTATACAATAAGAATAAACAACTGTGATACGCAACGTGGATGAATTTCAAAAACATGTTGAAAGCAAGAAGGCAGTTACAGAACGATACAGACTGTATTCTTTCATTTCTATAAATTTCAAAAATGGCAAAAATTAACTGATGGTGATGTAAGTTAAGATGGTGGTTTCACTTTGGAGAGAGGTCTGGCAGTGGCTACGGAGGGTGCTTCCAGGTTGCTGCCAGTATTCTATGACTCGATCCGGGGGGGTCATGAGTGTGTTCACTTTTTGAAAAGCCTTTGGGCTATGCATTTATGATTCACATACTATTCTTCATTTATCTTATTTTTTAATGAAAAATTTAAACATAAATGTATATACTTATGTATGAATGTACGTATGTATGTAGATGGAAGAAGGGGGGAGGAGGAAAGAGAGAGGGAGAGAGAAAGAGAGAGAGATGAAAAGATTTAGCTATGTTGAACCAGGTTTTATAAAAGTAGTGAGTGTGAAAGAAGGATAATTCACTAGGACCATCCGTTATTCCTCCAAAATATGCAATCAATCCTCTGCGAAAGAACTCATCATTAAAATAATTCCAGAATTACATAGAGATTGTTGTGAAGTCGGGAATCACAGTCAGTACTATAAGACCTTTTTTATTAAACAGCAATGGAAACATTTGGGGATCAGTTGTTAAATCAGTTCATAGATATAAACATATTGAGTCAAAGATTGCTGGGGGAAAAAAACTAGTTTTAATAATAAACACTATCCTATCTCAAATAGATTGAAAAGTCCGTTGGAAAGTAATATCTTTTTTTACACACACACACACACACACACACACACACACACACACACACACACACACAGTGGGTAGCAAATTTGCCCTGGTCAGTACATGGAAGGCGGGGAGAGACAGAATAGGCAGACCAATCAGATTGGTAGGTTTAATAAGCAAGGGAACTAAAATACAAGACTTGTCTCAGGCAGCCACAAAACAAGTAGATCTCTGCACCTGCCCACATGAATCGTAACAGCTTATAGAGAGGTCTTCACTGGTCGATCACAGAGTCAGTGCAGATGGTCTCAACACTGTACTCTCTCAGGGCCACATCCTTGAAACAGCTCCTAGAGGGGGCATGACGTGCAGAACATAGATTCCAAGGACAGGGGCGGGGCAAGGAGCTTCTGGTTGCTCAGGTTCTGTTTTGTGGTCAACAAACTGACAGTCACCTCCTCTTGATGACATACTCCAACACTCCCACCCCCCACCCACACACATTCCCTTCTTAGAGTAGGAATGGTGGGGTGCAGGGGAGCCAAACAGATCACTGAATGTCCCGAGGGCCTTGGGCAGCACATGGGGGAAGCGTGGGGCAGTTATACTCTCAGAAATCCAAGGTCAAGTGTCTGATCTCCAACCTTGAATCCAGATACAATATCTTATCTTAAAAAACAACACTAGTGATGAGTAAACTTCAAAACATGAGTCAATTAACTGAAATCATAATAAACTGATATAGAACTGATGCCGTATCATCAATTAATGAGAAAGAAAACTCCTAAACGAGTCAGAATCGTCTCCTTTCCCTGTCGTAGAGACTCTTACTGTCCTAGGTAGGAATATGGGAAGTCAGGATAGACTCAGACTCGGCAAGAGAAATGAATGCCCTTGGAGTAATCAGAGAGGAACACAGACCATTCTGGGCTCTCCCATCAACTTCCTAAACTTCGTGCAGATCTATCCTTCTTGATTCACTCGGCCTTCTCTAGACAATACGACTGTGGTCCAGCCTATTTACAATGTGTAAATTTTATTAGTTTATTTGTCCAAAACAGATCTCCGAGTTCTAGGAATATTTTAATCTAATTCTCTATGCACTAACCTCAGGACTCTGTCAGAAAGGAGAAAGAATGCAGAGAGAACGAATCTATATTTAAGACATGATTTTCATCAATCTTTATGAGCACAGACATTTCTGAAGAATGATTATTGGCTATCTAGTTTAAAATAATGCAAAGCTGCACATCCAATAAAAGTATTTTCATAGCAGGAGATAATACTCTAAAATTTCTTAAAATGGGACTTTTGCCAAAACTTGAGAACTTCAAAGCTCCTGGGAGACCTTGCACCCACCCCAGTGACAGGTCTGGGAGACACGGACCTACCCGGCTACAAAGAGACCTCCTCCTTCCAGTCTTGGAATCAGTGGGTGCATTTTATCCTGTACATTGATTAGATGTCAACAGGACTATGCAATCTAATTAAATATATAAGCAGAAATCGCTTTTTGAAAATCTGCAAGCCAACGAAACCTACAGAGTAACATAGGAGACACCTACATTGTTCAATTCTTCCAGGAAAAAATATTCAGTGAGTCATTAAATCACTCAGATTGTCACCTGCCTATTGCTAAATATTTGAATATTGAAATCATTCATAGTAAATGATTGTTTGGCATAATGCAGTGGACACTTTGCATGTTCTAGATGCTGTATTATCACACAGACAGCACTCGACCCTGGGAACACCCTGGAAGCACAATGCATATGTTAATGAAAATCCAGGCCATGGTGCAGGTGTCCAATGCACACCTGTAGGAGGCGCCATCTGCACAGCCTGAAGGGGGTTGTGCAATGTGGCAGCCTTAAAATATTCTTATTCCAATGAAAAATAAAAATTTATTGCAGAAAGGTTGATGTACGGCCACATTATAAAAAGAGAAAACATGTAAGTTCAGTTTTATTAATTGACTGATACCAGTATTACTACTTCAGACAATCTACTTGGAACACCATGTGTCACTGACCCCAAGTCACACAGAACACGCAGCTAGAAGGGGGTGTCAGAGGACCCGCATCCTATCTGAGCACTCCTTCGCGTTCAATTACATTTTCCCACAGATGCAATTGTTTTGTATGTTTCTGAAATATCTCTGTTAGCCATTCCATTCACATTTATAACCTCTATAGCTCTATTTGTGTTATTTATAGATCTTTCCCAATGTTTTTAACGCTTTCCAATTTAACATCACTGGCAAAGGCATCAT
Organism: Tadarida brasiliensis; assembly: GCA_030848825.1. Taxonomy (NCBI): domain Eukaryota; kingdom Metazoa; phylum Chordata; class Mammalia; order Chiroptera; family Molossidae; genus Tadarida; species Tadarida brasiliensis. Next base: position 65,882,816 of record CM061270.1, on the reverse strand, counting down.
TGTGCTTCCGTGCCGCTTCCCAATCATTAATAAAGACATTTTATTTTTTAAATCTACCCTTGTTAAACACATTTTCGCAACTTCAAATTATACAAAGCCTAAGATATGAGTAATTTGAAGACAATGCCACATATTATATGCCTTGCTTATCATCTTTTAGCTCATTTTTGGTTACTGAGGCTGAATTTTTCTAGGTTGATTTGAATCAATTTTGCCAGTAAAATCTCACTGATGTTAAATCAGTTTCTGTAAGAGGAGAATATAGGATGGGCACGACACTTAATCCTGTCTACTCATCTCTGAATTTAGTTATTCTAACAATGCTATTTAGTTGCGTGTGTGTGTGTGTGTGTGTGTGTGTGTGTGTGTGTGAGTGGATTGAGGGATAGTGGTGTTGGGGGATGGAAAGCGCATTTAAAAAGTACACAGTGGAGTTATACTAATTAGGAGACAAATAACTGGGCTCAGGATGAAGGCAGTAGGACCCAGCCTAGTCTGAGGATCCATCTGGACTTGACTTTGGCATTGATGACACTGTTATCCTAAAGTGAGTGTGGTCCCAGAAACCAAGAGGCTTCCCAAGCAGGGTAGTCCAAGGATCAAGTTTTACGAGAGAGAGAGGTCACCAGAGCTAGGGAAACCCCAAAAGTCCTGAACAGGACCTTGGGTTTGCGTGCATCCGTGCACTGGGTCAGATTGCTTAGCGAAAGGATGACATCTAGGCGTTTGGGGTCAGATCAGAATAATTAGAGATACACTGAGAAAGATCTCCTCCCATGTGGGGTTGAGAGGTGCTAAGCCCAGCTACAAATGGGTGCATATTCCAAAACCCAGAGAGACAGGTATGAAAAGAAAGGCTGTGGCCGAAGTATAAAGAGCTGGAACTGTCACTCAAAATAACAAAGCTGGAAAGAGGGAAAACGTTTTTTTTTTTTTTCTAATCCAGAAAGAAACATGGTAAAAATGAATGTTTCAGGAAGCATTGTTCAGTGTCCCTGTTAGAGACAGCCTGGAACCAGGAGGGGCTGCAGAACATTCGAACAAATGCAGCTTGAAATCGAAACAAACGATCATTACCATTCATTTGGGATTTGTGCCACTTTGCTGTGCTCAAAGAACCCTTTCAAAAATATGAGATCATAATGGAAAAATAGAAGGAAAATTGAAATATGTTAGGAAAGCATCAGAAACATGCATAGATTTTCAGCATAGTGATGTTAGTGCAGTTATATGTATTGATTCCTCATTCAAACACAATTAAGCTTGGAAATCAACTGCATAGAGATTCAGACAGTTGAAAATGATATATTTCTTCAGTACCTAATAGATGTCCAAACCATGTCTGGGAATGATAGAAAAAACGGGTGAGTAAATTATTCTACTTTAACTTCGGGCTAAATTAACTTTTTCTTTAAAAAAAAAAAATTCTGCCATTTATTTTGTAAACTTTGGGTGTTACTCCATTGCATTGAAAGAAATTTTAAGAGCTAATACAGTTAAAAATACAGATTGCATGTAGGTCTAGGAGAAAAGTATCTAAGCCCTACTGGCCTTACCTCTTGTCCCCCCCCTTGTACAACAGAACCATTACAGCATGGAAATCCTCCTCGCGTCCTGGCTGCGTGGGAAGGGTAAAGGGATTAAAAAAAAAAGCAAGAAAGAAAGACTCATGGACACAGACAACAGTATGGTGATTGCCAGAGGGAAGGGGGTGGGAGGAGGCAGGAGAGGGTAAAAGGAGAATAAACGGTGGTGAAGAGACGCCTGGGGTGGTGAACACACAATACAATACACAGATGGTGTGTCGTAGAATCATACCCAAGAAACCTATGTCATTTTATTAACCAATGTCACCCCCATAAATTCAATAAAAACAAATTTAAAATATAAAATCACGTAGAGATTGCAACATAGAAAATACATATTTTTGATTTGTAAATTAAATGTTTCTGATTTCAGTTGCCTTTACGTTGTACTGTTTTTTTATAGTTTAGCATTTATACACTGTTTATCTCTTTGGATCTTTATACAAACCCATTTTACAGAAAAAAACAAAGTCCAGACATGGCAAATGATTGACCCCACATACCAGTTGCCGTTCAGTGGCAGAGACGGGGGGGCTTGGACATAGGCACTGCCCAACATGCAATGGGCCACTGTCAGCCTGGGAGGTGACTCTGAGTTCAGGGTGAGGGGATCAAGACACAGACACACCTTTAAGAGACCCACAATGAGCACCTGAGCGAAGGAACAACGAACTGATCTAGGTTTGGAAATGGGCAGAAATAACTGTTCAGACTCTGCCTTTTTCCCTCCCCAAAGGTAGTGTACCAGCCAGCCAGTAAAGGCAGATAAGCTCACATTCCAGCCCTGGAAGCAGCTCCCTTTGCTTTGGTCAGCCGGCACCAAGGTGTTCAGAGTGCACAGGTCAAACGTGAGAGGTGCGGTGAGAGGAGCCCAGCGCAGCCGACCAGCCGGCTCTTGCCCCATGTGACTTGGGGGAGAGGGGGTGACATCAGCTTGCACAGTACCAGACCATTAGGGCTGCCATCATGGTGGTGTGGGGTAGGCTCCGCTGAGTGTGCCCAGCTGATGGCTGAATAGACTAATTAATACCCAGTCTGTGTTCTTCTCCCCAAGCCAGGCTTACCCTGGTGCAGTGCTGTGTCCACGCTTTTTCTAATGTGCGCGAAGATGCCATACAGGCTCAGCGGGCCCTGGTATACGGTCATTCCCACAAAGGGCTTGGCGACAGTCTCCCACAGTACTGGACTCTGATATTCTGTCCCATGATGTGTGTGCATGTGTTCTGTGGGCAAGAGAGAATATAAGGGGATCAGATGGGTAAAGGAATGACTCCAGTCTATCAGAGAACACATTATCCTTTAAGAGAAAAGTTTCCTTATTTTATTGAAGAATCTGAAATCGTGTACGGTGAAGTCGTTTGACTTGCACAGAGACCCGGTGGGAAGACCAAGATGAGAGCGTGAAGTTGCTCAATGCCCTCACCAACCTTTTCCCGACCATCAGTGAGGCTACCGAAATGCATTGCAGGTTCTAGGACGTGAGAGAATCATAGCTGCTTCTTCCCCATACCCTTCTGAAACTGTCTACTCTAGTCTGTATCTTACTCAATGTCCCTCTCTCTTCCTGGTCGCTTAGTTCTAGCTCATTCTCGACCGTGCAATCATTGCTGGATACTGCTTAATGGATTGCATCTGGACTAATGTTTCCGGCCTGCAAAGCACTTCCATTCCATGTCTGCACCCAGCCTCTGCTCCCAGAACCTCTGCAAAGGGGCGTGGATGCGTACACTGGCCATCGGCCCTCTGCAGGCAACTGGACTCGACCCAGATTAAGTGTCGAAAGGCGTGTTCTGAGCCATACAGATTTTATACTAGGAAAAATGGAAGGCTGCCACCATGGAACTAAGATAACCAATAAGGAAGGGCAAGGACAGCAGAATATGTCAGAGGAAAAGCTCCCCATCAAACTGAAGCCCTCTGCTCTTCACCTCACCTGCGAGAGTTGGCCACCCGTGTCTGTGGACAATGAATGCTAATTATCTGAATGAGTGTGCAAGGTTAGTGGGAGTCAATAAATGTCCACTTCGGTACACCTTGTCAGTTGCAATTTGCATCAACCCTCCTTTCTCATCACTGGATGATCCAGGTTGAGAGGGAAGGAGAGACACAGGAATAACCATGCTTAATTGGCTGGGATTCAAATGGGAGATGCTGTGAGCCAAGGGCAAGAGGTACAGGAATGGGAGTCAAGGAACCAATCGAGGGGAATCAACAAGACATGTAATTAAATGAAAGATAGACTTGCAGGAAGAGAGGCCAGCTTATAACACCCCCCCCCCATTTGGGAAGAAGGGAATGCTGTAAAGGACATACATTATTGAGTCCATTGAAAAAAGGAGTGTATCAATGTGAAATTTACTAACGCTGATAATATATTGTGGTTATGTAAGAGGATACTTTTGTTCTTAGTAAATACACGCTGATCTATTTAGGGGTAAGGGGTCATAATGTAGGTATTTACTCTCAAAAGATTCAGAAAGCTATTTTACATATATGTGCATATTTATCGATGTAAATGTGTATATTTACATATATTTGTATACATACCTATGAGAGAGTGCAGATGAAACAAGTGGGCAAAATGTTAACAATAGGTGAATCTGAGTAAAAAGTAGGTAGATATTTTATTTCTAATTTATGTTCTTGCAACTTTTCTGCAAGTTTGAATTTATTTTCAAATAAAAGGATTTTAAAATTTTTATAAAAAAAAGAAAAACTTCAGGGAAGATGCTTGGGGTGGTCTGGCTTAATTCTAGAGGAAGGTAGCCAAACTTACAGCTAGATTTTTTTTTATATCCTCAACCAAGGACATTTTTTGCATTTATCTTCAGATAGAGCAGGAGGGAGAGACAGAGGAAAAGAGAGAGAGAAACATCGACGTGAGAGGGACACATCGACTGGTTGCCACCCACACGACCCCAACCAGGGCCAGGGACGAACTGCAACCGAGGTACGTGCCTTTATGGGAACCGAACCCGGGACTCTCTGGTCCACAGGCCAACGCTCTAACCGCTGAGCCAAACTGGTCAGGGCACTTACAGCTAGATTTTAGAGTGGAAAGGAGACCTGCCCACTCATGCGCCTTGCCTTGCTAGACGTGTGAGCTCCGATGCTAATGATGGCAAAGTGATATTGTTACATCCCAGGTACTAGTATTTTAAACGCTTTCCATGCTTTAACTAGTTTAACTTTCATATCCTATAAGGGAGGTATTATTACTGTCCTCATTTTACAGATTAGAAAATTGTGGCACAAAGTGGTTACATACACTTGTTCAAGATCACCTGTCAAGTAAGTGGCAAAGTTAGTATTTGACGGCAAAGTGTACAGTCTTAACTACTCTACTCTGTTCCCTAGGAAAGCGTGCCTTTCTTCTTTAAAAAGCCTGAGAAATAGATCAGAGGTAGTGAGAGTCCCAAAAATCTGCCACAAGAAAATGAAAGTAGACAGAAGTTTGACTGAACTCAGGACAATGGCTTGAAGGATCTCGCCTTCCCCACCCTTAGAATGTGTTTCTCTATTATGTCCTTCCGCCTGAAGTAATAGCATAATTGATCCCTTGTCCCGGTTAAACCTCATAATCTCTGTGTTTTCCTTTTCCTTTTTGGTTGATCCTGGCATGGATTATAAGGTTCATCCATCCTAAAGGATCTTCTTATCCAGAGAAGGGCCTGGCCACAGGAGAGAGAGATTCTAAAATGGGTGGGCAGGGTAAAAGGTATGGGCAGAAAGACCTGGAAAGAAAAGGGAGGACCCTATTTACACAGTCTGTAAAGAAAGTGGAAGCTATTTTTTTTAATTGGCGTAATGATACCCTGAATCTAAAAATAAATTGATTTGTGTCCTGGAAAACATAGAATGAATCCTCAGATGAAGAAACAATGACATCTATGCCAAGAAGAAGGTATGTGTTTACACATGATACGTTTTCTCTAATTAGTAACTTTTCACTGTGACTACAAAGGGAACTGGCAACATAAGGAAGAATAAAGGATACATACGATAGTTCTCCACATTCTCTGGGTCAGTACTTCGGCAGAACAACTCCAGAGCCCATCCTTCCAGCGTGGACACTGCTGCCTTTCATGCGAAGCAGCTGGGAGACAGGCTGGCCAAAGGGAGTCCACAGATAATGACTGGGACCATATCACTGTATTTGGTTCAGGGTAAACTTCCCATAATGAAAACAGAGCAACCTTTTCAATTCAACAAACACAGACTTGTGTGTCTCGGCACTCTATTGAATACTCCTGGGAAACCGAATGTCAGACTCGGCCCTCAGTGCAGGAGACACTTGGCATCTCGCATCATGGGAGGAAACACAGAAGACCTTTGCACAAAGCAATGTGTCCTAAGGCCAGTTAGAGGGAAGCAAACCGTGTCCAGAGGATCTAGACAAACCCTCCTATTTGGGGGTCAGAGAGAATGAGTGAGGAGGCGACTGGTACTCTAGATCAAAACCGGCAGGTGAAGGTGACTGTGGAAAGGGCATTTCTGGCAAAGGGAGACAGTCAAACAAAGCCCGAGAGGACGGCCTGAGGTTGGGTGAGGGCTGCAATCGCTCTTCTGGCTGGAACATTGAGGCCAGAAGGGAGACAGGCTGGGCCTGCAGATTACATTTAATTTTGCATGCCTGGCTAAGGAGTCCCTAATTCTGAAAGGAACATCTTTTGAATAGAGGGTGGACAGAACACCTAAACATATATGCAAATGGGAAAATGGTTATAAGTGAAAGATGCAGACACAATTCAAACATTATCTGGAGGAATAAAGGCAAGAAAGTCATGAATATAAATATATCGACTCTGTAGTTAAAGAGGGTATCTCTGTGCTATTTTATCTTTTAAAAAGTAATCAATTTGATAGATGCATAGAAATTCAATACAAATGAATATACACAGGTGAGTGGGGCAAGGGTGAGTCATGTAATGAAGAAAGGAACAGGGTGCAGAGACCATTTCAAGCGGAGTCCGGGGAGAGAAGGTTTCAGGTCAGAATGCAGATCAGCGGAGAAGCTAAAAGAATGCAGTTTTATGCAGTGCAAAAGCTCTGATCTCTAAGTGCGAGTCCCCTACTGTGGCTATTAGAAGAACCTCTGAAGAGTCACTCATGCAAAAAATGCTCCATTGCCATTGTTATCAGGCTCATAAGTTTGCACAGCCAGATAAGTAGACACACGCTCCATTGCATCTTGTGAATATCATAGCTTTTGCTCAAGTGTTACACTGAAATCCTTGGACTATGTCATTTACCCTACCATATATTTCTTACTCGATTTAAAAATACAACTCAAAAGACATGCATAAAGGCGAAGCAACCACACCCAAAGATTGACATTTAAGTTAAAAATAGAAATTGGGAGGCACCCAATGTGTGCAGTTGATGCCCACCAGACAACACGTGGAATGCATAAAAAGTTTGAATTAAATATTTTAAAATCACAGTTTTGTAGATTGTTCTTTTTTTTTTTTTTCTTTCTCACCAAGGTGAGCTCACATAGATAAATTCACAGCCCTTTGTTAGATGATTTGGGAGATAGATGCAAAGCAGAAAAGATATATTTTTGCCTCCGAGGACTTCATAGCTTTGTGGGAAAGATGAGTCGTGTACTACGGACCTGTACGTGGTGGGCTTGCATTGACGGATGGAGAGAGGGATTTGTAGCCACTATAATTCCACAGAATGTTGTACTTACTGGGAAAATCAAATGCATTAAATAGCTTCATTCCATAAAGAGCTTTCTCTGCATGTTTTTTGTTTGTTTGTTTGTTTGTTTGTTTTTTTAGTATCTGGTATACCTTAGGTGCCGGAGAAGCAGAGACGAGTAAGAATGGTTTCTGCCCTTGAGGAGTGAGTCCACCAGGTAAAAACAGTGACATGTAAACAATTCCAGTAGCACACAAAACTCCGTATACAGGGGGGTGAGCCATGTGCTTCACACGCAAAGGAACGTGACGACCTCTCTCTTTCACGATGTACGGTTTCACTACTGAAAGAATTCCTTCCACAAAAACCAATGCCAGGAAACCTTCGTCTAGCATTTTTGCTGCCATGGTCATAAAATCCGTATCAGAGCAGCAACCCTGATGACCATATTTGAATGTCCAATGGGTCCCGTACTTCTCATTAACTGTGGCCTAATGTGTATTAGAGGTAAGAAGACGCCCAGTTTCCATTTAATTCCTGAATAATTCTAATGACCATTAGACATGATGTTTTATCTAAGCATAAAAGCACATAGAAAAATCAAAGGCTGGACTTTAAAGACTTAGGCTTTTCTGGTAGTGAACATCAGGGTTGAGAATGGCAGATGCAAGCAAGGCAGGCTGGGTGCACATTTAAAGAAGCACCCACTCTTCCTTGAATGGGAGTGGCAAGCAGTGCTTCCTGGACAGGGGTGCCTGAGCACCTAGCTTTGCATCACCATCGGCTCCATTCTGGAGGGAATAGTTTAAAACAAAATTTTTTTCTTTATTGATTTTAGAGAGAGAGAGGGAGAGATAGAAACATCGATGAGAGAGAACATTGACTGGCCGCCTCCTGCATGCCCCCCACTGGGGATTTGGCCCACAACCTGGGCATGTGTCCTGACCGGGAATCGAACCGGCGACCTCTTGGTGCATGGGTTGATGCTCAACCACTGAGCCACACCAGCCAGGCTGGAGGAAATAGTTCAAAGGGAGAACGGGATAGAAGGACATGTTGTTAAAAGAAGCCTATAGGAACCAGAGAAATGGACCCAGACCACCATTTCACAGAGGCCTTTCTCCAGGCCACGATGCCCCCTTAGAAGAGCCTGACAACAAGTCCCAGGGAGTCCTGCAGCAGGCAGGAAGCGCAGACTACCCCTGGGTCTCTTCCTCCTTTTCACTAAGCCTGGTCAGAGTCATCCTGAACCAAGTCCTTGACTTGGCTATAGCCAGTGACAGACACCTCAAAGCGATTACATTAGAGCTATTTTTGAGTAAGTCTTCATGTGCTTAATTTCAAAATGTACTCAGGATTGGTTTAGTCAGGTGTGGTAAGAGAGAGACACTTCAATGAAGGGAGAGGTTGTTATACTCATATACCACCATCTCTTGTCGATAGCCAGCGAGCAAGAGAAATCCCAAGCCATTCGGGCGTGATTCCCAGAGCTCGAGTCCTACCAGGTGGAGCCTGTCGAGACCGGGTATCATTCTGAGCACGGGTCTTTCAGTGGGACTGTATAATAAAGATATCACAGTGGTCTTTCCAGGTCAAAGAGAACACCTGTGGGAGTTAGGGTCATTAATGGGAAAAGGAGCAAGAATAAGAGCCCACTTGAGTAAACAGATCAAGGGTGGGCACTCAGCCACACGCAGGCAATCCTGCTTCCGCGTCTGTTACCAGCAACGCTTGGGTCATGGACTGACGAAGACACTTGTGCCACGGGGCACACAGGCTCAAATCTGCCTCCTGCCCTGGCGGCACCTTTACAAGTCTTATTTACACAACAACAACTGTATAACTCAGCAATTCCACTCATAGAAGTGAAAATTCGTGTCGGCAAAAGTCTTATACAAGAATGTTTATAGCAGCTTGACTCATAAAAGCCCCAAACTGGAAATAATCCATATGTCCATCCACAAACTGGTATATTCATGCAATGGAGAATTACTGAGCCATAAGCTGGAACAAACCACTGATACATGCGATAATGCGTGTTACTTTGGAAAACAGTGAATGAGAGAAGTCACATGTAACTGTACTTATATGACGTTCCAGAATAGGCTAAACTAACCTAAGGTGGCTACATCTTGTGGGGAGGGGTTGACAATTGCCTGGGAAAGACTTTAAATGTTCATTACATTGTACAAGATAATTTAAATGTTCAATATATGGATAGGGGTGTGGGTTACACAGGGGTATGCATTTGTCAAAACCGAACAAATTGCATACTTAGAATGTCTACACTTCTCTGCAGAAAAATTATACCTCAATAAAAAAAATCAATAAATGAATGAACATTCCACTTTAAGTTCCTATTCTACAGATGCATACAGATTTTTAAATAAAATAGAGAGTTCCTTGTAGGTCAGGAAGGATCCTAGACTATGTGTAAGAGAACAGGGTGTTCATTTTAGGGTTCCCTAACAGCTCTGACCCCAGTATATCCAGTTGAATGAAAGACAGGAGGGGCTTTCTCCCTGCTGCCCAGCTCTCAAGACACAAGTGCTCCCTAAAACTTACTGATATTAATGTGAGACTCAGCTGGACAGGTGATAAGGCAAGGACCTAGGATGCTCACAGGTTCCTGTACCCCCATGAGGACAGTCACTTCCCCACCCACCTTCAGTACTGCATCTGATAATTCCCTGGGATACCCTACCCTTAGAGGGGTTGCTTATAGAACTCATTGCTTGAGGGCTCAAGATTCTACATAGGTTCCTGTGCTTTCTGACAGTGTCCATATTATCTAAAACCACGTGGATACAATTGTGAGGATGGGGTTGGACAGAGGAGAGTACCGGTCAGAGTACCTTCAGTACCATGAAGGCATGGGTGGCCTCACAGGCTGGTAGGTATATGGACGCAGATTCAAGAATGAGGCAGTGGGCTGGACAGACCTGAGGCTGTAGTGGAAGGGCAGTGTATGAAGAGGAAGGTTTCCCATCCCAAGGTTCTCCGTTCCCTCCACAGCCACCGATGCTTATGATGGCCTCGCTCTTCTGCCCTTTATAGAACCTGCTCATTGGTGAGGAGAAGGGGCAGAGAGGCGATGTCTACTCTGTGTTCAGTGAGAGAAGAGGTGTCTTGTCTCCAAGGTATATGAAGAAGCCATGTAGCAAAGTAGCTAAGAGCAGATTGGAGCCAAATACCTACATCTCAGTTTCACTTCTTCTAGCTGTTTGAACTTGGACAATGAATTTAACCTCCCCTTTGGGTTTTTCATCTGTAAAAATGGAGATACTGTTTATATGGAGGGCCGCTGGGGAATTAAATGGGTCAATTAGATGGGTAGGGTGTTCTGAAAAATGTCGGCGACCCATCAGCACACAGTAAATAGCAGTGATGTGCATTAAAGCTTATCCCCGGGTTCCTTTGCACTGTGCACAAATGCATGGATGCTTCTGCTGCAAGTAACATAGATTGTTATCAGATATTTAGAGATCAGACTAAGAATCAAGGAGGAACCACCTCAGGAAAGTCATTTCTTAATTTTCGGATCCTGTAGACATTCTGCTAGGGCTAATCGTATTCCAATCCTAGGTCAGATTTCCAGGCAACCACGTCATGACTTGGACACTCCTTCTCACATCTACACCTCCCCCCACCTCCACACACACAGTGGTACCCAGTTACATGCTGACCCATAACTTCCCAAACTTCCCAAGATACACCTCCCTCTGCAGGAAGCTTATGTCCAAGAACTCTTTCAAAGCATATTTGCACTATTGTTGCTATTTTTGCTAAAATTTCTAGAGTCTGAATTTTTGCCAAACAAAACAAAAACTTTCCTTCTTAATTTTTGGGTTTGCTGATAAGTTTCATTGACTTTTCTAAGTCCAAGAGAAAACAGTTTTGTTAGAAAAAATCCATCTCACTGATTAAAGAAAAGTCTGCATTCTTCTTCTCACCAGATGAACCAAAACAGCCCAGGATTAGAGTAAACAGCATTAAAAACACAATTAAAGAAAACAAGCAAGAGATTGTTTTTTGTTTTGTTTTTAATCTATACCTTTAACTGTAGCTGACATTATTCTCCGTGCTTTGCATGTAATTCTGGGCAGTCTTTATAAAATCTGAAACCTAATTCTTTTCTTGAAACTTCATTCTTTTAGCTCTCTTACTTTTACCTGTTTATCCAGGAGCAAAGATATAGAAGTGGAGAATTTGCTTGTCCGGGAGATTTATTTCATGGATACAATTTTATTTTTATGTTTCCCTGTTTCTGTTTTATACACCCTCGGGCGATCTGGTCCATGGTTTCCCAAACACTGGAGTTATAAGTGGGCCACTCTGTCCTAATAGTCATCATAATTTCTGCTCTACAGATTCAGTTTGATAAGGTTTAAAAATTCTGAACATTTCATTTTAGTGAGAAAGTAAATTGGAAGCGTGACTTCTGGCCTGCTGCTGTGCCTCCACGGCCTATGTCACCTCTCCCGAGCTAATAATTTAATTATGGTAAGTACAGGGTGCTTTTGAATTCATTCAAATGGTGTGTATGTACACACAATCACCAATGCCTCTGAAATGTTATTAATAACTATCTGCTAATTATGTCAATAAATTAATTGGACCTGTACTTCTATTGATATGGCCCCTCTGTCCTGCTGCTTCTATTCCTTTGGACTTTTAACCCTGGGCTCTAACAAGCTGCCAGCTTGCTCCTCGTGTGTACGTTTTGCCTGGATTGTTACGCTTTAATGTGTGCTCTGCTCAGCCCCGAATACCCCCTCCTTTAATTCATTTATTGACTCCTGGATGTTTTGCAAGAAACACTGCAGTGGTTTAGAAATGTATTTGGTAAGGCATTGATTAACCCTTTTAATCACCTAATTAACCATGAATGAAGGATTTAAATAGGTTTAGTTTTCTTTTTAAAATGGTCTGTATAAACTGTAAACCAGAGTGATACAAGTTAACAATGCGTCTGTCTTATTTTCCAATCAGCTCCCTGACGGTCCTGAAGCAACAGGACAGGGCAGAGGTTTGGCACCTGTCTCTAACATGTATGTAACAGTATGCTCTTTCCCTCAAACAGCTTTCAGATCATTGCACATACAGAATGCAATTACCGGAAAGCAGTAAAAGCGTGACTTTGAAAGGAACACGATGCCCCGAGCAATCGGTCGCTATAGCAGATGGGATGCAATGCTACACCTGCAGGTTAAACTTCAGGAAATGAAAGAACAATTTTTATGAAAGGCGCTACGTTCATTTCACAGAGACATTTTCTTTAGCATCAAGTTCGTTGTAAGGTGTTGCTGTCAGAGAACTTTCTGGTTTCCTGACTTCTTACATTGCATTACATATAATGTCTATTATATGTCTTTACCAAAGTGGATTATAGACAAAATAATAGCAGCAGCTCGTCCTGCGCTGAAAGGCAGGCGCTTCGGGAGCAAAGCATCCTTCCCCTGCTCCGGCCTTCTCATGGAACAATGCACTTGGCAAAGAGCAAACCCCTTTGTCCCTTTCTCTTCCCTGAAAAAGCCATGCTGACAGCACAGTTCCCCAAAGACGACGTCTGAAGCTTCAGGGTGGAATTCAAGCCAGCCAACCTTAACCGCTGAGCAGCTTCTGGGGGGCAAACGGGGACAGGCAGTAAAGAGGTCTGAGGTCGAAAGTCCCGAGACAGTTCAGTGCCAAGGAGGAGCCTTCTTTTCCCGGCCCCTGTCCACATCCAGGGCAGAAGGCCGCTGGACAGCCTAGAGGGTCCACAGGATTGAAATACATTGCACAGTTCATTTCCTTATCTTTGCATTCCTGAGTGAATTTTCCCTGATTCTGGCAGAAACACCAGTCAGGGCAGAAGGAAAGGGTGGAAGTAACAGCCACTCTCTCAGGAGGATGAGAGAGGTTTGAGTCAGCATTCAGAGGCAGAGACAGACCTCAGATGAGAAGGGCGAGGGTTCTGGTCCAAGCCCCAGGCTCTTAAGTGAGCTGCCACAGGAGTGTCTGGCTGTGTCAACAGAGCAGCCGAAGGAACTGGTTCCATTTCCGAAATTTCCTGTCTGAAAGGTAAAGCAACCTTGTTTCTTCGTTATAATTCACATTCAAGGGAAAGATACTCTGTAAGTACCAACTATTATGCTAAGTGCATGCTCATTTTAACCATTAAGATAGCATTCTATTTCTTTGTTAAAGTACTTACAGAAGAATTACTTTTAAAAACGGTTTTCAAAGGCTCCTCCCACCCCGTCCTTCAGCCTGTAGATCCAGAAACACAGCTCTGAGCACAGCTGGGGAATTGAGAAATCTCCAGGAATGTTAAAGACTCACAACTCTAAGTTAATTCTATACTGGGGCAAATGTTAGGATGTTTTCTAGTCATTTATATGACCTAAGTCCAAAAGACTTGAAAAATACTATGGGTTATTTACTTTTTTCATATTAGCGTCTGACCTATCATTATCATTTGAACATGTGTAAACATGACTATTTTTGCCCTTTGCTTTCAGAAGGGTTTGGCACATAATAAATTCTACCAGGCATTTAAATAACTTCATGACCAATTCTGGTAATGTTTTTGCACTGTCATCATTCCAAGGGGCATGGGAAAACTTTCAAATATTATAATATTTAGAAGTTAGATATCTGGGGACATAGTAATTTGAAGATAGTTTATAAGGCAACCTGGTACTATAATCTAGAAAATGAGGAAATTTCCTTTGAACAGATAGTTATAATTATTAATTTTTTTCTGTAATTTATTGATTTTTTTTGAGAGTTAGAGAAAGGAAAAGGGAGAGAGATAGAAACATTGATGTGAGAGTGAAACATTGATCGGCTGCCTCTTGCACGCCCCCTACTGGGGATCAAGCCCACAACCCAGGTATGTGCCCTGACCAGGAATTGGACCGGCAACTTTTTGGTGGGTGCACCTGAGCCACACTGGCCAGGGATTTTTTTTGTCCACAATATTTTATCCACCATGGAAAATTCTGGCACGAAGGGGCTAAATGTAATTGATGTATAGGATTGTTTACATCACAAAGGTCCAAAAGTCAAAGTTAAGATTAACATAGCTTCAGAGTTCCAATCGCAACAGGTCCAGGTTTGAAACCTATCCTCCTCCGTCATCATGAGGAGAGATAAAAGATAAAAATATTTTTAAAGTAGCTCTAGCTCTAAGCAAGTTAAGCAATCCCACCAACCTGAAATAGAACGATAACCCAAAGGCCAGTGCTATTGGCCTGACAGTTGCCAAGTCTGGAATCTGGCAGACCGGATGAGTTTCACTCAGGTGAAGGGCACAGAAAGGGTCCCTTACGAGGATGGAGATCACAGCTGGACTTGCTCCTTGGAGCTGGTGACTGGGTAGGAGTCCCAACCCCTGTCAATCACATTTAAAAAGGCAAAAAGCAAAGCCTGCGATCACACACTTTCTAAAATAATCAGGTACATTTTTAAATGACTTCAAATGTTTACCTCTGATATATAAAGAGCTTAAAAGTCATCACTCTCATTCTTACAACAACAACAAAAGGCTGAACCACAGACAACTAACACTTTGCTCACACCCAACAGAGAACTGAGGCTACAGGACCGAAGTCCACCCTTGAAAACTGCAGCGGTCAGTCCAGAGCCAGAGTTCCGACACCTGCTTACCAGGAGCAGAAGCAAGCAGAGCTATAAACTGGTAGGAAAGCATAGATGGTCATTTTGGAGAATTGCTGAAAGCTGAGTGTGGTCTAGTGGGTAAGTGAGAAACTCCCGGGGGGCAGTCTAAGGGACAGATCTCCAGGAGCCTCCCAGGTGCCCAGGGTGAAGAGCCCAGAAAGATCCCTGTTGGCTCTGTCAGGGGGTGGGGAAGCGTAATCATTGTGAAATGCACCCAGAGCATTCTCCACCAAACAGTCTATACTCTGGGGAAATGGTTTTTACAGAGGCACAGTCATAACAAGAACCCATCTCAGAGAAGGGCGTTTCTGAAATTCTTTCTGTTTATCTAAGAGGGAAAGCCTAGAAACACTTGTGAGGGTCCCAGCTCAGGGACACTGCCCATTAAAAGACTGAGCTGTCGTCCGATGATGATAGGACGCCTCCCCATTCCACATTACCAGGTCAGCAGGCTCCAGGACAAAACAGTGGATGGCAGGTTGGGAGCTGCAAGACCCAGATTCCCTCTGAGAAGGAGTACCCAGCCCATGCCAAAGCCAGAAGAGGGCACAAAGGCAAGGACACTGGGCACGCTTGGCTCTCTGGCACCTACATCAACAGCAAACATGAAACACAGCCAACTCCTGGCCAGATTAATATAAAAATCATACAGGCCTATACCGCAGGCCTATACCGCAGGTCTCGTTATGTAATAATCCATCATGTCTGGCTTTGAACAGAAAATTACAAGGCATGTGAAAAGGCAAACACAACACACACACACACACACACACACACACACACTGTCTGAAGAGGCAAAATGAACACCAGAATCACAAGATTTGGGGATTATCAGACATGGAATCTAAAATAACTATACTACTATGTTAAGGGTGATCATGAAAAATTTAGACAACATGCAAGAACAGATTGATGAGAGATGGAAACTCTAAGGACGAATACAAATAAATCCACACCCAAACATTTCTTAGTGGAACTTCAGAGGCTCAAGGATAAAGAAAAAATATTAAAAGGTAACAGAGAGAAAAGTCATTTTAATCTCATGGAAGGACAGAGTGACAGCAGACTCTAGTTACACCGGATGCCCAGTATAAAAATCTAAAAGAAGTAACCTGAAGAAAAGTAATTGTCAATAAAGAATTTCATGTCTAACCAAACCTTTACTCAAGAGTTGGCATTTAAAATGTGCTAAATTTTTGCCTTGCTTGGAGGAGGATGGAGATATATACTTAGACATGATTTTAGTTAAAAAGATAATAGGAAAAGTATAAAAAATAGTAATATATTTGAATTGGAAAGGAAAAAAAGAAAATAAATCAAATAAAGATTACAGTTCACAAAAAAGAAAAAACATGAAAGGGAATTATGGAAATATGTATTTCATTACCATAAATAAAATGATTACTGTTAGGTTATTTAAGGCAATAGATTACTAACACAGAAACATTTTTGTAAAACAAAATACACAGAAGGATGGAAAAGAAATGGATATAAATAAATATATCAGAAATATACTAACCAAAATAAGTCTTGTGTGCCTATATTTCTATCAAAGAGAATTTACGGAAAACATTATTAGAGATGAGGCAGAGCCCTAATTGATAATAAGTGGAAAATGCAAGAGTACCTAACCAGCAAGAACTTAGGTGTTCTTTCCAGCATCTCCTATATAGCTATTAGCCATAAACTGACACAACTAAAGACAAAATTGACAAATTATCGTGGTACATTTTTTACATTCCTATTAGAAATTTTTCTGCCAAAAAGTTTTCTGGAAATAAAGGAGCAACCGAATGAATAAGATTGATATCCAACAAAACCTTGGTATACAAACAGTATTTACAAAATCTGAGTAAGAACTAAGTCATAAAATAATTCTTAAACATTTCAAATAATTGATACCACACAGTATATTATCTCTGTTCATGACACAAAGAAGTTAGGAAGCAGTAGTAAGTGATAGTCCCCTCAAACCCGTATACACCTCTAAATAACTAAGGGATTGGGACAACACAGTGTGAATTGGAAACTATTTAAAGCCCAGTGACAATGAATGAACACCGTGGGATGCTGTGCGAGCAGAACTGAAGTTTCATCATAGTACTAAAAGCACTTTTTAGGAAAAGACGATTATAGCTAAATTTTCAATTCAAGAAGCTAACAACAAAGTACAAATCAAAAGAATGAAGAAAATACTATAGATAATAGCATGAGTTAAGGAAACTGAGCAGCCCTGGCCGGTTTGGCTCAGCAGTTAGAGCGTCGGCCTGCGGTCCTGAGAGACCCGGGTTCGGTTCCTGCTAAGGGCACGCACCTCGGTTGCAGTTTGTCCCCGGCCCTGGTTGGGTCGTGCGGGAGGCAGCCACTTGATGTGTCCCTTTCACGTCGATGTTTCTCTCTCTCTCTTCCTCTCTCTCTCCCTCCCACTCTATCTGAGCAAAAAATGGAAAAATGTCCTCGGATGAGGATAAAAAAAAAAAAAAAGAAAAACAGAGAAAATTAGCAGATTCAAAGCTGATTCTTTGGAAAGAATCACAAAACAAACTGTCTTGAAGTAAGGTGGGTCAAACGATGGGGCGGAGAGACAAATCAGAATTTAAACACCAGCACAGGACATGTACAGAGATTTACATTTTTATGAAATTAGTTTGAATACCATTTTCCAACACATGTTACAAGTCAGATGAATGGCAAAGTATAAATTACTAACTTTACTTAATAAGAAAAAGGAATCTAATTGTTGCCCCCTCTGGGATGCTAATAAGTTTTACTTTTTTGAGGTATACAATGTGATGATTTAAGAAGAATTATACCGTATGCTAGAAGATGAGAAGGAGAATTTGAAAAAATAGAACGGGGTAAAGAAGCTGGAAGCACCGGGCAGGAGTGGAAAGGAGCAGGTGTGTGTGATGGAGTGGTTTGTCTGACACTCACATTGAAGGTTAAGGTAGGTGTCCCTGAGAAGGCAGGTTCAGAAGGGAGGAAACGAGCCATGTTAATACTTAGGGAAAGAGTATTCCAAGCACACAAAAGAGCTAGAGCAAAATGTCAGTGCAAACAGGTCCCCAGAATGTTCCAGGTCCAACAAAGGGGCCCGTGTTCCCGGAGCAGAGGAATCGAAAGGCGGGGCGAGTAGAAGACGGAGGTCAGATTGATACAAGAATTGTACTTGTAAATGTTCTCTTAACCGCAACGAAGAGATAATCCTTCAAACCCTTTTCAAAAAACAGAAATAGGTTAGAAAGAATGCGGAACTTCTTTTATGAAACTGATTTAATCTTGACACCGAAATGAGATAAGTAGAAAACTAGATAATTATAGACCTCTCATACTTAGGAACATAGACGGAAAAACCCTAATACAATATTGGCAAATCAAATCGAACAACGTGCCTAGATTTAATCTTGCCCAAGAAAAGATTTTCTTAAGAATGTAAGGCTAGTAAGTACCACATAAGAAAAATCATTCTATGCATATATGCGTATTAATGCATATCATATTAATAAGTTCAATAATAAAAATATAATCCTCTTAACTGAGGACTACCCACAGTGGCCAGGATGGAAGTCACCTTGGCTGGAACGGCGAGTGCCCAGCTGAGGGCCACACTCGTAAGCAGTCACCTACAAGCTGCTACAGCCTGTCACTCTGGCTTGTCCTATAGTAATAATCTGCACTCTTCTTCCCAAAGATAAACTTTTTCCTCCTAAGGGGACAATACAAGGTCCCCTCCAGTTACTCCAGTGATTTTATTCCAAAATCCTGGACCTTTAGGACCTTCCTTCATGAGGTCCAGAATATTCCCTGTTGGGACATCAGCTTGTGATCTAAAAGGTCGTTTGTCCCTTCTCCCTTCACAATATACAATCATGGAATAGACAGAATAATAATTGCAAACACATGGAGTCAATTACAATTATAGTGTTGATTAAATGTTGCTGGATAGGAACTGCAAAGGCTCCGTGTCCCGGGCAGCGGAGGAAATGCAGCTCAGAGGGGTTTGTCTCGGGATGAGCCACCTTGCCCATCGTCCTCCGTACTTCTCAGCCACGCCCTCTGGAGGTTCTTTGTTTGCATGCCCACACCTGGAACAGGTGCTGGCCCGTATCTCTCTTGAGGGGCTACGTAGCCCTCTTAGTAGACATTCAACTACTGCCGTTTTGAGATCCTGGAAGCTTGTGTAGACCAGTCCTGTGGCCTAAGATTCCTCAGAAACTGAGTAGGTTCCTGATCTGTTTGATACCAGTCAGTGCCATGTTCAAGTAACCTCGCCCCAGCTCTTTTCAGAACACCTTCTGGCTTACGTGCGGGAATCCGTTTTGAGCCCATTCCTGTCACCCTCATTTTAATGGGGCATAGCCTATGGAAATCTGAAACAAAAATGTCTTCGTGAGACATCAATATTAATCTGATTTTCTGGAGCAATGCTGCATCTCTCTCTTAATTTGGCTGAAAGTCTTAATTTTTTTCGTTGTTGACACTATTACAGATGTCGCTCACTTTCCCGCTTTACCCATTGCCACCCAGCCCCCAGCCCCTCGCCCCCTCCCTCTGGCCATCACCCCACTGCTATCTGTGCCATGGGCTATGCATCTATGTTCTTTGGCTAATCTCTTCACCTTCTTTCATGCAGTCGCCCATCCCCCTTCCCTCTGTCGGTCTGTGTGTTCCATGTTTGGCTGAAGGTCTTTTTTAAAAAATATTTTTTCTTTATTGATTTTTAGAGAGAGAGGAAAGGAGAGAGAGAGAGATAGAAACATCAATGAGAGAGAACATTGATTGGCCGCCTCCTGCATGCACCCCACTGGGGATCGGGCCCACAACCTGGACATGTGCCCTGACCAGGAATCGAACTGGCGACCTCTTGGTGCATGGGTCGATGCTCAACCACTGAGCCACACCACCTGGGCTTGGCTGAAGGTCTTAATGGCAGGGTTTTGTAAAAGACTTTACACCAACAGTCTTAGCTCTCATTCTTTGTGATATAGAATTGTGTTTCCAAACACTGCTTACACATTTTCCAGTTCTTGTTTGCATTCATCTTTCCTTGCTATGGCTTTCTAAAAGCAGCAAGGAGCAGTCAATCTACATCACATGATAGTTCTATCCACCTGCTCTCCATAAAGTTATTATCCCCACAGGCTCATGGTCCGCTTTCTCAGTTGTCATACATGACAGTTCTAACAGAAACTTTGCTATGGCGTGATACCTATATAAGCTTTCAGCCTCAAGATCTACTTTGCCACCCAAGAGGTAGCCTCGCAGTCAATGACGCAGACAGTATTTTAGGTTTTCTTATGTCGGAACCCTACTTTCAGGTATTAATTTGTATTATAGTTAGTATCCAGTCTAAGCTTCTATATCAAAACCGAGGGGCTCAAACCAGACACACGGTCATTTCACTTTCATAAGACTATCCGTATGGACGTCGGTCTCTGCTCTGTGACGTGACCCAGGTGCCTGGCTAGTGGGATATCAGGTGTAGCTAAGGTTTCCACAGCGGCTGCCGTGTCTGTCCAGCACAAAGGAGAGCGAGGAGCAGAGGAACATGGGGAAACGCAGTACATCCCGCTGAGGGGTTCTGTGAGCAGGAAGGCGGTGTAAACAGGGTAGAGAGGAAAGCCCACCACTTACAGCAGCTGTAGAGCCCACGACCAAAATCAAACATACAAACACAGTATAAACTGACATGATAAGACATAGCATACAATGGCATATGCTGTGATATGTTCACATGAACTACTACAAGTCCCACTGAGATTTAACAGGTTAATAAATCCATGTCTGTAACCCAGTGAGGTAGTCCTTTGATGTTACAAATAACATGGTGGCATTTTAAAATGTAGCACTATTTAGCATCAATAACCCAGGGAGTGGTTCTTGGACACTAATAAAAGGTAACATAGTAACAGCTTAATAGTTCTCAAAATACAATGATGGAACTTTTCTGTGTTACAGTCTTAGAACAAAAAGAATGGGAAAATGAGGTTTTTGACATCACTTTAGGAAAGAGTAGTCTGGATGCTTGTCATGTGACCCAACGATAGATCTTCCTAGTGCCTTTGGCTAACATCACTTGAAATGATTTATCAAAGCTGCAACATTCAAAATGATATCATTAGCTTTCTAAAGCCCTCAGATTTCTGGATTTAAGACCAAATGGAAACCGCCGTGGTACTAACAGGCCACATTTTTACTGAATCAAAATAAAAACTTGGGTAGGTTTATTTTAAGTAGCATATTTAACAGATAAGATCTACATCTTCAGGCACAGTGTCTTCCCTCCTCCTATTGCCCAGTTCCCTTGGTTCTGTTGAGGTTCCTTTCACCAAAAAAATCATCAACCATCTGTTTCTTCCTCCATTCCCCCCACTGAACCTCGCCCTCTCCCAGGATCCTTCTTCTCAGCCAACTCCAGCTACCCCAGAGTGACTTTCTTCTCTGGATTTCCATTTGTCAAAAGTAGTCTTCACTCCCTGCATCGAATTCCTTCATGTCCCTTCTCCCTGCTGCTTTCCAAAATGCTGCCTCCATCCACAGCACTCCCCAAAGCCTCTCTCACAAAGTGAGCAAAACGTTCTATTTTTAAGTCCTGTGTATACTTTTTTGTTCTCTTCTTGCCCAACCCCTTTGTGACTTTGATCATGGCTTGACCCCTGACCTACTCTTTGGCTGCCGGGACAACTCGGTGCTCCCCCTCTACTCCTTACTTTCTGGTCACTTCTCCCTACTTCCTTTTGCTGGCTCGTCTTTATCTACTTTTGGATGTTGACATTCCTCGTAAATCGGTTCTCGGCCACCTTAAATTCTTCGAGCACGTTTTCCCTAGACAATTCCATCCTCGCTGTTTCAGCACCTTCCTGGGCCTAGATGACTAACAAATGGATACATTGGGCTAAGCCTCTCTTCCCAGCTTCAGGGTCATGTATCCATCTGCTCGTGTGATATCTTCGAATGAATCTTTCCATGACACCTCCAAGTCAGTGTGTCCCAGCAATCTGGTCATCTTTTAGCTTGGTTCTCTTTCAGCGATCCTCAGCTAGTGAACGGCACCTTCCCTCATCAAGTTCTTCACCTCGGAGAGCTGGAAATGAGCCGCGAAGCACCGTGCCTGGGAGAGTCCACACCAGAATAACAACCCCCTCTCAACACAGCTAAACTGCTGTCATTAATACGTGTGAACGGGAATGAATAATAAAGACTACCACAGCAACTCAGACATTAGAACCCCTTTTGTTGAACTTTGCATGTATATAGTCATGCTGGAAATAAAATAATTCATATATATGATTAAAAATTATGATTTAGTAAAAATAAAAAAAAATAATTACTTCATACATGTAAGGTACAGTTATGTATTTTTTATAAAAAAGGGGGAAAACGGCACTGACATCTTGGTTGTTGCAGTAATGAATAATAATTCAGTTTCTGTTTCTGAGTCTTCAGTGCTGCAGATTTGTCAAAGTCAAAGTTGATCTCCATGTATTCATGAGTAATAGACGGTACAGCAGATTTGTCAATCTTTCTTCACTCAGAGTTAAAGAATTTTATTTTAATTTTCAATTTTTCTTTGACATGAAACAACAGACATACAAATAGTTGAGCGAAGTCTCGAACAAAGGATAGGTCTGACAGAGATTGATAAAAATCACATTTCACACACACACAATCAGGAACTGCCATCCTGAGCTGGTCACTGTTTCTTCAGAACCGATTCAAGCAGGTTTCAATTGTTCCACTGTCAAAAATCTTTAAACACAAAGAGAAACCCCAAAGGGTCATTTAGAATGACAGAATTGGAATAATTCAGGTTCCCTTTCCCGTCTTCACCATCACTGGGCTGTCATCCTTGATTTCCTGCCTATTGTTTAAATGCAGGCAGATGCGGTGGAACTGGGATTGGAAATACAAAATGTGCCCAAATGAACTAAGGGATCCTCAATCTTCAGGACCTACTGCCTGAATGAACTCATAGCATAGAGGTCACACGTGAAGGGAGCAGATGTGTACCTGGGAGAATTCCAAGTAAACTCCTTGTAGACAGATGCTAAAGGACAAATTAACAACATGTGTTCAGCCCAGCCAGTGTGGCTCAGTGGTTGAGCGTTGACCCATGCACCAGTAGGTCACCAGTTTGATTCCCAGTCAGGGCACATGCTTGGGTTGTGGGCCAAATCCCCAGTGAGGGGCATGCAGGAGGCGACCAATCAATGTTCTCTCATCAATGTTTCTATCTCTCTCCCTCTCCCTTCCTCTCTCTCTAAAATCAATAAAGAAAAAAAAAGTGTTCACTGAAAGTTTTATATATATATATGTATATGTATATGTATAAATATATGTACATAAAAATATATGTATATACATATATATGTATATGTATAAATATATGTATATATTTATATGTGTGTGTGTGTATATATATATATATATATATATATATATATATATATATATATTACTCAACAACAACTACAAGAATTGTAAGAATTTAGACCAATAAAAGATTTTACTGAGAAAAATGTTTTATCACTAACATTAATTTTTGGCATGATGGAATTTTGTATCCTGATTATGGTGATGTTCCCCTGAATCAAAACAGGTCTAAAAATTCATTGAACTGTACACCAAACAGAACAAAAATAAAACCCTATGAGCTACATACATAAATATTGTATATATATGAATTGAATTATGTATATGAATTATATATTATACATGAAGTACAGTGATTTTTGCACAACATGTGCATTTGTCAAAACTCTTGACATTAGAATTAGTAAATGTTCTATGTAAATTATATCTAAAATGTTTTAAATTGAAACATTCCTGGAGCATAATGATAGTAAAGAACAGAGCGCCTCTAGTGGGTTGCATTGTTATTTAACTACCCTACCAACAGTACACCTCCTTACTGCCTAAACCCAGGTTAGATGGTTCTCATAGGCCCACTGCCGTACGCCACTGGACCCGTACCATCTCTTACCCTTACATATGACATCCAAACAGCCCTAAACCTAACAGTTCAAGTAGCTTACAAAACAACCATGTGTCTCCATTTCATTCTCCAGCCTGAGCCACTAACACATTCTACAAGGACTCACGTGAAACGTTTCGTCTGTGGGAAGTCCTCCACCTTGGGCATGCCACTCCAACCTGATCGACAGAAGGCATCTCAAGTAATCTTTGTAAAAGGCAGAATTTTCTATGTCATACCCTTTCTTCAAATAGCTCAGTAGGTTTGCCGTTGATCTTTAAAGCTGAAATGTTAACCAGGACCTAAATATCTTACATGGCCAGGTCCCTGCCCGCTCGTTCATTTCCATCCCAGCTCTTCCCCCTGTTCTCTGACTTCTATCCACAGTGACCGTGGCAGCTGATTTTCTCCTTCTCTCTTCTCCACTGCACCCCTCGTGATCCCCTCCCCCAGCAGACAGTGCAGGAGAATGTCACCTCAGCTGAACAAATGAGCAGTTCTCCCAAGGGACTACAAATCTTGAGCAGGTGACCTAAAGAAGAAACAGTGACCAGAGATTCTTAGCAGCAACACTGGTCCAGCAACAACTCTAACTTTGTCCAGCAGACAGGTGAGTGTTCAATAGGAGTGGCTCTGATTTCTGGTTAAATTTACTTATTTTTTAAATTATATTTTATTTTTATTGTTGAGACTATTACAGATGCCCCCTCCCCCCACCCCTTGGCCCACCTCCACCGAGACCCTGCCCTCCCCTCCCTCTGGCCCTCACCACACTGTTGTCTGTGTCTGTGGGCTATGCACCTATGTTCTTTGGCTATTCTCTTCACTTTCTGCCCTACCTGCCTCCCCTCTGACATTCGTCAGTCTGCTCCATGTATCCATGTCTCTGGACCTATTTTGTCCATCAGTTTATTTTGTTCATTAGATTCCACATATAAGTGAGATCATATGGCATTTGTCTCTCTCTGACTGGCTTATTTTGCTTAGCATAATAACCTGTTGGTGGGAATGCAGACAGGTGCAGCAACTGTGGAAAACAGTATGGAGTTTCCTCAAAAAATTAAAAATGGAACTGCCTTTTGACCCAGCAATCCCACTTCTGGGGATATATCCTAAGAATCCCAAAACGTCAATCAGAAAGAATATATGCACCCCTGTGGGCATAGCAGCACTGTTTACAATAGCCAGGATCTGGAAACAGCCCCAGTGCCCATCAGCAGATGAGTGGATAAAAATGCTGTGGTACATTTACACAATGGAATACTATGCAGCTGTAAAAAGGAAGGATTTCTGGTTAAATTTAGATACAAGGTGGGCTAACATCCTGAATCCTATATTCAGTCTTGGACAATGGCACGGACTTCTCCCATTCCATTTGGGATATGGTATTGCTTGTGCTTTACTATTTTGGCTGAAGCAGGGGGTAGGTATATTACACGGAGTAGGCCCATTTACACTTCAACTTGACC
This sequence comes from Tadarida brasiliensis, assembly GCA_030848825.1. Lineage (NCBI taxonomy): Eukaryota > Metazoa > Chordata > Mammalia > Chiroptera > Molossidae > Tadarida > Tadarida brasiliensis. The sequence goes on along the minus strand of CM061270.1, from coordinate 65,857,476 downwards.
TTTCCTATAATAATTTCTTTTGTTCTGAAGGTCAAGGAACTCTGGTGAGATTTCTGCCATCTTCTAAGAACAAGAACAAGTACCCACTGGGCGGATCTGTGGATTCAGGGGCCACTGTGAGACAGGCCTGGAACAGAACTCCATTTATCGCCTGATTCCTACGCCCTCTTCTGACAGAAGGTGGTGACCGGGCTGTGATGCTCCTGCTACCTCTGTCAGCTCACATCTGACATCCAGTCGATCTCAACAATCTGGGAATTCCTCTTCTCAGTATAAAAGTAAGCCTGTGAACAGCTACATGTCGCTTCAGGAAATACTGAAAGAATCATTACTATACACATTGTAGGGTCCTTCCTCAGGGAGACCTGGCCTTTCCTTCAATGAATGGACTTTGATTCTGAGAGCTCAGTCAGATGTAGGAACTGTATAAGGAATCATGACTTATCATTGGAGCAACTGACACCAGCCTCCTGCTCATCCATTTACACACATACATATACATACGCGCACACACGCACACACACACACACACACATGTTGTTGTTTATTGGCTGATCGTCATCTCATCATGCTTCTAAGAACCAGCTGCTCTATTTATGTGTTATTGCCATTGATCCCTGCAGGCCAGGACTTCTGGTTGCAATTCTGGCCTTGATGTTATTATGGTAATTTATTCCACCTTGCTTCTGATGGCTAAATGCTGCCACTGGTCTCTACAAAATCCGTATTGACTTCAGGAAGCTCAGGGTCAGACTAGGCTGCAGAAAACAGTACTGACCCTGTTAACGTTGCTGGAGCCCCCTCCTAGCACATTTCCCATTGCCTTCGTGAAGGCAGCGGCCTCTGGACTCACCCAAGCAGTGTAACCATCGAGTGTGTTCCTGAGTCTCACGGAATAAATCCCTTCCAGCATGTTCATGTCTGCTGGTACTCTGAGCCCTTCAGTAACATCTGCCTAGGCAGCTTTGCATCTCCACCTTGTCTCCCGAGGGCCAGTGTGTTCAGACAGCTCTTGTGCCCCTGCCAGAGTGTTACATTCTGAATTACAGTAGTTCTCAAACATGGGTGCTCACTCATGTCATCCGAAGACTTTGTTAGATTATAAATGTCTGGGACTCATCTCCAGAGTTTGTGATCTGGGTTTGGGTGGAGCCTAAGAATTTGCATTTCTAACAACTTGATGCTGATCTTGCTTATGTGGGGACCAGTTCTGAGAACCCCTGTGTAGAGTGACATCGTATCAACAAATTCTTCCTTTCCAACCTTGCGCTCTACTACGCCCGCTAGCACCCACAAGAGCCATCCCCCCCTTCCTGCCAGTACGATGCCAGAGGGTTCAGAGATAGCCGCAGTTTCAGTGTTTTTGAGCCACTGAACATCAGAGTAGAAAGAAGACGTAACATGATTCCAAACGTTCTGCCTTGGGCGTCTCACCAGAGACTGGTGCTGTTCCTCAGAGGAAAGGCGGCGATGGGTGGGGTTGGGAGTGGGTGTGGCAAGCTCAGTTTGGTGCCTGGGGAGTACCAACGGAAAGGTGTGCAGTAGGTAGGAGGACATATGGTACTTGGCTAAGCAAGAAATGTGTTCAGGAGATACAGAGTACGGAGTTGGAATAAATGAATCCAATGTGGCTGAAGTCATAGAAGAGAATGACATCACCTAGAGACACCATATACAAGGTGGGGCAAAAGTAGGTTTACAGTCGTGTGTACAGGAAACAGAGAGCATACTCTGGTACAATCATTTACTAATGATTGTATTATTTTCCATATGAACAGCTGTAAACCTACTTGTGCCCCGCCCCATATGCAGAGAGGGGGAGCCAGAATAAAGGCTCGAGACAAGGAAACTGGGAGAAACACCCCGAAAGTAAGAAGGATAATTCCACAAAGGGGAGTCTTGTAGGTGAATCAGAGGAAAAACCTGGACAGGTAGGAGAGATTTTGGAAAGGGACTAGCCGACAATGTAGAAAGCTAAACAACAGTCGAGGCATATGTGCTGTGTGAGGAGTCATGAGCTATAGAAGAAATCAGGGCAATTACATGTGCCAAAGCAGTTTCATAAAGTCTAAGTGTTTGAGAAAGGGGGGTTCCATGACTCCAGGAGGCAGGCGGGGTCATGCACGATGTTATACACTATTTGGTTTGGTTTTGCTTTATTTTATGTATGTATGTATGTATATATGTATGTATGCATTTATTTATTGAGATGCTTGGCTGCAGGGAAATACGAATATTTGGAAAATATCTTTCATTCTGAAGTCAGATATGCGAGGAGAAGCATCCCTATGGATGGAGTGGATGGTCAGAGGTGAAGGAAACAGGCTGACTCCTCAGAGTGCAGAGTGAGAACAGAAAAGGAGAAACAGGGAACCCACTGAACACTGGGAGTGCTTCGAAGTGCTGGGCAAGGAGTTCCCCAATAATTCTCCGACATAAGAATGAATAACGCTTTTTAAAGATTGTGAGAAATGTATAAATATAACATATTATTCCTATCTTAATAGTTAATAGTACACATATAATTTCAACGTATTACAACACACCAGTGATAATGTCTCCTTGAAAAATGCCCAATATACAACTATACTGAATTTTCAAGGAACTGCAATGGCCTAAGTTTTATTGCTTGCGTGTCTGTGGTCTGCAAGTCCTGCCCTTCTTAGCACTCTTGATTCAGTCCTTTTATCAACATACATCCTGAAAGCAACTTACCTGGATTCTATTAGACTAGCCTCCTGCAGAAACCTCTTTACTGAAAGTTGTTTAATACTACAACCTTGTCTTTTGTCAAGGGTCAATAAAATTTCGCCATAGAAATAAATGTCAGCACCAACCACAAAATCATTATTGAAGATAGTGTGCATTGTGTCCTGAAGTGAGAACACCGACATTACCTTCGAATACCTATTTCTAGGAGAAGTGTTTCTCTGCCCTAAAGACAATGTACGTATCTCTTGTAATCAGACAGTTAAAATAGTGTGACTTTTCCTGTTCTTTTTGCTACAGTTTCAAGTAGTTCACCATTCATGTGTGTTTGGCTTGTCATTTCTCTTTCTTATTTTCCTCCTATGTTGACATTGTTCATTGTAACTTTTCTTTCATTGTGAGCTCTTTCAAATACTTTAAAAGTAGAGAAACGATAAATAATGTATACATACATGCATTAAGGATAGATGTGCTGTTAACCTTTAGTCTGAGACACGGCTGCCTACCCCAGTCCGGAAGACTTTGACAAAGTACCAGGTGATGGGGGTTGTTAGATACTTAGGATGCAAAATGGGGAACTACAGAAACTATGACCAGTCTGCCTTCAATCATGCAAGACAGATTCACCCAAAAGACTACATTCATAATACTTGGGAGGAAATTTTCCTGGTTCTTAGGAACTACCAACTAATACGAGTACAATAAATATATACATTCACTCCCTAGTGATTTCTGGACCCACAGAAAGCCATTGGTAACTTTTATAGAGAGAAAGAAAAATAAAATAAGATTTAAGAAGATAAGATAAAATAACTGAGTAAACTCAAATGCGAATTCAGATAGAGAGCCCAGATTACGCCAATCACCTCTCAAGGCAATATCGTGATGTCCACTTTCCTGATGTGTTCCCAGAGTCCTCAGAGGAAGGGCAGGTCTCCTACTATTTTAAAAATAATTTCCAGGACTTCAGATGGTGGTGAGAGAGAAACTAATTGCATAAAGATAAAGCCTCTAGAGACTGTTTGTTGATATTGCCTTCATGGAAGAGAAGTTTAAGACGCAGTGATTATTAAAACAGGAAAACTCATCTACTCTCTCGTTAAAGCAGATAACAAAATGATTTTGCTTAGAGCAACAAATGTGAAATCTCTTCATTTTCTTCCTAAGCCATGTGACTCTTTAGCAGCTTAGATAAAAGAAGCAGTTAGAGCAGATAAGCATCCGATCTCCCTTTCACGCAAAGTAAATTGAATTCCAGAGAATCTTGGTCCTTCGGCATTGGCTGCGGGGGCCACAGTGCAATACAAAAGCCATTATGCTTACTTACCAGGCTGCAAAGTCCTCCAGATCGTTTATAAGGGCTGAGCCAAACAAATGGCCCCAAGTTGCCCTGCTTCCTTGCCAGAAATCCTAGCCCCTCTCAGACATCAGTCACACACAGTGCATATCACCTCTCTCCCCTCTTTTCAAACCCATAGATGCCTTTTCCCACTAACTTTGGTTTCTTGTCCTTTACTAGTAACACCCCTCCTTCTGGCCACCAATGTACACACTCCTACAATGCTTGGCACACCCCTGGGGTTAAGGCAGTTACTCTGCGATTAACAGCCGTCTGCTGGGAAGACCCAGAGACATATCGTAAGGGAACCTCACTGCGTCCCACTAACTTCGTCTCCTTTCCCAGCTGGCAGCCCCTCCGTCAGATGCTTTACGATCTCACTTCATCCCTGGCCCTTCTCGTTGTTTCAGGACCAGCAGAGCAAACATGCCTGGAACATTCACTTACCCAAGCTAACCAACCAGAGTGAGACCAAGAGCCATCCAAACAGAGAACAGCCCACAGAACACGTATGTTTAGTCTGGAGACTGTTATACCATTCCTTCCATCATCAAAGCATCCTAGTTCAATTTGGACTTAAACAAATATCAGAATCCGTAAAGGGACACAATGGAGTGAAAACGTCCGGATTCGAAGATCGTGCAGTTTAGATACCAGCCATCACAAATCTTTGAAATGAGATACAGTCTGTATGCTGGACTTTCTGGGTCATCCTGGTACTAAAGCAGCTGCTTAAGGCTGGGGATTATGTTTCCCTGAATCCCTCTTCCGTGTGGTTTTGGGTGAGAGCTGCTCAGTGAGATGAATTCACGTGAAATGTTAGGCTGATCAACTACCCAGGTTTGCCCAGGACAGAAGGATTGCCAGCAATATAAAACTTTCATCGCTAAAATTGGGAACATTTTGAGCAAACCAGGATGGTGGGTCAGCCCAGATTTGGAAAATGGACATGATGCCAAGACCAGTCCTCTTGGAAGGGCGGGGGTCAGGGTGATGAAGAGATGCAGGGGTTTCCAGCAGGCCCCAGCTTGTGCTTGGCCCCCATTCCAGCTTGTCTATGCAACCTCTGACCCTGTCTCCTATTGGTCAATAGGAGCCATGAGCTCAGTATCAGATGCTTGGCTGCAAACAGGCAGTGTGCCCACAGGAGCACAGTTTCCTCAGAGCTAAAGGCCACCTCGGACCTCTCCAGATGCTTCCCTTTTGTGGTACTACTTCACCCGGCAGACATGCATGCGTCCCACATGTCCCCACGAGCGCCGACCTGTCCAGCTGCACCCAGGCCTCAGACAGAACCAGCCGCTACCCGGTCCTCTGACTGTAGACTTGCATGCCCAGCTGCCCTGCTCTACAGAAGCTCTAATTCCTGTATTCCACCCTTTACTCCCATGACCCTTGTGGTGGCCCCATTTTCCTGACGGACCTGCGACTCACACACCTGAGTCCTTGTGGTGCGGTGCAGGTCACCCTGCTCAGGAGTCAGAGGTACACATCAGGAGCCCAGGGACACGCTCAGCAACAGGACGCGAGCTGCCATTCTCCTCGAAGAGCTCAATCCCGCCGTCCTCTCCTGCCACCTCTCCCCCCACCCCTTGCTTTCTTTCCCATAATAAGTCGTTCCTCTTCACTTTAGCACGTATCGCAGTTTATGAATGTTTATATTTATGCGTGTGGTCATTCACGTAACACCCGCTCTTCCTTCCCACCCCACGAGGTCGGCCCACATCTTTGCTGTTCAACCCTGTCTTCCGGACACTGCAAAACGCCGGGCACACACAGGTACACGTGACTGTGCCAAGTACAATGCCTGTGTTTAAGTGCACACATTTAAAGAGCTGGGATTTAGAACCTAGGACTCGCTTAAAGAAACACACATTTGTAGACTTGCCTTTTAAATATTAATCGCAAGAGGTGTCTTAGAAGAAGGAGATAAACAATTCTCCAGCTCTCAACACTGAGAGCTTCTTTATATTCCATCAGTAACATAACCCATGACCAGGTAAATACTTGTCTTCTTTATTTCCCCCAACAAAGAGAATCAATTACGAACTTCTCTGTTAATCCCCTAAGTACAATGTGAAGTCCATTAAAGGCTCAGAAGTTAGTAACCCGGGATAGAAAGTAATGTTTGTGCTATTAAATGAATAACGGCTCCACATTGTCTGAAAGAGGCCGGTTTTCCTGGGTTGCCGTTCGGTGTGTTTGTTAGTTGCGTTTAAATCATTTAAGGCTCAGGAAGACGCTCTGCCTGGCAGGAATACTAACGACCCACAGACGATGGAGGAGCCAGGCTTCGGTCCCAGGGAGAAGCAGAGTGCTTTCTGCTGTCACTTTGCCTTTGATGAAGTTTGGAAAGTCGTAAACCTGGAGCGTTCACGTGTGCTACGCGGACTCAAAGGGCTGCCTGCCCCCCAGTGGAGAGCACACAGGGGAGGCGCCAGCCCAGCCCAGGCTCCCTGGGCTCCAAGCTGGGAAATGCAAGTCTTGAGGTCAGACGTTTCCTGATTCAGTTTCTACCTCCCTCGAAGCCAGTCCACTGGGGAGAGCTCGCCTCTATTTATACGACCCAAGTCGGTAATTACTCTCGGGGTAGTAGCCGGAAATAGTTTTCTCACTCTGTCCTGGGACCTGTCCACCATCCCAACCCCCTGGACATCTCCGTTCTCTCTGAAGTTCCAGAAAAGGCAAGTCGACCCCCAGAATGAGGACACAGGCTACAAGAGTCTGTCACCAAGTCAAGCTCAGAGTCACCACACTTTCTTGGCTGAGTCAGGGACATGAACAGACAGGCTTTTCCACCAGAAGTGACCCACGTCTCACGGTGGGTGGGTCTGTGCAGCAACCACTAAGCCTGGAGGAAGGACGGCCGTGGAGAGGCGGTCCAAAGCCACACTCACCTCCCACACGGGGGAGTGGAGACGCCGCAGAGACAGGGACCGTTACAGACTTTTCTTTCAAAAAACAAAAAGTAGAATAAAAGCAGTACCTCAGCTGGGGTCATTATTCTCAGCTCCAGAAATCACCTGGGGGACGAGACACCGGAGACAGAGCGATGCAGTGAGCGGCCACCTGGCAGCATTTTCTTGTTTCACGGCTACCCAGCACCTGGGCACCGCACCAGGCTGCGTCCCTGGCCGTACCTGCCTCGCACAGCAGATCACGGTGGGGCTGGATACTTTCCCGCCTCCTGCTCCTGGCATCCAGGTTTCAGGTCTGTACCCCCAGCCAGTCATCCGCGCCTGCCACGGGTTTTGCACTATAACAGAGTAAAAAAATAAAATTCAGGAACAGTTGAGAAATCATTCAGTAGAAGAGCAGAGTGGTGCCAGGACTGTGAGGCCCCAGGTGGTCATCTGAGGTGCGGGGACAGCATCCCACAGACAGTCGCAAGGCAGGACCTGTTTCAGACCGGGCTGTGCTCCAGCCTGGCCTCACCCTTGCGAGCTTCCTATCCGGGGCTCCAGCCTGCATCGGATTGAGAGAAAACACATTCCGCTCACGTTTGATTTTGCCAGACTGCACAGTCGGGTGGTGGCAGTCACGGTGAAGCAGAAAAACCTTCCGGACAAGATAAATGGGGTCCAGTGTTGGCTTAACTGCTTGATGACTATGTGGCCTTGGGCAAGTCAACCTTCCTCCCTGGAACGGAACATCCTTATTGTATCATAAAAGCGCATTGGAATAGATGGCTCCTGTCACGACTACAGCATTAGTGCCATCTTTCGTATGGTGCACTGTTATTGATGCCTAAGATGATGCCGCTAAATAGCTTAATACCGCCAATGAATTAATTCAATTGAACAAATCTATTGAACACACGTTTTGTGTCAGGCAGCATCCCGAACACTGGAAATATAACAATGAATAGATCGGTCACGGTTTCTGTCCTTTTGGGGCTGACAGGGAAGACAACAATGGCCACAGTGACAAGGCAGCAGGGTGAGCACCACGCGCACACGAGGACAGGTGCCCGGGCAGCACCGAATGGGGGCCCACCTAGACACTGGGCGTCGGGAGGTCTCCCCAGAAATGGTGGCTTCTAACCTTTCCTGACAAGAACTGCAGTGTGAGTGAGACACGGTGGGGAGACCCAATGTTCTACACTTAAGGGACAGCACTGACTGAAGGCCAGTCAGGGGACCAAGAGGAGGCCATTGTCACTGGACTGAAGAGACGATGTTGATGGCGTGAAACAGGTGCGTAGGGGCCACATCAGACTGCACTAGGCCGTCCATATTCGGGTTTTACCTTGAAAATTACGAGAATGTTTTAGAGGTGAATTCCCCTTCCTCCCTCCCTCCCTTCCTTCCTTCCTTCCTTCCTTCCTTCCTTCCTTCCTTCCTTCCTTCCTCCCTCCCTCCCTCCCTCCCTTCCTTCCTCCCTCCCTTCCATCCTTCCTTCCTTCCTCCCCTCACTCCCTTCCCAGAGGCAAGACAGTAAACAAATGTGCTTTAGAATTATTTGCAGCAAGGATTGAAAGAGAACGTTTTCAAAGTCAATAAAAGAATTTAATTCCCCACTCCTGAGCCTCTGACCCCATGACGTTTCTCTGAGAGTACACGTAAATCTGCCCCTTAGTGAGCAGACCTTGGACCCTCACAATCAAGCTTCTCAGGAGACCAGAAGGCGTAACTTTCTGCTCTCCGATCTCACGCTTGGGCTCTTGCATGCAGGTTTTTTAAACGGCTCACAGATACAGAAGACAGACTGACAGCTGTCAGAGGGGAGGGAGGGAGGGGGCTGGGTGAAAAGGTGAAGAGATTAAGAAAACAGCACTCATAGACACAGACAACAGTGTGGTGATTAGGGTGACTATGGGGAGGTAGAGTGACGGGAGGTAGAAAAGGGTAAAGGGGAGATAAGTGGTGATGGAAGGAGACTTGACTTTGGGTGGAGAACACACAGTACAGATGTGTTGCCCTGGCCGGTTTGGCTCAGCGGTTAGAGCATCAGCCCGCAGACCACAGATGTGTTGTATATACAGATGATGTATTACAGAATTGTACACTTGAAACCTATATATTTTATTAACCAAGGTCACCCCAATAAATTCAATAAAAATTTAAAAACAAAAACAAATAAAATGGCTGATGGATTCCAAAGGCATGAAACTATATGAAAACCCACTAAAACAAAGCAGTTTAAACAATGCTCCCCTGGCTTCCCTGGAGAATCTTTTTCCCAGAGGGTGCTGCATTCTAACAAACCTTTGCTCACCCTCTGACCCCCAGAGAGACTGGAGTTTTGCTACCAGAGAAGTAGAAGCAGTTCCCCCCACAATGTGCTCTGTGGAAGGACAGGGAACCTCTAAAGCAGTTTTAAGAGTTTATAACCTTTCTTTTCTTTTTTTTTTTTTTTTTATCCTCACCCGAGGACATTTTTCCATTTTTTGTTCAGGTAGAATTGGAGGGAGAGAGATGAAGAGAGAGAGAGAGAGAGAGAGAGAGAGAGAGAAACATCGATGTGAAAGAGACACATTGAGTGGCTGCCTCCCACACGACCCAACCAGGGCCAGGGACAAATCGCAACCGAGGTACATGCCCTTAGCAGGAACCGAACCCGGGTCTCTCTGGACCGGCAGGCCAATGCTCTAACCGCTGAGCCAAACCGGCCAGGGCATAACCTTTATTTTCTTAATCAATCCCCACACTCTCAGGTTTTCTCAGTACTCGTTGAGTCTTCTCCTTTGACCAAGGCAGCGGGTACCCAGGTCCCTCTCAGCCTGTGATGCTCAGACCCACACATGAATAAGGTCCGCTCTCACCCGCTGTACCACGCAGCCAGCCCCTTGCCCTGCCTCCGCCCTCGGAGCAGGGTGGCCATTGGCACTGCTGTTTCTGACATTCACATCACACCGCAGGCTCCCACCGAGCCTGCTGTCCGCGACATCGCCAAGGCTTCAGCCCAGGTGTTACAGTTTGGCAACCTCTCCCCATCTCCTGCACAGTTTGACTTCTGAACCCAAGCGCAGGGCTCTCCACTTATCCCTATTAAATTTCATCTTGTTAGATTCAGACCATTGTTCCGGCCTGTCGAAATCATTTTAGATCTCGGCCCCGTCGGCTGTCTCCCTCTTCGCTTTGTGTCATCTGCAAGTGTGATCAGCAGGCTTTCCGTGTTTTGATCTAAGTCATTGATGGAAAGGTTGGGTAGCACAGACGCCAGGACATGGCCCTCTTGGTCACTGGAGATCGCTCTTCAGGTTGCTGGTGACCGATCCACCAGCCTCCATTGAGTCCTGTCTTTCATCCAAGTTCCAGTTCACTGAGCTCTATTACAATCCAGCCCACATTGCTCCATCAAGTCTACTGCAACATCCGTGAGCATTCTGTAGAAATGTCTTGCTGGTATCCAGGTCCACTCTGCGAGGACATCCCTTTATCTGTTGATATAGGAGGTCTGGGTGCAGAAAGTCTATGGGCTCTACTGTAGTGTTGATGAATACGGTTATGGAAGGGACGGGTATCTACAAGAGGGTGGGGGCAGATCCAGTTCTCTCATTCCATTAGCCCAGGAGCTCCTGAAAGCCACAGATGTGTGTCTGTTTGGCTCACAGCTGTTTCCCCAGCACCTCGAGCAGTGGTTAATGACAGTAGACACTCAAATATTTATGAAATGACTCAATGAGTGAACATAGCGTGGGGTTAGCTATAACCCAACCAATTCACAAAGCAAAATATCTGCGTATTTCTAAATGAAGACATGATAGCGAGGACATTGGATTTATTCCTTGTTCCCTAAACCAGGTGTTGGCAAATCAGGACTACTGCCTGGTTTTATAGATAAAGTTTTAATGGAACACGGACAAATTTGTTCCTTAACATAGTGTCTATGGCTGTTCTCATGCTACCATGTCAGAATTAAGTATTGGTGACAGAGACTGTATGGTCCATAAATTCAAAAATATTTACCTGGCTTTGTACAGAAAAAGTTTGTCAACCACTGACCTAGGAAATTAAATCTAAACTCTTGATATCCAAGACTCTCCATGGTCTAACTTTTTGCTATTTTTCTTACTGATCAAGATTAATGTTCTGAAAAAAATATTCCCAAAGTAGCATGCTTATTATTTTCTCTGTGCCTTTTCCCACCGTTGCACACAACTAGAATGTCCTGTTCTCTTATCCAGGTCTCTTTCAACAGTGCACATACACACCCAAAGAGCTACATGCAAAATAAACATAACTATGTAGCAAACCTTTGCTGAGTGTCTGCTATAGGCTGAGCAGTATATTAGACACTTTGCAATTATCTTCACAACAGTCTTGCAAGGTGGATATTATTATCTCCTTTTTTTCTATTGAGAACACTGAGGTATTAAGCAACTTACCCCATGATTCATAGACAACAGAGGGTTTGACTGAAGTCTGAGCCAAGGTTTGTCAGACTCCACTTGTAATATGGTTTGTTTTGGTTCATTGCATGTTTAGAAATAATCCAGTTTACAAAAGGGGAAATAAGACATCTCATTTCATACAAATCTAACTTAAGGGCTTCAAATATAATCAGTTAATTTTTTAAAATCTTCTACTGATGTTTAAGTCATCCCGTCAATTTTATTTTGAAAAGCCATTAACTAGCATGAATTTAAACAATAAAATCAATTCCGAAACTATTCATTCAGTTAAAAATCTGAGACAGCCATATTATGGCAATCGTATTGGAACTTACATTTACCCTAAGTTCATTCATATCCAGCCCTAAATCACACTGCGCTCTTTACTGGGGCAGCTCCCATCCCATCTGCCAAGGCACAGATGGGCTGGTCGGTGCCTCTGAGCTTTTCTTTCTATGCTGGATGTAACGGCAACAATAACGAACTTGGTGTGTCTGTCAGGAGCCTCGCATGGAGCCCCGTTTTCCCTCAAAGTATCTTCGGGCAGCAGGTAAGTAACGGGTGTTATCTAATCACGGTTTCTATTTACGTCTCTCCACTTGTAATCACTTCCCCAAGCCAGGCTGGTTCTTTCCCTCCACTAATAAGTGAATTTGAGCTTTCCCTTAAGATCATATTTCATCAGCGGCTGGCATATCTCTCCGCTGCCAGTGCCACACTGATCTCCTCTGGCAAGTGTCCAGAGCTTCTTTTATCACCTTAGGGGTTGCATCCCAGCCTGGCTTTCCTCTCCCCCCCTGACCCTTCCATATGCCTCTTTTCCCCACAAGCTCCAGCACGACCCCCCTGGCCAGATTTAATTTCTTATCCATGTCTATTCAAGCACGCATGAAAACAAAAATAGCATTTCCCTGGAAAGAGCTGCGTTTCCCATGGCCAAACTTAGCACAGTCTCGCCACCAGGAAGCACTTCCCGGGGCTGAATCCCTGGAGTGGACCTAGAGAAACAGGGAGACAGATGTAGAGAAAGGCGGAAAGAAAAAGTCTTCTGTGGAAGCACGTTTAGGGTCTTCTGGGCATTTTGCTAAATAAACACCACAGGGTAATTCGGTATTTATGTAAGGATAGAACCCAACCTCAAAGATGGTAGGGCAAAATTTAATTACTCCCTTAGGTCTCTGCAAGGAAGCGTCCACATGACAACCTGGGTGGCTTTTTACGGTATTATTTCTCTGCTCGTATCGAAGGCACCACACCGGCGAAAATGGCTTGCAGATGAAGGCGAGTGCCTGTCGCAACAGAACTCACCGCCCCACTCCATCCACGCCAGTTCTCACTTGGCAAGAGATGACCTATGTCAAGTCCATGTGCTTACCCAATGGGCTCTAGGGAGACCTGACCAGGAGGCCAGGTGCTAGGGGCACTGATGCCATGACAGAGCCCTGGAGAGTTCCAGAGTTTCTCAGGAAATAAGAGTGAGGGCTTCTGAAAGAGGAATCCACAATCGAATCTCCTTTCTTCCAATACTGCAGTGTGGTTCGAAGGGAACGACACAGGATGGGTGATGGAGGCAGAATTCTCTCTCCCTAACAGGAAAAGCCCAGAAGAGCGGATGTGGATTCCCTGGCACCCTTGGGATCATTCCCAGGTCCCGGGACTCTGGTTGAAGGACTGGAAAGGGGAGGCAGCTTTTGCAGGGACAGTCTTCTGTTTGAGAGTAGCTGTCCCACTTGGGAGTTCATAAACACGACTGCCTATGACACTACAATCTGGACAGAGCCAGCTGGAATCAGAGCTACAGTAAAGGCAGGTGGCCCTGAACACCTCCTCCAGACAGAGCCCAGTGTCACTCGAGTGGCTCCACAACAAATATGATGTTCACTCTGCTCCCCCACAGAGTGAGTAACGTGATTATATGGACAGTTACATTTAATGTCACATACAGTTCAAGAAATAGACCTCTTTTAGGAATGATGGAGTTTCCAAACAATCAGTATGCTGTTTCTTAGAGAATTTAAGTTCGTGGGGTTGGGAAGTCAAGATCTGTATGCTAGATCAATGACTTCGCCATTCGGAGTGGTTTCCCACTAGGAAGACAGGGTGTGTGTGAAATGACGGAGTACCGGGTAACTCACCTGGAATCTTCCCACAGCCCCCACCCCTAGCTGTTGCTCCCTGCAACCTGCTCACTGAAAAGCACCCCATGCTTCCAGGGACTGAAGACTCTGGAAACAGTCCTCGATTCTTCTTGTTCTTTGCCCAAGCTTCACCTCAGATCAAACCAAACCAATCTCTGCATGTTATTAATCCACCACCTATACAGACACAGCTTGTGGTTTCCCCTCCTCGCCATCCCCAGCGCTTTCTCCTTGGGAGACCGGTCCTTTATCCCATCCTTGTTGGCGGCAGTCACCCTCTGTCTGGTCTTACTCTCTCTAGGCTCCCTGCCCAAGCCAAAAACAGCCCACCACTTCGAATCCACACTGCAGAGAAGCATCGTGACTTTTATTAAACACACATCTTACCATAGCATTCCTCTGCTTAAAATGCTTCAAAGTCATTCTGTAGCTAAAAAATGATATTCAAATGCCTCCTGAGATCGAGTTTTCTTTGTATCCCCAGAATCTAGCTAACATATATGATTTGGACTTTTGAAAGGAGATGATAAATTGATTTATTTGTAATGTTATGGGCTATTAGGCACATTTTTTAAATTGCACTTTTAATTTTGTGATAATTAGGAATTCACAAACAGTTTTAAGAAATACTACAGAGAGATCCCTTGTACTCTTTACACCATTTCCCCCAATGGTAACAGCTTACAAACCTACAGTATACTATCCCAACCAAGATATTGGCATCGATGCGGTCAAGATACAAAACATTTCTATCACCACAAGGATCCCCTTTACTGCCCTTCATGAGCTATACCTACCTCTCTCCCCCTGCCCCAGTCCTTGCCTCTAATCTCTGGAAACCACTAATCTGTTCTCTATACTTATAATTTTATAATTTCAAGAGTATTATATAAATAAAACTACATAGCATACAACCTTTTGGGGGTTTTTCCCACAAAGCATAATTATCTGGAGATTCATCCAAGTCTTTCATGTAACAGTTTCATGTATTAACTGTTTCATGTACTAACTGTTTCATGTATTAACTGTTTTGTATTAACTGTTTCATGAATTAACTGTTTCATGAATTAAATATTTCATGTGTTAACTGTTTCATGCATTAACTGTTTCATGTATTAACTGTTTCATGTATTAACTGTTTCATGTATTAACTGTTTCATGCATTAACTGTTTCATCCATTAACTATTTCGTGCGTTGACTGTTTCATGCATTAACTGTTTCATGTACTGTTTCATGTATTAACTGTTTCATATATTAACTATTTCATGTACTAATTGTTTCATGTGTGCTCCTTTTTATTGCTGAGATATATTCCATAGTATGGATGGACCACAATGTGTTGAATCTTTCAACTGGCAAAGAATGTCCAGGTTGTTCCCAGATTTGGGCTATTGCAAATAAAATTATGTATATGCATGTACAGGTGTGAACCTATGTTTTAATTCCTCTGGGGTAATTGTCCAAAAGTGCAATTTCTGAGTTCTATAGTATTTGTATGTTTAGTTTTATCAGAAATTGCCTGAGTGGTTGCACTGTTTTATATTGACACCAGCAATGTAAGAGTGAACAAGTTTCTCTACATCCTCGCCAGCATTTGGTGTTGCTTTTTTTAATTTTTTTTATTTTAGCCATTCTAATAGGTAGGTAGTGATATCTCACTGTGGTTTTAATTTGTGTTTCCTTCATGGCAAATTTGGTAAACATCTTTTCATGTGCTTATTATTTTCTATTCTCTTTGATAAATGTCTGAGCATGCCTTGTGTTTACATTATAATTGGGTTATTTGGGTTTTTAAACTGATGAGTTTTGAGAGTTATTTATATATTCTAAATACTAGTTCTTTTTTGGATATATTTTCCTCCAGATTGTAGCTCGTCTTTTCATACTGTTACCAGGATCATTTACAGAAAGAAACTTCAGTTTTGATGAGGTCTAACTCAATGTATCCTCTTGTGGACTGTGCTTTCAGTGACAGCAAAGAGTCTTGGATTTTCTTTTTTCCTAAAAGTTTTACAACTTAATATTTTACATTGAAATCCATGATCCATTTTCAGTTCATTTTTATCAGGTGTGGGGTGTAGAATCAAGAGTCTATTCTTTTTCTTTACTGTCTTCCTGTATTTTCCTGCCAATGGATGTCCAATTACTTTAGCACCGTTATTGAATAGGCTTAGCAGGGACTTTTCAATGATTGTGTCTCCATTTGGTCTTGTCCCTCGGTTTTCTATCAGCTGAGGCCTCCCTTCTCTGGCCTTCATAATGCCTTTCCCCCCTCGCTTTCCACCCAGACTTCTGAAAGGCTTACCTGCGGTCAAGGCCTGTCTCTGGAGCCTCCCACCAGCACAGGGCCAATTCAAGGAGAAGACAAGTTCACCCACGGGGGCAGGATTGGGAATCGTAAAACACCCTCAGGAGTTCCAACTAGAACAACCTCTAACTTCTGTGTCTCTTGCCTTATCTGTTCCCTCTCCCCCACTCAATGACCATGATCGCCAAGAACTAAAGAAATGTGACCCATGCTTAGCTGTGACAACTCACTTGTGGAAAACAGGATTTCTAAGCTACCGTTTTTGGATTTCCCTCGACTTGGTTCTCAATTTCACAGCACATTAGATTGTGTCCTGGGTCCTGGTTGCTACTTCACTGCATGGGATTTGTCATGCTCAGACTTCGGGCTCACATACTAGACAAATACTTGTTTATGTGCTAATGACAGAGACCAGAGGAAACTACACGGGCTCTCTATTGCCTTCCCCATTTCTTAACATATCATATATGTCACCTCTACACTGACTCACAGATCACTAACAGCCCTTATTGAAAGTCATCAAAATCTATCAGTGCTCGAGGTAACATTTCCACCAAAGAATGTCAAGGACCATTCCTTCCCTGACACGTTCCTGAGGGAAACAGTTTAAGCTGAAGACATGTGAAGACAAGATGATTATTCAGAAAGTCCCCTGGGAATTCGTGATCTGGACACCACACCACTCAGTCCCTTAGGCTGTGAAAACAGGGACTCTGAGGGTGAGGCTGTATCAGACTAGGGTGGTTTCTGGTTTATGTCACTAAACCCTGGATGTGGTAGCGTGTAGAGCTGAGAGGGCTCTTTATCCACGGGTCCATTTTAATGGCCCCTGGCTTTTCTGTCTATGTCCATTCTTATTCAATGTCACTGCCATCAATAAATTTGATCAAACTTTGCCTGAGGCACTTTAAGCAAATTGGACATTTTTTTTTTTTTTAATAATAAAAAGCTGACAAATGAAATGTTTAAAAATAGGATGGTGCTGATTCTGAGGATGTATCTGGAGTAAATGTGTGAAGAGTGGAATGGTCTCCTTCAGGAGTTTTTTTATGCTCTTCCATGACCTTAAACATTCTATATCCATTAAGATGTCCCTCAGTGTTTGCTAGCTGTTCGAACACTTCTCCAGCACAGCTGTGTGGAAGGCCCTGCTGTGCGTACTAGTTGGGTGGAGAAAGAAGGTACATATATAAAGTAATCCCCATCCCTAACTCTTCAACCTGTTGAGATTCGCAGTGTTATTGGCGCAATAAGCTGGTTATTATTTAATAGGGAAAGAGTAAAGGAAAGATTAGCTAATTTAATACTCCGGGCCTATTCCTTGAGTGGGCGAAGGGTTGGACAAAGGCAGTCTAAACACATGCCCCGTGAAGTCTGAGTGACATGGGAGGTGCCTACCTGTCTTGGGAGGTACGCACCTGTACGTCACACCTGAGAGCGCGTCAGTGGCCAAAATAGGCCTGGCCGCTGCAAGTGTGCTGGAAACCTGAATATTTCATCTCCTAAACAAAGGAGCTCTCTCTCTTGCTCTCCCATTCTCTCTCTCTCTTGCCGAGAGCCAGATCCCATCATTTGGGGCTCCCATGCCCTGCACCCGCCATGTGGTCCATGGCCAGGTGGGACCCGCACAATGGATCAACGGACTGAATCTGGACTAACCCTACTCTGGACACAGCTGCACCATGGAGCAGACAGACGCTCTGGACTCTGGCTTCATTTCTGGCCTTGTTAAACCCACGGCTGCCCCACTTCCAGGACTGGACTGAGGGACATGGGACTTCACAATCCCAGAAATGTAACTCCATGCCAATAAAAACCATCCATTCTTCTGTGCGAGTCTGAGAACATTCATTTTCTAAAGGTGTCACAAGACCCTCGAGGCCTCTGGCCCTTTATCCCTCTGGCGGCAGTACCAACCTACACTATTCCCTTTTCCTGGGAGGTCTCCCCGATCACTATTAAGCACGAGATTTCCTTCTTCAAGCCCTTCATAAATTGGTGTCCACAAAAATTATCTGACATACGCAAAGACTTCTCTGGGACCCCTCCTGTACGATGTTTGTGTAGCACTTGTGAAATCATGTTTTGTTTTTTCTCATCCCTGCTGGGAGTTCCAGCTCTACTTCCCTCCCCCTGAAATCACAAATTCTCCATCTGTAGGGGCCATTGTAGCTCCGTTACAATCGACAGTGTATATTTGAGGCATAAGGTTTTATCTGCATTGATTATC
Organism: Tadarida brasiliensis; assembly: GCA_030848825.1. NCBI lineage: Eukaryota > Metazoa > Chordata > Mammalia > Chiroptera > Molossidae > Tadarida > Tadarida brasiliensis. The sequence goes on along the minus strand of CM061270.1, from coordinate 65,839,415 downwards.
TGGTCAAACTTTTGGTTTGTGTATTTAGTTATCTTAATGTATTATGTATTGCTAGAAGCTAAACAGCTTTGTTGACAAGCTGGCTGGAAGCTTTCAGCAAAATAGAAGTTCAGGGCTTATGTGAGAGTGTTCACAATGCATCACTTGGTCGCATCCCTGCCTCGGCTTTCAAAACGTTGTGACCTATTCTGAAGACTGAGCAACTTTCATTGCCTTGAATTACACTTTCTGGCCTTTGGTAAGGAAGCTTCCATATTCACAATAACTTTTCAATGTTGCATCATCATATAATCTTATAAAGGCATTAAAACCAATCATTGGGGGGTCCAAGTTCACATGTAAATCACTGGAGTATAATACTACCAATGCAAATGGTTTACCTGAGGTGCAAATGAGATAAACAGTCACCTGCAGTACGGAGCTAAAAAGAAAGTCATCACAGCTTACTCCTTTGGTTGCCCACTGCAAAGTTTCTCTTGACACAATGAAAAGATGCATCCCAGCTTCCAAACTGTCGAAAGTTGAAAACAAAACACAAGTCTTAGAATCAAGACATTGTTGCCTAGTATTTACGACTCTGCCTCTTCAGTGGTGCTCTAGACACGGGTGTGAAAACCCCAAAACCAATTAATTCCGGTAGAAAATACAGTGCAGGAATTCCCTGGCAGGTGCCCCTGCAAAGAGTCTATCCTTATTCACGAAGAAAACAGTTACGTTAAACATTATGGAAATAGAAAACACCCAAGTAAAAGACCTGCAACCATTGTGCCATGCGACCTTCCCCTCTGCTCCAGGGCCCCTTTCTGTTCTTTCTGCTATTTCTAAAGTTCGCCATGTTTTAAAATTATATGAAACAATATAATGCAGTGAAACAAGCAGTGGCTTTGGACACTGGAGATAAAACAATGAGCCAAACAAGCCAACAAAAATGTGAATGTGTAAGGGATACGCACCTTTACCAGCTCGGTGCATTTATTGTTTTCTCGGGGCTTCTACTTCCTTAAGTACAACATGAAAAATTTAAAAACCTACCTGGAAAGGGCAGTGTACGTTTTGTAAGAGATCTGATTTTGAACAGAGCTCAAAACATAATAGATGCTCAGTAAATAGTAGTTCGTGATCATACATGTTCCTCTTCATCCACTCTTTTCTTAATTCTTTTATCACTAGAATCCTCATTTGACTTTGAGACTCACAGTACAGAACCATATCTCATTTAAAGCGAACACCTTTTTGAGCATTTATTTTACCTGGCCACATGATATAAACAATCCTGAATCATCATTGGCCTAGGTAAACCAAGCCTCAACCACAAACCACATTGGAGGGCATACTTCTTCAGGTATTAATTCATGTGCTCTCCGCAGCCTATCCAGGTGCCCCGGAAGGATAAGGCTAGTCAACAGTTCCAGAAGAAGGACAAGAACGTACATACAAGATGGTCTCCCATCATTGCCTCTCCCTACCCTGTGCCTCCCTGGTCAGTGCACATCTGTTTCCCTGTGGGGAGTCACAACATAGACTGAAATGAACAGAGAAACAAGCCAGCATACAAGAACATACCTACAGATGCACACGTACATCTGAAACCATCATGTCTTCCTTCCCTGTGTAATGTGAAAGAATGTATCCCTCTTTCTGCCTAAAGCCGGTCTCTCCAGCTGCATTTTGAGTCTTTCTTACAGCATCCCTCTCTCAGCTCACATTGCCCGTCTGATTTTGCATGGTGTCTACTTTTTCCATTAGAGCCTTTAACATATTAATTGTGATCATTTTAAGTTCCTGTCTGATAAATCCAATCTCTCTCTCATATCTGAGTCTGGTTATAAAAATTAGTTGTCTCTCCAGACAATGTGACTTCTGACACACCCTGTAATTTTGGACGAAAGCCAGAGATCGTTAGGGTAACAGGTACTAGAGTAATAAAGATTAAGTGTGGGAATTGTGTTCATCTGGCTTGCAGCCCGCTATGATTGCTATTCCTTGTAGCTAGAGGCAACAGAGGCTTCAGTTTCCTCTGGTGAGACTGTCTTCTCCTCCCCTCTCAGCATTTGGGATTCCCTGTGTAGTCCTCTTCAGACAGAGTCTGTTTCGGGCATTCTTTTAAACCTGTAATCCACTGTCATTATTACTGGTGGCGGTAGTAAGGTGTCAGGGAAGGGGGTGTCGTATAACCTCCTACCTGAGGCTCCATCCTCAGTGGGCCTGTGTCCCAGGGGTGTGGACTTCAGAGATGTCTGTCCCTTCCTCACTGTACCCCAGTCTCTGTCCCAGTTACAGAATCCCCAGTTTCACTCCCGAAGCCCTTTCCCCTATGGACCAAGCATTTCTTTTGTTCTCTCTTGGCGAGTAGGAAGACTGGAGCAGAGTTCCCTTCCCCGAGCTGGGATACCATTTCCGAATCGCCCACTGGTGAAGTCCTGCACCCTGAAGATTAGGTCGTTGCTTGGAAGAAAGGTCTGGGAGGCTTCCACTGTAGCTACTCCCCCCCCATCCCGCCTGCCAAGACGACATAAAGAGCTTTGGGTTTCTGAAGGAAAACCCTGGGAACTATGGGGGTCCCCTTGTGACAAGAGCCTCTTACTCTCGTGCGAGTCCAGACTTAGATTCCGGCCATTTGTCAAAATAACTGTGTAAGAAATCCTACCAGATCACAGTCTCCACGGCCTCCGCCTGGGTAAGCAGGTCTGAGCTGATGTACCCTCCAGATCAGCCGACCTCCCAGAGTTCAGGGTGGTGGTGTGCCTTGCAAGGTTTGTTCTCTGATTTTCAGCTGTACAGATTTTCCGCATTGTAAGGACAGGAGTACTGTAATAACGTCCAAGCTCTTCACATACCCCAGCTAAATCCAGAAATCCCTCCACCTCTATTTGAATCTTCTCCACCCTGCTTTCTCAGGAACCTTCCCCCAAACCCCCCGTTTCCAATCTTGGCTGTGCATTGGAATCACCTGAAAATTGCGAAATCACTGAAGTTCGGGCTTCAACCTCAGGGAGTCTGATTTAATTAGCCCGGAGCTGGAAACAATTGCTGTAATGATCCTACACTTTTAAGACCACAGTGATTTTTTTCAAAAACCTACATCTGATCATATCAGTTCCTCTGCTTAAAACACTCGAGTGGTTATGTGTTGTTCTTTCTAAAAAATTATCTGTGGTCTACAAGACCCTGTACAGTCCAGCCCCTGCCTAACTCATCACCTCCCCTCACATTAATGTCCCATACTGGCCTTCTTTCATTTCCTAAAACGCACCATGGGTCCTCTCACTACGTTCATCCACAGTATTTAGCACCGACGGGGGGTGGTCTAGTCACTGACTGAAGTATTGAATATACACCAATGACCCAAAAAGACCCAGTGCCCGTGCATACGAAGCTAACATTTTTGTTGCTGGGAAGATAAATGCTAAACAAACATCCTTTCATCTCCAAACCACCCCCCACAAAAAATGTTAGTTGTTGAGTTTAGACACAATGTTGTACAGCACACCTGTAGAACTTACTCATCTTACAAAACTGAAATTTTATACCCATGAATAGTAACTCATTTCTGCCTTCCTCCAGCCCTGGCAACCACCATTCTCCTGTCTGCTCTTATGAGTGTGACCATATGTATATGTCTCATGCACATGGGACCCTGCAGTATTTGTTCTTTTGTGTGTGACTAGCTTATCTCACTTAGCATGTCTGTCTTCCAGGTTCATCTATGTTGTCCCATGTAGAAAAATTTCCTTTTTTTTTTTTCTTTATTGATTTTAGAGAGAGAGAGAGAAGAAGGGAGAGGGAGAGAGAGATAGAAACATCGATGAGAGAGAACATCAATTGGCCACCTCCTATATGACCCCCACAGGGGGATTTGACCCACAACCTGGGCATGTGTCCTGACCAGGAATCGAACCAGCGACCTCTTGGTGCATGGGTCGACGATCAACCACTGAGCCACACCGGCCGGGCTGAATTTCTTTCATTTTAAGGCTAAATAATATTCCATTGCATGTATAGACCACATTTTTTTATCCATTCATCTGTTAGTGGGTGTTGTTTCCCAATCTTGTCTATTGTGAGTAATGCTGTCATGAATGTGGGGGTAGAGATATCTTTTTGAGATCCTGATTCCAATTCTTTTAGATATATACCCATAAGTGAGATTATTGGATCATAGGGTTGTTCTTTATTCACTTATTTGGAGAAACCCCCTACTGTTTTTAGAGTGGCTATACAAATTTACATCTCCACCAATGGTCCACAAGGGTTCCAATTTCTCTACATTCTCACCAACACTTTTTACTTTTTTGTTGTTTTGCTAATAGCCATCCTCAGAGGTGAGATGGTTTCTTATTATGGTTTTGATTGGCATTTCCTTGATTATTAGTGATGTTGAGAATCTTTTCATATGTACCTGTGGACCCATTTTATATGTCTTCTTTGGAGAAATGTCTGTTCAAGTCCTTTGCCCATTTTTCAATGGAATTATTTGTTTGTTTGCTTGCTTGCTATTGAGTTGTAGGACTTATATATATTTTAGATATCAGGCCTTTATCAGATATATGGCTTGCAAACATTCTCCTTATTCTGTAGGTTTTTTCTTTTCACTCCATTGATTGTTCCTTCTTTTGTGCAGGAGGTTTTTCGTTTGATATAAGCTCACTTGTGTGTCTATTTTTGTTTTTATTGCTTGTGCTTTTGGGGTCATATCCAAGAAACCAGTGCTAAGATTAATATCATAAAGCTTTATAAAACAGGGTAAGGGAATAAAGAGGGGTGAAGGTGGTGGTGCAGTGTTAAATAGGAATTACAGGGAAGTCCTCTCTAATAGGGTCACATTTAAGCAGAAATCTAAATGAATGAGGAAGCAAACCACTCCAATGTTAGGGAATGAGTTTTCATGTCAGAGGGAACAGCAGAACAAAGACCCAGCAAGAAAACCAAAGTAGCTGCAGCAAAAGGAACGCAATGTAGAGACGTTCCATGTGAGAGAGTAGAGAATTTGTCAGGGAGACAACATCACAAGAGGACCTATGGATAATGGAAAGGTGTTAGAGTTCTTCTGCGTGACATAGAGATGCTAGCCACTGGGTAGGTTTGAAAAAGGCAGTGACATGATCTCTTTTAGGTTTTTAAAATTTTACTCTGGATAATAGACTATAAGAAAACAAGGAAAGAAGAAAGTTAAGTACTCATAATAAGCCAGGTGAAAGCTGATGATGTCTTGAATGAGGTAAGAGGAGAGATGGTGCTCAGAGTGGTCAGATTCTGAACATAGTTTGCAGATAAAGCAGAGACGATTCTAAGGTGTACTTAATGTGGAATTTGAATTTAAAAAGAGTAATTACAAATTATTCCATGAGATGAGGACTAAGCAACAGTATGAATGAAATTAATTTTTATTGAGGGGAGAATATTTTACTGAGAGGAGATCAGGAAAAATGGTGTTTTGGGAAAAGACCAAGAGTTAAGATTTAGGCAGAATAAGTTTGAGACGCCTAATACCACCAATGGGCAATTTCAAGAAGATGGTAAGATTTGTGATACTGGAATTTTGGGAAGATATCTAGTCAGAGATAAAAACAATGTTACATAGTATTTAAAACCATGGTACTAAATGAGGCCAACTTGGAAGTGACTGTAGATAGAAAAACAAGAAATACCAGTCTGAACCCTGGTACCCTCCAAAATGTCATCATAAGAATATGAGTTTGGTAAAGAACAGTTCACCACAAAGTAGCAGCCAGTGAAACTGAAGTAGATTAAGAGTGCTGTGTCCTAACACCAAGTGAAATCAAGGGAGAGAAAGAACTACCAAGGTGAAATGCTGTACATAGATCAAGTATTAAAGGAACTGAAAATGACCATTGAATTTGTCAGTGTGGAGACTATTGATGACCTTGATAAGAGTAGTATCGGTAGAGTGGAGGGGACAATAGTCTGACTGGGATGAGTTTAAAAGAAAAAAAAGTTATGCTTCATTAATGGGAAAGTAGTTTGTAAGGAATTAATCCCTCCATGGGCAATAATTACAAACTCTGTATAAAATATAAATGACATGAAAGTAAAAAAAGAGCAGCCAAGAATCAGGTTTCTTCCCACAAATAAAATGCATGGACAAATAAGAGAAAGACAGAGGAAGAGATGTTAAAATGTTTTAAGAAACACATCAAGTCATTAAAACAGGATCTTTCTTATACAGAACCCGATTCAAACAAACTGCTAGAAAATGACAAGACAATCAGGAAATATTAAGCAGTGATGAGATTTGATGATATTGAAATTTTAATTGTTCCCATGTGTAATTATGGTAATTCAGATATATTTTAAAAATGTCTTTATCTTCTAGAATTCCTGAAATCATTTTGGATTAAATGATATAATATGATGTTTAATATTTGCTTCAAATTAAATTAAAGCAATATGGGGGATGGTTAAAGCATAACTGGGCATGCTTTAACAAGTTGGCACTTGTTGAGGTTGGGTAAATGGGCACATGGGCTTCATGCTACTATTCTCTATTCTTTTATTTGTTTATTTCATATTTTATTATAAAATTAATTTAAAAGATAAAGAGAACCCCAAATCCAATTTATAAAGCAAAATCATTAGTAAAATAATATTTTACTTTCGAAAGTATTCACTATTATCTGCTTAAAAAGAAACAGTTTCTTCAAAGATTTAAAGTAGTTGCCTTATAAATCATTCAATATTAAACACAGGGCTGGGGAAGGGGGATAAAAAATGTGAGTTATGGGAGCCCAAACATATTGGAAATTGAACATAAACGAAGTATAACTGCCTCTGAAATGATAATTCTAGTTTATGGTAAAGTGGGATTGGATTAACAAACACCACCTCAGGATCAGAACTATTTTGCAAAGCAAAGTATACTAGCAAATAACTCTGTGAAAGATGTTTACCCTTTAGGAAAAGACAGGCATAGGTAATTGCAACCAAGCCCTAAGCCGGTTTGTAAACACTGATAGTATATTTTCACCGCTTCTCAGATTATGGTCTAAACATTTGACATCTTTAATGTCTTTCAAAGATATTAAATGTTGCAGGCCTGTGAGAAAGGTCATATATCATTTCTGATTTGTTGTCAACATTGCTGGAAAATGTGCATTTATGTGCAGCTATCTTTAATAAACTGCTGGCTTCTTGTTTGTTATATGGCTCCCCCACTTTGAATAATTTATTGTCCCCCACATTATTGGCACCACTTCTGAAAAATGTGAGTGGAAAGGGGATTCTAATATGTATGTCACGTTAAAAGAACAAGTCAGAGAAACTCTAAATCAGTCCGTTATTTTAAACAGCTTCTACTCATTAGGGAGGAAGCTTATGAACCCAAAGAAAAATGCCTCCCAATTCTACTCACAAAGCCAGGAGGAACAATGGAAATGAGTCTGTCTGATAATCACCATTCTAAGGCATCTCTACATGTATCCTGAGCTCTGTGAACTAAGTCAGATGATCTCCTAAGGTCTTGCTTTTTATTTTAATTTCATTTTATAAGGGAATAAAAAAATCAAATTAATGGACATGCTGGAAGGGGAAGAAAGAGAGCAAAAACTGAAAACCTATTTGAAAAAATGACAGAAAACTTTCCTAACCTAGTGAAGGAAATAGACATACATGTGCAGGAAACACTGAGTCCCAAACAACAGGAACCCAAAGGGGCCCACACCAAGACACATCATAATTAAAATGAAAAAGTTTAAAGACAAAGAGAGAATCTTAAAAGCAGCAAAAGAAAAGCAGTTAGTTACCTACAAGGAAGCTCCCATAAGACTGTTAGCTAATTTCTCAACAGAAACTTTGCAGGCCAGAAGGGATTGGCAAGAAATATTTAACATGATAAAAAACAAGGGCTTACAACCAAAATTACTCTACCCAGCAAAGCCATCATTTAGAATTGAAGGATATATAAAGAGCTTCCCAGACAAGAAAAAGCTAAAGAAGTTCATTACCGCCAAACCGATAACATGAAATGGTAAAGGGTCTTCTTTAAGAAGAAGAAGGGATAAAAAGATAAAAAAAAAATATGAACAACAAAATGACCACAAATACATATCTATCAACAATTGAATCTAAAAAGCAAAATAAATGAGCAAGCAGAACAGACTCAGACTCATAGATACTGAGAACATTTTGACAGTTGTCAGATGGGAGGTGGATTGGTGGGATGGGTGAAAAAGCTGAAGGAATTAAGAAGTACAAATTGATTGTTACAGAATAGTCATGAGGATGTAAAATACAGCATAGAGGATACAGTCGATAATATTCTATGTATGTATGGTGTCAGATGAGTGCAAGATTTAGCAGGATGATCACTTAGTAAGTTTTATAATGTCTGATCACTAGGGTATACACCTGAAACTAATATAATAGTGTATGTGAACTATAACTGAAAACTAAAAAATAATTTTAAATTTTAAAAAAATCTCAGTCTTCACATCCTCTGGACAGACGACTCAGCATTAGTTATCACTGCTGAGAAAATGTATGCAACCTGAGCATTGCATACCAGAGTCTCATCTTGACTGGTTCCTAATTAGATCAACGTCCCTGGATACAGATCTGCACCCACAAAATAGGGCCAATCTAGGACCTCTAATGAGAGGCTTCAGTACAGTGTAACGCAGAGAGAGTTAGGGCAGCTGAGATGGAGCTGGATAGATACACTGATGGGTGGTGAGCTCCCTGCCACTATTTGTGAGGCTATAGATCACCTAACAGAGATGCTACACCCACAGGTTTTAAGCATTGTAAGCGTTCTGAGTGCCTTGTAAATGATCTAGGGCTTTGAAACTTCTCTGTGTAAAAACATGGATATTAAACAAAATATTTCATAACGTAATGGGGGCTTGTGGACCCCATGTACACTATCAGTCATTCAGAATAAGTTTCTGCATGCGGAGAAATCTTTAAGTAGAGAACCCCCACAGTCTCTGCCTGCTCTAAAATGCTATTATTCTTCAGGGAAGCTTTTTAAAATAAAGGGTTAAAAGTTATTTTAAATAATTTTATCTTGCCCTCTCTATTTAGTCATAACCTGGCAAAACCTGATTGATTGCAAGTGAAATAATTACATATGATTTTGGCTTGGTTTTCATGAGAGCTGGTGACAGAGACACACTCATAAACAACAACACCTCTCTCCCTGCGTCATGAACACCCATGCCAATTCTCTCTCTGGCACCTTCTCTCAACTTGCTGTTCACTACTTCCCATTCCACTTACCCAAATTCAGTGCCTTTCACATGCCCTCTGAGCGCCTCCTCCCATTCAGAAGCCTTCCCTGATAGTTTAGGCCTTGTTCATCTCCCCTCATCCAAACTTCTCCAGAATAAAGTCTGGTGCCCATTTCTACCCGTAATTACATTGTCATGTGCTGTCAGTTTCTCTCTCTTGTGTGTATGTTTCATTTCTGAGAACAGAATGTAATAGTCTAGATCACAGGTACCTGGTTAAAGTTCTCTTTGCTTTCCCATTATGCCAGGAATGCACATTAGATACTCAAATCAACAAATACCTACTGACTACAATTTATGCTTAGGCTTCCGACTATGATGGTTTCGCCAGGTCTTTGAGAAGTGATAAGGTCTCTGTGAGGGTAAAGGAAAGGAATCTTTTGAACGAGAACTCAGATGAGAGGTACAAACAATGCCCAATGTGCAAGGATCAATGGAAGTTTAGAGAATTCTATTTTATAGAAAACGATTAAGGGAAAAACAATTAGACTGGACTAAAGAGTTGAAGAAAAGACTGATGAGAGAAAAACGGTAAACATGTTTTTAAAAGGTTTGTGACCTTATTTTTAGTCATTTTTAAAAAGATGAATAGAATTGTCATATAAAAAATTACGTATTTTGAAAAACATTCATTGAACTTGACTCAAGGAATCATTTTACAAGCAGCAACTGTGTTCAATCCACGGGGGATGTAATTGCCTAGGACCCAGCCCACCCTCCCTTAAAGGCTCTGTGGTCACCTTAAAAGAAAGGTTTCGCTCTCCTTAGTTATAAATATTCTCAGTAGCTGTGGTATCAAACCAGGGGTCAGCACCACTAGAGAATATCAAGTCAATTGTGAATTCTCAGCCTCGGTGTCTAATTAGAAGCATTGTATGGAATGTCTTCCTTAATCACTTTGGAGTCACTGGGGTATTTCATTAGTCTCAGTTTTTATCTTGTAACTTCATTCATAAAATATGTTCCTTATCAATTAGCTGTGCCAGGAACAGATCACTGGCCCCGTGCATCTTGCTCCCAGTATGCTCACTCAGCCCTGAAGAAGAAGGTCAGAATTCCTCTACATAGCAACGCTTTCAACTCTGTGACCACACGCAGAACACCATACAGGGAAGAAAAAAAAAAAAAAAAAAGCAAGAGGTTAACTTGCCTACAAGATAAAATAATCTCCCCACATTTTGCCTGAAATATTAGGTGGAATTGTTATCTTCAAAGAAGTTAAACAACAAATGCTATTTATACAAAAATTGATCGTAGCTTCAGTCTATTCTTTTCCTGGGATCAATAGAAGCACATTCCCAAAGATATTTTAAAAAGAGAAACTATATTCTCTTTGAGTATGAAATTCTATCAACACATATACTCACTCAGAAGGGAAATGTACAGGTCATGCTAAAGAGAAAAATGGTTTCCGGGTGGAAGGACACTCAATTCAAGCCATCCACACGGCTGAAGAACTTTAAGGCAGGCAGGTAATGTCACGGAAATACGTGTGGACATATGCCATCCAAAATGTAGGGACCTCTCCCAGGGTCTCAGGCCAGTCAGACCCCATCACAAGTATTATTGAGATGGTATAGCATGCTTCTAGTTCTAAAATAAATAAGCCACGGTGAGGTAGTGTGCAGCACGGGGAATATAGTCAATAATACGGTAATAACCGTGTACCGTGATATATGGTTATATGGTTAATAAAATCATCATGGTGCTCAGACCATAAGGTATATACATTTTGAATCACTATGTTGTACACCTGAAACTAATACAACATTGTATGTCAACTATACTTTAATAAAAAAAAAAAAATTAAAATGTGTGTGCTTATTAGTCACGTTCTACTTCATCTCAGAAGTGCAAACCTCCACTCCCATACTTGATGTAAACATTTGAATCCTGCAGTAAACTTTCTGTTATTCGAATTTCATGCACACAAAGAAGCTTCTGATTATTATTCGGCTTCTCAGATGCCTTGATACTACAGCCAAAGGCCAAGAGGGCGAGCAGAAATTGTCAAGGCCACTTATAAGGCTCGACTCAGAACAGACACACTGTGAGGTCTCCCCATTCTCCTGGGAAAAGCGAGGCAAATCGCCAACGCAATGTCAGGGGGAAGAGAAACGCTCTGCTCTTTCAGGAGGGGAGTTGCTAAGTCACAGGGCAAAGGCGTAGACAGAAATGTAGACTCGGGGCCAGCGATGCCTCCTGCCACATGTGGCCAGAGGCACAGCCACGCCACCCCAGGGCCACACTAGGCAGCAGTGGCATCTTTGAGCCGTTATTCTTCTATCCTGATTATCTTGACCCAGCCACAAACTGGCATAGTTTCTGTGTCTCCTCGTTCAAATGTTCAGAAGGAAGAAAGGAAGAATCAGACTGGATCAGCCTGGCTTATCATTGGTTCTCCTAGGGTGAGGGAGCCCCCTGGTTCCGTCAGGGGCACAGCCCCTTGAAAGAGAAGGCCAGCAGAGACAGTGATCACCTACAAGCCCAGGATGCTTTTCCTGGGGTTGTCATTGTTTTCTGCTGGCAGTTCTCTCAATGTCCCGTCATTGGCTTCTGCAGGGGACAACCTCTCCTTGAGATATGCACTTCATCCTTTCCAAGACTTTCTATTCATACAAACTGGTTCATTCTACAGTGTTTTACAATTACTTACTGACCATCTGGCCGATGTTCCAGTCTTCATCTCAACAGCATCTTAATACTCTTCACGGAATGAACTGCGTCCTTGGCCTCTCACCGACCCATTACCCCAGCCACAGATCAGGTTGCTGCTTCCCTCATTGATGGATATTAACAGAGAGACAGGGGGACAGAATTTGGACAGCTCAGCTCAGCTTCTTTCCCCTCTAGAGATACAATCCGGAGTAAATAGATGATGGTGTGGTAACACCATCTATTCTTACATCATTTCTTTGAAGGAGCAAAATTTTCCACCTTAAACTTCCGTAATATACACATTACTTAGAGAAAGCTTATGATTCAAAAGAACAGGAGGTAAATTTTTTTTTTAAATAAAGAGGAAAATATTTCCCTCATATAGTATTTCTGCTGTCGTCCAAATAAAAGTCATCCACAAAATATTGGGAGCATTTGAATGTGTGGATGGAGGGGGGATATCATCTACCAAATACACTGAGGAGTACATTTTCAATCTACTGTCATTATCTGGAAGAAAATGGTGCCATTTTCAGCTGACAATTTGCAGAATGAGGAATGAAATTCAGGCCCCATTTAAGGCATGATTTTCCTTATGGAAGACACTACGGATACAGCAGAGGAACCCTAAATGTGGGGTTCCCTCCTCCCGCACCAATTATGGAAAACACAGACATACCCTAATGTCTAAATGCTACGTCCATGATATACTGTTATTCTGTTTAAGGGCCCCGAGGCACAAGAAATATCAAAATAATTTTTCACGGTAGCACCTGTTTGAAAATAAGCAGTTTATTCCATCTTTATAACATGGATTTGGAAATGGATGTCCTTGAATAAGGCCTGTCGTTGCTGTTCTCCACGAGGACAGGTTAGTTAGAGAAAACTCTAGGCCTATTTCCTGTTAATTTAATACTGTTCCCAATCTTTTGTGAAAAAGCAGCCACCCAGTAACTTTATTTACCAAACTTCATGCTTAATGATTCTGACTTAGTGGTTGTACAAGTGAGAGCCCATGCACCGTCTCCCTCTATTGAATAGAGAGGAATCACTTCTATGCAATAAAATAATTTGATTTCCATTGAGAAAATGTATTGCAAAAAACCCAAGAGATTCGAGGAAACTATTACTTTTTATTACCCATATCATAATGTTCATCTTAATTACTGCCAAAGCAGGTTCACAGATGTGGTCTAATTGAAAATATAACTTTTTAATTGAAAGGGAGAAAAGTGTGAGGTTTGAATTCTAACAATTGGGTGGAACTGAACTTAAATCCTTCCTTTCCGAAAGCTTTCCCTAGGAGAATTAAAGTTCTTAAAAATGGCTTGCTGGTCAGGTAGCAACACTGTGCAGATAAAGCATTTTGGAATTGGGAGGAATGAGTCCGGGTTGTGTTATCAGTAGCAACCAGGCTTGGAGCCAGGTCAGAGTGTCAGGATGCCGTGAGAAATGTAGCAAACCGGTGGAGACTACCCTCAGCTCAGCCTCTGATGTTTGGACCCATTTCCAGGCAAAGGATTTCACATTTTACCTATGGGATAAAAGGTGGGGTCCTCACTTCCCTCAGCTGGAGAGTCCAGTGACGTTGCTGGCTTCATGAACTCCGGTGAAAGCGTTCCTGTGGCTCGCCGTCTTCCAAGCCTCCATCAGAAGCCTCTCTCATGGAAGAGAAAGTTTCCAGGACACTTATGCCACAAAGACCAATACATCGGGCCCACTGAAATTCTTCCTGATGAGAATAAGCATCACGAAAAAGAACTCAGCTGTGTCCCTCCCCTCCATCCTGAAAAATAGTAGGGATTTCTAGGGGTCTGTCCCAATGTGTTTTGAAGAAATGGGAATCAATTAAGGTCTCTGCACCTGTAGTTCTGCCCCTTCTAGCCCAGAGCCTTACCTTTCTATTTATACTCACAAATAACAAATCACGTTCTATCTATTTTCGGCAGCCTAAACCTTGACCCATTCTACTACAGGCTGAGGAAAAGAACCTGCTAGTGGCATTATCGCATTATAGGTATACCTTTTTCATCTGCCGTGGAACAGTATATCCGACGTCTGTTTTATTTTTCTATATAAAATGACTTTGTGTTTCTCTGAATGTACTACAATGAAACCCGCAATGGCTAAGCTTACTGAAAGAACATCTGAGGTTCTCTAGAGTTTTTTTTTAAAAAAGGATATATTTGCAATAGAAGGCTGACGGTTTAGATTCTTGTTATCTGGGTATGTATAGGAACACGCAACTTTTTTCAGACATTCCATTTGGCTAAAACATCAATTAGTCTGACTCATCCAATCCCCTCTTTATATTCTGTATCAAGTATTGGACATGTTTCTATTTATGCACCAGAGAACACCACTTGAACTTCTACTGAAAACAGCCTCTGAGTACGTAGATGGTTATCCTATGCTTAGACAGCAAAGGAAGCCTTTCATGACTATTTTTAATGCATCTATAACCACTTCAGATGTCTTTTTGGAAACCAAAAAAGCTGCAGAATCAATGTGTTCAAAATGGTATGGTTCAGCCATCGCTATGTATCAGCTTCTACTAATTTCTTAAAGGCTACGTTCTTCCACTGAGGCAGAAGGAGAAATGTGACTTTAAGGGTGTGGGTTATAATTCAAGTATGATTGTATTAGCATAAAAGAACATAAGCTGCTTTTTTCTGAATGCAAACACGGTCCCTAAACCAAGGATGTAAATTAGTACCACAATGAAAGCTGCCAGAAGGACAGAAGTTGGAAGTGTTCTCTTCTCTGAGCAGCAGGAGACTGTTCAGGTCCTGCTGTTTTGAAAACCTTTCTCCCCTCATGCAGGCTGCCCTGCTAAGAGAAATCCATTTGAATATTTTGGCAATCACAGAGGCCCCCACATAAATTATGGATACAGAAATGCAGAAGACAGTCTAACAAATGGAACACGGTGGAATCTGTTTTCCACCACCATATGGTGTCGACAGAATGCCACTTTGTTTCTCTGGGAAACAGCTCATCATTAAAAAATAAATAGTATCTTTTCTGTGGGGAGAGAACCCACAGTCATTATTTTGAAAAATAACAAACAGGAAACTCGGTCCTTTCATTTTATGATCTTTTTTTCCTTAACATTATTATTATTGCTGCACACATACTTTTTTTTTTTTCTCCAGGAAAACTCACAATGGCTTGTACCTTGTGTGTGTACAAGAACTCAATATCATGTTTTTCCAGGTCTGAGGAACTAAGTCCAAGCACAGCACACGCCGTGAAAAATCACGGCACTTCATTATAGATCTCTGCTTTGCAAAAGTATTCTCTCAACCCAACATATGGATTTTACTTATAATTAAGTAAAATCATTTAAGTATAAATGATATAAGTTAAGTGCATGTAAGTTTGGTATAAGCACTTCATGTTTATCTATATAATGCATATAGACCACATTGGTTTATGGGAAGTTTAACAATTTCAAAATTTAATTTGGATGACTTTATTATTTATGGAATAAAGTTGTCCCTAGAATTCATTCTATGATGAATTTGATAATTTACCCTCTCACAGACCCAGGGAAATGTATCGCATTCCATAATTAAATGTAATGCAAAGCCTGCTTGAGCCTTTCCCCGTCCCACACCCCTTCTCTGGGGTTGTCCACTTTTACACACACACAAAGCCTTTCTTACAGGCACCTGTCACCTTCTACAAAGCAGGCTGCTGAAAATCAGTATCTGCCGTGCTGTCTGTAAAGAAAGCACGGTATTTTCAAATCAACATAATTTTCAAAGTATTTTCACAAACGTGATTTTATTTGATGTTTTATCAGCCCTGAGAAAAGGTTATCATTTCTTCTTTGCAAACAGAGGCGTGGAAAGGGGGTAAGTAACTCCCCTAGGGAGTTCCGTTGCCGTTCTGTGTGTTTTTACAGCACTCTGTGAGCTGAGGCAGAGGACCAGAGAAAGACCTTCATCATTCCTGCCCATCACCCCTTTCCATCTCTAACCAGGTGGCTACATTGGCCGTGTTATTCATAAAGCGCCCCCAGCCTATTTCCTCCCAAATCAGGCATCTATTTTAAGATACAACAGGGAAGTTAAAGGGTTCTAAAAGTCAGTTACCACAGAGCAAAAGGAAAGCACGCATCTAGAAAGGTGGTGCCATGTGCCAAATGCCGATCATGTAGGTTCTGAGGCCAGAATTGCCGACTTCCCTTTGGTGAACTCTGTGCAACAGGATTTGGGGTCAGAAAATGTTTGTGTCGATGAGCTCTTTGTTATGGTACTTTAGAATGATGTTATTCTGAAATAAGCAAAAGTGTTCTAACATGCTGTCCCGTCTGAATGATCACTAAGAAATTTTTACCAACACCAGGTAAATAAGGGGGGCACAGAATCTGGTCGTCCTGGGGCCCAGAAGTCCAGAACAGAAGAGACACTGTCCCTCTTCTCCCCCAAGCTGTCTGTCAACACTGAATTCTGTTCTGCTCTGTAGCACGGAGTCTTTGCCAAGCTGAAAGAGTCC
The DNA here is from genome assembly GCA_030848825.1 of Tadarida brasiliensis. NCBI lineage: Eukaryota > Metazoa > Chordata > Mammalia > Chiroptera > Molossidae > Tadarida > Tadarida brasiliensis. Next base: position 65,823,009 of record CM061270.1, on the reverse strand, counting down.
TCGCAGCCTCATCAGATTGGATTCATTTCTATCACTTCTAAAGAAAGCGCATTCAAAAATATAACTGATCTCTGGGTGCATATGAGATTTGATTTCTTTTCTTCAACTCTTCCAGCTTCGTCCTTCAACACGCCCTCAATTCATGTTTGGGATGGGGACTTTGCAATTGAAGAAGCAGGAAAACAGTTTCTATCTGCGAAGTTCCAAGGCATGTGCTTTGTTCCGTGTTACTAGAAACACTGTCCTCGGGAAGTTACATACGAGTGGCAGATAATTCCACAGTGTTGTTGGCAGTTCAATAGTGGCCGCTGATGGCTACGTGGCATCAACGCATCAAGCCACAGTGTCATCCACCCAGACGAGGACTGAGTGCATGGAATGCAGCTTTATTACTGAGGGCTGCCCCTATGAGACGAAGAAGAAGAGAAGATGTAGTAACGATAAATGATGACAGTTAAATAAAATTTTAAATGTAGTTCTTCAGTGGAGGTAGCCGCGTGTGAAGTCGTCAGTACCACGTAAGTCGAGTGGTTACTGGGTTGGCAGCACAAATACAGAATATTTTCATCATCACAGATGCTCTGTGGAGCAGCACTATTATAATGAGTTCAACATTTCTATGTGATTATTTCATTCATCCAATAACTGACTTTATTGAGTGCATGCTTTTCAGGAGAAGCATCGTGCAAGTAAGAGATTTGGGTCTGACTTCCTTCCTAAGGCTTGCTCTTGGTTTCTTGCCTAGTAAAGCAGAGGCCATGGTGACAGGGACTGTACAGGGCTGTGTTTATTTTTTTTTTATTTTTTATTTTTTATCCTCGGTGAGGACATTTTTCCATTTTTTGTTCAGATAGAGTGGGAGGGAGAGAGAGAGAGAGAGAGAGAGAGAGAGAGAGAGAGAGAGAGAAACATCGACGTGAAAGGGACACATCGAGTGGCTGCTTCCCACATGACCCAACCAGGGCCGGGGACAAACTACAACCGAGATACGTGCCCTCAGCGGGAACCGAACCCGGGTCTCTCTGGACCACAGGCCAACACTCTAACCGCTGAGCCAAACCGGCCAGGGCCAGGGCTGTGTTTAGAAGAAACAAGCCTGAGGTATCATCTAGCATTGTTTAAGTGCCCAGGAAGTGGCTTCATCTCACTGATAGCCATGCTCCCTAGATCACGTCCATACATTTAGTTCAGCAAAATAATCATTAAATCATCTTTTTTTCTCATTATGTTAGGGAAGGGTTTTACTTTTATATTTGAATTGCTAACAGCAACAACCACCACCACACAAAAAGATAAACGCATATTGATTACGTACTATGAGCGGGGTGTATATACGTCTTGATTCAAGGTCTGCTACTGCTGTACCCGCCCAAGGAGCCATTCACCCTGGAAGGAGGTGCCGCACTTCACTAGCCTTGAGCTTGCTAATGTGACAGCTGGAGATGATAACGTCCCGGTGAGGATTCAATGTGTTGTACGTGGAGTTCTGAGGATGGGGCTAGCACAGGGCGAGCGCTCACCACGTGGGAGCTGTTGCCATTTCCCAGGCACTTTGATAAATACGTTACAGCCAGTATGCTAATTCTTGGAACAATTCTATAAGATACATATTAAGCTACACTCAACAGATGCAAACACTGAACCTTGGAGAGATTAAGACATTTCACCAAGCCCTGGCTGGTTTGGCTCAGCGGTTAAAGCCTTGGCCCGCGGACCAATGAGTCGCGGGTTCGATTCTGGTCAAGGGCACGTACTTCAGTTGTGGTTTGTCCCTGGCCCTGGTCGGGTTGTGTGGGAGGCAACCAGACGATGTGGCTCTATCACATCGATGTTTCTCTCTGTCTTTCTCTCTACCTCCCCCCAACTCTATCTGATAATAAGTAGAAAAATATCCTCAGGTGATGAATAAAAAAAAAAGAAATTGCACCAATTTAACACAGGAGATGAGAGTTGGAGGCAGGATTTGAACCAGGTACTCCACCCTCAGAGCCGGAGCAGCTACCCTGGATCACGGCACCGACCTTTCAGCCTTCTGATGGAGATTTAGATGATGCAGCTAATGCATACAGTACATATATTTTAGGGATTATATTATTAATATGCTAAAGTTCATGAAGGAATATGTGTGACGTTGGTAGTAATGTTAGTGTTTTCTGGTAAGAGGGTGATTTTGGTGTTGGAATGGAAGTCATATCTGGCATTTTAATATTACAAAGTATTTAAAGCTGCCTAATAAGGCATCTCTTATGGTTGCTATGCCATTCCTCTTCTCAAATTTCATTGCGCTTAAGAGGATGATGATGATGATGATGATGTCATTCTATCCAAACTTCCGGTAAGCAGGTGACACCTAAAAGAGGGGTGATGACAATATATTTCTTTGGAAACCCTGAGCTGTCTTTATGGACGAGTCTGAAATGAAATGAAAGACGGCAGCTGTGTGCAGGGAGCTGTCCTCGGAAGAGGACCTGAAGGAGCAGCTTGGAACTCAGAGCGCTGCACCAGCCGAGCTCCTGCAAGCCCCCTGCCGATCTGGCACAGAGTCCCATCAGAGCTAACGCTTTGCCGACCACAATTTTTCAGCATGTTATTCCAGCCTGAAGCAGCCTGTTAGTATTAGCATAAAGCAACATAAGTCATTTTGGAAGGCACAGTCGGGGAGACAGTATTTTTTATTGCTCCTTGTCAGAAATATGTTAAGCTACAACACTGGATACTTAAGCTGATTATTTCTGCACCAAATAACACCTGACCTCTGATAAGGCAAACTCTTCAGGAACCAAACTCAAATCAAAGAAGCCTTATCTTTAGGCACCGAGGAAAAAATAAAAGGCAAGGATGAGAGATCATTTTGGAATTTGGGGTTGAGGCCATCAGATTGTTATGGTAAAAAAGGATGAATGGCCTTTTTGCAATATGCAACATTTTTTCCTATAGCAAGCAGAGTGAATAAATCTAATTTCTCAATATTTCCAAGCAGTATGGAATGAGATTTTTAGAAAAACTGCGTGGATATTCTAAAGATTTTTTTTTTTAATGTTGGTTATCTAAAGGCTGAAGAGTCAGGGTACATGTGATGATATTATCGGGATCTAAGAAAAATGTGATTGGTTTACGATAAATCCAAACAAACCGCTGAATTTTAACAAAAATCAAAATTAATCTTCCACAGGGATTCCAAATTTCAACTTCCCCAATCCCTTTGGGAATCACAGCTTCATAAGAACTCATGTAGAGCCCGGCCGGTGTGGCTCAGTGGTTGAGCATTGACCCATGCACCAAGAGGTCGCCAGTTCGATTCCTGGTCAGGGCACATGCCCAGGTTGTGGGCCCAATCCCCAGTGGGGGGCATTCAGGAGGCAGCTATTGATGTTCTCTCTCATCGATGTTTCTATCTCTCTCTCCCTCTCTCTTCCTCTCTCTCTGAAATCAATAAAGAAAAACTAATTCTTAAAAAGAACTCATGTAGAAAGTGAAGCAAAGACCTCAGCTGCCTGTAACCTAACTGCACGTTACAGTGTGATGCTACAGGATAAAACGTGGTGCGATCTTGGTCCATGTTAAAAGAGGTAGAATATGTAGGTCATGGGAGGTGATATTGAGAACACATTCTGTGCTGGAGAGGTATAATCTAGAGTTCAGGCAGCTAATACATGGGCAGTATACAAACAGTAGGAGGATGGGCAGGTACAGGTCTCCAAAAGAGCTGTGTGAGCCTGATGTGGAAACCTGGGAAGCAGGAGCAGGGCAAGAGATGCCTGCGAGCCAAAGAGAAGAAACTACATCAACCCAATAACAATAATTACAGGTATGGGCACCTTGAATTGTATGGTTGCACTCTCAAGCTGAGTACAGCGTGCCTGGACCACCGTCTGATGTGTCTGCCTCCTCTGAAAGTGTATAGTCCAGCTGAGCTCGGCTTGCTTTGGGGCCACATTTTCTTTTTATCTTGTATGGTTTATACACAGTCTCCTCAAATCTCCTGGGAGCTCCCTCAAGCCAGGGATCCTGTCTTGTTTAGCTCTATTATGTCCCACAGCAAATGGAACTAACTCTAGGAGGCCCTCAGTGACTATTTGTTAATTTCCTCCAACATGTCACTTATTTTTGCTATTAGGTTAAATGCTATCTGGAGGAGCCTTTTAACTCGAGCTTAGTTGCCCCCCCCCACACACACACACACACTCCACCCCCACTCCCAATCTTCTGTGTTCCATGGTGACTGGCTGTCATTAGCAGCCTTTCAATGCCTTAATTGGAGAAGCTGGGTTTGGTATCAAGGGGGCATAGAACTCAACTGAGTTTAGATACTCCAGTATCCACTTTTCAAATTCCAGAAGAGGAAATGAAAAGGCTCTGGGGTAGCAAAAGCTACACCTTAATTGGTAACACCTGCAGAGAGCAGGCGATACATGGAGGAGGAGGATAAGGGATATCTCCCATCTTTTTCTGTTGTCATTCCTCATACGCACAACCCTCTAACTGCTTGAGTCAAACCTGTTCAGAAAAAGGAAAAATATCAACCAGAAAAAAGATGTTCCAATATGAGCAGCACTTTCGGAAATGCAGTCGAAATTCTTAATAAAAACTATTTCATCTCTTTTCTTTCTTCCCATCACAATCTAAGTTATTGAGGGTAAAAATTCAAATGAACATATCTTACCAAAATATTTATTCAAATAGGAATGTTAGTGATTTTCAGATGCTTGCCGGCAGAGTGGAAACGGGAAGATAAATGACTTTCTCACCCTATTCAGGAGTTATTGTTATCTTCCAGCCCTTGATGTTGCCTCATTATGGAGGGGTACACAAATCCAGGCAGTGCATAATTTGGGAACCAAAAGTAAAATAGTAAAACATTTCTCAAGATGCTTTCACCATATTTTTTAAAGAATTTAAATGCTGGGAAAGACGTATAACTCATATTGGCTCTTCCCCAGCTTTAAAATTCCAAGCACAGAACTCTGTGTATCACTTCTCCGTGGGATGCGAGAGGCACCTTGCAAAGAGCAGGCTGGAATCCCAGGCCATGTAACTCCTGGGCCTGCAGCAGCAATGCTGGGTTTGCCGAATTTCATTCACCACATTTTACAGATGGTTCAACCGAGGTCCGAGGATGGGAGGCAGCCGTAACTTTTCTCAGACTCATCTGGCAACAGTTAGGAAACGAATGTCTTCCACTCTGCTTACCAATGGACAAAATAATCACCTGAGCTGTTTCCTTCCATTTTAATCAGTCAGCCAATCAAGTCTGAAATGAGAGCTTGCTTAATTATGCTCTCAGCCCTGTGCTCTGCTCTGCGGAGAAGGACGGAGGGAGCAGAGCAGCAGATTTGCCCGCGTGGAAATCCGACTCAGACACCCCTGAAACAATTAGTGAACAATGCAGGATGAGATGCAATTAAGTGAGAAAACCTTCAGAAGAGTGATTGATTGAGAGCTTTGACAGGCTCCAAGGTGTGGTTGCAGCAAAGCAAGAGATGCATACAGAGAGGGTCCTTTCTCTGCAGGCTTTATCGTCAACCCAGGCTGCATTGTTGAGGATGAATGGAAAGCAGCAGCCAGGCTCCTCTCTTGTTCCTTGCCATTCACTGGCCGGCTCTGTGTAGGCTGGTACTGCCTGACATCCCCTTCTACTAGCCCACTGTAGACTCTCCTTGGGACTGTGTTAACGCCTCTTCCCTTGCCAATCATTTCTTTCTTAGGCATCTCACCAGAGGCCATCTCATTCTGTGACAGTGACAGGCGTGCTTTTACTCTCTTCTCGCCAGTCTGTGGGAATCCCCAGAAGGCCACAGGAGCCCGAAGCTGTTATAGATGTTTACAAATGAAAAAATAGTTTAGTGGTCCTGAGGTTGGTCTCAGGGTCTGATATGGCAAGTGTTTCCAGAAGTACTAAACAAGGCACCTTGGGATGAGCTCATATCCTCACAAGGTCACTTGCTTACTTGGGAACATATAGAAAATTTGAACTTTTAGTTCCAAAAGGACTCTTGAATTTAAAAATAATGTTTTTAAAGTTTTTTTTTAAATTTTTTTCAAAACTTCTTTGCTCATTGTCAAATTACTTCTCCCCCTGCATACTCTTCTTTAGGCCATGGGCTTTCATAAAATACTCATTACTGCAGAGCCCCAAAACGCCAGGTTCTTACAAAAAGACAGCTTTTACAAAGGAAATATAAAGAATAATTATTTAATCCTGACACCCTTTTTATGCCTTTATTTTTTTTTTTCAAAACTAATATGTCAGACTAATTCAATTTATCATGTTCATTTTTCTCCAACAGAAGACACATCTGAAGTAATGAGCGTGCTCTCAATAATAATGCAGGCGATACAAACACGTGGTCAGACTTGGACCATTCCAGGAATATAATAGAAGCAGAGATATAAAATTTTAATTCAAAAGTTAACGATACATATATCACTTGTTATCTTCACCTGTCAACACTTCTGACAGCCTATTTTAATATTTGGTATTTTTTCATACTTTATCTTGTAAAAAAGAAATGTATCCCTTTCTCACTGGATTCCTGAACATGGAGTGGGGGCGGGGGGAAGGTCAGGTTGGAGTTTTAAATTGTAGGCCTGGAAGATGATAACAATGGTTTCTAGTAACAAAAGAAAAGAAGTTTCCTATCCTCATAAGAAAGGACTGATTTCTCTTCAGCCATAGTAACAAGCATCACCAGAACCATTTGAAATCAACCCAAATTGATCAAGGACAACTTCACATAGGTAACCATGCTTCTGACAGCCAGCCAATGAGTGACAGCCTAATATTTCTGAAAAATCAGCCAATGAGTAACACTGATTTTCAAGTAGCACAGCTAAAGATCAACCAATATCTAAACACTCTTGTTTTTGAAGTTCTACCAATCCCTGAACTCCACAATTCCTGAATTCCTATACCAGGTCAGGTCTTTGCTTTGCTCGCTGTGAACTCGAGAGCAAGGCTCTCCCTTGCTTGGCAAACACTAAATCACATCCTTGTTTCAGATACGGCGTGATGGCTGCTTTCATGTACTCTAATTTGATATCTCATTAGTATATAATACTGAAATATTTATTCATTTACTGTATTTATACTCTCATTTATTTAAAATAGAATATAAGGTAGTTAAATATTATAATGTTCAACCAAATACTTAAGCTGTAATGTGCAGAAGGTTGGTCTATAATGAAATAAGCCAATAAAATTATCTGTAGAAACTTGGTTTATTCAAATGTAACATGTCCATCAGTCATCCTTTTTTCTGCACCTCCTCGCCCAATAGCAACTAGTCCCTAAGCTTCAAGTAAATTATCGCCCAGTATGAAGAGAGTGACAGAATATGACAATGTTGCAACGTGGTGAACACGTCAGGCCCTCCACGGTGAGCCTTCCTCTCAGACTGTTCACACACCATATGCTTGAAAAGGGTTCCCATATTTACCCCCCTTTTTTACAATAAAAAGTAAGAGAACAAGAGTGAATTATTTTATTTACATATATTTGAGGTGTTTGAATCATGAAATCTCTTTGAATATCAGTTCTTTTCTTAAAACCAAAAGGCTTCAAAGAGATTGTGCCTAAGATACCATGTACCGTTTTGTTTACAGTAGGCATTTTATATTTGTTAGAAGATTTGTAATAAGAATCATATACATAACTATCTACATCGTCGTCCTCTCAAGTTATTATGCACATGCTATTTTTAGACTCTCCCCACTTGGCCTAAGCCTATTGCTGCAAAGGGCATAAACATTTGTTGAAGACCCCATATAACAGAGTCACTTATGTATGTAGTACAGTAGCCTGAACTATGTGAGACTCATTGTGTCCAGAGAGAGCTCATTATGTGTTTTATAAATGAGAACCAGGTCCCCAGCACAGTGTGGTTGGCCATGATAAATATCATGTCTTTCCAAGATCCTTTATGGCTTCTGAGCAAGTTTTCCTGCCATCCGCTGTGAACCTGCCCCCATGGTCTCCCCAGTTTCTCCGGTTTCTATCTCAGTGCTTCTGTCCACGCTCTTCTCCCAAATATATGCTGTTTTTTCCCCTTCACCTTTAAATCCAAAACCCTCTCCTTCCTCTCTAATTTCATATCCCACAGAAAGGTATATTCTGTCACTTTCTGGGGTCATCTCTCCCTTCTGTGAGCTCACAGACGCTTTCCCAACCAACGCCTTCATTGATTCATTTACTCAAAAACATTAAAGTGTGCCTTGCTGGGAAATATGCAGTCATTTGGTAATTACCACCTGTTATCTAGTGTTATAGCTGTCTGCGAACCTTTCTTATCCTCCCTTGTTCGTTGTTAACCTCCCTGAGTGCAAAGGAGGTGGATTTTTGTATCATATAATGCTTAATAGATGCTAAGTAGATGAACAAGTTTGCCTTTTGTGTGGCAGGAGGGCTCACAGAAGTTGAACCAAGTAAACAGCACGCGATTCAGTTATCAAACAAGTATCTGATGCAGTCTGATTTATTTTGTTCACCATATTTCCCTGGAACAATTTTCAACATGCTCCTTCTGCAGTGGGTGAATCACGAGCCCTCTAAGAAATAGAAGTTGAAGCCGTGTATTCACAGAATGCATGAAATAAGTTTTAAAACCTCCAGCTATTGGTAATTTTCAATCATTTTTAAAAGTCTATCAATTGAGTTCACAGGCTGCTAGAACTCTGTGTGCTTGACTACCCCTAAGGACACCGTGTATTCCTGAGATGACTGTGTTTTTGGATCTCTCAGAAGCATGGGAGACACCCCCACGGAGGTTTGTTAAGATAACTAATGGTAACCAGCATCAGACAAAGAAGGCTAAGGGCACTGGACCATTTGTCCTTTCGATTTGAAGGGCATTCGGATTGGTGGTGTTCATCACGACTACTAAAGGCTACAATGTGTATAGTGAGAACTGTGTTTATATTAAGAATTTTTATTAACACCTAAACCACCTCCTGTGGTTGTTTAAGAAACAGGAGCTGTCCTACAGAGTGAGAAAACAAATGTCTATAAGACAGAACCTGTGTCCTCAGGGTGCTCACATTTATAGGCTTATCAGTCTGTTATTTTGTAGTCTTTATGGGAGGGGCTCCTCCTTGCGTAGGTCCCTCCTTTGGTCCAGGTCCTTGCAGAAACTGGGCTCTACGAAGTGTGTCCTCTCTGGGTTCCAGCTGGCACATCCTCACCCACCTTCCTCCCTCTGTGGAGGTGTCTCCTGAGACTGTTGATTCTATTCCTGCCCTTCTCCACCTGTCTTCTCTAAGAGCTCATCTGCTTGCAGCACACCCTCTCACCAGGATGTAAATGACTCCCAAATCTATTTCTCTACTTTGCATGTCTATCTCTCTACATCACAGGGTACTTACTGCATGCTGTTGGCAGGCAATCATTACTCAGTAAATACTTGCTGCCTGATTGTAGGATAAGACAGAAGTAATCTTCTTTCAGGGAAATGCATAGAGGGTTTTTCTGGGTCAAAATGGCCTTGCCCTTTCTAAATTCAAAACTAGAGAGAAAAGGATGAAATTACGACAGGTAACCTCCTTAAAGGAAAGAACTGTATAATTTCTGTCTGGTGTCTGCTGTTTTTATCTGCTCAGCAATGTATCCTTGGTTCTGGGATTGTCCCTCTCTCTCCATTCTACGTCCATGACAGATATTACCATGTGTTTCTGTCCCACTAACTGGGTATTTTACCTGAACTAGGACAAGGTCTCCTTCCCCTGGGATTTGCTAACTTGAAACTAATAGGCAGTCTCTCTGCTGGTATCTGAAACTGGAAAATATAAAACTACAGGGATATTTTCTGTTATTGAGTCATTAACTCAACAAGTATTTATGAGGCAACAATGATGTGCTAGGCACATGCAGTGAAGAGCCAGAACCAACGTCCCTGCCCACTAGTAGAGGAAGACAGATAAATAAATGAGTGAGTCAATATATAGTATGAATGTAAATCTATGGTATGTCAGATGTGACAAGATGGAAACCCACTGTCCAGGGAAATCATTACCTGTGATGTCCAAATTCAGACTAGGAAGGAATGAAAATAAAGCAAAACTGTAATGGGGACTGAATAGGCTATACTACTTATATTAGTCTGACGAGCCATTACAATAAACCTAAAATGAAAATGTACTAACAAAGTAAGCCTATAAAATAATTTATATAAATCTACCCATGTTAACCTTCGTAAATGTTAAACCAAGTTTGCTCACTTCTGGCCAAGTTCTCATTACAGTTTAACAGCCTGTCCCAGGAACAAGGAAGGCTTAACAGTTAAACCGCAGATGTGTGGCTGATGCACATTGAAAAGTAACATTGAAACAGAAAGAATGAGCCTGAGAAAGGACTGCAATTCACCAGAAATTCCACTAACCTCTTCCCCTTGATATCTTTGTTCTACTTTCCCTCTCTCTCTTTATAAAAACCTCTGCCTGCAGAGAAATGTTAAGATGTGTTTTGAACCTGGCTGGTATGGCTCAGTGGATTGAGTGTTGTCCCATGCACCAAGAGGTTACCAGTTAGATTCCCGGTCAGGCCACATGCCCAGGTTGCAGGCCTGATCCCCACTGTAGGACATGCAGGAGGCACCCAATCAATGTTTCTCTCTCATTGATGTTTCTTTCTCTCTCCCCCTCTCCCTTCTTCTCTATCTAAAAAATCAATAAAAATATATATTTTTTTTAGAAAGATGTTTTTTGAGGCAGGAGACTACCATCTTCTCAGGTTACTGGCACCTGGATAAATCATTTTCCTTCTCACCAGCACCTGTCTCATGATTTTGGCTTTCATGGAGGCAGGTAACTGGACCTGTGGGACATTTCTTCGGTTTCAAAACTGGAATGCTCATTGCAACACATGCCTGTTTCCCATGTTCATTTCCATAGTTTTTAAGCATGAAAACAACAATAAAATTACCATAATGACCCTTAGTTTGTGAAGGAGTTCAAGGTATCCAGCACTGCATCCAAGACAGTATCTCAGTTCATCTGTATGCCTGCCCTTGGAGATGAGCAATTAAAAGTAGCCTGATTGTACAGATGCAGAAATTGATGCATAGAGAAGTCAAGTAACTTGGCCAGTGTCACAGGGTGAGCAGAAGAACCAGCATCAAAACCCAGGCTGCCTCCCACTGGAATCCTTGCTTTTACCACTCACTGCAGCAGACTGCCACTGAGCAGTCTCCTCACCCAGAAACTGTGTGAAATAAAGTACATCATACCTCAAGGAGTTCTCAGCCAACCCGGGGAGGCAAATCCATCAGGGGACCAGTGCGATAGAGTTGATGCCATTACACAGACAAAATTACATACGCTTATAGAAGAATGTGTGTGGACTTGAATTCCCAGCTCCACTTAACCTTCTGGAGTCATCCAAAGGCCAAACCCACCTACTTCCAAGTTTAGCAGCTCTTACCAAATGCCTGTTGCTTCTACATAAGGCTGGATGGAGGAGAAGAGCCTTCTGGATGAAATATGGAAATGGCAGCCCACTTCTCCCTGATACCTTTGGTGCTTTCTGAAATGCAGGAGATGAAACTGTATGGCTTCTGTCCAGCACTTCCCCAACCTAACTCTTCTTTAAAACTTACTCAAAAAATAATCTTAGGACTTCCTCCAGACGAATATACTGGTACAGCCAGTGCTGAAAGACACGTCACCCCAAATATCAATTCAAAATGGCATGGAAAGATGCTTTTCAACTCTCCATCAAATGCAAAATTATAGTCCAAACTACAGGGACTTTACTGGGATTTTTAATTATTTTTCTTTCTTTTTTTAATGCAACACATTTCCATTAAGTTGGCTGCCAGTGAATTGAAGAAGAGGAAAGCAGCCCTGGCCAGTTTAGCTCAGCAGTTAGAGCATCGGCCCACAAACCAAAGAGTCTTGGGTTCGATTCTCGGTCAAGGACATGTACCTTGGTTGCATGTTCGATCCCTGGCCCCTGTCGGGGTCGTGCAGGAGGCAACCAATCAATTTGTTTCTTTCACATCTATGTCTCTTTTCCTCTCTCTCTCTCTCTCTCTCTCTCCCTCCCTCCCTCCCACTCTATCTAAAAATCAATGAAAAAGTATCCTCGGGTGAGGATTTTTTTAAAAAGAAGAGGAGCAAAGCATACATGTGCAGCTTCTTCATTCAATCATTCATTCTGTTCTCCTACTTTTCAACCCTCCATTTCAGCCTTCCTACCAGAAAAGCCCAGGTCAAAAATTCTGTCTTCCAGAGAGAACTGAACTCCTTCTGAAAGAATCTGTGGCCTGTGGCCTGAGCAGCGGCCTGCAGGAAAAAGGGTGAGGGTGGGAAGAGGGGGCTGGAAAATATAGCAGAAAAGTGGGTTAGGAAGGCGTCTTTAGAAGCTAAAGTGCTTGGAAATTGAATGTCAAAGCCCAACCAGGTTTTTGTTCCCTAAGGGCACCTTTTCTCATCTGGAGAAATATTAAGTTCATTTCGACACTGCTCTCCTGGAATTCACAATTGATATCAGTACAGGGAACAGTAGCAAACCCAGCACAGGTCTCCTCCCACATGGGGCCTTCCCAGCCCCCTCTCCCCAAGCAGGATTCATCTTGTTCTGGTCACCCCCTAGCACGGGCTCCCACACCTTCACCAGTCCTCAAGGTGCCTCTGCCTCCCACTCTGGATACCCACGCTTGGGAGTTGCCCTCGCTACATTACAGAATTCTGATCGTCAAGAACCTGTCTCATTCATCCAGAATCCCCCTGAGTTTGAAAGAGTGGGAAGAGCATGGGTTTTGAAGTTATGCAGATCTGGTTTAGACTCTGACTGTTACACTCAAGAGGCGACTGACTGACTTGGGTTATTAAACCCCTCGGGGGTTCCATTTCCTTCCCAGTACAAGGAGAGAGAGTAATACATGCCTAACCAAGTTGCTCTGACCATTACAAGAAAACCTAAAATAACTCACTTTTTTTTTTAAGGATTTTTATGTGCTGGGCACTATTCTGAGCTGTTGGCACAGCTTGCTTTCTTTAATCTTTATAACAGACCGTAAGATAGATTCTAGTCTGAGCTCTATTTTATATATATGGAAATTGAGGCTCAGAGAAGTCAAATAAGTTGCCTAAGGTGCTTTAGCTTGGCAGACACATAATAATCACAATAACTATGATAGCTGTGCTTTAGGGTACATTGACTATATGCCAGAGGAGTGAAAAATATTTCACTTGTATTGTTCCACCTTCTTTTCAACTGAGGAAACTGAGTCTCAAAAAGATGAAGTCATTTTCTGTGGCTATTCAATCATTATGGAACAGACCAGAGATGTAACCTCAGCTCTCCGAGTCAGTCTTTGAGCTTAACCATTACTGACTATCTAGAGATGGCAGATTCACCATGCAATAGCCCCTTAATACACGTTATTAAATCAAATGGACTCTATAGGGAGATTTCCATTCAAGCCCATTCGATTTTTTTCTGGAGGAAATAAAGGTTTCACGTTTTATGCACAGTGGATTTGATTTTCTCTTTACTTTCTTCATGTAGAGAGGGGGTCTAGAAGAACAGACAGTGAGGAGGAGTTGGGTTGTAGTACTCAACCTCAGCTGTTCAGCCCCTGACATGAAGGCCAGCTCAGCATCTCCTTAATCTGGGAACCAAAATCGACAACATTCATTGCAGCTGCCCAAGCTGCTAGAATTCATCCATAGCCACATTAAAAAATAAATAAATACAAAGCCCTTCACTGGCAAGCTTCATTGCCAAAACAAAGGTAACAGTACGGACAGCTGGAAAGAGAGGATTGATCGCGTGTGATCCACCAACTGTATGCCCCCATGGAAACAGTGACCATGAAGTCCAGAGAGAAGCAGAGGAGAATGCTTAGAACGTTTACCACGCGGTGTTAACTGATCAAATACAACGTCGTGTGCAGCCTATAACTGAGTATATCTGTTTAAATATGAATATCTATAAAAGTTAAAAGCAGAGATGAATACAAAAGGAATTAAATGTGTATGCTACTTAAATGGTGGGATTATGGTTGGTGTTTGATAGATTTAAAAGTTACTCTATTGTTTTGACAGTAAAACATCAGCATTACACGTGAAAATACACTGTGGACAGTGCCCCCAGAGGAGTGTCATGGAAGAACAGGCAGCAGCTATAGACAAATACTTTGCCTTGCCGTTCCTTCCTTGCCCCATAGACATACAGGAGAGGAACAAAGAGAACCAGCACGTGCAGTAACAACTTGCTCTCTGGCCCACAAGGCATGTCTCCATGCTACGTTTTACCTGCTGCTTTGGTAAGGCAGGGCTGTGCTTTATATTCTCCCAACTCTACTTCTTAAGTGAAATACGGAACAGTTGGGAACCTCTCGCTCACTGGGATGCAGAGGTGAAATGCGGAGGGTCCTGACTTGAACCAGGATTTTTCACATGTAGCCCAGGGGCCTTTTCTTGCACGGGGCATTCTTTATACTCTAGTGATTGCAGACAGCAATTTGTGCATTTGGGGAGTGTACAGTCACCCCACAGAAATATGCTTCAGAGCCTGAAGAGGGTGTCCAGTGGTGCACTTACCTGCCCGGCTCCTGAACACACATTTCCTTCCATCTCTGTAAACCCCGTGCCTTTTGCCAGTCTCCTCTCCCCAATCCCTCAGCCTCAGGGCTCTGAGCTGGGAGGGGTAGTCTCCCTGCTCCCTCTGGAGCTGACTCAGATCTTTAGCCTTGATCTCTCTGCAAAATTAAAGGCTTAACTCCTGTGTCAGAGAACAAGATTGGGGAAAAGCAGTTGGGAAATTTACACAATTCTGTTCAACAGCCAAGATATCACAGCTCCCCCTTTCACTGTCTACGCACGTGTGGTCTCGGGCACCACCGCCACAGTGGAGCGAGGGGACAGCTGCCCTGCGCAGAGCCCCAGGTGGACAGCAGCCACAGGGAGGCCATCTGCTTGAAGCCTTGGTAGAGTAAAAGGTGAATTTCTATATGATGGGGCAAGAATACATGCTGGATGCTTCTCCCCGCCCAATCCTATGTGAAAGAGGCCGTGTGTGTGTGTGTGTGTGTGTGTGTGCACGCAAGTGTGTGTATTGAATCAGTCCAGGAAGTCAAGTCCAGGCCTTTTGAAATGTATCAAAAATCTATGTCCACGCTAACCTAGGATCTAACTTCCTGCCCGGCCTCTGATGAAT
The DNA here is from genome assembly GCA_030848825.1 of Tadarida brasiliensis. Lineage (NCBI taxonomy): Eukaryota > Metazoa > Chordata > Mammalia > Chiroptera > Molossidae > Tadarida > Tadarida brasiliensis. The sequence goes on along the minus strand of CM061270.1, from coordinate 65,807,855 downwards.
CAAGCACGAGGCTGCCCATCTCACAGCGCATTTCCTTTCATTCAAGTTCCAGCTTTCCCTCCTGCCTTGGTTGTAGGTCACGGTCTCAGCTGCTCCCTGCAGATTGAAAAGGTTGACTCCCAGACCTCTACGTGACCAGCTTAATTCGAGACACACCATCTGCAGTACCTCACCGTGGTTGAGTTTCCAGGTCAGTTCTCACTGACACCGCCCCCCCGCGTGACAGTGCCAGGAGCCTGAAGGAGTCAGTGCTGCCCACGGGTCTCCTTCCGTGGACCGGCGCCTAATCTGCTACTTCGCTTGTCCGCCACCAAATCAGAACTCTAATGTCTGGATACGTGTCATCTGACAGAACAGTAGCCCTGAGCGAGTGGAGAGATTTACTCAGAACTCTTAATTCCCATTGTACTGAGATGTGCATGACATCGCAGGGTTAGGGCACAACCTGCCTTTTCACTCTAAATGCCAGGCCTCAATCTCTGGCCGGTTTGGCTCAGCAGTTAGAGCGTCAGCCCACAGACCAGAGAGTCCTGGGTTTGGTTCCGCTAAGGGCACGTACCTCGGTTGCAGTTTGTCCCCGGCCCTAGTTGGGGCCCTGTGGGCAGCAACCACTCGATGTGTCTCTCTCAGGTTGATGTTTCTTTCTCTCTCTCTTCCCTCCTCTCTCCCTCACACTCTATCTGAAGATAAATGCAAAAATGTCGTTGGGTGAGGATAAAAAAGAAAAATAAAATAAATAAATAAAAAATAAATGCCGGGCCTCAAAAACAGCCAGAAAGAGCTTGGTCTGGTCAGAACAAGTCACCTGGATGACCAAGACTCATCTGACCCCTCCCAGGGGACAGACACACCAAGGAAATACCACTTTTTGGAGTTGGAAGGGAACTGGGTTTTAGGCCTCATTTGGAATTTTGCTTCTTCAATTTATGTTCAGGCTTCGAACATCAACTTTTCTTACTCGATGAAAACTTAAAATAACTAAAATCAAAGATAAACTCTTGTCGAGTCTATTGCTGGTTTTATTGGATTCCTCATTCCGGAAGTGGCATTTCTATTTTCACAGCCACAGCCCCTGGAAGCAGCATTCTCCGGGTAGGAGTTATCTTCAGGACTGCACAAGTGCAAGGAGCCACACAAACCAATTCTCCAGAATTAGAAGTCACTGAGAGTCAACACTTTGTCCAGAAACGCAAACACTCTGTTCTGAGATGTTAATACTCTGTTCAGCCAACATAATGTCCTCCCGTAGATTCAGCACACCGTCTATCTGAGTTTGAAAGACCTTGTACAAATCTACCATGCCATAGACACTCACAGCACTAGCCCCAACACACACACACACACACACATACACACACACACACACACACACACACGGTTTCTGAGAGGTGGTCCTAAATGACCTCAACTGAAGAGATGTATTTATCAGAACGCCCGTGTCCTCTGAAATTACAAGTAGCCATTGAAAATGAGCACCTCTGGAAAAGGACATGTAGTAAACTGTTAGGATATCTCTGGTACCCTAGAGAGAAAGCTTCTGTGACATTAAGTGATATTAGATGGACGAAACTGTGTTTAAACCTCTTGTCAATTATAAGTGAGGATACATCCCATTTTATCTATTTGTGTCGCAGGCACAGAAGAGAACGAATGAGTCATGATTCCATTTTGCCTGTGTGATTTAGATTTGAGTTTCTCTCCGTTTCCCTGTGGCTCTGTGCATTTGTTTCTTTTCAGGGTAAATGTATGCTCTGTCCATTTCTGCAAACCAAGGCCTACTTATGGACTAAATAGGATGCAATCTGTTCAGTTAATTGCAAGTTTCTAGAAAGTGCCAATGTCTCATAACGCCTCTTCCCCTAGGTTGCAATTAGTGATAAAATTCCATAATTCAAGAAAATTATTTTGGGTAAGGAAAGTCCCCTGTTAAAATGGAAATTCTCTTGGAAGGTATACTACAAGGAGCCATTATACTGCATTTACCCCACTGAGAAATTTTGTGTGACATTCTTTATGTCATTGGACCAAGTAGGAAAGGGAAAATACGGGTCCGGAGTGTGGGCATTCCATGAAGGCTGTCACAGCGATGAGGGCCACCGTAACTCAGGGAGATAGGTACAGAACGGGGGTGCTAGAAGATTTGATTTTATTCTTTGCCTATTGGAACGATTCCAAAGCTGCTACCCACGAGCCAGGTCATAAAAGGAGGCTTCCCATATGGATTGCTGTGATATTGCCAAAGAAAAATTGTACCAGACAGAGTTCAATAGACACGGGAGACTTTCTTTAAGACTACCGCAATAGGGGAGAGAGATCGGACTCCCTGAAACAAAATTCTTCAATGTCAGGTGGCGGGCGGTTCTGAGCACTAGGGTGGGCTAGTGGGGAGGGTGGTTGGTCAGTGGGATCAAGGCATCCCTGCTAATTGTTTCTTATGAAAGTTAGGCTACTCACCTCCTTGATGGTTACATTTCACAGGGATGGCTCCCAGGTCCTTGAGAAAGACATTCCTGGGTTGTAAAACTGGCAAGAGGCTAGTTTTTAGATTTATATCTTAAAGGAGCAGAGAAAGAATTTACAATCGCAAGTTTTCTAAAATAAATGCCCAAAGGAAAGGAAGGTCAGGGGCCAGTCTAAAGTTTAGTTAAAATGAAGTGAATGCTAAGGCCACCTTGGCCAATCTATAGTAATCTGGTGAATGTACAATGAGCACTTACTAGGTTCTAGGTTCGTCACATGCACTACCTCATTTGACAGCAATGCCTTATTGTCCCCGTTTACAGGTCGGGGAACTAAACACAGAGAAGCTAGGTTTCCTGCCCGTGGTTGTGTAGGACCCAGGCTGTCGGCCATAATCTTAACCACTCTACGTTGTTTCTTTGATGCTGGTATAGCCGACAGCCAATCCTTGTACCTCTATTTCTCACCTTAAAATGAATCCTCGTGCCTGACCTGTGTGGCTCAGTGGTTGAGTGTCGACCCATGCACCAAGAGGTCGCTGGTTTGATTCCTGGTCAGGGCACATGCCCAGGTTGTGGGCCTGATCCCCCAGTGGGGGGTGTGCAAGGAGGTAGCCAATCAATGTTCTCTCTCATTGATGTTTCTATCTCTCTCCCTCTCCCTTCGTCTCTCTCTAAATCAATGAAGAAAAAAAATTTGAAAAAAAAAAAAAGAATCCTCGAGTGCGGGCAGAACTGGAGGCTGCTTTTAGATAACAGAGTATGTCAAAGGTGATGGGAACAGTCCTCCATGACCATGTTGTCAGGACTGGGAGGTTCTCTGCCGGGTCAGAAGTGAGCTGCCACGTTAGGAGAGGGCCCAGAAGAGCCACGTGGCGAGGAACTGTGGGGAGCTCTAGAACTGAGAGAAGCCCCCGGTAACCCCCAGCAGGAGCACGGGGACCTCAGTGTGCATTCTGATCTGAACTGTGCCAATAACCTCATGAACCTGGAAAAGAACTCCGAGCTTCAGGGGAGAACATAGCCAGCCAACGCCGTGATCGCAGCCTCATGGGATCCCGAGCAGAGGACCCAGCTCAGCTTTCCCCAGCCCCCTGACTCGGGTTGAACTTAGAGTTTGAAGGCCTCCTTGATCTTTCTGTTGTCTTGGCAGTGCTCTGGCGCTCACTGACTGCACCAACTCCCTGAAAGCTCTTTCTCTCTCCAGATTTTCCTGGGGTGGCCAGCTCTCGAAAATGTATTATCTTTTTTTTTTATTTTTAGTTTTACTTGAAAAAATTTTTAATTAAAGTTGACTTTCAGTATTATTTTGAATTGGTTTTACGTGTACCGCACAGTGGTTAGACAATCATATATACTTCACAAAGTGTTCCCCGCGATATTTCCAGTACCCACCTGGCAACACACACAGTTATTATAATATTATTGACTATATTCCCCATGCTGTATTTTACACCCCTATGACTATTCTGTAAGTACCAGTTTGTGCTTCTTAATCCCTTCACCTCTTTCACCTAGTCCCCCTCCCCTGCTCCCCTCTGGCAATCGCCAGCCCGATCTCTTGATATGTAATTCTTCAATGTCAAATGTAGTACTAGCACCTAACAGTCTATAAGATAAAGCCCAAACTCACGGTGTATTCTAAAACCCCGCCCCAATTGGTTCCAAACACCACGTTTCCTATTCTCTTGCCACCACCTTCATGCACTGTTCATTCATCCCTCTTTTTCAATCAACCTACAGTTACCTAATGCTACCTTTGACAGGAAATTGTCCTAGGCACTGTGTACACAAAACCTAACTGATAACATGTCTCCTCACGGAGGCTTCTAACGGAGTTCAAGATCCGGACAACTTACTCAATGATCCCAGTTTAACATCAAAAGTCCATGGCTTGAAGAAAGCAACTGGTATCATTCCAATTCCGCCCCTTATGGTTTCTGAGAATTTGGAGAAGTCACTTTTGTCTCTGAACGTCAATCTACCCACTTGTAAATATTGGAAATAACACCCAACATCTCATGGCATCATTAAAAAGGATTAAACTAGATAATACTAATAAAGTTATTAGCAGAATGCTGAATACAGAGTAAAAGTCTAGTAAGTATTAGTTAAATTTTGATGTTCAGTTTTGGTTTGTATTTATTGACACATATATTGCACATGAAGGGGGGAAGGGCAAGGATCCCAGAGGGCCTGGCCAGGCAGGTGGTCAGGGGGAATATGCCTTGGGATGAGCCTGGAAGGGTGACAGACCCAAACGTGGCAGGATGCCAGGTGAGGAGGACAACGTCTGTGAAGACACAGATGCCTGAAACAGCAGGGTGTGTGGCAGACATGTTGCTGGGCTTGTCTGAGAAAAAGGTTGCATGTAGGAGAATTAAAGTGCTTCTCATTGATTTTCCCAGCGCCCTTCTTTACTCCCCACCAAATAATAAGAAGAAAAAAATGCATGTATCTGGCACTTACTACGTGCCAAGCATTGTTCGAAAAGCTTTCCATCTATGAACTTGCTGAGTTCTGCCCGTTGAGATAACGACTAGGAACAACCTCATTTTGCAATGAAGAAAGTAAAACCAAGAAGAGGTAAGTATTTTTCCTAAGGTGGTACGACCAGTACTCGTAGATCTGAGATTTAAACCCAAGCAACGATGGAGCTCTTCATTCCAATGTGCATACATTTCCAAATCCCACCACCTAACAGACAAAAGGAAACACAGAAGCAAGGATGCAATTAGTGGAAACAATTGGATAAACCAAAATCATTAAAGCTCCCGAGTTCACTCTCTTCAACACAAATGAGAAGGACGAAACTCAGAAAGCCTACGGGACTTTCCCTCCACACTGAACATGGCAAATGGCATTTGTAAGGATAGACTCCAAATACCTTCAGCAACATACTGTGTCAGTGAATGATTGCATATACTCATTATTCATATACACATGTACTATGTATACATGTGTGCTTGTTGGGAGTATTCGTTTAGTAATCTGGTGCTGTTTTGCCCATGAAACTATGCGCTTAGTATTTAAAATCAATCATATATTGAGCGATTGGCCTTCTGGTTGAAAACAACATTGAGAAGCTGCCTCTCATACTACTTTGAAACATATCCAAGTAGTATCAGATGCAGTATTTCTTAAAAATATCTTGAAGTATTACTGGGGGAAAAATAATATTTTAAATGAATAAACTAGAGACTACCAACATATATATGATAAAGTGCTCGTTTTAGAATGCAGATAATTTACCCGGCAGGTGTGGCTCAGTGGTTGAGCATCTACCCATGCACCAAGAGGTGGCTGGTTCGATTCCCAGTCAGGACACATACCTAGGTTGTGGGCCCGATCCCCAGTGAGGGGCATGCAGGAGGCAGCCGATCGATGTTCTCTCTCATCAATGTTTCCATTTCTCTCTCTTTCTCCCTTCCTCTCTCTCTAAAAATCAATAAAAACATTTTTTAATAAAAAGAATGTAGATAATTCAAAAGATCCAAGGTCATCATATATATATAATTTTTTTCCAAAACACACTTCTAAATGTATCTAGCTTTCACACAAAAGTTTCTCACTTTATCATTTAACAAATATTGCCTGAATGCCTACTAAATGTGATATACTATTACTGGGCACTTGGGATATAAAACAGACACTTACATTATAGCAGGGGAAGATAAACAATACATAGTACTTATAACGAAAATGATGATCAAGTCCAGGAAATATAGATCAGAAAAGGGGGCTCTAGATGTGGGAGTGGCAGTATTCAATAGGGGTGACAGGATTATCCTTTAGAGAAAATGACAATTGAGGAAAAACACTTAAAGATATTGAGAGATAGGAAGTTAAGTATCTGGGATAAAAGCTTTCCAGGAAGAGCAAACAGCAAGAGCAAAGGCCCTGGGGCAGGAGTGTGTCTGGCATGTTTAAGAAATACCAGGGAGGGTAGTGTCAACATAACCAGGGGTGAGAAATGATAGGAGCGGTAACAGACAGATCATCCAGGGACCACACCTGGAAATGGATTTGAGCACAGAACTATCACCATCTAACAAATGTTTTAACATTTTCTTAGGGAGAACTGTATAAGAATGGAGTAGTAATCCAAGTGAGAAACTTCAAACACTTCACCATCAAGCATTGTTTCCTGTAGATTATTTGAAAACTAACAATAGAAACAAACATTCTATTATTGCTCATTTCAACAAGAAATTATAGTCCTAATGCCCTGCTTTGTTTTTTAAATCAATGATAAAGTTTATATTATGCTTCTTTTGACTCAGTATCATTTTTGTCTGGCTCATTTAACTGTATTGAATTACACGGACTGATCTTCCAATATCAACGTAATTGTGTGTGCCTAGGGTAGACCCTCATGGTGGCTCCTTTCTGTGGTGTGTGTTTACTTTTGACTGTGTTCTGTGCTTTGTCATAAAAAATTATCTGTAATAATAATTTCAGTCATAGGAAAAAGGTTGTTTTCTTTTCAGAGAAATTATGTGTTTGCTTGCCAACACTTGATTTTGTCAAGTTTCTGATGTTTTTGCCATTAACATAGTTCTTAATGTTGGGATGACCTCACATTATTGACATAAACTCTATTTTGTAATATTTCTTTTGTTGTTTTTGACACTAATGCTATTCTTTGACATTTGTTTTAGATCTTTGGATCTATAACCAAAGTGAAATTGGCCTGTATTTTTTTTTTCTTGTACTGGCATTTTTTGTTTTGTTTTGTTATAAGAATTATGTCTCATCAAATAAGTTGGATAAATTTCTCTTTTTATTTTCTAAAATAAATTATATACCATGAGCATTTTAAAAAATTTTTGTTTACCTTTTCATCGCTTTCTTTTTCCTAATTTCTATTGGACTAATAAAGACTTCTGTCATCCATTTGTCTCTGCTGATTTGAACCTATAAATTATGTTAACTAATCTTCAAATACTTTTCTCAAATTTAACTTCAGATTTTTCTAATAAAATCTGGAGTTCTTCAATGTATCTCCCCTTCGCAGAACTTGTCAGAAATCCTAGCATGCCTTAAAAATACATTGCATACCCATTTCATTATTGCTGTATTTTTGGTTTTATGTTTTTAAACCCACAAAAAAATAAATTTACAGACATAATGTTACTGTTTCTGTGCTCACTTGTTTTTCCTCTTGTCCGTACTCTGAGCTCAGATCTCCTCTCCCTGAAGTGCCCATTGTAACAAATCAGTTGGTATTATTCTGTAAATGGTACGAGTCTTTGTGTGACTGAAAAATGCCTTTACTCTCCCCTCACACAGGAATGAAGATTTAGCCGAGCAAAAGAGTCTAGGAAAACAGTGAGCTCCCCTCGGGATGTTCTATACATGATTCTGCTGTCTTCTGGACATACTTCTGGGTGATAAGTCTGTTCTGAGTCAAAGTACAATTCACGTGCAGGTCATCTCTTTTTCCTCGGCTAGCTTTAAAGATTTTTCTCTTAAATGTTTTACAAATTCACTCCTACGTGTTGTTATAGATTTGCTTTTATTTTTCCTACATGGCATTTTTTGGTGTGTTTTCTAAAGATTCAGAATTTCTTAAAATGTGAAAAAAATCTCACCCATTATATCTTCATGCTTTTCCACGCTCTTTCCATCTTTTCTTCCAGAATTCATACATATGGTGAGTCTTATCAATCTATATGCCACTTACTTCATGATCTTCCTGTTTCTACTTTTTTTTTTTCTTGTCATGACTTAATTCTCGATGAATTCTTCAATACATCTTCAAATGGCTGTTTTTCCTTTCGGTCCATTCCAAATTTCTTCTATTCTATTCATTTTAATTTCAATTTTTATAAACTCCAAGATTTTAATTTGACTAGGTTTTCTTTTTTTTTTTTTTTCAGTTTCCTTTTGTCATAATTTCTTATTTATTTCAATGGATGTTATCTAATTATTTATCTCTTGACATCTTAAACATACATTAATTATTTAAAATAATATAAAGTTCATTTCACAAGAATGAATTGGTATTGGAATTAGTTATGAATCTTCTTTCTTAACACTTGATTTTTTTTGTGGGTTCTAGAATTGCATGTGTGGCCTCATTGGAAGTACATTGGAAGTACAGGGACCCTCTGCCTCGTATTCAGTCTTCTGAATGTAGAAAGTCAGAGTGTGTCCTATGCCAGGGCTTTGCCTCATAGTGAATCTCAAGAGTATTACAGATTCAGCTGGTGTCTTTGCTGGTTGCTTTGTCATGAGGTTTGGTCTTTTCTTCTTCCCTTACCTCTCTAGCTTACAGCTTCCTAAAGCTATGGAGCAAACAGATTTTCTGCAAAAGATTTTTTCAGTTTCCTTTTACTGGCTGTGAAGGAGACACAGAGGCTGCCTCCTGTCTCCACTCTAATATGGAACATTTTCTTCACAGTTACTCCTCGGAGCCCAACTTCTGTCTACCACGTCTTGCTCTCTCAGCAGCTAGGAGGACAATGGCCTCTAGCTACAAAGGGGGTGGACTGTGCAGGCCAGTACTCCAGTCAAGAACAATGGGAAGAAACCTAGACACAAATTTTAAAACTTTGTTTAATGACTTTGGAGATATAACGAGGTAGCTTGGACTCGAGAAGCCTGATGATAAAGACAAGGAGGCACAATGAAGTGAGCACAACTTTCTGGAAGCCATGTTTACCCTTGGGACTTGCCTGTTGTTGGCACAGGAGGTGAAGCTGAGGAGCTTGGCAGAGCCTCAGTCTGCCAGACAGAAAACTAGCAAAGATATTTAATACCTCATGAGGCTGAGGATTTTTAAACACATAGACTCTTGCAGCTGCCAAGGCAATCAAGTCTGGAGGAAATGAGATCTACGAGAGGAGAGAGGCAAAAGGAAGTAAGCATAACTCTCAGAGATTTCGACCAGGGCTTCTCATTCTCCACACTATTGACGTCAGGCCAGGTAACTCTTTATCATGGGGGGTTGTCCTCTGCATTGTAGAATGTTTAGCAGCATCCCTGCCCTCTACCCACTAGATGTCAGTAGCAAACCAACCCCTACCCCTACTCCCAGAGTTGTGAAAACCAAAAATGTCTTCAGACACCGTCCAAGAGCAAAATCACCCTGATTGAGAACAAAGAGTTTAGACTCTTAAAGTATTTGCTGAATCCTTTAGGTGTGCAGAGTAACAGGCTAAGAGACAAAGAAAAATTTAAAAGCTGAATAGCAGAGCAGAATTTTAAAGTCACAAGGTACCGAGAAGATAAAAATTAGAGTTTCCTAGGGTAGGGATCTTGCAAACAATCCAGGCTCTCAACTGGCACCTCTGGAGAGCTGGGCATCAGGACTGGGATGATCCATTCTAGCCTGAGTCTGACAACATGATCGAACCAGCCCTTAAAGATCTCAGCTCTTGATTATTGCTGATTGCCTCTGCTCTAGCTATCTGCCAGAAAACAAAGGAAATCTTCCCCAGAAGAAGATCATGTCAGCCAAAAACTCTATAATTTTTTAAATACATGATGTCGTGTTATCCATCAAAACTTTCTATGCATAGCTAGAAACAGGACCAACAGAAAATAAAACAGATAATAAAATGGATCCATAGGTGGACAAGGAGGTATTGAGATGATCAAATATGGACTTTAAAATAAATAACATTCAATAAACTGAGGTCAAGAAAGTAGATGACAAGATTGAAATGAGAAAGCTTACATCTTCCAATGTAACTTTTAGAACCAAAAATATAACTGCTACTGAGAAATCAGAAGATGGGTTTAACAGTGGATGAAACATTTCTTGGCTCGTGGCCCCACACCACTGTGACCTTAGCTTCCATGGTCACATCTGTTTGGGCTCTGATACCCTTGATTTCTTCAAATAAGGGTCCTTATGGATACATTAGTCCCACCCAGATAATCCAGGATACTCTGTTATCCCAAGTTCTTAAATTTTACCACATCTGCAAAGTTTAATAAAATTTTGTTAAATTTTAAAAAATATGTAAAACTATATACTGAAAAGTATAAAACATTGTTGAGAGAAATTAAGATATCAAAAATATGGAGAGATATACCATGTTCATGGATCAGATGACTCAATATTTTTAAGATCTCAATTTTCTCTAAATTGGTCTAGGGATTTTGGTTTGTGTTTGATTCTTTGTTTTCTGTTTCTGTTTGTGGAAACAGACATGTGGTATCTAACATTTACATAGAAATGCAAAGAACCTAGAATAGCCAAAATAATTTTGAAAAATAACAAAATTGAAGGACTTACACAAGCTGATTTAAAAGTTTTCTCTAAAACAAACATAATCGAGAGAGTGTTGTACGGGTGTGATTATATATATATAATCCCTTCAAGAGAATAGAGAGTCCAAAAATAGAGTGATACATATATGGTCAATAAATTTTTAACAAAGATACTAAGGGAATTCTGTGTGGAAAATAATTCTGAAACAACTAAATATATGAAAAAAAAAATTAACCTTGACTCTTTCTTAATATATAAAATCCAAATATTAGCCTGAAATGGATTATAGACCTAAATGGAAAAGCTGAAACTATAACATTCTAAAGAACACATATGAGAACTGGCTTTGTAATCTTGGTAGACAAAGATTTCTTAGATAGTACACAAAAGGCACAGACCACACACACACACACACACACACACACACACACACGCACATGCACACACACATCAAAATTTAAAAACTTTTGCTCTTCAAAATAAACTTTTAAGAAAATAAAAGAACAAGTCAGGTTACAATAAAATAGTTCAACATATATACCTCACATAGGATAGTATACAGAAGAGAAAGAAGAATTCTTTCAATTTGATAATAAAAATCCAAATAATTCAATTTTTTAAATTGGCAAATGGATAATAAACAAGCACGTGAAAAGATGCTTCATGTCATTATTCACCAAGGAAATGAAAATTTAAAGCCACAGTGAAATATCACTATCTACTCACTAAATTAACTAAAATTAAAAAAGACTAATAATAGCAGATGCTAGGGAAGATTTGAGAAAACTAAAATAGATGTTGCTGATGGGAATGCAAATTATACAATCACTCTGGAAAAGAATTCAGTAATTTGCAACTCTTTAGGCACTTTTACCACCAGACTCAGCAGATTCACCAGTAGGTATTTAAACATGTAACTACACACACCCACACAAAAATTTTTACCAGAATATTCACAGTAGTTTGTTTCTCAATATTCAAAAATTGGAAACAATCTATATGTTCTGGTAAATTAAGTAATTTTGTTAAATACATACAATTGAACACTATTCAATAATAAAAGGAAACAAACTATAAATATGACAACTGGATTAATCACAAAATATTATACTAAATAAAAGACACCAGATACAAAAATTACTTCCTGTTTGATTCCATTTTTATGTAATTCTAGAAAAGCCAAAAACTACAGCAACAGGAAACGTATTTGTCTGGGGTCCCATGGGGGCCACAAGGGAAGGTTTTGGGGTGATAAGAATTATTCTGTATACATCCTGATTGTGGTAGTGGTTACATGATTATATATAGTTACAAAAGCTAATCAAATTGTTACATTTTAATATGGTAAATTTTATAATATGTAAATTATGCTTTAATAAAAAAAAAAATGTGAAGGAAATAAGTAGGGATTGCTGTAGTAGCTCCAAATGCTAGTCTTAAAATTTAGACAGATGAACTTGAACTTGGTATGATGAACAATATCAATACAAGATTAGTGTATTTGTGTGTCATGAATAAATTATATTTCCAAAGTTTACAAAGAACCTGGACTGCTTTCTATGCAAGAGTTTTCTCCCATTCTAGTTGTGACAAGTCCTGGGAAATTCCTTAGTAAAAGAGTTATAAAAATATATTTATTCTTCTTCTATAGTAAAATTCTGGTTGGTAACACAGAGGGATGAAGGTGGGTGGACATAATTTTCCAAAGCTAGTGATAAGCTAATGGATTCCCTTAAAGTGATAAAAATTGGCCGAGTTTTTTACATCTGACACTCAAATAAAAAAAGAGCAGAGAGAAAATGAACCTGCAGGTACAATACACACCCTCTGACCCAGTAGTCTGAAACAAAAATTAAATGGAAAACTTCAACCCTACAGCGGTTCTCAACCTGTGGGTCACGACCCCTTTGGGGGTTGAACGACCCTTTCACAGGGGTTGCCTAAGACATAACAGTAGCAAAATTACAGTTATGAAGTAGCAACGAAAATAATTTTATGGCTGGGGGTCACCACGACATGAGGAACTGTATTAAAGGGTCCCGGGATTAGGAAGGTTGAGAACGACTGCTTAAGAGAAGCTGCCTGCTGTAGGATAGGGAAGCTTCTGCTGATGTCACATCAGGTGCGAGCAGAGTGTACAGAGGTGCAGTTTCCCACTTGAAAGAAGTTGTTAAACCAGGAAGGACATGTCAGAAGCACTACCATGCTTTCAGACACTAAGGGCTCACCAGGAAGAAAGCAGCCCGCCTTTCCTATCGGTCCAACCTGGACCACAGATTCATTAAATATTCAGTATCGTGAGGAGCTCTTTGTTTTACATATAGGATTGGACTCCCTCCGGGACTGAAGTGGTGTGAAATCTTTGTTACAGAGCACTGTGGGGGATTGCAGGGCTCTGGCTCATTCCTGTTGACACTAAGAACTGTGCTAATGACATGGATCAGTAACTGTAAAGAAATTAGATTACACTGCACAGTGGATCTTTCTAAGAATTTTATCCAAAATCCTAGTAAGTGACTGGGAGACATTATTTACTGCATATACAATAGGCACAGTGTTAAAATCTTTCATAGAGCATGAGACTACTAAAAACAACCGGGAGACACAAAGAAATTCCAAGAGATGTTGTATATGCATAAAATGATATCCTATCTAACGGGTTATCTTGTGAATGCAAGTTAAAATAAAAATGAAATATTATTGTTTATGCATAAAATTGACCCAGAAGAAAAGTAGGGGTGAAAAATATCCAGGGTTTTGCCAATGGTGGGGAAAACACCCCATTGATTGTGGAAGACATTTTGGCAAAATCTAAAAAATGGTGAAAGCACATGTGCTCAGATCCAGGAATGCTTCTCTTTATCTTGAAAAGGAAAGTAAATATTAATTACCCCACTGTTCTCCATAACCCTTTTTAAGTATTTCTCTTTGGGTATTTGTCACTTTCCATTTTAAATTATTCTGGCTTTTGTACTGAATGTGTCTTGTCATACAGTACAAGATCTGTTTGGTTATCTCTCTAACCTCACATTACTTAGCATCATGCCTTATTCAATGTGCAATAATCATCTGTAGAGCGAATTAATGGAAGATTACATATCAATGAATTAAACAAGGAAGGCTTTCATACTAGATTGTGTAAGGCAAGCTTTGAGGAGCTCAAACATGCTTTTTTACTTTGGAAAAGAATTATGTCTTTATGTAATTAAATAAACATAATATTCATCTAGAATACCAGAATAAGTCTCCATCAAAGGGACATGGGAAAACCTGGGGCAGTACAAGAACACACATACACAATTATCTCAAGAAAAGAGGAAAGGATGGGAAAGTATTTGATATCCAGGAAGGAAAAAAAAATGAGGAACTAGTCTGAGCAACTATTTTAAGCATGTATTTATTTTTGTGATTTAAAGTATAAAAAACCATGGTTGAAAATATTTTAAGAAAATGGCCATCCTTCTTTTCAATGTCGGCAGAGTGTTCTCTTGCGTGATGTGCAGAGTTCATTAGAAGGGCCGAGAGGGCACATGCTCAAGCTTTACCCTCTTGGCACCGGCTGACCATCAGGGAGCAGCAGCTCTAGAACGGGGCAGGATATGTGTGCATCTCCCTTGCCACCTGGGAGGGAGAACAAAGGGAGGGGATGGACCAGCCTCGGGATTGGCATTCTGAATGATGCGCCTGTAGGTCAGTGGGACACAATCTGCTCAGGACTATGTTGCCAGGAAGATGACACCACCATTTGACATCCCAATAATTTCCTTGGTAACATATGCAATCAGTTCACACACCCAGCCCAGCACAGTTGGCCAGAGTTGGGGGAATGGGTGGGACTGATTGGCACTCCCAAGGAGACAGGTGGAGAAGCTGAGGATTAAGCTGTTCGCTCAGCCAACAAAAACAGATACATCAGAAGCTCCTTCAGCCCTCTGACTCTGGTCTGGATAGACTGCCTATTAAAGGGCTCTAGCGCGACTGTAGAATGATGATCATTCCAACGGCACAATCGTGCGTGAATTATTTAACTTCTGTCTTCATCCCAACAGAGAGGAAACTTCTTGAAGGGAAAAAACTGATTTATGTTTGTCTCCCCCCAGTGAAGATTTCTGTATTGCAGATTTCGTTTGAATAACAGAGCATGAAGAACTGCACATTACAAAACTATAGTGCTGTTTAAAGGCTTTTGTTTGTTTGGAAATAAATTTAAGTAAAAGGAGAAACATATATGTGATTTAAATAAAAAATGAAGAACACAAAACGTCAAGGTATCAATGTCACATCCTAAAAGTTAAGTTTACACGACATAATAATTCCTAATGCTGGCGTGTTTCTTTGAGGACACTCTTCTATATTCTCTTTTAATAAAAGCAGAGGGCTCTTAAGTCCTCTTTGGAATGCATCCACAATGCAAGTGCCATCAGCGGTCACCAGGACATCAGGAAACTGTGGAATGGAAAAAAGCTAGTGATGATCATGGATGAATCTCAAGAAGTCGGGAGGTTCCCAGCACACTTCACGAGCATAGGACTGAAAGGATCACACCCAGCTCTATGGGACTGAAAGTCCTTCCGAGCAGCTTAGGTGTCTCAGGAGCAGAAAGGTGGAACAGGGCCCGAGGACCCAGGCAGAGGAAGCCCTGAGGCAGCCCTTCTGTCTGCTGTGTTAGAAAGCAAAGAAGCTAGGGCGCATCAGGACATGTCCAGGATGTAGAGACCTTTTGACGGACTACTGGTGACAAAGAAAAGCCAGAAGCAGAGAAGAGGGAGGTTTGGAAAAAGCAAAGGATGGGAAGGAGACAGGACGATTGCAAACAGATTCAAGGATCTAATGAGCGTTTCTCAGAGTCGAGCGTTGTTGGTTTGAGTGTAGAGGCTTCCAGATGGACCTAGGAGATGAAAGAGAGGGAAGAACCTTTCATCAGAATATCTGAGTTGTCCACGGTGTGGAAGCAGGCGGCCACAGAGGCGGGAAAGAAACATCAGGACTCAGAGGAAAATAGAACACTGGGCTTTCTCGGAGGACTTAGAAGAAAGTGTGGACATGTAACAATAGTAATAATGCTTTAAAATCATTTAAATAATAATAGCTAGCATTTATTCAACTCTGCCTATATGCCAGTCACGGCACTAAGTACTTCCATACATTTACCTCATTCAATCCTCACTGCAAACCTAAGAGATGGATGCTACTTTTATTTCCTTTTCACAGATGGAGAAACTGAGGCTAAGGGAAGGTAAGTGACTTTTCCCAAGGTCAGGTATGGACTGAACCAGTCTTCAGCTCAGAGCTGTCAATCACCAACCGCATTTTCTTTCTCTGTGTGGTATGACGTAGCTTTTGACCCGAGCTAGGGGAGGAGAGGACATCTAGAAGTCAGGAAACTTTCTTGCTGGATATAGAAATTTGAGGAACTGAAGAAGTTTAAAACATTTGCAACAACTAATTTCAAGCTTTCCTAACAGAATCATTGTAACATACATCCAAATTCAACTGACTTTTCCACCTCCATTATTTCCGCCTGGTGTAAGCCGTGATCATTTCCTCCTAGGTTATTGCAATTGTCTCCCAGCTTTCTCCCTTCCCCTCATATTGTCTATTCTTATCTCAGGAGCTACAGTGATTCTTTTAAAATGAAAGGCAGATTATGTTACTCTTTGTCTAAAAACCCATCCAGAGGTTTCATATATCACTTTCTGTAAAGGCCAAGCCCCTGTAATGGCCTACAAGACCCTACCTGAGCTAGCATTCCACCTGGCCTCACCTCCATCCCTCTGCCCTTGCTCCACCCACTGCGGTCACAGTAACCTCCTTCCTGGTCTCAGCCCTTTGTGCTTGCTGGTCCTTCTGCCGGGGACACTGTTCCCCAGATAAACACCGGAATTCCCCCTCACCTCCTCCAGGTTTCTGCTCAGGAATCATCTTTTAAATGTGACCTTCCTTGATCATTCACAACAAAGAGGCATCTCCTCCCAGCACCTCCACCCCCCATCCCTCTATTATTTTTCTCTAGAGCACGTATCTGACTTCTAATTACTTATTTGTTTGTTTTCTGCCCCACCCCAAGGACATGAGCCGCACAAACGCTTTTTCTCCACTGATTAATCTCCAAAGCCTGCAACAGTGCCTAGTATGGGCTCGATAAGTATTTGCTTAATGAATCAATGCAAAACAGGTTCTGCTTTAGTGTTGGCATATCCCCGATAGTTTATTATGAATAATGAAAAGTCTAATTACTGTGAGAGAAGGAAGCAGGACCTCTGGTGGGAAAAGCAGAGAAGAGGATGCTAAGTTAGGAAACTGAAGGACAGCAACAGATGGAGCAGGTCGGTGCGCGGCAAAGGAGATGCTGAAATCACTGTATTCCATTATGAGGAACTGAGATGTAACTCTCAGGGACAAGAGAGGAGCTGGGAAGTGTAACTCACAGGCCTTTAGGGGGGCGTATTCCTTCTGCTATTGAGATAGACAAGCCTAGGGACATGCTTTCCGAGAAAATCCTCATAGCCCATCACTGTCCAATCAATGGGAGCTCTTGAGTACTAGATGATGGAGAGTCTGAACAGTCCTGGACGAGGAGCCAGCCAATTAGATTGTCAAGCACTGGAAAGGCCTGATGACCACAGCACAGGCACTTACGTTAATGAATCTCATCATTTCCAGGCGCGTGGGGGAACACGCTCTTTAGAATCGCTGCTTTACTTCTGAGAATTCAACCACTCATGGTGACTCACCTTTAGTAAATCACATCGGCACACGCTCTCTGATGTAAGTTTTCACAAAGGTACGCTTGACGACGTAGAGGTGATTTGGGGTCAGATGTATCTGTTTTGGGTTAAATATGTCTATTACTGAAGTCCAATTTAAATTCATCCCAAAGAGTTTTTTTCCCCAAGAATTCCAGGTGTGCTTTTTATGGGTTTTGTTATACTAGAAGGCCCTGCTATTTGGGGTGAATTTCATTTTAGAGGTGTTCATTGTTTTCAGGTTCTCAGGATGCGGCAACAGAAAAGAGTTTTTAGAAATTCTTAAGACAGTTTTAACAAATATAAATAAAAAACACAAAGCTACATAAGGACAAGGAAACTAATAACGTCAAAGTTTAGACTGGTGTAGTGTTCAAGAAAATGGGTCCGAGACTCAAAGTGTGAAAGCGTGTTGAGCAATGTCATTTTGGGCAAATGACCAAGTCTCTCTAAGCTTCCACTTCTTCATCTGTGAGGATGAGAAGTGACTACCCACTCATGAGACCATTTACGAGCAGAAGGAAGACAGCATTTATAAAATGCAAGGACATATATTAGCAAGCACTCAGTAGAGGGTCATATGACGCCCATCATCTGGTCCTTCTGCTACAGAACATTTTCCTCAGTCATCTCTCCAGATCCTTCAGCTTTGTCAAAACTATGGCAACCAGACCCAAGCATCTAACACTCGACACCCACCACTCAGTAAGATAAGTCTCCAGGTCTTTGCTCTCCAGTTTGGTTATTTAGTCATAGATGATATCAGCTACTTTAACACTGAGTCAACTGTTGATGCTACCAGGACCTTGCTTCACAGTCTTGCTATGTCTTGCTATGCCATGACTCAGGGATCTTTACGCAGAGACGCCCCCACAATGACTCTGCAGAAGCAAGCAGCCACAGACCACCTCTACAACAATTATGCTTTTTGTTTTTCATTTATTTCTGGTGCCTATTACGGCCTCAGAACACACACTACTTTCATCAGTTTAAATATAACAAGTGGTGAAACTATATCTATGTGTAGCCTCAAAGGGAAGAAAAAAAATGATCCTGGAACCATTTAACAGCGTTTTTCATTTTATAAAACTTAACATATTAATGATATGTAATTTAACTTATGCAAACTGGGCCACTGGATAATCACATCTTGAATAATACTTCTCCTTTATTAAGAAAAATTAATAAAGTGAGAGTGTTATAAAGCCTAAAGCCCATTTTTCCTCCCCAAATTATAACTGTGCTGCAATTGAAACATGTTTGGAAATAAAATCAATCAATCCAAGCTTCATCAAGGACACATCTCCCCTCTCAGAGGACTGCAGCCTGCACACAGACAGAGGGTGGACTGCCCACGTCTGACCGGGGAGGACATGTCTTTAGAAATTATGACTGCAGAGGTCAGAGGCTCAGAAAATGGAACAGTTGGCTTCTCGTTGGCCTCCCTAGTGTTTTCTCATCTTAGAGTATTTCATTATCTTGGCAAATGTTGGTAGCATATCACTAAGACTTTTTAACACTTCTTCATTCCCTAGTATTTCAGATTCAAGATCATTAATAAAACAGAAGCTTGAGAAGGCAGCACCCCAGGCAATTCACTGGCGGCAGGTAGGGTGGCTGCCTGACTTTCACAGCTATTAGCACAGATGAAGTTGAATTTTATAAATAGGGCGTAAACTTCATGGAAGGATAATAGGAATAAGCACTATTTTTCCCCTGTTGCATGTTAAAGCAAAAATAAATTTATAAAGATTTTAGTTTCTAATGTTTTCACTAGCATTTGCTTTCCTGTTATAGAAAGCAATTATACTCAAATTACAAAACTTGGGAAAATAAGAAAAATTATTAGAGAAGAAATTAGAATGTTTCTTAGTTCCCTAAGTTCATTTTCTTCCAGGTTTAATATATTTATTTATTTATTAATTATTATTACTATTATTATTATTATTTTTTTTTTTTGCTTAATGTCTCATATATATCATAATTTTATATCCTATTTTTCTCACCTTACTGTATTTTCCCTCTCTGTTTTTTGCTCAATCTGTCTGGTTAGTGATCTTTTTGTGACACAGATAAGTTCTCAATTGGTCAAATGAATCGCTGAATTTTTTCCCAAAATAGGTAATTCACTCACAATCATGGTTTGTTTTCTTTATCCGTCCTTATGTTTCCTGCGCAGCCATGAACACTCTCCTGTGAGCTGCCTCCAGAAACAGCCCCAGCTGGAGGCACCTCATGTTATCAGAACTCGCACTCCATCTGGGACACCAGCCCCAGATGGTGGGTGTGAGACAACTTTTCAATCTCTGCTAAAATTGAAGCATGTTTGGGAATTAAATCAACCAATGCAAACTTGGTGAAGGACTGTGCAACCTCCCTGGAAATGCAGCTAAGTGCCAAAGACTTTATAACCATTTTTGTGTCGTTTCCAGATACATACATTCAGTTTCCATTTAAATCAGAGCCAGTGCCTCCAAGACACCAATATTACTTTGCCGATGCTGGAAATCATTGCTTAATAATCTATAGAAAATTCCAAAGTCCTATAGCGCTATCTATATTAGAGATAAGGGATATTAGATATCAATCTATTTGATATAAGCTATTAAACTTTTATATTTAATTAATTTGCCATTAATTAGATTAGATATCACTTAGTATTGCTTAGTCTTTTAGATATTAATATTATTTTTCTTGTTTTTTGAGCTACTGTTCTCTCTTGCTTCTCTTCTCTTTAAAAGAAAAATATTTTTTTATTGATTTTTAGAGGGAGAGAGGAAGGGAGAGGGTGAGAGAGAGAAACATCAATGTGAACGAAACATTGATTGGCTGCCTCCTGCACGTCCCCCACCAGGGATCGAGCCTGCATCCAGGAATGTGCCCTGATCGAGAATCAAACCAGCGACCCTTTGGTGCATAGGACAACACCCAACCAACTGGGCCACACCAGCCAGGGCTCTTGCTTCTCTTCTTATCTCAGTAACCACTCGTTCTGACTCCTTCAGGGCTGTCCTCTTCCATTCCCAACCTCTGCATTTGCAGTTGCTCAGGGCTCAGTCCTTGAACCTCTCCCATTCTGTCTACACTCTCTTCTTGGAAACCCATTTAGCCTGGGGACTCTAAATCCCTCCTCTAGCCTGGCCATTCCAATACGTCTATCTCCAGTTCTGAAGTCCTCATTGCAACAGTGAGCTGCTGAACTGAAAATTCAGTCTTTATGTGAATATCTTACTTATCTTTTAATTCACCTGCTCCAACTGCCGAATACCTGAAAACCCAGGAGACTCGCTTCCCACTTCCTTCGGGTCTTATACACGTGTCCACGTACTAGAAAGGACTTCCCACTGCAGAGTAACTGTTTCCTTACCCCTCGCTCGCTCTATCCCTGACCCTTCTCTGCTGCTCTGCACAGCACGATTCATTACCTCACGTACTGTGTGGTCACTTGTCTACTTGCTATTGTTCTCTTTCTCCGCCTGGAATATAAACTCTGGAGCAGGGACTTAGTTTTGTTCACTGCCATATCGTAACGCCTAAGAACGATGCCTGGCCCATAGCAGGCACTCGATAAGTAGTTTGAATAAATGAATGGGTGAATGAATGAATGAGTGGGGTATAGTCCAATAGCAGATATTTACACAGAAAACCCAACTCTGTCCCAAGGAGGCCGATAGGACTTAAACTAGATTTCTTCTTGTCACACTCTGGATCATTTTTCCTGAAATTATTTAAGGTCAAGCAGAAAGGGACCACCTGAGTCTTGAACCCCAATCACCTGCACGTTAGTCCACTAACACCAAAGGGTTTTGTACTGACGTAGAAAGCATCATGGAAAATGCTTCCAAGGGCCCTGCGTGGTGGTTGGTATAGATTTTACTTCAGATAAGAAACTTAAGAAAAACCTAAGAAAACTTCTAACCATCTTAATGTATTTATTTCATTAATTCATTCTTTCACAAGAATGTAATTAGTACCTTTTACGTACACAGCTCCATAGCTGTGATCTTAGTTATAGAAGCAGCTTAAGCATTAAGCAAACTTGTCCAAGTTCAAAAATGCTGATGTAGGGACAAGAACCCAGATCATGTATCTCCTCTGCCAGCATCTCTGGTTTCTTTCCAATGATGCTAACAGTGAGTCTACATAGCTTTAATCATAGAAGGTACATACAGGTGCCTGGCTCGCAGCCCAGGGTCCTGGTGAATCTAAGACCCTGTGCCTATTCTCACAGAATTTACAGTTTTTAACTGGGGAGACAAACTAACAGGCTGAAAGAATGCACGACTTCCACCTTGTGCGGTAGTATTTTGTAGAAAAAAGGAGGGCTGGGACTGGGGCTGAGAGAAGATTCCTGAAGCAAGTGGTATGCTTCTTATGTGCTCTTGTCCCACAGTCTTGTCCTGCAGTTTCAGCATTTTCTCCCCTTGCTGAAAGTCACTGTGTATCTACTTGTTCTTTTGCAGTCACCCCTGCGAGAGAGGGGACCCCCCAGGAGCATTTGAACCAGCTGGAGAAAGGCATGCCCACTGGCTGGGTCTTGGACATTATGACTGGGTAGTGAACTGTTTTGCAAACGTGGGTCTGTGTTTCCTAAATCGGGTTCTCTCTGGGTTCTTTGCACACCTGGAGGGATGCTTCTCCTCTAAGAACCAATGTGTAGGAATGAAAGGCTTAAGAGATCTCTTAAAAACTTATTTCTTCAAGTTGCTGTCAAATAGAAAAACATTTCTGGTCCATAACCCTACAAACCACCCAGTTCATGAAATTACATCACTCTCCAGTATTACCATAATGTAAATTTCAACATTGTCAGTTTTTAAAGACTCTAAAGCGAGATCAGAGTCAAAGCACCAAGAGGAGGAATAATAATAACAGACATTTTATTAAGCACTTACTGTGTATGAGATACAATTGAAGATACTTCACATGTTTTAACTTATTGAATCTTCACAATATATCAGAGTCGACTTGTCATGAGCTTGGAAGTCACAGACTATATTAAAAACTGTGTTAATCCTCCCTGGAATCTCATTCATTTAGGCTGTCTTCTAAACACACTGACATGTAAGAATTTTAGGCAACATTTCTAACAGCCTAGTTGTCAAGAACACTTTAGACCATACTTAACAGAAGAATGCCTCCAGTCAGCCATTAATTATTCCAAATGCACTAATTTTTAAACCAGCTGTGTGATTCCGAAGTTCCACGCGTGGACTCGGAAACGGCCGTGTCTCTTTTCAACACGCAGGGCGTGCTCTCGGGAGCGGACGTGTGCTGCTCGGTGCATTTAGGTGGAAACTGATATTTCTCGTGGGACGGCTTCAGCCTGGCGATCGCGGTGTGAAACGAGACCACGAAGTCGTCACGTAACAGTTCCTTTGTCGGCAGAGGTGGTGACATGATCGCTGAACGTTCACACTCAAAATCGTTTCCAGCTCTGTACACATATGCTTCCGATGAAGACAGAATACTGCAGAAAAGATCGTGACGAGGGAATACATTTTGAAAGTGGAGAGAGGAAAAATTAGTCTTGAATTAAAAAAAAAAGAGTAGCAACTTCAGCCATGGCTGCTCGTTAGGGTGGGTGTCCTCGTGTCCTGGAGCACGCAAGTCTCCTGGACGCAGCAGCCTCGATCTTATGCGGGCTGCGTGTTCACACGATCATAGACAGGAGAAGGGCTTGGTGGACATGCTTACTCCCGGGACAGAATTAGTCATCAATATGTGTTTCTAAAGCTGCCACGTCAACTGCTTGAAGTTATGCAGAAACTCAGATTTGTCTGTTGTCATCCCAATTCTTTTGAGGACTATATTTTACAATTGAAAGTGGATGAGGTATAGTCAAATCCTGGAAGGAGGGAGGGAAGGAAGGAAGGAAGGAAGGAAGGAAGGAAGGAAGGAAGGGAGGGAGGGAGGGAGGGAGGGAGGAAGGAAGGAAGGAAGGAAGAAAGGAAGGAAGGAAGGAAGGAAGGAAGGAAGGAAGGAAGGAAGGGGGGAGGGAGGGGGGGAGGGAGGGAGGAAGGAAGGAAGGAAGGAAGGAAGGAAGGAAGGAAGGAAGGAAGGAAGGAAGGGAGGGAGGGAGGGAGGGAGGGAGGGGGGGAGGGAGGGAAGAAGGGAGAAAGAAGGAAGGAAGGAAGGGAGGAAGGGAGGGAGGGAGGGAGGGAGGAAGGAAGGAAGGAAGGGAGGAAGGAAGGAAAAGAGGGAGGGAGGGAAGGAGGAAAATAACTCTTCATATTTCCTCACAGAGTACATACACAACCGCATGTCCCTTGACCTCTATGTGTCCACACTGTCGGGTGGGCAGCCTGCCTCACAGCTGAGCCACATTTGGAGGGCTGGCTTGACTTGTCACTTGAGACATTGCCCCCAGCAGGCAAATCTGGAGTAGCGTTTTCTTACACCCTGACTGATTTTGATCAGCCCAGCTCTGACCTTTTCACTGTTAGTGTAAGACAGAACACCAACGAGAAAGCAGGATTTCTAACACAACCTAACAAATTTTAAAGCTGGTTTGGCTCCGCAGACTGATCTGCGACGCCCAAAGGATGCTACCAGGTCCCTCTTCCAGCCTCACGGCTTTCTCGGTTTTATTTTTTCCCTTGAAAAAAGAAAAACACTTTCCACATTTAGATGGAAGGAAGGTAAAGTTGACCTCTAAATCTCTTTGAAACTCTCAGACTTGGAGCCAAGCTCTCTTCAGTCCTTCTTCACGAGAGCTAGAATTTCCGTCTTACACAGGAACCTGACCCCTTTTACACATACGATCTGGCCCCTTCGTTACCAATTTCTTTCAGATATACCTTTCTCCCTGCCCCGGCCCTAATAAGGAAAGACAAACCTCAAAGGAAACTTAAAATATTTAATGACTTTGACTTTGAAACATCACCCAGATTAGATAATAACGCCGAGTGAAAATTCAGCACACCGAGTATAAAACCAACCAGCTGGGTCTGGGTGAAGGTCAGGACCGCAGACCCGGGGCATCTGCGTGAGAAGGGAAAGGGGCCGGTGTGAAATCCGAGATGCTCGGAAGTCACTCCGTTTGTTCGAGTAGACAACTCATACACAAAACTATTCTACCAAGGGAATGTAATAGAGGTGCGTTTATTTAAAACTACGATAAACGTTTCAGAACACATATTCTACACGTGCCGTGTGAGAGGGTAAAAAGGACACGTGTATGAATTCACTAAATTCTATACATTGAACAAAAAATGGTCATACAATTATCTTTTAAATACTCTTCAAAAACGTTTTGTGTTTTGAGGGCAGGAGAAGTCAGTTGGCAAAGGCTCGTATGTAAGAGTGCATCTTTTCAACAACGGAAAGGGGAGATGCACCTTTGACTTCCTTTAAATTCCAGGGTGGATCCCTCCACAATAGCTCACAAAAGCAGCATATAGTAAGCTTTCACTTAAAATCGTCACAGGGCCCGGCTGGTGTGGCTCAGTGGTTGAGCGTCGACCCATGCACCAAGAGGTCGCCGGTTCTATTCCTGGTCAGGGCACATGCCCAGGTTGTGGGCCCGATCCCCAGTGGGGGACATGCAGGAGGCAGCCAATTGACGTTCTCTCTCATTGCTGTTTCTTCCTCTCTCTCTAAAATCAATCAATCAATAAAAAAATTTTAAAAATTGCCATAGGTTCTGGGACTTTCAGGGTAACCACATATACCAAAAGCAATGTTACCATAGGCTAACGGATATAAACAAGGGTTGAGTGGTTCTGGCATCTCATCAATGCTGTAAGGAAACAGTGTTGAACAAAACAACATTATTTGAGGACTGTTATAGCCCCCAAATAGGAAGGGGATTGAGATATTTAGGCAGACTAAATACGACAAACGCCCTCTGTGTGAAACCAGCTTAAGTGTTAGGTGTAAAATGTGAGGTCACTTAAAAGAGAGGGTTCAGTATGTTCAAGTAGAGACAACTCGTAAGAAGTGTCCCCCAAGCAGAAATGTATTTGAACTTGCTTTAATGAGTGTGAAAGATACACCCACTTGCACACACAGATAGTTCAGGGCAAGTCCTTCAGACCAATCTTGTTTCTCGTTGAAACATGCCTCCTTTTGCTCTCGATTGTGACATCTGGTTTGTAAGACTAATTCTTTCAAGATTTGTACAAAGCACAATGCAAACAAGTTGAGATGAAATTATTTGCTGTAGATTTGTGTGATCTACATTGTGTGTGTGTGTGTCTATAGATGTATATGAGAGAGGTCAAGACAGAGGTGGGTGGCTTTGTTTGAGGATAAATGTGTGTGGTTCAGAGTTGTCTTATGTTTAACACTAACTCGTCATACCTATGTCAATGAATATAATTCTCAGGCTAATTAAAAGCTTTTATTCTTTTCTAATTTTCAAATTAGAATAGTTTAAGAGTAGGTATCAATACCAGACACTTTATTCTCTGATTCCTTTCTGGTGGCTATAACTTTTGAATCCTGATTCAACACCAAATGCCTTCTTAGATTTGATCCAAACATTAATGACAATCCTTCAATCAGTGCTCTCTGTGCAGTTGAAGCTCTGTGGCTATGCAGTGTTTATCATCGTGAGCAGTGAGAGAAGAAATAATGAGAGTGATGAGAACTGCTAGACATATAAATACTGAGAAGCGGCACGTTGATTCTTTAGTGATGACACTTCTAGATCTTCCAGGAGAACCCAGGACTTCCATATCCCAAGGTATCTAACCTTAAAGCACCCTCACCCTTACCTTACCCTTACCCTTGCTTAAATGCTACCTTCTCATTTGAATCTGCTTCCACTAATTACCAGGGTGAAGGGTCAATCTCTTAACAGATATCTTCTCAAAATCAAATAAAGGTAACATGCTTACAGTCAAAACTTGGCTCCAAATCTCTCTTTTTCACCTTTTCCCCACTATAATATCAGCTATTTATGTGGTTCCCCTGAAGGTCTAGGATCCAGTTCAAACCCTCTTTTCTCGGGTCCTTATCTAAAGCAGTATCAGGTGAACTTCTCATTAGCAAACATTACATGACTAATGGAACTGTATTATATTACAGATGTATCTTCCTGCTGAAGGAATCTGAGACTTTTAACTCTGGTCTGATAGGATCTAGCAAGCTGAAAAAGTACATTTGATATCAAGTAATCTACCCAGGTAACTTTTTATGTTCATTAAAATATATCACTTTTTATGTGTTTCAAAATGTATCTTCATTCGTTGGAAACACAGAGACATAGATCCATGTACATACATGCAGATATATAGAGATAGAGACATATAGATATATTTTTTCTGTAATGACTATGTACTCTATCCAGAAAGGCTATCAACATCTGAGCTACATCATCATCCAGATGTCGCCCTGGCCAGTTTGGCTCAGCAGTTAGAGCGTCGGCCTGCGGTCCAGAGAGACCCGGGTTCGGTTCCCACTAAGGGCATGTACCTCGGTTGCAATTTGTTCCTGGCCCTGGTTGGTCGTGTGGGAGGCAGCCACTCGATGTGTCCCTTTCACGTCGATGTTTCTCTCTCTCTCTCTCTCTTCCTCTCTCTCCCTCCCACTCTATCTGAACAAAAAATGGAAAAATGTCCTCGGGTGAGGATAAAAAAAAAAAAAAAAGAAAGAAACAGATGTTAGGTATCACAGTCTGGTTTCTATAGAATAGACACGATTGCATGGATATGGCACTCAAATATTCAGCGTAAGACCTTGTAATATGGCTTTGACTCTCTAATTCGATGCTATATGGCTCTTATTCTGCTTAAGTTAATTTTCTTACCAAAAATCAAAGCTACTGTTTGCTTTCCTGTTTTATTCAATTACAGTCAATAGTCATTTATGCAGCACTTATTATATGCCAATCTTCCAGCAACTGATTGAGGACAGAAACATTTTAAAGCAAAACAAAAAAGGGGCTCTGTCTCCAAGGGCTAATTATTAGAGAGATGGAAATGTACACGAGTAATTATAGGCTGTGTGTCCTACCTAACAGAGAAACTCAGGAGCCTCAGTGGAGGCACAGAGGAGAGAATGACCTTACCTGGAATGGGGATCGGAATTCGATCCCCCAGAGAGATCTGAACAGCTATGATGGAAGAATACTCTTCTAAAGGGTTTGAACTTTATCCTGCAGGCTTTACGCAGGTGAGCGACATGGTCGGGCTTCAGATTTCACCTGGGAAACTGTGTGAAGGAAGGATTTGGAGAGGATGAGCTAGAAAAGCCACTTAGAAGTGGAGGAGGCAGGGCAGGCGAAAATCAGTGGCCAATGAGATCGGATATGATGAGTGAGGGGAGGAGTTGAGAATAATTCAGAGTTTTCTAAATTCACAGAGCTGTGGAGCGGAGAAAGGGGTGAGGAGGAACGTATCTGGGGACGTATCTTGTTTGTAAGCCTGGCCTGAGGACTGTGGGTGTGCAATGAAATATGTTATGAGAGGCCATATCTAAATTGAAAGAAATAGGGGTGAAGATGTTCAGACATTGTGAGTGGAGCACAGTCATCTCTCAAAGTTGTCCCTTTGCAGGATGTCAAGCCAACAGTTCCACACGCTCAGCAACTAAATCAAACGTATGGACACCTTGACTTTGTATATCTCCAGCCTGGGCTGAGGTATAACTGATCTTCTTTCAATCCATTCTAAAGAATATTTATTCAATTCAACCAAAATGTACCGAATGTCTACTTGTGATCACTTCTTGATATAAAAGCAAGAGAAAGAGAAGTAAAAAATAAAGAAGAAGAAGGTGAGAGAAAATCATTAAATAGGTTATTTTGCAATAAGTTCTATAATATATAATATCTGAATAAAGTCATCATCTTGTCTTTAAATACACTAGGACTGAGGGGATGAAGAGACAGGGAAAGATAAGATATTTTTATTATTTTTATTTAAAAATACTTCAAATAAAAAGTTTAACTTTCCTCTAAACAAGAAAAAGGGAACAAATTATAACTGGCATCAAAGGCACAATAAATTTAAAAACACAATCGTAGAATAATATGTATTGCAAGAATCATGTGCATTTCATACACAGATACTATCAGAAGCCAGCTGGTCTTTACCACTGGTAAAACCTAAAGTGGAAACTCAAGGAAAGATTCACACCTGGATAGTAATCAATAGGACTGAAAACATCATTTGAAAGCAACAGCTTGTTTCTTATTTTTTGAGGGAAATGATTTTCCCCCTAAGAATTCCATTGGCTCCTGACACTAAGCAGCTTCTCTGTCTTATCACAAAGGCTCCAGGAGGCCCTTCTCCTTCATATTTAATGCCACTAGTCAGCTTGAAAAGGAGAAGGTGCACTTCTGATGCCCTCATGCCTTGCACTAGCCCTGGGCTCTCACCTGTCTTCCCTCTAAGTAGACGTCAACTCTTCCCAGAACCATCCTGGGCACCCAACACAGCTCAGCTCTTGGAAATTAAGTTAATGACAATTTATGTGAAGCATCTTGCTCCTGCTTCGCATACGTAAGGGAAACCATCAAAGGTCCTAGTCACTGGTGGAAGGTTAGGAACTTCTGATCACTGTATATAGTTGACCCATATCTTCATCAGTCCATAATTCAACACTTGTTCTTTCATTGAATAGTTACTCTACCAAAAGGAACAGAGAATTACTAAAATCCAGGTGCTGATCAATCTGTATTTATTTATTTTTCACATGGAAGCAAACTACTTATGTATTCTTAGCCTCACTGCTCAGAGTTTTGGTTGGTAAATACCGGGGAAGCATGTGTACAATCAATATGCCTATAAAGGCATGAAATACAATTTAAGGAAGGTCAGTAGGCAGGATGATTCTAAGGGGAAAATCCTTCCTTCAAAGGTGTAACAACATTTAGTCACATATTCTCTTGAAATAACAGATTCCATAGCTATTCCTCGAGGAAATGAGTTTATGTAAACGAGAACATTCTGCTCTGTGCTGCTGAAGTCACGGGGTATACCAGATGTTCACGGTCCCAAGGCCCCGGTGCATGACGCTGGTACTTCATAAACCCCCATACTGGAAGGATTCGGCTTTCTTTTCCCCTCTCTGAAATATTTTATCCATTATATGTCACTGTACTGGTTTCATGTTTAAAATGTAGCTGCCTTGATTTAAGTGCCACAATTCGTCTTATAATGGTATTTAAGGGGCCTTTCTGGTGTGGGGCCAGATTTACATTATTAGAACCTAGGCATTTGCCAATGAACCTCTTTCAATTAATGTTGCAGGAAGCAATTAAACTGTCTAAAGTGTATTAATGAATATACTGGAATTGGGAAGCCTAGCCTCCTAATACCCCATTATTAATGCACCATCTGCTTTGCTGCCTTAGGAGCCTTCAGGGTCTCTAACCTCAGGTCCATGAAGCCCCACCATTTATTCAAAAAGTTCAGAGAAGCATGAGTTTGCAAGCAGGTTCGCTGTTCTATACAATACGTAAACTGTATGTGTAGATTAATTACATATAGTTTTCTGGGATTCTTTTACCAATGCCGGTGAAGACGCTTATGGGGATCTCTTTTTTTCTTTTCATTTTGTGCTATAGGTCAAAATACTAACAGCTCTGTGAACACATCTCTGGATCTGACATTCCTGCGAAAGGCAGGAGTGTTGTATGTACATCCTGCGATGTTTAAGGACGTCGTTAGGATCGCTGATGAGGTTGTCTTTTTTCCACTAATGAGAGACGTAATTTGCTACTGTGCTGCGGCATTATTCACAGGGAGTGGTCCAGATGTTGGCACATGGGCTGGCGCCTTTTCCCAGCTCACTCCCTGGCGTCGCTGCTATGGGCTGGGGGGAGGGGTGGGTTCTGGAGGAGCCTATGTTTCCTGAGCTGTTTCCTGATGGATTCATGACTAAGCAGAGCCCAGGGCTGCAGGATACAGACCAGTGAGAGGACGGGAGTGAGGGCAGCGAAGTCTGGAGTTTGGCACCGTTCTGATCCATGCGGGAAAATCACCCAGTCACCAACTCCAGTACGCTTGCTGGCTTTAGTGATTACTTGCTGCTGGGACAGATCCTTCCTTGGTACCCTCCAGGGAGCCTGGCCCTGCAACACCTTGGCCTCACACTGACAGCCTCCAGAACTTCGAGACAATACATTTCTGTTGCTTACGGCCCTCAGTGTGTGGTATTGTTTCAGCATTTCTTCAAATTAACAGAACTGTTGTCACAATGAATTACAAAATGCTGACTTTCCTCCTGGAAATAAGAACAACATTGATTTCATATTTTATTGTGAGTTCCTTATACAATACTGGGTTTATAATGGGTGTTCCATTTCAATAATTCTGGGTTGAATGACTAAATTACAATGAGTAAGTCATGGAGAAATTGGGAAGGTTCAGGTGAGAGAAAGAAAGTTAGCGAGAGATACAGGGGTAATTCTGGCATCCACTGGGGTAGAAGGGAAGGGATCTTAGAAGCATCTGTGGCTTCTTGGAATTCCAAGTTGGCTTCTTGGGCGGGGAAGAGGGAAGGCTAAGGCAGACCGCCCATGTCCTCTGCTGAGTTCGCTCATGCTGCTTCTCCACACAAGGCAGGGTCTTTAAGTCCTACTCCACAGATCCACACACACGCTCACACACACATCCAGGTCCAGCCCTGCTCCTGGGTGCCATCACACGCCCTTGTCATCTCTTCCCCCACAGGTGGTTCATTCATCAGCCACAGGAGTTCCCTCAACGGGGAGATGTGCTTCTTCGCCAGTCACCTGCTCTTTAGGTCTGTACACTCAGGGAAAGGAGGTGTGCTGTAGACAGGGCACGAATGAGGCGAGAACGAGGAGAAGGAGGTGCAAAGAAAACCAAGCTCACATTTACGAAGCTGAAATCCCGGTACGTGTTGGGTTCTGTGCTGGGGACTTCAACCACGTAAGGTCCCCCAGGCGGATGCTGTAGACCCAGTCTGCAAAGCAGAGGAGGCTGAGAGGCACAGCCGCCTGCTGGGGCCGTGCGTCCCATACGTGAGGTTGCTGGGGTTGCACCAGATCTATCTGACTCCAAAGCCTGCGTTCCCTTTCTACTTCATCAACTCACCTCTTTTGCTGGAAGAAATGTAAGATCAACAGTCCATGCTGTATCCATGCATGGTCTTGATTCTTGTCTGCGCCACACTGGCTCTTTAAATTAGCTGCCCCCTCATCCTCTGCCTAGCAGCCAGCACGGAAAAGCTGGCTTCAGACAAAAGGGGTTTGCCAAGCCATTTCCCAGGTCATTTCGTCTCGTGTATTATCTATTCATGTGATTATTATTCCCCGGTCCCTCAGATTGTTGGCTCTGCCCCTGGCTCTGGCCTATTAGCTCTGGTTTGCTGACCATTGGCTCTGACTCCAACCTGGCCTTCACTTGCCCCCCGCCCCCCGAGTCTGCGTCCCCTGCACCCACGGAATAGAGACCCCTCCGCCCTGCGCATCCCTACCTGTAGTGAAAAGCCTCCTCCATCCTCCCCTACTAAGCCAATCCTCTGCCCTTGAACAGATGAGAGGCATTTGGAAGTTTCCCATAAATACAGCGGTGGGTGTGTGGGAGCTGAAGGGCCCTAGCATAGGATCCCGGTGAGTGAAGACGGTCCTTACCACCAACGAAATACGCAGTGAGGACAGTGAGGAGGACGGCACTAGTTTCCCATCATATAAAGATCAGGGTGTGGCCAAAGGGCTTAATGACCTACAGTTCTCTCTTAAAACAAACGTACAAAACAAGGACTTTATCACGCCCTAACCACTGCGTCCACACGAGGCCATCTGTTTTTTTGTGTGTGTGTTTTTTTAAAGATGTGGCTGACTTACGAAAGAAATGCATCTCTTTCATAGACTTCTTTGGACTCTGAAAAATCAACTTTGGGGCAACAAATGATACTGCCCTGATTATTTCAGTACTGTCCCCCTGGAAATGTAGCACAGTCCCGCCTGGAAGCTCAAGGGGGAGAACAGGTCGGGCGGGACAGAGATGTGCGCCGAACAGTGACTTCTGGATGCCCCTGTGAGTCCCTTTCGCTCCGGTCCCCGTCAGGAAGTCTTCGCACAGAATAGGCTGCGTTGCCAGGTCCTTTCGGCAAGAGCTCTGTCCGGCCGCTGCGTCCTGCACGCCCTGGGGGTAAACTGGAGATGAATGAGAACCCGGGGACCGTAAATCTAGGGGCTGCAGGGTTCCGCTCGTGAAGGCTTTATCGTTGATTTGGTGGACACTACGCTTACGCGGGTGCCGAGAACTCATTTCTTAGATAGCAGATAGCTAATTAACTCTATATAGTATTTTGTCTGGGCGGTAATAGGTTCCTGGCAAGTTTGCAAAAATGTTTTATATTATTTTTAAAATAGGACTGATCCAGGGAAAAGGAAGAGTAGGTAAAATACTTTATTTCTTCAACTTTAGCGAAACCAGTTCCCAGGTGCCAGGTGAGAAACCTCCCCGGAATATCCGCGGAGCTCAGTCCGAGAGTCCGGTCCTTGACTCTGGGAGGCCTGGAAAGGTGCGCGGAGCTGCACTGGGTGCCACCCTCAGGGCTTCTCATGAACAGACTCCAAGGGATTGATGTTCCTGGTAATCTGGCAACGTGTGCCACTTAGCCTTTTCCCAACTCAATACCTTTCTCCAGTCTCTTCTGTCCTTTCACTAATCATCGAAATTCCAATTCCTGCATCAGGCTTTTGTGGACTGACGAGGAAAATGGGATGTCCCTTTATATATGGTGACAACTGTTCTGTTTTACCAGGACTGTCCCAAATTTTAGCATTAACAGTCCACGTTCTGGGAAACGCCTCAGTCTCAGGGACTGTTTGTCACCGATATGAACTGAACTGTGTCCCCTCAGAATTCTGTGTTGAAGCTCTAACTCCCAATAAATGGTTTTGGAGAGGGGGCCTTTGGGAAATAATTAGGTTTCGGAGAGGTCATGAGGGTGGGGCCCTCGTGATGAGACCAGTGTCCCCTATGGGAAGAGACACCAGAAAGCTCACACATCTCTCTGCCAGGTGAGGACACAGCGTAGCCACCCGCAAGCCGAGAAGAGAGCCTTCACCAGCCCCTGAGCTGGCATGCTGCTCTCTCATCCTGCCCCCAGAGTTGTAAGAAATAATGTCTGGGGTATTTTCCTAGGGCAAATAATAGTTACCCTACCTCCATGTTCCTCCCTATGAACATATAACTTCCAAACAATACTCTTTGCATGTGAAGTTTTATGTCCTCAAATACATGTGGCGTCACATATGAAGGCTGGAAAGAGGCACAGCTGTCTGTGTTCTTCTAAAGGTTTTAGGTCCCTGGGCCACCTGTTTGTAGTTACGTTGGCCAGACCACACCTGACACGCTCTCTGTACAATGCCCTAAATCCAGAGACAGGAGTTTAGATTGGGTGGACCCCACAACAAGGCTTATTTCACAGCTAGTGATGAGAAAAATGGAAAATCAGTAACATTTACTAATTCTCAGGCATTTAATTTATCTGGCATCAATCAATCAACAAACAAGTATTTACTGAGATCTCCTTTGGTTGACTCTTATAGACAGGAGCTCAGGATGAATGTTTGAAAGAAGAAAAACTGGTGTTTTTAATCCAGCTTTGGCAGTTCCTAGTTGTCTGAGTTGAATATTTGCTTAATCCCTCTGAGTTTCAGTTTCTTTATCCCTAAAATGGAAATAATCTTATCTACATTATGGGAAAGCTATGAAAATTAAACAAAGACTGCTGAATAGTGGATAGTAACTTGTAAAAATTAAGTAAAAGGTTATAAAACAATGAATAAGCATTATAAAAATAGCCATAGACTAGGACAGTGTCTTGTAAATATTAATTAAGCATAATGAATGAACCCAGGCTTGTTCTCAGTATAATGAAGTGCGCGCACGCACACACACACACACACACACACACACAACACAGAGTAGAATAGAATCCTTCAATATTTAGGTAGACCTGTCAGCATGTCACCCTTTTTTCTAGGTATTATCACCCACATCTAGAGCTTTAATTAACTTTTACACATATTAGCTCCCCGCATGGATAGCTCTAGTCCAGATCTATCCTCAAAACTCCTGACCATATATGTTGAAGTCCATTGTGACTGACAAATACACTGAACTCAACAGAATTGAGACCAAACCCATGATCTTTTTTCCATAATGTCACCTTCCAACTATGTGCATGCCAGACACCTGGGAGCAATCCTGGGCTTCTAGCTCTCCTTACCCCCACCCCATGCCATCACAGAGCGTTATTCATCCTACCTCCTATGTTACTCCTCCCTCTCCTCCACCACCACTACCCTATCTGAAGCTGCCTACATCTCCTTCTCTGGATTAAAGCAGTAACTTATTAAATGATCTTCAAAAACTCTTGATATTGTCTAATCTTTCCTCAGATAGCCCCAGAGTGAAACTTGCAAAGCAAACCTAAGGCCACGGCCCTGCCCTGCTATCAAGCCCTTAATGGTTTCCATTGCTCCTAGAATAATAACCAAAAGTCTTTGCAGGGTCCACAAGACAAGACCTGCCTAAGCTCCACCACCTCTGCAGCCTTGTCTCACAGCACACACACCCCGCTCTCTGAACCACACCGACCTTCTGGTTTCCGCTCTGGGACTTCATGCTGCCCCGGGGAAGAATAGTCTACCTTTCCCCTACCTTCCCCACATAATTTCTGATTATCCTTTCAATTTCAACTCAAAAATTACTTTGTCTAGGGAGTAGGTTCTATCAATTCTCAAAGTACCCTATATTTATCCTTGGACAAGCATTTAGAGTAGTTTATAATTTTACACTACGTGCATTGGCTTCTGTCTGTGTCCGTCACCAGACTGTGAGTTCTATGAGGGTAGGTGCTCATCTGTTTTGCTCACCATTGAGCCATGGATCCTGTTACAATCCATGGAAGATAGTAGGTGCTCAATAATAATTTTTTTTAAATACGTTTTTATTGATGTTTTAGAGAGAGAGAAACATTGATGTGAGAGAGAAATATTGATCAGCTCCCTCCTGCACACACCCTACTGGGAATTGAGCTTATAACCTGGGCATGTGCCCTGACCAGAAACTGAACCAGGACCTTTCAGTCCATGGGACAATTCTCAATCCATTGACCCACACTGGTTTGGCTCAATAATAATTTTTTATGAAGAGTGAATGAATGAACAACAAATGTTATAGCCAGATCATCACTGAGCATTGTGTCTGGCAAAGGAGAGTAAGGAGATGTAGCTGTGGAGGGTAAGGGAGTTTTGAGCCAACGATAAGAAGAGGGAATGGTCGACAGGGTGTGACTGGGACTGCACAGGTAGCTGCAGAGGTGTGGGTGGGGAAGCTGCTTTCCAGTTAGAAAAATGAACAGGTGAAAAGCCATGGAGGATGGAATAAGCATTTCATGCACAGAAAACAGTGAAGACATTCATATCCTACCATCGGAGAATGAGTGTGTGTAGTGACGGGACCAGAGATAAGGCAGGGTGCCCATTTCAAAGTGCACAGAGATTCACATCATTTGTCTTGATTTCCAGTTATGATTGGTGTTTCAAATGGGTGGTTTAAATTAAAGTGCAAACTGAAAGTTTCCTGGATGGACAGTGATGGACGAAAGTTCTTCTGCAGGAGGACTGTCATTTGTTTGTTTGGGTTGATACGGGCTTTCGTTTCACTCTATGGAGACAAATGGCTCTATGTCTCTACGTCAGTTACATTATTAACTGTACTGGCATTTTATTTCTAAGTCAAGGGATTATCTGAGGCCAAATAAAGAGGAAGCACTGAGAAGAGGCCTCGCCACAGGCTGCCGACCACCTGACATTTCAGAATGAAGAATCATGGCCTCAGAAATATTCACAGAATTACTTCTATACCCCAGTCAGGAAACTGCTATGGTAGAACTCAAAAGTAAATTTCTTCAATCTTTTATCTCACCATCGGTAGAAGAAATTATATCCGAAGCATTTAAAATAATCAAAGCCCACTCCTCTCTTGGTCACTGACCCAGAAGCCTTGGTGCACCTATCAACATCAAAACAGCATCCTGTGCTTCTTTCCAGATAACTGCAGGGACAAAATTTTATGATGCAAAGGGCTGTATGAACTGGGGAGGAGGAAAGCTATGGTGGAAATAGTCAGGGCCAGAAATCACAAGGTATCAAGGTCAGCATGCAGGTGTCTTAACATGAACATGGTCCCGAGCCCAAGTTGCCAAGTCAATGGAAGAAGATGAGAACAAAATACGGAAGGTTCCAGTGAGAGCTGTAGGAAGCACTTGATATACCAAAAGAGCAGGGAGATTAGGGGACTGGTTGATACAAGTTCTAGTGACATTTGAAGTTCTCTGTGTAACTAAAATCCCCATGAGCTTGCTGCCTGGCTCTGGGAAGAAGGTATGAGTTTAATCGGCAGGATCGCTTGGATCACAAGTGTTATTGTAAACTCCCCTGCCTTTGTCCCAGAGTATGGCAGCATTCAATATCATTATTGCCTATTCGATATCTTTATTGATGGCTGAGATGAAGGAATCGACAACATGCTCATCAAATTTGCAGACTATTCTAAGTTAGGCAGATTTGCTAACACCTCCACAAGACAGAAAAAGAATTTGAACTTGGGGACAAGAAAACATAAACAAGGGTTCCAGGTTGTCTACAAGGTAAACATAAATATCCTAAATAAGAAAGTCGAATTTAGCCCTCACCCTTTCTCTTTTTCCCACATTAAAGTTCTGGATTACATGTTAGACACACAATTTTAAAATCGATGTGAGTACACAAGAGGGTTCAGAAAAGCACAATGTACACATACTCAAAGGGAAAATGACAACTTACATTCAAGCACACAGAAGGCGCTTAATAATTGTGTGTTCAATGGAGAAGGAAGTTAGAAGGGAGAGAGAGAGGAAAGAAGGAAGAAAAAGAAATGGTAGCCTCAGAGAGAACAAATGGGACTATTATGGGTAAAATCTCTATGACCTTTAAGGGAAGAATCATTACTCAGAGCTGGAAAGGATAGCTATTCATCAAATTAAAATAGTAACTACACCCAATGGTTTCACTGTTCTCTCAGCTTTGAAATTTTGTGACACCTGACTTCATAGCTAATATTTCCTGCCATTGGGAATAAACAAGATATACACTCAGGGCGCGAGCTCATGGTTATAAAGAACACAGATCAGACTCTCGTTCCTGTACCTCCCCATGTTTGCCTCGCGACTTCATTCTGTTCCTCGGCATTTATTCCCACAGTTCCACAAGCTGCCCACATTCTCTGCATATCCTGAAGATGACTCCAGAAGTAAGAAAATCATAAAAAAGTGTGCAAAAGGTTTGCCTCCGATCTGACTCAGAATTGAAGCTACATTGAAGAAGGGGTCCCCTGCTCCATTTACAGCAGTGATCTCCAACTTTGGCTACATATTATATTCAACTGAAAAGGCTGGAAACTTCCCCAAGACCAGGCCATACCTAACATCACCAAAATCAGATTATCAGGGAGTGGGCCCCAGGCACTAGGCTAATTTTAAAGCTCTCTAAGTGATTCCAATGGGCAGCTACGGTGGAAAACCACTGTTTACAGAGTATTTGGTTATTTCTTTTCACCTCGGAACACTTCCAGAAGAATCCATCTCAAAACAGCCTGTGTTGAGACCCTAATACATTCTCTTCAGTTAGTTAAGGAGCAGGGGCACGCACCTCTAGTTGGATGGAACAATGGCAGTGCTTCTCACATTTCAATGTACACACAGGTCACCTGAGGATCTTGTTAAAGTGCAGGTTCTAACACAGCAGGACTGAGGTGGCCTTGAGATTCTGTCTATCTAGCATGCACCCACGTGATGTCAAAGCTACTGATCTGTGGACCACGTGGAGAGTCACAACTAGAACTTCAAGCTTACATTAACTAGTCAACATAGCCTCCAGTAGACTTTAATACACACATAGCAATGACCTTGGCTCTAAATAGATGGGGGTTGATAGCTTACTGTCCTTGCTCTGTAAGAGCAACATGCAATTCTCAATCCAATAGCAAGCATGGTAAGGTGACTTGGTATAGTGTGATGGTTCGTTTTACCCGTCAACTTTACAGGCATCACAGATATTTGTTTAAATATCATTTCTGGATCTATAGTTCAGTTTCTTTGAAGAACCCTACTAATAAGTATCTGCTAAGACTCTTTTGGAAAGCACACGACCCCACACACTTTAATACTTGGTTCCCAGGCACAGCTTAACACTGACTTGGCTGTGAACTTGGGATTATCTCTTGAAACTAGGTTGCTTCCTCTGCAAAGTAGGGATATTTCATGGGTGTTTAAAGAAGTTCACACAAGATAATGGATCTGCAAGTGCTTAGAAAAGCCAAAGTGCTATGCACATGTAAGCCCTTCCTATGGTTTACACCAAACTTGGAACCTTCTCTTCAATCTAACAGACATTCACTGAGTACCAACTGAGCCAGAAAACATTACAAGGATGACTTTTCTAGGTTGCCAAGAGATACTGTCAAGCTGCAGAGCGTTGGTCCATGGGAAACACGTCAGTCTAACATCACAGTGAAAGGCTCCCTGTTTGGCAGCATCCCAGTCACTGCACTGGCCACGGTGGCCACAGAAAGTAACCTACTCTACGTGGTTTACAGGTGTGTAAATGAGGGGGAAGGGTAATTAAAGGAGGAGGAAAGTTGGTTTTCTCTTTTGAGTCAAGCCAAGTCTGGTCCTCCTCTCTAAGCCATGAATGATTATCATCATGTATAAAGTACTGGCTTTGCCATCAAATTAACCCGAGTCCCATACTTCCACCTGTGCTTTTCCTTAGTGGTTTTGTTACTAGAATGACACTTACCTCTCTAAGATTCTGTTTCCTCATCTAGGATACAGGAATAGTTCTACTTAATTTTTTATCATTGATAAAATGAAGACCAGGACTTGTAAAGAGACCATTTATTCTACGTTCAGTTTCCTAAGACATTTCCCAAAAGAAGATATGGAACAGCAGCCCCAATCACCATTCTTTGTGCTGGTCTTCCCTGACACTGCAGGCCTGGTTACACCAGCTTCAGGAAGTCACGGTGTCTACTTCCAAGTCCTAGCCCAATGGGGGAACCAAAACCTTTCCTTTAATAATCTATTGTATAATTTAAGGACAATTTATAAAATTAAGAGTATATGTTTGCCAAGAATCTTAAATTGTAAGAGAGAGAGAGAGAGAGAGAGAGAGAGAGAGAGAGAGAGAGAGAGGGAGAGAGAGAGGAAGAAGAAGAAGAAGAAGAAGAAGAAGAAGAAGAAGAAGAAGAAGAAGAAGAAGAAGAAGGAGAAGAAGAAGAGGAAGAAAACAAGCAAAACCCCATCCTGCACACACATTGACAATCCACTCACAGGATGCACTTGCCTTCTGAGGCACCCAGAAGGTCCCATGCACCTATCAGCAGAGAACCATAATCAAAGAACGAACTTCCCATTTTCAAAGTCTAAATCTGAGAGGATGCAGCTGTGAGAGAGTCGGCACGTCTTCCCACTTCAATGTACCCAAATTCTGGTTTTCCTGGCTCAAATCTGAATCCTCTGTAGATATCTAACTCCTTCAGGGGATACTACGCAAGACTCGGAATATTGTAATATAATAATGTAACCTGACATTCAAAGAGATAGCTTCCATATACAGAATCAGGGGGTCATTTAATTGTGATTACATAATTATACTGAAAAATAGTGGTTACTGCTTTTGTTCTTCTTGTTGTTATAACTTAGATGTTGTAACTTCCAGGTTAAAATATTTATGGAGAGGATGTGAGTAGTGACTGAGGAGACACACAGAGTTGCTTATGATCTTAGTACCCCCTCAGCATCCTTCCTTGGTGATGACAAGCCTTCTTGATGGCCTTTACCTGAAACCAATAAGGAGCAAAGACCCATAATACTGTCAGCAATGCTAATTTGTTATTCAGCATTGCTTAAGTCATAAGAGATTCAGGATCCAAGAATTGGTCAGAAGGGGCTTACGCAGAAGTCACTGTCCCAGGCTGCAGATGACATTAGCTGGCCCTGATGGCTGTATTTCTCATGCAGCAGAGATTATAATTCATTATTTGTGATGCCTCGATTCAGAAGAGGATTATTAATCACACAGCTTAGGGAGTTCTCGGCAACACGTAATGAGTTTAGTAACTGAGATTTGTGATGACGACCCTAAACTAAAGCAGAAAATATCAAAGTTGGGTCAATAGTATAGATTTCTCCCATTTTAACATCATCTTAATGATCACAAAGATGGCTATTCCATTTTGATATCTTTTTTGTTACATTCCAGTTGGCATTTCACGTTGACCTCGAAACAATTTATTTAATAGGAACAGCCCTCGAAGTACTGCTAATAAATACAAGGGATGATGCTCTCACAGGCTGTCTCTTTCCAAAGGAGATGCATGGGGTGTGTAATGAAGTGATGGCCTCGCATCTTTCTCAGAAAAACAACTCATCGGT
Organism: Tadarida brasiliensis; assembly: GCA_030848825.1. Taxonomy (NCBI): domain Eukaryota; kingdom Metazoa; phylum Chordata; class Mammalia; order Chiroptera; family Molossidae; genus Tadarida; species Tadarida brasiliensis. The sequence continues at coordinate 65,767,011 of CM061270.1, read as the reverse complement.
TTCATCCTAAGTCAAATCAACATAATTTTGTCTCCAGATGTATTTGAAAATGCTTTGTAGCCACTCAGGAAAGAGGACAGGTGCCCCTTTGTCCCCGTTTTGAAATGCAGGCTGTGTGCTCCAGCTCCATTGTGCACGGACAGGCTTCAGTTGGGTTTTCCATTTCAATGGTTTGACATAAACTGAGGTATGGCAGGTTTCTCGGCAGAACCTAGTGTAGTGTTTGAGCTCAACTGTCATACAGAAATCACCTAGCTTCCTTTTGGCTGGCACTACCCAGGAAGTTCAAAGGAATTCCCAATCTATCTCATCTTTTCTAAAGCTGCTACCCCCACCTCTTATGGAAGAACACTACTTTGAGAGGACGTTCTCAGCAAGCACACCACACACACACACACACACACACACACACACACACACACACACGGCTGTGTCAGGGCCAGGGGATCTCAGGCAGGAGGTGGCAGAGCAATGGAACCACCAGGAAACCTCAGGTGATTTTCTAGACCCAAGTAGTATCTGTACACTGTAAGTCTGGTTATAGGACGGACGAGGCTTCCCTGGCTCCCACCCCTGCACTTCTGTCTTCAGAGTTTGGAAAGCTCTCATCTCTGCAAGTTCTTTGACAAGATCAGAACCCAGAAAAATGAGATCAAGGAGAAACTGCCTAATGCCACCCTCTCCCTCTGCACCTGGGTCCCTGACACTTGCATTAAATACCAAAGCTGCTGCAGGCCACACAGCAGGAGGGAGCAATCACTCGGTTATGCCCCTTCTGGATTTGAAATCCTCTAATGGCTCCAGATGTCCAGGAAGGTTCTCAGGCTTGAGATTTCTGGCACACCTGAACGCTGAAATGCTGCAAATGTTAAAAAAAAAAAAAAAAAGCAATGAGCTAACCTTCAGGCTGCTGAAAGTCTATACTGAGATCCTATATTCAGAGCAAAGCTGGGTAGGAGGGAAAGACTATTCCCAAGCTTGGTGCAGAATCTCACAGTCTCAAATTTAATGTGGCGGCTTAGTAAATGAAACGATGTGGCCTGCTGATGTACCACCAGCTCCCACAGATCCAGCATGATCTCGAGCATTCGATCAACATGTATTAGGTAATCAGATATGAGTAAAACAAAGAATGCTCCTCCACCAGACAGAGTTCTTGGTTGCAAACAACAGGAATGATGGTTTATTAGAAAGCTATTAGGTGGTTTGCAATCTCGACATGTAGGTAAGAAGCCAGCCCCAGAAAATGGACAGGAACAGAGCCAGAAGCAAGATCACGGTCTAGATAGAACATTACTGATGTCACCATTAGACATTGGAGGCCACTGCTGAACCAGAGCCACAGTCCCCACCTGACAATGACGGCTGGAATCAATTCTCAACAGCCCTCGTGATGGGCATCAAGTCTACACATTAAGGTTCTAGGTAGGACTATTAGCTAAAGTAAGTCATGTGTTCACGCCCCAGTGCTGGGAGCAAGAGAAAACTATTTTGCAGACTTTTTGATCTCTGTAGTCAGAAGCAGGGATTCTCATCATAGCTTACATGATGATATATTCTACCAGAGCAAGAGGGTTAAGATTCACAGCAGTCAAGAGAAAGAGGAAAGATGTCTACCAGAAGCTTCAATATGGAGTAGGAGTTAGAAATGGAAACCTGATCATGTATAGATATACATAACTCTGACACCAGCTCAGTGGGATGGATGATATAGGTGAGGTGCTGGCACTTGAAGAAAATACTACTCTGGCCGAAGGCTAAGAACATTTTCACATTGAAATAATTCTTAGCTGAACCTTGAATGATAGATGGGATTTCAAAAGGTCTAAAAAGATATTCCAAAGAAGAAACACCCCTTGTAATGTTAGAAGACCTTCCCAAGTATAAAACAAAACTTTGTTGGGTGGAAGTTTGAATGAATGAGTGGATGGATGCTTTATATGCAGCTTGAGAGCTTCTTCTGCCAACTTAACTTTTCAATAAATCAAGGGTTTTTCCAAAACAGAAACAAATTCGCATGACACTCAGGGAAAGTGATATTTATCACCAGGGCAAAAATAGAACAGAAAATGTCATGCCTCATCAGGTTCACCTTAACTTCACTCATATCACAAATAGGAAATTAAACTAGAGGGGATACTGCCCTGGCTGGTGTTGCTCAGCGGTTAGAGCATCACCCCATGGACCAAAGCGTTGTGGGTTTGATTCCCAGTCAAGGGCATGTACCTGGGTTGCAGGTTTGATCCCCAGCCCCAGTAAGGTCCTGCAGGAGGTAATCAATCAATGTGTCTCTCTCACATCTCTCTCTCTCTCTCTCTCTCTCTCTCTCTCTCTATTCCTCCCTCCCTCCCTCCCTCTCACTCTATCTAAAAATCAATGGGAAAACATCCTCAGGTGAGGATTCACAACAACAAACACTAGAAGAGATATCTAACTGGGCACTTGCTTTGGCACCAGGAGTCATGCTAGTTATAAACACAGATGGAACCAAATATAAACTCACTTAAATAGCACTTAAATTGAATTTAAATAGCAACTCATGGCTCAGTTTGGTTACTAGGATCTTGAACAAGTTGAGAAAGTACACATAATAAACTAAGTTGAAGTAATTAATCTACTTTACTAGGGCTAAGGATGATCTATTATAGAACTTTATGTGAGAGAAGGAAACTCTTTCCATAATGTACCAAAATCCATAACATGAACACCTGTGCCAGGATCTAACTGATCTGTTTTATCACATTTTTGTCCATAACCACTGTCAGAGTTTAACTTATAAGAAAAGTAGTTAAATTTCTAAATACCAGGAATTTTTCTTACATAGTAAGAATGATAATGTATTTGTCTAAGAGTGTGAACTAAATAGCCAGCAATCTGAAACACCCGTACCAACAGGTACCTGAGGAATGACAGAAAGACGTAGAATGCAAGGGCCAGAGAAGTTATGATTCAGGGGATCTGGGGCTTATCTTCAAACATGTGATAAGCTGCAATATAAGATTCATAAACATTAAAGTAACCCAGTAATGAAGTCAGCTATAAACAGGAACTGGATTGTTCGAGCTGAATTTGGATAATGATCTGTGGGTATGATGATGGCTGTTGATGTTCTTCAGATTTCTAAGGTGATGTGACCGGGTGGAAATGGCTGCATGTTGATTTGTCTAAATCTTCTAGAAGTCAGCCTAGAACATTTACATAAATAATTTGAAACCAAAAATAACTGTCTGTTGACTGAGTGAATGGTTCTTATAGGATGATCAGTTTCCAAAAGCAAAATCTTGAGTTTCTTTAACACTGATTAAGCAATTATTGCCAAAGTCTTCAAAAGGACCTAAAAGATCCTATGCTACCGGAATTATCTAATTATTACCAGGGATTAGAATAAAGCCGTTTATGTAAATAATTTATTTGAGCAAACAACTCTTTTATGAAGATCAGTAAAAACAAATTAAGATCTTGAGTGTCCTCTCCAATGTCCAAGTGACCTTAACTGTCCCCACTCCTATTTTCTCTGATCTTTTCTACCACCCCCCTCAGTCACTCTTCATAGCCACACTGGCCATTTCAGATAAGCCGGCATGATCTTGCCTCAGAGTTTCTGCATTGGATGATCCCTTTGACAAAAATATTCTTCCCCAGAGAAGAATCCCTTTTCTCCTCCAAGATATATCGAAATCTCACCTTTTTGGGATGGCTTTCTCTATCATTCTATTTAAAACTCTCCACTATATCTACCACAACACATACACACCACATACGTGTGTACATGCATATCCATATACAGCAGCATGGCCGATCTCCTGTATCCTGCTTCTAAATTTACATGGCACTTACTGCTTTTTAAAATTCTTGCTTACATTACTTACAGCAATTACATTAACTGTCTCTGTCTCTCCATTTTAGAATATAAGCTCCAAAGAGAAGTTTGTCTGGTTTATACATTAATAAAATCCTCATCTGAAACAGTTCCTTAAACATAGTAAGCCTCAGTAATCATTGACTAAAATGAGGAAACCATATTTTACTATAATACAATGAAGTTAGAATTCAATATCAGGAGGCTAACTAGAAAATACACTTGCAATAATCCCACCTGGACATGGATATACTCTGCCATTCAAAGAACAAATTGTAGTACAACAATCCAGACATAAGATAATGGCTTGGACCAGAACAGCAGCAGAAGCGTGGGTGAGAAGTGATCCAATTCTGAGTATATTTCAACAGTAGAGCCAATAGGATTTGCTGACGGTTAGGTGAGGGCTATGTAAGAGACACGAGTCAAGGATGTCACCCAGCCCTGTGGCCTGCACCACAGGAGGATAGTCTTGGCTCTAACTGAGAAGAGGAATTCTTCAGGAGGAGCCAGATTTGGGGGAAAGATCAGGAGCTTAGTCTTGAACATATTAAGTTTGAGAGTTCTATTAAATACCCAAGTGGGAGTATTGCAGAGTCAGTGGCTATATATGGATGGGACTCAGGGAGGAGGGTTGGGCGTGGAGGATAAATTTGGAAGTCATATTTTTAATATGGTATGTGAAACCATGCAATTGAAAAAAAATTATGAAGAAATAAGTGAAAGAGTGGTAAAAAAAAAAAAAAAAAAAAAAAAAAAAAAAAAAAAAAAAAAGGTCTGAGTACCAAGCCCTGGAACACTCCAATATTAAGAAGTCAGGGAGATAAGAAGGAACCCAGGATGAAGATTGAGAAGGAGCAACAGCCTATGACATTGGATGAAAACTGGGAATATGTGTTTTACTTGGAAGCCAAACTAAGGAAGTGTGTCCAGCAGGAAAAAGCAAAAAATTCCAGGCCAGTGTGGCTCAGGGAATTGAGCATCAGTCCCATGGACTGAGAGGTCCCCGTTCGATTCCCAGTCAGGGCACATGCCCGGGTTGCGGACTCGATTCCCAGGAGGCAGCTGATCAATGTTTCTCTCTCACATTGCTGTTTCTCTCTCTCTCCCTTCCTTTCTCTCTCTCTCAAAAAAAAATCAATAAAAAACATATTTTAAAAAGCAAACAATTGCATCAGATATAACTGGTAAGTCTCACGGGGTGAGGTCTAGGAAGTGATTGTTAGATTTATCACACAGGGGGTCTTGGTGATCTTGTCAAGAGCATTTTTATTGGAATGGTGTAGAAGAAAGTCTAATCTGGATGGACTGAAAGGAGAACAGGAATAAAAAGTTTGGGGACAGTGTCTGTCATAGACAATTCTTTGGGGGAGAGTTGCTTTTAAGGGAACAAAATGAGATGGCCATTAATGTGGGAAATGAGGATAAAGATATATATATATAAAGATATATATATATATATATATATATATATATATATATATATATATATATATATATATATTGGTTTGAAAGATGGGGAAAATAATGGATGTTTACACACTGATAAAAAATACACCATTCTCTAGATTGAGGTATTCTTCATGGTATCAAAATATCTGAGCATTTTCTGGGGGGTGGGGGGGATAATACCCACATCTATTCATAAATTCCCTTAAGATTTTCAGAGCTGGTCTTTAAGGAGCTGATTTTCATCTTTGGCATCTCCAAATAAACAGCCTTAGGAAGTGGAGAGATCCCAATAACACCTCTGAGGGCTTACAGCACCAATTGATGCTGGCCAGCATCGACAGCGCCTAGTGAGTGGAGAGCCTGGGATTGACTTGATCCTCACTCCGTGTCTGAAACACGAGGGACTCCTAGAGCGACGGAGCCTGTGCCGAGAACGGTGGGTGTGGAAGCCGAACGTGACTCCCAGACGATTCCTACCTAAATGTCAAGTCGACTACTTTCTGATGCTTTTGATTTAATTCCTTTTCTGGTACCCAGTTTATCTCTCTAACTTCTTCATTATGCATTGAGATCAAGAGAAAACAGAGCAAGCCATGGGCAGCATTGATTCTTCTTTATTTTTCTGAGTTTTTTTCACCACTGTCTTAGGAATCCGGGAAAAAACAATCTCCTGTGCACCTCCCTCTTCTAGACTGGCCTTTCCCTTCCTGACTCTCCTCTCCCTAAATATATATTCTTTCCATTTCTGCACAGCTACATTTCCTGGCAAAACACAAACTGCATCAGGGCGAAATTGCGAGGAAGACATGGAGCTCAGTTTGGACAATGATTAAACTCAGATGTAATAACCAAGGAACCATGTAAGCCACGGGCAGAGAAACGAGGAGTTGATTAGTATGGTCCCAGGGTTAACAACTGGGGAAAATGAGAAAAATGATTAACAACAAGAAAGCATTGAGCAGCGCCATTCCCTGCTGGGTCCTGGCGGCCAAGCAGCCCAGGAGCCCTCCCGGATTCCACTTTTCTCTGCTCCCTGTGTTCATTCTGCCCCCAACCGATGCAGCCCACAACCTCTGACTCTTCTCGAAACACTTTTCTGACCGGGAATCTGACCGGCGACCTTCTGGTGCACGGGAAGATGCTCAGTCCATTGAGCCACACTGGCCAGGACGTGATAACTTTTTAATAACTCTATAAATGCCGTACACACTAAGGCAATAGCAAACCCTTCAGAAAAAAAATAAGCCATATGGTTTATCATTACAGAAAATTAATGGGTGGGACGCATTCAAGCAGATTCCCCAGACAGGAGTGTGTCTTCATAAACCTAGTTCATCAGCACACGGGGCCTAGGAATACAAGCTTCAGCATAATAACTAGAGAGCTCTTGCCTCCTGGGCTCAGGGAGAGAGTTCATAGAGCACATGTCCAGAGGAGAATGAGCCCATGTGCCTTGTAAGGGCTGTTTGATGAGCGCTCACTCCTGGTTTGCGTTTGCAGCGAGGTCACGGCCTGGCCGAGGAGCCCTCCCCAGTCTGCTCCTGCCTGTGTCTTCTGCCTCCCAGCGGAGGCCTCCACTGCTCCCTACCCTCAGCCCAGCCCCCTTGTTCCATCATCCTTCTTTGAAATTGGTCTCACAGTCCTATGCACCTTGTTGTTCCTTAGACTCCTTGTTCACGTGGTCAACCTCTACGCAATTTTCAAGATTCAACTCAAAAGTCCCTATTCAGTGAAGCCTTCCTGACCTCACATCCCCTGGCAGACGACCAAGCACCCACAACAGGCACCTAGAGGAGACTTGTGAATTGAATTATACTTTAGAATCTGTCCAACGTATTTTCCTTCCAGACCTTCTAGCTATAGGGTTTCTTTTGAATTCACTCAAAATCAACCGCCAAACCGAAGTCCCACACTAAACATAGAGCAACAGACTTAGGGGTGTTTTGCGTAGTTGTGTGGACAGCTCAGTCCCATCATTGTGTACATTGAGCTGGGTATTAAAACAAATTCCAAATATCAACCTGTGCTCTGCTATTACTACACAGGTATATTTCAAATTGCGCAATAGTTGTAGCTCTAAAACTTTAAATATGCTTAAAATTCACTGCGGCCCCTACTAGTTTAAGAAAGTCAAAGAAAAACACTTTCATAAAATAAAATACTTCCTAATATGAACATTTACCCTCAAATGTATCCAGTTTATAAATGACGCTGGCAAACCCCCATTCCGTAAACCAGGATCCACCGTCATTATTGCTTATCATTCAGAATAGACATCTAAGTGTACACATTTACCACAAGTAAGAAAATGTGACAATTTGTAAGAAGATAAAGAACTGAGCAAGACGTCCCTAGTTATTCTCATTCTTCCCTTAGAAACAAGAAAAAAACAAAAACAAAAAAATTATACAATTAAAGCATTAAAAATGCTGTCATATTTTTCACTGCATTTAATCTCTACAAAATCACTACAAAGTAAGGAAATTGTTATAATAACTATTTTATAGATGAAGAAAGTGGAGTCCAGAGAAAGGCAAAGCGAGTAATTCCAGATTATATTGTGTCAAAGCCAAGACTGAGTCAGGCCTGGGGACTTTCAATCATGCCCTCTTTGGGGCTCTTGTGTAGAGAAGGAAGTCAAGTTCAATGTTACAGCTCTAACATTTAGAACTTGAGTTTACTCCTGAAACCTCCATGTCGAACAGCCTGAGTGAGTAGGAGTTTAAACTATTAGTGGGAGAGCAACATTTACTTTGGGAAAAAACTTGATAGGGATAACATTATTGTAAGTCATTCTAAATAGGTAGGCATCACTTTTTAAAAAAAAAAAAAAAGTAGGCAATATGTGAAATGGGATAGTACTGACATAATTATAATCCTCAATAAAAAATTGATATATGCCAAACTGTCCTATCCTTATCCAACCTTCATGACAACCTGCATGGGCAATATTCATATTTTATAGATGAGAAATTGAGGCTGAGAGAAGTTACTAAATTATCCAGGTTGACACAGAAAATTCACTAGTCTCATCTCCCTCGTTTTTGGAACGATGCCTGGGACAGTGAATGCTCTTGATACATTATTTTAAATGAATGAATGGCTGCATAAATGAACGAATGAAGTAGTAAAGCCAGAGTCTGATTCGGGTGTACTTGCTCTAAAGGTCATACGTTTTCCTGCAATGCACTCGTCACTGTATAAATAAATGTATTGCTGGCTTCCTTAAAAGAGAGAATGTTGCATATACATTTCCGGAACATGCTCTGCTATTGGAAGTGAAGGAAGCCTGGGGGGTAAAATGCGGTCCACGTTGGTGGCATTAAGCTCCCCCAGCTCTGAGCTCACTCCTGCCTTTCATCACTCAGTTGCCCTGTCTGGATACAGATGAAAAGGTAGCCTGGTCAGTGAGTGAGTCACTGCAGCCCTTTCCTCTCCTTCCGCTCCCCTGACAGCACTGCCCCTCTCCCTAGAGTCTTTTCCTAACTCTCCAGGGCTCTGTTAAGCATTCGAATGAATGCACGTGAGTACAACTGTCCATAGGAATCTGGGGAGGGAACATGGGCAGCTCCGTCGAGACTGCTACTTCCAATAAGGAGAGACGGCCAGTGACAGGTGAATGCAACCAGTTCTCTCACATGAAGTGTTTACCTGCCATCGATGGAATAAAGACAGAAATTAGAAGCTTTTGCCAAATCATGCATTTCCAAAGGGAAATCAGGAAGTAAGGTAAAAGAGCATCCTTTTTACCAGCAGGGAATTATCTTCCATATCCCTGGGTCCCTTGCTACAATCAAATTCTCAGTAAGCAATCAAAGACAGGTTCACAGACCAAGAGAAAATGGAAAGAGGGAAGGCAGGCCCGTAGAACATGTCACCATTGACCCTCATGGGGATGGGTCATTGTCCTGCAAGCCTGCCCGTCAGGCAACCCTGCTTCCTCCCCCATTTTCACCGAGGCACTTCGAAGCTATTATTATAAAGCACACTGATTCCATGGACTCTTTGTCTCCTTCTCCCAGCCCCACATGTTGTCAGGAGACAGCCCGACATGCTGGGAAGGCTCACACAAGGGTGCACAATTACAAAAGTCCCAGGGAGGCAACTGGGAACACAGGAAAAGGCTAAGGACGTACAGAACAGAGATGTTCTTGAAGAACACCAGCTCCATGAAAGAAGTGCCGGAGACAGCAGGTCGTGAGTAAATAAAGTCACAGCACGAAGTTGCGTTTCCTAAGCCCTTTTCATCCAACACTCTGCTCTGCCCTGCCTGTGCAGCACAGACCATCTCCAAGAGGCCGAGCGCACAGCTCGCTCCATCCCCACCATGACCTGGGTTTTCTCCAGGAAGAAGGAAGCAGGGGTGCAATCTGGTGTTTGCAGAGAAAACACAACAGTGGAGAAGGAGGGCGGTACACCACAGAACATCTGCTCGGAGACACCCTCTGAGAGACAGTCAGGCACTCACAGGGTGAAAACATCTGTGCACATCTCCGCATTCCAGGAGCCTTGAATTGCAGGAGAGGAGGGACCTAGAGAGCCGAACAGGGAGAGGAGGGACTCTCACTAAAAGGATGTCGGGAATTAAATGATTCAGATAATGGGGGAGGAGATGCTAAGACTAAGGACGCAGCGGTCAGGGAAGAGGAGTGTCTCTGAACACAGTTTGGTAGTCTTTCAACACAAATGATGGATAGGGCTCTTGTGAAGGAGGAATCAGCTCCCTGTGCTCTAGGGAAGAACTAGAAAAAACACACACACACACATAAATAAATAATAAAAAAATAAAAATAAAAACACAGTTTGGTGCTAAATGGTTAGATAACTTCCCCAGAGTCAACAGATTGTAAGCAGAAGCTGGGGGAAATCCAGGTCTCTCTGACCCAGTCTGTGGGCTGCTCACAGCATGTGAGCTTTTCGCAGCATTTATGGTAATAATTACCTTCCCCTCCCTGGGAAGTTCTCCTCTGTGGGCCTCTAGGACCACTCTCTCTTTCTGGGTCCTCCCCCTGCTCTCTGCCAAGTTCTCGCCAACATCCTTCTCCAGCTTTTCTTCATCTGTTACATATTCGCTAGGCCTCCATTTTGCCTTTCATGAATATTCACCAGAGTTAATATTCTTCCTAGATCATCTTCCTCATCTACTTCTGCTTAGGCCTCTCTGCTGATAGCCCCTAACGTCTATATTAAATAACCCTTTTCCATAGCCCTGGACCATTTCTCATCTTAGCCAGCGCCACCATCCATGTTTCTTAGACTAAGATTGGCCAGTCTACGTTTCCCGAGGGCACCCTCCCCAGCTTACTCCAAGCTGCATAGATGCACTTTTGTGCTCCCATAATTCCAAGGCATCATGTTGTTTAAGTGATCATCACAGACTGTTTGAGTTGTGTGTTTACTACTCTCCCCAATAGACTGGGAGCTGTCCGAGGACTGGAAAGGTCTTCTTCATACATATTTAAATATAAGGTAAGCAGTGAATGTTTCTTGAATCAAGACGAACAGAGTCTAGTCCAGTTAGAGGCACCACCGTGCATGTCCCGTGAGCCAGAAGTCATTCTAAATGCTTCCTTTTCTCTCACTCTCAAGTAGAAGTTGCCCAACTCTATACCTCCTTACCTTCTACATAAATTTGACCATTGTATACATTTCCATTTTTGTCCAGTCTCTCCCCAACACCTACCCACTCTTCCCACCCCTTGCCCCCACACCTACATCAACCCTAGAAAAGTCAGAGGCAGTTAATGAGTGAAAAAGGAGGATTATAAACCCTAATAATTGAATACAGAAGGAACCAACCAAACTCCGTTTTCTGTATCCTAAACTATATATGTAGCCTAGCAGGTTGCCTAGCATAGACAAACTTTCATTTAGAGTCTACAACTTTGCTTAGAGTAGCCTGCAGACCCACTTAGAGAACCCAGGTTTTATAAGGTTTGGGTAGCCATATTCTGCAATTTGCTAAGAGTTTAACAGAAAGGCTGAGACTTCCTTCGTTAAACTCCTTTCATACCTCTGCCATCCCTGACATGGATGGTTGCCAGGCGGTCTTTCAAGAACAAGCCCAGATGATTTGCAGGACCAGGGATTCCATCTGGCTGAAACCCCTGAGGCCAATGGAAGCAGGTTGGAGGACCTTATTATACCCTCATTATAATACTAAAAGCTCCTCCCAGGGGCGGAGATTTTCCACCATTTTTGAATACTGCATGCACGTAGAGCCAAGTTTTCTAACTAGGCTGGCTCAGGAATGTTCCCATCTATTCATTCAGTGATGTTCACCTTGATGTTTATGAATGATTCTCCTGAGTAGAGACCAATCTGATCCTTTGTTGGGGACACACCACTTTGGGAGTGATCCTTGGTGTGTCTTTGCTTGCCAGCTCACAATAAAGTTTCTTTTCAAAAAATCATCTTGCAGTTGTCTTTGGCAAACACCTACTGAGTGACTGAACCTGGCTTAGTCTGGTAGTGTTTTTACACAGCCCCCCAAAAGTCCTAAAGCAAGGGAGGAAGAACCATGAACTACAAGTATGGAGTTTTGATTAGTAATGGGATGGGACGTTTGAGTTATTGAACTAAGACTGTTTGGGGAACTAGCCTGACCATGAGAACTATAGTTACCAAAGAGTGACTAGAGAAGCCATCGAACTTTCTACGAGAAGGGAAAGAAACAGCCCCACAGAATGGCTCTGAATGGACAGGGGGAGACTGAAGGAAAATCTCTATATGACTGTGCTTTACAAGTCCTGCTCATTCAGCACTTCTTCCTCGTTCATATTTTAGAGTTTAGTTGAGCTGTGGTTAAGTAGTGACCATAACTTATAGGCATTTAATTAAAATAATTTTTATTTTGACTTGGCAGCTTTCCAGTCATGAAGCTAATATTTCTCCTCCTCCACGTCTCAGACAATTTGAGGCCCTTGTGAAGCTCGTGGGCCCTCGGCACTGGGCCTGCAGAGCCTAAACAATAGACTTCATTGACTCATTACACTCCCAGGGCCAAAGCACGCTTTTAGAAATGTAAATCCGATCATGTGATTCCTCTAGTTTAAATTGTTCCATTAATCCTGATCACCTCCAGGATAAAGTCCAAATTCCTAAATGAGCAAGCATGACCTTTGCAGCCTGACCCCGGTTCTCTCTCCAGCCTCATCTCTCCTGGAATTTATGTAAATGTAGGCATGAGGGTGCTTTCAAACGGTGGGGCTCTGAACACAGTTTTACATTATCTGAAATATCCTTTCCTGTTCCATGTATCAAGTGAAATTCTCTACCTTCTTAAAAACTTTTTAAGAATATCACCAACTCTCTGAAACCTTCTCAGGTCTCCACCCCAATCCCGACGTATAGTTTGTCAGCCATTCCCCTATTATTGCTTTTATCACATTCTCCTGCCGAAATATTTGTTACATGTCTGCCTTAGCATCTCGACTGAGAGCTTCTTTAAAGCAGGGGCTAAGTTTTATTCAAGCTTGTTTCTCACACTTTAAACCTAAAACTTGACACCGAGGCGCTAAATAAACTCTTGTTGAATGAATAAATTTTAAAATGTAGTTGCCCATGGTAACAATGTAAGTTACAATGGTTTGGGGCTTGCAAAGACTATACATACTAAAAGAAGAAAATTTAGGTCAAATTTGGTGAAGAGAGTTTAAGTGAAAAGTAAACTTGAGTATGTGATTATATTAATCACTTTGCACCCTAGACCATGTGGGAGAGAAAACAACTGATAGGCTGTCTTGACATCAACCCCTGGCAGGGTCCATGCAATATTATGGAATCAATTATATGATAGTCAGCAGAATCTGTAGAGGAGCCAGCGTTTCTCCCCTAAAATATATCAAGTCTAAAATCACACTTACTTTTGCTTTCTTAAAGTTACTAGTCTGATAATTGAGGACAATGAGGTAGCTGTAAATGAAAATATGTCAAAACACTTATTTGGATCATTATAATGTCATCTTTCTAAAGAAATAAAAATACTCAAATAAGAGTTAATTGCAACAATATCACCTGAGAGAACAACACCCCCTCCCCCACCCATACCACACGTGTACCTTGAATAATATTCTACCATCAGGGAGAAAAGAAACAAGAGACATCTTCTGTGATAAGCACTGAAAGCTAAGGGTAGAATAGGAACATGGAGAAAAAGCCTTTAGCAATATTCCCTACCTAAAGCCTGTGTAAAAGCAACTCACCAATAAAGGACTTTAAAGACTATATTACACCAGAGGTAACCACAGTAAGAACAACTATTCCTCCAAAAAGAAATCCAGTTGAAATATTTACCTTCCCATTAACGGTCTAACAAAAGGAGATACACACATTCCTTTTGTAAATAATATTTACTTCAGTTTCTTCTGATCTCCAACATACCGTCTCTGACATTTAATAAAAAATATGGAACAAATAAAAAAAGCAAGGAAACAGCTATTGTCAAGAGATAAAGTAGTCAATATAGTCAGAATTAGAGATAATAGAACCTACATTAAAATAACTACAATTAATATTTTAAAGGATCTAGATCAGGGGTCAACAAACTATGACTTTCAGGACAAATCCAGCTTGCTGCTTGTTTTTGTAAATACATTTTTATTGAACATGCCACACTCATTAACTTATGATTATCTACAGCTACCTTTGAACTACAGTGGTAGAATTGAGTAGTTATGAGAGAGACCATAGAGCCTGTAAAGCCTAAAATATTTACTATCTTGCCTTTTACAAAAGGAAAGTTTGCAGACCTCTCATCTAATAAAGAGGTTGACAATGTGCATTAAAAAATATAGAATTTCAGCCCTGGCTGGTTTGGCTCAGCGGTTGGAGCGTCAGCCTGTGAACCGGAGAGTCCTAGGTTCGGTTCCCGCTAAGGGCACCTACCTCGGTTGCACTTTGTCCCCGGTCCCGGTTGGGGTCGTGTGGGTGGCAGCCACTCGATGTGTCTCTCTCACATCGATGTTTCTCTCTCTCTCTCTTCCTCCCTCTCTCCCTCCTGCTCTATCTGAAGATAAATGCAAAAATGTCCTCAGGGGAGGATAAAAAATATATAGAGAGAGAGAATTTCAGCAGAGAGATGGAAACTATAGGAGTCAAATGGAAATGCTGCAAATAAAAATTATATAAGAGATAAAGAATTCCCTCAATGAGCTCATCAAGAGAGTGAACACAGAAGGAACACATTAGTGAACTGGAACATATGTTAATGCCAATGGAAATTATCCAAATTGAAATAGAGAAAGATAAAATGGAGGCGGGGGCTGAAAATTCAAGAGCAGTGGGGTGGTACCAAATGGTCAATGGAAATGTAATTAGAGTCTAGAAGAAGAATGAGAGAACAGAACCCAGCAAGTCTTTGAAGGGACAATGAAAAAAAAAATTACCAAGAACTGTCACATAGACCTGTGGTTGGTTCACGGACCGTGTCCTATAATTTGGGGTGACATAATTTGAACAGAAGGCTTTTGGAGTACAAACAGAGTTCTGACTGTCATCCTGCCCTTTGTACATTTTTGCTAATTATTTGTATGAAAATGTAGGTTTACTACTCGATTTTTTAGATGACATTAATCTAAGACAAAAATAATCACAGTAAGTGAAAGAATCAGAATCAATAGTATATAAATAGGCTTGCTAGTAAAATGGGCTAAACTGTAAGTATAACCACAAAATTTAAATATATATCATACAAGCCTATAAAAATAGAGGATGGAAGAGGCTTGGCTTAATTACATCAAATATCCAAGATAAACCGAATTTACATGAATCGAATACAAATCAATATCTTTGTTTGATGTAACTCCCAAGTAAATGGACATACTTCCAAGTGGTATCAGCAGGGGTACGGAATTTAAGGCAACCAGCCTAAGAGCCCCCTTCTAGTCTCTGGCTCACCTACTAAAATTGGTAGACCATTTATTTGACAACCACTTTCTTAACAGGTGGACAAACTACATTGTGTTCAAATGTAAGTGGCAAAAACGACTTGATATCACATTAATGGAACAAGAGATGTTTAACTTGAGAAAAGACAGGGCAATCAAGATATGAAACAATTCTCACAAGTAGAAGAGAAATTAAACTCATTTGTATGGCTTCGGGACACAGAATTCAAATATGAATGGAAATTTCAAGTAAAATTCTAGTTCAATATTTTGGGAAACTTCCTAACAGAACTGTCCAAAAACGGAATAGGCGCCTTTTAAGGCAAAGAACTTCTCATCTGCACAGTGGTCCACATAGCTTTATAGTGCAGAGAAGGCTCGAGCGTGGGATTAGAGGTTGTATACATAGCCTTCCCACCTGGGTGTTCTACATCTCTGTAATTCTGGAAAGAGGAAGCCTTATGGAGAAGAAAAGAGGGAAATACAAATATGGTGGAACCAGTCAGTGAAGCAGGATTGTAATTAGGGGAAAACATCTCACATTTCCTTTTGCATATGTTGATTTTGAAGTGCCTCTCAGATAACCTAACAGAAATGTTAAGTTGGCAATTAATTATATTGTCTGGAGTTTAAAGGAGAGGTCTGACCTAGAAATAAGTTTGAGTGTATGTATTGCCTAGTTTGATATTGCCCAATAGAAATATAATGTGAAATTAGTTTTAATAATATAGTTTGTTCAACCCAATGTATTCAAACTATTATCATTTCAACAAGTAATCAGTGTATTACTAATGAAGTAACTATATATTTTTGGTCGTCATTTGTAGTAAGTTTCAGAAACCTACTGTGTATTTTCCATGATTAGCATGTCTTAATCCAGACACCTACATCCCGAATCCTCAGGAGCTGCATTTGGCTGTGGTTACCGCACTGAACAATGCAGGCATAGGTGTTCATTGAATTCCTCACAATAGATATAGAAAAGAAAAAACATTTAGAATTATTAAGTATGGAGAAAACTCAGCAAAAGAAAGCCAACAGAGAAAAAAAAATCTGGGAAAGTCTGCTGTTACGAAAGCCAAGGGAAGAGAGTGAAGGTGCGCATGGTCAGTTATGTAAATTCTGACGAGCGTTCAGGACTGCAAAGCACCTGTTAGACAGAGGGATGCAGGGGAACCGGGTTCCAGCAGCAGGACAGCAGCCATGTGACAGGGGATTGGAATTACTGCCTGAACCCCCTCTTCTCAGAAGGAGTGAGGATACTGCGCTCAGGCATTGCGGTTCCCTGCCCACTTCGCCAAGGGCTTTGGGTCTCGGCTGGAGGATCCATGAAAGGAGACGCACAGCTCGCAGGCTTCAGGGTGTCATCTCAGGAGACTCCTGTGCAAAGCACAGAAATGAAACAGCTGCCATGCCGCCCTTCTATGCCCGTCGTAGCCTTTCGTAGTGGGTTCTTCCAGAAGATGTAAGTTTTCTCTCTATTCTTCAGTCATATGTGGGATAAAAACTGTTCAAAGAATAGAATGAGGCATTCCATTCTTTCAAAGAATTCCATGGACATATTTGGGCGAGGATGGGATGGGGGAGCCCTTCATGCGCAGAACTCTGGCATTGATGGTGACTTCAGAAGGCACAGGTAAGCGACAGGTGAATGGATGCCCTGTGGTGGCCACAGAGAAGAAAGCCATGCGTACCTATGACTTGGTCTCAGCTCTGTTCATGAAGATCTCCTCTCTGCTAAAATTAGTGCTAAGCCCTGTCTATAATGCACTGTTTAAAAAATCATATCTGCATATTTTCCCAACCACAGCAAAGAGGTGGCTACTCCCCAATGCTAGGGGCCCATCTCCAGGACGCTTTCTCGTTGCTATCTGCAGGGCTGTCTCCATTGGCTGGAGACCCTAACACTACTACCATGGCAACGGAATACATCCCCTTGGAAAGCAATGGTATAGAAGAGAATGAGCTTTTCAACATGTCTTAGGCCCAGATGCTGTCTTGGTCCTGAAGCATCGGACCCTCTGAATAAAACTTCACGTTCAGGTCAATGAGTTCAAATGAAGAGCACATAAAATTTCTATTATATGGCCCCATTTACCTTCAGTTGACACATGGCTAGTCTGTGCTCATTCATTTACCTGTATATCGCGGTGCAAGAGAAAAAGAGGCACGGGTTCTAGCTCGGTGGGATATTGAACAAAAGCAGTCCCTTTTCTGGAACTCGGTCATCTCCTTTCTAGCTCTGACATGATCTGATCCTACCTTCAGTGGCTCAGAGTTCTCAGCTTTCCCCACTCCCCAGGTCCCCCCAGGATCCCTGCTCCCTTGGAAGCTGTTTTCTCCCGCCAGCTCACTCAGAGGATTCATGATGGCTGTGGTTGCCATAGGAATGATTCATCTATCATAAAGGTGGCTGCAGGAGATCACAAATACTCCGAGCGGAGCTAGAAGAGGGGGAAGTGATATTCAGAACCTAGAGATAGATCTTCAGGGAAAGTGGATGACAGCTTAATGAGAGGGGGAGACAAAGCTCGTGCATTTTCTCCAGCTCTCGTGTGCGTGTGCTCTTCTCAGAGGCATAAGTGCACATCCGCTGTCATACAAGCCGCCCGCGATCCCTCCCACGCCCACTCCAGATGCTTTCTCCACAAAAATGGGATGTCATGTGTAAGCTGTAAGGAAGCACCCCCCCACCAGCCCATCGATGAAATAGCCCAGGGTGATCCCAGACACCATGCCCCGAGCATGGACTGCTGGCTGATTGTTTATGATAATTCACTTGTCATTTACAAGAAAAGATGAGACGATTTTGAAAAGATGTTGTTTTCTACATGGATTGTTGGATACTTGAACTCACCAGTTTTATTCTTGAGGTGGACAATTTTTATTTTTTATTTTAATATAATTTAGCAGCCACTACTTCAACCATCTTTGTCTTCTTTTCTCTCCCTGATAGGACTTCACACCAGCCTGGATCCTAATTCCAACCCCAGACTTTGAAACGCAGTTGTGAATGGAACATCCTACCAATCCTGGTCCTAAACGGAGCTCCCTATTCCAGCTACAGATGGCCCCTGTCCCAACCCTGGCCATGCACAGAACCCGAATCCGGGCGCAGACAACCCTGTGTGAGGCCAGAGAGGGGCCACCACTGACCAGAGCCAGATCTCTCCGTGAGCCGGGAAGGGAGCAGAGGAGGGGAGAGGTGGGCAGTGGGTGCGGCCAGTCCCACACCCACAGGGCGCCCCAGCTCAATGTGCGTGCCTTTCTAAGGAGGATGGGTCAGAGGCATTTTTATTATGAAATATGATACATTCATTTTCCAGTTTCCTAGCAACAGGATGCCAATCAGCTGGCTGTAATTCAAGGATTCATCTACTCCGTGATGAAGGAGCTGGGAGCAGCGGGGATAGTGGTGCTGGGGGGAGGGATTGGCAAGACTTCCCAGCAAGAGGCAGAACTGACAGTGTGGTCTGAGGACGAGGAAACCAAGCCTGCAGAAGGAGGAAACTTCTGTCTGTCTTTCTTCAGCCTCTTTGAAGCAGGGTCTCATCCTACTGCTGCAGCTGCTGGCTTCCTGCTTCTGAATTAATTACTAGTGTTGATGGGTCCAATTTGAAATCATATGGCACGCTCTTGAATCACACACAGAGCTCTTGTTGCATGCACAAAACATTGGCAGGAGAAAACAAATCAGGACAGGAACAATAAACTTTCCCTGGCCGAGCTACGGAAATGCTGTGACCACTAAGTCCAGTGGTTAGGTCCAGTGGTTAGGACCGGTGTCTCGTTCCCACTCTGTTTAGCACCTGCAAATTTATTACATAAGATATTATTTTGTACTCAATTTAATTAGTTAGAACTATTTGTAGTCATTTGAAATACACTCCACGTTGATTAAAATAATTAGTGTAGGGCTACTAAATATTTACCTAAGATATTAATCCGGGGGGAAATTTGATAAATTTAATTAGCAAGAACTAATTATTGTTATGATAGGAGTTAGGGTTTAATAAATATAATTACAGAGAACAAATGATAGTTTCTTAATTAATAGATACTAGTTGCAAACATAAGAGCCATTATCATATTTTCAAGCAGGACATGCTATTCAGCACACCTTCCAGATGTCAACTCCAACAGCGGGGCTGGCTTACAAGGACAGGAGTGAACACTTCTACAGTCATTCTGCTGTCAGGCACAGTTCGAAGTGCTGTTAGCATATGAACTCATTGAATCCTCACAACTCTGCTATTCTCCACATTTTGCATACTTAGAAAATGAGACACAGAAAGGTTAAGCAACTTGCCTAAAATTATACAGAAAGTGGCAGGGCTGGCCTCTCATCCCATGCAGTTTAGCTCAGGAGTCTAGGCTGTTACCTACTATCTGTGGTTCCTAAAACCAACCAACAAACAAGGATAAAAACTAAAACAGGAAGTGTGAATGTTCAAAAGTTTAGCAACCCAGATCCCCAAATCTACATAGCTATTCAAGCATTAACAGCCTTGTGATCTTTGCAGATGTCATTTACATGATTATAAAGAGTCTAAAGAAGCCTTAAAGGCACATGGCCTTCGGTCATTGACGAAGTTCTGAGGCCAAGGCTGAGGGTCTGAAATTGATGAGCACAGCTGAACGCTATGAGCTGCACTTCAATAGTGGTGCCCTGCGGTGCTTACTGGTCTGGCCCATCCCCCATTCCACACAAGCATTCTACTGGGGGATTTTCCAACATCGTGGTGTTTGCAAGTTTGGGGAATCAAGAGGTATCATTGGTCTATTATGTAATAACTTTTGAGTACAGTGTAATTTATACTCCAACAAATCATGGGCACATCCCTCATTTCATTTAGGATATTTAAGGCCAAGTACCCCATCACTGTAATCAAAATGGTCCTGGATCACTGTCTAACAGACCAAAGACACAGCAGGTGCCACATGACCAGACCGGACCTCTCACACGCCCTGCTAGGAAATGCCCTTCCTTAAGAGGGTCTGACTTGTTGCTAGGATGCTATCAACATAGGGATTTGGTACCGTCCCTGAGTTCTGATAATGAATTCACAGGAAATGCACATACCCTCCCATGGCAGGGATAGATCTAGAAGGACATGGCTCTTACCTGGGACAATTACATAGCTAATTACATAGCTAATGCATGCCAATGAGCCTGCTACAGCACTTGAGAAATAGTCAGCATTGGTTTCATATTTTCCTGTATGTATAATAAAGGAAAAAGTAAAGAAGACTTTTGGAGTCTGCGTTTCAGGATGTCCAATGGAACCACCTAACCTATGCACTTGAAAAGAATGTACATTCTGCTACTGTTGGGTGAAATATCCAAAAAATATCCGTTAAGTCCATCTGGTCTGATGTGTCATTTAAGGCCACTGTCTCCTTGTTGATTTTCTCCTGGATGATCTATCCATTGTTGTCAACGGGGTATTCAGTCCCCTACTATTAGCATCTCACTGTCGACTTCTCCCTTTCTGTCCATCAGTATTTGCTTTATATTTATAGATGCTCCTACATTGGATATGTAGATGATTACAAGAGTTACATTCTCTTGATGGATTGATCCCTTTACCATTGTAAAATGCCCTTTGTGTCCCTTGTTACAGCTTTTGTTTTAAACTCTGTTTTGTCTGACACAAGTATTGCTACCCATCTTTTTTTTTTTTTTCATTTCCATTTGCATGAAATTATCTTTTTCTACCCCTTATTTCAGTCTGTGTGTCTTCTGATCTGAAATGAGTCTTGTAGGCAGCTATCTACAGGCCTTGTTTTATCCATTCAGGCACCCTCTGTCTTCTCATTGGAGCATTTAGTTCATTTACATTTAAAGGAATTATTGATCGGTATGAAGTTATTGCCATTTTATTGTTTTCTGATTGTTTTTAGAGTTCTCTCTTCCTTTCTTCTTCTCTTGCCCTCTTCTCTTATATGCTGATGACTTTCTACATTGTGCTGATACAGCTGTAATACCCTGGGTATTAATTAACAGGAAAGGAGTAAAGGGAAGGCCAGATGACACAGGCATGCTGTTTGTGCCAGGAAGCTGAAGTTTAACTTTTCCAGGTCTGTTCCCTGCAGATTGATGAGGGAAGGAACTGGACAACAGACACACACACAGTAAGGTCTGGCTGGCTGATGTGGGAAAGTGCTTGCCTGTCAATCAAGTCATTGGCCAGAATAGGCGTGGCCACTGCAAGGTGTAAGTCTGAGATACTTAACTCCTAAACCAAGGAAGTGCTCCCCTTTTTCATTTGCTCTCTTGCTTGCCCAAGCTCCTGGCTCTCCTGTTGTAGGGGATGTGCTCCCCTGCATTCGCCCACATGGCTCACGGTCATGAGGACCCCACACACAATGGATTAACGAACTGCAACTAGTCTGATGCTACACAGGACCCAGCTCCACCATGGAATGGAAGCTCAGGACAATGGCCTTGCTTTTAGCTCTGCTGAACCCACAGCTACATATTTCCTAGGACTGATTTAAGGACATGGGACTTTGCAAACTGAGTGATATAACTTCATGCAAATAAAGCTTTTTACCACATCTCATCCTCCCTTGGGGGTCCCCGGAAATGCTTATTCCAGCAGCACCCCACGATCCCCACTTCCACTAGCAACGGAGAAAGGCAATCCACGCAATTCTCCAATAACACTATGTATGGACTTTCCTTTTGTTTCTTACTTCTTGTACATCTCTTATAGACTTTTGGTTTGTGGTTACCATGTGCTTCATATACAGCAAGCTATGTTTCCAGTCATCTTTTTTAAGTTGATGGTCGCTACATTCAAACACATTCTAAAATCACTGCAATTTTTACTCACTCCCTCCCCGTTTAAATTTTTGTCATTATTTTTACTTCTTTTGTGTGTATTTATGCATATTTCTTCATTTATTGTTGTAACTATACATTATCTTCCTACTTTTGTCTTTTAACCTTTTCTCCTTAAAGAAGTCCCTTTAACATTTCTTGCAATACTGTTTTAGCGGTGATGAACTCCTTTAGTTTTTTCTTGTCTGGGAAACTCTTTATCTCTCCTTCTATTTTAGATGATAGCCTTGCTGGGTAGAGTAACTTAAGTGTCCATTGATAGACAAATGAAGAAAGAAACTATGGTACATATATTCAATGGAATATTCTCAGACATAAAAAAAGAATAACATCTTATCATTGGTGGCAACATGAGTGGACCTAGAGGATATTATGGTAAGTGAAATAAGATAAAGAAATAAAAACAGAAACCAACTCATACATAGGGGGCAATGGGTTGGGGGATGGGTGAAAAGGTGGAAGGGATTAAGAAATACAAAGTGCTAGTTATAAAAATAGTCCTGGGTATGTAAAGTAGTGTATAGGGAATATAGTCAATAATACTGTAATAACTATGTCAGACGGGTACTAGACTTATTGAAATGAGCACTTCGTAAGGTATATGAATGTCTAATCACTACGGTGTACACCTGAAACTAAGATAATATTGTGTGTCAGCTGTAATTGAAAAATAAATTAAATTAAAAACAATTCTGTCTTTCAATTGTGTCTTTGAACATTGGGGATTGTCAGGGTTTCATTCATGAGGTGAATGGGTAATTGTCATCGAGAACTGAAAGAGGTATTACAGGGAGGTTTCAAACACCCAGACTGCCTGAGGCCCAGATCTTTCTATTCTGCGTGGAGTTCTGGAAGATCTGGGATGGTGCCAAAGAGCAGAGCAAGCCTGGGGATCACCTCTCTCAGGCTCATCTCTGTTGAGAAGAAATGGCATTTCTCCCTACAGTAAATCCTGAAAAACAGTTTAATCTAAGGGAAGCAGCATGGTAGGAGAAAAGAAAGAAGATGAGAAAAAACAACAAATAGTAAGAACAGGAAGCTGGAAAAGACAATCCTGGATGTACAATTCTTTGTGTGCCAGTTAAATGAACTCTGGTGGGGATAGGAGAGCGAATTCTCCTATTTATATATGGAAAGAAGTTTTAAATATGCACAGGCAGGGAGAGAGGACCCACAGAGGCTGAAATGCAAAGTGCAGTGGTCTGTGCACTTCCCCTTCCGTCATCTCGTCATCTCCCAGTACCATTAGCACGTTCCTTGCAACAATCTCTGGGAAGTGTCTTCTAAAACTCAGAGCCATCATTGTACTTACTCAGCACTTCTGTCTTAGAAAAGCAATTCTATATTTATAAAGAAATGGGTTTTCACTTGAAAAACCCCTCATAAATGTATTCATGCAGAAACATAGCTCACATGTCTACAATAATGTACACACACACGTACAAACAACCCATTCACACACATAGACTTACACACACACACACACACACACACACACACACACCCCTCTGCTTCTGCACTACCCTCTCCTGGCCACTTGGCACTGGGTTAGTAGGCAGTGTGGTTTCATAACAGGCACAAGGAAGAAAATCTCCTGGTCCAGTGCAGAGAGACATAGGAGCACAGATTACATACCATGACATCACTCAGCTGATCACAGTCACTTTGGGAACATGTAAGAGACAGAACACTGGCCAAATTTCTGTGTGAATATACTTCATCCACACTTGAAAAGCAATTGTTTGTCCCACGCAAATTTCTATTTTCTTACCAATCCTCCCACTCACCATCCCGCCAAGCACCTCCTCCAAAGTATCAGGAGGGGGCTCTCCTCAGTGTCTTCCCTGAGCAGAAATCAGTCGTCGAGTAGCTGCTGCTGCCCCTGCCATGGACCAACACACTGTAAATCCCAACCGGGTCCCGTAGGAGAGAGGAATCGTTAAATGAACACAAGCCTTCTGTAAATCATCTTACTTTTTTCCCTGCCACCAACCTCTCCATTTTTCGCTGTATCTCCTGGATACAAAGTCATTTCGGAGGTCGGTCTGTTGCTTTTTCGGATTTGGTCACTGATCATGAGTGTTATTTTGGGAAAGTCACCGTTCTCTGGATATTTATAGGAGGGACTGTATTAAAGATTATGGAAAGTTTGCTAATGGAAAGTCAAGACTTTCAGATTCCTGCAAGCTTCCATTTAAGAATTAAAATATAGAGAAGAAATGGAAAAGGAGGAGAGACAAGTTATGATGGCACATACAGTACCCCAGTGTCAGCCCACTGTCTGTTCTGTGCCAATTCTTCGAGTAGGAGATCTCAGACGATCTAGCTATTGAGCTTGGCTGTCCACGCAAGACCCAGGAAGAAGCCCTTTGCCCAACTCCCGACCTGCCTGCAGGCCCAACTGCATTCTGCAGGGTTGGCCTGGCTAACGCCTCTTCACCCTTGAAGTTTAAGGCCACTGCCTCTAGAAATCTGTCTCAGATGCTTCCTTTCTGATGTTTGAACGACGGAGGTTTGGAGGGAGAGGAATGGGAGGGTAGGAGAGATGCCTGATTTGGTATTGGGACATGTGGGGTTCGGGGTTTCCATGGAACACCCACGTGGTAGTAAGGGGCAAACAGTGAGCCCTGTGGCCTGAATATCACGGTGGAGGACTGGGCTCAGAAGGCACTAGGAAGCTCCCAGCATGTGAATGGTCCAGAAGGCACTGGCGTGGGGGGGGGGCCCTGGCACAGTAAAAGCTCGCTGCATCCTTGGGCAACCGCCACGCAGAGGGCAGAGTAAGTCAGAGCTCCCCGTGAAGACTGTTCTGTAGGCCCAGATTCATGATACGAGGACAACATGAATCATCATTGCTGTAATTACGTTAATGTAACATTTCTCCCTGAGAATCCAGGGAAGTGCTTACATCCACATTAAGCTTTCAAGCAATCAAAGACCAGAAGAAAAAAAAAAGACTGAAAATGGTATTAATGTGTGAAAAACACTTCTAAAAAGCACTGAGAAGTTTCACTGGGTTGTCTACAATTCACATCTCCAGCCTGAACAAGGGCTTGTGAAGACATAACAAAGGTGCCTTTCTCCCCGAGCAATTAGCACCTAAGTCATCCAATGCCTTCAGCTGTGCGTCCCCCATAGACACAACTCTCCCCTTGACTGCCTGCAAGTACCTGCACTTCCTTAGTGTTGATGTGCAGGTGAGAAGCTGAGGGGACCCAGAACCCAGGTCTCTATTAAGGCCCAATTACCACTAACCAACAATGGACCAGAGGATGGTCTGAATGGAAGCCACAACGGCCATCGCTGTGGGTGCCTTGGTGACCACCTCTTCCATCTTCCCTGAAGCCTCCCTTAAAGTGATTCAGTAGGGATCATGATGCTAAGGCATCTCTTCTCCAATGGTAGCATAATAGAAGTTTAATAAAAAATTAAACCACGGCCAACTAGATGGAGGGAGGTTGCAGAGATCTTAAGCCCCTCCCCTCAGTGTCCACGTATAAGGGCATTTCTGGAGCCCTGCAGGCATCAGCGTCTGCATTCTTTTTCTGACTGTGCTATCACAACCCGCTTCAACCATTTACATGCTGCTCACCTTCCGTGTCCACACAGTTCAAGGAGTCTGCCTAGGCCTTTCCCTTGGCCTCACATCTGGTACCACATATGCCCCTGAGGATACCATCCTTGACACATCACCCACAACTAGCCCTACCCTAGCTCAGAGACCCATATTTTCCTATCAGAATATGAACTGTCTTTCATCAATTCCCTTCCATTCTTCCTCACATAGAGAAAGCTGAGTGATCTTTCTATAATGCGTATCTGAGTTCGCCATTCCTCTGTTAAGAACACTTCAGCCTCATCATTGGCTTCCTATGCCTACAGGATCAAGTCCAAGCTCCTGATGATGGCTTACAAGGGCCCCCAGGATCTGGCCACTCCTTCCCTGGACAGCTGTAGCCCCTGTGCAAGACAACAGTGCCAGGCAATGCAGGAAGTGATGTAATTCACGCCATGGCAATAGGAAAAATGTTCACAAATGAGAATGATATCATAAGAAAGGAAGGGGCCTTGGGTTTCTAGAAGCAGGCAAACAAGGGGAGTCATGGGCAAGTTTTATGGAACTCGTGAGGAAGAATGGAAATGGGTCTATGGAGGAACATGCAAGATCACGGGGGGTTTGTGGTTAGCTTTTCTTGGAACTCAGAAGGGTGGGGAGACTTCCTAACAACCTCTAATTCTAGAAGCACAGGGCTCAGGTGAAGTCCAGTGTTGTCATCCCATCTCAACCACTCCACTCACCTGAGCCTGTCTGCACAGCCCTGTGACAAGGTCAAGGTGCTCTCTATGAATGGGAAGCCCTCCCTGTCTTCTATGCCTAGCCAGCCTTTCAAGGTTCATTTCCAGGTTCAGTCACATTCTGCATAAGACCGCAATCAAGACCTCCTCTGTCCAGTGGTTGTAAGAAGTAATAGGGTGATTTCAGTGCAGTCCTTTGCATGGAGCACCGGGTGCATGGTAAGAAATGCAGACTTGGGTCAGCTCTTCCTGGCTGGACTCTGCAGACAAAGCAAGGCACCATCGTCACACCTGAGACCCCAGGATTCAGTCGCTGCCACCTGTAGTTCTTGCTCATGCTGTGTATTCAGTCTTTTAACAAACATTTACTAATCCTCACTGGGGCAGCAACAGTAAACAAGACAGTCCCAGTGCAGCCACAGGGGATCACAGCCATGGTGACGTGTGCGTAAGCAAACAAGTGTAGAGCAGGAAATGCGGGCACGGATAGACGCAGTAGGAGGGCTCCAGACGCACAGCAGCACACATCTGGCCCAGGACCGGCTGGGGTGCGGGCTGGTCTCTGGGAGGAAGGGCTGGCCACGCTACGCAGAGGGGAGGACTGTTCAAAACAGAATTTGTGAAGGATCCAGAAGTTGGAAGGGGAGAGAAAGAAAGCAGTCAGAGAAAGGCCTCACTTTGGGCAGGATAAAGTTGTGTCACCTTTCTTTGCACTGTCATTGTCTACATAGGTACACACGCAGCCCACACTCACATGTGGGCACACACACACACGCGTACACACGCAGCCCACACTCACATGTGGGCACACAAACACACAGCCCACACTCACATGTGGGCACACACACACACACACACACACAGCCTCACGGCTTATCTCTGCTCCGCCCACCAGCGTCAAGGTGTGAAGAATGAACCTTTTGTCCTACATTTCAGATGCATTGTCTGTGTCTGAATTTTTGTTTCCGTGCTGATAGGAATCCAAGTCATTAACCCCGCGGAGGACGTTTTGATTTCAAGTTCTTCCTTCGCAGGTGAGTGAGACTAGGATTTACTCAGAGGAGCAGCTGAGGAAGGAGAATACGAAGCACACCCCCAGTCCCCTTCCCTCGCTCCGGAGCCGCCCCTTTCAGACGGCGAGGACACTGAGGTCGTGCTGGTGTCCACTCACACTCAACACTTCAGGAAGAAACCGTGGTTTCCAAAGCTTCCTCCAGGCACGCGGCGTGGGGCCAGGCTCCTGGGACTCAGGAGTGGAGGGGTGGGGTTGCTGGTGAGCAAGTGGGGTGGGACCATTGCCAAAGAATGGTGAGGGGTGCTCAGCAAAGACCCAAAAGCCTGTCAGGGAGAACTGAACTCCTAACTTCAACTTCCGCGGACTCCTCACCACCTCCTGCACGCAGGGGTTGCTGACACGCTGTAGATGGCCCACTGAGCCCGGCAGTCAGGGCGCCGCAGGGCTGGGGCTGGGGCTGGGGCTGGGGCGGTCACCACGAGGCAGCCTCGGCTCGCAAGGACGCCCTCCTGCCAGCGAGCGCTCTCCGCGTGCCCGGCTCTGCACGCCTCGCAGGAACTCCGCTCACCCTGAAGGTCAGGGCCGCCCCTGCCCCCCACGGCAGAAGGCCGTCCCGTGGCCAGGGAGCTCGGGCTCCAGGGAGTTAAGGATCCAGAAGGGAGCTGAGAAAAACATATCTAGGGTAACAACAAGAAGGGCCCTTGGGACACACGAGCAGCTTTATATTTTCCAAGGTTCAGTGAAAATAGGAAAACATGAAGTCAAGCCTGGGAGCCTTCGCTGTTTGACCATACAAGTTGCACACCCACGAACTCAGCCCTGCTTAGAGGTCATATAACCCAAAACCCTTATTCTGTGAGTGAGAAAACTAAAGCCCGGGAGTGGAAACGTTCTTTGCTCAGTCCTGAGTCATTTTCCCAGGAGGCTCAGCACTGGCTGTGTGACCCAGGCAAGTTACCTGTTTCTCCTTCAATTTCCTCATCTGTAAAATAAAGATAGTAATAGTACAGACCTCAAAGATTGGTTGTGAGAATTAAATAAGGTAATGAGGCAAAGAATTTAGAAGAGTACGTGACATGCAATAGCTCTAAGTAAACTATCACAATTTAAAATATTGGTAATAGCAGTAGTAATGGCTGCGATATTTCAATAAATCCCCCCACTTGTCTCCTTGGAGTGACTTTGCCTTTCTGCGTGGGGGAAAGAATACTTCCAGGGGCCTCCCTTTGCCAGCACGATGGAGCTCCCTCGGCGTGGCAGAGGCGGAGGGCAGCGGGTGGAGGCCCAGAGGAAGGCCAGACTGTACAAAGCGGACTTCAGCGTCCCTGCTCCTGGAACCTGGACCACGTCCTCCTGTCAAAGATTAGGCTTTAAAAAGAGGAAACCCTGCCATTTGCAACAACATGGATGAACCCGAAAGGCATTACGCTAAGGAAAATAAGCCAGACACAGAAAGATAGATACCGTATGATCTCACTTATATGTGGAATCTAAAATAACTGAACTCAGAGAAGCAGAGAGTAGGATGGTGCTGGTAAGAGCCGGGAAGAGGGGCAATGAGGAGGTAATGGTTACGGGGTCCAACGATCCAGTGATGTAAGACAAACAAGTTCAGGTGATCCATACATATCACAGTGCCCAAGCAAACAGTCCTTCATCATCTACCTGAAATGTGCTAACTGGGTAGATCTTAAGTTAAATGTTCTTAGCACAAAACAATAACAATAGTAAGAACAGAAGGAAACATTAGGAGGTGATAGATATATTGATGACCTTGATGGTGGTGATGGTTTCACAGGTATATATTGTTTGTATGAAAAACAATAAAATAATAACGAATGAGAATATAAGAATAAACCCTGTTTCACATACTCACAACTGTAAACCTATGTTTGCCCTACTCTATCTGTCTGTCTCTATATTTATATATTTCTCTGCAAACTCATGGAGTTGTATACATTAAATGTATGCAGTTTTTATATGTTAATTATATTTATATCTCAATTAAATGGTTATTTAAAAACTAAAGTTCCTACTGGATGAAAAAGCAAGACAGGGCTGAGCTGTGTGAAGGCAGAGTTCTCAACTTGCCCCGCCTACTGGAGTGCTTGCCAAAAATTCAGATGTCTGGACTCCAACCCAGACCCAGTAATCCGAGTCTCCTAGGGTGGGATCCAGAAATCCATTCTAGCGAGCGCCCCGGACCATGCCTATTTCACACCCCAGTGTGCGGACCACTGCCCAGGGCCACTGCCGTCCCTGCCTGGAGTGTGGCGGTCCTGTGTCTCCCACGGGATGAGCGGCTCTGGTCATCTCGCGGGGGCAGGTACCCAGCCCGCACCAACGACAGCGAGCTGGTTGGTTGTCAGATGGTTCTCTGCACACATGTCACATCCAACACGCACGAGAGGCCGACTGTGGTGCCAGCTGGCCAGCCAGTCCTTCGGGGCCCGGTCCAGGAGGACCCCGGCTGGGGTCCCGCGAGGAGCCCAGGGAGGCTGAGCACCTCGCACAGTGTCTGGCTCTCTCGTCCAGCTCTGGGACATCTCTCCACATTCTGGTGCTTCCTCCAGCTTCACGCCTCACTGCTAACGCTGCTGAGCTCCCTACCAAAGGACAAGGGGCATTCGGAGCCTCACTTTAAATAAACTTCAAGTGGGTGAAGGTGGTCAAAGGTACAGACCTGCAGCTATAAGGTAAGGAACCCTGGGGGTGTAATTACAGCACGCTGACCATCAGGAACAGTGCTGCCGTGTGGATTCGAGCGCTGCGAAGAGAAGAAATGTGTGACTGTGAGGTGACGGATGCTAACTGGACTTATCGTGGTGATCATTTCACAATGCACACACCCATCAAAGCATTCTGCTGTGTCCCTTAAACTAATGCAATGTTATATGCCAATTACATCTCAATAAAACTGGGGGAAAAAATGTGTCTTCTTAGGACACACAGGATCATAAATTGCTTCACTATGGTAATTTGTTCTGGTTCTTGATGGGAACAACACCAAACAAGTGGCAGACATTCCTCACTGCTCAAGGTGGCCTGCCTGGCCCCTTCTGCCCATCCTCAGGGGAAGGAAGAACAGGCCGTCTGAAACCAGGCTCTGGGTACCACGGAAATGTCTGGGTGTGGCTTCATCATCCTGCATTAAGCCGTCCTCTCCCTAGCACCCAGGTAGACCCTCTTTCAAAGCACTTAGTTTAAATTTTACTTTACACCACTTTAGAAAATTGTCAGAAATTAAAGCTCACTTGCTCACTGTTTTTGTCTGGAGTTTCTAAGGTCCCGATTTGGTCCATTGATTCTGCATTGATAAGGGAGGCACTGGGGAGCCTGGGAAATCTGGACATGCGCTGTAGGAAAGGAACAGGGCTCTGAGGAAAGGAGGCGCATGCCCCGGGGACCCTCATGGGCTGCCGATGCCTGGGCGCCTGCTTCAGGAAGCCCTTGAGAGTTGACGTCAGCTCGGCAAGCTTCCCCGAGAGTGTGCCCGCCTGTGCCCGCTGCCAGCCCCACAGCCCCCTGTATGACCTAGAGCTGTTCCCAGAAGCCTGGGCATCGCATCTGTCAGCACCAAACCAGCCAGGTAGACCACGGACATGGCCAAGGCAGGCATTTACGAGAAGGAGCACAGAATGAGAGAAGAAACATCATAGGCCCGCCTCCCACCAAACTTGATTTTCTCTTATTTCAGTCCACAGTGCTTCTCACCAGGTTTTGTTTGTTTTTGCTTTTCCGCGGTTGGCTTACAGGACCCCTAGCATGTAAGCTTCATGATGGAAGGGCTGAAAGTTGTTTTGCTCACATGTTAACACTACAAAACCTGTAGGTGCTTAGAGTGGTTAGGAAATGAAAGAATGGAGAAATGAGCTCGCTGAACCTACCCGATCTTGATGGTTAGGTGATGTCAGGGGCTGTCCGGTTGATACAGAATGTTTAACAATGACCTGAGGCATAGGAAAGTTGGTTGAAATTATTTTCTTTGAAAAGTCAAAATGTACATAAACCATTACTTTAATTGTTTGTCCTAATAAAGAGGCAGGCAACAGCATAAAAAGTAAACACACGAAGGAAAAGGACATGAAGGACAAGTGGCAATGCTCAGGGGAAGGGGGGTGGTCTTGGAGGAAGGCTAGCTCGTTGGCCATCATTCCAGAAGAAGACCTCCTCTCTTCTGAGACTCCCGACCTCACAGGCTGGGCCGGGCATCCACGTGGCCCTGGAGATGATGTTATCGTGGTACCTGCCACAAGACATTTTAATACCTGTGTTCTTGCCCATGAGCTCCTGGAAGACCACAATTTATTCTTCTTTGAATCCTTGGGCCCCAGCACACAGTAGGTTCTCATTAAATGTTGGCTGAACACAGTTCTGAACAAATTAATCAGCATGCTTTTCCAGGCGGGAAGCATGGAGTGAGCAAAGGCTTATGGGAAGGAATGGTGTCAGCAGACAAGGAGTGTATATTTTCTTGTTGCTATAAATGGGACCTCTGGACAACTCAAGGTCATAGTGACAGGTGCGCCTTAAGTCCCTGTCTAAGCAAAGAGCTGCATTAAGAACACATGCCCTCCAGCCTGAAGGCATCTTTGTCGCTGCACCTGGGGCAGTAAGCCATAAAGGCACTGATGTTTCCCCAGTAGTCTGGGGAATAATGGGTCCCCATCTCTCTCACTGTGGCTTTCCCTACAGGCTGGGAAACAGGAGGGTTCAGGTTGCAGTGAGGGGAGCTGGATTCTGCTTCAGATAACGAGATTGTGGGGCACATGTATAAACCCTGGGCAAATACGGAATGCTAGGGAAGTGTGGGGTCAAGCGTGGGGTGGTCATGGTGCCAGCCTTCCTCCCGCTCCCTCTGCCTCCCAGGATTTCCAGAAGAAACAGACTCTCACGCCTTCTAACAATAACCTAAACCAGAGGCATCTGCTTTTATCTGTCTGAGCCGAAAGGCTTTTTAAGCTCCCTACTGTTTGTTTTGGTTTATTACTGAAAGGCTAAACCATAAAAAAAAATCATTGTCGTGGGTATTTTCCAGTTGAGATGAAATATTTAACAAGGGAGAGGTGGGGAGGAGGAAGTTTGATGAAAATACCATTTTTTAAAGGTCAGAAAATGCATAAACCCATTACTTTAATATTGTTTATTCCCACGAGAGACAAAGTGTTCAGAGCCCTCCCCCCTCCCGGCACCCAGACGTGTGTGCCCAGATGCACCAGCTGTGATTCTCTAAGGCCCTCCTCAGAGTCTTCCGTGACTCCACCCAGCCCAGAACACGAGGCGCAGCCTCCCGGCCAGCACAGAAATCCCACCACAACCCAGCGCGACCTGCTGGCGCATCCTCACTGCCCAGAGTCTCGCACCCTCAACCTCTCCATTCCAGCCTGTCGGAAAAATGTGTCCTTAGGCAGATTTTGGTTGTTGTTGTTAATCCTCACAGGAGGATATCTTTCCCCATTGATTTTAAATAGAGTGGAAGGGCGGGAAGGTGAGAGAAAGAGAGAAACATCGATGTGAGAGAGACACATCAATTGGTGCCTTCCCAACCCAGGCTGGGAACCGAACCTGCAACCCAGGTACATGCCCTTGACTGGAATCTGATTTGCAACGCTTCACTCTGCTGGCTGACTCTCTAAAGGCTGAGCACAAACAGGCCAGGGCACAATTTTCAATGTGTAGCTTTATCTCTCTGTGTCATAGAATCATGCCAGTCTTTTTGTAACCATCTCCCTTCCCATCCATGGTGACACACCAAATCCCACCCACACTTGCCATATGTGGTGCAATTCACCTCCTGCAAGGCGTCTCCCCAGTCATTCCAGACAGATCTCATAGAGACACATGGCCACGCTGGGCTGCTCAGGGCTCATCTCCCTCCCTGTCAGGGGTGAGTGTCTCCAGAGCAGGGACCCTGGACTCTGTAACTCTGCGTCTCCTCCAAACGCAGTGCGTCCACACAGCAGTCGCTCGGGATTTTTTTGAATGACCGAATCCATGGGAAAACGAAAGAGCCCTCTCCTCTCTGCAGCAATTGCTCCACTCTTGGTGTGGAAATTAAATCCACAGAACATGCCAAAGCACTCTACATAATGGATGCATCTTCTGATTGGATTATAATTAAAATAAGATTTTTTGTGTGTGCAATAACATAGTTACTTCGATTGGCAGAAGGGAGATGGCAGATGTAATGGGTAATTGATGAACAGTTTGCATGTTGCCATAATCTATATCCTATTATGTTTCCTGTTTCAAAGGAGAGCTTTAGAGGAGCAGCCCAAGAACCTGCTGTTACATTATCATCCCCGGTCGCAGGTGGATGATAGAGTATGAGGAAGTGGGAAAATGGGACAGACGACAGAGGAGGGGGACACAGAGCAGGACGGGGCAGAAAGAATAGGGCGGTTCCTCAGGAGACCACCGAGAGGGATGAGGGGGAGCCCTAAGCAGCCGGAGAAGTGGGGGCTGTGCCGCACTCATTCTAGACCAGAGCTGTCCAGGCCGGTGGCCACCAGCCATGGGCGGTTCTTTCACACGTAAAATCCGGGTAGTATGGATTAAGATGTGCCCTAGAGCAATAAAACCTCCACTGAATGCTGGAGATGTAGCATGAAAAAATGAATGTAGACTGTCTTATTGGTAATTTTTATGTCGATTGCATCTTGAAGTGGTAAACACTGGATACACTGGGTTAAAGAAAATGTATTGTTTATATTAACATCAATTGTTTATTTCAAGAATCATAGAATTTTTTGTAATCCTCACCCAAGGATATGTTTTTAGTGATTTTTAGAGAGAGAGAGAGAAACATCCATGTGAGAGAGAAACGTCTATCTGTTGCCTCCAGTCTGTGCCCCGACCGCTCACACCCACAACCTTTTGGCACAGGGGATAACACTGACCATCCGAGCCATCCAGCCAGGGCTCAGCTGTTTCTTTTTTAAATGTAGCTACTAGAAAATGTAACATGACATGTGGGGTTGGCACTTGTGGCATTGTTTGTCTATTGGACAGCACCATTCTAGACTATGTTTTCTAGAGTGAGTGGGATATCAGTATTCTCACCCCAGGAAGGAAAAAATGCACCATTTATATTGAAGTAAAGAAAAGAGAGAAAAAAAGGTAGATGCCAGAGGCAGCCCGAGTCACGGTGGCATGAGAGTCACTTTCTGGCCAGAAGTCTGCATCATTTCTCCGGAGCTCCGAGGCCTGGCACTGCGTCTGAGTCTGCAGAGTAATGAATAAGCAGTGTGATGGTCAGCACGGCCCCGGGGTCACTGGCACCCTCAGCCCCAAGCAGGAAAGGTGCCAAGAAGTATGTGTCATATTGAGATGTGGAAACAAAATACAAAGTTTCTGGTATGATTCAACTGGAATTTTTTCTGTCATCACAGGGCTAATTCATGTTAGTGGTTTATATAACCTGATGTCTCTCAATGGCTGGTACGTGTGGCTTAACTGAGTCTTTATCAGCTTTGGGTACCATTTGCTCTTAATGGCTAGGCCTAATTTCTTTTTCTTTTCTTTCTTTCTTTTTTTTTTTTTTTTTTTTTTTGGTCAATTCTTACCCAAGGATATTTTTCCCATTAATGTTTTTTATAGAGAGTGGAAGGTAGGAAGGGAGGGAGGGGTTGAGAGAAACATCGATGTGAGAGAGACACATCAGTTGGTTGCTTCTCACACGTGCCCCGAACAGGGCCAGGGATTGAACCTGCAACCCAGGTACATGCCCTTGACCTAGAATCGAACCTGCAACCCTTTGGTGTAAGGGCCGACACTCTAACCATTGAGCCACACAGGCCAGGACTAGGCCTATTTTCTTACCACCAGCCCCCCACCCCAGGAAAAAAAAAAGTTTAGGATCAATATATAACCAAAGGAGTATTTGAGATAAAATCTGTAACCATTATTTTTCATCTTCAACCTGAGTAAACTGAGATTTCACATAACAACCTGTCCTGCGCCACGTACACTCCTAAGAAAGTGAGGGGTGGGGGTGTTGGATGGGGAGAATAGTTTGCATGTGAGTACACCTAGCATCACCAGAAATCTCTTGGCTGTAATTGACTTAGCCCATAGTTTAAGTCATGCTTACCCCAAATCTTAGGGTGTAGTAATCATCTATTGCTGTGTAACAAATGACCACAGAACTTAGCAATGTAAGACAACACACATGTATTGTGTTATAGGGTCTGTTGGTCAGGAATCCAGGTGTGCTTTAGCCTGATCGTCTGTTTAAAGTCTCTTGCAAGCAAGGTCAGCCCACGCTGCTGTCATCTGAAGGTTCAGCCAGGGCCAGATCAGCTTCACGGCTCACTCATGCGGTAAATACCTTCGTATATATATGTACACAATTTGCCGAGACAAATTCTTACAAATATTGCTATTGTCTTTTCTATTAACGAGACAAATGACACACCCTGAATTTATATCTGCTCACCTCTCCCCTACCTTTCTCCCTGCTCCCACCCCTCCCCACTCACCTAGGCCTTAATCAAGGATGCATTTATTTTGCAAAAGGCTGAGTCAGCAGCTTATGCAGAACCAGCCTCCCTGTATCCCCTGTAAGGTCTACCCCAAAATGGCTTGTAATGCAATTCTTGGTGAGTTTTCACTTGCGATTGCACTAACAGATTAAAGACCGAAGAGGGAGCGGCCCCTTGCAGAGCACAAGGCCGATGGCTTCTAGAGACGAAGCCATCAATCTCCACACAGGCAAGTGTCCACCCTTCTTCCAACCAGTTCATTCCACCCAGGAGACACCTGAAGAGCAAATGCACTGACTAGGAAGTTGCATCTTTTGAAATAACAGGGAAAAGCAAAGCCTTTTCGGACAGGATGTGTTTTATCCCCTGCTCTCGTCTGTGTGTTGAGGCTGGGGAACGGTCAGGGGCGGCTGCGCCATTCAGGGCAGACATTGTGCAGATTAGTGCCACCCAGGGCAGCGGAGGAGGCGTCGGGGCTTCTGGAGGCATTCCGGGCTCCAGGCTGAGCTGTGTGTGGAAGGGTCTCTCCTACCTCACTGAGCCCACTCTGGCCCCTTTGCCCCATGAGGACACTCCAGTCAACATCTTCACTCCCCTGCCAACGGCTGTAACATCACATTCTGGCTTACTGCACAACTCTAGCATACATTTTTTAATTTTTTTTATTAATTTATCGATTTTATATATAGAGAGAAACATCAATTTGTTGTCTCATTTATGCATTCATTGGTTGATTCTTGTATGTGCCCTGACCAGGGATCAAACCTACAACCTTGGCGTATCAGGACAACACACTAACCAACTAAGCTATCCGGCCAGGGAATACTCAAGCATATTAAGTCATAGATGTGA
Source organism: Tadarida brasiliensis (assembly GCA_030848825.1). Taxonomy (NCBI): domain Eukaryota; kingdom Metazoa; phylum Chordata; class Mammalia; order Chiroptera; family Molossidae; genus Tadarida; species Tadarida brasiliensis. The sequence continues at coordinate 65,730,320 of CM061270.1, read as the reverse complement.
CCATCACATGTAACCTTTTACTGATGACTCAGTTACCAGACACCAGTGACCTCAGGCCCACTGAGTGTGTGTCTACTTGTTCTTTGTCCAAACGGCCCCAAATCTTTATGCCTTCAAGTTCCTGTTCTATTCCCTATAGATTTCTTTCTTCCTTCAAAACTAGGCTTGTAAAGTCATCTCTATTTATGGTCCCTCCACTTGACTAAACTCCTCTGTATGTAAATCAGTATGGTGCTTCTCAGCGATATGGGCTTGTGGGGGGGGGAATACCGATACAAAATGAGTTACAAGGTTCTGATTAAATTTCTCAAGGTCTCTCCTATGAGTTAAAGACATCATCTTTGCTTTTATTATTAATTTGCACAGATCTGCATTTACAGCTTAACAGCTTTGTTCCTAAGAGCTACAAGAGTGATGAACTCTGGGTAAGTGATGAAGTTCAATTTGCCCCTTAACTTTCATGCATAGATATGTTTACGCTTGTGTGTGTGTGTGTGTGTGTGTGTGTGTGTGTGTGCATTGTGTTCTCCCACACATCACCCACTGCATCATCTGTGGTAGAAACACTGAAGATATCACGGACTCGTCACCCTGCTTTAATCCTCACCTGTGATCGGTCACCAAGTCCTCATGATTCCACTTAAAATATTTGTCAAACCCATCTCCTCTTATGCATTCTTTGGTGATTATTCCGTGTATTTGTTTGTAGAACAGCTGTGACGGTTAATTTTGTATGTTAACTTGACTGCACGGGTGCCCAGCTATTGGGTCAAAGTTATTCTGGGTGTGTCTAGGAGGGTGTTTTTGAATAAGATTAACATCTGAATCAGCAGACAGAGTAAAGAGGAGTGCCCTCCTCGTGTGGGTGGCCTTCACCCTATCAGTGGCAGGCCTGAGGAGACTAGAAAGGCTGACTCTCCAGTAACAGGTTGCTCCTTCAGCCTGGCTGTTGAGCTCAGAGATCAGTTTATTCCTACTTTGAACTTGAACGGAAACATTGGCATGTCCCAGGTCTTACGTCTGCTCTGGGTGTTGGACTGGAACTTATATCATCAGTTCTCAGTCACCAGCTTACCAAGTCCATGGACTTCTGAGCCTTCATAATTGTGTAAGCCAGTTCCTTAAACAAACACTAAAGCAAGCACAGCCTGTTGGCTCTGTTTCTCTGGAGCATTCTAACACAGCTACCATAACCAAATACCACAGCCGGGTGGCGTGAACAGCAAATATGTCTTTTCTCACAGTTCTAGAGGCTGAAAGTCCAAGATCAAGGTGTAAGCGGGTGTGGTTTCCCTTGAGGCCCTGTCCTCGGCTTGGAGGGGGCTGCCTCCTCCTCGCCGCACCCGCACGTGGCCTTGTCTCTGCACATGCGCTCCTCGGGAGCTCTCTGACGCCCTAACCTCTTTTTATAAAGACGCCAGTCAGACCAGATTGGAGCCCACCCTAACAGCCTCATTTTAACTTAATTACCTCTCTGTAGGGCTTGTCTCCACATACAGTCACACCCCGAAGTCCTGGGAGTTAGGGCTTCACCATATGAATTTGGGGAGACACAATTCAACCTATGGCCCTAGGGTCACTGTTTTGGCTTATATTTTGGTGTAACATAATAGAACAACAATATGATCACTGTCTTGGCTGTGGGCTTACGGAAATAGTCCTCAACTGTTTTTTGTCTTCTACTATTGGCACCTCCCATTCCATCTGTAATTGTCAAAGTAATCCTTCTGAAATCCAAATCTGATCAGGCCGTATCCGCTCAATGTGGTCTCACAGCTACTCATTGTTTATAGGCTACAGTAGTGAGTCTTTACCCGGAAAACACAAGGCCCTCTGGGTCTTGCCCCTGACGACTGCTGTTTTCCGGCTTCGTCTCTCTGCATTCTTTCTCACTTGCCCCACACCCTGTCCGTAACCATCTCACACAACTCTCCGCAGAGTGTGTTCACCTTTTCGTTCAGCTGAGAAGCTTTTCAGCTCTATCCTTTGAGATTTGCCGTCTCCCAAAACACATGCCTTCTGACCTTTGCTACATAATTATCAGTAGATCTCAATCTTCCCTCTCAGACAGAATAAATACATTTCAATATTGCTTCTTGCCCCAGTAATGAATTCATTATAAGTAATAACTAATTAAATTAATCCATCAAGTACCTGCTTTAGGTCCATCCTTTTCCCAAGGTCCAAAATGCTCAGGCTCTCTTGGGAGGTGGAAACATACATGATATAAAAGAACTAACAATACAATTCACACTTGCTTGGCCTTCTCCCAAAGATGGCCAACAGAGATACCTCATCCACATTTATTGCTAAGGATTTAGTAGAATCAATGATTTCAAATAAATTGCAACACACTGTCTAACAGAATAGCAACTTTTCTTCACGTCTAACATACACAGCAAATCAGTAATATCCAGCCCCTGCTCCAAGATTTGCCACCTGGAAATAGTCATATCCAGAAATAACATGAGTGTGACAGTCTAAAGACCCAGACTATCTATCAGGACAGTGATTTTAAAAACTTAGCATGGGTGGATTTATAGGACCAATAAACCAGCGTGGGCATGTTCTACGGCAAAGGCTGGGGAGCAAGCCCGGGGAGCAGAGGACCTTGCATGCATATCGTTATCCAGAGAGGGGTGACAAGCTTGGGGGCCACCATTAGCTGAAGTCTACACACTGAAACTTCCAGTATAAACGCAACCCCTTAAGTTAAATTAGGCAGTTAAATGCCATCAGTCAATTTCTCCTTCCCTGTCAAAACAGCAAGCCACAATATCACTGTTGTTAATTGTCTGAGCACGCTGCTTCCACAGACAAATAATACCATCACCAACGAGATCGACAATGCCTTCCTCGGGTTCCAATTTTTAATTTTTTTTTAAAGATGGTATGGTCAGGTGAGTAACATTTCACCAAAAAGAAACAGTCTTCTCTGAGTCTTAACTCAGAATTGACCAACCTAAAGAGAGCACGCATAGGGAAAGGGTTCTCCAGGGGAAAAACAGGCGAGATTTGAAGAGGTGCCCTCGGTTGGCTAAACATCGCCCTTATAAGGTTCAAGGGAGAACTGATGAAGTCATGGTACAAAAAAATCTTACTAATGACTCCCAAGCTGTCAGCACAGACAGCATAACTTCCATATACAGAGAAAGTATGCAGACATGGAATACTCATTTCTGGGTGAATGGCTGGGCCACGTAGCCCTGGGTGTCCTAAAATGTGAAGTCGACTGTTGTCGTGGCATTCTTGGGGTGATAACTCAGGTCGCCCTGCTCAGGTGATGTTCGTGGGGGCTGCCATGGGAATAACATCTCCAGAAAGCCCCCCGTGGCCTGGACAACAGCGGCACCAGTGAATTTTTCTGGTCTACAGCTCAGCTGCAGGGCCGTTGTATCGAACCTTCTGTTTTGGATGCATCCAACCTTGAATGTGAAATGATGGATCTCCTTAGATTTTAAGCCCCCAACACTTTATTCCATTAATAAATATTCATTTTCCTTTTCTCCCTCCAGTAGCATTTTCTCATCAATCACAGCTGAAGTCACAGCTGTGGAAGCCTTTCCCCGTTTCTCTTCCTCTCTACACGATTCTGCGCGCCCTTACAAAATGATGAAATTATTGAAGATGGGGTGGGAACCCTTTGTTTGGTGTGGCTTTTCATCGCCATCAGGTCTGTGCTTATTCCCAGAAGGAAACCGCTTTGGTATCTTTTCTTCCTCATTCTCTTCTGGCCCACGTATAAATCACTCCATTGGATTCTACTGTCTTATAAAAATAAAAACGATCCCCAAATGTTCAGGGATGACTCGGGGACTCTTCAGTGTTCAATATGTCAAAGCAGTCAAGACAGACAGTCAGGAAGGAGATCCGAATCGATGAGGAAAAATCCATCCTGGGCAGAGTTGTCGGGCTGCCAGCACTGTGGGGAAAGGCCTGCCGTGCGGTGCTCTCATTACTCGGAGAAAAAGTCTTCAAGCCTGAGTCCAGGGAGGAGACTGCAGCCTCTGCTGTCTGGGTTCTCAGGACAAACCCACGGGCTGCTTTGTCAGAATGGACGCCACTGAGGAGTGGCCGTCTGCTGCGCGGTGGAAAGATCTCCTCACCTCTCGGCTGCCTCCAGGTAGGGACCGGACACCCAGGCCACTGCAGGGAGCTCAGCTATAACCAAAGAGCATGGGACGCTGAGATCTCCGGCTGTCCCCTGCTGAGCCACAAGGATCAGAGGCTCTCTGCCTGGGGCAGGATTTCTGCTCAGTCTGCCCTCCTTCTCACCCTTCCATCCAGCACCCAGTAGCCTCTAGTCACCGGCCCCATTCAAACGCACTTCACAACTAGGGGACTTTGAAAGGTTCACAAATGCCTGGATTTCAAAGATGGAAACTGGTCCAGGTGTTGAGAGAGATGATCATGATAGATTATATCTATAAATATGGGATCCATGAGCACATCCCAGATCGATGTTCTGTGAGCACCTTCTGCATTGTGCAAAAGTTGTCTCTGGAAGCCACAGGGTGGCTACAAAGGGTGGAGGCAGAAAGGGAGAAGGGAAAGGAGTTGGAGCAGGTGTGCTCTGAAGACAGGAAAACGCTCGAGGCGAACAGGCTCTGTGTGTACCTTCCGTGGAAAACCTAGGAATACACCGGAAAAGGTGTTTGCTGCTAACGCATTGCTAGACACACAACTGAAAAGGAATCCCAGCCCTGGCACCTGCCTACATTGTCTCTAAAGGCCCTTCCGAACCTTGGATGCTGAGACTTCTGGTCTGATAAGGAAGGGAATCATTTCCCCTGGATGGAAGCCAGGGACAGGAGACTGCTTGAATCGCTCACCCCCAATCACAAAACTCCAACTTTTTGGAGCTGAGTGAAAGGGGAGATGTATCAAGCCAGCATCCACACCCACAGGTTGGGAACCTGGGGCCGAGGGAAGGTAGGACACTAGCCCCAAGTCACGCAGGCAGGGGTCGTGTGCCCCGGGCTGGAGGCCAGGTCTCCGGATTTTCATTCTTAGACTCTTTCCCCCACACCTAACTGTCAAAGGGGGTGCTGTGGGCAGCGGTTGCTCCTTCCTGTTGAAAGCTGAGTGTTGAGTGCAGTTTCCGTCAGCCTGGAAACTCGAGCCAGGTTGGCTGCAGCACCGACAGGAGACACTGACATGTCGTCACTGAAGCCCGAGGCTTTCCCCAGAGACCTCCACAAACGTGTCCCAGGAAGCGCCACCAACATCTGTGGCACCTTTGAGTATGCGACTTGCGACTTTACCCTAGTTTCTCGAATTGTAAAATAAAACAGAGTCTCGACTGCTCTTACTAAGATGTTGGAAGATCAAATGAATGATTACCGGCACGTAGAGATCACTCTTATCTTTGACACACTTGGCATACCACTCTGAGTTTCAAGGTGGCCCCAGCGTGTCATCTGGCTTGCATTGAGACAAAGCTGTTTGCAACTACCCTGCACACATCAGTACCACCGAGAAGGATGCGCTGGAACAGGGAGGCATGGGAAATTCTCTGGGAAAGGTACAAGGAACGGCTGAGCGCAAATACGAACACCGGAGCCTCCACGGCCCGTAACTCAGCACAGGGAACAGTCTGGATGTAAGGTTTGCTCCTGCAGTTGATAGCATTATTAGCCCATGCAGCTGATGCCCCGTAAAATATTAAAGGTGACTTTATAGAGAAGAGTGAGGTCTTTGAAAACAACATGTACTATTAAAAAATAAAAAAGATAAAAAATGAAACAACCAATAGTATAAGATGTGTCATAAGGGAGACTGTCTTTAATCTGCTCAGAGTTAATTTTCTTTTATAATAAGAAGCTAACCCTTCTCAGAACTTCACTAAATGATCATTCTTCCACTGGTTTGTGATGCTGTCATATACCAAGTGCAGATACATATGTGGATTAAAAAAAATAGATTGTGTCCGGCCGGTGTGGCTCAGTGGTTGAGTGTCGACCCATGCACCAACAGGTCGCTGGTTCGATTCCTGGTCAGGACACATGCCCAGGTTGTGGGCCCAATTCCCAGTGGGGAGCATGCAGGAGGCAGCCAATCAATGGTCTCTCTCATTGATGTTTCTATCTCTCTCCCTCTCACTTACTCTCTCTCTAAAAATCAATAAAGGGAAAAAAATTTAGATTGTGAAAGGTAGTAGTATTCAGTTAATAGAGGAAATGTAGTAGAATATCTATTTACCTCCAATTGGACAGATGTTTACCTTATGGTGGAAAAGGCTCTATTAAACAAAACTCAAACTATGTAAGCCATGAGGGAGAAAACTAAACAGAAAAGGATTACCATACCTCAAATGTCACTCTGTGCAAAGGCAGTAATACGTGCAGTCTGGAAGAAGATGTTAATAAGGAATCACTATCTGGATATATAAAGAATTTCTATAAACCATCTAAACCAAAACATAAGAAGCCCAATATAATACAGACAAAAAAATTCAAATAAGCAACTCAGAGGGGATCCAAAAAGCTAATAATAAACGCTACACTCAGAAGTCATCAGCGAGTATCACTTTGCCATGATCTGATGAGCAAAAATGAACAAGTAGGCAAAACTCAATGTTGTGAATAGAACATTCATGCATCACTGGCGCCTTTCTGGAGAGAAAGGTAAAACTTAGTGAAATTAAACATACAGATAAACCACTATCCCATCTCTGAGTGGATATCCCAAAGAAGCCCCCCGCAAGGCCATAAGGAGACAATGTCAAGGATGTCTACAACCACGTGACTTGTAACAGCAAGAAAATGAGGCAATCTCGACGCCCACGACTGGAGAATGAATACGTGAAATGTGGTCTAAGCCCGTGAACATACTCTGCAACAGCTGGAAATTGTCAACTAGTTTTACACAGAATAACATGAGAGTATAATGCACGGAATGGGTTTTTAGGTATCTAACCAAATATGGAAGTTGAGTCTAGAGGACATAGGTTAACTACACTGGAGAGAATGCCTAGGCAAGAAGGGGAATCGCTGTGGCAAAGGAAAATCATTAAAATTAAATGAAACAAAAGAAGCACCTTGCATGAATAATGATGGCATTCTACTCTTCATTCGTGCGTGCATTCACTCATTACCTGGTAAATATGTGTTGATGGCCTACTTGGGCCTCCTAAATGCACTGGGATGACGAGTGAATGGAGAGAAAATCTCCCCCGTGCTACCTCATACTGGTGGGCTGAGGACTAGAACTGAGGATGCTGAGCGAATCAACACTGGGCACCTGGGATTCTGAGGAAAGTGGAGATGATGATGATGGTGAGGATGGCGACAGTGCCTTTACCTCCGTAGTGACACATCCTATGTTTGATAATCCCCAAAACTCATGAGCACATATGAAATGAATTTAGGCAAACTGGATTTGGGAGCTTGGAGAATTTCCTTCGGAGGGTATTTCAGACTGCCTCATCGTAAGCTAGAACTCCCTGTGGAGGGACCGCAAGTCATCTGGCGTCCGGCAGCATCTCTCCTGCCCTGCTCTGTCCCCCAGATGCACACAGCACTCATCAGGCAGCAGGTGCCGCAAGGAAACAAAACACCACCTGGGTAGTTAAATATCCTGGCGTTATCCCTCATTAGCCTGCCCTGGACCCCCAGGCAGCCCCGGCCCCCAGTGCAGTGCTGGGTTTCCTTCGCTCTGAGTGGGTCTGTTTCCTCTAACTCAGGAGGCCAAAGCAAAGATGGATTCCTCCTGAAAAGGGAAGCATGCTGGTCAGTGCGGAATGAGCGCTCCATCCAGCCCCTTGCCATCGGGGTCCTACCATCAAAGCTACTCAGAAGAAATGGGCATTGATGAAATCCTACTATATAATTTGCATTTTTCAGGACCAAGTAATATCTTTACAACTAAAGCGAGTGGGTGTGGTGTGTGTGTGTGTGTGTGTGTGTGTGTGTTCACAGGCAGTGGAGGTGATGGGACGTGGGGGATAACGATGACATCGGAATATCCTCCAGAGACAGCACCCAATCTCAATTTTGGCGCTAAGATATCTCAACCTTCAAGATCCTTCTCAGAAATTCAGATTCTCAAGAAAAGGGCTCATTTCCTTTGAGACTCAGCCACTTGTTATTTCTACCTTTCTTAGCCACAGAACATCCTGGAACCTCATTCATGCCAGACTCCTTGCTTCCTCCTCCCCACACATGTTTCTGCCTCTTCTGGGCGGCAGACACAATGAAAAAACACCCAGACTACGCACAATGGCTGAGGCTGGAGGTGGGCAGAGATTTCCGGAAGAAAAGATGGGCACTCTCTCAGGGTCAGTGCACAGGCACTTAAAACCTCAGACACAGGGATTCTGCAAGAGCACATTACCCTCCAGCACTGGCAAGGGAACCGGCAAGAAGCCCTGTCCCCGCACTTGGCAATGCATTTCAAAGGCTTTATACAGCGCCACAACCTCTGACCAGTAATTGCTCTTATGAGAATTTATACACAGGGAATTATCAGAAATACCAGCAAAGACTGACATTTAGGAATACTTAATGCAACATTTTATATGTCATCTGAGGCCTTCCTGTGTTTTGAAAATTAAATAAAACCATCCCCAGACTCTCTCTCATATCCGATGGAACTCCGATGTCTTTCTCAAGATTTCTGATAAATCTCAGGGCTTAACCTTTAAGTTCCTGTAAGGAGTGAACTCTAAATCTCCCCAACATTAACCTAAATTCCAAGCTTAAACCAACTGAGGTCAGGGAATAGAATCTCTTTTCTTGACTTTCTCTCCAAAACAAGCCTTTTGCATTTGTACGTGCTTCAGTGTTTAGGGAGGAATCAGGAAAACAGGGAATATAGATCAGAGGAATACAAAGACTTTAAGTTTCAAATTTTAAAAATTTAAATTAAAAAAAAATTCCTTCAGTCACCCAGAATTCTGATTCAACACTGGCCCCTGTAAATTGCTCAACTCACTGTCCTGTTTTCGTTTTAGTCCCTTTACACCTTATCTTCACACTTCTCCACTTGCCCTCACCCCAAGTTTCATCCAAGACCATAAACAGAGCAATGGAACTCTCTGTTTTGCTATCTACAGGTAGAGCATATCCTCGTGGCCATACCAATGAGCCTATTGAGATTTTCCCTAAATTTCTTTCTTAATAAGGACAGGTGGAGAGGGAGGTTCCTGCTTTGTCAGACATCCTTTCCTGTGATGTCTGGGGCTGTGGCAGTCATTTTGTAACCAAGGGAGAAAACACAAGGGCCAAGAATGGAAGAGCAGAAAGGGCCTGGGAGCCCGAATAATATTACTGAGCTGCAAAATGAACCAACAACTTTTTTTTACAAGAAATAATAATGCTCCTTCCTTTCTATCGTTATTAAAAACATTTTTAAACAAGTGTATCAACTCAATTCTGACACTATTTACCCAGAGATAGTGTGATATTGTCAGATCCATCTCACAGGTGAAGGATTCAGTGCCACAACACTCCCCCTCACACACAAACACTCATTTTAGATGACAGTTGTCAGCCCAGGTCACCATCGGTGCTTATGACCAGTCGGCTGTAGATCTGAAGTTTCAATGGCCTCCCCTCCTTGGGTTTGATTCATTTGCTAGAGCGACTCACAGAACTTAGAGAAACGCTTCGATCTGAAAGCTTTCCGAAGCCCCTACTATTGGGATTTTATGGAGCATTCTTCACTTAGGCATGATTAATTATTAACTAAATTTCCCTCTCCCCTCTCTGGAGAAGGAAGGGGGGATTGAAATTCCAAGCATCTAATCATGGCTTGGTCTTCGTTATGACCAGTCCCCATCCAGGAGCCACCCGCAGTGCAACCTCAACAGAACAAGGGTTTCAGTCGCCCTGTGTTGGTTTTAGGAGCTTTGAGCCAGGCACTAGGGGCAGGGACTACTATATATATATATATTTTTTTTTCATTATACCTTTACTTGAGCCAAAGATATCTTAAAAGATGCACGATACATCAAACTCTTAATATCTATAAACCTGTTTTCCCATCTTTACAATGACATAACAATAGTAATTTATTCTATTGAATTCTTATAGAGATATCATAACCTAACACCGACATATTTTAATAACTTATACACGTCATACTTGTTATTCATTCATTAACCCTTTCATTCCTTAAACAATGATTGTCTATTTTGTCGTAGGCAGCATAATAAGTACTAGAGATTCTGAAATGAAAAATGGAGGTTTAAGACTTGTATTATCTAGCAGCCTTTAATAATCTGGCCTTTTCTGCTTCGGTTTTTGACCAATCCCACCAAAACATCTTTGCTCTGAATTCATCCTATTCACATGTTATTCGCCTAGGGGTGCTGTGCTCTTTCTTGATTCTGGGTTTGCTGTTTCTTCTACCCTACTCCTTTCTCCCTCTCTTCAGGACCTAGGCACTCATCCTTCCCTGACTTGCCTACCTGGCCATATTGTTTTCCTCTGTGATCCATAAGACGTGTGTACGCTTTCATTGGCATGTTTTATGAGTATGCACTGATGGTATCAAGGCAAGAGTCCAAAAAGAAAAAAAGAATCATATGTATCCTCCTAATCAATGCTTCTCTCCAATGGGATTCTGATGGAGATGGGCTCAAGGAACTGGAGCCAAATGGGATGCAAAGTACTATTCTGCTATGAGCTCAAAGAGTGGCCACACCCCGAGCTGAGCTCTCCTAAAAACTGGGTTAGACGACGGAGGCCTCTCTCCACCACTGTGAACTCAAACCTGGCCTCTGACTGCTGTCTTCATGGACACACAGAGAAAGGAAGACCCAAGCAAGGAAAAAAAGAGATGGTTTCAATTCTATCAAATATTGCAGACTAGAGAGAGGGGGAAAGAGCTGGTGCTTTCCCAAGGGCAGGCTCTATCCAGGTCTGTCTACCTTGGGAAGCAAATAGTGCTTGAGCAATCATCAGTCATATTAGCAACTTTTCCATCGCTGGGACCTTTCTGATGAAGGCAGATGAGACTAAAATGTCCTTTCCCAGTAGTATATGTATGATTAACTTTATATATTCATGTGTTTGCTCCCTGTGGTAAATTAGATTGCCGTTCAACAACATTTACTGCCTTCTCTGTATCTTCATGCTTTTCTGCTTGTGGCCATGTGACTCTCTTTGGTCATGGACATATGTGCTCCTAACCAGAGGTCACCACTTGGGGTCAGAAGCTTTAAGACACAGCACTTACTTCAAACTCTATTACCCTATTGTCGAGGTAACCAGCAGTGTTCCAGACAGTAGCTGCTCCACCGTCCCAGGTCCTGCAGTGAGGAAGGGATGAGACAGAGCAGAGCTCCCAGCCACCCATGAGTAGGCAAGTGGTGTGTGAGCAATAAAATGTGTGTTTGAAGTGACAGAGATGTTGCATATGTCTGTAACAGCAACATAGCCTAGCCAATGCAGATGAGCCCGGGAGTTCCTCCAGGAGTGTATCCATCACTATATCATCAGTGTAAGGCAAGCCAAGCACGTATGTATGCTCAATGGCTCAGCTGAATAAACCGATGAATATTTTTAATCAAAACTATCATTTTCTTCACCAAGAGGCAATACAGTATAGCAAAAGAGATTAGACTTAGGAGCAATGAGACTCACTATAAATCCCATTTTACCACTTACTAGCTGTGAAACTTTAGCCTCTTCAAAGTTCAAAGACTCAGTCTCCTCATTTAAAGAAAAAATTGTGCTTGAAATGCCTTCCTTCAAGGGGTTCTTGTGAGTGCTAAATGAGATGACATCTTAACACGTTAAGTTTATTGTTTATGGTATTGGGCTTTTTTTGTTTTATTTTTTAAATGACACAACACAGCAATGGAGGTAAAGAAAGGGAGTAATATATTACAGATACTTCTGCAGTATAATCAATAGTACTGAATAATTGATTGGTTGGGCAGGAATGAGGAAAAAGAGGAAAGAAGTAGAACAGGATAATTACCAGATTTCCTAAGAAGGTGGTGTGGGCACCACTGTTTGATCTAGGTAGCAGACAGAGTATGTAACATGGGACTTGGCGTGGAGACTGGACGGGGGTATGGGATTATGAATTCGAGTTTAGGTACCTTGGGTTCCAGCAGGCTGTGGGTCATCCACATTAAATTGATGAATCAATAATGAATATACAGGTCTAAAACTTAGGAAAGATATTTGTGTGTACATATAAATGTTTGTTGATTAGATGAGTAGTCAAATGCAGGTCAAAAGAGGTAAGTGAATGCTAAATGAGGTCTATGGTAGGCATCTTTCATATTTTGTGTGTACATTTGTGTATACACAAGTGTCTGCAGATAAAGGGGATATGTCCTACTCTGAGGAATCAAAAGTTAACTATATTGAAACTTCAAATTTCCATTAAAGGAGCCCCCTGTCTATTTCACCAAATACAAATAGAGGTCAGTATAATTACTGAAGAGAAAAAACGTTTGGAAGCATAAAAGAACTAGTCGCAATAAGCAAAATTCTTCAGAAAGCTAATCCTTTAATACCAACTTTTATGTTTTATAAATTCTCGTCAAAAGTATCTTAATTAGAACTAGCTATTAACTACAGATAGAGATGGTTGTTAGAAGATAAAGTTACTTTCCCCAAATCACAAATTTAACAACTATTTTGCTTAAAGCATCGACTCTGAGAAAGGAACTTCCCTAGCCATGCTGTGGGATGGTCAATTAAAGTCAGACGTGATGGGGCGATGATAAGGACTACAGAGACTGGGTTAGAGGTCATGGTTAGTGGAACAGGGAGCGATTACTTCCAATAGAGGGGGTCAATGGTGTTTGTGCAGAGACTACGATTTTTGAGTTTCTTTGTAAAAGTTAAGTTAATCTGTATTTGTGAGAAAAATGGGTTGCGGGGGCATTATAAAGGAGAGAATCTTAGGAACATAGGAATGAGCTGGATATGTATGCAGAAGTTGGGTACAAATCAACTTAATTTGATTATAACTGAAGATTATTTAGTGAGCAATGGAACAGAAAATGTAGATTAGGGCCAAGGCGTGAGGGTTTTGAATATCAGACTAAGGAATGCAATCTTTATTCTGTAAGAGATCCTAGGGCTCCATTGACAGAGCTTGAGAAGAGAGATTGACTTTTACAGGGAATTTCAAAAGAATGATATTTGGGGCTTTCCTGGGGATAGACTTTTTTCATCATCAAGTCAGGAAAAATAATATTTACTGCACAAGGATGGTTTTAAATGAGATAACCTATATAATGAATGCCTTGGTTGGTATTAGGTTTTCTTTCCATCCTCTTTCCTGAAAGTGACCTGATAACATTCACCTGCTCCTCATTAAGACCCCAAGGGCAGCACCTGCAACAACATGAAGATATTAACAAGGCAGGTGCTCTGAAGGCAGCTGGATACCCACAAGCAGGGATTTAGCAGATAAAGGAAAGGCAAGCAATAAAAAGAGAAAGGGGGGAAGAAATGTTTGCCAAGGGCTGTGGAAAAGAAATAAATTGTTATGCATGTAACTGGGACACTACTGTGAACTCTAGAAGGGAGGGAGGGCTTACTGAGGGAGCTCTGGTGGGTCCTAGAGCACCCAGGAAACCAGACCTTCAAACCATGTGTGTGTGTGTGTGTGTGTGTGTGTGTGTGTGTGTGTGTGTACAGTGAGCCCATCCCAGCTGTACTGGCTGGCAGATGGGAGCTGGAGCTAATCACCAGGATTGTTTCATTTAGGAAAATCGTTCTCATTAAGTTGCAATTGTAACACCCTAGTCGTGTCTACAGGCGAAATGACACCAAGTTCCAACAGAGAAATCTGTGAAGATGTGGACAGGAGCCCTCAGAGCACCAGTAAGGACTAAGCATATAGAGTGGAAGCAGCTGAAGAGGGGCTTCACTGCTGCAGGGGTTGATTTTTTATCTGTACAGAAAGCCCCACCAAGGTAACCTCAGAGTGAGATCCAACCACCTACCTGGCCACCACCGAATAGCATGAAGTCATCAGGGCCTCTAGAACAATGTATCCACCATTCGAGAAGAGGAGGGTAGGATAGCCCTCGATGCTTGCTCTCCAGGAGGCAGGAGTCTAGACAGAGAGAGAGAATATGCCCTCTGTGATCTGTGAAGCCCTTGGGCCCCCTGAAATGTACACAGATACTAAGAAAGAGATGTTCAGAAGAGCCATATACAATCCATCTGCTAACTTCAGGGAGTTTCCTCGAAGAAGGGGCACCGGAGCTGAAGCTTGAGAAATGGATAACAGGGAAATAAGAGGGGAGTTCATTAGGGCTGATAGTGCTACATAAGCAACAATAAGGATGGGTGATCAGTGATGGCAAGGCTAGCTCAGACACACTGCTCCTTCTGCTTAGTGCTTTCATAACATACAGCTGCGACCTTCTACACATCTAGGCAGATGTCTTTAAAAACTCACGAATCATTGCCATCCTCCCAACGTATCTGCTCCAGAGCAAATACTGACACCCTCCCTTCCCTTCGACAGGACCCTGTGAGGACAGTCTTCTGCTGGCTCCAGGAAGAGTTTGCAGCTTAGGTGGTCTGCTAAGCAGCCACCCACCACTCCAACTCCACACCAGAGATCCTGGGCGAAGAATTGTTTGTTTTTCTCTCCTAAAGAGCAATGTATGAGAATGCAAGGTACACAGGGCAAGGATGTTATCGAATGAATGAATGAATGAATGAATGAATGAATGAATGAACGAACGAATGAACAGGGTAGATGGACCTTCCAAAAGAACTTCAGCTGGGGACCCCATTCATATCCTAGCAAGAGGAGCTGGCAGATGTTTACACATATTAATACCTGTTGAATTACTGAATTAAATACTGTAAACATCAATGAATAACCAAATGAACACATGAGTATGTTAGTTAACTTACCACAGTTCTGATTCCTGAGAGAGGTCTTCCGAAGGCATGCATGGGCCAGCTTTATGATGTGTACACGGCATCACTCACCACAGTGGCAGAGTGGAGGGTTCCAGTTCCCCTCTCTGCATCCTGCAGGACACTTAACCCCAGTCATATCCCAACCACAACTCCCTGCACCCCCAGAGCCCACCTCGTGTTCATCTGTGATCTGCTTTCCAGGTGTGCCTAACATGCTTTGCTCATAGACTGCTAGTAGGTCCCCAAGTTCCCCCCGGCAATACCTAGACTCAAGGTCCATGGCCCCGCTCCACGCTTGATCTATGCACATCATACTCAAAAGACCTCAGCCGTGTGTTTTACTTCCTGGTTGGAAGGTGTGGACAGGAGCCCAGGTTTTGTGGCATTTCCTTTATTTAAGCTACATGAAGACTGGCTTTGACATGCTCCCTTGTGGTAGAAAGCAGCCAGTGCTTAAAGTGCCGACAACCTCACTGCCTTCTGTGTCCTAAAGTGGCCGGTCTGCATGAGGGTTTTGCTTGGCTCATAAATCCCCAGCCTCAGTCTTGGTCTTCTGGCTTGGTCTCTACCTGTGAAAATCTGTATCCTGTCTGAGAAACAGCCACAGCTGCCTGCTAGGGAGCAACACAGAAATGAGCTTATCCCAGCAGAGAAAGATGAGCCTATTAGATACTGTCTCGTGTGGGTCACAGACAGAGCAGGAGGCAAGCAGAGGGCCAAGTGCTATTGAAGTCGATGATGAGACATGGTGGCTGTGACCAGGAGGTGACTCTGGGGAGGCAGAGGGTGGTAGGAGGGTTGGGAGGTGGGCAGGCTGCCTGGAGCACCCAGGCATAATGTCCTCCCCTTCATGCTGTCACTCACAGCCCTTCATACAGCAGCAATGTCATGCCACATCAGCCGCACCTGTGCCCGTGTGATGACTTTCAGACTCAGATAAATACCATCAAGGACGTCAGGATGATGGGCACAATGGAACACCTTAGTGATTGATCTGTTTGTTTCCATCCTGGGGCGATGGGTCTATTAAATAAACACTGCTATTTTGAAGGAAAAGCAGGAGAAATGACTATTGGGTGGCCTTTATATTTCTTGTTTGGTTTGGATGTTGCTGTCGTTTGCTCTTTGGACTTTTTTTTTTAAGGTGGGAATGATTTTTTTTTTTTTTTCAGACAAATAGATCTGAACACAAACAGCAGGACTTGACTCAAAAGCTCCAATTCCTCGCTGAATACACTCCACAGCTGGCAAGATGTCAATGATTAGCTGATTTCTCTGCTCTGTTTGAAAGTTCTGCTCTGTGGCCAGATTAGGCATGAGAAGTAGAGGGGCCACGTGACCTTCCAAGGAGGCCTCACCCCCTGAGCGCTCCCGAGGGCAGTCTTCCCATGTCAGGTGGTAGATAGAGTTTGGGATAGACCACACTTGTTTCCTCATTTTGCACAAAGCAAGCTAGAGTTTGAGGGCAATATTCTGCCTAGCTGCTGCATAATTTATTGCATTTTGGCTTATTTAATTTTAAGGAGAAATTATTTATAAGAAAAAATATTTATCATTGGAATTAAGAAATTCTAAGTCATAAAATGCCACCCTCCTCCCAACTCTGAAACTGGGTTTGTTTTCCAGTTTTTAAAATCCTGGGAAATGTATGCAGAATGTGCACGTCTCTTTTCTTATCTGTTCACCCAAGAGAGACCCCTAATTAGTATGTTACCATTTCTTTACCTGTAAAATCCAGACGATATCACTGAGAATTTGATAAGTGGAATGATTTAAAACTATTCAAAGAGTAGCTTTCTTCTTTATACCCTCCTGAGAACACAGTACCTTACGGAATTATAATATTAATACTAGGTATGCAGGAACTTGGAATAACACAAGTCAACCCTGCATCCCCCCCACCAGGCCCTGCACTGAACGATTCTGAGAACAATGTGGAAGGGACCTGCATGTCCTTGCAGCAACTGGTAAATTCAAAGAGGGGAGGTGGTGATTCCCAGCCTCTGCTCATCAGTTCTCCTGTGATGAGACTAGAATTAAATAAGAAGTCGGAACATAAGACAGTCTGTGCATTATGCGAATGCTCCTCCAACTTTCTAATTTTTAAGAGATATATAACGAGCAACTGACAACATGATTCCCTCCTACGCTACTTCTTTATGGTTATGCTACACAAAGTGTGGTCTGTGGACTAGGGCCAGGATGTGAACTATTTGTCAGAGATCAGCAATGAAATATACACAGACATTGCAAATAGACCTGTGAATAGTTGTGGAGCAATTTGACGTTGCCACAACAGCTAAGGAAATGATTTGTGGACTCATCTTTTTTGAACAGCAGCTAGGCTAGTCTAGGGGTTTCAGACTTGGGTGGTAAATCCCATTGGTTCATACTGTGCTCAGTCATGTGTAATAGAATATATTTATCCAAGACAAATTAGAAATAAAAAATGCTAGGTTGATGGTAGGAAGAATAAAGGGTTCCCTTGCCCCAGAGAGCATGAGAAGCACAGTGCAGTCCATCACATTCACCAAACTCGTCAATGCAAGTCCTCCTAGGTTGAGTGTAAGCACCATGTGGGCAGCAACTGTGTCAGCCTTCTTCAACCAGAACCTAGTACAATCCCTGATTTGTTGAATGAATGAATGAATGAATGAATGAATGAATGAATGAATGAATAGAAATGTTTAGGGTTCTGTCTCCCTCTTAGGTTTGACAGCTACTAGATGTCAAGAGAAGGTGATCGCCATACATATGTCGCGTCAACACAGGGATCACTCATAAATGCTCACTATCCCCTCTTACCCAGTCTTCAATGTCAAAGCAATGAGACAGAAGACTCTGGAATACATCTTCAAATTTATAAGTCATGTCTCTAAAAAATATGATCCCCTTTGTAGAATTCATTTCATCACTACCTTTTTCGGATCACAGCTATTCCAAAAGCAGAGTACAACTGACATTTCTCATTATAAGTACTGATTGTTTGGAATGTCAGTGTCCCATAAACATGCCATGGGTCTTTGCAAACCAAGAGTAAACAAGGCTAAAGTGTCAGGGCTGCTGACATTACAAAAAAACAACAACAACAAAAACCCCACAAAAGTCATGACCTTACTCCCCCAGAGGACGTAAGAGTCACCAATCATACTCACCATAGCAATATTTTGATTTAAAATAAATTTTGTTGACAAGTAATAGAAAAAGAAGGTATTAGGCTAGAATGCACAGTGGCTCCCATCTGAGGGGGATGCAGTCTCCTCAGAAGGACCTGGAAAGGGCTGATACTCTGTCATTGTAACACAAGTCCCCCGCTTCCCCAATGAAAATGGCATAAAACAACAACCATATCATTAAGCTCACAGATTTTGTGGGTCAAGAATTCAGGTGAGGTACAGATTTCTTTGCTCTACAATACCTAGGATTTTAGCTAGCAAGTTTCAAATAGCTGAGAAGTTCTCAAATAACCAGAGGCCAGAATCATGTGGAGACTTCTTCGCTGACATTATTTGGTACCTGGGCTGAGATGACTCGAAGGCTGGGCTTAGCTGGGACTGTTGACCAGAGCGTCTACATCTATGTCTCTATATCTGTGTCTGTGTCTATATCTATATCTTGCCTCTCTATATGCATCGGGCTTCTTCACACCATAGTAGACTTGGGATAGCAATTTCTTACAAGAAGTCTCAGGCCTCCAATATAAAGACTTCCTGAAAACAAGGGGGACGCTACATGGCCTTTTAGGACCAAACCTCAGAGGTCACATTGTATCACTTTTGCTGTAATGTATTGGCCAAAGCAGACACCAACAGGCCCATATTCAAGAGGAGGTTACATAGGTTCCACCTCTTAATCGGAAACTTGTCAAAGAATGAAAAACCATGTTTGGAATCCTCTCCAGTAGAGACATCTTCTGAGGCTTTAGTGAAACAAAAGCCAGGGATGTTAAAGATCCTACAAAGCATGTGATAGTTTTGCTCCTCAAAGAACTTGTCTTCCCAGGATGCCAGCAGTGAGCCTGTCTACAAACACTAGCTCCCCAGATTCAGAGAGATGGATAGAAACCATTTCAGCCAAGAACACCACCCCTGTACCCATTGCTTTTTATGAAAGAGGAAACCAAGATCTGCGTTGGATGGGCTGAAACTGGATTCCAGGCCTCTTTCTTCCAAGTTAGATAGTCGTACACACCTTTCTGAGATAACACATTTTCTCCAGGCAGATCCATGTTAAAATTCCTAGTATATAAAACCATCAATGGATGTTAAAACTGTTGGTGACAGTATGATGAGTAATAGGATATATACATCATCTCAGAGTATCTGCCCACTCATTATTTACTAATTAAATAGAAAAAAGAGAGGAACTTTACAATGAAAAAATATGGTGGAAACCAACTTAACCTATTGATCAAAGTGACAAATTGCCATCGTGTGTCTCCTGACATGAGGCATTAAGAAGGTGCACCATCATCCCTTTTACAGTATTTCTGCCCAAAATTCACAGCCTGAATCTAATAATGATTGAAGAATATTCTACAAATAATTGGACTACATTTTTCAGAAAGTATAAGATCATGAAAGACAATCTCCTGACTCTCAAATTATTCAGAAAAACTACTGTATTGGTAGACACACACACACACAATAGAGGAGAATGAACAAAAAAAAAGTAAATGGACAAAATATAAACAGTTGGTAAATCTGGAAAAGGGGTTTGCAGACATTCCTACATTATTCTTGCAACTTTTCTAAGTTTTGTGTAAGTATGAAGTTATATTAAAATAAATAGTTACACAATCAGCAGCAACAACAAAACATTTAATTGTGAACTTCTAGGTGGTATTTTCTCAGCTACAGCAATGAATTCGATTTCTTAACTCTCCAAGGAGCAGCTGTTTACACAAACCACAATGTCCTGAGCTCTTTCCTCACGAAGCTCTGTCTGGACTTCAGGAAGTAGATCTGGGCTGTTTGGGGAGAAGAAAACCAGAATATTTCAGGGCACAAATGGACCCTATATATAGATCTTTCAGGTCACATTTTAGTTAGGTTAAGGTAAAGTCAATCTAATAGACACCCAAGTCCAGAGGCTTAAATAAAATAGAAATTCATTTTTCTCATCAAATAATCCAACAAGGTTGGGTAGCTCTTCCATCCCTAATCTGAAGCTCCTATCTCCGGGTCCCAGGGAAAAATTGCAATTTCCATTTCATAGTCAGAGGGGAGAGGGAAAGAAAGAGTAGAAGACACATAGCTTCATTATAAAAACTCAACCTGGAAATTTGCATAGATCACTTCCATTATCACTTTCTTGGTCAAAATTTAATTACACGTTACAGCTAGACAGCAGGGAGGCTGAGTCATCAGTCTCTCTCTGGGGGGACGTGGGCCATGTTCCCAGCTACAACTCGGGGTGGGCGTAATGGTCTATTATTAAGGGGATGAGAGTGAGGACGGATAATGGTAGGTAATTAGAGCCTCTGCCCAGGAAACAGAGATTGGAGGGCTTCTATCGGACTGGCCGAGCATCTCAGCCTTGTTTCCAACTGGAATATGAATTTCTGGAGGGGGTGAAACATTCATGGAAGAAATTGTGCTCCATAAATAGCCACTGTTCTGTTTGGTGCCCATTTGAGTAAATTATCTAAGTAGCTATAAGATTTCCAGAGACCCAATGTGCTTGATTCTGGAGACAAAGACCACTTAAAGCTTTCTCTGCCATGGACAGTCAGGATTGCCATGGTCAGATTATTTGTATTCTGTTGACAGAATAAAATGTCTTCACACAAACAAAGCCGTCCTCCATGCCCACATTCACATCCATGTGCACCCTTGCACACACACACACACTCGCAGACACCGTGTGTGAGGTTGCTCCAGGAGGCTCTCCTCCCTTAGGGACACTTCATCGCTGGGGAGCGCCGGAATGTTTATACTGTCGACTCCCACTTATGTTATATGGTTACTAAATGGTTTCAGTAAAATAACAGGCAAATTACCCAACAGCGCTTTTTTTTAAGAGACTATGTCTTGACTTGTCAAATTTATGAGTGGCTAAATTGCCTGATGTACATCTAAAAAAATAACTTATCCCAGAACAGGCAAGATAACACATCTATATTCTGGTTGATTAAAGCTTTATTTCATTTTGAGGGTTTTCACTCAAAACAGCATTCCAGAATGTCACTTTTTCTTCTCTCCTACTCCCCTCACGCGGCTGTAGGAGGCAGACATGTCCACGGCGGGACTGCCATGGACTCTGCTTGCTCTGGCCACTTCACCGCACTTTGAGGAAGGCTGAGGAGAAGCTAACAAGAGCACAGGAGGGTACTCTCTGCTTTATCAGAACAATGAGTTTGCCGTTTTAACCCAAGTCCTGAAGATGTGTGGACCACGTTCGGCATTTATCATCATCATCACAGAGCCCTAAGGAAAGATAAGGACACGCATGCACTGAGAAGCCACATGTCTGGAAGCCCTCAAGGTGCCAACGAGGCTTTGAAAGTCACCACAGTTCCCTGTGGACCATTCTCCTAACCCTTCCTGTGCCCCAGATCAGGAGGAACTGACCTCTCCTCCTTGTCGGTGACTCATCCAAATGCTGGCTAGAATCTCCTTGACTCCCCGGTACACCCCCCTCCGCCAGTCCTTCTGCACCTGCCCAGTCATAGCGCCACCCCAAGGGCTTTCAGTACAGCTGTTGACCCCGGCTCAGGCCTCAGTCCTCTGAATGTCAGGCGCAAGAGCATCCTGGACCTAATCGCCAACTCCTCCGCTTGAGAGCACCGGCTACTCTGCTTCCAGTGCCACGCCCAGCCACGGGCTGTCGGCAGAAATCAGCACCCCATCTCTTAGACAGCAGCCAAAAGGATGCTGAAGGCTGTCCACCGGCAGGGCAGTTTCTGAAACACACGAACACCGCCACTTCTGCCAATTGAGTTGGATGCTCAGCCATGTCAGCTGTAATTGTACCCCAACCTTTCCTATGCCAGTTGCCTGTGCTCTTGTAATTATGTAATTTAATTAAATGTCACATAAACCTATGAAAGATGAACATGAAAAGAGAGTTGTTTTTATGTACACCGAGTGGGATGCCTTGGAAAGACTTGATAAAGATGAGTCACTTTGAAAAATGAAAGAGGCAGGCAAATTAGATGGTAAAACACCTGTAAAAGATAAAAAATAAAATTATAAAAGTCTTACAGGATTTTGCCAAGAAGCTGAAGTGGAGCCTCGAGACAGGGAAGAGCCCGCAGAGCTGAGCGCAGTGGTTGACGTCCTTGCTGATTGAAACGAGCAGTGTTGCCTGGCCGGTGTGGCTCAGTGGTTGAGCATCAGCCCATGCACCAAGAGGTGGCAGGTTCGATTCCCGGTCAGGGCACATGCCCAGGTTGTGGGCCTGATCCCCAGTGGGGGGCATGCAGGAGGTGGCCAATCAATGTTCTCTCTCATCGATGTTTCTATCTCTCTCTCCCTCTCACTTCCTCTCTCTGTAAAGTCAATAAAGGAAAAGGAAAAAAAAATTTTAAATGAGCAGTGTGAGTGACGAGAACCTTGCTTTTATTAGCTGGAGAATGAGCAGGTTAGTTAACTGATGTAAACACCATAGGCCATCCACCTGAGGATGGATTTGAGGACGGTTTGAACAGTGCTGTATGGCTGGATACGAGGCGTATTTCTAAAAGAATGACCAGGACAGATCCTTCTCGATCACCACACTTGGTGTTCCCCAAAATCTGCACTGCCTTCCTCTCGCTGCAAAGTCCGTCACCCTGTGTGTGATCCCAGGCTGTCAGATCGGGTCATTGGAATAATGCTTCTCCGAAAACCTCCTTCCAGAAAATCCCAGCTCTTTGTGTGGTCACCGTTCCCCCAGGGAAGACAGTTGTTATTTATTAACGAGCTGGTGGTGACCGATCTGACTCCATCCTCTTGCTGCTCATGAGTATGTCCAAGAAGAGGATAAACACTTTCTTTGTCACAGCCTGAGAGTCCTCATGTGCCTGGTGCCCTTACACTCAGAGAAGTCAGACCTAAATGGATTCCACACAGTGGGAGATGGTAGATCAGGAACCCCAGCTCCACAGGCTCCCCACCTCCCCCTTCTCGGTGGGTTTTCTATCAGCCTGAGTGTGGTCAGCTGTCTGTGAGCCAAGGGTCTGTGGCTGCTCCAGAAGGCAGCTTTTGGTCACTGAATGAGCCAGAATCCGGCATGTAGATACAGATGCCAAGCAGAACATACGGAATCCATATCCCTAACATTTAAGCAACCCTAACCCTAAAGTAGCAAGGCAAATGTAATTGCATGTAGATGGGTCAAGAAATAGATATTTTAAGATAATTTCAAGCCCGGCCGGTGTGGCTCAGTGGTTGAGCATTGATCCATGCACCAAGAGGTCGCCGGTTCAATTCCCGGTCGGGGCACATGCCCAGATTGTGGGCCAAATCCCCAGTGCGGGGCATGCAGGAGGCGGCCAGTTGATGTTCTCTCTCATCGATGTTTCTATCTCTCTCCCTCTCCCTTCCTCTCTCTTTAAAATCAATAAAGGGGGGGGGGGGAGATAATTTCAAAACCAGAAAATAAACCAAGAGATTTAAAACTCAAACTTCCTAAGAGTGAAGAATAAAAGGAGAAGAAAGTGGTGTGACAGAGATGTCTCATACATGCAGCAAGTCAACAAATTATATTGAAGTTGGAAAATCCTATCTAAATTACTACCAGGAGAATAAAAAATAGAAACAGATAAAAGAAGGTGTGGGACAAGGAACTTCTTTTTTATTAGATACTTTCTTGTACTGTTCGAATTTCTGTGTAAACAGTAAAAAGTCTAGAGAAATGTACACTAAACTTTGAAAAACGTGTTCATCGAGGAAAGGCCAGTAGAAAGTGCCTGAGAAGAAATACCTCTAGCTACACCTAACCTGTGTATCATTCCCAATGAGCACATGTTCCCATCGAAATTAAAATTTGAAAAGGGGCAGTAAGTGATTATATGTTACAAAGTGGAAAGCTATGACAGGGTTTGAAATGTCATTGTCATGGGAGACCACGGACATGGAAAGTGGTCATCATATGTGGGAAAACTTTTCGGAAGAGCCCAGGTCCTATTCCTACCTGGGCCAAAAGAAACTGACCACAAACTAATTGATTGATGCAGGGTTTAAAATGTTTACTCATTTTATCAGCTATCTTTATTTTTTAAACTTGCAGGAAAGAATTAAATTAAAATAGAAGTATAAAAATATAGTAAAATGCTCATGTTGCCCATCCCCTTCCAGGGGTGAGGAACCTTTTTCCTGTCAAGGACCATCTGTATATTTATAACGTCATTCGAGGCCATACAAAATTATCCACTTAAAAATTCGCCTGCTCTATTTGGTCGGGCTGATTTGGTGAGACGTGTGAGGTTAGCAGGCATCGATTTCACTGGCCAGACATTCCCCATCCCTGCGCCTAGACGTAAGGTTCTACTGTAGAGTCTTTCATATTTTTTTCCATGGACTTTTAAATTTATACAGTACATATATATACATATAGGCACACACACACATATGCTTTTATTAAACAAAAATGGGAAATATAATTCCTACTCTTCTACAAATGTAACAGAAATGCTTCAAAATATGTGTATGATCCTGGCACTGGGGCCCCATTCATTTTGTCTGTATCCTCCTAAGTTGACAACATAAACTGCTATTGCGAGAATAGTCTTTAAAATATTATCAAAATTATGAAGACTTTTGAATTTCAAATGAGTTCAAAGACAATTAGCTTAAAAAGCCCAAAAGGCTTTATTGAGTTAAGTGTAAGTTTAAAAAATGAAATTAATTTTAAAGCATTGATTTTTTTTCCCCTAAAAGAGTGAGATACTAAAATTGTTTTTGAATGCGGTGTTTCAACTCGCGCAACTGAAAAGAACTCAATTTAGCTTTTATATAGTATTTGCAAATAGGTGCCGACCCCTGGACTGCTGTTCCCAGAGCTGGATTCAGCGGTCAGCAGGCTTGCCTTGGACAGCACAGCCTGGCAGATGGGTGGGGGAGGGGGGCACCATTTAGCTTGAGACTCCTAAAGCACCATTGACCGTGACGATTCCATGCATGCTCCCTTTAAAGGTATGCCACTGAACTTTTAGGCTAACCCTTGTAGGACAATCTGGCCTCGGAACAGCTCCCTTCACCAGCTCTAGGTATTGCCATCCCCTGCCAGGTTGCCACCTTGGCCTCAACATCTGCTGCCCCCCTCTCGTGTGTTTCCTCCTGATGGAAAGACTATGCCGTCACTGAGAACTTAAATAAGAAGGCACTTCCTCCGAGTCCCGTGGCCCCTGTGGACCACGCCGTGGTTTTGTAGGAGAAGAGGGAGGCCCAGAGGCCTCTGGTGGGGTGGGGTGACTCACGGACGCGTTTATTAAAGCTCTCCACGTATGAGGCAGTGCGCTGGAAAGCACACCCACTAGTGAAGCAGATCTTTGTGTTCTAACCCTAGGGCCCCTAGGAAATAATTAGAAGACCGGAGTAATGATCTAGCCCTATCGTGATTCAGTTCCCTAAATGTAAAATGGGGACAAGGAATAACAGCTGTGTAACATAGGGTTTTTTACAACACGCTATCTTAACCCAACTTTGAGGACCTGGGTAGAGGCCAGTCAGTTCCCCTTCTTGAGCAGCCAATTAATTCCACACCTCCAACCACTTCCCTGATCAAATCCTCATACTCCAGGCCTCTATCACCCCACTCTTACCATCCCAGCACCAGGTGAAAGACACATCCTGATGGCCCTTTGCCCAGAGCTCCCTAACATTATTCAAAGTAGCCAATCCTAAATACGCTTGCCCTGCCCTGCTCTGTTCTTCCTGTGGAAACCAAAATAAAGGTGCTTTCCCACAGTTGCCCTCCCTCTCTCTGCTCCGTGGCCAACCCTGATGTTCCCCCGAGCGGCCCGCATGGTCTGCTGTGATCTCCCCCGAGAACGGTGCGTACAACAACCTGGAGAACTCTTTCTGGTCCTCTCTCTTGCTCTGTGTCTGGCCTCACGTGCCTCAGCCAAGGTAATATGGTTGCATAGCTCTGCAGAGCTCACAGCTTGATCTGGAGACATATTAAGATAATGGATATAAAAAACCTAGAGCTAATGTAACATTTAATGCCAGAAACTGAACTATTTCCCATGAGGGACAAACACAAGGCAAAGATATCTGCTCTCAGCACTGTTCTTCAGCATCGTGCTAGAGGTCTAAGGTGGCGCAGTAAGTCCGGCTAAAGGGAAAAAAGGCATACAGATTGGGAAAGAAAGAATAAAAGTGTTTTTATTCACAGGTGACAAGATTATACACAGAGAAAATGTTGATAAATCTAGAGAAAAACTTTTACAACTTGTAATGAGATGAAGAGAGTTTCAGGAAACAAGATACAAAAATCAATTGTACACTAAAACAAACAATTGAAAATTGAAATTTTAAAAATCCATTAGGTATAGCATCAGAAATTAAATACTTAGGAATAAATTTAACAAAATACATGCACATTTTATTCACCCAAAACTGTAAAACTTTGCTGGGAAAAATTAATGAAGATTAAAATGAATGGATAGATAAAACATGTTCACAAATTGAACGACTCAAATTGCTGATTCTCCCCAAGTTGTTGTATAGATTCAACTCAGTCCCAATCAAATTATGTAGAATTTTTTAAGAAAGTGACTTAATTTCATAATGTATATAGAAATGCAAAAAATATGTAGAATACCTAAAATGGTTATGAAAAGAAGAAAAACTTACATAAAAATTATGTAACTTGGTTATATATAAAGTCAATGTAAGACTTGAAGATAAACAAATAGATCAAGGGGAAAGTATTCAGAGTCTGAAAATAGACCTATGCACATATGATCAATGGAATTTCTGGGGCCAAGGTAATTCAATCGGGGAAAGAAGAGTCTTTTCAACAGAAAGTGCTGGAAACATCGGTTATCTATATGGAATTAAAGCCTGACCATTACCCCAAGATATACATAAAATTTAACTTGAAATGACTATAGGCTTAAATGTGAAAAATGAAAACTCTAAAACTAGAAGAAAGCAGAGGAAAAAATCTTTATGGCCTTTATATAGGCAAAACTTTCTTAGCTAGAAAAATAATACGAACCCTAAAGAAAACATTGATATTTTGGACTTCATCAAAATTGTATAAATTTGTTCTTCAAAAGACACTGATAAAATAATGATAGTCTACAACAATATATTTGCAATAAATATACATCTGAAAAATGACTTGTATCCAGAATATATACCATACTCTTACAACTCAACAATATAAAGACACAATCCAGTTATTAAAATGGACAAACTATTTCAACAGAAACATAAAAAAGAAGTTATATAAGCACTTGAAGAATTTTCCCAAGCCATTAATCATCAGAAAATGCAAATAAAAACAAATGCACATACTAGAATGGCCAAACTTTTAATGACAGGCAATACCAAGGATATAGAGGAACTGGAACTCTCACACAGGCATATATAAGAGTTCCTGGTAAGAGTATACCACTTTGGCAAACAGTTGATTAGTTTCCCATAAATTTAAATATACCTTTACAATATTAACCAATAATTTTACTCCTAGATATCTACCCAAGGTAAAAAAAACCTTCATTCACAAAAATGTGTTCCATAATAGCTTGATACATAATAGCTCAAAACTGAAATCCACACCAATATCATCAACAGAAGAATGGATAAACGTCATTATGTCTATATAATAAATACTACCCTGCTATAAAAAGAACAAACTATTTATACATGAATCAAAAAAGAGTATCCATAAAAACATTATTCTGAGAACAGCACAAAGAGTATGAACGATATTATTCCATTAAAAACTTCTATAATATACAAGTCTAATCTATAGTCACATAAAGAAGATCACTCGTTGCCTGGGCCAAATATGTGGTTGTAGTAGGGATGGACTACAAAGATAGGAAAGGATTTTCTGGAGTAATAGAAATTTCTATCTTTACTGTGCTTGTGGTTACATAGGTGTACAAATTTAGCTAAACTCATTGAATTGTGTACTTATAATAGGTCATTTAAATATATATAAATTATATCTCAATAATGTTTATTTGGTTTTTTTTAAAAGGTAATTAGTGAAAAGTACCAGAGTTTGGGCAATATGAAAACAATCAGGACCTGAAATGTATTTTGAATTCTTGTCTCATGGTAGAAATATAGAACAAAATGGACTGTAATCATGTTCAGATGCCTGTGTCCATCTCTGAATAATGTGACCATAGAAGGGAGTTACTATACTGTGCATGCCCTAGCTGTCCCTTTAAAAGAATTTTCTAAAATAGGAGTATCAAAGGTCCTCTATGAAACAAAAGCTTGAGTGTCTTATTTTCCCCATTCAACACAGACTTCCTAGAAGCAACAAAGAACTTGAAGAAAGATGCATCTTTCTTCACTAGCATCACCCAATTGCTTCAATAAAAATTAAATAAACAAACAAACAGAAGATGATAGAGAGAAATGCATTTGAATCTCAGCTCCTCTGCTTGCCAGCCTTGTGATTTGGGCAAAGTACTTAACCCTTTCCAGACCTGCTCTTTTCATCTGTTAACCAAGGACAGAATGTAAAACTCATGAACGGATTCCTTGCTAATAATAATGGAATACCTTATGGAAAATGCTTAGCAATGCTTGAAAAAGAGGTAGCTCTTGTTATATGAGATTTTGTCATCTATTCCTTTTTTTTTTTTTAACATATATCAGCATGTATTTTTCAGAATTTCTGGAGTTTCAACAATTCCTTTAATGCACCATGACTTCTGTTATAATATATTCAAACTCTTAAAGAATAAGGTAATACTCAAATGTTTTATATATTATGTTATCATTTTCCCCTTTGTTTAGTGTTTGTTTCTTCTGTAGGAAAACTGAATGTATGGATGGATGATCAGAATGTATGGATGATTAATTTCAAGGGATAGGCAAATCAGAGGACCAATCCAGCAGGTTAAATTGAGTCTGGGTTTACTTTCTTCTGCAAAGTTTGGAAGGCAATGATGTCACCAGTTGGAATATGGGAAAGTGGGCAATTTTTATCTGACCTTATAGATGATGAGATATGAACAAATTCACATCTATTAGTCTTAAATAAATATAATGGCTGACTTCAACGTTTAAATCCTACCCATCATTAAAGTTTATTCAACAACTTATTTACAGCTTCTACATTTACTGAAAATGGTTCCACTGTTTTCAGGCAACAAACAGATGGAGTTTAGGATTGGTGAATTCAAGTTTCAGGCTCACAAACTGAGAGGATGGACTCCATCTAAGAACAGACTGCATTGTCGGAGATAAAATGAAAAGGTAACCTTTACACACCAGCACTTTACTGCTGGGAAGTTCCAAACACTGGTGAAAACAGTTGGTTGTCCATCTGGAAAAGGTATTTAAAACTAACTTAGACACAGAGTGCTATTTTAAGGTAACAACTGCTTTCTATAGATGTCCGTTCTGTTCAAATATAGGCCTCAAATGTATAAAATATAACCCTAAATCTGTTAAAAGATACACTGAGGCATATTAAAAAATTTAAGAATTAATGTGGACAAAAATCTATTTGAATCATGTAGCACCAAACCAGAGTGGTTAGGTGTACTTCACAGACAGGAGAGTGGGCAAAAGGCTTTTATGGAGAAAAAGAAGAGCAGAGTAAGGAAATTATTGATTGGCTATAGCTTAAAGCCTATCTGTTTGTGATTGGTAGTCCTTACATTTCAATTTTGTAACCTTGAGGCATGTACAGGCTTAGATTTTGGTTTGCTGCCATAGGCCACCATAGCATTAGAGACACATCCATCTAATGGCCTCCTTGTTGAATTCATTTAAACCTCAATAATCTCAGTGCTGAGATATCTTCTACAACACTAAAAGTTACCATTGAGGTAATGAAAGGAGACTTGACTTGGGGTGGTGAACACACAATAAATATACAGATGACGTATTATAGAATTGTACACCTGAAACCTATATAATTTTATTAACCAATGTCACCCCCATAAATTCAATAAAATTTTTAAAAATAAAAGTTACCATTGAATCACGTTAAAATTGAGCAAGGTTGAAGGTAGTAACTAATGTCAGCAATTTATGATGAACTTAGACCGTAAAAATGCCAGATGTGAGGCTATAAGATATATATGATTGCATTTAACAAGTTTTTCTTTTCACACAATGATTCAAGGCTTTTAATAAAGTGTTCTAAGCAATGGTAAAATGCCTGAGCAAAGCTATTAGCCTCCGCATTAGAAGGCTAAGAGGTAATACTATCCCAATTATATTATAGCTGCTAAGATGGCTTGGCAGCAATTAGCCTGGAAATACGGTTACCTTGAACAAACCAGGAAACAGACACATCCGTTTCTAGAATTAAAATCACAGAGGACCCACATAGCAGGTCTACATCTGAGTGGTGAGTCCTTTGGAGAATCTTGTTCTGCCCCCAAAATATTAAAGTTTATAATCTGGGTCACAGACTTACCAGTCTGCAAGCTCTCCCTGTATATTCATTAATCAGATATGAACTTGCAGGAAGATGGGGCAAACTCAGAGCTCACCGAGACATTCCTGGGCTCCTCTCCATGCCACAGCCTCCCGTGGAGTTGGGTTGGGGCCAGGTAACTGGGATCTGGTAATGGAATAGGAGTGGGAGTGATAAACCATTCCTGGCATAACTATTTCATCCTGGGAACCAGCCCTGTCTCCCTTGCTGTGGTAATGCAAGAAGCCATGGTGTGCCCTGGCTGGTTTGGCTCAGCAGTTAGAGCATCTGCCAGTGGACCAAAGGGTTGTGGGTTCGCTTCCCAGTCAAGGGCATGTACCTGGGTTGCAAGTTGGATCCCCAGCCCAGGTTGGGGTTGTGCGGGAGGCAACCAATTGATGTGTGTTACATCAATGTTTCTCTCTCTCTAAAAAAAAAAAAAATGGAAAAATATCCTCAGGTGAGGATTAACAGAAAAAAATTAAAAATTTAAAAAAATTTCAAAAAGAAGTCATGGTGCAGCTACTAGGTGGAAATAGCCTAGAACTCAGACTCACTCTTTGAAAGATAGACACAGGAGAAATGCCCAAGACACACTGGGTATTGCCTCAGAAAGGTATGAAGATCCTTCTACTTTAAGCCAGTAGGAGTTCAGGATGTATTTGTTATTGCAGCATAGCTTACCATATCCTGACTAATCTAAAGCTAATAAAAAGGATTTTTCTGTTTGGGCCATAAAACAGCAGAAAATACATTTGGTTACCTTTATGCCTGATATGGCCCTCAGAGAGCTCTATTACAAAAGATACCTTTGCTTGATATTCAACCAACAAGAGGGCTCGGATGTGTAAAAGAGTAATTTTAGCCAGTTTTCCAAAATTAAGAATCATCACCTTTCGTGTGTGCAGCCATATCAGCTTTTCTCATAATGCTTTCACACACACGTCCTCACATCAGCCCTAGAACATTTTTAAGTGTATAAAACCCCAACTTTATGACTGAACAAAGTGAGTAGCAGCAGGATGTTAAGTGAGGTGCCTAGTAACCCAGCTAGTCAGAGCGCAGATGAGACAGGCTTTATCCTTCTGTAATCAAGAAATGCTCCAAGCATTCAGCCTGGTTGCAGTTTTTACAAGCTCCTCTTTTAACAACCTTTCTCCATTGCATTCCTGACTTATTGCCTCCCTGGCTCCCAGCACTCTTATTTATATGCAGACTCATTCCAGCCGCACATCCCAGTGTTTATGCTGTGTTTACGGTGTTGTCTCCTAACTAGAGTCCATTATCTCCCGAAACAAGAAGAATGTTCTCCAATAAAACACAGCTTGCCTGTGGCTGCCGGACCGGAGAGCCCATCACGGGGGGCAATGATGTATCTCTGTTGATGGAGAGTAACCCGCTGTTTTCATTGGAGCTTCCCCTTGGGTGTCTCCACCAAGAGTAGAGACTAGAGGGCTGAAAGCATGTGACTTACTGCAGGGAGCCAAGTCAAACACCTTTTCAAAGTCACACTTCCAGGCAAGCTTTGCCCTCTGACCAGGAACCAAGCCCCAGGGCACATGGGCCCCACTCAGGGCTGTGATAGAGTCCAGGTCAGGGAGGTTGTGTTTCTGGTCAAATTGACTTACACAGAAAGGAAGAAAGTCTTTATGGAAGGTGGTTGAAAATCATTTGACCTACATTGACTACTTGAAGAATTTAACATCGCTCTAAGCCAGGTTCAAAGGCCGTGTCTCCACTTCCGGCCAGGAAACAGACACACAGGTTTCCAGAATTCAAGTCTCAGAGGACTCACATAGCAGGTCTACATCTGGGTGGTGAGTCCTTTGGAGAATCTTGTTCTGCCCCCAAAATATACACGTTTATCATCTTGGCCACAGACTTACCAGTCATCGGAGTACCATCCAAGTCATACAGTCTTTTCCACGTCTGCAGGTCTCCCTGCATATCCATTAACCAGACAGGAACTTTCAGAAAGGTGAGCTCACCAAGACATTCCTGGGCTCCTCTGCATGTCACAGCCTCCCACTTAGGACAGCAAGGAGAGGTGCCTGGCTTAGGCAGCGTGGGCATCTGGAAGGAGGGGCTGAGCAAGGCAGGTCACTCTCACCAAGAGCCCTAGGCCACTTTGAGCCCCTCCCCCATCCCTTCTGCCAGGTATTAATGGCCATGGTGGGAGGTGGTGAAATGTAGACTCATGTAGGTATGATAGCTCAGAGCCTGCTGGCTTTCAAGTCAAACAATTATGTCTCCAAAGTCTGGCGCAGCACTGAGTAGCTGGGTGACCTTGGCCAGGTGATTTACCTTCTCCGAGACATGGTTTTCCCATATGTAAAATAGGGAATAAGAATAACTACATGTGCTGAGTTGTGGTAAGGTTCGAAATGATATCTACAGACATTCGTAGACATGCAGAACGCCTGGCGTGGCGTACGCCCTGGCAAGGGTCAGCCCTCCATGGACAGTAGCGTTTGGTCCTCTTCATGGTGATGAGCAGTGGATGGGAAACTGTTTCTCTGTGCCGTTGTTCTGATCCCCTCACCATCTCTATGGAAACCATCTGTGTAGCACCAATCCCTAAAAACAAACAAGACCCCTTCGCATGGAACAGAAGCCCAGCTCAGTGCCCAACACTTAGTAGATCCTGAACATACATGTGTTGAATTGAATTGGACGGAATTGTGCCCCAAGTTTTACATCCATCGGCAGCTTCCTTGGTTTGCTTCATTGATTTTGATATTCCTCTCAAATGTAAGCTTGGCTTACTCCTGCCCGGAGCTTCTGAGCATTCTGGCTGCAGTTAGGAAATGTTTATGATATTTTGTGTATGAAGAATTTCTATTTAGTCATGTGCTTGACATAATTATATTAATACTGTGGTGTGATTTAAAAAAACAACACAGAGCAAAGCTGATGGATCGCGTTTCTGTCTATATGCTACACATTTTGGACTGACATTCTGAACCAAGTGGGAGAGACCCACCGAAAGGCTTCACAGTCGTAGCTAGGGGTGACAGTTAAATGCTGCAGAACATCAGTGGCATACCTTCTAAGTCTGTCACAGGGTCTTGAGACTAGAAGGGAACTTAGAGGTCATCTAGTCCTACCCCCAGCCCAGGCAGCGTCTGCCAGCTCCTATCAGGGAGCCTGGGAACAGCACAGGCTCCACGGGGGCTGGCACCAACCCCAAGTCACACTGCCAGGCCCTGGGGTAACAGATGTCCACAGCTAAGGAGGGGCTAATAGGCCTGTGAGGATTGTAGACTAATCAGCTGGCTATGGTACAGCAAGGAGTCTTGCCTGGCCGCCCCCACTGTACAAAATTAAACAGGAGTGTGCGAGGCGTGTTGCATAGGACGCATTTCTAAGGCACAGAGCTCTAGGGTGTGCGTGTGTTCACAGGGACACGTACACACATCTCAAGTTAATACTCACAGTGAGGACACACAGTGGGCACAGAGCACAGTGCAGTTTATACCTTTTATTCCTGGAGGTCACACATTCTATCTTTTTTCGGGCGTCTGCTTTGGTTATTGACCTAGACTCCATGTACTGTGACTTTCCTTCGAAAATGCACCTTGAGGCATTCACTCACAGTGCCTTTCCATCCTTGGCAGTGCGGGGGTGAAGGGGGAGCGACGTCCTCATGCTGAGGAAGTCTAAGGTCTGGTCCAGGCAGTGGCCCGGTGAGCACCTGAGGTCCAGTCCAGTCCCAGCAAGGGCAGAGGCTCCCCAGCCCCGGCCTGGGTGGGACGGCTGGTCCCGCATCTGTATGCCAACCAGCCTATTTACATTTATATCGCTGCCGTGTCGTAGGGTTACATTTCCACAGCTGCCAAGTAGTCGTTAAATTCCGATTTTCCCTCTGAACAGTAAATAGTTTTATTTTTCAAATAGCATACTTTTTATTCCTCACCACCACCGTGTTAAGAAAGCTGTCAAGTTTTAGAATTTCATGGAGAAATGCGAAGTGGCCTTTGTAAGCTCGAGGAACCCTCCGAGGCCTGACATTCTCAATGTGAGGGCTCTATTTACATGTATATTGTCCTTCCAAGGAAATGCTGCTGGTGTGGATTTGGGATTACTGTCTATAGACAGTTTGGGCTGTCAGAGGGACTTTGTATTTCTTCCATTCATGCATGCATTCACTCACTCATTTATTTATTCACTTGAAAAGAGTTTATTGTTTGCCTTCGCTGTCTAGGAAGGCCTGGGCTCCTGTTGGGCCATTAATGTCGGAGACAGGAGACGGAACGAGACGCCTGGAGGAGAGAACCCGAACACTCAGGTTGATTAGCACCATGTATCGTTAGCAATGTTTATTCTGTCCGAAGGGCTTCCAGCATCCTGCATCCGAGGGGAGAAGATAACACAGAGAATCCACTTGGAGGAGCAAAGGCCATTCCTCGGGATATCGGGGACACGCTGCGGTGGCTGAAACTCCTGAAGGCCATACAGTATCCTGGTGACCAAGAGCCAGCTCACAGTCCCACCTTGGTAATGAAGTCCTCACAGGCAGGAGCAGAGAAGCCAGAATGCCAGCACACGCTGTGGAGGAAGCGCCAGGGAGAGGCGCTCGGCGGCTGCCCTCTCCATGGCAATGAGAGCGCCGGGCAGGGCCGGCTCCAGGCGGGCCCCGGGTCCACAGATGGGGTGAGATTTATATCCCCAAAGCAATCAGGTCATCTATGTACTGGATAATTGTGTTAACCTTTACATTTATGTTTTTTGTTACAAACAACAGAGAGGGACCGTGGAGGGTGAGAGCTGGCAAATGTTCACCAGGATGATAGTACGTGGGATGGATGTTGGAAGCTGGGAAAGAGCATATCAAGGGAAGAGGGGAATAGTGTACACGGAAGGCAAGGAGAGCAAGGCAAGGTCCCCTCCTGGCACTGGAGGGCGGGCCTTCCTTCCTCTCAGGTAGAGGAAGATTCTGCTAGGAGCTGGTACCCGATGGTGTGCCAGCCACAGAAACACTGCCAATAAAACATGTTACATTTCTTCTGCATACAACTGTACCTCAACCATCTAGTTCCCCATGGTGAAATTAGAGCATTTATTTTTAATACATTTAAAATGCTTACTATAATCCTGGCCCTGTGTGAGTCAGTACTGCCGTGGGAGGGAGACAGTGTGGCTGGGGGCGACACAGCTGATGGGATACTTCACGAGGCATCGAGCCCATGGTTCAGGGGTACAGGCAAAGGGCACTCGTGCTTCAGAAAACAAGGCTGTGGGGAAGAGACACGAAGGGGTAGACAAGTCAGGTTCTGGAAGGGGGCGGAAGCTGGAGGAGGAGGGGCACTCACTCGTTCTTGGTCAAATGGATTCAATGACTCGACAGATGAGGCAAGGAAAGGGTGTTCACCGTTCCTGGGAGAGACCATGTCATGCAGCAATGGAAAGAGCCACAAGTGCGATGTCAATGTGGGAATGAGGAGAATTATAAAGTGTATTTTAGGGGCTCCCCAGAAAGAAAGATTCCAGAGGGTCTTAAAAGTCAGGCTAAGCTTAATGTGTAGTAGACAATGGGGGAGGGCTTGAACTTTCTTGAGCAAGGCAGGGACTTAAGAAGGTTGATCTGTCAGGGAGCAGAGGATACATTGTGCAAGGCACAGAGAGGCAGACTGTCCAGCTGAATCGCCATCATCTGAGGGTGGGATGGTAAGAAATGGACCAGAGCTCTGGTTGTCGTGGAGATGAAGGACACACATGGAGAGGGGATGTGTGATGGTGATTCACACTGTGCGTGAAATGCTGAATGAAATAAAATCTGTGAAGAAAGGTGCAATGTTAGGAAGGAGATGCTGAGGTGTAGCTAGGACATGGATATTCTTAACAGATGTTTATAATATGAAGCATGCTTTAAGGGTTACGGAGAATATCGCTTTAGAAGGATTGGGGAAACCACTCACAGGTTCCAGACACAAACCTAGCGCAGCAACCACAGGGTGGTTATTGATTTGCTACCAAAACCACCTCTGGGGGAGGTTAACACTCACCACTTCCCTTTCCTTGAAACTATCCAGACATATTCTTTCCTCCACACCTCCCACATTAGAAGGCCAAAGAAAAGCTAAGCATCTGTGGGACACCATTCAATATATA
This sequence comes from Tadarida brasiliensis, assembly GCA_030848825.1. Lineage (NCBI taxonomy): Eukaryota > Metazoa > Chordata > Mammalia > Chiroptera > Molossidae > Tadarida > Tadarida brasiliensis. The sequence goes on along the minus strand of CM061270.1, from coordinate 65,693,802 downwards.
CTATAGGCAGGGCAGCCAGGAAAGTGTGAGATGACATATCAACTCATCCCAAACTTTTCTCTGGACAGGAAGAAAAAAATCTCAAAGCTATACAGGGTTCTACGTGAAAGCAGGCTGGAATTATTTTGAGAAAGGAGGACGGGAGGATAGTGGGATAAAGCCATCGGGATCACACTGCTTCCTGGTGCTTCCTGGTCCTTATCAAGCCTTTTGGAGCTCTGCTGACGACCTCGGGGATGGGGGAAGGCCTGTGCTCCAAGCGGAGCGCCTGGGAGACCAGAGCGTGTGCGTGAACGCGCTGTGGTTCTGTTCTCTGTGCTATACGAAGAGGAGGTTCTGCTGCCCACCCCTCCTCCCCTGCCTCTTTCCCGAAGGCTGATTTCCCAGAACAATAACAAAGATGAGAAGTTGCCCAGAGGAAGACTGCAGGAGGCCCTGGCCCTTGAAGTGGAGCACACCCACTTGCCCAGAGCCAGCCATCGTGGAGTTAAGCCGCATCCCTGTTTTCAGTGGGAGCAGCAGGCAGCTGTCTTGCAGTCACTCTACTGCAGACCGAGAGCCTCACGGTAGCTTCCTGACGCCATGCAAGTCACAGAGGCTTATTGACTTCAGAATGAGTCCTTACAAATATTCTGAAATCAATGAACCTAAGGATCTCAATGCCAAATAATAGAGAAGGTGTATAAGCGGATCTTTGCTGTGTCCTCTAGGGATAATAAGACATCAGTCTTCAGTTGGTTTCTCTGTTACCTGGTGTGATGTACCTGCAGAATCTCTGTCGTAAATAAGCAGCCGCCTAAGACAAGATTAGAAAGCCCAAGCTCAGAAGATGGCTTCGGGAGCCACACATTCTTGGAGGCTGATGCTTCTCGACAGACTATTGACACTCAAATCCCATGCTATTTGTGCCCTATTTCAACTGGACCACCCCAGTTAACGAATGCATCTGTTAATTTATCTAGGAGTGGCTTTTCTTTAAACTATGACAGATTCAATTTCCCCTGAGATGAACCATTCCAAAATCAATAAGGACCTGTGACTTATATTTATATGCACTTCAGTGGATTTTTTGAATCTTTGTGGCTGGTGGTATAATACTGGGTACCTTCAAAGCATTAATTAACTATTGCTATTACATAAATGCAGTATTCTGCCCTGGCCGGTTTTGCTCAGTAGTTAGAGCCTTGGCCCATGGACTATAGAGTCACAGGTTTGATTCCCAGTCAAGGGCATGTACCTGAGTTGCAGGTTCAATCCTCGGTCAGGGTCCTATGGGAAACAACCAATCAATGTGTCTCTCTCACATGGATGTTTCTCTCTCTCTCTCTCTCTCTCTCTCTGCCCCTCCCTCCCTCTCCCATTCTATCTGAAATGGAGAAATATCCTCAGGTAAGTATTAACGATAAATAAATAAGTAAATGCAGTATACTAAGTGCCAATGAATTTTACACACACACACACACACACACACACACACACACACGTATGCACGCACGCACACAACCAATCTTTGTAGATGATCGTGCAATCTTGCAGGACAAGGACCAGACAAGGAGAGTGGAACAGTAACAAGTAGCAACAGGAAAATTTAAAACAATGCTAATGACAATAACAACCACAATAATAATACAACGTATATATAGCAAACAGCATAAGCCAAGCACTGTTCTAAGTGTTTTAGAGACGGTAATTCGATCCATCCTCTCTGTGAGATGGGTACGGTTTTCATTTTCATTTTACAGCTAAGAAAACTTAGCTCACGGAAGTTAAGTAACTTACTCAAGGTCATAAAGCTAGTAAGGGGCAGGGCTGGGTTTCGAACTAGGCTTCTCCGATTGAACTCCACATGCCACGCTCTGAACCTGCAGACTATGGGAGCTCAGAGCCGGTCAGCAGCAGCATGGTGTGGAATGTTCAGGAAGGCTTCTTATGGGAACTGGGTCGCAAGTTATTCATCAAAGATGAGCTGGAATGGAAAAGTGTGGCGAGGAGAACAGACATTCGAAGCCCAGCGCCTCGTGCCCCCACTTCCCAGCTCTCTGACTGGCCAAGTCCCCCAAGCTTCCCGCTGCCCTGGGTTTCTTACTATGAAGTGGGTATAGAATAAGAGTGCAGAGTGGGACATTGGTGAACGCTGGTGACCCACTTAGAACAGCCCTGGCATGGCTTGTGTCGTGTGAGGCTTTTCCAAGTGAGAAAATGTAAGTTAGGGGCACTGAGAGACACACCTGCCTGAGGGGCTAAGTGATATTTAACTGCTGGTCTGGTATCTTCCCTACTGCCCTCCCTTCAAGAACCTTCTCCTCGGGGCATCCCAGCATAATTTTGCTTGGGGACAGAATTAGGGGACCCCTCCTGGGCAGGCACTGTGATATAGGACACCAGTGCAATGTCATGAAAATAACCACGGACATTTACCCCGAGCCTGCAAGTGCAAAGCGCTTTTAGGGGTACTCGGCAATTCGGAAAGAAAAAGTGAAGAGAAAACTGCAGTGTGAATGTCTCCAGGTGGAACCAGACGCCGTGACAGGCCCACGGCCGCTGCTCAGTGCGGCTGTGGCTGACTTCCCCGCCCAGAGCAGCCCGGGAGGGAGAGGATGAGTCCAGGGGGTCAGGAGCTCTTACCAGCTCATTAGTGCTATCTGGATTTAAAAGACAGATTCCCGAATCCCAGGAGGTGGCTCGATGCTTGGAACAAAACCCGATGCATTAACATCCTAGTATTCCAAAATGATCCCCGAAGCCCTGCAGTTCTGCTGATGGAATGTGATTTATGCCACGGAGAGCGCTGCCAAGGCCCAGGCTGGGGAGGCGGGAGAGCTTGGAAATGAGTGAGGATGCCCTGCATCGCTCTATCTGTGACCCTCCCCATCACACAGACGTGCGTCTCAGGAGTCCTGGGCGCCCAGCCCGGCCCTGCAAGCCTCTCAGCCACCATGTGCCTGGGCTTGTTTGTCACATCGGACCTCCGGGTCTCAGCTGAGCTCTAGGCAGCTCAGCAGGTTTGGGAAGTGCCACAGAGGCCCCCTCCAAAGCCTGGTCTCTGAGTTTGCGGCTGTCGGCCGGAGGGTTACCTCAGGAGATGGTCCTCGATCCAGCACCAAATCTGCTTCTTTACATTTGGGGAGGATATCCCTGGAGGGATGAGATGGGAAATTGCTGGTGAAATAAGGAGAGACACAATTCTCACTACGCAACAAGAATGCTTGGTTTGAAAACGTTTCTCCGGCTCAGGAATACTGAGTGAGGGTTTCTCTTGTATTCCCTGAGGGTTCCTGTAGCCCAGAGTATGGAAGAAGGAACGAACCAGGAGCATGCTCTCTGGAGTCAGACAGCCTATGGTTTGCATTTATGACTCTACCAGTTAGAGAATCGCCTACCCTTGTTCTGGAACTCCCACCCTGGGGGTGTGTTCAATTAGAGAACAAATGACTATTATTTTCAGCTTGAGAATCAGTCGGCGTATTCGTCTGGACAGACTAATTGCTGGAACAAACAACTTCCACCTCTCAGTGGCTTAGCACAGTTCAGGCGTATTCCTCCCTCTTGTCACAACCGAAGGCAGGGGCTCTGCTCCACACCGTCATTAAGGGATTCAGGCTTCTCGGACAGACTGGCTCCCCTAGTCTCCTAGAATCTCAGCACAGGTTCCTCCTTCTCCCACTGGCAGACAAGGAAAAACTTCAAGGAGTTAGGAGTCAAGTTTGGAAGTGATGTACCTCACTCCCATCCACACTCTGTTGACACATAGGCTGTATTTCCATGAAGGGAAGGTAGGAAAATATAGCCTATGTCTGTGTACAGGAGGAGAGAAATGAATGGGGCTTGGAGAACACTTCAGTCGTGTGTGTAATCAGGGAGGCTTCCTGGAGGAAGTGACACCTGTGATCTCGGAGGATGCACACTCTTACAGCCACCCTGTCTCTCAGGATGGAAGTGACCTCAGAGGTCATTTCAGTCGCTATGTCACAGTTCAGCAAAGCACAAATCCCGACAAAACATGTTCAGTGACAAACCTCTGCAGGAGTTGGTCCTATGGTTAGAGTCCTACGATTTCCAATGCCCATCAGAGGTCATTTGATCCTTTCCCCATCTTCCTGGAAAGACCCAGCTAATGACAGGAGTACATGTCCTGTTTTTAGGACCTCAGGAAAGGATACACAGAGAATATCAGTGCCTGGCTGTTCACTCTCCTGAGACGCACAGAGAGACTCTTCACCCACACGGAGCTGGAAGCAAGAACCTGAGCCCCGCGTTCATGCTCACTGCCCTTCTCCTTCTGCACTTCCCACGTGAGACGATCAGCTCCTGGATGAGTCAGCTCGGGCTGCCATAGCAAATTCCACAGGCTGGATGGCCTGCTGACCGCATTCGATTTCCTCCTGGAGGCTAGAAGTCCAACATCAAGGTGGCAGTAGGGCTAGCTCCTTGTGAGACTTCTCTCCTTGGGTGTGCAGTGCCTCTCGCTGTGAACTCAGATGGCCCCTCCTCAGGGAGTGCCCAGAGAGATCTCTGGTGTCCCATCCTCTCCTTATAAGGACACCAGTCCTATCCAATAAGAGCCACACCCTCATGGCTTCATTTAACTTTAATTACCTCCTTAAAGAACTTATTTCCAAACACATTAGTCCCCATGACCCATGGGGGCTACGTTCCAAGACCCCCAGTGGATGCCTGAAACCGCGGATAGGGCTGAACCCTGCACATACTGTTTTTTTTCTGTACGCACATACGTTTTCACTTAAAGAACGCACCTGACGGCTTCTGTTTGGCGCATTGCCAGCATCATCACTCTTGCACTTTGAGGCCCTTGTTATCTGAAGGGTGACCTGAACACCAGCACTGTGATGCTGCGGCAGCTGATCTGAGAAGTGAGAGCGTGAAGGAAGCAGTATCTCAGTCTCCCTGAGATCTGGGTGCCCTGCTGAGTCCACCTGCTGCCACGTCCTGTCTCCTTGTCTTCTTGGTCAGGGACATTTAGATGCATCCATTCCAGAGGTCTCCAAGGATTCCACACGATTCCCTGGGAGTCTCCTAATTCGACTCAGTCCCTAGATTTCCCTGGATAGACCCGTGGCCCAAGCACCTTCCCGTCAAGGGCCTGTCTCATTTCCCAGGTCCAGGAAGACGAATGCTCAGCATTTGCACCGAGGGAGTGGCGTATTTCTTCCAGGAATTTAATAAGATTGTATATTTTTGCCTCGGGGCACTGAAGAGGAGAAAGAAAAATTCCCTGAAACAACATGTCTCTTGTTTAATAAAGTTTTATTATGATTATATATGAGTGTGCGAGAATGAGAAATCCATATCTGTTCTTCACCGTCACAGCTTTATTAGTTCTGAGCTTGAAAAATCAGTTTGGTGGATAACAGAACAAAGAACTGACCGACCGCTCGTTTTTAACGTTTGGCTCTTCCAGGAAGCAATCTAATAAAGTACAGGCTTGTTGGGAAGTGGACATGATGTGGAAATGAGTCACAGACAGGGGTGGGACCTCGAGGACAGGTGGGTGTGACAGGTGACAGGGCCCCTTGGACTGCTGGCTGTACCATCACCACGGCTCTGTGGAGCGAGCGGAAGCTCATGGTCTTCTTTTCCTCTGACTCCTATCTCCAGGTCTTTGTTTTAAACCCTCCTTTAAGCAAGGGCTTTCCCCTTCCCTGGAAAACCTTTTACTTAGTCTTCAGGCAGCCCCATTGTGCTAAGGTCATGTGTGTGTGCATGCAAACATGTGTGCACACAAGCACGTGTGTGCATGGTGAGCCATGGTGCTCATCCCAGAGGGCTGGTCTCTCAGCCTGGGCTCTTCCTGGGGATGGCACCTTCTGCACTGGAGCTGGGCAATGACTCTACCCAGCTTGGACGCATCCTAGGGACTCTGCAAACCCTTGCACCCCAGTTTACACCCTGGGTTTTCTCTGCCTGGGGACAGAGGTTAGTAACCCTTCAGGAAACACCCCAATCTGTTCCTGGAGCCTCCCTTTGGAATCAGGTTCTCTCCCTTAATTTCCAGAGATTCCTTGTTATTATTCATAGCAACTGACTTTGGAATCCCTGGACCAGATGAAACCTAAAATATTTTCAGTGTGGCTTTTCCAGAGTAGAGTGGCATATGTGATTTTCTTTAAAGGTTAAGGTAGGATTTCGTGGTCAGGTGGTTACAAGCTGAACCAAGCCCGGCAGCCATGCTCCCAGGGGACCATGGTGACCACAGGGCTGGGTTGGTGATGGGGGGCAGAGGGGACAGATGCCCGGTGTGGCCGAGGGCCGGGGCTGCCATAACCAAGCACCACAGACTCCGGGCGTAAACGACAAAGTTTCCTCACAGCTCTGGAGGCCAGAGGTCCGAGACCAGGACAGCGGCCTCCCTCCTTGGCTCGCGGAGGGTCCTGTTCCCTCCGTGCATGCTTGTGTCTATATCCCTCTCCTCGTAAGGACAGCAGTCAGACTAGATTAATGCCCAGCCACATGATCTCATTTTACCCTCATCACCTGTCCAAATACTCTCTCCCAAACTACAGCCACATTGAGAGGGACCGAGGGTGAGGACTTCAACACATGAATTTGGGGGTACACAATTCAGCGCCAAACACATGGGGCAAAGGAACAAAACCTGCACGAGATAAGCACTGGGGATCCAGAAGACAACGTGTCTGCTGTCCTCAGCACGCCTGTCGTGCCAGGAGTGCGCCCTCCCAGCTCAGGTGCCGTGCCCCCCTCCCTCCGACCCCTCCCTCCGACCCCTCCCTCCGCACATCTTCTTTCGCCCCTGAGAGGCGCGATGATGGAGATGCAGATACGATGAACCCACACAGGCCTCGGGGAATTAGCCTCTACTAATGGAATCATAGATACGAACCGCAGCAAATGGATACTGTTTTGGATGGAGATGTCCGCATCGCTCTGAGCATGTGCAGGAAGCTGTCACTCTCCCGCTCGAGCCCCAGGCTGGTGAGCTTTGGTTTGGTCCCTGCAGGTCTGCATCAGCGATGTGTGGCCTTGCCGCCCCTTTTCCTCCAGCAGGATGGAGAAACCAGCTCTCTGGAACATGGCACTGCCAGCTGGAGTCAGAGGAGCGCGGTGCGGACTTGAAAGGCTGTTTTTCCTGCCTGGATATCAGAGACCCACATTCTACTTCCCACAAAAAGTCAGGGACGTTCTGGGGAGGGTGCTAAGCCGCCGGCAGGGAAATGGAGATCTGAATTACTGTGAAGAATGACCTGCAGGAATGCATCACAGTCCAGCAGATTTAACTGACTGTCCCAGACCTCAGAGCTGCCCTTTTCACTAGAGACTAGGTAAAGGGGTGGAGTGAGCCTCTAAAGCGGGGTGCCTCCTCGCATCGAGAGCCTTTGTCCAGCCTGGGAGTGCCTGCAAGTCCATGCTGCTTCCTGCAGGGGCACCGAGAAGACCAACGGGAGATGCCTCTCCACGTCTCTGCTCCAGGGCCTCCATCCTCTGTCTTAGGGCTGGGTGTTCTGGGAATAACGATTAAAAGCTCCAAGTCTTCTAATTTTTTGCATTGAGTTTTCATTACAATTTAAACACTGCCATGGGTGGAATTAATGAGCAGAGCCCTGCCGGAAATTCAGCCAGAATTCTCAGAACCCCAGTGGTCTTGACTCTGAGAGCTTAGGACCACTTGGCCCTTAAATGATCCATAATTTTGTTTCTGATTAGTCCTGAGCAGTGCGTCAGCTGCTCTGAGGACCCTTAGCCTTCTGCTCGGCCAGGAGCGTGTCTGAGTCTCTGCTCGGGCTTAAGGACATGACTCAGGCCCAAGGGTTGCTCAGAGGTGGGCGTTTATGACGCCAAAGGACATGAGCAGCGGAGGCCACCCTTTGTACACGACTACCACAGAGAAAAGCCGACACGCTCTGCATGGATCAGCAAAAAAACCCTTTCGTCCCCTGACACGTCTCTCCTGTATTCTCAATGCCTAGAATTCTAGGACTAGAACTTGGCTCCCTGGGGATTACAAGGCCTTTTGGTCTTTAAAAGTCCTTTACGAAGATACAAAGACATCTTGGAGGGGTGAAAACCGTATTATCAACAAGAATGTGCAGCCATCGAGGGCAGGAACGATGACGTCTATGCCTTTTCTTGTATATGAAATCCGTAGCTGCCCAGGACTCTCAGAAGGTCAAGGCATTCCATGTAACCAAGGCGCTCAGCTGGCTGAAGACTTACCTCTTGTAAGACTAATGTAAGGAGTGTGAAATATTTGGATAGTGATCTCATCTAAAATGTTTCACACTACCCTACCTTCTTACGTGCCGCCTGCTAAATGCAACAAAACACGTCTTTGACCATTCAAGGTCATCGTCATGACCCCCATTCGTGCCCTCTGCACTGACTCTCAAGAGTCCATCCCAGAGGCTGGGCCCTTGGTTCCTGCCATGGAGGCTCTCGGTGGCTTTCGAAGCTCTCTGTCCTCCCCTCTCACATAAATCACGTTCACCCTCTTCTTGCTCGTGCCCGAGTGTTTGCCTTAAGCATTCCTTTTATTTCCTAACCCAGCCTGTTAAGCACCTGTGTTGTAGTAAATAAAATACCCAGGCTTTGGGGGACTGTGAGGAGAAGAAGAGAAATAGGCTTAGAAAAAGAATTCTTCCCATCGACCAGGGCAAGGATTTTATCACAGGACCCACTGATGCTTACTGTGCAGATATTCTTGCTTCTTCTCCGATTCTCAGCTATTATTGGGATAAGTGAGGTGAGCAGATATCCTGGCGCACTTTAGGAGAAGTGAGTTTCTTTAGAAAGTCAGGGACAGAGACACTTGCCCTGAAGGGTAAGGGACAGGCCGCAGCGGGCAGCCTCTCTGCTCTGACTTGCCTTGGTCCTGTCAGCAATCTCTGCCTGGTATGCCACACGATTCTTCAACATGAATTATTGTCCAAAGTGGGACACCACTGAGAATAAAAGGGTGCAATATTAATCATGATTTGAAGACAACAGGCATAGACCAGGACTGTCCTAGGCCAAACAAGACCTAGGGTCTCCCTATTGCTAGAAAACTTCAGCAATATCCGCTGGTGTAGGGAACTGAAAATGTAGGGAACTAGCTACAAGGTTGGATGTTCACACGCATCAGTCACAGACCCTCGTTGGGCAACTTCTCCGCTTGGACTTAAATTTATAGGAATGGACTCTGGTCAATGGCACAGAACAAATAACATCTTAGCCAGGCTAACACAAAGATTTGATCACACTTTCACATTGTATATGCTTACCCTCTTTCTCCAAATACCACTAAGCTTCTTGGGTTGGCAAATAAAATGTGTTTCTGAATTATTTTTCGTGGAATATCTGCTATAAACAGTGTATAGACCCAGCCTGGGCTGAAGTGCTACAATGATTAAATCAGATAATGCATGTAAAGCGCATAGTGTAATGTCTGGGATATGGGAGGTACTCAGTATTCACTGAGTAAACGTGTGTGCATGTGTGAGTGCACACACAGAGAAACAAAATTCTGCTCTTACACTAATGCATAGTCTGCAATGTGTATCCGTATCTAAAATAGCCTCTGGCCTAGATACCCAACTTCTAAAAATTTGCCCCAAGGAGACGCGTGTTTATCACACTGTTGTTTATATTACTGAAAAATTGAAATAGCCAAAATTTATAGAGAGGGCATTAGTTAAAAAAAAAATAACAGGCCATCTGTACAATAGAGTATGATATATAGCTCTTAAAGATAAAGTAGTTGAATTTTATTCATTAACATGAAAAAGATATATTTTGATATATTATATATGATATATAATCAAAGGACAATGCAACTACAAAGTAGTACTTATGGTATAATTTTTTTGGTCAAAATTAAAAAAAAGGAAAGAGGAAAAGATATTAAAAAAATAGCTTAAAGATTTTTACCTTTAAAATTTTTTTCTTAGTTATTACCTTTGAATTATGGGATAAGTTAGTCCTTTCTTCTTTTTCAATGTTTTAAATTTTGTTTCATACAAATGTACTCCATAATTATATCATATATTACATACATGCATGTATATACGAAACTTTCGTAATCAGAATAAAGTAACACAGCTGTTTAACAATGACTCTCAGCTCAGGCCCCGCCCCTCTGAGAGGTACCCCCAGGCTCTCTGCTCAGTGTCTAATGATTCGCTCCCCTGCGCTCTCATAATTCCCTGTGTGTATCTGTTTCTGCATTTCTCTCTCTGCATTACAGTTTTCCTATTACATATTGGCCTCATCAACAAGACCACGTGAATTTGAGGGCAAGCCCTCTACCTGATTCATCTTTGAATTTCCCTCATATGCCACCTGGCTGGTAGTTTATGCTCCGTGAATATCTGTCTGGTGAACAGATGCATGAGTGAACGGGCCCCATGGAACTTAGAACTGATCCGGTCTTCAAAGTCTAACGGGAAAGCCGGAGTAGACGTGATGCCCACCTTGCCCTTCATAACCTGACTGCATTGCACGAGACCCGCAGTCTGGGATCCCCTGCGGGGGCTCCCCCTGGTACACAGCAAGTGCTCTCCACGTGTGTGTTGAAAGAAAGAATAAAGGACTGGATGGATGACAAAGCAAAGAGGTTGTAACAGTACCAGCTCTAGCCTAGGCAGAGGATCCAGTAACAGCTGTCACCGAGACCTGAAAAGCACCCTGAAATGAAAAGACAGAGACGCAAAGGAACCTTGGAGATCACCTAATCCACCTTCCTCGCTGCACAGGTGAGGAGACGAGGTCCAGACAGGAGAGACGGTTTCCCAACAACAGGACGGGGTAGCATAGAACCGGGGTTGGACGCCGGACCTCCCACCACCTGCCTGGGGCCACTTCCCTGCCACGCGGCCTCTTTCCTCCACCCACGCCTGAAGTCCCTGCTGTTTCAGCAGCTCTAATTTTCTAGCTGGACAAACAGAAGGCAAAATCAGGATGCTCCCTATTCATCTCTCTTTGTCTTTGCTTCCTCCTTCCCTCCACTCTCTATGCTGTTTGAACCGGACCCTTCCCAGAACAACTGCCCTTCAATCGGTAGTCTGCACGTATCTCGAGACCTGGCTGCTGGATCTCACCTCCCGGAGTTTTGTTCTGTTGAATAAAAGCAAATCCTGCATCAGGCAACAAACACTTTCCCATGCTTGAATAATTGAAAGCCTGGGCCCCAAGCCGCAGCAGGCTAGGAACTGATTAGAAATGGAGAATGGGGATCCGGCCGCCGGCATCCCCCGCGCTCTACGGGGAAACCGCCTCCCTGGAGCCTGCTGCAGGGCCCGGGCCTGTGTGTGCAACAGCCAGGAGGACTTCGCAAGCGTTTGCTTCTTCATAATTCCACAGCAACTTCTGTTTCTGCTCCCGAATTAATCTATATGGTGAAAGCAACAAGACTCTGTGGCTTCCTGTTCCGCATCCCCAAGCCTACGATAACTGATCGAAGGAATTAAAAGTAAGACTAGAACAAATGTCTCTGTATTGTTTTCAGGTGGTCCATCGGTGGGAAAGAGCCCATTTTCCAGCTCACATGCGAGGATGGAGAAAACACGGGCCTTCTCTGCATTTCGATGCCCTCCTTTCCAGGCCAGATGGGAAATACAAAATGCACTTCACACTGACCGTCCTTGTGACCGCTCAGTGATGGGGATGGAACAGAGATCTCCTTTGCTGGAGGTCAGGGAGCAGAACAGAGGCTGGACCAGGACTCGGGCCTCCAGCCCAGCTGGCGTTGCCCGCCCAGAGCCGCTGCCTTGAGTCTGCCACGCTTCCTGCCCGTGCTCGGAGTGCAGACACAGCCCTTCCTGCAAACTCCACACCCGATCCCATCCCCTATTCGCCTGCACAAATCTGTATTCTGTCAGGGGTTTCCCATCTCTTTCAGCTAGAGATCCAGGGTCTGGAGGGGAGCTTCCAGGGCCTCCACATTTCAGTCTGTCTGCTGACAGGTGCACCGGGCTACCCTGCAATGGTCACTCCCAGCGACAGAGACTCCGGCCTTCCTTCTGTCCTCAGAAGTGCCAGGCTCGTCCAGACCTGGAGCATTTTCCCCTAGGGAGCTCCTCCTTTCCCTCAAGGCTTTTATTTCTAAGGATGTGTAACCCATAGGTGAACTCCCCATGGAATACATCGCGATAGCACCTGCACTACCTTGTCATTTCCCTTGTGACAACGGCCCAGTGCTGTCGTCCCCAGCAGACTGTGAGCTCCACTGTCCTGCAGGATCTCGACCACCTGATTCACGTCCACCAAGCAGCACCTCTATGAGGTCTGGCTGAGAGCGGGCTTAGTCAATATTTGCTGAATGAATGAACAAGCAAATGGCTGCGGGGGGGAAGCAAAAACAGAAACAGGATCAAACGTAGACGGCTAAAAAGTCCTTCCTAAGTAGATGTCCACTTATTTTTGTTACTTTTAAATGAATTTTTAGTGGCTGCTATGTGCCAGGGACTGCTCTAGGCACAGAAAAAGAAAAAAAAATGCAGCACTGAAGAAAATAGGCAAGAATTTTTGCATTCACAGGGTGGCTTTTGTTCTACTTAAAGGAGACAGTGAAGGAAATAAAAGATATAGTTTGTTAAAGGTGGTTAGCACTATTTTAGGGGTGCAGACGGAGGAGGCAGGGGGTCTTTAAACATCACCGCTGACCACAGGTAACCTATGCCTTTGCTTCCTAAGACATCCCCACAAGTCCGTAGCCCATAAATTTCTTTTCTTTGGTATCCAATTCCCCCAATGGTGTACATTTAATTAGCTTTCTATTTTAATGCTATTTTAGCTCATTCTGGGATGATATATGGGTCAGGCATCATTTTTTTCCCCATCACAGTATTTCCTTTGGATAGATTCCTAAATGGGGAATTATTTAATCAAAATGTGCATTTCTAAGGTCTCGCGATGTACTTCCATTTTGTTACCACAGATCATTTTAGCAATAGATGAGGCCATTTCAGCAAAAAGATGGTTGTACTACTTTCATCATATCATCAGCAGGACAGGGAGCTACGGTTGTTGGTTTGTTTACAGCTGTTATTTTCATAGATGTGAGAATGGTATTTCAAGGTTGCTTTCATTTGTACTTCTTTGAATCTCCCATTTTTATTTTTGAAATCTGATTGCCTCCCTACGAAGCAGTACCTCCTTGCCTTGTGGGAAGCATGGCTGTGTTTACTAAACATTTCAACCAGAGAGCAGAGACTGCATCTGAGACCAAACAAGAAAGCAGATCCCACAAAATGATCGGACTTCTTCCCATCGGGACAACTAGGTCAGGAAAGCTACTGGAATGGAAATATGAAAAAGACCGGTAGGGTTCTGAAGGCAGGAACCATGTCAAATGCATATCAAATACTGGAGACAAATGAGCAAAAATCACATACAATCCTAAGGACTAAAGTTAACATGGTTCCTAAGAGCTCACAGAACATCAACACCTGCTGACCAGTTGAAGACCGGCCCTCAAAGGTCATCGTTTTTTCCCTGTACCCTTGCAGAGTAAAGATTTTGGGGTTTACATCCTGGAGGATTGATTATTCAGATTATTTCTGGACAACTGAATCAATTAGGAAGGAAAGGCTTTTTAAATTAATTATTTAATTGAAAAAGTATAATAAATAGCTATTTAGATCACTCATGATTCAAGCTCATTCTTAAGGAATCAAAATATGTAGCTTTTAAAGTGGAAGCTGGACTCTAAACAGACGTCTTCGAATTTTCACTTTCAAAGAAAGCAGTTGAAAATCTCAACGATACTCAGTTTACTGTCAAATAGGAGACACTCTGGACAGTTTGTGTTTTTCTTATTTCCTGGCGTATTTTTTTCTTTCGATGTCGATTAGTTATCACGTCTTTTTATTTCCACTAGATTTTATGTATTTATGTTTCTTTAAAAAAAATGTGGCACAATTTACATATATAACCATCACTATTTTTGATGTGCAAGTCTATGAGTTTGACAGGTCAGTTTATAAACAGTGAAACAGCTACCTGCATCCCTCCGCAGAGCCCTCCCATCCCCTTCAGAAATGTCCCTACACCACTTGGCAACCTCTCTCTCTGTGTTCAGCCCCTGGCAACTACTGATCTGTTTTGCCTTTCCAGAATACCGTGTAAATAGAACCAAACAGTATACAGTATTTTGAATCTGGCTTCCTTCACTTAGCAGAATGCATCTGAGACTCATTCAGGTGTTGCACATATCAGTAACGGATTCCCATTTATTGTGGAATAGTATTCCTTCATATGGCTGTGCCACAGTGTGTTTACCCGTGTATTACTTAAAGTACATCTGAGTTGTTTTAGTTTACAGAAATTGTGATGCAAAGCTGCTATAAGCACTCAAGTACATGTGTTGTTTGATCATGAGTTTTCATTTCTCTTTTGAATATCTAGGAGTGGCATTTCTGGGTTGTGCAGTGACCTATATGAATTTTCCAAACAGCTGTACATTTTGCATTCCCACCAGCAATATATGAAAATTCCAGTCAGTTGACATGCTCATCAGTTCTTGGTATTGTGTGACATTTTTATTTTTAGCTTTTGTTTTAAGTGTGTAGCAGCATCTCATTGCAGATTTAATTTTCATTTTTCTGATCATTAATGAACATGAGCAACATTTGGGGAGGGCTTACTTGTCATTCATATTTTTGTCATTCATATTCAAATATTTTTCTATGTTTAATTGAAGGGGTGTTTTCTTGTTATTGAATTTGTAGACACATTTATATATTCTGGACACAAGTTCTTTCTTTTGTGCCAATATTTTGTTTCAGTCCGTGGCTTGTCTTTTATTTTCTAAACAATAAGTTTGCAAAGCAGAAATTGCAAAGAGGCCCATTTATATTGCTTGTTAGCTGTGTGTGCATGCATGTGTGTGTGCGTGTGTGTGCGCATGTGTGTTTCTATCTCTTTGTATTCCTTGCACCACCATCAGTGACCATTGTACAACAGGTATGCTTTGTTCTCTTTCACTGAGCACACTCAGTTGTCATTCTATCTCCTTAGCATGAAGGGAACAAGAATGATGACATGGAATCAACATTAACTGAGAATCAGGACATCTAGCTTCCTGTTTTTTCATTGGTTTGCTATCAACCTTGAGCTTATTATTTAAATTCTTTAGGCTTCCACTTCTTCATCTACCCATTAGTAATAAAATGCGCCTTACCCATTTAAAGAATGGTGAGGATAAAGTGAGATACAATATACAAAAGCACGTGCACAGGACATCATTAAGAGACTCTTTTCTCGCCCTGGCCGGTTTGGCTCAGCAGTTGGAGCATCGGCCCGCGGACCAGAGTGGCCCGGGTTCGGTTCCCGCTAGGGGCACGTACCTCAGTTGCAGTTTGTCCCCGGCCCTAGTTGGGGTCGTGTGGGTGGCAACCACTCGATGTGTTTCTCTCACGTTGATGTTTCTCTCTCTGTCTTCCTCCCTCTCTCCCTCCCGCTCTATCTGAAGATGAATGCAAAAATGCCCTTGGGTGAGGATAAGAAAAAAAGAGATATTTTTCTCTTCCAAGCACCTCCCATCAACTTTGACAGACACCTTGGACCTCACATGGCAAAGATACCTCTATAACTATGACTATAAAGCTGTAGTATATTCTGTGTACCAGTGCTTCTCTCTTTGGTCTAGAATATCCTTTGGCCACTTCAAATTTTTAATTCATGCTCTTATATCACATTTCTTTTTTTAATTCCATGTACTGTATTTTACACTGGATAATCTTCAGACTGAGTTTCAGAAAATAAATTTTATAATTTTTAATTTTTCAAAAAGAAATGCTCTAACCAGCAACAGAATTGAGTAAGATTCCTTCCTTTGGACATTTGGTAGAAACATCTTCTACTTCATGAAATAGTGGTGCTATGCAATAATAGGGCATGATGTTTTTCTTCTCTTTCTCAGGGGAGGAAATTGAATTACAGCAGAAGATTAAACATTCTCTAGGATAGGTATGGTCCCTTCTCCAGTAAAACTAGATAAAGAAAAGGATATTTTAGTAGCAAGAATATTTGTGGTTAGGGATTACAGCTGTAAGTTTCTACATATTGAAACTATCCAGGAAAGAAATACATTTTTTAAAAGGTTTAGTCTGTATCACCATAGAGAGTTGATAATTCGTCACTTTCATGAAAATTTTAATTTATTTGTTTAACATTTTGAATTTTATAACATTTAAAAAGCTTCTTTATAAGTAATGTCGTTTACTTTGGTAACATTGCTATTTAGTCTATTTTGGGAAATAGGTAAATCTTACACTGAGCTCTTGTGATAAGCAAATAGCTCAAATCCAGAATAATTGTTTTATAATGAAGGTCAAATCGTGTCACTGCTCTGGTCAATGGCTCACTCAGAATGACAGCCAAAGTCTTTACAAGGGTGATGCATGGCCCCCTCCCTGCTCTCCAATGTCAACTCCTGTCACTCCCCCCCCCTTGCCCACACCTCTCCAGGTGACTGGCCTTCTGTTCCTCCTTTATGTCAGCCCAGTGTCCTCACTGGTGTGCCTGCCTGGGGGGCTTTTCCCCCAATGATCATACAGCTCATTCCTGGTCCAGGACCGAGTGCACCATTTGGTGTGCCCAGTATCAGATGATAGCGTCTTCTGTTAAATATTATTAAGAATCTTAAGATGAAAACAACAGAGCATTGAGCCAAGTGTGCTCCCCGCAGGACTGCGAGCTGGCACACCCACGATGCCCGCTGCCCTGCCGGGCTCCTTGCTCTCCTTCCTGTTTTGTTCCAGAGTCACCTTAGTTTACAGAAGTTGTCTCTATCCATTCTGTGTGGAGCAGTTACTCCTTTTGATGGCTGATTGATTCCCTTTCCCCAGTGGAATACAGTCTGCTCATGCTGTACCACCCAGAGCGTAGCACGTGCCCAGCACATAGGAGCCACTCAAATACTTGACGAGTAAACGAACAAATGAGTTCATAAGAAGTAATGAAAATCTAAGGCCACATGAATAAAAAGGAAAAATATCACGCTAAGCGAAATAAGACGGGAAAAGTCAAGAAGCACATGATTTCGCTCACATGCGGAAAATAAAACTGAAAGCAACAACTGAGCAGAGGAGACAGGCAAGCAGAACTCACGGGTTTGGGTACTGCGAACACAGGGACTGTTTGCACGTGTGGGGAGGGTCCAGATGTGAGAAGTCAGGAGGGACGAGGAGAGTGGGTCAGCCTCAGCTCTCACCCTGGCTGCGCTCGGACTTTGGACAGGCCTCTTGACCTCTCTGAGCCCCATGTGGCCCCAGTGCGGGCGGGGGGGGGGGGGGGGGCTTTCCAGCACTTCTTTCCATGACCGTATGTAACCATATCAAACTCTTACATGAGACTGTATGATTTAATAATCTGGCCAGTTAAAGATATTTTCTTTATATTTGGGTTAAAAAAAAATAAGATGCTCTTTGAATCACTGCTCTGGTATGTCTTCAGTCCTCCCTTCCAATACGATGGTCTACTTATGGGCGTGTATGGTATGGTATATGGTACATACATACATACATACGTACATACAGTATTATATGCTGTGGCTGCAGAAAACTGTTTTTCCTGAGGGAAAAAATATTACTCTGCTTCGAAGAGTAGCTAGAATGATTATAAATAGCGTATTATGCAGCAAAGTTTGGGTAACTTGACCATTTAAACTCTTAAGTAGGTCATTGTAATGTGCTTATCTGGGCCCATGGGCTGTTATATGTTAGTTCCTTGCAAAGAGATAGGAGTGTGAGTGTGGGAGCCTCTCAGCCTTCATTTCTCTCTCCCGGGTGGAACATTCCGTGGGCTCTATTGTTGAATCACTGTGAAAAACAGAATCCTCCTGGAACATGCCAAGCTCTTATTTTATATGATTAATTCCAAAAATCATGAAGAAAGGCTCTGATCACAAATTCTCTTGGCACAGATGATATAAAAAAAACACAAAACATTAAAATGCCTTCTGGCTTCGTATGTGTCTGTGTTGAAAAATATTTGTTTTCCAAATCTGAGCCTCTCTCTGTTTTGGTCAATAATTGTGCACATTATTTGCTTTGTAGTTTGTTTTTCATGACCATTTTGCTTGAGACAATATCCTGTGTCTTTTTATTGTTCTGATTCATTTTCCCTCTACTCATTGTATTCTTGAGCGAAAAAGCAAACTGATTTTTTTCCCTTGGACTCCACATTAATCCCACCCACTGAAAGATTCTGATGTGGTCTTATCATTATTTTTAAGTAATCCCCATATTCTCTGATGGAATGACAGCAAGATGGACCTGAATCACATAAAAATAAGCAGCGGTAAAGTGAACCGCTCAATATAGAATGAAACCCAATATAGATGCTGTCAGGAAGGCTACAGACTTGGTCCGTTGAGTAAGGACAGGCCTGGGAGTCACTGCTAGGTCAGAACAGGACTTACTATCAAGCTCCACTGATGTTGAAGCTTTGACATCCCCAGAAACCCAACTTCTAGGGACAAGGATTATAGTTCCTGACAGGGCAGCCCCAGTTATAATAGTAAGCTTGCCCATCACCTCCTAGAAAGGCAGGTTAGGCATATCAGAGCTTAGTGAATTAAAGATGTTACAACGGAATGCCTTGTGGCTCAGAAGTGAGGACAAAATGAACAGAAAAAGCATCATGTTTATATATCTTATATATCCAAGTGTGTTCCCAGTATGCAGGGAGCATCGGAAAAGAATAGCAATCCAGAATGTTCCATGGATAAATATAGATTCAAGGATGCCAAGGATGATTCCCTGTCCGTGAAGGAAAACTCCCCCCTCCCTCCCTCCTAAAGGTTTGAATAAAAGTATAAGAAATTTTCCTAGAACGGAAAATTAAGAGATAAATTTAACCACTTGGGATAGAAGAAAAGATCTCTGTGGTAGGTCAGCAGCCAGCTTGAGTCAGTTTCTCTTAGACCCTCCAGACCAGCCCTTCTGTCAGCTAAACACTGTTAGTACCCAGCTGAAGCCATGTGGGCAGAAGAAGCCCTGTCAAATTTTTATTTTTTTAAACATTAAAAAGATTTTTTTTCTTTATTGATTTTAGAGAGAAAGGAAGGGAGAGAGAGAGAGAGATAGAAACATCGATGAGAGAGAACATCGATTGGCTGCCTCCTGCATGCCCCTCACTGGGGATCAGGCCCACAACCTGGGCATGTGCCCTCACCGGGAATCGAACCAGCCACCTCTTGGTGCATGGGTTGATGCTCAACCACTGAGCCACACCAGCCAGGCAGCCCTGTCAAGTTTTTAAAGCACAACATTATGAGACATACTAAAATATTTGCCATTTTAAGCTACTAAATTTTCTATTAATTTGCTACATAACAGTGCATGACCGAAACTGATTTTTGTACTAGAAGTGCCATGCTATTGTAACAGAACCCCGAAAGCATGAGGCATTGGCATTGGAGCCAAGAAGTGGGTGAAAGGCAAAAGAATCTGGAGGAGACCATTGGTGAAATGTTGAAGGACAATGGGAAAGACTGGTTTTGGAGGCTGGAGAAAAGATGGAGTGATAGAACGTTGAATGAAACTGCTGCCCGTAGTCACACAGAAGATACACAAAGTGTCCATTGAATGGTTAGATTTGGCTAAAGAGATTTCCAGACACAATATCAAAAGTAGCAACTGGTTTCTTTGGACGCTGTGTGACAAAACAGTGATAATGAGAAATAAGATGAAACAAGAACATTTAGAGGGAATAGAAATAAGCCAGGATTCGCTTGTTCCAAAACAGAAATGTTCCCCATCCCCAGCTTCTCGGGATGGGGAAATTAGCTCAAAGTGAGAAATGTCTCAGGGTAAAATCTTAAGGGTGTTGCTGTAAGAACTTTGTTGAGACTCAGAAAGATTTAAGGGTGAGCCTCAAAGGACTTGTAAGACTCTTAAGGACATGTGTCTAGTGGACCCTCTTTGGTAGGGAAAGAAAATCTTTCACCTACCAGTGGTTCTCAACCTTCTTAATGCCACGACCCTTTAATACAGTTCCTCATGTTGTGCTGACCCCCAACCATAAAATTATTTTTATTGCTACTTCATAACTGTAATTTTGCTACTGTTATGTCTTAGGAGACCCCTGTGAAAGGGTCGTTCAACCCCCAAAGGGGTCACAACCCACAGGTTGAGAACCGCTGATTCTAGACGAAAGGCTTTAAAAATCTTGAAGACTTTGTCCCACAGCGCCCCGAGTCACAACAAACCAGAGAGGAGCTAATCTGGAAGCTAACTGTGAGGGTGACTTTTATCTAATGAAATTAACCCAGAAAAGAATTGTGCAAACACAGAAAGTGTTTAAGAGAACTGTACTACAGAAGCAGTTGGCTGGATAGAGACAGTCCAAAATGGAAAGAGACCTTAGTACTCACAAAAGAAGCAGACTGAGAAAACTATTCAGGGAGAACATAGGCTCTGGCCCACATGAAAGAAAAGATGGTTCAGAGAGTAGAAGAGGGACCCCAAAGCACGGGAGTTCATTCCCAGGGAGGAAGACGAGGCCTGATCAATGAAGTGGCGACATGTGCCCAGCTCTATGTTACAATGAGCTGCATTTCTGAATTTGTCTAGGCCAGTGGCTGAGACGTGCCTACTGTCACCTGTCTGAGTGAGAATGTCTATTATGTTTATCCCATCCCTGTATCACCATTCTCTGTTGGTTGTGAAGGGGGCAGATATCATGTCTCTTTATTGAACAGACCTTCTCATCAAGAGGCATCCACTCAAAGAGCCACCCCTGAGGAGTCCCGTTAGCTTCTGGACTTATTTATACAAGATCCTGGATCTCACCTTAGCCTGATGCAAGGATGGGATGAGAATTTTGAGCGTCTTGGGAGGTGGTAAATGTACTTGCATGTGGGGGAAATAGAAATGGTTTCTAGTCAAAAAGTGGACTGTGATAGGCCAGAGATGGTCGCCATTTCTTTGATACCCCTCCCCTGGCAGAGTGGAGTCTAATATTCCTCTCCTCCAATAGGAGGAGCTGATCTTATTGACTTGGTTGACCAAGAGAATGCAGCAGAATGGGCATTTTGGGGTTCTTGAGACAAGATCATAAGTCTTGAGGATTTCACCTGGGCCTTTTGCAACACTATCTGGGAGCCGCGAACCACCACGCTGGAAGTGTAGGCACTTCAGTTGACATTTCGACTTTGCACAGTCCTCCAACTATCAGCATCCAGGATGCACATAGTATGAATCCCTTGGACCCTGACCAGCCCGTCCACCAGTTCAATGCCATGTGGACTAAAAGAATTGCCCAACTAAGCTCTGCCTGAATGTCTGACCCACAAAATTGTGAGAAAAAATAAAATAAATTGCCATTAGGCTGCTAAGTTTGGGGGAAATTTGTTACGCAGCAGTAGATAACCAGAACACGATACTTTCCTCTTTCTGGCTGCCAGTTTTCTCACCAACAAAATGTGAGATTTGAATCATACCTCTAAGTATCTTTGAATTTTAACAAAATTAGCAAAATAACACATAGCTATTTTCATTAGATGCCATAAGCTTGCTTATAAAATCATCCATAGATAGTGACGATTACAAATTATGTCACCTCTGACTAAAACATCAAATGTAGAGTTAACATACACAATGACCAGCATTCTGGCTGAATACAGGCTAGCAAGGTTAGTGTTTTTATACGGAGATAAAGTGATTTCTCCACAGTGACTCTCCGTGGCTAAACGCACCCAAATTACCTTATATCTAAAACATCTAAGTCTTTCAAACAAAATTTCCCTTGAATGAGGCATATGAAAATTGATCTAGAAGATGAATTCCTATCTGCAGATAAATTGGTGATCATATGTGGGTAAATAGGTATACTTCTGTCAATTCACTGAGCATAAGAGTTCTTAACTCAGTCCATACACCCTCAAGGAATCCATGGATAGAACTCAGAGAGGGTCCATGTACATTCATGGGGAAAAAATTATATATTTCCTTAACCTTTAACTGAATTTAGTATTAACTTCAATTATGAATACTGGTGACAAATCAGAAAATATTAGCAGTCCTTGTGATTTTTATCACCAGTAGAAATCACCAATATTTTCATATCACATAACGGTTGCTACAGACATTTCAAATTACCATGTATACTCATCACAACTTTGAACTTGGTGTTATTAACCCTACAAATAAAGTCATATTTAATGCATTAATAAAGATATATATATATCCTACTATATCACAAATTTGCTTTTGATATTTTGATAATATTTTACCATAATCGGTTTCCTTCTCAATGCTCTGTGTTTTAATTTACGTATTTAAAAACGTTATTCGGAGAGAGGGTCCATAGGCTTTTCTAGACTACCAAAGGGGTCCCTGACACCAAACAGTTCAAACAAACCTGATTTCCAGCCCATACTATGGCTCTGAGCTCCCCTGACTCTCCAGCCAGCCAGCACGTGTCCAGGACTTGCCATGGACCCAAGGTGATCTCAGAGGTCAAAGGCCAACACAGTCGTGTTCCTTGATGCTCTGCTTCCCTTTCCTGTTTGCCACATGAGTTGCTCTGAGCGTCAGCCAATCTGTGGCCTCTATCTCACTCCTGCCCCTCATTCCTCACAGTGATTCTGCCTCATTCTTCATTATAGGAAAGATAGAACTTCCTCATTCTATCCATGGCCAGTGCGTCTATTGCTAATAGATGCTGTTCTCTCTCTGATATATATTTCCACATCTCATGTCTCTTCTGAATTTGAAAGTCTACATGTTCAACTGCCTGTTTGTCTTGAATATACATCACACACCTCGAGCTAAACAGGATCTCTCTGACCAGCTCCTGCCTCATACGCTCGGCCTCTCGTGGACACCTAGGCACGCAGGTGACGGCGATTCCGCGCTTTAGAAACTCTGGTGCCTTATCTGGACTTAGTTTCCTCCCCCCACGGCCAAACTCGGTAATATTTCATCTGTCCCTTTCATTGGGTCTGAAACCCACTTCTCTTTCTTGACTCAGACCCTGCTCAATTCTTCCCGTGACCATTATAATGACCTTTCAAAGAATCTCTTGGTTTCTAGTATCTCATTTTTTCAGTCCCACTCGAATTATCTTTCTAGAACTCAAACCATCTCACTTTCCACCTTAAACCAATGAATCTCGCCTGGGTGAGTGGTTAAAACACAGATTTCCGGGTGTCACCCCCGGGGTAGCTGATCCAATCCTCTGTTTGGGGGCCCAGAAATTCGGATGTCTAGCCAGTTCCCTGGTGCTGCTGCTGTTGGCCCGAAACCACATGTGGAAATTGCTAGCCTAGACCATTTGTCCTTAAACCTGTTTGATTTGCAATTCTTCCAGGAATAAATGCTTCAGTATAAACCCGGACATCTGTATGCCTATTTATTTATAAATTATATACATGTTCTAATGCACTAACATAGTGGGTACATTCTAAAACACACTAAAAATAATCATTAAAAAGATGATACCTAAACAAATAGAAAGTTCAAGAACAGTCTTCCTGCATCCAAATGGATCATGTTGTCTACAGAGGATTCTGGGAGGGACAGAGAGTAATAAACCTGTGAGGTCACATATCAAGTCTTATATTCTTGCTCTTCCTGGTCAATTACAGTCGGCCGCTTGCTCTCCAACACTGGCTCCAAGCCACAGGTCACCACTTGAAGAGGCCTCCTTAACTTCTCTAAGCCTCTGTGTCGCCCTTTGACAAAATATTAGTAACTACTTCACGGGATTGTTTTTAAGATGAAATGTCACATGCATAAAAATGTCCCTAGTATACAGTAAATGCTCAATTAGCGTTGACTCCTGTGATTGCTCCTAGATAGACACCTCATGCTATGACCTCGCTGGTCAGTTTCCTGAATGAACGTCTCCGCCTTCCTGTCCTTGCTTGTGTCGTATCCTCTACCTGGAATATACTTCCTTCATCTCCACTCGGTAATAACCATCTCCTCTTTCAGAGTGCAGCTAAAAATGGTATATCCCCTGTGAGAACTTAGCCGAACCTCCTGGCGTAATTAATTGCTCTCTTCTCTGAGTCCCCGTAGCACGTTTGCAAGCCTTTGCATACGGCTTTCCACACTGTACTATGTACAGTTCCTTACGTGCCAGTTCCTCCGACACTGCCAGCACCGTGGTGGTCTGAGCAGTGCCTAGCGGACCTGTGCATCCATCACATCCCTCACGAAAATGCCTGGCACGCACAGGTACTCGATACTGGCTGTGAAAGAGTAAGGACGTGAGGGCGACCGTCCTACCCCAGCCTCGCCTGTGACCTTGTGCTCAGCCACAGGTGGTGTCTTCCCCAAGTCACTCCCCGCTTCTGCCCCACTTGCCCTGGTCCCTGGGCCAGTGAGGCTGAGATATAACAAAAGATAAATGTTTCGGTGTTTGCCGTGGGTTCCTGCACACAGCTCCCAAACCCCCGGAATCTCCAGAATGATGAGTGTCTTTGGCATGCGAAGGGGAAGTCTGGTTCTGGGGGCTCCTGGATAGCTTCGGGATGGGGCTGTTCACCAGAAAACAGAGCCTTAATCAGAAACGTGGAGATTTCAGACCTCTCCCCCAACTTCTAGGGAGGGGAGGAGGGCTGGAGATTGAGTTTAATCACCAATGGCCAATGATTTAACCAATCTTGCCTATATAAGGCAACCTCCATAAAAAAACTCCCGAACAACAGGGTTCAGAGAGCTTCTGGACTGGGGGACATGTCCATGTGCTGGGAGGGCGGTGCACCCCAATTCAGTGACAGAAGCTCGTGCGCTCAGGACCCTTCTGGATCTCACCCCAAGTACCTCTTTGTTCAGCTGTTCATTTGAATCCTTCATAATATCCTTTCTAATAAACAAGTAAACGTAAGTAAGTGTTTTCCTTGGTTCTGTGAACTGTTCTGGCAAATTATCACACCCAAGGTGGGGGTGTGGACACCGCCCACTTCCAGACAGGTGGTCAGAAATACAGGTGGGAATGTGAGGCCTGGACCAGCGTGGGGGCAGTCCCGTGGGACGGAGTCCTTCCCTGTGGGGTGTGCGCTAACGCTGGGCGGTCAGGGTCAGAGTACAGGAAGCTGTGGGACCCCACTGTATGTCCGGAGAGCTGAGCACTGGTTGGCATGGGGAAACCCACCCATCTGGTGTCAGAGCGTGAGTAAAAGAGGCCAGTTAGGTTCGGAACGGGGGTCTGCAGCCGTCTGAGAGACACGCCAGCCCACCTGAGCGGCACCACGCCTGGAGCTGTACCCTCCACAGTGCCCGTCTGTTCACCTGAATCGTGTGTCTACAGAATGCTGACCAACAGAGCCTGTCGAGTTGATATCTCAGTTATTCTCCCTGGTTTCTATAATATCATACTCTTGGGAGAAGAAGAAGAAGAAGAAGAAGAAGAAGAAGAAGAGGAGGAGGAGGAGGAGGAGGAGGAGGAGGAGGAGGAGGAGGAGGAGGAGGAGGAGGAAGAAGAAGAAGAAGAAGAAGAAGAGGAAGAAGAAGAAGAAGGAGAAGAAGGAGAAAGGAGAGGGGGAGGGGGAGGGGAGGGGGAGGGGGAGGGGGAGGGGGAGAGGGAGAGGGGGAGGGAGAGGGAGAGGGAGAGGGAGAGGGAGAGGGAGAGGGAGAGGGAGAGGGAGAGGGAGAGGGAGAGGGAGAGGGAGACGATGACGGCCTTCCCTGATTGTGAAAGCTCTCCCTAACCCCATTGATAAGATTGCCCAAGCTCCCAAGGCCCTCAAGCCTTCTAATCATGTTTCTCTGCGTCAGCACCTGGCCCTCTGCGGCAGGTGTCCCAGCGCACACCCTCCTCCCCCTGAAGCAGGGTAAAACGTGTCTGTGCGTGCTCCCTGCTCACCAGCATCACAGCGGTTGTCCTCAGGGATCGTCTGCAATCCCTCAGACTTGGTCCCTGGGTTCCTGCGTGAGCTTCCGCTTTGTAAATCGTTCTTGCCAAGTGCGTGAAAGAAAAATCGGAACCACTGACATTGCAATAAACCAGTCAAAGCCCTTCTACCACCTGCGAACCGGGGTAACCCCATCACCCCCCTCTGCCCACACTCCCTATTCACTGGCGCTCTGCTCACCTGTGCACGTGGTTTCGGGGCCACTTTGTGTGGAAGATAAGGTGGCGTCATGACACGTCAAGTGTATTCTCCAACCACGGGCACAGCATAAGCGAGCCAGACATGCCCTCGTCAACCCTAATGAAAGAAGAATATCAGACCCATTAAAAGGCTAAAGTCAAATCACCCTTCAGTGCTTTTTCTTCTCATCAGCAATAATGCTCGTTAATTCTAATATCTTTGCTTTCAGGCATGAACTATGAGATCTGAACAGAAATTTCATTTGTAATGAACACATTCTGACAGGAGTAGAATTATGAGTCTACTGGTAATAATAATCATAAACCATCGAAGGGAACCCGAGGGTCCTATGTCCTCTAAGCTGGCAGGGGATCTGCGAGGCCCTCTGTCTGCGACAAGGTCTTGGGAGGCACCAGGAGCGTCTGTAGAAGCCGTGTGACTGTGGAATCATGAGGCTGCCCTTCTAATCAACAGACCAGAATGCGTGCATCTGTTCCTGACCTGATCTGGTGATGGGGACAGGGAGCCCTTCTTTTGAAAAACCCTAAGTGCCCATTGATGAGCGTGTGTTTGGTTAGTTTACAAGGATGCCTTTTCTGTGCAGGGAGATTACTGAAAGGATACGTGAGCAAGTAGGTAGAAGGCCACGAAGTCACCTTGGAACCCAGAGATTCCGATTCTGAGTCTTCCTAAAGAGAAAGGTAAGCCTTCCCCATGATTAAGACATCAGCATAATAACCATGATCTTGTTTGACTTAGCGTGTATATTTCCCATTGGAGGAAACCCTGGAGCTCTGAACACAGTAGGTACCTAACAAATATTTGTTCCATAAGAAAGTGATTAAGTTCAGCTTTGCCACTATCCATCACCATCCAATTTTTCCCTGTTCTTCAAGGAATAAGGGCTGCCCAGCCCTAACCCCACAACCACACTACGGGCAAAGGGAAGACCTCATGGGATGGCCACGCCAGCGCCAGGCTCCTCACCTCCAAAATCATTTAACATGCAACAATAGACGACTACTATTTTAAGCCTCCGTACTTGGGTCTGTATCACCAATAGCCAAATCCAATTTTAATTGATCCTGATACATACTACTGCTCCATTTCACAGAGAAACAAACCCGTCCAGCGCGATGGAGATGTCTGCGTGGAGCGCACAGAGAGAGCAAGACGCCAGGACCCCGCTCTCTGACAGCGAAGTCTTGTTCTTCTGAATGTGCTCATGACTGCAGAGGCCATGAATCAACAGAGCAATTAGAATTGTTATGTCTCTTGTAATATTGAGTTAGAAAAAGGATTTGGTTTCAATAGATGAAAGGGAAAAGAAATGAGAAAGAGAGCCTGTGTGGAAATGTGTGTGTGGAGGGCTGCCAGGAGAGAGGCCAGCCAAGAACGGATTTAACACAATTGCTTACCAAACGGGCAAAGGACAGGACATGCAATTCACAAGCGAGGACACACAATTAGAAGACAAATGGGAAAAACATTGTATTTCTGTAGATATCAAGGAAAGGCGAATTGAAACAACAGTTTGATGCCTTCTAAGACAACAGAGAACGGCAACACCCATGTTACCATGCCGCTGTGAAACATACCCAGACGGACCCGGGAGAAAATACAATTTGAAAAACCCTCCTGAAGCAGCCTGCCAAGAGTCATGCAAATGTGCATGCCCTTTATCTTAAAGGAAATAGCGGAAAGAAAGAAATAGCTTTAGATATATAAAGGCGCAAAGCATAACAATATTAAGAATGCCAGAGTTTAAAATTAATGAACGGGCCCATGAACAAGAGGCTGTTTATGTTATGTGGACAATTAACCAGATGGAATATGAACATGATACAGTGAGCTCAGGCCCTGGCCCCTCTGGTCCGGACTCCTGCAATGGATTTGTTCCTCTTTTCCAGTTCTGGCCTCACCAATCCGGGCCCCACCGGGCCACCAGATGTGTTTCATGAGGATGGCATTCCCGCCACCTGCCCTGTTCTCAGAGGTCCTCGGGGCCGCTGTGAGGTCTGTTGCACCTGCCTCTCCTGCCTCATTTCTTGCACGGGCCCCACCTGAAGGCCTCTGTTCCTGCTGCAGGAAGCACAGCATCAACACATTCATTTCCTGAAGACGCACCCGTAGCTCAATGTCTGCTTATGCTGTAGCCTCTGCCTGGAACAGGCTTGCTTCATGTCCACTTGGTGAAATCCTTATCATCCTTCACAGCCCAGCTGACAGGGCGAGCCGGGCTTTGCTCACGCATCTTCAGAACTCCAGGGGCCTCATCTGAGCAACAGGGACCAGGGCGCCTTCAAACTGCCTGTTTGTAAAGATGTTTTTGATTTTCTATATCTCCGTCGCCAGGTTGAAGAAACCATGCTTTTCTTGGGGCTTCCAATGAACCCTGTGTAGACGTTTATCATGGTTCCCATCCTTCCTGATTGCATGGATTCTTACATATGTCTCTCTCTTCAACCCCTTGAGGTCATGGGGACAGCATCATAACCAATCATATCAGCATCGTATTCACCAGCATTACTTAACGCTCAGGGTATGCCAAGCTCTGTGCTGTGCATTTTGCATGTTATCTGCATACCCCATTAACATTTTACAACTCGAGTAAAGTATGTTGTTGATTCGTCTCAATATAAAATATGAGGAAACCGAGGCTCAAAAATGTTAAGTCACTTTCCCAAGGCACAAAATAAGTAAAAGGCATCGCCAAGAAGGGAACCCTGGTCTGTTTGACTCCGGCTATCTACCCAACATACCGACTCATTCTCTTTTCTAGCTGGCACCTAATAGGTGTTCAATGATTGTTTCAAAAATAAAATTAGGTGGCAGTATGGATAAGTGTTTACAGCAGACAGAATGAAAGCGCACGTAACAATGTATCTACACATTGATTACAACCCAATTAAAACCATGTGTGTATATTTGTCAGGCTACATGGGAACCTGGTGACAGCAAAGGTCAATGTATTAGAAGAACAGAATTCTGTCACTTTTTAAATGCATTTTGCCCTTGCATGCTATTCTTAAATTGCTTGCCAAGACTTTTGTTCAGGAGCTAACTCAGTGCTGTGCTACTATCAGAGCTCCTAAGATCATTATGTATCAACTGCCTAGAGGAAGCCAGAAAGCAGAGGTCCTCACTGGTTAGCAGCTGGATGTTCCTGGCGGGAACTGTGTGCACACCGGCAGGCCAGAAGTACTGATAAGGAACAAGAAGAAATGCCAGTTTCCTTTTGTGCTGAATTGCCATCCATAAGGAGAACTTGCACAAGACCTTGATTCTGTCTGAGAACTGAACAAAACCAGAATTTCCCAGGACCATTTCATAGAAGCAGATTCCAAAGATGGATCTCTAAGTAAGCTCTCCACCTTCTCAGAGAACGTATTGAAAGAGTAGGAGAGAACGGAGAGAGACAGAAAACGAAAGGAGAGAGAAAGGGAAGAAAGAAGAAGAATTTGTGATTGGACAAAGAGAGAAAAGGGCAGATTAAAACTCATATCAATCCACCCATTGGTTCTCTTAAGAGTTGTCCCTGAGAGTGTGCATTTCAGAATGTGCTGTTGTTTAATGAACAGGACAAATGACGGCACCATTAACAGAAGTCAATGAGAAATCAGAGGAGCAGGTTCTTTGGGAAGGAATATAAGCCCGTAAAGAGGACTCAATAAATGTTTGTGTACAGACCATTCAATGAAAGTGTCTTATGTGTTGAGTCTCAGTTCCCAGTAGGACATTTTTCATGGCCTGCCAAAATTAGGAACACCTCCTCTCAAGGGGCAAAGATGACATCTCAGTAAATTTTCTATTTCAATAAGATAGAAATTGCAAGTCAGCAAGAAAGAGAGACAGGCTACACAGTTTCCTGAGTCTTGTATTCCCAATCAAATGCCGGGCCCAGAAATAGCCAGGCTATGTCTGCACAGTTCTTCTCGCCTGCCTAGGGTGATTTTGGACAAGGGGATTCCTCAAGTATCCCAGGAATCCTGGCCTCTCCAGGTCCAAATATGTTGGGTGCAGATGAGAAAGTTTGCTTGCAACAGAGCTGAGCCAGTCTGAGCAAAACGATGGTGCTTTCTTCCATGAAGGGTCCAACCCTTTGTACTGCTTCCCTGGGGGCAGAAAAGATGGGTGCTTTGTGGCACCCACTTATTACTTGAGACCCCAGGGTTAGTGTTATTCAATATGTTTAAATGAAAATGGGGGGGGGGGAAGAACACAATTTCCAACAAAGAATAATTTGAAACAGGAAATTTGGAATCATTTCATGATCTTGTTTGTGGCAGAAGTTGACCTTCATGAAAGGTATCTCTTAGTCTCTGGGGAGGGACACACAGACCATCGCATTATTGTTTACGAACAATAATATTCATATGCTTTCATCCTGTTACTTCCATAAGCAGGAAGACTTGCTTAGTGGAGGTATCTCTGGGTCTCAGACCATGAGCAGATTTTCCTATGGTGAAGGGAAAGACTAAAGCTTGGGAGGGTAAGTTGGGTGGGGGTAGGTTGAGTGTAGGTTGAGTGGGGGTAGGTTGAGGGTAAGTTGGGTGGGGGTAGGTTGAGGGTAATTTGGGTGGGGGTAGGTTAAGTGTAATTGGGTGGGGGTAGGTTGAGCGTAGGTTGAGTGGGGGTAGGTCAAGGGTAGGTTGGGTGGGGATAGGTTGAGGGTATGTTGGGTGGGGATCAGTTGAGGGTATGTTGGGTGGGGATATGTTGAGGTAGGTTGGGTGGGGTAGGTTGAGGATAGTTTGGGTGGGGTATATTGAGGGTAGGTTGGGACTACCCTGACATTGAGGCCCCTTCGAGGGCTGACTATCCACCCTTCTGCAATTGTAAGGGAACAGCACAGCTTTGTCTTGCAGGGTCTGACGTTTCTCTCCATCCCTCAGCAACCCCATCTCTTCCTTTCCTTCCCTTTATAAGTCAACAGGAAAAATAACATTCCTGAAATAAGAGATTTATTTCTCGTCAAAATAGAACCTTCCTTTATGTAGCTACCCATAAGCTTCCTTGCTGAAGCACCACATTCAAAAGCAGCTATAAGTAAAAAGAATTTGCTCTTATCATAAATAAAAGATTGTATATGCAAACTTATTTGCAGTAAAATCTTACGATAAAAAATATAATTTATACCCTAGTTTCTCCTGTGTATTTTATGTAATATCCTAGTAAAATATTTTCATTTTACAACATGTACCTATTAAAACCATTCCTTATAAAACTGTCGGCATAAAATAAAATACAAAAACTGGAAGGAAAAAGCAGAGGAAAAGAAAATATATCAAAAAGAGGTGATGTAAGGCAACAGAAAGATGCTTATGGAAATCCTCCCAAGGACATATAAATAACAGTACTACGGAGGCTGTGGAAGGTGCTGATAATTAACTAGGATCTTTTAAGGTGAGAAATACTTCAATCCTTAGATGGTCATTCTTTTCTCTGCGCTAACAAGGAATTCTAGCACAATGAAATTTGCAGACAGGACCTTACTAGTGAGATAGAATGAGTCTACAAAATAAGTCAATTAAAAAGAAAGGATCCTGAAAATGACAAATATGGTGTGTGAAAATGCTGCCCCACATTTGATTGATGTTTACTCTGGAGTAAACAGGTGCTCCTCCCACCTACCAGGGAGGTGCAGCCTGTTAGCCAAGGACCCTTCAAACCAACTAATTAGACCTGCCAATCTCTGTTAAGTTGTATTTACTATTCATTTGTAAATGGTTTCAAATGTATGTAAGAATCATAAAAAGAACTCCAGATGCCCTTCTTCCATATTCTACAATTTAAAAGTTCACCACATTCTCTTTCATACTATTTAAATTATTAAATATTTAAAAAATTATATATATATTATATATATTTTATATTTTGATTTTATATATATATATATATATATATATAATCATTAATAGTAAGTTGCTAATTTGTGATACCCATTTACCCCTAAAATGTCACTGTGTATTATTTGGGGGCACTCTCTTATGTAACTAGGGTAACATAATCAAAATGAGGAAAGTAATATTCAATATTATCTAATCTATAGATCTTATTCAAATGTTGCCAATTGTCTCGTGCCCTTATATCTAAAAAGATAAATAACTACAAAGGAAGAAAAATCAAAATAAAATTGAGTCCAGGATCCAATCCAGGGTCACCTGCTACATTCAGTTGTCATGTCTCTTTGGTCTCCCTTAATCTGGGGCAGTATCTCAGTCTCTTTGGTTTTTTTGTTGTTTTGGGTTTTTTACCTTCACTTTTTGAAGAGTACAGGCCACTTAGTTTGTAGGGTGACTTGGTGTGGTCTGACGTTTGCTCACGATTATATTCGGATTACCCTCATTTGGCAGGATAGCCACAGAGGCGACACGCCCTTCTCAATGTATCATATCAGGAGACAGACAGACGTTGATTTGTCTCACAAATGGTGATGACGTTGATGACGTTGACCACTTTGTTAAAGGGGTGTATCATAAAATTACTCTTCTCCCTTTGTAATTAACAAGTGGAAATACTTTGCGATTAAGTAAATATCCTGTTCCTCATCAAATTTTTTACCCAATAGTTCCAGCATCTATTGGTGACTCTTACCTAAGTCAATAATTACTGTGGCAGGTGCCCAGTGAGAAGGGACGCCACGCTCCTTGGAAGGGGTATAGCAGTATCTCCGCAGGATCTGATGGCTTAATTTTTGACTCAAAAAATAAAGCAGAACCTATTTTTACTACAATCTATAGAAAGTAAAGATCAACAAAATTGTCTAATGAGGACTAGATGGAACATAGAATCCACTTTCTGGGCAGCGGTAATTCTCAATAGAAGGGTGAGATTCTTATTGCTATCAAAGAAGCCATAGGTTTAGAAAAGTTGACAAACACTACACTAGACGTTTTCCTTTTGAGAGAAATTAACCTCCAGTTTAGAAAACAGAATGGTCGTTTTTCTCCTAAGGAATTGTTCTGTTTTTATGCAAAGACATTGTGAGTTATGTAACCAACCAAGTTTTGCCTTTCGACAACACCTGCTAGAAAACTAACAGCCTGAACTGTGTTCGGTTCATCACGTCAGGTCCTTTAAGTGTACATTTTCGGTCTCATTTCTGGACCATTTACTGTTTCCAGATAGTTTTTCTTTCTTCTTTTGCTCTAATGAACAGCATGTGCATCTGATTTTATTGGGTATTTCTGTAGCCAGATAGAAACCTTGTGGACTAAGGTAGGCATAAAACTAACTAATTAAATAGTCTGTGCTTTTTTGCTTCATCAGTTGCTGTCCCAAATCTCCAGAATCAAATCCCTTATCAGTTAGGCTATCTTATTTTGTTCCGTTTGACATGGCACGTTGGAGGAGGGGCTGGTGAAAGAGCTCATGAGAAACATTAAGTCAGTTCCACTGGTTAATTCAGTGACTATCTTTCCAGAACCCTAAGATAACGTCACTAGTTATTGCCTGTCCCATGGACTGGGTCCTTCTTGGTGCAGATAAAGGCGCACTGACAGAGGCATCAGAAGGTCCATCCAGAAGTAACTCCACCTCTGCCACAGAATAGCTGTGTGACCTGGAATACATTAATTCCACTCTCTGAGCTTGAGCATCCTTGTCAGAAATTGGGACTAAGAGCCCCGGAACTGCCTGCCCCACCCAACTGCTGGAAAACCCAATAGGAAAGTGCTTAACGAACAGCAAGGTCCCAGGATTCCTCATCACCTTGCCATCTGGTGAGATAATCGGACCATACACAAGTGAACAAAGGCACAAACAATTTAATTTCAGGCCATGGTAAGTGCTATGAAAACAAAACAGAGTAAGAGATTCGAGAATGAAGCGGGGGAGGGTGATTTCAGATCAGATGGCCAGAGGAGGAGCGGGTATTTCATCAGAGACTCGAACAATGAGAAACGGAAAGCTAAGCAGAGACGACAAGAGCATCTGAAGCGGAGATAACAACCCAAAGGCAGGACGCAACCTGACGTGCTCAAGTGAGTGCAAGAGGCCAGTGTGGCTGAGGGTGGTTTGCACAGCGAGATGCCAGTCTCTCTGCAGCCTTAGCATGAAGGGCACGGGCTCTTTGAGTCCACCTACCTGGGCACACCTCCCGGAGGGCTCTGCCTCTTACCATCATGGTGGAGGTACTCAACCTCTCGGCCCTACAGCTTTCTCAAATACAAAGCAGATACAATAAAAGAAGCCACTGCACAGGCTTGTGTAAGAATTGATGGCATGTGCTTAGCAATGCACTTGGTACAGGTGCACTCTAAGAAGCATTAGCCATCACTTTGGGTCCACTCTGACGTCTCTACCAGCTGAGCATCCATGGCCCTCACAGAATAAACCATGCAACTCAGGGTTCAAGGGTATCTTATAAAATGTGTCTGTTACAATAAGAAGTCAGTTCCTCAAGGATAGAAAACACATCAGCTGCGGCTCCTCGGCACCTACACAGAGCTGCACACAGTAGGTGCCCAATAAGATACTAACCGGGGTGAATGTCTGTGCAAGATGGCAGTAGTAACAAGCCCGCTATGAAATGCAGGCAGAAAATCGTGCTCCCCAGGGCCCAGCTCCTACAAAATTCACAACGGGCACAACTTGTCTTTAAACTCAAGCTATGTGAAATGTGTTCAGATCACCCTAACGTATTCAGACGCATGCTCACCTTAAGTAATGTGTTGTCTCAGGAGTGAGTCCCCGGCTCCGCCGTAACAGCTGACTTCTATCAACGATTCGGGAAAGAGGCATTTGTCTGATTCCTCACCCAGGGTCTGAACAAATGGCTCCTCAGACAACCATTGCACACCTCCCACCACCGCCACGGTCTCCAGGTTCTGACTTCTCATGCTGATCATGCTAGGAATGTAATCAAGTCCCTCTGTGGAGATGTTAATTATCGCCTCAGGCGTTGAACAAACGTAAGAGTTTGGTTTCTGACCATGTTGCCTAATGAGAGGACACCCCAGTGGAGCTGGAGGGCTTGTCAGCTGCTACTCCAGGGCCCTTGATGGTATCTGGGAGCTATAGTCCAAATGATCCAGCCTTTATCCCCCAGGTTCCCCGCCGCACCTGCTTCTGGGGATGCAGCCCTGGACACGGAACTTGGCTCTGTCATGTCCTCCAGCCAGCCCAGCAGCATCTTCCAGCCCAGGATGTCCCTCTGGAAAGCTGATCCAGCTCTGGCAAGCCTCCCCAGATAGATAAGGGAGGAAATCAGCTTTTCTGTCCTCCATCACCAGGCTGCCAGGGACAGCAGGACCCAAAGACGCAAACAGAAATCAACTGCCTATCTCCATGTTTTAAGCTTCAGTTTTAATCCAGCTCAGAGTGGGATTAGCTGCCTCAGAGGCTGCTAATTGCCAGATGGCTGCTGATAGCCGACCGCAGAAACATGTGTGTCGGAGCCTGCCATGGAGCCTTAGAAAGTCACAACTAGGTGGGATCTTCGTGAAATCGGCCAAGCTTTCATCACTTCATCGTCTCAACAAGGACACAGGAAAGGCGGCTGCTCTCGGATGCACAGTGAGTGAACGGCACGGGCCTGGGATCTTTCTGCGGGTTTTGTGTGAATGAAGGGGAGAAAGACAGAAGAGCATTGAGACAGCAGCTCAGCCCTGGCTGATGATGCCCTGCTGCCCCCAGAGAGGGGCAGGAGCAAGAGGAAGGGAAGTTAATTTACTGAATATCTCCTGTGTTCTAGACATGATGTCAACTGCTCTCCTGTGTAATGCCTGCGTTCTGATCACCTGTGGGACCCTGACCCCACTTGCAATCTTGGGTAAACACTTCCGCTCCTACGTCATGTGTTGACGTAGTAATGTGTTGTCTCAGGAGTGAGTCCCCGGCTCTTCCAGGTGGAGAAGGGTAGACTGGATGATCTGAGACAGAAGTGGTCTCGTTCTTCAGTGTGTACCAGAATGTCCCGAGGGCGTGTCAGCACACATTCCCGGCCCCTCCCTCAGTGGGTGTGGAATTAGACCTGGGAATGTCCAACACGCTCCCAGCGACACGGGTGCTGCTTGTCTGTGGACCACCCTCAGTGGTCCCACGTTACTGTAGGGCGCAGCCACCAACTCCAAAGCTAAACAGCGTGAGTGAGTCCATGAACAGGGAACACTGAGCCTTTCAGTGCCTTCGTTTCTTCATCTCAAGTTCTTCAGCTTCACTGACTTCCCTCCACTTCAGCCGCCCACGGCCACTGTCACTCACTGGACCTTGTCACGCCCTAAAGTGCCCCACCTCCAAAAGCCACTGCCATAAAAGGACAGAGGGCGGATTCAAGAGAAGGCTTTGGCTTCTTTGGGTTTTTCATAGAAAAGATGACATTTTGTTTAAAAAAATAATAAGCCAGTGGGTCAAGTTACAATCAGAAGAAGGGAAATCAATAGAGGCACGTTCTGAAGATGGCAGTTTTGAAGTTTTGAGGGAGAGACGGGGTCCAGAAAGCCTGCAATGTATGGAAACTACATACCTTACTTATGAAAAGAGACCAGAGCAGCACGCAGATCAGTGCTGAGACTCAGCTGTATTGTTCAACAGGAATGAAATAGAGAGACTAAACATCTTCCTATAGAACTCAGGAAAAGAACACAACAGGAGGAAATCTTTTATAATAAAGTAGTAAAGACAATGTTGCAAATTAATACTTTTTAGAAAGAAATCAGCAGAAACGAATAAAGAATTACACGAAGAAAAAATAAAAAGGATCCAAATTGGAAAGGAGGAAGTGAGACTGTCATTATTTGCAGATGACATGAAAACCCTAAAGACTCCATCAAAAGTCCACTAGATTTAATAAGCAAATTTGGCAAAGTAGCAGGATACAAGATTAACACCAAGAAATTGACGGCATTCTTATATACCAATAATGAACTCACAGAAAGATAAACCAAAAAAAAAAAAAAAAATTCCATATACCATTGCGGCAAAAAATTTAAGATACCTAGGAATAAACTTAACCAAAGGAGTAAAGGACCTATTTGCAGAAAACTATAGGACAATGAAAAAAGAAATAGAGGAAGATATAAAAAAAGTAGAAGTATATACCTTGTTCATGGATTGGAAGAATTAACATCATTAAAATGACCATACTACCCAAAGCAATCTATAGAGTCAATGCAATCCCCATTAAAATACCAACGATATATTTCACAGAACTATAACAAATACTTCAAAAGTTTATATGGAACCAGAAAAGACTCTGAGTAGCCACAGCAATCTTGAAAAAGAAGAACAAAGTAGGAGGGATCACAATACCGGATATCAGGTTATACTACAAAGCCAGTGTAATCAAAACAGCCTGGTACTGGCACAAGAACAAGCATATAGATCAATGGAATAGAACAGAGAACCCGGAAATTGACCCAAGACATTATGTTCGATTAATATTTGACAAAGGTGGCAAGAGCATACAGAGGAGTAAAGACAGCCTCTTTAATAAATGGTGTTGGGAAAATTGGACAGTTACATGCAAAAAAATGAAACTAGACCACCAACTTACACCATACACAAGAATAAACACAAAATGGATAAAAGACTTAAATGTGACTCATGAATCCATAAAAATCCTAGAAGAAAATGTAGGCAACAAAATTTCAGACATCACACGCAGCAGAATTTTCACAGATACAACACCTAAGGCAAGAGAAACAAAGGAAAGAATTACAAAAGCTAAATTTTTAAAGAAGCAAAAAATATATAGTTGATACAATTAAGAAAAAAGGTTAGGAATATGAGATTTAAAAATGACATTTAACCACAAATATAAGGTTTACTTTTTAAACACTGAGTGAGTATTATATTAACCCTGCCAGTAAATTTGAAAATCACTAGGAAAAGAGTTTCTAGAAAAATCTATAAATCATCAAAATTTATTTGTGAGCTGAACAAACCAAGTCATTCAATAATCATAGACAAACCTGAAAGAGTTCAATTGACTGTATCCATGTATCCATATACATATCTATACATATGTGTATATGTATCATTTTTAACTATGCATAATTATATTTAGTTATATATAATTTTTCCAAATTGTGTGTGTATATATATATATATACATATATATATATATATATATATATATATATATATATATATATATGAAGCAAGCTATACCCAGGTGAAACTTGCATGTTCTCAGGAGACAGGTAATCCCTGTGGTACCCCGAACAACAATCCCTTATTTACAGTTTTTAAATCCCAAAACCTCTGCAAACCCAATTTGTTTGATAAAACATTTAAAGACAAAAGCTGACCAAAGCTTATTTAACAGTAAAATTTGACCTGCATTGATACACTTGTGCTTATTACTTCAATTATTCATTTCCTACCATGGTGTAAAGTAGTCGCATTTTATTTTGCTCCTCTGTCCCGAGTCCCTGTGGCTGCGGTACGTAACGCACAGTGCATGACGTTTATTACCTTTCTACAAATCCAAGGTTCTGAATTCAGAAACATTTAGTCCCAAGGGCTCCACCGCAGGTCTCGTGGGCCTGTGTAAACAGTTACAGAGCACAGAATTACATCTGAAGTTTCTCAACCACTTTAAGAAGTTAGTGAACCCTGATCTAAAATTGGCCAAAGAGAGTTCACGCCACAAGAAAATTATAGTCTAAATTTAGAAGCAAAAAAAAAAATGAGATAAAAGATATTTTTCATTTTTTAAACTTGTACTGAAACTATGGTCACGGTCATGAGTTGATGTGTCCCCCCCAAATTCATAGATTGAAGTCCCGACGCCCAGGACCTTGGAATGTGACTATGTCTGGAGAGAGGGTCTTTAAAGAGGTAATTCAGTTAAAACAAGTTTGCAGGAGTGGGCCCTGATCCAACATGACCAGTGTCCTCATAAAAAGAGTAAATGTGGACACGTGCACATACACATGCATGTGCGTGTACCCATGCACACACACATGCATGCACACGCAGAGGAAAGGCCATGTGAGGACACCGAGGAAGCAGCTATCTACAAGGACAGAGGCCTCACAAGGAACCGATTCTGCCCACACCTTGCTCCTGGGCTTCTAGGTCTCGAGAACTGTGAAAAAATAAATAACTGTTGCTTAATCTACCCAGAACGTGGTACGGTGTCACGGCAGCCCTAGCAAACGTATACAGTCGTGTTTCAATATTCAGGTTTAATGACTACCAGTACTCATTCCACCATGATGAAACCATCTCTTTTCCTTCCCTCTGGATGCCACTTCCATGACAATTCCAAGAATAATAAGGGCACTTACTCTATGCAAATAGTCAGTGCTTGTTACTAGTTCTAGAAAAAGAAAAAAGCTAGCAAACTTGATCAGTCCACCAGAGGGCCAGGTAGGCTGCTGCTATTTATTATTCATGGACCACACATTCTGTATTGGTTGAAAGCATGTGACCCACAAACAGGGGTCACCACTGTCCATGGATCAAAGCCTATCAATGGTCCAGACACTAGCACCTGGTGGTCCATGGTCCTGGGCCACTGCCACAAGCATTGGGGCGCCTGAGGCACACCCCCCCCAGGCTGGTCCTACAGCAGCTCTCAGTCCTCAGTTCTCAGCACAGAAGGGAGAGGAAACGGCTCTCTGCGTGTTCTACCTGTACATGGCAATTCCACATCAGTCAGTGCCAGAGCTCCCGATGCTGCCATTCCCTTGCACAGCATCTTCCTCACACACGTGGTCCTCTTCCCTAAGGCATGAGCGATCTGCTGAGGTGACAGAGCCCAGGAGTCTCCAGACCCAGCCACAGACTCTGACCTGACACCCTGACTCTAAGCCTCTTGGCCCTCAGGAGAAACACAGGCTCCTCTCTCAGTCTAAAGCCGGCCTTTGCCTGTCTAGCATTCACCATGTTATTATCAGGGGGAAATCTGACCTTGTGAAATGACTTGGGACCTGGTCAAATAAAACAAAAGCAAACTGAAACAGGCAAAGTAAGACGGCAGCGCTCCATAACTAAGTAAAGGGTCTCCGCGGAATGCAAGGATAGTTCAACATCAAGGGGAAAACTTAAAACATCGTATCACTAAGTCAAAGGGGGAAAAATAATGTATCTTCTTAAAAAATGAGAAGGTGACTTCCATAGAATGTCTAACTTATAACAATAACGACCACAACCAGAATATTTTGTAAACTAGGAATGGCAGGTTGCTCCATGTGATAAAATATTAAAACCATTCCAAACAAAATGTCAATGATTGCCCGTTGAAATGAAGTAGCCATTCCATTTTCCGAATGAGTCAAGGCTCCTCACAATCATGGTCATTATTTACAGTATTCTAGAAGTTCTAGGCCTGTGCTGTCCACAAATGACAGACCCTGTCCACCTGTGGCTACGGAGCACGTGAAGTGGGCTCATCCGACCTGAGATGCACTCTAATGGTGAAATGCACACCAGATTTTAAGGACTTAGTATTTTCTAAAAATGTAAAATATCCTATTTATATGTTTTATCCTAAATTAGT
The DNA here is from genome assembly GCA_030848825.1 of Tadarida brasiliensis. Lineage (NCBI taxonomy): Eukaryota > Metazoa > Chordata > Mammalia > Chiroptera > Molossidae > Tadarida > Tadarida brasiliensis. Next base: position 65,653,348 of record CM061270.1, on the reverse strand, counting down.
TGGAATTATATCTGGATGTATTGAGTTAAATAACAATAGATTATTGAATTAATGTCATGTTTATTTCTATTTTTTTTGTTGTTGTTGTTGTTGTTTTTACCTTCTTTTACTGTAGCTACTAGAAAAAATTAAATTACATATGTGACTGGCATTATATTCCCACTGGGCAGTGCACTTTTAGACAGTGTAATAAGGTAAGAGAAAAGCTCTTTAACCACAAGAAATAAGAACATAGAGTTATTACCATTTGAGGATGAGATGACTATTTAGATGAGAAGTTATTAGACATTTAAAAAAAATAATTACTTAGAAATAAATGACTCCTTTCCATGCCAGCATTAGCCAGTTACAGAATATAATGGAAAAATAAATCCCAAACGTCCACAAAATATAAAATATACTAGAATAAACTGAACATAAAATGGAAGACATTTCTATAAATAAAGAGGTTTTAAACAGCATTCCGGTAGTTTCTCCTCTGCTCATAGTTTAGGGAAGAACCAAAGAAGGTCTCCGAGAAGAACGGTGGTCTGCACCCAGAGGCGTCTTTCACCAGCAGGGCGCAGGTCACTCCACTCATCGGGCCAGTTGTTTTCAGCAGCTGTAGAGGACCAAGGGGCCACATCCATCCAATATGGTAGCACTGAGAGCACAGAGCATACAAGCTGAGTGACCACCTTGTTTCTGGCTCGTCTTCCGTTTCCTGTCCTGATGTCTCTCTGCTTAATTGTTCAAGCACTGCATTGCAAAGCTCCATGGGTGGGTTATAACTACACACTGACCGTGGTTTGTCTTTTCTCTGAGTCCTTGAACTTGTTTTACTTTGGGCGAGTTCTTGCCCTGCTCCCAGGTGACATTTCTCAGTCATCGTGTGTGGATTCTTCAGAGACAAGCACAGTTTCTGTTTCAGCACCTCCACTTTTCCATCTGAACAGACACCCCCTTTTCATTCCAGGCAACTCTTAGTACTTGTTTTGTTTGTTTGTTTGCGTTCTGAATGTAGGGGTGTTTGGGAAGCATGATGCCTTTTTGCAAAAAAAAAGAAAGTATGAGATTTTTTAAAAGACAGCCCCAAGTCTAAATGCTAGCTTCTCTATTTGTTCTCTGCCCACCTTTCAACAAGGCATTTTAATCCTCTTAAATCTGTTTTCTCATCTGCCGAGAAGGAACCACTTAGAAAGTACTTCATCTCACAGGGCGACTGCACTGGGGGCCTGCTGGGAATCCGGGGCGCACAGGGGCACCCTATACTTTGCAGAACTGCAGAGCCTGGGTCCATCACACCCACTAACACTCCGCGTGCCCGGAACCAAAGCCCATGGTGGGAAAGGGACTTGGCCAAGTCCTCCCTGCCAGAAAGACTCCCTGGAGGGTGCTGCCTCCTGCCCACGCCTGCCAGGCAGGGAAGAGGGAGCTGCAAATACAAATTCTCAGGCTTGCCTGGGGCTGAAAGCCTCACTGTAGGGGTGAGACTGCAGAGGGCAGGGCTGAGAGAGGGCGTAGGCATGCCTTGGTCATGAGCCTGACTGACACCCATCGCAGCCAATGAGGGCTCCAAGGTCCGCACAGCCACCCGAGGTCCGTGCCACTCCAGCTGTGCCTGCCGATGGGCACCGCAGGGCCCATCCTCCCAGGCTCCGGACACGTGTTCTAGAGGAAAGGAGAGGCGCAGGGCCGGTGAGCGCCGGTTTGTGCCGCTCCCTGCACCCCGGCAGGTCTGCGCTCCGCGCTGGGACGCTCCCGCTCCGTGCGTCAGGCAGCTCCATGGACATATTTGTTTACTCCATTTGCCGAGATGCAGTTTGCATAATATTGAATCTGGAAAGGACACTGCATCCACTGACAGGAGTTTTCCCAGCTGGAAAAAAAATAAGGAAAGAAAAAAAACCCAGCTTTACATTTTTTTACATGCTGGGGTAAAAATAAAGACGCCCACGCCGTGCGCCAGGCTTTCTGAAGGATGGCTCGTGGTGAGGGGGCTACATCTGCGGTCAGGCCACGCTCCCAGAGCCAAAGTAGTGTTGGATGGCTTTCTCGTAAACACTGTTGGCAGCTCCGGGGATGGCTCTTTTGGTAAAAAGGATGTGCTGGAATGAAACGTGGGCCTACCGCCAAGACACATTTCTTCCTATAAAACAGAAAACACGCACGTGTCAGGTTGGAGGGAGCCAAGCTTCTCCAAGAGTGGAGGCGCCCTGCTCCTCAGCCTCCCGGGAGGATGGGAGAAGGAGGTGAAGCTGGGCTTCGATCTGAGATGGCCCCTAGGGAGCAAGGAGCTGAGAAGGAGTACCAGCCCCTGCACCCCAGCCAGGCTTTTCTATCAGGTGCTTCTTGCCAGCTTGCTGATATTCTCAGATTCTATTCTCTAAGTGCCTAGCCAGACACAGGGTACAGTGAGGCGTCGCCAAATCTGTAGAAGCAAAGCCACAGGGCACCAAGTCGGGGTACGTGGAAAGAGGCCATCAGGGAGTTCTTCACGGGCCTGGGTCAGCCATTCACGTGGACATTGTCTTCTCACTGAGACTTGGGCCACTCTCCTCATCACAGAACCCTCGCTTCTCCAGGGCAGACTGCGTGTCCGAACACCCATCCTCCCGTGGCTCAATCCCCTGGGCCTCCCGCTCAGAGTGTGGTCCTCAGAACAGCATCACCGAGGGGTGTCTTAGGATGCAGAGCCTCAGGCCCCACCCTGGACCCCCTGACTCAGAATCTGCCCGTGTGCAAGGTGCCTGGGTGATTCGTAGGCACGGTGAATGTTTGCGGGGACAGGAGTGTCTCCAAGGTCCTGCCAGCTAGGAGGACAGACAGCCAGGGAAGCATGAAATGATTAACCCCACGCCACCCAGGTTTGAGTGAGAAGCAGTTTGGACATTAGATCTGCTCCTCCTGGGACTGCAGTGGTCCCGACCCCACAGTGAGGAGCGTCCGTGCACACGCCCACCCCACCCTGCAGTCTTCCCAGAGGGAAACCACGAGCTCCAGTCCCAGATGATTTAAGACCTCAGTTGAGAGCAGACAATCAGCTCTGTGGTCCCTCATTGTGAATTTCTCATCCTTTAGCAGAGTTGGCTTCACTCGTCCTAGGGACAAAGGGTCCGGGTCCCACGCAGCCCATGGGAAGTCTGAAATGAAAGGCCGTTGTGCCCTTGGGGACGTGGGCCGCTCAGGCCGCCCTGCAGGAGCGCTGCCGGCCTGGACCCCGTCTCGTCCCCGAGTTCTTTCAGTGCCGTTGCTCTTGTCTGTCCACTGAATCTGGAGCACTGACAAGCTCACTCCTGGGCACATGACTAAGCTCTGCAGATGACAGTGTCAAACTGCCATCAGGGGCCAGGTAGCTCTGCACACCAGCAAGGGCAACAAAATCTCCAGCGTCTGGTGACCACTAAGGCCAACAGCATGCACAGGACTTCTCCGGGAGGAGCAGAGGGCACCAGTCCCCCTGGTTGGGGCCCCAGGACCTGGGCCACACATGGTGTGAGTGTGTCACCTTGTACAGTGGGCGTGGCACCTGGAAATGCCTGTTCTGCTCCCTCAGCTGGCGCTCACTGCTCATACGTTGTAAGAACAATGGGACAGAATTGCATTTACTGAAGACATACTATCCATGAGCGCTGTACAGAGTTTTGGCCACCATCGTACACATCGGCTGTAACCGCAGTTCGGGCGGTCATCCACGTACGACTGCTCAAGCCCGGAAACTGGAGTCCAGGGTGAGGACAAACCCAGCCAAGTGCCCTGGCCACGTTCTGTTTGTTCCCAAGGGCTGCAGCAGTCACAGATGTTCTAGTGTTTCCCAGGTTGAAATTGCTGGAGCGGATGACACCGTGTGAGGCCGGGTGGCCTCGATCACCGTTTCTCCCATGTGCGTAGACCCGAAAGGACTTTCTGAGGAGAACCTTGGCCTCACCCACAAGCACACCCTGGCGTGTCTCCAGAAGGAGGCACTAGACTAGAGCTGTGGATTCAGGCAGGAGGTCTTGTAGGTGACGCAGTTTGGACAAGATGTGTTCATCTTACTCCTACCTTCGGTGAGGCGTGAGGCTCGGCACCTACCCACCTCCCGACAACAGAGCACATTGGCACTCCTGACGGGTGTCGGGAATGTAACCTTGAACTTGCTGTCGCTCAAGCCTTTCCATTCGTCTTGGTAAGAGGAATTGTGTTTGGAGGGTATTTCCCAAGGGGCACTTGTATTAGTGAAAATAATGCGAGCTACTCTAACAGACAAACCCTGAATTCTCGGGGGCTCGGCACAGGAAGAGTTGGTGCTTCGTGCATATCATCGTCCAATAAAGGTTTTCTGGCTGGGATGTTGCCAGCAGCCTTAGGTCTCAGGCTTCTTCCCTCCCGTGGCTCCATCCGTCTCGAGGCCCTCGCGGCCAGCAGAGGAGGAAAGGGGACGTGGAGAGAATGCGTTCACTCCCCCACCGCTTCAGCTCAGAAGTGACAGGCAGCTCGTTCAGTGTCAAGGACACTCACTGCAAAGGAGTCTGGGAACACTATTCATGTGCCCAGAACGGTAAGAAACAGACTTTGGTGAACTTACTGTAGTCCCTGCCATGGAAATGCCTTGCTCAAAATCCCTTAAACTGACCCAGATGAAGCCAGTTCACCCAAGAGCAGAGTCTCTGGAGAGCATCAGGTGGGCTCCCCCAGAACAGCCTCCGGAGCAGCAGGGAGGTGGGTGTGCCCTTGGTCTCAACAGAGACAAGAGAGAAACACTGGGTGGGTGGAGGTGGGGGAGGGTTTCAGACTGATGTGTGCGAGGTGCTGCTGAGGGCGGCACCTGGGACTGATGGTGTTTCTCTGCAAGGAATCCAGGAGACACATCACTCTGAGGATGTGACACACGTGTGTTGTCATGGGCACGTCTCCCCCGCACATCTTCCTGTGACCTTGCATGCCAGTGTGGCACTGTGCCAGCCTAGCACCTGATTGTATGTAGTATGCTAGGCTCATGTCACGTAGTGTGCTTCCCTCTCTGCCTTGGCTGCTGGGAAGCGTGGACTCAGAGCAATACAGTTCGTCTCTAGAAAACAGGTGAGGCATTGAGCGATGCATATTTTGAACCAGCCTCACACCTGGTTCCATTCATCTTTCCTACTCTTACTTCTCTGCTTTGTTTATTGGAGGATGTTTCTCCTGCCATCTTGATATCATCCAACTATTTTTGTAAACTGCATCTAGTCCATTGAAGGAATAAAAGCAAATAAATAAATCACAGACTTGTCAACAAAATACAAGAGTAGCAATGATGCAGGAGCTACCGGAGAAAGTTGGAGACACTTCCTTTGTTCTTCTCTTCTTGCCACGGTCTTGGCCTCATGGGTGTGGCCGCTTCACCCATGGCATCTCTTAATGAGCAAATCCCTTCCCTGTGCTCTGGGCACCTGCTGCACACTCAGGATGGCAGAAGACACCTCCCCAGTTCTCAGCACACCCACAAACCCCAGAAGGAGCCTTCTCCCGTTTCCCAAGGGGATGGTGATCTGAGGTTGCAATTTGTAAAGCAGTCCTCGTGTCCATGGTCCATTTCCCACCATGCTTCTTCCTGTGACCCTGAATCACAGTGTGCCTTTGTACCCACACCCACCTCCAAGGTTATTCTGAGCCCCTTGGGCAGATTAGCGAGGGGGCAGCGCAGCTCTCAGTGAGGAGCCAGAAGTAGGGAAGCGCTACCCTATAGGGTGGCTTCTTGCCACACGTGGCCACAAATCACTCCCAGTGAGGGGGGTCTGGACGGAGACGAGCCGTGAGTGTGAAACACATCTATATTTTGAAGGCAGTGTGAGAACAGATCATAAAATATCACATTAGTAATCTTTAATATGGACCAGGGATTGTCCGCTAATCGGTCACCGAGTCCCCAGATGGGCACTTGGTGACTAGGGTTTGGCCCGGTGCTCTGGAAGAGCCTGGGATTCGTGGTAAAAGGGAGGAATCAAGGCTTCTCTGCCTCTGCCTACAAGCCTTAGTCCTCTGTCTGATGCACTATCTCTGAGGCTCAGCCCGGAGAACAAAAGACTTCAAGGTGTCATTCACCTGTATTGTGTGGGCTTTGTTTTCAAGGACAAAAAAAAAATATTAACTTAAAGGGAAAAGTCATTTTAGGATTCTTCTTTAGTAAATTTAAATCTTACCTGGAGCACCTTGTCTTTCTTAAGCAGAGAAGTTCAGGTGCCCACCCCAGCCCTCTGAATAGCAACTGAGAAAGATTGAAACGTTTTCCTGTTCAGAGATTCTTTCAGTTATCACAGGCACTAAATAGACGGCAAGTGAGGGAGTGGCCTACAGACATTCCCTCGTGAAGCCGGAGTGTGTGTTTAAGAGGAGCTGGGAGGGGCTGTTTGGGAAGTAAGTGACCAGGGGAGAAAATGTGTACGTAATAATGCTCACAGGGACACGTGGAAGACAAAGAACTCAAACCATGTGAACAGGTGTATCTGAGACTTGACATGCTGAATGCACCAATGCATGGCCTTGATCCTCATGAGCCAGGGAGCGCCCCCACGCTGCCCTGCACCCAAAGGTGGACATGTTCAGGTAGCCCACCTTTAATTGCCAAGATACTCCAACCCCCACTCCCTGCACCCTGCCTGGACCCACACACCACCTCACTTTTGCCATGTGACTTGGCTAATTTACCCCCTAAGCATTAAGCACCTGCCCATGTGTCTTTCCTTAGCCATGCACAGGTCCTTACTTCTCTTTCCTCACAGCACGGACCAACGACCTGGGGTTTCATATCTTGCACACATTACATTGGCATTTCTCTCATCATTTCTGTCCTCTTGGTCTTCCAATTCCTTAATAACACAATCCTCAATAACCCCAAATAAATCAATCCTTTGCCCCAGAGAGGGGCAAAGGCCCCCCAAAAGTAGAGAATCTTACAAGGATTCAATAGAGGCCACAAATTGTTCATTCATATGCATAAGAAATCCATTCATTCATCAGCAGAGATTCACCCAAAGGTCCATGGATGAAATTCAGGGGGCCAATGAACTAGACAGGAAACTGTCTATCTTCAGTCTCACTAACCTCTGCTTGAACTGTAGCATTTCCTTCGATTACGAATGTGGGTAATAAACCAGACTAGTTCTAGCAATGCCTACGATATTTGTCAACAGTAGAAACCAGATACTTCAGTATGTTATGATTGTTCAAAACGTTATTTATTTCAGACATATGGCCATTATTAGAACAATAATAATTGCTTTTTAATGAGTTAAGAAAGAAATGTGTGTGTGTGTGTGTGTGTGTGTGTGTGTGTATGTACCATATACTGTTTTATTTATATTTTGATTACTCTATGTCAATAAATTGTATCCCTTTTAATCCTATGTACTTTATTTTGTGCATTTGAAAATGTTATTATGAGAATGAGTCCTGTCTTGGTCAGTTCAGTCTGCTATAACAAAATATCTGAGACTGGGTGGCCTAAACAACAGGCATTTATTTATCACATTTCTGGAGGCTGGATGGTCCAAGATCAAGGTTCTGGCCATCTCAGGAAACTCTCGCAAACAGCTGAGTCTTGTCGTACCCTAACATGGCAGAGACATCATCTGTTTCATACCTCTTCTCATTAGGGCTCTAATCCCAATCACTAGGGCTCACCTTCATGAACTGATTACCTCCCCAAACCCGCCTGTAAATACCATTACAATGTGGATTAGGGTTTCAGCATATATATTTGGGGGACAGAAACATCTAGTCCATAGCAAGTCCATGGGCCTCACTAGATGTCAAAGGAGTCTATGAAAAAAAAGGGAAATGGTAGTTAGGACTCCCCTCCATGACCCCTGTGAAGCAGGCTACCCCAACGAAGATTCCCATGATGCCACCAGCCCCAGGGTCTTCAACTGTAGCTCTCTAAGAACTTCACAGACTTGAGTTCTCCTAGTGTCTCAAGAGCTGACTGATACCTACATTCATGTCAAAGCAGGAAACTCAGAAAGTTTACATGCAGCACAGGGTCAGGGGACGGGGGATGGGAGGTACTGAGAGGCCAGGAGACCTGGTCTGGAGACCCTCAGGGTCCAGTTTTCCAGGAGCAGAGCTGAGCGGCCTCTGCCCTACTCTGGGAAGGCCCACCTCTGCCATGCACAGGGGATGCGGCCGAAACGCCATCCCAAGTATGTCTCGAGCCAAGAGGCACCTGCTGATTCCAGACCAGTGGGGCAACCCTCTCAACCCCCACAGAAAAGGACAAGGAAGTTCTTTTGTGAACATATTTCTAAACGGGGTGAGAGATATTGTTAGCTACTCAATTCCCTACTCCTCACACTAATTAAACAAGCACTTTGGGTTAATTAATTTGTAGGAAAGGACCATATTGCTGAGCGCACATTTTTTCGGGGTTCCAACTGCTCCACTTCCCAAGTTGAAATTACTTTGCTGCAACTTTTCTTTCTTTCTTCTCACCTTTGACTCTAAGTCTGTTTGCATGTTTGTTTTCCTTTTGCAGTTTGAGGAAAAATTAAAGAAGTAAAAAGGGGGCTGGGAGGAAGAAAGGTTATTTGATCCTTTGAAGAGAGAAATCCTGCTCATGGATTTTTCTGCATTTGAGTCATGGGAGAGAAAAGTTAGAGTGAGTGAACAGAATGGGAAAGGGGGTGAGGAAAGGCACAGAGGGCTTTGATCTCCTCCAGGTGAGGGTAAGGCAGCTGCACCCCCAGTATCCCCAGGCAGCTCGAGCCCATAATCCCTTGCAGACCCTTCTGCAGCCGGGCCACGTGCACCTGACTGGGGACTTCTGGGCTACAGGTTCTTAAAACAGCCCGGAGAGGGGATCAGGAGACTCAGGCAGACATGCTGGTGCCTCTCCGGTGCTCACTGCCGCAGGCGCTTTGATCAGAGAAATAAAAGCTGAGAACTAAGAAATCGTTCTGAGTGCGAGCTGAGAGGGGGAGAGCCGATAAACATGGGAAATACTCTTTGTCACAGGAGCTTGTATTTCTTCCTTCATCTCTAGGCATAAAGAGGGAGGCAAAAAGCGTGGTTGTCAATCCTGGTGACGAATGCTCAGAACCTCTGGGTCAGCTCAAGGGCTCACTGTAGCCTGTGAGGGAAAACACGGAACACCCAGCTCAGGCCGGGCACCGCGTTGAACAGGCAGGTCACACAGCTGTTCCCGCCGCAGAGCCCTCGGGAAATGTACTGCTGACTTTGGACAGGGCCGAGATGTCACTGGGCCGAGTCCCACAGGCCTGTAATTAGGATTCAGTTCAGTTCAGTTTAAAAAACAAAAACCTGCGCCCTTAATAAGTCCCGGACCATTGTGCTGAGAAAACAGGGCCAAAGGTGGGTGGGAGACAGGGTGCCCACAGACCTGGAAATTGCTACTAACTGATTGATAGATGCTATGAAAAGTTGCATTCACAAGGCCAAGAATGGGAATGATCAATTAACTGGCACAAGGATGTCCAGGAAGTCTTCATCACAGAGGTGATAAGCAAGCTGGATTTTGGTTTTAAAAACAGGAGTTAATCAACACCCCAGGGGAAGACAGTGAGCTTCTGTACCGGAGAAAGCACACGCGTGAAGACAGATCTGTGACATAGCAGGTGTATTCAGCAGTTTGGGCTGTCTTGAGGGTGACCCCTGGGGAGGTGGGGAGTCACGATCGATGATCCTGGGATCAAGTCAAAGGCCCGCGCCCCCCCAAGCTGGGTTTTCTAGGGGTTTTACCCTGATGGAGTGGCTTGAAACAAGGGGCTAACAGGATCGGAAGTGAGTGGGTGTTATGAACGTGCACCCAGCGGCAGGTGAATCAAAGGCTGTGAAATGTGAGGGTCTCCCCTTTGGACATGCTGGTGACTTTCAGGCCCCTCCGAGAGACCAGCAGGGAGCAGCGGGATGCCTTTCGGCAGCTCAGGAGGGAACTCTGTTCTGCAGATGCAGACCTGGGGGCTGCCAGGCTGGTGGTGATGGCTGAAGTCACAGTGAGGAAGAAACAGACCTGAGGCCACAGAAATTTCTAGAGTGTCAGACTTGAAAGTTCATAGAGTTCACCCTCACCCCTCATTTTACAGATGAGGAAGCTGACGACTGGAGGTAACTATGGCCCTAGCTCTGTGGTCACCTGACTGCCGCCACTGCCTGGGCCTTGTCCTGCCTGCCCACAGCACCCGGCATGGGCCGGAGGTCAGAGGAGTCAGGGATGAGGTGGCCAAGGTCAGGTGTCAAGGGAGTCAGTCCACAGCCACAGAGATGCGGTGGAGACAGGATACTGAGCAGACCCCCTCGGGCAGCAGGAGGAGGAGGCTGTGGGGTCCACGGTGGTGCCGTGACCCCTTTCCCTAGTGAATTCTCGCCCAGCTCAGGTGCCGTGTCCTCCCTGCAGCTGTCCCAACAAGCAGCTCCCAAAGTGACCTCCCCTCTCCCTAACCTGCCTCGGAACTTCTTGCATTTAGCCATGAACTGCAATGATTCATGGGCGTGCCTCAACTGCACGAGACTGTGCCCAGGAACCGGCTGATACCGCGGCCTGAACCCCAGAACTGAGCACGCAGGGTGGCCGCGGAGCGGGGGTTCCTCAGGCAGGAGCTGGAGGAATCGCTGCACGCTGGGAGGACACAGCAGAGCAAGGCCGGCGGAGCCAATCCCAGCATGAAAGTGAGCCAGCAGACAGACAGACAGACAGACAGAGGGAAGAGGAGAACAGAGCTCAGGAAACACACGGGAGCTGCCTTTTCCCAGGAGGCCGAGCGCAGGCCCCTGCTTGAGTCCCAGGCTGGAGACAGCGCAAGGGATCGAACACCAATCACACCAGAACGGACTGACCAATAGCCATTTCCCAGCCTTCCTGTCTACTACCCCAAACGGGGGCCCTGAGCTTGCAAGCAGCCGCCCTTGGCTGTGAGCACTACAACTACACTCACAGTGCACACCCACGCGGTCCACGGCCCCCAGGCGGTGACGCGCCCCGCCCTCAGCGGCTGGCTCCAGGCCCTGGCTGTCCTGGGGGCCGCGGGGAGCTCTCAGCTAAGCTCCATCTGCAACCCTGGGCATCAGGAGGAAGAATGGGTTGGGAGGCGTGCGGGCAGGATTCCAGCCTCTGTCTGTCACCGCACGGAGCTCACTGACCATCTCGGAGTGGGCCCGTGTCCCCCTTGGTACCAGTCCAGAGGCCTCGGCAGCTATCCCTCAAATAGCACCCGTGGCTCTGGCAGGCAGGGACCCTTAGGACTCTAGCAGTTCCCAGAGCCCCCTTGCAGCCAGTCCAGGTCTGCCCAGAGGTTGCTTTGGGAATCCGTGTCTGGATCCCACCGGGAGCGGGCAGTGAGCTTGAAACTGCAGCAGGCTTCTCCCAAACTCAGTGCTGGGCACAGGCTGGAGACAGGAGTCTGTGACAGGGACCCGGAGCACTGGGTCAGGCCTGTCCACCCCAAAATGCTAAGGGTTCCTGCCAGGCTGCAACAACCTGAAGGACCCAGACTGGTCAGAGCCTCAGAGTGGTCCTGGTGCCTCAAGTTTCCCAGGTTGTCCTGTTGGTTTCCAGGGATGCACATCTGCCCTGGGGCTTCTTTCCTGCAGAGAAACCTGACTCAACCCACTGAAGCCCTCCCCACCCCGTTCCCAGCTGCTCTTCCAGGAATACACCGCGTGCCTCTCCTCTCTAGCCCTGAGCTGACCCCAGCTGTTCCTGCCGATCGTCCCCCAGGGTCTCTCTGATCTGGGCTGGCCAAGCCCCACTCAGGAAAGGCAGCATGGGAGGAGAGGCTGGGAGGTGCACGGCAGGGTAGCAGAAGATGCAGCGTCTGGAGAAAATCCCCAGGCACTCAGCCTTCTTTCCTCATCCTGGAGAACAAGGATGTCTGTCCACAGAGCAATGGAATAGAATGCTGTTGGTCCCGCCAGTCCCTAGAAAAACAGCCTTGGACCGGGGACCACGGAGCTCAGGCATCAAGTCCTGTGGTTCTTCCTCCCTCTGTCACATCCGTCCCTCTCTCCACCCACAGTCACTGACTGAGATGCGGATGCCTTCACACTCCAGTGTACCCCGCCACCTGCCCGAGTGACCTATACAGTGGCCTCTTCCCAGTGCCGTCCCCTGACTACACCCATAAGGAACTCCCACACCAGGGAGACAAGACCTGCCTGTTCTTCACGGCCTCCCCGGCTGCTCCGGACCTGCACCTGTCTCACCCTTACTTCTTCCTCTCCCAAGGCTGCTCCCTCCCAGCCACTTGGAGGGTTCTGCTTGCGCCCTCTTCTGCCCTTCCTAAAGTCCCTCTGGGGGCATGTCCTCATGCCCAGCCTGGCCTTGCCTCTGCCAGGGAGCTCACCCCACTGCCCAGGACTCTCCCTGGCCCCTGGAGCACTGCCCCTTGGCCACCCCTCACATGGTCCTGTGAACTGTGGCCCCAGCTCCAGCTGGGTCCTCCTCTCTCTGTACCCCCGCCCCTTTATAAGGCGGAGACTGTTGAGAGGGCTGTTGCTAAGAGGGGCTCTTACCACCACCCCTACCATTGCTCAAAAGGCCCTGCTGCTCTCACCCCAGAGACCAGCCACACAGGGGGCCCTGCACCCTCCTCCGCACTTCTCTCCATGGCCTTTACCACCTTCGACACAAATCTTATTTAGTTAATGTGTTTATGACTCCCCTCCAAGGTCCACGCGGGGAGGATTGCGTGTGTCTTTTGTTCGTAGCTGTATCCTTTGTCCAGAACAGTCTCAGCCCATGGCAGGCGCTCTGAATATCTGTGAACTGAGTGATCGAGGGGATGAAAATGCTGTCCTGAGCACCAGCTGCGGAACATCTCTGTGTCAGTAGATTCTTCCCAGGGGAAACCCTTGGAGAAAACTGAGCCGAGGTAGAAGGGCCCCCTCCCCCAGCCTTGGGGGTCATGTTCCCTGGGACCTGAGACGAGCAACTTTTCCTGTCTACAGCCTCAGTTTCCCCACTTGTAAAATCAGGAGGCTGAAGGGTGCCCAGCTTCCGGGTCTGTCAAGTGCTGCCCCTCTTGTCAGCTGGCCACCTGCTGTCCCCTCGCTGAGATTCCTGACCTTTCCCATAAACTGTCCGCGGGACCTCGCCCAAGCCCCTGGAGCCCGAGGGACAGAGACCTCCTGCCTATGGGACTGGATTTTTTTAAAACCCGCACTTGGGTTTTTATTTCTATTTCTGCTGTGGGAATCCAGTGTACTTGCCAGATCAAACTGAAACTTTCCCCCGAGAGCACAGCCTCAGGAGGAGACTCCGCAGTCTGCCGGGGTGGGCCAGAGCCCAGCCTCCAAGGGCAGGCGGAGGGTCCGGCTTGGAGAGAGGGGGGAGGCTGGAGGGGACACAGCAGGATGCAAGGTTTGAACAAGGCTCCAGGGAAGCCCCTTTCTGAACTGGGAGACCCTGGACACCAGCAGCAGCAGCCCCCAGGAAGGTCCGCGTTGAAAGGCCTGCGCGGGGCCGGGCCACATACCAGCCTGGAGAGAAAGACACGGCGTGACCGAGAAGCAGCTTCGGGAGAGTGTCCGTGTGCGCAGAGGTGGGGAACCCAGGCTCTAAACCAGTGGGCCCGGCCCGCCTGCCTGCACCACCCCCACCGGCTAGGCAGCTGGGCAAGTTCCTGGACGTGGTCCCCATCTGACACCGAGAGTAACAGCTGAAACAGAGACCCAGGCCTGCTGCAGCCACGTGACTAAGTGTGCAGAAAGGCTCAGGCCGTGCCTGGGACCAAGTGAGTGACCAGTAAGTGCTGGCTGTTACTATGATATATCCTCCCAAGCAGTCCCAGAACCACCAGCAATGGCATTCCAGATTATGAACACGTGGAGTTTCAGCCCACCTCCGCGGCCTCTTCTCCCAGCAGAATGCCCCCCCCCCCATAAAAGCTCTGCCCCCTGAAGGACCAGGTCCCGTTTCCAGGGCAGCAGAGCCCCAGGCTCTGTCTGAGGTCCCCACTATCCTGACTGGGAGAAATGACAAGGCAGCCCTTCATCAGAATAGATCAGTCAGCCTCGGGGCAAAGGAGACGCCCCCTGGAGGACACCCTTGGAAAGTTACTGGGCGGGTTCTGGCAGGAGGCCTGCTGGTTCTGGCTCCCCGGTGGGGATGGGAAGTCCTTCCCTGGACCTCTGGGCGCTGCCCTGACCGTCCATCCCCTCCCCTTTGCCATCTCTTCCTTCTCTCAGAAGCTGGGGTTACAGCCCTGTACCCAGGAGCACCAGCAGTCTGTCCAGACCGATCAAGAATCTGCCTCTTATGGAGAGACCCGCTACCCGTCTCCAGCCTCTAGTTCAGACAATGATTTCAACTGCCAAAAACAAAAAAAAAATGCTCATGCAAATCGAAGCCAAATTAAAAATCTGTTCGTCACTTCTTCTGGTACCTCCGGTCCCTTGTTGGGAATTTTAATGGCTCGGCTCATCTGAAGCCAAGGAAGAGAGAGGCGACAGATGGAGCCATGCATTTTTACAGAGATTCTCAAGAACTGTCCTTGTGGAAAGCCCTCTGCCCATCCATGCTGCCATGGCAAAGTCTCATTGCATGACCCGCTCTTACTAAAGATGTTTCTCCCCACACCTGACAGCCGGTTCTGCGCGGACCCGTTGGCACAGTGGCCTACGGGAAGGATGTTTCTCACATGACCGGCTTGCTTACCAAAAAAATGATCTTTCTGCTGCACGACAGTACAAAAGCATCGGTTTTAACAAGAAAAGGTCCACTGGTAGAGGGACTTCTCATCAATTAGAACCAACTCCACCCAAGAAGTGAAAAACGTGGGAGTGAGCCAGGCTCCACCCAACACGCGTGTCACATGTGTGCACGGAAGGTCATGTAAGGAGTCCCCACATGCAGACTGTGGAAAGCAGTATGCAGTTACCTTGAAAAATTATAAATGGAACTGCCTTATGACCCAGCAATTCCGCTTCTGGGAATATATCTGAAGAAACCCGAAACACTGATTCGGAAGAATATACGCACCCTGGGCTCAATGCAGCGTTATTACAATAGCTAAGATCTAGAAGCAGCCCAAGTGCCCATCAGTAGAAGAGTGGATAAACAAGCTGTGGTACGTTTACACAATGGAATACTACTTGGCTGTAAAAAAGAAGGAAATCTTACCTTTTGCAGCAGCATGGAGGGACCTGGAGAGTATTATGCTAAGTGAAATAAGCCAGTCAGAGAAAGATGAGTACCATATGATTTCACTTATAAGTGGAATCTAATGAACAAATTAAACTAACAAACAAAATAGAAACAGACTCATAGATAGAGAACAGACTGACAGCTGTCAGATGGGATGAGGGTCTCAGGGCTCGGTGAAAAAGCTGAAAGGATTAAGCAAAAAGACACCAAACTTATAGACACAGACAACAGCATGGTGATTACCAGAGGGGAAGTGGGGCAGGCGGTAGGAGAGAGTAAAGGGGGATAAATGGTGATGAAGGAAATTTGACTTGGGGTGGTGAACACATAATACACTCGACAGGTGATATATTATAGAATTGTACACCTGATTTTATTAACCAATGTCACCCCAATCAATTCAGTAATAAAGGAGTCCCCAGCATTCCCTTTACATGGACTCTCCTGGAAAGAGTCTGGTGGGCTCTGAACTTAGCTGCAGAAATTGCTTCAACGTCTGGTTTTTAAATCCCCTGCAAAGGGGGTCTGGCTCTTAGAAGCTTCCCTCCAACAACTATCGTTCAGCAAAGCCCCCACTTTATCAGGGTCGTAGCCAGGGTCCTCCAGAGAAACAGAACCCAGAGGATATACGTAGATATATGGAGAGAAAGAGGAATTTAGTTTTAGAAATTGGCTTATGAGATTGTGGGGGGTTGGCACATCTGAAATCTATAAGCGGGGCCAGTAGGCTGATGATTAAAAGTTGATGCTGCAGTCATGAGTCTGAACTCTGCAGGGCAGCAGGCTGGTAAGAGGCAGGCTGTCTATGTTTCAGTCTTAAAGGAGAATCTCCTGTTCAGAAAACCTCAATCTTTGCTCTTAAGGCCTTCGACTGATTAGATGAGGCCCACCTACACCATGGAGAAGAATCTGCTCTATTCAAATTCTACTGATTTAAATGTTAATCACATCTAAAAAACACCTTCATGGAAACATCTAAAATGGTGTTTGACCAAACAATCGAGCACCATAGCCTAGCCAGGATGACACATAAATGAAGCCTCATACTTGGCATACTCTCTCTGGCCATCCCACTAAGCCAATCTGCCCACCTAGACCTCTGACAGTGTCTGCTTCCTTCTCCTTTGGCACACATGTTTGCCATCAGCTCTGTGTTTTATCGCACGGCCCCTCCCCTTCCCACTGAAAAGTACCACCTCCCACCCCTTCAAATTATCTTCAAATTCTTCCTTCTCCTTCCAAGAGCCAACGCCAGTCCCACTTCCTTGATGGAGTCTCCCCTGGCATTTCTGGGCCACCTGTGCCTCCCTCAGGACTTCTGAGTCCCCAGGCACCCCCTGCAGAAACCCAGACTTTGATCACACACCTGAATGCCCCCTTCTCCTAGCCTCATTTCTGAATGAAGAGGACAGCTCATGTCCCTCCACCTCCCACTGGGAGGGGCTGGAAGATTGAGATGGGTACCGACACCCATCTGGGGAATTTCTCGGCAGAGAAAACACAGTGGTAGTAAGCCCTGGATGAAATAACAAAATCAAAACAAAAACCAGAAAAGCAGAGAAAATCTGGAGGTCTTTCTCTTTGAACTGAGCTAAAAACCAAAGTCGAAGGGGGTAGGTCGAAGAAGGTGACCTCACTGTAGAGACATGCACGGAATGGCCCTCGCCCACGCTAACCTGTGAAAACGCCAGACGCTCTGGCCCTGCAGCACGAGCTGCTTCTGGGCTGCAGATGGGGCTCCCGGAGCACTGGGAGCACATTAAGGGAGGACTGGGTGATTCCCTCTACGGAGACCTCTCCAAACAGATGAGTTCAAAGTTCTGCTTTTAATCGATTCCGTGTGTGATATCACTGGGCAGCGTTTCCTCCAAAGATAAGGGCAGCATTGATTCTCAGATAAGAAGTATAGAGAGCCTCGAGGAACACGGAGCTCCTGCCAGAGACTGGGGGTTGTGGGGAGGGGGGCAGCATGTGAAAACAGCTTTGGGGGGGGCTGGCTGATGCTTTGCAGGAAGGGATACCATGACCAGCTCAGGCTCCAGTCCTGCCAGTCCAGAGAGCTCAGAGCCTCGCTGAGCCAGTCCCCAGCTTGCGGGAAGGAGGGAAGAGGAGGGGGAGCGTACCGACCTCAGCATCCCTGAAAGACAGTGTGGCAAATCTCAGTGTCTGCTCCACCTCAATCGATCGATGAATGTTGCGGAGCATGACAGAGCCTGTCCCCTGTGCTGAGCGCTATGGACATGACGGACAGCCACAGCGCTGCCTGTACGGGGCGCACGTCCCAGCAGGGAAGAGACACGGGACGAGTATTACAAATAATCGCCAAGAAAAATCAGGTTGAGCACACACACTTTTGAGAGGGCAAAGTAACATCACGGGAGTTACATTTGCTTGCTGGGGTTGGGTTGGCCGGTGCTGTGTTGGGGGCGGATTTCATAAAAGCTTGTTCATCCAGAAAAGAAAGGCTTCCAACATGATCCTTACTCCTTAGGGTTCCCTGTCTGAGTCAACTTCCAGGGGCCCCACCCAGCTGGGGGAAGTCTGGCACCAGCTCTCAGACTGGATTAGGGGTCCCTCCCGTATGATTCTACCATGATCAATGATGCCCCCACCGTCACCACCCATAGAACCCCTCGTGCTGCATTTCAGTTGTCTGGTTAGCTGCCAGCCTCATCCACTGAGCAGTAAGCTCCTTGCAGGCAGGGTGTCGGTCCGGCTCACGGTTCCACCTGCAGGGCCTGCGGAGAACAGGGCACCCAGCGGGCCACAGCTTTGAGTGCTGCCCGCCTCGTGCCCACACAGAGCAACTTCGCCGCCGCCGACAGCTGGCATTGTTTGAACAGACATTGTGTGTCAGACACGGAGCGCTTGGCAAACATGGACTCATTTGTCCTTGCAATAATCTTTTGAGTGTGGCATTATTACCCTGTCCTGCAAATAGGGACCTGAAGCTCAGAAACTGAGTCATCTGCCCAAGGTCACACAGCCTGGGACTCGAGTCCCACCAGGAACTGTCCCTGGCCCTTGCAGAGGCTGGCCTGAGATCCCCGGAGTGAAAGCATGAGGCCTGGAAGAGTGCAAGGAGAGGGAACTGCTCCTGGCCGGGTGTGGAGAAGATCCAGAAAGCTCCGCGCGCTCAGCAGACACACCTATGAGGACCGTGGGAGGATTTGGAGTGGTCAGCATCGGAGCTTCCAGAGATGGGGCTCCTGAGCCCACCGATCCTCCGTGAGGACGTGCAGGCAGGTGCCGGACTCTGCGAGGCTTCTCCAGGAGAAAGAGAAAAGCCTGTGCAGGACCTGGGAAGGAGCTGGCCAGATTCAGTGGGAGCAGGCGGACGGGTCAAGAATAGCGCCCCTTTGGCTCTGGGCCCCACGTTCAGGCTTGTTTGGCTTCTTCCTGAGTCTCAGGGCCGGCTCACGCAGGAAGCCAGGAGCTAGTCTCAGACCCAGCTGGGTCTGGGGCAGGAAGTGGGACGACAGGAGAAAGCGTGTCACAGTGAGAGTCAGGGCAAACTGCTACACACTGCGGCACAGGCCCCAAAGTGGCGAGTGATGTGCCCGCCGTCACAGCCCTCGGGGACGTGCTGGAGCGGACGCCGGCCTGGCCGTGCCAGGCTGCTGCCCCCGCGGAGCCGGTGCCACCTGCCTGGCTCCCTGGTGGGAATTAAGAGAGGAGCTTGTCATCACCGGAAGAAAGAAAAGTAGCCTGCTCATTTCATCACAAAAACTCCGCAAGCCTATGGCAAATGGTCTCAATTCCTCCTTCCACCTGATTTATGCCGAAGCCATTGTTCACCCTGATGGTGCTCGATGCATCACCAGAATGAACGCTGTGCGTCTTGGTATTTCAGCCTCCGAGGCCGCATAGAAAAATGGATGCTAATGAAGAGACCTTCCGTGGTTTCCTAAGAAGGCTATCACCTCTGATAATACAGAGTGCTTCAGCCGATCAATAAAGGCAATAAATCAATGCAATTTATAAATACAACCAGCTCTTTCCCCGGCAAGCACTCACACAGGGTCCAGAACGGTGGATCGCCAGCACGCACGCGGATGGAGACAGGTAGCTACTGATTATGAACAAAGTTTCAACAAACACCTCAAGGAAGAGGCAGAGCCAGGAGCCGTGAAGTTCATCATCACCCACCCCAGTCCCTAGAAGAGCTCTCCCTGGGGGGTCCTCATCAGTGGTCTGTAGACAGATTCCAATTCAAAACAAAATAGAAACAGACTCAGAGATACAGAGAACAGAATGACAGCTGTCAGAGGGGAGCGGGAGGTTGGGGGGCTGGGTACAAAAGGTGAAGGGATTAAGAAAAACAAAACAAAAAACAGACAGACAGACACAGACAACAGTGTGGTGACTGCCAGAGGAGAAGGGGTGGCGGGTAGGGAGAGAGGAAAAGGGCCAGTTGGGGATAAATGGTGGTGGAAGGAGACTTGACTCTGGGTGCTGAACGCACAATGCAGGGTGCAGATGACATGTTCTAGAGTTGTACACTTGAAACCTGTATGGTTTTATTAACCAATGTCCCCCCAGTGAAACCGATTTATAAAAACATAGTGAGTCTCCAGAGCGTCACCCTCAAATCTGCCCAGAGAAGGAGCGGAGAACGGCCTCCTGCTCAGGGGTCAAAGCCGTTCCAGGGGGGGCTCACATCCCTACTCTGCTCCCGACGTTTACACAGAGCGGAGCAGGGGACCACAGACGTTCATCTCCTGTGTGAGCAAGTTCCCTAAATGGACCACTGCACTGATGGATGGATCACCCTCTCCCAACAAAGCCAGGGCTGGGACTGTCCTTTCCTCACCTCAGCTCCAGCCCCATTCTTACTTCTCTCCACCCTCAGGCCACACAGGAGAGAAAGGCCACAGCAGGGCTACTTGAGGTCATGGTCCAGGCTCCAGCTCCCCAGTGCTGGGCCTGGGAATGGGCTCCTCGGTGGGCAGAGAGCCTTTGTCAGAGACGTGATGCTAACCCTTCGTGACATCCACCCATTCATTCTCCCACCCATCCCGCCAGCCCCGGGCGGCTCTGTGGCTTCCCTCCCCACATACACGGCCGTGTGGGGACCAGAGGTTCTCTCCAGACTGAGAGTGTACAGCTGACGATGAAGGCCTGCGGACCAGGGGGACGATGGATACAGTCTGAGCTCTGGGCCGCATCTCTGCTGTGTGTCTTTGGGTAAGTTATGAAACTTCTCAGGGCCTCCAATACCAGACCTAGAAAACAAGGATAACAATGGTACCTACGAAACTGGCGCTTTGTGAGGATTAAATGAGATAACGGAGTGTTCCCGAAAGGGTGATGAGGCATACCATCAGTGGTACGAGGAATAACTTTAACTGGAGCAAGGGAAAACCTTCATTGTGTGTGTGTGTGTGTGTGTGTGTGTGTGTGTGTGTGTGTGTATGAACAAAATAACTTAACACCAAACTCAATTTAACAAACATTACTACTTAAGATGAATCTAAAGTTTAAACTAAGCATACACAGAGTGAGAAAGGTATTTACCAACAAAGTGTTTATATCCAGAATATATAAAAAATGTCTGCAAATCAATAAAAAGATTAAGAAATAGATTTTAAAAAATTGAGCAGGCATTCACAAGAGAAGACATTTAAATAGAACGATATGAAAAGATGGCTAATGTCACAGGCAGTCAGGGAAATGCAAATTAAGACCACACTAAGGCATCACTGCATAACCCCTGGGTGGCTGCATGAGAACCACGACAGCACAGAGCGTTGGTGAGACGGAGGGCAATGGACCCTTGCAGAGTTGGATGATAAGAAGTGTTTGAGCTTCATTGAATACCTTCAGATTACTTCTTTATTGAGTATTTAGATTTAGTATTTAGTGCAGTGGTTCTCAACCTTCCTAATGCTGCGACCCTTTAATACAGTTCCTCGTGTTGTGGTGACCCCCGACCATACAAACATTTTCGTTGCTACTTCCTAACTGTAATTTTGCTACTGTTATGAATCGCCATCGGAAATATGTGTTTTCCGATGCTCTTAGGCGACCCCTGTGAAAGGGTCGTTCGACCCCCCAAAGGGGTCGCAACCCACAGGTTGAGAACCGCTGGTTTAGTGTGTGAACTCTATCCTGGGGGCAAGAAAGGAACTCAAGTGCTCATATTTGTGTGTTTTTTTTTAAAGATTTTTTATTGATTTTTAGAGAAAGGGGGAGGGAGAGGGGGAGAGAGAGAAACATCGATGTGAGGGGGAAACCAGCTGCCTCCTGCATGTCCCCCACCTGGGGTCAAGCCCACACCCTGGCATGCGCCCTGACTGGGAATCGAACCGGCGACCTCTCAGTGCCCAGACAATGCTCAGCTACTGAGCCACACTGCCCAGGGCTTGTGATAATTTACTGACTTATACATTTATGCTCTGTGCCCTTGTCAATATGTTATAGTCATAATTTTTTAAAGTTTTCCGTAGTCTTTAAACATTAAATAAATACATGGGTGCATGATTATCACAAAATTGTGAAAATAATAGTAACTGAAGATGGGAAAATACTGAGGGGATAGAACTAACTAACCTTCACAAGATCTGGATCCGATTCCACACACAACGTCAGTGACGCAGTGGTCCCAGCAGTTCCCTGCGGTGGGCACACTGGGGATCTAAGGCAGGGGAAGTCAAGCTGCGTGCCTAAGGTCCCCCAGCTGGGTAACAGCAACGCAGATTCACAGCCAGGCGATCAGGCACGGGGTCATGCTCTCGCCATCACCCCAGGCTGCCCTCATGCAGAGAACCAGCATAATACCTGGCACCTGATTCCTCTGTGTCGACACTTTAATAACTAACAGCCTTTCCCTTGATTCCCTGCATTCTGCATGGGAAACCCACCCGTCATTCATCATTTCTCTCCCAATTTATTTTGTGTTTTGGTTTTGATACTTCTTCCTTCCCCCCAAATCCATGTCCCTGTGTCAAGAAGTCTAGTAAACACCACTCACACGGGGCCGAGGGGACATCAAAGACACACTAGCACAGACTTTTGACTCATAAAAGGGTACAGTGCCCTGGCCGGTTTGGCTCAGCAGTTAGAGCGTCGGCCTGCGGACCAGAGAGTCCAGGGTTCGGTTCCCGCTAAGGGCACGTACCTCAGTTGCAGTCTGTCCCCGGCCTCGGTTGGAGTCATGTGGGTGGCAACCAATCGATGTGTCTCTCTCACATCAATGTTTCTCTCTCTCTCTTCCTCCCTCTCTCTCTCCACTCTATCTGAAGATAAATGCAAAAATGTCCTTGGGTGAGGATAAAAAAAAGGGAACAACAAGACTGATAGCCATGAAATAGTAACCACAGTGCACAGGTGGGACAGGCCTCAGCTGATGGCATGTCTCGGGGACACCACCCAAAGGTCTCCCGCTCCCGGGGGTGAGGTGTTGACCTGGCCTCCCTGGCTTCTGTAGGAACACGGGCAGGTGCTGACGGTGGCGGACCACAGGGAAGCCTGCTCTGAACAGGGCAGCTCCACCTCCTGGCAGGAGGCCAGAGACGGATGGCACAGGTGCATTCAGAACGAAACGAGGAGATGGTTCACACATGTCAGGACAGCAAGAGGGGCTCCCAGGGCCCCAGGGCTCGGGAATGCTTCCTGGAATGGACGGGTCCCAGAAGCCCAGCCCTTTGATGCTGTGGGGTCATCCACCCGGGGAGACCGCCTCTCCCTGAGCCCCTCAGAGCCTGCTGGAAAGCCTGCTTGATTCCTCATCGGAAGACCAGTACATGGCTCCATGTATCTGCACAATCCCTTCGGCGCTCAGTGTATTTGTCATCATTGCAGCAGCCTGTTTAATTGTAACTAATGTGCCCACTCATGCTAAGTGGCAAGCCCCTGGAAATGCCCTTCTCCCAAATGAGACCATCCACAAAGATACCACAAAGAGGCTGGGCATGTAAGCAACTCTATTTAAGGAGACCAAGCTCCTACCCTCGAGGCCCCACACCGATGGGGAAATGTCACCAAAGAAACTTCCCCCAGAACTCCTGTTCGGAGAGCTGCAGCCTTTCAGCTGGGGGCTGGGACGCGTTGCTTGTGAGCTGCCATTTCTGAACGCTGTGACAGGGGCTGAGCCCCCTCTCCGGGCCTCCTGCAGAGGCTGTGATTTACCATGCACATTATTAATGAGCTTCTTCCTAAAGTTATTCTGGCCGCATGTGGAGCTCAGAGGACGGAGCTCAACTTGGCAGGAGAGAGAGGCTTCAGAATGCGGCTCTCCCAGCCTGTTTAAAAAAGTCATAACGTGAGGGGAGCAGAGCCCGCCGGGTGCCAGGGGGGACAATAGCCAAATGGGTGGGAAAGAGTCAAATGAGGAAAAGAAAAGTTAAAAGAAATTTTAAGCTATATGTACATGTGTGTGTGTGTGTGTGTGTATCTTTTTTTAATTTTTTTCTTTATTGATTCTAGAGAGAGAGGAACGGAGAGGGAGAGAGAGATAGAAACATCAATGAGAGAGAACATCGATTGGCCGCCTCCTGCACGCCCCCCACCGGGGATTTGGCCCACAACCTGGGCATGTGTCCTGACCGGGAATCAAACCAGTGACCTCCTGGTGCATGGGTCGACGCTCAACAACTAAGCCACACCGGCAGGGCTATATCATAACATCTATATGATATCCCCCCCAAAAAAGCATACACAAGTTTGAATAATTATAAAGCCAGTGCTTATTAAAAATACATGTTATTTTCAGAGTGTAATAGAATCTACAGACACTTGTACACATTTTGGGGGACACCCTGCATTTCAGCTCCATTTCTCCTCTGTTCTGTTCCTCCCAGCCAGCCATGGGGCCACGCTGTCTAGCAAAGCCCGCCTTCTCTCCTCTGTCCCGGCAACCCCTGAAGGTCCTTTGGAAGCACCTGAGACATCTCCAAAAATTCTCGCTGAAGTCCCAGATCTCGGAGCACTTTCCTTCCTGGACAGTCCTTCTAGTAACCATTTGGCACTTTATTTTTGTAATCATCCATCGAAACAGTTATGGATTCCTTGCTGCGAAGTAATCGTGGCAGGTGCCAATCCAGATCGTAGACAGGCAGCTTTCCCTGTGGGTGTCTTGTCTTCCCGAGAGGCTGAAGTCCCAGAATTGGAAACACAGCAGGTTTACGGCCACACTTCTCAAGGCCTGCCACATGGTGGCCCTCAGGGATGCCGGCTGGATGACCTAAGTGGACTCGGTGAGACGAAGAGTGGCCCTGCTCATCGACCCCCGACAGGGTGGAGCCTACAGCATCACTGCCATCGCCCCAGAGGGCACCAGGAACAGAGGTGGTCCCTCAAGGGGAAGGTTCTTGGGTGCTCATCCAGCTGTCTCTTGTGTAAGGATAGACCCTCTGAAGAGCTGGAGCCCCCAAATCATCACATTCCCTTCGGCCTCGTCTGGGGACTCACAATCCAACCATCCAATGAACAGAGACTGAGATAGTGGTGGTGGGGGCGGGATTGATGGCCAAAGGTGACTGGCTGCCTTCGGAGGGGCTAAACATCTACTCAGTGGACAACTAAGGGCCACAGAAGACCCTGATGAACGGGAGCTTTGTGGAAGACAGGAGGGAGGCGAGGTAGTGTCTTGGGCTCTGTTCGCTCTCAGAAAGAAAAGACGGAACAAAGCAACAATAATCAATCCCTGCGCTGCACAGAAATGACAGTTCTCTCAGCCCAAGTCCGGGCAGGAGCTCTGAAGCCTGAGTCACACGCGCTCCCGAAGGAGCCTGGTCACACAGTCACGTGCCAGCCCACTCCCCTCCGCACACACGCATTTTTTAGCTAAATCCCATTCTTGGGACTTCGCTGATTATGGGCACACCAAAAAGGAAGTCCTGTTATTTTTAAAGGTTCTCGCAACTATGATTATAATGCCTCACTTACTAAAAGGACACACAAAATCAAATTCCCTGATCAAAATATTTTCCAGAAGTTTCCATGATGCGTCCATCAGTCACACGTCAAGCTGCAAAGAGAGGCAGAAGGAGCCGGCTGCACGCTGGCCTGGAGATCAGGGCGTTGACCCAGGTCCGGCAGGGCTCCCCTGATCTTGTCGAGCAGAGGCCCGGGTCCCTGCTGCTCCTGAGCGGATCTGGGCTGTGGGGTCCCTCGCTCACCGTGACCAGACCAAGACGACACCCTTGGCAACGTCTTCACAAAGGAATAAAGTGAAATGTCCAGATACAATGGAAACGTCTCAGCATCTCAAGAGCCAGGCCAGGCTGTGAGATTCTGGAGGATGCAAGCTCCCTTCCCCTGGACGCTCCCTGCCGGGCCCAGCTTCCCGGAGCTCTCAGCGCTCGCTCCTCCACCTGTCGGAGGGGACAGCTAGCCACGTTCCTGCTGCCAGATGTGACCAAGTGGCGGTTTCTGGCTAAGGTGACTGTAACTTGGAGGCCTTGGACTGTGGTCCTCATTCTTTCCTCAGTCACTGTAGGAATCTGTGAAGAAACTCCCCTCCATTGGAAGACGCCCTGCCCAGCTCCCAAGGGGTGGCTGCTTTCTCCAAGAGAAAACTTTGGCAAACACATCACTGCATCAGTAAGCGCATCGAAATGAGAGTGAGCCCAGGGTACATCTGTTTTGAGTCAGGATCTCCTAGTTACATTTGACAAACATCAACAACTCTAAACTTTTCCCTGAATAAGGCATCCGGCAAAAAGCAGCCACCTCCCTTTCCTTTTATAAAAATCGTGGTGTGTGCCCGGGACCAGGCTGCGTGATGGAGGGTGTCCATCCCCTTCCACCCCGGCCCTGAGGGCGAGTTATCACAGCGGCTCTTCTCGGAGAAGGTGCGGGTCTATCACTGCCCTCGTCTTCCTGCCAAGGTTGCCGTCGGGGTTAAACAAGTGATTAGAAGGTGCCTTTCATATTGAAATAAGAATTAATAGTAATGAAATGATACATTGACGGTTCCAGTGTTCTGCTGAAGTGGATCAACATTTTAACACCATCACTTAACAGAGTAAAACCACCCTAAAATAACTTCAACAGTATGTCAAGAGGCAGAAATGTGCAAAGGACTCTACTGGGTACCATTTTTGCAAGACTATTCTGAGAACTAGAGTAGTGAGGGGGGGGAAAAACAACTCTCCCAGTTGAAAATGTTTATTCCCATAAAAGGTAAAAGTTGATTTATTTTTATGAAATACTACAAATATGCTCTTAAAGCCATTGAATTCCTCAGCTACCTCACCCCAAATCATTACTTTATGGAGCTTTTAAGGCCTTCAAAATATAGCACTGTAGCTAAAATAGGGCCATTCCCCAAGCAACAGGATTGTACACAAAATGTTAGGGGAAGAAAGGATTCTTTCAGAACCACGCTGTCCATTTCTTGCAATCCAGATGGTGTGATCTGAGGGTAACCGAATAGCACAAGACTCTCCCCTTGGAAATGCCTGCTCCCCCCACGCTCCGAGCCCCACACTTAAAATCTTTCCTTTGAATCTCTGTCAGTTTATTGCCAAGACAAATGGGCCACTCAGACCATAGAGTACCAGGGCTAGGAGGATCGGGTCAACCCACCCACGTCACAGCAGGGAAAACGCAAGTCCAGAGACTCAGCCAGAATCATGCCACCAGTCACTGATAGAATTGGGACCCAATCTGAGGCCCCTGGACACCCAACTTGGTACCTTGTCCATTACTCAATGTTATGGGGTGAATTGTGTCCCCAGAAAAGATATATTGGAGTCCTAACCTCCAGGAACTCAGAATATGACCTTATTTGGAGATGAGGTCTTGACAGAGGAAATCAAGTTAAACTGACATTATTGGGGTGGGCCCTAATCCAGCAGGACTAATGTCCTTATAGAGGACATTTGGACACAGAAAGGACAGTGTGTAGAGGGAACTGTTGAAGGAAGAGACCGGGAGAAGAGGGCCATCTGTAAGCCGTGGAGGAAGAGCCGGAACAGACCCTCCCGCACAGCCCGGGAGGAGCACCCCGCCCAGACAGTACGCTTCTGACGGGTCAGCCTCCCAGCTTCGGTGCTCTGGCCCGGCAGCCACAGCAAACTCACCCCGATATCAACTGTCTGGAGTGGAACGTGTATCCGTGTAAATGTCTCTGTGGATTTGCTGGTTTATTTCACAGTTGAGGTATCTATAAACCTCGTTTTCTTTAAAAATAAAAAGACACAATTCCCCTAAAAGTATATTTTTAAAATGCTAGCCTCCCAAAGACACAACCTTGGTCAGAACTCTAGGGCAGGCCAACAACCCCGTCAATTAGATACTATTGTTGACCCCACTTGAGAGGTGAAGACCCTTGGACACAGAGAGCTTGCGAGAACAGCCAAACAACAGCCAGTGAGAAGCAGTAGAGCTGACTTCAAACCCAACTCTGGTTCCAGAGCACACGTTCCTGAGTGATACACCAGATACGCAGTAGTGAGCTTCCCATCACTAGCGGTGTTCAAGCAGAAGTCGGAGGACTACCAGTGAGAGATACTTTGTAAGGAATCCCTTCCAGTAAAGGAGAGGTGAAGTGTCTTCTAAGGCCCTGCCAGCCTTGAGTTTCCCTCGGTTTACAATCCTATCATTACGGCTGGTTTGAGTAGTCAAGGGACATTTCAAGGCGGAAACAAGATGAGAAAGTGAGTCGGGGTTAGTATGGACAGAAAAGAAATTAAAGTGGGGCCAGGAGACGACTTCAGTAGACGGAAGGAAATTGGGAGGAGCACCAAGGAAGGTGTTGATGCGATTGGAGTTATTGGGCTTCCTTACTTAGGACTGCACAGAGATCCCGCCCCGGATCGTGTGCTGGACGCGGCGTCACCCTCCGCGGAGCCTCCACTGCGGCGGAGCCTCAATTAGGTTGAAAGGAATCTCAGCTTAGGGGTCACGAGGTACTAAGGGTGGTGGTAGAGTCCATGCTCTGAGCTCTTCATTTAGCATTTCCCCAGCCCTGAGGTAAACACGTCCACACACAGGATGCTTCCACCATGCTCTCAGTTAAATTCCGCCAGTGTCTGAGTGCCCACGGATCTTAGATTACCCTTAATGTGAGCTTCTCGCACGCGTGGTGGAGACGAGGAGGTCTCGGGGCCCGCAGGTCCCAGAGCAGCTCCTGCGTCTGTGCAGAGACGCGCGCGTGGCGTTTGAGGGACAGCTTGCTGTCTCTGCCACGGTCCACGCGGTCCAGACGCGCATTCCTAATGCGGCGGCTGCAGAATGGGAAACTTGCTCCTTTTCAAGCTGCTTCTTTTCTCCGGTTTCAACAGCTGGCTGTGCAGAGTATCCGCGCAGGACGTGACATCTTCTCAGCGTGCTTCGGAACAGGAGAGGCAGGCCCCCAGAGCCCCTCAGAAGGGGTTTCTAGGTCAGGAGGAGAAAGGAGTTGTTCAGAAGCCTGGCACTGGGTCCCCAGAGAGGCTGGCCTGCGGGCTGGGCAGCAGGTGGGAGAGCCGGTGGGTGCTCCAGGGCCCTCAGCCGTGCTTGCACCTCGGGAAGGGAGGCTCGAGCTTCACACCACCCCCACAAACAGCAGGCCCTGCTTATTTCTCCCACGTTCTAGAAAATGCTCAATGCAAACCCTAAATGTGTCCACCTTCGTCACTTTTGAGACACATCCGTTCATGTCTGCCAAAGGAAATAGGGTCTCCAAGAGAGGGGGACAAGCCAAACCACGTGTAAGTCTGGAGTAGCTGCACCTTCACGGAAGTGCCGGGGATGATGTGCACCTGCCCGGGCTCCTGGCGCCCCCTACACGGGCGCCTGCTACAGCCGGTGTCCCATGACCAAGGCTCCCGCACGTGGCTGGGAGCTTTGCTCCTCTTCGGCGGCCAGGAGCCCAGAGCCCTCTTAGCGCTTGCTTGAAAAAGCTGTTTTCATCCTGGAGTTCTAGTATAGTTTCACCCTATCACCACTGCCTATCAAACGGCATTTGATCATTAATTGCCTTTTAATGATTCCATTGTGACCACATCTTATTGTAAGCTGACTCAAATCCTCTTTGGAAATAGCTGGTTATAAATAATAAACATCAGCACAAAGTGTTTAAGATGAAATGGGTGGAAGGAGCCAGGCTCGTCGGCACAATCCTCCAGTGAGTGCTCGCAGCACGTTGGAGCGGGAAGAGATCAGCTAGGTCACTGTCTCGCTTTCCCCGTGGGAACAATGTCGAGAGAGGGACTGGGACGCCCAAGGTCACACAGCTAGTCAGTGGGCCATGGGCTGAAATAGAAGCCGCCTGACCGCAACATGGTGACCAGGACGCGTTCTCACACGCTGAGCTCCGGCCACCTGTACAGATTCTGACCCGGCCACACCTCCCGTGTCCAGCAAGACTGAGAGGGAATTTTCCTTTTCTCCCTTTTATTCTACTTGCTTTTCCTGAAGCCCAGGTTTAGATCGCAATGGCATGCACTTTGCTTTTGAAGGCTACTATTTAGGGAGGGGAATGGCATCTTCAGACACTGCCGGAGAGGTGCCGGCTGCAGGCACCTCTGGGTGGGACCATGTGGGTGGGACCTCGGTGTCTTCCAGGGAGACACGTGGAGTGTCATTAAGCCTCAAGAGGACATCCTAACACCCTGCAGCAATGTGCAAATTCACTGTTTGCCCCAAAGTCCCAAAAAGCTGCGTCAAATTTCTTTCCTCCCACTCTGCAAACAGCACTTTGGGAAAAGCACAGATTTTTCTTGAGAATTTGTTATTCTGCTTGTTCTCGGCTTGAAGTGACAATTCCGTGAGTGAAGGGCCTACGGCCGCTGTGAAAATGAGGAAACAGAGAGAACATGCACCTGATGACAAGGAACAAGGGTGGTGTCCCTGTCTCACACACTCCAAGGCTCCCACACCCACCCACACCCTCACAAGGTCAAGTTCAAACACCTGACCTGGTCCACAAGGCCCTCCCGAGCCTGCCCCTGCCTACCTCTCCAGCCGTAATTCACCAGCCCCTAGCCCTCACTCCATGTTCCAGAAACACTCGGCTGCTTGCAGCTGCCCAAACACACGGAGTCTGTGCTTGTCCCTGGACCTCTGCTCAGCCCTTCCTGACATTCCTCCATCCTTCTGACTTCTCCCTTATCCCCCACTGGGCCCTCGTGGGTCCACTTCCCTTCTTACCCAGGCGGCCTGTCTTTTTCTTCTTTTAGTATAATATTATTCCGGCTATGAGAAAGATCCATTACATTCTAAAGCCATTCAGCCTCCCTGCCGAGTCAGGGGCCCTAGACAGTGTCTGAGGGTTGACTCCTCCCTGGGCCACACCCTCCAGGGCTACCTCACAGACTCTGGTTTTCAGTGCTATGTTCTCTGTGGTCTGCGGGGTATTTCCCCTGAGGAAGTATTGAAATCCTGCTTCAGCCTCTGGTTCTTTTCCTGTACAACCACAATCCCCTTTATTTCTGGTTTGTTTTTTAATTTTTTTTTTCCTTTATTGATTTTAGAGAGAGAGGAAGTAAGAGGAAAAGAGAGATAGAAACATCGATGAGAGAGAACATCGATTGGCCACCTCCTGCATGCCCCCCCACTGGGCATTTGGCCCACAACCTGGGCATGTGCCCTGACCGGGAATCGAACCGGCGACCTCTTGGTGCACGGGTCGACGCTCAACCACTGAGCCACACTGGCCGGACTTTATTTCTGTTTTTTGGAAAGCAGTCGATGACTATTAGTGAGTACATTTCCTCCTCCACCCCAGGAAATTGGAGCCTCTCGGAGCCCTGTGGTGGCAGATGGTCGTGGCAAATCGAGGGTGTGGATGAAAGGCCGAACGCAGAAGACCCCAGGGCTTCTCTAAGTGTTGCAAAGAAGTAAACATACGTGGGCAGGACATGACCCAGACACTTTCCTGGACGGAGTCAAAATCCAAGAGTTACATTTTGTTCATACGATCTTCACGTAAGTCATCTGAGAAGTATGCATTTACACATTCTTTGGCATAACTCTTGATACGTTATAGACTCACAGGTGCTCGGAATTGTGCATGATCTTCAACCCACCCACCTTTTCTCAGATGGGTGAGCAGGGCCGAGAGGGAAAACCAAGGAACATGAGTTACTTCACTGGGGCCAAACCTTCTCCTCCCCAGCCCCACCCACGGCTGCCTCCTGCAGGGATCTGGCCTCCATTCACAGGCCCCTAAATTACACACAGGGAAGGAATCTCTGCACCTGCCACGAGGTCTGAGAGCTGCCGCACGTCTCCCAACTGGGGCCGATAGAGCTGCGCGATGAGCAAGGCTGCCTGACAACAGCCGTAGCAACATACTCCTCTCCGGAGTGACTAAGTGACTACACACAGGCGTCGTGTTGTAGAAGGTTCCTGTCCCCATTCTTTCTTCAGCCTCTGGCCCAGATCCTGGAGCGAGACAGGCTGATAGGTTCTAGGGATCCTCCCTCTGCCATGGCCTGGTAAGACTTCTCTTATAAGTAGAATGATCTCTAGGATTAAAAGTCCATCCGGGGACAGCCATTCAGAAGCTTTCACAGTTCGGCACCAGTTCCCGACGTGCTGCCCTTTGCATGTCGCTCTCTCCCAACCCTGGAGTCTCCCAGTGTCATCCCAGGCAGCCAGAAAAGTTCCTTTTAAGACTGTATTTTTTTAGAGTGGTTTTATGTTCACAGCAAATTGAGAGGAAAGTACAAAGATTTGCCCCCCCCAACACACGCAAGGACCCCACATAATCGATAGCCCCACCAGAGTGAGATAGGATGAACCTACATCGACACATCGTTATCACGCAAGGTCCACAGATTGTGTACATTCTGTGGGTTGAGATAAATGTATAATAACATGCCTCCATCATTATGGTACCTTACAGAGTATTTTCATTGCCCTAAAAATCCTGTGTTCTGCCTAGTCATCCCTCCTCTAACTCCCAGCTGCACTGATCTTGTTATTGTCTCCATAGGTTTGCCTTTTCCAGGATGTCATACAGCTGGAGTTGTATACTCTGTAAACCTTTTCAGATTGGCTTCTTTTCCTTAGTAAAATTTAAGTTTCTTCCATGTCTTTTCATGGCTTAATAGCTTATGTATTTTAGTGCTGAATAATATTCCATTTTCTGGGCGTTCCACAGTTTACGTATCCACTCACCTACTAAAAAGCATCTCGGTTGCTTTGAAGTTTATACAATTATGACTAAGGCCGCTATAAACATCCTTGGGTAGGCTTTTGTGTCAACGTATATTTTCAACTCTTTGGGGTAAATACCAAGGGATGAGATTTCTGGATCATGAGAGTATGTTTAGTTTTGTAAACAAACAAACAAAACAAAACAAAACAGTCTCCCGGATTGGCGGCACCATTTTCATCCCCACCAGGAATGAATGAGAGTTACTGTTGCTCCACATCCTTGTCAGCTTTTGGTGTTGTCAGTGTTCTGGATTTTGGCCATTCCAACAGGTGTGTAGTGGGATCTCATTGTTGTTTTGCTTTGCATTTCCCTGATGACATGTGATGTGGGGTATCTTTCCATATGCTTATTTGCCATCTGTACATCTTGGTGAGGTGTCTTTGGCCCATGTTTTAATCAGGTTGTTTGTTTTCTTGTTGTTGAGTTTGAAGAGTTCTTTGCATATTGCAGACAATAGTCCTTTATCGGATGTGTCTTTTGCAACCCAGAACTTTTGATTTTGTGATTCAGAGACAAAAGAAACATGTTAAGATCTTTAGTACAGACCAGAAATTGACAGCTCACATTTGTTATTCCCAAAGAGATGGACCTGAATTAAGTGGAATCCCAGAGAGGACTCTGACATGGGAGATTGATGAGCGATTTGTTCTTCTTAAGAAAAGGCAACTCATCCTTAGGAGACATCACTGAGACTTGAGAAGTCAAACACATGAGTTTCCAGATACCTACAGAGCACGCATTGTGTTCAAGGTACTGAATCTAACAGTATTTGACCAGAAGTAGCCACAGGCACAGCCCCCCTGGTAGGAGCGGCTGTTATGTTTAACATCATGAGTACCTGTGCTTTATGTGGAATATCTCATTTTATCTTCAAAATAGCTTATGCGGTAACGCGATCGTGGTAGGCGGAATAAGGGTCTCCCCAAAGGTGTGTGCAACCTAAACTCTGGAACCTGTGCACCTGTTACCTTACCTGGCAAAAAGGACTTTGCAGATGTGATTAAGTTAAAAATCTTGAGATGAAGAGATTACTCTGGATTATTTAGGTGGGTCCAATGTAATCACTAGGGTCCTTGTATAAGCGAGGCGAGGGTCAGGAGCGAGATGGAGGAGACGTGAGGATAGAAGAGAGGTCAGAGTGATAAGTCAGCTCGCTTGAAGAAGAAAGGGACCGTGAGCAGAGGAATGCAGGCAGCCCTAGAAGCTGGAGACAGTAAGGAAACAGACCGTGGCCTAGAGCCCCCAGAGGGACCACAGTCCTGTCCCACTGTGAGACCCAGTTCAGACGCTTGACCTCCAGAAATGAAAGGTGATAAATTTGTGTTGTTAAGCCACTAAGTGTGCGGTAAGTGTTACAGAAGCACTATGAAACGAATACACCTATTGCTATTCCCATTTTACAGATGAAGAAACTGAGATGAAGAGAGGGAGAACTTGCCCTGAACTGCCCAGGGTTAGCAAGGGGCAGATCCAGGACCTGAACGCAGGTAGTTTGATTCCAGAGCCAGGATTCTTAGCACTAAACCACACTGCTAACTGCTCACTGAAGCCATGAACTGATAAATAAACAAATTGTGGAGGTTTGTCCTTGAGGTTGTGGAGTTTAGAATTAAGCGAAAAGATGTTATAGAAACAAGATAGATAACACACGAAGGCATCTAACACAGGTAAAAAATGTAATAATTTCCTCTGTAGAACAGTTACCATGAAGTAAAATGATCAAGGTTTGCTGGGGGAATGCAAAACGCTACAGCTGCCATGGAAAATAATTTGGTGATTCTTCAAAAAGCTAAACACAGAATTACCACATGACTCAGCAATTCCACTCCTAAGTAAACACCCAAAAGAAGTGAAAGAAGAAAAAAAAAAGTACTGAAACAAATACTTGTACAGAAGAAAGCAGCACAACGAGCTAGAGTGAAGCAGTGGAGATAATGACCCCAATGCCCATCAGCAAATCGTTGGATAAACAAATCGTGGTACACACCGTAAATCCTCACTTCCCATCCTTGTTCTGCGTCTTTAAGCAAAATGATGTATAACGAAACCAGTTTTCCCACAGTCGAATTGATATAAGCACGAGTTAAGTTCCTGTGGCATCTCACCAATGTTATAATGAAACATTATTTGAGGACCTCCTGCACACCGGATGGAATGTCATTCAACCACAAAAAGGAATAAATTACTGGTACAGGAGGCAACATGGAAGAACCCAGAAAACGTGCTCACTGAAACGAGCAAGCGCAGCAGGTCCTACATTGTATGATTTTATTTATACCAAATAGCCAGAGCAGGTCCATCCAGAGAGACAGAATCAGAGTGGTGGTTGCCGGGCTGGGGTGGGGGAAGGGAGACAGCAGAGAACAACTGCTCACTGGTACCGGGCTGCGTCTGGGGCGATGAACAGGTTTGGGAGCGGAATAGAGGTGGGAACTGCAAACACTGTGCATGTACTAAACACCACTAAACGTTTCACTTTAAAAGGGTTAATTTTACATGATGTGAATTTTGCCTCAATAAAAATAAATAAAATAAAGAACAATTGCAAAAAAAAAAAATATTCTCAAGGAGAGCTTTCTATAGAAGACACAGAACTTAATGTGGGCCTTGAATGATGGCTGGGAGTAGGCAGGCGAGGAGCAGATGCAATAGTGAACGAGAGAGAAAGGGAGGGAGGGGGAGAGAGAGAACAATTTCCATTGAATTCCACACAATAGCCATTCTTGCGGTTCTGGTGTTTCTGCACATTCTGCCCCAGGCTCACCTCATCTAACCCCCCCCAACCCCCTCCAGGCTCCACCCAGCACTCAGAGATTCCGCAGGAATCACCAAGGGCACCCCACACATTTGCAGGTGCTTTTATATAAATCGTGTGAAAGAGAATACTTAGTGAAGAGCAATGAGCTGATATCAGAAAAACTAGGGCAAGTTCCAAATGACTCAGAAAGACATATAGCACCCCAAATTAGTGCAGGGCGTGTGGCCGGGGCATCTGGCTGCCTGGGCATCACTGTGGCCTGTCCCCAGCTCCTGGAGGCACATAACTGTGTCATGCAACCCACTGACCACGACCTGGTTGGCCCTTCCCCACCACACACCTACGACTCTGGTCAAGGGCAAGGTCGGGGGTTTCGGCCAAACTGCAGGGGTCTAGGGAGGGCTGTCGTCTCTGAGAATATAAAGAAGTCCAGCTTTCCTTGGTCATCCATCACACAGCCTCAAGGACAAAGGAAACCCATGGCCTCTCTGAAGGCAGAGTTGGGACCTGGCGCCCGGCTGGGCCAACCTCTCTCCTCTCCGGGAAGCAGAGGCAGCGCCCGGACCCAGGGCCACGTGAGGTCAGCGTTCACTGCCTGCCCGTCTCGGGGGTGAAGCAGCAGCTTTGAGGAACTCCAGTTTTCTGACTCCGAGCTCCAAGTGACTTCTGTGGCAGCTTCCAGATGCCGTCTTCAGTCACACCAGGGTCCTCTGGCTCCCCCCACCCCTAGCCTTCAGTCACAGCTGGGTGGGAGGCTGGGTGGGGAGCAGTAATGAGATGCATTCTGTTCTGTTTACAAATTGCTTTCAGCCCTGTGGAGAGAGGTACTTCTAAATGTGAAGTGTTATTGCCACATAAGGAGGGATGTTTGTGACTGATAGCTTTGCCTGAAACCTACCAAGGCCCCAGGTAAAGCCGCTGTCCCTGCCCGAGTCCCTCAGTCCTCATGAAAAACAGGTGCTGGCAATGTATTCCACTTCCTCTCCAGGGGAGTGCCTCAGGCCGCCCTAGCAGAGGGCTCTCCTCCAAACCCCTTCAGCCCTCTAGCTCATGGGCCTGGCACGTCCCAGACAGCCGGTCGCCTTTGCGCAGCTACGCCTTGCGGCTGGAACCAGCGTGTCACTCTGTCCAAAGGGCAGAGTTTGTCCTCTCCACCCTAAACTCTCACTGAACATGTCCTGGTGCCTGCACCCATATATGCTGGCTGACCACACGGGAACTCACATTCTTGGTCCTGTGTCCCCAGTACCCCAGGTCTGGAGGACCGGAAGATTCAGGCAGACGTGTGAGAACCGCTAACATCACCGCAGGCTGCTGTGTGCTAAGCACAGTGCTGTGTTTACAGACACTTTCTCCAAATAGAACAGCCCTGCAAAGCAAGTAGTCTAGCCTCAGGGGACAGTCCGGGACAATGCCATCTACACAGCAGGCCCATCTCTCTCCAAGCCACACCCACTGGTTCTCACCCCTCCCTCCTGCCGGGCCACCGCAATCGCATGTCCTGGTGTGGCCCACGTTGCCAGATCCGATGGCTGCTCTCCGGAGCTCGGCTTCCTGGACCTAAGCAGCACCTGGCCAGGCTGACCACACCTCTGCCACAAAACATCCTATTCTTAGCTCTCTGAGCATCACACTCGCTTTCCTCAGACCTCCTGCCTCCTCTGGCTCCTCTGTCCCAAGCCCCATGGGGACTAAGGAAAGAAGCTTGCTGGGTTCATACCCTGAGCCCCTCCGCCTAGTAACCATGATCTTGAGCAAAAGAATGATCTGTGACTCCGTTTACTGCCTAGGGTTGATGTGAAAATAAAGGAATGAATACGGGAAGCACATTTAAAACAATGCCCAGCGCGTAGTATGACCTCAATAAATGTCAGCTCCTCGTATTATCCATTATTGCACCATCTCTAGATTTCGAAGTTCCGCAGAGCCGTCCCAGGTCCCCTTCTCACCTCCTCTAGCCGGAGGCAGCCTCATTCATCTGCACAGTCTTCAATGTCATCTCTACGTGGGCATCTTCCAATTCCTGTCTCCGACCCAGATCTCATTTGCGCTCCAGACTCATTTATCCAATTGCCTACTTGACACATCCATTTGGATGTCTCACAGGCATCTCAGGCGACATGTCTGAAAGTGGAAACTCCCCTTCCACGTGTCCCTTCTCAGTCTTCTTTATCACACACAACGGCACCATCGTCCCTTCATGTCTTAAAAGGAAACTGTGCAACCATCCTTGACATTTCTCTTTCCCTCACCTCCCACGTCGAATGCATTACTACCTCCAAAGCAGATCCTCACTCCATCCCTTTTCTGCATTTCAGTTGCCCTCACCCAACTCCATGTCGCAGGCCTCCCCATCTTATGTCCACCAACCCCACATTCCTCTTCTTACATATAACGACAGAGGCCATGGTGGCAGTGGTGTCCTTCTAATGCCGTTTTGATATCAATCAAATTGTGAAGTTAATCTCTGCTTAAATCACTCCAATTGCTTCCATGGTCCAGAAGAGAAGATCACCTTCTTCAAAGGGGCCCTCAAGGCCCTTCGGCATCTGGCCCCTCAGACCTGTCCAGCTCATGTCGCCATGCTCCCCTGGCCAGCTGTACTCCTGCCGCCCTGGGGCTGGCTCCCTGCCCGTCCTGCGTCAGGGTTCCAGAGGCCACCCCTCCTGCCGCCCGTGGCCTTGACCCTCGCCGCTGCTCTGGCAGTCTGGTGAAGCCTATGCTGCCTTGCTCAGCATGTTCTTTAATGTATAAAATAAAATGCATAGGATTACAAAGGGAAGCAATTATATCAAAATACTATTTTCAAATACATTTTGACGCAGCACTGCAGGGAGGGATTGGACGGTGGGGGGAGCTGTGCAAAGGGGGTTGGGCAGGGCATGCACAGGACCCTTCTGTAGCTTCTGCTCAATGTTGCTGCGGACCTAGAGCTTCTCTTTAAAAAGTATTTAAAAATACACTTGTGATACGATAATAATATATGTGCTTTTTATTTATTTATTTATTTATTTATTTATTTATTTATTTATTTATTCCTTTATTGATTTTTAGAGAGAGAGGAAGTGAGAAGGAGAGAAAGATAAAAACACCAATGAGAGAGAACATCGATTGGCCGCCTCCTGCATGCCCCCCACTGGGGATCAGGCCCACAACCCGGACATGTGCCCTGACTAGGAATCGAACTGGCGACCTCTTGGTGCATGGGTCAACACTCAACCACTGAGCCACACCGGCCAGACTATATGTGCTTTTTAAATCAAGGTATTAACTAACAGGATTCAGCAATGGGTCTAGTAACTACCATAATTTCAACATGATATGGAAACAGCTACAGTTTCCATTGGTGACAGTCACACCCAGGCACCACTCACCCTACTTGAGCTAAGGTTAAATCCCCTCCAGGTAAGAGCCTTGTCGTCAAAATCACTCTCTCCCCATCCTTCCACTGAGTAACACTTACCTTTCAGCCCCAGAATGCCCTCCCTTGACCCCAAAAATGGGGACCCCTCATGTTCACATCTCCAACTTTATTTCAAATTATAGTCACATATGTGTTTGTTTGCATGTTTAGTGTCTACGTCACTAGACTGAAAGCTCCGGGAAGGCGGGAACGATGCCTACTCTGTTCAGTGACTGAGACACTAAAGGGTGTGATTCAATGAATGAATGAATGAATGAATGGCCCATAAATGGCAGGCAATGGAGCATGGCTATCATCAGCCTATCCAATTCCAAAGGTTTTGTTCTTACCTTGTGTCACATTGAACTAAGAAAGAGAACAATGATACAATGATGATGATGATGATGGTAAACATTTATTGGGTGCTCTGCAGACTTCTTACATATTAGCTCACTTGGTCTTTACTCTATTCCTACTTCATTTAGGAAACTGAGGCAGAAAGAGTTGATACATCCAAGCAAAAAGCTCCACTCTGCTCCCCCTCCACCATCACAAATACCTATTTAAAATTTTTCTCAACCCACCCCAAGAGCCTGGAATTTGCTAACAGAGATTCTTAATATACATCGATTCTCAAAGGGGTGACACCTTAACCCATTCACCTCAACTGATACACTCACCATCCAGGATTCATCTTTATCAAATCAGCTGGTCGTCCACCTTTGGCATCAGGTACTCCCATGTTCATAGCAGCACTATTCACAATAGCTAAGATCTGGAAACAGCCCAAGTGCCCATCAGTGGATGAATGGATAAAAAAGCTGTGGTACATATACACAATGGAGTACTATGCAGTTGTAAGAAAGATCTCTTATCCTTTGAGACAACATGGAGGGACCTCGAGAGTATTATCCTAAGCGAAACAAACCAAGCAGAGAAAGACAAATATCACATGATCTCACTCATTTGTGGAATATAATAAACATAACAGTCTGGGGAACAGGGTAGACCCAGAGATGTGAAAGTAGGGTACAGACTGACAACCCTCAGAAGAGGGGGTGGCGGGGGAGGGAAGAGATAAACCACAGAACTTATATGCATGTATGCATAACTGATGGACATGGACAACAAAGCTGGGGAAGGGGTAGAGGGAAGGGGAGGAGGGTGTCAATGGGGAAAAAAGGAGAAACATCTGTAACAAAAATAAATTAATAAAAAATAAAATAAAAACAAACAAACAACAAAAAAAAAGCAATGACATCAACTTCAAAGTTCAAGACTCAAAACACTACCTAAGGGACAAGGGTCATCACAATTGGGAGCCCAGAGCAACCGACACAGGGGTGGAGGGACAAGTGGGGGAAGGATGTGTAGGAGATCAGAATGCGCATCCCAAAAATACCACTCTGGCATAAGGATTGTTTTGAGCTAAAAGTAACTGAGCAAAAGCAGACACAAGGTAAGCTCTGCAGTCCCCCATCTGCAGGCGAGAATATTATAAATTCCCCTCGTGAAGACACCCGCCTCCCATCCACTTGCCATCCAGGAAGGGAATAACCACCTGATCACAGAGACAAGATAGCACCTGCCAGAGAATCCACACACACAGACCTTACTAACCAGTCCTCTCTAACAGCAGTGTCCCCATATAGTTGCCTTCCTACAATTTGCTGCCCACAGAAGCTCAAAGTCCCTTTCTTTTGTCTTGTCACTTCTCTTTAAATGTATCTTTTTTTTTTTTTTTCCCCAAATGGTATAAAAGCCTCCAAGCCTAGCTGTTTCTTTAGGGGTTTTCTCTTCTTTCAAAGAATCCCTCCTGTGCCATGCAAAACTTTTAACGTCAAATAAATGTGTATGTCTTTTCTCCTGCTAATCTGCTCATTGTCAGTGTTCTGTTTTGTTTGTTTTTCTACACACCCAGCTGGAGAATATAAGAGAATAATAGAAGAAAAATTTCCTCCCCTACCGATGATAGATGAGGGCACCAGATTCCAGCTTGGAAGAGCCAGGCCTTAACAACTGTCCTTGGGTGGGTTGGGTTTAATGTTGAATTAAAATGAGAATTTGACAAGATTGACAAGTGGCAGGATCTCGTTGTAGTTCACATCTGGGTCAAAGTAAGGCGAGGGTTAGGAGCGGGCCCCAGGTTAGGATGAGGGCTTTGTCTGGAGTGCAGCTTGGTGTCTAGGTCTCCGTTGGGGCTGGGCTTCTACCTAGACCTTAGGGTTAGGCTCGGTACTAGAAGCTGCTGAGATCTGGTTTGGTGGAGACATGAAGAGACCAGATCTATCTTTAGAGTCTAAGTCAGCATCGGGAAAATAGTGTGGAGGCTTAATTAGAAGTATTATTTAGAGCTGAATTTAGATCTTAGAGGACACTATTCCTTAGGTTACTGACAAAACCAGGGGTGAGGATCTGTGGCCAGCCTGTGTTTGGGGTAGAGATATGAGACAGGTCTGTGGGTGTT
This sequence comes from Tadarida brasiliensis, assembly GCA_030848825.1. Taxonomy (NCBI): domain Eukaryota; kingdom Metazoa; phylum Chordata; class Mammalia; order Chiroptera; family Molossidae; genus Tadarida; species Tadarida brasiliensis. Next base: position 65,612,531 of record CM061270.1, on the reverse strand, counting down.
GGCAAGGGGTAGGTGAGTCCGTGCTTGCATCCAGTCTAGATGCTTCCACAAACCAAGGAGGCAGCTGGGACATACTGCTGCCCAGAGAGCTTCACCCTTGTCCCCGTGGAGTTGCCTGTGGCCAGGCACAAGGGGCACTCCAGTTATCAGACCTGTCCCCACCTGGGAGTCCCTACAGAGCTAGCCCTTCCTGGATAGCAGCCCTGTGTCCCTCTGAGAAAGGGAGGGGATGCCCGATCCCTGGCTAAACCAGCCTATCAGGCTTTCGTAAATACAGAAGAGATTGGTTGTTTCATTGATAAAGATACGAAATCACTCCAATGACTTCAAACCCAGGGCAAGGATAGGTCTGGGCCCGGATGGAATCTGTCTGTGAGTTCGCTCCTCTGTGCCCACAGTGCCAGCCCCCCTACCCTGCAGCCCAGCCCCGAACAGCCCTACGTGTTCCTCATCCCAGGCCCTCTTCCCGAGCAGCAGGACTTAGAGATGAAAACTGATCCTCTAGGGGATGTTCAGGACAGTCAGTGGTGAGCACTGAGTCCCAGTGCAAAGGAGCAAGGGGCAGGTCAGAGTAATGGACGTGCCCGAAGTAACATCCCACACACAGCCCTCTCCACGCCGACGGTGCTGGCCATGTCCAGAGGAGACACCAGGACCTTGTACGTAGAATCAAACTGCAGACTTTGACTGTGATAACGTAGCTGGTGGGAAATGCCAGGGATTCATGTCAGTCATGGGTGTAGGAACAAGGAAAAATGGCCCCAAAGTAAGAAAGGACGACACAGCTCATCTCCACACACTGGGGTCGGAGGGACCCGGCCTGCGTTCGGAGAACTCAAGCTTGCAAAGGGTCTTCTCCATCTCATCCCGGGAATAGCAGGACCTGATCAGTGCACAAGTACCCCCATTTTTTTTTTGGTCATAAAACTTCCCTGGAATCATATGAAAAAGCAATCATAAAAGAAGTCACCTTTTTCCATTGGAAAAATGTTATCTTCGGAGGTCCGTTCCTCACCAACGTCAGTGCGACATAAGAGAAAGAGTACAGAGACCTGGGTTCTAACCTAGAAGATGCCACTCACACTGTCACACCGGGAGCCTGGCCCCCTGAGGACTGGCTCTGTGGCTGTGAAACGGGGCCAGCTGTCCGACTCCACGACTTCCTGAGATCTCACGCGTGAGGTTTAGGAGGAGCTGTGACCCGGGGAAAGGAAGTACGGACGACTCTGGAACTGCGGTCCACCCTGGCCCGGGGGACGGGCTCCGGAGGGTGGGCCTCCTCCAGAGGGTGCTGGTCTAAAGGACCTCCCCACGCAGTCTGCATGCGTTCGTTCCCAATTTGGGACCATCTCTCCTTGTTGTTCTTGCACTGATGACTGAAATTAATCCCTGGTATTTCCCAACAGCTAAATCATTATAATCAAACCCTGCAGCTGCCAGATCTGCTGATTCAAACCCCCTGTGTATGCATATGATATTTGCCGGGTAATTACAGAATAGAGGTAATTATATTCATGACTCCATTACTTTCATAATTCCAGAGACCCAGAAATCACTAAAAAAAAAAAAAAAAGGAAGTCCTGACAGGCAGAGAGAAGAAATTCCTTAGCAACTACCCTAATCCACCTCTCATCCTGTTTGACCCCTTACATCTACTCTCTTCAAAACCTTTATTCAATATAGCAGCTCCTATAGTTGAAGAAACCCAAAACATTAATTTGAAAGACTATATGCACCGCTATATTCATTGAAGCGCTGTTTACAATAACCAAGATATGGGAGCAACCCAAGTTCCCATCAATAGACAGGTAGTTTAAGAAGTTGTGGTACATATATGCAATGGAATATTACTCGGCCATAAAAAAAGGGGGGATTCTTATCATTTGCGACAGCATGGATGGACCTAGAGAGTATTATGCTAATTGAAATAAGTCCGACTGAGAAAGACAAGTGCCATATGATTTCACTTATATGTGGAATCTAAAGACCAAACTAAACAAATAAAACAGAAACAGACTTATAGATGTAGAGATGAGACTGATGGGTGCCAGATGGGAGGTGTGTTGAGGGACTGACTGAGTGAAAAAGGTGAAGGGATTGAGAAGTACATATTGATAGTCACTAAAGAGTCATGGGGATGTAAAGTGCAGCATGGGGAACGTAGCCAACAATATTGTAATAACTATGCATGATGCCAGGGGTATACTAGAATTATTGGAAGGGGATGACTCATAAGTTATATTAAGTTGTGTGTGTATATATATATATATATATATATATATATATATATCCTCTATGCTATACACCTGAAGCTAATATAAAATAATATTGAATATCAACTGTAACTGAAAAATTAAATTAAAAAAACAATAGCAGCTCCTGAGCTTTTCAGCAAAGGCAGAAACCAGGGAGATGAAACACAGACTAAAACTTAATGCTTGGTTAGGACCAAAAAGTCTTTGGGTTGCCTAAATCAGTGTGTATTAGTTATAGTAATACTAACTATTGTACTAGTAAGTCCTAAATATCCATGATTTTTTAGGGGTTTAACACAATGAAAATATATTTCCTATCTGTGTCCCAGTCCAATACAGGTGCTTCTCATCAGACACCTGTCATGTGATCACTCAGAGACCCAGGCTCCTTCTATCTTGTGGCTCTGCCCACTGTAAATTCTCAAAGATTTCTCCAATCAGCTGATAGATGGGGAAAGACTTTTTAAATACTCAACTCAGAGATGACACTCATTGATTCTGCTCACATTTCTTTGGGCAGCAGCTTGTCACAAGGCACCATCTAAATGCAAGGATCCTGGTGAGTGTAACCCTCAAGGGACAGCCACTCCCAGGAACAGATCTATGCTCTGGTGGGGAACCTACACCCTTGGTGGTTTCCTGACCACTTCTGCTAATGATGTGATAGTATTAGGCCATTAGGTGAGCATCCAAGGTATTTGTGAAATGATGGACCACTGCATGCTGTCTGCTAAGCAACGCAAATTAAAGTGATAAAACAAATATCCCAAAAAGATAACCAAGAAAATTTACAATCTTCTTCTGTTAATGTAGCATCCAAGAAAGATCCCCCCACACTCTCTCCAAATACAACCCTGCACCCCTTCCCGGGCTGGGTATTGAGCCCCTCCATGTCCCACTCCCTTTGAGCATCTGCCACAGCCAGCTGGACAGTGCTGCCCCTCAAACTTCTCCCTTGGGAGTCCTTGTCAGGGATTGCCCTGTCCTCACACCTGGGGCCTTGGCTGTCTTCCTCTGTGGCCTGTGTATGTCCAGTGATGGTGACTGACTCCAGCAAGGACCCTCGCCGCTGGGCAAAGGCGTGGGCCAAGCGATAACTGGGACTAATCAAGGCGGAGGAGGCAGACTGTGAAAACAAAACTCAGGAGTCAGTTTATTCTGTTCAGTAGATTCCACATATAAGTGAGGTCATGTGCTCCTTGTCTTTCTCTGACTGGCTTACTTCACTTTGCATAATACTCTCCAGGTCCCTCCACGTCGTCTCAAAGGGTAAGAGAGCTTTCTTTCTTACTGGGGGAAACAAGGGGGGACGTCTGTAATACTTTCCACAATAAAGATACATTAAAAAACAACAACTCAGGAGTCAGGACCCAGTCAAGTTCCACAGATGGCACCTCAAGAGCTGCTCCCGGAGACACCTGTCCCAGGCTCGGTGGCAGCACAGGAGGCCCAGTAGCAGAGACACTGGGGAGCATAGCAGGGTGGCTGGACCCCTGGGTCCAGGAGAACCACAGGAAGGGTCCTGCAGCTTCTCGTAGACCTGGAGGCATCCCCAGGACTGAGCGGCAGTTGGCAGCATCGTTGAACCTGCCAGGAAGCAGCTTGGGGTGGGGTGGGGTGGGTGCTGACATGAAGTGAGGACTGGCAATGAGTCCAAACAGAGAGAATCTCTGAACGGGTCCATGTGAAACATCTCACTCACGCCAGAGCAGCCCAAAAGTGCCCAGGAGACAGGTGGGCCCCACCCCATGCCAGCATGTGGAACACTCCAAAGAATTATTTCCCGTTTGGGAAACTCAACCCCATGGCTACCATCTATTTTCCCATTCTGAATTTTCCACTTCAGCAGTTTACTTTTTGTTTGTTCCAGAAAAGGGATAGAATTACATTTTACTGGGCTTTTTACACTTGAGGTCCTCTGTAACACAATGCAGCTTTTCCCCAGAACTGCTTTTGGAGCTGGTCCGAGCAACCCATGGGGGGCGGGGCTTCCCACGCGACGGCACCACCCTCGGGCGAGCCAGGGGAGCGCTGTCCCAGGCCCGGCGCTCTCCGCTCTCCGGGAGAGTGAGAAGGCAGGATGCACGCTGGGCAAGAGTGAGAATCTTCCTGTTAATAAACCATCCTCCAAAGTGTGATCTGACCCTGTCAACTTTCTCACCAGGGAAACCCTTGGGCTTTCCAAAACTCCAGGAGAAATTTCTTTGTGTAGCATCACGATATTTTTTTCCAAATGCAATATTTAGACGCATATATTAGTAAGTGTTAATATAGAACAGGTCTAGCCCTGGCCGGTTTGGCTCAGTGGTAGCACGTCGGCCCGCAGACCAACGAGTCCCGGGTTCCATTCCGGCCAAGGGCACGTACCTCGGTTGCAGTTCGTCCCGGGCCCTGGTTGGGGTCATGCAGGAGGCAACCAGTTGATGTGTCCCACTCACATCGATGTTTCTCTCTCTCTCCTTCCTCTCTATCTGAAGATAAATAGAAAAATATCCTCGGGTGAGAATTAAAAAAAGAAGAAGAAAGAAAAAAAAATATATATATATAGAACAGGTCTAGATTTGTGTGTGTGTGTTTTAATTCCTCTTCGAGTAGAAGGGAATGGACCTCCCTCCTCTCCGGCCTCTGCTGCTTCTGCAGTTACCTGGGTCCCATCTGTCCCACAACCTCAGCCACCTGGAGCCCGTTGAGGAAAGAAAGGCCCTAAAAAAGGCAGCTGAGCAGCCGGGTTAGAGGCGCCTCTGTCCATGGTGAGAAACAGCCTCAGCCCCCTCGCTGCACTTCCACTGATAGCTCGGTGACTTCAGGTCTTAGCCCACAGCACACGAGGACAGCTCGTGGGGACAGGACAGGAACTGTCACGACAGGCAGGCAGGACTATTGGACCAGTGACAGGGGAGCAGGCAGGAGGTCTGTCAGCGGGTGGCAGGAGCTGTGAAAGCCCCAGGGGCTGCCTGGTCAACTGAGCAAACAGCCCCAGGCTCTGCGAGGGCCGGACGTCTTGGAGGAGGGGCCACCTGAGTGCACAGAGGACAGCAACCCAGTCTGGTAAAAACAGGCAGGAGCCGGTGTTTGCACTTGGAGGAAAGGCGGAGGACAGAGGCCAGGGCGGGCGCCTCGAAGGCCATGCATGGGCGGCAGGCAGGCCAAGCTGGTCCTGGGTTATCTAAACAGGAGGTGACGCGACCAAGTGGGTGTGCGGAGTACGTGTGGGAACGTGTGTGCGTGAACAGGGGCAGTGATGGAGGACACGAGCCACGAGGAGACCAAGGAGCACCCAGGTTCTAAGCAGGGATGGCATCGAGGCGAGGCAGCAGGCTGGCCAGGGGACATGGCTGTCAGACACATCCCCACACGACGTCAGAATGGGGGCCAGGCGGGCCCTGGGGTTTCCTCTGAGACCCGGATGACGTGGTGGCAGTGGTGCTAACAGGTCCACCCTCTGACAGTAGGCCCTGGGACAACCAGGGCCACCTCCCCGCCCAGGAGTCTCCCTGAGCCCTGGGCTGTCTCTCGCTCCCTCCCCGCCCCCATCCTGTGGGGTTCCCAGGGCCCGCCTGGCCCGCGTTGGGGTGGGCAGGACCTCCTGTCACCCTCGGCCACTGCGCCCGCCCGGCGGAGGCAGGCAGAGGGCGCCGGCCCAGCTGCCCAATTGGGCAGGTTCCCTAATCTTGCTTTCAGAGCACTTTGCGACGCAGAGATGAAAGGCGTCTGAGGAGAGCGAAGTACAGTCTTTACAGCCTCCATCTTCCTAATTGAGGAAAATGAGGTTATTTCCAAATCCTCTGTGAGGCCAGGGAAATGTGTTCAGTGGGCCGCACTTAGGGCCTCGCCCCCGCTCCTCGGGCGACTGCAGAGGCTCGTGCGGGGCACACAGCCACTCGGCCACCGCGCCAGGCTGCCCAGACCCGCTCCCGTGCCTCGGCCGAGAAGGACGCCTCGACAAGACATCAAAGCCGGGCACCTTCCGCGACAGAAGTCCTCCTCCTCTGCACTGAGTAATTGGAACAAAACGACCCAGGTAGTCTTGCTGTAACATCAAAGCTGTGTATAATAACCTCACAGATGAATTCGAGAGTGAATACATTCGCCGCCACTGCTCAAGTTTGAAGCGTGCCGGGATGTTTTTTCAGCTTCAGAACTGAGCAAGAAAAAAAAGGAAAATCACCAGCCATCGCTTTCTTTGTTAGGCAGCTGCCACCCCTTTCAGGCCCGGTGAAAGGTCTGGGCTCACAGCCTTTGAACAGTAAGGAGTGTGTCTTAGGCACTGTGATGAGGCCGGGGCACGCTGGATAGGACTGGGTCGGGGACAGATTCCTGAGGGTTAAACACCATGATGAACGCATCTGCACACGATGAAAACCCTGGCCCACCTGCAAGGAGCTTGGGGAGACGAGCCAAGCACAGGGGGGCACCGACCACTGAACAGAACATCTGTGAGGTTCGACCCTCAAGGTCATGGAGGAATGGCGGGTCATCCTCTGCACCTGCAAGGAATGGCTCCCTTTATTTAGACTAAATGTGAGTATTTATTTATAAATAATAGAGCTAGCAAAGAGAAGAATCCAAATTGGCTAACAGGGTAATACAAACAAAAACAAAACAAAACAAAAAACCTTCACTGCAGAGCAGCTGAAGTCCTGGGACTTTTCAGAAATACGTAACAGAACCCAACTCTGGCTGGGATCTCAGAGGTCACAGTCAGTGTGACCCAAGCACATGAATGTGACACACACCATGGCTAAGAAGTGAATGTAAAATAGCTTCTGTGAGATCATAGAAAATATACTGGTCTCTGCCCCCAGATCCTGGCACAGAGGTCCTGAAACCCTTATAGTTCCCTCAGCGAGAAGAGCACTAGGAACATCTTTTGTTCCAATATTTCGTCTTTGACCTTGTCCTTGACACAGGGCCCCTAACACCTCTGTGATTCCCTGGGTGATAGAAGTGTCTTTGCTCTAATGAGGCCACTCTAGTGGGCCCCTGGAGGAGAGCTGGCCACCGGAAAGACCCAGCCGTGACTAGTCGCTTGTGGTTTTCAGCCATCTTCCATTCATTTGAGAAGGGAGAAGTGATGAAAACGGGGTGAACGAGGAATCATGCCTAGTGATGACGCCTCCATAAAAATCCCAAACGTTCGGGGTTCAAAGACCTTGGGTCGGTGCAGATATGGCGATTTGGGGAGAGGGTGCCCTGACGAGGACACGGAAGCTCAACCCTCCCCACATACCTGGCCCTACGCACCTCTCCCCTCTGGCTGTTCCTGCGCTACATCCTTTCATAATAAATGGACCATCTAATAAGTAAAGTGCTTCTCTGACGTCTGTGAGCTGCTTTAGGAAATTAACTGAACCCAAGGAGAGGGGTCAAGGGAACTCCAGTTCATAGCCCGTCAGTCGGAAGCATAGATGACAACCTGGACTGCAACCGGGGTGTGACCTGGGGGTCAGGGTCAGGCCTGTAGGACTGAGCCCTGCACCTGCGAGGCCTAGTGCTTTCTCCTGGCATACAGAGTCAGAATTGAGTTGAACTGTATGTTGCCTTCTGATGTCAGAGATTCGCTTGGTGTGGGGAAGAAACCCACCTCGGAGTTGGTTGGAGTCAGAATCTTAGCACCATTTGGAACACAACAGAAGGCAAAGCTTTAGAACATGCCCTGTCTCAGGACTGCGTCACGTAACACCTGCTTCTCTCCACCCTGCCCGAAGCCGTCTACTCAGCTCCACCCGCCTCTTCCTCGTGGTCTGTCCAAACCCCCTGGGTCTTCTGTTCCTTTTCCATCGGACTCCCTGCCCGCCATTCTTAGACATGGCCTTTTGCTGACACACACATCGCTACCATTTTTTATAGCCACCACCCTGTAAGATTACATGCCCAGTGATAGCTCAACCCATTTCATAGTTGAGAACACAAGGGCACTAAGACTAGAACGGCTCTCTGCAGTGAGAGAACATATGGGTGGCACGCTGTTGCTATAACAACTGACAGGGCATCCTCTTCAGAAATCGAGGGGCCTTTAGGTGCATTATGACCCGCACACCAACTCTGTGAAGCAGGACCCAGGAAACCCTGACGTATAGCTAAGAACACAAGTGGGGAGTGGCCCGCCCAGCTCACATGCTGCAAGGCTCCTAAAAGGCTTTCTTCCCCACTCACCTTGCAGCCCAGGGGCACCTACACCCTCTTGTAGGTTGACTTCTGTCCCCACCAAAAGATGTTGAAGTTCTAACTCCCAGTACCTGTGAACATGACTTAATTCGGAACTAGAGTCTTTGATCAAGTTAAGATGGGGTCCATAGGGTGGGCCTGAAGTCAATGTGACTATGTCCTTACAAAGAGGGAAAGTGTGGACAGAAAGACCGGCAGGCACACAGGGAGAACGCCATGAGAAGGTGAAGCCAGACATCAGGGTAATACATCTACAAGCCAAGGAACACCAAAGATTGCCCCTAGGCCCCCAGAAATTAGGAAAGAGGCAGGAACAGATTCTCCCTCATAGTCTTCCGAAGGAACCAACCCTGCCAGCACCTTGATCTTGGACTTCTGCCTCCAAAACCAGGAGACAAATGTCTGCTGTTTCAGCTGTCCAGTCAGTGGCACTTGGTTAGGACAGCCCTAGAAAACAATACATCATACTCACTTCAGCCTTTTTGTTCTCACTGACTATGTCTATGCAACAGGCCAGCCCCTCGGCCGCCAGCCCAGGGCAGAGCCAGAAGACAAGTGATGGCACCAAGTGTCCAGTCTCTCCAGCCCCCTCCCTTGTGCTGAAAATGGGTAAGTGGCAGTTTCTGGGGACTCACAATCATTCCAGGTCCTACACACACACACACACACACACACACACACACACACAACCTCCCCAGGCACAAAGCAAATCAAAGGGCATGGGCCAACCTCAGCACACCTGGCAGAAGGTGGAAAGGCCGAGAGAATCTCCCACGTTACCTGAAGCACCTTCCCTGCCACTGGGGTCAGCAGCCTCCAGAGCAAGCAGGCCAGCTCCTGGGCTGGCTCACCCACCTCCCTCCCACAGCCCAGACGTCGCCTCGGGGTGCCCTTACTAGCCTCAGCAAGGTGTTAAGTTGCTCCTGGCTGCCAAGACTGACCACACCCCCAAGGCAAAGAGCCTCTGTTTTGATGCTGGCTGACTCTAGAGGACAGGGACCGCCCTGTCCCTTAGCTCCTCAGAAGGCCCCTGCTCCTCCCCTGGGAACTTCCACGGCTTCCCGTCCAGTTTCCAGAAACTCACTGTTACTTTTCATCAAAACTTTGCCTGATCTGTACACACAAATTTGGAGGCTATGTAGGAGTTCCTGAGTCTCCCTGGATGTCACTATATTCTGGCTCCTCTTTTTCACCAAGCAACACAGACCCCTGTGATGTCCTCACAGTTCCAGTGAGGCCCAGGCCATAGGTTAATGGGATAAAGGAGCAGTCAGGACCCAAGTGAGACCATTCGCAGAGGGACAAGTTCAGGAGCCCATGAGTCCTATCAGAGGACTCCCCCGGGGCTGTCTCCCCTTGGTCCAAGGTTCTCCTCCCGCCTTCTGTGTGTTCCTCTGGGCTCTGGGCAGAGACGGGAGGAGCCTGGTGAGTCTCAACAAAGGGAAATCCCCTTGGACTCAAAGCAATCACTCGGAACAATCAGGCTGAATTATTTCTACAAAAGCCCCTGCCTCCTCTCGACCGTGACCCAGAGCAGCGGTTTTCAGCCGACGTGCTGCAGAGTTTTTCAAACACGCAATACCTGACTATTTAGTCAGGGCACTGACCTCTTTTCCCTTAGATTGTCAAATAAAAGAATGACAACAGCCAGCGCAACAATAGCCGTCCGGTGTGATTGAATCAAAATTATACCTTTGTTTTCATCAGATCGGCAAAAAATATATTTTGGGGTGTGCCGCAGAATTTTAGTAATTAGTTTACGTACCGTGAGATGAAAAGGGTGGAACATCGCTGACCTAGACGTTCCATTTTAGAATTTTCATTGCAGTTCTGCGATTATTGCCAGTATGATAGCCTTACTGATGGGATTTTGTGGCACCGTTATTTTTCCTATTAAGGGGTGATTTTTTTAAAGCTTGTCATTTTGGAACGATCACCTCCTTTGTAAACCAGAGATACTTTGTTGCCCTACTAATACCTATCACATTTTATATTCTACTTAATAGAAACTCCTGTGTAGCCCCGCCTCTTCCAGGAAGTGAGGGCGGTGTCCACTGCTCTGTGTTCATCAGCTCCTGTCTCCTGCCCATGGGTGTCAGCACTCCCACACAGGAATTAAATGAATTAAATGCAGGGGTGCATGATGAGAAAGCGTCTCCACCGGATGAAGTACGTGGAGATTTATCAGCCTCTCTAGGGCACTCTGAGCCTCTCCAGGTCACCTCTGAAATGTGCAGGATTTGGGAGGGATTAGGAGAAACTTGAACATCTTTAAATTGCAAGAAAACAATTAATGACTTGGAAAATAGGACTCCTTAAGGTAGGTTAGGAATGTGGCCATATAGTTTTAACAAGAGGCAATTGAAGAAAAGAGAACACTATAAAGAGCCTTTGAGTCCAGCACGAAATCACCCACATCTAATCTACTTTTTCATTCTTCTATTATTAAAATAAAGCAAGTGCTTCTTCCCCATCAGCCTCTTTCCCCTTGATTTCTGCTCAAGGGCTCCCATAGCTTCTCAGTGTTTCCCTGTCTTAATTGTCATAGCACCAAAGAGGTGGGAAGAGGAGAATGCAGGGGAGCGTGACAGGTAACCAGGTAACAGCCGCTCACCTACATTCTGCCCGGTGCCCCCAAGGTGCTCCGCTCTCCTGTTCAGTGTCTTCTCCACGTCCCCCATTGCCAACCCTCAGGCAGGCCCATGCCCCGCTGCGCTCTCCCCTCTCCCGTAACACACACCGTGTCTGCCCTGGTGTAATTGCGTCTCCCGAGAAGACCCTGTCCTCTCCGCCGGCCACATCAACATCTCCATCCTGTGAGTCCCAGCTCGAGTCTCGAACTCTCCAGGGCTCCTGCCTCTTTCTAGCCCGCAGGGAGCAACCCTTCTTCTAAGAGCCGCCCAGGTATGCAAAACTCTTCCCAAAGCATTTAGGTTTGTGTAGAAATTATATTTCCATGTGGACATACTCTATCCTCACAACTCGATGATAAGCTTCCTGAATGTCCATGAGATGAGCACGTAAATTCAACAAACATTAACATCTGGGAAGGGCTGTGGCCGAGGGATCCCTATTGATTTTGACAGGAGAGGGGGGGGAATGGAAATGGGAAGCATATGGGTGAAATGTCAGAACTAGTGTCACACCTCACCACTCAGGCACTTCATCACACGTGTCCAGCATTTGAAGACGTATGTAACACAAGTACACCGGTAAGTACAGTAGAAATGATGTTTGCCTACACACCAGGCTCTTTACCAGGTTCTAGGGACAAAACAGTGGCCAGGATGTCACCCCACCAATACACCATGGCTCGCCTTCACCTGGTATACCTGGAGACACAGGCTTGTCTCACCTGCTCTGTCTCCATCATGCTCTTCTCTGAGTTGCCCTGAGGCTCAGCCCCTCACGGCCCGGGGCTCCATGACCAGCATCCATCTCTGTATCACTGGTTTTTCACTCCAGCTGGCTGGGCCTCACCGCCAGACGTCACTAGTCTAGATGGCACCCAGACATTAGTAGGCAAACCCCACTGACACATAGCCAGTGAAGACCTGCTGGCCAGGGCGGGGAGGCTGAGGGGAGCCACACACAGTTCCTTCGAGGGCGCTGCCCTCGGTTCTAGACAGGCTGAGAGTCTGCGCAGACGCTACCAAAGGTGTGTGGGCAACTATGAGGAAAGGTAATGTAGGGTGTGCAATTTAAATGAGATACAATATGATTTTCCTAAAATTCAAGAGAAATAATTTCTTCCCAGGAGATACTCTCATGAGCACAACCCCCCGCCCAGCCCCTCCAGCTCTTAACCCTGCTTCCCAGGGTCGGAGTCAGCCAGTCCACCTTTGGAAAGAGAGCCCCGCCTCGGCTCTTCAGGTTTTGACCCTCCACACACTTTACCCCTGAAGGTTGGTCTCAGGCTTCCAGCCAAACCTCTGTACAACAGGGCAATCCTGAGACACTGTCTTTCCATGATCCGACATAGTCAATCTAGAATAATCCCACTCCAGGGTGGTGGCTCTCCGTGGTCACTTCATCTGGACCCAGAGGAAGCTTTGGCACCTCACTGTTCTTGAGATAGTCTCAATCCCTCTCTCAATCCCCACCCCCCCTTCTCTCCAAGAAAATATAATAATTCTTGGATACAGGAGACAACACAGTCTAACTCCACAGTAGGAAGAGAAACATGTTCCTAAAGGCCACGTGATCTATGAAGACTTTTTTCTGATCGCCATGAATATCCCCGCACATTATCATGCAGAACAGCGACAGGCCTTGTCTTCCACTCCCGGACCATGTCCAAGGGCTCTGCCAGTGCATCAGAAATGACTTGCTGAACAAAACCATGCTCCCTTGAGGGTCACATTTATGCACCCAGAGACCCTGAGAGCCGTGGTTTATCAGCACTGGCTACAGAGTGGAATCACCTGGGGAGCTTTGAAAAATCATCCATGTCTGGACCTCATCCAGATCAATTAGATGAGAAGCTCTGGAGAGGAGACCCAGGCATAGCTGAGAATCACTCTTGCAAAAGCTCTGAAAGTCAAGTTATCCTGACTTTGCAACAGAAATACCTCACAGTGCAGTTTTCTTCCCGCTCTCCATTAACAGAATGATGGAGCAATATATAAGGTTTATTTCTCACCCCCACCCCACCGTATTGAGCAATCCTTTGGAGGCAAGATAAAAGCAGATGTATTTGTACTCCCTGTTATAGGCTGAATCGTGTCCTCCCAAAATTCACGCTGAAGACATTATCCCAAGTACGTCAGAATGTGACTGTATTTGGAGCTAGGATCTTGAAAAAGGCAATTCAGTTAAAACGAGGTCATCAGAGTGGGTCTGCATCGAATATGACTGGTGCCCTTAGAAGAAGAGAGAGGAAATTTGGACAGAGACGCACACCAAGGGGAGACCACGTGAAGCCGCAGGGAGAAGGCGCCGTGCACAAGCCAAGGAGCGAGGTCTCAGAGGAAAGCAACCCTGACAACACCTTGAACTTCCAGCCTCCTGAACTCTAAGAAAATACATCTCCTTTGTTTAAGCCAGTCAGCCTGTGATACTTTGTCACAGCAGCCCCAGCAAACTAATACAAGCCCCTTTCTTCAAGGAGATATCAGCAAGGGTTTGGGACCTCAAGAAGATCCACGGTGAGTTAAGGGCAACACTCGACCCAGGGCCTAACTGGGAAGCTGTGGAGAGTCTTTCTAGAGCCAGGAGCACATAGATATCTCTTTTTTGTCAGGAACACTTCAGTTGGAGTCTCACTAAAGGCGCACACACAAAAAAAGGTCTGTTTTTAAGAGCCCCCGGATCACGTACATCCCCAGGGGCCTAAGAACGTTAACTCTCTCCCCAAAGGGCCATCCAGTTCCCTCCGAGGACCCGGCTGTCCCTGGCCCTTGATGTGATGGAGAGTCTGTTCCCTGCCAGTCAAAGCCGCCCCGCCCTCCCCTCTCCCCATCAGTCTCCCATTCAGATCGTATTCTGAAGCTCCCTGGGTGGGGTGTGCAATGCATGAATGCTCTCAAAGGAGCGTCTTTATCCCAGAGCCTGCAACCGTGACAAAGAGGGCATCTTCACCTATGAATTGGCTTGATTTTCCCGGCTGCCTCCTGCATCAGGAGACCCAGCCTCTATACACACAGCGCCCGGGAAAGCCGGAGCGACGTTCTCCGGCGAATAGCAGGCTTCTTTCTCTCTGGCCGGGAAATGTCCCCTTTCAGCAGGCAACTTGAAAAATGCCCTTCCAAAGCACTGAGTTGTCTGTATAAATGTCTAAACGAACCTTTATTAGAACTATAAAAAAAAAGCTACTTACCATGTAATTGGACTATTCTTCATGCTTAAAGATGCTGTTAAAATCATGTCAATAGTAATGTTAGCAACCCACGGGAAGAGGCAAACATCTTATCTGCAAGCTCCATTTCATAGCCCGGTAAGATGAGATCACATCAGCCTCTGTGTCTTTCCAAAGGTGATAGACAGACATTCGCCCTCTGCCACTCGATGTTTCCCTCTCAGATTTATTGAAATTCACTCATGGAAAAGTCACGCTAACAAGATCATTCCAGTCTTGCTCCAAGCAGGACGGAGAGATGAACTCGAGTCCCTGACACCGTGATGTGGTTCCGTCTCTATTTCCTCCCCTAATCCTAATGTTCATAGTACTGTTTATTATCAACCAGTTTATAGATCTCTAGTTAATATTTGCTCAGGGCTTATGTTGATTTCTCAATACATGCAATTTTCTGGTCTCATCTTTATCTTTAAGGATTAGATTGGATCGAGCTGCCTTGTAGTAATTTAGTTTTTATCTTATGCCTTACAGTTTTATGTTCTTGTAATAGCACTTGCTTTTCCTTTTTTATTTAATTAAATATATCTTATTTCACCACTACAGCATTTTTGTTTCGAGTTTATTTATTTAACAGCTGGCAGGGTGCTGGTGTTTTGTAGAGGGAACCACGCTGGGTATTTTTAGAAATTCAGAAGTTGGGGAATGCACCAGCTGAGAAGATAGAGGAGACAGCTAAACTTGGGAGATGAATGCATGGAGATGAAACTCAGATTGCCTTGGCTGCATGATGGTGCTCCCTAGATTACGTCCTCAAAACAAAAATAAACAAACAGTATTAACAAAGTATATTTAAAAGTATGCTCAAGAAAGATAGTCCAAGACTCTGTCTTTGCCCGTCCACAGAGCAGCCGGCTCTCTGTGCATTGGCATGGCTGGCACGCCAGGCACTGCTCATGTCCCAGGACGGCACTGTACTCAGAAGGTGCCATGGATTTGTAACGCTTCCCGGTCATCTCTGTCTCCAGTGCCCAGCTCCATTCACCAGTTCTGTGGACACAAATTTGGATCCATACAAGTCACATACAGGCATGCAGGTCCAGGCACTTCTGGCCAAAGAATGACGGTGGAGGACGTCGTTCCAATATGGACAAAGATGAGATTCACTGGCAGGAGTCCACGGCCCTGTTCTCAGCCTGAGACCTCACCAGGCCCTTCCAAGTCTGAAGCAAGAACAATGGCATCACCACACTTTGGAGCCAGGGAAGGTTGAACGAGGCACCTGGGACACAAATGTAACGAGATGCTTGCATTCGGGGTCGAGCAGATTTTGCACAACCCTGACTGATACCTTCTTAAATTTTGTGTGCTAGGTACCTTGCTCAACTCACTCTACCCTAGCCCTGCGGTCCCCTCCTGGAAATATTGCTCCTGTAATCCATTGTCACACTGACAATCCCAGGTGGGAAGCAGTTGCCAGCCCTCGGGTTGCTCCTTGCACCTGCTCCTGGGGTCATTTGGAGCCTCAGCCAAACCACTGTCCTCCATCCTGGCCAGGAAGCCTCTCTGCCATGCCCTTCCCTGTGAGAAGCACCATCCTTCTCTCAGGTTCCCACTTAGAAAACCTCTTGGAAGATGCTCCCATCTTTCCCTCCCATCCTGATGGGCCACCACATCTTCATACAACACTTCTGTGGTATCTCCCTTCTTTCTAGAGCCACAGTGTTCAAGCAGGTGCTCATCCCTGCACAGCTGGGTCATTGTGCTTATCTCCTAACCATGTCTACAGGTCTACCCACCTCTGCTCCATCCTCTACACGCATGTTTTCAAAGCAGAGTCCCTGGACCAGCAGCATCAACGTCGCCTGGAAACTTGATAGCAATGCAAATTCTCAGGCTCCACCCCAGAACTACTGAATCAGGAACTCTGGAGGTGGGGTCCAGCAATGAGGTATTTTTTTTTTTCCTTTATTGATTTTAGAGAGAGAGGAAGTGAGAGGGAGAGAGAGATAGAAACATCAATGAGAGAGAACATCCATTGGCCGCCTCCTGCATGCCCCCTATTGGGGATCGAGCCCACAACCTGGGCATGTGTCCTGACCAGGAATCAAATTGGCGACCTTGTGGTGCATGGGTCGACGCTCAACCACTGAGCCACACTGGCCAGACTCCAGCAATGAGTTTTAACTTGCCTTCCAGGTGATCTGGTGCTCACTAATGTTTAAGAATCATAGCTCTACATTATACATATTAAACTAAAATCCATGCTAGAGTGTAGCTTAAAAAAACCTTTGTTGTTCCCCTGAGATGAAGGTCAAACTCACTCACTAGGTTCTCCAGGGACCTTGTAACACATCCTATCCTATGCCACTGGTCACATGGCTTGCTGTCCTCTTATCCATACCTCCAGCTCAGCCAAACTGCTCTCCAGACTGACTCCCAGAATGGAACAGCTTTCTCCTTAGCTACCTTCTGTTATCCAGAAATAACCATATTATTCTGTTGAAAGGATGCCAACAGCAACGTTCAGAATCCTGGGGATGGATTAACCATGGAAGAGCAGTGAACAAGGCTGGGAGTAGATGGAAAATTACCATGTTCAGAGTGCCTGTCGCTGGCCAACCTGTTGTTGATTCATTTCCCTATGACGTCTCATTGAATACTTACACACACACAAATCCTATAAAGAATTGATGGAAGCTAGGAGGACGGTATATCTAAGTCCAAAACGAGTCTGAAGGAGAGAAACTTCCTGGGATAGAGAGTGGTGTAGGAACAGGTGTGAACAAATGAAAAGTGGGGGGAGGGGAGAAATCCATGCTGGCCCCTGCGAAGCCCAACCCAGAGGTCAGTGTCTTCCTTCAGTGCCGTTCCAGCATCCTAGCATCCAACAATCAATCCAGGGCCCATCCTGTAAATGCCCTGATACATTTCCTTTCTTTGCTGACTGCTGTTGAAGCAAGAAAGTTGAAGGGGCCTTTGTCTTAAGCCCTTGATTCAAAGACCCAGATGCACCATTTTTGCTGAGTCAGGATAAGCAGAACCAGCCCCCAGATGAACATAAGAGGCCCCAGGGCTAGTGTGTGAGGACAGTGTTTGGTGCCAGGTTTCCCAGCCACAGGCCTGCCACTCACTCATCCTGTGACTTCCCCGGGGGCAGCCCCTCCCCACGTACTGCCAGACTCCGAGGACTGGCCTTGGCTTTGCTGAGTTTGTGCATAAGGAGGTCGCTGAGTCAGCCTCTCTCTGAAGGGCCCATCTGACATAAATGTCTGAGCGAAGTATGCTGGTCAGGCAAATGCCCCCTCTGCCTCTGGCATAATGAAGTGGTCACCTAAAGTCCCAGTAGCTGCAGCGAAGCTGTCATTAAACCAACTTTCATGTCCCACACCCTCCAGATGCCCACAGTCTCCTTCCAGAGTCTCCGCTGGAGCCCAGCATGAACTGTATCTTAAGGCAGTGTGGGGAGGGGACCGCTTTTGAATTTTTGCTCTTGTAAAGTCTGAGGCTTTCAAGGGTGTTTCGCCTTTCAGATTTATTTCGGCAAGTCGCTGTTAATTGTGTTTTCAATTAGTTATGTTTAAAACATCTTGAGATTTGGGCAACTGAAATTGCAGTGCATTGATAATTATTAAACAGAGGTTCTAATCCATTATTTATTAAATACATTTTTAATACTAATGCAGAATCCATTGTCACCGCCACCACGAGTTTGGCCATTAAAGAAACAGCTGACGAAAGGAAAGCGAAGCCCCAGGATTCTTAAATGAAGGCCTGTGGAGCAGGCTTGCTGGAGGAGGGGTTGGCAGCTGCTTCTCTCTCATGTCTGTTTAATCAAGGCTTTGTGGGCCGGAGAGAGACAGCGTCCCCACATAGTAGGTTCTCAGTAAATGCTTATTCAAGGAGCGAATGAATGAATCCATCACTAAGTGAATTTAAGAGAAATTAATCTAGGAACGACTCTTTAAGATCTAAGATATTTCTGTTTTAACCATCAACCAACACACAGAGGTAAGGGGAGTCGGGGGACTGGGTGAAAAAGGGGAAAGGATTGAGAAGTACAGATAGGTAGTTACAACACAGTCCCAGGGATGGAAAGTACAGCATAGGAAATAGAGTCAGTAACATTGTAACAACTATGTATGGTGCCAGGTAGGTACTGAACTATCAGGGGCACCACTTTGTAAAGTACATGATTGTCTAACCACTATGCTATACACCTGAAAACAATCCAAAATAATAATTGAATGTAAACTATAACTTAAAAAATAAATAAATAAAAAGAGCACTCAACTGGTCCATGCGGGGTAACAGTCACCCCTTCCCTCTCAGTGTGACAGGTCGTCATCATACAGACGTAGAGCCAGTGAGAATGAAGTGTGGTAACCTAGATGGCCCAGGACCCTGCATGAAAGGTGACCCTGCGGGAGCCGCCAGAGAAGGCTTCAGGAAGGAGATGATGTTAAGACGGGATGCCGATCTTCCCAGAGGTCGACATGAGGAAAAGGCAACGCAACAAGCATGTTTCGGGCACATTCAAAGACGCAGATGTGGGCAAGATCGAGGTCGTGAAGAGTTTTCGGAGGACATGAGGAAGCGAGACTGGAAGGCAAGATGGGGGCCAGAAGGTAAACCACACGAAGAAGTCAGGTTTCCACCCTGCAGACAGACCCATGGTGGGTGTTAAGCAAGCATCGCGATTCGCAGTCTACTGAAGAATCCAAGCAACGTGCAGAGGAATCGGCTTAAGTTGAGTGAGCGGTAAGGAGAAGGGGAGGACTGAGAGTGATTTAGTAGCTACAAGTGTGGAACTTACACACCAACTCTAGTAAAGGGTGGGGAGATGGAGGGAAGAGCCAACATGACCTTCGTGTTTTGGCTACAGTGGTTGTAGGAAGGACTCCCGGTTGAGTGTGTGCTGGGAGGTGGGGGATAACAGATATAAAAAAACGTTAGAAATGTTTACATCGAGGTGCCTATGAGATAGCCAGGTGAAAATCCAGAAAACAGTTGAATATATAGGTCTGGGGATCTGCAAAAGATATGGGTTGAGCTCTAGATGGAGAGTCATTCACACAAGGGAGGTAGTTTCAAGCATTTTTTCAGAACATACTATGCCCAATACTTGGTTACATAAACGTCTGCTATGGAGAGTCATTAAGAATAATTATCTATAAAATATTTTAGAAATCTAAGTAAACATAGGGAGAGTCTAAAGTCTCTATTTGGGGCAAAGAAAAAGGTACAATGAGAAAGTAAGGCAGTGGAAGGAAAGGGTTTTGTTTTTTTTTAATTCACACCAGTCTTAGACTCAACCCAAAAATAATGAATCAATTGATTCATATTACAAAGCACCACCCCTAACTATTTAGGAATCTAGGTATGCAAAAGTTACATCTTACACTCCCCTCTCAGTCTCACCAAAATCCCTCAGAAGCTTTGAGCCCCAACTCCACCTGTCTGCCCCACCCTCTTTCCAGAATCTTCTTGGCAACTGAAGACTAGAGACCCTCTGCTTCTCTGAGCACCTCAGCCCTGTCAACCACTGACATTCTTTAGGCTCTGAACATACATGGCCTGGGGATTGTTAACTTGTTCTGCTCAACCACATACTCTAGACATTAAACCTGTACAATTGGGGTTCCTGGAAGGCCACAACCCATCCCTACCCCACCCACAGATTCCAGCAAGGCCCAAGGAAGGGCTGAGCATACAACATTTTGTTCTGGTAAGTTCTGATTGCCCAGGAACACTATCAGCCCTAGGGTTCCTCCACTCTCCCACTCCTGTGGTAGCTCCAGGGTGATTCAGCTTGGCCAACCACAGAGACAAGCTCGTACTATCTTAGATGTTTAGTGAGGACCTGCGTATCATGGCCCCTGGCTCATGCAACCTTGCCAGCTGGTGAGAAACAGAAGGAGGAGGAGGTAGGTGAGATGGGTTAGATTCAGTAACCCTCTCTCTGCCTTGTCTCTCAGAGACATTCCTGGAAATACTTTAGAATCCTTCAGAGCCAACACCCAAAGGATGTAAGAGCCATCGCTGTGCTAGGGATGACACCAAAAGATAAGAAGTGGCCATGCGTCCCTTCAGATAAGGGGTGTCAGGCAGCAGAGTCAGAAGTAAGGTCTGCAGAGCTGCCAGAGGCAAGGCATGAAGACAGCGCCCTGCAGGACAAGGAGCTGTAAGAAGTGACCCAAGCCAAGAAGCTGTCTCCATCCTTCCAGGCAAAATCCACCTCTCCTTCCTTTGGCTCCTCACCGTTTTTTAGTCTCTCTATTTATTTTTCTGCCTGCTCTTTAAAGCCAGGAACTTGACTCTCTCACCTTTGTACATCTACAACACCTAACAAAAGGCTTAGCACATTGTATACACTCATCAAACTATTGTTGAATAAATGAATAAATAAACCCTATATTTAAGAAACTTTATTTACTATGAAATAGCTGAGGATTTCATAAATGAGCCTCAATCCCTTCTAACCCATCATCAAGTAGGCAAGAAAATATAAAACAATACAGTGTCAAATACTGCTAAACACTATTATGTGACTTTCTAAATACATGCGACAAACCCAAGGACAACGGA
This sequence comes from Tadarida brasiliensis, assembly GCA_030848825.1. Classification (NCBI taxonomy): domain Eukaryota; kingdom Metazoa; phylum Chordata; class Mammalia; order Chiroptera; family Molossidae; genus Tadarida; species Tadarida brasiliensis. The sequence goes on along the minus strand of CM061270.1, from coordinate 65,591,726 downwards.
ACGAGCGGAGGAGGGAAGCAGGTACAGACTCAAAGGCCATTGCCTGCCTGTGTGGTTTATCAATTGTGTCTGCTATTTGGGTCAGTGTCTTCCAGGAGGGACTGAAGTCCATTAATAACACTTGGATTTTAGGGAAAATCTTTTTAAAAGAAAATGTTGTGCCTCGTGAAGGTTCTGTGTCCTTGGGGAAAGAAAACCAGGGAAAGAAAAGCTGCAGGCAGCCCACTCAGGAAGAATTGGGCTGGGGCCAGGAAATCAAAATGAGAATGAATTTAGCATTGGTGTTGTTAAAACTAATTATCAGAATAATTCTTGGTACATTTTTTCAAGAGAGGGAGGGAGGAAGGAAGGAGCCATAGTCTTCATTAAAATTACACCAGCCAATGAACAGTAGGCTATTTCTTTTTTTAGCTATAGATGTAGTATTATTATGCTACTGAGAGAGGCAAACTACTGTCATATTTGACATATAAATCCAATGACTTTTTAAATAACAATGACAACATAAATAATAAAACATGTAATGATCTTTAAAACTGCATGATCTCATTTGACTGGCAGGACAACCTTGCAAATAATACTCTATTGTCCCTTTCTACAGGTGAGAAAGTGAGGGTCCCAAGTGGTAGGTCTTGGACTCCAATGCCTGTCTTCAGGCTTCCATCCCTGTCTTTTTCTTCTCTGTGTGGCTTGGGGAACTAACGGCCAGTTCCCTGTAGGTCTGGGAAATGGTGGCACTTCTTATTGCCTAATAAGAGCTGCGATGATGGAGACCTCTGCTCACACAGAGAACCAGAGCTATGGATGCTCTCGGGTCTCCACTATCCAGTTGGGACTTGAATTCCATAATTAGCAGCCTGGCACACCCACTTTTTCCAGGGAGGGATTCCCAGTGGAGTTGGCCCCACTTAGAGGCCACAGAGAGGTTTAGTCTGGAGCGGGGCTGCCTGATGGCCCCATCAGAAAATGGCGCATCGTTGTAACTCGAGAATCAGAGAGGGAACACACTTCTGCAATGATTAAACCTGCAAAGAGCAGCTTCAAGTCCCTAGACTGCATCTCCCACCCGTGTGGCCCCCCTGCCTGCAGCTGCACCTGCACAGTCACTGGGAAAGGGAGAATGAAGACAGATAACACACAGGCTCGTCATGAGTGTGCTGGGAAGGAGAGCTGGTCCAAGCACCTGTTAATGTGCACCTTGAACCCCAGCAACCGAGTGAGGGGTCCCAGACTCAGTGTGTTACAAGTCAGGGTTCTCCAGAGAAACAGAACCAAGAGGATATATATAAATATAAATATAAATATAAATATAAATATAAATTTATATATATATATATATATATATATATATATATATATATATATATATAGAGAGAGAGAGAGAGAGAGAGAGAGAGAGAGAGAGAGAGATAAAAGAGGAAATTTAGTGTAGGAATTGGCTACCCATTACAGAGGCCGGGAAGTCCCACAATCCACCATCTATAATCAGGAGACTCAGGAAAGCTGGTGTTAGAACTGAGTCTGAGTCTGAAGGTCGTAGAATCAGGCACTCTGCTGTCCAAGGGCAGGAGAAGATGAACATCTCAGCTCGGAAAGAGAGAATTCACTCTCTCTCCACATTTTCGTTCTAGCCAGGCCCCCGACGAATTGAGTGACACCCACTCCCATCGTTAAGAGCAGATCTCTTTACCTGATCTACTGAATCGGATGCTAATGTCTTCCAGAAACACGCACGCACACCCAGAAATAACGTTTTACTAGCTATCTGGGCATCCCTTAGGCCAGTCAGGTTGACACAGAAACTGAACCGTCACACTCAGGGTGCCCTCCAGCCTCAGAGCAGAGTTCCAGCCAGGCGGTGTGGCCTGGGGCTGGTTCCCAAAACAGGGAAGCACCTCTGTGTGTGGGTGGAGACGGCATCGTGTTCCAATTCCAAGTGTGCCCATCCCGCCCTATTCAGACAATGAGAGTATGTCTTTAATGAAAACCCATCTCTTGTCCCTGGACCACACTAAGCCTCCTAATGTCTCTTTCCCTCCTCCGTAGTTAGTAACTTCGGCCTGCTTGCAGCTAAATGACCCAGTTAATACAGCCTGGCTGGGAGCACGCTGGCTGGAAAGCTGGCCCTGTGCTCGCTGAGGATGGCCCTCGCAGCCCAGGGCTATTAGATGTTGCACTTCTTTCTATCCTGTGCCTAGTTTAAGCTTCAAGAGGCTGAGTTCCCGACCTAGATTGGATCCCCCAAGGGGAGCCACGATCACCTACGTAGGACCTCACCTGTCACATGGCTCTTCTCCCTCCAGGCCTGGATGGATGAGCAAAAGGTTCATCTTGTTTATTAAAGAAGCAGTGCTTTCTCTTTTAGAGAAACACAGTGAAATATTTATAGAGGAAATGGTGTGATGTATGAGATTTGCTTCAACATGAGAGTGGGGAGTGTGTCTGGGGTGTGGGTGAATAGCTGGGCTCGGGCAAGCCGCCATGCAGGCTGGGTAATGTGTACAGAGTGGCCTCCCTCAATGAGTGTGTCTGCCTCTGTGTGTGCTCAGAATTCTCCACGATAAAAATAGCATGATTTTTTTTAAAGAGCATGCTTGGAAGACTGATAAATAGTCCTAAAAAGGCACATTTTTAAATAAGTAAAATTCCAAGATGCACTTGGTACCTGTCTCACTAACTCAGACTGGTTCTTGTTCATTGTTTAACCTGGTTTTTACTTCCAGGCTCATCAGCAACCTTCCTTTTAATTTAGTCTAAATGTATGTTTCAAAAACAGCCCCTCCAGGACAGTTCCCAAATTGGCAGCCAGGTCAATATCAAAAGCCTTCTTGGCAGCCTGTCCACAGCCCCTTCCTCCTCAGCCACAAGCATACGGTTCTCCCTGGAGGCCAGTTTAGACAACGCCACAACCCTGGTAGACTGCTTCTCCTTCTTCCCCCTTGCCTGGTGCCTAGCCCTGGTTAATTGATCAAGCTATCAGACGGAGAAGCCGGGACAAAAGATAGAGGTGGAATCAGGTAGGATGCGATTGTTGGAAACATGGGGTGGCCTTTCCCTTTCACATCTCCTGCCGGAAAGGCAGACTTCCTGTCCACAAGCAGCACCTGTGAAGATGATGTTCAGTGATGCTATTAGATGGAACATGCACACACCCTGGTTTTCTGGACAGGAAACTGCTTCCTAATACTTCTTCCAATTGTATTTTCTACACTACATTTTCTATCCACCAGGAGCAATGACAGGTTCAGATAAACAAGAAAAAGCACAGCTGGACCATTGCTATTCCATCAGGTCTATCCCTTGGGGGGATCTATGCCCAGGATTCAGCTCACTCTAAATTAGCATCAACCTTTGTCTTGGATTCTCACTAGCCACCAAATCTTTAGGACACAAGCTTGGATGTCAGCGACCAAGAGATCATTAGCCCTTCAGGAACTCCAGGTGGCTACCTAGGCAGTGGGTGTATGTTCTTGCGAATCCTGCGATGTGCTTCCACAAACAACCTCCAAGCCAAAGGAGGCCCTGCGTCCCCACCAAAGGAGGCAAGCCACTGTCCCCAAGCTAAGCTTCAGTCACCACAGTGAGTATTCCCACAGCTCTCACCGTGTACGGGACCAGCCTCATTTGCAGCTGGCAGCCATGCATCCCCTCCAGACAATTTGGAGCCACTCCAGTCCGTGGGGATGGGGACACACAAGTCATATCCTAGGAATGCTTCCTGAACCTCCCAGACAAAGCGAGACTGTCATTGCCGCAAGAAAGCAACGAGTGTATCTGAGACATCATGTAGACGATATCACGCCCCCTCGACTCCTAAGAGAGCTTGACCTAACGAGGGAAGTTGGATTTTTCCCCCTAATATTTTAAAGATGTGGTGACAGATTCCAAAAACTAAATTGTTAAAAAATAGTAGGCATTTACTAAACATTCAGTTTGTTAATTAACATAAGGCATTCAGATACTCCTTTGTTTCCTCTCTTCTCGAACAGTGTGAGCCTCTAGATGTAAGATGTGATTATTATGCAACTCTTCTATCCCGGGGACTTCATCTGATTCCAAGAGATATCCTGCTTGTTTCTGAAAACTGGCTCAAGTGTGTTCAGAGGATACAGGCAAGTTTGCTGCATGCTCTCCCCACCTAATGACCTGGGCTCAGCGGAGAACAGGCGGCCAGCAGCCACGGCTGTTGTACGCAGAGAGGAGAGTCAGAAGCAGTGCCTCGTGGGGGGATTGCTAGACTGGAGATTAACTACAGGTCCCTGACTTACTGAAATGAGTATTAACTTGGGCACCAACTCCGCTCTAACGCCAGCCCCCTCGAGGCCTCCACTGTGGAGCTGGAGAGTCACACAGGGATGAGAAGCCTGGATGCTTCTGGTGTCCAGAACCTAAATGTCATTCCGCCTGCCTTAGCAAGACAGCTGGAACATCCCCTCAAAGCCACACGGTGTCTTACATTCTCGAGGAGCACTCCCCCGATGTTACTGCACTCTCCCAAGCAGCCTGTGAGGAGGATGCAGTGGCGATTAGGACCCTCCCTGTGTCCATGGTGCTTCGGCACGTCTCAGCATCACTCAGCGAGCCACCTGGGCTCAGATACGAGTCACTGACATGTCCTGATGTTGCCGCCACCTCTCCCTGCTGGCGATCGCTCTGCCACCGACTCCCACTGCTTCCTCGTGCCCAGTACACCCCTCTGAGCACCCCGGACACTGGGAGGTCAGTGGGATATCTGCCTTGGCCCCTTTCCCCACTTTTCTCTCTTCCCTGTTCTTCTCCCTGGCGTGGTGTGGAGGGAGCTCCCAGGAACGCAGCCCTTCCTGCAGCCACCACCTCAGCCGTCTGGGGAGAATGCCACCGATGCATTCATAGACTCATTTGCACAGAATTATCTTCATGGGTAAACACAGCCTATTTTTTAAGTCTTCATATATATCGTTCAAGAAATGTTGTTCCATTTGTGTTTTATGTATTCTTCTTTGGACTAATTCTTATATATCTTATGGGATTTTGTTGATATTGCAAGTGGTAGTTTATATTCTTTTATGTCTTCAAATCGATTACTTCTGATAGAGGACACTACATATTTTTATGTCATCTTGTTTTATAACTGTACTGTCTTATATTGGTTTTGATAGTCCGTTGATTCTGATGGTTTTTATAAGAAGGCAGTAGCCAGTTTGTATCTTCCCTTTTTCAACTGTGGGGTGTGTGTCAAAGGTATGTATTACTTCATCAGCTGGGACCTCCATAATTCTGTGAACTGTGGTGATTTTAGTTATTTAAGTCTTTCCTTTTTGGTCTTGGTAAGTTTAGCTAAAGATTTCTTTTGCTAGTTTTAAAGAAAAAAACTTCTGCTTTTATTGTTTCATTCCTCTATTTAGTTTAGTTCAGTGTGCTTTTTTTTTAACTGTCTTAAGGTGAAGAATTAGATTATTGATTTGAGATCTTTCTTCTTTTTTTTAATTAACATAGGCATTTAAAACTATACATTTCCCTCTAAGCCCTGCCCTAAGTTTTGGTATGTGTGTTTTTGTTTTCATTCATCTCCAAGTATTTTCTAATTTTCCTTCCATTTCTTCTTTGATCCCCTGGTCATTTAGCAGGGAGTTGTTTCATTTCCACCTATTTGTAAGTTTTTTGTTTCGTAATTTCATTGTACTGTGATCAGCGAGTATGCTTTGTATACATCATATGATTCTAATTAATAACTTATCGAGGCTTTTTTCATGGCCCACCCTATGGTCTATGCTGGAGAGCGTCCCATGTGCACTTGAGAATGATGTACATTTGGTTCTTGTTGTTTCTTTAGATGTCTGTTAGGTGTACTTGAGTTACAGTATTGTTCAGGGATTCTCTTTCCTTGTTAGTCTTCTTCCTACTTGTTCTATCCATTATTGACAGGAGAGTCTTCAATCTCCAACTGTTATTTCTGTATTGGCTATTTCTCCCTGCAGTTCCAACAGTCTGTGCCTCAAGTATTTGTGGGCTCTGTTGTATATATGTGTATATATGTTCATTGTTATATCATTACGAAAGAGCGACACTTTTATGATTATAAAATGTCCCTCTATATCTCTGTAAACTTTTTGCCATGTTTATTTAATCTGATATTAGTAATAACCACTCCTGTTTGCATGATATATTTTCCCTCCTTTTATTTTCATCCTATTTGTATCTTGAATTTAAAATTAATCTCCTATAAACAGCATATGATTTTTTAAAATCCAGTCTGACTATCTCTGCCTTTTGATTGGATTTTTAATCTATTTACATTTAATACTATTGTTACAGTTGAATGGATGGTTGCTATTTTTCTTATCCTTTTCTATACGTCTCATGTCTTTTTTGTTCCTCTATTCTTTTTTTACTGTTTGCTTTTGCATCAAGCAAACAATTTCTAATGTAGCATTTAAATATCTTTGTTGTTTCTTTTACCACTTTTTTAAGTTGTTTTCTTAGTGGTTGCTCTAGAGCATCCCATGTACATATTAATTTATCAGAATCTATTTCAGGTTTGTGCCTATTATAGGCAGACATAGCAGTGTTCCCCCTACACAACCCTGTGCCTTCTTCCCCCTGCCATTGTTCTATCATCAGTACACATATCATCTCTGGATATGCCACAAACCCAAAAACACATTGTAACAGTTTTTACTTTATATAACTGTATATCTTTTCAAGAAGCTGAGAAAACAAAGGAGAACAAATATTTATTTCTAGAATTTGTTACATTGACCTTCTCATTTCCCATTTCAGGGTCTTTGTTCCTGGGTGCTCACCTGACCAACTACTGTCAGGTCCTCATTCCAACCCAGCTTTCCTCCCACCCATCTCCTCGCACTCGTCAAACGTACTATAGTTCTCTATAAAAAGGCCCAATAACGCAGTTACATACACATTGTTTTATACAATTGCTTCCTAAATCAGTTAAAAGAAGAAACATGCTTTACACTGTCCTTTATAATTGCATGATTATCTTTATTCTTTGCTTTTTTCATGTTCATTCAAAGGACTGTCGGGAGTCATTTGTTTTTATCCTGAAGAGCTTCCTTTAGCATTCCTTGCAAATCTGCTCCCAACAAGTTCTCTCAGGTTTTGTGTATAGGTTTCATTATAATAAATCATTATAATAATGTTTTATTTTCCCTTCATTTTCAAGACTGCTGTGCTAGATACAGGATTCTTTGGTGACAGGTTTGGGCACTGTTGTTATAGCTATAGTTTCTCCAGGACTTTGAATATATCGTCCCACTGGCTTCCTACCTCTAGTGCTTCTAGTGAGAAGTTAGTTGACAATATTATTGAGGTCTCTTTGTACATGATGAGTTGCTTTCTCTTGCTGCTTTCAGGATTCTTTTTGCTTTCAGAGTTTTTACTATGATGTGTCTTGTGTGGATCTCTTCGTGTCTACCATATTTGGAATTTGTTGAGATTAACAGTTTTCATCAAATTTAGAAAGTGTTCAGCTGTGATTGCTTTAAATATTTTTTCTGCTCCTTTTACTTCTCTCCTTTTGTTACTTTCATTACACATATGTGCTCCATACTTCCCTGAGGCTGTTCAGCTCTCCTCATTTTTTTATCTCAGTGAGACTGTGTAATCCCTATTGATCTATATGTAAGTTCATTGATTCTTTCTTCTGTCAGCTCCAATTGACTATTAAGCCACTCTAGTAAAATTTTAATTTTAGTTATTGTACTTTTCACCTTCATAATTACCATTTGGTTCTTCTTTGTCATTTCTGTCTTTCTTTTTGTTCTCTGTTTTATGTGACACTCTCACTCCATCTTCCTTCCTTCCTTCCTTTACTTCTTTAAGCATAGTTTCCTATAATTCTTTGGACAGTTTATTACTGGTTGCTTTGAAATGCTTGTCTGCCAGGTCTGACATATGGGCCCATCACAGGCCGTTTCTATGGCCTGCTTTATTCTGCCTGAGTCACCTTCTATTTCTTTGCACGTCTCATAATTTTTGTTGAAAACTGGACTTATCAGATAATACATTGTCGCAACTCTCTATACGTATCCCCTGCTCTGAGGCTTGTTGCTGGGGTTTGCCTATTTATTTTTTTTGTTTGGTGAGTTGGGGCTTATTTTAGTGGTCTATTTCCCCCTAAGAATGCAGCCTCTGATGTTACTACTCAGAGAGTGCAGCCTTGGGCCTACACGCTGTCACTCCAGGGTGGCAGTGGTTTGATCAGTGCTTTGCCTCTCTCCCTGATCTCTCTGCTAAGTTGACTGCCTCCACTGATATCATGCCCAGCTACTAGCTTCCACTAATTGATAGCTGATTATTCTATTATTTTTGACAATGCCCTGGGGCACAACTTGTTCCACAGCCTGTTGCAATTAAATTTGGGTCCCATTGCAGGGTAGTCTTTGAGGCCAGTCATGGAGGTCTGTGTCAACCTCAGGAGTGTTCTTCTTAGCTGTCTCTTTCCACAGTCCTCTCTAGTAGACTTCTAGATGATCTAAGGTTTGGCTTATTGCTCTCATGGAGTTACACTCTCCCCTTAATTGCTTATCACTAAAATCGTCATTGTTTCTAAAAGCACTCCCGGGTTGAAACTTCCCCAACTCTAGTACAAATAAAGTGAGTCTCCTGGGGAGAGCTTCAGAGCTCTCTGTTCCAAAGGCCTCACTCTCCTCTGGAGCAATGAATCTGCACAGCTGCTCTGTGGCTGAGGTCGGGTACAGCGGCCTACTGCTCTCAGAATCACACTCTTGCTCCGTGAGCTTCATTAGTCTCACTCTGGGCTGGGACAGCAGCCTACAGTCTTAGCAACTGCCTCTCCTGTGAGGGAGCCTTTGCCCTACAATCAAGCTAAGGGATTGGGATCTTCTCTCCTTGGCCTTCCATGCCTGGAGTAGATTTCTGCCCTACATGTGGGGGTTAGGTAGAGGAAGACAGCCCCATACCTCTCAGTTACTCTGGCCTGGAATAGGGCCTCTGAAACACAGATAGGAGTGGGTGGTAGGATGAGAAGTGCTGGGAGCTTACCCCTCCTTGGGAGGTGCCATAGCCCTCAACTGGAAGCCTGGTGGAGACGGAGCCCTGTGCTCTTGGCTGCATTTGCCTGGCGTGCATGTCCATCACTGTGAGCTGGGCACGAGGGGAGGGAGGAGCAATTATAGTGCAAATGCTGCAGACTCTTACTGTTCTTACTCAGATCCACTATTTCTTGAAGAAGTATTTCTTCATCTGCTGTATGCTCTGAAGGCCATTTCCAGAGACTTTGAATATTTTTTAACATATATAATTTTCACAGTTATGTGGTTTTTTGTTTTGTTTTGTTTTGTTTTGTTTTGGTATGTATGTATGTATGTATGTATTGCTGGGGAGAGGGTCCAAGGAACTCCTCACACCACCATTCCAGAAATCATCTCTCCACAAGTCATTCTTGGCTTCCCAGAAGTGTGTGGGTAACCTAAACTGTGGGCTACGGGACTGTTGAGACTAGAGACAAGATAAAAAGAGAGATAGGGAAAAAATCAAGGTCATGGAGGAAGAAGAGAGGGGAGAAAAGAGAAGAGAAAGAAATGATAACAGATGGGCAAGAAGTCTGTCTAGCCATAACTTTGAAATCATATTGCAAGCAAAAATAAAAATTAATCTGGTTACAGCCAGGAGCAACATTGGACACATTGTGAGGCATGCACACTTGGTATCTCCTCCTCCCTGGTGGCCTCCTCCTAAGGGAACTCCTACTCAGGTCTTTCTCTCCCTCATCTGATCCTTTTCAGCTCTGTCTTTAATTTCCAGAGGAAGTTGCCAGCCTGCAATTCACACTGGCTGGGAACTGCTTAATGTGAGATCTTGCTAGTGGAATTTGTCTTAACAGGGAAAACCCTACTCATCCTAACGGTAGAATCCTTTAACTGAGGAACCTAAGGATTCATCACCAGGTCAGCCCAGGAGGTATTAGTCCAAAAAGAAGAGGGTCTTCTAGAACATTAACTAAGGCTGTTCCACATGTTCCTCGGGGCTCTAGAGCCAGGTTCTGTGGCTACAGAATTTCTAACATGTCCACAAATCTGAGGAAGCACACTTTCTCAGTAAGCATGGGTGCTCTCCATTTGGTTAATGAGCGCCCGTCTCAAATTTGCTGTATGCAGACAAAGGAGCCAGCAGCCCAGCTGTGTAGCTTGCCCACAGAAGCCTCTGTGTACAGGCTGCTGCGTGGTGTCCAGCAGAGACAGAAGTGTCTGTGTTACATCTGCATGACAGGACTGGATCATGTCAGGTGAGTACCAGGTATGGATGTTGGGTTACACCATGACGTGGCAGCATTTGGGAGCAGACAAGCCAGTGACTGGATCCCAGAAAGATAACAAGGGCTCTGTTCATGGCAATGCCAAAGCAGGAGCAGAAAGGAAGAAATAAGTGCTGAGAAGAGCACAGGCTACAGACCCTCAAAGCTCAGGCACATTTGGCTGAAGCCTTGTCATTCCAGGTGGTTTTCTTAGGCATCTGTGTTATCTCAAAAGTCAACCCAGGTTTCGGTCAGTCTAATGCTGACCGATTCTATGATCCATTACTTGGGAGAAAAGTATATTCTCTAAAAATCCCTTGAGTCACAACCCCTAAGAAGCCTTGAATTCTTTAGGCAGTTGGGCTTCTCTGTCTTGTTGTCTTTCATTGCACAACCTTACATTCAATATGGGCAAAAAACAGCAGAAGATTCCCCCAGATATTTATCCTGGAGTAGAAGTTTCCATCTGTGTCCTTCTGCTTGAATCCGAACAGACTGAAATCTGGAACTTTAAACTCCTTACAGGAACAAGGGACAGCCCATCTCCCATTGCTGGGCCAAAGTATTTCACTGAAATACTAAAACCAATGAAGAATGATAAGCAGGGAGTGATCTCGGGAGACCAAGCTGCTGCTGAGATGACTCCTCCATCTGTTCCATAAAGTGGCCTCCATAAGCACAGGAATTTCTGTCTGTTTTGTTTGCTCCTGTCTCTTTAAAGCTCAGCAGAGTCCTGACACAGAGACGGTGCTCAAATATTGATTGATTGAATAAACAAGACTGCTCTTTCACAAAGGGAGATGATTCCTGGGGTGCCACGTTTCACAAAGGACAATTGCAACTGTCTTCAATAAAGTCAGCTGCTTAGGAGTACCTGGAATTGCCTCAGTTCTTGCCAAAGCACCTCCCCAAGTTCAAACACTCTCTGTTGGTGCTTCACACCTGCTCATCCTAGTTATTTCTATACACTCTCCAAATACGCTCAGGTCAGTGATGGCTGAGTTGTCACAGTCTCTTCAAAAGTCTGTCTCACAACCACTAGCACCACGTAACCAAAGCCACTTCTGATTTATATGAAAACCACTTCTGATTTATATGAAAAGAATAGGAGAGCCCTGGCCGCTTAGGCTCAGCGGTTAGAGCATCGGCCTGCGGTCCGGAGAGACCTGGGTTCGGTTCCCGCTAAGGGCATGTACCTCGGTTGCAGTTTGTCCCCGGCCCTGGTTGGTCGTGCGGGTGGTGGCCACTCGATGTGTCCCTTTCATGTCGATGTTTCTCTCTCTCTCTTCCTCTCTCTCCCTCCCACTCTGTCTGAACAAAAAACAAAACAAAACAAAAAAAGAATAGGAGAGGCTCTTGGGTCAGCTATTGGACCAGGTTCTGGAGACGAAATGAAACACCCAACCACAAGCTGACGCTGACTTTCATATGAACATGCCTGTATCAAGTGGTCTGAGGCTCCAAGTTGCATGTGCATGCACGCGTGTGTTGAGAAGAAAACAGACAGAGGGAGGTGGGAGAGAGAAAGAGAAAGAAGAGAGAACCAGAAATGGAATAAATAACATCCTCACCCTGGCCAGGGGGCTAGGTTGGTTGGAGTGTCATCCCGTACAGCAAAAGGTTGGGGGTTCGATTCTGGTCAGGGCACATACCTAGGTTGTGGGTTCGATCCCCAGTAGGGGCACATACAGGAGGCAACTGATCAATGTTTCTCTCTCACATCTATGTTTCTCTCTCCCTTCCTCTCTCTCTAACATCAATAAAAACATATTCTTGGGTGAGGATTAAAAAAAGAACATCCTCATCCCCTGTATCACTTCTCTAGACATCATCACCCTTCAGGCCCTTCACCTGTTTCATCAGCATGAGATGGTGAGGGCTAAATCAGATAGAAACAAGCTCAATTTCTTTGTGCATTCGGCTCCCAGACAAGAGAATAAAACTGAAGTGAAATATTACTTCTCCTACAAGAATAGGAGGTTTTCAGCTGGAATTCAGCTACATCCCTAATAGCCGAGGATCTGAGGCCTTTGGTCCAGACTTGGTTGCTGGTCCTAAGAAGATATGGCTGCATCTGCTAATAGAAAATCACAAATCAAGAAGCTTATTGGGGTGATCACTTCATGAGTTATATAAATGTCTAATCACTATGTTGTACACCTGAAATTAATATAATATTATGTCAACTGTAATTGAAAGAATTTTTTTTTTAATATTAAAAGAGAGATTATCCAAAATTGGGTTGACTAGATGGGGTCAGTTTGTATACCTAAAATTCTCACAAGGAAATGTAATTAAATAAAATAATAACTATGGTGCCATACTGGACTATTATCAATTATTTTTTAAAAGACCACCATAGAAACAGATCAATACCTAATCATTCCCCTGAAGGAAAAACAAAAAAATAATTTTGAATAGTGCCACCTCTCTCACATGACAAAGCCCAAAGCCCGAAGTCTGACATTCAAGGCCACCAAATCCATCTCCACCTTCCCAGTCACCGTCCTCAATATTGTACGTAGTGTTTTTGCCACTCTGAAGTGCCAGTTATTCCTTCATAATTACTCCCCTATGATCCCTACCACTTTTTGATTCATATCACGCCTTTCAGCTAAAGACCCACTTCTCCTCCACTTGCTCACGGCCAAGCTTCACCCGGGCCTCAAGACCCACCTCAAATGTGACCTCCTTTCTGAAGATATTGCCTGTGACTCCCCAAAGTGGCAATCTTTCCCTCCTCCTCTAAACACGTCTGGACCGCCGCTCACCAAACTCTGTAGTATGAGCGATAGTAGTGGTAGTAGTAGCAGCAGGAGTAGTAACTTACAATAAAACCAGCTAATCAATATTAAATCCCTACTATTTGCCACAACATTAAGTACTTAATATTCATTGACTCATTTAGTTAATAATTTTCATATGTCTTTTATTCCCTCTGATGTTCGATGGCAGGCTTCAATCTAAACTATCTTTCTCCGCTATAATCCTTAGCAGTATGCCTAGACACTATAAATTATCAATAAATGTGTACTGAGTAAACTGAATTAATGTATCCATGCATGAATTGATTAATTAATTAAGCAAAACGACCCCTGATCCCAGGCAGAATTTCCGTAGACCATTGGGTTAGGCTCTCAGATTATTTGAGTCCCTTCCACTCTGGACCAAATTTCAGAGCCTCACATAGAAAATCACATAACTTGTGGTATGTCTGGTCTCTAGCCAATATTCTACATATATACCTCATTTAATATGCATAATAATCTTATTAAATAAGTATAATAATAATGATGATAATAATGTACTATATTCCAGGTACACTTCTAAGAATTTTACATATATTATCTCACTTATGCTCCCTTCCCCACTATGAAAAAAGGGCCATTTTATCCTCATTTAAAAGATGAAAAAATAGCCATAGAGAATTTAAGTAACTTTCCCAAACTAGTAAAGAATACAGCCAGAATTCAAATCTGTCCTTAGAAGTAGACTCTACTTCCTCTAAGGGTAGCAGTTTCCCAAATCTACACATGAAGAAACTGCTTCTCAGAGAGGTCAGGCCCAAGGTCATACACTTAGTAAATACAAAAGATAGAAATCAAGTTTTGATATTTGATTCCAAAGTGCATGCTTTTTACTGAACCTTTTAGTTCAGGCGATAGTTTAGAGCAGCAAAGTTATCCTTTATGGACTTTCTCAATTTGAATTGCATGTCCCTGAGATTGACTGTGATCCTGCTGTATCCTACTAAACTACTCCAGGCTGAGTTTTGCTCTAACCATTCCGGGCTCTAACCTTTTCTGTCCATGGTGCTGAATTTAAAGACCTGCATACTTGACATAAAGAAGAAGGAAAAAAGTAATCCAAATTTAGATTGTAAAAGATCTGGAATACTATTCCGAGTCTGGCCACTGAGAATCAGTAAAGTCTTTTCCAAACCTTCTACTGTAACCCACAAATCTCTCTTCTTTTCCAGAATGTTCAAGTTGAACAGGGTAAAATAAGCGAGGCTTCCAATTAACAAAGATCATTCAAGTCAATATATTTTCAACTCCATAATTCCAAAGATCCCATTATCAGGGAATAAGTCAATGCAAAAGGATCATGAGAAAGTCTATTTCATAAATGTCAACCCAGATCTAAACAGACTTCAAATAAAAAGGAATCAGAGACTAGAAACCCTTAAGTGGTCCTGAAGCTACGGTACTGGGCTAATGGCGGGTTCTGAGGCTGGTCCTGAGAACAAAGGCTGGAGACAGAGTATGTCTTTATATCTGGCACAGAATTGATTTTCAAGCCATAAAAATGTTAGTTAAGGAAACACTGACATGAACTAGGGCAGGGTAGGGGAAAAAGAAGTCGGAAAATAGCAAGGGCAATTTCAGGCTTATGAGAAATGGAATTAAAGTTAAGAGAAGGAAGGCAATCTATTGTTGTCCAGAAACTGGCAAACAGCACAGCCACTGCATCATTATAGTGGCAACAACCTGCTGTGTTCATTTGTCTCTGAGCTGTCTGACCTAGGAGCTGGGTGATTTATCTACTTTCCACAGCTCCAGCTGGGCCAGGCCAAGAGGATAAGTTGGAGAAAGGGGTGGGGGTGGGGGTGGTGACCACTCAAGCACCAAGCCAATGAACTCCATATGTCTTATGTTAGAGAGCATGCTCATAAATCAACCAATATCACACATTTATTTCACACCTACCATAAACAAATCTCTGTGCTAGAAAGATGCTGGTCACACAAAGCTTGAAAAAGACAGAGCCATTGGCCTTGGAGAGCTTACAATCTACTGGCAAAGATTAAGCATGAAGAAAACAAATTGACAATATATACTAGATCACGGTTAGACACAACAACTGCAAACAGGATGCAGAGGAGGACTTTTGACTTTCATATCAGGAAAGACTTCTGAGAGGATGTAGCATCTGAAAAAAACTTAAAGAGCAAGTAGAATTTGCACAGGCAGAAATAAATGGGGGTAAGCATTTGAGGACAAAGAAATTAGCAAAGCCTCAGAGGCAGGAATGGGTCAGCCATGTTCTATAAAGGTAGCATTGCCTATCCAAAGCCAAATTCATGACCCAAAACCTAGGTGCAAGGAATACAGTCCCCAAGATCTCCACATCAAGGTGGGGGGAAGCTGAGGCAGCAAAGAATGCTTAAGACTCTGTATATCAATACTGTACTGAACACTTTGTCAAAAATTGAATGATTTCCACTATCAAAATTACATTTGTAGCTTTCTGGTCATAGTAGGATATTCTACTAAGGTACAGAAAATGGTCCAGATCAAGCATTATTTCACCCTATGACTCTCCCAAAAATGTACCTGTGAAGTTAACCAGAATAGCATTTATTCCTCAAGTTAGTATGTTCTTATCTTGGTAAACAAGAAAACCTGATAGTGAGGGTTAATTCTTGCAGGAAGAATAGAGAGTCCAAAGGATTTTTAAAAGCAGACAAATAACATTTTGCTTAACTGTCTTGGATTCAATGACCTCATTGCCAATTGGCCATTCCAGCTAGATATATATCATAACCTCATTACAAGTCAGGCTAGCCCACCACAGCACAACAATTTATAGTCAGAAAACAGATTAGAGGGAGAAAGCTGAGGGACCATCACAGTACAAGTGAAAAAACATCTCATTTCTAATTCTAGACATATTTCTAAAACATACCTCATTTTTAATTCTAGCTCATAGAAGACTAACGGGAAGAAAGTCAAGGTGAAAATTAAGAGGCCACATCTCAGAAATCGTGGTTTTCAAATAATAGTCTTATTTGCATTACAACAAAGGGACCTTGGGTATGTGAACAGGGAGACAGGAGAAAACATGTACTTGGTGTTACAAACAAATCTGCCAGGGAGGACCCATCCTGAGGAAAGACCAAAGAGTAGCATGTCTTCAGGTAGACAGAACTAAAACAAAACAAACAAACAAAAACGATGTCTAGCAATTTGGTGTTGTTGAACTAATGGAAATGCTAGGGAAAAAAATACATATTTCATTCAGAGAGGAGTTTATCTGGACATAGGCTAAGACCTGACCACTGCACCACTGAGAACATGTTCTGGAGCATGCTCAGTGGCCTCCCGATTGCCACCTGCTGAGCATTTACATGTATGGAGCATTCTTATGTCATCTCACTTGATGACTTTAACTCTGCAAGTCCCTGGTCCCTTGACTTCTGTCACCAGCACCTTCTCGGTTGTCCCAGAAGTCCACTTCAATTTCCTTTTCAGGCCATTCTTCCTACTCTTCCTTCCTGACTGAAGGTGTTCTCTTGAAGCTCAGCTCTCTTTCCTCCTTTCCTATGTTAAACTCAATCCCAGGGAAGGAAAAGCAGAAGACTTGGAGACTTGGACTTTAATCTCAGGGGCCTCCAATGACTAGCTTGGGCAATATACTTAACCACTCTCAATCTGTTTCCTTACCAATAAAAACAGATAATAACTTCTCAGCTTATTCAGTTGACTATTTTGAAAATCACATGAGATAATACAAAGGAGAGTGCTTTGAAGACTGTAGAGACTTGTGAGCTGGTCACCTCTAAGGTAAGATGGGATGATGAAAACTGTGAATCTTCTCACCTAGACTGTCACCCCTATCTGCTCCTTCATGTCTCTCTTCCCCCTGACACGCCTCCAAACACAACCCTTATTCTGCGATCCAAACCTACCAGTCTCTACTCTCCTCTAGCTTTATTTAAATTTTCCCACTTTAAAACAACCATTAAAAAATATCTTGGTTTACAACACGGATCAGGGGAAGGGTTTGGCTGAACTGGGATAACAGCAAACCACACTACACTGTTGTTCTACCAAGACACATTTCAACATTGAATTTAAGCTTCAGGGCTCTGAAGTCATACATTCTGGGCTCAGATTCCATCTTCACCAGTATTACCTGTTCTTTGGTCTTAGGTAAATTACTAGACTTTCTGTGCCTCAATTCTTCAACTATAAAACATGGATGCTAATGGTACTATCTACCACTCGGCTTTATAATTTTTACATGAAATAAGATAATAGTGAAAACAACATCAACATGGAATAAACATGTGCTCTCATTTCACATAGTAGAGGTGACAGCAAGAACTCAATCATTCAACAAATACTCAAGGATTAATTAGAGATCTATTTGCTCCAGGAACAGGGTATACAGGGAGAACAAAGAAGAGAGCTATGCGGATTTAGTCAAGGCTAGAGTGGAATGTATACAAGTAAATAAGAAATCATAGCAGAG
The DNA here is from genome assembly GCA_030848825.1 of Tadarida brasiliensis. NCBI lineage: Eukaryota > Metazoa > Chordata > Mammalia > Chiroptera > Molossidae > Tadarida > Tadarida brasiliensis. The sequence continues at coordinate 65,574,214 of CM061270.1, read as the reverse complement.
ATAAATGCCACGATGGAGAAAATAAAGGGTGCTGTGAAAACACACAGGAAGGGCATCTTAGAAGAATGGAAAACCGGAAAATTTATCGAGGTATTATGGGTTGAATTTTGTAAGCCCCAAATTCATATGTTGAAGTTCTAACCCCCGGTACCTCTGATTGTGACTGTAGTAGGAGATGATATTTAAAGTGGTAATTGAGGTTAAACGAGTGAGTGAGTCTTTCAGAGGAAACCAACCCTAGCTTCCAAAACGACATGGAATTAAACTTCTGTTGTTTAAGCCACCCAGCCTGTGGTACTTCACGATGGTTGCCATGGCAGACGAATACCTGGGGTATGGCAGCACAGCTGAGACTGAAGTATGAGTAGGCAAGGCTATTTTGGGTGAGGGCAGGAGACAGGGGCCACAAGAGAAAGGTCAGTGCCACTAGTGCTCATAAGACCTTTCATTTTTATATGTATTACAAGTTCTCCGGGAGTACATTATTAATGTATTTTGTCTTCACAGCAGCTTTGACATGGTTAGACACATCTGATTCATGAGTATCACTATTTCACAAAGATCAAAACTAAGGCCCAGAAATATACATCATAAAGGGCGGCATGGGGTTGAACTTGCTTTACCCAAACTAGAGAAGTACAAGAGTGAAATCTTAGTGAAGGAATAACACAGCTATCTCTTCTTTGTTTGGGTACTGAATGTGGTTTGTCTGTATTGATGCCATGGAGTAGGAATGATTAAATTCCAAGCATAATCTTATAACATGCAGAAACAGCAAACCCATACAAGATAACCAGTTTGGAGGCAGATTTTAAAAAAAGACAGAAAGAATGCTTGTATGTGGGCTTACAGATGAGCTAGGGCAGCAGATAAAAATGGAACCTGGATAAGACAAAATGACGGGGGGACGGTTGCTGGGTGGTGGGTGAATTTAGTGAAATCGATGGGTTCTTTGCAAGGAATGAGATAAAGTTGTATAGTGAATCAGAACATTTCCCCTAGTCCTCAAACATCTTCAATGACGACTTAAACACTCTGCACACCCAGCGATCCTATTTGAGGTTGATGAGCCTGAATTGAGCTCTTTGAGATGAATCTACATTGCATGATGTCTTCCAAAAAGTAACAAAGTGAGGTCATCATGGTGTTTCCACTGTTCTGACCCAGTCTAGTGGTGGGACACTGGGTAAGATAACTAAGTAAGCATTTTTTAAAGCATCATCTCAGTTTCCTTATCTATTAGATGGGGCCCCATTTAATGTGAGAATTAAATGAAAGAACTAGAGAGGTGATCTAATGCTTGGTAAAACATTGATCCTAGCACAGAACAGGCATGGGATAAATAGTAGGTCCTCATCTAATATTTTAGGGGGTTGGGGGAGAAGTGGTTTTTGACTTGGAGGCTGCAGTATGGGTTAGCTGCCCTCCAGCTCCCTAACCACTCTGAACTTTACAAATACATCAGTAACAAATCAACACTCCCATGGCTATAAGCTCCCAGAACAGACAAAGATAGCTGGCAACACCCAGCATCACCCTCCTGCTTTCTGCGATGAGAAAGGTAAAGTCACAAGAACCTCGTAATGTCAAGTAAATATATTGGAGCCTGTCGCCGGAAAGTTTCTAATAAGGTTCCCAGGTGATTCACTTGGTGATGCGAGGCATCTGACTCACCCAGCCTGCCCTTGCACACGTCCGCAGATCTGATGGACAACTGGCCTCAGATAATGCCTTTTCAGAGCAATCCCAAGTGTTCTTCACGGGGCAAAACCACTCCACTGAGAAATGATGAGAACCAAAAATAACAATTATATTATCTTCACCAAGACAAGCATTGGAAAGGTGGGCACCAGTATCGTGCGGGAAGAGGGGCACGCTGTTTCTCAAGCCGACGAGGGGCAAATGCCAGAACTACAAGCTTCTCTCTGGAGTTTCTGTCAGTGAGCTGCCCATGACTGTATGGACATGGATTGCCATATTATAAGGAAATGTCACTAAGCCGGAGGGTCTCAGGCAGGGCATCCAGGAAATTTCGAGCAAAGCTAGTGGCTGCATCTGGCTGGACTCCAAAAGCAGAGCGCGTTTGAGAACATAACCTCGCTACATGGAGCCTCCAGATAGTAAACTGAGGACAGCCTGGCAATCACAGTTGAAAGGTCCCCTTGGACACCTGTGTGGAAGCGTGATGTCTTCCGAACACATCCCTATGGCTTCTCTCTACACCCACACAGTCTCCTGCACCATTCAAAATACTCCCTGATGTTGATGCTTCATTTGATTTTTGCTGACATAATGCTTTTAAGATTGTTCAAATGTTCTCCCTAAATTTTAAGTTCTTCAAGGGCAGCAGAAAGCCATTCTCTAATTTCTCGTGTCTTCCTCTCCTTCTGCAAACCCCGGCCCAGGCCTTCCTTCAGCCCTAACCTCAGCTCAGGGCCCTGCCCCCGAGGACCCCACGCTGGTATGGTCTGACTGACAGAGCAGATTCCTGTTGGCTTAACCTCGGACCACCCAGGAGAAAGTCTTCATGTGGGACATTGGTCAAGACAACTGTCAGGCACTGGTGGTGTCCCAGTGTCCACTTCTGCACATCCAGCTCCTGCTGGTTGAGCTGATTTTTGAAGCTCATTTAAAGTGGTATGTGTTTGCTTTCCAACGTGTGGTATGTCTGGGATGATTTGCAAGAAATTCGGAACATGGAAAACAGGAGGACAGAACTGGTTTGAATCAGGGCCAGGTATTGATGATGATGATAATGAGTACATGAACGTATTGGTGCTCCCTGAATATTTCCCTTCTCTCTTTACACTGACTTTGCTGAAGAAAGAATATTAAGAGACTCCAAATGGGGAGGCAGAGAGCTCTTTTTAACGGGGCAGGGCTTCCTTATCCACAACCAGACCCTGGAAAATCGCACAGCCTCATGCCTCTAAATCACAGCTCTAGGTTTTATTTATTTATTTATTTATTTATTTATTTATTTATTTATCCTCACCCAAGGACACTTTTGCATTTATCTTCAGGTAGAACAGGAGGGAGAGAGGAGGGACGAGAGAGAGACAGAAACATCGATGTGAGAGAGAGACATTGACTGGTTGCCACCCACACAACCCCAACTAGGGCCGGGGACAAACTGCAACTGAGGTACGTGCCCTTAGTGGGAACTGAACCCGGAACTCTCTGGTCCGCAGGCCGACGCTCCAACCACTGAGCCAAACCGGCCAGGGCCACAGCTCTAGGTTTCAAAAGCCTACTGAAAATTAAAGATCTGACTGCAACTTCTAATGTATTACCAGGATAGTGATGTCCACAGGAAAAATCTTATGACCTGGGAGCCCCCATTTGCACATCCTAAGCAGTCCTGAAGACACAGAATAAGGGGAAAGTCTTCCCTTCCAGTGTTCCTCTTGTTTAGTATTTCCTCCTTTCCAAACTCCATGTACATACTCAACACTGAATGCACACTCAAAAAAAAAAAAAAAAAAAACAGAAAAAACAATCTCACCAATTCTGACCCCATTCTTGAATTATTTACCTAAAAGGAATACAGGGTAGTAGACCAGAAATCCAGAAATTTATGTGTTAACTATAAAATGTATGTCAATTAGTTAACTATAAATTAACTATGAAATTGGTAAGTATTCATTATAAAAAAATTAAAACAATTCAAACTAGAAAGCAAAAGTTTCCACATATGCATGGTGTAGGAAGATTGATGGAAAAGTAAGCATTCTCCTCAACATCTGGAGCTACAAGCTCTGATTTACTTTCTGAAAGACTGTGTGTGATTAAAGCACTTTGGGAAAATCATACCAGAAATTGACAACTGTAATTGCTTTTTGGAATGGAGAAAAACTTAATTTTCATAACCTTTTACACTGTTTGAATTCTTCGCTCTGAGAATGTATTGCCTTCTAAAAGCTAAGATAAACAAATTAGACAATTAATCAAGTGGCTAATTGTTAAAAGTTGTTTTTGTTAAGAAAGCATCAAAATCCAGTTCCTCAAATTAAAGTCCTTTTCTGGTTTGAGAATCTGAGAACAGAGGCTTTAGTCCCAGCCTTCTCCTTAATAAACCTCGGGATGTGTGTTTCCGTGAACACAGGTGATCTTTCCATGTATTACTTTTCTTTTATTTCTTTCACATACAGATCTTGAACAGAGCCTGTTAGATTTATACCTAAGCATTGCATCTTTTGGTGTTATTGGAAAAGGTAATTTTTATTTCAAATTTCAGTTGTTTATTACTGGCATATGAAAGCATTTGAATTTTGTATATCAACCTTGTGTCCTATGACCTTGCTATCCTTACTCTTTCCAGGAGGGTGTGTTGGTTGGTTTGTTTTTCAGACTTTCTACATCGACAATCATGCCATCTATAAACAAAGACAGTTTTATGTCTTTCTGCCCAGTCTGCGTAACTTCCTTTTCTTTTCTTGTCTTATGGCATAATCTGCGACTGCAGTATTATGTTGAATAGGAGTGATGAAGAGGTCATCATCAATCTTAGGGAAAAGAGTGTTCTCAATCTTAGGGAAAAGTTTCTTATTATTAAGTATAATGTCAGCTGTAGTTTTTTTGTAGATATTCTTGATCAAATTGAGTAAATTCCTCTCTAATCCTAGATTGCTTAGAGGTTTTATTGTGAATAGGTGTTGGATTTTGTCAAATGCTTTTTCTGTACCAATTTCTATTATGATTTTTCCTTTTTACCTGTTAATGTGGTAGATTACACTGACTGATTTTCTAACGTTGAACTAGCCTTGCATACCTGGAATAAATCCTATTTGTTCATAGTATATAATTCTTTTTATACAATGTTGGACTCTGATAACTAATATTTTGTTGAGGATTTTTGCTTGTATGTTGGCATAGTTTTCCTTTCTGGCAATGTCTATATTTGGTTATGTTTTTAGGTTAGTGCAGGCTTCATGGAATGAGTCCAGAAGTACTCCTGCATCTGTTTTTCTGGAAGACATTGTTGAAACATGGTATCATTTTTACCTTAAGTGTATGGCATAACCTACCAGTGGAAAATATTTGGGGCTGGTGTTTTCTTTTTTTGAAAGGTTATTCATTATTGTTGTAATTCCATTAATAGATATTAGCTTATTCATATAATCGATACTTGTGTGAGTTTGGTAGTTTGTGTCCTTCAAGGAATTGATCTAAGTCATCAATTCTGTGAGGACAGATCTATATCTACATGGTATTCCTTTATTTTCCTTTTAATGTCCAGGGACTCAGTTGTGGTGACCCCTCTTTTATTTCTGATTTTGGAAATTTTATGCCTTTTCTCTTTTTCTCTTCATTAGCCCGACTAGATATTTATCAATTTTATTGATATATTCAAAGTATCAGGTTTTGGTTTCATTGATTTTCTTTTTTTCCTGCTTTCAATTATATTGACATCTGCTCTATATTTTTCTGTTGTTGACACTACTACAGATGTGCCTCATTTTCCCCCACGCTGCCCACCTCTGTCCAGCCCCTGCCCTCCCAGTCTTCACCACACTGTTGTCTGTGTCCATGGGCTATGCACATATGTTCTGTGACTAATCCTTCACCTTCTTTTATCCAGTCCCCCCCCCCACATTTGTTAGTCTATTCCATGTATTCATGCCTCTAGTTCTATTTTGTTCATTAGATTACACTTATAAGTGAGATTATACGGTATTTATCTTTCTCTGTCTGGCTTATTTCACTTAGCACAATAATGTTCAGGTCCATCCATGCTGCCTCAAAGGGTAAGAGCTCCTTTTTTATAGCCACGTAGTATTCCATTGTGTAAATGTACCACTGCTCTAATTTTTGTTATTTCTTTTTTGTACTTGCTGTAGGCTTAACTTATACTTCTTTCTCTAGTTTCCTAAAGTGGCATCTTCGATTATTGATTTATAGTCTGATTCTTTCCAATATATGCATTGATGCTATAAATTTCCCTCTATGCACTGCTTTCACTGTATCCCACAAATTTTTATGTTTTATTTTCATTTAGTTCAAAATAATTGATAATTTGACTTAAGACTTTTTCTTTCATCTATGTGTTATTTAGAAGTGTTTTGTTTAATTTCCAAATATTTGCATATTTTCCAGTTATCTTTTTGTTATTGATTTTCAGGTTAATTTCATTATGGTCTGAGGACATAGTTAGTATGACTTCTATTATTTTAAGTTTGTTAAGATGTGTTTTCTGGCCCAGAATATAGTCTATTTTGGTAAATGTTCCATGTGAGCTTGAGAAAAATGTGTATTCTGTTGTTATAGAATAGAATCAAGTTGATTGATAGTGCTTTTCAGGTCTATTATATCTTTACTGATTTTCAGTCTGTTTTATCTATCAATTACTGAAAGGGGTATTACAGTCTCCAGCAATGATAATGTACTTTTCCATTTCTCCTTGTGATTCTGTCAGTTTTACCTCGTGTATTTTGATACTCTTTTGTTACTTACATTTACATTAAAGATGATTATGTCCTCTTGGAGAATTGACCCCTTTCATTATATAGTGCACCTCTTTAGTCCTAATAATTTTCCTTGTTTTAAAGTCTGCTTTCTCTAAAATTAATATGGTTACTTTAGCTTTCTTTTTATTAACGTTAGCATGGCAATCTTTCTCCATCCCTGTACTTTTAAATATGAGTCATTCCATTTAAAGTGGTTTTCTTGTAAGTAAAATATAGTCGGGCCTTATATTTTTATTCATTTTGACCATTTCTGTCTTTTAATTGGTGTATTTAGACCATTTACATTACAGTGATTTTTGATACAGTTGAATTAATAGCTGTTATATGTGCAGCTGTTTCTATTCATTGTGCTTGTTCTTTGCTTCCTTTTCCCTCCTTTAGGTGTTTTTCTGGTTTTGAGTGAACATTTTACATGAATCCATTTACTCTCCTCTCTTACTATTTAATTATCGTTCTTTCTTTTTAAAAAATTAGTGGTTGTCCTGGAGTTTGAAATATACATCTCAATTCATATAGCCTCACCTTCAAATAACAGTATACTACTTCACATTTAGTGAAAGTGCCTTTTAACGGAATGTTCCCACCTCCTCCTCCCCAGCCCTTATGACGTTGTTGTTATTTATTTTACTTATCCAGAAGCCTAATCATACAACCTCGTAATCACATTAATCAATTATTACTATCATTACTTCTAAAGTTATCTTTCAGCTCAATTAAGAAGAAAGACTATACAGAATTTTATTTTACCTTTGTTGCAGGTAAGTGTGTTTCAGTGTGACTTGTCTGAATTCACCTGTCTCTCCCGTTTTCAAAGTGATGGCTTGCTCTTCAACATCACTCTCTGATAGCTGAAGAAAAGTCATTGATTTTTGGTTTGTTAAGCTTTTTTCTTGTTGTAAGGATGGGAGCGCTGACTTCCAAGCTCTTTACATAGAGGAGCTAAAGCTGGAAGTCCCTTCTCTCATGTTTGAATGTTCTCATCTGTAAAATGGAAGAGACCCTGCGCTGAGGCTGCAGGGCAATGAAATCATACAGCAGAAGGCTTCCAGGAGGCTCATGAGCCAGGACCTTCTCTGTGGTCTGTGAGCCGGCCCTTTATTTTAACAAAGCTGATTCCTTTTTCAGAATCTTACTGACTTGCGTATCTCTGTCCATAAGGGTTTCCAAATTAAGCCATCAAAGTACTAGATTGCACATTTCTTTTGGCCTCTGTATCCTCAACATTTTGCCTGCTCTGCATTTCCCAGTACAGACTCCGCCTAAAATAGACTCAGGCTCGAGTTAGGAATAACGTGTTGGGGGACTCAGGAAGCAGGTGAGTTCCAGGTTACGGGATGAGAAGCACAGGGCTCGGAGGTGGCTGGGGCAATTCAGTCTCACAGTGAGGCAGAGCGTGGGTGACGAGGGAAGAGCATCTTCCTGCCAGCTCCCTCCCACTGTTCGAAAAGGCTGATAACCAACAATCCTAGAATATGAAATATCAAATATGTAACGAACATGAAAATTCATGTAGTCCAGTCATCTACCCAACACAGGAATCTTTTCAGGCCCAGCTACATCACTAAAACAGCAACTAGTTTTGCCCTAAGGCAAACCTCACTTTACAAGTCCCTAATCTCGTTGTGTAGGACTTCACATCCTGAGGGAATCCCCAGAATCTCCCGGTGGAGAATCACCTAAAGGCGTCGTGAACCTGAGTGATTTACTCCCTACGCGAGCATGAGCTGGACGAGCTGCCCTCGGCCTCCTGCTCAGCGCTGGTCTGCTGGTCGCTCTCAGTTCATGTGGCCAGGGCCCCAAGGGCCAAGCTACCCAACTTTGAAATAAATGGTGTGAACTCTGGTGCAAAACGTGTGAGTCAAGTTCAAAGATTTATGCTACCTTTTAAAATCTGGCCAATTCCTGTGCACAAGAAAAAAATCAATTGTTGCGCCTGCTTTGTTCTTGAAAAAAATCAATCATGGTTCTTGCCAATGATCCCATTACTCTCTGGATGGCGGGGTGCCCCCTTCACACCCACCACGGCACGTTGACATCAGCTGTACTGAGCTGATTTCCATAGGCTCCTGTCTCAGTTTAAGATTGAAACCACTTTTTCTATTCCCTTCTCTTCTTAACATCTTCAGATCCCTATTACTTTCCCCAAAATAACTGTAAGTGTGTGAACTAATTAGCTGAGAGAGCACAAGCTCCCTTAATGCTTGAGAACCCTGCCAACCCACACTGATTTCTCTGTTCTCAACTGCAAAATAGCCCCTCACTTGGTTTTGGCTTAATTATTCTTCAAGGTCATCCCTGTGCCACTGCTGTCCACGTCCCTTTTCTTCTCTGCTTCTGTTTTCAAGAGGATTTTTTGAAGGTTTGGCAGCTCAGCCATTTGGAGTCGATCCCTTTCACGCGTTACGTGGCCTATTTTCGCTCGACCCTCACCTCTTTCTCTGCTATATTTCAGGAGTGTTTCGGATTCTCTCTAACCCCTTGGCCAGGTAGGAAGTGTGTGTTTGGGTGGCTGTCCCTCCTTTGGTGGCCTTGATTTGGGAAGTGGCCCTTCTCCTGTTTACAGCACAGACAGGTCTCTCCATTCAGCTTTCAGTTGATCCTTCAGAAAGGTGGTCTGAATACCCCCTTGATCTTCAGGAGGCTCCCTGGACAGGCAAGCATGCCAACAGGACAGCTTCCATCCACAGGAGTTCAACAGGACCCTGGCGTTCCTCATTTCCAGTCCACCTCCTGATTTATTTCTAGGTTCAACTTTGACAGAAAGCAGAATCTGGAGGTGAGACGAATAAAACAAACGGAACAGTCATGATGATAATGCCACCCCCCACTGAAGAGCACTTTTTCTATAAATTATCCCATCCAGGAGACACATTGTATAACAGACATTTTTTGCATTCTTCTAATTATTAGTCTAATTACTTCCTATTTTCTCCCAACCTCTTATTATAATTTCTCTCTTTCCATTCACATTACATTATCAAGCATCACCTCAAAGAACTGTGAAAGGCACTTCAGAGGTGGACTAGAGCAAGGGGCCTTTAAGCTTTCTGAAGGAGCAGAACACGAAATCTACACTGAAGCCAGAGCTCACACCCTACAAGAAATGCAGAGGGGTCATTGGAAAACTGAGGATGACAACCTCACAACTGAGCACACCCAACAGAAACTGAGGACATGCTGCAACTCGGAGGCACACAGAAGACCCAGCATCTCTCAGTAACTCCAACAGTAGGCTCCAGGCAGTGCCTCAGTCCACACATCGCACCTGCTCATGGAAATGAGCTCTTAACTGAGCCTTGTCTGGTTTTCACATGCACTGAGTCTGCAGGGTATGGGCCTCCGGGCAGAGGGTCTGGGCAAGCAAGTAGAGAAGAATGCCAGGCAGAGGGAAGAGAAAGAGATACTCAACATGGAAGCAAGCAGAAGACACAAAGGTCAGGAAGACAGGAGGTCTTCAGAAGGTCACTGTTATGTCCTAAATTAGATATGGGGCCTTTAAAGAGGTAAGTTAAAATGAGGAGTCTGTTAGGGTGGACCCTAATCCAATCTGACTGGTTCTCTTAGAAGAAGAGGAGGTTTGGACTCACAAAGAGACATCCGGGATGCACAGGCACAGGAAAGGACCAGGTGAGGACAGCTGAGAAGGCAGCAGTCTGCAACACAAGGAGAGAAGCCTCAGAAGAAACCAACTCCGCCAACACATTGATCTTGGAATTCTAGCCTGAAAAAATAAGTTTCTTTTGTTTAAGTCTGTGGCATTTTGTTATACAACCCAAGCAAACTAATGCGTTCACCAATAGGATAAATTAACCATAAGACTTTCAAGTCAGACTTCCTGGATTCAAATCTCACCTGACCTTGGACAAGTCACGTAACCAATTTGCGCCTCAATTTTTTTCATCTGCTTAATGGGGAGGATAATGGTGCCTATCTCACAAAGTTGTCTTAAGAATTAAATAAGTGAATCCTTGTAAAGTGCTTGGAAAACTATCTGGCATATGACAACATGCTATATAAGTGTTAGTTGCTGCTATTATTGGGTTGTCATCTTCATCATCATCATCACCATCACCATCACCCAATGTGTCAGGATTTTTTATAGTTTTCTGAAAAGGTACAAGAAAATTGATGAGGCTAGGGCAAACATGTAAATAGAAATGGATTTTTGAGGCAGAAAGTTTGTGACCTAAAGCTTCTTCCAGGCAAATATCAATAGCTAATTCTGGGAAATGAAGACAGTCCCAGAAGATGGAGTATTTCTCTCCCCTTTAATTCACACACATTGTCTGATGGGCTTCCCAGAGTTCAAAAGTACTTCAGCAATAAACATTAAACACCAGCATCTTCAGTAATATGAAGAAAAAGAACAATAAAGATAAATATCATCAGTGCCGTGTGCTGACTTGACGCCATCCCAGTTCAAAAACAGGAGAAGAAACATTCAGGGAGTCACGTCAGTTTTTACGTTGAGTTTCTACATGTTCTTCCTTTATCTCATTGCAAGTGAGGAAAGATGAATGTTCCCATCCCTTGAAGAGATAAACCCCTGTAACAGATGAAGTGGACAAGAGTTAGAGTTCTAATTGTTGGATAGGGTTCGAGTGAATTGGTGTTCGTTTTTTTTTAAGCAATGATCTTCATGTGTTTCGATGAAAATGGTATTTGTCTAAAAAGTGAGCACAGGCTCTGTAATGTGGTAATAACATGAAGAACTAAATAGTTGGCTCTTTGAGTTTCCTGGTCTTCATTTTCGCCTGCCTAGGAAAAAGGAGAGTGAAGCCACATTCCCAGAAATGTCATATTTATCGACAGTGATAAATGTCTCAGTCTGAAGGACTCATCTGCACTTACTTTAGCAGCAAACACTCAGAAAATGAGCAATTGCTTACTCAACATGAAAAAAGCATCCTAGAGCTCAGCAATTGATTGGAAAAAATGAGACTAGCCTACCCAAAATGAGAACTCCAGGAGATCATTCACGTTCAGAGAAAGAATCCAAGCGTGGCTAAGACAGGCAAGCTGACTAGTACAATGGAAGGAACCCACTAGAGTCTGCATATCACGAATACACGGAGTATGGCTCATGGTGAATTTTTTTTTTCCATCCGGGATCAATCTGCTTATCTCAGAATTCTACTGGTCTACAAATCCATCTCCAAATCCCTGATTTTCATTCTGTTTCTCTAAGGTTTGAACAAGAGGTTATTTCAATCTATTTTATTCTGATCCCCTGAGAAATCAGATTTCTGAAAATATTTCAATTGCATGTATACCTTTGTGACCCTTCATTCCTAGCAACAGAGTGCAGGAGCTATGAGTTATATGTCTGCCAAACAAGTTAAAAATGGCCTCAGTAAGACCAGGAAGGACGGAGCGCTTGGTAAGGCAGGTAGGTAAAGAGTTTTGAGGATGTTTGCTACCTGCAGCTATAAACCAGCCCATGAGTGCCTCCACTCTGCATCCTGTTTGATAGACCATTTGATCTATCGTCTGCTTCCACTCTGCACAAACTTGGCTGGGCCACATAGATAACCCAAGCTCTGCAAATGTGGCGGCCTCTTGGCATTACTTTTTTCCCCTTGTTTATTATTTTGTGTTGACATCCAGACAGATTCTCAGGCAAGTCCTGTAGACTTCCGATTTTCACAATATTACGATTTCAGCAGGCTGAATGTTAAAAAATGGAAATTGGACAGACTGTTATCAACTTTAATCGACCATTAGAGCATTGGAGCCTGAAGGCACAGTATTTAACGGTTGGAATGGGGTGGTCAAGGAAAATGCTGTCTCTTTCATTTGGAATCTGGGAATAAAGCCAACCCAGATAAAAGGTGGGGGGAGCCATTCCTCTGACAGCTGTGGCCGAGCCCAAGAACCGGCACTGCAAAGGAGGCCGAGATGCAAATACTGCCGTACACTTAGGTAAGGCTTGTCTACAATTCCGGTTTGCAGATTTTATACATAATGGGGATAAATAAGCCAAGGAGGAGACACGTACCTACCAGAACAAAGGCTATTATCTAGCATCAAAAATGGATACTGTGACATCATTTTGCATTGCCAGACTTGGCCTCAATATGTCATTACCCTTCTGTGCAGCAATGGCTGTCTTCTTGGAAAGGCAAGTAATCTGCTGCCTTGCTTAGGCTTCTCTGCCTCAGCCCCTGGGCATGGTACACTGTGCATGCTTTGGTACACTGTGCATGCTTTAGAGAATGATTCTGGAATTAAAGTTTTGGCTTTTTTTTTACTATTGATTTTAGAGAGAGAGAAGGGAGGAAGGGAGAGAGAGAGAGAAACACTGATTTGTTGTTCCACTTACTTATGCATTTATTGGTTGCTTCTTGTATGTGCCCTGACTGGGGATCCAACCCACAAACTTGGCATATTGGGACGATGCTCTGACCAGCTGAGCTACCTGGCCAGAGCTTGGAATTAAGGTTTTTAGTCACTCCTGACGTTAGTGAGCTTTTGCCAATTGGCAGCCATCTTGTTAAAACCACCGATGGGAGAAAAGTTGTTCCCCTGGAAGGTGAGGCTCCTTTCTCGCCCACGCCTCTGTTGGCCGTGCCAGGTTCCTTCCAGACACCACTGACTCTGCATTGTGGCTTTGCACGCTGTGAACTTTCAGAATGTTAAACTGGGTGCAGTTTTATTTTAAACAAAATATATTGTTTATGTAAAGAGTCTAATGGCCCATAGCAATCCAATTTACATGTAAAGTACAAGATTTCATATTGAATCAGTTTTATTACTTCACATATGAAAGATATTGAGCAGTGGTAGGTATATTGTATTTGTATCAGAAAAATACAAGGGCAGATTTATTGGGCTTAAGCTTAATAATATTAGAATCGATTATCCCAATGAGAGGCAAGACATCTGTTCATGATGGGAAGAAGCACCATTTCCATCATGCCAGAGAGTCCAATGAGCCCTATTTCCTCTTCACTCCATGAAATAAACATACTTAAAGGGTTAAAAAGGCCCCCCAAAACGATAACATTAACTCTATATCAGCAACAAGGGAATACTGTTGTACCATTTAAAATTTACTAAGCACATTTGGTTCGCTGGGCATTGTACCAAACCCATAAAACATATTTTATCATTTGGTTGCTTCTGTATGCCAATTATGTTGACTCGCTTGACCTCTCAAAAACTGGATTCAATCTTTCCCATATTTTTTACATTATGGAAACCCTAAACCTATTTCACTTTATATTTTGGCTTTTCTTTCTGTGAACTCTGATCATTAGGTTTTGTCTTTGCAGAGTCATCTATACTCTAGTAAACTATAAACCATTTGAAATATTTTAGGTGAAAGTTAATCATTTCTTTTAATTGATGGAGAAGGCTGTTCTTAAAGGACCCCCGTTGTGAGTGAAGGGCTAAACCCTTTGAATGCTCCCAACAAACAGATCCTCTTGATGACCACCCTCCCTTTTACCTCAATAAATGTTATTCAATACAGTTAAAAGCTTCGATTCATATCACGTAAACCAGATGGGGATAAAGCATATTCCTGATAGAACAAACCCTAAAACTAGCAGTCATTATGATGAGGGACGCATCATAATTTGATAGAACTCATGCAAAAGTAAATTTGCTCATAATATCCTGCTGGCAATTTTGTTACATTTTTGGATACGATATTTTGTTTCATGAATTTTCACTCCTAAACAATTTTTTTTTCCTTTTTCAACTTTTAGAGGGTGAAAAGAGCTTTCTTTTCCACCCGAATTTGCTTCCTGGGGTAAAAGACGGTCCCTAGCTATCTGTGTCTGAGTTGAAGTGAAGGTGGATTTCATCAGGATGCACAGTTTCCATGGCCTTCTAGCCTCTAGGCATGCAGGCAAAGTTCAAACACAGCATTTCAAGTAAACAAAACTAAATTGAACAGCTAAAGCCTTCTTTCAAGGAAAGACAAATGGATTCGTGGAGGCCAGACCACAATGTGATTCTTTCCTAAGCCCCAAAGATAACTCAACCATACTCACTCTGGAAAGAAAATGTGCATATGTGTGTGTGGGGGTGTGTGTGTGTATGCATGTGTGTGTGTACTTGTGTGTGTGTGCATGTTTGTGTGTGTATGTGTGTGTGCTCATGTTTGTGTGTGTATGCATGTGTGTGTATGTGTGTGTGTGTGCGTGTGCGTGTGTGAGTGTGTGTATGCATTTGTGAGTGTGTGTGTATGCGTGTGTGTGCGTGTGTGTGTATGCATGTGTGTGTGCGTGTGTGTGAATCCACACGTGGTTTGCACTCCACAGGCCCTGCACAAGATGGCCTGTGATACAGATTAGTTATGAAATCCTGACACTTGTGGATATTGGTTGCACTAGTCCTGTCTCCTTAAGCAGAAAAAAGAATGCTTGGCCAAAACAGAGTTGACGTTAAACAATGTCTCCTCCACAAGAAATCTTCCTCCCCGTGGATTCCAAGACTAGACTTGGCAACAAAATCCAACCTTTGTCAGTATCCGTGCTCATCAGGCAGGAGGGAGCTGAGCCTCTTCCCACACAGGAAGTGGGCCACCCAGACGGCTCATAACAGCAGGGTGACTGGTTTCCCAAGGTCACCTATATGTACCCATCAAATAAAGGAGCCCTCAGGTGCTCCTTTCTCTTCAGACTTCAGAGACTAGGATTCAAATGGAAGGGAAAAATACATTTATTCAGCTCCCAAACTTACTTTGAAGAGACCCTCCTTATGCTTTGATAAGGAACTTCTCATTTCAATGTTTTGTGATTTCTATTCTTAATGCATTAGCTCCAACCCCTTTTATTGATTATCATCCCTTGGTAGGCAAGCATGGGTGAAATTAAAACAGCTGTCTTAGTCTGTTTGAGCTGCTATAACAAAATACCACAGGCTGGGTGGCTCATAAACAGCAGAAATGTATTTCTCACAGTTCTGGAGGCCACAAGTCCAGGATCACGGTGCCAGCATCATCAGATGAGGCTTTCTTCCAGATCACTGACTTTTCCTTGTATCCCACATGGTAGAGAGTGCTAGGGAGCTCTGTGGGATCTCTTGCATAAGGGCACTAATCTCATTCATGAGAGCTCCATCCTCGTGACATAAGCACCTCCCAAAGGCCACAACTACTAATATCATCAACTTTGGGGGTTGAGATTTCAACATAAGTTGTTGGGGGGGAGCATTCATACCATAGCAACAGCCAAAGGACTGATGTTCCTTGGTCACTCCAGTCTTATTCATGGTTCTTCATGGGTCATTGCTAATGCCCAAACCAATGGGATAGTTATCGTAGGAAAGATCAAGATGTAAAAACTATGTTCTGCTTCCAAAGGAATTCATAGACTCTTTGGAGAATGTCTTGGTCCATTCAGCTTTCATAACAAAAATGCCATAACTTGGATGGCTGATAAACAACAAACATTAATTCTCACAGTTCTGGAGGCTGGGAATTCCAAGATCGTGGTGCAGCACACTTGGTATCTGTTGAGGGCCTGCCTTCTGGTTCATACGTGGCACCTTCTAGCTGTAACCTCACAGGTGGAAGAGATAAGTGAGCTCTCTGGCATCTCTTTTAACTAATCCCAATCATGAGGGCTCTGGCCTCGTGACCTAATCACTTCGCAAAGTCCCCACATCCTAGTATCATTATGTTGAGGGTTAGGAATTCAACATACAAATTTGAGGAAGACATAAACATTCAGACCATAGCAGAGAGGTAAGATTTATAGGTAATATAATTATTAAATAACACAAGGAGACATATGATTAAAACATCAAAATGTGAGGCCATTGAGGTTCAGTGTAACAAATATTCCATTATATCCACTACACTCCATTACCGAGGCAGAAAAGTAGATTAATACATTCTTGAAATATTTCCAATGGTAATTGAAATAATGAGTTCTCCTTTCCTTGCTTATAAGCAGAAAAGTCAAGTAATCATATCACGCTGCTACCTTGTCATTCCATTTACTTAATGAAGCAAAGGAAAAGCATCAATAATGCCACCATTTTTCTATAAATCTAAATGTCTTTGGTTTCCACCTTACCACCTTTCCCAAACAGAATACATTTTCCCAAGCAAACACTGTAAAACATGTGGCAATGAGTACCCCTTCTTTTGCAGCCTTTAAATGCACCAAGCAAGCCCATGTCAGCTATTAGGAAAAAACATTAAAAAAAAAAATTCTTTCAAAATATAGCCAGGTCCCTTCCACTAGTTCCCTAGTTCTCAACACTCTTCCATGGATTTTGAAGACAATTGGTGGTCACTCTGCCAAACTTTTTGGCCTGGCCTTATCACCCCTTCAGGATACAACTTCCTGTATCTACCCATATGCTCCACAGTCGGAAAGACCCTCCGTCCCCTCGCTGCATTAAAGCCTTACCAGAACATAGCCCTTCGAAATGAAGTGTGATGATTAGGGTCCAAGGGTCACTCAAGAGCCAAAGGTGTGAATGTCAAAGACAATTTGCTGAAAGGAACTAGAGTTCTCTATGACTAAAGAATGACTTAATTTTTGATACCAGAGTAATATTGTGAAATATCTGTTTCTTTGCATAGATCCCCCGCAGGTGGGTGAGCTCTTCAAAGTATGGGGCAAGGACTCTCTATCTCTTCTGCTAGGTGCACAGACTGTTGCTTAACTAATCGATTAATTAATTAACCCATGCTCCAAGGTTATTTAACTCCTCCTAACAAAACTTCTACTTATTCAATAGTCTCAACTAGAGTTCAGAAAACAACATCTAACTGAATTAATTCACTCTAAGGCATAAATTATTAAAAAATGCATCAGTAGGAAGTAGGATTTGGCAATGGTCTATTTTTAAATCTCCCCAGAAGATTTTCAAGAGCAGCCTGGCTTGAGAACCACTGGAGTACTTCTTGAGGAACGTTCTCTGTGCTCTGGCCCCTACTTCTTGTTTCTGCTCCTTCTCCCATCACCCAGCATGCGCATGCACCTCTCTAGCTGTACTGAAGTAGGTGTCCCTTTCCATGCACACTGTGATTTCCCACATTTCCATGTTTCTTCCACCATACTTGGAGAAACCTCAAGTTAGCAATGAGATGACATCTCCTCCAAGGCCTTCCTGTCACCATTCATATGCTGAAATCTTAACCCTCAAAGATAATGGCATTAGGAGATGGGGGTTTTTGAGAGGTGCTTAAGTCATGAAGGCAGAGCACTCATGAACGAGGTTAGTGCCCTTATAAAAGAGAAATCCTGCCAGTCCGGTATGGCTCAGTGGTTGAGCGTTGACCCATGCACCAAGAGGTTGCTGGTTCAATTCCCAGTCAGGGCACATGCCCAGGTTGTGGGCCAAATCCCCAGTGGGGGGCATACAGGAGGCAGCCAACTGATGTTCTCTTTCATTGATGTTTCTATCTCCCTCTCCCTCTCCCTTCCTCTCTCTCTAAAAATCAATAAAGAAAAAAATTTTGAAGAGAGATCCCTAGCCCCCTCTACCATGTGAGGGCACAGCAAGAAGGCACTAGCTACAAACCAGGAACAGGGCCCTCCCCAAATGCAAGCAACCTGGTGCCTCCTTCTTGGACTTTGCAGCCTCCAGAACTGTGAGAAATAAATGTCTGTTGTTTACAAGCCACCCAGTCTGTGGTGTTTTGTTATAGCGGCCCAAATGGACTAAGACATTGCCTCCTGAGTCAGATGTTTTTTTCCTATAAATAGATGTCAGAAATTATGTTCCTTTTGAACAAGAGGTAAGTCACCATAATAAAGAAACCAAATCGAAAGCTACTCTGGATATTATGAGACATTTGATGAATCTAAATGAGAAGAAAATACAGAGGCTAAGTTCTTTCTGATTCCTCTGCAGCAGCTCATCTGGATAGACAGTGTTGATGCTGGTGTTGGTGCTCTTCATCTTCAGGGTTAAAGCCATTGTCTAACTGCAGAAAAAGATTTATCGCAGTTGCCAGCGCCATGAAAGGAGGTCATAATTCCTAACACCTCTCTCCATTCTTTCCTCATTCTTTAGCATAAAATATCCAGACAATTTGTTTATGACTCTGAGAGTGCTGTTGGTTAGAGCTTAGGGTTTCATTTTGATGGATTCAAACCTGGCTTGTCCTGCTGGACTTCAGTAATAACTGAGAAGGTCTCCGAGACCATACAGAGTGAGTTCAGGGCAGTTCTCCAGTACATAAAAAGGGACGTTTCTCATGAAGTCAACATAACTGTATTCCCTAATGATAGATCTGCTACACTCATGACTCCATCACAAATATTTAGAAATTTTTTCTTTTAAGATGATCCTGAAACACCCCCTCAGCTTGCCTGCCACAAACATGCCTTTTCTGAGCAATTTAGTTGTAGCAGGGGGAAAAGAAGTAGGGGGATTTATCAGGATTAATTAATACACAAGAGGAAAGACATGTAGGTGATTAAACTAGCTTATCAGGTTCATCATAAATATTTTATTCACTTATGTGACTCTTCAATTCTGTCTTTGTCATTTAGGAAATCGCCCTAGATCTGAGACTTGAAATCTAACATGAGTGAAAACAGGGATTCTTAAAGTCAGGTCTGCAATTGGAGACACTCAAAAAGGAGAGCAATAGAACTTCAGTCAGAAGAGAGAACACTGCCAGGGAGCTGGGAAGGGGCACACCATCACTGCATTCCCTGGGCTGACTTTGATTCTCTGTAGATAACACACTGTAGGAAACATAGGAGAAAGCCTTGATGAAGGTGAACTCTCGGAGGAGGAGATGGACTGGTCCAGAGCCCTAACATTCTCCTTTACATGGGTCCCTCTCAGCGGCCTCTGGAGATGACCTGAACACTTTCACTATTGTTTTCCATACACCATTGCCATGTAATGCCATCCCTTTGCTCTTCTGTCTAGCTGGCTTTTCCCACTCTTCCTCAGAAATCAAGCTCCTGTTCATCTCCACCATGAGGTCTACCAAGACAGTACTTGTTCAGCATCATCTACACCACTTGTAATAGAAGGTTCTATCTCTAAGTGAAGTAAAACTTCAACCACCCAAAGTAATTAAAAAGGAATTTCATTCTTTACTCACATTTCTCAAAGGGCATGAAAAGGTCTCCAGAAGCATAGTTTATAGCAATATTTATTAAAACCTTCTTTCATCAATTTCTTTCCCATTCCACAGCTACTCCAGCAGCAGGTTCTTCAACCCCTCCCCAGAAAGGTGATCTTCCTCCCCCAGCCCACGAGGCTTTCTTTCTTCCTTCACTGCAGAGGGGAGATTGGGATAACAACCATGTGATTCTCTTTGGAGATTTCATAAATTTGTATGCCACCATCTAATCATACATCCTTATATTTTAGACATTTTTTCCTGTGTATTGATCCTGTCTTTCCAAATAAATTGTAGATCCTTTAAGGCAAGAACTGTGTTTTATTCACGTATGTATTTTAGTACAGTGTAGGCTCTCAATAATAGTATATGGAATGAATGAAAGAATTAAATTATATAAAAGTCAAAGATTACATTTTTTATTTCATTAATTCCTTCTGCAAATATCATGCATTACATACTCAGTTGCTATTTGCTGATAATAAAATAGGAAGGCAAACCAATCTGAATGAAGGGCTGGAGGGAAGGGAGAAATTAATTTTATCAAGAGTGCAGAAGTCAAAGATCTGGGGACATGGTCACAGAATAGTTACTGGCACTGCCTGCCTATGATGCCCTCACTCCTTTGTGCTTCCCTTTGGTCCAAGTCAGTAGCCCTGATGTCAAAATACAGAATTTATAACAAGGTACCTCGCTTGCAGGAGTATTTTCACTTAAAGTGGTAGCACTCTGAGACCGAAGATCCAAAATAATGTCTCTCAGCTGATGAATTTCTAAACATGAGGAATATCCTTGACTTTCAAATAATACATCACAGCAAGGGTCTCTGAGACACAGTAAAAAATTCCCACAAAATATCTCAAAATCACTGTGCAACTCCATACTTTAGGAAGTATTCCCTTGAGTTCAACCAGATCATTCATCATGAAATGTCCATCCACCCATCCTGGTGCGTTCTCGAGAACACACGTCTGACCACTTCTTCACATGATCTATTCAGATGTTTAAAAGCAACTCTTGACCGCTCTGTGACACTTCTCTATCCTTGGCTAAACTTCATTTCCATCAAGCCTCCCTCACGTAATATTCTGAATCATCTCATTGTTGAGAATTATGAAGACTCTAGGGTTTTAGTCTGCTTGTATGTATGCAGAGAAAGCCCACAGCTTGTAGAGTGGTACCCGTACAGGTCCTCCATCCTCACCTGGACCACAGGGGCACAGCCACTTCCTGTCCACAGTCATCTTCCAATTCCCTTCCCCACAGTGACAATGCCACGTTCCCATGACCCTCCTCAGGTGAGCTCTATCTCACCCTGCCCCTTTTTCTACCAGATGAAGAACTCAGCTTCTAATTCACTTTTCACCAGCAACTTATCAAGAGGAAGAATGGCATTGATTGTGGCTTGAGAGTTACTCTGTAAACCAGACTCAGTCCAAATCTTGGTCCCTCTACTTTCCAGTTACATGATTTCAAACATTTAGCCTCCCTAAGCCTCAACTTCCTTATCTGTAAAATGGAATTCCTGGGAGGTTCGAATGAATTGATGAATGAAAAGCACACCGTGAGCATGAGATACATGCTGGTTCTTGCATGTGCTAGCTCTGGGATCCATGATGACAAGACAGGCAGGGCCCCTGTCTTTACCCTCACACGGGAGTGAGGCTAAGCACATAATTGGACAAATAACTAATTAGAGCTGAGGTGAGTACACTGAAGGAAAAGTACAAAGTGCAGTGAGAGTATTCACTTGGAGGGTCGTCTTGAGAAGGAATCAGCTAGATCCAGGGTCAGCCAACTATGGCTCAGCTAGTTTTAGTAAGTAATGTTTATTGGTACAAGGCCTCCCCTTGTTATTTATGGATTGTCTACAGCTGCTTTTGCTCCACAACCCTAGAGTCTCAGCAGAGCCCTTTTGGCCCACAAACCAAAAATATTTACTATCTGGCCCTTTCAGAAAATGTTTGCTGACCCCTGAGCCAGACGAAGAGGGAAAGGGGAACAATCCATACAGAGGATTCAGGAAAGCTGGCCTGGGGTTTAAGGAACTGGGAAAACGTGAGTCCCTCGGGCGTGAAGCCCTCCACTTCCTGAACCCATGAACACATATCTGAAATGCATCTACATATACACCCAGCTTCACTTTCTTCCCTCTGGCCTCTGAGAAAAAGGCAACCCATGCCCCATTCAAGAGTGTACCCTCCTCTCTGCTCAAGATTTCCTCTCCTCTAAGAACCCTTCCCTCTAGTGTCTCTCTCTCTCTCTCTCTCTCTCTCTCTCTCTCTCTCTCTCTCTCTCTCTCTCTCTGGCAGTTTCAATCTCTCATGCTTTACTGGACCATGGTCCTCAACCACCTCTCTCAAAGGGAGCTAACATCACCCTCTCAGCCCACCTAGGTCAGAAACCCAGATGTCATTCTTGACAATTCTCCTTCACAAGCCCTGTTGATCCCTTCTCCATAACATCCTCTTACTGCCCTACTCTCTCCATTTCCACTTATTTTACCTATTTCAGGTCCCCTTCAGCTCTTACCAGAACCATATCCCTCTACTCCCTCCTCCCCCACAACAAGGCACCCTGCCTCCAGCCCCTTTGCTTCCCATCTATACCCCCCACTGGGCCCTCAGGGTTATCATTCTGAAATGCAAATGACCATGTCACTCCCCTGCCCAAATACAATAGTGGCTTCCAGATGTTTATGGGTAAGAGTCCAAACTTTTAAACAAGATATACAAATGCACTCTGCCCCCACCACATCCCTGACTTCATCCCTGGCAAACTAGGACCATCTATTCTATGATAATAATCCTTTCTCTTTCCTCTTGACCACTTAACACCTTTGGATGCCCTTCCATGCTTCACAAGTCCCTCACCTCATGTGGAGAGAGGAAGAGAATCCTAACCAGATGTTCACTTTCCCAGCTTCCCTTGCAGCTAAGGTGCAGGATGCCTGAAGCAATGTCAGCTTCCCCAGTCAGATTAACTCAAGGCAGAGTCTGAATCTGAGGCCAGCAGCATGAAGAAGGATGAACGGCACAGAATTTATTCTGGTGAGGGAGGGAGTAGTGACGTCCAGGCTCTAGTGGCAGTGCCCAGTGCCCAGCACCGTGGTGGCATTAGTGAAAGCCACCATGACTGTGCCCGGCAAAGGGGCAATGATGTCTCTTCTATACTATACTGCTCTGTTGTGCAACTCTGAGTGTGGTTCCAAGTCCACAGGGTCAAGCCTCATATCTCTGCACTCCTAGAAATTCTATGAGCTCCCTGCTCTTTGATAAATTCATTTTTCTGCTCAATCTAGCAGAATTAATTTCTGTTGTCTAAAATTAAGAACTCTTCCTGCTATACCTAAGTGGTCTTTTCTCACATTGCATTCCCACCTGACAGGGAAAACCAACCTGTTCTATTTGGGGCCCCTACCATCCCCTAACACGCACACACAGAACTTCAAGACACGTATGAATCTATATTCATGTTTGCCTCCCTCTCTGCTATGAACTCATTCATTCATTCATCAGACACCTCATGTTCCTACCAACAGCCAGACACAGCTCTAGGTTGGGGATGTAGCAGAAAACAAGACAGAAAGGTTCTCTATCTTTACGGGGCTTATATTTTAGAAGGCAGAACTGCATCTAATTTGTATTTATCTTCAAGTGCCCACCACAGTGCTAGACACAGAAAATGTACTCAATACGTTTGACTTTTGCGTCTCAAGCCATTCCTCTGTTTCTCTTCCATTCAGCCGACTGGCTAAGAGTTCATGGTGCCCACCACCTTCATCCTCACCTCCAGCCCCCATGGCTATAAAAGTAGGGGCAGACCCCATGATGTCTCCTGATCTTGTTTGCTCATTTACTAAATCCCTGGAGGAAGAATAACTGTCTTATTCCTTTTAAGCAGCATGAAAATGAAAGAGGTCATTCGAGTTACAGATGACCGAGAGTCTGACTTACTATTTGTGTCTCCTCTGGCCTAACTCACCCCAGGACTGGGAACACAGGAGGTGTTCCACTAGGAACACAGTAGATTTTTCAACATAAACTTGACTGTGTGGTTAAATGTGTGCACATATGCGTGTGTGTGTACATTCTCACAAACAAAGCTCATGAAGACAGTCACAGTCTAATTTTTGCAGAAACATTCAGAACAGTTTCTGATTAGTGAGTTTGTTCCATTTCCCAAGAAATCATTTTAACCTTTAAACACAGAAGGTCAGCATCTCCTGTCTCTGCTCATGCATAATTCCCCCTGCCCTCTGCTCTTCAGTGCCTGGGCAACCCACCCAGAGAGAGAGAGAGCAAGTCAGCAGGAAGAACACAGACTCCCAGGCACAGGCTGCCTCCCTGGGACTAACTAAGCCCTCGGAATATGTTGTCTCATTTGCTACATTATTAATAAAACCGCAAGAAGTTTGGGAGAAAACTTTTCCCCATCTAGAAAATTAGCATTTATGCCACACAAGTACAAACTTAGGAAGATGAGCATCAATAAAACAGAAAATGTTCCTTTTGAATCGTATTCTGGAGCCAGTGCCCACAGAGCGTGCTGAAACAGAAAGGCATATGGGATAGCTCAGGGCGGTTATGTCAGGGTTGCCGGGTCGTTTGGGCACTGTGGGTGACCCCACACTGGGGCCGGGGAAATTCAGCCGGTCCCAAAGATCTGGAGTATAATCACAGATAGTCGGCGGCAGTGCTGGCAGTGGCCAGGGACAGGGTGTCCTGAACTGGGCGATGGCTCACAGGAGCCAAGGAGAAGATGCAGATTTACTACATTGAGGCCAAGGTCAGACAGGCTGGTTGGGTAATTCCCTGAAAGGCCCAGACTGGCCTGCAGGGCTAAGCTTGCAGCTGGAGGAAGTCAGGTGGACGTGGGTAGGTGGAGGCGTCCAAGTAGGTCACTCTAATTAGTGGGACTAATTAGTCATAATACCCAGGATTTCAGTAGCTTTTTAGCAGGCGTGTCAAACAACTAATGGACCAAATGCTACTTCCCTCAAAGAAGTGTTCCCCCATTTGAAACAGAACCCCACCATTCCATTTCCCAATGCCCTGCTTTCTCCTTGCCTCTCACCGCCCACCACCAGCTCATGCCAGGCAGCCTGCGTACCCGCATCGCGCATTGTGCGTGGTGTATTACACCGCAACTCGAGAATGTGACTGTCTGAGGATGATGTCATTTTATTCGCTGCTGTGTCCCCAGGTGCTGGGTCAGTGCCCGGCGCCCGATTAATATTTACTGAACTTATAAATAAACACATCCTGAACTGAAACTCCTAAGTCTTTTCACTAGAACTGCTCAGAGGCCAAGATTATCTCATTTGTATTTGTGCAATGTGAATTTTTAACGAAAAAGGCAGTATTTTATCTTACAGGGTTTGGCCCATTCATCTAGCCTTTCAAATTTAGCAAGGCTTGATTCCAATGCAACGCGGGTCCCCTCACCCTCATTTCAGTGTCCCCCAAACCGAAGCAGCATGCGCTCGTTGCTGATAACATACCGAACATGCAGAACCTGATGACCAGCCGGTAGATATGTCCCCTGGGGCCTAGATTAACTGTTCTCCACCATCCGAGCCAGGAATCATTGAGACAGAGGCTCTGGAACCTAGAAGGAACTTAGAGACCAAGAGGCCGGACACTTGATTTTACAAAAGGAGATTCTGGGGCCACAGTGGGGAAGTGAGTTGCCGACGTGATGGCCTCTCTCTGACATCACGCAAAGTGCAGTGACAGGTTCATCAAACCTCAGCCTGCCTGTGTTATGTAGGAGTTTCCATAACAACAGGCTCCCGGGGTGGCCTTGGACCAGCACCTGAATTGTCCCTCATCCATGCCAAACAGGTGGGATCTGTGCACAAGGCTCATCTCTTCTTCATCTCTTCCCATCCCAAGTGTGGTCCACGAGGGACATCTGGAAGACTGGGACGCCAGCCCAGGGCCCTTGGCCTCTCCCTTCCTCACGCTGTCCTTCCTGCTCCCTCTTCCCGGGGGTGGCGGTGCTCTCCTGTTCTCTTCATTTTCCGTTCACCTACAACACGTCACTTACTCAGAAAGGGCGCAGATGTCAAGAGGAGCTACGGCCAACAGACAGAGACAAAAGAGAGGTTTCTTGGCACTTCTGAGAGCACGAAACCCTTTGGCGCTCTCAGTGACAAGTGCGGAATTTACAGAAAATATGTCCTGAGACAGCCAGAAATACAAGGGTACAGGGCAGAGCCCGTCCCAGTAGGGGTTTGTTGAATGAGTGAGTGAATGAATGAATGAATGAATGACTTCAGTAAATGAAACAAAGTAACTGGACGTAGTCACGGAAGGTGTCTCAGACTTACCTTGGTCTCAGGGGGACATCAGGGGCAATCACAGCCGGTGCCCCCCTCACCCCCCGGGAAAAGCTGGCTGAGAACAGTCCAGACTGGGTTGCAGTTCACACTCCAGAGGTCGCTGTGGGACCAGAAAAAGCGGGTGTGCAGGTGAGACCACATCCTTCCTGAGCCTCCTTCCCCTCTTGTCCCATCCTGCTTCCCTCACCCCCCTGCTCCTAAGAGCACCCCTCAATATACCACTTTTCTCAAGAACCCCATCTCAGCTCTGCTTCTAGGGACCCTGACCTAAGATGACATACTTCCACAACAGGCAAGCTAGGGTTCTGCAGTGAATCTGGCCCCTCACCCTGATCATCCCTGCCACCCTTCTGCCCACTGCTGGTCCCCAGCTCTGAGCCCTGGGCTTCCCTGTGCAGACTGTCAGGTTCACAGCCAGGGTGACTGGCAGCCAGGACCCCCGCCCAGCAAACGCGAAGACACTCAGAAGTCACCTGCCGGAGCCACCATTTCAGACACAAGGTGAGCTGCCTAACTCACGAGGCAAGAAAGACACAAGAGTTTCGAGCCGCCAAGGAGTCTTCAGTTAGAGACAGACCCTGCTGTCGAGGTCACTCGTTACTCATGGCGCAGACTTGGGGAGAGGACGGGGCAGGTGGTGAGACAGAGACGCAGAAATGGAGACGAGAGGTTCGCAGGCTAATCGAGGACGCTGGGGGTCTCCTTCCCACTCCCCACCTGGGAAAGCAGCCACTCAGCCTGCTCCCTGTCCCGGCCCCTCGCCCTCCTCCTCTGCTTGGCCTCCTGGGACACAGGTGCACCGAGTCCAGAGCTCTGACCTTCTCAGCTGCTCACTTTTAGATTCGGGAGGACTTCGAACAACAGGCCCTTCTTGGCCACTCATCCGGGTCTGGAATGATTACTGTGGCCCGTGGCCCGTGTGCAGAGTCCCCCGGAGCCACCTGGCCGGCTTGCCTGTTCCTTCTCCTCGGGGCTCCTCCAAACATTCCCAGGCAGCCACCCGGTTCCCACCACCTCTGCATCCTTGGCGGAGGGGCTTGGCTCCAACATCACAGAATGTATAATAGATGACAGCGGAAATGTGGACCCTAACCTCTCACTCACACACACAACACAGCACAGACAACACAGAGACACACAACACGCGTGCACACAACATAAGCACACACACCCACAGCTCTGCCACCCTTTCCCCCTCACCCCCCCACACTGCTTCCCTTCTGTCCCAGTCCGTCCCCCCTCCAGCTCCGCAGGCTCCGCCCGAGTCTTACTGTGCTGGCCGTTCGCTCTTCAAACCAAATGGGGAGAGTCACAGCGACAGCTTAGCTCACCTGCTCCCTACAGTGAAAACAGAAAGCATCAGGTGGGCGCCCTCACCTTCCCCCTCCCCCTCCCCTAGCTGAGCCCCTCCCATGGGAACCCTGGCCCTCCCCCCTCCCAGCACCACTGTGCTCCGGATCCGCCCCTCCTCCCCCACCTCTAAGGCAAGCCACCTCTCCCTTCGCTGACCCCTCTGTCGAACACCTAACTGTTCCTCTGCCAGCCCCTCTGTCCCCGTCTGAAGGTCGGTTCCTGCGTGATAGGCCCACGCTCCTCTGGCTCCTCCACCTCCACACCTGCATCTCCAGCCCCACTCAGGGCCTGAGCACGCAGGTGTAACAGCTCCCCGTCGGACATGAGCCTGGAACAAAACGTATCTAAAAGCAAACTTCTCGCAGCTCCCATCCCCCTTGCTCCTTATCGTGAATGTCTCATGTCAGCAAAGGAGCATTTCCAGCCAGCCAGTTGTCCGAGCCAGAGAGACCTGGCAATGGCCGTGCCCCTTGCGTGACCTTTAACCTCCTTCCCCCTTAACTAGTGACTTCATGTCTCCTGAGTGTCCCTTAAATCCACCCCTTCCTCTCTATTGTTTCATGGAGACCCCTCATGGCACCGGCTGACTGGAAGAGCCTCTGTCCTGCCGGGGGCCCACCCCGTCCCTCTGGCATGCAGCCTGGAGCTGCCACCCTCTCCTTACACCCTTTCCTGAGCATCTGCTCCCCGCCCACCTCCTCCCGGGAGAAACAGGCTCAGAGAAGAGAAATTGAGCAGAATACAGCAAATCCAGGGGCAGGGAAATTATTGATTCTTGCATTTGTCCGTTCATTAAATTATACCTTCAGAACTCGGAGTTAGTCCTTCTGGGAGTCTCTGGGCCCAAGCACTTAGTTGCCTTGTTTATTTCTTTCATAGCACTTACCTCCATTTGTATTGGGTGGTTTTATGTAGGGTTTGTTTGTTTTGTTTTTGCTTCACTGTTTTTACACTTACCAAAAAAATTCCATCTCCCCATTAAGAACGTGTCTCTTAAAGAAAAGGTACATTGTCTGTCTGATGTGGTACCCACAGCCCTCGTACAGGCTGGACATGTAGTAGTCACTCAATAAAAACTCATGGGCTGAACGAAGGGGCGAGTGAATCACCTCAGCAGTGATGCTTCCTTGGCTAGCCCTGCAAGGGGAACCACAGCGCCCCATTGCATTCCTGGGTCCCAGTCTTCTCCACAATCCTTCGCATCTTTCGTGTCCATCTTTGTCGACATTCCCTCGTGGATGACTTTACTACGGCTGCACCACACATTACCTCGAATTCAACAGCCTAAAGCCGCAGCCATTCTTAGCCCGCAGTTCCGTGGGTCTGACGTGTGGGCAAGAGGCGCTGAGCTCTGTGCTCAGGGTCTCACAAGGCTGAGGAGGTACTGGCTGGGCTGCATTCCCGTCTGGGATGTGGGGTCCTCCTCCAGGTTCCCACGGGGCCAGGATTGGGCTCCTGGCAGTTTTAGGACGAGGGTCCCTGTTTCCTTCCTGGCTCCTAGAGGTCAGGAGCGTGCCTTGCCGTGGGCCCTCCAACTGCAGAGCCAGAAACCGAGACTCTCCTGACATGGAGGCCTTCTGACACGTTGAGCCCCCCCAGCAGGAAACGCCCCGTCCCCTTGGAGGGATCACCTTACTAATGCCAGCTGCACCAGGATCACCACTTTTAAGTCACCTGTGCCGTATAACCTCACCTAGTCATGAGCGTGACTGTCCCATCGTATTCACTGCCCACATTCACACTCAAGGGCAGAGGATGACCCCGCGCATGCACACCAGGGGGGCAGGAATCTTGGGGACCGCCTTAGAGTCCTGCCACCATGCCCCACTAGAGTAGAGCTTTTGCCTGCCTGGTGATCTTTGCACCCCGAGGCTCAGGACGGGGCCTCCAACCACACAGAGCGTGTGCACAAAATGAGGATGTTGCCGGGCACACCACGGGAGGCCCCGGGATTGCTCAGCTACTGGAGGTAACCAGCGTCCCGGAGCCTGGACCAGCCCAGGCCCTGCACGGCCAGCCGGGGACAGAGGGAATCGGGATTCCGTACACCTGAATCCAGTCACGGTCCACCGGTGTGCCCGGCACGCTGCCGGAGGTGATGGCCTGGAAGAGTTCCAGCACATAGAAGATGCTCATTAATTTTTTTTTTTTCATTTATGAATTGAACAAAAATGAAGAGGGTCATCCCTTCTGGAAACTAGAGGTGGAAAGAACTGGAAGGATTGGGGTGGGAAGAAGCAAAATAAGCTATGAGCCAATCAAGTGCCTCTTATTAACCTTGACTCAAGGCCTGTCCAACATCTTTCTCAGTCCCAGCTCACACCCAACCCCACCTCCTCCAGGAAGCCCCCTTTGACCACAGGCCCGAGGTCCTCTGCACTGAACGCCTTGTCGGAGGGCTGCCTTTTGACATTCTCCACTATTGTGGACAGAGGTCAGATCCCATCCGCTCTCTCAAGTCCCTGTTTCCTCTTCACTGTCCCTGAGGAAGGTGGCTGTCTCACCCATCTTTGCCTCTACCCAGTGCAGAGGGAGCAGCCCCCTGGGGACCTGCTTGGTGGTTTGGGAGGATGATCCGCTGCAAGCCTGGGGTGCAGTAGTTGGGGGTGAAGCATGCTGGGCGGGGTGGACGGTGGGCATGGAGAACGGGAGCACAGTGTGAGGGCGCTGGCACCATGCAGAGGAGAAGAGGCCAGAAGGTCAGGGAGCACCTAGAAAAGAAGAGGAAGGAGAGGCAACAGACCTAGAGAGTGGGTCACATCCAACCACCTGCTGACTCCGCAAACACAGGCCACTCGCTTCCGTCCAAACCCGCCAAAAGAGCCACGGGCACTCAGAATGGTCTCTATTCTCCCTTCTCCCTGTTTCTGGTGGCAGTAGTGGTCGGTGTTGGTGCAGATAAAACGATACAGCGATATTGGTGGTGGGGGTGATCTAGTTTGCCCTTGGTATCCCAGGGAGTGAAGAAAATATCTCGTGGGTTGAAGGGTGACCATAACGCTGTGACTGAGACTGTCACCAACACACAAGCCCCACTCGGGTGTGTGAACAGACTCTCACTAGACCCAAGATGGGTCAGAAACGTACCAGACTCCTGTATCTGGTTGTGGGCTCCGCACCAGGGAGACTGGCACATACAGAGAGATCGGAGGCAGCCTGGAAGGTAATGAGCTGGCTAGGCAGCAGAGCCTGGGAGAAAAAGAAGCTGGGATTATTCCGGGGGGAAGACAGGCAGCGGGATTTAACACAGCCTTCGGATGTCAGGAGAGTTCTCAGGCACTGCAGGCTAAGTCTCCGCAGCGACTAGGGAGGCTCGAATAAGGAAAGGAGCTTAATCCCCGGCATAAGGGATTTAGGATAGCTAAAGGGGAGAATTTCCTGATGGTGAAGGTTGTTAAAAGTTGCAGTGAATGGTCTAGAGAGAGACCCGTCAGCTCTGGAAGCCTTTACAAGTAGAAGAGATTATCTGCGGGCAGGATAATCTCTAAGCTCACCTGAAGGCACGGGAGTGGGCACAGTGACCTCAGGGTCCCCTTCAGACGTGGGAAGCAGGCCTTCCCATCGGGGGGCCAGCCAACCCTGCTGAGCGGGTGATGCACTTGCGGGAAGGCCCAGAGTGTTCCTAGAAATACAGAGCTGACCCAAGTGAGATCGTCTTTCCTTTTTCTGTTTTTCAGCCACAGCTGCCTCGCAGCCATGACCAAGGACCTTTGTGATCTCAGGTCCGATCAAGGGCAACTTAGACAAGAGAGCCAAGAGCAGCCACCGACCACACAGAGCTAGGTTACTCTCTACTCTGTGAAGCACCCAGGCGACAGAGCCACCGCGTGGTCCTCTCCAAGGAGGCCTCTGCATCTAACCAGCCTGTGAGGAACTGCGGACCCATCCAGGTAATAGCAACAGGAAACCCAGGGGCACTCCCAGCCAGCCACCACCAGGATGACAAAGAGGGCTCGGTCCATCTCTCCCAGTACCACGGTTCTCCTTCCTGAGTCAGGTGGCACACCTTCTGGGAACACTACCTGTGCCAGCTCTTCTCCATGGGCCCAGGGAAGAAAAGCCCACGGTCTGTGCATGGCGTGGGGAGACAGTGCTGGCAGCCACAGCGGACTGGGAGCATTAACTGAGAGCAGGGCGCGAGGGAGGGCACGCGACGGGCGGACAGGAGAACACCTGGAATCTTCCAAAGACGCTTTCAGCAGCGCTGCCCGGGTATGTGAACAACTCTGGACACGTTGGTTCAATGTGTTCTATAAACCAAAAAGCCTGAAAGGGGATGACCTTCGGCCCTCTGGGCCCTGGGGTCTGGCGGCGTGCGGTGTTCACGGGGGTGAAGTTGGGAATGGGCGTGTCTTACTTCCAAGTCTGTCCCCGGCGAGGAAATGACTGCTCAGCTCCAACCCTGTCCTGTCACAGAGCTTCACTCTTCGCCCTGCTCTTTCTTTCTTACAACTCAGCTGAGGTCCTCCCGCTGCCTCTTCCTTGTCCCCATTTCTCTGGTGCCACTCTTTTGCATGATGTGCGCCAGCCCCATCCCCGCGTCCCACCGCTCAGCAGCTGGTAAGTCCGCAGCTCCACACCCTCCCCTACAGACGGGCAACGGGGCCTTGGGGCCAGCACTGCCCCTTCGAGCCCACCTGTCCTTCTGCAGGCTCAAATTCCGGCCTCCTAGACACTTCCGCCTAGAGTGCCCTCAGCAGAGGTATGGGACTGGAGCAAGTGACCGCGGACATGTAGGAGCAGCAGCACAGGACGTGTCGTTCTGCCCTTCGCGGTGCCGGCACAGGCGGGAACTTGTCGCAGAAGCGTATTAAGCATGCAGCCAGCTGCGTCCTTGTGCCCAAATCAAGCTATTTTCATTTCATAACGCGAGAGAGCAAGTCAAGTCATTAGGGAAATAGAAATGGAGAACTTAAACGCCTAATTGGAAGCTCTATTGCACTCGCAAAGTACCTTTGGTTTTTCTAAAAATTCAAGGGAAACGCATTGAGCCTATAATTGCAGAGAGATCGATGCCAAGTTCCTTCCTGCATTATCACAGGAGAGTCCCTTCCTGTGGGCCCATCCCAACCCAGTCATGCTGTGTGAACAGCAGTCAGGGCCCAGAGGGAACAGGAAACATCGAGGGCAGAGCCCAAGTCCTTTCCTTTCCACCGAGGCGGGAGCCCAGAGCACCACATGCTCTGGCTCTCTGAATTTACCTCCTACCCCTAGTTAGAATTTTGATGCGTCTCAGGAGGGTTAAGGGGCATTTATCAGCACAGGACCCTCCCATGGAGAGGAGCACACAGCATCCGCAGAAAGCACAGGAGGAATATTCTCCTAGGGCTAATGGAGTTTCTGAAAAGTCCCCAGCAGCCCCAAACCCAAGCAATGGAACTCAAACAGCTGAACATCGGGGGCTCTGAGTGCACATGGGAGGGACCTCTAAAGCCTCTGGGCACAGCTAGCTGCCATGTCCCCACAAGAAGCCAGCCGCGCAAACGTACAAGGGTGCAGCCCTTGACTTTGCCTTTGATCCCTAGGGTGGGCTCGCTCTGCACGCTGACAGGCTCTCCCTGCTCCCTGCAATGCTGTGGCACCTTTATCTTCCCAGAGGAAGAGAAAGACGATTCAGTTAGGAAGCACTCCTGCCCCGCTCTCCAGGAGCAACCTCCAGGCCTCAAGCCTGTGGTTCGCGCAAACCAACATTTCCACCAGGGGGACTGTGAGTAAATCAGCCCAACGTGCACGACATGACGTGACGTCCTAAGTGTGACTCGGTGCCTCATTGCATTGGAAATGAAACCACAGGCATGTCATCGGGGACCTGCGGCCAGTCGCACCTGGTCCTTTACGCAACACACCGAGCTGGGCACGCACCTCCGAGTCCTTAAGCGCTGTCTATTGGGAGCCCGGCAGGAAGCAAAACAACCACTTTCCCAGCTTCAGGGATCCTGGGGGAGCATGGCAGCAGGCACTGGCCTGTGACTACCCAAACTCTAGGTGCCCCCAGAGTCTCGCCCCAAACAAAGACATCGTGTCCCTGGAGACACGGGAGGATGTGGAGAGAGGACGAGGAGAAAAGCGGCCGTGGCAGAGAGAGAGACGAGCAGCTAGTCTTGCTTGCTGACCTCGTTCTTGCTGAGCCGTTTTCCATTTGGCCCCATGTATTTTTAAAGTACACAGTTCAGGAGTATTTATTAAAATGTTTTCCAGTTGTCCTTCTAAAGAAGAGACCCTGACAGGCTACTCACTATACTGCAAAAGTGGGTTAAATACTATTATCCCTGCCGCAAAGATAGGGAGACAACTGTATAATGGATTACCTTAATTTCCCAGAGACATGCGGTGAATTCATTACTGGGAGGAAAAATGGGAAAGAAAAAGACAATCAGATTAAAGAGTCCTGAAGCCAGGGCTGGCTTGCCAAGGGAGCCAAACAGTTTGAGGGAAGGAGCGACAAGCCCAGACCTTCTCGGGTGCTGACGCAGAAATGCAGTTCGTAGTGATACAGACACCTTCGGAGCTCCGAATTAAAACGCCCACGGAAGCAAAGTCGCCACACGCCAGAACCCGGGGCTCACCAGTCTGCCTCGCACTGCAGATTGGGCACGGAGGGGAAAATCCAGGTCCTCGTCTAGTTCAGGGGCTTGTTTTCTCACACTGACAAATCCTCCTGAAAATGCTTTCCTGATTAGAGTCAAACGGCAGAGGCCAAACCTCTCCGAGATTGTTGAGCTGTGAGCATGTTAATGGTTTTCCTTAGCAACAACTCTCTCCCCTCCGCTTTTAGGAAGAAACAACACCTCTGCCAGTAACGCAAAGCTGGAGAAGCCCCAGCTCCTCTGATGAGTCATGGCCAGGGAGGCAGGCGCAGACCCCCGGGGCCCACGTGAGGGTGGGATGCTGGCTGGTGGTGGGTCCCAGGCAGCAAATGTGAAGGCAGGTGCCCAGCTGTGCAGGGAAAATACAAGAGGACAGGAGATGAGTCACCAGGGCTCTGTCTCTCTCTCTCTGGCACTTGGAACTATCATCTGTAATTGCACAACTTGAAATGCAACTCCTGATACATACACAGAGTTAATGTCTTTTTGTCACCACACTTAACGATGCAAAACAATGCTTGAGAGATCAGCTCAGCGAAGACTGAAGGAGAATGGTTTCCTGAACTGATTTTGTTCCTATCAGAAACTTTGGAATGTTCAGAATCGGTTTGGAAAGAAATGAAAACCAAGACTTGATTCATCCACTGATTAAACATTTATTCCACAGCGCCAGCTCTTGTCCTTTGTAGTTTCAGATCACTGACTCTCGGCACTGTCAGTGAACCCCAAAGCTGGAAGGGACTATCGGCTGCAACAATCCTGTTTTCCAGATAAGAGAAGTGGGGCCTCGTGAGGTTGACTTCCCTGAGATCAGGAGCTCTGTACTGACAGACCTAGCACATGAATCCAAGTATTTCCACCACGACTACTAATTTGCAGACCAGATGCTTCTAAACTGGACTTGGAGACTCTCAGTTGGAGAACAGTAGAACTGAGATTCAATTTGCCAATATTCACATCCTTGGAGGAAGTAATATTCATCCCAAGCCAAAACATATTGGTAAATTCTCTAATTTAGTCAGATGATGTCTCACTTTACATGATAAATGTTTCTAAAAAGTTGCATGCAAATCAAATTTTTGTAAATTGAATTACTTTTTAAAAGCACAAGACAGATTGCTTGGTAAAAACCCTGGGCTGAAAATGAGAAATATTTCTGCAATTTAAATAATAACTACCTCCATAATTTATCTCTTCTGTAATTCATAATTTAATATTCCTTGGTTTTGTTGAGCATCACTTGTTTAAAACAAGAAAGATCTACATTTCTGCAGCTGGTGTCACCAAGAATTGTGAAGAACATTAATAATAATTGATACTTTCCTTCTGCGTATCCCCTAGAACTAATAAGGAATCGGTATTCCCATTTGGCAGATGGGAAAAGTCAAGGCATGGAGTAAGGATAGATCCAAGATCATGGAGAAAGGCAGTGAAGTAGACAGGATGCCCACGTATTCTTTGGTATAAATCCTGCTTTTTTTATCTGCAGGGTTAGGACATTGTGGTCAGCCATTGTATGAGAGTTCTCCAGAGAAACAGGACCAGTGGGATACATATGGATATGTGGAGATTTTTTTTTATGGGAACTGACTCACATGATTATGGGAGCTGAGCTATGGCACAATATGCCTTCTGAAAGCTGGAGAACCGAGAAATCCAGTGGAATAATTCAGTTCTAGTCCAATGGCCTGAGAAAGGTGAGGGGCAAAGAGAGGGAAGGGATGGGGGAGCCACTGATGTAACTCCCAGAGTCCTAATGCAGAAGAAGGTAATGTCCCAGCTCCAGAAGAGAGAATAAATTTACCTTTCCTCTACCCTTTTGTTCTATTTGGGCCTCTCAACAGATCGGATGATCCCCACCCACACTGGGGAGGGAGGATCTTCTCCACCTAGTCTGCTGATTCGAATGTTAATCTGCGCTGGAAACAGCATTACAAACACCCTAAAATAGTGTCTCACCAGCTCTCTGGGCATCCCTTAGCTCAATCAAGTTGAAAAATTAACCATCACAGCTATTATCTCTCAGAGAGACATTCCCCTCAACACAGATGCATGGACTCCAAAGAAATTCATAAGCCATCTCAAAGGCGTATGTTTCAGGAATCCAGGAAAGCCTCATACCCTCCTCTCTGTCCAATCACTTGACTCACCCAGGAAACATGGAAAGTGAAAAGAGAGTCTCAATGAACCCACTGAACGTGTCTTTACTGATTCCCCATTGCAAGTCCAACCTCTGCCTGTAGGGGAGAATATATAGGCTTTGCCTCCAAGGACTCTTAATCCACTCAAAGAGGCAGGGCTCACACACAAAACTACATCAGAGTTCAAGTTCACATGAGTCTTCCCCTCTACACTGTAAAGCCTTAAGGACAGGGGACTTCTTTATTTAGCACCCTGCCTTGGAAAAAGTCAGTACCTGGTGAATGTTTTTGTCATATTCAATTATGCAAATACAGAAGGAATGGGAAGGATGTTATCTGCAAGTATCTAGAGAGATGATATAGAACAGATGAAAGAAACGTAGTATTTGTATCTCCAGAATGAAGTTATCTCCTCTGCAACATGGGAAGAAGAAGCAGCATTCCAGCCTCATGGAGTTGCTGTGGCATTGAGCAGCATAATAGATCTAAAACTTTGGCATGTCACTGGCGAACAGGGATCACTTAATGAGTAGTGCCTATCATTCACGTCACAAGGACACCGACGGTGGTGACAGAGGGACTGAGGACAGATCCATGTGAGAAAGAATTTTCCAAAATATTCAGGAGTGCTCACCCGTGAAAGCCGCCGCATGGGCAGTGCTTCCGATCCCAGAGGCCGGGTGGTCATCTCTCAATGACGATGTCAAGAAAAGTCCTACCCTAGGTAATAGTTGGCCGAGAGCACCAGGGCATCAGCCTGGCTGAGAATCAGAATAGCGTAGTCAGTGTTTTAAAAAATACCCAGTTCTGGACCGGTCCAGACTCCTTTAACAATTTCGGAAAAGTTCAGGAATGTGTATTTCAATAAGCATTCCAAGTGAGTGTTATGTAGCTCATCAAGCATGGGTCTAATTATCTAAGTTTGAGAATCACCTGTGCAGAGAAAGTGACGTCTCTTTCAAATTCTGAGGTTTTCGGCATTTCTTCATCCATCTTGATCACCGTCAGAGCAGCACCACGGAAAATAGTACAAGTTGTTAAAGTTAGAAAGATTCGGTTTAAATCCCTGCTCTGCCATTTCCTATCTGGATGACATAAAGTGTATTGATTATTCTTCCCGAGCCTCAACTTCCTTGTCTATAAAATAAAGATAAAGATGCATACTTCGTATGAAGGTTCCAGGAGTTTTTCTGGCATATAATAAGTGCCCGATAAATATTTTATGAACTCGGTAGAAAAGTGCCTCTCACAGAGGAAAATAATAGGGACTTAGCAAATATCAGTCCCTTTTGTCACCACCATCCCGAGCTCTTGCATTATGTAGAGGAATGGGAGCTCACGTAAACCAAGGAAATGGACAGGAGATGAGGGAGCGAGACGGAACCAGGCACAGACAGGGAACTGGAAGAGCAGGAAATCGCTTGGGAGGTTCCGAAAAGGCAAGAGGATTCCTGAAGTCTAAAGCAGGTGCGAACAGAGAAAAACCCAATGTGTTAAATTTCAGTGAGAGCGCGAAGGAGACTGGAAGTATCATAGATCTTTCTGGATTTTGTTTTGGGTGTTCTCAATCATTAAATCTGCATTTAGAAATATTTATGTTTGCTGAAAACCGAGAGCCTTGGTGCACCGGGAGAATGGAAAGAGCAAGGGACAGGATCTAATTAATCATGAAGGGGCTGTCACACTGACAACTAGAAGAATTGGAAAGTTACAAAGTACCAGCACCAAATAGCATCAATCACCCAACGATGGTAAATAAATTAATCAAAAATCATTGGGTACCAAAAGGTCTGAAGGAAAAATAAAAGGCAGAAGAGAAAAATGAGCAGGAGCAGCAAGCAAGCAAAATAGCAGAGCCTGACCCTGTGAAGCGGAAGCCAGGTACCCGGGCAGATTGCCAGTCACTCTGCCGTCAGCACCTCCCCAGCCCCTAAGGAGAGTGCCAAACACAGCTGGGTACAGAAGTAGCTGTGGGTGCTGTCGACTTCATGCCTATTACCCCTTCCGTAGTGAATGAAAAACCCACGTAGCATCCCCACACCCTCCCCTCTCATCCTTCACATTTAGGTCATCCTAAACACTACTGGGCTCAGACCCATTCCCTGACTCACTATTAAGCTGCTGCATTTCTGTGTTTGAGTTAAAGCTCCCCACCTAGACTGGGGACCAGTTATCACCAGCCCTAGGCCTTGGTGGAATACAGGACTCTCTCCTCTGTGATTTCGGGGGCCCTCACTGACCCTGAATTATAACACCTGACCCCCCCAACTTGGCCTCTGTTTCCCCAGTTAGTTTGATTTTCCTTTACCTGGCAAAAGAGTGGTTGTGGAAGATATTGACCAAATCACCGACTTCGCCATTCTTTGTTCAGTCACGAGGTACATCTCTCTCCTCCAGGTTTACATAGGATTCATGGGGCTCAGCTATGAATCAAAAGAATTGAACACCTGAATCGTCTATGGAGCTACATAGATCATAAAATACGCCAGTGGAGTTTAACATTTGCTAGGTCTGAGGCCCCATCCGCTGTGAAAATGTATTTCTGACATGCTAGATCACAGGTCCTTTAAAATTCACCCACAAGCGACAATTTGCAATTTACTTCCATTGAACAAATATTCGGCGAGCACCCACGGGTTTCTTGGGATGACACAGAAATGAGTGAAGCTGTATCTCGGAATGCCGAGAGCTCACAGACCCGACAAGCCACCACAAACGACGTGATCCCAGCAGCTGTGGCCATGGTGACCGCACAGAGACACAAGCAATTCACGATAGGATGACGGACAGAATCAATTCTCATAGGAGGCATCAGGAAAGGCTTGGGGGCGCGGGTGGGGGCAGGGATTTGAAGTGACTTTGGAGAAAGTCGAGACTTGCACATTGGAGATGGGAAAGGAGCGTTTCCAGCACAGAGAGGCTTGAGCAGAGCCTCAGAAGTGGGTGAGAGCGGGACACGTTGGGGGCATCACGGAGAGGCCGGCTTGGCTGCACAAGAGAGAGGAGGGTCATGACTGGGGGGCAGGGAGGCCACGTGGGGTGAGCTTCCAGAGTGCTGGGAAACCCTCCCGGGTGTCCCCCGGATCTCTCTGCTCAAGGGCTGGAGTCTCCAAATATGAGCACAGCGGGCGGACACACAGAGGCCCCCAGGAACCAGTCCCCAGATGGCAGCCATCACCTCTGAGGCCCAGCCAGGGAAATAACACACACATGATATTGAGCACCAAGAGGCGACGCACCGATGACGTGCACTCAGCCAGGTGACAGACAGGCAGGTGTCGGACAGAGGATGTGAGTGGATATATTTTGGAAAGTGAGATGTTATATACATGCAACTGGCTAACTGCACAACCAGACTCAGTGGGGTACAAGCGACAGGACTGACTCTCAGGCACAGCTGCTCCTTTCAAGCTGTTCCGCGGGATCATTCCTCCCTGCTCCGGGAGGAAGTTCCAACAAGTCTCTCAACACCTGCTCTTAACTCTCAGATGAAAAGCAAATAACCGCTTTTGAGGAGCACACTAAAAAGTCCAGCTCCATGTCATATAAGATTCTAAAACCTCCCCCACTTACAATTTCACTGGGCAGTCCTACCACAGCCTTGGGGGCCTAGGGGGAGAAGTCAGCTCCTCCCCCTTCCTGATTGTCCCCCCTCCCCCCCTGGCACTGATTGCTGGCTCCTCAGGGGCCAGTACAAGGGAGAGGGAGGGAAAGAAAGGGGCAGGAAAGGTCCTCCTGGAAGGATGCAGATACAATCCAGCTTGGTGCTCTAGGAATACAGAGAATGTCATCTAAAGCCAATTCTTTTCTTCATAGGGTGCTTTTATGGGGACCCCAATCTTGCATTCCATTGTAAAAGCAGTGCTTCCCGTGGCCCGCAGCGCTCCCGCAGTCCCTGGCGTCTTGCAGTTCCCCCTGTGTATTCCCCTCATCTCCTTAGGGCTCCTCGTGGGCAGCTGGACCCCTGCAGACCCCTCCTCTGAACACCCTCTGCTCGACAGGAAACACACATCCCAGGCCTGGCGACGCCCCGAAGAACATGCTGTTCCCAGGGCAGTTCTGGTCCTTTCCTCTGCCGCCTGTGCCCAAGCTGACCACAGAGTCCAGTCGCGGTGTCCACCAGAGGCCATAGGACACATGGACAGCTTCCCGGGCAGCCCCCTGGTGACAGGAGGAAGCTCCTTCCTATTTGGGATGTGGGGGAACAAGTCCCAGTGTTGACAATTGTCCCCAAAGGGATCCTCTCTTCCACTTCTTTTCCTTTATACCCGGGGGGCAGGTGCCGAGCTAAAGTTAGGGCAGCTGGGGTCACCTCCTTTTAAAGTACTTTATAGATGGGCTCACCTATCACTTTAAAAGGCAAGGGTTCTTGGCATATATTTTTCCCAGACTTCAGGCCTCCGCTGACATTCCTGTTAATATCGTTGTTATTATTATTCTCCATAGCAAACCCTTTGCCCTGTTAATTACAGTTGCTCTCGGCTATACACAATCCCCCATTAGCAGACGGCACCTCGCAGAAGGATGACAGAGCACTGGAGCTCATTTTTTAGGAAAGAGGACGGATCCCCACTGTCTGCAAAGCTTCCAGGTCATTTTTCTAAAGCAATTCTCTAGGATCGGCCGTGGTCAGAACAAAGCCTTCACAGCCTCGTTCTGGGCGGGTAGAAACACCCAAGCTTCAGTAGCTCAGTGGCCTCACACCAGCTCTCCGTGGCCTGCAGCCCTCTGAGGAAGGAATTGTGTCCCAAGTGTGAAAAGTTATTTAGTTTCCCTGCCTGACATTCTAGTTCCTGGCTTTCTAGAAACGGCGAAGCTGTTGTCACCGCGCCAGGAGGTGACAAATGACGTGGAAGGAGTGTTATGATGCAGCCATCCATCCATCGTCGGAGTCCAGGACCACAAGGGGACGGAGCATGAACAGCGAAACCCTTCATGGTGCAGCGTTACAGCTCTCCCAGGAAAACCTCCGAGGGAGGTCTGTTTGGTCCCCACCCCGGAGGCAGAATACTCCAAACGCCTTGAGGAGGCTTGCCTCCAGCTGGTCAGGTGCCGGGCAAGGACACCACCCCACCCCGGAGACAGTGAGAAGGAAGCGGGAGCACCACACACAGTCACTGCCAGGCAGTGTCTGTCATACTTGGGGAGAGCTGAGGCTGCTCCCTACCGCCCTGAGCATTCCGAATTGCCAGAAGATGGAAAACTGAGATGTGAGTATCTTACTCTCCTGAAGGCAGGGGCTATGCTGGCGGGTCCACAACCATGGGACTCTTTAAGCACGGACGCCCTTCATTCTCTCCCCTCCTCTCTGCCTTCGGTGCCAAGTTGTGTATGTGCTAAATGTGAAACGGGGGGCTTCGTGGTCCTCGCTTTAGTCTCATTCACAAAGGGAGATAAGTGGGGTGGGGGCTAAATACGTGTATCACAAAATTTCATTTCTATAAAATACTCAAAAATGCACATGGATGGCGGCAGCGGGTCACGGGTGCGGGCTGCAGGGAGCAGAGCGTGCTGGCAGCGGAAATTACCAAAGGGCTTGTGGACCACCGCTCATTCTCTGGACCACAGGGAGAGTTCATGGCTGTGTACGTAAGCCAAGCCTTATCAAATCACATACTTTAAATATACAAAGTTTACTGTATGTCCATTATACCCCCAAACGCTGTCAAAAACACACACAGCGAAACCAGTGGCTATCAAGGGACATCAACCATGATCCCCAGCAGTGATCCCTGCTGCCCTAGGACACCTGTCCTCACTGCCCTGGCCACCTTGAACACCCCCCTCCTATCCGCTGCCTCTCCAAGCTCTGTTTGTCCTTCAAAGACCAGAACAAGTCCTACGCCCTGCAGGGAGCCTCTCACGACCTCTCTCACCCCGACCCTCAGTGGACACACAGGCGACAACAGTTCTGTAGGAGAGCGTCTTCATTATCCGAACAGAAGCTACGCTCCCTGAGACGAGGATCCCTGTCACCAAGATCCATCCTCTACCTCCAAAGTCCTGGGCCCAGGAAGCCTCGGGAATACCTGTTGATTGTTTTGCTGATGGGTCTCCCACTGAGAGATCTCCTTTGG
Source organism: Tadarida brasiliensis (assembly GCA_030848825.1). Taxonomy (NCBI): domain Eukaryota; kingdom Metazoa; phylum Chordata; class Mammalia; order Chiroptera; family Molossidae; genus Tadarida; species Tadarida brasiliensis. The sequence goes on along the minus strand of CM061270.1, from coordinate 65,532,189 downwards.
GAGGCTACTCTTCACTCTGTGATGACCATGACGTGTCATTAATTTTAAGAGGGAGAGAATCTTGGGTGCCTCTGGCCTTTGCCGCTGCCAGGGACTGCTATGTCTCCAATCAGAGCATGCCTCAGGAAGGGTCCTGGGTGCCTGCTCGTTAGACTCTCTGCAGCTGGCCTCTATGCCAAGCACACCGCAGAAAACCAGACACCAGGCAAGGGCTGCTTGGGTCTGCTCTGTGCTCCACGCACCCCGGGGGTTCAGCAGCCTTGGCAGAGGAACTGTGCCCTGCCCTGGCATGGCAACAGCCTCAGAACAGAGGACAGTGTCTGGTGCCACAGCTCCTGGCCCAGATGCGTAAACCAAGGCCAGGGAGAGCACGAGGGCGGTTCTGGGTCACAGGCTGCACCTCGCCTCTTCGTTCTTCCTTCCTTTGCATTCGGGGCTTTCCTCAGGTGAAGAGATCATAAGACAAACAGAGAGGAAGAGACCTCCCACTGCCTGCCCCTCCGCTAGACCAGAAAAGAGTCATCACGAGTTTTCCATGCTCGTCTACGAATGTTTTATGATCAAATTTCCCATCATTTGGTTAAGAGTAATCTCTGCTGTGCCTCACACTCCAATCAACTGATTTAAAAAAAGAAAAAGTCAATAGGCTGACAGCCTTAGAAGTGGATAAAGATATTAGCCGAGGCCTGCTGTTCCAACGAGCAGCAGACAAATCATGATCGATGCTTTTTATCTCCTAATGACTGGATGGTGATTGGGTAGCCTCCAGCTAAGAACTTCATTGACAACTCCAGTGTTGCCCCAAGGAAGGAGGGGAAGCCAATTTTTATGAGACCCGAGGAGAAGTGGACCCTTCAGAAACACCTGAATGCCAGGCTCTCTGACCCTGGCAGTTGCATTGAGCTGGATTCTTCTCTCTGCACCTTGTCCTCTCCAACTTATTCTCCCAAACTGCCCCCACCCTCCATCCCTGCAGCCTCCACTCAGGCCAGGAATTACGGCAAATGTGTCTGACAGCAGACAGGGGCCTTGGTCCATGAAAATTGTTTGCCTCCTACATTTTCCTCCCCAATTTTTAAGGAGGTCCCTCAGACCATTCATGTCTATTCCAACCCCTGCAGGGCAGTGAGGGTGGAATGTCCTTCACTGGCTGTCCTTTGCATCTCTCCCTCTCCAACAGCATCTTCTTGGTTGACACATCATCCTGGCCCATCAGCCAAGACATGGGACGTACTTGCTGCCCACCCGCCTTCCGTTCGTCAATTCCTTCTTCCTTGCCTTTGCTGAATCGGCTGCCTCCCGCTAACAGGCTCTTTCCTCACTGCCCAGATCAGCCATTTTTTCTGATGTTCACCTAAGGCTCTACCAGACAGCGTATGAGTATTTTCTCCACCTCACTCGGATGAGATCTTCCCTCTCTGCCTTCCCCCACTTCCTGACAGTCTGCTCGAGCCATCTATCTCACTCAGGGACGGCACTGCTCCTGGGGGGTAGACTCAAATCAGCTCCTAGGGAGGGGCCCAAACACGTCTCCTGGACAGAGGCCCATGACGGGCATGTGACATGTCTGTGAGTCCACGGGACAGACATCCACAGGTGTGCCACACAGCTTAACAACACCTGCTCCCAGTGTGTCAAAGGGAATGCCGATTTTCCAAGGTGTTAATGGGTACCGTGGTCCTGTCCTCAAGGATTTCCATTACCAAATGAGCATGGTTGATGTTAGATTAAAAAGAGTTAAAACGACCTCTTTACTGCTCCGAGTCTCACCGCCTTCTGATCTTCCATAAGATCAGACGACACGTTCTCTCCAAGAGGGAGGCATATTATACATCATCTCCAAACCCTCTGATCACGGAGCCCTTTAATCACGGAGTACCACACAAGGTCACAGCTGTCCACGAAGCACTCTGGGAAACAGTTCCCTGAAACACCCAGCAACGGGTTCACTTAGGTTCACCGACCGTGCACCGGTCCTTTCCAGAGCCTCAGTTTAGCAAAGCACATCAGCGTTTCTTTGCTTACTCCTCACAGCGCCCCAGTGTATCATGTCGCTCTGTTCTTTAAATAATAATAATAATAAATAATGAAAGTCAACACGACTGAAATCAATATTATCCCACAATAAGGTTACAGCATGAAACATCTTCCAGCAACAAGCCAAAAGGCAGAAAACAAAATTATATCTAAAAATCAAACTGTACCCCTACCACCTGTCAGCAATCAATACACCACTGCCCTGACTGCAGAGGTTTGCCAGGAACCGTCTCCTGGCTGCGACAGGGGCAGAGGCAGGACTGGAGAATGGCCTCCAACTGCTCACCAGCCCAAAGTAGGAACCGAGGATCCTGGACACCCCTGGGGGAAGCATGAGCTGCCCGGCCCGTGCTGTTAGCAAATGTGATCACACCATCCAATTAGACCACGAAACAAGCCATGGAGCCCGTCGAATCCTTTTCCCAGCTGAGGGGAGCTGGAAACAAGATGCCAAAGTGAACTCTCCTTTCTCATCCTTTGAAAATCACAGAATGACCTGTTCTTCTGCATAAGCACACTAGCCCGAGAGACACACCGTGTCCAAGAAAACACACAATGGCCATCAGGAGGTGCCGGCAGAATAACGAGAGACCTGGGTTATAGGCAACAATGCTAAAGGACATAGGAGGAGTCAGCCCAAAGAAGGGGCAACGGGAGTGCAAAGCTAAACGTCTTCTCATGTCAGAACAGCTCTCGTGACGGGTCATTTCTGTCGTTGTGGTGGCAGTTATAAGGAGATCAATTTGGACGTGATAGTGAGGAAACTTTCTAACCCTGGGCAGATGACAGCAAGGGTCCTCTAGCAGTCAAGGGTCTATAAAGATAGCCTTGGGCAGCCTTCGCGTGGGTTTTGAAAAATCCAACTGCCTTTCCAAGAATCACGAACGTCTGTGCCCTTGTGAAGAAGCGTGCTGGATGTTCGCCTACTTCCGAAGCTAAGACTACACGTGGCGAATGCGCCCTTGGGCAAGAATAGGCTGGAGACGGTCTGCACACGTGAGCCACCCTGGAAGGCGTCACCTGGCCACGGAAAATGTCCCGCGCTGAGGGACAGGCAGGGTCCGACTTAGTGGTGCGCACTGAGATTCTGCTGTTCAGTGAGGGATGGACAGAAACCCTCTCAGAGCTCTGACCTGAGAATATGTGCCAGCAGCTTCTAAAAGTTAAAGAGCAGCCTACTGGAATGTTACTCCTGCTTAATGGAAGTAAAAAAAAAAAGAAAAAGAAAAGAAACTTTCAATCAAAATAGCTCAGTAAGTTCACACTTTGACATTACCGCCCGGGCTCCAAACATGTAAGCAATGATCTATTTAAAACAACACAAAAATACTGCCGGGCTCAGAAACAAGTGAATGTCTTAATGGATCAGAAATAGAATAGCAATTCCAAAATGTAAACAGCTATGAAATCACAGACCCAGACCAAGGCAGGGGTAACCTGGAATCAACTCCTCGGCAACCGCAGGGGTAGGGCAGGCGGGCTGCTGACAGCTAGGGTAGATCTCCCGGTACCCCCTCCACACACAGGTGCTGCTTGGAGAGGAGGCAGAGAGGAACCGCCCCCAACTGCTCCAGGAGGCACAGCAACACGAATCCAGCGCCCAAACCAGGAACCAAGCAAGACACCCGCTGGCCCAGGAATAATAATTCCTGGGTTAATAATTCCCCTGATTATACAACTGGGCAGAAAACAAATGCCACCATTACAGGATCGGGGACTCGAATTATGTGATGACAACCACAGAACCACCCCGACAGGAGTGAGCATTTACAGGAGAAAAGAGAGAGCATACCAAAGAACAAATAGGATCCCCCCTCAAACGAAGCCATACATCAGAATTCCAAGGCAGGTAAAGAAATGCCATGCTGACAAAGATCGCTCACAAAAGGAGCAATTGAATCACAAAAGCAATCTATATCCCTTTATGGAAGTGTGGAAATAAGTATGTTTAGTTGGATTAATGAAAGAACAACATCCTTTAAATGAGCGAAAAATCTATGGCGAAAAGGCAAAAAGAATGAACCAAGAAAATGATATGAAAGTGAAATCAATGATGAGATTTAGAAATAAATAGAATGAAATAAGAACCCAGCAGTACATACATACATAGGCACCCGGGAGCCCTCCCTTACAGTAGACAGCCAGCTCCTAAGGGTAGAGGAACGAGGGGCTAGGAAATGACAATGGATTCAGGTAAGAGTCACCAACAGATGCTTCCGCTCTAGGGTAGCGTTTTTAATAAGGAGGATCTTAGGTACATAGTTTCAAAGTGTCTCCTCTTACAAATACCTACTAATTAGCTTTTCGGTGGAGACCCTGCCAGTCACCATCTTCACTGGTAAAAGCTCCCTGCGTGATCTGTGTCAATCACAGGAAATCCAACATCGTGTCACTTCCGAGGCTGTGCCCTGAGAAGAACCCAGCATCACTTCCGTGACAGTCCTGCCAGCAATGCAGAACCTGAGTCTATTGATGAGGAAACATCAGACAACGTCAAACCGCGGAACAGTCTACCAAGTCACTGGCCTGTTCTCTTGCTAAAAGCCAAGGTCACGCGAGGTGAGGAAAACGAAGGACCTGCTCCAGGTCGAAGGGACCTGGAAAGACGTGGCACTAAATGAAACGAGTGGCCTTGAGGGGCTGCTGCACCTGTGAGGAACAGTAGTGGGACAAGCACGGTCTGTGAATGGGACCCGTGGTCGTATTTACGTGGTGGCAGCATGCCATCAATGTGAATTTCCTGATTGCAAGAGGGCCAGTGTGGCTTTAGTGTCCTTGTGTTTAGGAAATACACAGTGACACAGAGGCAAAGCAGTATTACCGTGCACTTAATGTCAAATGTATTTTTTAAAAAGAAAGAAATGTGCGTGTACATACATGTAGAGAGACACAGCGAGGGAGAGAGAGAATAGTAAGGCACATGTGGCAGTGTATTTTAGGACCAAAAAATGCAAAAAGGTTACAGAACACCTGAATGAAAAAGAAAACACTTAGAAGGAAGTTGAATTTTAGATCACCTGATCAGTAGATAAATTGTCAATTCATATTTAGCGAATTGACCTTGAGACAGGTTTTGTGACTCCGTAGAGAAAGACCTGACCCAGAAAGCTAGATGCCCGTGTTGACCCGTACAGGGGATTTGTCCACGCCAGGAGCCCACTGCCCCAGGGCTCTTCTTCGGTGCTTCCATCAGAGCCCTGGCAGAACCCAAGCCCCTTTTTACAACAAGCTCTTAGTAAAAGTCCCTTCACTCTCCTGAAACAAAGTCACAGATAACACACCTTACCCACCTAATTTTTAAGAACAGAAATATATTGTCCTAACTATGAGTAAATGGAGACATCAAAATAATTTGCAATCAAAACATAGCTCAGTATGCCCGTGATCATGACGACACGAGAAACCAGTCACAGCTAGATCTGACAGCATCATCACGAATGTGACCCCTTCAAGTGTGGGCTGATTCAAGGGTCATGCATTTATGACTCAGATTATCTGAGCATTACTTCTATCCATGAGTTCACTTTTCAAAACGGGAAACAAACCTTGGAAACATTCTGAGCAAGTAAAGTACAACCTTACCTCCTTTCACAATAGAACTGCATTCTTAGGGGAAAAAAAGAGGCATCCTTTTAAAACGTGCAAAGACCACCACCAATAGAGTGCACTCGCTATATTGCAGTGGAGAAGCACGCGAAAAAGAGGGTGTAAAATAATGTTTTCAGTCTGCAAATGCTCAGGAGGATGACTAACTAGAAGACAGAATGAAGCGGCCAGATGCTGGTGTCTTTGCAGAGACTCGTCAGGAAGGAGACAGCTCCAGACTGCTACAGGTATGGTGTGGGGCAGCTCCGACGCCATCAGAGGCGTTGCCATTGGTGATAACGATTTCCCATGATCAGAATGCTGTGAACAATTCTTAGTAAATTTCTGAACGTAAAAAATGCACTCTTTCTCAAATGGCACATTAAGTAAGGTCCCCGGGAAAGTCGGTGCAGATCAGGGTTGTGCACGGAACACTTTGTGTTACATGTAGAAGAGCAACGATCTAGGCTCAGATAATTATCAAAATGTTCTTCACCTACATCGACATCCATTGGGACGTTCGAGATGCATGCAGGATACGGGACAATTTGTCATGCACAGAACCCATCCCTAACTCTTCTGCCCACATTATTGGGTCAACCAAAGGCCTTTACACATTTCCAAATGCCCCCTGAGAAGCAGGACTTCTGAAGACAAGGGGGCTCCGAGCACAACCAGTTAGATGGAGAACTCAGCCATGAACACATGGCGCACAGATCTGTGGACCCCTGACAGACAGCATTCAGTGCTGTCCCAGCAGACACCAGTGCTAAAGACGTTGGCATTTCAGCTCAGAGCATTTGCTTTAGCTCTTCTGCAATGACGCACCCACCACAGTAACAGATAAAAGTCTGTGAGTGAATGAACAGGTCGCTTCTCTGCTCTGTTGTAGCAAACAGTACTGCTATAAGGCAGCTCCAAGTTTCTCGGGGTGAGGGCCAAGGCCAGTTCTGCAGGCTAGCTGGGAAAAAGTCCTCAGAACTCTCTTCTTCAGTGTCTTCCTCGGGTGTAGCCATGACTAAAACTAGAAGGCATTACAGGGTTCTTCTCAAAGCAGGAAGGGGCTTAGGGGAGATCTTCCTGGAACTTGCCCTACTTGGGTTGGATAAGCGTCTCTGAACACCTTGTGTGGTCACAGAGGTCAAGTCCTTGAAGCCACCAAGTCGCCAGGAGCCAAATCACAAATTCTTTCATCTATGTTTGTTGAATTTGATGCAAAAGCCCGAGTGCTTAACATATTGTAGGTGTTCAAACACTCTTAGCTAGGAGGATGTTGTTTCTGTTATTTTCTGACCATGGACAAGTGAAAAGTCAACAGCCTCTCTGCGATTTCCTAGGCTTCCAAGTTCAGTGTTTGCGAGATGAGCCTGGGTCCGTGAATCTGTAAAGATTATTTTGAACTGATAAACGTTTTCCTGTCAATCATTTCCACGTCTTTTATTGAATTTTTTGAAAATGCAGCAAACTCACAGCAATTTAAACAATTAGGCACACAAAATAGAAGTAATTTCCCAGAGAGAGAGCCTGAAAGATTATGAGCATGAATAAAAGATCACAAACTAGATAGCCCTTGGAGATCCGCCTCCCCGTTGGGGACGAGGAGACTCGGCCCTCTTTTCCAGAACTCTCAGCTCCATCAAAAAAGCAGCCCAGGCAGCTGGCCTCTCTTCCTTCCCATTGTCCGGTATCTTCCTACCCTCTGGGGGAACACAAGGGCCTAATCCCCTGGGATCTCAACCTCAGCTGAGGTTTAGCCAGAGAACCCGTCCCCCTCACCAGACAGAATTGTCTTCATGAATCAATAACTGATCTAAATTCAGTCCTCTGAGGAAATCTCTCCCCCCTCCCCTGTTAGTAGCCCTGATAAGCAGTTTTGGGTGGAGGTGGGGCCTCTTCCAGCTCCCTCTAAGGGCTGGGACCCCTGGGCCCTTGAGTAAGCAGATCGGTGGCTGTCGTTTTTCAGAGAGGAGCGTGTATTTGCAGCAAATGCATCTTTTTCTGGGCCAGAGCTCCAGAAACTCAAGGATACATTCAAAAGACATTCAACAAAGGCATGCCTGAGTCTGTAACAGATGCAAAACAGATAGACCCCTGCTTCTTCCATGCCTGGCTCCTGGTATTCAACATCAGCTCAGACTTCCCTCTTCTTCTTTGTGCTGATTTCTGCACGCAGCTGGGCCCGGTAGGCCGGTGCCTGGCTTTAAAGCTGAAGGCTGGGTCAGGGCAGTGTACGGGGTCAGCTCTTCAGACGGACAGCCCCTCACCCAGCCTCGCGAGCATCTGGGACTGTCTTCTCCTCGTCCCTGTCACTGTTTTACTATGACGTGAGTGTGTGTGGGTGTGTGTTGTCTCCCCAGACTTGAGGGCAAAGATGTCTTATAAAAATCTGTCTTCCCTACCCCTCCATAGCTCTCAAAACAAGGAATGATACACATTAGCAGCCTAAATCCTGTTGAACAAAGGAATGAATGAAATAAAGGACTTCTGGCTCTGTTCCCAACTCTAGAAAAAGAACCCCAAGCATATGTCCTCCCAGCACACTCGCTGAAATGTCTCCATGAGACTCAGATGCTCACTGCTGAGCCCGCAACCCTTGTGCCTCTTTCTGTGTGCTGAACAGGAAGAGACCAGGTGTCCTCACCTATCTCTTCCAGTGCCAGGGAACAAGAGGTGCAGTCTCCACAGATGTGCCACCTGACACTGAGAGAGGGAGGAGAAATTATTGAAATAAATGCCAATTTTGAAAAGCATCCCACAAATGCAAAAGTAGTCTCATGCTACCCAGCATGTTTCTGGGCTGTAGCAGGTGGCATACAACCATAATTCCTGCAGACCATGGACACCACACACACACACACACACACACACACACACACACGTGTAATGGCAGGGCAGATGAAGGCCATTGATGCAAGGCCACATCAGCCCCAAATCTCTGAGTCACGAAGAGACTGGGAGACTGCCTCTGGAATTGATCTTACTAAACCTGTTAGCTACAAATCAATGGCCTACTTAGTATAAAACTTCTCATCACAGAGAGTACCTCATGGCATGATCAGCAATCAGACCAAAGCCCAAGAAACACAGGTATTCTCTCCAAGCTCTGAGCTCACTAACACTTTCTGTGACTAGGAAGAAAAAGTTTCTTGGAGCTCTAAATACTCAGAGTTCCCAAGGGAGGCTCATGACTTCCAGGTTTCAGAGACAGGAGAAAGAGAGGAACAAATCTAGGAAGAAGGGAAGCCAACGAGCATTTAAGCCAGTTAGCCAGCAGAGAGCCACCTTGTAAACCAAGAAATACTTCTGTTTTATCCATATACCAGTCTACCAAACACACAAAATACGTTCAAATTCTGTTAGTGAACACAGACTGTACTCAACTATGATCTCACTGGATGCACCATAATGCAATACTCACTACTGGATACTGACCCCTAGACCTAAACAATCAGGCATTCAGTAGATACAGGAGCATTCAAGTTAGAAGCCCAGGTAAGACATCTGTAACAGGCACTATTGACATTGTAAGGTGTCTCAGTCACTGCTAACAACGAGCCTGTCAACTCAAGCCTACTATTGAGTTTATGCCAAATGACTGATTAGGAGTGAGATCTAAAGGGTGGTAGGTAAGTCTGGAAGTGAAGTACGATGACCAGTCTGACATCTGGTGTCTGTGAGAAGACCCTCGGTGCTCAGCAGCAGAACAGCACAATCAAGCCCGCTGTTCTCACTAACCAGAGCAAGGCATCTTGGGAAACAGGCACCAGTGGCTGGATGTGTCCAGAGAAGAACGGCTAAGTCCAGCCCACGGAGGCCAGATGTGCCCCAAAGGGAAACCAAGCACAGCAGACATCAAGAGGACCCTGGGAGAGCAGAAGCCCTGGTACCTAATGCTTGAATGTCTACTGATTCCAACATCACATGAAAAAACAACGGAAATAAAATGGGAGCATTCCATTAAAACTGCAACCAACCTGCAGCTGCCCAGAGTTGGTCAACCTGGAAGAAGTATCACAAGGAAAACCACCCCTGTGCAGGTAGGAGTATACTTCCCCGGGTGTACATCATGCATGTGCAGTGTCTCTCGAGGTGCCTGAGAAGGAAATGTAATCGTGAACATCTCTGTTGAAAAGAGGAATTCCATTCTCGAGCTCAAGGTGTTACTAACTCTCTTCCACAATGAGAACCATCGAATCCCCATGAAGCTTTGACAAACCCCCTCACAGCTTCCTGTTGGCAAAGAGGGGAATCGTGGGCCCCCAGCCGGAGGGAAGGCCAGTGGGTTCTGTTTAATGAAGTGTGAACTCCGGTGTCACCACAAGAAGACATTTGTCTTAAGCACCCAGGCCTTAGATCCACCAGAGAATTTCTTTTCACATGAAAATGCCTCACCATTGCCTTCTAATGGTGGTTCTGAATGTTTGATCCTCAGTGTTTACTTCTGTCGATTCCTGACTCCCATGACCTTACAGAATGAATGCTCCTCCAAGAGGTCAATGGGTCCCTCATACAAAGAGACCTCTTGTTGGTGCCTGGCACCTGTCCACCAAGCACACACGACGTATTTGAACGCTGTCGGTGAGCACAGGTTGGACTCAGTCTATGGCCCGCCACACAGCCCTCAGCAATGCTCGCCGAGCTCAGATTTGGGGGATGGAGGGAGGGTGCAGAGGAATATGCCCTGGAGCCAATTCAGTAAGTATAACCCACAGAAAGCAGATGTGTCCTGGAGAGACACAAAATACAACAGAAGAAGCAGGAGGAGATGGGGTAGGGCCTCTGTCCTACAGGATATTCACAGAGCAATCGGGGGAAGGTGCACTCATGAGCCCAAAGCAAGTCAACACCAAGTCTGAGGTACAGACAAGGGGTTATTCACCCTGGCTCTACATGAAGAGTCATTAGAGCTTTTAGAAAACACGGTTATCCTGGCCTCATCCCAAGAGATACTAATTCGATTGTTCTGGGCAGAGATGCAGGCCACAGGGTCATTTGAAAGCTTTCTGGGTGCTTCTATTGTGGAGCCCTGGTTGAGACCCGTTTATTCTGACTACAGAACTTGAAAGAGCTCCAAGGAGAGGAAGATTCTTTGGGTAGCAGCAACCAGGAAGGCTTCTCAAAGCAGGATAGGTAGGAAAGGACAAAAGAAGCAGAATTGAAGGGGAACGGGGACAGGCAGTCTGGAGCATGCCTGAGTAGGAAGGCTCCGAACACCACGCCCAGCACCGCAAACTGGACCAGATCGACAGCAGGAGAACATGAGGTTCCTGAGACGGGCTGGTACACCCTCATGCACACAACACTTTTCAATTTACAAGATGCTTTTCCTTCCATGGTCTTATTTGAGCCTTTCAACAACAATACGAGGCAGGCAAGCAGGGAAAACATAAACATATCCATTTTACCAAGGAGCCAAAGGAGACACAGAGAGTTTGAGTGACTCGGTAAGAGTAGTGTTTGCAGAAATGCAGTCCAGTGATCGCATGCGGTGTGAATTACAGTGTGGGAGAGAGAATTCCAGGAGGTCCCTGAGAAGACTGATGTCTTCCCGCAAATAGGAGGTAATATCAGTCGGCACATGGCAGGAGCCTTGGGGGACACAGCAGAGAGAGGACCTCCGAGCCACCTACCAGTCCGCACCCCTCTGTTTGCGTTTGGTGCACGGGCGGGCACTAATCTTTAACACCGCAGGTTCACGTCGGAAAGGCTGTGCCTGCGTTAGGAACTGGGGAGACTGCGGAACAGAGAGGATGGCTACCTTGGGCAGCCGGGGCTGAGCACCTGGCCAGCCAGCAGGGCCACCTTCCCTGAAAGGCGGAGGAAGCGTTCCTTCAGTCCTGACATTGCATTCTAAGTGGAGGGGACCCTATTCTTGACCAATTCTGGTCTCTCCCTGTCTCTTACCATGTCACTCATTTCACTGTGAATTTGAAAAAAATACCTAAGGATGCCCACCTGAACTCTAACTTGTGACCTTTGGGAAGCAACCAGTCCATGAGGAACAGGGGTCCTCCCCAAACTCGTATCCGGCAGCCCTTTCCCTATAGAGAGCCCTGTCCTGTCCAGTGCCTCCTGGCTGGGTGATTGAGCCCGCCTAATCCCAGGGCTTAGAATTAACAAGCCCGCTCGGCTCACCGAACTGTACACACGAAGCTCCAACTTAGCTGATATCAGTAATGCACTTGAAACCCATTCTTCCTCTTTAGTTCATAACTTCTTCAGAGTCAGGGAAGGTAAGAGGAGCCCGATTCATAGCGAGCTTCCTCGTGGACCCCAGCCGTTGGCAATATTATTGGAGCAAGAACACAGCGAAACTCTTGGCATGAAGCTCAGGACACCGGCAGCCTCGGGTGGGGCTTCCTCCCTGGACAGCCATGCAGAGGAGACCAGTAGCTTAATTAATCCACCCACGTGGCCCGTGGGGAAAGCTGCCTGTGATTCGGCTCCAGGATCCACTCTGGAAATGCCATACGAGAGAGCCGAAGTGTTGCGGGGGTCTGCTTTAGCTACAGACTGCTGCCTCCATCAAATGCCTTCCTCCAAGCAGCCAAATAAATGATTGGCAGGCTCTGTTCTGCGATTTTTATAGCACTGAGAAAGTGCAGAAGCCAAGACAATTATTTTAATGTTCTTTACCTTAAACAGCCTGACAAGCCAGCTGATTACACAGTTTACCTTTAAAAGGCAAAGATGTTATGAAGGATCTTTTTTTTTTTTTTCTCTGACATAAGATCATTTTGTACCTTGAGTTCCTTCTCTATGCCTTTTAAGGACCAAGGGCCAATATTCATTCTCTATTTTCTATAGGTCTTGGGATTAAATAACTCAGTTTCAACTATATACAGGGGTGGGCAAAAGTAGGTTTATAGTTGTTGATATGGAACATAATACAATAATTAATAAATAACAATACAAGAATAAACTGTTTTGCATACTCACAGCTATTAGCTCACTTCTGCCCACCTTGTGTATAGTGGTCCCCCTATACCCATGGTATCACTTTACGTGGTTTCAGTTACCTGCAGTCAACCACGGTCCAAAAATATCAAATGGAAAATTCCAGAAATAAGCAACTCATCGTTTTAAATTGCACACTTTTCTGAGTAGCAGGATGAACTCTTGGGCTGTCCCACCCAGGACGTGAATCATCCCTTTGCCCAGTGAATCCACACTGTATACACTACCCACCTGTGAGCCACTTGGGAGAACCTCTCAGTTAGTTGATCGGTTATCAGAGAGAGACCACCTTCACATAACTCTTATCACAGAATATTGTTATATGTGTTCTATTTTATTATTAATTATTGTTGTTCGTCTCTTACTGTGCCTAATTTAGAAATTAAAGTTTATCATAGGTAAGATGACCTTGATCACGTCAAGGCTGCAGCTACCCTTTCATACCAGGAAATGTGTCTTCTGCACACTGGGTCGTAAGCTCATTCATTAATGCTACCTCCTTTTACCTGACCAAGACTCTCGACCACTTTCTGCACTAGGGAAGATGCGGGTGGAATAAGTACACATTTTTCGCCCGAAGTACAGTTTAAAAATGTGATAGGGAGAGAAAACAGAAATTCAAATTTGGGATTATTGCAAACTATTTTTTTACATTTTCTATTTTTATCGTTTCTTTCAGTAATTTGTTCTACATTTATTCCAGTTATGTTTTTTTTGTTTTCTTTGTTTTTTTATTGGTTTTTTTTAGAGAGAGAGGAAGGGAGAGAGAGAGAGAAACATCAATCGGCTGCCTCCTGCACGCCCCTCACTGGGGATCGAACCTATAACGCGGGTGTGTGCCCTGACAGGGAATCGAACTGTGACCGCTCAGTCCGTGGGACGACATGAGCCACACCGGCTGGGCCCAGTTACATTTTTAAGACCCCATTTTACTAGTCGATTTTGGTTGCATATCTAAATAAACTCGATTATGGTTCAAATTTATACCAGTGTGTTGATGTGTGTCCTTCTCTCCCTCCCTACTCCTTGGGACTTGAGGGGAAGGAGGGAGGTAGGCAGGGGCAGGGTCTTGGTGGCTCAGGAGACTGGACTGGGCAGGAGGAGTTGTGCTCACTGGAAGTGGGTTCCCAGACGTGCAGGGCCGAGTCTACGTCGCTGTTTCCGGGGAGAGTCTGCGTGCAGATCAGTGCTCACAGGGAAGACCTACTGCTTTCTCCCTCTTTGTTACACATAATGAAGTCCCAGAGCGGGAGCTGTTGCTGCTTCCAGGGTCAAAGCCTTTTGCTGGCACTGTGGTACTTAAATGTCCTCCTTTCCTGTCTTTCTTTCCAAGTTTATCCATCTGTCAATGCCCAGTTCAAGCCTTTCCTCCTCCAAGAAGCCTTCCCTGGTTGCATCTACTAGAAGCAATCCCCTTTTCAAGAATAAAGTCCCATCAAGCCAAGAAGTATCTACCACCTGTTCAGCCCTATAGGTAATGATAACATCTGATTTAGCCATTTGAAGACTTTTTCCAGACACAAATAATACACGCTGGGGTAGATAAAAGACAATTGAAAAAAAAAATGTTTTTAAAGGGCAAAAGAGCAACATGAGTTCAAACTAGGGTGCTGGAAATGGTTGCGAATCATGGAGAGCCTCGGAGTTCATCTAGCTCAGCCTCTATTTTATGAATCGGTTCTTCCTAAACAAGTTCCAACAAGCCCCGACAAGCCCTCTACACCAGCCACTTGAACCCCTACAGAGGCAGAGAATGGGGTTCTTCTCCCCAGTTCGCTTTTGGAACCAACCCCTCTGAAAGTCGAGATCAGTTCCTTAGGTTGGCTTGTGGTCTTTTTCCTGGTGTGATAATGGATAGATGTTACTAATATGAACTCCTTCATTCATTCTTGAACACTATCGATCTCTTCCAATATCAATACATTGAGGACCAAATACCCTGATTTTATCTATCATCTACCTGTATTTCTCCATCTCTCTATCTAGCACCTATGTAGTACAACTGTTCCAGCAGCTAGGTGAAATTTCAACTCCCAAGCACATGTAGTCTACAGCCTGGCAACCAGACACTGAAACTATTTGTTCATTCATTCATTCATTCATTCAAGTCTCTGTCTGGGGATATCTACAATACACCAGGCATTGTCCTTGAAACTGGGTGTAGAGCAAAGAACAAAACAAGAAAAGTTCTTGCCCCTTCAAAAAGCATATGTTCTAATGAGAGAGACAGACCAACAGGAAATTATAACTGTGTACATAAAACAATGTGATAAGTACTATGAAGGGAAATAAGGAAGCATCAGGGATTAGCCAGTGACTGAGGATGTTATCTCAGGAGGTCAAAGAAAGTCTATTTGGGCAGACAGGGAATAAAGTGAAGAACCAGGCTATGTTAATATTTGAAAGAACAAGCTTCCAGTGGGAGGAAACAGCAAGTACCAAGGCTGAGGTAGGAGAGGGATTAGGTGAGTAAATCCAAGGCCTCTTGCAGCTGGTGAGCAAGAAAGGGGCGGGAGGAACTGAGGCCAGGGACGAGAGGGTTTGCTCAAGGATGGTAAGCATGTTGACTCTGGGCTGTGTGCGGCAGCGAGCCGCCCAAGGGTTTGGAGGGGAGTCGCAGTCTGATGTAAGGCTGACAGTGCTCACACCGGCTGCTCTGCGGAGAACAGAACAGACTGTTCGGTGCCCAGAGTGCAGGCTGGGAGCCCAGGCAGGAGTCTCTCTTGTTGTTTCTGCTGCTTCCTGTGTGTCATCTTCCCGGCTCAGTCACAATCTGTTCCAGGGCAGACTGTTCTGGTGTCTGGAAACCCCACTTCTTGGATCCAGGAAACCTTCTAGAGCCCAAAAAGCTCCTTCCTTTTCCCTCACTGTGTTTTCCTTCCCTTTGAAACCCAATCAACTATGCCCATACATCACTGCTTCCTGGGCACCCTCCCCGTCCCCAAATGCTCAATCTACCCACGGCCATGGTCATGTCCTACTCAGATGGTGCTGGAGGACCAGCTAGCTGCCTAACCGCCCACACTGGCTCTCACTGAGGTGCAAATGGCCGGTGCGGCACTCTGCCATGACCTGTCCAAGGGGCATCTCCTCAGTGCCTAGTCCTAAAGAATGGATCTCTAGCAGCGTCATTTTAGGAGTCACAACAGACTTGGCACACGTATGAGCAGGGCTATCAGGCCCTCCACAAAAATACAAGGGGAGAAATGAGACCATCTATTCCAAATGTAAAACTATTTCAAATTAGATCATGAACATGGAATTCATCCAGCGCCCGGAGGTGGCAAAGCCCGAAAAGGCCGCTTAATTGAGCCAACCCATTTTAGAGACAGGGGAATGGAAGCCCCCAAATTATAAGGCGTCGGCAGAAATCCCATGGAATTGGTTCGTCCTAAACTCCAAAAATTGTAAAATATTTTGGGAATGGATGGAATGATTCCAATAACTTTTATCATCGTTGTCATTTTGCTAATTACGCTCTGGGGGTCTCTCTCCATCTCCTTCAACCCCTTCCTCTCCATGTAAACTCCATCCTATGGCTCAGAACTCACCAGGCTTTTACAGTCAGGTCCCCAGAACACGAGGACACAACCGTGCACAGCCACTTTGACTTGCCCGCTCCAGCAGGCCCAGCCCCCAAAAAGGAGAGGTGACTTGGCTGGGGAAAACGTAGGGAGTTCTAAGCGTGGTCCCTAACACCAGTCATGGAGAAGGTCATCCATGTCAGGTTAGCTGGGGATATTTAAGAAAACAGGCTTTTGCTCAGAAGCAGCAGGAGAGCGGGCAAGCCCCTCTCCTTGCCATTGCTGGGCTCAGGTAGAGTTCGGGTCCTTCTCAGAGGTCACCTCCCGGAATCTTATTCCCCTGAATACAGAAGGAAGGATCCCGCGGTCTAGAGTCTGAGCCACGGCGACGCCACGGAAGCAGCAGCTTAAATATTTTTGTGATTCCACAAGCAGAAAACAAACTGCTTGATGAATGACAGGCACTGCACAGATGCCACCTATTAAATAATTAAAATAAAGTCGAAATTAAAAATAAACAGTGGGAACTGATTTGAAACACACACAACCGAAGGAAGCAGAAAGAGTAACTTGGGAATGAAGAAGTGAGTAAAATTCGATTTGAGTTATTTCTAAATTCAATTGCATCTGGATTAACGGGCTGTCTTCCCCCTATTGTCAGCATGAAATAAACAATACCTTCAGCTGAGAAACCCTAGAATGCAGCAATACCAAGGCAGCAGCCACGGGGCCTCTCCCAGTGGGCAGGGAAGTGGCCAGATCTTGCTGATCAGGACAAGATGGGCAGACCTAAAGTGAGATTCAATGACAATGGAATTTGTAGCGGTCAGAAAATGCTGGGTAATGAACAATCACAGAATCTTAGTAACACAGCAACAAACATTTAACCCTCTCCTCCTTGTGGGTCTGTGGTGAATTGGCTGATCTACACCGGGCTTGTCTTGGTGGCTCTGCTTCAAGCTGCAAATCAGGCTGGGTTTGGGGTAGCTCAGCTAAAGTATGAGCTCCGGCCTAGTCCACGTGTGCTTACTAGGGGAGCCAGGCTGAAACGACAAGAGCTACTACCCAGAGGAAGCTTGTTTCACGGGAATGATAGAAATCTCAAGAAGGTGGGTGGAAACACTCAGTTCTTCTGAAACTGGCACACGGCCACTCCTACCTATATTCCATCACACAACACAAGTCCCATGGTCAAGCCCTAGTTCCATGGGATGGGAAACGCACTCCCCCCACAGTCCACTATCTGGTACTGCAACGCCGCGGGGGAAAGGACCTGGATATGGATTCTAACGCAGGAGGTAGGTCTACCTTGGGTTTTACTTAACATGATGCTTTGCAAAGCAAATTGTTTTGTAGGTCCCTCAAAATGATGTTCCAGACATGGCAAACAAGGGCACACGGGCCAAATACACCCCACCCCCCCTTTTTGTTTGTCCTGCAAACTGAGAACGGTTTTTATATTTTTAAGTGATGGGGAGAGAACAATCAAAAGATCAATAATGTTTTGGGACACATTAAAATTATATGACATTTAAATATCATTGTCCGTGAAGAAAGCCTTACCGTAACATAGCCACACTCATTATTCTACGTGTTGTCTATGCTGCTTTCGCAGCACAGGGGCTGAGCTGAGCAGTTATGAGAGAGACCGTGAGGCCTCAACGTCTATTTACTAGCCGACCCTTTGAAGAAAAAGTTTGCCGACCCTCAGTCTAGACCACTGCTGTGCCACAGAAAAATAAAGTGAACCAAATATGTGATTTTGTATTTCTAGTAGGCACGTTGTTATACTGTAATTTATGGTAAGAACTATATATTTGGTCTTCATCTCATTTCTGGCACAGAGTTTCTAAAACCCTTGGAATTTCCTAAATGATAAGAGCATAAGAGCAACAAAGGTGTCTGGATATTCATAGCAAGCCCCTGTCAACGACACCTGAGTTTATGTTAATGAGGTGACCTTTGGAAAGCCTTTAAGGATGGAGGCTCATGACCCGAGGAACCAGCCATGGCAGTGGAAGGTTGGAACCCTCCGTCCCACCCACACCCCAGACCTCTAGAGAGAAGAGAGCGGCTGGAGACCGAATTGATCGCCTGTGGTCAATGATTTAATCAATTGTGCCTACGTAATACGGCAGGATTTGGAGGTTCTGATGGGGTTGGGAGAGTTTCCAGGTTGGTGATGACATGGAAATTCAGGGAGAGAGGTGCACTCAGAGAGCATAGGACCTCCTCAGCCCTTCCCACCTACCTTGGTAATACCTTGCCCTATGCATCTCTTTCATCTGGATGTTCCTGAATTATCCTTCTGTAATAAACTGATAATCTAGTAAGTAAAATGTTTCTCTGAGCTCTGTGTGCCACTCCAGAAAATTAAGCAAGCCCAAGAGGGGGTCATGGAAACCTCCAATTTGTGGCTCATCAGTTATAAGCACAGGTAACAACCTGGACTTGTGATTGACACCTAAAGTGGGGTCCGTCTTATGGGACTGAGCCCTTGACCTGTGGGATCTTATGTTATCTCCACATAGACAGTGTCAGAATTGAGTTAAATTCGTAGCACAGCCAGCTGGGGTCAGAGAATTGCTTGGTAGTGTAGAGAAAGAAAAAATGGTATCAGACTCATACACATTAAAAATGTAAAAAGAAGCAGGTGAAATTAATTGTAATAATATATCTATTTAATCAACTATATCCAAAGTAGTACATTATAAAAAGGTATTAATGAGTTTTGTTCATTTTTTATTCACCTTTAGTCTATAAAACCTGGTGTGTATTTTACACTTATAGCACATCTCATTTCAGACTAATCACATTTCAAGTGATCAATGGCCATATGTGGCTGGTTGAAACCATACAGGAAGGCAAAAATGTAGACCACTTTATCTCCCCAGTGAGAACCCTAGTCCTGTTTTCTTTTTTTGTTTGTTTTTGTTTTTTTTTTTTACATATCTCTTCTTAAATCAACATATTCCAAATAATCTCTAGCTTGAATGACTACAGCATGTATATCAACAGCCAACATCATGCTCTCTTGTGCCTTGGGAAGTGCTCTACCCACAGCAGGTGCTCCAAAAAAAAGGTCTGTATTTTTGTTTTTGACAAATAAATAAGTGAACGAATAATGCCCTTGTCCATATTGTGTGGCTAGAGTCATTCTCTGACCTCTCCCTGTGCTGGTTTCCTGTCCCTCTAATTAAACAGTTTGCTCCTTAACTGTTGATGACTAGGTATGCCTTATTAGACCAACCTTCATGCACATAACAACCATAAACTGTGAAAAGCATTTTAAAATAGCTACATGAAGTTATCAAAAACAAACAAAAAAAGGAAGACTGCAGTTGGAAGAAGGAAATGGCACAGGGTTAATTCCCCATTTTTACTTTTTGTTTTTGTTTTTTTTACCTGAAGGCAGACTTCAGTCAACAGCAGGTGGGTCAGATAAAACTTGGTAGAAATCTCACAATCTTACTGGCTTGTAGAATCAGAGGACAGAATTCAGGGTGCCGGCAGCTGCTAGAAAAGGGAGAGTAACCCAAAAGAGAATGAGCTGAGGAGGGGGAGTCCTATACATTGCATATAAATTCTGCTCAAATCTCTGGCTGTACCTTGAACAACACATGTGTGGGACAGATATGAAGATGCCCAGCTGAGACTGAAAGAACTGGGCAGAGAATTGTGCCACTGCCTACAATCGTGGAGACAGAATACTGCAGAGTGTCTACAATGTATCATTTAGAATGTTCTGAATACAATCAGAAATGACTAGACACTTCACTCCTTCATATCTTCCTGGAGAATTCCTTCAAGACCCAGAGCAAATACCAATTTTATTAAGAAGCTCTTCCTGCCCTCTCCTCCTCTGCCCAGCCTCTGAACCCAAGGCATTCCTCTCCATCGCAGTACACCTCACAGTTCAGAACAATTTACTGCTGTACGAACCTCTCTCCCTCACTAACAAAGGCATGAATCTGATCTTGTTCTTCTGGCTCGCCCAGTGCCAAGCCCCATACTAAGTGTCCAATAAATGTGTCTTGCATGAAGAGAGGAAAGAAAGGAGAGAAAAGTTTTTTTTTTCTGAAAATTAAAGGTCTAAAAATAATTTGTCATTGTTGGGGTGGTGGTTGTGATTTTAATTTTTATTAAATGTACTGGGGTAACAATGGAGTATAAAGGTTTCAAGTGTACAATACTATAAAACATAGTCTATACTTTGTATTGTGTGTTCATCACCCTAAGTCAAAAATTTTATAAAATCCTTTTGACCTAGATTTAAGCTTTCTATAATTTTCGCAAGGCTCTAGTTTTAAGTAACAATAACCACTCTTCACGTTTCTATAAAATTTATAATTTACAGAGCACTGAACATAATCTTACTTAATCCTTTCAACAACCCAATTATGTACTATTACCCCAATATTATAGAGAGAAATGCAGCCATCGGAAACAATGACTTCTCCACAATCTCTGGCATCTGACTAAAAACGAACCAAACTTTGACCTGAACCTGGGACTTTGGATTTAAGGTGTGTTTTGTTTTGTTCGTTTGCTCACAACACATAACCCCTGAGGATAAGTTGAGCTCACCTCCTCCTAGAGTGGGTGGAGCCTCAGTGCGTCACTCCCAGACTGCCTGCCTCCACCCTGCTGAACACCCTACCACAGCCTGCTGGGTGTGCCGGGGGTGGGGCTTCCAGGGGCCCAGACTCCAACCCGCTCCTGGACTAACTTCCAGACCCCAGGCTAAACACAGCTCCCACCTCATGAGGCCAGAGCTGTCCTGGGGCTCAGTTGTGCAGAGGCAACTTACTTTCCCCCTGGTTCCTTCTGCCGCCCAGCTCTGCACCTGACCTGGCTGCCAAGGAGGCTGTGTGGAAGATGGAAGGCGTCTTTGTGGGTGGCTACATGGCTAGATGGAGAAAAACGTGCAAAGTGCTTACTACAAGAAGATTTTGTAAAAACAAAATTGCCCAGGCAGGGAAGTCCACAGCTTATTCCCAGGCTTTATAGAGACTGACACAAGGGGGCTCTCATGGGTTCAAGAAGCCCCCCACCACCTCACCTCCTCCACGATGGCCTCTGTCTTTGCAAACATGGGTCTGCCACTCACCTTGGGCATGAACCTGAACATGGTGATATCCGGCAGACAGCTTTCGGGGGACAAGAGTAAAGACTGCAAAGTGAGAGGAAGTCTCTGAGATCATGCTGTCAGCCTCACCCCGCCCTCCAGCAAGGAGCTCCCCATGGCACCTGCCCACGTGCCTGCTAGAGGCCCCTAGTGAATGGCAGGTGCTCTATCTCCAAAGGGAAGCCTGATACTCCATGAAGCAACTTGAAACGGCCAGTCATTTTTGGAAAATGCCTGTCTGGGCACTGGGACCTGCCTGCATCAGAATCACTGTGGGGAGTTTTTAAAAATAGACTTCCCCCATTTCTCCTATGGTAATTCGCATTCCCTAGGTGTAGAATGGATCTTTAAAAAAACATGACTCCCAGACAAGCTCAATCAAAATGACCTCGGGAGGGGTGTGGGAACTGGTCCTTTTAAAAACTCTCCCAGTGGTTTCAAGGCAAAGTGGATCGGGAACCGCTGAATTGCAAAATTCTCATTTCCAGCCCAAATCTCCACCTGGCCCTCTGCCTGTCCCCCCTGTGCTGCCCCCTGCAGCCACCAACGCTCCCAGGGTTTCTCCACAAGATACCTGCTCAATGTTTGAAAAATAAAAGCCATCATTTTCTCTTAAGTCTTTTCTTTTCAAGACTAAAAGGAATATCACAGCAAGAAAAAGAGTGATTTGCCTGCTAGGAGCCTCCAGAAATTAGTCTCAAAATAGTATTTGCTTCGGGGACTTTTTTTTTTTTATCATTATTCAGAAACAAAGTCTTGCCAGGGTAGGGAGAATTCTGCCCGATTTGCCTCCCCTATGTATCAATGTATTCAAAAGGCTGAGGAATTTCTTTTCTGAGAGTCGGTTTTGCTTTGGCAAGGGACCCTGTGGAAACTTGAAGAAGGAAGGCGTCCAGGCAACCCCTGAACTGCTCCCAAGAGAGGCCACCATTTAAAGGGTTCGGGCTCCTGGCTCTTGTCAGGGAGGAGAGGGGCTCCATCCTTCAGAGGCGCCTCCAAGCAGAGGTATGGTACGGGGAGCTGAGATGCCGGCTTCAGCAGGGTTGGGCTCCGGGTCCGGGGAAAGGGATCATCGGTAGATTCCCGCCCTGGTAACCTGTTGGAGTGGAGCGCTGAGCAGGACCGCCAGAGGCTGCACAGAGCTCAGCCCTCAATCAGAGCCCAGGCACAGGAGAGGCAGCCAGCACAGGGAAGGGAAGACTTGAAAGCATCGCTACCTGGGTCCAACAGTACAACATCAAAGGCAGGTGCTCACAGCTCAGGCTGGATTCATCTTTTCATTGCTCGAGCGTGGGTTCAGTTAATCCCCACCGGGTGGGTAGGATTCCCCCGTGGGCAGCCTCTTTGTGAGCTGACCACATTTCTTCACCACGAGCTTGATGTTTGGCGGGGCCTCAATGCCAAACGTTGGAGAAAGAAAGGAAGGCATTCAAGTAAACCATCAGACATAACCAACGTGCATTTCTTCTTGGTGGAGGCAGTCAGTCCAAACAGGCTGGGCCTCAGAATTGTGCTCTTGCCTGGGAGACAAGAGGAAGCGGACAGGTTAGGAGTTCCCGCCGTGGATATTATATCTTTCACCTAATGTTTTCACAGTCCTCCAAGCTCTTTCCCCTGCTTTATCCCAACTCAGTATCAAGAAATCCAGTTCTGCCCGGCTGGTGTGGCTCAGTGGTGAGCGTCGACCCCTGCACCAAGAGGTCGCTGGTTCGATTCCCGGTCAGGGCACAGGCCCAGGTTGTGGCCTGTGCCCAGTAGGGGGCATGCAGGAGGCGGCCAGTCGATGTTCTCTCTCATCGATGTTTCCATCTCTCTCCCTCTCCCTTCCTCTCTCTCTAAAACCAATAAAGAAATACTTTTTAAAGAGAAAAAGACACCCAGTTCTGCAGGCAAGGTAGCTAGAAAAGTTGAGGTTCAGAACGTGTATCACTGCCACGGGCGGTGAATTCACTCTCCAGCTCTCCACTCTTAATCCAGGGCTCTTTCCAAACGACCTTCTTCGCACGGCTGAAGGGCCCCCACGCCGGAGCACACTGGGACCCAGAAGCCTTGTGCCCTCACCACTTAAGATGCCTATTCTAAAAATACCAGCCTTCCTGTGTTTAGCATGCTTTGTTTCTGAGAATGACGTGGGGTCATAGCCTAGATGGGCCAGCGAAGCCCTCCGGAGACAGAAGCTGGCGCCTCCTCTCGCTGTCGGTGACTCTCACCCAAGACCGTGTGCACAGGCCCCGCGACAGGGCTCACACGTGAAGTGGCCTTCTCTCCTCTGCAGCCAGGGGCAGAGCGATGTGCAGGACGTGAGGGTGTGGGGAGACTCAGGTCCTCCAAACCCAGGAGTATTTGACAGGACTGACTGGGAAGGAGACGTGCCGACTTCAGAAAGAGGAGAGGTCAGAACTCGACACGGCGAGGAAGGGGCAGCCCACCACACCCCACCGAGCCTGGCACTTTATAGCTGCTTCAGCCAAGTACCTTTCCTTGGGCTGTTAATTTCCTGGTTCCTGCAATGACGAGGTGGAATAAATCTCGGAGGTGAACTCAGAATCGGGGATGAGGGAGCAGGAAGGATGCTGGGGCTGGGACCTGGAGGGGCCACGGAGGGCAGGAGGCCTGACCTGAGGGGCAGCAGCAAAGAGACGCAGAGTGACAGGCCCCTTGCTCGCTAACAGGGTGACCTGTACAAATTGTCGAAGAAGAAATGGACCATGCTTTCTTAAGACACTTTATGGCCATCTGCTGGAAAAGTGTCATAATGGTGATATAAACACAGGAGGACCAGGGGTGTGATCGGTGCTCCGTCGGGTTACGTGGACACGTTGCAGCACCGAGTGGACCCCTCACCTCTGCCCAGCGGGGCAATGCGTGGCTGCACTGTTAAGTAGGGGGACGGCACTGGGACCTGGGGAGCTCAGCCTCTCCCTTTATCCTTGCTCAGATGGGGCACCTTGCCCCTACAAAGGAGGACAAGGTGTTAGGACAATGAGCCAGCACCTGGAATCCTGAGGCTTGGTCTCTGTTTCTGCTGACAGTGATCCTGCCAACCTCTTCTCTCCAGCCTGGTCCTCTGTGCCACACGCTTGCCTCTCGGTTCCCTCTGACGTTCACAGCCACCACTGCGAAGGCAAAGCAGAGAGTTGCTCAGAGGACAGGACCCCGCACCTGGGGATGATTCCCAGGCACACCTCGGCCATCCCTTCTTTCCTGCAAGCACCCCTCTCTTCCAGAGGAGGGGAGGAACGGGACTCTTTGGGGACCTGGCGGGGAGGAAGGTGCAGAAGAAGGGACCGGTGCTGTATAAGGACTTAGAGAGCATGGGACCAGCGTGCAGAGCTGGGAGCGATCTGGCCCAGGCCCGGGTTTACAGGTGGTGAAACTAAGGCACGTGGAGGGAAAGACTTCACCCTGTCCCCATTTCCTGCTGGTGGGGAGCCAGGCTCGACTCCAGTCTCCTACCTCCATGACCAAAGCTCACCCCTGAAAACTGCATTTTGGGGCTCCAAGGTACCCCAAGCAACTCATTTCCAGGAGAGACGTAAGCTGGAGCCATGAACAGGACCTGACCAATTACACCTCAGGCCTCCAGCCCACAGGCCCCTGCGAGAGGCACACGCTGACCCACAAACACTTGTAAAACATGCGGATGGACAGACACACACCACGCGGACGCAGACAGCACGCAGGCACACAGGAAGATGTGCACAACACGTCTGCATCGCGAGTCACGGCAGCACCAGCACCACGGATTCAGCTTCTTCCAGGTGCCAGCCTGCCCCCTGGGTGATTTCTATTCGTTGTCTCTTTATACTCGCAATAGTGCCACTCGCTAGCCCACTTCACAGATGGAAAAGTGAGACAGGGAGACATGAAGTGACCGCTCAAAAATGCCACAAGTGCTGTCAGAGTGAGGTCTCCGATTGCCTGTCCCCAAAGCCCATGTTCTTTCCTTACACCGTGATGCCATGTATACGCATGCATACATAAGCATATATGTTATAACATGTGCCTGTTATAAGAATGGTAATACATAATGTTAATTATAGGTCATTATAATGCTAATACAGATGGCTAATAATAATGATAATAATAAGAGTTTACTTTCTAAGACACTGTTCTAAGCCATTCATCTTTCTCAGCGCTTTCTACGAATTAACTCATTTAGTCTTCCCAGCATCACTCTGAACTAGGTACCGTTTTGTGGGCAAGAAAACAACAGCTCGGGGAAGCGAGGTGAGTTTCCCAAGGACCCCCAGCGGGCAGGGAGAACCTAGACTGTGAACGTAGTCTGGGTTCATGTGGATCAGGAGGAGAACCAGGCTCACCCCGAGCTCTGGACCAGCCCTGAGGACGACCCCTTCCTTCCGTCATCTCTCGGGACGACTCACTCCCACTGGCCCTCTGTCCTTGGCCCTGCTCACCTTTCCTGAATCCCAGCTCCAATCAGCCAGTTCAAAAGCAAGGCTCTGGGTCTCCTGGGAAGGCAGCAAAGCTGGCCCTGGAGGCTCAGCCTCCCCAGGGCAGAGTCAGGCTGCTTGTTCCACCCCGAGAGCTTTGGTGCTCCAGGACACAAGGGCACAAGCCATTTTCCTGGTGGCTCAGCCCAGAGCCCAGGGAAGCCAGGCTGCCGACGGCGTGCTGCCCCTCCCCACCCATCCTGGCACCTGGCCTCCCAGGCTGTTTGCCTCCCACATACCCCTTCCCTCTGAGACAGCCCCTCTTCCAGCCCGGCTCTTTCAGCAGATCAATCCATTTGTGTGAGCAGAAGAGCGAGGAAGAGATCAAGCTGCAGGGACTGAATTCACGACCCGATAAGAGAAGCAAGAACCACCGTCTGTGGCACAAGGGGGTGTGGAGGGAATAATAGCCCAGACCCCGCGTTCTGTTCGGCCACACAATGGGCCGCATTCAGCAGGAGCCCTCCTGGCCTCTAATCCAGTGGGAAGGGTACATGTGCCGTCTATTAGCATTTATTTTCCCTTTCTGTATTGTACTGATAACCCACTTTCTGACCCAACCTCTCGCTTTCCTTTTCACTCCACATTATAATTCTGCTTTCTTAAAATCCTATTCAGATATATATATATATATATATATATATATATATATATATGGAGAGCTCTCTCTACCTTTTCAAAGCACATCAGTAATTTTTTCCACCTGAACCAAGGTGACTACTATAAAGGACTTACAATTCTGGGTAGTTATGACGGTTCAAGAGCTAAGGGACAGGTAGCATTCCTCAGGCTGTATTTATACATTCACTAACAGAAATCAACATCAAGGATGAGCCTGGACAGAGAAGCACTCAGCTGTCACACAAACCGATGCCAAGGACAGGCAAGAGGTCCCCAAACCGCTCTCGGGGAGCCTGAAATGGACACATCGCAGGCGGACCCCGGCTCCACCACCCTGAGATCACCCCGTAACCAGCACTGCTATTCACCCTCTTATTTGTTTTTAACAGAATGTTCCCAAAGTAAAATGGAGACTTTAATCAACAGTTAATGATTCTGAAAGCAGACATTTCAGGAAACCTTCTTCAGCTCTTCTAAGAAAAAGAGCAAATTGCTTGTCATCACGAACGTGGCACCCCGTGCAGCCAACGCCTTTGCTCGTGGCCAGAGCCTCCCAGACAGAGCTGAACGCATCGATCATTGGATCTCGGAAACAACGGCTGGACAAATGAGGAGCCGCTGGGATGTGGCCGCGGCCGGACTGTGGGGGCTGTCGTCTGGGGCTGAGTTATGCTGCGTGTGCTAGTTGGCTATTGCCTATTTATACCCCTTTTGTGACTTAAAAATAACCCACCAACATAACAAAATGAATAGGCGTTTCTGACCCAGGGGAAATCTCCTGGATTCCATGGCTACGCCGTAGGGCTGTGTAAACATTAGCAGAAATTCTGATTCATGACTTCATCTTCGGGGGCAGTTTCTCACACAGTCCGACCTCCCGCCACGCTTGGGAGATATAAAGGTCTCCAGGAAACTGGCCACATTCACGGGAGAGCAAGAACACGGGATGAGTGACCCCCGATTCTGACCTTTTCTCTTTTGTTGAAAGGCCCCTCGATTCCTAAGCACAGAAGTGTGGGAAGGATGAAGGATGGGACTTCAGCCTCCGGATGGACGCTGGTGTCGTGTTGCTCAAGCGAAGCGGAGGAAGGAGAACATGTTCCGGTTGTGATGACAAAGAAGGCGTGTCACTGGGACCACTGCTTCCTCCAGTCAGTACGGCCCTAGGCCGACGAGCCTCAAGACCAAACCTGCGGGACTTCAGGTGGGAGTCATCTGGTCAGGAGTGGAGCAAGTGCCACCAGCGCTCAGTCTCTCTTCACCACGCTTCCGTGACGATGTCTGGGAAACAGGCAGGGAACAGGAAGTTCCCGGGCTGAGGTGTGGCGTGACCAGGCCCACGTGTCCATGCAGAACTGGAGACCGATCCCAGGCTGGTGATAAATGCAGCGTGGGGGGACGTGGCCCCGCCACGTGCCTGAGGATGGTCAATTGAAATCCAGCTTGGCCAGGGTCTCAAACCCAGAGGACGGTCATGCAAATGAGTGGAATGGGCTGAGGGAGAACTTTCCGTGGCCAGCTGGAGAGCATGGTCCTGGCCCAAGGGCAGCCACTCAGTTTGAGCATCCGTGTTGCTGCGCGGGAACGCAAGCCCTCTGCTGCCAGACAGCCCAGACTTTCAAGAACCATGGAGAATCTGTTTTTTATGTTATCCAATAACTCCAAAATGTTAAAAACCTTGTGCAGGCCAGATCTGGCCCTCAGACTGTCAGTGGCAAGCTTGATCCAAAGGGCATTCAATCTGTGACCTTTATCCCTACCACGCACCTCCCCAGTCTCTGTTTGGACCCAGGATTTGTTTTTCCAGTGAAATAATTCTGCCTCTCTAGTGCCCTGTGGCAAGGATATTTCATTCCCAACTGCAATTCCAGATGTTTTCTTTCAGGGCTCACTTGGGTATTTAGAGTGTCCTGAGCCCTAGAAGTACAAAGCTGATAGTCAAAGAGCTTGCTCTCATGCAGTCGACATGCTAGTCGGGGGTGTGGGAAGAGAGGTAACAGAGATACCCACCCACCCATACAACTGTATCCAGAAGCATGTAAATACATGCACACCGATACGTACCTGCACACACACGCATGCATATCACACACAAAGGCACTCACATTGTGGATAAATCGGGGTATGTGTCGTGGGTGAAGGCAACAGGATTGGAAAATGGTTTGGATGTGGAGAGTAAAAGAGAAAAGAAATTCAGATGGTGCTTAGATTTGCGGCTTTAAAGCCGGCGGATGAGGAGGGCGGAGGCATGAGGAGTTTGGGGAAGGATGAAGAGTTCCGGATAGAACGTGTCGAGTCTGAGTTGTGTGCTAGACATTGTGGCGGAGTCCCGGACGGCTCTGCAGGCTGCAGCTGTGATCACAGAAACAGGCTTGGTGGTTTCCTCAAGGCTTCCTGCGGAGTCCGTGCAGGAGGAGCAAAGATCTGCAGAGCTGCTTGTCACAACACGGACAGTCACCGTGTCTAGTGGCAAACTTGACCTAGGAGCGGGTTCATGCTAATATCACCAGTGTCTCAATCAGGTGGTACTAACAGTTCCAGAACAAGTTGTATGATTGTATGATATTCGTGGGAAATGTGCCTCACTGAAGCTACTACAGATCTGTCTAGACGCCTTACTAAAGAAAGTGTTTCTACCTTTCACCAGAAATCGGACTTGGAGTTAGCTTTCCCTATGTCCCCATCCTTGGCACCGAGAGCTTGGGAACAGGACAGTGCAGGGAGGTGGCCTCTCCAGCCTGCCTGCCGACAGATACACACCCTCCTGAGTGTCCAGGTGTGTGGTCGCCTGCGAGCATGAAGAGCTACACACCCATCTTCAGTGATTAAAACTATTCTTACTGTCCCAGGAAAAGTGGCGCATTCGCTCCGGCATTGTGACCATGTGTGCAGTGTTGCCACCTAACAGATCGCAGGGGTTTACAGTAACTGCGGCATTTTTGCCGCAGCTCAAAGTTTTGATGAGGTGTGTGTTCACCACCCCTTCCTCCTCCTAATTTACTGAGCCCCTTTGCCCTCCAAGGTCTCTGCCAGTGTCTAGTAATTTCTAGTAAATTCAACACTCCTCCCAAAGGATGTTGTGTGATATGAAGGTACATGAAGAGGAGAAGAGCCCTAGATCCAAACACAGGCGGATTGAGTCTCCAGAGGGAATGAGACCCAGAGAGAGTAGAAGGCATTCTATGTCAAATGGGTGGTGACTATTGGCAATCATTCAGATCGGTCATCCCTGATTACAGAATTTTTTTTTTAAAGAGGACCTATTTTTTATTGTTGACATTATTACACGTGTCCCCCATTTCCTCCCATTGCCCCCTCCACCAGCCCCCAAACAGCCCCTCTATTTTGTGAAGTGCCTTCTCCTGCCCCAGACAGCAGGTGCGTCTCTAGCAGAGGGCGGGGACATGCTCTGACCTCCACCGTGCTGCAGATTTGGTTGGAACCATGGCTCAAAGTCAGAGAGAAAATATTTGCTTTATTAAACACCCCCCCCAAGCCAAAATCAACCTATCCAGGTTAATATTGCCTCCCAATATTGTTTTCCAATGACTGGAAAGTAGAAAGCTTTATTTGAGAATGTTGATGTCTGCATCTATGGGTTTGGATCTCTGATGCCGGAAGATCCTAACAATCGCTGGCTGGTGTTTAATGACCTTTCACTGTCCAGATAGGAAACTTGCTGTTGCCCAGTGGAGGCTTGTGGAGAGCACAGCTGTAAAACATGGGCTTTCGGTTTAGAATGCTGAAAGTCACAAAGCAGTGTCACTCCTGGGCCAACATTAGAAGGAGACAGATAAGCTGTAAAGTCATAGTTTAAAACCCATCCTAAAGCTGAGGATGTCAAAGCTGGAATGAATGAAGTTCCAGAAAGCAGTGAGCCCTTCCTTGGACAGTAGAGACCCATCACTGCTCGCGCCCTTGGTGAGTGGTAGGAGCCGAAGACATTCAATGCAGGCCAAGGTACGGAGAAACCAGCCAACAGTCTGTGAATCCCTTATGGCCACGAGTGAGGTGGTGAGACAGGAAGCCTGTGTCTCTCTTCCACACGACAACTCAGCACCCATGTTCCATCTCTTCCGCATCGGCCTCTCCCAAGCATCTTGAGTAGCACATTAAAGGCTGGGGACAGGGCAGAGACCTGAAAGAGATCCCCCAACAGTATATGGGACCTTCCCTAAGTGCAAGACAGTGACCCACTGCAGACTTATATCCAGTGCCCAGGAGCAGTGCCCTGAATGCTGGGATTCACGAACTTGAAAACGGGACTACAGAAATTACTTTGCATGACGGAAGTTCCTTGAATGATGGAAACGTTTTACATTTCTTTTTAGTGGTTATGACACAAGTGTATACAGTGGTCAAAACCCATCAACTTGAACCCTTCAAATCTATGAATTTTATTTTATGTGAATCAAATATCAATGAAATATAAATGGATGAAATATGGAACACTATTATGCAACAGGGTCATTGAGCGTCTGCAGATGCAGGTCCTTGACTCCAGATGGGAAGGAGAATGGGCTCATGGTATACATATTGCCTTTACAGAGCTCACATTCCTGAAAGGACTAAGCAATTAGGGCACCGTTTTCTCATGTGAGAGTTAAGAAACAAAAACTAAACAAACCCAAATGACGGGATGAGTTGATCTGAACGACACACGGTGAAGGGCATTCGGCCTACTTCGCGTGTCTCTGCAGATTGACTCTGCCCCACGCATCCCGTGGGCCTCAGGTGATGGCCAGTGGACGACCTCAACCACCATTTCCTGTGTCCTAAACCCAGGGGCCGAGGATGGCTTTCGTAAGGCCTCCGTTCATTTCCCAGGAGCCTCTGAGGCCCCAGCCCCCAGCGCTGGCCTGACCACATGCAGAGACCGACTTCCCCTGCAGCTGCCAAGATGGGCCGAACCGCGCAACCCAGAAACTCCAGGGACTCAGCACCCCATGGAATTTGACCAGGAGCTGGGAAGAGCCACAGATCAATGTCTTTCCCTTCCTCCTTCCCCCACCCCACACCCCCACTATACTACACCTCATGGCCCCTCTGGAAATCCCTTGTGATAGAAACACAGACTGTGCTTTCATGAAGCTGGGGCAAACCAGAAACCCCACAACGGCCCCCCTGGCATTTGCTCTCCCTCCGTCCCTGCCCCACCTCCCTTTCCCCATCGCTCTTGCTCCTGGGGACTAACCCTCACCCCTCCCAATAAACCAGGAGCTCAGGAGCCGGCCTCAGGCTCTGTTTCCTAGGTACCCAGGCTCATATGAACATGAAACTGTTTCCAAAAATAATAATAATAGTAGTAATTTTTTTATAATTATGGAGTGTTTAACCATGTGTATTTTTCTAAGTGCTTTGCCTAAATGAACCCTATCTGATCTTCACAACAGTCCTAAGCAGTAAATATTTGTTATTATCCTTATTTCACAAATGAGAAAACAGAGGCACGGATGGGTGAGTAACTTACCCAAGGCCACACAGTCAGCGAGTGGCAGAAGGACTAGACAGTGTGGGTAGCCCGCTCACAAGCCCCTTCCTAACCACCATGTCAGCCTTCCTCCTTACTATTAAATGAGATCAAGTCAGCGAACGAGCCTGGTGTGAGACCTGTGATGGGGGAGCTTCTTAAAGAATCTGAATGTCAAATAGAAAGTCAGAAGTACAAATCTGAAGCTCGACACGGACCTGCAGAGTACAGCCACGGGCCTGCATCTCACCTCATTTCTTTAAAGTGGCTGCATTTGCCCCTGTACGCAGGTGAGTGTGTACACACCCACGCATGCCCTCGTGTGCAGGAGGCCCAGTGAGGCCCACCAGCACAGTGGATATGGAAACAGGGGACAACTGTCCTCTTCACTCTGCCCACCCCTCACCTATCCCAGCAGTCCTTGCAAATGCACTGAGAGACTTGTTGCACAATAATGAAAAACAGAAATGTGACGGATTCAATTACGATTTATATTTTCACTTAACAATCAATTACCCTCCCCGTATTGGAGGACATCATTAAGCTACAATATCGGCTCTGAAGAGGACTGTCTCTGGGAGAGCTGAACAGAGCTGCTGGTCTCCCGGGGACCTGGAGAGAAGGAGGAGAAAAGGCACTGAGCAGGAAGAGTGGATGTCGAAGGGCTGGCTTCCCGGGGCTGCACAGAAGTGAGCAAGGGGATGCTCTCTGCCTGTCTGTGCCAAAAGAGAGGAGGATAAGAAGACCCCTTCCTCCTCCTGCTCCTGTTCATGCACCTGTGGGTGCTCCCCAAGCTCTGAAATGAGCAAGAAAGGTGAAGCCCCCATTGCATGTCACCCAGGAGCAGCCGATCTCTGAAGTTAAATGTTTGCAAAGCAGGGATGAAGGACCTTAGAAGCAGAGCTAAGCAAGACAAACCCTCTGAGGACCAGATGAGGGTGCACGAGGCAGAGGCAGCTTTTCTCTGCAGCCTCTGCTGAGCTCCTTCAAGAGATTTGGGGGATCGATGCGCACTTGCTCCCCAGGTGGGCTTTGTGAACTCGAGAGGCTCTCTGGGGTTGTGTGTCTTGGAAGCAGCAGCATAAGCCCTGCACAGTGCAGCAGCCCCGCAGGAGGATGAACATGGAAATCTCAGCTTTTCTTTGGGAGAATGCAAAACGGGGGAGTCCCGACGCAGGGTTCTCTCTATATATCTTCTCCCCGTAGGGGTGGGGCCCAGACTGGGACAAGCCTCCCTGTTTCCAGCATCTGCCCTTCTAAATCTTTCCCCATACTGCAGCCAGGATGCATTTTCAAGCACACAAATCTCACCATTTCACTTAAGGTTTATAATCTCTCATCCTGTAAAATTAGCCCAAACTCCCTAGCATGGCATTTCAAGGAGATCAGAATACACTACCCCAAAATATATGCCACATGGACCTAAGGATTATTTTTATTTTAAAGCTATTGATGCAGAAAGAGTTTTCTGCCCTTCCCTTATCTGGCTAAAAACAGGGCATACATTTTCCTTCATGAAGGTGTTTACCACCCGCCCCCCAACACCAGGAAGGAAAGAGGAACTCTTACCACTGGAGTTGGAGAGTCAACACTGAGATGAGTTTGCATAAACAGACCTCACTGAAATAACCCTTATCTTCCATTAGTTCCCTCGTATGTTTCCTAGGTACTTCCTAGGTACAACTTATTGCTCCTTGAAGCCCAAAACCCTCTTTCCTTTGTTAAAATGGCATATAATTACCACTTCTTTGAGTTTCACTTCTTTTCTGTGAACTCCCATGCATGGAGATATTAAAAATTATATGTCTTTTCCTCTATTAATCTTTATTTTATTATTTTAGTATGCACACCCCAGGTACTGAACCTAAAAAGGTAGAGGAAAAATGTTTCCTCCCCAACACTTTCAACGTCCTTCACCATCTTGCCTCTATCTCACACACCCTCTGGCCCTCCCCTCCACCAAACTTGATGTAGTTCCCTAACCAGTGTTACCTCTTGAGTGCCTCCTGGAATTTATACATGCTCTTGCATTTCCCTTAGCTTCTCCACTCGACCCAACTCATTAAACCTTTGAAGGTCTTTTGAATATTTCCCTCTCCTGAAGCATCTTTCATCATCACCAAGCAGTTGATGACTCCTTTATCTTGCTCCCAAAGCCCTTTGCTCATACTATTTGCTCACACAATATGGCAATAATTACCGGGTAACATATAGTACACAGTGAGGAGAAAATGTATGAGAGCACTAGGGGAAAACTGATTGAATTCAAATCCCAGTTCTGCCTTTTTCTAGCTGTGTAGTCTCAGGCAAACTGCTCACCCATTCAGTACCTCAGTTTCCTCACCTGTAAAATGGGGTTGCTGTAAGCTACCTTCTATCAACAAGATGGTTGGAAGGAATTAATGAATTGCTGCATGAAAACCACTTAGATCAATGCATGATGCATAGTAAGTGCTTAATAAATGCTAGTTATTTGTTCCTTGATTTTAGGTGAACTAAAAGTTTTATGAAAGTGTCATTAAATCTTAATGATCTTTGTACCCAATG
This sequence comes from Tadarida brasiliensis, assembly GCA_030848825.1. NCBI lineage: Eukaryota > Metazoa > Chordata > Mammalia > Chiroptera > Molossidae > Tadarida > Tadarida brasiliensis. The sequence goes on along the minus strand of CM061270.1, from coordinate 65,497,866 downwards.
TCAAAAAAAGCCTATCACAGAGCCTGGTGTTTCATAAGTTCTCCAAATAAATAAATAAATAAATAGCATGCTGAGCAAGGGAGCAGTCACTGTGCAGAGATATTGTGAACACAGTAGCTGCTAGAATTCCAAACCATGAATACAGAGTTTTGTGAAACATTTCAACTGCTGATCCTGTCAAATGTGCTTACATGGAAGTATTGTGAAAACATTTTAAGGGCTGATACTGTCAAATACATTGAGGAACCACTGTGAGTGTTGACATCGTCAAACGAGGTGTCAAATATGGTTATATGAAGACAATGTAACAGCAAGGTCTGTGACATATAGATCTATATTAAAGATATTGCACCAAGAACAAGGTTAAAGCAAAGCACAGTCCAAATAAAACACAAAGTTCTACCTTTCAGATGGTTGTTTTAAAACTGCCATGAATCCAGAAAGTCGGCACATACTAATTCTTTTTAAAGCATTATGTTGTTCTGGGCGGGGGTGTGAAACTTAAAATGAAGAGCCCTTTAAGGTCAGGATCCCAGGAGGAGAAACAAAGGCATGGCCCCCACCCACAGTGAGAAAGGCCTTTTCTAGGCGAGTCTTCTACACACTTTTCTTCCTGACTCCATGCAGCTAGGAGCGGTGGAAGCAATTAGATAGGTGTGGTTGAGATGCTCAGATTGCAATATAGGTCACGGTCATAAACACTGAAGTCTTCCATTACCTATGCCAGCCCCAGTGAGTGTCAGAAGTGAGATACCCTCTGTGGCCATGGGGTCCTGACCTGTTGGTGACAGTGGGACTCCTGTGTGCGGCCTGAATAATGCAACCCAAGTCCAACCGCACCCAGAGCTCCACTGTGACACCATCGAACATTCCAGGACAATGGGATTGTGTCCTACAGCACTACTCAGTGCCATTTCTGAAAGGTGACCTTTACTTCCTAGCTTAAAATCAAAACAAAAGCAAAAAGATTAAAATACCCTGGCGTTTATAACTCTATGAACTTGTCTACTGAATCCAGGAGGGGAAAATCACAGTTTTTATTTTGTTTTGTTGTTTTGGTGTTTTTTTTTTCACATCTGCTGCTCACATCATTTCTGAAATTGAGTGCCCAGATGAAGAAAGGAAATAATAGTATTACCTGAAACTTTTGGTAATATGCATCCTAAAAATGTTTCCATCCTCTGCTCTGCTGATCCCTACTCCGGGAATCATGCACTGTTCCTCATATTTTAACATTTTTGAAATTTGGATGCAACCTTGAAATTGATCCTATGCATGGAATGTAGTGTTTTGTTTTTGTTTTGTTTTTAATTCCTCTCAAAAGTATTATTAAATTGATGGTGTGTCTTACATCAACTGTGTGGGTATGCTTGGGTGCCACAACAAAATACAACAGACGGGGTGCCTTCCACGTATTTTCTCTAGAAGCTGCAAGTCCAAGATCAAGGCATGGGCAAGTGGGCAGCCTGGCTTCTTCTGGAGCCTCTCTCTGTGGCTTGCAGATGGCCACCTTCTCACTCTGTCCTCATGGGGCCTTTTCTCTGTGCGCCCCCACCTCCTTGATGTCTCCTCCTCCTTGTAAGCACGCCAGGCGTATTGCATTAAGGTCCACCCTTCGGACCTCACTTAGCCTTCACTAACTCTTTATAGGTCCAATACAACTATCAAAGCATCATATAATCTATCAATATAGTTATATTGGGGGATTGGGCTTTAACACAAAAATCCAGGAGTCATTCTGTTTAGTTATCAGCAATGGTGTCTTAGAATCAAGAAAATAAAGCATAAACTTTATAATCAAGAAAATATAAATGAATGTTTATTGAAGAAAACCAGAGAGATTGTCACACCTTCTCTGAGAGCCAGAATGTTCTGGTAGCCTGTCTGAGCCATTGCTGACCCCCCCAGAGGCCCGAGTTCAGCCCGCAGTGGGCAGGTAGACCCAGCATGCCCTTCACCCACAGGCCCCCCGGTTCCGAAACGGCTCCTGCCATGGTCTCTATTTCTCAACAACACTTCGACTCCTAGCTGACAATTCCCACAGCGTATCTGGGAACCACGTTTTGTCCCTGACCATAATGAGTATAATAATCTAATCTTTTTCGAGTAAATCTTTCCTTTCTTTAACCACAGTGTAACCTTCTCCTATCTAACTCCTGTTCCTCCTTAAGAAGTTATCTGTGAAGAGGAGTAATTCGAAGTCGATGCTTCAGTTAAAGGAGAGACCAAAGTTGCATCTGCGCTATGATCTTAGCGATGGAAAAATATACAAGCTTGGTCAAAACACAGACTATGCCAAGAAGAAGCCAGTTGTCCTGTTAGGAAGGAAGGGAATTGGGGCATTGAGAATGTGTTTTCCACCTTAAAAAAAAAAAAAAAAGTCCTCATTGCTTTTATAAGAATGTCTACACACTAGCCAGTTCGCAGGTGTTAGGGGAGCCTCCCGACCCCCAAGGATTGAGAGTTTGGGAGGCCCTTGTGGCTGTCCTGTTCCAAATATTCCATAAAACCCACCACCAGAAGGAGCTGGCCGAGCACACTCGCGGCCGTGGGTGAGGCTCCTGCCAGAGGGCAGCTGCCGTGGGGTTTTCCCAACCGTAAGACGCTTAGGAACGCTTCCCTTCGGGCTCCCCCTGTTCTGTACACTTGAATTATTAATTTAATCAAACCTGTGCTCACTTAATGTTTTCTGAAAGCTTCTCCTCTCATTTCTGTGACTTGGGTGATATTCAATTTTGCACTTTGGCCAGAGGAACTGCAAGAGCGCAGCCCCTGAGATGAGGGTCTAGGCAGTGCCACCGGGCAGTAAATATTCATTGACAGCCAAGGTCAGTGCAGGAGTGCGGATAACGAATGCTCTCCTGAAATTAGTTCTGCTTCACTCGTATTACAAAATGTGTGCAACCAGGTTATTGAGCCATCTCGGCGTGATGGATATAAACGTGAGTGCCTCCGTTCACTGCCTTTGATCAAGCCTCATCTCATCTCCCTTTCCCATCCCTTAACATCGTCCCCAAATTTCACGACTCTCTGATCACTTTTGGTTATTAAAAGCCAGGTAAGTTTAAAACTTCCATCTCCAACTTAATTTCACTCTCGTCTGCTCGCTCCCCAACCCCCAAGCAAAGCTAACAGCTCCCAGACCTTCAGGGCCTGGCTGCCCTGACGCTGGGCCGAGAACAGGAACTTGAACGTCGCCAAGCCACTGTCTGTGGGTGGTCGCAGCTCTCTGCAGAGCAGGGGTGGACTGGTTTGGGGCCACGCCCCCTCCCCTGCACACTTCCCTGGGGTGGGCGGTCCACCCGCTCTTACCTCCTAGTGCGTGTTATGAACTGAATATTTATGTTTCCCCCCACCCCAAAAAATTCACGTTGAAATCCTAAGCCCTACTGTGATACTATTAGAATGCGAGCTCTTGGGGGACTGATTAGGCCACGAGGGTGGAGCCCTCATGAGCGGGATTAGTGTCCTTAGAGACCCCAGAAGGCTTTTACCCCTCCCACCACGTGAGGACACAGGGAGGAGATGGCCATCTATGAACCAAAGAGCAGGTCCTCGTCAGATGCCTAATCTGCCCGAGGCTTGATCCTGGGCTTCCCAGCCACCGAAACTGAGACATAAATGTTCCTTGTTCGAGCATCCCAGTCTGTGGTGATATTGCTACAGTAGCAGTGAACCGACGAAGGTACCGAGCCGCTGCAATTCCGGTCTACTGCCGCTAGGGTCCCCCCCACCAGGCAGCAGGCAGCACAGGCAGGACCTGGCAAGCCCCGCCTTCTCCACTTCGTGTGGCAAACCCATGAGACGCTGACGCCCCGTTGTGACAGCAAGGCACAGGCTCCGCCCTGGTCACCTCTGCGTTTGTGCTGCCCTGGTTCTCTCCTCTCCTGCTCTTCCAGGAACAGGGCGGATCAGAAAGTTGGTGATCTAAGCAGAAGTGTAATCTGGAGTTAGAACATGCAATTCATGTTCTTGTATGAGCACCCCCATGCGCAAGTACAGATTTGAGTCCCAGTGGGCCTTCTGTTTCTCTTAGACTCGCTTCACGTTTAGAAAGGAGTGGCCGCCATCAACAAATCCTCAAACAACAAGTGCTGGCGAGGGTGTGGGGCAAAGGGGACTCTAGCACACTGCTGGTGGGAATGCAGACTGATGCAGCCACTATGGAAAACAGTATGGTCCTTCCTCAAAAAATTAAAAATTGATCTGCCATTTGACCCAGTGATCCTGCTTCTAGGCATATATCCTAAGAAGTCTGAAACACCAATCAGAAAGAATATATGCGCCCCTATGTTCATAGCAGCACTATTTACAATACCTAAGATCTGGAAACAGCCCAAGTGTCCATCAATAGATGAGTAAATAAAAAAGTTGTGGTATATTTACACAAAGGAATACTATGCAGCTGTAAGAAAGATCTCTTACCCTTTGAGACAACATGGAGGGGCCTGGAGAGTATTATGCTAAGTGAAATAAGCCAAGCAGAGAAAGAGAAATATCATATAATCTCACTTGTATGTGGAATCTAATGAACAAATTAAACTGATCAACAAAATAGATCCAGAGACATGGAAGTAGGGAGCCGACTGACAAACCTCAGGGGGGAGGAGGGTAGTGGGGCAGGAAGAGATAACCCAGAGAACTTATATGCGCAGCCAGTGGACACAGACAGCAGTGCGGTGAAGGCAGGGGTGGGGCGGGAGGGGGTCATGGGGAAAGGAGGGACATCTGCAATACTTTCAACAATAAAGATAAATGTGAAAAGGAAAGGGTAGAACCTGGCTTCACTTGGTCCAGTTAAAACTAAAGCAGAGCCGGAGGAGCCCGCTCAGGGCACAGCCCGGGCCGGTGGGAAGTGCGGGAAGCCCCAGGGGAGCCCCAGCCACCATCGGTGGAGACCGTGGACACAGAGAGCCTCCGGGGCCCTCCAGGCTCCATCTCTCCAAGCAGCGCGCTGCGCCACACTGCTCCCGCGCTGGCAGGGCGCCCTTGTCTTTCTCCAGAACCAGAGCTACCAAGCCTTCTTCGTTCGGGTGAGGGTGGGGAATTCAGTGACAAGGGGGTGCCACTGCTGCCCTTCATTGGGTCAGTTACTCCTCTCTTCAGGCTTCGATTTTTTTCTGCCAAATGGGGAAAATCATATCTACCTCAACAGGATCCGGAGGGTTAAACGAGATGACACTTCACTGAAGCACACAGGACAGTGCTGGGCACAGAGTGGGCAGAATAAATTCAGTCCACCCCCAGAGAGACCACAGTGACCCAGAGAGAAATGGTCCCTCGGCCTCCAAATCTGTCCATCATCCAGCCACTTCTCACCACGGCCATCATCCACTAGTGACCCAGCCATGGCCACCTCTTACCTGGTCTACGGCCACTGCCATGCAGCTGAGCCTCTGTTCCACCCTTGCTCCCTGTGGTCTGTGAGAACAGCCTCCATGAAAAGTGAGCAGGCAGTGATCCTGCTCGAAGCCCTGCGGTCGATGCTGTCCTCGCCAGAGTGGATGCCGAGTCCCCACTGTCACCCCCAAAGTCCCATGTGTTCTGCCCGCAGTTGATCTCCTGTCTTGTCTCCATCCCACTGGCCTACTCCCAGTTCCTCAGACTCAGCAGGCCCGTGCCTGCCTCGGGGCCTTTGCACTGACAGTCCTGCCTGGAATGCCCTTCCTCCATACTCACACTGCTATCCCTCACTTCTTCCAGGTCCTACGTCAAATATCCCCTTCTCCGTGGTCTCCCCTGGCCACTCTATGTAACATGACGTCATCCCCTCTCTGCCTCACTAGCTGCCCTATCCCACTCCCCACAGCACCTTATCTCCTTCTAACATGCCACGGAATTTACTGATTTACATTGTGCCCCATGCCCCCTGCCCCCCAACACACACACACACACACACTAGAATGTAAGTTCCATGAAGGCGAGAATTTGCATCTGTGTTAGTCGCGGCTGTGTCCCCAACATCTGGAACAGTGCCTGGCACGTTGTAGGTGCTCAGTAAACAATTACTGAATGAACGACTAAATGAACAAAGGACAGGGTGACTCATGAGCAGGAAGTGTAAGACAGTCAGCTGCCCGAAACCCTGGCTCCGGTCTCTCCTCGGCGTAGCTTGATGCTGCCAATGAATCACAGGCAGGGTGAAGTCAGCGGGAGAGTCTCCAGGCTGAGTAATTGGTCCCCACCCCTGCCTCCGCTCCATTTGGACCCAGTGCTGGAAATCCATTTGAAAGCATTCTCTTTAGTCATTCCAAGCACTTGTTTCCTCTAAACTCCAACTTGTCTGGGGACCAAAGTCCAACGCTCTTGCAAATAGAAGCCGTGTTAAGCACAAGAAAAGTTCAATAGCACTTTAACCATTTTGACTTCAGAGAGCAAATGTGCTGCCTCAGAGCCTCCCAGCGACTCCCTGCGGACTCTCGGGTACCTGCTGTCTGAGACTCTCTCCGCCAGAACCTTGATTCACACCTTGAATCGAAGCGACACCATTCTTTCATGTGTGGGGGTCTCTGCTCTTCACATGAATTGCAAGTATAGCAGCAGCAGATGTAAGACTACTCTGATCAACTGGCAAGAGCTGGCTTCATCTAAAGGTATGTAGTCAGCGACAGGTGATGGATGGATGGATAGAGAGAGAGAGAGATGGAGAGCTAGATGGATGGATAGATAGATAAGAGACAGATTAATTGTTCACAGTCATGTCAAACAAAACACTTCAAATCTGCACACTTCCCATTTGCAGCCTCAGTCTTGACTACAAGCTTAGCCCCTACAGCAATGTATAGTAGGCGCTTAATAAAAATACCTGTTGGCTGCTAACTGACTCTAGGTATAAAGCGCCAAGTACTAGGTCATAGAAAGTAGCCTCGCCCAGTAGTAAAGGGTCTTGTTTCCTGGAGCGATTCTGCCAGGTTGAAGATGTCGCATGTAGAGCCTCCTGCTCCTCACCCCTCTGTGCCACGGTCCCATGTGGGGTAACCATGAACCCACTGGTCATCAGAGAGGGGCTCACACTTTCAGCATGGAGGCACCGCCGAGCGAGGGGCACAGAGGAGAGAACAGGGTGTGGACGGGGAGGAGACTATGGTTCTCACTCTAGCATAGACTCCATCCTGTGTTGGGTTTTTAATCGGTGTTCAAAGCACTTCCATCAGGTCTGTGCAATCCATGTGTCCCAGTCACATGTGAGTGTGTACACGCACACCCACCGACGGCTCTAACCAGCCTTCCTCCTCTCCTTTCCTAACTCCCACTCTTGCCTAGTAGCCTTTAGAAATCCTCAGGACATTTGCAGCGTTAAAACAAGTGTATCTCCATTTTATTGCACCTGTATTCCTTGTAAAGAGCAATTTCATTTTGTGTTTCCATTGTATTCAATCTGACTTCTGCACTCTGGAACTTCCTCAAACAAAGCTCTCTTTGTGAAGCAGGAAGCACAGCTGACAGCCTCCTCCTCTCCAGCAGTTTTTTCAGAACGAGAAAAATGCACAGGGCTCAGCCTGGGGCACGCCAGCCAAGTCGCTTCTTCATCCCAGGGAAGCAGAGAGAGCGCAGCCTCCACCAGCTACACGCAGGAGCTACAGGGCATGGTGCCCTCTCCCCACTCCATCCATTCCCCACTACCCTGGAAAGGAGACCTGGGAACTGACGAGTGAGTGAGTGAACATTGCATTATTATAGTAGCACCTTAAATTGTCTTTTGGCTTGAATCCCACCTTCATCATCACGCTCCACACACTTCAGACGGATCTCTCCTGTCACTCTCGTGCTGAAGACCGTTCAGGGCCCTCGCGATAAATCCAGTCTTCTTAGTGTGGACTGTCCTGGTGTGAGTGCCAGACAGGTCCCCCTCATCTCCTCCACTCACTCCCCTCTCCCTCCCCTCCGGCCAGATCCACCTCTTCACGTAGGCAACTGTGACATCCTCCACCCCGTGTCTCTGTGCCCAGAACACTACCCCTCCCCACGTACGCCTGCAGCAGCCAGTCTTGTCCTTGGTTGAATGAAGACATGATGAAGACATCATCAGTGGAAATGTCCGGTCTGGGAGCTCAAGAGAAACATCTGGGTCTCAGGCTGTTTGGCCCTAGGACATTTTGTGATTGAAAGAGCAGCATCGGTGGGTGGGTAGGGGAGACCAGAAGGCCCTCCAGAACCTGAAGGGCGCACCCCTGCGACAGAACAGGGACACCGTGCTCAAGAGAAGCAGCCCCGGGGGTAAGCCGCTCCCCCATCACTCCCCCAGGCTCCCCGGCTCTTGCAACCCGTCTGTCAGGAAGAGGCTGATCACTTCTCAGATGAGGCTTATCTTCCTCCCTCTCACTGGCCACGTCCCACCTAAGTCTGGGAAGGAGCTTTCACGCCATCGTTAGAATCACACCCCTTGGGGTGCAGTGTCTACCAGCCCAATCAGCAGCACCCTTACTTTGGCCAGAACTAGCCAAAGCGTTTGGTCTGTTCTTGGCGTCCTACCTGCGGGGCACAGATATTCAGAGCATTAAAATCAAAATAAAGCCCATTAGGGAAGAAAGCCCTGGGTGCCAGGAGGGAAGGAGCTCAAGTCCACGGGGCAGGAAAGGCACCGCCCATGTGTGGGTTTTCACCATGTCCAAGGGACAGGGGTCTGGAGAAGCCCTTCTTTGGATCTGAGGAGGACACACCAGATGACCTAGGGCACGCTTTGAATGACAGTCAGGAAAGGGGATTCGGCTCAGGAGAGCCCGGGTCTCATCATTCTGATCAGAAGTCTCAGTGCATAAAGGACTGTAGAACAAGAAAGGGAAAGAACCAAGATTTTCCTTAAGTGGTTTTTCTCAGGTTGAGAGCGAGTGTGAACATCTTTGTTACGGGTTGAATTGTGCCCCCTCCCCCCTCAAATTCATGTGTTGAAGTCCTAACCCCAGTACCATTCGGCAGCAGAATCTGACCTTATTTGGTGATCAAGTCATGGAAGATATAATTGGTTAAGATGAGGTCATTAGGGTGGACCCCAATCCAATATGACCGGTGTCCTTACAAAAAGGACAACATTGGACACAGACACGTGTACCCAGGGAGAACGCCATGTGGAGATGAAGGCGGGGATCTGGGTGATGGTTTTATACACCAAAGAATGCCGAAGTTTCTGCCACCAGAAGCCAGACAAGAAGCCGGGGCCAGACCGTCCCTCACAGCCCCAGCAGGGTCCAGCCCTGCCAAAACCTTGACCTCAGACGTCTAGGCTCCAGAACTGCGAAACAATAACCTTCTGTCGTTTTAGCCACTCAGACTGTAGCATTTCATTACAGCAGCCCTAGCAGACGAACACACAAAAACAAGCGATGTATCTAGAAAATATTCCTACTCGATGTCCATCCCAAATGCAGTGACCCGCCCTGTCACCCCTGTGCCCACACCACAGCTCCACTGGTGACCGAAGGCTTCCCAGCCTGCACGCCACGCAGGTCAGCTGGGACGCCTCCCTTTTGACCACCGTGGCATCGCCTGCCTGTCCCTGGGACAGGGGCCAGGGCAATAGAGTTGTCACGAGTGCGGGCTTTGAAACCAAACAGACCTGTGTTTGCGTCCCTCCCCTGCCCCTTGCAAGCTGCGTGAGTAGGGCACAGCCGGTCACTGTCCCTTGTCCGTGACATGAAGCTAGCAGCAATACCTGCTTCACGGGGTCCCTGCGAAGAGCACCTGAGATAATAAAGGACACATCGCAGTCCCTGGCATGTAGTGAGCACCCAGAAATGGGGGCTAGTGTTCTGCTGGATGAAGTTAGGGGTCACCCCTTAGATCAGCTGAGTCCTTAAAGTTAAAAGAAAAGAAGATCCAAAATGCAACCGACGCCGTTTACTGACACAGCCCAGCGGGCTCCCCTGCAGCGCACGCTGGCCCAGCAGAGGGCCCGCCCAAGAGCAAGGAGGAGGACTGAGCAGATGGCGATGATCGGCAACAGGGCCTGGATGGAAGAAGAAACAAGAGGAGCCGGAGGTCAGAGCAGCTCAGCAGGTGTATCTGACAAGCGGCACCAGGAGGAGGCACAGCCGTCACCTGAAGGTTGACCGGTCTCTCCCCTGGCTGAGGGGACACAGAATTGCTACCCTGCAGGGCAGACCGTGGCAGCTGGCTGCACTCGCCGGAGCAGAGGGAGGGGACCTCAGGTCATGCCACGTCGAGAGAGAGAGGCTGTCTGCATGTCCCTGATAGGAAACACGTAAGTCGCAGCAAACCCTGGGCAGGCCTAGCACGAGGCTAAGGAAATCCAGGTTCGGGGGAAACCTCAGCGCTGGGAAATGTTTGACTGGTGGGGGTGCTGCGGCTTCATGGTGTAAGCATTCCCGCCAAACTGGGGACTATCGAGGGGATCTCCATGAGTGCGCCGGATTCCTGCAGCTTTAACCACTGGCTTTTGTGAGCCTAGAAGCTGGCTGCAGCACCCTGAACCCCAGGTGACCTCAGAGCAGACCCCCAAGCCTAGATCATCGAGCTGCACCTGGTGACCTGCCTCCCACACCTGTGCTCTGTCCCCGGCAGGTCCGCGGCCGTCTCCTCGCGCTGCCCTCGGCCTGCCCGGTACCTGTGCGTGCTGCTCACCGACTCCCCTTGTCTCCTCCCCGAAGGTGACCTGGTAGCTTGGGATAAGGGACGGAGCCATGTCGGGTATAAAACTGGGTCCCAGCCCTCGCTCAGAGCCTCAGGGACAGCCTTGCCCCGTGCAGGAGTGTGCTGGCCCTCCAGAGACGAGACATGTGTGGGGTTGGGTAACAGGACCCCAGGGACCTCCAGCCCGAGCTCTGCATCCTTCAGGCTGGCTCTGAAGATGTGGTTCGTGCATTCGTTCCCTCTCACACACTGTTTGGCTCAGGAATGGGGGCCGCTCCCAGTCCCCCAACCAGCCCCACGGCCAGACGTGCTCGGACACCCACCCACCACACTGAGCACAGGCTGGAGGGGCAGCTCCCTGGTTGAGGAGACCCGCGGAGCGCTATTCCGGACCCACCAGTCAGCCTCTCCAAACGGCAGCGGCCCAGCTCCACTTAGACTTCCTCCCGGGCAAGGCCCCGCTTCAGCTCACATCTGCCTGTGGGCTGCTTCGAGGGGGTTCAAGACATTTATAGGGCACTGCTCTTCCTCGGGTAATGAGGTCCAGGGGAAACGTGAGTGCCGACCAGCCGCCGCATGGCCGTGAGGGAAGCCTTCCGCGCTGACAAGGGTCACACGGTGGCTGCCTGCAGCCCGCCCTCTGGGGAGCGCACGCCGTGCAGGAGGTCCAGAGCCAGGTCACGGAGCTTCCGGCCCTGAGTTAAGTGAGAGGCTGAGCAAATGCCCTGCGCCAGAAGCTGGGAGAGGGGGATGCCATCCACCCCCACCTATGTGACCTTGGGCAGGTCGCCCGAAGCCTCTGGGCTGGCGTCTGCCTCGTGTCCCGTGTAACACTGTCAGGGAGAACGGTTGGCACGAGGGTGCGAAGGTGCGTTGGAGATGATTTACAGTCAGCATTCCAAGACATTTTTACAGACGCAAAGGAACGGCGGGAATGTGCAGGAAGCAAATGGAGCTCTACCCGAAATGCTTTATTGATCACCCGTCCATGGCTGACCTCGGTAAACCCTGGCCTGCACTGAGGGAGCGGCAGCGTTGAGGGAGGGAATGCGTCTCCCAGCTCAAAAGCACCATCGGGACCCCTACAAGTACCCAGAGCGCCCGACACATCCAACGGAAGAATGGGTATGAGTGAAAAGAGGTCGTGATGCAAAGTCTAAGTGAATTCCTCCCGCCCAGTACACATGCCCACCCCAGCTGCACCCCCGAAACAATGGCCATTCCACAGTCCTGCAAGTGGGGAAACAGGCTGAGCTAAGCAAGAATGAGGGTTGTTTAAGGGGCCGCAGAGAACGCTTTATTCCTGCTTTGGGGAGTGAACTTAGCCTGCTGCCTTGGTGCTGGAAGGCAAAGGAGCCAGAGGAAGGCCACTGAATGGCTTTCAGGGACCCTGCCCGGCCACAGAGTCCCGCTCCCGCCTCACTGGGGCAGCGGGCCACACAATGCCGTGGGCGGTGTGGCCTGACCATCAGACTTTTGCAGTGAGGATGCCTCCTGTGTCCACTGCCGGAAGCAACTCTCAAGCCTGTGGATGGCTAGGACTAAAGAGGACAATTGTACAGCCCAAGCCTCACTGCCCACCTGGATTTTCCTTCAGCCAGGCTGTTCCGAGCTTTCCCTTGAAGTTGGGTCCCAGAAGGATCCCAGCAAGTCTCCGTAAACCAGAAGGGGAAATTGTTTTGAAGCAAAAAGTCTTTCTCACATAACGGAGCCTAGGCAGATGGCAATTCTTTATCCTAATTAACAATAAGAATAAATAAGCTTAGTGAGCTTGTTCTACGGGCCAGACACTGCTCTAAATTATTTACTTGGATAGACCTCACTTACCCATTTTTACAAGCCTGTGAGTTTTATGATTCCCAGTTTATAGATGAAGAAACTGAGGCAAGAAAGGTTAAGTAATTTTCCCAACTGTTATACAGTTAAAAAGTGATTATATCCGTTAAGTGAAGCTAGCTGCTGTAATAAACAAACCCTAAAGTCTTACAGCTTGACACATAGACACTAGTATCTCACTCACAGAAGTCTCATTGGTGGGAAGAGCAGACACTCAGTCCCACACAGTCATTCAGGACCCCACAGACAGAGGCGCCGCCTGCCATCCTCACCATGTGACATCCAGTGCTCTGGGCATCCACCTCCAGCCAGCAGGGGGTGGGGGGAGAGACATGGAGGTGTTTATGGGCCACTCCCAGAAGGAGCATATATCACTTCACCCACATTCCCACATTCCGGGGGCCCCAGCTCAGTCACATGGACCTGCCTGGATGCAAGTGCAGACTGAGACTTTTAGTCACCATTCGACACTATGAAAGAGAAACACAAAGCTCTGGTGGTCAGCAAGCCACCGCGCCATGGTTTTAGAGCTGGGACTCAAACCCAAGCAGCCTGGCTCACAGTCAGCCCTCTTTATCACTGTGCTACCTGACCTGAGTTCGAAGCTGCTGGGGAGGTGGGTACAGGGCTCAGGTGGAGCTGGGAATCTGGGCAGGTGTGAGACTGGGAGGGAGGTGGCAGTCACCTCTCAAGTGCCCAGCCCCGAACAGCCTTTCTCAAGAATCTCCTCCACACACCTGTCACAGGGTCTGAAATCCCACCATGAGCACAATGACTGTCTTGGTCATGTGCTCAACAATAGTTGGGGGTTCTTACAAAGCAACAGCTACCTCTAGGAAGAGCCAAAGTCCAAACCTTCTTTATTTTTACAACTTTCCTGAATGATTTTATCAGATGCTTTTCCAAAGGGGACCCCTGGGTGACTTTACAGAACAGTGGGAACTGGAGATTCTGGAAGATGGAGAGAAAGTCCTGTGGGTAGAAGAGGTGGGGGAGACCCAAGTCTAAGGGTAAGCTTCATGTGGCCCAGGTCGGCGAGCCCGTGTATCTGAGCAGAGAAAGCTTTGTGCTTGGTGATATGATGGTTTTGAAATAAATCCACAAATTCCTTGATACTGATCCCTTCAAGAGCTGAAGGACAATTGTCCTTCCCTGGAACTTGGGACATAAAGGACACGGAGGCCTCTTTCTTGGATGGCTTGCCCTCAGGAAGCATGCCACATGCTGTGAGGACACTCCGGCAGCCTTTGGAGAAGTCTACATGGTAAGGAACTGGGACCTCCTGCCAACAACCATGGGAAGAAGTCATCCTGGAAACAACTCCTCCAACCCCACTCAAGCTTTCAGATGACATCATCCTGATGCAACCACATGAGGGGCCCTCGGCCAGAGCCACCCAGCAAAGCCACTGCTGAATTCCTGATGCACAGGAACTATAATATAATAAAGTATTGTTGCTTGAAGCCACTAAGTTTTGGGGTGCTCTGTTTTGCAGTCATCAGTAACTCATATGGGAGAAGGAAGGAAGCCAGTGGCAGCAGCACGTTCCCACTTGTGGAGAGCCTTGAATGCCAAAAAGCCAGCTTTGGTTTAAATGTATAGTAAGCAGGCGATGGATGTTTCCACACGACATGAAGTAGAGAAGAAACGGGAAGTGTTCCTCTGACCACAAATACAGGAAAGCTCATGCTCACAGTGTTTCAAGCTGGGTATTTGCCTTTCTCTAGCCCAGTGGTTTTCAACTAGTGGTGATTTTGCCCCCAAGCCACATTTAGCAATGTCTTGAGATTTTGATTGTCACTGCTGGGGATGCAATATGGGTACCTCATAGGGGGAGGCCAAATGTGCTGCTAAGCTTCCTGCAATGCACAGGTCAGCCCCACAACAAAGAACTATCCAGCCCAGTTGAAAATAGTGCTTAAATTGAAAAAACCTGCCCTCTCCTTGAAGCATCTGTGCATCTGGGCCTCTCCAGAGTTAGAATCATCATTTGGACTCTCACACTAAGATGCTTCCCAATTTTGAGGACTCAGAAGAGGAAAACAAAACCCTGGTTAATCAGAAAGACCTTGGCCAGATTCCTGGAGGCCAAAGCATAGCTGTGGGCATTGAACTAACCTCTTCCAAGATTCACAGAGCCAAGACATCAGCATATGATAGATTACACTGTGCTAACAAATTAACTCTGGAATCTCAGTGCCTTGACACACAAAGATTTATTCACATTGTAGTCCGGTAGAATCAGGACTCTCTCCTCCAAGTTGTGACTCAACCTCCAAGGCCACTTCCATCTCTGGTTGCTCTGTCTGCTTGCATTGGTTTTGTCCTGTGGCAGGTGGTAGAAAGAGAGAGAGGGGATAGCTTATGGGGGATTTTTTGGCCCATCCTTGAAACGTCTACATTCCATTGGTCAGAACAAGTCACTTGGTCCCATCTAACTGCAAGAAGGCTGGGAAATGTAGTCCAACTATGAGCCTGTGAAGATGAGAAAAGTAAGCCTTGGTCAGCCCTTGCAAACATCTATACTCTGTTATAGTCCCTTCTTTCTCACTACCAAGGCACCACACTCAGGACACAGGCCTGACCCAAACTCTCTGGTATAATCCCAAGAGAATCCATTATTAAAGAATCGGGCATTGCCTGAGGTCATTGTCAAGTTGTGAAGAAGGAGTTGGAAGACAGCAAAGGACTTCATAGCCACTATCTTTGCCTCCAGTCAGCTCTACAAGGACCCTCATTACTCTTCAGTTCAGGAAAATAATCCGAGACCTACTGTCCCTACCCCCAATCATAGACCCAAAGCAGGTAAGCTCTAGTTCGTGGAAGAACCTCTTATCAGCCATACTTGATTCCTGTTTTGAATCTCAGTTCTCAGTTCCACATGAGGGGTTTTTAAACTTCATGTAGTTTTCCAAAAACAGAACCAAACCGTAACACAGCCTTCTTGAGTCCTTTGTATCCTTAGCCCTAGAACAACGGCACAGTGTTTCACAGCCCAGCTCGAGTGACGCTACATCTGAGCCTGAGCAAAGGCTGAGAGCTTAGTCATTTGATAAAACGGAGAGGCTCTAACAGTGAGGGTTAAGGATAAAATGGGAATTCAACTGCACACTATTTATATACATTCTTGTGAATACATATTTCATTAAAGATTTTTAAAGAGCCAATTCTGTATTCCCAGTTTAAAATAGTCAAATGAATATAGCATCCGTGGGATAAAGACGAAGGTAACACCGTTTGAAGCGGATGCCCCAAATGGAATCGACTCACCCAACCCCATTCTTCTGAGCCTCTGCTCAGGAGTCTCGATTCTCTTTCCTTTTGCTCTCGGGCCCGAGAAGCCACCCTCCCTGCTAGCTGTCACCCATGTGGGTGTTCTCTTTAATCCTATAGAGCACGCTGGAATGCAGTGTGAATACAAGATGCTCCCGGTAATAAAGTTTATCAGAATGGCTTGTCATTATTTTTGCATCATTATACAATTACTGCAGCTTTGGAAGGTAATAAATCACTGCACAGGTGACAAATTGAGAAGCTAAGAAGGACGGTTATTCTCACAGATAAAGCAACTGCTGACGCTAACGAGATGCGGTGACTTGGTGTTCGACCTTTTCAAAAGCGTCCTGCGGTCCTTCGAGGTGTCAGTGGGAAAGCCATCTACACCTGAAAGCATGCCAAGTCCACTGCCAAGACCACAAAGGAGCTTGAAACTCCAACAGCTCCACAAATGAGTGTCCCAGTTTCACTCCTTGACGGCCCAGAGGGAGCATCACAAACCAACAACCAAACTCCAACTAGTCTGAGCCTCAGTGGCTCAGCGCTAAGTGCCCGGACTGCCAATGCGTTCATCCCAACCCAGGCACGTCCCTAACGAAGCCTGTGTCGTCACGCGTGCGTGCATATGTACGTGCACACATGTGTTTAAGCTTGTCTAAGCACTAAACTGTCTCTGCATAACTTCCTAATATACTACATTTTTTTTTTAATATTTAGGTAACAAGAAACAGCAGAGCATATTTTCTACAGACTATAAAAAAAGAGATGTCTACACGAAGGTCAAGCCGGAGACATCTGAGTCCAAGAAGCAATATTCTGGGAGAGAATCATGAGGCATGTGAGGGGTTTGGAAAGGAAAAGCTGGTTCGGCGCCACTGTGATGCTGACGGTTATGCTGGCCGAGAGTCTGCAGACTTTCCCTAAGGTTAGCGATGGGCCCCTAGAGTGCAAAACGATCAGAAAAGAGCCAGAGGGAACCTCTTCCAGAAAGTTCCAGTGAAGCCCTCTATTTGGAACCAAACTGCACCCCTAAATAAGGATGCACCGTTGGTTTTGCTAAGCAGAGCAGGTGCCGAGTGCCTGGAAGCAGGAAATTCTGGGTCAGGGAACGGCATTCTGGAGAAGTGGTTCTCAGAGTGTGGCCCCAGCATCACTCAGGAATGTGCTAGAAATCCACATTCTTGGATCCTACCTCAGACCGACTACATCAGAAACTCCGAGCTACTAACTCAGAAAGCATGTCAGGCTTACACGCTCCTCTGGAGCACGGTCAGCCCAGTATCACGTGTTTCTCGTTGTGCAGGGCTACCACATCTGGTGTGCGAGGTGGGACTGCCCACCTCTCTGATCGGGGGTGATTAGGGGCTAAAATATAGGTCATGTTTGCTCCTCAGTCGTGAGTTTCATGTGCTACCTATGGCCTAAAAATGCGCTTTTTTTAAGTATATGCAAAGGCATCATATAAGCTGGCAGCTCATGTTACCTTCATCCCTTCATTCAAATAAACCTCAGCCTGCGGGATGGAAGAAGATGAGCAGCAGATGGAAGTCAGAATCGTACCCTTCCAGAGCGATGGGTGAGCAGCGCAACCAAAAATGGTGATTTCATTCCCCGTAGTGATTGGAACTCACTAGAGCCAAGTTCTCATGGCCAGTCCCCACTGAAACGGAGATGAATGACAAACCTCTGAAGCTCATGGCCTGCTGACACTTTTCACCCTGCCCCAATCTATAATCAGAGTGGTCCAACTAGTGAAGTAATGTTTTTTGTTTGTTTTTTTTATCCTCACCTGAGGACATTTTTGCATTCATCTTCAGACAGAGCGGGAGGGAGAGAGGGAGGAGGAGAGATAGACAAACATCAATGTGAGAGACACATCGACTGGCTGCCACCCACACAACCCCAACCGGGGCCGGGGACAAAGTGCAACCGACATACATGCCCCTAACGGGAACCGAACCCAGGACTCTCTGGTCCACGGGCCGACGCTCTAACCGCTGAGCCAGACCGGCCAGGGCTTGAAGTA
This sequence comes from Tadarida brasiliensis, assembly GCA_030848825.1. Taxonomy (NCBI): domain Eukaryota; kingdom Metazoa; phylum Chordata; class Mammalia; order Chiroptera; family Molossidae; genus Tadarida; species Tadarida brasiliensis. The sequence goes on along the minus strand of CM061270.1, from coordinate 65,480,141 downwards.
ACTTTTGACCCTGTTGAATCCAGCTAAGTCCAGCACCAGGAAACCACCCCAGATGACGGTCAGACCACGGAGCCCACGCAAAGAGATTCTTCCTCACGTGGGGAAAGGCAACAGGATATACTTTATAAGCCTCAGCAACTTCTAAAATAGCCACCAACCCTTTCATCCACACAACTTCCCAAGGTCCCAGCATCTCCCAGGATGGGCAGAGTCTCCTCTCCAAATTAAACAGCGTGAGCAAGGGCACTGGAGAGGGTTCGATTCCTCCCCGGCCCCAACCCTTCCGGAACAAAAGGCCACAGGGAGGTGGCTCAGCTTGTGTCTTCCCATCCTGAAGACTCCCTCCCGTCGCGGAGAAAACCTCATCAGACTGGCGAGATGGCGGAGGGGAGTTCCTTCCTCCCCACATGCAGAAAAATGATCATTTTGTATGTTGCATGCTGGGTGATCAATTCCAGTCCCCCGGAGATTTCCTGGGTCTGCTGAGCACATTCATTCTCTTGTTTCTAATCTATGCTTTTGATTTGCACAACTTGAACCTACTGTCATCATTTTAAAGGAGGGGAGAGAGGAGGAAATGAGAAAGCAAGGGCAGAGGGAGCAGGAGAGAGGGAGGGAGAAGGAGCTTGATCCTGTCAGTCCCCGGCTAGAAATTCCCCTTCATCTATAGGACAATAGGCCTCCGCCCTTTATTCAAGACCTCAACAACCTGGCCCCAGAACTTGCCTGCACACGTCTATGCTGACTTTTCAAGGCTAAATGCAATGACAATGATAATATGGCAATATCATCATTATTATCAGAGCTGGGCTGGTCTAAACTAAATGCTAGAGTGTACCTGATACTCAGCTTGAAGACAGACTCACAAGGATTGCATGAGGTTTGTTACTATCACTATCACTATTTCATAAGCTAATACCAGGAAAATCTGGAATTTGAACTCTAGCAATCTGAACGCACATCCCCAATCACTATGTGAAATGTTAGAGGTGTCCTGACGTGGGTCTCCTGGGCCCTTCTGTGCCCCGTGCTCCTTACACACCTGGCAGTGTGAGACCAGATGAAGCTACAAGTCACGAATGACATTCCTTTGCCCAAATCATGACCGGTTGCCCTTTTCTCAGCCCCAAGTTGGAGGATACCGTGTATGTACAGAAACTGGACAAACAACAGTCAAGAGCTACAGATCATCTCTGGTCCAAGAACCTCCAGGATCCTGGCATCTAACACGAGGTTTTACAAATTAGTTGCTCAATAAATACTGAGCATGTAAACTGTTGTGCACTTACACAGGCAACACGCTGGATGAGTCCTTGAAGGTTGCCTCATCTAAGCCTCACAGGACCGTAAGGAAGTATTATATCCCTGTTTTCAGATGAGGACACTGGAGTTCAGAAAGAAAAGTGGCTTGCACCTTGCCTGGAGGTTATGATAATCTGTGCGTTCACAACTGGGAAAAAGAAAGGGTTTGAAAAACAGGAGCTACTTAGAGAAGCCAGACTCAGTGAAAGCAAATCTGGCTAATTTATACCCCCACCTAGCTCAAATACCTTTCCCCCATTTCTCAAATCTTTACTTCACTGCTGAATTTAGATTCCTCAAATGGAAATAGCTTAAATGGAAATACCTCCAGGAGGTTTCTAAGGTGTTCCAGTAACGTAGCTGCATAACAAATCCCCTCAATGCGTAGAGGCTTAAAATAACCAGTGTATTTCACTCACCATTTTGTGGGTCAGAAATTTGGGAAGGGCTTGTCTGAGAGGTTCCCACTTGGGTATGTTCAAGTTTGGGTCTGTAGAGAGATGCCAGCTGTGGCCATGTCATATGAGGTCTCAACGGGCCTGGAAGTCCCAGATGGCTTACTCACACGGCAGGCAGGCAGCGCTGGCTTTGGCTAGAAGCTCAGCTGGGGTGCAGACTGGCGCTCCTATATGTGTATCTCCAGCACGGTGGCCTCCGCTTAGAAGGACACTTGGCTTTCCCCTGAGGTCGTGTCCCAAGAGAACCAGGCAGAAGTTGCATTGCCCTTTTGACCTACGTTGGAAGTCACCGAGAGTCCCTTCCACCACATTCTTATACAGGGTGGGCAAGAGTAGCTTCATAGTTGTGCATATGGAAAATAATACAGTAATTAATAAATAATAATACACTGTGTGTTGCATACTCACGACGGTAAACCTACTTTTGCCCCACCTAGCAGTTAAATAGTCACATTCTTACCCAGACTCAAGAAGAGAAGGCCACCTCTCTAAGAAGTGTCAAAGAATTTGCCACACGAGGATATTGATCATTCACCACAGGATAAATCTGAGTCAACCTGATTCCTCTGTGGGGAACTGAGTCTCCAAAGATGACCACCATCCGTTGCTCTCCCCACTGTGTAACTCACATCTGCTTCTCTCATCAAAGGTGGCATCTCCTTCCCCTCCCCTTGAAGCTAGGCTGGCTTCATCAATGTAGCATGTGGCAGAGTAGCTCTGCAGGAAGGGGCCTGGCCTTTCAAAGGACCAGCGCTTCTGATTCCTCTGGGGGACGTCAGACACTGTGTGGGAAGCAGAAACTCTCTGAGGCTGCCATGTAGTGGGGAAGCCTAAGCTATCCCATGAAGGGGCTCCATGAAGAGGTCCCCTTCTCACGGCAGAGAACTCAGCTGGCAGCCAGAAGCAGATCCTCAAACAAATGACTCAGTTGAGCTGCCCCAGCCAGACCCTGGCCAGGCGAGCCTGCCTAGTCAACACCAGACATCGTAGAGCACACACAAACTGTCAGCTGTCCCCATATGCACTTTCCAAAGTCCTGGCCCACAGAAATGTGAGCAAATAAAATGACTTTTTAAGCCACTAAGTTTTAAGACAATTTATTGAGCAGCAATAGATAAATGAAGCACTTCCTGATCACTGTCCAAGGTAGCCACATGGTAGCTTTGAAGGGAAGAACACGAAAGCACTGTGTGCAGAGGGCTGGCTAGGAGCTGGAGTTGCCACCTTGGACGGGGTGCGAGCTGGGTGAGGTTGCAGGAGAAAACTTGGGAGGAAGCCAAGGACATAGCTACCTGGTTTTAAGTTTTGCCCTCCCAAAATAAGGAAAAGGTGATTCTCTTCCTTCTTTAGCTTCTCCTCTCTCATCTCCAATGACCCTCCTCCTAGGACACAGGGAGGTCAGACTATGACGTAGTAAATCAAGTTTTTAATTTATTTTATTTTTACATATGAAATATTTTTTACATACTGAAAGCAACAGAAAATAATTTAACAAACGCCCTTGCATTTACCACCCAGCATTTAAATAGACATTTTAGGAGCAGTTGAGAATCTTAATCAGTTTTCATAGCATTGCTATTTACAGGAAAGTATGTTCTACATTCTAAAAAACTGTCTTAGCGATGGATTCCTAGGATACCCCTGGCCGTCAGCAGTAGGGTTATGTATCTGCCTCCCAAGGACCTGGGGTTTGGAAGGCCCCAAACCAAGGCCAGTGACGTCATCTTCCATAACCAAGCTCCACCACCACCCCACGGTGTCCAGAGCAGTCCCACAGGCTCCCAAAGGAGCTCACCTGGATGGCTTCTCGGTGGACCAGCTGGGCCTGCACCATCACCACTATCTCTCACCCATAAAATGTGCTTGTCCTGACAGTACCTAGCCAACCAGTTTGAGGGACACCCCAGACCTTTTACTAATGGCTGAGTATGTCACTTTCCGCAGGTTAAATGTTTGCACATTAATGGGTACCATCTAGAAAAGTGCAGGGCATCCCACAGCAGGAGGAGGTGCTATGAGTGTGTGTGAGGGTCCATTTCACCTCCGAATCCACTCTCCATTCTTCTCTCCCTGGGAGGCTGACCTATACAGATCCCACGAGGGACTCCCTTGCTTCTAGCTTTCTACTGAGTTTGGTCTACCGAGGAGCACCCATAGGGCACGGATAAAAAGGGCGGAGAATGCAGTCCAGGTATCTATCCCATTGATCCTCCCTGTGGAGTCAGCACTGGCTGTCCCCAACCAAATCCTGAACTCCCGTTAGACAGCCAGTCTACACAGCTCTCTCTTCCCTGGGTTCCAGGAACTGCTCCTTAGTTACCCTTGCTTGTTTAGGCCTAAGAGAGGTGAGGATCCCTGACAGTCCTGCCCTGGGGCTCTGCGTTGTCCCCTGTGGGTTCCCTTCATCCTGCCTACACATTTGCACAGATTCTATCGAGTCCCTCAAATCGCCTAATTTGAGTGTGCATCTCATTCCTGCTAAGACTGTGACAATACAGGAAGGAACTGAAACCTCTCGGCACCCCTCGGATCTTGCCACCCCCCTCTCTTGGACAGATGACTCTGCCAGGAGCCACCAACAACACAGGCAGAGTAACCTGTACCCACACCCAGTCAGGGAGATACAATCCCAAGGCCTCTGTCAGCTGCATGTGCCCTGAGCCCTCTGCCCTTGGCTATGCCAGGTGTGCGTGGTAAGTTGGAACTGCAGGGGAGGACGCTCCACACCCCTGCTCCCACAAAATGAAGTCACCCCTAGTTCTGAGCCACTCTCTTATGCTTTATGCGTCTTCATAAAAGGATAGGACATATTATAAGCAAAATAGTTTTGCTAAATATAGTCTATTCAGCCTAGGGAAGGCTAAATTATTCATAACCAGACCAGGATATACAATGCACGCTAAACGCAAATCCATTTTTTATTTTGGTATTTTTTTCTGGGGCCTGTGTATTCAGTGCCCCTGCATTGATCTATAATGCCCCTCGACGCCTGCATTTGCTTAGGATGAAGATCTCAGCATCAGGGCCAATTACCAAGCTGTGAGTAACCCTGGTCACAAGGTCATCGATTGTCCATCCTGTGCAACGGGGCTCTGGAGACCTGTGCATCCCGTGAAAGGGTCATCAGCTCCCCGCAGAGCCCCAAGGGTCAGCAAGCCCTCAAAAAGCCATCTTCACAACCAGGACAGCTCAGCGTCTATTACACCATGGGAGGCAAGATGGGACAGTGTGACAGTGACAGCTAAAGCCACTGAGTCGCTGGCATGGTCAGTGCCCAGGAAACAATGCACAAGTCCCCTCAAGTACGGAGGTCCCATCGGGGCTCATGCATTTCAAAGTATTTTCAACCCAAGCTCCCTTCACACAGAAGCTGCTGATTAGATTTTTCCGTAGTATGAGAATCGTTGTTGAATGTCTCTAAGACATTTTTCTTTTTCCTACTAGTGCCTTCCAAAGAAGACAAGGTACAACCATGAAATGAATCCCAGACATCAGCTACTCTCTTCTTTTTTTTTTTAAATCTTCACTCAAGGGTATTTTTCCATTTATCTTCAGATAGAGTGGGAGGGAGGGAGAGAGAGAGAAACATCGACATGAGAGAGACACATCGACTGGTTGCCTCCAGCACGATCCCCACCAGGGCTGATGACTGAACCACAACCGAGGTACATGCCCTTGACTGGAATCAAACCCGAGACTCTTTGGTCTGCGGGCCTGAGCCAAACCGACCAGGGCTCAGCTATTCTCTTCTTCCGAAGGTCACCCCAGGAGCTGAAGACTTCGGCAATGGTCCGTGACCAAGAGGTTTTGGAGCACCTCGGGAAGTTTCCTGGAAGGGCGGGGGAGGGTGCAGTGGAGCACGCTATAAAGAGATTACTAGTAATCGTCTGCCCAGATATGGCATTTCTGTTCTAAAAGTACAGAGAAATCTGTCAGAAATAGATTATCTCACTACTGAAATGGATCCAGATTTTATGAATAGCAGAAAGCAAGAGGTTTTGATGGAGGACAGCATGTGACATTCAGACTGAAATGGACAGCGAGGCTGGTGCTGCGTCTAGTCCCAGGTACCCCACCGTTACTTAGGTTCCTTGGAGACGGGCAATTTCTACTTCCTAGATGTGGTCACAGGCTGCTTAGATTTAAAGGACAAACCCTCTACTGCTCGACTCCTGTGAGCGATTTGCACGGCAGCCCTTGACTCTCCGGAACCTAAAGTCAGAGGATGTCACCGGGTAGATCATCTGACGAGGGGCAGTGCGCAGGAGCAGACTGGGTGTGCCTGGTCTCTCCTGACAACGAAGCTACAACCCACAGCCCTAAGATGGGCCCAAACTTCAGGATGCTTCATCTTGCAAGGATCGCCTGGATTTCCTTCCAGTGAGAGAGGAGTGTGCTTTACCGATCGAAGAAAAGAGCCTGGGACGATGGGTTCTGCAGGGCTTTGCAGAGCAACCGAGCCTCCTGGAAGCGAGTGAACATTCTGTTCCATCCCTGAATCCCTGGATGCAGAGCCCCCTGAACAGTTAAACCAGCAGAACAAGTCCCATCCAAAGACCAAGTCCTGGGCGGCACTCAGTGTGTACGAAAGGGGCCTGGGCTCGGACCCTGGTCCACCCGCTTGTCAGCTGGGGACCTTCAGCAAGTCACTCGCCCTCTCGGCAATTAGACAAGAATCAACTCCTACCTCGCCTGCGGCCTGGGAAGGTTGTGGAAGAATATCTGAGAAAGCGCCTGTGGACACTGAAGCGTGTACAACTCAGAGATCACGGCCATTCCACCTGGGCAACCACCACAGCCGGAAAGGGTGGCGTGCCCACCTGATTTCTCCTCACGCCAGGAGTTCCGAGCGTGGTCCCCTCACCAGCATCACCTCGAAACCCGTTAATCATGTGAATGATCAGGACCCAGACCCACTGCGATAGAAATCCTGGTGCAGGGCGAGGAGAAAGGCGGAGCAGTCGAGGTCCAGCCGCCCCGTAGGTGACTCCAGTGTGTGTTCAAGTGTGAGAACCCTGCTCAAAGGCACCTGTGACGCATCTGAAGCCGGTGTGTCGCCATCCCAACATGACTGTGACGGCCTGGCTCAGCACCAGGCCCTTTGGGCCTGAGACAGAAGAGGGGCAGAGTGAGACGCAGGGAAGAGGGGGCCACCCCCGGCCAGGCCCTGGGGGAAGTTCAGGCTGGATGGAGAACGGCCTCCGGAGACCCTCGGCAGGGGCCAGAGAGACCCAAATGGGTGACGGATGCGCCTGGCCGAGACTGGCACTGCCCCAGCGGGTGGCAGGGGCTGCAGAGGAGACCGGTGAGTCCCCGAGGATGTTTGTTGGATGTGAAAAGGCAGAGGTGAGGAAGCGCTACCCTGGCTGGGGCTGGAAGGGGGGAGGAGGAGGAGCACCCGAACCAGGTCCAGATGATTCCCTTAAGGGCCCCTCTCAGCCCAGAGCTGGTCTTCCTCACGCAGTACCCACTCACGTTCTCTTAAGTGAACACACTGCATAGACCTTCCAAGTTACATACTGTGCTCAACCCTCAAGCCTCCCCTAAACCTATCTGCGCCCCCCTGCCAACCACATCAGGCCTATAAATAAAGACGCTTCAGGGAAAGGGGTGGCTGCAATCGCTGGCTTACGAAGATGAGTATATATTATTTATGTAACAATGACATACGTGATTATATAGCATCATAATCACGCCTATAGTCTAGCTTTATTAACCATAAAACATCATTTTTGCTTTTAAGTTTTTTTAAAAAGACTTTAATTATTTGGAATTTTATTTGAATGCACCCTGAGGTTTTAGAATGAAGAATGCCGCTCTAAAAACCTAATAGATAAATAAATATTTGGTATCTACTCTCTTTTCCAGAGATTTAGCCTAGGATTAAAAGGTTGGGCTGTCCCAGTGTGTGGTTGAAAAGGACACTCCGTGGTTCAAAACCATCACGCATTTATTCATTCATTCGATCAGCAAAAATGTACGGAGGGCCCAGCCTATGCCAGGCACCGTGCAGGGAACATCTCGCGAGATACTTTCTCTGGCCAGATGAGGAGGGGTCTGGGAAAGGTTTCTAAACAGGCACCTCTGGGTTCCAGAGAAGACCCTGTCCCCAGCTCTTTGCAGTCTGTATAAGCACTGTATTGGCCGCAGGTATTCTAACATAGGTCACTAAACACAACACAGAAAGAAAAGGCCAATCCAGGGATTTGCCTCCCTGGACCCCTGGCTGTGCAGAGACTGGAGCCCAGCAGCCCAGGAATTTTAAAAGGTGAGGCCAGGGACCATGCGCCAGGGGCCATCGGCGAAATTCTCATTGCTTCCTCTGGGCGCTTTCTCCCGTATACCCCCTCCCACGTCGTGCCCCACAGCCCTGACGGGGGCACCCATTAGCCAGTCTGAGCCACAATCAATGCACTGGCAGAACAGAAGCACCAGCTGTGATGCCCTCGACGAGGGCCAGGAACCAAGCCTGGATGCCCACATTCATATTCACAGTGGCGTCTGCCACTGTGCCTCACTGAGTCTCCAGCGGCCCAGAGAAGGCTGGGCCTCTGTGCCCACAGGACCTGGTTCAAGCCGATCACAACCCTCCTCTCAGCCCAGCGAGCCAGACCTCTCTCTCATCAACAGTCTGCCACCTGAACTGCCCTCAGTCCTGATGAAACAGTTAAGTCCTTGTAAAATTTTTCTGAGAGGATGTCATTTCTTCACATGGATTAGAAGAGCCTATTTTCAAAATCAAAGAACAATCTTCAGGGGAAGCGCTTCCTCAGCAGTGACCCGGGTGAGCACTGCCCCCTAAGGAGCCCTGGCCCCCCCAGGGAAATCTCACCAAGGCTCGGGACGGTGAGGGTAGCCAGCTAGCCATCCGCAGGTCGGTGGGAGCCCGCCAGACAGCAAGGGGATGAAGCAGTTCCTAATCCAGGGTGCGTGGGACGCTCGTACCCTCCTGGAAGCAGGGACTAGATGCATGAAATGACGTAGTGGCCCTGTGACTTTTCCCTGCCACTCAGCAATGCCCCACTAGCACCTCTGCCTGAAACTTAAGACAGGAACCCCGGAGGAGACAGCCATTGTCACCCCAGAGTGAAGAAAGAACCTGAAAGAGGAAAGTCCAGGGAAGAACACAGAAGGGCAGATGGGCGTGGTGGGCACATGTGGCTGGGTGCCCTCTCCGTGCGGGCACCGTGCTCAGGGCTGGCATGCGAGATCAGGCACTGATCCATTCTTTGGGATGCTTTGGACTCTCTCAGAGCAAACCAATAGCCAAGGTCGGCCTGACTTCTCCAGCACCAGGTCAGAAGGCCAGCGGTCGATGCTCCATGACAAAGCCCTGATGGACAGGCGAGCAAATCCTACGGTTACCAATCAGTCCACGATTCTTCTGTGCAACAGATGCATATTACCATCACGGTCCCAATTAGCTTCTTTAAAAGATCATCTAGGCCTCCCCCAAATAATTCCCACTAACTGGTATTCGGAATCCTGAGTCTGTGACCCCTCCCTCCTCTCTCCCTTCCCCATATTTACGACCCGGGTTGCTGAGTAGTTGTTGGATGAACAAGGTCTGCGGAGCACAGAGCACAGCGGAGCTAACTCCTAGGGCACTGTCGGCCAAGACGGCAGAGCAGTGACGGAAAAGCCATGTCTCGAAGGTTAGGTGGGCGTTTGCCATGCAGGAAAACGAGAGTGGAACAGCCCGGCAAGAGATGCAATAGTTGTAAAGCAACAGAGCTGAGAGGAGGGTTACCGGAGCGGAATCCAACCGTAAAGACGTCACATGCTGTCCCCGGCCAGCTCGGCGAAGGGACCTACACCCAGGGCCTCGCCTTTCGTAGGTTTCCTTTGGCACATGGCACAGTGAGAGTGTGTTTGGTCTCCTCTATAAGTTCACTCGCAAACATCTGACTTCACATTACCTTCTAAACAGGCACAGAAATAGCCCCCAACGTTGGCACGCCCAGCGCTCCCTAACAGCCCCCCCGAAGCCAGCCGCACACACGTGTGCCTTCGACCTCCCCACCAGCGCCGCTGTAGCCCTTTTAATGTTTACCATCCTGTGTCACCCTGCGTCTGAGATACTCTTCCAATTAAAACTCGTTACACTTCTCTTTCCAAGAGCAAAAGAATCCAATTAAAGTTAATGAAAGCAATCAGTCTGCAAGTCTCGGGGTGTTCTGCCCCATTTGTGAACACAGGTAATAGTGCCTCCGACCTTGCGGAGGGAGACGGGCGCCATCGCTCCCTGCATGTGAGCCGGCCGGAGCCGCCAGGGAAGGCTGTCACTTCGGAGGTCACGCTGCCCGGATTCCCCCGCAAAGCTCAGGACGCCATCGAGCACCAACTGGAGTCGGTCCTTTCATTCGGCCGGCATGTGGCTGGAGCTGAGCGGTGCCTCCCATTAGAGCCTGAGATCCGGGGACACCCTGCGCTCATCTTCAAGGAGCCATTTATCGTGTTGCCCTTGACTTTCTGTCTGGCTTCCGTGAGGCAGCTCTGGATCCCAGAGTGCCACCCTTAGGCACCAAGAGACCCTGAGGAGCAATCAGCCCCAGCCTGCTGTCTGAGTTGCTATGACACCCTCCAGCCCTTGGTGCTAAGGAGATGGACATGCTGGGCGTCGCCTCAGAGGGTCTGCCTAGGACCCCTCATCATCGAGACCCCCATTTCTGTGCCCGAGAAGCGATGAGGACACACCCCTCAGACACTGCACACACGTGTCATGAGGGTCACTTGTCACCATGCATCCCCACCAGGGCAGGTCCTCCCCGGGCCACTCCAGCCCGAGTTCAGGTGAAAACCCACACTCCCTCCTAAGCTCCTCAGGGCCTTGTTCATTTCGAAGGCTGACTCACTGGACAGTCACTTCTGGGCAGAATCGGCAGTTCTGACCTCCGATTGCTTGTCCTGTGGTTTCTGTTTCCTCACAGCACTGTCCTTGGATGTGAGACTCTGACCCTGACCTCGTCTGACACCGTGCAGGAGCCGTCGCTGCTCCCAGAGCTGCAGCTCTGGCTGGGGAAACAGAGCTGACATTTGTGAGCAATTGGAAAACCGAACAAGGCAGCAAATAATTAAGTGCTACTCAATTACATAATTGATTAATTATAACTAATTGCTACTTAAATGAACTGCTCTAGTGCACATTGATCTTCCTCGGCTCTGACCTCCTAGAGTAGCCTTGGTCTGAACCACTCACCCTGGCTCTTACATACTGTCCAGAACATTCCTCCTCTCCCATCATGGATGAGTCTCCCCTCTTATAATGGAATGTCCCCAAGGCAGGACCAGGTCTTTTAGAGCCAAGGACAGGCCCTGGTTTCTTCCTCCTCTATCTCCCACAGCAGAATCCGCCCACTCAAAGCATAAGGCTTTTCGCTTAATAATCACTTGCTGGTTAATATCAAATATATGGACCAGTGGTTATATAACCAGTGTGTCCCAGCTGGACATGCTTATGAGTATCAACTAGGGTCACCTGATCATGATCGATTTAGCTTCAGGACTGAGCCCCCAGCATGTTCTTGAGAATGGCCCGTCCTAGGTTTCTCTACTCTGTCTTGTTAAGCCAGCAACATAGAGATTCTGCAGTCGTGGTTTGGCCACGCTGGCCTGCCAGAATCTGTCCTGCGGCCACCACTCTGACTGCTCACGCGAGACCCTTCTCTCGCTTGTGGTTGTTGGATGGGTGATGTGAAAGAAGGACAACCCAGGGACTCGCCTACCTTTAGAGATCCAGGCCCCCACGAGGCTTGCGATTGGAGGAGTCATACTTTTCACTGGGTCCCCACTGCCTGGAAGAGACCACCCTGTCAGTCAGCCAGGGCTGCCATGTACCAAAATACCGTAGCCTGGGGGCTTAAACAACAGAGCTTAATGTTCTCACAGTTCTGAGGCTGGAGGTCCAAGATCAAGGTGTCAGCGGGTTTCATTCTGAGGCCTCTCCGCCTGCCTTGCAGAGGGCCGACTTCTCGCTCTGTGTTCACGTGGTCCTCCCTCTGTGTGTGCCTCTGTCTGACTCTCCTCTTCTAACAAGGACACTGGTCAGATTGAAAAAGGCCCACCCGTATGACCGCATTTCTCCTAAATTACCTCTTTAAAGGCCCTGTCTCCAAACACAGTCACATTCTGAGCTGCTGGGGGTTAGGACTCCCACATACGAATGTCGTGGAAGACACAGTTCAGCTCAGAACAACTACAAATGGTCTAAGTGCTCAGTGAGTGCTGGGAGTTTGGGGGAACAGGGAAACGACAGGTGGACAGATGGATGGGTAGAAGAACGGGATGACTGCCCCGCAGGGGAGGCAGAAGGAAAGGGGAAGTGGGTCGGAAGTCTTTCCCAGTGCTGGCCCTCTGTGCTCTGCCTCACCCTTTCCTCCTCCCAGGAAGGGGCCTCCCTTTAAGATGTCGTCCTGTGTTCCCTTCACAGCCATGAAGAGAGACAGGACTTGGGTACACGTGTGGACAGCGATGATGAGAGATGTGACATGGAAGTGAGCGTGTAGGTCAGAGGCCCTGCTGTCCCCGCACAGGCCTCTGGGGAGCGTCCGGCTCCCTGGGGACAGAGCAGAAGACAGAGCCCAGGCCACGGCCTCCCACATGATGCCAGGAAATGCTAACCCAACACAGAAACGAAGACTTCGTAAATAACCAACCCCGAGAAGGGAGACCAAGCCAGGACTCGGGCCTTTTTCTGTCCATGTTGGGCACAGCCGTGCCCCGGTTGAACAGGAGCCGCCCGCCGGCCCAGTGACGACAGTGGGGCAGGGGGTGCTCAGGGTCAGCGAGGCCGAGAGGGGGAAATTGGCTCAAATATCAGGCTCAACAGAGAAGAAAACACAATTTGTTCACAAGGAAAATGACTCCAGTGACACAAATGCCCTTCACATTGTTGGAATTCAGGGGAACAGGGCAACAGCCCCCTGCGGGAGACCCCACCCGGGAAAAGGAGGCAGTTTGCTGCTTTTAGACCCAAAAGCAACTTTGTGGATCACGCAAGCAGACAGCAGAAGAGCTTCTGTTGCATCGATGAGTTAGGCATTTATGACTCAGGTCGGTGGGCTCCCAGGTCGGGGGGCTCCCAGGTCGGGGGGCTCCCAGGTTGGTGGGCTCCCAGGTCGGTGGGCTCCCAGGTCGGTGGGCTCCCCGGTCGGTGGGGCTCCCAGGTCGGGGGGCTCCCAGGTCGGGGGGCTCCCAGGTCGGGGGGCTCCCAGCCGTCTCCTAGAGGAGTCTCTGAGGCTGCCTGGCCTGAGCTCCCAGAACAGTGACGCTGCACAGGTACTTCCTAGGCACAGGGACCGCTGAGGCAGAGTGAGGTTGCCACCAGTGGGGCTCCTTTTCATCTGCAAAGTGGGATGTGAGCTCACAGACACCTCTGCACCCAGCAACCACCCCAGGACCTGTTGGAAGTCCCTTTTTCATATCTGCAGACTGGGGCACTGGACGCCTGCCATGACCTCGGACAGAGGAGACAGGGAGAGGCCTGGGTGCTGTGTACCATCTTCATGCAAGGCTGCTTCTAGGTTGAAGGTGCACCCCCCTCCATTTGCCCAGGATGGCCCAGTTTTATACCTACGGTCCCAGCATCATCATTAACACCCAAGTGTCCCATTTGAATACTAAATAAACAGACATCCTCTGGAATATTAGAGGACCCCATCCCCACCCTTCTATGCCTTCCAGCCACAACACTGCTGATGAGTCTGAGCGCCACCTGGTAAAGGCGCTTTAGCTCCAGGGCCTCTGCACAGCGCAGTGGGTCCTTCCTTTAGGAGTTACGAACATAGGACCCACTAGAAAATACCACGGGCGTGAGACATCGCTCAGCTCCAGGCTGCTGTTCAACCAACGGCCCATGCTCAGCACGTCTAGCAATGAGTCCCGCCCCCTCTCTCCTCATGCTCCCAAGTACATTTGCAATTAAGCTCCGTCCTCAAATAAAATGCAGACATGTCCCTACAATTATATCCTGCCTGGGCTGAGACCTTATAGACCCCCCTTAGATATACAAACAAATAACCGAAGTATAATTAGGGTTCTTGTCATCACTGGGCAATGAGCAGGAAATAAGAGATGCTTTTGCACCTGGAATGATCCAAGTTGGAACTTAAGGGCTAGGGAGGCGTTGGATCTGTGAGGGAGCTGCAGCAGGAAGATGCTGGCACTGATGTGGGCAAGGGTGAGGAACCACCTGGAGCCTGGGCAGGAGGGGCACCCGAGGCCGGGCCCGGGCCACACCCCTGAGGAGCCCAGACCACGCCCTGCTCGCTCACCAGCACCCACAGATCCCGCTGTCTTCGCTCCTCTCTTGGATGAAACTGTCTGGCATGTACCTGACTCTTAAACATAATGCTGTCATCGTGGACAAAGTTTAGTTGTCGCTAATTAAGTCGTTGAAAATGGAAATAAGAGCAAACATTAAACTGCTCACGATCATTTGGTGAAGCAGAATGGCCGCGTCATCTGTGAAAGCCTACACACGACAAAGCCCGGGGCCCTCAGTCTCCGCCGGGAGCGTCCATCCAGCAGGGTCAATGAACGGCGAGGGAAATGAGCCCAGCAGAGCCAGGGAGGCCCAGCCTGCCTGCTCCCAGCATGCTCTGCTCATTTCCTGACCTCACCGTTTCCAGGGCTTTCTATGTGCCCCGGAACCGTCTGTGTGCTTTGACCTTTAAAAGTCCAAGTTTTATTCTAATTGTCGTTGTTTGTGAAAGGTGCTCAGCAGTATTAAGGATGAAGTTAGCTAAAGACCTAAAGACGGTGTTCCCTTAGCCCACCTGGAGAAAGCACTGAGGAGTGGGTAATACCTACCACTTTAGAAATAGAAAACAGAAAGGATTTTTTTTAATCCCAGCAGCTATTTAAAGGATAAACAGTAAATACAAGGGGAATTATACCAACTAACCATATTACCAGGAGTCAATTGCTGTAGAATAAACATCTTTATTTCCAGGGCGTCTTAATATATTCAAAGACATGGAAAATGGCACTAGAAGAATTTATCACTGACATTTGCTAAATTAGATATTCCCGAGGTTTGCCTATATGGATGACAACATTTTTAGCACTTCAAGGTCCTTGCAAGAAAAAGTCTCTATAAAAATTCAGGACGGTATTCTTATCATCAACACTTTTAAAATGACTGTGATTGTTACAGCAGTTTTAAAATCAAAGAGACCTAAAAAGAAGGGGAAAATTATATGTGTACTGTATATTTCAGTTTCATACATGAGATTCAAAACATAATATTGTGATGTTTATTTCAGATAAATTTGTTTTTACCAAAGAGTTTTTTGTTTTGTTTTCCTGAGCCAAAGTCAATGCAAAGCTTAGCAGAGACCCACCAGCCAGATAATACCCAGCAACAACTCACCACTTAACCAGGGCACCGTGTTTGACAGTTCAGTTCCCAGCCTGTTCAACCATGCATGCTGTTTTGGCTGCTGTCCTAATTAATGACCAATCTATAAAACCAGGGCTAAGGACACATACCTCGTACAGGCCACATCATAATCACAAGGGTTGAATCAGATCAAACATGGTACCTGGCATGTTGGGTGCTTGGTAAAGGTCTCAATTTTATGTTTCTCTTTATTTTTTTCTGACATTCCGTAAACACCTATGATCTTTACTGTTGTGTTTCCAAGGCTACTTAGAAATAAATAAGGATAAAACAAAAGATCCTTCTGTATGATAAAATCTAACATGGACATTTTCCAAAAGCCACTCAAAGGGATCAGAGGTCCTGGGTGTCAGTCTGGGGATCTTGGGCTGAGGTGCCCATCCCACAATGGCCCCAGGCCAGGGCCCTTTTCACTAGGCTCAATCTCTACCCCAGAGGACAATCAGATTGAAGTCTAGAAATGGACTGAATTGCAAATGTTTAAAAATATTTTACTAGAAATATAGTTGTGCCCCTGCACCATTTTTGTTTATTTCCCTACTTTAGATTCTCAGTATTCCACTTTAGAAAACTTCTCCAAATTGCGATGAATGTCCCCAGCTGCTCCCCGCTCCCCCAACCGCAGATCTGGGCTTCCCGGTCATCTGGGCCCCAAGTTCTCTCTCCCGTCCCTCCTCCAATGACCCATCTGCTGAAATTATCCCTCTACTCAGCCTGTTTACTAAAAACTATGTAATACGTTCTTATGAAATCACCACAAACCTCCAGAATCCACAAACAACGAATTCCTTAGGGCAGGACTACAGCTGCATTTGTTCAAAATCCTCGGTGCGCACGGTCAGAGCCAGCTCCCAGCTAATCGTCTCTGAATGGAACTTCGCTTTGTTTGTTTTAACTTAACGCTGCCAACAAATAGTAAGTGCTGCGATTTGGGGTCCAGACACCACGTGCTGATGTCTTCAGTCGAGCTTGCTCTCCGAACGAGGAACCGTACCCAGCGCGTCTCGGCCTTCCCACAGCCAGAAGCAAGGACGAGCCTCGCAGGGGGTGTGAGGTTCAGCCAGTCACCCGACCTCCGATGGACAAGGATGGCTGTTAAGAAGGGTACACTGAGCTTTGGGAACCTGCTGTACAGCTTAAATGAAGATGTTGACCTTGTTCTTGAAGTTTTTTTCCCCCCAATTTTATTATCTTTCTACTTAGCGTATATTTGTGTATATATATATACACACCAACCTAGCATTTTATGGACACATGGAACCGGCTTATCTATAACTTTATTTTGTATAACAGTAAACACAAGGCCCAGACCTCAGAATGATGTGCAGTGAAGTGCATCGCCCGGCAGCCGGTCAGCTACCAGAGCAGGACACGGGAACCCGAGGCGTCGGTGCACGTTCTGATCTGCGGTAACTCCTAACCACCATTTAAGTTTAACAGCCCATCACTGCCTTGGTTTTGTCAGCAGAGGACCCACCGTGTGAAAACAAAGCACTTCAGCCTGGGTTTTCTCTGGGTACCTCTTTATGTGAAGAGCTGTGACGCACTCAGACCCACGGAAAGCACTGGAATTCGTCTGTCCCACGCTGGCTGTTCGGGCGGAGGCCGCACTTGCTCCCTGCAGAAGCCCGGGCCCTGACCGCCTCTACCGCGTCGGCTCTTCCTTGGACTCGTCGTCAGGCTGTGGTGTCGTTCTGCCTGCCGCCCAGGCAGGGGCTGTGAACCTCTCCGTGTGCTGTGGGTGCCCGCCCCAGAGGGCACCTGTGTAACTTCCCTCACCAACCGGAACGTCCAATGGAACAGAAACTACACATCTCAGGTCTCCCCCACACGACACCGCCCCCTGGTTTTCAGCTCTGAGTTGTGGCCGTTGTACAGAAACAACGGTGACACACTGGGACGCAGAATCAGACCAGGAGAACCAAGTATCTCAGTGAAGTGCCTAACCTACAAGTGCCTTTGGAGATCATCCCGTCAACTCCCTCCGCTGACAAACGAGGACACTAAGGTGTGAGTGTTTCAAAGACGTGCCCACAGTCCCACTCCGTGAGCACTTTCCGCACCCGTCCCGCTCTCCAACTCTTCACCAGGAGGTCTTCCACGCCACTCCAATGCCAATCGCCCACACAATCAGCATGCACTCAAAGCTCTGACGTGCCAAACTGATTTTCAACACCAAGCCTGTTTCCTGCTTTTCCCAACGAACATCCCACCTTCCTTGATGAGCAGACATAGGGTGGAATTCTGTGGTGGTAACTGTTTTATTATTTCTGTTACCTGCCTTTGTTAGATCCTTCAAAGTAGGTGCTGGCAAAAATAACTGTGAGCAACACTACATGTTACTGAACACTTTCACGGCATTGATGAAGGAAATAAACTAAAGGTTTCTTTATTTAGGGAGAGAGAAATAGAAAAGGCAGAGAAAGCTGAATAATACAAGGGTCCATCCAAAAAATGAAAGAGATTCAAAAGTATGGGCGGGGATCCATGAAAATATATATTTCCTTTTTGGAGCCAGGAAGCTAAAAGGCCTCCCATCACCTACCCATCATGATCCTCCTTTTGAGGAGCTGAAGCCTGGACTCTGTCTGAAAACAAAAAAAAATATCACCGGACCTCTCCTCCAGGTGTGAAGCTCAGACCCACCAGGGTTCCCAGAGCTGGAGTTTGCAAACCGTGTTCCAATAACCCTGCAACACTCCAGGGCGTCTGGGCAAGGCAG
Source organism: Tadarida brasiliensis (assembly GCA_030848825.1). NCBI lineage: Eukaryota > Metazoa > Chordata > Mammalia > Chiroptera > Molossidae > Tadarida > Tadarida brasiliensis. The sequence goes on along the minus strand of CM061270.1, from coordinate 65,462,257 downwards.
GGCTCTGTGTTCAGGCAGAAAGTGAAGAGTCTGATCACAGAGGCTGGAATCCAAGGATAGGTTTGCTCGGGCCAGGAGCCGAATCCAGCCTCTTCCAACCCAGATGGACTGGTCACTCCCTCAGGGCTGGCTGGAGCCCATGGATCTGAAGATCAAGGTATTTTTTTTTGTTTTTCATGATGAAAACATATGTATTATGTCAGGGGAAATCATGGCACACAAAATCCCACTGTCTAATCATATCAAGTTTACATTTCTCCATAATCTCTGGTCCTCCTTACACACACACACACACACACTCACACACACACTTGTACAGCCATAGAAGTCTACATAAAATTGTGTATTCTTTTTAGTCATGGTGTTATTATCTGTTTTCCAAGTTCCTATCATTTCCATGTCATAAGGGTCTTTATTTTTATAATCATCATTTAAGGGAGGCAGATTCAGACTACCCTGAAATTTGTAAATAAAGAGAACTTTGGGGTATAAAACTAATAAGCCAGTGTGCCCGGGAAGAGCTAAGCCACCCATTGAAGGAAGCTAGGATTCTATCTGTTAGATGGGGGCGGAGAGGCTGGAGATGGCAAGCATGACTGGGCATGGCCTCAGGGAGCCAGGGCTGGAAAAGGACCCCTCTGACATCAGGACATGTGTCCAGCAGGGCCTGAGAGGGAGAGAGGCCCAGTAACTGAGACATGGACGTTTGACCACCAGGGAGGCGTCTTGTCCTGTGAGCTGGCTGTGGTTCGTCAGACTCGAGGAGTTTGCCACTGTAATGCATAATCCGGTCCCCACTTACACCCCTGGCTCCCATGGGTATGTTTAGTGTCTTTATCCCTGAAGGGTGGACCTGGCCACCTCTGTATATGAGGACACCATCGGGTCTCTGGGCACACAGCACTGAACAACAGTGACCACATCAAACTGTATAAAAAATCAATAAGGCCCTGGCCGAGGGCAAGACAGCGCTCACCTGGGATTTGGCCTTCCCTCTACATATGACACGTGACTTTCTATGGAGTACCTTGCCCAGGAGATGGTTACTGCTCCAGGAGCTGGTCACCTTGCTTGTTCACAGTGTCCTGCTCTTCTAGACAAGACAGACACATGCCCTTGTGCCTCTGGCTTTTGTAGTTAAGGGCCTGTTAGGATGGCTGAAGACAATATCCCCACTTCTCAGGGGCTTGCTGCCCACAGGGCTGAAAAATCCCAGAATGGTGATTCACCGTGTCAGAGGAATCCCAGAGGGAGAGCAGAGAGTCTGTATTTTCAGTTCAGGGAATTAAAACTCTGACACGTGAAGGCCAGTGAGTTCCAGGCAGAGCCTAGGGGACCATGGCACGGTGCCAGCTGGAACGTCACCCAGCTGCACACCTGAGTCTGCTCCCTCCCCCGGCCCGCGGAGGTGCCCTGACCCACAAGAAAGCTCGGGCTGCTCTAGACCCTCACTGTGGCGATGTCCCTCTTCTCCCCATCTCCAGACCCCATTACACTTACACTTGAATTATGTATTTTGCCTTCCCTCCAGATAACATTGTCTTCTGCAATAGGAAATTAGATGGAGGTGAGAGGAATAATTGCTGAGTTGTTTGAATTTTGATCATTACACTCAAAGGAGAAATGGGAACTCGACTAACTCCTCATTAAAAGTACTATATTTCATCCCCGATAGAACATGTCAGTAAAGGTTCTTGGGCACATTTTAATGGTGCATGTTCTTAAACCACTGTAAGATTCCAATTTTCCCAAGCATATTTTACCTTTTAATAAGATTAAAACTGAAATGGTTGACGGTCTCAAGGAAAAAGCCAGTCTTTATCTATCAGAGGACAGCAGCCCATGGCCAACCTGTCAAAGGTGACCTGCATGGGGGTTTGGAGGGATGCCAGGGAACTCACACTGCATCGCTTTTCCTGAGTTGACCCTCGGCATGACTAAAGACTCTGGCTTGGGCTCATTGCTCTGGCTCTCCCTTCTCCTGGCTAACGCACAGAAGCTGGGATCTCTGAAGAGCGGCTCTGTGTCTACAGCTCCTTGGCTGGAGCCTGCACCATGCCTGGACTGGCCCAGGGGAGGGTTTGGAATGCACATGCCTCCAATGCAACACATCGAGAATGGAATATATCATGTCACAATCTCCTCTACACACGCATACGTGTGCAGAGTTCGCATGAGTTTATGTACCACACACACACACACACACACACACACACACACACACACTTTTATTCCTATATCCTGTATCTCAGTGAAAGGCTTCACTCTCCTCCTAAGTTGCTCGAGCCAAAACCTGGATAACTAGATTCTTCCCTCCCCCATTTCTCAATAGCCATACACTCTCAGCGCTGTCTATGCCAACCCCTGAATACCTTATTCGCTAACCCATGACCAGAGTTCCCTCATTTGAACTATTGTAGTATCAGGAGACATAATAATTAAAGAACAGGAATTCCATAACACCTTAATAATTCAGGCCACTGAGCAATTACCAGGGGCACTGTGCTGGCCTTACCAGGAACACTGCTGACCTCAAGCAGTTCACAGCCTACTTAGATCCGTGCTGCCTAACCATGAAGAAATGAGAGAAGGAAGCAGTGCAGTGATAAAGTGACAACCAAATATAATAATATCCCCAACTGAGTTATCTGGAGGGGGAAAGACTGATGGGGCAGGAGTTATCACGGAGGCTTCCTGGAGGAAGTAGCAATCCGAGCTAAGCCACCAAGAATGAGCAGAACTTGAACCTGTAAAGCAGAAGGAATCATGGACTAAAGTCTTGAGAGCCAGAAGACATGGGCTACCCAGAGACAGAGGCAAGTTGACTCCACGTTGGGGCTGATAAGAAACGGTCCAAAGCAGGATGAGGCCAAATAAGGAGGCAGGTGCTTCTGGGTGTGGTCTTGGTGGTTACAGAGACTGGGGAGGAGAAAGCAGGGAGGCTTTTCGAAGTCCTCTGAAGAAAGGGATGAACGAGGGTGGGCTTTCCTCCTTGCTAAGTTCAGAAAAATCAAAGTGGGTGAGTCGCCAATAAAACGAGGCCTGGGATCAAAACGATTGCCTCTGGCTAAAGCCACCTCCTTGTCGGAGGCCCCAGCATCTCGTTCTGTGTGCTGTAGCCGTACAAACTACCATGGTGAGTGTCACGGGCGTGTAGCACTTTACCGACCAGTGGCCAGTTTCCCCAGGGGTCCAGAAAGGAGTCCACTTGGAGCTCCAAAGTCTATAAATTCCAGATCACCTGTAGGATTAGCAGTTCAGGAAGGAACTTCCAATAGAAAAGCCCTTCATTCGTTCAGGGGAGGAAAGAGTGCTCGCCCTGCACGGGGAAGCACAGAGCTGAGCTGCACATCCCTCCAGGCTTGGAAACCCACTAGACGGGTCCAGGGCGTTCCAGTCAGAACCCAAGCAGCAGCAGAGGGAAAGCATGAATTCGTTTCCTGGGGCCGGGGAGGGTAAGCCAGTAATGAAGCCATTCTCATTTTTTAGAGCAGGGACCCATGTGGTGTCTTCCAACCCATGAGACCTAGAGAGTCCCTGGGGAAGCACTGATGGCCTGCAGGCATGTGCTCACCTCCAACCAGGGAGACAGCGCAGCCAAGAGCAGCTGGGGCCGGAGGCTAAAGTCAGACAAGGCGAAGGGTGAGATGGGAGAGCTCAGGCTTTGGATCGGGGCCCCAGGACTATTCTTCAAGCCTTTGACAAAATAGAAAGAACCATGGCTGGCACTCGAGACACCTGTGGTTTAATTCCTGCTCCGCTACTTGCTGGTGTGGCATTCGAGGGAGTTGATTAGCCAAGCTAAGCTTCGGTGCAGTTCCCTGTAAGACAGAGGTGACAAGACCTCTCCTCCCGCCACCACTGCTGCAGAGGGTTTGTTATTACCATGACGTGCTCAATATGGGCCCAGGCCAGGGAAGGGAATGTGATCAGGGAGAGTCTGACACTGCCCTCAAGGGGTTCATAATCAGACTTGGAAGAGAGGTCCATCACCCAGAGACAACCACTAGATGGGTGCAATGGTCCTAACCAGACGGCTATGTGCTGCAGAATAATGATGGTAGATACGCTAGAGAAGATATCCCAGAAGAGTTTGAGCATGAGCTGGACCACAAAGGATGGAGTGAAATTGGAAAAGATGGAAAAGATGAGGATGGAAAAGAAAAGAAAAAACACAAAAATCGAAAATGTAAGTCCAAAGGTCAGCTTTTAGAACTCACGCGTGGCTAATATGCACGGAGGCAACAGAGCTCTAATCCTTCTTATTTATGTATTTTCTCTTTATGAGCAACATCAAGATATCTGAAAACTCTATGAAACAAAACAAAAAAAAAAAGGAAAGAAAATCAACATTACCCATGATTTTATCACTCACAATAACCGGTGTTATTTTATTATAGATCCTTAAAGTCTTTTTCAAATATTCTTCTACAAGATCATTTTTAAATGTTTGCATAAATTTTACTACATAAATGCAAAATAGTTAACTATTGGATTATCAGATATTTCCAGATTATATACACAATATTTCAAAATTTTTGATTGGGAATGTGGATTCTAGGGTAAGAGTGTCTGGGTTCCAATTCTGTCTCCATCATTTATGACCTGGGTTGCCTTCAGTGAATTTACCTCTATTAACTCAGTTTCCTATTCTTAAAAGTAGGGATGAAAATAGTACCTAACACAGAGAGCAGAAAAAATTGTGGTACTATTAACATAATTAAATACTAGTCAGCTATATAAAGGAATGAATTATAGGTACATGCAATACCATGCAAAAATCTCAAAATACTTATGCTTATTGAAAGAAGCCCGACTAGCCCTGGCCGATTTGCCTCAGTGGTTAGAGCATCGGCCCGCGGACCAGAGAGTCCCGGGTTCGGTTCCTCTAAGGGCACGTACCTTGGTTGCAGTTTGTCCCCGGCCCCGGTTGGGGTCATGTGGGTGGCAACCACTCGATATGTCTCTCTCACATCGATGTTTCTCTCTCTCTTCCTCCCTCTCTCCTTCCCACTACATCTGAAGATAAATGCAAAAATGTCCTTGGGTGAGGATCAAAAAAAAGAAAGAAGCCAGACCAAAAAAAAAAAGAGGGTACATAGAGCATACAGAGTATGTTCCATGTGTATAAAGTTCTAGAAAATGCAATCTGTAAGGACTGATGGCTGATCAGTGGTGTCTGGGTTAGGGATGAGCACGGAGGAGCAGGAGAAAGAACTGCAAAGGGTAGGAGAGCACTTTGGGGGGGTGCATTTCTCAGTATTTTGACTGTTGTGACGGTTTCATGAGTACACACATTTTCAAGTGTTCTCAAATTGTACACTTCAAGTAGTTTACACCCTGTATGTGCTGTGCAGTGTACTGTGTACAGTTTTTCTGTGTCAATTATACCTCAATAAAGTTGTAAACAATATATATATTTTTAAAAATTCGCACTAAAATAAATCACAACCAGGAATGTATGAGCATGCCTTTTGTCTTCTCCCTAGATAATACTGAGCATTTCTTTATTTTAAACATTCCTGCCAAAATAAGGGTACTTCATTGTCATTCTAAATTATGTTTCTGTGATTATAAATGAAGTATAAAATATCCCCTTATGCGTGTGTATTTGCATTTCTTTTTATGAATCACAGTTTGTAGGCTTTGCTCATTTCTGTTGCTGGGTTTATCCATTTTCACATTTATTTCTTATTATGATTATGCAAGCGTGTTTTTCCAGACTTTCCCCATGCCAATACATATACTTGGTCACGCAAAAATAGGATCAGACTTTATATCCTATTCCGTGACCCATTCTCCACACTAACGTGACGTGCATCTCTCTCCGTGTCAGTGACGCGCAGCCACTTCATGGCTGTGATGGAGAGAGCAGCCCTTCTCAACGCTGCTCCTTAAATCACATTCCAGTTTCCGAAAACAGAGCGGCGCCCCCTCGTTCCCCAGGGAGTTGAGTGTAACTCCACAGATCACTTTGTATTTGCCACAGCATCATAGAAACTACAGCAGATTCTCTAAGGAACACAACCAAGAGTCTTCCTCACCCTAAGAGGGGACTTCATGAAACCCATGTGCTCACTCGTTTGGTAGTTCCCCTAAAGCAGGGCTGATGATGACGTTTTCCGCTAGCCACACTTCACCTGACAAATTATGGAAAGATCAATTTGTTCCCATTAGTCTCCGCTTCATTGAGACCCAAGATGAAGTCCACAGTAAACAGGGCAATCTTGGACTCAGGTAGAGATGTCTCATTGTCAAGGTCTACAGCAGAGTAAATCAGCAGCCCTTCCTTAAAGTTCAAAAGGAAATGCTTGTATTAAAATTAAAAAGCTGTTCCTCTTAAAGGTCAGACAAAAAAATTGGTAATGTCCTGTGAGAAATACAATTATTATTCAGTGCAATGCATTGCTATGACATTGGGGTTGATCATTTCAAAGTGGCCGAGCTGAGGAGTGAAAAGTTATGGTTTACCTGGCAATAGTAATCTATCCGCTCTGCAAGTTAGCTCTGACTGACACCTAACACCCAGGATCCATCCTTCAAGGGTCTGAAAGACTTTCTCAAATTGGGATCAGTAGAACCTGACTTTAAAATCATCATTCCGTTCCCTTTCGGACTGTGTTTCAAACAAGTCAACCATATAAATGAGGAAATATTCAGTCTGAAGGTCAGACCCACTGACTGACTACAACGGCTGAGAGGTTTATGTTTTGAAACTACTGGTCAGAAACAGAGCATTATTTCTGAAAGGAGAAAACCAGAAATTGGATTGCAATAACCAGTCCATGGCAGTCCAGGCATTTCAAGAGGTTCCTCCCCCACCCCCACCCCTCATAACCAGGAAGCTTGGAGCATTCAGCAAACACGGGGCCTCCTCTGTGCCGTCCATACCCTGGGTTCTGGAAAGGACGAGAAATGAGCACTCCCGGCCACCCGTCATCAGCTGAGTGCATACAGAGACAGGCACATCGGCAGCTCACTTCCTGATGAGGCTGACGGGGTCAGGTGCAATCAGGAGGGAAGAAGTTCACTGTGAGCACGAGAACCCGTGATTAGGACTGCAGGGCATGGGAGAAGGTTCTTTGCAAAAGATGGCATTTCCACCTGACAAGAAAAGGAAACCCGACTATCCAAGCTCCCGTCTCACTCCCTTTAGGTGCGTAAAACCAAGGCTGGAAATAACTATCGTGAGGGATATTTTAAACTCTCAATGATGCTTAAAATAAATTGAAGGGGGAAAGTGCAGGTTACGTAGCTAGGCTGACGAGCACTTTTTCCATAAGGTGATAAAAGCAATTACACCTAAGCAGAGAAGCTGTTTGTCTACGGATGTTTCCTCCCCCGGCTTAACCCTTTCTCAAGCTCCAAGCAACTGTTAGATGTTTCTAACGAACTGGAAGCGGACAGCTCATTTGAGAGTGAAATGAACCGTCCATAAGGCCAGAACAACCTGACGGGAATAACCCTGATGAGTGAGGAGCTGGTGCCAGGCAGAGGAGGTGCCAAGGTGAGTGGGCAGGAAGGAAGCAGCAGCGATCCTGGAGGCCCCAGGGCTTGAGACGAGTAAGCTGGAGGAACATGGGCAGCCAGTAGGTTTGTCCAGCCACCACGTGGGTGCAGTCAGTAGGAAAACTCCTCAACTCCCCACGCCTTGGCCTGAGGTCTGCAAACACAGGGAAGGGCTTGGGCTTCAGGAGTTAGAAGCCCAACGTGGGAGAGGAAGCTCCATGGCCAATTTCAGATCCTTTTCTGAGATCTGAATTTGTCATGAAGACAGAACGTACAGGAAAAGGGAAATCAAATGAAGAGCGAGGGGGCCAAGGGAACCTGGCCGACCCCGGTGAGGCTGCTGCCATTGGAGAGCTGGCCTCCGAGCTTGGCTGGCTCCCTGGGGCAGGAGCTCCAGTCCCTCTGCAGACACGGGAGGCCTGGCCAGATCCTATCATCCCGGCTGGTCTGCAAGGCTCCTTCCAGAGGCCCTGGAGCTCACGAGACGGGAGAGCGGCGGCGCACTGGCGCCTGTGTACTTCGGATAAATACATTAAAATAATTGCCAGATAATAAATGAGGACCATAGAACAAAGGAACACTGATATCCCTGAAGTAGAGACACAAGAGTAGCACAAAATAAGTTAAAGATATAATAAGAAAAAAACTTTCCTTAAATGAAGGAAGAACTGAATCTACATAATTGAAAGAACATTCCAAGTAGGAAATTTGAGACAAAATGAGCACTACCAAGACCGATCCTGGTAAATTACTCAACATTAAAAAATAGTAATAATTCAGAGAATGTCTTAGGCATTTGAAAAGAAGAAACAAACACAGTTACTTAAAAGGCTGATAAATAAGGCTAGCCTCGTGTTTCTTTGTAGCAACATTAAAATACAGAAAAAAGGGAATAGTACAGTATATGTGAGTTTCTGAAGGGAAAAAAAAGTGTGATCCAAAAACTGTAGGCCCAACAGAGTGTTGTTCGTGCATCAAGGTGTCAGACGAGCATTCACAGACTTGCAGGAACTCAGGAAATCTGGCACCCATTAGTCCCTTAGGTAAAAAAAAAAAAAAGAAAGAAAGAAAACTTTGATGACAAAAATCCAGCTACTCAAGAATGAGGGAAAAAGTGGTTTGGTTAAAGGACCTGTACTGAGCACTGGACCCATACATTTAAACAGAAGCCAAGCAATTTTATATATATATATACATACACACATATTTACAAATCGGAGAAGTGCTACCAAGAAATAAATAAAGGTAAAGGCAGTCAAAGAAACCCGGGAGAAGCAATTTTATGTTTTCTCCCATGCTTTGTTTTTAATTGAGGTGTAATTTACATGTAATAAATTGTATACATTTTTAGTATACAGTTTGACTAATTGTGACAAGCATATAAACCCCTATAAACACTACTCCAATCAAAAAATACATAACATTTCCATCAACCCCAGAAAGTTCCCGCATGTCTATTTTGGGCTACTCTCCAGACCCTAGAGGCCACCGTTGTTCTGATTTCCATCACCCGCTCGAGACCTCTGTGTTAACGGAGTCCTACATGGAAGATGCATCCATGTAGCTACACGTATCAGTAGTTTGTTTTGTACCGTTGGGTCATATTTCACGGATATACCAAATGTGTTTGTACTTGTTTCCAGCTTTTGCCTATTATAACTAAAGCGACTATTCACATTCCTGTATATTGTCATTTCTCTTGGATAAATACCTTGCAATGGATTAGCTGGGATATAATAGAGCTGCATATTTACCTCTGTAATAAATAGCCCAACAGGTCACAGTGGTCATATCATTCTACCACAGAGGGCAGATGTTTAATATTGTTCGGTTTTCAAACTGTAACCATCTAAGTGGTTGTAAGGTGTATCTCTTTGTAGTTTTATTTTATTTTTTTTATTGAATGTATTGGTTCACAAAACCATACAGGTTTCAAGTGTACAACTCAACAAAACATCTCCTTGTAATTTTAATGTATGTTTATCCAATAACAGATGATGCTGAGCTTTTTTATTTTCATGTGTTTATTGACATTTTATATATTTTCCTTTGGAAAGGGGCTGTCCAGAATTGCTTTGCAAATATTTTCACCCAGCTTGTTACTTGCCTTTGAACTTTTTGAAGAGTGTCTTTTGAAGAGCAGATGTTTTTCATGTTAATGAGGTCCAATTCATCAATCTTTCCTCTCTCATAGGTAGTGCTTTTTAATGTCCTTTAAACAAATGTTGCTGTCTGTGGTCAAGATAATAATTCTTGGTTTTCTTTTAGGAGCCTTCTAGTTTTGCATTGTGTGTGTAGATGTGTGTACCTCTTGAATAATTTTTTTTGTATATAGTATGAATTAGGGTTTAAGGTTTATAGGATTTTTAAATATGTGGATATCTAGTTGTCCTAACATTGTTTATTAGATATATTTTCCTTCCCTGGCCAGGGTGGCTCAGTTGGTTGAAGCGTCACCCCAGGCATGCAACAGAGTCACGGATTCAATTCCCGGTCAAGGCACTTGCCAGGGTTGTGGGTTCGATCCCCAGTCAGGGTGCATTTGGGAGGCAGCTCATCAATGTTTCTCTCTCACGTCAATGTTTCTCTCTCACATCAATGTTTCTCTCTCTTTCTCTCTCCCTTCCTCTCTCTAAAAATCAATAAAAATATAAAATAATAATATTTTCCCTCTTCCATTAAATCACACTGTCATCATTGTTGAAAATAAGTTGACTGTATTTGTGTGGATTTATTTTGAGATTTTTCTAATCTGTGCCACTGATCCATCTGTCTGCTCTAGAAAATGGCTTTGATTCCTCTGGTTTTATAACATCTTAAAATCAGGTAGGATATCTTCCAACATTGTTCTTTATCAGAAAGTTTTGACTATTCTAGATCCTTAGCATTTCTATATAATATTTACAATTCTCTTGTCAATTCCTTTTAAAAAAAAAAAAGACTGGTGTGATTTTGATTGAGATTATGTTGAATTTATAGACCAATTTAGGAAGAATAAACATTTTGGGTCTGTCTTCCAATATATTAACATGAAATATCTCTTCATTTGTTTTTTATTTTGTTGATTTCTGCTTTTCTCTCTTTTATATCCTTTCTTCTTAGTTTGATTTAAATTTGTTCTTTATAGTCTGGCTTCTTTTGATGGAAGCTTGAACAATGGATTTCAAACACCTTTTCATTCCTATGTTTATCTTTTCTCTTAAAAGTTTTGTAGTGTAAGTCTTACATTTATAATCCATTTCAAGTTAATTTTTATCTATGGTGTACAGTAAGGGTCAAGATCCACTTTTTTACATTGTGATTATTCCAGCACAATTAGTTGAAGACATCATTTCACCACTAAATTGCATTGAGCTTTTGCAGGAAATCAATCGGCCAAATTAATATGTCATCTATTTCTCCACTCTCTACTCTGTTCCGTGTATCTAAATGCATATATGTCTGTCTATATTATATTCCCTTGATTACTGTAGTTTTATAGTAAGTCTTGAAGTCAAACTTTGTTCCTCTTTTTCAAAGTTGTTTTGGCTATTCTAGGTTCTATGCATTTCCACATAAATTTTAGAGTTCACTAATACATTTATAGAAAATTTATAAATTTGCTAGCATTTAGTAAAGTACATTTTAATTGGAATATATACATCATTTGGAGAGAATTGAGTTCTTGACACTATTATATCTTTTTTTTTTTTAATCCTCACCAGAGGATATTTTTCCATTTATCTTCAGATTGAGTGGGAGAGGAGAGAGAAAGGGAGAGAAACATCGATGTGAGAGAGACACATCAATTGGTTGCCTCCTGAACGACCCTGACCAGGACCGGGGACCAAACCGCAACTGAGGTACGTTGCTTTGACCAGAATCCACCCATGACTCTTTGGTCCATGGGCCAATGCTCTAACTGCTGAGCCAGACTGGCCAGGGCAACTATTATATCTTTTGATCCATGAACATAGTTTACATCTCCAGTTATTTGTGGCTTTTTTAATGCTTTCACCAAAGCTCTTTTGTTTTCAAGGTACAGCTTGCACAATTTTTGTCAAATTTATCCCTAGGTATTTCATATTTATCATACTATTTTAATAGAGTTGCTTTTTGAATTTTAATTCTGTAGTTGCTCATTGTTACATACAGTATTGTATAGATTATATGCAATTGATTTTTATATTGATTTTGTATCCTGCAACTTTGCTAGGTTCACTTATTAGTTCTTACAGTTTTTTTGTAAATTTCTTAGAAATTTTTACATAGATGATCATGTCATCTACAAATAAAGTGCAATTTAATACTTTATTTCCAGTTTAGATCTCTTTTACTTCTTTTCCTTGCCTTAATGCACTGGCTAGCTCCTTCAGCACAATGTTGAGTAGGACTGGAAAAAGCAAATATTTTTTCTTTCTTTGTTATCTAAGGTGAAGAGCATTAATTCTTTCAGGATATAAGTTTATAAGAGATGTACTTTATCAGGTTGAGAAAGTACTTCTATTTCTGGTTTGCTGGAAGTTTTTATCATGAATATCATATGCTTTTGATGCATCAATTGAGGTGATCAGAGGGTTTTTCTTTGTAGTCTATTAATATGGTGAATTACATCAATTGATTTTCAAATGTTGAATCAATTTGCATTTGGGGGTTCTAAGTCCACTTGGTCATGATGTGTTATTCTTTTTATGTATTGTTGAATCCAATTAGCTAAAACTCAGGATATTTAACCTACTTTTATAAGGGATATTAGTCTGCCAATTTCTTTTCTTTTAATATCTATCTCTCATTTTGTTATCAGAGTAATTCTGGCCTCAAGAATAAGTTGGACTGTGCTCCTTCCCACAGTTTTCTAAAGCAAGAGTGTGCAAAATTTGTATCATTTTTTTAAAATAATTCTAGGATGTGCCAGTGAAGCCATTTAGACCTAGAGTTTATTTGTGGGGATTTCTTTTGACTTCAAATTCCATTTTTTAATGGATATAGAGATTTTCAAGTTATCTATTCCTTTTAGAATTAACTTTGGTACTTACTGTCCTTTGAGGAATTCTATGAAATTTATCTAACTTGTCAGACTCATGGGCATAAGATTATTCACAATATTTCTGTATTATATTTTGATATTTGTTGGATGTTTAGGGATGTTCCCTCTCTCATTTCCAATATTGGCAATTTGTATTTTTTCTCTTTTTTCCTGTTGTATATGGCTTGAGGTTTATCAATTTTATTGATCTTCTCAGAAGGTCTTATTTTAGTTTCACTGATTGCCCTTATTCTTTTTATTTTTCTATTTCGTTGAGTTCTGCTCTTATCTCTATTGTTTTCGTATACTAATTTGTGTTTCATTTGTTCTTTTTCTAGTTTTTAAGGCAGAAGCTTAAACTGAGGGTCAACAAAAAGTTTTTATAAAAAGTCAGAGTATATTTTAAGCTTTGAGATTCATATGATCTCTGTTGCAACTAATCAACTCTTTTGTAACATGGAAGCAGCCATAGATAATGCATAAATAAATGAATGGGCTGTGTTTCAATAAAACTTTATTTACAAAAACAGGCAGCAGGTTTTATTTTGCCTATCTGCCATAGTTTGACAAGTCCCAGTCTACATCATTGATTTGAGATGGTTTATCTTTTCTGACATCGGCACCTAGGCCTATAGATTTCTCTCAAGTACTGTTTTAGATGCATTCCACAAATTTTAATTTGTCATATTTTCATTTTCATTGGAAAATAGAGAATGGTTTGGTTGTTGACTACGAATCTGATCCTTACTATTCTCAGTCACCAGCCCCTCCCCACGTGGGCTTAGAGGTACTCTCTCCTGTGCTGTTACTAACTGAATGCAGGTGTCACGTGGAAACTTCCACGGCTGCCATCAAAGTGTCTGTACTGTCCCTCCTCTGAGCCTGCGTGTGAGGTAGTGCCGGTCTACAAAATGTCCAAAGACACCAAACCCCAGACGCCTTTCCAGTCTCCCTTCTCCACCCGTGTCACCTCCATTTCTTGAATAGAATGACTTCATCTTGCGACAACAGGCACCCACTGGCCTGAAACAGAAACGTGGCAAGTTTCCTTCTCCCCGGGGATGGATCCACTGGGGGAAGAACTGCATTCGCCCAGGTTCCTGAAACCCGGACATCAAAACAGGATGAGACATGCGAGAGGCTGCTTGGAGGAAGGAGCAAGAGAAAGAAGGGAGCAGCTTCAGAGTGTGATGCTCACCTGACATGTCTGAAGGAGAAAGAAGGAAAGAGGATTCAGGAGGAAGAGTCCTGGCCTGCAGCAGTTTCAAGAAAGATTCAATAAGGCTATCGGAAATACTTGAGCCAAACCCATCAACTGGGGCAGCCCCACGCCCGCCGGAACGGGCCTGCCTTAGCACCCATGCCACGCTCAGTCACTGGCTAGGAGCACCCTAGGAAATGCGACCTTAGTGTGGGGGATCCCATAAAGACCTTGGAAAGAACTTCCAAACTGTCCGAAGCATCTGAATTCTATCTCCGGTTCACACAGAACGGAGTGGGGGAAAGCAGACGCCTTTGTCGCTCGTTGGTTCATGGCTGCTGTAGTCACCAAGAAGCGGAGCTCACTTCTCTCCCCACGTCACCAGCGCCAGTGGGACACACCCCACTGAAAGATCTTCTGCACTGGCCACGCTTACCTTCCGGAGCAACAACACCTGTCAAAAAATAATACTTGACGTACATATTTTGCTTTGCTCTGAACTGCAAGAACTATAGAAAAATAGGCCCGCTCCAATAAAACAGGCCAATGTTAACCTAAAGGCCACTAGAGGTGCTTCTCAGCACGTCATCAGCATCAGGTGCCTGCAGCAGTGTGTGCTGGCCTGGGCGTCATGGCTATGAACCCCTTGACGGTTGCCCGTTAGTCAGACCACTGAAGCATGGAGACTAGAGCCAGGGCGTGATGGCGTGCATAAATCCTGTGCCTGCCTAGATGGAAAACAGACTGCGGGTGGGTCTTTGAAGGCAAACCAGATTCAGCTCAATGGACCCTTCAGTCTGCACAGAGGATTAGTGAGCCCAGAGTGGCAGAGACTAAACCAGCCAGTACATGGGCCACCTTCACAACTTCTTCAGAAGCAATTTCCCATACACTACAGCAAACCTCCTGGAAGCCCAGAGACAAAAGGCCTCATTGGGTAAACTGAGGCAGAAGAGTAAAACCAAAACCAAACAGCTTTTTCTCAACACCGCCTCCCCTCGTGTGTAAGCTATTGAACCACATGGCTGCGCCTTCCAGCAGAGTCATCATTATTTGCCGTGGCCTGCGATGATCACGGAAGACCTAATGGCTCTTGGTTTCTGGTAACAAACTCTGCTCCTTGGCCCCTCAGATGCCTCAGAAACAGGCTTCTGCCTTTGAAGGCTCTGTAACTCCCCAGCTGTGCTCTCCAATGCTGAAGCGTGAGGCAGGACCTGTCCACACGGATCAGCCCAGGGTTCTGGTTCTGTCCAACTCCTGGCAGAGCCAGCGTGAAAAATTTATTTTAAAATGTCCAGAAATATTTATCAAGCACTCTAACCTGCAGAACTGACAACATGCTATTTTTTTTTTAATCCTCACCCGAGGACATTTCTTTTGCATTTATCTTCAGATAGAGCGGGAGGGAGAGAGGGAGGAAGAGAGAGAGAGAATCATCGATGTGAGAGAGACACATCGACTGGTTGCCACCCACCCGACCCCAACCAGGGCCCGGGACAAACTGCAACCGAGTTACGTGTCCTTAGCGGGAACTGAACCCGGGACTCTATAGTCTGCAGGCCGATGCTCTAACCACTGAGCCAAACCAGCCAGGGTGACAACATGCTATTTTTAAGACTATTTTTCCATTTATTTAATTCCTTCATGTAGTTAACATATACTTATTGAGGTTCTATTCTGTGCAAACCCTTTACTAAGTATCTGGGATGCAAGGACAAGCAAGGAGCTATTGAAATAATCCAAGGGAGCATCTTGGTCCTGGAGTAAGGTCACAAAAGCTGAAGAGAAGGGATATGTGAGGATTAGGAAGATATTTAAGAAGACTAAGTTGCAGCCATCAATGAGCACCTACTGTATGCCATGCAAATAGTTTTCACTAGCAGACTAGTCCAGACTACAGAGACTTCTCTCACCTGGACTATTTCTGCACCTGTCATCACATACCCAGCTCTAATCTGAAATAAGGAGTGAAAAGCAAGACTGGCCAGAGGTGAGGATGAAGAAATCGCAGTGGTCAGATGCCGTGATTTAGGAGATTAGTCTTTGCGCTGAAGACCACGGGAAGCCAGAGACTAAAGCAAATTTAACTATGGAAAGATCATTTTGTCTATGTGCAAAAGTTGGATTGAAGTTGGACAAGACCGAAGGCCAGTTAGGAAACTGGTACAATAATCCAAGTCAAGCATCCTGGTAGCCTGAATTAGAAAAGGGACAGTGGACTGGAAAAATATTAAGAAGGTGAAATTGCAGGATCCGGTGAACAATTGACTGTAACAGGTGACAGAGAGGAGGGGTTGTGATGCCTACATTTCTGGAGACTGTGTGGATAGTGGTGTCATTCCCTGGGCTCAGGACCACAAGGGAGAAGCACACAGGAGGGGAGGAGAAGAAGAGCTCAGTTTTTTTCCATGTTTTCTACGGTTGTTTGCTAGACATCCAGGCACGATGCTTGGTAGACATGGGATGTAGGGATCTAGCATCAGGTAAGGGTTCTGGGCTTGAGTATGGGCTTGAGCGTTTTCAGCATATCCTTGGTAACAAAACCATGATGGAGTGTGGGGTCCTCCCAACAATTTTAACCCCCAACAGATGCATGGCAGCCTCTCAGGATAAGAAGCCTCATCACCTGTGCTTTTAAGCAGGTACCAGAGTGTGTAGTTGAGGGGAGAACTGAGATTGCACTGCAACGTCTCAACAATCAATTGCTGTGAGCTTCTAAGTCATCAGACTTTTCTACCTTCTAACATTGATTTTACTTTTCATATCATAAGATAGTTCAATTTAACTTGAGTCAGGCACTCTAATGCGGAAACATCAAAATACACTTTGAAGACTGTGTGCTATCTCATGTTATCTTCCAGGCTTCTCCTCCTCTCTGGGACCTCCACCTCCTCCTGGCACTTTTCTCATCTTTTTCGTACCCCAAAACCCTGATCTTCCAGATGCTACCTTTCTTTCCCCCTAGCCTGCCTGCTCTCTCTTCTGCCTGCCCTAGTAATTCCCATCATATATCTCTGTGACTGATGAATAGGAAGTTAATCAGAGTGCAGTCAGCTGTACCTTCGAATCATGAACTCATTTTGAGTTGTCTTAATTGAACCGTCTCCCTGGGAAAGATGAACTGTAGATAACAATCAGGAAGGCCTGTGCAAAGGGGAAAGAGATGAGTCTTCTAAAATGAATATATGTCAAAGTCAGATGATAAGAACCTTAGGTTCATGGAAAACCATTCAGTCAGCCAGTCATCACTCAACAAATCTTTACTGTATGCCCCACACCATGATGGGACCTCCAGGAATTCAGGTTTGTGGCTGTCTCTGCCCTCAAGATCTTGCCTTTGCCTGGAGACACCTTGAAAACTATCCGGGGAAGGATGAACTTGGAGTCAGCTTCCTTGCGAGGCCAAAGAAAGAGATGATGGGCTGAGAAAGTGGGCCAGGTGTGAAAACCCTCTCAACATGGTTAGCTTCACCCGCGAGAAAGAAGCCAAGGAGATTGCAGCAGACACTAACTGGTTTTCTCTTTCCAAACTGTTTCTCTTCCTTTGCCAGACAGAGCTGCCAGACCACATTCCCACCGTCCCTTGCAGTTGGGTGTATGAGAGTTCTGGTCACTCAGTTTCACTGGTGCCAGTATATTCAGGCCACCACCACCCTCCCCCCAACCCAGGGGTACAGCTGGAAAGGGGGTGACTCACTCAGAAGGGCTTCAGGAAACAGTATCTTCCTCTCACTGGAGGAAACTATGTCCAGGCAAAGCCAACCTCTGACCCACAGATTCCATTCCCAACTATTTCTAGGAGTGTGGTACCCACTTCACCTCCTGGTTAAAGGAGAGTCAAAAATCAGGGTCTGCAGGCATTAGAACCAGGGCACTTCTTAGCCTCTCTCAAACTTCTGCTCAGAGTCTCGATCACTCAAAATCAAAAGGACGGAGACCAAATTCAACTTAAACTAAGTTCCAGCCAATGTCTGCATTCGGGAAAAATAATTGCAATAGCAATCAGGTTCTGTTTATCACAAGGAAAAATCATTGGTTACCTTTAGTGAGTCTATGTATCACCATTCGAGATGTCAGTCCCAGAGAATACTAATTTAGCTTGAGCTCCTGCTATGAAATGCAACCCAGCTGATATTCAAACATGCATAAACATCGTCATCTGCTAATAGTGGCTAATAGCTTTAATCACGGAATAAAACAAATCAATAATTAACCTTAGCATTAGAAGTGCAACTTGGATTCAAAAATAATGAATTCACTAATGGTTCTTGCTGCCATTAGTACATATATATCAAGGTAAATATGCAAAAATGTGCCCATTTCCAAGTAGCTAATCTATTCATAAATTATCAGATTATGACTTCAATTTGGACATGAAGGAGGGCAATAAATAATACATCCACTAAGTTATCTCTAATTTACTAAGAAAACTATTAGCTTACATGAAACCATTTATTTACCGCCCGTATCCCCATTACACTCCAGGTCAGCGCCAGAAGCAGGTGGCACGGAGCAGGTGGCGTGAGCCCTCTGGGTTAAGGAGCCCACCTCCCAGCAGAGTAGGCGACCACAGCCATGTGATGATGGCTCTGACAGAGGGCAGCTTCGTGCCGGGGCTGCACACAGACAGGTGCACATGCGCTGCCTGGCAAAGCCCAGAAAAGACAGTGATTGTGATCAAAGAGGTGACGCTTGAGTTAGGCACTGAAGGATGAGTAGAGGTTGCCAGACAGACAAAACGTGAAAGGCCAAGAAATAAAAATAATTTCAAAAAGGAACACAATGTCTCTAAGACACTGCAAGTATATCTATGTGGCTACAAAATCAGAGACACATAAGGACACAACAGGCATTAGGATCGAAGAGTCAAAGTGGGCCTGATCACAGAAGTCCTTGGGTGTCTTGCTGAGGTTCTTAGTTTTTTCCTATTATGCAATGGAAACCAAAAAAAAAAAAAACTGTCCTATTGGTAATTAGAAATAAGACACACAAGCACTGAGAATTCTGTTCATATGCCTTTTGTGGCCAGTACAGGTAGGTTTTATTGAAGGAAATGTATATTTATCTTGTTTGTCTCCAATCTAAGCGATTACCCTGAAGACTCAAATGACTGAATAATTCTCAGGATTTGGGAAGTGCTAAGCTGGACAAGCCTCATAATAAATGAAGACATTTCTACCCAAAGGCTAGCCTGTACGTGGATCATATTCGGTTTTATTTACATGTGAATATGATTTGTTTTGTGATGTTTCCTTTTTAATGTATATTTAAATAAGTGTCATTCTTTAAAGATAATCTGGCAGATTCTCTTTTTTATAAAGAGTAATATGGCAGATATCTTTGGTTACCTACCCAGAGGCCAATTCCTTCTTTTACATAATAGAGAGCCCTGATTTTATTCCAGTGTCCACTCGTCCTCCTGACTTGGATAAATTCTGATTGGTCAAAGTCAATTGGGTAGGTGGCATTCTCCTTGTCACTGATTGGTTTAGGTACAGGCCTATGACCAAATTATGGTCAATGATGTGTAAGATGAGATCTGCCAGGGCTTCTGGGTAAAGTTTTTTTCTGATTTTATATATATATATATATATTCTGTATCTCATTCTGTCTAAGAAGTATTAGGAGCCTATCAGCTATTGTGAGGGAAAGCACCCTGAGGCCATTTCAGTTCTTAAAGACAGCAAACCAGAAAAATAAAAAAAGAGCCTGAGTTTTTCATTATGCAGCCAAATTACTGAAGTAACCAAGTTGGATACACCATATTTTGAGGCTTCTTATATGAGATAATAAATTTCTTCTTGTTCAAGCCAGTGGCTCAGAGCATCCTTGCTGTCACAGGTGGCCAACAGAAGGCCTGGTTCATCTGGTACACACTAATGCCACCATCTGGGTTATAGCCAGCATTTATTCTGATAGGACAGAGCCTGTGCTCTTAAAATATGTCATTACTCCTCGTCTAGGAGGACCTCCCAAAAGTCACAGACAAAGATAATTTTGAAAGCAGCAAGAGAAAAAGGACTTATCACATATAAGGGAATGCTATTAAGATTATGGGTAGATTTTTCAGTAGAAACCTTGCAGGCCAGAGGAGAGTGAAAATGATATATTACAAATATTTTTTTTCTTTATTGATTTGAGAGAGAAAGGAAGGGAGAGGGAGAGGGAGAGAGAGATAGAAACATCAATGAGAGAGAACATCGATTGGCCACCTCCTGCATGCTGCCCACTGGGGATTTGGCCCACAACCTGGGCATGTGCCCTGACCAGGAATCGAACTGGCGACCTCTTGGTGCATGGGTCGATGCTCAACCACTGAGCCACACCAGCAGGGCACAAATATTTTTTTTTAAGCTATCAACCAAGGCCCTGGCCAGGTGGCTCAGTTGGTCAGAGCATCATCCCATACACCAAAGGGTTGCAGGGTTGCAGGGCTGCAGGTTTGATCCCTGGTCGGGGTGCATACAGGCAACTGGTAGATGTTTCTTTCTTCTCTCTCTCTCCCCTCCCCTTTCCTCTCTCTCTCTCAAATCAGTAAACATATAATCAGGCGAGGATAAATAAAGAAGCTAGCAACCAAGAAAACAATACCATGCAGAGCTTACCTTAGAAATGAAGGAAAGATAGACTTTTCCAAACAAAATTTGAGGAATTTCACCACTAGACCTGCCTTAC
Source organism: Tadarida brasiliensis (assembly GCA_030848825.1). Taxonomy (NCBI): domain Eukaryota; kingdom Metazoa; phylum Chordata; class Mammalia; order Chiroptera; family Molossidae; genus Tadarida; species Tadarida brasiliensis. Next base: position 65,441,867 of record CM061270.1, on the reverse strand, counting down.
ATGAAAGGTCATATATGACAAACCCACAGCCAACATCACGCTCAACAGGCAAAAATTAAATGTTTCCCTTAAGATCAGGAACAAGACAGGGATGTCCACTTTTACTATTCTTATTCAACACAGTACTGGGAGTCCTAGCCACAGCAATTAGACAAGAATAAGAAATAAAAGGCATCCAAATTGGAAAGGAATAAGTAAAACTATCACTATTTTCAGATGACATGATACTGTATATACAGAATATTAAAGATTCCACCAAGAAACTACTACAACTGATAAATAAATTCAGTAAAGTAGCAGGGTACAAAGTAAATATCCAGAAATCAGTTGCATTTTTATACACCAACAATGAACTATCAGAAAGGTAAACTAAGAAAAAATCCCATTCACAATTGCTTCCAAAAAATAAAATTCCTTAGAATAATTTTTTATTGATTTTTAGAGAGAAAGGAAGGGAGAGGGAGAGAGAAAGAGAGAAGCATCAATATGAGAGTGAAACATCAATCGGCTGCCTCCTGTAAGCCTCCAAACTAGGGATCAAGCCCAAAATCTGGGCATGTGCCCTGACCAGGAACTGAACCTTAGTGCACAGGATGATGACCAACCAACTGAGCCACACCAGCCAGGACAGAATAAATTGAATCAAGGATGTAAAAGACCTATTCTTGGAAAATTATAAGACACTAAAGAAAGAAATTGAAGAAGATACAAATAAGTGGAAACATATACCATATTCATGGATAGGAAGAATTAACATCCTTAAAATGTCCATACTACCCAAAGCAATCTATAGATTAAATGCAATCCCTATCAAGATACCAGTGGCATATTTCATATTTCACAGAACTAGAATAAATATTCTAAAAAATATTATGGAACCACAAAAGACCCCAAGTAGCCACAACAATCTTAAGAAAGAAGAACAACGTTGGAGCAATTCACGCTACCTGAAATCAAAGTACACTACAAGGCCATAGTAATCAAAACAGCATGGTATTGGCATGAAAACAGACATATAGATCAATGGAACAGAAGCGAGAGCACACACCTTTATAGTCGATTAATGTTTGACAAAGGAGGCAAAAACATAAAACTGGATAAAGATAGTTTATTCAATAAATGGTGTTGGGAAAATTGGACACATTTGTGCAAAAAAAAAAAATAAAATTAGACCATCTTCTCACACTGTACACAAGAATAAATTCAAAATGGATTAAAGACTTAAATGTAAGACCCAAACCATAAAAATCCCAGAAGAAAACATAGGCAGTAAAATCTAGGACATTTCTCATAGCAATATTTTTTTAATATATCTCCTCAGACAAGGGAAACAAAAGAAATCAAAAACAAATGGGATCACATCACACTGAAAAGTTTTTGCACAGCAAAGGAAACCATTAACAAAATGAGAAGACAACCCACTGAATGGAAGAACACATTCGCCAATGATACATCTGATAAGGGGTTAATATCCCAAATTTATAAAGAACTTATATAACTCAACACCAAAAAAACAAACAATCCAGTTTAAAAATGGTCAAAGGATCTGAATAGACACTTATCCAAAGAGGACATGCAGATGGCCAATAGACATATGAGAAGATGCTCACTGTTAATAACCATCAGAGAAATGCAAATTAAACTCACAATGAGATATCACCTCATACCTGTCAGAACAGCTATAATCAGTAAATCAACAAATAACAAGTGTTGGCCAGGATGTGGAAAAAAGGGAACCTTTGTGCACTGTTGGTGGAAATGTAGATTGATTCAGCCATCATGGAAAACACTGTGGCGTTTTCTCAAAAAATTAAAAATGGAACTGCCTTATAACTCACTTCTGGAATATATTTGAAGAAATGCAAAACACTAATTCAAAAGAATATGTGCACCTTTATGTTCATAGCAGCATTGTCTACAATAGCCAAGATTTGGAAGCAACCCAAGTGTCCTTCGGTAGATGAGTGGATAAAAAAACTGTGGTACATTTACACAATGGAATACTACTCACCACAAAAAAAGAAGAAAATCTTACCTTTTGAGACAACATGGATGGACCTGGAGAGTATTATGCTAAGTGAAATTAGCCCATCAGAAAAAGACAAATACCATATGGTTTTACTTATATGTGGAATCTAATGAACAAAATAAACTAATAAACGAAATAGAAACAGACTCATAGATACAGAGAACAGACTGACAGCTGTCAGAGGGGAGGGAAGGTGGTGGGCTGGATAAAAGGGGTGAAGGGATTAAACAAAAAACAAAAAAAAACTCATATACACAGACAACAGTATGGTGATTACCAGAAGGAAAAAAGGGGCAGGGGAAGGTAGAAATGCTAAAAAGAGTTCTTCAAACTGAAATGAAAGGATGCTAATTAACAACATAAAAACATATGAATGTATAAAACTCATCAGTAAAGATAAATATGTAGTCAAAGTCAGATTCTCTAAAATTGTAATGGTATATAATTCACTGTCAACTCTAGTTTAAAAGTTAAAAAACAAATGTATTGAAAATAACAGTAACTAAATAATTTGTTATTGAATACACAGTATAAAAAAGGTGTAAATTATAACATCAATAACTTAAACTGTGAAGAAAGGAGAAGAAACAGTATAGTTTCTGTATGCATGACAGTTAAGTTGTTAACAGCTTAAAATAGAATGTTATAACTATATGTTAGAGCAATCCCTCCTTATCATGGTTTCACTACCTGCTGTCAACTGGGGTTCAAAAATAATAAATGGAAAATTCCAGAACTAAACAATTCATAAATTGTGCACTGTTCTGAGTAGTATAATGAAATGTCATGCATTACACTCCATCCTACCTGGACATGAATTATTCCTTTGTCCGATGCATCCACGCTGTATATGCTGCCTGCCTACTAAACACTTAGTTGCCATCTCGGTTATCAGATCGACTGTCTTGGTATCACAGTGCTTGTGTTCAAGTGACCCTCATTTTATTTAATAATGGTCCAAGAACACAATAGTAGTGATGCTGGCAATTCAGATTTTCCAAAGAGAAGTTATAGCTTCTTTAAGTAAAACGGTGAACATTCTCAACTTAAGAAGAAAAAAAATAATATGCTGAGGTTTCTAAGATCTATGGTGAGAAAAAAATCTTCTGTCCATGATACTGTGAAGAAGGAGAAAAGAAAAGCATGCTAGTTTTGTTCTTGTACCTCAAATTGCAGAAGTTATGGCCATAGTATGTGTGATAAGTGTATAGTTAAGATGAAAAGAGCATTAAAGTTGTGGGTGGAAGACATATACAGAAAAATGTGTTCCATTGGTGGCAATGTGTTGCACCAGAAAGCATTGAGCCTATACAAAGACTTCAGCAAGGGATCCCCTGAAACAAGTGACACCAAGCTATTTACTGCAAGTAAGGAATGTTTGCATAGATTCAGTAATAAGCTTGAACTGAAAAACATAAAACTTACTGAGGAGGCTGCATCTGCTGATGAAGAAGCTGCTGCCACATTTCCAGCAGAATTCAAGAAGTTGATTAGGGTTGATTAGTATCCACAGTGTCAGACATCTGCTGGAGGTCTTGAAACATATATCCTGTGGTAAAGGGAAACTACTTATTTTATTAAGCCTCATGGTAACCACCAAGGAAAAATCTGCAGAGGATACACACAAAAATGAGATAAATGATTAAAAGCATATTGCCACAAACAGTCATCAAATCACAAAGGAAGACAGCAAGAGATGATAAGAGACACAGAAGAACAACAAAACAGTGAGAAAACAATTCACAAAGTGGCAATATTAAGTCCTTAGTTATCAATAATTACTTTAAATATAAATGAATTAAATTCTCTATTCAAAATTCATTGAATGTCAAATAGATTTTTTAAAAAGATCCAAAAATATACTGTCTATAACAGACTCAGTTTACCTTTAAGGACACACATAGGCTGAAAGTGAAGGATGGAAAAAGATATTACAAGCAAATAGTAACCTCCCCCCCACACACACACACACACACAAGCAGTGGTGGCTATACTTATGTCAGAAAAAAAAGACATTAAGCTAAAAATGGTCACAAGAGACAAGGCAATTAGGCCACAAAAGGTCTCAACCAATTCAAGAAGATAGAAATTATGTCAAATATCTTTTCCAACCACAATGATATGAAACTAGAAATCAATAAAGGAGGAAAATTGGAAAATTCACTAATACATGGATAATAAACTACACACTCTGAAAGACCAATGTATGAAAGATGAACTCAAAAGGAAAATCAAAAAATATTCTGAGACAAAAATGGAAAGACAACATACCAAAATATATGAGATGCAGCAATAGCGGTTCTAAGAGGAAAGTATATAGCTATAAGTGCCTGCATTAAGAAAAAAAAAAGAATTATCTCAAATAAATAGCCTAACATTATACCTCAAGGAACTAGAAAAAGAAAACCAGCTAACCCCAAAATTAGCAGAAGGAAAGAAATAATAAAAATAAGAAAAGAAATAAATCGAATAGAGAACAGAAAAACAATAGAAAAGAACAACAAAACTAAGAGTTGACTTTTTAAAAGATAAACAAAATAGACAGACTGTAGCTAGACTAACCAAGAAAAACAGAGAGAGAGGACTCAAGTAAATGAAATTATAAATGAAAGATAAGACATTACAGCTGGTACCACAGAAATACAAAGGATCATAGAAACTACCATAAACAATTATATACCAACAAACTGGACAAACTAGAAAAAATGGATAAATTCCTTAAAACATAAAACTAATCAAGACTGAATCATAAAGAAATATAAAATCTGAACAGACTAATAATGAGTAAGGAGATTGAATCAGTAATCAAAAATCTCTCAAGGAAAAAAAAAGTCTAAGACCAGATAGTTTTACTGGTGAATTCTACCAAACATTTAAGAAAAAATTAATGCCAATTTTTCTCAAACTCTTTCAAAAAATTGAAGAGAGAAAACTCCCAAATTCATTTTATGAAGTCAGCGTTACTCTGATCACAAAACTAGATAAGGATATTACAAGAAAACTAAACTACAGGCCCTTGTCCCTGATGAATAATGAATATAGATGCAAACATCCCCAGAGTACCCAGAATGACAACAAGAGACTTTGTTGTATTTGGAAAATATAAAGTGCCATTGCTGATCTGCAGATCTTAGAAAGGGAGCTGACATCAATCTGTGTTAGAGTCATCAGTCTGACTGTAGAGTTGAGAATGGCATAGATAGAAAGAGCTCAGTAGGCAGGGAGTCCAGAGCCATAGTTCTAATAGGAGCAATGGGGATGGAGAGGAGGAGATAGGTTAGAGGGTATTTAGGAAGTGATATCATAAGACTTGATGACTCCTTGGTTATGCAGAGCAAGAAGGGAGACAGAATCAGATGAGTTTATGTATATGATACGTATACCAGGTCACCATAACAGACATTCTGTGTCGTCATGATGGAAAAATACTTCAACGACATCTTGACAGACAGGTACTTCATGTCATAGTGACAGACAAGTACCATTTCTCATGGTGACACGCAAGTATACCAATTATTATGTCAGGTACACCATGTTATAGACAGATATGACACCTTTTGCATGACCATGGCACGTATTTATGTCTTCATGACATACAGAAAAAAATGGGTCAACGTGAGAAAGAAATAGGCTGCTATATGTCAGACAAAAACATCTTAGCAACTAAAAGACACACAAAGGTAGTGTGACAAATTTACTGTGCCTTTGTTATAAGTGAGTTTGATAGCTTCCACTCTTCATGAAAGTGGAATTATTTATGTACATAGTCATAAAGCTAAGTGATGATTTTCAACAATGGAGAAGTTTTGCATTTTGCTTAAACAGTCCTTATAATAAGTGCTGAGAACTCTTTACTCAGATTAGCAGTCCCTGTGCTGATGGGTGCCACCATCACCTGGTCTCCCCTCTCCATGGGGGTAGCAGCCAGAAGGGAAACTAGCTCCTCCAGGATGAGCACCAAGTGTTTTCACTACTTTATTCACTCATTTTGTGTTTAATATTAGGTGGTATTTACTATGTTCCCGGCACCCATTTTTAAATGCTTTCACATTCTACCTTAATCCTTATAACAACTCTATGAGGCAGAAATATTATTCCCATTTAACTGATGGAGAAAGTGAGGCACCAGAGGCCATACAGGATAATGGGTGGTGAAATCAAGATTCACAACTAAGCAGCCTGGTCTAAGCTCTTTTTTATCCTGGCATCCAACCTTATCACCTCTACCTGAACAATCGTCTACATCTCTTAGAATGCTCTCAGCTGTAACGGAACTCATCTCAAACTGGCTTGAACATTAAAAAGAATGTATTGGCCCCATAACTGAATTAGGTGTGGTCTTAGGCAAAGCTTCATTCAAAGGCTCAAGGGCTATGACCAGGACCTGAGTTCTAACTCTCAAGTTCTCCGCTGAAGTTTCTTGGCATTAACTTTATCCTGTGCAGGCTCCCCCTGATTGCTACCAGATGCTGTCCACGGTACTTGGACAAGTTTCTAGGTTCTAATCCAGAGGAAGAGACAGGTCCACATACCTGATATCTCAAGTCTTTAGGTTGACTCATGCTGGCCCTTGGTGACCTGGATTTAGTCATGGGACTCTCACTAAATTAATCACTGTGACTAGCTGCTGGGAGGATGGTGTGGGGTTAACGGGATTCACTGATCCAGTTAACCAGGTCCAAACCTATAGCTGGAGATAGAGGTAATTCCTTCCAAACCACAGCATGGAAAATTTCCTTTTGGCAGAGAAAATAAGGGAAATAAATCCTGCACAGGAAACGAACAAATTTTATTTCACCATCTTATCCCCACCACCTAGATTAATACCTGGCACAGAGCAAATGCTCAGGGAATGTGCTATTTGGATGGCTGGCTGGCTGGCTGGCTGGATGGATGGATGGATGGATGGATGGATGGATGGATGGATGGATGGATGGATGGACGGATGGACAAATGGATGGACGGATGGGTGGACAGATGGAAAACTCATGACTAGGACAGAAAAGCTGAACTGAAACATTTTTTAACCTTCGCAAGCTCCAAATTATTTACCAAGAGTCACATGGACCAAAGTGAGGGTGGGATGACTGAGACTTTTTTCCTTTTGGAACTCACAAATTTGCCCACAGAGTCTCTTCAGTGATTATAATTAGGCTGCCATTCTTGACTCTTGAACTTGAGAGAGGAAGACTTACTTGCATCTCTTAGGGTTATTAGTGAATCCGACTCTGCTGGGAGTCATGGGTTATAGTGTAAGGCTCCACTGTCTCCACCCTTGAGCAGCCCTGGTCCTCAGCTACATCTATGGAGAAACTACTGGGTTCCTGCCTCTACTTGAAAATATCCTATATCTGGTTCAAGTGTGTCTTAAATCATTCATTCTGGAACTCTCTAAAGGTCACTGAGGAAGGAAAACATACTACTCATTAAAGGGAAATGTTGATTTTTCCACATTCCAACGTGAACTACAAGAGCTCAGAACTCACTCCATCCCTGTATCCTTACACACATCAGGCCCCCAATGCAAATTGGGCCTAGAAACAATCAAAGCCCCTTGTAGCACGGGCATCACCATGGCTCTGGTCCCTTGATACTCCCCTTCGTGCCCCAGCCCCACAAGGTGCTGCACCATGGCTCCCATGATTTCCTTGGAGTTAACTGACAGACAACACATTTGGACTCAATTGTCAGCTTTGTCCTCAACACCCCTGATAAAACACATTGCTGTATTGGCACTTCAGCTCTCTGCCCACCCTAGGTCCTTTGGAACTAAGGCCGGGTCTGTGTCGACACCGAATCCCTGCCTCATATCAAGAGAAGCCAGCAAGTTAGAGAGGAAGATCCTTACAATCATGGAAAGCTCTTAAAGATTGTATTGTCAAACACCTAAGAGTATGACTGAGAACTATAAGAGGGAAAGGGGGAAATAACACGCCCAGAGCCACACTGGGATAAAAACCGGAACCAGAACCGAAGCCTTCCCAGCCCCAGGCCAGAACTTAGTGAAAACACGATTGTCTTTACAAACCTGGTCTCGCCAAATGGCCATCACTTTGCTCATGCTGTTTACAAGGATCCCACGTGTGTCTATGTGTGTATCTATGTGGGTGACACATGACAAAAGGAGACCTGAAGACTTTCAAAGGATATTTATAGGGACATAGCACAAACATCCCTCCAGCTTGACAATGTCCTACCTACTAAGAGACATCCTTCAGGGAAGAACTGAGAATACGACAGCCCACTTCTGTGCACAGGGACACAAAGCCACCCCTACTTAAAAACCAAAGGAATTTAACATTCCAAATGCAGATTGCCCGAGTCCTTTGCCCTCTTGCTGCAGACTGTGCTGCCACTGCCAGCGGTGCTCCGTGGCCAGGTCAGCGTGGACCAGTAGCTAACGGCTAGAGAGATGAGGTGAAAAGCTGCCATGCTCCTTCCTCCGGTTTCTCTGCACTTATTTAAAAGCCAATTCATTCCATGTAAAGGCCCAAGATGCGTGTAACTACACTGAAAATCGAAGTCACCTAGGAAACTAGAAAATGGAGATGGCTAGAATCTGGTTTGGAGAAAGATACAAGGATGAAAAGTGGTCACCAAAGCTACGGCGGTTGCCAGTTTCTCCTGGTCATCCCTGCCATGTATGGCTGGGAATAGAGATGCAAGGCGTTTGAGAACCAGCGTAACTTCCAGGGGACACCTGTCCACCATGCAGTGGGAGCCACAAAGGAATGGAGCTGATTGACAGCGACAGCCAGCCACAGCTCACTCTCAGGAACATACCGCTCCCTGGACAGGTGTTCACAGAGTACTGCATGTACCTCCCCTCTCCCAGTTGACTGTAAGTTCCTTAGGGCTGGGGATAGAAAGGAGTCCTTTCTCTGCCCACCTCAAGCCCAGCAGAAGCTCTGCCCAGTGTTCATGTTTGCTTCATTCCCAGCCACACTTCCTTCTCCTTCCTATGAACCCACAGACTTTGCTTGTGATATCTTCATCCTGACGAGATATATTACTTTGCTGTGGGTATGTACATCTTATCTTATCTCAAGTCTAAACCCCTGAAAGGTAGACTGTCCATCCCTACTACTCACTCACTGCCTACTGTAGTGCTTGGCCATGGACCACCCAGCAAATGGCTGAACAAACAAAGCCTTGGTCTATATTGAGGCTCCACTTCACCTGCGGTGGTCTTAGCAGCCCACCCTCGTGTGTCTTTCATAAAGTACATGTCCAGTGAATGTTTGTCTGTGGAACTGTGCGACCAGCCCTTCCTTCCGGAAGCCTCCAGGTTGATCACTATGGTCACTTGCTCAGAGGCACACAGGCTGCCTGTGAAAATCCAGGACAGGGGTGAGCGCGGCCCGCCAGAAGCCCCTTCTCGGCAGGAGTCACAGCTTGTCTTTCTTTCCAAATGCAAGGAAAGGGAAGAAGTGATGTCTGGCCAATTCTAAAGCAACATCAGGGCCTATCACAAGGTCAGAAGTCAGCAAAGCCAGATTTCCAAACAAAGCTGGAATGCATTGGAAGAAGCAATGCTTAAACTCTCCCAAGACGAAAATAGCTGAAGAATGATGTTTGAGGAACTCAGATTTAACTCAGCAAGTTGGGCAAGATGAGCTGTGAGCTGGGCAGTGAGACAAGTGATGAACTCATCCTCCAGCCACCCACAAGCTGACCCAACCTGCAGCCGCTGGAGAGGTGGAGGCTTTGGTTGGCTTTTTAAATGGTGGAGAGAAATGGCCGTGACTCCGCGGACCCCAGGGCCAGATCAGAGGTTTACTTGGACACCTAAAGCAGCTGGCTCTGAGTAAGACGTGGTTTTGAGACGGGGGTGGCGGGGGAGGAGGCCCCAGAGGAAGGGTAGAAATGCAATTTGTAAAATCTTTGAATTGTGATAAAAATCCAATACTGTTGGGCTGAGTGAGGGCTGGGAATCTCATCTGCTCTGTGAACCGTCCCCGGCGTGCAGGGGAAGGGGCTGGGTTTTGTCATCTCCAAAAGGCAGCAGTAAAAGAACCATCCTGTGGCCGAGGCAGAGCCAAGCTGACATTTCAGCCAGAGATGCATTCCTTGCAAGGGCCCGGATTTTAAAGAATGTGCTTTCCAGCCTCTCCCCGAAGCTCACACGCAAAGCCCAGGCAGAAGCAGCTGTGTGTGCAGTGAGATGTGTTTTTCTCATTACCCTTAGCTGCCTTTCAAGGCTTGCTCACCCACTCCTCCCTCCTGGCACCTTTCCCAGATGGGGGGGGGGCCTTTGAGGGGAACCCACTTTGGAAGGAAGGCGAAAGGGGATGTTTTCAGGTATAGCTCTTCCGAGGACTCGCCGTATAGCATCAGGTTCACAATGAGTTTGTACGTCAAGGGGAGAGCGCTATCTGCCTCAGAAGCCCACAGATCTCCCCTCTGATGTGTGGGAAGTTCACGTCTGAATGCTGCTTACGAGGTCCTGGCATGTATTCATTCATTCACTCGCCCATTCGTTTAACAAATGTTTCCTGAAAACCTCTCTTTACCGAAATACACACAGAGGCAAGAGTGTCAGCCCTGAAGCCATGTCTCAAACCATCACAAAGCAACCACTTGTGATGTTTTTCTGGCCAGGGGCTGCAATGCCTTGCTGAGCTCTGCTGTGGCCTCTACCTGGAGTGAAGGAAAAGGCCTGACCATCTGGAAGACGACAAATGACCATGTCCGCATTTTAGTGCTCTCAGCCAATCAAGCAATAAATATAAATTGAATATTGCCTATGGGTCTATGAATCAGAATGTATTTCTGGTTAAACTGCAAATATGGGTTTGGTATATAAAAAATTTCACTCTGCACACAGGTTTGACAGGATGTTCCAATCCAGGATACTGGTGATCAAAAAGCCGAAGTCATTTCAAACCTTCTGGACACAATAGAATCTTCAGAATAAGTTTATTGGTGAACAGTTATTTTTATTGCTCAGTTAAAGCTGAACTTTTTCATTAAACAATAGGGGTGCTATTTTGCTTGGAGCTTTACAATATTCAGCCACTGAGATGAGAAAGAAAAAAAAACTCCAGGTAATTTGACAAGTGATTTCTGCAGTGGTACCAAAGTCACTCATAAAAGTAAAGTCTAAGAAAGCATTGCAACTAGCCAGAATGTCTTAGAAGCTCTTATTCTACTTAGTAGAACTTATCAAGAAAAGTGTCCAAAGTATATGCATTTTTCCAGTCTCTAAATTATTTCGTAAACATTATAGTGTAATAATATCACTATAGATATCAATACAATAGTCATTCCCACACAAAGTTATATGGCTTTTGAGACAGATGTTATATATGTTTTGGTCTTTGTTAAGAGATTTTGGATACCGAAAAGCACAAACCATGCTTATGAACACAACACTATGATGAATATCAATTCTTCACGAGAACACTAAGAACAGAAATCCAGTGTTGGAAAGGGTATGCAATGCCCATTGCCTCCAGATAAGCCCCCACCCAAATCAAGCATCCGCCATGTTTCCTGAACTATAATGTAAAGATATTAATAGGTGTGAGATACTAACAGGTGTTCGCCGCTGAAAGGTTCAGCAGTCAACTAAGTTTGGAAACATGATAGATTAAACCAAACCAAATAAGTTGGCATTTTTGTTGTTGTTTGCTTATTCATTCGTTTGTTTTTATTGCTGATCTTGGAGGTGCTTTAATATGCTAATGCACACAGCGAATTCTAAGCTGGGAATGGAGTAGGTTCCATTTTCTAAACTTAATTGACCACAGAACACTTTGTCAGGGGATACCAGTCTTCTGTGAGAAATACTTCTATAGGGGACAATTAACTCTGTCTTGGTTACAAATATTTGAGGAATCATCTTGGCCCTTCAGAATTTTCATTGATCCCCACAGTACTCTACATATAATACCCTGAATTCCAAATAGTTTTCCATTTTACGTGTGCCTTAATATATTGATATATCTGAAGTTACATGACATCACAGATCTGTGTTCCCTACTAGACTGGGATCCTCAAGATACAAATTATGCATCCACATGTCCTCAGTGCCTGGTCCATGGTCAACATATTAACCTTGGTAAAATCTTCCTATGAATAAACATTAGTATTAAAAAAATAATCTGCCTGCCCTGGCTGGGTGGCTCAGTTGGTTGGAGCATTGTCCTGTACACCAGAAAAAGTTTGCAGGTTCGATTCCCGGTAAGAGCACATACCCAGATTGCGGGTTCAATCCCCAGTTGGGGTGAATACAGGAAGCAACCTCTCTCTCCCCCCCTCTCTCTCTCCCTCTCTCTCTAAAATCAATTTTTTTAAAAAAACATATCCTTGGGTGAGGATTTAAAAAAAAAAAGAATATGAATCAGCTTTACTGAAGTTTCACATGTATCAGATTCTCTATTTGGATAACCTCATCTGAATATGGTTAATACTGACCGGTTTGTTTTGCCACATGAACAGACATCTGTGGCTCAGTACACGTGCTGGATTCCACACAGGTGTCTGGAAGTGTCTTCGCCAGGTCTGCGAAGCCGAGGAAGCTCTCTCCAGCCAGGACTCAAGGTCTTCGGGACCTGGCACTGGCCTCCCCTCCCGCCCCGGCTTTACTGCTTCCTCTTCCCCGAGCTCCGCTAAGCCAACAGCATGGCTCCGCCGCTCAGCCTGGGTGACACGTCCCTGCCTCCGAGCGTCTCCGGCCCCCTTCTCTCCGTCCTCAGGCTCTGGCCTAATGTCCACCCAAAGTCTACAAAGGCCTGGGCCCTGCGTCACACATTGCGTTACACAGGTGAACAGATGCGGCTGCTGCTCTCAAAGTGACCACAACAGTCACGGAACCAGAGACCGCCACACAGCCCGGAGCCTGCTGTCACAGGGCTCAGGAGCCTGCTGTCACAGGGCTCAGCACAGGTGCTGTGGCAGCACAGCAAGGTATGGGCGGGACCTCCTGAAGCGGGGCTGCTGAAGCCGGATCAGTCCCTGAACTACATCTTACTGGTGGGTGTAGTTACGGGTCCTCAAAGGCACGAATCGATGCTGCACGCTTTCTCCTCCACTTTTCATTCCCATCACTAAACATACGAGGCCTGGCCACGTAGGATCTCAGGCATCCTCGTTCAGACATTGCATTGGGTGACTTATTCCTGAGACTGTTCTACCAAAAACAGCTCTCTGACCCCGGCTGGTGTGGCTCCGTGGTTGAGCAATGACCCATGCACCAAGAGGTCACGGGTTCGAGTTTCGGTCAGGGCACATGCCTGGGTTGCAGGCTCGATCCCCAGTAGGGGGCATGCAGGAGACGGCCCACTGATGGTTCTTTCACATCCATGTTTCCATCTCTCCTTCTCCCTTCCTCTCTCTCTAAAAACCAATAAAAATCTATTTAAAAAATAATAATAATGGCTATCTGAGATTAGGGAGAAAAGAAGTCGGAAGTAGGAAGCAGCTACCAGGGCAGCCCTCACAGTGTTGGTGGCGGCACCTTACAATTGCTGGCAAGCAAGGTGGAGGCCATGTGTTGTCATTGGCACACCTGAGCTTACTTGGTGGCTGCCCCAGTGTCAAGGTTACATAATCGCAAACCTTGGTCTTTCAGTGAACAAACCATTTAACGATCATGGGGGGGGGGGGGGATATGAGCCTTGGGTTCTTACCTTTGGAAAGATTAAGAAAGCATCAGCTCTAGAACTTGTAAATGGATGTCCGGGTCAGGGAAGACTATTCCAGATCCACAGTGTAGTGGTCTAGGAAGAAATGCTCAAAATCACCACTCTTAACGTCACAGAGGGAGGCGCTGCCCAGAGAGCCACACACACCAGCCACTCTAAGTCAAGGAGTCATTCGGAAGAGTTCGTCTGGTGAGACAGTTTAGGGATACTGCAACCAATGTATTTCCCTTATATTTTCATTTTAATGCATGCACAAGTGTCTACATAAGCCTTAACAAGCTCTTTCAATAAGTAGAAAATTACAATTCTAAATTATAGAGCACTGTGGTCATCGTTTAACTGGCAATCCTTTTTCCCTCAGAGGTACATAAAATAATGGCGCATCTTAAAATCAATAGCTTCTTAGACACTAGGAAACACGGAGGCTACTTGTTTATCCAGTTAACCCACTGAATCCTAACTGTAATTAAGTTTTCTCTTTATGTATCGCCCCAGTTGAGTTGAAAGCTTCTCCAGTCCATTAGCTGTCCACCTGAGCTCCGGAAACGGTGTCAGTGTTCTTTGCGTTCTCTGGAAGAGAGCAGCAAAATGTGAAAAACTTTAATATTTAATACTGGCCTGTTCTCCTCATTTCTGCTTTCAGGAGTTAGAGGAGATGACTTCATTGTTCTGCAGGCGGTTGCATGGATGGATCGGGCCACGTTCTGTGCAACAGATGTGATCTGGGGTGGATGTAATCATTGAGATTTTTTAAAAATTCAACTGTGCTCCTGCAGAAAAATATTTGGATTAAGACATCATGCGTACACACACACACACACTTTCACTTGAGAATCCTACAAACCAAGATCAGAAGACCAGTTAGGAGTGGAGCCGGGTCCGCATGCCGAGATTCCCAACCCTGCTGGCTACCCCAGGCCCCCCACACACCCTTTTGAAGGATAATCATTTCTTTAGATTTAAAAACCCAGAAAAATTGAAAACTCTTTCCACATTACCTCTTAAACACGAGGCAACATGGTGTTACTAACAAGTATGTAATCCGTGCCTCTCCAAGCCTTTGCTATAGGCTCCGAGTCGGGAAACGGGACAGTGGAACCAGATGCTCAGCCTCGGGGAGGGGATCGCTATTGATGGGATTTTCGAAACAAGAAGCCGGTCTAGGTCCAAGGAAATGGTGTTCGGTCACAGTCTCCTAAGAACATTCCCTGAATGATTTTTTTCCCCTCCTGTCATTCTGAGAATCTTAATGGGTTTGGATGGACCCACAGAGTCCACTGAAAGGGAAGGGACGTGCCAAGCCTCTGTGTTCCCAGCATGCACGGGGCGGCCAGACCCAAACGCACTTCAGAAGTTCTCAGTTCAAATGTTTCCACATCAGGAAAAGTAAGTCATTGAACGAGCCTTCACCAGCACCTCTCGTGTCCCCTGCCTTGCCCCGGGGCCCTCTCTGTGGGCACAAGGTGACGAGGACCTGGCCCTCACTCTCAGACAGTTGACCGTGGAGGTCTAGGGTGAGCCTTGCACCGAAGGATACGGGACAGCACCCACGCAGCTTTCCTTTTCCAAGGGGCCCGGGCCACAGACACACTGGGCCACGAGACCAGTGCGCCTGCTACCATCACACCGTCTAGGAACACCTTCACCACCGCGGGGAGGTGGAGGCCAGCAGAGGCAACAGTGCATTCGGCAGCCCCTGCAGAAGCCAACAGACCTTCCCGCAGCTCAGACTGGGCCCGGGAGGGTGCAGGGAAGAGCACCCTGGGAGCTTTCTGCTTCCTGGCATTTACCACATGGGTGTTCTCTCACTTCACCCCACACTGTGCCACCATTCTGAGGGCCTCTGACTGCCACTGGGTCTCTCTGTTCAAACCAGGTAAGAATCGAGGCAGAAAGCGAGAGAACCAGGTAGAGAAGGGTGTTGCTCTGTAGGACGAGGGGCTGCATTGCTGAGAAGTCACAGCAGCCCGCTGGGAAATACAAATGGTGTCATTACTGATTCTGGAACTGAGGCCAGTGGGCCATCGATTAAATTATGGACCACGATACAAAGCCAGAGGAGGGCACTCTTCTTGTGCACCCCTACATGCAACTCTGAGGGCTTCCCTTCTCTCCCCTTGAGCAGGTGTTCATCCAAATAACCAGGAGCTCAGTGCAGCGAGGAAAGCATGTCCTTAAGGAGAAGAGAGGCTAGTGATTGCGTGGGGTAGGGACCACAGTGGGCGGGAGGTGAAAAGCAGTGAAGCAGCCTGGCTGGTGTGGCTCAGTTGGTTGAGCGTCATGCCATGCACCAGGAGGTCACCAGTTCGATTCCCGGTCAGGGCACGTGCCTGGGTTTCAGGCTTGATCCCCAGTAGGGGGCGGGCAGTAGTCTACCAATCAATGTTTCTTTCTCATTGATGTTTCTATCTCTTTCTTCCTCTCCTTTCCTTTCTCTCTAAAATCAATAAAAACATTTTTAAAAATCTTTTTAAAAGCAGTGAAGCATTCATCCAAGGATTGGGGGCCATGAGCTCAAGTTCTCACCAATTAAAAAAGATGCTTCTTTCACATCTGCCCCAGAATAGGAGTCGAGCCCACACTGTTGGGCAGTGTTGATCTGACTTCACCTTCCCAACGAGAAGAGAGAGGGGCAAGGAGAGGTGCAGAACGCCAAGCACAATGGTATCCAACCTCCCCCACCTTTCTGGACACAGCTACGTGGGCCCCCCTAAGTCCAAGACCACTTTTCTGACTTCTGATGAACCCCAGCTCAAATGTCAGCTCTGGACTCTCCCCCAAACCATACAGATCTCTCGCCAGAGAGGTCCTGTGTCAATGCTGGCAGATGAGAAAGAGGGGATTATCTCCACATTTCTGATGTATAGGTTTCCCGGGGAGTGTCCCAAAGCTGGAAGACTGAGTTCCATTAATTGGTTCCTTGGTCTGAGGCCAAACGATCAGACAACACTTCCTGCTAACACATTGGATTTTCCAACACAGAATTACTTATTCATGAAGTTTTTAGACCTAAATACTGTTCAAGCTTTTTCACTTCCTTATCTCCCCTCATAATGTATGATTGGAATTATACATTTGATTCCCAATTATGAGCTAAGACGTACCTCTGGGGCTCTGATATTGTCTTGGGAAGTGCAGAGCTGAACCCAAAACAAAGCCGGTGGAGGAGGATCTGGAACTCCTCGGCACCACGGTGCAGTTCAAGTCTCATTTAAAACAACTCTTCATTGTAATGACTGTTCACATTTATTTTCATAAAAAATGTGTTTTACATAAGCCCCAAAGTTTCATATACAATTAATTCCCTTCACAAAGAAGCTGTGTTTCAAACCCAGAACGGTCATGCTGGTCCCCACGACCGTGGAGCTTGTTTCTTTCAAGTGGTAGCTGCCTTTTTAACACTGTAATTAAGCTTGGGGGGGGAAATCATAATGCAAACCAAATAAATCCTGCCCTTCACACAATTATGTATGGTATGTGGTGAGGGAAGAAAATGGTCTGGGCTTTGTTCATCTGAAAATACCCTTGGCAGCCACTTCACTTAATAAGCTCCTTTCTTTCTCTGAGAACAAGAAATCAAGAAGTCCAAGCCATGCTGCAGGAACCCTGGAAAGAAGATGGGACCCAGACTCTCGGGAGGGGCTCCGTGCAGCTCTGACCCGGCTTCGTCACGATCACCAGTCCGTCTCGAACTCTGTCTCTCTGGGTCTTGTTTTCCTTATCTGTCTGCCTTTGGTAGAACCTTCTTTTTCTGTGATGAGACAAGGCCCAACAGAGAAGAGTGACGATGGCCAGTGCTCCCACAGAACACCGTGGGTTTCCCCAAGCATTGGCCCGCAAGCCAGTGTTCAAGGGTCTCTTCGTCTCTTACCAGCCCTTCCACTCCCTGATCACAGAAGACCTGCGTGAGATCCCGTCCTGCTGGAACCCCGCAGAGCCCATTCAAAACCCACGCGTTTCCTCTGCGGCTCCCTTGCTTCTACCCCTCATGCGTTCACAGAACTCAGCACACGGCTGGGGAAGCCACAGGACGCGGCAAGCCCTGGGATCCACCGCTGCCCCACTCTCATTTCCACTGCGGCAGGCAGAGCTCCAGACCTGGAAATGCCAAGCTACCGACATTCCTACCACCTCCAGTCTGCTCCCTCCTACCAAAGAGCACAGCGACCGGGTGTTCCAAACGCCCATCTCATCACGTCAGCTTCCTCCCAGCAACGTCCATCGGTACCTTTGTGGATCAAAGCGTGGACAGACCCTTACGCTGACTTTCAAGAATCTGAGTCCCATCTCCTTTTCAAAGTTGGTTTTTCCAACACTTCCCTCTAATGGAACATAAAAGACACATTGGATTACTCGTTGGTCGCTGCAAAGAGCCTTCCTTTGACTTCCTGCCCCCATGCCTTTGCTGATGCCGCTCATTCCACGCTGGAGGCCAAGTCACCACCCCATGGGTGTCCCACTCACCACGCAAGGCTTGGCTCAAACACATCTCCTCCCTTTAACAGGAAGTTCTTCTTCCCCACGTGACCTATAAACCCTAACGTAGTTCACTTAGAGCTCTTACTTCCTTTCAACAAGCAGCAGACACCCCAGGCCCCGCCTTGCATGTCTGCTGTCGATGAGGAGGTCTTCCCTCCACACAATCCATCCGAATGCTCCTGGAGGGCAGAAGCCACGTGTGATTAATCTTTCTACTCCTCCTGCCTAGTAAAGTGGTTTGCATTTAATAGGCATTAAATATATATTTGTTGACAGAATAACTGAATAAAACACTTCCCTAGAGTTTTATTTTATAAAGAAGAAGGTTAGAGAGAGAAGGAGAGAAGTAAATTTGCTTAATTTGTTCTGGATTATGTTCGGCACTTTATCACGAGGTAGGTAGCAATCCTTTAAATCTCAGATTAAATGTCACCTCCCACGTCAGGTGAGGTTATTTTCCTCCTGTGTGCACTGTCACACACACACACACACACACTCTCTCTCTCATACACACACACACAGTCTCATACACTCACACCCTCGTGCATTCATACACACACACACACACACACACACTCTCTCTCTCATACACTCACACCCTCATGCATTCATACACACACACACACTCTCTCTCTCTCATACACTCACACCCTCATGCATTCATACACACACACACACTCTCGCATACACACACACAGTCTCATACACTCACACCCTCATGTATTCATACACACACACACAGTCTTATACACTCACACCCTCATGCATTCATACACACACACATACACACACTCTCTCTCATACACACACACACACACACACACACACACCTCCTATGACTGGTGTGTGCTGCAGAGGGGTGGTGGAGGCATTTCTTCCCCACTCCTGGTTTTTTCCTCAACACGAGATGAGCTTCCACTAGCATCATACCCCAGGCCTCTCTGTGTCTGCCCCTCACTCACTCATGCTGAGTTGACACTAATTCATATAAAGGGAAAGGAGAGCCCTGGCCAGTTTTGCTCAGTGGTTGGAGCATCGGCCTGTGGACCAAAGAGTCACAGGTTTGATTCCGGTCAAGGGCATGTACCTTGCTTGCAGTTCGGTCCCCGGCCCTGGTCAGGGTTGAGTGGGAGGCAATCAATTGGAATTTCTCTCTCTCTCTGTCTCTTTTTCTCTCTCTCTCTCTCTCTCCCCCTCCCACTCTATCTGAAGATAAATGGAAAAATATCCTTGGGTGAGGATTAAATAAATAAATAAAGGGAAAGGAGAAGGGGAACCTGGGCCTGGATAACCCAGTCCCCCTCCCCGAGCCCCTCCCCCTCCCCACCCACCTCCTCTTCCTTCCCCTCCTCCACCTCCGCCCTCTGGAGGAAGTGCCTTGCAGAAAGCACCCCCAGCCAGCTGCCGCTCTTGCTGTGGGTCTCCCAGGATGCACTCTCCTGCTGCACGTGGGAGCCCGGCCTGGCCCAGGCCGCCTGCCATGGGTGGACCAGCTGACAAACTCTGAGGCCTGGCGCGGAGTCCACCTGCCCGAAGGTGTAAGCTACGTCCCCAGGAGCAACTTGCTCATGCATCTGACTTCCCATCGGCCTCTCCCTTTCACCTTACTTCTCCGTTGGCTCAGATCCTGGGTGAGACAGGGGCAAGTTATTCGTTGGACCTTCTAAAACCCCAGCTCCATCTTATCAGAATTACGTATCCACTCATGGGTGCTCCAGCCCGGACTCTCAGCGCTGTGAGACCGGCTCCTTGTCTTCCTCGGCGTGTCGCCCGGTGCCCAGCACTCCAATGAAGGTCACCTTCAAGAAGGAATTAACTATTAATGCTATTGAGAAAAATTAGAAGAAAAGAATGAAACGGATAAGGAAAAAAGGGAGAGAAGGAAGAGGCAGGGGAAGGAGTTCTACCAGAAAGACACTGGAGAGGAGGAGAAGGAAGGAGAAAAGAATAACCAATGTCACCCATTAAATTCAATTTTTAAAAATTTTAAGAATGAAAATAAATAAATAAAATACCCAGGTGAATATTTTACTCCTGTGAATTAACCACATGATCAATGGTGGATTAAAGGTTGGAACAATTGCTTTAAAAAAAAAAAAGCCCTGGCTGGTTTGGCTTAGCAGCTAGAGCGTCTGCCACAGACCGAAGGGTCGTAGGTTCGATTCCCGGTCAAATGCAATACCTGAGTTGCAGGTTCAATCTCTGGCCCTGGTCAGGGTTGTGGGGAAGGCAACCAATCGCTGTGTCTCTCTCACATTGATGTTTCTCTCCCCCCCACCCCCCCGCCTTCCACTCTATCTAAAAATCAATGGAAAAATATCCTCAGGTGAGGATTAACAACAACAAAAAGTAGTGATGAAAGAGAAAAAGAAGAAAGGAAAAGAGAAAGAAAAAAATAATGTGCCAAAGCCAGCCGCTCCTGCACCCACAGCCCGTGTCCCCCTGGGAATCAGAGCAAGAAGGGGCCGACTCTCCTTGCCCTCATCTGTCTTCTGCCCCCCTCAGGGGCTTCCATTCCCACTCCCCTCCCAACTTCCGGCTCCAGTGAATCTTCTGGAAAATGAGCATTCACTTTCCTGCCTCTCTATCCATGGAGTTGCTGGGAGGAACTAGGGTGGGTACAGGTGCAAGTGCCCTGGAAGGAGAAAGCCTCACAGAACACGGGGTGAGTGATGTTTGCAGCCATCTCAGGACACCCCAACCATGCAGAGGTCAGGCCGACCCAGGAGGCTTGGAGGGTGGGCTCTAAAAAGTAAACCGTGCTCCCCCCACCACCCCCTCCCCGGGCCTGCGCCTACTTTCTTCCCTGGGTGCTCTTTGCCGTTCCATTCTCGTTATCCTTCTGCTAATCGAGTAGAGGCGGACACTTGATCAAAACTACTGGTTCTGTAACTCACCCGAACGCATCACAAGCCGAGACATTTATGACTGTCCTGGGATATATATTTCTATGATATACTCCTCCGGCTGCCCCTGGAGTCTAGACATCTCATTGCAAAGGATATTTCACAGAAGGAACCTGAGGCCTGTTGTAGGTCTTCCTTCCGGCCTCTACCTCCCGCCCCAACAGCTGAAGACGAGGGGCACACGCATTTCTGGGGAAACGAGCAGCTTAAGTATTTTGTTTATCTGATTGCAGACGAACTGGTATCACCAGTCGGTGCTGACCATTAAAAACTCCCTGGGGCCCCGGCATGATGGAGATTTTTTTAAATGCATCTCTATTGATAAGAAACATGTCATCCAAGCTACCTCACCTACAAAATGGGTCAACATTTGCACATGCAGGGGACTTCAGCCAGGATGATAACAATGTCCTTGTTGTTGTTGAAAACCTTGAGTTTTCCTCTCGGAGCTTCGTTGGACCTGAGATGACACGCTGTGTTAGTGCTCGGGCGGCCATGACAAAGTCCCACGGGCCGAGAGGCTTCAACAACAGAGAGGTATTTTCTCAGCGTGGAATCCGAACGTCTGAGATCAAGGGCAGCAGTTTGGTTTCTCCCGCGGCCTCGCCCCTTAGCTGGCAGATGGTCTTCTCCTCACTGTGGCTTCACGCTGCTTTCCCGTGTCCGCACCTCCTCTGCTGCAAGGACCGCAGTCACACTGGATGAGGCCACCCTCACAACCTCATTTTAACAAACTGCCTCCTTAAAGCCCCCACCTCTGAGTGCGGTCACACTCTGAGGTCCCGTGTCCGCACCACGCGGTGCCCCCTCTTCTGCACCATCCCTGAAGGACCAGCTGCAACCAGGTTCTCCCAGGCGGCTGTCCAGAGCCCTCTCACATCAGCCTCTGCTCAGCGCTGCGGCACTGGGCCCTGAAAACGGGCGTCACTCCACGTGGGCTCCCCTTAGCGCCCGTGGAAGCCCCTTGGAGGTGGAGATGCCACAGCTGCACCTCTGTAGCCTCCCCACAGTTGTCCCTTCAACATGTCCCATGCCATTGTTCATAGGATACCCTCCCCCAGGCCCTCGCACTACAGTACAAGCCACCCTGCCACGGGGCTAAAGCCTCCCTGACACGCTGTCCTGCAGGGCGCACTCCGGCCTCTGTGCACCCAGCAGCAAGCACACAGCCCTTTCCAGCCCTGTGGTCATCGCTGACATTCACTGAGGGCCCACTACGCGCCAGGGCTTCACCCACGTCGGCTCCTGTCCTCACACTAGAAGT
Organism: Tadarida brasiliensis; assembly: GCA_030848825.1. Taxonomy (NCBI): domain Eukaryota; kingdom Metazoa; phylum Chordata; class Mammalia; order Chiroptera; family Molossidae; genus Tadarida; species Tadarida brasiliensis. The sequence continues at coordinate 65,419,541 of CM061270.1, read as the reverse complement.
ACCAGAGCCCCACTCTGCAAGTGAGGAAACCCAGCTTCCGGCGAAGGGACCGGCTCTGGGTGACGTGATGCTGAGGGGAAGAAGTGGAGCCCTTCCTAGTCTGCCTGGCTCCGAAGGCAGCCTCCGTCGGCCGCGCTCAGGTGAGGATACGGGACACATAGAGCGCGTGGGGCCGGGTAACGAAATATACCCAGCGGTGAGAAACTACCGCTTCGCACAGCAGCACGGAACACGGGAAAGAAGCCAGACGCCAATCATCAGCGTATGATTCCGTTTATATGAAGCTCAAGACGGAGCAAAGCTGATCTACACTGATGGAAATTAGAGTCAGGGTTACTTCTGGGTGAGTGGGACAGAGGACGCCTCGGGAGGGACATGCGGGGAGGGAGCCCCCTGGGGTACTGGAGGCAGTCCCTGTGTGTCTGGGCGGTGCTCATACCGGGGCACATGTATGTAAAAATCCATAGACTAGACTCTAGACGCGTGCGATACCTCAACACATTTTTTTAAAGAAACATCTCAGGGAGGACATGTGTAGTTTTTAAAATATATTCAATATTATAATTTCATATTTGGAAACCAAAAAAAAAAATAAATAAAAAAATAACCCACTCTCTTGCTTTTGAAACACAAACTTTAAAGGAATTTTCAAGATTTCTGTTTCTCCACAGGAGACATATGTTTAAAACATGGAAACACGCTGCACCGCACTGCTCACATTCTGCCGCGGTTCCTCGCGTGCCTCCGGCTCCCCGCGGGACTGGGCATCCTCCAGGGACGGCGCCACCTCGGCACAGCGAGCACACAGCACAGGGCCCGCAAGAGATGATCAGAGGGGTCCCAGAACCCGACTGGCTGGCACCCCTGCCCTCCGGAACCCACGACATGCTGGAGCTTCAGAGAAATGCAGGTCCAGCTCTGCCCCTCCCAGTCCCATCCACCATTCGGCCACACTCTGCATTCAGGGAAACGGAGGGAAACTGCCGCTGTGGATAGCCTTGCTCTGAACCCAGGGCTGGCTGCTCAGCAGGCCTGGCAGGGCGCTGAGCGCCGAGGGTCTGACTCCACCCCACTAATCATATGGAATTTCCCAGCCGATGCCCCTGCCCCCTGTGGACAGTGAGCTCTGCACGCAGATCCCCAGCACAGAGGAGCTGCTGGAAGTTGCTCTTACAGGCAATGGCCTTTGCTGTTCTTAGAACAAAGCCTTTCATTTGTGTGGCAAGGAGCTTAGTGTATTCCACACTGCCATTCTCATCGTAAACTCCCAGGGGAGGACGGTGAACGTGACCCCTCCTGTATCGAGCACCTGGCATGCCGAGCCCCTGGCATAGGTTCTGGGACGTTAGGGGCACATACAGGTGAATTCACTGGCCCTTCCCTGGGAGTTCATGATGAGGACAGCGTTCGGGAGGTATGGTGTTATCGGCCAAGTAAGGCACAGATTTTTCTTGAGAAATTACCCTACGCCGTTGGATTCTCAAGAGGATAAAGTGTCTTTGGTGGCTGATAATACCATTCCCCTTGAATAGCTGGGCCATGCTGAGCACTGGAGAGAAAATTGCAAAAGCTACTTGGCTGTCTCTTCATGGGGCAAAAGGTGGGTGGGTGTCGCTTCCTGCAGTTCGTATCCTGCATCAAGTCTCACAGAAGCCCCTGCCTGGCTGTCAGCTCTTACTTACAGGTAGATGGCAAGGCCTCCTAGCGTGTAGTGAGGCCCCAGACAATACAGGATTTTTTCTGGCCTTCATCACAAAGGCACCTCCTCATCTTTGTCAGATTCTGGGACAGTCTCAGGCTGCCACTCACTGCCATGTGTCACTCCTCTATAGAACTTTTTTTTTTTCTTTATTGATTTTTTAGAGAGAGAGGAAGGGAGAGGGAGAAAATAGAAACATCAGTGAGAGGGAACATCGATTGGCCGCCTCCCACATGCCCCTCACTGGGGATTTGGCCCACAACCTGGGCATGTGCCCTGACTGGGAATCGAACCAGCGACCTCTTGGTGCATGGGTCGATGCTCAACCACTGACCCACACCAGCCGGGACTCCTTTATAGAACTTTAGAAAACTCGAGGAACTGACTATATGCTCATGAATGTCCAGCCTCTTGGTCACTCATAATTAGGACTAGGTGGACAGATTAATCGGCTGATCGTCTTGGAATAACACGAGAGGCAAAAAATGTTTCAAAAGATCAAGAAATGGGAAGAAAGAGAGATAAGAGACAAGGGAGTCCTTTCTGGAGAAGCCCCAGAGACTGTCGGAGTGGAATAACCCTTAGAGATCTTCTAGTCCATTCCCTCCACCCCATGCCTGTAGGTTCCCAGAAAAGGGCAATGGTCAAACTCATCCTCCCAAAGATCTCAAGGTGGGAATGGGCCTTAGGCTCTGTGAAGTTTTCTTACTCCCAGGCCAAGTCTCCTTAGTAACCAAAGTCAAGAGCTTCTCCTTCTTGCAATGAAGCTACAGGCGTGTTCTCCCAACCAAGTCTCTCGCTCTTTCTCTGCTACCCAGCAATGAGTTCCGTGACCCCTCCACACATGAGGGCTGAGTGGGAAGCCTAGGAAAGGCCCACGGCCACCCTTTGGTTCACAGGCACCTGTAGAAACTGCCCCATCTGCCATGAGACCAGCAAGCCACCCAGCCAGCAGAGACATTCTCATAATGCTTGGCGACAATTTTCATCCTGATGTAAATAAAAATTCCTTTCACATCCATTCATGACCATCTGGGGCATCTCTAATGCTAGAGGTACACTGAAGGTCACAGAGGTGAATTAGACATGTTTTCTGCCCTTGGAAGTTCTTAGTCTGGTAGAAGAACCTTGTATTCAGTAACAGAATACAAGTAGGCTGTGAGAACTATGCCCAGGAAGGGCCCAGGGCTCTACGGGGGCACAGAAGGAGATTCCTCCTAGTTGGGGGAATCAAAAGAGGAACCGTGGAAGAGGAGAGATTTGTGTTGGACCTTAATAGATATATCTGGACATATGAGAAAATAGGAGGAACTACCTGCCAGGGTGAGAGGACTCAGGACTAAAAATGGGACAGGAGAAAATGTAGGGCATGTTCAGAAACAGAACAGTAGTAGATTAATTTCACTAGCCAGTGTATGTGAAAAGGAGAAATGGGAGATTTGACCATTTAAGAAATGGTCTAATTTAAGCAAAATCTAAATCTCAGAAGACCTCAAATACCATTTTGGAAACTTAGACATTTTCCATTAAGCAATAAGAAGTTAATGAAGAACATGGTCAGGGCCAAGGTCTGAATGGAGGGCTTAGGAGGGGCTTCAGTGAACTTCACCTTCAGAAGAAAGATCTGGAAGCTTAAGCATCAAGGCAAACAATACAGAATCCCAGGGAAAGAAAAATTCTTCTTTCTTTTCAAATGCTCTGTTCACCAGTTTTCCCTTCTCTCTTTATGTTCCCATTTCATCTCTCATCTAGTGCTTTCTTCATAGATCACAAATTGTCAAGTCTATCTCTTATATTTAAAAAATCAAATCTATATAAACTCACTCTCACCCCTTTTGTTTACAGGCAAGCTTCTGAAAATGATAGCAAGCCTCCTAAAATGAATGGTTTTCTGCACACCCCACTTTTAAAAACCACATGGCATTCACAAGATGATTCATTAGACACTGAAAATAAAATATAAGAACCTTAGCTTTTGTTTATTTTATCTAAAAATATACAAGTGAAATTATGTTTTGTTAATCCAGTAAACTCTTCCATAATTCAATAAGTAGAGTCCTCCCAAAATTCAATCATATAAAATTCAGTGTGGTGTTCTTGGAAGGTTAACAAAAAATAGCATTTAGTGGTCAAGTTGTACCGGATGGAAAAGACACATTACATACAAAAATTATCAGCAAGTGTCTTAATAGCCCTAATAGAAGACAGAAAACAATAGAATATTTTTTTCAAAGAGTTGAGAAAAAAGTAACCATCCACTTAGTATTCTATACCCTGCTAAGTTATCACTGAAGAATAAGAGGAAAGACTAAAAGAATTGACCACTAACAGACTTTTGTTGAAAGAATAATTTTCTTCCTCCAAATACAAAGGATGAAAATTAGGAAAAAGGAAACTGAAGCCAAAGGAGTGAAATGAAAAAGGAATGGTGAGCATGTACATAACCCTAAACACTGAAACAGAAACAATATAAACCATAAAAACCATGATTAATTTGGATTCATAAAAATCAAGATGTAACTAAAAATATAGGACAAAGGAAATCTGTAGGATGGAAGGTTGTGATAAGTGTTGAAACTTTCTAAATATTTGTATTATCCAGGAGGAAGTAGAGCTATGGATTAACTTTAACTGTTAGGTAAAGTGTACATGAAATTATTTTTAAAGTAACCATTAAAAATGGAAAAAGAATACATAACTTTCAAATAACTAGAAGGGATAATAAAAATATAGAAAATGCTGTCTCTCCAAAGAAGGCAAGAAATAAGAGAAAAAAATGAAAGGAAAAATGGAATGAAGTCAAATATAACAGTAATCATAAAAAATTAAATAAACTCAGCCATTAAAACTCAGGTTATCAGATTGAATAGAAAAACTAAAATCTGGTTATATGACATTTACAAGAAACATACTCAAAACAAAAGATTTCAAAATTCTTCTATGTAAAAAGATATTTAAAAAATAGATATACCAGATAAATGGCAACCAAGCCTGGAAAAATGGAGTTTTGGAAGAAAAGCATTTTTAGAGACAAAAATGTTAACTACCCAATAAGAAAAAGAATCAATTCTCAGGAAGATATCAAAATTATAATGTTGTTCACACCTTCTAATACAATTGCAAAATATATAAAGCCAAGATTGATGGACTCACCATGTGAAACTCACAAATCAGCCATCACAATGGGAACTTTTAGCACCTCTCTCAATAATGAATACATTAAGGAGAGCAAATTAGTGAAGATCTAGAAGATTTGCATCAGAATTAAAAGCTTGATCTAATGAACATCTGTAGAGAGAACTCTCTAGCCACATTCTCTGTCTACACTTCACCTCCCATGCCCTGTTCAACCAACTGCCTCCACTCACTCCTCTGAAACAAGGGCCCAAGAGTTACCTATGAGCCCTAATTACCAAATTCTTCTGCTGCTTCTTTTAAAAGTATTGGTCACTCTCTCTGATAATTAGACATCCAGGACCCTAGATTCCCATTTATTCTGACTCTCTTTCTGCACATTCCCCATTTCCTTCATCTGCCAGTCTTCCCAAAGTTCTGTCCTCATCTCTTCTCATCCTATGCCATATAACCTCCCCCATAACCTTTTTTGTACCATGCATTTATGTCAGAAATTCAACGTTAGGAGTCAAGGGTTTAGTTCAAGAGCCAGCATAGATGCAGATATGACCCACAGATTTCTTAGTGAGCACCCTGGTGAATGCCAGGGCTTGGAGGGGGATGGAGCCCTGGAATGGTGACAATCTCCTCCTAAATTCAGAGTAGGGACCATGTGTTTCCTATTCGGTCTTACACCGAACTCAGTGCCTAGCCTATAACAGACACTCGATAAAAGTTTATTACTTAATTGAACACACACTGAGTTTTGCATGTTCTCTAGAGAGCTCCAAATAGTTCACCGAGGGGTGGAAAGTTATCATCAATCTCTGACTACCTCAAAGGGCTCTGACTCCGGCCAGGAGCTGTAGCCCAAACAAGAGCCAAGATAATGGTGAAGAGCTCAATCTAAGCCAACCCCCCACTGAGGCCACTTCTGGGACAGTGTCCCCACTGCCTTATAAAAACAAGAGCACTGCCTTAAATCCACTGTATTTCTGCGGATTCCTTCCTGGTCTTCTGTCTCCCCTTCCCTGGCACAGAAATGCCCACCCTCCATCACCCACACAGCTGTGAATACGCTCACACCCCTGACAGAGACAGGACCGGCACCCTTGGCATCAGTGACTGTGGACCAGGGAAAGTGTCCTCTGGCAGAGCAAAGTGGCCATTTTCTCAGACGTTTATAAGCACCGAAGCCAAACCCCAAGCTACTGAAAAATCGGTCTCCTGTCCTTTCACGTTTCTGCAGCAATAGAAGTTCATTTTCTCATCACATCCTGTAAATTACAGGCTGAAAGGTGGGCCGCGGCCAGCTCCCGCCCATGTGCAGCCGCTCTTCTCCTGTTTCCTCAGAGGGGCCCGTTCGCAGGAGCGGCTCAGCCCCACGCCCGCAGAGGGACAAAGACGCAGGAACAGAAATCGAATCTCTCTCCAGTGAGCTCACGGGCAGAACCTGGAGCTCTTCGTGCCTGGGAATCAGAAGACCCTGCTCCGTGCACGCACGTGTTTCTGAGGCAGCATCCAGATAAATCCACTCCCGGTCTCTTCATCTCTCTTACGCACCCCTTCTGCAAACAGCTCCCAGCACTGCCCCGGACTCTTGTAAAATAAAAATCAAAGCTGAGCAAATAATTTAAGACTCATGTTTAAACCTTTCCCGGGTCCTTGAATTCATTGCCTCTTAAAGTGACAATGCCTTTGCCACGGGCTCCTGCAGCCGTTCAGAGATGACAGCACGGCCCCCAAACCACCGCAGAAGCACTTTGTTGAGCGTGTGAGGACTCCTCCCAGGGCGCGTGGAGGGCACCTGGTAATCAGCCTGACATGAAAGGGATGCAGAAGGGAGGGCACGCCGGAGCCCTGTCCCACAGCAGCGCACGGGCAAGCGGGACGGGCACCACGCGCTCTGCAGGACAACCGAGGGCTGAAGACGGAAAGCACGATGGGGTGTGAGGACACTGCTCTGTGAGGACAGGAGGCTTCCGGGTGGAGGTGGGGACTGAGCTGGATGGCTTTGGAGACACAGAGAAGATTAAGGGGAGAACCTGAAGCCAGGAGAACAGCGTGAGAAAGGCAAGAAAGCCACGTAAAAATTACGCCTGGGGAGATGTGTCACCTGGATGCGTCGCGTGCAGAGAAAGATGCACAGTTATGAGCTGACAGGGTGCCCCTCAAATCCATAGGTGGGAGTCCTCACCACTGGTACCTCAGAACATGACGGTACATGGAGATAAGTTCTTTAGAGTTGATTAGGGTAAATGAAGTTCTATGAGTGGGCTGTACCCCAATATGACTGGTGTCTCTGTAAGAAAAGTAGGACACAGACAGACAAAGAGTGAAGACCAGGTGAGGACACAGAGAAGGCAGCCAAGGCAAAGGCCTCAGAAGGAACCTGCTGACCCCTTGATCTCGGACACCCGGGCTCCAGCACTGTGAGAAACGAGGTCTGAGGCCCGGAGACTGCGAGGGTGACTGTAAGGAATTAGAAGGTACTATAGACCAGCCGTGGCTGCTGGTTGAATGCAGGGATGGTGTCTTTGAAATATAAGGAAGGAGGACTCCAGGGAAACAGGCCGCCATTTCAGTTCCCAGGGGTTGACCTCTCCCTGCCCTTCCCCAACCCCCAGTCTCTGTATAGCAGGAGACACCTTTGGGGTACAAAGTGCTGATGAACTAAACCTCAATACCCAGTGCTTCATGCTGACTCAAGCTTGTAGCATCCTGGTAAAAAAAATCATAAATCATAAATCATAACTTATCACCTACTGCAGGGTTCCCTTGCCCAGCTCCCAGTCAGAGCCAAGTGTGCAGTCAGGGAGGAAACCCCTCCTGGGGCAACCAGTCATTAAGAGACTCTGGAAAGCAAAGAGTCTGTCTCATCATTCAGTCACTAGGGATGCTGGTCTCTGCAGTCGCTCAAGTCCAAGAATCTCAGCTGCAATCACTGACAACTTCAAACCCCAGACATCACAGTTCAGGCTGGTGGACGGGAGTCAGGAAGAGTGTACTGTGACTTCTTGCAGGGAGGTGGCACCTGGGGACACCCCTCCCCTCTCAAGACACCGCAGGAGCTCGGGCTAACGAGGCACGTGCTTACTCTGCGCCTTTCACACCTCAGCATGCTTCGTGCTCCAAACAGCCCCGTGGTGGGCGAGCTGTACCCCCAGGTGACTGTGCCAACACTGAGCATGCGTGTATCGGATGACCAAGCCATTCCATCCTTAGGTTCATGCCCAGCAGAAATGGGCACATGTGGGCGCCCAAAGATGTGCCATGCTTAGCAGCACCGTGGTACTGGGACCCTTTCTGATTAAATGGGAACAAGTAAGTAGAATTACACATGGCATTATGGAGGAATCTCACAAACATGGCGCTGGGGAAAAGAAACTAAACACCAAAGACCCGCTAATATGATTCACAAACAGGCACAACCAATTAGCCTGCGGAGTTAGAAGTAAGGTGAGCCTGGCCGGTGTGGCTCAGTGGTGGAGCATCAATCTATGCACCAAGAGGTCCCTGGTTCGATTCCCAGTCAGGGTACATGCCCAAGTTGTGGCTCGATTCCCGGCAGGGGGCATGCAGGAGGCGGCCAGTCCATGTTGATGCTTTTCTCTCTCATCAATGATTTCTATCTCTCCCTCTCCCTTCCTCTCTCTCTAAAAAAATCAATAAAAACTTTTAGAAAAGAAGAAGAAGGTTAGCGGTTCTCCTTGGAGTGGAGAGTACTGTTCTCAAGCCGTCTGGCTCTCGAGTCTAGGCCCTAAAGCACGATTCTGTGCCACCTCTGAGGAAAACGTGTATGTGAGCACATGCCCTGCACTGACCGTCTGTGCACATCCAGTAGAACCCTGAGCACAGTGCTCGGTACTCGACAGGGGTCCGCTGCACATGTGTAATGTTGAATGACAGAAGGTGGTTTCCAGTGGCAACCCGATTTCCGCAAGCCACAGCACGGCCGCTCTATTGGAGCCAGACCATAAGGACAGATGACCAGAGAGAGCTTTACATCATGGACATCAGAAATGACTTTTAGACCTAGCAGCCATTTCTCACCCACCCCAACCCCTCCCTCCTCAAGACCTCATAGAATGGATGAGCCCAGCCTCTGGCTTGAACACTTTTGTCGAAAGTGATGATGGACTCTCCTTCCAGGGCCTTGGAAAACCTATTTCATCCTGGCATTTAGAAAGATATCTCCAGGCCTCAGGGGCCAATGCACAGGTCAGAAGGCAGTTGCCAGGATCCAGAACACAGAAGATGATGGATGAAACGCGTGGAGATCACATTGGATGACCTTTTCTCTAGAGAAGGGCTGGTACCGAACTTCAGTCCATTCACTCGAACGCTCACTCACTCAACTAGCAAGCGCCTTCATGGCCTGTACACAAAGGGGAACAAGACACAGTTCATGCCCTAGATGGGCCCCCAACGGTGCAGAGGAATCGGTCTCAAAAACAGTACACTTAACCTCCATGAGCCTCGGAAAGTCCCAGCCTACGCCGTAGCCGTGAGAGGTGCAGGAGACACACAGGAAGAGACCCGCATGTGATCAGCACTCCCATGGCTGCCGGGGCACTGTCCTCAGCAGCACACTGCAGAAGTACTTGTGAGTTTAACGAAGAATTCAAAGGAGCTGGTGCAGGGTGATCAGGGAAAGCGTCTTAGATGTGACACTCTAGCAGGCCACTTCTCAGCGGGCATTTCCAGGGCATCAGGGACTCTTTTGCCTGGCCCCCTCCCCTCCCCTCCCCTGCCCCAGGCCTCACATTTGCTCAGTTCACAGAAAACAGGAAACCAGGCCCAAGGGTGTCCAAACACCTCTGTACAGACAGCAGAGGTCCCAGCCTCGGTGTGACCTCACTGCTCGCTGTCAACTTGGTCACCCAGTATCTCCAACGCAGCCTTCCTCCGCCACCCCCACCCCAGCTCACAAATGTCCTCTCCTTTCCACTGAGAGGCTACTGCTGACCCCCTGGGACCCTGAGAGCCCAACTCTGCCTCCACGCACATCCCTGTCGCACAGGAGCCAGTGCTCATTCCCGGGGTTGCCTACGGTCTGGGGCCAGCTTCTCAGAACCTTCCCTGACCCAGCAAGGCTTTGTGCATGGACACAGCCCAGAGCAGACGCTGGGCATCTGGGGAGCCCCTCTCCCCACTCCTGACATCCCAGGGGAGAAAAAATAGTGCCTGTCAGAAATGTGATAGAACTGTCAAAAGTACATCCAAGCAGCTATGTGCCTCTCGATCGCTAACTCAGTTCCATTTGTTCTGTACGGTATAAAAATAACAAAATTTCCACCAAGAGGGAGGATGAAAATGAAGAAACCACTTCACTGGTATTTAAAAACAATGCCTAAGGGAAAGTCGCAGTCTCCCCCCCGGCCATCTCTCGGTGGTAGCCTCCTTTCGCTTACATCTCTGGACCTCCCGCGCTCCCTCTCAGCTCACTCCCTCCTCCTGTCTGTTACCTCCTTTCTCTTCTTCCTGGGCGTTTGCCCATACCTAGCTCAGACGAGGAATAAGAGGCGGCAACCATCTGGACCTGGGGGCAGCCACACAGCACCGCAGAGGCCCCCCCAGCTCAGCTCTACCCACGCAAACTCACAAGACACTAAGCAGGAAGACACCTAGACCCTCCAACCACACGATTTTCATATTTAAATGGTCCTGAATGAAGGCCGGGGGTGGTGTACTCTTCCAGAAGCCACCAAGAGAAAATTCCCCGGAGCCGGTTACTCCATTCCCTGTGCTCGTATCTATTACGGTGTCGATCATCCCAAGCTGTCTGTTCTCCCATTAAGCCTCAAACTATATGAAGGCGAGGGACCGTGACCCTTCACCTCTCCATCCTCCGCATTCGGCTTCATTTCTGCCCCAGAGGAGGAAGGAGCTCAAGAAATATTTATCGAATGACTGAACAGTGAATAAAGGTTGGCATGAACGCATGAATAAATGAATGTCTAGATCACGGGGGAAGCGCGATGATAATACGTTTAACTAATGCTTGTTGGTATCAAAGCAATCCATGCGCATGGCCTACATAAACTCACACAGAACTAACATTTGAAAAGGAGACAGCAATCTCCTCTGCACCTGCCGCAGCCACCAGGCCTGACCTCCAGAGACCACACTCCCCTGGCTCTCGCCTTTCTCCTGAGGCGTTCCTTCAGAGATCTCGATGTTCCCACCGCTCTGCTCGAGTGGAGGGAACAGACGGCATGTGGTGTCTGCAGCAGACTAGCAGGAGAATCCCAGCACAGTCCTGGGGTCCCATCATGGCAGAGAAATCTACACCACTCAAAAAGTAGTTCCTGGCCTGGTACTGGGCCTTGGCAGAGACAGGGTATCTGCTCCCGGGGAACCCAGAGGGCTGCGTGGGCAGAATCGCCCACTCTAACTGGGTCTATCACACCCACCAAGTCAGGAGGTCCAGTGGGCCCCGCAGCAGTCCCTAGGAAGATCCAAGGGGTATATCTGGGTTAGGGCACAAACAGAGCCACCGGGCACAAGTGAGCTGCATGAGCAGATGCCAACTCCTGTTACCCACTGCTCTGGCTGGCACCTTCGCTTCATCCCCCTCTACGGCTGCAGGCGGGGCCCCTCAGGACCTGCTGAGGGGGGCAGGAAAACACTGCGCTCTGTTTACAGAGAGGCAGCCTGACAGGAGGGTGCCAGCCCCAAACGGACTGCTGCTCTGCGTACCCCACGCGGGTCAGAGACCCCACCGCTCTCTGGCTCCACAGCTGCTTAGATGGTAAAAATAAATAAATAAGGGCAAATACATTTTTCTAATTGTAGTAAAACAGATAGAACATAAAATTTACTATTTTAACCATTTTCAGTATACGGTTCAATGGCATTAAGCACAGTCCCCATGTTGCGAAATCATCGTCACCATCCACCCCAGGACACGCTTCATCTCGCCAAACTGGAACTCTGTCCCACTAAACACTGACTCCCACCCCCTCCCCCCAGTGCCTGGCAGCCACCACTCTGCTCTCTGTCTCTGAATGTGACTACTCCAGGTACCTTGTATCAGTAGAATCGTACGGTCATTTTCCTTTTGTGACTGGCTTACTTCACTTAGCATAGTGTCATAATGTCTTCCAGGTCCATCCATGTTGTACCACATGTCATAACATGCCTCTTGTTTAGGCCGAATAACATCCCATTGGATATACGTGCCAGTTGGTTGTCCATTCACCTTCAGTGGACATGGGTTGCTTCCACCCTCCAGCTACTGGGAATAAGACCGTTATGAACGTGAGTGTACAGATATCTGTGCGTGTCCCTGTCTTCAGTTCTTGGTGCGTACCCAGAAGTAGAGCTCCTGGGTCATATGTTTAATTTTTTGAGGACCTTCCATACGGCTATACCATTGTGTATTCCCACCGGCAGGCAGAAGGGTTCAATGTTTCCACGTCCTCCCCACTTGTGGTTTATTTTTATTTTATTTGTTTGGTAATAGCAATACCTTTTCAATACCCTTTACCAGAAAGATTCAAGTTCACCAAATAATGACCAAATAGCCCCGTTTCCACTTCAGAGTGCTCTGTGCAGGCCGATACAATGCACTCACTTGGGAAAATAAAGAAGGATGTATTCTACTAACATTAATTATATTACCAAAAATAAAAGAGTTTTCATTCTCAGTCCTAGGAAGACCTGATTGGTGAATGCTGGTTCAGTGGTACAATTATATGAGAAACAAGCTCTGCAGAGATAACCTGACACCTTCACTGAGCCCTCCAGAAACTAAGGTGGAGTTTGGACTTTGGGTGGTACACAGGGGCATTCATTTACCCAAAGGAAGTAGAGGACGTCTTTCAAACATTACGTTTGCCAGTGCACTTGAAGGGACTACATTCCATGTAAATAGTCACACTGGTCACTTCAGCAGGTGTCCGTGCCTCAGTGTATCAGTTTACTTGCTCTTTTACATATGAAAGAGGCAAAATGCTTGCACTTTGCAGTGAACACGTGATCAACTGCCCTGTAGCACAGACATGTCATGAGGCTACCATTCTTGCAACATATGCTACACTGTATCTCTACTCTGCCACGTGACCCATTCAGCTCAACAGTCCCTTCCTGGCCCCACCAGAGAGGATCGTTACAAAGTAACTTTTACAAAGTTGCTCAATATTCTGGCCGCTCACCTGCAAGCATTCCCAGTTTCTCTCTAGTATACCAGGCACACTGGTTGGGAACCACTCGTTCAAAGGTTGGAAATATCCAAGCACAAATGCTTTAGCCAAAGCATCCCTCATGAATTTGACCAAGTGCAGAGATGAGGTCTCCCTGGGTTTCAGCGAGGGTCACTCTAGCTTTCAACTGTACATGGAAGCATTTCTGTGAAGGTCAAATTTGACTTTATGGCACAAGGTCAAGAGGGGCTAAAATTTCTGTTTCAGTGTGCTTGGGGTGTCTGCGGCAGGGGAGAGGAAATTCACTGCTATCCTGACAGCTAATAAAACAGACAGTAAGTAGCCTATGGTGGTACAAGTATAAAATCAACAAACATCTTAAAATGCATAAAAGTAACTCAGTTGTAAATAACTAAAAACATACATAGGAAGACCGAAAGCATGCCACACACTATCCACATTGACATGGCTTTATTTTCTAGGAAACTTGCTCAGGAAGGTGGATTTGCTCAAACCAGGAAATTTCTGAAAGACTCGTCAATCCAGAGCATCAAATGAGTTTATACCCCAAGACCCTTTACGTCCTCTCCTCAAACCCCTAAACTATTGTCATGACACGTACCCAGCTTCTTCATCCAAAGGTCTAGCTTAGAACAGACCTGAAAGGCTCAGTAAATATTCCAGCTGTGCTCTTCCCCCATGAGATGCAGCGAGACTCTGCCCAGCTGCTGTTCCCATCACAGTAAACAATAAACTCAGCCTTGCTTTTCCACAGGTCGCGTGCTGATATTTTGGGATACAGCATTTGGCCACCCATCCATAGGGACATTCAGGTCCTGTTTCTATAGCTAATTCACTGGGTACCTCAGGGCAGATGTCCTAACCTCTCTGTTCATTCACAATAAACATGGAGATGCTAGATAAACACACTAGATAAACACTATTAACTTCAGACAAGGCTAAAATGATCTGGTGTGGCCTGAGGCAAAAATAATCATAATAACCCGTCAGCAACAGGGGCGTTTGTCTCATTGAGACCAATGACTAAGTCCTCCGAGGATTCTTGTAAACATCCTTACAAAACGGACGCATGCATTTACTCCGGGCAACGAGGAAACAGATGCCGTGCAGACAGAGAAAGAGCCAAAACTGGGGAGAGGCTCGGGGAAAAGGAAATAAAAAATTAAAAGTTATATTAGGATGAGAAATCTAGAATATTAGAAGCAGCGTGCAAGAGTTTTTTCAGCAGTTTTATAAACTGAGCCATCATCTCTTCTTTCCCATGGCCAGCACTCTGAAGCTAATGGTGAAGCATTAATTTATCATGAGATTTTAAAGATCTCTCTTGTCAGTAATGAAATAAACACGTGACAGGGTAGCCAGACAGTTATTGTTTAGAGGAAGGTTATTACAATAATTAAGATGAATAGCAATAACTTGTCATGTTTGTGGATTTTTTTTTCCTTGGGAAATAACTGTAGCCATATTAAATAACTAATTAACACATCTCCGCGTCAGGCACCCCCTTGCTCTCTGCGGCTCCATAACCAAATAAATAAAGAAATAAGCACTGTACAAAACTAGCTCACATTTTGAAAGGAAACTTCAAAATTAAAGCAGTCACAGTCAGTTGGAGCATCATCCCATACACCAAAAGGTTGTGGGTTCGAGTCCCAGTCAGGGCACATATCTAGGCTATGGGTTCTATCTCTGGTTGGGGCACATACGGGAGGCAACTGATCAATGTTTCTTTCTCACATCTCTCTCTCCCTTCCTCTCTCTCTCAAAATATATATATATATATATAATCCTTGGTGAGGATTAAAAAAAAAAAGTTAGCCCAGTCACTGAAAGGGCCCAAAATGACAATCAAGGTTTTCTCCTCGGTTCTTTCGGACCTTGCTGGGCCCACTGCTGGCTGCTGACATGTAGATTCTGGATCTCACGGCCTTTCTGTGAGTTTCTGTGTAGGTACATAAATAAATCTCTATCTTGCATGTTATATATTTTATATAATAACTTGAATAATTTTATTGTCATGCATAATGGGATTTTCCTTCAGTCACAGCACTGTAAGAGAAACCTTAAAGCCTTAAGCAGTAAAGCCTTAGAGCTATTTTTATTGAACGTTTTCCAGAGCAGCATGAAGATGGATAGGAATGTTTCCTCCTATGAGGATGCTTTTTTTTTTTAAACAAGGGGGTGGTTTGCCATTGACATAGCTCAATACTGAGGGAGGGAGGGAGGTCAAGGGAATCACTTCTCACCCAGAAATGCAGCCAGCCCCTGCCAGGAAACACGGGAGGTCACGCACGGTCTTTATGAAGGACACAAAGAAGAAGGCAGGGTCATGAGTGAGACAGTTACCTGCCTAGAGCCTGTCACTGAGCAGAAGCGAAACGTGTTTGTCAAGGAAGACAGACGTGGCAGAAAGCAGAGAGGCAGGCCCTGCTCCCTCCCAAATTAACCCTTTCACCGCCGCAGCCCCACAGCTGCACGCCGGTCACAGGCCAGGACAGCAGCCCCTGATCAAGGGTCGGACCATGTCCGAAGGATGGAGACAAACTGGAGGGTGAAGACGGCCACTGTCCGGGGCTGGCTTTGCCCCTCCCTACCTGGCCATTAAACTGTCCTAAGGCACCTCTTTACCCTCCCCTTCTCGCACACCAACACACACATGCACACACACACACACACATGCACACACACATACACACACACACACACACACACACACACACACACAGCCACACTGCAGAGTGGCATAGATTCCCATTTCTCCCTGAACCCTCATTGTCAAACTGGTAAATTATATTTGTTCCACAATGCATGTGTGTTTCTGTAGCTGGGAGGAGGGGGAGGACGGGCGGAGACAGGAAGCGGTACGTGTTGAGGCTGAGCTGAGAGCCGCCCGTGCTCACGCTCCGGCTCAGACAAGGTGGCAAGGACACAGCTCCTCATCTCCAAGGGCCCGCATGGCTTCCGCTGCAAGGAAATTGCCTGCCCAGTAAAACAACACCGAGCCCTTGGCACGTTCTGCTCTGCGAAAGGATCTTGGGAAGGGGCTGGTGTAAGGACACCCCACCCCACCCCACCCCACCGCCAACTCAGCCTTGCTCTGGGACTCCTCACTCCAGACACCACCACCCAGTCCCCGGAAGCCCCTGGTGTCACGAGAGCAGCAAACACTTCTGTAAGCCCAGCTGAGTTCACAGTCTCTGATCTATGCTGACAAGACAAGAGGGGTAAATCTAAAGGGAGAGAACAGGAAGCCTGAGACCCTGAAGTTCACACCCCCCAGGAACAGGACCCCCCTTGGTCACCTCCTTCCCAGGGCACAGCAACTCAGGCACGCCAGCTCTGTAACCTCCAGCCGACACCTCAGTGCACAGGCCCTGCCTCACTTGCCAGCCCCCCCTGCCCTCCTGGCCAGGACCGTCCTGCTTCGCACCCTCCTGGCATTCTTGGTCCTTCCAACCCCCGGGCGGCAGCAATCATCCCTCTGAGCCACCCAGGGGCCCCACTCACTTCGAGGGTCTTGCCGCATAGAATCACGTTGGGCAGGAGGCCTGATCCCCACTTAGGATGAAGCCCACCCCTTACGCTCAGGGTGTGGCCGGGTCCCTGAAAGGCCATGCTTCCCTACAGCCTTCACCAACAGCCACCCTGCAGAAATGCGACAGGCGAGGAGGTAGAGTTCACTTCCAGGCACTTGCCGGCCAACTGAAACGAAGTGAGAGGCCATGGAGACCACAGGAGGGAGCAGCTTCGTGGGGAGCTGACATCTGACCCTGTTTCGGGCCCGGGAAGGATTTCTACAGGCAGAGGTACAAGGGAAGGACGGCATGCGAGGGAGAAGGGGGGGGCGTGAACAGAGGATGGTGATAGAAATGCAGGAGATGTTAACAAGTTTCAGGATCCAAAAACAGAGGGAACTTCCAGCAGGCTGGATAGATGTAGGAGGGACAGGGATGAGGTGTCTTCTCACACCAGAGTACCTCCGCATTAAATAAGAGCTGAGCCCCCGGGCGGTTCACCTGCAGGTGTGGGCACTGCACCCTGCCAGCGAGGAAGCAGGGGGCAGGCGGGCAGGTGCGCAGCTGGGTACGGAGAGCTGGTGCTCAGAGCGCTGTCTGGGCAGGAGATGGGGTGCTGTGCGTCAAAGGCACACTGTGAGGTGGCGAGCTGGCCAGGAAGAGTGCGCACAGTAGGGACAGTACTGGCCGGAGGGCGGAACCCTGGAGAACACTCGTTTATAAGGGCAGGCTGAGCAGTGAAGGACAAGGGGTCCGGGTGATGGAGGCGGGAGGAAAGGCGCCAGGCGGAGGGGCCCGGAGCCTGAGCAAGGAGAGAGCTCAAGACCAGAATCTCACCCGGACACGGCTGGTTCCAGTGTCACCCTTCAGTCCACCCTCCAGCCCAAGGCCACATTCATCCGCAGAAAGTGCCGCTGTGCCCCTGCCATCGGCTTCCTCGGAATGCCTCAGAGGACTCCGCGCCACCTCCAGCAGACACTGAGGTTCCCCACGAACTGGTTCTTGTGAAACTCTCCACCCTCGTCCCGTAATTGCTCCCCCAGAGACACCTGCCCCAGTTAAATCGCCGTTTCCCCTACTTTCTTCTCGCCGTTCTTTTATTCGTGCTGTGCCGCCTTCTAGAATGCCTGTGCTGCCTGGTCCCCTCGCCCGCCAGAGACATCAGTGATGCGTCCTCATCACCACTCCATCGATTCCCAGTCACCAGAAGCCAGCAGGTGCGCACGCTAAGCCACGCCGCGGACAGGCATCACCACGTGGCCAGTCTTTCATCTCTGCGGAGAGACGTTGGCCACTGCTGGTCAACGGCAGCCAAGTGAGCAGCATACCCCGACACAGAGAAACGTGTGTGTGTGAACTCGTGTCCACGACCACGGGAGCCCGTGTGTTCCCTACAGCCCAGCACAGGGGTCCCCCAGCAGCAGGTAACAATCCCGGTGGCCTCTCTCTGGGTCTTCACTGTCTCTCTGGGTGGAAACGGCCAACGTGGGCATTTTGGTAGCTGTTTCCTGGTTGCTCCGCTGTCGCCTGGAGACACTGGAGCTCCTACAGCACAGAGTGTGTGGAGATCTCCCACGGCCAGGCCCGGTATCAGAATTAAAAAAAAGCAAGTGTACCTGCCACTCTCGGCTGTCACACAGCCCGGGAATCCTCACTGAGCAAACACGAGCGTGGGAGAAGAGGTCACTGTGGATGCTCCCGCACTGGCATCTGAACGCTAATAACTTCACCAAATAGATTAATTCTAAATGTCAGACCACGCTGCTGTGTGAAGCTAAGGGGCTCGGGAAAACCGGGTGTTTTCCGGCTTCCCGGCAACACCGCGCGTTCCGTGTCTGATCCCCGTGGGGTGGGCGGGATCAGAGGAGAGGAGGGTTTCTCTCGCGGCGGCTGCCCCCGCCATGAAAACAGGACGAACAAACAGCCTCTGAGTGCGCAGACTGCCTCGCTGCTCCGCCAGGAAAATGATCACACTGGCAGTAATGAGATTTCACATGGAACCACAAGGCTGTGGAGGCCGAGACCTGGCCCAGGATGCCAGGTTCCCAGCCCAAACAAAAATGTGTAACTTGGTTAAGAGCCCCAGGAAAATAGCATTTGTAATGGAAACAGTGGTGATCGGGCTGCTGAGCCGGCCCGGGGCAGGAGGCGGGGCGGGAGAACAATCCGGGCAGCCCCAGCCCAGGAGAAGGCTGGAAAGGAAAAGGGATGCAAGGCAGAGACTGCAGAAGGAGCGTGGAGACAGAAACAGATGCCGCACACAAAACCCACCCAGGACTGCCAGGATGGCAATTAAAAATTCACATATTTTGGACGGAAATTCTCTTATTTTAAGAGAACTTGAGCTAAATCCTCCTCCCACCAATATTAGCAATGCAAAACCAGCAGTCAAGACAGACCCAAATTATCATTCATTTTTCAAAAAGGATGAAAATTGTATAGCGCGGAGTCCAAAATTCTTCAGCGAAAACAATCATTAGTGTGCACCTGGCAGCCTCGGTCCTGCCCCCCAGGATCTGGGGACCCGGGACAAAGCCACCGTGCTCTCCCCGTAGAGCCCTGGGTTGCCATGATGGTTACCCGTCACTGGGGGCTCGCGCAATCTCTTTCAGTCTGCGAAGCCACCTTTATTGGATAAACGCACAGACTGGATTCAGGAGGCGCTCATGCTATAGAGGGATAAAGCGAAAGGGCAAGCAGCTTGCCCAAATCCCAGCACAAACATGGCCCCAGGCCTCTCGCATCTGGATTGGACTTCGTGTTTAAGCCAACAAATGGGGTGAGAAAGAGAAAGAGGGGAAGTGGAAGGCTCCCCGAATCCAAAGCAAAAGCGAAATCCTCAGTGAGTGGCTTTGACACGGAGCTGACCGTGGGACAGGCGACCCGTCTCTGGCTGAAATGTCTGACGTTCTTCCTATGGAATGAGTCTCAAAACACCTCCCGCCTTCTTTCCCACGCTCACGCTCTGTGCGCCCACCTTCTCCCTCGCTGCCTCCAGAGGGATCTTCCATGAACACCGTCTCCGCAGCAAGAGGCCGCCACTGCCAACAGGATCCATTTTCAGCTCCGGCCAGGTCTGGGGGCTGCTCCGAGGTGGCACCCCTCACTGGACAGGCTAGAACACAAAAGGTAGGAAGGCAAGAGACATGATGAGGGCGGCCAGTCTTATCAAATAATAAAAATGTGTTTATACATACCAATAGGACATGCATTAAATACATGTATAAGCTATAAATACAAATATAACATAATGTAAATGGATTCTGAATGCCAGCAGCACGCTTAAGGGCTAGCTGGTGTCTTTTAATTACAGGTGGAATGGGGTGGACCTTCGAAGTGTCCGTGGGTTAGATGCAGACAGGAGCTGCTGGGCTGGCATCGAGGTAGGCAGCAAGCACTATCCTGGCCGGGTGGCCAGGCCCCCGGCAGTGGCTGAAGACGCAGGAGAATGGAGGCCTTCAGAGAGTTGGCCCTAAACTTGTACATCTTGGGTTCAAACCAGCCTGTTTTCCCAGCAGTAAGAACCAAGCGAAGTCTCTTAGTCTCTCTGAGCCTCAGTTCCTCACCTTAGTATCATCACAGTACCTTCTTCATGGGTGTCTTAGAGAGATTTCAATGAGATAATTCACATAATGCAATTATCCCACTGCCCCATGATTCAATAAATGTTCTTTATTATTTTTAGAATGAGGAGACCGAGGAGGCAAATCTCTCCCGGGGTCACATGGTGCACTGATGGCAGTTAGACTCACAGCTCTGGTCTCCAGATTCCCACCCTGGCCCTTCCCCAGCCAGGCCCCCTTGCTGCAAGGTCTGCAGCAGAAACATTACATCAGAGCCAGAAGATAATAAACCTAATTGGGCCATTAGGACCAGTCACTTCCTTCTACATCGAGCCTTTGGGGGATGTTATGGGTGATCAATATAATAAATAATGGTGCATAGTCTGGAGCACCTCTCAAGAGAGCATCTTGGAAACCAGAAGGAGAAAGGGATTGAGATCATAACAAGAGGTTGAGAGAGAAAGCAAGATCTTCGAGCATGACTAAGTTCAACCTTGCCCCCCTTGCTTTGCTCGGTGCCCGACACAGAGGGAGGGTGGGGGTGCACACGCTGTGTCGTTCCAGGTTTTTGTTACCCCAGGTATACCTCCCAGTCACGCCACCAGTGCACAGGCCTGGGTCACAGGGAATAGTGGGAAGGCTTTGGTGAGCCTCGCTGGGAACAAAGGCTTCCTCCTCTCTGTGCAGAACCTTCAGTGCCTGAGAATCTCCCAGAACCCCGCACACCTCCCGTTGCAGCCTCAACGCCAAAGGCATTGGCTCACTGCTCAGAATCACGCAGAAACATCTGTCCAGGGCACCTGCTTCTCTGGTTCCCTAGAATACCTCTGGGTTCAGAGGGCATAATTGGGATTTACAGAACCCGTGTGGAGGGAGAAAACTGTCCTCTAGGAACCCCTAGTCAATCAAGGAGCTGACCAATGTACCAGAAAATCAGAAGCTCCACTGTCTCCGGGATTTCACTGAACGTCAAGGCCATGACCTGAGGGGCCTATGGAGCTTCAGAGAAGCTGGGACCACAGGCCCACAGGTAATCCTAATGGATGTGCAGTCCAGGTGATACTGGAAGTGGAACGGTTGAACTGGAAAGGTTTGAGCGTTTCCTGCTAATGAAGTTATTAGTGGCGCACAGAAGAGTTACAGTGACCATGTCTGCCAGCGGAGGGATATATTGTAAGCTGGATACATTGTAAACTTCAGTCAATAGCTTACTCAAGCAGAGGTATTCATCCCGTGAACACAGAGCCTTGGATGTGATGGGTTGCGATACCGAGCCAACAGCAGAGAAGCCGTACAAAGAAGGTGACGGCAGCCCTGCGTGGAGGGGACTCGGGATGCGCAGCTCCGGCAACAGAAGGACACGATTTCGTCCATGAAGGACCTCTGAGCACGTGTGGAAGCAGGAACAGAAAACGTTCTCCAGGTTAAAACTCAAACTCAGAGCTGATTGGATGAGGGCAGCACAGGACCCCAGGAGAAATGAAGACGCTTAACTGGACCAGAGCAGAGATGAGGAGGAATTCGAAATTAGTAACAGGACCCAGGATGCTACCCTTTGTTGTACTGAACATGCTTATATTCTGCCTGGTAACCATTTCTAGACCTTCCTCATTAGACTCTCCTCAACTCATCGCCACTAACACCTTCCCTGAGAGTACTTCTCCACTGCTGCTGACGAAACGTGGCTCGGGTGAGCCTGGGAGTCACTTCAGCACACTTCCCACAGCAGGCAGGTCCAGGGACAGGACCGCCCTAGAGAAAGCCACGTGAGCACGGTGCCTTTCTGCCTGAGCCCTTCGCTCCCCACCCACCAGGAGCCTGTCCACACACACGTGAGCACGCCCGGCAGCAATGACAGCCACTGACACAGATCCTGCCCATGTCTCCTCTTGGGCCCCTGCCCACGACCACAGGTCTCTGAGAGCTCCCAGGGAGCCCAGGAAGCCAGGGAGCCAGGAACAAGTGACAGACCTTACACCACTTTCCCTTCATTATTCCCCAGATGACAAAAAGGCCCATTGCTCGACATCAGGCAGGGAAGGTCTAGGCGGTGTGTTTTCTGCATCTGACGACCCCCCGCCATGTAATGGGTTAAGCTCGGGCACACGCCTCCAGCTGGGCCGGTCAGAGGCCTGCTCTGAGAGGTGTCTCCAAGCGGGTCTGATGGAGAAAATCCATCTCTTCTCTGTGCTCGTGAGGATCTAAGTCTGGAGCTACCTGTACCCTTGGCTCCACCTCATGGGAACAGCTGCTTGAGAGAATGAAGCTCTCACACAGAAGAGGCGAGAAGGGGCGCAGGGGTGAAGAGCAGGGAGTCTGAGCTGGCTCCGCTCCCGCGTGCTCTGTGACTTCCATCATCATTTCCCCTCTTTTGCTCCAGCAACTGATCTGGGTTCTGGCACATCCCACCAGGAGTCCCGATGAACGGTCTCAGCATCCTGTCCAGTCGTATCTCACGCTGCCCCCACCCAGTCTTCGTACCTCGTAAGCCAACCTCAGGTTGGTTCAACTGAGCAAGAGTTCACCAGCATCAAATTCACATGGGGTGTGAAATACAGGGAGGAAGAGACAAGAAAGTCCTTGCAAAGAGCACGTGATGTGAGCCTTCGAGAGCTCATGAGACCTTTGGGAGACAGAGATGTGGAGGAGGGCTCTCCAGGCCGAGGGTTCGCGTGCGTGAGGGCACAGGAACGGGGATGTGACTGGAGAGTCCAGGTGGCTGGCGGCTGGGGCAGGCCAGGAGGCGGCGGGGAGGACAGAGCTGCTGTGCAGACGGCCTGAGCGCCCTGTGTGACGGCCTGCACTCGACTCGAGATCATGGGGAGTCACTCAAAGGTCGAGCAAGTATTCCCTCGGAAAAGATGCTTCGAAGAGAAACTCGGAGGTTGGCAGACGCAGGGAGACTGGGCGAGAGAAGAGGCTGGTCTGGACCAGAGCAGAGGCAGGAAGCCTGAGGGAGAAATGAGAACCCAGATCCCCACACAGAGCCACGCCCCTTCCTCGGGACTGATGCTTCCGCCTCGGCCTCGGGGACCAGTCTCTTTCCCACCCACCCCCCTCCGCACCGCTCACCTGGAAGGTCCTCTCCTTTCCTGCCATTCTTCAAGCCCTCCCTGCCTGACTCCTGCCTGGCCACCCTTCTCTGAAACCAGACCTTAGACTAGAAAATGTAAACCCCAAAGCTGTCCTAGCTTCCCATCTCAAGCTCGGATTCTGTGACTGGTCTGTGTGTGGATGCTTCTAGGTGTGCGTGTGTGACAGAGGCACGTGCTTATTGGGTGGCCTCCCCGTAAGTTCAGGGTGAGCAGCGGTCCTGTCAGTGTCCCTCTGGCACCCACTGCAGGTGACACCCTGAAGGTGCTCTGTCAACGCTTGTGTATGTAGCATCCGAGAGGACTCCACACCAGTGGTCCTGATCAGTTCTGGCCTTTTGGCAGGGACAGGTCATGCGGGCACAGGGAGAGACAGTAATAGCCTGTAGGCCACACAGTGCGTCAGAGAGCAGGCTGGGACAGGGGTAAAGGCAGCCTTCTGACCCCAGACAGAGGAGGGTTTCTACCCCCTCGCCTCTCCAGTCCCTCGCCGCATGGACCAAAGGCCGAGCTGTAGAAAAATCATCTCAGTAAGTAGATTTCCTCTCTTTGTTCACTGCTCTCCTTTTTGTTTTTTAAAGAACAGGTAATATGGCCCTTCTCTTTCCTTAGTTTACAAAGATTTTATTCCTAAATGAATTATAAATAATTAAAACTCCACTCCATTTGTTCTATATTGTTGTTAATTGAAAAAATTAAAGATGCATGTGCTGTGGCCTCCGGGCAGCCCTGGGAGAAGCCGGTGATGGCTCGGGGGAGATGCTGGGCGCCGCTCGGCCCACTGCCAGGGCCACCTCTGAGCCGGGCATCTGGTCGGCTGCTGTAAGCACTCCTCTTCCCGGTCCCCACCAGTTCCCACCACGCGCACCGGGGGGATACTGTCATTTTACTCCTTAATGCACATTTCTCTCTGCCCGTGTGAAAGCCAGGAGATGAAAGGAATATATTTATCACTCAAGAAATGGGGAAAGGTGTGCTTATTTCTTTGGAGTGATCTTTCAGGGTGATTGGGGCCAGGTGCCAGGGTGACCTGCTGGGCATGAGATGTGATATCTTCCAAGGACACCATATAACACCTGATGTCTGCTGGCCAAACTAATCACTGCCCATCCTTACCACCCACAGCGGACAGGGACAGACCTGGAGCTGAACACAGCAAGGTCAATGTCTCGTCCCTGGAACCTGGGCCCAGCGCACGCTTGCCTACCTTGGTGGGACTTCCTTCCTGTCCTGTGACCTTTGCATTTTACTCGGAATTTCTTTCTGTCTGCTTAGGGCATCAGGCCACCCCCCACGGCCTGCTTAGCATACCACTGATGTTCAAAAAGTCTTTTCTGAATGAATGAGTCGTGTCCGCAGGCGGGACTAGCACTCGTGAAGTCAGAAGCAGAGCTGAGCATTGCATTAGGCAGGATACACTAACCAGTGCAACAAACAACCCAAATCCAGCGACTTAACACAGGAGTAAACATGCATTTGTCACTGACCCCTCGGGCCGCAGTCCAGGGCTCTCCCGGTGGCTCTCCTCCAACAGCAGCTCCGAGTCCCAGGGCCCTTCCTTCTCACAGCCTGTTCCACTCCCTGAGGTGGTCTCCACTCTGCTGTGGACGAGGATAGAGAGGCAACGGCCCCTGCCCAGCCTTGCCATCGCTGCTGCCCTGTCCTCTGGGCGAGAAGCTCCCCGTCAAGACTCCAGGGACCCTTCCTTTCTGTCTTCCCCGTCCGTCTGGGTTGCATGAGCTCCCGCACTGTCTGGTCTCCCTGGAGTCCTTCAGAATGATCTGCCATGGCCTCAGGAGCACTGAGGATGGCTTCTCCATGTTCCATCTTGACTAGCTTTCCTGGACACGAGACGAGCATGGGGACTGAAACACCACCGCAGACTACACGGAGAGAAACTGGCTGGGGCTGAGGTGGCCCCTCTGGCTGGGGTTCCAGTCCTCCAGGCTGCTGCCCTTTACGTGGTGGGCAGAAGGGCCTCCCGGCCTCCCACCACAAAGGCCAGGCTGATGTGTCACAGCCCGGGTGAGCGACCCCTTCCCAGGCAGGCATGTACAGGTGAGGCTGATGAACAGGTTGGCTCCCAGGGCCACTACCCACTGGGAGTCTGTGTCCCTTTTCCCTCCGGCGGTCCTGTGAGAAGAGCTGGGCATTGGCCCAGGAGCCTGGGGACAGCTACATCCCAATGAGTCGTTCTCCGTGGCTGGTGAGCCACGGGTGCTCAGAGCTGTGCCTTGCTGAGCTCTGCTTTCTGCATCTCACTCCCCCACCTTTAATGTTCCCCGGATCCAGTTTCCTTTGCCTGAAATAAATAAATAAAATGAAATGTTTTAGTAAAATACAAACCCACTCTCTGCAAGACCTGGGTGGCACAGAAACGGGCAGAGATCCATTCTGTTCGTTCAAGCAGCCCGTCCTTAGTCTCCATACTTTGCTCTTCCCCACAGTCTGCCTTGATCACACAGAAGTAAAACCACAGCCTCCTCCCTGGGGAGCTCACTCCCAGAGGTTCAGAGGCTAATAAACCTCAGCGCGGGAGGGTCACACGGGCATCGCGAATGTTAGAGCCAGCCCAGGGCCTGGCGGAAACCTCCACGCCGAGGAGCGCGGTCCAGGCAGCCTCTCTCTGGAGTCTGGTTTCTGCGTGTCTCTCTCGGCAGCTCAGAAAGGCACCGTTGAGAGGCTCCGCAGCGAGCATGGAGCCAGAAGCAGGCATCCTCTAACCACTGGGACTGCTCAGGCCATAGGGGCGGAGGGGCAGGAGCTCTCTACAGTGCTTCCGACAGGAGCCGTTGGCTGGTGATGCTCCAAGAGCAAGGCTCTACACCAGCCCAGCCCCAGGGCCACCCTCACTTGTCTCCCAGACCTCCATCCCCATTCCAGCGAGGGCTGGCTGCGTCCTAGAGTGCTCCCGCCTCTCAGACTGGCTGCGCTGTCACCCACAGCCAGGCTGGCTCACGGACGGATACCAGAGCCATTCAGAGAGCCCTGGGAGTGTCCCGGCCTCCTCCAGCAGGTGCGCCTTGCCTTTGTGCCTTTTCAAGGCCAGGAGAGAGAAGAGGGGGTTGGGGAATGGTCACTGTCCCATTCCATACAAACCCACACGGGTTGGTTCATTTACCTTGAAACTAAACTATTTGCAAGTTTTCTTTATTTCAAATATGCATGGAGCGAGCGCTTTTTTACTGGTTTGAATCAATCAACTATCACTGACGTGTACGTATGGGTGAGGAGTGCACCCACCCCTCCTGAGAGCAGTAGGGTAGGGAGAGAGAGAAAGCTGTCGCCCTCGTCTCTGAGAGCTCAGTCTCGTTGAGTGGAACAGACACACAACTGAAAAATGAGACAAAATAAGAGCAATTTAAGGCCAAATGAGACGTTTAAGGGAGGCAGAAAGTAAAATTATAACTAGAGCTACTATTCCCAGAACACACGCCCACTCCGTGCCGCAAAGATCTTTCTCTTCACAACAACCTACTGCAATAGGTATTATTAGTAGCCCTCTTTCGCAGTGAGAAAACGGAAGCGTAGAGAGGTTAAGTGATTCTCCTGAGGTCACACAGCCTGTAAATGAGACAGCCGGATTTTTAACTCCACTCTCTGATGACAAGGCCTGCACTTCTACCCATGGTGCGTCCCGGAGGACGCATGCCGTGGAGAGAAGACTCGGAGGCAGATGTCCGCTCGGTGCACAGATTGCATTGCTAAGAGCCCAGGCTCCCAGTGATGGAGTAGGCTGCCGAGTGCGTGAGCCCCCCGCCCAGAGAGGGGTTCAGAGATTCCCCTGGCAATTTCAGAAGAATCCAGGCCTGAAAAGAGGTTGGACAAATACATCTCCATAGGGGAAATATTGGGGAAGCAGATTTGGAAGGGCAGGAATTTGAGGAAGTAGAAAGGTTGGGAAGGTGGAAAATGTGTTGGCCAAGACGCAGAGGTAGGGACCACAGGTGTGGCTGGCGCAGTGAGGAAAGCTGATTGGCTGAAGCAAAGACTTGTTGTTGGCCGATCTCCCCTTGCGATGGGCAAGGCCTAGTGAGGTGCTGGTTTGGGTTAAAGGGACTGATTATTAGAAGTGGCCAGGACGTTGGGAAGAGGTGGTGGGGTGGGGGAGAAAGGAGTGCCACATTCTAAGGAGAGTCATGGTGCAAATACAGAAAACTCAGCTTCTGCCTCCCAGAACAAGGAGCCAGCCGTCTGCATCCAGAAACAAGAGGTCAGGCCACCACAGGGTCCGAAACTGGGGAGCAAGAGCCAGGCTGGGGGCCCTCGGAAACACTTCTGGCTGTGAGTGCCCTTCCTGCAGCCACGTGGGTTAAAGGCGCAGCGGGTTGGGGACACCCCAGAGGTGCCCCCCACCCATGGCACAGTATAGCCCTTGGAGGATGGAGAGAGAATCACACCGAGACCAGAACGCCGGTCCCATCCAGAGCATGGTGACATGGCGCCTGTCCCAGAACATCCATCTGGCGGAGACCAGGAAATCGCAGGCCTAAATCTGCTCTTTGCCATTTCCTAGGAACGGCTTCACTGGTTCACTTGTTAACGAGGAGGACGGGGTCTGGGCCAGCTCGGAGGCCTGGCTGCCTTGGCCCCTGCGAGAGCTGTGTTTTTGCGGCGAGCACGCCCTCCCGTGCACCCAGACCCACTGTCCACTTCCAGTCAGCCCTGCAAACTGCCGCTGGAGACGCCAGGAAGAGCAGAGGGGCTCGAGGAGCCGGGAGGGAAGAAAGGCCTAAATGCACCTCAGAGTTATTTTCGTAAAGACCCCTCAGTGAGCCCCTGACTGGTCTGGTCACAGGCTCCTTCAAGAACCTGCAAAAGCATGGGCCCTCGCTCTCATGAGGAAATGCACATAAACACCTATTTCACATATTAACGCAGGGGTTCAGAGACTCCCCCAAAAGCCCAAACCACAGACCCCGGTTGAGAACCCATGATACAGACGATCTCTTTCTTTTTTTAATCTTCACATGAGGATATGTTTATTGATTTATTTTAGAGAGAGAACGCAGAGGGGAGATACAGAGAGAGAGAGAAACATCAATGTGAGAGAGAAACATTGATTGGTTGCCTCTTGTAGACGTCCCAGTGGGGGACCAAACGAGCAACCTAGTTGGAAGCCTTTCTGCAAAGAAGTGAGTGTGAGGGTTCAAAGATGGGGGACTCCCTATGAGCCATCCTCGGCAAAGACGGACCCCGAGGGAGTCCACACTCAGGCCTGGCACTCAGACGACCTGGAGGTGAGTGCCCCACCCACCGGCCTCGGCGAGAACCAGTATCCCACCTAGAAGGCTAACGACAGCTCCGGGCTGTGGAGGGGCAGTGGAGCCCTGAGCCTCACGCCTGGGGAGGACGACCTCCGCCAGGTTTGCCAGACTCCCCTGTGCATCCTAGTCACTGGGGTCTTGTTAAAATGCAGATTTGGATTCAGTGGGCCTGGGATGGCGGCAGAGTTCCCGCATTTCTAACAGCATCGGGGACGCTGATGCTACTTTGAGCCGCAAGCGTCTATGGGTTGCCTGCTCCGGGCGGACGCCCGAGCGAAGACCTTGAGTGCACGCTCTTCAAGGTGGAGTGCTGGCAGCCGAAGGCCTGGCACGTCAACGTGTCCTGAATGAGTGTGATGCTGCCACAGTGTGCCCACATAACCACGGGCCAGACCCTTGTCCCCAGCCAGCCCGGGATGGCAAGTCGGGGGATGGCGCCTCTCCCATCTCTGCCTCCGCAGCCCAGAGCCATGTACAGTGGGCACCCTCTGAGACAGCGGGTGACTGAGGGCTCCGTGGACTGGCATGGCCAGCTCTCCAGCGGGTGGGAGGCGTGTCGTGCATACGGTCCTGGAAATCTGGGAGGCGGGAGGTAAGGCGGACGGAGCCTCTGTGCTCAGACATGCGGCCTGCTGCATAGTGCTGGCCAGGGAACATTTGTCCAGTGATCAGTCCCATGCTGGGTTCTGGGAGCAGCGGCAGGAGAGGGACTGGGAGATGAGAAGGAGCTAGACTATCAAAGAGAGAAGAACTCTTAGAAGTCTCATCGTCCAGTCCTCTCAGATGGGGATGTTGAGGCCCAGAAAGACTTGTTCAAGACCAAACAGCTGATTGACATCAGGTCCAGAAACAAAACGCAGGTCTTCTGTCTCCACCTCGTCCTGGGGTCTGGTGAGAACACACTCCGTGATGGTTAATAAAGGCCCACGGGCAGCTTGAGCAAAGGAATCTGGGAACCCTGGTCTGATGGCCAAGGTCCAACACTTCCCAGCCCAGCCTGGGGCACACAGGGCCGGAGCCGGAAGAGCTCAGCTGCCCAGTGACACAGTGGGAGGACTTCCGTCTGAGACCCCTGCTTGGGATTAGCCAGCTGTGGCCAGGCAGGCTCCCTCGCTGGGTTCCAAGGTCATCCAGGCCTCATCCTGACCTCCAAGCAGCCCCACTCAGCATGGCTCCGGCCCCAGTACACACAGCCGTCTGGGAGCATCCACCACGTGACCCACGAGGGCCACGCACGGCCTGCCTGGGAGCAGAGCTAACTCAGGGCCTCTCCCAACACACGAAGACTGTCAACCTAACAGGCCCGCGCCAAGCGCCTGGGGGAAAGTCAGTTCCAATCAGGCTGCGCTGTGTGGCTGGCGACAAACGCAGGGCGAAGGCAGACCTGGCCTCTGAAGGAAGCCAGCCTGGCCCTCCTCTCTCCAGACGAGCTCACTCCTCAAACGGGGCAGCTGAAGACTGGCCAGCAAAGGAGCCCTGCTTCCATGTTTTTTGCTCAAAAACATCGTTAAGAAGATGCTGTGGGCCTGGCTCCCTGGAGACCCAGAGTGGCAGATAGACAGATGCTCCGAACACCAGCGAATCTTTAGCCAGTGCAGCCCAGCCTCAACTCCTGGCCTGTCCCCAGTGCCCAGGGCCCCCAGCTCTACAGTCACAGTCCCTGAGTAAATCCCACAGGTCCCTTCTGAAGACAGAATCCACTCCCCTGCCCCCACTGACCCAGATCACAGACACCCATAGGATAATCTGAGATCCTGCGACAGCCACACCACGACTAAGACCACTGGAGAGCTGCCGCCGCCCTCAGGACACACGTGGGGCAGGCGTGCGTCCCTTCGAGTGACTCAGATTCAGTCCACAAATAACTGAGCACCTACGCCCACCAGGTACTGAGCCTCTCCTGCGTGCCACTCGCGTCCTTGCAGTCACCGGGGGGAGGCAGCTTGCCGGAGCTGGTCTTCTCTCACATTAGAGGAAACCCAAGCTCCTCCGTCCCACTTTCTACATCCGAAACACACCGCAGGGATTTGGGGATGATGTGGCTGAGTGTAAAAGCAAGTGCCTTCATCAGCCTTTCAGAAACTGTGCAGAACCACTGAAGTCTTCAGGGCGCTGCTGTCCCCCTGGCAACCGTCCTCACCACCTCCTCTGGCTCCCAACTCTGAGCCACGGAAGGCGCCAGCACGCAGCCCACAGCTCGCAGCATTGGACCTCTCTGCTCCCCACCTGACATGCTCGCAAGAGCGACGCGCTCCCCTCTGCGTCCTCGGGAAGCCGGTTCCTCCGCTGTTAGTGGTCCCGCCTGCTTGGGGTGGGGTGACAACCACAGAGATGATTCTCGTGAAGTACTCGGTGCGGGGCTGGCACACAGTAGGCCCTCAGTAAACAGCAGCTATCGTGTCCGTGGTCCTGAGGGAGGGCGGAGGTGGACTCAGGTGCCCAGTTTCCGCTCTCTGTCCTCTCTGCTCCTACCCTCTCCCGGCACAGGAGATGGTTACCATCACGCAGGAATCGGGGACCATCGGTTCCCCGTGTTCTGTGCTGACCCAAGAGCCACCCGTTTCTGGACTCGACCATCCTAAAAACGGCCCACCGAGACAGGATAGGTGAGTGGGCCACCCCAGCCAGGTAGAGGCAGGGCCTGAGTGATGTCGCTGGGCTGCAGAGGCTGGGTGCATATGACGTGCTCATACAGCACAACAGAAAACCACTCTGTCAGTCACCTCCGAGGGCGGGGCCTGCAGGAGCTGAAAACTTCGTTGGAGCTGCCTTGTCTTTTGTACAGACTCTGCTTAGCATAAGTAATGCCCACTGTCACACTGTCACACTGACAGAGGAGTATCCGCGTGGCACCCACAGATCACTCGCTCAACTGGGAAAACGTTAAGTGAGCGTCTCCCAGCCCTGGCGTGGGAAGCTGTTACACACCATGTGCGTGGCCTCTGATTCTGTGACAGGTGCCTCTGCCCTCTGCCCCCTGTCATAGGTGTCCTGGCCTCTGAACTCTGCTGCCGGGGTTCAGACTCTAACTCACAAGGTGCCTTCTTAGGAGAAGACTCAGCCGGGGTGGTGAGTCCGGCGAGTCCAGTCTGGCAAAGCATTGGCAAAAGCGTATGTTATCAGGTAAGAGGTGAGGACTCCACAGTCGCTGGGGTCTGGAGAGCCACCTGTAGTCTGCCATTGTGCCGTCCCACAGCCATGGCGCCCTCCTCGGTCTCGCCCCAGGGGAGCCACTGCTTGGGGCCAGTGGGCCAGTGAGGGGGCAAGACATTCATCGTGTCTATCAAACATGAAGACCCAGACCAGCCGGTTCTCGGTCCTCCTAAGAGGACGGTGTTCTTTGCTGGTTAGTGGCCATGACGTTCTGATTGGTTCTGCGCCCTCCTCCGCCCACTCTGCTCCTCTGACTGCACAGCTGCACACAGGACCCAGCAGCCTCTGCTCTGCCCGAGGGCTCTGCCCCCTCTTGCCACCCATCTCATCCTGCTCAGTCCTCAGGAATGGCACTCCCACAGCCAGGCCATCACAGCCCACCCAGCTTAGGAGAGGCCCTGGTACCACGCGCTGTCAGAGTGCCCCGCACTTGCCCTGCAGCAAATGATAACAGCTTGCATTCACTGCTCATCCGTCCCCTGCATTCGCTTGCAAGCTCCCCAAGAGCAGGGACAGACCTGGTCTGTGCACCACTGTTTACCAGCACCTGACAAGGCTTGGCACAGAGTCCAGACAGAGTAGGAATTCATTAAGTGATACTCACTGAGTCGAATGAGTGAATGAATAAATGAATGAATGAATACTAACAGGGGCCCAAGAATAGTCCTAGGCTGAAAGCCTCCAGAATTCTTCACGTTTCTTAATTCAGTCCACTCACCCATTAAAGAGGAAGAAACTTTCATTCCCCAAAACAGGTGAATTGGAAGCCTCTTTGTGGAAAAAAAAAAAAAAAAAACAGAGCAAATACAATTGTCTGCCCTTTGAGGTGACTGAGGAAGGGCCTGGAGTAGGGGACGACCCAAACATCTCTTTCAGACACTGAGAGGGATGCAAGCAGGTCCAAGCAAGGCCACCTGAAGTCTTGCCACGCCCAAAAAACCAAAATCGAATGAAGTTCCAGGATTTCTGGTCTGCCACTGACAAATGCTGAGGGCCCCTGGCCAGGTGGGAGCTGCTGTCCTGGGAAGCCTCTGCTGCCTGCCCAGCCTGTGACCTCCTCTTCTGTGCTGTCCCCACACTCACTGCACCCCCCCCCCCAGGAGGCGAGCTCCCGGTTCTTCATCCAGCGCGGCTGTAACCAGAGCCATGGCTGGGCATGCCCAGTGAGGCCAGCTGGTTCAGTACTTGATCGTGATTACAGGAATCACACTTTCAACAAGAAGGGCACACGAAGAGAGAGGCTATAGCATGACGTAGTCAGAAGAATAAAATGTAGGGTGGAAATGGAGATGACACCGGTGAGGGACGGTGCCAGCTGCCTACTACAAGAACCGCTCTGGGTCTGGTCCCATTGCATTTGGTCCCTGAACGCCTCTGCATCCCCACTGGCTAGCAGGCACAGAGGTAGGGAATGGGGAAAGGGAGGGCCGCAGAGAGGGGTGCCCAGAGCAAGCAGGCCAGGCCCTGCCTGGCAAAGCATCCCAGGCTGGTGGACGCTAAAGGCAGGTGCTCATGGTACTGCCAGCAGAGGCCGGCCAAGAAGAGACCAGGGAGGGCTGTGGACATGCCTCGCCCTTGGCCAGCTCCTCCAGTGACTCTGCCCTCGGTGCTGCCATGCCTGTAACATCCTTCTTGCCCTGAGCTTAGGAAAATGACCACACAAGAGGTGTAGCCAGGCATTCAAGCAAGTGGACCATCGAGGACAGGATTAGAAGGAAGAGTCGAGGTACCAGGCCACACCTGCAGAAGAAAGGAGAGGAAAGCAACCGAGTGGGAGGGGAGAAGGAGTTAGGCCCAGAAACCCTGACGCAAACTACCACTTATAGAGCAGAGGACGTCAGAGCTCGTTGGAGCCCACAGATCCATCCCCAGGAAAAGGGGTGAAAGATAAGAACCCCAGGTATCTCCCAAGGCCCATATACGCAGAAAGTCCTCATAGGAGGAGGAAGGAAGGGGGGCAGGGAAGGGAAGGAAGGGGGGAGAGGAGGGGGGAGGGGAACAGAAAAGAGGGGAGGGGAGGGGAGGGGAAGGAAGTGGAGGAGAGGGGAGGGGAGGGGAGGGGAGGGGAGGGGAGGGGAGGGGAGGGCAGGGCAGGGGAGGGCAGGGCAGGGGAGGGGAGGGGAGGGGAGAAAGAGACAGAGAGCACTCACTGAAAGTTTCTGCCCAGGTTGTCATTGGGCATGACACTGACCTCCTAGTGGACACAGCCTGACCCCAGCCCTGGACAGCCACTAGTCCCCTTGTGTGAGGAGTTCACTATCAAGATCTGGAGGGTCCCAGATTTATCCTACTTGCAAGCCCACCGTTTCACAGATGTGGGTCGAAGACATGAGACCCCTGGGTCGGAAACAAAGCTCTTCATTCCCACGGCCCAGCAGACAGCGTGAGCGTGGCAGTGCACTGGCTCCTCTTGCCCACCCAAGCCCCGTGGGAGCAGTCGGAGGCCCGGCCACATGCTGCCCACACGGTGGGTTTGCCTCACAGCTGAGGGACTCCAGGCTTAGGAAACCCCAACCTTTGAAAACGGACATGAGTCTACCTGACTTCTGTCCCGCGGGGAGACACTGTCCTTACTGTACCGCACAGTACAAATACCTGCTCTCTGCTCTCCACCCCAGGGGGAGACGCTGCATCTTCCAAGGCTGTTTCCTAAACAAATATCCCAGAAGACAGAGTCTAAAACAAAAGCCACCAGTGCCTCTGCTCGCCAGACACGCAGAAAGGCAGGAGACCCATGGAGACTGTCTCGCGGTGCTCACACTGCAGACAGTCCTACCCCCTGCCCGATCCCTGGGGGGAGCGCGGGATGGGCCAGGCAGGGATGCTTCCTGAAGGGACAGTCCTTGAGCCTGGTATTGAAGGACGGCAGAGATAACCACACATTCTGGTGTGGCTCATTTTGAGGAATGCCTCCTCTACATTCCCCTCTGAAACACGGGTCCACCAGGGCTCAGAGCAGCAAGGAATCTGCCTGAGCAAACAGCACGCCCCCAGGGAAAAGGTGCTCTAGGGCTTTTTTAGGATTGCCTAGAATCTGAATCACATTGGAGGCCAGTCTCTGGCCAGTGAAGGAGCACTCCTTACAGACCCCAACCTCTGCACTCTGTCTGTGGCACACCCCACCCCACCCCACCCCCAGTAATTGCATTCCCTAAAGTTATCCAGACAAAGCCTCAAGGATACTGCTTTCCAGGTTCATGCCAGAAGGAGCAGGGTGCCTGCAAAAGTGCCCCCCTCTTCACAGCAGGCCAGTGGTGAGAAATTAAGGTTTGGGGCATCTGGCTTATCTTCTGTGCTCATTGAGGAGATTACTAATTCACAAACCTTGCACTTAGCAGACAGGTCAGACAACCATTTCAGTGACTCCTCCCATCAGTTTGCCTTTTCTTATGAGAAAGCAGGGTTGCTCTTCCGACTTATAAATTCCCAATCATTAGCCACAGCCCAGCACCCCCCCGCTGTCCTTCCTCACAGAATTTATAGCAGGGGTGCACATGCCATTCACAGGACTCCCCATCTGACCAGCCCCCCCCCACCCCGGTTCTCCACAGCCCCTAAACTTCTCCCCCTCTCCTCGGGGTCTCTTAAATAAATGTTATGTGATCAATTACAGCATTGCCCTACTTAATTGATTTATATGCACTTTACAAAGTTTGACACTGCACTGGAAACACATCTATCACGCTACTTGATTGAACTGGAGAAGGAGAAGGGAGAAGGGATGAAGATTTATTGAGCACTTACTGTGTGCCAGGTGATGCGCCAGGTACGCTACACACATTGTTGAGTTCCGTCCTCACAACCCCCTGTGAGGGGGCTATTCTACCCTATTTAGGAGATGAGGAAACTGAGACCCACAAAGGTTAAGGGACTTGCCCAAGGTTACGAAGCTGGTAGCTGGAGGAAGCAGGTATCAATTGCAGTTCTGATTTTAAGCCAACATATATTTCAAGATTTGAACGTCGCCTTGCTATAAAACGTTATGAGCAAGGAATACCCCTCACTGTGGCATTGTTTCACTGCGGGGATGAGACTCCGTTTGCATTGTTCCCTCTATGACATCTGTGCTATAAGTGAATGTGCGTGTAGACCATTTCACACGTAAGGGATCCGGGTGGGCTGGGGGAGGGGTGAAGAAGGGGTATGGAGGGAAAGGTAAGAGCGTTTACAAAGCATAAGAGTTTTCTCTCTGACATGAACACTTTTTAGAAAATGTTAGCTATTATACTCAAACTATTCCCCCTGCCTGATCCCTGGGGAGAGCACGGGATGGAGCAGGCAGGGATGCTTCCCGAAGGGAAATGTTACAGAGAACATTTATTCTTTCCACAAGGGCTTATAGGAGATAAGTCACTGTGTGGGCACAGGCGACAGCAAAGAACAGGTCACTCAAGGTTCCTCAGAGCTTACATTCTACACACTGAACGGTGCTCAGAATCTGCAACAACTACTCGGACACGGCCCTGAGCAGGCAGATGGTGTGGGGCCTCGTGCTGGGCAGAGCCCGGGGCAGGGGGCAGCTGATCTGAGAACCTGAGTGACAGGAGGAGAAGCCCGGAGCCTTCCCTTCATGACACGGGGTGAGCATTGTCAATTCAGCTGCATGGAGCCTCGGGTCCAAATTAAGGCTTGGTGTACTGGTCTGGGTTCTCCAGAGAAACAGAACCAATAGGATGACTATGGGTAGGTAGATGACGATAGATAGATGATAGATAGATAGATGATAGATGATAGATAGATAGATAGATAGATAGATAGACAGACAGATAGATAGGTATTATAAGGAACTGGCTACTGAAATTATGGAGGCTAAGAAGTCCCAAGATCTGCAGGTCAACAAGCTGGAGACCCAGGAGAGTCGATGTCACAGTTTCCCTCCAAATCCAAAGGCCTGAGAACAAGAAGAGCTAATGGTATAAATCCCCATCTGTGTCCAAGTCCAAAGACAGAAGAAGTTCATTGTCCTATGCAAAGACAGTCAAAAAGAAAAGAGTTTCTACTTATTCATTGGAGGGCCAGCCTTGTTGTCCTATTCGGGCCTTCAACTGATTGGATGAGTCCCACCCACACTGGGGAGGGCCATCGGCTTTATTCAGCCGCCAAAAACACATTCACACACCCAGAACACACCCCGAATAATGTTTGAACAAATACCTGGGCACCCTGTGGCTCACTGAGATGACATAAAATTAACTACCGTGGCTGGGAAAGTATTTACCCCTTTGCTAAATCAAACCAAACCGCTCAGTTCTGTGAGTCTGTGTCTGAGGTAGTTGTTCTGTCTCTTACTACCGAACTGTCTGCCGTCACTTCTGGTGGTCACTGTCGCTGCCGATAGAAGGGCCTCTCCTCTCTTCTAATTCACTCCGGGTTTTGAAACACTTGTTGGAATTTAGGGATCTTGAATGAATCCATAGATGTGTAGATAAAATGCTGCGATGTAGAGCAAAGACTTCGTGATAGCTCTTTCATCTTTGCGGGGGAACTTTTTGCTTCTATTCTAATTCTTAGATCTGTGATCTAGATAAGGGAAGTTACCAGACAATAGGAAGACTTTCTGTATCAGGATGAATCTAACACAACTGAAATCATGTGAGGGCAACTGAGTGGTAAGGGATGTTTTCACAACTTCCAGGGGACAATTGGGTATACAGGAATTACAAGACACAACCAATAGGAAAGCAAGTAGCTACACAGAATTGTTTACCCCAGTTTTCTTCATCTGTGTAAATTATCCTCGGAGAAAATAATTTCCTCCAAAGCCAACAGAACCAGTCTTCACTGTGACTTCCCATGCAATAAGCTAGTTAGATCCCACCCAAGAGTTTCCGAAAACAATAGTTTTTCACTTTTAAAAATGATCAGAACATTCAGTACTTAACACAAAAAGTAGCAACCATTCTGCTTGGCATCATTTTACCAAGAGTGAGTGTCAAATATTTTATAGCTTCAAATTAACAACAAGGAGCTGTAATTTTTGTGTTTGTTTGTTTAAAACACCAGCAGAGATTTTTCTTTTTGCTTGTTTAAGCTTCATTTAATTCCAGCTCCAATCTGCCCCTCTTTGATTGCATTTCCAAATCCTAAATAAAAGGGATAACTGTCTGCCAATTGTAACAAACTGCTGGTACCAGTTATTGCTTTTTGCAAAAATAAAATAAAATAAAATAATTTTAAAAGCAAGCAAAAGCAAAAAAAAAAAATTTTAATACTTAGCTGACAGCTTTATTCAAAAGAGGGGAGAAAAATCCTAGCTTTTCAAAACTACCCGATATATTTGTAACAACCTCTTTACTGAGTTCATGTATCTTCTTTATTGTGCTTCATAAACAGGCTATTGGATCTCTCTAGCTTGCAATGTGAAAAATGAAAGAATTTCCTCCCATCCATGCCTCTCTTATCTCATAATTGTTTTGTTCTGAGAGGTAGGGGAGACCGGTGTAAATGTCTCTGCTGTTTTATTTGTCCTCTCCAAGCCCATTCATGCTTTTCTCCAGGGCTTTTGATTCCTTCTGTCCTGTTTCTGCCTGAACCTCTATCTGCTTGCTGTTTTCTGGATCAAAACTCCACTAAATGTTTGAGATTTCATTTCAGAGGGTGGTGTGAGAGAATCAGAGTCAAAGGCATTTTAAAAGCCACTTTTCAACATATCTATGCTGGTCGGTGGAGGGGGAGGTGCTTTAAAAGCTGCCCACCTGCCATCACAGAGAGCATCCTGGCTCGGGTCTGGACCTCCCTGGGATACGGGAGCATTCAGCCACTTGCCTTCTTGTTGCATCCTTTCTGGAGAACCCGGGCCTTCTCCTGCTGCTGCTGCAGCTTCCGAGGCTCCTCCCTCTCTCTGCTGTTCAACCCCACAGTTCTCCCTGTAAAACTGAGGTCCTCTCACAACCGAAATGGCCCTTGTCAGGGACAGACAAGTCTGAAAGCCTGTAGAGGTGGCTTGTCCAGGGTGGGACGGGATATTGTAAATGTGGTTCGTTGCCCTGTAAATGTAGAAGTTACAAACTCCAGGAACAGGTCATGGAAAGGAATCTGGAGGGGGAAAAAAACTGTGTCAATGAAAGTTTGCAGCCGCCACTCCACTGCCAACAGGAGTCCCAGCCTGGGGTACAGGAAAGGAGAAACTTGATTCAGGTGAACAGTTTGCTAACCGGAGAAATGCAGCCTCGGGCAGAAACCAGAAGGGTGCGCCAGGAAGACAAAGGGGAGGCCACCATTCACAGAGCAAGTCCCTGCCCTGGTTGGGGATTGGTCCATTTTTATGCAAATGAGGAACCCAAACTGGCACAGTTTGATTGGTCCAAATAGCAGTTGTGATTGACTTCACATCTTCTGATTGGTCATTATGAAGCTGCTCTGATTGGTCAGTATAGATGCAAATGAGGTCATAGATAGCTATGCAAGGCCCATGAGATGGGACAGGTCTTAGCTCATTGGTGGATACAGGATGCCAGGAGCTCTTAAAGGACCAGCTCAGACAACAGGAACGCAGTGCAGGAGGGTGGCAATTCAGTCTGTGGCTTTCCCCTGAAATGCCATGTCCCTGAGAGGCCTCTGTAAACCGTGGCCACTGCACTCTGCTTGTGAAGTGGAGCCCAATTAACCACGGAGGGATCCTTCTTGGCAGACACATTCCTTCTCAGGTTCACAACTGTTAGCTAAACCCTGATACCTCGATGTCTGCAACTGAGTAAGCATACCCATGAAGAACACAAAACAGACAATAAGAGGAAGAAAAAGGAAAGCTACTTCAAATCAGGTGGCCAGGGAAGGCCTCTCCAAAGAGGGGGACCTGCGCGGTGCGGGCAGCACTGCCGAAGCCGGCTGGGCGGATCGGCCACGTGGCCAGAGGGCCTCGGATGCGAAGGCAGCGGAAGGCAGGCCAGGGTGGCGGGAGCATGGTGCGCAGGGAAGGGGGGCATAAGGAGAGGACAGAGGGGTTGGCCACGAGCGGAGCAGAGTTTCTTCTGGGTGCAGCAGGGCACCAGGAAAGGGCATGGGGTCGCTGGGGGCTTGAGCAGCGTCTCCGTCGTTCCATATGCGTGTGTCCGTGTGATCCTTCGCGGGGGAAGGCCTAACTGGAGAACCTTATGTTTGTCCCAACAAAGTTTCTCTTCCCTTATTTAGGCCCTTTGATCCAGCCTGTCAGCCAATAAGCCGGCGTCCTCTCCCAGCTCCGTGCCACCAACAGGGGGCAGCATTTGCTCCATGGCTGTATCCAGGCCAGAAGAAAATGAGACTAAGTGGGGCGAACAGCAGAGCCCTCGGGCACATCACCTGAGATAGAAAAAGTATAAGAATCTGACAAAAGAATTTTTAAAGCAGAGCCTTCAGGAGCCATGATTTGCAGGAACAAACAGTTCATCTTCGTAAATAGCAAAGGGGATTTTTAGGGCAGAGAAATGGCGCTGTATAGTCCCATAATGATGAATACTTGTCATCATACATTTGTCCAAACCCATAGAAAGTACAACTCCAAGAGCCAACTGCAATGTAAACCATGGACTCCGGGTGACAATGATGTGTTAATGCAGGGTCATCGATTGTCACAAATGTACCCCTCTGGTGGGGGATGGTGACAAGGGGGGAGGGAAGCCACGCATGTGTGGGAGCAGGGAGTGTATGGGAAAATCTTCACACCTTCCTCTCAATTTTGCTGTGAACCTAAAACTTCTCTTAAAAAAATGAAATCTCTTTTGTTGTTGTTGTTAATGCCTGGAAGCTATTTATCAGATAGTTTACAGTCTTCTGAGTGTATTCATTCCCTTAGACACTTACGGGGAACACTCCTATGATAGCTACTTGATCAGAACCAAGTCTCAGAATTTAATTAATTTGATATATGTGATTTAACTTCCTTTCTTCATTCTCTTGCTTTTGGCATATCTGCATTTTCTCATTTTTAAAGTGCACATATAATGATAAGCAAAGACAAGACAGCTTGAAGAGCGGGCCTCCTCGACCACCCGCTCCGCTCGCTCGCCCAGCTCTCACGGCCCAGGCCAGGCTCCTTGCTCTTGCTTGAGAGCCTTTGGACTTCTGCTGTAGCATCAGGACCTCAAGCTCCTGCTCTGCTCTTGGCCCCGGTATCCCCTCTGAGCTCAGATGAAACCCACCTGGCCTCCCCGGGCCCCAGGAACCCCCCGAGCTAGGACTTGGGCAGCTGTGCAGAATGCCCTCGTCTCACCCAGGTAATGTGGTCGTTGGTTCAGGCAGTGCGGGAGAGGCAGCAAAGGAGATAAATGGAATTTCTGCTCAATGACTTGATAGTAATAAATAAGGCTTTCCCTCCACAGACTTGAAACTTGTTGGCTCATTTCAATGCACAAAATCATTCATTTACAAAATCCTCTCCACAGACCTGAAGTAGGTGGGGGATTAGTAATCATTAACCCTATTTTGCAGATGGGGACACCAGGACCCAGAGGAAGCTGGAGCTCCTAACCACTAGCAAAGCAGGTGTCCTGGCTCCGCGGCCAGCGCCCTCTTCGGAGAGGGTACGTCACAACCCCGAGCCAGCAGGGAAGCACAGGCCCAAAAGTCATCTCAGACCTCAAGAGACTGTGCTGAACGCTCCACTAATTGTTTCGTTCCTCCAACACTGAGCTCCCCAAGGACCCAGCCAGTGTCTCTTCCACTGTCCTCCCAAGAATGGGCAAACAGGGCAGAGCCCAGATGCCCCTCTGCCTCCTTCACACGGACTGTGCTCAGGAAAGGCCCCGCGACACTTGGCCATTGCTGATGTGTGGATCCACTGAACCTGCGGATCCGCTGGTCCAGGCTCCTGTGTTTCCCAGAAGCAACCTGCCCAGGGAGGCCGAGGCAGCCATGTGGCTCCGAGCAGGGAGAAGACATCCTTCTCCCGCTCTGCTGCTGACTGTCAGAGCTTCAGCCTCGGGTAACCATGGCAATCACCAACATTAACCACGGCAATGACAGGAGCCTCAGCGGGCCGGCTCTGACCTGCTCCGGCCGAGATGGTGCACTGGCTTGCTGCAGCACACAGGCCCCCAGTCTGTACGCCTGTAGCCCGGCTGCCGTGCCCAGGGGCTGCAAAGGATCGTCTACCAGACCCAGGAGTCAATGCTCGAGGGAGAAAATGGGCCGGAGTCTCCTGCACACTTAGCAGGAACAGAAAGGATCTACGATGAGGCCCAAGATCTTAGTGGTCATGTCAGCCGTGGCCATGGACTGGGGCTTATTCTCTGGATGCCTTGTCTAATTCTGGCCCTGTCTCTAAAGGTGGCAGCCAGTTACCACGGGAGGCCAACCCAACCTGAATCTGTGGGAGCCTTTGATGCCAGGAATTAGGGGCATCCCCGAGTCATCTCCCACTGCCCTTTCTCTAAGGGCCATGTCAAGACAGCACAGCAGAGCCATGCTTGCCATGTTCGAGCATCTCCACTCTGACCCATCCCACCGTGCCCAGGAGCTGCACGGACCCACGTTTGAGGTATCAGGAGACAGCTGCCCCTATTTCCAGGTCTCTAACCCAGCCACATGTCCTGCCAGCCTGCAGCCTGGCCTCACCTCTTCCCTGAGTTCTGCTCCCCATCTCCACCCTCCCTTGAAGCACAGCGCTGAGGCACTGCCCAGAACCTAGGGGCCTGCCCTTCGCAGCTCTGAGGGTCAGACCACACTCCCCACAGGCAACAAAACTGAGAGCACTTTTCTCAGGTCTTCAAGTGCTGGGAGGAAGGACAGCTTCTCTGGGCCACCAGAATCCTTGCCACAGCCACCCCAGGGTTTGCAACAGGCCTGAGACCGCATCCTGAGTTCAAGGGCTCTGCACATTCTTGACAAACAATGCTAAGGATTCTGGAGTCCAGCTGCTTCTGAGAAAGCTTTAGATGGGAAAGAGCAAAAGAGTGAGTTTCCCCGGGAACCTCCAAGCCCTGGATGC
Organism: Tadarida brasiliensis; assembly: GCA_030848825.1. Lineage (NCBI taxonomy): Eukaryota > Metazoa > Chordata > Mammalia > Chiroptera > Molossidae > Tadarida > Tadarida brasiliensis. The sequence goes on along the minus strand of CM061270.1, from coordinate 65,377,064 downwards.
CGCCCAACCCAGCTTGCAGCCTTGGGAGCCCAGTGCTGGGGATGGAGAACGACGCGGCACTCCCTCTAGTGGCAAACATCTGCACAGAGCCAGCCAGCGCCCAGGCCCACCTTCCCCGCCCTGCAGACTCCCCTGCCAGGACCAGGCAGCCCGCCCTCCTCTCCAGAGTGCTAGTGGGGACCTGCTCAGCTTTGGGAAGCAGGGACCTCTCAGCTCTGCCAGAGAAAGACCTTGCTGCAGGTTGGGAGCCCCTTCAGCCTCAGAGCCACTTCCTGCCGGTTCCCAGCAGGATGGCCTAGCCCTGGAGAGGCCACCACATCGCCCTCTGCCTTGCTCAGGCCAGTGGCAGGTGGGGGAGCTGTGTGGCCTGCCTGAATGGAGCTCTCTGCAAAACCCGGCCTCCAAGCTGCTGTGCCAACCTGAGCGATCTCATCTTTCCAGCACTAACTGCGCAGAAGCTCCGCAGCCTCTCCAGGCCTCCCTGGGTCTCTGGCCCCTACCCTGCCGGGCTACCAGAGTTGGTCTCTGTGCCCCACCCACCCCTTGGAACACATCTCTGTCCCCAGCCCCGGCACGGACACTGTCTGTTGAATTCGTATAAGAATAAAGAAATGAACTGTATTTGCTGTGACAGATTCCTCCACACAGGGACCATGTCTTTCGCCAGAATCCACACAGCACTCTGTGTCCAGTGGGTCACTTGTCTGTCTGGACCATGCTCATCCTTCGTGCATCTCCTCTCCACCCTGCTCCACCCCCACGAAACCCAGCTCCTCGAAAATGAAGCCAAGTCTAACTCATCTCTGGCTCAGTGTCTCCAGAAGAATGTTGAAAAAATATTTACGCAAAGGAGGGAGGGATGAAGGCAAGAGGGAGGGCGAGAGGGCGGATCTATTACCCAGGTCCAACCAAAGCTGGCAGTGGATTCAGACCCACTCTGATTGGCCCGTTCAGTCACGCTGCCATCAGAGAGTCAGAAGTGCTCTCGCTTTAATTTAATTAATCAGTTTCAACAGCTTTATGGAGACATAATTCACATACCATACAATTCGCCCATTTAAAGTGCAATTCAGTGGTTTTTACTATATTCAAACAGCTGTACATCCATCACCAGTTTTAAACATTTTCATTACCCCAAACGGAAACTCCACACCCGTTAGCAGTCACCCCCCATTCCCTCCAAACCCCCGGCCTAAGCAACCACTAATCTTCTGTCCGTTTCCACGGATTTACCCATTCTGGACATTTCCGATAAATGGGGTTATACAATCCGTGGTCTTCAGTGCCTGGTTTCTCTCACTCATAACGTCCAAGGTTCATCCATGTTGTCGTATATATCAGTACTTCATTTCTTTTTATTGCCTAATGCATCCCATTGTATGAACATACACATTTTATTTATCCATTTATCAGTCGACGGACGTTGAGGTTGTTTCCACTTTGGGCTGTTTTTGAATAATTTTATTTTTATAGTAATAAAAAACAAAAGTGATCCTTCCCTTGCTTCTGAAGAGGAGATGAGGTAGCTTACCATCAACAAGTCAAAGATATAATAAAATCTGAGACTGTTCGCGTGGACATTACTGTTTAACTTCACGCTTCCTCCGTGCATCGGGCAGAGTGCTAGGTACTTTCCCAGAACATGATCTGTTTGAAACAGAAAATCCTGAGCAAATGCTTGCCTGATGAGGAGTCCCAAGTGCAGCTGGAAGCTTCTTAGCAGGGAAGGCACAGAGAGGAAGCACCAGGGAACAGACGTGGCCAAGTTGTCGCACCACTGTCACTGTCGGGTGGAAACAGCTCTCTCGCACCCACTCTTCCTACAGTTAGGACAGCAGCAGCTTACGGTGTCCACCAAGCAGGGAGCCTCTGGCTGTCATACTTGTTTCTCCCGTCCTCGGCTAACCACTGACACCGCAGGTACTTTTCTCTGGTCTATCAGCACTTTCTTTTCCACGACCTCTCCTGATCCAGGCGGGTAAAGAGACCACGCGGATACGACGTGCCCCGTTTGTAGGGCTCTGGCGTTTCCTCAACGGGTGTTTGTTACAAGTCGAATGCCATGGGCCCGGCACTGTACTAGGCCAGGCGATAGGAGGTGAACAAGATAGGTAGGGCATTGCCCTCCCAGAATCCATGGCCCAGAGAAGGAACCAGACGGTAAACAAGTGGATAGCTAAGTAACCCCCAAATGTGAAGTGCTGGGAATGAAAGAAAGTGAGGGGGCTGTGCTGGAAAACACCCCAGTGGACGGAGAACGTGCTCACCTAGAGGACAGGTGGCTTTTCAGCTGCGACACTACGAAGGAGCCAGCATGTGGTCAGAAGGACAGTACTCCCGGCAGAGGGAACGGCACGGCAGGAGGTTTGGGGGGAATGAGCCTGGTGCGGTCCAGGACCAGGGAAAGCCATTGGGGCTAGGACACAGGGGGTCAGGGCAGACCTTCCAGACAGGGTAGCAGAGATAACAAGGGCAGATCAGAAAGGGCCTTACAAACCAAGAGAAGGAGCTCAGATCTTATTCTCAGCACAGTAGGACTCCGTGAAAAGTCTGGGAAAGGAGCGTGATGGGATCTGATTTAAGTTTTGTAGACTGCTGTCTGCAGAATGGACTGGAGAGCAAGAGAAGATGCTGGAAACCCTGTGGGAGGCTCTGTGGGTCCAGGAAGGGATGCCTGTTGGGGACAAGGCGATGGGAGTCACACTGGAGAGAAGGGAGGTCGGAGATCCGACACATATCCTGGAAGCAGAACAAAGTGGCCTCACTGATGCATTGGCTCTGGGGCAGGAGAAAGACATAAAGAAGGGAGAAGAATGACAAACGGCTCCTAGACTGGTCCATGGAGCTGGGTGAGTGCTAGCGTCATCTACCGAAGTGGAAGAGGGTGGGAAGGAAGGGGCGTGGGGAGACATCAAGAACTCTGTTAGAGACACAGTTGGTTGAAGATGCTCGGGTAACATCCACCTGGAGATGCCACGCAGGCAATTGAGCGTGGGAGATGAGCCTTCCTGAAGATGCAGATTAGGGGCTGTCAGGGTAGGCGTGGCCTTTAAAGGCACAAGTGTGGAGATCACAGGTGTGGAGGAGATCGCCTGGGGAGACCTTTGGAGCTTTTGGAGCATTTCTCTATACCTGTGCCTCCCAGGTACCAACAATAGCCAATTCTGTTACTTTAAGGGAAAAGAATTCACAGATGATTCTGGCCATTTGGTGCCAAGTAAGTGAAACAGTTTGAGCAGCTTCCCCTCCAGTCCATCACGGCTTTGTTTCCACGTGTGTACACAGGGATACACAAACCACTCAATTCCCCCTGACCAGATGAGAGCAAAGGAGACCCAGGCAGCAAATGGGTTAGCTCCCAACATGGAAAAACGTGTTCCTTTTCAGCAGTTAGATTGAATGTCAATAAACCCCCCACTGCAGCAGAAACGTTGTTATAACACAACCATGACCGACCAGGATGCAGCCTGGAGGGCGTGCTCCGAACTTCAAGAAAACAAGAGATTGATGCCGTGCGTCTGCACTCGGCTGCAAAGGCGAAGGAAGAAACACAACCAGTTCCACCCGACACACACACACTCATCCTCATCATCACGACCCTAGTAGAACAAACTTGTCTTGCCCAATTAAAATCTATAAAACAATTCCCAACTTTTCTTTTTCTGGGGATAAAAAGTGACATTTACTTTTTAAAAATTGCTGTGGGTCCCTTGAGGAAAGATGACGTATTTCTGTATTTCTGACGCAATCACATTTTTTTTCATGACTTTACCAGAAAACCTGGATGAACATATAGACTTCCCAAGAATCGCATCCGAGAGGCAGAGACAACTCCCACTCTCCGTTGGTGAGCAGGTGATGCGGCCTCTGTCACCGCTGCAGGGCCCCTGCCTCGAGGGCGCACTGGGCAGCAGACACTCTACGCTAGGGAGGGAGGAAGTGGCAAGGTTCTGTCCACGTGCAGCTCTGTCCGATCATTTCTAAATGATGAGGGTGACTCGGGTATAAATGTACTAGTGTCACTTGGGTTTAGTTTATGGAGGGAAAGAAAGATGTCATCAGTCACCTAGTCGCCAGTTCTTAATCATGATGGCGGGCCAGACCCAGTGTGGACAATGCAAGAACAGAGGAGAGGCCCTGGCCAGTTTTGCTCAGTGGTTAGAGCGTCGGCCCACAGACCAAAGAGTCGCAGGTTCGATTCCTGTCAAGGGCATGTACCTCGGTTGTGATTCGGTCCCCGGCCCTGGTAGGGTCGTGTGGGAGGCAACCTGTCGATGTGTCTCTTTCACATCGATGTCTCTCTCTCTCTCTCTCTCTCTCTCTCTCTCTCTCTCTCTCTCTCTCTCTCTCCCCCTCTCTCCCTCTCTCCCTTTCCCTCCCTCTCTGTCTGAGAATAAATGGGAAAATATCCTCAGGAGAGGATTTAAAAGAAATAGAAGAACGGAGAGAAGGAACATCCAGCCCCAGGTCTCAGGGAAACCAAAGAGCAGGGCAGGCTGAGACGAGGGCGCGTGCAGAGTTAGCAGCAAACCAGCCCGTGTGCTCGAAAGGCCACGTCACTCGGAATTCATTGCAGGAGCGCGTAGGGAGACAGCCTGTGCAGGGGTGGTGGGGGCAAGCCACGGAGGAAGACGACCTTGAGCTGAGCGGACCCTGGAGAGTTCAGAGACAGGCGACACCACCTGCAGGAAAGAGCCCAAGCAAAACCCCCAAGCTGGGCGGTGAGGGAGTGTTTGGGCAGCAGGACCTGGAATAGTAAGGTGCATGAGACAAGGCGGGGCCCCAGTAGGCACAGTAAGCGCCAGCGGAGGGACAGGCAGGAGCAGAGCCGTCTACCCTCAGGCAGGCTCCAAGCTGACCTGAAGCCACCACGTCCATCTTTTCACCCGTGATGCCACCAGGAGCCCCTAAATGAGCCTCACTGAACTCTGCCCTGACCCCATAGTCACTCTGCGAACTCGGGGACAAGCTGGCTCATAACTGTAAAGCAGTTGATCAGAACTCATCCCTTGCCCTCCTGGGCCAACCTTTGAACCCTTTGAACCATATAGGTGTTTGAGGGGAGAGATCAGATTAGCACATTGTGTAGCTCTATCCTGAAACAAAGCCCTCTGCCCCCCATCCCCTCCCGTCCCCCAGGATAACCGGATTCTCGGAAAGCTCTGGCAGGCACAGCCCGCCACTCATCGGGTTTTAAAAGTCCGTAACAGTGCACAAATTACAGGGTGCGGGCTGCCTCTGGCTCTATCTGCTCAGTGGAAGGTTGGCGACCGAATTAGCAGAAATGTGTTATTTCATTTAAAAACGTAACTGAGGGGTACGTTTCTGGATTCCTGGTTTGTGTGCACGTAGAGAGAGATGCAGAAACGAGGACTGTGAACGGGGAAGCTCCGTTTGCCAAAATTCTATTCAGAGTACTCACCGGCCCGTTCTTTGGCAAATACTTCTGTTTTAAGTGGGCTTAAAGCTAAAAAAGATCAAAGCTGAGCGTAAGGAAAGCGAAGGCTGGGAAGTGTCCCAAGCCTGCGGGTCACTCACGTGGCTTGGCGGCAGGGTGTGCTGTGGTCGCGGGGAGGGAGGGAGCTGGCGGGGCTGGACGCAGGGACCTGACCCCGAGAAGCTGAGTTACCACGTCCAAGGGGCTCGTCAGGCCACACCCACACGAATGTTGTAAGGTGACATGATTTTGGAGATGACTCCCAGGTAATTTCAGGAATCCAGGTTTTTTCTCTTCCCAGCATCCCTTCTGCCAGGCTAGACGATAAAGCCTGCTGCCCAGGGAAGGCGGAGGAAGGTTTCAAAGAGGGTCAGAGAGCAGGGTCAGGGTGTGACAGAAGTATGCTCCCGGACACCTGACTAACGAAGCGGAACATAATTCCATTGCTGGTGGGAGCCGGGCCAGAGAGGAAATGAGATGCAGAGGTCAGATGTGAATTTTGGGCTCTCTCTGATGGTGGAAACCCTGGGGAGAGAAGAGACATGGGTGGGGCCAGCCAGCCAGGTTTGCAGGGAAATGGCCATCCGGGCTGCATCTCAGGAAAATTAGGATGTCCTCAGAAAAACTGCCCCTTAGGCAAGGTGACCAAGATGGCAGTCCCTCCTTACCCTCTGCTGTCCTGGAGTAAGGAACGGAGAAGCCCAGGGTCAGTGGCCGTGCCCTGCCGGTGCCCCAGCAGTGGGCACTTCAACAATGAAGCTGGAAAGGCCAGAGGCTGCCCCAGGACAAGTGGGCAGGAGGATGTGTGGACCCTGCCAGCCCCTCAAAGCCAGGAGACACGATGTCCTGAACACAGCATCCCCCTAGGAACTCGGGCAGGAGGAGAAAGGGGACAAGAGCCCACTGGAGGGGGCGTCGCGGCCTGAAGGAGGGTATGCATTTTAACTGAGTTATTTCCTAGGGCATGGGGAGGGGCCCTCTTTAAAGCAGAAGAAATAATGTTACCTTCAGTCGTCAAGGTTGGACTATTTTTGGTGGTGATGGTGGTATTTGTGTTATCACTGCTTTCCAGCCAACAGCAAGAAAGCAAGATGAGACTAGTTCTGGGAAATTTTTTGAAGCTACACTTTCCTGTGTATACTAACGTCGCCAGCTGCATTTCAGCCCCTCCGCCTGCTACAACATCTAAGGGGCCTGCTGTGAGTGGGCGTGCATGTCTGCAGGGATCTCAGACTGTGCCACTTGGCAGCAGAGTCCCAACTCTGTCCCACTCTACCAGTGGCCATGAGCACAAGGACAGGGCCGGCCCTTTGCAAAGTGGCCTGAAAGAGCCGGGAAGGATGTCCAGCACCAGCCAAGCGTTCAGCTCAAGGAGAAATGAAGTCCAAGCAGGAAAACGAGGACAGAAACCAGCTTCTCGCTGGCGAGACTTGCTCAAGTTTCTGTGAGAAAGTGGCAGCCCAGGGCGTGGTCCCAGTCTGGACATTCACAGCAAGAATGACTTCAGCACCCATCCACCCACTGCGAGGGTGCCCAGGTTGGACTCCTAGGGGAACAAAGGCTGCTGATTCCCCAAAGATGCCAGCCCTCGCTGCTCCCCCACTTCCACAAGCTCCCACAGACACGCCGAGATGAGATAATGGATTCAAAAGCACATCGTAAACTGCAAAGTGCTATACAAAAGCTGGCATCATTATTAATATTAGCGGTGGTTCTCTTTCTCTTTTCAGGAGAGAGATGCCAGCATTTGTGCGTTCATAAATCATAAAACGGCTTCCTGCCTGTCCTCTTCTCTCCTCGCTCTCTTTGGCCTGTGGACTTCTCAGCCCTACCAAATGAGGCCTTTTGATGGGGATGCTGTTCATTCGAGTGAGTGAACTGCTCATGCCTGTCTCAGTGCCGGGGCCACAGGAGGCCTTTGTCAGTCCTGCCTGTGGAACTGCACAGAACTGGAAGAGATGCCTGTGGCTGACGCGGGAAAGACTGCGTGAGCCGTCTGACCACAGCCAGGCACGCAAGGAGACTGCCGCTCCCCATTGGTGTGTGAGCCTCCTGCCTGCAGGCTGCTCGGTTTTACAGAGGGCAGGACCTTTTTCTTCTGTCTCTCAAACCTGGCGGTATCCACCCAGAGGCTCCAGACCTGGGTGAAGGAGCGCTCAGCTGAGCTAGTGATTGCTCAATTGAAGAGATGCTCGTCAAAATCCATACGTGAATGCCTGAGCTCAAAGCCCAGATCGGGTAGGGGAGATGCTAGACTCAGGGGCAGGAGGCCTGAGTTCTGGCTCTTCATGGCCACACGTTACATGTGTGACTTTGGAGAAGTCCCCTCCTTTCCTTGGACCTCAGTTTCTTCGTCCTGTCAATTCAGGAAAGTGGATAAAAAAGATTTCAAATGTGGAAACCCATATTCAATGATGCCATCTATCTCCCCAGTTATCCTGGGCGATACAAACCACACCAAACCAGACAAAATAATCGTCAACCGTTTAGCAGAAAGAACAGCCCTGTGTTTCATGAGATTCCAATGAGGTTAAGACCGGTTTGTGTCAGGTTTTTGCAGTTATGTAATGCTATTAGAATATTGCTTATAGAATGATTAAAAACTGTAAGTAAAATGTAAGGAAGTGATTCATTTAAATCTGACCCTAAAGAACTGATAGAGCCACCGGAGGCCCCCGAGCGTGGTCAAGCCAAGGGGGCCGCAGGAAAACGGGTCCAGAGCTGCAGGGACTACACCCGGACACTTGCCACCTGCAGCCGTGAGAATGCGAGCAAAGAACACGTGATACATCTGGGCCCTTTGACCTCTGACTGCAGCCAACACGTGACACGTGATACATCTGGGCCCTTTGACCTCTGGCTGCAGCCAACACGTGTGCATCTCTAAGTACATGGAATCCAACTTTCCAAACGATTAGAACACAATTAGTGCTAAAATCATACTCAGAATAGCTGAACTCTTCATTTCTAATCATTTGAAATGTCCTGCCTCGACTTGAAATGATTGTGGCATGTGCAGATTTACACACACACTCACACACACTCCTCCTTCCTACCTCTGGCGACCACTGGGCGTTTTGGTCTTAGAGATACGGAGGGATGGAGGAACACAGGCAGCCAGGACGTCAGGGACCGCGGTTCTGGAGAAACGGGAAATGCGGTGCGTCAGGTCTAAGTGGTCTTCCCATTTTCTCTTGGGGCATTTGCCAGTTCAGAAAAGGTGGTGAGGGGCAGGGAGTGTTACTGAGGCAGAGAAGAAAATCGGTCTAGAACTGCAGCTGCCTTGTTGGTCTGAGAAGGCAAAATTGGAGTTTGAAGCTACCAAGGTAACCAGAACATACAGAACACTTATCCTGGAGAGGGGGCCCAGACAGAAATAACCCAGGCATTCAACATATGATTTCCCGAGGGAATTTCTCATTCCCAAGCCCTCTATGTGATGAAAAACAGGCAAAGAGCCGAAGCAGTAAACAGCTTCCGAAAGGCTAAGGAACCAAGCAGAGTTTGAGCAGTCTCAACGTGCTAGGGAGAAAAGTCACTGAATTTCAGGGCTCACCAAAGAGATGAAGTTTTGGTAAATAACCTAGAGTTTCATTGAGATAGCTAAGGGATTATACACTTTGAAAAAAGACAAGCCAGACAGAGACCAGCCCTCACAAAACCTAAGATCAGCCTAGAAATATCCCAGTTCCTGCCTGGATCGAGGTGTCTGCCCCCTCTCCAACAGCTGCTAGAGGGGGAAATCCTCTCTAAAGGAAGGCAATGTCATCCAGAGAGCCCACAACTTTTCATTAGCACTATTTAGAAAGAGACATATAGGTGACTCAGCTACTGCTATTGTCAAATAAAGACTTCATAAGCCTAGGAAGATATTAAAAAAAAAATAGATGGCCCTGGCCACTTTGGCTCAGCAGTTAGAGCATCTACCCATGGACCGAAGTGTTGTGGGTTCAATTCCAGTCAAGGGCACATACCTGGGTTGCAGGTTCAATCCCCGGCCCCAGTCGGAGTCTGGCTGGAGGTAACCAATCGATGTGTCTCTCTCACATAGATGTTTTTCTCTCTCTCCTCCTCCTCCCTCCCACTCTATCTAAAATCAATGGGGAAAATATCTTCGGGTGAGAATTAACAAAAAGAAAAAAAGATTCACTCAACACAAACCATAGAAGCCAGAAGACAACAGAATGACAAAGCTAAAAGGCTGGGGGTCTAAGGGGTGATAAGAACTGCTAGTCTAGAATTCTATATCCAGCGGAAATACCCTTAAAAATGAAGACAGACAAAAATGTCATGCAAACAGAAATTAAGAAAAGGCATTGTCCACAAACACACATTAGAAGAAATATTAAAGGGAGTTACTCAGACAAGACGCTCCCAGTTGGAAGAACAGAAATGCACAAGCAATGGGGAACACGAGAGATGGCAAAGGCAGGACTAAATCAAAGTGAGCATTAACTATTAAGACAGTAAAAACACTCATGTCGTGTGAGGCTCCAAATACAGAGAGACATGGAACACGTGGCATAAAAGGAAGAACAGATTTGGATAAATGGAAATAAAATGCCCTAAGGTCCATGTACTGTCCAGGAAGTAGCACAATTATTCTTTGAGGGTACATTCTGCTAATGCACATGGTAAATCTCTAGCAGAGTTTGGCAAACTATCATCCATGCCCATATCCAGCCTATAGCCTATTTTGTACAGTCTGGGAGCTAAGGATGTTTGGCATTTTGAAAGAACAGCTAAAGAAGAAGAAGAAGGAAAAGAAGGAGTGAGTCAGACACTGTGTGGCCCTCAATACCTAAAATATTTACTATCTGTCCCTTTGCAGAAAAAGTATGCAATCCCTGCCCTAGGGTAACAACAAACAAATAACAAAAGAATTTGTAACTAGGAAGCTAATACATGGAGGAATTAGAATAATGAAAAGCACTTTATTAAACAAGGCAGAAGAGAAAAAGAGAACAAAAACCAAATAAAGCAAATATAAAACAAACAGTGTGATAGAATTAACACCCCCCAAAATCAGGAATTTGTTAAATGCAAGCGGACTCAATCATCCAATTCAAATGAAAAGATTGTCCGACTGAAAAAACAAAACAAGACCCTAGATGTTGCTTACAACAGACAGACCCAGCAAGGCTGAGAGTAAAAGGGTAGACAACAGTATGTCAGGAAAACACCATCCGAAAGAAAGCCGGCTAAGCTACACTGATACCAGACAAACCAAGACGTTAAGGCCAGAAGTATTTCCGGAGATAAAGCGGAGTATTTTGTAATGGCAAAAGGTCAATTCGACAGGAAGATTTAATAATCTGAAGTTTGTATACACCTTAAAATAAAACCTAAAACATGCCAAGCAAAAACGAACAGGCTTAAAAGGGAAAACAATGGATTTATCATAGTAGAAGATTTCAAACACATCTTCTAGCTACTGATAGAATAATCAGACAATAAATCAGTAACGATAAAAACTTGAACAACATGATAAACAAACTTGACCTTTTTGGCATGTATGGAACACAAGGGCAGCAGGACCACGTGCTTTGCAAGCGTGTATGGGACAGTAAGTAAAATAAACCATATTCTGAGTCATAAGGCAGATTTTGGTGAATTGTAAAGGGTTGGAATTAAAGAGTATGCCCTTTTACCAGAATGGAAAAATCCTAGAAAGCAATAGGATGCACTTTTTGAATCTTCAAATGTCTGGAAATCACTAAATAACGCTTCTAAACAACCCATGATTCAAAAAACAAATCAGAAATTAGAAATTTCCATGGAAATTAGAAACTCTAAACTGAAAAATAATTAAGAACCAACATAGAGTAGCATAGAGCTTAAACTAGACTTAAGACAAAAATGTATACCCATAAATGTATATTTTAGGGGAAAATGGCAGAAAATGTGTGATTTAATTACTATCTCAAAATTTTGAAAGGAACATCAAATTTAAGGTAAATAAGTTAGAAGAAAATAATAAAGATATGTGTAAGAAAAGATGAAATAGGAAACATATAGAATTAAAAAATCAACTAAGCCATAAAATTGGTTCTTTGGAAAGACTAATAAAATCTACAAATCCCTAGAAAGACTGCTGAAGAAAAAAGAAGGGACAAATTACTAATATCAGTAATAAAGAAAAAAAGGTGTCATCACTAGAAATTCAAAGGATCCCTGGCCAGTTTGGCTCAGCAGTTAGAACGCCAGCCTGTAGACCAGAGTCAAGGGTTCGGTTCCGGTCAAGGGCACATGCCTCAGTTTCAGTTTGGTCCCTGGCCCTGGTCAGGGTCATGCGGGAGGCAACCAGTCAATGTGTCTCTCTCACATCAATGTTTCTCTCTCTCCCTCTCCTCTCTTTCTCTCTCTCTCCCTCCCTCCCTCCCTCCCTCTCTCCCACTCTGTCTGAAAATAAATGGAAAAACATCCTTGGATGAGGATTTAAAAATAAAAACAAATATCAAAGAAGCAATGAAAAGATGGAATGAATAACTTTGTGCCAATAAATCTGATAATTTAAGATGAAATGGACAAACCAAAGAACTTATGCATATAAGCATAACCAATGGACATAGACAACAGTACTGGAGGGGGGGTGGGATAGGGGCAGGAACGAGAGGAGGGTGTCAATGGGGGAAAATGGAGAAACATCTGTAACAAAAATAAATTAATTTTTTAAAAATGATGAAACGGACAAATTCTTTTTTTTTAAATCACGACCTGGAAATAACTCACACAAAAGCACTCAGAGACTTAACCATCCTACCTACCAAAGCTGAACATCGCACTCCCATGATCTAGCAATTCTGCTCCACTCAAAGTGCCTACCAAGGTGTGCGCAAAGATGTGTAAGGAATGTCCGTAGGGACGCTATTCCTAATAGATAAAAACCAGAAGCTACCCAAATATCCATCCATAGTAGAAAAGCTAACTCTATCGTGATACAGCCATACAATTGAATACTATATGCAACAATGTAAAAACGGGATTACTGCTACAGGCAACAGCACGGATGAATTTCACTCATACTAGTGCTGAGTGAAAAAAGTCAGATACAAAAAAATACATACTGTGAGATTCCATTTACATTGCAACACTAATCTACTTTGATAGAAGACAGATGTTGATTACTCTGTGGAGGTGATGTCTGGGAGGGGCATACAGGAGGCCTTGAGAATGTGGGGAATGTTCTCCACCTTGATCAGAGTATGCTCACTACGTAAAAATGTATCAGGAGGTATCCTTGAACTCCTGCATGTCTCTGAATGTATGATAACTTATATTTTTTACTTACAAATCAATACTAAATAAGTCTCTGGTGCAAGATTGTTTCAGAGCATCTGTCTCCTTCTCCTAAATGGTAGACAACAGTATAAGATTTAAACCCTTTATACTCTTAAAAATAGAACATGCATGCATTTTAAGAGCTACCAACCTAGGATCATGCTTTTCCTATACCTTTATTAGAAGAATGATTCTTCTTCTACTTAGGAATAAATAATTCTCTATGTCTGATGGGTCAACCGCAGGAGGAGGAAAGAATGGGAGATTAGAAGGCAGGGGAGTTGACCCCATCCAATAGATCCTATCAGAGGGAACACCCATGCAATCAACAACATATCTAACGTAGGAGCTGGGTTTTGTAAAAGGGGTGTTTACAATGGAAACCATTCGAGTAGCCATTATTCAGTGTACTCTTCACCCTCAAAGGCCTGGATGACTGAATGGTGCCTTCTTGACCGAAGGGTGGCCGCTTTTGCAAAGGGCTGGGATTCACCAGACAAGTCCTTCTGCAAAACAGTGAATTCTGAAGAGGAAGGAAAATCTGACTGAAAACAAATTCAAAAGGCAAAAAAAGTAAAGCTGTTCTTGCCATGGTAACTAAGGTTTGCCCATGCCTAGATTTATTTTTTTTTGACTAAAGTGGTTTTGTGGGTGTAAGTGATTTTTGAAGAGCAAATTAAAAAGATTTTTTATAAGTCTCTATAGACAACAACATAGTATTAGCTAATGGCACGTGCCATCTCTAAAATAATTACTTTGGTAATAATCTGTTTATTAATGAAGTGATCTGCAAAATGGATAATGGTTCCTTAAGATTCCGGGCACAGGGCTCTTCCTTCTACTTCATTTTGCTTTTTTTTTGCAAAAGTACACTGTGAGAAGTAACTCAAAACTTGCTGACAGATTTTAAGTAGAATAATTTCAGAAATGCATGTTCAAGTAGGTTGAATAAACCCATATTTCTTGTATTGTGCCCTTAAATTATTCCCTCTGGTGATGGAAATGTTCTGAAATTGCTTGTGGCAATGGTTGCACATCTCTGTAAAATTACTTAAATTGATTGAGTTGCACACTTAAAATGGGTAAATTTTATGGTCTGTAAAGTATAACTCAATGACGTTGTGTTGAAAAAAAAGGGGGGGAATCAATTGAACATTTAAAAAATGATTTTCTGCTTCCCCATCTTGTCACAGGAATGTTGAGTGTTGAGAAGGGAGCATTCCAGGGAAAGATGCAACTATACAAAAGCTCAACACAAGCACAAGAAAAGAAGATCCAAGAGTCCTAGTGGACCACAAGCTGAACAACGAACACACGAGCAGCAGAATGTATTTTTTAAGAAATAAAGCTCTGTATTGGAAAATTTCTAAAAGTTGCATCTCTCATGCCCTGATACCAGAGTTCTTTCAGAAAAACAAACCTGGTTATTTTTAAACTCAGCAATTCCTCACTTGCTACTCCTGCTACTTCTTTTTATCTTTATTAATTACCACCTTGTTCAGTCCTTATGTTGTCTAGCGAAGGTCAGCATCCACAGACATATGGACTTTGACCTCTCCAAAGGCAGGAACTGTGTTGTATTCCTCCTTGTACTCAGGGTCAGTGAAAACCCGTGGCCAGCGCCTGGCACACAGGAGGTGTTTAGTAAGGGCAGTTTCTGTCCTTTCTGGCCCAGTGCCTGGCATAAACAAGGTTTTCAAAGTGTTAGCTTCCTTCCCTTCTCGACTCTCAGGTGCTCAATGAATACCACCCTATAACATAGGCGTGGTGAAAGCCGCAGTGGCACAGCTGTGTGAACCACCTAGAAACACCTGCCAGGAGAGTCACTGGGTCCCAGTGGGTGCGTGGCCCTTCTCTTCCTCTCTGGTATCCAGCCACAGCTCAGCACAGTCAGTTCCCAGCCTCTACCTCCAGCCAAGCCCTTCCTGCGCCCTGTGCTCACTCTCACTGGCAAATACTTCCTGGCACCATCAGGGGCGCCCCCTCCACATGTTCCCGAGGCCCCTCTCCAGACAGGCTGTGCTCAGCCTACACGCAGCTCAGCTCTGACCCAGGGCCCGGCCCAGCCCAGCTGAGCACAGTCCGAGAACTGGGCTCCGGGTGGAGGGCGGGCAGTGCAGACATTCCATGGTTCCAATGGTCAAAGCGGAGCTCACTGGAAGGATAACCAGAGAAAAGACACCACATGCTCATTGTCATGCTCATTGTCAAGAGCAGCAGCTAGTGACAGAGCCAGGACTGGAACCCAGTGTCTTTGCCTCAACTTGGGGCCTAGTCTCTACCACAAGTTGGCCATGTGACCTTGAGCACAGCTCCGAGCCTCAGGGTCTCCACCTATAAAATGGACCCTCGCTTGTCTCTCCCTCGGCTTTGCAGCGGGGTAGACAAGGCTGTGGATGTTCAGCTGCTGGAAGAAAGTTCCAGCACGGAGGACCTGAGCAGGAGACCTCTCCACTGCCCCCCTCAGCAGGGCCTGAGCTTTAGTTTCGGGGGGGACTGGTTTTGAACAGACACTGTCACTTTAATGTCTGCCCCGGGGGCCTGGAAGCCACGCCATGGTGCTGCCTTGCTGAATCACTAGGTTTTTAACCTGAATTTCTGGAATTCTTTTTACACTCTCCCTGACAGCTCTGTTACTTTGGGTTAAAAACAAACTTTTGCAGCTGTGTAACCTTTACTCTACAAAGATTTTCAGATCTGAATTCAGAAAATAACACTGTTCCAAACTCCTGTAGCTGAGAAGGCCCAAGGTGATGAAATCCAGGAGGGATAAAGCTGTGAGCTGAGGATGCGGAGGAGATAACAGCGGAGGCCAGTTACATTTCATAGTAGCCAGAAGTGTCTGACCTGTGTGATATTTTAGAAAAACAAGCTGCAATAATGTCACCACCAAGTTAACACTATTAAAGAAAAGCAATTATTAGTGCTTAGAAGTATGGGCTCTAAGAATAATAGCCTGTGCAGCAGAGTGTCAGGGGAGTTCAAGTCCCAGCTTTTAAAGTCAGAACCCGGTTCGAATTCCCACCCCACTGTTTCAGGTGATGCCGTGTGTTCCTTAACCTTTCCGAGGCTCTGGTTCTCGAGACAGTGAGGGATTAAATTAAATGAGACAGTAGATAAAGGGTTTGTGGTAGACAGAATAACACTCCCCACCAAAGATGTCATTATCATGTTCCTGAAAACCTATAAATATGGTAACTTACATCGAAAGGAACTTTAATGATGTAATTAAGCTCAGGACCTTGAGAGGAGGAGATGAATCCAGATTATCTGGGTGAACCCAATATAATCACAAGGGTCTTTCTGAGTGGGAGATCGGAGGACCAGGGTCAGAGGAGACATGCTAACAGAAGCAGACAGAATGGCAGACAGACTGACTGACAGACAGACAGGGATTTTAAGATACGGCACTGCTGACCTTGAAGATGGAGGCAGGGACAAGAAGCCAAGGAATGCAGGAAGGCTCTAACACTGGCAAAGGCAAGGGAACGAGGATTCAAAAGGAACTTGGCCCTGCAGACACCTTGATTTTGGACTCCCACTTCCAGAATGGTAAGATAATGAATTTGTATTGTTTTAAGCCACTAATTTTGCAGTAATCTGTTACAGCAGCAAAAGGAAATTAACACAGGGCTTTTGAGCCCTCTTGAGCCCTGTGCCTGGCACAGCCGAGTTCTCACAAAGTGGTAGCCAGTAATAGTAGCTTGTTCTCTCTCCAACTCGTGTCTAATGGCAGGTGCTTCTACTGCCCTCACAGCCCATCCACCTGGGACAGCTGTGAGATGGTGGTAGAGTTCATGCTCACGTGGACCTGAAACCTGCCCCTCAGGCCCTTTAAGTCTGGCCTGGGCCCCTCTGCTCCTCACACCCCTGCAGATAACCGCATACAAGCCTCAGCTGACCTCTGAGTCTGTCCTGGGCTTTGGGCAGCTGAGCGCCACTGCTGACCAGTGCCACAGTCCTGCATTTTCCTCAGACTGCAGCTGCTGCCTCTCAGCCCTGGACTCGTGCAGGGGACGGTTTGGACCCAAGTGCTCAATCCGATCTTTTTTATTTTAACCTCACCCAAGGTGATGTTCACTGATTTCAGGGAGAGAGGAAGGGAGGCGAGAGGGGGAGAGAGAGGGAGAGGGAGAGGGAGAGGGAGAGAGAGAGAGAGAGAGAGAGAGAGAGAGAGAGAGAGAGAGAGAGAGAGAGAGAGAGAAACGTTGATCTGCTGCCTCCCGTATGTGCCCCGACGGGGATCAAACCCTCAACCCAGGTATGTGCCCTGACTAGGAATCAAACCCGCAATCTTTTGGTGTATGGGAGGATGTTCCAACCAACTGCGCCACCCGGCCAGGGCTCAATCCTACCTTTTTGTCTGTTTCATCACATATCCTTAAATTTAGCTTAGTGCTAGAACCCATTCTTTGAGCCTTGTTATGCCAACCTATGTATTCTCTGAAAGTCATCTCAAAATTTAAGTATTGACGAAGTCATCTGTATCCGTATCCCTAAAAAAATATCAAACAGAACCACAACTTTGGCCTTTGCCTAGAAATTTACTTTCACACTGACATTGATCAGCATCTCTGGGTATGGCCGTAAAACAATCCCAAAATCGCCTACTAGTCGGCAGTTGGATTTACTTCATCCTGTGCACAAATTTATCATGAGATTCCTTGACAAATACCAAGCTGAGGCATGCTCTGCCTCGACCATAGCTAACACAGTTCCCTGATATAATCTAGCAAGCCTACCGCAAAACAGAGAATACGGTTCCCTTTCTACAGCTTTCTCTTAAATAACCCACACAGGCTTCTAGAGGCTTCATTTTTTATGTGGTCACAAATCAGCCTTCAATAATCAACTGTTAGCCCTGAGAAGGAACATACCTGACAAGAAGGACTCCTTGTGGTTAACTGGGCTTAAATTCATAATCAGGGCCTAGCAGCCATTGTTGACAGGAGTCTCGCACACACGCCGCATACCAGGGAAAAAACAGCAGACTGAACTGCCAGCCTCCTGCACTGTGCTCCTGGGCCAAGCTGACCCTTATAAGGGAGTTCCTGGAATGCCTTTCAGCCAATGGGCTGAGGCCTGCCCATCCAATCTGAGTTACACAGTTATAGCCTCATTTGCATCTTTACTGACCAATGAGAGCGGCTTCATAACAACCAATCAGGATGCGAGATTCCAACCAATCAGGACAGAGATGTTTGGACCAATCATATTATGCAAATTTGGAATTCACATTTGCATAGAAAGGGCCCAATCAGGGACCATGGCAGGAACTTCCACTATAAACCCTGGCTTTCCTCTCAGGAGAGCACTTTCGGTTCCCTCCTGATGCTGCATCTCCCAGTTTGCAACTGTTCACTTGAATCAAGTTTCTCCTTTTACTGCAACCAGACTAGGGACTCCAGCAGACTTTTGTCACAATTTAATGAAGGTGATAGGCTATCCCTACTTTTGTAGTTTACAGAATCTTTTCCCCTCTTTATTAATAAAAACAATACTTCCCGTCTCTAGTGTTCCGTTTCCTTTTCCAAGCTCCATGTCCCCTAAAGATGATCAGCAGAGGCTCTGCAGCCTGGTGGTGAGTCCTCTCTACTCTCCAGGGTATCATTTGTACTGACCAAAAGACTTGAGCTCAGTTACAGCAGGTTGGTGCTTGTTATAATCTCTTGCCTCATCTTGAACTTCAATTTTCTCTTGCCACAGTTTTCTCTCTCTCTTTTTTTAGTCAGTAGATTGTTCTCCTTGGCAAAGAAGGAGGTAAAATTCTTTCTCGCCGCCTTTCTAAAATGCAAATAGCACCATGTTACTTGATCTACCCTAACCCTTGCATGGCTGGTTCCCCTTCTCCTCCAGCAATGATTCTCAGACTCCTCTGGGGTACTTGTTAAAAACATAAATTCTCCAGAGAATTCCCCTCTCAAAGGCCAAGTCAATTGCTGTATTAGTTAGGGTAACACTAGCTGTGAAAACAAACAAACCCGAAAGCATATAACAGCTCAAACACAGTCGAATTTAATTTCTCATTCTCTTGAAGGCCCAAAATTGGTGTTCCAGATCAGTGGGTGGCTCTCTCCAAACAATAATTCAGGGACCCAGGGCTTCCTCAATTTTGTCGCTCTGCCATCTTTACCATGCAGCTTCGAAGATCCCTGTGCTTGCCTGCATCCGCATGGAGAAAGGGAAAGAGTGTGGAGAGCATGCAGGGCAGACTTTAATGGGCCAGGTCTGGAAATGGCACATATTACTTCCATTCATATTCCATTGACACCGAGTGTACCTCGTTGTAAAGAAGGCTGGGAAATATTATAGTCTAACTGCAAAGGAGGCTGGGAAATATAGTTTAACTGCAAAGGAGGCTGGGAAGTGTAGTCTAGCCCGGGAAGAAGAGGACATGGTTATGGTGAAAAACCTGTGGGTGGGGACAAAGGGTTGGCTTAGGCATTTGCCTTTTCACAAGCCTGCCACGCGATGCTAATGTAGGAACCCACTTTGAGCAATACTACCCCAAGCACCCCCAGTGCAGAGCCTCCACGGCCCTTTGTGAAGGGGTCTCCTCTTTCCTCTCTGGCCCTGTCTGCATTCTCCACCCTGCTCTAATCCCAGGAAGCAGAAGCAGCTTCCCCAGCCTGCCCTACTCCAACACCTCTGGGCTTGGTGATTCTCGTTTCTATTGTTCATTTAGTGAATTCCTGCTCATTCTTCAGAACTGGGGTGTAATCTCTTCTGTATGGCCTCCCTGACCCACCTGCCCTCAAGCAGCACTGACAGTGCCTTTCCTGATGTCTCTGTTCTACCTGTACTGAATCTCATTATGGTATTGATCATGCTGAATGGCGTTTGTTTATATGTGTGTCTTCCCATTAGACTAGGAGATCCCGGAGGGCAACGACCTTTCCTTAATTATCTTTGTATCCTCAGCACCTGGCATTTTGCCTGGTACCTAGTGCCATTCAGCAAGAGTTTGCTCCACAGAAATCCTTAGTATTAGACAGCTAACTTACCACAGTCACCGATCAGGTCCTTGCTTGATTTTCTGCTCACGTCAAATAAGAAAAACATTTTGGGTTATTCTTACAATTTTGCTGCCTTAATTAATTAGACCAAATCATCAAACGAGGTTTGTGTGACTCTGCCCGGTTTATGCCCTTCTCTCCGTTTGCCAGCTGCATTCAAAGGTGAGCTTTCCTATACCTCCACTCTGGCTTCACCACCATCCACCGCACCCTGCTCTTTTTCTGCAAGAGCATTGGCACTTACACGTGAAGAACTCTGTCGAGAAGAGTTCTTGAGCCATCTTGCCTTTTGGAGTCTCATGTCATATCCCCTGATTTGGTGGGGACCTTCAGAAACCCGAATCACTGAAATCCAGTAAGTACAACTTCCCCTCTCTGGAAATCATGGAATCCTACGTGGTGGTTGTGCTAGTTGGCCTCCAAGACGGCTTCCAATGAGCTCACTCCCTAGCGCTCACAGCCTTGTGCTCCTGCTCACATTCCACCTCTGTTGGTCTATGCTGTTTGTCCGAGATGAAGTTATAAAAAAACATTGCCGCTCTTGTCTTGGTGTTCTCTCTCTCTCTCTCTCTATCATCATCATCATCATCATCATCATCATCATCATCATCATCATTTGCTACTCAGGTAGAAACCAGCTGCCATGTGCTGAGACAACCCTGAAAAGACACCTACATGGCAAGGAACGGAGGCCTCCAGCTGACTTCAGTGGCATGAGGGGTACAACCATCATCTGGGGACACCCAGAGTTTACCAATGTGAGGCACCTGACATACGCTTAGGTAGTGAAAAGGCACAACAGACATCCAGCTTCTATTCTGGTTTTGAGACGTGTGTCTAGAGTGAGCCAGCCATATCCATCTAGCCAATGGGTCTTGTCAGACTTAGGATTCATCTGCTGTTGTAAGGAATATAAGAAACAATTTTTAGAAGAAAGTTAAAGGCTTAGAATAGTGTCTGGCACATAGTCAGTGTTAAACTACCATCAGCTACTGTTGATATTTTCATCAGCACGACATCATTATTTTATACACTGTCGTCCCAACTAACAACTCTGTTGCTTTTTAACAACATGTACACTTCTCCTACTACATATTGATCTTGCTTCCCAGGAAAAACAGCCTTGATTATAAATGATGAGGTCATATCCGCAACCCATTTGAAATCTTAAGTTCGATTTAATAGGATTTCTCTGCAGATTGACATGTAAATATCTCAGATTCCAAATATTGTTCTCTTTCCAAGCCCTCCTAGGTTTTGCTAAACCCGCCTATTTTAACCTGTAAGATCTGGTTGCTTCTAGTCAAGTTTTACATTAACTAGAACTCTCTGGCTTATTTTGAAATGGACCTGAAGCTACATTGACATTATCGAGGGTTTAGACTTTAGCTGGAAGATACCTGATGCTTTCTAAGAAAATCCACAGCCACCTCAAGAAAACGTGTCTGATTTGCAACCTCTCCCTGAATCGGCAATAAGTAAATCTATAAAGGATAGAAATGTTTTTTTAATGAAATCGCCTGGTAAATATTTTTCAAAGGTTCAGAAGTACTGAAAAATGTTAACATAACAGGCCTGCAGTGTTGCACTTATCCACGTTTAGCATTTGTCTCCAAAAGTTAGAAGAGAAACCTTTTATCTCGACAATACTACATTCTTCCATTTATAACAGTCTCTGATTTTTAAAGCAATATCTATTCAAAACATCTTTTATTACCTGATACAAAGGTGCCTCCCTTTATACAATCATGTCACCTGGCACATGTGCTCTTTGTTGCCCCTTAGAACCTTTCATCTCATGTGCTTGAAGCCTCGAACCCCAGCTCCCCCTTTGGGTGGTGTGTGTTCTCTTTCACTCCTAACCGGCTCCTTTCGCCCACGTTTTAACCTGTAAGTTGCTCAAGACCTCTTGAAAGTAGGTAGGTGACGGCGTCTTAAATAAATAAAAATAAATGAACATGTTTCTGACTGGTTGCATACGAATGGAATTTCTAATAAATCGGCCACAGATTAAGTATCAAAGAGGTAGGCTTCACTTCCAAGAAGCCTATGCATCCTTTTGTAATGCAAACTGGCAAATCCTTCTGTTTTATCATTTTAGATTTTCATACATTATATTTTCTTACAGCAAGATGCACCTGGACCAGATGGTGACTTTTATCATAGACTTTGGCTTTTTTTTTTAAGACCCTTAGTAAATATTCAGTAGGTACCTTAAGTTCCGCCCTGTTGCCTTTCACTTCCTGTTGCCTCTGGTTCCCTGGGGACAGTGCCTCGGGGCTAATGTGCTGACAATCATATGTCCACGTGCAGGACCTCACAAAATCTTCCTCCCAGACCCACTGCACAGAGAGGTTATGCAGCTTCACAACGTCTAGTAGGGATAAACGTGAAGAGGAAATGCAGGGTCGTATATTCCATGGGACCCAAAATAGCTGAAACCCTGAGATTCGTCGTGCTGAAAACAGACTGATCTCAACCCCCGAGAGTGCCTGAAGCTTGATTCCCTACAACTGCTTCTTGGGGAGAATAGAGAAGATGCTCCCTGGTGGGGTGCTGCCTTTTGCTTGTGAATGTGACAGGCAGCCTCAGCTCTGGAGATACAGAAATAAACAGTAACTCCTGAGACAGAGCCTGGACCTGCCTCGCTCATTAAATAGCTGACAAAAAGGAGATTTGCTTCTGAAGGTTCCACACTGTGGTCCCTCCCCCTCCTGCTGTGGCCCCCATCGCCCACGTGGACTGTGAACTCTTTCAGGGCAGCCTGAGTCTTGGCAGAGGGCAGAGAGCACGAGAGTCTCTCCCCTAGAGACAGTCACCTGCCCTGGATGAATGGTCATTGTCCTGCCTCTGGCCCAGTTCAGACCTTCAACATGACCACACCGATGACATGGTCCTGACCCTAAGTTCTGCTGAAAAACAGTGGCACCCATGGGTTCTGGAGCCAAACAGGGAACAGGCAGGCCCCTTACCTCTTTATTCTTAAAAACAGTGCAAAAATGAGTTTATGTGCCCTGGACAGCTTGGCTCAGTGGTTAGAGCGTCAGCCTTAGGACCGGAGGGTCACGGGTTTGATTCCCCGTCAAAGACACATACCTGGGTTGCAGGTTTGATCCCTGGCCCTGGTCAGGGTTCTGCAGGAGGCAACCAATCAATGTGTCTCTCTCACATCGATGTCTCTCTCTCTCTCTCTCCCTCCCTCCCTTCCACTCGATCTAAAAATCAATGGATAAATATCCTCTGGTGAGGATTAACAACAACAATAAAAAAAAAATGTGTTTATGCAAAGGAATATAAGCATTCAACCTTGTCTCAAAAGTCTCCTGAATTTTCCCTTTAGTGAACCTGCTTCCTTGAGTGAGAGAACCCTCTGTCACTCAAACAGTTTTCCTTAAAACCCATCCCTCCAATCATTTGGGTCTTTTTGCACTGACAGAACAACACTGGCTTCTTCTTAAAAACATCGAAAAGGAAAGTGAACAATTCAACACCCAATAAATATGTATTGAATAACCGTTAAATCCATTCCTCAACCACCATGGACAAAGGACCACTCTATCAATGGGCAGAGCAGATGCCACTCTGTGCCAACGCCCCAGCCGAGTTTCCTGTCAGTTTGGGAGTCGGACCCGCGCGGGGGAATGGTTACTGGCTCTGTCTCATTAACACTCCTGCAAACAAGCGGCAGGGAAAGGCGCTGAATTCCTGCCGTTGAGAATGCCCCCAAACCAGCACTGGTTTCCTTCCGAACCTTAGAACCGACCAGCTCAACGATTCGGGCACAGGAGGTAAATACACTTTCATTTTTACTCTAAGGAAATGACTGTTCCTGAGTGGTGTTTCAGAAAGTGTGATGCCGTGATGAGTCCCCCAATCCAGGGGCTACCACCTCTGCCCTGCTAGGCGGCCCCTACCTTCTCCTCTGGCTGGCCGGGGCTCCTCTGGTCTCGTCTGAAACCTGCCTCCTCCAGGAAGACATCCTGACCTGCCCAGCTCTTACAGATCATCCCTTGCACCCCCACAACGGAGTACAATGCTATGTTTATACTGTGTTACCTGATAACCTCTGTTACCTTAAACTCTGTCAAGAACAAGAACCAGGTACTGCATTTGGCCGCCTCGATCCCTTTTGAAGAGCAGGCAGGGTAAAGCTGATCAGAGCGCAAACCACCTCACACCTTCCCTGTGTTCCTGAGGGCACCCAGAACGGAGCTGAGCACGCAGGCGGTTCTCAGCAAATGGCTGATTGATTAGCATGTGCCTTTGTGACACATGGCAGAGCAGGGTGGCTACAGTGAAAAGTCGGCAGCTGTGACTTCTTACTTCCTGCTTTAATCAACACCGTGGGGTTGAAAGGCTGGGCACACAGTAGGTGCTAAATAGATTTTTATGGATTGACTAACCACTGGAGGGACAATGACTTGTGTAGGATTATTAATGCTTTTGATGCCAAACGGGAGTGGTTTTAGTGAAGCATAATGTTAGAAAGACAAAACAGCAAACACAAAACCCCAGCGGCAGAAGCTGGCTCCTGCTCCGCGCACCCCCACTGTGCTCCTCTCAGACCTGCGGTCTCTGATGAGCTGTCCACCCTTCCAAGTGACCTGTGTGGTCTGTAACCAAAGGGATGCTTTCCCCTCGTCTGTACTGTCCTCTGTATCCTAAGACTGATTTCATTTCTGGGTCCAATCCTGGCTGTTGATAAAAAGCAAAATCAGCATCCACTGTGTCTACTCAAAGGGAAAAGCACTGGGCTAATAACAAAAGAAATTGCATCCCTCCGTTGAGTGTGGTGAAAAGACCAGAGGCTTTGGAACCAAGCAGGCTTGAATTCCAGCTCCGCCTCTTACTGGCTGTGTGATTATAGGACAGCACCTACCCTCTCTGTGACTCAGCTTTTGGGACTCATAGTACTAATTCCACAGGTTGCCATGATGATTAATAAGCTATCACGGGTAGAATACCTGGTACGATGCTTGGCACGTAGTAGCCGCTGAGTAAATGACCAAAGTTGTGTTATGGTTATTATTACAAATGCAGAGAAGGGCAACGTCCATCTCAGCCACAGGGGGCGCGTGTAGCAGTCCCAGGCAGGCCTGGTGTGGCCTCCTTTGGTGCCTGTCTAGGTGACAGTGGTGGTCTTTCCAGCACAAAGCCCTTGTCTGATTGGCTGCACAAATAATGGTCTATGATCTGAGCAGAGACTGGATGTTCTGGAGCATTTCCATCTACTTCCCCGTGAATCGCAAGTCTACCTCTCCATAGCCCATCTTCTCAGAGCATAAACATCAGTCCTGATCCAGCGCCCAGCTTGGGGCATTCTGTCCACACCACAGCGCTAACCCTGTGCTTTGTGGTGAAGTCTTTGACCAGGGCCAAAGAAGTTCCCTTGTGCAGCACCCAACAAATCCCATGTACTGTGTAGTGAGTACAAGCATGGACCATATCCCATATACCACAGAGCAGGGCAAGGAATAACCCAGAACACATCCCACATCCCAGCAAGAGAGGAGATCCATAACACATAGATCCAGTGTATGTCGCCAAGACCCTGGGGGAAACGGGGGCGGAGGACTTGAACAACAGCGCTCCAGATGAAACGGCACTCACGTCTAGAGCAACCCTTCCTATGCAGCTGTGTTCAAACCCAACAGCTCCCAGCTAGGCGGAGCCCCACGGCAGAGGAAGATCTTGGCTTCAAACTCTGGAAGTTCTTATTTGCATTCAGGCTCTGGAATGAAATAAGGGTGGGGTGAGGAGAGGGTAGACAAGCCCACTGCGATTCTAATTCACACAGTTTTTCTCGTTCTGATGAGCTGGGCACCCCTTCCTGTCTGTGAGTTGTTATCAAGCTCCAACCAAGCCTGGAGGCATTGCAACACTTGGGGACCGGCACTCCAACATCACCGAGGCCGAAGAAGGTCCTCCTCTGTGTGGAAGCAGGTTCAGCATAGCCTCTCCACTCTGATAATGCCAGTAGGGACACTGGGAGAATCCTTACACCTGCACCAGAGATGTAGCTGAGGAAAGATTCTCAGAGGCATAGCTTCTTCCTTCACCTGAGGATCTTTCAAAATGATCTGAAAGGCATTATGATTGATTCAAATTGCCCGATTGTAACCTGCCCCAGATCCTGCAAACCTTAGACATATTTTCCTATTGTCTACAGCAGTCTTTTGTGCTGCTCCAGAACGCAGCATGGTTCTGCATGCTCGACGTTGGTGGGTCCATGCCGGTCACTTCAGGGGACACAAATGAACACTGACTCACCTGTGCCTTTGTTCTTCTCTCTGCCTTGAGTTGCTTGAGGTCTTACCTGTATCTTTTGCTAATCCCAGGTAACCCCTCTTTTCCCCTTTTCCTGCCTACGTTACTCTTCAATCACTTTTCATGGACCCTTTTCAGGACTTAGTATTCAAACCACATCTCTTGTTCCCCTTCAGGTGTTCCAGGATCCTTGATGAGCTTTCCTCCTGGCACTGCCACCCTGTTCCCCCTTCAAGTCGCCCTCTGTCACCCTCTCTTAATGACACACCACTTTTCCTGGCTGACCCTATCATCAAGGGTAGATTCCTCTCTGCTGTGCTTTGCTCTGTCCCCTGCCCTGCCCCCAGGCTGCAGGTGCCAAAACTTTATTCGGCTTTTTTTGAATTTTCAGGAAATGCAGTTACTCTAACACCAATGGGCCATTTCCCTGGTGTCCTCATTCCCTTTCACTGCCAGTCCTCCTGCTACCCTCAGTAGATTATTATTATTTATTATTTATCAGCCGCCACACTGTACTCTGCTTCCTACAAGATATTAAAGAAGACACAATCCCTGCACTGAGTGTACAGTCAAGGAGAGCAGAGGCCTGCATTCAGACACCACAGGAGTGAGCCGAGAGAAAAGGATTTACCGACCGAGTCCTCAGGCTGTCCTGGCAGGTGGGGCGGGGCCTGCAGAGCCCAACCCCGGCCGCTCCTCTCAGTTAGAGCCCCAGAGCCAAGGGCTCCCTGCCTAGCCACACACCCCGCTCCCCCCACCGCACCCACCCCCACACACAACTTCCACCGGGCTCAGGCTGCAGCTGCGTTGCCAAAGGCAGGGGCGGGAGATATGGTGGGAGTGGGGGTTGAAGCCCACAAGCCTTTACATTTAGATGGGGGTGAGGGGACTGCAGGGGATTGGGGGTAACATATTTCCAATGAAATTCAAAACCAGATGAAGGGGGAGGAGGGAGAGGTCAGGGAATAAAAACCAGATCTGGAGAGATATCAGGGAAGGGAAGACGGGTGCTGGAATGAAAAGTTCTGCGTAAAGGAAAAGCCCTCCTAGGGTTGGAGTTAGGGTCTGTGTAGACGGCATGTGTAGACATGGAGGTGATGGGGCTAAGAAAGGAAGTGTAGACCGCGCGAGAGACTTGGGTGGGTGTGAGTCCGCGTAGACGCGCAGGGCTGCGGTGGCCCGCGTAGGGCTGTCTGCACAGAGCCGCCCTGGGGATTCAGAGGGTCAGTGCAAACAGAAGTCCACTCAGGAGCGTGGAGTCTGGACAGACTGAGGAGGGTCGGCCGTCAGGATTTGCATGACTAGCTGTGGTTCTTCAGAGATTTGGACAATTCCTGCTCCTTTCCGTGGCTGGAGTGTCAGAGGGGGAGGGTGGAAACTGAAAGACGATTGGACTTTTCGTTCCCAAACTTTTCTGCCAGTTTCCTCAGGTGTTGGGAGCAGACCGGGAGCTCGCCTCGGTCCTGTCCCCCACGCTGGGCTGGCGGGGTGGGAGGCCGGGGCGGGCAGCTGAGCCAGGCGCCGCGCATCTGCGGGCACGGCCGCCGAGCCGGGCGAGCCGGGAGCCACAGCAGGGGGCCGGGGGCGGAGGACGGACGGATGGACACACCCGCCAGCACTCAGCCCCGGCCTGGCGCGCGGCTGCGGGGGATCCCTGGGGCCCGGGGAGCAGCGCCCTGTGCCCGGCCGGGGGCGCCCCGCCTCCCCTCCCGCCACCCCCGCCCACTCGGGCGCCGGTGATTGGCTCCGCCCGCCCCTGGCTGCGCGCCGGAGCCCGCCTCCCTCGCAGCTAAAGCAGACGGTACCCGGAGCGGAGCGAGCCAGAAGGGAGCATGGTCCCCGCGCCGCGGCCGCGCCAGCCCCCGCGCCGCCGCCGCCGTCCCCGCCGCCGCGGACCTCGCTTCTGCTCCAGCCCCGGCCTCGGCCCCGCAGCGCCCGCCAGCAGCCCCGGCGGCCGCCGCGCCTGAGTGCAGCCCCCGCCCGGAGCCCGAGCCCCGAGCCCGGAGCCAGCCCAGCCCCGCGGCCGCCGCGGCTGCGGGGAGAGGGCGGGGGCGATGCTGCCGGAGCCGCCGCCGCCGCCGCCGCCGCCTCGGTGAGAGCCGCGCCGCGCCGCGCGTAGCCGCACAGGCTGACAGGCTGAAGGACTGACTTCCCTCTCCGGGCATCCTCCCTGGGCTGCCGGGAGGCGGCGGCGGAGGAGGAGGAGAGGAAAAGGGGGGGAAGGCGGAGAGCAGGAACGCGAGGAGGTGGACCTGGATCCGTTCCTCCCGGCCAGGACCCGAGCGGCCCCAGCCACCGCTACCCGCCGGCGCCGTCTGCTATCCATCAGCCCTCCTGCGCCCACCCGCGACCCCCAGCTCTCTGCGCATCGGGCCGGGGCCGGAGCCGGAGCCGCGCGGCAGGAGGTAAGAGCCGAGCCAGAGCCGCACGGATGCGGCGCCGCGGACCCGGGGTCCTGGCTGCCGCGCGGGGCCGGGCCGGGCTTGGAAGTGGGGCCCGAGAACCCGGAACGCCGGGCTCGGCTCCCGCGGCGGCGGCGGCGCAGGAGCCTCCGGAGTCTGGACTCGCCAGGCTGCAGGAGCCCTTGCGCCTGCGCTGCTCCGGTGGGGGGAAAACGGGGGGAAAAACTTCCCGCCCCCGGGCGTGTGGGGCTGCCCCGGGCCAATGTTGCGGTGGTCGGGGATGTTAGAAGCGCTTGTGACCTCCCGGCCCCGAGGCAGTCCCCTGGCTGGGCCCGGCAGCGCAGGTCCCTCTCCAGGCCACCTCCCCTGAGAGGCCCAGGGCCCGAGCCAGGCTGGGGGCCATGAGGAGGCACCCGAGGGCTGGACCCCGGGGCGGCCGCGCGCCCTGCCCTTTGGGAAGGTGCGTGCCTCTGTGCAAGGAGAAGCCAGGTTAGGTTCTCTGCCCCCTCCTGTCCTCAGACCCCGCAGTTGGGGACCGGGTCTCTTTACTCAATCCCAAGTAACTTTCGAGGTAGAGGAGCTTGAAAACCATCGGGAGGGGACCCGCACAGACCTTGTTGTGAGCCCCCTTCCCTGAACACCTTATGGGTGCCACCTTGTTTGGGGGAGCGGAAAGGAGAGCTTAACGCGGATGGTGAGGATGTTGTGTCAGGTGGGGAGGGGTTGTTTATGTGTGGGATAGTGTGGACCGGGAGATGTGCAGTGTGGGAGTGTAGACGCGCACGCCGACTGCCTCCGGGGGTGCAGGGTGGCTGAGGGCTCATGTCCGGGTTTCCGGGGCCTGGAGCCAGCGGAGGGTTGTCTGTGATCGATCATAGCGCCGGTGAGGGCTCCGGGCAGCCCGGACCCCGGGCCCCGAGGGAGGGGCGCGCTCTCGTGGCGCCCAGAGAGAGAGGAGCCGAGAGCCGGGCTAGATCCGAGGCAGCTCCCGGGGCAGGTAGGGTCTACACCGGCTGGAGAAAGCGGAGACGCACTGCCAGCCTGCCGCCGTCACGAAGGAGGGGATGGGGGCAAAGCGCGAGTCTCGGATGCCTGGGTCCGCCAGCTAAGAAGACAGTGTCGTTCCTGGGCTCGGGAACCCAGCAGTAGACTCGGTCAGTTGGCCGGTCCTCCCGCGGGTCTCCGGGGACGCCGAGGGGTGAGCAGCCGCGGCTTCTGCCATCGCTGCTGCTCAGCAAACGCTCTCCTCCCTCCCTACGGTGCTTGCGCCATGGCGTGCCCCGGGCGAATCGTGGACGCAGGTATTCATGTAGCATTAGGCGAGACTTCGTCGCTGGAGGGACCTCCACTGAGGACGCGGAGCTGCTGCTGCCCGCGAAACTTCCACTTCGTCAGCTCAGGGACATTCAGGCTGCACTGCTGCCGGCTCCAGCCTCTCGGCAGCCGAGTTACGCTGGGATTCTGACTCTTCTTGCAGGGGCAGGGCTGTCTTGTTTACAGCCGTCTTTACCCTAATTCCAGTCTCTTTCAAGTCATCAGTCCAGTCACTACAGAGTTCTTCCCTTGCCTTGTGGTCTGATCTCTCACTCAGCCCTGGGAGGGCAGAGTTAAGGAATTATTTCGGTTTAGGACAAATGACGGCAGACTTTATTAGCACACTTCATTCTGATGCTTTAAAAAATTACCTTGGGGGGTGTGTAGGGCTAACTTTCTCACTCTTTTGGGGTTTGGCAGTGAACAGTTATATAGATTGTTCACCTTGACACTAGTCACAAACGTCTGATAACACAGAGGCGAGTGCTTTGCAGGCTGGTTGGTGTGGATGTATTCTAGGTGTTTACACAGACATGGAGCCTGTGCCACTGGCGAGTGTAGACTCTGACCTGCACATTGTTCTGAGTGTACTTGATTGATCATCCTGCTGTAAAATCAACTAATTACTAGCATATGTGCCCTTAAACTCCATATGAATTTAATGGCATTTAAATTGTTTTATGGGCTGATGCATTTAACCAATTTTAATAACTTTTCTGCACAAGCATCTAATAAACCACATTTGTCCATGATTAAGAAAAACATTTTCTTCGGTGCCGCCTCTCCATTTCTAGCACAGTTAATGGAAATTTATAGGTCTCCAACTTTCATTTGCAAGCAACAATCCCAACGAAATACCTAGAGTTGTACTGAAATAAAATATCCTATGGTAGCCATGGTAACAAATAGATTAAGGGTTATTGGTTTTCATCTGTATGTGATGGGGGGAGGAATCGAGTGTTGTGTCTTTTTAATTATGTTTCTAATGAGTGGTGGTCATACTCCAAGTACTCAGTGTGGAAGATAAGCAACACTGAGAATTCAGTTTTGTGAGAGGTTTATTGCAACAAAGACGAGTGGAGCCCAAGAGAATGACTTCTGCTAACTGCAGCTCCTCATCTCCTAAAAGCAAATGGATGAAACCTTTCTTGTATTTCAAGTAGATGAGAATTGAGTCAGTTCCTTTAAGATAAAAAAATGTATTTTGCTTTTAAGCTCTTATTAAATGAACCTTTTAAATCCAGCTCCTGTTTTCTAGGAATAAACATGTTAGAAGTGTGGATGTTGGTGTGGATTGAGTGTTACAGTTGTTATCCACACCTGTCAGTCTAAGTGAGGCATATCATTAGTCTATTCAAATCTTGCCTATTTCAATATTCATGCATTTCCATGGTGATTCATTCCATCTTTGTTTACTTAGTCAACCTTATAAATCTTTGGCATCAATTTCAGTTGTGCCATCTCTTTTCCTTCCATTTATCAATTGATTTGGCCGCAAATCATTCCCATTTAAAGCATTTCCTTTTTTCCCTTCTAGTTCCCAAAAGTTTACACTATTCCTCGTTACATACAGTTATAAAGGGGTTAAGTTTCTTAATAGACCCAAATAACACCACCGATGCTAATGTAGTTTTTTAGCAACTCGTTTGATATGTGTGTGTGCATGGGTATATTTTTTTTCCTTCCTGCAGGCTTACGGTAAGGCTGTCTCACTTTATGGCCCGGAGACATCAATCCAATTCAGCAGAACTGACTAAAGGTCTCCTTCTCTTTCTTTCCTTCCTTCCTTCCTTCCTTCCTTCCTTCCTTCCTTCCTTCCTTCCTTCCTTCCTTCCTTCCTTCCCTCCCCCCTTCCTTTTTTTCATTTTCCTACCCCATGTGATTGAAGGATTTTTGTGAGTTTTCAGTTATATCTGGCTCAAACAGATTTTAGGACTTTGTGTAGTGGAATGGGCCTGCCCTTCTAGGGTCTTTTCTCTTCCAGTAGCAGCCAAAGACAAGGCTCTGGAGCATCAGAGGATTTTTCAAATTCAGTATACATTTAGGATCATAGTGACCTTGTAAGTTCACTGAACGGGCAGTTTTGCTTCGAGTGAGTGAGGATTTTGCTCGCCTGCTCTCAGCTTTGCTTCCTAAGGATGCAGGCCCATGCGAGTCACACCCTGTATACTTCAGAAATATCAAGGCAAGCACTGGTATGCTGCAGACTTATTGGGACCCAGCGAAATAATTGGAATACTTAAGTTCAAAGTCGATGGAAAAATGGAATTATTGCCAACCCTGTGATTCTATAATCAGTCCAGTAAGTGCCTACTTGGGAGTGAAGGGAAGAAGAAGCACCATGAATAAGAAAATCCAGCCAATGGTTGCTGTGGCTGAGGATAAACCAACGCAGAAACCATGTAGGATGGCCAGAGAACACGAAGTCGCTTTACAGACAGAAAAATCAGCTAGAGACCCAAGTGTTTAGAAACTGAAAGGATATTTGTAGTTTGTACAGAAGTTGTCATTTGCAATTCCTCAGGAAATCAGGGATCATTTCCTAATATGCAAAAAAAAAAAAAAAAATGTGGTAACAATCTCTGGAAAGTACTTTCATTTGAAGAAATTTTCCCATACAAATGGTCCTCATAATTTTGGTTAAGAAGGGAAAATGTGTCAGAATTCTTCACCTGCGCATTGGATCAGAAATACTGAGATCAGGACCACTCTGAAAGCAGACTCTGGTTCTGCCTCTGACACCTACACACTTACTTTCCCAAAGACCTAGGTCAGAAAGGCAATCTGTACTTTCTTCAAGGAAATCACTGGAAAACAGGAAGTTGAAGCTGCAAATGCAGATGAGGCAAGGTGGTCACTGGAAGTAGCAATACTGTTATTCATGAAATGAACTTGGTTGTCTTGGGTGTTTCCACCCTTAGGGTGAGAAGGGGAAGATTTCTCATTGCCCACGAGAGGATAGTTGCATAAAATTCAGACTCTTAATCTGCAGCTGCCGGTGATGATTCAGAAGCTAGAACAAGAATGGCTGAGTTTTGTCACTGTAGGCCATCAGGTTTGGGCCAAGGGGTCAACTCCTCAAATATTTAAAGGCTGTCGTTGGCCCCACAAGTGTCCATTTTTATAATTATTTTCTAGAGTTTTGAAATGTTTAAATCATTGACTCTTTCAAGGATTATATGTACACACATATGTACAAATATATATTCTGCCACCTTTATTCTTTGTTTAAAATGTGGTTAAAAACCCACTTAAACATAAAATTTGCCATCTGTACCACTGTTAAGTGTACAGTTCAGTTGTGTTGATATTCACATTGTTGTGCAATAGATATCCAGAACTTGTCTTTGTGAAAACTTAAACTCTACCCGGTAACCATCAGCTGCCCATTTCCCCCTCCCCAACCCCAGCAACCTTCTTTCTAGTTTCCTTTTTTATGAATTTGACAACTTTAGATGCCTCATATCGGTGGACTCTTACAGTACATGTCTATGAACATGGGTGTGCAAATATCTCTTCGAAGTCCTGCTTTCAGTTCTTTTGGATGTATACCCAGGGGCTTGCTGCATTCTAACACCTTTTTACACTAATATATTACACTGATCTTCTGATTAGGAGATTTGGTGACAATGCAGTTAACACAGATAAAGAATGCAGTCGATATGACCGACGTTTGTACATTTCCTCTCGAGTCTCTCCCATCTCTTATGCTCTGCTCTTAGGGCTTGCCTGAGCCACTGCGAGGTTGCTGAGTGGGTAAAGGCATGGGCTTAGTGTCAGAGCTGAAGTCCAGTCTCGTGTCTACTAGTTGTGTGACCTTGGAAAGATCCTTGATCTCAGTAAGCTTCAGCTTCCGTTTTCTATGGAAATGGGGGGAATCATCGTGGCTGAGATAACCTGGGAAAACCCCACATTACAGTGTCTGGCCTGGAGAAGTGCTCTAGAAAGGGGAGCTTAGGTGAAAGGGTAGTTATAGAAGAGGCAGCAGCGACCCTGAAGATCTCAGACACCGTAGACACCCATCCTGTTAAATGTAACCATAAACGTTTTCATGGTGTGCCAGAGTGTGTGTGTATTGTGTTCTGTGGATCTCATTACCGGTACTCATTCTGAAACGCGTAAGAGATTTGCATCACAATTGCAATAGTTAAAAATATCCTTGAGTGGATTTGATATATGAACTTTGAATTCCAGTTTTAGTATCATAATTTTAGAGTTGCTGTGGATTTTAGAGGTCAGCTAATCTACCCATTATTCAATCACCAAACCTGTATCAAGCCCCAATAATATAATAATAGTAATAATAATAATAATAATAGCTTTGAGTTATGGCTGCCAACTGTATTTTAGTACTTTACATATATTATCTCTAATCCTCATATCAACACTGCGAAGTAGGGATAATCCACGTTTTACAAATGAAGATGAGACTCAGAAAGGTAATCAACTGGCCTGAGGCCACACATCCAGCCACATTGTACAGCTGGGTTTGAACCCAGATCCGTCGGCTACCGGTCTGGCTGTCTTGTCTTTTCTTTTCCGTGTGTGTGTGTGTGTGTGTGTGTGTGTGTGTGTTACTCCAGACAGGGTCTCGGTGCATTGGTACCGCTTCACATTGCCTGCTTTGTGCCAGATACTACCTTGTCTATGCCAATTAACATTTCAAATAATTCTCTTAGAGGGAAGATGAGCTTAAATAAGAATATTTGCCAGGTGTGACCAGCATTCATCATAATTTTGGATTTGCCCACCTGCTTCCATTTACTCTGGTTCCTAGAAGGCTAATGAGAAAAACTTTTAGATGCTTGAATAGCATCTGTTTCCATATTGAGCCCGTGTAATAAGTAAGTAGCAAATTAAAGAACAGAAACAACATGGAACGGATTAAGGATATATCCAGGGATGACTGAAGACTGATCTGGGCGTGTTCACTCTTGACTCCCCAGGCCCAGCACGGTGCCTGGAGAGGTTGATGTCCAGAGACCGTGTCGGGTAATAGACATCAAAGCCTATGTTTTGGATTCTTCACTCCGTGACTATGTACTTATCTGTTCGTGATTTATTCATTGTGTGGAATTTTAGATGCTATATTTGGCCATCTATCTGTTGAATATGCTTGTTGGTGAATTCTAACTAATCTAAATGGAATCTTCTAGGATTTATGACTTGAGACTTTGAAGACTAATTTTCTTGGAGCCTCTTCGTTCCAGGGAAACTTGAATGTGTTTGATACTTTTAAGAGTCAACACAAAGTCCGTCCTTCTTAGCACACTTACTTGTAAGGTGTTGTCCCCACTCAGATTTTTAAATTTGGGGGATTTCACAAAAGCATTGTTTTAAATAAAAAGAAGCACCTAGAAATGATATGGACCTCTATGAAAGGACAGGAACACTGTATTTTTCTACTTCAGTCTTGTACTTATTCTTTAGCTTGCGTTTGGCTTTTTTTGGAGAAGGGTAGAGGGTCTAAATAAAGCCAGGAGCAGAGCTCACAACGATGTGTTTGCTCCCTGTTTTAACTCCTCCGACCCTCACTCAGCCCAGTGGAGACTTCTTCAGCATGAAATCCACCGTGAGAAGGGCATGGTTACAGTGCCCGTGATCGAACTATAACTGGTGATGGCACAGGAAATGCCGGGTGAGGGTGAGACTGCAGCGGGCCGGCGTGCCTGGGTTGGCACGGGCTGCTCCTGTGTGCCTGCCTGCCCAGTTCCACCACCTCCCCTTTCCTTCCTCCTGGGTTGTTTCTACCCTAAAGAGAAAGTCAGGTGTGAGGCTTCCTTTTTCTTAATGCGTCCCTGCAGAACTCTTAGAAGCAGGGTGGGTTGGGGGTGGGGCGGCGAGCCAAGAGCAGACGAGAGGGCTCTCTGTGGCTTGTGAAGATCAAAAGCTAGGGTCGCTGTGCAGTCTGTCCTGCCCACCACGTGATTGCCATTTAGGTGGGCTGTGAAGAGGGGTGCCCACTCCGCCTTCATGGGTATCCCTGTGAGTCTCCTGATACTGAGAGAGAGCTGCAGCGTCTGAGCTCAGGAACCTCGTGTCCACGTTGATCTTGAGGCCGTTTGGTTGCATTTCTGCACTGTTTGACCTCTTGAGATATGGGTAGCTTATTTGGCCACGGAATTAGCATATTTGTTGGAGGTATGTTGTTTTGCCATTGAATTCCCTTATTTGGCTGATGTGAAGAAATATAAGATGGCCATGCTCTAATTCTGGCTTTCTGAACTAAAAGCAAGGGCCACGGAATTCAGGAAGTGTAAGCTCCGCATTTGGAAACTGGAATGGTGAGACCTGGAGGCGGCTTGCACAGCGAGGTGTGTGTGTGTGTGTGTGTGTGTGTGTGCGCGCGCGCGCGTGCGTGTGTGTGTCCGATCTGGCTTGCAAAGAGCCTGCTGTAAGAAAAGTGCTGTAATCTATTCGGTTCATGCTGTTCCAACCAGCTTTAATCATCACAACTTGAATAATATTCAAACTGTGAAAGGAACATATTTCTTGCTGAAGCCTAGGTGTGCCAAGTGGACGCGCCAGAGCTTCTCAATCTACCGATCTATGGCAACACGTTGCAGAAAAGGAAAACACCTGGAATGCTTCCCGCAACGTGGCGAGCTGCCTTTCTGCACAAACGGCACTGGGACTTAAAGTGTCCTCCTTCCGCCCTGGCCTGGTGGCTCCATTGGTTGGAGCATTATCCTGTATACCAAAAGGTTGTGGGTTCGATTCCTGGTCAGGTCACATACCTAGGTTTCAGGTTTAATCACCGGTTAGAAGCAACCCAATCGATGTTTCTTTCTCTCTCTCTCTCTCTAAAAAAAAAAAATCAATGAACATGTCTTCAGATGAGGGTTAAAAAAAAATTTCCTCCTTTCCACCCCAGAGAAGAAAAATGATTTTCATGGAAACCACGCTTCATGGAGTCACCACCTCTCTCGTGAGCTAAAGGGACATCTCCCCCGGCCCCAGGTATCGGACAGGGTCCGAAGGAGAAGTCTGGAGGTGCAGGAACTCCCTGGAGGGAGGAGATGTGCGTTGTTTGACCTGGGAGGCACCAGTGACTGGGACATAAGGGGAAGGTCCTGGGCAGCCGTGGAGAGACTAGGAGGAAAGCAGCGCGAGCTACTGCCTTACTGGGATAAAGACACACACGTGGTCCTCCTGCGGCAAAGGCCCAGCCCTGGGTTTCCAGATGACAACGCTGCCTGTCCCCATGCCCTCTTCCTTACATCCCTGGCAAGAAGGGCATTCCAGAGCCTCCGCCCTGCTCAGGTTCCCACTTAGGAATAGAAAGCTAGTCTCTGAGATTCTGCAGAAACGCCACAAAGCCGTCTTTGTTGGTGAGGATTCCTGGGGGAGGCTGCAGGGGTGGGGTGGGCACGCACGGCACTGTGAAGTCAGCTCGGGAGCTGTGACTGTCAGCTGTTTTCTGCTCCAGGTATGTCTCCCAGGACAGGACGTCTGGTCTTCAGAAATATTTTCTGATATCTGCAGTAGACGCTGGGGCCAGATGTAGTCTCCTTGGTCTTAGGAAAAGGGCGAGGCAGTTGCCTTTCTGACTCTGGTCCGTGTGACCAGGGCATGAGAGATTGACATCTAGGGACTGAGCATGGAACAGTGTGGAGGGCGAGACTCGGTTCTCAGTCCTGCACAGAGTTACAGTGAAAACAGATTTACTCTCAACTCAAGCAAACAGCCTGATTGAAAAAATGGCCAAAGGACTTGAATGGACATTTCTACAAAGAAGAGAGAGCAGTAACCAGTAAGCACATGGAAGGATGCTCAACACCACACTGATCATTAGGAAAACGCAAATGAAAACCACAGTGAGATCCCTCTTTACACCATTAGGATGACTGTTATAAAGACAGACAGAAAATAGCAAGTGTGGGTGCGGATGTGGAGAAACTGGAACCCTCGTGTGGGAATGTAAAAGGGTGTAACCGCTATAGAAAACGGTATGCAGTTCCTTAAAAATGTTTATCACATGATGCAGCAATTCTACTTCCGGGTATGAACCTAAAAGAAGTGACAGCAAGGACTTGAATAGGTATTTACACACCCATCCGTGTCCGCAGAGGCAGCATTCAGAACAGCCACAGTGCGGACGCAGCCCAGCTATTCGTCAGCGGATGAGTGGATAAATGAAATGTGCCTTATACCTATGATGCAGTAATATCCAGTCTTAAAAGGAAAGGAAGTTTTGGCCCTGGCTGGTGTGGCTTACTTGGTTGGAGAGTCTTCCCATACACCAAAGGGTTGTGGGTTTGATCCCTGGTCAGGGCACGTGCCCAGGTTGTGAGTTTGATCCCTGGTTGGGGTGTGTGTGGGAGGCAGCTGGTTGATCGATCTCTCTGTCTCTCTCTCTCCCTCCCTCTCCCTCCTTCTCTCTCTAAAATCAATAAGGGCATGTCCTCAGGTGAGGATTAGAAATAATAATAATAATAATAATAATAATAATAATAATAAGAAACAAAGGATATGCTACAACATGGATGACCGTCAATGACATATGCTAACTGGAATAAACCAGTCACAAACAAAGAACTGTTGTGGGATTCCATATAGATGAGGTACCTGGAGTCGTCAAATTCGAGAAGACAGAGTAGAACGGTGGTTGCCAGGGGCTGGGGAGAGAGGGGGATGGGGAGAAGATGTTTGATAGGTACAGAGTTTCATTGGGGAGGATGGAAAGGTTCTGGAGATGGACAGACTGCGGTGATGGTTTTGCAACAATGTGAACATACCTAACGCTGCCAAACTAGACACTTAAAGGGTTAAAATGATGTTTTACATTATATATTTTTGCCACCGTAAAAAAAAAAAAAAAAAAAATAGACTTCTAAATATATTCCAAACCAGTTCTCCTAATTCTTTAAACAATTTGCTTGGGGCGGGGGGGAGGCATCCCTTGAGCAGTCCACAGCACTGAGCACTTGCTGTGTACCAGCCCTGTGCTGGACATTACGTTAGTTTCTTTCATTTGACGTATAATCATGGTGGCAACACAGTGAAATCCACAGATCTCCAGTGTTCAGTTCACCGAGCTCCAATAATTGCAGAGACCTGTCTAGCCACCATCCAAAACAGAATAGAAAACATTTCCGTCACCCCAGAAAGTTTCCTTGTGACCCTCTCCGAGCAAGCCCCTTCTCCCCAACCCCTTTCTGATGTCCATGGCTGCAGGTCGGCTTGCCTGCTGTTGACGTCCCTGTAAACAGACGTGCAGTCCTCTGCCGGCTGCTCTCGCTCCTGTACCGTGTCTGCCACGTACCCGTGCTGAGCGTGTCCCAGTGGTTCCTTCTCTGTTGCTAAGTAGTGTTCCATGGCATGTCCCACACCCACAGCATGTGTGTCCGTTCTCCTGTGGACGGACACGGGGTGGTGCTGTGTTTGGAGACAGCCGGCTGTGAGTGATGATGTTAGCTGGCCGACTGGGAGTGTCCCCACAGCGTGGGGTTCTCCTGCCACTTCTCCGTGCTGGGGGTTGTCCAGCTGACTGGCACACACCCAGAGGTGACTTGGTCTCCAGGTAATGGCGTTTTGGTGATTCACACTAAAAATGTACATTCTGTGTGCCCGATACATGTGCGGCTGCTCAACAGATTTCTCCTCTGAAGGCACATCTCACACGAAGCTAAATTTCTATCAGGAAGCTGCTCGGTGACTCTGCACGGAGGACAGGAAGTTGCGGGATGGTCTTAAAGGTCAGTGTCCTTGAGCTGTGTCTGCAGAACCGACTGAATGCCTGGGGGGTGGGCAAAGCACCCTCTCCTCGGGGCAGGGCTAGGGTGGCCAGTCCCCAGCTCCGTCCCTTCCTCTCTCGTTTGGAACCTCAGGGCTGGTTGACATGTTCTCTCTGTAGCCTTAGCCTGAGACAGAAGCGTGAGCGCTGGTCTCTGTCTTGACGGTTACTGCGTATTGTCCGGTGAGCCTGTAATCTGACTCTGAGGTCAGTGTCCCCTTTCCACATTTCTGGGCGGTGTCTCAGCTCGTGAAATAGTGAGGCCTTCTGTTAAGAGCCGTGACCTTCACTGCTGGGCAGATCTGGGCTCCACATCCTAGCAGGGCCACCTGGGAATGGTGAGATCTTAGGCAAGTTACTTCATCTCTTGGAACATAGCAACCTCCTCGACAACACTAAGAATAGCTGTGCTGCCCTGGCACTGCCTGGAACAGGCCTGCTGGGTGGGTGGAAGGGTGGTTCCTGCTGCCCAGGAACCCGGACAGAACCCGTCCGTGTGAAGGCTGAGTTCACTGCCTCCCTCTGTCCGTATTCCTGGGCAGTGCCTCATCGCGTGCCGCCACAGCGCACATGGCGAGTGTGTGTGACAGCTCGGACGGTGCCGCCACACAGCAGTGGCGGTCCAGGGAGCCCCATCAGGGTGGGCTGTGGTCCCTGGGAAGCCCCGCGGAGCAGGGAGAGTTGGGAGGGCCCCTGAGGGCAAGTGGATTGATCACGGTCTCCCTCCCTCTGTGCCCCTGGTCCCCTAAACCGATCCACCAGCTCACAAGTTCAATACAGCTAACATCTGCGCTCCCCTGAGAGAGGGCACTGGGAGACCCAGCTTGGGCTTGCACAGTGATTTCTAAAGGACGTGTTGCTCCGAATTCACTTTGGAGAGATGTCCGAGGCACAGCTGGGGATGTATGAGCCCCGTGACTGGTTGGTGCCCCCAACAGAGCCCACAGTATTGATGCTCGTGGGACGGGGGAATGGAATGGAGCGTGGACTCCCTCTCAGCAGATGAGACGTGCCTCCAGGGTCACAGGGAACTACGTTTCTGACATGATAGGAGAGTAGGAAGGGTGCACTGTAGACAGAGAGACTGTCACTTGGCTCCCAGGAGCCACTCTGGCCAGGCTGAGGCCGCCCTTGGTTCCCTCTCCCTCTTCCTCCTCTGGAAGGCTCACACCTCTGCCCAGTTCGGATCCTGCCTGTCCTCCAGGAAGAGCCCCACCTGTGGGGAGTACCTGGCCTAGGTTCTCCACATAACTGCCTCGTGGAGTCCCCAGCTGACTGTGCTCCTGGGGGAATTGCCCTCCTCACCTTCTGTTTGTATTCCTTCCGTGACTTTCCTCTGAGGGCCTGGGGCCAACATCCCCCACTACGATCTCAGGCTCACTCTAAAGGAACAGTTCTCTCAGGGTTCACGTTCATCCTGGGGCTCCTTCCGGCAGGATCCAAGCTTCGGGGCGGGGCTCTCTTATTAAAGGTGGCCAAGCTAAAGCAAGCATCCGTCACATGTCACAGTTTGAACAGGCAAGGCCCAGAGAAGGGGATGCCACCTGAGACTCACCAGGCAGAGGCAGAGCCGGGACCACAATGCCAAATCCTAGAACGTGGGAAGACATCACCAACTGTGCGAGGTGGGGCGGGAGCCAGGGGTCTGCTGAGGAATCCACTGCTGTGACCCTGGAGGAGGGGCGGGAGCCAGGGGTCTGCTGAGGAATCCACTGCTGTGACCCTGGAGGAGGGGCGGGAGCCAGGGGTCTGCTGAGGAATCCACTGCTGTGACCCTGGAGGAGGGGCGGGAGCCAGGGGTCTGCTGAGGAATCCACTGCTGTGATCCTGGAAGAGGGGCGGGAGCCAGGGGTCTGCTGAGGAATCCACTGCTGTGATCCTGGAGGGGGGGCGGGAGCCAGGGGTCTGCTGAGGAATCCACTGCTGTGATCCTGGAAGAGGGGCGGGAGCCAGGGGTCTGCTGAGGAATCCACTGCTGTGATCCTGGAGGAGGGGCGGGAGCCAGGGGTCTGCTGAGGAATCCACTGCTGTGATCCTGGAGGGGGGGCGGGAGCCAGGGGTCTGCTGAGGAATCCACTGCTGTGATCCTGGAGGAGGGGCGGGAGCCAGGGGTCTGCTGAGGAATCCACTGCTGTGATCCTGGAGGAGGGGCGGGAGCCAGGGGTCTGCTGAGGAATCCACTGCTCTGATCCTGGAGGAGGGGCGGGAGCCAGGGGTCTGATGAGGAATCCACTGCTGTGATCCTGGAGGGGGGGCGGGAGCCAGGGGTCTGCTGAGGAATCCACTGCTGTGATCCTGATCCTGGAGGAGGGGCGGGAGCCAGGGGTCTGCTGAGGAATCCACTGCTGTGATCCTGGTTGCATTTCAAGCTGTTCTGGGTGGAAAAGTGAAAACCCTGTAGCGTTTTCTCTCTGTGTTGCTTGTTGTCGAATGGAAGTAGGGATGATTGCCTAAAATGCGTGACTAGATAAGAGATCCCTTCACCGCCTATGAACTGCCCGCGTCCCAATCTGAGCCGCAAAAGGATGGTCTTTGCTCCGTTTTCACTGCGCACCAGGCACAGGTTTTTCCAGGACGCTAACCTGTGTGCTCACCTTCAGCCCGTGGGCCTTGGGGTCTTTGCTGAGAGCCCAGCCTGTATTTGCTCCCAGGTTTTGCCTGTGCCCCCCAAACTTCTTTCTTTCCCCCCTCCCCACCCCCGGTTCATGCCTTCCCTCTGCCCTGCTGTCAGCTCCACAGCCTGGTTTTTGTTGGGAAAGCCTGTCCTCGGAGCAGGTGTTTGGGCGCGGGGGTGGGGGACAGAAAAGGCGACATGGAAACCTTTCCTGGCCTTTCTCCTGATCAGAAAACCGTAAGGGACAACGCCGAACACTTCTTTGGAGATTGAGAACACAATTTCTAACGTGGCTTAATTTATCATGAGTTTGGTTATTTGAGAAGATAGTTTTTAAGAAGGAAACTTGGTTAATTAAAAGAAATCAGGGATATATCTACTACGAGGTCAAGTCTGTAAAAACAAAAAAGGAACAGAAAAACTAAAATCAATGCCCTCGTGTTAGCGGTAGTCGCCTTTCTACTTTTAAATTCTCCGGATTTTAAAAAAAAATCAGCACAATTTTCATAACGGGAAAAAAACTTGTTTAACAAGGGGAAAAAAATTAACTGCAGTATTCAGGTTAATTTTTGCCACCGGCACTAAGTGTTTGTGTATATACCTACACAAACCTGATCAAAACAGGAAAAGGACAGGCCATGATGGGGAAGAAATGTTCAAACAACCAGTTGTTAAAGGGGGTAAAGAAGAAAATAGTTTCGTAAAATTCTGTTAAATATCCCTCACTGTGAATCACAGACTCACTCTAAAGGAACAATTCTCTCAGGGCTCTTGTTCACCCTGGGGCTCCTTCCTGCAGGATCCAAGGACTTGGGGTGGGGGCTTTCCTTAAAGGTGGCCAAGCTAACGCAAGCATCCATCCTGTAAAGCCTTATTGAATGCAGTGACAGCTTCTCAAATAACTGTGCCCCCAAGTGGTCGCTTGTACCTGTAAATTACATCCAGCA
The DNA here is from genome assembly GCA_030848825.1 of Tadarida brasiliensis. Classification (NCBI taxonomy): domain Eukaryota; kingdom Metazoa; phylum Chordata; class Mammalia; order Chiroptera; family Molossidae; genus Tadarida; species Tadarida brasiliensis. The sequence goes on along the minus strand of CM061270.1, from coordinate 65,334,050 downwards.
GAAAGATTGCAATTAACCAGGTCCGGGAAAGCAAGGTGACTGTTTTTTCTATCATCACCTAGAATCAACTATAATGTAATAATGATGATGATGATAACAATACACGACACAAAGGAGTGAGAAAGGGAGGAAGAAACTCAAATTGCTGTGTGTACCCGTGTGTGTGTGTGTGTGTGTGTCTGGAGAGCAAAAGACGGAAGAATTTTCTCAATGTTTACCTTCCCCATGCTCCTCCAGAAAGAAGTGTGTGTGTGTGTGTGTGTGTGTGTGTGTGTGTGTGTGTGTTTCCTGTCGCAAAGGGGCTGGCCCGAAGGGGTGTGGATGTCTGTGAAGGAGCCCTCCCAAGATTCTGGGGACATGGCTTCTGTGTCTCAGGAGCACTCCCGAGCCTCTGATGCGGTTTCTCTGCAGCACTCGATCTCCTCAGTAGCCCGGCAGAGCCTATAAGTGTGGAGAACTGTGTTTTAATAGAAGGCTTTACCTCTCATACAGATTCAAAAGGAGGAAGAAACTTTCTGTTCCTCAGCCACAGTGAAATGCATTTTGCTTCTTGTGAAATGCTGGTGATTACAAGCTCATCTTATATAATTTTATTGTTTTCAATTGCTGCTTGTCAATCTCAGGTGATGGTTTCCTGGGAGCAGAAAGGAGGCAGATTCTGGGGATGATAAAAAAAAAAAAGTCACCCAGCCATTAGCAAATCATGCAGAAGTTTAGCAAGGAGAATAATTATCTTTGTGACGATAAACTTGCATTGCTAAAGGAGACGCAGAAGTGAATGGAGTACTGTCTAATGGCCTTCTAGAAAATGTACTTTCACTTTAACAAAGGGTTGATGTTTGAAAAAAAAAAATTTTTTTTTTTAAATCTGATTCTCTTGAATAACCACATTTTCAGAAATCTCTGGCACTACGGAGGTGGTCCACTGTCACGCCCACAAGAGGGCATTTTCTCATCAACTACTGTAAAAACGATTTGTTTTCTAAAGAGAAGCTGGGAGGCCTGGAGGAAGGAGAGTGTTAATCAGAAGCAGGGGATGGAGAGCTACTTGCAATTGAGTTGTATGTATGCTTCCACTTAATATGTCCTGCCAGTGCTAGCGGCCAGGAATGCTGCTCACTGCGTTGCCTCTGTTTGTAATGTCTTATTCCCAGAATGACTGGGCACCAAAGGAAACCTTTACAGTAGTCTTTGTTCCCAGATACAAGATACCACATGCTAGAATGTAGCACATATAGCTCGAATTCATTCCTAGAACTGGTATCACCCATCATGACTTCAGTACTAAATTTGATTTGCTAACATTTTAAGACTCTGGTCCAAATCCTCCGGTACAAAGAGCCCCCCACCCCCACCCCTTCTCCAGCTCCAAGTTCCTGCCTTTATTTATTTAACAAATACTTATTCAGCACCTACAACTATGCGTCAACATTGAGCCAGGCTAAGACCCTGTCCTCAGGGAACATGCATTCTCCATAGGGAGACTTGAGGTAAAAAAGAAAAGAACTAAATACTGGAATGCAATCTAGATATTATAAATGCGATGTGGGCAAAGGAGAGAGGTGGCTGTTTTGGATTGGGTGGTTAGGAATACTTCTCTGAAGAGTAACAAATAGTCTAGTTTTATTTAATCGGCACTAATACTATTTGGATTACAAATGTAATAAATCCTTTAGACTCCCTTCTTTTCTCCCGAAAAGTTAGTTGCAATGTTTATTATCTTATGGACCATGAAACATGATGAAAATGGGGGCAGCAACATGGAGTTGCCTATTACTCGTTTGCTAAATTACATTTAAAAATTACCAGCTACTCTCTACCCAGTCATATCAAAAACCAATGAATATTTTAACACCAAAGAATACGAAGAATATAATCACAGAATATAAGACAGTTGAATAAATGTAGGGAAAATTTCTACATACTCTTGAGTTTTCTCATTTTCCGTGAACTTTGAGAACTTCATCACGGTCTTGCCCAGCTCATGATAATTGTCCGCTTTCCCCAGCCATGAGGACAAGCTACAGAAGGGACAGTAATGGCAGCCCCAGTTCCACAAGCCTGCCCAGCTCACAGCCTGACATCCAAGACACAAGAGCAGAAGGCAGCATACTCCCCACCCTGGGGGTCCTAGGGTACCTGCAGGAGAGTCCAGCCCGAGAGCCACGATGGCCTTAGAGACCCTTATGACATCTTCTGAAGCGAGGAGTCAAAGATCTACTTTGAAGACATGTTTTGGAAGGTCAGAGCAGTATGGGCTAGGTGAATCAAGGAAGGCTTCAGGGGGAGGTGTGCCTTCAACTTGACCTTAAAGGATAGATAGGTATAAGGAAGAGGGTCATGGATTATAAGGGGCGACATGATCATTTTTTTCTTAAGTTAATGGGGAACATTTTTTGTAAGAAAAGCAATACCCATCCACTGTGTAATATTTCCAGGTATAACAGTGTAATAAATCTCTAAAAACCTATTGTGTCGAGGTGGCTATTGTTAGTATACTTTTTATCATCTTTTCTTCTAGTCTTTTTGTTTTGCATTTTTACAATGGCTGGCTGGGGCCATGTATCTGAAATGTTGCGTCTTTGGATTTTAACTTGGGAACACTTTCCCATTTCATTAAAAACGATTCTTAAACACCACTGCTTAATGCCCATAGCCCATCATGCCTGCAATCTGGTTAACTCCACCATTCCCATCAGGTGCCCTTTTTTTCCTACTGTAACATTCTGGTGCGTATTCTCATGTATTATTTTGGTTCATAATTTTGGTGTCAGACAGACAGCCTCACTACATTATCCGTCCGGCCTCATCTTTCACATGTCACAGGGACATGATAGTACCAGCCGATCGGGTGGTTGTGAGAGTTACATGAGAGAATGTTTGGATACAGTTCTAGAAATAGAATTACCAAGGTTTGATATTTTTAAAATTATATCACTTTCCAGCTATGAGAGTAATGTTTTTTATGGACCTTTTTAACAAACAGGAGAATCATGCCTAATGTCATCACTAAAAGATAAAAACAATTAACATTTTAGAATCTATTGTGTGTCACTTTTAGCAGAATTGGGATCGTACCATCTCTCTCTTTCTCTCCATGTATATATATATATATAATTTTATCTCCTGCTTTTTCCCTCTTAACCTTGTATTGATTTTCCATTGTCATTTTGCATTCAGAGACATGATCTTAAAAGGCTATATTTCATTATATTCTGTTATATTAATGTGCCATATTTAATTTAACTTCCTGCTGTTGGATATTTAGATAATTCAGTGACTTGCTATTATAGATGACATCACCATCAGATACTGTTGCGCATAAATATCTGCAGACATTTTGGATTATTTCCTTAGGATTAATTCCTAGAACTGGTACTAACAAATCGAAGGTGGGAACATACTGAAAACATTGATCTGTATCGACACATGGCCCCCAGAAATCCCGTGCTATTTACTCTCCCATAAATAGCGCGTGAACACCCATATTACCGCACTCTTACCTCTTAGAATCTTTATAAATACCTTAGTCTGTTGGGTAGATGAGTAATGGTGTCTCGTGGTCTCAATTTGCCCTCCCTTGATTACCAGTGGGCAGGAGCATTTGTTTCTGTGTTTATTGACATTCCTGTCCTGTGCCTGTTCTATTTATATTCATCTCTTTCTTATTGATTTGTGAGAGCTCTTTATGCATAAGAAGATATTAACCTTTGGGTGTAATGTTAGAAATATTTTTCCCAGTTTGTCATTTGTCTTTTAAATTTGTTTATGGTTTCTTGGTATTACAGAAGCCTTTAATTTGCTATTTATCAGCCTTTTTCTCTTTAATGTTTCCTTTTGTTTTTAATGCTTAGAAAATCTTCTCCTATCCTGGCTTTTGATGGCTGTTCATTTACCTTTTCTTCTACGTGTTTGATGATTTCATTTTAAAGATTCAACTTTTTACCCAGCTCTGAGTTATCTCATTTTGTTGTAAGATATAAGATAGGAATTTAACTTTTTTTTAATAGTTAAGTGATTCTTCCGGTTCTGTTTATTGATTGATCTTTCTTTCCCCCTGATTTGAAAGGTTACTTCTCTCATACACTAAATTCTCATTTAAGCTAGGGTATGCTTCTCTCTGACCTACCACATGAATATAATTGTACTAAATTTTAAAATCTGGTACCACAGATCATCCTCATTATTATTATTTTCCAAATATTTTTACCTACTATCTCTGACATCTAACAGCCCAGATGAACTTTGGAATCTTTGGCCAGCGCTAAAAAATTCTTTTGTTGACTTGTATTACATGATATTCATACGAATTAGATGGTACTATTTATAAACTGATGTATAAAGAATTGACATCCTGACCATAATATTGAGTCTTCTCATTCAGGAACATGCTGTTCCATTCTCTCTCTCTCTCTCTCTCTCTCTCTCTCTGTTTATTTAAGGTTACTTTCGCATCTCTCTGTACACATCTGTGGTTTTCTTCATATGCACTCTGCACTGTCCTGAGAAACATTATTCCTCGATGCTACCTGTAGACAGAGATCTTTCTGTCCAGTTGTATTTTCTAATGACTTCTTACTGACAAATAAGAAAGCTGTTCATTTTCTATGTATTTATTCTGTACTTTGCCAGGTTATTGAACTTCCTTATGAATAGAATTGTTTTCAGGCTTTGGAAACATGCTGGTCGGTTTGGCGAACGGGCGTATGTACAAACAGTAGCGTCTGGGAGAGCCTGTGGTATCATTTTTAAGAGTCTTCATTAATTTGGAGGAAAAATAGCAACTCACTGTAGCTTATATACCATTTCAATGGAACTTCTGATGCTCAGCCTGAGTCCTGGTAAAGATCTTGTATTTGGGGCATGCAGTCTCAGGATGCAGGACTAGCGCGTGGGCCTGTCCTGAAGCCCTGGTGCGCTGTGGCGGCCCTGATGTGCTGGCAGGTGCAGTGTGACATAGGAGCTTGAGGTCCACTGTCCTGCCTAGTAGGGTGGGTGGGAGGGTCTAGTTATAAAGAAAAACGTAGGCGCTAGCTCCGGACATACACCCCAGACTGTTCGGGTAGCGCCTGCTGTGACCGATGTTCGGGTTAATGTCACCCAGATGTACACTCGCAGCCAGACAAGCTTGAACGTCGAAGGCACTCCAGAAACGACTCGCCCCATTGTTAGGTCCTAAAGGACACTCCAGATTTCCATTTGCCGCACAAAGACAGCCCCTTAAAGTGAGCAAAAAGGAGGGACGGGCTGACCACAGATACAGCTGTAACATCCGTTCTCAGCAGCTAGACCGAGCTCACGCGCCGTTGCCAGCGTCTCCAGATTAAGGCCTTCTCTTCTTGTGGGGAAGGAAAGGGTTTCTCCTGCCCCGATTCTCCCCGGCATATGGCTGGGGGTGGGCGCGGAACCTCCCCACGTCCCCGCACAGAAGGCTTGTGAACGTGCCTGTGGTGTGCGTTTCCCCCGTTAGACGACTCCACTTTTCTCTTTGGTTTTCATGCCAGTTTGGGAAGGTTGTTTTTCTCCCACTTGAAAATCTTCCTCCGAAAGAATATGTTGCCATCAGCGAGTCCTCTACGTTGTAACTATCCCTTCTGAAGCCAGACTGGAAGGCATGTTCCCTCAATCAAACCCAAAGCCCTTATTCATGGTTCAGCAGACATCAGTCCTTTCTCCACGCCCGGCAACGTGCTCGTCCCTGGAACTCCACGGTAAGCGAGACGCGCCTGGCGCTTTCCCGCAGGGAGCTGGGGGCCCTGCGCAGGAGACAGGTGTTTCTCAGGACTCAGAAGGCACGCTGTGCTGTTATTGGGAACCTGGCCTCAGCTTGGGTTCCGGGGTGGCAATGACTGATCAGAGAGAGAGAGGAATGGTTGACCTCGGGATTTAAAGGGCGGGGGTCGTGCATTGCAGGGAGAGGGAACAGGTGTACTGTAGCCCTAACAGGAGAGGGTGTGTTCACGGCAAGGAGAGATGGCCAGGCAGGCTGGAGCTGAGAAGGCAAGGCGGAGTGCGGTCCAGGAGGAGACTGGAGAACTGGGCAGGGAGAGGCCGTGCAGGGTCTTGCTGGCCACAGATAGAATCTCTGTCTTTGTTGCAAGAGCACTGACTGGCTTTGGTGGTTTTTCAGCGAGGCCATGGTGTTTTTGAAAAGATGGTGCTGGCTGCCATGTGGGACCCTACTGAAGAATACTAAGGAAGAAAGTGGGGTTCAGTGAGTGAGGATTGCCGGAGTCCAGGCGAGAGTTGGTGGCTGCAGATGGACTGGGTGATGGTGCAGACGGGGAGAAGTAAAGGGTTACAGACATAAAAGGTGGAGGTGGCCGGCCTCGGTGCTGGGCCGGACAGGGAGAAGTAAAGGAGAGAGATTCCGCAAGGGGGTACCTGGATTTCTAGTCTGAGGAACCAGATGGACGAGGTGCTGTTATGGATGGTGTTGGGAACACTGGGAGGGGTTGGGTGTGGCGAAGACTGAGTTTTGTTTAGGACCAGGTGTGAGGGCTCCTGGGCCTGGGCAGTGGTGGCAAGCGGGCAGTTCGGTGTGTGGGTCTGCTCTTGCTCAGAGGAGAGATCAGGCCAGAGATGTGCATTTTTGAGGGTTCATCCAGATGAGGCTCAGGAAGAACCGTAGAGGTAAGGAACAGGCTGGCAGGCCTGGCAGCTGGCCACAGTCCTCTTGGGCCCTCTGGCTGCTTCTTGCTGCCACTGTGCTCTGGCTGCCAGAGGTGGTGCTTTCCCAGGTGTGGAGATTTCCTGTGGACCCTCCACAGTGTGCCCACACGTCTCCGCAGTGCACTCTGTGAGCTTCTGCTGGGCTCCAGGCTCCTAGGTCCCACCCTTCAGGATGAGTCTCTGAGCAACCAGATGCACCGGGGTCTCTCCTGCCCCCTCCCTCCCTGTCCCTCATGTCTGAGTGCTGAGCCAACCATTTTGTTACATGAGCCAAGAAGAACATTAAATTTGTTTCAATTCGAGATCATTTATAGAACCATACATTCAATAAGTATTTATTAAGCATCTGCTATGCGCCAGGCGCAGTAGCATGGAATCAAATGGTGAAGAAAGCCTGGTCATACCCCTCCTGGGGCACTTCCAGTGCAGGGGAGGGGGCAGACGATGAAAGGGATGGGATTATGTTGTGGGTGTGACCAGTGCTCACACAGAGGACTGTCCCAACTCTCAGGTGAGGCCAGGGAGAGAGGGACATACTGAGTAGACTCGGCAAGGACAAGGGTGAGTGGAATACGTGATGGGAAGTGAAGGGCAGGAGCGGGGCAGTGAGGGCATTTGGGGCAGAAGAAACAGATGGGTAAGAGGAGTTATTTGGGGAAAGTGAAATGGTTTCCGTGACTGGGGAATACGCATGTGTTAGGAAGGGATGTGTGTGTGAGAGAGGGATCAGGGTGGAGGCGTGGGGAACACAGGGAGGTGGGTCCGATGTCCAAGCCGCCCAGGAGGGCCTGCAGGGGAGCTGAGGTCGGCCAGGTCCGCCTTGGCTGTGCGTGCCAGAAGGGCGTTCGCAGCCTCTTCCTGCTGTCAGGGGATGAGACAAGACAAAAATATCCTTCTTCTTGCGTTGGAAAACAAAAGCCTGGACTCAAATCTTAACAGATACTGCTGTTTCTGCCTCCCTGCTTCCCAGATGTGGCAGTGGCAGTTCCCAACATCAGCAGCGCTGAGTGATTTGTTCTGAGGGTCTCCGTGGGCTCTTGGGGCAGAACTGAGAGAGTTCAATTCCTCCGAGTCATTTAGGCCCTGTGCATGGGCCCGATCGAATAACTACCTCCTGGAAGTGCCCAAATGTAAGTCGTGATGTTTTCCCACTCGTGTTCTCACTGGGATGACCTTTAGTTCCCCTTAGGCGTGTCGCACTTAAGAAATGTCACAGGGCTCTGACCTAAGGCAGCTGGGGCTGGGCTTCCTCCAGCCCTTGTGAACCGATCCAAGGGCCGGGGTGCGGCAGGGCTGTGGAGCAGCCAGCTTGCACCTGCATCTACTCAGAGCTTGTTAACAGTCGAGGAGTTTCAGGGAAGGAATTTAAACTAACCCAAGCCCTTGCTTTGAATTCAGGTCCCAGGCAGTGTTTATGACTCCTGGACCAGGCCCCCATCAGCTCCTTATTAGTACTCAGCCCAGTAAGCTGTAGGCACGGGGGGCAGAGGAAGGTGAGTGAGGGAGACGAGAAGCATGCTGGAGATGGGGTGGCATTGCCCGTCTGCAGAAGGCAGTGCTGCAGCTTGACCGGTAGATATAAATAGTGCCACCTGGACCGAGTCTCCCTGCAAGGCTGGAGAGAGGCTGCAGGACCTGACCATCCCTGTCTTTAGGGTAAGGGGGACTGTGACCCCCTAGATCTTGGGATGGTGCCACAACAATCAGAGAGAGCTGACCAGAAGCATCTTGGAAATTCTTCTGAGCACCTAGCCCAGGACAAAAGAGTTTTAGAGGTTCTTTCAGAGGATAACCCCCCTGCACTGGGTGCAGGGAGACCGGTGGTGCGACCCAGGCTTGGGCCACTGCGTGAGCACCTGCCCAGACCTCTCCTGCTCAAGCCACAGGCAGTGCTACAGAACTCAGCCAGGGATCCCTGTGATGCTCCAAAGACTGCGTATCTGCTTCTCAAGAAGCTCATAGCCCAAGTGTCCTTTCACAAATGGGAAGATAGCAGGTGTGGGCCTGTCGAGGGAGATGGGTGTTTCAGGCTGGTTCAGGCGTCCTTCTCCCTCTGCTTCCTACTGTTTGACTGTTTCCAAGTCAACTCTAATGTTGTAAACCACTGCTTGTCACTTCGCCAGATTCCCATGTTCTTACTTAAGTGTGATTCACGCACTGGATGTTTTTGACATTTGAAGATTACTTGGTTCTTTGGGCAATTTTCTTCCTTGCCTTCAAGAAAATGCCTGCAGTTCTCGATTTCATTTGGGGGAAGGTGAGGCCCAGGACATGTAGGATGAACTCGGTGAACCAGGGGATGCTGGGCCTGCTGACCTTGGAGGGTGTGGCTGAGCTATGAGGCTTTTGCTCCTAAAAGGACCAAGGCGACTCCTCAACTTGACCAGTCCTCTTCAGAATCACATCGGCGCTGGGTTGGTCCTGAGGCCATTTCTGTGTAGAAGCCAAGCATGGGTGGGGAGCCCTTGGGTGGCAGCTGTCCTAACAATGCCCACATGCTCTGTGACCCTCCTCTGTGGCAAAGGGTCAGTCACTGCAGACCCGTGGCCCTGGTTGTCACAGTATTGTTCTTCCTGCTCTGCTGAACCAGGACCACCACTACTGGGGAGAGGCTGGTTGAGGTTTCATGTGATTATCCACTCACTCATTAAGGTCCACCTCCTTCTGCCATTCCCCCAACCACCTCACCACCCCTTCCCCAGTGCCAGAACTGAGTTAACACCCCTGGGGTCGGGGGGAGGGGGAGAATGGCCGGGTCCCCGCCTTGAAGGAAACCATTGGCCTAGTGGTGAAAATCCCCGATTCGTGTATTGCTTGTTCCAGTATCTTCGTTAATGTTTCCTGTTAGCTCCCTGTTTGCACTGTCCCCCACTGTCTGTCCAGGCCTAGTGCTCCAACCTTGGCACTCAAAGCCCGCAGTTTACCTCGCCACCCTCCCTTCCTTTGTGTGGTCCTCCTTCCTTCGAGGTTTGGGTGAGGATGGGGTGCGCTGCGTGGGGTAAGATGGCCTCAGACAGAGCTGAGGCAGTCTTCGGTGAACAGCCAGGTAACTTCACCTGGCAGGTGAGCTGAGGAGAGGCTGCTGCCCTCACGGATGTCTGCACACCCCACGGCCGAGTCCCTCAGCCCTCGCAGACACGGTGCCCCTCGGATGGAGTCCACTCCATCAAAGCACTAAACGACAGGGCTCTCAGAGATGGGATGAAGGATCAGGGATAATTTCATTTCGAAAGAAAGAGGCTGAGGAGGGACTTAATTGTCTTTGAAGGGTGCTCCAGTAGAACCCAGAGATGAGTTGTGCTCCTTCTCACCAACAGAGAGAAGACAAAGAGGGTCTCAAAGGGGCAAGTGAAGTTTCCACTTACTCCACCCCCACCCCCTTCCACCGGGAGGGGCGTGGAGACTGCCTGGCAGGGCGGGGGCTCGAAAGGGCTGTGCTGGCAGACGCACTGTGCAGAGGGTGCTGTGGGGAAGAGAGCTCAGCCCTCTCTTTGAAAAAAGACTTTAAAAAGCGAGGAATTAAAAGAGACAGTGAGACTGTAAGATCTTGGGAGCAGAAGAGATCTCCAAGGGCTGGGGAAGCAGCGCTGCAGGAGGGCTGGAAGGAGAAGCAGAACTTTTAAAGCAGAAAACAAGGGGTGGGGCATGGATGGCAGTGAGAATAAGGGGATTGGAATATGCTGGCCGAAGCCCGCAGACTACAGCAGGAGTTCCCGGAGGGAGGGAGGGCAAGAGGGGGATGAGGCTGGACAGGTCGGTTCTGACCCTCGCCCACGGGCAGTGGGGACCCACTGGGGATGCTTCCACAGGGGAGTGACCCATTGTGGGGCTTCTGGTTCTTGAGGGCGGGGAAGCAGAATATCCCTCCCAACTCCGGTCTGCAGGTCCCTCCCTGCCCGTCAGACTAGCCTGCATCGAGAGGAGAAGATTGCAGACACTGTGCAGTGAGTTTTTCATAGAACTAAATGCGTTTCATTTAAAGCGCTATCCTATCAGTCACGATTCTAAGTAGCAAGCAACAGAAACCAATTCTGGCAAATTGAAGCAGAAAGGGAATTTATTAAAAGGATATTAGGTAGCCCTGGCCTGGTGGCTCTGTTGGTTGGAGTGTCGTCCCATACACCAAAATTAAAGTAAAATTTTAAAAAAGATGGCGGGCTTGATTCCTGGTCAGGGCACATACCTAGGTTGCAGATCCAGTCCCCAGGCGGGGTGGGTACAGGAGGCAACCGATCGATGTTTCTCTCTCACATCGATGTTTCTCTTTCCCTCTCTCTCAAAAAAAAAAAAAAAAAAAATCTACAAAACATATCCTCCTTGGGTGAGGATTAAGGCAGCCCAGAGTCTCCAGGGGGTGGAGAGCCAGGTTCAGAGACCACGCAGCCAGGAGTGACCGCCACTGCTGCCCAGATGTGCCCCAGTGAGGACCCCGCTGTCGCCCTGCTGGCCTCCTGCTGCACCAGCCCCTCTTCTTTGCTTCTGATCAAAAGTGTGGGTCGCCGAGTCTGATTGGCGGAGCACAGGAGGGAAGTGTCTGCCCCTGCAGCTTCTGCCGTGGGAGGGGGCTCTGTCCTCGGGAGGGGCATTCCCACACACAGAGCGGGCTCGAGTGCGGAGAGCCCAACAGGGTGACCGGAGCTACTTCTGTGTCTCTTTTCTCCTCGAGTGCGTGTTCATGTCTGTGCATGTGAAAAATGTTCTGTGTTGGTTGAAGTGGAAGTGATCGGCGTGTTTGATGTTTAAAACATGACTGGTCATTGGAAAAATATGAAATTGGCAACCTATGATGTGTCCCCAAATGTTTTGGAAGTTGAGTAGCTCATGTAACGCAAATGCTGGGAACCAGGGGTTTCGATGGTACGCTTGGGCGCCAGACAGCCTGGGTCCAAGTCCCAGGGCTGCCTCTCACCAGCCAGCTGAGCAGTGACGCAAGATGTCCAAGTCCCTGTGTTCTTACGTGCACGATGAAGACAGCGGTCGTCACTGCTCAGGGTTGCAGTGAGCAGTGAATGAGACATGGACAGAGTGAAAGTCAGCGGTCAGTAAGGAGCTGATGACAGGATTGCACTGAGGGCTGAAAACTGAGCCGGACGGCAGCAGATCCAGAATAATCAGAGACACCTGGGAATCTGTCCTGGTGCCTGCTGGCGGTACACCATCGTCGTAATAGGTACCTGGGGACACCCTCCACCCCTGCGTGGCCTCATTTATTTCTTCTCTGCTGATACCTGCAGGCTGGAAGGAAGCTGCTGTGCTCCCTAACACTGATGGAGCCCAGGTTCAGAATCCGTAAGCCCCAGAGCCCCTACTGGAATCACACCCAGAGGACCCCAGACACCCCACTCTGCAGGGGGACTTGATGTCTTGGGGCTGTGGTTTTCTGGGCATTTCCCCCCTTTTCGCTCTCTCTGTCCTTCTTTAGCTCTTGTCAGGATGGAGAGGACAGGTTGGGTCGTCCTCTCCAACTGTGTGCCTCAGTGTCCTCATTTGGCAAAAGGCAAATGACTGATCAGGGTCACCTGGCGAGTGAGTTGGTGGCAGAAGCCAGACTCAAGTCCAGGTTCTATTCGTGCAAATATAAGAGATGCTATGTGGAGTTACAGCCCTGGGCTAGAGAGACTACAGTCCTCGTCTGCCTGTGAGGTTCACGTCGCCCTGTCCTTGGGGTGGTTCCCAGGTCTTCGTCAATAACTCTTCATCGTAGGCCCATTGTCCATGCATTTATTGAAGTTCTTCCTGGAGGAGCTGCATTGTATCCACTGTGGGCTGTCAGGAACTACTGGTGTCTCAGTACATGGCCAGCAGTATTCACAGGGACCCTCATGGCCAAGTTCACTTTTCTTCCCTCTCCTGGGGCCCCATCTTTGTTCTTTTCACTTTCATATTCTCAAGTGATGTTCTGTACTCCCCAAAACAACGGTTCCCAAATCCATACCTCAGCACAGACCCCACTGCTGACCATAGGCCCATACGAGCAGCCTACTGAGGACCCTCCGCCCTGGGACATCCCACAGGCACGTCCATTCAACCCTTCTGAAACCGATCGCAGTCTTTCCTTCCAGCCGCATCCAGGTCTCTTCCTCCTTGGTCTTGGTGGCCATCTCTCCTGTATGATGGAGTGGGCCTGGGCTGTGTTAGGCACCCCTTGGGAGGCCGTCCCTCCCTTGTTGGGTCTGGGGCCAGATCCCTTCTCCCTCCTGCCCCTGTGGCCTGTGGGGGTGGGGGCGTGGCGCGGAAAGTTCCGGGGGGCCAGCACAAGGAGTGCTTTGGTTTGGAAATGCTAGACTTCAGCGTGATTTAGTGCCGTGGCATTTCTGGGCTAGTTTACAGTAATCAGGCATTTGTTAATGTTCGCTTTCTCCTCCACGGGCTGTTGCTGACACAGGAACTTTCTTTGTTGATTAGACTTCAGCCTGTGCTAAACGGTAGCCAGCGTGGGGTAGTGAGGAAAGGGGGACTCCAGCGCTGACAGCCGCGCGTGGAGAATGTGGACGCCTGCAGCCGCTCACCAGCTTTCTGGGCAGCTTAACCCCGAGTCTGGGCTGTTTCAGCTGGGGACAGGGCTAACCGTACCTTCCCCTTTAAGGTGATTGTGAGCATTGAAAGAGAAAGAATATAAAGCATTCTGCTTGACTCATAGTACGCGCTTAATAAATATTTATCCCCTTTTTATTGTCCCCTAGCGCCCAGGTGAAGGCTGGCTTTGTTGGAACGTTTGTTCCCGAAGGTGCCCGGTGACACTTCGGACTGTAAGAGGAGAGCTGTGTAATGCAAGGGTTTTCTTTTCCTCCGATGAGGTGGACAGGCACACTGCTGTGCCTTGGCCCCGGCACATTCCCCGTCAGACTCGGCTTTCTCGACGACACAGACTGGTAAATTGTCCTACTGACCAAATTAAAATGGGTGGAGTCAGCAAGTAGGCTTCTAGATTCCCAGGCCAGTACGATTCACCCAACAAGAAGAGATTCCATGAAGTCAAATTTGTGACTTGAAGTTCTTAACTTTGCAGATACTGGCCCTGAGCCCCTCAAAATAGTCTCTTTCCTCTTACTTTCTCCCGTCATTTTTTCCATGTCTGGAGTGCGGGACGGTGGAGGCAGGTGATGGCCCCCTGCACTCCCGGGAGCTCTCCGTGGCACTGCGTGGGGGTGGCCACAGCAGGACCTGATGGGTGTCTGCTTGCCCACACTTCCCCGGGAGCCCAGCGTGGGCCTGTGGCTGCATATTTGTGTGGCCCCGCCCTGTGCTCTGTGCCTGGCAGGGGCCGAGAAGCCAGCTCTGGGCATGAGAGTGGGAGGCTGGTGGTGTCCCCAGCCAGCCCTCAGAGGCCATTCTTCCTGAGGCTCCAGGGAGCGGCCCATCGCCGGGACTCAGAGCGGGACAGCTGATTTATCTCCTTTTCATCATGCTGGACGCGGACGGTTTGTTATTTTCAGGACGTCTTCTCAATTTCATTCTAAAAATATGTCTTCATTCTATTCAGAATAGATTTTTAATTGCCCTTTCCCTGAAAAATGTCGAGCAGAATTAGTCTTCAGGATAGCAGGGCCCGTAACGAGGAGTCCAGCTTTGTGTTCGGGGCCGAGGCGCATCCCAGCAGAGTGGACATGCCTCCGGTCGGGCTGCACTGCGGGCGGCCAGCTCTCCCCCTGCAGGGGTCCCGACACTGGTTCCTAGGTGGAGAGGATGGGTGGGGGCCAGTCTGTCCTTCTGGGACGGGGGTTCTGGTCCCCCTGACTCTGGCCTGGCTGGGTGACTCCACAGCTCTCTCCTCTTGGAGCCTCGGGGCCTCATAGGTGGCACGGGATGGGGGCCAGGATGGCACCTCCCCATTTGCCCACTTCACGGAACATGCGCAGAACAACGTATTCTCCACGTGGAGTCACGCGTCTCATGGCGACTCCCTCGGGGCTCTGCAGCCCCAGAGACTGAGGGACTGGATAGCATCACCTGGTGGCCACTGCCTCAGCCCACCATGGGGACTCTGGCCAGACGGCCTTGACGCCCCTCCAGCTCTGACCATCTCCCCTCCTGTCCCTTCCTGCCCCCTGACTCGCGTGGACTCCCCCACACGCTAGCAAACAAGCCAACTCCTTAGCCATTCGAAGGTGTCCACAGTTGGAACTCACCCAGTGCTTTGGCTGTCCCTTGGGACCTGGTGTCCTCACCCTACTTGCTGCCCCCACACCAATGGTGTTACTTCTGCCTCTCGCCCTTCTGGCTACAAGGGTCAGAGGCTCACTTAAGGGAGGCAGAATCCCATGGGGACCGAAGACTGGCTGGCTGCAAGGACCAGGTAGACCTCATGGGACCCCCTTGCCAGAAGGGGTACTCACACACCTTCATCTCAGGGCTCTGCCCTCTCTCAGTCCGGCCTTTGCTTTCCTGTCTTTCTTATTTTTCTTCCTGATGATGGGCAATGTGTATTTTTGGTAAGAATTCCAAAGGGAGAAAGCCCAGTGGGCTTATCTAGTTAACCGTGCCCCCACTGGACAGAGCTCCTTGTGCCAGGGCATCTCCATGCTGTGCCCACTGGACTGCGTGTCCACTGTGTGTGTGTGTGTCTGTGTGTGAGTGTGTGTCTGTGTGTATGAGTGTGTGTCTGTGTGTGAATGTCTGTGTGTATGAGTGTGTGTGTGTCTGTGTGTATGAGTGTGTGCCTGTGTGTGTGTGTGTGTGTGTCTGTGCCTCTGTGTGTCTCTGTGTGCCTGTGTGAGTTTGTGTGTGTGTGTCTGTGTGTGAGTGTCTGTGTGTGTGTGTCTGTGTGTGAGTGTCTGTGTGTATGAGTGTGTGTGTGTGTGTGTGTGTCTGTGCCTCTGTGTGTCTCTGTGTGCCTGTGTGAGTTTGTGTGTGTGTGTGTCTGTGTGTGAGTGTGTGTATGAGTGTGTGTCTGTGTGAGTTGTGTGTGTGTGTGTGTGTCTCTGTGCCTCTGTGTGTCTCTGTGTGCCTGTGTGAGTTTGTGTGTGTGTGATACATGGCTGTGTGTGTGTCTGTGTATGTGTGTAAGAGTGTGTGCATGTGTCAGTTTGTGTGTGTGTGTTATATGGCCGTGTGTGCCTCTGTGTGTCTGTGTGAGTGCATCTGTGTGTATGAGTATGTGTCTCTGTGTGTGTCTCTGTGTCTCTGTGTGTGTGTAATGTATGGCTGTATGTGCTTCTGTGTGTGTCTGTGTGTATGAGTTTGTGTCTGTGTGTGTGTGTGTCTGTGCCTGTGTGAGTTTGTGTGTGTGTAATGTATGGCTGTGTGTGCCTCTGTGTGTGTCTGTGTATGAGTTTGTGCCTCTGTGTGTGTCTGTGTGTATGAGTCTGTGCTTCTGTGTGAGTCTGTGTGTATGAGTTTGTGTCTGTGTCTCGGTGTGCCTGTGTGAGTGTGTGTGTGTAATGTATGGCTGTGTGTGTGTAATGTATGGCTGTGTGAGTGTGTGTGTGTAATATATGGCTGTGTGAGTGTGTGTGTGTAATGCATGGCTGTGTGTGTGAGTGTGTGTGTAATGTATGGCTGTGTGTGTGTGAGTGTGTGTGTAATGTATGGCTGTGTGTGCGCGAGTGTGTGTGTAATGTATGGCTGTGTGTGTGTGTGTAATGTATAGCTGTGTGTGTGAGTGTGTGTAATGTATGGCTATGTGTGTGTGTGAGTGTGTGTGTGTAATGTATGGCCGTGTGTGTGGCTGTGTGTGTGTGTATGGCTGTGTGTGAGTGTGTGTGTATGGCTGTGTGCGTGAGTGTGTGTGTGTAATGCATGGCTGTGTGTGTGAGTGTATGTGTGTGTGTAATGTATGGCTGTGTGTGAGTGTGTGTGTGGCTGTGTGTGTAATGTATGGCTGTGTATGTGTGTGTGTGTGTGGCTGTGTGTGTGTAATGTATGGCTGTGTGTGTGTGTGTAATGTATGGCTGTGTGAGTGTGTGTGTGTAATGTATGGCTGTGTGTGAGTGTGTGTGTATGTGTGTGTGTCCTCCTGCACACAGGTAGGCAGTCAGCAGGCAGGGGCGCTGCCTGCGTTCCTGACAGATGACGCTGTGCTCCCCCGAGGAGGCCTTATTTCCCGTTCATTGCCAAGCCTGGGAGGGATCCAGTCACTCGCCCACACCTCTGTCAGTAAAATGCCACCAAGCCATTTATGTCCCTATTTCTTAGAGAATGAAAGACTCAAGTCATTCAACAAAGCAGCCTGTGAATGGGTCTTGCAGACTTGCTTTCGGGACCGTGGGGGGTGGCCTCGGAGAACTGGGGCTCCACCAGACGCAGGTCAAAGGTGGGTGCCCAGGGCTGAGCAGAGGCGGAGCCGAGAGGAGCCCACCTGCTGATTCACCTGGAAGGGAGCTCTGCCCTGGGGATGCATATCGCTGT
The DNA here is from genome assembly GCA_030848825.1 of Tadarida brasiliensis. NCBI lineage: Eukaryota > Metazoa > Chordata > Mammalia > Chiroptera > Molossidae > Tadarida > Tadarida brasiliensis. Next base: position 65,317,031 of record CM061270.1, on the reverse strand, counting down.
TCCCCTGCCTGGCCGTGTCAGGAGGCAGGCGAGGACCTGGGGAGGAGGAGCCAGGACTCCGCCTTGGGATGTTAGTTCTCTTAGTTCTCCGCAGAATCAGACATGTAGGTGCAGCCCCAGGGCCCAGTGAGCGCAGCCCCACCTGCTGGGGCCTGAGGCAGAGAGAAGATGCCTGTGGAGAGTGCGGGGGTCACGTGAGGGCCTCTTCTGGGGGTGACCCTGACACTCTTCTAGTATAGTCCATACTAGATGGACTGTACTGGAGGGAGGGGCTCGGGCTGTGGGTGCAGTGTGCCCAGGGCTCCATCACCCTGGCAGCCTGGAGCCACAGGCCCGGCTGAGGCAGCGGTCCTGCTGGGTTGCACAGGTGGTCCTCAGAGAAGCTGCTTGTGGTGGGAAATGCTGCGCCCACCTGCGTGGTGTTCTCTTCTTCCTGGCAGTGTAGGAGCCTGTGGGTTCTAAGCTGCCAAACTGGGGCTGGGGCAGGGGTGAGCCTCTTCCGGGGTTGGCTTCCCCAGCTGCTGTCTGCTGAGCAAGGCGACACCACTACTCGATCACTCACCAATGGACCCCATGGGCCAGCTCCTCGTGTCCAGGTCACTTCTCTTTACAGAAGGGCTCCTCGGCCCTGCTAGGGACTCCCCAGTGCTCTGTTGACACTTGCCTTCAGATCCTCTCTGAGAACTTCTTAAGCAGCTACAGAATTGACGCTTTTCTCCTCTCAAATTCCCAAATGAGTGAAAGAAATCCAGGCTCCTGTTTCCCTCCAGGGGAAATGGCCTACGAAACTTCTGGGGTGTTTGATTCCCCTGCGGCTTGGCGGGCCTGCTGCTGGTGATGGATGCAGGGGGGAGAGGAGAGCCTCCGTGAGGGAGGGAGGCTCGGGGGACTTCAGGGGGAGAGGAGAGCCTCCGTGAGGGAGGGAGGCTCGGGGGACTTCAGGGGGGGAGAGGAGAGCCTCCGTGAGGGAGGGAGGCTCGGGGGACTTCAGGGGGAGAGGAGAGCTTCGGAGAGGGAGGGAGGCTCTGGGGGACTTCAGGGGGAGAGGAGAGCCTCCGTGAGGGAGGGAGGCTCGGGGGACTTCAGGGGGAGAGGAGAGCCTCCGTGAGGGAGGGAGGCTCGGGGGACTTCAGGGGGAGAGGAGAGCCTCCGTGAGGGAGGGAGGCTCGGGGGACTTCAGGGGGAGAGGAGAGCTTCGGAGAGGGAGGGAGGCTCTCGGGGACTTCAGCCAGCTCTTCTCCAGCAGGTGTGTGCAAGCTTCTCGCTTTCCTGGGCCAGGGCTTGTGCTCCCCTGAGCACCTCCATCCTGAGTGTCCCAGCCAGGTCCCGGGCACAGCCAGGTCCCCCACAGCCCAGTCTCCAGCGGCGATCCATGTGAAACAACAGCACGCCTTCCTCCCCGGAGAGAAATGCGGAGCTTTGCTCCAGGTTTGTGAAAGGGTTGCTGTGGGCAGCACGTATCACATCCCCACGGGGCATCCCCACATCCTCTTTACGCCTCTTACCTCCTGGAAGTTTCCCTGTCCCGACCTCTCCCCATCCCATTCACCACACACTGCCTACTGTCTCCTTACCTCCTGGGAAGCCCTCCACCCTCACCCCCAGGCCTGATCTGCTGTCCCCCCACACACAGCTCCCTGCCGGACAGTGTCACTCCCGCTGCTTTTGTCCTTAAAGCACCACTTACTCCTCCTTCTCCAAATAGAACCAATACTTTTAGATCAAGTGCTTGGTCGTTAAAGATGATAAATGCATCTGTTTCAAATGACATATTTTTTAAGTGACTATTTACATGGTTTTTCCCAAAATGGAACTTGGGGAACCTCGGAGCATGCGTATGTCCGTGCACATGTATACACACATGTGTGCGTGTGTGTGGATCGTGTGAGAATGCACAGCGGATGGAGATCAGATGGTCGTGCTCATTCATCGTCAATGGGTTTATCGCTTTGGTTCACTTTGACCGCTCTGTGCTTTTAAATTGTTTTTGTTATTTGTCATATGGTTTCATTTGTAGCCAAAGTGGATTGCTTTGGCTATAAACAAGTGACAAAGACAGGAAGCATAAAGAATGTTTATGCTGAACCACCCCGAGCTAATGAGGAGCCTAAGAACGAGAGCTCTGAAAATGTGCCTCAAAGTCATTGTTTCCAGATCCATAGGTTGTGTGTGATCGCCTGATCCAAGTTCTCATACAGGTCATCAAATTGTCTTTAGTATGTTAAATGGTGGTGGTGGTGGGGGGGGATACAGAGATCATTTAACTAGCTTGTCCTTTTATTGATTGGGAAAAAATTATTACCAGCAGTGCGTTATTCTGAAGAACTTATAAATCTTTCTGAATCCCACTTTATCTTATCATTTGGATAGCACATGAACATTCAAAAAAAAGCACAGTTGAGTTTTCTTGAGCTCGAAATACACGAATTCTAAGGATCAGGCCACAAAAAAATAGTTTGATCTGTTTTTGAAGCTGATACACATAATTAAGTTTTAATTATGTTTTAAACACATATTGGTCCCAAGACCAAAATGTCGTTTTTTATTTGTCAACAAATCAACAATTCCCTGCACCATTAATTTCAAGGAAAGGCAATGTTGTGTATCACTTGTTAAGTGGGAAAATGTTGAACTGTGTCCTTATATAGAAAATGGACATTATTAAAAATTGTCTTTTAATGCTCATTTAATATAGTCTTTGAATAATATACTCATATAAAATATTTAACTAAAAATCTTTTTTACCGTAAGCCATGCAAAAATGATAAAATGATTTTTTGTAATTGTAGGGAGTTTGTGAAATTACAGATTACTGTGAATGGAGTTCATTAGTCACACACAGGATTGGAAATGCTGTCTAGAGACGCAAAAGCAGCAGGGAGCTGGCAGAAGGGAGCAGGGACGAGAGAAGACAGGTGAGCTGCAGGTGAGGATAGGGAGGGACCGGCCCCATTCGGTATGTAGTGTGCAGTTTCCTCTTGGGTCCTGGTAAGTACCCCTCTGACCCCAGAGCCTATCCCCACAGCAAAGGCCAAAAGCTGTCCAGAGGCTCGGGCACTGATTAGTATTGTTCCTTAAACTACATCACAGTGGAAGTGCATCCTTCAGAGATCCGAACCCCAGGCGGGCAGTAGAGCTCACCTGTTCCTATGGCTACCAGGAAAGCATGTGTCTCCCCAAACATCAGCCCAGAAAGGTGCATTCTGAGGCTAATCCCCCGCTAAGCGGCTTTGCCGGCCTGCCTTAGATTAGACGGGGTGGACATGGTGCAGGTGACATCATTTCTGAGAACTGGCTGTCATGTGACTTGGTGGGAGGCTAGCAGCCAGGCAGGATTGCATTCCCCCACCGCTTGTAGGGCACTGGTCATCCAGGCCAGTTCTCTTTCTGAATAGGGGACCAATCGAGGCCCAGAGGTGCGAAGAGGCTTGCAGGCAGCCTCCTGGGAGCGCAAGAGGGTTCCCGTGCGTGCATCCCTCCAGGGGATCTTCAGGAGTGGTCTAGTTCAAGAGTATGTGCCATTCAAAAGGTACCAACGGTAGAGGGTGCTGGCACCTTCCCATGCCCTGGGAGATGGCCTCAGGGTCTTGGGGAAGTCTTGGGGTGGGGGGGCAGCACAGACAAGAGGGAAGGGATGTGTTGAGGGCTGAGGGCAGAGGGTTAGTTAAGCAGCAGCAGAAACCATTCTGCTGTGGTCAGGGCTCCGTAGGTACTTTGTGACCCATCTCGCGGGGACATTTATTTGTATCTATTCCAGTTGGTTGACCTGCCACAGCCCATCCTCAAATGTATCAATCCCAGGTACGATTATTTATAGAATCATTGACTCACAAGCTCCCCAGGGCTCCCGTGCCAAGTGCCTTCCCAGCACCGGCTGGTCGCCTCCAGGGGCAGGAACACACTGCCTGCGGGGCTGTCCATTCCCCTGACTCAGGGGAAGCCACTAGCATTTCCCCTCATTTCAGTTCTGTCTGCCCCTTGGGGTCCCCCAGAGCACACCTCGCCTGCCTGCCACAGGATGGCCTTTCCAGTGTGTGCAGACAACCACGAGACCTCCTGGTTGCTGCAAATAAATGCCCAGGAAGCAGTAACACCTTTACACAGACGTTCCACGTCTTTCTAGCATCTCGGTTATGTCTCTCTGAATGAGCTTCAGTTTGTCCACTTCCCACAGAAAGTGTCGCCCGAGGACCCAGTGCAGCATTTGGAGCGGCGACCCACAGCCAAGCCAGGGCCGCAGCTCCTGGGGCCAAATGTCAGCAAACAGCGTGGCGGAATCCTGGCTCAGGGCTCTTCTCCCAGCGTCTGGGCCCCAGTGGGCCCGCTGCTGTTTGGCATGGGGGTGAGGTGTGCCAGAGGGGCAGGAGGATCTGACCTCTCACAGGACCCCACGTGTCCTTCAGAAGGAACATTTCTTCCCGAGGCCTTTTTCTGTTCTCACCAGAAAAGTAATGTCAGTCTTTCACAGAGTGATAGGGACCTGAGATGTTCAAGGACCGACTGAATGACACCAAGGCCTCACGGTCTGGTGATTCACAGGCCTGGCGATGGCCAGAGGCACCTTCTACCGTCCCTGCTCTCATTCCCAAACCCGAGGACCTACTTGGAGCTCAGGGTTCCCTGAAACCTCCCGAGTAGGTCCCCGAAGGCCTGCTGTGCCAGAGCCTCTCCTGGGAGGCAGCTTGCTCCCGGTGACCGAAGCCCGCATGTCCCTCCGGTATTCTGTACGGACACCTGAGCCTCACGCCGTGGCGTTCGCACCGGAAACGAGCGAATCTGCCAGAACCGCTCTTGACCCCAAGGCTTCTTTCATCCGAGGCACCAGGAAAGTCTGTCACAGCGGGAAGGCGTGCTCTGAGTCACGGTGTGGCCTGATGAAAATGGACACGGGTGGAAATGACATGTTTGAGAATTCTAGGGATTGCCTTGGCCAGTTTGGCTCAGCGGTTAGAGCATCGGCCTGCGGTCCAGAGAGACCCGGGTTCGGTTCCCGCTAAGGGCATGTACCTCGGTTGCAGTTTGTCCCCGGCCCTGGTTGGTCGTGCGGGAGGCGGCCACTCGACGTGTCCTTTTCACGTCGATGTTTCTCTCTCTCTCTCTCCCTCTCTCTCCCTCCCACTCTATCTGAACAAAAAAAAATGGAAAAATGTCCTCGGGTGAGGATAAAAAAAAAAAAAAAAGAATTCTAGGGATTAACAGTAACTGTGTCCTGCGTGGGGCGCAGGAGGGTGCGTGGGCTGTGCACCCCTCAACGTGTTTGTTAGTTTGTAGCCTTCCGCCCTGGCACCTTCCAGCGTCACCGCGAAGCTGCGACCTCCCGCGCCTGTGGACAGTCCTGTTGAAGTGGCTTTGAAGGAGCGAGGGCTCCTGTGGTCAGGCATTTTGGTGTCACACTCAATTGGCTAAACATAGTCATTTGGGGTTCTATTATTGACTAATTTGAGTAATTCACCTGCTGAGAAATGTTTCGAGATAAAAATGTACAATCCTGTTGGTTCCCGAGTGAGGTCCTCCATGTCAGTTTTGTGACATATTTTTAAACACGGGAGGCTGTTCTGAAGGAACATTCTGGCATGTTGTAGTTAAGTGAAACAATGTTGAGAGCCCATCAGCTGTCTGTCTGCCCATCTCCTGTGCTCACGGAGATTCCTATCAGGGTAGCTATTTTATACCTGGGTGGCTCCATTTTAATAGAGAATGCCATTAACCAGTATGCCAGAGTGTGTCCCTGTCTGGAGCCTTGATTAGCCATCAGCATGCTCACAAGCTCATTTCGTGATTGGTGTTGAAATATGTCACACCCCAGTGGAGCATTGCAGGCTGTCGCCGCTGATGGATTAATGACAGGGCACCTGCCACACTGCCTCACCCATGACAAACGCCATCCAGAGGGAACAGAGATTTTGGCCGTGTCTGCAGGAGTCCTTGGGAGGCCGTGGTGGGCAGCTCCCAGGAGTCTCTACGGGCAGAAGTGGAGGGACACAGAGTCACTCTGGGACGGGTTGCTGTGTCTTTCTCTGTCCCCTGCATGTCAAGTTGGGGAGCTCGAGGCCCATGCTCCCTGAGAAGTGTTTTAGAGGTGTTTAGGGTCTGATATGGGCATAGGATTTTACTAGTTTCACCTAGCTTCCATCCCTCCTTCTGGCATTGTGTAACACATTAACCTGTCTGTGTTAGGAGGGATGTGCCCTCTTATCTACGCCAACAGGGACTGTGCACCCCCTGAGTGCATGTGGGTTATAATTATCTTGGGGTCACGAAGGGCGACCTATTGCCCCTCACACATGGCCATGTTACCTGGGCTGAGCTGTGAGGATATCAGTGCAAGTGACTGAAACAAGTCAAACAGGAACGTATGGCTGAGTCTGTAGGAAGGGCCCTTCTCTTGTGTCTAATTGGAGCTCAGCACACCCTGAAGATTGCACAAGATGAAAGGAATAATCTGAGAGCTTTGACTCCCCCAACAGAACCAGCAGGCCTCCAAATGCTTCTCAGGTATTCGCTTTCCGAAGGCCCCAGTTTTTCCCTTTGAGGCCCCTTTCCAGGTGAGCCATAGAAAATTCTATGCTCCCTTTCCCATCCCAGCCGTGAGCGAGGCTGGGCTCTGGGTCTCTTCCTGACTCTGCTGCTCACTCAAGGTATTGCCTTGGTTGGGCACGTGTCTTCTCCTCTCTGCCTCGGCTTCCCCATGTGCACAGAAAGGGGGCATGGAACAAATGACTGACTCTTTGAGTTATGATTGTGAACATTCGCCTCTCACCGACCCAAGCCGGTACTTGAGTACATATGTGCGTGCATACATACACACGTGTGCACGTGCTCAGCTGGGTTCTGATCCCTCACTGATGAGCTCAAGGTCTGTCCTCTCTATATGAGTCCCTTCTGTGCAGCCCCAGGAGCTGTGCTGCTAGCGTTGGGGCCTGGGCACCCACATTTCCCACGCCCTCCAGCCTCGCCGTGTAAACCAGTGTCTGGCCCGCAGGACAGAGCAGTGCCCCTGTCATGGGCTCTCACTGTGCTGTATAAGTTTCTCTTTTGCATTATAGGTAACGTAACTGCCCTACCGAAAGTTCAGAAAACAGAGATAAGGGGAAGGGAAATCAGCCGTAACAGCACTTCCCCAACAGCTGCCACGATCATTTTGTAAGTTTCCTCTCATTGATTTTTCAGATGTATATTTTATCATTCTTTTTTCGAGTTTGGCACCCTATTAGGCACTTCACATATATTACCTCCTTGAATCTTTGCAACAATCCTTCTGGATAGGCGTTAACAGGCCCCATTTTAGAGAAAGGACACCGACCCGAGGGTGAGTGGGCTGCGGAGGACGTTCAGCTGCAATGGCTGGGACTCGAACCCTTGTCCTGTGGCCTCAGAACCTTTCCTCGGTGCACGGACACGGTGGGTCTGGAGTGCAGCCTGTATGAAAATCACCCGGAAGTCTTGTTAGAGCAGATTGCTAGGCCCACCTGTGGAGCTTCTCATTCAGCAGGTCTGGGCCCAAGACTATGCCTTTCTTTCAAACTCCCAGGTGCTGTTGGCCTGGGGAACCCACTTTGAGAATCACTGTCCTGCTGTGACTGCTTCCTCGTGTAAACCTGGTTCTAGATCCTGATTTCCCTGCTCATGTTGAAAGCAGTCCCCTGTGTTGCTCTTTGGCTTCACAGACATCACTTTTGGTGGCTACGTGGTGTGGTGTGTGTTCTTTAAAAGAAACTACAGATTATTTGACGCTCTGGAATTCACAAACCATGCCTTCAGTTCAGCACCAGGAGAATTACCCAGTTAATCCCTCCTGAGAAGGAGCCTCTGACCCTCCAGCTGGTCCAAAAGCGACAATACCTTGAGTCATTACATCCGTGCCCAGTGCCGTTCTCAGTCTCCTAAATCTGGCCCATTCTTCAAGGCACACACCAGCTCCCACCTCCACCAGGAAGCCCGCCCTGGCTGTACCAATTCCTAGGGATTTCTACCTACTGAGCTCGGTCACATGGACGTTACTGTGGTTGATGGCCTAGTTTAGAACCTGGGAATGAACTTTTTCTCTTCTAGAGAGTGATCCTCAGATCCCAGAGCCACAGACCATCAGCCCTGGCAGGTCTTTGGAGGACATTTAGTCCAGCCCCCTCATTTTATAGATGATGAAGTGGAGGCCCAGAAATGAAGAGAATTGTCCCAGGTCACCCAGCACAGTCCCTCTAAACTCCATTTCGAATTAACTCATGACAACTATAGATTTGCTTTTTGACCTTACAGTTGATTTTCATTTACTGCTGAGGTGACTTCCCAGGTGTCCCTGCCCTGACCACATGCAGACTTGAGACAGACCTGGTGGAGCGGCTTTCCCTCCCTCGCAGCCTGGGGACCGCCTCTGGACCCCCGCCACAGCCTGCCCGAGGCGCTCTAGCTCCTGTGTGCGTCCGATTCCAAAACTGACGGGTCCGCCTGAGCCAAGGCACCTGCGCTCTGACACTCCAGGGCCCGGAGCAGCGTTTACAGGTGCCCAGTTTGCACACGGGCCCTTATCTAAGTGTGCCCTGTGTGCGGAGCTCAGGGTGGGAGCAGCAAAGGGTGAGGAATGTGGAAGGGAGCCACAGCTGGTCTTGCTCTGTGGAAGGAACTGCGCCTGGAGGCTTCTGTTTATTATCTGACAAGCGTATTTTCTCTGAAGCAGACTCAGAACGGGGAGAGAATAATTATTCCCCGAGGCCCCCCCTCTGCCTCCTCCTCTCGGGGGGCTGTCAGAACAGGCTCTCGGCCCTGCGCCCTGCGCCCGTCCACCTGGTGGTTGCCATGACTGTGGGTGGCGGGAGATTATTCTTCACTGCAAATTTGCCTGTATTTTTTTTTCTTTACAAAAGCTACATATGTTCATTATTTAAAATCAGAAAATGTGAACAAAAAAGAAATGAATGGAAATACCTATAATAGCACCCACCCTAAAGATAACCACGGCATAAAACTATGGGTATCCATTCCAGACCATCCTCTCCTCTTTCTCCTCATCATCTCTTTCATTAAGGTTTTTTATGTGCATATAAAGATGTTACTTAGTGTTTTAGGGGTGTTGTTTTTTTACCGTCCGTGAAGTCATGCTCATGCATACTGTAACCTGTTTTCACACCTAGAGTTTCCTGGGCACCTTTCCATGCCTGTGCTTGAAGCTCTAGCTCAGCTTTGTTAAACAGCACTCGCTGCTTAATAACGCCGGGCATCGATTCACAGTCCTCTCGTGGTGGCTGTGTCGGTTATTTTCTAACTTGGCCCTGTGAACACGGCACACATCTGTCTGCACTGCCCAGCTACCTCCAGTTAGTTCACTGGGCGTTTTTTATTTTCTTAAAATTTTTTGTCTTTAATGATTTTAGAGAGAGAGGAAGGGGGGGGGGAGAGAGAGAAACATCGATGAGAAAGAACATCAGTTGGCTGCCTCCTGCATGCCCTCCACTGGGGATCGGGCCCACAAGCTGGGCATGTGCCCTGACCACTGGGTGTTTTTTAAACGGTGAGTTTATTCATTTGTTCAAGCAGATGTTTACTGAGCTCCTGCTGTGTGCCACGGGCTGGGGGGGCAACCACGCACACCAGACAACAAGGTCCCTGTGTTTGCACTTCCAGAGAAGGGACATGGCTCGTTTTTAAATCACTGCGGATTGTGAGAAGTATGGTACAGAATTCACAGGGTGATGTGGTAGGGAGATTGAGGAAGGAGGGGGTGGGAGGGCTGAGAAGCCGGGCTGAGCCAGAACAGGGCCGACAGGGTCGAGGCAGGAGAGGGTGTGGCTGAGGGTGGTCAGGAGGCAGAGAAGGGGTGTTGGGGACAACTGGTCTAAGAAGAGGCTGGAGAGGTGGGCAGCACCGGAGCACCTGGGACCGCATAGACTACAGTCAGTATGGAGATTTCATTCTGGGGACACAATGACGTGACGGTGGCAGTGGGAATAGACAGGAAAGGATCTGAGGTTTATTTTGGTGTTGAAACCCAAAGGACATGGTGATGAGGCTGGGGAGGGGGAGGAGCAGGGAAAGAGGAATCAAAGGAGACTTCTAGTTGTTTCCCCGAGGAGCCGGGTGCTGCCTCCTCGCTGACTTCCAGAGAGAGAGCCCTGAGTGGTGGAGATGCTGGCAGGCAGCCTCCTGTGCTCTCAGCAGAGAGCCCGGCACCCTGGGGTCTGCCAGCCGTGGCCTCTCCTGCAAGGTCTCTTCAGCCCCGGGGGATGGACGTCCCCGGGTCTCCAGCAGGTTAACTCTGCGGCAAGAAGAGCCTACCAAGCGTGCACTGACATCTCTGAATTATGGGGGCTGGAGACCTATTGGATGTTGCCCAGATCCTGTTGTTCTAAGACTTTGCCGCATCACTGTCCCCAGGAGGGAATGTGGGGTCGGGTGGGGGCAGGGCGGTGGCCACAGAGGCCACAGACCCACACTTCACCTTGCAGTGCTGTCCAGGTGTCCTGGCACCTGTGGGCTGTGGGACTGGGCATGAACTGCACCCCTGCAGTAGCTGGGAAGAGAAGGGCACAGATAGGAGGCACATCACAGAGGCAAGCAGGTGCCCAGCCAGATTTTGCAAAGCAGTAAATCAGTGTCTTTTAAAAAGATGAGAACTGCATAAAGTGAAGTCAGTTCCCTCCCTTGTTGTGGGGCTGGGGGGTGAGAGGGTATGTGTGAGGGTGTAGAGTCCTTTTTAAAAGCCAGTAAAATATTGTGTGTCAACTGTAATTGAAAAATAAAAAATTGTTTCAAGAAAAAAAGTAAAAAGCCAGGCCTGTGGGTCCTGGTCCAAAGCCAGGAACTGGGTGCCTTGACAAAGCACAGAGCCCAGGTTTCATCCTCTCCATGGGAGAGAGAGGCCCGTCCAAACCCTCCCCTTCAATGAGGGCACCAGTCAAGAATGCACCCTAATTAAAACTCTGGGCCGTCAGTGAAACACAGTTCCAGAGTGGGCTGAAGGCCTCCTGCTTTCATGCCTGGGCCTTTTCGACGGGAAGGAAGAGAGAGATTGAGGTTCCTTCCCCCAGGCTATTTCTGGTGAACCAGATACTGGGGTTTTATACACATTTTTACAAAAGGACAAATATTTGGGTCAGGTGAAGTGGCTTTGCGGGGGGCAGTGTTTTGACAGGCTGTAAACAGCCGTCCAGAGCGGGCTAAGGCGGGCTACCCCGAGCCCTGGCCGTGATTCTGTCCCGCCCTCCCGGGCCTGCGGGCTGTTGGTCCGGCTGTGAGCCGAACACCCACGGCCTGTCATCGTGTGGTCTGGGAGGCTGTGCCTGCCGGGCAGCGAGTGGCCGTGGAATTGAGCTGTCTGAGTGCCTGCCTCAGGGAGGATCTGGAAAGCGGGAGTCGGTCGGTCTGGGGCTGGCTGAGGACCGATAGTTAGCCATAAACAAGGCCCGCCCCTGCCCTCCCGCAGCCATGGAAACATCAGCTCACAGCTCCGTGTGCTGGCTAGGGTCCAGCAGAAATGGGAGTGATGGAGGGGTGAGGAGGGCGCAATTGATTCCTGGGCGAAAGCACCCTAAAAGTGGTGGCATCTGAGTGTGGCCTTTGGCACGGGGAATGTCAGCCACTATGGTAGAAAGGTGCATCCTGGGTAGTGGGGACCATGTGACCAAAGGCATGAAGACATGAAAATGCACGGTGAGGCCCTGGCCAGTTTGGCTCAGCGGTTAGAGCGTCGGACTGTGGTCCAGGGAGACCCGGGTTCGGTTCCCGCTAGGGGCATGTACCTCGGTTGCGGTTTGTCCCCGGCCCTGGTTGGTCGTGCGGGTGGCGGCCACTCGATGTGTCCCTTTCATGTCGATGTTTCTCTCTCTCTTCCTCTCTCTCCCACTCTATCTGAACAAAAAATGAAAAAATGTCCTCGGGTGAGGATTAAAAAAAAAAAAAAGAAAATGCACGGTGAGCATCGGACACTGGAGAGGGAGAGATCAGATTTGGAATGTTCTCCAGGCCATGCTGAAGTGTATGTGCATATATGTGTATATATATGGCTCCTTCAGGCTGCAGGAGGGTCCGAGCATGTGAGCGAGGGCATCGTGTTAGAAAGATGCCTGCCAGGTGGGGCTGCAGCTAGAGGGACTAGGGAGAAGCTGGAGGTCACTGGGAGTCATAGCATCCAGGCGGATATGACAGTACTGAACAGGACAGCCCAGTGGGCATGACCAAGAGTCGACAGGACGTGGGAATCCCTTTGGGTAACAAAAGCAAGGAGTAAAAGTCAGCTCCCAAGTTTGGGAAATGAGCTGCTGTTGAACGTAAATTAATTTTCTACCCCACGAAGTTTATTCATTTACGTGCCCAAACTTCAACCAACTCTTTTGGGATAGAACGCGTTCTAAACAGCGACCACCGAACATCCCCCTCTGCCTCTTGAAGCACAGGAAGCGAACGTAATGTCCTCACAGTGTGGTGGGAGGTTGCTATGAATAGTTGGGGCTGTCCTCATTGTCACCTGCCTCAAGGCCTGTGAGGTGTTTGGGACCCTTTGCCCCAGCACTTAATAGCCCCAGGCGGTTGTCCTTAGCTATTTCTGGGTCTTTCTCTTGAAAAGAAAAAAAAACTTTTATAGAAGCTCTCACTTCTCCCTGTTCTTCCCTTGTTTGCTTCCGGCTGTCATTTCTCAGCTGTCGAGCTCTTAGGACCCCCATTCTCCTGCTATTTCTAATCTTCTGCCCTGAGCTTTGTGTAGGTACAGTTCTTAAAATAAAGTGCACGGCCATTGTGATGGCTGTTTCCCTCATTAACTGGCGGTTCCTTTCAGGTCCTCCCACTCCTGTAGCTGAACTGCAGATGAGCTCCGGGTGCAGGAGTGCTTTCGGCGTCCTCTGGTGTCACCCACCGTGCCTAGCACTGCACTGAGCTCCTGGTCCATGCTCAGTCAACACCTGTGGGTTTGAGAGATGCAAATAGCCTTCTGTTTAATTTCCCACCAATGAAGGCATTTACCTTGAGTCCCGTGAGAGCTGGTGTTACAAAGCCATCTCCAGAGCCGGTGTCTCCTCCCTTGAATGTGGTGTTAATTGTTTGGCCGGTGCCTACTGTGGAAGCCTGCATTTCAGGAGCAGGATAGCTCTGCCCCTCCTCGTTGTGTGTGGATTTGGGCAGTGTTGAGAAAAGCAGATGAGTCATGAGTGTGCTCTGCTGGGCAACTCTTGTCGTTAGTGGTGCGAAGCCACAGGTGTGTATTCAGCAGGGAGAGGAGCCTTGACAATTCTGAGGGTCTCAGGGTCAAGTTAGTTACGTGTAGACCTGAAAATGCTTTGGAGATGCAGCCAGGCTTCGGCAGCCGTGGAGAAAACGAGAATGATTTTTGCTGTTTGCCCTGAGAGCACTGTTTAAGCCCGTATCTTGCTAGGTCAACGTTTTCATGCCCGGAGCTATAAATTAAAAATATGCCGTAGACTTGGGTGCCGTTTCTCTGACTGGAAGCTGGGTCTGTTGATTCCTTTGCAGTTGCTCGGGGCATTGTAGACCAGAAGGAAGGGAGTGGAGGATGAATGATTTTAAGCATATTTTCCAAGAGAAATGAAACTGCAAACACCAATTCCCACAGACCAGAAAGTAACTGGTTTCCACCCGGTGTAGCAAAAGCTCATCGCCAAGATCAAGACTGTCTGAAAATCAATCCCCCGTGCTATGGCTTAGTGGGGCCGCTGGCTTGATTGAAAGCCCTGGTTCAGCGGAATGTGCTGTACAGGTGTAGTAAGTAGGCCAAGTCTATATGCAAATCAGCTTCCGAATCGGTTACTTACAACAACAGACTTGGGTGAAATCAACCATCATCCTAATCTAGTTCATCGGGGAGCAGCACTTTATCTCAGAACCTCATTTAATGCCATGAGATTGAGGTTGGATTCTCAATACATCAGATTGAAATTGCAAAAATCCTGCGTGTGGCATTCTGGGTCTTTTTAGTGTGGAATTTAAAAACAAGATCGAGGCACTGGGGACGATCATTCCAGGGCCACTTAGCAGATACAGCTAAGAAATATATTTATTTAATAAGGTATGTGTTCAAATTCATAGTCCCAATTCAAATTTAATACTTGAAGATTTTTTTCTTCTTGTTTTTTAGAAAATATTTGTATCTCTCCTCAAACTGAAATTTTGAATCCTATATATTAACGCATTTACCTATTTGTACATAAACACATAAAATATTTTCAAATTTACAGCACTCATCTTATTCCTAACGTCAACGTAAGAAACATTCAAACCTGTGAAGAATTTTTGTGAGTTTATTGGAGCCAAAACTGACGACAACTGGCGAGCAGCAGAATCTCAGTGGATTGAGAGAACATTCTGGAGAAGGGTAGTTTTGCACCTTACTTTATACATAGCAATCAAAAGAGAAGACGCAAGTGAGTTACACGGAAGACATTGGTGATGGATTAGGGAGGCGGGAGAAAGCAAAGGGGGGACCTCTGGGATTGGATGAACAGTAAAATGATAGACACATGCATCTTTTACAAGCACATGCCTGTGCTTTGAGGGGTCCAGAAAAAGGAAAATTTCTTTGACATTCCAAAGATAGGTTATCGGAGATGCAAAAAGACAATAGACAGGCTCAGTGAAGGTCAAGATTGACCTTTGACCGGGAAGATGCCAGCCTAGGACATGACTACCTGCCATAAACCGCTTTTAGTTAAGTTTTCATTTGTAGACCATCCTCTGTGGTGACTTTAGGTCTTCGCGTTTGCAAGGTCGCCACGCAGGCCTTCCCTGAGCTTGCCAGGTTAGCACGTGGCCCCTTTTCGACCACACTAATGATAAACTACTGAGTGAAGTCTTTCTTTGCGTTTCTTTTGACCTTAGAATATAGACCATTGCTGAAGTCGAGAGTACTGCCTTCTCAAGTCATTCGTGTGATGTGGTTTTTGGTTTTTTTTTTTGAAATCATAAAACATTTGCATGGTTTAAAAATCAAAACTCTATAATAAGATAATCTAGAAATCTTTATTCCATCCCTGTCTTTCCCACGCCATGGCCCTACATAGGTAACCATTTTGTTAACTTTTGATTGATCTTTCCAGTGCATCTGTTTGTAAAAACAAGCAGGTTTTATATGTGCTATTTCCCCTTCTTTCTCAGACAAGGGTAGCATAGTGTATATGCTCCTGAAGTTTTTCTGTCCACTTTTTAGTAAAGCCTTGAGGTCCCTCTGCATCAGCCCATCCCGGCGGTGTTCCGTGTCCGTGCACACAGGACCCCACTCCTCCGCGGGGCTGCTGCGTGGATTCCGCCCGTCCCCGATCATCCACGGGCTGTTGGGTCGTCTCCACTCTTTCCTTTTACCGACAATGCCACAGTGTGTCATTGCTAGCACATGTTTTTTCATTCCTGCGAATGTATATCTTCACGTGACATTAATGGGTCAGATGGTAAAAACATACGTAATTTTGTCACCTGCTGCTACATCCCCCTCTCTGGGTGTTGCCCTGTTCTGCGTTCTCCCGGTGATAGCGAGAATGCCCTGGTCTCCACAGCCTTCACCACCAAATGCGTGCCCAACTTTTGGATTTTGCCAGTATGCTGAGTAAGAGATGGTCTTTGTTTAGTTTTCATTTATCCTTCTCTTATTGTGATAAAGGTTGAGCAGTGTTTCATAGGCCTGAGGGCCATTTTCTTTTGTCTTTCTATGAACTGTATAGATTTTGTTTGTTCATTTTTCTGTCATTTTGGCCTTTTTCTTCTCAATTTTAGGAGAAATTGAGAGAGATTAGTTGCAAATGTTTTCCTTTCTTAGTTTGGTCATCCGTTTTTTTTACTTTACTCACATGTATCTTACCATGCATTTGTCTTGTTTTATTTTTATGCTGACGAATTGATCAGTCTTGTATTGCCTCTGGATTGAGTCATAATTAGAAAGGCTTTCCTCTCCCAGGTTATCAAGGAATTCACCCATGTTTTCTTGCAGTGCGTGTATAACTTCGCTGTCTGTTGATTATCTGGTCCATTTGGAGTTTATTCCAATGGATAGTGTGAGATGCGGATTCAATTTTATGTTTTTCCAAAAGGCCAGGCGTGTTTTCCCCAAAGTGTTAGACGTCCCTTTTACCATAGATCAAATTTCCGCATGCACTTGGGTCTGCTTTCCAGTTTTCTGTTCTGTTTCCTGATCTGCCGTCACACCTGAGATTCGTGGAGATCACCATAGCCCACCTCCGGGTGGAGGGACAGCGTGTCTCTGTCATGTCCTTCCCCAGTCCAGGGTCAGCTGAGCCCCAGAGCGGGAGAGCCCATGACGAGTACTCCACCTCACCGTGCAGTCGCTGCGGTCCACATCGCTGGGGTGCAGCTGACATCGGAGCAGACCGTCTGCAACGCAAATCACACCACAGCTTCAGGAAACGCAACAATATTTACAGAGAGGCCGGGGACGGCCAGGACCTCTGGTCCTTGGGGAGGAGGCTGCAAAAGCCCTTCCTGGGTCCTGCTGGACTGTTAGAGACCACGCACGTGGGTCCCTGTGGAATTGCTTTCGGTGAACAGCACTCGAGTGGCAGGTCCCGGCCCTGTACTGAGGAATGTGCGGAGAGTGGAAGGGTGGAGAGTGGCGTGGGGGACGAGGGCGCCTGGGCAGCTGCCGTCAGGACGGATGCGGAGGGTTGGTTTGAGGCGGCCACTCAGTAGTTCCCCGACTCAGAGAAAAAGATTCCCCTAATGAGGAAACCTAGACGCGAGTAGAGAAATAGAATCCCCCAGTTTCTTTCCCCATTCATTGATTTTGCGCCTCCTGCCCCTCAGATCCGGGGCGGAGCCTGGGGCCTGGACTCAGCAGGTGGGAACGCCGAAGTCTTTTTCTTCGCCAGGTTGGAAGCGGCTCCTGGGGGAGCCCAGCAGAGTGGAGCTGCAGGCGGAGACAGGCCTCCTGGTCGCCGGCCACCTGCCTGGTTTTCATCCTCGAGGCCTAACAAGGTGCTTCAGAGCCGGTGGAGATGTGCTCGCTCCTCTATGCGAAACACTGTTTAGCTTCCCCACGGACTTATCTCGAGGCCACAGCCTTAAGGTCAGCCAGCATTTATTGAGCAGCTGCAGCGGGTAGAGTCTGCTGCCCTCGGGTCCCCTTTTCCAAAGTTATCTTCTGCTCGTAATGGCCTTCAGTGGACAATTATCCAGCGTGACTGACACAGACACTCTTGAAAAATTAAAAATAGCTGACATGTTAGTGAGATACGGTGTCTCGGCACGTAAGAGGAGTGACATGTACGCATGAAGGGAGAAAGCTTGGAGAAGGGATTTGCCTTCGTGGCTGTTGTCTTTAACTTGGCGTCCCGAGCTCCACAAACACGGGATAAAATCATGAACAAAACAAAAACCCTTGCCTTCGTGGAACTTGCATTCTATTTAGGAAAAGCAGACAATGAAATAAACGATGCGCTTTAAAATCAATGAACGCGCCCTGGCCGGTTTGGCTCAGCAGTTGGAGCGTCGGCCTGCGGTCCAGAGAGACCCGGGTTCGGTTCCCGCTAAGGGCATGTACCTCGGTTGCAGTTTGTCCCCGGCCCTGGTTGGTCGTGCGGGAGGCAGCCACTCGATGTGTCCCTTTCACGTCGATGTTTCTCTCTCTCTCTCTCCCTCCCACTCTATCTGAACAGAAAATGAAAAAATGTCCTCGGGTGAGGATAAAAAATAAAAAATTAAAAAAAATAAAAACAATGAACGCTGTGACAACAAATAAGGCAGCGTCGGAACAAGGAGTTGGGACGGAGAAGTGTGACGATTTGGGCAGGAGATGCTGAAACGCCAAACTAGGGTGCAGATGAGGTCAATCAATTGAAAAACGTTGTTCCAGTGTCCCAGCTTGCTTTCAGTCAGTAGTGTTTGTTGTTGAATAAATACCTGAAGCGATGTCTAAACATAAAATAAAGAAAAACCCTGTGAACCCACGGGTGAGGTCCTGCACTCACCCTATCATCCTGTTACTCCTGGCTCTTGCTTTTCCTGCGATCCATCCCGATTTCCTGACATGACTTATCTGTGTCTTTTATTATTATTATTATTTGAATGCGCCTTTGCAAACTGGTTCGGAGTAGGTGTGTCTGTTTGGAAGGAGAAGGGAAGGCTGGGCCCCCGAGGCTGATGGCACTGCACTGCTGAAAGTGTGAACGATGTGTAGTGCTGATTTCAGGCCGCATTCACTGCACTTTTCAAAAGCACTTCCCTCTGACAGGGTTACCTAATGCAGAAAAAGACCTTCGCTTCCCGGTCAAGCAGCTTCCATCCTTTAAATCTTACCCTTTTAGATCAGAGAGGAATCAACGCAGAAGCGAGTTTCAGCCGATACAGGTTCAGACAGGTGTCCTGGTGACCACGGTGAGCTGGAGGCCTTGGTGTCGGCTTGATTGAAGGAGTCTGACCCTGGCTCCCCTCTGCCTTCGTGGGCCTGGGCTGGAGGGAACGCTGCATTGCCCGCAGTCCAAAGGCAGACCTTTCCGCTGGCCCTCGTCACGCTCGGCCGTCGTCTTCTCACCTCCTGGTCCGTGTCCTGTGGTCCAGCAGCCCGGTGACCTGGGCACTGATCTCGCCGCCTTCCCAGGAAGCCTTGCTGCCTCACTCCCTTCAACGCCCATTTGCTGCGATCTCCCCAGCCCTGGGCCCGGCTCGTACCTAAGATGACGACGTTGCCCTTGCTTTCCTGCTTCGTGTATCCATTCACACCTTTATCGCAGGTGTGTGCACAGAACCCCAGGGCTAGAACGGCACTCCCTGGGCGTCCGGTGCGGTCAGCCCTGTGGGCAGGACGTGGACCCTGCCCTGCAGGGGTGCTGAGAAAGGGGGCCTGGGCACCAGCACTCACGGCGCAGGCTCTGCAGGGGACACAGTGAGTGAGGAAATGTGCCACCGAGACCGCTGCATAGGGAGGCCCAGAGCGTAGGCGGAATAAAGCTCAGAATTAGACTCCGGCCACCATATGGCTCCTGGAGGCTGGAGACGGCTGGTTCAAAGCCTGCAAGTTCCTCCCGGGCTCCGTGACTCCTTTCCCTGCAAGCGATGAAACTGCCCTCTTCGCTTCCAGACACATCGAACTTGGGTTTCTTGTCCTGTTCTTTCCCGTGTCGAAAGAGAGAAAATAGCTTTGCTGAAGTCATGGCTTGGGAGGTGCGTGCCTTTGTTGGATTTGGTCAGACGTCCTTAAAACTAGAAAGAGTTGTCACAAATCATCCTGCCAGGTCTTCCCTACACGGATGATGACCTCGGCTCGGACCCAGGTGACGGCGTCCCCCTCAGGGTCAGCACGTGGGCCCTGTCAGGTCGTCATTCCCTATGCAGAGGCGCCTATCCCTTATCCAAAGATCTGAAACAGAAAGAGCCCTGGAAACAGGAAGTCATTTGACAGCCACACCTGACCCAAACTGACAGGAGGCCATTTGTAGTCCTTTATCCCATTAAGTGTGAATATCCATACCTCTCTGCTATAGAAGTACTAATATGTCTGGTGCAGGGGTGCCGTTCCTGGGAGTATCACGATAGACAGCACTTTTATTCTGAACTCCAAAACAGACCTGGTCACAAGGCCTTGGAATAAGGAATTATAGACCTGGGTAAAGCTGGAGGCTTGAGATGCCTGCGATTTCACCCCAGCGACTGACAAGGTAACTCAGGCACTGAACTGACCCATGCCTCAAAGAGTGAGTGTATGTGATGCCCAAGACTTTGAACAGATCCAAACCCAATTACTATCCCAAGGGCTTCCTCATCCCCGGGAAATCCACAGACATGCACGACGCCACGAAAGAGGTCCCCAAAGCTGCATGTAACCGGATGTCCCGCAGTCCCTCGAATTTGTCAACTCTGGGTACCCTGACACTGGCAGGTTTCAAGAAATCTGATGATGATAAGAGTTCAAGTGCTTTCCATATGCCAGGCACTGTTCTAGTCACCTAATGTGGATTATCTAATCAAATACTGTGACAACACTTTGAGGCATAAAATATGAGTATTCCTTTACAGATGATGAAACTGAGGCTCAGAGAGATCAAGTGTTTCCATTAGGGTTCAGATGCCAAAAATAAAATAAAAAATAAAATAAAATAACCTCTCTGGCTAGTTGAGCAGAAATTAATAGAGGGGACCAGGAGTTTCCAAAGTCATTAGAAGGTGGGGATCTAGGCTCAGCCTCCAGGAATGAATCCCAGCACGAAACCGAACTGTCAGGGTTGCTGCTTCCACAGTTGGGAAGGTGGGGAGTCAGGACCCCACTCTGGCAACTGTAGAGCTCAGAACCACCCACCTTCGCTGCCTTCTGGGAACCAGGAGGAGTCAGCACAGCTGTCGGAATCCGCCGCAGGGGTGCTCTGCTTTTCAGCACACCCACCAGCCGGTGACCGGTCTCCTTGCCCACCTCACCTCCCTGGCCTCTCGGATTTACACAAGCACGTCTGCGTCGCACACATCTAGGTCCCTGGCAGTGCCGGGGGTGCCACCTTAGCTCTCTCTATGAAATACAGGAAGGCTCATCAGCCGAGTGCGTGTTGATGGAGCCAGTCCACACTTCCATGCACTGAGGGACTTCCCCAACATGACACAGGACGTGCTGGGACCAGACTGGAAGCCGGGCTGTCTGGCTTCAGAGTCCAAGCTCTCTAAGTTCTACTGCCTCCCCTGCCCCACGAGCTCGTGCCAGGGCTGGCTGGCCCCCCATGGCGTGTCTACTCCATGCTCTGTTCCTTCGGGAGGTCTTCAGCTGCTCCATGTGTCTGTCTGGGACAAGGGGGCCGCTAGAGCTAGACTCTGAGTCCTTCTGGGGCTGGGATGGATGATCTCCGTGTACCCTGTATTAGCTATTGATCCAACAGGGCTGTACAAGCCACCCAAAACTCGGCGACGTAGGAAAAGAAACATCTGGTACTGCTTACGTACTCTGTGGGTTGGCTGCTGCTTCTGGGTTCATTCGTGCCTGTGTGTCAACTGCAGTCACTTAGGTGGCCGGACTCTCAGACTGGGGTTCGGTTGACGGATCTCTGGCTGGGTAGGCTGGTCTTTCCTACTCCAGCAAGCCCCATCAGCATGTTCTTTTCCAAATCAGTCATATGGTCATGCTCAAGGTCATGGTGTAAAGGGCGCTATCAAGTTACAAGGCAAAGGGCATGAATAATGGGAGACCATTAGCTGGGGCCATCAATACAAGCATTCTACTTCATTGAGGGACCTCAGGCACATTATTTAACCTCTCAGACAAGCCCAGGCGCCTGTGTGCCTTAGACAGCACTGCGTGGATGGGAGACATGCCAGGGCCAAGCCTTCTGGAGCCCACAGGGTCAAATGTGATGCGGAATTCAGCACCAGGGGCTGTCCAGGAAGGTTCTGCATGAACTAAATCATCTTTCCCTTCGGCTGGTTCGGTTCTGTGCTCCAGCCAGGCTCACCAGCTGCCTCGGGGACGCAGCCATTAACTCGTGGGGCCTCTGCTTAAACGGAGCCACTTCCTAACAAAGACAGTCTTTTGACATCTCAAGCGGCGTGTCTGCTCGCTCGCCAATTAAACCGTTCCTGTCCTCAATGTGGCAAATGCCAGGGACAACAACTCTGTGATTCAGAGCACAAGTGGGATGAGCATGAAGCGAGTTAATCACGAATCAGGCGCCAGCCTTGTATCCCGCTCTCATCTGGCTTCTCAGTGAGACAGGACACGACTCTCCCAGGATTCCCAGGTGGCACGGCCCCTCGGCCCTGGCAGGACGTGCCACCGGGCAGAGATGGCTCACCAGCTCCGTGGGATCATGTGAAGGGTCAGGGTTGTTTTTCCATAGCTTAGATTTCGGCAGGCAGAGCTTACGTTTTCTTAATTCATATTTAATAACCTGACAGAGCCGTCCAGTGTCTGTGCTGCAGGGACAGAGTGCAGGCCGAGGTCCCTGGTGCAGCCACGATCCCTGGGTTCCCCTTCCCTGCAGAGCAGGAGGGGGTGCCCCCAGCGAGGGTTCAGTTAGCAGCTCTGATTTTGGAAGACATTAAAGAAAAGGACATTCCTCCTTTTTTTTTTTTTTTCCCATTTAGATCCCTTTCACTTTGAAGCAAAGTTTAGTTATCTCCCCAGGTCCCCAGGGAAAGCGCAGTTGTATATTCTCTGGTTTCCTTCTCAAGAGACTAGTTTTAACTAAGTAAAAAAAAAAAAAAAAAAAAATTTAACAGCTTTAGTGAAATATAATTCAATGCCATACAATTCCCCCATTTAAGATGTACAATTCAGTGGTTGTTAATAGATTCACAGATGTGTGCAGCCGTCACCATGGTCAATATTAGAACATTTTCATCATCTGCAAAAGAAACCCATACCCATTAGCAGTCACTCAGCATTCCTACCTTCCCCGAACCCCTGGCAACCATTAATCTACTTTCTCTGAGGCATCCTAATTCCGGACTGATCAAATGAAAGGAGTCCTATAATATGTGGCCTTTTGTGAATGGATTCTTTCACTTAGCATAAACTAGGTACTTTTTTTAACGTTTAGTCTTTGAAGGCAGATGGCTGGGTTTGAATCCTGGTTCCACAGCCCACCAGCTGTGTAGTTTTAGGCAAATGGCTTAACCTCTTGGTGCCTCAGTTTCCCCCACCTTACTGCGAGGAGCGTTCATTGCTCACTCCCATAGAGTTCCCTGGTTAACACATGTGAAGTCTTCGAGCTGTGCCTGGGACGCTCAGTAAATGTGACCTCTTACCATCTTTCTGGCCCTGGCCCTTCTGGGTTGGGCCGGGGGGGCTGCCTCTCCTCAGCAAACATTTACTACAGTCGGCACAACTCTGCCCATAGGGGCTGCACCCTGTGTGTGTGCCTTGCCAACTCTCACCCAAGTCTAGGGCCTGCTGTACCCCACCTCTTCTCCCCAGGCAGTCTTATGACCCGTTTGGGATTTCAGGTTCTGAATAGTTCTGGGAATGCCACCCGGAGGCCACTGCCTGGAGGCCACTGCCTGGAGGCCACTGCCTGGAGGGCCACTGCCTGGAGGGCCACTACCTGGAGGGCCACTGCCTGGAGGCCACTACCTGGAAGGCCACTGCCTGGAGGGCCACTACCTGGAGGGCCACTGCCTGGAGGCCACTACCTGGAAGGCCACTGCCTGGAGGGCCACTACCTGGAGAGCCACTGCCTGGAGGCCACTACCTGGAAGGCCACTGCCTGGAGGCCACTACCTGGAGAGCCACTGCCTGGAGGCCACTACCTGGAGGGCCACTACCTGGGGGCCACTACCCGGAGGGTGTCTGCCTGGAGGCCACTGCTTGGAGGGCCACTACCTGGAGGGCCACTGCCTGGAGGGCCACTACCCGGAGGGTGTCTGCCTGGAGGGCCACTACCCGGAGGGTGTCTGCCTGGAGGGCCACTACCCGGAGGGTGTCTGCCTGGAGGGCCACTACCTGGAGGGTGTCTGCCTAGCTTACTCTCTTCACCCACCCCTTGTGTCCTCACTGTTTTGTTCTCCATTGGGAAGGGGGTCAGGGTCATCACAGCCCTGGTTGAAAGGAGCCAGTCCTTGTCACTCGTATTAGCTGATGGGCGGTAACATATTAGTATTATTAACTATAAAAGTGAGGCAGACACATTAAGACAGTTGCTCCCACCCCAGGGCGCTAGAGCTGCCCTTCTGCGTAACTGCTCCGTTCATGCCGGGACTGCGGTTTCTTTGTGCGTTTTTATGTCTTCCCATGTCTAGGTTTGTCTCCCCTGAGAGACTGTAAACTTCTGAAGAGCAGGAATCATGTTGTCTCCTTTTATAGGAGCGTGCATTTCATAAAAACGAAGTAAACGTGAAATTTGTAAGTGTGTCTTACCTGTGCCTACAGTGTTCTCTTACTGACGTGAGGGTCCAGTGTCTGGAAATTGTCTGGCAGACACCCCCACCCCACTGAACCTAACTATGGTTGGTCCTCATGCCCGCCCACCTGTGTCTTTTGCCCCAGAACTACCTGTGCTGGACACGGTGACAGGTGAATGCAGCTGTGGCCAGCACAGGGCTGAGAGGCAGGATCTCTCGGATGCTTCAGGATCTTTGCTTATCGGCATCTCCCATCTGGACACTTCTCAGGAATACCATTAAAAGGCAGAAGCGTGCCCTGGCCAGCTTGGCTCAGCGGTTAGAGCATCAGTTCTCGGACCAAAGAGTCGCGGGTTCGATTCCGGCCAAGGGCACGTACCTCGGTTGCGGTTCATCCCCGGCCCTGGTCGGGAGGCAACCAGTTGATGTGTCCCTCACATCGATGTTTCTCTCTCTCTCCCTCTGTGTGTCTCTCTCCCCCTCCCTCCCACTCTATCTGAAGATAAATAGAAAAATATCTTCAGGTGAGGATTAAAAAAAGAAAAAGTGGGAGTGTGGGTCCAGCATTTTCCTCCCTGCCATACGGGAATTCTGGGAGAGGACCCAGCCTTTGTTCCAGGCCTTTGCTTCATTTCCGACACTTGGTGGGTGAAGAGAGAAGCATTGTGTAGTGAGGCGTCGCCAGGGCCTGACGCAGGGCCACGTGTGACGGAGTGGCCGGCATTTACGGAGCGCCCACCGTGCGCCAGGCCCTGTTCTGAGCACCCGTCACGATCGCATCTCATCCTCACAGCAGCCCTCTGAAGGGGAGAGGGAACCGGGGCACAGAAAGAAACATGACCTTGAAGTCCCACAGCTGTGCTGGTGGAACCGAAACAAGCCCACACCAGCCACCCCTGCAAACACAGAGTAGCAGCACCCTCGCGTGCAGCCTGGTCTGAGCGGTGCTTCGTGGCGGGCAGAGCACGGCTGCGCTTTCTCACCGGTCTGCGAAGCATCTTCGTGCGGTCAGGAGCAGGTCACGGGCCCAGGGCACCAGGTGTTGGTCAAGCCTTGAGTTCACCAGTGACTAGTCTGTTGCATTTATCATTTCTTTCTTAACTGTTCAAAAAGAAGGGAAGGAGCCTGGCCGATGTGGCTCAGTGGTTGAGCGTTGACCCATGCACCAAGAGGTCGCCCATTCGATTCCTGGTCAGGACACATGCCCAGGTTGTGGGCCCGATCCCCAGTGGGGGCATGCAGGAGGCGGCCAATCGATGTTCTCTCTCATCGATGTTTCTCTCTCTCTCCCTCTCCCTTCCTCTCTCTCTAAAAAATCAATAAAAAGAAAAAAAAATCTTTAAAAAAAGAGAAGGGAAGGAGCCTCTCATTAAATCTTCACAACAGTCCCATGGAGTTCAAGCAGTAGCATCCAGAAAGGTTAGGAAATATGCTCTGGGAGAAACAGGGTTGGAAATAGCACCCCCGCCTTCAAGTGTGGGAGTCCACATTTTGGGGGCCTGTTGTTTTCCATACTTGGTCTGCCACAGGAGGTCTGTGAATAGGTATGGGGACAAGATCACTTTATTTTTCAAGTGTAATGAGCATTCCCGTCAGTTTATGGGCGGAGACAACCAACCACAGCTGTATTAGCGGTACCTGTGACTTTGCCACCAGCAGGAATAACAGGTATTTTCGTCCTTGTGGTACATCTCAAAATACCACTTATGCTCATCACTGCTTTGAAATGATGGTCGTCTGAAAGTGACACTAGACTTTATTATGTAATGCATTAATAAAGTCCGTTTACTACTATATTACAGTTTGTTTTTTAGTATTTTGATAACTATGTTTAAATGTAGTTGGTTTCTGTTATCGTCCTATGTGCTTTGTTTCATGCATTCAGAGGCATGATCCTGAAAAGGGGCCCACAGGCTACCCCAGACTGCCAAGGTGTCCGTGACCCCGGCGAACTCCTGTCAGCAGTTTCCAGGAAAACACTTGGGAGGATTTCAAGACAGGAAATGCAGGGGGCAGGTCACCCTTGCTGGGAGGGTGAAGAGGGCCTTTTCCCTGGAACCAGCACCCCTGTGGGGTCCTGGCAGCCCCGTGATGGATGCCTCGCCGAGTTCTGCTGCTCTGGGCACCCAGAGAAAGGGAACCCAGCTCCCCTGACTCATGGCGAAGACACAGCTTCAATTAAGCCAGAGAAACACAATTTATTACCAGCATGTTTTCAGTTCCAGGCGATGCCTTGAAAAGGTCAGCTTATATGAATATTTAGAAAAAGCAAGATCATAAAACGAGAGGGACTTGGTATTTTTGCTTCTTTTTTTTTTTTCCTTTGACGAAGAAAATTCAGACTCACTCTTCACGATTGGCAGACTGCGGCACGTTTTACTTGACCTGCATTAGCTCTTTAAAAAGGAAGCTGTTTGAGGCCCTGGCCGGGTATCCCCGTGGTTAGAGCGTCATCCTGATAGGCCACGCTTGCAGGTTTGGTCCTCGGTCAGGGCACATACTGGAAACAACCAATGAATGCATGAGTAAGTGGAGCAACAAATCGATGTTTCTCTCTCTAAAAATCAATCAATAAAAATAATAATACACAGATAAGTAAAAGGAAGATGTTTTAGAACGGCATTTGCGGAGAAGTTTTATGTCAAGGGATTTTGTCGAGTTTGAACCCAGAACAGCAAGCCCTAAGCACGGGACCAGTGGCCCCCGGCTGTCTGCTGTCCACTGGAGACGGCACAGTGAGACGTGTCTGCCCTGATGGCCCTGCTCAGGGCCTAATCGGTTTGTGTTTGTTTCAGCTGATGGCTACTGTTTCCATTCAGTGAGTCATCTTTTGAAAATACAAATTTGATGGAGTCAGTACTTCCCTTCAAACCTCTCCTGGCTCCCGCCTGCCGGAGGAGAAAGTACCAAACCCTCGACCTTGCACCCAGGCCCTTCCTGCTCTGGGCACAGCCTTTCTCTTTGGCCTCAGGTGTCCACCTCTCTCCCCTCCGCCCCCCACCCCCTTTCCATTCACGTAGTGGTGCAGACTTACTGGATTATAGCATATTTATTCTTTGTTCCATATAGAAATTGTTTTTAAAATAAATGTATTTTTATGCTTAGTAGGATGGATCTTATTTAAACCCCAGGTTTTAAATTGGTCCATAGAATTATGTATAGTCTTGATGTTTTATATAACCTTGATATATAATATATATAGATATGTAGATATCTATATCTCTAGATATATATAGATATATATATATTCTTTACAAAATTCTGGGTTTATTTTTGAAAAGATGCAGATTACACATTTTAAAGCAGCTATTTATTCCGCTTTTTCTGTTTCCTTTTATAACCAAATCAGAAAACTGAATAATGATTTCCTGATTTCGTTGGCACGATCTCTCACGATTGGTAGGATGCTCTGCTCGTGGTTTCTCTGTGATGCTTGCTAACCCTCTCTTCCTGCATTTTTCTGTAGTCTGCCCCCTTCCCGGATCTCTTCCATGGTGAATGTGATTTTTTTAAAATTCCATGTAACAGCCCAGCCAGTGTGGCTCAGTGGATTAAGCGTCGTCCTGTGGACTGAGAGGTCCCAGTTTGATTCCCGGTCAGGGCACATGCCCGGGTTTCCAGCTCCTTCCCCAGTGCGGGGGGGGGGGGGGGGGGGGGGCGGTGTGCAGGAGGCAGCTGATCGATGTATCTTTCACATCAACATTTCTATCTCGCTCTCCCTTCCTCTCTCTCTAAAAAATCAATAAAAACATATTTAAATTCCATATAACAAATATTTCTTGGTGCCCACTGCCCACCAGTTTCGATGCCAAGTGAATGCCAGGTGTAAGGTAAACAGCCAGGCTCCCTGTCCCTTCGTGCTCAGCATCCCATCCACGGACCCGTTAGCTTATAGAGAGCCAAGGATTTTACACTGAGTTTGACAGCTTGTAGAAATGGGGGTTGGGGTTGGCACACTGATTTTTTTCTCATGTCCCCACCCCATGTTCAGTCGCTTTGTAGTCTCTGGAGACAAACTTACTGCGAATTAAATAAATAAGGCCACCCTTTGGTGCCTCCAGAACAGTCTGTCTTCATGGGTCTGGCTCCTTTGGGTAGCATTGTCTTTAGTCTCTTAAAAAATCAGTAACAGCCCTGGCCGGTTTGGCTCAGCGATTAGAGCGTCGGCCTGCGGTCCAGAGAGACCCGGGTTCCGTTCCCGCTAAGGGCATGTACCTCGGTTGCAGTTTGTCCCCGGCCCTGGTTGGTCGTGCGGGAGGCAGCCACTCGATGTGTCCCTTTCACGTCAATGTTTCTCTCTCTCTCTCTCTCTCTCTCTCTCTCTCTCTCTCCCTCTCTCTCCCTCCCACTCTGTCTGAACAAAAAATGGAAAAATGTCCTCGGGTGAGGATAAAAAAAAAAAAAAAAAATCAGTAACAGTGCTTTGGTGTACCCGTTCAATTAGACCACTGCTCGATAGCCCATGGCCTCTGGAGGCACTCTGTAAAAAAGTTAATTCAGTATATGTTTTACAAATATATAATTACACACACACACAAACACTATATTGTAGTTCAGAGTTACATTTGAGGTCTAAAATGATGCTTCTCAACTTTAACCTATTTTAAGTTCAAAGTGTTTATAGCTTTGCTTGGTATGGTTGATTATTGGTTGGTCTAGTATGACTATTATTATCAGCACTTGATTTGTCTATCTGTTTTAATTTTTTTTCTTTATTGATTTTAGAGGGAGAGGGAGAGAGAGATAGAAACATCGATGAGAGAGAACATCTATTGGCCGCCTCCTGCGCGCCCCCCCACTGGGGATCGGGCCCACACCTGGGCATGTGCCCTGACTGGGAATCAACCGGCAACCTCTTGGTGCATGGGTCGACGCTCAACCACTGAGCCACACCAGCTGGGCTGTCTATCTGTTTTTAGTGAAGGCCCTTGTTAAAAAGAAAGAAAGAAGTGGAAATCCAGTTAATGGAAGATGATTTGGTTATGCATTTTATTCCCTTTTCTGCTCAAGAACTCCCTCCGAGGACAGACAAGTTTGCCACTGGGTGATGCGGCAAAGAGGGTGGTCTCCTGATTTCCTTACTTCGACCATAATACGCTAAAGCATGCTCTTTGGCTCAGTTGTTAGTCACTGAATTTGCAGGGTCCAGAGGGAGTGCCCCACCCCCAAATTTATATGTTGAAGCCCTAACAGTATTTGTACAGTATTTGGAGACAGGACCTTTGAAGAAGTCATTAAGGTTAAGTGAGGTCATTTGGATGGACCCTACTCCAGTCTGACCGGTGTCCTTACAGAAAGAGAAATTTAGACTCACAGACACCAGGGATGTGTGCACACAGAGGGAAGACCATGTGAGGACGCGGTGAGAAGGCGGCCATCTGTAAGCCCAGGCGAGAGGCCCCAGGAGAGACCCAAACTGCCGACACCTTGATCTGGCACTCTGGCCTCCAGAGCTCTGCGCTGATGAGTTTCTGTGGTCAAAGCCACTCAGTCTGTTGTATGTTGCAGCAGCCCTCGCAGACCAGTGAGCCACCCCAGCCTATCTCAGAGGTTCCTCTTCCAGGCAGATTTTGCGTGATGTCAGGAGTCGGCCCCTCTCCAGTTGTGTAAAGGCAGGAGCCAAGACGGAGAAGCCCCCCGGCAGGGACAGCGCCTCGTGGGACCCCTGCAGCGTCCCCTTAGTGGCCAGTGGCCGGACAGCTGTGCCAGGGACCCGGGACGATGCAGGTAGCAGAGGGTGTTCTGGAGTCCAGAGCAGTGACTGGGGCTTTGTTCAGGAGCGTTCCTTCTCTGCTCCACGAACCTTAACAAAACATCCGAGAACTACATGTGAAACTTTCTCCAGTGGAGCCACGTGGTGCCTGCGTCTAGCACCCAGGAGCGGAGAGCCAGAGACGCCCTCCCTGCCGCCTCCGCGGGGTCTGGCTATTCGTGCTGCGCTGTAAATGCTCACATTGCGCTTTCTGTTCCTGCCGCGTTTCACGCTGCAGCCCGAATGCAGCTTGATCGCTGCTTTGGGGATTTTCTACAACTTATTTATGAGGATTAAAATTCTGGAGTCTTCCCCCACCAAAAAAAAAAGGGGGGGGAGAGGGTGGCTCCTTCTTGACTTTGAAGTTTTCCCAGGGTGGCAGGTTTGGAGTAACCCTGCATGGAGTCCAGTAACCTGCAGGGCTGGGCAGTGGATGCACCCAGGCTGGTTTGAAATGTGCTGACAGGGCCCAGCTGAGACAGCGCTGGGCAGAGGGAGGAGGGAGGCAGGTCACTCCAGGTCATGCATGCCACTGAAGAAGCAGGCGGAAGGGGCTGGGTGGTGGCCATTGGCATCTCGGGTGTCAGGTGCAGTGCGGCTCGGATCAAGGTCTGTTCACCTTCCCCAGGTGTTTGCTGAGATGCTCCTGTGTGCCTTGCGTTGTGCCTGCCTGACCCAGGGGTTAGAGCTGGAATGGGTGGTGACAGAGGCAGGAGGGGGATAAAGCACGTCCTGCTCTGAGGTGGTGCAGAGTATAGAGAGAGACCCTCATGCAAACACAGGGGCCAGGATAGGATGATGTTTGACCAACGAGGGACCTCCGAGTGGGCTGTGAACGAGAAATGGCCAGGTCTGGGGGCTGGAGTGGCTAAGGCAGTCTTTTCCTTTGGGTAGCGGTAGCACTGGCTTTGAGCTGCAGGCTCCCAGAGGCTTTGTCTGGGAGGAGGGACAGCCAGGGGTCAGTAGTTCTCTCCTTCACCTGCAGTTCTCTCCTGCGGTTCTGTTACTTTAGGGGTTTTGGTGTGTGTCTGAGTTCCTTCCCCACCCCCACTGTGTGGTTGAGACTTCTTTGGCCCCTGGAGTCCCTGCAGTGTCCCTGAGTTGGGGGCCTCTCTGGAATTCCCTGTTCTTCCTTGGGGAATTGTGTCAGGGCTGTAGAATGGCCAGTGAGAGTCCCCAGGCCCGGCGCCCCGGGAGCAAGGGGCCTGCGGGCAGGTGAAAGGCCCCTCCTGCCTTTGTGGGCTGTTGGCTGGGAATCCAAAGAAAACTCAAATGCCCACTTCTGGGGAGGAGAGTGAGGGTCAGCTCATTCACAGCGACCCACGGCTCCAGTGCAGGTGTGCAGGGACCAGCATTGCCCTAGAGGGCTCGAGTGGCCACTCAGCAGACATGCAGGCATCGATTCGGGGCTCGTTTCTTCTGCTTGCCCATTTGTTCATTCATTCGACGAATTCGTGTTGAATGTCTGCTCTCTTCCAGGCAGGGGTGTGCCAGACTGTTTAGGCCCTGAGGTCCCTGTTGTCTCTGTGGCCACTACTCCACTCCTGCGGGGCAAAAGCAGCTGTGGGCAGTGCAGAGACGCCTGGCTGTGGCTCTGGCAATAGGCATGGGCTGCAGTTGGCCCCTAGGCCATGGTTGGCTGACCCCGCGACTAGAAACGGAGATGTCAAAAGAGTGGACAGAGTCTCTGTCTCTGTGGAGCACATGCTATAGGCAAGGAAACCAGAAATTAATCGTATGCTCACAAACAAATGATGATTGTGAACACGGGTGCTTGAAGGGGAGAGATATTCTCCCAGCTCTGCAGACAGGGGGCGTTACAGTCTTGGGTCAAGGAAGGCTTTCCTGAGCATCGCTGCTGGAGCTGGGCTCTGCGTCAGCGTTAACCAGGTGTCAGGTTTGCGCAATTGGATGGTCAGCGGTGCTGTCCACTGAGACCGGAAGCACTGGGGCAGTCCCTGTTTCTTTGTTCTGTTGTGTTTGGGTCAGAGGAAGGGGCACGGCCGGTTGAGTTGCCTTTGAGACATCAAATTAGAGGTGTCAGCTCAGCAGGCGAGATGCACAGATCTGGGGCTCCGAGGAGAGGTAGGGCTGGAGGTCATACGGGGAGTGAGCAGCACATGGAGGGTAACTGAAGCCCGGAGCAGGAATTAGATCATCTGGGGAGGGGACACGAGTCAAAACAGAGAAGAGGGCCTAGGAAAAAAATCCTCAAGGAACTAGCTCTTCTACTTAATAGCCAGAGAGAGGAGAGTTATCCTGCAAAATAGACGGAAAAATAACAACCAAGGGAATGGAGGAAATACAGGAGATTACTGTGTCACAGAAGCTAAGGGAGGAAGGTGTTTGAAGCAAGCCTTGAGCTCAGCCTGTACACACAGCATCGTGGGACGGACTGCTGATGCCCACTGACCATCCTGACGGGTCCGTGCATCCACCGTGATTGGTTAGTGCCCGTGCCATTCCAGTAGTTACGTGTCCTGAGCATCATCCCTGCTTTCAACGAATGTTCATCAAGGTTGAAGGTTCTGGGGCAGCGAACAAGATGAAGAGTGGGGACACTCCATTGGATTTAGCGACATGGCACTTGTTGGTGACCTCAGCAAGAGAACTTGAGACGGAGCGATGGGCTGAGGAGTGAGCGGAGCAGGAACGGGAGAGGAGGTAGTGGCATTCCTGAAGGACAGGTGCAGAGGAGCTGACTAGGTCAGGCAGAGGGGAAGCTGGAAGGAAGGATAAGGGGCTGACATTTTTCTTTAAGATGCTGAAATAATGAGAGGGACTTATCTGCCCAACGTACCTTGTTTTTAGTCACTTAGACTGTTTATGTATCTCATTCATTTATTTATTATATGACCCAACATGCTTATCTGATCCTTGGGGGAGATGTTTACTGTGTTATAAGCACTAAATTCATTTTATTTCCTTCTTTCCTTTTCAGTAGGCATTTATCGAGCACTTATTATTTGCCAAGTACTGGCCATGTCCCAGGGATATGGAAGTGAATTAGTTATAGGCTGTGTGTTCAGGGTGCTCAGGGTTTAGTGCAGTGGTTATCAACTGGGGTGACTGTATCCCCTCTGTTCCCTGGGGGACATTGGGCTGGAGACACTTTGGGTTGTCATAACTTGGGGGCAGGAGAGAGAAGGGATGCTACTGGCATGTCGTGGCTAGAGGCCCAAGATGCTGCTGAACATCTCAGTGCACAGGACGGCCCCCCCAAAGGAGTGTCCGGTCCACAGTGGGGGCAGGGCGAAGACCTCAGTAAGTGTACATGCATGTGGTAACTGCAGGGGCTCCGAGGGTGGGCACTGGCATGCACCGTGGGGCTGGCCAAGGAGAAGGTGCGGGACAGGCAGGACAGGCGGACACGACACGTGTGGAAAGGCGTGGCGGTGCGAGGGAGCACGGAGCACGCTCAGGGGCTTCCAGAGCCATAGCCCACAGCCGGTAAGGACAGACGTCACTTGAGTAGAGCCCGGGCCATAGCACCTTGCCAAGTGTTTTGGATTTTGTCTGTTCAGTAGGAAACCACTTCAGAACTCCAAATGAGAGGAAAGCAATACGTGTCTTAGGACATCGTCCTGGTGGCAGGGGGGTCAAACAGCAGTCACTACCGTTTATTGAGAAGCTGCCATGTGTCTGGCACTTTTCCGAGTAATCGAATCACCTCACTTAACCCCCCGGCGACCCCATGGGGGAAGTGCTGGTTACCCCCTCTTACAGCTGCGGAGACTGAGGCAGAGGACCACGAGGCTTGCTCAGTGTCCTGTGACTGAGAGGGGCTCGTGAGCAGGCGTGAGACAGCCTGCGGTTCTTCCTGTCTCCCCTTTGCTCGGGCTCTGGAACCAGACTTGAGCATCCTGGGGTCTCACTTCATGTTCGTGTGTGAGGAGTGGCCTTGAGGGAGCCGGTTCATTCTTTCTGATGACTAGTTCTCATTTGCTGTTAATTTTGTAGGCACTCGGTGCTGAAATGCCCCATGGAAAGGTAAACACCTGAGAAAAGTGTGCTTGTGGGGAACCAAAATCTCTCTTCGCCGTCTGAGACCTTTAAGGGGACCCCAGAAACTATATGTAACCCCTCCAACAGGACACCCCCACTCACTGTCAAATGCACCCTTTCTCCTCTGCCTTCGATGCAGGGAAAGGTGGATTTGCCTGATGAATGAAATTTAACAAGTAGGTCTCATGGCCCAGAGCTACCTCATTAGCCAACACAGATCCTGCTCCCCAACTTGTCTTCACAGGGGCTCCTCCTCCCATTAGGAGGGATGGTCCAGTGTGCCAGCCCCTGGCCCCGGACTCACAGGCATGGAGAGCAGGAGGCCAGGGCTGGCAGGTGGGGGCTGCTCCAGGCCAGAGGGGAGGAGATGTTTGCAGCTCAGGGAGGCCAGGGGAGACAGACAAGGTGGGACCAGAGGATGCGTCCCACCTGGACATTTCAGCAATGCTCACCCCTTTGGAAAGCAGATTGGACACACGTTTTCATATTGTTTAGGCTTTTAAGTAAATGTGTCTTCCTTTTTCAGGCAGTGGTAGGGTTCTGCCAGAGCTTAGGAAATGCAAACGTGTCTGTGATCCATAGGGAAAACTTTCCTGAAGAGAAGGCAGGTGTCATGGTGCCCAGAATAGCCTGCCACAGGCAGTGGCTAGATTAACCTGCAACAGGTGAGTTCTTTGAGGTTGGTGATGGTCTATGAGTCCACAGCCCCAGACTATCCCCACCTGGCAGATAAAGAGCCCTGGGCCCAGCGACAGTCACATGGGATGTCCGTGGGAGAGGCCATGATCAATTGTCTCGGCTTTTTCTAGGTCTCCCGTCTTCCTTTAAGGATGCCATGGTAGGCCAGAGAATTCTCTGGGCTTCAGTTTTCCCCTCCGCGCAATGAAGGCATTGTTGGGCTGGAGACCTTCTAGTGTCCCTCGTAGCTTTGACCTGTAGACAATGGGCTCTTGCTGGGATGGCGACTGCCCCCCTGCCACACTGAGAACACTGACGTTACACCCAAGGAGAAGGCAGGTCCCTGCTTTCCCAAAGAAAATGTCTCCAAAAGAACTTTTTAACCAACCTAAATTTACAAAAATTTTTAGAATAGAGACGAAACTGTTTACTTAAAATATTTAATTAATTGCTTTGGTTACACATCTTTAAAATTACAAAGTATATTAAATATTAATTATAAAATACTACTTTTCCACTGACATATTTTATAGGTCATTATTCAGACCTGTCACGTGCAGTTCCAATTCCTGTGTGTTTCGTTCCCAGGGGCTTTTTTAAATTATTGTTTGGGTCCTCACTTCCAGCTACGTTGTCAGGAGATGGCACTTTCCGAATCAGGGATTACACCTTCCTTTAAATTTTTATCCCAAGCCACAGACCTTGGTTCTCATCAGTTGAGGCAGTTGTTGTTGTTTTTCCATTTGTCTTATAGATGAATATTCAGCATTTCTTTCAGCAATTGATCCTTGTTGGGTTTCTCTTTAAAGTGACCTTTAAGTCTTATTCACAGCATCCAAACACTAAAATGATGAAGTCAAACTCCCAGGAATAATTACTGCATCTGCGATAACCACACAAAGTGGGAGGACACACTGTAAAATGAGTCTTTTTACTGACATCGAGTTATCAATTGATATATGGAACATATTGAAAATAAGGCAACACGCGTTTTCTTCCGAGGAGTAACGGGAGATGAGGGGGAGAGATGGCCATGTGGATGGGCAGAGATACAAAATTTTAATTTACCAAATTCTTCTTGAAAACCCGGCAGCTTGTTACATTGCGCATGTGAGCGTTTCTTCACTGCCTGCTGGGTGGCCGATGTCTGCATGCAGGAGAGGTCCCCGATGGAGTCGGACCCCAGCGATGGCGCTGCGTCTGCCGCCCCCCCAAACTCCGGACCATCTTCCCCCACTTTCCAAACAGCAGGAATTCCAAGCCCCTTCTGGCCACCTTTCAGCCAACCCGCCTCTGGGCTTTTGTGCGGTGTAATGAGCACGAGTGGTTGGGAAATGCACCCCGCGCTCCACAAAAGGAAATGGTAACATAATCAGAAGTGATTCTATCCCGGCACTTCAGCACTATTGCTGCTATTAATGTCCATTATCACTGTATTACCTGGAATGTGTTTAACTGTCACAGTCACTAATACAGGTGCCTGTCCTGGGAAATGTGGATTCTCTCCATCTGCTTCACACTGCATATTGTGTTGTTACTGTTTTAATTTTTTTTTTTTTTTTTTTAGATAATTGGAACCTGCTACTTTATACTCTGAAAAGTAATGTAGCAGGTGAAGCCCTGAGAGGTTCCAAGCCTATGCTTCCATCAGGGAAATAATGCAATTTCCATGCAAAATGATTATAATATTATTCGGTGATTACACGGGGGTGGGGGGTCGTCTGTTTTTGTTAGACTTCTGAAAGTGGCAAATTGAATTCCATCCGAGTAATCAGACGTTACGAGTTTCCAGCGCGGAGTGTTTGCCCATGGTGGAGGCCCGTTTCCCCAGGGTCCTCTGCAGCCAGTGTCCCCAGAGCCTCTGCTAACCACACGGGGCACACCGAAGTGCCAGGGAGTTTATTTCCTGGCAGCAGCCAGCAGCAGGTGAGAAATTCGAGTTGCCTAATACTCCAGCTTCCTCACACCTTGGGTGGGACGATCTGAGACGTGCCCCTCTTTGCCCAGAGGTCCCAGTGGGGTTGACCCAGGAGCCCGTGGTGACCTGCTCATTTAGGGCAATCTGTATTGTTTCCTTCCTTCCCCACCTCACTCCCTCACTCGCCTACCTGAGCTTCCTGGGATCCCTCTCCAAGTAAACCACTTGCCTCAGAGCTTTGTCTGGGTTCTACTTCAAAGGACAGGCACCCAGGCCTCCCAGTTCTCTCCTTCCCATTTTAGGGGCACCCAGGGGCCTCTCTGGATCCTTCTGTCCTGTAACCCATCTTGTACAGCACTCAGAAGTCTCAGTGTTTCCAGACATCATCATCCTGAAAAATGAAAAATCTTGAACTTTTGTGTGTGTGTGTGTGTGTGTGTGTGTGTGTGTGTGTGTGGTCAGGAAGGTAATGGGTATAATTTATTTCTCCCACCTCTCCTCTTAATTATTATTACCCCATTCAAGGGAGACAAGATAATTTAATCTGGATTGTATTTAACATGCCCATGAAAAATGTCCTCATTCTGAACATGTATCTATGTGCTCTTAGATAATTTATATATAATTTTAATAGATTTGTCAACAGCAGCCTGTCCTCATCCAAACAGGCTGCTTGCAGACAGATCACTTAATTTGCTCCTCAGTGTTATTTTTCATACATGGTTGCTGCACGGCCGACAGATAGCAGATGATCCCATTACAAACACATTTGATACAGCGTGTACTGTGGGGATGAGCAAAATCAAGGTCTTCTGCGATGGCAAGCAGTGTGTGTCTCCTTCTCACCCAGAAGGGTGTGGTCCCAGAGACCAAGGCACCTGAACAGGTGCTGAGGCTGCAGCCCCCTGCAGAAGCCAGGTGCCCAGGAGAGCCGTCACTTGCCTGCCCTCACAGAGGCTGTCGGGGTCCAGCCCCTCCCCCAGCCTGCGTATCACCTGCTGACAGTTCCTGTGTCCTGCCCCTCTCTATGCAAGGGTGCCCAGCCCACTCATGGGGCAGGCTGGAGGTACAGGGGATTGCTATCCCAAAAGCACCCATCAGTAATGAGAGGGAGAGATGAAGAATAAATACCCTAGCTTCCTTCCTCACCTCTGGGTCCCCAGCAGGATTAAGCCCGCTACGCACAGTGGTATCCTACTCATTAATGCAGCCTTGATTGGCTTTTCTCTTGTCCTGTTCCAATCCCTAGTCCCTCAATGCTTCCTTGGATCAACCCCCCCCCATCCCCCAAAAAATATATATATTTGCTACCAAATCCATGTTTTTTGTCCACTTTGGAGGCGAAGACAAACTAAGACGCTTGCCCCTCTGAGTGTGTTCATGTTGATCTTCCAGATGCTCTCCTCTTCCAGGACCTAGATTGAGCCCTGACATGGAGCCCCTGCAGCCGGGCAGCTGGCCCTCCCCTGGCCACCTTCAGTCCTGCTAGAATAGTTACCTTAGCACTCACCATCTGCAGCCAGGTGCCACCCTGTAAGTCGTGAGCAGGGAGCGTCCCCAAAAGGAGTCATTCACACACGTTGTGTCTTTCCACAGTGCCAGATTTATTAGGGGAGACTCCCCAATAAACCAATAGAGTCACACTCAGGTTACACACAGAGAGGGGAGCTTACGCCATAAAAGTGAGCAGAGTGAGCCTCTCGCACGAAGTCCCTGGAGGCATCTGCTGACGGAGAGATGGATGTCCCAAGCCTGCAGCACGCGTCCAATGGAGTTGAAGTCTGGCAGGGCTCTGGGCCTGGCCCGTGGTACGGCCACACTTGAGTGCTGGGTGTTTGGAGCTCTGAGTTCTTAGAGCCATCAGGGGTGGAGGTCCCACTCATATCAGTGTCTAGATGGAGTCCTCAGCCCAGTGTTCAGACTTTGGGCATTCCGGGCTCCTCCTAAGGGCATTCCCGTTACACCCCATCACCCGGTCTTGACATAGCACTTGACATGACTGTCATGGCTGACAGCGACTCCATATTGGATTGTCAGAGGTGTTCAGAGAATCCACTCGGCTCTTGCGCTATACACTGTTTCTGCACGTGATGGTGCGATGGGCAGATGCCAACTCTGCCAGCTCCTAGCTGACCTGAACATCCGTCTGAGAGCTGAGGGTGCTCCAGCCACCTCCTAATTTGGAGTGAAGACCAGAGACTCCCAGCAGGGTGGGGTTTGGAGTGGCTAGACAATATCAAGAGTGTAGCCTTCGGGGAAAGAAGAAGAACAGAAACCCCCTCCTTTCAAAGACTGACATGAGTGCCGATGGATTCTGTGCGCCATTTCCGTCTGCGGGGTGACGGCAAAGCGAGCGTGTTCCGCTCCAAAGGAACAGTGTGCTCTCGACACGCAGTCTTTGCCATGCCGGCTGGTGGCAGAGGGAACCACATCAACCTCTGAATTTTCTCAATGGAGCGAGATGTGTAATGTGTAATAAACTATAAATAAGCTTTTAAGAAGCATCTATGTGTTTCTTTTTATCAACCTTTAACTGCGTTCAAGCCAACTATAATTTTATATGAATTCTAGATGATATGTATATTTTTATTTGCTACTTCACTGCCGAATGTTTCATATAAAACTGAAGAGGGAAAAAACACTCAGTCCCACCTACAAAAGAAGCAGCAGATGGCTAAATGTGGCCGTGGGAGAGAAGCCACTGGTGAATGGGCAGGTTCTGAATGAAGGCTCCCTGGGCGTGGCCCAGATGGCGTGGGGGAGGTGGTTGTGTGCTGGGTCACCTGTGTCCCTTCACCATTTGCTTCCACTGGGTTTTAAGGAGGCCATTGGTATTCAGAGGAATCTACAGGTATCTTTGTTATGGCTTTTTTTATCTCTTAAATGTACATATGAATGAGTATGTATTATTTATAGATGTCTTTGGATTTAGAAACACTGAGCTTGAGAAGTAATGCAGCAAGGAATATTTGATTTACTGCTCACGGGAGAGGAGAGAGGAGAAGGGGACTTTCTACAGGAAGGAAAGCGGGGTTGTGATAACTTGTTTAACCTTTATAGGGGACTTTCCTGGAATCTTCGGTTGCAGCCCAACTGCAGCGAGGCGACTGGGTGGGAGGAGGAACCGCAGCCAGGTGTTGAGAAGCCAGCACTGTGGTCTTAGCTCTCCCGCTCCGCAGCTCTCCCACCTGGAGCTTGTCACTCACCTCCTTTTGCCTTTGGTGTCCTGCCCGGATCTGGACACCAGGCCGTGCCAGGCTGCGGCTCAGTAATTTGGTGCGTTCGGTTCGTACCGACTGCGGGGGGCCCAGGCCCTGCTCCTGGGTCGCTGGATAAGTTTGCAGGAGTGCGGTGAGCTTGGTGAGCCGTGGCTGTCCTGGTTTCACGGGGAGCGGTCAGCCGGTGCCCTCAGGCCACTTGCCTGCGCACGCTGATAGCGATCGGGAAAACTGAATTCGCTTCTAACTCTATTTTCAGTTCCTGGGCTGTTTCTATATTGGCCAAGAAAAACAGAAAACTTACAGAAATTCCTGGGAACGACTGCTTTCTGCCTGGGTATGGGGAAACACGCCTGTCTGCGGTTTATTTTTAAATGGATAACTCATCATATCTGGGTAGAAAGTACTGTAATCTCCAAAAGCTTTTCTTTCACAATTTTTTTTTTCTCCGAGAGTATGGAAACAGCCTCAGATCTATTAAAATCAAACAGCTCTTCCCTGGGTGAGGAAGCAGTGCCTCAGACTCTCCCGGGGGCCTGAGGGGTTTTCAGCCACTGGCCTCGCGGCTCGGGCAAGAGGAGAGTGGGATGAGGGAATGGAAGCCGGAACCGCATCTGCCCTCGGGCCCACAGTCTGGTTTACCAGTTGCTGGGAAGGAGATGGGAGAGGAAAGATGGTCCAGGCTGAAACTGTCCTCTTGGAGTAGACCGGAGAGATAGCTGGAGGGAGCGGGGAGGGTCGCTCACCAGCGGCACTAGGACTCCGGTGCACGTGGTCGGCCCTCTGGTTCAACTAGCTCCCAAGGAAGATCCCTCCCCGTTCATTTGTCCCCTTGTGCTCACTTGTGTGGGGGTGGTAGGAGAGAAGGCACCTGAGTGTGACTCCCAGCCCTCCCAGTGGCATGTAGGTAGCCTAGGGACACCTGTGTTCAGCTGGCAGGCATGGCAGTAATGGAGGCGATAGCCACCTGTTGTGTGTGCCAGGAGCTATGCTGAGTGCCTTTCTAACAGCCGAGCATGTAACTCTTGGAACGAGATACATGTTTAGTGATATCATCCCCATGGCACAGACGAGGAGGTCGAGGCAGGGGTGGGTGGAGGGGTGGGAGTCGCCAGTGCGATGGCAGAGCTGAGATTTACACCCAGGTCTCTGGGGTCGTACACCCTCCATGCTCTTGGCCATTGCGCGGCCCGAGCCAGCCCCTGAGCCGGGTGTGTCAGGGACTAAGACGAAAACCGGAATGAAGCTCTGACCACGTTGTGCAGGCCGTGAGCAAGGACAGGAGTCAGACTTGGGAGAAGGAATTCTCAAATCTCTCTGCATCTTCATGACGGGACCAAAACCCACTGAGCCTGTGAGGTCACTTTTCTCCATCACTTCTCTCTAAAGCTGTCAAGAGGCCAAGGCCCAACGGGGAGGGGATGCCAAGGAGCCCTGAGCACCAGCAGCCGAGGTGTGGGCCAGCCCTGGCTCATTCTAACCCTGGCCGCGAGCAGACGCTGCATGCAGTTAACCGGTTTGGTGGCTGCCTCTCCCGTCCCCAATTCTGTCTCCAACCCCCTGGCGTGGTCAGCTGGGCCCAGAAAGAGGGCTCGGGTGTGTTCCGATGTGGCTGGCTACTCGAGTGCTTAGGGTATGGGCCAAAGCCTCCCATGAAGAATTGTGGGTCAGTCACCTGAGCCCCAGCGTCAGCCACCAGGAAAGGGACAGGACAGGTGGGAGGAGGAGAGTTCTGCTTGTAGGGCCCACACTTGAGGCAGGCTCTTGCCTGGGTGAGATTTCCTCTATGGTTGATGCCAAGATGGGGCCACACCATGGAGCTGAGATGGGCCCTCCTGGAGAACGGCTGGGGAGCCAACGTGTCTGCCGGCAGGTCACGCCGTCTTCCCCCTGCTGTCACCTACCTCCTGGTCCCTGGTTGTGTTTGACCCCCCGAGACTCTAGACAAGTCTTGTGGAGTTATTCTGGCCTGGCCCCGAGTGTCAGGGAGACTGGAGTCAGATTGCAGTGGGCAGCCCCGCTCTGGCCAGCATGGTGGTGGGTGTGGAGCCTCCCAGATGCCCACCCCACACAGTGAGCTGGCAGGTGCTGGAGAAGAGGAAGGAGAGGAGGCCCATGCCCACTGCCGTCCAGCTTGGCGTGTCGGCTGCTGGGCTCCCTGTCGGCAAGTCGGGGGTCAGCGCCTGCCGGCCTCTCCGGGTCCGCGCGGCCCCCAGGAGGCAGAGGAGATGCGGAAACCCTCCGGAGAGCCCACGGCCCCAGCAAATGCGAAGCGTCGTCATGAAAAGCTTAAATGTACGGGTCTGAAGGAGGAGCAGCATCTGGGAAGGAATTGTTGCAATGCAAAGGGAGGATGCGGGCCTGTCTGTGAGAGCGAAATTGGAAGCAGCGTCGGGTTTTTTGAAGTGATTTGTATGCCGATCATGAAGCTGGTGTGAACTTCCAGATGTTCGAAGCAAAATTGTCAAAAATGATTGTCTTGGAGGCATGTTCCTCCTCCCACAGAGTTTTACTGAGCATCTACTCCGTGCCAGCTCTGACCCTCTGCCAACATCCGAAACGCCACTGTGGACTGGCAGGCTGTTGGGGCGACTGGCCCCTGCCCGTCACCTCGCCTCATAGTCCTCAGAAAATGCAGGGGTCAGGCCAGTTCTGGTTTCAGTGACAAGCAAACTGCATTACCTGGAGGTGAGGGGCCCCTGTGCTGGCCCCGAGGGGGCTGAGTCGGGTGAGTCCTGTTTAATTCAATCGGGTGGGGGGACAGTTGGCTTGCAGCCTTTTTTCTGGAATGTTTCGGTCTGGGTTTCTGGCTGGGTCTTGGCAGGACTTAGGTTCCCATTAGGCTGCATTCTCCTATCTGCCCATTCTCCGTGTCCCAACAAGACGAGGGGACCCACGGGCCATCAGGAAGCCGCCTTGGTGACATGCGTGCCCTTATCTCGATGTTCTCCAATGACTTGCCTCAGGAGTGTCTGTTCTCTGGAGAGTCCAGACACCAACCCTTCTGGAGAGGACAAGGAGCGGAGGCAGGTGGGAGGAGGTCCAGTATCTGGTCACAGAACAGAGGACACCTGGGGTGTCTGAGGGGCAGGGTGCCTGGGCAGCAGCGTGGGACACTGGGAAGAGTCTGGACCACCTGAGTTCTCTGGGACCCAAGCCATGGAGGGATTTGGGGCAGGAAGTGCCATGACCTTTCTGAGATTGAGCACAATCCCTCTGACCACAGAGGGGCCACTTGGGGGCTGTTGGTGTGATCTGGGTGAGCAGTGGGGAGAGGCCTCGACAGACAGCATTAGTGGAGATTAGAGAGAACTGGTCATGTGTGCACTGTTCTGAACAATGCCGTGTGTGGCAGGAGCTAGAGGAGGAAGGAGGAGCTGGGGGTGAGGACAGGGAGCTGGCAGTGCTGTGTCCTCAGATACGGGTCCAGAAGTAGCAGATTTGGGGGAAGTCAGTCCATGAATGCAGGCCCCATGGGGGAGGGGAGTGTCAGTGCATTCCTGGAGTGGAGGAGGGGCAAAAGCCCTTCGATGTTACAGTTCGTGACCCTCCAAAGCTCCACTCACCTGACAAGATCTTACTCCTTAGAACTGAGTTTCTTTCATTAGAAAAAAACGTGGTTTAAGTTTTCTCTTGGGGGTGGCTGATCCTGAGAAAGGTTGCCTTAGCAGTAACGAGGGTCCGTGAGCTGCCCTGCTGCTGACTGAGGTTTGTGGTTAGGTGTTGGGGCAGCCTGTGCCTCTCTGTCATGGGAGGGTGTGCCCGCTGAGGGGATCACTTGGGAACCTGACCACCACCAGGGCAGCTGGGGGCTTCGAGAGGCGGGCAGTGAGGTTGGGGGGGCAGCCAGTCGGTCACAGGGTTGGTTTGGGCTTACCAGGAACTGACTAGAATGAGGACCTCTGATGGTGACACCTGTATTTCTGTTCAGCCCGGAGGTGGTGACTCCAGGGTGAACACGAGACAACTCGTCTCCTCACCACTGGGGGCCCCGGGACAAGGTGGCTGGGTCATTTGGAACAAGGCATGGGATGGGAGGCACAATTCTAGATTTCCAGTTCTGCCTCCCTCCCTCCCTCATTCTTTGCCATCTAACTGTGGGCAGGTCTTATTTTCCACAAGCCTCGGTGTCCCCATCTACAAAATGGAAGTTATAATAGTAATATAACAACTTGGTAGAAAAGGTAAATGAGAAGATGGGAAGGAGTTCGGCTTCGTAAGCTTGCAGGGTGATGAAAATGTTTCCACGTCTCAGTCGGAGTCACGGCCTCTGCCGGTCCTGTCTGAAGAACACGCGTCCGGACGAGAGCTTGCGGGGCGCTGCACACCCAACTGAGAATAAGTGACAGGCTCATCAGTGGCCCATTCTGGCTCCTTCATGGAAAGAGGAAGTGTCTGCGTTGCCCCGGGGGGGCTCTCCTAAGGTGCCCCACCTCGTGTCTTCCTTCCCCCCTTTTAAAAGCAGTGCTTTCTGGACCCCTTGGGCCATGAACTGTCATGAACCTGATGGATAAACCTTCTAAGAGCATTTATTTTGGGGTTGGCGAGATGCCTGCAGGCTCCGGTGAACCCATGGTTGATATTATCATCGGATGGCCTTTCTTCTCTCTTCCTAACGGGGGTGTGAATGGGAGTTGCCCTTGCAGGAGGGTTCCTTCAGA
Organism: Tadarida brasiliensis; assembly: GCA_030848825.1. NCBI lineage: Eukaryota > Metazoa > Chordata > Mammalia > Chiroptera > Molossidae > Tadarida > Tadarida brasiliensis. The sequence goes on along the minus strand of CM061270.1, from coordinate 65,273,039 downwards.
ACAGACACCACGCCCGTGCCAGGGTGCTGTAGGGTCCTGGGCTGCCAGGAGGGTGGCAGCTGGTTTTCTGGATAGTTTTCAGTCTCCCGTGCCTTTGCTTTTTTCTTCCCAGGAAGAAAGGGTCCTCATTTCCCAGCTGGCTGAGGGGTGGTGAGCGACCCAGTGCCGGGGCCATAACTGGGCAGCACAGTCAAGACCAGGCAGGGCTGCTGTGATCCCGCGTCAAATGGGAGAACCCTTAATTGGGTTTTCCTATCTTAAGGCAGTTTCTCTCCAAAAATATTGGTCTCTTTTATAAGGAAGTAAAAAAAAAAAAATCCTGGGGCTCTTGTTTATAATTCTCTTGGCTATCAATTTGGTTCATGTCAGGAACCATCTTTATTTATAGACCTAGACTTAGAGTGAGTCTCAAAAATTTCTTTAAGTTTGTTTGAAGAACTCCTAGCATTTAGGCAGTGATGGACCCCCTGGCCCGTTGGAGGGTCTTGCGTTCGTATTGGCCTTTATGCCCTGTCCAACTCAATTAGCATCTCTGAAGTTCCTTGGGAAGGTTAACAACGTAAGACTTGTTTCACAGGCCTTGACTTACTACCTGTTGTATTTTTAAATGAAATCGACGAGCCCCTCATCCTTTGGCTTCTTAATTTTACTGTCCTCAAGCCTGGAAGCTGTCCTTTGATGATGAAATTAGTGGAAGAGAAAGGGTCAGTGTGGCCAGCGATGTCCAAAGTCAAGTCCTTAGGGAGCGCCCCCCCCTCACCTGGAAATGGAAGCCACACCTATCTCCTGTGATCTCCTGGGTTCATTCCCAAGATTCCTCTTCCCAGGCCATGATCTCTGAAGACGTAAGCTTTTACAGTGTTAGCTCAGGAACAAAATTATTACTGGAAATAGGTTTCTAGTCATTTACTTTAAAATCACTTGAAATACCAGGCATCTCGTTAGAGTAGAATGTGTTTAGGTGCGTGGATGTAGCTTCTGGGCCTCCTAAGAAGAAAGTGTAATGGATGGAGAGTCTATTATACGCCGTCACGAGAGGGCTACTGTGGGGCAGAGATTCGAATAGTAAGAGCTGCCTGTTCTCAGATGCCTAGGATTTGACAGCAAGAAGCAGAGGTTGGGGGAGAAGGAAGAAGCGTAAGAAGAGGAAATAAATAAAATCACTGAGACATAAACTAGTGCCAGTGTGAGCTGAGAACACTTAGAAACCCCGCAAGGGAGCAGCTCTGGCTGGGGTGGGCAAAGATGTCACGAGGGAGGGGCCACTGGCCTGGGACGCGAGTGGGTGATGGTGAGGCTGAGGCAATGCTGGGCATGAGGATGGGAGTAGGTACGAGTTTCTCTAGTTTTAAGAATGGGAAAGGAAGGTTCATAGGAATGACATGACTTTGCCATGTCACAAAAGTAAGGGGCAGTGTTGGAATTCCAATTCAGACCTGTCTGTTTCCAGAGTCCTGCTTTTCACCATCTCTGAGAATGTGTCCATCAGGGTCTTGACAGGAACAGACACATTCAAATGTGTGATTTGAAGAGAGTTAAATGAAAGGACTATTCACAGAGGTGTAGGCACAGTGTGAAAAGATCTCAACAGTGTGAGAGATACTCCAGGGCTCCTAATAGGTTGTGGGGAGGGAGCATTATGGGCTCTAAGCCTTAAAGGGACAGAGGGAGGGAGCTGTTCCTGGAACCCAGAGAGGGAGCTGTGTGGAGCCCTCATCCCCTGCCACCCAGAGCCATGACCTTCAGAGGGACGTGGCCAGCCTGTGAGGTCACTGCAGGGAGAACGGGAAGTAGGGGAGAAAGCACCGGACCCAACCCCGATCTCCTGCTGGTGCCTGCCTCGGCTGAACCTAACCAGAAGTTGTGCAGGGTCTCAGAGCTCGAGGTGAGCCTCCTGAGGCACCGCATGGGAGGAAAGCACACCTGGAGGGAAGGACAGACGCTACCCAGCACAGCCTGTAATATCTAACGTGTCAGCTCTTGTTAGGATCTTTTCAGAAGCACATTAGGGAAAAGTCCCAATAAACGTGGCATTGCGTGAGGTTTATTTTTGTTCAGAATCTCATTTTAGCGATCTCCTCTAGAAGTGGCCTTTGGGGACCAGCAAGGAGGAAGGAGGATGCCATTGTCATCAGAACAAGTTAGACAGCCCGGTGGCTTGCCTCCCTGCAAGCTCCTGTCTGGCTGGTGCCACGTTCTTCCCTCAACCTGGGACAGAGAAGGGAAGCACATTACCCTGACACTGGCCTCAGAGAGGTCTGTCTCAAGAGAATGAGAGCTCCCCCTAAATGTTGGTGGCCAGGATCTTTGGGCTCTGAATTAGCTAATAGCCTTTCCAGTGGCCTACATGTAGGCCCAGCGTGATCTAGGTACTCACCTCTGCTGGTGACCCTCCTGCTAGAGTCTCCCTGGCCAGCCGCAGTGGCCTCTTCTGATCGAGGGACAGTTGTGTCCCTAGCAGGTTGTCCCTGGTTTGTTCACTCATGTGTTCCCAGTGCCTAGACGACGGCCCGACGCGTGGCAGACACTCATTAAATATCTGGGAATGAATAGATGGATAAATGAATGAATGAGATTCTCAAGGGTCTAAAAATGGTCTGACCACTGTCTCCCAGACCTCTCTGTTCACCAACACATATCTGCCAAAGATCTTTCCCAGAAATACATCGATCATCTTAGTATCACCAGTACTGTCGATACCTTGTGGCCAAAAGGATAGATTTATGCATGCGCTTCGTATACGCTCGGTAGAGGAAATGTACTCGTGACTTTGGCTCTGTGTCAAAACTAAATGGTGACCTTGGCTTACTTTGCTTCCCCACAGAGGTGATTTCTTCATCGTAAAGGGAACACTCTATCCTTGGGAAAAATAATATTTTTGCCACCTTCAGCTTTGGAATGGCTATTGGATATGGCCGGCGTGTGTCTCTGTCAGGTGCAGCTGGAAAAGCGTGGGTTGAGAGGCCCTGAGAAAGGCCCGCTGCATTGTCGGAGAGAAGCCCGTCACGAGGTGGAATTCGCCTGCAATGACTTACTTACCTGTCCAAATCCTTCCTATCACAGTAAAGCTTCCCCTGCTATCCGGGACTCTGGAGCGCTAAGAGGAAAAAGGAAAATCAATTGATAATGATATATTCAGCTTAGAAAAATATATTGATTCCCCGGCAATGACAGCCGTGCATTTTTGTAGGGGAAGGGGGGTGCCGTTTCCCACCGTGAAGATTCATTCACATAGGTACCTGCAAAGAGGGGATTCTGCAGAGCCCTGCGTCTCCATAATCTGTATCTTTTTTAAAAAATTCTCTCTAGGGAACTCATCTTCTACTCCCTCAAGGTCTTCTTGCCCATTGTCTAAAAAACTAAGAATTTGTTTTTTTAATTCTAGAGTTTGTGTCCCGTTCTCCTTTCAGCCTTAGACTAAAGGCTTCCGTTTCTTCTTATTTCCCATCTCTGGAGTTTCTTGGTTTGGATTAGATGGCAGTGCCCTTATTCTCGCCCTTATTCAATGTGAATGCTTCCACCTTGGGGATTAGGGCTTTGTGTGCTTGGGGGGAGGGGAGAGCTAGCAGTGTCTGCCCCTGGGGGTTCTGTGCTGCCACTCGGCCCCCTTATCTTGGGCCCACCCTGTGTGAGATCACCCGCACTTGGAAATGCAAGACAGGAACACGCTTTCGTTTTGGGTGGGGACCATCCAAGGTACTGGAATTCCAAGGAGAACTTTTAGCAAAAGAGGGTGCCTTTTCCCCACCCAATGCCACCTTTTTCCTTCTATTTCCAGACTCTCTGGACTCCTGGTGATGCTCGCGCTGCACTAAGTGTTGGTGGCCATCGAGGGCTTTGCAACCTGGGGACGCATCCCGAACTTGCCAGGGACGGACAGCGCACGGTAGGTCTCTGTGCAGCTCACCCAGGCTGAGAAATAAGGGCATCAGACCTGGGCACAGCCCGCTCTGTCCCCTAACACCGACTTTATGGGAGAAGTGAGGGAAATGTTGCTGGTTCCCTCGCCGTTTGGGTGGGTGACATTTTTACCTTAGAAGTGGGATTAGCTGGTGCTTAGAGCCCAGCTCAGTCCTGATCCTCCTAGAATCGACCTCCTCACATTGTTACGGCTCATCATCCCTTTCCTGGGCCTCGGGCTCCCTAGAAGTTTGCATCTGGGGATGGCCAGTAGCTAGGTGACCTTTAAGCTCTTCAAAACTGTAATTCTTCTTTTGTAATTTAACTTTCCTCATGATTGAAATAGAATTACTAAATATCATTAAAATATTTGTTCATGATAAAAAGTTTTAAAGATAGTAGCTAAAATTATACGATTATAATCCTGAGAAATAACTATTTTAGTGTATCTTTCTGGGCATTTTTCTTATGCACATACATAAAGTATGCATGTATGCACACACACACACATGCACATACACATACATGCATACACACGCACACACCCATGCATGCACACACTCATGCACACACGCACACGCTCATGCGTGCATACACACATTCACACACACACATAAATGGGATTGTACTATGTGTACTGCTTGATGGCGTGCTATTTTGACTTTACAGTGTAACAGGTACCTTTGTTATGTCAGTAAATACAAACCTATAGAGTTTTTAAGGCTTCATATATATATACATAATAATCTACATGATTTACTTAACTAGTACTCTAATGGTGGGCATTGTTTTTAATCTTTAACTCTTACATATAACACTACAACAAACATTTTTATGTACCGGATTATTTTCTTGGATTAAATTTCTAGGAGTGCGGCCCACAATTTTGATTCAGGATTCTCAAACTAGATTATGAAGACCAGGCGGCCAGGCGAGTGTGAGGGGTCACGGCCTCCTTGCGAGGGCAGAAATCTGATGGGAAAGAATCCGCGGGATTGCTTTCACACACACGCAGGCCAGGAAGGTGCCGGCAGGAGCCCGGGGCCTGGAGCTGGAGTTGCCCACACTCACCCCATCCCTTTGCCTGAGGGCCAGGGGCTGGGCCCGGAGTGGACGTTGGAGGGTGGGGTCTGGGCACTGGGATTCAGGATGGTTGAGCCTGACCGGCCTAGGCTAACATGTCATGGTGGCATTTGAGCCTTTAGAAATCCATGGGCCAAAGCCACCTCTGTGTAACACACAGGGCCTGGTGCTGGGCAAGGACAGCCACAGTGGCCCCAGGACTGCTGCATCTCCGCAGTGCCACACCCTGCTGCCCTCTGACCAGGAGCCTGGGGCCAGCTGATGGCCTGTCCTCCAGCTTCCCCCTGCCGCAGGGGCCAGAGCAGCCGGCCAGCAGGGCTCCTCCATGTCCAAGTTCTCATCTGGCCGGAGAGCTGTCTTTGGACTTAGAGATGGTGAGGCTGGCTGGCCCTCCATTCCCAGAACCCTTGCCGTGGGATCCTGGGCTGGGGGTAGCTGTGGTTGTCAGCAGGAAGCAGAGCAGGCTCCATGCTGGACCCGGATCAGCTGCCAAAATGAAAGAGACGCCCACCGTGCAATCCAGCCTGCTGCCACCAGCAGCCTGGCGGGGGTGGCCAGCAGGGGCCGGCGGGTTTCTGACCTCGAGAGCTGTGGGCTGTTGGCACATGCCTCATGGCACTGCTGACCAACTGGACAGCTGTCCTGGTTGCTTCTGTGCCTGGAGGGTTGGAGGAGAGGTGGAAAACCAGACAGCCATGCCTGCACTTGGTGACTGACATTCCCAGCTCCTAGAGGGGACAGGCGGAGTTGGTGTCTAGGAAAAGACTGAGGAGGTGGTCTGCACAGAAGTCAGCTTTCCCAGGACATGCCTTTGAGTTGTCGGCACTGTGCGTGGGGGCGGGGTGAAGGGGGTACAGAGAACGGGAGCCGTGGTTTGATCGCTGTTGTCTGGGGTCTTCTGTACCGCGTCACGGGTGCAGGTGGCACGTGGCTTTGTTCCTCCCAGCCTTCGAGATCGTGTGTGTTAGGTTGGGGAGGGATGAGGCATACCTGACAGGCTTCGCCTCGTTTGGCTCCACATCTCCGCACACACCCCCAGACTGGTGTCCCCACTTGAACTCCTGTCGGTGTTCCCTACCACCTGGCCAATACCTGGAGGATGGCATCCCGTCTGACTCATCTCTGTGGTCTCCCCTCCACTCTGCCGCCCACACCTGCCGGGGCTGCCGGGAAATGCACCGCCGCACACCCAGCCCCCCGTTTCTGGGAGCACCCCGCACGTGGCCTGGTGCTGGGCTGCGCTCTTCCCTCACGTGCAGGACTCCCGCTGATTCCCAAGAAGATAGGGAGGTTCCACAGGCCACCACGGCCCCGGGCGCCCAGCGGGAGGAACTATCACTTTCCTGTGGAAACTGGGCCAGATCACTGGGCTCCGTGTGTCTTGCTCCAAAATGCAACCACGTGTCAGTGGTTTGACGGAGATCACCCCCCCACCCAGGGTGTGGGTGCAGACCCAGCGCACAGGAGTGGCAGCTGGTCCTGACTGCTGTGTGTGACCCCGGCCGGCATGGGGCTGAGAGGAGGTGAAGCTGAAGCCCTGGTCTGTGCAGAACCAAAGGCTGAGCCAAGAACGGCATTCACCTGGGCTTTGGAGGTGATGAGGAGCAAGTGCGATCCCCATCCGTGCTGAGGGGCGCCCCTGCTCTCGTCCCAGCCTCCATCCCTGCAACTGTCTCAGCACTGCCCCCAGGCCCTTCGTCCCCCTGCGAGTCCTGCGTCCTGGGAGGACATGGCAGGTGTCTCCAGAGCCAGTGAGACCTGGGGCTGTCCTGCTAGAGGACAGCTGTGCCGTGCCAGGAACGTCCGCCCCAGGGCAGCCTCAGCGACAAAACTGCCCTGCTGGTGCCCTCGCTGACCACACCGCCTGGCTATCCTTCCTCGCCCCCTCGCTGCAGACAGCCTTGCCTCGCTGCCTCCGCTGCCCCCTGCGCTTCACAGCCACCATCCCCCTTGGCCTCCTGGCTTCCACCTCAAGGACAGACCTGTGGGCAGACATTTCCGTGTGGCTGCTACCCACTCATACATTCTGTCATCAGCGTGTCCTTTGTTCTTGCTGCCGCTCCTGGCCGTGCCCTGGGAACCCCAGCAGCCCCTACCTCCGCCGGGCATCTGGGCGCTGAGACCCCTGAGGGGGCCGTGCCACCCTGCCAGCTGGCTTGGGCACAGGCGCCTCAGCAGAGCCCCAGCCAAACCCTTAGCCCCGCCCAAGCACACTCCTGCATCGCTGGTCCACCCTCCACCAGACCCTCTGCTCCCCACCTTCCGCTGTCCTCAGACCCCCAGCCTGCGGGTCCACCTCAGGGTCCGCGAGTGGACAGCCCTGCTGGCTCCACGGAGAGACAGCCTCTCCCCTCGGCTCAGGTGGCTGCCCCACTCCACCCTCCCGCCCCTCTTCGCCTGCTGCCTGTAAATGAAGGTAGTTTTGCCCCAAGGTTTTCCTCAGCTGTCTCTCCGTACTTCCTCTCATCCCTCTGCATCCGCTGTGCCAGGGGCTTGGTTCTCAGCTGGCACCGCTGTCCCAAGGTCCGGCCACTTCTTCAGCGGAGTCCTTTTGTTTGCTGTCAATCATCCACAACCTGGCGGGGGTGGGGAGTCGTCCGCTGGGTGAAGTGGGCGCTTCCTCATATCCCAGAGCCACATCTGAGACCACTGGCGCCAACAGGTGGGACCTCCTGCCTGTGCTTCCGTGGAGGCAGCCGCCCGCCCATCGCCCGCTCCTCTCCTGCTTTTCCCTTGTGCTGTCTTACGTGTGTCCGTTCAGTCACCGGTTTTCCTTTCTGGAAATCAGTGAGGTGAAAACAAACAGGATAGGAAGCTTCCTGCTTCCCCCCGGCTGGGCCCTGGGCACCGCTCCTGCCCCTGTGAGGTGGAGGGAGAGAGGGTTGGAGACCCCATCCCCACCCACAGCTCGGGGGTGCCTCCCTGTTCTGGTCACCCTGCAATGGGGGTGGGGTCCGTTCTGCCATGAGCTTTCTAGGGCCTAGGAAAGCGGCTCGGTCAGTTCACAGCATCTTTGTTCTGACACGGACTGGGGTAAAGAGGGGACTAGTGGGTGGCGTCACTCTGCCCAGGACAGTGGCCATGCCCCTCTTGTCTGCCTTCCTCGGTGGGAGACTCAGCCCCATGCCGAACAACAGGCTGAGATGATAGCCAAAGGCAGGAGATTCCCGGGGGGGACTCTTCCCCCGTTTCTGGAAGCAGAGGAATTCCAGCACAGCACACACACAGGGCCGTTCCCCGCACTAATGGGGCTGGGGCGGGGCGCACAGCAGCTCACTCTTGCTGCAAAACCGCACTTGGCACCTGGGCTAGAAATAGTTTGTCTGCAAACCTCAGAGTTTATTTTTGTGGCCAGATTTGATTTTCCAAGTGACCTGTCTCCTTCCTTACCTCGCACCTGCCCCAGCGGCCAGGGCTGCGGGAACAGTTGAGAGTCTGTGTCTGCAGGAGAGCACCTGGCTCAGGGGGGTGGGGGTGACACCCAGCCTGCATTCGGCAAGCTTTGCTGTGCACTGTGAGTGCTCAGAGGGAGGGGTACCTCTTTCTAATTTGCACAAAAATGCTGAATAGGCCAGAAGTGGCCCTGCCAGAGCCCTTCCTACTCAGGCAAAGCACTGTGCGTGCATCTGTCCTGTGACCGGGTGAAGAGATGCATCTGTCCCTTTTTGATGATCTCATATAGTCATGCGTCACTCAAAAGAACTTTTAAACTTCTATCTTCTGATCACAAACTCTCTCTGTCTCGTAACATGACAGATAGTGCCAGGAGCAATGGGGCTGTGTGTAGGAGGAACACCTACCACCATGCATTCCTTCATTTCTTCAGACACCTTGTATGTTGCTGTAGATTTGGGTTCCAGCAAGGTCAGACAAAAAGCCCTGTCCCCAAGGAGCTAGCAGTCCAGTGGGGAGACCAGCAAGTAAATGCATTCTTGCAAGATTTGATAAATACAACAATAGGAATTCATGCAAAGTGCTCAAAGGACAACTCATCCACTCAACAAATACTTCTTGAGCAGCTCCTACATGCCAGGCATTGTTCTAGGCCCTGGGGACACAGCAGTGACCTTGTGAGACAAAGTCCCTGACTCAGCTCACATTTGAGGGGATGAGAGTGCTCAGCAACTTAGTTTGGTTGGAACCACAGGCTTCTGAGAAGAGATGACTCGAGCTGGACATTGACGTCTCGGTGTGTGTGTGCGTGCCGGGAACAGCTTGTGCAAAGGCCTGGACACATAAAAAGACTGGAGAGCTCAGAGACTCTCCGGCAGCCTCGTGCTCTGGGCAGTCACTGCCCTACCCCTGATTTGTCAGAATGTCCAAGGCCAAGGTCATAGGACTGATTTTACCTCCTCCTGTGACCTAGTGCTTTTAGTTTGCTAAGTATTTTCACATAATTCCCTACACTTGGTCCAGAGGAGGACCCCAGAGGCATTATTATTGCCATTATACCAAGCAGCAAGCTGAGGCCCAGAGAGGGTCGCTGTCTTGCCCAAGGTCACACAGCCAGTCGAACCAGAGTGGGAACCAGAGCCCTTATCTCCGGGTTCCTCATCCAGGGGCAACTTCTGCCTGCATTTCAACTGCCAGACCTTGTGTCGAAACCTGAAGAGCCTGAGCAAGTGTCAATCATGTGCCTGCCCGCCTTCCACAAACATTAGTTGAGCACCTACTATGTGTCAAGCCCAGCATTGAGTGACCATCCTCTGGGCCTCAGTGTCATCCCAACCCCACCCAGGAAGAAAATTGAAAGACTCACAACTGGCTTGCCCTTCCTTCCACCCATCATGACCCAAAGGTCTAAAGACCGTGGGCGGGCCAGACCCAGCTGTCACCCACCTGTACCACGTTGAACAGGGAACAGAATTACTGTCGCAGGCTGCGTCCCCTCACTGAGTCCTCCCACCAGGCCACTCAGAGGCGCATTAATGACAGCTGCCGGTGCTTATTTTTACGCTCGCTTGTAAGTGAGCAGGATGCTGAGAGAAAAGGGAGACTTGAGCCTCGTTCCAGAGCTGGAGCTCGCCTGTGCGAGGCAGCCGCAGCTTAGCAACCCTCATGGGCCGCCTTTTGATTTGTAGCAGCTCATTTGGATAAAAGCATCTGGTTCGTAAGGTAGCAACAACAACAACAACAACATCATTAAAAGTATATTTCTGCTTTTACAAAGTAACCTAGTAACAGCCCAGGAGGTAACAACTAACCTGGTCCCCCTTCTCTAGGTACACGGACTGGTCCTGAAAATGGGGAATGAAAGTCAGGACACTGAGAGGGTCTATCCAGGGTCCCTCTCAGATCGGTGCTCACGGATGTGCAGGAGACAGCCCCCCCGCCCCAGCCAGCCAGGGAGCCTCGCCCTCCCATTAGCGCACAGAGGAGGCATCCTGCCTCTCCATCCCAGAATAAACAGTGCGATTATTTATTTAGCACCAGCTCAAGGCTTTCGGAGATGCACTCAGAGTGCTTTGCCATCTTGCACAGGTGCACGCACTACCAACTTATGTATCAAATAAAGCAATCCGACCCCACACCCACTAGCCAAACTCACCTCCTGTGACCCCCACCTGCAAGCGTGCACACATGCACGGCCTCTGCTCCCATCCAGGCAGATCCCTGTGCTCCTAACTGACACATCACACCTCCAGGCACTTGCCCAGCTAAGCCAGAATCTCCCAGAAGAGCCCCTCCCACCCCCACCCCCACCCGTCTCCTGGCAAAGTGCTCCCATGAGAATGGGAATTTTCTCTCTTCGGATCCCCTGACACTGTTACTCTCCCCAGCACCTATATGATTCTTCTTGGGTCAAGTGCAGTCCTTTCGCTGTCCAGTGTGCTCAAGGCTCACCCCCGAGCACTGGGAGCCCTGTGGGGGCGGGAGAGCTCCCTGCAGAGCCGAGCACATGCTGAACACTGGACAGGAACTGGTAACAGAAAAAGTCCATTTGCATGGCCTCTGCTGTGCTCCTGGTCCCTCAGCCCCTCGCTTCCCTTCTACCTCTTACCTGGCACCTGGCTGTTTTCTCTCGTCTGCCTTGGAAGACAGCTGGGAGTCCCCTGAGGGCTTGGGCTGTGTCACAGTACGGTCCCTCCCCAAAGCGCGGCACACGCAGGCTCTGGAATGTTTCTGGGATGAGCGTTGGCATGGGCGCTTTGCTCAGAAGCATCTCATTTAACTGTCTCCACCTGTCTGCTCAAGGGCCAGCCGTGCCTGTCCGACCAGCCGCCCACCGGAGGGCAGTGAGCGGTGCACTGACCGTCCTTCCAAGGCCACAGCCCTGCGGGGACACCACACACCCAGTCCAGCACCCTCCTCTCTGCTGTTCTAGGCACAGTTCATGGTCCAGGGAAAGACAGGCCACCCCGGGTCCCACTCTGCTCAATTTCACATTTAAGCCGCATTTAGAAAGGTGTGTGCCCTGTTCAGAGGGGCCTCACGGAATCCACTCATTCATCCGCTTGGGAAGTGTTTATAGTAGGCAGCACAGTCGAGTGGTCAAACGCACAGATGGTGGAACCAGACCCCCTGGTCCCAACCCCATCCCTGCCCCTCACCAGCTGTGCACCTGCCAGACCGTTACCGAAGCTCCCCGTGCCTCAGTTTCTCCATCTACAGAATAGGGTTATAATACCTACTTCATGCGGTGATTGTAGGACTAAATGGTTAACAGAATACAGCAGGTAGAAAAGCGCGTGAAACAGAGCTGTGGACAAGCGTTTGCTGTTATGATTCCAAGGGGCTGGGCCCCCAGCCGAGTCGTGGACTGAGTTCACACTCCCTTCAGGACCACACGACCTTGAAGGAAGCTGCTGGTGTGCCAGCCCTGCCCTCGCCCCTGTCGGTCAGTCGTCAGCAGCCTCTGCTGCCGTGGGCAGGGACCTCTGCTCTGAGCATCTTGAACCCGACGGTGTGTGAGTGACCATCAGAGACCCTGGGTGGCCCTGGGACCTGGAAGCACGTCCCCATCCCTCTTTGGATCGCAGAGGTTTTTGTCTCCATCTCTTCCATGAGGGAGTCAGATTCAGGATGGATGCCCGAGGGCCAGTCGGGCTCTGTCCCTAGGAGTGACATGTGGATGTGGCTACGTGGAGGCTTCTGGGACTTCGCCGCAGTTAGCGCTGTGGCTTCAGAAGGTGTGTCAGCTTGTCCTTGGGGCATCTCTCATTAACAATTATGAAGTCATTATCTGGTAAATAATGTATAACCCAAGAGATGGGATAAGCTGCCAATAAACAATAATCCATTTAGAGGGAGGCTGGGCCGGGGCCCGGGCAGCGGGATGATGGGCTCCTCCTCGCCTGTGGTGTCGGCCGCACCTAAGAGCTGGCAGCGCTGGCCTCTCTGGAGCCCTCCCCCACCCCCACCAGAGGCATCACCCCACCCCACCCCCAGCTCAGGCAGGATTTTGTCTCTGGAGTAAGAACAGTGGGTACTGAGTGTTGACCGGGTACCAGGGCTATGCTAAGTGATTTACATGCCCTTTCCCCTGAATCCCCCCAATAAGCCTATAGGTGGGGGTCTGTTACTGTCCCCCTTTGCAGAGAAGGAGACTGAAGTTCAGAGAGTCCAGATAACTCACCCAAGGTCTCACCCAAGGTCAGCAAGCCTTGGTCTGGGACTCAGGTCGGTGTGACCTGAGAGTCACTCTAAACCACTTTCCCACTTCCTCCCACTGGGGGCTTTTACCTCTCCGTCACTTGTCCGGCCTTTGTCCCTTGTGACCTGTGCCCTCCACCCTACACTGGGAGCCCTGGAGGGCCTCCAGTCCCCTGACCAAGGCAGGTGTTTCGGAGGCTGAGGACCACAGCTTCACAGGGCTGGTCAGCTGGTTGGTGGTGTGGTTAGGCTCGCTGGTAGGGGCCAGAGCGAGGGCACAGGGGAGGGAGGAGGAGGGAATGTCTTCAGGACACTGTGTCTGGACATCCCAGCTTCTCAGAGGCTGGATGCACTTCTGATCAGGGGACACAGGGCAGCATCCTGGCCGTGCTCCACGGCGAGCTCCAGCCTGGGGCAGGGAAGGAGCTTTGGCCCAGATGGCATGAACTTGGGCAGTGTGGGTTGCCGTTAGAGTTGGGTTAGTTCTTCCAAGAGAGGCTCCTGTCCTGCCCAGACCCCTCCCACCGCCAGCAAGGCCAGCAACATGCCCTATGCCTGTAGGACCGTTTTAAAGACCTCCCTAGAGGCCCCCAGTCAGGGAGGGTCCCCTTGGGGTATCTCTCTTACTGCTGAGAGGCTCCATTCTTGGTTTCTCCAAGGTAGGAGTACAGCCTCAGCACCCATACAACCAGTCTCCCTGGGGCCTGGGGCCTCGAAGGGTCTTGGTTACACTTCTCGGGCAACCAGAGCCGCCCTCGTAGGGAGCCTCAGGAACAGGCTGGAGCTGCTGGAGGCCGGGCCCTGAACGTCTCACGTCCGGAATGTTGTCCAGACCTCGGAGGCCAGGCCTGTGGTGGAGGAAGCCACAGTGGTTACCAGGCATGCTCATTTCTTAATAACTCGGTCTCCAGCCCAAGAAGAGGCCCGTTTTATCCCTCTGACCACCCCTACTGCGGTCAGCGGGTGGTCAGGCCTGGCAGACGCAGAGACCCAGGGTAGATTCGCCTTGCTGCCTCCCAGAACAGGTTGAAACAGCAGAACCGACTCCTCTCCTTTGAGCAGAATCGCCTCCCAGGAGGTACCGCTCCGGTCCTGCTGGCCAGGCCCCCACCCTGATGGACACCCATCCCCGCCCCTTCCCCAGCTCCTCTGCTTCCAGAAATGTGGAAAGAGTCCACCCCCGGGAATCTCCTGCCTTTGGCTGATCATCTCAGCATGTTGTTCGGTGTGGGGCTGAGTCTCCCACGAGGAAGACAGACAAGGGGGGCACGGCCACTGTCCTGGGCATGGTGACACCCCCCGTCAGTCCCCTCTTTACCCCAGTCCCGTGTCAGAACACGGATGCTGTGAACTGACCGAGCCGCTTTCCTAGGCCCTAGAAAGCTCGTGGCAGAACGGACCCCACCCCCATTGCAGGGTGACCAGAACAGGGAGGCACCCCTGAGCTGTGGGTGGGGATGGGGTCTCCAACCCTCTCTCCCTCCACCTCACAGGGGCAGGAGCGGTGCCCAGGGCCCAGCGCCCAGCGGGGGGAAAGCAGGAAGCTTCCTATCCTGTTTGTTTTCACCTCACTGATTTCCAGAAAGGAAAACCGGTGACTGAACGGACACACGTAAGACAGCGCAAGGGAAAAGCAGGAGAGGAGCGGGCGATGGGCGGGCAGCTGCCTCCACGGAACCACAGGCAGGAGGTCCCACCTGTTGGCGCCAGTGGTCTCAGATGTGCTCTGGGATATGAGGAAGCGCCCACTTCACCCAGCGGACGACTCCCCACCCCCGCCAGGTTGTGAATGATTGACAGCAAACAAAAGTAGCATTTGGGCGGGAGGGGGGGGCATCTTCGGGGAGGGGAGACTGGGCCTTTGTCATGAGGCAGAGCATGGCATTTCTGTGGGCTGTGACAGATAGAAAGTACAGCCTTCCTCCGACAGCCCCCCAGAAATGCTGCTCTGTGATGCGGGTCCATGTGACTTGCCTTCCCGTTCTCAGCGAGGGGTGCCGCAGGGCTGCGAAGTGACGAAGTGACGTCTGGCGAGGAGGCGAGGACCGGCCAAGCCTGCCGTCCTGCAGTCACCCCTGGGGACGGATCAGCCCTAGCACTAAGCTGCTCCCAGAGACCTCCGGGGAAGGAAATTCCATCAGCTCCCAGAGTCCCGGCGCAGCGGCTCCTGTGGGCTTTCCTTCTATCTGACCTAAATCTCCCCTGCTGCAATTGAAGCCCATTTTCCCTTGTTTTGTTTTGAGTGGAAATGGAGACCAGCTAGTCCCCAGCTGCCTCCAAACGCAAGGTGAGTCTGAAGTCCTCTGTACCTCCTCCTGGGCTGAACCTTCTCAGAAAGCTGCCCTGCGGAATCCCCACCCGCTGAAGCCCCCAGAGAACCGCTGTCAGATGAGTGCAGGAGACAGGCCCCGCCAGGGAGACCTGGGTGGCAGAGCCCCTCCAGTGGGTGCACCGCTGAGGTGGCCCCTGGGAAAGGGGGACACAGCAGGGAGATGGGCGTGTGAGCAGATCAGCACCACCCGGGGATGTGCTGGGAGGAGTGTGGCCCGGATGCTGGGGACTTCCTGCAGGAGGTGGCAGCCACATTAAGTCCTAAGGGGGGACGGGATGTCAGTTACGTCCGCTGGGGTGAAAGGGTGGGCCCTCAGACAGATACCAGGAGGGTTCTCATCCTCTGCAGGTCCTGCGTTTGGGTTTGAAAAAGTTGTTCTTTTCCTGGTGTTCCCCCTCGCCCGGCGCTTGAGCAGCCTGCCCCCGCTGAGGGGGGTGCGGGCCCCCCATCCTCACACTCATCCTCACCTCCTTCCGGGCCTTTCTGTTGGCCTCCACCTCCTGGGCCCGTAGGTTTCCGTCTTGTTTTTGTGCCTTTTTCCTTCTGGGAACAAATAACCCCCACTTGTTCCTGCTAAACATTTGCTATTTTGTAGGCCATGGAAGCCAGTTCCTGGAAGAGTTGGGTTCATGGGTGAAAAAAAAAATGTTTTTTTATTTCATTGGAAAGCAGTGGATCACGGCTAAGTTCTGGGTTTGAAAAGCAGTGGCGCTGAGTGCCTGACAGCGCCAGGCGGGCGCGTGAATGCAAGGGGAGAGTCTTTATTTTTCCAAGGCCGCTGGAATTAAAACCTCCCCACTCGGTAGGAAAAATGGAGAGACACGGAATCCCTTTTCCTAAGCAGATATCTAAGCCTGAAACGTGAGCAACGTCATCTGACTTTGTTTCCATTGCTCAGCCAGTATCCCCTCCAAACTGCTTGGCTTCGGCACAAGGAAAAAAAAAAAAAAACAACAACAACACATTGATTGGATTTAAATAATGGAATTGCCATTAATATCTTGCATAAAAGATGATTGATTCTGACTTGGATTTATGGGAAATTGGGGCTTGTAAAAGTAAACAGAGTGGCAGTCATTCAATATTAATGCTGGTTTCTGTACCCACCCCCATGAGGGCTATTTAAATGGATGGGCTCCCAGCTGGACCACGGGGGCCTCTGCAGGGTGAGGCGGGCAATCCTGGGCCCAGGCCGGTTGCCCATGGTGCCAGTCTAGGAAGCCAGGCTGCACCCTACCCCTCCTTCCTTCCCATTGTTAGATCCTAATTTGACAGTAACCGTCCTTTTTATCAAGAGGCTGCAGGTGCTCCGGCCTCTGGGCAGACCAGCCTCTTCACCTCTCGCTGTGGAAGCCCACTGCCCCTGGTAGGACCAAGGACTCCTGACGGCCCAGAAAGTCTCTCCCTGTCCCTGCACCCTTAGGAGCTCCGCCCGTCTCCGGGCATGCACAGGTGGGTGGGTGCAGGAGCCGCTTCAGCGTCCAGCTGTGCTGTTCTTCCAGCCCCCGGCTCCGGTGGACGGACCTTTAGTGCTGGGACTTGTGGGCTGGGCGTTTTGGGACGAGTTTCTCCAGAGACTCTTTACACCTGCTTGCTTGTGAAAAGGTGGAGGTGAGGCCTGGGTCCTGCAAGAAAGTGGTGGCAGGGCCCTAAATGGCCTCCAGCTCTTCTTAGGAAGGGGGCGTGATTGGGGGGCGGGGGGAATGTCAATCACCGCAGCATGTGGGCAGCTCCCACTCGTGCCTGTCCCCCACAGCTGGGCCATCGGCTCTGCTCCTAACCCTCTCCCTCCCAGGTGGCTGCCCCTTTCACCCCTGTCCCAGTGGTTTGGAACCAGCTCTTCAGGTGTTATTGATCTCCTGTCCCTCAGCTAGGAACTGGCAGCTCCCAGACCTACCCCCAGGGCCTGTCCATCAGGATGCTCCTCCGGGGCCACAAGACCTCCCAGAACTGGTCGTCTTTCCTCCAGCCCGTTGCTCTCCCTGAGCTCCCTACCTCTGGGAATGGCCACACCATCTACCCAGTCCCCGAGTCACAAATTTGGAGTACCTCCAGCCCTGTCCCCGTCACTTTCCAGCCGCACACCCCAGAGTGATCTCTCTAGGGTACAAACCGCATTGCCAGTCTGTACCATAAAGCCCAGAAGCTGCCTTTTGAAACTCCCCTCCCCCACCCCATGCAAAGGCACCCTCGGTGACCATGCACTGGTACTTGATACCACAGGCCTTTTCTGTGCTGCTTCCTCCACCTGGAGCCATTCTGTCCACTTCTCTGGGCCTGCCACCTAGGCCCCCTCCCAGGGCAGAATCAGCCATTCCCTCCTTCCTACTCCGTGACATGGTGTTCAGACCTTTCGTGCAGAAAAGGAAATGAACCTTCAAGGGCCTCTGTGTCACACATGCTTGGGGCTGCCCTCCTTGCCCACACCGCTTTTTTGAAACATCGGTACACCCCACAACCCCTGCTGCTGATAGCAGGTCAGGGGACCCCACCCCCAGCCCCAGTTTACTGGATAAGGGGCAGATTCCTGACCTCAGGGGTGCCCTTCCATCGGCTGGCCAGCACCACAGGGCTGATGGGTCCTGACTTTAAGAATTAGCTAGATCAATAGGATGTCCCTCCTCTGGAAACAGGAACTAAGGGGACCAAGCCAGTTCCATTTGGGGCCAGCAATGGAATACAGATGCAAGGCAAGGGCGACTGTTCTGGGCTCCCTGTGTGACACAGAGCAGCCAACTGGCGAGGAAAGAAAAAGGGAGACGATGTCCCTGGAGAAGATCCTTGAGCAAGAGACAGAGCTCATCGTGGCTGGTCCCTGAAGCTCTTCTGGTTCCAGCCCCTCTGCTGGTCCCCTGCAGCCGAACCCTAATCTCAGATTCCTCCCTTTGGCATGAGCTGGGGTGTGTGGGTTCTCTGTAGGGAAACCAAAGCACCCCAATCAGAATAACTACTTTTGAGTGCTTTGCAGTAATCCAGCCAAATAAGAATCGTTGACTTGGTTCAGCAGACCCTCACCAGCTGTAAAAATTGCCGTTTTTACAAATGAGTCAACTGAGGCTCAAAAATGCTAGGTAGCATGCTCACAGTGCCGGGGCGAGGAAGTGACAGAGCCGAGACGTCGACAGTCTTTCTCACTTCAGCCGAGGCTCCATCCTTGCGGCCTCCTCGCTGCATCCCATCCCGTGGGGTGTGTTCACTGCTCCTGTCTCCCACTCAGGGCTCCTGGAAGACAGGGCCTGTGTCTCGTCCGCCATCGTCCCCCACTGCCCACCACAGGCTCTGGCACCCCACAGGCATCCATGTCTGATGGGTACAATTCAGTTTTCATGCAGCCCTCAGAAAAGGCCCTAGACTCTGAGCCCCAACACCAGAACTCAAGTCCTACCCCTCCCCACTGTGGTTGTGTCACCCTGGGCAGGTCACCTGACTCTCCCTCATCTGCGACAAAAGACCGAGTCTCCGTTGTAATGAGCAGTTGATTGGTGGCTTCTGGGGCTTTCTTCCTGCTCTGAAAGAACTCGGCTCTGTCATCGGTGCCTTGCCTACCTCCCAGGAATGACGTCAAGTGGAAAACACTGCACACGCGCAGCCAGCGGGGTGTTTACCCCGACCCGTTCTTGCAGGGAGCGCTGCCCTTTCCCGCTGGCCTCACGGGCTCAGCATCGACCCCCGAGGCCCCCTCGCCACGGCCTCTTCTTTCATCGCTGGCCGTTGCGGGGTCTGTGCCGTGGCCAGGCCGGCCACGATTTTCATGCACCCCTGGTAGCACCGTTATCTAATGAGGATGAGATGCTTACACATATTTTCATTCTTTTAAAAAAAAATTGGCTATTAATTTGTCAGAATTATTCATATTTTACTGATATTTTCCATGTATCTAATCAGGGAGCTCATGAATAGAAATGAAACTATTTAAATACAGAGATGGTGTACATTGTAAGATCTTGTTTTCTCAAGCTGTTTCATAATGCAGTGAATACATTTATTTCTT
This sequence comes from Tadarida brasiliensis, assembly GCA_030848825.1. Lineage (NCBI taxonomy): Eukaryota > Metazoa > Chordata > Mammalia > Chiroptera > Molossidae > Tadarida > Tadarida brasiliensis. The sequence continues at coordinate 65,254,140 of CM061270.1, read as the reverse complement.
CTAAAAACAGGTTTTGCAACCCTCAAGAAACACATTTTTAAGTCTTCGATTAAATATGACTCTATTCAGATTGCTGAATTGGTGTAAGGGGCAAGTGTGCATGTGTGTGTGTGTGTGAGTCGTATGTGTGAGTGTGTGTGTGAGTCTGTGTGTGTGTGTGTCTGTGTGTGTGTGTGTGTCTGAGTCGTGTGTGTGTGTGGGAGTGTGTGTGTGAGTCGTGTGTGTGTGAGAGGCGCGTGTGTGTGTGTCGTGTGTGTGTGTCGTGTGTGCGTGCATGTGTGTGTGTGTGAGTCGTGCGTGCGTGTGTGAGTGTGTGTGTGTGAGTCACATGTGTGTGTGTGTGAGTGTGTGTGTGAGTCGTGTGAGTTGTGCGTGTGTGTGTGTGCGGTCGCTTGAAGCATGTGCATTGTTTTCTGGTCTTCTCCACTGGGACAGCAGACTTTTTGGTGAGAAAAGCGGAAAACACACTTGGATCAAACCTTTAGGACGGATGGATGGCGAAGTGAAAATACAAATTGAAACTGGGCTGAATAATATTCGCGATGATTGTTTGTGCAACGTCGACTTTGAAACTGCTCAGAATTCCGGCAGCACTCATCGGCACGGAAAGAGGCTTAGAATCATTAAACAAAGGCAGATATTAAATATACTGCTGCTATCTCTTGAAATATTAGCAAGTAATGTAAAACACATGGCATCTCCTCAATGGAAAATCTGAGAATACAAATTATAATAGTTGTCTTATAAGACCTCTGGGAAGCTCGAATTCAATTGCTTAATTCCATTAATAACAAACTATTACTCTAGCTATTAAAGCAACATAAGGTAATAGAGATCACGTCGAGAGATTGCACGGAGGCTCTCTCCACCTCACACAAATTTATTCAGGGGCATTGATAGATTTTAATTGACTATGGCAACTGAATAGCAACAAAGGAAATTGAATGTCTTTTGAAAAGCCTCACATTTTGTAGAAGCAAATAGCAACACCGAAATGAGGGTTTGGGGGTGCCGGGAGCGGCAGGAAGGATGTTGGGGAACATCTGCACCAGCAGCTCCTCCATAAAAATGCTTTCCTGTGACCTCAACAAAAAGCTTCTTGGGAACAGGCAGGCCACAGGCCCACGCACCCGCCCCCCCCCTTTTTTTTAACCTCCATGGAGTCCAAGCTGAAACAAAAGCCAGGCTGCTGTAAAGACACGAGCTCGTGAATGTCCATGGGGCACGCTTCCCGGACATGAGACTGCAGAGACCTCCGTGCAGGCTGCCACGTCCTCCCAGGAGAGTTCTGAGAACAGGGCTTGTTTCGGCCTGAGGGCCTGGCGATGGCGTGAGTGACCCCTCATCGTGGCTTTGAAGCTGAGGACCACTCGGCTGCCCATCTATTCCCGGATGGATTCTGGCGACCTGTCACCTACTTTCCTCTTTCACTTTTGGGTCCTCTGCCCACTGCTCATGGCCTTCTGCCTTCTTGCCGCACCCTGTGCCGTCAGGGAGTCTTTCTGCCCCGCATGTCACGCAGGCCTTCTTTCTGCAAAGTTAGTGTGTGTCTTAGCTCAGACTGCCATAGCACTGTGCCACCGCCTGGGTGGCTCAAACGACAGACAGTGAGTTTCTCACAGTTCGGAGGATGGACGTCCAGGATCGGGGTGCCAGCACAACCAGATTCTGGTGAGAGGTTCCATCCTGGCTCCCAGGTAGCTGCCTTCTTGCTGTGTCTTCAGAGTGGAGGAGGAATGAGGGAAGGAGAGGGGAGAGCGAGGGGTGAGTGCTTTCTGGGGTGTCTTCTTATAAGGACACTAATCCTATTGGGTCAGGGCCCCACCACCCCAGAACCTCATTTAACCTTAATTAGATTCATAAATATTCTATCTCCAAATACAGTCACATGGGGGGGTCAGGGCTTCTACACAAATCTGGGTGGGGGGATACATTCAGTCCATAGCAGTGTGGGGTCCTCCTTCCATCTTGTTGAGCTAATCTCCCCTTCTCCATTCACCCGCAATCCCAAGGACCTGGGGCCCCAGTGCTGCTCCGCTCCTCTGTTTGAAGGAAAACCCATTTTAAAGGGAACTGGATCAAGATGTGAGGGACTCCTGGAAGCATGCCCGGGGGCATCCCAGCAGGTGGTAGGAAGCCTTGCAGGCAGTGCAGGAGGTGGCAGGGAGGACACCCCCATACCATGCTTGTTGGTGGGTTGGTCTGGATCAGTGCGCCATCCGGCCCAGGGGAACATGACAGTGTTTCTGCAGAGGGCTTGAAGGCCGAGGCTTTCCCCTGGTGTTCGTGTATGTCCTGAACCTCGTCTGTCTCACTTCAACCTGGGGGATGTTCATTACCTTCGCCCTGCGTGGCGGTAAGTGTCAGGTTCAACTCTGCTGCGTCCACTGGGATCGGGGATGTTCTCTTTCCCACTGCCCGTGGGTCCCAGCTTATCTCCAGGACATCACAGAGGCACTCTGGAGGGCTGGCTGGCTCCACGCACCGTCACCTCTGTGCCCACAGTCCCAGCCGGGATGCCAGCCCTGCTTGCCTCTGTCGGAACCAGACTCTGGCTGTGATGCCCAGGAATGGGCTCTGGCTCGTGGCTGTGGGCACCGGCCTCGCTGGCACTGGGAGAAGCTAATCCTGCCGTGACTGCAGCACACGCATGTGTTCGAAAACCTCCTTGGCAGGCAGGACCTCCTAATTTTTTTCACTTCTTGTGATTAGCGCTGCAGACTAATCCTAGCACCAGACTCAACACCAGCTGTTCTGCTTGTTTTTACTTATAAACCAAACCCTTGAGCTGTTGCCGCATTGGCTGGCCCACTGTTACCTGAACTCGAGCTGCAGCCAGGCACCTAAGGCATGACCTCAGGGGAATCGTCTGTCACCTGGCTGCCTGTGTCCTTCAGAGGGCTAGTGAGGGCCACACCCGGTTCCAAAGAGAACTTCATCATACCTGCGAAGACAGTCTGAGAGCCCAGTTCCCAGAGCCAGACTGATCCTGGAAATTTGATTTTGCATCCTGAGACATCAGGCATCCTTGGATCCCATCTAAGATAGCTCTGAAATAACACACGCAACATGTAGGTAAGTTGTATAACTCGAGAAGAAAATGAACACGCATGGTCCTGCCTCTGACCTGAAGAGCTAGAAGAGTGCCAGACTGTTGAAATTACCTGGTGTTTTTGCTCAGTTCTTCTCAGCGTCTCTTAAAGGAGCTCTGCAGACAGGGCACTGGCCTTGGCATCTGCCCCCACCCCGCCTGCTTGCTGTCATCTGGAGGACAAGGACCTTCTCCCAGGGAGCCCCCCGTTTGCAGCAGCAGCACCTCCACTCTTCAGCGAGGGCCTGTCCAGGAAGCAAGGCCGTGGTGGCCTCCAGCCCAGCAGGAATGGCCCCGGCGCTGTCCCGTGACGTCCAGGGAGGGCGACCAGACAGGAGCTGTCCGCTTTGTGAATGTCTGTGGCGTGTCTCCTTCACAGCCCCACGGCGGTGCTCGGGGGGAGCTGATTTGCAGCACGCAGACACGGGAGCTCGGGCTCCGCACCCTCAGACACCATCAGTGTGCATTTCTGTGGGAATTTCCCACACACCTAGAAGGCCCTAAGAACAAATCAGGGAATTTGGCATATGGGCCGTTTGCCCTCCAAACTCTCCAGCAGCAAGAAGAAATGTGATTGTCAGAAATATCCTGTTCCTGGCGAAAGCACATGCAATCAGCTCTGTACATTAGGAGACATAAGTTACGGTTATATTATTAGGTCTGCACCACATAAGAATCATGAGTTGCTCATAAGGCAGGAAACAAAATCAAACAAAACTAGGAGTCCTTCTGGGATGACTGAACAGCCGATCGTAGCCACCTCCACCCAGCCGGGCAGTTTCTCTTGGTACAAAATGTCTGATTTTCTCTGTCCTCACGTGTTTGGGTCAGGTTGGTTTCTTTCTTGGTAGTGGCAGTGTCCTTGAAAACAGTTCAAGGAAATCGCTCTTTTTCCCGCATTGGCAGCCTGTCCGTGGTTTTGCCTCTCCAGTGCACACTGGCCATTTGGTTCTCTCTCTCCTTCCTCCTTTCTCTCCATTCCTCCTTCCCTCACCTGATTCAGAATTCCTGATCAGAGGACCACGCAGGGCAGCCGGTGGTTTCCTGGGGTGCAGTGGTGCTCACTCGTGCTCGCTCCTCACAGTGCTCATGCGTGTGCTGCTTCACACCCTGCCCACCCCCAAAACATTTCAGTTACCCAGGCCTGTGGGGGCGGGGGCAGAGCGACAGTGATGCAGCCGGGACGAGCGGAAAGAGACCCGCAGGCCCCTCTGCCCGGACACAGAGCGGCTGGAAGGACCTGCAGGATCTCAGAGCGGGAGACCAGCCCGGAGGAGTCAGGGATGCCCGTTAGCTCCCAGGCGTCTTCCACGGGCTCCTACAAAGCCATGTAGCCTGGACATCTACGGAGAGAAGCGAAACGCCAGCTGGGTGGAGAGGCGGCTGGTGTGCACGTGACCTGAGGACAGCCCTGAACTGCCAGCGTGACTGTGGTCAGGAGTGGGGCGCGGCCGTGGCCTCCACGTGGAAGTCGAGCGGAAGCAGCCGTATGGACCCCTTCTGGAAAACAAGCCTGTGTCACATGAGCACTGAGCAGAGAGAGGCCAGGGGACAAGACTGGTGTAAGGGCTGCAGGAACGGTTGACTCGGGATGCGGGCCCGAACCCTAGGCTCTTACACTGGCGGGGGAAGCAAGGTCCTGTTGTTACCGGAGAACTGCGTGGATTGCCTTTCTCCGTGGCTGGTGAGAGTGGGGTTCTTACAACATCTCGAGAAAAAGAATTTTCTAAGACTCGCACAAGAGAAGGAGTGGTCTTTATTTGCGTGTAGTTACATCTCTGGGGCTCTGCGGTCCCATTTGTCTTAGTCCAAAGTAGAGCCGAAAGCAAAGCCAGCGTCCGGAGTTTCCGTTCCGTGTGGGGTTGAGTCTGGCTCAGCATCGCACCGATTCCAGCCCATCAGTCCACGTGTGAGGGTCGACATGGCTGTGGGCTGTGTGGCGAGTGCAGGGTGCGAGCCCCGCACGCAAGAGAGGGCCAAGAGGGCGCACTCCCTGTGTTCAGGAGTTTAAATGCCTTCCCGAGCTTGCAGTGGCCACGCCTGTTCTGGCCAGTTACCTGTTCCAGGTATGACTGACAGGTAAGCATCTTCCCACGTCACCCAGACCTTACTGGGCATGCTTCAATCTGCCTTTGTCCAGGCCCTTCCTCCGCTGGTCTGCGGGGAACAGACTTGGAGAAGGTTAATGCACAGCTGTCTGGCAAAGCTGTATAAATGGCAGGCCTGTATTACGTGGTCTCCCCTTTGCTCCTTGCCTGTTATTGATAACCAGGTTTTTACAATGGCATCACTGTGGGCTCTCAAACTCAAATACTGGGCATGATAATTTTTGTTTGTTTTAGCGTGAAAGTCATCCCCCGGAAAGCGGGCCAGGGTTTTCCTGACAATCAGGAAGCCTGGGCTTGGGCAGCAGTACATCTCCTCCCTTCTGAGCAGCCCCCATGTAGACACCATTCTTCCATCTCCACTTGGCCTCAGTGCCAAGTGGGCCGGAGGCTGGAGTGCCAGCGAGAGGCCTTAGCATCAGGGGGTGTGGCAAACTAGAGCGGATGCCCAGCCAGGCGGGAGACCGCTGCCTGGGGCCTCCCTGTGCTCTGCGAAGTGGGGAGCCCAGGCCTCTGCGCAGAGAGAAGCCCCTCTGCCTGGGATCAGGAAGCAGGGGGATGGGAGGAAGTGGGTGGACGAGAAAGGGACACTGGTTCTGCTCTAGCCAGCACCCAGCCACACCACGGCCTTCTTGGCCCCTCCATTAGGAAATGCAGACAGGCCAGGGACTGCATGGACCCGTTCTGCCCACAGCCCGGAACCTTCTGCAGTCGCAGAGGTATTCCGTGCTGTGCCGTCTGTTGCAATTGAGCACTTAGAATGTGGTCCATGGGCTTGGGGACTGAATTTCTTATCCTATTCAAGTTACATTAAATTTAATTGGAATTGCCTCATTGGCTAGTAGCCACAGTGTTAGCAGCGTGACCCTAGAAGACCCGAGGCAGGGCCTCCCAAGACCCCAGGAGATCTTTGATTGTGTCCCTGGCTATGCCTTAAAGTGGCAGAGCCTGCCGAGCGCCCAGAGAGAAGTTAGCCTGGCATCAGGCCGGGCTGAACGCTTGCAGAGGTGCCCGCGACCAAGCTCTTTTCCTTGGTGGTTAGGAGATTGCGTGAGGCACAGAAGAGCCTACAGATGTTCCAAAGCCCTCTCTCTCCCGCTGCACAGTCTCCTCTCCTCCGCTGTCTGCGGAAATGGTTTTGCAAGGCTTTATTCGTTTTGGATTTGGGGGTATACCCACTGAAGTCGTCTCTGGGTTTCCACTTCCTGGCTGCTCAGGGTTCACTCCTGCCCAGGGCAGTGGGCTTTTCCGTAGACAGTTTAGTGTTGTCCACATCTGTCCCTTTGGGGGATTGCAGAGGGAATCGAGGGGCTGGCTGTCCCCGCTTGCAGGAAGTGGGCAGATGGGGAAGTTTGATAAACATTCCACTGAAACCGCCTGCCTTCTTTGGGTTAAGTTAGGACTGTCTGGAAAGATATGTATTTTCTCGTTCCAGAACTGCCGGGCCCAAGCAGTGGCTGGATTTTCGGTGGTTTGGTGAAGTGCTCTGGTTCTGGGGTAACTGATGGGGTAATGAGAATGTGAGTCAGAACCGAGGACGGAGAGAAACAGGTTATCAGCCCTTAGAGAACGTGGAGGCAGCCCCTGGTCTGTCCCCATCCCCACCCGCCCCCGAAGAGGCCAGGGCTGGGGAACCTTTTTCCTGCCAAGGGCCATTTGGATATTTATAACATCATTCACAGGCCATACACAATTATCAACTTAAAAACTAGCCTGCTCTATTTGGCCAGGCTGATTTGGTGAGGCGTGTGATGGGAGCTGGTGTTGATTTCAGCAGCCTTATGTGGCCCGCGGGCCTGACTTTGCCCACCCCTGATAAACCTTGGAATGGATTTCTCAGTAGAAAGGACTTGGAGATCCAGAGTCTTCCAGGTCCCTGGGGTGGTCTCTTAGGAAACAGTGGAGGGGAGAGGGAAATAGCTCGGCAATCTCGTGTTTATGGTACATCTTTTCTCCATGGACTGCTTAGGATTCTAAAACCTTAATCTTTGAGGCCCCTTCTCTAGAAATAGAGCCCTTGTCCCCTGGCTGAGAAGGGTAGGAGCGGATGGATAGAAGTTTTTCCTTTTACTAGGGTAGAGGGCTTAATGCTTTATTTAAGTGCATTTGCTTTGGGTTTAGCATTGGGGGAGTAATTAATTTATAGGGGACTCTCTATAGACCCGCAAATATTTATTGGTACTGTCTGTTCCCCAGCAGGGGACAGTGCATGACATATCTCTGTCCTAAAGGAGAGACTTCCTAGCAGCATCTGGGAGGGAGGAGCAAGATATTCAGACATGTTAGCAAGGAAGGACACAGGGTGGGATGGTCCTGCCAGACACTGGTGTGCAGAAGGCAGCAAGTCCAGGAGGGCTTCCTGGAAGAGGGAGAAACTTGACCTGGGTTTTGAGATGAGGAGAAGTCTTCAGCTGCCTGGAAAGAGTGCAGGGTGCTGTTGAATAGTTGGAACAAAGATATGGAGGTAGGAAAAAGAAGCCAGTAAGTGATGGGAAGCCATGGAGAAAGTGTTAGTATTATAATTTCCAATTATTTTGGTATATACTTGCTATGTTTAAACCTTATGAATTTGCAAACCACCTGGTATTTTATTAGATCCTGGTTTGTGGTTGTAGCAAATCAAGACCAACGTTAGGAAAAAACTCTATCCTCTGTCCTCACTACCTAGAGATGTCCCTTGACCATTACCAGCCCCCCACCCCCCCAGTGCACCCCAGGCCAGAAAGATGGAGAAACAGACAAGATTCTGATTGCAGTGACATTTTTATGTGATGGTCAATCATCTGTGACTCGGAAACCACTTTTAACGTATTTTCTCTGATTTAAAAACCCGTTTGACGCATTTGGAAGTTGATTTCTAGGCTTAGAAAAAAACCAATCCATTTTTTAGTTTGGAACCGTAATTAACTATTTCCTAGAAAAGAGTTTTAAAGCCTGATTACTTTCCCCAACCCCATATCTCCTGGAGGCTATTTTTTAAAAAATCAGATTTCAGATCATGTGCAGAGAGTGAGGAGCTTTTTCGAGTTCAGTTGCCGAGGTTGCACTTTGACATGCTTTCCAAGATCTGAGTATTTTTATAAATCATGATTATGCTACTGTTTAATGAGAACAAAAGTGGGCATAGCATCTGCTGTCTGTGCGCGCGTCTCCCGGCCCGTGTGTGCTGTCTGGAAGAGTGCAGCCCAGTCTGGAGAGCTGATGAGCGTCTTGATGAGCTCAGATTGCTTCCTGCCGTCGTTTGGGGGCCTCGGTGCGGGATGAACTGGGTCATCTCAGGGATCCGGGACGCGGGAGCTTCTCTGACTGACAGCTGCCCGAGGTGGCTGACGGTCCAGACTCAAGTCAGAAATCCCCGCTCTGCCCGGATGGACGCGTGGGGCAGCCTCTCTCCTGGTCCGGGCTGGGGTCTTGGGGGTCCATTCCTGCTAGACTGAGCTTCTCCGGGGCAGGAGTAGGGGCTGATGTCAGTGGCGTTGAACCTGGTGGGGACGCACGGCAGGGATGACTGCTGGTTGTGGGGACAGGCGGCTGTGAGACAGTGGGGAGAGCTCTGCAGTGTGGACGCCGAGGGTCACTTCAGGTCAGAGGCTTAACTCCCCTGCCGCGGCCCAGTCCTTGGTGTTCGGGTTGAAGAGCCTGTGTCAGCAAAGGAGTCTTACAAGTTGGGTATTCTTTGGTGATCTTTTTTAAGTTTTAGAGTGTTGTAGCATGTTCACTCCCTTTCAAAATAGTGAAACTAAAAATGTTTCTGATTTTCTAACTGTTACCAGTTTTATCTGCTAAACTCATTGTTCAGAATTCCTTACCACCACCCCCCTGAAGTTCCTGTCTAGATCAAGTTTAATATCACTTCTTAGGTGTACAGTTCAACCGGTTGTGCACCAACTGACTAGTGCACCCATCCTTGGAACTCACGTCCCTATCGAGACAGGGAACATTTCCGACGGAGCTCCTTGCGCCCCTTCCTGGCCGACTGCCCTAGTCCAGAAGCAGCCACTGAATGGTCTGTTTTTAAGATGCATCTTGGTTTGATGCTTTAATTTCAAGCATCACCTGTAGCCCAGGATTCCTTCTTCCGAGAGGTCTGCTGCGGGCTCCCGGGCGCAGCGGCCCCTGTGGTAGCCAGGCCCCGGGAGCGTCCTGCGGAGGTGGCCAAGCCCTGTGGAGGGTGTTGGAGGCTTGTCGGCTGCACAGCTGCACACCTGGAGCCTCGGCCCTTGGCGACACCTCCGGAGCAGTGGACGCAGGAAGGTGCCCTCCACGCTGGCTTTGCCATCTCTTCTGCAATTGTACCTGCCGAGCGGGAGGACTCCAGATGACAGGGACGGGGAGGCCGGCTCGCTGGCCTGCATGCCCAGCCTCAAACATATTGCTGTCCCAACAAAGAGCACAGTGTGTTCCTGAGCCGCTGCCGTGCGCTCCCAGGCTCTCTGGTGGGAGGGTCTCCCGAGAGGGGATCGGGTTTTTACAGGAGCTCCCCACACACTCACCACACCCCCCTTTATTCACCCCAGACTTTCTGGCTCCCGAGGAGGAGGACACGCACCTGGGGCCAGGCAGAGGGCAGAGACGCTTCTGGCCCTCTGACCCTCATGAAAAAAAAATTCTTGCAGAGCCACCTGTGTGCCCAGTTGGCTCCGCGTCTGAGTTCACCTCTCCTGGAGTGAGTCACCAGCCTCGGTGGTCAGCAGGCCTCCAGGCACGCTTTGGCCACTTCGCTTGTCTCTTTAGATGCAGTGGGCGTCTTAGTCCCATGATGCTGATGGCCACTGCACATCTGAGGGGGCTGTGCTGGGTTCCCAACCGCACCCCTAAGCTGTCACTGTCTCCAGTGAGTCAACAGCAGCACTGTGCGGGGCACGGCAGTACTCCCGGGGAGAAGCAGCCAGGCTCCTGGCTTGCAAGACGAAAGTAAACAAGCAACCAGGCTGAGGCGGGGTCCAAGCCCCTTCCAGGTCAGGGCTCTCCTTTGCAGGTCTCAGGCGTTGACTCTGTTGGTTTGGCCACTAAAACCCCATCAGGACTCAGGTCTATTTGGGGTGACCTAGGTTAGAAAAATGATTTCTTTCCTTTCCTCTTTCCTTTTTTTTTTTAATCCTCACCTGAGGACATTTCTCCATTTTTTGTTCAGATAGAAGGACATTTCTCCATTTTTTGTTCAGATAGAAGGACATTTCTCCATTTTTTGTTCAGATAGAGTGGGACAAAGAGAGAGAGAGAGAGAGAGAGAGAAACATCGACACAAAAGGGACACATTGAGTGGCTGCCTCCCACACGACCCCAACCAGGGCTGGGGACGAATTGCAACCAAGGTACGTGCCCTTGCCCGGAATCGAACCTGCAACTCATTGGTCCGCGGGCCGACACTCCAACTGCTGAGCCAAACCGGCCAGAGTGTTTCCCCTTTTCTTTTATTTTCTCTCTCTCTCTCTCTCTCTCTCTCTCTCTCTCTCTCTCTCTCTCACCTGTAATTGTATTTTCCTCTTTAATCGTAGGGCTTTAAATCAGGAAAAATAACCTGATAATGTATGTGCTTTCTTTAAATGTCACAGTCGTGCCCTTTATAAAATTACCCAAGGCATGAGAATTAGAGATGTAAATAATTAAGATGCATAGGACTGCAGCAGGGGTGGCAGATCAGATCTGGCGTGACACAGCCCTGGCCTGGGATGCAGGGACCCGGGTGTGGCCCTCACTCCACCGCTGCTGCCCCTCTGACCATCGACAGATCGTTTCCTGGCCTGTGCCTTAGCCTCTCCATCTGAGGGAGGGCTGGCCTAAAAGGTCACTAAAGTCACTTCCAGCATGACGCTCTGTGGTTCCATAATTTCTTCGACATCATTGATCATTTATATGTTTGCCATGATCATTGCCAAATTAGACGGGTGAAAGTTCAGTAGGTTTTAGAGATTCCATCAGGAAAATACAGAAAAGGCCATAGGAGGTAGTGCTGTGCCATCGATGGCTTATGGCTCCTGCAGACTCCTCGTGCGTCACCACCCCAACCAGCCGCCCCAGCCAGCAGACCCCGCGGCCTTGGGTGTCCAGCATGCAGGCAGCACAAGGGGCTGCGAGGCCCATGGCCACAGGTGAGGGGTGAGGCCGTGTCCCTGAGGGCAGCAGAGGGGACGAGGAGGCAGACAGAGGGTCTCGGCACCGCAGCCTTCAGTCCTGGCGCACAGTCCTCCGTGTTCTGCTCTCTGTGCTTCAGTGAAGAAGGGGTCACCCGCACGGCCATATGACTGCAGAACTCTCTGGTGTGCCCACGTCCTGCCCACACTCTGCCCGGTGAGTCTGCACCAGCCAGTGCGGGCCCCAAAACGGGGCTAAACCATATTCTTCTGGACGCTCCCTTAGGGCCCGAGGGGGCCTCCGGAGACTCTGAAAGGTTCTCCGGGTGACAGCTCAGGCCAGTAATAGGTCTTCTTTGGGACAATTCCAAGTCATGGAGGAAAGAGAATGTCATGTTCCATATACTCTGTCTACATCCAGACAGGTTTGTAGTCTATTGCACAAGTGTTTTTCATCCAAAAGCGAATCTTTTTTAAAAAATTAGTGTTTGGTGCTGAAAGTGACAAATGTCAGTTCTCTGGAAAATCCACTCATTTGGAAAAAACTCAAGCAGAGAGTTAGTGCTTTGACAGCCCACCAGCCCGAGCTGTTGGAGCAGGGGCCTCTGAGGCCCTGGCGGGCTGGGGTGGATGAAGCAGCGGCTGTGGGCGTGTCTGCACTGGCGCTCACGCCGCTCCCTAGGCCCCAGCGCCCCTGTCCCAGCCCCGGCAGTGGGGCTGCAGGCAGGAACTCAACTCGGAGTGTTTCCTGGGGCAGCAAAGCTGAGCCTGGCCAGCCATGCCCTCTGGAGCCCCAGGGGCAAGACCTAGGGTTTCCATCGAGGGGTCCTAGAGGCAGAGCCTGGCTCAGGGACTTTCCTGGAAGGGGGTAATAGCTCCTGTCACAGCTGGAATTAGAGGGGGAGGGGGCACTAGTTGGGCCAGAAGAAGGGTCTGGGCTATGGATTTCCTCTGGTTCTGGTGCAGGGTGGGCCCAGAATCAGACTGTAGCTCGGTCGACCCCTGGGGGAGGCCTGCCCTCAGGCCAGCACGTCCTGGGCACAGGCTAGGAGCCGCGGCTGGGCGGCTGTGTTCCCAGGCTCCTGCTTGAGGTTTGAAGCCCTGGCCCCTGGGTGTGCTCCCAGCCCCCCCTCCCAAGCCCGTCAGCCTCCACTCATGGTCTCAGTGACCTCATTTCCTACCTGGCAGCCAACCGGAACCTCCATGGGCAGGCCTGGCACTGCCGTCTGCCAGCCTAGCGCTAGGAGGCAGTTGTTTTCAGAAGGTCTTTCTGCTTTTCATCTTCCCACAGAGAACAGATCCCCTGATGTCTCTCATCACTTCTGCTGGAATGTTCAGTCTTCTGTCCTGTGAGCCTTTTACACACTGTACTTCAAGGTGTAAGCTGTTCACCCCGTCCCTCAGTTTCTGCTACCAGGTGCCTTTGCAGCTGGGGAAACTGAGGCCTGGGCCCTGGGGGGATGTTGGAAGACACTAGCCTGAGTGTCCCCAGCCCCAGTGACTGCGTCCCATCGTGCGGGGCTGTCTCCTCCCGGGTGTGTGCTGTGTGCTGTGTGCTGGGGAGGCCCTCTCTCCAACGGATGGGGCGAGGCTTCCCACAGGCAAGCCGCGGCTGCGGGTGAAGCTGCTTCTCCCCTCCATGCAGAACCCACTCTCCTGGCCGTCCTTGGCCCACAGTCTGCGTGACCCTGGCTTTGGAGCCGCCTTGCCTGTGGGCCGGCCCTGCCTCCTCCCTGCGTCCTGAGCAGCTTTCAAAACCCCGACCCGAGTCTGTTGCCAGGCCCCGTCGTCCAGAAGGGGAGTCCCCCAAATACCCCAGGACCACCTGCAGACAGGTCCAGAGAACAGGAAGCTCCCACCGGACCAGCGTGGGTGACGGGAAGGAGCATTTTGCAGGGTGGTGGACCGTGACCCAGACTTGTGAGCAAACGCACCGTGTGTCGCTTGGAAGAGAAGCCAGAACGTGGGGGACGTGGCCGGTACACGTGGCTGGTCCGCATCAGGAGCGCCTTCCCAGCCCCGCCCTGCAGGGTGGGCTTCAGAGGACACCTGACCCAGTTTGGGAACAGCCTCCGGGCCCCAGGGGTGTCTGAAGAGGACCATCCGTCTGTCGCCAACGCCAGGCAGCTTGCCGCCAAGCTAATTAGGTCAGCTTCCCCCTCCCCACACAGCAGCGCTGACCATGGGGGCTCCCCTCGGGTCTGAGAACGGCTCAGCACAGCCTCTGCAGGGACGGAGCACGCTGTGCGGGCGAACCCCTGGACCCTTCCTTCTTCTCCTTTAAGAAGATGAGGAAACAGGCCCACTTCCCCGGAGCGGTGGACACTGTCCCCACGCATTCCACACGGAGTCCCCTTCCTCTGCTGGCAGTTCAGCTTCCAGCAGGCGGGGCCGCTGGCCTTGTGAGCAGGTCACTCGTTAGAAGACATGCGTGGGTCCGTGCGGCTGCAGCAGTGGGAGGCTGCGTCCTGACCAGCGCACGAGTAACGCGGACACGCCGTCCTGCGTCCCTTTGTTGTGCGGCTCTGCCTCCCGCAGGAAAGTGAGCGCCAGGCTCCCCCCTGGGCACTAAGAGAGAATCTCCGCGCTGGGGGAGTCAGGTCCCGATCGGAAGGAGCAGAGACGCAGAACGCTAAGGTGAGGAAAAGAGAACCCCCGAGGGAGGAGAGCCTGTTGCAGAGGCTGTTTGCGTGCTCTGGCCTGCGGGATAATAGGATTACACGTTTCTTATCACCAGCGCCAACAGGCTCCGGGCTGCCCCGTCAGCAGTCTGACAGGGGGACGTCCGTCCTTCCTCTCCGCCAGCTCGCGGGTCGGGATGTGATCCCCACGGACTCGGCTTCCCGCTGTTGTGGAGCCTCTGGGAAGAGGTTACACATTTTAAGCCTAAATGTTGAGTATCTGCTCGTGAGTGTGACATTACCCAGCTCCTGATTCAAGAAGCCCAGACTGGAGACCAGGATGAGCATTTCTGTGGGCAGTTCGGAGGGGCCTGGCCTTTGGGAACGCACCCAGAGCCGTACGTTCGCTCCTGTGGTGCTGTCTGTCCATCTGTCCACCGGTCTGTCAGGCCCCTGCTCAGCTCCCCAGCCCAGCTTGGGCCGAGCCACTGTGGCCTGGTGCTGAGCAGGGAGTGGTGACTGGCAGCACCCGGGAGACGTGTGACCTGCATCTGTCCCAGTCACTGGCTGTGTAATTAGCCACCCCACACCAGAGGTGTAACCCCGGTCTGTGATGCTCAGAGGCTGTGGGTCAGGCCTGCAGAGAGGCACAGCAGGCCGAGCTTGTCACTGCAATGGCTGGGGCCTCGGCTGGGTGATTCCGCCGCAGGCCCTGGACCTCAGAGGCCGCTTCCCTCACGTGCCTGATGGGGACGCTGCTGACCCCGCGGACCTCTGCAGGGCTGTCCGCTAGAACACCTGTACGTGTCCTCACCTCTCGACCTGGGCTTCCTCACAGTATGGTGGCCTCGGGTGGATTTCTTACATGGAAGCTCAGGGCTGGGGGAGGGGGTGTCCCAGCTAACAGGTGGAGCCACGTTGTCTTTGATGACTTAGCCTCAGAAGACACGCCTCGTCACTTCTGCTCCATTCTGTCCGTTACAAGAGAGTCACAGGTCCGTCTGGAGGGAAGACGCAAGAGAAGGGAAATTGGACCCTCCCTTTTGATGGCGGAGAACGGGGCTCTCGCAGAGCCTGAGCTTACGGTCTACCACAGCATCCCTGCGGCCGGTCCCTCTTTTTGCAGGTACAGACCCAAAGCCTTGACGTGGTGCCTCGTGAGCCTGTTCTGAGCTTATTCCTTGGGCCTGCCCCCATTTGGATTCCCACCCTCAGTTCCCGTGGCCCATAGATTTAAGACAAGCAAGCCAGTAAACCAGCTCCCAGTGACAGTGACTTACTGTGGGAATATTTAACATAAAGCACAGCCTAGCACAGCAAAAGGCAGCTTCCGTGGAGCAGTAAAAGCAGAGACTCAGCTAGCTGGGTGTCAGGGCTGGCTCTGCCACTTCCTGTGTGACCTTGGGCAAGTGACTTCAGTTCTCTGTGCCTCTGTTCCCTCGTCTGTGAAACAGGGACGATAAACACGGCACCTCCTGCACTAGTCAGCCCAGGCTGCCATAACAAAATACCACAGACGGGGTGGCTGAAACAGGAGACTTGTTTTCTCACAGTTCTGGAGGCTGGAGGTCCAGGATCAAGGTGCCAGCCTGGTCGTTTTCTGGTGAGAACTCTCTTCTTGGCTGCACGCAGATGGCCACCTTCTCACTGTGTCCTCACATGGCAGCCTCATGTGGCTGTCTGGCGTCTCTTCTTACAAGGATCTAATCCCATCATCCATTCCCTGAGGCTGCGCCCTCATGACCTCATCAAAACCTAATCACCTCCCAAAGGTCCTACCTGCAAACACCATCACCTTCAGGGCTGGGGCGTCCACGTCGGATGTGGAGGGACAGCCCGTTCGATGCACCGAGAGCTCCTCCTTACGGACCTTCCCCGCAGATCATGTGACTGACTGCCCGGGGGGTGCCTAGAACGATGCCCGGCCTGTGGTAACCACTGGAAGAACTAACGGAAAGGCTGGAGCAGAGCGGGGGCAGGAAGCAGCCGCTTGGGTGTCCAGGAGGACTGTGACTTGTGGAGTCCTGGGGACTCGGGTCATTCCTGCCTCTGCGGTGCAGCGACTCACATCTTTGACAAGAATGACAGGTCACACCCGCCCGGCTGGGGAGGGCCGAGTGGGGCGCTGGGGCTGGCGGCCAGGGCCAGGGTCGTTATTGGATTGCAGTGGAGAGATTTTACCTCATCTTGGCACGTATGTGTTTTTTTTGTTTTTTAAAGTTCATCACATATTCTCATCCACGGATTTGGGAGAGAGTGGGGGGGGGGCTGAAGATGTCTTTAATTAAATATTGCCCCTCCCTGCTCCTTAAGGTCATTTACAGTCAATAAGGGGGAGGAGAAATTTCTCTTTCGAAGGCCTTGCCAATGAAAAAATACACACTACAGAATGCAAAAAAGTTCTTATCTAGCCCGAACGCTTCCTTCGGTTGTGATTTTAATATGTGCGCAGTGCGGTATTGAAATACAAAGCAGCTTGGGAAAAAGTCTCAGCCCTAAGAATCTTATAGTATTAAAATTCGAATAATCCCACACTAGAGAAAAACAGAGCAAAGCCTGTGCTGGCCCCTGCAAACCCGTGCGCTCCACCCCCTGCGACCCAGGGGCTGTGGGACATCCCCGGAGAGGCGGAGCGTGGGCTGCTTTCGACAGCCGAATTGTATTCAGTGTTTCTTCATTACTCCTGATGGGCCTGGCAGTGAACTCCTATCAGTGTATTGTGGCCAATACAAGACAATTAATTTCTTTTGAGTAACTTCAACCGAAATCCTATTTGATTTATATTCCAAAAAAATGATTTCCATTCCACTCCTTCCTGAGATCATAGTCCCAGCAGAGTTCATCACACAGGCTGCAGTCACCCACACCTCGAGTGGAAAACAGGGCATGAGAAGGACATGAGAAGTTGATCTGAGAACCTCCTAAAGTCCCTTTATCCGGTGTGAGGCCGTGTGCTGGGTGGCAGGAGAAGGCGTTGAGGTCTTGCCTACAGAAAGGGTCCTTTCTCGTCCTGGTGGTGAGGGATGAACTGAGAAACACACAGACGTCCAGAAGGTGGAGGAGTCCTCACCGAGAAACATGACCGGTGGCCACGGTGGCTGCTGAGGCTTGGTGACGAGCCTCTCCCTCCTCTGGCACGCACAGTTTACTGATATCCCAGAAGCCTCTCCCATAGCATTATATGGCCTTTTGTGTGGGGCCACCCTAGGCCTGGTGGGGTGACAGTGGGCTGTCACCATGCCAGTCGGCCCATCTCTCAAACAGAGACAGGCACAGCTAGGTGACACAGTCCTGAGGGTCTGTCTGCCCACAGGGCCCGTTGTCACCAGCCTGGCCTTTCAGGGGATAATGCCTGGCTTATCTGGCAGGCAGGGAGGACAGCCACACCGCCTCAGAGGAGGTGGCTGAGCTGGGTGGCATCTGGCCCCGGAGAGCACAGCTTAGTGAGTGACTGGTGACAGGGATGAGAGGTTGGAGCTCCAGGGGGAGGGTGCTGTGGCTGAATCCCAAGGCTGGGCAGGTGTAGGGCTGGTGAGAGATGCCTTCTGAAGCCATCCTGTGCCCCGACACCAGGCTGCCGAGGCGGACCTGGCAGGCTGCTGGTGACAGCAGGTCACTGCCCTGGGGCAGGAATATCCAGTGAAGAATTCGGGGCAGTTAAAAAGTTTGGCAAAGATGAATCTGGACAAAAAAACAAAAGTTATTTGCAAACTACGTGCTATGGGTGCTGTATTAGTTTGCAGGGGCTGCTGCAACAAAGTAGCCACCTGGGGTCTCCAACATGAACTTGATTTTCTCGTGGTTCCAGGGGCAGGAAGTCTGAGATCAAGGTGTCCACAGGGTTGGTTCCTCCCCACGGCGTGAGGATCTGTCCCAGGCCTCTCTCCATGGCTTGCAGATGGCTGTCTTCTCACCTCTGTGCCCTCCACGCCTTCTGTGTGCGTACAGATGTCCTCTTCTTGTAAGGACACCAGTCGTGTTGGGTTAGGGTCCACCCTAATGACCTCACTGTAATTTCATCACCGTTGTGAAGACCCTCCCTCCAAAAAGGGTGACATTCTGAGTCACTGGGGGTTAGAACGTCAATGTAGGAAGTTGGGGGGCGGACACACTTCGGATCAGACAGATGCTGTCCCAGCGTTTCCCAAAACGTGAACCCCAGACTGCCAACACCGGAAGCATTTAGGACACTTGATAAAAATGTGAATTTCTGAGCCACACATCAGATCTACTGAATCAAAGTCTTCAGGAGTGTGGCTCAGGATCTGGCATTTAAATAAACTAAATTAGCTCCCAGGTGATTCTGGTCCCTTCTCAACGGGCAGGGGGTGGGTTGGGGGGTGGCCACAGGGATGACACAGCTTTACCTTCAAGGAGCTTCTTAGTCTAAGAACAGATCTATATGAGACCATCAGGGGAAATACAATGCAGTATGCCATCCAGTGGCCGACCGAACAGCACAGACCCAGGTACTGTGGTCATTCGGAAGGGAGGAGGTTCCCTGAAGTGGGGAGTGTTCAGGAAGCAGTCCCAGAGGGCGATGTTGCTCGTATCTTCCTTTGCACAAAAGCAATTCAAGGCTGGGATTAGAAATGGGGAAGGACAGGGCGCTGGGAGATATGAGGATCCGTATAGAAACTTACCTCCGTGTTAAGAGTGTCTCTGAGCAGTGTGTCGCGTTTGTCTTGATCAGAAAGCAAGGTGTTGTTTTTCTTTCTGGAAATCCTGTTTGCTGTCTTGGCATGTGATAGCTGTCGGGGGCTGACACATTGACAAAGGTCTGCTGACTTCAGGTTTTGGACGTTCTGTGTGGTGTGTGGCCGTGGTGGCTTTATCTCTCAGGAGGGAAGCGTGGGCTGGCAGGGACAGTGAACCGGCGAACGACAGACAGGACAGGTGTGGGCGCTGCTGGCGACTTCTGACTCCAGCAGGTGAGTCTTGATGGTATTGTTTTAGGTGACATTCGTCCCACCTATCTTCCTAGACACATATTGATCCCAGCCCAGGAAGACTTGACAGGGGAGCATACAGAAAGAAATACACCAGGTC
Source organism: Tadarida brasiliensis (assembly GCA_030848825.1). Classification (NCBI taxonomy): domain Eukaryota; kingdom Metazoa; phylum Chordata; class Mammalia; order Chiroptera; family Molossidae; genus Tadarida; species Tadarida brasiliensis. Next base: position 65,235,200 of record CM061270.1, on the reverse strand, counting down.
TCCCGCTGGGAAAGAATGTGCACAGAGCTGGCGGGAGCCACCGTGAGTCCTCTGGACCTTGGGACTGTGTTCACGCTTCCTGGCTGAGTGACCTCCTCAAGTCCCCCTCCTTCTTTGTGCCTCAGTTTCCTCATCTGTAAGAGAAGGGGGATAATAATGACTGTGGCATAGTTTTGCGGTGAGCATTAACTAAGTTAATTATGAAAGGAGTCTGGGGTAGTGCCTGGAATACAAGTAGGCAATAAATGTTAGCGATCAATATATTTTTTTCCACCTGGGTGATGCTCTGAGAATTTACTGCAAACAAGATATCACGGCTGTTCTCTAGGGACTGGCCAGTCACTAACAAAATCCATTTTCCTTATTGTGATCTGTATAGCTCAGTGATTTTTCTGCTCTCTGCTCCAAGCTAAAATAAGACAGCTTTGCCTCCCAGACTGAAACGAAGCGTCAGCCAGCACAGGGTTGCAGCCTTCCTGCACGGGGCAGGACCATGGGCCGTGTGCGTGTGTGTGTGTGTGTGTGTGTGTGTGTGTGTGTGCATGCGCGCACCTGTGAGCTCACACGCCTTCGATCCCAAGGGGGCTGTGTGTTGGTGAGAGGGTGCTTCTTCCAGCTCCTGGAGAGTCTCAGAATGAATAGCCTGCCCAGGTGCCTTTTCTGTGCGTGCAGTGGGACTCTGCTTCCTGTGATGCTCTGTCCTGATCCTCAGCATTCACTCTGCCTCAGTTTCTCTCAGTCTGTGGGGTACAGCCAGGTGGCTTGGTTCAGTCCACTGACACTTGCCCTTGGTGAGAGCTCCATGTGTGACGGCCCCGTGAGAGGAGGGCGAGGCCCTGCCCTCCGTGAGCACACCTCTCCCCCATGTCCTCACTGTCACACTGTCTTGGAATGAGTTTTTCTCTGTGCCTGTCCTTTAAAATCATGGTGAAATGTTGAATTCGAGGAGAGGGGGGAAAGGCCAAAGAAGCAGAACTCACTGACTCCTATTTGGGGATTACTTCTCTAATCCAATGTTTTTTGGCAAAGCTATCTTAGAGAAACCCACTAGAGATGAAGAATAGAAACAGATTCTCCCTGAAATTCCCACATGGAATCCTAGGATGCTGGGAAACTCCCGCTCCAATCCCAGCTTCCTCCTTGCTTTCTAAGCCCGTCCCCTGCTGCGGGTCTCTGCTCCCGACAGTGCGCACAGCACCGTCCCTGCGGAGGGACAGGCCAGGGTCCAGGAGGGAAGGGACACGCCTGCCAGAACGGGGCCGGTTTCCTTTTGGATAATCACCGCAGACCTCTTGGCACAATGCGCTGTTTGAACTCGACTTTCCTGCACCCTCCCAGTATCTGACGACCAGCGCCGAGGCCTGAGCAGGGAGGCTGAACAGCATGATGTGTTTGGGAATCCAGACTGTCCCGTGGCCCCTCTGGTTACTCGTGTCCTCCCTCCCACGTCGCTCAGGGGACAGGAGGACGGTGGCACGGATCGGAGGTGCTGGACACCAGGAAGGGAGGCTGAGCCACTTTCAGGACCCACTGAGGATGCGTGGGCTTTGTCTCGGGGGTGGGGGGCTTCAAACCCCCAGGGGCCCCGTCTTTAGACTTTCACATCAGCCTACAGCCACCCCAATTTTTCTATGATGATTATTTTAACACCACATTGGCCCTATTTTTAAAATCTGCTGCGCTTGAGCAATTTTTTCTGACGTCAGCTGGCTGCCTACACCTCTGCTTGAAAACAAGAACAACCAAATCTGCTTAAGGGGTAACGCTCACCCTGCTTCCAACGCAATAAATCACAGAAACATTGTTTACGATACGTGGTATCTGATTGCTGTTAGAACCTGTGTTTATTGCTTTTGTGCATTATGGTCTCTTGTAATTTGGACAGCCAGAAATTGTATTCCTTTATGCAGCGCGTAGGAAGGGTTTGTAAGGAGGGAGGCATCTGTAATTATGCTGCCAGGGAGTGGGGCTGGGGAGCCTCCGAGGAGCATGGAATGCAATCACCTGTCTCTCATTCGAGGAGCCACGCGTTGGGCTCCCCACTTGCCCAGTTCATGGAACCCTCCAGGCTCCTTCAGAGACCTGGGCAGAGGAGCACACGCTGCAGGTGTCATGGGGCCACGGTGACCCTGAGCAGAGAGTCCTCAAGCGGACTCCGGGAGTGCGGCATGGGCTAGGTGGGCAGCTGCAGCCCCAGAGGAAGGTGGGCAGATGGTTTTCCCTGGAAATTCCTCGACACCGCTGCAGTCTCACCCACCCTGACAAGTGCCCACTCAGCTTGGCTGACGCGGGCTGGCGGCAGGGGGCCAAGGGCAGCTGAAGGCAGTATTCCTGGTGCCTCCGCAAAATTGGAGAAGCTGCTAGGCCGCAGAGCCTGCGTCTTGACACCTCAGGTGCATGGTCATCCTGAGTCTGAGTCACGGTCTTCGCCTGGTTTCCTTGAGGCACTGTTAGAAAGAGGGGTCGGAATCGGAGCACGGGAGGTGAGCTCCCATTCTCATAACTCAAACATCACGACTCAGGGAAGAGGGGAGAGTTTCTTTTTTCATTTAAATAGACCATGCTCCGTCTGTCCTCACCGTGTTTGCTTCTGTGCGTTCCCCACCCGGCAACTCCTCCCTGCCTGCTTCCCCTGGGCAGTGCCCACCCAGCCTTCGAGTCCTCTGCTCCCATCAAAGGCACCCTGGATTGGTGTCTCCTCGAATAGTCTCAATCTCAGTAGAATTCCACCACCATCCCCCCCAGTCTCTCAAGCCTAAAGACTGACATGCACCCTAGACATCTCTTTCCCCCCAACCCCAGTGCCAGCTCAGCACACAGAAGGCTCTCATTAATGAACTCAGTCGCCAGTCAACTGCCAAGTCTGGTCAACATCGCCTCCTGACCGTTTTCTCTACGTTGTCCCTCTTCCCCATCCCTGCCATCGCTGCTCTAGGGTGGGCCCTTAGCTGTTCTCGACTGGACGCCCCTGCCGGACCCCACACTCTGGAACCTGGTTGGTGTTCGGGCCATGTCTTGATCTCTGCCCCCCACCTGGTCTCCCCCATTCCCTCTCCTGTTTTGCTCCATGTACCCCAAGCCTGTCTCGGTTCCTGAATACACCCTACAGCTTCCTGCCTCTGTTTTCATTACTAAGGTGATTTTCTCTGCCTACAGTGTCCTTCACCCCTTCTTCACCTGGCTTCCCCCCGGGAGACGGCTCAGGTACCATCTCTTTGCAGAAGCCTTTTCCAACTGTGCCTGTGGGCCTTGGGGGCCGTCTCCGCTCCCACACCTGCGTTTTTCTCTGTGCTAACTCTTATTGCAATTATGATAAACTATGACTGTCTCCCCTTAAAGGCAGCAGCACCTGTGTTGTCTGCCTTAATGCCCCCAGTGCCCACGTACCTGGCCCAGAGACAGTATTCCGCAAACCTGGGTCTACACGGAGCTTTCATTACAGCTCAAAGAACACATGGGGGGCAGAGTTCGTTTCAGCCCGAACTGGACGGGACTGTGTGTTAGAGCAAGTGCATAGGCAGCCCCCAAGGAAACCACAGCCCTGCACAGGCGGGTACAGGTCCTCACACAGCCCCTGGGCACCTGTCCATCCTGCCTCCCCTGGGGCCTGAGCTCTGGTGACAGGGACTCGGCCTGAGGGGTTCCCGCCCGTCAGTGTCTGAGCACAGAACAGAGGTTCCTCCGTGGAGGCTCTGTGAGCGAGCGAGTAAGCAGGGGAGAAGCCTGGCCTCGCACGGTGACTGACATTCGTCAGGCACGCTTTATTGACAAGGTAAACAAACAATCATTGGAACTCTCAAGCTATGAGTCTGGTCTGATTGCCCAAAACGGGGCCTTAATACACGCAGAGGTGGATGACAAGGTCCCCTGGGCCCCTAGTGCTTAGAAGGGCTCTCTGAGGCTCCTGGACTTGAATTTCAGGGTAACATGTGGATCCCTCCTGCGCTGTCCAGCCTGGCCATCAGAGCAGCAGAGGAAGTGGGGAGAGAAGCCAAGTGAGGGCCCCACTTTCAGAAGACCCTCACTTTTGATGCCATGGGCACCTACCTACTGGGTGGACTGGGAGCAGATGGTCAGAAGCCACCTACACACAGTCCAGCAATTGTACTCATCAAGGCCAGTGTCAGTTTCTAGATTAGTGATTTCAACAAGCCTCCCTTTAATCCACACACATACTCACACACACACATGCAAACGCACGCACACACACACATGCATACACGCACACACACACACATGCACACGCACACACACACGCACACACTCACACACACATGCACACACTCACGCACACACACACACACACACACGCACATACAGGAATGCTAAAGAAAGCAGACCCGGTCCCTCTTCTCCTCCCACCCGCTCTGCAGACCCTCCTGGGTGACGCACCAATGCACGTCACTTGGGCTTTTGTACCACGGCTCAGCAGGCTAGATTATGACAGCGGCCTCTGTGGTCTTGCCAGGCAGCCCCATGACCACGGATGGCTTTGTCTCTATGGGGAAGTACAATCTGACTTATAAACAGCTGATTTCCTGGCAGACCTTTTGGAATTTGAGCCGCTCACAAGTGAGGGCCTGGGAAGTGCACCCTTGGGCCAGTTGGCCAATCGGCAAATCCGCAGGGACCCTGGTCTGATCTGGGCCCTGGAGAGGCCCAGGATGAATCAGTGCACAGAACCCCTGCTTCCAGAGCCCTCGGGGTTGGGTCCGGGGTGAGGCAGCGGTGTCCTGGGTGCAGAACAATTCTCGTACCCATGTGCGTCTACGCGGACAGCTCCGAGGTGGATAGTGGGGCCTTAGGGACAGAGAGACAGACTGGGCTGGGGTGCTGGTGAGTGGCGTGCCCCTGCCTGTCACACAGAGTGCAGGCGGGCCCCTTTGTCCGCTGCCTGTCAGAGCTGAGGCCACAGGTCCACAGGGAGGGTGCGAGCAGAGAGCAGGGTGCTGGGTGCTTCCACGAGCCATGTTCAAGGTCAAGGCCCAGCCGTCCCCTTTCTCAGTCACTCTCTTCTGGCCCAGGGACCTGCTATCTGTGGACTTCTTTTTTTCTTTAAACTTAGAAACACAAGCAATTTGTTAGAGGGAAAAAAAAAATGTAAACCCAATTAATAAAAAATTTGAAATTATCAGCCTTTCCAAATTCTTCTCCTGTCTTCTCAACGTGCAGACAGAGCGGACGCCAGACTCTCACGGCTCCCACTTCTCTCCAGAAGGGATTCCACTTCCGAGTCTCGGGTGTCGAGAGTCCACACCTCGTGCCTGGACCGGTGCGGGAGGGGCTGCGACCAGGACTGAGTCTGCTCACCAGCTCCCACCCTTAGGAAAGCACCTGGATGTAACACCTTCTCTGAGAGGCACTTGGTTTTCCTTTCTTTGAGCTTCTGAGGTTGACAGTGTGGAAGAGGGGAGCAGGCATTTGGATTTCCCTCCGGCTTTCAGGTTCACATCTCGACTCCATCAGCTACTGCATGGACAAGTCATTTTGCACCTGTGTGCCGGGCGTGAGCCTGACCAGTGTGGCTCAGTGGCTGAGCGTCATCCCATGGTCTGAGAGGTCCCGGTTCAGTTCCCGGTCAGGGCACATGCCCGGGTTCCCTGCTCGAACCCCCGTAGCAGGCGTGCAGGAGGCAGCCAATCAATGTTTCTCTCTCACATCGATATTTCTATCTCTCTCCCCCTTCCTCTCTCTATAAAAAATCAATACAAACATTTTTTCCAAATGGGCATGATACGAACACCTGTCTCAGAGGGTTGTCGTGAGGAGTACATAAGATCACGTGTGGCTCATCAGAAACACTTCATAAAGGGTAGGATAGAATGAGTGATTGTAGTAAATTGTGGTTCTCGGAGGGAGGAGACGAGAGATGGCCTGGCCCTTTAAGATGTGCATCCAGTGCTCAGTGCTCGAGGTCTTCGCCGTGACATACTTTCCTCACTGAAAGGAGGTGGAAGAGTCGGGGGCCACCTGGTTGGGCCTCTGGGGAAGGGCGAGCGTCCGAGCCCCCGGGAGACGATGTCTGATCTCCTTTCTCCAGGAGATGCTCTGTGCACTCAGGCCCCGCTTCTCTGTCTGCTGGGCCCACTTTCCTGACCTGGGCTGTGTTTCTGCCGTTTCCTCAGCCTGGAAGGTAACCCCAGGCCCAGGCAAACGCCCTCTTCCCCCACAAGCCCCTGTGCGTCTCCTCCCTCCCAGTGTGGGCTCTCCCGGGCCCAGTCCCAGCGCAGCCCCTGCTGGGGTGCAGTCCCACGCCTCAGCACCCTCTGGCATGTACCAGGGCTGGGACCCCTTCTTAGCCCCCCACTGGGCACTGTCTGTGCTCAGCTCTCACTCCCCACTGGGCCCGGCCAGAGACACCCACCCCACCCCTGTCCCTGCCCCTGTCCCTGGGCTGTACCTGCCCTCCACAGCCACTCCCAGCTCTGACCCACCCTAGAGCTGTTCCCCTGCCTTCCCCCACCCCCATATCATGAATCCCGTGACTGTCCCCCAGGAGAGGCTCTGGATGGTGTGGCGGCTCTAACTCCCAGGCCAGGTCTGAAGCAGCAGTGCCCCAGCCCCTTGGAGCACTCAGAGAAGTGCTTCCCTTCACTGGTGACTGCTGGGGCACAGGGCAGGGCCTGGTCCCTGAGCCCGGCGAGGCCCACGTTGCCAGGCAGTGTGGAGAAGGAGCTGCTGTCCACACAGTGCCCTGAGGTGCCCTCTCCGGGCCCAGGGCTGTTCCGGGCTCCTGGAAGCCTGTGCTCAGAGGCTCCGACAGAAGCTGCAGTTGCCAGGCGGGATGGGCCTCCCTGGGGACTGGACCCTGTGCCCTGCTCCTCCCCTGCCGTCAGGCCCGGCCTGTCCACTCCCAGCGCTCCATCCAGGACACTTTTCCCAGCCGGCTGCAGTTCCCACCTCCTCAGTCTTTGAGACCCCAGGACCCCTGCCCACACCGCTCCTCCTCCTCCTCCTCCTCCTCCTGGGCATTCTCACCTGCTAGCTCAGCCCCAGAATATGCCTCTGTGGATCCGCGAACTCCCTGCTGGCCAACGGCGCCGTGGCCTCTGGACAGCTGTTGCGGCCCCCAGCCAGCCCAGGCCAGCCCCATGGCAAGCCTGGGCTTGGGCCCAGGACGGGGAGTCACCCTGGCTGATGGCTGTCAGCAGAGGGGGTGTCAGCATAAACCATCTTTGAGTATCGCCCGCCTGCCCGGGAGAGAAGCCAGGGAAGGGAGACACAGGGAGAGCAGGACCGACCTGAAACCTCCCGTCTCATTGAAGGGAGCCCGTGGCCACGCCAGGGAGGGTGAAGGCCTCAGTCAGACAGACTCCAGTCCCCTTGAAATGGGGTACAGGGTAGGGTGTGCACTGGGTTCATTTTCTCAGGCTTGGACTCTACAGTTTCGTGGGATCCAGGGTGAGTACCTACACCTCCAAGGACCTCAGTTTCCTAATCTGTGCAATGGGAGGGCTGGAGGGAAAGGAGCCTGCGGAAGCCGTTCAGTCTGATCTTCTGTGACTCATTGACTATTTAAAACAAAAACAAAGCCTTGGAGCTGGGCAGCGCAGAGAGGGAGAACAAAGCATGCCTTGTTCACTTGTGTTGGAAGCAAGGAGTGGACTGGCTGGGATTTCCCACTCCTTGCTGGAGGTCAGGGCCGGGGCACTGCCCTAACTCCTGTTCGCTGGGTCCCGAGACCAGCAGAACACACTGGGAAAGGAGGTGCAGGGATTAATTACACGAGTCTTTTCTTTCAGTGGACTGTTTGCATGCCTTAACTCCTTGGGCGCAAAGGAACCTCTCTATTACAGCGTATGAACGTTTCCCATGCTTTAAACTCACTTTCTCATACATTTTTTTTTCCTTAGGACAATACAAATCCTCATTATAGATATTTTTGGAAAAGGAACCACACTGAGTAATGAGATCCCCGAATAAAGTTCAGTTCATTTTCATCTCTTTTCCTCCCCAAATATTATTGCTGGAAATGTTACATTATCATAGACCAGAGAGTTCAGGCTGCATGTAGGCTTTTAACAGTCGTCGTTTTTCTCTGGGTACAAATCCTGCCTTCTGCCCGCATTTTACAAAGACCCCTCGACCCCTCTCCCTCACGCTGGTGTTTTCCTTGAAGGTGTTTTTCTTTGCTGGATACACAATCCAGATGATGAGAGAGTTCGGAGGGTTTATGATGGAGAGTTCTGTGTCCCCTGGTGACTATCTGGGACAAGGAACCCGAGGAAGAGGGTTTGTAGGGGGCTCCCCCAGAGGACCCTCCTTTGGGCAGTCCTTCCCCATCCGTGGAGAAGGCTCTGGGCCTGAGGCCTCCTTGCTGGGCCCTGCCTGCAGGAGGAACGGAAGGGGGTACCCTTGGTGGTGAGGTTCAGGTTGTGGAAGTTTCCAGGTAGACCTCCTTCCCCCTCAACCATGTCACAGACCACCGGCAGGAGCGATGCTCAGACTTTGCAAGGGGGTCTTAAGGTCAGGGGCCTTCTGTCCGGTCCACTGAAGCTGCAGGTGCAGCCTGCCCTCTAGGTCCGTTTGCTGGCATCAGGGCCGGCGAGGGGTCCTGAGTGGGAGTGCTCCCACCTGCAAGGGCCCGGCAGCCGTTGCTCCCCACCTCCTTCCTGGTGTCTGTGGACTTTCCGCAAAGCCTCTCCCTCACCTCCTCCTGCGTCGTGTGGGGGTTCAGAAACTGGCTTTGGACTCAGATAAACCTGAATCTGAATCTGACTCGTGAGCTGGGTTACCTTAGGAAAGTGACTTCACTCCTGTGTAAGATCCTTCATCTGTAACATGGAGTTTTAGAATAAGTACGACCAAATAGGGAGGATGGGATTAGATAAAACATGTCAAGCACCTTAGCCAGTGCCTGGCACCCAAAGGTGTTCTGTGGGTAATGGGGGGCTGTGTCCGTCTTCATTCTTACCCATACTTCCTCTAGCTTCTCCTCTGGGTGGTCTTCTCTCTGTCACTGTTACCCCCAATAAAGCCCTCACTTTTTTTTTATATTAACCACGTTGGGAACATCACCCACTCTCCTCTTCCACGGCTCGTTGGATATGAGGGAGCATCCTCGGCACGACCCAGGCGTTGTCCACCAAGCACTTTACAGGCAGCCTCCTCCCACAGCTAAAAGTGGCAACTACTTGTCTCCCCACTTCCTAGGAGGAAACAGAAGCTCAAAGAGTTCAAGCCAATTGCTCAAGGACACACAGATAATAAATGTCAGAGCCAGGACACAGGCTCTGTTGGACTCCAAAGCCTGCACTCTTAACCAGTTTGCAGCCGTAAGAGTACCGTGTATTCTGCAGTGATGCCTTGACACCCGGGGGTCCCATGGAGGAAGTTAGGATGTTTGACCTTGAACTAAATGACCTCAGCAGTGCTTGCTGAGGTTATGCTCCTGCTTTTCACAGTCATTCTCATCCATTAAACTTGTTATGGCCGTCGTCTTGCCTAAAGCAACAGCACCCTCACCCCCCGCTGCGGACTTGCTGTTAGAATGGTGTGCAAAGGAAGGGTTCCTAGGCTATGAACAAGGATGCTGGGGCTTGCCTGTGAGCAAGAACTGCTGCACTGGGATGCCATCGGGTTTCCTTGTTCGGAGGCTCTGTTTAATTGCTTCTTGATGTGTGGCTATGTTTGGAATGAAGAAGGGTGGCTGTTCCTTATTTCTGGACAAATTGGAGAACTTTTACCTTCTTTGAAATCTGATCAGGAAAAAAAAAAAAAAAGCATTTTTGCAAGGTTGGATAGTCATCCAAATGGGGTAGGAAGGTGAGGCAGGCCTTCCCAAGAGGGGGCTGGTTGCTCCCAAGGAACCCCAGGTCCTGGAGTGCAGGAGGAGAGACCTGAGGCCCAGGCCCTGGGGAGACGGTTTGGTCTCTTCCAAACCCAGCCCTAAGTCCGGACACCAGCTTTTGTTCCTGACCCCGGTGTCAGCTGTCTTTCGATGATGCCAAGTCATCTACCATCTCTAGGGACCAGCTGCACATCGGTAAAATGGGCATGTGCCAGTCCCCCCACAGCCCCTCCGGGTTCACCCCACAGAGGCAGCAAGTGCCATGCAGATAGATGTAAGGACTCACTGTATGGACCTGACTTTGTGGCTGCCCTGATCACAGTCCCCAAAGAGCTGACCTCATGGGCAGTTGTCAGAGGTGTCTCTGTGGAGTGGGACGTTAGAACCCTTGCAGCTGCCCCTCAAGGTGGTGATGGTGGGGTGGGGGTGCTTTCCAGAGCCTGAGGCCAGAGAGGGAGGGCACAGGCATTCTGAACTGCCTGGCATTCAACTTCCACTGGTTCCTTTCCCAGCCTCCTCGTCAGTTTGTTCTGCAGACTGAGCTGGGAAGGCTTGCAGGCTGGGTGCCTGTCAGTAAGAGCAAGGTGCTGTGGGGCGGGCCCGCCTTTCACAGGAGGGCAAAAAGGGTGCCCAGGTATTCTCCAGAGAGAGTTTCTGAGCCCCTCTTAGGATCCTCCCTCCATTCTAAAGCAAAGGACATAACTGCTAAACTACAGTTCTTGCTAGTGCTGATAAGGAAAACTAGTGAATGCAGGCGTCTCATTAAGAAAATCCTAAAAATTTTAGTCTTATCACCACTGCAACATAATACAGTAAGTATGTTAATTCTAGCCTCCCTCGGCCCCCCACCCCCTGAAATCCCATTCAGCTAAGACTGGCAGACCGACGGCCACTCCCGCCACTGCCTGAGTCCTGTCTGATTCGGATTCGTCCCCTTGCCTTGGCCTTATGGAGTGAATCCCCAACTTGACCGACAGGGCTTTGCCCCCTCCCACCTCCAGCTGCCTCACAGGGACTCAGTGCAACACACACTGCCTAAATCCCTACTGTGTGCAGGGTCCAGAGCAGGAGCTGTGAAATGTCAGTGCAGCCGAGTTCCTCTCTTTGCAGGAGCCAATGAGCTGGGGCGGGAGCTCTGATTTATAGGCCAAGCCTGCCAGCCGACCTTGTCCCCAGCAAAGACTCATTTCAACAGGCTTCTCGTCCAAGCGATTATCGCTGTTTGTACCACTTGGACTTGGCAGGGATTCTACAATGCCCTGTTAGCAGGAGGAAGCAGGAACCTTGAAGTGAGTACTTAACTCGTGAGGAGACGATTCATGGAGGAAGGCTTCTGCCTCTTTCGGGAGCTCGCCTGGAGACCTTGAGCCCTGCCCTGCAACGATCGTGAACTTTTTTACCAGCCTGCTTTACCCTTCCAAGTTCCTCCCCCATCTGGGCTCTTCCTCTCCCCATGACACCTCATAAGGTAGGTAGAGTTGACTCAAGTATTCCCCTTTCTCAGAGAAGGAAGCTGGTGCCAGAGAGCGGAGATGACTGCTCCGCGCTGAGCTGGGGAGTGGCAGAGCCCGCCCAAACCAACTGCCGGGCTCATCTGCATCTCTTTCCACCACGCCAAAGCCCGAGCCGGGGCCGGGAGGGCAGAAGGCCTGCCTGGGCTCCGTGCAGAAGCTGGTGCTCAGGGGCGAGGAACCTGGAGATGCTGTGCCACCCGGGGCGCGCAGGAGGTGCCCAGGGGAGAAGCGGGACCGCAGCTGCCGAGTCACGGTGATAGATGTTCTCCGCTAATGGTGGGTGACTCGTGCGTGCGCTTGTGCCAGGGTGGCCGAACTGCTGGCGGCCGGCAGGCAGGTATCACATGTCAGCAACACGATCTGGGCACAGCGCGGACGAGGGGGAACGTGCCGTGTGTCTGTGGTCCCCGTCTCGGAGCGGGCTGGGCCGGCAGGGGCCGGGCCGTGGGTCGGGAGCCTCCCCCTCCTCTCTGTTCCCTCTCTTTGCTGGCCTTGCTGGCTTTTTCAGAATAAGCAATGCTGTGTGTCCTTCCCAAGACCCCGCAAGAAAACCCTGTTTAAAAGTCAGAGTTTCTGAAGGACTTGGCGGTGAGAGGAGCACCTTTGGTGTGAAACGTTCCAGGGGAACAAAGCTCCCCCTGCCCTTGCCTCTCAGCAGAGGAATCAGAGGAATCGGGAAGGCGTTCTCCCAGGCTCGTGGGGGAAGAGGGAGGCCGTCTTTATTTCCTCCGGACCTCGCGGGAAAGTCATTTTGCTCCCTGTAATGTTTTCTTCAAATCCTCTCAGATTTTGCACCTCAGCTGGGTGACTTAGTGATCTCCAAAATGTGCTGGCCTATGAGAATACATAGTGTTGCTTTTAAGGACTAGAATTTGTTTTTAAAGGATTTCCCTGAGCCAGGGGAGGACCCCGGTGCAGCCACAGTGCTGGTCCCCGGGAAGGGAGACCAAACGCACGACTTAAGGGTGCCGGGAGCTAATTATTCCTTCTAGACGCGAAGGAGGAAGGAGCCCAGAGGAGGCTGGGGCTCAGAGAACTGGGGGGCTCAGCCTGCGCCTGAAAGAGACCTCTCTTGGTTACCTGCCCACTGCTTGTCCCTGAGCCTGGCTGGAGGTCAGAGGGACTTCTGGGGCTTAGCCTAGAGAATTTCTTTCTTCTTTTCTTGCTTCTTCTAGCCACGTGGTTTCAGATCATGACATTTCTGTTCGATGCTGTCAGTGCCTTGGTTTGAGGGGAATGTTTGTGTACCCAGGTCCCTTGGCCAAGAAGAAATGGTGTCCGGAGCCTGCTGGCACCTGCTCCTGCCCTGTCTCTCTTCCTCCTTCATATGACCAGCAGACAAGGAACAGTTCCTCCCCCGGGCAGTGGGCCAGGCCCAGGCCCCCGTCCTGAGTGTGCGTGTCAGGCGGCAGCTCAGCTTCAGCCCTGCCCGGGATGGGGAAGGCGCAGAACCAGCGTGACTTGCCTCACCCCTCCGAAATTTAGTGATCCAGCAGCCACGAGCTCCAGCCTCTGCCCCTGCCCAGGGGGAGCCTGCAGAGCCAGGCCCACCAGCTATTTTTAGAAAGCTATCAGGTGCACAGGACACCCAGCTGCCTTTTTCCACCTGTTTGGGGTCATTACAGGGATCCTGTGTCTCTGCCACAAGCCCTGCCCGGTCCGCCCTGAGTTTCACTGCAGCTGGAGCGGCCCCCGCGCTCCCTGGGATAGAGCCCAGCCATCCCTCAGGCCGTGCCACGTGGCAAGTGGCTCCCTGTCCCCTTGGAGACACAGCTGGTGGACACTAACGCGTGCCCCTTAGCGTCTGAGAAGGGTTTCTCAAAGGTCAGAAGGTGAAGTCAGTGCAGGAAGAATCCCGACTTGGGAGCCCATGATGAAGGAGTGTTGATTCATTCAGCAGCAGGTCCTGGGGTCTTTGTACACCAGGAAGGGGCGCAGTGTGTGCAGTGCAGCCGGGGCACGCCCGTGGGCACCGTGGAGCTCGTCCCCAGCAGATGCAGGGAGCTGTAGGTGTTCAGAGGAAGCTGTGTAGAGGAGGGGCTGCGTGAGCTCGGCTGCGAAGGACAGGCGGGTTTGGTCAGGGATCCAGGAGGGGCGGTGTCCCAGGCACAGGGAACCTCGTAAGCTGCGCTCTCGGCCTGGAAGTGGCCCAAGGCGTGGTGGAACCTCCAGGAGACCATGAGGCTGGCACACGGGACTCTGCAGGGACAGCAGGAAAGGGCCTGGAAAGAGCGCAAGGTGCGTCGACATGATCTGATGGGAGCAGGGAGAGCGAGGGGAGCGTGGTGTGTGGTGGCCAGCTCTGCTCCCTGCCGCCAGGACACTGTGGGGCCTTCCTGAGCACAAGCAGCCGCTTTGGGGCGGAGTCTTCTGGGCCCCTCCCCCCACATCCGGTTCACAAGTCCCTCAAGTGCAGTGAGCTGCGGCTTCCCAGGTGACTCCCGAGAGCCCACTGTTGACATCTCTGCCCAGCTCTCTGTGCAGTGTTACCTGTTGGTAGCTTGAAGTCACAGTGGGACTATCTACACCACGGAGACCGGCAAATGCTACCGTCAGGGTCTAGCTGGTCTGGTCCGTGGGTTTTGCCCCCGACCACCCCAGAGCCGTGGTTACACATGTAGCAGCTGGGCACCGGGCCGAGGAGGCCCCCAAGGGACTTCTGCTGAGGCACCAGAGTGGGATCGGCCGCGGCACACTGAACTGGCGGGTGCCTTTCTGGACACGTGCTGTCCCCCCGCCCTGTTGAGAAGGCTGGAGGGTGGCAGGGCGACCGACGGGGCCTCCGCCAGCAGAATCGAGCAGGGTCAGCCATTCGTTGGCCAATTCTGAAACCGAACTCCTTCCCTTGGACTCCCAGGCTCTTGCCACTCCTCACCTGGAAGATATATGCGCTTCCTCCCTTCCTCGTGGGGGCAGGCGCTGCCCAGCCGCCCCGACTCCTCGCGGCTCCTTAAATGCGATCTGCTTCTCCTCCTCCTGCTCCCTTGGCGTGTGCCGTCTCTCCCTCGGAATCGTCCTCAGCTCACCCCCTCGTGAGGTCTGCGTTAGCCCCTGCCATCTTGGGCACTGAAACCCCGGGCTGGGCTGGACTGGGGGTGACTCAGTGACCGCAGGGCTGTCTGTGGCTCTCCTGCACGTGGGCACAGCAGGAGAGCCGGTGGGGAGGGCCTGCCTTTGGCGGCAGAGGAGCCCGCTGGTAGAGCCAGTGTGAGAGCCGGGCTTTCTTTCTTACCAGTGAGTCTGGTCAGCCTTGTGTGCCTGGGGAAAGCACTGAGATTTTGTCCAGTGTTTCATAGTCACACAGCACTTAGTCCCCAGAATCCACCCGACAGTGCTATAAAATGAAAAGCACTCCCATTTTAGAGATGGGGAAACTGAGGTCCAACTGGAAGATCCCAGGCCTCGACCCTGACCCCTGCGACCCTACATCCCGAGCTGGCTCCCTGAACGGAGGGCTTCAGATCCGTGCTCCCAAGTGAGCTCAGCTGGCAGGGCAGCCCAGCCCCCATTGGGGACCAGGGAGTCGGACCGACTCCAGAGACAGGCCTGTGACGCTTGCAACCACCCTCTCTGTGACTTGCGTTCTGAAACACGGGCACCCGTGGTCGTGACGAAGACACAGTTCCCTTTGTTGCTCTTTTGGGAATAAAAAGCCTGGCTTCTCAGAGCTGTTGTCTTTACTTCTCTGTAAAGAGGAAATTAATTTTAGTCTTTCTCTTTGGTTTAAAATGTTGTTCTTTGCTTTTCCACCCTCCAATTTAAAAGGAAACATTTGTCTGCTGAGAAAAGAAATGATAATTATAGACTAAAAATTGTTTCTATTCTGATTTGAAAAAGTGACAAAAAAATTCCCTCGCACAGATGGAGCCCTGCTGACGGAGGGTGTGACAGAGGCGCCCCAGGCCGGTTTGGGGCCTGGGGTGGGGTTCGAGGGAGATCTGGGTTCCAGCATCGTCCGGGGCTTTTCCAAGGCTGCTCTCCATTTCTGATGCTCGACGGTGGTCCCTGTGGGGTCTGGACGCTGCACCTCCACGCGGCCCACCAGTGAGAGAAAGGATGTGTGTGTGAGAGGTCACTTACCTGTGGGCTGCGTGGCCCCCGCTTGGTGAGCCGCGTGAACCTCGGGGGCCGCCTCGCTTTACTCCCTGAGCCGAGGGTTTTACGTTGCAGCCTCACGAAATTACAATTGCTACAAGTCATTCAATCAATAAAGCAGGAAACTGATTAGACTGTGAAATTAAACTAATAATGTCACGCTATTAACCCCCGGTCAATGGGGAAAGAGCTCAAAGTGAAGGCTATTTCCTAAATCCATATTACCCTGTGGATACATGTATTTAACTTTTTGGAAGAACTCCTAGGAGCAAATGCATCCCCAGAGCCCTCTCTTCCCCACAAACACAGTGCAGCGCTACCTGCGTGTGTTCTGAGAGGTCAGGATAGGTCAGGGGACCTAGTCTGCAAGGTCATTGGGGTCAGACAGTCCCATCGTCTTTGGGGTACCTGAGGGGGGTGGCCTTAGTGCTTCTGCTGCATGTGCACTCCCACCCTCTGATCCCCTTGTGACCAGAAACTCCCCTTTGGGGTTAATGCCAGGCCACCCCCTAACCAGATCGGGGGCCCACGTACATAGCGCTGGTCCGAAAGCTCCTTTTTAAAATGGCATGCGACTCCTGGGTTCACACCACCGCTGTGCACACGGCAGTGTGGGGTTTGCTGAGTCCTTTGGGTGTTTAACCCACGAGAGAGAGAGCCGTGGTCCTGGTCCTTCTCAGTCTCCTTCCCCCGAGCATAGATGGGGGGGAGGCAGTGAGCATACTTGCAAGTAGGGGGCAGATGTTGGGGTCGTTTCCTGATCTATCCTGATCACTTTCAAGGGCCAGTTTGGGGGTGGAATATAGTCCTTGTCTAGAAATGCAGTCCATCTGGGACCAGCCTGGGAGCCCGGAGGGCTCATGGAGACTTCCTTCCTGGGGACAACCTGGACAGCCAGCAGCGCAGACAAAAAAGGCTCACTCGTCACAGGGTCAGGGACCACATCCCCGGTGTGGCCAAGTCCTCTCACCCAACAGCTGAATGTGGACCAAGCTGGGCCTGAAACATAAGCATCAAGACCAGTTGAAGTTCATCTCTTTATACCTTCTAGTTCTTTCCCTTTGCCCTGCACTGTATAACCTGGCCCCCGGAGCTGGGAAGGCAGGTGTTACTGCCCCCATTTCAGGGATGAACACACTGAGGCTGAGTGATGGAGGCGCGTGTGGTCACACGGCGGAAGACCGCAGGAGCCCGGCTCTAGAATCCCGGTGCACAGCCCTGGGTTGCCTGAGTTCTCTCCAGGGGGCTGTTCTGGAATCCGCGCAGCCTTTGCCCTTCCCTGGCCTCGCCCCTGGAGAGGAGTGAGCACGCCTTCTCCTCTGCTTGCCCTCCTCCGAGACCTGTCAGTTCCATCGTGGTGGAATGTTGCCAAGGATCAGACCCCCTCTCCAAAAGTGGTGATGGTATTTAATAACTAATTACTCTAATGATCCTGCAGAAATTCTGGAGACCTGTTTTAGGAGAGATGTCAATTAGAGCCATCTGCACGGTGAATAAAGGAGCCCTACCCCAGCTGTACTGTTGAAACATGTTAGCGTTTTCCTACCAGCGGCCATATGGTACTTAACGAAAGTGAATTGTTCGCACGGCACAGCCCGCGCTTCCTGATGAATACCAGCATTTTGTTTTGGAAAATAGTTCTTCCATCGTGTGGAATATTTTTCAATGCAGTAAGTAGCAATTTGGAAGCCGGCAAGCCCTTGAATGCAAAAAGACTTCCATCACCTCAAGATGCTCTTCCCTCCACGCCAGCCCCACCCCATCTCCCACATCCCACCTGTGCCCAGCTCTCAGCATCTGTTTCTGAATCTGCTCAGGGGCGCCGAGGCCACACGGGGGGCTCGCCCCGCCCTGCCTTCGTGGGTCCAGGCGGTGTGAGCGGTGCGGACATGGGAGACTGAGCTCCTTCTGGAAGGGCACAAAACGCTGGGCAGAGGTCCCCCAAGAGTCGAAAAGCACTACAGGGTGTTATGGGGTGCGTGGTTTTGAGGGAGGGTTCACTCTCTATTTGCGATCTGTTCCTCTTAAGTAGTACAAATTCAGGTTGACACCTGGGTGCTCAGTGAGGTGGAGGAGGGCTGCTTCTGGGGCTCAGCAGGACTGCCTGACGCCTCTCTCCTGGGCACCAGCATGGACAAGGCAGCCAATCAGTAGTGACTGAAAGTCATTGCCACCTGGTGGCCAGTCCCTGACCTGTGCCCGGACAGCTGGGCCAGGTGCAGCCACCCTTGGGGTGCGTTAACTGCAAACAGGCACGTTTCAGAAGCAGACCAGCGCCAAGATCAGGCCCGTCTTGTGCCAGGACGAGAGCTGGTGACTGTGCTCTGAGTTTGCCTCCCCCCACTGCCGGGTCTCGCAGGGCAAGGGGACCCTCCCCTTCCTCTTGGGGCTCCGTGGCTTCCGCGAGCTGAAGGCCCTGCTGTCAGAGCCCCCAGGAGGAAGCTGTTTTATTGCAGTCTGCTCTGGGACCAACAGGGTTTCACTTGCCGGCAATGTCTATTCCAGAACTTTCCCTAGAACCCAAGTCACTTATTAAAGCTTAATAAAAGGCAAGATTGACTGCAGTTAGGGATACAGAAAATCTGCTGCGAGCTCCGATACCCGAGATGTGCTTCGCAAAACCGTGGGCCCATAAATCTCACTTATTTCCAATTCAGCAGCAACTGATCCCAAGTTCCAATAATGATCCTGAGCTCAGCCAAACACATCCTTAAAGGAAATCCTTCTGGGTGAAAAATAGCAGAGACGTGCTCACGTGGGCCCTGACCGGCAGGCTGCACTGCTTGCTTCCCACGTCCACGCCGAGGGCATGTTCTTGTCCTCGTTGACACCTGGTACCATGACGGATGAGGGCCCGAAAGAACCAAGTCACGGTGACGTTCGGGTGGCCATCTCAGCAAGGCGACACGGCCCGGGGCAGCCTCTATTGCGCTGTGATGACAGGTGCCCAGAGCATCTCAAATAAGTCACCAGCCTTTCCATGAGGCTGATTCTAGAACAGTCGTGGGACCAGCACCCACCCTGCTGCCCTCCTTCCCGCCCCCCCTGGAGCCACACCTGGCAGTTGACTAAAGAGTTAACCTGTCCTCATCTGGGAGCTCAGGGTGGCGAAGGCTGGGGCCAGTGTGACATGTGCTGCCTGGTCTGAACATGAATGCTGTACTGAGACACTGAATTTGATGAATTGCATTATAAAATTTAAAAACAAATTTAAAACTCTATTAACTCCCTCTAATGGCCTCCTCCTGGAGTCCACAGACAGCAACGGCTCACTGGCCAGGAGGAAAAATACTCTCGTTTGCCACGTGCCCCACGTGCGGGGGAACCGGCGGGAGCTGGTGGGGGGAGGGCACCCCTGGGCAGGAGCCCGCTCTCTGCTCCAGCCAGGAGCCGGCCCTGCAAGCGGGCCATCTCGGAATGCGCTTCTCCAAGGCTAGACTTCGTCTGGCTCCTACATTAAAACCTGAATTCTACTTTCTTTTGGGGCTAAAAGACTTCTTTCAAAACCCTGGGAGTGATGAGCTTCCAGAATGGGGCTGAGGCCTGGGGGTGGGGAGCTCATTCTCCCTGGAGGCCTGTGGTGTGTGGGTCAGCCTGTACGTGTCAGGCAGGAGGAGCTGTCTCCTGAGTCACTCAGCCCACCCTCTGCACGGCGGGAGGGTCCGGGCGGCAGAGTTGTTCCCGATCACTGCAGGCTCTGCAAATCGAAGTGTTCAGGGAGAGGAGGGCATTGGCCCGGCTCCAGCCGAGAGACTGGGGAGAGAAGAGCTCTCCAGCTGTGTGTGCACGTGGCCGGGGGAGGGGCTCCGCTGGCCCAGGGGGAGCTCCCCCCACGTCTCTGCCACTCAGAGACCTCAAGCTGAGGAGGACAGGGGCTTACACGGCCTGGTCATTAGGGAGCTCAGGTTTCCTGCCAACTAGTGGCTTCTTGGTGTGACAGGCAGCTCTCTGTCCTTCCACGAGAATAAAGGGTTTGGAGAGATTTGGGGAGTGGCTGACATGTACAGCAAGCCTGGCTGTCCAGAGGCAGCAGAGAAACTGTGTGTACATGAGTGTGTAAAGGGTGTGTGTGTGTGTGTGTGCGTAGGGTGTGTGTGTGCGTAGGGGGTGTGTGTGTGTAGGGTGTGTGTGTGTATAGGGTGTGTGTGTGTAGGGTGTGTGTGTGTGTATAGGGGGTGTGTGTGTATAGGGTGTGTGTGCGTAGGGGGTGTGTGTGTGTAGGGTGTGTGTGTGTATAGGGTGTGTGTGTGTAGGGTGTGTGTGTGTGTATAGGGGGTGTGTGTGCGTAGGGTGTGTGTGCGTAGGGTGTGTGTGTGTGTAGGGTGTGTGTGTGTAGGGTGTGTGTGTGTGTGTGTGTATGGGGGTGTGTGTGTATAGGGTGTGTGTGTGTAGGGTGTGTGTGTGTGTATAGGGTGTGTGTGTGTGTATAGGGTGTGTGTATAGGGTGTGTGTGTGTGTAGGGTGTGTGTGTGTGTGTAGGGTGTGTGTGTGTGTATAGGGGGTGTGTGTGTAGGGTGTGTGTGTGTGTATAGGGTGTGTGTGTGTAGGGTGTGTGTGTGTGTATAGGGGGTGTGTGTGTGTGTGCACGCGGGTCTGTTTGTGAAAAGTGACCTGTGCCTGTGGCGTGGCTGCCTGTTGGCAGTTCCTGGAGCTGCGGGTTTAATGTGGACTTCTGATCCGGGATGTCTGTCTGTCTGAGAACACCCTTCCCAGGAAGGTGATTCGCCCGTTTTGGGGAAGAGGCTAGGGTAGGCTGGGCCAGGGTGCTGAGGGGACTGAAGGTCCGGGCCAGGCAGGACTCGGGCCCTCGGTGTCTAAGAATGTGCGAACCTCTGCCAGGAGTTGAGCAGCCGATGCCGTGCGGGGAGCTCCAGGTCATGGACAGGGTCTGTGTAGCCTCTCGGGCACCTTGACCTTGACCTGCTTGTAAAAGCCAGGGAGCTCCCGGAACACCCCTCTCCTGGCAGCTCTGGACTGTGGATGGGGGAGCGCGTTTGGGGTGAGGAAAAGGGAGATAAGATTGGTAGCAGTTAGAAGACCTCCCTTCTGAGGACTAGCACTATAAGCAACAATCGGGGACATTCCCGGTAATGAAGAGAACGACATTTCCCTGTGCAAGCACACTCTCTGCAACATCCATTCCTGGGCGGTTGTGCTAATTACAGGCCAACCGTGCTTCCAGCCTTTGTGAGCCTGCTTTGGGACATTTTGTTTAAATGACTGCTTTCAGAAAAAAATAATGGTCCTATAGCCTCCATTATTTTAAATAAATGAGGTTTCCCTGTGCCATTAGAGAAAAACAGAGATATATGTATGCATAACGCAGAGTTTACCGCGTCTCTGGGAGCGCATTACTGCTCCTGCCATTTTAACTGAAACCTGAACCAAGTGAGGAGCTACCCGTCCTTAGAAAGTCCCCTCCAGTGCGGTGACAGGCCCTCTCCCACGTCCCCTCTGTGCGGCAGGCGATGCTTTGCTTCTGGCGTGTTTCTTCCCGCACACATTTCTCTCCAGAACAAGGGGCTTCAGGAACATCCAGACCCGGGCTGAGTCCAGGTTCACCGCTCGGTAAACCTGGCAAGTCCCTTAGGCGCACTGCAC
This sequence comes from Tadarida brasiliensis, assembly GCA_030848825.1. Taxonomy (NCBI): domain Eukaryota; kingdom Metazoa; phylum Chordata; class Mammalia; order Chiroptera; family Molossidae; genus Tadarida; species Tadarida brasiliensis. The sequence goes on along the minus strand of CM061270.1, from coordinate 65,214,200 downwards.
CTCGCACGACCCCCCTGGTAAGGGTACTCGTCATCATCATCATTTTATTTTTGTTCAACAAAATCCTGACTGTGAAAGCCTAGCCCAGCGCCCGCTGCATAACCGGCATTCACTAAGTGATGGGTCTCAGTGTGTCTCATTGCCTTGTTGACACAGTGTCCTCCAGCCTGGCACTGTCTTCTCTTTCTCGCCTTCTGTTGAACCCTGTGCATCCTTGAAAGGACCAGCCGAATGCCGCCGCCTCCACAAAGCCTCCCTCGTCGGCCCCCGCCAGAGGGGTGTGCGCCTTCGCAGCGTCACGAGATGCGAACTCGTGTTTCAGCCCAGATGTCGTTTCCCTCTCTGTTCCGCTCAGTGTCTCCCCAGCTGCACTGAGATTCGTGCCCTTAGGGACCATCCTTTACCCTTTACCTGTCAAAGCAGCGCCCAACCTCATGCCTGGCGTGAAATGGGTGCTTGAGACAAGCTTGTGGAGGGACTGGGCTTTGGATTGTTGAGTGAAACTGAGGTTCCACAGTCTGTTTGGGGCTCCGGTGGGGAGACCTTCCCTTGCCAGACTACTGCAACATTAGAAAGGAGGAAAAAGTGCCTTTTGTAGTGACTCAGAGCTAGGGGCTCTCGGTTGCACAGCCTGGAACCCCAGCAGCGTTCTGTGAGTCCCCTAACCCTGCTGATGCCGCACAGGATGGCTGGCCTAGGAGAAGTTGCTAACGTGCAGTCTGGTACGAAGGACATTTCTGGGCTGATGCAAACAGTCTTGACTGTATGGTGGTTACGAGGATGCATACATTTGTCAAAACTTGTCAGACTACACTTACGATCTGAGTAGTTACTTTATGGAAATTATACCTCCATAGAATCCGTTAATTTAAAAAGTGCGGACGGGGAGGCAGAAGGGCGTGTCCCGGTCTTTGTCTTCTCCCTCCGTGGTGGGCGAGGGGGCACTGAGAAGTGTGGCTAAAGCCGGGATGGCACAGGATGGCTCCGGGAGGCGCGGGACGGAGCAGCCCCTGTGTTGTGGCATGGTAATCCCTCCAATCCGAAACACCGCCTGGGTGCACAGGTGCCCCCCAATCTCTCCCCAAGGCCTCACCCTCGCCTGCGTCCGAGAACTGCCAAGCGCTAGCTCTCAGCTTTGCAGCCTTGCTCAGCCACAAACTGGGGTCCAGCTCTCCCCAGAGGGGAGAGGGTTCACGTTCATGCAAACCCAAGCCCCCGAATAGCCCCTGCATGGATATGTGCACACCCGTCTGTAGCAGCAGTGCGCGCAACAGCCAAAAGGTGGAAGCAGCCCAAGTGTCCATCCACGAGTGAGTGGACAAACAGAATGCGGTATAGACATACCGTGGGGTGTCATTCAGCCTGAAAAGGAAAGAAACCACTGTGCTCGTGGGTATAGACCACAACATAGATGAGCCTTGAAGCCGTTATGCCGAATGAAATAAGCTAGACACAAAAGGACAAATGTTACAGGATACCACTCACCTGCGGTACCTAGACAGGTTCATCGAGACAGAGAGTAGCAGGGGGGTGGCCAGAGGCTTGCAGGTGGGGAGGAATAGAGAGTTATTGTTTAATGAGTGTCGTTTCAGTGGGAGAAGGTGGAAAGTTCTAGAGAGGGATAGTGGTGATGGTCACACAACATTTATGAATGTATTAGTGCCATTGAAGTATTTTACCACAATAAAAAAATTAAGGACAAGGAACAAAATAAGACCCAGAACCTAAGAAGCCTGCTTTCTGGCCCCCTCAATTTTGACATCGATTTCAGAGGCGCTGCCGGACTGGGGACCTCCTATCTGGGACTGAGACAAAGCCGTGGAATCGCAGGCCTTCTCCGACTGCCTGCTCCTCGCGTGGCGACGGAGTGCAGGCCCTTCCACACTGACAGGCTCCGTCCCGAAAGCCAGGGCCCTTTTGTCAAGACACACACAGTCACACCACTGATTTAACGTGATTTTCCGTGTTGACTCACTCAGGCAACACACGGCCTCAGCCTGACAACCGAGGGGTGAATTTTCCTTTGTCGCTTCCGAAACTCCCAGCATCGTAATTGGGGTGACCCCGTCCTCAGGACCCCTGGGGCCCCAAGCTGCAGAAATTAGAGCACAGCCTGTAGAAGGCGCCTGGCTGTCAGGACGGGTTGCCTCTCGGCCGGTAATTCAGAGTGACACCTAGCACTTGCCGCGGCAGGGAGCCGAGCCCAGGACAGGTGCGGAGCGGAGGGCTTAAGGAGGCCATCGCCCCCACCTCCGCCTCGGGGCCAGATTGGATTTGTCTCTCGCATGTCCTACGGCTGCACCCGCAGCACCTCACAGTCACGGCTAACACTTTGCACACACGGGAGGAACGTCCTGGCAGCGTTCTGCCAGGGGCAGCGGAACCGTTTGCAAAACAAGCCGGGAATGATGAGTCCTCCTCTCTCCCCGTAAGGGCTTGTTGCATTTAGGCCTTGAGAGGATCTCTGAAGGAGGCCTGAGCCCATGCGGTGGAAAGACACTGTGTACTGTTTACCCAGGGTCACTATAAATAAATGCACACCTCACTGTAATAAGGACAGTGACGTTCTAAGACAACTTCTGGTGTCTCCTTCCACCTAATGAATGGTGAGGAACTAAACACTCCACGTACACGCGCGCACACGCACACCCTTCGCGTTTGGTGGGAAGGATGTTCTGGACCTGCCCGGCATCCCCTGTGTGTCACGCAGCCCCAAAGAGAGGACGTTGCTTTCGCCCCACACCAGCTCACCCCTGGTCATCACTTTCCTCAGCCTGGCTTTCTGTCTCTGCTCCCGCGTTTGTTCTGAGTTCCCTCTTGGGCCGTCTGGGGCTGTGACCCTCAGATGGCTGCCTGCCTGCCTCCCGTGGGCAGCCTACAGCTCAGGGTGGGGGGAGTCGGCTTCTCTCCTTCGCCTCCTCCATCATACTGCTGTGCCAGGAAGGGCATTTCAAGCCCTTTAGGAAGGAAGAATAACTTCTCGGTCAGGTTTGAGCTGTGGATTCCCACAGTGAGCAGGGACACAGACTCCATGTAACAGTGACACGCAGAGACACCGCCAGCAGATCAACAGGTGGCATCCTGTTTAACCACACGTGACCCATAGTACGCCAGCTGCATTAGTGCTTGGAAGGCAGAGTGGTTTGAAAGATGAAATGTGCTGGGGTTCATCTGTTGGCAGAGGGTAGAGCCCAGAACTGAGGGTCTAAGAAGCAGGGAGCCCCATCTGAGTCTTGGAGAAGGAATAGTAGCTGCTCCTGGCTGAGATTCTGACCTTTGGAGTTTGGCCGCCTCCAAGATGCCGCCTGTTGAGGGGAGTAGAGAGGCAGGTCTCAGTCCAGCCCAGCACCTCCGTGCACACCATCAGAGGTTGAAGGGCTGGACTCGAATGATGCTCCCTGGATCCTTGGTTTGCTCCTTGGGGCTGCTGGAGGCTTTGGGATGTGTCCAGAGGGTGTCAGGATTCGTGCCACAGCCTTCATGACAGTAAGACACACTTCTAAAATGCCAGGATGACTTCTCCACGAGGAGAAAGGAGGCTCTGGTCTGCAGAGGGAAGGCTGTCAGCACCAAGTGCACCTGCTACCTCGTTTTGACGGTTAGGTCGTGGGTGCATTGTTGAGCCCATGAGGCTGGACCCGTTAGCATTTGGGGAAAAGGATGCCAGAAAGGAGAAAGGACATAGCCAGATTCACACCATATGTAAGTGGCAGAACCCGGACCGGAACCCACGTGTCTCTGGACTCCCAGGAAGGGTTCTTCGACCAGCTTGGTGAACTGGGCAGTGAAGGATTATAAACTGGGTAAGGCAGTGCTTCGCAGAGAACCCAGTTCACGGAGGGAGGACTTCTCCAAATGCAGATTCGGATTCAGTAGCCCGGGGCGAGGCTCTCAGTGCTGCGGGCTCTGGGACCACATTCCACTCGGGGAAGCAAAGGTGCCTACAGACAGCTTCGTTGGGGGGCGGGGGGGGCGATGGTTTGAGTGCAGAGCTGGAATTCCAAATTCTTCATCATATCCGCGTGGCTCCATTCTCGATCTGTTTCATTTTTACCAAGATGTCTCAAAGCTGTTGGCCTGGACCCCCCACCGGGAGGTTATCTGTCACCCTTTGTCAGCTCTTTGCTCCCCAGACCCCAGCCGTCTCTGGCAGGCAGGGAGCTGGAATCCTGCCTGGAGAGTGTGTTCCAGATGCCGGAGGAGTGTGCCTGTGCCTCTGGGCGGGGAGCGTGGGAAGTGAGCTCTGGTTGTGGGGAGGGCACTGTGGGAGTGTCACTGTGAGTTGTCTGGGTCGCGGCTGGACTAACTCCACTGGATAGTTCTGTCTTTGGTGCGGTGAGGATGTGACCAGGTGTGCCACGAGGTCTTTCAGAATAAGAGATCCCCTTGGCAAGATTGTCAGGGCCTCTGCTCTTGCTACCAGTTGTCTCTTATCCGGAAACCTCTCCACCCCAGAGCCTAGATTCAGAAAAGACCAGAAAACAGCTCTGAGGGGCTCACAGAGCAAATAGGGATCGACCATTGTGTGCACCCAAAATCTTGTTCTCCCTTCATCATCAACCCCTCGGACTAGTAATTCATAATTGTTCTTTAAAAAAAAAAATACAGTCCGGCCGGTGCGGCTCAGTGGTTGAGCGTCGACCCATGCACCAAGAGGTCGCCGGTTCAATTCCCAGTCAGGGCACATGCCCAGGTTATGGGCCCAATCCCCAGTGGGGGGCATGCAGGAGGCGGCCAATCGATGTTCTCTCTCATCAGTGTTTCTATTGCTCTCTCCCTCTCACTTCCTCTCTCTCTAAAATCAATAAAGGAAAAAAAATTTTTTTTTAAATACAAATTGGCTATAAGATTGATTACCTGGATTCTAAATTGAAAGAAATTTTTGCAAACTCCCAATCTGGCAAGAGTAAGGAGAGGCATCAGAAAGATGACAGAAGCAGGAAACGTTTGCTAGACGCTAATCGCAGGTGAAGCAACTGCAGAACTCTGGCATCGACGGGCACACTTCAGAGGCGCCGCGCGGGGAGCGATCGGTGCAGGGACGTGATTCCTACGGGGCTCCTTCGGGCCTCAGCCTGATGCTGGGTCCCAGCCCGGGGTCCCTGCTATATTAAATTCTATTCAGCATATTGGGAAGTATGCAGTATATTTCATAATATTCTGTCTTTAAAATGGCTAAGACATTTTGTTCTTGTGTAAGATTCGACATTTGAAGGAATCCATTTCAGTTATCTCAAAAAGATGTCTGCATATAAGGAAAAGGAGACTTCTGCTGATAATGCCAGCAGACGGGGACGATGCTGGCATGTCCTCACTCTGCCTCCTTCTGGTTCCTCCATGCGTCTCTTTTCCTTGGCCTCTCTTTTCGGACCTCTTAATGGTTCGAGCCTTGTGACACTTTCATCTTTCTGCCGTTTGACTGACCTGACCCCCTAAATCCTGATGACTCCAGAAACGTGTGTCTCCAGCCTCCGACTTCCTGTGAAATGACCTTCCTTCGGATGTCCTTCCCACTTCTGACTCCCTGTGTCCCAAATCAAAATCCTGCACTTCCCGGGCAGTCTGCGTTTCCGTGAGTGGCCGCACCGTCCCCCAGCTCTGGCGGTTGGCTCTGGTGTCTTCCCCCTGGGAAACTTCTCGTCCTGGCTCCTCCTGGCTCTGCTGCCCTAGCTCAGACCCTCCCCAGGCCTCCCCTGGGCTGTTTGCGTCAGGGTCCCAAATGGTCTCCACTCCCAGTTCTCCACCTCCCGTCCATCTCCCGCGTGCTGCCCCAGTCCTCAGAAGCCCTCCCTCTTCCTCACACTCTCTCCCCGGGCTCTGGTCCACACCTGCCTTGTGCAGCGTGGTCGCCTCCAGCTAGGTGTACTCTGGAAACTAAATACAATTTAAAAATTCAGTTCCTCGGGTATGTTGGCCAGTTTCAAGCCCTCAGTAGCCACGTGGCCAGTGGCTACCATACCGGGGCACAGTTGATAGAGCGTTGGCATTATTGCGGATATTCTGTTGGCTGGTGCTGGTCCATGCTGTTATTTCCTCTCGAGCACTTTTCTTTCCCTCTCCTTGCCTCTGAGTCCTCCCTGTTTCCTAACAAACCACAAAGAAGTTTCCTTACATCCCAAACCTCATCTTAAGCAGCACAGACCACGGTTCTCCTCAGACTGGATTAGAACATATCAGAACTCTTGATTGCCGCAGACAGACACCCAATTCAAAGTAATTTAAGCAAAAAAGGGAATGCATTCGTTTTTGCCAACAAAACGTTCAGCAAAGCTTCCGCCACTGCTTGACCCGGGAGTTCAGACCGTCCGAGCTCTCGTTCTGCTGCTCTCCGTGGCTGGCCTCATTCTCTGCTCTGCAGAACGTTTCCTCCCCGTGCCCAGGCACGGCGGCCAGGAGCCATTCCAGCTACAGCCTCCGCACTGCCGTGATCTCCAGGGAAGAGAGACCCTTGTTTTCTGAGTTCGTAGATCAGATGTGGGTCTGTTTGGGCCATGAACCCTGAATCAGTGGTTATGGCCGGGGCATAGAGCGCACTGGTTCGTCTGGCCTGGACACGTGCTCACCCCGGTACTGGGTCGGAAACACCGAAGCCATATCTAATGGGCTCCACCTGGGAAATGATCTACTGTCAGATGAAGGGGAGGTTGGATATCAGACAGACAACACAGATTTCACTCCTGGGTTCTGCTCGGAAGCGCTCTCGCCCTCTTTGTTTGAGGGTAATCTTCCTGACGTCTGGCAGAGTATCTGCACAGATGCTCAACAAACAGTTGATGCATTGATGCACTGGATCAATAGGTGGGTGGAGGGGTGGGTGGGTGAGTGCACGGATGAATGAATGGACGGAAGGATGGGTACGTATATGCCTAGGGTTCTGTGGGGAAGGCAAGAGGAGAGAACCAGGTCCCAGAACTCAAGGGGCTCACCCTCATGCCCAGCAGAAGCAGCACTTCCTGTCTGATGGTCTGAGATGCCCTTGAGGACTGGTCTGCCCCTGCCGGCCAGGGCTTCCTTGAGTCAGCCCTCTGCCAAATGCCTCTCTGCCACCCCTCACCGCCCTGGCACAGTGCTGAGTGCTGGCCAAGGCTGGCTGGTGGCCTGTAAGTCTGGCAGAGGTCTGCGCATCTTCTGTTGTGAAGGGACAGTAAGACAGGACCTGACCAGCCACGCAGGGTTCTCCCACGTGTCTGAGGCAGCAGCTCTCCCTGGGTCCCCGGTCCCAGACACGCTGTGTTCTCCATTCTTACTCAAGCCACTCACAATTAAAAGCACGTTTTTTCAAAAGCCCAAGCCAGAACGTCCACAGCATTGATGCTCTCGCAGACGGCAGCAAAGCCGGTGCCTCTTTCTCGTGCAAGAGGATGTGTGGCTTTTGGCCCCAAGTCCAGCTCCGGGGAAACAGCTTGTGTGTCTTCCATGCAGAAGTCCTTGTTTCTGGCTGTGGCTGCAGCCCCTTGGCTCTGGAACTGTCTAGTAAACTGGAGGATTAATCCTGGGGAGTAATTGGCGCTCCTGGGAGTGGGCGGGGTGTGGGCACGTGTTGTCCACACCATTGCAGCGGTGGCCTTGGGAGGCGGCGTTAACGAGCCCAAAGGGCTCCGTCAGGCCACCCGGGTGGTGCGGCGCTTTGTTCTGTTTTAATAGCCATCGCTTCACTCTCGTTTCAAACGGCCTCTCAGAATTTGGCAATCATCTTTCTCCCCTGTAAGTTAGTGCTTTCCCATCCTTTCTTTAGCCGCCTTTGTCTGTGCACAGGTTCATCAGGGAGCAAGCATTCACTGGGCGTCCAGAGGCCTCCTTCCAGCCTCAACAGCCGCCAGTCTGGGAGCCGCACGCTCTGGGCGCTCCCGCGGACAGGAGGGCCCTGTGTGCGGGGTCAGCCCACTGCTGTCACCAGGCCTGCCGGGGAGGCACCCTCCGCTCTGCCCAGCTCTTGTCTGTGTCCACGTGGCGCCTGCGCTCTGATGGGGTGGCCACTCTCGGGGTTTGGTGGGGATTTGATGAGTCTCCTACTTTCTGGAGTTGACCTTTTCTGCAAAGCACGTGTTGTCTGTAGTGCTAGTTGGGCCTTTGGAAGAAGACAGTCTCTGGGGAGCCAGCAGCCATTCTGTGTCCTTCCTGCATTCTCTCCCCAGGGTGGAGGCAGAGGAGGGACAGCTTCCCGCCTGGACCCCCAAGGAGTCAGCCTCGTGCTGCTCAGCCCCGGGGAGCTGCATCTGGAGGATGGGCTCCGACAGCTGCCTAGGCCTCTCACCTGGGACACCTGAGCGGGAACCAGGCCTAGTTAACACTCACACAGCTCCTGCTTGGCCGGATCCAGGCTCCCAGGGACCTCGGGCAAGTCACTTTCAGCTCTCTGAGCCTCTGTTTCCCCACCTGTGACATTAAGATCGCCTCAGTCAGGGCAGGCTAGCTGCTGAACAACCCCAGAACGTACTGGCGAATCTAACAGAAGCGTGTGTCCTCAGGGTGGGTTGACAAGAAGGAGCTCGACTGCTGACCCCGATGGGAACCAAGGCTTCTTCCATGGTGTGTCTCTGATGCCTGGGCTCTGTCCTCCCCTGCAGGGGACAGGGAATGAGAAAGGCTGAAAAAGGCAGCCCGGCTCATAGCCACGGAGGCCTGGGGGCACCGGATCCCTTGCACACACTGGTGAGAGCTAGTCACATGGCCCCAGCTAGAGTGTTGTCCCACTGTAGCCACCAAGGAAGAGGGGGACAGCGACAGGGGGAGCACCGCTGGCCTTTGCCACAGGGACAGCGGTGACACGCCCTGCCAGGCTGCCTGTGAGGCTGACTTGAGAGCCACTGTTTCTCAAGCACAGTGCCAGGCCCCAGAGACTCGAAGACATTGTTTTCTTTTCTCTCTCCAACGGGTTATCCCTCGAGGCTTATGCAAACAGAGACCAAGGCCAGACATTAAATGTACATCCTCACCTCTGAAGGGGCTCCTTGCCTTGTGTTCTCGCGTGTAACATGACATTAGCCCTTCCACATGGGAGCAGAGCACAGATCAAGTCAGCGCCGAGAAGCCCGCTTCACCGGGTCGGGACGCTGCGGCCTCCGAGCCGGCTGGTATTTCCACGGGCGAAAGGCCTCCTCCGGAGTGGGTGTGTTTTGACAAACAGCTGCCTGAGGAACCTTCCGCGGAGGAATCGATCGTGGGCGTGTCTGCCCCTGGCAGCGCTCTGCGTCTGGGCTGCTGGGGCACAGAAACAGGACGCTGGGGCTGCAAGCCCAGTGAGTCTGCCCCGACACGCCCAGCAGACTCTGCAGGGCTGGGAGAGAGTGGAGGAGGCCTGGCTGTGCCCTGTGGGGGTCTTGACCACAGTTCTGAGGAGGTGATTTGTCCAGCGAGGCTGAACTGCCCCTTCCCCGTGGCCACGGCAGAAGGAGCCACTTTAAACTTAGGGCAGATGCATTCCCGTAACGGGCCTTGACTGACTGCTCCCATCAGGTGTGGGTGGCCTGGTGGGTGGGCAGCGAAGGAGGGGACAACAGGCATCCCTTATCCTGGATCTGTCTATCTGTAGGGAGAGAAGACAGCACAGGAACCGCCCTGACAGGGGACTTAGGGGTTCATTCATTCATTCATGCATTCATTCATTATTTCCTGAGTGCCTACAAGAGGCCAGGTACTCTGTGAGCCGAACTGGGGGTCGGAGAGCATGGTGGCTGACAGCTGCACTGCCTGGGTGTGAGTCCTGGTTCTGTCACGTGCTAGCTTGGTGACTTTAGGCAAGTTGCTTGACCTTTCTGTCCCTCAGTTTCCTCATCTGGGAAATGGAGATGGCCATCATAATAGCTAATTATTATGTACATTAAATGAATCAATATGTATAAAGCACCTGCGTTTATAGAAATTACATTCCAGTGTGGGAGAGACGGAGAAATCTAAGTAAATTATGTCGTCTAAAAGAAGGCAATAAGAGCTATAAAAAATAAAGCAGGGAAAGCGCTTGCTTTATAAGATGGTCAGAGAAAGTCTCAGTGGGAAGGTAACATTTAAGAAGAGACCTGAAGGAAATAAGAGTACTGGCCATGCGGACAATTGGGGAAGAGTAGGGCAGGCAGAGGGAGCAGCCTGTGCTAAGGTCCTGAGGCAGGAGGGGCCTAAGGTGCTTGAAGCGCTGAAAAGAGGCCAGTGTGCTGGAGCAGAGTTGTTGAAGGGGAGGTGAAGCAAGAGCACGGAGTGGGCCACAGGGCCTCGTGGGTCTTGTAAGGGTTTGACTTTTGCTCAGGGTGATGTGGGAGCCATTCAGGGACTTGAACGTAAGAGTGAGATGACTTGGGTTTTGTCGGGATCACTCTGTTGCTGTGTGGAGGATTTGCTCAGTGAGGACAAGAGGAGAAGGAAGAAGATGAGTTAGGAGTCTCCAGAGAAACCCAGGTGAGAGAGGATAGCGGCTCAGAGCAGGGCGGCCAAGAGGGGGGTGGGGAGAAGTGGGGGGAGTCAGGAGGTACTCACAGCTGCCAGTGAGGGGGGCTGGACCGATGAGAAGCGTGGTGAGTCTGAGGCGAAGGATCTGCAGGGCTGGGGCCACCAGGGAGCTTGAGTCAAGATGTGAGGCCCAGAGATGTGGAAAGAGCACTGGCCTCAGTGCTAACTAAATACCAGAGTTTTCCTCCTGGCACTTCCGCTTCCCCCTCTGTGACCTGGAGCAAGCCACCTACTCTTTCTCTGAGCCTCGGTTCCACCTCTATAAAATAAGGGCGTGCTGTGACTTACAGTCAAGGTGACGTTCAGAGGAACAGACATGCTCAGTTATGCTCCGTGCCTCTCCTCCCTCCATCTCCGCAGCCGGGTGAGGCAGCCTTAGCACCACGGAGAGGGGTCCCGGGCCGGAGGCTGACACCAGCACAAAGCTCAGAGCGTGGAGAGGGATGCGAGCACCACCTTATGCCCATGTCTCTGACTTCATGAGGAGACGCACCGGGCACTCCCCATGAGTGAGAGGCCTAGAGGCTTTGGGGTGAGCACGCCCTGCAGGCTGCTTCTGGGCTGGGTCATTTCCTAAGTGGCCAGGGAATGGGTGCCAGGCCAGTCCTCTTCTCTGGCATGAGCAATACTGAGCTGCTTTTATTCTGGTCCCAGAAGTCCATCCTGATAGTGCCAGGCTGGTATCTGACACCCGAGTCCTCCAGACTCAGGCAGGGACTCCCTTCCTCCCTCTCCATCCAAGCCCAGACTTCTGCAGCATCCTTTGTTGAACCCAGACAGTCGGGTGTCAGCCCCGCTCTGGGCACCTGCTGCAGGCTGGTCCTCTGTAAATGGATGCTGTGTGTACGGACCGGGCTGGGCTGAGCCACAAGCAGATGGCTGCCTCACCCCTCTCCCAGGGCGGCTGCAGCTGAGCTCTGGCCTGCAGACAGCTCCCCAGCACCCAGTCCATGGCCCTGCCCCTGCTGTCCCCAATTGTCCTCAGGGTACCCACTCCCTTGCCATCAGTAGACCCTGGGACTGAGCTCTGTGCAGCTGGGATCTGCACAAATGTGACTGTGGACAAAGGACATGGTTGATGGGTGTCAATGGGATTTACACACAGGCAACCAATAGGGAGTGGCCAGGGCTGTGTGTTTTCAGAGCATAGTATGTAATCAGGCATGTGGGACCCTGCAGAATAAGGGCAAGACAGCAGTGGGGCAAAAGGGTAAGGCAACAGAGTAACCTGGTGTCATCAGGAAGGCTTCCTGGAGGAGGTGCAAACTGAGCTGGAGGACGATTAACTCACCTATAGCAGGATGTTAAATTAGACTGTTCCTGTGTCTTGGGGTCTCAGACGAGTCCCAAGGCTGAGCATGAAAGGTACCCAATCTCCCCATGTTAAAAAGGGGGACTAGGCCCAGCCGGAGTGGTTCAGTTGGTTGCGTGTTGTCCTGTGTACCGAAAGGTCACGGGTTTGAATCCAGGTCAGAGCACGTACCTGGGTTGTGGGTTCAATCCCTGGTCGGGGCATGTATGGAAGGCAAACTGATCGATGTTTTTTACATCGATGTCTGTCTGTCTGTCTCTCTCTCTCTCTCTCTCTCCCTCCCTCCTTCCCTCTCTCCCTTCCCCTTCTTCTCTCTAAGCATGTCCTTGAGTGAGGATTTAAAAAAAGGTAGGGGGGACTAGGTAGCCCAAGGACCACCTCCCTGCCTTCCCCAGCCTGTAAGTTAGGAAGGTCTGGCGATGACTATAGGAAGTACTCCTGAGAAGAGAGTTGTCCTGGGAGGGGGAGCTGAGGTTCTTCTTTCCCATCCTGGGGAGGGGTCCCACCTGCCATCCCCTCAAGCCAGTCCCCTGAGGGACCTGGTGCTACCCTGAGGCTGGAGCACTTGGGAGGATGTGACCTGTGTTCCCTGGAGCTGGGGACACCAAGACTATGCCTGACTCTGCAAGTAGAGGCCTCGGCTGAGCCCGCCCTGCAGGCTGCTCCTGGGCTGGGTCATTTCCTGGGTGGCCAGGGGACAGGTGCCAGGTCCTCTTCTCTGGGATGAGCAATACCGAGCTGCCTTTATTCTGGTCCCAGAAGTCCATCCTGATGATGCCAGGCTGGTATCTGACACCCGAGTCCTCCAGACTCAGGCAGGGACAAGGTGATGTCACGGTCATGCTTCCAGAGTGGGCACTGCACGAGGGAGCCAGACCCGAGCCATCTTGGGAGGGCCATCGGAGCCCGACAGGGAGCACCCTCGGCACAGCCAGACCATGGCAGCCGCCCTGACGAGGAGCCCGCAGCAGTGCCCACAGGCAGCAGAGCCAGCGCTGGGTCTCTGCCACACAGACCCAGTGCAGGTGGTGCTCCGGTCACACCTTGCTGTCCTCGCAGCCTCCCCCCTGGCCACTCTGGGGAAACCGGAAGCAGAAGCAGCTGTTAGTGAGGGAGAAGGCAGCAGGACCAGGAGACGGCCTCCCGCCCCTGCCCACGACAGGACGCTGAGCCTGGGTCAGCAGAAGCTGGGCCGAGCGGGGAGCTCTGAATTGGCTATGAGATCAAAGTTCCAATAAAAGATTGGACTTGGCCAGGAGAAGCCAAGGATGAGATTGCTTTCAGCGTTGACCTTGCCAGTTACTGGCTGTGTGGCCACAGAGGTTACTTAAAGCTAGAAGTCACTTAAGCCTCTCTGTGCCTCGGTTTAATGAAAGGACCCACTTCATTGGCTTGTTCTGAGGATGCAAAGAGCTGATGCGGGAAGAGCCCTTAGCACAGCGCGAGGCACAGGAAATGCTCAGTAAGCATGGGGCACCGGCTGCCGGCTGCAGAGGTAGCAGCAGTGATGACCGTATGATGACGATGATGATGATGATCATAGAAGTAGTACCCAAAAGTGACGCCCCCCCAAAGAGCTGTTTGGGTGCAACAGAATGGTTTGAAGGGAAGCAGTGGAGGAGAAAAATCTGTTTGCTGGCACTGCACCGAGTTCAGCCTATTTAATAGTCCCGTTACATGATTATCATTTAATAAGGAGAAGAGAGCAGTTCTGAGTGCTGAGGAAGGCCCGGAGGGCTAGCCCTACTATCTGGGTGGTCTGGGAGGGCTTCCAGGAAGAAGTGGCACGGAAGAAGGCCTCGAGGGATGCGGAGTTGGCGATACCCCATTAGGAGAAGAAAGTGGTCTGAGGACCCTTCTGCATGTCACATCCTTCTCACTCACAGCCCCGCCCGTAGGCACGGGTCAGCTCAGTAAACATCAGAGGAGCCCTTGCACTAGGCCCAGCCTTGGGTGGGCCCTGGGACAACAAGGTGAGGAGGCAGCTTCCGCCTGCAGGGAGCTGCCAGCCTCCTGGGATAAAAAGGCAAAAATCATAGAATGTTCAGCGAATGTCGTTGCTGACATGGAGGGATTCAGGGACGCTGCAGGGTTCAGGAAGGGAACTCAGCCCAGCCGGGGCACTCTGTAAACACACCCGCACTCCCCGCCCTCATCCTTCCCCATAATTATTTCTCCTTTTAGGCACGTGATGGGGTCACGCTTCCCCACCCACTTTGGGACTTGCTTTAGCAAGTGATGTAAGAGCAGAAAGGGTGTGTGGCCCTTCGAGGGGAAGCGTGAAGAGCAGTGTGAGGTTCCCCACACCCTCGGTCCCTTTGCCACGGTGGCCCGCAGAGCCCAGGTGAAGATTGCTCTCCAGCGTGGTCCTGGGGAAGCACGACCTGGAGCAGGGCCGCCGGCTGACCAGCAGTGAGCAGGCAGCATGAGTGAAAAGTACCCTCTGTAGTTCAAGCCACTGAGACTGGGCTGTTTAATCCTCGTAGTATCCAGGCTGATGTCATCACAAGTTTTTTAAAGTGGTCACAAATAGAAAACTGTTTTTGAGAGAGTCTTCCCTGAGCCATGTGGCCCGTCCTCTGTCAGAGTCCCCTTGTCTGGGGAACAGCAAGTCTGGAGGCTACTCCATCGCTGCCCTCATGCTCTGTGCCACCACCGTCAAAGCGGGTGGCCGACCCCAGAGCTGCCGTGAGAATCCGTGCAGTGGATGGAGCAGTCCTTAGGGACCTGGGAGTCAGGACAGAGCAGGCGGGCAGCCTGCATCCGTCAGCTTCCCTGGGGGCCCTGGGGGGCCACGGTGAAGACAAAACCCAGGGTCAGGTGCCGACAAACCCAGGGCAGGGGACCCCAGAGGGTAAATGATGATCCTTGCTGCTGGTGGGCACAGGGCCAGTGTCCCAAGCTGTCCGGCGGGCAGAAGCGGCAGCCTGGAAGCCAAGCCTCTCTGCTTGGTTAATCTAAAAATAAACAGATAGGCAACAAAAATCTATGTTTCAATTACTGCCCACAAGCTGTTCAAACAGCCAGTTCTGCACTGGAGATGTGAACTTGTCAACAGAGGCTGCCTCATTTGCATGCTTGGGTGGTGATAAAACACATAACCTCGCAACAGGCTGCCCTCTGGTCTGGGTGGGTTTTTTTTTAATTAAATTGAATTAAGAACACGGACATAGAATAAAGACAGTGAAAATCAGAAGCAAGTACATCAAGATAAGGCAGCAGCTCCCAAAACAAAGGCGGAGGAGCCTCTGGGGTATGAGACAAGCCTGGCCCTGGGTGGAGAGGTCAGCAGGAGAGCGGCCAAAACAAAGGGTTTGTGGTCAGAACCAGGGGGCAAAATTCTCTCCCAAGTGGCCCCAAACCCTCCTCCCCTCCCCTGCTGATCCTGGAGGAAGCCCAGTGAGCAGAGTGGGCCTTCAGCGCCCCGTGTCACGGCGAAGGCTTATGAGGTCCCTCTCTGCGGAGGAAAGGGTGCCCCAGTCCGCCCTGTGGCCGCTCCGCCGACCCGACCCGATGCACGGTGGGCAGCTGGATTGCCATCCTTGGCCACACTGCGTTCGTTCTGTGCCCACGTGCCCATCCTCACTGTCCGACCTCAAGTACAGTCTGTTCTCTGCAATGAATGGAGCCCCGAGAAGCTGGGCTACCCTGGCTCCAGGGCCACCTGACCTACCCTGGCGGCTCCAGACTGCGCTGGCCGCTCCCTCCCGGAGCCCTGGCTTGCTCTTCTGTGTTCTGAGTGTGCGTGTCCCCAGCAGCTCACTTTCCCAAAGGCAGGAGCCCTCCTTGCCTGCTTTCAGGGTCTTGCTCAGAGCCCCGCAAAACGGGACTGGGGTGGCCGGTGAACTGGATGTGATGGAAAGAGGAAAGGGCAGAACACATGCTAACCCAAGGGCATGCCTGGGAGGCTGCTCGGGAGGGAGGAGGGGGCACAGAGTCCTGACTCCTGGAAGTGGAGCCAGAGGAGGGAAGAGGAAGTCAGCTGCTTTCTGGTTTCCCGGCGATGGATTCAGATCAGCAGGAGCCGCCCGGAGCCCACCAGAGATGGAGACAGAAAGCAGCGTGCCCCCACTGACGCTGGTGGAGGTCCCACAAATCCTGCGTGCTGCCGCGGCTGTCGGTTCCGCTTTCACCCTGGACAAGGACTTTAATGTCCACAGACCTCGGGGCATTTCTGCAGCCATCAGCCCAGATGCTACTTACTTGAGGAAATGGAAGAACGGTGGAGTCTCTCCCAAGAAAGATAATACCCTGTCATAGGCAGTATGGTCTGCCAGCCACGTGGCCGCCGTTTCCTGATGTTTCCAAATAGACTGGAATAGACTGTTGTCTAGAAGAAAGTGAATTGCAAGAGCATTTTGGGGCAGCTACTTAGAGAGCGAACATCAGTCTTTCTTCTTTGCAACTCTTGTTCTGGGTCTGGCTCCAGGCCCCAGTAGGGTTCATTCATCAGCTTGGGTTACTGGTGAACACCGTTTGCTGTGCAGAGAGATCACGTGGAATTTAGTCAATTGTGCAAGATTCAGAATAGCCAGGTGTGGGCTGCGGGGGCGGGAGGCCCACTCGGAGCAGGGAGCCGCTGCACAGTAGCTCCCAATCCTGCAGGCGTGTATCTGCGGGGCCGCGAGTAGGCAGGCTCCACACTGTAATGTCTCCATTCTCCGTGGAGCCACCAAGAAAAAGGAGCCTGAAGGAGCAGAAGTGGTGACCTGTAATGATAACCGGTGACTCCTC
This sequence comes from Tadarida brasiliensis, assembly GCA_030848825.1. Taxonomy (NCBI): domain Eukaryota; kingdom Metazoa; phylum Chordata; class Mammalia; order Chiroptera; family Molossidae; genus Tadarida; species Tadarida brasiliensis. The sequence goes on along the minus strand of CM061270.1, from coordinate 65,197,714 downwards.
CCCTAAGTGATCCAACCAGACCCGCTCTCCATAGCAGCCTGGTCCTGGTGTTCCCGAGCCCTCATCTGCACACGCCCCTCTTCTTCCCTCAGTGTCTGCTGATACGATGTTGCCAACTGTCATTTCCAATATCTTTTTTGTTTTTCGGTGTCACCATTAGAATGATTTACACCAGTAGCAATAGCACAAATGCCTAGTCAATTAGTCCCAGGAGGAAAGTCTCTGAATCACATGTGCCTTTTTGAAGGGAAAAAAAAAAAAATCACTCCATCAAAGCCCACAGCCAGAATTTCTCAGATCGAAGGTGCGCTTGGGAAGGGAGGGGAACGGGAGGCTTGTTCTTTAACATCGTTCATCCGAGTGGGCACTGGTACCACCTTCCTGCGGCAGGGAGCTGGCTTTGGCACCAGAAACGGTGCCCGGAAAAGGAATCGGTAGCTTTTGTCCTGAAACCGGTTACCAGAAAAGCGTTTTTGAAGCACTTGTCTTTTAGGTCACTTGTTAAGCCCTGTGATTACGGGATATGGCTTTTCCCCAAAATACCTCTGCCCCTCCCCCACCAGGGCTCTCTGAGGACCGCAGTGCAGCAGGGAACAGACAGTGTGGGGATGCCTGGGTCCTGGGGCAGGCTCCGGTCCTGATCGCAGACTCGAACCTGCATTTGAGTCCCATCCCCACCAGACACTCCACCCACCCCATCTTGTCACAAATGCAAACTGACTCAGCCGTGCTGGGGCCTGAGATCCTGCACTTCTAACAAGCACCCAGGTGGTGTGGATGCCGCAGACCGCAGACCACACTCTGGGTGGAGGGCCTGGGGGCCACTCTCCCAGCCCTCAGCTTCATCCCGCTCTTTGTTTTGCTCCCTTATGAAGTGGGTCAGTGCCTCCCTGCCTACACCACTGGGCTGCTGTGAAAGCGAATGATGGGGGGCTGTCTTTCTCATCTCACTTGTGAAGAGTAAGACCCCACTGCCCTAGAAGGCCGTACTGTCGTTACTGTGACCACTGCTGGACCTTCAGTACCAGGCCACACCCCATTCCCTGCTGTGTAGGGTCTCAGACCTGCTGGGTTGTGTCTCCCCTAAACCTTTGGACAGACAGACTGGGAAATAAATGCAGGTTTAGCTGGCGGTGAAGAAAGCAGGTTCCCTGTCTTCTTTTTATTATTTTTTTGCACAGCACAGTCTATTTTGAAGCCCCCCCTTGGGGGAGGGAAGGTCAGACTGCCCACTTCGGGAGACATTTCGACAGTTGTCTGGCATTTTGGTTTAGAAAGCATTGGGTCCAATCTCTCACTGACTTAGGATACGGAAAGGCTTCTAAAGCCGGCCCACCTGCTCTGGGCTGGGACGGAGCAGAAGGTGGACAGGGAGGTGGCCTGGGACAGATGGGCAGAGCACGGGGTGGGCTCAAGTTCCGGGCTGTGGTTCCAGGGCGGCGAGCTGGTGAACTGAGCAGCTGAAGCCCACCACAGCAGCATCTCCCCAGCCTGCGGCTCAGAGTCCACCCAGGACTAGCCACCTGTCCCCAGAACTCGAGCCCACCCGTGCATGCCTTCTCTTCGCGGTAAAGCGGGCACCCGACGCGCTCCGTTGCAGAGGCAGACCCGGCCTGGAGAGTGGAAGCAGAGGGCAGTGGTCACTGAGTGGCCGCGTCCCTGCCTCCTCTCTCCTCCCAGCCTGCAGGGCCTGGCGGAGCGTGGCTTCACCGGGTTCGACCCTGGCGTGGCAGCGTGTCTCGGTGGAACGTGCTGGAAGCTAAGCCACAGGGCTGGGATGAACTGCTCCAGCCCGGCCCTGCTGAGTGGGGCCTGACAGGGAGGTGGCCGGCGATGGCAGGCGGGGATGGGAGGGTGCCCCCGGAGGACGGCGGGCGCTCTTGGCTGGGCAAGGCGAGGTGGAAGGGAAAGGCCCTTTCAGAGCAGAGGTGAAATGTGACAAAGGAGGCCGTTCAGTTCACTGGGGCTTTGGTGTTTGGAGGAAAAACACTAACAGTAAAAGTGCATCTTAAGTCACTCATCCCGCAGAGGGCGTGGGAGAGGCTGGCATTGCCCATGACTGTTCCCGAGCTCCCTGGGCTGCTTCCAAGGGTTTGAAGTGCGGTCTCGGGCCCCGGCTGGCACGCGTACTGGCTCCGCACACTTCATGTCCACCTGGAGGTGCTGAACGCCTGCACCCCCTGAAGAACACCTCACCCTTAGGGGCGGTTATGCAGGGCCAGGACCAGGGCGAGGTGGGTCAGGCAGAATGTACGGAGGCCCCCCTTTCAGGGAGGCGAGTGCAGCGTGGACCCTGCCGGGGCAGGTTCCTGACATTTTTTTCACCCTAGGCACCCTCTCACCTCAACCTAGTCCCCACCCTGCCAGGTGCTCCAAGCTGGAAAGGGTCTGTCACTTTAATCTGGGAGCATTTCCTGAGCCCAACCCTGGGTGCCCAGCCTGTGCTGAGTCGGCTACAGGGAGAAAAGAGGGGGACTCTGTCTTTAGGGAGCACCCTTGCAAGAGCAGCACCCACGAGGGGGCTGGAACGTGCTGGGTCAGGGGCCGGCCTGTGTGGGCTCCGACAGGAGAGGGCTGGCCGGAGAAGGCCTCCCGCAGGAGGAGGCTGGCCGCCCGCCCCCAGCCTCAGCCAGAAGCGCCTTCTGAGTTAGCGAGAGGGCTCGGTGGGGATGGGGTGGGGGTGGGGGTCAACGAGAGCTGGAGCAGCCCCAGGAAGCAGAGGGGCACTTCCGAGGGGCACCCCCAGCGCCTGCTAACATTTTGCGCCAGCTCCTGGCCAGCGTCTCCAGAACCACCCAGAGAATTTCTTTGTGTTGCATTTGCCAAGATGGTGCTCTGGCTGGTGTTTATTATTTTGCTCCAGAATAAAGGCTAAAAGATGCAGAGAGGGAAATGAAAATAAGAAAGATGGGCACGGGCTGTTCCAACCGACTTGGCAGCACGTCGGCCCAAATGAGGCGATCATACATTTTCCATGCGGGCTGGACGGCCGAGCAGCTCCCGTCTGCAGGCGCAGGCTTCCTACCTTCCTGTGGATTAATCATGCCTTCGGGGCCTCACAGCTCGAGCCCACTCCTCCGCACGCCTTAATGACAAGAACGAGGGAAGGGTCATTAGCCACCTGTGATCCTGGGTACAGCGTGTGCACAGGGGACGTGTCCATAGCTGCGGGCCACGACCAGACTCCAGAGCACACCCAGTGGGTCCCAGACACAGAGCTCCTGGACAGTGGCCGCCATGCCCAGCCCCACATGGACAATGCAAATGAGGGAGACACGTGAAACTCTTAATTATGTACTCATGAATTATTCATGTGGAGGCAGATCTGTGTGGCAGGGCCGTTGATCTGGTATCCAGCAAGTGTCCAAGAGACGGAATCACAGAGATGCAGGCCGGGCACCGGGGCTGGGCCTGGTGTCAGCTGATTCCCCTCCTCCAGGCCATCCTCGGGCCCAGGTGACCCAGGCCTTCCGTAAACCTGGGTGCCCCTGAGCTGCAGGAAGAAGCCCATCCATCAAGGCTGGCCCCAGGGTTCCTGATCTGAGACCCCCAAGTCATGGGTGTCCGGCTAAGGACGACCTTCCTCCCACCCGCCTGTTATCTGAGTAGCCCTGGGTGACAGAGCCCCCTACAGGGTCCCGCCCACCTAGCAGAGGGGGTCTCAGGGAGTCCATGGCTGTGTGTTTCAGACACGAGACCACATTCAGCTTCAGAACTGACAGGCTCCTTTGTCCTCATCCTGGATCCTTGGAGTTGCAGCCTGGCCTGTCCTGCCCTGTGACCCTAGGACCCATCAGTACCGAGTGACAGGGCTCTTCTCCGCAGGGCAGCTCCTGTTGTGAGGCTGCAGCAAAGCTGAGGAAAGGGAGGCTGGGGTGCAGAGTGGAGCCCAAGCACATTTTCTGTCGGGAGAAAGAGAGAGAGGAGAGCGACAGGGAGGGGGGGCTCCAGGGACAGGCAGTGGGCGAAGGTTTGGGATAGGAGCTAGAAAGAAGTCAGGGGCTGGGGCAGTTTTTTCATTTGGTTTTAATCCTAGTTAGCAACCCAAGGGAAGGGAAAGAGCCTGGGGACAGTGGTCCCTCATTCATTTTTGCAGCCCTGGTGGCGCTTGCCCACTGAGGACACGGCCCAGCGGCCAGCAGGCAGGGAAGCCGACTTCTGTTCACTCCTGGTGACAGGAGACCCCAAAGGTGACATGGTTTGGGGAGGCCGTGGGACGCCTGCTTGGTGGGGGCAGCCTTTCTGGTGAGCCGTGTGCCATCAGGGGGGCCTGCGCTTCACCCCTCGGGAGTAGAGCAAGCTGCGGGAATGGACCCCTCACTCTGTCCCAGAGAGGAGCCCTGGGAACAAAGACCTTTCTCCAGGGGAACAGGGTGCTACTGGGCACACCCAGGGCGGCCTCTGTCCCACTTCTGAGGGCTCATCTCAGTTGTGAGGTCATTGGGCTTGACGGTCACCACTGAGCTGGTCCTTGTGGCATCGCTGAGTGTCTGGGATGCTGGGCGACTCTGTCCTTGGTTTTGGGTGGGGTGCCTGTGTGCATTTAGGGACAGGCGTGTGGCTCAGAACGAGGAAGGGAAGCTGGGGGGAGCTGAGCACAGAACCTATGGCTGGATGCTTGCAGAAGCCCTTCCCATCCGGCGTGTCTCTGCGATGTGCTCATCTCCGTCGTGACATCTGCTCTGATTCTGGAAGGCGGCCCTCTGCTCCTCGCTCTCTGCTCCTGGGGGAAGGGGAGGTGTGGGCACAGAGAAGGGGACTGAGAACCAGAGGCCGGCTGGCTCCTTAGCGGTGTCCTGGGCACAGGCTCCAGCCTCTGAATCTGGGGCTGGAAGCCTGTATGTCCACACGCGGGCCATGTGAGATCCTGGAGGCACATGGGTTTCATGACCTGGGAGGGTCTGTGCCAGCCTGAGACTTCGGGCAAGAAAAGGGGTCCTGTCCCCCGGGAGGGCCTGGCCCCTCCCTCCTGTCTGCCGGCCCAGGGCCCCAGATGGTGCAACACAGCAAGCCTGCGGAGGACGGCTTGGCCGCACGGGCTCCCGGGGGCCAGCGCCACGCTTCGCACATAAAACGCCCACGGCTGGGAGACCTTTCAGACTTAACCCCGGCCCTCGGCGTGGCCGGCGTCCCCCATGTAGCAGCTTTCCTGGACCCAGAGCCCCTTCCTTCACACACGCGTGTCGTGCGAGCCCCTGCCACCCAGAGTTCTGGTTTCTGCATAAACAGCCCCACACGCTCAGATGGCTGCTGTCCAGACCCCTCCTCGGTGAAGGGCCCGGGGGCGGCAGCCTGCCAGGGAAAGGTGCCCACCTTGACAAGGAAGCGTTTTCGTCAGTTTTGTCTAGAACTGCTTCCCAGCCTCGTCTGAGACACTTTGTCTGAGACACCTCCTCCCGCCCATCGAGCGCTTCCTGCTGCCTCCCCCACACCCAGCCCGGCCCATGAGTGGGCACAGGGGACCTTTCTGACACCATGGCCCCGTGCCTGGCGCCGAAACTGAAGGAGCCACCTCTGGAGCTGGCCCTCCGCATCTCACCCGGGTAAACTGCCACGCATTTCCTTCATTCCGTCGGAAAGGGGTAATTAAATGGAGGGATGAAGTCCAACCCAAACCTGGCTTGCAAATAGTTGACCTTTGTTTTGAATACACTTCGTGAGCCTGAAACCAGATTGTGCGGCCTCCTGCTGACTGGAGATGTGAACGCAGGAGTGGGGGGGGGGGGGGCAGGGAGGGGTGGTGGCAGGGATAGCGGGAGGGGTGGCAGGAGGGGGTGGCAGGGGTGGGGCAGCTGCTGGGACGGTGAGCACAATGGAGCCACCCTGTGGTCCCCAAGGCAGTGAGCTGTCAGGTTTTACTGGCATTGAAGGTTTCACTCGGGCTGAGGAGGCTCCTTTGACCTGATCCCAAGCACCCTGTCACCTGTGGGCACATCAAAGAACCTGCCCTGCTCATCTCCACCCTCACCGGCTGGAGAGAGACGACTTCCTTTTCTCAAGGAAGCAAATGTACAACAGCCATTCACGGTGAGAGGAGGGGGCGCCAGGTGTTCGGGGGCAGGTCAGTGCAGCCTCCCTGAGCCTCGTCGTAACAGACACACGGGATGTAGCCCGCGGGGGGAGGTGGGAAGCCATTCCCGCAAAGAAGCTGTGCGGCTTGGACCCAGAGCTGACAGAGGCACCTTCGGGAACTACAAGGCAGTTGGCTGGGCGTCGCCCCCAGGGTAGCCAGAGGGAACACGGTGCTAGAAAAGGGCGCCAGCCCAGGTCCTCGTCCTCTGGGCCACCCCAGGGAGCCTGGACTTGATTCTGAAGGATAGGACTCAGAGCAGGAGCGTGAAGCATCACGATCAGATGTGTGCTGAGACCGTCGTAGGGGCCTCGAGTGGGACTGGGTAAGAAGAGCAGACGGGCAGGGAGACTGGTCGAGGTCGTACATGTGCGAACGGGTGGTGGATGCGCAGACGGCGAGGGAGGCAGCCTGGGGGAGCGCTGGGGCCGTCGAATCAAGACCCTGCTGTCGAACATGGGGGTTTAGATGGGGAAGGGGGTGGCATTTTCAGAGAGAGGGAATTCCTGAGAATGAGTGTCCGGGCTGAAGAGGGCTGAGTCCGTCCAGGGACACACAGTTGAGGTACGTGTGGAGCAGCCAGGTAAAGGTGCGGGGCAGGCAGTAGGCCGGTGCGTGGTGCTTAGGAGAGGGCGGGAGTCATCGGTACAGAGGTGGCAGCTGAATGAGGTCACCCAGGGAGAGTGTGTAGGGTGAGGGAGCAGGAAGCGTGGACCCTCAGGGCTGAGCAGAGAGGGAGGGGGACACAGAGACCACCAAGAAGTTTCCAGAAGGAGAAGAGATCAACCACACCAAAGTGGGAGGAGTGGAGAAAGACGGGTATCTGTGTCCCATTGGATCAAACCAGCGGATCCTTCAGGACGCCGGTGAGGACTCCCGAGGTGTGGCCAGAGCAGAAGCCACACCAGAGCAGGTTGTAGTGAGAGCCAGAGGGGGAAGGCTGAGCGGAGCCCAGTTCAGACACTCTCTGGAGGAAAGTCGGTGAGGGGTGCTCAAAGGAGGGATCCGTGTGTAGTTTTTGTGATTAGAGTAAACACCATATTGTGGCATTGTGTGAGCCATGGAGCATCACGAAACTATTGGTAAGCCTCCCGTCCAACCTAAGATGTCATGGTCAGCTCTGCTTCGGGGAGGCCTGCAGGCTGAGCTCAGGTCTGCTCCATGTGCCTGGCAGAGGGGACAGTACCAAGGGAGGAGACGGTGGCTGCCAGGGCCTGGCCCACCACACCAGTGGGGCACAGGTCACAGGTTGCTGGGGCTGGGCTCGGCTCTGTAGCACTAGAAGTTGACAACTAGGTCTGGATGTGCAAAGACCAGAGAAGGATGATGCCTCTGACCTGTCTGTCCAGTAGCCAAACATCCCAGAGACCCCCCCATAGGGCTGAGCTGAACTGGCAGGGTGGGAAAATGAGCCAGGAGTCTTTCCTTATCCCAAACAGGACGTGGTTGGAGAATGGAAGAGTCGAAGAAAAGCAGGTCATGCCTGAGCCGTGACCAGGGCTGGGCATGTGATGTGCAGGGCAGATGCCACCCTCGCCCTCCGGCCTGTGCCCTGGCATCCCCATGACCTCTGCCCTCTGCCTCCTGTGGCCTCTCTGGCTGAGACGGCCTCTCCGATGTGTTCACGTCCTTCCTGACTGAGAGTGACATTGGGCTGGCTGGGCAGGGAGCCGGCCAGTCGCCGTAATGCTGAGCAAAATGCAGTCCTCATGATGCTGAAGGCCCTCAGAGGACCCTGGTGTGTCTAGGTCTCCATGACAACACGGAGGGCCTAATGTTCAGATATCCAGGAAAGTCACGTGCAAGATGGTCTGGGTAACAGAGGCCAGGGAGCACGGGGTCCCTGGTGGCACCGATTGAATCATAGGGTTACAAAGGAGAACTCTTAACTCCTGGAGGCTTAACACCTTTTCCGACTTGAGTCCTCCGTTGAGCTACAGCAGGAAGGCCCGGATCCTGGCCACATTCTCACCTTCTCGGTCTCTGACCTCAGAGGAACCACTTATCCTTAATGAGCTCCCTGGTCCATAAGTTGGGGATGACCCATCTCTTGCCAACTCACAAGCTGCTGTAAGGATCCAAGACATTTCTGTGAAGGGCCTTGTCCACTATAAAGTGAGAGGGTAGACGTGGCTGCTGTCACCCCAGACGTGGCCTGAGGAGTCCACAGGATCTCGCTTCCACAGTGGGGGCGTCAGGGCAAAATCCAACTGTAATTAAAGTGCAATCGTGTCATCCAGGGTGGTGTGACGCGGCAGAACCAAAAGCATCCCTTTCAACTGTGACCGGGTTCCAGTCCCGGCTGCCACACTTCCGCCGTGTGATCCTGGACACATCACGTATTCCTTGTCAGTGACGGGCTGACGATCCCTGCTCGGTGGGCTTGCTGTGAATGTGAAATGAGCTAACATTTGAAAGCCCTTCCTCGCACACAGAGAAGGTGCTCTCGGTGCTGAGGACGTGGCTGGCTCCTCGTGTCCTAGCAGGGCTGCTGTGTGAAACTTTGTCCTCTCTGCTCTGTACCGGCAGGTCCAGCCTCTGCTTCCCCGTGAGGAGCCGCCGCGGCCCACCGAGATGTCCCGGCACCACAGCCGCTTCGAGAGAGATTACCGGGTGGGCTGGGACCGCCGCGAGTGGAGTGCCAACGGGACTCATGGGACCACCAGCATCTGCAGTGCCACCGCCGGGGCCGGTGGCGGCACAGCCAGCAGCCTCAGCGCCCGGCCCGGCCTCCTGCCGCTGCCCGTGGTGCCCTCCCGGCTGCCCACGCCTGCCACGGCCCCCGCTCCCTGCACCACGGGCAGCGGGGAGGCCATCACCAGCCTCGTGGCCAGCTCTGCCTCCGCTGTCACCACCAAGGTAAGACTGGGAGTCCTCTCTGAGCAGGCCCGGCCTGCCCCCGGGCTTGCAGCCTGTGCCCTGGGCGCTGCGTTCTCCGGACTGGTCGTGTCCCCCGAGCTGGCTGGACAGCTGTTGAAGTTAACATGGTTTTACTTTCATTCTATAAAGTCTCTCTCTGTGACTAGTTCGTAGGAAGACCAGTGCTGAGGTCACTTGTTCACTGAATGCTACTTAATGAGCGGGACGACAGTAAAACTCCTGAGTTGGCAGCACAGGGTCCCTAAATAGGTGGATTTAGACCAGGCAGGTCCCCTGCAGTCACCAGTAACGGGTTCACGAGAAGAGGCAGACCGGCAGTAAGTCATAAGTGATTGTTAAACTACCACTTACTAACCATTGCACTGAGAATTCTCATTCACTGTCCCCTCCAAGCCTCGGATAACCCCCGGGGATCAGTCCTTTTGCCGTCCCCATCGTACAGCGGCACACAGAGTCTGTGAAAGCCGGTCGAGGTCAGGGACCCAGCCTTGGGCCCTGGCAGGCAGGCCCAGGGGCGTGAGCTCCTGGTCGTTTCTCCTCCGGAGGTAGCTCCAGCCTCAAGAATAGCAGCGGTTACCAGGCTGTGCTGCTAACCAAGATGTCGCAATGAAAATGTCAGCGAGGCTCTTGCCTGGCTTCGGTGTGAGCTGGTCTCCGTCATGCTGCTCGGGGCCCCGGGGTCCATGGCTGGTGGCAGGAAGCCCGTTCGCCGTCATCCTGTCTCCTCGGCCTGCCAAGCAGGGTCTCCGCAGGCCTGTGCCTCTGCCAGCCATTCAGCGCCGCCTCCCAGGAGCCTTCTCGGCCGGAGTGTGTGTGTGCGTGTGTGCGTGTGTGTGCGTGTGTGCACAGGCATGCCGTCTGGTCTTTTCTATCCTGCTTTCATAAAAGTTGCCAGAGAAGCTAAAGGCAGGGCACCCGGCCCCGGCCATTGTGCGGAGCCTGTGCCGTCGCAAAGCTGCGCTCCAGGTGTGCTGTGCCTTTGTCTCTGTGCTTTTCAAACCCCCTTTCAGCCCTGCTTCCAATTAATAACAGTGAGTGCTGCCGGCACAGAGCCCGGCGAGGCCCGAGACAATGAGCTATTGGAGGCCAGCTTGGAGCGCACTGACATCTTGCTGCGGTGCCTTATTGATTTTATTTTCCTGTTATGAAAACACTACCCCACTGAGGTGGGGAGGGAAGGAATGTTGGATGGGGGAGAGGAGATGGAGGATTATTTGGGCACGATGCCCCCAGACTAGCCAAACACATTCCTCCGCTGGGCGCCAGCCCCCGGACTGCCCCGATGTGGTGACCTCTGCCCAGTGGAGCCAGCCGGCCGCCCTGCCAGCCACATCTGGCAGCCACTCGGCAAGGCCAGCTGTTGGCCATCTGGAGAATGGCAGATTCTGGAGCTGACTGCTGGGGGTTCCAGGTGGGGAGAGAGAAGCTGGACCTGCGAGCCTACTCGTGGTGTCTTTTCTCTCGAGGATGGAGGCCTTCTTAGGGCTAGCATCGGGCTGTGCCCCAGGAAGGGAGTTGAGCTCTGCCGGGCCAGGGAAGTGGAGGAGACTCAGCGCTGGGGCCTCCCACAGGGCTACTCTGCCCACACAGCTTCTACTTTGCTCCCAGGCAGCTCAATATTCACCATTCCTGCCTGGCCGGGCCCCAAACCACAGCACATGGGAGGAAAGGAACCCAGCCTCAGACGGAAAACAACAGCTGGGCAAGGGCTAAGCTGGGTGGCCGGGAGGGAAGAGGGGGGCGAAAGTTCATGCCTGTGAGGACAGCCAGCTCCTTGGCACACTTCTTCTCTGTAACCAGCTCCAGCCCCGTTGCATACCTGCAAGGGCTTGTCCCATCAAACAAAGGTGCTTGGTTCTTCTCTGGAACCCTCGGGGTGCTCAGGAGAACGGGGTGTGCAGGGGAGAGGGAGGGCAGCAGCCAGCAGTGGGCCGTGGGCCTTCCTGCCATTCCGATCGAGCTGCTGCCCCCCAGATGCCTGTCCCCCAGCATATTTGTCTGACCCCATGCAAGTGCCACATCAGTGGACAGGCGGCCAAACTGAGGCGTCTGCGGCTTCCCTGGTCAACAAGCTGAGTCTTCGCTGAGCAGCCAGGGGCGGGCTCCTGCCCTCACGAGTTCACGGGCCGGGATATACCGCATCTGTGGCCGGGACAGTGTGACCGAGTGACCTGGGAATGTGCCTCCCATTGCGGTTGTTGGCAGGGGCAGCTTAGTGGAGTGGGTAAGCACAGACTTTGGAGCCAGACTGCCTGGATTTGAATTCCACCCTTCCACTTTCCCCCTGAGCGACCCTGGGCAGGCTCCCTGGCCTGTCTGGGCCTCACTACTGCACCGTAGGGACAGGTAGGAGCACCTGCCTGCCAGGATGGCCGTGAGAGTCGTGTGGGCTCAGACGTGTAAAGTGCTCAGAACAGCCCCCCTGGCACACAGTGAGTCCTGTAGAGAGGTCACCACTGCCCTCACCACTGTCACTGTTCCCCGGGTGAGGTCTCTGGGGCAAGGCCCCTGCCCCTGCAAGGAAAGGCCATCATTTCCAGCCTCACCGAGGGGCAAGCAAAGTCTTCAGATAAGAAACAGGAGCTAGGCCCGAAGCAGGCGAGGGAAGGGAATTGTGTTTCTGAGTGGTTGGGGCTCAAGGTGACCTTGTCACAGAGGTGTGATATGACCCAGGTGGCATGCAGCAGAGGGGCTAGAAGGGAGAGGGCATCGGATGGGCCCCCGACTGAAGCTGAGTCGGCAGCCTGGTAAGCCAGATGACTGAGCGAAAGGATTGTAAAGTGTTCTCCAGCCATGGGGCCGTTTCCTCAAAGGAAAGCCCAGGATGGAAAAGGGCCGAGACCCACTCTGGTGGGAGGAGGGTGTGGGGAGGGAGCGGCGGAGAAGCCAAGAGCAGAGCTGTGTTCCTCTGTGTGTTCCTGCTGCCTCGGAGTGTGGTAGCGGCTGCTTGAATGCGTGGGTCTGGCTTCCCTGGTGAGAAGTCTAGAGCCATACATCAACCAGAGCACCCTGAGGACTCGGGGACAGGGGCAGCACTGTCATGCCTTAGCATCGCTCCCAGGCTGGGCAAGGGCAGGGGGAGGGTCACATGGTCTGGGGCAACCACGGCCACCTCTGGCCACCACTCCAGTGGAGGGACAGCCTGCCTCTTCCGTCTGCCCCCTGCAGCTCCATGGGCCTGGTCGCCAGCTCATCCCCAGTGCCGGGCTGCTTCTGCCAAGCCACTGGGATGGTCCCCGATCTCAGGGCTGGGCGAGACTGGCTGTGCTCCCTGGTGGCTGGTTAGTGAGGTGACGATGATTCTTGTTGTCACTGTTACCTTTGAGCCTGAGTTGGTTTTTCTGTTTCTTCATTTTTCTGTGGCCTGAGGAGGTCTTGCAGGTTTTTGATGAAAGCTAAGTGGACAAGCACAGATTCTGGGGCCACTGAGGCACGGGGAGGGCCCGGCCAGATGCAACACGCACACGTGCACATGCGCACACACACACACATGCCCATGCGCACACACACATGCACAAGCACACACATGCACACGCACACATGCCCATGCGCACACACACACGCACACACACATGCCCATGAGCACACACGCGCACACACACATGCCCATGCGCGCGCACACGCATGCCCATGCGCATGCACACATACACATGCCCATGCGCACACACACACGCACACACACATACACATGCTCATGCGCGCACACACACATGCACACACACACATACACATTCCCATGCGCACACAAGCACACATGCCCATGCGCACACGCACACACACATACACATGCCCATGCACACACACTCGCACACACACACACATACACATGCCCATGCACACACACACATACACATGCCCATGCGCAAACGCACACACACATACACATGCCCATGCGCACACAAGCACACACCTATGCGCACACACGCACATGCCCATGCGCACAGGCACACCGTTCCCACATACACACTCACTGCTCAGACCATTGGTTCCCTGGGGCCTGGATCAGCTTTTGAACCTCCAGGACAAGTCCCCAGAGCCCAGGAGGGGCAGGGGCAGCATGCCCTCCAGCCCTTCTGTTTGCGGTCAGGAGAATGGGACCCAGAGAAAACAAGACTTGAGGAGGTCCCTCAGTGAGTGAGACGCAGAACCAGGTCCCTCGGTGAGTGAGAAGCAGAATGGGCCAGGTCTGGCTCCTGTCCCACCCAGGCTGCGGGTGTCCTGTTGCGTTCACCATGGTAACCACGACTGCAGCACTGTTGGGGTAACTTTTCTGTCCTCTCATCCATCCAGCTGCCAACAAACCCTGACTTTCAGCCAGAAGATGGGCCTAGAGCAGGTCCTCGGATAACGTGTTCAACATCCTGTCATTATAACACGGATGAGAAATCATCGACTCCTGGCCGGGGCCACGGTCTGTGTGCAGTTTGCATTTCTCCCCATGTGCTCCCCACGTTCGTGTGGGTTTTCTCCCGGGACTCGGGTTTCTTCCCACATCCCAAAGATGTTCACACGAGGCGAATCGGCGTGCCTCACGAATCCCAGCCTGAGTGAGAGTGGGTGTGAGTGGCCCTGTGACGGAGGGGTGTCCTGTCCAGGGTGCCAGGAGAGGCTCCGGCCATGGCGACCCTGAACTGGAATAATCCCTCTGGAAAAGAATTCTCATACTTGTTTTCATTCCTTCTTGAATGTATGTGTACTTACATTTATTTCAGTGTTTAACATCAGAAGTGTTTGGGGTCTTTATTTAGAAGTTGGGTGAAGTTTTTGTACCAGAAAATGCCTTAGGAACTTAACTCTTTATAGCGATTAGCTGTGGTGACTTTGGTTTCGTTACACCTCGTGTTGCTTCAAGTCCCAGCTCCCAAGAACCATCCGCACGTCCCGTGAGGACTCACCGCGTCTGCCTCCCGTGTTACAGGTGGGAAGTCTAGGCCAAAGGGCACGTCACCCTGCGTGGCTGGTGAGACCTTCGCTCTCGAGTCAGACCTGGGTTAGAATCCACCTTTGCCACTTAGAAGCTGAGTGTACCTCTGAGTCTGTCTGCCTCTCAAATGGGAATGACAGTAGTATCTCCCTTGTGGCGATGTTGTGAGGACTGGCTAAGTTAATTCATGTGGAAAAGCTTAATAACAGCACCAGCCGCTTGTTAAGCACTCAATAAAACTTAGGTTTAGAAAGTTAAATCAGCCCGGCCAGTGTGGCTCAGTGGTTGAGCCTCAACCCAGCCTCGACCCATGCACCAAGAGGTCGCCGGTTTGATTCCCGGTCAGGACACATGCCCAGGTTGTGAGCCCAATCCCCAGTGGGGGGCATGCAGGAGGTGGCCAGTTGATGTTCTCTCTCATCGATGTTTCTATCTCTCCCTCTCCCTTCCTCTCTAAAGTCAATAAAGGGAAAAAAAAGTTAAATCAGAAAAAAAAAAGAAAAAACATTAAATCAGAGGTTTGGTCGGACCAAATAACATATATTTGGAGAGAAACGAGTCCCCCTGGCAGTTGGTGCTGTGGGGAGGCTGCCTGGACTGTCCCCTCCCCTGACTGATGTGGCCCGAGGCGAATGAGAGCTGGGACAGCACAGCCCCGGCCCACCCCAAGGGGAGGGTGGTTGGTGCTGAGACGGAGCTGGGACTCCACACCAGACCTGTTTGCGGCCGAAAGGAAGCCGTGCTGCCCCGCAGTGGCAGCTGCGTGGAATTTAAATTATTCTCAGCAAAACTGCTTGACAGATGCAACAGAACTGGGACAGCTTCATAAAATGCAATTTTGTTCTTGGAAGAATGGACTTTGCAGATCCTGGCGGATGTCTGTGAAATGTATTGGGGGCTTTTTTTCCTGGTGGTCAGGAGCATTCATGCTGAAACATTCCCATCGTTCCTGGGAGCTAAGCCCTGGGAAGTAAGTCTGAGCTGGGCAGAGAGAAATTTTGCCTGCGTCCGAGGCCCCGGGAGACTGAAGGAGGCCATGAGACCTGCAAGCTCCGTCTTCAGGGCACAAAGCACCCGGAGTTTGACATTTCTGAGCATTTGGGGCTTTCGGGGTGGATATGTGTCATCAGAGATGACCCTGGAGACAATTTCCTCCTCCGGCACCCCAAATTCTCTGGAGAAGTGTTCCTCTTGGTGGAGATGATCTGGGGTTTCTGTGGGGAGTCATGGGAATGAGTGTGAGACCCCTCCTCTTGTGTGGTTCTGGGGGTCCATGAATAGATGAAGAAGCTTTCTCACAGAGTGGGGATCAGACCCTTTTTCCGCTTATATTCACTTGGAAAACCGAAGGCTACTGAGTGGGCTCAGTGGGGAGAACCACTCAGGCCCCTTTTGTGGTGAATTTCCAGCCTATGCGTGACTTTCTCCTGAAGACTGTTTCTTGCTCCACTCATGAGAATCTGATTTCCCTTGTGATGAGCTATTAGGCACTGGTAATGCGTGGGAGAGTTTGCGCGTGTTCGTCCTGGGCTAATGGCTTTCACCTGCACTTGACGTTGCAGCCACAGCTTGGATTGTATCTTCATTGACTTAAAACTCATCTGTCAATCACGAAGTGTGTACAAAGTTGAAAAATGTCATAGTCTGGCCAATGTGGCTCAGTGGTTGAGCATCAACCCATGTACCAAGAGTTCACCAGTTCAATTCCTGGTCAGGACACATACCCAGGTTGTGGGCCCAATCCCCAGTGGGGGACATGCTGGAGGCAGCCAATCAATGTTCTCGCTCATCGATGTTTCTGTCTCTCTCTCCCTCTCTCTCTAAAAAAAAATCAATAAAAAGAGGGGGGGAAATGTCATGACTTCCAAAGCACCCATTTCAAAGCCCACAGTTTCGGGAGGGTAGAGCTGAGTGATTTGAACTTTAATTTCTGATTCGGGGGTCAAAAAGAGGAGAGAAGATTATGTATTGTCCTACATTTGTAAGGGATGAGCCACCGTCTGGAAAGGAAAAGCTATCAGAAGAGGTTGTTGACTGGAGCCAGATGTATAAGTTAGCTTCTGCTGCATAACAAGCATCCCCAAACCGCATGGATTAAAGCCAGCCCAGCCCTGGGGGTCGGCTGTCAGCTCTGACCTGGGCCGGCTCGCCGATCCCTGCTGGGCTCTCTCACTGGTCTGCAGTCAGCTGCCAGTTGGCACGTGGCCAGTGACTGGTGGCTGATCTAGGATGGCCTCCCTCACGTCTGTGCTTAGACTGTCGGGCCAGGCGTCTCGGTGCTCCTCCATCTGCGCAGCTGAGGCTCATTCTCACGTAGTGTCAGGCCGCCGAGGCCAGCAGGAGGACAAGGCTCAGAGCATAAGTACTTTTCAGACCTCTGCTTGAGGCTCTTTTGCTATCATCCCATTGGCTAACGCAGTCACATGGCCAAGCCAGGTTCAAGGAGTGGCCAAAGAGACCCTGCCTCCGGATAGGAGGCCCTACAACTCCACGTTGCTAAGGGGCAGGCATAGGAGGATGGGAAGCATAATTTGTGATCATTTTGGCAGCATATCCCCAGTGTCTCCAGCACTTGCTTAAACAGTTATTCACCCTGTAGCTTCCGTGGCTCTGACAGAAAGGATAGACTCAGTCTGTTACTCTCCTGTACATGGCCCAGTGTACAGAATCTGGGACATGCATGACCTATTCACATCTGGGCCTAGACACATCCTATCCACACCAAGAGCTGCTAGTGAGGTCTGAAAGAAGGCACACAGCAAAGACCAGCAAAGGCTGTGTTGCCAGGGAGAAGGCAATGCAGCTGGCCCCCAGGGAACCTCAAAGGGTGCATGTCCCTTGACAGTCCACCCCTGGCCAGTTCCTGGCCCCCAGTCCTGAAGGCTCCAACACTTGATCCCGTCTCTTCTGCAGAGTTGATGGGACTGGGACACTGCCATTCCCAGGACCTTCTCAAGGACAGATGTTAACCTCCTGATTTAGAAAGTCAAAATCCACCCTAAGGAGACCACCTTCGTGGATTTCGACCAGTGAATTTCTCCTGGTGATAATCCACATGGGAGCATGAATTCGGACCAGAAGACTTTCTGATGAGCCTGAAATCAGAAAAGGGAGCCAGTTATATGATGCAAATGCTCAGTAACCTGAGATCGGACAGCCTGACGGCTCTCTCCCTAATAAACTAAATCCCATGCAGTTCCCAAAAAGCCCTTGGAAAGGCGTATTCTTAAATCAAATTAGGTTTTTTGCAAACAGCATCATTCAAGATGAACATAAATCCACTTCTTATTCAGTTTTAATGGTTTTCCTTGTTTCATTTAATTACTCATGTTGCAATTAAACAATTTTTTTTTTTTCATCGCAAAAGGACGGCATTTTAGCTACATTATGGGTTTAATAGGCTTTGGAGGACTAGCCTGTGAATCTCATCATCATTTATAACATTGTTGTTTTTTTGGTAGGGAAAGTATGTTACAAAATCTAAACAACCAAATTATAAATGAACTTTCAGAACCCAACCCATTAGTTAACTGGGAACTGTCTATAATGCTAAAAATAACTCGGGAAATAAACATAAAAAGGAGAGCTTAACGCCTGCCCCTCGGTATCATGTGTTCACCATCAGCATCTACAGATTTCGTTTCATTTCAAGGAAGAGAACTGCCTCCAAATGCAGACTGGCCCTGTTCCTGTGTTGCTCACCTTCATGACACAGGTGGCCAGGTCGGCATGTGTCCTCCCAAAGCATAGTGCCACCGGAAGGGTCGCTGTAAAGTCCCTGCAGAGCTCCGCTGATGTAACGGGGAAGATGACCAGTCAGCTTCAACATCCTATTTGCTGCCCTAAAATGAAGGCTTCGGTCCTCAGCCTTCAGGGGTGGGAAGCTTGTTTCTGCCAAGGGCCATTTGGATATTTATAACATCATTCACGGGCCATAAAAAATTATCAACTTAAAAATTAGCCTGCTATATTTGGTCAGGCTAATTTGGTGAGGCGTGTGGTGTTCGCAGGTATTGATTTCACAGGCCTTAGACGGCCCTCGGGCCGGACGTTCCCCACCCCTGGTAGGAGAACTCCATGAACCAGCCCAGCTGCAGCCTCAGCCGGCCGTGGCATGAGGATTTGCCTCTAGAACCTGCAGGCAAGAAACCTCCTGTTGGTCTGGTAGATCAGGAGCCTCGAGGACTCCGCTGAGCATCTGGGTGCCTCCAGACACCTGCTGCACACCTCTCCTCCTCCCCAGCCTCCCCTCTCCTGCTTCCTAGAGAAGACGGGTGAATCCTGTGGGCGCTCCGCACCATGAAAGGAGTCCCTCTTGCTGGTCCCTCGGTCCTTCTGGTGCATTTAAACCTGGGCTGGGAGTGGAGGTGCCATAGCATCACAGGCTGGCCCTTCACGTTGGACGGGGTTGGAGTGGCAGACATTGCCGCCGCCTCCTCTGTGCACCCAGCACTGCACAGGGGACAGAGAAAGAAAAGGGTCCTGATTGCTGTGGGTTTGTCTCCTGCCCCCTCCCGATTAGGGGCTGTCCTCCTGGAATGGAGGGAGAGGCCACCTTTGAGGTGAGGAAACAGCCCTCCTGGGGGCAGGGGGTGGGGTGCAAGGCCCATGTCCACACTTCCCTGGCTGAGGCCCTCAGGTCAGGACACGTAAGCTCCCCGAGACTCAGTTTCCTGGCCTGTGAGCTGGCTACACGCCCACTGCGCTGGGTTCTGTGAGGTCTGCGTGAAGTAGCGAGGGAAAGCACGTTAAAAGAAATAAATGTCCTAATTCGCAGAGACAGGAAGTAGTCGATGAGAGATGAGAGGTTACACTTAAAAGTGGTGCAACTAGCAGAGTGTATGTCCTGTTTAACCACAATACGAAATATTTAAATAAGTAAGTGTTCTGCCGGCAACAAGGAGAGAAAATATCTGCAAATTCAGGGAGAGTTGACACACCGAGTAATTTCCTTTATTAAGAGACATGGAAGTGCCAATCACAGTGGCCACAATGGCGGCCAGTCAAATGATGGCACTTACTGCAGGCCGACATGGGCTTTATTGAAATGTGGAGAAGAACTCCCCAGGCAGGGGCAGGAGGGCGGCTCAGCCCCCAGGAGGGCCGCCTGGGTAATTGTGGGGTTGGTGTCGCTGAGGAATCCCCGCGGTGACTCATGGCAGCCTGACTGCCTTGGAAGGACCTCGGCCATCCCACTCAGTGCCCTCAGTGCAGCAGCCCCGCGGGCTCTGGGGCTGCCCGGCAACAGGGATGTGACCGCCAGGCACAGTGAGAAGGCCAGGCCTTTGAGAAGGAGGGTCCTGGGGGAAGCTGGAGCCACGCATGGGCTTATTTGTGGTCATTTCTCCAGCACCCCAAGAGCTGGGGCTGCGGGGGAAGCCTCGGCGGGGTTGTGGATCTCGCCAGCAGCTGGGGTATTCCAAGCCAGAAGTGTGGACCTTGCTGGCACAAGTGCACCTTAACTCCGTGCACTCAGATGCTATATTAGGAAGCAACTCAGGGCTGCCGGCCAGCCCGGACACTACATGTGACCGTGGGGTTGCCGCCACCCCCATCACCATCATCGCCATCGCTAATGCTCATCGAGTGCTCATGATGAGTGTGTTGCCAGTGTTAACCCCTGAGTCACCAGGATTGTGGGAGGCACGTGCCATGACCGTCCTCGTCCTGTAACCACGGTGCGGCTGTGCAGTGTCTGGGCTTGCGGGCCAGCACAGCTCACATTCCTTATGATGCTGTGATGTGGAGACACAGGACTGCAGTGGGGGGACAGCTGGTGCTCCGAAGGTGAGCTTGATCCTGAGGAAAGAGCCGTGGAGGAAAGATTCACGCCGCCACTGTTCCCCCCACTGCGCTCCGGGGCCTCGCCCACCGTCTGCCCGGCACAGGGGCTCCACGCATCCGGGAGCAGACACTCCACAAGGCCGTTGCCTCATGTATCAGGATATGCTGAGGGCCTGATTTTTTTATTCCCCCACAATATTAGGCTGAGGAGAGGATATTGGGCGAGAGACACTGTATCCCATGATTCCTATCAATGGGAATTCAATTGTGGCAACTTGTCATCTGCCAAGATTAGAAGGGAATATTGTAAATGTTGTGTTCGAGAGAAATTAAAAAGGCATTACAAATTAGATTCTGCTGCACCACATCGTATTCCTTGTAAATAACTGAGGAAGAAACTGGTGCTGGAAATTCGGGAGTATCCCTCTCTGAGATCCCAGCAGTTCGTGCGCCAGGCTGCTGGGCCCCCTTGATCTGACAGCCCCCAAGGCTACAGGGAAAGCCTGCACCTGGCAGGTCTGAAGACGCCGTAAAATGAGCACCACGCTTCCAGAAAGACTCTTCCTCCCAGTGAGACCAGTGGCTGCCACCTCCAGCATGAGACTCTGGGGTTTTCTTGCACAATCTTCCCAAGTCCAGCTATTTGTATCCCTTGCCTGCAGCCTCTGGAACTCGGGCATCGTGGCTGGGGCCCAGGTGGGCTCTGGCGCACCGACAGCAGCAGCCTGCCCGCCAGCACTCACGCCCACCTCCGTGGCAAGGGTCTGAGCAGCGGCAGCTCCGGCCCTGGTGGAACGAGCTCTGGCCAGACTACACCCACCTCCAGTGGGCTTCTCAGTCCTGCTCTGCCATCCTGGCTGTGCCGCCGCTTAGCTCAGACCCCTGGTGTCTCCCCCAGTCCTGTGAAAGATAGATGGGAATTCCTGGCTGGGGGCAGGTGCTGTCTTTTGTCATCAAAGGCAGGAGCTTACCTTGGAGCAGAGGAGTGGCTGCTGCCCCTAAGGAAAGTCTGAAAGGAGAGGAGAGGGAGAAGCTGAGTCTGTCCCACGTGCAGAACCGGACAGAACAGGTGGGTGGGTGCTCATCCTGTGTCCTGCCTTGACGGTTCAGAAGTCCCTCTGTAGCTGACCTGGCCCCACCTTGGGACTCTAGAGGCTGAAGAAATTCTCCTGAGACCATTGCCAGCTTTGTGGGCACTTCTGAAGCCGCTGGTCCTTGGTCAGTCAGTGACTCCCCCTTGTCATTAGAGGCGTGGTTCCAGGATTTCAGATTTGCCAGCTGTTAGCTGACATGCCTAGGGAGACCAGGGAGAGGAGAAGAGGGCTGCCATTGGAGGGGCAATCAGGGCGAAAGGGTCTTTTTTACACGGAGGGTGAAATGGTCAGTGGATTAGCCAGTCGCAGTCAGTCCTGGTTGGGATGACTCCTGCACACCAGATATATAAGTACTCAACACACCTCTTTGCCAGCACAGTGATGGGACTGGAAAACACACTCCAGATTCGGGCTGCCCAAGTTCAATCCTGACCCTTCTACTTTCTAGCTGTGTGACTTTTGACACGTTACTTACCCTCTCAGAGCCTGGGTTCCTCTTCTGTAAAGTGGGATGATAATACCATCTATTTCATTGGGCCGTGGCGGGGATTGAGTGAATTAACAAGGCAGATGTCTACACCAGTGTCTGGAGTCCAGCAGGCGTGATCTGTTGTTATTACCACGGCCTTTACTGTATAACCCTCGCCAAAAGATCCTGTCTTCTCTGAATTGCTAGCACCTTACACCTGCCTGCTATGTGCTCAGTAAATATGTGTTGAACTGTCAAAGTGAATTGTGGGTAGAAGATGTAATCATGGAAATTTACTTGCTTTACTAAAAAAAAAAAAAAAAAATAGCTGTGCACGTTTGAAAATCATATTCCCCTTGTCCGTGGTCGTACATTCTCATTTCGGAGACGCTCCGTGCCCCCTCCTTCTTTGTGTGGCATCTCAGTGGCAGCAGTCAATAGCCTACAGATACATTAAATGCAGATTTGAAATGCACGTAGCTCCTCACTAATTCGAGAGATCCTCAAGTAAGGCATTTTGCAAAGCAGTTGCTATGCTTCCATGACACGAACAGTCATCACCTGTGTTCGACGATCTCCAATGCAGAACCCGTGCCCTGCGCAGGCCTGGGCTCCAGCCCACCTCCTGTTTGTCGGTGGTTGTAGTAATAGTTGTGGGGTTTTTCGCTTGTTGTTGTTGTTTTGTTTTCTTATTATTTCTAGAGGCCCAGGCTAAGAGCTTTATATGTTTTATCTCAGTTCTTACATCCCCATGTGGTAAGTCTGTAATTATCCCCATTTTACACGTGAGGAAACTGAGTTTCAGAGCCTGGGAACGTGCTCAGTGCTCTGGCTTGTAGAAATGAGATTTGAACTCGGACCTTTCTTACTTCGAGGCCCGTTCCTCTGACTCCCAGTTCTTTTCCCTGGAGGGCTGCCCTTAGATATCTGCCAGGAGACTCAAATATAAAATGCCCAGAATGAACCCCACATCCTCAGCCTCAAACCCGCTCCTCCTCCCCTGTACCCCCGGCTCAGAGGCAGGTCCACCCCCCGTCCGCTGTGCAAGCCCCGGAACTGTCCACCACCTGTCCTCACTGTCCCATCCCTGCCATCAGGTCCACCTTCAGATGTTTCTCAAATCCATCCATCTCCCTCCATTTCCACTTCCACTGCCACCATCCAGGCCGCCATCGAATCTTACCCAGGGAACAGAGACAGCCTCCCTGCTCATGTCACTGCCTCCAGTCTGCCCGCTCCTGCCAGCCATTCTCCCCACCACTGCAAAGCTGATCTTGTCACACATCTGCTTAAAAAAGTAAGTGCAGCACACTCTCGCCTGGGGGGAGCACACCGTGCCATTCCCTTCTCCCTCAGGCACGTATCCCCTAACCTCTAAGGGACCCCATGAGACTCGCAACCCGGAAAGCAGTGGGCAGCGGCAGCTCGTCCCGGCCTAACCCCCTGAACCTGTCTCCAAGGCCCCCTTTTCTCTGACTTCCCAGGGAGCCCAAGCAGCCCAGTCTGGGCTCTCCTGTTGCTTCTTCTATGTCCTTCCTTGTTTCACTGTCCTAAGTGTGTTTTTGCTGCGGCCAATAAATTCTCACCTGCTTTGCTACAAAAAAAAAATAATAATAATAATAAGTGCAGTTATTCCACACTTGCCCTGAAGATAAAGTGGCTTAAGGCCCTTGGTTATCCCACCTGCGCTCACCTCACCAAGCCTTGTCTCTCTCCTGTGGCTTCCGCCCCTTCGTATCCCGCATTTCAGCCGCACATCAGCTGCAGGCCTCGACTCTGATGCAGGTGAGTCGGCCGGAGCGTGCGTGTGTGCCGCGGTAGGACGCCCCACGGGGCACAGGAAAGAACTCAGGCTGCAGGCAGGCAGCCTGGGGCTCCTGTCATTGCCAGGCTGCTCAACCATTCTGTGGCCTCATTCTTCTCGTCTGTAAAAGCGGAATAACGTATTTAAGGTACAGGAATTGTATATGAATTAGGCTAATACCAGGTTAAAAAACCTAGCCCTCCGCTGGGCGAACAGTAGTGCTCAGTAAGTGCCGGGGATGGTGGTGACCGTGTGTGAAATACGAGTTTTGTTTTAAAGATAAATTCCTAATTTTTTATTTATTTTTTTAATCCTCACCCGAGGATATTTTTACATCTATCATCAGATAGAGTGGGAGGGAGAGAGAGAGAGAAACATCGACGTGAGAAAGATACGTCGACTGGTCGCCTCCCGCACGACCCGACCAGGGCCGGGGACGAACTGCAACCGAGGTACATGCCCTTGACTGGAATCGAACCCACGACTCATCGGTCTGTGGGCTGACGCTCTAACCGCTGAGCCAAACTGGCCAGGGCAAATTCCTAATTTCTTAAAGAAATGGACTCTCGTCTGAGAAAACACAAAGTCTGAGCATTTAAACAGGGTCCTGCGGTTTTCTCCGTGTTCCTCCACACTCTCACACAGCGCTCGCCTGGGGGCCCTCCTTGAGTGACACGCTGGCCCTTCAGTGTGGGTGGTCCGCCTCTCCTTCCAGCCCCACCCCCACCTGCCCAGGATTGTGCACATCGCGGATTTCCTCGTTTATTCATTCAGCAAATGTGCACACTTGGTTTACTGAGAAGGTTCTCGTGGCCTGGCCCTTTTGGCATGGACTTCTGTGAGGGCAGCTTCCCTGCTGGGGAATGACCCAGGGCCCTCCCCACCGGGGGCACCCCGTTTGTGATGAGGGCAGTGATGGCTGGTAGACCTTCGGTGGCAGCCACACATCCCTAGCGTGGCACTGTGGGGCCACAGAATCAGTGTGTTTAAGTGCCAGTGTTTGCCTTTGAAAAAGGGGGTTGAGTTCCGATGATCTGAAGAGTAGCCTGACCTCCAGCCTCCCCCATTCGAGTCCAACCCCCTGGCTCTTGCCCCGGCCTCATGTCCCTCAGAGGTCACAGGAGTCGGGGAACCAGAGGCCTCACTGAGAAGTGGCACCCCTGTCTCCAGGCTCCCACCTCCAGGGCCCCCCAACTCCAGTGCTTTGCTCATCAGGGCTGGCCACAAAACGAGGAAGAAATTATCTTTTTGACTGGAAAAATAGGGCTGCTGCTGTTTTATTGTGGTGTGGTTTATGGTTTTCAAACATTTTAATTCGTTTCACTTTTTAATATAAATGCACCCTGATGTCTTATGCAGGAAGGGCACAGCTCTTAAAACCTCAGAAATAAAGTAGGAAAATGACAGATTGGCTATTAAAGCGTCACACTCAGAGGTGTTATTATTATTATTGTTATTTAACATTTCTGGGTGCCAACACTGAGCCAGGAGTGCTGATGGAGGGTGGAGAGTGAGAAGGCCCACAGGTGCCTGCGGTTCAGGTGTTGGTGCTGGGGGCCCCGAGGACTGGCGCTGCTCCCTCTGATGCCTGAGGTCGCCCTGCCCCGCGGGGAACTGCTCAGCCTGCAGTCGGCCACCTGTTTGTTGGGCTGAGAGCACAACGGGGGGTCTAGGCTCTGTGCCCCACCCCTGACCTATGGCCACTTGTGATGTTGCTGAGATTTCCCAGCTTCCCCTGGCCACTCAGGTAGGGCTTTGAGCTGTGCTGTAGGATGGGTCTCCCCCAAAGCAATGCATCTCTTCTTTAAAAATTCAAATCTAGCCCTGGCCGGTTTAGCTCAGCAGTTGGAGCGTCAACGCACAGACCGAAGGATCACAGGTTGTAGTCTGGTCAAGGGCAAGTCCTTGGGTTGAAGGTTCGATCCCTGGCCCTGGTCAGGGTCGTGCAGGAGGCAGCCAGTTGATGTGTCTGTCTCACATCAATGTTTCTCTCTCTCACCCTCCCTCTCTTCCACCTTCCACTCTGTCTAAAATTCAGTGGAGAAATATCCTCTGGTGAGGATTAAAAAGGAAAACCACATCCATCAGAAAGCAGGTTTCGGTGGACAGGACTTTGCTTTCAGGGCTCTCTGTACAGTGGTTTGAATAGTGGCCCCCAAATTGTATGTCTATCCAGAACCTCTAAATGTGGTTCCGAAACAGAGCCTTTGCAGGTGTCATGAAGGTGAGGTCCCCCCGATGGGGTCATCCTGGATCAGGGCGGGCCCCAAATCTAGGGGCGAGTATCCTTTTAGGAGAAAGGAGAGAGCATTTGACACGCAGACCAGAGAAGCCGGCCGTGTGAAGACGGGGGAGGAGGTTGGCGCGATGCTGTCCTAAACCCAGGGACGCCTGGAGCCACCAGAAGCTGGAAGAGATGACAAGGTTCTCCCTTAGAGCCTCCAGACAGAGCCTGGCCCGCTGACCCTTGCTTTTGAACCTCTGGCCTCCAGAACTGAGTGACAATAACTTTCTGTCATTGAAGCCACCCAGTCTGTGGTCATTCGCTGGGGCCGCCCCAGGAAGCTAGAGCGCACCATGACAAGCTCCTCCTGGTGTCTCCTTAGAAGGGGCGCACCCCGCGGGGCTGGCAGTGATGCTCCGAGCTGAATCCAGGAGCGAGGATGGTCTGCTGACCTCCCCTCTGCTGCGTTGCCGTGGAACCCCTCACACCTTTGCCTCCAGGTCAGAAAAAGTTTGCTCAGCTTTCCCACGACCCCCTGCCTGCTTCCTGTAGCAGATGTCCTCCAACTGGGAAAACTCCCAGAGGGCAATTAAAGCAAGGGCTCCAGACCCCCCGCGTCCCTCCAACAGCCGAGGGGGCGTCTCCTGGAGTGGGAAGGCACCTGGTGTCTGCAGAGGTGCGGTGGATGAGTGCCGGGTGAGATTTCTGCTGCGGCCTCCATTTGAAAGGGGCCTCCGCCGGGTCCCATCCTCCGCCGGAGTGAGAAAATGCGAACGGACAGGCTCTGCTGGTTCCTCCTGCGGCAAAGGCTCTTGATCAAACCCAGAGAGCCACCAAGGAAATTCTTTAAATCAAAAAACCACACAAGCCAAATAAAAGCTCCAAGCACTAACAGCTCCCTCTTCTCGCTGACTTTAATTCAGAAGAAAATTCTCTTGGCTGCCATCGCTTTATCTCGTGGTAATTGAAAGGAGAAAAATTCGCCGGAGCTGTGGTCTTGGACACTCCGTGTCTTCAAAGGTTGCACTTTGACGGTGACTGCTAGCAGGTGCGATGACCCAAGGAGGGCCCTCCTCAGGCAGAGGCCTCTCTACACCCACACACCCACCTGGATGACACTGGACCCAAATGAAGCCAAGCTTTATGGGCCTATTTCAGAAGACGAGAGATCCCCAGGCAGGCTCCAGTCAGTCTAGCGGGTCTGGGCTGTGTCTTTCCCCAGCTGTCCCCTTGAGTCTGGCTATGGCATTAGATTGCAGCCCAATTGTTTACCCAGCTGTTGCTGGCACCCAAGAGCCCACACTGGGGCAGGCAGCAGTGCTGGTCAAAGGATATTTATTCTTTAACCATCAGGGCTTGGAAGCAGAGCCGTGTGCCATGCTCCTGGAGAAAGGGACCCTCCTCCCAGAGTTGCCCTCTGGGGACCAGACAGGCAGAAATTCAGGGAGTAGAGAATCTACACTGGGGAAGTATTGGCGTCCCCCAATGGTGTTCTCACTGCTGATTTAGGTCTTGGAAGTGAGTTAACCACTTAGGTTTAATTTCTCTAGAGGAATATGTGAACCTTTTGAGCTAATCCCGTCCCTCCAAGCCTTTGGTGGCATTGCAACCCCAGGTTGTCAGTGGAGGAGTCCCCAGGCACAGGGGACAGAGGAACCAAAGGCAACAGCCGGATGTAGAAAATCACACTCAAACGAGGAGATTGAGTGGAAGACACAGAGCGTGGCACCTACCAGACCCCCCAGTAGAAACTGCCGTCAGTGGGTACAGATGTGCAGAGGGCGGCCGAGGGTCCCTCGGGGAGCCCAGCGAATGAATAGATTGGCTCCGTTTTTCTAATTTGCAAGAGACGGCTCTGAAAAGCGGTGCCTTCAAAGGTCAGGAGGGTTCTCGCAAGCGCTCAGCAACATGGCAGCTGAAATCGGTATAAGAAAGGAGATAGATTACAGGAGGTGGAATCCGTTACTGAAAGATTCTTGGAGTCTAGCAGCGATAGCTGCAGCTCTCTGCTAACCAGGAGATTTATGTGACAAGATTATCGATGGTGTTAAGCACATTTAGAAGAGAGGATTATACCTACTTCTGGGTCAGTTCTGTGCCATCAGGCCCTGGTCTGGCCAGCGTGCTAACAGATGGACTGCCGGCTGGAAGAAGGTGAAGCTAAATATTTGCACAGTCACGGGAAGGGGGGGGATTCAGATGATGAGTGCAATGCTGGGTGCCTAAGTTCAAATCCAAGGGAAGGATCTGGCTTAGGGTCCCTGCCAGGCTGAAGAACGCTCCCTGTCCACCTCCTCCCTTTCTTCTGCCCCAGCACCCCAGCCCTGGCAGCCTCCCCAGATCACTGGCTTGGTGAATGCCCCCAAACAAGAGGGGGCTGTCGGGCGGCATTAGGAGTGAGAGGAAGGAGACTGCCGAGCCCCAGCCGCGTTCCCAGAAGTGAACCTCTCTCCACAGTGGCAGACTCCTCACAAGTGACAGTTTGACCTAACATTGCAAAGCCTCTAACTGAGAGATAGGTTCTGATTTCAGAGGTGTCAGAACGCATGGGGTAGGAGGGGGCTTCTTAGAGCTGGTGGTTGGTGATCACGTTTTAAAAGGTGAGCAGACTCAGGAGCTGTAGGTTCAGGAGAAGTGAAAAGTCACATGACTTTGGTGACAGGCTAGAGTCATGGTTCTCAAACTCAAACACCCATAGAACCCCCGGGTTCCGTGTGGGAGGGCCTGGGAACCACCTGGACCCCGGGGTAGTTCTCTGCCACCGTAGCCCAGAGGGCAGCGCCCTGGCACACGGCCAGTGGCATTGTGCAGGGTGCTGGAGGCTCTCCGCGTCATCTTTTCTGTGGCCCTAGGAAGCCCAGCCTCTGCAGTACAGGTGGGGGTGGGGTGCTAAGGAAGTCAGATAAACCTGTGCACGTTAGAGAGAGAGAGAGAGAGAGAGAGAGAGGAGAGAGAGGCGCGGAGCGGCTCTGCCTCAGGAGAGAGTTTAAGCTTCGAGCAGGCAAAGCGCCGGAGAGGACGTGTTGGGAGGGTCGTGGGAGCCGCCCCGAGGGCTGCTGTGACGTGGCCCAAGGAGGCCCCTCCACCTCGGATGCCCAGGCCCAGCGGGGGGCAGGGCCGCGCAGGAAGAGCGAGGGGCCGGGCTCTGGGAGGTTTCGCTCTCTGAGGATGCCTCCCCGTCTCAGGGCTGTCGGCCAGCCCTTGAAGGGGCGCCCAGAGCTTCAATGAAATGAGACCTTGGAGAACATTACCTTTTAGAAATTGGGGTAAACTGTACAGAAACATAAAATTCACCACGTTCAGGTGCACAGTTCGGTGGCATTTAGTACGTTCACAAGGTTTTACAACTGACCGTCATCCCTCTCCAGCTCCAGA
Source organism: Tadarida brasiliensis (assembly GCA_030848825.1). Taxonomy (NCBI): domain Eukaryota; kingdom Metazoa; phylum Chordata; class Mammalia; order Chiroptera; family Molossidae; genus Tadarida; species Tadarida brasiliensis. The sequence goes on along the minus strand of CM061270.1, from coordinate 65,169,090 downwards.
GCATTTTTGTCCCCCAGAAGGAAACCCAGACCTGTTCAGCAGGCGCTCCCCCCCCCCCGCTCCCCGCCAGTCTTACTCTTTTTTGAAGTTGGTAAGGGTGATGGATGGACTCATGGCATGTCCATGTGGCCGATGTGGTGGGAGGGAGAGGGGCCTGTGCTGGGTGATCCGCCGTCCTCGGGAGGCTGGGAGCTCCATTTCCTGAGCGCCCAGCACGCTGTATTTTAGTTGTCTGAACCCTCCCTCTGTCCCCCACGGTCCTGCCGGTGTCTTCCTCTGCTCTGTGAACCCAGCTCCTAGCCCAGCAGCTGGCACGTAGCAAGCCCAGCACCACCGATGGGACGGAAGGATGTACAAGGCAGTAATTCGTAGCCAAGACGCGACTTCTTGTTGTCTGGGGACATTCCTCTTTGTCCCTGAGTTGTCGCCCTTTTGAACCCTGCACAGGAAGAAGCCAAACCCAGAGCAGGAAGAAAGGGCCCCTCGCGCGGCCCCGTGTAACGAGACGCTCCGTAAATTGCAGCGACTTTGCTCCGTGGTTCCTTCTCAGCACGTCAGGCAGCTCCGAGGACGCTCTTAACCAAGGCAGCCGGCAGCGCGTTTTATTCTTTCCTTCCTTATTTTCTTTCGAAGGCCAATTTGTTTTAACAGTTTGCTTTTTGCCCGTACCATGCGCTGAGATTTGTGATATAACAATGCAGCTTTCACAAAGGAGGTTAGTGTGCTGCGGTGGAATCCCCGGGGCCCCCCACTAATCACTTTTGATGGAGTAAGACTTGGAGAATCAATTATTTTGCCTTATAGTCTGAAGAAACTCACTGTTTTCTCGCCCTCTTTCATGGAAATGTAAGCCACCCGGAGACCTCGGCTCCAGCCCCCTCGTCTGCAGCCTCCCTGGGCCGAGCGGTCCCCCCTCCAGTCCCTGGCAGGACCTGGAAAGATCAAAGGGACGATGACCGTGCTCGGCGCCCACTTGTCACTCCATTGGAGCGAGCCAGTCGCGGTGTTAACAGTCAGGCCTTGTCCCGCGTTTCATGAATATTTTAGAATGTTTGCTGGCAGAATCCTCACTGTGCTGTGTCCTCCCGCGTGTGCGGGTCGCCCATTCCCAGGGGTGGACGGGAGCTCGGGGGGAAGGAGACACCGCTTCTCCATCAGTGTCCTGTTACCCTAGAACACGCCGGCGAAGCTGTTCCGTGTCCAGGGTCTCAAGCCCATGGGGGCCTCCTCGTGGCTGCACCACGCTGAATCCTGACGAGGGCAGGGAAGTGGTTTCGTTTGGACTGACCGAAGACGTGGGGGCGCGGCTGGAGAGGGACAGCCCGTGTGCTGACCCCACTGGGACGTTCTTCCCGTGTGTCTTCCGGCCCGTTCTTCTGTGCCAGGCTGTTTCTGGAAAGCCCTCTCTCCTGCCTTCCGCTCCCCTTGACCCCACCTGTCTTCCAGCCCACCTGCAGCCCAACCCACCAGTCACCTTCAAGACACCTGTGACCATTCTGGACGTCCTCGTCCCCACTGTGCGCTTTGGGCTTCACCTGTCCCCTCTGTGGGGACCCAGTGGCAAGGCCTGCTCTTCCTCCTGCCTCCCCACCACCTAGCTGGAGACCAGGAGGGCCTCAGGAGGAGGCTGAGTTGGGAAGAGGCCACCTGGTGCCCAGGCCTCTCCCTTTGCCCAATGGGAACGCACCGCCCACTCGGGAGCAGGCCCAGGGGTGGAGTCCTGGGGCCTCAGCACCCCTCACCAGCTGCAGGCCAGAGCTCCAGGGGGGACTCCCCAGCCACACCTCGGCCTGCCCAGGCCTCCCTGGGCACCTGAGCCCTGGAGACACACACTCCCTTCCGTGTGGTTTTTCCTCCACACGGTGACAGTGGTCTCCGGGTTTCTCGCTCCCGGGATATTTGTGACCGGTCCTGCGGAGGCTCTCTGGGGACAGAGGCTGTCGTCATGGAGCTGTTTTTAGGAGAGACAGAGTAGTCGGCTCTGTCCTTTGCTAAGCAGTCACATGGACTCCCAGTTTGTAGACAAAATGAGACTGCTGAAATGGAAAAACGCTCTGAGTCCCAAATTCCCGACTGGCTCCCTTTGAAAGAGGCTCCCCATTGCCGCCACCGTGGGCCAGGTGGCCACTGTTGGTGAGACCAGTCACCCCGCCCAGGGGGGCTCCGGGCCAGCCAGGTGGGGGCGCCTGAGGCCTGGAGACAGGTCAGCCACATTCGCGGAGGGCCATCTTGGTGCCTGGCCTGGGCCCAGCCCTGAGGGCTCTGGGCACCAAGGGGGTGAGACCGACATGCCCCCTGCCCACAGTAGAGCCCAGTGTGGGGTCAGGACACCCAGATAGGCAGTGTGGAGAAATGAGCCCCAGAGGTCAGATGGCCTGCGGTCAGCTTGGCACCCCCCCTGCCCAAGTGTCTCACCCTGAGAGAGTCATCTACAACATTTCATTCATCCATTGCTGATTCCCATGCCAGGGGGGGGCTGCCAGGGGGGGTGGCAGGAGCTGAGGGGCATGAATGCCCCTGGTCTTTTCCAAGGAACCCAAGTCCATCCCCGAGGTGCCCTGTGTAACAGGCAGACTCCTGGACGCTGTCCCCCGACCCAGGCTGATGGATTCTGAGTCTCTAGGGCCACAGCTTAGACCTGCGTCTTCGACAGGCTCCCAGCACGGCCACACACTGCGGCTGAGGCTGAGCTGCTCCGGCCGTCTCTGCAGGTAGCCTGGAGGACACAGAGGGGAGGCGGAGGGAATTGTGCCGGCCACCTGGAGACCTGCAGCCAAGGAGGAGCCGCCTCACCCCCAGCGCCCCCCTTCGGCCTGGTGCAGTTTAGGGGTGCTGCCTCGACAAAGACGAGAGATGTGAGCACCACGGGTGTGCTGGTCCAGTTCACCTGGTGTGGGGCACCGACTGCCCCAGGGTGGCTGATTTCAGACACAGGTCCTCCTGGCCCGTCCTGTCTGCCCCACTTACATAATTCTCCGTGTGTCCAGGCTCAGCACCCGCCTGATTCATCCTGCTCTCCCTCGAGCCCAGGGGGGTTTGACATGTCGATGGTGGTCAGTAAGTGTCTGTTAATCTAATGTGATCAAATTGCTGAATTGAGGCAGAAAAGGGCCTGGCGGCCCGTGTGCCCCTTGCCTTGGACCCAGCCGGCAGGAGTGGAGGGAGGGCCTGGCCTGTCATCGGAAGACCCTACACCTCCCCTGGCGGAGGAGGTATTGATTCTGCTGTTTGTTTTGCAAGGAAGCCGGCCCCACTGGGACAGCCAGAGCCAGTGCAAGTGAAATGGAAGCCGGAGGAGGCGGCTCTTACGGCCGGCCTATTAATAGGGAGGCCCTGGCATGTCCAGGCGTGGAGCGGCCAGTGTGGGACCGCCCTGCAGCTTTGGGCCTTGGGGGTGGCTCTGGAACCCCACCCACCCTCCCGGCTCGGCTCGGCTCGGCTCCGCACGGCTGCAGACAGACGGGAAACGCGGCAGTGTCGACCCAGGTCACCTTTTAAGCAGGAGCCAAGTTCAGCAGCCCTGGCCCAGGACTCCAGCAAAAAACTAAAATCCTGCTGGACGCAGCACAGGGTCAGCCAACGGAAGGCTTGCTTGGGAGTGTGTCTCCTTTCTGCTTCGGAGGAGGACTGGAGCGGAGCTGAGCAGGGCCGACCCAGCAGCTCCCTGGATGCTCACAGTCCAGACGCTAAATCCAGTACCCCCATCACCCAGAACAGTTCTCAGCGGGGCCTCCCCAAATACCGGGGCTTGATGGTCTTAAAGAGGAGTGCCAGTGTGTGACGTGCAGGGCAGATGAGGCCACCGAGTCCCACTGGACGAGCTGGGCACTGAGCAACTGTGGGCGCCCATGCTGGGTCCTGCCACGTTGTGACAGCTTACAGGGGAACGCAGCTGGCTTCCTGGGAGAGCCCCGCTGTCTGGCTACCTCATCACTGAGAAATGGAGCAGCTGCCAGAGCCGGAGGACACGGTGTTTAAACCTCTCATATACAGATGAAAACAGAGGCCCAGGGAGGGAAGGGACATGTCCAAGGTCACATAGTATGTTTGGCAAAGCTAACGGTATCACCTGGCCTCCTGGTTCCCAGGACCCTCCTACCTCTGTTACCTTTTCTGTTTGGTTCCCTTTATATACTACCTGCCCTGGTCCCAGGGAGGGCTGCAGCCTTGGAGGCAGCTCACATTCTGGAGTGTTCTGTCTCTTCCCAAGAAGCAGTCTAAGCTGTTCTTTCTCGAAGGCCGCGGGCTGGCTGGCTCCTTGGCTGGCTGTTTGTTCAGGCGTTGGCCCGTATGTTTTGTCCATTTTATGCTCCCCTTCCAGCTCCCCCCACATTATTTCCTGTGGGTTTGGGGTTTTATTTTTCACGTCGGCCCCTGCCAAAGTATGTGGGTTGGTGTTCAAGACCTTAGAACTCAGGGAGCCTTCAGAGCAATAAATTCCATCCCAAATGCGGGCGTCCTGCCCAGGCTCTGGGTTCCTCTCCAGACCTACGTGAGGCCCCAGGGTGGCCGAGCACGTGCTGGTGTCACCACCCACAACGAGGGAGAGGCTGCCTTCCGTCCCTGGACTGCAGGGGAGTATCTGAAGCCCAGGCCGCCTGGAACTGAGGGTCCCGGGTAGCCCTCCTAGGACCTGACCTTCGACTCCACAGCCATCCCGGTGGCCACGGAGCAGGGTCTCACCCAGACTCCCCTGGATCGCTGCAGGGCCTCTGGGTGGGTCTCCGGCATCCTGGCCCTGCCCCCAGCCGTCCTCCCACCTCCCACCCCTCCTCACCAGGATGGAACTGCCCCCCCCCTCCAGCCTCACCTGCTGTTCCTCGCCCTGACACCCGCCTGCCACCTGGGGAGCAGGTTCATTGCAGCCCTTTCCCTCCCTCCTCCCTCCACCTGGGTGGCCCCCATCGCCCCTTCCTGGGAAATACTCACTGGCCTCTCAAGACCTGGCCCTGTTATCTCCTCTCTGAAGTCTCTCCTGCCACCCCCCGAAGGTGGGATGACCTTTCCCTTCTCTCTCTCCAGACTGATGTACATCTTTCCCTCCTCCCTCTCTGTCCCTCTCTCCCCTCCCTCCCTCCCCTCTCTCTCCCTCCCTCCTTCCCTCCCTCCCTCTCTCTCTCTCTCTCTCTCTCTCTCTCTCTGTCCCTCTCCCCTCCCTCCCTCCCCTCTCCCTCCCTTCTTCCCTCCCTCCCCTCTCTCTCTCTGTCTCTCTCCCCCTCCTTCCCTCTCTCTCTCTGTCTCTCTGTCTCTCTCCCTCCCTCCCTCTTTCCCTCCCTCCCTCCCTCTCTCTCTCTCTCTCCCTCCCTCCCCTGTCTCTCTCCCTCCCTCCTTCCTTCCCTCCTTCCCTCCCTCCCTCTCTCTCTTTCTCTCTCTCTGTCTCTCTCTCCCTCCCTCTCTCCAGACTCACACATACGTAGGTGCTGAGGAATGCTGAGTGGAGAAATGCAGACTCTTGACTTCCCCGGGCTCCCCCCTTCAGCACTGTCCACCTGAGCCTCTGAGCTGCTCTTGGGCCCGCCGGGCCGGGAGCCAGGAAGGTTTCAGTCCTGTTTGGTGAGCGCGTGGACATTCCTTGAGCACCCACTTGAGCCAGCTGCACCCACTCACTGCTGTGGGAAGAGGGAAGTTAGAGAAGCCTCCAGGGAGGGGTCCTGCTCATCGGAGGACAGTGGTCCTAGCCAGCTGTGGCAGCTGTGAGCTTCGTAAGAGGAGCGTGGCCTGGGCCTCAGGAGCAGGGGTCCTCCTCATCGGAGGACAGTGGTCCTAGCCAGCTGTGGCAGCTGTGGGCTTCGTAAGAGGAGCGTGGCCTGGGCCTCAGGAGCGTGTGAGAAGCCCGGGGCGTTAGGCTGCATGATGGCAGCTCGGGAGAGAGGGGTCCTTAGTCCCGGGGATTGATTCCCACGTTGATCCCCATGCTTCCTGTCCAAAGCTACAGGTCCCTGTGACCCTAAGACCCAGACACCCTGCAGGCTGAGCCCAGTCGTCTCTGAGCTCAGCCTTCTGGAGCGACGGCGTTGTCCTCAGGGGCGCAAGGTGCGTTCTGACAGGAGCAGGGCAGGTGGCTGAGCTGCCCCAGAGAGGGGCCCAGGTTCCCTGTGGCAGCAGGCACAAGGCCTCGTGGGGAGCACAGAGCCTGTTCGGCCCCTGCCAGGCTGGCTGCAGCAGGTTTGCCCGCAGTCAGCCCTGCTTCGGGGCCCCTAGGTCTCGTAGCAGGAACAATCCCTTCCAGAGTAGGCAGGGTAGGGGTACAATCTCTGTCCTTGTGTCCGTCACAGTCACACAAGGATGAACAGGCAGGAGGACCGGGGGTCCCCAGTGCCCACAGAGCTCCTGAGGGAGCACCTGGCAGAGTGTCCCCCAGGCTGGAGAAGAGCGGCGCAGTCCTCGGGCGTCGTCTGGTGTCTTGTGGACAGGCCGTTGGTTTCTCATGTCTGAGGTTCAGAAGGGGAATCAGTCATTTTCCCCGTGTTCTGGTACAAATCTGGATGGTTTGGAGCCGGTCAGATGCTGGAAGACGGGGTTGGATGTCTCCCCTTCTTCTGTACCTGGAAAAGGGGTGCATTGTGTCAGAGTGAACGGAGGTCTGCGTAGAACAGAGCACAGACCTTTCTCTTCCTGAGGGCCCACTGCCCCAGGCTGCTGGCGATTCTCGGTCCCCGTGATAGCAAGGGATGTGGGTCCCTCTTCCCGTGGGGTGGCCTCCCCCACCACTTCTCTGGGGCAGTGGTGATGGGGTGGGAGGGTGTCGGACCCCTCAGGGGACTCGGGTCAGGACCAGGAGGTCCAGAGAGCCTGTCCCCCTCTGGTCCTTTGGCACCTGAAACCCACACTGTGTCCACACCGAGAAAAGGCCTCTCTTGCGGCTTCTTCCTCTCTCGATATCTCGGCGTGCGGCAGCTTGGATGCTGTGGATTCTAAGACAGGCCCCTAAGAAACCCGGAATGAGAAAAGTCAGGGGTGTGCTTGAGGCCAGGTCTGCTGGGTAAGAGCTCATTGTCCTCAAGCCCCTGGCCGCCCGCTCCCTCCCCACGTACAGGTCCCCAGTCACACAAGGAGCTGGATTCTGATCCCGTCTCGACCACCCACTTGCTCTGCGCTCTTGAGCCTCACTGTCCCTGCCTGTCCAACTGCGGTGACCGTCTCTGTCCCACCCACTCACAAGGGGGTTCTAAGACTGAAACGAGAGGCTAGGTATAGCAGGCCTTGAGGAGGGGCAAAATGGAAAGGATGTGGATTTGTTGAACACATAGCCGTGGCTGAAAGTTTCGGAGTTGTGCCTGAAGTTTCCTGGGCTGCCTTGGGGAAGCCGGGAGAGCTGCCGGCTTCGTGGACATGCAGGATTTCACTGCGCAGCGGGGGCTGGGCTGGCGGGGGGGAGGGGGGTGCACCTCCACCATCTGGAACTGATTGGCGTCTCCCTGAAACCAGAGGCCATCCGCAGACTTCCTGCCGGCTTCTGCGGGCCCTGGAATAGTTCCCACCTGGACCCAGGACCGGGGACGTTCCATTCCCCTGGACGATTCATGTCCCAGACCCTGGAGAGCCCACCCCGGACAGCGCCGATGCCGGTTCTGGTCGGCTCCTGTTTACCGCGGTTCTGTGAACACGTTAACATCGGCCTTCCCAGGGGTCCGGGCTCCACCTCTCCCGCCAGCCTCTGGCCTCCCCTGATTTCAGCCTCCAGGATTGAAATCCTTTTTCCTAGTCTCCGTGAGGAATTGGTGAAAACAGAAAAAAGCAGGAAATTAATGTCCCGGCCCCAAGGCTCCGCACAGCATTAGCTGGAATTAAAGCAGAATAATGAGTCGATGCACCACTCTGCTGTTCTTTCACTCTCCTCTCAGAATTCATGCAGTGAACGCTCCCTCCATCCCACACCATCTCGGGCCGGGAGCACCCGAATGAATTTACATACCAAATGGGTTTTAATTTTATATTTTCCCTTAAGGTCAGGACATTTATTTATTATCATTATTTATTACTGAAGCGCGAGTGGTTTTAATTATTTTAGGGTCCCTCCTACGAAGCAGGATGGCTGCTGGCTCCCGAACATGTTCCGTTTCCGCTCCCATAAATAATATAGTTTTTAATTTCATGAAGATTTAGTATTTGTCTGCTTTGTAAATGAAACTCATCGCTTACCGCAACACAGGCGGAGCGTTGGGGCGTCCCGGTGGCCTTCCTGGGCGTCTCCTTGGGTGATCACGTCTCCCAGCTTGGGTCACCTGTGCAGACGGGGTTCCGGCCCTCCAGGAGGGAGGCCGTGGGTGTGGAAAGGGAGGAAGGCAGCAGGAGAAACGGAGACCTTCTGCCACGAGCGACCACTCGCCGCTGCACAGATTGCCCCATTTGTTCCCACAGAATCCCTTCCCAGCCGGTGTTTTCGTTTCTCCCCTACAGGTACGAAAGCTGAGGTTCGTCATGATAATGAGCTTGCCTGAGACCTCTCAAACCCGATGACAGGTTCAGATCCAAGTAGGTCTGACTCCAGGGCCCAGCCCTTTCCCTTCTTCCTCTGTGCCAGACGTCCATCCCCAGGCCTAGGTGGGGTCTGGAGGGGGCTTTGGCCAGCGAGGGTGGGAGCAGCAACAGAGAAGGAAGGAGCAGGCAGGATGGATGCAGGGCAGCGGCCACTGGCCAGGCCATGGGTGTGACGTGTGTATCTGGGAGGATGGAGAAGCATCCTGATTGTCGGGGGGCAGAAGCCCTCAGTGGTGCCTATGGGCGGTAGCCCCAATTGACAGCCAGGAAATTTATTCTAGCTACCCTGGAGTAGCTGGATCGTGGGGAACGCCCTTCCCCAGTGCCTTTCCCCTCCCTCCCATTTCCACCTAGACCCTCATCTCTTTCAGGGAGGTTGCGGGTCAGTAAATCATGAGCTCCCAATGCAGGGAGAACCCCCTCCATAACTGCGGTTCCGTGTCTGTAATTCACTCTCCCCTGCCTCTCCAAGGCCCTCCCGGCCCTCCCTGGGCCGGCATCGTCCTCCGGAAGCATTCCCAGAAGGCAGTGAAGGCCAGTCAGGAAGCATCTTCACCCTTCCCAGCGTCTGTCACAAGGACACCGCTCCATGGGACCAGGGCCACTTCGCTGCCAGCGTAGCCTCTGGACCGAGCAGGCTGTTTGGGGTTGCCATGGAGAGCCTGGGCCCTTTGGTGGTTGGAGCTGTGCTGTGGTAATTGAAGGCCCTCGCCCCCCAGCCGGGCAGCAGCCTCAACCCTGGTGCCCTCCCACGCGGCTACTCCCCTTCCCCTGGACCCGGACAGCCACATCCCCATCCCTGAGGGCTATCAGCAGGTGAAACACATAAATGTCGATGATGCCAGCTTCGTTCTGCAGGGTTTTCTTGAGCTCTCGTCCAGGCTCCGGCTGCAGGTCAGCGGCTGGGAGACTCGGTCTCCAAGCACAGGTCTCCGTGTCCCAGTGGCTGTGTCCTGGGGGAGAGGAAAGAGCTGGTTTCATAACCGTGCGCGGGTCAGCGCAGCACAGAGCGGCTCGGACACGCGCTCACGGTGATTAATCAGAGGCCCTGCCACACTCTCCACGCGCACCACGTGGCTCAGCTTGAAGCAGAAAATAGAGCTCACACTGAGTCATCCTTCTCCATAACGGAGGATGAGATTGTGTTCGCGGGAATACAGCGTGTTAGGGGAAGTCCCCTGCCAGAGCGTGGATGTACCTCTTTAGCGTCTCTTTAATCCCTCTCCTTCGAGCATCTCCCACTAAATGGAGCTGGGAGGATGCCTGAGCTGGGCAAAGCCTTGTCTTCCCTAGAATGACGAAATTCTTTCCTCCATCTCAGACACAGGCTCCCCCAGGAGGACATAAATAAGTAAGAGCTTCATGGTGTCTACTTTACCCATTTTTCAGATTTTCTTCCTTCTTACTCATGGCACTAACCTAAGTGGTACCACTGGACTGGTACGAGCCAGATAGGTGCCGGGGGACGCAGGAAGTCTCCGGGCTGCGGTTAGAACCGAACAGTGGCGGAGGCTCTTCCCGCTGCTTCATACAGGGAGCCCGGCTTTGGGGAGGTGGGCTCCCCCTGGAATCCAGACCCGGGCAGTAAAAAGACACGTTCAGCTTCCTTTTCAAAGGTGCAATGAGGCATTTGCTTACCACGCGCCCCGCTGACGGAGGGGGAGACTGAAGCCTGAGGTCACATGGCAGGGAAGAGACCAGCCTCCTGCCCTGACATCTGAAGGCCGGTCTGCGCTCAGAGACAGCTGTCTGCTGCCTGTGCACCCGTGGGGCCCGGCCTCTGATGGGAACATTGTTTCCTCCGCGCGAACCTGCCCTCGGGCCCCCCCCCGTCTGGCTGCAGAGGCAGAACTGGGCAGGGAAAGGGAACGGAGGCGGCAGTGTGCGGGCCGGGGAGCCTGTGTCCGGGCGGAGGACGGAGACTGCATGGTCAGAGGAGCGGCCTGCCGGGAGCAGACGGTTCCCAGCAGAGAGTGAGGAGCGTGATGCTGTGTGACGGACGGGGGAGAGCGGGGCTCCGGTGCCTGGACGAGACTGTGGGCTCGGGCAGCTGCACATGGGGAGACGGTTCCAGAATTGAGACCCAGAGCCCTGGCCCTCCTCCAGACCCTGCCGAAAACTCTGTGTATTCACCCATCTCTAAAACGACGTCTGTAAGGCCTCCCCTAGCCCTGAAATACTGCCAGTCCAGGGCAGGAAATGGGGAGCCAAGACAGACAAGAGGTTTCCATGGAGGTGGGTCCTTCCCCCACCCTGCCTGTGGAGCCCCGGACCTCACGCTGGGATGGCGGCCCCTCTGGACACGGGCCACCTCTGGGCCTGGTGCCGGGAGTAAGGCTCCTTTCCAGTCTGGGGAGCACTTGGTGGTACAAGACATGGGGGCACCCGAAGGTCAGCTGGGTGGCTCTCCAGGGCATGGGGGAGACGCCACATCCCAGGACAGGAATAACCAGACTGAGCTCACGTGAGGCTGGGCCTATGAGCAGCGGTAATGATGATGGACATCTATTGAATCTTTACTGCCTTCCAGGCATGAGTGAGTGTCATGCACACGTTTTTGTGTCAAATCCCATAGGACAGGTCTTATCTCCATTTTAAGATGAGAAAACTGGGATTTAGGGAAGTCCATTTGCCGAGATCATTTGCAAAGTGACCTCCCCAGGTTTCCACCTCGGGTTCCTCCGACTCCCAGACTGCACAGGAGTTTGACATCTGTGCTCGCCTCGGGCAAGCTGAAGAGTCAGGTGGCACGCATTGTCCTTCTTGCATACACACGAGCACACACACACATCTGCTGCGCATGGACACAGCCCTGTCCTGCTCGCACCCACGGGCCCCCGTGAGCAGCTCCCCGGCGCCATGGACGGCTGTGTGGGAGCTATCACTACACGGTCACAGAGGAAACGGATGGCCCCTCTCCAAGGACAGATCACAGACTCATAGCACATCAGGGTCTGCAACCGAGCACTCCCAGAGTGCCCGCGGCGGCCCCACGGCAGCCCAGGGGAGAGCTCAGCGGAGGCCTGGGCCGCCCTGCATTTTGCTCGTGATTGAGAATGTGCATCAGGCCAGGTCCCTGGGCTGTCCTCCTTCCAGCACCGGCACGGGAGCCTGGTAGCTCGCAATGACCAGCATCGAACAGGCTCGAGGGCACAGAAAGGCAGTGCCTGCGCCCGCCAGACCACAGAGGCGGCCTTCTTCAGACCCAGGAGGTATGGGGAAGCCAGGCCTGGCCTGGAGTCCCTTAGGAGCTCCCACTGCTCTGGCCAGCTTGCGTGGGGAAGGTCCCAGGACACCCCCAGATTCCTATCCCAGCATTCTTTTCTATTTAAGGAGTGTTTATTACTTAAGCAGCGACATGGGGCTGAGGGAGGCAAGCGAAGTAGGGAATGTTAGGTTGCTCAAGGTCAGAGAACAGCGAGGAGAATGGTCGGACGCTGGTGACAAGGACGCTGGTGGAGTTTCTAGCTGAGGGTTTGAGGCCCAGGCGTGCCTCTGGCCTTGCCGAAGCCTCTCAGCAAGTCTGGGTCCGGCTTCCTCATCTGTTAACTGGGAGAAACGTAATAGCCCTGAATAACTCACACGCAGTCGTCGAAAATGTCAAGGAGCTCTCCGAATGAGTAAGCCAAGGCTTTGCACACCAGAAACAAGAACAAAATGTATGGAAGGAAATGTCAGTTTCCTTAGCTACCTTTTCAATTACCGCCAACTCCAAAAGTGATGAAATATCCTTAAATATTTGTAAATATGTGGTATATAATATACCATATACACTTAATATAGAAAATATCAATATTTGTACATTCGCATATACAAATATTTGTATATCTATGTGTGTGCATGTTAATATCCACAAACACATGTATATCTGTACCCTGGAAAAGGGAGAACAAGAGGAATTCTAAATGAGGACACTGGTGTTCACTCTTCATTGTACCCGTGGTTTTTTGTTTTGTTTCGTCCTCTAGCATTTTCTGTTGTGTGGTCAAGGAGTGGGTGTGTTCCTTTTTGTGATTGCATTACAAAGGGGCGATGAGCCCCGCCTCTTTGCAGGGTGCCTCTGGGTGCCATGCCCCCCCCCTTACACTTCCTTCCACGTGCTGGTGACATTGAGCTCCTCGGGGTTCAGCCCCGGCTGCCCAGGTTTTCTCATTCCACAGCCTTCCTTAGGGTGTCCCCAGCGGTCCGGGCCCTCCCCCACCTTCTGCAGTGACTGCATCGATATGCCACTGGGGGGGTTACGCCACATTGACCAGAGGCTTCTTCATATTTAAGTGTGGGGCGAAGGGAAGAGGAAAGAGGGATTTTCCCCGCATGTCAGCTGGAACACAGCCTGCACTGGAGGTTGGTGACACCAAAATAATTGGAGGTAAGAGCTGTGAGGCCATTAAGATAAATTTTTGACATAAAAATGTAGGCTGGTTCATAAAAGGTTGCAATGACAATAGGTCATCGTGACAGCTTTTCAACAACTGTGTAAGCCTCCAGATGGAAGGGAATTCGGCATAACGAATCACTGGAGGTCTGAACGACGCAGCCTGTTTTTATAGGCATGGATCTGAGGGGAGAAGAGAGTTATTCAGACTGACCCGTGTTAAATAACATTGTTGTTCAAAGAGAAGTGGAGCCAGAGTAAAGGGTTCGAGGCTCAAACGCTCCGCCACTCGGGCGGCAAGGCCTTGGTCTTCCAACCTGGGCACGGGGCCTCCGCGGCTCCATCCTCTGGCCTAGTGTCTTTGCCCACGGGCTCCCGAGCTGACAGCCACGTTCGTCTGGCAGGGCTCCCGGGCCTTCCTGTGAAGGCCTCCACCTTTGTTGCCCCACAGCTCAGCTGTGCAACCCTTCTCCCGTGGGTGCTCTCTGGGTGGGAGCACCCTGCCAGCAGGAAGGGGGCTCCAGGAAGGAGTGGGCTCCATGGAGCTGGGAGATGGGAAAAGGCCTGACTCCCTCCGGGCCAGAGCCTGCTCTTGACCTCTGATCAAGTTCCTGTCCCTGAGGCACAGCACCTGTGCCGGGCAGAGGGACGGCCGCGGTGTCAGCCAGCGATGCCCGAGGGCCTGCAGTGGGTCCGATCCTGCACTGAGCCCTCTCCGTCGCCTCATTTACACTCACAGTAACCCGAGGATGTCAGTGTTGTTACTCCCGTCTTACAGATTTAGAAACTAAGGCTGAAGGAAGTTCATCTACAGCTGGCCAGTGTTCAGACTGTTTGGAATTTACATCTGGATCTGTCTGACCCCCAGGTCTGGGGTCCTGACCACGGCACTGCCCTGTGGCAACCCGTGAACATTCACGGGCTTGAAAACTGAGCAGAGAGTGTCATCAAAAGGGAAGGGAGCTTGTCAGCCTCCTGGGCTCAGCGAGTGAGGACCCGCTCCTCTGCCGAAACTCACAAGCGTCGTAAACGGGCTTCAGTTGGGAGGCAAGTCGTTGGTGGGAAGATGTCTGAGATCAGTGATTTCGTTCTGGGCGTGTGGATTCGTATTAATCATTTGCTGATGGCGGTTAAATGAGATGAAGTAATTTATGTGGATGTGAGGGAGCAAACGTCCACACCAGCACCGGCACGTGTGTGCGTGCCTCACTCTCCGTCATGTGCCATAGGAAAGCTCTGGCAGGCTTGGGGTCCCTTTAAACCACGCTTGTGCTTGCGAACGAGGCCCTCTGGGATCTCTGCCCTCAGATAAGGGCAGCCCCTTTAGGGACCGCCTCAGTCCCCAGGGAATCCAAGGCCAGGCCAGGGTCACTGAGAGCTGAGCTATGATTTCCTTTAGCCTAGACCGCCGGCGTGGAGGGACGTCCTCTCGCCTCTGAGATGCCCCGTCAGACACCTGAGAGCACCTCTGTCCTCGTTCTGGCTGCTGCAACGACTGGGGCTTATAAACCACAGAGTGTGTTTCTCACATTTCTGGGGGCTGGAAGTCTGAAGTCAGGGTGCCAGCATGGTGAGGTTCTAATGAGGGGCCTCTCCCAGCCTGCAAACTGCCTACTTCTTGTTGTATCCTCACATGGCAGAAAGAGCACTAGAGCCCTGGCCAGTGTGCTCAGTGGTTAGAGCGTCTGCCCGTGCACCGAAGTGTTGGGGAAGATTCGATTTCTGGTCAAGGGCACATACCGGGGTTTCAGGAGGCAACCAACTCTCTCACATTGATGTTTCTCTCTCTTTCTCTCCCCCCCCCCACCTCCCGCTTCATCTCCCTCTCTCCCTTCCACTCTCTCTAAAAATCAATGGAAAAAATAGCCCCGAAGAAACTCACTCACCCAGGGGCAGGGCAATAGAGAGGGACCCTGAGTGTGTCCCTGGTCCTCCAGGGCCCCAGAGGCTTGCTAGGCCATGCCTAGTTTCTGCAGAACTTGGAGACAACCAGAGCGCAGGGCCTCCTTACCATCACAGACGGGACAGCTGTGCCGGACAGTTAGCCGTGACATGGTGCCTGTGTCTTCTGGAGCATCTCCTCAGTCATCCGCCCCGCCCCGCCCTGTCCCAGGGCCCGTCCTGTTACCCTTTCCCCTTAGGCTTTTCTGAGTCACCGCACTGGCTGGGCGGCTGCACAGAGGCCTCCTGGAGACATTCTGTCCTGGACGTGTCCACCCCACCCAGGGAGCCTTCTCACCCTGCCCAGGGCCCTGGGTGAGGCCAGTGGCACAAAGGGGTCAGGAAAGCCGTGGCTGTGACATGTAAGTCGGTGACTGTCTCCCAGCCGAGGGACAGCTCCAGGCAGCTGTTCTCAGTGAAACGCTTATTTAAACTCGTCTGCTCCCCTGAGGATCTGACTCTTGGGTCGGAGGGAATGACCTGGAGCTGTGTGAGGCTGGATCTCTGGTGCTACCCGGGCCTGGCTGCACCCCAATGGGGGCTGCACCCCATTGGCTCAGAGAGAGCGGGAAGCAGAGAGGGTCTGCCCAGCCTGGGCCAGCTTGGACTGGCCAGAGATTCTGGACCCCTCTGGTTTCTCGGGAAAAGACGTCACAGCCCTTGCCAAGACACGATATGGAAACAGTGTCCCCTGTGCCCTGCGTTGTGATGGCAGTCTGGGGTGAGGTCACAGGTGAGGACAGTGCTTCTCTTCAGGGTAGGTCAAGGTCAGGGCAGTGGGCCCCCCACCCCCACCCCAGGGCTGTAAGTAAGGGCTCAGGAAAGCAGGTTGAGGTGACCGCTCCAGCTGGGCAGAGTTCTCAGGGCCACGCGGACAGGGCCTAGCTGGAGGCTTCTGGGCCTGCTGCTTGCGCTGCGTGCCTGGGGCCATTCGGGCCGGCCAAGGAACCCAGAGATGGACCTCAGACCACAGGTCCCCTCCCGTCTCCACCCAGCAGTCAAGGAGTTTCCTGGGCTGGGCATGGAAGGCTGGAGGGGTGGGGACAGGGTGTGTGCCCGAAGAGGTCGGAAAGGCCCAGGATGTTTGGAAGAAGAATCTCCCCTGGCCGGGTTTCTGAAAGAGGAAGATGGAGGCAGTCAGCCAGGGAAGCGTGCCCTCTCCTGGTGCCAGTGTCCAGAAAGGTGTGTGAATAGCTCCGAGTCCACACCCCCCTCCCCGGGCCTGGGGAGCAGCCACCTGATGGAGCCCCATGGACTCACTCTCAAAGGCCCTGCGGCAGCAGCATTCAGGGTCCACAGGGAGAGGAGTCTGCTCGGCTCCCCTGAGCTCAGTGCAGGGATAGGACTGGTGGGGCCACCTGGTCACCCATCACTGTTCCCACCTCCTCCTGAGGGACTGTGCCCGACCAGGTGTCTGGCTTTGTGGTGAGGCGGCCGTGGCACCGTGAAGTCATTGCCACAGGCCCACGTGCCTGGTGCACAGTCCTATTGTGGGTCCAGACTCAGTGCCCAGGGACCGGGGCAGCCCCAGCGGGGCCCCTGTTCCCGTCCACATGAGGCGTCTGGATCCTGGACCGTTGAGTGGCTGGACGATCATTTCTACTCTTGTAACTGAGGCCCTTGTTACAAGGCCTGCTGATAAGTGGTCCCACTGGGACGAGGGTGTCACAGGAGGAAAGAGTTGACAATGATGAAAGAGGCAGATTTCCTGGGAGACGGTGTCCCTTCCAGGCAGCAGCAGGAGCCCCGGAGGTGGACACTGAGAGCTTTTCTTTCTGATTTTGACACCGAACTTGCCCTGGGGACTCAGGCCACAGGAGCGCTGGGTGCCCGTCTGCAGAACGGAGAGACCAGGTCACTGGGGATCGTTTGAGTTCATCATGTACACAGAAGAGTGAGAGCCGGCATGAGAACAGACAGAACTTGAAAATATGCACGAATGCTACCCACCCCTCTGAAACTAGAGAGGACCCCTTCCTTGATGCCTGTCTCCCTCCCCTCCGCTCCCCCGCCACCTCCTCTCTGCCCTTTGGCTGGCTGTTGGCATGAGGACCCCATCCTGACTTGGGCTTCTTGCCCTCAGCCAGGGCCACACTTCTCTGATGGTGAAGCAGGAAGGTCCTACAGGACCGTCCGCTGAGGGCCCCCGCCCCACCCCCACCCCCGCCTGTTGCAGCCTGATCTAGCCTGACCTGACCTCCTGACTCTGTAAGACCCTGGGCTCAGTCCTTGACCACTTGGAGGCCCCGAGGGGCCCACCAGCTCCTCTGCGAACATTATCCCTGGCTCCCGAGGGGCTGCGGTCTTGTGAGGGACCCATGGAAGAAGCTTCCCCTTCGCCTTCTCGCAGTTTTGTTGAGATAGAAAGTAAAATTTGGTCCTCAGAAAATATAAATCATTACTGATTAAACTGACCATGTAAAGTGACATATATCCTAGCCTCCTGGCCTGAAAGAAAGAGGAACTATAACACAAGCAGGGAAGGTATCCAGAACCCTTCTTCTCGGGTACTTCAGCATGGTGAAGCCGCCGGACCTCCAGAACTGAGACTGTGCTTGAACGACAGGTTAGAGTAATGGGGGTGAGGGTCAGGGTCAGCCTGTGCGTGCGTGTGTGTGTGTGTGTGTGAGTGTGTGTGAGTGTGAGTGTGAGTGTGTGTGAGTGTGTGTGTGAGTGTGTGTGTGTGTGGGTGTGGGTGTGTGTATGAGTGTGTGTGTGTGAGTGTGTGTGTGTGAGTGTGTGTGTGTGAGTGAGTGTGTGTGTGTATGAGTGTGTGTGTGAGTGTGTGTGTGTGTGTGTGAGTGTGTGTGTGAGTGTGTATGAGTGTGTGTGTGTGTAAGGAGAGAAAGAGATTGATTGATGTCAGAACATTCTGTTGATACTCAGGAAGTGACGTAAGTAGAGGCTGTGCTTCAGCTGCAGAACTGGACCTTGCTGGCAGGCTCTGCTGTGAGGTGCAGGGGTCTGTGACCGCATTTGTTCGGGGTCCCCTTGTACCTTAGATGCCCAAGGAGTGGTTAGGGCAGTGCCACTCTGCAGACAGGGGACGGTGCCTCAGAGCGGGCCAGCCAGTTGCCCAGAGCACACAGGGAGGCAGAGGTGGGCAGGGGGTTGAAAGGGGTCCTTCTGGTCCCAGAGAAGGCCCTCTTCCCCCCGCGCCTTGCTGGGACACCGAGAGGACTGAGGTGGGGAAGAAACACGCTTGAGGAACCCGGGGGCAGGCAGGAAAGGAGACAGAACACGACCAGTGACTCACTCTGGTGTTTTAGTCTTGGACCAAATGGAACACTTATTTTTAATTGAAATCTGAAATCGAATCATATCTGATTATACATACACTTGGTACTTCATCCTTTAAAGGGCCCTGAACTTGTTTTTCTGCGAGCAGGGCTCTGCCGTAAGGCCATTCCCTAATGGATCTGTTTGGTCGGCTTAGATTCTCACACCCCTCTCTTTCCAGGGCCCTTGAACTGGCCCCGACGGGAAGGAAGGGGTGGCGAGGCTGCAGCCTAGGGGTTCCCACAGAGACAGTAATATCTACCCCTGTTGCTGGTGCGATGAAGGAGAAAAAGGATGCCCAGAAATAATTCGGAAGATGTTACCACATACAGAAGGGAGTAAAACTGTATCTGTAAACACTAAAATGGTAGTGTCTGCTGGTGAAGTTTTCGTCTTTTATTCTGTTCTCTCCCACACACATCTCTCGCCTATTGTCTGTGTCAGGAACTCCACACGCCCCGTGAGCTCTCTCGCCCAGGGCCCCAAATCACAGTCGAACAGTTCAGTTCGAGGTACGTTCTCCTTCCCCAGCAAGGCTGCCGTCTCCTCGGGGGGAGGGCCCAGTTTTGTCCCTTTGTCTTATCTTCAAAACGCCCGGCTATCATAGGAGCTCAGAAAATGTTTGTTGTTTTGTGTTTATTCAAAGTTAGAGCTATAATTCACAAAATACACACCTCACACGGACTCGGTAAACTCTTCCTTTAATTGAAATGCATTCATTTGGAGAAAGCAGTGCTGATGGGAAGCAGATAGCCGGAGAACTGATGGTTTTCTGAGCGCTGTGGGCCCCGCCGGGCGCGAAGTACAATGTGGAGCGTTTAGATACCAAGCCTGTTGGGGGCCCCTCCGATGCTCCGTCCTTGTTCCACACTCAGTGCCAACCCCAGCTCGTGTTAATTAAAGCTTCTACAGCACGCACTGTTTTTTTCCCTGGAAATACTTTTACAGTCTGTTTTATTTATCACCATTAATAATAATGATAACGATAACAATAATAATAAAACGACTATGTGATTAAGGTGCAGATGAGCAATTAGGAAACGAAATACGGGTTTCTAGTGAGCCTTGAGCTAGAAACAGGAATAGAATAATTGCAAGGACGTTCAGATGAGGGCTGGTTCCAGAAGATTCTTCGACTGGGAGTTCACCTGTTCCCTGATGTCAATCAGCCGCTCGTTCGTTTGACAAATATGCATGACGTGTCTCGCACATGCCAGGCAGTGCGCTGGACGCTGGGCGAGCGGTGGTAACTGGAATAGTCCCCGCTGTCCAGGTCTGGGAGTGGTTACAGGACACGCACTGCTCTCCTGGAATGGGAAGACAATAAAAATCAGTCACAGAAAGATACACTGTGTTACTTAGATGGTTGTAAGTGCTAGTGAGCCCCACGTCCCACTGGTAGATGAGGAAATTCTGACCGAGCCTTCTGCTCCTCGGAGCGTTGGTCAGATGGTGAAGAACTACCAGACCAGGGTCTGGGGAAGGACAGAGGCCCACGGGCTGAGCCCAGCATCTTCAGCCAGCCTCCCCTCGGACTGTCTGCCAGTTCTGAAGGGACAGCTGAGAGCTGAACAAGACTCTTCACAGCCTGTGGGATCAGAGGACCGGGACTGGAGTCCTGGGTGTCCCAGGGGCCAGTGGAAACCAGTGACCCCTCTGCTCGCTTTGGGTTGGGACACTGAAGGGCTGCGCTCCGGGTCCCCTCAGCTTCCAGCCATCCCAGTTCTTCAGGGGCTCTCAGATCGCGTGTGCCCCCAGGTACCCCGCAGAAGCAAACAAACGATCTTGGAAGGAAGATAACCTCACCCTAAGCCTCATACTTTTTTTTAAGTAATGTGCAAAGACAGAATCTAGCACACACACAAAAATAAAAATAAAAGAACATAACCAAACACAAGGAGACAACATGAGTAAACATCTGTAGAAACAACAAAAAATAGAAACAGAGCCCTCAGGGCTCAGTATTGGAGTTTCCACACACAAACTTCAACTAAACGTGGCCAAGGCGTTAAAAGGCAAAATTGGGGTTTTCAGCCGAAAACCAAACTACACTTTTGTAAAGAACCCAGTGTAAAGAATACCCCAAATGGAGACTCCAATAATGATTTTAACAGATGCAACCAAAGAGAGAATTGTGAACTAAAAGATGGGTTAGAAAAAATATCTAACATTAAGTACAAAGAGACGAGAGAGAAAGTACACAAACGGCAGGTGAGAGACCTTGGACTGCAGTGGAAAGGGCTGGCATAGGTGTGTTTGTATAATACGTTAGAAAGGAGACAGAAAATGGTCCAGAAGCGATAGTTCAAGAGATAGTGGGTGACAACATTTCTAAACCGTTAAAAAGACATGAAGCCGCAGATTCAAGAAGCACTACAGACTCCAAGCAGGATGAATAAACAGGAGTCCACACTGAGAAGCCCACGCTCTGCGCATCTGCGGCGCGCCAGGCCTTGTCAGGTCCTTTATCTCGCCCCCACGAGCCTGGAGGTAGGCGTTATTATTCCCATTCTATGGATGGCAAGCTGTTTCTCGGACTTGAGCTCTTTTGAAAACTCAGTCTCCTTACAGATGCTCACAGACCCTCCATTTGAACTGAAACCAGGGTCTGCTGGTGGCCCAGGTGCCAGAGCGGCCATTCCCGTGGTCACACTCTTCCTCCCCCCTGTAGGTGTCTCTGGCTCAGAAACGAAGCGGGACCCTCAGGGTTTCCCACAGGCATGTCTGGTTGCCGCCAACTGTTCCTCCGGCACTCCCTGCTACCTGACGCCGTACTGTGCCATACATCATCTTGTGTCAGTTTTGTCTCTCAATCCCTCTAGACGCGTGAGGATGGGAAAAGGGTCCTTGTCAGGATTTGTGTGTGTGTTTTCTATTTCTGTCACCCGAGTATCTAGAATAATGCTGACCTGTGGCAGGAGCTTAATAAACATTTGGTGAATGAATGATTGAATGAGGCTGGTATGACTGTCCCACTTGATAGCTGGAAAGACCAAGGCTCAGAAACAACGAGTTGGGGTCCTCGGGGAAGTTGCAGGAGCCACACCAGGTCCTCTGACCCCCCAGGCACGCTCCTTTCACCACACCCCGGAGCACCGAGTGGCCGCACCCGCAGAGAGGGTTACCTGCAGCCTTAGAAACCACTCTGGGTGCAAGCGGCCCTGGACCTCGCCTACCTCTCCCAAATCTGTGGGCTTGGCATCGCATCCCTGACACTGGGTGCGTTTATTCAAAGTTGAACATGGTTTGAAATGCCTGAATAAAATTAGCATAAAAGTAAAGTACTATTCTCAATCCTTCACATTTACAGCTAAAATATTTTCAGCATCCTGACGGTCCATGCTTGAGGAAGATATTGCCCTTTCCCGAAGGCTGCCTTTTTTTTACTTTTTAAAAATATTTGTATTGATCCTTTTTGTTTTAGAGGGAGAGAGAGATAGATACATCAATGTGAAAAACATAGATCAGCTGCCTCCTGCTCGCCCCCTACTGGGGATCGAGCCCACAACCCGGGCACGTGCTCTGACAGAATCAAACCGGGACCTCTCAGTCCATGGGACAACGTTCAATCCACTGAGCCACACCGGCCAGGCCCCCAACACTGCCTGTGATTTCAGAGTGATTGGAAATTTGCAGAGCTCACTGAAGTCAGCACACCCTCAGAGAAGGCCGTGTTCATGGCCCAAGGCCGAGAGCCCACGTGTCCAGGGGTCTCTCTACTGTTCTGCTCGAGAGTGACCTTGTTGAAAGGGGCGTGGTGCCAGGGAGGAGGCCCCGGGCTCTGTGGAACTGGCTCCATCTCACGGTGGGCGTGTGGCCCAGAGCCGGCAGCACAGGTGGGAAGGAGCCATGTACCTGCTCCTCAGGGAAACCCCTCCTTCCAGCCTACGTGGCTCCACACCCAGCCACCTGCCCGCCCCTCACTGACAGCCAGATGATTCCGCACCTGTTGGGGTCACTGCATGGACGGGGTGGGCGCTGACGGTTTGGGATAAAATGCAGCGGTCACATCAGTCTGGGCTGCGCCAGCCTTGGGCAGAGCAGCGTCTCCGCCCACCTTGTTCAGCACCAGCCGCTGCCCGTTTCTGTCCCAACCAGCAAACATTCCGCTTCCTGCTCAGGGCCCACAGGACCCGCCACCTCTGCTGCTCATGGGGGAACCAGGATCACTGTGGCCTCTGGTCTTCCAGGCCTCGTGGCCTCAATTCCTCCTCCTGAGGGATCCCAGGCTCAGTGCCCTCAGGGCTCATGAGAATGACCTCGTTGGGCCGTGGGTCCCACCAGGGATATGTACCCCTCTGTTCCTGTCCACTGAGCCAGGCCTGCTCTCGCCCCACCCCCACCGTCCCACCAGGCTCCCCCCTGATCCGCCACCCCGGCAGCCCAGGGAGCAGTCAGTCACGCTTTCTTTCCTGGCCCCTTCTATCCTGTTGAGCTTTACCAACACCCCAGCCTGGGTTCGTCTTCCTCTTCAGCTCTGTGACGGGAAGGCTCTGGACGCTGTTGGAGCCTCGTAACTCATGGTACCTAAACGAACCTTTCTTAAACTGGGAGAAAGAGGGAAAGCTGGAAGGAAGAGAATGGAAATGTGCAGTGAACGTCAGCGTGAGAGATTTGCTGAGCTCCTAAATGTTGTCCCCGCCACACTCCCTGTTCCGCTGAAGACAGAAGACAGAGGTGCCTTCGGGCCTTTTTTAAATCAAGATTTTATTAAAAAGAAACAGAGTTTCAATCACCAAGCAAACAATTCACAGAGACATTTTCTGGAATAATGAGAATAATAAAAGCTATCATTTTGGAGGGGCGGGATCTGCGCCAAGCCCTAAGCTGTGCGTCTGGCATCCGTCATCCTTGCCCACCCCATGAACTTTTTATAGATCAGGAGACAGGTTCGGAGATGTCTGGGGACCTGTCCAAGGACACAGAGCACGTGAGAGGTGGTTTCCTGGTTCGCTCCAGGTCTGGGGGGCTCTGGCACTGTTCCCAGGGTCGCTTACAATGGAGCCCCACGCAGACCAAGGCTGGCAGCCAGAAAGCCACACAGAGCTCCCTAGGACACCAGCCACAGCCTGAAGCTGTTCTGAACCCCAGAGTTAAGGGAGGGGCGCAGGGGGATCCCCACGTTGGGTTTCCATTTCCCATTTCTGAGCTTTCTGTCTGGACGAGAGCTGTGAGCATGTCACAGCATGTTTGCCCAGCCCCGCTGGAATCTCACGCTGGTGAAATAGAACCGTCCTTGTGAAAATATGAACACACTCTTATTTACCGAAGGTAAACGGAGCCTTTCACTGGTCAGCAAGGTATCCATCTTTCTGCCTTTCGTCTCCTCTTCTCCGCTTGCTTTGATTGCCCATAATGTTAACCTTCAGAAAGAAATGAGGGTCCACAACCTGGCAAGTCCAAGCACCTGATTTCCCAGCTGCACGGGCAGCAGCCCCTCGAGTGAGTTACCTGGCAGGGAGGCCTGGGTGGGCCTCACGCCCCTCACACCTGCCCCCTGTCTTTATGGGGAGAGGAGTTCCCTGCTGGCTTCTGGCCATTGTGAAGCTCGAATACATAACCATTGACCGAGCCTCCCCTCTGCCCGGCTGTCTCCGCAGGGCTCAGACGCAGCTCCGCGCTCAGGGCTCTGTGATGGGGAAGAAAAGGGAAGGAAAACACCTTCCATGCAGGACTTGTTATGCTGTAGAAACCGTCAGTGTTATTTCAGGGATGCTGCGTTAATAGGGGAAGGCTGTTTCTTGGAAAAGACCGCCTTCAAGTACTGTGACTCTTTTTCAGGTTATGTAAAGGCATTAGGCAAACACTCGGAAATTCAGCAGCTCCCTTTCCTGAGGGGGCCGGCGGGCGGGCGGCTGCAGTCCCCCTCCCCCCAGCAGCAGCCATGCAGAATAAGAAGTGGCGCAGTTGCCTTCCTAATCAGTCCTCAGCCTGGATAACATCAGCAATACTAAAGGTTACAGCTTTTTCTGTGATATATTGCTTCTTCAGAGAGTATTAAAGTGTTTCGAATCTATTTTTTAGGAGTCTGGAAACCGCCAGTGGAACATTTTTGATGTTGTGGGTAATGCATAAGGCAGCCGCTTGGGAAGGCTGGGCCGGGAGAGGTACCCAAGGGTGTTGGGAGCACGGAAGACACAGCCGTCACAGGGTGAGCAGTTAGCACGCGGGCTTGAGGAGCACATGCCCAGATGGGGAGCGGGTGTGGCTGGGGGCTGCAGTGTTTCTTTTATTTGCTGGGGGGTGGAGAAGAGGCAGACCCTGCCTCCCCTGGGAGTGGATGATATTGATTCGGAAGGGAGAGCCAGGAGACAAGTTTCATCATCGTGGAAGGAATTCTCAAGCCTTGTGTTGGCTTTTTTTTCGGTCCTGCCTGGACTCTCCCTACCCAGAGCACAGATTTGTATAAACGAGGTGATATAACCGTGGAAGTTGTAGAAGGTAGTGTGATGGTTAATTCCATGTGTCAACTTGACTGGGCCAAGGGGTGCCCGGGTGTTTTGTCTAACGTTAGTCCGGGAGTGTCCGAGAGAGTGTTTCTGGATGTGATTGGCATTTGGTTCAGTGGGATGAGTCCAGAAGACTGCCCTCCCTGTGTGGGTGGGCACCACCTAATCAGACGAAGGCCTGAATAGAACAGAAAGGCTGACCCTCCCGAGAGGAAAAGGGAAATCCTCCTGCCTGTTTTCTCTCCTGCCTTTGGACTGGAACTGAAGCACCGACTCTTCGTGGGCCTGCAGCCTGCCAGCTCTCAGACTAGAACGCACACAGCCGGAGCTCCTGAGTCCAGCTTGCCAACGGCCGGCAAGCCTTGGGACTTCTCAGCCTCCACAATCGTGCAGGCCAGTTCCTTCTAATGAACTCTTCATGTTCATAGACATTCTATTGGTTTTGTTTCTCTGGAGAGTCCTGAGTAATACAGATGACATTAATGAAGCAGGGACTGAAATATTAAAATCTTACCTGAATTCATAACCTGACCAGATTAGCTGTGTCCTCTATGAGAAAAAAGGGGGTCCCTGAGTCCCCAGAGTGTTCAGAATGAGGCCAGTGGCTCCGGAAAGCTCTCTGGCCACACCTCTCTGCTGAGAACACCAGAGGCTACGAACTGTGTGGATGGAAACAACCAGGGACAGAGAATGTGCGCAGCCCCGCCCCTCTCGCCTGGTACCGCCTGGCTCCTCCCACCCAGCGTGCACCTTGGGAGAGCAAAGGAGCCGGCAGAGCTGGCCTGATGTGCAGGCCCAGCTCCACACCCCAACCCCAGCTGGCCTGGGCCTCCCAGAGGTAGGCCTAGCCCCGTGGTCCTGCTGAGCTCCCGGAAGTAACACTTAACATCATCTGAGTGCTGCAGACACCCTTTTACGTGATCCAGACCCAGGACCTTCCAAGAGCCCCTCCCATACCCTCAGGACTGCTTTGCGAAGAGACAGAAAACCCTCTAGCAGCCTCTGGCCACTGTCTCATAACTGCATCTCTCCAGGTGGCCTCGGCCAGAGAGGTCCTGACTCCTTTCACCAGCACAACCTCTGTTTCTGCCCCAGGGATGGGGCCCTGGGGCTGGTGGGAGGGACAGGGAGGGGCAGTAGGCACAGACCTTAGAGTGGGAACTGAGAGGAGCTGAGGTTCCCGCCTGGGAGACTTGAGTGTTCCCTGGCTTCCACACCCCGTGCTCAGCTGTGGTCTGGAGGGTTCGCTGCTGCGGCCCATATGGGGTGGGGCTCCAGCTGGTACAGATTCCATAGCCCACCTAGGCACTATTACCGAGAATAAAATAATCCTGGGCTCTGCAGCTCCGTGGTTAAGCACACAGTTTTCTAACCAGATCCAGCTCCCTATCTCGACTCTACTTTGTTAACTGTGTAACTTTGAGTTAAGTACCCTCTCTGAGGCTCGCCTGTGAACCTTGTCATGAGTAGGTTCAAGTATATCGTAAAGAGTTTGGCTCTGTACTTACTAGGGTTAGTGCTCTTTAAATTTTTGTTGCCATTTTCTATTTAGACCATCAGCACTTTTCACCAGATGTATCAATACCCATAAGATGACACATAACTTTAGGATCTTGGCAACTAACAGTATTCTGTCTATGAAAATGTGAAAATGACTCCTGAGTGACCTGCTGGAGTATTTTAAGTGGGGAAATCCCAAGAGAAGCCATATGAAATGACCATTTTATTTGTACTCTCATTTATTCATTCAACAAATGTTTGTTATGCCAACTATGTTCCTGCCCGGGCCCTGGAGGAACTCACAGGCTAGAGGAGAAAGCAGACCCAAGGTCAGGATTAGCCCTGAGCTCCATCATAGCCCATAGAAGGAAATACAGCCCAGACTTGGGCATAGAGAGTGGTCAGGGAAGGCTTCCTGGAGGAGGTGATGAAGTTTAAGTTCCAGTTAGGCAAGCAAAGAGGTGGTGGCAGAGCACTCCAGGGAGGATTGTAAATAGCAAGGCAGAGAGACAAGAAAAGAATGGGTGGGGACGGAGAGGGAAGGTGCAAGAGTATGTGAGGAGAGGGGTGAAGCATGAGGCTAGAGACCAGACGAAGCTTGGGGGGTGGGGGGCGGCTAAGCTCCCTGCCTTGGAAAGTCACAGCCTGGGATGTACCAGTGTTTCTCCCTGCTAAGAACATCACAGCGGCCCGTCCCACCAGGATCTGGGGCCCTTCGGGCCAGGGCGTGTCTAGGCTTTCACTGGAGATGCAGTACACACCCCATATGAGTGTATGAGTGCGTGTGTGTGTGTGTGTGTGTGTGTGTCTACATATATATATAATTTATTTTAAGGAACTGGCTATGTGACGATGGAGACTAGCAGGTCCAAAATCTGCAGGATGGGTTCTCAGGCTGGACACCCAGGGAAGAATCCATGCTGCAGCTCAAGTTCTAAGCCTTCCGCTGGCAGAATTCCCTCCTGCTCAGGGAGGGTCAGTCTTCTGTTCGATTTAGACCTTCCGCTGACTGAATGAGGCCTGCCCACATTAGGGAGGATAATCTGCTTATTCAAAGTGCAATGATTTAAATGTGAATCTCACCCAAAACACACTCACTGAAACATCCAGAATAAGGTATGGACCACATATCTGGGCACCATGGCCCAGCCAAGGTGACACAGAAAATTCACCATCACGGGCACCCCGCCAGGTGGACATGACCCTTGGCAGAGCAGGGAATGGCACTGTGCAAGGACATGCGGACATACGGTAGCTGGGCCACACTCGCTATGTCTTTGGGTCTCTGCTCTCTAGCCTCTTGCCTGCCACCTGTCCCTAGACCACACCTGTCCCTAGACCACACCTGTCCCTAGCAGTGAGACACACCCACAGCAGCTGCGGCTCCTCAGCCAGAGAATGGCAGCCCCTCGATTGCAGGTGGCGGGTTCTAGCCAGAGCCCCTGGTCCTTGGTCCTGGACCCAGTGACTGCCCCTCTGCTCATCCCCTGCAAGAAGGGGAAGGAAAATGTGAATGAAATGTTTTCAAACAATGGTTCTGTGATTGTCCACACAGCAAGTGAGGCTCTGAGCCTAATACGTACACGTGGGGCCTTCCTGAGATGAGCAGAGAGGGATTGCTAGCTTCTCCTGCAGAGGAAGTACTTGGTCCTGGCCGGGCCAGTGGGATATTTTGAATCACTAGGTGATCTCAGAGGGCTCTGGGGCCTCAAAGTGACTGGGGGGAGGAAGAAATGGGTTAGGGAAGTGGGTCCTCGCGTGCAGCCTTTGACTGGGGCTCCTCGAGAAATCCAGGAACCCCCGTGACAGGGGCGCTGACAAACCAGGCCCCAGGGCCAGGGAATCAGGCCCCAGTGTGTGATGACAGAAGAGATGTGGTCTAAAAATATGAACTGACTGCCGGGACACAAGACAAAGAGAGGAGGCCTCCTCCCCTCTGGTGAAAAATCAATGCTGGTGTCAGGACTCCCCATTGACAGCTCGATTAGAAAGGGCGGGAAGCTCACTCGGCCCTGGAATCGCACCAGGAGAGCGAGGGTCCTTTCTAGGGTCTCGGTGAGGCCAGACTGCCCCGCCCACCCTCTGGAGCATCAAGGAGCAGCTGCCCTATAATAAGGCTCAGTGACTCCTCAGACCATCACTGAGCAGCTACAGCAGGCCCTCCAGTACAGCCTTTGTTCCACGCCTTTCGTTGTAATGTTGAGACACCAGGGGACTTAACTCTTGTTTGTATCAATTAGCCTGCGCTAAAGCTGCTTTCCTTCTACACGGTGGGCAAAGTAGGGTTACAGTTGTCCACAGGGAAAACAATGTAGTAATTAATGAATAATAATACAAAAATAAACTCTGTTTCCAGTACTCACAACTGTAGACCAACTTTTGCCCACCCTGTACGTCGTTCCGCTTAAAGTCGCAGAATGTTGACGACGTGGAGGGCTCACTGTGCGTGGGCCAGGCCCTGTCCTGGAGATGAGGCACAGTCTCGACTTCAAGGACTCCGTGGTCTAGTGGGAGACAGAGGAGCGAACAGGGATGACAGGCCAGTGGCACACGCGGCGTCCACCCGTGGGCTGTGTTGGAAGACCAGAGGCTGGTCAGGGAAGGCTTCTCTGAGGAGGTGACGCCCGCGCTGTCTCCGGGGTAGAACGGACCGCGTCTCGGTGAAGGGGGCCCACCCTTGGCCAGGTGTACAGATAGAAGCAGCAAGCGCAGGAGTGCAGGCGGAGTGCAGTGCCCGCAAGGAGTGAGAGACCAGCAGGGCTTTGGGAAGCCATGTCCAGGAGTTTGGACTTGACCCCTTAGACTATGGGACGGGGGGTTTTAGAGGGAAGAGTGCCATTGTCATGTTTACATCTTAGAAAATACCTGGTGCAACACGAAGAACAGGTCAGGGTGGACGCCACAGCGGACAGGAAGGCCAGGGAGGGCAGGTGGGAGGGGGCACGGTGCAAGGGGGCATGGTGGGAGCTGGCACGTGGTCAGGGCTGCTAGAGGGACACTGAGGACAGCCTCAGCCAGGCTGCTGGGGGCGGGCATTGTGGTGGGCGGGAGCGGGGCAGTTAAAGCTGAGTCCTTCCTGCCTTGGTAGCCGACTGGTGGGGCCATCTCGGGGGACAGAGCGTGCAGCAGGGGGGCAGCTCGGGGCTGGGGCACGAGGCTGGGCGCCCAGTGGGGCACACGCTGAGTGTGAGGTGGGGAGGTTCAGGCGGAACGTCCAAGTGGAGATGTCATGTCCAGCCGGCGTTTGAACATGCGGGGTCTGGAATTTAAAGGGGACCTAAATCTGGCAGTCGAGCAGTAATTAAGTCCAGAAGCCTGAGCAGGATCCCATCTGGGTGTGGGAGAGGCAGGCCTGAGAAGAACAGGATAGAGTCCTGAGAAACAGCAACTTACAGAGAGACGGCCACGCCCACAGAGATCGATCTACCAAGAGGCCACGTCTGCCCGTATGATGAGACCACCCATGTGGGCAGACCTGCGTGGGAAGCCACACGTCCCTATGCTGGGACCAGCGTTCAGGGAGCAAATGGGACGTCATCTTAAATGGTGCTCAACCCGGCAGCTCAAGGCACACATACTGCAGGGACAGCTAAGACCTGCTATACTTGGAAAAGTGCCCATTTTTTCAAATGAGTCCCAGAGGGGAGAAAGGTCTTGTCCAGGTCACACAGAGCCCAGGCCTCCGACTCCCAGTGCGCCGCCCTCCCAGGGAAGGAAGGGCATGGGGTTGAGCAGAGGAAGAAACAGCAGTGGGCGTCTGGAAGGAGCCGGCGTGTGCTGGTCCCTGATGCTAACGGGACAGATTCCTTCAGGCAGGGAAATGGGCCAACTGAAAAGAATTAGAAAATGCTGACCCCTCCTTCCCCAGGAGAACAAGAAGGGACGTCAATAGGTTTTAAAATAGGAGCTGCCAAAATAGTATGTAGCAGAAAGTGCCCCTCTCCACTGTGGGAGTGCTCACCAGACAAGCTGCCTGATTCGCATTTGTGAGTAACAGGCCCTGGAGGGAGGAGGGGGGGGAGGGATACAATGTATCCTCCTTCCCTTCATCCTGGAGCTTCCGCAGCCTGCTTCTGCCTGACACTCAAAATGAGCCCAGAATGATATCACTGTGTGATGGGTAAACGCAGCCCTCCTTATCCGGGCCCTGGAATAGGGGCGGCCGCCACACCCCCAGAGGCTAGAGGCTCAGAGAGTCCTGGGGGCTGCAGCGGGAACCAGGCATAGGTAAAGGGGGAGATTTGGGGTATACAGTGTGTGCCAACTGGTATCTCCTTATACCCTTGTGTGAGGACATGTGGAGGGTGCTTGTGTTGGCTCTGGCTGCCTGAGCACAGCACCGTAACCGGGGGCTTGTAAACGACAGAACCTTATTTCTCACAGCTCTGGAGGCTGGAAGCTGATAGGGGTGCTAGCATGGGCCGATTCTGGGGAGAACCCTGTTCCGGGTTGCAGACTGCCAACTTCTCCTCGGGTCCTCACATGGCAGAGAGCAGAGAAGGACACAAGCTCGTCCGTGTCCTCCTATAAAGGCACGGTCTCTTTCATGAGGGCTTCACCTAGCGTGCTGATCACCTCCCCAAGGACCCGCCTCCTGAAACCATCCCGTGGAGGTTGGGATTTCAACATAAGAAATCTGGGGGACAGAAGCAGTCAGTCCATAACAGTGTGAGGACAGCTGTGACCCCGGAGTGCTGGGGAGTGTTTATGCGCATGAGAGCGCGTGTGTGAATGTGTCTAAGAACAGGACACGTGGGAGACAGTCGTCCAGAGGCAGGGTCACAGCGGCCCCTGTGTGAGCAGTCTAGCCGGCTTCTGATACACGTCCTGACCACACGCCGCACAGGCCCGGGAAGGAAGAGACTGTAATTCTCATTGTGCAGGTGGGGATATTGAGGCTCAGAGACATTACATTCCTTGTTTGCGGCACTCCGGCGATGCCTCAAACTCCTTTCTCAACACCCTGCTGCTCTGACCCCCAAAGCCATGGCTTCCTGTGTACCCCCACACCCCTCCTCCTGTCACTCCAGACTCAGCCACCTCCTCCAGGAAGCTTTCTGGGGCCCTCTCAGCTGGAGTTGATGCCACCCTCTGTCACAGCACTTGGTCTCTCCACATTGCACCTGTTTCTTTGCCTGTCTCTCCACCAATCTGATTGGCTAGAGGGCAGAGCCCTTGTCCAGCTCCAACCACAAAGGATGGATGAAGGTCCCAGCCATGCTCCAGCAGCGCCCTCGACTTGGGTGTCTGCTCCCAGACCCTCAGGCACCAGCAGGACTTGCCCTTACTTCTGTGCATGTCTTCCTGCTGGAACACCCCATCCGTCCTTCGGGGCACAGCTCAGGGCCTGCCTCCTCACCCCTCACCTTGGCAGGCCTTGATGGATGCTGAGTGAGTGCCAGACAGGAAGTGGCTCTCTGCGTGGGAAATGGGGAGACAGCGTCCACGTGTAGCACCCATGTGCGCCAGGCTGGCACTCAGTCCTTTGCACACATTAACTTGTAATCCCGTGGTGTAGGTTCCAGAAGTTTCTCTGTTTGAGGGCTGAGGGAATGATGGCACAGAGAGGTCCATTAGCTTGCCCAAGCCACCCCGCTTGCATCTGAACCAGGCAGCCTGTCTCCCACCACCGCCCACAGGAAGACGCACTCCTGCCCTCCGGGTCACAGCGGGCCCGCGTGCAGGGGAGGCAGCTGACCCCCAGATCTCAGGTAACCTGGAATGTGCTGGAACGACCGCCCTTCCCTCCCCGGAGAGCTGGCAGCTTCCAGGTTCTGGTGGGCCTGCCCTGTGGTGCTTGAGCCCCTCGTGGCCCCTCCGAGGTTGGCCTGTCTCCCACAGCGGGGCGGGAGCTGGGGGCCCTGCACCCAGGTTACACAGTAGAGGCCGGGGATGGTGCGTTGTCTGGGGACAATACGTTCGCTGCCCTTGTGGAGGGGCGTCTCTGCTTCCTCCCTCCTAATTGTTACCATCTGTTTCCCTCCACCGTGTTTGTTGATGTTTTCTTGTTTTAAAACTGAAATGAGTCAGATTGGAAGAGAGTTTCGGAAAAAGTGTCTGGGAGGGAAGCTCAAGTGGCCACGGGGGACTCTGTTTCGGAGCTGTGGAAGGAAAAACAGTTCTGTGGGACCTGCGGGGCGTCTGCCAGCATCTCCTGCCCTGTGGGGCTGGAGCGCCCGTGGCCCGAGCAGGCGGGGCTCTGTGTGTGTGTGCGGGCGTGTGGAGGAACACGTGTGGGCTTGGTGTGCAGGTAGGTGAGTGCATGGGCACACGTGCACCTGCGTGAACATGCGTGTTGCCGGGGGTGGGATTGGAGAGCACAGACGGTGTGGGTGGTTAGTCTTGTATTCAGGAGACATGGGCAGAAGGAGCGAGCTGCAGGCTGGCCGTGACCATGGTCGAGGTTTGGAGGGTCCCCCATGTCTGCTCTGGGCTTATATTTGTGCCCTCCGGTGAATCTGTAAATTCGCCCTGCCTGAGCAATGTAGGTGATGCCAGAGCTGAACCTAGATGGAGGTGGGTGCGGGGACGGGGCTAATTGGCGAGTATGTATAGCCCCAAGGTGCTGCATACAAGGGGCCCTTGGCACTGAGGGTGAGCTGCACATGGCTGCTGGAACATCCCTCCCTGGGGCACTTACGACCTGGAATATTATATTGCCCTGCCTGCCCCCACCTCCACCCGAGCTACGCTTAGGGTTTCTCTCGAGGGCCAGGAGGCATCAGTGTCCTGCCAAGCACCACAGGGTAGGAATTGGCTTCCTGAGCCAATAACGCAGAGGCCTTTCAGCTGCCATTCTACTGGGGATTTTGAGTCAGGGCCTCGTGCCTCTCCCTCTTCCTGTTCCCAAATGCCAGTCACCCTAGACTCTTGGCTCCTAATTGTTGCTATTTAAGCCAAGGAAGGGTGCCCTGCGACTCTGCCCCTGCTACTGGGTCTATAAGCTCTGCCACCTTGACCTGCAGTTCGGGTCAGCTGCCACCAGGGCTGGTGGTGCCCGGGCTTTGGTCTCATGGCCAAACAGCGAGGCTTCCCGTGGAAGTGGTGTGTGAAGCAGGATCGGGCCGCTACCCCGTCCCATCCCGCCTTGATCATCACAGCCTGTGGGGATTGCCTGGCCCAGCAACCCAGAGAGAACTGATGCAGAAGGCTGCCATGGGCCGAGCCCCGGCTCTGTCCCAGCTTCTGGGCTAGGCCCTGAAGCAGAGGGTTTTCTCTCCTGGCTGAAATCAGTCTTGGGAAGAATGATCATGCCGGTTTTATAGATGAAGAAGGAGGATGCCAAGAGGTGAAATGACTTGTACAAGGTCACAAGACAAGTTAGAGGTGGAGCAGAACTCAAACCCAGACCTTAGGCTTGCCAGGCCAGAGCTCTGGTGATTCTGGAAAGGGGGTGGGCACTTCAGGAGACCTGCGTGCTGTCAGCCGGATGACAGGTGTGTGGCCACCCAGGCTGGCTGAGTTTCCAGCAGAAGCTCTTGGGTCCTGCTCTGCCCACACCTTTCGCTCTGAGTTGCTCCTTCCTCGCAAGCCACCTAGCGTGGGCTCAGCCTAACTGCATGCGACAGGCATGCGACGCACTCCCCTTGCTGGGATGTTTAGGAGCGCGCCAAGGAAACTTCTTGTGTCTGCATATTTAAGCGCTTTTATTAAGTGGAACAAGCTATTTCTGAACACGAGAGTGGCCAACAGCCTTAGAGGAAATTAAAATGAACCATGACAATGGAAAATTGCACGGGGGCACGGCAGATTCTCCGGAGATAAATACAACAAGCCTTTCAACAGCATTCGGGAAAGACCAGAGATCACGGAGATTATGTTGTGAGAGAGAAGCAAAGCATCCGAAAGTTAGAGCTCAGGCTGGTGGGAGGGCCCGCCATGTGCTGATCAAGCCCCTTGTGTCCCTCCATAACCCCCACCCCAGGGTCTGGTGGCCAAGTTGGAGCAGAGAGATCTCCACTCGACTCGGCAAGCTTTTACTGAACTTACTGTGTGCACCCTGTGGAGTGCCATGGACCTAATTATGCCCCCCCCAATCCATATGTTGAATCCCTAGCTCCACTGTGCTGGTATTCAGAGATGGGTCCTTTGGGAGATTTGGGTTTAGATGAGGTCATGAGGATGGGGACCCCGTGATATGATGAGGAAGGAGGAAGAGACTAGAATGTTCTCTCCGCCATGTGAGGACACAGCGAGAAGGCAGCCGTCTGCAAGCCAGGAAGATTTCTCACCAGGACCCTGATCTCGGACTTCCAGTGTCCAGAACTGTGAGAGAGAAATTTCTGCTGTTATGTCGCGCAGTCCACAGCATCTTGTTACGGCAGCCGAGGTCACTGATACAGTAGGGAATGGAGATGGATACCCAGACCTCGGCTTCAAGAAACTCCTGGGTCTTGCCCTGGCCAGTTTGGCTCAGCGGGTAGAGCGTCGGCCCGCGGACCAGAGGCCCGGGTTCGGTTCCCGCTAAGGGCACGTACCTCGGTTGCAGTTTGTCCCCAGCCCCGGTTGGGGTCGTGTGGGTGACAACCAGTCGATGTGTCTCTCTCACATCGATGTTTCTCTCTCTCTCTTCCTCTCTCTCTCCCTCCCGCTCTATCTGAAGATGAATGCAAAAATGTCCTCGGGTGAGGATAAAAAAAAAACTCCTGGGTCTTGCCCTGGCCGGTTTGGCTCAGCGGTCAGAGCGTCGGCCCTCAGACTGATGAGTCCGGGTTCAATTCCAGTCAAGGGCACGTACCTTGGTTGCGATTCGTCCTCGGCCTTGGTTGGGGTCATGTGGGAGGCAGCCAGTCAATGTGTCTCTCTCACATTGATGTTTTTCTCTCTCCTTCTCTTTCCCTCCCACGCTATCTAAACAAAAAATGGAAAAATGTCCTCATGTGAGGATTAAAAAAAACCAAAAAACTCCTGGGTCTTGAGCATTATAAGCTGGCACATCTAAGGGTTCAATAGGTATTAGCTGTTGCAGTTATGATTACGATTCCTCCATTAGCCTGTGCGCTACCGTAGCCAGGGGCTCTTTATTCATTGTTGTGTCTCCCCAACAGGCTAGCTTCTCAGTAAGTGTGATTCACCTGAAAGTCAGGGGCCCCAGCACAGAATGGATGGAGCCGTGGTAGCCAGGCCGTGCTCCGTGGGCGTGAGGGAAGGAAGCCCTGGCCCACGCAGTCTGGCCCCTGCTAAGGAAGGGGCGTCAGTACGGTGTTTGTCTGGGAACCCCCTCTCCCCGACCAGGGATCCGCTGCAAGCAGCCACAGGGGAAGGCCCTGCAGCCCTGTCCATGGTGGCCCAGGCCTGGCCCGGGGAGTTGGTAGTCCAGTGGCTGCCCCACCCTGTCGCAGAGCAGGGCAGAACCTTACACAGCTCTGGTCACCTAGAGCCCCGTGCCTCCTCCAGTGTCACTGCCGAGGAGAAGTCTGTCTGGCTGGCTGTGTACCCAAGAGGACAGCTTCCCTGTGTCTCCCGCCCCCTCCCACTGCCTCCTAAGAATTTTACCACGTTCCCTCTTGCGCCCGGACCTCCAGTGAGTTTGGATGGAATCCAGCTGCCCCAGCAGGCTTCCCGAAGCCTACAGAGACGGCCAGTGCCGGGTGCTGTCATCCCCACCGCAGTTCTGAACGAAGGGACCTGAGCTGGGCTGTGGCCAGAGGACACCAGGACCCTGCCTGGCCGCTCCTGACCCAGAGCCCAGCAGAGAGAGGGTGCCAGGGAGCTGGAGAATGTAAACAGAGGCCCTCGTGTGCCTCTGGATGGTCCGCCACAGACCTGGTGGGTCCCGCCCAGCTCCAGCCCCGTCCTGAGACGGCGCTGGGGCCGGCGCTGGCCTCGGGAGTCTTCCCGGCAGAGAGACTACTTCCACTCCTTCGCTGCGCCGCCGGCCGCCGAGCTGCCTCCCAGGGACATCTGTGCTGCCTTGTTGGTTTCTTTGTCCTGCCTGACCTCGGGGTGACCTGCCACAGTCCTCTCTCCTGTTAGGCCTCTAATGAGGTCACGGAAGACGCCTGTGTCAGCACCTCCTTGCCGGGCGTGAGAGTGGAACTCGGTCGACTTCCCACTCGGAGTCGCCGGCGAGTCGCTGGGCGGAGGTCTCAGAAGTCAGCACCGTTCCTCCGCCGGCCGGCGAGCCTTTGTCCCGCATGAAACAGATGCCGGGGGCCCGTATTCGGAAGGTACACGGAGGAGGTTTTAACGAGTGTCAGGTGTTTGTTGAAGAAGGGCCCCCGAGGGAGCGCGGACGTCCGTGGGGACTCCGTCTTGGGTTCTTTCTGGCCCTGGATGGGTCCTGCCCCAGGAGGGCTCCGTTCGTCCTGGAATGCCCTCTCGGGTGGGCCTGGGACAGCCGGTGGGGGGCAGTGGAGCCAGGCCAGCCCCCGAGCCAGCTGTTCCAGGGAGCCTGCTGCTTTCCCCGGGTGGTCAGCGGCCACCTCCAGGAAGGCAGCCTCGGAGGCTTGGTCTCAAGTTCCTGACGGGCATCACGCTCAGTACGGGACCCCGCACAGCCCCACTCGCCCAGCTCAGCCGCCTGCACAGGGGACATGTCCTCCGCAGACGCACTGAGGATGCCGAACCTGCGCATAACAGAGGCCCCCGAAAGGGCTGTTGTCTGATGTGTGTCTGTGAGCTGGAGCTGAGCCCGGGACGACAGGCGTCTCACAGGCTCTGAGGCTAGGAGGTCGAGGGGTGGTCCCAAAGTCACTGCCTGCAGGGCCGGCATTTGGGAAATGTCCCATCAAAGGCCAGAACAGGGCTGCTCTTGCCATGCCTACCTTCCCACCCACTTTGGCAACGAGAATGAAGATGGGTCGCCACGGTCCAGAGGGAGCTGCCTTGTCACAGATGCCGAGGTGGCAGGAAAAGGCAGCGCGGCTGGGACTCTGAGCGGGCCCGGCAGGTTACAAGGCACATAGCTGTCAGGGGACCCGTGAGGGCCGATTGAAGGGGGTCGATGAAAGGCCCACCCCCGCTCTGCGAGCAGGTGCCCCTCGCTGTCCTCCTCGCCCGTCCGTCTGGGCCACTCGCTCCCTCACATCCAGGCGGCCGCTGAGGGCCAGGCCTGCCCTGCACCTTCCAGCAGAATGAAAGGGAATCCGCTATCAGAGGGGCCGAAGCACAGGAAAGGGCCTCTTTCTTTTCAAAGACTTTCATTTGTGATGGGCTTTTTTTTCTAGGTGATCTTATTTCAAAGCCCCTTTGAAAATTGTGTGGGTTTTGTAATGGATGAAAAGTTACTTGGAAATGGGACTAAGAAGTTTTCCGTTGAAAGTTGTCAGAGGAAAGTTGAAAGCTTTGAGTTGAAGGTTCGGCCAGATTTATCATTTCTTCTGTCCGCCAGGCCCATCCATCGGGAGAGGTTCTGGGGCCTGGACAGGGCGCGCGTGGCGAGAGCGCGGCGCGGAAACCAGCCCCAGACGTGGTCGCTTTACATTGGCAAGGGGAGCCATCTGTGCTGAACTTTGAGCGAAAATGTCTCTGAGGTATAGACTTTGAAGTCGGAAAACGGAAAAGCAAATATACTTGCAGAATACTATAGGAAGCTGGGGCCTATCAAAGACAATGGCTACCACACAGATGTTTCATTTCAGAAAAATAATTATGAAAAAAGACAGGGCCCAAAAGGACCGGCCAGGGGTGGGGCTGGCAGGAGCCCTGGGGCATGTCCACATGGCGAGCTTGGTCAGTAGCAGCACAGAAGAGGGAGAAAGCCAGGAAAAGCATTGTCGCAGGAATGGAAGGGAAGGAGTTTCCGGAAGGAAGGGAGAGGAAGTCAGTGTGAGGGAGCAGATAAAGAGGCTGGGGAAATGCTGCTGGGTTTGTATCAGGAAGGACTGTTCATTTAAAGGGGGTGGTTTCGCCCTGGCTGGTTTGGCTCAGTGGTTAGAGCGTCAGCCCTCGGACCAGTGAGTCTCGGGTTCAATTCCGGTCAAGGGCACCTGCCTCAGTTTCAGTTCGTCCACGGCCCTGGTCGCAGTCTTGCGGGAGGCAACCAGTCGATGTGTCTCTCTCATGTCGATGTCTCTCTCTCTCCCTCTCTCTCTTTCCCTCCCCGCCACTATATCTGAAAATAAATAGAAAAATATCCTCCAGTGAGGATTTTTTCTAAAAAAGGGGGGGGAGTCTCTTGCCCTGGTCAGTTGGCTCAGTTGGTTGGAGCGATGTCCCGTGCACCAGAAGGTTATGGGTTCAATTCCTGCTCAGGGCGCGTACCTAGGCTTCAGGTTCGGTCCTTGGTCAGTGCATGTACGGAAGGCAACTGATCCATGTATCTCTCTCACCTCTCTCTCTCTCTCTCTTTCTCAAAAATAAAAATAAAAATAAATGAAAGGGCTGGTCTCACTGAAGTGCTGGGTGGGAAGTTAAAGGTGAAAGGGGAGGGTAGCAAGGGCAGCACTCCAGGTG
This sequence comes from Tadarida brasiliensis, assembly GCA_030848825.1. Classification (NCBI taxonomy): domain Eukaryota; kingdom Metazoa; phylum Chordata; class Mammalia; order Chiroptera; family Molossidae; genus Tadarida; species Tadarida brasiliensis. Next base: position 65,130,669 of record CM061270.1, on the reverse strand, counting down.
TCCTGAGTCCTGTGGAGGGGAATGACCATGAATGGCAGCTGAAGTGGTCAGAGATGTTTCAGTGCCCACTCTGGAAAGCCAAGGGGAAGGGGCTGATGGAGAGGCAGGGGGAGGACGCAGAAGAAGAGAGAGAGGACATGAAGGGGGCCTGCAGCATCGCCAGCCTTGGAGAGGGCTGGAGGTGTCAGTCGGTGCCGCCCTCGTCTGAGACTGCAGACTGGCCCCCTGGAAAGGGGAAAGGACCAGCACCACACTGGCAGGGGTTTGGGGAACATGTCAGTGGCCTAGGGTCTAGGGGATGTGGGGGGTTGGGGGAGATGATGGAAGCCCAGTGGATCTGGCTCCCCGGCCGCATCCTGTCCGGATCACAGCAGGAAGCCCGGTTGGGCTGGACACAGGGAAGGGGAAGCTGTGGCTGGGTAGTGTGGATGTGACCTTGACATAGTTAAGCCTGTTTACGGGGCTGTCAGCCACAGTGGGGGTGGCCTGGGAACAGTCGGCCATCCCAGAGCACCTCTGAGAGTCTCAGGACAGAATAGACTGGTTGGATTCCCAAGTCTGGCACGCTCTAGCTATTATCGCACTTCTCCAGGCTTATCACACTCATCCGTAAAATGAAGGTGAGAGCACAGAGCTCCTCCTGGAAGGAAATCGCGTCATGCCCGTGCCTGGCATGCAGGCGGCACTCAATAACTGTGAGCTGTTCGGATGGCAGCAGGCCGGGCAGCCCCACCTCACCTGTGCCGCCATCCTTCATGGGTCCTCTGGTGATCCGGAGAGAGACAGTACGGGAAGGGTTGGTGGTCTCGATTTAAAGTATTTGCAGGTGACCCTCAGGGCAGGCCACAAAGCCTGGGATCACAGGGCCAGGCTAGAGGCTGACCGCCGGCCTCTGCAGCACGTGGCTGCCCTCACCAAGCTGTCCCCTGGGTCCCTCCCTTCGTACTCAGCTCCCTTACCCATCCCCTCATCACATCCTCTGCCCCCACCCAGACTCCCAGCAGGAACACTAGCCCTCCAGAGACATCATCATATTCTGTAATATGATTGGATTCTGAATATATATTTAAAATGACAAGATTGAAATTAAAATTTAAATAAAGAATTACTTTTCTGTAAGTTGCTCCGAAAGCAGTAATTTAGCAGCAAATTGATAGAGAAAGGTAAGCACTGGTCCTTTAAACCATCATGCGGTTTCCGGCCTTCAAGCCAGAAGTGTCTCAATTTAACACTTCATTGGTTAGTATTATTAGAAATTTCATCGGCCCCAGAGCGCATTATGGCGGTGCTCCAAAGGGGAGACTGAGGGCGCCGGCCTGGGGCCAGGGGGCCAGAGAGGGCAGCCTCAGTAATGAGGGCAGGAGGGGGCTCCAGAGAGCCTCCCCTGGCCCCAAGTGGGGATTTAACTGCGACTATTCTCTTGTTTGTAGTTCAGCAGCGATCATGAAATGGCAATTGAGAGACTCATAAATGTCACTTGCTGTTCCCAGAGGCCACAGATTTATAGCTTTGGTGTCTGTCAACATGTCCTGCTGACCCCTTGAAACCTAGGCCGGCCACAGGAGTCCATGAAGACAGCGTGACCAAAGAGCTGGCGCCTGTGAGTCCCGTGAGCGAGACCCAAAAACCCGTCCCAGTCAGGGCCCGCCCCGCAGCTTCGGCTCCGAGGTCACCTCTCTCAGGGCACAAGTGGCCTGGGAGCTTGAATGTCGAGACTGTCACTGTTCCCCAGAGTGAGATCCATGGACCACCTGCACCACCTGGTAGGCTTGTTGAAGAGCCACATTTGGGGGTTCCCCACCCCAGACCTTCTGAATCAGAGGCTCTGGGGGTGGGTCCAGACCTGCATTCGTAACAACCCCCTGATACGTGCACGCGTGTAGAAGCACCCCTGCCGTAGAGGTGCTGCGCCTGTGTGATCCTGCCGTCGGTGCTCTTACTGGTAACCTGGCAGTCCTGGAGAGTCAGCAGTCCAAGTGTATAAACCCGTAAGCTGTCATCTAAAACACCCCGACACCAACACAGCTCCTCCCCAAGCCTGAATTTCCACCACTTCAGTATCATTCCTTTAAGTAAGAATTGCCTTCCTGGGGCCCCTGAGCGGTTCCCACTCTCAGTCCCAACACACCAGTCTGAATAAATCTACTAAAAACTAGTGCCTGTCCACCTGCACAGGTGGACTGGACACCATGAAGATCCTAAGTGCCTTGCAGTGGAGGGACGCTGAGAAGGAAGTGCCACGTCCACTCTGCAGGGGGCGGTCTGTCCAGCTCTGCTCAGTCCTGCAGCCGGCAGCCGCTGTGACGGGACCCCCCAGGGCCTGGAGGTAGCTGAGTATGTCCACTTCCACTAGCAGCTGTGTGGGAGCCTGCTCTTGCTGTGCTCAGAGGAGACCTGAGAACCCGCCAGAGTAGGAAGAAAAAGGAAATGACAGCATTCACCTCTGGTTCTGGGCCCAGGACACCAGAGCCCCCACCGTCTTCACGGTCCCAAATCCGTGCGCCTCTGCCACCAGCCTCTCGGAGCGTGGGCTGGGAGTTGTGCTGGTTTCCTCGTGTTGCCCAGCTTCCAGGCTGAACTCTCCCCGTGTCTGAGCCGCAGGCACGTGCCTGTGTTCTAGCTGCAAGGGAAGCTGGCAGAGCACGTTTTCTGGCTTCCACCTCAAATCAGAAAAGATGCCAAAGGCCCACTGCCGGGTGCAGGCCACACCAGCAGTCCTTCATCAGGAGGGACCCTCAGAGTCTGGAGCCAGGGGGACATGGGGATATCACGCCAAAGCTTGTCTTTCCAATATTAGGTAGAAATTACAGGGAGCCGTGAGACAAAAGCAAGGCTGCAGATCAGCGAAGCTCAGAGTGCGGTCCGCCCCAGGTCACCCATGGCTTCTCAGTTGTCCTCTCTGTGGCTTCTCAGTTTTCATCCAGGGCCACTTCCCACCCCCCACCTAGCTGCGTGTGCCTGGGGAGAGGCTGCACTAACTTGAGTTTTAGCATTTATGTAATTGCAGTCCCTGCTATCGTTGTGCTGCCTCCGATCCTCCGTGGAACACAAAGGGATGCATATAAAACTGGAGCATTTATATGTCAAGAGCAACACACAAAGGACTTTTGATCTTTTGCTATTTTGCAATATGCACAGTACACTGTGTATCCTTCTGTTTTTAGTGGCTTTAAACAACGTCTTATAATAGCTTACAAATTTGTGCACAGACACTCTTGGCTGGACCATCTGGGCTCCCGTGGTGTTGACTAGAATCACTCAGTGGTATTCATCTGATCTCTGGTCTGGTCTGGAGGGTCTGAGAGACCAAGGCAGAGGCTGTGAGTCCTCTTTAAAGGCTAGGCCCAGAGCTGGCACGGGGCTGCAGCAGCGTGGCTCTGTGTCCTGTGGTCACTCTCCCAGCCTGTGTCATCCTCGCGGGTCCTTGGTACAGGTGTACCCCATCCTGTGGGTGTGAATTCCTCAAGAGCAGGAACCAAGACTTGACCATCACTGTGCCTGGTGTCCAGCAGTGCTTCTGGTCTACAGTGAGCACGGAAGCACTGTGTGACCAATTCCACCAAGGTGCGGGCTGGGGGACGCTGGGCTCCCGGGGTGGGGGGTGGGGGGGCTTGTCACTGTGAAGGCTGGGGCTGGCTGTGCTCAGTGACACAGCAGAAGGCAGTCCCTGCCAGCACCACACAAGTGACCACAATGTCAAGGCTTGCAGTCTGTGGAGGCAGGTTCATCGGCAGGGAAGGGACATGGGTGCTGGCACTGCCATTCCCCCAGGGGAGGCCCACACAAGCCCAGCTCTGTCATATGTATGTAGGCTGCAAACACACTGGTTTGCTATGGGATCCTTTGGTGGTGACTTCAGCCCAAATCCATCAGCCATATTGGATCCTGCCTGGTTTCCGTGGCCCAACACCAGCCCCATCCGTTCTGGAAGCTCTCCCTGACGTCCAGGCTCCATTGATTCACCGCCTTCTGATCTTCTTGGCAAACAGTGGGGGTGATGCCTCAGCCCCACAGAGACGAGCATCAGCGCCAGCATCCGGTCTTCCACAGGACGCAGGCCCATGAGCAGAGGGCAGTGGTTTGGGGCATCAGGCCTCCGAGCAGCCTCCAGTAGCCTCCAGGGCGATTGTATGGTATTGGGGGTCTCAGTACACAAGGCCCCCACAATCCGGAAACCTCATCTCCCCAGTGAGAGGAACTCATCACATCGTGTGGCCCAAGCACACCAAGCTGTTCACACCTGTTACATTGTTACCCTTCCTAAGTGCACTCCATGCCTCACACGTTTGGTGAGCCTAGCATGGTGCGTGCTCTTGCTGCTGGCCAGCACTGTGGCCCAGAGACCCTGCCCTCATTCATTCCCTGGGCACCTACACCAGGCCAGGCACCAGGCCGGGCCCCTGCCTCATGGAGCTGGCCCGCCGGTCCAGGGGCAGCACAGCCCTGTGGGCCAGTGTGCCAAGGCTGCGATCGGCATGTGCACAGGGCGTAAGGGTGAGAAGAGGCGAGGCAAGTGTGAGCCCCTGGGAAGGCTCATCCCGTCATCTTTCCAACCCCCCGGACCACCTGGATGGCACCTTTGTGCAAAGTAGAAAAGGTGCTTCCTCTGGGGGGACACATAGGAAAAGCAGCCCCTCTGGACTGTCACAGCTTCATGGGTACACAGCCTGGTGAGCCAGTGCTGCTCTAACCGCCTCTGCGTCCCCAGCGGTTCAGCCCTCTCACCCCTCTGCCAGGCGTCTTTGTAAAGTGGGCCACCTGCACCCCACACACCTTCCCCTGCACGGAGCAGGCCCTGGTGCAGCTCCGTGGGCCGCGTGTAACGGCCCTCCCCAAGCAGGCGCCCTGGGAGGCTTGTTGCAGGAGGAGGTCCCCCAGCCCCCACCACCAGCGGGCGCTTCTGCCCGTGCCACCTCCTCACAGAGTCTCATCCATTAAGGATCAGGGTCTTCAGTGTTCTTCAGTCGCTGAAAGAAGCAGGATGCTGTCAGCTACCGTAAAAATGTGACCTTTGAAAATTTACAAGAGCTCGAGTTTAAAAGCTGCTGCGTTAATGATGCATCCCATTAGCATCTCATTAAAGGGAAGCAGAGAGAATCCTGCTCAGGCCCGGATGATGGGCAGAGAGGGCCACTTCGTGGTGCCAGGCAGGAGGAGGGCTCTCCTCGGCTGCCTCTGTCTGCCAAGTGCCATCATGTCACAGGAGCAGAAGGATGGTCAGGAACGCCGGGGAAAGGCCAGATGTCTGGTGGCTTCACGGATGTCCCAGGCCATGGCAGTAGCAGGGGGCAAGGGGAGGCTCCCCAGCCCTCTTCCTCGCCCCGGCCTCAGCTGTTGTCCTGGCTGGTTTCTGTGACATTCCTGTGTGCAGGGCAGCCCCCTGGAGAGGCGTGGACTCTGGGAGGCCTGGCGTTTGGGCCGGGGGTGGCCTGGAGAGCCTTGGGTAGAGCCTCGGACCTCTGAACCCTGGACCATGGGGGAAAGGCTTAGCAGGAGCTGGGTTCAGAGCTGGAGCCGCAGACCCATACAAGGTCCCCCAGAAGCCTTCAGAACATGGGACCACAAGTTTTCTTTGGACCTGAGGCTTTGGCCGGCGGAGGGGCTCTGGTCAGGCCGAGCTGACTCATCGCCGGATGTCCTCTCCCACCTGGGCGCCCAGGCGCCTCGGCAAAGCGCACAGCCGGTTCCATGTTTCTGCTGGAAGGAGGAGAGCACGGAATGTTCGTGTCATTATTTTACCAAAATAAATAAAAATTCCTGAACTGCAAGTTGCCCGTAACATCAGAAGCTGGTAGTGCCGGGTAGAATACGAGTGGCCTTATTTATCTTTCCTAAAGGAAAAAAAAAAAGATTCTGTTTTTCTTACAGCGGAACAAATTTCTTGTACGTAAGAACTTGCTTGTAATATTCATGAAAGACCCAGCCAGACAGCAAACCAGTTGCAGCCACACCCCGTCACCCCCAGTGCCCCAGAGCCCCCTGCACCCCAGCTTCCGCGGGACTCTGAGTCCTTCACTGTTTGCAGAGAGCTGTGCGCCCCGCGCTGCTGAGAGAGCGGCCCGTGCCCTGGGCAGGGCTGGGCTCCGAACAGAGGTCCGGTGCTTGTTTGCTGATCAAACCAACTGACCAACAAAGGTGCAGGTGACTAGGCTGAAGTGGTAGAGTTCAGAATCTGGTTACCCACTCTCCAGGGGGCACCCCAGCCGCCTCTCCCGGCTGCAGCGCCTCCTGTAAGGGCAGGCCCAGGGCCTCCAAGTTCCCAGAGCCCTCCCCTTCCCTGTCAAGGTACGAGGCAGGGCCCTGGATGCTGGTTCAGCAGGGCAGAAATGAGACTGTAGGAGGTCCCTGAGAACCAAACCTGCCTCTGACCTGGGAGACCTCCAGAAATCTAGAGTAGCAGAGAGGGGCTGCAGCGCCCCCTACTGGGAGGAGGGGGTTCTGTCTTACCAGTGAAGAACGGTGCTGGTGAGGAGGCTGGGGTGTCCGCCTTCAGACTTCACCCCAAATAGGGCCCTGGATGGGACATCGCACAGGCTCTTTCCCCCTCAGATGCCTCTGATTATGGGGAAGCAAGCTGTGTGCCTCTGAACCCACCAGCACCGCCAGAACCTGGGAGTATAGGGGCTGCAGGCAGGGCACACTGGAGAGCTATTTCTGGAACGCTGTAGAAGCCACACTGTTGTTCCCTAAGTTCCAGGAGACTGTTGGTGAGTGTGGCTGAGTCCCCTCCCCTCTCACCCACCCCAAGCTTCTGTCTGTCCCACAGACAAAAATGGGACAGGAGCCTCTGCTAAGGACGCTTGTCTGTTGAATTGTTCTTTCCTCCGGAGACGCACTCTTTCCCTTTGTTTCCAGCTCCGTGCACAGACTCAAAGCATCCGAAATGCAGGCCAGAGATAAAGTGCAGCCTAATGAATTAGCTCAGTGCAGCCCACGGCCCTAATGGGATGCGGCTCCCGCTCCTCCCAGCAGGCCCTGGTGCAGGCGCTGGTTGTCCTCCGCATTAGGGCATCAAAGCCCAGTGAGAGCTGTCTGCCCTCCCTGCTCTGGCTCTCCTGCAACCTCCGCCCCATCGGCCTACTGTCACAGAGGCCCAGTAGGGGGCGCTGCCCCCATCAGCTGGGTCACTGGGTCAGCTTCCATCAGAAGTCACCAGGACCAGGACCTCACCCAAGAAAGGCTTGCATATGCCCCTTGGGGCTCCTTTGGTCTTTTGTGACTGTCTCCATTGGACAGCTGTCTCTGCCCCCATCCCACTTCCCCCTTCACCCCAAAACTTGTTAGACTCTGGCTGCATTGCTGGGAGCCACCAGACGCCACCTCTGCTGAGACCCACACCCCCTCACATCCCAGTTATCCCAGTCCCGGGCTCTCCAACATGCTTTCTGGATTTTGTTGTTTATCATACAGAGTGTGGCAAAAGTAGGCTCATAGGCGTGAGTACGTGAAACAGAGTGTGCTCTCAGACTGTATTATTATTTATTCTATTTTCCATAGGAACAACTGTTAACCTACTTTTGCCCCACCCTGTAATTATCATGATAATGGCCAAAGTGAAAAACTTGGCAAATACGGGAAAGTGTAGCCAAGGGAATAAAAGTTACCCACAATCTTCTGCCCCAAGGATGGCATCCCTGCTAACATTTTAGCTTTTCCCTCCTGCTCACGTGGTGAGGTTAGATTTGTGCCCAGCCTTTCCCATTGAACATTCCAGTGTAAGCATTTTGCCGTGGGTGAGGACTCTTAGTTAACGTGATTGTTAATGATTCCGTAATATCCCATCGTAAGGCTATAGTGCAGGGGACCTTGCTGTCCTCCTGCTTGTCTCCACACTGAGGTTCATTTTCTCTTTAACTGTCTAAGTCAGAGAGTGAGATCCTGGAGCCGGAGCCTGCCTCCTTCCCGGTGGAGGTGCTTCCTGCCTTCCTACCCTGGTGGCAGGAGGGGAGCTGTCTGCCCACTGGCCTGGGTTCCCGCCCTGCCCATGTCTCCAAAGTGGGTCTCCTGGGGCCTCCAAGGCTGGAATGGGGGAAGGATGGGCCCAATATGGGGGCTTTGGGGAGCCCTTCCCTCACAGGTCAAGGGCCAGGCATACGGGGCTCTGAGCCTGGGCTAAGTACACAGTTGGTGCTCAGCACATGCCGTGGATGTTGTTGCAGTTTATTAGTGACTTCGGGCTGGGGGACTTCACATCTCAGGCAGAATGCTCTTTCCTTTGTGATAGCTTCAGTGGAGTGGGTGGCCAGAGGGTGGCCAGGGAGGAATTGGGTTGGGTGCTCCTGGAGGTGGGAGTGTAGCAGAGGTCACAGCTGCTACTACTGTGCCAAAATGCTCTTGTCATTTCCCCCGTGGGACGGGATGTGGGCCAGGTCTCTGCCTCTGGCCCCGTGGTTCAGGCAGCAGGAGGACTGCTGGGGGGTGGGGTGAATCCCACCGCGGGACCCTTGCCAGGCTGTGCTCACCCCCCTGCTCTGCTTCTCCCCAGGCGCCCGGCATCTCCAAAGCAGACAGTCAGTCCCAGGGACTCACAACCAGCATCCGGTGGGGGCAGACGCCCATCAATCAGTCCACGCCCTGGGACACTGATGAGCCGCCCTCCAAACAGATGAGGGAGAGCGACAATCCAGGTGTGTACTTCTTCCATGGACAGACACCTATGCCCAGGGCTGGGAGAGGTGTTAGGGGCCTCCTGGGTGCCCCCGATCCTCAGCCGGTCCTGACCACCGGCCTGTACCACCCAGACCTCAGGCTGTGTGGAGTGGGGTGGGGGGGGATCGCTCTGTGTCATTTCCTGGGCAGTGTCTCTACCCCCTATCTCTGCTACTCAAGAAAGTAGTTGGGAGAAAGCAAGGGAGAGAGAGTGACATGGTAGGAGTGACTTTGGATCTGCTTAGTTATTTTGAATAGTTAGTTATTCCCAAACATCAGTAGTTGCTCGAGTCACACCTTCCAGTGAGGTTCTGCCTTGCCAATGGTGACGTGAGAATGGGGTGCTCCACCCCCCTGGGACTCTCAGCACTTCCCACAGCACCCCAGGCCTTCTTTGGACAGCTGTGACCATAACAAAAGCCTTCCGTGTTTCTCCCATTGGTCCCAGACCTCCCCTTAGGACACACAGACACGTCCACTTGGGCCTCCATATCCCAGCCCTGCAGATACCTGGAGATCCCGCTCATCCCCCCTCCAAGTCTTCTGTGGGGTAAACACCCAAGTTCTTCAGCCGCACCCCAGAGCCCATAGATTCCAGTCCTTTACCTTCAAAGGAGGTGCTCCAACCACATTGTTCAAAGGTGACCCCAACACAGAGAGCCCGTGTGTGGTCCGCCCAGCGCCTCCTTCTTCCAGCCCCTCGGCTTGATCATTGCAGCGAGGGGTCACTTCTGCTCTGCTGATAGCCGGTCGCATGCTGTCTCAGCAGTAAGAGCCCAGTATCGTCACGTGGCTACTCTGACCCCTGTCCATCTCCTCACGGTCTGGTGAGGCAGCTGGAGACCCAGGGGCGAGAGCTTGTCCAAGTCTTTTTGTGACCCTTGGGACGACTCCTTGGGGACAGCGCCCTCTGGTGGTTCGATAGTTGCCCTGCCATCATGGCTCTTCCCCGGCCTCCTCATGGGATTTGTGAGGGAGCTCCCAGCCCCAACTTCTAGCCTCTGGGGCCCGTGGTCCACTCCCCTTCCTCAGCCTCTCGCCCTCTGCTACTCCAGAGGCATCATGAAAGAGAGCTAAGGTGACAGAGACCTAGATGATCCATACTCATGCAGCCAGAGGCCGCCCAGACCAGCCTTGCCTGTCACAGTATCTTGCAGTCTCCCTGCTCGAGTCCCCTCAGTGTCAGCTCGGCTCGGGGCCCTGGGCTGCTCTGCCGACCCGAGCGCAGCTGGTCTGGCCTCTGTTTCGGGCCTCGGGAGCTGTCTGGGCTCCTTGTTCAGCCAGTTACCTTCAGGGCCAAGGTGGACTCCATGTTTCCGCTGGCCCCCAGCAAGGCCGCAGAGCAGCCCCACTGACCTTCCCACGCTGCCGCACCCCAGTCTGCCTTCCTGCCGCCAGCCCTCCCTGGCGGCTGCCCTGCTGCTCTAGCCCAGCAGAGACCTGTCATCGCGGTCCAGCGTCACCCTGCCCTCTCTGGAGGTGATTCTCCAAAGAGGAAGGAAAATACCAGCATTTATGGAACACTGAGCACAGACTAGTCCCTGCTGGGTTTTCGTAAATATACTTTTCTCATTCATTTCTTCCCTGTGACCTGTGAGGTAGGTGTGGCTAGTGCCCTGCAGCAGACGGGAAGAGCGAGGCTCGGACGAGATAGGCATCTCGCCCAGGCTCTTAGCGAGGACGTGGCAGAGTCAGGATTTGAACCCGGATCTCTTTGAAGGTCTCATCCTTTTCCTCTCTGCTCTGTGGCCTCTCGGCCTCCGCCAGGCAGGTGGTGGCTCCCCTCTGAGCCCTCACAGCCCTCTGTCCACATATTCCCAAGGCACTTCCCTCCTGCGGCTGTCATCACAGATTCCTGCTCTGTGAGTTCTGGGCACGGGTGTGCTGTCCTCCTCTGTGACCCCAGCACCCAGCTCAGGGCCTGGGGCAGTCAGTGTTTGTTGAGTGAATGTATAACCGGCCAATGACATCTCTTCCATCTCCCTTGCAGGCACAGGGCCATGGGTGACCACGGTGGCCGCCGGGAGCCAGCCCACCCTGATCGCACACTCCTATGGAGTGACCCAGCCTCCCACCTTCAGCCCAGCTGTGAACGTCCAGGCCCCGGTCATTGGGGTGACCCCCTCACTGCCTCCACACGTGGGGCCCCAGCTCCCGCTGATGCCGGGCCACTACTCGCTCCCACAGCCGCCCTCTCAGCCACTGAGCAGCGTGGTGGTCAACATGCCTGCCCAGGCCCTGTATGCCAGCCCACAGCCCCTGGCCGTTTCCACATTGCCTGGCGTGGGACAGGTGGCCCGCCCTGGACCCACCGCGGTGGGCAACGGTCATATGGCAGGGCCCCTGCTGCCTCCACCTCCGCCTGCCCAGCTGTCTGCCACTCGCCCCAGCGGTGCCTCTGCCACCAATGGGCCCCCCACGACCGACTCAGCCCACGGGCTGCAGATGCTGCGGACCATTGGTGTGGGGAAGTATGAGTTCACCGACCCCGGGCACCCCAAAGGTAAGTCCTGCTGCCACATGCTCCCCGTGTGCCTGCGTCTGTGCCTCCCCACATGGTCACTGCAACAGCACCGACCGAAGTGTGGCTCCTGGCGGCCTGTGCTCCCCAGCAGCGCCCTGCGGCCTCACCCACCCGGAGGCTGCAGCAGAGGGGAACGAGGAGGACAGGACAGGCAGGCAGGGCAATGTGAGTGGACAAGAAGAGGAAGGGAGGGGAGAGTCTGCAAAGTCCAGGGTCCTTTTGCCCCCAGCCCAAGCCCTAGACCATTCTCAGCTCTGACCCCAAGGCCAGGCCAAGTGCAGAATAAGCAGGAGTCATCTGTTCCCCTTAGGGCTCCAGGAAACAATCCCTTCAGGCCTTCTCCATCTTCCAGCCGTGAGGACAGTGGGCATACCCCACCCCCCGAGAAAAGCACCCTCTGCCATGCCGTCAGATGACAAGGCCTCCCTGGGTATTCGCTGAGGCCCAGGAGACACTCCCAGACCATCCTGAGCCAGTTGGATTTTCTTTTGTTTCCAGGACCCGAGGGTGGCTCGGTGAGGCTCTGGAAAAGAGGACCTCCAGGCTTCACCTTCAGTGAACCCCTCCTCCCAGCGCAGGGCAGTTTTCAAGGCGGGCCCTAGGGCACAGAGCCTGGCGAGTGGGCACATCGGGCTGTGGTTCTGGACACGAGCGTTAGGGCAAAGGGCCTCAGCACACAGGCCTCCCTCTGCCGTCTGTCCGAGGGACCTGTCCAGCAGGATGCAGAAGGGGCTGGGAAGACCAAGGGAGGGGGAGGTCCAGGGGGCAAGCAGACCGGGGCCACGGGACGCGAGGCTGGCAGGGCCTTAGAGTTCCTCCTGTGTGAGGAAGGAAGGCAGCCAGGCCTGCGCCCAGGTGCAGCAGGCGGGCACACGGCAGGCGGGCACACGGCAGGCGGGCACACGGCAGGCGGTCTGCCTGCTGGGGGGCCCCGGCCTCGTTTGAAAGGGGGGGGTAGCTGGGCCTAGGAAATGTGGAGCTCTGGGCAGAATTCTCAGCCTCCCTGCTTACAGCCCCGTGAGACTGCGGGGCGTCGACTCCACCGGCCGTTCTCTTTCCCGCATCAGCCTCCACCTTCGTCCTTGCGGGTCAAGCATCCCAGCAGCAAAGCTGTGTCTCGGTCTTCACTGGGTTTAATTCCCAATCTCATGGCGCCCTGTGCTGCCTTCGCTCTGGAAATCAGCACTCGTTTTAAATGACAAAATTACGGAAAATTACGTCTAAATTCTGGTAAACTCTCGCTTTAAGATCTTTCTTTAAAAATATTGACTAAATTAATTTTTTCTTGGAATTGTTTTGGTTAAGCTCTCTCTCCCTTTGCAAAAACAAAAACGTACTCCCAGTTTATGTGTTGCCAACTCTGACAGTGGGCGCCGGTGTCCCAGCTGCGCCTAAGGACTTGCCAAAGCCCGAGGCACCGGGTGGGCGCCCTTCTGCCCGCCGTGGGGAGCATAGGCCCCCTCCCTGGTGGCCTCCTGGAGCTGGGGAAGGCCTGGCTGACTTGCCAGGTTTCAGACACGCATCTGGGAAAGGGAAAGGGAACTGGCCCAGCTGGACTGGAGTCCTTCACTTGGGGTTTAGCAGGGAACGGGGCTCCGCCTTCCCCAGGCTGCCAGGCACAGGCATATGTCATCATTTCCAGGCACCTGAGTCCATAAAGTCAGGAGGATACAGTGGTAGAGAGGCCCCTGCTGGCCCCTGGGTGCACTGCGCCAGCGGGTCACGGCAGAGCCTCACCTGTAGCATCTTTGTGGGGACAGAGGACATGAACCATTCTCTACGATGGGTCCAAGCCCATGGACGGGAGGGGAGAAGAGAGAGGGGCCTTGATGGGCTTCCTTCTCCCAGCCCCAGACGGTAGAGTCAGTGCTAGGTACGGCCAGGGATGGAGTGTGCCCAGAACGTGTGCACGGCGCCCCCTTCTGGTGAGCCAGTGAGATTCCCCCAGCTCCAGCCAGTGACAACCCTCAGGCAGACTTCCCTGGTTTGCCAGAGAGAGGGCTGTTTCCCCCAAAATTACATTGAACTCACGTCGCTATTTACAGCCCTCATCATATAAGGATTTATCTCCTTATATTCGGGGTGAAGAGAGAATGAAACACACATACCAGTGCCTCCAAACTCCAGCCTGGTGGGTCTGTTGGTTTGGGGGTTGTTGTTTTTTTAAATAATTTCTCCTTTCATTTCTAATCCTGAAAGGCTTTATTGCTAAAGCTATAATTTGTCTGTCAGATCTAATGTCAAACAACTGCATATTTTTTCAAATAAGAAACCCGAATTTTGAAACCAAATCTTTGAAACTTGCCATGTGAGCGTCGCATTCCTGACAGGACCGCGTGGGTCTGGATTTGGGTCACTTTTAATTTCTCCCCTCGGGATTCCACACTCTGGCGCCCAATTGATTCCACGCTCCTACATGACAGGCAGCTGGCTCCAAGTGGGCACCGGGCGGCACTGCGAGATGGCGTCCACACCAGCCTGCGCTCCACTGTTAAAAAGAGGACTCTCCTTCTCTCCTGTTTGCTGTTTGAAACCTTGCACAGCATTACGATAAGATCCACCAGAGCCTACCTTGAGATCTAGCTCATTAAAATCCCATGATTTTCCCTACCAGTGTTTGACGTGACAGCCTGGCCTCTCGCGGGGTTGGGTAATTATGGAGAAATCCTATCCGTGAAGAGCAGGTCTCACCAGCCAGAGGGATGGACCACTGGTATTTTTAGACTTCATTAGTGCCCTGATTTAAAATTTCACATTTTGTTTTTTGTAATTATCTTCCAATTGACTGAGCTAAAGTTTCAGTTGGGGCTATTTATGTTAGTCTGCCTTCCCAAAAAGGGCGTTGGGAACGTTCATTTAAAACTCAACCAATTGAAAAATAAAGGTGGTGTGGAAATGCCTTTTGATTTGCAGTAGGTCAGGCTACTGTCTCTCATCTGTGACTAGAGGAGGCAGCTTGCAGGCGGTTCACTTTAATGAGTGTTATTTAAATGCATTGAGCACGTATAGATTTTTCTTAAGAAACTTACAGGATAAATCTTTCTTTCTCTAAGAACCATTTAGGGGTGGGAGCAATCTGTGGGATTTCTTTTTTTTTTTTTTTTTAAGGTTATGTATTAGAAGCTAATTAAAATGGATTTTGCGTGTGCAAAGTGATAAGAGAGGAAAAAATAATTAGTTCCATTTGTATCCTGTTATAAAATACCCGGGCCATTTGTCTTGTTGTTGGATTGGAACCCCTGAGCTCATCTGTGGGCAGAGGTGGTGGCCAGCCTCAGGCCTTGGAACCTTCAAGTCCAATGTCACTGCCCCGGTACCACGTGAGCCCAGCTGAGCGTGTCACAGCAGAGGTACAAGCTATTGATGTCATTCTTTCTGTCCCCTTTCTTTCAAAAAGGATCACTGGTAGCTGAGAGGGTAGCCAGAGAGCCTGCGAAGCCCCAGACCCTGGGCCTAGCAGTGAGATGCAGGAAAGCTGCTGTGTTCACCCGCGTGTCCGGGGAGAGAAGCCAGGCTGCTCCTGCTCTCACTCGCTTCCGGACCAAAAAGCAAAGTCCAACCCGACCTGAAGGGGGAGGCTTGTCTGTTCTGACTTTAGATTTTGTCGAGCCGGCGTGAGGAGCCATGGGGATCCCCAGGGTCGGGAACACGCAGTGTGTGGCCCCTGCCTGTGGCCCCACATCTCCTCGCTTCCCATCCCTGCCCCCGGGCCTCCACCTCACCCAGCTCTGTCTGTCCTCGTGCCGCCTTCTGCTTGGCAAAGACAGGATCTGCTAAAGATGCTTTGAGGCATCGTGAACAGCTGTGTGACTGGGGCAAGTCTCCCAACCTCTCTGAGCCTCCTTTTCCTCATCTCCCTCATCGGGCATGGAGGAGGATTTCATGAGACCAACAGCAGAACGTACATAGCACTGTACCTGCTTAACACTGACAGCAGTCGTTCTGTTGACAGGGGCCCCGGGTCTGGAGGGTTCTGCAGAGAAAAGAAGGGGTGGAAAGCCAGCACCCCCCCCCCACACACACACACACACACCGAGCTGAGGGGATGGAGGAAGCCCAGGCTTGTTCAGGGCCTGGCAGCCCCTGATCAAGCCCCTTAATGGGACTTCTGTGTCCCCTTCCCTAAAAGGGAGTGGGATGCATCAGCTTCCTGGCTGGAGATTCAGAGCTTCTGTCCCCAGGCGGGAAGCCAGCGTAGAGCTTAGGTCTCCCTCCCCTGCCCTCTGACATGCCAGGGCACACCGCTCCCTCTGTGACCTCTGTAGACATTCTAAAAGAAGCCAGGCATGTTAGCCCAGAGGCACGAAGCGTCCCGATTGAAATCATCTTCCCACCAACCCGCTCTTCCTTTGTCTGCTCTGTCTCAGAAATGGTATCATGAATTCATTCAGGAGTTCAAAGTCACAGCCTTCGGTTGTCCTTGACCTGCCCTTTGCCCCTTGGGCACTGAATCTGAAAGCTCCTTGGATTCTGCCTCCTCTGCTCAGTCCTCTCCTCCCCACTGGCCTGTATCAGTGACCTCCAGGCCCACGGTGCAGCCAGAGCAGTCTTTGGAAAACGCAGGGCTGGTCCTGTCACTCCTGGTCCAGTGTGTCCTCTCAGGACAGTGCCCATCCCCTGACCTGGTGCTTCAGGGTCTGGCTGCTGCCCGTTCCCCCTTCACCTCCTGCCATTCTGCTCACAGGCCGCCCTGCATTCACTTCGTCCCTGGCTTCTCTCCCGTCCAGCTGTGCTCTGTGCCCTGGCCGAGCTCCAGCTCCTGGGTCATTCTCCCAGCTGGACTGTGAGCCCCAGGGGTGGGGGCCCACAAGTACTCTGTCCGGTTCCCACGCCGCCCCCAGCTCCCCAGCCAGCGCCCGGCTCTGAGAGACGCTCAGGGAGCACGAGATGGATGAGAGCACACCGCACGGGGCTGGGAATGACCCACGTGGTTCTGTGACTTCTCTCCAGCTGCTTCCTCCCTTTGTGTGGTGAAAGCAGGTTGGTACCCAAGGGCCTGCGTATAGGAAAGTGTCCGTGTGGGACTTCATTCTGCAGCTCATCACGCATGCTTTTGGGGACAGAGGTCCGCCTACTCCTATACCCAAGCACCTCCACCAAAATACTGGGGCCAGAGCATACGGGGTCTGAAACTCTGTCTCAGTTTCTTCATCTGTTACAGGGGGATAATAATAGAACCTGCTTCTTCCAGTTGTTGTGATGAGTAAGCGAGCTGTTTTACATAAAGCCCTGGGAATGGTGCCTGGCACATAGTAATCACTGTAAAGTGTCTGCTGTTATTATTTTCACTGCCAGTACCAGGGCCATCTTTCTGTGTCCGTGGTCTCCTAGGGGCCCAAATGTGACAAAGCCAAAGACCGTCTGCCTTGCACTAAGACATTAACACCATGATGTTCACAACACCCGGCTCCCAGGTCCCACTCTGAACAGCAGAAGCGTGCCATCTCCCATTGTAACATTTCGTCACCATCGCCAACAGCCAGAAGGAACCAGGCCCGTTGCTGGGATCTTCCCCCGGATTCCAGGAACTGTTGTCCTGGGAGGGCTCCTCCTAACTACCTCGGGGCGCTCAGCATCCTGTGACGCTCAGCTTGCTATCAGGGTGCCAAGGACGCCGCAGGAGCCGGGTCAGTCGATGGGACAGATCAACCAGGCAAGGCTGCAGGCGGGAGGGTTGGTTAGGAGCGTGCGGTGGCCGCGTGGAAGGTGGCCCGCCCAGGCACTGCACCACATTGCTTGGGTAGCATTCAAGTCGCACTCCCTGCTAACCCAATGAACCCGTGCTAGAAAGCTGGTGTCCTAACCTCCATTTCTGTATCTGTAATGTGGAGACGTGACAGTGCCGTCCTTATAGATATGCATTAAGGATTTATTCATGCATGTAACGTCTTAACACAGTGCCCGGCACATAGTAAGCTCACCATAATGTTAGCTGTTGGTGTTACTGCCGCTGCAGTAATTTCTAAGGAATCCTAGAGAAGAAATATTGTTTTTAAGGCAAGGTTATCCAAAATAAGCTCCCAGATCTGGTTGACATAACCCTTAATACAGATCTGGAACCAAACCCACGATCCCACTGTTACCCTTTCGAGCACCCACCCCCAGCACGCCCCCTCCCTCAGGAACATGTGTGTCGGAGCCTCTGGAATCTGAAACGCCATCTGCACGAGGTCTTTGCTCCTCTCCCGCCTGGACAGTGCCTGCCCAGCCCTGCCTCGGAACGCCTCCTCCCCTTCACAGAGCACTGTCCTCAAGGGCTTTGTTAATCATTAATTGGAGGGTTGTCTGGACTTAACGGTTTTGTGAACAGATCGTTTGACGATGAGTGAACCAGGCGAGCAGAGAGATGTGGCAAAGGCAGCCAGACCACCCAGAGATGTGTCCTCCTCAGAGCAGGAGGTGACCCCTGCACCCCAGCCTGGGTGCACCCCTCTCGGGGCCCCACTGCTCAGCAGAACAGAGGCAGAGTGAGGACCCCTGGGCCTTCTCCTCACTGAGCTGAGTACACATTGCTGAGAACAGCATATGGGCTCTCGGCCCCAAATCTCTGCGGAGCACCTTTGAGGTCGGAAATCCTGCTGTGGCCCTCACCGTGTACCACTAGGTGCTAGATCACAGATGCTCAGAGGCCACTGAGGGGCTTTGAGTCACGTCACCTCCCTCCCTGCTGGACTACCAAGCATCCACTGAGCAACTAATGTGTGTGCTATTAGGCACCGACTGTGTGCAGAGCCCACACTCGGCTGCTCCCAGGCAACAGCTACCAGGCAGTGTGCTGGCTGTATCCAGACAGGCCTCAGCTCTTGCTGGATGTAGGCCCTTCGGTGATGCCCACAGTGTTCCAGACACCGGATCAGGCACTGGGAGGGACAGAGTCTCCCTGGAGGAGCTTGTGCTACAGGAGCTAGAGAGAAGAGGTCAGTGTGGACAGGGCCTTTAAAAGCAGTCAGAATGATGGAGGGGAGGCCAGCAGAAGGCAGATAGTTCTACAAATGCCCAGTCTGAAGGAAGAATGCTTGGGATAAGCGCCAGGGACACAGAATAATGATTTCTCAATAGATTCATCTATCACAGACTTGCACACACACGCTTCTACTCAAACTGGCCTGCAGGGCCTGTCCCGGTGTGAGACACGTTCCTCCAGTGATTTACACTCACAGGCCCAGGAGTTCCATTCTCTGAATCCTTGGCACAAAGTCCATTCCTGGACTTCCCTCCAGCTACCTGGCTGCCTTCTCTCCCTCCCCAGCCAGGGACAGCCATCAGGGTGCAGGCAAGGGTGCACTGGATCAGTTCCCAAGGCCGTTCTGGTCCTTCAAGGTGACGACCCCTTTGGTCTTTGGGGCTTTGATCTAGTTGAGAGCCATGGGTGGGGGAGGCGGTTGACACCTGCCTGGGAGATGAGTGCATACTCAGGGCTCAGAAAGTCTGTGTGAACCTCTCCCGTTTCCCGGAGGTTAATGGCCAGTTTCCTGATGCCTGGTCACTGTCCATACATCCAGCGCGCGCTGTCTTGGCGAGGAAAGGCGTGCTGTCGGCTGACCCCTGGGGGCTTTCCATGTTTGAGTCTGGGAAGGAGTTTTTTGGGGTTTTTAAAATGTTAGTATTAGAGTGTCGTTGGCAGACAATGCACACTAGTTTCAGGGGCAGAACATAGTGATGTCACGTCTGTATACCTTACGGGGTGAAGTCAGACCACACTGAGTCTGTCATCGTGCAGTGATGATGACGTTGGGGACTGTATCCTGTGCTGTGCGCTCCGTCTCCGGGGGTGTTTATCTTATAGCTGGAAGTTGGTGCCTGTCGTCCCCTCACCATGTCCGCCCCGTCCTCTCGCTCGCCTCCCCTCTGGCAGCCGTCCGCTTCCTCTCTGTTTCTAGGAGTCTGTTTTTATTTTGGTTGGTTTGTTCGTTGGTTTTGTTTTTTCCTAGATTCCACACATAAGTGAAATCATACGGTGTTTGGGAACGAGTTTCAGGAGGAGGGGAGCTGGGCAAAGGTGTGGCGTCCCCGCTGCCTGTCCCCGCGGGAGGGGGCGGTCACAGGGCCCCAAACCACGGAACAAAATAGGAGAAAACGGGGCGCGCACCGGCTTCACGAGGAACGGTGACATGGCATTCGGGAGGACACGCAGTTTCTAGAAACAGGAAGAGGTGGAAACAATGCCGGCCTAGTAGGTGAGGGGCACAAAACGTTGTGTAAATGGCCTGAAGGAAAAAACAGCCAGAAGGTTATCTATTGAAATTGTTGCCATTGCCTGTTTCCTTCGTGTGATTCTCTTTTCCTTTAAAAAAAATAGCACCCTGGCCGGTTTGGCTCAGCATTTAGAGCCCTGGCCTGCGGACTGAAGGGTCACGGGTTCAATTCCCAGTCAAGGGCACGTACCTGGGGTGCAGGTTCGATCCCCGACCCCCGTCGGGGTCGTGCAGGAGGCAGCCGATCGATGTGTCTCTCTCACATCAATGTTTCTCTCTCTCTCTCTCCTCCCCTCCCTCCCTTCCACTCTATCTAAAAATCAGTGGGAAAATATCCTCCAGGGAGGATTAAAATATACGTGTATCTCAGAGGGAAGTCCAAGGGTTTTCAGTGCATCACCAAGAATATGCCCTCCTTTACTTTCTGCTGTCCTGGAACCATTTTGGGTGACCCAGCACAGCACCCTGAACTGTCTGGTTTTGCCCACGGGCCTCCCACTGCCTTTTCCTCCCCTCTTCCAAGTGACCTCTCAACGTTGTCATTGCTCCGTGTCTCAGATCTGCACACATCCCAGGCAACTACGTATCAGTTTTCACCACCTTCTGTGGGGCCGATGCTGTGGGCTATGTATTAATATGCTGCCATAACGCAATGCCACAGACTGGCAGGCTAGGGGCCTAGACGACAGAAATGGACTTTCTCACAGTTCTGGGGGCTGGGAGTCCAAGGGCAGGGTGCCAGCAGGGTTGGCTTCTGGTGTGGCCTCTCTCCTTCCTCTTCTTCTAGGGACACTAGTCATATTGGATTAGAGTCCTACCCTTATGGCCTCATTTAACTTCAATAACTTCTTAAAGGCCCCATCTCTAAATGCACTGGGGGTTAAGGCTTCAACATTTGAATTTGAGGGGGACCCAGTTCGGTCCAGAAGCAGCTGCGTGTCAGTCAAATTGACAGATGGAAAGCGGAGCTCCTCCCACAGCACAAGTACTGTGTAGTTACAAGCAACGTGTGACTTGGCTGTGGATATCCTCAGTGGTTTATAGTTATTTGGATCTTCTTGTAAATGCACCGTGATCCTTTTTACCACAGTTCACCTACAAGCTGCTCACCCACTCCCTGTAACTGAGCATTGACTATATTTTCCATTATTGGAATCGTTCATATATGGGGTTGACTTTTTATTTCCGTAGACCCTTCATGCCAGGAGGGATCTCAGAGCCATCTAGTGCCCGTGGGAATCTGCCCTCCGCCACTGGAAACTAAGCAGGAGCCATCATTTCTACATGGTTTGCCCTGTTCAACGGGCAAGAGCTGTCTTCCTGTAACATCCATGGTCCTGCCCTCTGGGGCCATCCAGAGCACAGCTGGCCTCTCTTCTACATGACAGCCCTTCAGATTTGTGATGGTGGCAGAATTTCCTTTTCTACGATAGCATCTCCAGTGACCTCAGATGCTCGTCCTTTGCCTTGCTGGGGTCCTCCCTGGCCGTGCTCCAGCTTGTCAAAGTGCCTCTTAAAGGGATACCCCAGGTGACAGGCGGGGGGAGAGGGGACCGTTACCTCCTTGGTCCTGAGCATCACACTGCAGATATTCTAACTTTTCTATAATGATCATGACTTAGTTGTATAAAACACACACACACACGCACACACACACACACACACACACACACACGGGCACACATACTCCAACATCTGAACTAGGAGAAAAGAAAAAAAAATTCACAGAAGTCCTACTGTCCACTACACTGGTTTCTCTGGGGTCTCCTCCGCCCTCTTTCTCATCAGGATCAAGACTGTTGATCACCCCTTCTTATAGAGCCCCCTTTATTTCTGAGCCTTTTTGCCCCATAGACTTGACAGTGGCAGCAAGTTACCCTTTCCACTGCATTTTTTGCGTTGCTTCCTTTTGAGTCTCAGAGTTGGTGTGGCCCAGCCCAGCCCACCCCCGATGTGCTCTCCTGAGCTGCTCCTCCCCCTCCAGAAGTGGGAATGGACTCCCAAGCAAGAATCGTCCCTCTCCTTCCACCGCTCCCACCCCTCCCCATCACTATAGTGAATGTCAGAGTCGGGTATTACCTTAAAGGTCATTTAGAGACCCCTCTTCATTTTACAGGTGGGGAAACTGAGGTTCAGAGGTGTCACCAGGATATTGCATAACCCCAAGAAATTGTCTCTAGAAAACCCCCTGAGAAGCCAGCCCGCTCCCTAGGCGCCCTCTGATTATTTCATGTGCTGCTAAGAGTTCTTCGTCCCGGACGCCTTCTCTGTCCCCACAGACTGAAACCCACGTGGAGTTAGGCCCAGCATGTTCCGGGCGCTGGGCCTGGCCCTGGGCTCTGTGGTCAGATCAGCACATCCCACCTCGGCGTGTGCTCACCAGCTGCCCCACAGGGGATGGGCAGGCACGAGCCGTGCACACACTTAAAGGAGCCGCATCATGAACTCAGTGCTGGCCCTGCGAGTGCGGTTTGACCGCGAGGAAACACTGTCCAGAAAGGAGGGAAAGATGACAAGGACAGACCCTCCACGGGACCCCACCTCATCACTCCCCTGGCCGGGGCTCCTCTTCAAAGTGCCTGCTTAGTGTGCCCTCCGGGTCTCTTTGAATACTGGGGACTGTTTTTTTGTTTTCATTTGTGGCTTTCAGAAACTGCACTTATGTTGTGGTTATTTCAGTAAGTTGAGGTCCATTTAAAGAGCCCAGCTCCTTTCTGGGAACATAAATACCTTTAGCGGTCAGCCATGCTTGTCCATTAGGGTCCAGAGCACCTTGAAGAACCGAACAGTGGCCTAGCTGGCAGGCCCAGGACACCTTGCCCCGTCCCGACCACAGACAGAACCTGCCGCAGAGGACCTGGAGCCCCTACGCCGAGGAACCACCCCGTGGTGATCCTGAAGGCTCCTGGTCTCTCTGACCATTTGAACAGGCAGGTTTCTGATAGATCCAAAAACAATTCCTGTATTTTCAGTCTCTTCTTTATGGAGACGGTCATTACCTCCTCAGACTAAACGACAGTTTTACGAGGCAAAGCTTTTTGGTGTGAGCAGTGACTCCAGGATTCCCGATTTTGTGTCATTGTCCCAGAGAGCAGAGAGGTGGACACGTGGCCCCCCACAGGATCTTCGTGTCGGGCTGTGGGTCAGGGACTGCCATTCTAGGGAGCTGGTGCGCAATGCTGCAGATGCCGCCTTGTCTCTGGAAGGGAGTGGAGTGGGCGTTTTACATTCATTACAGATTCAGCCTGTGCTTATGTAATCCTTGCAGCTGCCCTGGGAGGCACATTCACAGATAGAAACCAAGGCTTAGGGAAGAGGCTTGCCCGGTACTGGTAAAGCTGGAGTGACAGAATCACAGCTGCCTGCCCCCAGGGCCCACGCCCTTCCACCACCCCACACCCGAAGCTTCCCAGTTGCAGCCTGTACAGTCAACAGGCTAAGTTGGGGCTAATGACGGGCAAGTCCCATGATGGCTGTCTTCTGTCTCCCAGTCATATGCCTGCTACTTCTCAATATAAATGGGTGATTCTTGGGTTCTTTCCTCATCACCAAAAGGCTGTGTGATGGATGGGTGGGTGGGTGGGCTTCATTCCTGAAGTAAATCCACAGGGGACCTTGGGCCCTTGGAAGAAGCTGCAGACAGGACACTGGTCACCGCAGAAGCTCCTGGAGCTTGGCAGTCGGGCGGCCCTGGAGACTCTTTCTCGCTGCTACATCTCCCACGCCTACACAAAGTATTGCCAATGCAATAAAGTAAATGGAGCCAGTCTTCCTAGGAAGGAGCCGATTCAGTGCAAAGATGATACATGTTTGAAGTTAATGAGGTCTATTAATTGAACTTATGCCCTTTTAAATGAATGAAATTCTTGAAATCTAACCCAACAGCAGCACATCCATTTAGAAGTAGTTGTTGATGTCTCGTATCTCTCACCAGAGGATGAGGGGCCACCAGGGCAAAGCTCTGGCCACCAGCTTCCCACTAACATCTAACAGCCCTCAGCTCTTTGGGAGCTCGACAGATGTCATGTCTGGCCATGCATTCTTGTCCTTTGCAAAGACCCCAAAACAGCCCAGTACAGCCATGGGGCCTGGATAACCCTGTTCTGAACAGCTCAAGAGAGAAAGTGATAAAACTGAAGCATGGCCCTGGCCAGGTGGCTCCGTTGGTTGGAGCATCGTCCTGTACACCAAAAGGTTGTGGGTTCGATCCCTGGTCAGGGCGCATACAGGAGGCAACAGATTGATGTTTCTCTCACATCAGTGTGTCTCTCCAAAGAACAGTAACATTAAAAAAAAAAAACAAAAAAAAAAACTGAGTCATGGATCTCTTGAAGAGAATGCACCCCAACTCATGGCCTTTAGACCCAACCTCAGGATTAGTTGGGAGAGGAGAACACAGCGAGGCCACCAGCCTTTCAAAATGGTCACTGCACAGGTAGGCCTGCTGCTGGGTGGTGCCTGGGCTCGGGAAAGGTGAGCAGACAAGTTTCCAGGAAGTGCAGACCTGGAACCAGCTGAGCAGAAACCCAAGGTCTGGCTGCAGACTGAATGGGGACCGTTACGCCATGGTCCCTGGGCCCCCTGAATGCTCTGCCCAATTTCAGTCCCCTCCCCAGCTAACACCACTCAGTTGCTGAGGAGCACAAAGTGGTCCTTGTTGTTCCCACAGTACATCTGCTGAAGGCAAAACTTGTGTTTGTAGCTCTTCACTTAAACAACTGGCCATGTTATAAAAAGAAAGGGACCATCTGTCCCTCTTCTGGACCCTGGCACCTCTTGGAAAAGATTTCTGCGCAAGAAGGCAGGGACTTCAGGGAACTGTTTGGAGGCGGAAGAGAATGGTGCCCCCGCTGAGGGGAAGTCGGGGGTGGGGGGGATGAAAGCTGGCTCTGTGGAGGCCACGGTGGTGGACGCTGGCAGAAGGAGCGCACTGTGGCCGGATAGCGCTGCCCCCAGAGCTCCGGCTGTGCAGAGGACTGGCTGGCAGGATCAAGTGATGTGAGGGAAGGGGAAGGGCCAGGAGGCATTGGGGTCCCCAGGAGCTGTGGAAAATATCAACGCCAGATCGCACATATCTGTTGCACAAAGTTGGGTATCATCCGTGTGCATTCCTCCACCAGGCTTGTCCAGCCTTTCTTATCCAAAAAGCTCTTTGGGACAGACATCTTGGGGACCACCTCAGGCTCAGTGAGTTCCTTCCAGGGGCTGAGAGCTGAGGCGTTCCTCCTGAGCGCATGGGGCCCTGAGCTGCGTGAGGCCTGCCCGGGAGTTGGCTGCTTCAAGGTCTGCAGCTCTGAGGTGGAACAGTCACGTGAGAGGCCAGGAGAGGCTGGGTGGGCGTGGAGGTAGAGCTAAAGTGAGCTCCAGGTGGGACTTGCAGGGGGAGGACTTTCCCTGGCTTCCTGGCCACACTGTCCCAGGCAGGGCACCCAGTGACTGCAACTCCTTCCTGGCTCCTCCTCCTTCCGGGTCGTCACGCTGTCTGTTTCAGCTCATTGGTTCTGAAGGGGACCTGCTCTTGCCCCTCTCCCCCAGGAAAGGGTTTTATTTTTTTTTAATTTAGGTAGCATTGATTAATCACATTATATAAGTTTCAGGTGTACTGCATTATAATTTGATAGCCAAATACTCTGTTGCATACTCATCACCAAATTCTAGTTTCCTTTTTTAAAAGAATCCATGCAGATTCCAGAAAGCCTTGGTCCGTGAACCTCTAGGCTCGAGGCTTATTTTGTTTCAGATCAAAACTGCTTTTCTTCTTAGCTTCTGTCCTGAGATGGAAAGGGGGGAAGGGGAGCTGGAGATCAGACATGGTGTCCTCTGAGGACACCCCTGGCTTCCTTTCCTGCTTGTCCCTGACAGGGCGCCCCCTCCGGCTCATCTTGGGGTAAATGAATTGAGAGCTTTGCTTCTGTCCTGGGGAGGCTTCAGAGGTTTTCATCCACATTCTTAAATGCACTGAGTCCCCCCACTTGGGTGCACACATTTAGATTCTGAGGACGAAGGCAGTTCTGGTGTAACGTATTCAAGGCTCCCAGATCCTAAAAGGTCACAGTCCTTGTGTTCTTGCCTCTTTTCATTTCTTTTCTGTTCTTATTGATTTCTTTGGGCACATAAGAAAACACGGTAGGCAAAGCCTGCTGCTTCCATTGAAATAAAATATTCTGCAGTCAAACCACACACCATAAAGAAATAATTGCAGTCTGTATATATTGCTAATGGACATCTCTCAGCAATTCCCTGTCTCATAAGCTTTAAACACAGACATTAGTATAAATATGCAGAAATCCCCATTCGGGCAAATTACTCTGCATTTCTGAGCAGAAGGAAGATTAACCATGTGTTGATATCTTTGGAGATCAGCAGAGCAGGGAAGATGCACCGGCCCTCTCTGGGAGAGGGGTGGGGACTCCCTGAGGCCTGAAGGACAGAGCTGGGCTAACATCTCCTCCCCTGGGCCCGACTCCCCTGCAGCACTGAGGGCTTGGCCTCCGGAACAGCGGCTGGCCCCACCCTGACTGGCTGAGCCTCACTGAGCTGCTTGGTCACTGAGTGCCCTGTTCCTGGAGCCTTCGGGCTCCCAAGGCTCTGGCAAACAGGGAAGCAGCGAGGTTAAAGATGCATTTCCCCTGGCCTCTCAGCAGCCCAACAGGAGCCCTCCGGGATCCACAGAGCTGGGAGGTAAAAGGCCCGCGAGGAGCCTGGGGAGGTGTGGAGAGCTGCACCACCATCAGAACCAACCAGGACCTACAATCTTCGCACTTGCCCCCACCGCCCCCCACTCCCGTGGAAGGTCTGGCACTCCCCCCACAAAGGTCAGCACAGGGCGAGGTCATCTTCTAGGGCTCAGCAGCCTGTACCCCAGAGCCTGACACCAGCCTGAGTTTCAAGGGTCTGTGAGGAAAGCCCCCCACTTCCAAAGCCAGCCCTGAGCCCTTGTCATCAGAGTGGGGAAGAGGGCCCTGTCGGCACAGGTTGCTGAGTCTGGGGTGTCAGGGTCTGGCCTCCACCAATTGCTGATCGGACTGGAGGCAGCAGAGTCCGGGGAGGGCAGCCTGACCCTGGGGCTCGCCACGGAAGACTGCGTGTGCCCAGCACAGGCCACCGTGTCCCCTCTACTGACAGAGGCAGGGGCTCGGTGTTCCCTGGGCTGGGCAAGGCAGACGAGTAGGGGCGGTGGCCGGCAGGGAGGGCGTCCCTGGGCACTGTGGCCAGCCTGGTGGACGGCGAGGTGAATTAGGAGCGAGTCGGGGATCGGCCTGGGCGCCCAGCAGACGCGCAGAGGTCTTCTGGTTACTTATTCTGCGTGCGCCCGCCTTGCCCACAGCAGAGCCGAGTGTGCAGGGAGAGGAAGTCAACATTTACATTCGGAGGCGGAGGAGTGGGACCGGCCTCAGGGCCGCGCCTGGGGCAGAGGTCTGGGCGGGACAGGCAGAGGGCCTGGGAGCAAGGCTGTGTGAGCCCCAGACTGCCCACGAGGCCAGGGTTTCTGGAGCCCCCGCTTTCCAGCCAGAGCTCTGAGGCCGCAGCCTCAGCCAGGAACGGGAGAGCAAGCGGAGACCCTGTCCTCTGCTCACCGTCTCCCGTCAGCACCTCCATGCTCTGTTTTCACGTGTGTCCCCCACTCGACTGGGAGTGACTTCAGGACACCCGCGCCTCGGACTATTTAGTAACTTTATGTGAAACTTGAAAAGCTACCCTTTTCACCCTGGCCAGTTTGGCTCAGCAGTTAGAGCGTCGGCCTGCAGACCACAGGGTTGGGGGTTCGATTCCCAGTCAAGGGCATGTACCTAGGTTGCAGGTTTGAGCCCCAGCCCTGGGAGACAACCAATCTACGTGTTTCTATCACACAGATGTTTCTCTCTGTCTCCCGCCCTCTCTTCCACTCTCTCTAAAAACCAGTGGAAAAATATCCTCGGATGAGGATAAACCTAAAAAAGCGACCCTTTTCTCAAGACCCTTGCCTGACACAGAAAATCATTACAATAACTAAATAAATGTATGATGACAGGGAGGTGAATGGCGCCCCCTGGAGTTGTGCGGTGTGCAACTTGAGCAACCTGTAACTCATGGAGGGTGTTGCCTTCCAGGCGTTCTTCTAAGCATGTTCTGTGTGTTACCACATGTAATTCTCTCAGCAAACCTCTGAGGTGGGTACTGCTAACCTCCATTTGACAGCTGAGAAAGCCGGGGCTCAGAAACGTGAAGTTACTTTCCCTGTTTACCCATCAGGGTCCCAGCCAATCCCCACACGCCCCGCAGCTGCCAAACAGAAACCAGAGGGCCCTCCTGGGAATTACAGAAAACAGTATGTATGTGCCTGTCAGCGGGTCTGGGAAGGAGAGAATTCCAGGAAAGTGGGACATTCCAGCCCAACAGGAGCTGATCCTCACAGCCAAAAAGGGGAGAGGGACTCAGGTAACTGTCTCCCCAGCCCCCAGTCCATGAGGCTCCTGCCCCCTGAGAATCCAGCTTCCCCCTGGGGGCGGGTAGCTTTGGGGCCTGGAATGAGAACTGGGGTTGATCAGAGGCGTCCAGCCAGCCTCTGCCCTGGTCAGTCAGTGAGGAGGAGAGAAGCCCAAGGTCTGAATATTCCATACATCCAGGAGAGCCACCTGAGAAGGTGCCAGCTGTATCCCAGCCCCCAAATAGTCGCCCCTGCACACGTGCACCGCCCCTCGGCCGCATCAGAGGCCAGTGCTCTGCCCTGGTAAGCTGGGCTAGTCTCAGAGCCCTCCTGGAACTGGGGCAGAGCGTGGGGGAACGTGGCTATATGATCCCCTTCCCAGGACTAAGTCATTTATCTGGAAGGACGTGGTCTTACCCATCTTGGAGTAAAGATCCTCTCACCCCACTGACCCGTATCCTGGGAGGGATCTCCAAAAAACATCAGCAACCCCCCTGCAGGCTAGGAAGAAGGGCAAAGAGATGATGAGTCATGAAGCTTGAAGCTCTGCAAAGCCATTTGCTGAGAGCTCTGGGACCAATTGCAGCCAAAGGCATGAGTAAGGACGCCTCTCTGTGTGACTGTGCTGCCCAGCCTCGTGAGCCAACTAAACCTCACCTGCCCTTGAGAAGGAGGAGATGGAGGGCTCACCAAACATCCTCTAGACTCCGTGTGCCACAGAGGCAGGGCTTTTGGTCTGTCTTGTTTATTGTTGTATCCCCAATGCCTGGAAAATGGTAGGTGCTCAATATTTGCTGAATGTATGAGTGAATGAATGAATGAATGAATGACTATAGCCGGATGTGACCAGTTCTGCCCACAGTACTGAAGTGTAATCCCACGGTGCTGTGGGTACAGAGCAGGGATGGTGGGAATCGGAGATGGGACAGCCTGAGCAAGGGCATAGAGTTGGCTCCACAGTCAGGCCGTCTTTAGGCAAAAGTCATCCTGAAGAAAGTTGTCTTCTTTCAGTCATCAGCGTCTCTGATTTTGTATACCTTAATTCAAATGTCTTGCTCTTGGTCACGTTTTCTCTTCTCTAGACACTTTTGAAGAGTTTAACCTTATTATGTTATTATTGCCCACGGACCACAGATAACTCACTTTTTTATGAATTCTTGCCCTGCTCTGGACCACAGCATGCTCCTGGGAAGTGGGCAGTTTCTCTCTCCTGAGGGGTTCTGATCTCGGAGGCTTTGGCCATATAAGCCCTTGGCAGTTTCTTGGGTTGCGAAACTTTGGTCTGTGGCCACTGAGTTCACCAGTCCTACCTGGGGTCCCATACCCTCCCAGTGGGTCCATCCTGCTTCCCTCCTTCCCTCCTTCCTGAAGGCCTGAGGTCACTTCACCACCTCAAATCCAGAACCCAGGCCCCAAGCTGGCTCCATACTCAATGTCTCGGCTTCGCCTTGGCTCCATCCACCCAGCCTCAGGCTTTTCCTAGGGATCTCACCCAGCTGGCAGTACCCGCCAGCCCTCCAGCTTGCCTCCAGAGCCAGCTCTGCCCAGCCCCAACTCCTGACATCCCCCATCTTTGTCTACATCATGGCCCACTTACGGTGCTCCTTGGACCCTGGGCGTAACCTTCCTAAGTAACCCTTAAATCTTCCTAGGGCCCTGGGCCTGAGCTGCCCTGAGGGCGGCTAGGGCAAGCAGTAAGCAGTGAAACAGCGTTTTAAAACGATAAAAGCAGGGTTTTGAATTAAACAGACTTTGATTAAAATCTCACCCTGCCACCCTGTGGCCAGGGACGTTGCTCTCTCTGAGCCTCATTTTCTGCATCTGTAAAATGGGGACCACCCCTTAGAGAGGTGCCTGGAGGATTAAAGGAGATAATGACATCAGTGGATCTCGGAGGGGAAGGCAGGAAGCATGCACTCTGGGGGCTCTTCAAAGCACAAGTGCTTCCTCCTCCCCCCAAATCCCCCCCCACCCCCGCCAAGGGCAATGGGGCAGGGGCTGCTGGGCATATGTGACTGGTATGTAGTCTGAAAGATGGCTGAGGGCGTCAGAGGTAACTAAAGTGCCCCTTGGCCCAGCACGTGACACGTGCTAAGCAACCTCGGTAGCACCTGGGTTTCTTCTGTTTCTATTCGCCAGTCTTAAAGCGCAGCCCTTGAGCCGGGAGGCGCCTGCGCAGGGGAAGGCTCCCGCCCGGGAGAGGGGAGGACCCGCCCCCTTGACGCCTGGGCCCGCCCCCTCCGGCGACACGTGCTGCCGGGAGGGCGGGGCCGCCGGAGGTTCCGGCGCGGCGGCGGGCGCGGCTGCCCACGCCCATTTGCATATGCACAGGCTGGATATTTATAACTTCTCTTCAGCCAGTTCCAAGTTATTGATGTCTTAAAGTGACTTTAATCTGAGCCTTCTTTTCTTCAAATGGGCTTTTGATTTCCGGAGTGATATTATACATGGCTGTAAGCTATTGACTGAGCGATCACTGTTGTGTTCTCAATGTGCTGATGCTGAAAATCTGCGATATAAATAAACTTCCTCTGGTAGAATCATTATAAAGCACAAGCAGCAGAAATTTATGGAAAGAACAGATTAAATGCTTAGACTTAAATTCTTCAGTGTGCTGCTGGCCTTAAACTGCTGTGTCTGGAGTTTGGGCTGCTGATTCAGGTGGAAAAAATCAAACGGACACATCGCTTGTCGGTGCATTTTTACTATGATCTATTGTGTTGCCAAAAGAGAAAGCTCAAAAGCTGCCATTGATAATCCTGGTTAAAACTTGCAGCATAAATTATTAAGACGTGTAGTTTCTTTTCGGAGTGGTTGGGGACTGGGGCGTTCAGCACAGTAAAGAAATATAACATCAATATGTGCTTATGCATTGTAATGCGGGACATTTTTATGCCCACAATAAAACATTCTGCCTACAACTATGTTTATGAAAGCAACAGATAGGAAGATCCATAATGCCACTTAATAGAATTAATCACCTCCCATCGGACCAGTTTAAAAGGCTTTTTATTGCATGTTGAAAAGCTCTGACCATAATTAATACTCTGCGCACTGTCAGGTGCCAGTCACAGGGCTGGAGGCAGCTGAGGGACTTTATAGCAGCACACTTGGGCGAGAGGGTTCTCAGGATTCAGTCCAGTTGTCAGAGCTCCAGGCTTGTAAATCAGCCTCTGTGTCAAGGTGTGGCTAGGGCTTTAGGTTCTAAATTTTAAGTTCTGGGCTCTAGATATAAATTCTGAGTTTGTTCTGGTCTCCAGGTTGGTTCTGGGCTCTGGACTGGTTCTGGGCTCTCAACTCTAGATTCTGGGTGACCCATCCTGGGTCCCTGGGTCCCTGGGTCCTGAGTGAGATGGTCTCACATTATGTCTGTGCCCAGAGCCGGGAGGAAGGAGGGCAGGTTTCCTAACGGTCTCAGCTTGGTGAATCCAGTTGACCACAGAAATTCACCCCACGTGTGCTCTTGTTACCATTTCAGCTAGTTTCCAGCAAGAGAGGGAAGCACTGGAAATGCCCATGGCTGGCCTGCCTGGGGCACAGCGTGTGGGCAAAGGCCAGTCACTCAAGACAACAACCTGCTGTGAAACAGACCCCAGACTCCTTGGCTAGGCCCACAGCCAACCAGCCATGGAGGCTCTGGGGCTGGTCACACCCCCCACTCCAAAGGAGATGCCTTTATGTCCTCTGTCCCTTATCACACAGCCGCTGAGTGACTGGAGCCACAGGGAATGTCCCAAACAACCCAGAAAAGCTGAGGAGGTAAAGGGTCAGCCTGAAATAATTGACGAATTGCCCTTTAGAAGCTTCATTCAAGCCAGCAGGAGTGAAGCAGGCAGCAGGAGACAGTGCCCTCCAAGGCCTGGGTGGCACTTCTGGGGAGGCTGGTAGCTGAGCTGGAGCCAGCTAGGACTCTGGCAGAGACTTTTCCAAGTGTGAAAGTTCTTCCTCTTGAAAAGTTGAGCCAGCCAAAACTAAGAGTGACCTCTGAGGGCAGTGAGGTCAGGCTCTGTCTCCCAACACAACTTGGTAGACTTCTCTCCAGTGGACTGGAATCCCAAGGTATGTTAGGCTTGGATGGATGGGTTGTCACCAGGGGCTCAGATTTTTGTGCTTGATGGAGAGGTCGCTGTCATAGGTGTTTGCTGAAACATGAATCATTCCTGAACTGACTCTGGCACCCACTGGAGCACCAGTCATTCAGTTTCCATCTTGGCCTGATATTCCTCTGCACCCTCCCCACCACAGCACCACCACAGTGAGAGCTGTGCTCGGGCCAGTTGGCCTCTCTGATGAGGGAGGCTTGTCCCATCGTGGGCTGTGCACTGCGTCCATGGGAGGGGACTCTGTCTACAGCTGCCCTCCCAGGGGTGAGCACCCTCCTGGGGACAGACCATGCCTCCCCTGCCCCAAGTTGTGCATGAAGTTACAGGACAGCTGGGGAAGGCAAGGAGGCACAGCTGCTGTGGAGGAAACCCTCTTTCATTCCATCAGTCAACAAAAATGCAAAAACTGGACAAATAAGAATTTGAGAGTGACCTTGTCAGGGCTGTCCAGGGCTGGTTGAGCTAGGATCCCAAAGTACCAGGGCCCAGTTCTCAGGTGGATTTTCAGAGTCACATCCCAGCCCCACTTGGGGGACTCCCCTGACCCCAGGCAGCTGCTGGGGGAGGACATTGGTGAGCCTGCAGGAAGGGAGCAGTGAGATGTCAGCACCCCCCCGCCCCGCCCCGTCCTTCTCAGGGAGCAGGGCCAGGGGTCAGCATGTTGCAGAACTGACTCACACTTGAGGCAGTAAAGCAAGGGTGTCCTGAAGTTCCAGCGGCCATGACTGTTCAGCAAGCCCGGGAGAAGGGGTGGCAGGTTCGCGCTGAAGCCACAACTGGCATCCCTTGAGGAAAGGTGCACGGGGAAGGGGCAGTGTCTCATCCTGACTGGGAGAGTTTTCTTCTCAAGGCCAGTGTCTCCTGCTGGGTTTATGTAAATGAGCTGTAGGATCTGGTCAGGCAGACAGCCCATATGGGGCACCCTGCCTGGTTGGGGTTGAGCGCCCAGCCACGTGCCAGCCCACCCAGACTGGCACAGAGTTAAAGGCAGTCTGGCACTTGGCAATCAGACCTGTCCTCCAATAGCTATCAGGGCCCTGGCAGTAGCCAGGCCCCTGCTTTCTCTGCCCACAGCCCTGCTAGCCTTGGAGCCCCCACCCGGGAGCTTTCCTGATCCTTCCCTGCCCCGTGGCCATGAGTGAGCCCTAAGGCCTGAGTGAGTAGGGGACGGGATTTGGGGGCACAAAGCTGGACTCAGTGAGTAGTTTCCTGGGGG
The DNA here is from genome assembly GCA_030848825.1 of Tadarida brasiliensis. Taxonomy (NCBI): domain Eukaryota; kingdom Metazoa; phylum Chordata; class Mammalia; order Chiroptera; family Molossidae; genus Tadarida; species Tadarida brasiliensis. The sequence goes on along the minus strand of CM061270.1, from coordinate 65,097,575 downwards.
ACTTCTGGGATGAGTTTGCTAATAGAGATGTCTGTTCTGAGAGGTCGTGATACCACCTGTCATTAACCTGGGCACCCTGCCCAGGGTTCTCACCAAGAAATCGTAGGCAGCTGCTTGTAGGCCGGTGAGTGATTTGCAAGGACCACAAGAATATTTGCATAAACATATGTATGGAAGTGTGCATTTATTTGCATTCATTTGCATAAATTGCTGGCACCTCGAGCTGTCATTCCTTAATTTAATTTTAATTTTTTTCAGTAAATTTCTTTGAGCTTGGAGTGCGGATCTGGACACTTTGGGACTAAGAACAAAAAGGCAAAAACAACAGCAGCACTGTGGCATGAGACCAGAGGTTCTCAAAATTGCTGCACATTAAAATTTCCTGGGGAGCTTTTAGAAATCCTGGTGCCTAGGTCACTCCCCTGCTCCCCCCCCCCACACACACACACACACTGTTGGATCAGAAACTCTGGGGGTGGGGCCCAGACAGCAGTATTTGGGGGTGTTTTTTTTAAGCCTCCAGATGAGTCTGTTGCACGGGCCAAGGTTGAAAACCGATACCTGAGGACAGGCCCATGTCAGATCAGACCAGCCTTGGCCTCCACGTGGAGAGGGGCACCTCACCTCGCCTCCCTCAGAGTATAGGACACTCCAAACTTAGGTCCAATGAGGTATGTGAAGTGCCAGGGCCATACCACACACAGTCCAGTGTGACATGCCCCTCCACCATCACCGTCACTGTAGTGCCATCCGTGCAGAACCGGCTGCTCCTCTGGCCCTGCCACCCAGATCACCCTGAACTTCACCCAGGCCTCCCGTCATCAGCCCTAGGAGTACTGAGCGCTCCAGGGTGGGGCCTGGGTTCTGTTCTGGCTGAGACACATGGTCCTTTCTCCTTCCAGATGACCTCCAAGCTGATGAGCCCATCACTGCCCAGATGCCTGGGAAGTGTGTCCCTGCGAGGGGCATGCCGTGAGCTCCAGAGCGAGCCTGCCCGGCCCTGCCCACCTCCCACTCCTTTCTGCAGGCTGAGAGAGAGCCGAGCACCGCGCTTGCAGGCTCTTCCCTTCCCTGGTGGGTGCTGCCTGGAGTAAGAAGAAATCTAGAAACCTGGGAATGCCTAACATCGCCCAGTGCAGTTGCTTCCCAGGGTTCTGCCCTCTGCAGCTTCCCACTCTCCCTGCCTGAGGCCATGACTGCACTGGACCCCAGAGCTGCCGGCCCTCCGAGCCCTCCTGCTCTGTGTCTCCGTGCCACGAACTCTGGGGGCAGCTCTTTCTCTACAGCTTTCTGTTCAAATCCTGCCCATCAAGACCCAGCGCAGTGCCTCCTATTCCTAGACACGTTCTCCAACCCAGCAGCTACTCATTCATTCCCTCTATCACTCATTCAAATGTTACCTGAAACCTGTTTGGGGCCAGACGCTAGGCACTGGGGTTCAGAGGCCAGTCAGACCCAGGCTCCGCTTTTGAGAGCTTTTCCGAGCAGTGACCCAAGCCCAGTGCTGCCCCTCCCGAGCCCCCACCAGAGCAGGGGAGCGGCTGGCTCCTCCCGTGCAGGTGCGTCCCGCTAGCAGGTGCTCTCAGGGCCGGCCACGCAGGTCTCCCGGACGGGACACAGGCACAGCCGGTCACTGGCCTGCAGGGGTTGGACAGGAAGGGAGTGCCGGTTTAAGGACCTGCAGAAGGGACCAGCGGGTGGCATCTGAACCCAGTCTTACAGAGTGAAGGAAATTTTCTGGATGAGGAAGAGAATATTGCAGACAAAGGGAACAGCGTGTGCCGAGAGCAGCCTGGGTGCCGGCCCTCCACACGCACACCTCACGCCTCCCTTCCCTTCGGAATCATTGTCCCCCAGTGAGTGTATAACCACACGTCATGCCAGGAAGGCCCAAGAGGGCAGAAAGCAGAACAGCTGGGTGGCTTTGATCTCCTCCCCACCTGCACACAGCGGCGCTCAGGGGTATAGGGTGACCGTGTTGGGCACAGCCTGGGGGGAGAGACTAGGGTGCGGCTCAGCCTCTCACCATTGGTGCCCGTGCGGGGGCTGGAGCTGCCCTGCGGGCCCACCCTCAGTCAGCCTCCGAGCACAGTGGCCGCAGCGGCCGCCCAGAGAAGAGGGGCCCCACCCGGGCAGCCCGGCTCTTCTTGGGTAATTACTTCCAATGAGAGTTTGTAAAAACAGTACTCTGGCTTTATTATAGAGTCTAATAGGTTCAGCTTCTCAAGAAAAAGAGACTGTCAGACTAAATAAGTGTGGGGAAGTGACTGGGCGGAGAGGGGTATCATTAAAGCCAGCAGCGCAGCGGAAATAATGGGGACCGTGTGAAAGGTCCTGTGTCTGGGAAATCAATCCCGAAGGTCAAGGGACATGGCTGGTGTGTCCAAACAGGCCTGCCCTTCCTACATCGTGGTCTCAGACCCATCTGTCATTGCCTGGAGCCCAGCACCCGGGGGCCACCCTGAGACCCCTCCTGTGGGTACCAGAGGCTGCTCTGGGCTCTGGGAACACAGGGAGTGGAAGGTGGCATCTCTACCCCACCAGAGCTCACAGCCTAACCAGATAGAGTTCAGCCTGCAGAGATCACACATCGAGCAGAAGGATTGGCAGGGGAGAGGCCTGAGCTGGAAGACAGGAGGCAGAGTCGAAGGGGAAGAGGAAGGGAGGATGTCTGGAGAGCCCACCTGTTGACCCTTGGGGACCCCTGGGAGGGGTCTGGGGGCGTCCTTCACAGGCTGGCGCACGCCGAGGACCCCGCCAGCCAGTGTGACAGCATGGCAGGAGTGCAGGACATGATGGCTGGTCCGTGAGGGCGTGGAGATGTGGGCCCACATAAGGCAGGCCAGGGCCTGGCTCCTCCCTGGTGGCCGAGGCTCCTTCCTGGGTGGGATGCCTAGGCTCCCGGCTGACACTGTAAGGCAGACCTGACCCTCTGACCTTGCAGGTGGTTCCTGATCACCTCAGGGGCACAGCCCCCCTTCCTACTTCTTCCTTATCAGGATTTTCTAATCTTCCTAGAATAACTGTGGCAATCACTTGCATGGTGGTTAAAGACCATTTGCAGTATGAAAATCTAAAATGATGCCTAGGCTTTCTGGAATGGCAGGAGGTGGGTGATGTATTGCCCCAGACCTGACCTTGGGTAGGCCTGGCAGGAGGGGTGGGCACAGACAGAAACCCAGAGCAGATGAGCACAGAGAAATGCCCCCTCCCAAGAGACTGCAGAGGGCAGAAGTGGGCGGGAGGGATCCCTGTCCCCCCACACAGGCTCACAGGACCGCTCTGAGCTGCCTCCTCGCCCCCGTCCGCTGGCTGTGCCTTCTCCCCCGCGATGGGGTTTGCAGAGCTCTGAGCTGCCATCAGCCCTGGCATCTGGGGTTCCATTTCACGTCCTTCTCTACCTGGGTACCTGAGCTGATTGTGCCCAGCTCCAGTTCACTAATTCTTACAGATCTTTTACAACGATTGATTTATGTGCTCATCGATGCCTCCCTCTCCACGGCAGCCCGCTCCCTCCCCAGCTCTCAGCTGTGCCTTCCACCTGCAGACACCCGACAGGTGTGCTTGGCTGGCTGGCTGTGCACCTGGGCGATTTGGAGAAGGGGCATCGGAATGGTCTGGACTAGCAGAGGGCAGTGCAGAAGAAGGGGGTGCTGGTGGTGTGCGAAGGGGGGAGGAGTATGAGAGAGATGGGGTTGATTCTGAGCAGCCTCTTTGAGCGGAAGAGACAAACCTGACTCACTTTCTCTCATAAAATCCACCAATGGCCCCAGTCTCCTGTGGGATAAAAACCATGGGGGACGCATTTCTTTCACGGGTGGATATAGGCCTGCCTTTCTCTGTGGCTTCTCTCCCTGTTTCTCACACGCACACACCACATTCAAACACACATGTGCTCATACACATGCATACATACATGCTCACGCACAGCATACATTCATGCCCACTTATTTACACCACACACTCCAACACACACACGTCCCTGTCATTCACACCTCGGCCCTCCAGCCCCCCTGGCGAGTTCCTACTTATCCTTTGAATGTTCCCTGAACTGTGCCCCTTTGGAAGCTCCCTGAGCCCCACGGAGCAGAGCCAGCCGTCCGTCCCCCCCGCACCCCCGCACGCCTCTGCCCAGTAAAACTCTTCTCACTCGGCATCACAGTGTGTCCCCCATCAAACCGTGAACTCCCCAGTCTGCGAACATCTCCATTCGCATGCATTCCCTGGTACCCCACCCAGTGCCCAGCACACAGGAGACAAACACCTATTTAATGGATAAATGCATGGGCCAAACAGACACAAGCTGCCTCGAGTTTCCAGAACTCAGGGTCTCAGAGTCAGCCTCTGAGAGGGGATGTCCACTCCTCAGCTTCATTCAGCTGTGGACTCAGTCACCTCTCCAGGACACCCCTAACCTCTAAGCCTCTCTAGAGCCCTCCCGGCTTTCTGACCAGTCCTGGGCACTTGGAGCTCTCCAAGGTTCTGAACTTGGAGGCTCTCTCTCTCTCTCTCTCTCTCTCTCTCTCTCTCTCTCTCTCTCTCTCTCCCCCCCTCTCTCTTTCTTCTCCTTCTCCTTCTCCTTCTCCTTCTCCTTCTTCTTCTTCTTCTTCTTCTTCTTCTTCTTCTTCTTCTTCTTCTTCTTCTTCTTCTTCCTCCTCCTCTTCCTCTTCCTCTCCTTCTCCTTCTCCTCCTTCTCCTTCTCCTCCTCCCCCTCCCCCTCCCCCTCCTCCTTCTTCCTTCTCTTCTTCTTCTTCTCCTCCTCCTCCTCCTTCTCCTTCCTCTTCCTCTATTCCTTCCCCTTCTGCTTCCCCCTTGCCCTTCTTCTTCTTCTTCTTCTTCTTCTTCTTCTTCTTCTTCTTCTTCTTCTTCCTCTTCCTCTTCCTCTTCTTCCTCTTCTTCCTCTTCTTCCTCTTCTTCTTCTCCTTTCCTCCCTCTCTCTCTGCCTCAAACTCTGTCCCGGCTTCTTGGCTCTAGTCCCTCCAGCCAAGAATCACCCACCACCTTCCAAGGGTACCCTATAGTGGAAAGAAGCACTATTTCTAAATAGGCTGTAGACAGAACACAGCTTCATGAAGGCATAGAGCATTGTGAGAACCCAGAGGATGGAGTGAGCTCCCCACCCCAACCCCATACATCAGATTCAACTGTGTCCCTGGGGCCAGACACAAGTCTCCTCCTCCCCTGGTCCTGTGGCCCAGTTCTAGCCCCTGCGGGGGGGGGGGGGGCACCTGCATCACAGAGTGACTGTAGGACTACCTTCCCTCCAAACCCCCTGGTCCCCTAGCTGCTCCCAGCCCATCTGCTTTGGCCTCCCTCCTGGCCTTTCTGAAACCCACCCTTAGGCTTCTAGTCCCCACAGAACTGTTCAGGATCCTGACCTCACTCTCTTAGATGTTTAATTCCCTGGACGTCAGCCCTCTCCAGCTCCAGCATGTCACCCTAGAATCCCAACTCACTGCAGAGCCCTCTGCACACTGGCTGGACCTCACTTCTCACCCAGCTCAGCCAAGCTCTGGCCTTTTCCCAAGATCTCTTAGCGCTGACCTCCCATGAAATTTTTTCATCCTCTCCTGCTCAGAGTATTCCCATTAGCCCCTTGATCTCCATCCTCTAAGTAGGGGAAGGAGCCAGATGGAAGCCTCTTTGCTGGGAGCAGGAAGGACTAACAAGCTGCTCATGTCAACCTAACCAGGGCACTTCCCTCCAACTGCAGCCTCAGGGTTTGCCCAGTGGCCTTCCCTGATCAGCCAAGGGCCTGCCCCCACCTCTGCAGTGACCACCCTCTGGGCCAGGCTCCTTGAGCTGGTGCTGGGGTCCTAACACTCTACCCTCTGACCTCCCCCATTCTTTCCGCACAAAAGACCATTCTCTTTGGCTCCTACTCAGCTGCCACAAGGCAGGAGCTGTTAGTGAAGGTGACCGGTTATTGGCTTGTGTTCGGGCAATTCTTACCATTCAGGCAGCTGGGACCTGGGGAGCTGAGAGGACCACCTCTCTCTGGCCATTGCCTGTGAAGGCTCTTATTCTGCCCTGAGGCTTCGGGCTGCTCCTGGGCTCAGTGGAGCTGTGGAGGTGGTCGGTCCTTCTCAGGAGGACCTTTCAGGGCTCTTCAAAGCCACTGGAGCCAAACAGGGTAGACAAATCCCTTCCCAGCGAGGACCTAGACAGTGAATTTAATGATGCTTTAGCAGCCGTAGATTGGCATACAAATTGTGGGATCATCACCGTTGTTATTAATACTGATGTCTCCTGAAGTTAGAGGGGCTTGGTTTTTGTATTCTTTCCATCCAACTCCATACAACTGTGACGTTTCAGGTGGTTCTGTTGGATCATCTTTTGGGGAAGTTATTCTTACCACCAAGAACATGTCTGCATCTGGTCTGCAGTCCACCCTGAATTCTAATCAGGAGGGAACTTCTTGTGCAAAACATGATGCCAGGTGCTCAGGAGGCCAGAGAGGAAAGCCCTCTGGGAAACTGAGGCCTGGAAAGGAGACAGACAGGCATTCCTCCGGAAATGGGCAGCCAGAGATCCCTGCTGTGATTGAGGCACCAACAAGGTCTCGTGGGACCACGTGCAAGTCTGTGACCAGGAACTCAGAAAGAGTTCTCATAGGATGGGATTTCAGCTGAGGCTGAGGGGTGGGTGGGACCCTAAGACCCATGTGTTGGGGAAGACTTGGCCAAAAGGGGCAGAAAAAGACACTACCAACGGGAAGGAATAGGTCATGCTGGGTATGAACTTAGAGGTTTGAGGGATATGTGGGGATGTGACTAGAAGGTGCAGCTATGAACACAGGTAGGGACAGGTCACAGAAGGTGCTAAGTGCCATGGTGAGGCGTCAGGAATAAGGGGCCAGGCCTTCCTTGGCTGGGCGGGCCCTTAGGTGAGAAAAGAGCCCTTACTCAAGGTCACAGGGGCATGGTGGTGACTGTGTGGCTTGATGTGGGTGTCCAAGTCATGCCGACCCCAGCCAGCCCAGGCTGGCAGCTGCCTCTGGTCAGTCCTTGGGCCTAAGGGACAGCAGCACAAACTCTGGGGAAGAGAAGGTGCTGTTTCTGTTGGTTTTATAGGGTTTCAGATATTTTGAAGGAAACAATTTAAATAACATTCATATCATCGTGGAGGGCGTGAGATGTTCCACCCGGGAGGTCGTCCACAGTTCCGCCCCGCAAGCATGTCAAGCGCCCACTGGGGCGCAGTCCTGGGTCAGGGGCCGCAGGGACAGAAAGGACCTTTGGGGCCAAATTTCACCCCTTAGAACTGGGTCTTGTCGCCTAGCGTTGGACAGCGGGGAAGAGGCAGGCTGGTGATGGTTCCGAGGGCTTTGTGCCCATTCGGGTACATGGCAGGAGTTTTCATTTGGACAAAAGGACAACCAGAAGGTCTCCTCAGTAAAACTCTAGGTCAGGCAAGGAGTCTGTCTTCTCTGGAAGACCCTGTTTTGGGGAGGGTTTGCCCGCCGGGTGCCTGGGCTGGTGTGACGGCCAGTCGGGGGCCCTCCCCTCCCACCCAGGCGGGATGCGCGGTCCGCAGGGTATCTGAGTCCATGTTACCTGGAGGCCGGAGCCCAGCTGGCCCTCAAGGCCGGTGCTGAGCCCAGTGCAGGAAAGGAGAGGGGAGCTGTGTACAGTCCGATCAGCTGCTGGAGGAGGAGGGAGCCTTGGCGGGGCGTCTGCTCCGAGCGCTCCCCGCCCAGCTGTGTCCCCGCCGCAGGAGGCCGTGTGTGCGAAGCCACCACTTGCCCCAGTGTCTGCACACGTCAGCTCCTCTGCTTCCGGATGAATTATCCTCTGGGCGTGCACGACACCATCTTTGCTGGGCTTTCTCGGTATATTTCACAACTGCTCTGAGTTTATAATTTTTTCAGGTCTTTTATCAAATGTGTGTCATAAATACCACTGGGATCGGGAGCATTTATCACCTCGCTGGGTTCGTACTGGAGCTCTGAAAAAAATGATTTGGCCGCGCACCCTTTCTCGGGGCTCTGATTTAATGGACTTCCCTGCTGCGGAGCCACTGGAATTCGTTGCCTTTTAATATTTGACACCGCTTCCTCTTTATTACCACCTCAGACAGCCCTTCCAGCCCAGCTGCAAAGAGCCCATTAGTCTCTGACAAATAACGTGTCGTTCGGTGAAAAATATGCAGAAGTTTGGCTGCAACTTCATCTCCAGTCTTGGTTCTGTTTGTGGCCTCACTCGCCTCCAGACAAAGCATCCAGCCCCAGGCCACCCTCCCCATGTCCCCTTTCCCTCTGAGGCCACTTACTGCTGGGTCCAAGAGCCAGTTCGCCCTACCTACTTACAATGGGATTTGAAGAGATGAGGTATTTGGAGATTTCCAAGTGTCCATCAGCAGATGACTGGATAAATACAATGTTACATACGTACAATGGAATAACATTCCGCCTTAAAGCGGAAGGAAATTTTGATACATGCTACAACGTGGGTGAGCCTTGAGTACATGATGCTCAGTGAAATAAGCCAGATACAAGAAGACAAATATGGTGTGATTCCACGTATAGGAGGAGGTGGATTCGTAGAGACAGAAAGTAGAGGTGGCTGCCGGGGGCTGGGAGAGAGAAGAACGGGGAACGGGGGTGAGGGGGGGGACTGTGGTTTGATAGATACAGAGTTTCAGTTTTGCAAGATACAAATACTTCTAGAAGTTGATTGCACAACAGTGGAAATGTACTTAACACTACTGAACTGTACACCTAAAAATGATTAAGATGGTAAAATTGATCACAATTTAAAAACAATAATAACTAACGTCGAAGTGAACCAGCAAAGGAGAAACTGAGACAGAGAGAGCTCTCTGCATGCTGGAGTCCATCATTTATTCACGCTCTCTACATCAGCGGTTCTTGCCGCATCACTAACAGTTGTAAGATGTGGTGGCTTCAAACAACAACCACTTATTTAGGCCGTGATTCTGGTTTGCAGTTTGGGCTGGGCTCTGCTGCTCCGGGTCAGGCTCAGCTGATACTGGGGGTGGGAAGAGCTGGCTCATCTCTGCTCCACAAGGTCTCTCTAGCCCAGCCTTGTTCAGACAGTGATGGTGGCAGGGGTCCCGAGAGAATGGGCCACAACAAGCAAAGCCTTGGAGGCCATGGCTCACACTCAGACACGGTTCTTTTTACCATATTCTATGTTCCTAAACAGTCACAGGGACTGTCACAATTCAAAGGGTGGAGAGAGCGACTCTGCCCCTTGGTGGGAGGGGCTGCAAAGAATTTTTGCAGTCTACTGCATACACTGTATTTATATTGAAGATAAAAGTGTAAATAAGATGCCATGAACTGCAGGAGGCATGTAAATAAATCATTACAGCGTATAGCACACTCTAAAGGTGATCCCAGGGTGCAAGGGGCACCTGCGGAGGAGGGCGGAGGACGGGGCACAGAATAACAGCTGAAGTGGTATTGAAGAATAAGTGGTCATTAGCCAGAGGAAGAAGGGACACAGAAAGATCTGGGCAGAGGGGCAGAGAAATGAGTGAAGGCTGGGAGGGGCCCTGCCTGGGTGAGGCTTCGTGGGGAGAGTAGGGCCCGCCCTGGAGCGTAGGACAGGGGTGGGCGGGGGCTGGCTTTCCCCCTCAGCCTAGAAGGGTTTATTTAAGCTGACGGTGGGTTGCTGTGTGGAGGGGGACGGGCCGGAAACAGGGACATCCCCGAGGCTGCTGCCATGAGCATGGCGGGCTCAAATGGGACTCGGGCATGAATGGGGCCAGACGAGAAGGGACTTGGTGGGGGGAGGAGCCAAGGAGTCCGCTGGCCTGTGCTTTCCGCCCAGATGTCAACCAGGGCTGGGGGTTTCCTGCGGAGGGGAAGGGCAGGGAGCAGAGGGCAGCTGCTCACACGGGCAAGCAGGGGCCCCATGGCGTTTCGCAGGCACAGGGGGTACACCCCACTCAAAACTGGGAACGACCACTCCAAGACCAAAGAGCCGGCCAACAGAGGAACCCCAAAGTCAAAGCTTCTCTCCCAGCCTGCTGAGGTTCAGGCTGGCAGCCCTGTCACACACCAGGCCCCCACACCTCTCCCAGAGGAGGCCCCAAGGGTCTCCGGGCCTTCCCATCTTCCACAGCCTGAAGCAGCCGAATTCTGCAGGGCGCTGGGGTGCTGCTGGGGTTCACTCTGGTGCCGTGCTGGCCAGGCTTCACCCCTGCCTGCAGACCTCCGACCTGTGCACGGGGGCTGGCTGGAAGGCTTCCCCGGGAGCCCACGGTCACCAAGCCCCTCAGACGGTCACCAAGCCCCTCAGACGTTAAGGGGCTGTCCTTTGCCGAGACGGGGTGGGCAGGAGGGCAGCTCGAGCCCAGAGCTGGTGCTGCTTCCTCCTGTGGACCCTGGGTCCCGGGTCCCGGAATGCCGCCTCCCCGGCTGGGCACTCAGCGGCAGCAGTAAGCCCGTTCCAGCTGATCAATACTTCCAATGAGCATGGGCCCTGCTGTGAAAAGGAATCCCCTGGGGAGCACTTTCAGAGATTGAAAAATTCTTCTGAAACTGAGTAATCCAGATCTTAAATCCAGATTTCCGCGAAGAGGGGGTAGACAGCAGCTGCAGTTACGGTGACCTGGATCTCCACGCACCTTCCAGATCCCGGGGAGGGGCATTGCTGCTGGGGCTGGGACCTTGGTTTCGAAGTAAAACCTTGCCACGGTCAGAGCGCCTGGGCCAGAGGCAGTGGTTCACCCAGCAGGCAGGTGGGGCTACATCTGTCACTCACAGCAGGGTGACAACCAGGCGCAAGGGAGCAGGTGCCCTTGGTGCCTGAAGGCTGGGGCAACATGCCCAGGGTCACGTAGCCAATTAGTGGCAACATTGCAGTGAGAACCAGCATCCAGGTCTTTGGAATTCCAGCCAGAACTCTTCCCCGCTCACTGCTTCACTCAAAAGGTGACATCGTCCACCTGGCTCGTGCTTTGGGAAAGAATTCAGTTGGTGGCTCCTTTGAGAGCTGACGTGTGAGCATAGAAGTTCAGCCTGAGCCCACCTGACCCTGCAGGCTCTCCCTTAGCTGGCTCTCCACGCCCAAGCCGAGTGCTCACGCTGCAGGTGCCCACCGCCTCGCCCCCAGCCCAGACCCCCGCCACCGCCTCCTGAACCCTCCTGCACCCGTCCCCAAACCCTGACCCCAAAACTAAACCTATCATCGCCTCCCTTCCTGATGTCCCTCTAGAAACCTGGAAGTGGTCCTCACACCTCCTCCGTCCACGTCCCCCCAGCACTGAGGGACACAGCATCCACAGCCTAAATACTCACCTTTCTCTGTCCTTCCGTGACTTATGGTCCAGGCGTTGGTCACATCTCTTTCGGATTATGGAGTCCTCACCACCATCAACAGTAACAGCGAGCCTACCGTGTTCGTTAGGGACTTACTCTGTGCCAGGCACGCAGCTGAGGGGAGGCAGAGTTCAGGTTCTCCCAGGTCTGACCCTGAGGCCCAGCTGCGTGCCTCCCCCCCTCCCCCGTCACTCCCTGTCCTGCCTCTAACGTGGCTGCAGAGGGATTTGTCTGAAACCCGGATGTAACCTTATCACCCTGCACAGATCCCTGGTGGCTCCCTGGTGGCCAGAGGTCAAGCTTGAGTCCCCTCAAAAGGTTCCTGAGGATGGGGATCGCACCCCATCCTCCCCAGGCCCTTGCTGCCCTGTACCTGCCCCCAGCACTCCACGCCCTCCATGCGGAGCTTTGTGCCCACCGCTGCCAGTCCAAGCAGCCTTTCAGAGGCCTCAGCCAGCGCCCCACACGCGCACCCCTGCAGGTGGCCCTGTGACTGCAGCCTGGCCGGATGTGGGGATGGTGGGGGTCCGTGGTTTGCCATTGCCCCCACACCTCTGTCCCCTGTGTGGGGTGTGCTCCAGGACCCCCATCTCACCGTCTTCCATGGCCTTCAGCTGTCAAAGGCCAGTGTGGCCTCACAAAGAAGAGCCTGCCTGACCTCAGAGCCCACAGGCCCCTGCCCATCCTTGAGCATCTGACCTTCACCAGGCTCTGGGAACAGATGGAGCCTCCGTCCCCATTTCACAGATGTAGAAACAGAGGCTCAGGGAGCGCAGCGGCTTCTCCACGGACATTCAGGTGTCAGAGCAGCGCTAGGCTCAGCGGGCATTTTGGCAGGCAGCCGGTGCCAGCCTGTGTGGACAGAGATGGCTATTCAGAGTGGAGCAGAGCCCACTGGAGGGTAATTCCTGAATACCAGCCAGGGTTCAGCATAGACCTGGTGGTCTGGGCTGGAGGTAAGGGGCTTAGAGGACAGGGCTCAGTTTTGCAGACCACCCTCTCCCATTCACCTGCCAAAGGATATAACCTGCCTAACAATAGTCTAGGTAATTCTGGCCCCCAAATCCGGGCCTCTGATGTCCAGCTACCAGCAATGCCAAGGGCAGGCTCTGTCCAGGGGTCCAGGGGTAAGCAGGCAAGGTGAGGCTTGTGGGAGCATGGATCAGCCAAAGGCCCGAACTTTTGCAAATGAAAGAGTTTACATAAGCTAAGCGGGGCAGTCATCAGGCTCTCCTCCTTCCCCTTTCTGAGCCTGGAGATGGGTCTGGGGGAAGCTTCTGAGCCCATGGGCCTGGGGCATTCTCTGTGTGCCAGCCCCAGGTGGCCACGACACCAGGCAAAGGTAGGTGTGCATCAGGGTGGGAAGGCTCCAGAGGCCACTGCCTGGGACCTGCTGGGGCTACAAGTCAGGCTGTCTGGAGCTGAAGCCCCAGGCGAGGGTGGGACCTCAATGACACAGGATGTGGGAGGAGGTGCGGACAGTCCCTGCCCCTGGCTTGCTCCCCCAGCTGTCCCCAAGTGTGATGAAAGGAAGCTCTCACCAGGCTCCCCTCCACCCTTCCTTTCAAGGGACCCCTTCCCAAGAAGCCCTCCCCAGCCATGGCTAAAAGTGTCTAACATAAGGGACGCTGTTTTTGCAGGTTTTGTGGTCTCTATTCCTTTGAACCATATCCAGCCCATCTTACATCACAGTGCCATGCTTTACTTGGCATCAAACCCATCGGCACTCATTGGCATTTGGAGAACTTGTCCCGTAGTGATATAACAGTTTTTAATTGTCTGTGATAACGTATTCTCTATGTTTCCAATTGTCACTATGGGACTCTTTGCCCCGGACCTTTCAATTTCTGGGTTTGATTTTTTTTTTTATTGTTTTTTTTTTTTTTTTTTTTTTTTTGCTTTTGAAAGTTGTGATTCCTTTGGTTATGTGGCCCCTCCCAGTTGCCGCTTGTTTACGCATTATGTTTGTGACTTCTTTTGACTGTCAGTGTTGAGCCAGTCTTGCCAAGAAACAGTATCAAGTATTTTCCTATTTCTCTACTTCTTGGAAAAAAAAATTTTTTAATTTAAAAGAAATAAAAAAAACTCTTAATGGGAACCTGGCCCTGTCTGTCTTCTCTGTTCTGCAGAAATGTTGAAGGAATTGAACCAGCAGCGCAGAGCGAAAGCCTTTACAGACCTGAAAATTGTTGTTGAAGGCAGAGAGTTTGAAGTCCACCAAAATGTTCTAGCTTCCTGCAGCTTGTATTTCAAGGACCTGATTCAAAGGTTTGCCTTCCTTCCAGCTGTGGTCGGGTCTGTTCCTTTGTAGGACGCTTTTGTGTCGCTTTTCTCCTCCCCTCTCTTGCAGGTTCCTGGAGTGTGACTCCCTGTCACAGAGCCAGCAGCCATCTCTCCTCCTCCTCCTCCTCCTCCTCCCCCCGAGTGCCTCTCACACGCAGCCTCAGAGCAGCCACCGCCCCAGCCCGGCCCACACACGGGCCTCTGCCAGCAGCAGTCAACACCCCTGCCCGGCCCTGAGGAGCCTGCGTTCTCAGTGGCTCACAAGCCCTCCCTGAGATTAGGAGGACTGTAGACTCCACATTAAGGGACCACTGCACACTGCCCCCCGCCCCGGGCCCGCACGGGGTACCCTGCACCATCGTCACTGCGTCGATGGTGAACTTAATGCCAGGAAAGCACGTCAGGCAGATGGGCCCCCGCTGAGGAGCACAAGGCACCCAAGGGGCAGCTTCCCCTCAGCCCGAGTCGGCGATAAGAGACTTGTAGCCAAAGCCTCATTCACGCTGCATGTCTTGGTACTTGCACACTGAGCCTAAACCGGCGCTGTCTGAGCCCAGACCCGGTGTGTCCTAGACACGGCCTCTCTCAGCGTTTGCTCCCTCCCCACCTGCCCTCTGCCCTGGCTATTTCTACCTGAATGAGTCTTAATGGTGCATGAGCATCTTTTTTTTTTTTTTTTTCCATTACGTTGATTTTTTTTAATTTGTCTGCTTCATACCCTTGCAAAGAAGTCAGGGGCCACCTTCTAGCTCCTTAGTGAGAGGGTGCAGCTGAGGGGCCAGCCCAGGGTAACACTCCTGTTTCTCTCACCCATCAGCAGATTAATGCCGCTGCTCATTTTGCCTTGCAGCCTCTCCGGGGAGGACGCTGAGCCGGGACTGTGCTCAGAGTGGGAGGACAGGACCTCTGCTTGCTTCCCAATGCTGTGTTTGGACTTGCCAACTAACCCCAGAGTGACTGTGTTTTGTTTCAGGATGGCACACTGGCTGGCATCTCCTTTCCAATCCATTGTGTCCTTTCAGTCAGAGCTGAGCTGCCCGGCGTGCAAAGCCCTGCCCAGCTGTGTTGGCCCCAGCCATGCAGGAAGGGGCAGGCTCTCTGTGACTTCCAGTCCATGGACAGCTTGGGTCTCCCGCCCCCACTGCTTGGGTTCTCTCTGCCCGAGCACAGGAGTCAGGGGCATGAACTCTGGGGTGAAGGGGCATGTCTAGTGGCTTCCTCAGGCCAAAGGAGGTCTTTGTGCTTCTATTCTTGGCAAATTCTGGAACTAGCAGTGACGGCCCCTGGCTGCTGGATTGCAGAGGTGGCATCCTAGGGCCTGGGTCCCTGCTCCAGACCAGTGGGAGAACAGAGGGGGCAGGCTGGCACTAAGTGATGACCCAGCCTGGGCTAGACAGATGTGGGCAAGAGGGACACAGGAGGCAAACTCTTGCCCACAACAGAGAAGAAGACACGGCTAGGTGGAAACTCAAAGTAGTGAAGGCTCCGGGACAGGCAAAAAAAAAAGGAGGAAGAACATTCCAGGCAAGAGATGGGCTACCTAGAACGTTCTGGACCTCAAGGAATGTTCTGGGATGTTCTAGAATGTTCTAGGTAAGGGATGGGTTGCCTGGAATGAAAAGTGGAGGACAGAGAGTGTCATGAGCATTGGGGAAGGGGAGATGGCCTTCCCAGAGATGGGTGTGGCCTGGGGTGGGATGGGCAGACAGGCCCTGACTCCTGGGCCGTCGGGCGCAGAGGGGAGGGGTGCCCACCTGAAGGTGGGAGAACTTGGCATGTGCCCCAGTGACCCTGACTGAACAGGATGGGTGCTGGAGCTGAGAGGCAGTGCCCGAAGGAGAGAGGGCACCCCCTTGGGAGCTAGGAGACCTGGGTTCTGCAGCTAACTCTGCCACTCTCCTGTGACCCCAGGCAAGCTGCATCCTCTCTCTCGGACCTCGGGTTTTCTCGTCAGTAAAACAGGAGGTTGGTTGAAACGATGTCCAGTTTCTTTCCAGCTTGGACGTCCCGGGGTGACAAGGGTGGCGAGCAGGACCAGCCCTGGAGGGGCTTCCGAGTACACGCACCAGGACGTAAGAAGAATGAGGTCACAGGGAGGGGGTCCACAGACCGAGGTCAGGGGAGCTGGGGGAAGACGATGAACTAGTGTTTGGCAGCCTGAAGGACAACCAAGTAGAGACTTGGTAGACGGTCAGAGGGATGGAACCCAGACAGGTGTGAGGTCAGGGGAGACAGGAGGGTCCCTCGGGGCGGAGGGGAGGCGGAAGCAGAGCCCAGAGGAGCAGCTGCACTTGAAGAACGTAATGTTAATCTGTAGCCATTTTAAACGTTATGTCCCCGGTCCTCACTGTGAGCACGTCACCATTCGGCCTGTGGCTGCAGACACATGTCCTCTGTGGGAGGAAAGCGGACTCCACAGGGTGATTCCCTTCTGGCCTGTGACATCCTGGAGGTTTTCACACTCTGGAGGTCAGGGAGCAGCTGGTGTTGTCGCAGGTCATTTCGGCCTCCTGGAGTCCGTGGCCCCGGAGAGTGAGCGAGCTGCGGCCCTGCCCGCTGGCCTCCGAGCAGGGCCCCCCCTCAGGCAGCCGCGCTCGTGTTCGCAGAGGGAGCGGGACGATCTGTGGGACACGATGCCCTGGGCCTCACCTTCCCGAGGGTCCGCGTGAGCACTGTCGGGGATCCACCCTGTACTGTCCCGGGACCCTCAGGCCCGGAGGCTCAGGCGGGACTCCTTCCCACCTGCGGCCTGGGGTGGATGGCATGTTTACGATACAGCCAAGCGCGGACACCTCCCCAGGAGCCACGGGGCAGACACGGGGATGCCCAGTCCTTCACTGCTCTCCACTCAGCACACAAGCAGGGCCCCTCCGGAGGCCAGGTCCCACACGAAGCACTAGCCACGACGGGGCTGTGCCGTCAGGGCCCCGGTCTGGAGGGAGAACCTGCAGGCAGGGTGGGCGGTGCAGACAGGGCGGTCCAGAGGCTCAGGGGCCAAGTGTCAACTCTAGCGGGAGGGACGTTCACGGATGCCCCCGGGCGGGCGTGGCCTCTTGTGTGGGTTTTGAACCAAGAATGGGATTGGCCAGGCAGACAGTGGGACCTACAGGAGGGGAGCTAGTGTGAGGCTGAGGACAGCAGGTGACTCACTGCAGCTGCGATGCCAAGTTCGAGGTGAGCACGGAGGGAATGAGGCCTGTGCGGGGGCAGGAGCTGATCACGGGGCTTTGTTTTAGGCCCAGGGGTGTCACGGTCAGATCTGTGTCATGAAGATGACACTCAGACCGAGAGCTGGAGAGCGGGTCTCAGAGCATCCTCTCCCGACCAGCGGCCGGGTTCCCCTTCAGCTCAGCGGCCGGAGCCCCGTCCTCCAGATCCAGGCTCCAGGCCACCCCCGCTTGTCCACATGTTCTTCTCCACACGTGTTCACACCTTTGGTGAGGCTGCGGCAGCTTCTTTTCCTTAGCTTCCCTTATTTAGTTCCATAATCGTCTTCTTCCTCTGATGAGGACAAGACCAGCCCCCAGGAGGCTTGTGGAGATACCTCATCTCATCCTAAAAATCCTCCCACTAACCCAAGAAGCAGGTGTCATGAGTATCCCCACTTTACAGATGAAGAAACCGAGAACCAGCGAAGTCAACACAGCCAGCCGATAGATCTGGGATTCGAATAGAGGTCTGACTCCAGAGCTCATGCTCTTACCCCCCATTGCTAATGCAGAGAAGATGCAGGGTCGTGTCTGTGCACGAAGTCTGTGAGGAAGGAAAGCGAACTCTCAGGGCTGACACTGTGGACAGGCATGCAAGGAAAGGGGAGGCAGTGTGTGTGTGTGTGTGTGTGTGTGTGTGTGTGTGTGAGAAACACGTGTAACTGGCCACAGGATCTTCCCAAGGTAGACCTGCCCACCTGAGACAGGTACCTAAGTCACGGGCACTCACCCCCACACCTGCAAGGGGGCTGTCCTCTGGAGGGAGGCCTGGAGTAGAGGCGGCCTTGGGGAAGAGCACACGAGCTGCCGGGAGCTCAGAGCCTGTGCTGTGAATGCCGGTCTGCCCCACCATCCCTCTGTAGTCCCGTCCGAGTCCCTGTGACAGTCGGGTGACAGCCCTGCAGGGGGAGGAGCCGTGGCTTCGTCTCTGGATAATGTGAAGGCTGGTGCTGTGTGACAAGCACGCCTCACCTGCATGCAGGCCGGAGGGAAACCCAGCAGGGTTTCGTGGAGGAGAGCCCCAGGCTTTGGGAAGGGAGGACATTTTGAGCAGACTAGAACTACTGGGGTGCTGGGGTCACCTCCGCCCAAGTCCAGAGCCACAGAGAAATCCCTTCGCTGCCTCCCTGGGTGCCGAGGAGCTCTCAGGGATGGTTGGGGCCACGGGGGCGCTGGCTGCACTCACTGGCTCAGCTGGCTGCAGGTCCCATCAGAGACAGAAGAGGTGCCCCCTCCCTGCTAGCACTTCTGAGCACGCCCCCAGGTCCTGTGAGGGAGGAAATGGCCCCAGAGAAGAGAGGCCTCCCTGGCCCTCTGCCTCCCAAATCACAAGCCTGTCGGAGCCAACGAAACCTTTGACCTATAGAGTCGCTGCTCCTATCGAATGAAAATGGATGGACAAGTTGACTTCACAAACCCCACGTCCAGGCTCTGGGCTTCTCGTCGTCCGTCTCCCTCTCCAGGGGAAGCTGAAAGGGCCTGAGTGGCACAGATCCTGTGCGAGGGGCACCTGCTAGACTCTAACACATTGCTCAAGCCGTATGCCTCTCCTCTCCTTCCCAGCGACGCCGGGCGCTGTGGGTGGCAGTCTGCCCCTTTCCTGGTGGAACAGACAGGTGTGTCTGGAACACCAGATAACAAAAGGGGAGATTCACACATCTCAGATACCGGCAGAACGAGGTGAGCCAGGCCCATGGCCAAGTCACCGTGCTGGGCCAGGGCCTGCGTGAGCTGCGGAGGTCCTCGGGACCCAGGGGACGGGGGCGTGCCTGTGTTTGTGCAGGGGGCAGAATGAGGGTCACATTGGAAAAGCAAAGTCATCCTCCTGAGCCACATTCATCACCTGCTTTGTGACTGTCCCCCACCCATCACTGCCCCAAAGTTCCCCTCCACTATTCCAGATCCAAGTTGCAAAATTAAAACGTGATCACTGAGGTGTGTGAGGGGTAGGGCTGGGAAGGCCATTCTTAGCCCAGGTGAGGGAATAGCTCATGGCGGAATGTCATCCATTTCTGATATTTGGGACGAGGCGCCTGGCACATCCATAGACCCAGGCCTGCTGTGTCCCCTACCCTGGTCTCTCCCTGGGCCACACCCTCTGTTAGGACAAGGTGACCCCAAGAAGTTACAGTCTTCCGACAGAACCCATGGGCCCTGTGTGGGCTGCCCCTCACTCCCACAGTCCCAGGCCCAACTGTGAGGTTCATAGTCCCAACCTGGTAAGGTTATCGCTGCCCTTTCCTTGCCAGCCCTGGACAGCACCTGTGATGGTGGAGAGCCTGTGTGCCCCCCAGCCATGTGGGCTCCTGTGGGCACCACCTCATCCCCAGCCCTTGCCCTGGCTCAGACTTTGGGCAAGACAAGTCTCCCCACAAGTGTACCCACGCTGGTCCCACCACATCCACCACTCACCTGGGGCCGTGGGCCCCACTGGCCTTCCATCTGCTCGACACCCCTCCTCACAGGTGATTCTGGGGTTCTGGGGATCACGTCACATGCATTTCAGTGTGTGTGTGCATCCTGAGTCCCCCTCAGCTGTTCACCGAGTTCAGTGTGTGCGTGCATGCGTGTGTGTGCGTGCATCCTGAGTCCCCCTCAGCTGTTCACCGAGTTCAGTGTGTGCGTGTATGCGTGTGTGTGTGCGTGCATCCTGAGTCCCCCTCAGCTGTTCACCGAGTTCAGTGTGTGCGTGCATGTGTGTGTGTGCGTGCATCCTGAAGTCCCCCTCAGCTGTTCACCGAGTTCAGTGCGTGCATGTGTGTGTGTGCGTGCATCCCGAGTCCCCCCTCAGCTGTTCACCGAGTCCAGTGTGTGCGTGTATGCGTGTGTGTGTGCGTGCATGCGTGTGTGTGTGCGTGCATCCTGAGTCCCCCTCAGCTGTTCACTGAGTTCAGCTCCTCTGCTAAGGACTTGTGGTAGACAGGAGGACTGGCCAGGTGGGGACAGCAGCGGCTGGGGACCTTGGGAGAAGGTGAGCAGCCCTCCTGTGGCCTCGTCAGCCTGGCCTGGGCTGTGGCCCAGCATGATCTCTGCAGAGCACGAAGAGCATGAGGGGGACAGGCCAGGGAGGGGCGTGTAGGATGAAGGCAGGCAGAGGCAGCAGGCAGAGTCAGAGGTTGACCAGATGGCCCCTGAGGCCTGGTGTGTTCAGGATTCCTATGGTTTTCAGTGATTACACAGTGCATTTTTTTTATACTTAACCAAGTCACCCAGGCATGGACATCCATCCTGGCAGCCAAAGACTAGGTGTGTTGTCACTTCTCAGTTCTTACACGCGTATATCTGCAGGTCTGAGAAGGGGCTCTCCTCGGACTCTGGCGGCACCGTCCCCCTCAGCGGCCTGGGCTGCCCGGGGCTGGGAGGCCGAGGGCCCCATCAGGCCGCTGCTCGGTGAGCCATTCTGTGAGAGAGAAGCCCTGGACACTTGCTCAGAAGCAGGATAGCAGCTGCACCTGTGCCGTGCCAGGTCATACCTGGGTGGCCAGTGCCCCAGCAGAGAGAGTTCGCTGATGGAGGCATTTCGGGTACTGCGCACAGAGCAGTCTCGTGGGAAGGGTTTTCCAACCTCTGTCCTGTCGCGTCCCCACGGGACCTCAGACCTTGTCCAGTTCAGTCCTCTTGTTTTGCAGAAGAGGAGCCTGAGGGCCAGAGAGGTCAAAGCTGCCCCCCTGCCAGTGACAGAGCTGGGCATCCAGGTCCCCCAGCTCCCTGCTCACAGGAGGAGAACTCTCTCTCTGGGGCTAGCCTGCTTGCTCTCCACCCCCCCCCCCTACTGCCAGCCACAGGGGCACCCAAGGGACCAGGCATGAGAATCTTGGCCCTGGCCTCCTCAGGAGTGGGGGTATGCAAAGGTCATTTCCAGGACTGTGGCTGAACTGAGCCCGGGCAGACCAGGCTCCGCGAGAGAAGCAGGCGGGTCAGGGCAGCCGGGCCAAGCCAGGGGCCTGAGCACCTGCCTCCTGACTCTAAATGCTCCGAGTGTGTTTCCTCCTGATCACTTCTGTATCGGTGTGATCTGTGCTTCATCTTATCTGTTTCCTTCCAGGTCCAGCTTCAGGTGCAGCTGCCGGGCCTTAGGGGCCTTTGCAATGGTTTCGTATTTCTGTAGACACCAGATATAAACATATTTATATATTTGTGTCCCTCCCCTGCTCCCCCCAGTTCACAAGCCCGACGCACACTCTACACGCAGGCCACTCTGACCTCTGACCCCGTGTTCCATGTGGCAGGAGGGCCCCGCCCCGGGCCAGGTCCCAGGTCATGGCTGCTGGCTGTCTGTGGCGGAAGTCCTTGGTTGTTTCCCCTCCCCTCCTCCCAGCTCTAACCATTCTGTCCGTCTGTCTCGTCTCGTCCTCAGTTTCAAAGCAATGTCATGAAGGGCTTCCTTTCTGTGCCTAAAAGGAAACAATATGTTTTTGGAAAGAGGTGGGGCTGGAGTCAGTGTTCCGGGACAGCTTGGGGCCCTCAGTCTTTGGGGTGTTCAAGGGAGTCTCCGGATTGGCTGTGAGCACAGCCAGTTGGGAGCCTCAGTCACGTTGGAGAATGTCCCATCGGAGGCGGACGGGTCCCAGGCCCGGGCCTGCCGCCCTGCTTGGCAGAGACGCCGGGGCCGCAGCCGAGCCGAACCGTATTGTTTCCCTTTGAGGCCAGTCCTGGCCCTCGTCCCCATCCACGGCTCATGCTTTTTGATTTGCATCTTTTTTGCATGGACATGCCGAGTAGTGATGAGCAGGGTTTTCTGTTCTTTCTGGGCGTCTCTGGTCAGACTCTTCTCTTTCAGATCCCGTGTCAGGTCGTTAGGTTCAGGTGTGTCATTGCCATGTCCCTTGAGTCCTAAAGTGAAGGGCGTGACCGAGGCATGCAGGGAGCCCTAGCCCTGTGAGGAGGCAGCGCCGTGGCCAAAGGGTGGCAGGTAAGGACACCCTGGTCTCTGTGCCTAGGTCGGTGCAAGACGGCAGCCAGAGCGGCCGGGAGAAGCTGGAGCTCGTCCTGTCCAACCTGCAGGCGGACGTCCTCGAGCTGCTGCTGGAGTTTGTGTACACGGGCTCCCTGGTCATCGACTCGGCCAACGCCAAGACCCTGCTGGAGGCGGCCAGCAAGTTCCAGTTCCACACCTTCTGCAAAGTCTGCGTGTCCTTCCTGGGTGAGCCCGGGGAGCCCGGCTTTCACCTGGGGGAAATAGGGCAGGTGGGGGGGGGGTTAAAAACAGCAAGGATTTGGAGGGAGGGCTGTGTGTGCACACCCACCGTGGGGAGGCTGCAGTTCACGAAGCAGTTTTAAGGTGATGGTTCGTATAACTGTGTGCAAAGACCTTTGCTCTCCAACGGGGACAGATGGGGTCCTCTGCATCACGTCCCCGTGATCGGCCAGCTTTGTAAGACAATCAGGCTGCGAGGGTCATGTGAATAGTCCATGCATGGGGCGCCTGGGCCCTGACCTCACAGCCCTGTTCTCTAAACACTGAACAAAGAGCCACAGACTGTTTTATCCCTTCAATGTATGTAATTCTTCTCCCACACCAGATGTCCACACAGGTCTAGACATGTGGACCGTCCCTTGGACACCCAGATCTGCTGTCCAGGATGGGGCTCTGAGTCAGGGGCCTCCGCAGGCCCCCGCCCAGAGAACACACATAGCTTACAGTTTGGAGCTGCCTTGCTCGGGTGAAAGTAGGGAGAGGGTGGGTAAGGATGAGTCCCAAGAATCTGTGGCCTGGGCGTGGAGTGCAGAAGGAGACCTAGGGGCTGAGCCTAGGGACAGGAGCAGTCGGGCAGGGACGGCCAGGGGCCTGAGATACGACCCTGGGGGAACAGAGCAATCTAGAAGGCTCCGGAACCACAGCTTCAGAGTCAGGCTCCCGAAAGTATGGGTGTCCTGGGACCCAGACACTTCTAGGCTAGAATAACCATTAGTGGGATCTCAGCAGAGTCGACCAGGCCGACCCCAGGTCTAGAGGTCAGGTGGGGTGAGGCTGAGGCCCATGGGAGGTGGTGGGTGGGCATGTGTGGGGTGTTACTGCTCCTGTGACTCTAGGAGTCTGTGACCCCAGCCGTGCCCGTCACGCTTACAGAAGACACCATAAGCCTCTGCAGTGTGACCCCCGCCCCACGGCTGGGACCTGCAGGAGCAGAGGGAGGCCCTGGGACAGTCAGCATGAGACGGGGCAGAAGAAACCCCAGGAAATGGACACAAGAATTGGGCTCATGGGGACTCTGGCTGCTGGAGGCAGGTCACAAGGACATGGGCTCAGAGAGGGATCCAGAGTGACAGGCGGCGGGCATCGGCGGCACCCCATCCAGGGCCCCGTGGTCAGTGGCCGTGCGCTCTCGCCCCCAGAGAAGCAGCTGACGGCCAGCAACTGCCTGGGGGTGCTGGCCATGGCCGAGGCCATGCAGTGCGGCGAGCTCCACCACATGGCCAAGGCCTTCGCGCTGCAGGTCTTCCCCGAGGTGGCAGCCCAGGAGGAGATTCTCGGCATCTCCAAGGACGACTTCATCGCCTACATCTCCAACGACAGCCTCAACACCAAGGCCGAGGAGCTCGTGTACGAGACTGTCATCAAGTGGATCAAGAAGGACCCCGCGTCCCGCGCACAGGTACGGCCCGCCCCCGCTTCCAGCCACTCCTTCGCGTGTCTGGGGCCAGGATGCAGGAAGGCAAGGGAGGTCTGACCAGCGCTGGGAGCCAGTTTGCCCGGGCATACGGAGGCTGGAACTGCTCCCATGGGAGGGATGAGAGCTGAGAAATCAGTCACCATGGATTCTCCAGGGCTGGCCTTCCACCTGCCGGAGACCCACACTGACCTGGAGGCCACAGGGCCTGGGGCACAGCATCAGGGCCCTTCCGGGGGGAAGTGTGCCTGAGCCAGGGCGCCCTGGAGCTCCCCTGACTCAGACCCAGCAGGAGGAGCCCCGCCCATGCTCTGGTGATTGACAAGGCGGGAGCACCTGGACCCAATGGCCACCACTGCACACCTGAAGGGGGGGCAAGGCCCTGGGAGGGGGCAGTGAAGGGATCAGAGCCAGAGTCCAGGCAGAAGGAAGGAGGGCGGGGTCCCCAGGGGGTCTCCTGAGTTGCGGGAAACCAAGCACATCCCAGCAGGGTCTCTGGGCCAGAACGCAGCTGGAGGCACCGCTCAGAATGGAATTGCCTTGGTCCTCACACGTGCGGAGCCCTGGGAGTTAGTGTAGCCACACAGGTGCCACAGCCACCTGTCACTCACCGCGTCCCTTGTGCCTCCTCACTCCCTCTTCAGTGGGCGACTTCTCTCTCCCCCCCAGGCCTCCCCAGTCTCCCAGGATTCCTAGTCCTCTCTGAGCGGTGTTCCCACCTGGTCTCCTCCAGACTGCTCCCACCCTGCATCTCCAGCACACAGTGACAGGGGCCAGGGGCCAGTCTGAGGCGATGGGACGCCACTAAAGGGGTTTGCTGGTGTTGAGGGGACACAGGTTCTGAGAGCTGTGACTTGCAGGTTTGTCAGTCACTGTCTCCATCGGCTTTGCTGGGTCCTCCCCCTGTTCCTGGGTCCTGCCGCGTGCACACCTCTTGTGGGGCCAGGCCGTCCTCAGTTTCAGCCCCTGCAGCCTGGCGTGAAGTGAAGGCCCAGGACTGGGGTGGAGGTGCCGAAGAGACTAGCAGGTGGCCCACCCAGGGTCAGCTGCAGCGGGCCAGACCCCCGCCCCTTCCTCTCCTCGCCTCTAGCCTCTGGGAGCTGCGGTTATCTCTGGCGAGGCCGGGGCGGGCAGAGCCGCCGCTCCCAGGCAGGACACAGACCGACTTGTTCATGCCGTGCGGTGTCAGTACAAGCCGCGAGAGGTGGCTCGGTCTGCGTGCTCTGGGAACACGCGTGTCTCCCTGACCCTACAGTACGCAGCGGAGCTCCTGGCGGTGGTCCGCCTCCCCTTCATCCACCCCAGCTACCTGCTCAACGTGGTCGACAACGAGGAGCTGATCAAGTCGTCGGAGGCGTGTCGGGACCTGGTCAACGAGGCCAAACGCTACCACATGCTGCCCCACGCCCGCCAGGAGATGCAGACGCCCCGCACCCGGCCCCGCCTCTCCGCAGGTATTCGAGGGACATGCCCCAGGCCCCCAAATGCAGGTTTCTCGGGTCAGCCTGACTACGGTGGTGCCCCGGAGAGGGGCCAGGTTCAGAGGCTGAAGCTGTCGGGTGTGTCCCAAATCTTTCCAACTGTGTCCCTGCAGGTGTGGCTGAAGTCATCGTTTTGGTTGGGGGACGTCAGATGGTGGGGATGACCCAGCGGTCACTGGTGGCCGTCACCTGCTGGAACCCACAGAACAACAAGTGGTACCCCTTGGCCTCACTGCCTTTCTATGACCGCGAGTTCTTCAGTGTAGTGAGTGCCGGGGACAACATCTACCTCTCAGGTGAGGCCCCTCAGGGCTGGCTGGGCACTGGGCGGGGGCTTCCCCGGGGGCTTTCTGCACAGTCGGGCCGAGGAAGGCCAAGGCCCCGGAGTGTCGACTTCGAAGGGACGCCTTCCCCTCCTGACCCTGGGACCCCCACTCTGCTACAGGTGGGATGGAATCAGGGGTGACGCTGGCTGACGTCTGGTGCTACATGTCCCTGCTGGATAACTGGAACCTCGTCTCCAGAATGACGGTCCCCCGCTGTCGGCACAACAGCCTCGTCTACGACGGGAAGATTTACACCCTCGGGGGCCTCAGTGTGGCGGGCAACGTGGACCACGTGGAGAGGTAATGGGGCCACGGTCATGGGGCGTCCTCTGGAATTCACCGAAAGCTAAAATCTCACTGCTCCTCCTTCCCAACACCCACCCTCCTGAGACCACTCGAGACTGGACATTCGTAAGGTGACAGTCCCAGGCTGTTCAAAGGGCAAAGTGAGAGAGCTGGGGATGGTGAGGCAGGACGGCCACTGCCCAGTCACTGACCTGGGACTCTTGTCCCGACAGCTGCAGGCAGGAGACCCAGTAGTGGGAAGGCACAGGCTGGGCTTGGCGGGCCGGGCCTGGAAGCACCAGCCCAGAGACCACTGGAACTGGGGGCAAAGCTGGAACCAGTGGCCCAAATGTGTGCCACGCCGATGGCTACGCCGTGTCCCTGCCCAGTGGGAGGCCCCACAGCAGGAAACCCCCTTTCTCCCTCCATCCCACATGTACCAGGGACTCTGCCTGTGGCACAGGAAGGACCTGGCCAACACCTAGAATTCTCCAGAAGAGAATATAAGCCACCGGGCCCCAGACCCACGTGCGTAAGCCTTCCCTCTGCTGGATCCCAGGCTGGCCTCTTCCGGCCATTTAAAACGGGCGGCAGGAATAGGGTCAGGGGAGGCTCCGGTGCAGTCCTGCCTTCGGACAGACAAGTGCCCCAGAGAGTGAGGGGCTCAGCTGAGCTGGCCTCGAGTTCCAGCCCAGATCACCAGAGCCCCTCCCCACATCGTTCCCGCACCCTAGCCCACCTCCCCGGCCCATGTCATCAGCTCCCCGGTTGTGACAGCCTTTTGCCTGTGGAACCACACCTACCCTCAGTTTGTACTTTCCCTCGGTGGCTAAGTGGACACTTGAATGTTACAGAGAAGATGCTTTCAGAGGGAGGCAGGCTGGGTGTGTTTACTAGGGGCTTTCACTCCCCCGGGTGGAGCCCAGAGCTGGCTCAGTAACAACATTTAATGGTCATATTGATTTGGACATAATGGGGGATCCCTGTGGGATTATGCGGATGTTAACACTGCCGTTGAACCTGGGTCAGCCCTGATGCTGACAGCCTTCAGTGGGACCCACTGCACGGCCGCTGTGCCCCGAGCCTTCCGGAAGCACCCGCTCCCACGTGTTTGTCATCCGATAATAAACACATGTAACGGGAGACGTTTTCTAGAGAGGAGTAAACTGAGCCAGAGCTTCATCCTGCCTGGCTGTTGTCAGCTGTTTTTAATCTCCTAAAACGGCCAGTACTCCTTTTGCAAACTTACACTTGTTGACAAATAAGGGGATTTGTTTGAGGATCAAATACACCACAAAGAGGCTAAGTTCCACTCCCCTTGGGCCTGGGAGCAGTCCTCCAAGACCTGGGAGCAGCCTGTGCTGAATTTCCCCGGGGTCTGGGCACAGAGTGACAAGACCACCCTACGACCCAGTAGATGGAAGGGGCCCTGACCCCTTCGTCAGCCCCTGGGCCTGTCAGCTGTCCTCGCAGGGACTGGACGCAGACTCAAAGACCCTGGGTGGTGCGCCTGCAAGTGAGGTGGAGGGAGCCGGATTCCCAAGGAGCATAGCTGAGCCCTTTGGGCAAGTCAAGTTCTGTGCCCCATGGTGGTGATGCCGAGAATCCAGGGTGACAGTAAGGTTAGGGTAACAGACAACAGGGTGCTGTGTTCCCTGGGAGGCACGAATGGTACAAATTGCTCCTGTGTCGATAATGAATGAGATATACGGAGCATCATAATTATATTCCATTACTGTGTTACAGGAATAGAGCAAGATTATGTAACTATGGATTAAAACAACAGTGCAACAGACAAACCCGTATTATATCGTTATGTACATAACTGGGTCTAATATTTTATAGCAATATCTCACAGAGCTGTGGGTACTGGATAAAGGTTAGCAGAGTGCCTCACTCCGGGGGTCATTTGCATGTCATCAGCATATCCTTCTCACACAGGAAGCTGACAGGTCGAGCTGACCTAGGGCTGTGTCTCGGCAATCAGCTAGGAACACCAAGCTCTGGGGAGACTTGCGTTCGGCAGAATGTGGTGTCACACCGAGAGCCCGAGGCCCAGCAGCCACACAGTCCCCACTGCCTCCCGGCTCCTTCTGCAGGAGCTCTCTGGATCTCTGCCATATTGGCTTAAAAAACAGATACCTGGCCTTGGTCAGTTTGGCTCAGTGGTTAGAACGTCAGCCCACGGACCAATGGGTCGCGGGTTCGATTCCGGTCAAGGGCACATACCTCGGTTGCAGTTCATCCCCGGCCCTGGTCAGGGTTGTGCAGGAAGCAACCAGTCAGTGTGTCCCTCTCACGTCGATGTTTCTCTCTCTCTCTCTCTCTCTACCTCCCACTCCATCTGAAGATAAATAGAAAAATATCCTGGGGCCCTGGCTGGTTTGGCTCAGCGGTTAGAGCGTCGGCCTGCGGTCCAGAGAGGCCCGGGTTTGGTTCCCGCTAGGGGCACGTACCTCGGTTGCGGTTTGTCCCCGGCCCTGGTTGGTCGTGCGGGAGGCAGCCACTCGATGTGTCCCTTTCACGTCGCTGTTTCTCTCTCTCTCTCTCTCTTCCTCCCTCCCATTCCTCCCTCCCACTCTATCTGAACAGAAAATGAAAAAAATGTCCTCGGCTGAGGATAAAAAAAAAAAAAAGAAAAAAGAAAAATATCCTGGGGTGAGGATTAAAAACAGACACCTGAACTTCTGACACTGTCTAAAACGGCACTTACTGCATCACCTACTAGCACATGTCATTCACCTGGGGCTTAATTCCATCACGCCCTGCTGCCCTTCAAGGTACTGCAGCCCCTTCTCAGACCCCGAGTCCTCACAAGCTCAGAGCCTGACTACCACAGTGGCCCCCTCGGCCCCTCCCAGAGCCAGGGGCACCAGCAAAGAAAGGCTGTCTTCCTGGGTCGCTGAGCTGTGACTGTTATGGCTCCAAGGAGGTTTGCGGAGAAAGGTGGACCCAGTGTGCTTCCAGGAAAGATGTGCTCGGAAACCCAGGTGTGGTGCAGCCGCCAGCCACAGCGGAGGCCCCGCCTCTGTCCCGAGCACTCGAACAGGTAGTGACAGCGTGGTGATGGGCCGGCGCCGGAGGTGCGGGGCAGTGCTGGTGAGGTCAGCACGCAGGAACACTGACGCAGACCCTGAGAGCTGAGCCCCAAGTGCCCCGGGAAGAAAGGCCTTGAAGACCCCAGCTCCTTGACCAGTCTGCTTGATCCCAGTTCTACCCTTCCGGTCTGCTGCTTCCTGTCCTCGTTTTCCCTGTCTCGTCTGGAACTCAGTTCCATCACCTCTCCCGTTTAGGAGGAAGGCCGAGAGGGCTAGTTGGGGCCAGACTCTAGGTGGCCTTGAGTGACTCATCCAAGGGCCCCGAGCTGTGTGGTCTCGGGCCGTGCCAGCGGTGCCCAGGGCAGGAAGCAGATGGTGGTGCTCCCCAATACCTGCTGCCCTGGTTGTGGCCCTGCCCACTTTGACCTGGGCTCTTTTTCTGCTCTCTCGGCAGGTATGACACCATCACCAACCAGTGGGAGGCGGTGGCCCCTCTGCCCAAGGCAGTGCACTCTGCGGCCGCCACCGTGTGCGGCGGCAAGATCTATGTGTTTGGGGGCGTGAATGAGGCCGGCCGGGCTGCGGGCGTCCTCCAGTCGTACGTTCCACAGACCAACACGTGGAGCTTCATCGAGTCCCCAATGATTGGTGAGAGCCAGCGGCTTCCTCAGCCCAGGGCCCGTGCAGCGCCCCCACCTGGTGGTTTCATTCCGTCTCAACAGCCCAAGCCCAGAGGGCGGGCTCAGCCCAACATTTCTGTGAACTCAAGTCCAGGGGTGGGAGGGGGAGGTGAACGCAGCCCAGGTGCAGCTGCGGATCCCAATACCTGGACAGAAGGCAAGCTATACCGCGTGCCAGGTGCCTCCAGGCCCCCGGCCTTGTTCTCAGGCCAGTCAGTGACCCTGGAGGTCTTTCCAGCTCCCTTCCTCTAGAGGGCGCCCTGGGAAAGAAAAGGGGAGAGAAGGCCAAAGACCATGCCCTGACCTGCCTGGCCTGTTCTCCCCACAGACAACAAGTACGCTCCCGCTGTCACCCTCAACGGCTTTGTGTTCATCCTGGGCGGGGCTTATGCCAGAGCCACCACCATCTACGACCCCGAAAAGGGGAACATTAAGGCGGGCCCGAACATGAACCACTCCCGCCAGTTCTGCAGGTGAGCTGGCCGCAGCAATTCGGCAAGGTGGGGAAGGAGGAGGGGAGGGAGGGACAACAGGAGAGATTTGAGCACAGTGATTCACCACCACTCATTGACCAAAGCCTGAGCAGAGTGTGAAGCGCCCAGGGGCAGCCCCTGGACCAGAAGCCCAGCCCTGTGGCTTCCACTGAGCCCATCTCAAAGCCAGAAATGAAGGGCTTCCTACAGAGACAAGCCCAGGGTCCTCTGAAGCCACACCTTCTTGCAGCAGGACCTGAGGGTGGTGCTGTGAGGTCAGCTCTCCCCTGGGACCACCTGCCCCATCACAGACAGGAGACAGCGCTGGCCCGAGCTGTGCAATAGCCTACATGGGACAAGTGGCTTTTCGGGGAATGCTCTAATGGTGTGATGATCCTGGTGGCCCTTGGGAGCTGGACCTAGCAGGTGGCACCTGGAGCCTCCAAGCTGCCTGGGCAGAAGCACACACGAACCAGCCCACCAGGAGCAGAGAGGCAGAGGTCAGAGTGTGGCTTGGTCCCAGTCGTCCTGGCCCTGTGGTCCAGAAAAACTCACTCCTCTGGGCAGTGAGACACACTTGCCCCTCTACCCTATTTTTCCTGGACTAAGGGGAACAAGGACTAAAAAGGAGCCCCAGAGGCCCTTTTTAGCATTTCCTTAGCAGAGTCCTCCTGCAGACATCTCGTGCCTCTGCAGAGGTAATCACTGAATCCTCAGGGAGTGAGCAGAGGAAGCACTGATTGAGTGCCCGAGGTTCGTGTGGCATAACTAAAAAGGCTAAAAGCTACTACTCACCTGTCATGTGACCTTGGACAAGGAACATCCCCTCTGGGGAAAGTTCCGTCTATGACACAGGCAGCTGGACGAAAGGACTGCTATGTGCCTGGTAGCATGGAGATTCTGCAGTTCTGCAGCCTCGCTTCATGTCACACACGCTACCGGGCAGTGGGCGGGGCCACTCCAACTCCGCCCTCCTGGTAAGGACAGCTGGAGGTTGAGCAGGGCTTGCAGGGAGGACTCCCAGACCTCATCTGAGACTCAAAGTGGGCACAGGAAGACTTAATGCCCGAGGGGAGGTTTCAGCCAAGTGTTGCAAGAGAAGCAGGGAAAAGGTATGCCCAAAAGGGAGGCATGTGAGGGGCCCAGATGGCATGGGGCAATTTAGGGAGAAGGCTGGGACCTGGAGGGTCCGCTAAGAAGTCCAGACTGACGCTTCTGTTCAAGGCTCAGAATTTTAGACATGGGCGGAGACTTTCAAAGGGTATCTGTTGAGGTTCAGGAGACAGCCCGGAAGAAATGCCATTCACTCGGTGAGCGAGCACCCAGGGCCGGAAACGTGGCTGCGCGACGGGGTGGCTGAGGGCGGGGAGGGAAGCCGTGCAGACAGGAGCAGCACGCGGAGCTCACAGGGGCGGAGGACGGAGGCAGGACCAAGCCAGTGAGCACGTGCGGGATCACGTGGCTCCTGCGGAGCGCGGGGCAGCCCGGGGTGGGCGGCAGCACCTGCCCCACGGCTAAGGAACCGCGGCAGGAAGGCTGACTGCTTGCTCGCGAGGTGCGGATAGCACTGCGGCAGCCGATGCCCCGCTATGACTTCGCCCCTTATGTCCTCCTGGGAGCCCTGCGCCCAACGTGATTTGAGCGGTAGGAGGGCTCCGTATGGGAACCGGGAGTGATGAGACCCCGTGAGCTGAGCCGAGAGCGTGGACCCCAAGGCTGCTCATCTCCCAGCCATGTTCAGTCCGGCAGCTCCCGGGGCCCCCGCAGCTCCAAGGGTGGTACTGCATGGCGCCCAGATCAGCTTGGAGGAAAGGCGCTTTTCCCTTACCAGCGTGGGTCAGAGCGGAGGGCAAAGCACAGCGAGCTCCCGCGTGACTTGGCAAAGGGGAGAGGCAGCCCCAACAAGACCGGTCCTGAGGTTCTGCCTCCAGGTCCAAGGTGGAAGTTCAGTGGCTAACGCTCCTCCTGCTCTCCCCGACAGTGCCGTGGTGCTCGATGGCAAGATTTACGCGACAGGGGGCATTGTCAGCAGTGAGGGGCCAGCGCTGGGCAACATGGAGGCCTACGAGCCCGCCACCAACACGTGGACCCTCCTCCCCCACATGCCCTGCCCTGTGTTCAGACACGGCTGCGTCGTGATAAAGAAATACATTCAAAGCGGCTGACACCAGCAGAACACCCACGCGAGACTGTGGACAAGTCTGGTGAGGCCAATGCTACTCACAACGATCCGTTTTCAACAGCACCAATAAGAGGCCGACAAACACAATCGAGGAACTCACTGAGCTCAACATTCAAACCCTCTCTACACTGAATGTAGAAAATCATCCTTGCCTTCGGGGGGAACCGGGGCTCAGCGCGGAGCAGCAGGAACCGTGACCACCCGGCGCGGCCTCGGGTCTCCGGCAGAACCTGCTGTGCCCGGAGGCGCTCACTCTGCCCGGTGCAATAGAGTCTCACGTATTTTTCAGCTGGGAGAGAGAAGCCGTTTTTCCCTTCCTGCAGAGCAAGCTTGACCCCTAGACCACCATAGATCAGTTATCCTAAGACAATATTAGGCGTCGGGCTCTCTTGAGATCAGATCAAAGTGTCCTTATCACTTTGATTCCTACTTTTGTTTTTAACCAGTCTACACTTCCAGTGGCCGAGAGAAAACAAGGGACTTGTTTTCTATGTGGCTTGAGGCCTCGGAGGCTGCTGGTCCCCACCGGGCGAAGAGAAGGCCGGCCACCTGTGCGGAGCCATGTGGCTGGAGCCGAGCTGCAGGGGCAGCCGTGGGGACAGCTGGGGAGAGCCGTCTGTCCTTCCCAGGGTTTTCTACCATGTTTTTGCTGCAGAAGGACAAGACGGTCACGTGCGCTTTCTCTTATCCAATATGAATTCTTTAGATTTCCAAGGCATTTTCTTGATAAACAAAAGGCTATTTTTAAGTACAGAGAGGAGGCGGCCAGAGAGGGAGAGTGCGGGAGTCCCCGCAGCTCTGCGGGTAGTGCCAGGTGGGGCACGGGCTCTAGTTTTTCTATGTGCAGAATAGAGGATCTCTCCTGGGGGGCGGGAATGCCCCCGCTTTATTTTTAGAAACAGTAACTCCCAGACAGCCCCCTAAAAGCTGTGCCTCCTGGGGACATTGTCAAAAACAGGTTCTGTTCTAGAAGGAAACAGCAGTCCAGCTCCCTCCATGAGGTAAAGCTGAGCACCCAGGCCGGTGGGAACGGAAGGAGGGAGGGAGGACAAGTGTCTACAAAGCACAGGAGACTATTTTTTATATTTATAGCTATATATTAAGGCACCTGCCACAAGAGCTCTCAGGATGGGGACAGCCTTCTCAGACGAGCCATGACAGCCGAGGCCTGGGGGCACGAGCAGAGTCATTCTGGCAGCAGACTAACCGGAGAGAGGGAAGCCAGGAGGGAGGCGGCGCCGTGGCTCCAGGGAGAAGGCCTTCCCGCTAGCCCTCAGACCCAGCTCCCACGGTGACGTTTCCATTCCAGGGCAAGAAGAATGCCGTTGCGCTGCGCTGTTTAGTTGAAGTTGGTACCAAATACACATTTACCATTTTTATATCTGGGAAGTCAACTTGCATTTCACGATTTAAAAAAAAGAAAGAAAGAAAGAAAACATTTATAAGGCGAAAAGGACAGGACACGCTTTCCATCGCTGGGCGTTTGATGACACAGAAGTCCAGTTCCAGCACTTACCAGTGCGGCTCCCACTTGGATAAGATACCAAGCTTCGTTATGCAGTTTTTAATATTATTTATTCTTTTAAAAAGTAATAAGCACAAAACTACATACATTGTATGTCATTTAAAGTATTTATGTCAAACAGGGTGCAAGTGTGAACCCAAGGACTAGAGCACAAATTTCTAGCTGCCTGGGGCAGGGCTGATGTTCGCCTGGTGTGTGTCTGCCTCCAAAGGAGGTGTCAGTGGTCAGCGGGACTCAGCACGGATGGCGTTGAAATTCCGTCTCTCTCCTCATCTATCAATCACACTGGAGCAAAACTGGCTATTTCTGTGAATGATATAAACAGGGTTCTCTGTAATGGTATTGTACATAGTATATGTTTATTGTTAAGTTCTTGTTATATTATAATAAATATATTTATAGATCTAGACCTGGAAGTCAATGTCATGTCTTCATGTGCCTCTGTCCGTGACGAGAAACCCCAGTGCAGGCCTGTTCTTCCTCGCACATCAGCTGTCTGGGCTGTCACAGACCTTCATGCAGATCTCAGTGATTAGAAAGGAACGGTGGGACTCCTTAGCAAGGGAATGGAGAGAGCTGGAAGGAAGCCAAAAATAAAGGGCAATTAAAGGTCAGAGTGGAAAGGGACCTGCAGTCAGGGATTGACAGGATCTCCCTTCAGTAGCAGGTGCTCTTCTTATTAAGCTGGTGCAAGCGGGAGCTGGTCTGACACTGGTCTAACTCAGACACTGGTCTGACTCTTGTGTCTGAGGGCCTTTGCGGGGACTGCTGAAGCCACATGGCAACGCCAACTCATCAGCCTGAGAAGAAACACAACATACTTCCTCCAGGAAGAACAGCAAGGTGTGCCTTCTATCCTAAAATTCAGACACGGTGTCCTCCCTGCCTTCTTCAGTAACGGCCGAGGCTGTTCTCTAACATGTCCCATAGACAGACTTTGCTAAGGATACCCATGCCAGGCTCCCCAAGGTGACAGTGTCACACACCAGACAGGACTGCACACCCTCTTGCAGGGAAAGAAGTTTAGGTTAGTAGGAGAATGTGGAGTATTTCTTAATCCCCAAATCTCACCAAGACCTAGTGTCTCTTTGCAAGAAAACAATCTGAAAAAGATGGGTCGGGCAGGTGAGCGTGGGAGCCCAGAGAACTCGGCCGAGGCCTTAGGATGAGTGAACCATGTACTTGCCAAATGAATATCTGCAGTGACACCTTCAGAAACATCAGCCCCAGAGGAAAGGGTGGAGAATGCCTAGGAGATTCCAACTGTGAAGTGCTGAAATTATCACCTGTCATAAAAACCAGGCAATCTTTCTGTCAGCTCCTTCCTTGTCTACTCTATTTCCCTAAATCAAGGGAAACATGTTATCTAGGTCTATGAAGAGCCTCTGTCCTTTAGACTGAACTCTGGGGTGGTCAACAGATCACATTGCACCCTGACAGACACAGGTCCACTGTGTTGGAGCCCATGGAAGCTAGGGAGTCTCTCTTATTGGACTCCAGGTGCTATCAGCAGACCTGACATGGATGGTGAGCGAGTTCAGTGTGACCGCCACGACCAGGAGATGGCTCACAGTGTGTGCATGCGTGTACGTGTGTGCATGTGTGCGCGTGTGTGTACGTGTTTGTGTGTACGCATGCGTGTGCGTGTGTTTGTGTGTGTGTGTGTGTGTGTGAGAGAGAGAGAGAGAGAGAGAGAGAATTTTTTTTAACTCATAGCCAAAACAAGAATAAGTCAGGAAAAATATCTGTAATTCATGTGACAAATGACTAGTATCTTTATTAAAGAGTGCATGTAATTCAGTAAGAAGATGTTACGTGAGCCCAACTGTTTAATGGGTCTTAGGCCGACTCCATGAAGAGAAAACACGGCTAGTACACACCCCATAAAAAAGTTCAACATGGGTAGTCATTAAATACTGAAACCTAAAATAATGAGGTAGCATCTCTACCTACCAAACCAGCTCACCAACGCTAACTGCACAGGGAGGGCCTCGGGCACTGCCCAGCTGGGGGAGCCAGCGTGCTCAGGGCCTCGCACACAGAGCGGCCCTTCCAGGAGGCCGTGCGGCAGGTGCCGTGCATCGAAGGCCTGAAGAGTACATGGCCCAGGAAATCCACTTCTGGGCATCCGTACGGAAATAATACACTCTGGGTAAGTCACAGAGCAACTCACTCCCATGTACTGACATTCACAACACGTCAGACGCCACGCTGAGCACTTAGAGCCAGGAGTCCTCACCGTGCTGCGAGACAGGACTGAAGATGTGCAGCCACTTGGGAAACACTGGACGGGCGCGTGACCACACGGAAAACACTGGACGGGCGCGTGCACCACTCGGGAAACACTGGACGGGCACGTGACCACACGGAAAACACTGGACGGGCGCGTGACCACACGGAAAACACTGGACGAGCGCGTGCACCACTCGGAAAACACTGGACGATAAAAAACGCATGATTTATATTGTATACGATTGTGTTACATAAGGTATGTATGTAAAGACATGTAAGATATACGTATATAAACATGAGAGGTTCACAGTCAGAAACTACTATTAGTTGTACTGATGGGATGGTGGGCAGTTTTTCTTCCCTCTTCTCCAAAATGTATGTAAAGTGATGACATTACTTTTATAATACAGATATATATATGTAATGGGGAATGAGGGACAGAAAGTAATCTTTCCCCTAAAGTCTGAGAAATTGTCAAAGATTATTTCCTACTTTGGGCACCATAAGCAACAGAGAAGTTAAGATTCAGAATAAAGTAACAAAGAATTACATATAAGAAAATGATTGTGCCCGGCGGGTGTGGCTCAGTGGATGGAGGGTCATCCCATGGACTGAGAGGTCCTGGTTTGATTCCCTGTCAGGGCACATGCCCAGGTTGTGGGCTCGATCCCCAGTGGGAGATGTGCAGGAGGCAGCCAATCGATGTTTCTCTCTCTCTCTCTCTCCCTTGCTCTCTAAAAAAACAATAAAAATATATTTAATGATTACCAGTAATAAGGGGTGTGTGTGTGTGTGTGTGTGTGTGTGTGTTCTACCCTAAAGGCTAGGGGTGAATGGTGAATGGCATATATCTTTCAGTGCATGGAGATTTTCATGGAAAAAAATAAACATCAAAATGTCTCTGTGTTCTTGGAAGGTCAAGTAAGATGAAAAGGACAAAATGAAGGAAGAAATATTCTAGTTCAACGTAAGGATACATGTATGAGTGCTAAAACTCTGGAGTGAGTGACCAACATCCTTGTGAAGCCTTCTCTAACTAAACCTCCATATCTTTATATAACATAATCACACATCACCTCATTTTATCCCCTCAATTACCCTAAAGGGCACAGGTCATCACCTTCAGTCTTCAAAAGGAGATGATCTCCGGGAAGTTCAGTGACTAGAGAGTCATAGTCACGCCATGCCCGTGTCCTCCGTACATCGCGCACTTAGTCCTCCTGACCATCTGCAGAGGATGGCCACCCCCTGCACGGTGAGGCCTCAGGCTCAGCAGACGGGGTCTAAGGCACATGAGTATCAGATCCATCCCAGTGAGCCTCAGGGGGACTGAGCTACCTCACACGGCCTCCCCAAGCCTGTCTGCACCTGCGTAGCTCTTGTGACTCCTTCCTCCTCCCCAACCCATCTCAGAAATCTGCATCAAGAGAATTCTGCAATATGATAGACATTCTGCTCTGTATTAGACACAGTCCTCTTTAGAAGCAATGTTTGAAATGCCGGGTAAGAGTCTCAGCAACACACTGGCTTTCTCCGGCGGAAGGCTTGGCTTTACCCAGGAAACTTGGGGGAATGAGAGTCCCCTAAAATGTCAGACCAGACATCACTGCCTCATTTGAAACTCCTCTGTGAGCCGTCTCTGTGCAATGAACTCTTAAGGAGTTCCTGTCGTTCTCGCCGACCACAACCCGGCCTGGGAGAGTAAAGGGCAGAGCACACTGGCCATGGCTGCACCGTCCTGGGCCCAAAGGGAATACCATGACCTTGCACCCAAGGAGACGGCGGTTAAAGTGTTCCCCATCGTACTGGGCATGTTCGGCTGTAAGAGATATCACCAAATTGCTCTAAAAAGTGTTTATCATCCCTCTGTAATCAGTGGGCATGGGAGTATCTATTTCCCTGCATCCTCACCAATACCAAATATTGGCAAAGTTTATCTTTGCTCATCTTACAGATGAAAAATATTTTTTGGCCTCTTGTACTTCTATCTGTAAATATCCTATTTATATCCTTTGCTCTTCTTTTGTTTGATCTATTATTGAGCTGTGTTTTGTTTTATTTATGGCATCTCTTTATATCTTAGGACCCTTAATAACCCTTTCTAGGTTCTATATACGGTAAATATTTTCTCCCACTTTATCTCGTCTTTTAAATTTTGTCCTTCATTGTAGAGAATGTTAAGTTGCTGTGTAGTCAAGTGTAGCTTTTGTAGTTTAGAAAGGCTTCCTTTACCCTAAGAATATTTTTTTAATTCTCTCATATTTACCTTTATTGTATCTTTTTTTTTTCATGTTTACTTCTTAAATCCACTATCCTGAAATGTTTTTGTGTAAGATATAAAATAGAGTCTAACATTTCCCCCCACACAGGTCACCCATTGATCTGGCTCCTACTAATTAATGTTTTTTATTTGAGATGATGACTTTATCTTGTATTATCCCATAGATATAGGCCTGCTTTTGGTCTATTGGTCTTATTGCTTCTTGCTCTCTTTTTATCCTAATAAAATTTCATAATAAATCTTGATATTTTCTTTGGCAAGTCTCATTCTGTAATTGTTTTTTTAATTTAATTTTTAAAAATCTCTAGGTTATTTTGAGGTTAACATCTTCTAAATAAATGTTTTAAAATAGGTGTTATATATTCTTTGTGAAGCTTAATCCCGTTATTTTATAGTTTTTGTTACTATTGTGAATGGGCTCATTTTGCTCCATTATATTTTCTATTTATTGATAATATAATAAAAAGTTATTGATTTCTCTGTTTTTAAAAAAGTGTTTTCCCACCTGGGTCAAGGAGCTAACTCAAATGAGGACCCCACTCCAAGAAGTCTGCCTTTTCCACATGACAGTAGAAGTTAGATCATCCAAAATCTGCATTCACCTTTCCAAATTTGCAATCCTTTAACATTTGGCAGGTCATCTGGATGTCTTTCTTCAGGAAAGGTGAGGACACAACCTTTGCGTGGATTGTACCAGGTGAATAAGACTGTCCTCTGCAGGCAAGGCCATGCCTCCCATCTGCGCCCAGAACCCCGCACCCGACAACTGGCGACATACCACTCAGACTCCGCTGGCAGCATGAAAACTATTTCCGGTTATGAAACGTAGCAAGACAAGGCCACAGCTCCGTGCACTGCTCTAGCCAACCCTGTAGCCTACAGATGACTAAAGAAACTATCGTTTTTGTGAAAGGGGTTTTATTTGCTACGTACACAGAATTCCCTCATCCCGGCGAGGCTAGCCACTGCTCGAGGGCAAGCCTGCGAGGCAGAGGGTCATCGCGGCCCTTTCTCCCGAGGCTTTCGGCCTCAGGGACTCTGCATCCCTGTTAGTAAAAATCCATCCTTGAGTCTCTTCAGTTCACCCCCTACCATCTCGAAGGACCTTTCTATCACCACTGCCTTATTTTAAGCCCTTATCACTTCTCACCTTGATTGTTCCATAGCCCCTCTCTTATGGTGAGTTTTTAAATAACAGCTTTATTGACATATAATTCACATAGGATTAAATTCACCCTTTTAAAGTGTACAGTTCAGTGGGTTTTAGTATATTCACAGAGTTGAGCAGTCATCACCACTATCGAATTCCAGAACACTTTCATCATCTCAGGAAGAACCTGTACCCATTAGCAGTCATAGTCCACCTCCCCTGCCCCCAGCCCATGGCAAACACGACCTACTTTCTGTTTCTATGGATTTGCCTACTATGGACATTTCATATCAGTGGAATCGTACAGTATGTGGTCTTTTATCTCTGGCTTCTTTCACTTAGCATAGTGCTCTCAAGATTCATCTACGTTGTAGCATGTATCAGTACTTCATTCCTTTTTATGGCCAAATAATATCCCAATGAACAGGAATATAAAATGGATATATATATACAGTTTGAATATCCATTTATCAGTTGATGGACATTGGGTTACTTCCACATTTGAACTATTAGAAATAATGCTGCAATAAACAACTGTATACAAGGTCTTGAGATTAAAATGAATTTGGGAAATGCTGGGTTTAACAAGATTAAACAGGTTTCTTTACTACAGGATTTCTCAGAGTCAAAAACAGACTAACATTCATCGTAACTTGACTGCACTGGATGCACGAGGCAGTGTTTTTCCAAACTTATTTGGAAACTTCTTTTCTAAATTATGACACAAACTCAAATAGTCACATGAGATCCTGGGACCAATACGTCTGACCCTCAAATATTTCTTAAGAAAAATTGATACATTTTCATATGGCAGCAGAAGAAATAAGATCAGTATTCTCTAAAGTCAACAAAATCCTTCTTCTGAATACAGCAATATGTTTCACTACCATTGTCTAAGTTCCCAAAGGACTTTAGCATCTCTGCTTATACTGTAATAGTTTTTTAAATTGGGGGAAATTGAAATAAACAATCACATAATAACTGCTCTACGTAACAACTAAAATACTCGACCCACCAATGCAAAGATAGTTGCAAAAGTGTGAGCTGACATTTTCTGGAAAGACTCGTGGGCATTCTGTCCTTCATTAACTCTGAACAACATGGCAATCTTCCCAAAAAGTCAGCTGTAGCAAAGAACAGAGAAGCCAATCACTGTCCCATCAATATTTAAAATTCAAAATTTTAACATTAATTCCAGTATTCTCATGAAAATATCACAGTAAAACATAAAAATTTTCTACCGAAGCCCAGGCCGGTTTGGCTCAGCGGTTAGAGCGTCAGCCCACGCACCAATGAGTCATGGGTTCGATTCTGGTCAAGGGCATGTACTTCGGTTGCAGTTCGTCCCCAGTCCTGGTCGGGAGGCAGCCAGTCAATGTGTCCCTCTCACGTCAATGTTTCTCTCTCTCTCCCTCCCTCCCTCCCACTCTACCTAAAGATAAATAAAAAAAATATCCTTGGGAGAGGATAAAAAATTTTATTGGATATTTGCGTTAATAGTGAGACAACGTTTCATCAATTCCAGCTGTAAAATCGCGACTGTGTAGAGCAAAAAAGCTTTTTAATGAAACATCTTTTGCTGTTGTTTCTGTAGATATATAAGTTCCAGCAATGTGGAAATTAGTGTAAAGAAACATCCCAAAGATGTGAAACTGATTTTTTTATAGTGTGACAGGCAATTATTCCTTTCTTTGCTGCAAACTCCATTTTAAACAATCTTATTAAAGAAATTCCCTTATTGAACTGTGGAAGCTACAGAGCTGACAGCTTCCTGTCTCCTTTAAATACGTGAAATAATTTGAGACTTCCTGCCACAAATAACCTTGATTTCAGTAACATATCAAGTATAATGTTACATGTGCGTTGTCACATTTCTTTAAAAAAAAAAAAAAGCATTCTGGTTGCAAAGTCTTATTAAAATACTTTGCACTCATTAAAGTGATAAAATAGAAATTTGTAATTAATTTCCAACACTTTCTCAAGGAATGTTGAGCTATAAGGAAATTAACTATACACAATGTTTACAAATAATGCTACCTCCTATCAAAATTACTTTGGCTTTGTTCCAGTGTTAGAACAGCTCTGTGTGTAGACAGCTACAAACACACGACTTGGGCTAGTCATGTGTTCTGAAGACTCGTTTCAAAGTTTCTTAAGCCTTTGGTAGGACTTGTGGCTTTAAGACCCTATGACAATACACAGTGTTAGAGTACTGATTTACCAGTTGTTGAGAAACTGGAATTGCAAAACATTTAGGAACTGATAGAGATCAAATACATGAAGCCACAGCTGACATGGAAACTTCCTTTTACCTGTATCTTCCTGCCTAAGAAATCTTGAACTCTGCTGTGGCGAGTCTCCAGCCAGCACACTCGTCGGCCCCGCCCACTGTTTCAGGACAGACATTCAGCTCTAGGTCCTTCCCATCCTCTCCCAATGTAGCGGCCCCACCCTTACCTCTCTTACATTCATACCCAGGAATGGAATCCCTGTCCCCAAAATTGTCCCAAACACCTATAACATGTGGGTCCTTCGATCAACCAACAAGGCAAACCCACAATCCTAACTGTAATCCTGATCCAACTGTCAACCCCTCCGAGGCTGCACTTGGGGGTGACCTGCAGTTACCCCATTCACAAAGGCTGGCCCACGGCTAATACATGGTCCCCACCCGCCCCTATGCCCTTACCTCTTCTCACCTGGTCCTGCAGGGCGCCCTTTCCATGTCGGTCAGTGAGGAGTCTAAGCCTTCGCGTCTCCCCCTTCAATTCCCGCCCCAGGAGCCCCACTCCCGGCACAGGAGCACACCTTTCGTCCAGGTGACCAGTGCAGCTTTTTTTAATCTTCCTGATCGAATTGCCCATTAAAACCAGACAGCAAAATTAGGATGAAAAATTCAAAGACTCACAGATAACATCTAAACAACGAGGAATCTCCAAAATCCAAAATCCCAGTGGGAAGAGCCAACCACGGACACCTATGAGACCGTGGAGTACGTGTGTGAGGAAGGAAGCAGGAGACTTGTCGGCATCTGTGGAACCAACCCCCAGTCCTCCCTGGAAAGCTGGGGTGGGTGGGCCTGTGGAGCTGGGCACCCGACCCTGAGCGGACTCGCAGGCTCCGGCTCTCAGGTGAGTGTGGAAAGGACGGGTCTCGTGAATTCTCCAAACTAACCAGCCAGAGTCCGCCTTTCAGGACCAAGCCCCACATAAGATGGAACTGCTGGGGACAGAATGTAAAGTGAACAGCACGGGGACAAAGGGAGATCCAGAATCAAGTCAAGTCGTGGAGGGGAACAAAGTCAGGAGACTTCTGAAAGCGGGCAGTCAGACCTCTAAACACTTCACAAAAACAACAGAAGAGAGCGCTCCAGAGCCATGAAATTCAGGCTTCCTTCTAAAAGCAAGAAAAGGGATTTCATATGAAAATGAGCAATGGTGGATCGAGGGAATACCCCATATAAATATAATACAAAAAGAAAAAAGGCTACCATGGTACACAGTGCCAGCCCTCCAGAATTCATGCCTACAAAATACATGAAAATTAGAACCTACCCTTTCACAAAAAGCAAAAGGAGACAAAACAACAATAGAAGAATGAAAGAACAATATGAACCAGAATTAGAAAAATTCAAAAAAGGGTGTGAAATAACTCAGGAAAGAATTAGAAAAAAAATCATTTTAGAAATGTACACTAAACTAGAAAGAATATAAAAGTTAATAAGAAACAGATAAGACCTTCCGACAAATATAATAGAATGGGGAAAGGCAGGACATTTTTATAAAGTAACAAAGAAACTCCTGGTTCTGGTTGAGATGGAGTAAGTATACCCCATATCTCTACCACTGATTACAACTCAAAGTCCCAGACAAAAGACACAAAGCAATTATCCAAGGGCCCTGAAAAATAAATGAAGCATGTGAACTGGGTAGGAAACTCAAAACTCGAAGAATGACCCTCCTATTGAGGAGTTTCCTGGTTTGCCTTTTATCTCCTGTATCACCCAGCTTACACTCCAGGGCAGCCAGAATCCTAGAAGAAAAATGCTCTCTCCAGACCCAAACCCAGGGGACCCCAGTAATGAATCAGCCTCCAGTGACAGTGATAACAGGCGTGTCCCTGAAGACTCTTTTCTCTCTTCTGAGCCATACCACCAGAAAAGGGGGCTCTTGGGGACCTGAGAGCATGTAAGATCACAAAAGGCAGGGAGCTAGGGGGTGGAAAAAGGGTCCTTTAAATTATGGGATGAAACCCTGAGTTGCACAAGCATAGAATTGACCAGGATCAACAGAACAAAGACACTGAGATCCAAACTCTGATGGAGACCACCCTCCCGTCCTGCCACCCTGGTTCCTGGATGGTGCACACTGGGAGCTGAATTAATGTCCTACTGCTGCTGTAAAATGTTACTGCACTTAGTGGCTTAGGGTAACACGGATGAATTATCTTATGGTTCTGGTGGTCGGAAGTCTAAAGTGAGTCTTATGAGCTATGTATAATACAGGTGTCAGCAGGCTTGTGTTCCTTCTGGAGGTCTAGGGAAGAACCTGTTCCCTTGCCTTTTCCAGCTTCTAGAGACTGCCTGCATTCCTTGGCTCACTCCCCCTCCCTCCATCTTCAAAGCCGTCACTCCAACCTCTGCTTCCAATATCACAGCTCCTTTTCCTGACTTTAATCGTCTGGCCTCCTTCTTATATATATAGTACCCTTGTGATTACATGGGGCCCACTCAGATAATCCAGGATACTCTCCCCGGCTATTAATCTTAATCACATCTGCAAGTCCCTTTTACCAACAGATGCGTTAAAATGGAAAACTATTTAAATAATCCCAAAGTCTCCAGGAAACGGAAAATAGAGTAGTGACAAAGAACAGAGGAGATAAACAGAAAACATATAATATAATGGTAGTTAATTCCAAACATAAAAATTGTGTCGGGTCGGTTTTGCTCAGTGGTTAGAGTGTCGGCCTGCAGACCAATGAGTTGCAGGTTCAATTCTGGTCAAGGTCACGTACCTTGGTTGCAGTTCGTCCCCAGCCCTGGATGGGTAGCGTGGGAGGCAACCAGTCCATGTGTCTCTCACATCAATGTTTCTCTCTCTTTCTCCCTCTCTCCCCCTCCCTCCCACTCTGTCTGATAAAAGGAAAAAATATCCTCGGGTGAGGATTAAAAAAAAAAATTGCACTAAATGTAAACCACTTCATACCCATAAGGATGGCTGCTATTAAAATTTTTTTCAGAAAATAACAAGTGTTGGTGAGGATGCAGAGAAAGTATAACATTTGTGCACCGTTGGTGGAAATATGAAATGGTGTGGCCACAATAAAACACAGCGTGGCGGTTTCTCAAAAAAAATAAAAAATGAACTCAAAGAGATATTTGTACACCCACATTCATAGCTTTATATGATCACAGTAGCCAAAAAGTGAAAGCATCCCAAGTGCCCATTAATGGGTGAATGGATATTTTACAATAGACTAGTATTCAACCTCAAAAAGGAAGGAAATTCTGACACGTTACAACAGGTGTGAACCTTGAGGA
Organism: Tadarida brasiliensis; assembly: GCA_030848825.1. Classification (NCBI taxonomy): domain Eukaryota; kingdom Metazoa; phylum Chordata; class Mammalia; order Chiroptera; family Molossidae; genus Tadarida; species Tadarida brasiliensis. Next base: position 65,052,987 of record CM061270.1, on the reverse strand, counting down.
CATTATGCTAAATGAAATTAAACAGTCACAAAAAGGACAAGTGATTCCACAGTCAAATTCATAGAGATAGAAAAGAGAATAGTGATTGCCAGGGCCTGGGAAAGGACAGAACAGGGAGTTGCTCTTTGGTAAGTACAGAGCTTCTGTTTCATCCTAGAATTCTAGAGACGGATGGTGGTGATGGTTGCACAACAATATGAATGTACTTAAAGTGTACATTCTCAGGTGTACACTTAAAATGGTTAAGATGGTAAATTTTACCATCTTACATGTTTTATGTGTATTTTACCATAATTTGTAAATATTACATTAAAGATAAATAATCTAAATAACTTACTTTAAAAAAATAGAGATTGCTAGATTAGATTTTTTAAAAAACAATCCAGGTTCCTTTCTAAAAGAAATTGGACTTGAAATATAATAATATAGAGAAATTAGAAGTAAAATGATAGAGTCACTGTTAAGAGAATGAAAAGACAAGACACCCACTAGGAGAAAATATTTGCAAAACACATTATCTGATAAAGGATTGGTATCCAAAGTAAACAAAGAACTCTTAAAATTCAATAATAAGAAAGCAAACAATCCAACTGAAAAGTAGACAAAACACTTAAACATGTCACCAGACAGAGATGGCAAATACGTATATGAAAAGATGCTCAACATCATGTCATTAGGAAATTACAAATTCAAGCAACAGTGAGACACCACTGCACCTACCTATTAGGCCAAAATTCATAACACTGATATCAGCAAATCCTAGTGGTGAGGTAGACTGTAACAAGAACTCTCATTTGTTGCTGGTGTGAATGCAAAATGGCACAGCCATTTTTAAAGACAGTTTCTTACGAAACAAAACATATTATTTCCATATAATCCAGCAATCGTGATACTTCGTACTTACCCAACGAGCTGAAAACTTATGTTTACACGAAGACCTCCATATGAATATTTATTCATAATTGCTAAAACGTGAAGCAACAGAGTTGTCCTTTCGGTAGGTAAATGGACAACAGACCCTGTACATCCATACAGTACGTGGAATATCACTGAGTGTTGGAAAGAAATGAGCTATGAAGCCACAAAAAGACATGAAAGAACTTCAAATGCATATTGCTAAGTAAAAGAAGCCAATCTGAAAAGGCTATGTATTATATGATTCTAACTATATGACATTCTGGAAAAGGCAAAACTATGGAGATAAGAGTTGCCAGAGCAAGGAGGGATGAACAGATGGAGCACAAGAGATTTTAAGGGCAGTGAAATTATTCTTAATGATACTATAATGAGGGATCCATGTGTCAAAACCCACAGAGTGTACAATACAAAGAGTAAACCTTAATGTAAACTAAGGAGGACTTTAGTTAATAATGTATCAATAAATTTTACAAATGAACTGCGGTAATGTAAGATGTTAATAATGGGGGAAATTGGGGAGTCGAGGTAGGTAATAGGATAGAAGGGAACTCTGTACTTTACCTTCAATTTTTCTGTGAACCTACAAAAAAAACTACCAAAAAAAAGGTCTATTCCTTTTTTTCAAAAAGCAATGTGTAAAGTCGTATCTACACTCACTCACTTTTGTGTAAGAAAAAAGGCGGAAAATAAAAAATACACATGTAACATTTTGTTTTAGCAAAAGAAACACCAGACTAAGAAAAACTAATGGGATTGATTACTTTCCTCATGGAAGGGATGGGACCACACTTCGCTGGGTCTCACTATTTTCCATAATTATGACTTTTGTAAACACATTAATGTTTTACATACTAAAAACAAACAAACCACAAGGATGGGAGGAATCTTAAAATTAAACTCAAACAAAAACCCAAAAGAACCTAACTATAGCTTATTTCAAAGAATAACGTGGGCGTGGGGAAGACTGGCCCAAGTAACTTTTTTTTTTTTTTCCCTCACCCGAGGACATTTTTTCATTTTTTTGTTCAGACAGAGTAGGAGGGAGAGAGAGGAAGAGAGAGAGAGAGAAACATCGACGTGAAAGGGCCACATCGAGTGGCTGCCACCCGCACAACCAACCAGGGCCGGGGACAAACTGCAACCGAGGCACGCGCCCTTAGTGGGAACCGAACCCGGGTCTCTCTGGACCACAGGCCGACGCTCTAACCACTGAGCCAAACCGGCCAGGGCTGGCCCAAGTAACTTTTGAACACAGTATTTATACTATGTGCCATCAGATTAAAGATAAAAAGCTCTATAAACAAAATTTGAATTCTTTTTAGTAAGTTTTTTTTTTTTCAGTGTTGTGGGTTAACTCATTTAACTACGTTGTGTGCAACTACCGATTTAGAAAACACATAAATGTATTCAGGATAATGGGGGCCATACTCTCGTGGTCGGAGAAGAACGTTACATGCTGTAGATGGGAAGGTGAAAGTCTAGGACAAAGCAGAGTAAAATGATGGGGAATGTCATACTGTGCAAATGCTAATAAAAACGCTGAAATAGCTACATTAATAACAGAAAAAATGGATTCTGAACAAGGACAATTACCAGAGATAAAGAGGAACATTTACGTAATGATCAAAGGTTCACCAAGAAGACATAATCTTAAATGCAACTAACAATAGCGCTTCCAGACACAGGGAGCAAAGACTGACAGAACTAAGCTGAGAAAGAGATAGACCCCCCGCTATGCCTGAAGAGCTCAACACTCCTTTCTTAGTCATTGATACAAGTAGACAGAGAATCAGCGAGGATATAGAAGACCTGATAAGCATTACAGAACCCTCCACCTGACAACAAAGTACATTTTTTATCCTCAGGTTGATGTAAAACATAAACTAAGATAAATTATATGCTAGGTAACAAAACAAACCACAATAAAATGAAAAGAAATAAAATCATACCGAGCATGTTAACTAACCACAGCAGAATTAAATGAGAAATCAATAACACAAAATCCTAAATAGGTGAAAATTAAATAATACATATTTAAATAATCCCGGAGTCAAAGAGGAAGTGTCAAGGTAAAATAGAAAACATTTTGAAATGAATGAAAAGGAAAATACAACATGTCAAAACATGTGGGATGTAGCTAGCTAGAGCAGTGCTTATAAATTTTTAACATTAAATGTTTCTACTAGAAAAGAAAAAGTCTCAAACAAATCATCTAACCTTTCAGTTTAAGAAACTAAGCACAAAACAAGCAGAAAGAAGGAAATAAAGAACAGAAATCAAAAAAACAGAAAACAGAAAAAAATGGGGAAAATTCATAAAACTGAAAACTAGTTTTCTGAAGAGATGAATAAAAACTGACTGACTAACCAAGGGAAAAAAAGACACAGTTTGCCAATATCAGCAATGAAAGAGGGAATGTGCATCACTACAGACACAACAGAGATTAAAAACTAACAAGGACTAGTTAGAGGTGTGTCAAAAGGACGCAGGAGCCAAACCGAAAAGGCTCCCGTGGGCCAGAGATGGGACCACGTTAGCAGCAATAAGCTTAATAATGGCAATGTATTGACACATATCAAATATGTTTAAATCTATGAATTCATAATGATACCAAGAAAACAAATTCATCACTTTGGATAGGGAGGTCATTCATTTTTGAAATTGGTTAATAAAGGTGAAGAATCAAGCATTAATCCTACCTGTCATACATTCCTTGCGCTACTGAATAACCAGGTAATAGACTAGGCAATAATAAATGAGGAAGAAGTGATTTCATTAGAACTCACCATTCTGCAAACTCTAATGAATTAAGATATCTAGGCCTCGAGTGTCAGTCACAAAAAGGACAATCCGATACTACATGTCTGCTAACAGAACATATTCTCACTTATGAAGTAGTCTTGCAAAAAATAATAAAATAAAACCCAGAATCAGGTTAAGCGTCGAAATCAGTGCTGTCCAATAGCCACGTAACACAAGCCACAGATGTATTTAAGTTTTCTAGTCACTACATTACAAAAACTAAGAAGAACTAGGTGGAAATTATTTTTAAGTAGATTAAATTTAACCCAATATATCAAAGACATTATCATTCCAATACCAATCATATAAAAACCATTAAGGAGATATATTATTATTCTCTGCAGTAAATCTTTAAAATAAGTGGGCATTTGCCCTGGCCGGTTTGGCTCAGTGGTTAGAGCATCGGCCCAAGGACCAATGAGTTTCGGGTTCGATTCCGGTCAAGGGCACGTACCTCGGTTGCAGTTCATCCCGGCCCTGGTCGGGTCCTGCGGGAGGCAACCAGTCGATGTGGCTCTATCACATCAATGTTTCTCTCTGTCTCTCTCTCTCTCTCCCCTGCTCCCTCCCACTCTATCTGATGATAAATAGAAAAGTATCCTTGGGTAAGGAATAAAAAAATAAAATAAAATAAGAGGCATTTTACACGTATAGTAAAACTCAATCTGGGCTAGGCATATTTCGAGTGCTCAATAGCCACGTGGCTAGCGGGTACCATTATTGTGCAGCATGAAGCCAAGCACTGATTTATGAGAAACACAGAGGACATATGAGCACGTGAGCCTCACCATAAGGATTCAATCAGCAAAATCCAGACTGAGGAATTCAAAAGGTCAAAAACTGGTTTCTTCAACAAATTACAGGCATGGAAGAAGAGAGACTGAGGAAAAATCTGTAGATTAAGATATTGAAAAGACAAAGGAGAAAAAGAGGCAGGAAAAATTTAAATGTAGTGTTTAAAATTGGACACAGGTGATAAGAAAAGCAAAAACACCATTTCCAGAAATGTTAGGATAGTGGGCACATTTGGGGAGAAAATGGAGGGTTTTCATTGGAATGATAGCCTCTGGATTGGCTGACAGTGTTATTTTCTTTAACTGGGTGGTGGTGATATCTTTTAAAAATTCATGACACCTTTGTTTTAAACAGTTTTACAATAAAGAGGTATAAAATCAATGACTAAATATGTAATGGAGAAAGCCTGACATAATCCAGTATTGATTTCTTGAACGTCACAACAGCCCACCCCATTCTCCTACGCTTTAGATCTATTTATCTGGAGGTCTGCTGGACCTCACGCAAACTAGCCAGCACTGCGTTCGCTCCAGATCTGCCACCGTCTCCTGCCAATCTCAGGCCATGGCACTGACCTACCTGATTCAACCAGGCAGAAACCTAAAAGCAATTCCAGGCTCTTCCTTTATCCTCATCCCCAGAGTCTAATCCCTTCATCCTATGCTTGAACCTCTACATTTTCTAGAAACTGTCCCTTTCCCAACATCCCTACCCCAGCCTCCCTGGGTGGGGCCTGCAGTGTCTCTCAGCTGAATATAAGAAAGGCGTACCAGTCCCTGTCAGCTCTCCACTACTTTTTTCTTTACTTGGCCGTAGAATAAAGACAGCTATAATAGAAATGCTCACAGTTGCCTGAACTTAACATGTTTGCCTCTGTATCTATGCCTTTGCCATACTGTTCCCTCTGCCGGGAATGTTCTTCCCCCATTTTTTACTACATTCCTTCATTTTTGAGATGCTGTTAAGACAGCATACCCACCAGAAACCCCTTTCATGGATTCTCAGGTGGGATAGGTTCCCTTCCTCTACCTGTGCTCCTACAGCATCTCAGCTAAACCATTAGCATTGACTGCATTTACCTAATTGAAAGATGTTCTCTTACTATGTCTTCCATTGAGAGTCACTTCCAAGGGCAGGGCCTCTTTTACTTCGCTTTGTAGTTCAGGGCCTAACACCTACTTGGCACGTGGCAGGTAGTCAATGTATCCTGTTAAAAGGAAGTAGTGATTTTTCATTTTGTATATTCCTGTCGAATTACTGTTTCTAAAATTCCATTTTCATCATGTCATGGTGCTGCTCACAAACATTCGAGCATTGTCACAGACTAAAACACAACTGTCATTAGCCTGACCCTCCATGATGAGACCCCAGAGCACATACACAGCTTGACCTTCCACCCCACTTCCTTATATATATTTGTATCTTCGATTCTAAACTACTCAGTCTCCCAGACCACCTTTTTGATCCCTACTTCCCCAAACCATTGCAACCCATAAAAATGTTGGCCTTTTAAATTCAATACTTACTTAGCAACTCATTAGCAATTAACCCATAATGCTATATATTTTTTAAAAAAACATTGTTGTGATGGATACTTGAGTGGAATGGTCACACTCCTGACTGCCATGCCTCCAGCAGACGAACAGGAGGCAAAAGGCCAAGATAACTTTTGGTTTAACTTAGAAAAGACAATATATATGTAAAAGGAACACGAAGCTTTTTTCTGCTTTACTCACCTTTTTATTCCAGTCCATCCTTCCTTCCTCTTTCTTGGCTTGAAGCACACCAGAACGAGGAAAGGGTTAGCTAGTACAGGACATCTTTCCTGAAGTTACGCTTCTTCTTTTAATCAAAACACTAACTTGAGCCCTGGCCGGTGTGGCTCAGTTGGTTGGAGCATCATCCCATACACCAGAAGGCGGCAGTTCGACTCCTGGTCAGGGCACATACCTGGGTTTCGGGTTCCATCCCCAGTGGGGGCGTGTGTGGAAGGCAGTTTCTCTCTCATCTCTCTCACCTCTCTCTCTCTCTCCCCCTTCCTCCTTCTCTTCCTTCCTCTCTCTAAAATCAATTAAAATAAAACAAAACACTAACTTGAAAAAGTTTTAGATAGCCAGAATTCCAAAAAGAAATAGAAGTTCCAGTAAGGAAATCAGAGTGTCTTATGACCTGTGGTATGCGGTCTTCCAGACCTGCCAAAAACCAGTAACCCAAGTGGTTCTACACACACCAATCGTTTCTGTTTCTGGAACAAGAGGTGCTGTCGGGAAAGCAGTCGGCATCAATGGAAGTCAAAGAAAAGAGAGCGCCTGACTCCATCCGCTCCAAGCACTTTGAAGATAATTGCTGTTCCTAGAGGGGGAAACCCCATCAACACAAAATCTTCCAAAACACTTTCATTCCCTCTGAGTTCTTGTATCTAACATACTGGCCTAATGAAAGGAAAATGAGGTTAGGAGGGCAAAGGTGGGCGCAAACAAAAAAAAATACATATGAATATTCAAACATCTCAAAATCATTTGTAAAAATAAGCTGAAAATGAAGGCATTCCCGCTAAGAGGCTTCTATTCAACCAAACTACAAAGTTGCAGGTCAGTTCTCATAAGAGAGAATGATATTAAAGTAGCCAACATTTATTCAACTTTGTATGTATTATTTCTAGCCTGTACAGCTCTGTCCCACAATCCGGCTGGTCTCATAAGCAACCCCCCAGTGTTACTGTCTTTAGCTTTTTTCCTGGGGGGGCGATGGTTATTTCCCAGAGAAGGCACTGCAGCTCTCCTGTCTGATGATTCCTGCCCTGTGTCCTAAAAGCAGGTTTTGATTCCCTGACTCTCAAATGTGAACAGATAGCAAAGAATTACCAAACATTTGAGAAAAGCAGTAATACTGGTCAGGGGCTGAAACAAATAGAAGTAACTTGGAGGTCAGATTCTATGCAGGGAGAAGCAAAACTATGAAAGAAAAAATCATTAATATCCTCAGAGAGATGAGCTGATTTTTGCATCCATGAACCAAGAACAAATGATACTTTAAACATCAAGAGAACAAAAATAAAAATTAAATGTAGAAATTAAAATTGCAAAGGAAATCGAATAGAGAGGACAGCCTAGGGAGGCCAATACCTGAATGAACTGTGGTTCTAGAAATAGGAAGAGAAGAAAACAAAGGCAAGCAAACCATAAAGAAATAACTCAGGAAACTTTTTCAGAACTGAAGGACATGAGCTCCAGCGGGAAGAGCCTCAGAATCTAGCAAAGACAACGCCCCCGAGACACGGCTGTGAAATTCCAGAACACGTCTGTGAAATTTCCTTCAGGGAAAATGGGACGATTCTAAAAGCTTCAGGACAGGAAAACAAAATGAGGAGAGTGGGTTGGGAATCAGAATAGCATTGGCGTTCTCAACAGCAGCAAAGGCTGTAAACAATGAGAAGAGAAAGGTCACGGATGCCAGTGAAGGGAGGTCCCAAGAAAATGGCTATGCAACACCTTAGTACACACCAACGCACAACTGGAAAGGGTTGGAGCCTCCAAGAGAAATTTTCTCAAGAAGATGAAATGCTAGAACACCTTATGTATGAAAATACTAAGAAAAGAGTTGGACTGCTGGGGATGAATTTAGGAACAAATTAGTAGTTAATACATAGAAAACTAGGCAAATACAGGCGATTCTTAACAACAACACAAAAGTGTACATAAAGGACAACTAATCATAGTATACTAAATGACTCAGCTGTCAAAAGTTTTTACATAGTCAAAATAATGTAAATATTGAATAATTATTTAATGAAAATTATACCCAACTGGGAGGATGAGAACAAGAAGTGTGTGTGTGTGTGTGTGTGTGTGTGTTGGGGACAGGTGTGACTATCTCTTCCATGGTAGGAAATCAAAAGATAATGGCAAAACCTAGAATATAAAATAGTAGCCAATAGGAATATTATTTAGAGATACAGAGACTCATACCAAAATAATCAGTTGCAGGTATAGAAAATAATTGGCTCTGGGGAGAACCATGTATTTCTGACATAAAAAAAAAAAAAAATATATATATATATATATATATATTTTGCCCAGCCAGTGTGGCTCAGTAGGTTGAGTGTTATCCCATGCACCAAGAGATCACTGGTTCGATTCCTGGTCAGGGCATATGCCCGGGTTGCAGGCTCAATCCCCAGTGGGAGGACTGCAGGAGGCAGCCGATCAATGTGTCTTTCTCACATGGATGTTTCTCTCTCTCTCCACCCCCCCTCCCTTCCACTTTAACTTAAAAAAAAAAAAATCAATGGAAAAAATATCCTCAGGTGAGGATTAACAACAACAACAAAAAGACACCATGAGCCCTGGCTGGTTTGACTCAGTGGTTAGAGTGTTGGCCTGTGGACCAATGAGTCGCGCGTTCAATTCCAGTGAAGGGCATGTACCTCCGTTGCGGTTTGTCGCAGGCCCTGGTCGGGTCGTGCGGGAGACAACCAGTCAATGTGACTCTATCACATCGACATTTCCCTCTGTCTCTCTCTCTCCCTCCCTCCCACTCTATCTGATAATAAGTAGAAAAATATCCTCCGGTGAGGAATAAAAAAAAACACATTGTATCATTCTCTGTAGCATTCTATAGTTTAAAAATGTTTATTAATAGGAGAGGAAAACCCAAATAAGGGCCAATGAATTTATCATTCACCTTAATGATAGATGGATCAAGAATCCAAGCTTTCAAGCCACACAGAGAGAATCCCCCAACCCTCATTAGCTGTGTAACCTTGGGCAAGTCACTTCACCAACTCTGTTTCCCCTTCTGGTTAGTGGGACTAACAACAGTACTTATCTCAGAGATGCTGTGATCATTAAATGGTTAATTCTTAGAACAGTGCCTAGCACTCAGGTGTTTGCTGCTGTTACTACTCCCGTGATTACTGTCATCCCAGCATTGGCCACTATTAGATAACATCATGTCCTCTGGATTGTAAGTTCCCAGAGAACCAGGACCTCACTGTTCTGTCCTCGGCTATAACTCTAATGCCAGGAACTATGCTTGGCAAGCGGCAGTTGCTTGCACGAATGTGGTGTTACTCTGTGGTGATACAGGAGTGCTTGTGCTTGGCCGCGCTGCTGTCCTGCTATGCCATTTCCCTGTCCGTGCCTGTCGTCCCTCCTGCCTGGAAGGCCTTTCCCATCCTGATGCTTCAGCGCAGGCTCAGATTTCCCAGGAAGGTTGGGCTACATGCTTCTCCTCTGTACAGCCACAGTGCCCATGCGTAACTCAGTCCTCACACTCGCCATGTTATACTGCAGACAATGCCTGTATGTCTGTCTGCCCCACAAGCAGCAGTCTAGCCCAGTATTCAGAGCTTCGACTCTGGAGCCAGACTGCCTGCATTTCAATCCTGGCTGTGTGACCTTGGGCAAATCACTTTAGTCTCAGTCTCTTGGTCTGTAAAATGGAGATGATAATATCTATTTCATAAGGTTCTCACGGGAGTAAAAGAGCTTATATTTGTCTTTGTGAAGCAGTCAGAACAGTCCCTAGAACCTAGCAAACATGACATAAGTATGCTATATTGTAAAAATCTCACTGAAGACAGACACAGAACTCCAAACGACACTGTGTTCCTTCTGTTGCAGCCCTTACCCCACGGAATCATGACTACTGGTACAGGGACCAGCCTCCCCTAGCGGACTACAAGCTACTTAAAGACAGAGACGATGTCATCTGTGTATCACATATGCCTAGCACCAAGCCTAGGACATAAAAGACATATGATTGTGTGGAAAGAGGGAATTTATATATTTTTTAAAAGTAATAGATAACTTTGCAGGTGTTAGGGCACAGGGATAACATCAAGTAGATATTTAAAGATAGCCTCTCACTTTACTGTAATTTTTAGTCCAATGGAAACTAAAGCTAGAAAAATAAACCCAACTTCATCTCCAGAGCCCTAAAAATTGTACTGAGATTCAAATAAACTCCTTATCTAAACATTCAAATAAAATTTTTTAAATGTTTCCCAGGTTTATCATTGCCAGTCTTTTGATATACAGACAGACCTCATTCTATTGCGCTTTGCTTTATTGCTTAGCAGATATTGCATTTTTTACAAATTGAATGTGAGACCCTCTATCAGTAAAAAAATTACACCTCACTGAAGGCTCAGATGATGGTTAGCATTTTTAGCAACAAAATATTTTAAAATATGTTTTTATTGAGTGTATGTGTGATTTTAAGAGAGAGAGAGAGGAAGGGCGGGGGGAAAGAGAAAAACATCAATGTGAGAGAGAGACATCGATCAGTTGCCTCCCACACATCCCCTACCAGGGATCGAGCCCGCAACCTGGGCATATGCCCTGACCTAGAATCAAAGTGGCAAACTTTCAGTGCACAGGACGACACTCAACCAATTGAGCCACACCAGTCAGGGTACCAATAAAGTATTTTTAAATTAAGGTATGTACATTGTTATTTTAAGACATAATGCTATTGTACACTTAATAGACCACAGTATATATTGTATAAACATAACTTTCTATAAGCTGGGAAAACAAAAAATTCATGTGCCTCCTTTTCCTGCAATACTGGCTTTATTGCAATGGTCTGGAACGGAACCACAATATCTCCAAGTTATCCCTGTATACACACAGTCAAAAGTAAAAATTATACAAGCTGCAAAAATAAAATAAAAAGTCTTATTCAAACTCAACCAGTTCCTTTTCACTGTGATTAAAAGGAAAGTAAAAATGTATATTGAACAACCTTGGAACAGAAAAAGGTTTCATCATAGACAGCAGAAACACGGGCAGTCTAAAGCCAGGAACATTCTATTCACTCGAAGAAACAAGCCCTTCAAATTCTGGTATGAAATCTCTCTCCATAGCTAAATCCCATGTACTGTTCAAAGTATACTGATAACTACGTGACGACCAGAGGGAAAACACTATAAAATAAGTAAACGACATTACCCAATCCTCTATTGTAGCATACTCTTTCAATTAGAAAAACAGATTTTAGAAGTAACCCATTTGCTTCTATACAACAACTTTTAGACAATCTTCAACTTAAATTAAAACCACACTTTCTCAACACAAAAATCTTTTAGCTAAAATATACTGAGGGCTACTAAAACCTAAAAGAAACATAACAAAAATGTGTGGCTGCTTGATAAACACCAATGTGCCCTAGCTGCAACACACAGGAACCCAGCTAGAAAAGTCGTACTCCATTTGCAGCCAGCAGTGATCATAATTAAGCCACAGAAAGACATGTTTTTCTTGTCATCTTTATTCAAGTATTTCACAGCAGTTATATTACAAATTACAGTAAATGTTCAAAATTCCAGAATTCAAAAATTAAATAATTTACTTCAAACTAATGTAAAATGAAGTCAATGCAAAACATCAATTTAACACAATTCTAAATTAAACTAAAAACCCAAAAATAGACCATAGTGATGGAGTCTACTTAAATCTACAAAGTAGACACACATGAATGAAACCAAAGAGGACTCCCAAAGTCTAAATAACCGAATGTACAAAATACAAAAGATGCAGGTACAAGCCCAAATTCAAGCTTACAATGTGATTACAAATAATAATTATAACAACAATGGCATTCAGCTACGGGACCTGACACTGACGATACTGAATAGCACCATAGCTGAATCAACTTAATCAAAAAGTGGGAAGATATATATTACCACCCCACTCCCTAAAAATAAAATCCAGTAAACCTACAAATACATTGGCATATGAGAAAAATCAAGTCATAAAAGGACATAAAACAAAACAAAAAAAAATTAATCACAGGTGAGATTCAAGCTCAAAAACACAATTAATTCCACAGCCATCAGTTTCAATCTTAGTGCGGTTCCATCTCTTCAAACAGCTCCCACGGTCCCCACAGCTGAGCATTAGCTATTGTTGGGCTGTGCTGCGATACACATTTTACTGATCTGAGAGCAAGGTTTTACACAGGAGCTCATCATTTATAATGCTCACAATAGGAAATAAGAACAGAGGTCAATTTGTACATATTTTTGCCAATGCTATACAGCAAAAATTAAGAATTTACAGAAAGGTAAACAAAACCGCGTCCACTTGAATAATTTTACAAGCTGCTTTAATCTATAGAACCACCAGGCATCTGTAAAATAAGCACAACTGGGATAGTGTGTTTCTTTGGGGGAAGAAAGGGCTGGAGGAGTTGGTACAATTTCAGCTCATTTTTCTCCCCTTGGCATTTGATTGGCTTTCTCTTTAAGACCTAAACTGTTCAAAGTGGCAGTTCCTATCATACTGAGGTTGCCTCCTATTTCTCCATCTATATTAAGGTTAAAGTTTGTAAAAATTTGATCTTTCGGAAGCATTTTAATGCTGAACATAAATAAACTTCCCTTGTCAACTCACTGATGGCTAAAATCTTAAAAACTTGTACAAATTTAGTAACCTACTAATAACATGTGCGTTTTTATTTTTCCTTTCACAAGTGCTGCTGTTACTTGAACAGAATGCTTCTGAATTAGAGTAACTGGAATAAATATTTAAAAAAAAATAGTGCAGCAAGAACCTGAGACTTGCAAAAAACCCTTTTACCAGAAACTTGCTACAAAAAATCTGCTACATCTTATTTCTTCATCAAATCTTTAAATTCTGTAACAATTTCCATCAAAATACAAAATGCTAATGTATTAGACAGCAAAATAGTCTGAACTGGTATGATGGTAATAAATACTAAAGAAAGCATGATAATCCTCCCAATAATCAAATTAGAGGTTTCAAATAACCTCCCCTTTAAAATGGTTCATTGTTAATCGCACTTGCCCACCTTAAAAATACAGTGTGTCTACATGGGTAGCAACTTGAATGATATGACTAACTGAATATTATGAAACTTTTAGACTAGGTATATAGAAAACAAGTGGCATTTTTCAAAAATTAAGCAGGATTTAGAAGGCGTAAAATGTTAATGTAAATGCAAAGAAGCACTTAGGATTACTGCAGTAGCCTATGGCCAGAGTGTGCTTTCTGCACTGGCACCCAGCACACTGCACACAGCCAGAGACAGGAGACAAGTACCTTAGCTTCAGCATGTAAACGGCGGCAGAGTGATTACAGGACTCTGTAAACACTGTTGGTAACTAAAAGACAAAAAGCTGAGGTAGCTCAGTATCTCTGCAGTAGTCCAAGACCATTTGCTCTAATTAAAACCCAAACTACATGTGTTGCATATATTGGAAAGACACATCTGCAGCTAACAGCTACAATGAATGAAGATATCAAGCCAACTTGTCAAAATTTTCTACTTTTTTTGTTTAAAAATCATCTGATAAAAAAATGTCACTGCATTCCCTTTGCCTCTTTGCAACTGCCTAGACTGTGTCTCCAAACTTGTAGAAAGTTTTGTAAAACTAGTAACCCATAATTAATTTTAGGTTAAGTACAACTCACAGAAATCACTCAACAAGATCCAAAACGGGTTCCAATCAAAATGAACAGTTGTGAAAAGGTTAAGTTTATAGTAAGAGATTTAAACATTTAATACTGTTATTTAAAGGACCATACCAGAGGCTCACTTGCAACTATGCATATAGAAAATGAATTTTATGGAGCTTCTGACAAATTCCTCTCTTTTCTGTCCATTTGGCAAGCCCTGGCTTTAAAACAAAACAGAAACAATTTATTATACGTGAAAATCATTCTTCTCTGGGAAATCAAACATGAATAACTAGTAAATTGCCACTGGCAGAAGAAAGAATGTCTGCTATCTATTTATTTTCTGCATTAAGGTCAGCAATACCGAAAAGTGTGTGGGTTTTTTGGTGGACTTGTGGATTATTTTTGTTGTTTTATTACATGTTTTTAAAACAGAAATAGACCATTCAGGAAAACTTACCTTTTAAATATATTATGTGGCATACCACGTACTTTGATTGAGTTTTTAAAACAAGATAGGCATTTTATACCAAAACACTGGTTGCCTCTCAATGACACAGGGTATCAAACTTATTTTTAAGGTTGTGACCAAAGAAAACATTCTAATTCATTTGCTACAAACAAGCCCATCCTTTTGTTTAGCCTTATCTTTCTCAAATGAATAAAAAGGCACATTAAAGGCAGTTCTAAAGAGCCAAATCTAATTTCATCCAGTTTCTTCAGTTTCCCATCAGAATATATCATAGCCAATTCTTAAACAGATTTCAGTCCATTACCCAGAGGAAAAAATAGAAACAAATATGATAAAAGGGGTAGAAAAGAGAAAAAATATAACGGTTGCCCACTGTTTAAACAATTCAATAGTTAGAACTGCCCCATCCAGTTTCCTGTGTTTGCTGGTCCGCTCCCTAAGAGAGAGGTCTCCAAAAGAGAGTGCATGAAAAGAGGAGCAGAAATGAGAGCAGTTTCTGTAGCACCAAAATCTCCAATCTGTGGGGTTGTATTTCTTACTTGTGGAAAATACAACATGTTTCTGAAGTTCTGTTTGGTTCTTGTAGGCTGGTTGGTTTCAGGTACCTGAGACAATAGCACCAAATTCAACAGAGAGAAAGAACGAGTAAGAGAGCACTGTACACCAGGGCTCTGCACGTAATTGGTGCAATTTGAAATTGAATGGCTCAGAAGACTGCTCTGTCAGGAGCAGATTGGAGAGGATAAACCACTCATCTTGAAAAGTTCATAGGAATGTCTCAAACGTATGAACTGTTCTTTCCATCTCCTATAAGGGAAAAAAAAGTATATGTCATCTATTAAAGGAAAGATGAGTTATTATGGGAAAATTCACTTTAGATTAACTTTTTAAAGAAAGAATTTTAGATACAAGTTAAACTAAGTATTTTTCTGATTACAATACCATAACTACTTTGTAAGACTATCTGCCCTAGACACTTACAAATGCCTCCCATTTTATATGTTCAGATAATTTGTCAGCTAATAAATAGGAGAGTCAGGATATGAACACAGGTAGCCTCACTCCAGAGCCTGAGCCCTTCCTTACTCATTACATTCGACTAATTCCCAAAGCAAAATGAACGCATTAAGTACAGTAAAACTTGTACCAGAAGAAGAATACACCCTGATCCCACTGCTATTTACTCCAACTAGAGCTGGGGGGAAAAAGCCAGGAGTCACTGCCATCACCACCACCAGGAATGCCACAGACTGATGACTGTGCTATATAGATCCCTCTAAAGAAGGCCCCTAGATAACAGGGTTCTGAGTGCCATACTGAAAGATGTTTCACCGCTGAAGAGTAACCAATCCTTTCCAGCCAATCAAATGTCAGTGTGAAGAAAGAAGTTCTAAAATAGGGAGGGAAAAGTAAAGAACTCTACCCCACACATTTCATTCTGATGGGAAAATATCAAATATATCTAAGACATTTGGTTTTCCACCTCCAAAGATATACTCTACATTCTGTAGAACTAATAGGCTATGTGAACAGATCATCATCTATCAAAAAGTTCTTCTACATGAATAATCAAAATCACTCCTGTTAAACATTTCATCATATATTGCTGGGTAGGCAAAAAGGCAGGTTATAAAACAGAATATACAATATGATCCCAATTTAAAAATCTATATTCACATATTTACACACGTCATGTACATCTAGACATTTTTAAAGGACAGAGATTATTCCAAAAGATTAACACTGACTAAGTTTCCCCTGGGTGGGAGAGCACGGGTGATGTTTTCATTTTCTCACTTGTGCTTTCCTATTATTTCTATATATTGTATAATGACAGTATAGATTTGTAAAAACATGACTCATAAAAATGTGGTTACAATTTTTAAATGCTCTCTTACTTTGATTCAAGTCTAATCAATATTCCTTATTAAACATGGAAAATAATCACATCCTTTATATATAAATCTTCAATATATCAGAAATGCTCCTTGAGAGCAGGGGCTTTGTCTTAATCATTTTTTGCATCCCAAACACCAAGCACAGTATCTGGAACTGTAGGTCCTTAATAAATATATAATAACTAGACCACCAGATAAACAAACTAACAGGCAAGTGAGCAAAGACAGTCTAATTAAGTCACTTGGCCATTTAGTGAGTAGATAGAGATTACATGTACTCAGATGACCTCAAAAAGCAGAAGTGTGGCTTCATGATGTAAATTATATGAATGGTGATATAAGCTCATATTTATAAGGAAGCACTTTCTTATGGCCCAAAGTTGTTTAGAAATGGAACAGTTTACCTCTAAAGTGTCTAAGCAAAAGGATTACGACTCCTTCACATGGCTCTTTTACAGAACTAAATCTGATTAAATGAGATGACTTTAAAGTTTTCTTCCAACCACTAATTGGGTGGCCAATAGGTCTCATTGCCCATGCCAAGTCCTTTCAACCGGCGGTAGTAGCTGCCTAAGGGAGCAGTGGTAAACACTGACAGGCCACGCTACATTCAACAGGCATAAGTGAGACACCTACTCAGTGATATCAGTAATAAGCAAAGGAGGGGAGAACTGTCACATGCTATTTTGTTATATGTCAACCCAGAACCATGAATTTCTGTATTTCGATAAACAAAAAATCTCAGATTATTTCTGTCCTGAGACAAAATAGAGCAAAAGACTTTGTTCTTCAAATTATAACTCTTAATGATTCTTCTAATCTTAACTCTTCAAAACATTCTTCAGTTACATGGTAAAACCTACAGACTAAAATAACTTTCGTTAGGACAAGTAAAAGCACATACTTGTCTGTTCTATAGATGAACCAAGCACTTACCTCTACAAGTTGTGATTTGTCATAATCTTTGCGATGACGATAGATGCACTGACTAAGAAGAGAATATAATCTCTCAAGCTGATCAACTGCCAGATTGTTGCTTTTATCTACCAACAAATCAAGCAATTTCTAAGAAAAATTAGAAGGAGAATAAAATAAAGTTTGATTTCACTATTCAAATGGAAACAGTTATTTTCAATGCTAGGCAACAGACACTACAGGCTATGGTGTAACTGTGACACTGAGTTTAGAAGATTCTAGGGCTTAGTTTATTACCAAGACAATTCTCATATTTCTAAGCCCCACAAAGCATACATAACTCTTTTTTTTTTTTAATCTTCATTTAAGGATATGTGTTTTTTAAATTAACTCTTAGAGAGAAAGAAAGGGAGGGAGGGAGAGAGAGAGTGGAGTGAGAGAGAGAGAAAGAAATATCAATGTGAGAGAGAAACATCAATCAGTTGCCTCTTGTAGGCGCCCCGACTGGGGATACAACCTGCAAACTTTTGGTATATGAGACAACACTCCAATCAATTGAGCCACCTAGCCAGGGCCATAACTTTTGTACTGGAAGCCCTAAAGCATATATATTCCTAGTTAAAGCAAAAGATTATCAAAACTAGTTTTATTCAGTTTTCTACAAAACATATTCAAATCTCTTTCCATTCATTTAAAACTGACTGGGAATAGCTAAATTTACCTTCAATCTCGCATGATCAACTATAAGAGGTGGCACAGGCTCAGACGGCTCTTCTGGAACCAGTTCCAGGGTCGTTGTTTTTGCCTGCTCTAAAATTAACTTACGATATTTCTTTACTTTAGAAGCACCTGCAATTGAGAAAGAAAGGATACACTGCAGCAAGTAAAAGTTAAGAAAAATCAGGCTTACACAACTATAAATTCATTTATCTACCATAAATCCTTTTTGGAGTAAGACTGCATTCTTTAAATGATAAATGATTTTTTTTTTTTTTTTTGTAAGAATAAGTAACCCAAATTAACTCAATTCTGAAAGCCAATTCATACTAGAAAAGCATCTAATAACTATACCCACTAAAAGAAAGATAAAAGCAATCGTTCCCTCTAAGCACTAACTAATAAAACAGCCTTCACTCTCTTTGTGATAGCCACCATTTTAAAATTTGGAGCTTTCAGAATTGGAAGGGAAACAACCTAGAAAAGCAGATCTAACACAAAGTGAGGCCAACCTATCTACATATCCTGCCTCCTAATGTAAAACATTTTCCTCAACGTCGACTGAAATGTCTTATTTTTCTCTATTACACTGCCTAGAATTCTATTATAAATTGATCTGGGTTATAACATTTTTTTTCTTAAAAATCTAGACCCATTAAAGGTCTAATAGGGCTAGTGATCTTTCCTAGCTTAGAGTGAATTAGTATAATCTAATTACTTTCCTTCCAACATCTTGCTGAGATAAAACACACTGGGAAAAAAATTAAAAATTTGAGGTACTGAGCATAACTTGACAGCACCAGGCATTTCTGGGGGTAGGGAGGGTAGGTAGACCATTGAGCCCTGTGCTCCCCTAAGCAGGAGTACTCTCAGAGGAGGCCAAGGGGGAACACACAGACACACTTAGACTATCTCAGAACTTTGTACAGGACCTGGTCCATGTCAGTGACACTTAGGAGAACTTTCCTCCTCCCTCCTGCATCAGTCCTCTTATTCTCAAGTCTTTAAACAATTTCTTCTCTTGCCCTGGCCGGTTTGGCTCAGCGGTTAGAGCGTCGGCCTGTGGTCCACAGAGACCCGGGTTCGGTTCCCGCTAAGGGCATGTACTTCGGTTGCAGTTTGTCCCCGGCCCTGGTTGGTCGTGCGGGTGGCAGCCACTCGATGTGTCACTTTCACATGGATGTTTCTCTCTCTCTCTCTCTTCCTCTCTCTCCCTCCCACTCTATCTGAACAAAAAATGAAAAAATGTCCTCGGGTGAGGATAATAAATAAGTAAATAAAATAAAATAAACAATTTCTTCTCATCAATGCCTGCTATATAGATAAGAACCAAAATGTTGCCTTCAAAAACATATTCCACAATACATCAGAGAAATTTTATATTTCAGACAGCCTTTAAAATGAAAGCCTTAATTTATAGTTCAATCACCAGCTAGGAGTTTTGTTAAGACCATACTGATACTCATTACTACATGCATTGACTTCTAGAGGCCTGAAAACTTCTATTAGGAACCACTGCATTAGGTAACACTACCCCAACAATTACAAATGAGAACTTTAGCTAAAGCTTGTACACAACAAATATCTTTAACACTTTCAGATCACCAACTGAACATAATATTAATTTAAACCTTTTCTGCAAGCTTACTAAAATCTCATAGCGAAGTAACATTAAAAAGGAATTCTCCCCCACACCCACTCTGCCACATCACACAGATTTCTCCCTTTTTCCCACTCATTACTGTTCCATTCATTACTTAACCTTAGCTTAACACATTTTTAAAGTTCTGTCTATATGATAGCCCAGAATAAATACAGCTCTTAAAACTACTTTCCATTATTAAATATAAAAGAAATTATTTAAGAATGGTATTTCAGAATAGTACATCTCTCTTTATCCATTAAAGAATTCTAAGACTGAATAATATCTTCCTACTTCTTAATTCTGCTAGAGGGCTCAAAAAACTGGCAGCAAAAACCTTTTCCTACCTAACCCAAATCCCAGGCTAAAGTGTATATTCCACACAATTTAGAGGGCACAATCTGTAGACACAATGTCAAGATAGCCTAGTATAAGAGTGCCTGTTCAGGAAGAAAATGTATGTGGAACAGGGTAGATTTCTAACTCATCCCATCCCACTATGGGCTAAAGAGTAATGATAAACAAAACAGGGCTAGAAATCCTCCACTCCCCCTTTCTGCTGCTTCTGAAAAGAATCACACGGCCACAGGAAGTCAGGAGCTGGCAGAGTGCTCTCCCTGGAAGAAAAAGGTTCTTGACAGTGAGGGTTCTGCTGCTTTCCTCTACCACTGGCCCTACAAAGCAATGGAGTCTTTTAGGCTAAACATCCCTCAGATTCAACTACCAGTAATTGCCTGGAATGAATATACCTCAGAATATGCCAGGTACCAGGAGAGGCAATTAACATACATGACATACGTAATCCCTCCAGTGACACCATTCTCAAGTTTAATTTAAAAGATGAAAAAACAGGGTTGGAGAGTATAAGTAACTAGCTCAAAGTCACATGATTATAATGAACAGGAGTGGTAATTTAATGTGGTCTATATCACTCCAATATACCACACTGCTGTAGTAGCCAAGTCTTCTCAGACCACCCCCACCCCCACTCCGTCCCAGTAATTATTTTGTTAGAACTCCATCTTCTTAATCCCTGTGGATGTTCTCAACATTTAGTCATAAATCCATTAGGAAAGGGACGATAATCAGGTGGGAGCCAGAAGTGTAAGCGGCCAGGAAAGCAAAGCATTCTGGACCATAAACCCTTGGAAATATGCACCAAAATTTAGTATATATATGTATACTTTTCTAGGGAAAAGGGATGAAAACTTTAACAGATTGTCAAAGGGGTATAGTTACTTGGCAACTATTATTTGAGGACTGGACAAAATATGCAATTAATTAACTCTGGAGTTTAAGCCTTCAGAAGATTTATTAAAATATTATCTCTACCTTCTTTATCCAGTTCTGCATCTTTAACCTCCACATCGGGGCCAGGTTCTAACTTCTCATTATTGCTACATTCCAGTGCTTCTACTTTGTCAGGATCATCTCCATGACTTTCAGTCGAAGTTTCTGGTTTTTCTTTTGCCTGGTCCTCCAGAGGAATCTTCTGTTCAGAGCTACATTTATCCCCATTACTACAGAAAGGAGCTACTTCAGCTTTGCCGTTCTGACACTCCAGAGCTGGTAGTCCTTCAAAACTGTCAGTGGAGGCCTCGCCATTTAGACAGCTTCCTTTAAGGAAAGGCTCTTTCCTAGAAGTCTGCTCTGGATTTAGAGAACTGCTGCTGTTGACAAGTAGAGACTCATTCGAACTTTCCTCTTCAGTAGACGCAAAGTTCTCTTTTGTGCCCGTTCCACTGTTAAGCCTCTGCCCCTGGTCCATGTCCATGATGTCACATGACGATTCGTCGTTGGTCATAGATAAGTCTCCAGTCTCCTCTCCATTTTCTTCATGGCAGTCAGTGCTTACCTCAAACTCTCCATTCTCTAGCAATTTCCTGCCCTCTGTATGATTCTCATAGTCTGCAAATTTGGTGTCCTCTTCATCTTTTTTTAAATTATTGACTTTCCTTTTCTTAATAATTCCTTTACCCCACTGTGATCGCCGCCTCGATTTTCTCCGAACTCGAACTATTTTACAAGGAAGGAAAAAAGATATGTAGAACTTGGAGTGCAATACTTGTTTTACAAATGTATATTAACTAAGACTCAAAAGAAAGTAAACCCATACCGTGTGACACACAAGCAAAAACTACTTAGCTCTTGACATCCATGCTGACTAATCCTCACAACTACAAATAGAATGGATATGAAGTCAGGGATGAACGCTGAAGAATAAAAATTTGTTAAATGTATTTCCTATTTATTACCCAGCATTCTTTTTTTTTTTTTCTATTACCCTAGATTTCACTTAATAGCTGTTCCTAATTCCTAGCATCCAGGGGCCAAGCATATAACATACACATTTAGAAACTGTCCACATTCCCAGGCTGCCTGGAAGGTTTGGGGTGAGAGCCCTGGATTTCCACCAGGAATGCACGTGCTTTGCTACCAAGATAACCCCAAAGCACCTAAACCATGAAAAGAAATAAATCATGATCCAGTATATATCAAGACAGAATAGTTACAGATATCCCCACAAAGAACTCTCCACTGCCTCTCCTTCAGAAGACAGAATAACCCACAATTAATATGGTCATGGACAGAAGCCCCAGGAAGGTTATATGGACAATCTGGTTAGCCAACTGTCAGCCTCCTCTACCACAAATGGTTCACCTAGCAGCATTAATTTCTTACAAAGTTATTTGAAAACATGTAGAAAAATTAAGACCTCTGCTATCAAAGTGGCAACACCACCACTAACAAAACACTGAAAATAAAGGTTTGGTCAGTTATGTGAAAAGACCTACCAAAGTTGTAGGGACTATACTCTTAGACACTAGAAACTATCATGAGCTTTATGAGTAGACAGCTGGTACTTCCAGGTAATGATGGGCCCAGGAATCTTTAATTTCCCACATATACAAGTCTACCCCACTTTCCCTTAAATAAGAAAAAAATTAACTCTTATTTTGCAATCTGGGACAGGCGCATAAAAAAACTTAAATATAAAAGTTATTAAAGCAAACCAATTAAACTAAACACCTATCACTTTTGGTGTCTAACACCAAATTCTAAATATTAGTTTGTTGAAAGCCATCAGGGTAAAAATAATTCATTTTTCCCATGGCTATAAAAGTAATGTCAAGGCTATAAAAGTAATGTCAAGTCTGACTTAATTTCTTAAAAGATAATATATTTTTTAATATATAAAAGTTGAAAAGCTTCCATGGTAAAAACATTTTTAAAAAGAAATACAAATATCAGATCACTAAGTGCAGACTGTTTAATCTAGTTTAAAAATTGCTTTTGAAAGAAAAATTGAAGAGAATATGATCTTAGGACAACCTTTGTTTCTTATATTCTACTGCTTAATATGAACCTTATGATCTATCAACAGTGTATAGTGCATTTCCATAATTTTTTCATCCTTTCATCTTTAATCACTACTGAGTCTCTGTAAAAACACTAAGGTAGTCACAAGAAATGGACAAATTTTGATATATATATTAGTCTTCTTCCTTATCTAAGAATAAATCTACTAAAGGTTTCTGAAATCATTTCCAAAATTCAAGTTAGTCACTTGGCTCAAAATATATTTTACCTTAAAAACTGTAATATCATTAGAATCATCTCTCCATTCCTTTACCTCTGTTAATTTCTGTTTACAATTTACAGTTATAGGGTAAATGGAGAAGAAAATTCTGTATTAGTCTACTGTTAAAAGCTGGACACAGGCTAAAGTGATGGATATTCATAAGCATTCCATTAACTATATGAAAAACAAATCCAGTCCACATTACAAATTAAAGAAAAACATTTAGCTTGCTCCTTCTCTAAAAGGTGGAACTGTTAGGTCTTTATTACCTAACAAATCACTCCTGACACTGTGGACTCACTTATTCTCCAACCATGTAACCAAAAGTACAAATGGTTCCCCTTTTCTTTCCTCATTAAGCCATGGAACTCCAGACCAAGAGGCAGAACTCTGCTCAGTCAAGAGCCAGCCCAATTACTTGACATGTACAAAGTACACTAAGCAAAGGCCAGAAGCCCTACTGAGGCAAGTTTACTGCTAACACTTTCATCCCAACTAAGGGATGAAAGTGTTCTCATTTAAGGGGAGATCAAATTAGAGAAAATTCCCCCCTCCTTATATAACTATTTCTAACAGTTTAGAGGCATAATCTTTGAAGTCAATTTTTACAGCATCTCTGAGCTTACGTCCAAAACTAAGACCTTAGGAAAGCAACTCTACCTCAGGGACATCTGGATTTATGATTTAAGTCAGTTAATGTAAAACAGACACATGATGAGTCCCAGATGCCATCTACTGGTAAGAGAAAACAAAACCCATTTGTAGATTAAAGTAACATTTTAATATTTAAAGGAACTTAAACTGCTTAAAGCCAATATTCAACTTATTTTAGTCAGTAAATACTTGTATCAGGTGCAGAGAATGTAAAGGACTTTAAGTTTTAAATTAGAGTGTTGGGTTACATGATCCAGGTCATGATCCGAGGTACAACTAGGCCAAATAACTTTAATCAGTTTCATGGAACTAAATGCACCACTAAGTCCTTCAAATTTTCTCATATAGCAATGCCTTATCACAGAGGACAAGCTAAAAAACCGATATGGTCCACTCATTCAGATTCAATGCCACTGGTGAAAGAACATGTTAAGGCCAGCTTTACTGACAGTTGAAGCAGTGTTACCACCTTCACACCAGAAGAACAGCATATATCTTCCAACGATGGCTATCTTCAGTGAAACATATGTACTGTATTAGAAAGATGCTATGTTTATGAACATTTGTCTTTTAGAAATTTTATAGATCACCATGGAAAAGAAAAAAATGAAGAAAACCTAAACACTGAATATTCCCCCCTAAATATTTCTTAAATAAAACTAAATAAAGAGCTGTGCAGATTTTTCTGAGAACAAAATATTCTCTCAGAAAAATCAACTTCCTGTTGTCAAATCAGCTATTCTCTTCAGCCAGAGTTTCCATTTTCACCATAAAGACAACATCCTGCCCGGCCAGTGTGTCTCAGTGGTTGAGCATCGACCCATGCACCAAGAGGTCACCGGTTTGATTCCCAGTCAGGGCACATGCCCAGGTTGTGGGCCCAATCCCCAGTGAGGGACACGCAGGAGGCGGCCAATCGATGTTCTCTCTCATGGATGTTTCTATCTCTCTCTCACTCTCCCTTCCTCTCTCTCTAAAATCAATAAAGAAAAAATATTTTAAAAAGACAACATCCTGCACAGCATACAGCAAGGGGTTGGAGACAGGTGGATAAAAAATCTATTGGCTCCACATCTCTATCCAAATACCAATGTTTAAAACTAAAAATATTCAAACCTAGTTCAATTACAATAGCAAGTACTGAATGGGTATAGAAAAAAGTAAATAAGGTTAAAGGAATACACTTCTGATTCAGCCCCTTACCCCACAAGCTCTTCACCTCTGAAAAGAGAGAAGATTAAAAGAGCTATGGGAAAACAGGAGCACTTTGCTTTGTGTACCCAGTGCCTAAGAAATCTGCATCATTCTCAGTTGTTCCCACTACTGGATAACATGATCTCAAATACTCACACGCACATTTATTTGCAGAGTTGTGCCAAGCATCCACTGGATTTCTTTGTTTGTGCCGAAATGCCTCTTCAACTCTAGTTTCTGTCTTCCGAGCTCCAGTACCATGAGGATTTATTTGTTCTGCTGTTACCGATAAGCCTGCAAGCAGAAGATAAGCAACACCTATTTAAATATTCCCATAAACCAACAAGGTTTTAAAAAAAAGTGTGAAATACAGAACTGAGTTTTAAAGTCATTAATTATACTTGGACAGTTTGTAATTTGGATGAAAATGGTATCTTTTGTTTTAAGATGGGAAGGAAACTAGATATAAAATCATAAAAATAAAATAACCTAGCAGGCGCTTCTTATACTTAAAAAGGGACATATTTCACATTTTTATGACTGTGGGGCAATAAGATTATATATTGTCCAAAAGTTATGATTTCTACCATCTTAGAATGTGTAAGTGTTTATTGGGCCAGAAAACTCCATTCACATGAACTATTTCCACCTGACATTAGCTGCCTGTCACATCACACTGCATTCATCTTCCTAAGAGTAACCATTCCAACTCAATTTTCACTAAATTTCTTTGTTTAATTTGATCCTTAAATGTTGAAGTTTCCCAGGGTTGTCTCTGGAATTCCTTTTCTTCTCACTCAACACTTTCCACCACAAAGTATCATTCAGCCTTCAGCTTCTACTACCATAACTCCCAAATCCATATCTTAAGCCCAAACATCTCCTGAGCTTTTCTAATCCATACATCCAATTGCCTATTTGATATCTCCAACTGGATATCCTAAAAATAGGTCAAATCATCTTTCCCCACAAAAAAACTTGTTCCTCCTTGTATATTCCCTCTCTTTTGGCGATATTAGCATCTACTAAGTCATTACACCAGTAACATGGCCAATTTTGACTCTTCCTTCCCTTTACAATGCCCTTCACCCCTGCAGCCTCATCTCTCTTATATTAATTCTATCTTCATCCCCATTTCACTAATTAAAACTCTGAACTACTCCAACAGTTTTTACCCTCAACAGTTTTTACCCTCAACAGTTTTAGTAAGGTACAATTTACATAACATAAAAATCACTCATTTTAGCTCGGCCAGTGTGGCTCAGTGGTTGAGCATCGACCCATGCACTAAGAGGTCGCTGGTTCAATTCCCGGTCAGGGCACATGCCCAGGTTGTGGGGGTTATGCAGGAGGCGGCCAATCGATGTTCTCTATCATCAATGTTTCCCTCTCTCTCTCTCTCTCCTTTCCTCTCTCTAAAATCAATAAAGAAAGAATACTAGGAAAAAAATCACTAATTTTAAGCTTACATTTAAATGATTTTTAGTAAATTTACAGCACTGTGCAATCACCACAGCAAACCAATTTTAGCTAACTATCCCAGGCAACCACTAATCCACTTTTCGTCTCTACAGGCTTGCCGTTTTGTGAGCATTTTTAATAAATGCAATTGTACAATATGTGGTCTTTTCTGACTGGATTCTTTCACTTAAGAATGCTTCTGAAGTTCATCTATGTTGTAGTATGCATGTATCAGTACTTTGTTCCTTTTTATGGCTGAGCAGTATGCCATTGTATGACATACCCTGTTTTGCTTACCCATTCACCAGCTGACAGACATTTGGGTTGTTTCCAGATTTTATTTGTTGTGAATAATGCTGTTAAGAACATTTATGCATAAGTCTTTATATGGGCATATGTTTTCATTTCTCTTGAGTAGATTCTTAGGAGGAGAATCACTGGGTTGTATGGTAAATGTTATATTTAACTTTTTTAAACTGCCAAACTGTTTTCTAAACTGGCTCCCACAGTTTTTTAACTGGTCTCTCATCTTCCTACCCTCTACACTGAGACCTTGCTATTTCCTGCTGCCAAAGCAATTTACCAGTTCATTCTGCTGCTTAAAATACTTCAACGACGCCTACTGACTATGGTAATTGTTCTCAAACTTTAGTGTATATAGAAACCTCTTGATTAGTTTGTTCAAGTGCAGAGTTCTCAGAGAATCTAATTCACTAGGACTAAGCTGATGTGGGTAATAGATGCACCATTTTGAAAAACACTGGTCTGTAGGATAAAGTTCAAGCTCCCCAGCATGGCATTGATTCACCAGGTATTTACAGAAAACCTGTTGTATATTAGACACAGTTCTAGGGACTGCAGAAAAGCTATGAACAAGTCCTTTACAGCACTAAATAAGGAAGGGAGAGATAACAAAAACAACAAAATGCCAAGTGCTGTGATGACCAGAGCCTAATTAGATTAGGTGGCCAGGAAAGGCCTCTCTAAGGAAGCAGAAGAAAAGCTTCTTTATTATTTCAGTGTCCTGGACCCAGCTCATCTCTTGAGCTCTATTTCTCACCACTCTGTACCTCTTTAGCAATACCAAACAGTTTGCAATTATTCTAATATACCACGTGATTTCACATTTCTGTGCCTTTCTACATGCTATTGTTTGTGCTTACAAATCCTCCTCCTTCTCTGTCACTGCCACCTTTCCCAACTGCACCAGAGGCAACACTCCTTTCTCCTTCCCTAAACTCTGATCAAAATGCTGGGCCCCCTACAAGGAGGTCTCTGCCCTGAGCTATAAATACTCTTCAACCAGTGCAAATACCACACTGTACTTGGTTTGTTTGACATTTCACTCTCTCTCCTACTGAAGTGTGAGTTCAAGGACAGGATTTTTTAGTGAATGAACAAACCACATTTGCTAATTCTTTGTTTATATTAACAAAATTGCCCATAAACTTCACTAGGGAAAAAAGTACCAGTACAGGCTGTAAACTCATGAAAAATAAACCCTCTTCAGATATAAAAGCCTATCTAAATCCATTAAAAGAACAGAAATCAATAATTAACAAAGATAAATTCCTGCAAAAGAAATTTCAGTAAGAAGTACTTTATGTCAACAATTTGCACTGTCGCACTAAAACTTTCACAGAAGTTAACATTTTTAAATATCTTTGAGAATTTGCACGACACATATCAGTATCAGAAATTAAGTAAAAGCTGTGCCTCAAAACACATTATTTTCACAATACCAGGACAGGAACACTAAAGAAACACCACTCAGTAACATTCAATGACTCTTGGTCTTTATTTTTTTATTATTATTATTTTTTTATCCTCATTCAAGGACATTTTTGCATTTATCTTCAGATAGAGCGGGAGGGAGAGAGAGAGGAAGAGAGAGAGAAACATCGATGTGAGAGAGACACATCGAATAGTTGCCACCCACATGACCCCAACCAGGGCCGGACGAACCACAACTGAGGTATGTGCCCTTGGCGGGAACCGAACCTGGGACTCTCCGGTCCGTGGGCCGACACTCTAACCACTGAGCCAAATGGGCCAGGGCGACTCTTGGTCTTTAGTAGCAAGTTCATTTCTATAACTTACCTCTTTTTATCCTTGCTTCCTTAATTTCTTCACAGAGTTTATTAAATTCTGGATCCAGTTCAGCTGCAATGATGGCATGTGCAGTGTCCTTCAGGGTACAAGCCCTGTGCCTAATTATTTTATCTGTTAAAAATGAAATAATTAACAAAGGGCATTTTAAAAAGAGAAGTAAAGGGATACAAACATTTAAATAACACTGCAAAAAACATTTCTAGGTGAGAAGTTAATTTAATTGATGAATAAAAAATAAATATAATAAGCTACTCAATCAAGTTGATAATTCTCTGAAAACTATACTTTTAGAACTTCAAAGTACTAAGTCTATTTAAAAAATCATTACCTCAAAGATATAAGGCTTTATTTTATATTCTTTATAACAAAACTATATGATTTTCAATAAAAATTTTTAAAAGATTTAGGATATTCACCATATGCCCAGCACCGGAGTTCCTATAGGTGGATACTGAGAATTCAAAAATTCTTACATAATTTTCTCTACAACTGAAAACTGGTCAATACTGTGCTGAAGAATATAATAATCCTAAGTAAGGGTGACCTTTAAAAACCATGACAGAAACAGACAAATACAGCAAGACACTCTAAGCTAAAGAATGCAAGATGGTATAAAAATTGTAGGTGGATTCAGGAGAGAAATACATACTCCCTACTAGGTAAACTGTACCTAAAATTGGTACTAAAAGAAGGTTCTCAGTTTTACACTAATCCAGAAGTCCTCATTCATAAACAAAACAATGTAAACACTGCCCCCTAGAGCTGTGCAGCTCCAAGATATTAAAAGCCAAATAAATATAGCAAAGGCTCTTATTTTGTAACAGTATCAAAAACTAGAACCCAAAGTCTCAAAATAATATCTGCCTTTTCATCTCTAGTGAAAACAAAAAGTATAAAGATAAAGACATTTTATGTATAATTTTCCTATCAGAAAGTCATAGTTCATTGTGGAAATCTTACAAAAACAAACATGCAGTACTCAAAAGGCAACCATCGGTGTATTTCCTTCCAATACATTTTCTCTAAACACTCATTCAATAAAGATTGATTGTCAATTGTACCAGGAACTGAGTCAAATGACAGGTACACGGTGGTGAACAAAACAGATGTGTCTCCACTCTCCAGGAACTTTTTGGACTAGTACAGGAAAGAGGTATTAACCAAATAATCTCAGACACACATATAAACACCTCCCCAAACCCTCGTCTCAAACCCCCTGAATAACAGCTACAATAAAAACCTACAGGGTACTGTGAGTGCCAACTGAGACTGGGCAGGTCAGGAAAAGCCTCTCTGAAACGCTGGCATTTAAGCCAAGATTTTAATATACATTGGAGTAGCCACTGACAGAGTAGAGAAAAACCAAGGCAAGGTTCAGAAAATACTACGAGAAAGTTCTGAAGTACAAAGATCTTGGAGATTTCATGAAAATGAAAGATAGCCTTCGTGCTTAGAACACAATAAGCAAGAGGCAAACAGGAATCTGACCATATTTAGAAGCTTTTAGATTTTATACTAAGAGCAATGAAAAGTCATTGAAAATATCTGAGCAGAGAAGTAACGTGATTTAAATGAACATCTCCAAAGACCTCTGAGTTTAATTGTATATCTCTCTAGCTCCTTGCAGTTCTATCAGTTTTTGCTTAATGAATTTTAAAGTTCTGTTATCAGAGGCATAAATGTTTGCAACTGTTATACCTATTTGATGATTATGAAATAACCCTCTTTATCCCAGGTAATATTCTTTGGTCTGAAATCTACGTTATTTATATAACCATACCAGCTTTCCTTTGCTTGGTATTAGAATATATATTTTTCATACTTCTCTTTTAATCTATTTGTACCTTTATATTTAAAGTAGGTTTCTTGTAAAAGAGCCTCATTGGCGCAGCAGGTAGTGCGTCAGTCTCATACAGTGGGTTTCTTGTAAGCAGCATAAGGTGGGGTCTTTGCTTTTTATCCAATCTGATCATCTCTGTCTTTATTTTGGATGTCTAGGCCAGGGGTCAGCAAGTGTTTCTGTATAGGGCCAGAGTAAATATCTTATATTTCACAGGCCTTAGGGTCTCTGGCAAGTACTCAAAGTTGCCCTTGTAGCATAAAGGCAGCCACAGATAATACATAAACAAATGTATGCATGGCTGTGTTCCTATTTTAAAAACTTCATTTATAAAACCAGGCAGCCAGTTTGCTATCCCTGGTTTAGACCATTTAGTTTTTTTTCTTTAATTTTTATTGAATTTATTGGGGGTGATACTGGTTAATAAAATTATATAGGTTTCAGGCGTACAATTCTATAATACATCATCTGTATA
Source organism: Tadarida brasiliensis (assembly GCA_030848825.1). Taxonomy (NCBI): domain Eukaryota; kingdom Metazoa; phylum Chordata; class Mammalia; order Chiroptera; family Molossidae; genus Tadarida; species Tadarida brasiliensis. Next base: position 65,022,084 of record CM061270.1, on the reverse strand, counting down.
TTGTATTTAGTGTGTTCACCACCCCAAGTCTAGTCTCCTTCCATCACCATTTATCCCCCCAACTGTCTTCTACCTCCCTCCACCCTGCTTTCTCTCTTGTATGTGTGTGTGTGTGTGTGTGTGTGTGTGTACACATTTAGTTTTATTGTAACAAAGCAACTTGTACACTTTTAACGTTTAAAACTGAGCATCATCTTTTCTTTCCAGTGAAACAAAAAGAAAATTTAAAAATAAACAGGAACAAAATTACAATAGAGAAATGTCAATTCCGAATAAGATCCTACAGGTTCTGCTGATTCTCCCATCAAGTGGCAGGGCTCAAGTCATCATTAGGAGAGAATTTTCAAAGTGTCATCTTAAACTGCAAGGATGTCCATTAAACATCACAATTAAACATGCCAAAGGAGAAGCCATGTCGTCAAAATGCCCACTTAACCCACCCAAACATCTCAAACCCACCCTTTGCTGACCTTCTATAACCCCCCCTTTTTTTAAGTTTTTTTTTTTTAAAAAAAAAAACAAGAGAAAGTAGACAGATACATGTTGGTAAATGCTAACTGTCCATATTCACATAGAGACACAGTGTAATCTCTGAGCCCAATATACAAAGCAAGGAGGAAAAAAGCTAGAATTCTATGCACTACTACACAGGGCCTAGCATCCTCCAGCTTCCAGCAGAGCTAAGGGAGCAGAAGGTTTTTCTTTTTTCCCCCAGAGCACGGTGGTGTTGATTCCATAAAGTTTCTTGAGACAGGAAAGGATAAAAATGAATTTGGAACAGAAAGGGGCAGAGATTCTGTTCCCACTGTATTCTGCTCAAGGTACATCCCCCCAAATAAGGTAAGAACCATGGTGCAAAGGAGAGAAAAGAGACCTCAAAAACAGGGTGACTGAGCATAAGGCGGGGGGGGGGGGGAGAAGAGACTGCAACTTGCTCCCAGGGACTGGAGAAAATGTAAAAAGGTTGGAATCCATCAGTGTTCCATTAGTCATCTTCTCCTTCATCTTCCTCTCCTTCCTCCCCCTCATCATCATCTTCATCTTCTTCACCCTCATCCTCATCACCTTCATCAATATCTTCCAACTCTTCCTCTTCTTCATCATCATCATCATCATCATCTTCTCCTTCCCCTTCTTCATCATCCATGTCAGGAACCAAGTAGTAATGTAATGGATTTGGCCAAATGTCATCTTTGATGACTTCTCCTAACTCATCTGCACCTGCATCAGAATGGTCAGTAAACCAGGTAAAGAAGCTCTCTGGTTCCTCATGCTGTCTCTTCCTGCTGGTTTTATTCTGTGTTTGACTTGAACGTTTCGTCAAATCCTTTCCAGATTTCCATTTGATTTCAGTGGACTTTGAAGATGGATCACCACTCTCATTCAGATAAAATTCTTTGGAGAGAACTTTATTTTCGAAGTAAGGATTTTCATCAAAATAAAAATCTATTCTGTAAACTGATTTAATATCTTCAAATTCTGTCACTTCAACTCTTGTCAAATAATGCAGCGCCTCTTCATCTTCTTCCCCAAGCAGTGCAGACACTTGTGGATGGTTGACAAATGTTGTTACCCCAAAATTTGGGATTTTGGCGATCAATTCTGACCTCTTCTGAAAAAATGGTTGGCGGAGTTTGTTATATTTCTGTTCTACTTTCAAAATCTCCTCACTGGCTTGTTCATTAAGTCTATCTATTTCATTTTGTACTTCATCAATATGTTCAATTGCTTCTTGCTGTTCTTTTTCTCCCTTTGGCAATTCCTGAGGGGCTGACTTCTTCTCTGGCTTGGGGACAGCAGGCAGTCGTGGTTTCTTTGTTTGAGCTGGCAGCGAAGTCTGGCATTTGGGGGCCATGCTGTGAGCAGAGTAGGAGAATGAGACGGAAAGGAAGTCCCACGGCTGAAAGAAGCTCTGAGAACTCTGCTTTCCCTCTTTTAATCACCATAATGTTGTGTGTGAGTTGTGGTTTTTTTCCTTACTCCCTTCACTTTTTTCACCCAGTACCCCAACCCAACTTCTAACAGCTGTCAGTCTGTTCTCTGTATCTATGAGTCTGTTTCTATTTTGTTTGGTAGCTTATTTTGTTCATTAGATTCCACATGTAAGTGAAATCATATGGTAATTGTCTTTCTCTGACTGGCTTATTTCACTTAGCATAATACTTTCCAGGTTCATCCACGCTGTCATAAAAGGTAAGATTTTCTTGCTTTTAATAGACTACTAGTAGTATTCCATTGTGTAAATGTACCACGGCTTTTCTATCCACTCATCTACTGATGGGTACCTGGGCAGCTTCCAAATCTTGGCTATTGTAAATAACACTGTAATGAACATAGGGATGCGTATATTCTTCCGAATTAGTGTTTTGGGGTTTTTCAGATATATTCCCAGAAGTGGAATCGCTGGGTCATAAGGCAGTTCCATTTTTAATTTTTTGAGGAAACACTATAATGTTTTCCACAGTGGCTGCAGCAGTCTGCATTACCACCAGCAGTGCAGAAGGGTCCCTTTTCTCCACACCCTCGCCAACACTTGTTGTTTGTTGATTTATTGATGATAGTCATTCTGACAGGTGTGAGGTGATATCTCATTGTGGTTTTAATGTATTTATCTGATGATTAGTGACACTGAGCATCTTTTCATATGTCTGTTTGGCCATCTGCATGTTCTCTTTGGAGAAGTGTCCACTCAGATCCCTTGCCCATTTTTTTGTTGTTTTTTTTGTTAATCCTCACCTGAGGATATTTTTCCATTGATTTTTAGATAGAGTGGAAGAAAGGGAGGGAGGGGGAGAGAGAGAGAGAGAGGGAGAGAGAAACATCAATGTGAGAGAGACATATTGATTGCCTCCTGCATGACCCTGACCAGAGCCAGGGATCAAACCTGCAACCCAGTTACGTGCCCTTGACTGGGAATAGAACCCATGACCCTTCACTCCACAGGCCAATCCTCTAACCACTGAGCTAAACTGGCCAGGGCATGTACCATGCTGTTTTGATTACTATGGCCTTGTGTTATTGTTTGATATCAGGTAGCGTGATGCCTCCAACTTTATTCTTCTTTCTCAAAATAGCTGTGGCTATTCAGGATCTTTTGGGGTTCTATATAAATTTTTGGAATATATGTTCTAGTTCTGTGAAATATGCCATTGGTATCTTGATAGGAATTGCATTGTATCTATAGATTGCTTTGGGTAGTATTGATAATGTGAATTTTTCCTATCCACGAACACAGTATATATTTCCATTTGTTTGTATCTCCTTCAATTTCTTTCTTCAGTGTCTTATAATTTTCTTTTACATCCTTGGTTAAATTTATTCCTAGGTGTTTTTTTTAATGCAGTTGTGAATGGAATTGTTTTGGTAGTTTCCCTTTCTGATAGTTCATTATTGATGTATAAAAATGCAACTGATTTCTGGATATTTACTTTGTATTGTGCTACTTTACCAAATTCATTTATCAGTTCTAGTAGTTTTTTTGGTGGAATCTTTAAAGTTCTCTATATATAGTATCATGTCATCTGCAAATATTGACAGTTTCACTTCTTCCTTACAATTTTGATGCCTTTTTTCTTCTTGTCTGATAGCTGTGGCTAGGACTTCTAGTGCTATGTTGAATAAGAGTGGTGAAAGCAGACATCCCTGTCTTGTTCCTGATCTAAAGGGAAACGCTTGTAGTTTCTGCCCAGTAAGTATTATTATGTTGGCTGTGAGTCTGTCATATATGGCCTTTATTACATTAAGGTATGTTCCCTCTATTCCCACTTTGCTGAGAGCTTTTATCATAAATGGGTGCTGGATTTTATCAAATGCTTTTTCTTAGTTTATTGATGTGATCATGTGGTTTTTATCCTTCATTCTGTTTATGTGGTGTAACATGCTTATTGATTTGCGAATATCATACGGACCTTGCATCCCAGAATAAATCTCACTTGATCATGGTGTATGATCTTTTTTATGTATTGCTGGATCCAGTTTGCTAATATTTTGCTGAGGATTTTAGCTTCTATGTTCATCAAGGATATTGGCCTATAATTTTCTTTTTTTGCAGTGCCTATATTTGGTTTTGAAATTAAGATAATGCTGACCTTGTAAAATGAGCTTGGGAGTCTTCCCTCCTCTCAAATTTTTTTGAATACTTTGAGGATAGGTATTAGTTCTTTGAATGTTTGGTAAAATTAGACTGCGAAGCCATCTGGTCCAAGACTCTTGTTTCTTGGCAGTTTTTTTTATTACTGCTTCAATTTCACTAGTTGTAATCTGTCTATTCAGATTTTTCTAATTCTTCCTGATTCAGTTTTAGAAAATTGTAGGTTTCTAGGAATTTATCCATTTTGTCCAGATTGTCCAATTTGTTGGCATCTGAGGTGTGGGAAAGGGAGTAAGCATAGGGGTCCTACCAGTCCCTTCAGCTCTCTCCCCAGAGCCTTGTGTGACTCTGAGTCCACTTCGCCCTCCCTCCGCCAAAGCCCAGGGTGATGAGATTTTGTGCATTAGCCCTGTAAGAGGGCACCTGTGTCTCTAGCAGACTGCCATCTCTCCCAGGCAGACAGAATCCCTGATGATTTTCACAGCCAGATGTTATGTGGGCACCACTTCCCATCTCTGGTGCTCTGGGCTGAGGAGCCCAGCTTGAGGTTGAGACCCCATGCTCTCCAGGGGGGATCTTTGCAGCTGAGATATCCTTCTAGTATCTCAGCTGCTGCTCTGGGAGTGGGAACAGTGTTTTCACATCTCCTCCCTTCCTACCATTTTTGATGTGGCTTCTTCTGTAAATCCTTGGTTATAAGACTGATCTTCAGCTAGTTTTCAGCTGGTTATTCAGGCTGATTGTTCTATATTTCAGTTGTAATTCCAGTTTGGTCCTGGGAGAAGGTGAGTGTAATATCCATCTACTCTGCCACCATCTTGGATATGCCTAGACCATTTACTTTTAATGTAATGTATGTGACTATCAATTTGGTTGCTATTTATTCCCTTTTTCATCTTTTTCTCACTGCTTTTGGATGTACTTTTTTTATTATTCCATTTTATCTCTTTGTTGGCTTATTAGCTCTATTTGCTGCACTATTGCCAACGCTGGTGAGCTTCAAAGAACATACCATCCTTTCTCTGGTCTCAGGTAGTTTCCTCATATGTATACACTGATCAGAGTTCAACTGATGCCTGGAGGAGGATCTTCTGCAGGTCTCCAAAGTGCTCTCTCCACGTAGCTTTCTTCTTTCTGGTACTCTGCCTTGAAAACTCTACCTACTTTGGCCTCCTTACATTCCCAGCTCTGTGTCTTTTATTAAGGGCAAATTCCAGGCTCTGCCTGGGTTCTTCTTTCCCATACCACAGTCTGAAAACCTTCCAGGCAACTATAGTGCTCAATTTGTTAGTTTCTCTTCTTTGGGGAATTATTTTCCTTTGTTTTCTGATATCCAGTCTTGAAAATTGTTTTTACATATATTTTATTGTTTTTATTTTCTTCATTCTTTGAAAGCCAAACTTAAATGTCTGTGTAATAAATCAAAGTAGGATGTACCTTAATTTTCAGACCTATTGCTCCACTGTTGAATGTATTAAATTACTTCAAATTTTAGCTACAACAAACAAGAAACTACCGTGAACATCCTTAGGAGTAACTATATTTTCAAGCTGATAGGGAAATGGATGAATTTCCCACCACTCGTCCATAGGCACTCTATTCTCCAACTATATTACCTCTTTTATACCTTTGTATACTATCTATATACCTCTTCTCTCATCCTAGGATGAATGCCCTTCCTAATCTTATTCATCCCCAGGCAGTATATTCATCTCTGTGCTCCACTCATACTGTGCACATATTTCTAACACAAACCTTATGAAACTGCATCACAATCATCTGCTGCCACCTCAAGACAAAATTCATAACTGCCACCTCAATGCTATCTCTATACTTTAATAATCTTTCTATTATAATTATCAATAGTTACATATTTATCATTATCATAAAACAGTGAATTTTTAGATAGCAGGGACTGTTATGGGCTAAACTGTGTCCCTCCTTCCCTCCAAAATAATTTGTATGTTGAATCTCTAACCCCTAGTACCTCCAAATGTGACTATATTTGGAATAGAGCATTTAAAGAGGTAATTAAAGTAAAATAAGGTGCCCTGGCTGGTTTGGCTCAGCGGTTAGAGCGTTGGCCTGTAGTTCAGAGAGACCCGGGTTCGGTTCCTGCTAGGGGCATGTACCTCGGTTGCAGTTTGTCCCCGGCCCTGGTTGGTCGTGCGGGTGGCAGCCACTCGATGTGTCCCTTTCATGTCGATGTTTCTTTCTCTCTCTCTCTCTCTCTCTCTCTCTCTCTCTCTCTCTCTCTCTCTCTCTCCCCTCCCACTCTATCTGAACAAAACAAAAAAAAATGAAAAAATGTCCTCGGGTGAGGATAAAAAAAAAAGTAAAGTAAGGTCACATGAACAGGCCCTAATCCAATCTGATTTGTGTCCTTATAAGAGGAGGAAATCTGGATACACCAAGGGTGCAGGCACACAGAGAAAAGACCATGTGAGGACACAACAAGAAGATAGCTATCGCCCTGGCCAGTTTGGCTCAGCGGTTAGAGCATCGGCCTGCGGACTGGAGAGTCCCAGGTTCGGTTTCTGCTAAGGGCACATACTTTGGTTGCAGTTTGTCCCCGGCCCCAGTTGGGGTTGTGTGGGTGGCAGCCACTCGATGTGTCTCTCTCACATCAATGTTTCTCTCTCTCTTCCTCCCTGTCTCCCTCCTGCTCTATCTGAAGATAAATGCAAAAATGTCCTCGGGTGAGGATAAAAAATTTAAAAAAAGAAGATAGCTATCTGCAAGCCAAGGAAAGAGGCCTCAGGAAAAACCAAACCTGACAACACCTTTATTTCGGACTTTTTGCCTCCAGACCTATGAGAAAATAAATATCTGTTGTTTAAAACACCTGTGATATTTTGTTATGGAAGCTCTAGTAAACTAGCATAATGTCTGCCAATAGTAATTATTCAATATGTATGTAGTGATCTGAATATCTCTATCTCAAGAGGCAAGGACTGTTATATTCATCTTTGTATTGTAAACACCCAGCTCAGTAACTAGGACATGGTACTCATAAATACTAAAGAAAATATGATGACTTTGGCTGAAGCATAGCCCACAGAGAGCTCCAAAAGCTAGAGTGAATCTGTGAGTTTTATTCCTAATTGGTACAAAATAAAAAATTTTGAAAAGACTGCAAGATTAGGGCTAAAATTTCAGCAAAATTAGCTAAATAATGATATGTGTGTTTGAGAGCTAGAAAAGGGATGTACCACTACAAGACAAAGAATGAGAAACAGTTAAACATCATATATCACATATCTATAGGATAATAATTATGGTTCAATATCTGATGCTGGTCACACTTAGAACCTACAAATTAAAATTCTCTGGCTAACATATTTAATTTCTGTCCACATCATCCTTAAGGGAGAGAATCTGGATGAACACCTAGGTAACATGCATAGCTTTCAAAATGATGGCTTTTGTCTTCTATGTATATGCTAGTTTTTTTCCCAAATGGCCAACTATTCAGCAAAACAGAACACTGTAAGCTTTCAAATACTCATGGAAGCTTGTAAAAGTAATACAATATTCATGTAATTTCCACTTGCTCTACAACAGACCCTGAGGTTGTTTTTCTAATATATAACAGAGGTTCTGTTGCTATAGAAAAAAGAAAAAAGGCCTCTTGACTAAAGATATGAAATCATCTAAACAGAACCAAATCATGCTTTCTGAATCATTGCATCTAAAACAGTGAAGGAGTAAAGTTACAAGTGTACCATGTCAACTCTGTGAGATGGAGCTGTATTCTTTGATTATACAACTGCATTCTGTATTACAAGGTTATCATGCACCAGAAATCATTGCTTCTTTCTTAAAAGCAATATTATTTCAGTGTGCTTATAATTAAGTTACGGAGGGAAAAATATCTGGATTGATCTTCTCAACTGGCTTTCTCTAAGCACTCAAATTCATTTTTCACTTTTAGTCCCAAGATTTGTTCCAAAATAGGAATGAATTTTAAATGTGGTTCAGGGAACAGAATAAGCACAAAGTATAATATAAAAGGTCATTCTAATGCAAGTATGCAGTATCTACTGAGAAACCAATTTATAAAAATTAAAGTCCAATTTAAACAATGATGATAACGAGAATAAAAATATGAACTAATGTTTATGAAACACCACATCCCAGGCACTATGCTAAGGGCTTAACATGTTTAGGTTGAACCATATGAAAATGGTGATTTCATAAAGTTTAACCTAATACATTTTCTTATTTAATTCTTACAACCACCCCCAGGAGAAAAGTACTATAATTAAACCTATTTTGCAGATAAGGAAACTAAAATTTAGAGGATTTAACTTGGTCAAGTTAAAGAACTAGGAAATAGATCTAGGATTAAAGCTCAGGTGTAAATCCAAAGCCCAAGCTCTTATTACCTGCTACACAGTGTCAGCAACCTCTGTGTCTTGAAAAACTGACAGGATGAGAGTGTAGGCACTCCAGTGCTCTCACACACTGCTCAAGGCCACTGTACAGCAATTGTGCAGGTTGTGCCCTCACCAAGGACCCAGCAAGGGAATAAAGTGAGGCTGACATCAGCCCATTCTTCACTACCCAAACTGTGGCCCTGTTGCAGGATGCCATCTACACTGAAGAAAGAGATTCTCTCATTCACACAAAATTGCTATATTGGCTAACAGTTGCTGTGATACTGCTGGTAGAAGGGGAAAAATTGTGAAAAAAATGTAAGAATACAGATGAAAAGATATATATTTTTTGATTCAAAAATTTCACTTTAAGAAATTTATTCTAAGGAAATAATTAAGGATGTACCTAAAAAGTATATTATAAAGATATCTATCAATGTTATAATCAGAGGAAAAATCTAGTATGTCAAACAATAGGATATTAGCTATTATAGCACATCTATATGATTTAAATAACGTGGTAGAAATATATAAAATTCATAAACTTTTCACCAAATATTATATGAATTACAAAGTTTACAAAAACTGTATTTTCATTTTAGTAAAAATATTATGAATGTATGTATTCTACATATAATATGAGTGTGAGAGAGGGGAAGAGGGAGGGAGGGGAAGAAGAGGGACAACACTAGGTAATGAAATTATAGGTAACTTTTTCTTCTTTGTTTTTATCTTTTTTTAATCCTCACCTAAGGATACTCTTCCCTTTATCTTCAGATAGAGTAGGAGGGAGGGAGGGAGAGAGAGAGGAAGAGACATCGATGTGAGAGAGACACATCGATGTGAGAGAGACACATCGATTGGTTGCCTCCCACACAACCCCCACCTGGGCCAGGGACTGAACTGCAACTGAGGTATGTGCCCTTGACGGGAATCAAATCCGCAACTCTGGTTCACGGGCTGGGCTCTTTGTTTTTATCTTCATAAACTTTTTATGTGATATATTTAATAAAAAGGCAAAAAGAAACTAAACAAACAATAGAAAGCCTATGAGCGGTTAGATACCAAGCGCAGCTATGTAAAATTTTATTCTGCCTCTTAGAAATAGGATTAGTGATTTATTAAGGTCTAAATTCAAACCAAAAAAAATCTAATTTCATGTGGAAATGAGAAATCCAGGTCGTTCTAACATGTAGCCTGAGCTCAGAACCACTGTCCTGAAATACATACATACAGTACAAACTGATTCTAAATATCTTTAGATAACTGAAACAAAAATAAATTTAAAAGAAAAACGGGTCCGGCCAGTGTGACTCAGTGGTTGAGCATCGACCCATGCACTAAGAGGTCACTGGTTCAATTCCTGGTCAGGACACATGCCCAGGTTGTGGGCCAGATCCCCAGCGGGGGGCATGCAGGAGACAGTCTATCGATGTTCTCTCTCATCAATGTTTTTTTCTCTCTCTCTCCCTCTCACTTCTTCTCTCTCTAAAATCAATAAAGAAAAATAAAATAAAAGGCATCTTACTTGTATATCACCTGTTAAAGAGAAAGAATTCTCAATAGAATGAAAAAAAGAATATCAGTTCTTGTCAGCCAGGAGCTGGCCTGGCACTATCGGTAGGCCTCAGTCTTCTCAGATTAAACATAAACAAATTTATATAACACCAACATCAGAACAGGCTACTCTGTGACCATGATGGATCAAGATAAAAACAAAACCAGCCCATAATGATATCGAAAAACAGACAAAAGCATGAATATTGTTCTAACCACAAAAATAACCAAATAAATTCCTATTCTGGATAATATAAATGACTGCCGCTTCTTTACCCATCACAGCTTTAGCCTTGCTCCATTCTTCTTGCCTTCCAGGTTCTTAAAATCTAATCACAAAATTACCCCCACTTCCTAAAAGCATCCAATCCACTGCAAAGACCTTCTTTTTTAATTCCTTCCCAAAATCACTAACACAAGTGCAAATTCTACAAGGCTCTCCGTGATATATATTTTCCCTTGTTACAGTGAATCAATGCATTCATCTTGTTTAACTACAGATAAGTTCCTGGCAGTCTTCCCTGGAGGGCACTGAAAGAGTTGAGACTACAGACTTGAGTACAAGGTGGGATTTGGAGTAAAATAATAAAGTTACATTAAAATATCTGCAATCTATAGAACAGATAATGTCTACCTAAAGGGGTCTTTTGATATGTAAGCTTATCCTATAATGAGTTCCCACAAATTCAAAATTATCAGTGTTTATCAGCATTGGTAATGTTGACTACATAATAAATTTGTAATTAAATTCTCAATCAGTTATCATCTTACCCAAACAAAATAGGAATCTAAGTATAAAAAGTAAAAGGTAAATGAAGAAACTAAACCCTGAACATAACACATAGAATAATAAAACCCTCTAACTTAAGTATATTATTTAATGTAATAAATTAATAATTTAAGTACATTAGTTCCTCATCAAGAGGAACTAAGTACAATAATGTCATTAAAATTAATCTATCTGAAACATGGGCGTGCTTTAGTATTTAAACTTTAAACTATGTTCTCAATCACCAAAGTGAACCCTGCCCAATGTGTCCTTACCTCCTGGGTCCTTATCTGGATTGTATTCTAAAGCATTGCTACAGATGAGGTCAATATCTTTCAGGAAATCCTTAGCAGTCAGGTAATTATGTTTATCAATTTTAGTTATTACTGTTGATAAATCCATTGGTTCCTTGATTACTTCAAGATAATCTGAAACCTAAAATAAATAGGATATTTTAATAAAAATTATTTATCGTGTTTTATATATTTACTCATAAAAACACAAAAGAAAACCATGTAGTTATTTAAAAATTAAATCTACATATCTAAGAAATAATTAGATAATGATAAAAAATATAGAGCAATTTATGCTAATAAAGTTACTATGTCATACTTTCCATGAAAAGCTTCAGTTTCAAATCATAGCTAAATCAATTCTGAAATGTTCTCATCTTGAACTATGAAATCAATTGTGTCAGCTTTTTTTTTTTTTTTTTTTTTTTAAATCCTTTGGACATACTGAGAAGAGAATGTTTGGGTAAAACCACTAATAAGCATCAATAAATATTACCTCAAGAAAAACCTAAAACAGGAAAATAAAAAGAAATAATGTTTTTTAAACAAAAAAAATTCTTTTTAGTTTAGGGTGAATCGCTTCATGGAAAGTGTTTTCTCCTCCTTTGGAGTCATTACAAACACTATGAATCAATTATATAACAAAAACAAGTATTGCTTTTACAACTAGTAAAAGATTTGCTGGGTTTGTCTCTAAATATAAATAAATATACAAGCAAAAAAAATACATTTTGCTCTATGTGTGGATTTTCTGGGAGATAACCCAAAACAGAAGATATTAAGTCATGATGTGCCCAATATCTTATATGTTTTATATTGGTTGACCAATAAGAAAGCTCTACCAACTTACAAATCTACTGCCTTCCCCAATGCAAATCTCAAATCAAGTAATTAGGTCTATTACAAAAGCAGTCTTAGAAATGTTTAATTAGTCTAGGACCTCATTCTGAGGATAGAGTGATTTCTGCTCTAAGAAACTATAGGCTAGTTTTCTCCATTGTAGATGGCACTGATGCCTTGATTTTTAAAAACTTATATATAAATGCACATATATATGCATATGTATTGGTATATATGCACATACACATATTTTATATACGTTTTTAAATTTTTAGGTAGGTGTGTGTTTTAATTTATTGTTCACCCTCTATGAGCTGAAAAGCCAATTTCCTTCTAAGGGAGGTAGTAAAGCCACACTGAACAAGCAACAGTTCAGAAGACATTAGTTGGATTCTTGGCTCTGGTACTTGGCATACTTTGTACACATGAGGGAAATGTTTTATAAACCATAAAGCACTATAAAAATTCACATTACTACCAATGGTTAATTTTAAATTCAACATTTAACTTCTAAACTTTTGTGTTCTCTGCAGTCTGCTTTGAAATTTGACCAAGTTTTAGACATATCACATTCATTATTTGAAGAGAAATTGTGTGTTTTAGGTTATCTAAATGCTATCTTGTTTTCCCCTCTCTATTCTTCCAGAGATCCCTCATTTTCAGCTTTAAAAGCAGACGAAGAACCAGTAGTAGAATGAACCTGAGAAGAAAGAACAAAAAAGGAAACTAGAGAAAATATAGCCCTTAAATAAAAGTTTCATTTTGACCAGCATTTTCTATCCCCTTCTACGGCTGTACCATCATTTATAAAATCTTTATCACAGATGGCATTTGAAATCTGACAATCTCTTCTGGTTAGAAAGAAAAAGAGTTTTCTCTGGCAAAGGCAAAATTGTTTACTCCCAGCATGGGAGGCTAACTTGGGGGCAATCCCTTATCAATTAAGTGTCAGAGTCTCATACTAAATTTGAAATAAAAATAAACCCTTAATCTTTAAAGTGGGCTGATAGTTTTAAAATGATCTGAAAACACTAGGAGGAAAAAACTGCTCCACAAATATAAAAATGATATGCATTAATTACAAAAGCAAGTTTGGCAAGTCCTGTCATTCCAGTGGGAAAAGATAAAAGGTAGCTAGCTGTAAGGTAATGTAAAGAATGCAGGCTTCAAGTTTTTAAAAACTTTTGAGTCTTGGCTATGTCACTTGCCAAAGTGCCTCAGTTTTCTCAGCAGCAACATAAGGACTTTTTGCAAGGCTGCTGAAAGGATCAAATGGATAAAACTACAAATAAAATTATAGATAGTCCCTTTATTCCAAAAAAAAAAAAAAAGAAGAAGAAATAGGTATTTTCAGACTTGCCAGGAGAGGGGAGTGGGACACATAATGCTAGCTCATGTTTCCAGTTATAGATGAGGTAATGGTTCCAAAGGATCTGCTCAGGTCCAAAAGTATAGATTTCACAACAAGGACGCAACATGAAACTTTGAATCATTTCATAATTCAAATTTTTTTAAAAGATGAAGAAAAAATTAAAACACCAAAACTGTTCAAACATGGAGTCTGAACTATAAGAAGGCGGCCAGTAAAGATTATATTGTGTTCATCCACACACTAAATTATCCCAGGATAAAAAAAATAAAAACAAACAAACAAATTTAATCTACAGTATTATAGTAGATTCCAAATGGAAAATTTCTTTTCTCATCATCACAAACCATGCTCCCACTAGGACACAAAACAATGTACATAGAAAGTGAGAAATTTTCCATCAGGAGAAGAAAAAATCCTTAGAGAGAAAAATAATTTTAGCTGCATAGGATGTGCTTAACTTCAAATAGCATCTTAGTCACATGCATTTCTAAAATATGAAAGACACATTTCAGATTTCTTAGCCATTTCTTTCAGTAAAGTATACATAATTTGGGAAATGCCAATATTAACTGGTATTGGTTGGTTAATACTAATATACATTTTAAGAGCAGAATTTATCCTGGAATAAAAATAGTCTAGTATGGACATTTCACTCAAGTAACTTTTAATCCTCTTCTTAAAATGAAAAGTGATCACAAAGATCAATACTAATCAAGAGGACATATACAAATTGGTCACTAATTTCATCCAAAAGTCATCAAATATTTGCTGATGACATCCGTAGTTATCACATGGATTAAAATTTTACAGGCTAGGGGTAATTATTCATCCATGCCTTTGCTTTTTTTCCTTCCAAAAAAAGATGTCAATATTTTTTTTCTTTTAGCCAGTTCAACTTCACTGTTTGCACACTACTGAAACAAGACCTCTTCAATATCCACCGGTTTGCTGAAGATGTTAAAGCGTTTATCTGTGGCCAGCCTCTTGGTTACATCCCTGAGAAACAACCGCAACTCTCTTAAAGTATTTTCCTCCTGGTCCTCCATCCGAATTTTTTCTGATTCTGATAACTGACGAGGTGGAGAAGGTAGTGCTAGAGGAAGCACTTCCATAGCACAAAGACCTAAAGAAAATTGAATAAAATGTTGATTCCAACATGGCAAAGCCAGGATCTCAATTACTTTTCTGGCATTCTCTCACAATGTTCTTTTAAGAAAAGGAGAATTCCAAACATAAGTGAACCATGCAAATCCAGCAAGTAAAAATTTGAATGGAAACCAGAAGTATTCTAAGAAATAGCTCTAATTTATAAAGTAACTCACAACAGGACTCCTTTAAAGGGCAAATTATATTATTTTAAATAATTTGATTTTGAAATATTATCCACATACAACTTATAAAAAATATTTCAAACCAACATAAATATCTTCAGGTGAAGTTCTGTATACTGATTTGCTTGTTTAAAAACTATTTCTCAAAATGGCATTGCCTTATATGCATGAAAGTGAAATGGGCAAGTAACAATTCATTGATCCTTCCTGTACCCAAAAGAATTCTGATTTGAGTCTCCCATCTTCATACTCTTAGTATAACATAGTAGGGATAGTAAATGGCACCTGCTGGGAGCAAAAAAAAAGTAGAAACTGAAAAGAGAATTTTAAACACACAGAGAAGATGGAAAACTGAGTCTAAAGTGTTACATATAAAATATGTGGGCCCTGGCCGGTTTGGCTCAGTGGTTAGAGCGTCAGCCTGAGGACCAAAGAGTTATGGGTTTGATTCCGGTCAAGGGCACATACCTCGGCTGTGATTTGGTCCCCAGCCCTCATCGGGGTCATTCGGGAGGCAAGGCAACCAATCGATGTGTCTCTCTCACATCGATGTTTCTCTCTCTCTCTCTCTCTCTCTCCCTTCCCCTCCCTCCCTCCCACTCTGTCTGAAAATAAATGGAAAAATATCCTCAGCTGAGGATTTTAAAAAATAAATTAAATAAAATATGTAGTATTCACTATCTACCATCCCCACGCCCCCTTTAAAAAAAAAAAAAAAAAAACCTTAAAAGCTAAAGTATTAACTTTTTAAATCATAATTCTCTAATTCCTTAAAAGATTTTTCTGGTATCACACTGAAGCTCAGGATTAAAATTCTAAGGATTCTTGTTGATTTCAAATAGCCTCTAAGATGAAAAATGAAAGTCAACAGAAGCAACTCAAAAAGAAAAAGAATTATATTAATCCTTAACACAGAAAATTCAGATCTATGGGACTACAATACATCTAGGAACATGCAAGATACCTTATTAAAATGAATCATTTTCATAATGAAGTATTTTACTGTTACTTAGAACTATAGAAGGCAACAACCAATAATCACAAGGCATAAATTCCATATTGAATTTCCCAAGGTTTCTGAGGAGGACCCCAGAACTATAGCTATTTGATAGTTGTTCATTTTTAAAACACTGAGAAAATGTGGAAAGGAGTCACTAAAGGACCATAGTATTAACGTGTTGGATAATATAACCAGTGAAAAACAAAGAAGTAGAACTAATGTGGAAAAGCAAACACTTGGCAGGGATGGCAGATGTATTTAACATCCTACAGAACAGCTACAAGAAATGTAAAAGAACAAGAGGAAAGAGGCTTAAATTATTTTTTTAACAAACAGGATCACTATTTTCTAGAAGAGGCTGAAAGATAAAAAAGAGAATCTTATCTTTTACACATCTTTAAAACTAGGAAAAGAAACCCTCTTTTGAATGACTTAGAATGCAGTCCTTACTTAAGGCAGGGGACTGAACCCTGACAAATTTTGAGGCCCCTCTTAATGCTACGAGCCCAAATCTAAGAAAACTCTAATGCTCAAAACAAAGCCATGATAGATTTCTAAGTTCCTAGGTAGCCTAAGATACCTAATATAATAGATGCTCAATAAATACTTGAAAAAGTAATCAATAAATAAAATAAGCCAGAAAAGGCAAATGTTCTACTCAACTCTTGGCTCATCAAACCTACCCTGGCCCTCAAAGTAATCATCACAACACCTGGTGTTTCACAACCTGACAGTTCGAGTCCTCGGTACTTAAAAGTGACTAAAACAGAGCACAACTAAAGACTTTTTAAGCCTCAGAATGTGAAATTGAAGTGACAAGAACAGTGTTTTAGTAACAGTCATCTATTAGTAAAGCTTTAACAATGAGGCTATACTTCCCAATCTTCTCAGGTCAGGTGAACACAATGGCCACTCTACATGAATCCATCTAAAGATAAATAGAACCTGAAAAACTGTCTTCACTTCCACAGAGAAATGTGTGGGTTTTTTGTTTTTTTTAATGACTCCAAGAAAAGGCATTTCTTAACTTTATCCCCTCCTACCCACCCCCATCTTCCTAAAAGCTTTAGGAACTTTACCAGTGTGTTTCCTTCGTGGTGGAGCCATTGATGCCTGATTAAGAATCAATTCTTGGAAAAATTTTCTTCTGTCTTCTTCGACAGGCCTTTGAATATACAAGACCTCTTCATACTGTATTCTAAAGATACATTTAACCTACAAACACACACAAACATTAAATATATAGAGAATTAAAAGCTTACATGTTATATCAAATTACAATTACTTCAATTTCCAGTACCATTTTCAATCTTCATTTAAGATTCATGTGGGGTTAGGGTTAACTTAGTCCTAGGCTATACTGTTGAAAGGTTTAAACTCATGGACTAAACAAGAATGGAAAAATGATTCAGTTGCCCAAGTCATTAATAAATTATACTATTAGAGCTGGAAGAGTCAGATGATAATACCAAAAAGGACAGTTGATTGTAATAGTCAGATGGCAACGATCTCAAAGGGCTTTTTGCATAAGAGCTGAAAAGTAATTACCTAGCATCTACAATAGATAGCTGGAAGGATGCCAACAACATTGCCTTCTCTTATCTGTTTCTGTGCACTTTCTCTCCTCTGACTTCCTTTCCTGGACTCGTCCCCCCAAGTCTATTCTACTGTATCCCCTGGAATCCTGGTTTCACTGCAGATAAACTATACCTTCAGTCTCTTCACAGAATGCTTCACACTGATACCACCTTCCATGCAAAACTCCTACATGAAATTAAGTCAGTTCCTTCCAGCTAATGATTATCTATACCCCTCCTTTGTTCACCTGCTCTATAAAGACTTTATCCCCAGATATCGCGCTTACAAGGCATGCTTTTTAAAAGATTTCTTTCTTGCCCTGGCCGGTTTGGCTCAGCGGTTAGAGCCTCGACCTGCGGACCAGAGAGACCCGGGTTCGGTTCCGCTAAGGGCACGTGCCTCGGTTGCGGTTTGTCCCCAGCCCCGGTTAGGGTCGTGTGGGTGGCAACCAGTCAATGTGTCTCTCTCACATCGATGTTTCTCTCTCTCTTCCCCCCTCTCTCCCTCCCGCTCTATCTGAAGATAAATACAAAAATGTCCTTGGGTGAGGATTAAAAAATAATAATAATAAAAATAAAAAATAAAAGATTTCTTTCTTTATTGACTTCTTTTTTTTTGAGAGAGAGAGAGGAAGGGAGAGGGAGAGAGAAAGAGAGAAACATCAATGAGAGAGAACATCGACTGGCCACGTCCTGCACGCCCCCCTACTGGGGATTTGGCCCACAACCTGGCATGTGCCCAGACCAGGAATCGAATCAGTGACCTCTTGGTGCATGGGTCGACGCTCAACCACTGAGCCACACTGGCCGGGCACAAGGCATGCTTTTTAAATCCTCTTTATATAACCCACATTTGTCTGCACACTTAATTTCTGTTTTTCTAGAAGGTCTATTTTCCACTTTAGACACCAAACTCCCTGAGAACAGACCACTTCTTATTCATCTGTTTTCCTATACCTTACCACAGGGCCTGGCACATAGTAATGCACAAGCATGTACTCAATGAGTAAAGCTTGTGATTCTGCTCCCCAGCCCACATCAAACTGGAAACTGCAATTAAAAAGGGAAGAAGTCACTAATATGAAAAGTACCAACCATGACAGATATCAGATTTTAGCTCAAATGTAGCCACACATTTGTGGTAAACTTTAGATAATCCATTCAATTTGTTATGTCTAACCACCTACTGAATTGAAGATTATGAATTTCATAAATATTCTTTTCATCAATCCTTATAATAATTAAGTAAAAAGGCATCCCTCATTTAAAAGATGAAATTTGGGCTTGTAAAGGTTTAAGTAACTAGCTTAAGGTCACAAAATGAATAAACAGAGAAGACAAGATTATATAAATTCTAAAGGCTTTTTCCAGCTCTAAAATTCTAAGACAGAGAAGAAATAATCAATGAAAAGTAAACACCAGAATTCAAAATTTGGATGGAAATTATTTACCTCAACCCAAAGCCAAATCCTTTTAAGTTTATAAAATTTCACCTTGTATCCTTCCAGTATTTTTTTGTAGACTACCTTCATGTACAATTCCCTCCAACTCTTTGATCTATGCTCTCCTGGCCCTTCTTCAAAAGTTTAGGTGAGCAAATATACCACTGAACACCCATTATGTGCCAGACACTGCAGTTATAAACTTGAAAATACCCTTACTTGCTGCTGTCAAGATCTTAATTATCTCGTAAGAAATCATTATGATACCACAGAGGTAGAGAAACATAGAGGAGATCCTGCAAGAGTTAAGAGGCATTAGACAAGATATAGCCAAAATAGCTAACATTAACGTGTCTTAAAAAAATAAACAGAACACAATACCCTAGAACTTGTGGGTCGCGACCCCTTTGGGGGTCGAACGACCCTTTCACAGGGGTCGCCTAAGACCATCGGAAAACACATATTTCCAATGGCGATTCATAACAGTAGCAAAATTATAGTTATGAAGTAGCAACGAAAATAATTTTATGGTCGGGGGTCACCACAACATGAGGAACTGTATTAAAGGGTCATGGCATTAGGAAGGTTGAGAACCACTGCCCTAGAAGTACCAGGATTTTGTCCAAAGGTAGCAAAATATTTATTTTCAGTTTTAAATATTCTTCCTTCTCAACATTTTTCAACACTGTGTTAAACTTTGTGAATACAAAACATACTAAGAGTAAGTCTACAATAACCCCGTGATATTCTTGCCAGGTTATTATAAATATCTTGGAATCCATCATTTTATAAGTAGGCTAAATTATTTTTCTTTCAATTTACTCCCAACTTATTTTCTGACATTCTCCGCCTCAAACTTCATGCTGCAAGAAGACAAGTCTTGTATAATTCCCTGAAAAAAATCATGCCATCTTTCACCATGGTTCATACTGGTCTTTATACATGCTATTCACTCTTTCCTAAACGGTTTTGTAACTCTCCACTCAAGGTGATGCTTTCTGGGCGATGCTTTCTCTGACTTTCCCGGATATACTTAGGCATACCTTCCAATATCTCGTATTAAACCTTTTTCAAGTTCAAAGATTTTTAGTAAATTAACTCAGTTGTGTGACCATCACAAGTCAGTTTTAGAACATTTCCAGCACCTCCAAAAAGTTCCCTCATGCCCATTTGCAGTCAATCCCAGCTCATACTCAGACTCCCAGCCCGACAACCAGTGATTTGCTTTCTGTTTCTAGAGATTTGCCTCTTCTAGGAATTGCACGCCATGCAACTGGTAATCTTTTGTGTCCAGCTTCTCTCACTGAGGTTCATAATATACTGAGGTTCATCCACACTGTATACTGTTTCAGTAGTTCATTCACTTATTGTTGAATAGTATTTTACCATATATATAAACAACATTTTGTTTCCTCAATCACCAACTCATAAATACTTGAGTTGTTTCCACTGTTATAAATAACACTAGTAGGGCCTTGGCCAGTTTGGCTCAGAATGCTGGCCCTTGAACCGAAGGGGCTCGGGTTCAATTCCAATCAAGGGCACATGCCTGGGTTGCACGTTTCTTCAGCCCTGATCAAGATTGTGTGGGAGGCAATCGATGTCTCTCTCACATCAATGTTTCTCTCTCTCTGTTCTCCCTCTCCCTCTCTCCCTTCCACTCTCTCTTAAAAAAAAAAAAAAAAAATCCATGGAAAAATATCCTTGGGTGAAGTTTAACAAAAAATAGTAATAACAACACTAGTAGGAACATTCACATAAAATTCTTTGTGTGCATATATGTTTATATTTGTGTAATTACCTAAGAGTGGAAATGCTGAGTAATATAGTAAATTTATGTCTATCAAATATTTTAAGAATTGCCAAATTTTCCAAAGTGGCAACATTTTACAATTCTACCAGCAATATACAAGGACTCCAGTTTCTCTACATCCTTGCCAACATTTGGTATTATCTATCTTTTTTTTTAATCTTTATTGTTGAGAGTATTACAGATGCCTCCCCCATTCTCCCCCATTGCTCTCCTCCTCCCGGTTCCTGCCCTACCTCAGGCCTTCGATACCCTATTATCCACTCATCTACTGATGGGCACTTGGGCTGTTTTCAGATCTTAGTTATTATGGATAGTGCTGTTATGAACATAGGGGTGCATATATTCTTTCTGATTGGTGTTTTTGGATTCTTAGGATATATTCCTAGGAATGAGATCACTGGGTCAAACGGTAGTTCAATGTTTAATTTTTTTGAGGAAATTCCATACTGTTTTCCACAGTGTTTATACCAGTCTACAATCCCACCAGCAGTGTGCTAGGGTTCCCTTTTCTCCACATCCTCACCAGCACTTGTTGTTTGTTGATTTATTGATATTAGCCATTATCTATCTTTTTTATTATAACCATTCTAGTGGCTGTGCAGTGGTATGTTATTCCTAAATAACAAATGATATTGAAAATCCTTTACCGTGCTTATTATTTAGCCCAAGGGTACATATACTCTGGTGAAATGACTATTCAAATCTTTAGCTGATTTTTAGATTGTAGTCTTCCTTTTAAATTTAATTGTGGTAAAACAGTCATAACATAAAATTTGCTGTTTTAACTATTTTTCATTGTACAGCCTTGGCATTAAGTATATACATATTGTTGTACAACCATTACTACCGTCTAGCGCCAGAACATTACATCCTCTCCAACTGAAACTCTGTACCCATTAGACACTAACTCTCCACAGTCTCCCTTTCACCAACCCCTGGCAACCACCATTCTATTATCTATCTTTATAAATATGACTTCTCCAGGAAGTTCCTTTAAGAATCGTATCATATTTGTCCTTTTGTGACTGGCTTATTTCACTTAGCATAAGGTCTTCAAGGTTTATGTATGTAGCATGTGTCAAAATTTCCTTCCTTTTTAAAGCTAAATAATGTGACACTGTATGTATATGCCACATTTTGTTTATCCATTCATTCATCTGTCAATGAACACTTCTGTTGTTTCTACCTTTTGGCTATTGTGAGTAATGCTGCTATGAATGTGGTTATACAAATATCTGTTCAAATTCTTGCTTTCACTTCTTTTGGGTATATATCAGAAGTGGAATTGTTGGATCATATGGTAATTCTGTTTAATTTTTTTTTTAATCACCATACCATTTATTTTTGATAGTCTGCATAATTTTACATTCCCACCAGCAATGCACAAGGATTCCAATTTCTTCACATCCTGTCCAACACGTTACTGTCTGTTTCTATGATAATAGTCATCCCAATGGGTATGAGGTGGTATCGCATTTTGATTTTGATTTGCATTTCCCTAGAAAATATTCCCTCCAATATATGCATATTATTTAAATATACTATTCTACTAATATTATTTGTATTATAAAACATATACACACAAAATATTTGAGATAATATGAAAAATAAAATGAATAGAAGTTCCAATGTTTTTCTTAATATTCCAATGCATTGTCCTGAGTACAAATTTACTTTGGGGACTACTGGGTTAGGAAAGAGTTATATACAAAGAAACATTTACGAGAGAATGTTAAAAGGGGTTCTAAAAGTTGAGACTATCATTTTGTCTCACAGGAAGAAAGCAGTTTTATATTCCTAATAATACATTAGTCCCATGGTGACTAATTCTTTCTTGGTCTCAGTTTGTGACCTAAACAAAGCAAGTCATTCTAATGACTGAATTTAAATTAAAGACTTGGGGGCAGAGGAGGATTTCATAAGAGCAATTAGTATAAAACATGTCATCAGAAGTCTGAAAGTATTCCCATCATCTTCACCCCACAAATGTGAATATCAATGATAGCTACTTGGTTAATAAAGGCAAAGAATACAGAAGACAAAGAGAGAAAAAGAGCTGAATGTCAAGATTAATGCTAGAAAATTTCTAATATTTTACCTATTTATTAAGGGTATTGGTAAACAAATAATTTAAAAACTAAAAATTGTAACAATACAGCAACATTGAAAATGGTTAAACCAACAATAAAATCACATATGCAAATAGACAACAGGAGTAGGCAAATTAAAATTGCTATATCAAGAAGATAGATTCATAAGACTTTTATTTACAAATTTTTCAAACAATGTAAGGGAAACTTATCCCAAAGCAGAACCCTTAATTACTTCAAATTTTCTTAATCTCTTATAAAATGATAATAAAACAAATTGACAGTGAGGATTAAAATTTAAAAAGTAGCTCCTAAGTTATGCCCAGGTTCAGTCCCTTCTTCTAAACCAATTTCAAGTATATTTCTACTTTATAATACTAATATAATACAAAACATTTTATATCTCTGTGGTTTCCAAAATAGATTCACATATATTGTCTTATACCAACAAGCCTCTTATTATCCACATTTCATAGATGAGGAAACTGAAGCTATTCTAGGTTCAAATACTTATCCAAGACCAAAAGACTAGTATTGTCAGTACCTTGGTTTTTCTGAATCTTACTACATATAGCATTCTACTAAATGTTATTGCCCACTATGATAAAAAAAAAAAAAAAAACATTTTAATTAATGGCCTTCAAATATCAGATTCGGAATAACCAAAAGTGAATTTCTACGTTTAATATATTTTGTTACAAGAGCAGTAAGTTATACAAATCCACTTTAGCAAGATTGCTAACAAGCACTGAAAAAGAACAAAAAAACTCAGTAAACAAATTTCTTAATCATAAAATTCTACATAATAAAGATTTATATTACAGCATTTAAAACATGCAAATCTTGCCCTGGCCGGTTTGGCTCAGCGGTTAGAGCATCGGCCTGCGGTCCAGAGAGACCCGGGTTCAGTTCCCGCTAAGGGCACATGCCTCGGTTGCAGTTTGTCCCCGGCCCTGGTTGGGTCGTACGGGAGGCAGCCACTCGATGTGTCCCTTTCACGTCGATGTTTCTCTCTCTCTCTCTCTCCCTCCCACTCTATCTGAACAAAAATGGAAAAATGTCCTCGGGTGAGGATTAAAAAAATAAATAAATAAAATAAAATAAAACATGCAAATCTTTTATAGGAACTGTGTCGTCTGGACAAAGTATTTCTCAAGGAGATTATTTCAAGATCTAGTAAGCTCAGGATGTTAAAATAATTTTTAAAAAATCAATTTCATTCATGAGTTGATCTACTAATTTTTTCTAAAAAAAACTATGATTTTACCTTTGATTTTAATATATTAAATATGAATTGAGCCCTGGCTGGTTTGGCTCAGCGGTTAGAGTGCTGGTCCATGGACCGAAGGGTCAAGGGTTCGGTTCCCAGTCAGGGGCACATACCTGAGTTGCAGGTTCGGTCTCCAGCCCGAGTCAGGGTCGTGTGGGAGGTGACCAATTGATGTGTGTCTCTCTCACATCAATGTTTCTCTCTCTCTCTCTCTCTCTCCCCCTCTTTATCTCTCTCTCTCTTTCTCTCTCTCTCTCCCCCTCCCTCCCTTCCATTCTTTCTAAAAATCAATGGAAAAATATCCTCAGGTGAGGATTAACAATAACAAAAAATGAACTGAATTTGAACTCAAAAGCTAAATATCAAATTTGAAAAATATACACCATAATAATAATATTCAACTTAGCATGATATTGCCAATGAAGAAGCTGAAAGGTCAAATCCCACCAAATAATCTAACAGATGATAAGGATGAGAAGGATAATTATAGTAGAATTGATGACAACACAGCAAAAGTCTTCTTAGTAGATGCTGTATGTGTGTGTGTGTGTGTGTGTGTGTGTGTGTGTGTGTGTGTGTGTTGGGTTCTGGTCTAACCATGAATTATCTCAATCTTCAAAACAACAGTGAGGAATATATCACTATTATACCAAAAAAGAAACAAACTTAAACATTAACTAACTTGCTTAAGTCACAGAGCTAATAAGTGGTACACCAAGGCATAAATCTTGATAATATTTATTTCATAGTAATTAAAATGTGTCAAATTTACAAGGTCAACTATTTTAAACATTTTTAATTGCTTTTTTTTTAGAGAAAGGAAGGAGGAAAAAGAGAGAGAGAAACATCAATCAGCTGCTTCCCACACATGCCCCAAATGGGGATCAAACCCACAACCTGGTTACGTGCCCTGACCAGGAATCGAACCTGCCAACTTTTTGGGGTACGGGACTATGCTCCAACCAACTGAGCTACACCGACCAGGGCAAGGTCAACTATTTTAAAACAATATAATAAAGATAAACATTCAATCAGTTCTTACCTCTTCAGGCAGCTCGCTGTACATGGTTTCAGAGGTAGACAACAAAAGTATAGGTGAAAATGATGGTATATCTTGTAGCAAAGTCAGAAAAGTTGCTCTCACAGTTTCACTGACAGCTTCCCACCAATCACCAATGTGAGGCATGTAAACAATACTAGGTACTGTTCTTCGAGCTTCACGAAAAATCTAATTAAGGAAAGAACTGGAATTAAAAATTCAAATTGATATTATTCTAAAGTCTACCCAGTAAGCCCCAAATACATGAAATGTGTCGGGCCTGTTATGGTAATTATTTTCAGCCCAAATATTTAACTTGTGTAAGATATGATGCACAAGCCATACAGCTTCTATCTACCCTTGCCCCACCTAAAGTATTTTTTGCCATTTTATTATTCCTATTCAGTATATAGTAGTATAAATGTATCGAATTGCTCCACTTATCTATAAGATATGCTGCAAATGAAGAGGTAAGTATGTCACCTATGTCAGAGTGATATCAGTAAGCACAAAGAAAAGGAAGATATAGTTTACATGTTTGTGCACATTGCCTAAAACCACTAAACATATGAAATAAACATTTTAAACAAAATGTACCACCCTAGACTTAAAATTAATGAACTACTGCTGAACCACTTCTTCACCTCCCATTACCTTAATTCAATCTTCAATTCAAAACTGTCACAAAATACCCTGACATCTCTAAAGAGCAATAAATATATTGGCAAAAAGCTCTGAGACACTCTCACTGTCAGAAAATGCAAGATAAAGTTTCCTCAGGTGTTAAAAAGAGTCCTACTGTAGCTTCAGCCACACTCTGCCAACACACACCAATATGGAACAGGTTGGCTATCAGTAAGCTGCCAAGCAGAACTACTGCCCTTTCCATATACATCAACAACAGCTCAACAGCCCATTAATAAATTGATAAATTCTCACAGGTTAATATGACAACTCTTTAAGACTTTTAACAAGTGTAGAAATAAGTGTAAAAATTTAACTATCTTCCTTCAATTTATTTTGAGAATTCTATTTCTAAAATTCTCTATTTTTCCTTATTTTAAAACACACATTTCAACTGACCTGTTCAAGATACAGAAATAAGAATTTAATATTTAAAGTTATTAGGATTAATAGAAACATTTCTAAGAATCAAAAGGATTATTTTTCTTAATGAAGAAGCCTATCAGTTGCATGAATTTTTCAAATATTACATTTTATACAGCTTTAAACTTCCTGTATAAAATAAAATATATTGCCAATTTAATAATGAATCAGATGAAAGATGCTCAAATAATATGTTTCCCCCAAATTGGAAATGTAGATGTTATGATCACTCACATCAAAAGTAATATTTGCTCCTTCCCTTCCTTTAACATTTGCATATCCACCAATCCAGAACAGTTGTACAGTACAACTCCTTCAGGACTCAAATTTTGACCTTTTCTGCAAACACGCACCCTCTTATCCTGGATCTTGAAAATCCAAGGATTATTGTTTTCCAAAGTTCTTGTAGAAGATTCATAAGAGAAAAACAAGCATAAATATCGGCAAAACGAAGGAACCACACAGCAGCACAAAGGCAAGTGAGGCATTTGATTTAAAAAAATTATTACATGCCACCCAAATCAGGCATGATTTGTGGAAGACAATGACCGATGTCTTTTGTCGCTTTCCAACTCCCAATCTGTGCTGGTAAAACTAGGAAGAGTCAGCAGGGAGAGAAAAGTGATTATATGGAAAAGACTAATGAGCTATACAGCTTACTGAGAAACCTCTCAAAACTAGCCACCTAATTCAGTCATGCAAGTTACCACGTGCGTAGGGAGAGATAAGAAACCCATGCCTTTCAAAAAAAATGAAATTTTGCCTTCCATTCTAGTACTTGTAGGTTAGGTATTCTTGGAATATGTGTTGAGAACACCTAGCTGCTAACAAGTGTCTAAGAGTATGGGCAAAGCAACACAAGGTTAAGGGATAATAAAAACTTGACAGAGCCAGAAGTTAAATAATGCTGTACTGTAGGTGTTTTAAACTTATTTGCAAGGCTGAACTAGATGTATATAAGCATCACCAACACTAATAGAGTTGAGGGTTTTTCAAATATTTTCTCCTAAGCCTTTAGAGGAAAAACATCCTTAATTTCTAGAAAAATGAACAGCATTACTAAAACAAATTTTCTTTTAAATTCTTTACTCCATGGTGTCTCAGAGTATTAAAATAAACTTTCATGTTTTATTTAAATATATACTCAATCTGTTCTAATTCTCCAGGTTTCATAATAAAAATTCAAAAAGTACAGACTCTGAGACTAGTATTAAAAATTCAGAAAAAAAGTTCAATTCTATTGTGATTTTTCTATAATGTAAAAACAGCTCTTCAGCAGTTTGCTGGTAACTTTTAAAGTTGTGGAATAAGATACACTCTGTGAAATCAATTAACCAGATCATTCCAAGTAGAAAAATAAAGCCTAGTTTTAGTGAAGCGGCAACTGTCTTGGGAACAAGTGATGCCATTTGATAACTAGAAAAATACTCACCTACAGGGTGTCTTGGATTGGTGGATGTGCAAGGTGTAGTAGAAAACAGAAAAACTGTTATAGAGAAAAAAAGACAGTAGGCCAAATTACTGAACCAACCGTTTCAAAATATCTCTGACATGACCAGCACTCTTGCACAAATAAAATGAACAAACATTAGTGTATGGGAACTGTTCATTTTGATTCTTTAAACAATATATTCTATTTCCTTCTGGCCTCTTCTTGCCCCAGACATCATGGTCCCTTATATACCATATTTTTGTTTTGTTTGTTTTTTTAATCACAAACTACTCCCTCAGAATATTAAAGAGATGAAAGGCAAAAATCAGGCCACTAAAGCTAAAAGTATCCATATAAGGGAACACTAATAATATAAACTGCATCTATATTTACAACAGTCCTTATCATCTCAAAAGCTAAACTTTCAAGTCAGTACTTTAGCTGCCAAATTAAAATGTTCAGGTCATAAAAATTTACTGTATTTTAAAAATTAAGAATATACAGTCCATGCCATCTTCTTCAGAACCTGAAAACTAGAATACTTTAAATACAAATGTGAATGAAGCAGAAAGCTCCAAGCCAGTACACCATCCCATTTCCTACAAGGGGCTATATAAGGAAGAGGAATACAATTTTTTGTCATCAATAAACTCCCAGAATTTGTCTTGGTCACATTTAAAGTATTATGAATGTGCTAAATTTATAAAACATAAGTCAAGAAAAGTCTTGGGTGTGAAATATTCTTAATTTTTATAAAAATGTAAAAGCACTATTAAAATAAATTTAATTCCTTACACCATACTATCATAAAACATTAAAATTAGTGTCTATATTGCTGATAACTTTATTCCATATATATCACTTTACTCCATTTATATTCTATTTACCTAAGATTTATTGAGCATCTCTGTGAAAAGAAGGAACTGTCCAGAATATGAAGATTCAGGAATGAAGAAATAAAGTGCCCAGTTTCTTTACAAACATACAAAAATCAGCCTGTTATAAAACACAACTATACTAGGATTTCTGAATAATGGTTGTAATACAAATCAACTTGTTATGAAAATTAAATCATCCAAATTTTTTTCTGATATTTTCACTTCCTAAAAACTTCAAGAATTTTCACAAATGTGGTACACTTTGGACCAGTCTGATTTAATTTGTTTACAACTCAAAAAAAATCGTTACTATGGTAAAACACAGAAAGCCATGTGCACAAACACAAAAGTATCCAAAGTATACACAGACTGCTAGGAAAAATCCAGAAACCCTTATGCACAAACACAAGAGAATCCAAAGTAAACACATAGATAAGTATATTAGTTCCTTAATGCTACTTAATCAAAAAAGATTTCCTCTGAGCAATCAAAAAGGATTTCCTCTGAGCATTTCAAGATACATTTTCTTTCTGAGGAAAGAAAAATACTAAAATTTTCACCTAAAATAAGACCTTATTAACCATTTAAAATTATTCGTAACATCATATAGGACCCCACCTCCAAAGCTTTGACAGACCATATATAAATGCATCAATTCAATCATATTTCTGTATTAATGAAAAAGATATAATATAGCACTCATCAATCACTTTTTGCCTAAACCAACAATAGAAATAATACAAAAGTTAAAAAAAATACATTTGAAAATGTCAGAAATGGGAAATCACAGTTCTTATTGTTGTTTTTAAGAGTGTTAATACAGGTACATCTTTTACTACAGATACTAACATCTCCAGCCTTGTTGTAGGGCTCAATAATCAATTGTGAATTTAATGAGACAACCAAAAATCTTCCAGGCTACACCAGGGTTTTCCATTCTCCATCCAGAGCCTTTGGAAGACTATGAAATACTCAGTAGCATGTACACACACACACACACATACACACACACACACGGCCACTTTATGACTCTGGCAATTGTGTCAGTAACAAATGCCTAGTGTCCAGTGATCAACAAAAGTACTACATTTCAAAGTGAAATCTACTGAAGACCTAGAATAGTAACACCTGGGATATTTAAAGTGCATATTCCTATGGCTCACCTCAAATTTAATGAATTCTAATCTATAGATGTGGAGGCAGGGAATTATAAATTTTAATAAGCACCCCCAGAAAATTCTCATACTCATTAAACCTTAAGAAACAATGAGAAAATCCTACAGCAGACACTAACTCCTCTACCATTTCTCACCTAATTAATAATATTAATCAATAGTTGAGGCAGTGGAAAGAAGGAAGTTTTGTCAGAAATATGCTTGTATACAGATATACTTTAAAGAACGGACAGAGAATTAAACCTGATTCCCACAGTATAAAGAAATATCAAGGCCCTGGCCAAGTAGCTCAGTTGGTTAGAGCATTATCCCACTATGCCAAGGTTGAGGGTTCAATCCCTGGTCAGGTCACAATCAACCAATGAATACATAAATAAATGGAACAACAAATCGATGTCTCTCTCTCTCTCTCTCGCTCGCTCTCTCTGCCCCTTCCCCTCTCTCAAATCAATAAATTAAAATTAAAATTAAAAAAGAAAAATATCAGCCCTGGCCGGTTTGGCTCAGTGGTTAGAACGTCGGCCCGTGGACCAGTGAGTCTCGGGTTCGATTCCAGTCAAGGGCACATACCTCAGTTGCAGTTTGTCCCTGGCCCTGGTTAGGGTCGTGCGAGAGGATGTTTCTCTCCATCCCTCTCTCTCTCTCTTTCTCCCCCCACCCCCCACACTCTATCTTAAGATAAATGGAAAAAATATCCTCAGGTGAGGATTTTTTAAAAAAGATTTTTTTTTTGTTATTGTTGTTTTTAATTTTAAAAAGAAAAAGAAAAATATCAAGTAGGGCTCTTTCCCCTTTCCATCTTATCACACATATAAATACAGCCCCTTAAAGGTGATTTAGAACTTCCTTACTTTAAGATTACTTTTCATGTTCATGTTACAGTATTTAGTAACCAATTTTAACTTATATTAAGTATCACACAGACTGGGGAAAAGAAGAGCATAGAGTAATAATAATTTTCCACAGACTGAACCCTTACGTTCCACATTTATTTAGAGATAATCTTGCCTATAGGAGGACTAGTTCCCAAGAGAAGGCAAACGGGAAGAAAAGAAAGGAAAAGTGGAACAAAAGTATAGAGAGAAGGAGTTTTTAATCTTTCCAGCATTTCAGCACCTGACTCATGTACTCTCTTCCCCAGGACTCATATTTATTTATACCCAGGCTTGTCAATCTACAAATTAAGAATAAATTTCTCAGTTTCATCATATAATAGCTTCTTTTTGAAGAATTTTTTTTTGAAGAGACAGTGTTATGTTTATAAATTTAAAATCATTTTAAATACAGTCGTCCCTCATCACTTCGCGCTTCAACTTTTGCGGCTTCACTCTATCGCGGGTTTTTTTGTTTTTTTTTTTTGTTTTTTTTTTTACCCTCAACTGAGGACATTTTTGCATTCATCTTCAGATGGAGCGGGAGGGAGGGAGGGAGGGAGGAAGAGAGAGAGAGAAACATCGACGCGAGAGAGACACATCGAGTGGTTGCCATCCACACGACCTCAACCAGGGCCAGGGACAAACTGCAACCGAGGTACGTGCCCTTAGCGGGAACGAACCCGGGTCTCTCTGTACCGCAGGCCAACGCTCTAACCGCTGACCCAAACCGGCCAGGGCCTATCACGGTTTTTGAAGCCGCAAAAGTCGAAGCGTGAAGTGGCGAGGGTCGACTGTATATAAATAAAGAATCCTACTTCGCAGAAATTAATTTATCCCAGTAAAGTCTGGAACTGATTAACCCCGATAAACGAGGGCCGACTATATGCACTTAACATACAAAGAGAGATTAACCAGGACAGCTTATCTGGTCTCTGGTCAGTGTTCAGAGGAAGCCTGAGCTTTGGTTACCATGACTACAAAATTCTGATCCTTGGCAGACTGGACCATCCAGGTGGTGGTCACTCAAGAATAAGCTCTACTTCTAACCCAGAAGCCTAAGGATAAAAGCAGAGAAGATAACACATCTTGGTATACTAGATGTAGTGTAATACAACCAAAACAATAAATAGTGGCTCTTTGTTGTTTTCTACTACCAAATGACACCTCTCCCCATCTTCTCCATCCACATGACAAAAAAAAGTAGTAAAAACCAAGAAATGTGAGAGAGACCAAAGAATATGCAGTTAGAATTCAACTTTAGCTCAATGATGCCAACTAGGATTCAGTAAAAAAAAAGTTCTAACATCAACATATAGTTTACTACAATGCTTCCTAAGTAGTTCCTTACCTAATATTAAGCCAGTAACGTGTTTGTGAATATGTACACATCTTAGCCATGAGGGACAACGACAGAATATCCTCTCACTTTGAAAATGTTCCTCTTTCTTTTATTTATTTTATTTAGAGAGAGGAAGGGAGAGAGAGAAACATCGATCGGTTGCCTCCCATATGTGCCCCAACTGGAGATCAAATCTGCAATCTGGGCACGTGCCCTGACTGAGAAGAATTGAACCCCCCACTCTTTGGTGTTTGGGGCAACACTCCAACCGAGACACACCGGCCAGGTCGAAAGTGTTCTTCTTTCAATGTGATTCTGTCTTTAATTTGCTTGATAATGTCAAATATACATGTAAATTTAATGTCAAATATACAAAAAATATTCTTTTTTTAGTACAAACTAAAATGACGGTTTATCCATTTCCCCAATCCTCCAAATTCCTTCCCCTAAGCCAAAGGAATGATTATTAACATTTTTTTGTGGGGATATTTGTAGAAAAATTTCCACTTATATATAAGCATGAATGTAGTTTTTTTTAAGTATTTTTTACACAAAGAAGATCAAAGATTGATTTAAAACTTGCTTTTTTCACTAGTATCTCCTTCATCTTTCCATATCAGCCTATGTAAATCTACCTCCATTTTCTTTTTTTACTTTTTTTTTTTATCCTCACCCAAGGACATTTTTTGCATTTATCTGCAGATAGAGCGGGAGGGAGAGGAGGGGGAAGAAAGAGAGAGAAACATCGATGTGAGAGAGACACATCGAGTGGTTGCCACCCACACGACCCCAACCGGGGCCGGGGACAAACTGCAACCGAGGTACGTGCCCTTAGCGGGAACCGAACCCGAGACTCTCTGGTCCGCGGGCCGACGCCCCAACCGCTGAGCCAAACCGGCCAGGGCATACCTCCATTTTCTTAATAGCCTCACAGTATTCCTCTGTATGTAAGAATATACCATAACTTATTTTAGCCAGTCCACCATTAAAGGACATTCGGTTTGTTTCTGTCTTATTTTGTTTGGCAATTTTACACAATGCTGGCATGAATATCCTTGTTCACTCAGCAGTGAATACTTACAGTTAATATACCATTAGGGAAAATTCCTTAATGTAAAATTCCTGGGTCAAATGGTATATGTACTTGGAATTTTAAAAGACAATGCCAAACTACACTCCAAAATCATTACATAAATTTACATTTCTTCTAACCATGTATGAGTGTCCCACATCTCCAATGCTCGGCATTATCAAACGTTTTATAATTACAAACCTAACAGCTGTTTTAAAATGGTATATTGTTAATTTGCATATTTTTTCACTAATAAGTGAGGCTAAGAATTCTTTCAAATTTTTATTGGTTGCTTTTTCTATTTTTTTCTCCCTATAAATGGCATGCTCCTATTTTGTCAATTTCTATATTAGGTTGTTATTATTTCTTCTTACTGACATTAACATTTTTTTTTTTTTTATTTTTTTTACGTTTAGGACACTTGTCCTTGACATGTGTGTTAAACATATACTTTTACCAGATTATGTCTATTAATTTTATTTAAAGAATTTTTTTTGCCATGTGTAATTAAAAATTTTTATAAAGTCAAATTTGTTCATATCTCTGTTTTCTGGATTTTGTCATTACTTAGAAATTATTTTCTCATATCCAAGATAATAAATATACTGGCCTTGTGAATTCCCCTAACACTTTTACAGTTCCATTGACAATCTAGAATTTGTTTTGGGGCTACAGAAAAAAGTAGAAAATCCAGTTTTCTTTTGTTTTTTTCATTTTCCCCTTATTGAACCAGCCAGTTTTCCAAGACCATTTATGAAATAATCCATCTATTCTATCTACTAATGTCAAATGTCATCATCATCACCAGATACTAAATTGTCATTTCTATACAGGCCTAAGTGAATTCTCTCTTTTGTTCTATTACTTTGTCTACCTATTCCTGTATAGGTACAAATTCTTTTTTTTTTTTTTTATCCTTACCCAAGGATATTTTTCTATTTATCTTCAGATAGAGTGGGAGACAGGGAAAGAGAGAGAAACATCGATGTGAGAGGGACACATTGACTGGTTGCCTACCACATGACCTCGACCAGGGCCGGGGACGAATCGCAACTGATGTATGTGCCCTTGACTGGAATTGAATCCGTGAGTCATTGCTCCGCAGGCCAATGCTCTAACCACTGAACCAAACCAGCCAGGGTAATACAAATTCTTCATTACTCTAGTTCTATTACATCTTTTAAAATCTGGTAGGGATCCCTCACTATACTTTTTTTGTCTAGAATTCGTCTTGCTATGCTCATATTTATTATCTACAGAAAACATGAAGTCCTTTTTTTTAACTTCTCCACTTAAATTTTGGAGGAATTATAATTGAGATTGCACTTAATTTATAAATTCAATTAGAAAAGAACTCACAGCTTTCCAATTTTGAGTCTGACCAGCCATTAGCTGTGAAAGGAGCTGCTAACAACTGTTGGGTACTATATGTCAAGCTTACTGGATAAGCTTACTTTAATAATCACACACACACACACACACAATCACAACTTAGGTGGTGGTATCATTCTTTTCAGTTTATAGATGAGAATATTAAGGCTCAAAGAGGTTAAGCAACTTGTCCAACATCACCACAACCAATAAGCAAAGTAGCTGAGATTTTTATCTGTGCAACTGGAGTTGTTAAGTCCACACATGAATCGTAGCATATAATAAAGTGTGCCTTTCGTTATTTCAACTGCCCTCCTCAATTGAATTTTTACATTTCTTCTTTTAAGCCCTGCAAATTAACTGTTTAAGTCAATTCCTAGGTAAACTTAGTTGCTATTTTAACTTATTTTTATATTTATGTTTTTATTTATTTTTTAGAGAGAGAGGAAGGGAGAGACAGAAACATCGATATGAGAAAGAATCATCTATCGGCTGCCTCCTGCACACCCCCTAAGGGGAATCGACCTTGCAACCTGGACATGTGCGCTGACTGGGAATTAATCGGGACCTCTCAGTCCATGGGATGATGCTCAATCCACTGAGCCACATCAGCCAGGCCTTAGTTGCTATTTTAAATGGGACCTCTTCTTCCATTCTATTTTTAACTTGTTACTGTCTATATAAAAGAACACTATTGATTTTAAAACCTAACATTAACTTTGAAAGTATCCACCTTACAGAATTCTCTTATTGTCCCTAACAGTTTTTCAGTTCATACTATAAGTTTTCCAAATACACAGTCATGTCACAGGAAAATAATTATAACGTCAATGTGTCCATCCCAATATTCTCTCTCAATAGCTGAGTTGACTGCGCATGCCTTAATAATGGTATTATTACTCTCTTGATGTGCTACTAGATTCCATTTGTAATACTTACTTTATGACCACTGTCTGCATAAGATTGGTCTATAGTTTTCTTTGTATTTCTTTCAAAGGTATCATCATTGCTTTTGTGGATTTTACAGCTTTCCTTCTTTTTCTATGCTTTGAAACAGTGTAATTAGCATCAAAATGATTCTTTAAGATTAAAAGAATTCACCTGTGAAACTATCTGGATTTAGTGCTTTTTTTTGACACTCAATTTCTTCTTCCACAGCTAGTGTCTTGTCTGTTTAGGTTCTCTCTCCTCTGGGATCAATTTTGTTAATTTATTTTTTCCTAGAAAAATGACTTGGATTTATGTTAAATGGTACTGAGTCATTCTCTCACTTGCATACAAAGCTGCAATAATTGTGTCTCACTAAATAGAAAAACTATGAGCAAACATATAAATCAACACTACCGGGAAAAAAAAAAAAAACACAAGAATGAATTAAATGTATAAAATATGGAGCAAATTACTGGTATATAATTTTTTATTCAGAACATGGGTTTGTGGGGGCAGGGGGATGCTTTAATTAGGGCTTTTTAAGTAGTGAAGTGCTACTAGGATGTTCATACCCAGAGAAGTATGTAAAAAAGAAATGAAATCAACACTATTAACTCTGTTTTTAAATATTTTTAGAACTTTTTAAAAATATTTCTCACCCAGCCAGTGTGGCTCAGGGGTTGAGCATCAACCTATGCACCAGGAGGTCCTTGGTTCGATTCCCTGTCAGGGCACATGCCAGGGTTGCGGACTCAATCCCCAGTAGGGGGAGTGCAGGAGGTAGCCAATCAATGTTTCCCTCATCATGGATGTTTCTATCTCTCTCTCCTTCTCCCTTCCTCTCTATGAAATCAATAAAAACATATATAAATATATATATATATATATAAATATATATATATATATATATATATATATATATATATATTTCTTGCTACAAGGTGCAAGATGGTTTTCAGTAATATAGTATATGTATTAAATATTTATAAAATGTAACTGAAAAATAGTAATAAAATTGTTTGCAATGAGCTTAAGTGTTACTACTCCAGTCATCTAATCTCTAAAAGTAGTATAAATATCAAAGCAGAAAGTGGCATTCCTCTCTCTAATTTATTTACAAGAAACAATATTCCAACGATTCAGTGAGCACTTACTATGAGCTGGGCACTGTGTCAGAGACACAGAAATGGTGAGGACACAATCCCTTGGCTCAAAAAACTTATTTCCCCTAACCTCTAGCTACAACATGACATACTTATAATAAATGAACAGTTATATATTAAAATCTCAGAAATATAAACAGCCCTACTAGAACTTTGCTTCACAACCAGCAAATATAAAGCAGCTGAAAATCAAATATCAAACACATTTGACTACTGATACAATTATATGTAATTTTTAAACTGATAACACATTTCTAGATAAATTTTAAGTCCTGGCATCTCAAATTGGGTATCATTTCCCTTCCTATAATAATCTTAAGTCCAGAAAGAAGTCTAGAAAGGCTCTGAAACCACAGCTTTGAAAAGAAGGTCAGAAAAAGGCAAAAGAAGCTCCCTTTCTATACTGTTTAATTAAACTTTAAGAAACAGAATATTAAAATTTCAGAAATGAATGAAGTATCATGGTAAAAACAATGAGCTCACTTTGAAAACTGTTACACATCAAAAGGATCCTCTGCCTTAATATTATGTTAACAAATAAGAAACAAAAAGTTAATATTCATATTATTGTTCTTTGAAAACAATGTATCTATAAACACTACGAAGATATAAATAAGAAAGTTAGAAGTGCTCTGATATGGTACAAACCTACCTGTGCACATGATTCTTCAGGTGTTTTGGCACTAACTGAATAAAGTGCTGGGAGATCTAGTCTATGCACAGAGAATTTTTCTAGAGTGTGCAAAAGTGCTGGAGCAAGGTGAGAAGTTTGACCTGAGCCTCGTTCTCCAGACAGCAGTAATCTTGGCCTGTAAGAGGTTGGCTGATGATATGGTGACCTGCAATACATGTAAGACATCATAATTATTTTGAAACCATACACTCTGAAGATAAATATGAAATATTAGGCAATATATTTACATTAAAAGAAAATAATTCCAAATTAATAGAACTTCCCTTTCTTATTTTTAAGTACAGTGGATCATTTTTCATTAATTAGTTTTAAAATGTTGATCTCTCTGACCATATTAATAACCAAGAGGTAAAAGTATAAAAATCTCTGTAAAAACATGTGGGTATCATACCACATATATTAACTTGGAAAATGCTTCAGACACCAAATGTGATTTAGTTATTAACTTATCCATGGTCAAATGTTAAGAATCCAACTTCAACAAAGAGGTACATCTGAAGATTACCCAAAATGTAAGACTTCTTTTTTAATGGTTAAAATGTTAAATTTTATTTTTAACCACAATTTTTTAAATAGAAAAAAATGATAGAACTTTTTCAGTGGCAGCAAATTCTGTTTCCAGGGCAATAAAAACTGTTTTTACCCTCTAACACAACATCTAAAGCCCTAGAGAATGTAAATTTGGGAAAACACATTAATGAAATGCATATAAATAAAATAAATTTATATGCGGCCAGTGTGGCTCAGTGGTTGAGCATCAACCCTTGCACCAAGAGGTCTCCAGTTCGATTCCGGGTCAGGACACATGCCCAGGTTGTGGGCCCAATCCCCAGTGGGGGCATGCAGGCAGCAGCCAGTCGATGTTCTCTCTCATCGATGTTTCTATCTCTCTCCCTCTCCCTTTCTCTCTCTCTAAAATCAATAAAGGAGCCCTGACCGGTTTGGCTCAGCAGTTAGAGTGTCAGCCTGCGGACCAGAGAGTCCCGGGTTCGGTTCCCGTAAGGGCAAATATCTCGGTTGCAGTTTGTCCCCGCCCCAGTTGGGATCGTGTGAGTGGCAACCACTCAATGTGTTTCTCTCACGTCGATGTTTCTCTCTTTCTCTCTCTTTCCCCCTCTCTCCCTCCCGCTCTATCTGAAGATAAAATGCAAAAATGTCCTCGGGTGAGAATAAAAATAAATAAATAAATAAAATCAATAAAGGAAAAAACATTTTTTAATAAATTTATATACAATCACTATAGATAATGGAGGAAGTGCTAAGCAATGCAATAAGAATAATGCAATCATCCACAACAATATCTGAAAGAATAATCAAGAAAATTTTGGAAAAATATGTTAGCTCCCTTTACAACATTTAAACCTGTTTTAATAACAAACATGTCATACAAATTTCTTAACTTTCTTAACAATTCTTAATTAGTTTCCACCTATTAAACAGATTAAGAAACCAAGGCTCAGAGATGTTGGGTATAATATTGTACACCTGAGTACCAATCCGTAGTTACAAAACAGTCACAGGGATGTAAAAAGTACAGCATAGGGAATACGGTCGATAATACTCTAATGACTATGTATGGTGCCAGATAGGTACTGGAAATATCGAGGGGATCACTTTGTAAAGCATATGATTGTCTAACCACTATACTATATACCTGAAAGTAATACAAAATAATATTGAATGTAAACTGTAATTTAAAATAAAATTTTTTTTAATTTCAAAAAAAAAAAAAGATTGTACAACTTAGTGGTGACAGATTTCAAATTCTCATTCAGGTCCATATAATCACAAAGCCCAGGTTCCCAACCACTATGTTAAGATGTGCTCTACTTTATACTGAAATGTATTACAGAACAGAATAACAAAATAGAATATGGAATACACCAAAGAAAAGAAACACAGATCAGTGAAAGATAACAGGCAATCCAGGAAACAAATCATAGTAATTGAATTTTATGTAAGATAATAAGAGTAAAAAATAAATGGAACAGGGATGAATTATAAAATAAATGTTTAAAATAGGGAGGATTCAGATCTTCATTTCAAAGAATAAGTAAAATGAATTCTAACATAGAAACAAATCAGAAAAACCAAAAGATTCATGTATTTGATTCATACACATCTTTTAACTTTTATAACTCAAAAATTACAACCTGAACCAAATGACAAACAACCAAATGAGACCAAGAATTTGCCATTAACATAAATGGTTCTCAATGAAAAAGGGCTGACATGCATAGCGTTAACAAAAAAATGCCTTCATGGGCAAAAGATATAAGCAGACAATTGAAAAAAAAGATACAAATAGATAACATCTTTTTTAAATGTTCATTCATTTAACAATTGTAGAATGCTTCCTGTGCGGAATGCCTTGGCCCGAGGTATCCAACAATACCGCTGTTATCATAGAGCTCATAACCGAATGGTATTTAGTGGAAAAAGAAGATATACAAATTACTGTAATACAATGTGCAGCACTGTTTAAGTGTAGGATGCTAGGAAAGACCCCAATTAGAGACTTTTAGACGGTTTTCCTGGAAAGGTGTTAGCAAAGCACAAACCCAACAAACCAGAGGCAGAAAAGATGAATTCTAAGAAATAAAAACAGGATGCACAAAGGACCAGAGGCTGAAAAGGTCTTGGCCCTTTGAGCTAATGGATATAGTTCATATAGCCAGCTTCTTTTAAGGTTTAAGGGAAGTGCAGGGGTAAAGGTACTGGGGGGCTAGGGAAGGGAGAGGAAAGGAGAAAGACTATGAAGGGTTTTGTAAGCCATCTTTTAAGTTTGGAATGTTCACTGAAGACAATGAAAAAGCATTAAGATGCTTAAGCAGGGGACGTGATATAATCTCATACATGTTTTTGGAAGATAACTCTAGCTCAGTATGTCAGTATAGGAAAGGATTTTGAAAGAAGGCAAAACAAGAGGAAATATGACCAATTAGTGGTTTGCTATAATAACCCGAACATGAGATGTTAATGACAGCCTAGACAAGAATAGTGTTAGAGAGGTGAGAAGGAACACCCTGAGATAAGACTTATTTAGTCAGGACTTGGTCATTTACTAGGTACAGAAGGGAAGAAAGAGGAGGAAGCTGAGGATAATGTCCAATTCTAGTTGGGACAACTGAATGAATGGTAGCTCACAGGACTCACAGAAAGAGAAGGGGTGGGGAGGGCACAGTCCAATATATACTAAAAGAAACTATGGCACAACCCTGTTCGGGTAGCTCAGTTGGTTAGAACATCGTCCCAATACGCCAAGGTTGCAGGTTCGCTCTCTAGAGCACATACAAGAAGAAAACAGCGAATGCATAAGTAAATGGAACAACAAATCGATGTTTCTTCTCTTTCTCTTTCTTTCCCCCTCCCCCCAAATCAATAAATAAAATTAAAATTACAGATTTAAGGCACAAAAAGGGGAGATAGGCAGCTGGACAGGGTCTAAGGCTCAAGAGTAATCTAGATTTGAGAAAGATTTGGTAGATGATAAAATTATAAAAACAGCGTGGCAGGTGTGGCTCAGTGGTTGAGCACTGACTCATGTACCAAGAGGTCACTGGTTCCATTCCTGGTCAGGGCACATGCCCAGGTTGTGGGTCAAATCCCCAGTGGGGGGCATGCAGGAGGCAGCCAATCGATGTCTCTCTCTCATTAATGTTTCTATCTCTCTCTCCCTCTCCCTTCCTCTCTCTCTAAAATCAATAAAAGAAAAAAATTATAAAAACATAAATAATGAAAAATGGCTTTTATCTGTTATATTGATAAACTAAAAATTAATTATTAGTTAGTAGTTGTTGGGGAAAATGTTATTTTTATGACTAGTGGGGGTGGTAAAAGGTACAATTTTCTAAAATTAAATTTGGCAAGTATATCAAATGTTTACCAAAATGTATATCCAAGAATATCTGCAACTCTTCTCACTCCCAAGAACTCTCTTACCTCTTAGCATTCTCTATATTTTTTCACAGTACTTATCTTCTAACATTTTATCTATTACACTTATTTTTTATTGTCTGGCTCCATGTAAAACGTAAACTGAATGAAAGCAAGGATCATAGCCCATTTTGCTCACTGACATTTTCTAAGTACCCAGGACAACATCTGGCACATGATGGACACTTTGACTGAATAAATGAATGATTCAAATAAACAAGATGTTATTTTCATCAATCTGGTTGGCAAATATTTAAAAAGACAAACTGTGCTCAGAATTGATGAGGATATAGGAAAAATATCACTCTTACACACTAATGATGAAAATGAAATTGGTACAACTTTTCTGGAAGGCAATTTAACAACTTGTATCAAGTTTTTAAATATATACACCCTTTGACACAGCAATCATAGTTTTTAAAATTTACCCTAACCGCCCTGGCTGGTTTGGCTCAGCAATAAGAACATCAGCCAGCGGATCAGAGTCATATTCAATTCCGGTCAG
The DNA here is from genome assembly GCA_030848825.1 of Tadarida brasiliensis. Taxonomy (NCBI): domain Eukaryota; kingdom Metazoa; phylum Chordata; class Mammalia; order Chiroptera; family Molossidae; genus Tadarida; species Tadarida brasiliensis. The sequence goes on along the minus strand of CM061270.1, from coordinate 64,980,745 downwards.
GGCATGTACCTCGGTTGTGGTTCGATCCCCGGCCCTGGTCAGGGTCGTGCATGAGGCAACCAATTGATGTGTCTCTCTCACATTGATGTTTCTTTCTCTCTCTCTCTCTCCCCCTCTCCCTCCCTCCCTCCCTCTCTCTCTCTCTCTCTCTCTCTCTCTCTCTCTCTCACCCTCCCTCCCTCCCTCCCTCTCTCCCTCCCTCCCTCCCATTCTATCTGAAAAATCAATGGATAAATATCCTCGGGTGAGGATTTAAAAAAAAAAATTTATCCTAAGCTCTGAATTAGATAATGGTATAAAGATGTATACTTAGGCCCTGGTGGGTTTGGCTCAGTGGCTGGAGCATTGGATAGCAGACCAAAGAGTCTCGGGTTCGATTCCAGTCAACAAGGGCACATACCTCAGTTGTGGTTCATCCCCGGCCCTGGTCGGGGTCGTGCAGGAGGCAACCAGTCAATGTGTCTCTCTCACATCGATGTTTCTGTTTCTCTCTCTCTCTCCCCTTCCCCACTCCCTCCACTTTATCTGAAGATAAATGGGAAAATATCCTCAGGTTAGGATTTTTAAAAAAAAAAAGATGTATACTTAGAAATTTGTCTTTCAGAGCACTTTATAAAAGAGGAAAATTGGAAACTTCAATTTTTATCAATAAGGTTATATAAATTAAGGAACATCCAAAAAATAAAGTACAATGCAGCTATTTTAAAAGAATAGCATTAAATATACTGACAAGAAATAACATTTCCAACACAGTGGATAAAAAAGCAAGATATATTAAAAACCTTACAAGGAGGACATAATTTCTATAAAATAATATGTGGGTCTCTCTATGTACATAGAGAGAATATGAAAGTGTGGTCACCAAAACTTCAGCAAATTATTACCTTCAGGTGCTTGGGCTTTAATTTTTACTTTCTTCTTTATGCTCTTCTTTATTACTTGAATTTTCTACAGAATATATCATCTTTCTAATTAGAAAAAACAAAGCTATTTTCATTTGGAAAACCTCAGAGAGCTGTGTTTCTAATCCCCTTATGGTAATATATAGTAAGAAAGTAAACTTATTTTCCATCATAAGGATTCTCTACCAGATTGACAGACCTTAAATATCTTTACTTATATTTCATCTTAAATCTAAACAAAAAGTTTCAACATTGTTATAGGAAATTATTCCCAGAAACAGAACCCACCAGCAATGTCCAAGCTGGTGTTACTGGAGACCAGAATTAAAGTCATGCTTTCTGTGTCTCAGCACTTTTTTTGTATTGATCTGGCTTGCTAACACATGTTCAAACCAGAAGCTAAACCAATTAAAAAAAAACACTTGTAGCCCTTATTAAAGGCCTACATTCTAAAGTGTGCATTAAGTGTTAAAAAATATTATTGTCACCCTGGCCGGTTTGGCTCAGCGGTTAGAATGTCGCCCGCGGACCAGAGAGTCCCGGGTTCGGTTCCCGCTAAGGGCACATACCTCGGTTGCAGTTTGTCCCCGGCTCCGGTTGGGGTTGTGTGGGTGGCGACCACTTGATGTGTTTCTCTCACGTCGATGTTTCTCTCTCTCTCTCTTTCCCCCTCTCTCCCTCCCGCTCTATCTGAAGATAAATGTAAAAATGTCCTCAGATGAGGATAAAAAATATATATATATATTATTGTCTAGCCTACCCAGAAAAGCAATATATTTTCCTATCTACATATTAAACTCAGAAATCCATTTGGAAACTGCATGGTATAAGAGAAAGAATATGATCCCGGTAAACAAACAGTACAGGCGCCCCTGGTTCTGCCACCTACTAGCGGTATGATCACGGGCAATTTACTTAACTTAGTGTTTCAGTTTCATCATCTATAAAATAATGATACCACAAATTAGCTATATGATTACTAAGAAACCTACAGGAATGATCACATATAAAGCCCCAAGCTTGCCCTGGCCGGTTTGGCTCAGCAGTTAGAGCGTCGGCCCGCGGACCAGAGAGACCCGGGTTTTGGTTCCCGCCAAGGGCATGTACCTCGGTTGCAGTTTGTCCCTGGCCCTGGTTGGGGTCGTGTGGGTGGCAACCAGTCGATGTGTCTCTCTCAGACACATCGATGTTTCTCTCTCTCTTCCTCCTCTTTCTCTCCTGCTCTATCTGAAGATAAATGCAAAAATGTCCTCGGGTGAGGATTAAAAAAAAAAAAAGCCCCAAGCTTTATATATTTACCACATATCTAGTCTGTAATGAACATCAGATGCTAACTCCTATCCCTTCATACTAAAAAAAAAAACAAAAACAGCAAATGTCACCAATTCTCCTGTGAAGCCCTCCTGGACTTCCCAATGAAAGCTTCTTAGTTCTGCTTTCATAGCACTTCAGCCACACTGCAATGTTTGTCACCCCAATAATAAGTATTTTTCCAGAGTAAGAACTACATTATACTTTAATCATGCTTATGTTTTCAGCGCCTCATACAGTGCCTGTCATTGAGTAAACACATAAAAATTGGTAGAATGGATGGATAAGAAAGAAATTAATGAGATTTATCAAAACGTCTACAACAAAAAAAGCTTATTCTAGAATGTAGCTGTCTCACTATAAATAAATCAAAGACAAATCAGAACTAGAAAAGCTTATGTAAAGGAAGCTAAAATTAAACCAATTTCAGAAAGGCAAAACTAAACAAAATGAGGCATACCAGTGATACTATTAAATCATTGTCAGAAAGTTCTTAATAAAAAGTCAAATTCAAAACTGAATGTGAAGTTTTTCATATCAAAATATATTTCTGTATCATTTTACTGACAAAAAAGCTATCTTATAAAATTGGAACATATATTTTTTGATAGTTTCTTAGCTCTGCTATCATATATTTTAAACCCAAATGACTAAAATTGTCCAAACAAATCTCTCTCTCTCTCTCTCTCTCTCTCTCTCTCTCTCTCTCTCACACACACACACACACACACACACACACACACACACGCACCCACACACACACACCACTCAGGCTAGCCAGGTACACACACACACACACACACACACACACACACACACACACACACCACTCAGGCTAGCCAGGTGGGAAAGAAAAGTTTGGTTTTCCCTTAGCCATCAATAAAACAGATCTGTAAAATTACTGAAATAGTCCAAGAAAATTTCCCTAAGGGCATAAAACAAATGAATGGGGAATAAAAGAAAAAAGTTTCTAATAATAGAAGAGGATGCTGTTAAAGAAAACAAGAATAAATGAAAGTAATTTAGTTTCATTTTTAAAAATGAAAAACAAGCAAGAGTTATCAATGCAAATATTCAAATTAACATTTTACCAAAATCTACATGGGAGAAAATTCAATTCAAGTTGAAGGCTTAAATTTGTTCAAAATATGTCAAAAGAAAAATTACTTAAAAGTACACACCATCCAACATCTTCGAATAAAAGTGCAATTAGACCTACCTGACTGGAGCATTATGGTCCTTTAACTCTCATGATAATGATATAAATGCAACTGATGATGCTATTAGTATTTGAAAACTATTTGGTCCCTTAATTTGAAATTAGATTTGCACTAAAACTGTTTACCCATTAAAGTGCACAGCAAAAACTGCTTTAATATAGATAAAGATAAATGTAAATATAAAAACCATAAAATCTACATTAGGAAAGTGTAAACTAATGGGATTTTGGAGAATCGAAAAGTTATCTGATTAACTACTGAGCAATTTCTAATTCAGAATCTCTTTAGTACCCTGAGAGTCCCTAAATTACCATATGAAACTTATTACAAATTAAAATATTCTAGACTATGGAAAATACTCACTTCTATTCATTTTAGTTTAAATAAAAAGCAATAAAATTGAGGACATGAGTTGATTTTCTAAAGGTAATCCTTCCTTCCACCCTGGTTTAAATAAAAATCACACAATCGGTTTAGAGAAAAAAAAATCTTTACAGTTGATCAATAAACCAATTTATTACTACACAAAAAATTATACATGGTAAGTATTCCAGAATTGTGCCCAAATAACAGAAAATCAAAGTCCTCAAGGTTTGAACCTTAAGTAAAAATATACCATAATTCTAACCATAAAGTAAAATCATGCTAAATGGAAAGAAGTTTGATATAAATTACTTACATTGTAAAATGAAGGTAGGATTTATGTACTGCAGCAGCTGATGACTGTTTCTTTGGTGATCCTGAGTGACAACTGGTCTCAAAAATTGATAAAGCATTCTCATCTTCACTATCATCTAAAATTAGAGTATCTATATCTGTTCAAAAACAAAATATCACAAAGATGGAGGCTTATAAAGTCATTTAATATTAGTGCTCTACAAAAGCTCTTAAGAAAAATTGGTTTAAAAATCAAATGACATTAACTAATAAGTATGTATCAATTAATAGGGATTGACAAACTACAATGTTTTAAATAATTTATAAGTGAAATAAATTTAATTCTTTCACCTTTATAGACTACTTAAGTGTTATAAGATATAATTTGGGAGACTTCATTGACTAACTACAAAAAGACTGGAAAAGAAATGGCACTCATAAACTACCCACCTACTTACTAAAAATGTCCAAGTTAATACACAGTTGTGAATGAAAAAGATATATTTTCTATATTCATGGCAAATATAAAAGAGTAACACATAAATAAGCTTATGAAGAAACTCAAAATTTATTTATTTATGCCTGTACTTGTTTCATTTTAACAATATGAAAAAATAATTATATTGCTCAGCCAGTGTGGCTCAGTGGTTGAGCGTCGACCCATGCACCAATAGGTCGCCGGTTCGATTCCTGGTCAGAGCACATGCCCAGGTTATGGACCTGATCTCCGGTGGGCGGCATGCAGGAAGCGGCCAATCGATGTTCTCTCTCATAGATATTTCTATCTCTCTCTCCCTCTCCTTTCCTCTCTCTCTAAAACCAATAAAGAAAAAAAAATTTTTTTAATAATTATAGTACCTTCTTTCTTGTCACTCTGGCTGATTTCAGCATGAGGAAACACTTTTTGCAAGACTGCTAGAATGTTGTTGAAGCTTCTTTCTAGCAGTGGCCTTATGATGGAGGATAGTGCATGTCCCGAAGACATGACAGCACGCTGGGAAGCAGGCACAATATTCTGCATTGCATGGTAAAAATCTTGGGCGCTGAGCACTATTGAGGAAACATCTAGCTGCAGTTTATGACTGCTAGCATAGATCTGGGGGTAACGTCTCCGCAGGGCAATCAGGGCAGCTTCAGTGCACAAGGCCTTGATATCAGCTCCACAATACCCTAATGCACAAAAGGAAAAGGAAAACAAAGGTAAGTTCATTCTTCTAAGTACCAACTATATTTTGCAAATATACACATCTTTACCTAAGGAAAAATACAAAATCAATAATTATTTGTAATTTTATTAGCAAAATGAAACTTGACTATTTAAATCACCTAATAATTACTCATTAAGACTAAAAATGTTTTGAATATTTTAATTAACAAACACATGAACTAATACTATTTAAACAAGTCATGAAATTTGTGCCAATACCACTGATTATAATGTACAACTTATCTTCAGAAAAGGTTTTAAAAGAATACTAGTTTCATCACAATCTTTTATCAATATTCCTAATTATCAGTCTTTGACATTACACTTACATATAAATTTTTCCATTACTGATTTCCAAACATATATAACGCAGCAGTATAAAGTAGTACATAAGCAGAAACTTCAAAAACAGAGCTATTCTACTACCAACTCTGAGTGCAACTCACAAGTAACTTAATATCTAGTAATCCTAAAAACTATATTTTGAAGATATGATCATCTCTGATAGTTCCAAAGGTATTAAAGAGAATAAGAATCCATCAATTTTTCACATTAACTTCATATATAGTATATAGTATATAGTATATTTATTTTTGGCTTAAAATGACTGATAATCTAGTTCTAAGGGATATACCAACAAGGGTATTATCCATTACCCATACTTAAATTATTATAATAGTTAAACAGATCAAGCCCCCAGAAGTCATTTCATTCATTTGAACAACAAATATATACAAAAATACACAAACTGTTAGGTCTTTACCACGAAAATAAAGAAAACTCAAACTAACCATGTTTTTTATATCAGCAATTAAACTTGCATTTGGTCACCTTTATCAATTACACCAGCAGGGGGAACCACCTGAACTAGTTATAGAACATTAGTTCCTAAGCTCTTCAAAGACTGATATCCGGTTTATTTATCTTTTTGTACCTCACAATGGCCTCACTGAACACTTAAACACTGAAATAAAAATGGTGATTAAACAGGGAAACCATGAGAAGAGAAGAAATGGCCCTAGACTAACTGGAAGAAAAAGAACATTAAGGGATAAACCCATACAAACTGCAAGTGATTCACATATCTGTAATGAACTATATATTCCTATTATTAGTAGGGCAAATAATCCTGTTAATCAAGTCCTACAAATAACAGAAAAGTCCTCTTTACCCTGCTCTCTTTTTTCCATAGCACTCACCACTTAATCTATTGTGTTTATTTCTGCCTTCCCCAACTGAAATGTGAGCTCTGTGAGAATAGGGGTATTTGTTTTGATCATTAATGATTCTCAAATACAGAGAACGATGCCTGGCCTAGCACTCAGTAGATATTCAATAAATATTTCTTGAGTAAAAAAATAAATGAAAAAAGAAAAGAGTAACTCCAAGTTTATATATAGTGTGGGAAGGTAAAACTGTTAGGTTACTATGTGCTGCCAAAAGAAGTAGATAAATTGTATCTACCGAGCTTTTCTTTTTTTCTAAGAAATTTAACAATTTTATTATTAAAGCAACTTAATCACTGTGTAACAACTTCAATGAAAACTATGAAAAAAAAAACATAGAAAGTACTGCATTCTTAAACATTTACTCAGAGTTAGGGGGAAACTTAATATGACCTGTGAGAATTTAATTCAGAAAACTATAAGCAGATTAAGGATTAACACTGTCCCATGACCACAATCAATCTCCCAAATAATTCTGCAGAATAACAAAATTTAACATTATTCTCTCATTTTATTTTCTATTTCTCAGTAAATAACCCAGAAAAAAAAAGTATCTTTTCCTGTGCCATACATATCTGTTAAGTTCAACAAAATAAGTGTAGAACACCAGCTCAATTATAAATATTTCATGACATAATCCATTTCAGAGGAAGTAAAGAATAAATTACCATCTTCAAATAATATAAACAACCACTTTTCTTTTTCTTCTTTAAAAGTATATACACAGGGAAGGGGGGAGGGTGCACTGGATAAAAGAAGGTGAAGAGAGTAGCCAAAGAATATATACACATAGCCCATGAACACAGACAATAGAGTAGTGAAGGCCAGGGGAGGGGTGGTGGGGGCTGCATGGAGGTGGGCAAAGGTGGGGAAAATGGGGGACAGCTGTAATAGTGTCAACAATACAGTTAGTGAACATACTATATAAGATTCTAATTTTGAGTGTAAAACCTAAGTTAAAAGAAAAAAAAACTCAGAAACAATGCAAAACAATAAAAAGTCACTAAAAGGTATTTTATGTAGTAAATGTTGCCCATATCATTTATGTTTGACATAATAATGTTAATAATTTACATAATAGCAATGTGTTGTTTTCTTAATTTATTAAAGACAATTTAAATCAATATCAATAATAATAGATCCCATTGAATTTTTTTTAATTGATTTTTTTAGAGAGAGAGGAAAGAAGAGAGAGAGCTAGAAACATCTATGAGAGAGATCATCAGTTGGCCGCCTCCCACATGCCCCCCACTGTGGATTGGGCCCACAACCTGGGCATATGCCCTGACTAGGAATCGAACCAGCAACCTCTTGGTGTAAGGGTCGACGCTCAACCACTGAGCCACACCGCTGGGCATAGATCCCATTTAAAGAAGTACATTTTCACATGGATATCAAACAATAGACTATAAAAGGTAGGATTTATCTTCTTTGCATTTGCTTGTGAATGAGAATTATTAGTTTTTATCTGTGGTGCTCAACCTTGACTACTTGAATAAACAATGAAACTGAAACAAAAAGAGATTCCCAACAAACTTAGTAAATTAGAACCTTTCATAGTTTAATATTATAAATGTATATTTTGAGAAAGCTTTATAAGTGATTCTTATACACAAAAAAATTAAGAACTACTGAATTAATAATATACTTCCTTTATGAGACTCTAAAACAGATTTAAAAGTACATCAAACTTATGGCTAAATAGTTTATATTTCAGATGAACATAATTAAGAGCATATTTTTCACTCTTAAAAGAGTCCTAGTTTAGAAAAATAGATGAAATAATTATTCTAAAAACACTGAAAATATATTGTAGCCTTTTGAAAGTTAAAAGTTGATGTTAAGGGGGGAAAAATCAGCATCCTTCTTATATGAATTCTATAACCATACTATTTCTACCATTACAATTCTAATGCTCTGAAGAACCCAAATATCTAGATATCAAAGAAAAAGCATTTTTAATACTGCTATTAAGATGGAAATTTGTCTGACTGAAAAGACAAGCTATCCAAAGAGGTTATAGATTAGAAATAGGCAATAATAAAATTTTATGTTATTTTTTAAGTAAAACATCAAACATAATGAAGGCTCACAAGATACACACCTCAATGATAACTTTCATTGTTTCGGTCCTCTTAGTGAAAATGAATAGAGAAATATGTTTAGGTTTAAGCTCCTCATTAACCTTAAGCTCCTACTATTTGTGCACATGTTCTGCATACCAAAATTATTTGAACACTACTTAAAAATCACACCTATTATGCATGCAAACACCTCCAAGTACTTGGGAATTTATTTCAAAGTAAAAGTTACCAAATCCATAACCTCTAACAAGAGGTCAACTATTTTTGCAGTTGTTCATCAAGACTGTATTCTCTTTGTTAAGCATGAACTGAACCCATATGTGTTAAAACATGTTTGGGATATATAAAGTGGCAAGTTCATAATGAATTTAAAATTTATAACTATTTCATTTCTGTTTGAAGACCTGCATTTGATTTTTTTTTATGTGAACTGGTTTCTTAAATGGAATAAATATCACAATCAAAAATATAATAAAAAATTATAATGGACTTCTATGTCTTTCTCCAAGAAGAAATTGATGTACATATAAGCAGATTTTAAACTACTACCACCACCCCAAAAAAGGCAAGATAAGTTTTTTAGTCCTATTATAAATTGTCTTAAAATTTTTTTAACTTAAGAAACTGACTAAAAGCTAAAATGAATTACTTAGAAAAATGATGTGTAGTGGTCTTTGGAAATGAAAAAGGAAACTAAGATTCTAATATTAGGATGAAGAATTAGAGTATATAATATTTCACATGGTAGACAGGGCAATAGAAAGTAATTTAAAAATACCTATGTTTTAGGGAATTTCCTAAATTATTTGAAGACTTCTGCTTATTTCAGTTAAGGATCATTCTGTGACAAATTCACAGAGGAATCTACAAAGATTCCCTAGTCTGATCTGTACACTAATACAATATCATAAAAGTAGCAGGAAATAAAAAGGGTCAAATTTCAAAATGGGAAAAGACTGGATTCTGCACCAAATACCACCCTCTCCCATAAAGCAGCACAGGGCTTTGCGGAGGTCAAGCCAAATGTACATGAAATGGGTTTGGCGCATGCTCTCTGATACCAGGCAAAGCTTAAACTGGAGTAGTGCTGGAGATTTACGTTTTCTCCTCACCAGAAGATGTCGAGGTCTTTGAGGTTCAAAAGCTGAGAGATGCTGCTTCGGAGATGGAAGTCCCTGTGGATGAAGAGGATAATTCGGATGTAGCTAACTGAATGGACTAATGTTCTATTTAAGTTTTAATTATTTGATGGTGGATCACAATGATTTTTTTCTTAACTAAGTTGTTCTTTTTGGTTTTGGTAACTTTAAAGTTTCCCCAAGTAGGCTGTTGATTGTTAGTAGACTTATTTGGGGGAATTCTTCATAATGCTTTAAAAGTTCATGGAGAGAGATCTTTTAATTTATACTTTTGAGGAAATTAGAGGAAAATAGACAAAAGATAGAAAAAGAATGAAGGAAAAATACCTGTGTGTATACTTGATTGCTTAAATATGTATTCATTTTTATTTCAGACCTTACTAGAGCCCAAATCCCTGAATTCCATCTCCTATGTATTTTTATGTACATAAAATACTCTCACCACATCCTTTTAGGACAATAGTATTCATTCACTCTGTGGAGAGATCTTCCACTCTGCAAATAACATAGAATCGGAAAGTTTTATATTTGGGGAAATACTAGCAGATGCCATTAGTATGTTCTTTGAAGACTCTACTCACTAAACTTCATAAAGATGAGTCCATCATGTAATCTGCAAAGTGAAAGACTACACAGTCCTGCCTTTGACATGAACCTTTATCTCTCAAGTTTACATTTCCTTTTCTTAGTAAAATTTCTTGAAGGGGACAATTCCTAAAAAGAAATACTGTAGTAACATTATGGAAATCAAGCACTCAGTGAAAGGAATATTACTAGTGAGCTTTGTTAGTCAATCACCTAATGGCAGCTAAAATCCTAATTTAGAAGTGTTCAAACTTCAAGTGCAATGTTTAAAATAATTTTTACATTTAAAGGTAGAGCCATCTATTGCACAAAGACACCACTATATTCATTCACATTCCAAATATAAGGGGAAAGGAAGGCTGAGCAGAACAAACAATGACAACCAAAGAATTCAAATAGCAGTACTCACCAACACATTTTTCAGCCAGTTCACCTAAAAAAGCATCTGACAATTTTGGATTCCAGTCCCTGGTATGAATCTGTAATATGTGTTTTCTTGCCTAAAAAGAAAAACACAGGTAAATAAAATATATCAACCCCTCAAATGCATTTGCTGGAATAAATTTATGAATTCACCATACCCCAGAAAAGTAAATGTTTATTTTTAAAGAATTTAAACACCCTGGCATCCACATCAACTCTGACTCCCATAATAACCCGGTGACATGTGTAGTAAAGATCTTTTCTCTGTTTCACAAACTAAGACATTTAATATTCAGAGGGCAGGAACTTGACTAGTGGCACATGTGACTACGTGACTGACCTAGCACTAGATTTCAAAACTATATTTCACTTTTCCACCACATCATTTTTACTATTTAAAAACGTATGAACAAGAAACTTTAATGTGTTATAATAATCATAACTTTTAAACAAACTTTATATTTAGATTTCATAGAACCACTGGTTCTATCATATGCATAAAGTATTATGACTAACAATAAGCTAAACAAGTCATTTAAAACTTTAAAGTTTGAAGTCAGCCCTGGCCTGTGTGGCTCAGTTGGTTGGAGTGTCGCGTTGTACACCAAAAGGCCGCAGGTTTGATTCCTGGTCAGGGCACATACCCAGGTTTCAGGTTCAATCCCCAGTCAGGGCACATACAAGAACCAACCAATGAATGCACAAATAAGTAGAACAACAAATTGATGTTTCTCTCTCTCTCTCTCTCTAAAATAAATAAATACGACAGCTAATTTTCTGATTTAATTTAGCAACACTGTTAAATCACATCCTCCTCATTGATATACTTTCTTCACTTGGCTTCCAGAATCCCCCTCTACTAGTTTTCTTCTTACCTTACTTACTACTCCTTAAGACAAGGACTTAGTGCTCTCATTTAGTCTCAGAACCTTAAATATTATCTAAGGAAAAAAGGTGAATAGCCAGTCCAAGTCTTTTCCACAGACCCAGACCAGAAAAATGACCTTAGGTTTTGATCTTACAGCACAGTTTCCTTAAAACATAGACAGTTAAAATTAATGTGGAAAACTATGTTCAAGATCCATGCTGTACAATACAGTAAGCCAGTAGCTATATGATGCTATTTTATTTAAATCTTTTAATTAAATAAAATTTAAAATTCAGTTCCTTAGTTACACTAACAACATTTCAAGTGCCCAACAGCCAAATGTGGCTAGCAGCTATTATATTGGACATTGGTCAATGGATAATGCAAATAAAGAACATTTCCATTATCACAGATAACTGAATTGGACAATGCTATTGTAGACCTTGTTTATTGTAAAATCTCTTAATTGTGAGGACTGTGATTGGCATACAGACCTTGAGGCCTACATGACTAGGACAATATAGAAGACAATTGGGAAATCAAGGTAATGGCTTTCCTGTGCTGAAATGAAGACTGGTTGTGTCTCTCAAAACTAAGCACATTGCGCCCTGGCCGGTTTGGCTCAGTGGTTAGAGCATTGGCCCATGGACCAATGAGTCACGGGTTCAATTTCGGTCAAGGGCACGTACGTACCTCAGTTGCAGTTCGTCCCTGGCCCTGGTTGGGGTCATGCGGGAGGCAGCCACTCGATGTGTCCCTTTCACATTGATGTTTCTCTCTCTCTCTCCCTCCCACTCTATCTGAACAAAAATGGAAAAATGTCCTCGGGTGAGGATAAAAAAAAAAGAACTAAGCACATTGCCCGTATACTGGTAGAGCCTACAAGATATGCTTGGACTGTTGTATGATATCTCAAACAAGATAGCTGAAGTAGACTGCTCCCCCATGCTGAAGTAGACTGCACCCACTTCAGCTTTGTCTCTTAAAACTAAGCACACCTCTATGCACTGGTACAGCCTTGGAAGCTGCACTTGGATAATGAAAATGTTACTATATAAGCTATGTTTCATATACTGACAAAGCTGTATAAGTAAACCTAGTGCCAAATTAAAGCCTATAAACTGGACTGTCAATCCAAAAGTGAGATAATTACTACTGGCTATGCAAACTAACGTCAAATTTAGGTATTAATTGCTCTACTCAGTGGAGTCACCTGCCTTCATTTCCCTATAGTCTTCTAAGCTGTCTTAACAACTAAGTCTTTCACATCTATGGCTATAAACCAAGCATTTTATATAGAAATCTGAAATGAAAGCCATATAACAATGTGAGTGTGTATCTACATATATTCATATATAGTATCGTCTCTACTTTCTTTAGTTTGTATTTGTATGGCTATATGTTATAAATGTTCCAATTAGGCTTATTCCATATGTTGAGTTACAGGGGAAGCATTGCCAAATACAGTATCTTCTCTTCATACGTTTCTCCCTCTCAAACTTAAGTTCCCAGTGACGAAACAGTCAATGATTAAACTGGTCAAACCAAAACTAACAATAAAAATTTCAAGTACAGCCCTGGCCAGTTTGGCTCAGCAGTTAGAGCATCGGCCCGAGGACCAAAGAGTCGCGGGTTCGATTCCAGTCAAGGGCACATACTTCGGTTGCTGTTCGGTCCCAGCCCTGGTCGGGGTCGTGCAGGAGGCAACCAGTCAATGTGTCTCTCTCACACTGATGTTTCTTTCCCTCTCTCTCTCTCCCTCCCTCCCACTCTATCTGAAGATAAATGGGAAAAAAATTTATCCTCAAGTGAGAACTGAAAAAAAAAAAGAAATTTCAAGTAGAATTAGGAAAAAAGAACTTTGTATAATATATTACATAACATTTTACATATTCAATGACTATACACTGCCGTGTTTTAACTACACATTCCTTAAAAAACTACACTACAATGAATAACATATGCTGCTTTTAATTCAATATGATGGTATGGTCATGTCTATGAAAATTTGCATATTGGGCTCTTATTCATAAACTCACCAATACTCTAAAAATGTTATTTTAATGGAAACAAGGCTATAACCTGCCATACAAGATAATTACTACAATCTGGAGAACTAAAAGAAAAGAGTAAATAAGCATCTATAGTAACCTAATCAAGGGTTTTCCTCTTTCTAAAAAATCATAAATTTCTGATAACTGTTAATAGAAAAAGACTAAATTATTTAATAATTACAATGTTTTTTTAAAAAAGTATGACATCCCATAAGCACAAAATTTTTTAAATGAAAATCATAAATACCACTCTCAAAGTACACGTATGTTTCATAATTGAATCATAAATAAATCTTAATAGATCAAAAACAGAAACTCTTACCTTTTGATCAGGCAAGTTGAAAAGGAATTCTCTGTCAAAACGACCAGGTCTCCTGAGAGCAGGATCTATAGAATCAAGTCTGTTTGTAGCACCAATAACAACAATTTCACCCCTATTGTCTAATCCATCCATAAGAGCAAGGAGAGTTGACACTATGGAGCTGCAACAAAATTTTCAGACATAATTAAAAAGTGAAAGAAAACTGTAGAAACTGCTGCTTATACTAACTTGTAACAGTCTTAAAATGTAAATAAAATTATATACAATTACCTTAATGCAATATCAAGTAATATACAGAAATTATTTTCAAAAGTACTTAAACAATACATTAATAGACACCTAAAACACAGTGACAGAAAAAATAAATAAAAATGGACTGCTTCAAAATTAAAATTTTTTCTACTTCAAAGGGGCACTTGATATCAAGAAAGTGAAAAGGCAACCTAAAGTACAGGAAAAAACATTTACAAATTATATATTTAATAAGGGTATATAGAGTCCAGATATAAAGAACATTTACAACTCAACAATAAAAAGAAAAGAACCTAAGTTAAAAACAGTCAAAAGATTTAGACATACATTTCTTCATAGAAGATATACAAAGGGTACATCATCAGTCATTAGCACTATCCAAAACAAAACCAAATGAGGTACCGGCCCTGGCTCAGTAGCTCAATTGGTTAGAGCGTCCTCCCCATAGGCCAAGGTTGCAGGTTTGATCCCAGTGAGGGCACATACAAGAAGCAACAAATGAACGCATTAATAAGTGAAACAACAAATCAATGTTTCTTTTTCTTTCTCTTTCTGTCTCTCCATCTCCCCCTCTCCATCTCTCTTTCTCTCTGTGTCCCTTCCTCCCTCCCTCCCTGTCTTCTTCCCTCTCTCCCCCTTACTCTGTCTCTAAAATCACTAGATAAAAATTAAAAAGAAAAAAATGGCCCTGGCCAGTTTGGCTCAGCAGTTAGAGCATCAGCCCGCGGACCAAAGAGTCACTGGCTAGGGCATGAACCTTGGTTGCGGGTTTGATCTCCAGCCCTAGTCGGGGTTGTGCGGGGAGGCAACCAATGAATGTGTCTCTCTTACATCGATGTTTCTATCTCTCTCTCCCTCCTTCCCTTCCACTCTATCTAAAAAAAAAAATCAATGGAAAAATATTCTCAGGGGAGGATTAAAAAAAACAAACAAAAGAGGTTAACACTTTAAAGTCACTAGAATGGGCCCAGCCAGTGTGGCTCATGGATTGAGCGCTGTCCCATGTACCAGGAGGTCATGGTTCGATTCCCAGTCAGGGCACATGCCCGGGTTGCAGGCTCCATCCCCAGTGGTGGTGTGCAGGAGGCAGCTGATTAAAGTTTCTCTCTCATCAATGTTTCTCTCTCTCTCCCTCTCCATTCCTCTCTCTGAAATCAATAAAAACATTAAAAATAAAATAAAATCACTAGAATGGTTATAATAAAAATTTTTTTTCAGCCCTGGCTGGTTTGGCTCAGCAGTTACAGCGTCAACCCACGGACCAAAGGTTCACAGGTTCGATTTCCAGTCAAGGGCACATACCTGGATTGCAGATTTGATTCACAGTCCAGGTCAGGGTTGTGCGGGAGGCAACCAATTGATGCGTCTCTCTCACATTGATGTGTGTGTGTGTGTGTGTGTTTCCCTCCCTCCTTCCCTTCCACTCCAAAAATCAGCCCTGGCCAGTTTGGCTCAGCGGTTAGAGCGTCGGCCTGCGGTCCAGAGAGACCCGGGTTCGGTTCCCGCTAAGGGCATGTACTTCGGTTGCAGTTTGTCCCCGGCCCTGTTTGGTCGTGCGGGTGGCAGCCACTCGATGTGTCCCTTTCACGTCGATGTTTCTTTCTCTCTCTCTTCCTCTCTCTCCCTCTTACTCTATCTGAACAAAAAATGAAAAAATGTCCTTGGGTGAGGATAAAAAAAAAATCAATGGAAAAATATCCTCAGGTGAGGATTAACCAAAAAAAAAAAAAGTTTTTTCAGAGAAGCAACTTTAGGATTTCTTGATATTTCTGTATGTCTTTGCAGTTCATAAATGGTTGGCTATAATTTTTGTTTTAATAGTAACATAGGTTATTTAGAATTAGAACAATAGTTCTTAATAACAAACAAAATTCTCTGCTTACTTTTTAGTTATTTATTTCTTGAATTCTGTATATTACTAAGTTTGGGGAATTAGTTGTGATTTAAGTGATTAGTTGTTATTTGGTCCTGTGCACCAAAAGGTTGCAGGTTCAATTCCTGGTCAGGGCACACTCCCTGGATGCAGGTATGATCCCTGATCAGGGTGTGTGTGGGAGGGAGGCAACAGATCCATGTTTCTCTCTCACATCGATGTTTCTTTCTCACTCTATCTTACTCTCCCTTCCTCTCTTTTAAAATATCAATAAAAATATGTTTTTTAAAGAAAATAGTGTTTATTCTCTATTTGTCTTAGATAAGTATGTACAGTAGGTCAGATTCATAAAATATAGTTGTTCAAATAATCTACAGGTATTAACATATTATTTTGCTCATTTGATCTGTCAATTACTGAGAAGTACATGATTATCTATTTAAATCTTACTTTGCAGTTCTATCAATTTATGTTTTATATAGTTTGAAATGCTAATAACTACATTACAAATTTTAAAGTATTACAACTTCTAATAAATTGAAGCTTTTACCATTATAAGTTGCTCCCTTTATATGTACAATGCTTTTTGCCTTATAGTCTATTTTGTCTAATACTAATATAACTACAACAGCTTTCTGTTAGTATTTACTTGATTATATATACATTTTTTAAATATACATGTAAAAACATATATATATATAGTTTGGTTTTTTTTTAAATTCTCACCCAAGGATATTTTTCCATTTATCTTCAGATAGAGTGAGAGGGAGGGAGAGAAAGAAAGAAACATCAACACAAGAGAGACACATTGATTGGTCACCTTCCGCACAACCCAGACCAGGACCAGGGACCAAACTGCAACTGAGGTATGTGACCCTGAACTAAATCAAACCTGCAACTCTTTGGTTCGCAGGCTGACGCTCTAACTGCTGAGCCAAACCAGGCTGGGCAGATTTTTTTTTTAAATATTTTTTCTTTATTGATTTTAGAGAGAGAAGAAGGGAGAGAGAGATAGAAACATCTATAAGAGAGAACATCAACTGGCCACCTCCTGCATGCCCCCCACTGGGGATGGGGCCCACAACCTGGGCATGTGCCCTGACCAGGAACTGAACCAGTGACCTTCTGGTGCATTGGTCAACGCTCATCCACTGAGCCACACTGGCTGGGCTACTTGATATATTTTTTTTTATCATTTTATGAATTGGACTATTCTGGACATTTGATACAAATAAAATAGTACAATATGTGACCTACTGTGTCTGGCTTGTTTCACTTAGCATAAAGCCTTTGCAGTTCACCCATGTTACATTTACATGTATAAGGTATACCCATAAGGTGCTATAAAACCTGTACATAATAATACATAAGCATATGCCTGAGGAACTGGTAAGTAAACAGGGACAGACAGATTCTGGTGGGAGTTCACAGTCATTTTGACAAAGTGAGACATATAGAAAGCAAGTTCCTCTCTCTTTGGCTTTTAGCATGAAGCTAAGTGAAGTGGGAGAAGAAGATTATGTGGGGAAATCCCTTAACTTTCCAGTCTGAGAGTTCAGAAAAGAAAAGGTAGAAAACCATTAACACTACAGAATGTGGGAGATCCCACAAGGGCAAGAGTCAGTGAGGATATCCCCAGACTCTATATACCCACATCTCTGAATGTTCTACAACAAGGGCACAGAGAAATCAAAGGATTAGGCAAGACAAAAGATCTGAAAGGAGATCAAAACTGTCAGCCAAGAAATGTCTGCATTTCAAGCCTAAAACAGAAAATTATGTGCTAAAACAAAGGAAACACTACTCACAAAAGAAAAATAATAGAATCTACAACTTCCACAAACTAACATTAATAATGTCCAGGATGCAATCCAAAATTGCCCAACAAATAAAGAACCAAAATAGAATATATTTTCAAAAGTAAAGAAAATCAACCATGCCTAAAAGTGAGATGAACCAGATGTTGAAACTAACACAAGAAGATTTTAAAGCACCTATTAACTAATCTTGATGAATACATAATATTTAAATGCATGAAAATCACAGTAGAGCCCAGCTAGTGTGGTTCAGTGGTTTAGTGTCGACCATGCACCACTCAAGGCACATGCCCAGGTTGTGGGCCCAATCCCCAGTATGGGGCATGCAGGAGGCAGCCAATCAATGTTCTCTCTCATCGATGTTTCCATCTCTCTCTCCCTCTCCCTTCCTCTCTCTCTAAAATCAATAAAGAAAAAAAAAATTTTTTTAAAGAAAATCACAGTAGAAAAATATAAATAATGGGAAAAAAAAGAATTGAGTGTAAGTCCTACAACTAAAAAGTATAATTTCTGAAATACAAAATATGTTAGCTAGCTAGCCCTGGCGAGTGTAGCTCAGTTCGTTGGGCGTTGCCCTATGCACCATAAGGTGGTAGGTTCGATTCCCAGTCAAGGCACATGCCCAGGTTGTAGGCTCAATCCCCGGCAGGGGTAAGCAGGAGGCAGCCGATCAATGTTCCCTCTTATACTAAATGTTTCTCTCTCTCTCTCCCTCTCCCTTCCTTTCTCTCTCTAAAAATCAATAAACTATTATTTAAAAATATATATGTTGGCTAGACAAAACAGCAAAATAGACATGTAAAAAAAAAAGTAAAGACTGATTAAAGATAGATCAACATGGGAACAATGATCTAATTAATTGCTTTCCACTTCCAGGCTGCAATGTAGGAGAGATAGAATCCTGGTAGGGATCAGCTGACCCAATAGGTAGAAGAGTCAGGGCTGAGATACCAAAAGGACCTGAGTTCACAGGAACAAGTACCAGAGAGGAGACCACTGAACAAAGAACAAACTTAGGAAATATATACAGGGCCCCTCAAGACCTCAGCTAGCCCTGGCCGATTTGGCTCAGCAGTTAGAGTGTCAGCCCATGGACCAAAGAATCTCAGGGTCAATTCCAGTTAAGGGCACGTACCTTGATTGCAGTTCAGTCCCCGGCCCTGGTCAGGGTCGTGCGGGAGGCAACCAGTCAATGTCTGTCTGTCTGTCTGTCTCTCTCTCTCTCTCTCTTTCCCCCTCCCACTCTATCTGAAGATAACTGGAAAATATTGTTGGGTGAGGATTAAAAAAAAAAAAGACTTCAGTTAAGTACTGATCAATGCATGCACGTGAGGAATTTACTCAAGCCATAGAGGGGACAATGCTCAGAAGGACTAGAAGTAACAGTATTTCACACTCACAGAGCCAGGAATATTGCCAGTTCCCATGAGCTAGACTGGTAAACCTCATGATTCATGGGTCATTGTGTGTAATGCACAGAAGAACCCTACTTTATTAGTGGGGAATAATTAGCCCTACATTGAAGACTACTCCAGATCAATTAATCTCTAAAGCAAGATTCAAGAGAATCAAACTGTATTCAAGTTAACTCTGTCCCAGAAAAAAAAATCCTCAAGAATAATTATTTATAATATCATATCTAGCACTCAACAAGGTAAAATTTATAATGTCTGGCTTCCAATAAAATTTGCCAGGTACACAAAGAAGCAGGAAAATCAATTAAATAAAACAAATCCAGAACTAAGATATTAAAACAGGCAGATCAGAACATTAATGCAATTATTATAACCACAGTTCCTTATATCTTCATATAGAAGATACAAAACAGATCCCAACAGAACTTCTGGAGATGAAAACAAAAATATGTAAGTAAAAAATATAATGAATGGGATTAACAACAGATTAGACATTGAAGAAGAAAGATTAGTTAACTAGAAGACAGAACAATAAAAACTGCCCCAGATGAAATACAGAAAATCCAGTTTAAAGCAAAATTAACAAATTGTCAGTGAATTCTGGGACAGCAACAAGCAATTTAACATACATGTACTTAGAGGCCACAAGAAGAGGAGAGGGACAAAGAAGACAGAAAAAGTATTTTAAGAAATAGCCAACAATGTTACAACTGTGATGAAAACAAGAAGTTCACAGACTTAAGCAGTTCAATCCAAGAATCAGAAAACTCTACCAAGGAACATCATTAAACAAATTGCACAAAACCAGTAATGAACAAGGAAAAAAATTAAAAGCAGTCTAAGGAAAAAGATATATTACAAACAGAAACAAAGATGACAGCAGAAC
Organism: Tadarida brasiliensis; assembly: GCA_030848825.1. Classification (NCBI taxonomy): domain Eukaryota; kingdom Metazoa; phylum Chordata; class Mammalia; order Chiroptera; family Molossidae; genus Tadarida; species Tadarida brasiliensis. The sequence continues at coordinate 64,960,504 of CM061270.1, read as the reverse complement.
TCTTTTCTAAAACAAAATGAGAAGACAGCAAACCGATACCTTTAAAGTACTTACAGAGAAAAATAAAATAAAACACAAATTCTATACCCAGAGAAAATATTCTTCAAAAACACAGGTTAAGATTCTCAAAAAGTTAACCATAAAACTACTATATAGCCAAGCAATTCCACTCCTAGGTATCTATCCAAAAGAGATGAAAACATGTTCACACAAAGACCTGCACATAAATGTTCATAAGAGCATTAATCTTCATAGCCCAAATCGCCAACAATCTAAATATCTATCCACTGTGTGGTATTATGCATACAATGGATACTACTCAGAATAAAAAGGAAGGAAATACTGACACAGGCTAAGTTATGGATGCTCCTCAAAACCATTATACTCAGTATAAGAAACCAGACACAAGAGACCACATATTGTATGATCCCATTTATTTGAAATGTCCAGAAAAGCCAAATGTATAGAGACAGAGATTACCGGTTGGCTGGGGGGCAAGCACAAGGATGCATTGCAAATAAATAGACTGGATCTTTTAGGGAGGGAAAAAAAGTTCTAAAACTAATTTATTCTAATGGTTGTACCACCAGGAATAGTTATTTTAAAAATCACTGAATTTTACATTCGAAATGGATGGATTTTACAATACGTAAAATACAAAGGTTAAATAAAGGCTATTTTGAACATGGAGAAGCTGAATTTGTACCCTATGGATCTACACTGTAAGAAATGTAAGCTGAAAGAAAAGTATAGCACATGGAAATATAGATATTTACAAAAGAAATGTTAACTACACAAATAATTCTTCCAAGTATTATTATTGTTTTTCAAATGTCTGTAAAAAATGTCAGTGTAGGTTCCTCAACTGTAACAAATATATACTCTAGTGAAAGAGGCTCATAATGAGAGAGGCTATGCATGTGTGGGAGCACACAGTATATGGGAAATCTCTGTACCTTCCCCTCAATTTTGCTGTGAATCTAAAACTGCTGTAAAAAAAAAACTATTAAAATTTTAAAAGAACAAGGTTGGAGGGCTTACGCTATCAAGACTTAATCTAAAGCTATAGTAATCAAGACAATGACATAAGATAGACATAGAGATCAATGGAACCAAATAAGAAGTCTAGAAATAGACAATTTAAGGGGTCAATTAATTTCTGACAAAGATGCCATGTATGTAATACAATGGAGACAAGGTAACCTTTTCAATAAACAGTCCTGGAACAACTGTACCATCTACAAAAATTAACTCAAGCCCAGCCAGTGTGGCTCAGTGGATTGAGTGTCTTCCCATGGACTGAGAGGCCCAGGTTCGATTTCTGGTCAGGGCACATGCTTGGGTTGCCAGCTCAATCCCCAGTGGGGGGTGTGCAGGAGGCAGCCAATCGATGTTTCTCTCTCACATCAATGTTTCTATCTCTCTCTCTCCCCCTTCCTCTCTCTCTAAAAAATCAATAAAAATATATTTTTAAAAATTAACTCAAACCCTTACTTTATATTGATATATAAACATTAACTTAAAATTACTCATCAAAATTTAAGAGCTAAAACTATTAATATTTTAGAAGTAAAAATTGCTAATAAATTTATTTAAGCAGTTATTCTCAAGACAAATATATATATATATATATATACATAAAATTTTATATAATGAGCTTCATCAAGATAAAAATCTTTTGCTTTACAAAAGTCACAGTTAAACAAAAGGCTAAAAAGTCAAGCTAATGGAAAAATAGATCTGACAAAGGTCTTGTCTTTAGAGTACATAATCTGACAATAAGACATACAAACTGGGTTTTTTTTTATTTAAAAAAAGGGGGGGTTGCCCTGGCCGGTTTGGCTCAGAGGTTAGAGCGTCGGCCTGCGGTCCAGAGAGACCCGGGTTCGGTTTCCACTAAGGGCATGTACTTCGGTTGCAGTTTGTCCCCGGCCCTGGTTGGTCGTGCGGGTGGCAGCCACTCGATGTGTCTCTCTCACATCGATGTTTCTCTCTCTCTTCCTCTTTCTCCCTCCCACTCTATCTGAACAAAAAATGAAAAAATGTCCTCGGGTGAGGATAAAAAAAAAAAAAAAAAAACAATAAAAAAAGGGGGGGGTAAAAGATTGTAACAGACGTTTCACAAAAGAAAATATCTAAAGGATCAATAAGCACATGCAAAGATGCTCAATATTATTAGTTATTGGGAAAACAAAAATTAATCCACACCCTCTAGAATGGCTAATGTTAAAGACAATAACACCACCAAATGTTGGCAAGAATGAGGAGTAACCAAAATTCTTATACATTACAGGTAAAAACATAAAATGGTAGTCACTTTGGAAAACAGTATCAATTCACACATACATCTACCATAGGATCTAGCCACTTCTTTTAGGTATTTACATAACAGAAATGAAAACATACGTCCACATGAAAATGTGTATGCAAATGTTCATAGTAGTATTATCATAATACCCCAAAATAAAGCAAATAAAATCTCCATCACGTGGATTAACAAAGAAATAAATTGTGGTATACACACATACACATACTCCCCAAGGAATACTACTCAGAAATGAAAAGGAATAAAATATCAGTAGACATGACAAGGATACATTTCAAAAACACTATGCTAAATCAGGATTAGGCCATTTATTCTGTAAAGAGCCAGAAAGTAAATGTTTTAGGCCTTGCAAGCCATACATTCTTTCTCTCACAACTCAACTCCGCTTTGTAGTGCAAAAGCAGCCACATAGAACAAAAAAAAGGAATAAATATAGCTGTGTTCCAATAGAACATCATTTACAAAAACAGGCTGGAGGCTAAATTTATCCCACAGGTCTTGCGTGGTTTGCTGACCCCTGTATTAACTGAAAAAGTCTTCCTTAAAGACACAGATGACATTTTATAAGCCTCATAGCACTCATCCAAGAGCTAAGGCTAAATACTATGTCAATAAGTGAAAAGAATCTAACATAATCAGATTATGAAAAATTACCTGTGAATCTGATCTTGTCTGCTAGAGCGAACTGGAGCTAATCCATCTATTTCATCAAAAAATATTATAGAAGGTCTCATCAAATATGCCTAGTATAAAAAAAAAAGTCATTTATTGTATTACTTTCCATTTTTATATTTAATTACTATGTTTTCTTAACAGCTAATATAAGCAAATGATACAACATGTCGCAGGTAATAAAGATTACACAGTAAAAAGGAAATATCCTTATCACCCAGTCTCCATCCACAAGGTCTACTCCCAGTAGGCACCTACTGTTTTCAGTTTGTTTATTCTTCAATACACATTGTTTATATACATACACAAAAATGTCTTTTTAAACACACTATTTTTGTTTTATTTCATGCATTTTAAACACACTATACACATTGCCTTTATCATATAACACAGCCTATTTTATGAAACAATGTATTTTAATTAGTTTCCATATAAGTACATAAAGATATGCCTAGCCCTGGCCAGTTTGGCTCAGCAGTTAGAGCGTCAGCCCAAGGACCAAGGGAGGGGTCGCGGGTTCAATTCTGGTCAAGGGCACGTGCGTGCCTGGGTTCCAGGTTTCAATCCCTGGTCCTGGTTGGTGTCATGCAGGAGGCAATCAATTGATGTGTCTCTCTCACATGGATGTTTCTCTCTCTCTCTCTCTCTCTCTCTCTCTCTCTCTCTCTCTCTCTCTCTCTCTCTCCCTCCCTCCCTCCATCTCTTCCTTCCACTCTCTAAAAAGAATCAATGGAGAAATAATCTCTGGTGAGAATTAACCAAAAAAAATATCTGCCTAAATTCTTTTTAACAGCTACAAAATGCCTCACTGTATGAATATGCCACAATTATTTTTTTTTTCCTTTATTGATCTGAGAGAGAGAGGAAGGGAGAGGGAGAGAGAGATAGAAACATCTATGAGAGAGAACATCGATTAGCTGCCTCCTGCATGCCCCCCACTAGGGACTTGGCCCACAACCTGGGCATGTGCCCTGACTGGGAATTGAACCAGTGACCTCTTGGTGCATGGGTTGATGCTCTATCACTGAGCCACACTGGCCTGGATGAATGTGCCACAATTAAACTAGTCTTCTACTCATGGGCATGTAGGCAGTTTCCAACCTTTCCCTATTATCAACAGCGCTTGAACAAATATTTGTGCACATTTAACATTTCACATGCGTGTAAACATACCAATATAGCCAATTCTAAAAGTGGAACCACTACTTTAAAAGGCATGTGTCATGCCCTGGCCAGTGTGGCTCAGTTAATTAGAGGATCATCCCATACACCAAAAGGTCATGGGTTCAATTCCTGATCAGGATACATACCTAGGTTTCAGGTTCAATCCCCAGTCAGAGCTTATACAGGAGGCAACCAACTAATGTTTCTCTCTCTTTCCAAAAAAAAAGAAAATCAATAAACACATTCTCAAGTGAGGATTCAAATAAATAAAATAAAAGGCATATGTCATTTCTAATTGAGTTAGACATTTGCAAACTGCCTTCCACTGAAGTGCCAATTTACCCTCTCACCAGCAATATTTAACAGAGCTCACCAAGCCCTGGCCAGTGTTGCTCAGTGGTTAGAGTGTCCATCCGAGCACCGAAGGTCTCGGGTTCAATTCCCAGTCAAGGGCACGTACCTGGATTGTAAGTTCGGTCCCCAGCCCCAGTTGGGGCACCTGTGGGAGGCAAACATTCGATGTGAGACACATCGATGTCTGTCTGTCTGTCTCTCTCTCTCCCACCCTTCCTTCCACTCTCTCTAAAAATCAATGGAAAAAATATCCTCTAGTGAGGATTAACCAGAAAAAAAAAAGAGTTCTTACCAACAATGTATTATCAAACTTCTTGCTCTTAACTAACTTTTTAGGATAAAGAATTATTCTTATCTCATTTTCATTTTCATTTATTTCTAATATCAATAAAGATGAGTATTTTTCATATGTTTAAGAGCCACTTATACCAATGGACACAGACAACAGTGTAGGGAAGGCAGGAGGGGGTTGAGATCAGGGAGGAAGGGGTCAATGGGGGAACATCTGTAATACTTTCAACAATAAAGATTTTTTTTAAAGCCATTTATATTGCTTTTCTACGAAAGTTCTCTTCATACCCTTTGCCAATTTTTCTATTGGATTATTGGCCTTTTGCTTACTGATTTCTAAGAGCTATTTATTTTTAAAATTAGACTTCTCTTTGTGAAATAAAATGCAAATATTCTTCTGCAAGGTGTGTCATTTATCTTGTGGTTTTGCTTACAATATTTTGTTACCATGCAGAACCTCAAAGAAATTTTTATATACTGGATCTTTTCTTCCATAGTTAGATTCTCCCAACTTTGAGAAACAAAATTCTCCTGAGTTTTCTTCTGGTAGTTTCACAGTGTCATTTTTCTCACTTAAATCTTAGATCTAGCAGAACCTTAATTTGATTTAAGGTAAATGAATATTAGATTACAAATGAAAAGTATTATACAATTTACTCAATATAGTTTCAAAATTAGTTCACAGAAAGGTCAGCTTACTAAAGAATGGATACAAATTTTTCATTCTCCCTTGACTGATATGAGAAGGATTAAATTTCCAGGGTTCTCTAATAATTTGAAATGAAGGACAATTCAACCACAAAACTTAGGTTTGGGGAAAAAAATTTAAAAAAACTTTATAAGACTAGACTTATGTAATAAGAGAAAAACTGTAAAGATTTGATTATTCACAGCTCTTTTTTAGAACTACAGCCTCACAGAATTACAAAAAGGAAGTACAGTATATTATATGCCAATCACTTCAATAAGCACTTTATATAATCCTTTCGGTAGAACTTCATAGTAGTCTAGTGAGACAGGTATTATTTCCCCCATTTTATAGAAGAGGCAACTAAGGATCAGATGCTTTCATTCACTTAAAGTTATATACTTAATAGTAAAGCCAGATATAAACTAACATTGTTCTGACACCAAAGGCCAAATTCTTAGCCAACATATTATACCACTTTCATTTCATTTATTGCATAGATCACGTGCTTAATTTAGGAATGTAGACTCTTTCATTTAAAAAGACAATAACTGTCAGCAATTTTTTTTTTTTTTTTTTACAAAAGAAAGCAAACATTTCGACTACTCTTACCCACAAAGAAAACGATGAAACACAAAGTAAATTTACATTTAAAAAGCAGCATAGTTCTGGTCAGTTTGGCTCAGCAGTTAGAGCTTTGGACTGGGTCACAGGTTCAATTCCAAGTCAAGGGCGAGTACCTGGGTTGCAGGTTTGATCCCTGGGCAGGAGGCAACCAATCGATATGTCTCTCTCACACTGATGTTTCTCTCTCTCTCTCTCTCTCCCTCCCTCTCGCCCTTCCACTCTCTCTGAAATCAATGGAAAAAAATATCCTTGGGGGAGGATAAAAAAATTTTTTAAATTAAGTCATTGAACAATGTCAGCATTTCCAAGTTAATTCTTTCCTCATCCACCAATGTTATTTTATATTTATAAATCTCAGTTATTATTAAAGTCTCTTGAAGCATACAGACTGCAAATGTTTGACTTCCCAATGAACACTTATACTGTGAAGGTAAGAATTTTACTATATTACTCTTTCTAGATCCATTATTTAAACACAGCAGTTTTTAATGCTAATAACTAAAAATAATATTTGAAGTGTTTTATTAACTACAAAAGACTTTGACACACAACTCAATAATGGGTGCTCAACGAATACTTAGTGAAAACATTGTTTTTATTTCATGTGAAATTCCTTAGACACAATAAAATATAAATGGCATTGCCAAATATGAATGACTTCATTCACTAGCTCAAACAATACAAAATGAACTTATAGCAGGACTATTTTTTTATAAGTATTAAGAATAATATTTTTAAGTAACATATATAAATAGTAAAGACAGCCTACACCATATTCACTCACCTTATTCTTTTATTTTTAAATAAATTTTATTGATTTTTAGAGAGGGTAGAGAGAGAGAAACATTAATCAGTCGCCTCCCACACGCAGCCTGACCAGAATCGAACCCACCACCCCTCAGTGAACTGGAAGAAGTTCCAACCAACCAAGCCACACCAGCCAGGGTTCACTTATTCTTTTAAAAGCATTCATTTATTACTGGATTCTTCCAGCATCATATTGACAACTGATAAAAATAAATAATATAATGCTCTGTGAGATTTCATGTTAAACTTTTTATGCTTGTTCTATTTCCTCAATTAGATTATAATCTAATGATAAATATGTTGCAACCAGGGTTTCCAAAAGCATCTAACATGGTATTATGTGCCTAGAAGCCACCTCGACAAATGTGTTTTGAATCATCTTAAACTAGTACTAATGAAAATGCTATTACAGCCCTGGCTGGTTTGGCTCAGCGGTTAGAGCGTCGGCCTGCGGACCAGAGAGTCCCGGGTTCGGTTCCCACTAGGGGCACGTACAAAAAAAAAAAAAAGAAACTGCTATTAAATACCTCCAAGGCATTCAAATTCAGATTATTGATTCTAAATTTAACATACTGATTGGAAAATATACCTCCTTGTAAACAGTGTGCATTTACAGACTAAGTGCATTAACTATGTTAAAGAAGATATTCTCACATTAGCTGGTTTCATTTACCTGATCAAAAAGAAGCCTAAGTTGCCGTTCTGATTCACCAACCCATTTGCTCAGACAGTCTGCTCCTTTTCGCATAAAAAAAGCCACCTTTTTGTCTCCTTGACTGCACTCATTAGCTAATGCTCTGGCGACCAAGGTTTTACCTGTGCCAGGAGGGCCATAAAATAAACAGCCCCTAGAGGAATAAAAATTAATAAAAGTAAGTTAATGTTATCACCACCACTATAATAACCGATATAAAAATATACATCTCCCATATAATTTTGTATTAATGTATATTATCATTATTAGACACTAACAAAGCTTTTGTAGTACATAGACAAAACATTCCTCTTTGCTGAGAGTCCTCAAGGATATTCTCAAAGCACCAAGCTTCGGTGGGCAAAAAAAAAGAGAAATCAGAGTAGAAAATAATTTGGCAAGATATATCAACATTTTTAATGTGTTTTCCCTATGACCCAGCAATTTCACATCTTAGAATGTATCATACAGAAATACTCAAAAGAACGTTATTTAAAAATTTTTATTTTTTAATTTTTAAATGGATGTTCAACAGAGCAGTTTCTAATTGTGAAAAGCTAAAATAATATTAAGTGCTACCTATTATTAAGGGACAGATACACTGTTATAATCTATAAAATAAAACACTAAAATGGTGTCAAAATAATATATACATTATTAAAATGGAAGGTATCTAGAATATATTATAGAGTAATAAAGTTATATAAGAGTATTGTTGAATAATCTCATTCATATTAAATGTTTATATGTGCATAATATAGGCAAAACATAAATTCAATATATGCCCAGATGTATAAAAGAAACCTGTAAAGAATATACAAAATTGTTCATACTTAAAGAACAGAATTACTGCCCAGCCAGTGTGGCTCAGTGGTTGAGCGTTGACCAAGAGGTCATCGGTTCAATTCCCGGTCAGGGCACATGCCCAGGTTGTGGGCCCGATCCCCAGTGGGGGGCATGTAGGAGATGCAACCAATGGATGTTCTTTCTCATCAATGTTTCTATCTCTCTCCCTTTCCCTTCCTCTCTCTTTCAAAATCAATAAAGAAAAAAAAAATTTTTTTTTAAACAGTAGAATTACTTTCTGCTTATGACACTTACTCCTTCTCTCTGTTTTGTTTAATTTTCTCACAAGGCTATACTAAAAGTAATAATTATTTTTAAAATTCAATTTACATCATATAAAAAACAAGTAAGTTTCTATTACTATTTTTAAAAGCCACTGTAGAATTACAGGCTAACTTTTAAACCACTCAAATAGAATATGACTCTTTAATATAACATTTTCTATATCCTTAAATACACGGAAAATAAATTAGAACCAAATCTGAATAAAAAGTATCTCCTACTAAATGAAAAGGAACATTTAGCAGTTTAAATCTAACAGGCTATAAATGTACATCTTCAGAATATTTTATTCTGCCCAATTTCCTTTAACATAATTTCTTAGCCTTTTCTAATATTTAACTAGCTAACCACCTCATAATCAAACACAGTTAAAATGGTCATAAAAATTATCAAGTTTACCATTTCAAAAATACCCCATCATTAAGTCAAAGACACACTTCATTGAAATTGTACTTCCAAAGATTAAAAAACATAGAGCATCAAACTCAATGCTATTAGAAAGCCAAATTAAGGAAAATCTATTTGCGCAATCCATATGTATATTCCACACCTGTTCTTGTGCCTGACCCTTAAATGCTGAAATGTAAACTTCAAAAACACAGTACCACAGCCTTAGAGCCCTAAAAAACAAAATTTCTTTCCTAATTCTCATTGCTAGAACACATCAAATAAATACATATGAAATATTTATATTTATAATCATTTACTAATTGAAATTTGATAAATTAACAGTAATAAAAATACTTACCTTGGAGGCTGAATTTTAAATTTTTCAAAAATTTCTGGATATAATAGTGGAAATACTACCATTTCCTTTAGTGCATGAATATGATGACTCAATCCACCTATGCTATCAAATCGTACCTTGGAAAAAAGGGGGAAAGTTTAACATAAAATAATTTTAACTGTTTATAGATTTTTTAAATATACAAGATAGTTTTATGATTCAGAAATATATGTCTCAGCAGGAACTATTGAACATAAAGTTAAAAAAAGTACACTTCTGAAATAAGCGTAGAATAATAAAGTTGGCAGTAAAACTCAAATGTACATTTCAGTGTAGCCAAATAAAGCCATCATTCTTTAATCTCCTGGCAACTAAGGTCCAAGATTAATGCCCAATCTAACACTTTAATGGTTATCTATAGAAGACGTTATATTGTATATACGCTCTAATAATTTACATGCCTTTCAAGATATCATCTATCACATGCATTCTTAGCAGGGGCAATATCACCCCCAAGGGGGCAAAAATTGGTCCAAGAGTAGGGTAAAAAAAATCTTTGCTGCCCTGGCCGGTATAGCTCAGCTGTAAGAGCGTCGCCCACGAACCAGAGTCCCGGGGTCGATTCCGACCAAGGGCACGTAACTAGGTTGCGGTTCATCCCCGACCCTGGTTGGGGTTGTGCAGGTGGCAACCATCAATGTGTCTCTCTCACACTGATGTTTCTCTCTTTCTCTCTCTCTCTCTCTCTCTCTCTCTCTCTCTCTCTCTCTCTCTCTCTTACTCCCTATCTCCCTCCAGCTCTGTCTGAAGATTAATGTGAAAATATCCTCTGGTGAGGATTAAAAAAAAAAATCTTTGCTATTACAATGGTTTGTAACCCTCCAAAGCTCAACTTCACCTGACAAAAAAAATCTTAATCTTTAATACTAATTTATCTAGATAAAAAGAAATTTAATTTTTTTCCTTTGGGGACAACAATGAAAAATAGTTTGAGAAACACTAATCTATCACAAGACGCAACAGAGATTATTCCTCCCAACCCTAACAGTTTAAACATCTAAAACAATTTGTAAATTCAAAAACTGTATAGAAGAAAGTGCTTAAAGAAAATAATGCCTGCCCTGGCCGGTTTGGCTCAGCGGTTAGAGGGTCGGCCTGCACTACAGAGAGACCCGGGTTCGGTTCCCGCTAAGGGCATGTACTTCGGTTGCAGTTTGGCCCCGGCCCTGGTTGGTCGTGCAGGTGGCAGCCACTCGATGTGTCCCTTTCACGTCGATGTTTCTCTCTCTCTCTCTCTCTCTCTTCCTCTCTCTCCCTCCCACTCTATCTGAACACAAAATGAAAAAATGTCCTCGGGTGAGGATAAAAAAAATAATAATAATAATAATGCCAAAATGTTAACAGCGATTGCCTCTGACCATTGGGTTCTGGGAAATTTCTTTCCCTGTTTTTTTATTCTGTTATGGTACTTCAAAATGTTTTACAATTAATATATTACTATGACAGACAACACTTAAGTAATCTAGAAAAAGAATAGAGTCTAAATTACAAACATTCTAAAACTAGCTAAATGCTCGCTTCGGCAGCACATATACTAAAACTGGAATGATCAGAGAAGATTAGCATGGCTCCTGTGCAAGGATGACACACAAATTCGTGAAGCGTTCCATATTTTAAGAAAAAAATAAATAAATATATAAATATATAAAAGTAGCTAAATTTTCTTGCACATGATATCAAACTTTAAAGAGATAAGTTACTCTAATTAACTGACAGAGATGCCTAAAATTAACTAGGTTCAAGACAGTAAGGTGTTGGTAAACCAAATAAGCAAAGATCATTAAGTAAAGTCCTCTAAGAATGTAAACTATTAGATATGAGATTCTGACATTTCCTTAGGTCCTCACTAATAAAATAAATATTTTCCCTTATGACTTCAGATTAGATGTAGCTAACATTTCATTTTCAAATATATACACAACTCTATCTGATAACAAGTCTATCACATGAGAATCAGTTAAATTATGTTGATTAGAAAGGTTTATGGGAACAAAGAAAATATAATAAAATACATTCTTAGGTATGCAATAACCTTATTCCCAAGTATCCTCTTAAAAAAGATTCTACTAACAGTAAGAATCTACTGTGTCCTCTAAGTCTTGTCTCTCTTTTCACGCCATACACCTCCCCAGGTGCTATTACCCATTTTCCACAGTGACCTCACTATCTTTATATGGGTAGCCCATATCTGAAGTTCTAGCCCAGATATTTCTTCTTAATGCCAAACTAAATAACCAATTTCCTACAAGTTACTTCAATTTGTGATGTGCCAGATACCTAAACATATCTACAACTAACTAAATCATCTTCATATCTCAAATACATATTTCTTCTATTATGCTCCCTACCTCAGAGAATAAAGTCATCCATCATCCCACCCAGTTGCTTAAGCTAGAAACCTGGGGAATACATTCAAGTTGTTTCTCTCCCTCATTCCTCAAAAGCAATTAATTCATCAAATTTTGTCATACCAAATTCTCTCTTCAATTCTGTCAAATCCATATGCTCTTCCTTCCATCATTACCCTACTTTCTTTCTACCGTGACCATTACTCCAGATTACAACTACATCTGAACCAGTCTCCTTAATGCCAGCCTTGCTGCCCTCAAATTCATTAACATCATAGACAGAGTGATCTAACATGCAAATCTGATCTTGAAACCTAAGCAACAGCTTCAACAATACCCCATTGCATTATCATGGTTTATGGGGCTCAGACTCAATTCCTAACCATTTTTCATTATATACTCCAGCAACATTGAAATGGAAAAAGAAAAAACTTGAGTAAATATCATATGCGACAGAGTGCTAGGTTCCAAATATATACATCAAAACACTAATAATGATGATATCTAGATTTTTCTGCTTTTATTGTGTGTTGCTTTAGAAACAAGGTACTTCTAGAAAATCATTTACAAAACTTACCGATTTATCAATGTTCATTGGATCAACATCAGCCAAGCTTGCACCCACTTTGACACGTTCTCGAAGAATACCACTAGCTAAATCTTCTGTTCTTAAATTCATAGGCAAACATCTGAAATTCATAAAAATTCAAGTTTCACATTTTTAATGTCAAAAAAGTTTAAATGTTTGACACATTTTCACCTTTCTCTTTTATCATACACCAGAAAATAACATCAAAAGAGTCCATATATTTTTTAAAACATAAAGGCACATTTATTTATTTACTTTAGATAGAATGGAAGGGAGGGAGGAAGAGAGAGAGAGAGAGAGAAAAATCGATGTGAGAGAGACACATCGATTGGTTGCCTCTCGCATGACCCCAACCAGGGCTGGGGATCAAACCTGCAACCCAAGTACGTGCCCTTGACCAAGAATCACACCTGAGACCCTTCGGTACAAGGGCCGACGCTCTAACCATCAAGCCAAACTGGCCAGGGCAGATTCCACATCTTTTTTTTTTTTTTTTTATCCTCACCCAAGGACGTTTTTGCATTTATCTTCAGATAGAGCGGGAGAGAGAGAGGAAGGAAGGGAGAGAGAGAGAAACACCGATGTGAGAGAGACACATCTAGTGGTTGCCACCCACACGACCCCAACCAGGGCCAGGGACAAACTGCAACTGAGGAACGTGCCCTTAGCGGGAACCAAACCCAGGACTCTCTGGTCCAAGGGCTGATGGTCTAACCACTGAGCCAAACCGGCCAGGACAGATTCCATATTTTTAAATTACTTTTTCTAAATTTTATCAACAGACCAAAAATAAATTTATTCACTAGATAAAGCAAACAAGGTCAATAATTTATCTGTCCAAAAAAGGCAATCTATTCCAACTTAGAAAGCTTAACCTACCTGATATTCCATATTATACAAGTATAAAATAAAATTATAGATGGACTATATATGTACTGTAATATATGGCATAAATGAACTCAAGCTTTGTTATAATATTTAAATTTATCCTGATATTATGTGAATATGTCTACTCAGTTTACATGACTGAAGAAATTTCTTTCCCCTTTTTGCAAAGGAAACCAAGTTTAGACCACATTTTGAGAACTAAGCTTAATCTTTTGTGTAACTACCTTAAAATCGATCATTAGCTACCTAAAACCCTATACTGTATTATTTAATTTTTATTATCCCTAAGAAAATATAATCTACTTCCTCTTTTAACCTTGGGTAAACACCAAAAAATGACAAACAGCCCCAAAAGAGTATAGCTTCTATAATGAATGTAACTTTAACAACATTTCTGAGTGCTGCCTTCTCTTAAAAATATATTTCCAGCCCTGCTAGGTTTGCCTCAGCAGTTAGAGCAGTGGCCCAAGGACCGAAGGGTCATGGGTTCAATTTCTGGTCAAGGGCACATACTGGGTTGCAGGTTTGATCCCCAGCCCCAGTCTGGGTCATGCAGAGGACAACCAATTGTTGTGTCTCTCTCACACTGATGACTCTCTCTCGCTCTGTCTCTCTCTGTTTCTCTCTCTCTCTCTCTCTCTCCCTCCCTCCCTCTCTCTCCCTCAGTCACTCCCTTTCGTTCTATATAAGACTTAATAGAAAAATATCCTCGGGTGAGGATTAACAACAACAACAAAATATATATATATATATATTTCCAAAGCAAGTATCAGAACAGTTCAGATTAAATAGGCATTCCTTTATTTAAACTTAGATTTTTCTCTTATATTTTCTTTCCATCATCTACATAAGGAATTTTTGTCTGTATACAGTCCACACAACTCCAAACTTGTTTCCAAGACCTATTAAATAAAAATTTGGTATTTCTACAACAAATATGTAACACCAAATTATAGAAATGTTTTACCAAATATAAATTTTCAAAATATAATCTATCTTTAGTATCATAAATATAAGCTAGAAAATTAACTCAAATTTTAACAAATAAATTATAATTTGAAGCTTTAATTATTTACTAGACAAAATATTGATTCTCTCCCTCAGTGAAAACTTTCAAAGTTTTAGGAAGCCATGTAGTAAGCGGTTATCTACCCTAGTTAGGCAAAGACCACCAGAAGCATTCATTCGACCAAAACTAAAACACATTTTCCAATAAAAATCCAAGGGTTCCTGACGTAATTCTATTAGAAGCCAAATCTTACTCTGAGTGCTACAATCATTATACGCATCTAAAATTCAGCATCACTGATGCCCAGCCGGTGTGGCTCAGTGGATTGAACATCATCCCATGGACTGAGAGGTCCCAGTTTGATTCCCCACATGCTGGGGTTGTAGGCTCAATTTCCAGTAGGGGACATGCAGGAGGCAGCCAATCAATGTTTCTCTCTCACATTGATGTTTCTATCTCTCTCTCCCTAAAAAATCAATAAAAACATATTTTTTAAAATAATAATAATAAATAAATTAAATTAAATCAGCCTCACTGAATGAATTTGGGATAGAGGAAAAGGTACGGAGAAAGATACTGCCATCGCCCTGGCCGGTTTGGCTCAGCGGTTGGAGCGTCGGACTGCGGTCCAGAGAGACCCGGGTTTGGTTCCTGCTAAGGGCATGTGTCTCGGTTGCAGTTTGTCCCCGGCCCTGGTTGGTCGCGCAGGTGGCGGCCACTCGACGTGTCCCTTTCACGTCAATGTTTCTCTCTCTCTCCCTCTTCCCCTCTCTCCCTCCCACTCTATCTGAACAAAAAATGAAAAAAAAATGTCCTCGGATGAGGATAAAAAAAAGAAAGAAAGAAAGAAAGATACTGCCATAGAGGTTGGCCTCTTCCCAGTGGCTCTTCTTCCTTTACCTTTCACACACCATTTTACTGAATATTTACACTGTAAGTAACCCAAGGTCAGATGTCTCCTCTAAGAATTACGAAGTAAAAACCAACTCGGTGCATTACTCTAGTCTAAAATATGTGTTGAGTACCAGTGTTAGCAAAATGCTAGTACAAATAAGAATCCCATTCAAAATATAAAAACTGTTCTTCCTTTTCTCTATAAGGGAAAAAACAATAAAAAATTTACTAACCTATTTCTTGCTCTTGCCATGCTTTTTGATTTTCTTCTTTCAAAACGTTCTTCATCAGAAGAAGTTGTGTCACTACTATGAATAGCATGCTTCTTTCTCCTATTTAAAAAGAGTAAAATCTTTAAAAATCATAACAGCAGCAAATGGCTTTTAAAAACGCATTGTAAGCATCATATCTACAATTAGCTTAGTAGAAAATACATACACTCATCTATTCATTCAGAAATAGTTAAGCTCCTTGCACTCATGCAGTATACCTCTAATAAAGTATAAACATAGTAAGTTCCACAAAGAGAAAGAAAAGCAGGAGGAGGAGAATAGGGAGCCCATAATTTTTTAAATACGGTAGTTTAGAATAGCACATGTATTCATGTAAAATGACAATTATGCAAGCATATTCTTTACATCATTTTTTTTCCTTTATTGATTTGACAGCGAGAGAGAGGAAGTGAGGAGAGAGAGATGAGATAGAAACATGGATGACAGAGAACATAGACTGGCCGCCTCCTTCATGCCCCTCACTGGGGATTTGGCCCACAACCGGGGCAAGTGTCCTGACCGGGAATCGACCCAGCGACCTCTTGCTGCATGGGTTGATGCTCAATCACTGAGCCACACTGGCCGGACCATCATATTTTATAATAGCAAAAGACTGAAAACCACCTGACTCTCAATAGAACACTAGTTTTAAAATTACAGTATAACTACAAATGTAATATTATACAATTATAACATAAATGTGAAATTTCACTATACTGAAAAGACCGTTAAAATGAATTAAGTGAAAAACAGACACATCAATCGGTTGCCTCCTGCACACTCCCGACTAGTGATGCAGCCCGCAACCCTGGCATGTGCTCTGACTGGGAATCGGACCAGGACTTCTCAGTCCATGGGACAACACTCAATCCATTGAGCCATGCTGGCCAGGCTACACAATACATTTTATGGGGTAAAAATCGATAGGTGTGTTTGCATATATACACATAGATACGTATATATGAACATATTCTCGAAGGATATCCAAACTGATAATAATGTACTATGAGAAAATGAGAGACTACTAAGGCTAGGAAAAAAGCTTTTCATGTTCATTTACAAAAAAATGTTTGAGCCTAGCTGGTGTGGCTCAGTGATTGAGCGTCAACCCATGTACCAAGAGGTCGCTGGTTCAATTCCCAGTCAGGGCACATGCCCAGGTTGTGGGCCAAATCCTCAGTAAGGGGCATGAAGGATGCGGCCCAATCGATGTTCTCTCTCATCGATGTTCCTCCCTCTCTCCCTCTCTCTTCCTTTCTCTCTAAAAATCAACAAAGAGAAAAAAATTTTTTTAAGCCCTGGCCAGTTTGGCTCAGCGGTTAGAGCATCAGCCCATGGACCAATGAGTTGCAGGATCAATTTTGGTCAAGGGCATGTACCTTGGTTGCGGTTTGTCCCCAGCCCTGGTCAGGGTTGTGCAGGAGGCAGCTAGTCGATGTGTCTCTCTCACGCAGATGTTTCTCTTTCTCTCTTTCTGTCTCTCTCCCTCTCTCTCCTTCCCTCCCCCTCTATCTGAAGATAAACAGAAAAATATCCTTGGGTGAGGATTAAAAAAAAAATTATTTTTTAAATAAAAAGAGCCCTGGCCAAAGGGTCAAGGGTTTAATTCCTGGTCAAGGGTACATACCTGGGTTGCAGGATCGATCCCCAGCCCCAGTTGGGGTCGTGCAGGAGGCAACCAATCAATGTGTCTCTCTCACATTGATGCCCACCCCCACCCCCCGGCTCCTTCCCTCCCTTACATTCAATCTAAAAAGCAATGGAAAAATATCCTCAGGTGAGGATTAGCAACAACAACAACAATTTTTTTAAAAGAAAGATTCTATTTAGTCCTTCAATGGCATCATCATTTATACCATCAATACCTATATTGTAATTATCAGGCATAACGTTATATATTATTTTTAAAATATATCTAAATAACAGATGTAAATATTTCTTCCTTTCAAAAACCAACAAAACATACCTGATATGACTTCTTCTTGCTGGAGATCTGTGAATATCAAACAGAGTGTTTTCTCTCTTTTTTTGATGAGCTGGTACTTAAAAAAAAAGGATAACAGAAATAACTAATAATAAAATGATAAGTTGATGTATTAAAGGGGTAGAAATTACTTCTGTTAACTTTCTGAATAGAAGCTAGTCATATGTCTTCATGTTCCAAATAATGTCTAGAAGGAGCACAACAAAAATAAAACCTTTGTGGTGTAAGTTGCAAATAAACATTCTAAAAAGATGTTAAATTAAATCTATGGGTTAAACAAGGATTTCTTAGATACAACACCAAAAGTAGAATCAATTTTTTAAAAAATTAATAAATTGGAGTTCTTCAAAACTATAAACTTTGCTCTTTGAAAGACACTATGAAGAGAATAAAAAAACAAGTTATAGACTGAGAAACTATTTGCATCACATATTTGATAAAGGAGTGATATCCAGAACACATGAGGAACTCTCAAAACTCAATAATAAGAAAATAAATAACTCAATTGAAAAAAATGTGTAAGAGATTTGAACAGACACTTTACCAGAGATAACATTGGTAAATCATCACATAAAAAGATACTCAACACCATTAGTTACTAGGGAAATATAAAAATACAATAAACACATATTAAAATTAATTTTAAAACTGACCATACCAAGTTTTGGCAAAAATATGGACCAACTAGAATTCTCATATAATCTGAGTGAGAGTAAGCGACGCAATCACAAACAGTTGGTGATTTCTTAGAAAGATAAACATATACCTACCTAACCATAAAACCTAGCCATTCCACTACTGGGTGACTATAAAGAAAAAAAAATGAAAATATGTCTAAACAATGATTTGCACATGAATGTTCATAACAACTTTATTGATAATAGCCAACACTAGAAATGTCAACAATCTCAATGTCCATAAAACAAATGCATGGATAAACAAACTGTTACATATCCATACAATGGAATGCTACTCATTAATAACAAGAAGCACACTATTGTTATGTTCAACAACATGGATGAGTCTTACAATAATTATGCTGAGTGAAAAAAGTCAGACAAAAAAAGATGTACTATGTACTGTATATAATATTGGAGGTAACGTAAACTAATCTATAGTGAAAGAAAGCAGATTAGATCAGTGGCTGCCTGAGGATTAGAAGCGGGGAGGCACAAAAAGATTAGAAGTAGATTATAAACAGGCAGGATGAAATTTTGGGGTTCAATGAACATGTTCATTGTCTTAACTGTGGTGAAAGCCTCACAGGGATATATCTAAGGTATTTCAAACTTGCCAAATTATGCACATGTGTAATGGCAATGGACTGTAATTCAGTTATACCTCAATAAGTATTTTTTTTAATCTAGAAAAATGGCTCACAGTCTTTTCTGTCCCAACACACCTTCCCCACTATTTTTTTTTTTTTTTAATCCTCACCCGAGGACATTTTTTCATTTTTTGTTCAGATAGAGTGGGAGGGAGAGAGAGGAGGAGAGAGAGAAACATCGACGTGAAAGGGACACATCGAGTGGCTGCCACCCACACGACCAACCAGGGCCAGGGACAAACTGCAACCGAGGTACATGCCCTTAGCGGGAACCGAACCCGGGTCTCTCTGGACCGCAGTCCGACGCTCTAACCGCTGAGCCAAACCGGCCAGGGCACCTTCCCCACTATTAATTGGACTATCTGTGATAGTGACTCTTAACTGGAGTAGAGAAGTATCCGCATACTTGGGCAAGCTTCTAATACAATAACTCTGATAGATGTCTTTCAGAGAATCGATCGTTGTTTTAGAAAATAAGAGTTTGAGTTAAAAGACCAAGGTTCTTCCTTGAAAACATTATGATAAGTGAAAGAAACTAAACACAAAAGGTCATATACAGGCAAACCTAGAGAAACAAAAAGTACATTAGTAGTTGCCAAGGACTGGGGATGAGGGATAGGGGAGTGTGGAAGTAATAAAATGTTCTGGAATTAGATAGTGGTGATGACTGCACACTCTTGTGAATATACGAGAAACCAATAAATTGTACATATTAAAAACCAGCAAAAATGGTGAATTTTATGTATGAATTATATCTCAATTTTTTTTTAATCTGAAAGGAATCAATAGTGATGGAATTTCCCAAGAGCTGGAAAAAGTCAATAAAACAGTACCTGTGGAATTTATTATTTATTAGATTTAAGCATTTCTCTTTTCAAAAGAAAACAAAAAACAAAAACCCTATGTTATTGGCCAAGCTGCAGCCGTGTACCACTTCTGTGACTAAATTACTCAACCACTGGATACGTAGAGATACTTGCTCTAAAGAACTGCTATAAATGAAAGTGTTCAATAAACTATAAAGTAATACAAAAGTAAGAACAGTATTTATTATGAAGTTTAAGGTTCTTTAAATAAAATGTACATGCTCTATGTAATTCTATATTGCAACTATGTACTTCAATTTTCTTTCCATTGTGTGTGTAAACAGAAGAACATATAGGAAGAGATGTATGGAACCTACAACAGATTTCATTTTTTTAAATTCAGCAACACCAATTTTTTAAAGAGATGGGGCAGAATAAGCTACTCAACTACAAAAAGAAAAAAGTTATTTAGAGTCTCCTACCTATTGGAGGTGCTTGGTATCGATCCACTGTTTTTCTTTGTCTCAAATTATATGGTCTATCATTTTCTTCTCCTTCTGCCTCTTCAACTTCTATATCTCCATCCTCCTCTTGAGATTCTAGTTTCCCCCACACAAAAGAAAAAAAAGCACTGTTTTAATCCACAGGATTGTTCTACTCTAGAACTGAATATTTATATTTTATCTTTTTTATTTTTATATTTACATGTTTTTATTAATTTTTAGAGAGAGGAGGGTGAGGGAGAAAGAGAGAGAGAGACATCGATGTGATAGAGAAACACTATTTGGCTGCCTTCCGCACACACTCAGACCGGGGTTCGAGCCTGCAATCTGGGCATGTGCCCTGACCGGGAATCAAACCTGTGGCCTTTCGGTGCATTGGACAATGCTCAACCAACTGAGTAACATCGGCCAGGGGCGACATGTTATCTTTTACTCTTTCTGCACAGGTGACATTTAAAAGTATCAACACTTCACGATACAGCATAAATCAATATAATTAAAAATTAATCTAGATAGATGTAAAAGCAAATGCCTTTCCTACAAATAATCAATATAGTTATCTGCTAAATAAATCAATATGATCATATTTCATCTCTTGATTTACTTATGATTCAGAATTTTACTATAGCAAACTTCATCCAATGCCCAATTAACCACTGAATTAGATTAGTATTCAAATACCACTTGGTAGTTCAAAACAATATGTTCACAAGATAATTACTAATGTTACAGCAAAAGCAATTTTTGTTGGCAGTATAACAGTTTTTAGGCCTGTTGACAACAGGTAAGCATAGATTAATTACATTTAGTATGAAAATCCAGGTAGGAATTGGGTGGGAACATGAAGCAGACTTCCAGGGTATTGATAATACTGTAGGTTATTTCTTGACATTCGTGATTGCTTTATGATAATTAACCTAGCTATGTATGTAAAAGAATAAATTAATTATACACAAATAATTAAAGTTTCTTTTTAAAAAGTGGTTTAAAAAAACTGGCTATAGCTATGATGTGACATCTATTTTTAGTTTAAAATAAAGTCTAATGAAAATTTATAGGCTTAAGGTCCCCGAGTGCAATATACTTTACAATGAACTTTTCAACCACAAGAACTGTCAATTTAACACAATCATATTAAGGCACAGGAAAAAATTTTAATTGCCAGAGATGTTGAGTGAAATAGGAGATTAAAATGCAAAGAACTTTACATTTTACTCATGACATCTGAAAGCTTATTCTAAGTTTTTAAATTTTTTATTATTAGGTTATAGAGAAAATCAGCAAATAAAATATTACTTAGCTAAATACTATTAATTACTTGTGCCAAAGTAAGTTTCTTAAACCCTCAAAAAATATTTTTTGAAAAAAATGCCTGCACAATAACACTGTTTACTATGGGAAGAAATTCTATTCATGTCAAATCTACTTTGGAAACTCCATAAAGGTGTTCAGTTCATAAAAAGGCAAAAATCACATTATAAATCTGTCTCACTTATACTGATTTTCTCCAAAAGAAGCGAAACAGAGGTGCTAGCTGTAACAACAACATTTGTTCAGTAAAGTACTTTCATTAGAAATATCAGCTCTTTGTAGCTTGCTAATAATATATTGATTATAGAATAAGAGCAATAAACCTATTCTTCTCCATCTAAGCTACTCAAACAGTGGGCACTAGTAAGACTTCCTGGTAAATACAAGTACCCTGCATTTATAATATACCAAATATTCTGAAAACCCATTTCAATAAAGAAGATTAACTCCTACAGAATTAAATCCTACAGATGTACCAGTCATTATTTTATAATCCTTGGGGCAAATGTACTTTCATTGTGTTCCCAGCTCCAGCCCTACAAATTTGGGGTTCTTCAGTTCAGAACCCAGACATGCCTCAGAAAGAACAGTAGAACTCCCTCTACTAGTATACTCCTTAGTCCATAACTGAATTTGGGACCCAAATAATCACAGATTTAGAAGCTATAGATAGAAGGTGACTTTGGATAAAGGCTTCTGATTGGAAGGTACCTAAATACAAAAGAGGCCTGACCTAACAAGCAAATCAGCTCATGGTAAATGCCAAATTAGGTCACTTAAGGACTACTAGTAGCTACTAATAAAATACATTATATAACAATGTATAGAGTACAGTAAAGGCATTTTTCCAATGCAGAAAATGAAAACTCAGAATGCTGGTTGAATAAAAATTATTCTAAATTATACAAAATATAGACCTCTACAGCCAAAAATCACCTACGTGGCAATATTACACATATATTATTTGTACATATTTTTCTCTTCTTCCACCTAAGCTTTCTAGTATTTCATGAAGTATTTTACAAACCTTCTTCTTCACCTTCAGTAGAGACTTCATGATGATTTTGTATCCCATAACTATTTCTTCTCAGTGACTTTCTTCGCCTTTTCACTCTTGAATACATATCCATGTTTTCCTTTTAAAGAAAGAAATCTGTCAAATATTAACACGGAATTTATTCCTGGCTATAAATATTATAACCCAATGGAACACACCCACTCAATAAAATTTATTAAGCATCTATTTACAAGGCACAGATTCATGAAAATGGAGTTTCCTGAATTCAATAAATATAAGGGACAAGAAAATAAATAAATAAAATGTATAACATATTTGAAAATTGTAAACTATAATGCCATGGGATACTTTCTCCCACAAGCAAATCATAGTCTAGTAAAATGAAATAAATAGCAAGCAACTATAAAAGAAAGTAAACAAAGTTAAATGCCATAAAGAAAGGTACAAAGTAGAATTCAAAGAGATGACCTCCTCTTGTTAAGGGTGAGGAAGAGAGGCAACATTTGAAATGAAGCTTGAGCCCGGCTGGTGTGGCTCAGTGGATTGAGCGTCGTCCCATGGACTGAGAGGTCCCAGCTCGATTCCTGGTCAGGGCACATGCCCAGGTTTCAGGCTCGATCCCCAGTACAGGGCAGGGCGTGCAGGAGGCAGCTGATCAATGTTTCTCTCTCACATCGATGTTTCTCTCTCTCTCTTTCTCTAAAAAATCAATAAAAAACATATTTAAAAAAAAGAAATGAAGCTTGAAACAGGTAGGACTGTCCAGCCGGTGTAGCTTAGTGGTTGAGTGTTGACCCATGCACCAAGAGGTTGCCAGATCGATTCCCGGTCAGGACACATGCCCAGGTTGTGGGCCTGATCCCTGGGGGGAGGGAGGGGGCATGCAGGAGGTGGCCAATCCATGTTCTCTCTCATCAATGTTTCTGTCTCCCTCTCACTTTCTCTCTCTAAAATCAATAAAAAAAAAAATTTTTTTTAAAAGAAGCAAAAAAGCAATAAAGTCCCAAACTAAAAACAAAGAAGGAAAAATTCTGTTAATCCAAGAAAATCCAAATGCTGTTCACTTTCCCTTTGTATTCTTTAGTAGAAATTAAAAATTGCAAAGGTTGTTAAAGTTAGTATACTCACAAATTCTGTATCTGTCCACATTCGAAGTCGTTCCACTTCTCCTGATCGACGATTCCGTCTGATGTTAATGTTGTCCATTTCTTGCAGTACAGCTTCAGCAGTACTATAATCATATAATAAAACTAAGGTTTAGACAATTGTGGAACAATACACTGTGTCATCCATGTAAAAGAGATCTTCACCAAAACATAATTAAATCACCTCTGATATGTAACAGCACATAACATCCCTTTCTGAATTGGCATCCATCAGAATATAATGCCCCCCAAAATGATGGAAGCAAAACATCTTCCACCTTAATATATTTATTAAAATAAAACTTACAAAATAGAAGACTTTTGTTTATAAGGCTCCAAATATTTAAATCCATGACACCACTACAAATAATTAACTACCAGATCAAGGCATTGAAAAAAAATAACTAATTTAATATTTTTATTTGAAGATGGTGTTATGACTTATATAGGACAAAGGATCTGTAAAAGGTTTAAAGCCAATAACGTAATATAACAGGTATTTCTAGAAATTAGAGAACACTGACATCCACAAAATACATGCTGACATTAGCATATTTCATCTTTCAAACACTTACTGTTTCCAGACACTGGTCTAAGTAATTCAGCAAATGTATAAATGAAACTAATACAAAATAATAGTGAATGTAAACTGTAATTGAAAAATGTAAAAAAGTAAAAATAATAATAATACTCAAATCTGACATTATCACTATAGAATATAATTTCCTCTCCTATCGAACAGGGATTATACTGCTCTCCCTTCTCCAGGCCTTTGCAAGGATTAAGTAGGATAATTTATTATCTAAGAAGAACATTTCATTGCATATAGATGCTGAGCAATCAGCTAAGCTGGTTCACTAGCTACATCCCACATACTCAAACTCAAAAAGACCTTCAATTCAAAATCTTAACTAAGCAAAATTATATATTAATAATGGAACTTAATGTTGTTTGAAAATTGTCAAAGATACAAATGTTAAATGAGAAAATACTGAATGACTATTCTGAAGACAGAATAAAATTACTTTTTATAGTATCCACACACAAGAGCTTAAAAACGATGAGAAAATTTTAGCTATTACATAAATTGTATTAAATCTAGTAAACTGACTAGAAACTGACAATCACTGCTAACTGCTGTTAATTCAAATTAAGTTGTAATTGTGTTTATTACTAAGTCAGTGCTTAAGTTATTTTTAAAAACATAACTGGCTTAAAAATAAAATAATTAAATGAAACTGCTTACTGCATAAGCATTCATACCTATTAACTAGCTGATCAAATAACAAACTCTGGTTCACGCTTTCAAATCTGTTTTTCCTGGAACGACAACTTTTTCTGACTTCCATGTCACCATTTATACAAGAAAGGTCTCCATCTCCCTTCTTTTCCCCTCGAAGGGGATGGCTTCGAAGGGCTACAAAAAGAAAGATATTTCCATTTCAAAGTACACAGTATAAAAAGAAAGAAAGAAAATCAAAACATTACTTTTAAAAGACTACAGAAAGTTTAATATAAGCTCTTAAATGGCTTTAATATCCAATAATCTAATATTTCTATAAATGTTTACAATCTGTCTTAATAATTTAAATTATTCCCCTTATACTGATTTTTCAACACTTAACAATTACATATGTATTTACTATGACTGACATCCAGTCATTACCAACCATATTCTGTGCATACTAGTAAATCACTCTTATTCACCCCACTTTAATGCTTTAACTCTCATAACATTATAAGAATTTCAATACTAACCAGTTTCATAATAGAATACTCACATAAGCTACTATGTCCGTTTGGTAATGTAGCACCAGGCTGAGAAGTTAACCTAGAACACAATTATATTTAATATGCAAACACATCAATATTCATTTAAAGAAGCAAGAAATGCAATACTGGTGGAATCATTTTAATCTTTAAAATGTCAGTAATACAGTATTACTTTTTTTTAAGAGTAAAGACTTTTACTCTAACATTGATAATATATCAATTAATAAAATATACTGAGTCATTTCATTACTACAAGAACAGATTTAATAATAGAACTTATTGTCTCTTCAACTCTGTAAGCTAAAATCCAATGAAAAGGCTTAAGCCTAAAATGTGCCATAAATTAACTGAGGCCATTAGTAGCAATTGTTGCAGACATTTACTATTGATTTAGTTGAAAAAATAAAGCTGAAACAATGACAAATTTATTCAAACAGTAATTTATAAGAAGAATAAAGTACTTGGACACCAATACCATTTAATAATGTCTTCAAATATTTTATTACACATTCTAAACTGACAATAAAAACTTAGCTAATTTCCAAAACAGTCATTATACAATTCTCTCTCTTGGATGGAGAAAGAGAAATGTTAAAAAAGAGATATTTGAAAAAACCGCGATAGAGTGAAGCCGTGAAAGTCGAAGCGCGAAGTGGCGAGGGACGAATGTATAGTCAATAAAGAATCCTACTTCGTGGAAATTCATTTATCGCGGTAGAGTCTGGAACTGATTAACCGCGATAAACGAGGGCCGACTGTACTTCATCAAAACATGAAGACTTAAGGAAATAGTCACCATCTACCTTACTACAGTTAGAAAGTTTAAAAACTAAATTGTTATAAAAGCTGTCAGTATAAACTTAGAGAAGTATTTTTTTAATCCAACAATTATTATTTTCAAATATAAAAAAAAAAAACAAGGGGAGGACATTCAGAAAATAGTAAATATATATAACTGTCTTCTACTATCTATTTGGTTTGTGCAAAATTTTGTTGTTGTTGTTAATCCTCACCCAAGGATATTTTTCCATTGATTTTTAGATAGAGTGGAAGGAAGGGAAGGAGAGAGAGAGAGAAACATCGATGTGAAAGAGACACATTGGTTGGTTGCCTCCCACATGACCCCAACCAGGGCTGGGGATCGAACCTGCAACCCAGGTACGTGCCCTTGACCAGGAATCCAACCCAAGATCCTCTGGGTCTGAGCGCCCATGCTCTAACCACTGAGAAAACTGACCAAAGAGGTTTGTACAAATTTTTTAACTAAAATATTCTAATGTTTCTGGTTACGCTGGCACTCTTTTTGTTAAATCATAAATGTTAAATGTTATAAATTAATTATAAATATCCCTGCCTAATAAAGACAATAGGATGATTAAAAGATACAAACAAAAACTCAAACTATGTGTCTTCAGAATGTCAAAAAAACAAAAATAAAAACTTCAGTCCTCCTTTCCCCAGAACACAACAAAACTGTCTTTTTCTAATATACTCTATGTCTTGGAAAGTATTTCATTTTTAGCACCTTTGAAAATCAAGTACACAATTCTCTTGGCACATGAATTTGACTATAAAGTAATGAAATTGATGTATCCTTAGAAGATTATACATATGAAATTCTCTAGAATCAATCTCAAAATCCACCTGAAACCAAATAGAAAAAAATCAATTTTATTCATAAATATACTTTAGCTTTGAACTCAGTATAACATTAACTCAGTCCGATCAATTTATTCACAAGTCTTGGTTCCAAATGAATTTTAGTTATATGCAAAACCAAATGGTTAAAATTATGCATACTTAAATTAAAAGAATAAGATTCTAACCCTAAATTATTTCTAGAAAAGAAATCTGTAACTTTCCTGAACAATAGCAACATCACTAGGGAAAAAAGCACAATAAGCTTTTTGTCCCTCTGAAGAAGACAATGCTTACTTGGTTTTTATTTCTTTGCTAATGAGAGATGTTTTATGGGGGGCGGACCCATGTTCTTCAATCTAATTATTTTACAATCACAGATTATTGTCATTATTTTACCAATATCATTTCTCTTTATAAAAAAGACAAATTTATAAAAAAGGAGACAATATTAAATACTGTGTATATAAAGAGAGAATACTGGGATTTTATGGGTTGGTCTGCCTATACAATATTATCTGCCTAAAAAGTCTCTTGAATCAATGTTCCCGAAAGTTAACCACTTAAAATGTAACCAGGTGGGTTCACTGCTTAAACAAATCTACCAATAAATCCTTTATAACTATAAAGTCTCCTTTGTTTATTTTTTAAAAGTAGGGTTAGGTGGGGAATATCTCCCTAAATCTCTGTTTTCTAAATCTGTTGTTGGTGTTGTTAATCCTCATCCGAGGATATTTTTCCATTGATTTTTCCTTCCAGAGAGTGGAAGGGAGAGAGAGAGAGAGAGAGAAAAACATCGATTCGAGACACACGTCAATCAGTTGCCTCCCACACAACCCTGACCGGGGTGGGGATCAAACCTGCAACCTAGGTAACATGCACTTGACCGGGAATCAAACCTGCGACCCTTTGGTCAGAAGGCCAATGCTCTAATCACTGAACCAAACTGGCCAGAGCTGTTTCCTAAATTTTTTAAATGGAGAGAGTATCACTTTATATTAGATGATCATTACATTTTAGAGTTTTTTATACCTTTAATTTTCTGTAGCAACTACCAATGCAATACCAGACTTAAAAATCATTACTTATTCTCCCTTTCCCATATAAATCCAAGGCATCTAATGATTTAGAGGGTTTTAAACCTCAAATCAACAAAAGCCTCAGTATGGAAACCCTTAAGCACTACCACTCTTCAATTCCAATCTGCCTCAGCAGTCTAACATAGGTGGTTATATTTCACCTAACTCATTACTCACTCATCATCTCAACACAAAAGGAATTTTTCACAAATAATACGTTTAAGTTTACAGTTTGTCTTATCAAAGATTTAATTTTGTGTCTTAAAGTATGACTTTCTATATTCTAAAGACATCAAATGCATGCTACTTTCCCCAGGTTGCCTATAACAACACCACTCAGCCTCCAAGTTAAATAAATGTCTACTGGCTAAATAAATGTCAGCTGACAGAAGTCAGTAAAATGGGATTCTGTACTCAAAATATTTGTAAGTGCCAACATCTATCTACGTTAGCATATATATTTCTGAGTTTCTACGTATATATTGTAAATATTTTTTACCAAACAAAATATTCATTTTATAAAAAATGATCAATCATTATAATTACATTGATGAACTTGGGCCTCCAAATACATACCCAGATTTCAACCCCAAAAGAAAACACAATCTATCTCAAATCTTTTATGAAAACTTAGAAATTCTAGTTTCACTTTTACCTCTCTCTTCATCAATTACCTATCTCTAAAAAGAAAAGTCGTTTTACCAATCAACGGTCATTTCTTTAAAGAAGTTAGCAGTCTTTACAAAGTCCTTTAGGATTCACTATTTTTCATAACTGATACTAACTCTTAACTATATTCAATTTTTCTCCAAATGAATAATATTTGTAAGGAATTATTTTTTTATGAAATTCAATAATTTACTTTAATGCTCATAGGAACTTAGATTACGAAATAAAGAAATCAGGATTATTAGATTCATGACATAAAAACAACCAGAAGCCTTCAAATAAATCCTGATTTTTTTATTTATGCTACCTCAAAATTTAAAATATATTAGCTATAACTTTTGCTTAAAATTCAATTCTGTTGAATCTAATAGGTCAAATGCCATTTTCTTTTCAAGTCATATAAAACACCTAAAGATTCTAACAGTGTAGCAGTTACATTCCTAGATGAAAGTTTAACTCAAAAAACTTTTTAAGCCCTGGCTGGTTTGGCTCAGCGGTTAGAGCACTGGCCCTCGGACCAAACATTCCGGTCGAGGGCACGGTCGAGGGCACGTATCTCGGTTGCAGTTCTGTCCCCAACCCTAGTCAGGGTAGTGTGGGAGGCAACCAATCGATGTGTCTCTCTCACATCAATGTTTCTCTGTTTCTCTCTCTCTCTCTTTCCCTCCCTCCCTTCCACTCTATCTGAAGATAAATGGAAAAATATCCTCGGGTAAGGATTTTAAAAATAATTTCATTAATTTTAAAAAAAAACTTTTTAAAATGTGAAATGCTAAACATTATCCTTCTGCCAAAATAGAAACACTAAATTTTATTAGCATTCATTATTTAAAAGCTTTTTAGTCAAAATGTATTTAGTATTTTTTTCAAAAGGAGTATCTCACTCTAACGTACCTAAATGGAAGCAAAACTATGTTTTCCTCCCCCAAAATGTTTGAGGTCTTTTTATATGAAAGAAGTCAACTTACATAAAGACCTTCTAAGTGGAGAAAATGTGAGAAATCTAGTATAGTACATCCTCAGACTTGAATCAAACTGTTAAAATTATCTTACAGTTAAAGGTCAAACTTTAACATTAAAAGAACATTTTTTAGAAATATTATCTAGAAAAAGAAACCTTATTCACTTACTAAATAAGTACAAGAGATAGATTATAACAGGGGGATCAAGTCTAGAAGTATAATTAAAGGACAGTACTCATCTTGAGAAATATCATTATAGTGATCTGGATCTGTTTCATCTCACAAATCAATGAGCATGAGAAGGGGGGTGGGAATCAACAGACTATAATTCCTGTATTTTTCTACTTAGCTCCCACACAATGCAAAATAAAAATTTTTAAATACCACTATGCTATACACCTAAAATTAATATAACATTGAATGTCATTTATAAATGAAAAATCAATTTTTAATGTTTAAAAAGAAAAAGAATTTTAAATAAAGTGAAAGCTTTCTGGACCATACTGAAATACGTAAACTCTTTAGGGACTAATAAATGTACACTGCCTGTCCAAGTTTATATAAGCCCAAAGATTTTTTTAATTAAAGAATATAACCGGCCGGTGTGGCTCAGTGGTTGAGCGTCGACCCATGCACCAAGAGGTCGCCGGTTCGATTCCAGGTCAGGACACATGCCTAGGTTGTGGGCCCGATCCCCGGTGGGGGGCATATAGGAGGCGGCCAATCGATGTTCTCTATCATCGATGTTTCTATCTCTCCCTCATCCTTCCTCTCCCTCTAAAACCAATAAAGAAAAAAGAATTATTTTTTTAAAAAAGAATATATATATAGGCCCTGGCCGGGTAGGTCAGTTGGTTAGAGCATTATCCCAATAAGCCCAGTTTGCAGGTTCGATCCCCCGCCAGTGCACATACAAGAATCAACATTGAATGCATAAATAAGTGGAATAACAGCCCAGCCAGTTTGGCTCAGTGGCTGAGCATCAACCCATGCACTAAGAGGTCGCCGGTTTGATTCCCGGTCGGGGCACATGCCTAGGTTGTGGGCCTGATCCCCAGTGAGGGGCATGCGGGAGGTGGCCAATCGATGTTCTCTCTCATCGATGTTTCTCTCGCTCTCTCCCTCTCCCTTCCTCTCTCTCTAATATCAATAAAGAAAAAAAAATAAAAATAAAAAATAAGTGGAGCCCTGGCCGGTTTGGCTCAGCGGTTAGAGCGTCGGACTGCGGTCCAGAGAGACCCAGGTTCGGTTCCCGCTAAGGGCATGTACCTCGGTTGCAGTTTGTCCCCAGCCCTGGTTGGTCGTGAGGGTGGCAGCCACTCGATGTGTCCCTTTCACGTCGATGTTTCTCTCTCTCTCTCTTCCTCTCTCTCCCTCCCACTCTATCTGAACAAAAAATGAAAAGATGTCCTCGGGTGAGGATAAAAAAAAATAAAAAATAAAAAAAACTGGAATAACAAATCAATGTCTCTCTCTCTCTCTCTCTCTCTCAAAAAATCACTTAAAAAAGAATGTGTGTGGGTGTATATAAAATTAAAATATTTTTAAGTACTTCAAGGAGAAATGAAACCAAAGAATGTCCCTTTTACTTTTGTTTGCAGTTGGCATGTCATCAGTATTTCTCTATCAAAGACTATGGAGAAAAGAGAAGCTAAAATTCTGAGTTCAAAGTTTAAATCTTTTCTATGTGTGTGATTATCCTACCTACATTAAATCATTACCATTTACTTTGGTAAGCAAAACTAAGTTTTCCTGCTCACAGTAAATCAGACACAAGCAAATCTAAGTTGAAAGCAAGAAGATAAGTGAAAAAAGTTTCTTTAAAATTTTATTTAGATTTTATTATATTTTAGTATGTCAATTCAAGTAGAATATTTAATAATTTTAGAAAGAGGAGATTTCACCTATTTTCAAATAAAAAAATGATTCTAACTACATGTTCTTACTTAAATTGTCAGGATTATACTTGTGTATGCATATTTAAGACCTATCAAAATTCATATTGTTTTAGTAATAAGTTTCTATTACATATTACAAAACAAATATATTTTATGGCATATTTAGAAAAAAATTATATGCAGAAATTATAAGGTAAGTTTAATACAGTTTATAAGTATTTCTAGATACTAGCAGCTTTATGATTTAAGAAAATTAACATTAACATCAAATCATTCATGAAAAAACAATCAATGAGTGCTCACTTCTCACCTGGCCTGTCCAGTTGATATGTTCCATTCCTCTCTCTGACCAGCACTTCGTGATTTTGATTTGTCTTTGCAAACAGAATCAGGTTGTTTCAAAGTGCGTTTGGCTGGAGGAGACACGTGGCTATCACTTAAACTGCCATCAACCTCAGATTTCTGAAAGACAAAGTTAAAAATGAATTTATTATTCCTAATAAAACACATAGTATTGTTAAATTATTGGATAAAGTACAGTATTTATTCAACCAATAAATATTTACTAAATGAATCACTTTACAAGTGTAGCAAAATGTAACAATCTGTAACTACAGAAACAAAAGTTAGAAAAATATGTTTAGTCTTGTTTTTGTTTTTTTTAAGAGAGAGAAGATGGGAGAGAGAGACAGAAACATCGATCACCTGCCTCCTGCAGGCTCCCCACCATAAGAGAGAGAAGATGGGAGAGAGAGACAGAAATATCAATCAGCTGCCTCTTGCAGGCTCCCCACCAGGAATTGAGCCTGAAACCTGGGCATGTGCCCCTACCTGGAATCGAACCGGGACCTCTCAGTCCATGGGACAACGCTCAATCTACTGAGCCACATCAGCTGGTCTGGTCTTGTTTGTATTTTAAAAGTTTCAAGCCTAGCCCTGGCCGGTCTGGCTCAGCGGTTAGAGCATCGGCCCGCAGACCAGAGAGTCTTAGTGCACGGGTTGACGCTCAACCAATGAGCCACACTAGTCGGGCATAGTTGGTATTCTACTTTAAAGAGCTTTCCCCTTCCCCTTTGCCCAGTTCATTTACTCATCTATATATATCAATAGGCACTTTGTGGATTCTTATTTTATTCTAGGGATTGCAATCCATTTGTCTATTTATTGTTATTCAAATTATAAAAGTTTTGGCCTGGGAGCCCTTTCAAAGTGGTTCCTGTGTCCTTTTGACATGTCCTCATCATTTTGAATATTTCCTTACTTTCTGGCACAAAAAATATCTCTAAGCTCATCTTGTACTTTCCCTCTCTGATCCTAGAATTAGCTATTTCTTTAAGGAGCTCTGGTTCCTTTCAGTCAAAGATGGTATTTAGAAACCAACATCTAGGCAATAGGTGTGCTCACTGTTACTGAGGGTTTCACTGCTATTGAGTCCTCTCAGCAGAGAGAGCTAAAAATTTATATGAAAACACACACACAAAATCTATACCTATTTCTTTATCTGTGCATAAATAATAACAAATATGTATACACCAATGCTTCTAGTTCTAATTCCACACCTTGTTTCTTTCTAGACTTTCTCTTTTCTGTTTCTTTTTTTTCCTCACCCAAGGACATTTTTGCATTTATCTTCAGATAGAGCGGGAGGGAGAGAGGGAGAAAAAGAGAGAGAGAAACATCCACCTGAGAGAGATACATCAAGTGGCAGCCACCTACACGACCCCAACCGGGGCAGGGACAAACTGCAACCGAGGTTCGTGCCCTTAGTGGAACCGAACCCGGGACTCTCTGGTCCACGGGCCGACGCTCTAACCGCTGAGCAAACCGGCCAGGGCCCTTTTCTGTTTCTAAACCCTTCTCAGCGAGAAACCTGGTTTTCATCATCTTCAATACATTTTTTTTTATATATATATACTCTTCAAATTAATTTAAGGTAGCTAACCTCTCAACCAGAAACCTCCATCCATCACACTTTCATTATTGCCTTCCTAGCTGCATGTCCTCAGACTATAGGAAGGCCACTATCTGCACAGCAGCTCTCCTCTTCACCATGCAATTCTTTGGATACTGGGTGGGTGGGGAAGAGAGTGGAGCGAAGGACCTTTTCTTTCCAGACAATTTAATTCATATGCTAATACTTTAACACTTGATATTACAGATCAGTATTTCAAAGGGATATATAATCATTTTCAATATGCTACCACATAAAGATACTTGAATTTGGTCTCCTTTTATGCTACAAATGTCCTTTTGGAAAAATATATAAAAACTATCCATTTCATAAATGCAGATTTCTATATCATATTATCCCAAATCAAGACAACTACATTACTCAAATAATTAGTCAAAATATAGCCACTAGCAAACAAACATAGGAAATACTTACAATGTATGTTTAAAGGTATCCAAGAATTAATTCACTAAAAAGTTTTTCACAAAAAAACAATTTCTAATTTTGTGATTTAATACAATTTACAATGAGCTAGTTTTAAAACCACAAGACCACACTCATACTAAAAGGCACAAAGAGAAAAACAATTAGAAATTCAAACATCAGAGTGTCTATAATTAAGAATAATAAACATGTGAGTTGTGTAACATGCACCACAAGTTATTAGTTTAAGTTCCCAGGAAAAACTGGTTAACTACTTCTAAACTATCCTCAATAGACTACATATGTCACTAAAAATGTGCTCCACCCCAATCAGAAATCATTTTGACAAGATCCCCAGATGATTCTTGTGCACACTGAGGAAGCAATGTCATGTGTTCTAAGCTAAGGCATATTTGTGAACACAAAACCTGATCCATAAAACTACTTTACCAATTTAGATAGTCCAAGCCAGTGTTACTCCTTCTAACCAAATCCCACTACTCACTCTTTAAGATCCTTCTTTGCCCTAAAATATTATCTGAAGAATCTAATGTAATTGACCTTTCCCCTCTACTAGCTGCAACTTTACAATACATTTTGGCAATTAATTATATTCAATTTAACATTATATGTTTACCATCTTCAATTGGTATCCAAGATCCAAGTCTTGCGATTCTAGCAAAATTTTCAGTTCCATAATTTTTTAAAATTACCCTATTTCAATTCCACACAACAGCAAGCCAAAAAATAAGCAGGATTTGCCCAAGTTTATTCAATAAATTATTAATAGAAATTATTACCGGAAACAAAGGAAGGCTGATGGTCAAATAAGTTTTGGAAACAATGAGGTCCAAGGTTTTTGGCTATAAGACTTCTAAGAATTTTTAATATGTTAATATGCAGTATAAATCTATAAGTATGAAAGATAGTACAGAACATTTCACAAACTTATTTGATCAAGCTGTCTTTTTTCATGAAGCATATGTAGGTAATCAAGTTTTACAAACATATTCTGGGAATAAGTGTACTATGTACTTAACGAATTAAAGAAAAGAAAATATTTGAAATTTAGTCATTTTTTAAATAATCTGAATTATGTAACTCTTTGATTATCTATTTAAATGAGTTTGTATGTTTATTGGTTCGTTTCATATTCTACTGGCTTTTCTCAGTTCCACTCAGAGCGTCTCTCAACGTGTTACCCACACACTACCTGAATCAGAAGTCACCTGAATTTCTCATTGAAGAAACATAACCTGTTAAACTAGAATCTCTTGAGGTGAGACATTTTTAATGAGGGCCTCCAAATGACTTGTAGTGCACAAAAGTTTGAGGACCTCTGGCACATAATACAGCTTTAAGTAGAATATGAGGCACATCATCCTAACTGCTACACTAAATTACAGTACTTCTCCTATGGAAGAGTTTCAATCTTTACTTGACTCAGTGACAGAAACCTCCGAATAAATAGCATTACAAAAAGATCCTTCCCTCTAAAGAAATTTAGAGATTTATGTAAAGCAAATAAGCAAGATGTAAACATGAGCAAAATGATTACTTCAGCACCATTCTATTAACTTCAAGCTTTGGGAAAGCTTTTACCTACAAAACTGATACTAACAGTTTAACTTTAATAGGATAATCATAGGTTCAACCTTTACTTTTTCATCTTCAAAGCGTTTTACTAGTTAATTATAACCTAACCCTTTGAGGAAAGGCGTTACTAGTTTCAGGCCAAAAAGTTTAAGAGAGATTTTGCAATCTACCCACAGTCATTTAGCAATGTATGTCAGAGTCATTACAATCCACGGGTAGGAAAGGCATCTCAGACTAAGGGAATAATTTCACTTAACAAATGTTTAGTGAGAATTTACTCTGTACATAAGACATGGGGACATCATAGGTAACAGATTAAGACCTACTTGAATTCAATATATAATCTACTCAATTGACAAACAGTCACAATGATGATATATAGTATATTATATATCAAGTACTATAAAAGAAGTATATAATTCTCTGAAAGCAAAAAATAAAAATGAGAACTGTTAGTAGAGATGAAGGAAGATATAAGTGATGTAGACTTTATTTCCTAACAACATAATAATGGAGCTCATAGAATGGTCAGAGGAACATGATTCAAGGATGAGACAGTACTATAGTAATAGTGTCAAATGCTACAGAAAGTATAATTACAATGAAAAGATAAAGTCATCCAACCTAAGTGACTTTTTCTCTAAACTCTAATCTTCTAAAATAGTTTGATAATTTTTCCAATTTTCAAAAATCATTTTCTCCTTAAGTCTCATCAACTACCACAAATACCACTATTCTACCACAAATCACATAAAATTAGGCAAAAGACCTTGAGAATAATGAAGCAGTGGAGATTTTATGCTGTTTCGGTTTTCAGAGAAGTCTTCATGCCCAGATCAGAATTTGTCAGAAATCCAGAACCTGGACTTTAACGTAAAGACAAAAAGAATATTTCCAAGTATAACATTAAAAAATGAGAAATTCAAGGAAACACGTAAATTAGCAGACCACTAAATTAATTCAAGACTTGATGATGGCCTCACCTAGAACTGTAAAAGTAGAAAATAAGAAACTGATTCCAGAAAGCAAAATAACTAAGATATTAGTGAAACCAGTATTCAAATTAAGACAAGAGGGCAGGTATAAAAAGTGGCTGTTGCTTTTTAGTGGGTGTAGGTGGAGGGCAGGGGACAGATGTTTAAGGGAGAAGTGTTAAGCTAAATTCTGATTTTGAAAGTTGGGCTTAGAATTCTAGCCAAAAATCTAGGGACATGTCTATCAGGCTGTAAGAAATGTAGCTGAGTTAGAATGAGGTGAGGACTAGAGATAGATATGAAGCGGTAATAAAAGAATCACAGGCCCTGGCTGGCTTGGCTCAGCGGTTAGAGCATCGGCCCACAGACCAGAGAGACCCAGGTTTCCCCCTAAGGGCACATACCTCGGTTGCAGTTTGTCCCCACCCTGGGTTGGGGTCATGTGGGTGGCAACCAGTCGATGTGTCTC
This sequence comes from Tadarida brasiliensis, assembly GCA_030848825.1. Lineage (NCBI taxonomy): Eukaryota > Metazoa > Chordata > Mammalia > Chiroptera > Molossidae > Tadarida > Tadarida brasiliensis. The sequence goes on along the minus strand of CM061270.1, from coordinate 64,923,440 downwards.
TCTCAAATTGATGTTTCTCTCTCTCTTCCTCCCTCTCTTCCTCCTGCTCCATCTGAAGATAAATGCAAAAATGTCCTTGGATGAGGGGAAAAAAAGAATCACAGGTAATATAAGGAATGAAAAAACAAGAAGGCAAAAGTCAAAATCTTTAAAAATGCCTACATTTAAAGGAATGAGCAGAAAGGATCTCATATAAACTAGAGAAAAATAGAGGGAATGGAAATTTTCTCCAAAAAGACCAAACAGGAGGAAAACTGATAAACTTGTGGACTGAATTTACAAAGTAAATTAGTCACTGTAACTTCTGATAGGGCAATTTCTGCAAAATGATGAATGGAAATCACCAGATGAAGAACTGAGTAGGGAGGGAGGGAAACATTGATGTGAGAAAGACCTATCAATTGGTTGCCTCCCCACGACCCCAACCAGAGCCTGGGATTGAACCCGCAACCAAGGCCAAGGTATGTGCCCTTGACCGGAAATCGAACCCACAACTCTTTGGTATGCAGGCCGAAGCTCTAACCGCTGCAAACCAGCCAGGCCAGAGTTACTCATAAGTAGTCCAGAATTAAGAAAGAAAGATGACCAAAAAAAGAAAGAATGAAAGAAAGATGACAATAAATAGTCTAAGGAGGTCACAAAAATCAAAGAAGTCAGGGAAGGATTTCCTTTTTGGAAAAGATAAGGTGACATAACTTCTTGGAAACAGAAGAAAAGAAATCACAGAAAAGATAAAAATAAAATGAAAATGTAAAGAGAAAGATAACATGTGAAAAAGATCCTGGAAGAGCCCTAGCCAGTTTGGCTCAGCGGTTAGAGGGTTGGCCCTCGAACCAGAGAGGTCCAGGTTTGATTCCCGCTAAGGGCACGTACCTCAGTTGCAGTTTGTCCCTGGCCCTGGTTGGGGTCGTGTGGGTGGCAACCACTCGATGTGTCTCTCTCACGTCGATGTTTCTCTCTTTCTCTCTCTCTCTCTCTTCCTCCCTCTCTCCCTCAAGATAAATGCAAAAAATGTCCTCAGGTGAGGATAAAAAAATAAAAAGATCCTGGAAGAGACAGGAAAAAGAGAATGAGGAACATTATCCCCCAGGTTAGATGAGAAAGTATATGGGTACATTCAATGTTTTCCAATTTCCTTTATGAGAAATTATATGGGTGCAATGTTTTCTAATTTCCTTTATATGACAGCCTTTTTTCCTACAATTTTAAAAAATAAGTACTCCTGTTTTCATGAGAAAGCTTAGAAGTACAGTCAACTTCTTTTTCTTTCATTTGTAAAACGAATGCACAGAGGCAGCAGTTACCATGACTGCAGAAAACAAACCTCTCACTGCTATTTATTTACTTAGGGCCAGTACTATTCTACAAAGTCCTAAAACTCAAGGACACACAATGTCCTAAATTTTCTTCAAATATCGCAAGAGCACTGGCTTACCAGTTTAGTATTTCTAAATAATCATCATGAAAGAATATGGAAAGGAAAGAAATAATAGGAATAAGTTCAGGCACTGTAAAAAGACAAAAATAGTTCATTATAATTTAAAATACATTTTTCTTCCTGGTAACTTTTTAAATCTGAAAATATCACATCATTAAAATGAGAGAGAGACAAGGTGGGTACTGAAAAATGCCACAGACTTAAGAGTTGGACAGAACCAGTCTTATACTACAGCACTATCACTGTAATTCAACTATTAACTTCATAAGATTGTTGGAAGAAACAGGTGAGGTAATACAAATTATAAATATTGCCCTGGCCGGTTTGGCTCAGCGGTTAGAGCGTCGGCCTGTGGTCCAGAGAGACCCGGGTTCAGTTCCCGCTAGGGGCATGTACTTCGGTTGCAGTTTGTCCCCGGCCCTGGTTGGTCGTGCGGGTGGCAGCCACTCAGTGTGTCCCTTTCACGTCGATGTTTCTCTCTCTCTCTCTTCCTCTCTCTCCCTCCCACTCTATCTGGACAAAAAATGTCCTCAGGTGAGGATAAAAAAAAAAATTTTTTTTAAACAAAAAAAACAAATTATAAATATTATACCTACAGCCTGACAGTGGATACAGTCTCAAATAAGTACACTTGTTTGGCTTTGTAGGATTAACAGAACTTCACAAGTTTATTAATTATCTCTAGTGATTCATTCTTTCCACACAAAAAATTTATTAAGCACATGTTATTGTGTTAGATACTAAAGATACTTGGTAAGATCATCTCTACCCTTCAAGGAAGCTAAAGCCTAACTCCTTAAATCAATCAGCAAAAGGTATAAAAACTTAATGGTGCTCAGAGTATTGGGGAGTGGGGTGCATATTGATATAGCCTGTTTATAGGACAATCTAGTAAAACCTATTAAAGAAATGTAAAATACATATACCTTTGACCCAGTAATTTCACTTCACCTAAAAAAGAAAGGTCACTTCCTGCTACATTACTTATAAGATTAAAAACACAGCCCTGGCCGGTTTGAGCGTTGGCCCGCGGACCAGAGTCTCCCGGGTTCGGTTCCCACTAAGGGCACGTACCTCGGCTGTTGTCCCCGGCCCCGGTTGGGGTTGTGCGGGCGGCGACCAGTTGATGTGTCTCTCTCACATTGATGTTTCTCTCTCTCTCTTCCCCCCCTCTCTCCCTCCTGCTCTATCTGAAGATAAATGCAAAAAAAAAAAAAAAAAATGTCCTTGGGTGAGGATAAAAAAAAAAAGAAGTCCTCGGGTGAGGATTAAAAAAAACAAACAAACACGGAGGTTGCCCTGGCCCGTTTGGCTCAGCGGTTAGAGCATCAGCCCACGGACCAAAGAGTCTCGGGTTCGACTCTGGTCAAGGGCACATACCTCGGTTGTGTTTGAAAAATATCCTCAGGTGAGGATTTTTTTTTTTAATTTTTTAAATAAAATAAAATAAAAACACAGAGGTGCCCTGGTTGGGTGATTCAGTTGATTGGAGCATTTTCTCTACACCAAAGATTGTGGGTTCAATTCCTGGTCAGGGCACATACCTAGATTGTGGGTATAGGAGGCAAGCGATAACAATAGGGAACAGTTAAATGAGTGGATGACATAATGATACAACAAAGTATTAGAAAGCCATAAAGAAGAATGGGTACTTAAGAATGTACAGCCCTGGCCGGTTTGGCTCAGCGGTTAGAGCGTCGGCCTGCGGTCCAGAGAGACCCGGGTTCGGTTCCCGCTAAGGGCATGTACCTCGGTTGCAGTTTGTCCCCGGCCCTGGTTGGTCGTGCGGGTGGCAGCCACTCGGTGTGTCCCTTTCACGTCGATGTTTCTCTCTCTCTCTCTTCCTCTCTCTCCCTCCCAGTCTATCTGAACAAAAAATGAAAAAATGTCCTTGGGTGAGGATAAAAAAAAAAAAAAAAGAGGGAAGAATGTACATGACACAAAGTTGACTTAGAAAAATTTATTGTCATAAGTAGTATATAGGGTATGATTCCATTTCTGTCAAAAATATACACATATAAATAACCCATACATACGGGTGCAATAGTCTGGAAAGATGTACTCCAGCTCTAACAGTGTTTAGTCCTAAGAAGAACAAACTAGAGGAATTAAGAGAGCACGGGATGGTCCTTTATTTTTTTCTATGAACTTCCATATTGTTTAAAATATTTCATAATTTTTAAGTTAAAATATTTTGCCACGGCTTCCAGTCAAGATGGTGGCATAGGTAAACGCAGTATCGCATCCTCCCACAACCACATCAAAGTTACAACTAAACTACAGAACAACCATCATTCAGAACTGCCTGAAATCAAGCTGAATGCAGCCACATCTAGACTAGTAGGAAGGGCGGAGGCGCGGACAGGCTGGTCCCACACCTATGTATGGCGGATAAAAATCAGGAGGGACACCTCAGCTATGAAGGTCGTCCCTGAGGACTGAGGGGTCCCCATGCCACACCAGGCGCCCAGCTCAAGGTTCCAGTGTCAGGAAGCAAAGTTCCCATAACTTTGGGCTGTAAAAACCAGTGGGAACTAAGGCTGAGGGAGGCTGAGGCTTCTGGAGCCCCTGGCAGCTCCTCTTAAAGGGCCCACACACAGACTTACTTGACACGCTCCCTCTGGGCTCCAGCGCAGAGGGGAGGCAGTTTGAAAGGCACCAGAGACATACGGGGAAGAACTGAGTTGCTTGACATTGAGGCAAGGACTGGAGAGGCAGCTTTCTCCTGGACAGACATGCTGTGGAGGACGTTGTTCCTTTGGTAAGTCCTTCCCCCACAGGGCAGGCAGACGGCCGCCATATCTGAGTCTCCAGAAACCTGGCTCACACTGTTTGCCCTGCCCTAGTGATTCCCTGAGGCCCTGCCGCACCCAACTTTCAGGCCCATCCAAGCTGTTTCCAGTGGCTTTACCATAGGATTGGCCTGTTTTGGCTCCTGCTTCAGATTTTCCTAAATTCTCTCAAACAAGCAGCATCTGGCCACAGTGAGCCCCATTACTCTCGCTAAGTGGCTCCAGGCCCAACACTAGAAGTAGCCAGCCTTGGTTCACAGCTTGGCTTCACCTGGGCACCTCCAAGCCCAGCACAAGAAGCAGCCATCTGCAGATTGCTTTGTAGCTTATACCTGGTGGCCCTGGGTAGAACACAGGCAGTGGCTGACCTTCCCCCAGAGCCAGCACACCCAGTGGACAGCTTCAGACCACGTGAAAGCACCACCACCCAACCACCTCCACATGTGACACACTCAAGGAATGGACTCAGGGGGTACCAGAGCACTGCTGAAGTAAGGCTTGTTCTGTGTGGTGGGCCCCTGCATAGCTGATCATCCAGCGTAGTCAGAGGTCAGTGGTTAGTGGGCACCCAGTCCTTGCAGCTGATCTGCCTGAGTAAAACCCTCCGATTGATGTACCAACAGCAATCAAGACTCAATTACACGGCCGGTGTGACACGGTCAGTGGTTGAGCATCAACCCATGCACCAAGAGGTTGCCAGTTTGATTGCATATGCCCAGGTTGTGGGCCAAATCCCCAGTGGGGGACATGCAGGAGGAGGCCAACTGATGTTCTCTCTCATCGATGTTTCTATCTCTCTCTCCCTCTCCTTTCCTCTGTCTCTAAAATCAATAAAGAAAAAAAAATTAAAAAAAAAAAAAAGATTCATTACAACAGAAGGGTGTAAAGGAGGGGTGTACCTCGAGGGCCCAGCTGGGTGATCAGGGAAGCTGTGCCATTGGACCCTACAGGACACCTACTACAATAGGCTACCCTAGGAAGCCTAGGAGACATAGCAACTCTACCTAATACATAGAAACAAACACAGGGAGGCAGTCAAAATGAGGAGACAAAGAAACATGTCCCAAATGAAAGAACAGAACTCCAGGAAAAGAATGGAATGAAATGGAGATAAGCAATATAACAGATGCAGAGTTCAAAACACTGCTTATAAAGACGCTCAATGAACTTAATGAGGGCCTCAAGAGCATAATAAAGGACCAGTCAGAAATGAAGGAGGCACTAACTGAAATAAATAATAATTTACAGGGAATCAATAGCAGAGTAAGTGAAGCCAAGAAGAAAACTACTGATTTGGAATATAATGAATCAAAAAACACCCAATCAGAACAGCAAAAAGAAAAAGAGTCCAAAAAAATGAGGATAGTATAAGGAGCCTGTGGGACAACTTCAAGTGTACCAACATTTGCCTCATGGGAGTGCCAGAAGGAGAAGAGAGAGGGCAAGAAATTGAAAACCTAATTTAAAAAAAAAAGACAGAAAACTTCCCTAACTTGGTGAAGGAAACAGACTTACAAGTCCAGGTAGCACAGAGTCCCAAGACACATCATCATCAAAATGCAAAAGGTTAAAGACAAAGAAAGAATCTTTTTTTTTTTTTTTAATCCTCACCCGAGGACATTTTTTTTTTATTTTTTGTTCAGATAGAGTGGGAGGGAGAGAGAGGAAGAGAGAGAGAGAGAGAGAGAGAGAAACATCGACGTGAAAGGGACACATCGAGTGGCTGCCACCCGCACGACCAACCAGGGCCGGGGACAAACTGCAACCGAGGTACATGCCCTTAGCGGGAACCAAACCCGGGTCTCTCCGGACCGCAGGCCGATGCTCTAACCGCTGAGCCAAACCGGCCAGGGCCAAAGAAAGAATCTTAAAAGCAGCAAGGGAAAAGCAGTTAGTTACCTACAATGGAGCTCCCATAAGGCTGTCAGCTGATTTCTCAAAAGAAACTGCAGGCCAGGAGGGAGTGGAAAGAAATATTTAAAGTGATGAAAAGCAAGGACCTACAACCAAGATTACTCTATCCTGTAAAGCTATCATTTAGAATCGATGGCCATATCAAGAGTTTCCCAGACAAGAAAAAGCTAAAGCCAGTATTATATGAAATGTTGATGGGTCTTCTTGAAGAAGAAGATAAAAAAATATGAACAATAAAATGGCAATAAATACATATCTATCAACAATTGAATCTACAAACAAAATGAGCAAGCAGAAGAGAAACAGACTCATAGATACAGAGAACTTTTTGATAGTTGCTAGATGTGAGGGGAGTTGGGTGAAAAAGATGCAGGGATTAGGAAGTACGAATTAGTTGTTAGACTGATGAACCTCAAAGGGAAAGGGAGAGGTGGGGCGGGAAGAGAGAAACCAAAGAACTGATATGCATAACCAATGGACACAGACAATAGTGTGGGGAAAGCAGGAGGGGGGTGGGATTGGGGAAGAAGGGGTCAAGGGGGTAAAAAGAAGGACATCTGTAATACATTCAACAATAATGATAAGTTTAAAAAATAAAAAAATAAATTAAATAAAATATTTTGCCACATAGTAAAACAGACAAATTGGTACCTTAGTAAAACATATTGTTACTAAAAAAAAAAAAAAAAAAAAAAAAAAAAAAAAAAAATTCCTAAGGAAATAAAAAGGCAAAGTACTTATATCCATTTAAAAAAATCAGAAAATCTTAGACAATATAGGATGGAAAGGGAGGCGGAACATTACAAGAGCATGTTAAAAAGTATGTGATAAGTTAGCCCTGGCTGGTTTGGCTCAGTGGTTAGAGCGTCGGCCTGCGAACCAGAGAGTCCTGGGTTCGGTTCCCACTAAGGGCACGTACCTTGATTGCAGTTCATCCCGGGCCCGGGTTGGGGTCGTGTGGGTGGCAACCAGTCAATGCATCTCTCACATGGATGTTTCTCTCTCTCTCTTCCTCCCTTTCTCCCTCCTGCTCTATCTGAAGATAAATGCAAAAATGTCCTCAGGTGAGGATAAAAATTTTAAAAAGTATGTGGTTAGAGGAAATACAATTTTAAAAAACATATAGGTTAAAAAACAGAAGTTTAGGTCTTAAGAGCAATCAACAAAAGAAAAAAGCACATATGGAATATTTACCAAAACTAACCATGAACAGGGTGGCAAATATAAATCAGAACAAATCATATGGTGTATGCTCTCTGAACACAGTGGTATTAAAAATAACAAAAAGATAATTAGAAAATAAGTGCCCAACTATTTAGAAAAGTAAGCAATACACTTCTAGATAATCAATGTATCAAAAATAAAGCAAGAGCCCTGGCCCGTTTGGCTCAGCAATTAGAGCGTCAGCCTGCAGATCAAAGAGTTGCAGGTTTGATTCCAGTCAAGGGCACATACCTCGGTTTCAGTTCAGTCCCCAGCCCTGGTCGGGGTCATGTGGGAGGCAACCACATGTCCCTCTCACGTCAATATTTCTCCCTCTGCCTCACTCCCACTCTATCTGAAGATAAGTAGAAAAAATATATCCTCAGATAAGGATTTTTTTTTAATGTTTAAAATAAATAAATAAAGCAAGAAAAAAATCAGAAACTATTTTAAAATAAAAAGTTAATTTAGCCCTGGCCAGTTTGGCTCAGCGGTTTGAGCTGAGCGTAGGCCTGCGGTCCAGAGAGACCCAGATTCGGTTCCCGCTAAGGGCGTGTACTTCGGTTGCAGTTTGTCCCCAGCCCTGGTTGGTCGTGCGGGTGGCAGCCACTTGATGTGTCACTTTCACATCGATGTTTCTCTCTCTCTCTCTTCCTCTCTCTCCTTCCCACTCTATCTGAACAAAAAATGAAAAAATGTCCTCGGATGAGGATAAAAAAAAAAAAAGTTAACTCATACATCTTGGGATCACAAGAATTTAAACAAAAAAATTAGGTAGAATCTTAATATGGGACAAAATAAGAGACTTATCTGAATAATCAATAAATTCATACTAAATTTTCCATCTCCTACTGTTTCCTACCATATATTTATATTTTTCTCCATCTAACAGGGAAATACACATTTTTCTCAAGCACACAAAGCACATTTACCAAAACTGACACATTAGGTCACAAAGAAAACATCAAATTCCACAAGAGAAATATACAAACTGTTATATGAGAGACATGCCTTGCTCTTTGACAACTTATTATGAAGGTGTCAATTCTCTGAAAATTAATTTAGGAATTCAAATACATTCCCAATCAAAACTCTGGTTGGATCTTTTGAGGAACTCTATAATCTTAATTGGAAATGTGCATGAAAAAAATAAAGATCCTTGAATATCTAGGTCAACTTTGAAAAATAAAAAAGAGGAACTTGCCTTTTAGGATATTAAGACATATCTCAAACTACAGTCATAGAAATAGTATGGCACTGCCACAGAAATAAACAGACCAACAAAAAAGAATAGAGATATCAGAAGAGAACGTATATGGGAATTTGGTGTAAAGTGCCCTACCAAGGATAGGTTGTCTAATAGAATCAATAAAATAAATCTAAGACCTTAATAAAAAAGGTAAAATTATATGTGTGTACAGGGTCACAATGTAAACAGCATCCCTTACTATGAAACAAAAAAGGTTAAAAGTCACTGATCTGTAATAAATAATACTCTTGGAAAATAAGAAAATATAGCAAATCCAGTAAAAAATAGAAAAACCAGTAAAAAAAATTAATAAGCATTTCAGAAATGAGGAAAATTTAAAAATACTAAGGACATAAAGAGTTGCTCATACTCATTAGTAATCAAAGAAAAGCAATTAAAAACATTTAAAAATTCCAAATATTGGCAGGGGTGTGAAGATATAAGAAACCCATATACACTATTCCTAGAAGTGGAGACTAGAGCAGCAAACCTGGAGGTAATATTTATTTTAAGTACATGTATACTGTACTCCATTCCTGGGTACCTCAAAGAAATTCTCAAACAAGTCCCCAAGGGACATTGTATGAGGATATTAATTGCAGCATACAACATACAAGGAGCGCACTGCACAATTCCAGGAGGTGCCATTCACATAGACTAAAGTATCAATGGTGCTTCCTTGACTTTTGGAACATGACAGCCCTATAACAGTGAACCAGAGACTAAAATGCTTGCCCACATAACACCTACATTTTAATGTTGTAGCTGCCTGATACACATTTATTGATTGAATATAACAACAAAGGAAAAAGCAAGACTCACCACCAAGTTAGGCTTGATTACCTCCCAAGTGCCTGTCTGGCAAGTTTAGAGAACATAGTTTATGAGTATCTGAAGCACTACTGCTTCAGAGATCCTGATTGGGTCCTAGAATACAGACACAAACTAATAATGCTAAACATGTTTAATTCACTAGTATGTATCTTCATACATAAATATGCCATATAATGTCTTTTTAAGAGGTTTCAAGTATGAACATTTTTCTCAAATGGAAAACATGTATCTACCCCAGAGACAGATTCCCAGAGCATAAAAGAAAATGTACACACTAATAAATCAGTATCACCAAGCAGAGGGAAAGATGGCAGCACAAGTATATGTCTATTGGAGACCACAAGCCCCTCACTAGTCTCTTTATAGGGATTTTTTTCCCCCAAGTCATTTTTAAAATATTGGGAAGCACGGATATTGCTAAATGATCTCACAATATGCCTGCTCCTCTCCCTACACCCACCTCCTGAAATCAAGCAGCAAGCAATTACTGAAAATCACTGTTCTATATTTCATATCCCTACAGGCTACTGTTCCCACTTGCAGTCCCAATGCAATCCTAGACACAATTCCAGAGAGTCTAGTAAAAATCTGTCTATACACAGTATGCACAGTATTTCTTGACTGTACAACAGCTGCCTTCTTCACTTTTTCAGATATTTGTGGAAACCACTTATTGAACAGCATCAAAAAGTAGTAATAAATACAGATGACACAGTGACATACAAGTGGAGAAGACAGAACTACATTTAGATATTACCTATTTGGCCTTCTACTGGCCATTTAACCTCTTCAGCAGCTGAATTTCCTTAGCTATAAACTAGGAGTACCATCACCTGTCTTATAGGTTTGTTTGGGGGATTAAATGAGACAGCATTAAACAACTGGCATGAGATGCTAACTAAACCTTAGTTTACTCTCCTTATTAAGCTACCACCAAATGGTCAGACAGGCAAAATGCAACAAGTGAAGCCTGTCAACATGAATAATTTTAAATGAGGCATACTTTCCATTCATTTACTCAAAAACTATTTATTGAACAATGTCTAGCAGGCACTTTTGTAGGCACTCAGGATACAGCTGTGAACATGACACTCTCTGTCTTTAAAGAACATCAAAGAGCCCTTGCTGGTGTGGCTCAGTTGGTTGAACACAGCCCCATGCCCAGAGAGGTCGCTGGTCAGGGCACATGCTTGGATTTCTGACTGGATCCCCAGTAGAGGGCATGCGGGAGGCAGCCAATGGATGTTTCTCTCTCCCTCTCCTTTCCTCTCTCTCTAAAATCAATAAAAACATATTAAAAAAAAAAAAGAACATCAGCCCTGGCAGGTTTGGCTCAGCAGTTAGAGCATCTACCCTCAGACTGAAGGGTCAAGGGTTCAATTCCTGGTCAAGGGCACATACCTGGGTTGCAGGTTCCATCCGGGCCCCAGTGGGGTCATTCAGGAGGCAACCCATCCATCCATCCATGTCTCTCTTTGGCTTCTATGTTTGTTTGTTTCTCTCCCTCTCTCCCTTCCTCCCTCCTTCCTTCCACTCTCTCTAAAAATCAATGGAAATACATCCTCAGGTGAGGATTAACCAAAAAAAAAAAAAAAAAAAAAAAAATCAAAGAGTTCCACTCAAAACATTCAGTGAGTAAAGGATTAGAACTCTTACCTGCTGAGCATCTATATCATTCATTTGGCCCTAACCTTTAACTGCTTTATCTTGTTAATAATTTCTCATATGTATATCACTGTGCATAATTATGGTCCTGAAGATGGGAACTGTTTTATTTATACTATTCTCAAAGTTCAATCATCATGATTTTCACAAAAGAGATCAGCTCCTAAATATGCTATTTCATTCATTTAACAGATATTTATTAAGCATCTTCTATGTGTCAGATGCTGCACCAAACCCTGGGAATACAGCAGTTGGGTGAAAATAAGACACAGTGCCTGCTGTCATGGATCTTACAGCCTGCTCTAATAGAATAATCTAGGGGAGAAAAACTTTAACCAAGGGTTTATATATCCTACCTGCAGATAAAACTATAATAACAATCTAAAAATGATGGGGGAAAAAAAAAAAACGAATACCAAAATACTTACAGTTCAAAAGCATCTGAAGTTTGCAATCTTATAGCACATACTCAAAGTATGTAAAATTACAGCCTATTAACTTTAATGTGATGTCCTTTCTATTGTTTGATATAAGCCACATACAATATTTAACTCTCTAAAAACTCTAACTTATATTTAAATAAAGTTAACATATTTTATATATGGTTTTCCCTCTCCCTTTGAACTTCCATAGAACTTTTCATCCAAAAAGCCTAAATGCTTTTTACTCAGTGACTCATTTTTCATGAAAATCCTTCCCCAGTGAAGAGGCATTAATAAAAATATAAAATATTCCTAGTACAAGCCCAAAACTCCAAATATCAAGAAATCAACTCAGCAATGCACACAGATGAAACTTCACTGTATATGTCCAAAAAGAAATGCCAAGTATTCAAATTAATGCAGCACTTTTCTGAAGTGAATCCTTGAACAGACAGGATCACTCTTTATTCAGGTGCTGACACTGGTTGAGCTCATGAGTTCTCATAACAAGCTGTAATCCTACCACTTGTCTAGCTGGTTTCCAGAGGTTATTGGTTTATCTATGACTATGTATTTAGGAGACATGCAATCAAGCACATATCAAAGGATGGTTAAAAAGCTGCCAGGGGAAATTATTTAGGAATTAATATGTATTCACTTCCACAGGTGTTTTAAGTTTCACCCATGACCTAAAAAAAAACTGCAAGTTTGTATAGTACATGAACTCCACAGCTACTATGGTTCAAAATTGTGACCGAGGACACTGCTTACCACATTACTCACTATCACCTATATGGTGCGCCATGTGAATTTGATATAAGGAAAAATAAACATTATTACATTTCCCTCTCTGGCTTCCTTTCCATGTTTAATCCTCAACTTTGACCACTCTGCTTGTGTTATGTTGGCAAATGTATGAGTGCTGGAAAAGAATAAGTACAAAGTGACAAAGAATAATTGTAGAGTGATACTAAAGAAGGACCCACAGATTTTTGTTGTTGTTGTTAATCTTCACCCGAGGTTATTTTTTCATTGATTTCTAGATGGAGTGGAAGAGAGGAAGGGAGGGAGGAAGAGGGAGAGAGAGGGAGGGGAAGAGAGGGAGGGGAGGAGAGAGAGAGAGAGAGAGAGAGAGAGAGAGAGGAAACACCAACATGAGAGAGAGACATCAATTGACTGCTTCCCGTACCACCCCAACCGGGGTCCGGAATGGAACCTGCAACCCAGGTATGCACCCTTGAGCTGAATTGAACCCTCGACCCTTCGGTCCGCAGGCCGACGCTCTAGCTGCTGAGCCAAACCGGCCAAGGCAGATTTTTTTTTTAATAAAATTAAAATGAAGCAAACTTACCTATAAAGTTACTCAAAATATTCTCATCCTCTCAACTGATGTGGACTCAGAAAGAGTCAATGACCATCTCAAAAAGCTAGTGACAAAGCTGAAAGCACCAGCAAACAAACCTGATAGAAGGATGAGTTTAAATATTTTTCAAAGACTGCTTTCCAACCCTGTGAATATATTAATAGTATCCGTCTGTTTGCTGAGAGGACTCTGAGTGGAGGAAATAAATGCTAATTACTGATGGTCAGATTAACTGACCTAAAAGAGGTCAAACTTTATACATGCAAACAAACAAAAAAGCCAAGTATATAGAAGTAATTACAACTAACTGCAAAACAAGTCAACTTGACATTTAAAAAATGTAGGCACAAGAAAATAATTCCAATAACCTATAGAATGTGTCATATGTTTATTTCCTCATCCTACACATACTTGGGGAAAAGGCAAAACTGTAGATATGGCCCATGGTCCTATGGCATGGCTTTTTAGACCAAATGAGATGTCTCTAGACACAGTGGATGAAACAATCTAAAAAGAGTCAGAAGGGAAGGAGGAGGGAAAAAATCCGAATCAAGTGTAAACTGAAGAACTTAACACAAAGTAGAGAAGGGGGACCTCCTCAATTATTTATATGATAAAGAGGAATACATTTCTTCCTACAAAAATAAAGGTCTCCTAAAGTAACAGCACGAGCAACTCCATTCCCCATTAAATAAGTCTTTACAGGCACTAGCAAATGTTTAAGACTCAACAGACATAGAGGGTGCCTTTGAGTACTACACCAGAAAGGGTGAACCAGGAGGAGTGCTAAATTCTTGTAACATAAAACGAACTTGAGAGGGAGAGCTTACCAGACTCAAATCAATCCACTTCAGAAATATACAACAAAGAAATATATAACCTGCTTCATAAATATATAATCCACAAACTTAAAAAATCAGAATTATAACTTATCCTCTTCTAAAAGACTAATCACAATCGCGATATAAGATTATTAAATCTCTTAAATTGATCAGAGAAAGCAATTAGATCATTCCATCATCTACTACAGCCAGAATACAAATCTTCTTAAAACTGAAAAACAAATGTTTCAAAGTAAATCTTCATTAGCCTATTATTTACAGTCTTTTAAAACATTTTAAAAAGGATCCTTGAAACAAAGTTTCATTAGCATCCTTCTAGAAAGGGCTTTAATATCTTTCATTCTTCTAGCAATTTAAAAGCTACCAAATGTTCATTTCTACATTAGATTATTGATTCCTTGCCTTTTAACATCGCCATAACAGCTGCTTGACAAATTACCTCACCTCATTCCTCAGGGGGTAAGGACAGCATGATATCCATGAATTCAAAAATGGGACCACAAACTGATCAGTGACAGATGAGCTAATTGCGTCAGATGAATTAGACACTGCTCTAATAGACTAGCACTCATATAGCATTATACAATTAAATGCTTACACTCTAAATATTTTATTTGCCCTTAAGTGTAGAAGACAGACCTGTCTTAAATTTATTTTCATTTTAAAATATGTTAGCTTCAGAAAGTCAATAAGCTTGTACATGTTTGGAATAATTTCTACAGAAAGCCTAGGTTTTCAGAATACTCTGAATAGTTTGCACAACTTTTTCAGATTTGGCTTTATTTCAACCTAAGAGAACTGTAAGCCCCTAAATAGTCTATTAAGACAATTTTGAAAATATTTTCCAGATTTTCAGCAAAATAAAAGCCAAATGTATTTTCAAAGATACAGTAGATATACTTCAAAAGTGTACAGCAAAATACGTCTGTCGTATTTGCCTCGGTTCACTCTGATTAGTGCCAGAGAGATACAGAGTTAGTGAAATACAGAGGGAAAAGTTACTGAGATACAGAGAAAAAGCATACATAAACCATAATCTTGTAGTGTTCTGTAGAAAATAAAATACTGCTTTCCTCCTATAAGAATAACAAACTGGTGTGGATTTAAAGGCGCGTTTTAAATGAAGAGCAATTTCCAGCCAGATCACCCTTGGTAAATTAGCCTCTTACTGGACAACAACAATCCGCTCTTTTCTGAATTCAGTCAATCTCATAATACAAATTTACCAATTCCTTTAAAGTGATGAAACATATTGCTAGCTTAGCGTTTGAGACTGCATTAAATTTTCAATCATTAAAAAAACACAAAACACACTAAATCAACGGCCTTCTTCAAATACCACTTTTGCGATAGAGTGAGGGCGGTGGTGTTACTCCACCTTTTGTAACTACTCCCGTAACAATGTAGACATCCAAGAAACCACACACTGCGGAGCCGACTAGCTACTAATTCGCCAAGTTTCCTTCGACGTACCCCTTTTGTGACCCGAAAGCGCCACTGGGTCCCTAACCAGAGCCTCGGTCAGCAGGCTGGCTGCTGCCGCAGCTACGGTACCAAGTTTGCTCTCTCCTGCCGGGAGAGGAGACAGCGTTGGTTTTGTTTTGGAAGTTGGTGTCAGAGCAGCTACAAACTTTTTTCAGCATCCCTGCCTGGCTGCCAACTGGAGCTCTCCGCTCACTTCCTCACCAACTTGAACCACCCCCAAACAGTTGGAGAGTAAGCTGGAGTTAGGAACCGGCAGGAGCTGACACACTTACGAGAGGGGTTTGACACCGCGGAAAACTTTCACTTCCCGGCCCTTCGCCCGCGGACTCCGGGCCCTGGCTCTCGCTCCCACAGTTCTCCTCTACGGCAGGGCAAGGACACGGAGAGCAGCCGTTCTCCAGCCCCCGAAAGGACCCCCAAGCCCTCTCCCCTGCACTCCAGTGCTGTTCTGTACACAAAAGACACGGGCCAGCGAAGCTGTCGCGGCCCTATCTGGCCGGTGCCATCCTCCACCGCGCCCGCAACACCCGGTCTCCGGCCGCCCGCGAGGTCTCCCCCGGAGGCTTCCTGCCCCGACCCGGCCAGACAAAGCCCCGGCGGCCGGGCCGCCAGTCGCCAGCCGCCGGACTCGGGCCGCCGCGCTCTTACCCGGGCCTCATCCAGAGCGACGCCGGCGCCGCCGCTTCCCCCGGCCTTGGCGGCGGGGCAGCTGGCAGCGCGGGTCTTGGAGGAGCGGGTCCGAGAGGAGATGAAATGGCTGCTGCCTCCGGTCGCCCCAGGCTCCGCTCCGGCTCCAGGCCCGGGCCCAGGCGACTTGGACCCGAGAAGGCGCAGAGAGCTCTTCCGGGTGTTCACCATGGTCCAGCCGGGAGGACGGGGACCACGCCGCGCCCGCCGCGCCCCGGAGAGCTGTGGAAGGCCGGCCCGCCGGCCGGGCAGTCAGGGCCGGTGGAGCCGGGCCGGGAGACGAGCCCACCCGGACGCTGAGGAGCGCAGACGAGGACAGGCGACAGTAGGGCAGAGAACGGGAAGTCGGCGTGAGAAGGCAAGTAGCGACAGGCGGGAGCAATGCTCCAGGCCGACGGCTCAGACCGTCCGCCGGCTTCGCCCTCCTCAGCGGGAGCCGAGCGGAGCCGCCATGTCTGCCCCTTTCTCTCCCGTGCTCGCTCTTGAGCTCCGTGCGTCAGGGCTCCAGCGCCGCAGGGCCGACAAGATCGCTTCCGGCCGCGACCGCTGCGGGGCGCTGCAAGGCCAGTCAGCCCTTCCCTAGCCGGCTGCTCCCTCCGGTCCCCCCGCCCCTCCGGTAGGCCCCGCCCAGCGGCGTGACGTCAGGCTCAGCGGCCAGGGAAGGGACGCTCTGGGCAATGTCAACTCTGTGGTTTCCAGGCCTGGCCAGCCCTCTAAGAAGGGGGATGGGAAATACCCGAAGGCTCGCGGGAGGAGCCCTCTCACCCTGCCGGCCCGAGTACCCCAGCATCCCCACCATCACCCCAGGTGGCTTGGACCGAGCACCGAGCAAGCGGGTGGAAGGTGAAGGGGGAACCTGATGAACGAGGTCGCGGTGACCTGAGTTTGAATATGAGATACCGAAGGCGAGACGCTGAACTTGAGTAACACTTTTCATGGCTGTAAAAATGAGAGTGACAAGTGTGATAAAATAGATCTGTTCGGTATCTGGCACACACTGAGCTTTAAAAAGAACTAATACTAGAACCCTGCGTCTTTAAACAAAGCAAGGCAGGGTCTTTTTCTATAACCTTAGCCAGATGTAAGGCGGAGTCACAAAGAATGAATTCTTCCAAGCGCTTCCTTTATCACTGCCGCCCCCCGCCCGCGCAAGAATTAAGAATACAAAAAGCTGAACACAAAAATTTTTTAATGTGTGATTTAACTTTCATAGGAAAAGATTAAGGCACACGATTACTGTGGAAAGCTGCTGTAAAATAGGAAGTCTGTTCATTTCAAAAATTCTCAGTACGTTAGCGATAGAGAGCCCACTATTTATTGGGCAGAAGCTCTTCCTGTTTGCTACACTAAGAAAAATTGAAGATTAGTGAAAAGTCCTGTAAAGATCACCAAGCGGCATCAAAATTAGAGCATTCTACCCATCCAAACTCCCAGTGACCCTGGGAATGGACATAGTTTTTCTGTTTGGGGAGCAATGTGGATTCCAAGAAAGCTCACAAATCCCTCTTACACTAATTTGCAAACCACACCCTCCCCTAGACACCACCCACCACTTAAGCTTGGCCTCTCCTGGAGTGGAGACCTCCTAATGGCACCACACCAGGGTTTTTCTGCATCAGTTAGCTGTGGTCATTGAGCAGAATGATGTTTCATTTCCTGCAGAAAGAGGCTGGCTTTAAGTATTATAGACGTGTCCTGAAGGCTCCTCAAGGCATGCTGCAGCCTATGCCACCCACCCTAGCACTCCGTTGCACGGGGACCCCTGTCAGTGTTGGGTCCAGCCTCCTCCCTTCTGTTAGTGTGGTCCTTGCTCAGTAACAAAACCAGTTTGCCACCCAGTCCTACTCTGAGTCGTCCCTAGGCTCAACACTTTGCACTGCATACCCACTGAGTCCTACCAAGATCAGCCAGCATTCCTACTTGCAATTTGTCAGCATGAGGGAGGAGAGATCATGACTGCCTTTTCCATTATGAGTTCTTCATAATGGGCTATGATGAGCTTCTCCCTTACCCTCTCACAAAACTCCTTAGCCAACAACTTTCTCTGCAGGGGCTCATTGAAGCAGAAGGTTTTTCTCTGGGAGTCTGTCTCAGTATTGACTGCACTATTATAGTCTCCCAGAGCCTGCCCTATTTTATAAGTTTTAAAAAATCCTCACCCATACGCAAACCCGAAACCTGGGTTATGTGCCCTGATGGGGAATCGAACCTACAAACTTTCGGTGTACCAGATGATGCTTCAACCAACTGAGCCACACGAACCAGGGCTATTTTTTAATTCTTTATTCTTGTGAAAGCAGTTTTTGGTATTTGGAAGAGTTCACACGCCCATCTTCTGCAGTTACCAAGGAAGAGAGATCATTCTGAAGTTACTCTTTGAAAAATATTTTCTCTGACTTTATTTCTATAAATGTTTTTAAAAAAAGAAAAGTATCTTGAAGAGGTGTATGGTATGCAAATTAGCATACAAAGGCTTTGTGTGCTTTCCTCCTTTGTTTTGTTTCTGTGTTTGTTTTTGTAGTCCTAACTTGAGAAAGCCAGGTTGAGTTGGGTTATTATAATCTATACCATTTATTAACAACAGACATTTACTCTAAACCCAATTGGTGTTAAGTACTATGTCAGCTCAGGAAATAAGGAGGTTTTTAATAATAATAATCATAATAATAATAACAACAACAACATAGTTCTGGACCTCAAAGAGCTCACAGACAAGGAAGGAATAAAGGAGATAGGCAAGGGACCAGTAAGCTGCAACATGATGTTTTAAGAAAGAATGAGGTGGAGACCTCTAATTCAAGCAAATATGTTATGGAAAGCCTCTGAGAGGTAATAACTCCTGAGATGCATCTTGAACCACAAAATGGAGAAAGGAAACATTGTGGACAAAAGAAAGGAAGGCTTGAAAAAGATATGGAAGCCTTGCTTGTTTTCTACAACATGACCTCCCTTGCTTTCTCCCTCCTTCTTATAATCTTCCTTAAATTCCCTCCTTAATTTTAAATGCATAAATGAAGATGCAACCTGCCATTCTGCAGAGCATTTCAGATCTTGCTTCCCACAAGTTGTCAGTTTAGCTCAAATCAACTCTTATAAAAATTCTCTACAGGTTTGGATATTTTTTACATCGACAGCATGACCTTATATGTACACAATGCTATAGAATGTATTTTTTAAATATTTTTATTGATTTTTAATTTTAATTTTTTGTTGTTGTTTTTGGTATGTGCCCCTAGCGGGAACCGAACCCTGGACTCTCTGGTCCACAGGCCAACGCTCCAACCGCTGAGCCAAACTGGCCAGGGCTAAATATTTTTATTGATTTTTAGAGAGGAAGGGAATGGGAGAGAGAAAGAGAAACGTCAATGTGAGAGTGGAACATTGATCTGCTGCCTCCTGCACACCCCCTACCGGGGATCCAGCCTGAAACCCGGCATGTTTCCTAACCCAGAATTGAACCAGCAACCTTTTGGTGCACTGGACAACCCCCAACCAACTGAGCTACACTGGCTAGGGCCAGAATCTATTTTAAAACATACAACTATTAGAGCTAATAAATAAATTTGGCAAAGATGCTGGATATAAGAACAAAAATCAGTGGTATTTCTACATGCTAATGATTAAAAATCTAAAAAGGAAATTAAGAAAGCAATTCTTATTACAACAGCATCAAAAAGAATAAAATAGTAATAGGATCAAGGAGGTACAAGACTTGTACTCTGACAACTAAAAAATACTGCTGAGCCCTGGCCGGTTTGGCTCAGCGGTTAGAGCGTCAGCCCGCGGACCAGGGAGTCCCGGTTGGATTCCCGGTAAGGGCACATGCCTCAGTTGCGGTTGGTCCCCGCCCCATTTGGGGTCGTGTGGGTGGCAACCAATCAATTTGTCTCTCTCACGTGGATGTTCCTCTCTCTTTCTCCCTCTCTCCCTCCCGCTCTATCTGAAGATAAATGCAAAAATATCCTCGGGTGAGGATAAAAAAAAAAAAAAAAATACTGCTGAAAGAAATTAAAGACCTAAGTAAATGGAAAGACATTCATGTTCATGGTTTGAAAAACTTAACATTATTAAGATGTCAATATTCCTCAGATAGATCTATTGATTCAATGCAATCCCTATAAAAATCCCAATGGTCTTATTTTACAGAAGTGGAAGAGCTGACCCTAATTGCAAGGTACCTGGAGTTGTTAACAGCAGAGTTAGTCCTTGAGTTCAGCTAAGAAAGAATTCAGAGCCAAGATCTCTGGAGTAGGAAGTTTATTTAGAAAGTCAGAGAGGTAGAAGAAGTGAGCCAGCTGGGCTGCATGGACTCAAGAAACACATTACAGAGGCAAAAGAAGGGCCCTTGAGCTTAGGAGAAAGAAAGCAAAGATAAAGTACCTGCGAGAAGAGGAGGAAAGGTTCGGGGGAAAGGCCCTGGCGTGCTTGGGGCGGGGGGGGGGGGGGGGGGTAATGAGAGAATGAGAACACATATGCTCTGGGTCCTTCATCTTAAGGGGTTTTATCTATTTTCCAAAGGTGAGGATTTTAGGGGAGGTCTCAGGGGAGGACCTTAATAGAATATTCATCAGCTTTCCAAGTGTGTCCTTTCAGAGTTGTGGTCTCTACTGATTGGTTGGCACTAGTGTAGGGGGGTCAATAGTTATTGCAGCTGGTCCTGATGTCAGCCATGGCATCCTTCAACTGTTTTTGCTGCTTTTCTGGGCCTGGAACTAAAACACAACTGAGGCCTTAATGTTATCTCTAGTTAGACCAAACTCTTGTCTCTGTGGTCAACAGACACCCCCCCCCACACACACACACACACATACCCACACCCTGCCCCAGGCTTTGTTCCTAAGATTATCTGATGCTGATCAGAACCTCATTGTCCTGGAGGCTTAAGGGAGTGGCAGTGCAAGGGCTTATATGGGAGTCCTATGAGGCTATTCTCCAGCCCCCTTGCTCCTCCTCTAAGGGTGTCTAAACCACATGACTAGCAATATGGAAGGTCAAGGGGTCTAAACTACATGACTAGCAACATACTAGGGGAGGAAAGGTCACCCTGGGGGTAAGGTCCTAGCCTATGATACTTATTTTCCTGGTTTTGCCCATTGCTAGGCACCTGCGACTTTCCGCCCTGGTGACATTCTGTATTTGGCCTATCATTCCTGCTCTGTTCAAGTCTGTCTTACTACCTACTCTATCAGAATAATCAAAACAGTCTTGAAAAAGAACAACAAAGTTGGAGGGCTCACACTTCCTGATTACAAAACCTACTACAAAGCTACAGTAATCAAAACACTATGGTACTGGCCATGGCCAGTGTGGCTCAGTGGTTAAAGTGTCGCCCAAGCACCAAAGGTTTTTGGGTTTGATTCCCGGTCAAGGGCATGTACCTGGGTTGCAGGTTAAATCCCCAGCCTAGTCTCAGTAGATGCGGTAGGCAACCAATGGATGTGTCTCTCTCACACTGATGTTTCTCTGTCTCTCTCCACCTCCCTCCCTCCTTTCCACTCTCACAAAAAAAAAAAAAAAAAAAAAAAAAAAAAATCAATGGGAAAAATATCCTTGGGTGTGAGAGTTAAAAATAAATAAATTTAAATTAAAAATATATATTATAGTATTGGCATAAGAATAGATCTTTAAATAAATAGAATAGCATTTTTGAGTCCAGAAATAAACCAATACATCTATGGTCAACTGATTTTTTTTTTTTTTTTTTTTAATCCTCACCCGAGGACAGGACATTTTTGCATTTATCTTCAGAAAGAGAGGGAGGAAGAGAGAGAGAGAAACATCGATGTGAGAGAGATGCATTGACTGGTTGCCACCCACACGACCCCAAGCCGGGCTGGGGATGAACTGCAACCAAGGTAGTGCCCTTAGTGGGAACCCAACCCGGGACTCTCTGGTCCGCGGGCCGACGCTCTAACCGCTGAGCCAAACCAGCCAGGGCTCAACTGATTTTTGACAAGGTAAGAATCCTCTCTTTATCAAATGGTGCTAGGGGGAAGGAAAGGAGGGAGGGAGGGAGGAAGGAAGGGAGGAAGGAAGGAAGGGAGGAAGGAAGGGAGGAAGATTGGTTCATATAAGAGCCAAAGAAAAGTCTTTGCATAAATGAATCAAAGTAACTCCTTAGTGCTGGCTTCAACAGACAGGATTTCTGGAGCACTGGTTTGAAAGTAGAACTCACCACAGCATTCCAGAATCAATCACTGAACAGAAAATGAGTTCAAAAGATTCACGAGATGCCTTTACCTGGCTGGGGATGGCAGGGATTTGTAGGTAAGGCCCCATCTCATTTTGAATCCTGGCATTAAAAACTGTCAAGTAAAAAAACAAATCTGGATTTAGACAAATGAGACTTTATTTTTAAAAATTATTGCAAAGAAGGAAAGAGACACTCTATTGCAGTAAGGTAGAAGGGCAATTACGGTAGGGAAAATACTCAACTGTCCAAAAAAAACAAAACACCTAGCTTTAGGTGAAGAGAGACTTTATTGTAGGAGATTATTCCAAGAAGAAAGGAACTATTGCAATGGGGAATGTGGTGTGAGGAGGTGACTGTTGCTATAGGGAACTCACTGACTGCACACGATCTGCAACTGTCTCCAAGGTCAGTTGCTCTTTTCTTTCACAGGGAACAAAGGCTAGAAAGAATCGGCTCTGGGGACGTGGGATGAACCTGTGGAGGTGGCAGTGATCACACAGCAGATCAGAGAATGTTTTACAGGGAAGTCAGCCTCTTTTTCAGGAGTGGTGGATAAGAAGGGGTTGTACGCTGGCTCAGGTTGAGGGTGGATCAAAGTTTAGGAGGCTGGAGGAAGGAGAGAAGTTTAACAAAAGTTTGGTCAAGTCAAGGTAGCCGGTATTTTGCCCACGTTGGTCAGTGAGTACAAGCAGTTCAGCTAATCATGTATGAGGCAAAAATGGGAATTTGAAGGGTCTGTGTCTGACCCTGTCCTAGGTAAACTGGGGGCCATCCACGAGTCACATCTAAATCACATGGGCAAGGTGGTTCCTTGCTGTAAACCTTTTCAAGAACACAAAGGGGTGCGGAGGGATCCCTTTAACCGTCGCTTTGCAGAATCTCGGGGTTCAGGTCCAAGTTCAACACTGTCAGAGTGCAGGGACCTCTCTCCACCGATTCAATCCAAGGCTGAAGAGGTGCAGCGAGGAGGAGACGCTGGCTTCTCAGATGAGCCCACACCTAGCTCCCTGCTTCTTCCGCGCAGGGGTGAAGTGGCATCTAGCAGCCAAGCCGGCAGCAGGAAACTGGTGGCCGCCATGAAGCTGGTAACTCCGAGGCCAGACGCGACCGCCGCCGCCAGCCCCGCCCCCACGCGCGCTCTCGGGGCTGCGCAGCGCCGGCCACGGCGCGCGCCCGGCGGCGGCCACGGAGGGAGGCGGGCTGGGTCCCTGAGACGCGGCCCGCGAGCCTGAGGGTCTGGGAGCTGCGGTGCCCCGGCTCTGACGAGCTCCAGTCCGGCGGCCGCAGCGCCCGCGGCCCCTGCGCGAGCTGAGGACGAGGCCGGGAGGGGACAGCGCGGCGCGTCCCCCTCCACGGCCACGCCCGGAGGTGAGTTTCCCGGGGCCGCGCCGCGTTCGGCGCGGAGCGGGGCTGGGCTGTCGGCTCGCAGCCGGGCTGGGGCCGGCGTTTCCCGGGCGGGGCGGTGGGGATCGTTGGGTCCGGCGGTGCTGCCGCGCTGGTCTTTGTCTGGGTAGCCCGGTTCCCGCTAGGTCTCGGCCCCCGCGTCTGCGATCCCGAAAGGGCGCCATCGGGCGGCGGCGGGGCGAGACTCCTGCCCAGCGCAGGTGAGCCGGGCTGTCGGCTGCTGACTGCTTGCTTCCTGAGTGCGAACTCCGTGAAAAAACATCAGTTGGTTTTCTCATTCCAAAAAGGCTCAGAAACTTCGAGTTATGTGCTGTCAAAATGTCCCGATTTCCAGAGGCAATCGCTGCAAAAGCACAGTACGGAAATCCAAGGCAGATCTGTTTGGGATTGACATTTCTTACTTTACTTCGTTACCAGTCTCCCACAACTCACTTTATTTTGCAGGTTTGGTGTTCGCTGTTTTCGTGCTTAATTTCTTTTTTCTGTGTGTCTGTTTTTCTTTTTACTCGCAATTTGTTGCTTCTCAGCAATAATGAACGTGTGTGGTGTTCAGTGTTGATTCCTTCGTATGTGATCTGAGATCATTGAAAATAAAGATGGGAAACTTACAGTGTGTATTGATGTCAATGTGGAACTGTGAAGTGTGATTGTAAGCGTCATGAAAATCAACTTCCTTAGTTCATAGTCATGGCTCAAGTATGTTTGGGGAGTGTTTATACGTTTTTAAATTATAGTTTAGTTTTAGTGGGACAAACTTTAAAAATTGATGTTGTCTTCCAAATATGTGGAAAGTCGCATTGACTTAATATGCAATTTAATTCAATGAATATCGAGCATCTGTGTGAAACAGTAACGTTAGTGCTAGGCACTGGTGGAATCCAAAAATGAGTGAGAATTGTGTGCAGGATGGAGGGAGTGATTAAACACACAAATAATAATGATACAGGCAGAATACAGTACTAGCAGACACTACTAATTATTGACCACTGACTGACTCCTAGTCCTGTACTGTGGTAAATACTTTACATGCATACTTTAATTACTTAATACTTAATGTTAATTACTTAATAACTTATCATTCATTTTTTTTAGTATCTACTGTGTGCTGAATGCTAATGATATTGATGTAGTAGGCAGTTAGACAGACGTGAAGAGAGTAGGAACCATAGACCAGGTACAGAAAAGTCACCATGTTGGAAAGCCCTGGGTGCCTAGCAATGGGCAAAACTGGGAAAACAAGTATTGTAGGGTGGGACCTTGTCCCCAGGTTGACCTTTCCTCCTCTGGCATGTCTCTAGTCTTGTGGTGGACCCCTTAGAGGAGGAACAAGGGGGCTGGAGAATAGCCTCATAGGACTCCCATACAAGCCCTTGCGCTACCACTCTCTTAAGCATTAAGCCTCTAGGACAATGAGGTTCAAATAATCAGCATCAAATAATCTTAGGAACAAAGCCTGGACCACAAAGACAGAGTTTTGGTCAAACTAGATAGAGATAACATTAAGGCTTCAGTTGTGTTTCAGCTTCAGGCCCAGAAAAGCAGCAAAAGCAGATGAAGCAATGCAGTGGCTGACATCAGGACCAGCTACAATGACTAATGACCTCCTACCCTAGTGCTGACCAATCAGTCAGTAGAGACTCCAACCCTGAAAGGATAGGTCTTGAAAGTTGAATATTCTATTGAGGTCCTCCCCTAAAACCCCCACCTTTGGAAAACAGATAAAACCCCCTAAGATGAAGGACTTAGAGCACTCAAACACCCTCCCTCTTTCCCCCTTCCCCATCTCCTCTCCCCTCCCCCTCTCTTCTCTTCCCCCCTCCCCCCTCCCCCCTTTTCCCTCCCCTCTCCTCCTCTTCCCTTCCCCTCCCCTCCTCTTCTTTCTCTGTCCCGAAAGAGGGAAGAAAGTCCAGGCAAAGAAAATAGGTTCCTGGGAAACAGAGGCTTGGGAAGATTTTGAGAATTGAAAGGTCAGAGCAGTTGGATTGAATGTAGAAAGCAAAATGGGGCTGTCCTTAGGGCCAGAGAGATGATTCAGGACCGCTTAAGCAATGTTAAGAATTTGCGACCAATTTTTTTTTCTTTCTCTTTCTTTAAACTTTTATAGAGAACTTTTCAAATCACTCAAATATAGTGATAGAATATAGTACAGTGAACTCCCCTGTAATTTTATCCAAAGGGTTTGGACTTTATTCAAAAGACAGTGGGAGATTTTTGAAGGGTTTTAAGCAGGAAAGTCCCACAATCAAATTTGTATCTTAATCAATTTCTACACATCTGTGTAGAAATCAGATTGGATGTGGATATGAACGGATGTGAGGAAACCAGCTAGAGATGATGGTTAATAGCTGTGAAGATAAGGCAAATTCTAAGGGTACGTAATTGATCTCTCCTTGCTGTGTTAGTAAATCTGTATTCATACCTTTTGGAGAAATCATGGCAGATTTTCTAAAAGAGATTATATTTGAGATGGGTTTTGCAAGGTAGATAACATTTCAGGAACCCTGGAATAAGACTGTCTTGGTGTCAAAGGATGGCTGACAAGGTGACCTTGACAATCCCTGCCGAAGTTTTGCCTTTCAGAATTTTTAAAAAATGTGTTTTTATTGATTTTTAGAGAGAGTGGAAGGGAGAGGGAGAGGGAGAGGGAGAAACATCAATGAGAGAGAAACATCGATAGGCTGCCTCCTGCATGCCCCTCACTGGGGATCAAGCCTGAAACCCAGGCATGGAACCCATGACCTCTTGGTGCGTGGGTCAATGCTCAACCACTAAGCCACACTATCTGGACCAGGATTTTCTCATCCAAATTACTTTTGTCACTGTCACCTTGGTCCTTAGGTGCATATAACTCACACATGAACAATTCTTCCTAGAAGACACAAATGTATTTTCTTTTTTACACAGATTACAGTTAAGATAAGCTGAAACTTTCCAAAAGATTTCATATTTTTATTACTTAATAGTTAGTAAACTATAATTCATAAAATATGCAAATAAACTGTCTTAAAGTGTCTGATTCTGATGCTACCATAATTTGCTCTTGGAGGCGTACTTCTGTTCCACAGAGCTAAGTGAAGAAACTCCACATGGAAATGCGATCCATTGGTTTCTTTTCCCTTGTGTTTAATGCCAGGAATGGCTTTACCCTTAAGGATAAAGATAGCACACCCAGTGATACAATATCTTGATACAAATTCTTATCTTTCAAAAATGTAGCCTCTTTTATCTATATAAAAATAAATAAAATTGGTAATATGCAAATGTTTTCTATTAGAAGTCTAATGTATACATTGAAAAGACTAAATCTCTTTTTTTTATTTAATCCTCACCCAAGGATATGTTTATTGATTTGAGAGAAAGAAACATCTATGTGAGAAACACCCATCAGTTGCCTCTCCTACCCCCACCCCCCCAAAATTTTTGCTGTACAGAATGGTGCTCCAACCAACTGAGCCACACTGGCCAGGGCACTAAGTCTGTTTTGACTGGATTTTCTTTTTAGTGGCTATGTTCCAAAAGCTCAGTCTACTCTGTCTCCTGACTGATTTTGTCACTGCAGTTGTTGGGAGTAAGTGGGATAATATTTAGGAAGGTGTTTGGTAAACTGTGATATACAATACAAATGTAAGATGGTAGTGGTACTAATTGAAAGTAAACTGAAGCAAAATGAAGAAATTATTCATCTGCCCATTCTGAGGCCCACTTCATGCTCACAATTTAGATATTTGTCAGATGGCTTTTTTTATTCTCTACTGTACAGAACATGATTTAGATTCATTCATGTTACATGACTGTGATAATTGTGGAAGCTCACTCAATGGATATAAATAAATTTTACATGGTTTGAAAATTATGTAGCCAGTATTCTAGTACAAGTCCATTTGAAACCAAGATCTCTTAATTCTCTTTTGCTATCATAAAACAAGCAAAACAGTTTATCAGTAGCCTATAACTAGGAAATGATGAATAATATTAGTAATTTGCTAGAGAACAGTAATCTGTTAATGGGAAACATAGTAAAGTACTTTAAGGATGGTTACTCTTTGCTTTGCACTTTCTCTGTAAGCTTGTGGAAGAAACAGGACGTGTGCAAGTCATGATACCTGTCCTCAAGGATCTTGGATCCAGCAGAGAGACTAAAAGACACAACAGAAACAATAGTAAACAATATCAGACAATATGATTTAAATGAAGAAAACCTAAATGCTTTAGGAGAGGAGTATTAATGAGGGTTTATTATTTCACCTTGTAGATCCACTGGTAGAAGTGGATCTTGAGTTGGGACTTTGAAGGATGATTGAGATTTTAATGCCTTATAAGGATAGTTACAATGTGAGCCAAGAAGTGAAATGAATATATTATGTTTACAATACAATAAGGAGCATATCTAAACTAAGGGATTATTTTAGAGTAGTTAAAAATAATGTTGGAAAACTGTCAAGTGAAAAAACAAACAGCACCACCAAAATGGAATGTCCACAAGGGCTAGGATCTTTGTCTATCTTGTTCAGTATGTATCCCAAGCACCTAGAATCATGTCTGATATACAGTAGTTGCTGAATATACATTTTTAATATTTTTAAAAACTTTACTTAGGTATAATTTATATGCAATAAGATGCACATATTTAAGACATACCATTTAAAAAATATTTTAGTATGAAATATTTTCATTTTAAGTATTTTTATTTAAATATTAACTACTATTAAAATATTAAATAGTATTCAACTTTTTCTATAATATATGTGTGTGTGTGTGTGTGTGTGTGTGTGTATATATATATATATATATATATATATATATATATATATATTTTATCCTCACCTGAGGACATTTTTTCATTTTTTGTTCAGATAGAGTGGGAGGGAGAGAGAGGAAGAGAGAGAAACATCTACGTGAAAGGGACACATCGAGTGGCTGCCACCCGCACGACCAACCAGGGCCGAGGACAAACTGCAACCGAGGTACATGCCCCTAGCAGGAACCAAACCTGGGTCTCCCTGGACCGCAGGCCGACGCTCTAACCGCTGAGCCAAACTGGCCAGGGCTATGTATATATTTTTTAATCCCCACCCGAGGATATTTTTCTATTTATCATCAGACAGAGTGGGAATGAGGGAGAGAGAGAAACATTGATGTGAGAGAGACACATTGACTGGTTGCCTCCCGCACCGCAACCCAGGTGTGTGCCCTTGACCAGAATTGAACCCGAGATTCATTGGTCGGAGGGCCGGCGCTCTAACCACTGAGCAAAACCAGCCAGGGCTGTGTCTATAATGTTTTATTTCTTAAATAAAGAAAAAAGAAGTAAGTCAAAATATAAATTTTTCTGAATCGGAAGGGTAGGGATGGGTGTTTATATTTTTCTCTATTTTTTTGTGTATATTTGAAAAGGAAGCAATTTTTAAAGGGAAGCAATTAAACAGTTTTAGAAATGATGAGATTTGAAGGATAAAGTCTTAGAAGAAAAGATTAGTGAACATGAAACTCTGTTTTTCTGAATGTATTTTTAATTTGTTTTCTGGTTTTTAAAACTTGTTATCAAAGTAACATGTATACATAGTTTAAAGGGATAGGGTGGCTTTAGTGACTCCTACCTTACCCTCTAGCCAAAAGGTAGAGTCTGGAATTATTGTTGGGGATGCTGCTGAAGGTGCTGTCCCCACCTGTGTTCCTACTCACTCCTCTGCCCCTTTGAATTTCCTCCTTTCTTCCTGTCAGTTTCATGTAGTTTTTCAGAATTTCTCACAATTTTCTCATGAATGGGTTAAGGAATGAATTCACTATCAGTTTATATTCAAGCCCTAATGAAAACAAGGTATTTAAGACAATTTTCAAGAATAGGATATTTTCCAGAGCAGACTCCACTGTTCAACTTTAATTCCTAGCAAAACAGAGGCTGCATGGGAATTAGTTCTCCAGCCAAATGGGTGGTGGCAGTGGGCCCAGCTCCATCTGCAGTAGGAAACTGGAATGGAAGTCAGGACCTAGTATCAGGCAGACTCCGATTTCCTCCTTCCACTGGCGCCTCAGTTACCCACATTACCTTTACCTCCAGATCCTTTGGAGACGTCTAAGTGGGGCCAGTAGATTATTCTAGTGCCCATTTTCCTTCTGGTTCTCATTGCTTTGGGATGGGTCTGGTGGACCGTCAGTGGCTATGACTGACATTTGCTTTCTATTTAAATATGCTTTAAACTTACTTTTTTTTTTAATCCTGACCCAAGGATATTTTCATTGATTTTTTTTGTTTTTTAGAGAGAGGAAGAGAGGTGGGGTGGAGGGAGAGAAACATTGATGCGAGAGAGAAACATCCATCGGTTGCCTCCCCTGCCCTCCCCCCCCACCAGGGATCTAACCCGAAACCTAGGTATGTGCCTTGACCAGGAATCAAACCCTCAACCTTTGGGTGTATGGGATGACACTCCAGCCAACTGAGCCACCCAGCCAGGGCTTAAAACTTACATTTTTAAGTAGCAGTGTTGTATTTGCTTTTTGTATATGTACTCTCCAGAGAGAATTTAAGAAACATTCTTTTTTAATAATTTTTTTATTGGTTTTTAGACAGAGAGGAAAGGAGAGCGAGAGAGAGATAGAAACATCAATGAGAGAGAACATTGATTGGCTGCCTCCTGCATGCCCCCCACTAGTGATCAGGCCCACAACCCTGGCATGTGCCCTGACCGGGAATCGAACCGGCGACCTCTTGGTGCATGGGTCTATGCTCAACCACTAAGCCACACTGGCTGGGCTAACAAACATTCTTATTTGATATGGTCTGTTTGAGAGTTGAAATATTTTTAATGCTTTGTAGAAATCTAGCTTGATTATGTCTCCTTTTTGGGTAAAGTGTTTTTCTTTAGTTTTAAATCTGTATTATAGTCTCTGGGATCATGATATCATAAACAATGTGTCATAACCTAATAATAACATAGTCTTAACTATATTGTTTAAGCACATATAAAAAGAAGTTGTAATCTGGTTTGGGGTGACTTTGAAAGTGTAGTCATGAATTGAAACTAACATATAGCTTTATTAAAGCATTGCACTCTAGTATTTTTTTAAAGCTTATTTAATTTTAAAACATTAAAAAGTCATTGCTTTCTTTTTTTTTTAATTAATTTATTTTTGTTACAGATGTTTCTCCTTTTTTCCCCATTGACACCCTCCTCCCCATCCCTCTACCCCTTCCCCAGCTTTGTTGTCCATGTCCATCAGTTATGCATACATGCGTATAAGTTCTGTGAGTCATTGCTTTCTTTTTCTTTCTCTCCATAATCAATGTTGTTGTGTTTTCCTTAGTTAAATAACCAGACATTCCAGATTACATAAAACAGACTTTATTTTTCCTAACTTGATTTGCAAGCCAAGGAAAGGTTCAGTTATCCTCTAGTTTTTTGCCTGGAGGCTATTAGTCTCAGTTACCTGATGAGCCTCAATTGAATGAAAAAATCCCTCAGTTATAAGAGGATTTCCAGCCAGTGGGGTATTTGCTCCCTATCAGACTTTAGATGTTAATGAGCCTCAATTTGCATTTCTCTGGCCTGGTGGTGTTGAATTCCTGCAGGAGTGGCCTGGAGGGGCCATTGCTTCTCCCTGGGGCTCTGGGAAGGGGCTCTTTGAGTAAGATGGCTACTGTCCCGTGGGGGAGTGATTCAGTACAAGACTCCTGGTGCTCTCCCATGCAGCTATCAGCTCTCTCCTGAGCCAGGAGCCCCGGACTCTCTCCACACAGTTCCAGTCCAGTGCGCTCTCCCTCTGCCGGAGCCCAAGGTGAGAGGCTGTAGCTGATTTGGGGCTTTTAAAAACCCGCTTTCTCTGGGGGAAGTGCACACTGCTAATACAGCCCTCATTGCTGTCCTTGGACTCCCAGCCCAGCCCCACATGCCTCTGCAGTTCCTACCAGGCTCGATTTGGTGTCTTCTTTCTGTCCCTGGTTGTACTGGCTGTCTTCCAGCTGCTCTTCAGTTGTTTTTTTCCCGATGATTTGTCTTTATTTTAGTTGTAATTCCAGCTTGGTCCTGGGAGATGGTCTGTGTAGCTTCCATTCACTCTGCCACCATCTCGTTCTCGACTTTTCCTAACTTAAATTTTGACAACTGACAACTTTAATTTTGCAGTAGGCAGGCAGTTCATAACTATTGTCTGTGTTTGATTTCTCATAGCATGTTTGTGTGCTGCTACTCTTTATCAAAGAAAGGTGGACATGAATATAGATATTTGTTTATATTAGAAAAAATAAGGCTACCCATAAGTTGGGAGAGAGAGGACAGGGTGGGAAGGGCAAGGATGGAAGCTGGATTTCTCTGAATATATCTTGTTTTTTAGGTTAACTTTGACTTTTTTTTTTTTTTTTTAAGAGAGAAAGGAAGGGAGAGAGAGATAGAAACATCCATGTGAGAGAAAACATCCATCGGCTGCCTGCCAAACACCCCCTACTGGGGATCGAGCCCTGACCCAGGCATGTGCCCTGACCCAGAATTGAACCAGGATCTCTCAGTCTATGGGATGACGCTTAGTCCACTGAGCCACACCAGCTGGGCTAGGTCAACTTTGGAACCATATAAATATTTTACACTCTTAAGAAACAAATTAACTGAATTGACTATCAAGTAAATGGTAACACCACACAGGAATTATTTCAAGAAATTTAAAACAGTAATTTTATTGTGTATCCTAGTGACAGCTTTGAGTTTGGTCACTTGTTCTTAAGACCCTTTAAGTGTTACTTTAGGGACATAATAACTTATGTAAAAGAATATGGATGCATGCGTAAGAATGAATTATTTAAAATGCTAAATTTGCAACTTTAGCTTTTGTTTCTGTTTACCTTTACAGTAAGGCAGAAAAGAATGAAAGAAGTAGATAATCTTGACAGTATAAAAGAAGAATGGTAAGTTAATTCAATCTATGAAGTTTCTTTGTTATTAATGCCTTTGTTAGTATCTTCTTCTGTTTGTGATGCATTTCACTGACTGGGATAGTAAGTGTTCATTATGATAATCTCAGTTAAATATCTAATAGTAATATATTTTATTTTATTATTATTTTTAATCCTTACCTGAGGATATTTTTCTATTTATCTTCAGATAGAGTGGGAGGGAGGGAGAGAGAGAAACATCGATGTGAGAGGGATACATGGACTGGTTGCCTCCCACCGGATCCGACCAAGGCCGGGGCTGAACCGCAACCGAGGTATATGCCCTTGACCGGAATCAAACCTGTGACTCAGTGGTCCATGGGCCGACACTCTAACCTCTGAGCAAAACCGGCCAGGGCTAATAGTAATACATTTTAAAGTAATTTTTTTTTTACCATTACTGCATTGAATGGATTTTTAAAAATAAGTTTTTATTGAGTTCAGAGAGAAGCAGTGAGAGGGAGAGAGAGATAGAACATGGATGCGAGAGAAACATTCACAGCTGCCTCCCACATGCCCCCCCGCACCCCCCGGGGATTGAGCCTGCAACTCAGGTATGTGCCCTAACCAGGAATCACATCTGCAACCTCCTGGTCGGGCTTGAATGGATTTTAACGAAGTCACTAAATCTTCTTGTTGTAAATAAACATTGTTGGGCCCAGCGGGTGTGGCTCTCTGGTTGAACATCGACCCATGCACCAAGAGGTCGCTGGTTTTAATTCCCGGTCAGGGCACATGCTCAAGTTGTGGGCCCGATCCCCAGTGGGGGGCATGCAGGAGGTGGCCAGTCAGTGTTCTCTCTCATCGATGTTTCTATCTCTCTCTCCCTCTCCCTTCCTCTCTCTCTCAAATCAATAAAGAAAAAATAAAATAAAATAATGATAATAAACATTGTGGGGACAGTTTATGTGACAATTGCCAAAAAGTATTTTTAAGAATTTAAGTGAAATAAACACATTCTTCATTGGTTAAAAAACAAACAAAAAAATTGTTAAAGTTTTCTCTTTTTGCATATTACTTCTGTTATATAAGTGAGAAATTCAAGTAACTGCTTCATTAGCCTCTTGTGTTGGAGTCAAAGTGGAAATATGATGGTTTTGGAGTCAGATAATCCTAGGTTTGAATCCTGGCTCTCTTCTACTGCCTCTCTGGTCTTTGAGCAATTTAGGTAGATTAACTGAGTTTCAAAATCTCATCTATAACCTGGGGCTATACCTGAATTAGAGAGTCAGTGTAAAACACTTAGCATAGTATTAGCATATAGAAGGCACTCAATAAATGGTGAATGCAAAATCTATGGTTCTTATCGATATAGAATACTTTAGTCTCACTTATCTGAGGTGAAATATATTTTGTATTATACCCTTTGTTTTAAGTCCTTGAGGTAATTTCTTTCATTCGTAGTTCATTTAAGGAGACAGAAAAGTATTTATTTCACACTTACAAATACTTTGAAAATGCTTCTATACCAAACAAACATCTGTTATTTTTTTTTGCTAGAGTGTTTATTGTTTTATTTATATTTGATACTGTATAATCGTGAGATTGTGTCAGGGGTCTCTAAGACCACCCCCGGGTTTGATCGTTTGCTGAGAGGATTCACAGCACAGAATCATGCTATGATTTATTATAAAGGAAGGATACAAAGCAAAATCAGCAAAGGGAAAAAGAGCGCTGGGGCAAAGTCCAGGGTAAACTTAACAAGCTTCCAAGAGTCCTCGCCCAGTGGAGTCACCTGGGACACACTTAATTCCCCCAGGAATAAGTTATGACAGCCCATGTGAAATGATATCTACCAGGAAAGGTCGTTGAAAATGAGCCTAGGCTTTTTCTTGGGGACTAGTCACATACTAAAATTCCAGACTCTCGTAAGGAAAGTAAGCAGGGCTTTCAAAGGGTAGCAGCCATGCCTGTGCTACGTTAACACTTTTCTACCCAGAAATAAATTGAGTGACTAATTGAAAAGACTAAACTTAACTTAGGACTTTTTTTTTTTTTTTTTATCCTCACCCGAGGACATTTTTTCATTTTCTGTTCAGATAGAGTGGGAGGGAGAGAGAGAGAGAGAAACATTGACGTGAAAGGGACACATCGAGTGGCTGCCACCCGCACGACCAACCAAGGCCGGGGACAAACTGCAACCGAGGTACATGCCCTTAGCGGGAACCGAACCCAGGTCTCTGTGGACCGCAGGCCGACGCTCTAACCGCTGAGCCAAACCGGCCAGGGCAACTTAGGACTTTTTAAAAACAACTTTATTGAGACCTGATTCACATACCATATAATTTATGCATTTAAAGTATTCAATTCATTGATTTTTACTACATCACAAAGTTATGTAACTGTCACCACAGTCAATTTTATAACATTTACATCACCCCCCAAAGAAACCCCATAGCCATTAGCGGTCATAGCCCATTCTCCTACACCCTGTCCCTGACAGCCACTAACGTACTTCCTGTCTCTGTAGATTTGCCTATTCTAGGCATTTCATATAAAGGGGACTGTATACTATGTGTTCTTCTGTGACTGCCTTCTTTCATTTAGCATACTGTTTTTAAGCTTCATCTTTGCTGTAGCATGTATCAGTATTTTGAATTTAATTAAATAATTAGTAAGCTGTCTACACAAAAATAGTAGCAATAGAGTTTATCATTTTCTTTGTAACAAAAATATATTTTGTTAGAAACAGCAGTCCAGTAAAAAATGAAAATGATTTTCTAAGTGTATAAGTTGCTCAAAGACTATAAATGGTCAGGATCCATGTTTACCACGTGTGCTACCGAAGCATACTCGGATATAAATCCTTCACCAAATGAACAGCAGCTAGTTGATAACCTTATTTATGCAGAACATTGTAGTGAACGAGAAAGTGAGCAAAAGAGGTGGTTTTGTAGCCAGAATAGATGTTTCAAAGTCCCTTTCTTGAAACTTGTGTGCTTTTTGTCACTAGAGAAACTCCTGAGACATCAAGACTATTTACTTACTCATAGCAACTTTGGTAATCTGGTTTCCAAATTATGAAGAGGAGTGTTGATATTTGAATCAGAAAATGATAGTGACAAGTAAGGAAAAGGATGACAGCGTAGTAAACAAAGATGAAATAATAAAGTTCTCCAGATTATTTAGTATTACAGCAAGTCTGCATGCATCTGTATGTCCATGGGATTTTGCTATATTATAGCTTAATATAGTAAAATATAAAGGGGTTTCCTGAATTATGAAGAAATATTGAATTAAATGTGGTGTACTTTCCTACTGTTTTCCTCTCTGTCCAGGAATGTTTTTCATGCTTTTTTTTAAAAAAAATTTTTTTCTTTTCTTTTTTTTAACCCTCACCTGTGGACATTTTTCCATTTGTTCAGCTAGAGTAGGAGGGAGAGAGAGGAAGAGAGAGAGAGAGAAACAACGACGTGAAAGGGACACATCGAGTGGCTGCCTCCCGCGCGACCAACCAGGGCCGGAGACAAACTGCAACCGAGATACATGCCCTTAGCGGGAACCGAACCCAGGTCTCTCTGGACCACAGGCCGACGCTCTAACCGCTGAGCCAAACCGGTCAGGGCAAAAATTTTTTTCTTTATTGATATTAGAAAGAGAGGAAGAGAGAGATAGAAACATCGATGGGAGAACATTGATCGGCTGCCTCCTGCATGCCCCCCACTGGGAATCAGGCCCACAACCTGGGCATGTGCCCTGACTGGGAATTGAACTGGTGACCTCTTGGTGCATGGGTCAATGCTCAACCACTGTGTCACACTGGCCGTGCTCTTTTAAAAATTATTTTATTATTAATAAACTATTTTTTTAGGAGTAGTTTTAGATTTATAATAAAATTGAGCAGGAGATACACAGTTCCCATATCCCTATACACCTCCCCTCCCCCCGACACACACAGAGTTTCCTCTAATATTAACATTTTATATTAGTGTGGCATATTTGTTACAATTGGAAACCAATGTTGATATATTATTATTATTATTTTTTTTGTATCCTTACCCGAGGACACTTTTTTTTTTTTTGCATTTATCTTCAGATAGAGCTAGAGGGAGAGAGGGAGGAAGAGAGAGAGAGAAACATCAATGTGAGAGAGACACATCGAGTGGCTGCCACCCACACGACCCTAACCAGGGCCGGGGACAAACCGCAACCGTGGTACATGCCCTTAGCGGAAACTGAACCCAGGACTCTCTGGTCCACAGGCCAATGCTCTAACCGCAGAGCCAAACTGGCCAGGGCAGCACTTGCCTTTTGTGTGTTAATTCTATATCCTGCAACTTTGCTATAATTGTTTATTAGTCCCAGGAGTTTTTTGTTGTTGATTCTTTGGGATTTTCTATGTAGACAGTCATGTCATCAGCAAACAAAGACAGTTTTATTTCTTCCTTCCTGCTTTATGTACTTTTTATTTCCTTTTCTTGCCTTACTGGTTTAGCTAGGATTTCCAGTATGGCATTGAAGAGGAGTGGTGAGAAGGGACATCTTTTTCTTGTTCCTGATCTTAGGGGGAAAGCATCTAGTTTCTCACCATTAAATATAACATTAGCTGTAGGTTTTTTATAGATGGTCTTTGTCAAGTTGAGGGAGTTCCTCTCTATTCCTACTTTGCTGAGAGTTTTTATCATGGGTTTTGGACATTGTCAGATTTTTTTTTCTGCATGTATTGATAAGATCATACGATTTTTCTTCTTTAGTGTATTGATGTGATGAATTACATTAATTGGTTTTTAAATGTTGAACCTGCCTTGCATACTTGGTATAAATCCTACTTAGTTGTGGTGGAGGATTCTTTTAACATACTGTTGTATTTGAAATGCTAATATTGTGTTATCTATGCTCATGAGAGATAATGTCCATAGTTTTCTTGTCATATCTTTGTTTGGTTTTAGTATTAGGGTAATGCTGTCTTCATAGAATGAGTTGGGAATGTTTCCTTCTGCTTTTACTCTCTGGAAGAGATTGTAGAGAATTGGTGTCATTTCTTCCTTAAATTTTTTAAATATGTTTTTATTGATTTTATAGAGAGAGGAAGGGAGAGGGAGAGAGAGAGAGAGAGAAACATTGATGAGATCATAAATTGGCTGCCTCCTGTATGCCCTCTACTGGGGATCAAGCCCACAACCTGGGCATGTGCCTTGACCAGGAGTCAAACCATTGACCTCTGGTGCATGGGACGATGCTTAACTAACTGAGCTCACCGGCCGGGCTCTTCCTTAAATGTTTGATA
This sequence comes from Tadarida brasiliensis, assembly GCA_030848825.1. Lineage (NCBI taxonomy): Eukaryota > Metazoa > Chordata > Mammalia > Chiroptera > Molossidae > Tadarida > Tadarida brasiliensis. The sequence continues at coordinate 64,885,802 of CM061270.1, read as the reverse complement.
GAATTCATCAGTGAAATAATTCATGCTTGCTGTTTCTGTTTTGGAAGATTATTAATTATTGGTTCAATTTCTGTAATATATGTAGGCCTATCCATGTTATCTATTCCTCTATATGTGAGCTTTGGTAGACTGTGCTTTTCAAAGAATTGGTCCAGCCCTGGCTGGTTTGGCTCAGCGGTTAGAATGTCAGCCTGCAGACCAAAGAGTCGCGGGTTTGATTCCGGTCAAGGGCATGTATCTCGGTTGTGATTCGGTCCCTGGCCCTGAGGCAATCAGTTGATGTGTCTCTCTCTGACATGATGTTTCTCTCTCCCTCCCTCCCTCCCTCCCTCTCATTCTGAAGATAAATGGAAAAATATCCTCGGGTGAGGATTAAAACAACAAAAACAAAAAAACAAAGCATTGGTCCATTTCATCTAAGTTATCAAATTTGTTTGCATAGAACTATTTATAATGCATCTCCACACACTGTGCTCTGAACCTCTTAAAAACCTAGACTATTTCTTACTCGTCTTTATATCCTCTACCACCTAGCATATAGTAGGTACTGAATAAATGTTTGAATGACTTGAATTAACTTAATGTAGTTTAGCATAATTTACCTACCAAATAGATATGAAAAAGGAATAAAACTTCAGCTACTCTGGATGCTCACAGGTTTATTGGCTTTCTACTTAGTAATTAGTAATTAAGTACAAACTGCTTTCTGAAGAGAAGAAATGATTAAAAACTGTAATGCATAAAGTGGTTTTAATGATATTATCTAATATTTAAGCACTTACTGTGTGCTAGTGTGGGTACTGGTCCATACTGTATACCAGGCATAGGCCTCTGTATGTATTTACATTTAGTCTTCACAACAACCACATGAGTGGGTGGTAGTGTCTGCATTTTACAGATGAGGAGGCCAAATCACATAGAGGCTAAGTTTCTTGCCCAAAGTCAATGTGACTTAGTGAAGGTACCTGAACAAACACCAAAGCCTGAGCTTTTAGACAGTATCCGCTACTGACACACAGCTACTGTTAAAGCAAGGGGAAAATCATGAGTATTATGAGAAATCATCTGAGGGTGTGATTGTTTTTGAGTAGGAAGTATCATGTCATTGCCTTAGAAGAGGCATAATTAATACTTTATGATAATATGGAGTGTCTTAAGAGTAGATACAGAATTTTCTAGAAGAGTAAAAAGAATGTATTTAAATTAAAATATTGCCCTGAGTGTCAGCAACGGATGCTGCTGAACATCCTCCAATACATAGGACAGTCTGCACAACAGAGAATTGTCTCTCCCCAAATGTCAATGGACTGAACTGGAGAAAACCCTGCTCCGGACCAAAAGGGTTATTGACTTCCCAAGGTCATGTATCTATTAACTTAGAAGAGGTCTAACCTGCAGACTTGGAAGTAGCATCTCAGTTCAGGATCCCTTAACTAGAATAATTTATGTAAATTTTTAGAGAGCTAGTGGTTAATAATGCTTATTTTTCTTTTTTTGTGTGTGTAGGGTTTGTGAAACAGGATCTGACAACCAACCTCTTAGTGATCATCGACAAACAACTTGTGACTATTTTGTTGACAGCCTTTTTGAGGAAGCCCAGAAGGCTGGCGCCAAATGCTTGTCTCCCAGTGAACAGAAGAAACAGGTAAATGCCCATAACTTTGTTCTGTTCCAGCATTTCTCAAAATATGGACCCTTTAGAGGGTCCATGAGGTCAAAACTGTTTACATAATAATAGTAAGATGTTATTTACCTTGTCACTGTGTTGATGCACGGATACTGCAAAAGCAGTGGTGGGTGGTAAAAGCTGCTGGCACCTTAGAAGGAATCAAGGCATTGGCAGCAAACTGTACTGGTAATTACTGTGTTCTTTGCTTGCACTTGCAGGGGGACAATAAATGCTAATTTCAATTAAGAATGTTCTTGATGAAGCAGTAAAAATTATAAATTTTATTAAATCCCAGCCCTTCAGTACACATCTTATTAATATTGTGTGGCAGAATGTGAAGTACACATAAGGCATTCCTACAATATACAGAATAATAATATTTTTTATTAACATGATATATCTTGTTTCTTATTGCTTTGCAGGTAGATGTAAGTATAAAATTATGGAAGAATGGATTCACAGTCAATGATGATTTCAGAAGTTATTCAGATGGTGCAAGTCAGCAGTTTCTGAATGCCATCAAAAAAGGGTAAGCAGTCCTGGTCAGTGTGGCTCAGCGATTAGAGTGTTGGCCCGAGCACCAAAGGGTCACGGGTTCGATTCCCGGTCAAGGGTATGTACCTGGGTTGCAGGTTCGATCTCTGACCCCAGCCGGGGTTCATGCGGGAGGCAACCAGTCAGTGTGTCTCTCTCACATCAATGTTTCTCTCTCTCTCTCTCCCCCTCCCTCCCTTCCACTTGCTCTAAAATCAGTGGAAAAATATCCTTGGGTGAGAATTAACAAAAAATAAAAAAATAAAAGGTTAAGCAATCTTTGTAAATAAGGAGGATATTTTAGGCACATTTCATTTGGAAGAATTATTTTCAATGTTGTTTATGCATCCCTACACATTCCTAGATACTTTTAGAAATTCATATTTTCATGGGATGAATTTTCTTAAGAGAGCTACAGCTATAATTTGGGGAGGAAAGTGTAGAAATTTGAATTTTGATCAATCAAAATCTGACTTAAACTAATTCACTTTGCCAAGAATTACTTAACACCACATCCTAGTTGTTATATTTAATATTTACGTTTAAATACCTTTTTAGTCTTTGAATTGTGATTTCCATTTCATAAGTTTATAAACATTTGGATCAATTCCACATTTTGGCTATTATGAATAATGCTACTATGCAGTTTGTCCCCCACTCCGGTTGGGGTCATGTGGGTGGCAACCACTCGATGTGTCTCTCTCACATCGATGTTTCTCTCTCTCTCTTCCTCCCTCTCTCCCTCCTGCTCTACATGAAGAGAAATGCAAAAAAAAAAAAAAAAAAAACATATATACCAAAAGACACTATATACAGTCAAACAAGAAGTGCCAAACTGGGAATACTTGTTACACATGTCATGTCAATGGCATATATACACGGTTCTTACAAATCAGTAGGAAAAGGTGGAAAGAATATATGTTTATACCAATCGATCTACTTCATAACAGAATAATAGTGTGAATTTGGGAAAAATGAATGACATATATATCTGTATGTTAACATGAGAAGGTTTCTGTGGTGTATTGCTAAAAAAGCAGTTTGCAGAATACAGGATAGTGTATGTAGATTGATACCATCTGTGGCAAAAATAATATAATTATACAGAGTTTAACTATATGTATAGAGAAAATCTAGGAGACAAGAGTTTTGTGTCCAAGTAAGAGTGGTATTATAAGGACTGTCACTTTCAGGTTGACATGTGTTTACATTTATTATGCCTTATTTTTTAGAACAAGCATATATTACTTATTCTTAAATTTGAAAGTTTGAAGTATGACATGCAGAAAAGTACACAAATCATAAGTATATACTAAATAAATTTGTGTTATTTCAGTTATCAGAAAATCAATTATTTTATAAAAGTTTGTTAAAATTTGTAATTTGTTTAAAATTTCCCCATGTAACTCCATTGCTTACATCAAGTATTTTCTTCTTGGTTTTTGGTATTCATACTATTTAATTTATTTTTAATGCATTCAGTTTTTTTTACTGTAAAAATCAGTGTGTCTCTTATTTCTATATATGTTTCCATTCTTTTTGCATATAGAGTATGTTTTTCAGAGAAAGAAAAAACACATTGTGAGCTTTGTACTTTGTTTCTTTCCCTTCCAAGGGAACTACCTTTAGAATTGCAGGGAACCTTTGATAAAGAGGAGGTGGATGTCAAAGTTGAAGATAAGAAACATGAAGTATGTCTGGCAACGAAGCCTGTGTTCCAGCCCTTCTCAGGACAGGGTCACAGACTGGGAAGGTGAGTGGGCTCATGATCTGTGTTTTCCATAAGCAGAGGCTTGGCTGCTATTCAGCCCATCAGTATTCTACCGGTAGGCCACAAATATGGAGCGTAGCACTTCTCCCATTCTCCCATTGCCAATGACACTTCTCATGGTCACTATCATGAGGACTCCTCTAAGTCATGTTTACCTTAGTGTAAATTAACATCCTGGCACTACAGTAAAAAAAACTGTGGAGGCTTGATTGATTTCATCAAATCAAAAAGGCCTGGCTTATTGGGGACATTAGGCAAAATTGGATGATTGAATCATTTCTTTTCTCCCTTACATCCGCCACGTGAGCTTTGCCATTCACGTTAGAGTGCATATGCTAGCTTTGAATTTAGGGTTCCATTTGACTTTACCACTGCTCTCAACATGGTGTCCTGTAATCAATATCTGAATTTCGAGATAACAAAAATGAAAAAAAAAATGCTTGATAAAGTTAATATCAGGATTAAATCCTTTATTTTCTTTTTCTTTTTTCTTTTTGTTAATGAAAATAAGGGTTATTACAGCAAGTAGTAAATAGATACAAAGATGCAGTGTTGGTCATTTTCTTCCAGATGCTTGCAGTGTTGAAACCTTTAATTATTTTTAGATTCTGCAGTCTTCATTATATCTAACTATGCCTTGTGACAGAGTGTGCAAAGAGGTTAGATATGGGATCACTTTTATTTTATGAATTCTCATATATTATCAAAATTGGTAAGGTATACACAGATTCATCCATATATATAAACATATCTGGATGTGACTTTCAGAATGATCAGAAAATACTTTGGTTTTTTTTTTTCCCCCCAAGGACTAATCTCTTTAGAGAGCTTATAATTTCTTTTAGAAATTTGAACCCGAAGTAGGTAAAGTAAATTCCATATCATTATTCAAATATACTACTAACAATATATTTATGTAGCACTCTACAAGCTTACAAATTACTTGGATGTGCATAATTTCATTAGATTTCTGTACTCATATAATAGACTTAACTAATATTAATATCTTTGTGCTATTATTGAGGAAATAGCTGCGCCTTACTAAAATCTTCCTAAAAGCTGTACTTCATGTAACATTTTTATAGTAAATGTTTGATGATAAAGTTCTACTTAATGAAAAAAACATGCATCTGACTTTGTCGTCTGGATTTTTTTAGTGCCACACCCAAAATTATTTCTAAAGCAAAAAGCATTGAAGTTGAGAAGAAAATTAATTTGTCTACTGTCCCACTAAACAGCCTGGAACCCATCACTAATATACAGATCTGGTTAGCTAGTGGGAAAAGGATTGTGCAGAAATTTAACATGTCTCATAGGTGAGTCTTGTATTTCATTATTTATCTGATTTTCTTCCTAATTTTCATTTTTATTTCTCCTATTAAGTTCAGTTAAGAGTTGTTTTAAGAACTAACCAAGGCCCTAGCCAGTGTGGCACAGTGGTTAGAGAGTCGACCTGGGCACTGAAGGGTTATGGGTTCGATTCTAGTGAAGGGCACGTACCTGGGTTGCAGGTTTAATCGCCGGCCCTGGTTGGGGTCTTGGGGGAGGCAGCCAATCCATGTGTTTCTCTTACATCAATGTTTCTCTCTCTCTCTCTCTCTCTCTCTCTCTCTCTCTCTCTCTCTCTCTCTCTTCCTCTCTCTCCCCCTCCATCCCTTCCACTCTAGCTAAAAAATCAATGGGAAAATATCCTCTGGTGAGGATTAACAATAAATAAATAAGTAAATAAATAAATAAATAAATAATAAAAAGTAGGAACATACTGTATATATATATAGGTTTCCTTCTCTATATAAAAGTATTTTAAAATCGGGGGGATATTATACAGATAATCAAAAATATGTATATACATAGTTAAAATAATAGTAGAACAAACACATATGTAACACCTAGCTCAAAACATATACAGATACACATTATGTGCATTTCCTTAATCATATCTCTTTCCTTCTGTGCAAGAGAAGGAAATTTTTCTAAATTTGTATTAATCATTTTCTACTTTTAGTCATAGTTTTACTGAGTATATATGTATCCCTAAAAAATACTGAGTTGTTTTGCTCATTTTCAAAGAACTAGTTTAAATATTAAAACAATCATAAGCATACAGAAAAGTTTCAAGAACAGTATAAAGAACTTTTTTTTCTAACCATTCAAGAGTAAGTTGCCAATGTGATGATCCATCACCCGAAATACTTCAGTGTATATTCCCTATGAACAAGGACATTACCCACATAACTACAGTCCAGCCGTCTTTAGGTTGGAAATTTACATCAGTATACTTCCACCAACTCATATTCACCCTATTCAGTGTTTGCCATTTCATCTGATACCATCCTTTATACCAAAGGCCATTCAGAATTACACATTGCATTTAGTTGTCATGTCTCAATTTGAAATAGTAGTTCCTCAGTCTTTCCTTGATTTTCATAATCTTGACAATTTTTAAAAATTAAGGCCAACTTTTTTTAATTTGATGGTTTCTTGTGATGATATTCAGGTTACTGGATTTTGGCAGGAATATCACAGAAATGAAACTTTGTGCATCTCATTGCATTCTTTCAGGTGGCATCATTTACATTTTGCCCCCAATATGATGATGTTAAATTTGTTCATTTGATTAAAATGATATCTGCCAAGCTCCTTCACTGTCAAGTTATTTTTTTATCTTTGTAAGTAGTACATTTTTTGTGGGGAAGAGGTTTGAAGTTGCATGATTATTATGTTCTTCCTAAGACATCAAATATATTCATTTATTTATTTACATCTGTATCTACTCATGGTTTCCTATTTTATTCAATGGGTTATAATCTCTTATCAACAAAATCTAAAATTGTCCCAGAGATAGTCAGCGGGACCTCCTTTAAACTTTTAATATGTTCCCATCGTTCTTTGAGCATTTCTTTGTTTTCTAGCACAAAAACGTTTTTTCAGGTTCTTTCTACAGTTTTTCCAAGAAGCCCTGGTTCTGTTGAGTGACAGTGGTGTTGAGAAGCCAGGATCTGTGTATGCAGTATGTGTATGGACACACCTGCTCACACATGTACATCTGTGTTTCTATATCTTTGCATAGCAAAAACCATGAGTTCACATAGATACCTCCAACTTCAATCTATCACCACCAAAGAGTTTATTCTAGTTTTCCCCTTGCTATATTTGTAACTAACTTCTCCCACAGTGAGAAGCCAGGCTCCAATTATTCTTAATATATTTATTGATCATTTCTCTCATATGCAACCAATCCTGCTGCTGCTGCTGCCTCCTCCTGGAAGCCTTCCTCACCCTGCTTGGGCTTGACTTCTTGCTGAGTTCTCACGTGGCTCCCCTTGTCTTCTGCTGGGTCTCTGACTCATCAGCTCAGGCCATTCAACACCCTGTGCCAGTGACCTCTTCACCCTCTCAGGCTCGGACACTCTGTGCTGCCTCTGCTCCCCATGCCTGGACACTGCACCCCTTTCTGGTTCTGGTGCACTGCACATGGTTGCTCTTCTGTGTGGGTGCTTGAGACAGCCTGCCCTGTGCCACCCCTCCTACCCCTCAGTTTGATATACCCTCACCCCGAACTGGACAGCTCTTCTCTGCGGACACACTCCTAACCCTACTTATGCTCTTACCACCCCTGGCTCACCACTGCCCTGCCTACATGGAGGCCCTCCTCGAGCTGGTCAGGCTCTAAAACCCTGCAGGGGCAGCTTCCCTGGGCGGGTGCCTTCTTCACCCTGCTTGGACTCTGGTTCCCCCTCTGGACCACCACAGTTCCCTCCCATTTCTGGCTGGATGCTCCCATGTGCTGCCCTGTTAATGTGACTTTGGGACTGAATTATTCAGTAAGAAAAGGAAAAGGCAGCTTTGATGGAATCATATCTTGTGTTCTATTAAACGTTTATTTGCTCAATGTTATGTTTTTGAGACTTCATCCATGTTGATATGTGTAGCTGTGGCTCACTCATTTTCTTTTATCCTCACCCGAGGATGTTTATTGATTTTTGGAGAGAGAGAAACATCAATAGGTTGCTTCCCATAAGTGCTCCAACCAGGGAATCAAACCCACAGCCTAGGTTTGTGCTGTGACCAGGAATCAAACCGGAAACCTTTTTGGTGTACCGGACGACGCTGCAACCAACTGAGCTACCCTGCCAGGGCGCGTCTCTCTGGGATCATTTTCATTACTGTACTGTAATCCATTATATGAATGTATTGTCCCTTCCATTTGTATTGGTAATGGTCCAGGCTTATATTTTGTTTGTATGAATGTACCAATCAGCATTGCTCAGTAAACAGTCAGAAAAATCTCATAGCACGGAATAATAAGTATTTATTTATCGTGTGTCAGGTGGTATGGCTTTGCTGATCTCAGCTGGGCTCATTCATATGTCTGCAGGTCATCTAGGGAAGCTCTGATTTCAGCAGCAGGTCTGTGAGTTTAGGTCTGCACCCTGTGTTTCTCATCCATCTTGAATCACAGACTACCTGCCCATGTTCTCATAGCAAAGGCACAGGCACAAGAGTGCAGGTCCCACTAAGCAGGCATTTACTTGTATCGCCGTACTAAGGTCCCACTGGCCAGAGCAAGTCACACAGCCAAGTCCTGTTTATTGCACTGTTTATGGAAAAGACTGTCCTTATTTGATCCAATTACTGTGGCATCTTTTTGTAAATCAGATGATCTGTTCTGACTTTCCATTCTGTGTGATTGGTCTGTCTTTCCGTTTGCCAGGTCTACCTTGTCTTAATCATTGTTACTTTATAATAAATTAAATTAATTGCTTTTTTAAATGTTTATTTTATCAGCTACCTAGAGAATTGTGCTAAAATCTCCAGCTATGATTATGGATTTGTCTGTTTCTCCTTTCTTTCTGTCAACATTTACTTTACATATGTTAAAGCTATATAATTAGGTTTGTACAGAGATAAAATCTGAATTTTTTCTGATTAATTAACCTCTTTTGCACTAAGAAATGTCCCTTAGTCCCCAATAATTTTATATTGAAATTTACATTGCCTGATGATAATGTAGTCACAACAGCTATCTTAAGATTATTGCTTACATGGTATATCTTCCTCTTTCCTTTTAATTTCAACATATCTACGTATTTGTCTGTGTCTGTATACTTAAAGGTGTTTCTTGTAAATAGTTACTCGAGTATAGTTTTTATGTCTAGGCTAGGCTAGCAGTCTTTTTTGGTTCCTGTTTTGTGTTTCTGTTTTGCTTTTAGCTACCGTGTACTACGTGCTTTCTGTGTGTTTGGTTCTTTTCAGGGCATTTCACTTATATTATTTCTAAATGTCAAAACTACCCTAGACAGCTAGAATCAGAGAACTGATTATCGTAATAACAGAAGCATATGTTTAAAATGGTGTCCTGGAATGATCTGTGATCCAGATTCTTTTCAAATGAAAGGAGGGCAAACCAAACGTATGGGAAATGGAGGAGAAAATTTTTTGTTTTTAGGGAAATAAAATATTTTAACCTCAACTTCTTTGTCTAGAAAATTACTTCTGACATTTCCAGTAACAAGTAGTCACCTAGGTTTTCCCCCCAAATAACTAAAGCATTTAAAAAACGTTAATTGGCCAACTGTAAATGTTAAGCGGTGATTTATCGGCTTTGTTTTTAAACTGGAATGTTTGGTCCACTTTTTACAGTGATAATAGCATCCTGAACTAGTTGGTTTAAGGCTGCCTGCCATCTTGCTCTTTTCTCTCTCTTTTTTTTTTTCTTTATTGATTTTTAGAGAGAAAGGAAGGGAGAGGGAGAGAGAAATAGAAACATCGATGAGAGAGAATATCCATTGGCTGCCTCCTGCATGCCCCCCACTGGGGATTGGGCCCACAACCCGGGCATGTGCCCTGACCAGGAATCTAACTGGGACCTCTCAGTCCATGGGAGGGTGCTCAATCCACTGAGCCACACCAGCTGGGCAGTGTCTTTTTTTTTTTTTTTTATCCTCACCCACAGACATTTTTTGCATTTATCTTCAGATAGAGCAGGAGGAAGAGAGAGAGAGAAACATCGATGTGAGAGAGACACATCGACTGGTTGCCACCCGCACGACCCCAACTGGGCTGGGGACAAACTGCAATCGAGGTACGTGCCCTTAGCGGGAACCGAACCTGGGACTCTGTGGTCCACAGGCCAACGCTCTAACCGCTGAGCCAAACCGGCCAGGGCTGGGCAGTGTCTTTTTATTCTTTATTCCTTCTTTCTTGCTTCCTTTTGAGCATAACGGGTATTTTTTTTATCGTCTTACAGCTTTTAAGATTTGCATTTCTTTACAATCTTAATGTGCTTGTAGAGATCACAGTGTACTTTTGTAATTTTTACTGCACAGTTCCTTTGCTCTTTACTGGTTTCTTACTTTTCATATTTATACTGCTTGACATAAGCTCTAGCCTTTAGTTATCCAATTCAGTTATCCAAATAAATACACAGGACCATGTACTAGACTTTTTTGGTAACCTGCACAGGTTTAATAGAGTGGCATTTGATGAATTTTAGTGAATTGATTGAATGGTAGAATTTTGTCTTTCAATATATGCTGTATTTCATTAATTCTGAGTTGCACATTTTTTTACATTTTAGTGTCTCTGAAATGGGGATGGCCATACGGCAATCACGTCACAATTGTCTTTGTCTTCGTATCTGCCTCAGAGCATGCAGAACAAGTGTCAGATGAACAAAAAACATCCCAGAGACAGTAGCAGAGCACTTGTTTAAAAAAATTCTAGCCCTGGCCAATGTGGCTTAGTTGGTTGGGCGTTGACTCATGCCCAACCAACCAGCAGGTCACTGGTTCGATTCCGGGTCAGGGCACATGCCCAGGTTGTGGGCTCCATCCCCAGGAAGGGGTGTGCAGGAGTCAGCTGATCAGTGTTTCTCTCCCTGTCCCTTCCTCCCTTCCTGTCTATCTAAAATCAATAAAAACATTAAAAAATTAATTAAAAGAAAAGAAATTTTGTATCACTAGCACACCTGCTGACTTTTTTTTTTTTTTTTTTTTTTATCCTCACCTGAGGACATTCTTTCATTCTTTGTTCAGATAGAATGGGAGGGAGAGAGAGAGAGAGAGAAACATCGACGTGAAAGGGACACATCGAGTGGCTGCCACCCGCACGACCAACCAGGGCCGGGGGCAAACTGCAACCGAGGCACATGCCCTTAGCAGGAACCGAACCCGGGGCTCTCCGTACCGCAGGCCGACGCTCTAACCGCAGAGCCAAACCGACCAGGGCCACACCTACTGATTTAGAGGGTGGGTATTATATGGAAAAGCATGTACATGAATGACCGAATCAAAGGTGATTCAGAGGATCTGAGTTCGAATAATGTTCAGGTATCAGGAATGACCTAACCACTTCATTGTACTTATATTATGGAAGCACATGAGTGATTTGATAAATGTTTGTATGAAATGAAGTTAAAAGTGCTCTTTCAGTAAATATAAAATAAAAATTCTAAGTGTTAGTGTTGTCATAATATGGATTTTTATTTTTTATTTTATTATTTTTAAAGAGAGACGGGAAGGGGGAGAGAAGTAGAAACATCAATGTGAGAGAGAAACATCAATTGGCTGCCTCCTGCACGCCCCCTTCTGGGGATCAAGCCTGCAACCTGGGCATGTGCCTTGACCAGGAATCGAACCAGTGATCTCTTGGTGCATGGGTCGATGCTCAACCACTGAGCCACACCAGCCGGGCTGGATTTTTTAAAATAATACATAAAATGATGTGTCTTAAAATCAATGGCATCTTAGTTTTGATGAACTGTGTATGCGCTCTCCCTCTCTGAGTACACACACATACTTAGGTGAACATAACTTTGAGCTAGCTTCAAGATTGCAATGATTATTTTACATAGTGTTCATTATACTAACTTAGATTCTCCCTGCACTGAGTTAGGATTTTCCTAATTGGATTTGGAGAACAGCATGCGTGACCTGGTATTTAAGAGAAACCTGTGTCTGTCTGTGCAGGATTACTAGTTGGATCATTTCTGACCCATTCAGGGCTACATATGTAGATAGGTAAACTTTCTACTATAGAAACTTGGAGATATATGCAAAAGCAAAGAGAAGGTAATGATTTATCACTTAGTTTCCACTGAACTATTTTTAAGCAAATCCTAGACTTAGATATTTCAACATTTATCTCTAAAAGATAAGTACTCTTTTAAAATGTAACAATAATACCCTTGTCACACCTAAGATAATTAATAGTAATTCCCAGTCACCAAGGGTCAACCTTTAAAAGATAGCCCAAATGATAGTTCTGTCATTGTAATTCGAGTGTTCTATGTACTCACACAGCCAGATATCTTCACAAGTTACCACTTTAAATGAGCTCATTCAAATTATCATAAAATTATATTAACAGTTTGTGCTGTTTTACAGGATAAGCCACATCAAAGCCTTCATTGAAAAATACCAAGGATCTCAAAGAAGTCCTCCGTTTTCCCTGGCAACAGCTCTCCCTTACCTCAGATTGCTGGATGAAACACTCACGCTGGAAGAAGCAGATTTACAGAATGCTGTAATCATCCAGAGACTCCAAAAAACCACTGAACCTTTTAGAGAACTTTCATAACATTGATTTCCGAAACACTAAGTGGAAAGTTTGCAGAGAAATGATGGCTATTAGTGGACATGCAAACCAAAATGGGGGAAAGTCGGGCTCGCTGGACTTTGGATCGAGTTCCATTTAACTCCCTCCAGAGGAGATTTTTAAGTAAGTACAACACAGGAGAGTAAACAGTGACTGGAAACTATATTTAGTGCACTGTCTCCCAAAGGCTACTCAGAAAAATATACTTATTTTCAATACCAATCATTCAACATAAGATATATTAAATGACTGTATCATTTAGTATCTTAATGTGGTATAAATTAGCAAATATGTTCACAGCATTGTTCATTTAGACATCATTCCCAAACAGCATTGATTTACTTAAATGTTAGCTGTCTCAGAATTTTTAAATAGCAATACATTAAAAATTATACATGGCAGGTTCAAAGCATCAATGTCATTATTTTATACCTGAGATACAATCAAAAGGCTGGAAGGAACTGCATTCACCACAGCTATGCCTAAGCCTCAAAGTGTTCTCAATTTGCATTCTCTAATGGCGAGATATACTCAACTATTCATTTGGAAATAGTATCTAAGACGTTTTTTCATGTAAGAATAAAATTCTGTAGCTTAGTACAATGTTAGTATTAATCTGCCTAACCATGTCTCTACATTTTCAAGAAGTGTAATTTTTTAAAAAGTTTGTTTCTCTCCAGGAACCACAGTTCATCCCCTATTTTCTTTTCTTTCAAAAATTAGGGATTCATTCCTAGCTAACATTTGGAGTAAGCCATTCATTTGAAACTACTTACTTAGCCATGGCCGGTTTGGCTCAGCAGTTAGAGCTTCAGCCCCCGGACCAAAGAGTCGTGGGTTTGATTTTGGCTCGATCCCCAGCCCCCTTTCACATTGATATTTCTCTCTCTCTCTCTCTCTCTCTCTCTATCACTCCCTCCCTTCCACTCTATCTGAAAATCAATGGAAAAATATCCTCAAGGGAGGAGAAAGAAAGAAAGGAAGGAAAGGAGGGAGGGAGGGACGAAGGAAGGAAGGAAACTACTTAGAATCTCATGTTGTGTTGTCACATGGCTAATTAATACTTTTAAATGCATTATGTAATGTATGGTTTTATATTCCATACATTAGAGTCAACCTGTGTACACATTGAAGGATTATTTGTTATATTCTGACATCACCAAGGAAAACATGCTTTGTTTCTTAGACTTTAAAACTGATTAGACTTCAGTATTTCACTGTCAGATTAAATCCCCTTGCCCAAAAATAAGTTCAGGAAGCTTTTTTGCAAATAATCTATTGAATCATATTTAAAGCAAACTATATACTGAGTGTGCCAAGGAACTAAGTAGCCATGCCTACCAGCAGTAACGTTCACAGGGTGCTGGGTATCTGCTGGAAAGAGCAAGTTTCAAATTTTTGGTCTCAAGACCTTTTGTTTATGTGGGTTATAAATATATTAATAAATAAAAGTTATAAAATATTTAGTCATTTAAAAATAAACATTAATATAAACATTCTTCTGAAAAAATGTCTATTTAAAAACAAAACAAAAAAGATTTATTGAGAAAAGTAGCATTGTATTATTACATTTTTTTGCAAATATCTTCTTTCCTGTCGGACTTCAAGAAGACAGATGGAATCTCTTATCTGCTTCTACAGTCAATCTGTTGTGATATCACACATCATGTAGCCTCTAGTAAATGGTACTGTGCGTTCATGAGAAAATGAACACAACAAATAACGTCTTAGAATGATTATGAAAATAGTTTTGACCTTGCGGACGCCCTGAAAGAGCCATTCTTATAAAGCAACGATTTGCAATGATTCGCAGTGATTCTCAAGCCTTATATAAGAATCACTCAGGAAGCTTTTCAAAATGCCTGTTCCTGTCACTTCCACACACGTTCTGATTCATTGTGTCTGGGATGAGTCCCAGATCTCTGCATTTCTCCTCTCCTCTCATTTGATTCTTCGGTGTGTAGTGGAAGAATGGGGCTTCAGGAACCCTGCACTAAAGCTTCCACCCTACGATGAAACCTGCCCGCTGGCCGGGGCCAGTGGGAGGCCCTCCACGGAAATGGGCCACTAGTCCTGTCTTATCTTCATCCCCCTTTGTTCTTAGACTGTTTCCCTTTAACTCTGAACTAATCACGGCATAAACCTATACTTTATCTTCTATAAGCACAGCTGAAACAAGGCTGGAACATTTTGTTGTTTGTTGTAAATCCTCACCCGAGGATATTTTTCCATTGATTTTTAGATAGAATGGAAGGGAGGGATGGGGGAGAGAGAGAAACATTAATGTCAGAGAGACACATCGATTGGTTGCCTCCCGCACGACCCCGACCAGGGCCAAGGATCAAGCAGAGAACCCAGGTACCTGCCCCTGACCGGGAATTGAACCCGAGACCTCTCAGTCCGCAGACCAGCACTGCAACCGCTGAGCCAAACTGGCCAGGGCAAGGCTGGACCATTTACACGAGGTTTTTATTAAAGGCTCAGGAATAACGAAAGGGAAGTACACACATAACTAGATGACCTGTTTTATAAGATATATCTTCTTTTCGAGGTTCATTTGAAGAATGCTTTCTTTTCTAGCTCCGAGCCTCTGTGGTTGAGGCCTGTCTTTTTATTAGGAAGAGAGGGAGGACAAAGGAAAACCTTTTCTTGTTGTTATTTACTCTCAGAAATGAACAGATATATATAATAGAAAATCAATGTTATTAGTAATGTTTACGGCTGCGGTAGAGCCTGTCTCCCGACACGATGGCATTCTGTAAAATAGTGAAGGGACAGCAAAACCAATGAACTTCTCTTTCAGATATAAGAGGATTGCTAATATATTTTCAAGAATATGTAAGAATGTTTCATATAGGTCTATCATGAAGCATTTTATCATTTTTATTTGCATAATTTTGGTCATGTGATTCTCCAGATATTTCTATAAGGGGGCCCCTCATTGGAAATATTTGTCTTGTACCTAAAGAAAAGCCTCCTTTGTGGATTTCCCAATTTATAATGATTTAACCAAGAAGACGCATTGGAGCTTTCCTTGTGTGTCCATGTAGAACACACCCCAGTGAGAAGTTCCTCTAGGGAAACACCTGTCACCAGCAATAAACTTCATTTTTGTAACTGTAAACACTCACCGATGTGAATAATATTCTCAGAGGTTTTCTAAAATAAGAATAATCAGATAAAGCTTTTTACCTGAAAGTTTCAAATTGTAAAGTTGTTAGTTAAATGTGTAGAATATTCCGAACATGTTGATTTTTAAAAGCATAAACTGAATTTATCAAGGGAAGGCAAACTGGAAAATGAGCATCTTGGATGTGGAATGTAATGTGACCCAAGTAGTTTCAAAACTGTTGTCTGGTTTTTTTGGTTTGTTTTTTAAAATAGTTTATTGATTTTGTTTTTTAGAGAGAGAGGAAAGGAGAGGGAGAGGGAGGGAGAGAGAGAAACATACATGTGAGAGCTAAACATTGATCAGCTGCCTCCTGCAGGCCCCCTTCCAGGGATCAAGCCTGAAACCCACGAATGTGCCCCCACTGGGAATTGAACCTGCAGCCTTCTGGTACACGGAATGATGCCCAACCGACTGAGCCACACTGGCCAGGACCCGTTGTCATTTTTTTGAAAATCATTGTTAGGGTTGACTTATAGAAGTACATTTCTAATTTTGCAGATTCTAATTTATTGGTTTAATTACTATGCATTATCCAGATTATAAAAGTGATCTTATTTATTTTATATATTTCTCTCATTCAGAATACTTTTTATTATGTTTCATTGTGTTGAAAATATGATATGTATGCATCTATTTTAGTGCCTTAAAGTACTTTGAAAGTGATCTTTTGCTAATGGTTAAAGGACTGTTGTCTTAAGGATGAAATACTATTCATTAAAAGGATATGTGAAAAAAATGTATGCTTGTTTGTTAAAAAACATTTACATATAGGTGCATTTGTCATTTTTATTTGGCAAACTCATTCAGTTTGACACTCCCCAAATATTTATTAGATGCTTTCTGTTTGCCAGGTACTTTAACCGTTACTTTCACTTAATACTCAGAAACGTTAAAATGTGATCGTCTGAATACTAACTCAATGGTTGTGTGTATTTTTTAAACCATCCTTGTGATCTGAGTGGAACTAGCATGAAGACTCCTTGGAGGGTTTACTTCTTTGTTCTTTCTCTAAGTACAAACCATTTCATTAAAAAATTGTTCCTCACAGTATATCTTCAAATAGCAGTGGTTTATTCAGTAGACTAATATTTAACTCTTGTTTGCTTTACATGCATTTTCGCACAGGTAATTCATATACATCGTAGAAAATTATAAAATGCAGATATGCTTAAATGATCTTTTTAAATCGCCTGTTAGTCCACCATTCAAAGATAACCACTAATAACATTTTGGTGTGCATCCTTTCAGATATTTTTAAGTGTATCAATCTTTAGTTTTGTTTCAATTCAAAAGTAGGCTCGTTGGTTATTGTTACCCTGCAATTTATTAAAATTAACATAGTTGTCTTTAACTAAAAATTGCATTAGGAACATGTCACTACTTTATCCTTACTCGAGGACATTTTTCCTTTTTTTGTTGTTGTTGTTCAGATAGAGTGGGAGGGAGCGAGAGGAAGAGAGAGAGAGAGAGAAACATCGACGTGAAAGGGACACATCGAGTGGCTGCCTCCCGCAGGACCCAACCAGGGGCTGGGGACAAACTGCAACCGAGGTACATGCCCTTAGCAGGAACCGAACCCGGGTCTCTCTGGACCGCAGGCCGACGCTCTAACCGCTGAGCCAAACCAGCCAGGGCCATGCCACTACTTTAAGTAGAAGAATAGCTGTTAGGAACAAATGCCTTTTATATTAATCACATTTTTGTGCAAAGAAAAAGATGGAAGTTGTTTTGTTTTTTACCCACTTCAAAATTAAAATTGTGGTAGTATATGCATCAAAGTACAAATACTGGGAACGAGGTGTTTCCAGACCTGCTAAAAATACATATAAAATGATTGTCCAAAGAAACTTCAGCTTGACTTTATATTTAAATATTTAGCACATGCATTATCTAAGTATCCTTCCACTGTTGATAGGGCTGCAATCAAGGAA
The DNA here is from genome assembly GCA_030848825.1 of Tadarida brasiliensis. Classification (NCBI taxonomy): domain Eukaryota; kingdom Metazoa; phylum Chordata; class Mammalia; order Chiroptera; family Molossidae; genus Tadarida; species Tadarida brasiliensis. The sequence goes on along the minus strand of CM061270.1, from coordinate 64,868,127 downwards.
ACAGAAGGTACCCGTTTTGTAAAGTAAAGAATTGAAGCATTATTTAACAATATATACAAACACTGAATCATGTTGTACACCTGAAACTAATATAATGTCACTTATACCTCAATTTAAAAAAAGAATTGAGGTGTAGAAAATGGAATGAATGACTTGCTTTGGGACTAAGTAGTGTATACTTTAGGATCATAGGTTAGACTCCTGTGTTGTTAATCTGCCAGTCTCAGTATGTAACTCTAGATCTCAAGATCACATTTGCATTTCATCCAGTAGGAAGAAGCATACTCCTGCCCTTAAAAAAACAAAACAAACAAAAAAACAGCTTTATTGCAATATAATTCACATGCCTTATAATTCGCCTATTCACATTTTTAGTATATTCACAGGATGTGCAGCCAACACCTCAATCTAACTTTAGAACAGTTTCATCCCTTCTAAAAGAAACTCCATAGCCATTATCATCCATCCTCCACCCTCAGGTCTAGGCAACCACAAAGCTGTAATCTATTTATAGGTAGACCTTTTCTGGACATTTCAGGTAAATGGAATTATACAACATGTGGTCTTCTGTGACTAGTGTCTTTTCGTTTAATATTTTCAAGCTTTATCCATGTCCTTTTTATTGTTGAATAGTCCATTGTATGGAAATACCTGCTACGTTTATTTACCCATCAACGGGTGGACATTTGGGTTGTTTCTACTTTTCGGCTCTCATCAATAATGTTGCTATGAACATTTTTGTTCAAGTTGTTGTGTGACCATGATTTCATTTCTCTAGGGTATGTACTTAGGAGTGGATTTGTTGGGTCATATGCTAATTCCACGTTTAACTTTTTGAAGAATGGCTAGTTTTCCAAAGTGCCTGCCCTACTTTACATGCCCACCAGCAGCCTTGTGTGATTTCTCCATATCCTCCCGGTCACTTCTTGTCTGTCTTTTTAAGTATAGCCATCCACCTGGAGTGGCATCTCGAAGTTTTGTGTTTCCCCTATGACATGAGCATCTTTTCATGTCTATCTTTGGAGAAATAGCTATTGAAGTCCTTTGTCCATTTCTAAATTGGGTTATTTGTCTTGTTATTGAGTTGTAAGAGCTCTTTATATATTCCAATACAAGTCCTTATGATTTGCACATATTCTATTATGTGGGTTGTCTTTTCACTTGTTGGATGGCTTGCACCCCAGAGTTTTCCATTTAGATATAGAGCAATTAGTGCCTGTGGTGTCCCAGCTAAAAAACAATGTGGCCCTGGCTGAGCCACTCGGTTGGTTGGAACATCCTCACTTACACCAAAAGGTTGCAGGTTGGATTCCTGGTCAGGGCACATATCTAGGTTTCAGGTTCACGCTCCGGTCAGGGCGGGCACCTATGGGCGGCAACCAATATTTCTCTCACATCCATGTTTCTTTCTCTCTTGCTCTTTCTCTCCCTTCCTCTCTCTAAACATATCCTTGGATGAGAATTTTAAAATTAAAAAAACAAATAACAATTGTATAACCCACACTTATGAAGATTTGCTCCTGTTTTCTTCAAAAACTTCTAGTTTTAGCCTTTACACTTAGGTCAATGATACATTTTCACTTAGTTTTCGTGTATGATGTGACCGCTTCTTTTGTAAGGACCTTTCTGGGAAATTGCGTACCCCAGTCTGCTTTCGTTCACCCGCCAGAACGTCGTTGTAGGGCCATACCCATGTTCTGTATGACGCTGGAAATGTATATTGCAGGCATCCAAATTTAGCAGCTTGTAAACCTATTCAGCCACATTCTTAATCTACACAAATCGATACTATTGCTTCGTTTTCCAGATAAACGTATTTGTTGACTTTGAGGTTTAGCAGGAGGGTTTAGCGTGAACCGCCTCTGGGTCTCGCGCGTGCAGACCGCCCCAAAACGGTCCCCTGGGACTTACCGGCTTTTTCCCCCAGTGAATTTGAGCTCTGGGTGTTTTTCCCTTTGGGGAAAAGAAACCTTCGCAGCTTCCCGGTTTCTCGCGTGTCGGGGGGGCTGGCCCGCCCCGCGCCGCGCCCACTCCACCCGAGCCGCCCTCCCTGCCGACGATAACACCCCAGGGCCACTGTCGCAGGCGCAGCTGTGCGAGATGGCTGCGTCCCCTGGAGGGTCCCCGGCCCCTGCAGTTGAGGCGCCCGTGCCCCAGCCGGAAGCGCACGCCCGGGAGCCCGGCTCGGTGAGCGCAACGCGGCGGGGAGTCAGAGGGGAGCTGGGGGTAGCCAGGCGGAGAGGGGGCGCGGGGGCAGAGGGCCCCCAGGGGCCTTGAGGGCAAATGATCGCAGCCCTTTGTCCAGCCAGGGGCAGCTCTGCAGGGTCCTCACCATGATCTTCCCCTAGTGGGGTTTGACACTTGAGAACCCGGAGGAGCCCCAAAGAGAATAGCATTGGAAACTGAGTCCTAGGCAACCGAGCGACGCTGGGTTCGTTCAACTCGTCAGGCAAGACCAGGGCCGCTCTCTGCCCTGCTGACTCCCAGTCCAGGCTCTCGGCCACCACACTCCAGGTCTCCCCAGAGATCCCCTGAACCCCTGGCGGCTAGATCCTGCAGCTGTGCCCGAGGAGGCAGCCTTCCTTCCCCAACCCCCAGGCAGGTGGTGTGGCCTTAGCCACCTTCTCCAACCCTGGCCTCGACCAGGCACCAGATATCTCCTTTGGGAGATTGCCCTCAGAGATGTCCTTTCTGGCCACCAGGCCCCAGAGTGAGGGTAGAGGGCAGGTGGGAACCCAGGGGTGACAGGCTGGGACTCATGCCACACGGATGGATGTGTTGGAGCTGGTGTCTGCTGAATGCAAATCCCCCTAGGCTCCGAGTGAAGCATCCATGGTCTGTGGCTTCACTTCGCCACCACCTCAACTTCATATCCTATCAGGCACCTCAGAGCAAAGGGTTGTGGCCCCCAAGAAAGAAATTCCATAAGGAGGCTCTCTGAGGACTCTCATTTTCCAATGAAATTTCGAAATGCAGGGTGAGATTAATGGCAACAGGGAAAAATAGCATCGCCAATGAAGTGCCAGCGTTCCATTCTCATGACAACCCTGTGAGGTTGTACTGTCTCCAGTTAACATAAGGAAATGGAAACAGACACGTGAGGTAACTTGCCCTGGTCACACAGCTAGAAATGGCAGACGCAGAATTGGAACCCAAGTGTGTTTAACGCTAAAACTTGTGCTCAGCAAACTGTGAAGGGCTTATGATTTAAGTATATAAAATCGCCAACATTCCAAGATCATATCATATACCTAGTTTCAGCTGGAAATTTTTTTTTTAAACCTTCACCCGAGGACATTTTTCCATTTTTTGTTCAGATAGAGTGGGAGGGAGAGAGAGGAAGAAAGAGAGAGAGAGAAACATCGACGTGAAAGGGACACATCAAGGCTGCCTCCCGAACGACCCAACCAGGGCCGGGGACAAACTGCAACTGAGGTATGTGTCCTTAGCGGGAACCGAACCCAGGTCTCTCTGGACCACAGGCCGATGCTCTAACCGCTGAGCCAAACTAGCCAGGGCTCAGTTGGAATTTTTTTCCCCCATCTTTCAAGTGCTTTCTACGTGCCAGTGACTTGCTGGGGATGTTTAGGGAGAAATAAGAATCCCATTATGGGGTGGGGCAGGAGGGCTATCATGGTGGATTCTGCCTATTGTTAAAGTTTTCTGGAAGTTGAAATAGTGTTCACACAATGTCAGAAAAGGAGACCACATCCTGCATCATGTGTGGTTTTCTTCTGTGGGTAGAAAGAATGTGCAAAGGATATGATAAACTCTTATCTGGGAAGACCTTCCCTTCAAAGGGGCCCCATCTGGGTGTCCTGCAAGATACCAAAGTGGGTGAAGCTATAGTCTTTTCCACTCCCCCACCCATCCACAAGAAAAGGACCAGAAAGAATTCCCAGCATCTTTCAGAGAAATGGCACTTTATGCAGTGTCCTTGTGGCATTTATTCCTTCAATAAATATATACTGAGCATCTGCTATATGTCAAGCATTGTTCTAGGTACTGGGGACATGGTGGTGAATAGGTCATACTCTCTGAGAACTTATATTCTGATGAAGAGAGGCAGGAAATAAGTAAGAAGATATCAGATAGTAAATACAACTGAAAAAGAGACTTGGGAGGCCAGGGAAATCCTCTCTGATGGCGTTTAGGCTTAGACTTGAATGACAAGGAGTCAGCTCTGCAAGAACCTGGAGGAAGAGCCTTCCAGACAGAAGGAACAGGAAGTGCTAAGGCCCTGAGGCAGCAACAGGCATGGTTATGTTGAGGAATAGGACTGAGGTTACCATGGTGGAGGAGAGCTATCCGAGGTGGGAAAGAGAATGAAGGCAGATTGGGTGGGCTCTTGTAGGCTCTAGGGTGAGGACTTGGAGTTTTATTCAAAGTATACTGGCAAGCCCTGGCCAGTTTGGCTCAGCAGTAGAGCATCAGCCCACAGACCAATGAGTTGTGGGTTCGATTCCGGCCAAGGGCATGTACCTCAGTTGTGGTTCGTCCCCAGCCCTGGTCGGGGTCGTGCAGGAGACAACCAATTGATGTGTCTCTTTCACATCGATGTTTCTCTCTCTCCATCTCTCCCTCCCTCTTACTCTATCTGAAGATAAATGGAAAAATACCCTCGGATGAGGAATAAAAAACAACAACAAAGTATACTGGCAAGCTGTTGGAGGGTTTTAAGCAGAAAGGAGACACAATCTGACTATGTTATGAAAAGATCACTTTAGCTGCTGGTTGGAGAGTGGATAGTAGGAACCGAGAGCAGAAGCAGGGGAGCCACTTAGGAGGCTCTCACTGATAGACTAAACAGGGGAATTGGGAAAGGGGAATTGAGGGTTGACTCCTGGGTCCGCAGCCTGAGCTGTTGAGTGGACATTGGGGTCATTTAATGCAATGGGGACAACAGGGTTAGGAGTTGGTTGAAACAGTGGGATGGAAATCAGAAGCTGTGTGTTTGACCATGCTAAGCCAAAATGCCTGTTAGGCAACCACATAGGGCTATGAGTAGTCAGTTGAATATTTGAGTCTGGAGTCAGCTACATAGCTTAGAGCCTGCGAGATACACACACACACACATTTGGTATCATAAATATTACTTAATTTCAGTGATGGGCTGGTAAAGTCTCTCCAGGAAAAAAAAAAAGCTGTGATTTGTAATGTTTGCTGATTTCAATGGTGTAAATACCCTTGCCATGGCTGATTTCAGACTGCTAGTCATTCAACAATGGCTGCAAAAGTCCTGAACATTTAGCATTCAGCTCTCAGAACCATCATCTCATTTGCTCATGAAAACAACTCTGTGAAGTTGGAAGGACTTTTCCATTTGACAGATAAGGCTTAGAGAGGGAAAGTGGTTTATTCAAGGCCACACAGGGAGATGGTGGCAAAGTTGGGGGTCTCTTGACCCCCAGTTCACTCCCGCTTGCTGACTCAGAAAATAAAATGCTGAAGCAGGAAGCACTGAGGGGGAAATACAAGGAAGAACTTCCCCCTGGAAAAGTTTAGAGGTCATGTTTTAGGATTTTTTTTTTTCTTTTTCTATCTCACTTCCTTTTAAGATAATTTGGGGCAAATTAGGACTGAGAGGTTGCAGAAAAAGCCCTCAAGACATAGGGACCTCAGGATGCTTATGGAAGTCATGGGGGTGTGGGGAGCTTTTGTGTGTCTGTGAAGGTGGGGCTTAGCTCTTGTGTCTCCACCAGGACAGGAGAGCCAGTCGCGGTCACCTCTCATTCTGTACGAAGGTTTGCTATGGCATTGGCGGGGTCCCCAACCAGGTGGCCTCCAGCGCCACAGCCTTTTACCTGCAGCTGTTCTTGCTAGATGTGGCACAGGTGAGTGAGGGCAGCAGCCCAGGGCCCCCTATTCCCATCTTCCTTGATATCTGGCCCTTCCACCCCCACCATCCTTGACAGGTAGCACTTTTAGCCTAAACCTGACAAAAACCAAATGCTATTGAGGGCATCCTCCTCAAGAATGTTTATTGCAGGCTGTTTATAGTAGAAAATGGGAAACAATGTGAATGCCCAACAATATAGAAGCAGTTGGGTAATAATTTGTACTATCTCCATATAATGAACTATTATGCAGCCATTTAAAGAATGGGTTAGATCTATACTAGTTGATTTGGAGGGATTTCCATGATGCACTGTCAAAAGTTAGTTTTAGAGAAGAGTATTTGACATGATCCCATTTTAGCAAAACAAAGACATGCCCCATAGATGTATGTGCATGAGTATATGTGTGTATGTTTCAGTACAAGATTTAAAGTAAGCATGGAGAAAATGTACAAAAAATTACACCAGGCTCTTAATGTTGGTTATAGGAGGGAACGGTGGAGGATAGAGAGTAAGCAAAAAAAAATTTTTTTAATAAGGTATTTATAATTTTTATTTTATTTTTTTAAACATATTTTTATTGATCTTTTAGAGAGGAAGGGAGAGAGAGGTAGAAACATCTATGTGAGAGAGAAACATCTATCAGCTGCCTCCTGCACGCCCCCTACTGGGGATCGAATCTGAAACCTGGGCATGTGCCTCCACCTGGTATCGAACTGGGACCTCTCAGTGCATGGGACAAGGTTCAATCCACTGAGCCACACTGGCTGGGCTGATTTTTTAAAATGACACTAGTATAGTTGCATTTATATACTATTATAAATTGCAAAAATATATAAATATATGAAAGGATGATCATCAAAATGCTTCTGGCAGTTGTCTCAGATGGTGGGATTTCAGATGAGCTTTGCTTAATATTTTTCTGTACTGTTTGAATGTTTTTATAGTGAGTGTATCATTTATGTAACCAGAAAAATCAATACAGCATTTTTATTGTGAGACAAAAAGTCTACCTATGACTGTCAGCCTAGGTGCACCCTTCTTTCACTGAGCCACCTCAGATGAGGGTCCCTGTGTCCCCTCCAAAAGTGACTTGGCATGAGTAACAATGGAAATGTGCCAGTGTGTGGCTGTCAGCTCCCTCCACACCCCTTTCTTCACTAGCACAGATGTGCCCTGAGAGCCTCTGGATTAGTGTCTTGGGGAGGAGGCTGAATAGACCTTTACACTCTGCCTCTGGCCCCAGCCGGGTTCCTAGATCTCCCTCCTGGTGGGTGGGCAGGCCTGGACACCCTCTCTGACTCTGCCAGTCCTTGGCTATCTCCTCCCCTGTCTGTTTCAGATCCCTGCTGCCCAGGTGTCTCTTGTCATGTTTGGAGGGAAGGTGTCTGGGGCAGCTGCTGACCCCGTGGCTGGGTTCTTCATCAGCAGAAGCAGGAGGACAGGGTCTGGACGACTCATGCCCTGGTGAGCAGCCCCATGGTCCTTAAGGTCTGGCACCCACCCATAGCCTAAGTCACTGTGGTTGTCACGGCCCTGCTTCTTAGTAGAAAACCCTGTGGATGGTTAGAGGACAAGACTGGATAGCAGGTGATGGGACTGGACAGTAGGTGACAGTACCAGGCAGGGGTCAGACTAAGTCATGCAGGAGTTCAGAGACATTCCTGGGGACTTTCACTCACCAGATGGCTCAGGGCTAGACAAAGCCTCCAAGATGCCCAGGCCTGGCCCAGAGGTCTGAGTGTGGCCAGGGTGGGCTGGAGGCCATGGCAGGTCTTGCAGAGTAGGTATGACTCTTGTACTCCAGGGTGCTTGATAGGGGGAATGGCACCACCAAGCACCCAAGGGTCCTAGCCAGAGTCGCAGCCCTCGTGTCCATGTCCTCCATGTCCCATCAGCCCTCCCCCTCCATGGCTTGCACCCTGAAAGCCCCAGCCCAGGGCTTGTCCAGGGGCAGAGGGCATATGTCCAGAGGGGTGACATTGCTCCAAGCCATCATTTGTGGCCCCAGCCCTGATGCTGAGGGCGTCGTACCTCCACTGTGCTCCCACAGGGTGCTGGGCTGCACGCCCTTCATCGCCTTGGCGTACTTCTTCCTGTGGTTCCTGCCCCCCTTCACCAATCTTCGAGGCCTTTGGTACATGACCTTCTACTGCCTATTCCAGGGTCTGGCCACGGTAAGCAGGTGGCACCCCTTCCTGGGCCTGGACCCCTGGAACCCCATTGCTGGCCAGTGGCCACTCTGAAGTGAGTGTGTCCAGGGGTAGTTGTCAGGGGGTCCCACTGCTGGCACCTGCTCACCAGAGCACAGCTGGGCTCTGGGCTGGGTGCCCCCTCCTGCCCTCAGCCTTTGACTCCCAGCTTGAAGAACTCTGTAGGGACGCCGCCTGGCACGGGACCTGGCTGGGACAGGGGGTCCACTTTGGCGGTCTGGGCGGAGGGGGGCCATCTAAGCTCCGCCCGCGCCCCAGTTCTTCCAGGTGCCCTACACGGCGCTCACCATGCTGCTGACCCCCAGCCCCAGGGAGCGGGACACTGTCACCGCGTACCGTGAGTGCGGGATCGGGTGGGAGTGGCGCGTGGCGCTGCCGGGCCGCGAGCTCGGTCACCTTAGTTAGCACTCCCTGTGTCCCAGGGATGACCATGGAGATGGCGGGGACGCTCATGGGAGCCACGGTCCACGGGCTCATCGTGTCCGGTGCCCACAGTCCCCACAGGTGCGAGGATGCCGAGTTCCCAGGGCCGGTCGCTGTCTCCCCCAACGCTGTGAGTGCTCACGCGGCGCGACCCCCGCATCCTCCCGCTAGCCTGCTCCTCCTCCACCTGGGTGCCTCTAAACGGAAACACACAGCACCTGGGCAGCCGTCTGGAGGGAGGAGGCAGACCCCCAGAAGGGCCGGGACAGGGCAGCGGGAGGCGTGGTGTCCTTGCGGAGCTCTGGGCGCAGCCCCTCCTGGGCCGCCTCCACCCCGGGGTGAGGGGGGCTAGGCCCGCAGCCCCCCGCTTCCCTCAGAGCAGGCCCCTCCGCAGCCCCGGGGCACGCATCCACTGCAGCCATCCAGTTCATCGATTGTCCCCGTAAGCAGATGACGCCACTACCCCCCAGAACCCAGGAGTCATCCTCTACTCCTCCCTTTCTCTCAATCCAACCTCGAACCAAATCCTGTCCAGGTTTTAGGACAAAACTCTTTCTGCATTCACTGCCACGCCCTGGCCTGAGCCTCTGCCAGCCCCTTCCCTTCGCGGTCTGGGTGAGGGTGGCAGTGGCCTTGCGTTGGGGAGGAGATCAGACAGGGCCTGGGGTGCCCAGAAGTCTGAGAACCCACCCCCAAAAGCACAAAGCATTCAGGTGCCTCTTGGCAGCTCCAGCTCTGTTATCCCATGGCCTTCACTTACAAAACACACATTCATAGATAAAATCATCAAAAATCTCTAGACAGCCTGGCCAGTTTGGCTGAGCGGTTAGAGCGTTGGTCTGCGGTCCGGAGAGACCCGGGTTCGGTTCCCGCTAAGGGCATGTACCTCGGTTGCAGTTTGTCCCCGTTGGGGTCCTGTGGGTGACAGCCACTTGATGTATCTCTCTCACATCGATGTTTCTCTCTCTCTCTTCCTCCCTCTCTCCCTCCTGCTCTGCTCTATCTGAAGATAAATGCAAAAAAAAAAAAAAAAGTCCTTCAGTGAGGATAGGAAAAAAAAAAATCTCAAGACAGCAACAGCAGAGCATTAACCCCCACGGACAGGGTCCTTCTGAATGCGGGGCCCTGTTCAGCTGTGCTGGACCTCACGGTGAAGCCCCGCCCATCTCTTTCCTCCCCTCCCCAGAGGCAGCCTCTATCTGGAATTGGGCGACTCCTGTAGGTGTCTTTATATGTACTTTACCATCTATGTATTTTTGCCTGAATGATAGGTGGCACTGTCTCTTTTTGACATTTATCTGGGTCATGGTGCATCACAATGTAACTTGTGCTCATCGATCTGTCTTCCTCCCACACTCCAAGCCCCTCACTGTGGTGCACAGGGGCCACTTATTCATCACTGCGACCTCAGGGTCTAGCATACAGAATCAGCAACACTGCATATTTGTTTTAAAAATGAGAGAGGGAGGAAGGCAGTGGGGGAGAGAGAGGAAGGGGGGAGGGGGAGAAGACCCAGACCCACAGACCCCTGGTGGCATAGATGCATGCAGGAGGCAAAGGGTCAGCAGGAGGACCATCCCAGCCCTTAGCTCTCCCTCTCCTGCTGGCTATTTAGGAGGAGTACCCAGCATTCTTGCACTTGGGCTGAGGGTCCCTCTGCTCCCATCAGGAGGTACTCCTGCCCTGCCCCTAGGTGTCGTCGCCTCCATTGGTTGGAGACATCGCCCCCACCCCAGCTCTGTCCTGTTCCACAGACTTGTCTCTACTCCATTGCAGCCGCTGTGGTTGCTGTGACTTATCCCGTGTGCAGTGGTTTGCTCCGCCTGGGGGTGAAGGAGCGACCAGGTACAGGGGTGCAGGCAGAATGTGGGAAGCAAAAGCTGGGGCAGGGCTTCTCTTGGGCATGGGTTTGGTTTGGAACTCTGCCAAGTCAAGATGTCACCTTCCTGTGTTGCAGACCCCTCTGCCCCAGTCTCTAGCCAGGGCATGAGCTTCCTGGCTGGGCTGGCCCTCACTGTCCGGCACCCACCCTACCTGAAGCTGGTCATCTCCTTCCTGTTCATCTCAGCAGCTGTTCAGGTACCTCAGGCCAGGCCAGTCCCCCTGGCGTGGCTCCAGCCACACTGAGCTCACGCAGGTTTGGTTCAGTCTCCCATCCCCCTGCCTCAGTTAGGCTGGAGTTGCAACAGGGAGAGACCAGTGGCTGGCATGTGGCTGGTGCTGGGAGGACAGAGATCTAGACAGAGCTCATGGGATTGAGGACGGTCAGAGCCCAGACACCAGGAAAAGTGTCTGGGTGGTACAGTCCACCCAATCTTAGCTGTGCAAGGGGGAGGCTGGACCAGGAATGGTGTTTATACCTGTGTTAGGGATAAGCCTCCTTTGTTAGGGGCGGGGACTGTGCAATGGTGGCAGCAACCAGAGTTCCAGGTTCCAGAAGGGGGGCCAGAATTGAGACCTAGGCCTTGCTCTTGACTTCTGGGGTCCTGCCATTCCCTGTACACACCCACTTCCTGTCAATGTCCTCAGGTGGAGCAGAGCTACCTGGTCCTGTTCTGCACACATGCGTCCCGGCTACATGACCACGTGCAGAGCCTGGTGCTAACCATCCTGGTGAGGAGACCTGGGTGACAGAGTCAAGGTTACTCGGGAGCCTGAGTTGAGGACATGTGTGGTCCTTGATGTGACATGTGTGGCCAGAGTTCTGGAGCTCAACCTCCTGGGTCAGCTGTGGCCTTAGTCACCTGCATTCCAGCAGAGGGTGGAATTGGGACTAGGGTCATAAAGTTCATAGCCACTGGGTCCAGCTAAAGGCCAGGGCTTGGAGAACCCGGGCAGAGGCGCTGGCAGCTCGGCTGGGCTGTGATGGTTCTGTCTGCTCACAGGTCTCAGCTGTACTGAGCACCCCGCTGTGGGAGTGGGTTCTTCGGCGATTTGGGAAGAGGACGTCAGCCTTCGGGATCTGTGTGAGTGAGGCAGGAAGCAAGGCTTGGCGTTGGGTCAGGGGAGGTGACCTTGGAGCCTGAGCCTCCTGGGGGACAGCCAGGCAGATCTGTACTCACTTGTGTCTTCAGTGCCCAGCACAGGACAAGGCATGGGGTCGCTGATAAAGACCAGTGAGTGTGCGCTGGAAAAAGCATGGGAGCGAGGGGCAGGTAGAGGGAGCAGCAGGTGTGTCTGTCTCCCCAGATGATGGTGCCTTTTGCAATCCTGTTGGCTGCTGTGCCCACAGCACCCGTGGCCTACGTTGTGGCCTTTGTATCTGGCGTGAGCATTGCTGTGTCCTTGTTGCTGCCCTGGTAGGCTGGGTGAGGGGAGGGGAATGTGGGAGCTTCATGTCCTTCCTCATGGGTCTGCCCTCCTTCAACCCTTTGTCCCAGGCCCCTGTGCCCAGCCTGTGCTGGGGAGCCCCTCCTCCCACTGGCAGGGGATGGAGGCCACCAGCTCCGTCCTGGGAGCCCTCCTAAAGGAGCACCAGACAGCAGGAATGGTGCGCAGCTGGGGGCTGGGGTGTGGAGGTGGGGATGGAACACAAGCACACAAATTGCCTGGCTCTCTGTGGGCCAGTCCTGGTCCTGCGCAGTGAGGACTCCGGGATGACTCTGACGGCCTCTGTCTCCAGAGAGCTTGCAGGCTGTGGCTGTCAAGGGGATGAAAGGGATAACCCTGCAGCCCTTCCCCAGGTCCATGCTTCCAGATGTGGTAGATGACTTCCAGCTGCAGCACCAGCACGGCATGGAGACCATCTTCTACTCATCCTATGTCTTCTTCACCAAGCTCTCGGGCGCGGGTGCCCTGGGCATCTCCACGCTCAGTCTGGAGTGAGTTCCAGAGTTGGGCTGTGGCAGAGGCACGAAAGACCAGCTGGGTGGGAAAAGGGCAGAGTCCCCCAACCCAGCCAGCCAGGGGACCCAGCTCTGGTCTTTGGGTAGTGTGGGAGAATCACCTGCCCCAGCTTTTCCGTGGATGTAACTGAAAGGGGCCTTTCTTGAGGGCCATACCCCTTCTGAAGCCTCAGCTCCCCATGTTCTCAGTTCTCTCCCAGCTCCTCCCTGGTCAGCCCATTCCTGCAGCACTCCCTCCCACCATGGTTAGGCTGATCTGGCCAAGAAAGGAAACTGAGTCTCAGGATGGTGTGGAGTGGGGATCCGGGAACCCTCCCCCAGGAAGCCAGGCTTGGAGGATCTGAGCTGGATGCATGGGACTCTGTTTCCCCAGGTTTGCGGGGTATGAGGCAGGAGCCTGCAAGCAGGCAGAGCAGGTGGTAGTGACCCTCAAGGTCCTCATCGGAGCTGTGCCCACCTGCATGATCCTCACTGGTCTTTGCATCCTCATGGTCGGCCCCGCTCTAAAGGTGCCAAGCCAGGACACCTCTCGCCAGCTGAGCCTTCGGAGGTGGGCACCCCATGCACACGGGTACACACAGCAGGTCTACCAACACCCCGGGAGGCACACGGATGTGTGCTGATGTAAGACCAGTCCATCCGCAGGTCTCCCGGTGGCATTTACAGCACTGAACAACCCTGCCCTTGGGGACTCTTTCCTTAGCTCCAGTGACGCCATCCTCTGGGTTTTCTTCTGCTACTCTGGTCATTGCTGCTCAGTCTCCCTCCTTCTGTAACAGTCGGATGGCGTATGGGAGGGCTCCTTCGTTCACCCATTCCTTTTGCTGTCCATAATCCCAGTCGCCTCGAGCACCGAATGAGCTTGGTGACTCCTATAGCTATTCTCCTCCCAACCCTACCCCCCATTCTCCCTTCAAGTTCCAGACCTACATCTGGCTCTCATTTGGACATCTCCCCCTGATGTCCCACAACCATGGCAGTCAGTCTCAACGAGCCCCAAATGGAACTCGTCTTCTTGTCCCAGTCGGCTCCACCATCCTGGGAGCCCATCCCACCATCCTGAGAGCCCAACCCGGGATCTTCTTCCACTCTTCCCCCCACAGGCTGTGCCGAGAGCTCTCTGAACCTTGTCCTCCCCCTCCCAGGGCACTGATTGCACCGCAGGGACATCTGCTCACTGTCTGGCTTTCCCAGTAGACTGTGGGCCCTTGACGGCTGGAGCTGTGTTTATTCACTTTTATGTCCTAAGAGCCCAGCACAGCACCCACGGCTGAGCAGGTTGCTGCAGTGTCAACACAGTCCCGCCAACTTTCACCAGCACATGTCGCTTCTGCAGATGTTCACGCACTTACAAAATCCGAGTACACATACCTAGAGGGCCATGCAGGCCAGGCAGGAGATGCGTCGTCCTCAGTCCCTCACTGCTCAGGGTGCTGGTCTGAGACTCCGCACTGCGCACTGCGTTACACTCAGGGAGACACGGGTGGGGAGCTGCTTGATGGGACTTGGGAAACAGGCTTGTGGCTTTCTTCACAGGGGTGGTGAAGGGGAGGAGCTGGGAGGACAGGGAAAGCCACGACACTTCCTCAGGGGTCTGTGGCAAGACGGAGAGCCCACCCTCCCTCATGCTCTGTGGCTTCTTTCCCTTCCCACAGGAGGACCAGCTACAGCCTCGCGTGAAGTTTGAGACTTCTGGGAGCCGGAACAGCGGGGACTCTGGGCTTGAAGTCCCCCTTTCTTCTCAGCCGTTAGAACCCCCACTTCGCAGCTTACACATGACTTTTCCCTGGGATATGGAGTCTTCAGTGACCTCTCCAGAAGGGACTGGCCTGGGTTCCACCTGTCGTTTCTTACCTGTTGACCAAGACCATTTCAGATAAACCTGTGCCCCTACTACCCAGCTCCAGGCAACGTTTGACCTGGAAAGCATCCCGACAGCAGCTTGTCCTGAAGAAAGGGAGCCCCTGCTGGTCTGGCCCATAGACTCCCGTGGGGACACTTGGCCAGCAACCTGCCGACCTGACAGGACACCCAGGCAGACCTCTTGTTCCTCCTGATGCTCCAGTGGACATGAGAGAGACTGACAGACTCCCATGAATGGGCAGAGTGGGGACAGACGGACATGCTGGGGATTTCAGTTGGGAGACACACAGCCAGATGCGGTGAGGCCAGCAGACCCCAGCGAGCGCAGACAGGGACGGCCGTGGGATGAGGCGTTTGTCAAGCCTTCCCCTCTCTCAGACAGGCTGACGACACTGTTTCCAGAGGTGGCCACAGACTGACATCGAGCCACCAAAGATCGATCATTTTTATGAACAGCAGTTATTTTTGTGGAAATATTTTTCTGAACGTTTATCTTATAAAAAGACAGAAACCACAGTTTTCTAGAGGGAACAAAGACCCACTGAGGTTTATTTTTTTCAAAAGACAAATTAAAGGGTTTATCTTCCACTGAGTCGGTAAAATGTGCCGGTGCCAGCCCTCGATCATCCCACCTCCTGGGAAACGCATGCCCCAAACAGGGGAAGGGAGGGCGCCTGGCGTCACTGAGCCTCGCTATGTCCCCTCGGCCATCCACCCCTGACCGGAGATGCCACGTGGGGGCAGGCTCCTTCTTTCCTGTGGAAGGGACAAAAGTTGAGACCCTGGGGGAGCCCAGGGCAGCAGGACACAGTGGCTCCTGTGGGCTGGGCTCATGGAGGGGTTGGGAACCTGTGGGAGCCCGATGCCCCAGCAGCTCCTCCAGAAGTCCAGACACCTAAAGGGGAGACCAGGAGGAGCAGACTCACTCCCTGCATGTCTTCCCAGCCCCTAGCTCTGCCCCCTCCATGGGGTCAGCTCTCCTGAGCCCATGGCGCAGGGCCGGGCTCCCTTCCACTTCCTCTTTGGACCTTTGGCGGCCTCTTAGGTGCGAGACCCCTAAAGCTACCAGGGCTCAGACTCACACGCAGTGAGCAGATGCTCCTCGGAGATGAAAGCCTCTTGCTCCCTCCACAAACACTGTGGCCTGAGAGGGAACTGATCTCAGTGAGAGTGCGGAATGGGACCTGGTCTTTCTAATGCCTGAACTCTCAGGCCCTTGTGACACTGACATGGGTATCTGATCCTTGAGGTCACAGGGCACCAGAGAAAGAGCTGGGATCAGCTTCTCTGCATTGCCCTTCTGATTCAGGAAGGGACCGACGGGAAGCTCCGCCGCCCCCCCCCCCCGGGGTGTACATGGGTACACACAGGCAGACACACACACACAGAACAGTTTCCTAACGTTGGAAGATCACACTGGCCATGTGCAGACAACACCTGGTAAGACACATGCTTTGGAAACCTGGGCAATGCAGGTAAGATCAAATGTTTGTGCCAGACTTCATGTCACCCACATTTCCCAGGGGTGCAGTCTCACGGAGCAGAGCTATCTATCCAGTACAGACAGCAGCAGGGGCCAGCTCTGGGGGTCAGGGGTTGGATCTCAGAGATGGGGCCATATGGGCTACCTAAAAGGCGTCCCACCATTTCTTCCTCACAGCCACGCTATGAAGCAGGTACATTCATTTTCATTTTCACATGAGGAAACAGGCTTAGAAAGCTTGAGCGACTTGCCTAAGGTCAGCTGGTGGTGAAAATGGTCTTGAACCTGAGTCAGCCTGACTCCAGAGCTTGTGGAGAGAGCCAGCGCTTGAAGCATTTGTTCAGGGAGGGGTGGGTCCTGGACCTCGGCGTCACCTCTTCGGAAACAAACCGCCAGCATCCCCACCTCTGCCTCTGCTCCAGTCCCCCTCTAATTCCCATCACTCTGCTCTCGGACCTTCGGCTCGCTGGCCCACTGAGCTCCCCCCATGTCCTCGTCCCTCTCTGACACCCCCTCAGAACCTGCCCTCCTGTTTCAGAGGAAGGGACCTCTCCTGGCCCCTTTCCTCGCCACTACTTTTTCCTTCTCCACCTACATCCAGATCATGCCTTTCACTTGCTCAAAACTCTCAATTGCCAGCATCCCTGCCTCTGACTTAGATGCCGCCTACTGAGTCCCTACAATGGCCTCGAGATCGGGTGGCTGCTAGACCATCACCTCCTCAGAGAAGCCTTTCTTCTCTGTTGGCTCACAACCAAGCCCTGCTCCTCCGCCAGCTCTCAAAGCTCTGCCTGCTGTTTGCGCTTAGTAGGACCTCCCTCCTTGTACAAGTATGCTTGTCAGTGGCTTGTTTATGGCTTGATGTCCCCATTAAAATGTAAAGTCTATGAGGGCAGGGACTTTGACTTTCACTGTTCAATGCGAGTTGTTTGCTGAATGAACTGGTGTTCATAGTGCCCTCATCCTAAAACAAAACAGTCTTTCCTGTTCCCTTAGCTTTCTCCTCTCCAAATAATCTGCATTACTCTCCCCGTGAGCCCCAGCCACCACGGCGCGGTCTCCCTGTCCTCACCTGCCATTCCCTCCTTACCCATTACAGGTATAGCTGTCTCTGCCTTCCCACCGAGGAGACAGTGCGGCCTGGCAGGGGAGCTCCAGCATCGGAGGAAGGCGGATAGGAGTTTGTATGCTGCTTTCATCTTTTACATGTGTGATTAGTTCACTTAGTGAATAAATCTGAGTCTCCTTTTTTTTTTTTTTTGTGGAACAAATATTTACACTATCACCTACATCTCGGGATGGTGGTAAGAATTAAATGAGATAGTACCTAACCAAGGAAACCTTCAACGACTGGTACTCATTAATGCTGACCTCCTCTCAAAACTCCTCCCTTGGCTTGCATGACCCGCCCCCCCACACCCACCCCTGGCTCTCCTGTCTTCTAATTGCTGCTCTGCAGTGGTCTCAGGCTTCCCAGGGCCATGTGATCATTCACCATCACCATCTATATACACCACTCAGTTTCTAGCCCAAGCAATCTGCTGACCTTCAGAGCTAAGATTAGGTGCCCACTGAGTGTCGTCCAGGCAGCTGAAACATCCTATGTCCACAGTGGAACTCATTTCCGTCTCCCCTCACTTGTTCTACCTCCTGCATTTTTGGTAAATTACATTAGCATCTATCCAGTCACCAAAACAAAAAACGTGGTGTCTTCTGAGTTTCACGCCACCACCCATCCCCGTATGCACTGAGGGTGGGTTAAGCAGCAGAAAGAAAGGGTTGCAGCTTGTAGGTTATTCATACGGTAGAAGTTTTGAAATTGGACAGAAAGTTGGCGACACCACCTGTGAACGGACAAGGCTGCTTGCTGACGTTTGAGATGTGTGTGTTTGTGGGCTGCTGTGGCCTCGGTCCAGCTGGGCACCGGTTTCTGCGTTTGCCTCGTGTCTTAAGGACAAAACCGGTGCATAAGCAACAGGAAACGCATGCTGTGCTCTCATTGTTCCCTGATATAGTGCTTGTGTTGGGACAGTTTGTTTTTTCAAAACAAGCGTTACAACAGAACTGCCTGTAGAAGTGTGTGGGTGCAAATGTACAGAAGTCTTACATGGTCTCATAAATATTAAAGGAATGCAGTAATATTTTAAAACATTCCCATAAAGAAAATACCAGATCCCAATGTTTTTTACCAAGTTCTATCAAACTACAATCAAGGATCATTCATTCCTATCTTATGAGAACTCTTCCAGGGAATGGAAAAAGACACACTCTGCAACTCGTTCTATCAGACCCGAATAAGCCTGGTACCAAAACCAGACAAGCACAGTAAAACAGAAAGGAAATTTACAGGCTAATCTTACTCATGAACATAAAAGCAAGAATCCTAAACAAAATATTAGTAAACTGAGTAAGGCAATGTCTAAAAAATAAGTATATCATGAGCATATTGGGTTTATTCCAAGAATGCAGTTTATTTAACATTAGAAAACTCTATCAAGATTTACCATATTAACATATTAAAGGAGGAAAAATATGTTATCTTGATACAGAAATAACAATTTGATAAAAATCTAACATCATTCAATAATAAAGGTACTTATAGAATAATTTTAAACCTGAGAAAGAATATCTACTAAAAACCTATAGCAAACATCATTCTTTTTTTTAAAATATGTTTTGATTTTTTTTTAATTGATTTTTAGAGAGAGAAGAAGAGAGAGGGAGCGATAGAAACATGGATGAGAGAGAACATGGATTGGCTGCCTCCTGCATGCCCCCCACTGGGGATCAGGCCCACAACCTGGGCATGTGCCCTGACTGGGAATTGAACTGGCAACCTCTTGGTACATGGGTCAATGCTCAACCAGTGAGCCACACCGGTCAGGCATGATTTTTATTTTTATTTTTAGAGAGAGGAAGGGAGAGAGAGAAACACTGATGTGAGAGAAACATGGACTGGCTGCCTCCTGCACACCCCCTTCTTGTGATGGAGCCCGCAACCCAGGCATGTGCCCTGACCGGGAATCGAACTGGGACCTCTCTGCCATGGGACGATGCTCAATTCCCTGAGTCACACTGGCCGGGCAGAAACATCATTCTTAATAAAATCAGAAATTAAGGCAAGGATACCCACTATCTCTACTTTGATTCAATACTTTATCAGGGGATATAGCCAGTATAGCAAGATAATAGTATAAGAATGAGAAAAGAAATAAAACTGTCATTATTTGTAAATGATATGATTGCCTACAAAGAAATTCCAAAAGAATCTACAGATTGTTAGAATAAGAGTATAGCAAGGTAGTTGACATAAAATGAACAAAATGAATTGCATTTTTATATGTCAGCAATAGTTATAAAATATAATTATTTATTTTTATTGACAGAGTGGAAGGAAGGGAGGGGGGGAGAGAAAGAGAAACATCAATGTGAGAGAGACACATTGATTGGTTGCCTCCTGCATGTGCCCTGACTGAGGCCCGGGATCGAACCTGCAACCCTTCAGTGCAAGGGCTGACGCTCTAACCACTGAACCACACTGGTCAGGGCATAAAACATAATTTTTAAAACATTAACAATAGCAACAGCCCTGGCCGGTTTGGCACAGCGGTTAGAGCGTCGGCCTGCGGTCCGGAGAGACCCGGGTTCGGTTCCCGCTAAGGGCATGTACCTCGGTTGCAGTTTGTCCCTGGCCCAGGTTGGTCGTGCGGGTGGCAACCACTCGATGTGGCCCTTTCACGTCGATGTTTCTCTCTCTCTCTCTTTCTCTCTTCCCCTCTCTCCCTCCTACTCTGTCTGAACAAAAAATGAAAAAATGTCCTCAGGTGAGGATAAAAAAACAAAAAACAATAGCAACAAAAAAATAAGTAAATAAAAAACTTAAGAACAAACTGAGCAAAAAACTTAGAGAAAAATAGCAGTAGCAACAACAACAACAACAAAAATGAACAAGATGTGGAAAGACTTCTGCTTCTGGACATGAGGAAGTAGTAGAGACCAGATCTAGCCCTTGACTGAAACAATAAGAAAAACTGGACAGAACACATGAAAAAACAGTTTTCAAGACACTGGGCATCAGGCAATGAAGGAGTAACCTGAGAGACGGGAAACAAAGGAGGTGCAACTTGCGAATGCCCTGGCTTATGGGCTGGAGTTTCCAGATGACAGTGAGGAGAGCAGGACTCCCTGAGTTGAAATAAGTTTGGGGAGACCAAAATGGATAGAGTTTGCAGGACAGGATATTGGAGAGGAGAAAGCAACACAGAGAGAAAACTTTGGAGCTCTACAGAAGGCTCCCTTAAGTACCCAACAGATTGTTGATTTAAGAAATAAATGTGGCCCTGGCCAATTTGGCTCAGCGGTTAGAGCACCGGCCCTTGGACCAATGAGTCACGGGTTCAATTCCGGTCAAGGGCAGGTACCTCGGTTGCGATTTGTCCCCAGCCCTGGTTGGGGTCGTGCGGGAGGCAGCCGCTCGATGTGTCCCTTTCACATAGATGTTTCTCTCTCTCCCTCCGCCGCCTTCCTCTCTCTTCCTCCCACGCTATCTAAACAAAAATGGAAAAAATGTCCTTGGGTGAGGATAAAAAAAAAAGAAATGTGAAGGAGAGACATCTGGGCTCTGGGAGACATCTTTGTTGGAGGCAGAATGGATTGAACTAAGGAAGGGGTGGAGAATTTTGAAGGAATTGGAGGTTTAGAAATGAACCATGGACTTGGTGGGATCGGAGCAGAAGTTCCATAACGTGGAAAGGAGGGAACTGAGGGCTGGAGTGGAAACGATCACTGAAGACGGGAGAGTGCTCCACAGAGCTGCAGGAGAGTGGGGAGCCAGAGGTCACCTTTTAGTCCTGGAGCTAAAAATGCTTCAGTCTCAGGGGAGCAGAAAGTTGGGAGTGAAGAGTTGGAAATCAAAGGACAACACCCCTGGGTCCCAGCAGGAAGTATTTTAGGGCAGAAAGGTGACAAATGGAGAGACAGGAAGAAGCCTGGTCTCCAGGCACCTCTTTCCTAAGCCTTGAGTCTCCACAGACTAAAGAAGGCCCAGTGGGCAGCTCTGGGGCTGCACCTGAGCCCCTGGTGCCCGGGGAGTGGGCTGTGGATTCCCCAGCACCACTGAACACCCTGCTCTAGAAGAGAAGAGGGCAACCTATCCACGGGAACAGGACCACTTTCTCCCTCCGCCACGGCCCAGTGGCTTCAGTCTCCCTGGACTCTCCTGGTCCGGGAAGGAGCTTGTCTCTCCAGGCGGCTGAGCTCTCCACCCCTCTACAGCACTGTCACAGCCAGCAGGAACCCCCTCACAGTCCCTGGGGGACGGAGCTGCAGCCTGAGGACTAAGAAGCCGTCCACGCCCAACATCTAGCGCTGCTCCAGGGATCCGGGCCTCCTTCTCAGCTGGAATTGCCCCCATTTCTGGAATCAAGGAATTTCCCTTTCTTTAGCTTCCTTCAGCTTCCTCTCCCATCCTCTGAATTAGGCACTAACAGCCCCCGGGATTCCCATCTCAGCCCACCCCCCGTCACAGAAAACTCCAAAAGGTCTGTTGCTACCCAGGCCCCACTCCCTGGTAATGTGTTGTCTCTGTTCTGTCATTAAAAAGCAAACAGCTGGGTGGGGGAGGGGGGAGGGAGAAGAAAGAAATGTGAAAGATAAAACATTTATAAAAGACTGATAAATGTGACTTCATTAAAAATAACAATGTTTGGCCCTGGCTGGGTGTTTCAGTTGGTTGGAGCGTTGTCCCGTACACCAAAAGGTTTCAGGTTCGATTCCCAGTCAGGGCACATACCCAGGTTGCAGGTTTGATCCCTGGTCAGGGCACGTACAGGAGGCAACCAATCTGTTTCTCTCTCACATCTATGTTTCTGTCTTTCTCTCTCTAAAAAACAATCAACACAAATACATCCTCAGGTGAGGATAAAAAAAACAAACAATGTTTGTTCAACAAAATACACCATAAAAAAAAGACAAGTCACAAACTGGGTACAGGTATTAACCACATATTAATAAAGTCTAGAATATATAAAGAATCCTTACAATTCAACAAGAAAAAGCCAACCCGATAGAATTTTGGGCAAAATACACAAACAGGCATTTTGCAAAGGAGAAAAGTTGAATGGCCAATACACACATGAAAGATGCTCAGTTTCATTGGTGGTCCAGAAGTAAAAACTAGGATCACAACGAGACACCATTTAAAAGAACTAAAGCGTCATAAATGAAGAAGCCTTGAGAATGTAGAACAATAGGAGCTCTGATATATTGCTGTTGGGAGTGAAGACTGATATAACCACCTTGGAAAATTATTTGAATTTACACACACCCTGTGCTCCAGCAATTACATCTCTAGGTATAAGACCATAGAGAGGCTTTTTAAAAACTTCCATCAGGAGACATTTAACAAAAATATTCAAAGCAATATTGCTTATAATTGCAAACATAAAACCCAAATGTGTACAGCAGAAAAACGGATAAATTGTGGAAACTCAAAGCAGTGAAAGTAGTAGAACATACACATAACAAATATGAATCTTAGAAACAACACTGAGTGAAAAAAAGCACATCACAGAAGACTGCATACAATACAGGTAATACCATTAAATAAAGCCCAAAATCAAGGGAATATAAACATTATATTGTTTAGGCCAATGTGTCTACAAGGTTGTAATGAAACTCCTTTTTAAAAAGAAATGATATTTATAATAATCAAGAGATCAGTTACCTCTGGGGTGGAGTTACCTCTATGGAGAGGGACACACAGTGAATCTGAACAGTTTCTAGTAATATTGTAGTTCTTAAATTAGGTGGTAGGTGGTTCATTTTATTATTAAGCCTTTCTATACTTTATATCTAGTGTATGTATCAAATATCTATGCAAAATTTAGAAAAATTTGGGCACAAAATGGGATTTGTAAATAATGACTTTTCTTATGCAAAATATTCTCAATGTAACATTAAACAATAATTTAAAGAATTTAGCTCTTCTCTGTCTCCAAAGCCAGCAAATACTGGATTATCTTTGATTGTTCCAATGACTATAATAATAGCAGAGGCCAAGGAAACATCTTTTTTTGAGAGTTGTTAAGGAATCAGATCTGTTGTAAAGAACTAAATTTATATTCTGTACTGTCTGAGGCAGGATAGTAAGAAGCTAGGAAAATTCCTTGGCAGGCGGAATGGGGAAACTGAGATAGATAGCTGGTTGAGCAATTTACAGCTAGATAATAAATGGCAAGGTCCTATCCTCCCTAACCAAGGACACTTAGGAACAAATAGTACAGTCGGCCCTCATTTATCGCGGTCAATCAGTTCCAGACTCTACCACGATAAATGAATTTCTGCAAAGTAGGATCCTTTATTTATACAGTCGTCCCTCCTCACTTCGCGCTTTGACTTTTGCAGCTTCACTCTATCGCGGTTTTTTCAAACACTATACTATATTTGAAAAACCACGATAGAGTGAAGCCGCGAAAGTCGAAGCAGGAAGTGGCGAGGTACGACTGTATACACACTCCAGACCGTGCAGGGGCAGACCCCATTTGGTCCTGGTCCCCTTTTGGTGACATTCTTTGAAGGTAAAACTGACCAGAGAATGACCCTGACCCCTCTATACACACATTTTTATGAATCAGCATATTGAATGACGCTACTGGAAAGCTGATGAATATTCTATTGCGATCCTCCCCTAAAATTCCCACCTTTAGAAAACAGGTTAAGAAACCCTAAGACAAGCCAGTGCGGCTGTCTCTGGAGCAGGCCCACACCTTTGTTTCCTCTCTTGTATCTTTACTTTTCTCTCCTACTTCTAAGGGTCCCCACGAGACCTACAATCAGGGGAGCACTGGGCAGGGGCAGCTCGTCCCAGGCTAACCCCCTGAACCTGTCTCCAAGGACCCCTTTCCTCTTCCAGCGAGCTTACAGCAGCCCCACATCGGCTCACTTCTGTCACTGTGACTTTGACGCCTCGGTGAGCATGCAGCCCAGAGTGGCCACTTCTTTCCTACAATGTTTCTAGGGAGCCAAAGCAGAGCACTGCTGAGGCTCTCTCCTGTTGCTTCTACTGTAGGCCCTTCCTTTGTTTCATGGTCCCCCGTTCTAATAAATGTACTCTCAAAATTATCTGGACTGGGACTGTGAAATCTTTCCTGCACAAAATAAAAAACCCACACACAACCAGCCAGCCCAAGACAGACCCGCTCCGAGCCTGGTCCCTTTCTGGTGACATGTCCATCAGAAGAAGAAATACAGAGACAACACACACTTACATAAAATCAAGAACATTTCTGTATACCAGCATACTCACAAAAGATACCATCAAAACATTCACAACAGTCGCATCAACCATGAGTGATTTTATTGAAGACTCATTCACAGGATTCTGACCAGCGAAATGCTGATTGTAACATACACTCTGAGGTACCCACCTTGACCTTACTACAGGGTCCCCCAGCCCCCTCTTTAGGCTTCACAGTAGAGTGCTTTCATCCCGCGGCGGAAACGGAGCCAGGCCTCACACTGCCCTGAGCCACAGCCCTCAGGCAACTGATGACAGACAAGCTGCCTCCACGCCCATTACCGCAGCAGCTCTCTAATGCATCTGAACCACAAAATGGGCCCTGCTTCTTCCCTATCCCAGCTCCATCTTCATAAACTGTAACAGACAGACAGGAGTCCCCAAGGGTACAAAGTATTTCTTTCCAGATAATTTTAAAGGAAATGGAAGACATGCCTATGTGCTAATGAACTTTATGGCTGAAACAATGTATCTGCAGGTGTCCGCTGCCTAGCCACACACACACCAATGTGTTACCGGGCAGTAAATGAAATTGTTAACTGTGTTTGAAGGCAGTGAGAAGTGCTGTGTCTATGGAGAGTTGGGATCAGGGTGGTTTCCACTCTACTAAGCTGGCCTTTTAGCCCATATTTATAATAACTGGTACTTTTCAGAACTACCTCAGACTCAGTGTAATTTCCAACTTTCTGAAATATTTTCTCTCACAGACTCTATGCTGGTCTCTAAGACTTGACTGGAAGGAAAAGAAAAAGACCCCAACTAAAGTTACAATTTAAGAGTTGATTATGAGTAAAATAGGGTATTTTTTATAATCCCAAAACTGGGAGGAAAAAAAATGTTTTTTCAGGGAGAAAATCAGGAGAGGCAAGAGCACAAACCCACGCCTTAGACGTCTCCCGTCTTGGCTTTGTACTAGTAACATCAGCAAAACCCAAGTTGGGTCTAGAAGGATCAAATAATTTGAAATTTGCCCAGGGCCAATTTTTAGGAACATCTGGACCTTAGTCAGCCAGGATTTTCTAAGGAAGCAAGAGGGTTAGGTTTACATTCTGGGAGGTCCAGCTGACAATGTAATTCCTGTTCTAGGGAGCCCTGGAGGCAGCAGTCAATGGGATTTTTATCTTCCTTTAGCTCTGCAGATTCCTGCAGGTTTGGGGTAAAAGGGACATGTTGGAGGGTATGCACTCCTTACCCTCATCTTTAAGCTAAGAGAAAGATCTACAACAATGCTGAGGTACCTTTTACGTGCTTCTAAGACAGCTTTAACACAGCTCTGGGCTAGGGACAGAAAGCCTCAGGGAAACCATAAAACAATCCTCAGGGCACCATTATATTGTCTTGTTCTGGGAATTCTGCCCTTAAACAAAACTACCCTCATGGATACATAAACAAGCACTTTCTGAGCCATCTAAGGGGACAGTGGCCCAGCCAACCTGACAAGTGTTTCACCTCTGTGACAGTGAAAGTGGGGAGAGTCCAAAGTGGAAAACAGATCTTGTTTGTAATGGTCTCATCTGAAAAGCTATGCAGCAAATACTCTACAAACAAGTATCAGGCCATACTGCCTAGTTGGAATCTAAACTTTGGGCTGTAAGGCTTCTAAAGACTTCAAGAGAAGGACCAGAATCAAGACTCTGAGATAAAGAGTCTCTGAAGATATTTGACCTGGAGCTGCCGCCATCTCTTATGATTATTTCCTGTGTGGCTGTGAAAGTTAATGGAATGAAGCCTTCACTATCAGCAGAGAGAAGGATCCAGCGGGAGTCTGCAAAGTAAAATGAACATAGGCAATTTAGGACATTTCATCTTACTCTATAAGGAAAAACAATAAATATGACTTTTTGAGGGGAAGAATTCAGTAGTTGATATTAAACCTGATCATCACAAGACTACAGAGAATGGGGAGATGGAAGGAATGTTACGTAGGGTCTGGTTGCATGGCAGGAAGAGGATGTTGATGACTTAGGCATAGCTAAGGAACATACATTTTTCACTCAAGCTAGGCATGTATATTACTCAATAGTATGCACATGAGCTTCTGTCTGCACACACGTTAGGGGTTCCGTGTAGAATGTCCCTACTTTATCTACATGCTGTTAATCAGTTTCTCCAGA
Organism: Tadarida brasiliensis; assembly: GCA_030848825.1. Taxonomy (NCBI): domain Eukaryota; kingdom Metazoa; phylum Chordata; class Mammalia; order Chiroptera; family Molossidae; genus Tadarida; species Tadarida brasiliensis. Next base: position 64,842,053 of record CM061270.1, on the reverse strand, counting down.
AAAATATGTGAAGTTGGGAACAGCCACTCTTATGGAGGAACCTTCTTTATTTTTTAGATCCATACCAACCTCTAGACACCCAAGGAGGCACAGGTGACTAGAGCTAGACTAGAATGGCCCAGATAATCCAGAATGGTTTGTTCCAGGGTAACCAAGGGCTATCAGCATACCACATGTCTGGACCTTCTCCGGCTCTTTCAAGTCTACCATGTTTTAACTTTGGACCTTATAATTTCACTTCTAAAAATCTACACTTTCCAAAAACAACACGTAAAATACAGAGAGGTTTTTATTAATGTTATTTATAATGGGCCACCATTGGAACCCACCTAAATGTCAAAGAAAATATGGCAAAGTAAAATATGGTACACTTTAGAATGCAGTATTAAACCCACTCAGTAAAAATGATAATTATGAAGCCATATCATAAATATATGTGTCAAAACAGAACAATGCTGATGCTACAATGTTAAGGGGGAAAATGAAACAAAATTTATGTTTGGTGTAGTGGCTACTGTGAGAAGAATGAGGCATAAGAAAACAGCCACCCGATGGAACATGGGCATGACTCTGTCCCTCACCAACCAGAAGTGTCCTTCATATCCACATGTTTGCTGCACATTAAAACAATCCCTTTCAGAAGTATTCTGCAATGTTGCTATGATCTTTATGTTCTAGTGCAACACGTATATATGAGGCTTTTATGTCATTTCCTTGCAGTTGTTATACAGGATGTGGCAAAAGTAGGTTTATAGTTGTAAGTACGCAGAACACAGAGTTTATTTTTGTATTATTATTGATTAATTATTGTATTATTTTCAATACGAACAACTGTAAACCTACTTTTGCCCCACCCTGTATTATGGCTTTGTAACTCTTTTCTAGTTTTTCATGTACACAGTTAAGTTTTCCAGCTAGGCTATAAGTTCCTTAAGGGCAGAACACATGTTTTTCATGTGTATGGTGTAATAGGCCTAGGTATATAGCAGACAATTCATAATAGTTAATTATCTAGTGAATCACAGAATGATCAGTACAGTCATTTCCATTACCAGTAAAAGTTACAAAATAGATGGTGGAAGGAGGGTGTTGGGTAGGGTTAATTTCTGAATTGTACCTACCATGCTGCATTTCAATAAGAGAGAGGCCAAAAGTCTGCTGAACTGTACTGAGCCTTAGTTTGCCATTGCAGAGAAGCATGTCTCTTTTTTCAACAACGGATCCTACATAGTAACGTTTCTTCAAATACAAAAGAAAATTGTTAAACTAATTGCAAAAGCAATGGAGTTAACATTTCTTAAGGATAGAAAGTGTAAATAGTTTCTTAAAATCCATATATATTACCACTATCAATTAGACTTCAGTTTTATATAAGGAGCTTTTTGCTATATTATTTAACACAACTAAAGGGTCAGAACAAAACACAACCCCTAATTCACTTTTCCTAGGAACTTGATCACTAGGAACTGGCTGTCCTAGGATATGACTAATAACAATATAGGTGATGGACAGCAGCCTAAGAGGCACAATCTGATGGTGAGGAACAGGTGCCTGGCTACTTTAGGTATAACTAAAAAACTTCATGCTTTCTTTTTTGGGGGGGAAAATGCCAAGAAAGACTGCCCTAAGTGGTAGAGTAGCAGAGAATTTGCACAAATAAACAAACTGGTCAAAGTTCACTTAGCTTAGAAAAAGTGCAAGTAAAAATGATTTAAAAATTTTTTAAAGTCTTATTAAACATTAACTCATCTTTAAAAATGGTTTCAAATATACCTAGAGAAAGAAAATATAAAATAATTATAGCTCTAATTAATAAGAGTCCAAAGGTATAATTATAGAACATGGAATAAAAATATAACTTCTAATTATATATTACTTGCAACAATACCTTCATGTAAGCATTTGATGAAGAGTTTTATTAGTAAGTTAAGTGTCTAACTTATTTTGCTGTTAAAATTATCACTACTCATTTTCTGACTGCTGAGAAACGTAATTGCAATGATGAAAGATAAACTGCACTACATTTGTGGAAGGATGAACAATTCAAACAGCATCTCTAATAATATTTTAAAAGATGTCACGTGAATAAACTGTAAGGGCTAGAAGCAGCTAATCATTTATTTGAACTCTGAAAAATGTTGCTTCAGAAATTATACGGGAAACTCTTCCTTGCTTCTGATTATTTTGCCTTTTTTCTTTCACTTTTCTCATTACAAAAGGAATATATGCTCAATATAAAAGAGTAAAACAAATTTACAGTGCAGAAAGTAAAGTCCCCCAAATTTGACCTCCAGAGGCTATTACTGATAACAGCTTGGTTGGATCAGTTCATTATAAACTGTGAAACTGAGGAACTGAAAAGGCAAACTACCCCACATTTCTTTTACTCAAAAAACACAGAATTTCACATTTACAAATGTCTACAAAAGAAAAAGGTATGTTATTATTTGGTAGAAAAAAATATAGACATACTTAAAACTAACTCTACCTGTGATTTACTCTAACGGTTGGATTACGGAGAATTTTTACTTTCAACATTAATTATTCCAATATTGGTTACTTTCCCCCATCTCCCTCAATGAGCATATATTACTTTTGTAATTGGGGGGGGGGGAGAGAGAATAGGAAGAAAAAGGCCTATATGCTGATATGGAGAATTTTTGAGGATATACTATTAACTGGAAAAAGAAAGACGCAGAACACTGGATATCGTGCTGTACTTTCTATGTAACAAAAGGGGAAATAAAAATAGTAAGATACGCTAGTATCTGCATAAAGAAGTAAAAATAAAAATGTTACCTATAGGAGGTGAGGGGAACAGATTAAACAGAGATGGGGTGAGAGTAAGACTTCCCAGTATACATCTATCTTTTTATTAAAATCTGTTTTCCTTTTAAACCAAGTAAATGAATTACCTATTCAAAAAGAAATAAAAAGGTGAAAATGTTTACAAAGTCATGGAAGAAAAAGAAATCCAAACTAAATTTCACATTTATAAATACTATAAATTTTAAAAATAAAAAAATCTATTTACTGAAAATATATAGAAAACTTCATGTATTTAAATAAAACCATTTAAATAACTGCTTTAAAGACAATGTAACAAAAATCTCAAAAATCTAGAATTGAGATGTTAAATGTTTATAAACATGTGTTTCAATTAGCTTTGGTACATGATATAACTAAGATTCTTAATGTGGTTGTAAAATTAATTTGAAAACAATTAAATCAGTGATTTAAATGATTTTCAGCTGGTTTGTGATTTAACAGGTTTTAGGGAGAATTGAGGGAATCTAAATAAGGACTAAGTATTAGATATAATAAGTAATTGGTGTTAATGCTATCACATGTGATAATGGGATTGTAGTTATTGAAGCAAATGCTTGCATTTTTCCAGCATACTGAATTATCTATGTTCGATGAAATACATGATATCTTTACTTGAACTATTTTAGAAAACAACAACAAAAAAGCAATATGGCAAAATGTAAACAACAGTTATATCCAAGAAATACAGGATTTCATTATGTAGTCTTTCTATGTGTTTATAATTTTTCTTAATAAAAAATGTATTTTATGTGTTTGAAATTTTTCATGAAAAAAATATAATTGTTTAATTATTCTTTGGTTCTTTTAAAAACTTATATCCTTGCCCGGCCGGTATAGCTCAGTGGTTGAGCGTTGACTCATGCACCAGGAGGCCACCGGTTCAGTTCCCGGTCAGGGCACATGCCCAGGTTGTGGGCCCCATCCCCAGTGGGGGGCATGCAGGAGGGGCCAATCGATGTTCTCTCTCATCAATGTTTCTATCTCTCTTTCCCTCTCCCTTCCTCTCTCTCCCAAATCAACAAAGAAAAAAAAAATTTTTAATATTAATGTGAAAACCCAAATAAACTACTGCAAGAAAATCTAGACTATTGCATGAATATTAATTTCTACAATATATAAAAACGTCTTGAAAACTGGTAAGTCAAAAGGAAAAATAAGCCACAGGTAATTCATTTATTGGCACCTAAACATGAAGACATATGTATTCAAATTCACTAATAGTAAAGGAAAAAAGAAATTAATAAAAGTGAAGTACCACTTCACATTTATCAGATTCACGAGAATGTGAGGAAAAGGTTGCTAGTGAGCATGTGATAATACATAGTTAAGGAAAAATCTTTGAAAGGCAATCTGGCAAATTTTTTAAAAGTAGAAACATATATATTCAAATTGCACTTCTACTTCTGGGAACCAACCCAACAGAAATAAAAGTAGGAACAGAAATGGATGCATACAAGAATACTATTGCGGCACTATTCAGAGTGGCTAAAAACTGAAAACAAAGTGAATGTCCATCAACAAGGGAACGCCTGAATAAACAGCATACTCTCCGCATGAAGTAAAGAGTGCACCATATGACCCTATTTTTGTAAAACAATAACCACCTCTGGACTTATATATAGCTTGTACCTACATAGCTACGTATACAAACATCTGGGTAAGATTATATGAGCATGAAGTAGTACACTATGGAAGGATCCACATTAAGCTGCTAAAGGGGGAGGAGCTAGTTAGAGGAAAGTGTTCATGATAAAATGATATGATGCCATTTATGAAATGCTGTTTCCATATGCATGCATTAAACTTTTAAAAATAAAGCCCGGTCAGTGTGGCTCAGTGGACTGAGCATCATCCCATGGATTGGGAGGTCCCAGCCTGATTCCCAGTCAGGGCACATGCCCGAGTTTCAGGCTCGATCCCCAGTGGGGGGCATGAAGGAGGCATACAATCCATGTTTCTCTCTCACATCAATGTTTCTATCTCTCTCTCCCTTCATCTCTCTCTAAAAATCAATAAAAACATATTTAAAAAATAAATAAAAAATTTAAATATAACCTTTCTTATAAATGGAAGAGGATCTGCAACTGCCCAAGAAAAAAGTCACAATGAAATAGCACAATTAAAATTATTGTTTTCTAAATATAAACTGGCAGAACAAGTGCAATCATTCATGTATTCACACCACACACATGATAAAAATCAGTATATACTGGTATGTGTGTCCATGTGGTTGGCAGGCAACCAACCTTTATAAGTTGTTATAAAGGTATAACAACTGTGATATAACATGCCCGGTTCAATTTAAATACCATCTTCCTCATCAATTAATTTTTCTAGCAGTAACCACTGGCTGCAGGAGCGTTCATGTATAGTGGTAACTCCTCAAGGAGAAATTACCTGGTAAGAGATGTGGACATAAGGCAGATCCTGAGAGAGAGGATACACTGGAGAGGATTTCTTTCCATTATGTAGGAAGTCTGTAAGTTCAGAAAGACATCGTTGTATTTCAATCAGTTTTCTAGATAAAATTTCCAGTTCCTTAGAGGGCTGATGAGTTTCCTTTTCCTGGTGTAAGTTCTTTCTTTGAGGAAAATTAAGAGGTTCTGGGGTGCTGGTGCAGTCTTGTGAGCTGCTGGGTTTGGGCAGCGACACTGACTGGTTAGCAGGCTCAGCACCTAGAGTTTCCAGGGCGATGGAGTCATCACAGACACTGGATGGAGGACTTTCTTTAATAAAGGTACTTCCAGGCCTTCCACCTTGACTATAGCTATTAGCTGTTAACAAGAGCTCTCTGTTTCGGTGACAAATATCTGGGGAAAAACTGTCAATTAGCATTTTTCTCTCTGCTTTCTTTAACAGAGTACTGAAAGTAGAGTAGCCACCCTGGTTTTCACTCAATGTTACTGGAAATTCCTCTTCCAACATTACTTCTCTAACAACCAAGCGAATGATATACTCATCAGTCTTTGAAGAAGGAAGAAATGTTGAATCAGTGGATTGTTGTTTTCCTACCAAAATTAATAATACTTTATCTGTCAAGAAACATATGCCTTTTGGTCTTTCACTACTCTCTAACTGAATTTGCTGGATGTTTGGCATAAATGATGGAATGACAGAATAGATTAAAATTACGTTACAAGCATTGGAAGCCACTGCCACAACCTGTGCTTTATGATTAAATGCTATTAGATCAGGAACCAGAATGCCTGGAATGGTGACTTTTCTGGTCTGGGTAACCTCTTTCTCAAAGGTCACAAGGACCAAATGTGAAGAATCCAGACCAGTTCCTGTCAGGTAGTCCTTTTTTCTTAGACACATAAGGACATTATCCTCAGATTTAGAGCTATTGAAATGTATATGAGTTAGATCCAGAGGACCTGAAAAGGGAGAAACTGATGTGTCGGAATTTGTTCCAGAAGGGACTGCCTCCTTATCCACAGAGGGCACCTCATCAATAACTGGTGAAATATACAGACAAGTGTCTTCACTGGAATCTGTTCCAGAAGGGACTGCCCCCTTATCCACAGCGGGCACCTCATCAATAACTGGTGAAATATACAGACAAGTGTCTTCACTGGAATTTGTTCCAGAAGGGACTGCCCCCTTATCCACAGCGGGCACCTCATCAATAACTGGTGAAATATACAGACAAGTGTCTTCATTACCAGGTGGTATGTCAAGTGTTTCAGATGCATTTAAGCTACAAATCTTCTTCATCGGAAGTTCAGTGGCTATGACCACCTGTGAGTCCACAGTGGCTCTGATGGAGCGCACGTCGCTGTCCATATCAAATACTGAGCAGAAGGAGCACCTCTGAAGAGTCTTCTGAGCACTGTCCCAAATATAAGAATGCAGGCCGCTGCCTATAGCCACCACCAGCCTTTGGCCATCCTGGGTCCAACATGCACAATGAATAAGGCCCTGGGTGTTGCTGTCCACTTTTACTCGGGAACTATCACAGCGAACATTATGGAAAATGGAGACATCCTGTGCAGTCAACACAGTCAGGACAGCACTTTTTGGGTGCCACACACAGCCTTGGGGAAGGACAGGGTGTGATTCTCTAATCTCACAGGTCAGAGACATCAACCGCTTGCTGGTTTCTGTAGTACTGGGACACAGCTGCCACACAGTGACATGCTGCAAGTGCTGGACAGCGAGCAGAGGGGGCGTGTCAGCTGCACCAAGTGGGGCCCAGGCCACCCCATACACATGTTCAAATTGTCCAATGACCTTTGAGTCCCCAAACTTGGCCTCTCCACTCTGAAGCTGTACGTCAGTCAGGACTACCTGATTCCCATCGGTCCAGGCAAGGCCGTGAACTGGGTGTATTGCTTGATACAATGCATTCAGCCCACTCCTGAGAAGTTTTCCTTTTCCCAACTCCATCCTTTCTGATGAAGGTTATCTGAAATAATTAAGAAAAACTACACCCTGAGAATATAATCAGACAAATCCAGAATGTAAGACATGTTACAAGATAATTGGCTTAGACCTTTCACAGGTCAATACTGTGAGGGGACAGAAGGACAGGAGGAATGTGGCAGCTTCAAAGAGATTACTGAGCCTTAACAAGCAAATGCAACATATAAACTTTGGATCTTAAACTGAGGAAATGGAAATTTTTACCAAAAAAATCTATAGAAGTGGGGAAATTAGAATATGGAATGGATATTAGAAGATATTGTAGAGTTAATAATTTTCTTAAGTGTGACCATGGTATTGTGGTTATGTAGGAAAATGTCCTTATTGTTAAGATAATGCATGTTTTAAGTATTTGGGATAAAGTGTCATAATGCCTACAACTTGCTTTCAAATGCTTTAGAAAACAAACAAAACTAAATAAATAAATAAATAAATAAATAAATAAATATATATATATATATATGGAGAGCTAAAGCAAATGTAGTAAAATGTTAATGATTGCTGAATACAGATTGAGGCTATGTCAGTAATCGTGGGACTTTCAATTTTTAAGCTAGAAAATTTTCAAATTAAAAAGTTGAGAAAAGTCTCCTTCACTAACTAAATCAATAAATAACCGATAGTCACGACTCTGACTTTGTTAGCACTTATTCCCTCACCTCCCTTCGAAATGGCCTTTACCACTCAAAAGTCACTATTGCTATTTTTACTTCATCATATTCAAATAGCACTTAATTTTCAGAAAAATTTCACATTCCCTATTGCATTTGCTCCTTGCAACAATCCTCCACAATAATGTAAAGTAGGTTAGGCAAGTATTACTTTCAGTTTTTTCATTCTTAAGTTTTTTTTGTTGTTGTTAATCCTCACCTGATGATATTTTTTCCATGGATTTCTTTTTTTTTTTTTTTTTTTTTTTACAGCGAGTGGATGGGATGGAGGGAGGGGGAGAGAAAGAGAGAAACATCGATGTGAGACACATCGGTTGGTTGCCTCCCACATGCATCCCAACCAGGGCCAGGGATCGAACCTGCAACCCAGGTATGTGCCCTTGCCCAGGAATTGAACCCAAACCCTTTTGGTGCACGGGACCATGCTCCAACTGAGCCACACAGGCCAGGGCTAAATTTTGTCTTTTAGACAAAAAATGGGGTATAAGTCAGAGTTCCTGGATATTAACAACAGAAACCACTCTATTTAAGCAAAAAAAAAAAAGGCTCAAGAACCAGGCTTAGAAAACAAGCAGGAGCCAAATGAGGCTAAACACAATAAACCACTGTTGCCCCTCTCTCTAGACAGCTGAAAATCTAACTTCTCAGCAGCCGAGAATAAACTTCACTGCCCCTTCACTTTATGGCAATTGTTTAAGATTTATAATGGAGAGAGGCCTCCCACTGGCTGAGCTGAGTTCATATACCCTTTGCTCTAGCAGAGGGGGTTTCCTCACAAAGGCTTCTGTAGTAGGGGATGGGCTGCACCTCCCACCAAGACTCACACAAAGGGAGATTCTCCTCGAATTATGACGGGGTTTTCAAAAAATGACTGATTACCACAGGGATCATATGTTACATATTATTCACTAACTTATTTAAATCACGGGCACCTTTCCAAGTCAGAAGTATAGATCTGCCTCAATCTTTTAAGCAGCTGCATTAGTAGCAGCAAGGTATCCCATATATATATATATTTTTTTAATCCTCACCCGAGGACATTTTTTGCATTTATCTTCAGATAGAGCGGGAGGGAGAGGGGGGGAAGAGAGAGAGAAACATCAATGTGAGAGAGAGACACGTCGACTGGTTGCCAGCCACACGACCCCAATCAGGGCTGGGGACAAACTGCAACCGAGGTACGTCCCGTTAGTGGGAACTGAACCCGGGACTCTCTGGTCCGCGGGCCCACCATGCTCTAACCGCTGAGCCAAGCTGGCCAGGGCGGTATCCCATATTTTGTATGTACAATATATTCAATGGTTTCCCTACAGGTGGAAATTCAGCTTGTTTCCAATTTTTATCTAGATGTGGATAGAGTAAAAAGTTTAGTACTCAGTTCTCATCACTTTTCTTTCCTTCCAATGTCAACTACTCTCACGTTTTCAATTATTATCTATGTTTATTACTTTCAGATCTGCTTCTCTTCTCCTGGTTTCTTTGCTATGCTACATTACTATTCAAATATATATTAGGCTTTACATTATGGCTGATATTAGCCCTGCCCATATTCTTTTCAAATGTAACCTAACTCTTTGCTAGCTTTGTCCCTGCTCTTAGAATATTTTTCTACAAAGAACGGTCTGTTTCTACATATGATATCAGATTAAGTGGTTCTGTAGTGGCTTGCTTCAGAAATAGGTCCCCTGTCATTACCAAAGAAGAAAACTGCCATTTCTAATCCATTGGTCTTAGATATGTTTTCCCCTAACATCTACTTACGTACTTTTAAAATATTTTTATTGATAAATAATGCATGGTACATTTTCCTGGGCAGAGAAAATTCCGAATAGACCAATTATATCAAAGGCAACTTATATGATTATGTTTTAAGCCACCCAAGTCAGTCTAATGTCCTTGAGGCTATGTATGGCCAGGGGGTAGCACAAGGTATTTGTGAATAAGGGAAAAACAAACATAATAAAATTACTAAAGTTTTTAGAAGAATTAATTTTAATATTTTCATCTTCAGTAATAAGAAGAAATTTGGCATATTTTTCTCAAAAACCAAGTGATAATTACAAAAATCTGCTCCAATCCTTTCTACTCCATTGCTGGTCCAGGTCCTGACTACCTCTTCCTTTTCAGTAGGGCAGGATGAGGAGAAGTCCTCTGATACCAGTCTCTTTTCCCACAGAGCCTGGATACTATGTGTGGTTGGACAAAAGTATCTTTGAAAATAAATCACAGTTCTCATCATTTTGTTCTTCTGCTCAAATACCTTCAATGAGTCTCCACAATCTACACATATAAAAGAAGTTCTTTCACAATGTCTTAGGGAAAGCAAGTAAGGCCTTATATTATCTGATACTGATATAACTTTCCAACCTTATCTCCTGATCGTAAAAAGCCCTGCTGGGGAATTTGGAGGAACCAGCACACATTCATGTGACAATGTGCAGGATGGACTTAAGAAGAAAAGTGACAAGTTTAAATAAGGGGCCATGAAATAGTTTGAATGTCACAATGAGAAAGTGAGCCAAGTTTGTAGCTACTTCAGTAGAGAAAGAGGGCCAGGTTCAAGAGATATTTCTAAGGCAGATGGAATAGATAATGACATCAGGTAGGATACAAGTGGTGAGAAAGAAAGGAGAATTAATGATAACACCCAAATATTTTGCTTGGGAAACTGTTAAACCATTAATCAGAGATAACAGAAGGCAGAGCATGCTCCAAAGGTTAAGAAAGGTGTGTAGGGTGTGAAAAATTTGGTATCAGATGTACTTCATTTAATATGTCTATAGGGTAGCAATGTATCTTAGGCAGTCAGAGGTTAAAAATTTGGAAGTTAAAGCCAAAGCAGTGAACAACCTCGCTGTGAAAGATCAAAAAGCCAAGAGGACAAAAGTTGAAATGACCTTCAGGAGGTCTCCAATTATTTAGTATCTTGTAAAATATTAACACTTTTCCTTCCCCGTCTTCTTCCCCCAAGGCGTTACCTTTGCCCCCCTCCCCCCTAAGCTCCAAGGGCCCTTCTTTTGCTTCTGTAACTTGTTTCCTGAGCCCACCAAGCCCAGCTGGCTCACTTGTTCTACCTCTGTGACTTTCTAAATAAACTTTTGCTTGTGTTTGGAAAAAAAAAAAATTAACACACAAGAAAGGTATATTCACACACACACAAAAATCTATCAAAAAAAAATTATGATTACATACCTCCAGTCTTTTCCATGCAGTTTTGGTTAAACTTTTTCAATAATACCGTACAATTTTGTATCACAATTTTTTCACTTCAATTATATATTAGCATTTCCCTATATTACTTAAAAGTTTTTAAAATTATTTTTATAGGCCGCTTAATATTCACTTAGTGAAGTTGCATAATTTTCCTCACTGCAAAGACACCTGGTTGTAGCCAACTCGATCCTATTACAAAATAACGCTGTAATAAAGGTCTTTATGCATAAAGCATTTCTTCATTTTGGATGGTTTCTTTAGGATATATTCCCAGAAGTGTCACTCATGACTCACGGGGAATATATTCACTCGTTTAAACCCACCGCAGCTCGTCCGCATCCAACCATCGCACGCGGGGCCCCCACCACTCTGCCCACACGGTCCGCACACCTGGATGTCTTCCACCCTCCTCCCTACAGCAGGTCTCTCCACCTTCCGCCCCGCCCACCCACAGGCTTCCCACACCCGCCAGGCTGGGTAACAATGGAGACAAAATACCTTTGGACTCACTGCGCCACAGAAAACCAGTCCCGGAGCCGCCAATGTTCACCCAACATGGGTCAGAAGTCCGCAGCGGGTACCGGAAGCATCGACTCCAAGGCCTCTGATAGGTGAGCGATGGTCGGGAAAGTTTGGTAATGCCGCATGCCTATTGGTTTTTATATGTGTCACGTTAGTCCTCCCACTTGGCCAATAAACCTGGGCTTTGCCGCACAGATCTCTGGGAGTTGTAGTCCCGATGAAACTCCCGACTGTAAGCCACACACAATTTCTCCCTCTCTTAAGAGGTTTAGCGCCTCCCCCCACTTATTATCGGTTCTCTTAGTCTAAGGAGGAGAACTGGAGCCCTAGAGTCAACACAGTTTCTTAAATTTTGGGGGGAGAGGGGGAGTCAGGGATGGGAAGGAGTCTAGGACCTCTTTAAAATACAAAATTTCCTCAGAAAAATGTTATCTGTACACAAAATATTGTGCATTCCACTGAAGTCATTCCATTGACCTGTTCCTGTCACCCCTGTAGAACAACACCCCTGTTCTACGCGTACCCCAGAAGTGTCTGCCCATGGCCATAGCCCATGGACTAGTGCGTCACTAGACTTCTTTAGACCATTACACTCCTGGGAGAATGTGGGCCACACACACCTTGGAGCAGCCAATGGGGAATTTCAGATCCTGACCCTCATAGTACAGTTGATCATCTTTCTTGAACAACACAGCCAATCCTCTTTCAACGATGCTGATAACCTGAAGTCTGTCCCACATAACCACCTGGGAGAATGGGGAAGAATATCTCTAGGGCCTACTCAGGACACCTTTGCTTAGGTTTTTCTCCCCATGTCTATCTTCCAACGCCACATGTTAGAATCATACCTTCATGTAATTTTTGGAACAATGCAGGGAAGAGTTAGAAATAATTTTTTTTGTTCAGATAGAGTGGGAGGGAGAGAGAGGAAAAGAGAGAGAGAGAAACATCGACGTGAAAGGGACACATCGAGTGGCTGCCTCCCGCAGGACCAACCAGGGCCGGGGACAAATTGCAACCGAGGTACCTGCCCCTAGCGGAACCGAACCCAGGTCTCTCTGGACCGCAGGGCGACGCTCTAACCGCTAAGCCAAACAGGCCAGGGCTAGAAATAATTTTTAAAAAAAATATAACGTGAGCTGCAAAAGTGCCACCGGAGAAGAAATAAAAATGTAAAGAAGAAATTTAAAGTGCCATTCATTACTCAAGCAAATGTTACTTCTTTCAAAAATCTTTATAGATTCCTGGATCTCTTTTGGGTGGAGGAGGAACACAAGGTCGAAATTATTCATTCATTCCACAGCGCGAATCACCCCACGCTAAAGTGTCCCTACCCATCCCAGTTATAGTTTCTGGAGGATAGCGATTCTGCTTTAATTCAGTTGGTTTCCCAGGATGCAGTTCTTTTCTTTGAAAGGTGGGAACGCACCTGTGCGTGGGGCAGAGCTACCTGGGATAGTGAGTAGGGGCTTAGAGTGGGTGGAGAAGGGTCGGAAATGAACCTTTCCTCCCTCCCACCGCACCCCACCCCCAGCTTGCTCCTGTAGATCAAGGCAGCCCAGCTCAGGCAGGTACCTCTCTGGTGCTTCCAAACGTTCTGAACCCCACTCCAGTGAGCGCATCTATTAATAGTTAAAGAGTTGGTTTAGTTGCTGGCCTTCCCCTAGTTTATGAGATCCAGTAGGTTCCCCAGAGCAGATAAATACGTGTCGAACAGATGGTTGAAGGGATGGATAGGTGGGTGAGTGGGTGGATGCGGGAAAGCCTGCATGCCTCCCTCAGCATCTTAGTCAGTGGGTCAATGATCGTTAGCCTGGCCAGGCTCGGGAGCAGCGGGTCAGGGTGGCTTCCCCGGGGCCCCGCCCCGGCCGACCCCACCTTTCTCACCGCTCCGCCCCACCGCCCCCTTCCCCGTGGCCCCTCCCCGCGCAGGTCCCGACTCCCGCCGCACCTCCTCCGGCTCTGCAGTGGCGGCGGGGAGGCGAGTCGGAGCGCCAGCCGGGCTGGGGCCAGAGCAGAGCCGGGGTCGGGGCAGCAGCGGGGACCCTCGGAGGCGGGGCCAGTGGGACCGTGATGGGCGTGGAGATCGAGACCATCTCCCCGGGAGACGGTACCGGGCGGCGGAGCGGGAGGAAGAGGACAGGTCCCGGGGTGGAGCCGGGCGGGCGGGGGTGTGATTCCGAGGTGGCGTGGAGGGTACCCGAACGGGGGGTGGGGGGCCTAGGATGGGAGCTACCGGAGGAGACCCCAGACGGGATCGTTGGAGGTTTAAGAGCCGATCCTTGCTGTCCTCTCTGCGCCGCCGGCTCACCTAGGGGAACCAAGGCGGCGGCCGGGAGACGGGGGTCTGCGGCCCGCCACCGCCCCGGAGGCCGCAGACTGCCGCGGCCGCGGCTGGAACCGCTCGGTTGTTCGCTACTGCTGATTTCCCAGGGCCAGGATTTAGCTCCGCTTTTCCTGCCCTGCTGGGTGGGCTCTGGAAACGGGAAAGGACATGCTTTGGGTCTCTTCTGCTCGGGCAACCCCTTTCGAACGCGCCCCCAGCCCGGCCTGCGGTCGGGCGGCCCCCTGCGGGCTGGGCGGTGAGACGCAGTGGGGACCCAGCCAGTCTGGGAAGGGAGCTGCCCGCCTCTGCCTTCCCATCTCGCTTTATCCTCCCCGCCCCGCTCAGCCTCTCCGGCCAGCCTGCCCCCTACCATGGCGTTCAGTATCGTCTGCAAACCGATGGCCTTCAAACTTAAGCCTCCAGCCCAGACCTGCGACCCGAGTTCCCGGTGGTTCATTTATCCAGCTGCGGCTAACCCTCTACCTGGATGTCCCACCCATACCTATAGTCCGCAAGTCCAAAATAGAACTTGATCTCGGTGTTCCTTGTTCCCTGCCGCTGGGATTAGTGCTCCTCGTTTCCCAAGCCAGACACCCCAGGTGTCACCCTTGTATAACTGGGTCTGCAGGTGCAAGGAATAGCTAGCTAGCTCTTTATTTCTTAAGCAAAACTTAATTCAGACTGGAGCCCCCATTTCCGTAGCATTTGACAGGCAAAGTTCATGTCAGACATTACACACACACACACACACACGCCAAGAAATTTGAGGACCTTTTGGAGGGCCCTATTGAAAGGCAGTGGTCCCTAGAAGTCCCACCTCTACCCAGGATCACCGGTAGGGTACAGATTCTTTGCCAACACTGGGAACCATGTTGCTGGGTCCTAGGAAGCATATCCCCGAGGCCTTGTCACCTTCAGACACTGCCATTCAACTCTGCCAGGGAGCTGGAGACCTCTTCTCTCTTCCCTGGTTCAAAGAAGCCTCTAGAGTTTTCTCTCCTTATCCTCCCCCTCTGGCCAGTGACAAGGCGCATTTTCTCTTGAGGAGGATTAGATTTTTAGGCAAAGCCTGGAGGAGCTCTGGCCTTCTGCTTCCTGCTGGGTTTAAACCCCTGATTCAAGGAAGCACAAAAGGGCCAGACAACCATGTTGTAACTCAGGAGGGAAATATACAAATTTATATTTCAACACGTATGCGGCAGTGCTGTGGATGTACCTATCTTGGTTGAGCCTCACACCAAGTTCTGTCAGGTCCTCCTGCTGAAATCTCTAGGCTCCATCCTCTACCTTGGTTCAGGCCACCATCATCTGTCACCTGAATTTCTGCACAGCCTCCAAATTACTCTTCTCACCTCCAGTCCCACCTCCCTGCCTTCCATTTGGCCTCCCCCCTCCCCCCTGCTCATTTTCTACACCACAACTTTTTGACCATGTCCCTCCCTAGGCATAAAATATTTTAGCGAATCTTCGATCTCCTTCTCCAGGCAGATGGTGAGATAATTTATTCTTTTTTTTTTTTTTTCAATCCTCACCCGAGGATATGTTTATTGATTTTTAGAGAGAGAGGAAGGGAGAGAGGGAGAGAGAAACAGATGTGAGAGAGAAACATTGATTAGTTGCCTCCCATATGCGCCCAACAGAGGATTGAAACCACAACCTAGGTATGTGCCCTGACCGGGAATCGAACCTTAACCTTTTGGTGTATAGGATGACACTCCAACCAACTGGGCCACTCATCCAGGGCAAAATAACCTATTCTTACTTTCCATGCCAGAGTCTCATCTCTCACTCTCAGTCCCTACCCCCAGTACCAACTTTTTCTCCAGTTTTAGCATGCTGCTTAAAAGTTGTTCAACACCAGTCATTCAGCAAATATTTATTGAATATGTACTGTGTGCGAGGCCCTAGGATTGTAGCAGTGAATCAGAGAGGACTCCCACTGTGCTTGACTCTAGGCCTTTTTTTTTTTTTAATCCTCACCCAAGGACATTTTTTCATTTTTTATTCAGATAGAGTGGGAGGGAGAGAGGGGAAGAGAGGGAGAGAGGGGAAGAGAGAGAAAGATCGACGTGAAAGGGACACATCGAGTGGCTGCCACCCGCACAGCCAACCAGGGCCGGGGACAAACTGCAACCGAGGTACATGCCCTTAGCGGGAACCGAACCCAGGTCTCTCTGGACCGCAGTCTGACGCTCTAACCGCTGAGCCACACCAGCCAGGGCTTGACTCTAGGCCTTTGAATGTGTTGTTCACTCTTCCCAGATTATCTCCCTTTACTTCCTCTGGCAAACTACTCATCTTTTAAGGTCTCAGTTCAACCATGATCTCCTTTCTGATGCTGTCCCTGACACCCACAGTCAGCTGCTCCCCACTATGGGTTCCCATAGAGTTCTCTAAATGTTGGCTCAGCTGTTAGCCCTCCCAAAGCATTGTTATCCAGCCTCATGGCTTTAAATTCCACCCAAATTGATACCTCCAGTGCAGACTCTCCATCTGCCTACTTGCAATATAAACTCAGATGTCTAATAGGCATCTCAAGATTGCCACCCACACAAATCTGTCCTCCACAGTCTTCCCATCTCAGGATTTCTTTCCACCATCCATCCAGCTGCCAAACTGAAAACCCAAGCATTGTGCTTGACTTTTCTTTCTCCCCACCCTAGATCCCATCTCCACTCAATTAGCATACATACCCTGTCAGCTCAGCTTCCAGAATGTATCTCCAATCTCTTTGGCTCTCTTCTCTGCTGCCACCACGTTAATTCAAGCCATCATTGATTTCCTGTCTGGATTACTGCAACAGGCGCCTGACCGTCTATCCTACACACAGCAGCCAGAGTGATCTTATGAAATCTTAATTCAGATTGTGTCATTCTTGCTTAAAACCCTCCAGTGGCTTCCTGTTGCACTTGGAATTAAATTCAGCTCTGCAAGGCCTGGCATGGTCCAGCTCTTTCCCACTCATCTCTTCCTTTCGCCCTTCTTTCCAGTCTCCTGGCCTTCTTTCTGTTCTGCAAATGCACCGACCCTTTCCTGCCTCACGGTTTGTGCACGTGCTAATCCCTCTTCCTTCAGTGCTTTCCCAACATTTGCTCATCTTTCCAGTCTCAGCTCTGAGAGGCCATCCTGGACCACCCTTTCTAAAATGGCCTGCCCACTCTGTCTCTCTTTAATGATGCATGTTTAGAGAACATATCACAATCTATAATTATCTTGTTTATTTGAGGATTATTAATCTCCTTCCATTAGAATGTAGACTCCAAAAGGGTGGGGATCTTGCCTGTGTGGTTCACTGCTGTATCCCCCAAATTGGGCCCCGGCCTCACACATCATAGGTGTTCAGTAAATATTTGTGAATGATGATGTTTATTCATCTTTGGTCACAGTCATCACCCTGCCTCAGAATCTACTTATTTATGTGTCTGTTTCCTTAACTTCATCATGAGTTCATACATTGCTCTGTATTTCTGGAATTTAGTCCAGGTCTGGCACCTAGTAGGATGTCAGGGAATGTTGTGGAATGGGTGAGGGAAAGTAAAAGGAGCCATCAAAGAAAGGAAAAGAACCAGGAGAGAATGGAGTTGAGGAACCCAAGGAAATAAAGTTGAAATCAAGGCCAGAGAGGTGACCTGACTAATCTGGCTTATACAAGGCACAGAGCCAGAACTAGAGCCGTGGACTCTTCCCGGTATGGAGGGGAGTGTGGGCCAATCACACCTGAATGTCCCAGGTGACTTCTTCTAATACATTATTTGTTCATCTGCCCTCATGTCTTCTTGCAGGAAGGACATTCCCCAAGAAGGGGCAGACGTGTGTCGTGCACTACACAGGTAGGCCTTGCTCCCCTAGCCCTCATCAGACCTGCCCCTCCCAAGGTAGGTCTGTCCTCTGATACTTCTCTCCAGAGGCATCTGCTCCCCTGGCTCAGGCCCAAAGCCCAAGGCAGCCAAGTCTCCCTCTGACCAGCTATGCCCCAGACAGCCCTGTGGGAATGAGAAAGAGGGCTTGCAAGGTTAACCCCTCCCCACTTACACCAGCAAGAGTCATCGTGGTGCCAGCCTCACTGAGCCAAGCCACTCCATTCCTTGCCTCTGTGTGGACAGACTGGAGCCCTGGCCCTCCTGGTTCTGTCTGGTATTTGGAAATTCCTGTGTATAGCTCTGCGAGCCCTGACCATCCCCGCAGACTCCCTTTTCGTCCTACAGTACTATTAGAGGAGGGTGGGTTCCTCAGAATGTCCTTTCTTTTTTCAGAAATAGACTCTTCAATTCAGCCTACTGTTATTGAGCACCTACTGTGTGCATGATGCTGTGTTGGGCACTGGGGGCAGAGATGAAAGGGAGAATTCCCACCTTCTTTGGAACTGTGAGGGGTGGGAGAGGGCAGACAAGTCCTCCAGAGGCTCCGGTGCATGTGAGGGGTGGGGTGACAGCGTTGCTGTGGGAGCCAGGGGAGCTGCTGTATCTCTGGGGACCCCTCTAGGATGATCTGTATTAGAAGGACAGGTGGGCTGAAGAATGTTCTAGATGGAATTCCTGAGGACTGCTGGCAGGAAGATCACAAGCAGGTGTTTGTTCCACAGGGGGGTGAGTTCTCTGTCTTGTGACCTGCTTCCCAATGTGGCAAACCTGGTGACAGCCACTTAGCAGAGAGCAAGGCCAGTTTCATTCCCAGGACATATTGAGATGGGGCCATTTTTAGCAGTTCTCTGGGCCAGTGTGAAGCGCAGGTTAATTCTAGGCAGATACTGTGGGTATTTTTCTCAACTGCTGTGTTGCTGGCCGCTGACGTCAGTGGCTGGGGCTGTATTTTATCTCCCGGTGATGTGGCCTAATTACCATAAATCTGCTGGGGCCTCTGACCTATGTAATCGATTTATCTGTTCTACATGTTGCAGACAGATCTGTACTTATCAAGTTACTGAGACCACAACATCCTTTTGCAAAGACTTTTCACGATACTTACAGAGAGCAGGCCACGTGTATTAAACAGTAACGTCAGCCTTGAGCTGCTCTGGTTTGGGAAGGGACTGTCTCATCAAACATAGCAGGAGATTATATGGGACTTTTTGGTAAACGTTTTCATTAAATATAAATACAGGAGAGAACATAAATCTACAATGTACAGCTCCATGACATTTTGCCAAGTGATCACACTTAGGTAACCACCACTCAGATCAACATACGCATTTCCTGCACCCCCAGGAGTCTTCCTCCTGTCGCCTCCCAGTTTTCACACCTCCCTTAAGGTAACCAGTGTTCTCACTTTTGTCCCCATGGACTGGTTTTGCCAGTTTTTGAATGTCATATAAATGGAATCATAGTGTACTCTTTTTTTTCCCTTTAATCCTCACCTGAGGATATATTTATTGATGAGAGAGAGAGAGAGAGAGAGAGAGAGAGAGAGAGAGAGAGAGAGAGAAACATTGATTGGTTGCCTCCTGGATGCACCCTGACTGGGGATTGAACCCACAACCTTTTGGTGTATGGGACAGATGCTCCAATCAACTGTGCCACCTGGCCAGGGTTAGAGTGTATTCTTTTATGGTTGGCTTATTTCACTCAATATTATGTCTGTGAGATTTATCCAGAGTGGTCATTCTTTTTTATTTTTGTCCAGTTCATTATATGAATATACTAGTTATCCTTTCTACAGTTGATGACCATTTGGGTTGTTTATAGTTTTGGGTTATCATGAATAGCCTTGCTTTGAACAGTCTTGTAAGATGTCTTTTGATGAACATCTCTACCCATTTCGGCTGGGTATATACCTGGAAGTGGAATTGCTAGGGCATAGGGCTATACCTGCTCGGCTTCACCAGATACTGTAAATCGCTTTCCAAAGTGGTTGTGCCAATTTCCACTTCCACCTGCAATGCATGAGAGTTCCAGTTCTCCTACATCCTCACCACACTTGGTTTTACCTGGTTTTGTTTTATTGTTGGCCCACTCTGGTTGCCCAGTGTTATCTCACCGTGGTTTTGAACTGCATTGTCCTGAAGACTTATGATGTTGAGTAGCTTTTCATGTGCTTATTGGCCATTTGGATATCCTCTTTAGTTTGCTCAAATTCTGTCCATTAAAAAAATAGGTTGTCTTTTTCTTTTGATTTATAGGAAATCTTTATTTATTCTAGATATGTCTTCTGTTGGTTATACCTACTTCAAACATCTCCCATGCTATGGTTTGCCTTTTTACTTTATTGTTGTCATATATATTAAAAAAAATTTTTTTTCTTTATTGATTTTAGAGAGAGAGAAGAAGGGAGAGGGAGAGAGAGAAAGAGAGAAACATCAATGAGAGAGAACATCGACTGGCCACCTCCTGCATGCCCCCCACTGGGGATCAGGCCTACAATCTGGGCATATGCCCTGACCAGGAATTGAACCAGCAACCTCTTGGTGCATGAGTCGATGCTCAACCACTGAGCCACACCGGCCGGGCTGTTGTCATATTTTTAACAGAAGGTCTGAATTTTCATGAAGTCCTACATATCAATCTTTTCCTTTATAGTTAGTCCTTTTTGTGTTAAGAAATCTTTGTCTACCCTTTGGTCATGAAGATATTCTTCTATTTAGTATCCTGTAGAAGCTTTATTATTTTATCTTTCATATTTAGGTCTGATTCATCTGGAATTGATTTTTGTGTGCGGGTGAAGTAGGAGGGTCAATGTTCATTTTCCCCTCATATAGATTGACAGTTGATCCAGCAACATTAATTTAAAAAATCATCCTTTATATGTTGCATTGCAGGGGCACCTTTGTCAAATCAAGCACCGTATTTTGGGTCTGTTGCTGGACTGCATGGTTTTGGCTGAACTTGTAGCAAGAGATAACTGTATATGATCTGAAGTAGATTAAGTCATATAAAACCTGAAGAAATTGGGACATGAAAAAGTCTTTAAATGGAGTGTGTAAATGTGTGTGTGCATATCCATATGTATTTATCCAAGTATGTGTCCGTGTGAACATACATAGATCTGTGTATCTAAATATTTTCTTAGCATCTGTTGGCCATCAGGATTTTTCTTCTGAGTACGTGTGCATAAGTGTATCTGAGCATGCATGAGGATCTCTGTGTATCTGAATATCTTAGCAACCTGTATATCATGGATGTGTGTTTGATCTCCTTAGTATCCATTTGTGTAGCATAGGGTTTTCTCCTTTGCCTGATTTAGTACCCAGGGCAAGGGCCCAATTTATTCTACCCAGAAAGTACCTGGTAGTGACTGTCCCTTGTGTACAGTTCTAGGAATTAGGAAGAGGAATCATGGATGTTCAGATACTAAGCTGGGCCAGACCTCCTATGTTAAGCATGGTAAATCTGAGGCCATGAGAAAGGAAGTGATTTGCCTAACTTCATATAATGAGTTAGTGTGAGAATGAAGTCAGGATCCAGTCTCTGGACTGACAGGGCAGGTCTTTCTTTGGTCCTCAATTTTTTAAAAAATTTTTTTCTTTTTTATTGATTTTAGAGAGATAGAAACATCGATGAGAGAGAACATCGATTGGCCGCCTCCTGCATGCTCCCCACTGGGTATTGGGCCCACAACCCGGGCACGTGCCCTGACTGGGAATCAAACCGGCAACCTCTTGGTGCATGGGTCTACGCTTAACCACTGAGCCACACCGGCCGGGCTCAACTGCCTTTTGTTGTGGTTCAGGGACTGTAGGAAGTCTTACTTAGAACAGCATCATTTGCAGGTCTGATCTTTGGGTCAGTAACCAATGAGAAAAATAGAAAAGCAGCTCTCAGGCCTTAGGCAGCTAGAATGAGACAACATGTGTATATCAGGGATAACAAGGCACATGCAGCTGGAGGGATGGATGCTCCAAACTGCTGAGGACAGCATCCAGGGTGTTTGCAAACAGCCTCGTTTGCATTTGCCCTGGAGGCCACCACTGATTGGCTGGGTCACCTTATGCTGTTCACTGTGACCTCTGGGTTTTGCATGTCGGGGGAACCTTGGGAAAACCACGTAAGGACTCAATCTGAAGATGTCTGGGAAAACATCTTCAGGATGAGGAAGTGGCCTCCCAAAAAAGTTGTAGAGTGCAGAGGTATTTGAGAAAGGTGTGACCTGAATAGGACATGGTGGGGGAAGGAAAGGGGAGAAAGAGGAGAGCAGAGTTATCAGGCAGGCAACAGCCAGGTCTTGAAGTAAGAGTGGAGCAAAGATCAGTTAGAGGCTGTTCCTATATACAAGTAAGACATGATGGTGACCTGGTGAGGCCCCAGGATGGTGGTAATAGAAATGGAGAAGACAGGTGATTCCAAAGATAGTAGGACTTGTCGATAGGCTTTATATTGGGTACGGCAGAGGGAAGAGTCCATGTTTCTGTTCGGGCAACAGGACTGATGGGAAGATTGGAAGAGGTTTGTGCAGAACAGCAATTCCATTTTTTTTTTTATTTATTTTTTTTTAATCCTCACCCGAGGACATTTTTCCATTTCCTGTTCAGATAGAGTGGGAGGAAGAGAGAGAGAGAGAGAGAGAGAAACATCGATGTGAAAGGGACACATCGAGTGGCTGCCACCCGCACAACCAACCAGGGCCGGGGACAAACTGCAACTGAGGCACATGCCCCTAGCGGGAACCGAACCCGGGTCTCTCCGAACCGCAGGCCGACGCTCTAACCGCTGAGCCAAACCGGCCAGGGCAGCAATTCCATTTTAGATGCGTAGAACCTGAATTGGGAGTTGACTCATGACCACAGCTCTTTTCCACCTTATTCTTGCTTTCACAGGAATGCTCCAAAATGGGAAGAAATTTGATTCATCCAGAGACAGAAACAAACCTTTCAAGTTCAGAATTGGGAAACAGGAAGTCATCAAGGGTTTTGAAGAGGGTGCAGCCCAGGTAGGATGAAGATCCTTGTTATGGGGGATTTGAGGAGTCGGGGATCTGGGCTCAACACTCTGCCTCCACCCTTCCACAGACCACTATTGCTTTGACTACTGCCAGGGCATGGCCACACCATCTAGATTCAGTTCTGGCTTTGTGTCTCCACCTCTGTTGTTGCCAGCATGACTCCGTGTCACTGGGGGGTTTATCTCAAGCTCGTCCCCCCAGGTTTGCTTAGATCTAGCTGGGAGGCTTTTGAGCTACCAGCTGCCCCTGCAGAAGAGGAGTGGGGTAGGCCAAGGTGAGGTTTTTTTCTTCAACTTAAAAAAAAAAGTTTCAGACTTACAAAAATATTACAGGAGTAGTGGAGTTCCCATATGTTCTTCATCCAGCTTCCCCAATGTTAACATTTTACATAGCTATAATACAATGCTAAAACCCAGGACATCAACATTGATACAATATGATGAACCAATCCATTCAAATTTTGAGTCAGACATTCAAAATTTAAAAATCAGTTTATTCAAGTTTCACCAATAGTCTCACTAATGCCAGGTCAGTTCTTGATGACTGCTGTGATGAGCCCTGGTCCAAGCTCTGCGTCCTTGGTCTGTGAAGTCACAGGATGCTCCATTACAGTTCTTTTAGCCCTCTCCACCTTGCTGTGGCTCTGATCTTAAGCTCTCTAATGAACTGCCTGTCCCCTACTTGATTGTGTGCATGTACATGTACTCTTTAGGTTTCTTTGGAAGAGGGTGAGGAACAATTATGAACAAAGAGAAACGTTTGGGCCATATACTAATTGAATAACCAGCAATGTTCGTTGGATGAATGGATTTGAGACTGCTTTGTGGAAGTTACTGTCCCACAGTCAAGTTTCTGCTCTTCTGAGGCAGAATCTGCATGTGTCACAACTCAGCACAACTTCAATGTGCCATGTATAAAATTCATCTTAGATTTTCAGAGTTACCACGAGGATGGTTTGGGAAAATGCCATAGTTACCTTACTTTTTTCTTTTAAATCAAGCTGGGTCCTCTTTCTCCTCTCCCCATCTGCCCCCATCCCTGCTAGATGAGCTTGGGGCAGAGGGCGAAGCTGACCTGCACCCCTGATGTGGCGTATGGAGCCACGGGCCACCCTGGTGTCATCCCTCCCAATGCCACCCTCATCTTTGACGTGGAGCTGCTCAACTTAGAGTGAAGGCAGGAAGGAACTTAAGGTGGCTGGAGATGGCTGCTGCTCACCCTCCTAGCCTGCTCTGCCACTGGGACGGCTCCTCCTGCTTGGGGCTCTTGATCAGTGCGCTAACCTCACCGCCCACGACATTATCCATTCTCTCTGCCCAGGTTGCTCTGTACGTGTTGGTCATTGTTCACGCGCATCTTTGCTTGAGGAAACTTCGGTTGCAGATCGAAACATGTCAGGTTGTGCATTTTGCGTGATGCATGTAGTAGCCATTCCTGATCACAGAACACAGATATCTTGTTTGCACAATCTACACTGCCTTACCGTCACTTAAGCCAGACACACAAGGTGCTCAGACATGAAATGTACATGGTATACACAGAGGGACTTGAGCCAGTTACCTTTGCTGTCACTTTCTCTCTTAGAAATTGTTGGCTGCTGACTTACAAATTGTCCTATTTGGAAATGACATGTAAAATAAAGGCTCTGTGCTTGACAAATTCCTGTCCATCCTTATTGTAGGTAGGAAGTTCTTTAAGGACCACATAAGCCAGTCGCCCTTGGGAAAGAGTGGAAAGGAGCCTTCCAAGTAGCTAGGAGAGTAATAATAAATGTAATAATTACAATGTGAGTACTGTATATGTTGGGCCTTGTTCTGTATATTTTTATTTAATAAAAAAATATTTTAAAAACTTTTTTTGAGAGAAAGGGATAGAAACATTGATGTGAGAGAAACATGGATTGGCTGCCTCCTGCATGCCCCCTACTGGGGATCAAGCCTGAAACCTGAGCATGTGCCCTAATGTGGAATCAGACCAGGACCTCTCAGTCCATGGGATGATGCTCAATCCACTGGGCCACACCGGCCGGGCTGTTCTGTATATTTTAAAATAAAATTATCACCCATCCTCTAAGCAGCCCTACAAAGTAGGTATTATTTCACTCATCTCACAGGCTCAAGTCTCTTCTGAATAACTAAAGGAATATACTGTGTTCAAAGCCCATAGCCTAGCAATCTAATGCGGGACTTCAGCACTTGGTGCCATCTTATGATCTGCTTGGACTTAAAGGGATGTGCTCCCTTCACCAGATGGAAAAGAACAGTGTGCATCTGAACACGTGAAGATGTGGTCGGCCTTAGGGCCATATACCAACTCACAAGGGGAAGTTACTTTTGAAAAGACCATGATTCTGAGCTTGTTCTCACATTAACTGTTTAGTTGCACCTAGATTTGCTCTAACTTACATTGGGGAATTACTTCAGAGAAGAATGTATAATTCTGTATTGTTTCCACCTATACTGCTTAATTTAATCAACATTTACTGTAACTCACAGCAATTCCCAGGTAGGTTTTAAAATCAGCCCACTTACGGGTGTGTTCATCAAAGGAATGGGGCAATGTGGCTAAAAGATTTTGCTTTTAGTTGGCATAGCTTTTAAACTTAGTGAGGGGTATTCTGCCAGTGATGACTTGAAATTGGTAAGACTGAGGAGGGGCTGGGAACAGGTACTGTTAGTTTCCTTCACAGACTCATGATGTCACAGATATGATATGGGGGCCACATCATCTTGGCTCTTCATCTACCCTTTTGTCTCCTGGAAGTCCTGGCTGTAGTCCTCTGCTGAGGACTGAGGAGTGAAAAGAAGCAGTGCTTTAACATGGAGAGAATGAAATGAGAAAGGGGCTGCCTTGCTTTTAATCACCTAGTCCCTGGGCTCACTTCTGCTATGGAACTAGACCTGCTAGAGTGCTGCATCCATTCCTTTCGGGGTATTTCCTTCACCTGTCTAAGCTCCCAGCTTCCCTTGATGACACAAACGTCTGTGATAATTTCTTAGAACTCAGTTTGTATTTTCTGCTGAGACACCAATGGGATAACTAAAAATGGCACCAAGGACCACTGCGGGTGACCATTATGGAGTCACATATAAAAGATCTCAGTCTTTATGTGTAGCCTAGGTGGTAAAAGGAGACACCCACTAAGAACCAACATAAACAAAAAATTGCAGATACCTACTGGTTAGCACCGAGAGAGAACATGCTAGGCTTTGCAGGCCCTGTTTTGCTGGCACTCTTAAAAGATGATGCAGAGAATTATGATGCGGTATACTCACAAGTCTGGACGCTGTCCTGTGAGAGCCACTGAAAGCTGTTAAGCAGGAGAGCACTGATGAGCTGCCATATCAGTTATTTTCAAACTTCTGGTCAATACGTTCTAGAGTCATACAAACCTTTCTTAGAAACTTGAATTTAACCTTGAAGAATGTCAAGCAGCTCTGGCAAACATGTGTCTGCACATGTGTGTGCATGGACACAATCATTCCTTGCAACCCTTAAAAGCAGTCTGAAAAGCTGAGCCTTAGATGCCTGATGCAGAGGACCAGCTGGAACTATATCCTCAGCATCTCAGCACACACACACCCAGCACTAAGTAGATCCTCAATATTTGTCTTCTAAATTAAAGCTCTTATGTCTTAACTGGAACAGGCCACAATATTGCCACACAATTAAGAGTGAATTTTTGAAACTCTTTAGATCATGAAATTCAGCTAACACATATATGAATCCAAATGATGGACCAGCCACAATTGTCAATGGGAATTTCCCCTCGTTATTAATTTAAAACAACTATACTACTGACAAGCCAGTCTGCCACTTAGACATATCACACTATAAGTCAGTCTAATTTGTTTTCCCCTTACAAAAATGTCTTTTAGAAAATTCTTTTTACATTTGTAAATAACTAAAGGCACATCATGCATTACAAAAATTGATGTGGAATTCACAGAAGCATTCATAAGAAAAGCACAGCTGTGGCTCCTTTGTCAACTGCCTGCCCTTCTTAGAAATGACTCTTACAGAGCTTTCAAAAAGCACTCAGACATAATAAATAAAAAAGACAATTATTTCTTCATTTTCAATAGTAGGCTTTGAGAAGACAGTACAAAAGGATAAACTAGCCTATTTTCTTAAAGTAATGACAGATTTCAAAGCTAAGTGCATTTAAAAGTAGAACAGATGCTCCTTGTCCGTTTAAATGATTCAGTCCTGTATCCTTCAAGTTGGTTTTGGGTTCTAGTGTTATATTTATATATATAAAATTAGTCCATGTTCTTCCATTTGGCCCATGCCTAAACTACAGAAAGAAAATTATAGCTATCTCCTCCCAGCTACCAAGCTATGATGAATGTGGTAATAACTATACTATTTCCATGCCATGGGAGCTCATGATTATAAGAATAAGCATCACATATTTTTTTAATAGCAAAGATATACTACGTACTAAGGTCCCAAACATACACAGACACTTATTATTAACTAAACAGAAAGGCTACGTTAATACAATCTTATACATGAAACAACCAACACTACCCAAGCTGCTTGCTCTCAAATTTCTAACAATGTGCTGTTGTTTGAATGGCCACTTCTAGAATAGACCTCTGTTCTAAACACAAGGGTACCCATATTGACAAAGGTCTTTTGGTTAAATGTAAATTATTATTCAAATGTACTGGCATGGCTAATAATTGGTTATTACAACTACTTTTAAATTAAACATTTTATTCATTCAACCAACACGATGAGCTTTGATTTCCTTATCTGCAAAATGGAGATACCTACCTTCACTGAGTTATTATGGAGATTTCATTATTAATTGACATTCAATACATGACAACCCTCTAACAAGTTCCCCGATGGCTAAGCACTGGATTGCACGCTGGAGGCTCAGTCTCGGATCACCTACCACCAAATAATTCTTAAGAGGGTTTAACTGCTGCCCCCACCTCCCACCCCCATCCCCCATCAAACAGGAAGGGAAAGTTCAAGAGAAAACACTGATGTTTTACAAAAAGCTATAAGTTTACTAACAATATATTCTAACATGTATCAAAGTTCAAGCAGGTCAGTTTGAACCTCAAATAAAAAAATCACAATATTCAGTATTGATTAAAAACTGAAAAAGGGTAGTGGTGGTGATTCACGGAGTTTCAGTCCAAAATAAAAATGCAGAAAACGTTTACTTTGGTGGATCTGTGTTGATGCCATATTTCTCCTTGAGAAGCTTCAACTGTTCTTCCTTCTTCTTCGTGTCCATCTTCTGAAATGCCTGCAAATGTGGTAAGCACCAAAGTTAACAGTTACCAATCTGTAGTCAAATGAGTTCCACTAATAGCACCAGACAGAAAAGAACTGAGGACCCATCTCCCCTAATGGTGCAGTTCTGCAGTATCTTATATGGGCTCCCCACACAACGAGAACTGTGGCTATACTCACCCTGTTGGCATTATAGTACAAAACCACGAGGTATCTGTTACAGACATTGAATCCTGACAGGTGATCACACGCATTCTTGGCATCAAAGATGTCCTCATAGACCACATAAGCTGTTCCTCTAGTTTCAGGCGTGTTCCCCCTGCAGAGATGAATCAGACTTAATGAAATACACATTTACCTGAAAACCATTAGAGGAAATAAACATTATGGATAGGTATGCTGGATAAGCCTATAATTACTTGAGCTAGGTAATTTTTGTTTGTAAATAAAATAGCTACAGGTTAAACTTGCTGTTATATCAAGAATACTAATATAGCTACTAAACCAATAACAGCAAAGAACAAGCCTGAAACTGCGTCACAGTCTTCATGTTCTAATCTTACCTACTTTTCATACTAAGAACCAATTTTCAGTCTTACACTGGAAAGTACAGTACTGAAGAGTGATGGCTATTAGTCAGCAATGTCTGAGTAGTTTTGTTTTTTAAAAAAATTATTTTTAATTTAATTTTTATTTATTGATTGTAGAGATAGACAAGAGAGAGAGAGAGAGAGAGAGAAAGAGAAACATCGACCTGCTGTTCCACCCATTTATGCATTCACTGGTTGTTTCTTGTATGGGCCCCAACTAGGGATCAAACTCACAACCTTGGGGTATTGGGATGACGCTCTAACCAATTGAGCTACCCGGCCAGGGCTGAATGGATTTTCTTACTGTGCATTTATGAAACAGAACCAATACTTTATTTATCACACTATCACCTGAAAACTAGTCCCTTGTTTCTAAAGATTAAGATTCCCCCTACCCTAATTTAATTATAGTTTCAATTCTTAAAAATAAGACAGTCTCCATCAATGCAGGAAATAAGTTTCCAGGCAATATTTTACTAAAGTTTATCAATTCCATAAAAATCTATTCTGTGGGGATGGAGGTGGGAGGGAAGCCCCTACACAAGATGGCAAAATTCTAAACAAGATACATATATAAGTCAGCCATCATCCTTTACGACCAGAAAAGGATGTCCTCCAATGTAGAGAGAATGTAGTTTCTTCCACTTTTCTAAGAAAAGTCTTGCCTTTTTTTTTTATCCTTACCCAAGGACATTTTTGCATTCATCTTCAGATAGAGCGGGAGGGAGAGGGAGAAAGAGAGAGAGAGAGAAACATCGATGTGAGAGAGACACATCAACTGGTCGCCACCCACACGACCCCAACCAGAGCTGGGGACAAACTGCAACCGAGGTACGTGCCCTTAGCGGGAACTGAACCCGGGACTCTCTGGTCCGCGGGCCAACGCTCTAACCGCTGAGCAAAACTGCCCAGGGCAGTCTTGCCTTTTTAAAATGTAATATAGTGCCCTGGCCGGTTTGGCTCAGCGGTTAGAGCGTCGGCCTGCAGTCCAGAGAGACCCAGGTTCGGTTCCTGCTAGGGGCACATAGCTCGGTTGCAATTTGTCCCCAGCCCTGGTTGGTCGTGCGGGAGGCAGCCACTCGATGTGTCCCTTTTACGTTGATGTTTCTCTCTCTCTCTCTCTCTTCCTCTCTCTCCCTCCCACTCTACCTGAACAAAAAACGGAAAAATGTCCTCAGGTGAGGATAAAAAAAACAAACAAAAAAACACACAAAAAAGTAATATAGTAAGCCCGGCCGGTGTGGCTTAGTGGATTGAGCATCGTCCCATGGACTAAGAAGTCCCAGTACAATTCCTGGTCAGGGCATGTGTCTGGGTTGCAGGCTCAATCCCCAGTAGGGGGTGTGTAGGAGGCAGCCAAACGATGTTTCTCTCTCACATCGATGATTCTCTCTCTCTAGAAAAAAAACAATAAAAATGTAAACTGTAATATAGTCAGCCCTTTACTTTCATACATTCGTTTTTGATACAATCTGTACTGTCATGCATTAAAACCCCTCTGGCTGGGGAAAAGGGCCAGGCTTCTGCAGAGATTGGGGTGGAAGCATGCTTGTGGGTGGGGTTATCTGTGAGCTGGAGCAGAATGCTGACAGGTAGCTGAAGTGAAACTGGACTTGCTCAGGGATATGGGGCTGCTTCCTTACCACCTCCTCTCCTCATCTCACCAGCTCCTGTCAGGGGAGTGGGTAGGGAAGTGTGAGGGGCAACAAACTGCAGGCAGCAGAAGGCCATGTGCTTGTTAGTGGGGACAGAGGGCAGAGATCTTACTCAGCTATGCTCTGGTGTGATAAAGATGGACCCCTCGCCTCCATCTACGTTCTAGCCACCCTATGCAACTGTGGAATAAGGTTTAAGACCACGGTCTGCCATAGTCCCTGCATAGGGTCAAGGAAAGGGAGGGGCCGTGGGAAGGAGAGGCACCTGCCTAGATCTGATGTAGGATGAGACTACAGTCTTGGGCCTCAGTCAGAACTTGTGCTTCCTGTAAAGGGGACAGGATAGGTAGAGGGCTGGGGTGTTGGAGGGTGCCAACACCCTCCAACTGAATGCTCTCTCTCTGTCAGGCTGCATGGGCCTGGTGAGGGATTTTATAATACTCTTTACTCTCTGGGAAGTCTAACAACTTTTAGACTTTTTACTTCTAATCGCTTTCAAGAATGCACCAGGTATGAGAGCTGGACTGCCCAAAGGAAAATATACTGCTCTAAGACTTCCCCAAAGAGTCTACCAAATTTTCCCTTTGAAATAAAACATAGTCTCCCTCTCACATCTTCTTAGAAAGAAAAAGGATAGGCAATAACTGCACTTTATTTTATTTTTTTAGTTTTTATTTATTGATTTTAGAGAGAGAGAAAGCGGGGAGAGAGAAACATCAATTTTGTTGTACCGGTTATTTATGCATTCATTGGTTGGTTGATTCTTGTATGTGCCCTGACCATCCCCACAAGCTTGGTGTATTGGGACGATGCTCTAACCAACTGAGCTACTTGGCTAGGGCAATAATTGCATTTTAAAGACACTCCATCTTAAGTGTCCCAGCCCTAATGATCAACCTATTACCTTGAGAACCACATTATAATTTTAACTTTTCAAAGATATACTTTGTAGCTACTAAATAAATAACGTTAGGCACTGAGCCAACATTATTTTCTTAATTGGTGGTAAAAGCTTAGAGCAGGACTAAGAATACCTAATGATGTAACTTAAGCTCTCTGAGTTGTGATTGACTTATGCTCGTATCACAAAATTTATTGGTAAGTTGCTTCATGTGTCAAATAGTGACACCAGAGTCTATCATACCCCTTATTCTACATGTGATTTTAATAATCAAAAGAGGTAACAAGAAAGGCTTTAAAAAGTTCAAAGCACCATGCCCGTGTCTGCTACATCAGGTAAGGGGACCAATCGTCCCAGTTTGCCCAAAGCTGTCCAGTTTTTAGCGCTGAAAAGTCCACATCCCAGAAAACCCCGGAGTCCTGGGCAAACTGGGAAGGTTGGTCACCCTAATGCTAGGTGCCAAGTATACCATAAAGCATGAGCACAGCAACAGGACAGAAAAACATGTTTCTCAATCTATAATTCAGACCCAAGTTCCTGCACACCAAACTTTTCTCTAACTTTGCTGATGTAAGCATCTCTTACTTGTGTACTACCAGTAAATTTTGTAATTGTTCATAAGTTAATCACAACCACACTACCATTTTGTGTACTATTATATTATTCATGTACTTATACACATTGGGTGGTTAGCATGCATCAGGCACAAGTGTGAAAAGAATACATGGTACTGCCCTGGAGGAGCTCATAGGCTGGCAGGAGAAACAGGTGAGCAGACAGCAAAAGCAAAAGCGTGTGTTAACTAAGAAGAGATGTTCACGGAAGGTGCTATGGGGACATAGAGAAGGGTGGCTAATGCACACGGGGAATGAAATACCTGGTGACAAAGCGCCACCACAGCCGTATCTAATTTGATCCTCACTAAAATTATTTTAAGAGAACAGGTTAGGAAGACTGTACTTCATGAATAATTGAAGCTCAGAGGGGTAAAATATTTTGTTCAGTTTCACATGACTAGCAAGTGCTCAGTTAGTATTTGAACCTAGATCTTAACCAATTCAGTAAACTTATCATGCTGCCTCCACGTTAAAAGCTGAAAGGCACCGTCTATCCAGATTATTTTACATGTGAGGAAATAGAGAAGCTAGAAAGCTACTTTTACTCTCTGGGCCTTGACAGTCTCACCTGTGAAACAGACACTGTATCACCTCTACACAGAGCTGAATGACAGTGATGCAAACAAAAGCACCTATTACAACAAATGGCATTTAGTAGATGATCAAGAAATATCATTTGAAGGTATGAAGCCTTCAATTTAAATTTGGATTTAGTTTAAATTAAAACATGACTCAGTGTTGTGATTATTTTCCCCATACTTTTTTTTTTTTAATTTTTTTTATCCTCACCTCAGGACATTTTTGCATTTATCTTCAGATAGAGCGGAAGGGAGAGAGGGAGGAAGAG
Source organism: Tadarida brasiliensis (assembly GCA_030848825.1). Taxonomy (NCBI): domain Eukaryota; kingdom Metazoa; phylum Chordata; class Mammalia; order Chiroptera; family Molossidae; genus Tadarida; species Tadarida brasiliensis. The sequence continues at coordinate 64,809,330 of CM061270.1, read as the reverse complement.
AGAGAGAGAAACATCGATGTGAGAGAGACACACTAACTGGCTGCCACCCACACGACCCCAACCAGGGCCAGGGACAAACTGTAACCGAGGTACGTGCCCTTAGCGGGAACCGAACCTGGGTCTCTCTGGTCCGCAGGCTGACGCTCTAACCGCTGAGCCAAACTGGCCAGGGCTCCCCTATACTTTTTATTTAGTATTGTTTTGCTTTATATGGTAGTATTATAAGTAATATGACTCTATTTCTCCAAAATGAGACTATATTGCTATGAAAAAAAATTAGATAATTACTGAGTAAGCATGATATTTTTAAAGAGCAGATCAGGGGAAGTTTCCCCTATACTTTAATTTTATTTTTTAAAATTTACTTTAGATAGAGAGGGAGAAGTAGAGCGAGATACAAACACCGATGAGAGAATATTGACTGGCCACCTCCCGCACGCCCCGTACTGGGGATTTGGCCCACAACCTGGGCATGTGCCCTGACTGGGAATTGAACCGGCGACCTCTTAGTGCACGGGTCGACGCTCAACCACTGAGCCACACTGGCCAGGCATCCCCTATACTTTTAAATCTTCCACAGAAAGGTGTAGTTGAAAAAAATTTTTTTGTTCTCTGTTACTTTTATATCCCATTACTCAGTTTATTCAGAAATTCTGGAGTCAATAAAGGAGATAGTGAAGATTGTTAAGAAAATTAGAATTAATTCATATAAAAAAGATAGCTTAGTTTTTGACTTCACAAATAGTAGGTATGCAATAAATGTTGGTTCCTTCTCTTCCCTTCCAGTCCTCTCAAACCATTCAGGTTCTCTGTAATTTCACAACTAGTTGGCTCTCATTGAGCTGGATCATGAGGGTCTCAGTAGGTATTTTTCCCTTGCATAAAAGAAAAAGAAAAATCTCATCTCCCTGCCTTCAATCTATTAGCCTCTAGGCTCTCAGGCCCCGCTGTCAGGTATAGTTCCAAGATTATAGATTATGCAATCATTTTCTTTAAATGCATTTCAAAAGTCGCAGTAAACTCACACTCTGATTTGACGAATAGGTCCATATTTCCCAAATATATCATACATTTCTTCAGCTGTGATTTTGTAGGGCAAATTTCTTATATACAAAATCCGATTTACTTCAGGTGGAAGTCGAATCTGAAATGAGAAATATGTATTGTCATTATAATTAGGAGAAAGAGTGCTACCGTTTAAAAAAGTCAAATGGGTCCTGGCTGGTTTGGCTCAGCGGTTAGAGCGACAGCCCGTGGACCAGAGAGTCCCAGGTTCAGTTCCCGCTAAGGGCACATACCTCGGTTGCAGTTTGTCCCCGGTTAGGGTCGTGTGGGTGGCAACCACTTGATGTGTCTCTTTCACGTCGATGTTTCTCTCTCTCTCTTCCCCCTCTCTCCCTCCCGCTCTATCTGAAGATAAATGCAAAAAATGTCCTCGGGTGAGGATAAAAAATAAAATAAAATAAAAAAGTCACATGGGCCCTGGCCGGTTTGGCTCAGCGGTTAGAGCGTCGGCCTGCAGTCCAGAGAGACCCAGGTTCGGTTCCCGCTAAGGGCGTGTACCTTGGTTGCAGTTTGTCCCCGGCCCTGGTTGGTCGTGCGGGTGGCAGCCACTCGATGTGTCCCTTTCACGTCGATGTTTCTCTCTCTCTCTCTCCCTCCCACTCTATCTGAACAGAAAATGAAAAAATGTCCTCGGGTGAGGATTAAAAAAAAAAAAAAAGTCACATGGCATGTTCTTCTGAAAAGCAACTGGGCACTGATTTTAGGGGAGACTATTAGTAGGAACTAATAAGGGGCTACTACCCAGGCTTTCAATCAACACAATTATTATTTATTAATTAATGTATTTTTATTTATGTTATTATATATTTTTTTATTTAATCCTCACCCGAGGATATTTTTGCATTGAATTTCAGATACAGTGGGAGGGAGGGAGGGAGGGAGAGAAACATCGATGTATGAGAGACACACTGATTGGTTGCCTCCCGCACGACTGGGGATAGAACCCCAACCAAGGTACGTGTGCCCTTGATGGGAACTGATTCTGTGACTCTTTGGTCCTCAGTGGACGCTCTAACCACTGAGCCAAACCAGCCAGGGTTATTAATTTATTTTTGATTGCCAATTCGACTGGTTTCTTTTATTCCTCAGGTGAGCAGTTTGTATGTACTGCCCTCACTACAAAAAACACAATACTTATATGGATCCCCTTTCTATCATTCAACAAATATTTACTGAGCACCTTCTTTCATATACACCAGGCGAGGTCGTGTTAGGATTACAAAGTGAAGTAAAAGAGACAAGGTTTCTGCATTCCCCAAACTTATTAGCTCTCTGTTATCCTATCTTGCTTTTTTTTTCCCCTTCTTCAGTCAAGCATCTGGAAAGAGCAAGTTTATAGTTACTGCCTCATATTCTTTACTTTACTGACACTCATCAACCATCCATAATCTAGTTTCCCATCCAAAACTCTGATGAAAGTGATTTTACACACTAAGACCTTTTATTTGCAGCATTCAATTCTCACCATACTTAACTTCTCTGACCCTCTGACCTTCTTGACACTATTTCCTTGGCTTTCTCCTAACTCTCTGGCTAGTTAGTTCTTCTCAGGTTTCTGTGCCATTAAAGATAAAGAGTTTTATCTTTAGACTTCTTGTCTTGACCCTCTGCATACCCCCTCAACTCTACAGTCTGTCTCTTAACGGCACACAATCTGCACACTGAGTTGATGATTCTCAAATATGTATCTCCCATCCAGATTCTGTGCTCCTTGCTAACATATTCAGTTATGTAATAGTCATTAATATGCTCACTATTTATTAAACTGGCAACTATGTCAGGCATTAAGTAAGCTGTGTTGTAGAAATGTAAGAATAATATATCTATTCCCTGCCCTCAAACTAGTAGTTGTGACAAATGGTAAACAAATAAGTACAATAAAGTTTTAGAGTTTAAGATTCAAGGATAAGTTCAAATAGATGATCAACACTGTCAATCACAGTATATTTCTCTAGTAAACCTGCTTTCTCATACTGCAAGACACTATATCACACCTTCTCTTCTCTCCTCACACCTTACTACCACCACTCCCTGTAATATCTGAGCTGGGCTGTATTCTCTTCCCTGCCCACGCTAGGATTGGACCTTGGCTCTTGCTTACTGGAAAAAATAGATATGACCAAATGATAAGTACTTTATATTCATATCACTAAACCTGCCAATCTACATTCATCCACATGCACTCACTTTCCCTCTTAGTTTCTATGCCAACCCCTCATCTACTCCAAACCATTCCTGAACTTAACCCATCTTTTGCCTACATTATCAATTTCTCCCACTTACTGGATCATCACTCCCACTGGCATATAAATACACCTTACATCACACATCTTTAAAAAGAAGAGTCAGCTATCATCCAGTTTCTCTTCTCCCTATCTACATGAAAACTTGTGGAAAGAAGTCTCCGCTTTCTCAACTTCCACTCTCTTTCCATCCCACCACAACTAAGTTTTCATCCACTGAAATGAAAATCATCAAGGTCACCAAAAGTCTCCATCTCACCATATCCAATTATGTGTCTTCATCTTACTATACCTCTCAGCATCTTAGAGTTGAACACTTTTTTTGAGACTTTTAGATTTCCATAACGCCCCACTCTCTAACATAAGAATATAAGCTGTAGGGCTTTTCTGTTTTATTCACTGCTGTATATCCAATAGCTAGAATAGTGTCTGGCACGTTGTAGTTGTTCAATAAATGTAACTGATGAATTGTTTCCTATTTCGCAAGTCTGATACATCGCAGGTGCTTAAAATATTATTGAATTAAAACATGAAGGATCCAAAAAGCTCCGTGATGAGAAGACTCCCTGCTCTAGTTGCCTGTTGACCATTAAGTTATTTACTGGCGACTCATTTATTGACCTTTAGGCTGAGATCCTGATGCCAGGCTCTAGGTGCAGGTGAAGCAACAAAGGCTGCACGGTTAACATTATCACATGATAACAGACTGAAGGAAACCACTCAAAAGCGGTGGGGGTGCAAATGTGGCTCAAAGATCTTATCTCTAAGGACCAGGCCAGGCTGAAGGCCCCTCCGACAGCACAGTACCTACTAGGCTTCCTCGCACCGGGAATGGAGGAGGGCCAAGAATGCCCTGATCCACGCCGCCGAGAAAGCCCAGCAGCGAGGTCCTCGTCCTCCTCGACAGAAGTCCCCGGCACTCACGTTCGCTCTCTTGGCCGCTTGCATCGCCATCTTGGCGGGCTGATGAGGTTACCGCAGCAAATGCTGGAATTCCTCTTGACTCCTCCGGAGCTCGCTTAGCTTTCGGCTCAGCACGGCGTCAGGATGTTGAAGAAGGAAGTCAACATCCAGGCTCCGCCGGAAGCTGCTCTATAACGCGCAGGAATACCCTCGTCTCACGAGACGTGTTGACGCAGTATCCCCTTTCGAAAAGACTCCGGGGCAAAACGAGCCTGACTGAGCTATGAGGCCGGAAGGTTGAGAGGCGAGGCTCCGGGACGCTTCCGGGCGCCGGACCGAAGAGGGCGGGGCCTAGGCTTAAGAAGGGGCGGTGTTCCTGTCGAGCGGCCCTGAGCAGAGGAAGCTGGTCGGAGGGGGCGGGGCCTGAGAGCGGCTAGAGGTGGGGCTACTTGCAGGTGAGTTCTGGAAGTGGGCGGGGCCTGATGTGAGTCCCCTGATTGCTGGGCGTGCTCAGCGGATGCAGGGACACGCGTGCGTACCCCCAGGCCCCTGGCATTGCGCGAAGCCGTCTACAGGGTTCTGTCTCGGTACCCGTGCACCCCCTGAAAGTTGAGTGTCTGGTGACCCGGCCTCTACTGTGATACCCACCGCGACGCCTGCCCAGCCTCCCACCTCTTCCCCGCCCCGGTGGCCTCAGTGCGCGCGCTGGGGCCACCCAAACCGAGCCGGCCGCCCTTTAAGTACCCTCTCTTTATTTGCTTAGACAAGGTTTACACGGATCAACTGATGCGGCCGGGGAGGCCCAGTGGGTTACAGGTGGGCGTGGAGGAGCAGCCGGTCTCTGACTGCGTGCGGTGAAGTTTCACCAGGTTTGCTCTGGGAAGGCCTGAGATACCCCTTTCCTGTACTGCCCCCTTCTCCTTCACTGGGGCAGTTCCAGGACGATTTTGCCCGTGTGCTTATTACTCTCCATGTACTTATGGGCCTCTTGGATTTCGGCCACGGGGTAGATTCTGTCCAGAACCGGCATTAGACGTTGGGGGTCCTCCGTGGAGAAGTGGGGCACAATTTGTTCCGTAAAAGCCTTCACCAGCATTTGCTTGTACTAAGATAAGGAAAAGGAGATTGTCAGCTTGGACAGAGCCTTACCTTGCTACTATTCTGCTTAGCCTTTGTGCTCTCTCTGAAATGTGTACCCATCTGAAAAAGCACACTGGGGTACCTAAACTTCATTACCGGCATGTATGTGCACGCCCCCAAATGTGTAACCTCTTTTCTGTACCACATAAAGACTGAAGCCTGGAGTAAAATGTTAGTGTCAGTGACAGCCTAGACAGGTCTTATATAGACTCAGTTCAAAGGGATGTTTAAGCTCTGCTATCCCCCAGTTGATGTGAAACCTTATGTTGAGAAACATTCCCAAAGCTGGCAAATAGGAAAGATTTCAGGTTCAAGGTAGAGGCTTACTTACTTAAGAGGCTTTCTAAGCACTGAGAAGAATTCTGCCTTTTGGAACAGTCTTGAAACTATTAAACGTATTTCCTAATATGGTCAATGCTTTGTTCATTCTGCACTCCCCAGGTCCCATATATGAAGTGTTAGCTACTTTCTTCCCAAGATGTTGAGGCTTCTATTGACCAATTTTAATTAGTTCTGTGAAATTAGGTTAACTGTTTATCCAGAGGGGCAGGTTTAACATAGGCTCCCTAACTTAAGATGTGACAAATCTTCCCTTCTTTGGGGTTATGAAAATGAATCACACTTCTCTGGTTAATAGCTTTCTTTTCACTCATCACTCACCTTTTTGTCCCTAGATCTCAGCAGACTGGCGATCAGACTTCCTCGTTTAAAAAGTAGCTTTGAAAACAGAGGCCCACTGACATCAGGTCCTCCCATCAGACCATAGAGAACCCAGCGACCGTCAACAGCCAGGCAGTTCGCATTTTTCTCCCAGTAGGATCCTCCTATGCAGTCTAGAATAAGGTTGACTCCAGCACCTTCCACATGAAACACAATTTGTGATGCTTATCAGACATAGACAACTTGGTGCAAAATAAGAATCCAGGGTATATTTGTAGATATATGGGTATAAATAAATACAGGTGCAAGTGGTAAATCTGTATGTTGGAACTAGAAACATGCTTATAGAAACCTTGTTGCAAATGGAGTTTAGCTAACTGAACTGTATCATACATGTGTGAAATAGCTCATCTTTTATGATCTCTAGCCACAGGAAGAGGGGAATGGGGCAACACCATGATCTGGTATCTTCCCAGACCCCCACGTAAGTAGAGAACAGAACAGAGGAGGTCCACTCCAGGCTACAGGGCAGGCTAGTAGTTCACATCTAAATTATGAAGGGTCTGCACCGGGTTGTTTGAACTATAGCTTTGGTATCATCTCTCCTTTTTGACTCGTGGAGAAATGGAAAGGGTTGGCTTTGGAATACAGAGCCTCATCCATTTAGGAAGCTACCTCCCCAACTCTACTCTGACCACCTCCAAACTGGTCTCTGCCCCATGGCTCCTCTTAACTCTGTGTACTGGCTGGTTGGGAATAAGAGGTTCTGGATAATTCCGGGCCAACTCTGCGTGATTATCCAGTTTCTAAAACATGTATGAAGCATATCACAAAAATGCACATGGAAACTGTCTTCCTCTTAAATACAGCCTGTCTATTTCCAAAGGTCAGACACTGGAGTACTAGAACTTGACTGGGGCAGCTGTTGTGCATTTAGCACTGGCAACCTTGAGGCTGATGAGGATTTTATTTAATCATTTCTGAAATTCCTGCTGAGCTGCAGAAGCTGTTGTTTACCTTTGGTGAATTTCATAGTTGCTTCAGAAAAGTCCTCTTCTTTGTAATTGAATCCAGCAGCTGCTCCAAGTTTTTTTGCCATTTGAAGCTTATCTTGGGAGCCAACTGTGACCAGAGGAATAGCTCCAGCTATCCGGGCAAGTTGGATGGCAGCTGTGCCCACCCCACTTGCTCCTGCATGGATTAGGACAGAGTCTCCGGCCTGAACATTTCCTGTGACAGAAAGTACAGGAACCATTCTCTTTATTTTGCAACTGCTACACAGCTGTCCACATAGGCATATTCTACCATGACCACCTACCCAGGGACCACCAAATGCCAAATTTCTTGCTTTCTTTAGAGAACATATTGATAGTTCTTTATACCAAAACACACATCTCAGACCTGCACCTGGGTAAGTACGAATAATCACCATTTCTACTGTCACCACTGAAGCCAGTCCCTCTTCAGTCTGAAACCGGCTTCCTGCTGATCTCACTAATCCAGGCACTACACACCAGCCACCAGGCTCCTCCTTCTAAAATGGAGTTTTCATTATGTCACTTTTTCCTCAAAATATAACAAGGCTCTCAACTGGCTTTTGTATCAAATCCAGAGAGCCTGCAATTCAAGGCCACCACAATCTAGTCCTGGCCTCATTTTCCCCAAGTGATAACTGTCATCTTTCACTTCTGAGTGGAGCAGCCAATCTGACTTCTCTTTCTCACTAAGAAAGAAAAAGACACTCTGTCTTAGTCCACTGTGGCTGCCTTCTGTCCATCACAACTCTACCCACCCTTCAAGTCCTCTTCCAGAAAGCCCTTTTGACCAACTTTTCCCATCTTGAGCTTCTATTGTAGTTAGAGACAGGGCCACCCTTCTCAACTCTATGGTTGTCTAATTCTTGAGCATGCTTTGTCTTATGTTACACTGCGCTCCCTAAAGGAGTCTTCTCAGGCTCCCTCACAGGATCTTTCGGCTGGCCTCAGTAGGGTGGGGAGTAGTGAGATGACTGACTGGCACCTTCTGCTGCACTAGGGCTCCCAGAGAAGCTCAGCATGACATTGAGAAGCTGGGATGACTGGTGGGCCAACAGTGTGAAGACGTGAGCAGGCCTTCTATCTGACAACCATGACTTTCAGCCTCCACTCTCAAGCCACTGCTAACGTGGTACAGTAGGGTGGGGCTGGGTTTGAGTGCGGTTCAGTGGCCAGGACAGGACAAAGCTGCCCTGGAGGACTACTGGGTTTTGAGGTGGCTGAGTCAGGAAGGAATTGAGCCACATTGTATGGAGTAAGCATGGGGTGAGGGGGGTGAATGGAGGCTCCTCACCCACAAGATGTAACAGCTGGAAGGCGGTGAGCCAGGCTTCTGGGATGGCTGCAGCCTGGGGCAGGGTCAGTCCTGCTGGGATGGGCATGAGGAACCCTTCAGGGACAGTGACATATTGAGCCTGACCCCCACCGGGCAGCAGAGCCATGGCTGGGTCCCCGATCTTCCAGTGGCCCTGGCAGCCAGGCCCCAGCTCTGCCACATGTCCAGATGCCTCGACTCCCAAAATGTCGCTGGCTCCTGGGGGTGGGGCATACTGGCCTTGTCTCTGCAGAAAGAGGAGTGATGAGGATGGTCAGAAATCTGTGTGTCACCATCCCTGGTCCTCTTCCAATAGCCTCCCCTCCACCCCTTTTCTGATAGAAAATTCAGGATAAATTCAGGTTTTTTTAATGCAGGAAAAGAGAGAGGAGAGGTAATTTGTTTCATACAAATAAGAGATGGTAGGTCACATAATCAGTGGATGTCACAATTAGTAAGGTCCTTAGCTTTTCCCTCATCTAACTCCTTTGTTTTACAAATAGAGATACTGAGGCCTAGGCAGGGAAATGCCTTGTCTAAGGTCACAAAGTAAATTAGTAGCAGCACTAGGAACAAAGCCGTGGACTCCTAAATGATAATCTCGTATATCAAGTGCCAGGATCTGGACTTACTCCCTGGCACCCTCAGAAGCCTCTGACCAGGGCTGTAGATGAGAGGGGCTGAATGAGGAGTACGCATCAAAACCAACTGAGGAGCTTTTCAAAGTACACATGCCATCCAGCCAGTGTGGCTCAGTGGTTAAGCTTCGACCCATGCACCAAGAGGTTGCTGGTTCGATTCCCGGTCAGGGCACATGCCCAGGTTGTGGGCCAAATCTCCAGTGGGAGGACATGCAGGAGGCGGCCAATCGTTCTCTCTCATCGATGTTTCTGTCTCTCTCTCCCTCTCCCTCTCTCTCTAAAAATTAATAAAGAAAAAAAATGTTTTTTTAATGAAAATAAAAACAAAGTACACATGCCTGGGTCCCAGTCATGTTTATTTTGGGAAAATGCCCCAGGCGATTTTGGTACGCATTTCTCAATTACCACAACCAATGTGGCTGGTCCAGCTCAGCTCTTCAAATAGCAGACAGAAGAAAATTCTGAGTACTGCTCCCTGCCCGCTCTGGGACCCTCCAAGTGGAAAGAGTGCAGACTTAGGAGCCACAAAGACCTCAGTTTGAATCACAGCTCCCCTAGTGCTGTGGTCTTGGATGTATTGCTTAACCTCTTGGACCCTCAGTTCCCTTACCTGTAGAATACAAATGGTGAGCAGGGTTGCCTGCGGAGTAAGTGAGATAGAGCATTGGCCTAACACACACACAACCCCCTCAACAAATCATAATCCCCTTCTCCTTACCTGGAAGCCTGAGTAGACTATGGATTAACAGGATGGATTCTGCTTTGCAAATACTGTACCCCCATATTTTGTGTAAACAAAGGAGATTATATCGTTCTAGGGCTCAGAACCCCCAGCATACACTCTGCACACACATCATGGTGAGTGTTACTGCAGGGCCCTGGGTCATTCCTTATCTGTCTGCATGTTTATTGAAGGCTCTGGAGTCCTGCCCTGACCTCTGAGTACCTGAAGTATGTCGGCCCGGTTCAGGGCGCTGGCTGCCACCTTCAGGAGGACTTCTCCCTCTCCTGGGATTGGCTTGGGTACCTCCTTCAAGTAGAGGTTTTCTGGTCCTCCCGGCTGGTCAAAGTGCACAGCTAACATGTTTCCTGAGGACACAGAGCAGAGCAAGGCAGGGAGCCTCATGAGGGTCTTTGAGGAGTTAGTGCAGAAACCTTATTTTCTTTAATACGTCCTTTTATTTTTATTTTTTAGTTTTGACTCAAGCTGGCCTCACCTAGCACCCTGGCTCACCCATCAACCTCTACCCTGCTGAATCATTAAGCCCCCAGGACAATGAGGTTCTGGTCAGCAACCAGTAGTCTTAGGGGCCAGGTCTGGGGTCTACAGACTACTGAGACAGAGTTAAAAATACTATCTTGGCCTCAGTTGTGTTTTAACTTTGGACACAGGAGAGCAGAACGTTTCTACAGAACAAATTCTTGCAAAATTGGACAGAGCAACTCCAAAGCTGATATCAGAACCAGATGCAGTGATCAATTACCCCCTACCAGCACTGGCCAGTCAGTAGAGAACAGGATCCAAACTCCACTGGTCACCATGACTAAGGATTTTTTCCCTATCCAGGGTGGGGCAAAAGTAGGTGTAGGGTGGGGCAAAATAGGATTATAGTTCATTTGGAAAATAGTACAATAATTGGATAATTATACAAGAATAAACTCTGCTTCACTTACATCTGTAAATTGCCCCACCCTGTATAATCCTTGGAAGCCATTGATGAAGCAGGTCCTTCAGCATGAGCTACTTGTGACTCTGGGCATGGCGCCATCTCCTTAATAAATCCTTACTTTCTTGGTTGCAAACTCCTGTTTATGTCTTACTGGGTTTTGATGAGTGCACGCAAATGGACCCCTTTAGTCCTGTAACAGGAGTGCAGCGCCCAAGCCCACGCTGCAGGCCGCTGTGGGCAGGGCCAGCCCCTGCTGCTGGCCTCCTGTGCTGCGTATCCTCCAGGTCTGCTCCCCACCCCACCCTCAGCCCTCCTTCCTCTGAGGGCCCTGCAGGTCCAGACGGACCCCACACAGAGGACAGAGATCAGGACAGGGTGAATGGAGTGGGGATGGTCTTACCGGTGGACGCTGCAGAGCAGGACAACACTGAAGGGCACGAGGCAAATTCCACTCCCGCCGAGTTGGAATCCCCACCTGGCCCGGGTCACTGGTGTAACTACCCAGAAACCTTATTTTTAAAATCTGGCCTTTGTTTTTATTATTTTTCTTTGATTCAGACTGGCCTCACCTAGCACCCTGACTCACCCACCAACCCCTCCCTGACTGAATCATTAAGCCCCCAGGACAATGAGGCTCTGGTCAGCAACCAGTAGTCTTAGGAACAAGGTCCTGGGTCTGCTGACTACTGAGACAGAGTTAAACATACTATTTTGGCCTCAGTTGAGTTTCAGCTTCAGACACAGGAGAGTGGAACTATCCCACAGAACAAATCCTTTCAAAACTGGACAGAGCAGCTCTGAGGCTGACATCAGGACCAGGTGCAATGATCAATTACCCCCTAACCTAGTACCCACCAATCAGTAGAGACCAGGACCCAACCTCCATTGGTCACCATGACGAATGACTTTTTTTCCCTTTACAGGGTGGGGCAAAAGTAGGGTTACAGTTATTCGTAAGGAAAATAATACAATAATTAAATAATAATACAAAAATACACTCTTTCATTTACAACTGTAAATCTACGTTTGCCCCACACTGTATAATCCATCGCCTGGAAGCCGTCTTGAGCCAGGTTTTGGCGCCCTCTCCTCAATAAACCCATACTTTCTTGGCAGCAAACTTCTGTTGTGTCTCCCTGGGCTTTGATGCGCACAGGCAAACACCCCTTCAGTGCGGGGACAGGAGCGCAGCCCCAAGCCCACTCTGCAGGGACCCTGCCGGCCAGAGGCCTCATTTTGTCCATCTCGGAGAAGTCTGCACCCCCTCCCCTCACCCTCCTTCCTCAGAGGTCCCAGTTGATACAGGCACACCCCACACAGAGGACACAGATTGGGACAGGGTGAATGAAGTAGGTCTTACTCGGTGGATGCTACGGAGCAGGTCAACCCTGAAGAGCACGAGACCAATTCCACTCCCTCTGAGTTGGACAAGCCCACCCCCACCCCCATCCCGCCCGGCGGGTCACTGGCACCCTGTGAGTTACTCACCTACTCAGGGCCCTCGGCTGCTGCAGGCGGCACTGCGCGGTCCTGCGATCCCTGCGATCCCTCGGAACAGAACCCCGGAGCCCTGGGACTGCTTGGCAGCGACCTGTCGACCTGTCGGCTGTAATCTGGGAATCTGGGCATCTGGGCAGTGCGCAAGGGGTGGGGCAGACGGGGACCAACCCTCTCCCTCTCTTCCGTTTCCTCCTTCCCTCTTCAAAATGCAAAGCTGGTGACAGCAAATCAGATTTCCCTTGCCTCTGAGCCTCTGGAAAGTAGTCTTTCCCGTTTTTTGGCAGGAAATGCTGTTCCCAGCTCTCACTGCAAGAACAGAAAACTTGCTTCTCTCTAGGAAACTAGACACGAACTCCGTCCTTTTCCCAGCCGGGCAGGCTGTAAGCCCTTTTGCGGGTGGGTCTGGCATCCTGCCCTTCCTGTGGCCAGGCATCCGGAGTAAGATGGGCAAGCAGTGTGGTGCTGAGAGAGGAGAGGAGTCATCGGGAAGAGGGAACGTAAAAGCAGTCCTGGGATCCTTAGCACTTCTGACCTTCCTCCTCACTTTCCTGGGGATGAGGAGGCAGCCCCTGGCAGATGCTGCCGGATGAGATCATTTGGACTGGTTAAAAGCTGTACAGTCTCTGCATTACTGACATTTTGGACTAGATATTCTTTGTTGTGAAAGATTGCCCTGTGCATTGTGGGATGTTTAGCAGCACCCCTGGTCTCCATCCATTAGACACCAATAGCACCCTCCTGCAGTCATGACAGTGAAATGTCTCTAGGCTTTGTCAGATATCCCCTTGGTGGGGGGGAGGGGGACACAAAATTGCCCTGGTTAACCACTAGGTTAGAAGAATACACACATAGTGTGTATGTACACCTTTTGTAGTGCTGTATAATTTACCACCTCTTCACCTGCATTTTCTTATTTGATTATCATAACACTTTACTAAAAAGGAGCCAAGATACAGAATGATTTCAAGGGGCACATATCTGGTGAGTGTCAGAGCCAGGAATCAATATATGTCCTGCATCTTGGTCCAGGGCTTTTTACTACAGCAGGCTGCCTTGTGTAACACTCTCTCCTATCAGTTCAACAAACCCCTTTTCTCTCTTTATTTACATCCCTATGCTGAGCACACCTCTTGCAAGAAGGTTACCCAAATTATGTATGTTTATAAGGCCTTCTGTTTTACAAAAACGCCTGTTGGCCACTCTCCCCCTCCTGCCATCTACAACAAAGCCACCATCGCAAGGAAAGGAACAGGGAAGCCTGTGTATTCAGAGAGAAGGCCCATGTGAGGCCTTTTCTGGGACCTGTGTGGTGGGTACTCCTTGCTACTTCCGTGGGTAGACTCAAAGGGACCATGTCCCAGGGGAGACAGGAAGCCTCTGCTGCTGGCTCCCTGGTAATTAAAGATCCAACTCGGTAGCCTGGCACGTAAGGTCGCATTCTCTCCTGTCTAGGGGAAACCTGCTCATCCTTCAGCGCCCTGTTATGCACTGTCCTCCGAGGAGTCTCCAGAGGGTGTCTTCTCACTCACTCTCATCCCTTCTGGACAAGGAATGGAAAACAATTGACCCCAGGGGAAAGCGTGACTTCTAGAGATTTATAGGAAGGTGAATATCTCAGGGGAGTATGCCAGGTTCAGAGGTCACAAGAAGCTCTGGTGGAGCTTAATGGGTGGGCTGAGCCTCCCTGATCATGACAATGGGCAAGTACGGGAGTCAAAAGGGCAGGGAGTCCTCTTGCTACCTTATACACCGCCAGCCACTTCCCTTTTCACCATCTGCGGGCCTGCCGTAGTAATTTATGGTATTTCAACAATAAGAAAATAACGTATCTAATGTGAGCTAGCAGTCAGAGTCAGGATCTGTAAGAATGAGTAGAATATATGTCCAGCAAAATGGAGATCTTGAGGAAACAAATGAAAACTTGAAAAAAATAAAATAAAATCATCTGAGAAGATTCAGGAGTACCCAAAAAATATTTTTAGAATTAAAAAAATTCCCAATTAAATAATTCAGTAGATGAATTGAATGAGATAGTCACTGTTGAGACCTGAACTAATGGCTAAGAAGATTAAGATCAAGAAATATCTCAAGCAACAGATCAAAAGCCTAAAGAGATGGACATTTGTAAAAGGATATGAAATTTGCACAATAAATTCAGGAGACCCTGCTATGAGAATAATAGTTTTAAAAAGATGGAAGAGGAATGGATAAAGAAGGCTCAATAATTAAACAAATAATAGAATAAAATTTCCCTAAGCTGTATCAGATTCTACAAATTGAAATGGTTCACTGTGTTAAAAGATGGGTTGATGAGAAAAAAAATCACGTACCTATAATTTGTAAAATTCCTAGTTCTAACAAATTTCCAGGTGGAAACAACAAGTTACCTACAAACGGTTAAAAAAGAAACCCTCAAAATGGCATCATTTCTATTTGCAATCTGGAAGTTAGAAGAGAGAGTAGATTAGCATCTATCGACTGAAGAAAAGGACTGCAACCCAATTATCTTACACTCAACTAAGGTAGATAAATTTCTGCATCATCAGCACAAAAGTATATTTTTGTGGATATGCAAGAATTCTGAGACACATCACCCAGACATCCATCTGTCAACTCTTGAGAAAAGTGGTATAACTGAATAACAAATGTCCTAGAACAGAGGCAGATGGAGGGGAAACAGTTGTAAACAACAAATTCCAAAATATATAGAATTAAAAATGATTGGATTGCCCTGGCCAGTTTGGCTCAGCAGTTAGAGCATCGGCCTGCGGACCAGAGAGTCCCAGGTTCGGTTCCCACTAAGGGCACTCACCTCGGTTGCAATTTGTCCCCGGCCCCAGTTGGGGTTGTGTGGGTAGCAGCCAGTTAGTGTGTCTCTCTCACGTCAATGTTTCTCTCTCTCTCTGCCTCCCGCTCTATCTGAAGATAAATGCAAAAATGTCCTTAGGTGAGGATAAAAAAAATAAAAAATAAAAATAAAAATGATTGGATTAAACATTTGAATGGATAAGGCTAGATGGGGAATGTGTAATGTAGGTGCTAAATAAGAACTTTTAAAATATAAGAAATTACTTTGAGGAAAATTCTAAATGATAATCAAACCGTTTTGATTTTACTGGTGAATGCCTTGGTGGGGAAAACATCCAGGAGAGGAGGGGACACCATTTTGTGGGGAAATAGATTATGTTCAGTAGAAAGGTATCTGATTTTGAACAAGAAAACTTCCAAATTAACAAGGGAAAAAATAAAAATGATGACCACTTAATAAAGTCAACAAAGGAAATAAAAGAAAAAATAGGAAACAAAAATGTTTAATAATGAAGTGGACGAATAAAATCAAACATATTAGTTATGACAGTACATTTAAATGGATAAATTCTATTAAAACCCAGAGATTGACAGATGACTTTAAAAAGATAGAATCTGCCCTGGCCAGTTTGGCTCAGGGGTAAAGTGTCGGCCCGCGGATCAATGAGTTACGGGTTCGATTCCAGCCAAGGGCACGTACCTCGGTTGCAGCTCATCCCTGGCCCTGGTTGGGGTTATGTGGGAGGCTACCAGTTGATGTGTCCCTCTCTCTCTCCCTTTCTCTCCCTCTCTCTCCATCCCACTCTATCTGAAGATAAATAGAAATTTATTCTTGGCTGAGGGTTAAAAAAAAAAAAAAAAGAATCTATGAAGAAGATATTAATATAATTATGAGCCTGACTTTTTAAAACAATAAAGCAGCTAAATTAGAAACTCAAGGATAAATGGATAAAAATGCAGTCATAGTGGAAACTTCAATACATTTCTCCCAGAATTTGAGTGATATAATAATTTAAAAAGCTAATGAGGACACAGCAGAACTGAGGAATACAATCGGTAAACTTGATATAATACATTTTGCAAATAGAGCATATAATTTTTGGTCCATGGAACATTTACAAGATTAATCAAGAATTTGTCACCAAGGAAAAACCTTGACAATTTTTAAAAAGCAAGGATTTTACAGGCCATCTTTCCTTAATTACATGTCAATAAAATTAGAAATAATAAAAAGAAGATCCCTTGTCCAGCCGGTATGGCTCAGCAGTTGAGCGTCAACCCATGCACCAGGAGGTTGCTGGTTCAATTCCTGGTCAGGGCACATGCCCAGGTTGTGGGCCTAATCCCCAGTGGGGGGCATGCAGGAGGCGGCCAATCGATGGTCTCTCTCATCAATGTTTCTCTCTCTCTCTCCCTCTCACTTCCTCTCTCTCTCAAATCAATAAAGGAAAGTAAAATAAGAAGATCCCTTGACTTCCCTCCAAATCCCTTAACTATTTGGTAGAAACACATTCTGCGATAACCCTTGTATCAAAGTGTATATTCAAAAGGAAATTAAAAGGAAAGGAGGGAGAATTACAAACTATGTAGAAACAAACAAAGGGAGAATAACCTTAAACATGTTCACTATTAAAGAAGAAACATGAGAAAATGAAGGAACTAGACATTTAAGAAATTAGCAAAGCAAAAAAAAAATTTAAAAAAAATACACAAAATAAACTGATGGCCTGCCAGCTGACTGCAGCTGAATGACCTGAGGTAAGATCAGCTGAACTGCCTGACAAATCCCAGATCAAACTATTGACCTACAAAACTGGTTGCAAATTAAATGATTGTTTTAAGCCGCTAACATGTGGGGATGGTTTGTTATGCAGCAATAGATAACTGATACAAAAAGCCTTCTCAAGAAGAGGCTCCCTCCCCTCAATTGTACCCCAATACCTCTCTTATAACACTCTTTACATTCTAGTATCTGCCTTTCTTCTGCACCAAACTGGATTCCTAGAGTATCCTCATCATTTCAGTATCCCCTGTGCTTATCATGTAAGGCACAATTCAACTGAGGTTTGTTGACCAAATGAATGGTCACACATTTAAATGGGATATTGCAGAGTTTGTGCCATTGAAAGAGGCCAGGGAGGGAAGTGCCAGCATTTAATAAGGGAAAATGCATAGGAGGAGTGGGGGCAGCTGCATCCCTGCTCTAGGTTCCCTTCCTTGGTGTAGGCCAGTGAGGCAGAAACACAGCCCCTGTTCCACCAGCCCTTTCATGGTGACCCAAGAATGATTTACTTTAGAATCCCAAGAATGATTCTCAAATCTGAAGAGGTTCTGTGATGCTCAGGCTATTGAGAATGGAGTTGGGCCTCTGCAGGTCTGGGCACTACCTGGGTAAGGGGCTACTCTGAAGCCAGACCTGCTCAGGGAACTAGACAATTAGCATGGGCTAGAACACTTGCACCATTTCCAGTCTGTTCCTTCCTCTTTTTTCCTTCCTCCCTTACTTTATTATTTAAAAAAAAATTGTTCTTTTCTTTTTTTAAGTTGATCTTAGAAAGAGGAAGGGAGAGTGAGAGAGTGAGAGAGAAACTTCAATCAGCTGCCTCCTGCCAGGATTGAACCCCCAACCTGGGCATGTGCCCTGACCTGGAATTGAACCCACCACCTTTTGGTGTATGGGACAATGCTCCAACCAACTGAGCCACACCGGCCAGGGCATTCCTCCCTTACTTTAAATATCCATCTATTTTATTCACAGGTAATAATTGAATGCCCACTGTATGATAAACACTGTCATAGGTGATGGAATAAAACGAGGTGTGTGTGGGGGGGGCAGGGTGGGGAGGAGGGAGTCTGGGGGGGGGGAGGAGAAACATCTGTAACAAAAATAAATAAAAAATGGGGAAAAAAACAAAGAAAACAAAAACGAGGTGTGGGAGGTTGGGCAGTGGACAGAGAGAGCACTTTTAAATAACTTTAAGTAAACTTTTTGTAAAACTTTGAAGTGGAAAAGAACGAAAGACAGAATATTTACACAATGTGCAAAAATTAACTCAAAATGGACCAAAAGATCTAAATGTAAAAACTAAAATTATAAAACTCTTTGAAGAAAACTGGAAAAGCTTTATAACATTAAGTTTGGCAATGATTTCCTGGATATGACACTGAAAGCACAAGGCAGCAAAAGAAAAAATAGGTAAATTAGACTATATCAAAATCAAAACTTTGCATATTAAAGGACACTGTCAAAAGAGTAAAATGGCAACCCATAGAATGGGAGAAAATATTTGCAAATGATGTATCCGATAAGGGGTTAATATCCAGAATATATAAAGGACTCTTACAACTCAACAACAAAACCCCCCAAACACCCCAACTGAAAAAATGGGCAAAGGATTTGAATAGACATTTCTCTAAAGAAGATACTCAAATGGCCATTAAGCACATGAAAAGATTTGCTTAACATCACTAATCATTAGAGAAATGCAAATCAAAACCACAGTGAGATACCACTTCAGCATATCCATTAGGATGGCAATTATAAAAAACCAGAAAATAACAAAAGTTAGCAAGAATGTGGAGAAACGGGAATCTCTCTGCACTGCTGGTGGGAATGTAAAATGGTGCAGCTGCTACGGAAAACAGTATGGCAGTCCCTCAAAACAAAAACAAAAACAAACAAAAAACAAAACCATATGATCTAGCTATTCCACTTCTGGGCATACACCCAAAATCATTAAAAGCAGGGATTTGAACAGATAGTTATACACCCATATTCATAGCAGCCTTATTCACAATAGCCAAAAGGTGGAAACAATCCAAGTGTCCATTGACAGATGAATGGATAACCAAAACGTGGTATATATTGTACATATGTACAATGGGATATTGTTCAGCCTTAAAAAGGAAGAAAATTTGGACACATAGTTACAACATGGATAAGCCGTGAATACATTATTGTAAGTGAATAACCAGACACGAGAGGACAAATATTGTTTGATTCCATTGATATGAGGTACCTGGAGTGGTCAGATTCAGAGGCAGAAAGTGGAAGAGTGATTGCCAGGGGCTGGAGGGAGAGGGGAATGGGGGGTTAGCGTTTGATGGGTACTGAGTTTCAGTTTTGCAAGACGAAAAGAGTTCTTGAAATGAATGGTTGGTGGAATTTGCACAACAATGTGAATGTACTTAATGCCACTGCACTGGACACTTAAAGTGGTTGAGATGGTAAATTTTATGTTATGTATGTTTTACCACAATTAAGAGTAAGTATAAAAAACATATAAGAGTAGAGACAACAGTGTAATTGCTCCCAACAGATATGCCCTGTGAAGCAGTGTTCTCACACTCATACTAATGACCAGCACTTAAAAAAACAAGTTGATCAAATAACTCCAATTAAAGAAGAGCTCTTGAAACAAGAAAAAATGCTCCATTAACTCATCCTTCCTTTTCAGGAGCTTCTGCCTAGTGTTTTTCAACAACAAAAGAAGGCCGGGACATGGCAGGAGGCCCAGGGGACTCGGGGCCCGGGCGAGAGCGGCGCCCGGGCTCTCAGGACAGGAGCCAGCGCTCGCTGGGGCTGGGGTGCTGAGCACCTGCCCGGCCACGGATGGGGCGGGGGGTTACGGCAGGCCACGTGCCAGCTATTGGCTGCGACAGCTGTCCATCACCGAGAAGCGCTCCGACTCGGTTCACAAACCAGGACCTGCACGTCGGGCTCCAGGTTTCTCCTCCGCCCGGGGGGCCGGGACCGTAGTTGCCCGGGGCTCGGGAGGCAGCGGCCGGTTCCCGGAGCGGGCGGCCCGCGGGTCCGGAGGCTCCGTCGCTTCCGCGCCGCGCGCACTTGTCGTTGCCCCGGGGTCCCGAGAGCCGGACGCGAAACGTCCTTCCATTCTGCGGCCTTGGGCCGTGGGCCGTCCCGGGAGGGGCCTGAGGTGCCCGGTGCCGCCGGGCGCACCCCTGGGTGCTGTAGGTTACAAGGCGCAAACCCTGACGCTAGCTGCCCCCCTGGATACGGGGGGGGGGGGGGCTGGGGCCTGGGGACAAGCAAATCTTGTCTGAAAGCCCGTCTTTCTCCAAGCAGCCCTGCCGGTGAGGCCTTCAGTAGCCAAAAGTGGCAACTCGAGGCCCTCGGTCAGAAAGTGCTGCTGTGCGACGCCCAGAAGCCGGGCTGCTGGTTGCCATGTCTCCAAAGGGCTGTGTCGCAGGGGACGTGGGAAGCCCGGGATTGAGGGGGACGCGGGGCAGTGCGGACAGAGCCTCCCTGCTTAGAGGAGGCTGGTTCTGAAGAGGTTACCAGAAGCCGCGGTGAAGGCCCTTGTTAGGGACCACGTGGATGGCTAATGTTCAGAATCCGTTCCACGGTCGTGCTCAGATACCTGCGCATTCAACAGGAGGGAGTAAGATGGTGGCGAATCCTCAGCACTAAATAAGCGACCTTTTTAGTCTTCTAGGGGCTCTGTTATTGGGGACCACAATGAAAAATTTAGACGATGACGGACTTGGCAAACTTCCCAAGCTCAAGAGCTCAAAAGAATGGCTGGAACCACAGCCACTTTCTTTTATGGAGGTACAATAGTATGGCGTTGTGAAGTTTATGCTTGGGTGGTTGCACTGAGAACTAGCTTGTGTGAAATATAATGTTTTTTCTACGTTTTCTGTTTCATTCTGCTCTTTATTATTCCCTTCATTCTACTAGCTTTGTGTTTGTTTACTCTTCGTTTTCTAGCTTCTCCAGGTGGAATCATGGGTCATGGATTATATACCTTTTCTGATATAACAAAGTTATAAAGTTTCTCTTGAAGCCCATCGCCCAAATTTATACATGTTGTGTTTTTTTAAGATTGTAATTTCTTTTTTCTAAATGGCTTTATTAAGGTATAATTGAAGGGAGAGAGATAGAAACATCGGTGTGAGAGAGAAACATCCATTGGCTGCCTCATGCACGCCCCCTACTGGCGATCGAGCCTGCAACCCTGGCGTGTGCCCTGACCGGGAATTGAACCGCGACCTCTCAGTCCATGGAAAGACACTCAATCCACTGAGCCACACCAGCTGGGCTACACTTACGTCTTGTACAACCAGTAAACTGCGTGTATTTAAAGTGCACAGTTTGATAAATTTTGACATGTATTCACACACGAAACCATCACCACAATCAAGATAATGAACACAGTCAGTACTTCATTGTGTCCCTTGGCAATCCCTCCCTCCCTGCCCACCATCAAGGCAGTCTCTGATTTGCTTTCTGTCACTATAGTTCTTTTTTGCCCTGGAATGAATTTAGCTGAAAGCAGAAAGATTCAAATAATCTTTAAATAGAACTTTATGATATGATTGCAGGTATTAAAACTGAATTTACAGCCCCTGGCCTGTTTGTCTCAGTGGTTAGAGTGTGGGCCCACAGACCAAAAAGTTACGTGTTTGATTCTGGTCAAGGGCACGTACCTCAGTTGCAGTTTGACCTCCGGCCCTG
This sequence comes from Tadarida brasiliensis, assembly GCA_030848825.1. NCBI lineage: Eukaryota > Metazoa > Chordata > Mammalia > Chiroptera > Molossidae > Tadarida > Tadarida brasiliensis. The sequence goes on along the minus strand of CM061270.1, from coordinate 64,787,873 downwards.
GTTGGGGTCCTCATGGGGAAGGCAACCAGTCAATGTGTCTCTCTCACATCGATCTTTCTCTCGCTCTCTGTGTCTCCCACTCTGTCTGAAAATCAATGGAAAAATATCCTTGAGTCAGTATTAAAAAACAAAACAAAACTGGATTTATAGAGAACTTTCCAGAGATATGTCTGTCACATAAAATATAAGTCTAGATAGTATTAATAATTTGATATTTGAGATTTGACTTTCAAAATTTCACTCTGTCATTTTAGGCATTAGCTAAAGAAGATATTAATGCAGCTGTTAAATCAATATTATATAGAGAAAATTACGTAATTAAGGTAAGAATTGACTATAGAATGTTTCAATTTAAAATTTTACACATTGTTCATCATCATTATACAAGTTTTAGAAAATAAAATTAAAAACACTCATGAGCCATAATCCCCACAAAGTAGGAAGCAGTCAGGGTTCTTTTTTTTTCTTTTCCCCCCATTTTTAAATTTATATTGTTGATCCTAATAATTACATGATCTCACTGGCTAGATGAAAGGTTGATAAGAAGTTCTGGTGAGAATGATTTAGTTTATAGCCTAAATCAAGCATTTTCTTTGCAGGCCATTTGAACTAGGTTGTGCTATACTTTTGTCTTTTTACTTTTGTCTCTTTTTGCCCCATAAAATATTCTTCTTCCACTTTCTCTGCCATCTCTTCTCTTCCTAGATAATTCTTCATTCTTTAAGGCTCATCTGAACTGTCTCCCACTTTGAGAATATATTTTTTTAAATTTAATATTTTTCCCATTGTGGCAAAATATATATAACATACATTTAGCTATTTTTAACCATTTTTAAGTCTACAATTCAGTGACATTAATTACACATACTTCTTTTTTAAAAGAGTATGTTTTTATTGATTTTTTAGAGAGAGAGAGGAAGGGAGAGAGATAGAAACATCGAAGTGAGAGAGAAACATCCATTAGCTGCCTCATGCACGCCCCCTACTGGGGATCGAGCCCACAACCCTGGCATGTGCTCTGACCAGGAATTGAACTGGGACCTCTCAGTCCATGGGACAACGCTCAATCCACTGAGCCACACCAACTGGGCTACACTTACTTCTTGTACAACCATCACCACTGTCTATTTCCAAAACTTTTTTTTTTTTTCATCCTCACCTGAGGACATTTTTGCATCCATTTTCAAACAGAGCGGGAGGGAGAGAGGGAGGAAGAGAGAGAGAGAAACATTGATGTCAGAGAGACACACTGACTGGTTGCCACCTGCATGACCCCATCTGGGGCCGGGGAAGGACTGCAACAGAGGTACATGCCCTTAGCAGGAACCGAACCCAGGACTCTCTGGTCCACGGGCCAGTGCTCTAACCGCTGAGCCAAACTGGCCAGGGCTATTTCCAAAACTTTTCATCACCCTAACCAAAACTTTGTATTCATTAAGTAATAACTCCCCTTTCTTCCCTCCCTAAGCCTCTGGTAACCTCTAATTCACTTTCTGTCTCTATTTGCCTATTCTAAATGTTTCATACAAGTGGAATTCTTCAATATTGGTCCTTTTCTGGCTTATTTCACTTGGCATACTGTTTTATTTTTTAAAAATTTTTTTCTTTTATTGATTTTAGAGAGAGAGGAAGTGAGAAGGAGAGAGAGATAGAAAAATCAATGAGAGAGAACATTGATTGGCCGCCTCCTGCATGCTCCCCACTGGGGATTTGGCCCACAACCTGGGCATGTGTCCTGACCGGGAATTGAACCGGCGACCTCTTGGTGCATGGGTTGATGCTCAACCACTGAGCCACACCAGCCGGACGGCATACTGTTTTAAAGGTTCATTCATGTTGTAGCATGTGTCAGAACATCATTCCTTTTTTATAGCTGTGTATTATTCCATTGCATGTACATGCCACATTTTGTTCACACATTCATCTGTTGATGGATACTTGGGTTGCTTCCATTCTGCCTTTTGGCTCTTGTGTATAATGCTGCAGTGAACATTGGTCTACAAGTATCTGTTTGAGTCCCTGTTGTTACATATATATATTTGCTATATTGTTTTGTGGATTTGTCTTGTGTTGGTCTCCTCAGGGAGAGGTGGCATATTGTCTAATGTATCCATGTATTCCTTTTTTCCAGTATAGTGTGTGTCACACAGTAGAAACCAAGTAAATGACTAAATTAATGAATCACTTTGTGGGTTATTCTTAGGAATATAAATGAAGTTTAAATTTTAGAATAAGAAAGATTTCAGATAATATATTTGTCTCTTATATCACTATTTACTAGGAACTAGATAAGTATTTACAACGTCATGACTTCTTAAATGTAAGAAGAAGAGAGATGTTATATAAAAGATGGGTTGACCGTGTGGCAGATCCCCTCCAGAAGAAAATTTCAGAAAAAGTTCGTTCACATAAGAAGATTATAAAAAGAAGAAACGAGGAATTAGATAATTTTTTAAAATATGTAAATAAAAAGGTACTAAGAGCTCATTTGACACTTTTTTTTTCAGTTGGTTTAAAAACTATGGTTATCTTTGTTTATTTATAAGCATCCAAATAGCCTGCCCCTCTCCACTCTGTATATGAGTAATCTGTACTGTTACAGCACACACTCCTCTTAAATCCAGGGCGTGTGGAACAGATGGAGGAGGAGGGTTAGTGATGGATTTAAATGTGCACATTAGAATCATTTTTCTTTGTTGTTCCCATGTAATTATTAATTTTACACATCAATTTTAAAAATTTGGACTCTAGGTTCAGGATCTATCTATCTATCTATCTATCTATCTAGATTTGTTCTGGAACTTAAATATTTAGAAAGCTATAAAATATTTCTGTTCTCTTGGCATTTTTTAAGAGATCTGATATTTGACTAGTAGGCATTTTAAAACAAATTCCCAAATATTTTAGTGTTCCAACATTCTTTATTAAAATCTTGCGAATTATAAGTAGATTCATTACTTGGATACATTAAATTTAATTTTAAATTTGGTCTTCTCTTCCCTTTTGCATTTGTTATTGGTGCCATTTAGAAGCATAAGACTGTATCTGTGTGTTTGAATCTTGAGTCCTGTTATGCTCAGAATTAATTGTGTGCCTCTTGTTCTTATGTGTGGCTTGTTTCCTTCCTGTAGGGAAGTGCATTTATAGAGCACTATGATCCAAAAGATTATGATCCTTTTTATATGAGCAAAGAGGACCTGAATTTTCTGAAGGTAGGATAGATTTCTTATTTTAACTTTAATATTATGTAGTTTTTTTGAGCAGCCGTAATATGTGAGTTGTCTTTTAGTAATTTCCTAAGAATGTAGTAACATCTTAAGAATAGTTTCCCATCTCCATGTCTTAGAAAGGAACAAGAAAGCCAAAGTCCAAATTAAATTAAACTTCAGTAAAATTTGAAAATATTGTATAATGATTGGGTAATAGGTAATGTTTAAAATTTTCATAGACTTTTAAATTTTTTACATAGTAATACATTTTCATGATAAAATCAATTGTTAAATAATTAAAAAACTACTTAATTCCATTACCCAGAATGAACTCATAACATTTTTCTGAATATCTTCGAGACTTCTTTCTACATATAGGTATAAATACACATTTTTATTTTATAAGAATAGGATTATACCATACATTAGGTTACATAGTCTGATTTTTTTCCTTAATAGTTTATGATTTGCTTCTTTGTCAACAAATATAAATATATAATTTTAGCAGTTGCATGTTATTCTATTATTAGTACAGCGAGCTTGCACTGAGGGATTAACCAAATGTTAAACCTTTTTATTTCATCTTCACTGCTACCACGTCAGGTAATTTACAGGTGAGGCACAGATAGGTTAAGTTACTTGTCCAAGGTCACACAGCTGTGAATAGCAGAGGCATAGATGTGTTTCTAACCATATGTGGTACCTTGCTAAACCATCATTTTTTTTTTTACATATTCCACTTTGAACATCTAGATCAGTGGTTCTCAACCTGTGGGTCGCGACCCCTTTGGGGGTCATTTCACAGCGGTCACCTAAGACCATCGGAAAACACATATTTCCGATGGTCTTAGGAACCGAGACTCTGCTCCTCTATCCGTCTCCAGGCGGGTCCGCCCACATGCAGATACGCTCACATACAACATGAGGAACTGTATTAAAGGGTCTCGGCATTAGGAAGGTTGAGAACCACTGATCTAGATTGTTTTTGACCTACTCTTGTTATATATGACATTGTAATTAACATCCCTGTAACTATTCACTTCTTTATTTTTCTGGTAGTTGCTAGAAGTAGAATTGCCGAGTCAAAGTTTATACCTGATTTTGGTTCATATAACCAACTTGTTCTCCAGAATGTATACATTTGTACCCCCACCAGAATGTCCATGTTTCTATACTTTTGCTAATAGTGGACATTATTAAACAAAATAAAACAAAAACCTACCTGGAGTTATAGACATTTTGAACTGCTGGCATTTGCATGCAGAGCGGGTCCTTTTTCCTCCTCCCAAGGTGTGTGTGTGTGTGTGTGTGTGTGTGTGTGTGTGTGTGTGTACGTGCTCTTGTCCCTGTTGTTATGGGTGAGAGTTAAACTGAGGGGTTAGAGTAAGAGCCTTAGATATATTAACTGATTAGTGACAGAGCTAGTCAGGGGCAGTGTTGGGATTTGAAAGCAGATCTTTCTGATACCAAAATTCCATCTGTGCTTTGACCGTGCTGCCTTTCCAAATGGAGCCGACAGGTGGCCTCTTAGGTAAGCTGAGCCCTTGAGGTTTAGCAGCAGTTCTCAGAGTGAAGTACAAGACCTTTGAGAGCCCAAACCTTTTACAGGGGTCTGTCAGGCCATATGTTCTCACACTAGTGCCGAGTGTTACTTGCCTTCCTCTTCGTGTCGCCGTTTGCTCTGACGGGACAGAAGCAGCGGTGCACAGAGCTGCTGCTGCCGGGACGGCTGACGCCGTGTTTCCAGACTGTGCTGCCCGCACGCTCTTCTCCATGCCGTGCACTCGGAGGAAAGAAGTTCAAACACTTACGAATATCTTTGATCAAACAGTAAAAATCATCCACTTTATTAAGTCTTGATCCTCGAGTACACATCTCTGTAATGCTGCGAGAGGAAGCGAGCCGTGTCAGAGAGCACTGCCGCACACTGAAACGCAGCGGACTGGTCGCTTGTGAGCTGGACTGGGAGGTGTTTTCACGGATCGCCATTTTTACTTGGAAGACGACTTTCAAAACTATGGTTATTAAATCTCGGGTATTTGGCAGACATTTTCTGGAAAATTATCAGAGTGAGTCTGTCACTTAAAGAACAACAAAATAGCCATAGCCAGTGTGGCTCAATGGACTGAGCATCGTCCCATGGACAGAGGTCCCGGTCCAATTCCCAGTCAGGGCACATGCCCAGGTTGTGGACTTGATCCCCAGTAGGGGGCGTGCAGGAGGCAGCCAAGCAATTTTCTCTCTCTCATGGATGTTTCTATCTCTCCCTTCTTCTCTCTCTAAAAAAATCAATAGAAACATATTTTTAAAAATAAGAACAAAAAAATACAGTATTTCTTGCCAATGATAAAATTTGAGCTTTTTTTAAAATTAATCCTCACCCGAGGATATTTAGTTAGGGTGGAGCGGAGGCGGGGGGGGGGGGGGGGGGGGGGGGGCATCAATGTGACAGAGAGACATTGATTGGTTGCCTCCCACATGACCCCAACTGGAGCCGGGGATCAAACCTGCAACCCAGGAATGTGCCTTTAACCAGGAATCAAACCCACAACCCTTAAGTCTACAGGCCAATGTTCTAACCACTGAGCAAAACCGGCCAGGGCTAAAATGTGAGCTTTTAATGTGAATTTTGGAAAAATCATATAAAATATGAGCTTTTAATGTGAATTTTGGAAAAATCATATTGAGTGTGACAGCATTCCAATACTCAAAGGCTTTACTGATGAATTTGGTAATAATGTTAATAAATGTGATCACTGTATAATGAAACAAATTAACATTTGGAAGCTCTCACATAACTCAGAGATCTGACTTTTCCCAAACAACCAATTCATGACATGGATAAAAGATCCATACAAACTACAAGACAGACTAACGGATTTTAATGTAGCAGAGTTTGAATACTTCATTGATATGGTTTCAGATTCCACATCATAACTGATATTTAAGAAACTACCACTTGTTGAGTTTGTGTATAGTATCTAAGAGTATCGACAATGATCTGCAGAGGCTGCTAAAGTAAGAGCTAGCCATGGCTGGAAGGCCTTGTTAAGAGATGTATTGGAATGCCCCCTTGTCTTTGTAATGTGTTAAATATATATGATGGTTAGACTGCCATTAGTGTGTAGATACTGTATTCTTGATTCTTCTGGCACAAGAGCCATAAATGAATGTTTAGGGTAGACTGAAAAAGGCCTGAAACCCAGTTCTCAAAGAAATGCTTTTCTTGTAGGTTACCACCCCACCATTTCGTGACCCTTTGAAAAAGGCACAATATGACAAAGATGATGAAAAAAGAACTCTTCTTCAGTGTGAGACTGGTACTTAGTTTCTAATTGTTACATGATTTCATAACCCAAGAGCAATGGGAGTTGCATTTAACTGTGCTAATTTATATTACTAATCTTGCAGGCAAACTACATACAATGAAAGAATTTAAAGAGGTTGAGAAGGCCAAATTGTATTCCAGATTCCCAGGACTTTCTAATTCAAGGTGCTTTGTGACTCCAAATGAGTGGCTTAAACTGTCTACAAGCTACATAGAAAGTGAATTTTGTAAAAGGAGCAGGTAATGGTTAATATTGTAGAAATTATGGAACCCATTGGAATTGGAAAACCTTTTCTTGAGAGAATGATATAAATTGTGTCATATCTATATTTATTTTTTAAATTTCAATTTTCAATGAGAAATCTACCGTAATTCTTGTCTTTGTTTCTCTGTATATGATGTTTCTTTTTTCTTAGATACTTTCAGGATTTTCTCTTTGTCTTTGGTTTTCATGAACTAGATGATAATGTGTCTAGGTGTTTTGTTCCCCCTTCTGTTTGTTTTTTTTTTTTAATCCTCACCTGAGGATATTTTTTTTTCCATTTTATTTTCAGACAGAGTGGGAGGGGGAGAGAGAGAGAGAGAGAGAGAGACAGAGAGAGAGAGAGAAATGTTGACGTGAGAGGGACACATTGACTGGTTGCCTCCCACACAACCCCCTTGACTGATTCCCGAGGCCGGGACGAACTGCAACCGAGGTACGTGCTCTTGACTGGAATCAAACCCATGACTCTTTGGTCTGTGGGTTGATGCTCTAACCGCTGAGCCAAACTGGCCAGGGCATCTCTTTATCCTACTTAGGGCTCTCTGAGGATCTTCAATCTGTGGTTTGATGTCTTTCATTATTTTGGGGAAAATTCTAGGCTATCACTTTAAAGATTTCTTTTTTTAAGGGATGGGGGAAGGAGAGAGAGAGAGAGAGAGAGAGAGAGAGAGAAACGTTGACGTGAGAGAGATACATCGATTGGTTGCCTCCTCATGCACCCCGACCAGGGCTGGGGATTAAACCTGCAACCCAGACACGTGCCCCTGACTGGGAATCGAACCCATGACCCTCTGGTGCATGGGCTGTTGCTCCAACCACTGAGCCACACCAGCCAGGACTCAAATATTACTATATCTTATTCTTTCTTTTTTCTTCTGAGATTCCAATTTTATGTATGTTAGACCATTTGATATTGTCCCATAGCTACATAGCTCTGAGATACTCTGTTTTTTTCCTACGTGTATTTCAGTTAGACAATTTCTACTGACCTCTCTTTATGTTCACTGTGTCTTTCCTCAGTTGTGTCCCATATACAAAAGAGCCTATTAGAGGAATTTCCCCCCTCTGATGTGATGATTTTTATGTCTATTATTTCCATTTGATTTTTTATATAGTTTTAATTTCTCCTGAAATTCTCCATCTGTTCATACATGTTGTTCACCTTTCCATAAGATTAACATATTATTCTTAGTTATTTTAAATTCCCTGATAGTTTCATCATTAGGGTCATTTCTGAATCTGGTTCTATTGATTGCTTTATCTCTTGACAGTGGGTTATTTTATCTTGTCTTTTTTTGCATGTCTTGTAATTTTGTATTGAATGCCCTTCTTGGACATATTAATACAGGAAGCCCTTTTGTCATTAATTGTGCTTTACACATTAATGTAGATGTTTGCTATACCCATTTCTTTTCTTTTACTAATAACAAATTTCAAAATCCAAATTTTCTAGGAAAACTCATTCTCATTAAGTTGGATTAGACTGATTCTTCCCATGAATTTTTTGTGTGGCCATTTGCATGCCAAGTTTATTGAGTATGTTAGTTAGAAGAATGGCCAGGGCTCTTGGCTATCACTAGAAAAAGATTCACATTTTGAGGATTTATACTGCTCACAGAGTCATTGGGAGGGGGAGGTCTTAAGAAACAGAGCTGAGTTTCAGGAACAACACCCAAAGTCACAGTGCAGACCTGGCAGACGAGGGGTGTATTGTCTGCCAGGGTATTGTCTGTGCTGTGATCAGGAAGCTGCAGAATCAGGACGGTGCTGCTCCAGCTGTTGTCCTCGGAACCACACCAGCTCTGCTGTAATCTGTGCCAGCAAAATGGATGCCCTTCAGAGGGCCAGCATCAACGTGCCAATGAAGTCCTGGGTGGGGGCAAGACTGGAAGGATCTAAGGCACCTGTCTGCCACCTATGGCAAGGGAGACTGGGAAATGGAGTGTTTGGGTATCTCTTGGAAGCACATTTTGTAATTATGCTTGTAAATGATGCAGTCTCTGTGGCTTCTTTTTACATTAGTGTATACACTCCCCGTGGATAGGGAGTGCTTTAAACTTTGCTAGCTGAGTCCAGGTTCTCAGTAAATAGTACACCAGTCTTCATCATGGTTTCAGCAAGTCTCACATGCGGGAATCACACAAGCTTGAAGTAATGGTATTTTAGACAATATACATAGCAGTCAAAGTATAACAATTTCTGAAAGAGTATATAACCTAGAATTGTTTTCCAAACATCCTCACACGTGTTATCTCGTTGAAGGTTAAAAGTGAAAGTGAATTTTAACGCTAGTAGTTTTGATTCGAAACCCTCGGCAAAAGCTCCTCGTCTGCTGGAATCCCAGGAAGAAGGAAAAGCCGTTGTTTGCAAGTAAGCCTGTCATTCCAGAGCTTCGCTCTTCTTTTGTTTAAGATGCTTGGCTGTGTTTCCACCCTTTGCCATCCTTTGAAGCTGCTGGAGTCGGTGCCAAGGCATATGCCAGGCTCTTGCGGCATGACACCAGGCATGTCCCACCACTGTGTCTGGGTGCGGGGGCAACTTTCTTCAGCTCGTTCTGGTTTTATTACTTTTATTTTTTTAATCCTCACCCAAGGATATTTTTCCATTTATCTTCAGATAGAGTGGGAGGGAGGGAGGGATGGAGAAAGAGAGAGAGAGAGAGAAACATCGATGTGAGAGAGACACATCGTTTGGTTGCCTCCTCCATGACCCCGACCAGGGCTGGGGATGAACTGCAACCGAGGTACGTGCCCTTGACCAGAATCGAACCCACAACTCTTTGGTCCATGGGTGACGCTCTAACCGCTGAGCCAAACCGGCCAGGGCCAGCTCGTTCTGGTTTTAAAGAACAAACAGCTAACACGTTAGAAATAACAAGCACAGACACAGACAAAAGCTGGTAACCACTCGTACAAGTTAAAAGTGACTTTCACGGAACTAGAGCAGTAAAATGTAATTCTGGACTGGCTTTGTAGGCAGTTGTGCACCCAGAGGAAGAGGTGTTATGAGCAGAGAAGTGACACATACTACTGTGTATGTAACATGGAGAATCATCTCCAGAAACTGGTGCTGGAGTTAAAGAGATTTCTCCACATAGTTACATAACCCGTCAACTATGTGATGGAAGGTTCGGGGTCCCCAGACATTGCTGGAGCGAATGTAAAATACGCGGTAACTTTGGAAAACAATTTGGCAGTTTCTCAAAAGGTTAAACATTGAATTACCATGCAACCCAGCAGTTCGTCTCCAGGTTCTACCCAGGAGAAATGGAAACATTATCCACATGGAGACTTGCGCATGAGTGAGTGTTCGTGACAGCACTCATCACAGTATCCCCGCATTGCAAACCCAGGTGTTGGCATCCGCTGGTCACTGGACAAACAGAATGTGGTCTATTTACACGTGGCACATGACTTGGAAAAGAAGCACTAATACATGCTACAACATGGTTGAACTTCAAAACTAAACTCAGTGAAAGAAGGCAGTCACAATAACTACATATGGTATGATCTGTGTATATGACAGGTTGGCAGAGGTAAATCTGTAGAGACAGGAGATTATTGGTTGCCTAGGGCTGCGGCTGGGAATGGAGAGTGATTGTAAATGAACATGAGGTTTTGGACTGATAGAAAGATTTTAAAATAGATTGTGGCGGTGATCACACAACTCTGTAAATATATTAAAAATCATTGGTTTGTACACTTAACTGTGTAAATTATACTTCAGTAAAGCTGTTAATTAAAAAGAGAACCTAGCAAGGCAGAAGAAAAATGACCTTGTGTGCAGTTGTTTAGGGGGCTGGCCTACAATTTTCTATTCCTAAAAAGCCCCAAGGGAATTGCAGTAGTTCCCCTTTCCTTTCTCTGAGTCACTCAGAATTTGATGAATGAATCCGTGTGGCAGAAGCCGGAGGCTTTTAGAGATGCTCGACGCTGGCGTGGCCAGTAGAGAGGACAGCTGATGGCCTCAGGAGGAACTTGGTGATTTAAGATATATGCAGATGGCTGCAGGTGGAGCAGCCCCCAGGGACACTCAGCGTCCTGGAGGTGTGGTTTACGTCTGCAGCCTTTTGATGGGAGCTGAAATTGTGGGCTGGTAGGAAGTATTGGAACTAAGCTCTTCTTATTTGGTAGCTGGAGCCTTAAAAGATGGAATGATCCAGAATAGCTCCTGTGTATTAGGGTCCAAAAGAGTACATTCCTCTCTTATCCCTTACTGTTACAGTCTTATTTAGATCTATTTGGGTCAGGTTTTAGGAAAATTAACATCTTCATCCTACGTAATTTCTAAATATGCTATAAAAAGAGGGGTTTTGTCCCCCAACACCTCTTCTAGCAGAGTGAGACCCAGACATAAAGGAAACATTGCATTGTTGAAGTACCTGGGGTCTTATATTTCAGACTAAAGGTGTAAGTCTATGACCCCTACCCCAACCCCCACCCCAGAATGAAGAGGAGGAAGTTTAGATTCTCTTCCACATCCCAATTGTGGCCCAGGGGGTGGAGAAGGCATATTTGTCCTTGGAAGAAGGAGACTTGCCCAGGACAGCTCTGTGAGAGGCCATTTACCCTAAAGGACCCTCACTCAGCTGGTGAGGCAGCAAATTTAACGCTATTTATTTGGATTTTTCATAAAAACATGCAAATTCATATAGAACTCATCAACTTCTAATTTAAATAAAAAATGAAATGCTATAATTGAGGTGATGATTAAGAGAAATCTTACGTTTCTGGTTCCTCCCTACAGAAACAAAGAGTTATGCCTTCTGCAAAAAGAACCTCTACATCAGGAGGGAAAGAATCCAGGTCCCAAGGAGGCCAACTCTGAAGACACTTTTCTTCCTTGAGCCTCAGCCAGGAGGTGGAAAGCAGTGCGGACCAGGATGCGGTGAGAGCTGGAAGTCCCATTTTGCAGTGCACACGGCAGCAATGGCTGATACCAAAAGCTGAGCAGCTGAGCACTTCTATGTATGGCAGGATTCCAGGAAGAGAGGAGGCAGTGGACTCCCCCACCCCCACCCCCACCCCCCCCAAAAAAGTGAGGGAGAGAATAGAAGAGGCTGAGGCAGGTTTCCTGTATTCAGAGCAAGAGGAGTTGCCCCGCGGTGGAGGTGCCCTCTGGTGGGTGGCCCTGGACTGCAGCATCTCCCTAGCTCCCTCCTGAGTGTTTGCCCTTCTCTTCCACAATCTCTACCATTTACCACCTGTAACACCCCAGCCAGGCCCAACATTTTTTTCCCCCTAATTCAGCCAGGACAGAAAATTTTCAAAAGGACCATATACTAAATTAAAGTAGTAAAATTTACAAAGTAAAGTAAAAGTCTCAAAATATAAAATGTATGGAAATATTGGTGCCCATTTGACTGGTCTGGCCTCACCTACTGCTGCCAGGTCTAGCTGCCACTTGTCCCCTTCAGCTCTCTTCTCCACACGCTGTGTCCGGGGCTGTGGAGTGTAGCCTCTTTTAGGAGTGGGCTTGGAGAAGTCACAGCCCACTCTCCCCACCTGCCAGTTAGACATCAGTACGGGAGTGGTCTGTGGACTGGGCACACAGTCACTCTTTCCATCTTCTCTTCTGCCTCCCCATTGCCTCCTCCTACCTCTCAAGGATAAATAAGGGAACTACTATTTTTACTCACTCATGGAAAACGTATTAAAACTATTTTGTGGTTTAACTCCTGTTACTGTCATGTTTTAGCATCCTCCCACATGCTTGCTTTCTTCCTCAAAATTTTACAAGTGCAGATTCTGAGCCAGGCAGTATTTGAGGGGCTGGTAAACAAAACAGATAAAACCCTGATCTTGAGGAGCTTTCGTGTTGATGGGGGGACGGACAATAAACAATGGAATAAGTATATAATATCCTGTGAGCTAGCACTAAGAGGAAGTAGGAATGCGGAAAATAGAGCAGGTAAAGCAGGGCAGGAGAACTGCCCCAACGAAACAGCTTTGCATGGACAGTGAGAAGATGTTGCTTTATGATCACACCCTACAAACCCTCCTTACATATTGGAATGTATGGGTCTTCTGAATTTAACCAGCCCCAAACAGGATAATTTCTTACTTAAAAAAATTTTTTTAATAATTAATTTTTTAAATTACAGATGTCCCTCCTTTTTCCTCCTTTGACACCCTCCTCCCTGCTCCAATCCACCCCCACCCCCGCCTTCACTGTACTGTTGTCTGTGTCTGCTGGTTATGCACATATACATATAAGTTCTTTGACTTCCAGTCAAGATAGTGGGTAGGTAAACGCGGTATCGCCTCCTCCCACAACCACATCAAAGTTACAACTAAACTACAACACAAGCATCATTCAGAAACACCTGAAATCGAGCTGAATGGAAGTCCTACAACTACGGAATTAAAGAAGAAGCCGCATCGAGACTGGGAGGAGGGCAGAGGCGCGAGGGGCTGGTCCCACACCCGCGTGTGGCGGATAAAAATTAGGAGGACACCTCGGCTGGGAAGGTCCTCCCTGAGGACTGAGGGGTCCCCGTCCCACACCAGGTGCCCAGCTCAGGGCTCCAGTGCCTGGAAGAGAATCCCATCACTTCTGGCTGGAAAAACCAGCGGGAACTGAGGCTGAGGCAGCTGGAGCCCCCGGCAGCTCCTCTTAAAGGGCCCGCGCACGGACTTACTCGGACTCACTCCCTCCAGGCTCCAGCCTGCGGGAGGCAGCTTGAAAGGCACCAGAGTCACATGGGGAAGAACTGAGCTGTTTGGCATTGGAGCGAGGGCTGGAGAGGCAGCTTTCTCCTGGACAGACGTGCTGTCAGAGGCTTTTGTTCCTTTGGTGAGCCCTTCCCTGGGCCGGCAGATGCCGCCATATCTGGGACTCCAGCAACCTGGCTCACACTGTTGGCCCCGCCCTGGTGATTCCCTGAGGCCCCACCCCACCCAACTTCCAGGCCCACCCAAGCTGTTGACAGTTGCTTAACCATAGGATTGGCCTGTCTTGGATCCTGCTTCAGCTTTTCCTAAATTCTTTCAAACAAGCAGCATCTGGTCTCAGCTACCCCATACCTCTCACTAAGTAATACATAGAAACAAACACAGGGAGGCAGCCAAAATGAGGAGACAAAGAAACAGGTCCCAAATGAAAGAACAGAACAAAACTCCAGGAAAAGAACTAAGTGAAATGGAGTTAAGCAACATAACAGATGCAGAGTTCAAAATACTGCTTATAAGGATGCTCAATGGGCTTAGTGAGAACCTCAGTGAACTTAGAGAGGGCCTCAAGAGCATAAAAAAGGACCAGTCAGAAATGAAGGAGGCACTAACTGAAATAAAGAATAGTTTACACAGATTCAGTAGTAGACTAGGTAAAGCCAAGAAGCAAACCATCGATTTGGAATATAAGGAAGCAAAAAACACCCAATCAGAACAGCAAAAAGAAAAAAGAATCCAAAAAAATGAGGACAGTGTAAGGAGCCTCTAAGACAACTTCAAGCATGCCAACATTCGCATCTTGGTGCCAGAAGGAGAAGAGAGAGAACAAGAAATCGAAAACCTATTTGAAACAATAATGACAGAAAACTTCCCTAACTTGGTGAAGGAAACAGACATACAAGTCCAGGAAGCACAGAGAGTCCCAAACAAAATGAACCCCAAGAGGCCCACACCAAGACACATCATCATCAAAATGCAAAAGGTTCAAGACAAAGAGAGAATCTTAAAAGCAGCAAGAGAAAAGAAGTTAGTTACCTACAAGGGAGTTCCCATCAGACTGTCAGCTGATTTTTCAAAAGAAACTTTGCAGGCCAGAAGGGAGTGGCAAGAAATATTCAGAGTGATGAAAAGCAAGAGCCTACAACCAAGATTACTCTATCCTGCAAAGCTGTCATTTAGAATCGATGGCCATATAAAGAGTTTCCCAGACAAGAAAAAGCTAAAGGAGTTCATCACCACCAAACCATTATTATATGAAATGTTGAAGGGTCTTCTTGAAGAAAAAGATAAAAAATATGAGCAAACAAAATGGCAATGAATACATATCTATCGATGATTGAATCTACAAACAAAATGAACAAGCAGAAGAGAAACATTCTCATAGATACAGAGAACATTTTGTTGGTTGCCAGTTGGGAGGGGTGTGGGGGGCAATGGTGGAAAAATGAGGAACATCTGTAATGCATTCAACAATAAAGATAAGAAAAAAAAAAAAAAGGACCAGTCAGAAATGAAGGATGCACTAACTGAAATAAAGAATAATTTACAGAGAATCAATAATAGAGTAGGTAAAGCCAAAAAGCAAACCATTGAATTGGAATATAAGGAGGCAAAAAACACCCAATCAGAACAGCAAAAAGAAAAAAGAGTCCAAAAAAATGAGGATAATGTAAGGAGCCTCTGGGACAACTTCAAGCGTGCCAACATTTGCATCTTGGGGGTACCAGAAGGAGAAGAGAGAGAACAAGAAATTGAAAACCTATTTGAAACAATAATGATAGAAAACTTCCCTAATTTGGTGAAGGAAACAGACAAGCAAGTCCAGGAAGCACAGAGAGTCCCCAACAAGATGAACCCCAAGAAGTCCACACCAAGACACATCATCATCAAAATGTCAAAGGTTAAATACAAACAGAAAATCTTAAAAGAGAAAAGCAGTTCGTTACCTACAAAGGAGCTCCCAAAGACTGTCAGCTGATTTCTCAAAAGAAACTTTGCAGACCAGAAAGGAGTGGCAAGATATATTCAAGGTGATGAAAAGCAACAACCTACAACCAAAATTACTTGATCCTGCAAAGCTATAATTTAGAATAGATGGACATATAAAGAGCTTCCCAGACAAGAAAAAGCTAAAGGATAATCATCACCACCAAACCAGTATTATATGAAATGTTGAAGGGTCTTCTTGAAGGAGAAGAAGAACAAACATATGAACAATAAAATGGCAATTAATACATATCTATCAACAATTGAATCTACAAACAAAATGAGCAAGCAGAACAGAAACAGATTCATAGATACTGAGAACTTTTTGTTGCTTGCCAGATGGGCGGAGGCTGGAGGGATGGGTGAGAAAGATGAAGGAATTAGGAAGTGCAAATTGGTTGTTAGATTGATGACCTCAAAGGGAAGGGGGGAGGGAGGGCGGGATGAGATAAACCAAAGAACTTCTATGCATATATGCATAAACAATGGACACCAACAATAGTGTGGGGAAGGCTGGAGAGGGCAGGATTGGGGAGGAGGAGGTCAATGAGGAGAAAAAAGGGGGACATCTGTAATACATTCAACAATGAAGATGAGTTAAAAAAATATATAAGTTCTTTGGTTTATCTCTTCCTGCCCCCCCCCTTCCCTCTGAGGTTTGTCATTCTGTTCCCTACTTCCATGTCTCTGGATCTATTTTGTTCATCAGCTTATTTTATTCATTATATTCCACAAATAAATGAAATCACGTGATATTTGTCTTTCTCTGATTGGCTTATTTCACTTAGCGTAATACTTTGCAGGTCCCTCCATGTTGTCTCAAAGGGTAGAGGATCTTTCTTTAAAAAAAAAATTTTTTTTTCTTTTCCTTTATTGATTTTAGAGAGAGAGGAAGTGAGAGGGAGAGAGAGATAGAAACATCAATGAGAAAGAACATCAATTGGCCGCCTCCTGCATGTCCCCCACTGGGGATCGGGCCCACAACCTGGGCATGTGTCCTGACCAGGAATTGAACTGGTGACCTCTTGGTGCATGGGTCGACGCTCAACTGCTGAGCCACACCAGCTGGACGGGGATCTTTCTTTTTTACAGCTGCATAGTATTCCATTGTGTAAATGTACCACAGCTTTTTTATCCACTTATCTACTGATGGGCACTGGGGCTATTTCCAGATCTTAGCTATTGTAAATAGCGCTGCTATGAACATAGGGTGTTTCAGGCTTTTTAGGATATAGTCCTAGAAGTGGAATCATTGGATCAAATGGCAGCTCAATTTTTAATTTTTTGAGGAAACATCATATTGTTTTCCATAGTGGCTGCACCAGTCTGCATTCCCACCAGCAGTGTACTAGAGTCCCCTTTTCTCCACACCCTCACCAGCACCTGTTGTTTGAGGATTTGTTGATGGCAGCCACTCTGGCAGGTGTGAGGTGATACCTCATAGTTGTTTTAATTTGCATCTCTCTGATGATTAGTGACGTTGAACATTTTTTCATATGTCTCTTGGCCATTTGTATGTCCTGTTTGGAGAAGTGTCTCTTCAGGTCCTCTGCCCATTGTTTAATTGGATTTTGTCTTCCTTTTGTTGAGTTGTATGAGTACTCTATATATTTTGGAAATTAGCCCCTTATCCAATGTATCAATGGCAAATATGTTCTCCTATTTATTAATTTGTTTTTGTTACAGATGTTTCTCCTTTTTCCCCCATTGACACCCTCCTCCCCCTCCCCCCACCCCATCTCCAGCATTGTTGTCCATGTCTATCTGTTATGCGTACATGCATATAAGTTCTGTGGTTTACCTATTCCCTCCCTCCCACCCCCTCTTCTGAGGGTTGTCAGTTTGTACCCTACATCCACGTCTCTGGGTCTACCCTGTTCCTCAGACTGTTATGTTCATTATATTCCACAAATAAGTGAGATCATGTGATATTTGTCTTTTTCTGCTTGGCTTGTTTCACTCAGGATAATACTCTCCAGGTCCCTCCATGTCATCTCAAAGGGCAAGAGATCTTTCTTTCTTACAGCTGCATAGTACTCCATTGTGTATATGTACCACGGCTTTTTCATCCATTCGTCTACTGATGGACACTTGGGCTGTTTCCAGATCTTAGCTATTGTAAATAGTGCTGCTATGAACATAGGGGTACATATATTCTTTCTGGTTGGTGTTCCCTTTCCATTTTGATGCTGGTTTCTTTTGCTGTGCAGAAGCTTTTTAGTTTGATGTAATCCCATGTATTAATTTTCCTTTGTTTCTCTTGCCTAGGCAATGAATCAGTGAAAATTCTATGTGTGATGTCTGAGGTTTTTCTGTCTACATTTTCTTCTAGGATTTTTATGGATTCACAACTTACATTTAAGTCTTTTATCTATTTTGAGTTTATTCTTGTGTGTGGTGTAAGTTGGTGGTCTAGTTTCATTTTTTTGCATGTAGCTGTCCAATTTTCCCAACACTATTTATTAAAGAGGCTGTCTTTTCTCCATTGTATGCTCTTGCCTTTGTCAAATATTAATTGAGCATAATGTCTTGGGTCGATTTCTGGGTTCTCTGTTCTGTTCCATTGATCTATATGCCTGTTCTTGTGCCAGTACCAGGCTGTTTTGATTACAATGGCTTTGTAGTATAACCTGAAATCCAGAATTGTGATCCCTCCAACTTTGTTCTTCTTTTTCAAGATTGCTGTGGCTATTCAGGGTCTTTTTTGGTTCCATATAAACTTTTGGAGTATTTGTTCTAGATCTGTGAAGTATGTCATTGGTATTTTGATGGGGATTGCATTGAATCTATAGATTGCTTTGGGTAGTATGGACATTTTAATGATGTTGATTCTTCCAATCCATGATCATGGTATATATATATTTCCACTTTTTTATATCTTTCTCGATTTCTTTTTTCAATGTCCTGTAGTTTTCTGAGAAGCAGGTCTTTTTCCTCCTTAGTTAAGTTTATTCCTAGGTACGTTAATTTTTTTGTTGCAGTGGTAAATGGGATTGTTTTTTGTTTGTTTGTTTCTCCTTCTGTGTGTTCATTATTGATGTATAAAAATGTCAACAATTTCTGGATGTTGATTGTGTATCCTGCTACTTTGCTAGATTCATTTATTAAATTTAGTAGTTTTTTGGTGGAGTCCTTAGGGTTTTTTTGTGTACAATATCATGTCATCTGTGAATAATGACAGTTTTACTTCCTCCTTTCCAATTTGGGTGCCTTTTATATTTTCTGCTGTCTGATTGCTGTAGCTAACTAAGACTTGCAGGACTACGAATGTCTTACTTTTGCACTTCTGCCCCTCTTCCTGCTTTCCCTTAAAAATTCTCCTAGTTCTGAGAATAGAACTATCATCCAACCAGGACCCCCAGGAAAAAACTCTAGGAGTGTCTGATCCCTTGCTTTCATTCACTTGCCATGTCTAGAAGGTAATGAGCTGAGGCGGTGTGTTGACCTCTCAATTCCTGACACTGCCACCAGTTCAAGCCACTGTGATCTCACCTGGCCCAGTGCCCTGGCCTCCTCACTGGTCTCCCAGCTTCTGCTCTCGCCCCTGCATGATCAAGTCTCCATGCAAAAGCCATATTCTTTCAAAAAGAATTAGATCAGATTTCTGTCCTACTCAAAACCTTCGAATGGCTTCCCCTCACACACTTTGAATTTTATTGTAACCCTTTATCATAGCCTGTAAGCCCTTACACAACTGGGCACTTGTCTCTTCTCCATCCTCATCTCCTGCCTTCCTCGCCTCACTCACTGTGCTCCGGCTTCCCCAGCTGTCTTGTTTTCTGAGCACATCGACCTCACTCCTATCTCAGGCTTTTCTCTCTGCCAGTCCCTCTGCCTTGAACACGCTTCCCTAGATTCTCCATGTCTCATGCCCTCAGTTCACTCGGCCCTCTGCACAAATATCATCCCTTCAGAGAAACCTTCTCTGACTTCTCTACTTACAACTGCCCCTCTCATCTGTCCCCGACTCTCCTTGCCCCTTTATGTGTGAAGAGGTGGGGTTAAGGACTCAGAGGGGGGCAGGACAATCACCCATTGTAGGAGGAAGGCAGGCACAGTACATGGGTACAGCTGACGCTGGCTTGGTGACTTTTGTGAAGGAAGATTGTTTACTTGAGGATTGTTCTGAATCTAAGAAAAGCCTCTGCAGTAAACTTCAGTTACTTTTCGAGTTCAGTGCCTGTGTGATCATTAAGACACCACAACACCATGTATTGACAGTTATTGAACATGTACTTTCCTCAGAGGCTAAGAAACACTGCCTGAAAGATACAATAAAAATAACAATAGCTACCCTACTGAGCGCCCATCTCAGTTCACTTGGTCTTTCCCTAATGTAAGGTGTGGTTCCATTGGTCAGGTGCCCTTCAAATCCATAGCCACATGTTCCCCCCAGGTTTTTCTGGCAGTCTTTAGAAAATGTGAAAATTCATTTCGAGTTTGATTACCCAGTTGCTGGTTCTGATTCTGCACACCCCCCTCTGGCTCCTGTTGAGTTGGACTCCAGGTCCAGAAGTCTAGTGGGGCCTAGAGGGTAGGACAGCAGAACTTGGTTTTCCTTAGGCAAAGGCGACACTAAAAACCACCCCTCCCCTCCAGTCTAGCATCAGAGAACCTGAGCCCCAAACAGTGGGTCACAGAGCAGGTCAACGGCGGAGTCCGGAATCTCCTGAGCGCTCTCCCTCCCCGCCCCGGCCTTGGTTTCTCCCGTTGTTGCTGAAAGGAAATTTGGTTCCTTTATACGTAGCCTTTCACGTAGGAAGTCAGTCAGTCAAGCTCTGAGAGAAGTTACATTCATAAACTTATACTTTTATTCTCTTTCTGTACATATTGGCAATGATAAAGCTTAAAGATGCATGTCCTATGAAATATGCAAAAACAAGGAATTTACATAAATAATTTATACTTCAGAAAATTAAAGTTG
Organism: Tadarida brasiliensis; assembly: GCA_030848825.1. Taxonomy (NCBI): domain Eukaryota; kingdom Metazoa; phylum Chordata; class Mammalia; order Chiroptera; family Molossidae; genus Tadarida; species Tadarida brasiliensis. The sequence continues at coordinate 64,767,490 of CM061270.1, read as the reverse complement.
AAAAATATTTTCCACATTATTAGAGTTCACAGTATTTAAAGTAAATCAAGCTTCCCCCCTTAGATTTCAGACTACATTGTCTCAGCGGAGAGTGATCAAATCTAATCAGGAACAACGATCAAGTTTCTGGGTTTTGTTCAGTGCACGAGGAGACACGATTTCGGTGTCAGGCTGTTCCTGCATTGAGGCCATAGCACTTCTCCCCAGTCCTTCTCCTCCTGAGTGGCTGTGACCCAGCAGAGGTCACAGGGCGTGGAATGGTTCCAGCATCACCAAAACCACCCACAGTGGACACATTCAACCAAGTGGTAACGTCTGGTGGTCCGATGCCTCAGTTCCACGTAATACTTTTTATAGCCCTGAAAATGGAAACCTTGGCATCTAAACACAGCTGAACACGTGAGCACTAACACAAGGCACTGTGCTATGGGGTTTGGTTTATTATAGGAAAGGTGTTTGCATAGATTGCGAGCGATTTAGTGTGCAACGAACTAGAGGCCCCGGCGTGCGCAGCCTGTGATGGAGGAAGCTGAGTGGCGCTCCCGCAGCCCGGGCAGCACCTCCGTCGTCTCCAGCCCCAGCTCAGAGGCAGATGCCCACGGCCCCTACAGGAGAGTTTTTTGCTCAAAAAGCTGCAGGTCAAAGCGGACCCAGACCTCCCCGGTAGGGACCTCATGCAGCAGGAGTCGGCGGGTGGTAGGGCCTTTGCTTTCTTGTTCTGTTCGAATTTTCGCCACTGGAATTTCAGTACGACCCAGGAAATCTGGTGAATAAACGTGAGAGTCAGAAGTCTTCTTTATAAAACTGTTAAAAACCTACCACAGGAGTTGTGTCTGAAACAGGATTTATCCAACTTTCAAATCCAGAACAAGTAACTTCCTCTGGTGAAGGGCTGTCTGGACTGTGAGTGGAGGTGGCATGATGACAGATGGGAGCAAGGGAAACTGCCTACATGGGATCCTCATCTCTGGCCAGGGAATGAACGTCTCACCCCTTCAGCAGGTGCCAGGAGCACAGTGTTTCTAGGATCTGTGTGGGGAGTGACTGGGGTCAGAGCCTGAAACACACCTGAAGCTGCCCCTTCCCCGAGAAGGTGTCCCACCAGCTGCCAAGGTGAGCTGTGATGACCGTGGGCCTGTGTCATTTCCCTCAGGTGTTGTGGTGAGGAAATGAGGCTGAGCCCCCTGAGTCTAGTCCCTAGAGTCCAGAGTGCTGGACGAGTCATACTTTACCATCTGGTGAAAACTGGTCTCTGTCAAACATGGTGAGACACAGCACATCTTGGTAAAGGTCCTTAATGAAGAACTGGCAGTTAAAGTTCCACTTGGGATTTAGTGTGTCCTGGAGGGTTCTGGTGGTGAAGCTCTGGGAGCCCATGCTGATTTCACAGTACGGATTGCTCTTCCCTGAACAAAAACAAACCGAGGACACACATGGCACGTGCAGGGCAGATGGGACATCGGGGCCTTCCTCGAGCAGAAGCAGGATCCAAACCGATGCTTCTCTACAGACTGGGCAGCAGGGGTCGCTGCCCGAGGGCCCACATCTGCCTGTGGTCTCCACGTCCCCAGGGCTGACAGCACCATCACCCGCCGTGACCGTGTGGGCTCCAATGCCCCGACGGCTCCCCACAAGCCTGGGCAAGTGTCAGTGCCACTTGCTTCCTGCTTTCTCCACTCAGAAGCACTGAGGGAGGAGGCCCTGGTGCTTAGTGGGAAAACAGAGAAAATAATATTGGTCCAATAACCATTTTAGTGGCACCGGAAACATGACTTTTTTAAAGCTTCCCATTATTCAGTGCTCAGAAGAGCCATCAGCAAAGAGTGGGGCCGTTACCACATTGCTGAACGAAAGAAGCACTTACCATTTGGTTTACAGGCTTTTAATTCTGTAGCTTCAATGACATGCACCATCAGACGCCCGATGCCGGAAGTCTTTTGTGAGCGAGCTAAAGAACAGGAAGACGAATCACATTAATTTCTTCTCTGAGAATGCAGACAGCAAGTGCCCTGATGATGCTGAGCTGTTCATTCTCATAGTCAGTCTTTCCAACTCACCTGACCGATGCCCAGCCTCACCTGCCACTGCAGTGGGCCCAGCAGACCAGTGCCTGGCTGCTCTGTGCCTTTGCCCAGGCGGTGCTGTCTGCTGTCTCTGCCCGTCAGCATCCAGCTCATCCTTCAAGATGCAGGTCCAATCTAACACCTCACCTCCCAGACCTCTTCCCTCCTCTGCGCATCCATCATCCTGGGCTTCTGAGTACCCCCAGTCTGCCGGGCCTGAAGTTCTATGTGTATGTCTGTCTCCTCCGCTAGGGGGAGCCATTGTAGAGCACAGACTATTTATTCACCTTGCATTAACCCCTCAACTACCTAGCAAATAGTAACACTAATAAAATTATAATACATTATATCCATTCAGCACTTTTTGATACTTACTAACATTTATTGGATACTTACTTTGTGTTAGGCATGTGCTAGACTTTTACACAAGTTATTTACACTGCACGGTTACCCTACAGTACGGTAGCTCTTTATAACTGTCACCTTCATACATGAGAAAACAGGCTTAGAAAGGACTGAAGCATGCTCAAGGCAGAGCTTCTAAAGGCAGGGTCAAAGCGGAAACATCGGATACCAAAGTCTGTTTTCCTAAGCAATGACCGTAATTCCAGCTATATGTAAACACTTCAGCTTACAAAGTAGTCTCACTGAAGACTTTATTCTATGTAAGGAGGTACTCAAAAACGCTTTTAATACGGGGAGAAATGAGTCAGTGAACTCAGGAATATCTTGGTAAATACGAAGTGAGTTAAGCAGGTTTTGCCCTCAGGGGTTTAAAAACTAGCAAAAAGACTGCTTGGTGAACTACTGATTTTTCAAAGCTCAGGGCAAGCAGAACCTTTCTATGAGAAGGGGCCTACCTCTCACTAGTGCCCACCTGTCCAGGGTGGGCAGGGCTGGGCCCTTTCAACGGTGTAGGCCTGGCTGAGACTAGCATGGGGCCTGGCACACAGTAAGTAATCAATAAATGTCTAAAGACTTAAACACGTGGACAATGCACATGTACAGATATTGATGTTAAGCAAAAGTAACATGGAAAAACTTTGATTTACATTTTTGACCAATTAAGAAATCACTGTATGCTTTATAAATGATTCCATCATTGATTTTCCAATAGCAAGCCTTTACAATACCATTCGAATAAGATTCAATTAGTAAAAGCCAAGCTACACATACCTTTCAGGAGTATATAACAAAATAGGGGAACCTGAATAAAAAAACACATAAAGAACTGCAACCACAGCAGCAGGAGCACATGGGGACCGGACAGGGAAGGGAGGCCTGGAGCGGAGGCGGAGGGACAGGGCTTCAAAGGCAAGTTGTTCGATTAGGCAAGGACGGGCCCTGAGTTTAGGGTAAGAACTTCGACCTTCATTTGGGCAGCCACAGGGAAGATGCTTGAGGAGGGATTGGATACTGAGAGCAGCCCTGTAGAACGACTGCTCCCGAAGCCAAGGGGGTGAGTGAAGGGGCCACAGGGGTCCTAGTGCTGTAGCCTGGGTGGGGGAAAGGAAAGGACCAGGCGAATGGAAAAGAGACAACAGAGAGAACTATGGGACTTGGCACCAGACGAGAGGAGAGGTGCGTGCATTGGGGACAGCAGGGGAGGGCTCAGGGAGGCCCTCAGGAGGGCTGGAACACCTTTGGGGGGCTGGGGGGGGGCAGCAGCAGCTGAGCTCTGCTGTCTGATCCCGCAGCAAGTCTGGCCTTTCACTCCCATCTAACCCCCACTGCAGGAGCAGCAGCAGCCTGTGTCCTGAGGTAAGACCCCACCCCACCCTGCTCCCCAGGCCCCCTGGTGGCTGGTTCCAAGGGTACAGGGCACAGCCAACTACCTTGATAGGCCTTCTCGCGTTTCTTCTTCTCCGTGTCGATGTACTGCTCAGATGCAGCCTTGATCTTCTGCACCCAGGCCGTCCTGGAGGAGAAGCAGAGCACCGCCATTGGGCAGCTTTCCCACGCACCTCAGGTCCCACCAGCCCAAAGCTCTGCGCTCACTCTCCTCTCTTTGGCTAACCTCGGCTTAGACAAGCTTCCAGTCACACACTAAATACTCTCTCAGCGCAAAGGTTCGTTCCCCACGTCAGTGGCAGTTGAGCAGGGTGACAGGTCTCACTGCACGGGGACTGCGCACAGAGAAGCCCTGTGTGCCCCACAGGGGTGCTGTCTGAGCTGCGCCCTGGAGGACGCCTGGCTGGCCAGGAGAAGAGGGAGGAAGGCGGTGAACACCCAGGGGAGGGAACAGGAGGCAGCGGCTGGCGGGTCCTGTCTGCGAGGCACAGGGAGGGCCTCTGGAGGCCAGAGGAGCATGGCTGTGGCCTGAGGGATTTCAGTGGGGAGTGCAGTACAGGACCTGCCCTGTGGGAAGATCCTGTGTTAGGAGGCAGCTGCAACAACCCAGCATTTAAACTCAGGCCTCCCAGCAGGGCTGGGGGCGCTGGGCGGGGGGCTGGTTAAGAGGCTGAGCATACAGTTAGGACCTGAGCAAGGGCTGGAGACGGTCTTATGGCAGAGGGAGGTGCCTAGCCTTTCTCCTGGACTTCAAAGCAGGTCACACGCAGCCAGGACTGACCTCTCGTTAATGTTGTCTGTTCGGAGGGTGTAGACCCGGTCAATGTGAGAAATGTGGAAGACAGGCTCATCGCTGGAAGGGTCTGTGGGCAGTTTCACCAGGACTTCATTCAGGAAAATGGGCTGAAAGAATTAGAGCCAAAACACAGCCGTGAGACGGGCCAGGGCATTCTCCCCGGCTACGTCCAGAGAGAGTTCCGTGTGTTCTGACCAGCCTTGTGGAGGAGGAGAGCGGGGTCTAGCTTCTGGAGTCTTTTATTTGGGGAAGAGAAGGTGCCTCTGCTTTGTGAAAGTGAACATCTGGGGTAGATCAGTGACCGAAGAGGACAGGAGCCCGAGCGGCCGTGGTGCTCGTGTGGCAGGGCCCTCCTCCGCACACTGTGTTTGGTCCACCTCGGCTCAGTGTCACAGAGAGACCGAGGCTGAATGTGGACGAGGCGGGGTCAGTGCCATGTCTGCCAGGGCAGAAGCCAGACTCCAAAGCTGGAGTCCCGGGCGGCTGTCACAGGGGCAGTGAAGGCCCCGCCACACTGGGGCCCCTCCCTGGGAAGTGACAAAGGAAGCCCGAGCCATCTGGAGACAGGTGTAGGGTCCCATGAGCACAGGAAAGGCTCGGGCCGGGAAGGCGTCCTTCAGGGGAGGCGACCCCTCACTCTGCTCCACGCACTGCTGCAGGGCCGCGACGCTCACCATTTTATACATCTTGAACTGCGCGTTGGACTTGGAGCTGAAGAGCTTCTCGGAGCCCGAGGAGACGGCAAACTGCTTGACCATGTGGGTGAGCAGCAGGAAGTCGTTGAAGAGGAAGCCGTGCAGCTCCTTATTGCTCTTGGTCTTGTACAGTTTCCCGCTGTGCAGCAGCTTCCGGGGCCCCAGGCAGTTGGTGAGGGAATTGAAAATCAGTTGCTGAAAGAGAAAGAAACAGTCAGTGTGTAAGTCCCAGCACAAACATCCAGCATCGCAGGAGGCCCTGGACCTGCGGGTGCTGGGGTAGTTTCCTGGTTGGGAACGTGGATGTAATCATTCCCCTCAACACAGGTTCTTTTTCAGAGCTCACACTGGAGCAGGAAAACGATCACTCACACCCGCAGGACACTGGTCTGCCAGCTGAATGCAAAGACCTCAACACGGAAATCTCACACTTCTCTTCATGAGAAAGGAGGACAACAGCCTGAGAGGGGTTGGGAAGTGAGTCCACCTGGGCTGGGCTGCGGTGTAGACGTCCCCACTAGGGGAAGGCCTGCCCCAGTTCCCCGCCCAGAGCATCACAGGCCTCACCTCTGCGAGACCTTCGCACTGGACGTGCGCCTGGATCCACTCCAGCCGGTCTGAATTCTCCTTCTCCCGCACGCCTTCGTTAACCTGAGAGCAGAGCTCCTCTGCCCGCTCGAGGGCCAGCTTCAGGGAGGAATGGTCCACGTGAGTCTCTGGGGTGTTCTCCAAAATCTGGAAAAGAGCAGCTGGTCACCTGGGATGTACCGTGTCTACCACCCCCCCACCCCCCAAGGCGTCCCGAGGCTGCGAGATGTGCTGGGCGCTATGCTGGGCACTGAAAACACAACAGTGAGCAAGTCAATCATGTGCCCTTGAGAAGCTCGTGGTCCCACGAGTTCTCGGGGAGACAGGTGACACAGTTACAAGAGCGTGTGCCAAGTGCTACACGGATCACGGGCCCTGAGATCTGTGGGTCTCTGCCGGCTCTCCAGCTGGTAATAGGCCGTACGTTAAAGGGCGCCTCCCTACTGCCCCCAGTAACTAAAGCCACGTGCTTCAGGGTGAACCCTCTGGGATAAACTGAAAAATGTGTGAGTTTGCTGCATAGCAATGGTTCATGACATTTTTGGGGTCACTGAATCTTTTGAAAAATCTGATAAAAACAATGAATCCCCTGCTGCAGGAAGAATACAATACAATATGTGGTCAGCATGTAGGAAAACACATTCAGTTCATCCTGGAGTGATTTAAAACTCAAGTACAATGTGAAAGAACAGCGGCCTGGATACAGCTGAGCGTGGCCCCTCGGGAACACGCGGGCCCTAGGCAGATGGCTCCGGTCTGGACTCTCCAGTCATGAGTCCACTGTTCTTTTTCCTAATTCCAAAGGCGGAAAAGCCCTGAAGCCCAAAGGTTTTCTTTCAATACTCATTGGTGGCAAAACCTGACCTCAACTGAAGAGATGTAGTTATTCTACTTACAGTGATTATTCAGAGTCACTGTAGGAATATTAATGTGTTTGGCTTTAGGTGTTGCTCAGGCTTTTTTGGGTGTCACACAGTACACAGTGTTTGAATTACACTCTGAATGTGAAACACAGTGGACCCAGCATATTCCAGGTCAGGCCGTGTGGATTAACGGGGACTGAGTCAGTCTGCTGACAGCTGTAACTCGAGCTCTGGACCATGAGGCCCACAGTGAGTTCACACGGCTCCCAGAGCGATCGATGGGCAAGGGATAATCAATCAAAGCAGCAGTCGTAGTATTTCTACTGCTTTTCTTTGTAAGATGATCACTATTTCATCAGTGATTGTTTGTGGAATAATCCTTTGTCAAGTCCGCCTTCTCCTTAGACGTTATTTTGACTCAAGAGGCCCACACTGCTTATGTCAAAAAGATGGACGGAATTTTAGAAGGACTGTTGAGTCAGCAAGTTGCGGTAAGGGGACGATGACAGCTCTGTTTAGGACATGCTGAGCTGGACACGCCCGGGACACCCAGGTAAAGGTGTTCAGTTGGTAAACAAATTTAGGTTTCAGCAGAAAGACTGGAGCCCAAGACTGGAGTCGTGCGAATGGTGGACTCTGTCTAGGCTTAAGGCAGGCTTCACACTGGAGACCCAGAGGGCCCAGGCACACTGCTGACTGAGGCTGGGGGAGTTTCCTGAGAAGGGAAGATCAGGTTACCCAAGTGACATTGCATGCTTCTTTTATTTGCTCACTTTCAGGGATTCTGCCCTTCAGATTGTATTGCATGCTAATGAGCAAGCACACACACACACACACACACACACACACACACACACACTCGGTGCCTGGTCCATCAGACAGTGGAGTCAGACCACGGGACAGGGGTGGCTGGTGTACTCAGATGCTCCCTGACTGTCAGCCTCTGTGGACCTTGAAGGGTCCTGCTTCTTTGTCCCAGAGGGTCACTCACACTTCTGATGAGGAGAGGGTAGCGGGTGATCCTCTGCATGGGCTTCAGCAGGAAGCTGGAAAGGGGCATGCCTTTACATCGAGGGTCAGATGCCAGCTTCTGCAAAATAATTGAGAGGCTCGTGAGGAAGTCACCGCCCCAACGAAAACAAAGGAAACACTGGCTGTACCTCTGACCTTTTAGATTTCTAATTTCTTTTAAAAACCCAGGATTCATAATTCAGATTAGCAGTAGGAACAGCTCACCTCATGTGCCAAACCCAGCGATGCTTCTCAGTTCCTTCTTACAGGCATCTGACAGCCTGTGTGATCGTAATCACCCTTTCCTGTGCTCCAGAACCCTGTCTCTCGGCTGTCTTCCCAGTCCCCTGACCTCAGTCCTCCTCACTGCTTCCTTCTCCTGCACCCACTCTTAACTGTAGGTGCTGCCCCAGATTCCCTGTAGCAGAGTCCCCGAGTCTGTAACTCAGAACCTCTCTGGAGCTCTGCACTTGCCACACTACTCCTCTTCTCACCGGGATGTCCCAAAGAAACCGCCATACCTCAACACACCCCGACATGAAGTCCTCATCTACCCTCGTAAAAGCCTTCCTTTCTACCTCTATGCCTATCGGAGCTGGCAGCACCATTTGGCAACCACCCTCCTTCCCCCACACCTAGGAGTCACCATCGACGCCGATCTCTCTTCCTTCTAAGTAGGTCTTGACTGCCCCCACCTCTGCCTGCCCGTTGTCCCTACTTTATTAGTAACAAGTGCTACCATTTATTGAGCACCTACTATGTGTCAGGTAATGAATGCATTAAACTTTGCTAGTTCTGGCCCTTCCTTCTTCTGCTCTTTGGCTAATTCATACTCATCTCTGAAAACTCAGATTATGCCTTCTCTTGTCCAGGTTTTCCCCTTCCTTGACACCTTCCCTCCCTTTTCAGGGATTCTTCTTAAGCCCCCATAATAGCCCACGGCTACCTCTATCAGAACACCACATCTGGACTGGGTAACACAGGTGGAGGTATCACGTCTGAGATGCCTCCATGCCCCACGCCCCAGCCTGTTAACCCCAGGAGGCCACGGACCACATCTCATACGTTTCTCCTCCCGGTACTGGTACTAGCCTGAATAGAGCAGCTACAACTCTGGGACGATCATAATGACTGAAAAATACATTTACTATACTTTATCTAATCATTTCCTACTATGGGATATTAAAATTACTCCCTCCTTTTGTTTTTGGATATATCTATAAATGTTGCTATAACAAGCATCTTCATGATTTTTATTTCTATATTTTCTGACTCTTTTTAAAAAAGTAACATTTTAGCCCAGCTGGCACGGCTCAGTGGATTGAGCATAGTACCATGGACTGAGAGGTCCTGGTTCAATTCCCGGTCAGGGCACATGCCCAGTAGGAGGCGTGCAGGAGGCATCTGATCAATGTCTCTCTCTCACATCAATGTTTCTCTCTCTCTCTCCCTTCCTCTCTCTCTAAAAAATCAATAAAAACATTTTAAAAGATAAAATAAAATAAAAATAAAAAGTAACATTTTAGACCATAGCTCATGGTCACATTTCGCTTTTTAATGTGATCAATACTATGCAATTCAATATGAGACTATAAACTATTTTTATTTATTTTTACTACTTTGATACTTGTGATGACACTGACATCCTATTTACATTGCTGTTATTGCTATTTGAAAAAAATTTTAATCTTTTACTATGCTTTAGAAGGCAAATGTCCTATTTTTAATTATATTACTGATTATTTTAAAACATTCACACACACTCACAAGTCTACATTTATCTAATCTGATCAATGTTTGTTTCTACGATCTTGGTTTGTTTCTGTTTCTTTTTATTTGTTTTTTTTATCCTCACCCGAGGACATTTTTTTTTTTTTGCATTTATTTTCAGATAGAGCAGGAGGGAGAGAGGGAGGAAGAGAGAGAGAGAAACATCGATGTGAAAGAGACACATCGACTGGTTGCCACCCACATGACCCCAACTGGGGCCAGGGACAAACTGCAACCAAGGTACGTGCCCTTAGCGGGAACCAAACCCGGGACTCTCTGGTCCACCGGTCAGGGCTGTTTCTGTTTCTTCTAGTTCATTTCTAGGCAACCTCTCATCACCAGTTAAAGGGCTCTGTCCTCAGTGCCTTATATTGAAACATTTGTGTATCCCTGAGGTCATCCTAAGGAAGATAAATATAATTAGCATTTATTGAATGCTTACTATATGCTGGTCTCTGTGCTAACGTACTTAATTTTTTTAATCCTCACCGAGGATATTTTTCTATTTATTCTTCAGATAGAGTGGGGGAAGGGGGAGAGGGGAGGAGAGAGAGAGAGAGAAATCGATGTGAGAGGGACACATCGACTGGTTGCCTCCTGCACGACCCTGACCAGGGCTGGGACAATCCACAATCCAGGTACGTGCCCTTGACTGGAATCTAACCCGCAACTCATTGGTCCACAGGCTGACGCTCTAACCACTGAGTAACTGGCCAGGGCTGTGCTAACATACTTTAAAAACTATCTGATCATCTCCAGGTTACAGATGAAGGAACTGCAGGCACCAAATGTTAAAAACTTGCCCTGGTCACACACTGGGCAGTTGATGGGGCTGGGATTCCAACTGCGCTGTCTGATTCTGAAGCCTGCCTTGTTCTAAGCATATTATCTTGCCTCCTGGGATGAACCTATTTGGTTGTGATAGACTCTTGTTTTCATATAATGCTTAATTTTACTCACTGTTTTTTTTTTATCCCCACCTGAGGACATTCTTCCATTTTTGTTCAGATAGAGTGGGAGAGAGAGAGAGAGAGAGAGAAAGAGAGAGAAATCAATGTGAAAGGGACACATCGAGTGGCTGCCTCCCACACGACCCCAACCAAGGCCGGGGACAAATTGCAACCGAGATACGTGCCCTTGGCCGGAATCGAACCCACGTCTCATTGGTCCGTGGGCCGATGCTCTAACTGCTAAGCCAAACTGGCCAAGGCTCACTGTTTTTTTAATTAAGATTTTAACAACTATATTTGTAAGAGATATTGTAAGAGATATTGAGTTATAACCTATAACCCCTCCCCACTTTTGTAATTAAATACAAATACAAAAACAGGGCTTGGGTCAGGGCCACTTTTGCTTTTTATAATGAATTAGGTAGGTTTTCTATTTTTTTCTATGATCTATAACATTCTGTATAACATGGAATAATCTATTCCTTTAAAGCTGGAAAGAGTTCACCATTAAATCCATCAAGTGAATCAAGCTCCTCTTTTGGGGTAAATTACTCAGTTTTTTCCTCAGTATCATCATGGTTTTCTATTCTTATTGAAACAGTTTTCAAATTTTTATTTTATTTTATCATTACTTTTTAAAATATGTTTTTTTTTAATTGATTTTTTTTTGAGAGAGAGAGAGAAACGTCGATGTGAGAATGATACATTGATCCGCTGTCTCCTGCATGACCCCTATTGGGGATTGAGCTTGAAATCCGGGCCAGTGCACTGACCGGGAATCGAACTGGGACCTCTTAGTCCATGGGACAACACTCAATCCACTGAGCCACACTGGCCGGGCCAGTTTTTAAATTTTAATATAAAACTATAAATTTGTTACTGTTTTCAATATTAGTATATATTTTTAAATCATATACCCTTTTACTTTAAGAAATATCTTTAGCCCTGGCTGGTTTGGCTCAGCAGTTTGAGCGTCGGCCTGTGGACCAAAGGGTCATGGATTTGATTCCAGTCAAGGGCGCCAGCCTCAGTTTCGGTTTGATTCCTGGTCCTGGTCGGGGTCCTGCGAGAGGCAACCAATCGATGTCTTTCTCACATTGATATTTCTCTCTCTCTCTCCCCCTCTCCCCTACTGTATCTGAAAGTCAATGGAAAAATATCCTCTGGTGAGGATTTAAAAAAAAAAGAAATATCTTTATATCTGTTCTTGTTTTTTTCTCGTTTTTCAATTAGATTTACCTAAGTTATGTTTTATTAGTTCTTTTCAATGTTCTTGGATATATTGGTATCTTTTGTGCCTTTATCCTTGTTATTTCCTCTATTTTCCTTTTGGAATTTTTATCCTTGGTCTATACATCTTCTATTTTATGCTTACTTACTTTTCCATTCTTATCTGGTAATGAAAGTATTAACATCAGGCACTCTTCCATTAGGTATGGTTGTGGCTACACAACAGATCCCAATAGGCAGTACTTCGTGAACTCAAAAAACCAAGAAATGTAAAAAAAGCAAGAAAACAGACTTCCCTTTCATTTCCCACACCATTTTAATACATTTCTATTACTGAACAACATCAATGGAAATGACTTCTCAAAACACGGCAGTCCGTTTGACTCCTGCGTGGCAGGGGCTCACTGCTGCACCATTCCGAGGACGCCCCCTCCGGTGTTCCCTGCACCCTCAGCTCAGGGAGCTTTGCCCCTCACCAACTGCTTGTTGTTAACGTATGGCCCTGGCACCACGGAACAATCGTTTCTGGAAGGGCTGAGGACCTGTGTGTACACTGCTAGCATACGTACAGGATCAGAGACATGCATTTGATGTATATCCTAATTCCTGGTGTCACCATTTTTTTTCCTGCTCTCACTGCCTTCTGTCCATATTTCCTTATTCATCCACTCATTTTAAGTTTTATTTTATCTTGTTACATGTTTTACACGTAAGTAAGCTATTTTATATTCTTTCTGGAATAAGATGGGTATAAAATACATAAAATTTACAAAATTAAGAAAGTGACATTCTGGATGTTTTTTGGGGGGGAGTATAAAGTAGCTAATTTATGTAAATAGGCTTAAAAAACACTCTGCTATATGAACATGGGAAAAATCATGGTCCCAGTGCCAAGAAAAATCAACTCAACACGAAAGGCAACACCAAGCAATCAGAAAATTCTTCGCCACATTTGTATTTCCTTTGGAAACTGATGGGGATACCGGGTTCGTGACTGCGGTTCCCACTCTGCCTCCGCCTCCAGGCTCAGAACAGGGCTGGCCTGCCTCCGATTCCAGAATGGCGTTACCTTTAGAAATTCTTTGAAGTCCGAGTCCTCATCTGTCTTCTGCTGTAACAGAGCTGCCCCGTTGAGCTGGCAGCTGCAGAACCGGATGTAGGCTTGCATGTGGGACAGCTCGGCCGCCAGGATGTCCCCAATCATCTGCACCGGCATCTTCTCTCCCCCGGTCTTCTTCCGAACCCGCAAGGCCCTGCAACCAACACACTCTCTCACTTTCTGTTTGTAAGTGAATGTCCCGTGGGGGCCTGAGGGCAGTGATAGCCAGTGAATTCTGTAAAAACCTCTGGCACCCAGAGGGAACAGTCAGGAGAGGGAGGAGGCAGCTTGGCCATAAGGCTCTGCTGGCCAAGGCAACCTGGGTGAAATGTTAGCAAAGAAGAAAGAAATGTAGTCGAGCCCTGGCCAGTTTGGCTCAGCGGTTAGAGCATCAGCCGGTGGACCAATAGTCGAGGGTTCGATTCCGGTCAAAGGCACGTACCTTGGTTGCAGTTCGTCCCTGGCCCTGGTCATGTGGGAGGCAACCAGTTGATGTGGCTCTCTCACATTGATGTTTCTCTCTGTCTATCTCCCTCCCTCCCACTCTATCTGATAATAAGTAGGGAAAAAAAAGAAAATGTAGTCGACACACTTGGGTGTTTCTTCTGGTTCATTTCTACGCCTTTGGAATTGTTTTGGTCTCACCTTAGTTTCTTAGCAACATTTCTTTTGACAAATTCTAACTTGTCCTCAGCTGAACCAAGAAGAAAGAAAATTTCCACACTCTACAGGGGAAAAGGGAGCAGAAGCTCACAGAGGCCAGGTGCGGAGGTGGAGGGAGCCTCTGCCCAGGTCGGCTGCTGAGCCCGGAAGAGGGAGGAGGCAGCCAGAGCCGGGGCTGCAGATGCCCTCGCAGGAGCCTGTCCTCACGGGCACAGGGGCTGGAACACCACCCGAGGAGTGGAATTTGCACCGGGCTGAGGACACTGCCTGGCTGGCCAGTTATGTCTGCGCCAGGATATCACTTCTCTCTGACTCCACCGAGGACAGCGTCAAGCATATGTTGATATGTGCTTAATGATTTAATGTCTTTGTTTAATCAAAGTATTTTCTTTGTTATATTTCTTTACTTCAATAATTAGGTGTTTAAAGTTATAGGCCACTTCATCCCATGATAATAAAAGGAAAAGCCCAAGGGAGCAGAGAACAGTTGAAGGTTCCTTTGCTAAGGAGCCCCGCGGAGAGTTATGTGTGAAAGTGTCAGGCCTGGGGCGGGGGCGGGGGCGGGGTGGTCATGAGGCTGTCCACTCACTTCAGCAGCTTCGTGTTGGACATGATGAGCTCCTTCCAGTTAACAAAGATCAAGGCCATTTCTCCTTCAGTGAGGGAGCCTGACTCCATCATCCGTTTCTGAAAAACCTAAATTGAAAACACAAAAAAGTTAGCTTAAGTGTAAATATACAGCCTATGTGTTCAAGATCAAACAATACCTTCATACACTGAAAATAATAAGACTATGGCATTTTTATATAAACATATTTATGATCGTTAAGTTGAGCACCGCAGTGTACCAGAAGCAGTTTGTGAGAAGTTCAGCAAAATAAACAGGGAAAACTTAGGTCATCCCCAAGACTGACTGCCAGGCACTTAATGGATTTATAAAGTACTGATATGATGTACACACACACACACACAATTGGAGGATTCTCAATTAACTTCATAGATGATATAGGTCAAACTGAGTTGGGCATTATTATTCCCGATTGACTCATGAAGAAATAAAGGCCGAGAGAGTGATTTGCTCAAGGTCGCAAACCTAGAATATGAAGAACTACAACTAGAACTCAACTCTTTTAGATGCCAAGTCCACGTTCCCACCAAACACCTAGGTGGGAAACAGTAAAGTTATCTCAGACAACTCCTCTCGTGTCTGATCTCCCCAGAATACAAGTGACACGGCACTCTATTAAAACCCTTCCTTGCCCACAGGATAAGAGGGAAACTCCTTCTCGAGGGACACGAGGCCCGTGAGATCTGCCCCCGGCCAACCTCACAGCCTGGCCCTCAAGTGCTCGACACTCCGGCCGCACTGGACTACTTGCAGGACCCTGATTCCCTCTGCCCATGCCTTCACACTTCTATTTCCTCTTCCTGGCACAGAAAACTGTCTTTGTCCTGCAGGCTCAGCCGAAGCTTAACTGGTAAAGTCCTTCTTGGCCTCTCCTTCCTGGCCAGGTGGTGGTCCCCCTCCTCTCGGCTCCCAAAGCACCCGAGTTCACCCCTCTCCCAAACCCCACAGAACTGTTCTGTAACTGTCTGTCGTTCTGTCCATGTGACCGTAAACTCCCAGAGGGCAGGGACATTCTCTTTGATCTGTGTTCTCTGGCATAGTGCTTCACACTGGTTTTCAATGAATCTTTACTGAACTGAGTTGAACGTGGAGTCAAAGAACTGAGAAGGAAGTGTTATGAACTGGACCTCTCTAAGCCTCTCCAGTTCCAAAACCAGACTGCAGATGTTGGGGCGTGCCTACGAGAGCGAGCCTGGGAAGACGGCCGACCTGCTCTGAGGTTGCTCCTGTAGCGCAGGGAAGCACCTGGTGTCTGTGCCCTCAGTCACTGGTTCATTTACGTCACTCTGTGTATTCACTCTATTATCCTGCTTTGTGCCACAGGAGGGGAGCAGAGGAGGAGAAGGGGCGGGCCCTCTGGGTGCCTCCATGGGAATGGTCATGAGAAGGCCTTGCCTGTGAACAGTGCTTTTCAGCCTAAATCCCTGACCCGACCTGACTCTTGCCCCTTAGAGCATCTGGTGAGGTGGGCAGAGTGGGAATAACCATGGCCTAAGTGGTTAAACGACTGGTCCGAGGTGCGGTCACCTGACCCCTGTTCACCTCTGTGCTAGTATCAGAGGGGTACCTCCGCACCCACTTACAGTCCCTCAGGATTGGGGTCTGACCAGCAGCAGGGTGATACTTGAAGGGGTTAGTAAAAAAGACGGGCTTATCTTACAGGCCATTCTTCTGGTCAAAGAAGGGCAGACACAAACACACCTACTCCGTCCGGTTCTGATGGGAAGGCCTGCAAAGGCCTGGCTACGTTTTAGGGATGCAGGATGAAGGATACGGTCTCTGCTCTCAGGAGCTCATAGCCTTGGGGAGACAGACGTTAGCAGCTGAGAAGTGTGCTACAGTGACAGGTGAGAAGAACAAGCACGGCCGTCTGGAGAGCCCCGCCTGGTGTAGGTGGAGAAGGACTCAAGGGCAGGCCTTGCGGCCGATGCAGGAGGACGCAGCCTCGGCTCCATGCTCTCATCAAGGTCATGGCCAGGTATACGTTGCACCTGTTGGGCCTGTTCTCCTCAGGTGGTGTATTAAACTAAAGCCATGGAAACGAAAGTATAATAGAACTACAAAGTCTCACTTTATTTACTCAAACACAAATCATCTTGAAGAACTACTCTAACATCTGTTATCACCTTAGAGGTCACTGCTAACATCCAGAGGCACAAACAGAAACAGCAGACAGATGATAATTGGGACATATTTTACAATATGGTCCTAATTGGTTTTCCAAACTGATACAAATGTTAGGTGAACACTCCTACTGCTTAATAATTCCTCTGGAAACATCAAAGTTGATGAGAACGTCAGGTGTCAAAACGGCAGTGTCAATAAAGCAAAAACTTGAGGAAAAACAGTTAGCGTAGTGCCTTCCCACCTACTCTCTGCGCTCGTCCTTCCTGGATGGGGCCTCACCACTTCGGGAGGCACCTGAGTGCCCTCTTATTCTCTCTCTCCACTCCGAATTACTTAATCTGGGAAAAGTGTTGGCTTAGACCTTCAAGCCCTCTCCAACAAGCTGAGAAAGCATTTGAGAATGTGAGAACTGTCGCTGCTTGAGAAGTCACACATCAGAGGTGACACCCTCCCTTCCAGGGCCCCCACCTCTCCTCCCTCTGCTCCTAAAGCTGGTCAGTGGGGCCCCTCACCTCCACGACGAGCTGCAGATCGTCCACGTACCGCTCCTCAGTCTGAATCAGCTCGTGGATGTAGCCCTGCCTCTTCCTCTCCATCGGCTGCATGGTGTCCAGGGTTTGGAGATCAGCACACCCTATGGAAAACCAGGGTAGAGTTTCAAAATATTATTTTAGTCTTCTTTGCAGAAAACAGATATCTGTCAGCAGATGGGCTCAGTTTCCCAGCGCCGCTCTGAGAGAACTACACAGCTTTCCAAAGAGCCCCGGGACTTGGCGGACGCGCACACCTGCGACAGGACTGGGCGGACGCGCACACCTGCCACAGGACTGGGCGGACGCGCACACCTGCCACAGGACTGGGCGGACGCGCACACCTGCCACAGGTTTGGTGGACGCACACACCTGCCACAGGTTTGGTGGACGCGCACACCTGCCACAGGACTGGGCGGACGCGCACACCTGCGACAGGACTGGGCGGATGCACACACCTACGACAGTTGGTGGACGCGCACACCTGCGACAGGACTGGGCGGACGCGCACACCTGCCACAGGACTGGGCGGACGCGCACACCTGCCACAGGTTTGGTGGACGCACACACCTGCCACAGGTTTGGTGGACGCGCACACCTGCCACAGGACTGGGCGGACGCGCACACCTGCGACAGGACTGGGCGGATGCACACACCTACGACAGTTGGTGGACGCGCACACCTGCCACAGGACTGGGCGGACGCGCACACCTGCCACAGGACTTGGCGGACGCGCACACATGCCACAGGACTTGGCGGACGCGCACACCTGCCACAGGACTGGGTGGACGCGTACACATGCCACAGGACTGGGCGGACGCGCACACCTGTGACACCGGCTCGGTGACCACTGTGCTCCAATGCAGCGAGTCAGCAACGCCTGTAACACGTCAACGGGTCCAATTTCCTTTCCAAACAGGTAATGACAGAATTAAGGGTTTAAAAAATGGTCTCAGAGAGATCAGAACTGTACTGAGCTTGTGAAGAGTCTACACTAGTCTCACCGTCTCAAGAATTTTCAAAGATATTGACATGATTCAGAGAATCACACGCTTGAAATCAGTGTTTGCCAAACCACAGGTCATGAGCTACCAGTGGGTCATTATATCAGTTTAGTTTTTTGTTTTTTTTAAATGCAGGTTAGGCATTTAGAAAAATAAATAAATTTAAAAATAAGCAAATAAATAGAAACTATCATGTGCAAGCATTGGTAAGCATTGTTCTCTGAAAATGTTTAGTTAGGTACATATATGGGGATGTAAAATGTATTCTTACTGTGAGCTACTCACTGTTTAAAACATATTTGAGAAACATTTCTCTAGATTTCTTATAGTTAAGTGCTATATTAGGAAACCTAAAGTTCCTGGGACCCAAAGTTCCCAGCAAGACCAGTTAACCCACTGGACACAGAACTGCTGGTGTGGGACACACAGCAGCCCGCAGAGACTCAGGGAAGTCCCAGCAGCCTCACTTCAGGGTGAGGGGTGTCGAATTCACTTGGCATCAATTTACAGCACAGGGGAGCTGACCTAATGTCAAACTGGAAAGTGACACAGTCCAGAAGCAGTCAGTAAGTAGCGGAGGGCTTGCCTTATCACAGTAATAGGGGGAACACCTCAGAAAGTCCTTTCTTAGACAGAGAGCAACAGCAGGTAGGTACCCAACAAGCCACAACATCTGAAAGCTGGAAGAGAGACAGCGAGGGCAGCGTGGATGATCTCCGAGGCAGAGGCAATCAGGAGAAGGGGCGGCCTTGGGCAGTGCCCAGGTGGATGCGGGAACGTCTGGACAGAAGCAGACAGACCGCACAGGGAAGCGCTTGGCTGGCACTGGGAACAAACGGGCAAAGCCACAGAAGCAGAAAACGCAAGGATCAGACTGGGCTTTCAAAGGAGGCTCCTCTTTCTGATGGCCTGTGATACATATGGCGCATAGATTTGGGCTTACAGATAGTTATAACGAAGACGGCTGTTCTATTTTCTGCACATGTTGCCAACAACTTAAAAAAATGTACTCCCACAGTAAAACAAAAGTCGATAAGGCCGGTTTGGAGCTACCAAGAAGAAATCATAGTGCCACTGTCATGTTGAGAATTATCAAGCTTTTCGGAAGGTTGTATTTTATTCCGTCCTGCCAGGGAGTAGTGCAGGACTGACTGAGGGTTCTGAACCAGGGGGCAAGTACAGATGCCTGACTAGGCTGTAGAAGCAAGGAGGCTAGACGTGCCTGCTGACACCTGGTGGAGTGCTCCTGACCGCGATGCCATCCCATGCCACCGGTCACAGTTGCCAGCTGACTGCGATGGAAGCCACCAGAGCAGTCTAAGTCTCCCCCACCTCATACACTAGTTTTCACAGATTTCAGTCATTCACATTCCACCACATCCATGCTCCATCTCCACTATTATTTACCTAGTATTTTTCTCTAAATTCACTCATATTGAGTCAATAACTAGGAAATTATGGATTTGCTGTGCTGGTTATGTCTTTTCTAATAGTCACTAAAATAAATAACCATTAAAACAGTGAGTCTCTTGGATACTGTTTGGCCTGCCACTGCGTGGTGTACCACCTGGATGCGTGTGTACACTTTCGGAAATGATGACACATTTAAACCTACAAGCACTGGCCTATCTGTTCTGTATCTTGGAATAATAGGGAAAATCTCAGATGTTTTATAATTTCTAAGCCTGGGACATATGTGACATTAGCTTTATCGGCATGAATGTGGGGACAATCCTTGTACCCCACCCCTAGCTGACCCTTTTGCATTTCATTTTAATGGTTCTTAAACTGTCATTTTCTGTTCAAGTTTCCATCCTGGCCTATACCTTCACTTTCAGATGTTCTTACCTCTGATGTCAGGGGGGAAAAAAAGGCATGATGCCCCTTTTACTTCCTGCCCTTGACATCCTTGTTCACTCACTCCTGTACTTCCTTCCTGTGTCTAGGGATGAGACTGTTTCTTCCCAAAGCCAGCATCTTTACCCAGACCTCTCCTGCAGGACCCTTGTCCTTACAATTCCATTCTCAGTATTCCCTGGTTCCTTCTTAGCCTAGATACATGGTTAAGTGTCCCTCTCTTCCCATTATTGAAAACAAACAAGCACCTTTCCTTCAGTCCTGCTCCCTCCTCAAGCACCCTCTCTCTGGTCTCACTGCCCAACATCACTAGAGGGGTGTACACTTATGGCCAATCTCCCAGCTCTCCCTGTCACTTCACCAATTAGGGTAATTTGGCTTCTGTCCCCTTGCTCTACTGACACTGCTCTTGTGAAGGTAACAATGACCTTGGCATTGCCAAATCCAGCAACCCCTCCAGAGCTCGAGACCTTTTCCACTTGCCCACAGCTGACACCTATGATGAGTCCCTCCTCTCCCAGCCTTTGTGACTCTTGTCACCATGGTGTTTCCTTCTGTACTTTTGCCTCTGCCTGCCTCCAGGCTCCCTGCTCCCCCTGTGAGGACAATTAACTTGGACAATGCTGCAGACTGTGTGTTTCTCTTAGAGGGTCCTGCTCTCAGAAACATTACTTTGATGAACCCAGAGTTCCCAACACTTATTTGCCCACGGAACCCTCTTTTTGGAGGAGAGGGGAAGTGCATCTTTTGAGAACTGAGGAATCAGGGTTTGTGGGCAGACTGCACCCTCTGCTATCCTCAATTCCTGTACTATCAAATATGGCAGCCACAGCAACATGTGACTACTGAGCACCTGAACTGTGGCAGTCCCAACAGAGAGTGCTGTAAGTGTAAATACCTAGTACAAAGACTGAGTGCCAGGACCAGGTACAAAAAACCCAGAATGTAAAACAATGCATTAATAATCCTGTTGATTACATATCGAAATGCTAATACAGGATTGAGAAGTACAGATTGGTAGTTACAAAATAGTCATGGGATGTAAACTACAGCATAGGAAATATAGTCAATAATATTGTGATATCTATGGTGCTAGGTGGGTACTGAAAATATCAGTGGGAACACTTTGTAAAGTATATGATTGTCTAACCACTATGCTGTACATCTGAAACCAATATTGAATGTAAACCGTAATTGAAAAACAAATTAAAAATGCAAATAAAAAATAGAAATGCTAATTTTTGGGTGATACGGAGTTAAGAAAAAATATTAATTTCATTAGTATTTCTTTTCACTATTTTAGTGTGGCTGCTGGAAAATTAAAAAAAAATTTTTTTATTGATTTTAGAGCGAGAGGAAGGGAGAGGGAGAGGTAGAAACATCAATGAAAGAGAACATCGATTGGTTGCCTCCTGCATGCCCCCCACTGGGGACTGGGCCCACAACCTGGGGATGTGCCCTGACCGGGAATCGAACCGGTGACCTCTTGGTGCATGGGTCAACACTCAACCAGTGAGCCACATCGGCTGGGCTGCTGGAAAATTTTTAATTATATTTGGGGCTGCATTTGTGACTTACATTATATTCCTACTGAACAGCTCAAGCCAGCCGCTACATTTCTCATGATTTTATTATGTTCATACCTAACAGAATGCTCAGTGGCTTCTGTTATTGGCAGGATGAAGCCCTTGCTCGGTAGCACGTCTGCCAGAGTCTCCATCTTCCAGCCATTACCTGCCTTTGATCGTGCAGCTCACCTTTTAGCCACCCCAGCCCGAGTTCAGTCCTCACGACGTGCTTTACACACAGTTCCCGGCACAGAGCCATCTTACTAACCTTCGTGCGGCACGCGTGATCCTACTTCGGGGAAACCTTTCTCATCCTGTCCCACTTCCCCCCAGACTGCCTCTCCTGTGTTTCAATGGTACTGGTTTCGCCTGTGTTTAACACTTCACATAATGTAACTTGTATTGTAGTTCATCTGTATGTAGTCAGTATGCCCGTCTTTCCCACAGGAGTTGGGGACTGTGTACACGTATATCAAACTTAGCAGTGTTTTGATCACAGAGGTCAGGAAATATTTGTCAAGTGGTAGACTACTGTGTTGTCCCTAGACCCTTCTTAACTTTCCCCTGCTTTGCTCCTGAAAGGCCAACCCTGCAGGCTGCTTTTGTAAGCTCCTACTTTAGTTGGCGTCTGCTTGTGTTTGGCCAATGAGAGCAGGCTCTGGCAGGAGAATGAAGCCTACAGGGAAGGCTAGGAAAAACATTCTCTTGCCAGAACAGTGAGATGATAAGAAAGCTTTTAGTCTCTGCTTGGTAAAGAACAGACATGCTGTGCTTGCATCTCACACAAGTTTGAAGTTCAAGAATTCCTTAACTGATGAATTAACATATGTGAACCTTGAGAAGAAACATACCTTCCAATGACAGCTTGTGGTTAACTGGGCACAGATTCATAACTAGGGTCTAGCAGCCATTGCTGACAGAGGCCACTCACCCACACTTCATTTCAGGGAAAAGCTATAGACTGAAACTTCAGCCCACTGTGCTCTTGCTGTCTGAGTCAACTGTTATAAAGGAGTTCCCAGTATCCTCTTTTGCCCAATGGGCTGAGACCTGCCTGATCCAATGGAGACTGAGTGGCTATATCCTCATTTGCATCTGACCAATTAGAATGCATAATTCCAATCAGAACCATGCTATTTGGACCTATCAGGACTGTGGTATTTGGATTCCTCATTTGCATAAAAATGGACAAATCAGGAACTAGGGTGGGAACTTGCTCTCTAAAAAGCAGGCTCCCCTTTGTCTTGGTGAAGTGCACTTTCAATTTTCCCTGGAGGCTGTTTTTCCCCAGTTTGCAAACTGTTCACTTGAATAGTTTCTCCTTTTTCCACACCTCAGATTGGGGACTTTACTGACACACAAAAATTAGTCCCTGACTGGTGATACCCGTAGGTACTTGGCCAATGAAAATTTATAACTGCTCTCACAGCCTTGGTCCCACAGGATTTCCACAGAAAAAACAAGTCTCACTAAAGGTGAGTTAAAGTAAAAAAATTACAAAAAACAACAAACGATCCACCATAAATTAAAAACTGAGGATTAGAACCCCAGGAACATAAGACATAAAACAAAATATGTAACAAAAGATATAAAATATATATACGTATATATTTTTTAAATCCTTATGCGAGGATATTTTTCCATTTATCTTCAGATAGAGTGGGAGGGAGGGAGGGAGACAGAGAGAGAGAAAAACATCGACGTGAAAGAGACACATCGACTGACTGCCAACCAGGGCTGGGGACCAAACCACAACCAAGGTGCATGCCCTTGACTGGAATCGAACCTGTAACCCTTTGGTCCGCAGGCCAGCACTCTAACTGCTGAGCCAAACCAGCCAGGGCTAAAATATATATGTTTAAAATAACTCAAGACATATATGAAGGACTTGAAACCCTAAGTAGAGTCAATAAAAAAGAATAGGCAGATTTAAAAAAGAAATGAATAAAAATGGCAAACATTATCATGGGAATAATAAATTAATGGATTAAATAGCAGATCAAACACATCTGAAGAATTAGTAAATACAAAAACAGAGCTGAAGAAATTACTTAGACTGCATCCCAGAAAAGACAAAAGGATAGAAAACATAAAACAGAGGTTAAAAGATACGGAGGACAGCCTTGGCTGGTGTGGCTCAGTCTGTTGGAGCATCGTCACATACACCAAAAGGTGACAGGTTTGATCTTGGTTAGGGGCACATGTGGGAGGCAATCAATCGATGTTTCTCTCTCACATCGATGTCTCTTTCTCCCTCCTTTCCTCTCTCTAAGATCAAAAAAATAAATAAATAAAAAGATACAGAGAACAGCCCTGGCTGGTTTTGCTCAGTGGTTAGAGCAAATAGTTGTGGATTCGATTCTGGTCAAGGGCACGTACCTCGGTTGCAGTTCAGTCCCCAGCCCTGGTTGGGGTCGTGCAGGAGGCAACCAATTGATGTTTCTCTCTCTCTCCCTCTCTTTCCCCCCACTCCTCCCTCCTTCCCTCCCACTCTGTCTGAAGATAAGTGGAAAAATATCCTCAGGTGAGGATTAAAAAAAAAAAAAAGATACAGAGGGCAGAATAACAAGGCCCAACAAAATCTAATGGGAATCTAGGAGGGTAGAAAGAATGGGAAGAAGTCATATTGAATTATAATGGTTGAGAACTATCTAGAATTGATGAAAAATATAACTCCACAGATTCAGGAGGAACAATGACTCCTGATTTTGGGGGTGGGGATCTTTAGACTACAAAACACCAAGGAGAAAAAAAAAATTAAAACAGAAAGAAAAAGCAAAATAACTACACAGGAACAGCAATCAGAATGGCTGCACATTACTGAAGCCAACAATAGGGGGTATTGAAAAAAATAACTGTCAAACTAAAATTCTAACTAGACTATCATGGATAAGGGAGAAATAAAGACATTTTCAGGCAAAGTTTGAGAGCATTTACAACTAATAGATGTGACTAAAGGAACTATTAAAAGACATATTTTGGGAAGAAGGAAATTGAATAAGAAGGAAAAAAAAGAGATGTAAGGAATGGTTAAAAGAAAAAGGAGCCCAGCCGGTGTGGCTCAGTGGATGAGCACTGACCCATACACCAAGAGGTCGCCGGTTCGATTCCCAGTCAGGGCACATGCCCAGGTTGTGGGCCAAATCTCCAGTGGGGGGCATGCAGGAGGTGGCCAATCGATGTCCTATCTCATCGATGTTTCTATCTCTCTCTCCCTCTAAAATCAATAAAGAAGAAAAATAAAAAATAACTATAAAAATAAAAAACTATAAAATGGACCCAGGTTCAGTTCCCGCTAGGGGCACGTACCTCAGTTGCAATTTGTCCCCGGCCCTGGTTGGTCGTGCGGGAGGCAGCCACTTGATGTGTCCCTTTCACATCGATGTTTCTCTCTCTCTCTCTCTTCCTCTCTCTCCCTCCCACTCTATCTGAACAAAAAATGGAAAAATGTCCTCAGGTGAGGATAAAAATAAATAAATAAATAAATAAATAAAAAGAAAGAAAAAAAAGGAATGGTGAGCAAAAAGACTAGCAAATATATGAAAAATTAAAACAATTACTGACAGTATAAAATAACAATAATAATGACTAGGTTGGTGGGTATAAATTCAAGGTGAATTTTTAAAAAAGAAGCAAAGAAAATACGTGGTAAACAAAATATACAATACGATAATATAAATAAAAGTATTAAATAGTTCTAATAAAATAAATGGCTTAAATCTGTCAGTTAGAAGAGAGATTCTAGATTAGACAAAAAAATTCAGCTAGATGCTGTTTACAAAGACACCTGATACATAAAGTTACAGAAATGTTACAGGGCTGGGAAAAGCTATATACATACAAAACATAAAAGCAGCAGAGAGGCTTTATTAGCAAATAGGCTTTCATAAATCTGTGTAAGATGATATCACAAAAAAATTCAGGAAGTTAAAATAATTCTGATCTTATTTGTAGCTAACAGGAGAGCCTCAAAGTATCAAATAAAAAACTGATAGAATTGCCCTGGGCAGTTTGGCTCAGCAGTAGAGCATCGGCCCTCGGACCAACGAGTTGTGGGTTTGATTCCGGCCAAGGGCACGTACCTCGGTTGCAGTTCATCCCCGGCCCTGGTGTGGGAGGCAACCAGTCGAGTCGATGTGTCCCTCTCATGTAGATGTTTCTCTCTCTCTCTCTCTCTCTCCCTCTCTCTCTTTCTCCCTCCCTCTCACTCTATCTGGAGATAAATAGAAAAAATATCCTTGGGTGAGGATTAAAAAACAACAACAACCTGATAGAATTATCTCCCCCAAAATAAAGAAAAATAGAAGAAAAACTGAAGTCTATAATTAAAGTGGTGGATTTTAATATATCTCTCTCAATGACAATTACTAAGAATATGAAAGATCTGAACACTATTAACAGGCCTAATACAATGAACACATATACAAGATAATATACATTTTCAAGTACCCATAGAATTAATTTCAACAAATACCAAAGAATCTATATTATGTAAAAACACTTATTGATTATATCTAAAAAATTATACATTAAAATTATTTTCAAATATTTTAAAGAAGAGTTTCCTAAAAGCCCTAGGCAGCTTCCTCCTTTAGCAAAAGGTACCCCATTTTACTCGACCTATCACTAGCACTTGTGACAGTTGATCACTCCCTCCTCTTTAAAATCCTTCTTCACTTGGCTTCTAGGTCAGCACCTCACCTCATATCCTCCTACCTTACTAGTCAGCCCTTCTCCGTCTCCTTTTCTGGTTCTTCATCTCCCAGACTTAATGTGGGAGCCGTAAGGGTCAGTCCTGGGAACTCGTCTCTTCTCTACACTCTCACAGCCTTGGCACTCTCATCCAGTCTCATGGTTTTACAACATATCTATACACTGATAAACTCCCAAATTTATACTGCAGCCTGAATGTCTCCTTTGAACTCCACCACATGTTCTGAACACTGTCTACTTAGTATCTCCACTAAAAGGTGAGTGAAGGTAAACTATTTAAAACCAGTCTTAATCACCGTCCCACAACCTGCTCCTCCTTCATTACGTCCCATCTCAGGTAATGGCAAAATAGCTCTCTGGTTGCTCAGGATGAGATCTTCAGAGACATCCTTGATACTGTTCTTCTTGCACGCCACACTCAATCCAATGGTTGGCTCTATCTTCAGAATATACCCCTAATGTGACCACTTTTCACCATGTCTACCACCATCATTCTGATCCCCACTGCCACTATCTCCTGCCTGAATTACTGAAATTAGCCTCCTAATGGGTCTCCTTGCTTCTAACTCCTGCCCCTCTGAATTTAGAAGCCGAGCCAAAGTTCTTACAACCAGCCCACAAGGAAGATGTCCCCCATCTCCCTGGTTAACCTTCTGTCCTCCTTTCCTCCTCCTCTCGCCTTCCCCTCTGTTCCGGCCACACTGGCCTCCATGCTGTTCTCAAGCATTTCAGGCATGCTCCTGCTTGAGGCCTTTGCATGTGCCCAGAATGACCTTCCAGATGTCCACTTGGCTTTCTGCAGGTGTACCTCATGTCCTTCACGTCTTTGCTCACACATCACCATTTCAGAGACTTTATCTGAGTCGCCTGCTTAAAACCGAAATCCCTCTGGACCCGCCCCTCCCCTCCCAGCATCCCTTTTCCCTAACCTGCTTTATTTTTCTAAGACCCTACATACTTACTGTTTGTTTTCAGTCTTACCTTACTCAACTGCCTATTTAACAATCTGTTGTATCCCAGTGTCTGACACATGGTAGGTCTTCAACAAGTATTTATACAATGTGATATGAAGATAAATTCTGAGCTGTGGGAGATAGTACATTGGTATTAACTATAGGCAGTGAGGCCCGGCCAGTGTGGCTCAGTGGTTGAGCGTCGACCCATGCACCAAGAGGTCACCAGTTTGATTCCTGGTCAGGGCACATGCCCAAGTTGTGGGCCCGATCCCCAGTGAAGGGCATGCAGGAGGCGGCCAATCGATGTTCTCTCTCATTGATGTTTCTATCTCTCCCTACTTCTCCCTTCCTCTCTCTCTAAAATCAATAAAAAAAAAAATTTTGGAAAAAAAACCAAAAAACTATAGGTAGTGAGAATGATGAAAATTTCCTGGTAAGTACTTTTTGGCAGACAGGAAGAATAGGAAAGTAAGAAAAATGAGAGATCATGGTTACTATCAGGTCAAAGTTCCAAAAATATAATTAGTGGTGTGCTGGGCCACAAGACCCTCAACACTTGTTTTAGGGTGTGGAGACTGAGAGACAAATGATGAATAATGTGTAATGGTTGTGAAAACTTGTCCCACTATAGTTGGGAACAACTGTTCTAGGTTACAGTACAAGCAAGAACAAGAGGCAAGTGGAATGTTGAAGAAAGGAGAGATGTTTAAGAGATGCAAAGATTCCAAAGGTAAAGGACAAAAGATAATGTGTGATGACTAGTACAAAGAGGGCTTGTTAGATTGTGTCATAAAGTCCTGAAGTCCTTGCCTACTTTGAGGAGAGCACTGCCACTGAATAATGCTATTCTCTGTGTGCCCAACATTAAGCAGCCAGAGTAGCACATAATGGTTTTCAGTCTCGCGGTGTTTAAGCTCAGTGGAAGGACAAGATTTTAACAGTCAATCCAGATAACTAAACTGTACATTTTTTGAAGGCTGCCTTTAATACTGAAGTTTTATCAGGGCACTAGAAAATTACTG
Source organism: Tadarida brasiliensis (assembly GCA_030848825.1). NCBI lineage: Eukaryota > Metazoa > Chordata > Mammalia > Chiroptera > Molossidae > Tadarida > Tadarida brasiliensis. The sequence continues at coordinate 64,739,566 of CM061270.1, read as the reverse complement.
GCTTATTTTATGAAAGAATAGCCTTTTATCCACTTGGCAAATATTTACTGAATGCAAATTATGTACCAGGTAGCATGCTGCCATCATGAAGACATAGATATTTATGATTTTATTTTGGAAATTTAAATAATTCTTTTTTTGTTGTTAATCCTCACTTGAGGATATTTTTCCATTGATTTTTTTTTTTTTTTAGGGAGAGTGGAAGGGAGGGAGGGAGAGAGAATGAGATAGACCAAGGTGAGAGAGACACATTGATTGGTTGCTCCCGCAGGACCCCAACTGAACCTGCAACCACTGAGCCAAACCAGCCAGGGCCTCTTGTGTCTTTTTAAATGCCTGTCAAGTTCACCACCATCAGGTGTTAGCTTGCTCATTTAAGCATAAAAAAAGGAAGAAGTTTGTATTGTATTCTAATGCTGTGGACCAACAGAAAGTAAATTTTTTGGCTATCAGAAAATACAAGTATTCTAGAACTTCCCAAAGCAACTCTGCTGATAAATGCAAGTGGATAAAAATAAATTTACTGGTTTTATTTTTACATCTACGATGAAACATCATTATCCTAAAAGACAGCAAAGACCTTTTTAGACAAAAGTTGGAGTAAAAATTATAAGTAACATAGTAGTCTATTATTATCTTAGATAATATTTTCTTTTACTTTCAAATCAAAATTTCTTTTGCTTTTGAAATATATTATGATTATCTAGGATCAAACTATTTCAATCTTGACCACTTAAAAATTTCTTTTGCCCCGTGATATAAAACAACTCGCTGGCCTGTACCCGGAAACTACATTAAGGAAAAAGAGAAATTCCAAAGAAATTAAATCATAATTACATATAAAAAATAAATTTTAAAGGATGCTTCCAAAGAAATACACAATACAAAGTAATGTAGTTTGTGTCCTTTTAATAAACACACTTGCATAGTTATATTACAATTTTGTAAAAATAAAAACAGATTACCTCATGCCAAGCGTGTCCAGCATTTGAACAATCTCAATACCTTTAATACTATAGTTTTCAAGACACACAAAATAAAAACTTAAGGCAAAAAACAGCACTTTGCAACAATTTAATAATTTATTACATTACAGTAGCATCACAGCAGCATCCAACAATGCCACTTTAGGCAAAAGTCTCAGAATTTCCATTACAGATTCTATTTACAAGAATTTGTAACTTGGTAAAATTCATTCTAAGAAAATTTGGCAAATAAAGCTATGACTGGAATGGCATTTCTTTCTCTACTTCTCCTCCCCCCCTTGCTTTACTTTAAACTATCAGTATTCACATTGTATTCTAAAACACTAAAATAGCAGTTACATTGTTTTAATAGTTCTATTATTTTAAATGGACTCTACAATGGGTAGGATTGATTTAAATTTTCAAATTTTCTGAAAATTCAGCTTTGGTTTTAGCACTGATTTTTTCACTGCTGGAAAACACATCAGATTTAATCACATACTTTAAAAATGATTATCACATATTACAATTTTTAAATAAATTTTACCTTCTATAGGGTTCAGATTTATTCAGTGGTGTTCCCATTTTAAAATTCTATGTTCCTGATCAACTCTTTCCTTTGAGCATTGCTTTCTAAGCAAACTAAAAGCTGCCTCATATTTAATGAGGAAGAGAAATACATGGCTGAATATGAGGTACTGGAAAGGATTGCATGCACTTTTAAGAAGGTCAAGTTATTATATGTCATCCTATTCCTTTATTTTTAGCTTTCTCTCAAATATATGACAAAATACCTACACAAGGAACATACAGTGAATATGTTTTCCAGGCCAACATTTACCTTAACTATGTCATTATGTGATTTAGTCCATAGGTACCTGATGAATACATTCTTTTCAAATTGAGTACAGATGCTAAATTCATTCTTAATAATCTTCATCAGTGTAAAAGTGAATAATTTGCACTATAAAATACCTTTGAAATAATTTATCAGTGTATTAGGTAAGTCCAAATGAAAAACATAATTTTAAAGAGATGTTATACTGAATCATGTGGCTAATTAGCAGTGGTCTCATTTCTAATCTCAGGGTTCATAATGGATTTAAGGTAACTGTCCTTATTCTGAACCCAACTAAAGGGTGCAAAGCAGAAAGTTCAGAACATTAAAAGGCAAGACCAAGTGATCTGTACAATTTGGAAGATCAGTTGAATTCACAAGGACTCAACTGATTGTACTGTCTCCTTTAGTGACTGCAGGCAAATCTGTTGTTCCACCTGTAAAGTGATATTATTGCTTTCCTACTAATGTCATATTTCATAAAAGTATCATGATGATGCCAAATGCTAAGAATTGAGGTGGTCTGATAATTACAAATCCCTACTACCCCAGGGAGCACACATACATATCACCACACATCCCAAAAACGTGGAGTATTTTGGAACACAGACATTTGAATTTTGTGAAGTTCTAACTAAACTGTTGATTCTTTCTCAAGTGTTGTAAAGTTATGATTTAAGCAATGTATAACTGAAATCATTCATTCATAATGTATAGGCACATTAACATAAATATTGCACAAAATATGCTTTTAACTTAAACTCAAAGACATAAAAACATTTCACTCTTCTTAAAGAACTCTGAGGAAATAAGACTGCTGACTGCACGTGCACTTTTCCTGAAAACACTCTGACATTCATGAACAGTAGATTGCACTGCAGTTTGTAAACATTATAAATTGCATAAACTTCTCATTGATTTCCAAAAATAGTTTAATACTGTCCAGTAAAACTCCTTTTTGTTTCAGCTAAGTACTCGTACATTTATTCATTTTTAATAATGTTTATCATCTTTAAAGTGTTTCCATTCAAGAAAAAGTAAAATACTATGCCAAAGTAGCCAATGTGGCTGAAGAATAGATATTAGCCAGAGAATTCTGGATAGTAAAGTCAATCTTCTAGCCTCAACACAGCTTCATGGACATAAAGGAACACCAGCTCACATACATCTCTCCTTCACTAAGTTTACTCTCGACTAGCTAGATCCTGTATGCTTGCTTGAGGGGCATTCAATCTCTTCAAAGATTCCTCATGATCTCTACTAAATACATTAAGAAGAATGTCAACCAGTGTCCTTTTGTGACCTGGGACATGTGGTCACTTAATTAAAATGGGTAACATGAATTTTGACTTTAAAATGTATCATAGATATAAATGCTCTAAGCTAGGGAAGGTTTCATATCTCACGGTCAATTATGGGAGCCTTTCATTCCTCAAAAATAATACATTTTTAGGTCATCAATGAAGAAGTAACAACTAATTGCTGCAGGACATGACGCAATATCTTCCTTAGCCCACAGCACATGATGACCATAAGGGAACCATCATAATACAGTGCTCCTTCCTGGGCAGCTCAAACAGATGAAACATAGCCTACTCTGCATATACTGATGGGGCAGGTCATTTTCCTCTTCTGAGATAAGAAAAGCTCCCCAAAAGTGTTATTGCTCCTACCCCAAAATATACAGAAAATAGATAAAAGGTTATTTCCAGTTCTTGGCCTTTAACAAATTTAAATACTGGATAGTGGCATATTAGAAAGTAATAGAGTAAACAGTGAATATTTGGGGGCAAATCCCACATTGAACCAATTAGGAGCTCACTGTGATTAGGATTAGATCAAACATAAGAGCAAAACATAAGCAAATTTTATCTGAATTCTACAGTCAATATACAAGTTGCAATAACATTAGAAAAGCATGGCAGCTCATTCCAAGCCAGCGAGAACAGTTTGTGCAAATAGTGGGTCTTTGTGTGTTTGAATTCCCACCATGTAGGGGAAAACTCATGTGCATGCTAATGACCTACAATTACCAAATTTAAAAAGAAGAAAAATGCTAAAGGATGGCAGAGTGAACAGCAGGGAAAGCCACACAAAGACCCACTATCCTTTAACTTGTTACAAATAAATGTTAACTGTAAGTTAGAAACACAAAGAAATAATCACAAGTGGCTCTAACATTCGAACCGAAGTTAATGAATTGTGTAAGAGATATTTGACCAGGGCTGCCTGCCCTGCCTCCACGCTAGAGTCAAACTTGGATAGTGGGTCTCTGGGGTGCTTTCACACTGGAAGACAACATTGGGTCCTATAAAAAGAAAAATGAGGAATAAAATGAACATAAAGAAAATTAAGTGGGTGAGAAAAAATATGACTAATAACATACAACATCAACTAAACAAATTTGAATTATTACTATTCTTAATCTTTAAAAAATATAGTCACGTGCCACTTAACAATGAGGATCTGTTTGAGAAATGCAACAGTCAGGAGATTTCATCATTGTACAAACATCACAGAGTACACTTGCACATAGATGGTATAGCCTACTACACATCTAGGCTATATATGGTGTACCACCACCACCACCACATACAAGGTCTGTCCTTGACCGAAACGTCGTTATGCGGCACACTGACTATATCCTAATTACATAAGAAAATGAAAATAATACTTATAAGGACCCAAGAAACACAAATGGTAATCTAAAAATTTATCCAGTTTTTACTAACTCACACGCCTGGCTGTTCTTCTTTTAGAACAGCTTTTATTTGTTCTTTATATTCCTTAGAGAAGGCTTAACTGGAAAAAGTGTTCCACCACAGAAAAAAAAGATAAATCACCGCCACAACAACGAAACATTTGGAAAACCATCACTTTACATCACAGACACTATAAAAGCCAAATGTACTGACACACTGGAATGCCTCCAGGGATCACCAGCCAAAGTCCTTCCAGACCCAGTAGGTCTGAAAAGTATCTTCCTCTCTCTGATTCAGGAAAGGCGCTTCAGGCATTCCTAATTGATCAGATAGACTGGCAAGCACTAAAAACTGCCAAACCATCAGCAGAGCTTAAAATGGCCATTCATTTAGGTAACCCAAGTTGTTATAATTTCCTTTACCACTTCTGAAACCCTGAGATATTTTGGGAAATATTCAATCCATAAAATCTGGACTCCTCCCACTTCCAAATTGGGAAATTTAGTTGCATTATCTAAAGGAAAGTCTTCTCTCAGGGTGAGGACTATTTTTACAAGCTCCAAAGTAAAAATAATTCATGAATATTTCAAAATTATAGTATAAAATAAATTTGCAATACTTGCACTGAATTATAAGCATGTCTCAGCTATGACTGGGTTACCATTTGTATCTTCTCAAAAACTAAATTAAAATGAAAGGCTAAATTTATTAGATAATTCCACAAGAACGATAAAAATATAAATCACGCCCTGGCCGGTTTGGCTCAGCGGTTAGAGCGTTGGCCTGCGGACCAGAGAGTCCCGGGTTCAGTTCCCACTAAGAGCATGTACCTCAGTTGCAGTTTGTCCCCAGTCCCGGTTGGGGTCGTGTGGGTGGCAACCAGTTGATGTGTCTCTCTCACATCGATGTTTCTCTCCCCACCCCCACCCCCCTGCTCTATCTGCAAAAAAAAAAAAAAAAGTCCTCGAGTGAGGATTAAAAAAAATATCCATCTATCTATATATATATATCACGATGTATTTTGTTAAAAAAAAAAAAAAAAGGTGGGGAAAAGCGACATCCATTTTGAAAAGATAAAAGTATTCCCAAGTATTGTTTGTTCTCTAATTTACTATTAATTCATGTTTATTGTCAAATATAAGAAAGACTAGGTAACTACAAAGAGATAATTTTATGTAATACCAAATATCACACTTAGAGATCTGGACCCTTGTTCTAAAAATAGTGAAATAGATCTTGATTCATATATCTCTTCTGGCATGAGGTATCCATCTAAATAATCACCTAATGAGAATTCTGAAAACAACTTAAATAGTTTTAAAATTTTATTCTTACCTGGATGATGTGTAAGTATGTGAGAAATAAACAGGAAGGTGGCAAAATTAATAGCACATACACTAAAAGGGTAATTTTTAATAGGTAAATAGGATACTTACTATCTACTCTTTATTAAGCTGAAAAAGATCACTGCATGGTGGAAAGGATGGTGGTAAAGGGAAACTGCTGTATAGACTGCTGTCATACCAAGGAGCCCATAAAAGACATAAATTTTTCAGATAAAGTCTAATAGTAAGGTCTGAAGCTAGGAAAATATTATTTAAAATAAAGCAATATAACTTTTGAACTGTGAAAAGTTTTCTTTTTCGCTTTCTTACTTTAAACATTAATATACAATTGTTAAGGATGCTGAGTTTAACATCTGATCCAGAACAATAATAAATGCAGTGCTGCATATGAAAACTTTTGCACTAGCTGAGAAGCAAATAGTTTGATATTACTTACACTGTTGACTTGGATCTGAGTCTGTTGTCATCTTAACATAGTTTGAAGGGAAGAGACCAGTCACCCCATTGATTTCTCCCTGCCACCAGTCAGGATCATCTTTGTTCAAAACATTGATAAGCTGTCCCTTGGAGAAGTTGAGCTCATCTTCATTATTCGCTACATAGTCATACATAGCAATCACCTGACACACTAAAAGAAAAAGAAAAACAAAATAACAAATTAATTATTCCTACAAGGATTACATGTCAAAATTCCCCTAGGATTTAAATTACTCTAATATTAAATGTTCAATTAGCCTAAATTTGCCCTTCAGCTGCTCTCTCCCACCTTCTTTCCCTCATTTCGTTTTACAGAAACTAGAATTTCCAAACTACAGTTAAAAATCTAAGTGAACTGCTTCACTTTAAGTCTGATGGTATAGTAATTCTACTTCAAAAACTTTCAGGGAGTGAAGCAGTTCAAGTATCCACTGAACAGTTGGCTGTTTCTACACAGAACTTTTTAGAAAGGAAGTTCTCATTATAACATACTGTTAGGTAGCAGTATAGAAAGGACACATTTTTAATATTTTTCAGAGGTAGCTGATCTCAGAAGTTGACGAGTTTTAACAAAAATTCTCTATGATGAAACACAAGTTACCCCATTCCATACCAGGATGAAAGGCAGGTGTAGTTCTTTCACTACTTGGACCCAAAAGTTTAACATGGCTAGCAGGAAACCATCCTTTCTGTCTCTTTTTGCCTCTGGCCTGTAAAATTAGCAAAAGGAGTATGAAAGATGAGATTAACACCAATTACTGAGACATAAACTAAAAATTAAAAAATCCCTGTGTAGTAAAGAATTTAACCTTGTTCAAAGAAAGGTCTGGTTTTTGTCTTTGGCTCCTGGGTGGTCATCTCTAAACCTCTGCAATGTCATGACTGATGAGTATCTGAGTTTACCTGGGGGCCCTGACCATGCCAGATAGTCTAACAATGTGATATATGGTGGGTGTTCTGGGAAATGTAGTATGAACTCAACCTCTGGAAAGACTGGAGACTGAGTTCAGCCATATAGGCAGCCAACTATGTCTATGTGATATAGAGCTCCTATAAAACTCTGGACACCGAGGCTCAAGTGAACTTCGTTGCTTGGCAGTCCTCTGTGGGTACTGTTGCCAGGAGAAGTTAATGTTTAGCATGACTCCACTGCGAGAGGACAATTGGAAGCTCTGTGTTTGGAACATTCCTGAGTCTGCGCCATACATCTTTTTCCTTGGCTAATTTTAATCTAAGTCTTTTTGCTATAATAAACTGTGACCATGACTATAGGACAGCAGTCCCCCTTGACACACAGTTTCGCTTTCCACAGTTTCAGTTACCCACAGTCAACTGTAGTCTGAAAATATTAAGTAAAAAATTCCAGAAATAAAGAATTCATAGGTTTTGAGTTGTGTGCTGTTCTGAGTAGCAAGATGAAATCTCACACTGTCCCTCTCTGTCACACCCAGGACATGAATCAGCCCTTTGTCCAGTGTATCTACACTGTATACACTACCTGCCTGTTAGCAAGTAGCCACCCAGGTCATCAGACCCACTGTCATGGCATCGCAGTGGTTGTGTTCATGTAACCCTTATTTTACTTCATAATAACCCAAAAGCACAAGAGTAGTAATACGGGCAATTCGGATATGCCAAAGAGAAGCTAGAAAGTGCTTCCTTTAAGTGAAAGGTGAGTACCATACAATAAAGTATTTTGATAAGAAAGAGACCACATTCACATAACTTTTATTACAGTATACTGTTATACTTTTTCTATTTTACTATTAGTGTCTGTTAATCTCTTACTATGCCTAATTTATAAATTAGACACTATCATAAGTATATATGTATAGGAAAAAAACATGGTATATATAGAGTTCAGTACTATCTGCAGTTTCAGGCCTCCACTGGGGAATCTTATAACATATTGCCCTCAGATAAGGGAGGGCTACTGTAGCTTTCAGTGAATCCTATGAGTTCTCCTAGCAAATAACTGAACTTGAGAGAGGTCCAGGGACCTCCAAACTTACAATTGGTGTCAGAAGTAAGGGTGGTCTTGGGGACCCCTGAATTGCATTGGCCTTCCAGGTCAATATCAAACAACTGAAAGACTCAATATGCATCTCAAAGTGTGGCTGAAAACACTATTTGTAGAAGTCTATTTGGAGATCTTTCAGGCTCAGAGTTATCTGCATATTTCACACAAATAATATTTATAAACTAAAAAGACTTTTCTAGAGTTCTTCTAATAAGTTCAAGCCAGCACTTAAAATGGCACAGCCCACAGTAAACACCTCTTGGGGCTTTGTTAATTAATCGGGAGATCACAAAAAAAATTTGTGGGCAGCCATGTTTTCCACTTAGTTGGGTCAATCTTCAAAGTAAATCAGAAGGTGGAATTTCAGGGGTTATTCAAGAAGATACTGAATTTTGAACATCCTCTGTTCTTTAGGAATTGTAAGACTAAGCTGTAAGAATGAAACATGTTTATCCTCCTTATTACAATCATATATCAGACTTACATAAAAATACAGCTATTGTACCTCTCATTTAGCTTTTAATTCTAAAATGCTCTTTAGTTTTAACCAGTAAGGGAATTTTAGTAGAGAGAAACAAACCTTTCTGTATCAAAACATAGACAATAACTGTCTCTATTAACAATACAGGGACAAAAACAGGCTCATTTATGCCTGCGCTTCCTTTCCTTGCACTGATGTTTCAAAAACATAAGACCCTGTGGGGACAGTTCAATGGGCAGTATTTTCTCAGTACACATCCTGGACCATGTTTTTTTCTCCTAGAGGCTATACTGTAAGACTGAGGTTATCCCAGGCAAAGATGCTGCTATGCTTTCCTTTAAGAAGGTGACCTGTGGTTTATTAAAACAAGTATCACTGGAAAACAATTATGTCTTTAGAGACAATACTCTTCATATTGTTACTTATAATATCAATTCAACTGCGCTAAAAATGAACAGTGAAAAGACTAGAGAGAAACATTATAAACTAAAATGTTAACATATATTATCTCCAAGTGGTATAATTATAGGTGATCTGAAATTTTTATTAGTTTTATTCTCAATGATCATTAAATGTTTTTATAATAAAATTGATAGATGTTATTTAAAGATTATTACCTGTAACTCCCCTTGCCACCACCCACTCATATTTTTCTTTAAAATTAATATTAACTGCCCCGGTGCAAGGCTAAGTTGTTCAGCACCAGAAGCCACATAAGCTGAAGTTACTTGAGCAATCTCTGAAAAGAAAAAAACACAAGAAACTATGAGTTCAAGACCATTAAGCACTTCAGTAATTTTTTCACTTCATTATTATACATACCAGGTTTCTTGTTTGATGTTCCAGATTTGCTACCACTCCCAAAACTCTGTAAGGAGAAGATATACTGTTTTATCATTTTCTAAAAATCCAGATGTAAAAGTACAAAGGTTATTAGGAATTAGAGATGTCTAATTCCCAGGATCCTTGTTTCTTTAAATGAAGAGCAAAATGACCATTAACCTTAAATTAACCAAAAAAGTTGAGAACCCAACACTGTGGGGAGATCTGGTCTGCTAACAGACTACAGCAGAGACAAGTGGCTGATGTGTACGAACTGACTCAACAGGAACAGCTCATTTCCTAATTTCTCCTGAATATTAAATGTGACTATCCAGGCCAAATACACCTTATTCATCAATGGGGTTAGCACCCCATACAACCTACGTGCCCTGGATCTGTTAAGGCATATGTGAGTTTTGCTCCTGCTGCATAGGAGGCAATGTTTTTATTTTTAATTTTTTTGTATGTCCCCCATGAACCTGACCTAAGAACAAAAAATCCTTACTCCAGCAACTATGACCTGTTTGACTTTACAGGGTAAGATGGGCCAACCACATTTCCTCTTTTTAGGAATATGAATAAGAAATGGGAAGAGTTTAAATTTTTTCTGTTAGTGAACGCAACTGTAGTAACAGTACTGAAGCAGAGTTGATGGTGGTCAAGAGCTAACCTTTTTTTGAACACTTTCTATGTAACAGGCACTGTTTTAAGAATGTTAAATATATTAACTTGGAGAATTTTCACAATAGCCCTATTACATAATTATGATTGTCTCCATTTTACAAAGAAGAAAACAGGCACAGAAAAGGGAAGTAACTTGTCTAAGGTCACCTAGCCTCTAAGTGGTAGAGCCAGAAGTGAACCCAGGAAGTCTCAATGGTTCCCAGTGTGGTTTGTGGATCCCTGGGGATGGGCAGTCCTTGATGCCCTTTTCAGGGATCTGGGAGATAAAAACTATTTTCACAATATACTAAGACATTATTTGCCTCTTTCACTGTGTTGGCATTTACACTGGTGGGTAAAATTGCTGATGCTTTAGTAGAATCATGGCAGTGGTGCTAAATTGTACTAGTAATTATAGTATTCTTCACAGCCATGTGCTCAGAGTAAAACAAACAAAGCCAGTCTCACTTAAGAATGTCCTTGATCTAGTGGTAAAAAATGTATTAAATCTTAATCCTTAAGTACACATCTTTTAAAAATCCTGGGTTACTAAATGAAGTGTGCCTAAAGCATTTCTGCTGCACAATGAAGTATGAGGGTTATCTCAAGGAAAAGCACTTATGTGATTAAATTGTGAGCTCAACTAGGTTTTTCATGGAACAACATTTTTATTTGAAAAAATGACTGAATGACAAATTATTCAGATTTGGAATTTAGCAGACCTCTTCTCAAAAATGAATGAAGTAATAAGCTTGTTACTTTAAGGAAAGCTGCAGATAGGATTTTTGCCAATGATAAAATTCAAGCTTTCAAGGGAAAACTAAAATTTTGGAAAACTTTTATCTACCACCATGAGCTTCACATTTTCAAAGTACTTAAAGACTTTTCTATGAGATCAGTGGTGATGGTAACAAACGCGATTTTTTAAATATTACATAATAAAATTTGTCAATGCAGGAACAATTTGTATAACTCAGTGATTCAATATTTCCTAAATGACCAATGAATGATGTTACCAAACCATGCATGGGTAAAAGATCCAGTCAACGCGCAACATAGACTGGTGAATTTTAATGTAACGATAAGAAATGTTCACTGATAATGGCTTGAGATTCCATGCTGTAACAAACCTTTAACAACTGAACACTTGTCAAGTTTTGGTGCAATAATATCAAGGAATAATGTCCACAGTTAACTCAATATAGGCTGAGTCACATTAATGTCAGAGCCTTAAAGTAAATATTTACAAACTCCTTCAAGGTGGTTCCTTGTAAGACTCCCTGAATCTGGAACCCTTCCCGAACTTCAGTTATCATGAGGCCCGGCCCTACCACCTTTGGCTCTCGTTCTTAGAATTTCATCAAATCCTGTCTCCTTTACCTCTCTAACCAGATCCCTATAATAAACTGCTTTATTTGAGCTACATTAAGTGGTTTCCTTGTAACCAAAGCAGCCTGACCGAAACCATATTCATGAGTTTCTGTTTTAAGTATGAACCTTGATAAACAAAATGAAATAATTCTGTTTCTATATCAAAATAACTTTACCTCTTGATCTTTTGGTTTGACATAATTTGATGGAAAAATTCCAGTTTTATCTCCAATACTTCCCGTCCACCATTCTCCATCTTTTTGAGTCACCAATATTTCTTCACCTTCTGAGAATGTCAAATCTCCAGGTTCTACACTTGAATATGAATAAAGTGCAATATACTCTGTAGGAAACAAAGCAAAAAGGAACTAATTTTGGTTGTAAAATTGCAGAAGTTAAAAAATTTATGTTAATTTCTAAGATCCTGAATAAATTCACTCTTAAAGATCTTATGACTTAATATAAAGAGATGTTAATATAGAAAAAAGAATTAATTATTTAGTAATTTCTTAGAAAGAGATTTGACTTCACATAAAACTTTATTGTGGGATTTCTTTTTTTAAATTTGCATCATCATCACCATCATATCATGGAGAATAACCCCAAAACTACAAATAGATATCAGTCTCCTTACTTTATAGAGAGTCAAAATATGAAAAGATTTTTTAACCTCTTATACAAGATATATTTTAATCTGTAGTTGTTTTCTCCTTAATTCTTTTATATACATAGTTACCAAAAAAATGTCCAATATTCAGCCAACATCAATATTAGAGGCCAAATTCCATCACAAGGACCCAGCTCCTAGCCCAGTGTGTGGCATGGAGTAGATGGTCAATAAATATTTGATAATGAATGACCTCAAGAGAAATGTCTAAGTTTTAATACTGGCTTTGGCTCCCATGATTGCTACTTTAGGAGAAGCAGTCCATGACCAGGTTTTAGAGATCTTCCTTTTGAGTTTTAATTTGTCAACATGGAATTTGATCAGTATATCATAAGCTGGCGATGACCAGAAACACCATCGAGAACCCATTTATTATTCTCATTCCCAGTATTACTCAATTTAGCTGATTTGACAAAATAAAAATGATTACAAGGTTTAGGTCTGCTGCAGCAAGCAAGGTTCCTCACTACCTTCCTAGGCTTATTTCACAACACTCACTCCACAGTAAACTTGGAGTTCCAGCCTCACTAGTGACCTGAAGCTCCCCAACCTTTCACAATGATGCCTTGGCTCATGCCACTCCCTTTGTCCACAAGAGCTTCCTCTTCCTTTGTCACTATGCAAGACCCTACTCATTATTTAACAGGATTCAACACTGCCACCTCTGTGGATTCATAGGGCCTACTCAAAACTGTGTTTTGTTCACTCAGGATAGAATTTATTATAATTGTACGTCTATTTCCCCCATTATTCTGTGAGCTTGGAGGCTGTGTTTTATTCATCCTTGTATATTTCAAGCTATAGCATAGAATAGCTAATTGTAGTAGATACTGAACAAATTGCTCAATTTAACATTAAACTGATTTTCTTGAGCAATATAAACATAAACTGTACTTCAACTATTCAACTAATTTTACAATGGACATATACAATTCATTTATAAATCTATAGGGTGGGGCAAAAGTAGGTCTACAGTTTTCACATGAAAAATAATACAATAATACAGAAATAAACTCTGTTTCGTGTACTCACAACTAACCTATTTTTGCCCCACCCTATATAATTATCAATAAAAATAATGTCTGCAAAGATGGTAGACAATCTTTTATTTTTCAGCATATTAACAAGATAAAAATAATTTATTAGCCAAACAACTCGAAATATTTTTCTTTGTAATATTTATGATAAAGTATATATATATATTTTTTTATCCTCACCTGAGGACATTTCTCCATTTTTTGTTCAGACAGAGTGGGAGGGAGAGAGAGAAAGAGAGAGAGGGAGAGAGAGGAAGAGAGGGAAAGAGAGAAACATCGACGTGAAAGGGACACATCGAGTGTCCCTGCCTCCCACACGACCAACCAGGGCCAGGGACAAATTGCAACCGAGGTACGTACCCCTAGCGGGAACCGAACCCGGGTCTCTCTGGACCGCAGGCCGATGCTCCAACCGCTGAGCCAAACCGGCCAGGGCTGATAAAGTATATTTTGATTTCAAATCCTACTTAATGATTTATATGGTACATTGTAATTAAAATGCAATTTGTAAATAACTAAAAGTATTAAAATTTCTTTACATACTAAACAAATATAATCTGGATATATAATAGCAGGAAAACAAAACCCTTTGTATTATCTCATTGCAATACTTTTTATTTATGATCTTATTGCGGCAGTGTATAATGAATTAAAAAAATGTTTCATTGATTTTTAGATAGAGAGGAAGGGAGACGGAGAGAGGAGAGGAAGATTGATGAGAAACATCGATTAGCCCTACTAGGGATGGAGTCTGAAACCTGGGCATGTGCCCTGACGAACTGAACCAGTGACCTCTTGGTGCATGGGTCGTTACTCAATCCACTGAACCAGACTGGTCAAGCGGTGAATTTCTATAGTACTGATTTTCTAAAAGTGCCACATATTTCTATATCCTCAATATTCATGTGAAATAGGCAAGGGGCAGGTTTTCCTAACCTCACTTTGATACTTGACACAGAAGCAGGGAGAATGACAACTGTGGGGAGTCAGATAATTAGTAGGTAATCTGACTCTCATCTAATTTACAAATTGTCAAAAGCTCACCTTCTCCAACTGTACAGGCTGTAGAGGTAGGTTTCTTGTTTACAGCTGCATACAAAGCTTCTGGTCTGCCAAATAAACACACAAACATAAAAAAACAATAATGAAACAAAAAAGGACATCAACAATCAAAAAGCAAGAAAGGTATTTGATGAATACAGCAGGTGTTAGCAGTGAATTCTTTTTTTTTTTTTATCCTCACCCGAGGACATCCTCTTTGCATTTATCTTCAGATAGAGCGGGAGGGAGAGAGGGAGGAAGAGAGAAAGAGAAACATCGATGTGAGAGAGACACATTGACAGCCTCTCCGGTCCGTGGGCCGACGCTCTAACCGCTGAGCCAAGCTGGCCAGGGCAGCAGTGAATTCTTTTAGGGCTTTCTAAAATTAATCTGAATATTGTCTCAGTACACAGGTTATAAATATTCTCTCATACACAAAATCCTAGTGGATTAAGGACTGCCTAATATCAAACTTCTAAATTTTTTAATATACTAAATAATTTCAACATGATTTATTAACAGTTTTTCAAATGTGCAATTATTCTGCCGTCCTAAAGGAACTTAAAAGACACAGTGCATTAGCAAATGGGCAATTATCTGGTAAAGCATATATGCAGCATGGCTTAGAACAGGGAAAAACAAGGGTAATACATAAATTTTATTATTTGTTGAGAGCACACTACATTAAAATACATATATATATATATATATATGTAAATATAATACTGAGCAACATCAGACAATAAAAATATAATAGGACTAAATTTCCAGTTTAACCCAGGAAACTGCCGTCAAAGATCTGGAAAACTGTTGAGTTTAAGTACTAGACATCTAGTACTAGGATGCACCAGGGATCCCCAGGCCCCGTGGGTAAATTATATAGTGAGGCAGTTTTTGGAGGGAACAGAGTGGAACCTTACTACAACTCACGGGGACAACTGAAATGGACTGCCTTATTTAGTGCTGAATTCTCCATTACTGTCAGTTTTCAAGTTACAGGCCTTATCTGTAAAAGGTCAGTAATTGAGTGAAAAGTCAGAAGAAATGCCCTTTACAAAGAATTTAAACTTAAGTCTTTGTACTTAAGTTTTCTTCTCTATAAAATTTTATGGAATTTAAATAAGCTAATTCTTACAAAGCACCAGCATACGCAGGTAATTGTTGTTTCTGTTATCATCACACACTTCTAAATCTAAAATTCCGTGTTAGTCTGAAAAGTAAATTTCTGCATTTGAACTAAAAATTGATACACAGAGTCTCAGCACTGAAAAGATTTTTAAAGATTATTTAGTGTCTTCTTTTCATTCAATCAATTAGAAAACTGAAGATCAAGTAGGTTATTCCATAAAGCCTGGAAAAAAGAGCAGAATCAGAGCTTAAGCCTCTTGATATCCAAAAACCAGTTCCTTTTCTTTCTTTATTTTTTCAATCCTCACCTGAGGATATGTTTTTTGTTTTTTATTGAGAGAGAGAGGAAGGCAGAGAGAAAGAAAGAGAGAAAGAGAGAGAAAGAGAGAGAAAGAGAGAGAGAGAGAGAGAGAGAGAGAGAGAGAGAGAGAGGGAGGGAGGGAGGGAGGAAGAAAAGAAAAGAAAAGAAAAGAAAAGAAAAGAAAAGAAAAGAAAAGAAAAGAAAAGAAAAGAAAAGAAAAGAAAAGAAAGAAGAAAGAAAGAGAAAGAGGGGGGTGGGGAGAGAAAGAGAGAAACACCGATGTGAAAAACATCGATGGGCTGCCTCCTGCTTGCATCCCAGCCGGGGATCAGGAACCTGCAACCTGGGTATGTACGCTGACTGGGAATCAAACCCATGACCCTTCCATGCACAGGACAAGGCTCCAACCAACTGAGACACCCAGCCAGGGTAGACCAGTTCCTTTTTATTAAATCAGATTGCTTTTCTATTTAGGTCAACTTCAACATAAAACACAAGACATAGTTTGCCATAGCTGTACTAGAGTACTTTTTGTATTAAAGATGTCTGATGAGCTGACTCCCCTATAGACTGGGAACTAAAGGCCAGAGACCTTACCTAGTTTCTGCTTTTTGTTTATTTGAAAGGACATTCATTTGCTCCTCTCCTTATTCACTAAGTTAATATGAATGAGCAGCTACTATGCATTAAGATTATACTAGTCAGTGCTTACTTTTGTATTTAAATATTAAAAATGATTTCAACAACAAAAAGTTTACACTAGCCAGAAAAACTAAAAAACACACAAATATTTTAAAAGAAAGATTTGGATCCCACCCTCCTGGAGCTTATGATCTAATAAGGATATGGGGAAGCAAGTAAATAACTACAACAAGGTGTGTGTTATGAGCAATAAGAGGTGATCTTCAAAGAATTCTGGAGGCCCAGAGATGGAATGCCCCACTCTGGCGAAGGGGAGGCTCTCAATAAAGATTTATTTAAGTATCGACAATTTAAAGTAAAAAACAAGAAAGAAATGTTCCAAAGGAAATGAAGAGTAACCTTGCTAAGTGACCTGATGGTACAAGAAAGCAAAAGATCTAAAACTTTAAGTACTTTGAAAACTTGAGAATTCTGCAATAGCTGGAATAATCGATATTCTAAAACTGGTACAAAGATCTGAATGCCTTTTTTCACTCTAGGAAAGACCTTTCTGGTATTCAAACTCAAGCATAAACTTCTTGTTTGACTGCACAGCCAGTCATACTATGGCTGATTCATCAGTGAAAACACCAATATCACACCTAGTGTGAACACACAAAAATGCTTACTCTTCCCACCTCACTTCGCTCCCAGGGATGATTTTGACATAAGATTTTGGAAACCATCCTCTTCCTCCATGCACCTCTCCAAACCACCAATTTTCTTGCTGCTCCAAGACAGTAATAATATCATGTTTTGAGAAGTTCAAGTGGTTATCCTTCTTTGCAGTCCAGGAACAAAGAGCCTGTGCTTTTAGGTTTTCTACAACCTGTCCCTGTGAATACAAAACCACAAAATTAAAAAACAAAACAAAACAATGACAACCATAACTTCTGTTTCCTAGTATATAACATACTTCCTGTTCAAACAGCAGAACAGTTTGTGTGGTGGTGACTTACTACCAATGGTGACGTAAGACAACCTTAATCTACTGACTTAAAATTACATATGGCAGACAACCATCTGAGTAGCCTTCTGTTAAGTTAAAGACTGAATTCCTACCATTCAAGGAAACATCTTGGCATTAAGTATCACTGGTGTAGAAGGTGAGCACTGGCTACTCTACATGTAATAGAACAAATGAAAAGGGAAGAGTTACTGCCTTTTCCCTCCTCCAATGTCCAATGTCTCCTCACTGCAGTGGATTCAGTTGAATCCACAGAATGGAGATGTGGTTGTGCTCAGCCTCTCTCCACTTTTCTGCTTCCTGTCTCTTTGTATTCTTCTTTATTCTTTCTATCCTTCCTCTCTCAGAGGAGTGGTTTTGTTTGGTTAAGAAGGCTAACCTCTTTACCTCTGTTCTAATCTTGTTATACCTTCCCATTTTCTTTTTTTTCTTTATTGATTTTAGAGAGAGAGGAAGGGAGAGGGAGAGAGAGACAGAAACATGGATGAGAGAGAACACTGACTGGCTGCCTCCTGCATGCCCCCCACTGAGGATCGGGCCCACAACCTGGGCATGTGCCCTGACTGGGAATCAAATTGGCAACCTCCTGGTGCACGGGTCTACGCTCAACCAGTGGGTCACACTGGCCGGGTTGCCTTCCCATTTTCTAAAAATATTGTGTAACATTGTGAAGTCCCTCTCCTCAATCTTCCATCTCTCTACTTTTCTACTTACTTCTTCCAAATTCTTTAAAGAAAGAATAATCTTAAACTTACTCCCCAATTTCACCCTTCAATCCATTCTAATTTATGTTCTGAACCCATTATGCTACTGAACTTCTTCTTGACAAGGTCACTGATAACATCAAAGCCAAAAGCTTCTTCCAAACCATATTTTCTCTGATCTCTGAACAGTGCTGACATAACTAAAACCCTTGTAGTTCCTGAAGCTCAATCTCTGGGGATTGATGGCTCCTCTTTGGTCCGGCCCCTTTCCTTTCCTGTTTCACATGATTTCCCTAAACAATTTTATTTATGCCTATAACTTCTCAAATCTGTATCTTAATTGTAACTTTATCCCTGAGCTCCAGACTTTTAAATCAAACTGCCTACTGGGCCTTCCTACCAGGATGTCCTTAAAACAGATACCTAAGTTGCAAGTCTGAAAAGTAATCATGTTTAGAACACACCAAACCCATTCCTCCTACAATGCCTACCCAAGACATGATTATCATGATCCTTTGAGATACTCAAGCTAAAGATTCTGAAGAGGTATCTGCAACTCCAACTTCTTCCTTATTTTCTACATTCAATGGTTTGCCAATTTTATGTTGATTCCTAATACTTTAAAAAATCCATCTCTTCTATACATTTTTATTACTGTGGCACTGCTTCACCACATTAGCTCTTATTACTTAGCTATTGTAATATCCTCCCTTACCTGGTTTCCTTCCTTTGCTTCCTTCCACCAATCTGGCCTCTATACTACTGCCAGAGTTATCTTCCTAAAATATACATCTCAACTCCTCTCTCAGAAACGTTTTGGGGCTTTCCACTGCCAAGTTGCTTAGCATGGTATTACACGCTTCACAAATCAACTTCAACCTCTAGCTATAACTTCACTTTTCTTAACCCTTTCTCTATGAATTCTGTACTCTAGCCACACTATAAATGATTCTTGTTTCCTGCAAACTCCTGGTGTTAACATGCCTCAGTGACTTTCCCCAAATTGCCCTTTCACAGGAATACTTCCCTTCTCTGTTGGGTGACATCTTATTTTCAAAGGTTCTACTCAAATACCTTGTCCTTTGTGAAGCCTGCTCTAATTCCTACAGATTGAATAAGATGCTCTCTCTTCTGTATATGACTCAAGACTTTGTAGAATACGTTTATTATAATACTTCTCATACTTTACAGTTATTTATTTATGTCTGTCTCATTAGATTATGACTTCTTAATGGCAGGAACTTTTTCCATTAAATTTCTAGCACATAATAAAATGCCTGGAACCTACAATCATACAATAAACATTCTGTGAGTGAAGGTGAAATCTGTAGGACTCTATTCTGATGAAGTCTGCAATTTCAAAAAATAATGTAACAATGGCTGTGACAGTTACATCTAAATCAGAGGCTAAATATATATAACACAGTTCCCACACAAATGACTTATTTAGAAAAAATAAAGCCCCGTCTAAATTTCTTCTTACAATAACTACAAATTAAGAACACTATAATCTGATTTGTAAAAATGGTATTTTGAGCTTAAGACTCTTAGCTGCTAGCAACTTGATACTATGAGAATGAATTGTTGAAAAATCTCTAAGTAATAATTTCTTCACATCACATGTAATAAGAATGAAACTAAATGCTACAAACTCTGGTTAAACAAGTAAATGATGCCTTTGTACAAAAATCTTCATTCTATTTTATATGAATCAGGAACAATGTCAAAAAATTAAAGATACGTACCTGTCCATGAATTGGTGACACAGATCCAGGGGACACAGTGCGAGTAAAAGCTGATTTTTTCTGCCATGATGTGTTAACAGTTAGGTTTGAAAAAGATACATTTTGATAATCAGTCACTGATGCTGGCTGATTTGAAGAAAGTGATCTGTAAATATAAAACTTTGATATAAGTATACTTAATTGTTTAGACTCTAATGAAGCACTACCAATGTATCACCTTATATATAATATACATTAAGTTTAAACTCAATTTGTGGAAAAAAAGAAATGTTTTAATTACTAAATTTCAGTACTAAAATTAGAACAGAAGATACTCTTGGAGAGTCCAGTAAGTAGCAGGCTGACATAAATACATATTAGGTATTCATACATTTGCAGAGCTATATAAACTCCATTGTTAACTAAAAACTTACTCAGAAGAAGTTGAGGTAGCAGATAAAGATACTGTAGGAGGAAGTATGGCCTTCTTAGGAGACACCGATTTTTCACTTGATGGCAGTTTTTCTACATAGTTGCATGGAAACCAGCCAAACTTTCCTTGGAAACTACCATAAAGCCAACCAGGTTCTCCTGTGGTTTTTTCATCAACCTATGGAAACAAAAAGAAGGGTTAACAGTGGTTAGAAGTCACACATTTACCATGGAAAGAGATGCAGATTTGAACACAACCACTGAGATACTGCAAGAGTCAATCTGATAACCAAGATGTCAACTAAGTGGCTAATGGGTGGGTAGTATATACAGCATGGATATGCTGGACAATGGGATGATTCATGTCCCATCCGGGACGGAGCACTATTTCATCGTGCTGCTCAGAATGGTGTGCAATTTAAAACTTATGAACTGTTTATTTCTGGAACTTTTTCCATTTAATATTTTCGGACCATGGTTGACCAAGGGTAACTGAAATCACAGAAAGTGAAACTGTGGATTAGAGAGATATTACATTGTATTCAGCTTATGAGAAAAAAAAAACCTTGTTTCCTACCTGTATTATATCCCCAGAATTAAAACTCATCTCATCATGGCTCCTTGCTTCAAAGCGATATAAAGCTCTATAATTCACCAAATCACTAGCTGGCTCACCTAAAGAGAAGATAATTACCATTATTTGCTACTTTCATGCAAACATCTTTGCTATGACTCAGTAAAGAACACTTAAAAAAGAAAAACTGTATGATGAAAATCCAATTGTACAGTGTTGTAGGATTTAAATATCTTGAAGAGTCACAGAATCGCTATAAAAGCAAACAAGGATGTTCATGTTAAGTGAAGCTGGAGGCAGTAAAACAAAGATAACTTGCAGGTGTGCCATGCGCACAGGTTTAAGGGAGTGGTGGCGGCTGAGCTATGCAAAGTGAAAGGAGACTAAGCAGCGAGAGGCTTAGTTTGATCTGTGAAGTCAGAACATAACAGGGAAGAAGAGCATAAAGAGGGAGGTCACAAATGAGAAGATTAGCAAGTAAACAGGGCTGACTGAAGAAAGATCCATACATTTATCGTTATGGTTCTAAAAGAAAAACAAAAGAAGAGCTCACAAATACATTGGATTTGATAAGATTAAAAATATTTTACTTTGTTCATTTGTAGAATAAATGCTTTAGCTTATAAAATTTTCAACATGTTACATAAATAAGGATTTAATGATCTGTACATTCAAAAGAGATATAACAACAACAACATAAAAGTAGTTTAGGAATGGACTGTGAGGTATATCAAAAACAAAGTATATGTTCTAACATTTTTTTAATGTGCAAAGACTTAAAATTTTATTGTTTCATTAAAACAAACAGTTTAGTTACACTGGCTGAATAAAATATTTAAAACTGTTTACTTCAATTATAAAAACCATGTCATGGTCTGTTCATAGTGACGACAACCTTCTTTTCTCAATGTTGTTTTAAGATTTCTACCCTCAGTCTGTTTTAATAAGCTTATACAGTTCTCATCCAAGTTTAATTTAGAAAAAAAGTTTCTTTCTGAATTTAAGATAATCATGTTTTAATTTTCTTTTCCTCTTTTGCCTCTCATCAGAATCTTTTTTTTTTTCTTTTGTTGCTCTGTCTCAGAAAAACCAAATCTTTTATTTTTATCCTTATCCTTACATCGTTTCTCCTCAGTTTTCTTTTCCTCTTCTTGAACTTTTTCTTGTGTCTTTTCTTCCTGGAGTCGCTTTTGTTTTTCTTCTTCCTCCTTTCTAAGATTTTCTCTCCATAAGTTTTCTTTTCCTTGCTTTGCTTTCCTTTACATGAAAGAGAAAGAGTCTGCATAAGGTCCTAAATTTTTTTTGAACAAAATAAAAATATAATAGATCTTGCTCCTGATACACTTAAGAAATATTACATATTTTTAGATATATTATATATTTATATGTAACCTTATATAATTAAATATTTATTATATACCAAAGAGATATGAGTAGCAGGGTATGGAGAAACGGAATGAAGGGGAAAAACCAATTAATTAAGAGAGGAGCCTTGGACCAATAGATGAGCTGGGGAGTAGGACTGACAATTTTCCATACACTCAAATTCTTTCCTGTCAGCCAACCTCCCCAACTCCCACCCCCACTTCCCAAAAGAGGAAAAGAACAGAAATGGAATTCTATCTAAAAATTATGTCTCAATTTCCTTCCCTTCTCTCCTGATTCTGCATGAGGACTGCCTTCCAGCTCTTACTCCTATCACCTAGCTAATCCCTGTGTTTGGGATTTAGTCATTGCTGTGGAAATAGGAAATGCTTCGGACAGATTATCTACTTTTTATATTATCAGTTCAAAGTCTTTTTCATTCGTTAGATAATACAGCACTTTTCCTCTAGAAGTCCATGCTTGCGTACATGTTTCTATGATATCTGATAGCTGCTGCTTGGTTTCTAGCTGGTCAAGATAATCTGTGATCAGACTTATTAGTATCAGAACACTCAACATAGTTCTTCCTTGCATATACTTTTATGAAATTACTAGGAGGCGGAGCTGTCACTACTAAATTTAGCAGCTGTTTCAAGTCTCTGCACACACTATCAGGGGCAGTGAAGACTATGGCTGGATACATCCTGGGATTTACAGGCATTTATGCCCCACCAATATAGAAAACTTGACTTAATTCCATGTCTCTATTCCTATAATTCCTAGAGGAATTTGGAAATCCTAGATAATTCCAAAGACTGTAGACCCACTGAGTCATCATCAACCTTTCCTCCTCATCCCCAAACTGTCTTATTCTTTTTTTAAAAAAAAATTGATCTTAGAGAGGAAGGGAGGGAGAGAGTAAGAGAAAGAAACACTGATGTGAGAGAGAAACATCGTTTGGTTGCCTCCCGTACTCGCCCTGACCAGGGATAGAACCTGCAACCTAGGTATGTACCCTGACAGGGATCCCACAATCTTTTGGTGTATGGGATGACACTCCAACCAACTGACTCACCAGGCCAGGGCTATATTTATGTTTTCTTGTCAGATCAGCAAAAAATATATTTTTTTGGTGTGTCACAGAATTTTAGTAATTAGTAGTTTATGTGTGCCATGAGATGAAAGAGGCTGAATATCGCTGCTCTAAATGAATGGTTCTATGCTTCAGACACCACACTGTCCTACTTCTCTTTGCTATAAATGGAGGCAACTGATGTATCTCGGTGGTACAAAGAGAACAGCACAACATGGAATTCTGCACTCAATCTTATCACTCTACAAAATTAAGTATTTAGTTTTTTTTCATTTTTCAGGTCTGACTCCAAAGTCCATATTTTATAGTAACATTGGTTACTGTAAATTCAGTACATAAAAGAACTGAATTTCTAAAATTTATAATTTAATTAGCATCTTAGCATTTTATTAATATTTATTAATTTTATTAGCATTTTATTTATCCTTTATTCCCCCTTAAATTTTCATAGTCAAACTAGAGATATAGGTAACAAAATTAGAATTCTAATAGCAACACAGTATAATAAATTTATCAGCTATATTACCTTACAGCCTCATCTTCTAGTTTCTTTTTCTGTATTAGCTCTAACCTTTTTCTTTCAATTTCCTTCAACTTGTTACATTTGATCTTATGAAGTTGTTCAAGGGCTAACTGCTGTGTATTGTAGCTTTTCCTCAGCTCCTAAGGAGAACATGAAAATAAATCAATTAGGCCACTGATTTAAATATTTTTCTTATATAAGGTGTCATTTACATTAAAAGACAAATATCTTAAAATAAGTTAAAGTAAAAATATTAAAAGCTTAAAAAATATCTAAATGATTAAAAAATAACTGAATATATATTTAAGCCATGTAGCCACTGAGGACAAATACCTGTTAAAATCATCTACTTTTGTATTAATTCATTTCTAAGGAACACAGAATCTTTATAAGCCAATTCTTTGATTTGGTACTTCATTTTCAATATAAAAGCAGTGCATTAAAACTGTGAGGAAACAATTTGCTTGTTATAACATTTTAAGAGGAATTTCATTCAGCCTTATTTTTGACATATGTAGTTTAATTCAGTACCCATAACTTTTATCCAACAAGATCCTGAAATAACACAGAAACAATTTTTAAATAATTTTGTCAAGAATTAAAAATAGTATCTACATAAAACCATGATTAGAATAAGCCAAAATAATGAAAAGTATTCCAAACAGGAATTGAAATAAACAACTGCTTATTGAACATCTAATTCAATGCAAAGTCCTATAAAGATTCACAAAGAATCCAATCCAAGGCCATCTGACTCCCAAATACAGTCTTTGCTGTTTAAGACTTCTGAATCTCAAGGTAGAGAAAAGTGCCAAAATGTAGGATATAGGTAAGTGCCTTAGCAGAAATTTGTGATTGTCTGTTCAACATTTATTTTCTTTCCCACTTCTTCTAACAGCACCCTTCCTCCTTTTAGGAAACCGATCCCCCTTCTATGTGGCTTTGATGACTGTCAAATCCAATGCTCCTTCACTGGGCCTAACCAATCACAGCACCTCACCTCTCTGGCCAGAATGACTGGTCCAAAAGACATGCACATGATCCAAGATGAGCCCAAACCCTTTCCTGGGATTCAGACATACTGAAGAGAAGAGAAAGAAGTCTTTCTTTCTCTAAGTTCATTAAACTGAGATTAAGATCAACCAGGAGCTGCCCCACTACCAACTAATACCATCAGGGACAGGAATGAAGTTAACACAGAAAAAAGAGAAGCAAAGATTAGAGATAGAGGTGGAGAAAGAGTAAGTACTGGAGGAACTGAATCTCCAGTCTCATTCTTCAGTGTCTAGGAACTGCCCCTGACCAGCAGCTCGCCTACTAATTCGGTTAGTGGTCCTGGTACTCTTCCAATAACCACTCTCTTTAGCTTAACTATTTTGAACTGAGTTTCTTTTACTTGGAATCTATAGAATCTTGAACAAGACAGCGGAAAAGGGCTGGAATAAAACGGAGGAAAACTAAAACAAAACCTCCCCCAAAACCTAAAGGAATTAAAAGAAATGTCATGGCAAAGGTGGGAACTTAGTATTTAGATAGAATGTTTCAGTAAATAAAATGTTGGACATCTACCCACACACAATAACCAACCAATCAACCAAACAACAACAACAAAAACAAACTCTATTTCTTTTCAGGACTAAAATATTTTATAGGTGAATCCTTTTTTTTTCTCCCTCACCCGAGGACATTTTTGCATTTATCTTCAGATAGAGCAGGAAGGAGAAAGGGAGGAAGAGAGAGAGAAACACTGATGTGAAAGAGACACATTGAGTGGTTGCCACCCACACGACCCCAACCGGGGCTGGGGACAAACTGCAACCGAGGTACGTGCCCTTAGCGGGAACCGAACCCGGGACTCTCCGATCCATGGGCGGAGCTCTAACTACTGAACCAAACCGGCCAGGGCTATAGGTGAACCCTTTTAACTTGACTGAAATGGTAGAGCTGATCTTAGAATAGTGTAGTGTCCAGAGACTATGTCCAAAATGACTTGCAGCTTAAGCCAGTAACACAAACACTGCATTCATTGCAAAGTTTCCACACATTTCAGCTTCTATAATTCTCTTTGTCACACCCTTCTCTAAATTCTATTGAAAAGAAGAATACAGTGGTTAAAAGCTGTAAAGCAGCAGTGTGGTTTAGTGATATGGACTCTAGGAGCCTGGACTAAACCAGGCTCTAGGAGTCTAGTGATATGGACTCTGTCAGTGACTAGCTGAGTAAACCTAGGAAAGTTAATTCACAGTTTTTTCATCTGTAAAATGAGTTACAGTACATGCCTCATAGCATTGTGAGGATTGAATGTGTTAATATAGGTAAAGTGTTCATGACAGAGCTGGACACAAAGCTTATTATTGGCTGAAATCATAAATGAGGAGAATTTTAGGTTGAAAAGGAGTGTAAAAAGGAGCCAAATTAATAACTGATCTTAATATGGCTGCAAGGTTAGCCCTCCAACTTAACCTTTAAAATAATGCTACAGGTCGTCCTTTTTCAGCCCCATTCCTCAGTGTCTGAATTGATGGACTTCCTTGTGTTCCCCAAAGCATTCTGTGCATTCCTCTATAACAGCCAATGTCTTCTATCATTGCCTCCTCCACTGGAGTGAGTTTCTTGACAACAGGACTGTCCTTCATCAAGGTATCCCTACCCAAGAGAGAGCCTGCTACAGTGTAGATATTTAATTAGTATTTACTGGATAAATGAAAATGCATAAATAAGTCTGTACATATTAATAAGACTTGAAGAGCACCATAAGGCTTGCCAAAAACATTTCCTCTAATTCATGTCATTGGATTCACTCCTCTGGGTTAAGTCACTGGTTCTAGGAGGTCCTAGATAAATATATCAGTTAACTAAGAACAAGTACACCAATTGGCACTTATGAATAGAACTGTTCTGTCTTAACAGAATGACAGATTATCTTTCTTGTGTTAAGTTCTCTTCTATTCCTAATATGCTAACTTTTTCATTTTAAAATCACAAATAGATATTCAATTTTATCAAATATATTTTCTGCATCTAATGAGATGAGCATACCATTTTTCTCCTAATCTGTTTATATGGCAAATTACAATAAAGATATTTGTATGTCAAATCATACTTGCATGGCTAAGATAAATCCAACTTAGTCATTAGTCATAATGGATTATCCTTTTAATAAATTTTTGCATTCAACTTTTTAATATTGTTCAGAATTTCTGCCTCTGTGAAACTAACCTATAATTAATTATCCTTTCTCATACTGTTCTTATTAGATTTTGATATGTTAATGATAGCTTCATATGGTAAGTTGAGACTATTCCCTTCTTTATATTATGAAACAGCTGTACAGTTTGGAATTACTTGTTCCTTCGGTAAAAACTCTGGGTCTGGATTTTCTTTTAGGCAGTCAGTTTTCCAAATTGCAATTTGGTAATTTCATCTACATTTTTATATTTATGTGCAGAAATCTGTCATAATATCCTCTTATTTTTTAATGTCTAACGTATTTAGTCATATTTCCTTTACACTTCCAATTTTCTTTCTTTCTTTTTTATTTTTAGAGAGAGTGAAGGAGAGAGAAACACTGATTGGTTGCCTCCCACACAACCCTGACAGAGGCCGGGAATCAAACCTACAACCCAGGCACATGCCCCTGACCAGGAATCGAACCTGTGACCCTTTGGTACGAGGGCTGATGCTCTGACCGCTGAGCCAAACTGGCCAGGGCTCTACTTTTTTTTTTTAAATCAGTCTTGCCAAAGTTATATTGATTTTATTAGTCTTGCCCTGGCCAGTTTGGCTCAACAGTTGGAGTGTCGGCCCACAGACCAATGAGTCATGGGTTCGATTCTGGCCAAGAGCACGTATCTCGGTTGAGGTTCGTCCCCGACCCTGGTCGGGGTCGTGAGGGAGGCAACCTGTCAATGTGTCCCTCTCACGTCAATGTTTCTCTCTCTCTCTCTCCCTCCCTCCCACTCTATCTGAAGATAAATGGAAAAATGTCCTCTGATGAGGATTTAAAAAAAAATGTATTAGTCTTTAAAAGAGTCAAATTTTGGATTTCTTTCTTTCTGTTTTGTTTAATCCTCACCTGAAGACATTGTTCCATTAATTTTTAGATAGAGTGGAAGGGAGGGAGGGAGAGAGAAACATCGATGTGGGAGAGACACTTCCCACACAACCCCAACTGGGTCTGGGGATCAAACCTGAACCTGCAACCCAGGTACATGCCTCTGACCGGGAATCAAACCCAAAACCCTTTGATCTGTGGGTGGATATCCTAACCGCTGAGCCACTGTCCAGGGCAAATTTTAGCTTTCTTGATTCTCTGTATTAAATGTGTTTTCTGTTTCATTAATTTCCTTCTACATTTTTTGCTTGATTATGCTAGTCCTTTATAGCTTCGTAAGTTGAACACTTGCACCTTATTAATTTTCAGCTTTGTTCTCTTAATGTAACCATTTAATGTCAAATCCTGACTTATCTGGGTTGAATTTCTGCTCTCTCTCCAGCTGTGTGATCTTGGACACTTGTGTGCACCTAATAACACAGCCTAAAAATTTATTTAAAGGAAAAAAAACTAACAAAAATAAAAGAGAAAGACACAAATCCATAATCATAATAGAAGATTTTATCATACCAATCTCTGTAACTGATAGAACAAGCAGATGAGAAAATCAGCAAATCCAATCATCTTGTCTTCACTCTTCACAGGAGGGCCACAGACTTTTCAAAGGTTTTTTTTAAAAAGAATTCAGGGGGTCCAGGAACAAAACTAATCTTTACTTTCACTAACCTCTATCTGAAATATAGCATTTTCTTCAATTCTAAATATCAGCAACAAACCATCGTAATATTATCTGTACTTATGATATTTTTCACCAACAGAAATCACAGATATTTTTATATTATAGTACAGATAAGCTGATATGTACACATTATATACATCTTGAGTTCAAAATTATGGCATTATTATGTCACTAAATCTTATTTAATTCATTAATATAAAGGCACATAATTACTATTTCACATATTTGTTTTAAAAATATATTGTGACTCATAATTTTCTTTATAATCTTATATATTTCATTTTATACATTTAAAACATGATTCTGAGAAGGGGTCCAGAGGCTTTATCAAACTATTTAAGAGTCTATGGCACAAAAACAGTTAAGAACATCTAGACACAAACATTTATAACCCACATTGTTGCCCAGCAGCTCTTTAGGTCCACACCTCCTACTATTTTACCACATCTTGGAGAGTTTCCCAAGGGAGACTGAAAATTCTCTGATGGAAGGAAGGGAATACTTACTTATATTATGGGTTTGGAAAATGTTTTCTCTTACATCTAGTATATAGCTTATTCAAGTTTTTACTCACAATCCTAAAGACTAGTGTTCCTGATCCTCAAATTAGTTAGCCTGTATAAATCAAAATCTCACCTTGCCTTTATCCCAATTCCTTGGAAGCACAGGTTAAGAACGTAACCCACTGGATATTCTACTGACAGATTCTACTTTCCCTCTAAGGAAAAGCACCTCCCCAATCATTATCCAAAGTCAACAGTGGTGACTTTCCAACACATTAAAGATGTTTTGGAGATTCACGATAATCCCTTTTCTAATAACAACAAAATATTTGTATAGCACATAATAGTTCACAAAGCACTTCCATATATATGCCCTCATTTAATCATTGTAAGACTGCAAAGAAGGAAGAACAGATACTGTCAGCTTATTTTTGTAAATGAAGCAAGCAAAGTTTGGAGGTTAAATGACAAATAGTTACACAACTAGCAAGTGGCATGGATAAGACCAGAACTCTTTCTTTAGATTCCTAGGCCAGTGCTTTTTTCATTGTTCCTCATTGCTAAAGATACAATATTGTGTGAATTTCCTTAACAGAATAATGGCCTATGAAATGTGTCATCTTTTAACCCACTGCCTTTGCTCTTTGTCTTAGTGTGAATTGAGCAAAAGAGTAAAAATCATCACTGATCTTCTACATGTCTATTACATGATCCAATAAAATAATTTCTTAAGATACTTTTAAATATTATACTTGTTTCATCATTAGTAGCCTAAAGGAGTGATCAGATGCTCTACTATCCCAAAGGGTCATAAAATTAGAACTAAGTACCTATCTTCCTTCAAGATCATTGGGACCAATTCCATCTCACCTGCCAGTTGACCTAGCCTTTCTAATCATTCTTTACCACCTGAATTCTCAGCTTTTTAATGTGCTGATCTTTTGATCTGACCCAATACCCCAACCTTCCTCTCATCAGACCACTCCATTGCCCTAGAACTTCTTCTTAATGGTCAGGAAACTTCCACATGCCACATATCTTCTCTGAATGGAAATCCCCTTACCTCCTTGCCTTTTGGGCTGATCCCTCATGAC
Organism: Tadarida brasiliensis; assembly: GCA_030848825.1. Lineage (NCBI taxonomy): Eukaryota > Metazoa > Chordata > Mammalia > Chiroptera > Molossidae > Tadarida > Tadarida brasiliensis. The sequence continues at coordinate 64,709,254 of CM061270.1, read as the reverse complement.
AATGCCTTTCTTCTATTTCTCTCTCAGTTTATTATCACATATTCCACTAAAATTAGGGTCAGGTGGTAACTTTAGTATTTTTCTTTGTTCTTTGTTGCCACTTACAGACATTATTTCTCCTCACTCTTACAAACTCCATGTTTTTCCCAAGGCTCATACCACCTAGCAATACCACTCTTCCCCCTTCCTCTGATTGCTATGTATTGATCACCTGTATTGATCCACATTCACTCATCTTTACCATTCTTCAAATCTTTGATATCCACATAGATGACCTAATCAAAACCTCAACTCTCAGGCGGATTTCCCTAACAATGACCTCTTTTACTCCATATAATCCATTATTAACATTATTATGCCCCGAATCTTGTCATCATCAGAAACTGAATTACCACTGATCAAAAATCCCATTCTTCAAACATAAGTTCTTATCCTTCAAGCTTTTCTTATACCTTGGTATATCCATTTCAACAGGTTTTCACACTCATTCAGACCTCCACTCTGTTGACCCCATCATGCTCTCTTTTTTCATCCGTATCTCTTCCTCTCCTCACATCTCTTCATATCCAATCCATATTTCAGAGTTCCTCTTTATCATAATTATTGAGTCAGGGGTTGTAAGTTCCTTGTCCCTTCCTCTTTGGCCAGGTCTATTAAAACCTCAAACCTGCATAAACCTATGAACTTATTTCATCAGCCTTCTCGGTGCTTACACCTAAGCAGCTAAAATTGGTAGAGAAAAATGATAAAATTAGACATGCTGTTTTCAATTTAAATTCATAACCACCAACTTCAAACAGGCATTCAACATTGCTCAGCACACCTACTGTTTTCCTCTACTAAGCTTGCACCCTCCATCCCCTACTTTTCTCTAGTGAAACTTCCTAATCTTCCATCCATTCTCCTCACTACCAGCTAGTAATATTGCCTCATGAAACCAACAAACCAGATAGAACTCTCTCATCTTTCCATCTCAAAATCAATAAAACTTCTTGCATCTGCACCCATCTTCTTCTAGTCTAATTTGAGTTATTCCATGATCTCAATTGCCCAGGAAGATTCCTTGTAACGGTCTAACTTACTTCCGTTAGTCTTTTTTTTTTTTTTTTTTTTACTTTATTGTTGAATGTATTACAGATGTTCCTCATTTTCCCCCCATTGACCCCCTCCTCCTCATTCCTGCCCCCCTCCTGCTTTTCCCCACACTGTTGTCTGTGTCCATTAGTTATGCATATATACATATAAGTTTTTGGTTTATTTCTTCCCACCCCCCAATCCCCCTTCCCTTTGAGGTTTTCAGTCTAACAACCAATTTGTACTTCTTAATCCCTTCACCTTTTCCCCTCCTCCCCCCAGCCCCCACCCATCTGGTAACCAACAAAAGTTCTCTGTGTCTATGAGAATGTTTCTGTTCTGCTTGTTCATTTTGTTTGTAGATTCAATTGTTGATAGAAATGTATTTATTGCCATTTTGTTTGTTCATATTTTTTTATCTTTTTCTTCAAGAAGACCCTTCAACATTTCATATAATAATGGTTTGGTGGTGATGAACTCCTTTAGCTTTTTCTTGTCATCGATTCTAAATGACAGCTTTGCAGGATAGAGTAATCTTGGTTGTAGGTTCTTGCTTTTCATCACTCTGAATATTTCTTGCCACTCCCTTCTGGCCTGCTAAGTTTCTTTTGAGAAATCAGCTGACAGTCTGATGGCAACTCCCTTGTAGGTAACTAACTGCTTTTCTCTTGCTGCTTTTAAGATTCTTTCTTTGTCTTGAACCTTTTGCATTTTGATGATGATGTGTCTTGGTGTGGGCCTCTTGGGGTTCATTTTGTTTGGGACTCTCTGTGCTTCCTGGACTTGTATGTCTGTTTCCTTCCCCAAGTTAGGGAAGTTTTCTGCCATTATTGTTTCAAATAGGTTTTCGATTTCTTGTTCTCTCTCTTCTCCTTCTGGCACCCCCAAGATGGTAATGTTGGCACGCTTGAAGTTGTCCCAGAGGCTCCTTACACTGTCCTCATTTTTTTGGATTCTTTTTTCTTTTTGCTGTTCTGATTGGGTGATTTTTGCTTCCTTATATTCCAAATCGATGGTTTGCTTCTTGGATTTACCTACTCTACTACTGAATCTGTGTAAACTATTCTTTATTTCAGTTAGTGCCTCCTTCATTTCTGACTGGTCCTTTTTTATGCTCTTGAGGCCCTCTCTAAGTTCACTGAGATTCTCACTAAGTCCATTGAGCATCCTTATAAGCAGTATTTTGAACTCAGCATCTGTTAGGCTGCTTAACTCTATTTCACTTAGTTCTTTTCCTGGAGTTTTGTTCTGTTCTTTCATTTGGGACCTGTTTCTTTGTCTCCTCATTTTGGCTGCCTCCCTGTGTTTGTTTCTATGTATTACTTAGCGAGAGGCATAGGGCTAGCTGAGACCAGATGCTGCTTGTTTGAAAGAATTTAGGAAAAGCTGAAGCAGGATCCAAGACAGGCCAATCCTATGGTCAAGCAACTGGCAACAGCTTGGGTAGGCCTGGAAGTTGGGTGGGGCGGGGCCTCAGGGAATCACCAGGGCGGGGCAAACAGTGTGAGCCAGGTTGCTGGAGTCCCAGATATGGTGGCGTCTGCTGGCCCAGGGAAGGGCTCACCAAAGGAACAAAAGCCTCTGATAGCACATCTGTTCAGGAGAAAGCTGTCTCTCCAGCCCTCGCTCCAATGCCAAACAGCTCAGTTCTTCCCCATATGACTCTGGTGCCTTTCAAGCTGCCTCCCACATGCTGGAGCCTGGAGGGTGGGAGTCCGAGTAACGTGCGCGGGCCCTTTAAGAGGAGCTGCCTGGGACTCCAGCTGCCTCAGCCTCAGTTCCTGCTGGTTTTCCAGCCAGAAGTGATGGGGATTCTCTTCCTGGCACTGGAACCCTGAGCTGGGCTCCTGGTGTGGGACGGGGACCCCTCAGTCCTCAGGGAGGACCTTCCCAGCCGAAGTATCCTCCTAATTTTTATCCGCCACACATGGGTGTGGGACCAGCCTGTAGCGCCTCCGCCCCTCCTACCAGTCTTGATCCTGCGGCTTCTTTAATTTCGTAGTTGTAGGACTTCCATTCAGCTTGATTTCAGGCGGTTTTGAATGATGGTTGTTCTGTAGTTTAGTTGTAACTTTGATGTGGTTGTGGGAGGACGCGATACCGCGTTTACCTACACCGCCATCTTGACCGGAAGTCCCACTTCCGTTAGTCTTGAAGCTACATCCACCAATAAATTTAATTGCATTCACACCCATCTTTCCCTCTGTGTTACAATGGAAGTCTTCTTTTTATCTAATCCTTCAATTTATGTGCTGGATTATCTTAATCTGATTCCCTAGGGACTTAGCTCTATCAACCACCTATTATATATTCAATCTCACTTACTTTCCTCTTCCTTCCCTTCCTCTCTCTTTATTGTCTCCTTCAAATCTGTCTTCCTTCCTCCCTTCCTTTTGCATTTAAAAAATAGCCTCCACTTAAAGAATAAATTACATGGAGTCAGAAGTGTTCCTAAAATGTGACGTATGTGGTTATCTGCTGTTTTTTGACTAATTTCAGACTTTTTTTTCTCATAAACTCTATATAGTAACCCTAAATGCTGCAAATTTTCTGACTGAGACCATTCAAAATCGTTCATTCATTCAACATGCATGTATTGCCACTCACAATGTTCCATGCACTAGGGTACTGGTAATTTGGCAATGAAATATTTGGCTTGAGCAATCTACTGTAAGACACTGAGTTGGATATGGTTGTCTAACCATCCATTTCCATTCTTTTGTCTTAACAGAAACTACCCCTTCACCATGTAGCCATATGCCTCACAGAACACTGATATCACCTCCAAGGCTAGCCCTAGTTCTTTTCCTCCCCCAGCTCTACTGAGGTATAACTGACAAATAAAGATTTTATATATTTAAGGTGTACAACTTGATGTTTCAATATACATATACACTGTGAAATGATCACCACAGTCAATCTAATTAAAATAGCAATCTCCTCACATAGTTCTCTCTCCCTCTCTCCTCAGTGGTAAAAACTTTAAAGATCTACCCTCTTAGAAAATTTCAAGTATACAATACAGTGTTGATAACTATAGTCACCATGCTGCTATATATCAGATCCCAGAGCTTATTCACCTTGCATAACCGAACTCTGTACCCTTTGTCCTTCAAGTCTTTCTTCCAAAAACCAAAGTTTTCCTTTGACCTCATGCTCTCTTCACTCTCCTCTTAAGAGTTGTTCACAGTCACTCAACCCTTCCTCCACTCCCATTCATTCCTGATCTGCTGCAATCCAGCTCCTGCTTGTCACTCAGCTGAAATGGCACTTTCAGAAAGGTCTTCAAAAGATCTCTTTGTTGACAATTCAATGGATATTTTTCATTACTATGGTAATTAATTGCTCTGTATCACTTTGCCATGATGATTAAAGAAGTGACACCACAGCCAGTACTGACCACTCTGACAGTATAGGTCTCATCATCTTTTAGTTTTCTAATTGACCCTGATGAAAGTATCAATAAGCAGTGAAAGGCTGGAAGGCAGGAAGCAGAAGGAAGAAAGTAAAACAAGAGGTAAGAACAATCTGCTGGCCTGTGGAGAATCAAATGCTAAGTGAAGAATCAGACTTGTATGTGTGAGTATAGGCCACAAATCATCATCAAACCCCATTTTACAGATGAAAAAACTTAGGTTTAAATTTTTGCATAATCTGTAGCAAAAGTTATAAAATCAGATAATCTGACCACTCATGATATAACCATAAAGGAAAAGCTGATGCTGTCTTTTCAATTTGCTCTATCTTTGCTTAGGTAACAAATGAGCTCTATTTATCACATTCCTGTCTTCGCTGTGCAAATACACACTACTGCCTATCGCCATCCATTTTAGTCCTGAGTAGAATGCAGTCAAAATGTACTACGGTCATCAACTAGTAAATGTAAAGCACCTTTTTTTAAACAACAGTAAGTCCTCACTTAACGTCGTCAATAGGTTCTTCGACTTTTAAGTGAAACAATGTATAACAAAACCAATTTTACCACAGGCTAATTGTTATAAACAAGAGGTAAGTTCCTATGGCATCTCATCAATATTATAACAAAACGACCTTGAATAAAACATTATTTGAGGACATGCTGTATATTAAAACAGAATTCACTGAGTATTTTAAATACTCATATTCTACATATGACAAAGTGAGCTATTTATTTATACATGTGATTTAAAAACATTTTTATCGGAAGTGCAAGCATACCTAAACATGAAGCCTGGTGACTAGATGTAATGTAACTTAAACTGCCCCTACATTATTGGTTAAGATTTTTCCAAACAGCTACATTAGGAAGCAACTCATTATATACATGATATAACCTAGCCCTAGATTTCAGAAAGTAAGTTTTATTTTAAACAATGATTTTCAGTGATATAGGTAAATGATTTAATCTCACATTCCTTTAGCTTTCTTTTTAATTCAATCAGTAATCATCCAATCAGTTAATCCAACTCACAGGAATGTCATAAGGGAACCAGGTAATATTTCTAAGTATCTGGGGCTCCTCATGAGAAAGGTTACTCTGGGCAACCATACTGATTTCTGGCATTAGACTCAAACAGGCAGTTAGACAGCAGAAGGATATTCAAGCAAGCAGAAAGAAAAAAGGTCTATATTGTATATGTTATTTCAAACAAAGATACTCAGATAAATGCAAAGAATAGTCTAGTTTTTTAAAAAAGAAAACAGTAAAAGTAACTCAAAGAAAAAAAGCTAGATATTAGAAAATAACCTTAAGTAAGAGGAAGAGGTTGTTGAGACAGCTTAGCAGAGACAAAAGGCACTGAAGAACAGAGTCATCCATATTCCCACACTGTAAGATAAGGCAGATAAAAAGCCAATTAAACTATGTACAGATTTTTATAAAAATAATGTAGGGAAGTTAACTTGGCTGGCTTGTCCGTCCATCAATGACAAATTATTTGTTTGTTTTTTTTTTTTTTTTAAAAAAAGCTTTTTCTACCTAATATACACTTGTGTGAAATGTATTAACAGTATGCACCTCAAATTCTCCTCAACTGAACACACATGGTCTCTTTTCTTCTTGTTTATTCTAGAGTTGGTATAATGTCATTCTAAATAAGTTGGCAAGATAAAAGTCACATAGCTGCCTGAAGAGCTATGTAATACTTTATGCTCTGAAAACTTTATGCTCAGTTAGAGAATAACAAGACTTCTCCCAAATTGGAATGATGTCGGGTTTTTAGCTTTTAACATCTTCTTTCATAGGTATAGTTTCAGTATACAACTAATTCCACACAGAATGATAAGCATACAGTATATATTTGGGACTTCTGCTCTGCACTGCAGCAAATAATGAATCATGAACTTATTTTCATGCAAAGGTTATAGTGCCAGAGTATGTTTTAGATTTCACTGATTATTGCATTATTTCACAAAGGTTAATTAAATTAAATTGTAACAAAAAACACAGAAAGAATTTAGTGTGTTAGAAGAGCTTCTACCGCCAGGATTATAATAAATTTTCCATATTCCCCATTTTGGAATTTTGCCGAAGATCATGCTGGCTGAGATCAGTTCTCTAATACTGACAAAGGCAATTATTCTTAAAATGTATAAATGCCATCAAAAACTGAAAACTACGGTACATTATGTGTTTAGTTACATGACACAATGCTTACATCTACAAAGAACATTTAAAACAATCTTGCAATTCCAGTATAGCTAAAATTATAAAAAAGATTATGAAAATGTACTACCTATAAAAATAATAGCTTCACTTATTCATTCTATTAAATCAAAATAAGGAAGGTAAGAAGGCAGCTAACTAAAAATGAATATAATAGAATATAATAAATACCTTTAGTTGATTGTTAAATGAATCCATTTCTGATAGCTTAGATGCAGTTTCTTTTTCAAGCGCATCTAACTGTTCTTTAAGTCTTTGGCATAATTCTTCCTTTTCTAATGACTTTTTATGGAGTAGACCGATCCCTAAATCTGAAATACAAACATCACTCAGTTTACAATTGGTAGAAATTCCTATGTTTTCACAAGTAAATGACATCTGCTGTCTGGTCAAATTGGTGTAGCTAGAGAAAGACAAAGGATGAACATGCATACTGTGTATCAGCTGAAGAGAAAAAACTCAGTGGTTATTCTCCCTTTTCAAATCAGATCCTGGGAAGATCTTCATATAGAAATGTATAAGCATTGGTTCTGTACTCAAAAAGTACCAAGCCTTGAAGTGACGCTCCACTTGGGGTAAGGTGTTTCACAATCTGATCCTTACACTCTCCCTCAATACAATGGGCATCATTTTTAAGGTAATGGATATAAAGCCATTAGTGTAGAGTCTGGCCCACAGTAAATACTCAGTTAACAGCAGCTACTGTTAAAGTAGCTTTCTATTTATTCTTAGTGCTTCCAAAAATAGGGAAATATTCAAAGCAAGGATTCAATAAATACTACTACTGGATTATTTGGTAATGTTACTTTGGGATAGTCAGGCAGGGATGGAGAAACCAGATGGAAATAAATGATATAGATTATATTACAATAAATTAAAATAGAATTCTTACTATCTATTTAAATACATAGTTAAACTTTATTATATTTTTAAAAGTATAGAAATCTAGTATAAAACCATAAAAATAGCCTTGGCCGGTGTGGCTCAGTTGAAGTGTCATCCAGTTCACTGAAAGGTGGTGGGTTAGATTCCGGTCAGGGGTACATACCCAGGTTTCGGGTTCAATCCCCAGTCAGGGTGCATATGGGAGGCAACCAATAGATGTTCTCTCTCACATCAAAGCTTCTCTTTCTCTCCCTTCCTCTCTCTAAAATCAATAAAAAACATATCCTCATGTGAGGGTTAAAAAACTATAAAAATATTTTAAAAGCTAGTGTAAAATGAAATAAAGCATATACAGTAAAGAGTAAAAAAGTCCCCTTCATCTCAGCTCCCAGTTTATTCCCCTTAGGCATTTACATTTAGATATGTTCATAATCAACATTTATTTCCATAGGGTTTTAATGGGATCATATTGTCTACACTGTTCAGTAATTTGTTTTAAATTTAGTAACATCTTATCAATCAAGACATATAAATCTAGCTTCCACACACCAATATGTTTCTTTTCAAGTCTTGCCTAATGTTGCACATTTTCTTTTCTATGTGAATTTGTGAATTATCTTGAAACTTTCATTTAAAGAAATCTGAGTAGAACTGAATATATGGATGAACTGGTAGAGAATAGACATTTTCACAATACTGAGCTAGTCGATTCAGGAATATAATATGTATCTAGTTATTCAAAACTCTTTTACGTTTTATAAGTACTAAATGTTTATAACTGTACATTTCTTCTTTATTCATAACAATAAAAATGCTAATGTAAATGAAACCTTTTTAAATAATATTTTCTAATTAAATACTTTTGATATGCAATGTTACTGATTTTTATACACTGGATTTTTTAAAAATCCAGGCACCTTGTCAAATTATTTTATGATTCTAATAGCTTTCCAGTATTTCAACAAAGATTTAACCATTAAACTACACTTCATCTTTATGCAAGGCACTGCATTAGATTCAATGGCAGGTACAAAAGAAGGATAAGGCATGGATCCTATCCTCAAGTAGTTAAGAGTCTAAGTTGAGAGATAAGCAATGTGAAAAAAAACAGTTCATATACATTCTTAGTACTTTTCAAAATGAACACCATTAATAATGGATATATAAATACTGAATTTGATTGTATTTATCTATGAGCACTGTGTTAGGTAACTGAAAGAGAGAGAGACAAACATGGTACCACAGTGGGCTTTAGAGTCAGACAGACAAGCATTTGAGAACTACTACTGCACGCTCTCAGGCAACTACTTAATCTCTCTGAGCCTCAGTTTTCCCAAGCTTCACATAACAACTACCTCACAGGGCTGTTGTAAAGATGAAAGGAAATAATACATGAAAACTGCCTAGCAAGGTTCTTAGCACATGGTTAGTAATATTAAATGTATGGGGGGAGGACTCTAAGAGATACAGGGCACTTTGCAAATTCCAAATTAAAGCTTCCTTTTTTAAATTGGACTACAGAAATGAATGAATGAATGAATGAATGAATGAATGAATGAATGAATGAATGAATAAATAAATAAATAAATAAATAAATGCTGAATAGGATCACATTCCAGAGAAAGAGTAGCTCTACCAGGTTCCCAAGAAGCCATAGTCTACAATCCATTTCCATCCAAATACTAACAACAATGATGAGGCTGATGACATACTTTCTGCCACTGCACAGATCCTGAGAGGTGGCTCATCTGCCTCTGGAAAACCCATGGAGGGGTGAGATGGGAGCTGATATACTTTTAACAGCCAAGAAAAAAATCATGTGCAAGAAAGACTGACTGAGAAGAGACATGGACATTTAATAATTACTTCTCAGGTACCAAATAGATAAGCTTATTTTGATATTCCTTATAAAAAGTAGTGCTTGATTAAAACTCTGTAACATTTTTTACAAACTTCAAAACATGATTTAATTACTCTGGAAGGTGGGAGACATAATAAGAGTAGTTCACAGTAGTTCTATTCCTGGTGTTTCTTTCATGTAGTAAAGGGCCTTTTAATAGCACAATATTCCAGCTTCTTTCTCATACCCTTCACTAGGTGGTGAAATCAAGATAAGGACCTGGGCATAACGGTCTAGACCCTTGCTTTTTTAGGACTGAGCTGCCCACAGGAAATGTGCATTCTCCTTTTTTCATGCATACAATGTTTTACGGGTGCAGCTGTTCCACTCACAGATAAGCCATGTTGTCTAGTATCAGACTCATCAACAATGAGGTGATATTTTGACCTTTCATATGTCTTGTTCCTTTGCCTTATTTCTCAATTTGTTGAGAACTTGGACAAAAAAGAGTAATGCTAATAATTGGACCTCCCAAGCTGTCAAAAATGTAATAAAGAACCCTGGAAGGGAAAGACTGGCATAGTTAATGAGAAACATTTAGGATACTTTAGCTAGTTCTAACATAACATTTGCAGACTGACTTGACTTTAAATCTTTCTGCTACATTGTTATTGACAATTCTATCCAATGCAGAGATTTTTTTTTTTCTTTCAGTTTCCTGGTTGGGACTCGAATCAAGAAAAATGTCACATTCCCACAAATTATCTTAGCATATTTTGTTCTACAGGTGTGAGAGGGCCAAGCTGGTAAAATTCTTTATGTGAATCAGAGTTAGATGATATCCGAGGTCTGGGAAGGGCATGCCATTCTGCCTAGGCCTATCACTACTACACACTATCACCTTAGAATCCCACAGGTTTAGCCACAGAGTAAAGTCCCCTCCCAAACAGTTCTTTACAATTCATGCAGGATTTGGCCAAAATGCACATACAGTCTGGTATTAGAGCCAAACCTAGATCTTGTTTAATTGTAGTCTAGCATTTTATTTGATTGATAGTTGAAATATATAAATAAAAATCTAATCAAGATAGGAAGACGTATCATGATTATTACTTATTTTATTTTTTTTAATCCTCACCCGAGGATATTTTTCCATTTATTTTCAGATAGAGTGGGAGGGAGGGGGAGAGGGAGAGAGAGAGAGGAGGAGAGAAAGAGAGAGAGAGAGAAAGAAACACTGATGTGAGAGAAACACATCGACTGGTTGCCTCCCACACGACCCCAACCAGGGCCAGGGACCGAACCGCAACTGAGGTACGTGTCCTTGACCAGAATCGAACCTGAGAGTCTTTGGTCCTCGGGCCAATGCTCTAACTGCTGAGCCAAACCGGCCAGGGCTATTACTTATTTTTACTTCTTTTTATTAATATAAGGCTCTAACATTGTGGTATTTTTCACATTAACTTGCAATTTTTAACTACAGACAAAAAAATGTTATTTATAACATAATAATGCTGTCTTAGAAAGTAACAGAATATACTGATACAGGCATTCAGAAAAAAATAAAAGGTAAAACAAAGACTTACCAGGTGTATTACCAAGCTGCATGTTTTTAATTCTTTCATTTAATAATTGCTTCTCAGGTACCAAATAGATAAGCTTATTTTGATATTCCTTATAAAAAAGAAAAAGTAGTGCTTGATTAACACTCTGTAACGTCTACACATTTTTTACAAACTTCAAAACATGATTTAATCACTCTTAAAACTTAGTACAGGAATATGTAGTTGTAAACTGCTCACAACTTATGAATAAACTAGAATGGATGTACATATGATTGAAAATACAAATATTTAAACATAAATCCATTTATGAATTACTGGCTGAAATTAAAAGGTGTGAAGAAAGCCTTTGTTAATGGGTACACCTGGAAGCCGTACAAGTTTCAGCACACTGATGGATGACAGTGGGCCCAAGCTAAGAGGTGCCTTTGGTATCTGCGCTAAGTGTTATATGTAAGCAGGCCATGACACTCTGGAATAAATAAGTGTATATCAAAGAGGGACTAAAAACTCAGGGCTAACTAAGGAGGCAGGTTTAAATCAGATGGGAAGTATTATTTGGTCCTTGCCTCTATCTGCTGTGACAAAGTGAAAAACCAGCTGGTTAACTGCCAGTCCATATAAGAGACATTTGGTAAGAGGACTCTAGAGATACAGAATGCTTCCAGCATCCCTATTCTGCAAACTGTAGTAACTGAACTGGATCCTAATGCACAGGCAAAGAACAGAATAACCCTGAGGGACATATTCAACACTCTCACCACAATTCTAAAAAGAATAATGTTATGTCAAAATTTCCTAAAAGGAGTAGCACTAACCTTAGTTTGTGTATTTATATGTATATTTATTTAAAACTTAAAACACAGAGTGATAAACGTCCATTTATGTATAAATATGAAGCAGAACTTAACCAGAAGTCTACCAGAGTATTAGGGGTCTATAAGCTTCCTGATGTTATAGACAAGATTGTGTATATTCACGTCCTTCTGGGAAGGTGGTCTATCAGAGACTCAAAGAGGTTCTTAATCCCAAAACCAAAACCATTCTATTAGGAAGAATTATTCATTAATGTTCATGCTTAAGGACAATTCAGCAGCAAAGGACTTACCTGAAGTTCTTGTTGAAGCTGCTTGATTTCCATAATTTCCAGGTCACACTGCTTATCCAGAACTTCCAGCTCAGTCTTTTGAGTTTGTTTTCTGAGTCGGACATCTTGAAGTCTGCCTGAGATCTGCTGATGTTTGCCATTCTATAGGAAGAGCATATAAATATAGAGTAGCATAAAATGCTAATAGAAAATGTTATCAGGAAAACATTTTATTTAAATTTTTGAATGTCATTTATACTCAGTTTAAGATAAATGTCTAAAACCAAGCGGAGTATGTTTTTGAGTTGTATCTTTTACTCAAGAAAATTGTTAGCAAGAAAAACACCATTTTCAGAGAGCAAGAACCCATATATTAGGATGAGAAAGCACAAATATAACACACTAATTTTTTTTCTGAGTTCAGCATTGAGGCATTAATTTATAATATTGAAATAGAGACAATCTCAAAGAATAACGAGGAATAAATGCTGCATGTGGCATCACCTTCTTCTTCTTTTTTTTTTTTTTTCCAATCCTCATCTGAGGATATTTTTCCATTGACTTTCTATAGATAGAGTGAAAGGGAGGGAGGGAGAGAGAGAAAAAACATCAATGTGGAGAGACACATCAATTGGTTGACAGGGCTGGGGATTGAACCTACAACCGAGATACGTGCCCTTGACTGGGAATCAAACCCGTGACTCTTCGGTCAAAGGCCGATGCTCTAACTGCTGAGCCAAACTGGCCAGGGTTAGCATTAGTTTCTTTGAGCTTCTATTTCTACCCTCAATGCTACCATATAATTTCCTCTAATCAAAGTCCAGGGGGCCTTTTTGGCTACAATTCTCTTTTCCTAAAACAACGATCCTTTTCCCTTTCTTTCTGAGAAGCAGTCAAAAATAGCAGAGATTCTCAGCGGAGGCTAAGAAGAGGGTTGAGGTGTCATGGGCTGAATTGTGTTTCCCCAAAATTCATGTTATATCCTAACCCTCAGTACCTCAGAATGTGACTGTACTTGGCCTTTAAAGAGGCAATTAAGGGTTAATTGAGATCATATGAGTGGGCCCTAATCCAATCTGATTGCTGTCCTTATAAGAAGAAAAAAATTGGATACAATACATACTAAAGAGATGTAGAAGCAGAGGAAAGACCATGTGAGGGCACAGCAAGAAGGCAAACATCTGCAAATAGAGAGATTTCAAAGGAAACCAAACCTGCTAACACCTTGATCTTGAACTTATAGCCTCTAGAGCTGTGAGAAAATAATTTCTGTAGTTTAAGCCACCTGGTCTGTGGTATTTTGTATGGCAGCCTCAGCAAACTAATACAGTGGGATGTGGAGAAATGAGACCCATGGGTGATCAAAATTTCATATTTGAGAAATACATACTAAAGGGAAAATGCTGTGTTCATCCTAGAGCTCATGTTATCTTCTTCAGCATGAATAAGCACAGGCTCTGTACCTCTTCAGATGCTCCACAAAAATCTATGCTACTGCTTGGTACATTTCCCCAGTTCTTGAGGGGAAAATCTTCAATCTTAAGGTATCCTCCCATTATATTTTTAAGGAAAAATATATATTCAAGATAATGGGTTCCCCATCCCTGTGGTTGGGGATGTCTGGCCCGCAGACCATATAAGGCCCGTTAAACCAATATCAGCTAACATCACATGCCTCATCAAATTAGCCTGACCAAATATAGCAGGCTAATTTTTAAGTTGATAATTTTATATGGCCTTCGAATGATGTTATAAGTATCCAAATGGCCCTTGGCAGAAAAATGGTTCCCCACCCTGGTTAGACAGATATTCCTTTAGCTACACAAAACAATTGAAGTTTTTTAGGCCTGTTTTGTAATACTGTGGCATGATTAATAATTGTGTTATGCTTTCCTATCCATTTGAAGGCATAAAATAGTACCTTTATAACTAAAATATTGTGATAATTTAAAAATGTAATTCAAGTCATCCACTAAATAATGAAATAAGATCTAAATTTGGCTATACCACATGGTTACATATACATTTCTGCAAAACCTTACTCTACTATTAGATCAGACTTATGGGATGCTAGGGTCATAGTAGAATAGTATGCCTTACCCAGACCTTTTATAGCCTCTCACCTTACATTTCAAAGTCTTTTAACAACTTGACCCTCTGATATCTGATGTGCAAAAATTATAAGTATAATGGCCAATATGAGCTAATAACTACAGTCTGGCAGAACTGAAAGAAATTGTAATAAATCATTTATGTCAGCAGTTTCAAATAACTTTTTCTTTTTGGCGGTAGAATCCTTTTTTCCAAGCAAATCTTAGATAAAATGCCAGTAAAAGTAAAGCAGACAAATGTGGAGCTTCTCTATGGTGAAGCGTGGGAAGAACTGGGAAAGGTGACCACTGTCCTGGCCTCACAGCTGCCCGCTCCCACCTTCCAGTTATTCCTCTGTAGGCCACCTTCCAGAGACCAATGTGAAAACAGGAAATTACTGAGCTAGCACAACTTTTTATTTCATAAATGGGCAAAGTAAGGCACAGAGAAGGGAAATGTCTTGCCTAAGATTACACCATTTGTCAGCATCTGAACTGAGACCGCATATAATTCTCAGCATTCTGAGTCACTTAGTAAACTATGCTGTCCAGTTAAAAAGCACATATGAAAATACAACTGTTTAATTATATTAAAACACAATGTACTCATGAGGTAGATTTAAAAACAATGACATTTTCAACAGGTAACTCTAGCATCATTCAGATAAATTTCACTTAAACTTCAGCCATACCAGTGCTTCCAACTCGAGATGAAGACTCTTCTTTTTAGAGTTTAACCTGACAATTTCTTCCTGTTCTCTATTCCTTTGATTGAGAAGCTCCTGTCTACGAATTCTCTCCCACTCTAGACGACGTTGTCTTTCAAGTTCCTGTTTTGCTGCCTGAGAATAATGAATTAAAGTTAATTTCTAAATGAACAATTTTGCGTAATTAAAAAACTGATAAGATGACAAAATAAAAGAGAGGCAGGATTTGAGTGCTTATCTATGGATAACTGGGCCAATCTAGTTTTATCAATGGGCCTAAATTAAAGAACTTCCACAAAAGTGAGTTCATCCATCAGATTTACTTATTCATAGGACCCTCATCTTGTTGTAGTTACTTCTCTCTTAATAAATAAAAGGATGATTTCATAAAAATATATGTTACTAGGAATAACTGCACCTTCATTCTAGTACCAGGGAAGAAAACAACTTCTATTCATATTATTTCAGCGTCACTATAATTTACGGTGTTCCATCTCCAGCCCTTTAAACACAGCCAGTCCTCCTAAGAAACCCACACAACACCATTTACCCCAAGGACCTGCGCGAGCCCAGCCTCTTGATTCTCACCAGACCTTTGACTCCCCACTCTCACCTTTCTGCCTCTCCAATTCCTTGGTCTCTTCATTCTGGATCCTAAGCTCACGTTTGTTTAATAACCTGATCTAACTGACTCCTTCCTCTGGCTCATTACCCTTAGCTCCTCACTCTGCTCTGCAATCAATCCTCCTTTGAGATGTCACCCGCATACATGCTTTTTCTACCACTTATTGGCCCTGAAAACCCCTCATAGGCAAGATTCAGATTTGTATAAAATAAGTAAGAATGAGGAAAAGCCACAACAAAACCAACCATTTTTTTAATTGAAGTAAATATAGCCACTTATTAAATGTAATGATTTTCTTAGGAAATGAAATAACTAAAAATAACCTCTCGTCTTTCTATCTCTTTTCTCCTTTCTTCCTCCCGTTGTCTCTCCAATTCCCTCTGCTTCTCCAAGCGTTTTTCTAATTCAAGTTGTTTCTTCCATTCTTGTTCTTGTAATTCTCTCTGTTTTCGCTCCCATTCTTCCTTTTCTTTCTGGGCTTTACGCTCTGCTTCCCTCTGTTGCTGCTCCATCAGGGCTTGGCGTCGCTTCTCCAGTTCCATGTTCCCCCGCTCATAGTTGGCTTTCCGCTTGTCCTCAAAAGTAACTAAATAAGGTACATTATAAGCATCCTCACACATGAAGAGCAATCCAGTTTCAACACACTCATGCCTTGTGATCATTTGAGTGCGATTACTCTTTGGCTACTTCTCCTAAGGATAATTTTAACTCAAATGTAAATAGTAAAATATTTCTGTTCTAAGAAGATTCATTTTTAGAAAAAAAATTTCTACGTTTGAATCCACCCAAGAGAGAAATAATTTTAAGTATTCCTGCCAATCAAAATATTTTTTCAACTTTTTTCTCAGCATTTCTTCCAAGGACAACCAAAGTTGGATGGCTATACATTTGTTTTATTTGATGTGTGCCATTAGCTTTTTAATATTTTAAAATATCTACATATTTTTTCAACTAATATTTAAATTTTGTTTTAAAGCTAAAGATTTCAACACAAAGCTTGCTCTAATTTTTCCTGAAGTGGGAGAAACACTTTACCTAGGATGTCTAATATACATATTCTTGCCAAATACACATACAGTCTCTTCCTCTTACATACTCTCTCAATTTTGACAATCTTAATTTCATTGATGTAAAAACCCATCCCATTCATCAAATAGTTTCTTGTATAGCATATAAAATATTTAAAATGTAAAAATTCTAAATATTTATTTACATTTCAAGGTAACATTTAAGAGAATTCACTATAAATACACAACTAAGACCCTCAATGTTACCTGGTAATTTTTTCTGAGGTTCCTCTTCTTGTATTTTCTGATATGAAGGCAGAGTTCCATTAATAGAATCAGTTTGCTTTCCTCCTCTAAGAAAAGTAAACAACAAATAAATTTAGCATCAAGCAGTCTGGGAATTTTTAGACTAGACTATATAGACTACCAATGACCAGAGCAAGTTATTATTTAGAATATTGTATTAAACATATTTAAAACACAGTACGGTCCATAGTAACAACGAACAGCAGTATATGGATGGTCAAGCCAGAGAGATCTGGATTCAAATCAGCCAATCATTGTTCTTGGGTAAGTTTATTCTAAATCTCTTTAGTCATCAGTTTTTTTTTTATCAGTAACACAATGAAAACACACCTACTTCTAATATCAATTCCTTTTTGATAATTCATTAAATTCCAAAATCAAATGTCAGTGTAAATGTTTAACTCTAAGTAATAAAGTATAATAATACTCATATCTGCCAAGTGATCACAACCAGCCCTCTTCACCTCCAGAGGCACTCACCTGAAAGATGGAGGGACCAGCTCAGGAGGTAAAGTCAGAGGCAAAGGCTGTCCAGCTTTGGCCATGTCAGTAAGGTGCATTGCAAGGATAAACTCTTCAGCTTTTAGCTGTCCATCACCATCAATGTCAGCCAGAGTCCTAAAGAAAATGTGAAAATTCACAACTGAGAAAATAAGTCTCAGTTTGCAGTAAAATATTTTCAAAATAATTCAATTTTATATATTTAAAACAAGAACAATGATAGTGCCCTGGCTGGTGTGGCTCAGTTGTTTGGGCATTGTCCCGTGCACTGAAATGTTGCTGGTTTGATTCCTAGTCAGGGCACATGCCAGGGTTACAGGCTTGATCCCTGGTTGGGGGCGCGCAGGAGGCAGCCGATAGATGTTTTGCTCTCACATCAGTGTTTCTCTCTCCCTCTTCCTTTTCTCTCTCTCTAAAAGTCAATAAAAAATCTTAAAAAAAATAATGATAGTAAAACAGTTACCATAACATATTTTAATGAAATGTAGAAAAGTGAGCTAATTTTACCCTTAGTTTCATATCACAAATGAGAGAAAATAAACTTTTAAATAGAAAGAAAAATCTCAAAAAGTGGACTGTCTTTTTTCATGGTTAATTCACCTATCAAATCACATTTAATTCTACATTAAAGCTGAGGTATTCTTTAATTCTCCATAGTAAGGCATTCTATAAAAGCAAGCTAGTTTTAGTTATAATTAAATGCCAAATTCTCAAGAATAACATTTTGCACAATTTTATTTGCTTTCAAGGTTGCATTAACTTTCAAGTAGCTACTTCGATGGAACATGTCTGAGTCACAAACTTTTACAGAAACAATATCTTTTTTATAATAGAAGATGGATAGTTAAAAATCATAATTAATGGACAAACTCACCAAATAGTAGCTAGCTGAGTTTGAGAAAGATTTGACTGAAGAAGGGCATTTCTAGCTTGAAAACCTGATTGAATGGGAAAAATATTAAAAAAAAGAAAAATTTTTAGCCTCTTTAAAGTCACACAAATTCTAATAACTGTACCTGTAAAATAACACTACTGCTATCCTAGGAACTTTTATCATCAAAACTTTTACCACATGCCAGGGAGCATTCAGTAGTAATCAAAACAAACACATTCCCTGTCCCCAAGGAATTTAAAATCAGAATTAGTACTCTTATCATAAAGAGTACACAACTGACAGATGTGAAGGACTGAGCTACCAGTACAGAAAGTATTTAGAAGCCAAGTTCTAGTTTCCTTAGCATTTTCAGATCTTCTCTTATCTCTCTGATCATTCCTCTACTCTTGTCTCTACTCTTCCTTTTCTAAATGACTTGTAAATGTTGGCATTCCCCAAAGATCTGTCCTGGGCATTCTTTTCTTTCTGTGTGTTCACATTCATTTCTAGGACTTTAAATAGCACCTAGAGGCTGGTGATTCCCAAATGTACATCCCCAGTCCAAACCTCTCCTCTAAGTTTAGACTTCTATGTGCAACTGAAAAATCTACTCATGTATTTCACAAACCAAATACATTTAAAACTACTCTCTCAAACCCCATCCACTCCTCTTCCTAATCTTCACCCAAACCATTCTCCCTGTCTTCCTTTCTCTATGGCATCACTGTCTATTCGGTGGCTCAAGCCAGAAATCAGTCACACTTGATCCCTCCCCTCTCCTGTACCCACATCCAACATCAAGTCTTACAATTCTAAATCACTGCACGTCTGGGTCCTTCTCACCCTTTCAGTCTCAATTTAATGTCACCTACTCTGAAAGACCTTTTCTGTCTACCCTATCACTTCCTGCTCGCTTCCTTCATATCTCATATCAAAATCTGTAATGTAACATTTATTTGTTCATTTACCTGTTTGTCTGTTTCCCCTATTAAGTTCTATAAAAATAAAAACTGTGACTGCTCTATTCACTAATGTATATGCCATGCCCGGTACATACATGCTTAATAAATATTTGCTAAAGTAATGAAAAAAGTTTAATTCAAAGTTCTCTATCTAAGGTGCAATGGGGACTTATGTGAAAGCATCCGACAGTAATAATAGCTAACAATCACTGAATGCTTACTATGAATAGTAAACTGTTTAACTTTTCTCTCCCTCAGTGAGAAAACAAAAATATGTTTCTGTAACAGGCTTCCTGATCTTCAATGAAAACATTTCAGAACAGAAAATCCCTGTCTTCTTGAGAGGAACATTTAGTCCTGATAAGTTAATCTGAGATTTTCTGATGACAGATGAAATCATGTAGCTTCTCTAGGAAAGGTATCTCTAGTCAGTACAGCAGGTGAACTCTCACTCTCACTCTCAGGTGACCGAGCCAGCAGCACCAGAAGAGTCAGCCCGAGTCAAAGCTGGTCCTAACACCTCTGCACAGAAGAGAGCAAGCAGTGCATCTGTCAACTCTTCTTCTGCAACAGCTACAAAAGTACAAATGCCACTAAACCCAATGTTTCACTGAGCTTTGAACACAGACGTCTGCTTAATCAAAGCTACATACACAATATGCAATAAACACAAATATACCATGCATTATGCAAGAGAATGTTTAAATTATATCACTTAAGAACTTTCATTTTTTTTTTTTTAATCCTCAACTGAGGATATTTTTCCATTTATATTCAGATAGAGTGGGAGGGAGGGAGAGAGAGAGAAACATCGATGTGAGAGAAACACATCAACTGGTCGCCTCCCGCATGACCCTGACCAGGGCCAGGGGCCAAATCGCAACCGAGGTACATGCGCCCTTGCTGGAATTGAACCCGCAACTCTTTGGTCCACAGGCTGACGCTCTAACCGCTGATCCAAACCAGCCAGGGCTCATTCTTCTTTTTTAAAATCTGGCCATTTAATAGAAATCAAGTAAGGAAAAAACACTGATGACAGTTCACAGCCTCACTTAGCTAATTATTTCTCAGTGAGCTTTGATGATGTTTTTGTGTTAAAAGGAGGATTCTTCCAATAGAGAGAAATGGAAGGCTATTTCAAGCATAAAAGAGGTTCAGTAACTAAGGTTTCAGCTCTTGGACGAAGGTAACAGAATAGATTCTTTAGCACTAGGTGACAGAGCAAACAGGATGAAGAAGAGAAGGAATGTAAATGGTTAAAAGCATACTGGGGGAAGTTTATACATGTGCAGGCAAAGTCTGAATAATACAGAGAGCTACAGCGAGCCAGCAGAGTGCTTTACTAAGAAAAGCTCACTTGGCCCAGCTGGTGTGGCTCAGTGGTTGAGCATCGACCCATGCACCAAGAGGCTGCCGGATCGATTCCCGGTCAGGGCACATGCCCAGGTTCTGGGCCCAATCCCCAGTGGGGGGCATGCAGGAGGCAGCCAATTGATGTTCTCTCTCATTGATGTTTCTATCTCTCTCTCCCTCTCCCTTCCTCTCTCTCTAAAATCAATAAAGAAAAAAAGAAAGAAAAGAAAACTCATTTGAACATATATAACGTCAGTCTGCCGATCCTTTGGATATCCTATTTCCTGTGCCTATAATGCCAGTCCCTCCATTCTCTACCTGGCAGTCTAAGATCCAGCTCAAATGTCATCTCTTTTGTGAAACTCTCTCTTATTTTCTGTTAGTTACTTTCTCATCTATATTAATCACAGCACTTTTAAATCATTCATCAAACTCTGTGATTATGTGACCTATTACTATGGGCTCTTCAAAGATATGGGCCATGTCTTCCTTCCCTCTGCATTCCAGTACCTCACAGAGTGCCTGGAAGATACATGACTCAGGAAATATTTGAGTCAATGAATGAATTTAAATAAATCATGATTAAGATTTAGGAGACAAGCCCTTGGCCGGTTTGGCTCAGCAGTTAAAGCGTTGGCCGGTGGACCAAACAGTCGAGGGTTCATTCTGGTCAAGGGCATGTACCTCAATTGTGGTTTGTCCCCGACCAGGGTCGGGGTTGTGTGGGAGGCAACCAGCCGATGTGTCTTTCTCACATCGATGTTTCTCTCACTCTCTTTCTCCCCCCGCTCCCTCCCTCCCACTCTGAAGATAAATGGAAAAATATCATCGGGTGAGGATTTTAGAAAGATTTAGGAGGAAGGGTCCTGGCCGATTTGGCTCAGCAGTTAGAGTGTCAGCCCGCAGACCAAGGGGTCTCAGGTTCTATTCCTGATCAAGGGCTTGTACCTGGGTTGCAGGTTGTGCAGGAGGCAACCAATCGATGTGTCTCTCACATCGATGTTTCTCTCTTTCTCCTTCCCTCTGAAAATCAATGGAAAAAATATCCTTGGGTGAGTATTAAAAAAAAAAAAAAAGATTTAGGAGGAAGAGAACAACAGAAGGGAAAAATTAGACCGCCAACATTCATTGACCAAGGCAAGGCATAACATGTAAGCCTAGGTCAGCCCTGTCCTCATGTACCTGGGGACACCAGAAGCAACCTCTCTTTTCAAAGAAAATCAATCCTTCCCTTAACTATGGATGCACAGCCTTACTCTTGTAGGTCTAAGAATAATAATATTCTCTAAAAATAAAACAATACTCAACCTTTATTCAATATGGCATATACAAATAAAAGAGATCATCTCCTTCGTATTCCAACACAAACCCACCTTTGTTTACACTGTATGTTCGAAGCACACACATAAAGTGTACTGTTAGATGAGTTTTTACACACACGGAACCAACTATATGAAGATACAGAAGGTTTCCAGCACCCCAGAAGGTTTGGGCACAGCCCCTTCCCAACAGAGTAACTACACTACTCTGATTTCTATCAACACCAACTAGGCTTCCTGTTCTCCAGCTACATATAAATGAATTAAACAGTATGGATCTTGTGTGCCAGGCTTCTTTCATTCAATACAATACCTATGAAATGCATTCATTCATATTTATTGCTGTAAAGTATTGTTATAGAAATACATTATTTATTTATCCATCCTCCTGTTAATACACACTTAGACTGTTTTTTTTGGACGGTTTTAATGAAGCTGCCATGAACATTCTAATACATATCATGTTAGTCCACTTTTGTTAATGTGAAAAAAGAAACTTCTTTAATGCCAAATATAAGGCCCAAGCAATTTTTTTTTTTTTTCAAAGAAATCATGACCTTACATTAATTTCAAGTATGTCTGAATATTTCACAGAATCTAAGATGCCATTGATTTTAAGACACACCACCATCATTTTATACAACAGTAAGAAATAAAAGAACACTGCCAGTGAAATCATGACATAGTGTCAACACACCACTGATGGTAACTACATTGCTATTTCAGAGAGGTTAAAATGTTTTTTAATAACATTTTGAAAAGACTTCTTTTCATTCTCCAAACATGCCATGTACTTTCAGCTCTTAAGAATTCTTACTCTGTAACTTCAAATGCCCTCATCTTCAATCTCTAGCTGTCCAAATCCTAACTTAAAAATATAGTATACCTTGTTTCACACAATTTGATAAAATTATAGAAATTTTTAATTAATATTTGATACATTTAAAATATAGTGTATTTGTAAGTTACAAACTATAATAATAAAAGTCATCCACGACCTAACACACACCTTAACTAGATTATTACTAAATGCTTTGAAGCTGTGTTCCCTAAATTTAACTGCATGTCTCCAGAAGAAATAACTACTATCCTGAATTCTGTATGCATATTCCCTTTGCCTTAAAAAAAAAAGCTTTTATCACATAAGTGTCCATCTTTAAAGAAAATACTGCATATTTTTCCTTGTCTATCACCTCCTAAAACCATATTGCTTCCTTGCCCCACTGCACAACTAGAGATCCTATACACCTATTTCATAGACTTCTTTTCATTCTCCAAACATGCCATGTACTTTCAGCTCTTAAGAATTCTTACTCTGTAACTTCAAATGCCCTCATCTTCAATCTCTAGCTGTCCAAATCCTGTCTTTTACGATAGAGCTTAAATGGTCCCTTCCTATAAGCTGTTTTATCTGATTGCCTAAGTATTACTATATTCCATTCTGTGTTCCCTAGCACTTTAAAGTTCTATTACTTTCAAACACTTATTTTACTAAACTGTAATTCGTTGCTGAGTAAAGAGATGGAAAAGTCAGAAGGTGGGAATTCTATTTGCCTATTACCCTCTGTTTATATCCCCTTCACTATCCTCAATTAGTAAAGTTTGGATGTTTGTTCTAGCAAGGACTCAAATATTCTATGGGGGGAGGGGATGTCTAAGGACAAGTTTTATGGCTATCTTTGGGTTCAAGCATTAAAGGATAAGCAATGCTCATGTGAAGTTGTAGGAAGGGCAAGCAGAGCAAGATCCATATAAGGAAGGGGATTCTCAGGGAACTGAGCTGAGGCTGTCCCACATACTCCCTCTTGTCATGTGAGCTTCTCTATTCACTCACTACACTGGAGGATGAGGTTTGATCTTCTCAAGGGCGAGGTCTTTTGGGTGTACATCTGTGTGCTCAACTTTACTGTGAGAACTTTGAAGAAAATAATCACATTATATCTACCTTTGAACTCTTACAGAGCTTATATTATTTGTATTTATCCAAAGCCTGCCAATTTTTTTTTATGTTAAATTTTAGGTGAGCTACAAAGTACAAAATCAAATAAAATTCTTCAATAGAAGTCTATATAAAAAACTTTAACTCCCTCACTTTCTTAAGCACCGTATGCCACTTACCTGAGAGGTATCCACTCATGCTTTTGTCAAGACTATTAAATTTTTGCCGATATTTTAATCTTGAAGGCTGAGGAACTGCCCACTCTGAGGTCCCAGTCTTGGGCGAGTTCCCTGAGAGTGAAGCAGTTGAGGAAGTTGAGCTACAACAAAATTTATTTAAAATTTTTATGTTACTAAATAAAATACATTTAGTTAAACTTTAAAAGGCAGACGCATTAAGAATCATACCTTCGATAATACAACAGTAATTGATTTTGTATTTGATATTGAAAAATATTCAGGCAATTATCCTTATTCTTAGGAAAGCAAATACCATATGAAGTATAGAAGTACCATATATCAAGAACCTATCATATACCAGGCCCCATAATGTGCCGGGGCCTTTACAAATATTACTTCTAACCCTCCTGAAAAACTTAAAAGGTATTACTGGCCCAGCTTTTATATGGGCAAACTACGGCTCAATGATGTTAAGGGAAAAAAAAGGTTACACAATCAGTGAGTGTTTAAGCTAGGATACAAAGATTCTTCCAGGTCACTGCTTTAAAGAGCATTACTGTGAGACAACTGGATAAAGATGATGTGGTTAATATATACAATGGGATAGTACAAGGCCATTAAAAAAAATTGAAATCCTACCATTTGCAACAACATGGATGGACCTAGAGGGTATTATGTTAAGTGAAATAAATCAAAGAAAGACAAATACAATATGATTTCACTTATATGTGGAATCTAAAAAATAAAATAAAGAAACAAACAAAAAAGAAAAAAACTTATAGATACAGAGAACAAACTGGTGATTGCCAGGTGGGAGGTGGGTTGGGGGGCTTGGTGAAAAAGGCAAAGAGATTAAGAAGTACAAATTGGAAGTTAGAAAATGGTCACAGGAAAGTAAAGTACAGCATAGGGATACAGCCAATAATATTGTAATAACTATGCATGGTTCAGGGGGTGCTGGACTTGTGGGATCACTCCATAAGTTGTGTAACTGTCTGGCCATTATGCTGTACACCTGGAACTAATATAATATTGAATGTCAGCTGTAACTGAAAAAAAATTTTAATTTATAAAAAAGAGTATTATTGTGATTTATACAAAGGGGTGAGGAATAAATATTGATGTTTCCTAAAATTAAAGAATACTCAAGCAGCAGAATTTGCTCAAGAAAGAAATTAATAATGTGCAATGATTATAAGATGTTTTAAGAAACATAATACATTTTTTAAAGGAAAAATATGTAGCTCTGGGCAAAATAATTGATTAAAAATATAGCAAACTGTTTTTAGTTTACATGAAACATTTTTTTCAAAAGTAAATATCACAGGCATTTAATAATTCTAAAAGTAAAAAAATTTATTTTGAGTTACAAAGAGTAAATTTACATTAAGTATTTACATTTTGCCATTATAAAGTCAAACCTAGATAAGTTCAGAGTTTTAAAAACAGTCATTTGTTAAATACTCCTTTTCAAAAGCATAAAAAGTTGGCTTAAGTATTCATACCTACTAGATCCTAAATCAATCAGAGACTGGGCTTTCTGTATACTAGCACCACCAAATCCTCCCATCATCATACTGTAAGATGACGTATGAGGCAATGCTAAAAAAAAGAAAAGAAAAGAAAAGAAAAATGAAAAAGGTTCACACTAAACAATATCACAAATTATGAAGGAAACTTGCCTCTACTGGAACATGAACATAACAATTTCTTTTTTTATATGAAATACTGACTCATTAGACATAAAGTACTTACTTGAAGAAGAATAAGGAATGGACAAAGGCTGAATGAGACTGGCAGTTCCATTTGCTAATGAAGTGCTAACAGAAGGCACAAGGGGAGCAGGCATCATTAAGGGAGGAAGAGTGGTCCCTGAAGTCGCAGGGGACAAAGCTGTTGCTATAGGTGTGACTGGAGGCAATGGCTGAGGAATGGACAGATTGGGCATGCTTCCCATTCCTAAAGACAAAACAGAACATATTTTCTAGTGCTAGTAAATCAAATATAAAACATATGCCAGAAAACAAGTTTACAGTCTAGTGAGCAGACCCTATATTAACAGGAACACTATGGGCAAACTATCTAGTCTTAAAAAGTTCACAAAAGCAGCTTTGACCCAGCAGTAAGGGAGGTAAACTACTGCTTTTAATATCAATAGTCTGACCTGTGTGAACTACGTACGAGAATGCCTACCAAAGAGTTAAAAATTCTCTTTCAGCATCATGAACAAAATTAAGTAGCCTTTTCCAATTAAACATTAGTTTCCTCAAAGAGAGAATGTATTATCTGGTCAAATGTGAGATTTTGTGTGAGGATAAATACAGTGCTACTGAATTAACACACACACACACACACACACAGCCAAACTCAAAGGAACACAGTGATGACTCTTACTCATTTACTAACTGCAGAATACTAAGTATATTATATAAATATAGTCACAGTGATTTGGTATTTATCTTTAGAGTTCACTGCAATAGGGAAAAAAAATTGTATTTTAAGATCTAACATTTGGCATATCAGAACATGTTTCAGATACACAGAAATATCTAATTAAATATTCTATTCCAATGAGTGATTCTTACATATAATTAATGAGAAATTGGCTAATGAAAATTAATAGAAAACTGGTTATCTCTGATAAATATGTAAATTAATTATACACAGTCTTCAACTTTTTGCCCTAAAATTAACTGGCTAATTAACTTTTAAATTAAAGAAATTTCTACCTATGTATAATTTTAAATTATCCCCCAAATTAAACTATTTCAAGTGAGTTTAGAATTGTTCACATTTTTTCTGTTACGCATACAAAGTATAGAAGAAACTAATTAAGAATAGTATTTAAGATCAACT
The DNA here is from genome assembly GCA_030848825.1 of Tadarida brasiliensis. Taxonomy (NCBI): domain Eukaryota; kingdom Metazoa; phylum Chordata; class Mammalia; order Chiroptera; family Molossidae; genus Tadarida; species Tadarida brasiliensis. The sequence continues at coordinate 64,682,444 of CM061270.1, read as the reverse complement.
ATAGTGAGGTGGATCATACAATCCATCTTCCAACTGGGAATTATGAAAGGGCACAGAACTGTCCTGGGAAAACTAGGACAAACGGACACCCTAGCTATGACAGCAAATTTGGTATTTCTTATCTCAGATATGAAAATTAACTTGATGTCTAGGGATTGTCATTTTATGCCAACAAATCCTTTTTTTTTTAATCCTCACCCGAGGATATTTTTCTATTTTATCTTCAGATAGAGTGGGAGGGAGGGAGAGAGAAAGGGAGAGAGAGAGAGAGACATCGACATGAGAGGGACACATAGACTGGTTGCCTCCCACATGACCCTGACCAGGGCCCGGGACAAACCACAACTGAGGTACGTGCCCTTGACTGGAATTGAACCCGTGACTCTTTGGTCCACGGGCCGACGCTCTAACCACTGAGTAAAACCAGCCAAGGCAACAAATCCTTTTTTGATTATCAAATATTATGCCTAGGAATCAAGTTTAACTACCAAATGCAGCTAATTAAATTAATAAATACATACCAAAACGAGCAGAAATTAATGGAGAGAACATAGGAGGTTGTTTCATAATAGGAGGGAGAACCACAGGCAACTGCTGGCCTTGCAGCTTTAGTTTGATGAGCTTCATGGCTATGGAGAACTCTTGTTGATCCATCTTCCCATCCTTGTTCAGGTCTGATAAAGCCCTAAAAGGACAATGAGGCGAGTAGATTGTATGTAGGGTTAATATTATTTTTGAGGAGGATGATAAAATAAAAACACTAATGTAGCATTTACATATCAATCATCATTAAATATTTGTGTGTGTATCTCAAAAAGCTGAAACCTATACATTAAGAAATACGAACCAGAGATAGTATCTAATAAAATACTGCCAGTCTATATAGCATCTAGAGACCTTTGGGATGCATGTCCATCAATGCAAATGGGAAAAAATTATTCAAGAATATAATCCTTCTGCTCTGGCTGCGTGACTTAGTTGATAGAAGCATCATCCCGTACACCAAAAGGTTTCGAGTTCGATTCCCAGTCAGGGCACATACCTAGGTTGGGGGTTCATTCCCTGGTTGGGAGGCAACCGATTAATGTTTCTCTCTTACACTGATGTTTCCCTTTCTCTCTCCACCCCCCCTTCTTCTTCTCTAACAATCAATAAAAACATATCCTCAGGTGAGGATTAAAAAAAAAAAAAAAGAGTATAATCCTTCTAAAAGTATTAATTTATTCAAATGTTTTTTGAAAGCTTGCTATATGCCTGGCACTTGGCCAAACTGGGAATATTCCAAGTGGAGAGAAAAATGGAGTAGGGGTTGGTATTTACTGTAAATACATTTAAAAACAAATGTTGTTATAGATATCATAAAGCATAACTTCTTTAAGGTAGGAACAGAAGAAAGGAGGAATAATTTGGGTTTACAGATGATAAAAATCAATAAAACTACAAAAATATTAGAACATTTTGAGACTGCTAAATTATAAAGAAATGTTTTTTGAGGAAAATGTATACATTTTTTTCCTTAGAAATTCTAAGGAAGTTAGAAATTTGTCCTATAGAACAAAACCCCAATTGCTTTTCAATCATTTACTCGATAAAATTTACTCTAAAAAGCTAAAGAAACACTCTTACTCAACAATAACAGACTACAAGTAAAAACTTTATGTTAAACTGTATTAAAAACCAAACCAAACCAGACAATCGGAAATTTAAGATCATCTACAAAAAAACTATTTTACCATATTTCAGCTAAAACAGAAGCTGGCAGGCCTGATTGTAAGAAAAATGCACGTGCTTGATCACCTGAAGGCAATAAAAACAAAAATCAAGTAGCACATTAGTAGAAGGAATTACTCCAATGCCTCTGAATAACAGTAATTATGGGCAATAATAATAATGTTATTGATTTATTATACTTTTAATTCTAATCATTAAAAAAATTAAATAGAAACACATATATAAAATTATTTACATTACTTTAATAAGACTTAGATGTTCTAAAAAGAAGTTGCAACTGGTTATATGATTAATCAATGATAAAAGATTACACTATTCATCTCAGTTTTTCCACAATAATTAAAGTCTTATTTGATAATATTTCCATTTAATAAAGTGTATATTTAAAACCACTATTCCCTAAAAGAGTTCTAAATAAAAAGTACAAGGTGTTGAGAGAGATAGCCCTCCATGGGTCTCTCATAATCCTACATATACGGCTGTGTATGCCAAGAATTCAAGATACTAACTGCTCTCTACCTGGGTCATTTCTCAGAACTGGGTTTGCAGTGAGCTATCTTGAGGGATGAGGTAACGTTTCCTTCTGAGACAAAGAGTAAGCTGGCTTACCACTTGCTAAAACATGGTGCGTTCCCTCAAACTTAGTGTTCCTCTCCTGCAACACAATCACTGCATGTGTAGCATCCTTCTGGGATCTCTGCATGGTCCCTCTATGAGTCAGGGGACAAGGGAGGATGACAGAAACATGACGATGCTCATGCTGTCAGTGGTGTTATTAGTATTAAAGTTTGTTGCTTTTGTTTTATATCTCACATATACGTGTTTATCATATGGTTCTTGTCCTTTTCTGTCTGACTTATTTCACGTAGCATAATATTCTCAAGATCCACCTATGTTGTTGCAAATGGCAATATTTCATCTTGATATGAATTTTATCATTTAATACAAATTTGATGGTAATAAAATGAAAACTAAGTCTAAGATATTAAATGAAAAAGAGCATAATTCACGAATAAAATATGAACACAAACCTGTTATGTAACCTCCCGAGGGCTTGAGGTTATCAAACTGCTTGTCATGCTTAGTCCGTTCTTCAGAGGTAATAGCCCACATGTTTGGCCCTCCTAAAACATAAATGAAACACAAAGAAATTATGCTGCATATATGAGAATGCTTAAAATACAGTTCTAAAATGTAAATATGAATCACAAATGTCCATTTAATGACAGTACTTATACCTGAGTGACACAAAGAGTAAAGCTCTATCATAAACATATATATAGCATAGCCCCAAGACTTTTCACACATTCATCCAATTAACAGCTATTGAATAATTACTGTATACCATTCACTGGAAATGGGCAACAATATAAATACTGGAAATAAAAAGATAAATAAAATATTATTCCCATCCTCAGGGAACTCTTCTTACTCTAGAAAATGATTACCAGCATTTACAGTGTTAAGTTGTGAAGCATCCTAAGCAGAAATATACAGGGGTAGGCAAAACTAGGTTTAATACTAATAAATAATACAATAATTAATAAACAGCAATACAAGAATAAGCTGTTTCACGTACTCACAACTGTAAACCTATTTTTGCCCACCCCATATATAAAAGCTGTGCTAATACTGAGTTAGAAGCATCAAGGATGAAATAATAGGAAAGGTAAGATTGAGGCAGAGCCTTGAAGCTTGGCTTGAATTTTGTTATGTGAAGAGGTGGGGTAGGGCACGTCATACATGGGGCATAGCATGAGAAGTCAAGGAAGTACACTGAGAAGACTAACAGCTAAAGTACCATGTGAGTGTGAGAAAGTGGTAAGACATGGGTAGGAGGAATTAACTGTAAAGGATCTTAAATACCCCTCTCAAGAGTCTGATTTTTTTATTTAATAGAAAGAAGGGAGAAGAAAGACAGAGAAACATCGATGTGAGAGAGAAACATCAATCTTCCGTATGTGCCCCAACTGAGGATCAAACCTGCAACCTAGGTATATGCTTTGACTGGGAATCGAACCTACAACCTTTTCATGTACGGGACAACACTCCAACCAACTGAGCCACCTGGTCAGGGCCCATCTAGTACTTTTTAAAATAACCTTTTTAATTTGGAGTAATTTTAGATTTGGAATAATTTACAGAAAAGTTGCAAAGACAGTAGGGAGTTCCTATCTACCCATCACCATCACCCTATTTTCACAATATTAACAATTTACATAACCACAGTACATTTGTCGACACAAATAAATTAACACTGATAAACTAAAAACCTCCACCAGCAGGACTAGCTGGTAAACCCCAACAATCTTGGACTCTGGGTACTGGAGACAGCACAAATCTTTGTGACTGAGGGTTTTGCCAACTGGAGACTTTGGCAGAGAAGTAGCCTTGCTCTGGCCAGTTTGGCTCAGCGGTTAGAGCGTCGGCCCTTGGACCAATGAGTCCCGGGTTCAATTCTGGTCAAGGGCATGTGCCTCGGTTGTTGTTCTTCCCCGGCCCTGGTTGGGGTCATGCGGGAGGCAACCAGTGGATGTGTCTTTCTCGCACTGATGTTTCTCTCTCTCTCTCTCTCCCCCTCCCTCCTACTCTGTCTGAGGATAAATAAAAGAATATCCTCGGGTGAGGATTAAAAAAGGAGAGAGAAGTAGCCTTCACCTGGAGATGTCCTTAGGGTCTGAATGCTTGACCCATGGAGGCCTAGTGACTCTTTCACCTGCAAGTCCCATTTTGAAGTGGGCCAACTTGAATTCCACAACTTACAAGGTGAGAATAGCCCAAAAGCCTTGCTTGTCATACAGAAATGATATAGTCAAGAACATAGACAGACTGGCCCCAAGGCATCTTGGCTTTGCATTTAAAAAAAGGATGGGGGCAGCTAGCTCTCTGAGAGGAAACTATTCCTATTCCATTGTCTGAAGCAAAGCTACTGAATCAGTGAGGTTCTCTAAAATGTCTCGGACTAGTTCACTAATGGTTCAGAGAAGCTGAAGCTGATGGTGACCACTGGGCTGTCATGACTGTTCAGCCTCAGAGCTACACAGGACCAAAAGAATTTCATTCTGTTCAGTGGGCAGTACCCAGACTTTTGGGCTGTTGCCAATGCCTAGCTGTCTGGTTTGCCACTTGGAAAATTATAACTGAAAGATTAAAAACATTCTCTTTGGAGCTGCAAACTGAAAACAAATTGTAATTGCTAACTGAATGGTCTGGGTCACTAATGTAGCTCCCTATTCTCTGATTCAGACTGAAATCAAACTGCTGATTAAGTCCTCTCTATGTGATGCAGAGGATATCACTTGTGATTCCTGTTTGAATGTGGGTGTGCGTGTGCGTGTGCGTGTGCGTGTGTGTGTGTGTGTTGGGGGTGTTGGGGAGGTCTCGTTGCACAGGGCATTGCCCCTTTTGGCTCTTGGCAGATCTACTACATCTCATCTTTGACCTCTCTCCTCTCAGGCTATTGGTAGTACATCAAACTGTCGATAGTTTTTCAGATTACTAATCAGCCAACAATGTCCACACTATTGAAACTAACCTGTACCTTGTTTTCAGCTTTCTGGACCATTTGCACTATGATGTTGATGTATCATTTATCACAAAAGCTGCTCAATAATGCACTGATGTCTGACTCTATACCTCTATCTCCTCCTCCTGGTCCATATTCCTTAGAATAAGACAGTTTGGCCACTGAATGTACTATCCCCAGAAAGTGATAATCATCGCCTTTAGCTGTTTCCTGGCTAATGATAAAGACTAATAGGGGTGTGTGTGTGTGTGTGTGTGTGTGTGTGTGTGTGTGTGTGTGTCGGGGGGGTTATAGGGAACACAGACCTAGCATGAAAATTCAGGATTCTACCCTGACCATTCTTGGATATGATGCTTCTTTCTTTCTCCTAACAGCAACTGCAGGTAGGCCTGGTTGGTACCTCCTCCAGCTCCTGGCAGCTCAGCTAAAATGGGACCTAGAGGAGTCAAAGCTAATTCGGCTTAGCTGTACAAAAATACGCTTGGACCCTCTTGACCTTCTGGATCACAGTGAAGTTATAGCCAAATGGGACACCTAAATTTTGTGGTACCAGAGAACAACAACTGGCATCTGAGGAGGAAACAATTCAGATTTGGAGAGGTATGAGAATGGAAGAGGTATTAATGACATTTACTCTTCTTTGTTGTTATTGTTGTGAATCCTCACCCAAGGATATTTTTCCATTTATTTTTAGGTAGAGTAGAAGGGAGAGAAGGAGAGAGGAAAAGAGTAAGAGAGGGAGGGAGGGAGGGAGGAAAGGAGGGAAGGGGGGGGGAGAAATCATTGTGAGAGAGACGAATCAATTGGTTGCCTCCTGCATTACTCCGACCAGGGCTGGAGATTGAACCTGCAACCAGAGTACACATGCCCTTGACAGAGAATCAAACCTGAGACCCTTTGGTCCACAGGCCAACGCTCTAATCTCTGAGCCAAACTGGCCAGGGCATGACCTTTACTCTTTCAAGCTGGCCCTGGAGCCTTCTTTCCTAAGGAAAACGCCTTGTGTGGTTCTCTTAAACTACTGGAAGCACCTTAAATTTAACTGACTGCTGAGCCTGCCATCCCCCACCAGATGGCTAAAATACCATCTGATCCTGATCCACACAGTCTTAGGCAGGCTCTATGTACTTGGGCCCCAGGGTTGTGGATTTCCGTGTTCCTGCCCCTCCATCCTGTGGCATCCAAACTCCTCCCTGTGTCTCCTCCTCCTTGGTCTTGGGAAGGACTTTCCTGCTTCTCCCCTAGCAGTAGTAGGAGCAATAACTCTGCTTGGTATCAGTATAGAACCTTAGGCCCAAGAAGGTTCTTCCCCCTCCTCAGTGGTAGAGAGCTTTTTCTTCTGCCCTTACCCCAGTAGCAACGTGTCTCTGCCTGTGTCCTTGGGATGAATCTTTGCAAACACCTTCCCCAGTGACCCCCAGTAGCTTCAGACTTTTGCTTAATAGAAGAAAAGGATGCAGAAAAATGCATGGTATTTTGTGCCTGTCACCCTATAGTTGCCTGCAACACTGAGGTGGGGGCTCGTTCCAGTCTCTTGCACAGTCCCCAGTCTTTCTGGTGAGCACCCATTTGATGCCCACAGGAAAGAGCTTGAGAGTAAGTATAAACTCCCCTTGGGTCTGTGTCCGCCAGTTATTCCAGACTGACATGCTAGCCTCACTTGCTTGGTATTCATTAGAATCTTAACTAATTTCTGTAACATCATTTCATACATTTGACATTCTGCAAAATCCCTCCCTTTTACTTAGAACACTGTTTACATCCATAATGTCTGAGATTGAATTATGTGGAAAACTGTTCCAACTGCATTGGTGGGATAGGGAAATCCTTTGATTGCCATCAGTCCCATGGTCCACTCTGAACTCCAGCCCCCTTCACTCTAGAGCTCCACTGAAAACATCAGTCCATTTACTCACCAGACATGAACATCCCATGCCTGTACTTAATCCAATCTAATCTGCTCCATAATTTCTAGAAACTTTTCAAAGTTTCTGGTACACTGCCTTTTCTATTTCCTAAAGCTATCTCAAATTAAAAATAAAATGTTTTCTTTGATAATTTAAATGGGATCCAGGAAATAAGAAAATATGAATTTAAATCACTCTTGAAACAAGACTTAGTGTTGTTATGAGTGAACATAATACCAAGAACAACAAAGCAGCTCCAGACAAAAGGGTGGTCAAGAAAATGAAGGGTCTAGAAATATTTTTCTATGAGGCAGTTAATATAATAAACTAAAGTATTAAGTACTAAAGTATTAAGCCAGAGGAATCAAAGATTAAAGAAGACATGGTAGCAAATTCAAGTATTTTTAAAAGCTGTTATGTAGAATAGTTATTTGATATACCTGTAGGAATTAGGGACAGGACCACATTGTTCAAGAAAGTTAGGGTTGTACTGAAGAGAGAATCAACTGCCGCTGAAAGTGTTCATTAGCAGAGGTGTTAAGACAGAGAATGGCTTATTAAAACTGAACACTTCTAAGGTTCTCTCAAACCATGAAAAACAAGCAAACAGTGATTTTAACGATCTTTTCCATTTGCTCTAAAAATGATACCCAGTCTCTCAACTTCCCACCACCTCCAAACACACCTTTGCCCTCTTCCTTTGACAGTTAACAGCACAGTGCAGTGTAAAGGAATAGAGGGGAGGCTCTGCTCCTGTCTGTATGCTAACCGGTTTTGTGGCTTAGGCAGGTCTTTACCCTTTTCATCCTTTAATCCTTACCTAGGATTGTTGTAAGAAAGGTGTATGTAATCCAAGGCAACACTTGACTAGCTAATGTCCTACACCAGAGGCTTTCAACCCCTAGCTGAATCACCTGGGGAGCTTTAGGGGGAAACAAGCTATTCCAACAGACCGATTAAATCGGAATCTCTGCGGGATGAGGTACAAACTTCGTCATTTTAAAGAAGCTCTCCAGGTGATTCTTTTGTGCAGCCAGGTTAAGAACCACTGTCCTATACAAACCAGGGTTGCACACTGCCCCCTCTTCTTTCTATCCCTCTGCAGAATATTCGGCTCCACCTTTATCTCACAGCCAACTCTGGACAGCTAGCCAACAGTGGTGTCCAAAGGCAACTCCTGGTGGCTGTCAAAGTGAATTATATGTTCCAGTATCTGGCAAATTCTCTTTTTCCTAAGGATGATACATATATCCTTCAACTCTATCCTGTTAAAAGATGAGTTAATCTCATCTAACTCACTTCTCAAATACATAGATCTTTTTTTAACCCCCTTTACCACAATGCTCTCAACTCTTCTTTTAGGAAAACAATCTTCTCTATCATGTTTTTTTTAAGTCTAACATTAGCAGAGTAATAGTACTTAGTAGAAGCAGCAACTACTATCTACTGAGTATTATTTTATGCCAGCAGCCATGCTAAGTATATTAATATTGCCACATTTAATTTGTACAGCAACTCCATGGACTAGGTTTTACATGTATTATAGATGGAAAAACTGAAGCATAGGGTGGTTAAATAACTTACCTAATACCATACAGCTAATATAATTTATAGCTATAATTTTCTTGTACTTTAAAATATAACTCCAAAATTCATGCTCTTAATTACTACCCCACATTACCTCCCGGATTACTTTGATATCTATTTTAGTTTAGCAGTGTTATTTTTGTCACTTAAAAATAAGTAACAAAATGTAAAGGAGATGCATCCAAATTGATATTTAAATATAAAAATATGAGTATCTTTTATATGTCAAAGCAACCAAATTTTCCCTTGGAATAATGTACCTTAAAAAATTCTGAACACTGATTATATAACAAGTAAGTGAAACAATGTTAATTGTGACACTACTAATAATTTATTTAATATATAACAAGAGAAAAAAAAAACAATACAAAACAAAAACCTAGGATAAAAGGAATGCTGGTAATATATCACTATCCCAGAAAAGTAAATCCTTACATCCCACATACATAACATCCTCTTTCATACCCTGTGACCTGTGTTCCCTTTACTTGGACTGACATTCACCCCCGCCCCCCCCCCCCCCATTCTATTTCAAAGTTTATCTTCCAAGGTCCAGGGCAGATGTCACTTCCTCTAGGAGGTTACTAATATCTGCAGGTCAAATTAATTGCTTCCTCCTCTAGATTCTCAAGAGACTACTCCATGCTTCCACAGAGCACTTAGAAAGGTGCTATACCACTATCAGCCCTTGGAGAACAGGAGCTTTGTGTGTTTATCTTTCTATTCCCGGAACCAGGAGAGTACCCAGCACTGAGCAAACATTTAAAATGATTGAGGAATAAACATGTGAATGAATAAAAGAGGGAATAGACAACAAGATGAGAGGCAAGTTCAGAACTTGGGGTAACACAAAAGTCACTTACAAATCATTTTGTGGTCTATCCTTCACACATGGTTACACCAGCCCTCTGAGCAGGTCTTCAGAGCTCTATACATTCAACATGGCTAATAACCATCTGTACTTTACTTGTGACCACCTTTTTAAGTTTACTCACCTCATACCAGTAAGAAACCAAATATGTTTAGGTATATAAACTCATGTATATTTGCTGCCTACATTATATAAAAATCTCCCTTACAAAATTGTTTCCAGGAATACATATCACTGAAATGTAGGCGCCCACTGTAATTCAAAACACTAAGATGGATTTGATATAACAAATACTTAGGAGATTATACTTTGGGTAGTACAATGCAATACAATATACAGGTGATGTTTTGTAGAATTGTACACCTGAAACCTACATTATTTTATTAACCAATGGCACCCCAATAAATTCAATAATAAAATATATATATTTAGAGCCAAAGAAACACATTCTTTCATGTAATGACTGTTAGCCTTAAGCATTGTATTGCTAAGCCAAGGTCAGAGTCTTTACTCTGTACACACACAAAAATTTATTAGCCCTAAATGATTAGATGTTTTTATTAAAAAATTTTTTTTCTTGCCCTGGCCAGTTTGGCTCAGCGGTAAGAGCGTTGGTCTGCGGTCCAGAGAGAACCGGGTTTGGTTCCCACTAGGGGCGCATACCTCGGTCGCAGTTTGTCCCCGGCCCTGGTTGGTCGTGCAGGAGGCAGCCACTCAATGTGTCCCTTTCATGTCGATGTTTCTTTCTCTGTTTCTCTTTCTCTCTCTCCCTCCCACTCTATCTGAACAAAAGATGGAAAAATGTCCTCGGGTGAGGATAAAAAAAAAAATTTTTTTTTCTTTATTAATGATTCTTTGGAGGGATAGAAACATCGATGTGAGAGAGACACATCGATCAGCTGTCTCCTGCATGCCCCCCTATCTGGGGATCGAGCCTGTAACCCTGGACATGTGCCCTGACCAGGAATCAAACCAGGACCTCTCAGTCAATGGGATGATAGCTCAATCCACTGAGCCACACTGGCCGGGATGATTGGATTTTTAATCTATAAACATCCTCTCTTAAAGATAAGTTTTTAAGTTAGATTTAAAGATAAAGACAGATCTACTGAAAAACTAAAAACCTAAAATAGCTAAACCTATATACTTTCTAAATAAATACCACATTCACAGTAAAAAAAAAAAAAACAAAACAAAAAAACTACTTGGTTTATCAGTTTATTATAAAACAAATAAATTAACCTGTCACAATTCCTGTGACTAGGAAGGCAAGCAGTGTGGCTATAGACAGACTACTACATGACTCTGGAAAACTGATGACGGTAAAATATGACAACAAATGATGACAAAGATGGAAGCAGCTCACCTTTCTTGAGCCCTGACTATCCTTCAAGTACTTTATATGCAGTAACTCACTGACTCCCACCATTACCTTATAAATTAGGTAATATCAGTATCCTCATTTTACAGGTGAGAAAACCAGAACTATGGTGGATTCTGTGTCTGCACTGTCTAATATAGTAGCCACTCCACGTGTGGCTTTGAGCACTTGAAATATGCTGTGTGACAAAGGAACTAAATTTTTAATTTTATTTTTTATTAATTGATATTGAAATAGTCACATGTAGCTAGTGTCTACTATATTAGACAATGCAGCTCTGTAAGAACCAAAGAAGTCTAAAAAGTCTGTTAGTTTCAGGATGATAAAGCAGACATGGCAAAATTTGAGGAACACGTCTGAAGCATTTTGACAATCAGCTTGGTCTAGGGTACTTCAAAGACAAGTTCCAATAGTATTGGGCATTAAAAAATTAACATAATGTACTGAAGATCTACTAGAGGAGCAAACACTGCTTTTGAAGGTTTTATGCTATACATGGATGCTTCTTTCAATAAAATGTTAAACTCTAAATTGGACTTAAATTACATATATACAAGATTATGTTCAATCTTTAGCTATTTTATGAACTAAGTAGGAAGTTACCACAGTCTACATTTGCTATCAATTCTTCAGAAATTTAAAAAAATTTCTACCTCTATTCCTCATACCATTTTGGACAATATTTCAAATAATTTTTTGGTTACTGAACATTTTATCTGTTTCCAATTTTATTCTTTTATATATAATACAACAAACTAGAAAGTGATACATAAATGTTTAGGAAATGGAAGAAACAAAATGAAGAAAGACTGGGCATGCACAGTGTATCCTCACTTAACATAGATAATGGATTCTTGGAAATTGTGACTTTAAGCGAAATGATGTGTAACAAAACCAATGTTACCATAGGCTAACTGATATAAACAAGAGTTAAGTCCCTATGGTATATTTCTGGTCACAAAAATGTCACCAAACTTCTAAATAAAGACCCAAAACACTTCTAATATTAAACATTGAAATAAATGTGGAGCTATATATACATTTAAGAAAGATGAATAAAAACAAGAGAATTATTTTCCAACTGGATTATTCCAGTTCAGGGGCCCAGGTGGCCGGAGCCTCTCCTGGCAGCTCAGGGCACAAGGCGGAACCCACCCTGGACAGGACACCCTTCCATCATAGGGCCACTCACATACACCCATGCTCACTCAGACTGGGACAATTTAGACACCCAATTCACCTCACATGCACATCTTTGGGATGTGGGAGGAAACTGGAGTCCCCAGAAAAAAACCACTTAAACATGGGGAGAACATGCAAACTTCACACAGACAGTGGTCCTGGGTGGGAACTGATTTCTCATTAACATTGTAACATTGAATGAAAGAACATTATTTAAGAACCTGCTGTACTGCTTTCTTTTATGTTCATTTTATTTATAAACCTATTTAACTTGTTGGTTGAAGTTTATAACTAAACTGTGTTTAATGCAAATTCCTTTTTAATATGCTTATATGCATAAGCAATGGCCACAGACAATAGTGTGGTGAAGTGGGGGGGGGACAGGGAGGAGGGGGTCAATGAGGGAAGGGGGTGAGGGGCACCTGTAATACTTTCAACAATAAAGATAAATTTTTTAAAAAGCAAATTCCTTTGTATGGAGCATAGAAATTATCAAATTTGGGTCGAGCACATTACTACTACAATTATTATCCTGATTCTAAATTTATGTTTATCACTCATTATGGAAGAAGAAATTATTTAATTTTTAAAATTTGTCCATAGAATCAAATCATCTTTATAATCCCACATTACTTCCATAACAGGAGCAATGCTCACATTAATCCTTAAGTAAGAGTTCTGAAAAGGCAAAAAACAAACAAAACCATTATCTCAAGTCCATCTTTAAATGACAGAATCCTACCACACATCAGAATTTTTTATGCAAATAATTTTTCCAACACTTTTATAAATCTCATAGTTAATTCTAGTCTTAAAACTTTAGATATACAACATGTATTTTCAATGTAGTAATTGAGAATATGTTTGAAACAAGATGTAATTGATCAAATACATTGTAACATTAAAACAGAATTGCTTTGTGAAAGTGGTAGAATTATTGGTGATTCTTCTCTTTTTTTCCTAATGTTCTTTAATATTGCTATTTTCAACTTAAATGTTAAAGAACTATTGACTGGACTTACTATTTCCTTATGAACTCAGCATTTCAGATTTCTTTAGTGATTTAAAAATATAATGCATGTTCTCAATTAATTCTACATGACATACACAGTAACTTAATACTTATTAAAGGTGGTTAATTTGTATTTGGGAAATGGATTAAAACTAGAATCAGAAAAAAAAAGCTTTAAAAACATTTTATTATTGAAATTAAATATTTTCTTTTAAAATGATTCCTGTAAAACAATTATGTGTGTTGACCTACATAATTCTGTGTAAAAGGAAAACAAACTAATTTTTTATGTATACATACTACTAAATGAATTTTTATTGGCTTAATCAGTTTATAATCATCTCGTGCTATCAAAAACACCTTTAACATTCTTCAGCTTATGGCACTCTGCTTTTTGTCCTCCAGTTTTATACATCAAACACAGTATGGCTTTAAGTTATTTTTTTTTTTTCTTTATTGATTTTAGAGAGAGAGGAAGAGGGAGAGAGATAGAAACATCCATGAGAGAGAATACTGACTGGCCGCCTCGTGCATGCCCCCCACTGGGGATTGGGCCCACAACCTGGGCATGTGCTCTGACCGGGAATCGAACTGGCGACCTCTTAGTACCAGGTGCTCAACCACTGAGCCACACCAGCTGGGCAGCCTTAAGTTATTCTTAACTGTTTAAAGCAAGTACGCATTCCAGATGATACAGCAGAACATGCTTACACTGAATTGCAGAATTTGCTGCATAATATTCTAATAGAAGATATATGCAGTGTTTTAAAATAAACTGCCCAGCCCTGGCCGGTTTGGCTCAGCGGTTGGAGCGTTGGCCTGCGGACCAGAGAGTCCCGAGTTCAGTTCCCGCTAGGGGCATGTACCTAGGTTGCAGTTTGTCCTCGGCCCTGGTTGGGGTCATGTGGGTGGTGACCACTCAATGTGTCTCTCTCACATTGATGTTTCTCTCTCTCTTCCTCCCTCTCTCCCTCCCGCTCTATCTGAAGATAAATGCAAAAAAAAAATGTCCTTGAGTGAGGATAAAAAAATTAATTAGTTAAATAAAATAAAATAAACTGCCCAAACATTTTCTTTTTTAAAAAATATGTTTTTATTGATTTTTTAGAGAGGGAGGAAGGGAGAGAAAGAGAGAAACATCGATGTGAGAGAGATATATCAATCGGCTGCCTCCTACATGCCCCTTACTGGGGATCAAGCCTGAAACCTGGACCTCTCAGTCCATGGACAACACTCAATCCACTGAGCCACACCGGCCAGGCCCAAATATTTTCAACAAGAATACTTTAAGTTTTGCACTTATATGCTTAAAGAAAAATATCACAAAAGAATATTTTCTAACCTCTATCCTCGTTCACAACAAAAAACAAACCATAACCTCTTTATCTTCCTACAAGCACAAAGCTGCTTACCATTCACAGCTATGGGAAACTGAGCCATCATGGTCCCGAATTTTCCTTGCTAGCTCTCAGCCATCTGCAACATAAAAACATTGTGCCATTAATAATAAAACAAGGGCAGATCACAGCTTAGTGCAGCCTCTAAGCAGTGGGAATGTCTGTCCCCTTCAGCTCACACTTCCAACAGAAAACAATGCAGAACTTCTGCTGCTGCTGAACAGGCAGAATTTTCATTTGGGGAAGGGCAGAATTGGAACTATTTAAAAGAAAAACAGTCACATATTTAATAGCAAATATTGAATAAAGAAACCCTTGGCATGAACTGATTTTGTAGAAATTAATTTAGGAAAGAGGAAAGTTATTATAACTAGGCAAGAATTTATTTCAGAGAAATCAACTGTAAAAATTAAATGTAAGTAACAATGAAATCCACAACACTTTTCTTTAAAAAAAAAAAAACCTCAATCAAGAAAAATATCCAAAATAAATATAGCATAGCTATATAATCAAGTTCCATGGGTTTATAAAAATGGTCTAGACGTAATTATTAAAATATATGTTTTATTTAAACATAATTAAATGTGCTGGCAAGTGTTCTGCATCTGAAGAGAAGGAAATTTAATAGCTCTGGGTTCAAATCCCAACTCCACTATTTCCCTAGCTGTAACCATGGAAGTTATTTAACCATTTTTGAGTCTTAGACTTATCTGTAAAAATACTTTGCAGGAATATTTTTTAAAGTCACATATTAAACATAATCCAGTACACTGCCTGAAATACAGTAGATTTTCAATAAATGGCTTTCTGGGTGTCCAGGAAAGGAGAGTGCAATATAATTCTGAACCTTAAATTCATTAATTTACTATGAGTAAATTCAAAATTTTTTCCTTGAAACTCAAGTTAGGAAGAGTGATGACCTAGCAAATTTATAGTAATGTACTTAGTAATTAAAACCATGAATTATAACATTGTAGGAAAACATAACTACATTAAAAGACTACTCAGTAGTTCATCTATTTACCCAAATTATTTAAATATTAATATTTTCACCCTGGCCTGTTTGGCTCAGCGGTTACAGAATCGGCCCGCGGACCTGAGAGTTCCGGGTTCAGTTCCCGCTAAGGGCACGTACCTTGGTTGCAGTTTGTCCCCGGCCCTGGTTGGGGTCGTGTGGGTGGCAACTGGTCGATGTGTCTCTCTCACATCGATGTTTCTCTCTCTCTCTCTCTTCCTCCCTCTCTCCCTCCCGCTCTATCTGAAGATAAATGCAAAAATGTCCTTGGGTGAGGATAAAAAAAAAATTAATTTTTTCAGAAGCCTAAGGGAAAATGTTTGCACAAGCCATTTGAACAAAGAAGGCATAAAGAGTTGCACATCGTGATAGATGGTGTCACCAGAGGAGCTGGCTGATTAGCTGCCAAGAAGTGTGTACAAGGTACCACATCTTAGTGAATTCAGTGTGCTAACGGAGAAATATGACTGTACAGTATAACCACCAAAAGTGAGTCACACTAACAAAATAACTGGTGTATGTAAATCCAAAATTTATCAATCTATGAGAAATTTAACAGCCAAGAGAACAAACAGCAGCTTTTCTTCCTATAAAGCAAACTACCATCTACTAAACTGAGCAAAGGGACTTAATTGATTAGAATGCTTAATGGCATCAGGTACAGGCAGTCTGAACGTTTATCTACACAACAGGGATAAGCAAGAACTGGGCAAGCATCCAATAATGCTTCGGCACTGCCAACTTTACCCTTGTGACTCCCAGCTTTTCTATATGTTACCCCTATATATACTCCTCCTCTCAAAGAGCACCTTCTTTCTTTAGATGTTAGTAACTTTTACTGCAGTGGAACTTTAAACCTGTTACCACACCTTGACTTCATCTGTCACTATACTCTGCTTAAGTAGGAGGAAATTTCACCCACACACAAGTTGGTTTTCTTCACTTCTTTCTCAGTGGTAATATAAACCGAGGTGGGGTGGTCAGGAACCCCTTAAGGAGGTATTGTGTTGAGATTTAAAGAGTGAGTAAGAATTACTTATAATTGTAGTGTTAAGAACCTTGGATTTGAACCTGTGGTTGACAAGGAGTCTTAAAAGGTTTTAAGAAGAGGGAAAGAGTCAAATTTCACTTAAGAACAACCAATTGTGAAGACAAGGGCAAGCCTAAAACAGGGAGATCAGTCAGGAAAGAGCTGAGAACAATACCTGGCACCTGGTCTTAAACAGTGGCAGTAGACACAGAGAAGATGGAATGACCTAGAGAACAATGAATGGTTTATAAAGGTAGAACTCAGGGACTGTTTAGATCGAGGGATTATGGAGTTAAAGGAATCACAGAGCTGACTCCCAGAATTATTGTTGTGAGACTGGGTGAACTGTGACGTCGTTAGCTTAAAAAAAAAAAAAAAGGGTACATAGAAGGAAGTCTCATAAATCAAGTTATGACTACAACTTCAAATATAGAAATTCTACAAAGAAGCATAACATTTTTACTTCCCCAATTTTAAATCATCATAAGTAATGTTAAACCGAAATAAGCCATATGCCTGCAAAGACACTATTTACTTATAGAGATGCAGTAGTAAGGGCCCCTATTTTATTAGGTCTCTGTAACTGAGAGAGATAATTTTAAAATGTGGGAGAAAATGCTCCAAGTTCTACCTGCACTGCATTTTATAACTGCACAAAAGCATGTAAAATACCAAAACCACTTGGAGAAAAAGCACAGACTTACGAAAGAGAAATAAGGAATAGCATTCCAAAGTCACAAAACCTTAATTAGTTAAATCATCTGGCTAGTCATCAGGTATTCTATAAATACAACAGAATGCTACATAATAGATGCTTAATAATCACAGGTATAATCCTGAAATAAAACTCAAAATGAATCAAATAATATAATAAAAAGAGAGGGCAAATCCCTTCAGTGAAGCTGAAGGTACTGGTATTACAGAACCTTCTGCACACGGTACATGGAATTTAATCACCCATGCATGCAGGTACCATATTATAACATGGACACATGGATGGATGGAACATCTGACTGACAGTGATATAACATCTCAATATGGTAACATAATTTGTTAGAACCAATAAACTTTTAAAGCATACCATTTCATATCTGTTATGTTTACATCAACTCTCTGCCCTGTTGTAGAATAAATTACCTGATGTTTAACAATTCTACTTATCTACTTGCAGAAGAATAACAATTGAAATTTTTTTTTTTTTTGAACCTTACCCAAGGACACTTTTTCCATTTTTTGTTCAGATAGAGTGGGAGGAAGAGAGAGAGAAAGAGAAACATTGACGTGAAAGGGACACATCGAGTGGCTGCCTCCCGCACGACCCAATCAGGGCCAGGGACAAATTGCAACTGAGGTACGTGCCCTTAGCGGGAACCGAACCCGGGTCTCTCTGGACCGCAGGCCGACGCTCTAACCGCTGAGCAAAACCGGCCAGGGCATCAATTGAAATTTTGAAAAATGCAACATGTGGACTTTACTTTTTTTTTTTTTTTTTTAAAGTAAAACTGTTTTATTTTATGTAATCATAATAATTACCATACTAATTCTTCTGTTACTATGCTCAATATTCACTGAGAATCTAATTGGTTCTAAGTTTTATACATGGAGCTTCAGACACTGAGGACATTGTAGACTAGTCTACCAGGTACCAGATACTGCTAGATCCCTTTGGCACTAATAATCCTCACAATATATCAGCAAGGCAGATGATACGATACTCATTTCACAGAAGAAACTGAAAGGTTAAATTACATACTTGCTTAACTTCAGTAAGTGATGAAGCCAGCATGCAATACCATGGGCTCTATCTGCCTCTTCCTCTCTTAAATGGGGATAATAATTAATGATGAGTGAGTGGGTCACAGGTTCCTGCAAGCAGCAGGTCAACTTAATGTTGGTACACTTGTAGGGGAGAAGAAAAACAAGCCAGTCTACATCAATCACATACATAAATTAGGGAGTGCTAACTATTTCTCACCTCTAGGTATGACCTTTTCAGAGGAAGAAAAGGGTAAGCAGCATCTCCCGAGTTACATACCTGATGCCTGCTTTGGGCATGTGTGACTGAAGTCAGCATTCAACAAGCACCTCTCTACTCCTTGTAGGGGGTAACATGTAATGATGGGCAATCCTAGCAGCTTGCAGTTATCATATAATTTAATCGCTATTTAATTACCTATGGTTTTAGAATATTTATGTGAAGATTTTCCTGCTCATTACATATTAATAGAGAACTGGTATTGTTAAGTTTTTAGAAACCAAGAAGATATATATGGTAGAAAGCAGGCATAAGGTAAAGACTGTTTTGATTTAATATAATCCAAATGCAATTTGGAGAATGTGGGAAATATATTCATACTAAGGTAGAGAAAAGTAGAAATGCCTGAATGGAGTAGGAAATACTTCTGCTACAAAGAAAGGGTCAATAACACCCAGAAGAAGAAAAATAATGTAACCATTATAATTAAAAAGTAGCTCAATTAAAGTTGAATTTTTTGTTTGTGTAGAAGCACAGAATTATAGAAGGAAAGACTTAGAGTAATTATTTAGTCCCAAACCCCCAATTTTCAAGATGTAAAAACTAAAAAATTTGTACGAGTTCACGTAGTCAGTAGCAAAACTGGACCTAGAAACCTCATCTCTTATGTCTAATGCCCTGTTTTTTAGTTTCCCAACTTCCCCGATCATATAACCTGGGACATTTACTAATTCTACAGATTCTGAGGCCTATTACTAGGAGATCGTGACTCAGAAGGTAATTATGTGAATTAGGACATGAGCCTCCTAAAATGTTCTTCCTGCCTTAAGGCTTGTAAAAAATAATATAGACAGTCCTGGCTGGTTTGGCTCAGTAGTTAGAGTGACAGCCCACGGATCAGAGTCAAGGGCACGGATTCCAGGTCAAGGGCACGGATCTTTATTGTGGGTTTGATCCCAGCCCCGATTGGGGTCGTGCAGGAGGCAACCAACTGATGTGTCTCTCTCACATCAATGTTTCTCTTTCTCTCTCTCTCCTCTCTCCCGTCCTCCCTCGTGCTCTATCTAAAAAAAAAAAAAAAAAAATCAATGGAAAAATATCCTTGGGTGAGTATTAAAAATTATTATTATTATTATTATTATTATTATATAAACAGAGCCACTTTAAAATGGAGCCTGAGCTGCCATCCCAGAAGAACTGCCTTACATGTCTTATGCCTCAAACCTATGGACTATTAAAACAGGGCACAATAACCTGTGGACTGGGCCTAAAGCAACACTGTGCCTCGAAGAACTGTTTGCAAATATAGCCAATAATATTGTAATAACTATGTATGGTATCAGATGGTTATAAACTTATCAGGATGATCACTTCGTAAGTTATATAAATGTCTAATCACTATATGTACACTTGAAACGAATATAATATTGTATGTTACCTGTAATTTAAAAAAATGTTAAATTAGAACAAAAAGATAAGAAAGCAGATATTGTGACTACCGAACTAATGACTATGGGACTGAAAATTAAAACATTGTTTGGAATTAGCATCACTATGTTAGCTTATCTGCACCAATAGAAGTATCTTCCTTCTAGCCCTGGCCGGTTTGGCTCAGTGGTTAGAGCGTCGGCCCGTGGACCAAAGAGTCGCGGTTTCGATTCTGGTCAAGGGCACATGCCTCGGTTATGGTTCGTTCCCGGCCCTGGTCTGGGTGTGCGGGAGGCAATTAGTCGATGTGTCTCTCTCATCAATGTCTCTCGCTGTCTCTCTCCCCCTCCCACTCTATCTGAAGATAAATGGAAAAATATCCTCGGGTAAGGATTACAAAAAAAAGAACTATTTTCCTTCTATAGATGTAATTGTTCTCCTACCCTTTCTCATAAATACCTTTGACTTTGTCTCCTAATTGGAACATTATTTGGGCTTCTACCTGAATCAATGCTTCCTGAATAGCTATTCTCTGATCTCAAATAAAGGCTTGTTGCCTTTCATTTTGGCCTTTTATTTTTTGGTTAACAGACCATTCCACAGAGATATTAGTGTGTTTTTTTCCCAATACACTCACTAATGTCCCTCTCCTGCTTAAATTCTTCAAATGATTACAAGTTAAAGCTCAAACTTCTTGGTATGAAATATGGCACCATTCAGAATCTCACTCCAATCTACTTTACCACATTCATGTCTAGATACTGCCCCTTGATTCAGATGTCTTAAGAATACCAACCTTTGAAACAATGATGCTTTTTTTTTCTCCCCTATTCCTCCGTAAAGAGCTGTTTCCTGTTACAGTCACCACTTCCTTAACATTCTTCAATTCCCAACCCGAATGGCACTTCTTTTTTAATTTTTCTCTTTATTAATTTTTTTTTGAGAGAGAGAGAAAAGGAGAGGGAGAGAGATAGAAACATTGATGAGAGAGAACACTGACTGGCCGCCTCTTGCATGCCCCCCACTGGGGATTTGGCCCACAACCTGGGCATGTGCCCTGACTGAGAATTGAACCAGTGACCTCTTGGGAACTGCACCTTTTTAAAAAAATTTTTTAAATTGACTTTAGAGAAAGGAAGAGGGAGAGAGACAGAGTGAGAGAAACATCGATCAGTTGCCTCCTATACATGCCCCAACTGGGGACTGAACCCAAAACCTGGGCATGTGTCCTGACCAGGAACTGAACCCGCCACCTTTTGGTGTACAGGATGATGCTCCAACCAACTGAGCCACACTGACCTGGGCTCACCTCTTCTTTGAAAGGCTTCTGTCCTCTCAGGTAGTTTAGTCACTGTCTTCTAGGTATGTCCACATACTTATTCATCCCACAATAACTTCATCTGTCATACTGTATTTCAATTTTACATGTTTCACATGTTTGCCTGTTTACTTGTACTGGGCAGAGACCATTTTCATTTACCGCTGTACGCCTAGTGCCTAAACTGGATCTTCCAGAGAAAATGCTCAATAAATATTTACTGAACAAATAAATTGGGTAAATGAATACCATGGTTGGGATGTAAAAAAAAAAAAAGCAAACAAAGCAAGGGAAGCATGGAGAGAGAGGCAATGTTATACAAAAGAAACTAGTAAGAAAGCAGAACAGGCCCAAACCTCCCCCTTGAAACTCTGCAGGCATCAGGAGCCGTGGATTTTAGACCAAATCGTCCCTTGCAACATGGTACTTCTGTAACTTCTTTTTTCTTCAAAGTATACTTTTAGAGATAAAGGTTTATTTCCCCTTGAATTCTGACAGCGTTATAGTGGGAGGGGGAGGAAGACTTGGGTTTTTCAATTATACTTCGAATCATGTTTGTTAAATGTTTGTAAGTTTAAATAAATCTGACTAAAAGTCTGACATTCAAAAGCAAGATAATCAAGTTCCTGAGGGCATATCTTATAAAACTTTCTCCAGTCCCTCCTTCACTCTACGCACTACGCACACAGAGCCAACGCTCCATACATGCTGATTAGCTGGGAAAATGGTCCTTCCTCATTGATTCCCAAGGAGATCAAGGTCAGTTCTATGAGAATGATTGGAGCAAAATTACCTACTTCTTTATAGTTTCTACAGTAAGATGAAATTTACGGAGCACACATATTCTTCATACCTTTTCCCCATCTATTCTTTCTTTCATTCATCTATTTATTTGTTCATCAAGCATGAATAGTCATGATAATATAAGAATTTGAAGAATGCTATGAACAAGAGGGGGAGGTAAATGGGGACATCCATAATAGTGTAAACAATAAAAATAAAAAAGAAGAAGGAGAAGGAGGAGAAGGAGGATGCTATGAGAACTGAGAGGATAGAACTAATACTACTGGGAGGTAAATCAAAGTATGGTACTTATCACAAAGGAGGTAATATTTGTGTAAGAATTATCTAACTTGAGGTCAGTGACAAAGTAAGTGGATTCTACGTGTCCTTAGAGTGAAGACATTGTATAGGTGTGTGGATAGGCACTGTTACAAAGAAAGGAAGAGAATCTGAACCTGAAGTAAAAAGAAGGAAAGTTGTTACAACGGTCAATATAACAGTAGAGCCCTGGCCGGTTTGGCTCAGCGGCTGGAGCTTTGGCCTGCGGTCCTGAGAGACCCGGGTTCGGTTCCCGCTAGGGGCACGTACCTCGGTTGCAGTTTGTCCCCAGCCCTGGTTGGTCGTGTGGGAGGCAGCCACTCGATGTGTCCCTTTCACATCGATGTTTCTCTCTCTCTCTCCCTCCCACTCTCTCCCTCCCACTCTATCTGAACAAAAAAATGGAAAAATGTCCTCGGGTGAGGATAAAAACATATATATATATAACAGTAGAGCCTCTCCCATTCAGACAGTGATTTAAGAGTGATATGATTTCAAAGAACTCACTTAATTTTAGTGTTAAAAGAGAACTTAAGAAACCCAGTAGTTTCAAAATGTGTTCCTTGGAGTTTTAGAAATTTCAAGCAGATACAACAGAAGTGTAGTAGAGAGGAGGAATGGAGGATTGGGAGAGGACAGCAACTTCATTGAAAGTAGCTCTGTTTTTGTGTTTCACATAGTGAGGCTTCTCTATATTTTATCTGATGATTAAAACAAAAAAAGAGTTAAACAACATACTGAATTCCATCTCCATTTTAGAAACAATTAAAGAGAAAACAAAGCAATGAAGTAACTTGCCATGAACTCCACTGTACAAATCATGGAGAGTCAGTATTTAAAGCACAGTATATGTTTGAGCTAAAGACCCAAGTTTGGTAGTCACCAGGGATTGGGAATAGCTGTCATCATGTTAAAGAATAACATTATCCAGGGAAAGCAGAGGAAGAGAATTCTGACAAATAGTGTGGGAAATGAACTGGATTTGAGTGTTATTGAGAGAAAGGCACTAGTTATGAAGTAAATGGCATAATCCAGGTGGTGAGAATTTGAACTTGAGCAATAAAGAATAGGCATTTCAGAGTTGGAACGAACAGGATTTTCTGATCAGCTAAATGCAAAAGATGAAAGAAGAGCATCACAGATGAGGTTCTAACTTGGATAACTGTAGAACAGTAACATTAACCAAGACGGAAGCTCTAAGAAAGTAGGGATTTGGATATAAGAGTTGGGGAGTGAGCAACACAATGTTTATTTTTAGCATACCTGATCTGATGTACCTACAAAGGCATCCAGGTGAAGATGTCCAAAAGACAGTAAAAATTCCGTTCAAGCTAGAGACTCAGATTTGGTAGTCATCAGAGATTGGGAATAGTTGTAATCATGTCAATGAATGACAGTATCCATGGAAAGCAGACGAGAAATAAGAAGAGAACAATCAGAACAGAGGCTGAGAAAAAAGAGACATCAGGATACAGAGCTAAGAAAAGCATTTCAAGGAGATGATGGTCATAACTGCCAAATATCACGGAAGTCAAGACTAAGCCATTCGTTTTGGCAATCTGTTGTGAGTACAGTACCAGTACAGTGAACTGGCTGTAAAAGTCTAACTGAAGTATTATAGATAAAGCAATAAATGGGAGGTGAAGGGTAGGTGATTCAAGAAGTATGTTGTTAAGGGAAGGGGAAGAAAGGGTGAAAGGAGAGATAAGAGGCCTCAGGAAAGAATCAAGGTTATAAGACTTTATACTTTTTAGATGGAGGACAAACTATTTTTAGAGGAAGAGGGAGAGATTTAATTTCTAAAAGGGAAAAGGAAAAAAGTTTACCTAATGAAAGTTAGGGTCCAGAGAAAGTTAAGTAGACTGTGCTAGAATATAAAGGTAGAACCTGGGACATAATATTTCTGGCTTTGGGAATAAACGACAGGAAAAGTAGTAAGGATGAATAAAGATATATGTAAGTTTGAATGCAGAAGAAAAAAGAGTTGAGAAAGTACTGCTTTTCTTTGCAACTCTTTCTTCTCTTTCTTCCTTGGGCCCACACAACAGTCCAAAGGCAGGGCTGAAAACACTCTTTGACCTCCTGGGACCTCATCTTTTAACCCAACAGCTAGTATGACCCAGAGCCTTGCCCTTGTCAATTTTTTAGTCTATTATGAACAATATTAAATAACACGCCTCTTTTACCAAAAACATTAAACTGCAATTACCAATCTCAAATCCAGCCATGCTATATCCAATCATAAAAATCACAGAGGAAAAATATACTCCTTCACACACATCCTACCAAAGAGGCCTGAAGAGACTGACATCCAAACTGATGCCACACCCCAACAGGTACAAGCTGCATAGCTTCCATCTGTGACTGGTATTTTTCAATCTCAACCAAAACATGAACAGAACAAGAGAGTAGAGGAAAGAAAATCCAACTAATAACGAACGGACAGAAAAACATTCACCCATATCTATTCTATCAGGCCAATTTAAAGTTATTTTTTTAAATATCAATACATTTCAATTTCTGTAAGTGTTCACAGCAATATTATTTATTTATTTTAAAGAGAGGAAGGGAGAGGGGGAGAGAGATAGAAACATCGATGAGAGAGAACTTCAACTGGCCTCCTCCTGCATGCCCCCCACAACCTGGGCATGTGCCCTGACCGGGAATCGAACCGGCAACCTCTTGGTGCATGGGTCAGTGCTCAACCACTGAGCCACACTGGCCAGGCAGTATTATTCATGATAGCCAAAAAGTGAAAACCCAAATGTACATCAACTGATAAATGGTTAAACAAAATGTGGCACCTCCATACAGAATATTTGGCCTTTAGACATGCTACAACATGAATGCACCCTAAAAACATCCAGTCATCAAACCCCCCCCACACACACACATATTACATGTTCCCACTCCTATGAAATGTCCAGAATAGGCAAATTCAGAGACAGAAAGTGGATTAGTGGTTGCCTAGAACTAGGGGTGATGGAGGGAAATGGAGAGTGGCTGCTAATGGGTATGGGGCGTTCTTTTTGAGATGAAAATGTTTTCAATTTAGATGGTGGTGACGGTTATACAATTCTGTGAATATTCTAAAACCACAAAATTATAAAATTGTAAACTTTAAAAGGCTGAACTTAATGGTATATGAATTATATTTCAATGAAGTGGTTATTTTAAAAATCTAATCTCCTTCACATGGCATACAAGATGTTTTAGGGTCTACCCACACCTACTTTTAGAGCATTGGAATACCTTCCTTCCACCTCTGCCCCATCTTATTATTGCAACGCTCCCTGTGTGTGAACCTGTGGAATTCCTCCTCAGTGACATTTTGACCTACAATAGCTTCCTTTGCCTCATTCCTACTTCAACTTGTATTTTTCTCCATTAAACTACTTATCACCTAGTATTCTAACATTTGTTTTTATGCCTGCCCACCTCTATTAGATAGTGCACTCCTGTGAATGTCTCTTCATCTTCATATACCTAGAGCCCAGACAGGCACTAAGATATCCTTTAATAAACACAAACCCTTTGACTCCGAGAGATTAGCATTCTTTCTATTGCACTGAGTATAAGCAGACTGACAGACTGGAATGTGAATTTTGAAAACAAGTCAGCCAACTTGAGTTCGAATCCCAGTGTAATTACTCCTTAGCCTCGTGAACTTCCACAAGGTGTACCTTTAATTTCCTACCTATACATGTGGATAGTTGTACCTAAATGCGAGGTTGTTTTAAGGCTTAGATATCATGCATCTGGCACACAGAAGGTGTTCATAAATTTTACTGTTGTCATAATTAGCTAGTTATTAATACTAATAATAGGAAAAGAGCAAAGGGGAGGCCAGACATTATAAGCATGGTCACCTGGGCAACTTCACCAGGAAACTACAGCTTCACACTCCGCAGGGAAACACTGGTCTATTCCCTGCAGATCACTGGAGAAAGGGACTGAACCAAATGGGAGATGGGTACACGCACAGTGAAGTCAGGATAAGGTAGGGAAAGTGCTTGCCTGTCAGTCTAACCTGGGAAAAAGATGACTGGCTAGAAGGGTGGACCCCAATGCAAGCCTGTGAAAATCTGGGAATACATAATCCTCAGACAAAGAGTTCTGTCTCATTTGGCTGTTGCACTTACTCTTTCGTGCTCTGTGACCCGCACTTGCCCACCATGTGGCCTTAGAAGCCACCTAGCCCATGGCCATGCAGACCCCACATGCAATGGACTGCAGCAGGGAACACAAGCTAAGCTAGCCAGATGCTGGACTGGACTGTGCTTTCATATTGAGCAAAGACTCTGGGCAGTGGCCTTAATTCTTGCCCTACTGAAGACATTATTGGACTTTTTCCATGGCGGGACAAAGGAAAATACAACATTGTAAACCCAGGTATTTAATTCCACGGAAATAAAGATCACTCATCCTCCCACGTGAGTCTCAGGAAATTCCTTTCCTTGTGACACTGCAAGAACTCCACTTCCACCAGTAACAGGTAGGGACCCAGAGGGCACACCACCAATAACCTTACTACTATTATTTCAACATTATTGTCAACTACAACAGTCAACTTAATGTCACTGAGTTGGTACAATTACAGTTGTACAGATTACTGATAAAAAGGACATATTTTTCTTCAATATTTGAGAAAAGGGTTACTATTATTTCTACCTAGAGGCTTAGGGCCCCAAATCCACATAGCATGTCAAGACTTAAAAGCTTTAAAGAAGTTAACTCTTTTATAACAACTCAGTTCTTACTTCTAGTTCTGTAACTTTGCATCTTCAGTTTAAGATGTTTAAATATAAATATAAGTTTGGACTTTTATAAACATTAAGTTTAGCTTACAAAGAATCAGCTAATAAACCAAGAAGGCATAAAAGAACAGAAATGATAAACTAACACTGAAGTAGTTAGTACTCCAATTATATTGAAAATTTAAATTAAACCAATTTTAGAAGAATTAGTAAACATATCTAACAAGAGAATTTACCCACACAAAGGGGGAAAAAGCACCTAAGAACAGCTTGTGACTCAGCCGTCACTGCTGTAAGGGGAGGTTGGGGGGAGCTGGCTATTTGGTCTATTCTGTCTCATATCAGGACAAAAATTTTTTTTAATTTTTATTGATTTTAGAGAGATTGGAATGGAGAGGGAGAGAGAGATAGAAACATCGATGAGAAAGAACATCAACTGACTGCCTCCTGCATGTCCCCCACTGGGGAGTTGGCCTAAAACCTGGGCATGTGCCCCGACTGAGAATCGAACCAGTGACTTCTTGGTGCAGAGATCAATGCTCAACCACTGAGCCACACCAGCTGGGCAGGACTAAATATTAAAGCAAAAGTATTTACTTGGTTTAAGTAAGAAGTACAGAGGTAAAAAAAAATTCATATAGATGCTTCACCTTTAAGTAAAATATCATCTCTTTGGAACAAAGATAACTTTTCAAGTGTTGAAACTATTTAAGAAAACACAAAGAAAATATAAACATTCAACTAGATAAATATTTTAAACTTCTGTTGAAAATAAAATTCAGGACTTCCGGTCAAGATGGCGGCATAGGTAAATGCGGTATCGCGTCCTCCCACAACCACATCAAAGTTACAACTAAACTACACAACAACCATCATTCAAAATCGCCTGAAATCAAGCTGAATGGAAGTCCTTCAACTACGAAATTAAAGCAGCAGCCGCATGGAGACTGGTAGGAGGGGAGGAGGCGCGAGGGGCTGGTCCCACACCCACGTGTGGCGGATAAAAATTAGGAGGATACCTCGGCTGGGAAGGTCCTCCCTGAGGACTGAGGGGTCCCTGTCCCACACCAGGCGCCCAGCTCAGGGTTCCAGTGCCAGGAAGAGAAGTCGCCATAACCTCTGGCTGGAAAAACCAGTGGGAACTGAGGCTGAGGCGGCCGGAGCCCCCGGCAGCTCCTCTTAAAGGGCCCGCACACGGACTTACTCGGACTCACTCCCTCCAGGCTCCAGCATGGGGGAGGCAGCTTGAAAGGCACCAGAGTCACATGGGGAAGAACTGAGTTGTTTGGCATTGGAGCGAGGGCTGGAGAGACAGCTTTCTCCTGGATAGACGTGCTATCAGAGGCCTTTGTTCCTTTGGTGAGCCCTTCCCTGGGACGGCAGACAGCCACCATATCTGGGACTCCAGCAACCTGGCTCACACTGTTTGTCCCGCCCTGGTGATTCCCTGAGGCCCCGCCCCACCCAACTTTCAGGCCCACCTAAGCTGTTGCCAGTTGCTTGACCATAGGATTGGCCTGTCTTGGATCCTGCTTCAGCTTTTCCTAAATTCTTTCAAACGAGCAGCATCTGGTCTCAGCTAGCCCTCTATCTCTCGCTAAGTAATACATAGAAACAAACACAGGGAGGCAGCCAAAATGAGGAGACAAAGAAACAGGTCCCAAATTAAAGAACAGAACAAAACTCCAGGAAAAGAACTAAGCGAAATGGAGATAAGCAACCTAACAGAAGCTGAGTTCAAAACACTGCTTATAAGGATGCTCAATGGACTTAGTGAGAACCTCAGTGAACTTAGAGAGGGCCTCAAGAGCATAAAAAAGGACCAGTCAGAAATGAAGGAGGCACAGTCAGAAATGAAGGAGGCACTAACTGAAATAAAGAATAATTTACACAGATTCAATAGCAGAGTAGGTAAAGCCAAGAAGAAAACCATCGATTTGGAATATAAGGAAGCAAAAAACACCCAATCAGAACAGCAAAAAGAAAAAAGAATCCAAAAAAATGAGGATAGTGTAAGGAGCCTCTGGGACAACTTCAAGCGTGCCAATATTCGCATCTTGGGGGTGCCAGAAGAAGAAGAGAGAGAACAAGAAATCGAAAACCTATTTGAAACAATAATGGCAAAAACTTCCCTAACTTGGTGAAGGAAACAGACATACAAGTCCAGGAAGCACCGAAAGTCCCAAACAAGATGAACCCCAAGAGGCCCACACCAAGACACATCATCACCAAAGTGCAAAAAGTTCAAGACAAAGAGAGAATCTTAAAAGCAGCAAGAGAAAAGAAGTTAGTTACCTACAAAGGCATTCCCATCAGACTGTCAGCTGATTTCTCAAAAGAAACTTTGCAGGCCAGAAGGGAGTGGCAAGAAATATTCAGAGTGATGAAAAAAGCAAGAACCTACAACCAAGATTACTCTATCCTGCAAAGCTGTCATTTAGAATCGATGGCCATATAAAGAGTTTCCCAGACAAGAAAAAGCTAAAGGAGTTCATCACCACCAAACCATTATTATATGAAATATTGAAGGGTCTTCTTGAAGAAAAATATCAAAAATATGAGCAAACAAAATGGCAATGAATACATATCTATCAACAATCGAATCTAAAATGAACAAGCAGAACAGAAACATTCTCACAGATACAGAGAAATTTTGTTGGTTGCCCAATGAGAGGGGGTTGGGGGAATGGGTGAAAAAAGTGAAGGGATTAAGAAGTACAAATTGATTGTTAGATTGACAAACCTCAAAGGGAAGGGTGGTTGGGGAGTGGGAAGAAATAAACCGAAGAACTTATATGTATATATGCATAACCAATGGACACTGACGACAGTGTGAGGAAAGGCAGGAGGGGGGTGGGAATTGGGAGGAGGGGGTCAATGGGGGAAAAATGAGGAACATCTGTAATACATTCAACAATAAAGTTTTAAAAAAATTCAAAAGTAAACAAATAGAGAAAGTCAATATTTTTAATGTACTGAGAGATATTAAAATAGATAATGAAAACACTAAGACCTCAAATAAATAGACACTTTCCCAAAGAGGAAATAAAACTGGCGAATAAATGTTAACATCACTAATAATCAAGAAAATGCAAATAAAGTTTTGTTTTGTTTCTCCTTATAAACGGATTTTTTTAAAAACAAGCCTTGCCCTGGCCAGTTTGGCTCAGCAGTTAGAGCATCGGCCTGTGGACCAGAGTCTCGGGTTCGCTTCTGGTCAAGGGCATGTACCTTGGTTTCGGTTTGTCTCCAGCCCTTTTCGGGGTCATGAGGGAGGAAACTAGTCGATATGTCCCTCTCACATTGATGTTTCTCTCTCTCTCTCTCTCTCTCTCTCTCTCTCTCTCTCTCTTCCTCCCTCCCTCCCTCCCTCCCTCCCTCCCTCTCTATCTGAAGATAAATGGAAAAATATCCTCGGGTGAGGATTAAAAAAAATAATAATAAGCCTTGGCTAATTCTCAGGACTGCAAAGGTGAGAGGAAATGAGTGCTGCAGATATAGCTAATGGGAGTGCAAATTAGTATAGCTCTTCAGAAGGCAATGCAAAAATATATAGAATCCTACCAATGTTCATATCCTATAAGCCAATAATTTCACTTCTGGGAATTTGTCACAGGGAAATAATAATAAATGTGGGAAATGCCTTATTTATAAAGATATTCACTATAGTTATTGTTTATTATAGAAATAATTGGAAATGAGAGTCCCACAATGGGGAAATGAACTGAGCTAAGTATTATGCTGGCACTTATATTAATGATATGTGAATTATATTTCAATAAAACTATTTTTTAAAAAGTTCAGCTAGACCACGTAATAACATGGAAACTGGTTATGTTCTTATAATTTAAAATGTATGATATAATATAAATTTTACTTATCATTATGAAAATAACAACAGCATCCAACAATCACTGAATACTTACCAAATGTCAAGACCTACTACACTCAGGTCTCTACATGTTATCATTGTTTTCATCATTATCAGGGACATACATCCTAGAAGGGTCGAAGGCCCAAGGCCCCTCAGTAACTGTGAGGCTGGCCCAAGACAAATAACATTTTAAAGGAGCCCTCACTATAAAAATTTTCACAGTGCCCTTGAAAATGTTAACAAAGTGTTTTTGAAATTGAATTTTAATTATTTCAGAAAAGAAAGGAACAGTGCCCCGACCTGCCCCCTCCCTCCAAGCACAGCCCAGAGCAGCCACCCTACCTAACCTAACCAAAAGAAGGGCCTGATTATTACTGTTACATTTATGGTGGATTTATTATGAGAGGGTCACACTAAACATACATTATCTCTTCATCCTCTTAACAATCCTATGGATAAAAATTATTATGAAATCTCTACTTCTTTTTTTAATCCTCACCTAAGGACATTTTTGCATTCATCTTCAGACAGAGTGGGAGGGAGAGAAGGAGGAAGAGAGAGAGAGAGAGAAACATCAATGTGAGAGAGACACACGAGTGGTCGCCACCCACATGACCCCAACTGCTGAACCAAACCGGCCAGGATGAAATCTCTACTTTTTAAAGAAAACTGAAGCTTAGCAAGATTGTTATACTCACAAAGCTAACAAAAGGCTAAGCTGGAACTAAAATATCAATCAGACAGCAAAAGCCATGTTTCTAGCTACAATGTTGTATTGTAAAACATGTACAATAATATATATGTAATAACAAACAAAATGAAAAGACAGGTAGGTAGGAGACACCAAAATGTGATGGTCATTGGTTACTGGACTTAGAATGACTTTTTCCTCCTACTTTTTTTTTTCTACTTTACAAAGTTTCTTCAATCAGTTTGTATTATTTTCATAATGAAAACAATTAAGTTACATAATAAGAAATAAAGTTAAATTTAAAGAGAAAGGGGATTTGGAAAAATATTTACTGTAAATGACAAATTATCTTGTTAATATATAAAGTGCTCACTCATTCTTCTTTAAGATAAGCAGTCAGTATACTTCAAAATTAAATTAGTAAATTAAGAGAATGTCTTTTTATCATCCTAGAAGAACAGAAATATAATGAAGGCTGGAAAGAAAAAGGAGTTGGGGTCTAATCAAATGTGTTGTTAACAGTCAGGGAAAGATGTTAATGGAACCTGAAGTCTCCAAAGACTAAAGCTTCAGGGTTTATTCTCTCCCCTAAGGCTTCTAGTGTGTCCACCCCATCAATTTACCAAACTTCCCTGGGCTTTTTAAAATCTTATCAAGATTACATCAGGACTCTCCAACTTCCTCCATTACATTGGAAAAAGGGGAAAGTCAGATGAGAAATTGAGCCCTGTTTCACAGAAGAGATCTAGGAGGAAAATTAAAATATTCTGAACATTAGAAAAGGTATATTGGGGTAAAAGAGGGATTTATTTCATTCAGGGTTTTCCCAGAGGCAAGATTAATAATCCTCAAAACCACTCTGAATAACATGCTGTTCCCAGAATGGGAAATTTCCACATCTGTTTTCACTCAATTTTAGTCTCTGGGCCCCTCCCTTTCTCCTTCCTTCCCCACTGGCCTTCAAAGCTCAGTTCCAATGTTACTTCCTCTGTGTAAGTTTCTCTATTTTACAATATACTTGGAAGATTGGTTCTCTTCTTGATATCATTAACAACTCCATGCGCACCTTTAATTCAAATCGACAAATATTCACCTAGTCATCAGATGGGAAACACCTGTATAAAATGTATTAGAGCAGGGGAAAATAGAAGAGGAGTTAGACCAAAACTTAGAATTCCGTAGGGTTATAGGTATGAAGGGCAGAAGACGGGCACCTAACTTTGCCTTAGACAACTAGAAAGTTGTTAGCTGAGCAACCCCAGAGGAAACTACTCCTGAACTGAGTAATAAAGAACTTAAAAAAATAGGTATAAACTAGCAGGCTAGGAAGATAAAAAAGATTTTTAAGAATTGAGAGCAGAAATGGGCAAACAGGAAAAAGCTGTTTGAGAATTTAACAGACAACATCAGAGGACTTTGTAAATGGAGCTAATAATAGCACCTACCTCATAGGGATGTTGTAAAAATTAAATGAGTTAATACATATAATAAATTAAAATAGTGCTATACATAGGTACTATAAAAATCTATAAACAAAACTAAGAAACTTGGAAAAAATTTATACCTATAAGGCAAAGAGTTACTATTCTTAAACATTTTTAAAAATTGATCTTAGAGAGAGAGGAAGTGGGGGGGGGGAAGAAACATCGATCTGTTGCCTCCCATGTGCACCCCAACCAGGGATCAAACCCGAAACCTAGTGACCTCTTGGTGCATGGGACAATGCTCAATTCACTAAGCCACATGGCCAGGCAACTATTCTTAATATATAAGAAATTCTTAGAAATAACCAAGATATGAACATGCCAGTGAAGTGACAAAAGGTCCTCTTTTCTACCATTATGGTTCTCAGGACTTACTACAAAGTTAGAGAATGAATGCTACGCTTGCATTCTTAGCCTGCATCATTCTCAGCAAATTTCATTGATCTTGAAGTTCTCACTTATATTTACCAAAAGTATTTTTATACTCACTAAATGTTACATAAGTTGTGAAATTTATTAACTTGACCTACTTAACTCTTATATTTATGTGATCATTTTGTTTTGTTTTTTTATCGTCACCCAAGGATATTTTTGCATTTATCTTGAGATACAGCGGGAGGGAGAAAGAGAGAGAAACATCGATGTGAGAGAGACACATCGAGTGGCTGCCATCCACACGACCCCAACCAGGGCAGGGGACAAACCGCAACCGAGGTAGGTGCCCTTAGCGGGAACCGAACCCGAGTCTCTCTGGTCCATTGGCCAATGCTCTAACCACTGAGCCAAACTGGCCAGGGCTTTGTGATCATTTTTAAGTGCCAAGGAGGAGTAGTAGGGTGGTGAGAAGTGTCCAAATGACTATGCCAAAGTGTTTAAACAAAAAGAAATGAATGATAAAGCAACAGTTATCAGTGTCCTCCAAACTGTCAGAGCAAATCCTGCTGGGTCCTTATCTATGCAGATCTGCAATTTGACACTACCAACCATTCTTTTCTCTTTTTTTCTTTTCACACTGCTGACCATTCTTGACCATTCTTGGCCATTCTTGACCATTATCAACCTCGCACTAGTCAAACACTCCTCCCACTGAAAAGTGGAAGTTATTTAAGTACGCGGGTTCAATGATTTTGAAGAAATAATCTAAAGCAGTGGTTTCTTTTGCAGATAGAGAACATTTCTTCCTTTAGGCTATATTTTTGGTGCCCCCCCAAAAAAAACAATTAAGGGGATTAAAAGGGCAGATTCTTTGTTGGGAGATAAGATTGTGGGTTAGTTCTTCTACTCTATTTTCCAACCTTCTTATATGGATTGTTTTGTATACCTACTGCCGAAGCCAGCACTTACATCCATTGTTTTGAAGGAAAGATTAAAACTTAAGAGCAAAAAAACTAATTTTTTTCCCAGTCACTAGGTTAAAACACACACACACAGACTAGGCTAGTTTAGTTTGAAATTTCTCACTGAAGCAAGTTGGAATGGTGTCATTTCTTAAGCACATATACTAAGCAGTAGTCACTGTGCTAAGTACTTCATACTACATACAACACTATGACATAAGTACTGTTAATATCATCCCCACTTTAAAGATGGGGAAACCAGATTATAGAATTAAAATAAATTTCTCAGAGTTATACAGCTATTTGGTGTTGAAACTGGGAGCTTAAAAGTCTGTACCCTATCTACTATAGTAATAAAAATAAAAAAAAATTTATTAAACCACATATACTTTTCTAAAATAAATATGTATTAGTGAAGAAAATGATCTAGAAAACATAAAACTGTTGCTTAAATGAAACAAGTTAAATGTCTACCATCTGGTAATACATCCCTGTGTCTACCATAACCACTGATGAATAATTCCACAAGTAAATAAATCAGTGTCCTGATATAGCTGTGAAGTTATTTTTTTAAGTGAATTTCTCAAAATAATACTAAAATTTGCAAATGAAATATGTTGCTCCCCTTAGAGTTGTAAAAATACATTATTTCTTGATGTATTCAGTCCTATTTTTGCTCAGTTTCCTCCCCTCCTCCCCCACTTCCTTTCTGCCTTCAGATCCTGTAGACCAGTTCAGTTCCTCCTTCTCAGGAATACCTATAGGCACACTCTAATCAACAAGACTCTAACATTAGTCACTGTGCTCTGTACTTATAGGATGGTATGAAGTCAAAGATGAACTTAAGTTAAAAAAAAAAAAAAGTTATAGGATGGTATGAAGTCAAAAATGAACTTAAGCATTTCTCCTGCATCTTCATTTTTAAATCTATTCATCTACAGAATTCTAAACACTTTCCTACTTCACACTTGGAATCCTGCCTTCAACAATTAGCACACTAAAAGAGTCTGCCTTTTTTTAGCCTTTCTTAAAAATAGTTATTCCATAAATTTTTCCAGAAATAAGGTATTAAAAAGATCAACACACACAGAGAAAGAAAGAAAAAAAGCAAACACACTGTTAGATGGTAATAAATACATCACATTTTTAGAATGTAATTAGTTTATTCTGAATAATTTCTGAAACTTGTTAATATACATGCTTTACAAATAAATATAGTCCGTAAAATGCTAGTTACCTATCAATGCACTAATATGTACTTTCATTCATTTACTCAACAAATATTTATTGAATACCCAAATAACTTTTTTTTTTTTTTTTTTTTTTTTAAATTTCTGAACTAAGATGAGTGTATCAGATAACTGCACAGGTGCTAAAGTTAGAAGGATCTGGGTTTGAAACCCTGGCTCTTGTACTTACTGGCTCAGAGACCTAGAGTAGTCAGTTAACCTCCAGGTTAACATTTCACTTATCTATTTGATGGGAGGAAAATAACTACTCACAGAGTCTTTGTGAGCTTGAAATGATTATGTAAATCATTCAAAAGGCCTACCATGTGGTAAGTGACAAGCATGGTAAATATATTTTAATTGTATATATAAAATAAATGACAGGCGTGGAAAACATATTTTAAT
The DNA here is from genome assembly GCA_030848825.1 of Tadarida brasiliensis. Taxonomy (NCBI): domain Eukaryota; kingdom Metazoa; phylum Chordata; class Mammalia; order Chiroptera; family Molossidae; genus Tadarida; species Tadarida brasiliensis. The sequence goes on along the minus strand of CM061270.1, from coordinate 64,646,206 downwards.
ACTAAAGTCATTAAAGGAGATGGCCAATAAATGTTGTCTTACTAGAAAGATGGAAATTTGTGAAACTGTATTTTAAAGATACATTAAAAATAAAAATCCTAAGGTTATGTAAGAAATTTTCCACGTTTTAAAAGAGAAAATTAAGTATATAGGGTGAAATGACCAAACAATAAAGACAAGAAAGAAAAGGAGAGAGGCATAAAGAAAATCTCGAAAGCTGCTGAATTTGAGTGATGAGTGTATGATGGTTCCTTATACTATTCTATTTTTGTGAAAAGAAAAAATCACTAAACTATTATTTCCAATCCCAGAGCATGTCTAACACATTTCCTCGTATTCAAGAGAGATCAGGATGTTAGCCCTGAGATATGTTGAACTATCAATAGTACTTCCCTGCTTAATAATTCAGTACAGGTCAAGTTTTCTCAGACAATTCTACCTTTCATTATAAAGGTGAGCAAGAGAAATAATTACACGCATTAAAGGGTAAAAAAAAATGCAAGCTTTTCAGTTGCTTATTAATATTACATTAAAGCAGCAGCAGTGCACATTTTTTCCATGTCCTTCAAAAACATGAAATTCTGCTTGCTCTTAAATAAAGCTCTTAAAAACAACTTCTACTTTATATACTTTTCGAATTACAAGGGATATATGGCAATCATATCTCAGAAAAGCTGGGGGGAAACGAAATCACAAGGGAATCATAGGCACGACCAAAAAGAAAACTAAAGGTGTGCACATCAGAGTTGCTACTATCTTTAAATTTTGAGGGACACCATTATTAATTTATGTAAAGGTGATGTTTCTAGATTGCGTTTAGGTTTCATCACTGATTAATACAGGAAACCAGCACAGGCAGGGAGGCAAATAATCTTCTTGAGAGGCTTAAGAAGCTTAACCTACAGAGTCTAAATTAAGCTGACTAAAACAACACACAATTTCAAGTCACACCTCTCCTTTTTCTGGGTAAGCAAGTAAACACCAGTAATAACGAACTAAAGCGTTTATTAAAGCAATCGTGTTTTGTGTTCACCTTAATTCCTATCATAAAGTGGCTGCCTCTATCAAAAATATTCTTAATTCATAATTAATCCAAGTCTCAAACGAAGCACAGTAGCCTTCGGCAATCATTTAACGATACAGCACAGCATCTTTTTACAGAATGCAAAGCCATCTGCAGTTTCAGCCTCGGTTTACCCATTCGCCACGCACATGCAGACGTCTTTTTAAAAATAATAAGAAGCAATAAACTTTACTCTGGCCTAAGAGGCTGCATCCCTCCGCGCTTCCCGTACACCCTGGAAGTCCACACCGCGGACGTCAAACTAACATCTCCCAACTTCGGTTCCAGGCGAGCGGGGCGCCGAGCATCCCCCCGCCGGCCACTGACGCACCGGGATGCGGCTCGGCGGCTTCCGCACCGAGCAGCGCCGAGAAGGGAAACCAGCTCCGCGAAAACAGAATGCGTCCCCGAGGAAGCGTGAGGGTGCCCCGAAGGGATGTCTTCTGCCGGCACCCCGAAATCGAGGGGCACGCCGCCCCGGCCCTCGGCGGCCACCGCACCTGCCGGGAGAGGCCGCGGCCGGGGCTGGGCGCCGAGAAGGGTCAGCGCGGCCCGACTCCTCGGCGTCTCCCCGGCCGCGCGGCGGGGGCAGGAACCCGGGGGCAGGAACCCGGGTCTGGAGGTTTCCGCCCGGCGCCGCCAAGCCCGCCAGGGGCCTAGCTCGAGGGCAGCCCGGGCTCCCGAGGACCCGTCCGCGTTCTCCCCCATCGCGGCTCCGGGGGCCGCCCGCGGCGGGAGCGACCGCGCCCGCACCTGCCCGCGTCGTGCAGCAGCCGGGCAGCCGCTTCACCCACCTGGCGTCCCCGCCGCGCCTCCTGCCCGCCGCCGCGCGACCTCGCGCCCCTCGGCTCCCGCAGCGCGGAGACCTGCTCGGCCGCCGCCGTGCCCCTCGCCAGGCCGCCGGCAGCGAACCTGTTGCGCAGCCTGTCACGGCCGCTCGGGCTCCGCGGCGCCGCCTCAGCCCCACAACAACATGGCGGCCGCAGCCTCCGCAGGAAGCCGGGGGGCGGGGAGGTAGGCGACGGGCCGGGCAGCTGACGGCCCGCCCGCCCGCTGCCGGGCACCGACTTCCCACCCCCGCGAGCCCGACAGTGGCCGGGGCGCGGCCCCTCGCCGCAGAGCCCCGGGCCCCGACCCCTCGGGCCCGGCCCCAGTGCTCCGCTCTCCCCCCCGGGAGGCCGCGAAGCCCCGGACCCGCAGCCCGTCCAGGAGCTGCGACGACCCACCTGGCTCCTCCTCCCCGAGGTGACATGTTGAACTTGGGTGGTGCGTTTCCTGCCTCCCGCACGTCTCTGCTGCACCCCAGCTGGGCTCTCTCGGGAGCCTTGTCACTCACCGAGGTTTCTGTGCCGGCCTGGGAGCACGATTCCCTGGGAATGGGGGTGCGGTGGGAGAAGGAGGTCGTTCCGTCCCCACCCTTGCTCGTGGGTCTGTGACAGGCCTCTGGGCCCTCCCCAGGTACCCCAGAAAGACTAACCGTGCCCAGTGGTCAGCTTCCAGCATTCCTTCCCCGCCTCCATAACACACACACGAGGCCAACAAGGTAGGGCCTCCCTACCTCCTCCGCAGACGACAGCGACCCCGCTATACTGTCCTCGAACCCCGCACCCCGCACCCCGCTACCTGCAGACCTGCAGTAGCTGAACGTTGTCCCCGACCCCATCGCCGCCTGACAGCTCCCGGTCTCACAAAAGACCGAATTTCAACTCATGTCAGCACCACATATGGAGGGCTTGCCCTTGACACTCCTTTGAGAGAAGGGCTTTCTGTTAGTTGGGGTCAGACGGGTTCCTGTCGGCGTAACAAATAGTGGTACAAGACTTAAGGTTTCTGTTGGCTTTTAGAGGCAGAGTGAGGACTGGTCCGGTGTTGTAAACTCACATCCCCAAGACTTCTGTTGTCAAAGGGGAAATCTGTGCAGATCAAATGATCCCATGGCTTCTTTTCATTCCTTACCTGCAGGGGTAGGTGAAAGGTAGTGAGGCTGGCTTGAGGGGTGGCTCCAAAGCCCAGGCCTCTCTGAACTGGCCAATCAGCTCATGCGAGGAGCTCAGCAAACAGCAATGGTGATAAACAGGCTTTTCCCGCTCGCTCTCACACTCTGTTTTTCCTAACTCTTCGATTAGGACCTGTCCAAGACCTGACAGACAGGTCCTAAGCTTCAGTGACACACAGAGTCCTGACTCCTTCCTATTAGTCTAGGAGGTCCCTTATGTACTGGGGACCAGTCAATCTGCAAACAAACCACCCAAGCTAGGGATAGCACTCTTGAGCACATGGTCTCATTCCCACAGCAGACATCACTGATTAATTGTGGTACCCTGTCTTACAGACCATACTCAAGTTCAAGCCTCCGAATCCTTCTCAACATAGTGCTCCAGAGGGTTGGCCTGTAAGGTGAAACCTATTTTTTTACACCTGATGGGCAGAGAGCCAGTCTCCATCCTCCCCCCACCCCCCACCATCAGTTGATCAGTGTCATTTGTGTTTCTGGAGTGTGGATCTGGTGCAATTCACCCTGAGTCCTCTTTCTGAAGGACGTGCCAAATCCCTGGTGGGACAAAAGCAAACTTTATGGAAAAGAATGTTTATAAAGAAATAAAGAAGCCCTTGCTGGTGTGGCTTAGTTGGTTGGGCATTGTATGGTGCACTGAAAGGCTGTCAGTTCCATTCCTGGTCAGGGCACTGCCTGGGTTTCCAACTCAATCCTGGCAGCAGGGGCATGCAGGAGGCAGCCGATGGATGTGTCTCTCTCACATCGATGTTTCTCTCTCTCCCTTCTCTCTAAAAAAAAATCAGTAAAAAAATACTATTATAAAAAGAAAGAAAAAAAATTTAAGACTCCCTAAAATAGACCAAAAAACTAACAACCTCTGATGGAAATTGATGTCCTGTATACAACTAGTAGCCTACAGCATTCCAAGTACTGAAACAACTGGATCCCAGGATTTCATTCAGAACTTTAAGGCCAGTTTGTTCATCCTATCCTACTCTTTCAATATTTATGAGTCACATAGGTGATACATCCACCATCCCAGTTCATTGACTTCCTCTTCTCATAGGGCAAACCTTGGAACAATATCTCTCCTTAGTATTTCCCAAAGTCCACCACTTCTTGTTTATCTTCAGCACCAACTGGAGATCAGATACCTGGGGTAGCAGACATACCTATCAAGTCAAAAGAAGATTAGGAATTATCATAGGGTGAGAAGGTTAAGAGGTCAATGAGGGGACTAGGTATGTTACATTTCTCTTCCCCTATTTCTACCACAATGTAAGGTAGAGTCTTAGGCCTGTTGCTGGTAACCTGCTTTTGTCATGGGAGCATTTAATCTCAATCTGCTTTCCTTCCCTGCACTGGTTGTCCCCCGACCCCAACCATATATATCCTATGTTCTATCACTCTCCCTTAGTTTTCTTCTCCCCATTCCTACTCAGTCTACCCTCAAAACAAACCCACAGTGTGGGAAGAGGATAAAATAAAGAATAGAAGTAATTCCAGAGACTCTAAGCATCCCATAAAATAAATATATTATAGAGTAGGAAGGCTGTGAGAACTTGGAACTCATATGTTATACCTCTACTAGTACTAAATCTCCCAAGACCATGTTAGAAACAAACAAGTTATATTTTTATTGCCCTTTTCCTCTTATAAAGAAATTAAGAGGAAAAGGGCAATAAAAATAGTATTTTGGTTTATTCAGATATTCATTCTTTCCTGATAATCCAAGTTTCCATTTGATAATATTTTCCTTCAACCTGGAAAACTTCCTTTATTGTTTCTTGTTGTACAGGTCTGTTGGCTACAGACACTCTTAGTTTTATTTTATCTGAAAGTGTTATTTGGCTTTCATACTTGAATAATGTATCCCTTGAATACAGAATTCTGGATTGATAGGTTTTTTTGTTCTTTCAGCATTTAAATATATATGTTTTTTGTTATCTTCCAGCCTCCATGGTTTCTGTTTAAAGTTGGCTATTGCCCTGGCCAGTTTGACTTAGCCGTAGAACGTCGGCCTGCGGACCAGTGAGTCCCGGGTTCTATTCCTGCCAGGGCATGTACCTCGGTTGCAGTTCATTTCCGGCCCTGGTTGGGGTCCTGCAGGAGGCAGCCAGTAGATGTGTCCCTCTCACGTCGATGTTTCTCTCTCTCTACCTGAAGATAAATGGAAGAATATCCTCTGGTGAGGATAAAAAATAAAATTAATTAATTAATTAATTAATTAATTAAGTTGGCTGTTGATCAAATAATTTTCTTCTCTATGTAATATGTTTTTTTCTCGTGCTGCTTTCAAGATTTACACTTTATCTTTGCCTTTTAATAATTTGATTATGATATGGATCAGCATGGACTTTTTTTGTATTCCGTTTGGTGTTTATTTACAATCTTACATCTCTAAATTTTCATCTTTCATCCAGTTAAGAAAAATCTGCCCTGGCCGGTTTGGCTCAGCAGTTGGAGCATCAGCCCGCAGACCAAAGTGTCTCAGGTTCAATTCCAGTCAAGGGCATGCATACCTCGGTTGCAGTTCCATCCCAGCCCTGGTCTGGGTCATGTGGGAAACAACCAATGTATATGTCTCTCTCACATTGATGTTTCTCTCTCTCTCCCTCCCACTCTGTCTGAAAATAAATGGAAAAATATCCTCAGGTGAGGATTTACAAAAAATATTTTATGAAAAATCTTAGCCATTATTTCTTTATTTTTTAATTGATTTTAGAGAAAGAGACGAAGGACAGAGAGAGAGAGAGAGAAATATCGGTTTGTTGTTCCACTTATTTATGCATTCATTGATTGATTCTTGTATGTGCCCTGATGGGAGATCAAACCCACAGCCTTGGTATATCTAACCAACTGAGCCAGGGCAGCCATTATTTCTTCAATTCTTGTTCTGTACCATTCTCTCTCTTATCTCCTCTGGTATTCCAATTACATGAATTCTTTTTTTTTTTTTTTTAAATTATAAACTTGTTAAATTTATTTTTTATTTATATTTAAATTTTATTTTTAATTACAGTTGACATTCAATATTATATTAAGTTCATGTGCACAACGTAGTGATTAGACATTTATATACTTTACGAAGTGATCACTCTGGTAAGTCTTGTACCCATCTGACACCATGCATAGTTATTACAAGGCTATTGACTATATTCCCTGTGCTGTACTTCACATCCCCATGACTATTTTTATAACTGGCAATTAAAAAAAATTTTTTTTTTCTTTATTGATTTTAGAGAGAGAGGAAGGGAGAGGGAGAGAGAGAGAGAGAGAAACATCAATGAGAGAGAACAGCAATGGCTGCCTCCTGCATGCCCCCCACTGGGGATTTGACCCACAACCTGGGCATGTGCCCTGATCAGAAGTGGAACCGGCGACCTCTTGGTGCATGGGTCGACGCTCAACCACTGAGCCACACGGGCCGGGCAGATTTCAATCTTTATTATGGCTGAGTAATATTCCATTATATATGCTGTCAGCAACTGTGCTTTCCAGACAGGGTATCTCTTCTTTTCTGCAGAAAATAACATATATATATCACAACTTCTTGACCATTCATCTATTGATGAACACTTAGGTTGCTTTCATATCCTACTATTGTAAATAATGCTGCAAAGAACACAGAGGTGCATATATCTTTTCGAATTAATGTTTTGGATTTTTCGGATAAATACCCAGAAGTGGAATTGCTGGGTCATATGGTAGTTCTATTTTAATTTTTTGAAGAATCTCCATACTGTTTCCCCTAGTAGCTGTATCAATTTGCAGTCCCACTAACAGTGCATGAGGGTTTCTTTTTCTTGTTTGTTGATTTATTGATGATAGCCTTTCTGACAGGTGTGAAGCTGATATCAATCACATTAAGGTTTTAATTTGCATTTCCCTGCTGAGTAGTGATGTTGGAATCTTTTCATATGTCTGTTGGCCTACATGTATATTTGACTGCTTAATATCATCTGAGGTTTATGTTAAATGTGCTCTACCAGTGTGTGTGTTCCACCACTGAACACCAGAAAAAACCTGCCTCCTGATTCTCAGGGCATCTGGGAATCTAAAACTGTGCCCCTTTACCTTCTAACTTTAGTAGGAGTTCATCGGCCTCTACTCTCAGCATCTGTGCTTTCCACACAGGGTATCTCTTCTATTCTGCAGAAAATAGCACAAACTCACAATCTCTCCATACCACTCCTAAACACACACACACGTATGTATACATACTGTCACATTGATTACATCCCTTCTGAGAAATAGATGGGAAGTGAAGCTTTTCCCTTTTTCAGTTTCTTTTCCTCTCAAAACTCACACAAGCAGATAGATGTGCTGACAGTGGTCCTTTGTGCATGAAGAACTAAAGGCAAAGTTAATCTGGGAAACCAAGCTTAGGCTGCCCTAGTATTTGCTCATAAGAGCAGACCAGAAGCAGGGGCCAGGGTTGGGGTGGAAGGTCAGGAAAAGGCCTGGGGCTTCATTTGACATGTGTTTGCTGATTCATTATTTGATATTTGTTTTCATTTAGTAAATAGTTATTAAGAACCTATTATGTTCCACCTATTGGAAACAAGGAGTTAGCAAAAAGTAGCATTAGTGGGGAGTAGTTGAGACTCAATTCAGAGAAATAGTCAGTGAGACAAATTTGTTCCTTGGTTCTTTTCCCAACTTCTTGACCTCCCACACCCTATTCTGGAAACCTTGGGCAGATGGGAAACAGAGAAGGAGTGGAAATAGGAGTGACTTAGAAGAAAGAGGAGGGAAGGGAAATTCCCTAGCATGGAGGAAGGAGTGTTCTCATTATTAGGCTACTTGTGTCAGGCAAAACTTGTGACTCTGGCTTAAGGCCTGGGGTACCGGAAAGGCAGTACCAGGCAACCTAGAGGGGAAGTTAGCCCAGACTTGGCCCTGGGCCAGCACTGCAGGGTGGAGCCAAAGTTCCTGGGCAGGACATGCTCATTCATGACTAAAGTACCAGGGGCTTCCAGTCTGGCAGGTGTAGCTCAGCGAAAGGGAATCCAGCCTGTATTCAAGAGTCTGACTACTTCCTGTGTGGCAGATTTGCTCAGCTGTTGGTTTAGTTTATTGTTGCTGTCTCCAGCACAAACCTGGAATGATACCAGTTCCCTTCTTGTAATAACCTAACTAATATTTATGTGGCATTTTGCACTTGACAGAGTACTTTTGTTTTTTAATTCTCATGACAATCCTAGGAAGCAGGGTAAAGTTCTGTTTGTGATCATCAAACATCAGTTGGTATGAAGAAAAAAGAGGTAAAATCAGGCGTCAGCCTTGTGCTGGGAATTTTCCCATGCCAAATTGTTTTGATTTTCTTTTCCCCTTTTAAATAGAGAAATACAGGCCATACTATTCTGGGTTTCACATAGCAACAATGTTTTAGTTTAAAATATACAATGGATCAGATCATTTTGTACTGCTTGGCCCAGTCTGGCCAGACAAACATTTTTATTTCCAGTATTGCCATTTTCTTCTCCCTAAGTAAGATATCTTGAGCCAATAAATTATAAGAAGGATAATTGCCCCTATCCTGGCTTCCTCCCCCACTCTTGGGAGAGAGAGATGGAGTTAGCCCTCTGTGCTCTGGTGGCAGAACACAGTAGGAGCCTAGATCCAGGTAAATGGGAGGCCACAATTTGCTTGTTTAGATTATATGTTTGAAACTTGTCCTGTCTTAATTTCCCAAGAACAAGATGAATATCTAAAAATTAGAGCAATGAAATCACTGCCCCAAATGGGGTCAGCAACCCCAAGTTGGTTGCCATCCTCATCCACCCTTGGGAAGAATGACCAGACCAGGAGAATTTTCTGCCTTGGGACTCAGATGGAGATTAGGATCAGGCACTTGGTGCTATTTGCCATTTCTGTTTTGTTTGTTTGTTTATAATTGTTTTCCTTTTGTGTTACGTGTATTTAATAAATAGACCTTTTTTTCCTAATTCCTGTAATTTAAAAGTAATTAATTCAGTAGAACCACACAGGAAGGCAAGAAAGAACAAAAATAGACTGCTTGCAAATTAATTTAACCTCAGAAGCATTCCTCAACAGGTGGATATTTTGGGGTTTTTTTGTAAATGAAAAGCTACAAGCCTTGAACAAAGTCATTCAGCCATAAGTGCTGAAAATGGCTAGTGTCCAGTTCTCCTAACAACCATCACCACCACCACTGTTTGCTGAGAATTCCAGGCATATATAATATATATATATATATACACACACATACAATCTTTAAGATAACAGTGTATGGCAGGTATTATAAACTTCATTTAACAGGTGAAGAACTGAAGTTTAGATAAACTAGATCATTTTTCCACAGTCACATATTTAGGAAGTGGAAAAGCTAGAATTTGACTCCTGATTTCTATGACTATCAAGACCATGCATCTACAATTACTTCCTCTCACTATACTACAGTGTCAATAATTTATTTGTTTTTGTATTAAATATACATGAGTAAAAACTTCCAAAATAACTTATCTTGGAAGAATAGTTACCCAAAATATGAAGATGCAAAATAGTAGGTCAAATTCTACTTTACAGTCAGACACACTGTGTGATCCTCCTGGAGCTCGTGATTCCTCCCTCTACAGCCAGTACACCACCACTGTCTGTGTTGGCCATGGATTTCCACAGTGTGACTTACATGGTCTTATTTCCTAGATTCCTTTAAGAGTCTGTCATAGAGAATCCACCTGATTGTTTGAAGGGGAGTGGCAGCAATGTCTCTAAAGATGTACACTGAGTCCAGCCAATGTGAGCCATAATAACTAATTAAATTGAACATCTTGCTGTTCATATCCACCCACGTTGACCCAGGGTAATTTGGTAAGGTCAGATTATTCAAAATACTTAGAAAAGCTTTATTACATTCCAAATAGGCAATTTAAGGAAAATAAAATCTTCTTAATGTCTGTGGCTGATTTTCAATTCTGTGAAATGATCTTATCTGATTATAGACCATTTTTTTCTTCATTATTAAGGTATAATTTGCAGGTGGTAAAGTACACACATCATAAATTTGCCAGCTTCTAGATTTTATGTAAGTAGAATCAAGTACCCATCTATACCTGGCTTCTTTTTTATTTATTTTTTAAATTTATTTTTTTATCCTCACTTGAGAACATTCTTTCATTTTTTTGTTCAGATAGAGTGGGAGGGAGAGAGAGAGAAACATCTACGTGAAAGGGACACATCGAGTGGCTGCCACCCGCACGACCAACCAGAGCCGGGGACAAACGGCAACCGAGGTACATGCCCTTAGCGGGAACCAAACCCGGGTCTCTCTGGACCGCAGGCCAACGCTCTAACCGCTGAGCCAAACCGGCCAGGACTATACCTGGCTTCTTTTGCTGAATTTTGTACACAGTCCATTTTGAAGTAACAGAATTTTTACTACACTTTAAAATAGTCTTCCTAGAATTTACTCATTTGTGGGAGGAGAAATTTAAAAGATTTCAGATTAAGTCATTTTTAAGACCGCCTGTCTATTATTTCATTTTCATCAAGAAGTACTTAATGAGAACCTTTGTGTAAATAATTTCAAGTTCTTTCTATTGCTGCACAAAAAATTTTCAATTCTATGTTCTGGAAGAGGCCAGCATTGTTTTGGTACTTAAGAAAGTTGTTGACAAAACTCCCCATAGCCAGCAAGCCTTAACTCTCTACAACATTCTTTTTCCTAAAATTCACTTTTTTATTCAGAAAAAAAGGGTTATTTTTATTTTCATTTATCAGACATTATATCAATAATTCTAAATAAACTTACAATAACATCTTGATTCTAAATAATGCAGCTGCACCATTTAAACAAATCAGACTTCTTTCATTTTACTTCTAGGACTTGTGTATATGGATATATATTTATTATTTGTAGTCTTAGTATAAAATAATTTTATTTTCAGCTTATTTTCATTAAGGTTATATCATAAATATTTTTGTAATAGTATATTTTCTATATTTTTCATATTTATCTTTTAAAAATACTGCATACTATCTGTTGAATGAGGCACCATAATTTGCTTAATGATTCTCCTGTCATTGGCTTTTAACTTTTTATTACGATAAATAAAATTTCCTTTCTAAGCACCTGCATACATATAAAAATCATTTTATGATAAACATTTTCACAGATATTGTTTTTCCTTGTTTTAGTGTCCATCCTTAGGATTAATTCTCAGAACTTCACTGCATGAACATAATTATTGATAGTGTCTATAAAAATATATTAATTTATTCTGCCATTGCAGCGTAGGAGTATACAGTTCCACTACACCCTCCTCAAAACTATATTTCACTACATTAAACATTTTTAATTGCTAGGCAAAATAATTTTTCATTTTAATTTGTTTTTCTTAGATCACTACTGCTGATCAACATTTTTATTACTTTTTATTAATAAAATTATTTTTTCTTCTGTGAACTATTCACATTCTCTGCCCATTTATATATAATGGTATTCCTATTTTACCAATTCAACAGAATTATTTATATAATATATACAAAAGAGAGTTGTTTAAAAATGATCATTGAGTCATTGTCTCATTGGACAGATGATTTTATTTTCTACATACCAGATAACATGTATTGATTCTTATTCATTTTTTAATATTTATTTGCTCACCTAAAATTGTTATTGTGTGCCTTTTATATCCCTAGATATTAAATGCTAGGTGAAGAAGATAGCAGTAAACATGATAACATGGCACCTGCCCATGTTAGATGTTCAATAAATGTCATTGGATGCTAAAAAAAAAAATGACAGAAGATAATATCATCTAAATTTTTGCAAGGTGATCTAGAGATTTCTAAGATTCTCCTACCTCATCAGAATTGTCAGGTGGTTCTTTTCCAAGTTCTGTCTAGTTTATTTTCTAAGCTATCTGTACCAACAGCACTACTTTGTCTGATCTGTTTAAACACAAGCTGGTGGAGATATTACAGGAGAGGCCCAGTTTGTTTTTATTATATAATATGCTGAGCAATAGAACTCTTAAAACATAATAAAAATCTTTATTTTTATAATTTTAAATTCATTGTTTTCCAAAGATTTTGATAAAGTGAAAATAAAGTTATGCTGGGCAAGGATATTTATCAAATTCTTGCAGAGAATAGCTCCTTCATTGAAGTTTATTGAACAAAGCTTCCTTACCCAAAGGTTCACCATGGTGACCTTTTTTTCCCATGTATTTCAAAAGGACTTAGACCCACCACCATTTCAATAATTTAGGCACATGCTTTTCTTAAGTCTTTGTATAGACACATACCTCTTAATTCCGTGTCACAGTGACCAGGCTGAATGAAAATGTTTGGTTGGAAATAATAGGAATCAACTCAAAGAGTTTAAGCAAAAAAGGAAGTAGTTTATTCTGTATGTATAAGATTATATATATAGGAAGGTGTCGATGTTGCCAAGGGCAAGAATGAAGCTTGCAAACAGAATCAGGAACTAAACGCTGTCTTTTGATAGACACCCCTTCTGTCTCATCTCTGCACTTGTGCTTCACTTTCTCTCTATAAACTGTTTCCTGTCCTCCAGTTCTCCTCGCAGGTGGAAGATGCCCTCACTTCATCCCCACCTCACACCCCCTCCATGTTCTAGGTCTAGCCACCTAAAGAAAGGTTGAATCCTTCAGTTCCAATTTCACATTTCTTGTGATGAGACTCTGATTGGTCCAACTTGGGTCAGATGCCCACTCCTGCCTGGTCCAGTCCACTGTGATCAGGGGTATGGAATCAAGCTGTATAAATAAGTTGTCTGACTCAACTGCACTCCTGTGATTTGGGAGTTGTAATGTCTGAAGATCAAGGGGAAAGGAGGAGAATATCAACTGAACAGACACCACAATATTTTAGTGCAAGAAAAATAAATATTAAAATCTCTTTGTAGTTTGCTACTATCTTTGAGACTTGTTACGATGGCTTGATGTATTTTAGTTCATTCAGATGCTTAAGGAGAATCTAGAAGATATAAAAGGGTTTGCTGTTTGATTATCTTCATTTTGGACAACAAAAGAGAGTAACTGGAACTGTATTACAATTCTAGTGTTCTCTTCCTAAATGTTCTTTCCTGGAACACTGGTAGTAGCACTGCTAGAAGATCAAAACAAAAATACAGAATTCTACCTTCAAAACAACAAATTCCAGTTAGAATTATGGTAACTTCTTAGGGTTTTACAAAACATCCCTGAACTTTGTCTTTCAAGTTTAGCCTTGCTTTTAATTTGATGTAGTGTGTAGCCTGAATTAATTTGTTTATGTAATTTATATGGTAAGCCTTGGGGCAGGGACTAGGTTTTGACATGTACTTGACAGCTTTTACTGCACTCTTAATACTTAGAAAATAATAATTAATGGTTAGACATTGGGTGTTTGGCCCAGAACTCTAACTCTAAGTATTATTAACTTTAAGAGCTATTTTGGTGTATGATGAAAGCGAGATGTGAAAAACTTCTCATGGCTTCTTGGAAGGAGTCAGGAAAGTGGCTGAGACATGCTGAAATTTAGAATACATAGATGTAATTGCCTGATGAACATGAACATCAGGTGGTTTTAATATTAAAAGTTATAAAAACATTTATACTAGAATGAATATCAAGGTTGGACTAAGAGTTTAAAGTCCCTGAATATAAAGCACCCATTGTGAAATTTAAAAAACAAATAACAAACAAACAAACAAAAAAACTATCCCTTAAAATAAGTATCAGAAAGTAAAATAAGTTCTATGTTTATTTTTTTAATTTAAAAATTTTTTTTCCTTTATTGATTTTAGAGAGAGAGGAAGTGAGAGGGAGAGAGAGATAGAAACATTGATGAGAGAGAACATTGATTGGCCACCTCCTGCATGCCCCCCACTGGGGATTGGGCCCACAACCTGGGCATGTGTCCTGACCGGGAATCGAACTGGCAACCTCTTGGTGCATGGGTCGACACTCAACCACTGAGCCACACTGGCCGGACTATGTTTATTTGTTTTGTCATGATGACTATTTCAGTGTCTTTTTAAAACTCTCAAATATTGCAGTATTTTCGAGTAGTTGTGTGTGCATACACGTGTGTGCACACGTACCCATGCATGCAGATATGTGTGTTCTAAGTGTGCCCTTGCTGCCACTCTAAGAATGTGCTTAGTTTCCCTTTTGGATAATCCACAGAGGGTACACCATGCTCTTCAGAATTTAGAATGTTGATTAGCTTGTGTGGACCATGGTTCCAATTACAGAAAATTTGGGTAGGTAGGTTGGCAACCAAAGAAGCTACATAAGGAGCAACTCCTTTATGACCACCTCAGGAGAGAGATCTTTGCCTGCTACCTCGTGTGATAGGGGCTCGGTTTCATATCTGAGCATAAGAATTTTGCCTCAGTATGATCCTGATTGAGGAGCAAGCAAGCAGATGTAGAGGCCTCAGTGATGGTTCCCAATTCTTCACCAAAAATCCTTTCCATTATCCCCTGCGCCCCCTATTTGGAATATTTTGTCCTAATTTTTAAAAATGTATTTAATATTTAACAGTTGTTGTACATAAATGCATAAATAAGATACCCTTTAAGAAGGGGAAATTAAGGAAATAAGGTCTTATTAAAATTAAGGAAATCTTCAGAGTTAAGTCCCCTGAACACAGATTGCAAAGAAAAAGTAGGCAAAAACCCTTTAAGGAATGGAATGGCTCCACATCTGAGCAAATCATGACTGTAGATGTTGAGGACACAATCTGAAGGAAACCAAGATTTTTGTAAAGGGAGAATCTCTGAGATAAATTTTGGAGTGTCCATCCAACTACTACTATCCTGGGAAGGGAAAAGCTCACACTTGTGGTGTTTATGGTTCTATTGGCAAAGGAGGAGAAGGGTACTACCTACTACCTACTATTTTATTGAGGAGAAGGGAACTACCTACTCTTTTAGCCAGGTCCCATGAAACTTTTAAGCTTCTGCCTGCCTCTGGTATGATTCCAGGCTCAGCAAGCAACATTCTAATCATAGTTTGGTTCCCTATCTAGGTAAGCTGATGGGGAAAAATATGTGCTGGTTATGCTTGGAGTACTATTCTGACCTGTGTGACTGTGATAGTTCTCAGCACAAATTAATACATTGTCCTAGTTTGTTTATCAGCCTCTGTGAATTTGGCTAACGTGAGAGATGATCTTGAATGGGCTGACAAATGGGTTTCGGAGCCAGCAAGGCTGAGAGCCAAGGAATCTCACCTAGGAATGTGGCCTTCAGACTCTTGGAGGGCAGAGAGTGTGTCCAGTTCATCTCTACCCCAGCTTACAGCACAGGGCCTGGCACCTAGGAGAAACTCGGTGCTCATTTATTTGGACTAGACACTCTTTAATATTAAAGCCCATTTTATCACTACAATCTCATAATTACTCAAAAGTATATGCTCACCAATAATCAGATGTTTTTTAAAACTAAAAAAAAAAAAAAATTACCCAGGAGGAGGAAAAAAAAAATTACCCAGGTAATATACATTTTCAAGAAAAAATAAATAAAATAGATATAAGTAAAAAGAAAAAATCCATATTTCTATTCGTGAAAATCCTTAACATTTTTGTATGTACCCTTTCAGACATTTTTAATGCATAAAATGCATATATATTTATATATCTATATATTCTTCCAAAAATGAAATCTTACCCTAAAGCAGTTTTGTAGCCTGCCTTTTTTTAAAAATTAAACTATATAGTGAAAATCCTTCTATGTCAATACATAATCTATGGAATTATTTTAATGATGCATAGTATTCCTAATATATGTGTGTACCATAACTTAAACATTGCCCATCGTTCGTCATTTAAGTTGTATTCATTTCTTTATTATAAACAAAACTTTAAAGAACACATTACTATTTCTTTAGAATAAATTCTCAGAAGAGATATCGCTAGGTTAAAGTGTATGCATGTTTTAAAACTTTTGCTACATGGCCAAACTGTTCTGCAGAAAACCTGCATTAATTTATTTATCCACTGTAATTTTAGAGGACCCATTTTCCCACCTTAGGTTTTCTATATATTAATGTCACTTGATATCTCTGAAGCTGAGAACCACTACAACCCACAAGATCCTTAATGACTAACTGGGACTCCACATGCAGCTTTTCTGGTCAGTCTCACCACCCTCCTCCAATCCAGCCCTTGTCCCTCCAAACCTGAGTTCCAGCATCTCCCCACTCCCCCCTTTCTTTCCCTCCTTCTCAGTCTTAAAAATATGTTTTTATTGTTTTTTTTATTTTAGAGAGAGAGAGAGAAACATCGACGTGGATGGGCTGCTTCCTGCACGCCCCCTATGGGGAGAGCAAGCCCGCAGCTTGGGCTTGTACCCTGACTGGGAATCTACCCGGGGCCTCTCAGTCAATGGGACAACGCTCCATCCACTGAGCCACACCAGCTGGGCCTCCTTCTTAGTCTTGAAGTTGCTTCAGAGAAGCTGAGAACGGGCTCTGGGGTATGATTGCCTGACAAAATGCATAATGCCCAGTTAGACTTGAATGTTAGAAAAACAATGAATGTTGCATGAGCCAGTTGTATAAGTAATTTTTATACTAAAACATTATTGTTTATCTGAAATTCAAATTTAACTGGACAGTCTGTATTTTTATTTGCTGAATCTGGCAATCCTACTTGTGTATATTCTTTCATCTAAAAGCATCCTCAAAGTGTCTGATATTTGGATGTTTCTCTTCAGTTCTGATAAAGACTTCTACTTTAAATTTTTCTGGTCCTTTCCCCCACCCCCCCCAAAGTTGGGAGGGAAAGGAATCAACCATGTCTTTTCAAGCTGCCATGATCCCCCCCAGAAACAAAAAGTTTTCTTTTGTTGTTGTTATTGTTTTTGTTTGTTTCGTTTTATCCTCACCAGAGGATATTTTTGCATTTATCTTCAGATGGAGCAGGAGGGAGAGAGGGGGGAAGAGAGAAAGAGAAACATCGATGTGAGAGACACACATCGACTGGTTGCCACCCACACGGGCCGGGGACAAACTGCAACTGAGGTACGTGCCCTTAGCAGGAACCGAACCTGGGTCTCTCTGGTCCGCAGGCCAAAGCTCCAACCGCTGAGCCAAACCAGCCAAGGCTGTTGTTATTGTTTTTTAATCCTCACTGGAGGATATATTTTTTTCTATTTATCTTCAGATAGAGTGGGAGGGGGGAAGAGAGAGAGAAAGGGAGAGAGAGAGAGAGAAAGGGAGAAAGAGAGAAACATCGACGTGAGAGGGACACATCGACTGGTTGCCTCCTGCACTACTCCAACCAGGGCTGGGGATGAACTGCAACCGAGGTACATGCCCTTGGTCAGAATTGAACCCGCAACTCATCGGTCCACAGGCTGACTCTTCACTGCTGAGCCAAACCGGTCAGGGCTAAAAGTTTTATGTAAAAAACAAACAAAAAAAACAGTGAATTTTATTTATTTATTTTTATCCTCACTCAAGGACACTTTTTTTTTTTTGCATTTATCTTCAGATAGAGCCGGAGGGAGAGAGGAAGGAAGGAAGAGAGAGAGAAACATCGATGTGGGAGAAACACATCATGTGGCCACCACCCACACGACCCCAACCAGGGCCAGGGTCAAACTGCAACTGAGGTATGTGCCCTTAGTGGGAACCGAACCCGGGACTCTCTGGTCCGTGGGCCGATGCTCTAACTGCTGAGCCAAACTGGCCTGGGCAAAAACCAGTGAATTTTAAAGTTATGAAGTAGGAAGACATTCATGACTTATCATCTGGAACAAATAGGTTACAAAGCATGTGTTATGACCCCATTTTGGTTTAAAGTATATTACTTTAAAATGATAGAAATTATTTTTAATGATTCTAAACTCAAACCTTAATCAAATTCCTGGTTCTGCTTTTCCAGCAGTTTTATCTTGGACAGGTTAGTTAATTTTTCTGAGTTTTTTCTCATCTTTTAAAAAAAACTTTAAAAATAATTTTTAATTTTTCAATTATAGTTGACATACAATATCATATCAATTTCAGCTGTAGAGCATGGTGATGAGGTAGTGTCAGATAGATACTAGATTCACTGGGGTGATTACATTGTAAGTTATAGAAATGTCGAATCACTGGGTTGTACACCTGAAACGAATGTAATATTGTACATCAACTATAACTGAAAAATAAAATATTATTTTAAAAAATCTATCAAACCCTGGCTGGTTTGGCTCAGAGGTTAGAGCATTGGCCCGCGGGCCAAAGAGTCGCGGGTTCTATTCTGGCCAAGGGCACGTACCTCAGTTACGGTTCGTCCCCAGCCCTTGTCAGGTCATGCTGGAGGCAACCAATCGATGTGTCTCTCTCACATCGATGTTTCTCTCTCTCTCTCTGCCCCCTTCCACTCTATCTAAAGATAAATGGAAAAAATATCCTCAGGTGAGAATTAAAAAAAAAATCTATCAAGTACAGCATAGGGAATATAGTCAATAATACTGTAATAACTATGTATGATGTCAGATGGGTACCAGACTTAGCAAGGGGATCACTTCATAAGTTATATAAATGTCTTTTTCTCATCTTCAAAGGGGGCAGACAGTTTCTGTGAACTAATAACAAGCATAGTGCCTGGAGCATCTTGACCTTTTCTTTCTACTTGTACACTGAGTGGGAAAGCACACACAGGGCAGTCTTGATGATTGGATTGCTCTGTATGTTATTCAATTTTTGTTTCTTATGACACATTCTAGGGAGTCTTAAATTAAGTTTGAGAATATTATTCAATCTATTTTCTAGGTCTGAAAAAATAAATTAAAGGGACTTGAGTATTTAGATACATACTTTCCAGAATGTGTGTGTGTATTCTTAATATACAGGTTGGGGCAAAAGTACATTTACAGTTGTGAGTATGGCAAACAGAGTTTATCCTTTCTTGTATTACTATTTATCAATTTTTGTATTATTTTCCATATGAACAACTGTAGACCTACTTTTGTCCCATGCTGTATATTCAGTTTGTTTTTTAATCATCAAGGTTAGTTGTTTGTGTAAAAGAGAGTTTGTGAATTGTGTAGCTCCAAATATTCCACCAGCCATTAGATCTCTAAGAAAAATATATGAAAGGAGGATAAGGATGTTGTTTGCTCTTTAAAGACTGGGAATTTGGCCTGATTTTCTTTTTAATCTGCTAAACCAGGAGGACTTCAAGATCAAGGTCTAGGTAGGTACAAAGCAGGCCTCTCAGGTCCTTTGCTCTCAGGGACACACTTTAATCTTATCCTGGGAAGGGTGAAAAAAAAGAGAATGGAAAAGGAAAACCAACAGAAAAGGAACCCTCACTGCGTAAAACCTGACAATGACGTTTTCCTTGACTAAACTTTAGTCAGACTCCTCTGAGCCTTCTTCCTTTTCAGCTAGGTCTCAACTTTGACCTCCCTCCCACCCGACCCCTTATCAGGCCTGCATAGCCTAGTTTTAGCAAGAATCCTGCCCAGTTCATTTAGAGCAGCGGTTCTCAACCTGTGGGTCGCGACCCCTTTGGGGGTTGAACGACCCTTTCACAGGGGTCGCCTAAGACCATCGGAAAACACATATTTCCGATGGCGATTCATAACAGTAACAAAATTACAGTTATGAAGTAGCAACGAAAATAATTTTATGGTTGGGGGTCACCACAACATGAGGAACTGTATTAAAGGGTCGCGGCATTAGGAAGGTTGAGAACCACTGATTTAGAGAATCCCCCACTCCAGGCCCTGGCCGGTTTGGCTCAGTGGTTAGAGCGTCAGCCTGCGGTCCAGAGAGACCCAGGTTCGGTTCCCGCTAAGGGCACGTACCTCGGTTGCAGTTTGTGCCCAGCCCTGGTTGGTCGTGCGCGAGGCAGCCACTTGATGTGTCCCTTTCACGTCGATGTTTCTCTCTCTCTCTCTTCCTCTCTCTCCCTCCCACTCTATCTGAACAAAAAATGGAAAAATGTCCTAGGGTGAGGATAAAAAAAAAAAAAAAGACATTTAGAGAATCCCCCACTCCAGATATCTGATAAACCTCCATGTCTGATCAAGTTCTTCATCCCCTACCTTTCACATCTGAGTCCTTAGCCCGCCTTCAGCAAGAATCCTGCTATATCTCCTCTTAGTAAATTTTCATATATTGACCCCCTCCCTTGGCTCCTTGGCTATAAATTCCCACTTGACCTTATTGTATTCAGATTTGAGCCTGATCTCTCCCCGAATTGCAATAGTTTTGAAACCTATTGTGGTAGTCTTTTTTTAAAAAAATGGTTTTATTGATTTTTAGAGAGAGAGGAAGGGAAAGGTGGAGAGAAACATCAATCGGATTGGCAACCCAGGCACGTGCCTTGACCAGGAATTGAACGGTCAACCCTTCAGTGCACAGGATGACGCCCAACCAATTAAGCCACATCGACTAGGGCTGCAATAGTCTTGAATAAAGTCTTCCTTACCAATTAACAAGCGTCAGAATATTCCTCCCTTCCCCCCTGCTTTATTGAGATATAATTGCTACCTAACATTGTGTAGAATGAAGGTGTGTTCACCTTCATGATATACAATATGTATGGATATCATGATGATTTGATATACATACATATTGTACATCCATCACCTCACATAGTACTTTTTTGTATTGATGTGCTGAGAACTTTTAAGATTTACTCTCTTAGCAACTTTGAAATATACAATACAATATTGTTAGAATAATTTTTTCTTTAATAACCCTGGCAAACCAAGCTCAAGTTACCTGAGAAAACCATTTTTTAAGATGCAAAGACTTAAATAGGAGACAGAGAAAAGGACATTCCACGTGTAAGCACATGCTTTTAGCCTTTTAGTTCCTTCCATTCTTTGCTCCCCACTTTGCAATAAGTCCCAAAAATATCCTTGACTGGTACAATATCTGGTTTCTTGCCCCAAGAGAATGGAGTTTGTGTGTGGAAATCCCTGGGCGCCCCCTAGTGGTTTGAGTGTGCATCTACTACTGACTGACAAATTGGGGAGTTGGGGGGGGGGGTGTTGCTGCTGCTGCTGCTGTTTTATTGTTCAAGTCAGGAAATCTAAGGTGTTGTTTTCCCTGTTCAGAGAGCTTAGCAGAATATCAGAAATGTCCTGTGTGCAACTTTATGCAGCTGATTCTTCAGTCCTTACTAGTTCTCCACTTGGAACTCATGAAATGGGTAGTTTAGCCTTTTTTTTTTTTTTTTTTTTTTAAACAAGTGTTCCTTTGATGTTCTACCCAGGGTGCCAGAGAGCTAGGTCATGACATTCTGTCAAGTGCAACCCAAGTGTTTTTCCAAGTATGTTTTGTGGACATAAAAATATCCTAGAGTGTTTATTTAAAATGAGGATTTCTGGGTCCTGCCCCAAACCTTCTGAATCAGAATTTTGGGATGGAGGCAATTCTTATGCGCATTAAGTTTTGAAAACCACTGCTAACCACTACTTGAGAAGGCAGTCCTCCATTCTATATCTCATTTAAAATTATTCTGCATGATACTGAAGTCAAACTCACCAGACAGGGTTGTATACACAATGAGCACAATAGAATAATATAGCATGCCGACCTTTCATCCTGAAAACAGAACAGAGCAAACATCCTTTCCTTATTCAACCCCTGACTCAGAATCCTTAAATATGTAGAAAATACTCCTCCCTTTTCTATCTTATTCTGTTCAGTTGAGATAGAGGGGTCCTATTTGCTCCTTCAGCTACTCCAGGGTTAGGTTCATTCAACCCAAGTCACTCAAATGTTCCATCTTCCCAAAGTTCCAGGAACAGGCCCTTCTCACCAAATTTAGAAAACATAACCAACTGTGCATAAATACTATTTCCTAAAATCTAAGCACAATTTCTCTTTGGAAGGACAATTAAAAATGCAAGTTCACAGGCTTCACCCTAAAATTTTCCGGTTTGATAGATCTCGGTTGGAGTTAGGAATCTGCATTTTGTCCAGCATCTGGCCATGACCCTGATGCAGATGATCCTTAGACTATTTTTAAGAAATACTGCCTTATATGCCAGAGTTTCTCAAATAATAGGGTATTGCTAAAATATTTTACAACCAAGTCCCATGTCAGTCTTATAAACTACACTTCTAAGGAAATAATATTAATCTGGAGAAAGGCAGTAGTCTTGGGAAAACAAATAGTAGCATAAAGGCCATAATTTCACCTTTTTTTTCTATTTTCCATTATTTTACTTCTATTGTGGTAAAATGTACATAATGTAAAATTTGCCATTTTAACCACTTATATTTATACAATTCAGTGGCATTAATTACATTCACAATGTTGTGCAATCTCTACCACTATCCTCAAAACTTTTTCATTATCCTGAAAAAAACTTGTACCCATAGAGCAATAACTCCTTCTTCTCCCCATTCTCCTAGTCCCTGGTAATTTCTAATCTACATTCTGTCTCCATGAATTTGCTTATTCTAGATATTTCATATAAGTAGAATCATTCAGCATTGTTCCTTTTGTGTCTGTATTATCTCAACTTAGCATAATGTTTTCAAAGTTCTTCCATGTTGTAGCACATATCAGAACTTCATTTCTTTTCTTTTTGGCTAAATAATATTCAGTTGTGTATATATCACAATTTGTTTATCCTTTCATCTATTGATGGATATTTGGGTTATTTTTACCTTTTGGCTATTGTGGATAATGCTGCAGTGAACATTGGCATATAAGTATCTGAGTTCCCTTTGGGTACATACCTAAGAGAGCAATTGCAGGGTCATATGGTAAGTCTGTGTTTACCAAAATATTTTCCACAACAGCTGCACCATTTTACATCTCCACCAACAATGTCCAGGGTTTCCATTTCTCAATATCCTTGCCAACACTTGTTATTTTCTCTTTTTTCAATAGTAGCCATTCTTACAGGCGTGAAGTAGTATTTCATTGTAGGTTATTTTTCTTAAAGATTTTTAAAAATTGATTTTTTGAGAGAGAGGAAGGGAGAGAGGAAGAGAGAGAGAAACATCAGTTGCTGCCTCCTGCACGCCCCCTTGCGGGGATGTAGCCCACAACCCTGGCGTGTACTCTGACTGGGAATCAAACCGGCAACCTTTCAGTGCTAAGGATGATGTCCAACCAACTGAGCCACACTGGCCAGGGCTCACTGTAGCTTTGCTTTGCATTTCCCTAATGCTTAGTGATGTTGGGCATCTTTTTTATGTGCTTATTGATCAGTTATCTATCTTCTTTGGATAAATGTCTATTTAAGTCCTTTGCCAATTTTTGAATCAGGTTTTTGTTGTTGTGGTGGTGGTGGTGTTCTCTATATATTCTGGATATTAACCCCTTATCAGACATATGATTTAAAAATGTTTTCTCGCATTCTATGGGTTGCCTTTTAGCATTGTTGATATTATCTTTTGATGCACAAAATGTTTAAATTTTTATGAAGTTCAACTTGCCAGTTTTTTTTTATTTTGTTGCCTGTGCATTGGTTGTCATATTTAATAAATAATTACCAATCAATGTCATGAAGATTTTGCCCTATGTTCTAAGAATTTTATAGCTCTAAAGCTTACACTTAAGTCTTTGATTCATTTTTTTTTTTTTTATCCTCACCCGAGGACATTTCTTCATTTTTTGTTCAGACAGAGTGGGAGGGAGAGAGAGGAAGAGAGAGAGAGAGAGAGAAACATCGAAGTGAAAGGGACACATCGAGTGGCTGCCACCCGCACGACCAACCAGGGCCGGGGACAAACTGCAACCAAGGTACATGCCCTTAGCGGGAACCGAACCCTGGTCTCTCTGGACCACAGGCTGACGCTCTAACCGCTGAGCCAAACTGGCCAGGGCTGATTCATTTTGAATTAATTTTAATATGGTGTTAGGCAAAGGTCCAACCTCTTTCTTTTAGATGTGGATATCCAATTCCCACAGCACCATTTGTTGAAAAGACTATCTTTTCCTCCATTAAATGGTCTTGACACCCCTGTCAAAAATCATGTGACCATATATGTAGGGTTTATTTCTAGGCTCTGTATTCTATTCCATTGGTGTATATGTCCATCTTTAAGCCAGAACCCTGTTTTAACTACTGTAGCTTTGTAGTGATTTCACAAGCTTAACTACAAAGCTACAGTAGTTAAAACAGGGTTTCTGGCTTAAAGATGGACATATTACACCAATGGAATAGAATACAGAGCCTAGAAATAACCCCTACTTATATGGTCAACATGATTTTTGACAGGGGTTGTCAAGACCATTTAATGGAGGAAAGATAGTCTTTTCAACAATGGTGCTGTGGGAATTGGATATCCACACATCTAAAGAAAGAGGTTGGACCTTTGCCTAACACCATATTAAAAATTCAATGAGACAGCCCTGGCCGTTTGGCTCAGCGGTTAGAGCGTCAGCCTGCTGGTCCAGAGAGACCCGGGTTCAGAGAGACCCGGGTTCGGTTCCCGCTAAGGGCGTGTACCTCGGTTGCAGTTTGTCCCTGGCCCCTGGTGGGTCGTGCGGGAGGCAGCCACTCGATGTGTCCCTTTCACGTCGATGTTTCTCTCTCTCTCTCCCTCCCACTCTAGCTGGACAAAAAGTGGGGAAAAAATGTCCTTGGGTAAGGATAAAAAAAAAAAATCAGGAGGATACCTCGGCTGGGAAGGTCCTCCCTGAGGACTGAGGGGGCCCCGTCCCACCCCAGGCACCCAGCTCAGGGTTCCAGTGCCAGGAAGAGAATCACTTCTGTCTGTAAAACCAGCAGGAACTGAGGCTGAGGGAGGTTGAGGATGCGGGAGCCCCCAGGCAGCTCTTCTTAAAGGGCCCGCACACGGACTTACTCAGACTCGCTCCCTCCAGGCTCCAGCATGGGGGAGGCAGCTTGAAAGGCACCAGAGACATATGGGGAAGAACTGAGTTGTTTGGCATTGGAGCGAGGGCTGGAGAGACAGCTTTCTCCTGGACAGACGTGCTGTCAGAGGCTTTTGTTCCTTTGGTGAGCCCTTCCCTGGGACAGCAGACAGCCGCCATATTTGGGACTCCAGCAACCTGGCTTACACTGTTTGCCCTGCCCTGGTGATTCCCTGAGGCCCCGCTCCACCTAACTTTCAGGCCCACCTAAGCTGTTGCCAGTTGCTTGACCATAGGATTGGCCTGTCTTGGATCCTGCTTCAGCTTTTCCTAAATTCTTTCAAACAAACTTTCATACTTCTCATTAAATAATACATAAAAACAAACACAGGGAGGCAGCCAGCATGAGGAGACAAAGAAACAGGTCCCAAATGAAAGAACAGACAAAACTCCAGGAAAAGAACTAAGCGAAATGGAGATAAGCAACCTAACAGATGCAGAGTTCAAAACTGCTTATAAGGATGCTCACTAAACTTAGTGAGAACTTAAATGAACTTAGTGAGGGCCTCAAGAGCATAAAAAAGGACCAGTCAGAAATGAAGGAGGCACAGTCAGAAATGAAGGAGGCACTAACTGAAATAAAGAATAATTTACACAGATTCAATAGCAGAGTAGGTAAAGCCAAGAAGAAAACCATCGATTTGGAATATAAGGAAGCAAAAAACACCCAATCAGAACAGCAAAAAGAAAAAAGAATCCAAAAAAATGAGGATAGTGTAAGGAGCCTCTGGGACAACTTCAAGCGTGCCAACATATGCATCTTGAGGGTGCCAGAAGGAGAAGAGAGAGAACAAGAAATCGAAAACCTATTTGAAGCAATAATGGCAAAAAATTCCCTAACTTGGTGAAGGAAACAGACATACAAGTCCAGAAAGCACAGAGAGTGCCAAACAAGATGAACCCCAAGAGGCCCACACCAAGACACATCATCATCAAAATGCAAAAGGTTCAAGACAAAGAGAGAACCTTAAAAGCAGCAAGAAAAAAGCAGTTATCTACAAGGGAGTTCCCATCAGACTGTCAGCTGATTTCTCAAAAGAAACTCTGCAGGCCAGAAGGGAGTGGCAAGAAATATTCAGAGTGATGAAAAGCAAGAGCCTACAACCAAGATTACTCTACCCTGCAAAGCTGTCATTTAGAATCGATGGCCATATAAAGAGTTTCCCAGACAAGGAAAAGCTAAAGGAGTTCATCACCACCAAACCATTATTATATGAAATGTTGAAGGGTCTTCTTGAAGAAAAATATCAAAAATATTAGCAAACAAAATGGCAATGAATACATATCTATCGATGATTGAATCTACAAACAAAATGAACAAGCAGAAGAGAAACATTCTCATAGATACAGAGAACATTTTGTTGGTTGCCAGATGGGAGGGGGGTTGGGGGCATGGGTGAAAAAGGTGAAGGGATTAAGAAGTACAAATTGATTGTTAGACTGACAAACTTCAAAGGGAAGGGGGGTGGAGGTGGGAAGAAATAAACCAAAGAACTTATATGTATATATGCATAACCAATGGACACAGACAACAGTGTGGAGAAAGGCAGGAGGGGGGTGGGAGTGGGGAGGAAGGAATCAATAGGGGGAAAATGAGGAACATCTGTAATAAATTCAACAATAAAGATAATTTTTTTTTAAAAATCAGGAAGTGTGAGTCCTCCAGCTCTGTTCTTAATTTTCAAGATTGTTTTAGGCTATTTAGGGTCCTTTGAGATTTCATATGAATTTTAGAATGAATTTTTCTATTTCTGCAAAAAATGTTATTGGAATTTTGATAGCGATTGCATTGAATCTGTATGTGTCTGGGTAGTATTGACATCTTAACAATATTAAATCTTTTAACCCATGAGCATAGGCTGTGTTTCCATTTATTTGCATCTTCTTTCATTTCTTTTAACAATGTTTTGTAGTTTTCATTGTACAAGTCTTTCACCTCCTTGATTAAGTTAGTTTCTAAATATTTTTCTAATGGTATTGTAAATGGAATTATTTTGTAATGTTTTCCAGATTGTTCCTTATTAGTGTATATAAATGCAACTGATTTTTGTGTTCTGACTTCATATCCCGTTACTTTGCCTAATTCGTTTATTAGTTCTAACAGGTTTTTGTGTGAAATCTTTAGTGTTTTTTACATATAAGATCATATAATCTGCAAATAGAGGTGATTTTACTTTTTCCTTTCCAATATGGATGCCTTTTATTTCTTTTTCTTGCTTAATTCCTCTGGCTAAAACTTCCAGTATTTTGTTAAAAGAAGTGGCAAAAGCAGCCCTGGCTGGTTTGGCTCAGCGGTTAGAGCATCGGCCTGTGGTCCAGAGAGACCTGGGTTCGGTTCCCACTAAGGGCGTGTACCTCAGTTGCAGTTTGTCCCTGGCCCTGGTTGGGTCGTGCAAGTGGCAGCCACTCGATGTGTCCCTTTCACATTGATGTTTCTCTCTCTCTCTCTTTTCCTCTCTCTCCCTCCCACTCTATCTGAACAAAAAATGGAAAAATGTCCTCGGGTGAGGATTAAAAAAAAAAAAAGAAGTGGCAAAAGCAGACATTCTTGCCTTCTTCCTGATCTTAGAAGAAAAGCTTTTAGTTTTTAACAATTGAGTATGATGTTAACTATGGGTTTATCATATGTGGATTTTGTTATTAGGTAGTTTCCTTCTTTTTTGTTGAGTGTTTTTATTATGAATAAGTGTTGAATTTTCCTTCCTAGTTTGTTGAATATTGTTGTTGTTTTAATCATGAGAGGGTGTTGCATTTTGTCAAATGCTTTTCCTGCATCAATTGAAATTCTTGTTTGGCCTTTCTCTTTCATTCTGTTGATATGGTGTATTACTGTATGAAAATTTATTGATTTTCATATATATATGAAATATATATAAATATATAATATATATTTATATAAATATATAATATATATTATATATATATATATATATATATATATATATATATATATATATTTTGTTACATGCCCCTAGCGGGAACCGAACCCGGGACTCTCTGGTCCACAGGCCGACGCTCCAATCGCTGAGCCAAACCAGCCATGGCTGATTTTCATATATTGAACTGTCTTTGCATTCCAGGAATAAATCCCACTTGGTTGTGGTGTATATTCCTTTTAATATGTTTCAGAATTTGTTTTGGTAGTATTTTGTTGAAGATTTTTGCATTGATATTCATAAGGGACATTGATCTATAGTTTCTTTTCTTATAGTGTCTTTGTGTGGCTTTGGAACCATGGTAATGCTGGCCTCATAGAATGAGTTAGGCAGTGTTCTCTTATTTCAATTTTTTGGGAAAAGTTTGAGAATAATTGGTATTAGTTTTTCTTTAAATGTTTGGTAGATTTTACCAGTGAAGCCATCAGGTCCAGGGCTTTTCTTTGTCAGGAGATTTTTTTATTACTGATTCAGTCTTATTAATTAGTTATAGGTCTATTCATATTTTTAATTTATCTGTGACTTAGTCTTGTAAATTTTGTGTTTCTAGGAATTTGTTTATTCATCTAGGTCATCCAGATTGTTGGCATACAATTGTTCATAATATGCCCTTATAATCCTTTTTATTTCTATAGAATCGGTAATAATATTACCATTTTCATTGTTGATTTTAGTAATTTGAACCTTCTCTCTTTTTTCTTAGTTCATCTAGCTAAAGTTTGTCAATTTTGTTGATCTTTCCAAAAGAACCAACTTGTGGTTTTATTAATTTTCTCTGTTGTTTTTCTGTTCATGTTATTTATCTCTGCTCTAATCTTTATTATTTCCTAGGTTTTGCTAGCTTTGAGTTTAATTTGTTCTTTGTCTAGTTCCTTTGTCTAGTTCCTAAGTTGTAAAGTTAAATTGTTGATTCAAGATCTTTCTTGTTTTTTCCCCCTTAGCACTGGTTTTACTGTGTCCCATAACTTTTGGTATGTTGTGGTTTCATTTCCATTCTTGTCTAAGTATTTTCTAATTTCCTATTTGATTCCTTGGTTGTTTAAGAGTGTGTTATCTAACTTCCACAAATTTGTTAATTTTTCAGTTTTACTTCTGATAATCCCTGTTGTGGTCAGAGAAGATAATTTGTATGACATCATTCTTTTACATTCTATTGATAATTAATTTGTGATTTAACATATATAATTTATACTGGAAAATGTCTCATGTGTACTTGAGAAGAATGTAGATGCTATTGTTGGATAGAGTGTTTTGCATGTCCCTTAGATTTACTTGGTTTATTGTATTGTCTAAGTCCTCTATCACCTTACTTATCTTCTGTTTGGTTATTTCATTCATTATCGAGAGTGAGTTATTAAAGTCTCCAACTGTTATTCCAGAATTGCCTATTTCTCCCTTTAATTATTTCCTTGTTAGATTTTGCTTCATATGTTTTGATGGTCTGTCATTAGTGTGTATGTTTATAACTTATTCAGTGCCATTCCCTTTCTCACATGTAAACTCCCACCCCTGCTCTACTTTTTACATGTGCTTGGTCTTTCTCCAGTGCTTTCTGATTATTGTGTTTTACATTTTCTCCAGAATTTATACTTATTATTCATTGAAAGTTTGATGTGGTAGGCACTCTCTTTCATTATCTTACATTTAATCTTTCATTTGGTTGGAATTAGTTTCTGGAAGTGTACACAGATCTTAGGATATGCTCTTGCATATCTAAAACAGATTTCTATTGTCTTCACAAATTAATGACAACTTCTGTTAATGTTTAGTAATTCTGAATTCTCAGGGGTTTGGTGAGAACCAATATATCCTCTACCATAGACCCCTCCTCTTGTCCATTTCCTCAGCTTGGTTTTTATTCCCCAGGCCTTAAGTAAACCTTACTGCTTTAATGGCAACACATATATCCTTTCTTCTTTTGTTAAAAGTTATTTTTTAATTTTCATCAAAGTGAAACATACATAATGTGAAAAGTCTAATACTATGAGAAGACTTATAATGACAATAGTAGAACCCTGAACCACATCTCCCGCCACTCCCACCCCTCCAAAACCTGCTCCTGGAAGCAAAGTTTTTTATTCTTTTAGCTCTTTCTTCTGGTTTTAATTCTACATTTCTAAGAATATTCTTATATTGTTATTTATATGTTATCTGTTGACTTCCTATTATGGAATAACAGGATTTAGCACACTTAACATTTCTTCATCTTCCCAATATACTTGTATCACATTTTTGTTTAAATCCTTATTTGTAATATGCTTCCATTGTCTTGCTTTATAAGTCTTGCTCATTGTTGAGCCAAGTAGTGTACTACTGATTAGGTGACTTTTTACACACATTAGAATTAATAATTACCTTTTAGGTTATTTTAGTAATTTTCTATGTAATGATTACTAGTGTTTACTCTTGAGCTCTCCAATAGAATTGTGATACCCCTCTGAATACTATATAAATAATTAACCTTGCCTACAGCTGTGTCTGACATTTCTGTGTCTAGATGCTTTAAGTTTCTAGATACCTAGTCTTCTGCTGGAGTGGGAAAGAGAGTCTACCTGTCTCTGCAGAATGGAGTCCTGGGGAATTGAGCAAGCCATTTAAAGTTTTCAACCAGTCCTTTTTCAGTGGTACCATGAATTTCTACCTTGAGAGATGACTGGTGCCTACAAATTCTGGACATTTCCAAGATGTTCTGCTGATAGCAGCTTTCTTCTCATTAGCATGCCCCTCTGGTATTAAGCTGTCACAATTCTAGTAATTCCTTCATCCAATTTTCATCTTTCAAAAATTTGTTGACATCTCTGTCTACACTTCTGTTATTTGTCTCTTGTGTTCCTCCAAACTCACTCCATCTTTTCTGCCCCACTCTGTGTCCTGAAAAGATAACTTCTATGAACTTGGGCTCATTTGACTTTTGGATTCAAACTGAATTCAGTGAATTGGAGGTACTGGCAGAAACTGAAGAGTGGGAGGAGGTAAGATTGTAAATGTAAGAGTATTTATTCCCATTGCTGCCTCCCCCCTGCACCCATAATTCCTCCCTGGAATGCCATAGTTTTGGTAGTGGCAGAATATTTCTACCTAATCCCATGGTTCCTGTTGGATGCTTCCCTTCTATGCCCAGAGCTCTTATCAGGTTCCAGTAATCACTCTTTCCACTTGCCCCTTCAGGCCTAGGGATGGTGATAGCTTCCCAATGTTGTCAGTTCCCGTGTGCTTCATCATCCCTTACTGGTTTTCTTAATCCTGTCTACACCTCTGTAAATAGTTTCCTCATTAAATTCTATTTAATTCTTCTTTGAGTGTGCCAGTCTGTTTTCTGCCAGAACTCTGACTGGTACTTCGCTGTTCATGTTCTTTCTTTACTGTGTTGATTCATTTTGAAATTTTCATTCTCATTTTAGCAGTTTCTAAAGGCAACAAAAATAAGTGCCATATGTTCAATTTGCCATGTTTAACTGTCAAATATTTCTTTTCCAATATCTTTCCCTACGTAGAAGTATCTGACTCTGTTTTCTTTGCTATAACCTACTAATTTCTCTCCTATGCCCCAAACAGAAGACTGGAAGTTTAATCTGTGAATAAATTGAAAATGCACATCCCAATTCAGGGATGAGCACAGTGGTAGGCAAAGCAGAAGCACCATATTATAGAGTGAGGTTAAGACAAAGTCCATATAGTGAAGGATGACCCTCCACCCTCTCTCTTGAAATTTTTAGTGCCAAGTAAGCTGAAAGCCAGCATGCTGATAGCTCTGTCCTCTTGGACCCATCAATCAGAAGTTTCATCTTTCTTCTCTGGAGAAAGTGAACAGCCCTAAAGAAAATTTGAATATATGTATTCAATCATTTCCCCAGTGAAATTCACCAGTTGGAAATCTAGCACACTCATTCAAATCTTCTTCCAATTAATGGTTTAGTGCCTTATCTTAAAATATGAATGGACAACAAAAGATCACTAGATACTTGAAAAAACTTAAACAAGAGAAACAAAGACAACTAACACTAAATGTACAAACAAACAAACAAGCCATAACAAGAATTCAAAGGAGGGAGAAACAATTCAGGACTCAGAAAAACAAAACACTGGAGTAGTCTTGTGGGGGGGGGGGGGGGGACGGGGTGAGAATACAGCAGTGCCTTAAAATTCTGAGGGGAAAAAAATGATTTCCAATCTAAAATTCTGCACCTAGACAAATTATCGCTCAGGTATGAGGGTAAAATAATGACACTTTTACTCAGGAATACGAAATGTTAAAAAAGGAAGAAGCCAAGAAAGAGAAATACACTGGATCTAAGAAACAGAAGATCTAACACATAAGCAAGGGGAAAAAATTCCCAGAATTTTGGTGAGGGGAAGCTTCAGGATGACAGCTGGGAAGCAGGCCTAGTAAACAGCAGGTACAGATAAGAGAATGAAGGCAGAGGGCTCCAAAAGAGATTTCTAGGGAGAAAACTAAGCTTATAGAGTATCCAAGTATTTGAATATATTCAAAAATAATTTTTAGTTATACTGGATAGTTTGGAGTTGACATGGATAATTAAGTTTTGACATGGATAATTAAGCAAACAAGTAACAACCCCCCCACCACCAAAACCAAGGTAATTATTAATACCGGAAAAAACATAAACTTGTTCAGAAGGAAATGTTATTATAGTATATACTATCATAGCTGTGAATAATAGAAACTAATTATAATAATATACATAATAGATATTTATTTAGACAAAAATGCCAGTGTAACTAATTTGGGAAAATGAGGATGAAGAAATACATGTGAGTGACTATATTTGAGGGAGATGATTTAAGAGAGCTCAATCTTCATTTACCATAGCAGCAAATTAACAGGTAACAGCTAAAGTAAAAAAAATCAATAAATGACAATGTAAGCACATAATTTATTTATTTATTTTTTATTTTTTTTATCCTCACCCGAGGACATTTTTCCATTTTTTGTTCAGATAGAGTGGGAGGGAGAGAGAGAGAGAGAGAAACATCGACGTGAAAGGAACACGTCGAGTGGCTGCCTCCCGCACGACCCAACCAGGGGCCGGGGACAAACCGCAACCGAGGTACGCACCCCTAGCGGGAACCGAACCCGGGTCTCTCTGGACTGCAGGCTGACGCTCTAACCGCTGAGCCAAACTGGCCAGGGCTAAGCACATAATTTAGATACATAGAGTTAAAGCCAGAAGAAACAACCGAAAGTTTAAAGAAGTTCCTTAAAAGGTGTGGGAATTTGGAGATGAGAATCAAAGGGGCAGAACTCTGCTATCTTTTTTTTTTTTACTGTAAGCTAATAGTTCTATTTAATTTTTTAAAAGATATATGTATTAATTTGACAAAAATGGAAAGAAAACATATCACATGTGTGATCTGAGGTCCCAAATAATAGTCACATAGCAATCTCTCTCTCTCTTCCCCCACCTATTCTAGGAATTCCTCTGTTTCCTCCTAAAGAGTTCTTGGAATTTCTCTGTGTTATCTCACAAGTGTTGTGTGAATTTGTTCTCTTGGCTGCCTTGACGTTTCAGTTCTTGCTCTTCTCTCTTCAGAGGCCAATGAAGGCCACACCACTGCCGTCTGCCACCTCTCACTGTCCTCTGTTCCCAGGCTGCCAATACTTGGTGTCAAATTGTTAATGTTTGTGCCAGCAAAGCTACTTCTTGTCACTGCCGAAGCTGCTGGCTGCTGGCTCCAAGGCTGTCGACATCTGACACCCTCACTGCCTCCACACAGTTGTTTTCTTAAATGGGAGAAATTTCTCTCATTCACAGCATTAGGAAATGATATTTTATCTTGAGCCTCTGCTTTTACCTTTTATCTTATGAACACTGCGGACGTGAAACAGACTTTTCTTCTTTCTTTGGGCAGGCTGCTAGGAAGCTAAATCTGCTTGTAATTCTGGAGGGTGGAGAGGATCTTACAGTTTGTATGTTGTGTGTTACTTCTAAGTGACTTTTGGACTTTGTTTTACAACGCTTATGCTTTCACTTGTCGTTCATTTCATTCATTTAATCAGTGCTGTGTTTATCTTAATGACTCAAATCCTTTTCTTTTTTGGAATGGGGGAATATATAAGCAAATAAATAATCAAAATTTTTATCTTTAAGAAAACTTTTCCTTTTATTATTATTTGGGCCTGTGGACAAAAGGGTCTCAGGTTCAATTCCCAGTCAAGGGCATGTACCTGGGTTTCTGGTTTGATCCCTGGCCCCAGCTGGGGTCATGCGGAAAGCAATCAGTCAATGTGTCTCTCTCACATCGATGTTTCTATCTCTCTCTCCCTCCCTTCCTTCCACTCTGTCTAAAAAATAAAAATTAAAAAAAAAAAATCAATGGGTGAGGATTAGAAAAAAAAAATCTCTGTATTAAGATATTAAAATTTAGGACTGAACTCATGGTAGCTATATTGATTACTTTATAGTAAGCTTTATAGTAAGTCTTAATATTGGATAGTGTAATTCTTTCATACCCCTTGACAATGTGACTTTGCAATTCATCCCCTTGAATCTACTCTGGCTTTGTGTTTTGTTTGATTAGAATGTGGCAGAAGAAACACTGAGTGATCTCTAAACCTTGGTCTCAAGAGGCTTTGTTCTTTTATTCTCTCTTAGAATGCACCTCTAAATATGGCAAAGCCAAGGATGATAGACCTCATGGAGAGAGAGGCCCAGAATCCCAGCCATTTCAGACATCCCACATGAGGTCCCAGATATGTGAGTGAGGTCATCTTAGGCCATCCAACCCTAGCTGAGTTCCCAGTTGATAGCAGCCATGCAAGTGACCCAGGCAAGACCAACCCAGCTGACCCATAGCATTCTGAGATATAATAAATTGTTTCACGCCATGGATTTTGAGTATTGTCATTTTGTTTTCATGTTTTGTTTTAATGCAGCATAGGTAACTGATACACCCATCTTGCATTCTTGAGTTAAACCTAACTTGGACATGGCATATTATCATTTCATATATTGCTAGATTCCTTTTCCTAACAACATTTTGTTTAGGATATTTGCTTCTATGTTTGAATGAGTTTGATTTGTAATTTTTCTATCATGTACTCTCCTTATTAAGTTTTTGATGTCAAAGTAAAAATAGCCTCATAAAGTGAGTTAGGTGTATTATTCTTTTGTTTAGCCTCTAGAATAGTTTGTGATAAGGCTGAAAGTATTTGCTTCTTGGATTTTTGAGAGAATTTATTCCTAAAATTGTCTGGGTCTATTGTTTTCTTTGTGAGAACAGATTAAACTGATTCAGTTTTCTTTAATTGTTATCAAGTCCTGCAGGCTTTCTGTTTTTTCCTGAGTCAGTTTTAGAAGCTATGTATTTCTACTTTCAAATTTGTTGGCAAAAAGTTGTTAAAACTATTTATTTTAAGAAGTTGTTCAAAAATATATTTTTCTCTTTTCAAATCTCTTAAGCACCTGTGGTTATATCCTGTTTTTTTTTTAATTTCTAATATTATTTGTGCCTTCTTTTTTTCTTTGATTGGTCTTTAAAGAAGTTTGTCTTTTCAATGACTAAATTTTTGGCTTTGATGCTCCTCTATTTTCTATTTAACTATATATATAATATATTATATGTATATAAATATATATAATTTATATATGAAATATGAAATTTATGTATAAAATAAACAAAAGTTTATATGTAAATATATAATGTATTTTATAGACCTGTATAAAATATATAATACGTATATAATGTATTATACATTATATAATATTTTGCTTATTTTATTATTTTTCTACTCTTTTTGCTTTTATTCTTCAGTTCTAACATCTTTTTGTTGTTGTTGTTAATCCTTACCTGAGGATATTTTTTCCATTGATTTTTAGAGAAAGTGGAAGAGAGGGATGGAGGAGGAGAAAGAGAGAGAAACATTGATGTCAGAGAGACACATAGATTGATTGCCTCCTGCAGGAGCCTTGACCAAGGCTGGGCATCGAACCTGCAACTCAGATGTGCCCTTGACAGGAAATCGATCCCACAACCCTTCAGTGTGCTGGCTGACACTCTAACTGATGAGCCACACCAGCCAGGGCTGCAGTTCTAACATCTTAAGTTGGATGCTTAACTCATTAATTTTCAGACATTTTTCT
This sequence comes from Tadarida brasiliensis, assembly GCA_030848825.1. Classification (NCBI taxonomy): domain Eukaryota; kingdom Metazoa; phylum Chordata; class Mammalia; order Chiroptera; family Molossidae; genus Tadarida; species Tadarida brasiliensis. The sequence continues at coordinate 64,610,284 of CM061270.1, read as the reverse complement.
TAAATATTTTTATTATAAATATAATACATACAGAAATGTGTATAAAATATAAATGCATAGTTTAGCTATAACTGACAAAGCAAGCACTCATGTAACCATCACAGGTCAAGACAAAGAGTATTATTACCAGCACTCTAGAATTTCACTCTGTGTCTCAAATCACAAACCTCTCTCTTCCACCAGAGGTAACTACCGTCACAAGTTTGGTGATAATTGTCCCCTGCTCTTTGTGCTTTTACCATCTACATACTTATTTCTAAAAAAACGTAATTTAATTTTGCTTGCTTTTGGTCTTTACACCATTGGAAGCAGAAAATGTGTATTTTTGCTTCTTTCATCCCTCGTATGCTTGTAAGTTCCCTCTATGTCCTAGTTGTAGCTGTAGTTCATTTCCTTATGTTGCTGAGCAATATTCCTTTGTATACCTATACCACAATTTACTTATGCACTCAGCTATTGATGGACATTTGGGTTATTCCCACTGCTGTTGAAAGTGATGCTGCTACACATATTCTGGATCACGTGTCTCGGGGCACATGAGTTTTTCCAGGGGGTGTGTCTTAAAATATGGTAATATAAATACCAAACTCTAAACATCCATGTTGTTCTATGTCCTCACCAACATTTGGTATTGTCAGATTTTAAAATTTTGGCAATCTGGGAGATGTATAATGGTATCTCATGGTGGTTTTAATTTACACTTCCCCGATTACTAACAAAACATCATATTTTCATATGCTTATTGACCTTTTAGGTTTCCTGTTTGTGAAAAAGGCTTTCAAGTGTTTGAAAATTTTCCTATTGGGTCCTTGGCTTTTTCTTATTGACTTATGGAAATTCTTTTTTTTAAATATATATATATTTTTTTCCTTTATTGATTTTTTAGAGAGAGAGGGAGAGAGAGAGACAGAAACATCAATGAGAGAGAACATCAATTGGCTGCCTCCCGCATGCCCCCCATTGGGGCTCAGGCCCACAACCTGGGAATGTGTCCTGACTGGGAATCGAACTGGCAACCTCTTGGTGCATGGGTGGACACTCAACCACTGAGCCACACTGGCTGGACTCTTTTTTTTTTTTTAATCCTCACCCGAGGATATTTTTCTATTTATCTTCAGATAGAGTGGGAGAGAGGGAAAGAGAGAGAAACATCGATGTGAGAGGGACACATCAACTGGTTGTCTCCCGCACGACCCCGACCAGGCCCGGGACAAACTACAACCGAAGTACATGCCCTTGACCAGAATGGAACCTGCGAGTCATTGGTCCACAGGCCCATGCTCTAACCACTGAACTAAACCGGCCAGGGCTCTTTTTTCTTTTTTAAATAAATTATCAATATAAACCTTTAGTTAGTTTTATGTATTGTAAATATGTTTTCCTATTTTATAGCCCTTTCCCTCAGATTTTTTTTTTTATCCTCACCCAAGGACACTTCCATTTTTGTTCAGACAGAGTGGGAGGGAGAGAGAGGAAAAGAGAGAAAGAGAAACATCAACGTGAAAGGGACGCACTGAGTGGCTGCCTCCTGCATGACCCCAACCAGGGCTGGGGACGAATCGCAACCGAGGTACGTGCCCTTGACTGAAATCGAACCTGCGACTCATTGGTCCCCGAGCCGGTGCTCTAACTGCTGAGCCAAACTGGCCAGGGCTCCCTCAGATTTATATGGTAGATTTTGATAAACAAAAGTTCTTAATTTTAATTTGGTCAAATTTATGAAATTTCTTTTTTTTGATCAATGTGTTGTTTCTAGGTCTTGGTAGGAAATATTTGTATCTTTTTAAAAAATAGTTTCATGAAATTTGTCATGAAGTTATTATTCTAACTTATCTTCTAAGAACTTTATAGTTTTGCCTTCACAATTAAGTCTATAATTAATGAAAGAGGTACATTAAAATTCATCACAATAATTTTTGGTTTGTATCTTTCTCTTTTAAGTTCTATTTTTGTTTTATATATTTCCAGGCTATGTTATAAAGTGCATATACATGAAAAATTGTTGTATCTCCCAGATGAATAAATTCTTTTATCATTGTGAAGTTACCCTATTTTTCCTTAGTAATGGTTTTGCCTTAAAGTCAACTTTGATAATTATATCTACTCCAGCTTTTAGGGGATTAACATTTTCATATTTATTTATTTCTATTAAATTTATTAATGTACAGTTTGTCTTTAAAGATCATTTATTTTTACAGGGAATATTGATGTTACATTGATATACGGCTTGATATACAACTCTAGTTTTTATTTCTGATCTCTTTCTTTGATAGACAAAACTTTATATGTCATGCTGATTGTTACTTTGCTTTCTCCTCATCCTTTCACCTCCAAAATTCATAATAGTTCTTGGGATTTCCCGACTATGACCTGCTACTTGTGATCATTACATTGTGGTACAGATTCCCCTGGCATACTAGGAATTCCTGGATTTTTCTCAGACCCAGAGTTCTTAGGGTCCTTCCCCCTGCCTTCTTCAGGGCTTGAAGACTGGTGCCTTTTGAACTTAACTGAACAAATGATTTTTATCTTTATTTCAAAAATCACTTCAATTAGTATTAGTCTAGCCTGGGATAAACCCAAGGTAAGCACTGTGTTTAGAGGTTTCCCTGGACAAAGTGGAGGGAGGAGGACAACCCTGGTCCCCAGCACCCTAGAAAACCAGACAGAGCAGGGTTTTGTTGTTGTTTGTTTGTTTCTTTTTTGTGTGGCTGGTAACATCACATTCTCCTGTCTTAGGAAGGCTCTCTGGATTCAGCAGAATCAGATTTTCTCCCCAAATTCAAGGTCATTTGCCTTGGCAGGCAGCTCACTGTGGGAGGCCTGACAGGAGCCCTCTCCACCCGTCAGCTCCCCGGGCTCCATCTCACGGTATCAGACAGTTCACCCCGAGTACCCTCTTCCCAGAGCACAGACTATCAGGCTCAGATCTCGAGCTGCTTTTCCTTAAAACAATGAAGACAGAAATATTCTTTTTATAGTGAAATGTAATAGGATTGACGAGCAGTTAAAAATAAGGCAAGCTCAGAGCTAACTGAATAAATCATCTTCAGAATTTGTCGACGAGCCCTTGCCACAGAGACTTTGAATGGAGGCTGGGACCCCATCGCATGTTTCCCCACAGCATCTTCCCTGCAGTAGCCGGTGTCACACACGCACACATTTCTACTATAAACAAACAAAACCAGGAACTATTAAGTAATGAATTTGAAGAAAAGAAGAAAGTGATCAAAGTATCACCGTGGGACCACATGCAAGGTCCTGTGTTTGCTGCAGGACACAAACCTGGCTAGAGAAGAAAAGCTTCCGTCAAACCAGACATTGTGGAGGAAGATAGATGAGCATATGATTGGAAAGCAGCTTGTCGAATGGAGTGTTTGCACTCCTGCCAGCCAGAGGATAAGGTCATTCCTAAAGCTAGACAAATGAGTAATGCAAATAAAAAGCAAAAGCCTCACAATGCAAATACCAATGACTTCAGTAGTCTAGCTAAAAAATTAGGAATGGAGGACTTGCCCTACTGGGTCATACCCATAATAAATTAATCCCGGTAACGACTTGAAGAACAGAACTGCTGGGCTCCTGCCCTGGCTTAGGTTCCACCCCATCTTTGTAACTACTCTCTTGTATAACGCTCAATTCCTTTGTCCTGCTAGCCCTCCAGTTGGCTCACCCAGCAAATTCCAACCCTGTTGGTGGTTTCAAATGAAAATAGTATGTCTTTTCCCAAAAATGTCATAATTTAGTATATTCCGAGGAACTCCAAATAATTGGATTGTCTCCACAACTCCCACTTATCTGCTTCATCCACCCGTTTAGACCCTATAAGATCTGATTTGCAACCAGAAGTTTAGAGACTACTATCAATAATCTCAATTTTTTACCAATGCACAGAACACGGGGAACATTATTAACACAACTTAGCAAAATTCTCTTACTGAAGAATTCTCTTGCTAAGATTCAGACACACTAAGTTATATATGGAGAACAGAGATTTAATGGTGTAAGTTCATGTTAATTTTTGAATAAGCTGACTTTACCCCTTGCTATTGCACCTGAGGAATGGTGTTTCCTTTTTTTTTTTTTTTAAATCCTCACCCGAGCCCTGGCCGGTTTGGCTCAGCGGTTGGAGCGTCGGCCTGCGGACCAGAGAGTCTGGGGTTCGGTTCCCGCTAGGGGCACGTACCAAAAATAAATAAATAAATAAATCCTCACCCGAGGATATTTTTCCATTTATCTTCAGATAAAGTGGGAGAGAGAGAGAGAGAGAGAGAGGGAGAAAGAGAGAGAAACATTGATGTCAGAGAGACACATCGATTGGTTGCCTCCTGCACGACCCCGACGGGGGCCGGGGACTGAACCCTAACCGAGGTATGTGCCCTTGACAGAATCGAACCCGTGACTCTTTGGTCTGTGGGCCGATGCTCTAACCACTGAACCAAACCAGCCAGGGCGGTGTTTCCAGTTTTCAAAACTTGTGTTGCCTAACAAAATGCATTCATTAAAAAAAATGAAGGTCCTTAGGTAGAAGTCGTGTGACATAAACCAGCTGTGTAAGACTTACCTGCATCTCCAGTTCACTTGTCAAATGCTTTTTTTTTTTCAAGGAACTAGAACTTCTAATGCACAGTTAAGGTTTTGGTTAAAAAACTAGAATTTTGGCCCTGGCTGGTTTGGCTCAGCGGTAGAGCGTTGGCCCACGGACCAATGAGTTGTGGGTTCGATTCTGGTCAAGGGCACATACCTTGGTTGCGGTTCATCCCCAGCCCTGGTCGGGGTCGCGGGAGGCAACCAGTCGATGTGTCTCTATCACATCGATGTTTCTCTCTCTCTCCCTTTCTCTCCGTCCCACTCTATCTAAAGGTAAATAGAAAAATATCCTCGGGTGAGGATTAAAAAAGAAAACAAACCTAGAATTTTGAAAAAATTATCCCACATTGAAATAAGTAATTGTTTTTGGTTATTAAACAATCTTTTCAAGGACTCTTAAGTGACATCAGAGGTTACTCTATCCAATCCTTTCTTTTAAATATAAGGCAGCTATCCAAGAATAAACAAAGTTCCATGCTGTGTTTTAGGTTTTGAAGCTGTCAGAACCTCTTAAAAAATTAACCGCTGTAAAGGGCTGGTCCCACACCCACGTGTGGCGGATAAAAATTAAGAGGACACTCGGCTGGGAAGGTCCTCCCTGAGGACTGAGGGGTCCCTGTCCCACACCAGGCGCCCAGCTGAGGGCTCCAGTGCCAGGAAGAGAATCCCCATAACTTCGGGCTGGAAAAACCAGCGGGAACTGAGGCTGAGGCGGCTGGAGCCCCAGGCAGCTCCTCTTAAAGGGCCAGCGCACGGACTTACTCAGACTCACACCCTCCAGGCTCCAGCGTGCGGGAAGGAGCCTGAAAGGCACCAGAGTCATATGGGGAAGAACTGAGCTGTTTGGCATTGGAGCAAGCGCTGGAGAGTCAGTTTTCTCCTGGACAGATGTGCTATCAGAGGCTTTTGTTCCTTTGGTGAGCCCTTCCCTGGGCTAGCAGACGCCGCCATATCTGGGACTCCAGCAACCTGGCTCACACTGTTTGCCCCGCCCTGGTGATGCCCTGAGGCCCCACCCCACCCAACTTCCAGGCCTACCCAAGCTGTTGCCAGTTGCTTTACCATAGGACTGGCCTGTCTTGGATCCTGCTTCAGCTTTTCCTAAATTCTTTCAAACAAGCAGCATCTGGTCTCAGCTAGCCCTATACCTCTGGCTAAGTAATACATAGAAACAAACACAGGGAGGCAGGCAAAATGAGGAGACAAAGAAACAGGTCCCAAATGAAAGAACAGAACAGAACTCCAGGAAAAGAACTAAGTGAAATAGAGTTAAGCAGCCTAACAGACGCTGAGTTCAAAATACTGCTTATAAGGATGCTCAATGGACTTAGTGAGAACCTCAGTGAACTTAGAGAGGGCCTCAAGAGCATAAAAAAGGACCAGTCAGAAATGAAGGAGGCACTAACTGAAATAAAGAATAATTTACACAGATTCAATAGTAAAGTAGGTAAATCCAAGAAGCAAACCATCGATTTGGAATATAAGGAAGCAAAAAACACCCAATCAGAACAGCAAAAAGAAAAAAGAATCCAAAGAAATGAGGATAGTGTAAGGAGCCTCTGGGACAACTTCAAGCGTGCCAACATTCGCATCTTGGGGGTGCCAGAAGGAGAAGAGAGAGAACAAGAAATCAAAAACCTATTTGAAACAATAATGACAGAAAACTTCCCTAACTTGGGGAAGGAAACAGACATACAAGTCCAGAAAGCACAGAGAGTCCCAAACAAAATGAACCCCAAGAGGCCCACACCAAGACACATCATCATCAAAATGCAAAAGGTTCAAGACAAAGAGAGAATCTGAAAAGCAGCAAGAGAAAAGAAGTTAGTTACCTACAAGGGAGTTCCCATCAGACTGTCAGCTGATTTCTCAAAAGAAACTTTGCAGGCCAGAAGGGAGTGGCAAGAAATATTCAGAGTGATGAAAAGCAAGAACCTACAACCAAGATTACTCTATCCTGCAAAGCTGTCATTTAGAATCGATGGCCATATAAAGAGTTTCCCAGACAAGGAAAAGCTAAAGGAGTTCATCACCACCAAACCATTATTGTATGAAATGCTGAAGGGTTTTCTTGAAGAAAAAGATAAAAAAATATGAACAAACAAAATGGCAATAAATTCATATCTATCAACAATTGAATCTATAAACAAAATGAACAAGCAGAACAGAAACATTCTCATAGATACAGAGAACTTTTGTTGGGTACCAGATGGGTGGGGGCTGGGGGGAGGGGTGAAAAAGGTGAAGGGATTAAGAAGTACAAATTGGTTGTTAGACTGACAAACCTCAAAGGGAAGGGGGGTTGGGGGATGGGAAATAAACCAAAGAACTTATATGTATATATGCATAACTAATGGACACAGACAACAGTGTGGGGAAAAGCAGGCGGGGGGCAGGAATGGGGAGGAGGGGGGCAATGGGGGAAAAATGAGGAACATCTGTAATACATTCAACAATAAAGATAAGTTAAAAAAAAAAAAATTAACCGCTGTAGGGGGTAAACAGCAGAGGGTCTGCTTCTTCAAATATTGGAAATCACACCATGGTTTTTCTATTGTTTTGGGAATAACTCTTACTTGGAACTATTTCAAGGAGTTCATTTTAAGTTCAATCACATCTGAAGTGATATAATTTATTTTAATTTATTAATCACTGAATTTCCATGTGCTCCATGCATTTCCCAGCTCCCTTGCAGTTAGGTGGGTCTGTGTGACTAGTTATGACAAGTGAGTTGTGAGTAGAAGTGGCATGTGTCACTTTTGGGACAAAGCATAGACAGAAGAGCACATGTTAGTTTTTGATGCCTCTCTCTTTTCCTGCCACTGCAATAGCAGAGGCCAAATGTTGGAGATGGCATAACCAAAAGATGGAAATAACCTGGATGTCAGGCATGCTTAGAAGAGCCACAGTACCTGCAGCCAACTTCATGTGAGTGAAAAATCAACTTTAATGGGTTAAATCAGTAAAAGTTTTGTATTATTGATTTCTGCAGCATAACTTAGTCTATCCTGGTTATCACATTAACAATACTATCTTTCATTAGCCACATTTTACAATTTCCACAATTATTTAAAATATAATTTATAATCTTTGATATTCATATGGATTTGAAAGTTTATTTGTATGGGTAAACATCTATTTAAAAAATTGGCAGCAAGAGAATTCTTATTTTTTCATGTTTGACTGGGAAGAAAGACCAATAGAATAATATATCACCTATGAATAACATAAAACATGGTCAAATTTAATATTTAACATTTTGAATAAATCTGAGTAATTGGGTAACTAAAACAATTTTGGTTTGGTTGATAGGTTGTCAGTTTGCTCTCTTTGTCATCACAGACTAAGCCATTTTGGAGGGTAGTACAAAAGTTTTTTTAAGACTAGTGATATATTTTTCTTCAACATTTTTCTTTAACTTCCTTGACAAGATGGAGGGGTTAATTTTAATTTGTTTTCACAAAATTGAAATTTAGGTAATTTGCTCTAAGCCATACAACAAATTAATAGTGCCCTGGCCGGTTTGGCTCAGCAGTTAGAGCATCGACATGCGGTCCAGAGAGACGCGGGTTCAGTTTCCGTTAGGGGTGTGTACCTCAGTTGCAATTTGTCCCTGGCCCTGGTTGGTCGTGCGGGAGGCAGCCGCTCAAGGTGTCCCTTTCACGTCGATGTTTCTCTCTCTCTCCCTTCTACTCTATCTGAACAAAAAATGGAAGAATGTCCTCGGGTGAGGATAAAACAGTAACAACAACAAAACAAATTAGTGGAGAGGGTAATACCAAAACCCCAACTTTCATTGTTTCTACTATGTCTGTGTTTCCTCAAAAAGTTACAGGATGGTGAGTAGGAGGTACTGAAAAAGTTGAGGTTGACTTTCACTCCTAGGAATGATGAGTTAAGTAATTTTGACCAATCCTCCCACTGAAGACAACTAAAATGCTGAACAAAATATGAAATCATCTTTCTAGAAATAGCAAACTAACAAATAGTGAGAATTTACTAGGCTAAGGTCCTGGAAAGATGAAAATGACCATGGTTGTGGTGCCATTTTGTCCTGATGATGTTAGTAATCCAGAGACAAAAGTTGGAATCAAGGGTTCACCAGGGGTAAGTGCCCTGCACCTTGAGTTAGGACTAAAAGAACAGGTATTAGAAATAAGGGTGAATTGAAAGTAAACCAACCCTTGCATGGAATGGAGTGTGTCTTTGAATCATCTGGGTAGCCTAGAAAATCTCAAGTTGTAAAACTGGAATAGGGTTATCTTGGATTGTTGGGGCTTCCAACTGCCTGACAGAAGTAATAGAAATTTTCCTTGTAGAAAGAGAACATCATAGGAGGCTTACAAATAATCAAAACTACAATTGTCAGAACACAACAAAAAATAACTAGGTATATATGATGATAAAACACCATGAACAAGAAAAATATAATATAACAGACCCTCAAGGATTCCAGATATAAATTATAAAGCAACTATGCTTATCAATTTCCAATAGATAAAAGTGAAGCTTGAATATTTTAGCAGAGAACTGTAAAGTATTTTTTTAATGACATCAGAATTGTAAAGAACCAAATAGAAATTCTAATAGTAAAAAATAGAGTAATCTAAATTAATCAATGGATGAATTTAAAAACAAATTAGACACGGTGAAGAAAGAATTAGTATACATGAGGACAAGTCAGAAGAAACCATTCCAAATGAAGTATGAAGAGAAAAAATAATGGAAAAAGAAAAATAGAATGAAAATGTCTAACATGTTCAATTGAAGTCTTAAAAGAAGTATAAGAGGATGGGACAGAAGCAGCATTTAATGAGATAATAGCTGGGGATTTTTCAGCTCTAGACATCAATTCACAAATTCAAGAAGCCCAATGAATCACAAGAAGAATCATAAAAAGAATCATAAAAAGAAAGCCACACATAGACACATCAAAGGGAACAAAGGAAACCAAAGGCAAAGAGAAACTGCTAAGAGTAACCAGAGGCAAAAAGACAGTTTACTTTCAAAGAAGTAATAGGCTGGCTGCTGGATTCTCAGCAGCAATTATGGAAGCCAAAATATTAAGGAATGGTACCTTTAATGTGCTGAAGCAAATAGCTGCCAACATAGAATTATATACCCAGTGAAAATATCACCAAAACACTGTGAAAACAGCCTTCATTCAGTAATTAAATCTTTTCCCCACTAGTACCTGCTGCAGGTACAAATCTGTGTGTACCGATTTTCTTGTTCTCACTCGCCTCCTTTCTGACCTATAAGGTATGTGCTCTTTGTTAGTAACTCTAAGGGGAGCCAGGATAATAGTGAGAAGAGTGGTAGGAAGGCAAGATGAGGGGTAAGAAAGTTCTTACTGAGCTAACATTTTTATAAGATGGCTTTATATTCTCTAGGGCTAGTAAATGCTTGAAACTGGCTCTCTCATGGGCAATTTCCAGAATTCCTCATGAATATCCATTGGGTTGTCCATAGCTTTCTTATTGATTTGTAAGAGGTCTTTAGTCTAGATACTAGTCTTTTTTTTTTTACCAATACAATTTCCCATTCTGTGGCCTATCTTTCTAATCTCTTAATGGTATCTTTTGATGAATAGAAGTTATTAATTTTAACATAGCTAAATTATCATTTTTTTCCTTATGGTTAGTGGGCTTTCTACTATTCGACAAGTTCCCCTTTTTAACAACACATGGCAAGCCTTTTTCCTAGTTAGTTTAAAATTCATATTTAGCTGTGTAATATTGAACAGAACTTTGTAGCCTAACCAACAGCCATTTCCTACTCCCTCTCTGCTTACAAAACAAAATCGATGGGAGAGGGATTAGGGGAAATGTGTCCCTAATAATACAGAGTGTTTGGCCAAAGGCACACCACCCTTGACCTACTGAATCAGAATTCTTGGAATAGATCTTGAATGTGTGGAATTCAAGTTCCCCCAGATGATTTGCTTATATCTTGATAAGAACTACAAGGAAAAAACTTTCAATGGTCTGGAATGTCTTGAAGGAAGGAGATAATTTCAAACAAGGGTTGGAAAACAGGCTCAGGAGACAGTCCAGAGAGGATAAAGATTAAGAAGGGTGCAAACTTCCAGATCTAAGATGAATAAGTTCTGGGAATCTAATGTACAGTATGGTGACTATAACTAACAGTACTGTATTATATTCTTGCAAGTTGTTAAGACAGTAGATCTTAAATGTTCTCACCACATACACACAAAGATAATTATGTGAGGCAATGGAAATATTAACTAATCTTATTGTGGTAAACATTTTACAATATATATTTGTATCAAATCACCATATTGTATACCTTAAACATTATATATGTTATATGTCAATAATATCTTTAAAAACCTGGACAAAATAATGCAAGGTGTATGTGAAAACTAACAGGTAGGATGTAGGCAACAAGTATATCCATGATAGTAAGCAACTCTAACAGATTTTTTTTCACATTGTGCACTTTATTTATTTATTTTTTTTACTAGGTTACTGGTTCATTATAAAAGGTATAACTCAGGAACAGCCAGATGAAGGAGAGGTGCAGAGCTTCCGTGCTCTCTCTGGGAACACCACTCCCCCAGCATCAACACATGTTTGCCAAACCCCATCCTTTGGATTTTTATGGAAGCTTCATTACACAGGCATGATTGATTACATCATTGGCCTTTTAAAAAATGTCTTTAAAATGTATTTTTATTGAATTTATTGATGTTACATTGGTTGATCAAATGATATAGGTTTCAAGTGCACAATTCTGTAATACATCATCCATATACTGTATTATGTGTTCACCACCCAAAGTCTAGTTTCCTTTCGTCACCATTTATCTCCCCTTTACCCTCTCCTACCTGTCCCCACCCCCTTTCCCTCTGGTAATCACCATATTGTTATCTGTGTCTATGACTTTTTTGTTTTTGCTTAATCCCTCCACCTATTTCATCCAGCTCTCCAACCCCCCTCCCCTCTGACAGTGGATATAAAAGCTGTGGTACATTTATACAATGGAATACTACTCAGCTGTAAAGAAGAAGGAAATCTTACCTTTGTGACAGCATGGATGGACCTAGAGGGTATTATGCTAAGTGAAATAATCCAGTCAGAGAAAGACAAATACCATATTGTTTCACTTATATGTGGAATCGAATGAACAAAATAAACAAGCAAACAAAAAAGAAACTGACTCATAGATACCGAGAACAGACTGACAGATTTTACTATTGTTGGCATATATACAAGAATGAGTATTATAAAAATACGTGTAGATTCTTTGTAACATCTGCAGAAATAATTATCTGTAATAAAAAATTATCTAATTTTTAAAAATTAAGAAAAATGTGTTGAATTTGACCTGAATCTTCAGTACGGAAGTGGTTATATGATATTAAGGATGGTGAGTAGGCAGTCAGAAAGCAAAGAATGGGTATACATCAAATACTTAAGGAGACAATGTAATAAAACAGTTCTGTAGAATCAAACACAATAGACATTTTTCATTTTAAGATGTGAGATCCTAGAACATACAATCCTTGAGTACTAGATTTGAGAGAAATGAAAAAAAATTACTTAGTTGAATTCCATCTGACACTTAAATTTCCTTTATGAAGCCCTGCTGTCCTGTTTGTGCTCTGTGGGGGAGGTCTCCTCCCTCCAGGCGTGGCCCTGTGTCTTCCATGGCTGTGAGTGAAGGCTTTTCCTTATCATGATCTCAGAACTTTCCTCCTCAAATCTGACCTGCCATCACATTTGAAACGGGAGGACAGGTGTCAGCTGTGAGGGAATGTCATTGCTAATAATAAATGTATGTAATGACTTTACAAAGGAAATTATTGAAAGGGTCTGGCTTGACATTTTGGGTGGAGGGTGGAGGGTGAGAACACTGGATCAAGCTTTAATACGAAATAGATGTTTTATCAAATAGATGTTTTTCAAGAATGCATTTTTGAAAGTGAGTCCTTTTTTTAGGTTTTGCAAGGCAAATATATAACCTCCAAATTTAGCTGTGTGGTATTTAGTATGACAATCACAAGTCAGAAACTTGAGGAGGAAATATATAATTTATGATTTGGCTGAAAGCAACAGAATATCTAACTAAAAGTGATCAAACCGTATGACCCATTACATGCCACTTAAACGTGTGGAAGCAGGTGATACCACGTCTGGGGTGTTCAGCAGCTTAATGTCTCCCACAAACTAGGTATTTCTCTTGGCTTGCCCCTTCTGACCGCCAGGTGGCGCAGCTGTCCTAAACATTATAGCCTCATAGCTCTGAGTCCCAAGCAGAAAGGAAGGAGACCAGCAGAAGGGCTTTCTTTTTCTCTTCCTTTTAGTCCCCTTAAGCAGGAAGAAACATTGAGGCTCTCAGCAGATGTCTTGGGCCAGAACTTGACCACATGACCATCACTGGAATGACAAAAGGGAAACGAGAGTGGCATGATTTACTTAGACCCTGAAGCTGAACACATCACTGCCTAATCGAAATAAGACTTTAATTTTATTTGTGTATTGCAAGAAAGAAGTGGGGCAGAGCTGTTGGGTAGGCGACTAATAGTCCCTGCCAGAGGAGCTCAGGAGAAATTATACACGCTAAATCCATCTGGCCCTGTGCCAAGGGCAGGACAATGCCTCTTCAGAAACTAGTAAAGTGTTTTTCTTCCTCTGATAATTATTAATTCTCTGCAGTAACTTAGAAAAAATCTTGAACGAAATTCCTTGCCATTAAATGCTTGATGAGTATAGAAACTGACTTTAAAAGTATTTTTAAAAGTCACTCTGCTTCTAACCCAAACTTTTAACTCTACCTCTTATCTTACCACTACACGAGTTGTACGAATCACCTCCAATTTACATATCATAGAAGAGCCTTACATGGAAAAGAATAAATCATTTTCAAATTAGACATTCCATCCAGAACTGACAGCAGCTGATTCCCAGCACTGTCTTTCATTTTTGACATGCTTTTAGACGAGAGTAATCTTATACTTGCAGTAATCCTCAGGATAAAATTTTCTTCTCAAAACTTATTTTATGAAGGGTTTGTTAAGTTCTAAAGAATAAAGCAATTATTCTTTCTTTTTAAAATTGCACATCAAGTCCAGAAACATGAATTATTCTTTTGTTTTGAAGTTGCCTATCAAGTCCAGAAACATTGACTCTTTAATGTAAAATGGTAATGTCAAGTGTTAGATGTAAACATCTCCTGTTTCCCACCCTTTTTCTTTCAGTGTGCTTTCCTTGTTCTCGGTCGATCCTCATTCCTATTGGATTTCCATTACACACCAATTATCTCGGGCTACAGCTGTTTACTGGCAGCTGTTCCCTTCACTGTCCACCATGCAGCCACCATGCTACTGGTCACTGTACTCTGCTTTCCATCTGTGGAAATCCCTGCCTCCCCAGTGCAGTTACTTTGGCTGGGGCCCACCCCTGGCTCAGGCACAGAACTTGAGACCGAAATCCATCCAAATAGTGCATTCCCCTATCCAGACTGATTGATTAATAGAAGCCTCATTCAGAATCAATGATAAGTAATGATACTTGTGCTGGGACTTCTGGGAGAGAGATTCTTTCCCTGTCTTGTCTTGCCAGATTTTTACCTTTAATGTAAGGCCCAGATTTGGTGTGGCCATCTTGATATCTTGAGTGGGAACCTGTCTGGGAATAAAGCTGTGACAGAGAGAGAGAGGGGCACCCCGGTGATCCATTTCAGCCTTTTCCCGGGTTAGCAGCAGAACAGCAAGCCCTATTCCTGGACTGCTCAGTTACATAATCAAGGAAGTTCCTGTTTTGTTTAAGCCAGTGTTTGGATCAGATTTTCTCTTACTCGCCCAAAGAGTCCAAACTTATACATAGGTTCAGAATCTCTTATGACCAAGAAATATTCTCCAATACTGAATGTGTGATAAAAATTAATATGGAATATACTTAATAGGGAATAAATGCACTTATAATTTATGTGCAATATTTTTACTGTCTTTTCTTACAATAATAATGTCCACTCATCATATAATACAACATAGAAAAGAATTTAAATTAGTATTCTCGCCCTGGCTGGTTTGGCTCAGCAGTTAGAGCGTTGGCCCGCGGACCAGAGAGTCCCCGGTTCGGTTCCCTCTAAGGGCACATACCTCGGTTGCAGTTTGTCCCCGGTCCCGGTTGGGGTCAAGTGGGTGACAGCCAGTTGATGTATCTCTCTCACGTCGATGTTTCTCTCTCTCTCTCTCTCCTTCCCTCTTTCTCTCCTGCTCTATCTGAAGATAAATGCAAAAATGTCCTTGGATGAGGATAAAAAAAATAATAATAATAAAATAAAATAAATTAGTATTCTCGATACTATATACTTAATATAGTCTTATCATCATTACAGCAATGTGCTCTGGGGACAGTTTCCTCAAGACTGAGCAGGAGCATTTGTTTCCTTTTTGAATCTAAATTATTTGTCATTCTCATGGAATGAAATGGTCTTGAAGATATCTAGAAATATTGATATGTTATTGGGATACATAAACCTATGATTATAAAAAGTGGTGGTCTTATATGGTGATGCCCAAATTTCTCTGCTATTTCTTTTGCTCAAACCGCATTGTCCTGGGAAACAGGCACAACAAGCTGAGTGGCTGTGTGACCACATCTCTGCTTGGCTAAGAGCCATCTGTGCCTGGAGGAGGTCAACTGTTGCTTCAGAAAAGCTTCATTCAGTAAGTCAATGCCTCTAGCCTTCCCTCTGGTGATCTGAGTGCTTTCCACTCGAGGTGTCACATCCTTGATAAAGGGTGAGAGACCTTTTGTCATTGGCCACAGTGGTGCTCGCGCAGGAAAACTGGCCAGCCAGTCTGTCTACCTGAAGCATCCCCTAGAAATGGGCCCAGTTCCTTTCAGGCATGAATGAAACGTTGAGGCAGATGCCACTTCTTTATGGTGGTAAAGGACATATTATACTAGAAGAAGGTTATTTTCATAGTGAGCTCCTCTGTTGTATATGATGCAGCTATGCTGGAAATACCACACCAGGGAAATCTAGAGTTTGTGTGAATAGGTCATTCTTTCACGTGACTCAAAAATCAAAGAGCACAAATGTTTGTGAAATCTTTCCTTCACACTCCTCTTCCCCAGATGCCCAGTTTCCCTTCCCACTGGCAATCCATTTTATGCTTTTGACCTATTTTCTCAAGATGGTTTTATGCATATTTAAGCAAATGAATATAAGTATTATCTTCCCCCTTTTACCTCAACGTAAGATATCTTGCATTATGTACTTTGATTTTGGTCCATAAGAATAAGGAGCTTCCCCATTCTTTTTCTTATAGCTTCTAAGTACAGTAGTCCCCCTTATCCGCAGGGGATAGTTCTAAGACCCCCAGTGGATGCCTGAAACCATGGATAGTACCAAACCCTATATATACAGGGTGTCCCCCAAAATGTATACACAATTTGAATGAATATAAACTCAGTGTTTATTAACATACAGTCCATTTTCAAATTTTAAAGTAATCTACAGAAATTAATATATTTTTTTGGTGAACGCTTGTTTTCAAACTGATGACTGTTCTGGTCCAGGCATTGCTGATAACTCGAAGAAATAGAGTAGCAAACATAACCAATGGACACAACAACAGTGTGGCAAAGGCGGGGGTGGGCGGGAGGGTGAGGAGGGTGTCAATGGAAGGACATCTGTAATACTTTCAACAATAAAGATAATTTTTTAAAAGTAAGATTTAAAAAAAATTATTTCCTTCGGTATTTGTGCACGTTCTCTTTCAATAGCTGCCCTCAATTCGTCGACTGTTGCTGGTTTTGTGCCATAAACTTTATCTTTTATGTATCCCCATAAAAAAGTCTAGTGGATGAATTTTCTTTGTTCAAAGCTTAGTCTGGCTTCCCACATTATTTCAAATCAGGTAAACCTGAAAAGGAGTGAGAATTAAGTGAGTTATCAGCTGTTCAAATGTGTATACATTTTGGGGGGACTGCCTGTATATATACTGTTTTTTATCCTGTACATACATCCCTATGATAAAGTTTGATTTATAAATTAGGCACAGTAAGAGATTAATAACAGTGACTAGTAATAAAATGAAGCAATTGTAACAATACTATAATAAAAGTTATGTGAATGCAGTATTGTTAAATAAAGTAAGGATTACTTGCACACAAGCACTGTGATGCTGCGACAGCCGGTCCGATGAATAAGGAAGCTACTACGTGACTAAGACGCGGGTAGGGTACGGAGCGTGGAGCTGGTGGACAAAGGGGTGATTCACATCCTGGGTGGGACTGAGTGGGACAGTTCGAGGTTTCAACACCCTACTCAATTTAAAGCATATGAATTGTTTAGTTCCGGAATTTTCCATTTAATATTTTGGACTGTGGTTGACTGTAGGTAACTGCAATTGCAAAAGCTGCAGATATGGGGTGAATACTGTATCCCTCAATTTCAAAATAGCATGATTTCACCAGTGTCCCATTGATGGTCATTTAGGTTGTTGCCAGTCTTTGGCTCTTATAGACAATGCTACAGTGAACAACCTTGAACACACATTAGTCTGAACTTGGGTGAGTGTATCTTCGGAGTAAATTTCTAGAAGTTACGTTTTTGGATTGAGGGCATGTATGTTTGTATTTATTCCCACTTTTTAATGTTGTATTGTACTTGAAAGTATATACACATGGCTAAAAAAAAGCAAACACCAAGCATTATGAAAGTATATATAGTGAAAATAAGTCTTCCCCCTACCCCTCGACTTCCAAGTCATCTCCCCAGAGGTAGCCACTGTTTGTGTGTACACTTTTAGAGATTATGCACATTTACAAACGTGTGTGAATAAGTATATGTCGTTGTCTTTGTTTGATAGGAATATGCTACACACATCATTTTGCAGTCTACTTTTTTCACTTAAAATATTTTAGAATTTAGCCCTGGCCGGTTTGGCTCAGCAGTTAGAGCGTCGGCCTGCGGTCCAGAGAGACCCGGGTTCGGTTCCCGCTAAGGGCATGTACCTCGGTTGCAGTTTGTCCCCGGCCCAGGTTGGTCGTGCGGGTGGCAGCCACTCGATGTGTCCCTTTCACGTCGATGTTTCTCTCTCTCTCTCTTCCTCTTTCTCCCTCCCACTCTATCTGAACAAAAAATGAAAAAATGTCCTTGGGTGAGGATAAAATAATAATAATAATAATAATAATAAAATTTTAGAATTTATAGGCTAACAGTTGTTATAGATCGATCTCATTTGTTTTACAGGCAATATAGGATTTATCGTGAGGCGACTAATACCAACTTTTTCATTAAAAAAATTAAAGTATAATTATATACAGCAAAATTTACCGTTTTTAGTATACAGTTCTGCAAGTTTTGACAAGCACATACCTTCCTTTGTAATTGTGGTAGATACTGCCAAATAGCCCTGTTGAGAACGTTGAACTGGTATGAGCACCTGCTTTTCTACAGCTTCAACCATTCAGATGTGTCATCAAGCTTTTTGCTTTTTACCAATTTATAGTTGAAAGTGGTATTGCATTATCATTTAAAATTTTATTTTTCTTATGATGATGAAGCTGAGCATCTTTTCATTTTTTAAAAAATCTACTTAGACTCCCTTTCCTGGGAATTATGCATACTTTTTGTTGGCCATTTTTCTGCTGTGGGTTGTTCTTAGTTTGTAGGGACTCGATACAGGGTCGGGCAAAAGTAGGTTTACAGTTGTGAGTACACAAATCAGAGTTTATTCTTGCATTATTATTTATTAATTATTGTATTATTTTCCATACAACTGTAAACTTATTTTTGCCCTACCCTGTATATTAGGAAATTAGCCCTTGTCTGATGTATAAATTGCAAAAATTTGGGAAACTTTATGTTCATAGAAATATCAAATCAGAACTGTACCCCCTTCACAACAGGTACATAAACTTTTCTCAGCCACTGGGAGAATATTGCGCGTACAAAGTGCCACTTCAGGAAAACGAAACTTCCAAAATGAGGTTTTGGACTGGGTTGGTGGTATAGTGGTGAGCACAGCTGCCTTCCAAACTGAGGTTTTGGCTAGAAGATTGTCATGCTTTACAAAAGAATCAGATGTATATTGTTCTGAAACAAAAATAAAATGCACAGGCCTGTGCAGTCGACTGTATAGTCTTTGGAGAACCTACAGGGATGAAAAGTTAAGGTTCTGATATGTGTGATAGAGCCAACCTGGGCCTCTCTGATTAATCCGTGTAAATATCCACCAGTTCATTTCAGGCACATAGAAAGGTGAGAAGTCACATCTGGGTGCTACCAACTATATTTTTCAAGATTATTACATCATACTAAAATGAAGAGTAAGTTCACAGCTTTGGTGACTACCTCCAAACTGCACACATAATGTTCAACAGACTTATCTATATTTCCGGATATAATGGAAAAGTGTTCGGACTTAAGAAAATTAAGCCTTATTTTCACATGGAGAAATGAAATGGGTTACTTGGCCCTAAATACTGCAGAAGACAGCTTGTAAACTAAAAATGGAGGCACAGAAAACTTTCCTTGGTTTATTTGGATAAATAACTATACAATGTTTAAGAAAGAAACTCCAGGAGAAGCATGGTGGAAATAGAGAAGAGTGACTCAGTACTCCTTCTTCCGTGTGGAATGATGGATGTAAGGGTATAATTAAGTCATCTATATGAGCTTGAACCAGGTGAGCAGTGGCCACTGGCTTTGATTTTAATTTGTGTATTGATATTAAATATTTCATACACTCTGTCATTATATATAGCTTTCATCAAGTGTGTATAATTGATAGAAGTCATACATATATGTAGCCTTTTTATTCTTTCTCTTGATGTCCACACAGGTCTTGATCACCCTCTGCATGTTATGTATCTTAATAGATCTCTGTAATTATTCATGATAAGCATTAGAATGAAGAATAATGAAAAAATTCACATACTAAATTTGGGTCTTTGAATTTACTCTTGTTAACTAATCCTTTGGTGTAACTGGCTCGTTGAATACGCCGGGCTTGTGCTTTGTGATCACAGAAGCAACTTTATTTTTATCTTCTACTCTTCTTGCAAAGCCCTCCGTCAGGTGGAGGAAGCCTTTGCCTTCGCCTCTGGGTGAAGACTCAAGCACTTCCATCACATGTCTGGTCACTCTCAGGTAAAAAAAAAAATGCTTACGGTGGCTTTAAGTCACAAACACAGCCTCATCCTAGTCATGGAAGCCTCTCCCTTCCTTCAGCTGGGGCCTGTTGCAGGTGAATCTGTGATCCAGGAAAGGGGGGCGGGTACTTTCTCTTTGCTCTCTGCTGCCTCTCCCTACAGCTATCTGCTGACTGCGAGGAGCCTGCCAGGAGCCAGACAGAGTGGACAGGGTAGGGTGGAGAGCAGTGACCAGGGAGAAAATATGTGCTCGCTGGTCTGGCTGGCTTCCCCTCTCTGGGCCTAGCAATGTTTGAAACACACTTATGGGCAATTTCGTCGGCCGTCATGCATTCCACTCCCGGCCTTCACTGACACCCGCTTTGCCCTATGTTTGGTTGGCTGCACCTGCTCTGCACTTGGCATGACTCCTGCCAATATTTTTTACCTATGTCCTCTGGACAACAGAAGTCCTGCTGTGTACTCTTGGGGAGCAGGGCAGGGTTGGGGGCACCTGTTTCCCTCTTCTGGGCCACCTCACCCCTTTAGCTTTCTCGGTCATGGGCCCCCATCACTAATCCTGCAAGGAGTGCACGGTGAGTCTCCAGGGGGTCCTGCTAAAGCTCCCCTACTTTTGAGGAGAAGGTTTCAGAGCTCCCTCCAAAGAAATCCTCCTCACAGTGTCCTCCCTTTCTCCTCTCTCAACACCTTAGGGCCTTAATGTGGGTCAGTTGTCTAACCTGTTCTTGGCACCTACTTTGAAATCTCCATATCGCCTCACACCTCACTTTGGAATCTGAAATCTCTCGAAACTTGGTGCCTCAGTCAAACCTCCCTAGGAAACATCTGTCATGTTGGTTTTCTCTTTTTCCTCTGAAATTCCTTTTACTTAGTTATCTTCCTGCCAGAAGGCCTCCCTCAGATTGCTGAGGTGGCCTTTATCGCCCCATGTCCCTGGGAAGCTGCTCAGCTTTCTTCATATCTGTTCATTTAAGTCATGTGTGTGATTAGGTGCCATACGCACGTAGTACAAGAGTCACAAGCACAAGGGAACAGCATGAAGAGCAGGTTTCTCCTCAGCTCTTATCAATCGGATTCCTGGCCCCTCCCTCCAAGCTTACACTATTGTGAGTTGTGAGTTGTGGAGTATATTCCCAGAAGCCTCTGTGCAGAGACGAGCACATGTGTTTATGAAACCTTTTGATTATAAAGGTAGCATATAACATATTATTCTGTAACTTGTTTTTTTTTTTCCACTTAATACATCTTGGAGATCAGCTCATATCAGCTGCTTCTTTCTTTATGAAGGCTACATTCAATTTCTTCATGTGGATGTAACATAATATAGTTCACCAGTTCCATATTTATAAAAATTCAGGTTTATCTTTGTTGACTGATTCAAATAATCTATTTATGTATTATGTAATGGTTTGAGCCAGACTGCCTGGATTTATGTTTCAGCTCAACCACTTACTGTGTGACCTGAGGCATGCTACTTAACCTCTCTGTGCCTCAGTATTCTCATCTTTAAAATGGGAGTAATAATATTTACTTCTTATACTTGTGAGGATTAAATAAATTAATACATGTAAAGAGCTTATAACTGTGCTTAGCATGTACTAAGCACCTAATATATATATATATATATATGTTAGTGTTTATTTTTACTGGATAAAAGTGCTCTGTGCCCTCCTGCTGTTCCTAAGCTAGATCTGGATTTCTAGAGGGAGGGGAGCTATTGTTTCTCCCCTGTGGTGTTGGGGGAAGGGACGCTCTGGCTTTGTACTTCAGATGTGCTGTCTGTTATCTGCTTATCTCAAGGGCGACCAGGCTCTTGGCCTCATGGTTTTCACAGCTGAAGCCTGGGGTCTATGCCTTGTGATTTGGTTTTCTCAGTCAAATGGGGCCTAATGGTACTTCCTGGGCCATTCAGCTTCCTGTGATTTCTACTGGCCCTTTAGCCCATTTGAGGTCTAGCTACTTCTTCAGTTTAGCCCAGTCTCTCAGTGCAGAGCCATGGTCTTCCTACTTTGGTGATTCCCTTTGACAAGCTTCACATTCAGCTTTTGTCCAGAGTCTTAAAAGTTGCTGGGACAGTAGCCTTCTTCCTTGTCCTCTGTGTTAAGCTCTATTATCTAATGGAAGCACTTCTAAATTCCCCATCCTCTCTTGGTTGGCTAGAGGTCATTCCATACTACTTCCTTCCAGAAAGGAACTATATTCCCTGGCTTTTGGCATGTTTGACAATATTTGTCTGTTGCATATATATTTAAATGATGACAGTTGGGCTGAGTATGAAATTCTTGGATTACATTTTTCTTTATAAGAATTGCTTCACTGCTTTCTATTGTTAAATGTTACTGTGGAAAAGTCTAAACCTTGTCTGGAAATTTTTCCCTTTATAGGTGCATCGATAATTTTGCATGAATGTTTAAAGTATATTTATCTTTATCATTGAAGTCCAGTCATTTTAGTGGGTATATTCTTGTTAGAGTCAAAATTTTCCTTGTATTTTACTTTTTTTCTCAAGCCTTTTGTTTTCGTTATAGGTTTTCAACAGTGTTCATTGTTTGTTTGTCACTCTTATTGTGACCCTCAGCTCTATGATGGTAAATGCCTTTTTACTCCTTATTTATCCCAGGTTTTTCCAATTGATTTAAAAAATTAATTTTTATGCAATATTTTATCTATTAATGTATAAAGTCTACATAAGGTATAAGGAGTAATCAAACAATTATTTGACTACTAATATCTGCGTTCAAAGTATGCTAACTTAAACTGACAGGTCAATTTAAAAATTTATCTGGAAGTTTCAAGGACCTAGAACAATTTTGAGGATGACAATCTTGAAGAAGAATAAAGATAAAGGGCTTACACTTCTAGGCATTAGACTTCTTATGAAGCTACCATAATTAAGACTGTGATATAGATATGAGGAGAGAGAAATATCTTAAGGAACAGAAGTCCAGAGACAAACCAACATGTGGTATAGTTCCCTGATTTGTGACAAATATAATTCAGGGGGAAAAGATGTTATTTTGAATAATGGTGCTGTGTAAATTGGCTACCCATATAGGGAAAAAATGAATCTTGACCCCCTACCTTACCCCATATACCAACATTAATTTGGGATGAATCACAGAACTAAATGTGAAAGTTAAAACCTGGCCGGTGTGACTCAGCTGGTTGAAGCGACGACCCGTGCACTGAAGGATCTTGGGTTTGATTCCTGGACTGGGCACATATAGGAGGCAACCAATCAATGTTTCTCTCTCACATCAATGTTTCCGTCTCTCTCTCTCTCCCTCTCCCTTCCTCTCTTTTTAAAATCAATAAAAACATATTGTTGGGTGATGATTTAAAAACTATTAATAATAAAACACCAACAACAAAGTTTAAAAAAAGGGAAAATATTTTCATGACTCTGAGAAAGGCGATGATTTCTTAAGTAGGTTGTGGAATAAATATGAAATTAAAATATTGATAAGTTGGACTTAATGAAAATTAATAACTTCTCTTCATCAAAAGACATCATTGGAATGAAAAGGCAAAACACAGACTGGAAGAAGATATTTCTATACATATATCTGGCAAAGGGCTCTTCTCTAGAATATACAAAGAACTCTTCATATTAATAAAGAGACAGACAACCCAATAGAAAATGGGCAACGACGTGAATCAGTACGTCACAAAAAATAAGCACATAGAAAGGTTCTGAATGTGAGTCATCAGGGAAATGTAAATGAAAATTACAATGACGTGATGCTGCCAAACTGGCTAAAATGAAAAGAATTAACAATACCAAGTAGAGGCTCGAGAGTGGAGGATGCATTCCTGGTTTAAATTAGTACAGCCACTCTGGAAAACTTTTGAATGATTCCAAAGTAAATATACATGTTCTTTGTGACCCAGAAATTCCACTCCTTTGCATATTCCCAACAGAAATGAATGTTTATGTCCCCCAAAAGACATGTACAAGAGTGTTCATAGCTTTTTTTCATAATAGTTAAAAAATGTAAACAACTCAAATGTTAATGGATAAACAGTAGCATAGTCATACAATGGAATACTACATAGTGTTGAAAAAGAATGAACAGCTGTTCACAACACTGTGGATGAGTATAATAGAGATAATGTAATGTGAGAGAACCTAAGCATGTAAGAGTACCTACTGTGTGTTTTCATTCATAGGATGTTCAACACTAGATACAATTCATTGATGGGAGATGATAGAGGTCAAAAGAGCAATGACCTTTTGACTGGAAGGGGGCAGAAAGAAGCCTTCTTGCGTGTAGGTAATGTTCCATATCTGTATCAAAATGATGGTTAGTTGGGTGTGGTGACCTTTTAAAAATGCAGCAAGCTATATATCTAAGACTACTGCATATAAATTCCACCTCAAAGAAAAAATGTAATGCTAACTCGCTTTTAAACTTCAGTTGTCTTGTCATTTTCTCCTTGAACACTTGAATCTCTGTTTTGAGTGCTTGTTATAGACAGGTTATTTTTTTTCTGTAGTTCCTAGAGTTTATTTGGTCATACTTTCACAGGCTTTGTGGCAAGACGTTTCTGCCGCAGTTCTTTATCTGCCAATCATTTTCCCTACGGACCACCCCCCCCCCCTTTTTTGTATTTTGTAAAGATCTGTGCTGTTTCCCTTTTGACTATCTTTCACCTTTAAGTAAGGGCACCTTTTCCTTAAGGGCTGACGCACCGTACATTTCCAAGGGACACAATCCAAATTGTATTCTCTCCAGGGGGCCGCCAGTTACATAAAATACAATAGGAATCGTGTCTCCTGGAGACCCTGCTGCCTAGACAACCGATATGTTGAAATCCTTGTGGGGACCAGAGCAGTGTGCCAAACCTCTCCTGAGTCCCCGTGGTCCCAGCAGGGTACGGATGTGTGCTTATGGAAGCTGGTGTAGCTTTTCCTCCTCTTCAGAGAAGAAGGTTAGCAACGGCAAGGCAGCTGACAAGGGACAGCTGTTCCTCTACCTGGTGTCGCTGTGCCAAGATGGTGGGTCTGCACCCTTTTTCCTCACCTGCTGCCCCTGCTCCACTGGGATCTCAAATGGCTCAGAGAAACTTCAAGCCTGCACAGCGTCTTGTTCTTAGTAAGGTCTTGTTGGTTTTGCACCTCGCGTGTCCATTAACGTTTACACATTGAGTCCTGCCGGCTCCATGTACAGTCTCTCCACCTGGATCTGCTTTCTGACTCAGGTTGGCTTGTCCCCGGAAAACGCCTTTCTTCGTCTAGACCAAGGTTCAGGGTAAAAGCGGCCTAGCCATTTCACCAAAGATACACTTTCTTATTCTCCTTGCTGCTTTCAGGGGATTTAAAATATTTTGCTCTAGCCGTGGCCGGTTTGGCTCAACAGTTAGAGCGTTGGCCGGCAGACCAGAGTCTCAGGTTCGATCCCGGTCAAGGGCACGTACCTCGGTTGTGGTTCGGTCCCGGCCCTGGTTGGGGTCGTGTGGCAGGCAACCAGTTGATCTCTCTCTCTCCCCCTCCCACTTCTATCTGAAGATAAATGGAAAAATATCCTCGGGTGAGGATTTAAAAAAACAAAACAAAAATATTTTGTCTCACTATGCTACAATTGTACACAACTCAGTTCGTATATTTGCAAGTGTATTTGAAGAAGAAACCCCTGAAGTTGGAATACTGGTTAAAAGGGTATGTGCATTTATCACTGGAACTGATATTACCAAACTGCCCTTCCTAGAAGTTGTACCAATTTATACTCCCATCAGTAAGCCTGCCCATTTCGTCAGACCCCTGTCAACATGACGGATTATCTATCATACATTGTGTTCTAAGAGGTGAAAAATGGAGTATTTGTATATTTTAAAATACCATTTCTCTTTTCATATGTTTAAGAATCATCTGTCTTAGTGTTTCCTTCGTACTTCCTTTTCCATAAACTGTCTATAGTATCATGGGCCCATTTTCCAGCTGAGTGTTGGTCTCACTGCTTTCCAGGAACTCTTTATGTTAAAGAAATAAGTCCTTTGTGATGAGTTGCAAATATTCTTCCCAGTTTGTCATTTGCTTTTTTATTTCACTTATAGTAATTATTGCTCCATTGATTTTATTTTTAATTCATGAAGTTGCAGTTATGAATCTCTTCTGTGATGGCCTCTGGGTTTTCACATGCTGAGCAATGATCTTCACCGTGATGCCAGGTGGGTCCCTTCGTTTTCCACACCCCTTGTGAAACAGGGCTGGAAATGAATTCCTCAATACCATACAGCATGACTTAAAAATCAGATTTTATTGGCCAAATTTACAAGCCAGGGTTCAGCAAGAAGAGAAAAAGTGAGTAGTTCTCTAGCTTCTCATTATCCCACTGAGAGACATACCAGGGCCTGGGTAGTCAGCTGGAGAGGGTGGGTTTGAATTTCAATGGAAGAATTCCCTTCCTTCCCTCCCCCATTATGCTTCCTTCTTATAGGACAAATATGAAAACAATCCTGTCTGTGAGGGTGATAATCAGACCACTGGGCACCAAAAAGTCTAGATTTGGTACTTAGGATTATGACTATCTACAGAAATTGCCTAGGAAAGTTATCAAACTTGGGAAATTTTTGGCCAGAGGGAAGTTGTCTAATAAAAATCGAGGAGGATAAATATGCTGATTTCCTAATCTTCTGTAGTCCAGGAGGCTCAAAAGATTTCATTTAAAGCAGATCAATCAGATAAAGAGGTAGAACACACTAAGCACTACAAAGAAAAACCCTAAGACTGACATTATAATCAACTCTAATTGGGTCAGGTTCTTGGTTTCAACAATAAAATCCATACTAACTAGTTTAGGCAGAACGGGATTTATTAGGTAGCTCCTATAAGCATTGGAAAGGCTGGAAGAACAGGCTATAGGCTAAGCATCCAGTAACAGCTCTCAGAACACACTGCAGAACTGGCCTGGTGAGCTAGCTGCTGCACTGCCAGCATCGCCCAGGAAGGCACTTCCTCGAATCCAGGCGCTGCTGCCTCCCCCTGCGAAACGTCCCCTGAACCTCCCTCCTGTTCATGTCCCCTACAGCCACCCACATGGGAGGCAATTAGATGTGCCAGGCAGTGTGCTAAATGCCAGGGGACACAAAGATGAAACAGGAAGACGGAAAGAAATCGCACTGTCCCCCGCTAGAGCAGGTCAAACAAAGCACATTGCTGAAGGTCAGATCCTTGTCTGGGACCAGGAAGAAAACAAGATGGAAAAAGCAAGCAAGGTTTTATCTGTTGGCGAAGCTGAATGGCAGGAGAACCCAGAATTAGGGAGGAAAACTTCGGCTAGAGGCTCTGGTCACTGAGCAAAGTGCTGGGAGGCCCTGGCAGTTTAGGAAAGGGGCCTGGGACAGTCGATTGTGCTGGCCAGTGTGGCAACCACTAGCCTCACACTGTTGAATACTTAAAATGTAGTTGATGCCTATGCTAAAATAAGACTATTTTTGAATATATTGGGTTAAATAAAATATATTATTAAAATTAATTTCACCTGTTCCTTTTTTACAGTTTAAATGTGTTATTGGAGAATTTAAGATGACACATGTGGCTTACATTATATTCCTATTGGAGTGTTGAGAGCTAGGCAATCAAGGGAAGGATCAATGGGACAGAAGCTTGTTCGTCACGTGTTACCCTCTCTCTGGCCCATTCCTGCCTCCTTCTCTCCTTTTAGAACTAATGTAAAAACCAGACAGTCTCCTCCCTGTCACCCTCTCTGCTTTGTTACCCTAGTGTCGAACCCCAGCTCCCTTCCATGTGCTGGCTTCCTTACAGACATGCAGGTACATTCTCCGCTCTTCTCGTCCTATCTTACACGTGAAGCACACGTTGGCTCAGATCACCAGCATGTACATGTGGAGGAAAAGCACAAAGAAGTTTCATAGTTAATGTCCAAACTCAGAGCTTTGCAGACACGGAGAGTAGAAGCTGCAGTTCATTCATTCACTCATCCAACACAGATTTACTAGTTGCCTCCAAGGTGCCAGTTTTAGATACTTGGGGAGACATAAAAAAACAGCACAACTTCTTTTATGGAGTTTATACTGGAGTGTGTAATGGTGTTTGAAGGGATAGAAAGTCAGGATTTTTTCACATGCCCACAATGTCAGCCCCCTTGTTTCTTCAGGGGATATGTGGGAAAATGGTGGGAGTGGGTGGGAAGTAGATGTTTGGGACCACAAAACCAAACCATCTTTCTACAGCAACATATTTGTTTAAACAGTGGTGCATACTCCATCGATTTCAGGGCCAGGGAGGTCACCAAAAGGAGTTAGGGGAATGAAAACAATTGGGGGTGGAGGAGCTGGGGCAAACTAGACTTCATGCCTCTCCTAGGACATTCAAATAAATTAAACAAACACCGACATGTTGGAGCTCAAACGAAAACACAAGTTTGCAGATTGAATCAGGCCTTGGGCCCCTAGAGCCTTAATAACGGCCTTGGGTTTAGGCCCCAGTAGAAAATCTGTCAGTGCTCGCAGCTTTCGTCTTGCATTGCCCATCGCCACACACCTGCCCCAGTGTAAATCTCGGCTTCAGTGGCCTTCTTTTGAAACAACTAAGTGGTTTCTTGCCCTAGGAACTAGGATAGCCATTTTCCTAGAGGAAGAGTCGGCTCCACCCAGCTGTGTCAGAACAGATGTGCATCGAGTACAGATTCCATCTCCGAATCAAAAGGGGTACATTAAGAAAATCTTGTGCTGGGTTCTCCCTGGCTTGTAACTTGCCTTTAGGGAATTAATTTGATTTGAAGGCTAGTGTCCATGGTAAGCATTTGAAATAATTCCTTATTTAATAGTGTCAAATATTTTTTTTATATGTGGGACAGCCTTTAAAAAAATTTTTTTTATTAAAGAGTAGTTCTCTTTAATGAAACAAGAAGTTTATTACAACTATACACTTATCAGGCAATTACTAAAATGGATCATTACAGATTAAGTTTGAGAGATAACAGTTATATAGGGATATCTTCAATTTAATGGATCTTTCTTTTTTTAATTTTTTTTTAAAATTACCAGTCTTTTTTTAATTTTTTTTTTAATCCTCACCTGGGGATATTTTTCCATTTTATCTTCAGATAGAGTGGAAGGGAGAGAGAGAGAAAAAGAGAAAGAGAGAGAAACATCAATGAGAGACACATAGACTGGTTGCCTCCAGCAGGACCCCAACCAGGGCTGTGGATGAACCGCAACCGAGGTACATGCCCTTGACTGGATCGAACCCGGGACTCTTTGCCACAGTCCGATGCTCTAACTGCTGAGCCAAACTGGCCAGGGCCTACCCTTTACCAGTCTTAATATTGCTCCTTGAACATCAGAAGCATACATATATTTTGATCATTTCTACTATGATCCACCAGTACCTTACCTAAATGGTGGGACAGCCTTTTGATACCAGTCAAGTCAAAAGGTAGACCCCACAGTTCATTGTTGATGTCATTGCCTTTCACACAGACTTGCTGGTGTGTTCTCCCTTTCCAAGTCTGCACACCACGTTCAAACTCTACAGGGAAATTGTTTTTAGTCATCAAATTCCTTAACATGTTGGTGATGAATTTCTGCTAGAGAATTTTTTTTTTTTTTTTTGCATTTGAAAAATCAAATCACAGCATGAATTTCATCTGGGAACCACATGTCTAAGAAAGTAATTATTTCAAACCCAAGGGCATTCACGATCGCAGCTAAAATTGATCCAGTTTATGGTTCTGCCATATTTGCTCAGAGAACATTGTGCTCCCAACAAAATCACTGTGCTACACATGGGGTACTGGCCACTAGCCTTGTAACTATCTTCAGAACTGATTCAGATATTTGGGACCTGAAGTTTGAGGGAGTTTGTAGTCTCCAGAAATAGAGAACAGGTAAAATGATCAATTTTGAGGGATTCTGAGGCCATGAAATGCAAGTGCAAGAAAACAGAACCACAGAAATTTTTTTGAAAATCTACAACCTGTATTAATGTTGACTGTGGTTATGAGAGGAAATTAGATTGTAAGCTTCTTCAAAGAAAGGACGGAGCTTATTCCTAATGCATACCTGCTCAGTACAGGTGCTTTGATGATCAAAGGAAATAAAACCTTGACCTCACAAGGAAAAAAAGCAGTGTACCCTGTAACTACCATTCAGAAATAATTGTTGAATGAGGGGCAGTGAAGGATGTACTCCTTAATATCACTTATGGAGTAATTTAGTTGAACTTTGCATCTGTGTTTGTGTACATCCATATGGGTGAGTGGAGGGTAGATTTCCTCAGAAAGGCATTTTCCCAGTGGAAAAAGCCTCAAAACTGCATCGGAAGACGTGGCTCTTATCCTGAGACTTACTGTCTGTTTAACCTTGAATACATGACCGTATATCTCTGAGACTCAATGTAGTCTGCATGAGTCACCTATAAAATATAATGGGCATATGGACTAGTGCATTCATTTGGTAGAGTAATGCAATCTTACCAAGAGAAGTTGAGTGAGAATCACCCTCACGGTCCTGTAAACTCCCAGAGACGCTCATCGTAGCCCGTAAAGCAACATTTATGAGAATGACCACTGCGTACAGACAGTGTGCTGCAGCTTGGTGTCCACCTCTAGAGGAATGGTCCATAAAATAGGAAGGATCCTCACCCTGGCCGGTTTGGCTCAGTGGTTAGAGCGTTGGCCCGCGGATCAGAGAGGCCCGGGTTCGGTTCCTGCTAAGGGCACGTAGGTTGCAGTTTGTCCTCGGCCCTGGTTGGGGTCGTGTGGGTGGCAACCACTCGATGTGTCTCTCTCACATCGATGTTTCTCTCTCTCTCCCTCCCCCTCTCCCTCCTGTTCTATCTGAAGATACATGCAAAAATGTCCTCGGGTGAGGATTAAAAAAAAAAATAGGAAGGATCCTCGTCACAAAATGCTCTGCAGCCGTTGGAAGTGATGAGTTAGAGATATGAAGAGCAACATGGATAGATTCCTAAAAATAACCTTGAGTAATTCAATAAGACAGACAATATCATAGAACAATCCCATGCTGGCTAATTAAAATCACATTCATGGAAAACAACCCATGTCTTTATGGAAGATACATACCCATCTCAGCACATATTCCAAAAATATTAGAAGAGACACACAAGGAGTGGGAATTGGGAAAAATAACAATATAAAATAAGAGAGGGCTTTATCCAGAACCAATGATGAGGATATGGCATAATCTCCATCCAGCCTACGGAGAAACAGAGCAAAAACTGTCATTCTCCAACCGTCCCGTAATTGACGTTCCACTCACCTTGCTTGCTATCTTACCGTTTCTTTTTTCAAATTGTTCTTTAGGAACCCTTGGCTTTTCTTATACTCTCTTCAATGATACCATTGATAATGCTTGGAGTTCATTTGTAGTTTGCAAATATCCTTTGTTCTTAGATTTTCCCAGTCAAATGAAGTATTAGATGTGAATATAAAGTAATGAGTCTTTAAACTTGACCCAAATGAACGTTATTTCTTCCAAAGTAGTCATACATTCCAGCAGTTAGGCCAAAGCTTGAAACTTTTTTTGGAACTTGTGTGTGTCTATATGTGTGTGCGTGCACATATGTTTGTATGTGCGCATGCACACATGCAATTAAGGCTCGCCCAAACTTTATATTATTTTAAAATTTAGCCTTGGTTATCTGGTCACTGCCCACTCTCCAACCTCATCTCATTCCAGTCTCACTGCCTTGCCCACAGTGTTCCAGGCACATGTGCCTCCTTTTAGTCTCTGTAACACGTGAAACTTACTCTTTTTTTTTTTAATCCCTAGCCGAAGATATTTTTCCATTTATTTTCAGACAGAGTGGGAGGGAGAGAGGGAGAGAGAGAGAGAGAGAGAGAGAGAGAGAGAGAGAGAGAGAGAGAAACATCCATGTGAGAGAGACACATCAATTGGTTGCCTGCCGCACAACCCCGACCAGGGCAGGAGACCGAATAGCAACTGAGGTACGTGTCCTTGACCGGAATCGAACCCGCGACTCTTTGGTCCGTGGGCTGATACTCTAACCACTGAGCCAAACCTGCCAGGGCATGTAAAGCTTATTCTTGCTTGAGTTCTTTGCAGTAGCTTTTCCCCTTGTCTGAGATGCTTATCCTTGTGATCCTCCTTCTCAGAGTGGGCTCCTTCTTGTCGGTCAGGTCTTGCTTAAATGTCACATCCTCAGAGAAGCTATCTCTGATCACGCAACTAAAGAGCCATCTAATAACGTGCTCTCCCACCACCCTACTTTAATTCTTCCCATTGCACTACTATCAGATAATTACTTACTTATTGACTGGGTCCTCAACTAGAATGAAAGTT
The DNA here is from genome assembly GCA_030848825.1 of Tadarida brasiliensis. Taxonomy (NCBI): domain Eukaryota; kingdom Metazoa; phylum Chordata; class Mammalia; order Chiroptera; family Molossidae; genus Tadarida; species Tadarida brasiliensis. Next base: position 64,578,269 of record CM061270.1, on the reverse strand, counting down.
GCATGTCCTCAGTGCCTAGAAAGGTGCCTGCCACATGGTAGGTGCTCAAAGAATGCTTGTTGAGTAAATTGAAGAGTATGATTAACTCAGATCGCCCGCACCTGAGGTAAAAAAACAAGCACCATAAGTACAAGGGGTTATTGTGGATTCTTTCTTCCTTGTTAATGTGCTTATTCTTTTATTATATCAATTCACAATTTACTTTATATCAAAAATGCCTATTTATAAATCTATCCATCTCTCCTACTAAGTTGTGGACTTCTGAAAATAATGAACAATTTACTATATATTTCTAATTTTTATATACCTTAGAGGACTTAGCACCAAACTTTGATATTCTGAGTCTTTGACATACATTGTTATGAAATTGAAGAAAATCTTAATGGTATATACGTGTGTGTGTGTGTGTGTGTGTGTGTGTGTGTGTGTGCGTGAGAGAGAGAGAGAGAGAGAGAGAGAGAGAGAGAGAGAGAGAGAGAGAACACCACTGTATGGGCCTGTTTGGGTACATTTTGTGCCAGTGATTTTTAGACTGATTCTGAGTGTCTGCTTACATTTAGAAAGTGCAAATTTGGACAGAGATCAAGTTTCTGGACCATGTTCTCATACAGCCTAAATTCTGTAGGACATAAAACAAAATTGAAAATGGACAAATGGAAATAAGGTCATGTACTTAAGATGGTACACACCCAATTTACATAACACCCTGCTCCTTTCTACATAAAAGCAATGGCATAAGGGAGTTAAAGTGGGATAAAGCCACACAAAACACACACACACAAACCCCCATGGTGTCACTCCATATGTAACTGGAGTAGGTGGTGAAGGTAGACAGCAGCTAGAGGACTGACCCTGTGTTCCGCTGATTTTTCTCTAAGGTGACTAGCACAGTGCATAACATGCAGGGAACACTTAACAAAAGTGTGTTAAATGATGGATTAAATGAAAAATGGGTAAATGAAAAGTAATGAGATTGATTTTTTAATATGACTCATAAATTGGCTCAGAAACCATTGGCTCAGTAAGAACTCACTTGAAGAGTTCCAAAAATGCGGCATCATTGACCTAAGCGTGAGATCTTTCTAGAACACATATTTAGCTATAGAAGTAGCATTGCTATCCATCAAATCACCATCTTCCAGTCTGTCAGGCTAGAAACTTTAGAAGCTTATATGAATCATCCTCCTTATTTCTGTTCCACATCTAAGCGGTCATTAATTCCTGCCAGATTCACCTCAGAAATATCCTCAGCCCCCAACGCCTTGCTGCTTAATTTCTAGACAACAGCCTCTTAACTGGGATCTGGCTACCAGTTTCTCCATCCCCCACCCCATCCTTGCAATCAATTCTCCCCCAACTCACCTAAGTTATCTTCCTGTAAGTACTATATCAAACAAGCTGGACTTTGGAGGATTCAAGCAGGAACAATTTTCTTCTGTCTTGTGAGTGGCCTTTAAAAACTGTTCTCTCAAATCTTTTTCCTCTACCTGTGGTTTTCTGGTTACTTTCAGGTATTAAAAAGTTCAGTCCATTCTAATATCGAAACTTCAATTTCTTATCCAAATTCAAGTTCTCTCTTCCACTAGTTTGGACCACAACCAGACTTGCAAATATGATAAAGAGGGGGTTCATATTATTTCTTCTTTGTTTCACTTCCTCTTGCATTCGCTGGGCCCAGGAGAGGGGAGAGGTTAGAAAAAAAGAGGCACCCTGGATGGTGTGGCTCAGTTGGTTGAGCGTCGTCCCATGCACCAAAAGGTTGCCGGTTCGATTCCCAGTCAGGGCACATGCTCAGTTGTGGGCTCGATGCCCAATAGGGGCCATGCAGGAGGCAGCTGGTTGATGTTTCTCACATCAATGTTTCTCTCTCTCCCTCTTCCTTCCTCGTTCTCTAAAATCAATAAAAACATTAGAAGAAGAAGGAGGAGAAGGAGGAGGAGGAGGAGGAGGAAAGATGCAAGGTCTTCTAGCCCTTGCAGTTGTAACCATAGAGCCCTCTGGGAGTGGCAGATCTAATGGGTGTTTCTGTAGTGGGGGTTTTTGAGGATTTGTTTGGAGATCCTTCCTCCCTGGGATATCCTACAATAGCACTGCTTGGACAATGCCCACTTCAGCTAGGCTCTTAAAAGTTCCCTTTTATCGTCTGGATTCCAGCAGACCACCCCACACAGTGTCTCCTCTGTTGGAATCATCTAGAAGAGCCTCTTAGAGTCTATAAGGTAACTCAAATCCAACTCTCCTCGTCCCGTTTCATGGCACAAACTTCTCTATAGTTTCTGCAAGTGCAGCTTGCTCCATCTGGGACCCACTGGCTTTGCTCTGCTGCCCAAGGTACCGCCAGCCAGCCTTTCATTAAAGAAATTTTCCCAGTGGAATCAGAAGCAGCCTCTAGGTCCCTGCTCTTAGCCTTCTCTTGCAAAGCCTGGAGGTGTGTGAAGGTCAGATCGTGGCAGAACCAGCTCTAGGCCATTCTCTTTACAAGTTCTGCCTAGACCGTCTTGTATCTCACTTAGGATGTGTGTGAGTGGGGGAGACATAAACCTATTGTTCTCAGCTTTGGAGCCTCAGCCAAAACCCTGAGAAAGGAAGAGGCCTATTTCAACATGTTGTTGCATTCCTTTAAAAACATCAGACACTGTTTTGTTTTGTTTTAATTAACTGTTCTAAGCTTACAACACTTGATTTTGAAGTCCCAGAAAAGACATTTTAGCAAGCTAAGAAGTGGATCACTGAAATCATGAGGAAAGTTGATTGACTTATGGAAGATCACACAGCTAATAATGACTGACCAGGGCTCGAACCTAGCTCTTTGGTCTCCACATCGTAAGCCCTTTCTATCACATTATCCTGCCTAACATGCTTCTCCTTAAAGAGGACTGGAGACATTTGCTCCTGACTTAGAGCTACCCATATGTATCCATGGTCAGTTTGGCTCAGTGGTTAGTGCATCGGCCCGCGGACCCGAGAGTCCTGGGTTCGGTTCCCGCTAAGGGCACGTAGTGTACCTCAGTTGCAATTTGTCCCCGGCAACCAGTCGATGTGTCTCTCTCACATAGATGTTTCTCTCTCTCTCTTCCTCCCTCTCTCCCTCCCACTCTATCTGAAGATAAATGCAAAAATGTGCTCGGGTGAGGATTTTAAAAAAAGCTACCTATATGTAAGAGTCAAATGAAGATGATATGTACTTTTAAAGATTTTCAAATAGTCGATGAACTGGATGCTGTGATTATGGGTGATTTTAGTTTTTTAGCTTACCTATTTATATTTTCTAAATTTCTTATAATAATCATATATTTCTTTTACCATAACGAAATAAAACATAACGTTTTCCTTTTAAGCATAGGTCTCTATTATAGGAAATAATTCCACATAAATGAAGACAAATTGCATTTATACAGTTTTGGTAAGTCCAGTGAAGCAGCATAATAAGAACTGAATTACAGTCCAGGAGCCACAACTGCGCAACCCTGAGTTAGTCACTCGACCTCTCCGGGAGCCATTTCCTCAAATGTAATGCATGGAGCCCGGACTATATAAAATCTAAGATATTTCCCAATTCTGAAAATGAAACATATTTCTTAAAAGCCTTGTGGGGAGCAATTATGAAAATGTTATATGAAGAGTCTCAAAATATAAAGCTCCGTGTAAATGTATGGCCATAAAGGACCATGGTCAGTCTCCGACACGTGAGATCAGCCATGTCAGTCTATCCAGGTAAGGCATTGCTGCCTCTGGACATATTTACCCTCAAGGTCTCTGTTATCCTCCAGCCCCACCTCCTCCGTGAATTCTCCCTGGCGTACTCCAGCCCTCATCGCCACCTTTCCAGTTCCCACCGGCTCTTGAGCCTGCACTGCCCATTTAGCTAACCATCTGATGTTCTTCTGTGTTAGATGTTCTTCTCCGGCACATCGTCTGCAGACAGCAGCCATGCTCGTCACCTCTGTTTCCCTCACTATTGCCCCACGCGGGCTGAGCACACAGAACATCCTCCATATCTGTTTGTTAGCGAGAGGAGTCTGTTAGAAGGAGGAAGGTCCAACTGGAACCTCAAGATATGTGGGATCCCCAGCTGTCCCTGGAGCAGGGTGCCCTCACAGCCAATCTGGATCTAGAAGAAGGTGCAATTGATCCCTTTTCCTCCAGCTCCCTTTGGGTCTTTCCCTCATCAGCTCTGGACAAGGCTGACACCAGGTTGCCTTCTGCTACTGCGGCTCCTAGAACTGGACCCACGGTTTGGATGTCTTCTGGAAAAGGGATCATGAATCTCTCCTTACTCTGCTGGCTCCAGGCAACCTTCCTTGGGCCAGGCTGAGAAAGTGGAGTCAGCCAGAGCACTAAGCTCTCTGGAATATGCCCTGGGCCTCTTGGCTGAGAAGGCCCAAATGCTCATGGTCAGCTCTGCCGATTCCCACTCTCTCCCCGGACCCGGGGGAAAGGAGGAAGAGCCACTTCCCTAACTGCTCGTTGTGGCCCATCTTTTCCTTTCCTCTCCTACGTTTCTCTCCCGCTTCGAGCCACTCCTGTGCCCATGTTGTCTCTCCATTCTCCTCTCCTAACCACTGTCCCTCTGAGCCTCTTCCTGACTGTCAGCTTTAATGTTCTCACCCCTGTCTCCTCTTCTTTCTCACCCAGGCCCAGCTCTTGCCCTCTGTGTCGGCCTGCCTCTCTGTTTCTGGTTATTTCCACTGTCTTCTCTACCCACAGAGCAAACAGAGGGAAGGGAAGTGATCACCACTCATGCACCAGGTGGGAAACTGGGTGATTTCCACACATTTTTCTCATTGTTAGAGCTAGACACTGTTGTTATTTTAAGATGGGGAAACAGAACGATTGCAGCAGGCTCCACCTCAGAAGCTGGTCCAGGGTCCCGGCAGATGTCACCTCACACCCCGTCCCACAGAACTGTCCTAGAGGTGGCGGCAGCACTGGGACCAAGTCGAGACGTTGGAGTGGTCGAAGCCCTCCGCAGTGGGCCACGTGTGCTGGGCTGCACCGTTCTGAGCTCTCTGTTAAGCCCTTCCGAGCACACTGCCTCCAGTCACACATCCAAAGTGAAATGTGGGTGTTTTAATCACTGAAGAGAATCCTTAATACTGCTCCTTCAGCACATAGCTGCCTCTCCTGGGCCAGAAACCGCAGGGAGCCGATTGCTTCCCGTCCTGAACTGGTTCCAGCAGTGTTAGGTGATGCTCAGTACAATTTTCAGTTGTTATCATATGAGGCCCTTGGAGACGCTTCTCAATTCTAGCAATTAGCCACACAGGGGTCAACCAAGTGTTCTCAGCTCTAATTAACAGCTGTGTTGAATCTGGGACACACACAATTCCTTTGGGCATATGCTCTTCAAACAGAAACAAAACCAGAATATCAAGCTCTCTCCTCCTGATCAGAGGCTATGAAGTCTGAAAATTATTGCTGAGGGCATTCTTAATAAAAATTCCGGGAAGCTCAGCAGCTTCTGGGCTGAATGTGTGAAATTAAAGGTAAAAATATCATCTCAGCGCTACCATGAAATTATCCAGTGGGGCTCAGGAGGCTCCAGGGAGTGCTAGGGAAATTAGGTGCCTCCCAGATGCACGCCCAGAGCCCAGCTACACCCAGCAGGCTACATGATATCATCGCCACATGAATCAAAGGCTTGCTCTCTGGCTTCAGAAGGAAAAGGAAAAGGAACAGGATACTTTGTGTTGGGAGTCCTGCCCTAAGCGGGAACTGAGCTGATGCCGCTCAAGTTGTTCTCTGGGTATGCTGGCGTCTTGCCCTGCCTGACAGCTGCAGGAGTTCTGTAAGAAATCTGAGGGAGAATTTCCTTTGCAGCCATGACTGAGAACCCAGGATCAAGAGCTTTGCAGACAGAAAAGACATTATTACCCTTCAAATATCCCAAGTCATCTATTAGGGTCAACTAGCAGCCGGCAAAAAGCAGGACAGCTGGCTGTCCAGCCCTGGATGGGGAAAATGTATTCCCCTGGGAACCAGACCTTTGGATTTTTCTTTATGAGAGCAAATGCAGAGGCATTTAAAAATAAGTATGTTTTAATACTGGAATGTTTCAAATGAATAGATGTGTACAGAACAATACCTACGGCCCAGATCAGCACACATTAACTTGGTGCCGTATTTACTTCACATCTTTTTAGAAATAATTTACATGTACATTGGAAACTTCCCTTGCTTTTCCAGGCCCCAATCATCACTCCCCACAGCATCCTGGGGTTGGTACCTTCCTGTGTATCCACATCCAAGGGGGTATAATCTTACTATATATGGATGTATCCGTAAGCAATAGTGTCCTTCTCTCTGATTTTGAAATGCATGTAAGTGGTATCATTCTGCCCCTCTCCTTTTGCGGCATCTTAAGATTTCATTCACCCATAGATCTGGCTCATTTGTTTTAACTTCAGAGAAGTATTTTGTTATATGACTATATCAAATTATATTTATCTACCCCTTTACTGATAGACATGAAGGGATTTAATTTTTTTTTTTGAATTGCAGACATTTTTACAATGAATAGTTTTGCACATGTCTCTTAGAGGACATATGGGAGATTTTTTTCACTAGGACAGTGTTTCTCAAAGTTTTGCACTCAGGATCCTTTTATGCTGTTGAAATGATTGATTTTTAGAGAGAGAGGAAGGGAGAGGGAGAGAGAAATAGAAACATCGATGAGAGAGAACATCGATTGGCCGACTCCTGCATGCTCCCCACTGGGGATCAGGCCCATAACCTGGGCATGTGCCCTGACCAGGAATCGAACCGGCGACCTCTTGGTGCATGGGTCAACGCTCAACCACTGAGCCACACCAACTGGGCACGCTGTTGAAATTATTAAGGACCCTAAATAGCTTTTATTTATGTGGATTATATTTATTGATATTTATGGTAAAATTAAAACAGAAATGTAAAAATATTTATTTACTATTCACCTAAAATAATAATAACAAACCCATTACATTTTAACATAAATAACACACTTTCTAATGAAAAATAACTAAACTTACCAAACAAAAATATTAGTGAGAAGGTCATTGTTTTGCATTTTTGTAAATCTCTTTAATGCCTGGCTTAATAGAAGTCAGCTGGAATTTTATATCTGCTTCTGCCTTCAATCTGTTGCAATATGTTGTCTTGGTTGGAGTATATGAGGAAAAACAGGCACATAGAGATGTAGTTGGAAAAGGGAGGAGTATTTTAATAACCTTTAATTTTGGATATTCTTCATCGAAGATACTAAATCAAAAGTCAAGCCCTGGCCAGTTTGGCTCAGCGGTTGGAGCGTTGGCCTGCGGACCAGAGAGTCCCGGGTTCGGTTCCCGCTAGGGGCACATACCAAAAAAAAAAAAAAAAAGTTAAAAAAAAAAAGTCAACAAGTAATAGTTTCTTAAAGGTTAGTTGCAATATGGACTCTGAAATTTGTGTCAATGAACTTCACATATTCTGTATCACTAAAGCCCATTGATCTTTACTGGTCTTTTGAAAAATATTGGTTCACTGAATTATACGTCTTACCAATGTTGACAGATTTTAATATGGGTTTTTTTAATTTATTTTTTTAGAGAGAGAGGAAGGGAAAGAGAGATAGAAACATCGATGCAAGAGAGAAACATTGATCGGCTGTCTCCTGCACACCCCCCCCCCCCCCAGGAGATTGAGCCTGCAACCCGGGCATGTGCCCTGACCAGGAATCAAACAGAGGACCTCTCACTCCATGGGACGACACACTCAATCCACAGAGCCACACTGGCCGGGCCCAATGTCGACAGATTTTATTATACAATATCAGAGAAGCACATGTATTTATGTCACCACTGATTTAATCATAAAAGTTTTTAAAAATTGGGAAATTGTCAAGGTCATGGCAGTAGACATAAGTTTTCCAAGATTCTAACTTTTGCTCGAAAGCTCAAAATTTATCATGGGCAACAGATGCAGTCAGTTGCTTTCCTTGAAGTGACAGGCTCACTTTGTTCATTTATGAGAAAAAGCCTGCCAAAATCCCAAGTCTGAACAACCATAGTTTGTCAGTCTTCCTTTCAAGTAGAAATAGCATTCCATGAAAAACAGCTAGCTCAGCTCAGAGAGCAACAAAACGCACGCGTGTTTTCTTGAGAGCCCCATCATACCTGGGTGTGCGGAAGTGCTTTATGTGTGTTTTCCATTTCATTACACAGAATATTAATATTAAAAAGACGTGCTCCTTGACCTGGCCGGTTAGGCTCAGCGGTTAGAGCATCAGTCAGCAGACCAAAGAGTCAAGGGTTCAATCCCCAGCCCCGGTCTGGGTCATGCAGGAGGCAACCAATCGATGTGTCTCTCTTACTTCAATGTTTCTTTCTCTCTCCCTTTCTCCCTCCCTTTCCTCTCTTCCTTCCACTCTCTTTAAAGATTAGTGGAAAAATATCCTTGGGTGAAGATTAACAACAACAACAAAAGACGTACTCTAGAGTTGAGATTTAATAAAATTTATCAATTTATTTCACTGCTTCGTCAATAGAATTCTTACATAAAACTGGAGGATGATGATGATGGTGATGACGATGATGATGACGATAATGGTTGTATTTCAAGTGCCTGACAGTAAAGAATACAATGACAGCCAGGACAGTTTGTACCTCAGCCTTATTTGTGCTATATCACCAGCAGCTTTACTCATAATTGCTTTTGCACCATCCATGCAAATAACACTTTGAAAAAGGCAAATGGTACAGAGTGTATAGCTAAGAGTGGAAGTACTAGGGCCTAGTATATGTGAGTGTTCAATTCCGTTAGAGTACACTAGATTGCTCTTCAAAGAGGTTTGCTCTTTCAGACACCTACCTACAAGCAGTGTGAGTTCCTATTTCTCCATTACCTGGCCAACAAAGAACTTGCCTTTTGATGGTGGGTTTGGTGTCTTGGTACAAACATTTTAAATTCTGTTTTGAAATATGCCCAGAGCATGTTGTTCTTTACAAGGCCTGCCCTCAAGAGAAACGTCCTTTACCAGAGCCTAACTGACTGGGTTTTTACCAGAGACTAATCAACCTGAAGGAAGGGAAATACCCAACTCCAGCTCCCTCTAGCCTTCCTGTCTTACCTAAGAGGAAAAAGCAAAAGAAAACAAAACAAAACTGAGGAGCACTTGTGAAGGTTACAGCCCGGGGGCCTAGGCTCACTAAAAGTCTGATTTTATATTTATTCAAGTATTCATATAAAATACCCCCCCCTCCTTGACCCACATCCGAAAGGCCTCTGTATAATAACAGGAATACACTTAAAAGATTGTGTGTCTCAGGCGTTATTTAAGAAGTCTCCAGAGAAGCCTACAGACAACAGGGCAGACAGAAGTAAGAACACCAGAGGAAATTTAGCCCCTGAGACTTACAGATATTCCAAATAGTAAACAGTAAACACAGCATAAGCCCCAGCCAGATACATATAAAATTGCCCACTAAAGGCCTATTTACCCCAGTTGGTTTTATCCATATGTCATGTCTGCCTTTTCACAAACAAATACAAGGCATACTAAAAGACATAAAACACAGTTTGAAGAGACAGAGCCAACATCAGAACCAGACTCATTTATGGCAGAGATGTTGGAATTATCAGACTGAAAATTCGAAACAACTATGATTAGTGTGCTCTGATAGTTTTGCTGCTAAACAATATGTTATCATAGTTTTGACTCTAATTCTTACACCTTTTATTTGTTTATTGTACAAGACCTTCAGGACAATGTTAAATAGAAGCAGTGATAATGGTTATCCTTGTCTTTCCCCCTGAATTGAGAAATATTTCTAACATTTCACTATTGACTATAATGATTGCTGTAGGTTTTTGGTAAATACTCCTTTTCAGGTTCGGAAGTCTTCTTCTATTTCTAGTTAGCTAAGAGTTTTGTGGGTTTTTTAAAAAATCATAAGTGGATGTTGAATTTTATTGAATGCTCTTCCTGTATCCTCTATGATGATTGTGTGGTTTTCCTCCTTTAATTTATTAATGTGTTGAAATGAAATAATCGATTTTTCTTATGGTAATTCATCATTGTATTTGTGTGGTAAATTCAATTGGTCACAGTTTTTTAGAAAACGACATTCCTGGATTTGAATTGCTATTATATTGTCCAGGATTTTTTACATTTATGTTCACAACCAAGATTGACTTATATTTTCCTTTCTTATACAGTCATTATCTGGTTTTGGTATCAAGGACATACTAGCTTCCTAAAATGAACTTTCTACTTTTGAGTTTATTTTTGAACGTGCACTTTCCTTTAAAATAATATAAACCTCATGCTTTCATTGTGGTAGATTTAACTATTATTCTATTTCTTTTATGATTACAGTAATATTTTCTAGTAATATTTTAAGTTAAGTTGAATAATTTATCTAAAATGTCATTTGTTGGCCAAGAGACATATGAAAAAATGCTCAACGTCACTAATCATCAGAGAGATGCAAATTAAAACAACAATGAGGTATCACCTCATACCTGTCAGAATGGCCGCCATCAACAAATCATCAAACAACAAGTGCTGGCGAGGGTGTGGAGAAAAGGGGACTCTAGTACACTGCTGGTGGGAATGCAGACTGGTGCAGCCACTGTGGAAAATACTATGGTGTTACCTCAAAAAGTTAAAAATTGAACTACCATTTGACCCAGTGATCCCACTTCTAGGAATATACCCTAAGAAGCCTAAAACACCAATCAGAAAGAATATATGTACCCCTATGTTCATAGCAGCACTATTTACAATAGCTAAGATCTGGAAACAACCCAAGTGTCCATCAGTAGATGAGTGGATAAAAAGCTGTGGTACATGTACACAATGGAATACTATGCAGCTGTAAGAAAGAAAGATCTCTTATCCTTTGAGATGGCATGGAGGGACCTGGAGAGTATTATGCTAAGCGAAACAAGCCAAGCAGAGAAAGACAAATATCACATGATCTCACTTATTTGTGGAATATAATGAACTAAACAAACTGATGAACAGAACTGACCCAGAGACATAGAGGTGGGGTACAGACTGACAAGCCTCAGAGGAGGGGGGGTTGGGGGGGAAGAGATAAACCACAGAACATACATGCATGTATGTATGACCAATGGACATAGATAACAAAGCTGGGCATGCGGCAGGGGGGATGGGGAAGAAGGTGTCAATGGGGGAAAAAGGAGAAACATCTGTAACAAAAGCAAATTAATAAAAAAACAAAATAAAATAAAATGTCATTTGTTTTCAAATTTATTGGCACTAATTTTGTCAAAAATGTTTATTGTATTATAGTTACACTTTTATTTCATTTTCAATATTGCTTATTGTGTGTGTGTCTTTTTTCATTGATTAACTTTATCAGAAGTTTGTCCACCATATTTTACTGTGTCTTAGATGTCATGAATTGTAAAATATTTCAGAGATGTTGGAATGCATGTAAAAGTAAAAATATATTTACCTTTTTAGCCTCTTCAAAGAACTACATTGTTATAGTGTTTGTGTTTCATTTCATGAATGCTATCTGTATTTCCATCCTTCTACTTTCTTTTTTCCTTCATTATTTATTTTCTAACATTTTAGAAACTTAGCTCACTAGATTTTATTTTTATTTTAAAATATATACATGTAATGCAATAGGTTTTCCTTTTGTGCTATTTGCACTTTGAGTTTGATGTGCAGTGTTTTCATTGCCATTCATTTTCTATGTATTTCATATTAATAATTATTTCTTCTTTGAAGACTAAACTGATAATAGTGTGTTTTAAAATTCCTGAACATTAAAAAATTTTTTTGTTTGTTATTTATTTTTAACCTTATCGTATTATACTCAGAAAACATGATCTATATATAAATTCTTTAGTATTTGTTAAGGGTTCCTCTATGGTCTACTATATAGTTCATATTAGTACATGTTTTCTATATATTTTATAAATTATTTTGAAAAATTATGTATTTTATAATTGTTGGGTATAGGGTCCTCTATATGTCCATTAGTTTTAATTTGTTGTCAGTTATACAAATCATCTGTATCTCTAAGTAACTTTGTTTGATCTTCCTATTTCCAGCGTGAGAAACGTTAAAAATCTACCAGTGTTCTTATAGATTTGTCCATTTTTTCTTCAAATGTTGTCAAGTTCTGCTCTCTATACATTTTGGGTCTATACTGTTAGGTCTGTATCTTCCTCAGGACTTAATTAATTCTAACATTTATGTACTGAGTACTTTCTTTCTGTATGCCAGGAATTGTTCAAGACAGTAAAAACACAGCCTTGCATTATTCCTCTTATTATTAGGTAATGATACTCTTTATCACTCATAATACTTTTTGCTTTAACATTTACTCTGTATAATAATAATGTTGGCGTACCAGCTTTTGAAAATGTGTATTTATCTGGTATTTTTTCATCTCTTTGTTCCATCAGCATATGGCAGGACTTTGTTGTTTTTAAAATCCAATCTGAGAATTGCTGACTTTTAATGGGGAGATAGTATTACTTTTCTTTTGATCACTGATATATTTGGTATTAATTTTAGCAAGTTATTTTGTACTTTCTGTTTACCCTACTTTCTTAGTTTTCTTTTTCCTGTCATCTATTGTCTTGATTTTTTAAGTCCTCTTTTTTCTCTGTTGGTTTGGAAGTTGTGTATGATATATCTATACTTTTAGAAGCTTTTCTGTTATTGTTAATATCTAATATGAACAGTTGCCTTAAAAATGTTTACCCAGTTAACCATGAGTTCTATCCTCTTCCCAAACAATACGGAGACCTTAGGTTCTTCTAGTTTGGTCATCTCACCTCCCATTTGACATGTTATCCTTGGCTGGGATTTAATATTTGTTTCTACCCCCCCCCCCAATTAGCCAATGTTATTAATGTTGTTTTTATAATAAATATTTGTGTAAATTTAATCTACATGTTCACCAAATTATCTCTCAACCCCCACCCCTCTCTCTCTTTCTCTCTCTCTCTCTTTTTTTTTTTTTTTGGCATCTCATTTCCCCGTTTTGTTTTAATTTCTTTCTTTTAGTACTCCAGGAAGAAATAGCTCTCATAGATCCAGTGATAACCTGTGAGCAATAAACTTTTTTTCTGTTTGTCTGAAAGGGACTTCATTTTAGTGTTATTTAAAAACTACTTTAGTTATGTGTCTAAGTTTAAGTGAAATGGTTATTTCCTCTTAGCTCTTTGCAGGTATTAATCTTGTCTTTAAGACCCTATTATTGCTCATGAGAAATATGCTGTCAGCCCAATAGTTATTGTTTTGTGGTAATATGTCCTTCCCCTCTGGTTGCTTTTGAGACTTTCTCTTTATCTCTGGCATTCTGTACTTTTACCATCATTTGTGTGTGGATTTTTTTTCCTGCCTGGTCCTTCTATGTGAGGACTTACATCTTTCTTTAAATATGGAAAATCTTTGATCTATTATCTCTGAACATTGCCTCATGCCCCTTTCCCCACCCCCCAATTAAATGGGGTTTTTGGTATTTTTTATTAATCCTCACCCAAGGATATTTTCCCATTGATTTTTAGATAGAGTGGAAGGGAGGAAGGGAGAGATAGAGACAGACAGAGAGAGAGAGAGACAGAGGAAGAGAGAAAGAGAAAGAGAGAGAGAAAGAGAGAGAGAAACATCAATGTGAGAGAGACACATTGATTGGTTGCCTCCTGCATGACTGCAACCAGGGCCAGGGATCAAACCTGCAATCCAGGTATGTGCCCTTGACCAGGAATTGAACCTGTGACCATTCAGTCCATGGGCCAACCCTAACCACTGAGTCAAACCGTCCAGGGCTGTATTGTTTTTACAAAGCATTTTAATATATTGGAAGTGAGAGTTGGTTCACAATCGCTTACTATCGCATGTTGTCAGAAACAAAACATCCCACATAAGAATTTTAATCTACAGAAAATGATGCGTAATTTGCAATTAGCAACTCAGAAATGTAAAAACTCAGTTATAGAGCACATTCTCCTCTTTCCTTTAGTCACTCCAATGTTACATTTCCCCTGGAGTTTATTGTTTAAAGAGGGAAAACAACCTATCTTTTCCTTTGATTTACTCTAATAATTTAAATAGTTCCTTTAAAAATAATGTGTGAATATATTTATTAAAATATAGGTATAGTTACGGATATACTGGAGATATATATGTGATTGTACATATACATGAAAAAGTCTGAAAGAATATATCTCAAAAAGTTAACAGTGGTAATCACTGAGTGGTGATATAACAGTGTTTATTTTTTCTTTATACTTTTCAGCATAAATCTTTGTTAGGTTGGTTTCTTTTCTGCTCTCACTTTAGCTGTGACAATTCTCTCAGAGACTAATTGTCCTCAAAAGCTTTATTCCCATTCTTCTTTAGTTAATAGAACCCGTAATTTTGAGCTGACTACAGGGATGCCCAGAATGAAGACTGCGTTTTCCAACCCCCTTGAAACTAGATGGAGCCATGTGTCTACCTTCTGGTTGAGGGGATATAATTAGAAACGTCATGTGCAATTCGGGGAAAGGATCCCTGAATGGAAGAGGCACACCCCCCTGCCTTTCTTTCTCCTGCTTACTGACTGAGAAACAAATACAATGGCTAGAAGTTGAGCAACTCTTCTGGACCATGAAGACAGATGTCACACCCTAGGGACAGTGAACTGGAAAGCTGGAAGAAGTGTGAATCCATGACAACACTGTGGACTTGGCCGTACCAATCCTAGGCTTCTCATCTCTGGATGTTTTATGTGACGGCAATATGTATATTTAATCCACTGTTAACTTGGATTGTATGGTACAGCCAAATCAAATCCTAACTGACCTGCAATTACTGTATAATTCATATTTTTCCTTGCCTCAAAGGTCAAGGAATTATATTATATGCTCTTCTCTGGACACACATTATATAGTTTCTGTAAGAGAAGTATTAAGCTTTGAGCCAAAAGAACAAGTCCCAGAAGATAACATATAATATGATAAATTAAAAAAAACAAAAAACAAATAGCCTGGCCGGTGTGGCTCAGTGGTTGAACATCATCCCATGCACCAAGAGGTCACTGGTTTGATTCATAGTCAGGGCACATACCCAGGTTGTGGGCCCGATCCCCAGTGGGGGCATGTAGGAGGTGGCCAATCAATGTTCTCTCTCATCAATGTTTCTCTCTCTTTCTCCCTCTCCCTTCCTCTCTCTCTAAAATCAATAAAGAAAAAAATAATAAAACTAGCATATTATTTAAGCTCACACATAAAATATAAAGAAAAGCAAGGGTATGATAAAAGCAAAATTTCAGAGTTGGTTGCCACATAGGAAAGGTTGTGGGATGGGATTGTAAGGAACACATAGGTGAATGTAAGTCATGGAAGGCTTTTAGCTCTTGGGTTAAGAGGTGGGTCCGTGAGTGATTTATTATATTATTATAATGCATACAGTATAAATCAACTAAACGAAGTTTATGTAAGGACCAAAGAACCAATCATAGTCTTTGACTCATGACACACTAACATGAATCAGGACTGTGATTAATCAAGTTCCGTGCTTCTGAAGTTCGTGAAACAGTGCCTGTGAGGCAGGCCTGGTTTTATTTCTATAAACTAGGCAACAAGGATAGATGTGTTTCTATTTGTGAGTCCAACTGTTCCCCTAACCAGGTTTTTAAAAACAAACTTTAAATTTTAGAATAGTTTTAGATGTACAGAAAAGTTGCAAAGATAGCACAGGGTTACTGTAAACCCCCCACCAACCACCAACTCTGTTTTCCCTGCACCTTACATTACTATGGTACATTTGTTTCAGTTAATGAACCAACGATGATACATTATTATTAACCCTAAGCAGATTTTAAGCTTCCTGAGAGCAGGGCTTATGCATTTTAGCATTCCCCAGTACCTTGCCTCTAGTCAGTGTCCTACATGTGTTGAATTGATGGGGAAATTAAACTTACTAAATAAATAACTAAATTGTCTGCAAAAATAAGCTCCATATTTCATGATCATTTATAATTTTCTTTAAGCAGCTGAAGCTGCTTTGAGCTATAACCTTGAGCTAAGTTGGGTTTAATGTTCTCAAAAGTCATTGTTTTTAAATTATTTACAAGCGTTCTCATTAGAATGAGCACAGGGAGCCAAGTGCTGAACTGGGTATTTTTTTCTTCCCTGGGTTTCTTTTCAAAATCAGGTCATGGAAAATGGATGCTATGTCTTCAAATAATCTAACCACGCTGATCCCTGGATTACAATTAGGTTACGTAACTTGCTTATGAGCTGCTTTTCATTAAGACTTGCAGTGGGCAATGGGGCTTTACATTGCAGAGCAGAGCTGGGAGAACAATCCTGCTAAAAGCCAGAACACATGCGGTGTGGAGGCAGAGGCTGCACCAATTTCAGCGCGGGATTGAATTCAATGTAGGCAGCTCCTTTTCCCTTTCATTGCTTAAAACATCCTTTGTCCTACAACTCCCTGGTTCCAAATATACATTTAAACATAGGTGCTGAGGGCCAGCACCATGCTGGGAAGATCTCTGTGGCCGGGTCCCCAGGAGGCTGAGCCGGGGGAGCTCTCCAGGGAAGATATTATCAAGTTTCTCCATAACCAGGGCTCAGTTTCATTTCTTGCAGAACACAAATTACTAGGAAACATTTTTTTAAATGTAACCAAGGGAGGTAAGAAAAATCCTATTACCAGCCTATAAGAATATCTTTGCAAATAAGCATTACAGAGGTATAGTAAGTAATCTAGAAGGTGTCAGATAGAAAACAAGAAGCTTGGTGTCAAATCACGTGGGAAGGCATTCTGGATGGGGTGGGTGGATGGGTGGTTCATCAAAACATACAAACATCTGTTCTTAAAAGTGGAGATAAAGCCAACTTTCCCCCAAAGGAAGTTGTTCATCGCTGTTATACAGGACACTCACTGCAGGAGGAGATGATTTTTTAAGCTAATATTAAAACCACCTCATAGAACACGATGAATGTTGGAATGGAAGTTTTCCAGCTAGAGTAAGCAAAGCTATCAGAGGATGGGACAGAGCGCTCTTGACAGTGAAGAAACGGAACAGCTCTGCTGGAGAGTGAACCAGAACAGGCTCGTGGAAAGAAAGGGCAGCGTGATGTCCAAATTCTGCCAAATGCAAAATTCTTTTTTGAAATGTAATTAGTGCACAGTGATTAAAATAGCAACCGGGAACAGTACAATGAACTTGGAGCCCTTTAGGTACTTGAAGAAACACCTGTCATTTATTATATAGGAACAGCCAAAGGATAATTCTTTAAGCAGTGAAATTAAAGTTTCTTTTCTTTTGATAAATATGATTTCTTACAAATGCTCAAAGTCCAGAAGGATATTTTATTTTACAGCTATATAAAATAATAAATAAAGAGAATTTTTTTTTCTTTTAAAAATTATGGTTAATTTTCAACTACTCACACTTAATATTTATAGTTAACTTCTATAAGTTTTTTTAACTTAAAAATAAACTTTTAACTATCAGTGACACTACCGATGTAAATATAAGCTATATGCTTGAATGCAAAGCAGTTAATTAATTCTAATGGTACTGCACATTAATCTTGGCTTCAACACAGTCTAAAACTTGCCTAAGCCCCATTGGTTGCTGGGGAGTTTTTGATTCTTGTGTGTGTGTCCAATTTACTAATGAACTTGGTGTCATTTAGGGCTGAACCAAGCACATCTGAACGGCTCTGGCTGCTCCTGGGCAGCTGGGGAAGGGCACCCACAGTGTTCTGAGCAGAGTTGGAAGAACACCAGAGCTGAGATGAGTCAGAGGCTCTCGAAGTGTGTGGTGAGTCAGAATCAATGCCCCCCACCCCACCCTAGCTGTAGCAAAGAAATATAAAGGGGGAGTTCTAAAGGGGAAGTTATCACAAGACAAATCTCCCTTTGACCCTTTGCACCCTGAGTATTTCGGGCCTTGCCCTTTCCTGAGAAGGCACAGCCCAGAGGCCATAATCTAAGCGATGACTGGAAGGAGAGCTGTCAAAGCTAACCATAATCCTAACCCTAGCATGAAAGACGGCAAGAAAGGGGACAGACTGACCAGCACCTGCTCCTGGGGTGTGATCACCAGCAATGAATCTTAGGGAATCTGCAAATGGTCCTGGGAG
Source organism: Tadarida brasiliensis (assembly GCA_030848825.1). Classification (NCBI taxonomy): domain Eukaryota; kingdom Metazoa; phylum Chordata; class Mammalia; order Chiroptera; family Molossidae; genus Tadarida; species Tadarida brasiliensis. The sequence continues at coordinate 64,560,179 of CM061270.1, read as the reverse complement.
GCAAGGAGGTGCATCAGGAAAGCGTATGAGCTCTAGGTCTCAGAGACTTGGGTTTAGATTTAAACTCTTCCTCTGTCACTTATGTGTGTGATATTGGAGCAAGTCACTTAAACACCCTGGGCCGTATTTCCTTTACCTGAAGGCAGTAATATCCTTTCTCACTAGGTGGTTGGTGCGGTGGTGGGGGCGGGTGGCCGGGGTCGCAGGGTGATACACAGGATTTCATGGTATCACTTAGCTCGACACTGGGCCTAGAATGGAGGAGGTACTCAAAGTGTTTGCTGAACAAATATCCGATACTACCACTGGATCGTCCAGCTGGGCTGTGCTTGATACCTGGTGGACATGTTTTCCAGGACACAATCTCTTTAGACATCCCACATCCCCGAGATCAGGAGCTGTCGGTCTCCTAACGTGGGAATCGTCTGTGTCCTGTGAGGAAATACTATGTGGAAAAGCTATCAGTTTAAGTATCTAAAGTATCAGAAAAGTCTGTCTAGTAATCTCCAGGAGTGCACAACCCTCACCAAAATGGCTCTGCCAGCCACCGTGCCACCATTGAAAATTAACATCTTACTGATGAGAGACTCAGAGGCTCCTGAACCTTATTTCAGTGTTAGTGCTCATTTTGGAGAATTATCACTCTCGGCATTCTTTTTTTTTTTTAATCCTCACGTGAGGACATTTTTGCATTCATCTTCAGATAGAGCAGGAGGAAGAGAGGGAGGAAGAGAGAGAGAGAAACATCGATGTGAGAGAGACACATCAAGTGGCTGCCACCCACACGACCCCAACCAGGGCCGGGGACAAACTGCAACCGAGGCACGTGCCCTTAGCAGGAACTGAACCTGGGACTCTCTGGTCCGCGGGCCGACGCTCTAACCGCTGAGCCAAACCGGCCAGGGCTCACTTGGTATTCTTCTGACCAACATTTGCTGAAAGCTTCTTTTCTGCAAGGCTTCACCCAAGAGAAAGAATTACAGATAAGGCACAGAAGCCCTATCGAAAACCTACAATCTTATAGAAGGAAATGACTGCACAGATGACTGGAGTAAAAAGGCAGGCTGTGGTAACAAAGGCATGAAGACAGAGTCTGAGACAATCTTTTTAATTTTTGTAATTCTCACAGGGGCTTTTGTTTTGCCATGCAAAAAACAATGATAATAATGGTAATGATAAAGACAATGAGATAATGACAGCAGTATAATTGCAAACATCCTGAGTCCTTTCAACATACCAAACACTGTGCTAGGAGCTTCATGCATCCATACATTGCTTCATTTAATTTTTACAAGTCTGTTCAGGAGCTTCTCTTATTAAAGCAGATTACAGATAAGGGAATTAAGGCAAAGTTTTTCTCTGAAATATGTTGAAGACATTGGTTTGCTTGTTCATCTGAATTTCAGCATTATAGAGAAATTTAGGAAACAAAAATGAAAAAATAAATTTTACTTTGCGTCTAGATGCTACTAGAAAGTAGTTTTTGAAGGGGAAAGAAGAAAACCAACATGACTTGAATATCAATTGGTTGCCAAGCACCTCTACATCCCTAATTTCTTTTATTTTATTTTATTTTTTTTGTTCAGACAGAGTAGGAGGAGAGAGAGGAAGAGAGAGAGAGAGAAACATCGACGTGAAAGGGCCACATCGAGTGGCTGCCACCCGCACGACCAACCAGGGCCGGGGACAAACTGCAACCGAGGTACATGCCCTTAGCAGCAACCGAACCCGGGTCTCTCCGGACCGCAGGCCGACGCTCTAACCGCTGAGCCAAACCGGCCAGGGCAATCCCTAATTTCTTTTAATGTTCATTTTACAGGTGAAGAAATGGAAGGTTAGAGAGGACTGGAAGGTTGAATTGAGCCCAAATATGCCTGACCCAAAAGTCCACGTTATTTTCAATCTACCAATGGAATTCTGGCTCTGCCACTTACTACCTATCAAAGACACTTACATTTTCTAAAATGTGGTGTTCTTTACAGCAAAATGGGGATAACATGCCTACCCACCTAGCCCTTAAGATGTTTTGAAAAATCATGTGAAATAATTTGGGTGGTCTATAAAAATGAAATAGGCATGGATCTCAATAGCAAATAATCCAAATTCAGATGAAGGAGATATAAACATAACCACGATCCTTAGAAAAGTTAGGTGTTATTCTACCTGTTCCAGCAAAATGCTGAGAGCACAGAAAAGAGAGATACTTCTGTTGCTTAGGTGAGCCATGCAAAAGTCCATCTGGAAGGTGACATTTGTGCTAAACCTTTAAAAAAGGAAGATTCATTAGCTTAAAAAAAAAGAAAGAAAGAAAAAGGGAAGTAGAAAGAGGACATTGAAAGGAAAAGAAATAAAAGAGGCAAAGGCATGGAGGCATGAAGTTTAATATGTCCAGGACACAGTGAGCTGTAGAGAATGGCCAGAGTACCAGGTGCCTTGGGATTGGCAGACAACGAGCCTGAAATGATTAGACCAGGCTGAGAAGGCCTTGAATGCCATGCTAAGGCCTTTGGACTTAATCCTGTAGGCAGTTGGGAGCCACCAAGGGTGACTACCCAAAGAATCCATAAGGACAAAGAGTCTGAACAGGGCCTTTTGCCTGTTCTTGTGGTGATCACAAAGTCCCGTGTTCAGAACATCACAGTCTGTTGCCATGGAAATAGTAATGGGCCTCACTATGGGAATAAATTATCCTCATCATTATACCTTTCTTCCAAGGAACTCAAAGTGTTTGTTGTATGTGTTTTCTTTTCTTTCTTTCTTTCTTTTTTTAACAGAAGCACCAGATGGTGGTTAAGGGAAAGAAGAAAGCCTAAAGACTGTTGAATTAAAGGAGATTTCAAAGGAATGGAAGGAAAAACACACGTTGAATTTTGAAAGGTTTAATCAAAACAGATGGCAGAATATCTCAGCCTGAGGGAAGGGGAAATTATCTCAGAAACCATCTGAAGTGGGAGTTTCTCCACCCTTGCTTCCTGGGTCCCTGTCTGCTGCCTTCCTGCAGGCTGCAGGTTCAAGCTGGCTAATGAGGAAGGAGAGACGTGTGTGTGTGTGTGTGTGTGTGTGTGTGTGTGTGTGTGAGAGAGAGAGAGAGAGAGAGAGAGAGAAAACATATATGTCAGACATAAGAATTAACATTGTTAAAATACCTTTTTAATGAAGTTACTATAAATACTGATTTATTATGCATGTGACCTTTATTTTCTAACCAACAGACAATTTTACTATCTTCACAAAATTGCGTCCACTGTTTCCATTCTGGGAGTGGAAGCAAACTTTTATTTTTTTGTGCATCTAGTTTGTACATACTTTCCTCTGTCATCCTATTTGAATTATCTACTTTATCCAGTCTTTGCACTAGAATAATCCCTTTAAGGTAGGTATTGTTATTCCCTGTTACAGAAGAAGACGAGGCCTACAGAGATTGCAACCATTACCCAGGTTATTTCTCAGTGGCAGAGCCCTAGTCTGAACTCGAGTTAGCTCAGGATTTTCCAAAATTCCAAAAGTGTTCTGGCACTGTCACTTTAAAACTGAGAGAACCTGGGAAGTTATTCATCCGCTCTGGACCTGTTTCCTCTATACAACAGGAAAAGCTATGCCAAGTCCAGCGTTCTTCCTTTAAAGGCGTGGGCACAGGGTGGAACGTGAATCTGAAGAATGACAAACCACACTATGCACATTTTCTGATATTCTGCGTTTGCCCTTTGAGACCTCTGAGCCTCTGTCTTGTCAGGCTACCTGGGTTATTTTGAGTGAACCAATTGTATGTGTGCTAAGGATTGAAATAGTTATTTTAAAAAATTATAAAATGCAAAAGGCAGGGAGAAATTAGGGCATTGGGATGCTCAAAGTGGTTACATTCATACAACATGCATTTAATGAGTGTCTACTGCATGCCGGCCTCTGGGCTAGTTGGTAGAGATACTAAAATGAACAAAACAGACAGGGTCTGGCTATCCTAGAGGGTTTAGAAAAAGAGCAGTCATTCCAGGATTTCTACCTGGAAGCTGGATTTAAAGGGAGTTCCAGCCATTATTCTCCGAGAGGGACTGCTTCCTGAAGTTGTATCTTGTACCTTCTTCAAGGAGGGAAGGAGAGTCCTATGACTCTTCACCTGCCCTAACAGTGAGGCGTGTGTTCCCACTCCTTACTCAGCCTTATCACATCCAATACTTCTCAGCTTCCTGAATGTTTCTGAGGTGGCGATATAAACCACACATTAGATCGATGAGGGCACAAACACTTGCACTGGAATCCTTGATCATCCTGCCTTTTATGGACGGCACTACTTCATGGGAGTGCACCACTGGCTGATAACCCAACCGACTGGCTGCATGTTGTGGTTTTGCTGTGAGCAGGAAGAGAAACCAAGAGGGATGAGGTAGCTGCCTGGTAACAGGAGGGATGACACAGGAGCCCAGCCCAGGAGTGTTCAGGCTCCTTATCTTAGGATGATCTTGGATCTTTCCAACATGCCACAGCACAAAAGGGGAAACATTTTGCCATAAAAAAAGCTTTACCTTTCGGTTTGGACGCTTTTGACTCTCTCTCTCTCTCTCTCTCTCTCTCTAAGTACTTTTGTTTTCTCTGCTCACTTGCCCTGATCCACTTGACACAGTCCTCTGCCCACCTGAATTTTACCGAGGCTTACGTGAATTTGGAAGTGTTTCTTACACAGGGTCTTTGGGTGTGTGGCTGGTGGGAAAATAAAAGAACCTTTTCTGAGGAAGGGGGCTCAAGTGGAGCCAGAGAACAGGTTATAAAAGCCAGGAGGGCTAGAGAAAATTGGGAAAGACCATAACCAAACAGGGCTTGGAAAACCTACAAAGGCAGCAGTGAGGAGCAGCAGCTGGGAGCAGAGAAGAGGAAAGGGTCAGGGGGGACTTGGGAGATACAGGCTTTGAGGAGTTTAGTGCATTTCCATGGCCATGCCAGATATTTTAAAAAATGTTCATCCATCTCTCCATCCCTCTCCCCTTTGGCAACCATCAGCTTGTTCTCTATACCTATCTACAGGTCTGTTTCTGTTTTGTGTATTTATTTATTTTATTTTATTTTTAGATTCCACATGTAAGTGAAATCATAAAGCTTTTGCTTTTCTCTTTCTGACTTATTTCACTTAGCACAATGCCCTCTGGGTCCATTCATGTTGTCACAAATGGCAAGGTTTCATTCTTTTTTTTTACTGTTGAGTGATATTTCTGTGTGTGTGTGTGTGTGTGTGTGTGTGTGTGTGTGTGACATAGGTTGCTTCCACATCTTGGCTACTGTAAATAATGCTTCAGTGAACATAGAAGTGCATATATCCTTTCAAATTAGTGTTTTTGTTTTCTTCAGGTAAATACCCAGAATTGTTGGGTCATACGGCAGCTCTACTTTCAATTTTTTGAGGGATCTCCATAGTGGTTGCATCAATTTATAATTCCACCAATATTGCACAAGGGTTCCCTTTTCTCCACATCTTCCCAGCACTTGTTATTTGTTGATTTTTTGACAATAGTCATTTTGACAGGTGTGAGGTGATATCTCATTGTGGTTTTGGCCAGATTCATTTTAAGGCAAGGATAGAAGAACTTAAGGAGATGGGCAGTGGCCTTCGAAAGGACTTTGGATTTGATTCCAGGAGTCATTAGATTGGATGTTAAGACTGAGGAAGAAGGAGGACTCAAGGAATCAACTAACTAATGATGCCATTTATGGAAGTGAAGAATTTTAGATGAGGACCAGGGTCCTTGATGCTGGAGGAAATCTAAAGAATTTCATTTTGCCTTTGTTAAGTGTGACTTCTGTTTGGATGCAGGAGTCTGAAACTCAGAGGAGAGGTTTAGGGTTGGAGAAGTGAATTTGGGAGTTGCCAACACATAGATACTTAATGCCACAGGGGATGGATACAGTCATGCAGGCAGAGAGTGTAAAAGTGTTATCTGCATTTTAAAACAAGACAAAACTTAAGTGGAGGAAGTTAAGTTACTTGTCAAATTATACCCTTCCTGTCACTGGTGAGTGGTGGAACCAAGATTCAAAACAAGACCCACAAGAGATATGAAGAGTAGTTACTGTTATTTTTGTTTTTGTGGCTATTATTTCTTGCTTAAGTTAAGAGCTTGGCTCTATTACATTAAGTAAAACCAGCTTAGCACCCTAAACAACTCCATAAAAATTTCCCAGTACCGGGAAACCCCCAGGTTCTGCCTCCCACCTGTCCTAAACTGCTTGCCTTGTCCTGGGATCTCAGTCCCTGTTCCTTTGCCCAGCACCTGATCATTTCCGTCTTTTTGCCCAGATCCTTTGGTCCAGCATTCAGTGGGGCTCTGTCTTTGGCACACTCCCAGCTTTTCCTAGCGCACTTTCACCGGCTCCATCAGGTACAGCCTGTGGGCCAGTCTTGCTTCATCTCTTTGCCTATCCTGGGGTTCCAGATCCTCAAAGCAAACACAGCTCCCTAGATAGTTGCTTGAACAGGAGGAAAGCTCAGGCAATATTCTGTTTCTGTCTTTTAAAATGTATCCTTTCCATTAAAAGTCTCATGGATATATTCTTCTTACTCCTTATTTTTTCAGTAATAAAGTAAGATATAATCTTCATTCCATTATCTTGGATCTTCTGTCTTCCTTCTTGCTTTTCTCTTCCATCCCTCCCTTATGGACTTTTATGCTTTAAAAAAAAAACAAACAAACCTACTTTGCCTCCTTGTTCCCAGATGTCCTTGTTTTCTTGAAAATGTTTCATCATTTCTGTACTGTGTATTGTTCTCTCACACATGATACCTAATTTATTCCTGGCTTCAATTTACAAAAAATAATTCAAACTTCACTGTTATCTTTTGACATTGACCAATTCTAGCTCTTGCTCTGAGATGTCTTCTTACAATTCACAAATATTGTTGGGGGAGGGCCAGGTATTCATCATACTTTTCCTCCATTGCTAAGTGCAGGGTGACCCTCAGGTCTAATACACCTATTAGGTGTTTACGGTCAACACTCATTTAGATTGTCCAGTAGTCATGCTGACCTGCTATTTAATATTTTAAGGATCACCCTGAGTAAAATATTAACATTTCTAGAATAGAGGCACCCTGAGAGTGATAGCTTTTAACTTTAATCAGCCTGAGAACTCAGTGACCCTAAATGTCAGTTTATGACTTTTAGTGGTCCACTGACCTCTACATTCTTCCCGCAAACAGTGTGATGGAATAAACTCAGCCAACACAGCAAACAGAAGGTGTGTAAGCTTTCCTCGCTAGGAGCGGATGCTGCTTCTACTCCTCAAGAGACTAGATTTCCCTATGCCTTCATCTAGTTGTTCTCAACCGGGGCACCCTTGGCCCTTGGGCAAATGTAAGAATCTCCAGGTGCAGGGGAGGGGCTTGTTTGAAAACACATATTCAATATTAAAGTGTACTTTTATATTTTAGAAAAGAAGAGGAGTTTTCATTATGCAAGCTAAAGAAAGTAAAGATGGACATTTACAGAAAATAAAATCATCTCAACAGGGAGGCCAGGAAGAGGGCAGTGTTTTTCTAATTTCTTTTGTCATGAACTACAACAAAATAAGAAATATATATTACGTCCTAATTCAGTACACAGGTGTGTGTGCGTGCGTGCATAATTAAAACAAAAAAAGTGCTTTAAACAGTGCTTTTTCTCTTTTAAATGCTGGTCATGACCAGCTAAATTGATTTCATGATCCACAGTTTGGAAAACATTTCTCTCAGGTGATAGTGTTAGAATTTTGGGAGGAGGTGAAATTTTTAAGTTTATCAAAAAAAGAAGCATTTTTTGCAAGTAATTGACCAAGTTCCGGGGATTGCAGACTTCTCTTTTCTTCTCTACAGGATCCTTGTTACATTACTTTCTTTTATCCCAACTTGTACAGACAAGGAGTGAGAGTGCAAAACCAGTTTGCTACAGAGTGTGGAAACCCTAGGTTACCTGCTGAATGACATTGGTAAGTGGTAAGTACATAGTTTCATTGTTTAAACTTATCTAACAACCTGTTAAGAGCTTGATTAAGAAATTCATTATTAACAAACACTACATTAATTAATTCATTAATTAACTTTATCTTGTAACTTTTAGTTCTATCAGGTAACTTTTACCCCCTTTCTAAATGAAGGTCCAGTTCTTAGCTCCCCTGGCTCACAGAGAAATAAAGTCCCATTTTCCCAACATACTTGAGGCCTCAGCCTCCCATACAGGATGGGTCACATTCCACTCAGCCTGTTGAAATCCCAGCAGTGATGCTCTCCTGACCACTTCCCCCACTCTGTCCTTCCCCCATCAATATCTCCTGCAGCTGATCCCTCCTGCTGGCCTTCTTCTTACTCTACTTTTTAAAAAGTTAACCCTTTTCTAAGAGTGGCTTTCTAATCTTTTTCTCCCATTTCCTGATCCTACAGGGCCTGTGTTCCTTCCATCCTTCCCTTCCCCAAAAGGCAAGAGCTCAGAGCAGGTACATCACCTACTTGTCCATAAAACAATTGTGCAAACACAGTTTCTTGAATAATCTAATATTGTGATTTTTCCCAGTGTAAACCAGTAAGATTCATTTTGACATTTCAGACTGATGGGAGGAGGAGGGGACTATTTATGGCCTCTGAATAGGTACAACTGGTTAGTCTGTCTATTTTAATTACCAGTGGTGGATGAAAATGGCAGTGGGGTGGAGCACAATATAGTGTTAAGAGCATAGATTTTGGAGTCAGCCAAACTTGGGTGGGAGTTCATACTTGACCACTCCCTAGTGGTTTATGACCTTGAGCAAGTTTCTGCCTCTTTTAGCCTTTGAAGGTAACCAGATTGCCTCCTTCACAGAGACGCAGGGAGAATGGAAAGAAATAAGGCAGGTAATCCAGGACCTTGAACCTAGTAAGTACTTAGTAAGTGGAGGCTATTATCAGCTATTATCTCTAGGAGAAATGTACATTATGATAAGGATGTACACACATTCAAACTGAAACTGAAAAGCTGTCTTTCTTTCATGAGCTACATCTCTTTGGCTTGTGGCTTCTCTTCTCTTCTGTCTATGACAGCTTCCTCTGCTTTCTCATTGTTTCTTGCCTCTTCAACTTGGGTTCACAATTTGGCATCTTTTCAGTTTCAGCCACGACTGCTGTGTTTCTTAATCCAAAAACCCAGGAGAAGAACTGGGCTTGCCCAAATGACCTTTTTGCTCTAGACCATATCAGGTAGGACGGCCCCCAGTCTGGGGCCCACTCCTTCAGTCATTGGTTACTGCATGGTTACTCTTAGAAGCAGTGGTGTGGCATCTCCAGGGGGCTTATTCAAGAAGACCTACTTGGGGGAGAAGATAGAAAATGGCTTCTCTCTAGTTGAAGGTTCAACATATATCCTTAGTTTGATCTAAAGAGTCCTAGTAGATGACAATAAAGTTCTACCAAAGCGATAAATTGTGCAGTTAATCAATTCACCCACTTAATAAATGGGAATGATCATTTGCTTTATGAAGAGAGCTCTGCTTTATTTGAGGAGCCATCATAGGACTCCTTCAAACAGCAATTTTTCTTTTTTGCACATACAATATAATGTATTTTACATGATGGTCCAGTTCATTGATTTATATTCTTGGGTATGTACAAACATTTTTTCACTAGTTTATTTATAATTGCATCCAGTGGGTGAATATCCTTTACTCAGCATCTTGTTTTACTTTCCCACTTAATTCTTTCTTCCTTTCTTTTCCACTTACTCCTACACCATTTTTCTCATTTCAATCTTATTTGTTTTTGCCGTTTTCTGTGGACTTCACACTGATGGACATGCCTCTAGTCGAGGGTCTGTAGTGTGACAGCAGCCACATCCAGTCTTCTGTGGCACAGAAATACCAGTACATTGTTCCTCGGGAGTCCTGTGTATACTTCTATATCATGCAAGCGACCAAAAGCCCTAGTTCTACAGTTGAATCCACACTTGAAAATTATGTCAATAAACTAAAAGACTTGACTCATAGAAACATGTTCTTGTTATATGTTATGGCTCTAATTCATTAACTCTTTAATTCATCCTCCCACATTACCTGTTATCTGCTCTCTCTCCATCTGGACATTATGTCAACATTTTATTTATTTATTTATTATTATTATTTTTTTTATCCTCACCCGAGGACATTTTTCCATTTTTTGTTCAGATAAGTGGGAGGGAGAGAGAGAGAGAGAGAAACATCGACGTGAAAGGGACACATCGAGTGGCTGCCTCCCGCACGACCAACCAGGGCTGGGGACAAACTGCAACCGAGGTACATGCCCTTAGCGGGAACTGAACCCGGGTCTTTCTGGACCGCAGGCTGACGCTCTAACCGCTGAGCCAAACCGGCCAGGGCTATGTCAACATTTTAGCCTATTTAAAATGGAATTAATTTTATTCCCCCTCAAACTATATTCTTTTCCAACTTTCCTACTACAGTGATGAGGAGGAGGATGGTGAAATGCACTGCCTCCACTGTCCAGGACATTGCAGCTTGTGCTGCACTGTCTTGCATATCATCTTATTTGGGCCTCACAAAAATACTAAGAGCGCCCGGCCAGTGTGGCTCAGTGGCTGAGCGTTGACCCATGCACCAAGAGGTCGCCAGTTTGATTCCCAGTCAGGGCACATGCCCAGGTTGTGGGCCCGATCCCCAGTGAGGGGCATGCAGGAGGTGGCCAATCGATGCTCTCTCTCATTGATGCTTCTATCTCTCTCTCCCTCTCCTTTCCTCTCTCTCTAAAAATCAATAAAGAAAAAAAAATTACTGTGAGGTTGATAGAGGCACTTTCCTATGAGGAAACTGAGCCCAAGTGGGATAAGTAACGCGTTCAATGTGACAGAGATAGTTCTTCTAACTCAGTACTATGCTTTAAGCTCGGGAGCTCTACCTGGCACCTCTCACTTATAACCTCATGGTTGTTTGTATTCCTTTCCCCCATCATGTCCTATATCTAACTCATCACAAAATTCTGGTTTTTCTGCTGCAGTATCTCATACTTGCCATAATCAAAGCAGTTAAACACCTACTTCTTGGTCATTCCTTATCTGGTCATTCCTCAGTCACTGCAAGCACCTCTCGTTTTCAATACTTCTTTTGGGCTAATTCATCCAGAAGACATTTGTTGGCTTATCGTGTTAATTTTGCATATTTTCTTCCCTCTTTTCATGAGCATTTTGAGGTCTAATTCTGGCTTCCGATCAGGACTGAAATGAGGGTCTCATATACTGCAGCTGTTAGGATACTAACACCACCATTAGGAACTCCCACAGCCCATTTGAATAGTAAATATCTGTGGATAATTGAAAAAATCATATGTATAAATATGCTGCTCTCGCAATATCACTCCCTTGTGGCTATGTCTGCTTCCTATTTTCTATTTTGAAAATTCAAGCTCCCTGGGTCCTATGTCCAAAACTGTGAATTTGCTGATCTTGCTCTAGATACCAAAGTAATGGAGCACTTAAACCATCTGTACCAAGATTCAAGGGTGCGTATATCCAAGGGCCCCTTTCAGGACACAGATGATGGGTCTATCAATCTCAGTGATGCTACAAGTGTCCCAAAGAATATAAAAGGAACCAGCACTTATTGTGTACCTTCTTGATGCCACCACCTAACTCTGGTATTTTACCTACTTTTTCTCATTGAATGCCAACATCAACCCTGCAAAGAAGGTAAGGATGAGGGTAGGAGTGAGATGGGGTGGGGGAGTCCAAGTTTGGCTGCCTAACCTGGATTCAGAGTTCTAACAGGTCTAGGAATATCCAGATGCCTGGTGGGGAAGGACCTATTTGCTTGAAGAATCAAGGAGAGTGGGGCACATTTGGGGGAAAGTGGAAGGGATGCCACGAGTATCGTAAGCTTCCTGTCACTAATATTATCCACTGACTCTGTTCTGGGTGTTTCTACCTTAGTCTTAGTGAGATTGAACAAAAGAGTAGAAACCAGCATTAGCCTTGCTGGACCACTCATGTAACAGAGTGTAGCTGCGGGGTTCCGGAGGGATGGTGGGAGCAGGAAGGCATTAAGCACCTGCAGCCTCACCCTAGGCCTTGACCACTGGGCAGCAGACTTCACCCCAGCATTCCACAGCCAAAACCCAGGGAAATGGTAGATTTCATGGGGGCTTGGATGACTAGAGTTCTTTAAGAATACTTATGAGACAACCACCGGCTCCATGTTACATTCCCCTTTCCCCACTCTCAGAGCTATTTGAGAGGAAATCGAAGAGGCCTGTTTCACAAATACTATTTTTGTTGGCATATTTTTAGTCACTATCCATTCCCACACATGGCTGGTATAGCCTGGAAAGCAGATCACAAACATAGTTTCATCTCCATTATATGGATTTTGAAGCCCATGTTATTTCCACCATATTATTTTATTCAACAAACATTTACTGAGTGTCTACTGTGTATTAGGCACAGGAGGCAATAGAAAACAGATAGGCTCTGCCCAACTGAACCATACACCCAGTGGCAGAGATTGATAGCTGTTCACCAAAATTCAATCTCCTCTTCTTTCTGCACTCATGGCTAGACTACGTTTCCCAGCTTCCTTTGCAGTTAGGTCTTCAGCCTGCTGAATGTGAGTGGAAATGATCAGTGACATTTCCAGGCCTGGCCCATGAAAACCTCCCTCACATGTTTCTTGATGCTGAGATGACTAGTGCAACCTTGGAAGCCATGTGTGGAAAATGTCAAAGCTGCCTCTGCTGATGAGGAACATATGATTTGGCCTGTTACATGAACAAGACATCAATTTCTATTGTGTTAGAGACATTATACATTTAGGAGTTTATTTTTTACAGCACTAGCTATATCTTAATTAAAACATACTCTTACAGGAACACTGCCTAGAATGGTTTTCTTTTTAACAAAAGAATTAGAGATAAACTTTCCTCCTTATAAAACTAAACTACTTTCTAGGGACAACTTTGAAAACCTAGTGGTGTTATATGGAAAACAGGCACCTGCGGGCTAGAAGGAGTGCCTGTTGGCTGAATGGGCAACACCAGGGACTCATGTGAGAAAGCCCACTTTGGTCCAGCACTGCCTGCACCTGAGGGTGTACTCTCCCCAAGTCTGGTTCTGTATTAACCACCCCACTTTGCAAAAAGACTTGATGCTACACCCTTGACTTGCCCTCTATCAGTTATGACAAAGGTGATATCTTAACTCCTCTCTGCCACTCTTGGCTTTATTCTCAGTTTATTCAGAACTCAGGTTGGGGAGATGATCGGTACTTATTGGGCCCCTCAGAAAACTCAAAAGTTATCATAAATTTTGGATAAATCACTAGTCAGTGATTATAGTATAATTGTATAAATAATCCTCACAGTTGAACCAAATGGTATACTATCATTATATTTTATTTCTAGTACATTTTCCCCTAGAGTTCATAAATGACATATTTTTGTTTAAAAATTTTTTAATTTTCTATGAAAATATCACTAGCTTTTCCAACTACTACAGTTTCTCTGTCAAAGGTTTTCAAGCGGTTCACTGGTAGAAGTTAGTTTCGTGGTTACCTTTGTTGGGAGGAAGGCTTGAGGGAGACCTTCTGAGGGGTTGGTTATATTCCATTCCACAACTTGCGTTCTGATTACACTTATTGTTCATTTTGTGAACATTCTTTGAGCTGAGCACTTATGATTTGTGCACTTTTTGTATGTTATGTTATGCTACAGTGAAAAAATTTTAACGTACCAGATCATGAAGATATGCTGAAACAATATGGGAAATTGTAGGAAATGAGATTCTTCCGCATAGATAAGCTCCACGGTCCATGAATTAATCATTATCTGTAGGATTTGGTCTCTGGAATGACAAATATTAACTACAATGGGTGAACTTCTCAGGGGTAGAAGGGCAAGTAAGCAGCACCTTGTCTGATCACCTGTCCACACACTTTTGAGGGTGGAATATTGAAGTGGAAGTCCCTAGAGTAGACATCAGTTCTTTTTTGGTCTGCCTAGAATTCCTTCCTTAGGGGCGGCTCCTGCCTAGTATGTCCAATATATGGTTTGGATAGGGTTGTTTGTCAGTGATGACGTTGTGCCGTCAACCCCCAACATAGAATTTGATGTTTGCTCTTTGCTTAGCCAACAACATTTTTTTATCCCAGGAACTGAACTTTGAGCTGAGAAACGCAGGCACGGAAGGTGGTGAAGCTATCTGATCTGAAAGCCGTGCCATGGAAAGACAGTTCATATGCTCTAGCTACCGAGATCCCTGAAGCTGCTTTGGTTCTGGCGCAGTTTTCAAGCAAAGAATTGGTACAGCATCAGACCCTCAACCTGCAAGGTTTAGACACTCAGTTCTGTGAGTTCATCCAGGAATTATTACTGTACATAGAATTGATTAACCTTGTCCAAATTCTCAGGAATTTGATCTACAAACCATGACATTCATTGATTACTTTGTTCTAGGAGATATTCTTCGTCTAAAGACAAAAGCAATCACTTTGCAGAAGGCATTCATTTCTTATTTAACATTTGTTTACTAAGGCCTGACTGTTAGGCACTATGGTGAACAAAGAAAAATGAAACTGGGCGTTTTCAAAATGATTTTCAAAACTGTCAAATCATGTCTTGAGGCGCTATCCTTTCTAACTCTAGTTGTACTGTGTACTTAATTGATTTTCCTAAAAATACCATTTTGTCCTCTGGTCAACAACCTTCAGTGATCCTTCATCACCTACATGTTGTCCAGAATGCTTCCATCTCTCTCTTTTTTTTTAATCCTCACCTGAGGCTATATTGATTTTCAGATAGAGTGGGGAGGAGGGAGAGAGACAGAGAGAGAAACATCGATGTGAGAGAGACACATGGATTGGCTGCTGAACCTGCAACCCAGGTACGTGCCCTTGACCAAAATCGAACCCACACCCTTCAGTCTGCAGGCAACACCCTAACCACTGAGCCAAACCAGCCAGGGCAAGAATGCTTCCATCTCTTAACGTCACCCTGCCAATCCCTAGACAGGGCTTCCATAGGCTCTTGTGCTACATTCTGGGGCCTCCGGAGTTGCTCCAGGTGCTGCTCCCCACCTCCCTTTCAGAGCAGGCTGCTGCCTCAGCACCTCTAGGTTAGTCTGGTTACCTCATTAGTAGTCTGGCTCTCTGATTCATTTATCTTGATCCTAGCTATGCCCCAGTTTGCTGTCTCTTGATCTTCTTCCTCCCTGCACTTTGCAATTCCATGTGCCAATCTTTCCTCCCCACCTCAACTCCCATAACCAGGCAGGAATAGTATCTGAGGTCTTCTAGTTCCAGAAGGGAGTTAGGACAAGGATCAAGTCCTGAGGTCTAAGACTGGCATTCAGAGCTCTCTAAAATGCAGAGTATTTTCTTTTTCTTTGCATGAACATGCCACTCTAGCTGGAATAATTATTTTTTCTTTGTTATAGAAAATGAAGCATTTCCAACTCTCTGCTTTTGCCTACATTGTTTTGTCTCCCAGGAATCCCACTGCTTCTTCCCTTCCTGACTAAGTCTGAGCCACCGAGAACTCCACAAATGCTCCTGCAATCCCTTAGTGCTTCACCCCTCCCCCATATGTCCTCCTGCTTTGCTAGTTACTTTGCCAGACCTGTCTTATCTCTAATACCAGTTTTCAAGCATCTTGAAGGTAGTGACTATGTCTTAGACTTTTTAATATATTATTAATTAAAAATTTTGTGCTGAGGTCCCGCTCTGTGAAGGGAACTTCACTGGGCATTTGGGGAATATGAAGAAATATAAGACTTAGGTCCTGCCTTCAAGGAGAAGACTGTCACTGTAATCCTTGGTCATTAGGCCTGCAATACATACCTATTTGTATAAGTCTGCTAGGGCTGCCATAACAAATACACAGACCAGGTGGCTTAAACAACAGAAATATATTTTCTCACAGTTCTGGAGTCTAGAAGTCCAAGATCAAGGTGTTAGCAGGTTTGGTTTTTTTATGAGGCCTCTCTCCTTGACTTGCAGATGGCCACCTTCTCACTGTGTCCTCATGTGGTTTCTCCTCTCTATATGACTGCATCCCTGGTCTCTCTCTCTCTCTCTCTCTCTCTCTCTCTCTCTCTCTTTTAAATGTATTTTTCAATTTCAGATGACATACAATATTCTATTAGTTTAAAATGTACAACATAGTGATTAAACACTTGTATATACCTTATGAAGTGTTCACCCCAATAAGTCTAGTACCTATCTGACACCATGCATAGTTATTACAATATTATTGACTCTATTCCCTATGGTGTACTTCACATCCCCATGACTATTTTTATAACTGCCAATTTGTACTTCTTAATCCTCTTCACCTGGTGTCTCTTTGTGTGGTCAAATTTCCTCTTCTTATAAGGACAGTCAGATTGGATTAGGGCCCATCCTTACAGCCTCATTTTAACTTAATCATCTCTTTAAGGACCCTTTCTCCAAATAGTCACATTCTGAGACACTGGCAGTTAAGATTTCAACTGGAAGGGATCGAGTTCAGCCCATGACCCTGTTGAATCATTGGTTAATTATAATTCTGTGCAATCAATTCCACCTTCCACAGGCAGCTAAACAGTTGTGGCAATTGCTTGTGGGTTGTTGGCTAACGCATTCTTTGAGGCATTCCATCAGATATGCTTCCTTTGGTTTCATCGTACAAAATACAACGTAAGACACAGGGGAGTCCTTATTTCTTTAAGCAGTAATAGAAGTCTATCATTTCTATATTTGGTTTTCTGTCTTTCATAACTAGAGGTGGAGTCTCTACATGACCCACAAGAACATTCAGGGGATTGTAATTGTATATGTTAGTATTATACTCAGTCTGCAAGTTCTTGAAGCTTGGTTTTCTACCATTGGTCTTCCATGCCATACAATTTTCTTTGAGTCTTTTCTATGTTTAGATCTTGTAAAAAAAATCTGGTCTGTTAGGTACATGATGAGGGTGGGGGCAGATTTTTGGGATAATTATAGGCCAGTGAAGTTAATAGGCATATGGAGTTGGTAAAGGCAGGCCTCCTATAGGTGCGGCTGGCTCTGGAGTTAGATGAATGAAGGAACATAGAGATTAAAGCAAGTGGCAAGTATCATGGTTTGCTGAAATCTAGAGGACAAAGTTGAGGAAACAGTGAGTCAAGTTCTGCTCTACTGAGTGGAGAGGAATCAGTGGAGAATTTGTGGGGGGAGATGTTGCTCTGAAAGCATGCAACATTGCTTTGCATACTCTGTTCCACCTGGCAGAATAGCCTTTTCAAAACTTACCACTGTTGGTCTCTGACTATCAATATAAGCAACAGCCATGGGCATTCCAATAGTCAGCATACACAGGTATAGCCACGTGGGTTGCTTACGGCTGGTCTGTTGGGTTCTGTGTCATGCCAGTTGTTAAATATTTTGAATATCACCCCTGTGCATGTGTATAATTTATCTACCATTTTTGGTAAAATTTCTGTCAAGGGCACCAGCTACTTTGTTATTCAGTGTCCTCATATAAAGATTTATATGATAAATTTCACTTGGCATTCAGATCTCAGGATGATAAATAATTTTATGCCATCGTGTACAGTTCCAATTAACATCAGCACTGAAGTCACCAGAACTGTCAGTTTCTCTATATAGCAGTGACTACTGACAATTTGTCTTGGTCTCCTGGGTATCATCCAGTACACTGGCCAAAGAGGCCAAAGCAGGCATCTGTGTGGCAGTTCAACCTCCTTTTTGCCTCTTCTCACCACTCCCACCCCCCCCTTAATTTGGACCTAAGCTTTTGCTGCTGAGCACATAAGTGCAACATTGGGAGGTTCCCTTATCATTCATTCATTCCTCCAAAAATATTATAGAGTTTCTACTATGTGCCAGGTTTTGGCCACAATAGTGAGCAGACCCTGATTTGGTCCTTGTCCTTGTGGTGTGTAGACTCAAACAGAAAGCTAATGGCAGAATAAGCCAAGAAATCATGTTCCCACTATGGCTTTAATCTCATCCCTGTCCTCTTCCCCTAAACCTTGCTTGGTTCATTATTTTCCTTTTTCACAACTTTAATCTTTTCTAATAAATGACCTTACCCTCTGCCCACCAACATGCTCATATCTTCCTTCAACTGAAGTGGTAGTCCTTTTGTCCTCATTTGAGTTCTTGATTATCTATCATCTCTCCCCACCAACAGACTTTAGAAGCAAACTAGCCTTGACCTCCCACTGCCTACTCACTTTTAACCACTTGTAATCCAGCTTCCACCCATACTTCTCTGGGTGGCTAGGTGATTTCACTGCTCTGTGCCTTATTTCTACTTGATCAGCTGAGAGTCCTTCTTCCTTTCCATGCTAACAGCAAGCAGCAGGCAAACAAGGGCTTGACATTCATGAAACTTTGTCCTTGAAGGCCTCCCCTAAGACTCATCCCAGCAAAAATGGCCTGTGTAGGAAGCAACTAACTATTTGACCTTGGACAAGTCACTTAAACTCTTCAGGCTTCAGTTGCCTTATCCAACATGAGTATGTTGTGTCAAGATCTCTTTCTGCCTTAGGAGTTTGTGATTTTAGGAGATTAGATAAGGAATGAGACAAGGGTAAGAGTATCTCCCGGTTTGGCTCAGCAGTAGAGCGTTGGCCCATGGACCAATGAGTCGCGGGTTTGAATCCAGCCAAGGGCATGTATCTCAGTTGCAGTTCATCCCTGGCCCTGGGTCGGGGTCGTGCAAGGCAGCCAGTCGGTGTGTCCCTCTCACATCAATCTCTCTCTCTCTCTCTCTCCCCCCCTCCTCCTTCCCCCACTCTATCTGAAGATAAATAGAAAAATATCCTCAGGTGAGGATTAAAAAAAAGAAGAAGAAGAAAAGCAAAGCAAGGAGATAGCAAACTCTTTGATAGTTCATGGACAAAGAGGGTAGTTGGGGAAGGGAGGCCAAGAGAGCCTGGAGGGCAGTGATGAGACTGGCCAGCGGGGAAGAGCAAAGGGGCAAAATAAACTCTTTCCTGGAATCATAGCTATAGACACTCATCAGATAAGAAGCTGTGTAGGCCCTGGCCAGTTTGGCTCAGCGGTTAGAGCATCGGTCCGCAGACCAGAGAGTCCTGGGTTCAGTTCCCACTAAGGGCACGTACCTCGGTTGTGGTTTGTCCCCGACCCCAGTTGGGGTCGTGTGGGTGGCAGCCACTCGGCGTGTCTCTCTTGCATCAATGTTTCTCTCTCTCTTCCTCCTTCTCTCCAAAAAAAAAAAAAAAAGAAGCTGTGTAGGCCCTGAGCTTGTGAACACATGCAAGTTCCATGAATAGAAATATGTACTTCTCCTTTCCTAAAATGAAGGTATACAAGCACAAATATTGTGGTTAGTTGAATACATCAAACTTCCCTATTAGAAGATGAGGGCCTCTTTTTAGTCTTTATAGCTTCCTAGCCACTGGGAAGTAAGTAGGCACTCAGTTTGCTAAATTGAACTGAACAATCTTCTTACATTTCATCTAGCTTGGTACTGAAGGGAAATTCTGAGAGTGATTTAGAGTGATTAATACACTGGATTATTTTAGCGTTGTTTATACTTTATATATTCTATTTATATAAAGCCTTCCCTCATTTATGTGTTTATTCATTTGCTATCTGTTTCTTCCACAACGTAAGCTTTGCAGGACAGAAATAGTTGCCCCTGCATCCCCAACGCTTAGAATAATAGTTGGCTCATAGGCTTTCGATAAATAATTTATAAATGATTTCGTGAATGAATCTCTGGGTAAAATCTCTACTTATAATTTTTGTATAATGAAAACTTAGGGCCTGCCAGCTTGCCTTCAGGACTGAGGAAGTATACCTAGCAATTTCCCCTTCTCTGTTTCTCATATGTTTCCTCAGCCTTACTGGCAGGGTTTGGGCAGCCCTGAAAGGAGGGAGGGCAAGGGGAGTATGTCCACCCCATCAAACTCAGAGAGTGGGACTTTATCACCATGTAGCCACCCAGAAGATTCCACCGCTGTCTATACTTGAATCTGCTACAATCTGCAGCTCAGTGCAGGGAAGGTTTGGCCAGGGGATGGCCAGTCTCACATGAGTTGTCTAGGGGCTCAGCAGGGAGGAACCCTCAGCAGGTCCTGCCTGGGGACTCTTCAGCAGGGCACTAATGGGTACCACCATGAGTTCTCACCCATGTATCAGCTACCTTGGCAGAGGCCCTGTTACCCAGCACCAGCAGATGGTAGACCCCATCTTCACAGGAAAATTCACAGTCATCATTGGTCAGCAGAGATACGAAAGAATGAGTTGGTATATCAATAACTGTTAGTTGCATCAGTGTGAAGGTTCTTCTTCTGAAAACCAAGCCTAATGAAAAGCAAGGGCTGTTGGCTTCATGCTGGATGTAGAGGGTCCTGCTCTCATTGAGTGAGCTCACAGGCTGGTGGAATCCAGAACCTAACCTAATGATGGGAAAGGGCATCACTCCTAGCAACGATTCCTGCTGCTCTTAGAAAAGCTAACTGAGCCATGAAGAGGGTGAAGTTCATCTTCTGTGGCCTATGCGCTCCCTCTGTGACATTGCCTGTTTCAACGTCCCTACCTTCCTAAATGGGAAGAAATCTATCTGCTTTATTGAATTCATGAGAAGTCTAAGGCATTTTGTAAATTTCTAAGGTAATTTGTTTCTCCTGCTGTAAGTATACGAATTTCTAAAGTAGATTGCTCAAATAACTAAAAGTTATGCCCTTTGATTTCATAGCCTTCTTTGAAGAATAAAGTCTAAGGAAAGAATCCAAAACTAAGAGGAAGGAGAGAAAACCTCAAATTTGCAATAATAGGAAACGGTGAAATCAATACAATTGAATACTATACAACCTTTAAAGAAAACTAGATCATAAAACAGTTTATGTGCTGATTACATATCTGGTTATTGATTTATAAAAATATGTGCATTTTTACATACTGTTGAAGTGCTCTGTATCACTAATCTGTGTGTAGTGCAATGCCTTTTCTATGGTAGGTATTTAGTAATATTTATTGAATGAATGAAGGAACCAGAAGTAAATTTAGAGAAATGCTTGGAATTTATATTCATCAGATTTCTTTTACTGGTAAAGCTGCTTAAATACATAACAAAAGAGTTTTTAAAAAGATTATCTTTTCAATTTCATGTCTATGAAAGTAAAGGAAAGAAATACTAAAATGTTAACAGTTGTGGTGTCTGAGTCATGAACTACAGGTAATTTCTATTTTCATTTACCAACTTCTCTGTATGTTCTCAATTTTCTACAATAACCATAATCAAGGAGAAATGATTTGTTTAAAGGATCATCCTGAGAGAGCAAGTTACAAATCCAAAGGAATGAATCTGTTGTTGAAATTGCAGTTAAGCTTGGGGGCGGGGTATGTCTGGCATCTCTCAAAGCTCGCAGCACAGACCACTGCCAATCCAGTCCTACAAATACAACTGGCTTTGGTATTCAGACTTCAAAAGTGAGAAGCAGCCACTACAAGTCTGACTGAAGCCTATATAAGTTAGGGAGGCACGACTGTGTTTTACATCAGTCATGCTTGAGAAAATAGATGATATTGTTATCTTGAGAGGGTGCAAAGAAAGCACTCACTGAAGTGTGCTTTTAGTAGTAAAACATTTAAAATAACCAAAATGTCCTTCATAGAGAATGTGATCCCCAAAATTCATATGTAAAAACCAAAGGAAATGTATGGTTCCCTCATCTTCTTAGTTAAGACTAGAATGCCTGGAGAATGTTCACCTTAGGAGAAGCCGGACAGTTGTTTTGACTAAAAGGTGTGAAGTGGTCATTCAGGAAAGGAAAACTGTCTTTCAAACATGATCACACCTACGTTGCCACTGGGTCAGGGACACATTGGAGAATTCACTACCAAGCATGAAGCAAGATGATGTTGCTAAGGACTTAGCTCTGAAAAGTGAATTAACTAACGTGGAAGCTAAGAATATTTTAAAGAATAACTGCTGTCTATTGTATAGGAATCAAGTTACAGCAACTAATGAACAAGACCTGACAAAGAGATCAGAAAACCTGGTATTTGATAATGGAACACTATGACACAGTAAGTTCTTTACTTGGATTTAATAAATCAACTTCCTGCCTGGCCAGTGTGGCTCAGTGGTTGAGCATCGACCATCCAACAAGAGGTTGCCTGTTCGATTCCTGGTCAGGGCACATGCCTAGGTTGTGGGCCTGATGCCCAGTGGGGAGCATGCAGGAGGCGGCCAATTGATGTTCTCTTATCGATGTTTCTTTCTCTCTCTTCTTCTCTCTCTGTAATATCAATAAAGAAAAAAAAAGATATAAATTATAAAATCAATCAATCAACTTCCTTGGCAAAAAGTTTTACCACCCAAGTAACAGCTTAGGGGGTACTAGGACAAAAATAAACTCTAAGAAACTTAATTCAAAAATCATTATCATTTGGAAGCAAAAACTGTTTAATATTTAATTGTTAAAAATAAATTTCTAAGATGCTCCAAATGAAGCCCTATGTTTATGTAATACCTACTTCTATTTAATACCACATGCTAGAAGATAGTAACCTTTAGCAGAGTTCAGATGCAGTTTAAATAAAGCAGTGTTTTGATCAGTTCAAAGTAAAGCATGGCTGTGTATAAAGGGCTCAACCTCCAGTCTGCACCGCTAAGTGGACCCAAGGTCATGTTGCTCTGGAAACAATAAAGTTCAGATAGATGCAGAATGTTTGTACAGTGACCCTCTTATTTAAAACTCTATGCCTGGGTTGTAAATTAAGGCCACATCTCTGTCAGAAAGGACTTAGATTCTCCAGGCAAGAGACAGATGCTTCGTTCTTACTGATATAATTACACACACCAAAGTTCCTGATATCTATGATTGTAGAGAACAAAGTTTCTCAGTGAGTAGGAAAGCAGTAGTCACTCAAATAAGGCGGCTATTATGACATTTTACAGCTGCAGTATGTCCTTAGGGGACACTGTATCCTGTTAACTGTGCAGCTGGCTTTATCTCTGCCTATTCTTCCAGCCTGATGAATGGCTGGGCAGATTGTTACCTTCTTGGTTTGAGCTAATTTTTACTTTCTTATGGGCAAACAGTATACAAAGTGCTTTGCATATGTTATTTCTTTCAATCTTTGCAACAATTCTTTGCTAGCATCCTATTTACCAATGAGGACACTGAGGCTTGGAGGTGTTTAAAGTGGTTAGTTCAAAGTCACACAGCTAGTAGGTGGCAGAGCCATTTCAAACCCAGGTCTGCCTAACTCTAAACCTAATCTTCTTAATATCTATACTTCAAGCAAATGTAGAAATTAAAGACTATTCAAAGGAAAATTGAAAAAATTCATTTTGTGAGAAAGTGGCAGGACTCTAGATTGGAACAATTTTTCTGGAGGTCAGTTTGGGAAATCTGTAGTAAAAAAAAAAAAAAAGCACGTACCCTGCCCTGGCTGGTGTGGCTCAGTTGGTTGAGCATCATCCCATGCACGAAGAGGTTGCTAGTTCAATTCCCAGTCAGAGCATGTGCCCTGGTTGTAGGGAGCATGCAGGCGGCAGCCAATGGATGGTTCTCTCTCGTTGATGTTTCTCTCTCTCCCTCTCCCTTCCTCTCTCTCGCTAAAATCAATAAAAACATATTAAAAAAAAAAAAAAAGCATGTAGCCTTTGAGCCAGCAATTAATCTTCTAGGAATTTAACACAAGAAAATAATTTTTAAACTGTGCATGCATTAGAATTACAGAATTATTTGCAAAAATAAACACATAAACAAAAAAACAGAAACAATGTAAACATTTTCCAGTAAGGGATTAATTAGTTAAATGGTTGAAGAGATACACAATGTAAGAATATTCAGCCATTTTGATGATGAAAGTATATTGTACAATAAAGGACACCAGATTATCAATGAGCATTTATAGTGTGATTCTATTATATAAAATTGAATACCTTACTGTATTTGTATTTGCAAATATACAGTTGATGTGTGGAAAGGTGTTCACTATGTTTTCTCTGGCTCAATAGTTTGTGTTTTTACTTCTTTGTACTTTTTAAATTTTTTGAATATTTTATAAATTTGTTTCATTATTACAAAACAAAAACTATTTGAAAAATAAAAAACAGTTTCAAAGTTAAATCAGTTCTTGCTTCAGTAACTGGAGTTACATGTACCCTAGCCAGATTTTTTTTTAGAACTGGGAATCTATTATGCTTTGGAGAAAATTCAACAGGTATGTTACAGATCTTGGTCAAATAACTAGTATGTTTCTATTCTACCATAAGATTATTACTATTATTATTATTACTGTTATTTTTGTTCATCCTCATCCAAGAATTTTCCATTGATTTTTAGATAGAGTGGAAGGGAGGGAGGGGATGGAGAGACAGAAACATCAACATGAGAGAGACACATCAATTGGTTGCCTCCTGCACGACCCCAACCAGGGCTGGGGATGAAACCTGCAACCCAGGTACCTGCCTGACTGGGAATCAAACCCACAACCCTTTGGTCCAGGGGCCAACGCTCTAACCGCTGAGTCAAACTGGCCAAGGCCAAAGGATTATTATTATTATTATTATTATTATTTTTTATCCTCACCTGAGGACATTTTTGCATTTATCTTCAGATGGAGCAGGAGGGAGAGAGGGAGGAAGAGAGAGAGAGAGAAACATCAATATGAGAGAGACACATCTACTGGTTGCCACCCACGCGACCCCAACAGGGGCCGGGAACAAACCGCAACCGAAGTATGTGCCCTTAGCAGAAACCAAACCCAGGACTCTCTGGTCCGTGGGCCGACGCTCTAACCACTGAGCAAAACTAGCCAGGGCCTAAGGATTATTATTAATGTATGGGGTCAATAGGACCTGAACTAAAACCATATCTATATGGGTTATAAAAGTTAAATGTCTAACATTTTCATTTAATAACTCTCTTCAAAGCACTTTCATTTAATTGCAGTCCTACTTGTTGATTGGAATTGTGCTTTGCGAGTAAAGGAACTTTCACTTACATGGCTAATGTAAATAGATTTCTGAGAGGTGGCTGTGGGGTGCAAGGAGTAAACCTAATAAATATTTTGCCCCTACATTAATAGTCCCTGGGGGGTTAGTTGCAGTAAAGGAAGTGGGCCCTTTTAAGAAAAGTAGTTGGAGCCAGAGAAGTATTGAAAATGGCCTAAGGAGAGAAGACCAATTGGGAGAAATAAAAGTGGATTATAAACTCATGAAAAGATGCTCAACATCACTAATCATTAGGGAAATGCAAATGAAAACTACAATGAGATACCACCTCACACCCATTTAGGATGGCTACTATAAAAAACAAACACACAGCCCTGGCCAGTTTGGCTCAGCAGTTAGAGCATTGGCTCGTGGAGCAATGAGCCACTGGTTTGATTCCAGTCAAGGGCAAGTACCTTGGTTGTGGTTCGTCCCCAACCGGGGCCAGGGTCATGTGGGAGGCAACCAGTTGATGTGTGTCTCTCACGTTGATGTTTCTCTCTCCCCGTCCCTCTTTCTCCCTCCTTCCTACTCTATCTGAAGATAAACAGAAAAATATCCTCAGGTGAGGATTAAAAACAAACAAAAAAATGCACAGACCACAACAAACATTGGCAACAATGTGGAAAAACTGGAGCCCTTGTGCATTATTGGTGAGAATGTAAAATGGTACAGCTGCTGTGGAAAACAGTAAGAAGATTCTTTAAAAAATTTAAAAATAGAATTACCATATGACCCAGCAATTCCACTTCTGGGTATATACCCAAAAGAATTAAAAGCAGAGTCTCAAAGAGATATTTATACAACCATGTTCATTCAGCATTATTCACAATAGCTAAAATGTGGAAACAACTCAAGTGTCCACTGATGGAAGAATGGATAAGCACAATGTGGTATATACATAACAGAATATTATTCAGCCTTAAAAAGGAAGGAAATTATGCAATATGCTACAACATGGATGAACCTTGGGGACTTTCTGTTAAGTGAAATAAGTTAATTGCAAAAAGACAAATACTGTATGATTCCATTTACAGTAGTCAAAATCATAGAGACAGAAAGTATAATGGTGGTTGCTAGAGGCTGGGGGAAGGGAGTTATTGTGTGGGAGGTATAGAGTTTCAGTTTTACCAGATGAAAAGAGTTCTAGAGATGGATGATGGTAAGGCTGCACCACAATGAGAATGTATGTAAGACCAGTGCATTGTACACTTAAAATAGTTAAGCTGGTAAATATTATGTGTATTTTAACACACACACAAAGAAAAGAACTGGGTTATAATTGTTTTTGGCAAGTGGTTATGATTTGTAGAAAAAGTCAATGGGTTTTACTTAAGAAGGAGTCTTACCCAGTAAAAAGTTATTTTCTTTAGCATCTACGGATAGTTATGACAATATAAGTAATACCTTACATTTTATTCATCATTCAACAAAATCTCACCACTGCATGTCCTAAGTATGTTTTAAAGTTAATTGGCCCTGAGCTGCAGGCATGGGGCCGAAGGGGTGGGGGGAATGAGGGGTTGCTGGAGGAAGGTGATGTAGGTATTATTAACAATTGAAGCTGTGGAAACAAACTAAGTCAATCTAAGTGAGAGGAAAGGAGGGGAAAGAATAAAACCTTGAGGATACCAACATTTTTTGGCTTTGTAATAAAGGAGCAGCCAAGGAAAGTGCTGGCAAAGGGAAGGTCAGAAAATAGGTAGAGAAAGGAGAATGATGTAGAAGACAGAAAGGAGAGTTTCAAAAAGGAGTTAGCAGCATCAAGCGCTGTAGAAAGACCACATGATGGAGGACTGAAGTGTCCATTGGATTTGGCAATCAGCAGTCACTACAATGTAGCCCCAACAGGAGTCAGCATTAGCTGTGCAAGTGGCCGGCTCACTTGTAGGCACCTTCATACAGTCTGGATTGGACGAGAGTGGGAGGCAGGTCCTACATAAAGTGACTGACCTGGCTCTTACTGGGGATGGGAACTCTGCAGGTTTCTAGAGGTCTTGCTAAACCAGGTGAGGGAAAGAACTAATGAAATGCACCTAGGGTCCCAGTAACAGGTTTTTGCCAGGAATCAGTTGAATGAATATATAAAAAATAAATGAATGAATATATGAATGAATGTGGGTTGTTTCATGCCAAAGACCAGAAGATGTTGATCTAGGGCATGGCTGTGAATGGTGGCAGGATGGAGTACCTGCCTCTAGAAGAAGTTGCCTACCGCCTCAGAAAGGGGCCAGGGAGGTTGGTGTTTTCCAGGCAAAATCAGGTTTCATTTTGAAGTGTGTGTGTGTGTGTGTGTGTGTGTGTGTGTGTGTGTGTGTAGGGAGGTTGCTTTAGGGTAGAAAACACTGCAAGAGAAACAGTGGAAAACGTTGGGGGACAGCAGCAGCAGGACAGGATTGAGGTAGGGGAAGACAGCTAACTGGGAATACGAGTGCAGGAAAGGATAGATGTGCGCTTCACAAAGCACTTCTGCAGCCAGTGACTCATTCATCCTTAGGACAAGCGGGAGATCGGTATTATATTGCCAGCCTTTGGAATGAGGGACACTTTCCAGATAAAGCCATCATGGCTCAGAAAGCCTGTTCAGCAGCTGTTTGATTCCTCTGGTGACAAGAAACACTCTACTTTTGGAAGTAGCACTAACATTATGGAATTTTTTTTTAAGCCGGTAGAAAAGAAGAAAGGTGTGGGCCCCCTTGAGGGGAAAGTTCTGTCAATGTTAGACATCTGGAGTAATTCATACAACTGCAGAGCCAGATGTGTCAGTCAGATCTTTTCATCTGTAAAACGAAGTGGGCAGATGATCTTTCTCTCCCCTTGTCTAACAGCCCGTGAAATCATCTAGGTAACCACCTCCCAATTTTACAGAATAAAAAACGAGGCCCGCGGGATGTGTCTCGCTCAAATTACTGCAGGGACAGGCCCAGAACCGACTCCTCCCCGGCTCTCGCCTCTCCGCAACCTTCTCGGAAAGACAGGAGCTGCGGGAGGCTGCAGGCCGGGCGGCCTAGCTCAAAGCACCCTGGGGCTGGAGGCCGCTTCCCGGCAGCAGTCGGAGGAACGCCCCGAGGGGAGGGCAAGAGTTAGGGCCTCCTTTCCCACACTTCGTTAGGACGAGGGCCGGGGTGGGAGCGCGACACCCTCCCTGGGGCCTGCGGCCGGCAGAGGGCGCGGGGCGGCTCCTCGCTCCGCCGCCCGGCGGGTGGGGAGCGCGCTGCCCGGCGCGCGCCGTCGGAGCTCTCGGGCACCAGGTCGCCGCGGCCCGGACTGCCCCAGAGCGCAAGGGCAGCGCGGCGGGCGGGGCGGGGCGGCGGGGAGCGGGCGGGGCGGGGCGGGGCGGGGCACGGAGGGGGCGGGGCCGCGAGCGGGGGGCGGCGGCGGCGGCGGCGGAGGAGGAGGAGAACATGGCGGCCGCGGAGAGCGGCTGAAATGCCTGTTCTTCAGGCCAGGCGAGCGGGAGTCTGACGCGATTCGCCCAGCCCTCCCCTCCGACGGCTGGACCGCAGCCTCGAGCGCCTCGGCCGCTCTGTTCCCTGCTGCTCCCTCGAGCGGAGCCTGCGCCGGGTCCGTTCTGCATCCCCCTGCGGGGGGACCCCTGCTCCGGAGGAGGGGGCCCGAGAGCCGCGGCGGCGGCGGCGGCGGCGGGCTCCCGGCCCGAGGAGTCGCGGAGGCCGCGGCGGTGCCGCCACGGTCGCGGGCGAGCGCGGCGCCCGTCAGCACGACCCAGAGGCGGCGGCGGCAGGTGAGTGGCGGGCGCCTAGCCTCCCGGTGGGTGCAGCTGTCACGAGCCGCGCGGCCGCCGAGGCCCTAGGGGGCGGGGAGCAGCTGGCGCCCCTCCGCCCCCTGCTCTTTTTTCTCTCCGTTCCGTTCCCCCTCCCACTTTCCCCGATTTCTCCCTCGGCCTCGCGCGGCTGGAGGGGGCGGAGGTCGCAGCTGTCACGGCACCAGCTGGGGGCTGCGCCCGCGGAGAGAAATTGCTGCAGCAGCGACTTCTCTGCCCCCTTTCCCAGTTGCCCTAGTTAGCGCGGACAGGGCGAGCATCCGCGGAGGGTGCGCGAGGCTCGCGGCCGCCGGCCCGGCGTGGGGAGCGGCGCCCCGAGCCCGCCTGCGCTCCCCGCCGCCGAGAGGGGGAGCCGGAAGTCGGCGCGGGCGCCCCTCGGCCGGCGAGCGCGGTGACCTTGGCCGGCGGGTTAACCTCTCGGAGTCTCGCTTGCCCGGACTGCGAAATGGGGATGACCATGGCGTGCCTTTCCGTAAGCGCAACCTTCGACGGCGCTTCTATTTACCCCAGCACACTGGCTTTTTCGTTCTCCCGACGAGGGATTTCGGAGGCAGACATGGGATGGATAAGTGAGATTTTCCTATTAGGGCTAGGGTTTGGTCCCCTTCCCAGCATTCTGCTGAAAGGACCTTGGAAGGGGAGCAAACATGTTGATTGGACGATTGGGAGGTGGGATAGTTAATGGTCAGCGACAGAACTCCAGCCGTTCCCTAGTCTCTCCGAAAAGAAACGGAGAAACCAGACATCAGGCTCCCTAGACCTTACTTACCCACCCAGCTATGGTTTTCTCTCCCCCTTGTTTTTATGTATTTATTTACTTATTTTAAAGCAGTCATGCCCATGAGCTAGAATCTGCCTGGGCTGACGATGTTACAGAGAGACGGAGGGTTTGACAATAAAGCCTGAGTGTGTGACAAGGACAGTCCACAGTACTGTGGCTGCAGAGTTTGGTGGGGAGGAAAACTTTAAGCTGAAGGATCTTTTAGCCTTTCATGCTTGGCTCTTTTTTATTATAGAGGCTTTGAAGAGGCAGGTGTCCTTGTGGAGAAGGTGACATTTTTTTTCTTTTAAGAGGGTGAGTTTTTTAAGTTGAGTATGATGATAGTGAATGAAGAGTTCTTGAGTGAATTGCAGCCCCAGCACCCTCTGTAGATGCCCAGAGTAATCTCTGTGGGAGGATTTGTGAGGGCTGAGGTTTACACTTCAGTGATTAAGAAATCAAGTGTCTGTGTAAAACATCACTGTGGGGAAGCTTAAATTATCCTGGACTGTTGAAGGGATGGGTTTCAAGGGTTAAATTTGTTTGAGGTGTGTCTCCTCTTCTGGAATTGGTTGGAGGTTAGTCTCAAAAAAAAAAAAAAAAAAAAAAGTTGGCCAAAGGGGCCTCTCAGCTTATTTCACAGAAGCTATGATGTAGGAAGGAGGTCGGATTTCTTCATGTTGAGAATAATGTGAGAAGAAAGTATTTACTTGGATCTTTTGGCTCTTCAACTAGAAAAAGTTTTGGGTTAAAGGTAGCAGTGGGGTGTGATTCAGCTTAATAAATGGGCATTCCTTGAACTGTTTGTTATAAACAATACAATTGGAAGTGTGTCTGTTTTATCTCCTGTACTTTGTGGAAAGGTCTAATTTGGTTTAATGAGCTAGTGTCTGAAATGTTTTCCCTCCATTTCTTATTCAAACTTTATGCTTGGGGAACAGTGGATCAAAAAGGGAATATATGGTTTAGAGAGAAAATGCAGGGGTGTTGCTTATAGGAACAGGTGTTTGGTTTGGTTTCTGTAGACATCTTGCACTGCTACTTTATTACATTTATTTAACACACAATGAAGTTTGATTTTTAAGGTGCAAAACTTGAATTTTGCATACTTTATAGTTAATCTCTTCCTCATTTCTTTCTGAGAAAATCTGTAGGATTGTGTCTTGTGTAGTTTAATTTGCTTCTTGTGTAGTTTAAGCCAAGGGCGTATTTTAGATCTGCATTTTTTGGGTAAGTGGTTTTATTGAAAAAAAGTGCCTGATGGAACTAATGGTGATTGTTCCACTTAAACTGGGATTATATAGACAATGCATTTTCCTCCCTCTTTCTGCCAACATTTGTTTTTCTTTCTCCCTCAATTCCAGGGTTTCATTTCTAGAAGTCTAGGCTGGAAACCGAAGCAGCAGTTTGTATTATCCCAAGAATTTGCCTATGCCAGGAAGTTGTAAGGGTAGCATGAAGTGGGTATGATATAAAGATACTGTTACTACTGAAGACATTGAACTGTTTGTTGAAGGAGTCTAGGGTCAAACTTTAATTTTTGTTGAATTTCCTGTTTTCTATGTATGTGTTAATCTTTTGGTGGGCAGAGGATTGGGTTGCTATGGTGCTGACTAGTATATATTGTGAAAGCGTTGGCAAAATTTCATGCTTTCCCTCTATAGGGCAGGGTGTTAAACAAGCCTAAATAATTTAAAGATGTTCCCAGGATGGAATGTTCTCTGCATGTACTCTTGATCCTGTTAATCCAGTGCTCGGTCTTCACCAGGACTAAATGTTGAGTAAGTGATGAAGGTGGTGTAGAGGTGCTGAAAGGTGGAGTGGGGAAGAGAGGATATTGGACATTCTTTGAAAATCTTTTCTCTATTGTATTATGTATCAGAATATGACTTATAAATGAATTTTAAAGAACATTTTAACCCTCCCTTCTCTATGGTCATCAATTTCATATACCCTCCCTAGAGAGATATTATCTGTGTTCCTTACTTTAGTTTGTCTTTTTTGCCTCATCATCCAAGGACTCCACATTGTTTGAATATGTTGCATATCTTATGGAGTTCGTTGGCTTTAAACTGTATGGCTTAATGTATCCTTCATTTTGGGGCAAGAATGGGAGGTCAATAAAAGTGCATACCACTGAGTAGAATCCCCTAAGTCATGAGGTGTAGATCCTCGGGATGCTCATTACTGTCTTGGCAGGGATTTTTGCTTTCTATATATGATAATCATAGGAATTCTCAGAGGGCCATCCACTGCTTTCATGGCAGAGGTCCAAAAACATGTGGTGGGCTCCTTTTCACATTCTGGCTCAGAGGGGAGTGTGGGATTGGGTGAAATACATGTATTTCAGGAGTTAAATGACAGAGCATTATATCCCTTCTGGTCTGTAGAACTATACAAATTTCTCCCTACTTTTTACAACCTTCCTACTTACTTGGACAGACGAGACTGTAGGGAGGGATTTCTTTATTGCTTTTCTTCCAGGTTAACCAGTAGCTTAGCCCCTGGTCACTGGTCACTGAGGATCTCGTGGTCTCTGACCTTCTTTCTCACCATTGGAGATGAGGGCTAGTCACTTCAAGCTTTCCCTTTTCTCTTTTTTATATTTTAGTTAGACTTCGTGCCTTTCTCTCAACATGTGGGGTCAGAGGTCGTAAAAAGGCCTAGTGGCAATTGGGTACCATTCTTGGTTGCTTAGTTTAAGAAGGAGGTACAGATTTTTTCTATAGTTGTGGACATTGTTTTCTGGGTGCACAGTGTTTGGATTAATATAGAATATAGAATGATTACTTTCTATTTCTGCAGGATACATGATTGAACAAGAGAAATTATTATAAAATACTGACACCAACATGTAAGTCCGATTCTAGAAGTGCAAGTAGAGTGGGCTGTTGTATCCATGCTTCCTCCCCCATACCCCCATCTGCAACAGTATTTTTGAGGCTTCTTGAAGCGACAGCCTTTTAGAAAAGCTTAGTGTAGTTTTCATATTTCAAAGATAAATAGCTTATGCCAAAACAGAAGCTGTAGTCACTCAAGGAGCTGTGGAAGACTTGAAATTAATCAGTCTAGTGATCCTCATTCTTAGATATACTACTTTGATTTAGTCACTCCTATGGATTTATTTCGTTGTGGAGGGTGGGGAAGTTGGACTTTACGGAGAAATCTTGAACCTGGCCATTGGGAACAGACAGACCATGCTGCTAACCATAGGTGCAAGCTCAGAGGTGAAATAAACCTATTAACAGGACCAGAATTTTAAAAGCACTGGATTATCCAGCTTCTTTTGGAAATTGAGATTTGACCTTAGACAGGGGATGGTGTTTCAATCTTCCAGATACTTAGTAGGTATAACCTGGGGCTAGTTATTTTATTTTATTAAAAAATTTTTTTTCCCTTTATTGATTTTAGAGAGAGAGGAAGTGAGAGGGAGAGAGAGATAGAAACATCGATGAGAGAGAACATCGATTGGGGGCGCCTCCTGCATGCCCCCCACCAGGGATCGGGCCCACAACCTGGGCATGTGTCCTGACCGGGAATCGAACAGGTGACCTTTTGGTGCTTGGGTCGACGCTCAGCCGCTGAGCCTGGTATAGTTATTGAACCACACTAAACCTCAGGTTTTCATGGTTGAAATTGAAATAGTGTACTGACGCTCATATTGTGTGATCTTGAACATATTATATTAAATAACATGATGTGTCTAGCGTAATGATTGGTACATAGTAAGACTTTGATAATGTTTTCTTCCATTTCCATAACCTAAACCCATCATCAAATTCTCTGATTCTTTTGTTTGCAGTTTCTTGGATTCCCCTCCTTATTTCTGGTTCTATAATCTGGTCCTCATGTCATCAACTCTGTGGGCCTGAGTTTCTTTATCATTAAATGAGCATATTGGTCTCATTTCACATTTCTTCTTGTGCTAAAATTCTGTGATTTGTGGGTTTATAGCTGTTTGCCTGCATGCATTTGCCTCTCTAATTCATCCTACATATATATGCTGAAAAAATTTCTTTCTAAACTGTTTTTTGATATTATTGTTTTTAATGGAGACTCTGTGGACAAATTTATCAAATGTAAATCATTTAAACTGTTATTGTATATCTTATCCAGAAAATTTGCTGCAGCTTGCATATACAGAAATACTTTGTAAACTGTAAAGTGCTTTACAAGTGAAGAATGTATTATAATGCCCTGGCTGGTGGTTAGAGCGTCGGCCCACACACTGAAGGGTCATGGGTTCAATTCCCGGTCAAAGGCATTTACCTGAGTTGTAGATTCAATCCCTGGCCCTGGTCAGGGTGCATGTGGGAGGGAACCAACCAATATGTCTCTCTAACATTGATGTTTTTCTCTCTCTTAAAAATCAGTGAAAAAAAATATCCTCAGGTAAAGATTAACAACAACAAAAAGAATGTATTATAATCACCCATAGATATCTTCTTTGATTTTACATGTTTTGTTTTTTTTATTTAAATTATATTTCATTTTCCTTTATCTCTTGACTTTCAAAAACAGAGTCAAAGCAGGTATGTTCTCTAGAAAGTTTGATTTTTATCACTCCCTTAGCATCACTCAGTTTGTTCTATATATTTCTTTCTTCCTTTCCTCCTTTTTTTTTTAAACGAGACTCCCTTTTTAGTGTATGTTGAATTGCTTTTCTTAATTAGATTAAGACATCCTTGAGATGGCATGAACAACATTTAAAGTAAAGGGGCTTTAATAGTAATATAGGACAGCCTCCTTAATATTATAGATGAAAGCCAGGCATATATAGTAATTTTCATGGGGAACTATGTAGTGGCATTACTTGGGCAAGAACCCAGGAATTTGGCTTCCAGGCTTCTTTATGAAAGTTATTTTTTGTGTGTTTGAAAGGTATTACAAAGACATTTTAAATTTTAAGAATTCTAGTAAACTTTTGAGTAATGTATAAGCTAGGAGGAAGGGGGTATTTTTATTTTTTGGCCAAAAATTGACGGTCAAATATTAATAATAAGGGATTAATTAAAGCTACTCTCTCAAAAACTACAAAAGTGGCCCTGGCTGGTTTGGCTCAGCGGTAGAGCGTTGGCCCGCGGGCCAGTGAGTCTCGGGTTAGATTCTGGCCAAGGGCACGTACCTTGGTTGCAGTTCATCCGGCCCTGGTCGGGGTCTTGAGGGAGGCAACTAGTTGATGTTTCTGTCTCTCTCCCTTTCTCTCCCTCTCTCTCCCTCCCTCTCTCTCCCACTCTATCTGAAGATAAATAGAAAAATATCCTCAGGTTAAGATTAAAACAAAGACAAACCTACAGAAGTGCCTGGAGAGAAATGTCTGCTTTTCTTGTATGGCCGTCATTCAGAGTCAGCAAATACTTATTGAGTGATGTCTCTGAGACACACTGTATTCAGGTACTGCGTTTGCTCTGCATATTACATTTTATGAACAAGGAAACAAGGCTCAGAGAGGTTACGTGACTGGTATAAGATTGCACAGCTTGTAGGTATTCAGGATGACATTTGAGTCTAGGTCTTCTGATCTGACATCACAAGCATACCTTTAAATTGGCTTCTCTCTAAACAGGTTTGTCACACTTGGCCACATTGTAGCCCTCTTTCTCTTGACTCTGTGTTCTGTAGATATGCAGTTAGAACTCCTGTAATTGTACTGCTTTCTGATGACCCAGGAGCCATATATATCGGTTACTTAATGAAAGTGTCATTTTAAGATCTTTCTGCTGTTTCTTATGTCACCCTTGTACTTTTTTTTTTAGAGAGATTGGAAGGGAGAGAGAGATAGGAACATTGATATGAGAGAGACATCAATCGGCTGCTTCCTGCATGCCCCCTCCTGGGGATATAACCCACAACCCCGTCATGTACCCTGACTGGGAATTGAAAAAGGACCTCTCAGTCCATGGGATGATGCTCAATCCATTGAGCCACACCAGCAGGGCACACCTTTGTACTTTAGTTACATTGATTCTTTGGTGCTTCTGTCTAGGTAAGCTTATCTTTGAATGGTTGGTTTTGGATTCTTAGCATTAAAATACTGCCTCTCCAGTTTTGTTAGTAAATAGCTAAAGCTTAGGATTTTGTTTTGTTTTTCACTTGGAATAAATTGCTTGGTCATTCTCTGTCTCTCTACTTGTATTTTGAATGGTTGATCCTATTCTGATAGCTTTAGTATGTTACATCTTACACTTTTAGTTTGCCTATATGGTTAAAATATTTGCCTGCTTTTATTATCAAGCATAGATTCAATTATTTAACAATAGGAGATATTTTACTGTGAATGTATGTGTATGTATATAAAGATAACACACCATGTTTGATTAGATTGTTGAAGGATGAAATATCCTTGCTTTTTGAAAGCACCTGTAGGTGTAATACTGGCTTTGCTTTGGTGAGTTTGGAGGGAACAAGGGAAAAGTTATTTGTTCTGGGAAGTCTAAGTTGTACCTCCCTCTCCATTCCAGATGGTACAGGAAGTCTGTAATTGAATTTCTAAGTAGTCACTCAATCATTCATTCAAGACATAGTTATGTGAGTATTTACTTTGTTCAAGGTGCTATGTTGTTAAAAGATAGGGAGTTAAATGATAAGATATAGATCCTGTTCTTAAAGAGATTATGACCTAAGAGAGGTGATAAGATGAACACAGAAATACCTATAATACTAATTTAATGTGATGAGTGCTATAAGAGAGGTACTGAAATAGTATTAGGGGGACCAGAAAGTAATGTCGTTTCTGCGCGTTTCAATATTTGGTTGTCATTTATCAGTTCATTGTGTACTTCAAAATTGTGCCAAAGACATTTTAAGGTTAGAGTGACTTGTTTACTCGTAAATAATTAAATCTCAATTTTTTTTTTTGCAATTTATAGTGAAATGGCCAGCCAAATACCAGAAGAGGTACATATCCAGCATTGTATACTTTTTGAGTTTCACAAGGGTAGTAATGCAACAGTTGCTACCAAAAACATTTGTGATGTTTATCCAAGTGCATTAGACGTTCGTAAATGCCAAAGGTGGTTTTCTAAGTTCAAATCCGGTAATTTTTTTTTTTTTTCAAATCCGGTAATTTTGATCTTTCTGACTCGTATCGATCAGGAAGACCAACAACTTTAGACAATGACATGTTAAGGGTGGAAGTGGAAGCAAATCCATGTCAGACAATCGAGGAACTGTCAAACACTCTTAACCAACCTTGGTCGACCATCCAAGAACATTTGCAGCAGATTGGTACAGTAAGCAGAGCAGGTGTTTGGGTCCCGCATAATCTGTCCGAAGAAAACAAAGCTAGCCTTGGCTGGTTTTGCTCAGCGGTTAGAGCGTCGGCCTGCGGTCCAGAGAGACACGGGTTCGGTTTCTGCTAAGGGCATGTACCTCGGTTGCAGTTTGTCTCCGGCCCTGGTTGGTTGTGTGGGTGGCGGCCACTCGATGTGTCCCTTTCACGTCGATGTTTCTCTCTCTCTCTCTCTTCCTCTCTCTCCCTCCCACTCTATCTGAACAAAAAATGAAAAAATGTCCTCAGGTGAGGATAAAAAAAAAAAAAAACAAAGCTAACCAGTCCACCACATGCAACTTATTGTCAGCGGCACAATACAGAAGTCAACGATAATGCAAGTTTTTTGATCGCTTGATCACTGAAGATGAAATATGGGTCCTCTATGATAATCCAAAACGCAAAAGGCAATGGCTGTCTCCAAATGAATCGCCACGAAGTACAGCTAAGCCAGGTTTACACCCCGAAAAGGCTCTTTTGTGTGTTTGGTGGAGTATTCGCGGGGTCGTTGACTTTGAAGTGTTGAAACCTGGACAAACTGAATGCAGACCTTTACTGTGAACAATTGGATCAATCAGTCTTTAATTGAAAAGTGCCTAGCGATTGTCACCAGAAAAGGCGTTATTCTGCAACACGATAATACAAGACTGCACTGCGCAAGACGAACCCTGGAAAAAATTAATGAATTGGGGTGGAAGGTATTGCCTCACCCACCATACTCGCCTGATATTGCGCCATCGGATTTCCATTTATTCCGATGGCTGCAACATTTTCTAAGTGGCAAAAAATTTGAAAATTTGGATGATGTCCCAAATGCCATCTCCAGATATTTTGCTCAAAAACCAATTGATTTTTATCGATCCGGCATTGAAAATTTGCACACTAGATGGCAAAATGTTGATAACAAGGGTGATTACATCATTGATTAAAAATAAAAACTTGTTAAAAATTTATCTGTTTGAATTAATGTCGTAAAAACACGACATTACTTCAGATCCCCCTAATACTTGAGGATTCAGGAAAGGAAGCAATTTTTTTCTTTGAGAGAGATCAGGGCAAATTTTGTGGAGGGCTTGGTGGTGGACAAGAGCATTGAAGGCACAGGATGATGTCTATATGAGTGAGGGTGAGGAGAGCAGTCTATTCAGAATGATTACATAGCAAAGATGAAAGGACAGAAATTCTTGGAGTTATTTAGGAAGTACGATGGGGGAAAGTGAAGGAGTGTGGTACCTGCTGAAGTGGGGGAGGGAAGGGAACCAGACATTCTAGGTGCAGTAGCAAGACATTGAGGGCTTTTAATGGAGGGAGGTGGTGGGGTATAGCAAAGTATGTACATCTGGAAGAAAATGAAAAATGTCTGTTTTCCAAATTTATGTAGCTCTTTTTTTTTTTTTTTTAAATCCTCTCCCGAGTATATTTTTCCATTTATCTTCACATAGAGGTGGGGGAGGGGGAGAGAAACATTGATGTGAGAGAGACACATCGACTGGTTGCCTCCTGCACAACCCATCCAGGGCTGGGGACCAAATTGCAACCAAGGTACGTGCCCTTGACTGGAATCGAACCCGAGACTCTTTGGTCCATGGGCTGATGCTCTAACTGCTGAGCCAAACTGGCCAGGGCATTTTCCTTTTTTTTTTTTGACAGTTTTTGTACCCCCAATTTTATGTTTTCATAGTTTTTGAAATGATTCCATAAGTAAGGCTTACCACACTAGGAACTCAGTCATTTTTATGTATATTTGAGAACAGATTATTATTTTAAAAATTGGGTTTTAGAGCCCTGGCAGGTTTGGTTCAGCGGTTAGAGCATCGGCCTGAGGACCAAAGAGTCTCGGGTTTTATTCTGGTCAAGGGCACGTGCTTCCGTTGTGGTTCTGTCCCCAGCAATGGTCGGGTCATGTGGGAGGCAACCAGTCGATGTGTCTCTCTCACATTGATGTTTCTCTCTCCCCCTAGCCCCCCGTCTCTCTCCCTCCCACTCTATCTGAAGATAAATGGAAAAAATATCGTTGGGTGAGGATTTTTTTAAAATTGATTTTAGAGAGAGAGGAAGGGAGATAGAGACAGACATCAATTTGTTGTTTTACTTATTTATGCATTCATTGGTTGATTTTTGTACATGCCCTGACCAAGGACCAAACTCCCAACCCTGGCACATCAGGACGACACTCCTTGAGCTACTTGGCCAGGGCATATGTGTGTTTTTTTTAACAGAAGGTAGTATAAAATATTTTTTCACTGGCTTACACTCTTTTTTGCAGGATCTATTTTTTTAAATGATGTATTATCATTTGGCATCTTAATAGGATGCTGTGGACTTGTTGTTTAAGTGTAAAAATGTTGTGTCCTTGTATAAATATATCCATCTCACTGTACAAGTTGAAAGCCACTGGCTCTCAATATAGTTCATGGTTTATTTTACTGATTTATTTATGCCTTGCCATGTCCAAAAAGGATTTAAGACAGGATATGTCATGAAGAGTCTTGGACCTTTTTCCAGTCCTATTATTTCACTGAACCACTAGCCAACATTACACTGAGGGAACAAACTGTTGAAGACAACTGGTGTCACAGAAGGTGCTGCAGTTGTGTCTTTTGCCAAACTGGTAGCGATTCAGAGATGGATACAGTATAATTAGAGTACCTTTAAAGATAACTCCTCTAAACTTTGATAGGTAGCTTTGACCCTTGGGAGCCCAGGCCCATTTAGAGCAGTGGTCTCTGCAGTAGGGTTTACCTGAAATTATCTGGGAAATTTGAGGTCTGTAAGGAAGTTCGTTTCCTTTCATTCAGTCTGTTGTGATGTTTCACAGTTTATAAGGGCGTAGGTAATTGGATTTTTGGACTTATTATTTTAAATAATAGTATCAACATTGTATTGCAGTTGGGAGTCACCATGCATATCTTTTGTATAATACTTTATAGAAGTTAACTGGTCATTTTGAGGCATAGGGCTTAAGAATTGTCTAACTTAAAGATGACTAACTCATTTTTCTTTCACAAAAACCCAAATATCCCAAATTTACTGACATTTGCTGTGACAAGTGGCTATGAGTCGTATGCTACCTAGCAGATATTTTAATATAATAAACACATTTAATCTATCTCTTTGGGATGAACGTAAGTTATTCACAGTGACTCAAAAAGTAACTACCTTTCAAAAACAAAATAAAATTCAATGTTAAGGGAGAGGTTATTGAAAATGGATATTTGGAACTACATCTATTTTTACTGTATTTAGCTGCTGAAAATGATGTGTGTTAACTTTAAGAACATTTTTATATAAATGTACTTGAATTTGGAAACAACATTGTCTAACCTGTATAAAAACCTTGTAAGTTGGAGTTTTAGTGGTTTTCAGCCCATTGACTGAAAATATAAAAAGCCAGTACATTCTGATTAGTTAGTAAGAACACTGATGGTTACTAGGAAATATGGAAATCTACTAGTTGAATTTTAGCAAAAACCTTTGCATAATGGTGAATGGGATCAAAAATTGAATGTTATGTTTCATTCAGTGCAGCAAGTGATGCAGTTCTTTCCTTTGGTTTTTCTCATCTTTGTGAAGTCTGTTTTTTAGCTATGATAACCATTAAAATCAAATAAAATAGTTATTTATTATAAAAATGAACTGAATTTGGGACTAGACTTTCAAGTTGCTGTATTACAAAATGTGAAAAAAAATTAAAAAATAGCAAACCATGTTCAATCACATTACTCTCACCAAAAGTAGTAGTATAGCCCGGCTGGTGTGGCTCAGTGGTTGAGCGTCAAACCATGCACCAAGGGGTTGCTGGTTCGATTCCCAGTCAGGGCACATGCCCAGGTTGTGGGCCAAATCTCCAGTGGGGGGCATGCAGGAGGCAGCCAGTCGATGTTCTCTCTCATTGATGTTTCTATCTCTCTCTCTCTCTTCCTTCCTCTCTCTCTAAAATCAATAAAGAAAAAAAAGGTATAATATATTAATATTTATTAGGAAGAGCACAAATCTGTGTCATCAATAAGTAAAATAAATGTTTTAAAATTGTTTATTTTGTTATAATAAATGTTACTCTTTTTTTTTTTTAAATCCTCACCAGAGGATATTTTTCCATTAATTTTTAGAGAGAGTGGGAGGGAGGGAAGGAGAGAGAGAGAGAGAGAAACATTGATATGAGAGAAACATACAGATTGGTTGCCTCCTGTACAACCCCGACCGGGGCTGGGAATTGAACCTGCGACCCTTCAGTCCACAAGCCGATGTTCTAACCACTGAACCAAACTGGCTAGGGCAAATGTCATTCTTTAAAATTTTCATTTTTGTATATGCTTTACTAGGTGTATAATTTATTTTTCTGGTGTGCAGTGTATGTATATAAATAAATATACATATATGGCTTCTTTTAAACTGTGGGGTATATAAAAATCGTTATGACTTTTGTATCAAGGTTCTTAACTAAGAACCCTTGGAGTTCATGGACTAAGAATCTCTATATAGGCTTTAGGGAATCTGTAAACATTCTGAAGTTGTGTGTAAAATTTTGTGAATCTATGCATTTCTCTGGAGAGAGGGTCTGTAGCTTTTTCCTAATTCCCAAAAGGGTCCATGACCTCCCCAAAGGTTAAGAAACTCTGCTGTTAAGGACTGAGACCTCAATAACTCCATTCATTCAGTCTTACCTTTTGCCAAGTTTAATGGATATATCTGATGTCATTACTCAAGCCTGCAGTATGACTGGATTTGCAGTCTGTTTTTCCATTTTGTAATAGATGTAATTGCAATGCCTTTGGCCTTTACATATGTTTGAGCTCTTTTTGTTACATAACTACCTGGCCATCATCACTTGGCTCCTGTTATATATCATATCCCACTACTATCCCCCCAAACCCCAGTGAAAAAGAGTGGACCTTTTGTGAGTATGGAGATGGGAATGCACACATGTATAGAAGAACCCAGTATCAAGTCAAGTATAGGGAGACCTGCTGTGTAGGCTGGAATTCACAGTTGCTGTGCTTTTAACCTCATTCTAGTATTTGAATATCAGCTTTCTAGAGTCCTTAGGGTCTGATTTGACATACGCTAAA
The DNA here is from genome assembly GCA_030848825.1 of Tadarida brasiliensis. NCBI lineage: Eukaryota > Metazoa > Chordata > Mammalia > Chiroptera > Molossidae > Tadarida > Tadarida brasiliensis. The sequence goes on along the minus strand of CM061270.1, from coordinate 64,518,374 downwards.
AACAGTTTTCAAGTTCACTTAGCTCCTTAGATTTGGTCTTTTTTTAAAAAAAAATTCCTCAATGTCATTGTTTTTAATTTAGGCCTACTTATTGGATAGTAACCAAAGTGGTCTCATTGGCCCCAGTGAGTTCCTTTTTCACTCTGTCCTAAATTTTGTTTTGGGATGATTATTGTAGTTTTTATTTTCATTGTGTTACTTTGCTTAAAAACCTTCAATGGTTCCTCATTACTGTCAAGATAAAGTTGTTCCTTAGCCTGGCATTTAAAGCTTTCCAGTGTCTGGCACAACCTGCTTTTCTCATTTCACTTCCCACTAGTCTTCCCCAGTGAGCTGTTCAAAATAAAATTGTCAATTTACTGTCCCCTAAACATCCCTTGGGCTTCTCAGTTTCCACCCCTTGATATATTCCTTTCCCTGGAATGTTCTCCCTTATCCTAGCCTATACCTCCTGAAATTCTACCTGTCCTTTAAAGCTCAGCTCAGATTCCAGCTTGCTTTTTAAGTGTTCAGACTATATAATTTGAAAGTAATCTCTTCCTTCTATGAACTCTTAATTTTTATTTCCTTATTATTCATTTGACACTTTATACTGCCTGTACTGTGTGGAATTTTTTGCTTTCATGTGTCCTATCTCCCAAATTAGGGTGTGAAAATGGCAAAAAGAGATCATGTTTTATATTTTATCTTTTGCAATGTCTTACACATGTAGAATTAAAATACTAGCAAGTCATATTGATTAAATCACAATGCTAATTATTAATTGCGAGAAATAGACCCTTTTTTGTATGTGTGCCTGGAATACTCATACAAAATATCCAGGGATTCTCTTTATCCATTTCAGGGTATTTGAGAAATTGAGTTGGAAATCAGATATTGCTCGGAGAGAGTGTAGTCCTACTACATAAGAAGTTGGCTTTAGATAAGGGATGTGTTCAGGGCTAGGGGAGCATGGTGACTCATTGTTCTCCAGTAGAGCTCCACCTGCCATGGATACAGAGAAACATGTGTTCCTTCTTTTCTCAGCTGTACTGGAGATACAAACTCCTAATGTCTGAAGAATACTACATTTCTGTGTTAATTTTTCAACACCTACTTCTCAATAAAATAAATTTTTATTGAATACTTGTGTTTGAATGGTAATATGGGGCACCATGAAGTTATTGTATCTTAGGGTTTCTGCCCTTAAAGAGATTATAATCCCTATAAGGAGTCTTATTTACTTTACTTTTTATTCTTTTAATCCTCACTCGAGGACATTTTTCTGTTTCTCTTCAGAAAGAGTGGGAGGGAAGGAGAGAGAGGGAGAGAGACACATCGACTGGTTGCCTCCTGCACGACCCTGACCAGGGCTGGACCGACCGCAACCGAGGTATGTGCCCTTGACCGGAATTGAACCTGCGACTCTCTGGTCGGCAGGCTGATGCTCTAACTGCTGAGCCAAACCTGCCAGGGTGAGTCTTATTTACTTTAAATCATACATAAATTAAAAAATAATATAAAAGATAAAAGATGTCAGATGGTCATATGTAACTAAAACTAACTAGTATAGTTAGTTGCTAACTGAGGTATGTGGAAATTCCTCTAACATTTACTATTTTTAGCACTCAGTTGAAATTTATTATGTGTCCTTTCCCACCAACCACATTGTAAATTATAAAAGGTAGAGGCCATTTATTACACTAGTTATGTGCCAATATCACAGTGCTTTCTCCACAGTATACGTATATAGTGTGTTACCGATCATGCCTTGGAGCCTAGCATGGTCTGGGTAGGTGTCCTCGAGGAAGTGAAATTTGAATTAGATTTGTAGGATTTGGAGTGCTGCTTATAGCCTAGTTCCATGGAACTTGAAAAAAGGGTTCTGTAGTTAAAATAAAGTACATTTGCTGCACTGTCTGGAACATAGAGCCTCCTTGATTACTGTGCCTTTGGCCCTGAAGTGACCCATATCACTTCCTCTCATAACCAGAAGTAGTAACAGGGCACTACTTAGGGGCTAGGAAATGCTGGCTAGAACATAAGTATTTGGTGAGCAGTAATTGCCTTTACCTCACCAAAGCAGAATTGCCTTCTTTAGAGAGATGACTATCATAATCAGTGGGCCCTACCAGGAATTATTGAAATAAAGAGGAATTGTTTTTGAGTGTCAGTCTAAATGGAATTTTTATTGCTAAATTTATTTGTGAAAAAACTTGTAGTGCTGCCCTGGCCAGTTTGGCTCAGTGGTTAGAGCGTTGGCCCGTGGACCAGAGAGGCCTGGGTTCGGTTCCCGCTAAGGGCACATACCTTGGTTGCAGTTTGTCCCCGGCCCTGTTTGGGGTCGTGTGGGTGGCGACCAGTCCATGTGTCTCTCTCACATCAATGTTTGTCTCTCTCTCTTCCTCCCTATCTCCCTCCCGCCCTATCTCAAGATAAATGCAAAAATGTCCTCGGGTGAGGGTAAAAAAAACACACAAAAAAAACAACAAGAAAACTTGTAGTGCTGAATGGTAGTGTTTGGAACAATTAAAGGATAAATTTTACTAATGTCTCTAGGGGTAGGTATTATAAATTGTTTTAGTTTTGATGGTTTTGCTACCATCTTTAGAGTAGAGACTTGCAGCAGGTAGAAAGTGATTGGTTTCAGTAAAACTGATCCAGAGCTTTTCTACATATACTGTTTGGTAAGATTATGGGGTAAGAAAAGTGTGAGAGGGTATAAAGGGCTTTCAGATACTATTGGAGACTTTTTGCTGTCTGAAGATTTTGCAGATTTTCTTCTTAGTTCCCTGAAGGTCTTTTTCTCCTTCTCATCAATATACTGCTAATTAAAATCTGTTTTCTCCACTTTTCATTTGTCTTTTAGTGTTGGGTTTGATAAGGACTTTTGGGTGGTGGGTAAAATGTTGGCCAACCATGTGGGACTAGGAAGCCTAGATACTTACTATACTTACTTACTCATGAGGCTTATTTTTTCCCCAGTTTTATTCCTGACATCATCAACTCTTAACTTTTTAGACCTTAGGCTTTCTTTCTGGCTACATTCCAACAATTTTCTCCTTTTAAAATTAAAAAATAAATCATGTATATAATACATGGCTATATTCTAATTACAAATTCAAAGAAATGGAAGTATATAGAGTTAAAAGGAGAAAGTCTCTGTAGTGATTTATATGGTAGCTGTTAATTTAGGTTGTCTAGTATCCCCTCCCCCATTTCAGGTCACAGTATCCTCCCCATTGGCCAAGGGATGGGTATGTGACCTCAGCTTGGTCTGTGATAATTCTCCATTCTTTTGGTCACAGTCATTGCTGCAGGGTGGCCATATGACCAAAGCAGGTTCAGATCTGTTCCTTGAGATTGAAAAATAGATGTTGGATGAGGGACAGGCTCATCCTGTTGTAATTTGCAGTTCCCTCACTATTGATAAAGTTGATCATCTATCTTATATGTTTATTGTATATTGGATTATCCCTCCTGAGGCTCTGTTATTCATATTTGTTTACTTTCCTTGTATGATGCTTGCCTTTTTTATTGTTTTCTAGCCATACATGATATAGTTGTATTTATACTAACTGGCCTTGGTAGGCAGCTGACCCTGTTACCTACTTATTTCAGACAGAAAGATATGAGGTATTTGCTCAACACTCACTATACAGCTATCCCTGGACATTTAGTTGGTTTACATCTAATAACTTTATGTAGCTGCCCAATTCATTTAGGTAACTCAGGGGTACCTGCCTCAATTGTATACTCTATGGATGCTTAATTGAGCTAATTCTATGGCTGAGATAAGTGTTAGGAAACTCATGTTTTGAGAATTTTCCAAGTCAGAATCGTTGTGACTATATTGAATGGTATAGAACTTTGGGACTCACTTGGAACTTTGTCGATTGGTACAGAATCAGAACCTCTTTTGGAGGAAAATTTTGGCTCTATAAGAAAGTATCTTTTTTGGCTCACCTCCATGGAGAAGTGGGTTGGCTGCATACTTAGACATCTTTAATGGTTAGGTTCCTTAATTTTCATAAGAGGATATTAACCTCATTCTGCACTTGAAGTATATAGTCTACCTGTAATTGTCAATGTCAAAGAGCTTCATTCTAGCAAGTATATCTCCACTTACTTTGCTGCCCAATTTTTATTAGAAATATAGTAATCAGAAATAACACTTTTTGAGAATTGCTTAAATAAACACATTTAATACATTGCTCTAGAAACAATCAGAGTTTTTACTTTGATCAAGCTGGAATACCAAGGAGCTATGTATATTGATTGCATTGTTTTAGACTGGGGTAGAATTACTTTTACAGAATTGTTATTTGGTGTAATGCAATCAGCTGTTATTGAGACCCATTAAAACAAACAGCTTTATAAAATTTAGTACTCCTCTTATTGTAGAATTCTTGTGAGGATATTAATCTCCTTTATCTCAGTGCCCTGTTGATGCTGTTATAACTATTACTATTGCTATTAGCAGCTAATCTGCAGGACTAAGATTGAACAAAAAATGAGCTAATAGTTCATGGACAAATATGCTTTTAGCTAAAGGCAAATACTTTTTGCCTAAAGGGAGACGTCATTGTGGATGAGGGGGTTAGTAATGGTTAGGAGTGTGGGCACTGGAGCCAGATTTCCTGGGCTTGAATCCTGGTTCTGTTACTACCTTGTGTGTTACTTAACCTCTTGGTGCCTCAGTTTTCTCATCTATAAAATGGGGATGATAATTGTGCCTACCTCCTCAAGGTTGTTGGGAGAATTTTGTGAATGTAAACGAGCAGAATGCTTAGACCATGCTTGGCACAGGACAAGAGCAATGAAAATGAGCGGCTGTTGTTTTTTTTACCCCTCCCCCATTTTAAAAAATTGCATAAGATACACATAATATAAAATTTACCATCTTAACCATTTTTAATGTACAATTCAAGCTGCTTTTGTTTTTATCATCATTATTATTAGAACCCATGTAGTAATTTTTTTTTCCAGGTCTTGGTACCAGGAAAAACTGTGTTTCCTTTGACCAGCTGCTGGTTCATATATATGTATTCCATAGTCATCATGATTCTTGTAACCTATGGTATTTCTTTCTTTGCAAGGAATCCCAGTCAAATGTGTTGTTCTTCCCTTACAACTGTATAGGATCTTGTGGCATATAGTTTGTGTGAATTTACCTCTGACTTCGTCTTACTTTCCTCTCTCATTTTTTTTTTTGCCCGAATCTTGTCACTTCTTTCTTTTTAATTCTAATGCACTCTGTGAGCTGTCTCAAATTCTTTTCGGAATAATATGGAAATAAAAAGTAGTCTTCTTTACAGCATGTGCCCATGTTGAAAAGTCAAATTAATTTTCATTTAATTTACCTTAAGTTGTTGGCTGCTTCTTGATGACAGGGAGGTGTTATACTTTTCATTAAGATATCTCAAATCTCATCATAGGATGGGTTACTTCTGGGAAGGTTACTATTGACAGTTAATTCTATTGATGGTGTGGGTTTTCTGTTAAGCTTTAATTACAAAAGTGTTTTTTCTTGGTTTTTTGTTGTTTGTTTTTTCCCCTTGACCTTTGCTTCAGTCGTCTCTTACAGTATTTTTTGGGGGGTGTCATTTTAAGAACTTGTAAACCCTAAGTCTTTAAAAATACTCTTCAGAATAAGACTCTTATCATAGGTGTAACATAGGCAGAGTAAAAGCTATATGTGTTGCTACTGATTTCTTTGAAAAACCAAGATGCTAATGTATTGATTTTCAAGGGAAAGAGGAAATGTCCAAAGCTAAACACTCCTGAATGTTCTGGTTATGTCACTAGTGTTTTCTCTCTCCCAAGCAGATGTATGTGGGGCTGATGCTATTGCCCTTTTAGGGGAAGGCACGGAATTAAAAAACATTTTTTAAAAATCAGGATTGATTGAATTGTCTTTCTTTTTTTAATCTCACCTGAGGATATGTTTTTATTGATTTTAGAGAAGGAGAAGGGAGAGAGAGAGAGAGAAACGTCAATTTGAGAGAGAGACATCAATTGATGGCCTCCCGCATGCACCCCGACCTAGGCTGGAGATCGAACCTGCAACCCAGGTATATGCCTTTGACTAGGAATCAAACCCTTGACCCTTCGGTTCACAGGCCAACACTCTAACCACAGAGGCACACCAGCCAGGGCTATTTTACACCAGGTTCTGTGCTAAGTGCTTTCTATGCATTGTGTAATCTGATCCCCAACTACCCTACAATCCCAGGAGTCTTTGTCTTTATTTTGCAGTTCACTTGGCTAAAAAGTAGTGAAGCATGGATTCAAGCCTTTCTTTTTTTTTCATGTTTCCTCTGTCTGGATTTGCCCCCTTTTTTTTTTATTTTAGCTGCTTCCCCCATTCATCGGAGTAACCCTTCATCCTTCAGCAACCCAGTGTAATGTCACTCCCTCTGTGGAGCCTTTTCTGAACTAATTAATCATTTCACCCTCTGTGTTTTATAGCATCCATCATATTATAATACAGTTCGCTTTTTTTCTTTCTTTCTTTTTTTTCATTTATCTTGAGATAGAGCAGGAGGGAGAGAGAGAGGAAGAGAGAGAGAGAGAGACTTCGATGTGAGAGAGACACATTGAGTAACGGTTGCCACCCACAGGACCCCAACCGGGGCCGGGGACAAACTGCAACCGAGGTACGTGCCCCCAGTGGGAACCGAACCCGGGACTCTCTGGTCTACAGGCCGATGCTCTAACTGCTGAGCCAAACCGGCCAGGGCTACTCAAGCCTTTCTTGATTCCAGTCTTTGTTCTCCCATATCTGTGAAAAGGGGTATAAATATAGCTGCCCTATCTATCTTGTAGGGTAAATGAAAAATTGTATGTGAAAGTGCCTTGAAAAATATTATAGATGTTAAAATGAGAAGTGTGCTGGTTTGACAAACACGAGGATGCTCGGCTGGTGTGGCTCAGTAGTTGAGCATCGATCCATGCACCAAGAGGTCACCAGTTCGATTCTCGGTCAGGGCACATGCCCAGGTTGTGGGCCCAATCCCCAGTGGAGGGCATGCAGGAGGCGGCCAGTTGATGTTCTCACTCACTGATGTTTCTATCTCTCTCTCCCTCTCCCTTCCTCTTTCTGTAAAAATCAATAAAGAAAAAAAAATTAAAAATAAAAAAAACACAAGGAAAAGTAGATAGTAGAGGCCTTTGCCTTTGACTAAATAATAGTGAAAAGTTTGAATGGAAAGAACACTCTGGTCATTTCCATTACTATTGCTGTTGACATGTGGGTGAGTTTCCTTCTCTTGTTAAAATTGACAGTGATAGAAATTTAATGTGTGGTAAATGTCAGTGGTCACTTAAGAGTCTCTGGGTGAATAGTGATGTCTTAGTTTTACTTCATGGGCCATATATGTAGGCTTAGTACAAATATTTTTAAGTGGGAGAGCAAGAGTATAGTTGCAGTTCTTTTTCTAAAAGGATAAATATTAAAAGTAGAGGAGTATTACCTGAATTAGTAATGTTTTATTTCTTTAGCTAGATAGTGGGTATGTTATAGACATTAAAATTATTTTCAATGCCTTTTTTGTATGTCAAGTATTTTATGATTAATACAACCATTAAAGTGCTGATCACTAATATTTGCATGTGTAATAGACTAAGAAATGGGTGTGAAGTTAGTATTTTTAGGTCTAACCTTCAGCAATTTATCAATTTATAACCTTCAGCAATTTGTTATGACAAATTGGTAATGAGTACATGCATAACTGTGTTGAGAAGAGATCTATGACCATTTCCAGCTCAGTGGCAGAGGGTGTTGTGATTGATCACTTATACCTGCCTGGCTCAGACGTACAGAGTTTTAGGAATATGTGCTTTGTTTTTGCTAAACCTTGGTAAACTATTTATCAGAAATCCCCAGGGTTTGACCTGGACACATCTTCTTGGCACTCTGCTTCTTGTAATTCTTCTGTTACTCTGATTCATATTGCCATCTTATATTTCCTATGGTGAAATATCTAGAATTTCATTGTGATATTCCCCAGGAAGATTTCCCATTTATTATTATTTTTATTGAGTTGTAATTCACATACCATAAAGTCACCCTTTTAAAGTATACAATTCCATGACTTTTAGTATATTCACAAAATCATACAACTATAATCAATAATATCAGACTATTTCATTACCCCCAAAAGAAATCCCATGAAATCATACGTGTGACCTTTTATGTCAGGCTTCTTTACTTTACATAGTGTTTTCAAGGTTCATTCATATTATAGCATGTGTCAGTACTTTATTCCTTTTTATTGCCAAATACTATTCTGTTGTACCACATTTGGTTTATTTGTTGAACTGTTGATGGACAATTGTTGGTCTTAAATGGAATTTCTTTACTAAAGGTATATTAGCCTTTGCACTTATCATAAAATGTGAGAATTAGGAGGAAGTTTATTGATCATATATAGTCCAACCTCTTATCAGAGTAGAGCCCTCAGCATCTGTGACAGAAGGGCTTTCAGCTTCTTCCTGGACTCTGAGATGGTTAGTTCTAGATGGTGAGCAGTTATTAGGCTCAGCAATTTTCTCTGGCCAACTCTAGAAGCCCTTGGTATGTGTAAGGAAAAATTTATATGTACTATCAAATGAACAGGCTCCTGGAACAGTGTGGTTCTGTATCTGTGGCTAATTTATTCTGGTATAAAGGCACTCATGATTCATTTGACCAGTTTAGTTGAAAAAATAGCAAATTTTAATTTTCTGGCAATAACATAGTCACATAAGCATTGGTAATAGTCTTCGTTACTTGTATTTTATTTGATTGAACTCTATGTGGAGCAAGTAAAGTAAGCAAGATTGTAGTCTCTAGCAATTGTGACTTAAAAGAATAATATTAATAGAGTAATAAAATTAGTATAGGATCCTAATATAAATAAAATATTTGTAATAAAATATACATATAAATAGAAAGTTAAATATTTTATGGTTTAGATTTTGAAATTGAAAAACATTTATGGTCATTTAGTAAAAAAGTAAACATGGTTAAATGTAATATAATGAATGTCAGGTGAATCTGCAAAATTGATAGTTATATTAACTATTCACAGTTTAAAGTCAGATGGTACCCATTCATTGGATTAAGAAGCAAGTGTGCAAGCCAGAAGGGAGCTTATCATATCTTGACCCTTGCTCAAATTCGGGGCATCAGAGTAAGTTATAGTTGTCAGATCTAGTTTAGCATTGAGAAAGAGCTTATCTTTTATTTTATTTTATTTATTATTTTTTTATTAATTTATTTTTGTTACAGATGTTTCTCCTTTCTTCCCCATTGACACCCTCCTCCCCATCCCCTTACCCCGTCCCCAGCTTTGTTGTCCATGTCCATCAGTTATGCATACATGCACATAAGTTCTGTGGTTTATCTCTTCACTCACCCCCACCCCCTCTTCTGAGGGGTGTCAGTCTATACCCTACTTCCACATCTCTGGGTCTACCCTGTTCCTCAGACTGTTATGTTCATTATATTCCACAAATAAGTGAGATCATGTGATATTTGTCTTTCTCTGCTTGGCTTGTTTCGCTTAGGATAATACTCTCCAGGTCCCTCCATGTCATCTCAAAGGATAAGAGATCTTTCTTTCTTACAGCTGCATAGTACTCCATTGTGTATATGTACCACAGCTTTTTTATCCATTCATCCACTGATGGACACTTGGGCTGTTTCCAGATCTTAGCTATTGTAAATAGTGCTGCTATGAACATGGGGGTACATGTATTCTTTCTGGTTGGTGTTTCAGGCTTCTTAGGGTATATTCCTAGAAGTGGGATCACTGGGTCAAATGGCAATTCAATTTTTAATTTTTTGAGGTAATACCATAGTGTTTTCCACAGTGGCTGCACCAGTCTGCATTCCCACCAGCAGGGTATTAGAGTCCCCTTTTCTCCACACCCTCGCCAACACTTGTTGTTTGATGATTTGTTGATGGCAGCCATTCTGACAGGTGTGAGGTGATACCTCATTGTTGTTTTAATTTGCATCTCTCTGATGATTAGTGATGTTGAGCATTTCTTCATATGTCTCTTAGCCATTTGTATGTCCTTTTTGGAGAAGTTTCTATTTAGTTCCTCTGCCCATTTTTTAATTGGGTTCTTTGTCTTCCTTTTGTTGAGTTGTATGAACACTCTATATATTTTGGAGATTAACCCCTTATCTGATGTATCATTGGCAATTATGCTCTCCCATAGAGTGGGTTCCCTTTTCATTTTGATGGTTGTTTCTTTTGCTGTGCAGAAGCTTTTGAGTTTGATATATATAGTCCCATGTGTTCATTTTTCCCTTTGTTTCTATTGCCTTAGGTGATGTATCAGTGAAGATTCTGCTGCGCATGGTGTCCGAAATTTTGTTGCCTACATTTTCTTCTAGGATTTTTATGGATTCACGAGTCACATTTAACTCTTTTATCCATTTTGAGTTTATTCTTGTGTATGGTGTAAGTTGATGGTCTAGTTTCATTTTTTTGCATGTAGCTGTCCAATTTTTCCAACACCATTTATTAAAGAGGCTGTCTTTACTCCATTGTATGTTCTTGCCACCTTTGTCAAATATTAATTGAGCATAATGTCTTGGGTCAATTTCCGGATTCTCTGTTCTGTTCCACTGGTCTATATGCCTGTTCTTGTGCCAGTACCAGGCTGTTTTGATTACAGTAGCTTTGTAGTATAAGCTGATATCCGGTATTGTGATCCTACCTACTTTGTCCTTCTTTTTCAAGATTGCTGTGGCTATTCAGGGTCTTTTTTGGTTCCATATGAACTTTTGAAATATTTGTTCTAGTTCTGTGAAATATGTCACTGGTATTTTGATGGGGATTGCATTGAATCTATAGATTGCTTTGGGTAATATGGACATTTTAATGATGTTAATTCTTCCAATCCATGAACAGGGTATGTGCTTCCACTTTTTTATATCTTCCTCTATTTCTTTTTTCAATGTCCTGTAGTTTTCTGCAAATAGGTCCTTTACTTCTTTGGTTAAGTTTATTCCTAGGTATCTTAATTTTTTTGCCGCGATGGTAAATGGAATTGTTTTTTTAGTTTCTCTTTCTGTGAGTTCATCATTGGTGTATAAGAATGCCGTCGATTTCTTGACGTTAATTTTGTATCCTGCTACTTTGCCAAATTCATTTATTAAGTCTAGTAGATTTTTGATGGAGTCTTTAGGGTTTTCTATATATAATATCATGTCGTCTGCGAATAATGACAGTTTCACTTCCTCCTTTCCAATTTGGATTCCTTTTATTTTTTCTTCACATCTGATTGCTGTGGCTAAGACTTCCAGTACTATGTTAAATAAGAGTGGCGAAAGTGGGCATCCCTGTCTTGTTCCTGTTCTTAAGGGAAATGTTTTTAGTTTTTGCCCATTGAGTATGATGTTGGCTGTAGGTCTTTCATATATGGCCTTTATTATATCAAGATATGATCCCTCTATTCCCAAATTGCTGAGCGTTTTTATCAGAAATGGGTGCTGGATTTTGTTGAATGCTTTTTCAGCGTCTATTGATATGATCATGTGGTTTTTATCTTTCATTTTGTTTATGTGGTGTATCACATTTATTGATTTGCGAATATTGAACCAGCCTTGCATCCCTGGGATGAATCCCACTTGGTCATGGTGAATAATTTTTTTGATGTATTGCTGGATCCGATTTACTAGTATTTTGTTTAGGATTTTGGCATCTGCGTTCATCAGGGATATTGGCCTGTAGTTTTCTTTCTTTGTAGTGTCTTTTTCTGGTTTTGGAATTAGGATTATGCTGGCCTCATAAAACGAGTTTGGAAGTCTTCCTTCTTTTTGAATTTTTTGAAATAGTTTGAGGAGAATGGGTGTTAGTTCTTCTTTGAATGCTCAGTAAAACTCCCCCGTGAAGCCATCCGGGCCTGGGCTTTTGTTTGCTGGGAGAGTGTTGATTACATCTTCAATTTCCTTCGTTGTTATTGGTCTGTTCAAGTTTTCTATCTCTTCCCAGTCCAGTTTTGGGAGACTATGTGTTTCTAGAAATTTGTCCATTTCACTTAGATTGTCGAATTTGTTGCCATATAAATGTTCATAGTATTTGCTAACGATCCTTTGTATTTCTGTGGTGTCAGTTGTTACTTCTCCTCTTTCATTTCTGATTTTGTGTATTTGGGTTCTCTCTCTTTGTTTCTTGGTGAGTCTAGCTAAGGGTCCATCAATCTTGCTTATCTTTTCAAAAAACCAGCTCTTTGTTTCATTGATCCTTTGAATTGTTTTTCTGGTCTCTATGTCATTTATTTCTGCTCTGATTTTTACTATTTCCTTCCTTCTACTTGTTCTGGGGTTTTCTTTTTGTTTGCTTTCTATTTCTTTAAGTTGTGAGATTAGATAGTCTATTAGAAATTTTTCTTGTTTCTTGAGGTAGGCCTGTAGTGCTATGAACTTCCATCTCAGAATTGCTTTTGCTACATCCCATAGGTTTTGTGTTGTTGTGTGTTCATTTTCATTGGTTTCCAGGAAGTTTTTAAATTCTTCCTTGATCTCCTCGGTAACCCATTCATTGTTTAATAACATGCTATTTAGCCTCCATGTATTCAAATGTCTTTGCATGTTCTTGTTGCAATTGATTTCTAGTTTCATGCCATTGTGATCTGAGAAGATGCTTGATATGATTTCAATCTTCTTGAACTTGTAGAGACTTTGTTTGTGTCCTAACATGTGGTCTATTTTTGAGAATGTCCCATGTGCACTTGAGAAGAATGTGAATTCTGTAGTTTTGGGGTGTAATTCTCTGTAAATATCTATTAAATCCATTTGGTCTAGTGCTTCGTTTAGAGTCTCTGTTTCCTTAATTTTTTGTCTAGAGGATCTATCCAGTGATGTCAGCGGGGTGTTGAAATCCCCTGCTATGATTGTATTGCTGTTGATTTCTCCTTTGAAGTCCTCCAGAAGATTTTAAATATATTTTGGTGCTCCTATATTGGGTGCATATATGTTTACCAAGGTTATGTCTTCCTGTTGGATAGATCCTTTCAATATTATGTAGTGACCTTCTTTGTCTCTAGTTATGGCTTTCATTTTGAAATCTGTTTTATTAGATATGAGTATTGCTACCCCAGCTTTTTTTTCCTTTCCATTTGTTTGGAAGATTTTTTTCCATCCCTTCACTTTCAGCCTATGTGAGTCTTTTGTTGTGAGGTGGGTCTCTTGTAAACAACATATATATGGGTCATGCTTTCTAATCCATTCCGCTACTCTGTGTCTTTTTATCGGAGCATTCAGTCCATTTACATTTAAGGTGATTATTGATATGTACTTACTTATTGCCATTTTTGTTTAGTGTGGTTCTACTCTCCTTCCTATTTCTTTTACTAATTACAGCAGTCCTTTTAACATTTCTTGCAGTGCTGGTTTGGTGCTAATGTATTCCCTTAGCCTTTTTTTGTCTGAGAAGCTCTTTATTTGACCTTCTATTTTGAATGACAGCCTTGCTGGGTAGAGTAGTCTTGGATTCAGATCCTTGTTTTTCATGACCTTGATTACTTCATGCCATTCCCTTCTGGCCTGTAGTGTTTCTGTTGAGAAGTCAGCTGATAGCCTTATGGGGGTTCCTTTGTAGGCCCATTTCAAAATCATTTATTTTGGGGACATTTATTTTGGCACCCTTTGTTAACTTTATTTCTCCTTTGGTATTTTGAGCGATTAAAGGTGATTCATGTTATATTACTTGGAGGAAGGCTGTCTTGCTTGCTTGTTTTTGTCACCCTGTTATGAAAGGAAAATAGAATATTGTGGAAAATAGGGAGAAATATTTAAAAGTAGAAGGAAGAAAAAAAGCACAGAGCAAGTAAAATAAACAAGTAACTAACCATATCTACTCCTGTCCCTAGACAAAAGCTATTAATATTATGGTGGACTTCTGAAAGTTATAGTCTGGATTTATAATTTATTCAGAATTTTTTGGTGTTTTTTTCCCCAAAGCAAATAATTATTCTTTTTAAAAAATATATATTTTTTATTGATTTTTAGAGATAGAGGAAGGGAGAGGGAGAGAGAGAAAGAGAGAGAGAGAGAGAGAGAGAGAGAGAGAGAGAAACATTAATGTGTGAGAGAGAAACATTGATCCCACACGCACCTTGACTGGGGATCGAACCTGAAACCTGGGCATGTGCCCTGACCAGGAATTGAACCAGTGACCTTTTGGTGTATGGGATGACGCTGAACCAACTGAGCCACACTGGCCAGGGCAAATAATTATTCTTTAGTTCATTGGATCAGGAGTTAAAAACAAACAACAAACAGCAAACAGAAACTCTGAGTGAATCTTCTTTAAGAAAGAAGTTATTCTTCTTAGTTCTGTCACTGAGGAATAGCCATATCAGCTCAGCCAGCTGGTACTGTCACTCTCTGAGTTGTTTATGATCTCCTGTGTGCCGCTTCTTGGTGGTGAATAGACCGAGCCTTGCTCTGCATGTTATAAAGGCACAGTGGACCCTGACCTATGAAATGTATTTTTTCTCTTTGTGAATATGAATAGGTTTTTCCTTTATTTAATTGAGGGAGAGTGAAGACAAAAAAGTTTATTTAAGCTGCAGAAGATTATATGTCACCATTGTTAATTGAACCAAACTAATGCCCCCCCTTCTGAAATGTTAGTAGTAATTGTTAGTAGAGATACACTTTTTTTTTTTTTTTTTTTTTTAACTTTGCCTAACTCCCTTTAATTCTCATTCTGGTATCTGACCTTTTTGTCTCTTCTCCTGCCTGTTAGGGTCATCTTTGTCCCTCCCTCTTTTTTACCTACTGATGCAGAACCTTTTTCCCAATGTACTCTCTTCTTTCTGTCCAGCTTTTTGTCATTTCTCATCTTTTTATACCAGTGATTTTTCGTGTATACACTGCTAACCACGTATACACAGCATTTTATTTGGACTACACAGTGTTTTGGTTATCTGTTGAATTTGAAAGGATAGCATGTATTCTCTTCAGTAAGATATAGGCCCCATTTCTTCCTGTTGGCTTAAACTTCTTATTTACACTTTTTTTTTACTTAGGCTCTTGTAGGGACTTGAATTTGTGCTTTTGTATTATACTCTCTGTGAGAGTCCAGGAATAGAGCCATATACATATATTAAATTGATTTTTAACAAAGGTACCATTTTCAACAAATGATGCTGGAACAGTTGGATATCCACATGCAGAATACTGGACTTTAAGCCACACTTTGTACCACATTGAACAATATTAACTCCAAATTCTAGAACTAAATATAAAACCTGAAACTTTAACACTTCTCAAAAAAACAAAAACAAAAAACATAGTATAAAACTTTGTGACCATGAGTTAGGCAAAGATTTCTTAGAACACAGAAGGCACGATCTGTAAAAGAAAAAAACGGATAAATTTGACTTCATCAAAATTAAGAACTTGTGACCTTCAAAAGACCCTGTTAAAGAGTATGAAAAAAACAACTAACAGAGAACTGCAAATCAAAACCACAGTGAGATACCACTACACACCCTCTAGGTTTGCTAGAATAGAAAAGTCAGATAACAACAAGTGTTGACGAGAATATGGAGAAATCAGAAGCTTCATAGACTGCTGATGGGAATGTGAAATGTTGCAGCCACACTGGAAAGTGTTCTAGCAGTTTCTTGGATAGCTCTTTCTTTTTAATTTTTTTTTTTCCTTTATTGATTTCAGAGAGAGAGGAAATGAAAGGGAGAGAGAGATGGAAACATCAATGAGAGAGAACATCGATTGGCTGCCTCCCGCATGCCCCCCACTGGGGATGTGTCCTGACCGGGAATTGAACTGGTGACCTCTTGGTGCATGGGTTGATGCTCAACCACTGAGCCACACTGGCCGGACATCTTGGATATCTCTTTCAATTCCTTCAAGTCTTTGCTCAGATCTTACCTTGAGTAAAGGAGGTGTACTTATACCATCCTATTTAGTGTCACAAGTTTCCCTTCTCTTCTCCTTTATTATATTGCCCTTCCCTCCTATTCCCCCCAATACATAGCACCTTCTAACATCCTATATACTTTACTTATTTTATTGTGTTTATTGTTTACCTCTCCCCACTGAAATGTATGAGGACAGGATAGAATAGTGCCTAGATTAAAGTAATCTCTCATTAATTACTTGTTGAGTGAATGAATGAAATCTGGGACTGACTCCAAATCTCTTGCTCTTAATCACAGTGATGTACAATAGCCTCTCGAACATTTATATTTGAGTTTTCATGATGACTTAGTTTTTATAGTGATGATTCAATAACTGTGTACTACTTCATCTGGTTGTACTATAAACTATTTCTTGCCATTTAGTTTATTTCTGAAAGATAGAGTTATTCATTCAGTAGACATTTAGTATCAGGTTTTGTGTGACAGTCTCATAAAGATGAAGAAAATATGAACTTTGTCCTCAGGGAACTCTCAGACTATAGTGGCAGTAGATATATCAACAAGTATTGTAATGGTATCTGATTAGGGCACATATTAGGGGCATTTTGAAGGTACATAGAGAGTACACCAGTTGTAGTGCCTAATTCTGGGAGTTAGAGGTTGGATCCAGATTTGGGGATGGTATAGAAATGGTAGGAGCAAGGACACCTGATTAGGAAGATGAAATAATCAAAGTGTACATAGAGGGATGGTTTTGGCCAGATATGAAATAGATTGGAAGTAGGCAAATATTGTAAAGGATAAAAAGGGTGAAGTAAAGCATTTATAATCAATAACGATATAATAATTTCTCTAGTAATTTATAAGCTAACACATCATTATAATGGGAGGATGAGGCTTGCTTTTAAAGAAAGATCTGAAAGAGGTAATAACATTTAGATTATATTTATCTTAAAATATATAGTACTCACACTCTTAGGAGAGGGTAGGATTGAGTATTTAGAATTTCTTTAAACTACAGACAGTGGGTGTTAAAAACTAACAGTTGTAGAAGCGAACACTTTTTTGAGTGCCTGTGTACCAGGCACTGCTTTTAACATTTTACATATGTTAATTCAGAATAATATATTTTACCTTAATTATATGTATGGTCCAGTCATCATCTGTAGGTAGAGTATTTGCATTTGGGTTATCCATTCATTTCAAAAGAAGTCTTCATTGATTGTCCTTTCATCTTCTCCTCAATGTCCTCCCATTTGTTTTTATTGCATCTGACCAGCTTTTTCTTTTTTAATAATCATTTATTATTCATAATTACTATATTATTATTTATCATCTTTTTAAAAATTTTATATTTCAATTACAGTTTGCATTCAACATTATTTTGTATTAGTTTCTGGTGTATTTTATCATCTTTTTTTTTAATCTTCACCCGAGGATATTTTCCAATTTATCTTCAGATAGAGTGGACGGGAGGGAGAGAAAGAGAGAGAGAGAATCATCGATTTCAAGAGAGACACATTGATTAGTTGCCTCCTGCACAACCCCGGCCAGGACCGGGGACCGAACTGCAACCCAGGTACAGCCCTTGACCGGAATCGAACCCGAGACTCTTTGGTCTGAGGGCTGAGCCAAACCGGTTAGGGCTTATCATCTATTTTTAAAGCTGTTAAGTAGCCCTGGCCAGTTTCACTCAGTGGTTAGAGCACCAGCCCATGGACCAATGAGTTGTGGGTTCGATTCCGGTCAAGGGCACATACCTCGGTTGTGATTTGTCCCTGGCCCTGGTTGGGGTCGTGCAGGAGGCAGCCACTCGATGTGTCCCTTTCACATCAATGTTTCTCTCTCTCTCTCTCTCTCTCTCTCTCTCTCTCTCTCTCTCTCTCTCTCTCTCTCCCGCTCTATCTGAACAAAAATGGAAAAATGTCCTCGGGTGAGGATTAAAAAAAAAAGCTGTTAAGTAGATTGTTTTTGTCTTTCTACCACATTTGTTGATATTTGATGGGTCAAAATGAAAAAGTAGGTGTCATGTAAGCCTGAGAAAAGTATATAGACTCATTTTTCTTAGTCTTAGAATTTTCCTAACTTCCTGCTTCTTAATATTTCATTCATGTATTGAAGGTTTTTCTCCAATTACAATTTAATCATCTGAACAAGTATGATTGGAAGTCATTTTTCCAAGTCCTACTTATTAGCAGAGACTCCTTCCCCTCCTCTCTACCCCACAACCCCCACTATAAACCAGGGATACAATTCTTAGAAACCATAGGCTATTAAAGTATTTGAAGGCTCAGAATTAGAGGAAAGAGGAAAGTTATGGGACAGAATCCACTTATGGGAACTGATTTCAGACAAGGCTCATGCTGGACTTGACACAAATATATCTTCACTCATATTGTCTGATGTTTTAATTTCACTTTGTTATGTTGCCTGAAGTTCTACTAAGCATAATTTGAATAGACAAATAACCTGCTTTTTTAAGAATCTGTAATCACTTTTATAAATCGATTTAGTCAGATTGCCTCTCCACCTCTAGTTGTGATTAGAAGGGAGGAATGTAATTTTGGAGATCAGAATATTAAAGTAAATTGGGCCCTGGCCGGTTTGGCTCAGCGGTTAGAGCGTCGGCCTGCGGTCCGGAGAGACCCGGGTTCGGTTCCCGCTAAGAGCATGTACCTAGGTTGCAGTTTGTCCCCGGCCCTGGTTGGTTGTACGGGTGGCAGCCACTCGATGTGGCCCTTTCACGTCGATGTTTCTCTCTCTCTTCCTCTCTCTCCCTCCTACTCTATCTGAGCAAAAAATGAAAAAATGTCCTCAGGTGAGGATAAAAAAATAAATAAATAAAGTAAATTGGGACAGTCAGAGTAGGGCTACAGGGTACTATGGTGTGGGGGAATTTGAGGGTACTGAAATTAGGGAAGAGGGGCATGGGGAATTCCGTGCGGAAAGATGGAATTTTCAAAAAACAAATTGCTTAATAAAAAAATACTAGGGATGACACTTTAGGAAGTGACCACTTTTAGGGGGAAAAGTACTTAAAAAATAAAGTCTACCTTGTTCTGATGACCTACTCACTTGCTCAGAACTCAGGTTGATTTTTTAATGTCTCATTTTCCATATTTGGGAGACTGATATGGGGCGAAGATTAGGTTGAATTTGGGAAACATTAAAGCAAATAAAATGTAAAAAAAAAAGCAAGTAGCCCTGGCTGGTTTGGCTCAGCGGTTAGAGCGTCGGCCTGCGGTACATAGAGACCCAGGTTCGGTTCCTGCTAGGGGCATGTACCTCGGTTGCAGTTTGTCCCCGCCCTGGTTGGTCATGCGGGTGGCAGCCACTCGATGTGTCCCTTTCACGTCAATGTTTCTCTCTCTCTCTCTCTTCCTCTCTCCCTCCCACTCTATCTGAACAAAAAATGAAAAAATGTCCTCAGGTGAGGATAAAAAAAAAAAAAAAAAGCAAGTAAAATGTGACTCCACTAAAATTAATGTAGTACAGCTTCATAAAATAAGATTTTGTGGACTAGCCTGCCAGTTGGACCATATGGGAGTAGAGAATGCATATAAAATGTTAAATGACTAACATACAGTTAAAAATCAAGGATACAATTTGTTCTTGAGAACAAAGACCTCATATTAAGGATGAGGACTGGGGAAACAGAATCTGAAATTTGTAAGAGATCTTTGGTTTTTTAGTCTATCTCTCTTCTGCTTGATTATCTTTAGTAATAATGATCCAGAGGTCCATTTACTGGTCCTAGTTCCATTCTCTGAAGTTGTATAGAACAAACCTCTGTCTGTTTTGATACAGCAAGGGTTCAGATATCTGATGACTGCTTTGATGTCTCTCTTGGATGATAGCTATTCTGTCTTCCCATATGCTTCTCTTTTCCAGGTTAATTTTCATGGCCTAATTGTTACTTGTATACTCTTTATTTTCAAACTCTTGGAAATATTTCTAGATATTCTTTAACTTTAAATCCTTTAAATCTTGGTATTCATAACCTCATGTAATGTTTTAAATGTGATTCTGATCAGCTCAGATTAGACTGGATCTACTTTATTAGTGTGACAGAGATAGCCCAAATTTGCAATTAGTATTTTTTTCTTTAAATTACTGTATCTCACATTTTGTTTCCATTAACTACTTTGGTCATGTAAACCTGTAGGTAAATTTACTTGTCTATTTATATATTTATTTTCATAATTGGCTATTAAGCCAGATCTTCCTGTCTTCATTTTAACCTAAGATTAGAGGAGAGAGAATGGTGTAGCAAATCGAGCCATGAAATTTAGGAGCAAAAATATTTTGAGTTTTGCCATTTATTAGTAAAGCATCCTTGGATTTATTTGACTTCTTTTTTTATTTTTATTTCTAAATATGTTTTTATTGATTTTAGAGAGAGAGGAAGGGAGAGATAGAAACATCGATGTGAGAGTGATACATTGATTGGCCGCCTCCTGCACACCCGCACTGGGGATCGAGCCCGAAACCCAGGCATGTGCCCTGACCAGGAATTGAACCAGGACTTCTCAGTCCATGGGATGATGCTCAGTCCACTGAGCCACACCGGCCGAGCTTGACTTCCTTTTGTAATATAATGAGGATAATAATGCCTCATTGCTAGAATTGTTATGAAGATTACATGACATAATCTAGGGAAAGGACTTTAATAAACTTTATTCTAGTGTTTGACTTTTAATTTTAAAAAATGTTTTAAATAAACATTTAAAGATGCAAAAGAATATATTAAAAATGTGTAGCGCCCTGGCCGGTTTGGCTCAACGGTTAAAGCGTCGGCCTGCGGTCCAGAGAGACCCGGGTTCGGTTCCCGCTAGGGGCATGTACTTCGGTTGCAGTTTGTCCCCGGCCCTGGTTGGTCGTGCGGGTGGCAGCCACTCGGTGTGTCCCTTTCACATCGATCTTTCTCTCTCTCTCTCTTCCTCTCTCTCCCTCCCACTCTATCTGAACAAAATGTCCTTGGGTGAGGATTAAAATAAAATAAAATAAAATAAAATAAAAATGTGTAGCCAATAAAGAATTCTGTGTAGTTCTATACAGCAAACACTCATGTATTTATCATCCTTAATTTATATCTAATTTGTTTTTAACCCACTATTCTTCTACCCTTTAAATCATTTATCATTTTTTTTTATTTATTGCATTATTAGCTTTGTGTTATCAATAGAGTCAATGAACAAATTTTTCAATTACTGGAACAAGTCATTGAAAAAATATTTAAAGGTTACCCTGAGGCAGAGCACTGAGGCAGGCCACCCCTGCCCTGTTCATTGGTGAATCCTGAGTGCTTGGTTAATCAGCACTTTCTGGGCAGAGGTTTTATAGTCAGTTTCTTCTCTGCCTGGAAGTACCTTTAACCACTTACTTTCTATGATTTTTTTTTTTTTTAATGCCTGCCGAGGACATTTTTCCATTTATCAGGAGAGAGAGGAAGAGAGAAGGAGAGAGAGAGAGAAACATCGATGTGAGAGAGACACATCGACTGGTTGCCTCCCCCATGACCCTGACCAGGGCCGAGGACCGAACCATAACCAAGATACATTGCCCTTGACCAGAATCAAACCCATGATTCTTTGGTCTGTAGGCCGACATTCTAACCGCTGAGCCAAACTGGCCAGGGCACTTTCTACAATTTTTTTCTCTACAAGGATATCAGAGAGATCAGTATCAGATATATATTCTCTCTAGTATTGTCCTAATTTACAAACCTAATTTTTTGATGGTTATGCTGTGAAAACTAATGTTTCCTAATTTTATGAAAAAAATAAGCCATATTTAGCATAATAATATAACTTAAACTCTTAGATGTTTTAGCTAGTGGTAAAATATACACATTATTCAGTGTAGCATATTACAGATTTTTAAAAATTGGTTTTAAATTTCTCAGATTTCTTTAGTTCGAAGTGCAACCCACAGGATCTCAGAAGTTTTCTACTACTTAGAAATAGCATTTTAATAAATAGTTTCTCACTAAAGATTGCAAAGTACATCAGAGTTACAATCAAAGATTTCTAGTTACAGAATTAACAATAGCTTATTTTTCTGATGCCATGTTTGCCTTTTAACAGTGAGCAGAATATCCGAAGAAGTGTTGGACAAAAGATATTCAATACAGTTTTGATTTAAACAAAAAAACAAACAAAAAAAAGATCAATTTGTTTACCATTAAGAGCTGGAGAAGGATCATTGTTTTAATAATTACATTCACCTTGCTATTTATGTTATGACATTTTAGTGAGTGAATCTGTATTGTGAATAACACTATGGAATATTTAGCTAATCCGGTATTTATTTTGGGAAATAAAGACACATCTGGTGGGCTGAAAAACCTGTTTTTTACACTTTACTTTTGCAATAATATGGCCCTGGGTATCTGTTTCAGAATTTTGGCTTTGGTCCAGTTTGTCTCAGGTGGCTTATTCTTTTCTCCTGCTGAGACCCATTGTTCTTAATCTAGCTTTTGTTTTCACATAGCTACTTCCCACTAGTTTATCATCTCTATGCAAATTTACCGTAATAACATGCATTTCAGTCACTCTGTCTCAAGCTAAGTTAGTTTGCATTTTCCTTTTACTTTGTTCAGTACTTCCTTTAAAATGGTCAAGTCCAGAGTTCATACATATTTAGACTTGGATGTATAGGACTTGGCAAGTCTCTTCAATGCTGGTAGGGAAAGGAGAGATTGAGATATGTCTTGAAGTGGAAAAGTAAGAAAAAGAAAATGTATTTATGAATATTTTAAATAGAAGATCTCTTTAAAAAGGGTTTGATTGCTATGTAGCCAAATTCTTGTGGGGATTTCTTATATATCAGATTTCTTGATAGCTTCATCTCAGCAATGTTAAAGCCTTATAATAATAAAAAAAATGAGCTTACAGCTTCCTGAATATTATGGTGCCAAACTGCCTAGAGTGGCCGTGGTGAACTGCACAGTTGAAAACTATCTTTGCTAATTTTTTGTTTCTAGGATAGGGAGAAGGGAACAACCCTTTTACCAAAAAACTAACAAACAAACAAAAAACACAAAAACCTCTTTCCCTTCCTCGAAAGCCCACAAATATGCATGTTTGGGAAATATACCTTGCTTTCAATGTTGAGATGACTTTTTATTTGTTGTTTAAGGTGTCTGATGAAATTACAGAATATGTCCACAAATGAGCAAGTCTTATATTATTATTATTTAGTCACCCGTTAAAATCAAATCTATGGCCTGAATAATGCTTTTCACCTTTTCTTCCCTAGTTTGAGCACTGGTAGCTGCCTACAAGAGAAGTCTTATTCAAAGGCAAACCCTGGCTGAGAATTGATAGACTAAAATTTAGGTGATAGTGCATGTTGGGAGAACTTTCATTTTCAAGCAGTATTGAGCTGTTAAGATGATATTATCCTTATTAAAGCCTCACATGATTTCTAACAGTAGTAGGATAATCAGTCAAGTTGAATGAGCTTTGTAATGAGAATTAGAAAACCTGGGTTCTAGTGCATGTTCTGTTCAAAGATCTGAGTTTAAGCAGACCAGTTTACCCCTCTGGGATGTAATTCTTTAATCTGTAACATGAGGGCTTGGATAAGTGGTGATGGAAGAAGACTTGACTTGGAGTGGTGAACACACAATACAGTATCCAGATGATGTATTACAGAATTGTACACCTGAAACCTACATAATATTATTAACTAATGTCACCCCAATAAATTTAATAAAATAAATAAATTGCTTAAAATAAAATCATAAGGACTTGGAGATGATGCTCTCTTAAAATCTTTTCTGATTTAAAATGATCACGTAATTATTATACCTTCCTCACTCCTTCTAAATGTATGTGTATACTGTTTCCCTTTCTTTTTCTTGGAGGAAAAGTTAAATGACCACATATCATCGTGAAATTGCCCATTTCTAATTCCTCCAGTTTTGTTGTTGTTCATTCATTTATCCAGCAAACATTTATTAGACATGTACAAGATTTCAGGTTCTTTTAGGTCTGGGAAGAGAAATATCAAGAAGACATAGACTCTGTCCTCAAGGAGTTTACAGCCTAGTAGGGGAAGAAAAACAATGAATACAGTATAATAAAAAAGCGATGTAACGTGGCAGTGTGGTGGTGCAAAGAGGAAGTGGATCTTTATTCTCTAGTCAAATAAGGATTTACAGAGGAGTGAGGACCCCTGACCAGACTTTTTAAAGTTAAAACAACAACAACCCTTTTTCTCCTCAATAAAAGTACTGGATTATTAGTGTAAAAAGAATTAGAAAATATAGATAAGCAAAAGCAGGAAACCCACTGTTAATACCTTGATACCAATCTCTTCCCACCTTTTTGAAAATAGGTTTTATTTGATTTTTTAAATTTATTTTTGAAACATTTTATTGTGGTAAAATACACATAACAAAATTAAACATCTTAGCCATTTTTTAACGTATACAGTCCAGTGGTATTAAGTACATTCACATTGTTGTGCAACCAGAAACTGGATTTTAAAGGATACCTAGAAGACTACAGAGAATCAATCTGGGAGAAGAAGCATTACAGACAAAAGGAATGATGAATGCAGAAGGTATGAAGGTCTGCAAAGCATGTTGTGTATGGCCAATTAGAAGTAGTTAGGTGTGGTTGGACCATGAAGGGTGTTGGATGGGGAATGGGAGATGTGGGGAGTCATCAGTCATATCATGGAGGACTTTGAATGTGATGCTAAGGCATTTAGAGTCTGTCTGTGGGAGTTGGCAGCCAATAAAAGGTTTTAAGATGGGAAAGAGACAGATTGATGATGTGATTTGCATTGTAGAAAATTTATTCTAGCCAATTTCAAGAAGGCAGACTGAACACTCACTACCTTTATGCTTTCCTTCTTCAAGTCTATAGAAATAGTAGAAAAATACATATGTTATCATCTGTAGAAACAAGAAGGGGAATTCTCTGTAAATCAGAAACAGTGAAGAATTTCTGAAAATAGATAGGTGGTCCTGTGGGTAATGCTTATATCCAGAGGCAGGAAGGGTCGCAGAGTAATCAGTAGGGTGATTCATTAGCATTACTGCAACATGAGCAGCCAAGCAGCTCCAACCTCTGTATATTCTAACACCAATTTGGGCCAACCAAAAGGTCTGTTTCCACGTGAGAACTGCATGTAGCAGCTTGGGTCTATGAGACTGGGAAGCACCCTGAGTAACTGGCTATACTCACACTTAGAAAGAAGACCAGGCACTGAGACAGTCCTTGTTGTGTTCTCCACTCCTGAAAGCAATATGAAATGAGTATTATTCTCTGAATGAACTGTACCAATAGAAGACAGGAGAATGTAACAGAATCCCAAATACAAAGATAAGAATCTTCAAATGTTTCAGGAAAGCCAACACCATGAAAGAGAATCAACAAAGAGAAGAACTTAGGGTCAGAAGTTACTAAAACAGAGTTCTAAATCAAGTGTAGATAGTCATTTTAGAGAGATAGGGAATTTACTATATTCTTAACTAAAACAAGTGGTTATAAAACAAGACGTTTATTAAGAAGAGTCAATTAGAGCGCTGGCCGGTTTGACTCAGTGATTAGAGCGTCAGCCTGTGGACCAGTGAGTCGCGGGTTCGATTCCGGTCAAGGGCACGTACCTCGGTTGCAGTTCATCCCTGGCCCTGGTCGGGTCATGCAGGAGGCAACTAGTCGGTGTGGCTCTATCACATCGATGTTTCTCTCTGTCTCTCTCTCTCTCTCACTCTCTCCCACTCTATCAGATGATAAATAGAAAAATATCCTTGGGTGAGGAATAAAAAAAATTAAAAAAAGAAGAGTCAATTAGAAATCTGGGGAATGAAAAATACCATAGTTGAAATGGAACAATCTTTTTGGTGCCTGTGGGGGATGGATTAGAATGGTGCATGATTGGTAGCAGAGAGAACAGGCTCTTTCTGGTGGTTCACTAATATAATGAGATCCTGAACTAAGATAGTAGCAGTAGGGATTGAGCTGAGAAAACAATTATGAGGTGTTAAAAAAAAAAAGAATAAGACCAATTGGTTTTGGTAATGAGAGAGAAGGAACAATCTAGAATAGCCTAGCTTCTTGATTGGTTGAGTGGAGAGGTAATATTGCTAGAACCCTGGTAGCATATGCAAGAGTAAAAGCAGTTTTGGGAGCTGGGGATAGAGGATACTATTTCTCACTTGGATATGTTGAGATTGAGGTGCCTGTGAGACAACCAGGTGGAGAAATGTCTGTTAGACTAGTGAATATATGGCTTTGGAACTCAAATATTTGACTTGAACAAGATTTGGAAGTGTTATGTAGGTGATGATGGTGGTGAATCTTATGCTCATGGGTGAGATTGCTCAGGAAGAATGCATAGACTTTGAAACAAAATGATCACTGCCATTTGAGGGGTATGTGAAGAAGAAGAGCCAGCACAGGGAAGGAAGGGAAGAATGGTTGGAGAGTAAGAGAGGCACCAAGAGTAATGTCCCAGAAACCAGGGAAGTTAAGGGAGTGTCAGCAATGCCAGATTATCAAAGGGTAAATAAGGACTAAGTAGTGATTTGGCAATTAAGAGATAACCATAACAGGAGCAGTTTCAATGGAATGGTGGGGCTAAAACCAGATTGCAGTGAGAAAAACATCTATGTGAGAGAGACATCGATTGGCCGCCTCCCACACCACCCGCCAGGACTGAACTGCAGCCAAGGTACGTGCGCTTGACTGGAATCGAACCTGTGACTCTTTGGTTTGTGGTCCAGCGCTCTAACTGCTGAGTTAAACTGGCTCAGAAAGGGCTCTTACCCTTTTCTTACAAACATTGTCAGGTGTTTTCTTTAAAAAAATTTTTTTTTTCTTTATTTATTTTTAGGGAGAGGGAGAGAGATAGAAACTTCAAAGAGAGAGAACATCGATCTGCTGCCTTCTGCATGCCCCCCACTGGGGATCAGGCCCACAACCTGGGCATGTGCCCTGACCAGGAATTGAACCGGCGACCTCTCAGTGCATGGGTCAGTTCTCAACCACTGAGCTACACTGGCCAGGCATGTCAGGTGTTTTCTTTCATTCTCTTCTAACCTTTTACCTCCTCCCATTTAACTCAGACTTTTCTCCCATCTCTACATTTTTATAGCACTTATTTTATATTTTCATCTGAAAAGATTCATATGATAGCTTATATTCTTGTTTATCGGTTCATATGTTCTCCTTAGCTACTTGATACCACAAGTCTTTCAGGGTCTTTTTGTGTCTTTAACTTGACCACAGTGTCACACTGAAGATGCTCCATTAAGAGTCCTTGAAAATGTACAAATACAGGATGGGAAAATCTTGTTTTGGAATAATTCTAGCAAAAAATAAGTGTGCATTTTAGATAATTAGAAGTTTGGTATGACTTCTGGGCAAATTTGAGCAATCTTAAAATGCATTATTTGAAGTATTATGTTTCGATTACAGGAAGAATTCATTATTCTACCCCAGTGAAAATACATGTATGATTTGTTGTTTGACTTTAATTCTGAATATCATAATTAAGAAAGACATTGGCAAACTAGAAACTTGTTTAGGAGAGAGAGAAAAATGATGGATTTGAGTGCTAGTTGCCTTTCTTTCTTTCTTAGCCACATAATTGCTATGATGTTGACACTTCTTTAAGCCCCCTTTACAACATTTCTTAGCAGCTGTAAACAGAAGTCTTTGGGTAGAGCTTCTAGGAAAGCTCTTTAAAGGAGATAGACTCATCTGTGAAGCCTTGGAAGGAACTCTTGTCCCTTTCTCTTCTCTTCTGCCTAGGACATGGATGTGATTTCTGGAGTTTTGGCAATCATCTTTTGACCATGAGAGATGACTGAGCATAAATGCCATGGGGTAAGGTTGGCAGAGTGAAAAGGTAGAACAAGAGGGGGGTCCTTGGTGTCTATAGACCTGCCAATCTATACCGACCTATCTCCAGATCTCTTAAGTGAGGGGAAATATACCTCTCTTTTCTATAAAACACAGGTTGTTCATGTGCAACTGAACCTATTCTTAATTGACATAGAGGGCCAGTCCACTGACTGGATTACAGCTACTACTGAAGCTAGCCTTAGCAGGTAGAAAAAAAGCTTGTGACCCTGTTTTTACGGTTTCCAAGGTTGGCACAAAGGGGAGATTTTCTGAAAAATATTTTAATAGATCTAAATAATTTTGAGAGAGCCTTTCTCTGACTCTGGAAGAACATGGCCATACCTCATAAAGGTATGTGCAAATAGAAAACTCAGGTGATAAGATTAAGCTGTTCAAAAGAAGGAGTAATTTGAATTTTCATAGTAGATAACTCTCTGCCAAATAGTTATGACATTGCATCAGATGTAAAAAAATCAAATTTTTAGACTCAGTGAGATTTAAGATTCTGAGAACAGAAAAAAGTGTTTGGAAAATAAAATCATTAATATTGAATGAAAGTATAAAATAATAGTGAAAGTAGATTGGCTACTCCAGAAAATCATATTAATAAATTAGAAGACTAGTTCAAATGATGTTTCAGAATTATGGAAAGATACAGATGGAGATTATGACAAAAAAGATAATTAGATACAGTATACAGATCCAAGAGATCTGGTATATATAAATAGGGTGTTCTAGAAAGAAAGAACAGAGATGATGTATAAGTAATCAATGAATACTCAAGGAAGTATCGAAAATGTTGCTAAACTGAAGGCTTGTACTTTTATATTTTGTTGTTATTATTTTTTAATACACCCAAGGATGTGTTTGTTTTTTTTCTTTAGAGAGAGAGGAAGGGAGGGAGGGAAAGAGAGCGAGAGAGATTGATGTGAGAAACATTGATTGGTTGCCTCCCGTACATGCCCCAACCAATAATTGAACCCTCAACCTAGGTATGTGCCTTGACCAGAATTGAACCCGCAACCTTTTTGTGTACTGGCCGATGCTTCATCCAGTTGAGCCACCCAGCCAGGGCTGAAGACTTGCTTTAATTATTATTATTATTATTATTATTATTATTATTATTTGCATCCATCTTCAGATAGAGCGGGAGGGAGAGAGGGAGGAAGAGAGAGAGAGAAACATCGACGTGAGAGAGACACATCAAGTGGTTGCCACCCACATGACCCCAGCCAGGGCGGAGGACAAACTGCAACTGAGGCACGTGCCCTTAGCGGGAACCGAACCCGGGACTCTCTGGTTCGCGGGCCAACGCGCTCACCGCTGAGCCAAACTGGCCAGGGCTATTATTGTTTTTTAATTATTATTTATTTTATGCTGAATTTACTCCCTGACCATAAGTTTTTGTTTCTTCAGTTTCTTCTGGGCTTTTTCTTCCGTGCAACTTCCTCTTCTGGTTTAGGAACAGTCCGCTCTTTTACAGTGAGGATCCTCTCCATGTGGCAGGGAGAGCTCATGCATAAGTTGATCTACCTATGAGCTTTGTAAGTTCTGAACCACATCTTGGGAGCTTTCTTCACCTGGATGAGCTCAATGACCAGAGAATCTACATCTAAATTCTTAAGTTCAGCATCGCTCTGTACATTTTTAAGCATGTGCAGCAAAAATTCAGCACTCTTTTTGGACCACCGACCTGGTGTCCAGCCCGCTGTTTGGCCTGGGCGCACCTACCAACTCCACATTCTAACAACAGAATGGCACACATTGCTTCTGTAAAGTGATGTCCTTCAGATACTTGGTGGCTTTTTGAATAGCCACTGGGTAGTTTCACAAGTGTCCTTAAAGTGAACACGAAGATTTGAACCTCTTGATTTGCATGATATGGGGGGGTTTTCTGGGCCAAGTGAATAGCGAACTATTTTCAGAGGTCACCTCTGGCTGCTTTTGGGAAGAGCGGAAGGCTTGTACCAAATAGCAAATAAGATGAGTGATTATACTAGTTGTGTTTCTTATGTTTAAGGATGAGAGAAAATTTTATGAGTATTCAGGGAGGAAAACCAAAAGATTTTCAGAGGAAAGATAATTAGGTTGGAATCTAGTCTTTTGTTCAATGAAAAATGCTAGATTAGAGAATTCCAGACCTTTGGAATTATGGACAAGTAAAATACTAGTAGAAAATTTGAGTAATTAATATAAATGATCAGCCCTGGCCGGTTTGGCTCAGTGGTTAGAGCGTCGGCCCGCGGATCAGAGAGTTCCGGGTTCGGTTCCCGCTAAGGGCACATACCTTGGTTGCAGTTTGTCCCCGGCCCTGGTTGGGGTCGTGTGGGTGGCAACCACACAGTGTCTCTCTCACATCGGTGTTTCTCTCTCTCTCTTCCTACCTCTTTCCCTCCTGCTCTATCTGAAGATAAATGCAAGAATGTCCTCGGGTGAGGATTTAAAAAAAATAATAATAAATATATATATATATAAATGATCAAACTTTTTTGGCTAAATAAGAATATAAAATGTAAAACATAAACAATTGAATACTTTTTGTTTTAGGTTGATTAAGACTGTCACCTTTTTTTTTTATTGTTCTGAGGACTAATGAAAATTTCATCACCAAATAATACTGATTCCTGGTTTGGAGCTGGTAATTACTGCAGTATCTACAGTGTTGTGAGGGACCTCAGAGTTTAATACCTTAACAAACTGTAATTTATATATATAGGCAAAAGAGAGATTTTCAGATAGACATGTTTTCAGAAGTTATACTAGCTTTGTACTTTTTCTGAAAAAAAAGTATCCAAGGAAATACTCTGTAGACTAATATAATTAATAGACTTCATTTAACAAATTAATATTAAACTTTGTACTGATAGAAGATATTTCATTTTGATTACCTGTTGTAAAATAGTCATTAAATCCAAGCAACAGAAATAACAAAAATAGAAATGCAAAAGTATTTATTTTTAGCATTTATTATGTTTCTACTGTGAACTAATCAGAGAGCTAGGCTCTGAGGATACAGTTAAAAACAAACAAACAAACAAAAGGCAATTTGATTTTTGCCCTGATGGAGCTTATAGTCTAGCAACTGATATGAGAAATAACCAGGTAGTTACAATGCAGTGTGATGGATAGAGATAGAGTAGATGGTGGAATGTGAGCATAGAGTAGGAACCCTTAACCCAGAATGGGGGCAGAGGCAGAGTGGTTTTCTGAAGAGGGAACATCTGAGTTGAGACAAGAAGACAGAAGAGAGAAATTGAGAAGATTTCAGATTAGTTGATTGCAGAGACTACACAGTGAGAAAAATGAACAAATGACACTGGAGAGGTAACTAGGGACAGTATTACACAGAACCTTGAAAACAATATCAAGGTAGTTGGGCTTTATCCTGTGAGGAATGGGAAGCTATTAAAAGATTTTAATTTTGAAAAAGCTATATGATCTGGTTTGTTTTTTAGAAAAATCACTCAGGCTGTAGTGTGGAGAATATCGGATTAAAGCTAGCAACACTGAAGGTAGTGAGATCAACTAGAGAGTTGTCTTATTTATTTGTTCTAATAGGTATTTTTAGGTCAGAGGTGATGTTGGACTGGCATGGGAGGAGAAAAGTAATGGATTTGAGAAAAATTTAGGCTTTGGTGATTGGATGTTAGGAAGATATATAGGGAAGAGGATAGACCTGATCTTGAATTTCTGGCTTGTGTAATAGATAGATGATGATGATGCCACTCAGTAAGGGAACCCTGGAAGAGAAGATTAGGGAAGGATGATGAGTTCAATTTGAGGTACCTATGGAACAGCTAAGTATCCAGTAGATAGTTAGAGAAGTAGGTTTGAAGTTTAGGAGAGAGATCTAGGCTGGAGATGCTGATTTGGAAAATATCAGCATTAGAAGGTAATTAAAATCATGGATATGAAAGATCACTCAAGTAGAATATGTAGAGAAGAGATGATTTAGGTGTAAGATCTTAGGAACATATATCTAATCTGAGGATTCTCCTAATTAGATTTTCAGAAGAAATGACTAAAAACACAGGACAAAAATTTAGAAGACTGTGAGCTAACAATTCTGAAACAATTATACATGTGTACTGGAGTTAAATAAGTAGATAGATAGTGAATTGTGGGATCCAGGTTTCTCACTTTCGGAGAGTGAAGTTACAGATAACCATGAGCAAGCAAAAGGCTAGAACAAACCATGTGGTACTTGGTTAGAGTTAGAGATATCAGTATAAACTCATATTTAGCTTAATATGGTTATGGATACAGACACATTATAGTATGTGTACATGGCCTAGCATACAGACATATGTTTTCTATCTCTGTCTACTGAAAGGGCCTAGAAATAATGATACCCCAGTAGCACTGAGCACACCCAGCATTCAAATTTTGATTTCTAATGCTGTCCTCCAATAAAAAGTACTAAAGCTCCTTGGAAAATGTCTGATTCCAGGACTGGGGCAGGGAAGATGCAAATGAGCTGGGACCATTTTGTAGTGCTAGAAAGTAAGAAAATGCTCAAAAGCTGCCTGGCCAGTGTGGCTCAGTGGTTGAGCATTGACCCATGCACCAAGAGGTCATCGGTTGGATTCCTGATCAGGGCACATGCCCAGGTTGTGAGCCAAATCCCCAGTGGGGAGCATGCAGGAGGCGGCTAATCGATGTTCTCTCTCATCAATGTTTCTCTCTCTCTCCCTCTCCCTTCCTCTCTCTCTAAAATCAATAAAGAAAAAATAATAATAAAGAAGCATCTTGGATTACTTAGCTTTGAAAATCTTCTAAAACCTTTTTGCTTAGTTATTGGGGCTATCTTGTGAGCGTTTGCTGCTTTAGCTTAGTTTCCCTGATTTGGAAGGTTTACCGTTACATTTCCATATTTTTCCCCCCTGATAAACTTTGTGGAGCACAATCTAGCAAATGCTATCATAATTTAAAATCCAGATACTCTGTGACTCAGTAATTCCACTTCATGAGTGCACAGATATGCTTTACAGCATTGTCAGTAGTGGAAAAATATTGGAAACAACCTAAGAGTCCATTAATGAGAGACTGGTTAAACAAAATATGATGTATTCATAAATATAAAATTATTAAAAGGAAGCATGAGGGATTTTATAAAGAATAATACATGAAGTAAGCTCTAAGATACATTACGTATCTTAGTATGCCACCACTTTTATTTATTTATTTTTAAGGGAGATGCTGATTTAAAAAAAATTTTTTTTTCTTTATTGATTTTAGAGAGAGGAAGGGAGAGGGGGAGAGAGAGATAGAAACATTGATGAGAAGAGAACATTGATTGGCCGCCTCCTGCATGCCCCCCACTGGGGATTGGGCCCACAACCTGGCCATGTGCCCTGACCAGAAATTGAACTGGCAGCCTCTTGGTTCATGGGTTGACGCTCAACCACCGAGTCACACCAGCCGGGCACCACCACTTTTATTTATTTATTTTATTAATTTATTTATTTTTGTTACAGATGTTTCTCCTTTTTCCCCCCAGACACCCTCCTTTCTATCCCACCCCACCCCCAAACATTGTTGTCTATGTCCATTGGTTACACATACATGCATATAAGTTCTTTGGTTTATGTCATCCCTCCCCCCACCCCCCTCCTCTGAAGTTTGTAAATCTGAACCATGCTCCTTTCTATGTCTCTGGGTCTGTTTTGTTCACCAGCTTTTTTTGTTCATTATATTCCACAAATAAGTGAGATCATGTGATATTTGTCTTTCTCTGATTGGCTTATTTTGCTTAGCATAATACTCTCAAGGTCCCTCCATGTTGTCTAAAAGGATAAGAGATCTTTCTTACAGCTGCATAGTGTTCCATTGTGTATATGTACCACAGCTTTTTTTATCCACTCATCTATTGATGGACACTTGGGTTGTTTCCAGATCTTAGCAACTGTAAATAGTGCTGCTACAAACGTAGGGGGATATATATTCTTTCTGATTGGTGTTTCAGACTTCTTAGAATACATTCCTAGAAGAGGGATCACTGGGTCAAATGGCAATGCAATTTTTAATTTTTTGAGGAAACAACATATTGATTTCCATAGTGACTGCACCAGTCTGCATTCCCACCTCAGTGTACTAGAGTCCCCTTTTCTCCACACCCTCGCCAGCACTTGTTGTTTGATGATTTGTTGATGGTAGCCATTCTGGCAGGTGTGGGATAATACCTCATAGTTGTTTTAATTTGCATCTCTCTGATGATTAGTGATGTTGAGCATTTCTTCACATGTCTCTTGGCCATTTGTATGTCCTGTTTGGAGAGGTGTCTGTTTAGGTCCTCTGCCTATTTTTTAATTGGGTTCTTTGTCTTCCTTTTGTTGAGTTGTATGAGTACTCTATATATTGTGGAAATTAACCCCTTATCTGATGTATCATTGGCAATTATGCTCTCCCATAAAGTGGGTTCCCTTTTCATTTTGATGGTTGTTTCTTTTGCTGTGCAGAAGCTTTTTAGTTTGATGTAGTCCCATGTATTAATTTTTTCCTTTGTTTCTCTTGCTTTAGGCATTGTATCAGTGAAAATTCTTCTATGTATGATGTGTGAAATTTTGTTGCCTACATTTTCTTCTAGGATTTTTATGGATGCCTGAGTCACATTTAAGTCTTTTATGCATTTTGTGTTTATTCTTGTGCATGGTGTAAGTTGGTGGTCTAGTTTCATTTTTTTGCATGTAGCTGTCCAATTTTCCCAGCACCATTTATTAAAGAGGCTGTCTTTACTCCATTGTATGCTCTTGCCACCTTTGTCAAATATTAATTGAGCATAACGTCTTGGGTCAATTTTAGGGTTCTCTGTTCTGTTCCATCAATCTGTATGCTTGTTCTTGTGCCAGTACCAGTCTGTTTTGATTACAATGGCTTTGTAGTATAACCTGATATCCAGTATTGTGATCCCTCCTACTTTGTTCTTCTTTTTCAAGATTGCTGTGGCTATTCAGGGTCTTTTTTGGTTCCATATAAACTTTTGAAGTTTTTGTTCTAGTTCTGTGGAATGTGTCATTGGTATTTTAATAGGAATTGCATTGAATCTGTGGATTGCTTTGGGTAGTATGGACATTTTAATGATATTAATTCTTCCAATCCATGAACAAGGTATGTGCTTCCACTTTTTTATATCTTCTTCTATTTCTTTTTTCAATGTCCTGTAATTTTCTGCAAATAGATCCTTTACTTCTTTGGTTAAGTTTATTCCTAGGTATCTTAATTTTTTTGCTGCAATGGTATATGGGATTTTTTTTTAGTTTCTTTTTCTGTGAGTTCGTTATTGGTGTATAAGAATGCCATCGATTTCTTGATGTTAATTTTGTATCCTGCTACCTTGCCAAATTCGTTCATTAAATCTAGTAGATTTTTGATGGAATCTTTAGGGTTTTCTATGTACAATATCATGTCATCTGCAAATAATGACAGTTTCACTTCTTCCTTTCCAGTTTGGATCCCTTTTATTTTTTCTTCATGTCTAATTGCTGTGGCTAAGACTTCCCAGTACTATGTTAAATAAGAGTGGCGAAAGTGGGCATCCCTGTCTTGTTCCATTTCTTAAGAAAAATGCTTTTAGTTTTTGCCCATTGAATATGATGTTGGCTGTAGGTTATCACCACTTTTATTTTTATTTATTTTTTACATATGTTTTTATTTATTTATTTTTTTAGAGAAGAAGGGAGAGAGAGATAGAAACCATAGATATGAGTGAGATACATGGATCAGCTGCCTCCTGCATACCCCCCACTGGGGATCCAGCCCCCCAACCCTGGTGTATGCCCTGACTGGGAATTGAACCGAGACTTCTCAGTCCATGGGATGACATTCAATCCACTGAGCCACACCAGCTGGGCAGTATGCTACCACTTTAAAAAAAATTTATATGTAAATGTTTTTGTATATGTAGAATAACTATAAACACACAATAAATGAGGGAAGGGAGCTGGGTGATAGGGGAAAATGTTTATTCACTATAACCCTTCTGTACGGTTTATTTTTGTACCAGGTACATATATTAATAACTCCAAAAATTACCTTTTAGCCTTGGCCAGGTAGCTCAGTTGGTTAGAGTGTTGTCCTGATAAACCAAGGTGGAGGGTTCAATCCCCAGTCAGGGCACATATGAGAAGCAACCAATGAATGTATAAATAAGTGAAACAACAAATTCATTCTCTCTCTCTCTCTCTCTCTCTCTCTCTCTCTCTCTCTCTCATCAATAAATACGAAAAAAAATTAAAAATAAAGTAAAAATTAACTTTTAAAAAATGCTCTGATAGTTTTATTTCATTTGTTGGTTATCTTCTTATGGAAAGCAGAACATTGGAAGCTCTATTCAGAGAGGAATAGTCTATTTTAAGGAGCCTAAAAAAAAAAAAAAAAAGCTTAAACACATGTACCATGTAACTAGGCTCCTTGATAATAAGTTTTTATTTTTGCATTGTCCAGATACTTTGCCCATTATTTTTATTGGATTGCTTCTCTTCTTATAATTGTGTTAAATAGTTCTTTATATTCCAGAAACAAGATCTTTATTAGATATTTGTTTTGCAATTATTTTCTTCAAGGCTGTGGCTTGTCTTTACATTTTCTTTTTTTTTATCCTGACCTGAGGACATTTTTTTGCATTTATCTTTAGATAGAGCGTGAGGGAGAGATGGGGGAAGAGAGAGAGAGAAACATCGATGTGTGACAGACACATCAAGTGGTTGCCACCCACATGTCCCCAACCGGGGCCAAGGACAAACTGCAACCGTGGTACATGCCGTGCTGTTAGCGGGAACTGAATCCAGGACTCTGGTCCAAGGGCTGACGCTTTAACCACTGAGCCAAACTGACCAGGGCAATTGTCTTTACATTTTCATAACACTGCCTTTTCAGGAGCAGAAGTTCAAAGTTTTAAGTGCGAAATAAATTTTTTCTTTTATGGTTTGTGCTTTTGGTGTCATATCTAAAACACCTTCCCTAACTCAAGGGTTGGCAAACTACAGCTAATGCAGCCCACTGCTTGTTTTAGTAAATAAAGTTTTATTGGAATATGGCCATGCCCTAATGTTTACTCATTGTCTATGGCTGCTTTCGTGCTGTAATGACAGTTGCGTTATCTGCAACAAGACTACATAGCCCCTCAAAGCCTAAAATATTAATATCTTGCTTGCTCTAGAAAAAAGTTTGCCAGCCCCTGGATCCCCCAAATTTTCTTTGTTTTCCTCCAGAAATTTTGCATTTGTAAATATTTAGGTATATTAATTTTTATATAAGATGGGACAGGTAGGTTGATGTTCTTTTCTTTCTTTTTTTCCCCCCACATGGATTGTCTGTTGTTCCAGTACCAGTTGTAACAAAGACAATTCTTTTTCTATTGACTGACCCTGGTACTTTTGTTGAAAATCAGTTGATCATAAGTATGTAACTCTATTTCTGGACAGTATCTTCTGTTTCATTGATTTGTACATTTATCCTTAGGCCACAATTACAATGTCTTGATTCTATAGCTTTATAGAAATTCTTGAGATCAGGTAGTGTAAATTTTCCAACTTTGTTCTTTTTCAAAATTGTTTTGAGTATTCTAGTTTCTATGCATTTACATACACAGTTTAGAATTAGCTTGTCAGTTTTACAAAAAGCCTGGTGGGATTTTAAATAGGATTTATGTTAAATCTATAAATTAATTTGGGAAGAATTGATAACAATATCGATTGATCTTTGAAAATAGTGTATCTCCATTTATTGAGCTCTTTGATTTCTCACTTGGTGTTTTGTATTTTTGAGCACATAAATCTCCCGTTTATTTTGTTATATTTAGCTTAGGTATTTCTTTTTTGATGGCGAATATAACTGTTACTGTTATATATATGTCTGTATATATAATTATTATTATTAATTTCTTAGAGAGAGAGAGATAGAAACATCAATGTTAGAGAGAAACATCAATTGGCTGCCTCCTGCACGCCCCCTACTGGGGATCAAGCCTGAAACTCAGGCATGGGTTCTGACCGGGAATCCAACTGGGACCTCTCAGTCCATGGGACTACGCTCAATCCACTGAGCCACACCGGCCAGGCTAACTATTACTGTTTTTTAAATTTCTACCATATAGAAATACAATTATATTTTGTATGTTGACCTTGTATCCTGCAATATATTTAGTTCACTTACTGGTTTTAGTGGTAGATTGTTTAGGGTGTTCTATATAGACAATCCTGTCACTTGTGAAAGAAGACTGTTGTGTTTCTTTCTCTCTCTCTTTTTTCTCATCTCTAGGCTTTTATTTCTTTTTTTTGGGTACGTGCCCCTAGCGGGAACCGAACCCAGGACTCGCTGGTCCGCAGGCCCATGCTCTAACCGCTGAGCCAAACCAGCCAGGGCTTATTTATTTATTTATTTATTTATTATTATTTTTTAATCCTTACCTGAGGACATTTTTGCATTTATCTTCAGATAGAGCAGGAGGGAGAGAGGGAGGGAGCGAAAGAGAGAGAGAAACATCGATGTGAGAGAGACACATCAACTGGTTGCCACCCGCACGACCTCAACCGGGGCTGGGGACAAATTGCAACCAAGGTACTTGCTCTTAGCGGGAACCGAACCCTGGTCTCTCTGGTCCACAGGCTAACACTCTGACAGCTGAGCCAAACTGGCCAGGGCAGTGTTATTATACTTGCAGTAGAGTACAATGTTGAATAGGAGTTGTGAGAGTAGATGTTCTTGTCTTGTTCCCAGTCTTAGAGGGCAAGCATTCCGTCTTTTCACGATTATGGTATTAGCTATAGATTTGTTGTAGATTCATGTGCTATGCTGAGGATGTTCCCTTCTGTTCCTAGTTTTCTGAGAGTTTTGAGTCATGAATCATTATGGGTTTTTTTCCTTTTTTTTCCATCTGTTAAGGTGATCACTTATGTTTTAATCTGTTGATATGGTAAATTATATTGATGGATTTTTTTTCCCCTATTGAAATAATGCTGCATTTCTGAGATAAATGTTATTTGGTCATAATATATATTTCTTTTTAAAAAAAATATTGCTGAATTCCTTTTTCTAATATTTGGTTAAGATATTTTGTGAGAATTACTTAATGTTAGGAAAACTGGTGGGCAGTTTGGAATACAATTTAGATTAGAGTCAGATCTTATTCCATATATCATTTGGAATGAAGGATTCAAACAGCTTACAGAAGAGTAAAAATCAGACTATCTGCTGTTATGGAAGAGGAGAAATTTCTAATCAGAGACATAATAAAAGAAATGAAAAAGGCAATGACGGACATATCTGGCCACCTAAAAATAAAAAACTGTATTAAAAGCCAGTGATAGACTGAGAAAATGTTAAAAATAAATGAAAGAAATAGTGTCTTCACATACACAAATGGTTAAGGAGAACAAGAAGAAACCGCTCTCCCATCTCACAACCCCCCCCCCCCCCCATGGGTCTGGAAGAGAGAGGGGCAAAAATTTGTAAAGAAAGGCAGTGTGAGTTATGGGAGAAAGATCTGATTAATGACATTTTTAAAAGGTTACTGGATAGCATTCAATGTCTAACGGAATTTGAAGACTATAATATTATAACTGGATCAGTCCGTGTGTGTGTGTGTGTGTGTGTGTGTTTCTACAGGTGATTGAATTGACGCAGGATTTGAAATTTGAGGATGGTGAAGTGGAAGAAAGAAAGTAACATTCTTAGTGGACTGATAGTTTGGATGACAACCAAGATTTTGAGACTGGTGATAACAGCAACTGGAGAGATGAGAGTAGGTAAAGTGCATGGAAGGAATTGAGTGTAGACCCAGGTTAGAGAAAATAGAGTGGGATATTGACTGAAAAAGAGGACAAGAGGGTAGGGCTGTCAGATAGCGTGAGCCTGAGAGAAGGAATGGGGTTGCTTATGAGTTGGGGTCTCGAAATGTCATTGTGGAGAAGGTCCATCTACTACCTTAGCCTTCACTCTAGAAAGTTATTTACAAGAGCCGGATTTAGCCCAGTGTCTGAGAGGAGTGTTCAGTGATATGGTTGAGGGTGTAGAGGTGATTTGTTTTGCTATGTAAAAGGGGTTTCCAGAAGTCCTTGGAGAAAAGGTTTTAAGGAAGGGCAGTAGTGGGGGAACACATGAGTGGCTGAGAAAGCATAGAGAACATTGTGGACATGAAAATAGGAGAGAGGGCAGTTGGCCAGAATGATTTGTGTTTTGAATAAAGCCCAAGGGTGATAAGGGTGAGAACCACAGGTAGAATTAGCTAGCAAGATTCCTGAATTGACCTGTGGTACAATGATTGTTTCTGGAGCCTGATCCACTGTGTCTTTGTAATCTAAAGGGAATCATAGTAACTCTGGGAGGTAAAGCCTAAAGCAGTTGAGCTTTAAATAATGAAAGCAGGTAGGGCTCACATTTCTTTTTTCTTTATTGATTTTTAGAGAGAGAGGAAGGGAGAGGGAGAGAGATAGAAACATCGATGAGAGCCCTGGCCGGTTTGGCTCAGTGGTTAGAGCGTCGGCCTGCGGACCAGAGAGTCCCAGGTTCAGTTCCTGCTAAGGGCACATGCCTCAGTTGCAGTTTGTCCCCGGTCCCAGTTGGGGTTGTGTGGGTGGCGACCACTCGATGTGTCTCTCTCACATCACTGTTTCTCTCTCTCTCTCCCTCCTTTTCTTCCTCCCGCTCTATCTGAAGATGAATGCAAAAATGTCCTCGAGTAAGGATAAAAAAAAAAAAAATCGATGAGAGAGAACATCGATTGGCCACCTCCTGCATGCCCCCCACTGGGGATTTGGCCTACAACCTGGGCATGTGCCCTGACCAGGAATCGAACCCAGTGACCTCTTGTGCATGGATCGATGCTCAACCACTGAGCCACACTGGCTGGGCGGGCTCACATTTTTTAAGAATTCTCTTATGGCCCTGGCCGGTTTGGCTCAGCAGTTAGAGTGTCGGACTGCGGTCCAGAGAGACCCGGGTTCGGTTCCTGCTAAGGGCGTGTACCTCAGTTGCAGTTTGTCCCCGGCCCTGGTTGGTCGTGCGGGTGGCAGCCACTCGATGTGTCCCTTTCACATCGATGTTTCTCTCTCTCTCTCTTCCCCTCTCTCCCTTGCACTCTATCTGAACAAAAAATGAAAAAATGTCCTCGGATGAGGATAAAAAAAAAAAAAGAATTCTCTTATGTTTGCAAAATCCCCACTGTTTGGCTTAGCTTTGAGGTAGAGGAGGAAGATACAGCACTACCATTAGTTTAGTAAAATCCAATTTGTCTTATCCTACTGCCAATGGCCCAGAAATGAATAGTAGCCATGATATTGGGTGCTTCTTTTTTTTTTTAAATCTTCACCTGAGGATATATTTTTTTTTCCCATTTATCTTCAGGTACAGTGGAAGGGAGGGGGGAGGGAGGGAGGGAGAGGGAGAAAGAGAGAGAGAGAAAGGAACATCGATATGAGAGAGACACATCAACTGGTTGCCTTCCACACAACCCCGACCATTGCCGGGGACTGAACTGCAACCAAGGTACATGCCCTTGACCGGAATTGAACTCGCAACTCTTTGGTCCACAGACTGATGCTCCAACTGCTGAGCCAAACTGGCCAGGGCTGGATGCTTCTTTATCATAGAAGTTATCTTCTGATGGAAATCTTGTTTCTTCCTACTGTTCCATTTTACCTAGAACTGGGTACTGAGGCTTCTGCTGCTGGGGTGATGTCAGCAACTCTGATGAGTGAGCTAATAGTTACTAGGCCTCTTGTCTCATTGGAATACCAGTGCAAAACAAATACCAAGTTACTACATACCTCCTTTGGCGATCTGACTGTTTTATTTATTTATTTATTTATTTATTTATTTATTTATTTATTTAGTTATTTAGTTAGTTAGTTAGTTAGTTAGTTAGTTAGTTAATCTTCACCTGAGGATATTTTTCCATTGATTTTTTTAGATGGAGAGGAAGGAAGGAGGGAGAGAGAGAAACTTTGATGTCAAAGAGACACATTGATTGGTTGCCTCCTGCACGACCCCAACTGGGGCCAGGGATTGAACCTGCAACCCAGGTACATGCCTTTGACTGGGAATTAAACCTGGGACACTTTGGTCCATGGGCTGATGCTCTAACCGCTGAGCCAAACCGACCAGGGCAGATATCTATTTTATTATTTTTACAAAATATGTTTGTATTGATTTTAGGGAGAAAGGAAGGGAGAGAGAGAAACATTGATGTAAGAAACATCAATCGGCTGTCTCCTGCACTCCCTCTACTGGGAATGGAGCTCACAACCCGGGCATGTGCCCTGACCAGAATTGAACTGGGATCTCACAGTCCCTCACAGTCCATGGGACAACACTCAATCCACTGAGCCACACTGCTGGGTGAGATCTGACTCTTTTATTTATTTATTTATTTATTTATGTATTTATTGGTTCAGATAGAGTGGGAGGGAGAGAGAGGAAGAGAGAGAGAAACATCGACATGAAAGGGACACATCGAGTGGCTGCCAGCCGCACGACCAACCGGGGCCGGGGACAAACTGCAACCGAGGCACGTGCCCTTAGCGGGAATGAAACCCAGGACACTCTGGTCCGTGGGCTGACACTCTAACCGCTGAGCCAAACCGTCCAAGGCGGATTTGGCATTTCTTTAACAACTAAAGCATCTGTATAAGAATCTTTGCTTACAGGGAAACAATGTATCACAGTATCTAAAGTCTGTAATGTTTTCAGTAGACTAAATGTGTCATTTTTCTCCTACTTTAGACCTATCCATACTAATGGAAATGTAACTGGAACCAACTCTGATGATAAAATCAAGAACCATCAGGCAAGATCATGCAGTAGAAAATTTTGCTTCCAAATGAAGACACCGACATTTAGAACTACTTTCTAAGGTATTTGAGGCACAATTTTATTTTAACTTAACTCATTGGCAGTCATTTTATAATGTTCGTTTCTATATATAGATTTCATAAGTTTAAATTTTTATGTTAGAATGGTTAGCTTTTGGAGAAGAATTCACCCCCCTCCCCTGGCTCACTCACCCCTCACCCAGCCCCATGCAGATTAAGACTCAGTAAACTATGTTAGAAAAACTGAAGTAAATCAATGCCAATTTAATAATTATTTTACGTATGTCATGACCCTCTGAGACAAGCAACTGAATTCAGCTCTCTAACAGAGTCTGCTCACATGATACAAGAGATCTTAGTGATTATCCCTTTTTGATTTGAAAGCCTTTCTTTCCTCTTCTTCTAAACTTGTTAAGGAATCTCTATTCATCAGAAAGTGTCACTTTTACTCCCTATAGACTGTGCTTGTAGGACCTTTGGGATTTAATTTGCACCAGAAAAGCGAGCTATGTAAAGAATCAAGTGATATTTCCAAATTATGGGATGGGTCCCCACTCCAAAGACTACACAACATAATTGAAAACAATCAATTAATCAGACAATTGTATTCATGGAAACAGTGCTTCCTATTTTTCTAAAATACATATAAATTCCAAAGAGGGTACAGTTAGGTGTTCATGTAAAAAACAAATATTTATTTTTTCACAGTTATACAATGTTTTAATTATTTTTATTTATTTATTTATTTATTTATTTATTTATTTATTTATTTATTTATTTATTTTTATTACAGATGTTTCTCCTTTTTCCCCTATTGACACTCTTCTCCCTATCTCTCCCCACCCCGTCCCCAGCTTTGTTGTCCATGTCCATTGGTTATGCATACATGCAT
Source organism: Tadarida brasiliensis (assembly GCA_030848825.1). Lineage (NCBI taxonomy): Eukaryota > Metazoa > Chordata > Mammalia > Chiroptera > Molossidae > Tadarida > Tadarida brasiliensis. Next base: position 64,474,941 of record CM061270.1, on the reverse strand, counting down.
ATAAGTACTGTGGTTTAACTCTCCCCCTCACCCCCTCTTCTGAGGATTGTCAGTCTGTACCCTACTTCCACGTCACTAGGACTACCCTGTTCCTCAGACTGTTATGTTAATTATATTCCACAAATAAGTGAGATCATGTGATATTTGTCTTTCCCTGCTTGGCTTGTTTCGCTTAGGATGATACTTTCCAGGTTCCTCCATGTCGTCTCAAAGGATAAGAGATCTTTCTTTCTTACAGCTGCATAGTACTCCATTGTGTATATGTACCACAGCTTTTTTATCCATTCCTCTACTGATGGACACTTGAGCTGTTTCCAGATCTTAGTTATTGTAAATAGTGCTGCTCTGAACATGGGGGTACATATATTCTTTCTGATTGGTGTTTCAGGCTTCTTAGGGTATATTCCTAGAAGTGGGATCACTGGGTCAAATGACAATTCAATTTTTAATTTTTTGAGGAAACACCATATTGATTTCCATAGTGGCTGCACCAGTCTGCATTCCCACCAGAACAAATATTTTTTTAAATTATATTTTTCCAAGTATGCAGAAGGTATGAAAAGATAATTATTTTAGGGGATAGGTCCAAGTTGATTGATTCTCTGTATGCATTATAGAGGTTTAGAAATTAAGCTTGCTCACATGTAGAGAAGATGAAAATCTGAGAAAAATGTGTCACTTGTTACTGGGATTATTAATTTCATTTTGTTCTGTTTTGCAAGAATATATAAAGTAGTAAATTCTAAAATAATAGAAATTTATGATATTGAAAAATTCTGAGACAGCTTCAGTTAAAAAAGTGGATTACCTTGCCCAGCCAGTGTGGCTTGGTGGTTGAGCGTCGACCCATGCACCAAGAGGTTGCCAGTTCAATTCCCGGTCAGGGCACATGCCCGGGTTGTGGGCCCAATCCCCAGTGGGGGCATGCAGGAGGCGGCCAATCAATGTTCTGTCTCATCAATGTTTCTATCTCTCTCTCCCTCTCCCTTCTCCTCTCTCTAAAAGCAATAAAGAAAAATTAAAAAAAAAAATGGATTGCCTTCTAGAAAGGGGTGGTGTAATTGAGTAATTTTTGCCAAAGCAAGGTTACCTTGAATCAAAAATAGCAAATGAAAAATAGGTTGCTTTGATGAGAAGTTTTATAACTTCTCTGGCAGGTAGTAGATGTATCTGTACTTTTCTAAAATTTCTTGGTGTCATTCTGAATCAAATGGTAGTGATGATTAAATATATAATTTGTCTTATTATCAGAACCATTTTCCTTAATTTTAAAAATATCTTTCCTACTTACTTTCATTTAACAGCATTAGTAGAATGTCTGAGCTTTGCAAAGAATGATTTTGGATATGTGGAAGAATATAAATTATTCTATAACTTCATTACGAATGAAGTTGAAGACATCTTTCATTCAGAATGTTTACTCTGAGACTAGAGAGGCTAAATACACTCATCTGAAAACCATTTAAAAGCAATCATAAAATGAGCACATAAAATCATAATTTGGAATCCCTTTCTTAGTAATATAGTTAAGTTCTATATTCAGATTTCAACAAAAGTTAAGATTAGGGAGTTCTGATCAATTGAATTTGCTGACTAATTGGTCTACTTATGATTCTATTTGTGAAACTGCCACATAGCCAAATTAGGTTGTTTAAATCTTTAATTAGGTATTTCTAATTCATCAGTTTCTTCTGTCTCTTCATTTATTTGCAAGCTTTCACAGAGTGATATCCCTATTAATATTTGTCATTTTTCCTTTTGAAAATGAAGAAAAGTGAAAATTTTACAAACTCTTGCTCAGAAATTTTATACGATACATTTTGACAATATTTTCTTGTAATGTTTTTGAGACGTCTTTAGATTTTGAGATTGTGAGATTTTGATTTTGTTTGTTTTGGCGGGGGGAGGGGGGGTGGCGTGGTAGTAAAACAAAATCAGTGCATAAGTTAAGGCCCAGGAACATTTGTAAGGTTATGTCTTGGAATACATTTCAACAGGGTATAATAAGGAAATGAGTATTCCCTTGCTATAGTTTTCTCTGTGATATGATGGACAGAGCACAAGGTTCGGTTCTCAATTTTCATACTGCTCTGGGGAATTAATATTTCTGGTTTAGTTTCCTTTTCTATAATAATTGTTTTTTAGACTTGTGATGAAAAATGAAATAAATATATATAATTATATAAAATAATGCTTTTCAGTGTGAAATTAAAGAAAGTTGCTAAAGACAGAAGACCACACTACTGAAGTGTATCAGTCACAGTTACTCTTCTTATAGCAAAAAAACAGGTCAACTCACACTACTACTCAGAAGCTTGTAAAACCAGTTTCAAAGTTAATGACAAATATTATGCTTGGAGAGAAAGTAAAATGAGCTTTTGGCAAAGATCCCTTATCAAAGGCATACCATCTGGAAAAGCAATTAACTGTCGTGTACATGCTAGCAGAATTTTTGTTTTTCAGTTGGATAAAAGCACTGATGTGCAGAGGACATACCAGCACTTCATATAGATATGATACTGTTACCACTGAGAAATACACACTACCATAGAATAATATTTTGTTACTGCTTTGTTTTGTTGTTGGTAGTGGTTGTTTTTTTTAAGCCATTGTTGCCTGGAAGAGTTGCATTATTTCCTCTGATCCAAGCCCAGCTACTTTAGCTGCAGGGAAGGTGCACTTGGTCTAGTAGTAAAAGAAATTATTACACCACGATATCAATTCATATCCCTCTTTTTTTAGAGAGAAGAACTGGCATTCAGTAATGTGGTTTCGAATTGTGATTTAGTGTTGAAGAAATGAATAAAAATTGTGGAAGTAAGCAATTTTTAGTCACTAAAGCCATGGTTTTTCAGAGTATTGTGAAGAAATGGTCAACTATAGGGTCCTATTTTTCCTTTCTTTTTTCTTTTTCTTTTTTTTCTTCAGATAGAGTGGGAGGGGGAGGGAGAGAAAGAGAGAGAGAGGAACATTGATGTGAGAGAGACACATTGACTGGTTGCCTCCTGCATGACCCCGACCAGGGCTGGGGATGAATCGCAACTGAGGTACGTACGTGCCCTTGTCCAGAATGGAACCCAAGACTCTTTGGTACGGGGGCAGATGCTCTAACCTCTGAGCCAAACCGGCCAGGGCCGATTTTTCTGATTTGAAGGGGGCATAACCTAGCAGATAAATTTAGTATTTCAAATAGTTAGAACTTACAAGTTTATGTTCACAGTATCTTGAGTTTTAACATTAAAGATGAGATATGAGAGTATTGACTCCAATTTTGAAAGAAATTCTGTGGGTAAAATGCTATCAAACAGCACTGCATGCTACAGAGAAGTCATTCATGAAAGGAAGAGTTAATTGATGCTGCAGATTTTATTGTTGTTTTAAGAAATTGCCACAGCCATCCCAACCTTGAGCAAGTACCACTCTGATCAGTCAGCAGCCATCAACATCAAGGCAAGACTCTTCACTAGCAAAAAGATTCTAACTCACTAAAGATTCAGATGAGGGTTAGCATGTTTTAGCAGTAAATTTTTAAAAAATTAAGTGTGGACATTGTTTTTAGACATAATGCTATTGCACACTTAATGGACTATGATATAGTGTAAACATAGCTTTTATATGTTCTGGGAAACAAAAAAATTCATGTGACTCGCTTTATTGCGATACTAACTTTATTGCAGTGGTCTGGAACTGAACCTGCACTATCTCTAAAGTATGCTTTATAGGGTTCAGTACTATCCATGGCTTGAGGTATTCACTGGGAGTCTTGGACCGTATCACCCATGGATAAGGGGGTACTACTGTACTTTCCAACTGGATGCTACGGAAACCAAAAGGTGTATATACGTAAGATTAAGCATAGTTGAAAGGTGCTCAGTTTAACATCTGTTATCTGGTAAAGGCATTGAGACATTTACTGTTTTGAAGATGATCTTCAATGAGGAGGCATAGCTAATGTGGTCACTTACAAAGTAGGGAATCACTAAATTTAAGAGAAAAAGCTGATATGAGGAAAAGAAAAATATATAGTCATAATAGCTAATGTTTATTATATGTCAGACACTATGATAGATACTTTATATATATTTTTAGATACTATTCCAATAACTGTGAGGTGCAGGCTATTATTATTTCTATGTTATGTGTAAGGAAACAGTCTTAATAAGGCTTACATTGAAGTTAACTCACAGTAGAGCCAGGATTCATTGTCTCTTTCTCTTGGGGTGAAACCAAAAGTTTTGAGTTCAGAAACTGATTTTTAACCAGAATAAAAAAATAAAGCGAATTATTCTTCTAGTTTAAACAAACTGCAAAAGCCTAGATTTGGGAAACCCGAGGATTTAGGGATTTTGCTAGTTCATTATAAGTTTATGATATGATAGGGCTTCTGAAAAGTTACTGTAATCACAAATATATTAGTTGGAATGTCATGTTTCATACCAGAAAAGTCATAGTTCTAACATGCTGCTTACCAGTCAAAACACATTTTACTATTTTTGAGAAGGAGGGATGCTTTATTGGTTTTGAAAATGGTGTTTGATATGGAGTGACTTTCAAGTATCTTGTCACTTTAACTTTCTCAATTAAAATAAACATGGAAGTGAATTTAAGTAGCTATTAAATTTTTCAAGAATTTTTGGAGTTTCCTTGAAATCAGAGATTTCTTACATTATTAAGAAACACTGTTTGCCTATTATGAGTCTAACAATGTAAATGTACAATTAGGTCAGGTGTAAAATTGAGAGTCTTTGTCCTTATTCTTAGTATCATATGGATGCATTTAATGCTAGTAAAAATTTGAAACCGGAAGAAGTATAGTGTAAGACCTGCACTGTTTATAGTGGGGTTTAGTTAGTCACTTATAAAGCTTTCTTTTAAATTTGGGATTAAGTATACTTTTCCAGTAGACCATACGGCATTAAAAATTTTTTTTTTCTTTTTAGATAAACCACAAAGGAAAACCTCAATTAATACCAGAAAAGCTGAAACTATATATGTTCATTCTCTCACAGCAACAGACATTTAAAATGCAGAATTCTAATAACTTGGAAAAAAATGAAACAGAAAAACCTTCTTAAATAATGAGTCAAACAGGAGATCAAATATATAATATAATAACTGATTATTTAGCAAACTGAAATGAGACTTGGGCTAAGACTAATACTAAAAAGTCAATTGATTAAAAAAAAAATGTACTCAACCTCAGAATTCAGTAAAATGAACAAGCAAATAAACCAACAAAATAAATGCCTAGGAGAAAGGGAGGATAGAAACAAGGAAAAAGCAGAAACAAATGCCCTGGCCAGTGCATTTAAACAAATATCTGACCAGTCTTATCAAGGAAAAGATAGAAAACCAAAGTAAGAAAGGACAAAGGAGATATAAAAACAAAGACTTAAAAAAAATTGTGAATAAGCAGTATTTGTTAACTCTAAGCCAATATATTGGAAATCTCTCTGAAATGAATTGTGAAACACCCAAGCTGCTTTTAGAAGAAGAAAATCTGGGTAAACCAAAACTATGGAAGAAAGTTCTAGGAATTTTCTCTAAAAATTGGTTGTGGGGCCAGATCATTTTGCCAGTGAGTTTCTTCTAGCTTTCAAGGAACATATAATTCCTTGGTGAGAAACTCTTCTAGAGATTACAGAAAGATGGAAATAGGCCCACTTAATGTTATAAAATCAGTATAACCATCTTAACAATGGTTACTTCATAAAAGTGAGATTCTTTTTGGGTGGGTTACGTTTTTAGTTTTTAATCTAAGCACAACAGATTTTTCTTGAAATTAAGATAGTTGAGAAAAAAACAACACAAAAACTGAGCTAAAGATGTCTTTTATATTTATTAATATATTTACTGTTACTGCTGCTCTTCATTGCTTTGTATAGATCCACATTTTGATATGATATTCCTTTTCTTATGCCTAAAGAACATTTCTTTAAGTGCATGTCTTCTTGTATAGATTTTTCTCAACCTTTGTCTAAAAACATTTCCATGTTCATTTTGAAATATATTTTAAGTGGATATAGAATTTTAGGTTGATGGGTTTTTCCCCCCCTCATACTTAACAATGTAACTCCATTGACTATTTTTTTTCTTAAATCCTCACCTGAGGATATTTTTTCATTTATCATTAGATAGAGTGGGAGGGAGGGAGGGAGGGAGGGAGAGAGAGAAACATCGACATGAGAGGGACACATCGACCCGTGGCCTCCTGCACGACCGCAACCAGGGCCGGCGACGAACCGCAACCAAGGTATGTGCTCTTGACCGGAATCGAACCCAAGACTCATTGGTCTGTGGGCCAATGCTCTAACCGCTGAGCCAAACTGGTCAGGGCACTCCATTGACTTTTTATTTGCATAGTTTCTGATGAGAAGTCTTTGTTTTTCTGTGCATAATGGGTCTTTTCCCACCTCTGATAACTTTTAACATTTTTTCTTAATCACTAGTTTTTAACAATTTGATTATGATATTTATATTTTTAGGTGTGGTTTTCTTTATTTATTCTTCTTAGGTTTTGTTGAGCCTCTTGGATCTGTGAGGTTATGGTTTGAAAATCATAATGGTTGCCCATTATTTCTACAAATATTTTTTTCTATTACCTTCTTTCTAGTTTTGGGACTCCAATTATATGTGTATTAGATTGTTTGATATAGTACTACAAATCATTGGTTTTCTCTTTTTTGTAATTTTCTTGCTTTTTTGTATTTTTTTCCCTTTCTGCTTCATTTTGGATATTTTCTATTGCTATGTTTTCATATTAACTGTTCAGTCTGCTTTCAGTCCCACCCAGTCCCACCCAGTGTGTTTTTCATTTGACACATATTTTTCATTTCTAGAAATTCCATTTTGGCCTTACAAAAATCTTGCAAGTCTTCCCTCAACACGTCCATGTCTTTCTCTGCTTTCTTGAACATATTGAACATATTTACAGTAGCTTTTAACATCTTTGTCTGCCAAGCTCTGTGTCTGTGTCAGTTTTGTGTCTATTTCTATTGATCTGTTATTCTCCTGGTTTTAGGTCATATTTTCTTTTTAAAGTATACACCTGGTAAATCTTCATCGGATGTCAGACATTGTGTATTTTATGTTGTTGGGTGCTAGATTTTGTTCTATTTCTTTAAATTATGTTGGTCTAAGTCGTGGTATGCAGTTAACATTTTTTAAATAACTGATGATATTTATTTAATTTTTAATCCTCACCCGAGGACATTTTTGCATTTATCTTCAGATAGAGCAGGAGGGAGAGAGAGGGAAGAGAAAGAGAGAAACATCAATGTGAGAGAGACACATCGACTGGCTGCCACTCACACGACCCCAACCAGGGCCAGGGACAAACTGCAACCGAGGTACGTGCCCTTAGTGGGAACTGAACCCAGGACTCTGGTCCATAGGCTGATGCTCTAATCGCTGAGTCAGATCGGCCAGGGCTGATGATTTTTTTTAGACTTGCTTTGTTTTGAGGAAGCTTTGTTAGGGTGAGTCCAGAGCACTTTTTTTTTTTTGCTAAAGCTAACTTAGAGTTGAAACCTTCTGAGGAGCTTATTTAATGTCTCATGTGTTATGAGGTCTTCACTCTACTTGATAGGAATACAAACTATTCCTAATCTTGTTTGAGTTTCAGGAATCCTTTGGCCTATTTGTTTTTCAGTAGTCCTTTCCCCAACCTTAGGTATTTTCCTCTCAACACATGACAGGTCAGTACCTGCCAATGGCTTGAGGGGACATCTCTGCAGATCTCCAGAGCCCTATCACTGTATGCAATTCCCTTCTCTCTGGTTTGCTTTTCCACAAATTCTGGCTTCCTTGGCCTCCCTGAATGTGAGTCTCTGTTTCCTCAATTCTCTGAGCCTGCCATACTCTGTTGAAGTCACCCCTCTCTACATTGCATACTGGAAACTGCTTGAAGGGTGTGATGTGGGTCATTTGTAGGCCTCACCTCATTTTTTCCCACTTTTCTCAGGAATCTCACGCTTGCTTTGACTGTTGTCCAATATCTGAAAACTGTCCTTTATTATATCCAGTTTTCTGGTTGTATAAGCCAGGAGGATTAATCAGATCCCTATTACTCCGTCAAGTTCTTTGTGGAAATACTTGATTATCTTTTCCTTTTCTGTGGGTTAAGATGTGGGCCTAAGTAAAAGAAGCCAAGAAACCAGTTGGCTTTTTCTCAGTGTTTTATGTAGTAGGCTTACCTATAACTGGGGCAGAGGAGTCCCTAGTTGCCTGTGGTCAAAACCCTTTGATGATAATAAACAGGCAGTTTTGCTTGGTGCATCACACACTTTCCACTTTCTGATATTTATTACAGTGGTAGGGTAGTTGATCAAGAATTATAGTATTCTGAATCTTGATCAAATACCACATCGTTTTAATAAGTTCTCAATAGTCTTACTTTTAACTGAATTGAGATCCATTTTTATTTACTTTTTCTCAGCTATTTCTGTTTGCTGTTACTCAGCTTTAATTTTATCAGGTTTTTTGGTTATGTTATTTGCCGGTTAATTATCTAACTGGTTTTTATTTTTCACCTGGGTTGTATTTACTTCATTCATCATGTATTTTTCTTTTTCTTTTTTTTATCCTCACCTGAGGATATCCCCTCATTTGTTCAGATAGAGTGGGAGGGAGAGAGAGGAAGAGAGAGAGAGAAACATCGACGTAAAAGGGACACATCGAGTGGCTGCCTCCCGCACGACCAACCAGGGCCAGGGACAAATTGCAACCGAGATACGTGCCCCTAGCGGGAACCGAACCCGGGTCTCCCTGGACCACAGGCTGACGCTCTAACCGCTGAGCCAAACTGGCCAGGGCCATTATGTATTTTTCTACATCAGTAACCTTTAGGATCTTCAAAGAGTTTGATCTTTATGCATGGTATCTTTAGTTTTGTTCCTGCTTCTCTGTTCTTACTTTCTTCTACTCAGAAATGAATAAGTGAGTAAATAATTGAATAAATGTAGACAAATATATCCACACATGCATACATGCAGTGCATTTTCTCAATTCTAAGACTATTAATTGTGATATATACTATTGATTTAATGTATTTTCAAGAAAAAAGAAACATTGCATTTATTTTTAACATCCTTTTTAGAAATTAACTGACAGAAGCATACATTTACCTATATAATTTTTATACTATCTTCTTTGGAATCATAATGTATGATTGAGTCCAATCCTTTTTCACATTTTGACATGCTGGTTTTTCTCACCTGTGCTTACTTTTTTTTCTGGACTCTTTACACATTACGTTTGTTTGTATAGTTTTGAGTCATATGGAAAATATTTGAAATTTAACCTACTTTTTTTTTTTTTTGGCTAAACTCGTATTTTCAGTTTTTCTGTAGAGAAGCTGTGTATTAAATAACTTTGTTTTTGAGTCAGCTAGGAACTTTTGACCAATTGATATCCAGCACTTAGGTGATTGTACTTTGTAAATTAGTTATTGGTCACACCAATGTCTCCCAGCTCTGAAAATTCTATGATCTATTTTGAGGGATTGGACAATTTCTGCTGCCTTGGATTGTCATTCCTTGCCTTACAACAGACAACTTTTGCATCACAATACTTCTTTATTTCAGTGCTTTATCATGGTTCAGTCTTTCTGAAAATATTTTCAAACAACAGGCTTTCAGATTTCACTTAAAATTCAACTGCAGGTATACTTACCTGGCAGGGGAGATACCATGATCACGAAGGTGGTTTTCCCAGGGCGAGGCTTATCCATTGCACTTTGGATGTGCTGACCCCTGTAATTTCCCCAAATGTGAGAAACCCAACTGCATAATTTGTGGTAGTGGGGGACTGCGTAAAAAAGAAATTCAACTGCAAGTATATTTACCTATGAACTTAACTCAGCTGTGGTCATAGTTGGATAAACCGATACCTTCTATGGGAAAGTATTTCCTATAGGTTTACACATGGGCAAGCAGTAACATGCAACACAACTTATTCTTTTGCTTGGCTATTGATGGCTTTTTGGACATTAATTCTGATACTTCTCCTACTTTCAGAAACCTAAAAATGTTATTTAGGAAAAACAACTATCTTAGAATTGAGAATATATGGCTTAGGAATTTAATATATAATAAACAAGCAAAAAGTTTGTAAAGTGGTAGAATTTTTTAATAAGTTTTGGGATGACCTAAGAGCAGTTAGAAAAATTAGTATTGAACCTGTCTGTGTACACATTTGGTTAACTTCTTAAAATTGAAAAACTAGTGAAACTATGAAAAGACCAGTAATCTAAAGTAAGAAGACTAAAAAGAATTGAGTGTAAAAAATTAAACACATCTATATAAAGAAAACCTACACAATGCCTAGCTGGTGTGGCTTAGCGGTTGAGCGTTGACCCATGCACCAAGAGGTCAGTTCGATTCTGGTCAGAGCATATGCCCAGGTTGTGGGCCAAATCCCCAGTGGGGGCATGCAGCTGGCAGCCAATCGATGTTCTCTCTCATCGATGTTTTTATCTCTCCCTGTCCCTTCCTCTCTCTCTAAAATTAATAAAGAAAAAAAATTTTAAATAAAAAGAAAACCAACACAAAATTTAAAAAAATAACAAAATGGAAAATATGACTAAATACTATCTAAAATTACTATGAATATTTAAAAAATATTTACAACACTAAGATTACAGTAAATACATTGATAAAGCATACCCATTAGGTCATTAGGAGGTATAAAGTAAACAAACATTAACAAACTAGTTAAGCCTTATGTGTAATTAAAACAGTAGTGGATCACCTTTTCATACTTATTGAATAACTGTGATAAAATAGTCCATAGAGAATCAAGTACTTATGCATTGCTTTTGGCATTGGTATACCTCCTTTGGAGGGTGGTATGATAGTATATATCTTAAAATCCTTAAACATATTCATGGGCATTGATTCAATAATCCTGCGCTTGTGAATTAACTCCAAGTAAATACTTCAAGGAATAAAAAAGCTGTTTTAGAGCTTTATTCACAATACTATTACTTATAATAGTAAAAACTGAAGACAACCTAATTGGCCAACAATGGGAAATTTGATGTTTTGTGATAAATGATTATCCACACATTTCATATTCATTACATATAAGCAGTGACAACCAAGATGGTATCTTTTTTGTTCTCTGCTATAGCACCAGTGCCTAAAATAGTTTGGCTTATAGTAGGTACTCGACAATTATAATTATTATTGAAATGAACAAATCAGTGGAATAATGTTAACTTAAATTGACATATACACATGCAGAACCCGTTTTTAAGTACCTTAATGAGTAAGGGAGATGTGGAACAAGTTGGTTGATGAAGAGTTTTTTGGAGAAATTTGAACTAGAGTTTGAAAGTTCAGTAGGATATAGGTTCTCTTGGGGTCCAGGAGTTGGGAAAGACGTTCCAGGAAGAGGGTCAGTATAAGGAAAGGCCTGATAGTAGAAATAGACTGGAGGGCGAGGTAGGAGCTGAAGCACATAGGTAAAGACAGTGTCCTGAGTGGACTTGTAAATCAAACTGATTAGGTGTATGGGAAGTCATTAATGGTTTTCTATAGAAGTTGACATTGAAAGAGTTATTTAGTCCAAGGAGTTTAATTTCGCATGGTATATAGGACAGGTTCAGGCAGGGAGATCAGTTTAAACTATATTAAAAATACTAGAGTGGAACTTTGTGTGAGAAGTCCAATTATAGTAATTGTAAAGCTATTTTGTTCTTCATCTTAAACTATAGATAGGAATCTGAAAATTTATTCCTTTGCACTAATGCTGTTTTTATTAATTTTAAGAGTTAAACTTGGTCATGTCAAATGACAGTGCTATTAGAGTAAACAAAAATATAGGAAAAATTTTACTGAAATTTTATGTTTAAAATTATTCACAAAATTTTTTAGAGTCAAAATAGAACACAGATAAGTGTTTTTGTAAATCTTCATTAGAGACAGAAGAAAACTATGTGAATAATCATTGTTCTGTTGAAATATTGCTAGAATATCTTTTTTAAATTATGATCTTCTAGTGAAGGATCATACCGTTAAAAATTATGAATTGAGAACCCAGTTTTCTTTCTAGGACTTCATGAAAAAGAAGGTTTTGTTGTTCGTTTTCCCCTAGCATTTAACATATTAGTGGCACTTGGGTAGTGAAAGTTGACATTTATGAAACAGGCCATTGTGGTGAATTAGGGTTATGAAATTTATTTGGAATAAACCAAGATAAGAGATTTAAAAGAAAACAATTTGTTGCCAGTAGTTGTGCAAAACTAATTCTGCATTGTTTATAAAATGGAGAAACATCATAAATTAATTTATCTCTAGATAAACATGTGCGGATTCTTTTAAAAGAAATAGCAAGCATTTTATCAAGCAGTTGGCCAATATTTTTGAGCATTAATGTTTAACAGTTAGAATTAAAAATTTAAATGAAAGCTTTAGATAACAAAAGATGAAATTTTAATTGAATTAACATAACAATTCAATTCAGTTGTTTGAGTAGTGGTTTAGAAGAATATACCCAAGAACCTAACTAAATTATTTTATATTTTCAGGGTTAGAGGTTGAGTTGGAAAGGGCTTTCCCAAGTAGATAATATTTTACCTGATCCTTAAGATTTAATTTTTGAGTATGTACTATTTGCTTTGCATGCCAGCATATGCATAAGACATGGTTCTTTCCTTAGTGGACTAACAATTGTTTATAAACTGTGTAACAAATATTGAGATAAGGGAACAAAAAGATTAGTTTGGAGAAGGGACAGGAAGAGAGGAAGCGTTAGAGCTTTGCAGAGAAGGTGGCATAAGCAGGACTTGAATGATGGATGGACCCACACCTCCTGGAGAAGGAGGCAAAGGGATGCTCTTTGGTATAGGATGTGCAGTATGCGGAGATGTATAAGGACTTTCTTTCTTTCTCCTCATTAAATATAAATAAACATTTTGATTTTTTAATTGGTGAGTGTAGAAGAAAGCTCTGTTATGTATCAAACCATTTCTCATAAAATTCATTTAAGATACCTTTAAATATTAAAGTAAATATTGTCTGGACTGCAAAGAGTTATGAAGAAACATTTTGGGACAGTGGAAATGTTCTATATCTTAATTGTGGTGGTGTTTACACAGGTGTTTTCCTTTGTCAAAATTCATTCTGTTGTATATTTAAATTAGGCACATTTGATTGTGTATACATTTTATCTCAATAATAATGATTTTAAAATTGTCTGTGAAATCACATTTCTTCCAAATTTGTACCTAGATTTAAAAAACTGAGTTCTTAAGGAAGATATTTTCAGCTGTCCATTCTCAAACTAAATGTCCAACACGAGACTAAGCATATGAATCATAGCAGTGAGCAGAATAAAAGTCCATGCTTTCATATAATTTACTTTTTAGTGGAGGAAGGAGAGGGATAATACAGAAGAAAACAAAGTAATTAATTCCAGGAAATTAAGTGTTATGACAGAAAGTTAAACATGAGAGTGGGACAGAGAGCCATTTGTGGTAGAGAAGAATTGTCATTGTAGATATGTGTGTGAGGGTGGTGGTGGGGGGATCAAGTAAAATAAAGCCCGAATGAAGAGCCAGCCAGAGTTCCAGCAAGATTTGGAAGATTTGAGTATACTTTTCTCAATTTTTGTGGCCGAGATTTAGTAAATACTATCTAAAATTAAAAAGCCGCCCTGGCTGGTTTGGCTCAGCGGTTAGAGCGTCGGCCTGCGGACTAGAGAGTCCTGGGTTCGGTTCCCGCTAAGGGCACGTACCTCGGTTGTGGTTTGTCTCTGGCCCCGGTTGGGGTCGTGTGGGTGGCAGCCAGTCAATGTTTCTCTCTCTGTCTCTCTTCCCCCCTCTCTTCCTCCCACTCTATCTGAAGATAAATGCAAAAATGTCCTCAGGTGAGGATTAAAAAAAAAAAAAAAAGCACACACAGTATTGGCTCTTGATAATCTTTTTCTAAACGTAAAGGAATCCTCTGGCTTCAATGGCCGATAAGAATTCTATTTCATTCTAACTCATGTTCCTCTATAGATAATGTGCTGTTTTTCTGGGTGCTTGCAAGATTTCTTTCTGTGTGTTTAATTTCAGAAACTTTATGATAATATGTCTGTGTTTGGCTTTCTTTGTGTTTAACCTGTTTGAAGTTTGCTCAGCTTCTTGAATTTGTTAGTTTATTATGATTTTCCCCAAATTTGAAAAATTGTCAGCCATTATTTCTTCAAATAATTTATCTACTCATTCTTTCTTCTCTCTTTTTGGAATTTAGATGACATGATTATGAGATCTTATGTAATTGTTCCACATGTTCCTGAGGTTCCATGTATTTTTATTTCACTCTATTATCTTTCTGTTGTTCAAATTGGATAATTACTATTGATCAGTCTTTTTTTAAATTTTTTTTATCCTCACCCAAGGACATTTTTGCATTTATCTTCTGATAGAGCGGGAGGGAGAGAGGGGAGAAGAGAGAGAGAGAAACATCGATGTGAGAGAGACGCATCGACTGGTTGCCACCCACACGACCCCAACCAGGGCAGGGACAAACTGCAACCGCGGTATGTGCCCTTAGCGGGAACTGAACTCGGGCCTCTCTGGTCCACAGGCCAATGCTCTAACCGCTGAGCCAAACCGGCCAGGGCTCATGAAACCTCTTTGACCTTCACCGTGAAAGTTTTCCCTGAGAAAGTGACATTTAAGTTGAATTTCAAAAGATGAGTTAGGAATTACTAGGTGAGGGAGGAAGAAAGTACAGGCTTATAGAAACAGCATATCTAAAGTTTTTGAAGTAAGAAAGGAGCATATTGCATTTTGAAGGTACTTAAAAATGTCACTATGGAAATAAAGATGTATGGTATTGACAAAAGGATACACGCGTAGATCGTTGGAACCGAGTAGACAGTCCAGAACTAGGACCCACATAAATATAGCTAGTTGATTTTTGGCAAAGGTGCAAAAGCATATCAGGAGAGAAAGAATAGCCTTTTTAGGTAATTGTATTGGCTTTGCATTCAAATGCACAATAAAATAATGAACCTTGATTTATTCTTCATACCTTATATAATAATTAACTCCAAATGCATCATAAATCTAAATGTGAAGTGCTTTTGGAGGAAGGCATAAGCAAAAATCTTTGTGACTTGAGGTTAGGCAAGACACCAAAAGCATGATTCATTAAAGAAAAATATTGGTAAATTAGACTTCATAGAAAGTAAAAGCTTTTACTCTGAGAGACAAGTTAAAAGAATAAAAATATAAGCTACAGACAGATTAAATATTTTCATATCACATATCCAATAATGGACTTATATCAAGAATATGTAAAGAACTCTCAAAACTCAACAGTAAGAAAACAAATAATTAGAAATGGGCAAAAAGATATAGACATTTCATCAAAGAGGATGTAACGTTGATAAATGAACACAAGATGCTCAAAATCTTGCCATTGTGGAAATGCAAAATAAAACCACTCTGAGATACCACTATATACCTATGAGAATGACTAAAATAAGGAATAGTGAGAATACCAGGTGCTAGCAAGGATGCAGAAAAACTGGAACTCCCATACATTTCTGAGAACAATAAAAATGGTGTATATATATATTTCTTTAAAAAATATATTTTACACTGAATTTAGATATACAGAAAATTTGCTGCAAAGGTCATACAGATGCCTGTATATCTCAGTTTCCGGTAATATTAACATCTTATAAAACCGTCGTATATGTTTCAGAACTAAGAAACCAACATTAGTACATTACTTTTCACTAAACTGTAGATTATATTTGTATTTCATCAGTTTTTCTACTAATACCCTTTTTCTGTTCCAGAATTCAATTTAGGACCCCACATTGCATTTAACTTCATGTTTCCTTAGTCTTCTCTGGTTAGTGACAATTTCTTAGTCTTTCCTTCTTTTTGATAGCTTTGCCACTTTTGAGTAGTACTGGTCAGGTATTTTGTAGAGTGTCCCTCAGCTGGGTATGTCTGATTTTTTTTTTTCTTGATTAGACTTAGGCTGTGGTGTTTTGGGAAGAATACCACAAGAGGTGAAGTGCCCTTTTCTTCACATTGTCACAGAGTATAATATCAACATGAATATTTATCACTGGTGATGTTAACCTTGCTGATTATTTTTTTATACTCTGGAAAACAATTTGGCTTTTTTTAATATAGTTAAAATATGACCCAACAATCATCCCTGGTATTCACCTCTAGGCTAGAGGATAAAAACTTAATTTCACATAAAAACCTATACACAAATGTTTATGGCAGCTATATTCACCCAAAACAGGAAACAACCTAAATGTTTTTCTGATGGGTAAATAGATAAAAAACTGTGGAACATCCATGTAGTAGTGGATTACTACTTGACAGTAGAGAAGAACAAATTATTGATACATGTAACAACTTGGATGAACCTCAGAGGATTGTGCTGGATGAAAAACACCAGTCTCAAAAGATTACATACTGTATGGTTCCATTTATATGACATTTTGATATAATAAAAAGACAAAGCCATTCTTATTAGAACAATTAGGGATTAGGTGTGGTGGGAGGATATAACTATTAAGTTTTGTGGGAGAGGAGGATGGAACTATTTGCATTTGGCTTGTGGTGGTGGTTATATGACTCTGTGTGTGTTAAAATTCATAGAACTCTATGCACAAAAAAAGTCAGTTTTATTCCATGACAGTTCACAAAATGTAATTTTAAAAAAATGAAGATAAAGTAAAAAGACTGCATAACTGGAACACAGAGAACAAAGGCAAAAATGATATGAAGTATGACTGAAGAGGAGGGACCCCACCATTTGGTCCTCATAGGACTTAATGGATTTTAAGTAGAGGAATTACCTGATCATTTCTTTTTTTTTCCCTCACCTGAGGACATTTTTCCATTTTTTGTTCAGATAGAGTGGGAGGGAGAGAGAGGAAGAGAGAGAGAGAAACATCGACGTGAAAGGGACACATCGAGTGGCTGCCTCCCGCACGACCAACCAGGGCAGGGGACAAATCACAACCGAGGTATGTGCCCCTAGCAGGAACTGAACCCGGGTCTCTCTGGACCGCAGGCCGATGCTTTAACCACTGAGCCAAACCGACCAGGGCTGATCATTTCTTTTTAAAAGAGATATTTTTAAAAATATCTTTAATCTTTAATGTGAAGAATGAATTGGTGGGGGGTTATAGATTGAAGAAATAAAAGGAAGAATAGAAAATAAGTCATTTCTACCACATCAGAATTACAACTAAACTACAGAACAGCCATCATTCAGAACCACCCGAAATAAAACTGAATGGAAGTCCTACAACTATGAAATTAAAGAAGCCACATCGAGACTGGTAGAAGGGGTGGAGGCGCTGAAGGGCTGGTCCCACCCCACTTGTGGCAGATAAAAATCAGCAGAGATACCTCAGCTGTGAAGGTTCTCCCTGAGAAGCAAGGGGTCCCAGCCCCACACCAGGCCCCTCAGCTCAGTGTTTCAGTGCCAAGAAGAGAAGTCCCCATAACTTCTGGCTGTAAAAACCAGCAGGAATTGAGACTGAGGCAGCTGGAGTCCCAGGCAACTCCTCTTAAAGGGCCCGCACACAGACTTGCTCAGACTCACTCCCTCTGGGCTCCAGCACAGGGGAGGCAGCTTGAAAGGCACCAGAGACGTACAGGGAAGAACTGAGTTATTTGGCATCGGGGCGAGAGCTGGAGAGGCAGCTTTCTCTTGGACTGACATGCTGGTGGAGGCCGTTGTTCCTTTGATGAGTGCTTCCCCTATGGGGTAGGCAGATGGGTGCCATATCTGGGACTCCAGCAACCTGGCTCACACTGTTTGCCCCACCCTGATGATTCCCTGAGGCTCTGCCCCACTCAACTTTTGGGCTCACCCAAGCTGTTTCCATTGGTTTTACCATAGGAATGGCCTGTCTTGGTTCATGCTTCAGATTTTCCTAAAATCTCTCACACAAGCAGCATCTGACATCAGCAAGCTCCATACTTCTCACTAAGTGGCCTCAGGCCTGGCACTAGCAGCAGCCGACCTTGGTTCACAGCTTGGCCTTGCCTGGGCACCTCCAAGCCCAGCACAAAAAGCAGCCATCTGCAGATCACTTTGTAGCTTATGCTTGGTGGCCCTGGGTAGAACACAGGCAGTAGCTGACCTTGGCCCCAGAGCCAACACACCCAGTGGACAGTTTCAGACCACATTGAAGCACCACCACCCAACCACCTCTGTACGTGGCACACTCAAGGGGTGGGCTCAGTGGTTACCAGAGCCCTGCTGAAATAAGTCTTGCTCTATGTGGTGGTCCCCTGCACAGCTAATCCTCCAAGGTGGTCAGAGGTCAGTGGTCAGTGGTCACAGCCAGTCGTTGTAGCTTATCAGCCTGAGTAAGTCCCCCCAATTGACTTGCCAACAGAAATCAAGACACAATTACAACTGAAGGGTGTACAGTCCACATGGGGTGTACCTTGAGTGCCCAGGTGGGGTGATTAGGGAAGCTGTGCCACCAGACCCTACAGGACATCTACTACAATAGGCCACCTTACCAAGCCTAGGAGAAGTAGCAGCTCTACCTAATACATAGAAACAAACACAGGGAGGAGACAAAAAAAAACAACAAAAAACATGTCCCAAATGAAAGAACAGAACAAAACTCCAGGAAAAGAACTAAATGAAATGGAGATAAGCAATCAATCAGATGCAGAGTTCAAAACACCGGTTATAAGGATGCTTAAAGAACTTAGTGAGGCCCTGGCCAGTTTGGCTCAGCAGTTAGAGCGTCAGCCCATGCACCAGAGAGTCCCGGATTCGGTTCCCGCTAAGGGCATGTACCTTGGTTGCAGTTTGTCCCCAGCCCCGGTTGGGGTCGTGTGGGTGGCAACCATTCGATGTGTCTCTCTCACATCGATGTTTCTCTCTCTCTCTTCCTCCCTTTCTCCCTCCTGCTCTATCTGAAGATAAATGCAAAAATGTCCTCGGGTGAGGATAAAAAAAAAAAAAAAAAAGAACTTAGTGAGGACCTCAAGAGCATAGAAAAGGACCAGTCAGAAAAGAAGGATGCACTAACTGAAATAAATAATAATGTACAGGGAATCAATAGAATATAAGGAAGCAAAAAACACCTAATCAGAACAACAAAAAGAAAAAAGAATTTTAAAAACTGAGGATAGCCCTGGCCGGTTTGGCTCAGTGGTTGGAGCGTCGGCCTGCGGTCCAGAGAGACCCGGGTTCGGTTCCCGCTGGGGGCATGTACTTCGGTTGCAGTTTGTCCCCGGCCCTGGTTGGTCGTGCGGGTGGCGGCCACTTGATGTGTCACTTTCACATCGATGTTTCTCTCTCTCTCTCTTCCTCTCTCTCCCTCCCACTCTATCTGAACAAAAAATGAAAAAATGTCCTCGGGTGAGGATAAAAAAAAATAAAAAAAAAATAAAAATAAAAACTGAGGATAGTGTAAGGAGCCTCTGGAACAACTTCAAGTGTGCCAACATTTGCATCATGGGAGTGCCAGAAGGAGAAGAGAGAGAGTAAGAATTTGGAAACCTATTTGAAAAAATAATGACAGAAAAATTCCCTAACTTGGTGAAGGAAATAGACATACAAGTCCAGGAAGCACAGAGAGCCCCAAACAAGGTGAACCCAAAGAGGTTCACACTAAGACACATCATCATCAAAATGCCAAAGGTTAAAGACAAAGAGAATCTTGAAAGCAAGAGAAAAACAGTTAGTTACCTACAACAGAGCTCCCATAAGGCTGTCAGCCGATTTCTCAAAATAAACTTTGCAGGCCAGAAGGGAGTGGCAAGAGATATTCAAAGTGATGAAAAGCTACGACCTACAACCAAGATTACTCTATCCTGCAAAGCTATCATTTAGAATCGATGGGCATATAAAGAGCTTCCCAGACAAGAAAAAGCAAAAGGAGTTCATCACCACCAAACTAGTATTATATGAAATGTTGAAGGGTCTTCTTGAAGAAAAAGAACAAAAATATGAACAATAAAATGACAGGAAATACATATCTATCAACAATTGAATCTACAAACAAAATGAGCAAGCAGAACAGAAACAGACTAGTAGATACAAAAAAGGTGAAGAGCAAAAAAAGGTGAAGAGATTAAGAAGTACAAATTGGTTGTTAGACTGATGAAAGGAAATGGGGGGTGGGGAGAGATAAACCAAAGAACTTATATGCATATATGCATAACCAGTGATCACAGAAAATAGTGTGGGGAAGGCAGGAGGGGGACGGGAGTGGGGAGGAGGGGGTCATTGGGGGAAAAAAGTGGGGACATCTGTAATACTTACAACAATAAAGATAAATTAAAAAGGGGGGAAAAAGAAAGAAAGGGTCATTTCTTGCAACTTACCCACACATTTTTGGTAAAGCTCAATACCTCTAGTTTATTTTAGTATTAGGATCATTGTTGTGATAAGAATAATTATAATTACAAGCAGTTCTTTATTTCTATACTTTTGACATTTTTATTTTATTTTATTTTTTTCAACAACTGATAGTCAATTTATTAAAAAGATTGATTTAAACATCTGCAATGGTGACTTCAACCTCGACGCCTGGCTCAATACTGATGAAAGTAATCTGCTTAACAATTGTGGAAGGGCTGTGCAAGTCAACTTTTGACATTTTTATACAACCTGTATTTTTATACATTCTACCCTACTTTTCTTAGGAATAAACAAGACTCAGTAACCAACTAACATATTGCCTAGTTGTGTCTATCCAATATTTTGGTTTCAAAAGTGTTGCCAGCTTTTTAGAAAATTATTTATGTAGTCTTTGGAATATTATTACACTTGCTTATATTTTATAAAAATGAGTAGAAAATTAAAGAACTTCAGGTGATAGTGGTAATTATAAGTATTATAAATTGAATATTAGTTAAGACCAAGGTGAAAATTACAAATCTTTGGCTTCAGTCAGATGCTTATTGGATTAAAATATAATCCAATATAGTATGTGAAGTAAGAGGACAGAGTTAGAAGAAAATGTAGAAATGTTGTAATTATATTGTTGACAACTGCTCAGATGAAATTAGGGACATACATAGTTTTTAACATTCTAATAGCAGCCTGTTTTATCTTTCACACAAGTTTTCAGGAGTATATTATATGTAAATGTAAAGAATTTTCTGCAATGAGAGTATTGCTATTAGAAAAATCTATTAGGTCAAGCCTCATGAAATTGCCATTTAAAAAAAAATTTTTTATTGATTTTTAGAGAGAGAGATAGAAACATCGATGTGAGAGAGAAACATTGATTGGCTGCCTCCTACTGGGGATTGAGTCTGCAACCCAGGCGTGTGCCCTGACCAGGAATCAATCCGGGACCTCTCAGTCCATGGGACAATGCTCAGTCCACTGAGCCACACTGGCCAGGTGAAATTGCCATTTTTTAAAAAGCAAAAATGGTAGAATATTAACAATTTAATGTGGTTAAACCCAGTATTTTGTTTTTCCAGATGGATTGCATTCTTTTCTGTAAGTTCTTGATTTTTAATGTAGAGAAAGACATGTTGTATAGTTAATTTTCTAGGCAATATTTCTTTAAAAAAAAATTTTTCTTTTTAATCCTCACCCGAGGACATTTTTTTTGCACTTATCTTCAGATAGAGCGGGAGGTGGGGGAGAGAGAGAGAAACATCGATGTGAGACAGACACATCGACTGGTCGCCACCCACACAACCCCAACCGGGTCTGGGGACAAACTGCAACTGAGGTATGTGCCCCTAGTGGGAACTGAACCTGGGACTCTCTGGTCCATGGGCTGACACTCTAACCGCTGAGGCAAACCAGCCAGGGCAATACTGTATTTCTTTTTATGTATAGGAGTTTTGAAATAAGTATTCAAATTTGCTCTAATTACCATTTTCTCTAATATTTTCTTTTTATAGTGTAGAAATATCCAAAAATTTCGTATACTGAAGTGAATGCACATATTCACAGACTTTTTAATTTTAAAGACATAATGGGAATCTAAAAGACTAAGAAAAGGAATGTCATTTAAGTTGTAATTATTTGACTTTTTGTTATATGTTTATTGGCTGTTGGTCTTCATCTTTGAATAATTTTTGTTTAAGTTAATTTATAAATGTTATGTAGATATCATATATAAGATTCTCTTACGTACATGTGTTTGTCTGTATTAATGTTCCTTAAATGTAATTCTGTGAATAATTAGTCCGACTGGTGTGGCTCAATGGTTGAGCATGGACCCATGCACCAAGAGGTCGCTGGTTTGAATCCTGGTCAAGACACATGCCCGGGTTGTGGGCCAGATCCCCAGTAGGGAGCATGCAGGAGGTGACCAATCTATGTTCTCTCTCATCAATGTTTCTATCTCTCTCTCCCTCTCACTTCGTCTCTCTCTAAAATCAATAAAGGAAAAAAAAATTAATTCTGTGAATAATTATACTGTTTTTGGTGCATGGGACAATGCTCAACCAACTGAACTACACCAGCCAGGGATAATTATACTGTTTTAATGTTATTGTAGCTTTAAAGTATTTTCTTAGTAGTTTTTTTTTCAAAAGTTTGTTGTACTTATTGTTGGTATTAATTCCTACAGGTTAACTCTAGAATATATTCATCAAATTAAAAAAATAAGGTTATGAAGGATTTTAATTAGACTTGCATCGAGTTAAAGATTCATTTGGGGGCAAATTGATATCTCTGTATTATTCCATCTTTATGGTTGGTCAGTGGTGTTATATCATTGTTCAGTTTCTCTAGCCTTTGCTGTACTTCTTTGTTTCCACCTCAGTGGAATTAGGAGATTTTCTCTATCTCTGCACTCTGGGGACTTTCCTTATGCTCCCTGGTTCCCAGGAGTCTTTTTCTGGCCTTCTCACTAGAAAGCTGGGTTTGTTAGTTTATTCAGAGTTAGTGCGCCTCAGACTCCACTGTTACAGTTATACTCCATAGGGGCCCTCCTGGGTTGAAGCAGAAGTGGACAAAAAGAGAAATACATAGAGAAATATGTACTCATTGTACTACCCTGACTCCTTAGCGCTCCTTAGGCTTTTGAGTGCCCTGCCTTAGTAGTACAGCCTGTGACTTGGACTGGCTTCAGGGCAGGGTAAGCATTAAAAAGAAAGAAAGAAAAGGAATTGTCCCTCTTCCCTATCCCCACAACATACATACTTTCCCACTTACAGATGCCCCTTTTACTCCTCTAGAAACGTGAGGATTTCTCTTGGACACTTTTACTGTGTGTGCCTGCTGCATAATTCTGGGACTCTGCCCACGCTTAGGTCAGAAAAGAGTAAACTCACTGCCATGTTAATTGTTCTTCAAGTTTTGATTCCCCTCCCCAGGGTGCCTCTCATTGTTTACCTTTCAGAGTTCTCAGGCAGATGCTTTTAGTATTTTCTCCAGGGTTTTTAATTGTAGTCAGTGGGAAAGATGGATAGTAGTGAGCTTACTACATCCTGGCTCTCACTGAAAGTGATTTCATTTTGAAAATAATTTTTGTTTTTATTTTCTAAAGTTCTTTTTGTTCTTTGATTACTGTATTTTACAAGCAGATTTTTCTTGCTTATGGATATATTGGCCTCTTGAATCTCTCTGAAGATACCAATACAGTTAAGAACATTTTATTTATTTTTATTGCCTTACACTCTTTTCTTTGGGTCATTGTGCCCCAGCTTTGTCACCTTAGTGCCTCTCTTAGTTTTTATTAATTAGCTGGTGATTCTTGGCTGTTCTTCTTTATAGTATTTTCAAATAAAGGTCTAAATCAATGGTTGTCCAACTTGTATGCGAAATCCCTTGGGGACTCAGTTTAAATGCAGATTCTTGGCCTCACAAAAATCTGATTCAGTAAGTCTAGAGTGGGGCACCTAAACACTTTAGATAGTTCAGATGCTTGTAACATCTTGGTGAACTGGTGAGATTCTGTAAAGATCAATATTCTTGAAATTTTTTTTTTTGAGAGAGGAAGAGAGAGAGAGAGAGAGAAACATCAATGTGAGTGCGAAACATCTAATTGCATGCCCCCTACCAGAGATCGATCCCAGAACACAGCCATGTGCCCTATCAGGAATTGAACCAGCAACCTTTTGGTGCTTGGAACAATACCCAACCAACTGAGCCACACCAGCCAGGGCAAGGTCAACATTCTTTAGAAAGTGTTGTCTTCCCCGCTGAATTTCATCCAGACCATAGGGCTCTGCAGGTTGGTTTTCCACTTGCTGTGGAGAATGGGAGGTGGAGGTCCTTTTTTCTTTATCATGCTAGTGTAGAGACAAGGCTAATTAATAAGCTGGGACCTGTCCCTCCCTCAATTTCTGCTATAGGGAAGGAATTTATCTGCTGTGGCCAGCATTTACTATTTACTATCAGAGTTGTACTGGTTGTCGTTGGTGGTTTTGCAGTTATTCTGTGGCCTCTCTATACTCCCAGGCCCACTTGACATGAGATGTTTAAGAAGGAGAAGAGGTAAATGAATGGGCTCAGTCTGCCATCTTGAACTGGAAGTCCACTTGTTACTTTTAAAGTGATGTTGGTTTATCATGTGCCAAGAAGTATTTCTTTTGAATGAGCACATAAAATAAACATCATAAAAATTTGTAGCAGGATTACAGCTTACTCATACTCATTCAGATGTTCAAAGAAAATGTAGCTAATTTATTTTTTTTGTAACTCATCTCTTCCTTTTTTTTTTTTTATTTATTTTTTTTATCCTCACCCGAGGACATTTTTTCATTTTTTGTTCAGTTAGAGTGGGAGGGAGAGAGAGGAAGAGAGAAACATCGACGTGAAAGGGACACATCAAGCGGCCGCCACCCACACGACCAACCAGGGCTGGGGACAAACTGCAACCAAAGCACATGCCCCTAGCGGGAACCGAACCCGGGTCTCTCTGGACCGCAGGCCGACGCTCCAACCGCTGAGCCAAACCGGCCAGGGCTCATCTCTTCCTTTTGATGAACCCTGGTCACTTGGTAACTGGAGGAGGAGTATCAGTCTTACTTAAGTCTGATAAACTAAGTCTTATTCAGTAATTTAAATTTATCTCTTTGGATATTTCAGCCTCTGGATATTGGTTTTTCAGGTATCATCTTTTCTCTCACACCTTTCCACACTGGAATCTAGACTTATGAGTTGGATGTATGTGGCCTGTGTGACCTCGTAGTGGTGGAAGGATACCAGGACCCTCACTCCATGTGCTTACCTTCTATGATTTCTCACTGATCTCTCCTTTAAAGTAACTGGCTGGGCTACTTTCTGGAATTGTGACTACTAGGGTGCCACCAGAACTGTCGTTGGGTGTTCCTCAGATGTCTGCAGCTAAAGTTTAACTGACGTTACTTGATATCTGTTTTGTTGGTTCCAGGATGTGTTCGGCCATGTTTCCAGGTGTCACAGATTACCTGAAGTCTGGCTAGGGTTTTCCATTAGCCCCCTAGCCAGGTGTTCTCTTTTCTAGGCCTTTACTGTGGAGTTACTTTGCTCCTATCACAGTGACCTCTTCTGGAAAATATACTATCCAGCATCTTAAATTACCTTTCCAGTACTACTTTGGAGCACACAGGAATTTCCCAGTGCCTTCTATGGCACTTAGGAGAAAAGGAGACTCCAGAGTCAATCTTACGCCTGTCCTCACTCTGTGCTTCTCTGCATTGTTTTGATGTGGTTATCTCTAGCTTTTGCTACGGTGTGTATGAGGAGAGGTAAGAGGTTGGGGTGTGTGCGTGCCTGCATGTGCGTGTGTGGTGGGGGGTGAGGGGGATGGAGGTGGGGGTGCTCCTGGAAGGCAGTAACTTTGCACAGTCTCAACAGGAAGAGTAGAAGCCATTCCAACTCCCAAGTTTCCTTACTCCATCAAACGTTTCTTTCCTTTTGTAGCCTCAGTCTGGATAGGGTAATGGGAGTACTGGTCTAATCACTTCCTTCTTCTGTCTCTTCTTTATCTCACTATCCTTTCACCATAATCAGGCTTTAATTTATACTTTTTCTAGGTATAATCCTCCTTCTACCATAGATAGCAGGCAGGCTTTATGTTCTAGCTGTCATGAGCAGAAGGCTTATCTGCTCTATAATGTGGAAGAAACTATAAACTGAGTCTTTTAGGTCTGGTCAGAAAATATTAGTGTTAAAAAAATTCCTTCTTTTGGAAAATCAGAGTTTTGAGAATCTTATCTTACTACAAAATCTCTTTTTTAATTAAGAAAGTGAATCTTAATATTTCTAGTAGGTGAATAAAAAATTAATATTTCTTTCTGTTTTCATTCCTAAGCTTTCCCAAGGAAATGGTTGCTACTCATAGAATAGTATGGAAGTCAGTACAAGGAAATGCAAATGGAAAAAAACATATTAATAAGTGTTTTCCTAATCATTAGGGTATACCCTTCTTCCTGTTCTTTTTCAAAATTCCCTTGGTTTTTCTTATATATTTACCCGTTTAATTGTAGTATATATTCTTATATGATTATGTCTCTAAAACATATTTTAATTTTTATTTTATTTGTATTAAGCCTATAATTTTAGGATCTATTTGTATCTTGATAATATTGTGGCATGAGAGAACTGAGAGACCACTAAAGCCAAATTAAAGCCAAATAGAGAGCAAAGCTGGCCAGCCACTGATCCTGAGTTCTTGGAGATCAGCCCCCATATGATTTATTACATGCCTTTTATACCTTACAGCAAAAGTTTAATGATATAAGAAAATAGGATCTTCTTGATATAATGCCCAGGGCTACAACAATGCTGTATAGAATTAGTTTGCCTTGCGGATAACAGGAACACCCAGGCCCACCTGGGAACAGCCAGACCCACCCAGGAACACCTAGGCTGTTATCTCAGGTACTTCAAGGTACATTGGGTCACACTTAGCCCCGAGCTGCACAAACACAATGCAAGCCTAATTCCTTGAGATTGTGGGGGAGGTCGAGTCTCTGACTCAAGACCTCCAGGCTCTGTGGACTCTGTCAGACACGTAGCTGGCTCCCAACAATTTCTTGGTTCAGGGAGCTATAAACAAGTCAGCACAATAATTTACCAATCATCAATTATGAGGGTATAAACATGTCAGCACATTAATAGTTTTCCCAAACAGGAAAATAGTCTATGTCTCTTTTTCTCATGTGTTCTTTAAATATTTATCAGTAGGTTTAGTAAAATTCTGAAATGTGGCTTTAAAACCTTTTTTTTTTTTTTAAATCCTTACCTGAGGATATTTTTCCATTTATCTTCAGATTGAGTAGGAGGGAGGGAGGGAGAGAGAGGGGAACATTAATGTGAGAGAAACACATTGATTGGTTGCCTCCCGCATAACCCCGACCTTGACCGAAATCGAACCTGTGACTCTTTGGTCTGTGGCCGATGCTCTAACCACTGAGCAAAACCAGCCAGGGCTAAAATCTTTTTCTTTTTGATTTATGTTTGTGTGTGTTTAAGAGAGTAAACTGCAGCTTGCAACTCAGTTCCTTCTGCCTTGTAGCCCTTTCCTGTGTGGTACTTTGTTTACTTATCTTTTCTAGAATTCCTCTGTTTGTGTTTACTACAGTGTGATCATCTCAAGGGCAGGCACTCAGGTATTGCTTGTCTTTATTTGCCTTAGTGCCCAGCAGTTCCTGCTCACAGTAATGGGCATGGGGAAATCAGCAATTGCTATACTGTTTCCCTGATTTATTTTTCCTCATAGTGCTTACCATATTTTAATATAATATGTTGTTTAGTTATTTGTTTTTTTTTAATCATCTGTCTCTTCCCACTAAATTATAAGTGCCATGAAGGCAGGGATTTTTAACTATTTTGCTTATACTGTATTTCTAACACCTAGAAGAGTACCTGGCACAAAGGTGACCAGTGATTATTTGTAGAATGATTAATTAATGAATTGTTCATATTTAGGTAATTTCCTGATTATACCATATGATCTGTACAATATGATAGGTATAAACTTATGGTATAGAAAAAAAACAGTAATGTATTTATAAAGATGTAAAGTTTAAAAGCTAGAAAGACCTTGCTATCATCTAATTCTGTTCCATTTTATGAAATGACCAAGAGGTGAAATGAGTTTATTTAAGCACAAAGTCAGTTAATTGTAGAGATTGAACAAGAATTTAGAACTCTTGAATACAGCTTAATAATTAGTAGTGGCATTTGTGTTATCAGTAGGGTGCCCTCTATGTCCCACCCATTGCTGGTGGAAGTGGGTTTCTTGCGTGGTTGCAAGGAAGGGAAATTTCCTGAGACTTGCACAGGAGGATGAGCAATCTTTACTTGCATGGAATTAAACCCCTGGGTTTCCAAGGTCTCATTTCCCTGTGTCCCACCATGGAAAAAGTCCAGCCATGTCTTCAGCAGAGCTAGGATTAAAACCACTGCCCAGAATCTCTGCTCCATGTTAAAACACAGCCCAGTCCAGCATCAGGCTAGTTTAGCTTGTGTTTCCTGCTGCAGTCCATCAGTCCATTGCATGTGGGGTCCACAGGGCCACATGGCTATGGAGGAAATACAGGCAAATGCAAGGAAGCCAAGAGCACACGAGCAATAAGGGCAACAAGAGAGCAACAAGTGAGAGAGTTCCTTTGTTTAGGAGAGTATATATTCCCAAATTCTTGTGCACTTGCAGTGGCTATGCTTATTCTGGCCAACCATTTCTGTCCCCAAGTTTGATTGACAGGCAAGTACCTTCCCTAGTCCCCCCAACTTTACTGGGCATGCATCTATCTTTCCTTTGTTAGATTCCTTGCTTCCGTGTTTTGCAGGGAATAGCCGGGTGTTCCCAGGGGAGTATGAAATTGCAGCTTCCTGGTATCTACCCAAATGACATGCCTATAATGCCTGGCCTCCCTTTGCTTCTTTCCTATTATTAATAACTAGCTAATTACAATGGTATCACCTTTATATATCAGTGGAGCTTTTCTTGGTATCCCAGTAAATACCTTTAGTGTTTTTCCTTCATAGCACATTAACACAATTTGCAATTGTGTATTTAATGTCTCTCTTCTCCATTAGATTATAAGCTCCATAAAGGCATGAGTTTTGTCTGTTTTATTGTGAAATACCAAGCATCTTATACAGTGCCTGAAACATGATAGGCACTGTATATGATCTATTAGTTCATAACAGAATGTTGCTAAGAGGTGTGAAAATAGGATTTTTGATGAAAACCTTTTTTTGACTACAAAGGTTGAGAAGAATTACTTGGGTAGCTTTATATTAAAACCATAAGTACCTTCTTAGGCTTGGATTCATATAATTCTAAGCAACCTTGTGCTCCTATTTTGTTTTTTCCAAGTAAGCTGCTCTGCTGGAAAGCAAATTCACTGACTTCCTGGCAAGAATATTAGTTAAATTTATAGATATTGTTTGTTGTAAATGACTAAACTAGATTTTGGGGATCACTCTTGGATAAGGTAAAATGGTCCATTGAGGTACTAGACCTGAGGGGCTGAAAGATCAAGCACCTCAGTGGCTCTGGGGAGAAGTAATAATCTTGAGGCCCTTGCCCAGCCTCTTGTTACTATTGCTTCATTTGATGAAAAGAAAAAAAAACAAAACTGTTTTTCTTCTCAAATTGCTATCCCCTCCTACTTTTCTTGTACTGTTTTGTTGCAGTAACCATGGTTACTTGTAAAGGCTCCTTGGAGCTTTAAAAACATCAGTCAGTTTCACAGCTGGAGGCAGAGTCATCTAGATAAAAGCATAAGAATAAAGCTTACTGTGATTGTGATTGTTGTTGTTGTTTTTCTTTCCTGTTAGAATTGAGTTCTTTCATTAGGTAGCACTTTGCATGAAGTGTTCTTTGTTCCCACTAGAGTAGACAACATTTTCATTTAAATTAACAGTAAGTTAGCACCTGGCTCTTTTATAGAATCAGGAAAAGGGAGTAATGCTACCACTCACCTGTCCTCCACCTGAACCTACCCTCTCTCTATCCTCTTTCTTTTCTCTATTTCCTTGCCACCTTCTCTGGGCCAATACTGAGTGATAGTAATACTGATATTTGAGGCCCAGATGGAAAAGGTTGTGAAGTTGCAGCTTTGGATTAAGGGGGGAAGAGGAATGTAAGAGGACTAAAACCTTGATATAGTGCTACCAGGAGCATATTTGCCAGGATCAAGAAGAAACAAAGGCCAGTTCTTGGCAAATACTGTCTTAAGGATGCCACTGTTGAAATGGGAAAGGAAATCTATGTTTATTAAACATCTAATATATATTGAATGCCAGCATTGGTATTTTCTATTGTATTACACTCTCATACTAGGCTGAAAGGACTCCGAAAAATTTTAAATGACTTATAATTAAAAAAAATTTTTTATTGTTGAAAGTATTATAGCTGTTCTCCCTTTTTCCCCCCACTGACCACCTCCTCCCTGCTCCCACCCCAGTCCTGCCTTCCTCACACTATTATCTGTGTCCACTGGTTATGCATATATGCATATAAGTTCTTTGGTTTATCTCTTCCCATCCCCCCACCTCCCTTCCCTCTGAGGTTTGTCAGTGTGTTCCCTATTTCCATGTCTCTGGATCTATTTTGCTCGTCAGCTTATTTTGTTCATTATATTCCATAAATAAGTGAGATCATATGGTACTTATCTTTCTCTGACTGACTTATTTCGCTCAGCATAATATTCTCCAGGTCCCTCCATATCATCTCAAAGGGTAAGAGATCTTTCTTCTGCATAGTACTCCATTATGTAAATGTACCACAGCTTTATTATCCACTCATCTACTGATGGGCACTTGGGCTGTTTCCAGATCTTAGCTATTGTAAATAGCACTGCTATGAATATAGGGGTGCATATGTTCTTTCTGATTGGTATTTCGGGCTTCTTAGGATATATTCTGAGAAGTGGGATCACTTGGTCAAATGGAAGTTCCATTTTTAATTTTTTGAGAAAACACCATATTGTTTTCCATAGTGACTGCACCAGTCAGTGTTCCCACCAGCAGTGTTCTAGAGTCCCCTTTTCTCCACACCTTCACCAGCACTTGTTGTTTGAGGATTTGTTGATGGCTGTCATTCTGGCAGTTGTGAGGTGATACCTCATAGTCATTTTAATTTGCATCTCTCTGATGATTAGTGATGTTGAGCATTTTTTTCACATGTCTCTTGGCGATTTGTATGTCCTGTTTGGAGAAGTGTCTATTCAAGTCCTCTGCCCAATTTTTAATTGGATTGTCTGTCTTCTTTTTGTTGAGCTATATGAGTACTTTTGGATATTAACCCCTTATCCAATGTATTATTGGCAAATATGTTCTCCCAAAGAATGTGCTCCCTTTTCATTTTGATGCTAGTTTATTTTGCCATACAGAAGCTTTTTAGTTTGATATAGTCCCATTTATTAATTTTTCCTTTGTTTCTCTTGCCCTAGGTGATGATTATCAATGAAAATTCGCTACATATGATGTCTAAGGTTTTTCTGTCTACATTTTCTTCTAGGATTTTTATGGTTTCACAAGTTACATTTAAGTCTTTTATCCTTGAGTTTATTCTTGTGTATGGTATAAGTTGGTAGTCTAGTTTCATTTTTTTGCATGTACCTGTCCAATTTTCCCAATACTATTTATCTTTTCTCCATTGTATGTTATTGCCTCCTTTGTCGAATATTAATTGCATATATTGTCTTGGGTCAGTTTTGGGTTCTCTGTTCTGTTCCATTGATCTATATGCCTGTTCTTGTGCTAGTACCAGGCTGTTTTGATTATGATAACTTGATATCCAGAATTGTGATCCCTCCAAATCTGTTCTTCTTTTTCAAGATTGCTGTGGCTATTCAGAGTTTTTTTTGGTTCCATATAAACTTTTGGAGTATTGGTTTTAGATCTGTGAAATATGCCATTGGTATTTGAATAAGGATTGCATTGAATTTGTAGATTGTTTTGGGTAGTATGGACATTTTAATGATGTTGATTCTTCCAATTCATGAACATGGTATATGCTCCCACTTTTTTATATCTTCCTCTATTTCTTTTTCAAATGTCCTATAGTTTTCTGAGACCAGGTCTTTTACATCCTTGGTTAAGTTTATTCCTAGGTATCTTAATTTTTTTGTTGCAATGGTAAATGGGATTATTTTTTTAGTTTCCCTTTCTGAGTCTTCATTATTGGTGTATAAGAATGCCATCAGTTTCTGGATGTTAATTTTGTATCCTTCTACTTTGCCGAATTCATTGATTAAATCTAGAAGTATTTTGGTGTAGTCTTTAGAGTTTTCAATATACAATATCATGTAGTCTGCGAATAGTGACAGTTTCACTTCCTCGTTTCCAATTTGGGAGGCCTTTTATTTTTTCTTCTTGTCTGATAGCTGTGGCTAAGAATTCCAGTACTTAATTATTTTCTTTGTAATGATTTTCTGCTCTGAAACTCTGCCACCTTAGCTTATAGGTGATTTATACCACCTTTTTTTTTCTTGGTGTGATCTAGACTTGCCTGCAGTCTGTTTTTTGTAAATAAAGTTTTGTTAGAATGCAGCTGCCATGCTCATTAGCTTATGTATAGTCTATGGCTGCTTTTGTACTCCAAAGGCAGAGTTGAATAGTTGCTACAGGAACCATATAGCCTGCAAACCCTAAAATATTTACTATCTGGATCTTTATAGAAAAGTTTGCTAGCTTCTGATCTAGATGGACCAGATTTGTTCATCTTAGACCAGATATGGGAATGATTATATTAGGAGGAAAGTAAGCATACTCTTTGGTTATATTCCTTGTGGACATCAGAAAAGTGGCAGGAGGAAAGAAGAGTCTGGGGATTTAGGGCAGAGTCATGGCCTTACTGAGCCCTTTTAAATCATAAGTCCAAACCTAAACTGTGCAAGGAAACTTCAAATGTAAACATTGTATTTTTGTTTGCATATTTCTTTACTGTTTTCCATTTCTACATACATACTTGAGTCCATAGTCTCACATGGACTTGCTCTAATTCTGTTACTCATCCATATACTCACATAAATGTAGACTTACATAAGTATTTTGATTGGAAGTTAGCTCCAACATCTTTATTTTACAGATGGCAAAAACTGAGTTCCTAAGAAGTTGTCATGTGCCTGATGTTACAAAAGCAGGTTAGTGGCAAATTCTGGGAGTAAAACCCTGTGTTTTGTGTTGTTGTTTTTTGTCTAATTTCCTGCCGTCTTACATAGAAGCATTCAAATATGAAGTCTACCTTATAAGGCCTCGCCCAATATATCTTTAGCTCTAAGAGGACTTCTTAGAAAACAAAAGAAGCAGCTGAGGAGGAGAAAAGCATTAAATCTAGATTCTAATTTAGCTCTGCTACTGATATCTTTGCAACTTTCAGTAAGTGCACCATTCTTTAATAAACAGAAATAAGAATTAAGAAGATAAATTAGGCTTGTAAGATGACTGTAGACTAAGATCCAGATATTTGCTCTATTTCCTGGTGGATGTGTAATTATTCAAGTAAACATGATGGTATATTCACAGTCCCTAAGTAATTTGTAAGGGGAACATTGAAGAATCCAGAATCCACATTGCTATAAGGTTATATAAATGTGTTTAATGGTTTCTCTTTTGTGAACTGAACTAATTTATAATTCATAAAAAGGCTTAATGTATGATTTCTTAACGAAAAAAATTCCTTAAGGAAAAGTAGATATTGCTTAAATAAAAAGACAAAATAAATACACCAGAAATTATAGCCATTTTGCTTTCATATTCATGATAGGGATATTGCCATCACAGTCAGGGCAGAGTCATTATTTTCCTTAAATTTAGTATTAGAAAGACCTCTCCCTTTATTGCATCAGAAGATAATCATAGAATTTCTTCTTGCCAGTTCCCCGGGGGCCCATTTTAGACAAGAGAAATCCTAGGAGAAGCTTGCACAAAAGGTCTACATTTAAACTACACTCAGAGCTTATCCTGAAGATGATTTATAAAACCTTAATATCAGTATTTTTGCTTATATTTGATTAATCTCTACAGAATTGTGTAATTGTTCCTTCTTTCCCAAATCAGGTCCCTCTACTTTCTTTACTTTTACATTGGAAAAAAGTTTTTTAAAGTTAAATTTTTTTGTAAAGTTTTAAGTGTTTTTCTTATTAATGTAAGTAATAAACAAATACATGTTGTAGCTCAACAGACTTAACCAATCATAATTATAAATTAGGATGTGATGAGACTGTGTTCAACTAATAAAATACATGATTGCTATTTAATCTTTCAGAAATATAAACCATTTTAGTATTGCATATATTTAGTTTTGTGTTTTTATTGAAGGTCTACTTCCAGATGGATTGTCCACATAAAGAGAATGAAATGGAACACATATTACTTAAATTTGGAATTATAAATAAACATTTTCATTACATTTGGTTCATCAGAATTGAGATCGACATATAACCATAATTGGGTATCACTTCTCTGGAAATTGATTTACCAGCATTAGTTTAATTATCTAAAGCTAGTAGTTTTCAGTTCTTCAAAACCATGTTCCTCTTTGATAGTCATAAATATAATTGATTTCTCTTTACTGTTGTTTGAAATGTAAAGTAAATTGAATTTGTTAAAAAATCAAAAGATTTAGGTATAAAGTGCTGCTTTGTTTAAAAACTTAAAAAAAATTTTTTTTCTTTATTGATTTTAGAGAGAGAGGAAGGGAAAGGGAGAAAGGGATAGAAACATTGATGAGAGAGAACATTGATTGGCTGCCTCCTGCATGTCCCCCACTGGGGATCGGGTATGTGCCCTGACTGGGAATTGAACCAGCGACCTCTTAGTGCATGGGTTGATGCTCAACCACTGGGCCGCACCAGCCAGGCTATTTTCAAACTTAGTATCTCCAATTTATTGGCGTATATTTAAATTTATAGAACAGAAGTTTCTAACATGAGTTCCATGGACCACCTTAGAAGGTCATTAAACTCTCCTGATATTATGTACAAAATTTTGTCCATGTGGGAATTCTTTTGAGATGACGTGTCTATAGCTTTTATTGGAGTCTCAAAGTTGTCCCTCACTCAAACAAAGTTAAAAACCATTTTTATAGGCCTTCTGAAGCATCGTACCTTCCAAAGGAATATTGAAGGTAAATTTGCTTTGCTTTGTATAATCACTCCATCATAGAATCTTGGAGTGGCCAACCTCCATTTTTTCTAAGTGTGGAAATTGAAACTCCCAGAAGTTAAATGACTTACCCAAGGATATTGTAGTTTAATTCTTTTTAAATTAGCAGAGGACTCAGTGCGACCTCTGTGGTTTACTGATTGATTTCATAAAGTCTTTTTTAGCCTTCTAGCCTCTGCACAGAGATTGTTGAACTTTCAATTTGGCAGCAAGGTATTGTATTTGAATACAAAGCTTGTGTGGACACAATAGAGATCTCTAATAATTTGTTCCAATTATTTCATGAAATATTAGTGTGATGATAGTTATGTGATTTCTTAGAGGGAGTATATATGGAGGTCCATATAGTACCAAAGGAAAAATCTCTTAGTCTTCATGAAAAAATTATACCTTTGACAGTGTCCATGTTAAAATAGAGGTTAGGAGTAAGGTCATGAGACTTAAGACTGCAGGAATCTTAGGCCTGTGACCTTTTCATTCATTCATTTAACCAATATTTATTGTGTGCCTCTGGGGATATAAGTTTTACTAATTGATAAAGAATATTTGTGGAAAATTATGAGATTGTGTTCATTTAATAATATTAGCAGTTTAATTAATGTTGGAAAATGTTTTTCTTTTTTTCTTTCTAATCACTAACTAAAAGGATAAAATATCAAAAGTAGTATTGACAGCAGTTTTTGCATAATAGTCCTTAGGACACTGGTCTGACAGAGTTATGAAATATTATAAATTCTCAGACTACTGGAAATTAAGGAAATCTCCTGATTTAAATACAGAGTCAAAGCAAAAAAGGTTTTTGTTTTATCATTTTTTTCTATCAGATTGAAATTTAACTATTATTTTTACATTAATGATTTCTTTAATATTTAAATTTAGTGATCATTTCACATCATGAATACAGATCCTGAATTTTCATATTACTTGGTAATATAAGATAGCATAGTTGCAAGTGTGAAAGCTACAGCAAGTTAATTGTAAGTATTCTCAAATTAACTTAAATTTTAATAACTTCTCCTATATACTTAAGATAACTTCAAAATAAGGATTTTATGATTTAATGTACTATTACATTTCAAAGAACTAAAGGCTAATCCTATTTTTCAGTATTCATTTTACATGGTATTCTTGAGATTTATGAACTGTGAGATCTTGTGTGTATCTTTCTAGTCTCAGTTAATCAGTTTGGCTTTTCAAATTGGAACAAGATTCTTCAACATCCCTATCTTAAGATTCCTTCACCAGTTAGGCTCATATGAAAAAATCACTCCAAAGGAATATTAACAATGTCATATTTATGTTGTGTTTGTTTTTACATTCTCTGCTTCTAAAGTATTTTTTACTTTATATGTTTAAGGTATGTAATTGGTTTCCAAGGGTGAATATATGATTCTATTGATGCAGGAACCTCAGTTATGTATCCTTTCCCTGTGATCCCGTGAATAAGTATCCTGAACTCATAACCTTATGATATTTATCATATTATTTTAATTGTTTCTTTATTCAACTAAACCTCCCCTACTCCTAACTTTTTAAGGACAGGGGTCTAGATCAATTTTGAATCTTCAGAATATGGCACACAGCAGACACATATATTTTCATTTATTTATTTTTGTTGTTAATCCTCACCCAAGTATATTTTTTTGCATTGATTTTTTTTTCAGAGAGAGTTGAAGGGAGGGAGGGAGGAAGGAGGGGGAGAGAGAGAAACACTAATTCAAGAGAGACACATTGACCATTTGCCTCCCAGCATACACCCCAGTCAGGGCCGAGGAGCGAACCCGCAACCCAGACATGTGCCCTTGACCAGAAATCGAAGCCTTGACCCTTCAGTCCACGGGCCGTTGCCCCAACCACTGAGTCAAACTAGCCAGGGTGACACATATATTTTTAAAATGAATGAATTGATTTAGGGACATAGGGGACCTATCTTTGGGTCCCCTATAGTAACCAGACAAAACTTTAACCTTATGGGTACTTACATATTCAGGGTTCTTTAGAGAAACAGAACCAATAGGAAATACACACACACACACACACACACACACACACACACACACACACACACGAGAAAGATTGATTGATTTTAAAGAATTTGCTCATAAATTTTTAAGACTCAATTGTGGGAGCTGGCAAGTATGAAATCTGCAGAGTAGGCCTGCAGGCTGGAGACTCAGGCAAGAGTTGATGTTGGAACTCAAATCTAAAGGCAATCTACAGGCAGTATTACCTCTTCACTAAGGGACGTCAACTGATTGGATAAGGCCCGCTCACATTATGGAGGACAATCTGCTTTACACAAAGTCTGCTGATTTAAATGTTAATTTCATCTTAAAAACACTTTCATAACAAAATTTAGACTGGTGTTTGACCATATATATGGTACTGTGGCTTAGCCAAGTTGACATTTAAAATTCACCATCACAGGTACCAAGTAAGTGATTAATTTCAGCGGGAAAAAGGATTCCTCAGCATTTTTATAAGTTAGCTATGAAAAAATTGAAATTAGTATAAGAAATATTAACAAGGTAAAATAAGAAAGAAACATGCATGGGTATGGCCAGGAATGTGTTCATATATTAGAATATTATATTTAAGTGTAGCATGGGGAAAAAAATTAACGTATATGAATAAGTATTACATAATACATAAATCAGAAAATTTTCAGGGACCAGCAATCAGAATGGGGTGAACTTAGGGAAAAAAATTTTTTTTAATATATGTTTTTATTGATTTTTTTTTTTACACATAGAAGAAGGGAGAGAGAGAAACATTAATGTGAGAAACATCGATCAGTGGCCTCCTGCATGCCCCCTACTGGGGATCGAGCCCGAAACCCAGGCATGTGCCCTTGACTGGAATCGAACCTGCGACTCTTTGGTCTGCAGGCCAACCCTCAAACCATTGAGCCAAACCGGCAAGGGCAGGAAAATATTCTTTTTTTTTTTTTTTATCCTCACCTGAGGACACTTTTCCATCTTTTGTTCAGATAGAGTGGGAGGGGGAGAGAGGAAGAGAGAGAGAGAGAGAAACATCAACGTAAAAGGGACACATCGAGTGGCTGCCTCCCGCACGACCAACCAGGGCCGGGGACAAATTGCAACTGAGATACGTGCCCCTAGCGGGAACCGAACCCGGGTCTCTCTGGACCACAGGCCGATGCTCTAACCACTGAACCAAACCGGCCAGGACAGGAAAATATTCTTAAAGCATATGAATTTTGACCAAATTCTACAGAAATGGTACATGTGGTGCATATATATGTAGTTGGGGGATAATCCTGATAAGTAGAGTACCAAAGGGCCTTACAAGAGGTTTGGGGAAGAAAAGGCCTGGAAAAGCTAAAGGAGGGCTTTGAATATACATTTTATATTTGCTTATCTAGGCAATTAAAAACAAACCTTGGCCAGTGTGGTTCAGTGGTTAGAGCATCGGCCCCAGCAATGGTTTGATCCCAGGCCCCTGTTGGGGCGCATTCGGGAAGCAACCAGTTGATGTGTCTCTCCTCTCTCTATCTCTTTCTTTCTCTCTCTCTTATTCTTCCCCTCCCTCTCTCCCCCTCCCTCCCTTCCACGCCCTAAAAATCAGTGGAAAAAAATATCCTTGGGTGAGGATTAACAATAAAAAAACCAACCAAAAATTCACTTCCGGTCAAGATGGTGGCGTAGGCAAACTCAGTATCACCTCCTCCCACAACCACATCAAAATTACAACTAAACTACAGAACAACCATCATTCAGAACCACCTGACATCGAGCTGAATGGAAGTCTACAACTGCAAAATTAAAGAAGAAACCACATGGAGACTGGTAGGAGGGGCGGAGGTGTGGACTGCCTGGTCCCACATCCACGGCGGATAAAAATCAGGAGGATACTTCGGCTGTGAAGGTGCTCCCTGAGGAGTGAGGGGTCCCTGTCCTACACCAGGCACCCAGCTCAGGGTTCCAGTGCCAGGAAGAGAAGTCCCCATAAATTCTGGCTGTGAAAACCAGTGGGAACTGAGGCAGAAAGAAGCTGAGGCTGCTGGATCCCCAGGCAGTTCCTCTTACCCTGCAGGCTCCAGTGTAGGGGAGGCAGCACTGGACACCAGAGACATACAGGGAAGAACTCAGTTGTTTGGCATTGAGGCAAGAGCTGGAGAGGCAGCTTTCTCCTGGACAGACTTGCTCTCAGAGGCCCTTGTTCCTTTGGTGAGCCCTTCCCCGGGGCAGCAGAAGGCCACTATATCTGGGACTCCAGGAACCTGGCTCACGCTGTTTGCCCTGCCCTAGTGCTTCCCTGAGGCCCTGCCCCACCCAACTTTCGGGGCCATCTAAGCTGTTTCCAGTGGCTTTGCCATAGGATTGCTCTGTCTTGGATCCTGCTTAAACAAGCAGCATCTGGTCTCAGCGAGCCCCATACCTCTCATTAAGTGGCCCCAGACCTGGCACTAGAAGCAGCCAGCCTTGGTTCACAACTTGGCTTTTCCTGGGCACCTCCAATCCCAGCACAAGAAGCAGCCATCAGCAGATCACTTTGTAGCTTATGCTGGGTGGCCCCGGGTAGAACACAGGCAGTGAATGACCCTGCCCTAGAGCCAGCACACCCAGTGGACAGCTTCAGACCACGTCGAAGCACCACCACCCAACCACCTCCATAAGTGACACACTCTGTGAGTGGACTCAGTGGGTACCAGGGCCCTGCTGAAGTAAGTCTTGCTCTGGGTGGTGGGCACCTACACCACTGATCCTTCACAGGAGTCAGGCCAGTGGTCAGTGGGCACAGCCAGTCCTTGCAACTGATCAGCCTGAGTAAATCCCTCCCACTGACATGCCAGTAGCAATCAAGACTCAATTACAACAGAAGGGTGTACAGACCATACTAGGGGTGTACCTCGAGGGCCCAGCTGGGGTGATCAGGGAGGCTGTGCCACTGGATCCCACAGGATACCTACAACAATAGGCCACCCTACGAAGCTTAGGAGACATAGCAACTCTACCTAATACATAGAAACAATCACATGGAAGCAGCCAAAATGAAGAGATAAAGAAACATGTCCCAAATGAAAGAACAGAACAAAACTCTTGGAAAAGAACTAAACAAAATGGAGATAAGCAATCCATCAGATGCAGAGTTCAAAACACTGGTTATAAGGATGCTTAAGGAACTTAGTGAGACCTTCAAGGAACTTAAGGAGAACTTCAAGGAACTTAAGGAGAACTCCAAGGAACTTAGTGAGAACATCAACAACATAAAAAAGGACCAGTCAGAAATGAAGGATGCACTAATTGAAATAAAGAGTAATTGAGAGAATCAATAGTAGATAAAGTCAAGAAGCAAACCATCGAATTGGAATGTAAGGAAGCAAAAAAAACAATCAGAACAACAAAAAGAAAAAAGAATTTTAAAATGAGGATAGTGTAAGGAGCCTTTGGAACAACTTCAAGTGTGCCAACAGCATCATGGGGGTGCCAGAAGGAGAAGAGAGAGAACAAGAAATTGGAAACCTATTTGAAAAAATAATGACAGAAAACTTCCCTAACTTGGTGAAGGAAACAGACATACAAGTCCAGGAAGCACAGAAAGCCCCAAACAAGATGAACCCAAAGAGGTTCACACCAAGACACATCATCATCAAAATGCCAAAGGTTAAAGACAAGGAACCTTAAAAGCAGCAAGAGAAAAGCAGTTCGTTACCCACAAAGGAGCTCCCGTAAGACTGTCAGCTGATTTCTCAAAAGAAACTTTGCAGGCCAGAAGGAAATGGCAAGAGATATTCAAAGTGATGAAAAGCTACGACTTAACAACCAAGATTACTCTATACTGCAAAGCTATCATTTAGAATCGATGGATATATAAAGAGTTTCCCAGACAGGAAAAAGCTAAAGGAGTTCATCACCACCAAACCAGTATTATATGAAATGTTGAAGGGTCTTCTTGAAGGAGAAGAGCAAAAATATGAACAATAAAATGGCAGTTAACATATATCTATCAACAATTGAATCTACAAACACAATGAGCAAGCAGAACAGAAACAGACTCATAGATACAGATAACTTTTTGTTGCTTGCCTGATGAGAGGGGGCTGGGGGCTGGGTGAAAAAGATGAAGGAATTAAGAAGTACAAATTGGTTGTTAGACTGATAAACCTCAAAGGGAAGGGGGGAGGGAGGGCGGGAAGAGATAAACCAAAGAACTTCTATGCATATATACATAACCAATGGACACAGAAAATAGTGTGGGGAAGGCAGGAGGGGGGTGGGATTGGGGGGGAGGGAGTCAGTGGGGGGGAAGGTGGGGCCATCTGTAATACATTCAACAGTAAATATAAATTAAATAAATAAAAACTTCTGGGAGTTAATTAGGGAAGTAATTAAATAAAAACATTTATTAAAGATATTTTTCTGCATGTATAATGGATTAGAGTGGCTTATAAGCCTATGCACAGGGATGAAAACCTGGACAAAGATTTATAAACAGAGGGAATTGACAAGACTTTATGATTTTAATGTTGGAGACAATTATGAGAGAGGATATATTAATTTTGCCTGTATTGGCAGTCTGATACTATAAGAATGAGGTTAATCTTGACATTGATTGGAAATATAGACACTGGACAGGTAGACTATGATGAATGATGCATACGTATGACTCAGTAAATATTTCACAGGGTAAAAGGCATTATAGCACTATATTCTAATATTCTAATAGTCCACTTGGAGTCATAAAATATGGTACCTTCTTATTAAGGAATTTATTCTACTTAGTGTAACCAGCATACTTTTATTACAAACTTTATAGTGTAAAACTTAATATTTGATGATATCAGACTTATCAGATTTTTGGTAAATCATCTTTAATCATCAAATGTGTAGTTAGTATCTACTGTGACAACGACAATGAAAACTGTAGAAGTTCAAAATGGGGGGTATTTAAGACCATTTTCTGGGAAGGATTTATGGAGGATGTCAGATTTCAGCTCTTATAGATAGGATTTGAAACGTTTCACAAAGTGGGGCCAGTGGGGCAAGTGGAAAGTCCAAATTGTAGGCTTAGCTATGGCTGAAATATACTGCTTGTTTTAAAATAAAACTTTATTAATTTGGATTATTTTATAGTTTATACACATCCTTTTTACCTGCCTATTATGTGTGATTAATCATTTTTATATGCCTCAGCCTTAGTCCTGCTATTTAAATTGGAGCCCTGGTGTCCTGAAACCGTAGCTTCAGTTAGTCGTCTAATTTACCTTTCTTCTCTCATTCCCCATTCTCTTCTTTAATCTGTCAGTCTCAAAAATCCCTTAAAGTATTGGTCACTTCTTGAGGGTAGCATTGATAGGATCTGTTTCCTATTTGCTGTTGTTTATCTTGTCATTACACTGTGTATATCTTTGTTTTCATTA
Organism: Tadarida brasiliensis; assembly: GCA_030848825.1. Lineage (NCBI taxonomy): Eukaryota > Metazoa > Chordata > Mammalia > Chiroptera > Molossidae > Tadarida > Tadarida brasiliensis. The sequence continues at coordinate 64,432,524 of CM061270.1, read as the reverse complement.
CTTTGTTTTTTTGCCTAGAGCCCTAACAGAGCATTAATTGGGATGTTCCTTGGTCCAGTGCCACATATTCTTACTATTATCATTGTGCCTACCTCCTTTTGCTTCTTTCAGTGATAGTATTTCTTCTAGTGCCTGCTTCTCAAGCTCCAATTTGTGTTCCCCCAACTGCATTGCCTCTTACTGTTATTGCTCCCATGATGAATCTCTTTTTGGATTTTTCTTATAACAGTATGTATGGTATGCATAGAACTTGAATTACTGAAAAAAAACCTGCATTTATATTCTGAACTTCAGTTTTCATCAAGTCAAACTGATTTTCTTTCCAAGTAGTCTGTTTTCAAAGTTTCAGTATGTTATCATCTTACAGTACAAAAATATCTGGTATTGTTAAGGTTTGTCACTTACAAAGTTACTAGAGAATGGAATATTTAAAATATTCATGCAATTTACATGGAAAAACTTTCCATAATTCTATAACTTCAATTTATAGAATACTGTTTGTTTATAATCAGTCAATGAAGCTACATTTTTTAACAATGCTGGGAGAAAAGGATTTAATAACTCCGGAACATCTTAGTCCCAATTCTTTTCCTGACAGTTTTATTAATTGGGATTCCTCTGGAGATCATTCTTTGGAAAACAAATCCTTCGTACTCCCTCTTTACCCAAGAGGTCAGAAGACAAGTATTCCTTCCTTCGCATGCACTTTAATCTTGGTTAGAAGTATTATATTTTTCTCTCTTAATTATTCCTTGTCACTACATATGTAGTTTCAAAAAATATCCACTATAACTAAAATTCAGGAAGAGCACTGAGACCTCAAAGTAGCTGTCAGTTACATTAATTATATTTTACTGGATGGTTAACCGATAAAGGTTTGAAATAAAGTAATTCTTTTCTATGTTTATGTAATAACTAATAGTTGTGTGTTTTTTTGTTGTTTGATTTGAGAGAGAGAGGGAGGGAGAGAAACATCACTTTGTTCCACTTATTTATGCATTCATTGGTTGTTTTTTGTATGTGATGGGGGGTGGGGATTAAACCTGCAACCATGGTGTATAGGGACAACGCTCTAACCAACTGAGCTAGCTGGCCAGGCTAACTAGTAGTTTCTTGAATAATAGTTCTCTAGGTGATCAAGATAATATATTTTGATTAATAAATAAGAAAATAAGTAGGGTTATTTGAAATATTTGAGTTATTCTCCATGAAATATTGTTCTGTAATTTCCTTAATTCGTTTATTAAAAATTTATTGTCCTTCACTAAAAAGTAAATATTATAGTATTGTTTAGTATGTTAAGCAGTATTATGTATGCCCAACCTAAGGAAGGAAATTTGACCAATATAATGGAAATTCCCTTTGTAAGCCTTTCTCAACTCATCCCTCTTCCTGTCTCTTCCCAAGTGTAAACTCTATACTGGGTTTTGTGTTATTTTAATTAATTAATTTATTTATTTTTATCCTCACCTGAGAACATTTTTGCGTTTATCTTCAGATAGCGGGAGAGAGAGAGGGAGGAAGAGAGAGAGAGAGAGAGAGAAACATCGATGTGAGAGAGACACATTGACTGGTTGCCACCCACACGACCCCAACCGGGCCGGGGACAAACTGCAACTGAGGTACATGCCCTTAGTGGGAACCAAACCCGGGACTCTCTGGTCCACTGGCTGATGCTCTAACCACTGAGCCAAACCTGCCAGGGCGAGGAAAACTGTTTTAGACCATCCTCCTAAAAAAAAATTATAATGCTATCCCATAAACTTATGTAGAATTTTTTGTTGTTTGGATCTTTATGGCATGAAGTTGGGAGAGGGTGGTAGACACTAGACACATTGAGCATAAAATCATGTGAGTTCAATGATTATGGTGGTGGTGGGGTATGTTGAATTTCTGGTGTCTTTGGGAGGAAGTATTTGTGCTTCATTAGGGTTTATTTTGCCAGAGACTCTTGAGTACCTTTCAGTACTTTTCTAGGAGTTTGTTTTGTTTTAGAGGGATTGTGATTGTTTGGGCAGGTTCAGAATAATTCTTGAAAGTTGACATTATGATCTTCTACCCTCAACTTTTTTTTTTTTTTATCCTCACCCGAGGACATTTTTTCATTTTTTGTTCAGATAGAGTGGGAGGGAGAGAGAGGAAGAGAGAGAGAGAGAAACATCGATGTGAAAGGGACACATCGAGTGGCTGCCACCCGCACGACCAACCAGGGCCGGGGACAAACTGCAACCGAGGTACATGCCCTTAGCGGGAACCGAACCCAGGTCTCTCTGGACCGCAGGCCGACGCTCCAACCGCTGAGCCAAACCAGCCAGGGCTCTACCCTCAACTTTTACTGGTTTTCTCCTCTTACCTTGACTGATTTTCTCTCTCTCTCTCTCTCTCTCTCTCTCTCTCTCAATTGATATTCCAGCTTTAATTTGTCCCCTTCCTTAAATATTGGATTGTTTTATAGTAATTTATTCTCTTTTCTTCTCACTTTTCCTTGGTCATCTTATCCTCTCCACTACCAGGGATTCCAAAAACCTTTATATCCCACTTTGAAAGTCAGCTGGATTTATCTACTTGCATGTTATATTCATAATTAATGTGTACATAACTGAATTCATTAGCCTCTCCCTCAGACATCTGTTATCTCCTGTAAAGTCAGTCTTGGCTAAATGGCATTAATATCCATCCCATCTTTCATGCCAGGAAACTTGGTGTTTGTAGGAGCTTATTTAGAAAATAAAATCCTTAATGTAAACAAAGTTTCAGCCAGAAAGATGCCTCATCATAGTATTGTTTTTAACAGCAAAACGTTAGAAACAATCTAAAATCCTGTACCACTGCCTTGCTAAACTGTGGTACGTACACACACAGAGAAATATCTTACAGACAATACAAACTGTGCAGAAGAATATTTAATAACAGGAGAAGTTATATATATAACTTCAGTGAAAATAGATGCTCTTAAACATTATGCACATTATGATACCATAATCTGTATTTATAGAATAATAAATATACAGATCTTTGCATTAATTCTAGATGGAACAGTTATGGGTGATTTTATTTACCTGCATTTTCTAGACTTGTACAGTAAACATGAATTACTTCTATAATTCATACATGCAGACAATTTGGCCTCTTGTTTTTTTATCCCCAATTCGTATTGATTTATTTCAATGTCTCAATCACCCCACTGTTACTGTATAAATCCACTGCTCACTATGTTGGAATTAGACTATCACAGCAACCCTCTTGCCTCCATTGCTCAGTTACCAGAGCTATCTTCCTAAAATTCTTGGCTGGTTGGTTTGTTCCCTTGCTTAACCTTTCCAATTTAAGTAGCTAAATGTTAACTCCCCCTGCCCCCCCCCCCCCAACCATCAATAACAGAGAGTAAATTTTTACTGTTTTCCCTTGTTAAGATTTGGTCTGAAGACCTTTAGCTTACTGGAATTTAGCCAATTCAAGATTTAATATAACTTTTTCTTCTAACCCTAACCAAGTAACTTTTGACAAGAACACAGATAGTTATGCCAGATTTGGGGCGTGGGGAAGAGAGGGAGTGAGGGAGCAAGGGAACAAGCGAGAGAGAAAATATAAATTGAACTCTCAGGTATTTGCAAATCATTGCTCTTTGCTCATCCCTTCTGTTCTACCTCTGCAACCTGTCACACTTTGCCCTTGCTGGGTGTTTTTTGTTTGTTTCTGTTCAAGGGACAATTTATTGGTTTTCTTGAGTATTTAGCCAGTAAGAACAAATAACCAAATAATGAAAATCTATCACTTTTAGTGCCAATTATTATATCAGCAGATCCTATTAGGAGTATTTATTGAAGCATGTCATGCTAATAGTTCCAGAGTGTAATTATACTTGCAGATTTTTCATGCTTTCAGGGAGTTTGTTACATGTTCCAGATGGTTAAATAGGAAGGAATAGACATTTTGTACTGTCTTTTCAATTATGATTAAGAATTTGATGTTACTACTTATGTTACCATTATTGCTTTTGTTAGATTAAAACATGAGAGGAATTTAAATAAAATTTGTAGATATTTTAAACATATCTTCTACTATGGTCAACAATTAACAGGACCTTTTAGATTCTTTTCCTCTGGTAAATTGTTTAATTGCTTTAATATAAGCTTCATTAAAATGAGATAATTACATCTTAAGTAGTAATTCTTTTATGAATGTGGTCCCTAATTTATTCTTGGAAAGTATGCACTTGGATTTGTTTTAGATTTAAAATTACATGGTGAACCTTCTTTTTTTTTTCCTTTATTGATTTTTAGAGAGAGAGGAAGGGAGAGGGAAAGAGAGATAGAAACGTTGATGAGAGAGAACGTCAATTGGCCGCCTCCTGCATGCCTCACACTGGGAATTTGGCCCACAACCTGGGCATGTGCCCTGACTGGGAATCAAACCGGCGACCTCTTGGTGCATGGGTCTACGCTCAACCACTGAGTCACACCGGCTGGGCACATGGTGAACCTTCTTGAAAAAATTTACATGAGATTGAAATAGGGTAATTTTCCAAACTGCTGAAGAAGGTTCTTTGACCTTTTTTCACAAATTAATATGACCTTAGATTCAAAATCAGTGGGACATATACTTCAAATTTTGCCAGTAGTAGCAGTGATGACTTTTCATTTATCTATTCATAGTCTCGTCTACCCTTAACTAACCATCCAGCAACTCTCATTTGAAAGTCAATTTACCAAGGATTAGGCATATAGCCTGTGAACTCAGAATAGAACAGTTAATGGATCATAAGAATGCAGACCCGTAAACCTTGACTTCATTATGACCTTATGTTAACCAGTTTGCTAACTCTTTAGTTGACTTGAAGAAATATGTTGTTTTTCAATAAGAAATAGAATATTCAGTAATTCAATTTAATCACCTGTATATTTTCATAATATAATTATTATGAGAAAGAGGACAAATTGGTCTTAATCTTTAGGCTACTGTTGTCTGTCCTTGGAGCTCTCTTCAAGACATCTTGCATACAAGAAAACAAGCAAAAACACTTTAAAAATGTAGTGCCAAAGTTATATTTTTGGTGATGAATAATGTAGTCTAGTCCTAAAGATTTTGTTGGGATGAAAGGAGTAGTTTGCATTCTATATTATCCAGCAAGACTTACTTCCTATAAATTGCCTTTAAATATCTTTGTTCATTCTCAGACTTTCCTGTTCCTCATAAAGCTGTCACATCTCTACCTCTTCTTGACTATTTCTCCCCCAGACAACCTGCCTTCTCAGCCTCTTCAAGCTCCTTAGTACTTCTTGCTCATCCTCGCTCTACAAATTCTTTACAGTTTTTCCAGGTAAAATTTTTATCCTTTCTGTGAGATTCTTTAAACTCTTTCCCAGCAAGATCAAAGTTAGCCTAAACTAAGACTACTAAAAGTATCTTTGTGGAGACTCAGTTTATCTTGTTATAATAAACTAGTGTTAAATTCAGATTCCTATTTCCAAGGATATTGCCAATTTTATATAATTTGAATGTGCAACAAATGTCATGATCTAGTTATTATTAATGATTAAATATTATGAGTATCTGAAAATATGGAAAACAGCATGGGCAAATTTAATTTTTATTCTTGTGTGTTGTTTATTTAAAGTTTTTGTATATTCACTTGTCTCATAAAATTTTTTTATACAAAAGATGTTAAGGTGGGATTGATTTTTAAAAGAATGATTCACACTAGGATTCCATTGAATGAAATGTTAATTTTACATATAAAAAATAATATTTGCTTTATAAAATTTAGTATATGCAAGACCTTTCCAGGCATGTCTATATAAGAGTTACATGTGATGAAATTTAGACTAATTAGGGAAAATACCTCTCTGAGTTAGTGGTAAGAGATGATAACAGGATATTTGAAAAGCAATTCTACTTTGGATTCATGAGACCATCTTTCATTTATTAACTAAGCTAGAATTTTTCCTTTCCCCTTCTTTGCAGTATCCCAGTGTCTCTACCCCTTTTACCCATGCCACTTCCATCATGAGGTCGAAAGAGTTGTTACTATGATTCCCTTGCTCTGGGAGGCAGGGAGGGTTTACTTATCCCCTTGACCCTTTTCCTGGAATATGACATTTGAAACACTCTTGTCTTCTTGAAACATTTAGAAAATTGTAATAATGATACTCAGTCCTCGTCTTTCCTAAGGTTTCTTTTGTCCCTTAATATATATCTTGTATATTTAAAATCTCTTTATTTTTCTCTTTAACCACAGCATCCCAGTGTTTAATTGACCTTGGGCACTGTATATAGATTCAGATTTCATTTTTATGTGTGTGTTCAGGTGCATTTTTGAGCATAGATCTTGAATTTGCATTCCCCATTGGTCTAATTTGTTACTGATGTTTGTAGTCCTATATCCTAAGAGGCTGTGTTAGGAATTAGTACACATCTTTGTCTCATTTCCCCAAATCAAATGTTTGACCTTACTGTGTTAGCTGTCAAGTTCTGTTCATAGAATGATACATGCATGGTAGTACTAGTGACACCTTTGGTCCCCAGGTGTTTTGACCTGTGTGAGGAAAATGCTCAGCCACTCCTAGGAAGTCAGACTGATTCAACATAATTATCTGGCAAAATGGATGACAGATTAGGGGAGGGATAGCCATATAGCAGTTTGACTTTTTATTTTTATTTTTGGCTAATCCTCACTCGAGGATATTTTTTCCATTGACGTTTTTAGACAGAGTGGAAGGGAGGGGGAGAGAGAGAGAGAAACATTGATATGAGAGAGACACATCGATTGGTTGCCTCCCGCACAACCCTGACCCCAGGGCCAGGGATCGAACCTGCAACCCAGGTATATGCCCTTGACCAGAATCTAACCACTGCTCAGTCAGAGCAGACGTTGCTTATTTTTGTTCTTTGCCCATTTGAGGGAGTGATATTAACTTGGTCATTTATGGAGTTAGGAGATTGTTTTCAGTGTTAGGAATTTTTCACTGTTTTATGGTCTAAATAATCACTTTATGTTTTCTGGCTTAAATTTATAACCAGCTTTATGCCCATGTCTTTCCTTGTAGATTGAATTTATTGAGGAGTCATATATAAGATACTCAATAGATTTTTAAATTAAGTTGAATGTAGAAGAACATTGGTACGTCTCCAAGGAGAGAATGTGCTTTTGTGTGCATGTATTCATGTGTGCATGAACATCTATGTGTGTATATATGTTCGTGTGTGTACATGAGCACTGAAGAAAAGAGGGCTAAAGACTGAGCTGTAGGTATGACTGCATGTACTAGACATTGGAAGAATATTGGGAAGTAGCTGAGGACAACTGGTAGATTACAGTTTCTTGAATGCATCTGAAAGCTCAAAGAGAATATTGACTTTAAAATTGGCAGAAAGTTCACCTCAAAGTTTTTGAGTCAAATTCTATAAATTCAAACAAGTGATAAGAGCTCATAGGGTTGCCCGGCCAGTGTGGCTCAGTGGTTGACCGTCAACCCATGCACCAAGAGGTCGCTGGTTCGATTCCCAGTCAGGGCACATGCCCAGGTTGTGGGCCCGATCCCCAGTGTGGGGCATGCAGGAGGCGGCCAGTCGATGTTCTCTCTCATCGATGTTTCTATCTCTCTCTCCCTCTCGCTTCCTCTCTCTCTAAAATTAATAAAGAAAAAATATTTAGAAAAAAAAAAAAGCTCAAAGGGTTGAAAGAAGTTAGAGGTGACAATTCAGAAAAGTGATATAGTAAAGGTCTGGGAGGCTTAAACTTCACAGCAGAGACTAAGTAACATAGGATTTGCAAAATCTAGGTGTAGGTTGGTGAGAGAGCCCAGCTTATCTGGATTATCTATTGAACTTTCTTTCTTTATCCATTTTTTGCCAGGGAATTTTGTGCTTTTTTTTTTTTTTTTTTTGCTTAATCCTCACTTGAGGATATTTTTCCATTGGTTTTTAGACAGAATGGAAGGGGGGAGGGAAGGAGAGAGAGAGAGAGAGAGAGAGAAACATTGATGTGAGAGAGACACATTGACTGGTTGCCTCCCACACGACCCGATGGGGGCCAGTGATCGAACTTCCAACCCAGGTACATGCCCTTGACCGGGAATTGAACCCACGACGCTTTGGTCCTCTGGCTGAGGCTCTAACCTCTAAGCCAAACTGGCCAGGGTGAATTTTTGTTCTTTAGTGTTCCTGGATGTCACCTTGTTTTCCTTTTCTAGGCTTGGATCTCTGTCTTTCTCTTTGAAAAGATCTTTGCCCTCTTCCTTAAGACAAAGAAAGAGATTATCAGTATTTATCTAGAGCAAAATTTCTCAAAATATGGTATGTGGACTCCCAGCGGTCTGTATTAGTCTGCTTAAGTTACTATAACAGAATACCATAGACTTGATAGCTTAAACAATAGAAATTTATTTTCTCAGTGTTCTGGGCACTAGAAGTCAATATTAAGGTGCTGGCAGGGTTGGTTTCTGGTGAAACCCTTCTTGCTAGCTTGCAAAAGACCACCTTTTTGCTTTGTCTTCACATGGACTTTTCTCTGTGAAAGCACACCCTGGTGTCTCTCGTCTCATAAGGACACTAATCTTGTCAGATTAAGGCTCCATATACCTTTATGACCTCATTTAACTTTAATTTTATCCTTAAAGGCCCTATCTCCAAATAAAGTCAGTTGGAAGTTAGGACATCAACATAGAAATTTGTGGGGACACAATTCAATCCATAACAGGGTCCCCAAGACCTTTCCTTGGGGTCTACTACATCAGAATTGTTTCATTAATAATACTAAGATGTCCCAATAAATTTTTTTCCCTTTATTGATTTCAGCGAGAGAGGAAGTGAGAGGGAGAGAGAGAGAGAGAAACATCGATGAGAGTACAAAAGTAATGAAAGGAAAGCTGGTGACTTACCACAAATCCAGGCGGTGATACCCAGCTGTTGAGTTTCTTGTTTTGAGTGTTACCTATTTGCGGTAAAGGAAAAAATGGGTTATTAAAGGGCTATTAAATAGTCTAAGAGTTTTTGTTTTAATTTATAATATAATAAATATTGATAACTTCTAAATTAAACCTCTTTGGAGTCCTCAATGATTCTTAAAAGTGTTAAAGGGATCCTTAAACTAAAAAAAAAAAAAATTGAGAACTGTTGGTTTAGGAGAAAGAAGGAGCCATAATATATTACTATTTTAGAAAAAATATTGTTACTAAGTAAATTTTCATTTCCGACTCTTGATTCATAAAGCAGGTGGTTCTTTTATAATCCAAGTAAATAAACCTTTATTTTAAGAAAATAAATTTCTTTATTTCTCCTTAATAAAAAAAGAGTTACAAATATATGCATATTTAATTCCCAGTGGATTCATGCCCCTCTCTTACTTCTCCCCTATTGGTCCTTACTTCAGAGGAAAGGAGGCAGGGGTAGTTTCCTTAGCCCTAGCCCATTTAGTAGGGGTTTTGTTGATGGACAGTAGGTTCATACTACTGCTAAATGAGGAAGCCAGTATACACATAAAAAGTGTACTTTACAAAACAATATAGAGGATTTTGTACAGAATATTTTTCAAGGAAGTAAAAGTGACATTTTTTATAAGTGGATTTTGAGCTGGATCATAGGGTGGATGCATGAACTCACAGTGAGGAAAGGAGAAGGAGGAGGAGTCTGTATAAAGCAGGGGTTGGCAAACTCAACTCAGGCAATACAGTGCAAAAGCAGCTGTAGATATTAAGTAAACACATGAGCATGACTATATTCCAGCACAATTTTGTTTATGGACATTAAAATTGAATTTCCTATAGTCTTCTTGTGTCATGAAATATTTTTCTTCTTTTGAACAGTTATTTTTTCTGTTTTGTCCAGGGTTAATTGTTATCTGTGGGGCAAGTTAGTTCAATACAAGATAGTCTATCATTACTGGAACCAGAGCTCAACGAATTGCATTTTTAAGTATTATGAATATAAAATGTTAGTAAACTTTTTCAGTGAAAAAATTAATACATAGTGAGGAGTGTTACAGAAATCAAGGAAATAATTAAATGCAAACTGAAAACATGAAAAAAATCAAAATTTATAAGTAGAAAGAAGGATAAACATATAAATGCAGGCAGAAAAAATTTAAAACACATAAATAGGTCTTTCAGAAGATTAAGGGTAGAATGTAATTAGGTATTACATAAGTAACAGTCTTAAATAGGGATACGTATTTAATCACCAGAAAGGACTTCAACTGTAAAATCAGATTTTTAGCTACTGTCTTTGGAAATATTTTTCCATTTGACCTTAAATGTTGTATTTTCTTTACCTAGCATTCTGACCTTTATCATTTCTTAGACAGTAAAATGACAATCTAACTTCCCTCTGCTCTTATATATTTTTTCTTTTCCTTTGTTTTAGTTGTTTGCATAAATATCCTTAAATGAGGTGAGAGTGAAGAGACTAGAGCCATCTCTGGAAAACATCTTTACCCCATTCCTCTGGAAGCTACCCTCCGGAGCACTGACTTGACCCTATCTGTTTTTAGGACTCATTATGAACAAAGAAGTCTCCCAGGTAAGAATTGTGGCTCTGGTTTTGAAGAGCTTCGTCTCTACAAAAGTATGGAGGGGAAATGACTACCTGTTGACTCTTATTTTTATGGAAATATATGATCTGAAAAGCTTCATGGTTATCATAAAACATGTGCTGACATTTCTAATTGGAAATGCTCAAAAAGTTTTAGATTACACTTTATAAACTGCTTTAATGCATATTGAAATTAATATAGACTTCAGTAAGGGAATGTTAGTACCTTGACTTTATGAGAGACAAAGGAAGAAAAAATAGAGTAATCTAGTGATTGAACTTTAGCTTAGGTGTCTTTTTTTTAACTCATTGTTCAGTGAGTCTTATTTGCTTCACATCACAATGAAAATTTTTATCTCCTCTCTTTCCCCTTAACATTTATTAAAAATAGTTCAGTGGTTAGAGCGTTGGCCCATGGACCAAAGGGTCGCAGGTTCTATTCCTGGTCAAGGGCACATGCCTGGGTTGCAGGTTAGATCCCCGGCCCTGGTATGGATTGTTCGAGAAGCAACCAATTGACCAATTGATGTCTCTTTCTCACATCACTGTTCCTCCCTCTCTCTCTCTCTCTCTTCCTCCCTCCCTTCCACTCTAAACAAACAAACAAAAATAAACATTTTTTTTTTTTTTTTAGAAAAGCAAGCAAGAATTTATTGACCGCAGCAAAAACACAGGACAGTGAAATAAGGAAGAGCATAGAAGAAGCAACAGGATAGCCTAAGCTGGGCTGCTTTGGCTCACTGGGAAGTCAGAGAAAAGGGGGCCTTGAAGACAGGTTCAGGGTTAGCCCAGGACGAGCTGCTGCTGCCCATTGCCCCCACCCCCCCACCCCGGTTGCAGGTCTCCTGGGGTCCCTTGGAGTTTAGGAGATAACTGCCTGTGGGGGAAGGAGAGGGGGAACAGAATGGCACAAGTGTGCTCCCTGCAGGGAGGGTGCCAAAAAACCCCACACAATTTTAAAATGCCAAACCATTGCAAGATCAGTAGACTGGACACCTCTATGCCATTGCCCTGTTGCACCAACTTTAAACAGTGTTACATATGCTTTATCTCTCTATTTATTACTACTTCTGCTCCTCCACCACCATTATGATGATAATGATGAAGAATCATCTGAGAGTAAATTGTAGACATTTATGATCTTTCATGCCTAAATAGTCATTATGTGTCTCCTACTTTACCATAGTATAATATCCACATTCAGGAAACTTAACATTTTTATTATTACATCCAATATACAGTCTATATTAAAATTTTATCAGTTGTCTGATCCAGAATCACACACTCAGTTTTCACATCTCTTTGATTCCTTTAACCTGGAATAGTTTATGAGTTTTTCTTTGTCCTCCATAATATCGACATTTTGGAAGAGTATAGGCCTGCTCTTTTGTACAGTGGCACTCATTTTGAGCTTGTCTGTTTCCATCTATGTTCCTTTCTAAAGAGACTATGATATGAGACTTTGGAGATTTGGGATTTGTTACTAAGAACCTTATCTGGGGAACAAAGCTAATAGTACCCCCTCCCCAGGGGAAAGCTTGTTAAAACATAATAGGAGCTCAAAATATTAAAATGTAGATCTCTAAAGATGAGTTGGATTTTATTGAAAGGAATTGTGTGTGTGTGTGTGTGTGTGTGTGTGTGTGCGCGCGCACGCGCGCACAGTAAGTATACATACAATTTTAGAATCTAAGATTTATATATTTTTGGACACAAACTAGGGTTTGTAAAGGCAGAACTTTTGATTTTGAAGGAATAACATATTTATATTTTAAGATGATTCATATCTTACAGGAAATAGTAATTTATATTATATTTCTTTGTGATGTTCAGACCAACAATTGAAAAGATTCTCTGTTCATGTGTTTGAGAACCTTGTAAATACCACCTAGGATTTTTAGATGTGATATAATTTTTCAGCTTTTCTGGAGAGACTCCTAATGAAGAAGCATTTTAGAATACAGTCAAAAGCAAAAATTGGGAATCTGTAGTTAGCTTTTCTACTTTTCAGTAGTTATGTGACTGTAGGTTAGTTATGTAAGTTAAAGCATAGCCAGTTTCTGGAACCAAATTACCTAAGAATGATTTTTACCTCTGCCACTTACAGTATTGGGCAGATTAAGTAACTCTTCCATGCCTCAGATTTCTCATCTCTAAAATGGATTATAATGCTACTACCTACCACATATTTTATGAGTGAATGAATTAGTAAGGTTTATGAGTAAATAACATAAGTTAGATGCTTAGAACAGTGATTGGCACATAGTAAATCCTATAAAAGTATTAGTCATCATCATTGTCATCACCATCAGACCATAGTTTCTTTATTAGTCACATAAAACTGTAGAACTCAATCAGTGTGTGTATGAAGTGGAGGTAAAATAAAATACACTTCAGCCCTGGCCGGTTTGGCTCAGCGGTTAGAGCATCGGCCTGCGGTCCAGAGAGACCCGGGTTCAGTTCCCGCTAAGGACATGTACCTCGGTTGCAGTTTGTCCCCGGCCCTGGTTGGTCGTGTGGGTGGCAGCCACTCGATGACTCGATGTGTCCCTTTCACGTCGATGTTTCTCTCTCTCTCTCTCTCTGTCTCTCTCTCTGTCTCTCTCTCTCTCTCTCTCTCTCTCCCTCCCTCCCTCCCACTCTATCTGAACAAAAAATGAAAAAATGTCCTCAGGTGAGGATAAAAAAAATAAAATAAAATAAAATAAAATACACTTCATAGAGCAGTTGTGAGGAATAAATGAGTTAATATATATAAAACACATAACATATATTATTACATTGTCATATCCTTTAATTAAATGCATATTCATGAGCTTACATTTTTATTATTATTTTGTTCCTCAAATTCTTTGTTACTACTGACTTTATATTGCAAAAATGGGAACCAGCAAGGTAAGCATTTTGTATATTCTAAGTGGCTTACAGTCAAAATGTTTGAGAAGCACTGTACTAGATGCTCATTGCTAGCATGCCTTATTATGAAATTTTATAATTCTTAGTCTCTGATTTAATTTATAAGCATTGTTTTCATGCTTATTATTCTGTTGAGAATTCTGGAAAGTGAAATTTGAGTTTTACTTGTTTAGAGTTAGTCTCTAGTTGGACATTGCACTGAAAGAGTTATATAGCCAGATGAATTCATATGATCATTGAACAGATATTGATGCTCTTTAACCAGCTCTTTACCTGAAATGCTTGGAGATTTTTTTTTTCGTTTTTCAATAAGTATCAGTAATGTTTTTGACAAGTATATTTGGAATCAAGTGATATGTCTTAAGTTTCAAGCTGGGCTTTTAAAAATGCATAATCTTTCTATAAATTTGGGCAATGAAGATTATATGTAGATTTGTATTGTTATTTTATTTGTATTGTTATTTTATTTATTTTTTAATCCTTACTTGAGAATATTTTTCTACTTATCTTCCGATAGAGTGGGAGGGATGGAGAGAGAGGGAGAAAGGGAGAGAGAGAGAGAGAGAGAGAAACATTGATGTGAGAGAGACATATCAATTGGCTGCCTCCCGCATGACCTCAACCAGGGCCAGGATGAACCACAACCGAGGTATGTGCCCTTGACCGGAATCGAACCCGAGACTCATTGGTCAACATGTTGACGCTCCAACCACTGAGCCAAACCAGCCAGGACATGTATTGTAATTTTATTCATGCCCTTGCCCTTTCCTCTTCAGTTGCGGGGAATGACCCTGAAATTAACTGGAGATGTACCTGACTTGATAATTTTCTAGTGCCCTCAAAATACAATTACAGTACATTGTATTGGCAAATCATTTTGACTTATGCAGCTCTATTACTTTGGTACTTTTGCTTCCTTATAACATTAAATATCAAATTTCAGTATACTTATTTTCTTTTATCAGTTTATATGTGTATATTTAACCATACTGTATTCTGAAATGAGTTTCTGAAATATTTGAGGGAAATTGAACAACTTCTGATCAGGGGCTGAATTATTTTAGATATTGCATTAATTTTATGTAATAAGTGTGACTATTTGGATTTGGATAATCATCTGTGGATTATCTGTTTCTAATGTTGATCTTCATTCTCCCCAGCTTCTAGATGTTTTTCTGCTCATTACTATCTGAATCTGTAAATGAGGGTGGAGTTGGTGGAAAGAGACAGATATTGAAATTTTTATCACTTAATTTTGTCTCTATGATTATCATTTTCTTTTTTTAAGGCTGTTACCTCTTTGCTAGACTGTGTTCTTCTGTGCACATGCAAGGAAATATCACATATTTATTTTGTTGTTTACACAGTTAAAGAGAGCTGTAGTCAGGAAGACTGGTTTTAATTTTTTCTTTTTAATAAATTCCAGCATCTTTTTCACAAGTTTAAACAGTGTAGAATTGATTTTTTGAAGACATGTACAATGCATCTATAATTACCCAATGTTATTTTAAGATAACTTTAATCACCTAATGATTAAAGGAAATGTTGATTTACAAGATTTACAAGGAAATGTTGAAGATATTTTTGCCAAATTGTCTTCAATAAGATAGCTGCACAAATATGTATTTTATATGCTATTTTTCCACAGTAACAAATTAATAGCAGTAGGAGTATTTTAGCAAGGCAAATGCATATGTCTATTTTTATCTTTAAAAGTTATATTTTAGCCCGGCTGGTGTGGCTCAGTAGTTGAGTGTCGACCCATGCACTAAGACGTCATTGGTTCAGTTCCCAATCAGGGCACATGCCCAGGTTGTGAGCCCGATCCCCAGCGGGGGGAATGTAGGAGGTGGCCAGTTGATGTTCTCTCTCATTGATATTTCTCTCTCTTTCTCCCTCTCCCTTCCTCTCTCTAAAATCAATTAAAAAAATTTTTTTAAAGTTATATTTTAAATATAGTTAATGTGAGGAATTTAAAATATTAACTTTAAAAAACTGATTTGATTCTCTTCTTCCTATATATTAGTTAATAAAAAAACAAAAATAAACTTTTACCAAACTTATTCTCTTTGTATTTAGAAAAAGTTGGTGCAAAGAAAGAAAGCATTATTTCTTAATCTGTAGAATAAACTTTTAGTAGTAAACAAATTTATTAAATAAATTATTTTAAACATTACATACTTTCAGAAGTTAAGTTACTCAATACTTCATAATGTCTTTATTAGAATAACCAATTTAAAAGACTTTGCACAGGCTCTGGCCAGTTTGGCTCAGTTGTTAGAGCATTGCCTGAGAACCAAAGGGTTTTGGGTTGTTTCCTTCACCAAGTTAGGGACATTTTCTGTCATTATCTTTTTTTTTTTTTTTTTATCCTCACCCGAGGACATTTTTCCATTTTTTTTTTTTGTTCAGGTAGGGTGGGAGGGAGAGAGAGGAAGAGAGAGAGAGAGAGAAACATTGATGTGAAAGGGACACATCGAGTGGCTGCCACCCGCGCGACCCAACCGTGGCCGGGGACAAACCGCAACTGAGGTACGTGCCATTAGCGGGAACCAAACCCGGGTCTCGCTGGACCGCAGGCGGCCAGGGCTCTGTCATTATCTTTTCAAATAGGTTTTCAGTTTCTTGCTCTCTCTCTTCTCCTTCTGGCACCCCCATGATGCGAATGTTGGTCCACTTGAAGTTGTCCCAGAGATTCCTTACACTGCCCTCATTTTTGGGGGTTATTTTTTTCTTTTTGCTGTTCTGATTGAATGTTTTTTGCTTACTTATATTCCAATTCGATGGTTTGCTTCTTGGCTTCACCTACTCTGTAATTGATTCCCCATAAATTATTCTTTATTTCAGTTAGTGCATCCTTCATTTCTTACTGGTTTTTTTTTATGTTGCTGATGTTCTCACTAAGTTCCTTGGAGTTCTCCTTAAGTTCCTTGAAGGTCTCACTAAGTTCCTTGAGCATCCTTATAACCAGTGTTTTGAACTCTGCATCTGATTGATTGCTTATCTCCATTTTGTTTAGTTCTTTTCCTGGAGTTTTGTTCTGTTCTTTCATTTGGGACATGTTTTTGTCTCTTCATTTTGGCTGCTTCCATGTGATTGTTTCTATGTATTAGGTAGAGTTGCTATGTCTCCTAAGCTTCGTAGGGTGGCCTATTGTTGTAGGTGTCCTGTGGGATCCAGTGGCACAGCCTCCCTGATCACCCCAGCTGGGCCCTCGAGGTACACCCCTAGTGTGGACTGTACACCCTTCTGTTGTAATTGAGTCTTGGTTGCTACTGGCATGTCAGTGGGAGGGATTTACTCAGGCTGATCAGTTGCAAGGACTGGCTGTGCCCACTGACCTCTGGCCTGACTCCCGTGAAGGGGCCCACCACACAGAGCAAGACTTACTTCAGCAGGGCTCTGGTACCCACTGAGTCCACTCACAGAGTGTGTCACTTATGGAGGTGGTTGGGTGGTGGTGCTTCGACGTGGTCTGAAGCTGCCCACTGGGTGTGCTGGCTCTGGGGCAAGGTCAGCCACTGCCTGTGTTCTACCCAGGGCCACCCGGCATAAATTACAAAGTGATCTGCTGATGGCTGCTTCTTGTGCTGGGCTTGGAAGTGCCCAGGAAAAGCCAAGTTGTGAACCAAGGCTGGCTGCTTCTAGTGCCAGTTCTGGGGCCACTTAACGAGAGGTATGGCGCTCGCTGAGACCAGATGCTGCTTGTTTGAGAGATTTTAGGGAAATCTGAAGCAGGATCCAAGGCAGGACAATGCTATGGTGAGGCCAATGCTATGGTAAAGCCACTGGAAACAGCTTGAGTGGGCCTGAAAGTTGGGTGTGGCAGGGCCTCAGGGAATCACCAGGGCAGGGCAAACAGTGTGAGCCAGGTTGCTGGAGTCCCAGATATGGCTGCAGTCAGCTGCCCCAGGGAAGGGCTCAGGAAAGGAACAGTGGCCTCCCACAGCAAGTCTGTCCAGGAGATAGCTGCTCCCCCAGCTCCTGCCGCAATGCTGAACAATTCAATTCTTCCCCGTATGTCTCTGGTGCCTTTCAAGTTGCCTCCCCAATGCTGGAGCCCAGAAGGAGTGAGTCGGAGTAAGTCCGTGTGCGGGCCCTTTAAGAGGAACTTCCTGGGGCTCCAGCAGCCTCATCCTCCTCCGTCTCAGTTCCCACTGGTTTTACAGCCAGAAGTTATGAGGACTTCTCTTCCTGGCACTGGAACCCTGAGCTGGGGAGCCTGATGTGGGACAGGGACCCCTCACACCTCAGGGAGGACCTTCCCAGCCGAGGTATCCTCCTGATTTTTATCCGCCACACGTGGGTGTGGGACCAGCTCATCTGCACCTCCGCCCCTCCTTACTAGTCTCCATGTGGTTTCTTTAATTTTGTAGTTGTAGGACTTCCATTGAGCTCGTTGTCAGGCGGTTCTGAAGGATGGTTGTTCTGTAGTTTAGTTGTAATGTTGATGTGGTTGTGGGAGGAGGCGAGATCTCCCTTACCTACGCCGCCATCTTGACCAGATTCTGATAAAATGTTTCCAGACGTTTAAGGAAATCCTTGTTCAGTCATTAACTTGAAAATATCTGTTTTTTTTGTTTGTTTGTTTGTTTTTTAACAACAACAAAAACAACAAAATAGGCATGCAAAGAAACAATAAAACATGGAAAAATAGCAATCAATAGAAACTGTCTTTAAGGAAGCCCAGGCATTGTACTGATTAAACAAAGAAAAAAAGTTGGGAAAATATAAGTTGGAGTTCATCAAAATGGAAAACTTTTGTTTATCAAAAGACACTATAAAGAAAGTGAAAAGAGAAACCACAGAATGGAAGTAAATATTTGCAAATTATATATCTAATAGGGGTTTAGTACTCAAATATAAAGAATTCTTATGACTCAACAATAAAAAGACAAGTGACCCAATTTAAAAAAATAGGCAAAGGGCCCCAATAGATATTTGTCCAAAAAAGATGTACAAATGGCCAGTGTCATTAGTGATTAGGGAAGTGTAAAGAGACCATTTCACACCCACTAGGATGGCTACAATGAAAATAAAATTGCAAAACGGAAAATAACTTTTGGTGAGGATGTGGAGAAATTGGAATGCTTGTACATTGCTGGTGAGAATTTAAGATGGTACAACCATTATGGAAGACGATTTGAGAGATCCTCAAAAAGTTCAAGAAAATTACAATATAACCCAGTAGTTCCACTCCTAGGTATATATTTAAGAGAATTGAAAACATGTTCACACACACAAAAAGTGCATTTAAATGTTCACAACAACATTATTGATAAATAGCCCCCAAATGGAAAACGTAAATGACCATCATCTGATGAATAGAAAAACAAACAAAATGTGGTATATCCAAACAATGGAAATTTAACCATAAAATGGGCAATAAAAATCCTGAAATCTCCATCCTTTCTTAACAGGAGAAAGATTCCAATCGTCATTGAAATGAAAGATCAAAATTGAAAACTTCTCTTAGAGAACTTAGGTGTCTGAAGACTCCAGTCTGAGAAACATTTCTCATCCATAGTCCAGCGTGTTACCCACTGCACCACTGGCCCATTGAGAAACAATTCTTTCTATCAGTTAC
This sequence comes from Tadarida brasiliensis, assembly GCA_030848825.1. NCBI lineage: Eukaryota > Metazoa > Chordata > Mammalia > Chiroptera > Molossidae > Tadarida > Tadarida brasiliensis. The sequence continues at coordinate 64,413,494 of CM061270.1, read as the reverse complement.
CCAGTGCAGGAGCTCTTTATCATTTTTCCTGTGATACTTTTCATACAACTGTCAACTTGGGGAGGTTTAGCTCTCAGAATATCCCTCTTGTCATATCTATGCTTCTCTGTGCTAATTGCCTGCTCATTTTAAAGTATATTATTAGAGTTGTTTATTAACTGTTACTTATTGTTCAAGTTATGCTGTTCTCAGCTAAATCTGGGAGATGAGTAACAAATTTCTTATGTGGAAATGTATAACTCAACTGAAATACAAGGCACTGACCTATTTCTTCAGCCCCACCTATTTGGTTTATTCTAGTCCATTTGAACAGAGATAGATGTGGTTTCTAGTTCCTAAAACTGCTCTCTAGAGATTGCATGAGATTGGGTATAATTTAGCAAGTCTTTTTAAATCAGTAGGGTACTTTTACTTAGAAACCTTACCTCTTTTTTAAAGGTGATATGCAAATTGGTTTCCTGAAACCAACATTTCTTAATGAACCTTATTTAAGTACCCTTACTGCCAAATATAAAACCATTCCACAAAAAGAGCAGCTATAATAGTTTTCACTCATCAGAGGTTTTACATTCCACTGTCTGTTTATTGTTTTGTAAATAGAAAGCAGTTCATACCAGAATTATCAGCAAATTGTTGGTGACTCTCTTCAAGCTTCTTACTATTGGCTCTTATTTTGGTAGGCCAGCCTGTCTGGCTGCTCTCGAATTGTTGTCTGAAGTCCCCTCAGTCCCAGAATCTCAGATAAATTTAGTGGATGTCAATATCCAGCCAGTAGTCTGAGGGTAGCTCAGTATGGGGAATCTCTTTTTAAATCCAGATTTATTTGTTGCTCAAAATTATCCAATCTGTGAAGATTGTATTATTTATGTTTACAGTTGTATATCTATAACATGTCTTTGTGTCTTTATGTACAGAACTATGAAATATTATAGGTCGTTTCTCCAAAATAGTAGAGTTTTCCCTTTTCAAAATTAGAAGAGGTGTTCTCTAATTTCTAGACCAGAAAGGTTGGTTCTTCCCCCCCCAAATAAAAACAGGGGAACAAGGATTTAAGTTATAGAAGAAATTCCAGAGCGTTATGAAAGATTCCAGAAAAGATTTAACCCTTAAAAAATATCTTAAATATCCTTTAAAAGTTAGAAATTTTGTATTAGTGACATAACTTAATTACTTGTAATTCATTACCCATTTTAGCTTCTATATCTTTTAGGCATAATGTTAGATATTAGTAAAAAGATCTAGTAACTGGCTTTGAGTTCACAATCTAGAAGAGAAGAGAAACAAGATAATTGTAATTTATAGCTCACTATAATAAGAAATACATGCCCAGGAGTATTTTGAATGCCAATAGAATTCCAGATGGGTAAATTCTCAGATGGGTATAACCTCATGTCTTTGGAGGTGGAGAAGATGGATAGGTAAGGAAACATGAAGTGGCCTCTGAGCGTAAAGTAGGAGTTAGCTAACTCTTTTCTTTTGGATTTTAAGGAACTCTGAAGTCTTATCTTTCATTTTCTTGACAAGAAGACAATGTTCATCATTGTCTTCTCTCTCTCTTTTTTTTTTTTATCCTCACCCAAGGACATTTTTGCATTTATCTTCAGATAGAGCGGGAGGGAGAGAGGAAGGAAGAGAGAGAGAGAGAAACATCGATGTGAGAGAGACACATCGACTGGTTGCCACCCACATGACCCCAACTGGGGACAAACTGCAACTGAGGTATGTGCCCTTAGCAGGAACCAAACCCGGGTTTCTCTGGTCCGCAGGCTTATGCTCTAACCACTGAGCCAAACGGGCCAGGGCTGTCTTCTCTTTTATATCTACTTTTGTTGAAAAATTTAGAGTTGATGCTTTTTCATTATTATAAATTTATTGTATAATTTCATTTTTATATTTTAAAATATTAAATTAAAATATTAATTTATAATTTTAAAAATTATTTACATTTTATTTCTTTGTGAAAATAAAATTAAGTGGCTTTGCTTTGTGATATTTGGTTCACCTCTATTTCTTTGGATCTTAATTGGAAAAGAAGGTAGCAGTCTTATTAATTACAGCAATGTATTACTTAGCTGATTATTGTTTAGTATTTGGGTTTCAGAATGGATGCTAATGAAACCATGTTGGGTCTTTCGACATCTTTTTCATTGTGGCCAAGTTGGGCATATTTGTCTTTGCATTGAGGTTGTTGTCCACCTTAAATTGTAATTGTTTTTCTAATATAGGTCCTTCCTCTCTCCCTCTACCAGAGGTTTAACAGATGGTTTTATATGATGACATTAATCCATAATGCAGCTCATCTCATTTATTTATCATTAATAGAAATCTGGAACTTAAAAGTTCATCATATTTTATACATGTTGAGTTTGAGGTGACAGTGGGATATCCAAATGGAAATGTCCACTTAGCAGTTGGAAATATAGATACCAAATTACTGAGATGAGAAAGATTGTATTTATCCTTCATAGAGGAAAATTAGGTCTTGTCATTCCTCTGTTCTTAATCCTCCAGTGATTGCCTAATTCACTCAGAGTAAAGCTATAGTCCTTAAAATGTTTTTTTTTTTCCTTTTGTTTTTTTGAATCCTCACCCGAGGACATTTTTTGCATTTATCCTCAGATAGAGCAGGAGGGAGAGAGGGAGGAAAAGAGAGAAACATCGATGTGAGAGAGACACATCGAGTGGTTGCCACCCACACAACCCCAACTGGGGCCAGGGACAAACTGCAACCGAGGTACGTGCCCTTAGCGGGAACTGAACCCGGGACTCTCAGGTCCGCGGGCCAATGTTCTAACCGCTGAGCAAAACTGGCCAGGGCCCTTAAAATGGTTTTTAAGGCCTTATGTGATATAGCCTATTATTATCTCTCTGATTTCAACCCCTACTCCCTCACTCCTCTGTTCTAGCCACACTGATCTTTCATGTTTCTCAGAAAGCATAGTTATGCTCCTGCCTTAGGCCTTACAGCTGCATTCCTCCTGCCAGGAGCCCTCCTCTTCCAGATACCATTTCTCTTCCTCACTTCCTTCAAATCTTTGCTTATATCTCACCTTCTCAGTGAGGCCTTTCCAAACTACCTGCTTGAAGTTGCTGCCCCTCCCCTTTCATACACCAAAGCCTCTGTTGTTTCCTTATTTTTCTCCATAGCACTTATCTTCTAATATACTCTATAATTTTATTTATTGTCTCTTTTCCTCACAAAAGAATTAAGTTCTATGAGGATAGTGATTTTTATAAATTTTATTTGCAGCTGTATTCCCAGTACCTAGAACAGAGGCTGGCATATAGTAGGAACTCAGTAAATATTTGTTGCTGCCCAGCCAGTGTGGGTCAGTGGATTGAACATCAGTCTGATGTACTGAGAGGTCCTGGTTTGATTCCCAGTCAGGGCACATGCCTGGGTTGTGGGCTTCGATCCCCAGTAGGGGGTATGCAGGAGGCAGCCGATCGATGTTTCTCTCTCACATAGATATTTCTATCTCTTCCCTTCCTCTCTCTCTTAAAAAAAAAAATCAGTATGTCCAGCCAGTGTGACTCAGTGGTTGAGCATCAACCCATGTACCCAAAAATTGCCAGTTTGATTCCCAGTCAGGTCACATGCCCAGGTTGTGGGCCCAATCCCCAGTGGGGGGCATGCAGGAGGCAGCCAGTCAATGTTCTCTCTCATCGATGTTTCTATCTCTCTCTCCCTCTCCCTTCTTCTCTCTCTAAAATCAATAAAGAAAAAAATTTAATCAGTAGAAACATGTGTGTGTGTGTGTGTGTGTGTGTGTGTGTATAAAAATATTTGTTGCTAAGTTGAGCTACCCACATTGAGATAAATTTTAAGTTTTCTGGCTAATGTTTACCTTTGCTGGGAACATGAGATATTACCAAGGATTTCATTTTTAAAGTTTTTCCTTTGGGTTGAAACTAAAATTAATATATATAATCTGTGTGTGTGTGTGTGTGTGTGTGTGTGTGTGTGTGTGTGTCTAGTATATATCATATAATCTGTTTACATATAAATTATATATATAATATTATTAATATATATAAACACTTTGTTGGGTGGTGTTTGGTGATTCAGTCACCAAATTCTGTAACAGACACACAATAGATAGGACTGATGCAGACTTTGTATATTATGTTAAGGAGGTTGAATGTTATCTTGTGGGCAATGAGGATTTAGAGAAGGATTTTAAGCAAGAGATTGACATGATCAGACTAAATTTTTGGTAGCCTATTCTGGTGGCTCAGGGAGACCATCTGGGAAGTTATTTTAGTAGTCCAGCAAGAGATGATGAGAGGAGAATATGATGAGGGGATGGATTTTAGAAATATGTAGGAAGTAAAAATTGACAAATCTTGGTGTTTGCTTGTATGTAGGGTATGAGAGAGGAGGCTAGAATAGGATATCTCAGATTGTCACCTTCTTCTTCAGTCTCAGATACAGATAGGACTCTAGTTTGGGACCAAATACCTTATTCTAGGTTAACATAGATCCTTTTATCTTGTTTCTCAATTCCAGTTGCTCATACTTCTAATCTGTCCTGTAAAGTGCAGCAAAGCCATTCCTGCTCAAATGCCACTTCCCTGAGGAGGACTCTACTGGATCCCTTTACTGGAGCATGGTGGTTAAAAGCATGGGCTTTGGGGTCAGAAAGACCTCCTTAAGTCCTGGTTTAACCACAACTTGCCTATTTGGGACAATTTGAAGACTAGAGCAAAAGGATTTACTTAAACATTTATTAAAGCCATGTGAGAGATTCTTATGGATTTCAGCATTCTTTTTTTAAATCCTCACCCAAGGACATTTTTGCATTCATCTTCAGGTAGAGCGAGAGGGAGAGAGGGAGGAAGAGAGAGAGAAACATCGATGCGAGAGAGACACACTGAGTGGTTGCCACCCACACGACCTCAACCAGGGCTGGGGACAAACTGCAACCAAGGTACGTGCCCTTAGCGGAACCAAACCAGGTCTCTGGACCACAGGCCCACGCTCTAACTGCTGAGCCAAACCGACCAGGGCAATTTCAGCATTCTTTATAATAAACTTTATAAGCATGGCTGCTAATATACAATGCTGTAGTTGTTTAATAATTTTATAATTTAAAGAAAAGTTCAAGGTATCTTTCCATTTAACAAGACTCTGTCTCATTTTACAAGGGAAGATGGAGTGAAAGAGAATGGAGAGGTATGTTGTTTAGCATTAATAAAATCCAGAAAGTAGTAATGAATATAAGACTGGGGATAGGATTCTGGGATAGATTTCATTAGACATTCCACAGATCAGTAGGAATCCTTAAGTGCAGTCAGTAGCTGGTACAACATATGAAAGAGACCTAGCTGGCATGCTAGGAGAAATGACTTTGTGTTCTCTGGCATCTGTACCAAGATCTTAACTAAACATTTGACCTTTGTTGTCTAAGTATATATAAACACAAGGTTAGGAGTATAGGATTCAAAGTTGGTAAGTACCAAATCTAGTTCATTGCTTTAATTTTAATCATATATGGATTATCTATTTTCCTATCAATATGAAATCTCAAATCTTATGAATAAACATTTTAAATTTTTTTCGAAGTAGAGTCTAAAATAAATAAATATAAAAAATAATTTATCTGACTCCTACTTATACATTCAGTTTTTATATTTGCATATAAAAGTGTTGAAAAAGTCTCAGTATCTCTTTCATTATTCTAACAATATTTTCATTCTAATTGATCCCTATGATTTCACAAAGGATTATTAATTTTATTTTACAGATACAGAATAAAAAGTGTAGAAACACTAAATAGCTGATGACTCCCGTGCTTTTGTAGAGATGTAGGTGCCTTTATGTTGGCTGTAATAATCTATTCACTGAGAGACTACAGTGTTTAGATATTTTCTAACATAAGAGAGCTTTGTCCTCCCCAATGGTTGGCGAGTTCATTAGGATAGATTTCTTATTGTCGTACTTTCTTTTTAGGTGTGAAGTTTTTCAACATGAGTGGCCTCGGGGACAGTTCATCCGACCCTGCTAACCCAGACTCACATAAGAGAAAAGGATCACCATGTGACACACTGGCATCAAGGTAGGAACACTCTTTTCTTAGTCTGTTTTTGGCAGCTTCTTTATCATTTTTGTTGCTACTTTAAAGCTTTTGTTTCATCTACTCCAAGTTTACTGGCCTTCTTTGAGTCCTGCATACTTACCATGTTCTCTTCCTTCCCTGGCTCCCTTACAGTGCTACTCCCTCAATCCAGCTTGCTCCTTCCAGATTTCTTGTAGTCAACACATAAACATTCTGTTATCTTCCTTCTATAACTATTAGGTCAAATATCTACTATTCATGTATCTATCTCACACATATTTTTATAGCAGATTCATAATTTCAAATTTTTCTAGTTTATGTGATTATTTCATGAATCCCTAGCTTCTCCACTGCAAACTAAGCTGCAATTTGGTAAAAACCTTGTCTGTTCTTGCTTACCATTTTACTCCTAGTTCCTAATATAATGTGTAGCTTGTATATAGTAAAGACACAGTAAATATTTGTCAAAAAAATAAATAAATCCATTGTACATTTTTTGACTGCCATCTTAGAACACTATGGTATTAGTGGAAAAGAGAAATATATTATATCAAGATTTTAAAGAATTATTGTGGGATTAAATATATGTATTTTATAAGGAATATGACCACCTTAAATAGGCTAAAAGAGAATTATTGCTAAAGAGACTCAAACAAATGCCAGATAAAGAAGGAACCTTAATCAGATCAAAAGAGCAGCTTGCCACCTGAGAGAAGAATGGGGATTTTATTCCACTTAACCCCATAAGTGGAAAGCAAGGTTTCTCAGCCTCCAACTATTTTACATTGTCGGTCAGATAAGTCTTTGTTTGGGTGAGCTATCTTGTATCTGTAGGATATTTAGCAGAATCCCTGGCTTCCCCACACTAGATGTTAGTAGCACATTTATATCAGTTATGATAACCAAAATGTCATTATCAGTTGTGATTACCAAAAGTGTCTCCAAACATTGTCAAATGTCCCCTGGGGTTGGGGAAAGCAATATGGCCCCAGCTGATAATCACTGATCTAGAGAGTAGAGCAGCAGAAGACTCTTCTGTTATTAGATTACATGCTTTTTTCTCATGGGGAGAAAGAGGAATATTAACAGGAGAGTACCAGGGCTCCAGGCTGGGGAACGAAAAGTGATTGTTTCTCTAACAGTTTAGACTGTCAGAGAGGGATGATAACATAATCATAGGTAAGTGTCCAGATACTAGAAGGAATGTTGATGACAAAGTACAATCCAGATTTGTGTTGTCAAAGTTAATGTTCTTCTTTATGTCTGTATTTAAAGTCAGTCCTTCTTAAAGGAAAACTTAAGGATAAATAAATCAAATTAATGTCTTTTACAGTTAATTTTTTATTTGGGGACATTTAAAAAATCGATAAAAGGATAGAGACTAGGAAACTGTGTATACCCACCACATATAATTGATAATATTTTGCTATATTGTTAGCATTTTGTTAATGTTTTATCATATTTGCATAGTCTTATTTAAATAACAGTAATAAAGCTATTAATGAGTAAATTGATATAGCTACAATTAATTCCTCCAATCTGTTTTTTATTGTTGTTGTTGTTAATCCTCACCCGAGGATATTTTTTCCATTGATTTTTAGAAAGAGTGGAAGAGAGGGAGGGAGAGCAGGAGAGAGAAACATCCATGTGAGAGAGAGACACTGATTGGTTGCCTCCCGCACTCGCCCTGACCTGGGCCAGGGATCAAACCTGCAACCCAGGAACACCCTTGACCAGAAATCAAACCTGAGACCCTTCTGTCTGCGGGCCAACGCCCTTAACTGCTGAGCCAAACCAGCCAGGACCTCCAATCTGTTTTTAATAATTGTGTATATATGAGTATCTGTGACCAATATAGAATGTTTATTAAATTTATGTACTACCAGGGCCTGTGTAGCTTAGTTGGTTGGAGCATCATACCATGCACCTGAAGGTCTTGGGTTTGATTCCCAGTCAGGGCACATACCCAGGGTTCGGATTCATCCAGGTCGGGTGTGTCCGGGAGGCAGCCAATTGATGTTTCTCTTTTACATCAGTGTTTCTTCCTCTCTCTCCCCCTCTCCCTCTCCCTCTTCTTCTTCCTCTCCCTCCCTTTCCCTTACTCTCTCTCTAGAATTAATGAAAAACATATTCCTGGGTGAGGATTAAAAAAAAATTACATACTGTTTAATACTATATATTTTTTTCTACAGTATACTTTTGTCAGCATGGATCTCGAAATATAAATATACATTGAGTTATTTAGCCCTATTACCTTTTGATTACTATTGTATTACACAAATGTACCACATTTGAAAAATCCATATCCCTATGGATAGACATTACCTATAAACAACCTGTTTTGTTACAAATTTTTGGTCTTATAACGAACACTGCAACAAACATCCTCATACACACCTGGTATTTTATACATAAAAAAAATTCTGGGATTTTGGATTCGAATTTCATTTACTTTTATAGATGAAATTAGGAAGAATTGACATTTTTATTTTCTAGACCCTAGAGTATTATTTATGAATAGAAAAGCCTTTCGTTTATTCACGTCTTCACTGTTCTTCAATAATAATTTATAATTTTCGTCATGAATGTCTAGCCCATCTTTAGTTATAGTTCAAGGTACCATAGAATTTTTACTGCTTTGAGGAATTTTGTCTACTGCATTTTCTAATTGGCGTTTATTAATGTATATGAATGCTAATGATTTGGAAATACTGATCTCATATCCATCCATTGTTTTACACTTTCTTACTTGTTTTAATGGTTTACTATACATCCTCTTTGATTTTTTGTGTACACAATCACATCACAAATATCAACATTTATATATTTTTTTCTCTTCTTAGATGTCTTACAGATAACGGTCTTTGCACATTTGCTTTTAAAATATTTGAAAAGAGCCCAGCCAATGTGGCTAAGTGGTTGCGCGTCGACCCATACACCAAGAGGTCACTGGTTCGATTCTGGTCAGGGCACAAGCCTAGGTTGTGGGCCCGATCCCTAGTGGGGGACATGCAGGAGGCAGCCAATATATGTTCTCTCTCATCTATGTTTCTATCTCTCCTGTCCTCTCTCTAAAATCAATAAAGAAAAATATTTTTTAAAAATATTTGAAAACATTAGCTTCTTCAGGTTTATAAGTATGGGCTTCAGTTTTTAAAAAGTGGTATTTTTGATATGGTCAACTGAAAATTTGTGATTTTGAAACTGGTTAAAATTTGTTTGTGAACTACCTTGCAGTGTTTCTTTTGGTGGTTGTTATATGCCGTCTCCCCAAATAGACTGTGAACTCATTAATCATAAAGAGTATATGTTAGACCTCAGGGTATTGACAGCCCTGTGTACAATAGCCGTGGACAGGAGAGTTTCTCAGTGACTGTTTGTTGGGGTGAGATGTCTTGTATCTCCTTGTTACCTCTTCTCCATTCCTTAACTACTCTAGGAGAATGAGGATTAAAATGCTAATCTTAGAATGGTGGGTAGCTGTGCCTTATGCTTGTTTAACATTTTCAATTCAACTCAACAAGTGCTTATTATTGAATGCCTACTTTTCGCCCGGCTGGTGTGGCTCAGTGGTTGAGCTTTTACCCATGCACCAAGAGGTTGCCAGTTTGATTCTCAGTCATGGCACTTGCCCAGGTTGTGGGCCAAATCTCAGTGAGGAGCATGCAGGATCAACGGATGTGGCCAGTCAGTGTTCTCTATCAATCGATGTTTCTCTCTTTCTCTCCCCCTCTCCCTTCCTCTCTCTCTAAAATCAATAAAGAAAAAAAAAATTTTATAAATGCCTACTTTTCAACCAGCACCATGTGTGTGGTATTATAAGGATATAAGTTAAGTGGGAGACATGTTTTCTGTCTTCAAGAAGTTTACCAATCTGGTCATGTCACTCATTCTTTTTTTTAAAAAGTATTACAGATGTCCCCCTTTTTTACCCCATTGACCCCCTCCTCCCTGCTCCCACCCCACTCCTGCTTTCCCCAACCTAATGTCTGTGTACCCGGGAGGCAGCCAATTGCACAGTAATATATGCATATAAATTCTTTGGTTTATCTCTTCCCACCCTTCCCACCTCCCATCCCTCTAAGGTTTGTCAGTCTGTTCCCTACTTCCATGACTCTAGATCTATTTTGATCAATAGCTTATTTTGTTCATTATATTCCATAAATAAGTGAAATCATGTGATACTTGTCTTTCTCTTAACTGGTTTATTCCGCTCAGTGTAATATTCTCCAGGTCCCTCCCTGTCATCTCAAAGGGTAAGAGATCTTTCTTTCTTACAGCTGCATAGTATTCCATTGTGTATATATACCACGGCTTTTTTTTTTCACTCATCTACTGATGGACACTTGGGTTGTTTCCAGATCTTAGCTATTGTAAATAGCGCTGCTATGAACATAGGGGTGCATATATTCTTTCTGATGGTTGTTTCAGGTTTCTTAGGATATATTCCTAGAAGTGGAATCACTGGGTCATATGGCAATTCCATTTTTAAATTTTTGAGGAAACACTGTATTGTTTTCCTTAGTGGCTGTACCAGTCTGCATTCCCACCAGCAGTGGGCTAAGAGTACACTTTCCTCCACATTCTTGCCAGCACTTGTTGGTTGAGGATTTGTTGATGGCCTCCATTTTGGCAGGTGTGAGGCGATATCTTATAGTCATTTTAATTTGCATCTCTCTGATGATTAGTGGTGTTGAGCATTTTTTCATATGTCTCCTGGCCATTTGTATGTCCTGTTTGGAGAAGTGTCTATTCAGATCCTCTGTCCATTTTTTAAATTGGATTGTTTGTCTTCCTTTTGTTGAGCTGTATGAGCACTCTATATATTTTGGATATTAACCCCTTATCCGATGTATCATTGGCAAATATGTTCTCCCAGAGAGTGGTTTTCCTTTTCATTTTGATGCTGGTTTCTTTTGCGGTGCAGAAGCTTTTTAGTTTGATGTAGTCCTATTTATTAATTTTTCCTTTGTTTCTCTTGCCTTAGGTGATGTATCAGTGAAAATTCACTATTTATGATGTCTAAAGTTTTTCTGCCTACATTTTCTTCTAGGATTTTTATGGCTTCACGAGTTACATTTAAGTCTTTTATCCATTTTGAGTTTATTCTTGTGTATAGTTGGTGGTCTAGTTTCATTTTTTTGCATGTACCTGTCCAGTTTTCCCAACACCATTTATTGAAGAGACTGTCTTTTCTCCATTGTTTGCTCTTGCCTTCTTTATCGAATATTAATTGATATATTGTCTTGGGTCGGTTTCTAGGTTCTCTGTTCTGTTGTATTGATCAAATGCCTGTTCTTGTTGCAATACCAGGCTGTTTTGATTACAATGGCTTTGTAGTATAACTTGATATCTGGTATTGTGATCCCTCCAACTTTGTTCTTTTTCAAGATTGCTGTGGCTATTTGGGGTCTTTTTTGGTTTCATATAAACTTTTGGAGCATTTGTTCCAAATCTGTGAAATATGCTGTTGGTACTTTAATAAGGATTGCATTGAATCTGTAGATTTCTTTGGGTAGTATGGACATTTTAATGATGGTGATTCTTTCAATTCATGAACATGGTATATGCTTCCACTTTTTTTTTAATCTTCCTCTATTTATTTTTTCAATGTCCTGTAGTTTTCTGAGAACAGGTCTTTTACCTCCTTGGTTAAGTTTATTCCTAGGTATCTTATTTTTTTGTTGCAATGGTAAATGGGATTGTTTTTATAGTTTCTGTTTCTGAGTCTTCATTATTGGTGTATAAGAATGCCTTTGATTTCTGGATGTTAATTTTGTATCCTGCTACTTTGCCAAATTAATTGATTAAATCTAGTAGATTTCTGATGGAGTTTTTTGGGTTTTCTATGTACAATGTCATGTCATCTGTGAATAATGACAGTTTCACTTCCTCCTTTTATTTTTTCTTCTTGTCTAATTGCTATGGCTAAGACTTCAAGTAGTAGGTTAAATAAGAGTGGTGAAAGTGGGTATCCCTGTCTTGTTCCTATTCTTAAGGGAAATGCTTTTAGTCTTTGCCCATTGAGTATGATGTTGGCTGTAGGATTTTCATATATGGCTTTTATTATGTTGAGATATGATCCCTCTATTTCCACTTTACTGAGTGTTTTTATCAAAAATTGGTGCTGGATTTTGTCAAATGCTTTTTCACCATCTATTGCTATGATCATATGATTTTTATCTTTCATTTTGTTTATGTGGTGTATCCCATTTATTGATTTGCGAATATTGTACCAGCCTTGCATCCCTGGGATGAATCCCACTTGGCCATGGTGAATAATTTTTTTAATGTATTGCTGGATCCAATTTGCTAATATTTTGTTGAGGATTTTGGCGTCTGTTTTCAGCAGGGATATTGGCCTGTAGTTTTCTTTCTTTGTAATGTCTTTATCTGGTTTTGGAATTAGAAGTATGCTGGCCTCATAAAAAGAGCTTGGAAGTCTTCCTTCTTGGATTTTTTGAAATAGTTTGAGGAGAATGGGTGTTAGTTCTTTGAATGTTCGGTAAAACTCCCCTGTGAAGACGTCTGGACCTGGGCTTTTGTTTGCTGGGAATTTATTGATTACAGCTTCAATTTCCTTAGTTGTTATTGGTCTGTTCAAGTTTTCTGTCTCTTCATGGTTCAGTTTTGGGAGACTGTGTGATTCTAGAAATTTGTCCATTTCGCCTAGGTTGTCCAATTTATTGGTGTATAATTGTTCATAGTATTTTTTAACAATCCTTTGTATTTCTGTGATGTCCGTTGTTACTTCTCCTCTTTCGTTTCTTATTTTGTTTATTTGGGTCTTCTCTGTTTCTTGGTGAATCTAGCTAAGGGTCCATCAATCTTGTTTATCTTTTCAAAGAACCAGCTCTTTGTTTCATTGATCTTTGGAATTTTAAGTCTCTATGTCATTTATTTCTGTTCTGACCTTTATTATTTCTTTCCTTCTACTTGCTCTGGGTTTTTCTTTTTGTTTACTTTCTAGTTCTTTAAGTTGTAGGGTTAGATAGTCCCTTAGAAATTTTTCTTGTTTCTTGAGGTAGGCCTGTAATGCTATAAACTTCCTTCTCAGGACTGCTTTTGCTATGTCCCACAGATTTTGTGTTGTTGTGTGTTCATTTTCATTGATTTCCAAGAAGTTTTTAATTTCTTCCTTCATTTCCTTGGTAACCCATTCATTGTTTAATATAATATGCTATATTTGGTCTCCATGTGTTTGAATGTTTTTGAGTGTTTTTATTGTAATCAATTTCTAGTTTCATGCCATTGTGATCTGAGAAGATGCTTGATATGATTTAAATCTTCTTGAACTTATAGAGACTTAGTTTGTGTCCTAACATGTGGTCTGTCTTTGAGAATGACCCATGTGCACTTGAGAAGAATGTATATTCTGTAGCTTTGGGTGAAATACTGGGTAAATGTCAATTAAATCCAGCTGATCTAGTGCATGGTTTAGGGTCTGTGTTTTCTTATTAGTTTTTTGTCTATAAAATATATCCAGTGGTGTCAGAGGGGTGTTAAACTCCCTCACTATGATTGTATTGCTGTCGATCTCTCCCTTGAAGACCTCCAGAAGTTTTTAAATATATTTAGGTGCTTCTATATTTGGTGTATATATGTTTACCAGAATTATATCCTCTTGTTGGATCAATCGTTTTAATATTATGTAGTGACCTTCTTTGTCTCTTACTGTGGCCCTCGTTTTGAAGTCTGTCTTGTCAGATACGAGTATTGCTACAGCAGCTTTTTTTGTTTGTTTGTTTCCATTTGCCTGGAAACTTTTTTTCCATCCCTTCATTTTCATCCTATGTGCGCCCTTTTTTTTTTATTCCTCATCCGAGGATATTTTCTATCTATCATTAGATAGAGTGGGAGGGAGGGAGAGAGAGAGAGACAGAGAGAAACATCAATGTGACAGAGCCACACTATCCAGCTGCCCTCCCCCATGACCCGACTAGGGCCGAGGACGAACCGCAACCGAGGCACGTGCCCCTGACCAGAATCAAACCCACAACTCATTGGTCTGCGGACTGATGCTCTAACTGCTGAGCCAAACCGGCCAGGGCCTATGTGCATCTTTTATTCTGAGGTGGGTCTCTAGTAGATAGCATAAATATGGGTCATATTTTCTTATCCAATCAGCTACCCTATGTCTTTTGATTGGAGCATTTAAGCCATTTACATTTAAGGTTGTTATTGATAAGTACTTATTTGTCGCCATTTTTATTCTTTATGCCTGTGTCTCTCCTCTCTCTCTCTCTCTCTCTCTCTCTCTCTCTCTCTCTCTCTCTCTATTTCTAGTTCTTCTTACTATAGTCCCTATAGCATTTCTTGCAGTGCTGGTTTGGTGGTAGTAAATTTCCTTAGCCTTTTTTTGTCTGTGAAGCTCTTTATTTCATCTTCAATTTTGAATGATAGCCTTGCTGGATAGAGTAGTCTTGGATTCAAACCCTTCCTTTGCATTACTTTGTGTACTTCATTCCACTCCCTTCTGGCCTGTGTTGTTTCTATTGAGAAATCAGCTGACAATCTAATGGGAGCTCCCTTGTAGGTAACTTTCTGTCTCTTTCTTGCTGCCTTTAGGATTCTTTCTTTGTTTTTAACATTTGTCATTTTAATTATGATGTATCTAGGTATAGGTCTTTTGGGGTTCATCTTGATTGGGATTCTCTGTTTTTCCTGGGCTTGTGTGACTTTTTCTTTCACCTGATTAGGGAAGTTTTCTATGATTATTTCTTCAAACAGGTTCTCTATTCCTTTCTCCAATTCTTCTCATTCTGGTACCCATATGATGTGAATATTGTTACATTTCGTATTGCCCCAAAGCTCCCTTAAACTCTCCTCCTGCTTTTTAACTTTTTTTTTTTTCCATTTGCTGCTCTATTAGGGTGTTTTTTTCTACCTTGTCTTCTAACTTGCTGATTCGGTCTTCACCTTCTTCTAATCTACTATTGAATCCTTCCAAGGTATTTTTTATATCAGCTATGTCATTCTTAATTTCCACTTGATTTTTATTCATAGTTTTTACCTCTTTTTTTTAAAAAAATTTTTCTTTATTGATTTTAGAGAGAGAGGAAGGGAGAAGGGAGAGAGAGATAGAAACATTGATGAGAGAAAACATCAATTGGCCGCCTCCTGAATGCCCCCTCTGGGGTTTGGGCTCACAACCTGGGCATGTGCCCTGACCAGGAATCAAACCAGTGACCTCTTGGTGCGTGGGTCGACACTCAACCACTGAGCCACACCAGCTGGGCTCTAGCTCTTTTTTTAAACTGTTGTAGTTCTCATTAAGTTGCTTGTAGTTCTTACTAAGTTGTTTGAGTACCTTTAAAACCATTGCTTTGAATTCTTTATTTGACAAATTGCTTGCCTCTATTTCATGTAGTTCCTTTTCTGGTGATTCCTCCTTTTCTTTCATTTGGGGGTTGTTTCTTTGTCTCCCCATTTTACTAGTCTGGTAGCTTGGGACCAGGTGAGGTGTGTTTGGCCATGTAGGGAGGTTGGTTGTATCAGATAAAACTGCAATGGCTCCCAGTCTTGGTGTGGTAGCCTTCTTGTGGGACCATAGGAGTAGTCTCCTTTATCTTCTGAGTTGAGTGCTCTAGGATAGACCTTTGTGTGGGTTATGTGGGCTCTCCTGTTGAATTTGGGTCTTGATTGCTCTTGTTCATTTGTGGGTGGGCTCAGTCCTCAGGGTTGTTAACTATGAGTTGCAACCCTGGCCCTGTTGACTGTGTTGTGCCAACCATTATGTAGGTGTTGACAGGACAAAATAAAGCAACTAGACCAAACCAAAAAGATCCGCCAACAAATATCTACTTCAACAATAATAGAAGCAACCATCTCAGCAAAAAGATTGAAAGATACACAATAAAAAAAACATACTCACACCCTCACAAGGAATACTAGGAGGTACGAAAGCAAAATCATTAGAAGAGGGAAAAAGAAAACAAATTGAAATAAAAGTAAAGAAGGAAATGCACAACCAACCAAAAGCAAAAACATCAGCTTGAACAATGAACGATACAAGCCCCAGGCTCAGCAATATGATTAGAAGAGAAACAAACTGAAAACACACACGCTCACACCAGGTGCACACAATGAACAATACTAGACGGCATGGGACTGAACAACTTCAAAGGGGTAGAGAAAAAAATGTATATGAAAGTAAAGAAGGCAAGGCAATTGCAGACCAAACCAAAGGGCACCTTGAACAGTTATCAGCATCTACATTGGTAGAAGCACCAGCTTCAATGAAAAGCTTAAAGGACAAACAACCAGAAACACACACACGCGCATACACGCGCGTGCTCGCACACATACATAAAAAGAATACTAGAAAGCATGAGACCAAAAGGGTTAGGAGAGGGGGGAAAAAAACAAAAATTAGAGTATGAAAGCAA
Organism: Tadarida brasiliensis; assembly: GCA_030848825.1. NCBI lineage: Eukaryota > Metazoa > Chordata > Mammalia > Chiroptera > Molossidae > Tadarida > Tadarida brasiliensis. The sequence goes on along the minus strand of CM061270.1, from coordinate 64,397,047 downwards.
AGAAGGCAGAAACCAGAAATAGGATAAGTATGAAAAATAAGAAGTAGAAAATAATAACTGAAATAATAATGATAATTTTAGAAGGTAGTAATGCAAATCTGAATAAAATACAGAATAGGAAAGTAGAAAATGGGAAAAGAAAAAAAGAGAAGAAAACAATTGAGTAAAAAATAAAAAAAGCCCCCACACACCGAACCACCAACACAACAATAACATGGGAAAAAAACCTTGGATCTGCTCTTTATGGAGCTCACTGGAATTTTCTCCATTGTAGTTGGATCTGGCCCCTTGGGTGTAGGTCCCTGTCCTCTTGGGAAGATCTCTGGTGTAGGCCAATGTGAATAACTGTCTCTGCCTGGTCCTTGGACTCCTGGCTGGAGCCCTGCAGGGTGTGGTCCCAGGTAGTCCTGTGATCTGGGCTACCCTAGCCCAGAGGCTGGGTCACCTTCAGGGCTAGCCACTTGTGTGTATTTGTTCTGGGCTGTTTTCCCTTCCCCCCACAGCACTGGGCTCTGCAGTGTATCAAGTCCAGTCAGGGTAGTTTACTCAGATTTGTGTTGGGTTGTTGCCTGTAGCTTGTAGGTGAAGCAGGCAGTCTCTCCCTCTCCTTCCAGTGACTCAGTTCTGCCTGGAAGCTGGTGCCCCACCTCATGCAGGTGAGAATAGAAAAAAAAAAAAGTGTAATGAAAAGAAAGAAAAAGAAAAAAAGAAATGCTCTGCTTTGCTCTTTGATCTTTAATTCAGCAAGGCCACTTGCACTGGGTGGGGCTACTGCCCAGGCTCCCACCTGGCCAGATGTTCAAATCCCCAACATGTCAGTCCCTGCTGCTGGGGTACAGATTTCCTGCCCTAGGCCTTACGCTGTTCACTATTCACTGTTCCCCCGGGCGGGGGTTCTACTCGGGCTCCCTCCCAGCCAGAGGTCCGACTCCCCAGCATGTCAGGCACTACCACTGTGGTGCAGATTTCCTGCCCTATGCTGCCACTCATTCTTAAACCCTTCTGAGCTCCCCCTGACCCTGAAAATAAATAATCATAAAGTGATGATAAAAGATAACACTGTTTGAGCTAATAGTATATGCCAGGAACTCTGCCAAATATTTTATTTATTTATATATACATATTTTTTTTTTCTTCTTTTTTTTTTTTTAATTCTCACCCAAGGACATTTTTGCATTTTATCTTGAGATATAGAGTGGGAGGGAGAGAAGGAGAAAGAGAGAGAGAGAAACATTGATGTGAGAGAGACACATCGAGGGGTTGCCACCCACACGACCCCAACCGGGGCGGGGGACAAACTGCAACCAAGGTATGTGCCCTTAGCGGGAACCGAACCTGGGACTCTCTGGTCTGCGGGCCGACACTCTAACCACTGAGCCAAACCGGCCAGGGCTATATATAATCTTCTTAATCCTCACAAAACCCTAGGAGATAATTAATGTCATTATCTCTGTTTTACAGATAAGAAACTGAAGCTTAGAGAAATTGAATTGTTAAATGACTTGTCCAGGGTTACATCGCTAGTAAATGACAGAAGAAGTTTAAACTTGTGTTTAAACTTGTGTTTCATGCCGTTTATCATGACGTGAAAGAGCCCTTGTGATCTGGCCAGGACCTTATCTCTTGCCATTTTGTTTCTTATATGAGCATGGCTGAACTACTTATAGGTTCTTTAACTTGATATTTTCATTTTCACTTTATACCTTTGAAAGAGCTGCTGCTTTTTCTTTCAGGAAACCAATCTCTTCCTACCACTAGGTCTAGGAGCCATCTCTGTGCCCTTTTCTAGTGCTACAGTGTTGTTAACATAGTATGATAGTGGCCTGTTTCCTTTTCTATTTTTCGACTAAGTGGAGGCGAAATCTAACTTACTCCTGGATCCCCAGGATATAGTACGTGATATCTGGCACATAATAAGTATAGGAGCATTTGTTGAAAAAACTAGTAAGTTGAAGAAAAAAAAGATACATGAGAAGTTAACTCATAGTAGTATTAACTAGCATGTATGCAATGTGTATGAAAATAAAGTGGGTTAGTGAGAGGAGAAATATAGGTGGCCCAAAGTAATAAAGAAAGCCTTCTTTTCCATTAGGGTAGAATTTTTTTGTCATCTCCACCTCTTCTTCAATTTTGACTTTATTTGAATATATCTACTCTCATTTTCTATCCTTGCTTATTCGTTACTTCATTTCATGTTGATTTTCCTAGTCTCATTTTTAAGTCATTTTATAGACACTTCACCATTTCATTACTTTTAGCTTCTTGTTCCCTCTGTCACCTCTCTGTCTGCCAATCCTGCCCATTCTATTAATTTTCTTTTTTATTCTACAGTAGTTTTAAGCACTTCAGTTTTACACAAAAGTTAAAGTTAAAAACAGATTTGGGAGCCTCACCAACTGAATCCAATTTACTTATGTTGAAATTTGGACCCATAGATTTAAACAGATCAGACTATAGACTGAATATATTAAATAAGTCTAATGTTAATTAGTTTCTCAAACATGAAAAGCAGATGTGCTTCAAAACACTATCAGGTTACACAGCTGGAATTCTCTAAAGCCTGTATATATCAAAATGTATGTTACTCATTTTCTTTATTCCCAGTTTTCAATGCCTTGGTGTGAAAGTTGTCAAAATCTTGCTGCATGTACAGCTGTGGAAGTTGTAAGAGTTTTATGAAGTAAAATAGGATTAATTCCTTAATAATATAAAATATAAAAGATAAAGACAGAATGTGTGGTTGTTACAGTTTTAAAATTTGTTTTTGTTTTGAGATGTGTACCATTTAGTATATTTTGTTTAATGTAGGTAAATACATTTGATATTTGACTTGGTTCTTTTCAACTTACTAAGTTGTTATGTAAATGTTATCACCTTTATAGTACTTTTTTTAATGAAAAAAAAAAGATGGTGTTTTATTTGTTGCCAGTTATAAACTTTTTAGCAGCTGATCTTTTCTTCTTTTCACCTCTTTTTTCTACCACTTTTATATGCAGCCAAATGCGTTTGACTGCTGTTTATAAAACAAAGAGCTACTTGTGACCAATCTTTCTTATTATTTCAATTTGATAATAGAAAAATTCATTTCAAAGTAATACTTCACTGTCTTTGTATTACATAAAGATAAAGCAAGTTGCCTGATGACTTGGCTTAAGTTAGCCAGGGTAAAGACTGGAAAACAAAAGTGAGGAATATTCATTCAGTACATCTTAGTGAATGTAAAGTGCTGGCTGTTCACACTGTAATCCTTTGTTCTCATTATTTGCTTTAAGATAAATTGAGCTTGATTTTATTTATGAGAACTTATAAGTAGATAATATTTTCTATATTTTTATTGAACCTATTTTTTAAAAATAATGCTGTATACTAAAGACATTGTTCTCTATAACTTGGTTTGTAATTATTGATTTTTTTGTAATTTTACTTTTTGGATGGATACTTTTTTCTTTTTGATGAGGACCAATTATAGTCTATTCATTACAAGAATCAAGAGTTTATCAGATTTCTAATTATAACTTATTTGAACTCTAGTATAGTCTATCCTGCTTAATTTATAACAAATTTATTTGAAAATTCAAATTTTCTAATATAAGGAGTTATTTAGAAGGTAAAAATAATCCCAAATGCAAGTAGTATATGTACCATTTGCTTCCTTGTAATATCTGTGTTCATTGGTTATTGACATAGTCAGTGTATTATATATACATCACTGAGGAAATACATCTTTATATATTTTAGCCATAATTGTTTTCTGTGCTTTGGTATTTTGTATCTGTGTTTTATATATGGATTTAAATTGTTTTCTAAATCTGATTTTATACTCTGAATAAAAACAGGGAATCTCTCTAAATGTGTAAACATTAAATACTTGATCAGAGAAGGAAATATAGTGGTAAAAATGTACACTTAACTGTATTTTCTTTGCGTAACAGCACTGAAAAGAGGCGCAGGGAGCAAGAAAATAAATACTTAGAAGAGTTAGCTGAGTTATTGTCTGCAAACATCAGTGACATTGACAGCCTGAGTGTAAAACCAGACAAATGCAAGATTTTGAAGAAGACAGTTGATCAGATACAGCTAATGAAGAGAATGGAACAAGGTAAAACAAACAAACAGACAAAAAACCATGGCTTTATTTTTAAAAACACTGATAGTATGTTATTTTTATTATTAAGAAGTTGCATTGAACTTCATAATTTTATTAAAGAAACATTTTTGTTTAGATTTTATTTATTTTAGAAAGTAAATCTGAGAGCCTTCTTATTTTGAGAAAGTGGCTTATTAAAAACTGTTTGCTTTGGGAGGTTATAGGACCCAGTGTCATAGGGCATAGCATCAAGATACACAAATTGTGGTGTCAGATCTGAGACTCTGACAGAAAATTGAAAGACAACAACTCAGTGATAGAAAAATCCTTCCATCTGAATAATAAGCTTGTCTCTGCCTGGGTTCTGGGAAAACCCTGATGTATTTTTATGATTTATGTACTATCCATATTTACTAGGGATCCCCACACCACAAAACCCCTGGATTGCCTACCAGAAACAAAAGCAAAACACTTTGGAGAAACACTCCCACACCTGGCCCCGAGAGCTTCTGAGGGTGACTTTATACTAAAAATGATTATACCCTATGAGGGACTAATGTATGGCGAATAAGAGCACACATAACTAACAGAAGGACTAGACCCAAAAGATCTTAAGATGAGTAGAAGTAGTGTGAAAAGACTATAAACAAATATGTTTAAAATGTTTAAAGTGATATGCTTTGAAAATTTTAGAAGCTGGAAAATGGCTAATAACAACTGATTTAGCAGACAGGAGAAACTGGTATTCTGAGCCTGTAAAGGGGAGAGCCAACAACAGGCATATGGCCCCTTCCCTGCTTAGTCGATCTCAAAACTCTGACAGCCTGGCTCATAGTCCCTAAGTCGAAGGTGGGAGGATTCCTGTGGGGAAACTGAGCAGTCCAAAGGAACAGACACATAAACACTGACAGTTGTGAATGATCCCCAAGTGAAAAAAAATCAACTCCTTGCCTTGCCCCCACACAACTGGCAGTCAGCACTTGAGTTCATCACTCTTTAATATGAATACAAATCCAAATATTTGAGGAAAAACATCTGTAACAAAAATAAATTAATGAAAAAAGAAAGAAAGAAAAAGAAATTTAAAAAAACACAAATATTTGAGGAAAGCCTGTAATACAAAAAAGAACAAACTAAGCAAACACACAGAAAAAAAAGTAACTCAAGAAAGCAGAGACAACGCAGAGAGCAGAAGAAAACTTAAAACAACCAAACAATCCCTTAGAGACCAAAGGAAAGTTTTTTTATTCATGAAACAAGAAGAACATGCTATAAAATGAAACTTTCAAAATAAAAATAAGTAACCCAATTAAAAATGGGCAAACGAATAGACATTGCCCCAAAGAAGACATATAGATGACCAATAAGCACATGAAAAACGTGCTTAATATAATAGCCAGCAAAGAAATGCAATCAAAACCACAATGAAACACCACTTTATACCCACAAAACAATAATATATTGTTCACGAAATCACATATATGTAGTTCAAGCATAAAAACATGCTTAGAAATTATTATTGTGACTTCAGAATACTGGTTACTTCTTCTGAAAAGGGGCAGAAGAGGAATGGTGGCAGAGCTTTCACTCTATTTGTAGCATTGTGTTTATTTAAAAAGGAAGGACCTGAAGCAAATAATGTTAACATCAGTGAAAAATGAATGGTGACTATGTGAATGTATGCTATGTCATTTTCTGTATTTTGGGAATATTTAAAATATTTGATTTTTAAAGTAAAATAATGAATCTCTGTATTCAATATTATATTTGATTTTTGGTGAACTAACTTGTCTGACAGATTAGAAACTTTTATTTAATTATGATGCTGCTTTAAGATGATGAATGATTTTTCAACATCATCACAGAAAAACATTTCAAATAACTTTAGCAGTTACAGTTTTACCAATCAGATCATCATGATAGGAATGTGAAAGGTTAGCTGTTCACGCAGACTCACAAAAGGAAAAATCATATCTTCACTTTCTCTTTAGTAGCAATTGATCAGATCAGAAAAGAAAAAAGAAAAATGACAGAAATAATCACTCTTTAACAATTTATCCATTTATTTTAAATTTTTCGTATAGATTTTTATCATTTTTTGTTCAGATAGAGTGGGAGGGAGAGAGAGGAAGAGAGAAAGAGAGAGAAACATCGATGTGAAAGGGACACATCGAGTGGCTGCCACCCGCACGACCAACCAGGGCCGGGGACAAACTGCAACCGAGGTACATGCCCTTAGCGGGAACCGAACCCGGGTCTCTCTGTACCGCAGGTCAATGCTCTAACCGCTGAGCCAAACCGGCCAGGGCGGTATAGATTTTTAAAAAGGCTACAGAGTTATACCATTTTTCTTACTGTTGGGAAACTGGATTTGGTAGGTCAGAATTCAAATCCTCCTACTGCCACTACTTAGTTATAGCATTATTTGGGATACATCACTTAACCTTTGTGACCCTCAATTTTATCTTCTATAAAATGCATATCATTAAGACTAAATTTGAAAGTGCCTTGATCAGCTGTTTTCAACCAGTGTGATGTAAGAATTTTTAAAACATCCAATACCTGACTGTTTAGTTATAGGCACTGACCTCTTTTCCCTTACATTGTCAAATTAAAAAGTGACAATAGTCAACACAATAGCCATCTGGTGTGAATGAATCAAATTATACCTATTTTTTTTTTTTGTCAGACTGGCAAAAAATATATTTTTTGGTGTGCTGCAAAATTTTAGTAATTATTTATGTGTGCCACAAGATGAAAAAGGTTGGAAATTGCTGCCCTAGATAATAAATATGTGTTATTTGAATCTGAAATTAGGTGAGTCTGTGCCTTCTTAAACTTGCCATTATGGAAATGAGCCTTTTTTGGATGTGTGACTTTTTGGTTCTTTATTATAGAGAAATCAACAACTGATGATGAAGTACAGAAATCAGACATCTCATCGAGTAGTCAAGGAGTGATAGAAAAGGAATCCTTGGGACCTCTTCTTTTGGAGGTAGCTGTTCTCATTGACACAGAAAATGATCAAAATCTTTGTTCTAACCAATCTGGGTGTTTTTTTTCCCTTCTTTTGTGTCTTATATCCAATTAGCAAATTATAAAACAAAGTAAAGTTTTAAAGAACTTTAATACTTATTTTATTTTGGAAACTATTTTGACAGTTGTTACTATTTCAGAATTAAATGTGAATAATGATCATAAGAAATTTTCATTAAGGCATTCTAAATAACCAAATGGAAAACTGAAGCCAACTGTTTCAGATGGCTTTGCCATTTATTTCTCTGGTGTTTAGGACTAGTTGGGAAACTAAAACAGAATTATGTAGCTAGCTAGTGCTATCTGTATGTCTACTGTAGAATTTTGTCTTTGAATAAGGATGCCTCACTTATTGCAATAGGTGTTTTCCAACCAAAAATTTGTTAATTGTTTATGGAAACATTGTAAGAAAACGTACTATTTTTTTTTTTTTAAATCCTCACCTGAGGACATTTTTTCATTTTTTGTCCAGATAGAGTGGGAGGGAGAGAGAGGAAGAGAGAGAGAGAGAAACATCAACGTGAAAGGGATACATCGAGTGGCTGCCACCCGCATGACCAACCAGGGCTGGGGACAAACTGCAACCGAAGTACATGCCCTTAGTGGGAACCAAACCCGGGTCCCTCTGGACCGCAGGCCGACGCTCTAACCGCTGAGCCAAACCGACCAGGGCGAGAACGTACTATTTTAACAACCTTCTATCAAACTTTTTAAAGTAAAGAACTTTTAAATGGGAATTACATTGTAATTGCTGTGTAATTTCATCTCTACTTTTTCTATTTAATCTCTACTCCCTCTATTCTCAACATAGATGTTTCATTTCCAAGCAGGCTCATCACCTTAAATGTTTGCTCACATACATGAATGTTTAAAAACATATATAGCCCTGGCCGGTTTGGCTCAGCGGTTGGAGTGTTGGTCTGTGGACCAGAGAGTCCCAGGTTCGGTTCCCGCTAGGGGCACATACCAAAAAATAAAAATAAAAAAAAATAAAAACATATATAAGTTTATATACATACTCATTCCCCGCAATGTATGCTCTTCTTTCTCTAGGCCTAATTTTATTTATATGTGTTTATTATATACATATATGTATTCATATACATGTATTTATATTTTATAAATAAAGTAGATATATAAATACAGATATAAAATAGATTCTCCTTTCCTTGTCCTACCTCAAGGCCCTCCTTTGTGGTGAAGGTATTCTAACAAACTTGTTTATTTTCTAACTACTTCATACATTATTTCCTATTACCCTAACTATTTTTGTGTCTTTGTATTAACCATAATTCCCTCTACCAACACTGCTGATGTGAGAACATTCTCAAAGTTCGGTTCTTGCCTTTCTGGTTCCAAAAATATGTATTCTCTTTGCTTCACCTTTTTTTTTAATCCTCACCCGAGGACCTTTTTGCATTTATCTTGAGATAGAGCGGGAGGGAGGGAGGAAGGAAGAGAGAGAGAAAAACATCGATGTGAGAGAGACACATGGAGTGATTGCCACCCACACGACTCCAACCGGGGCCAGGGACAAACTGCAACCGAGGTACATGCCCTTAGTGGGAACCAAACCCAGGCCTCTCTGGTCCACTGGTCAACGCTCTAACCGCTGAGCCAAACCGGCCAGGGCTGCTTCACCTTTTATCTCAATAGAGATGACATCTTGTTTTAACCTCTTCCCATACTCCATTTCTATACTTTTAACAGGCTGCTAAATATTTTTGACTCTCCTATTAGCATCTTTTCCCTCAAAATCTAAATTATTTCTTTTTCCTCCATGTTATACAAGCACTTTGTAACTGTAGACTGACTATTGGTTTTAATGATTTTTATTAGGGGAATGAGCATATATATTTTTTTAGAATTGGAAAACATAAAAGACATTGGATACTGGATAGAAACTTCTCTCTGAACCAGTGCATGCATACACATATAAGTGGGAGAGGGGGAAGCGACCACATGTGATGGACTCTAATTTTTTTATTATATTCTTTTCACAAGCCAGTAAACATGACTGCATTTGGAAACAGGGTTGTAACAAGTATAGTAAAAATGTTATGATAGAATCTAAGTGGTGGATATACAGATGTTCACCACAAAATTCTTTCAACTTTGCTATATTTTGAAAAAATTTAATATAAGCTGTTAGAGGAAAATAAGTTAAAGAAAGAAAAGTACTTTAGGCTCATTTCCTATTTCTACCCCATCTCTTACCCCTGCTTGGCCCCCGTCACCATCCCACTGCTTGGTTACACTTGGGCCCTTCCTGGAGACCTGATCTAGCCCAGTGTTTACTGCTCATCTCTGCTACTCTGCAGGGTGTTAATAGACTAGTCTTTTCATATTGTCTAGTTTTTCTCTGAGAGTTCTACCTGCCTTCTTAGTACCCTGAGTTTAAAACTGGCCCAAGAACCTTCCCTTCCCTTTCATTTCATTAAATATTTATTAAATTTATTTTCTGCGTATAATGTCATTTGAGATAATGAATAAATATAAGGTATAGAGGGCCTTGAGGTTTCTGGAGTTCCTGCAGGAAATGGTAATCATTTCAATCCTAGTTCCACACGTTCTTCAGAAACCACAGAAATCAACAAGGAGAGCAAATAGATTGTCCACAAACTGAATATAGCACAACTGAAGACAGAATACTGCTACCTCCTACTTTAATTTATGTAAACATTTGTTATTGCTGCATGAGGAAAGTCCACAACACTGTAAAACGAATAGACATGGCAGCAAAACATCCACCTAAAACTACAAGAAAACAAAGCAATGATTTTTTTTTTAAACTGGTGAAATTATTACCCTGAAAACCACTATGAATCAAAGGAAAACCGTAACAAAACATTACACATGGATTAATTGCCATTAGGCAAGCATCTTCAAATGTGAAAAAACAAACAAACATCAAATTAGAAATTCCCAAAACTCAGAATAGAAATGTATTTAGGTTCTTGACTCCAAGGAGCAAATACTATTTTGTATTTATGAGCTATAGATATATGAAACAGTGACTATAAAATAGCATTACTGACTTTTACTGACTTCAAAGTTGCCTTCATGCACAGCCTTTTCTAGTCCCCTTCTGTATCCTCCAACCCATCCTGTTGCCTTAAACTTTGTAGAGTCTAATCCAGGGCAGCCGAGAAGAGGTGGTAAAAAGCCACCATGAGATAGATTGTCCATTGAATCATTCAGGCTGCAGTCTAGTGGTGCACTGTTCAGTAAGATAGCCACTAGCCACACGTGGCTATTCGAAGTTAAATAAATTAAATTCAGTGCTTCAGTCTCACCAGCCACTTTAAAGTGCTCGGTACCTACATGTGGTTAGTGACTGCTGTACTGGACAACGCAGATATAGAATATTTCCAATGTTGCAGAAAGTTCAATTTTACAGTCTTGATCTGGGGGGGACTTGCTCAGATAGATCTGCACATCTAAAGTGTGTCCAGATATCCACCATAATAAGAGAAAGTCTCACCAACTTGTCTTACCTTACCTTATAAAACATAAAAATAACATGAGTTAAAAAAGAAGGTATTGGAGGTAATTTCCTCTTATTTAAAGAGACAGTGGTATTAGAATTTATTATTCAACAAATATTTGTTTCTTGGCCCATGGTAAGTACTCTTCAGTACAGGCATTTTTTTTAAAGCTCTTCATTTTCCATTGCCCTGTGCTGTCTAGATTCTGTTGCCTCCTATTCAGGGATCTGTGTTATCCGGCTCTAATGCTTCTTAACCACCACCCCCCCCACACCCCCCCACACACAAACACACTCCCCAAGAAAAATTCTCTCTTTGTCACAGAGGTCTCCCTACATTGCTGTCTGGCTCTTGGCACTGTTGGCCGCCCACTCCCTCTTCCTTAAAACTCTTCCTGTGGCATCTTTGATAGAGCCTTTCTTCTCTGGCAATTTCTCAACTTCTTTCTCACATTTCTCTTTCTTTACCTTCCTCTTATGTTAGCATCCTCCAGGATTCTGGCCTTGACTCTTTCTTTCTTTTTTTTTAAATTCTGTGCACATTTCCTGGACAGTTTGATCTACCTCTATGTCTACATGATGTATTCATATATATGTGTGTACATGTATGTGTGCATGTGAAACATCAATTAGAGTTCTTTGGATTTCAAGCACCAGACACCAATTCTGACTAAATTAAGTAAATGTAAAATTATTGGAATGCTATTTGGATATCACTGAACCATGCTTGGATGAAAACAAAGTATCTTAAGGAGGCTAGAAAGCAGAAACTATACAAATGGTCTCTGAGAAAGACCCATTTGGGCTATACCCTGCTGCTGGAATGAATGTATTCCAGCCAAGTTCTTCTTTTTGTAATTCTCTTCAAGTTTCACAGTTAGGGAGAAAGTCTCCCAAATGGCCTGATTAAGAACCCCACAAGATTTTATTTACTAGGGAAGAAGTAACTCCCCAAAGGAAATCAGATATTCTTTGGAAGGGGAAAAGATGATGGTAGTTAAAAACAAATAAACAAAAAACCAAATGATACAAGTACCTTTAAATCGCAGTGATCTCTCTTCAGAGCTTCCCTTTCATTCTAGCCTGCTGCCTTCTGAACATCTTCATCTGAATGCTCCTCAGCCATTTCAAATATAACATTTCTAAAACTAAATTTACAGTCCTTCCTTTTACCTTCTGTTTATAAAAAGCCAAAAAAATAAAAGACTAGAGTCCCCCCCCCCCCCTCCCAAATTTCCTTTCTCAGGGAAAGGCACTTATCTACCAGAACCCTAAAGTCATTAATGAAGAATCACCCCAAATGCTTGTTCCCGCAGGTGCTACAGGTGACCAAGTGCTGTTTGTTCTGTCTCTGTCAAATTCTTGGCTGTCACTTGCACCGCTGTGGCCTTAATTCAAACTCTCATTTGAACTAGAGTATCACAATAGCATTGCAACCGGTTTCCTTGCTTCCAGTCTCCACATCTCACCCACTGCCAGAAAGATCTTTGTAAAAGTGGATCACGTCAGTCTCCTGTAAAAATGGTGCCTTCAAGATAATCCCCATTGTCTTTAGGATAAATTCCTTTTTTTCTTTGTTGAAGCTTTAAAAAATGTTACTGTTAAATATAACACAAATATTACAAGTGAATACTAAGTGATTTTTTTTTCAACCTCTGAACAGTTTCCTCTGTTTTGAATGTTCTCTCACCTCTCATTTACCTGACTTACTGCTCTGTGTCCTCCAAGCTTTGGCTCAGGTGTACTGTGGCCTTTTCCTAGGAAACCTTACCAATGATAACCATTCCTTCACCAATTCTGAGTGCTTCACTCTAGTGTTTTAACCTATATGAATTCCTCTATTGTACTGTATCCTGGATCTTCTCTTAGGATTCCACGGTTGTGATATGTGACTGTCAGGACTGAATGATGTACTGGGTGTCATTATGTTTATTAAGCTTAACTTCTTTATGTTTTGAATTGCAATATAAATGGAGGTTCTAAGTTTTTTCCTACACCCTTGTGGATATTCTGCTCCCCTTGGGGCACATACATCTCCTTTTGGAGACCCCTGGCTCTATCTCAGTGCATAGGAGACCCTCTGTAATTTGGGCTTCCTATGCACTGCCATGCTGTCCCCTCAGCCTAGAATGTTCTCTCTTCCTCTTCCCCTCCTTGACTACTCCTTTTATTTTATCCTCACCTGAGGACATTTTTCCATTTATCTTCAGATAGAGTGGGGCGGGGGAGAGAAACATCAATGTGAAAGAGACACATCGACTGGTTGCTACCCGCACTACCCCAACCAGGGCTGGGGACGAACCGCAACCAAGGTACATGCCCTTGACCGGAATCGAACCTGAAACTCATTGGTCTATGGGCTGAGCCAAACTGGCCAGGGCCCTTGACTATTCCTTTTATATTCCAATAATTATAATTTCTCCCCCTCTCCCCCACCCCCAACCTCCCACCCCCAAATAAAGTATCCTTCTTTGTGTTCACAGAATAGTCTGTATGTCTCTGACACTGCATGTTTCACTGGAATTTTATTATGTTTATGTCTCTCCCACTCTGCCTTAAATTCCTTGAGGGTAGAAATGGGTCAGTCACTTCACATCTGCTACAATAAAATGTCTCTCTTAACGAAGAAAGTTGACATGTTCATTTATGCCTGCTTGAAACATTAGTGTACAGTCTGTGTAAAAATCCCATCCCGCCCTGGCCGGTTTGGCTTAGCGGTAAGAGCATTGGCCCACGGTCCAGAGAGACCCGGGTTCAGTTCCCGCTAAGGGCACGTACCTCGGTTGCAGTTTGTCCCCAGCCGTGTGGGTGGTGACCAGTTGATGTCTCTCTCTCACATCGATGTTTCTCTCTCTCTCTTCCCTCCTCTCTCCCTCTCACTCTGTCTGAGGATGAATGCAAAAATGTCCTTGGGTAAGGATAAAAAAAAAAAAAAATCCCATCCCGTCCACAGAGAGCATACAACAGTAAATCTACTCAGCCCCCTCCTTTTTTTTAACTTGACATATATTTCGGATCTCTTTTTCAATGCAGAAATGTGTATGTTTATTTTTCTTTTATCTTTTAATCTCCCAACCTCTTAACCACCACCCTTTTTTTTTTTTTTTTTTTTTTTTGGTGTTACAGGCTTTGGATGGATTTTTCTTTGTTGTGAACTGTGAAGGGAGAATTGTATTTGTGTCAGAGAATGTGACCAGCTACTTGGGTTACAATCAGGAAGAATTAATGAATACCAGTGTCTACAGCATACTGCATGTGGGGGATCATGCAGAATTTGTGAAGAATCTGCTTCCAAAATCACTAGGTACAAAGAAATGTATTTTTTTTAAAACTATGAACTCTCTGTAGCTTCTCCTTACGTAAATATATTATTATTGTATTTATAATACATAGTATTATTCTAATGTAAATTCTAATATTTTAAAATTTAGTTTTAGCCTAATATGAAGAAGGATTGTCATTGAATAGCTAGCTGATAGAGAGCATCCCTTTCTTCCTCTTTCTCCAGATTATGCCACAATCATGTGATAGTAGTGGGAGGTGGAGCAGAAGCTTCTGCTTGAAATTCCCTTTGTTTCCAATTTTTATTATGTCCAAGCAAGAGAGAAAAGCGTATCCTTCCCACCATCCTGTTCAAAGAGAAAAAAGGGAGGTGGAAGGGAAGAAGGGAGGAAGAAAAGAAAGAAGGGAAGGGAAGAGTGGGAGGGAGGGAGAGATATATTGTCATATTACTTATTAAAATAAACATTTATAGATGTAAGTGGTTTCAACTCAGGAGTTCCAGGTATGGTTGAACATGTTGTTCAGTAACAAAGGAGCCTAGCTTAGAGGATGGATGGGGTCTGATTTCCAGCCTCTCTGTTTCATTCACTAAGCCATGTGCCTACTCTTTAGCCTGTATATGCTCCAAAGTAGGGAAAGGACCTTGGCTAGAAATTCTATATAACTAAACCAAACATACAAATAAAATGTTATCCATTGCTTTTTTATTTTCTACATTGTTTACTTGATGGAATGGAAGACTTATTTGTTCTTTGAAAAGAGTGCTATGTGTTTATGGTAATGGGGGCCTGAAATGATTGTTTTATTAAAATCAGTACTTTGATATTTGAATTATCAAGGGGTCTTGTGTGTCTTGTTATAAAATTTTAGAGTATAAATGACCTTAGAGATAATAAAATGGATTCCTTTATTTTAAAGGTGAGGCAAAGATTAAGTAATTAACCCTAACCTCACACCTAGCTGGTAGCAGAAGCAAGACTCCTTACTCCAGTATAGGTTTGTTTCCATGATTTCCTCTAACAGTTATAGAGTGATGAGATAGCAAAAAAGAAGAAGGGGTCAATGGAAATGGTGATCCACCAAACAGAAAATCTTTTCTATAATTCTAGAATTCAATTTGCTAACACAGAATCAGTGACATTTCTGTTTTAATGGTCATTTTTATGTAATAACTTATTGATTACCCACAATATTCAAGGTATTATAACATATAAATTGTGAAAATAAAGTGCAAGAAAAAAAATGGTTATAAGAAACCAAGATTGTTCTCTATCTGTTCTAAATATTTTTTTGAATCACAGACTCCTTTGAGAAACTTTGAATCCAAATAGGTGCACATACACACAAACCCATCCTTAAGATTTCACACCTGTCAGGTTAAAACTCCTGCTTGACAATAGGCCTTTGGTTTTTAATCATTTTTTTTACTGCCAGAATATAACTGGAAACAAATAGCAAAGCTTATTAATTAACTGCCATTAAATTCTGAGTAAAAGAGCTAGTAAGCTATTGATTTTTTAATTTTTGTCTTTGACTGTTTATAAAGACTGTTAATGAATTAAGGTACTTGTAAAGGCCTTATCTTTGAGGTGGGAATTACTATACATACAGTCTCTTAGAAATTTTATATTTTTCAAATTGGTTGACATTTAGATTTGCTAAGGAAGATAAGTATCCTGTTGCCTCAGGATAATGTTAGATCTGAAGAGGTCTGTCTATCTGTCTTTTAATCTGAGTATCTAATTAAGCAGATGACCAAAGAGGTGTGTCTTTTGTTATCTTCAGAGTTTGTACATTTTTACTTTATTCACAGGGATATAATCAATTTTTCTTCCACAGTAAATGGAGTTCCTTGGCCTCAAGAGGCAACACGACGAAATAGCCATACCTTTAACTGCAGGATGCTAATTCACCCTCCAGATGAGCCAGGCACTGAGAACCAAGAAGCTTGCCAGCGGTATGAAGTAATGCAGTGTTTCACTGTGTCACAGCCAAAATCAATTCAAGAAGATGGAGAAGGTAAAACAAAGGATGATTTTAAGGTTTTTGGTTGCTTTTTCCATGGCTTTCAGGAATAGGGAAGTAATTGATTATAAAAACTGCCTTCTTCAGATAGTATTTTAGGTTACTATAGTGTATATCATAATGACTATTCAATTTGCTATGTATTTCTTAATACTTAAGAGGAAAATGCTAATATCTATAATCACCCCTTTAAGATGCCCCCACATTCTCAATTTTAATGTTGGCATTACCACTAAAATGTCAAGTTCAAACTAACGTGCTGCCTAGAAATAAGAGATATCACTAACTGCTGCCAGTTAGAAACATACCAGATGCAGCAGGCTGTTGGACAGCTCTGATTTTTTTTAAAGTTTCAAGTTTAGAGTGTAGAATGAGTTAGCATGTTTGAGGCCATACAAGGTAATTTATAAGGAGAAAGCTAATGAACAGATGAAAACACAGCTAAAGCTCTAATATGAACATGGTATCAACATGGCATTAGTTAAATATGTGACAGTGGATGAGTTTTCCTTGTGAACTTACACTGAGCTAAGCTAAGAATACCACACATTGGAAACTGGAGTAAGGACCAGGGAAAGTAGGAGACAGGAAGTCAGATGCAAAAAAAAAAAAAAAAAGCAGTGTATAAAGCTAGTCTCACCAGGGAACGAGTGCCACGATCAACTAGGGACTTTTTTTTTTTTATCCTCACCAGAGGACATTTTTGCATTCCTCTTCAGATAGAGTGAGAGGGAGGAAGAGAGAGAGACAGAGAGACATCGATGTGAGAGAGACACATCGACTGGCTGCCACCCACATGACCCCAACCGGGGCTGGGGACAAACTGCAACCGAGGTACATGCCCTTAGCAGGAACCGAACCCGGATCTCACTGGACTGTGGGCCGATGCTCTAACCGCTGAGCCAAACCGGCCAGGGCCAACTGGGGACTTTTTACAAAATACACATGCAGGGCTGCTTTATATGATTAAAGTTCATATTGAGCTGTGTGATATTGTGTGAAGCATATGCAAAAAAATTTGGAACTGGAACTTTGAAAAAAATTATAGATCCTACAGCATAAAGTCCTCTGTCAAGGGCAAATTATACTTCTTCAGGAAGAGTTAACATTTTTTTTCCTCATATGATAAGATAATTATCTGCTCAGATGTAGTTTTGCCTAGATTTAAGCAACACAGTGGATTATTAAATGTTTTTATTGATTTTTTTTTTTTTAGAGACAGAGGAAGGGAGAGAGAAATAGAAACATCGATGTTAGAGAGAAACATTGTTTGGCTGCCTCCTGCACGCCTCCTACTGGGGATCTAGCCTGAAACCCTGATCAGGAATCGGATCGGGACCTCTCAGTCCATGGTACAAGCTCAATCCACTGAGCCACACTGGCTGGGCAACACAGTGGATTTTTAAATACAGATCTATAGTCAGTTTCCTATACTCATCAGTACTTACTTAATGGCTATAAAATTATTCTTATTATAAGAATATTTATTATTATTTTTTTAAAGAACACTTATTTAATTTTTAACTTTTTATTTATTAATTTTAGAGAGAGAGAGGAAGGGAGAGAAAGAGAGAAGCATCAATTTGTTGTTCCACTTATTCATACCTTCATTGGTTGATTCTTTTTTTTTTTTTTTTTTAATTTTTTTTTTAATTTATTTTTATCCTCACCCGAGGACATTTTTCCATTTTTTGTTCAGATAGAGTGGGAGGGAGGGAGGGAGGGAGAGAGAGAGAGAGAGAGAGAGAGAGAGAGAGAGAGAGAAAGAGAAACATCGACGTGAAAGGTACACATCGAGTGGCTGCCTCCCACACGACCCAGCCAGGGCCGGGGACAAACTACAACCGAGGTACATGCCCTTAGTGGGAACCGAACCTGGGTCTCTCTGGACCGCAGACCAATGCTCTAACCGCTGAGCCAAACCAGCCAGGGCCATTGGTTGATTCTTGTATATGCCCTGACCAGGGATTGAATCTGCAACCTTGGCATATCAGGACAATGCTCTAAGCAACTGAGCTACCAGACCAGGGTTTAAGAATAATTTTTGTAGCCAGTAAGTACTGATGAGTATAGGAAATTGATTAGAGAACTGTATTTAAAAATTCACTGTGTTGCTTATATCTAGGCAAACTACTTCTTTGAGTTGTTACATCCAAGTACATGAGACACCCTAGTCTCCTCTAGCTTATGTAAGAACATTCAATGGGAAGGGATAACTTATGCTAAATAGATCTCTACCTGGAGCTGCTTGTTTTTGGTTGCCAGCAATTTTATTTCTAGTATTATACTGTCGATCAGAGCAAATCCAATATTATGTCAGATCCTATAAAATGTATTATTTCTATAAAAACTGATAATGTCAAGTAATAGATTGTGAACCATTTTCTACCCTCTTTCTTTTATTTTCCCTTTCTCGTCTTGGGCAGATTTCCAGTCATGTTTGATTTGTATTGCACGGCGATTACCTCGGCCTCCAGCTATTACGGGTGTAGAATCCTTTATGACCAAGCAAGATACTACAGGTACTAACTGCAAAGTTCAAAATGTTCCATCAGTATTAATGATGGGGCTATGCTTTTAAAACTAATTACATCCAAAATTTGGTGTCTGTTTGTTCTCTTCTGTTTGGCTTATGTTCACTAGTCTTATACAGAAAACATTTTAAATTGTGGTTTTGATATTTTGCATTTTATATATTGTAATCATTGTCATGAGTAGGGTGCTGGAGAGAACGTTATTTTATAACTATTCACATAGCTATATATGTTTTGATTATAAATTATTTTTCATAATCATGGAATAAAGTTTTTAAAGAAATTTGGAAATGTAGATTTAAATATACTTATTTATAAATGGATTTATGGTGGTTTTAATATTACGCTTAAATGTATCTGGTTATTTTCTACCTCTTCTTTTTTTTTTTGTAATCCTCACCTGAAGATATTTTTGCATTGATTTTCAGATAGAGTGGGAGGAGGGGGGAGAGAGAGAGAGAGAGAAACATCGATGTGAGAGAGACACATCGATTGGTTGCCTGCTGCATGAACCCAGCCAGGGCTGGGGATCGAAGGTCAACTAAGGTACGTGCCCTTGACTGGAATCGAACCTGCGACTCTTTGGTCCACAGGCTGACACTCTAACCGCTGAGCCAAACTGGCCAGGGCTATTTTTCTTCTTTATTCTTTAAATGTATGCAGCCCATAATTTTTGAATGCCTAGAAATGCCTGTCACTGTGTGATTGCTCAAGGTGTACATGGTTGAGCAAAAGGCTACGATGTAATTCCAAATCATGATATGTTGTATGATGGACAAGGTGTGAGATGGTAAGGTAAGCTGATAGGGAGGACCTATTTGAAAATCAGCTGGTTAATGAAGACCTGTCTGATTAGCTGATATTACACCCTTAAGCCCTGAAGGATGAGGTAGTGCCAATTATGGGTGTTGGAAGTGAGTTGTAAGGAGGGGGCATGGTGCAGAATGAGTGTTCCTGATTGAGGAAACAGAGCTGCAGAAGCCCTAAGGAACAGAGAGGTGTGTTAGAAGAACTGAAAGAAGGGTACTAGAGCCACAAAGTACGTAAAGGTGAGAGTGCCTGAAAATAAGGCCCCCTTTTTATTTTAATTTTTTTTTTCTTTATTGATTTTTTTTTTTTTTTTTGAGAGAGAGAGAGAGGAAGAGAGAAGGAGAGAGAGGTAGAAACATCGATGAGAGAGAACATCTATTGGCTGCCTCCTGCATGCCCCCCACTAGGGATCTGGCCCACAACCTGGGCATGTGCCCTGACCAGGAATCGAACTGGCGTCCTCTGGGTGCATGGGTCAATGCTCAACTAGTGAGCCACACCGGCCGGGCAAAGCCTTCTTTTTAAAGGCCTACTTCAGATTTGATTTTCAGCAAAAACAAATTATTATTATTATTTGCAGTTTGTAAAATATTTTTCCTATGTTATTTAATTTTCACTCTAACCCATCAGGTTTTTATACTTTTACATTAGAGTTATGTATGTATTACTCACCTCTCTAATTTTAATATAGAGATAGATTGCTTCTACTAAATTTTATTCTTTGTGAAAGTTTAGTTGTTTTTTTAAAATTTATTTTTATTGTTGAGCATATTACAGATGTCTCCATTTCCCCCCTTTGCCTACTCCACCCAGCCCTCGCCCCACCCCAGGCCTTCACCACACTACTGTCTGTATCTATGGGCTATGTATATAGGTGTATAAATTCTATGGTTAATTTCTTCCTGTCCCTCCCCATCCCCTCCCCTCTGAGATCTGTCAGTCTGTTCCACTCTTCCATGTCTCTGGACCTATTTTGTTTGTCAGTTTATGTACTTTTTCCATCTTTACCATTGTTTATAAGATCCTCTTACAGTATTTACCAATTTTTTAGTCCCAGAAATCGAATACCTATATTCCTATGTTGTATGCTTTATTGTTGTTTTTAAAGATAAGCTTCCAACTGCTCTTACTAAAGACTAGGTGGAGATAAATTACCAAAATAATATATTCATCTCTGCCTCTCCTTCCCCAGTGAGTGTTTCACTCAGTAGTACGTATATAGAGAGCAGGATCCAGAGAGCAAGACAGAGGAGTTTTACCAGCATTAGTCTCACCAGCTTCAGGTCTTGATAGTGTGTTCCTTTAATACTTGACTGGAATTAACATTTAGAATATGACATACTAGTATGTAACACACTCCAAGGCCAAAACAATTTTTTATTATCATGCCGAGGATAAACTTTGTTGCCATAGGTAATAAAAATTAATAATGCTTCTTAATGCTTTTTTTCTGTTACGTGTTTGGGGGGCAGAATATTTCTGAGAAGCAGTTGTTCATTTAAAAATGTGGATGATTTATATCAAGAGGCTATCATAAATGTAAAATTTTATTCTTTGTATAGGTAAAATCATCTCTATTGATACGAGTTCCCTGAGAGCTGCTGGCAGAACTGGCTGGGAAGATTTAGTAAGAAAATGCATTTATGCTTTTTTCCAACCTCAGGGCAGAGAGCCATCTTATGCCAGACAGCTATTTCAAGAAGGTAAAGTTTTCTCTCAATATTTTCATTTACTTTGCTCTTTATTAATATTGAATAATTTATGTGGAATTTATGGCTTAATAAGTATTTTCTCCAAATTAGTGTTTACAATAATCAGTTTTAGGAAAGGAAGAAATGGGTAAGCAAAGTAATTCATGAGTGGATCCTGACTTTTGGGATGCACATTATAAAGAACAAGATATAATGTGGCGGTCACTCATTCATTCATGCATTCATTCATTCAGCAGACCTACATCAAGTTCTTCACATGCATAGAACACCGTGTAAGGTGCCAGGGATACCGTGATAACTAAGAAGCAGGGTTTAGGTCTCAAGCAGCTCAAACTGTATTAGGAGAATATATGACAGTTTTAAAGACTAGTGTGACATGGGCTATAATAGAGCTATAAGCAAAAGAAGAAAAAAATTAATTCTGACTTGAATTAGGGATGAGGAGGTGATCTTTTTGTTTGGCTTTGGAAGATCATTTCTAGCAGAACAGGCATGTCAGAGGGCTTTTAGACAATACAGAGATCTATACTGTGAATGTTTACTTCATGACCATTATAGTACCTGCATCTCCTGACTCAGGTTAAAGTTTCAAGTTAAAAGTATGTGATATGAAATTAATAATTAATAATTGAATAGGTACATCATAGTAAGTCTATGTAAGTGTAAAACAAGTATATTCCCTGACCTTAATGAATTTAGCAGTATTATAGGAAAGACAGGAACAATTATCTTAGAATTAAGTCCAGAAAGTTCATAGAGATTCAGACGTAAGGGATTTTGATGCACTTAAAAAATATTGCTGCCCAGCCAGAGTGGCTCAATTGGTTGAGCGTCATTCTGTGCACTGAAAGGTTGCCAGTTCGACTCCTGGTCAGGGCACATACCTGGGTTTCAGTTTGATCCCCAGTCTTGTAACTAATCAATGTATCACACATTGATGTTTCTCATTCTCTTTCTCTCCCTTCCTCTCTCTAGTCATATCCTCGGATAAGGATTAAATAAATAATATTGTCCCTGGCCGGTTTGGCTCAGCGGTTAGAGCGTTTGCCTGTGGACCAGGGTGTCCCAGGTTCGATTCCGGCCAAGGGCACGTACCTTGGTTGCGTGGTTCATCCCCGGTTAAGGTCATGCGGGTGGCAACCAATCGATGTGTCTCTTTTACATTGATGTTTCTCTCTCTCTCTCTCTCCCCCTCTCCCCTCCCACTGTGTCTGAAGATAAATATAAAAATATCCTCAGGTGAGGATTAAAAAAATGAATAATATTGCCATGTAATTATGGTAATTGAATACTCTTTCACAATGTAATTTATTCTCCAATCTCTAAGTAAATAGTTTCTTTGGAAAGAGAGTCTTTGCATGGCTATTCCTGAAAAACAATTCAAAAATATTTTGCATTATTCTATCATCTTTATTAATTTTCAACATTTTCTCATAATATTAGTTTTCCTAAGTTTACAGATAATTTTCCATTCATTACATTTTATGTCAGCTGCTTCCTAGTGATATAGAGGAAACAATTTGCCACCCCCCCCCCCAGGAAGCCATCTATATGGATCTCACTATTCAGACTAATGGTTCTCCAGTGAGCCTCTTACTGGACTGATATCATCCCCAAAGATAGGACTGCAGTGAATAGGACCAAGAATCTGTATTTTTAAAAGTTCCCCAGGGAATACTAAAGTGCAGTCAGATTTGGAAACCATTACAATATGCAACCAGTGCCGTACCCTGGTTGCAAACTTTTGACTCCCTCTACCAAGAGTGGCGCTTGACTTTTGCATATATTTCAGACTCAGGTTACTGTTTTCACTCACTGTCTAAAGTGCTGAAGTATATGATACTCTCTGATTTTTGCCTTAACTTATGAATTGGGCCTCCTAAGACTTCATTTTAAAAACTTTTAATTTTATTTGCTTATAATTTATCTATGTTTCCACTGAGGCAAAACAGGTCTAGATTGTTGTCTCATTGTCCAAATGATTAGGCTCCCCATAGATGTAATTGAACCACAGTTTAAAGTATATGTTTGTAAACTATTAGCATTTTCTATAAAATAGATTGTTTAAAGTATAATAAGTAACTGATCTGTCATTAACATATGAAGTGAAATGTAAAGAAATATAAATATAATTCAACACTTCCCCATTAGTCATTTCTTAATGTCCTTTCTTTTTTTTTTTTGAAAGAAAAGTTCCTCAGTGGAAATAATTTGTATTCTTTTCTGAAATTAAGTTGTCCACAGTTCACATGACTCTGATTCTAGTATTTTGGAGATTCTGGACAACTTACCAAATAGCATTCATGGATTGAGCACATCTTTTTCTGATATTTTACATTTATCAGTATCTAACCTGGTAAGAAAAATGTGGTCCATGAAACACATGGGGATCACCCTTACATGAGAATGACCTGCTGAATTAAAATCTCAGGTGAGGAACCAGATATCTTAACAAGCTCAAAGGTAATGCTTAAGTACAGGCATACCTCAGAGATATTGCAGGTTCAGGTCCAGATCACCACATTATAAAGAGGGTATCACAGTAAAGCAAGTGGTAATCTTTTTGCTGATGGAGGGTCCTGCCTTCAATTTGTAAAAAACGCAGTATATGTGAAGCACTATAAAGTGAAGCACAATAACTGAGATATGCTTGTACATCGGGTTTGAGAACCTGGTCTATCAAGGATGGAGAGAGGTATAAATTGGCTTTGCAGTTTCCTTGCTGCCTCTTCACTTAGGGACAGTGTGAAAAGAGTGGAACAAATTAGGTCACCATATCCTTGATTTTGTATAAAACTTTTAAAAAGCTTAAAAGTTTCTAAAAACTCTACAGTGTTTAATATTTAGGCAAGAAAAATTTGTTCTCCATCTGTGTTCTTATTTCCTGCCCATTAATTTACTCTTTGAAGGCAGTGGCTGGTATAAAATCTTAATATGCATTACAATTTTAAGTTGGTTTTTATTTTGTTTTTCAGCTGCTTTTGACAGAGAAGCTGATGGCCTGTTTTTCACATTTTATTTTTCAGAATCAAATTGAAAACACATTTCAGCCAAAACATATGTGGGAGCATTAGCATGGGCTAGATTATGGCAGTGGTTCTCCATTGAGATTGGGGAGAAATGGCTATCAGGACTACTTGAGGAACTTTTAAATTAGGAGACGGTCCATGCAGGTGTATATAGTTTGGGAAGGTTCCAAGGTTCTGTTCAATTTAGAACCATCTCTTTAAAGAAAGGTTAAATGCATCCCAAAGTTCATCTGGGGAAGTTGTTAAACCAGGTATCTGGGCTCCACTCACACTACTGAATCAGAGTCTATAGTCTAAGATGTTTTCTTACAGAGAAGTAAATACAAACTAGGTTCCACAAGATATTAATAGCTAAAACTAGAAATGATGTTTCCTGCAGAATTAAGTTTGGGAAATGTTTTAGTTGCACACTTTTGGGGATTCATAAGACATATTTATGGTATTTAAATTTCTGTGAAGTTCTGCAATAAAAGATATCTGTTTGACTTTGTTACCTAGACTTATTTTTTCTCAGAATACTTCTATCTGTAGCACATCTAACAGCACTTAGGGAGAGCAGTGGTCATGGGAAATGTTAGGCTAGATAGCCTAGAAAAGTTACATGAAAGTTCTGTTTATCTATTATCAATGATGTAATGGATCATTTGTCTTTGAAAGATGTACATGATACATTGTTACATTGAAAAATAGGCTAAGAAAGCACAGCATATACATATAGTATGATGTCACTCTTGTATATCTATCCAATTCTAGAAGGTTCACAAAATGTTAACAGTGGTTATCTCTGAGTGATGGATTACATTCTTGTTCATTTTTCTATTATCTTTATAATCGCAAAATAAAGTTATTTTCACTAAAAAATATCATAAGACAGTTGTAAGTAGTTTATAATATCAAGAAGTTTGAAAGCATTGCTATAAAACATAAATACCCATATAAATGATTAACCAGAATGTTCTTTGAGACTTGTGTAATGTGGATAATTCCATGGTCCATATAACAGACTTAACTAAAAATATTTTTATGTCAAATTTTAAAATATTTAAAATATGAGTTTAGGTTTCTTTCTTTCTTTCTTTCTTTCTTTTTTTTTTTTTTTTTTTAGAAATTTTGATACACTGAATGTAGTTTACTCATTGATGAATAAAAATCTTAGACCATCTAGGGGTAATTTTTTTTCCTTTATCTTAATAACAGTTTTTGTTTTTTTCATCCTCACCTGAGGATATTTTTCCATTTATCTTCAGATATAGTGGGAGGGAGAGAGAAACATCGATGTGAGAGAGACACATCTATTGGTTGCCTCCTGCACGACCCCTGGGGCTGGGGACCGAACCGAAACCAAGGTATGTGTCCTTGACTGGAATTGAACCTGTGACTCTTTGGTCCGCAGGCTGACGCTCTAACTGCTGAGCCAAATCGGCCAAGGCGTTAACAGTTTTTTAAATTGCATTCTTTCTGCATGTATCTAGGGAAATACCAAAAAGAAAAAGAAGTCTCTACCAGCATTAACCTGTGGTACCTGCTACATATTTTTAACCTTCCTATTTAGTTAACATGGTTGTTGGGGTTAACTCAGCATCAAATTGGGTGGAGTAAAAAACCCGAGTAGCTCTATTTCTACAGCTGCTATAATCAGAGAAAGTGGTTCCCTTTGCTTTGTAGCTCTATTGAGGCTTATCCGGGGGTGGGAGGTGAGAGGGGGGAGACAAGAACAGTTGCCATTTTAAAGGTTCTTTGAAGAGTTTCTGGGATGTCCGTAATACTACATCAATAATATCCCTCCCCACTAAGTGTTCTAAAAATTTTAGAAATGGGCACAGGGGTCAGGGATCAAAATACTAGCTATATTCCTGACAAAACCAGATCAGAAAACAAGGCCAGAGCTTATGATCAAAATGAGATTCCAAATAGTTTTGTCCAGGCCTTAACCTTGAAATCCACTTACGGTGAAAATTTGGTTTGCAGAGCAAATGTTTATCCATACAGCTCTATAAAGAATTGTGGCTTGCTTCCTCATATATTAATTTTAAAAATTAGTGATTATTTTATAGGGTTGAAGCTATCAGTGTAAAATAGTGTCTAGGGATCAGCTTGAATGTGTGTGTGATTCAGGTCATACGCACTTTATAACTTGCTTATTTGTTGTCTGTGTGTTTGTGTGTGTGTGTGTGTGTGTGTGTGTGTGTGTGTGTTCAGGAAATATTCATTTAGTATCTGCTATGTTCTATTCTAGGTTCCATGCTAGATATTACCTTATCTCATAACATTATCGGCTTCATTTTAGTGATGTTGGTCAAAGGTTAATGTACATTAGTAAGTCCTAAACTTGAAAAGGAAAAGTTCCACCCTGAATCTGACTCCTAGGCTCTTATTCTTTTCATTGATCCATGCTGCCTGCCTGTTGACCTCTCTGAACAACTGAGCACCAAAATAATTTTATTTAACTGGATAGTCTTTTTTAGCTTCTAATTAAAGTTTTGCTATATTTAATATTGACATTTTTTTATTTCAAAGAGTGACTGTGTGAATTATGATGTGCTACGTCTTATTCCAAACATTATCATCCAAAATAAATAATCGAACTTCAAACCTTAAAGTGTAATCATTTCCTTGTATTAATAGGGGTTCTCCAATTATGGAATTTTTACTAGTTTTAGATAAGGTCCTACAAGTTAAGGCAGCATAATTATCAAAGGACTCTTGATGTTTCTGTAATCCACATTAAGTATCTTAATGTTCCCATGCTAGCCTGAGTTTCTAGTTCTTCCTCAATTTATAGGACTTATCAATAAATCAAGAAATTTGTCTCCATTAATTTCTATTACAAAAATAAGTCTAGATTCCTATAAGAGCAAACACATAAATTAAAATATAAACATTTGAGAGCATAGCTAAGAGTTAAAATCTTTCCTTTAAGGAAAAGCTATGGTAGTTGATCACAAGTCAATATTAACCTATTCAGATGAGATTTAAGTTGAAGATTAGTCAGCAAGTACTGACTAGGATTTTATGTGCAAAGCATATGCAAAGCATCATCATTCAAGATTCAGTGGAGAATGGAAAACAAGAATGGGGAACAGTACTTGCCCTTATGTTTATTCACGCCGAAAAAGAAAAATAAATGTGTAAAAAGTTATCTACCTCCTACAAAGAGCTATAAAAGAAATGTTTAGGAAGCAATGAGAAATAAGATTAGAAATACAAGTCAAAATTAGATTGTACAAAGCCATGCTGTCCAGTATGGTAGCCACATGAGTGCTTGAAATGTAGCTAGTGTGACTGAGGAACTGAATTTTAAATTTTATTTAATCTTTTTTAAAAATATGTTTTATTGATTTTTTGAAGAGAGAGGAAGGGAGAGGGAGAGAGAGATAGAAACATAAATTGGCTGCCTCCTGCACGCCTTCTATTGAGGATTGAGCCTGTAACCTGAGCATGTGCCCTGACCAGGAATCGAATCTGAGACCTCTTGGTCCATGGGTCAATGCTCAACCACTGAGCCACACCGGCTGGGCAGTTTTATTTAATCTTAAATTTAAGTAGCCACATGTGATTATTGGCTATCATATTGGACAGTGGTGAAGAGCCAGTGAGGGTTTTCCAGCAGATAGGAGATCCTAAAGAGCAATGAACAATGATGAGGATATAGACAAATGCCATAAGCAGAATAACATGAAATATATTGTGTCTTATCTGGCCCTTTATATTTCTGTAGCTTTATCATTATCTCAAATTAATAATTTATCTTAAAATGCCACTTTTTTATTGTAATTGTATTTTCCAAAAAGATACTAATTGGGAATTGTTAACATTTTTTAGGATTTTGCTATTGCAAACATTTACTTACAGCCTCCACAAAAAAATTATTAGTTTCCATTAAAGACTCTTTTTCATCATCTATTATTTCATTAGAAACTAAATTTCTTTGTGTGTTATATTTGGTAGATGTACCAGTGATTTGGCTGAAATTGCAAGATGGTTAAGGAATTCAGTTCATTGGACATAAATCATTTTTTAAAATTTATTTTTTATTGATTTTAGAGAGAGAGGAAGGGAGAGGGAGAAATAGAAACATCGATGAGAGAGAACATTGATTGACTGCCTCCTGCATGCCCCCCACTGGGGATTTGGCCCACAGTCTGGGCATGTGCCTTGACTGGGAATTGAATCAGGGACCTCTTGGTGCATGGGTCAATGCTCAACCACTGAGCCACACCAGCCAGTCCATTGGACATAAATCTGAACCGTTCCAATGAAGTTTATATCCTGGTTTTGGTATTTAGGCAGATTTATGTATGGTATAGATTTATAAAAGATTGTGCCTTTTCAATTTATATGTTATACCTAAGACATAAAATAAAGCATGCCTTCTATTTACTTAAAGTTAATATGTAGCTTCAAAAATTATTTATTAATCAGTTATTTTATCTTTTTCACGTCTTTAAAATGTAATTGAAGCCCTTTCTGAAGTGTCTTTAAAAAATAGGAGTACATTTATTACAGGCTAAATTATATTAATTTTGTGGTAGTAATGCTTGTGTTTCAGTGGATATGATTTTTAACCTTCATATAGCTGAATCTACCTATAAGTCTTCCTTAAAATAGAATTATATTGTATTACTAAAAGATCAATGTTTTCTTACTTAGTAGTTTGGTATCGCCTTTATATATTTAGTAAATACTTACCAATCTGGTTAGAATTTTATCCGCTGATAATAAAACTTTACAATAAAAGAACATTGTGTTGTTTAGATAGTGAGTTGACTGCCTGCCTTAACCTACTTTTTGTTTCTTACATTAATAATCACTGTTTTTATCTTATTTGCTTACTAAACTAAATTCAAACATCAAAAATAACACATATATGAATATAATAATTTGTCAAACAGGATCGTAGTGATTCACATTTCTGAGTGAAAAAATTAAATTTGACTTTTAGTTAAGTAATCTGTAAACTAATAAAAACTTAGAGGGTGACTTTTATGGTATGATGTGAATTATATCTCAATAAAGCTGTTATTTAAAAATCAGCTAGCAAAAGAAAAAAAAATTGTTAGATATAATTCTGAAAGTGAGAGGGGAGAAAGTTATTTCCTGGTATTTTTAATGGACATAGTAAATTTGAAGGGCTGCCCTATTTTAGGGAAAGATTAAGGTTGATTTTTTTCTGGTTTGGGGTTTCTTCATAATTATAACTTATGTGAGGAAGCACCCATTCAAGTAGGAGTGAATTAAAACTTGTCATCAGGTGGTATATTTCAACCAGAATCATTTCCCCCCTCAGAAATCTGATTGGTCTGATCTATTTCTTTGAATCTGAGCATGCAGCAGTTGGGAGGGCATATTAAAAATGAGGTTCTAGGTAGAAGTAAGGCTTGGTAACTCTCCTTTGCCCAAAGTACAAGTGTCAGAATTTTAACTAGGTTTCTCTTTTGTTTGAAACAGTGATGACTCGTGGCACTGCCTCCAGCCCATCCTATAGATTCATATTGAATGATGGGACAATGCTTAGCGCCCACACCAAGTGTAAACTTTGCTACCCTCAAAGTCCAGACATGCAACCTTTCATCATGGGAATTCATATCATCGACAGGTATTACTTATTTGGAGAGCTTCATATGAAATAAGTCAGTTCACATATCTCTTCTTAGAAAAAAAATTTATACTTTTGATGGCTAGAAAACAGAAATTCTAAATTAGACATTAAACTAGTGTGATGAGTATATATAATCAAAGTATCCACATTGGGTTTTATAGTTTTGTTGCCTAACTAGCTTTGTTGTTAAAAAGGGAGACAAGGAAAGGTGAGGCGGAAAATATGTGTTGTAGGGGTACAATAAAAAAAGTGGGTAAAAGCTTCCAACTTTCCATATATGAACTTATGGTCTTATAAAAGATTTCAGAGTTTGTTAATATTGTAATTTTTATTTTTAAATGTTTTCATTAGGACAAACTTTGATGGCTTCTGAGTACTAGTTGACAGTTTCTCAAACTTCACATCATTAAACTATCAACTTGAGATTTTTGAATGTCATTGCCCCTGATTTGTTCTCCTCTCTAAATATGTTTTATACTGGTATATATGGTAAATTCATGGCACCATTCTTTTATTCTATGAATTATTCAAAACCCTACATTTACAACTATTTAAAATTTAGCATTAAACAAAAACAAAGACATTTCCCCTCACATCATCTTTTCCTCATCTGATATATTTGCTTATTGGAACATGATAATACCGGTCATAAATCTGTTGTCATAATTACGGATTTGAGTAAAGAACTCGATGAAAATCTGAATTCAGTATTCTGCTTTTTTCTAATTTTATTTTAATTTATGCTTGTAAATGGAATTAGCACAGTTCTTTTTTTCATATTGTGATTTCTCTTTCAAAACATCTGCTATGTCTGCTTGTCACCCTTTTTACTTTTTTCATCAGTGGCACAGTATTTTCCTTACCCAGTCTTCCTCTTTGGAATTGAAATACTTAAAAGCAGTAACAAGGGAGTTATGAATAAATGTTTTGTAAACAGAGATGTGGGAAGTTTCTCTTTAAACCAAGAGTATTATTGTAATGTTAATTATTTGTATTACATTTTGAAAAGTTTAAAAATACATATATTAGAACCACCCCCCCCCCCAAGGCCGAGAAAGATTTCGTTCCCATGTAACAGAAACCATTATCAATTTTATAGGACCATAGCACTACTTCCTATTAAGCGGTGCTAATATTTCACAGTAATAGTAACAGTGCACTGTTTTTCCTTAGTTTAAAGTGACACAGAATTCCTTAATAGCTTGAAATACTAATGAGGTGAATGGTCTTGTTTTATAATATGCATCAAAAAATATTTTAATGGAAACCAATAAAGATGTTTGAATAATAGTATCTTTTACCCCCTAGGGAACACAGTGGTCTTTCTCCTCAAGATGACACTAATTCTGGAATGTCAATTCCCCGAGTAAACCCCTCCGTCAATCCTAGTGTCTCTCCAGCTCATGGGGTGGCCCGTTCATCCACATTGCCACCATCCAACAGCAGCATGGTATCCACCAGAGTAAACCGCCAACAGAGCTCAGACCTTCATAGCAGCAGTCACAGTAATTCTAGCAACAGCCAAGGGAGTTTTGGATGCTCACCTGGAAATCAGATTATAGCCAATGTTGCCTTAAACCAGGGACAGGCCAGTTCCCAGAGCACTAATCCCTCTTTAAACCTCAATAATTCTCCTATGGAAGGTACAGGAATGTCCCTCGCACAGTTCATGTCTCCAAGGAGACAAGTTGGTTCTGGATTGGCAACAAGGCCCAGGATGCCAAGCAATTCCTTTCCTCCTAATATTCCAACATTAAGCTCCCCTGTTGGCATGACAAATACTGCCTGTAATAATAGTAATCGATCTTATTCAAACATCCCAGTAACACCTTTACAGAGTATGAACGAAGGACCCAATAACTCTGTTGGCTTCTCTGCCAGTTCTCCAGTCCTCAGACAGATAAGCTCACAGAATTCACCTAGTAGATTAAATATACAGCCAGCAAAAGCCGAGTCCAAAGATAACAAAGAGATTGCATCCATTTTAAATGAAATGATTCAGCCTGACAACAGCTCTAGTGATGGCAAACCTCTGGATTCTGGGCTCCTGCATAACAATGACAGACTGTCAGATGGAGACAACAAATACTCTCAAACCAGTCACAAACTGGTGCAGCTTTTGACAACAACTGCAGAGCAGCAGTTACGGCATGCTGATATAGACACAAGTTGCAAAGAGGTACTGTCTTGCACTGGCACTTCCAACTCTGCCTCTGCTAACTCTTCAGGTGGTTCTTGCCCCTCCTCTCATAGTTCACTGACAGAACGGCACAAAATTCTACACCGGCTCCTACAGGAGGGGAGCCCCTCAGATATCACCACCTTATCTGTCGAGCCTGATAAAAAGGACAGTGCATCTACTTCTGTGTCAGTGACTGGACAGGTGCAAGGGAACTCCATAAAACTAGAAATGGATGCTTCAAAGAAAAAAGAATCAAAAGACCATCAGCTCCTACGCTACCTTTTAGACAAAGATGAGAAGGATTTAAGATCAACTCCAAACCTGAGCCTGGATGATGTAAAGGTGAAAGTGGAAAAGAAAGAACAGATGGATCCTTGCAACACAAACCCAACCCCAATGACCAAACCTGCCCCTGAGGAAATTAAACTGGAGTCCCAGAACCAGGTGGGTAAACCTCACTTCACAGGATGAACATGGCTAGTTATTTTTTCCTTTTCATTTATTTTACTCAAACCATAGACCAGATTTGGATTCAGGCTATGTTTTGCCCTCTCCATTTGGGTATACATTACAAGTTAGAATCAGTGGTTGAAAAATCACAGGGTGCCCTCAAAAGTTCTCTTTGGAACTTTGGAGGGCTACACTATTAATGCATCATTCTAAGAAAGTAAATATTTCTTTGTATAAAATCAGAGTTCACATCTTTGGAGATTTTTAAAAATACCTTTCCTGCTCCCTTCTCCCAACCTACCTATTGAATCCAACTATCTGAGAATAGAAGACAGAAATCTATATTTTAAAGAAGTTCCCCAGAAAACTGATGTGTAGCTAAGTTTGGGAATCTCTGATATAAATGACATGGGAGAGAAATGTGAGAAGATGGATGAGACTGCCCACACTTTCTTGCTTTGCTATTTCATTTCTTTTGAAACATTTTCTAAACCTGTTTTTCTTCTCATCTGATTCTAACCATACTCACCCCCATCAGAATAAGGACTTGAGTATTCTGGATAGTAGGGTATGTAACAAGCCCTGAAACAGAAGTAAATGTCAGTTCGTCTTTGCATAAATTGTTATGGATTAGCAACCTTTATGCTTAGGCTGAGGTGGGGTGGGGTAAAAATTAACAGGCAGCTTCATGTATTGAATAATTGCTGTGAACTCTGAAGGAATTTAAGACAAACAGAAAATATGGTCCCTCTTCTTAAGGAGCTTACAAATTATTTAGACAGAATATAGACATCCATAAAATAGCTGAATATATTGACAAAGCAGTTTTTCAATAAGACTATCCATTGTGAAACAAGATCCAAAATTAGGATGCATAGTTTCTTTTCTTGAGCCAGCTTTGTTTTCTGCCCTCATCTTACAGAAATCTCTCTCTTCCCTCAGGCATACTGTACTCTAGGCACATGGAAGTCCTTGCCATTCCTGAGATAACCCTTGTCTTTTCTAAGCATCTCTTCTGCCTTGCTCTCCTTTCTATATCTGCTGAACTCATTTTCACAAACCAATCCAGACATCATCTCTGTAAAACCATCCCAGTAGCCCTAGTTAGTCATTTCCTTCCTCTGCACTTCACAGTGCTCTGTATTGTCTCTGTTTACTATTTGTAATAACACTGTTTGGTTATTTATGTGTGTGCTCTTTGAGGATAAGGCTGTCTCATGTTTCTTAGTACAACTAAGCTTATATTGTGTTTTTAAGATGAAAAACAGCTTTAAATAATGACTATATTAAAACTCTCACTCTTTAAAATTAACTTTAAAAGTAACAGCTTTATAAAATAATGCCATTGTGTACAATCCTGGTACACCTGTTTTGGTGCACATGTACACGCATTTTTGCTGAGTTTATACCTAAGAGTGGAATTGCAGGATTATGAGATAATGTGTATGTTCATCATTAGTAGATAATGCCAGTTTTCCTAGTGTGTGAGAATTCCTTCTAGTTGTCCCATGTCCTCACTAATATTTGGTCTTGTCAGTCTTTTAAATTTTAGCCATTCTGGGTCTGTGTAGTGGTTTCTCATAGTTTTAATTTGCATTTCCCTGATAAATGTTTATGTCATTGGATTTCTTCTTTTGTGAATTGCCTATTCATATGTCTTGCCCATTTCCCCAATATATTATCTTTTTCCTAATGACTTCTAAGCATTCTTGATGTACTTTAGATGAGTCCTTTATTGGTTTTATATTTGCAGGTATCTTTTCTGTGCCATGGCTTGCCTTTTATTTCTCTTATTGGTGCTTTTTGATGAAGTGAAGTTCTTCATTTTAATGTAGTTCAATTTGTCATTTTTTGACTTTATGGTTAGTATTTTTTGCACACATGTAACAAAAGACATGTTCAAAAATGTTCACAGTAGCTTTATTTGTATTAGCACAAACTGGAAGCACCCCCAAATCCATCACAGTAGAAGGACAAATATATTGTGGCATATTCATATAATTTGATACTATTCAGCAATGAAAACAAATGGACTTAGGGAGGAAGGTGTTTGGGGGAGGGGAGGAGAAACATCTGTAACAAAAATAAATTAAAAAACGAAACAAAACAAAAAACAAATGAACTGCTACATGCGAGATGTCATCAGAAATGTAATGTTACGTAAAAGCTAGACATTTAAAAAATATATGTAGAGTTCTATTTATACAATCTAGAACTATAAATTTTAGTTGACTTCAATAATGAAGTACAAACAGGCAGACATTTTATGTTTATGAATTATCTCAAAATAATCATAGGAGAATAATACAGTGAAATAAAGGCCAGTTTTCTTCTATGCATAACCTCAGACAGGTATAGGCACTCCCTGTCTATTCTAGAAGACTATTTATTAAAAAGTTTCCCATGCTTTTAAATTATAAAAACAGTTATATTAATGTAAATCTATATTTCATTCCATCATAAAATAAGTTATTTCACAAAATTTTGAAAAAACATGACAGAAAAAAATCACCCTTGATACTATCATTGTAACAGTACTCTTGATACTCCTTTCTATTCAATTTTTTTCCAATGCATAAGTTTTATACTGAGATATATTTGATAAATATTATGTGTATATTATCTTATGTCCTATAGTATATTAATATCATAAGCATCCAAATTTTTTCCAATGGAATAGTTAGGTCATGTAATTTCAATGAGGCCTCAATCTTTCTAATTATTTCTTCTTTCTTCATTCTTTCATAGTCACATTTAATTCATAGAGTTAAAAGAGAAACTTTTTTCTACATTGTTGCTGGTGAAAGTGTAGAATATACTTTCTCTAACTTTGGTTTCCATTCTTAGTTTACAGCTGACCTTGACCAGTTTGATCAGTTACTACCTACGCTGGAGAAGGCAGCCCAGTTGCCAGGCTTATGTGAGACGGAGAGGATGGATGGTGCGGTCACCAGTGTAACCATCAAATCGGAGATCCTGCCAGCTTCACTTCAGTCCACCACTGCCAGACCCACTTCCAGGCTGAGTAGTATGTGTTGGGGACAAAACCTCATTTACAGTGTTTAATGATAGTGATGATTAGTGCTTTGTCTTTCACCGTTATTGCACAGAGCTTTTGTTTGTTGAGAGTGAAATATCTTTTATTAATGCCACTTTAAATAATACATAGTTACATTTAGACATATGACCTTCACTCAACTTATATATTTTAAATTATAGTATAACCCCTATCTTTTTGTAATTAATGTTAAGGTGAGCAGTTAAGGAGAACAATTTTGGCCCTGGCCGGTTTGGCTCAGCAGTTAGAGCGTCGGCCTGCGGTCCGGAGGGACCCGGGTTCGGTTCCCGCTAGGGGCATATACTTCGGTTGCAGTTTGTCCCCGGCCCTGGTTGGTCGTGTGGGTGGCAGCCACTCGATGTATCCCTTTCACGTCGATGTTTCTCTCTCTCTCTCTTCCTCTCTCTCCCTCTCACTCTATCTGGACAAAAAAATGAAAAAAAGGAGAACAATTTTGTGTTTTTACCCAAAACATTCCATAGCAGCATCTTCAGAAATATAGTAATTGGGTCAGATTATGTTTCCCAAAGTGTCTTGAACACTAGTACTAAGAATTGCAAAAAAAGGACTGTGCTGAAATACACTGAGCAAATGCTATATGGCACATACATCATTCCTCATAAGGTTTCAAGAAGTCTTGTGTTAAAGAAACCAGTTTAATTTCTTTCACTTAGCATTTACCAGACCTTCTTGTTATGGAATTCCTTTTCTCAGGTAATACATGTTACCCCCACAGAATGAGTATTCCATGTAGCACTGTTTAGGAGACAACTATGTTGAAATAATGCAATACTTTTCTAGCGATATTAGCATTCTCCTAATTAAGAAACACTTGTGATGTTCCTCCATGTCTTTTTGTGGTCTGATAGCATTTCTTTTTTCACTGTATTATATTTATTGTGCGGATGAACCAGAGTTTATCCATTCTTCTGTTGAAGAACATATCTGATGTTTTAAAGTTTTGACAAGCATGAATAAAGGAGCTATAAATTTTATGTACAAAAAAAATAAAAAGAAACCCTTTGATAGTATAATACTTAAAATTCATGAAGATGGGACTGTCAAATATATTTTTACCTATCACATTTTGAAGTTGAAAACAAACAGTGGTGATAATTCCATTGTGTGACTTTGAAACTAAAAGAAACTAACCAGGTCAATTTCAAAATTTGCCTGGGTTCCTGGACTAAGTCTTGTCTCTCTTCTGATGGGATCAGGTGTGAAACTCATTTATTTCAGTCTTACTGCAGCTTTTAGCTGTCATGACACAATTCCTGAAAGTTTACCAAGATTTCCAGGTAGCTGTAAAGAAGAATCTTGAGTCACCTCTGACATTTTTGGAAGCAGTTTTTCAACTGACCAGAACACTAGATGAGAGCAGGAGCTTAGGTTCAAATCTCACATTCTCCATTTTATTAACAGTGGTATCTCTGTTAATCTTTCATGTTAGCATATGAATTTTCTGAGCTTTATTCTCTTTATCTACAAAATAATATTAGATGAGATGACTTCAAAAATATCTTCTAGTTGAACCTGAGAGTCTCTAGACTCTAGGATGTCAGGCACAGTTGTGGAAACAATAAGGTACAAGCTGAAAGGCAATAAAATGGAAGTCTGCATATTGATTGGTTTGATCCTGGTCCCCTTCTCCACCCATTGTTGGAGACTGGAGGAGTTTATCAGAAGGCACTGAATGGCCACAAAGAAGATGTCTGGACGTGGGTATGTAAGGAGAGAGTCCTATAATTTGAAGGTTATCCTGCCATCTAATTAAGCAACAATGAAGGTTACCAGAAGACACAGCACAGTCAACCCCCTCCCAGTTAGTGTTTGAGAACTGACTAAACAGACACAGAGTTCATCAGGACTTTGAGGCAAGTGTGCAACTTGAAAGAGAGCAACAGAAACAAACAGAAAAAGAATATGCAATGGAACTATACAATGAGTGCATGGATTTTAAAAAACTACTAAAATTTTTGACAAGACTTTATTCATGAGTTATATGGGAATAAAAAAAGGGACAAAGAACAACAAAGAACTTTTGGAAATTAGATAAACAAAATTTTAAATTTTCAAGAGAAATAGTAGAAGATAAAGCTGAGGAAAGCTCCCAGAAAGAACAAAAGGACCAAAAGACAAATAGAAAATAGGGAAGAAAAAGTTAAGATTGACCTAGGAGGGCCAATAATGATTACTGAGAATTCTGGAAACAAACAATAAGGGAGGGGGGAATGGAGGAGAAGATACTTTCAAACAACAAAATATAAGAGAATTTTGTAGAA
Organism: Tadarida brasiliensis; assembly: GCA_030848825.1. Lineage (NCBI taxonomy): Eukaryota > Metazoa > Chordata > Mammalia > Chiroptera > Molossidae > Tadarida > Tadarida brasiliensis. The sequence goes on along the minus strand of CM061270.1, from coordinate 64,359,474 downwards.
CTGAAGGACAGTTCTCCAGACTGAGATGGTTCAGTAAGCACCCAACACACACACAAAAAAGGTGTGTACCAAAGCTTATCAGATAATTGTAGAATATCAGACATAAAGATTCCAAAAGCTTTCATAGAGAAGATGTGAATTGCATACAGTGAATGAATCATAATTGTCAAAACTTGGAAGCTATCAAGCCATGAAAAGATAGGGAGAAACCTTAAATGCATGGTGCTAAGTGAAAGAAGCCAATCTAAAAAGGTCACATACTTTATGATTCCAACTATATGACATTCTGGAAAAGGCAAAACTATGAAGGTAGTAAAAAGATCAGTGGTTGCCAGAGGGAAGGATGAATAGGTGGAGTACAGAGGATTTTTAGAACAGTGAAACTATTCTGTATGAAACTGTAATGATGGATACATGTTATTATTATACCTTTGTCAAAACACATGGCATATACAACACAAAGAGTGAACCCAACTGTGGGCTTTTAGTTCATGAAAATGTATCAGTTTATCAATTCTAACAAACGTACCACATTAATTCAAAGTGTTAATGATAAGGGAAACAGCCCAATCTAAAAAATTGGCAAAGGATTTTAAAAGATCCTTCATAAAAGAAGATTTGAAAATAGCTATAAGCACATGAAAAGATGGTCAATATCTGATAATTAAGGAAATGCGAATTAAAACTATAATACAATACTTCTACACACCCATTGAAAACTGACAATACAAATGATGGCAAAGATGTGGAGCAACTTAAACTTTTGCATTGCTGGTTGGAATATAAAATGGTAAAACAAATTTGGAAAATTGTTTAGCAGTTTCTCATGAAGTTGCACACACATTTACCATACATTCCAGCAATCCAAAATTTACATTTGGATCCAACAATCCAAAAATTTTTTTTAAATTAAATTTATTGGGGTGACAGTGTTTAATGAGATTATATAAGTTTCAAGTGTATCATTCTGTGATACATCATCTCTATATTGTATTGTGTGCCCACCGTGTATTTGAAAGACTGTGCCTTCAAAGACTTGACCACAAATGTTCATACAGCTTTCTTCATGATAGCCCCAAACTGGAAACAATCTAAATGCCCATCAACAAGGGAATGGTATATTCATAAATGCCATACTGCTCAGCATTTAAAAGAAAGGAACTACTGATACATGGCATGAATTACTCTAAAAAACATGCTGAGTGAAAAAAGTCTAGGTCTACAAGATCTTGTTGGACAGTGGGAGGGTAAGGCAGGGTAGATTGACAGTCAAGGAGCTTGAGGGAACCTTTAGAAGTGATAGAAATATTGTTTTTTTGGTTGAGGTGGAAGGTTATGGGTTTATACTTTTGTCCAAATTTATTAAAGTGTACACTTTAAATGGGTGTATATTGTTTTATGTAAATTATACATTAATAAAATGTACTTTAGCAGTATCTGAGATTAGAATGATTTCTAACCTATTAGTAGGCATCCAAATTACCAGTAATTGTAAAGGTGAAATAAAGATATTTTCAGATATGAAAGAGCTCACATATTTGCATGGCATATTCACCTTTTCTAGTGAAGGTCCTAGAGGATATATTTCAGCAAACGGGAGAAAACCCAAAAAGAAGGAAACAGGACATCAAAGGAGGCCCAGGAATGATACTATCAGCAAGATTAGTGAACAGCCAGTGCAAAGCTGGACTGGCCTGAGTCCTTTGGAAAGGGGGCCTCGAGGGAAGAAGTGGAATTGCTCTCTTTGAGTTTATACAAAATATTGATTGATAGGTTTATATCAAAAATGTTGAAGCATCTGAAAAATAGAAAAGCACCAAGAGAAAAAAATAAGACAGTTGTTAACTCCAGAAAAAAGAGAGCATGGTGAAGAAAGGAGGTTTGAACACAGTGCACATGTGACTTAGCAGTGAGTAATATTGCATAGTCATCAGAATCTAAATACTAACTTTTAATTTTATAAAAAGCTGTGATCTCTGTTAGGGAATGGGGGACACAGGAGGTAGTAAGAGAGAGGTGTGGGAGAACTAAGTCCTCATCTATCATGATGGGAAGTCAGTGATCTAAAATTGGAATATCAAGAAGTAGCAGCATATGCATATTTAGAAATAAATAGGCAAATGCCAAAAAACACAGAACAACAGCTATACAAGTTGAAAATGATTGCCTCTGGTGAAAGGGGAGTAACCAACGGATCAGAAGGGATGAAACAGCAAACTGCTTTTATTCATAATGAACCTTTTGGTTTTGACTTAAAATTATGTGTATATATGTTAATTAGAATTTTTTTTTCTTTATTGATTTTTAGAGAGGAAGGGAGAGGAAGAGAGAGAGAAACATCGATGAGAGAGAACATCGATTGGCTGCCTCTTGCATGCCCCCCACTGGGGATCGGGCCCACAACCTGGGCATGTGCCCTGATCAGGAATTGAACCGGCGACCTCGGTGCATGGGTCGATGCTCAACAACTGAGCCACACCGGCCGGGCTGTTAGTTAGATTTTTAAAAAATGAAATAAAAATAGAAAATGTCTTCTGGCTCTACAAGTCTATGAAAGTGAAGTGTTTTTTCTTCATAGTCTGTCTTGAGGCAGATAGCTGTTTTCTCTCTTGAGATTTCCTCCCCTAAATACAGCTCCATATATAAAAGTCTGTAAATAGGCTAGAATCTGATAAACCTTTTGCTGAAGTGTTAGTGAAGGCCAAAAGCATAAAAGGAGAGTTCTTGAGGTATATGAGGGGGAGGATGATAGATGGGAGGGTTGGTGCCCTAACCCCTGCATTGTTCAAGGGTCAACTGTATACTGAAAAAGACCTAGAATGAAAAATATAGGTGGCTAAGCGTTTCTTTAGCTGAAGTGAGAAGCCCTTTTGCTCTGGAGGTGAATGTAGGATCCGATTATATTAATATGAGGCCTATTTCTAAAAAGTCATTCTGAGGGAGTGGGGTTGGTGATGGGGAAATCCCTTGTGGCAGCCCTAGCACCCGCTTTGGGAGATTCCTTTGAGTCCTATACTCGCCACTTTAATCCCATGGGCAGATGCCAGAGTCAGCTGCACTCAGAGCAGGGGCCCTGTGGCAGCTGTTCAGTTGTCCTTTAATTATGCCAGCAATCGCCTGTGGCCTGATCCTTTACCCGCTCCAGTGACCACTGACCTTGCAGTTGTTCTGGTGGTCTTCTGGGAAAACGCCCCTTTTTGGAAAATCTTTTTGTCCTGTTACAAGTTTTTTAGTTTAGTTGAAGTTTCATCATCGATTAGTTTCTGTGTTATCTTTTAGCGATTCTTCATAGTTCTAGTTAGCTGCCTTGATACTTCTTTTGCCCTTCTTTCAGCTGTAGATTTATGTTTTCCATTTTGTTTTCTTATTTCAGTGATATTTCTGGAGGGAGAATAAGTATAAGTGATAAACCTGCTACATTGAACCATAAGATTTTTAGATCCATTTACATATGAGAAAAGTAAGATCCAGAGAATGAAAAGAAACACACACACACACACACACACACCAAACATGCCCAAAGTTGCCCAGTTAGTATATGCAGAACCAGGATTTAAATTTCATTCTGCCTGGTTTTCAAACATGCTGTTTATATGTACACACACGCTGATGTAGTGTGACCAAGTGACTTAAAAAATGTGTTAGAAATGTACTACAAGAGCACATCCAGACACATGTTGCTTTTTCAGTGTGGACCACATAGGAGGGTATTACTGATCAAAATATGCACAATGTGCCTCTTTGGTCAAAACCTCTGCTGTGTCCATTTGACACTCTTTAAACCCCGATCCTCTGACGGTGGATTTGACTTGATGTTGTCTGAAGTTATTTGGAGCCAAGCTTGTTGATCCAAAAAGAATAATACTTTTTTTTTTAATATCAAACTCAAAATTCAATGTAATTATAAGGAGATGTATTTTTTTGAAGGACTCATAAACTGGTTAAGATAGTTCTAGAAGAATTCCAAAAATATTCAAACATTGATAACATAACTGGAGTAAGTGAATGACCTCCTGAGGTGGTGGTTTTTATGTTCTGTGAACATATACATTCTCAAATGATTGTTTTAAAAATATTGTTAATTTACAGTACATTAAAAATATTGCATAACTCCAAAAATAACATTTTACATAAAATATTTGCAGTAATTAAAACATCCATTTTAATGTCCCTGCTTTTGAGGTTGTATTTAGTGTGTTATGCCTATCGGTAGGCATCTTTTGCTATTACAAAGCTGTAATGAATAATCTTACGTAGAGATAATTTATCACGTATGCCTGTAATGTAAGTTCTGAATAGAATTGCTGGGTGAAAGGGTGGATAAATTTGCCAAATAGCCCCTCCTAGATATTATATGAGTTTGCACTCTCACTGATAATGTTCCTCTTTCCACACGTCCTTGCCAGTATGTCGAATTATGCAATTTCTCATCTTTGCCAATCTGATAGTTTTATTTTTTTAATATCTCAGTGAGTTTTAATCCATATTTCTTTTCCTGTGAATTAAGTTGATCACTTGTCAATGATTTTATGTGCTCTGTTCATATTCTCTGACCATTTACCTACCGGGTTATTTGGTTTATAGGAGTTTTTGTGTACATTAGAGAAGTTAGTCCTCTGTCTACATCATATTTTAAAAAATAAAACACTAACTGCTGTTGCACATCATTACTGCCAAATGCAACACAGAACTGAACCCTAGCCCTCCTTACCAGCAACAAAGAAAATACACTGTGAGCATCAGTCACTAGATGCTGAATTAACTGTTAGAGGAGGAAATGTGCAAAGGCCACTCCCATGGTTAGACAATGCTTTATATGCAGAAATTTTTTAATAACCTAACTTTTTTTTGTTTTGTTTTGTTTTGTTTTTCTGGGTTTAGTGTAGCTAGTGGAGATAAAAAGTTTCCCTTATCACCAAATTTTAAATGGAGAAAATATGTTGCTCCTTTTGCAAAGATCATACAAAAACATTAAGAGCTTTATCAGGGTTTGTTTTCTACCCCTAAGGGTTTGTTTTCTACCCCCACTTCATCTACCTCCCTCCCATAAAGGGACTAGTAGATGCATTGATTTCAAATGCTTCTTTTAAAAAATTAAAAATACTTCTTTTAAAAAAGAAGGATGAGGTCAAGGAATTAGTTTAAGTAGGAGAAAGAGCAGGAAAGGAAAGGGAGTATTCAGTATGTTGGAAAGTCTTTTCCTGCTTCTTTCTTTCTACCTGAGTTGCCTTTTGTTGGCCTAAAATGAATATTCTTAAGTGAAAGTCATGAGGCCTGGATCCATCTCTGCTTATGGCAGCTCTATTTCTGAGGGAAGATTTGGAAGTTTCAAGGGAACCTCAGTCCTCTTCCTATCCTCTCAACACCAGAGAATACAGAACTCAGTTCTCAGCTCTCTTCTCTATCAATTTTCACTTTCTGGGTAAAAAAAACTACCATGCCTGCTTTGTGTTACATGTACACATAATTCTCATGTTTGTGATAGGGACATAAACATGACCAAAAATAATAGGTTTATTCCCTGGGCAAAGAGAAATAACATATTTCTTAAAACATTCCAGCAAATCCTTGAATTTTTTATAGAAGTCCATTTCTAAAGGAAGTCCTAAAAGTCTGAAGTGACTTTTAGAATAAAAATCAACTTCTTTTTTAGCATACAGCCTATGCAAGCAAAACTCTTAATTGAATCAAAATTTGATTTGTTTGAATTTTCTCCCCCAGTCACCAAATGTAGCATATGAATCTTATTTTATTTAGAAAATATTTTATCCAATTTATAGACTTAACATTTTCCCCATCAAGACTGGTAAAATGAGATACTGTATACTGTTATTGACTCAAATAAATGGTCTTATAATATTCAGTATTGATGGTAGACAACCATGTAAATTTTCTTTGACTCTTAAATATTATTAATGTTGTCTAGATTAAATTTCTTAAAGGGAATATAAGAATGAGAGATTAAGTGTGGAGCAGAGTAATAGGACAGCTTTAGATAACCTTTGACCAACTTCTTGATTTAAATAATGATAGGAATCAAGTGATTACTTTCCCGTAACCATTTATTTTTTTATTTTTAAAATATGTTTTCATTGATTTTTTTTAGAGAGAGAGGAGGGGAAAGAAAGATAGAAACATCAATGTGAGAGAGAAACATTGATTTGCTGCCTCCTGCACGCCCCCTGTTGGGAACCAAGCCCGCAACCTGGGCACGAGCCCTGACCGAGAATCAAACCCCAGTACCTCTGAGTCCATGATACGATGCTCAGTATACTGAGCCACACTGGCCAGGCCCATCACCATTTATTATTGTTTGTTTTTGTTTGTTTCATTTTTCAGAATCCTACAGAATTCAAGTTCTCTGTCATTTATCATGATAGAGAAAACAAGTTTTTTGTTTTTTCTTTGCTAATCCTCACCTGAGGGTATTTTTCCATCGATTTTTAGATAGAATGGAAGAGGGGAGGGAAGGGAAGAGAGAGAGAGAGAGAGAGAGAGAGAGAGAGAGAGAGAAACAGCGATGTGAGAGAAACACATTGATTGGTTGCTTCCTGCAGTACCCCAACCAGGGCAGGGGATCAAACCTGCAACCCAGGCACGTGCCCTTGATCAGGAATCGAACCCACAACCCTTTGGTCTGGGGCGACACTCTAACACTGAGCCAAACCGGCCAGGGGGAGAAGACAAGTTAATAATTGAAAGCTGTAATTATTTGCATTTAGAAATGCATGTTCTTATATGAATTCCTACATTTCGTTAATACTAAATATTAAGTATATTCCATGTAAAAGTGAGTCTAATATGTTTTATATAGTTATAAATTATCAATATCCAGCATTAAGTACATTTTAAGGCATCCTATCTACTTCTCCATTCATTAGACTGAGGAAGTCTTCCTAATTATGCTTTCTCTTAAAACTCCCATTTGTAGTTTTTTTTTTAATTTATAACTTTGTATAGTGACAGGTGGTTACTAGACTTATGGTGAACATATTGTAAGATATATAAATGTCAAATCATTGTGTTGCACACCTGAAACTAATATAATATTGTGTCAACTATGCTTTGATTTTTTAAAATTATATTAGTCTTCTGAGACTGCCATAACAAAATACCATATACTGGGTAGCTTAAACAATTTTATTTCCTCACAGCTCAGGAGGCTAAAAGTCCACAGTTACGGTGTGGGCAGGTTTGGTTTTCTCTGAGGACTCTCACTGACTTGCAGATTGCTGCATTTTTGCTGTGTCCTCGTGGTTGGTAGTCCCTCTCTCTGTGCTGTCTTTGTCCTAATCTCCTCTTATAAGAACACCAGTCACAGGGCCCACCCTAATGACCCTATTTTAACTTAATCATCTCTAAATACAGTCACATTCTGGGGTGCTCGGGGTTAATACTTCAACATATGAATTTAGGGGGAATACAGTTCAGTCTATAACAATGATTAATTAATATATGTTCATTTTAGAAATTATAAGTAATTATTAGAAACCTTAAAAGAAAAGTAATTCTTAATCTCACTACCTAAAATCTACCAAGGATAGATAGCTTACCATAATTTTTTTTCTGTTAATATATGAAATCATTTATAAAAATAGAATTATTCTGAATATAATATCTTAGATTATGCTTTTTTCTTGTTCATTTAACAGCACATTATAAATATATATATTCCATAATTTATTTATCAGTCTCTAAATTTCTAGAATTTGGGTTATTTACAGTTTTTTTCTCTAGTGTAAGTGGTACAGAAATAATGAAAGCTTTCAAAAATAAGATCCCATACAAAAACTTTCTAAAATGCATATACTGTTTTCTTCCATTACAAAACATTTCAGCCTCTTTTTTCATTTGTTATTATAAGCATCAATTATTACACTGTTATATTTTCAGATTAATAGCTATAGAGCTTTGTCCTTTTACTGAATGAGCCTAGACCGTTATGCCCTTTAGTTTCCGTTCCTGCCTTTTATACAATATATTTTATCTTTTGCTTACAGCTCTCATATCATGATAATAACACTGTTCCTACTTACAGCATATTCTGATGTTCTGTAGACTGAAAAATCAGTTAACAAAAATTGTTATAATTATTTCAAACAGAGTCTAGAGTGATTCTCCTATGGTAACATCAGTTTATGTGCAAACTTCTAACATCAGATTTTCTTTGATTTGTGGACCTTTTCTCATTTTGTCATTTACTTGTTATTACGTGGCCACATTCTAGATAGTTTCAAGTTTCTGAATAAGTAACCTCTGTATCATTGAGGTAATATTTTATAATTGAAATCCCACTCTACTATGCTATATATTCTGAAAAATATTGTCATTTTATCTTCCATTGTGACACTGACTTCGTACTTTTGCTTCTTCAATTAGGATTGCCTGAGCTTGAATTGGAAGCAATTGATAACCAGTTTGGACAACCAGGAACAGGTGATCAGATTCCATGGGCAAATAATACAGTGACAGCTGTGAATCAGAACAAACCAGAAGAGTGAGTAATACATTTTGTATTTTATAAAGTATAAGATACCAACTACTACAACAAAGAACTGCTTTTCCCAAACTGGATTCCAGTGTACACTGGTATTTTGTTAGATGTTAACAGAAGTGAATGATAATGAAAAAAAGGGATGGGGGAGGATGGAGTCAAACAGATTTATTTACTGCTTGACTGCAACACTAGTGTATATTGTAATTACCAAGAGATTGATGCAGCTGTTGGTTTATTTTTAATCTCTTACTTTGCTTTGATTGATTACCATAAAGTTTCTGAGACCTATGGACGAATTAGCCTCAGTACAACAATTATGTTGTTCTTGAGCTTATTGTTAGATAATTATTTTGTCCAGCCTTTTCTCTTTGTTTGGAGCAAGAAGGTATAAGGAAGGAAGGTACTTTCTATGTCTACTTAGTGTCCCATCTTGCTTAGAATTTAATTTCTAATCAATACAAGTAGCTCTATTTCATAACATAGAGTACATCTCATATATAGCAACCAAAAGATGACTAGCTAGTATTGAGTGTGGTTTAAAGCCTTCACTGTGAACACAACAAATGTGTTCCCATTTACTTTCCGCAAAGAAGAGTACCTATAATTGTACTATTATATTATTATTATTATTTTCTACATATATCTAAGTTTTATGCATCATTTGGTATCAGCGTGGATTAGATTATGTGTTTCCTACATGTAATCAACAATTTGTTTTATTGCTTAACCCTAAATATGTTTCATTTTTCTAGTTTGAGTTCTTTTGTAAATGGTAATTGTGTCATGTTATCAATATGATTTGATCATCTTTGCAAGTTAGGTAATATAATGCATATACTATTTTGATTGTGGTTCAATTATCAATAATTAATAGCACCCATAGAATAAGTAGAATAAACTTTTTTCCCCAATCCTCACCCAAGGACATGCTTATTGATTTTTAGAGAGAGGTGAAGGCAGAGAGAGAGAGAGAAAGAGAAACATCCATGTAAGAGAGAAACATTGATCGGTTGCCTTTCTGTACTCACTGTAGCTGGAGATCAAACCCACAACCTTTCGTTGTACCAGGCAACATTCCAACCAACTGAGCCACACTGACCAGGGCAGAACAAATTTTAATATAGGCTAAATGATTTTTTCCTGAGGTTTTAATTGATTTTTATTTTCACTTTTATTAAAAATTCTTTTTCCTTTCTTAACTATGTTTAGTTAATTTTTAGACTATTTCTGTAAGCTAATATGAAGAATACAGAGACAAAGTTCAGTGATTGACAAAATAATGAAAAATATATTCATAAATTTCTGCACATTAAGTGTATCAGAAAATTTTCTAGAACTAGATTTGCATATATATGTATGTTGTGTGTATTTGCATTCTTAAAAATGAATAATTATTTGCTCTTACAGTTTTAAACTTTACCTTTTAATTCCACAGCCAATGTATTAGTTCACAATTAGATGAGCTTCTCTGTCCACCAACAACGATAGAAGGAAGAAATGATGAGAAGGCTCTTCTTGAACAACTGGTATCCTTCCTCAGTGGCAAAGATGAAACTGAGTTGGCTGAATTAGACAGAGCTCTGGGAATTGACAAACTTGTTCAGGTATTTATTAAAGTTGGCATTATTTAAATGATTGACCCCTGAAAAGCTAAAAAATGATTTTTAAGCAAGATTTTTCAATATTGTTCTCACTGTGTTTTAGTTGTTTTATAATTTACCCTTGTGGAAGTTAACAAAATATATAATAGTGAATAATGATTTTTTTTTTTTTTATCCTCACCCAAGGACATTTTTGCATTTATGTTCAGAAAGAGTGGGAGGGAGAGAGGGAAGAAAAGAGAGAGAGAGAAATATCCATGTGAGAGAGACACATCGAGTGGTTGCCACCCACACGACCCCAACCAGGGCCAAGGACAAACTGCAACCTAGGTACGTGCCCTTAGTGGGAACCGAACCCGGGCCTCTCTGGTCCACGGGCTGACGCTCTAACTGCTGAGCCAAACTGGCCAGGACAATAATGATATTTTTAACAAATTATCATCATCATCATCATTAGAGAGTCTTAAATTGGAAAGTCTTAGCCTTTTACTATGGAACAGAATCTTAGAAGCTCCCCTTAGAATAGACTCCAAATTTGTATCATCACTTCTTATGTTAGGATTTAATATATCCTTTATTCATGCTAGTATTCAACGTATATTTTCCATATTTTAACTTCCAGGTTAGTATTTTTCAGACTGTGGGGTCATAAAATCAGCTTCGTGCGTCATGACCAGCATTTTTTAATGAAGTAGAATAGTGTAAAATACAGAATATCGGAATGCATAGCCCTTGAAAAAGGGAAGTTATGTTTCATGACACTCTTTTTAGTTACATACACGCACGCACACACACACACACACACACACAGACACACACACACACACAAACCGGTCATAATTTATATTTCTTACAATGAGTAATAGTCAAAAAGTGTGAAAGCCATAACTCTATAGCATTCTGTTAGGTGAACTATGAATTTTTTTTCAAATAAGATAAAAACATGAATTCTGTATTTGAGGTAGAAAAATACTTGACTGACCCCTCCTTTAATAATCTACTTCTGTAGTAGCCCAGTAAATATAAAGTTTGTTGATTCTTAGGCTTTGCAATGAAGTTCTTTTTAATTTTTTTTTTTTTGTCCTTACCTGAGGACATTTTTTGCATTTATCTTCAGGTAGAGCAGGAGGGAGAGAGGAGGGAAGAGAGAGAGAGAAACATCGATGTGAGAGAGACACATCTAACGGTTGCCACCCACAAGACCCCAACCGGGCCGGGGACAAACTGCAACCAAGGTACATGCCCTTAGCAGGAACCGAACCCGGGTCTCTCTGGTCCACAGGCTGACGCTCCAACCACTGAGCCAAACCGGCCAGGGCGCAATGAGGTTCTTTTTAAACCTTTTAGCCTCATTTCATTGATTTAGGACCTTTATTTTAACTGTGTTTTCATTTTTTTACTGAGGTTTTTAAACATCTCAGTTAATTTATTTCTCCATTTCAAAAGTAACTTTCAGAGGTGATTCCTTAAAGTAGTAAACATCTGGAGAGCTTCATGAATTTAGCATGAATATATTATAATGAAACTTTCTAGAGATGCTCTCAGATTCAAAGTTAGAGAAGCATGTTAGAGAAGCAGAAACATATTTGTAAAATATTCTGGCTTATTTTCTAACAGGGAGGTGGATTAGATGTATTAGAGAGATTTCCACCACAACAAGCAACACCACCTTTAATGATGGAAGAAAGACCCAACCTTTATTCCCAGCCTTATTCTTCTCCTTCACCTACTGCCAGTCTCACTAGCCCTTTCCAGGGCATGGTCAGGCAAAAACCTTCATTGGGGACTATGCCTGTTCAAGTAACACCTCCCCGAGGCGCCTTTTCACCTGGCATGGGCATGCAGCCCAGGCAAACTCTAAACAGACCTCCAGCTGCACCCAACCAACTTCGACTTCAACTTCAACAGCGATTACAGGGGCAACAGCAGGTGAGTACTCTTGTTTAGCAGGTGATATTTTTTAAAGGTTTGTGCTCTCTTTGTAATAAGACAGCCCAGTTGCTACAACAAAGGTGTCAAGTCTACTTCCAGAACCTTTATGAAAGACTTAAAATACCATCCTTGGTTTGCTAGGATAAGAAAAGGGGACATACTCATTCAAAGACTGTTGGCTCATAGCAAAGTACTTTGAGACCTACAGTTTAGAAACAATTTAGTCTTGTTTTTTTTTTAAATCCTCACCCGAGGATATTTTTTCATTTTTTGTTCAGATAGAGTGGGAGGGAGAGAGAGGAAGAGAGAGAGAGAGAAACATCGATGTGAAAGGGACACATCGAGTGGCTGCCACCCCCACGACCAACCAGGGCTGGGGACAAACTGCAACCGAAGTACATGCCCTTAGCGGGAACCGAACCTGGGTCTCTCAGGACCGCAGGCCAACGCTCTAACCGCTGAGCCAAACCGGCCAGGGCCAGTCTTGTTTTTTGAAATAAAAAATATTTAGGATAAACATCGTACAGTTATGAAATCAATAAAGAGAAACCTAGCTTAATTTGCAGAGTAGCAAGAAATACTATTTATGACTGTTGAAACAGAAAATGAAGTTTATTTATGTTGTTTGAAGTTGGAGTGATGTTATTATACTAGGAAAATATAGGAAAGGTAGTTTGGGGGTCTTGGATGTTGTGGGTGAGTGAGTTCAGTCTCTCTCGTGACAGATAATGAGTAGGTGTAGCGGCATAGATAGTTAAGATTGTATATGCAGCAGTTAAAGAGATAATCCTCAGGAGCCAAAAAAGCAAATGGTTAAAATTGTTGTCTCTGAGAAGTGGGACTGGGACTGTAGATCTCTGTTTCTTCATATTAATTCATCTGTATTTTTTTACACCGTAGTGTATATTGCTTCATTTTTTTTTTAAAAAATAGTTTTTAAAAACTTTAAAAAAAAAGTTTTTAAAGAAATTTCCTGACGCCTTACTAGTTCAGGAAGGAAGAAAAGGAGATAAATTAGAAAGGCAGCATGCTATAATGGTGGTAAGAGTAAGCTCTGGTTTCAAATTCTGGTGCTAACCTTAACTTACGTGGTTCGACAATCAGATTATCTACCCTTTTCAAGCCTCTGGTTCCTCATTTATAAAAAATGTCTAATAACTAATTCCTTTACCTCATAGGTGGTTGTGTGGATTGAATGAGATAATGCATGTAAAGCTGTTAGCACAACACTTGGCATGTGGCAGCACTTAGTAAATACTAGCTGTTACTATAAAATTATATTCAATAAATACAATAAATAATATGATGTACTTGCATTTCACATAAAAGGTAATGAAAGAGAGAAAGGGAGAGATGAGATAGGAAAAATAATTTAATGGTAGAATAACAAAGAAAGAAATAACTTTGTAAGTGCTGGGGTGGAGTAAAGGACTCAAAGAGAAGCTAATGGAAAAGAAGGAAGAAAAGAGAAACAGAAAAGGAGTAGTAATATGTTCTGAGAATAAGTTAAAGATAAACCACTTCTGTTGTAACTTGACATTCATTATAAGAGAGCATAAGAAGAGGAAATGCTTAATAGTTTCCCCTATATTTAATTTTTCATAAAACATATTTAAGGGGACTGTGTTATGTATTCTGAGGAAGACAAAGAAAAAAAGATATAGGCAACTTTCAGAACTTATAGTCAGCTTGGGGTATTTAACACATAAATGCCCCAAAAGTTAACTAACAGTGCCAGCCGTAAGTGATTAAGTGCTAAATAAAAAAAGGAGTGGAAAATGTAGGTATGCTGATTTCCTCATTTTACAGGATAGAGTTCAGTAAATGCTGTTTAAAGTTACAGGTTCAGAGAGCAACAATCTAGGTCAGGTTCTTGAATAGATGAAATGATAATTCATACTTAGTTTAGAAAAAAAATTGCATTTACTTTGATTTGCTCCCAAAGCAGCTGACAAGCAGAATAGCCATGCAAAGAATGTACATGAAATGAGGATACAAATTGGTGAACATGGCTCTTCATTGCTTCCTTTTAAATATTATGGAAGCATGTCCAAAGTTTGAAAGTCTTGGTAACTCAACAGAGTGAAATATCCATTAAGTTAGACAAATACAGAATTCGGGGCACACAGTTTTAAGCCCTGAGATATGTCAGTACACAGAAACTTACATTGCCATGAAAGACAATAACTCTGTTACCTAACGACCTACAGTATCCAGACCTGTTCTCTGGGTTCAGGGCCATACATTCTGTTCAGCAGTAGGGCACATAGTCCGTAATGGCTCTTGCACTGCAGTCTTCCATGTGGGAAGGAGGTCTGGCCAAGGCTTGTCTCAGCAATAAGGGAAAAAGAAAGATCAACTAAAAGTAGTAAAGCAAAAAAATATATTTTGACTCATATATTGAAATGATGCAAAATAGAGACATGTGCAGGTGTGGTTACTTCAGAAACTCAAGGATATTGTCAAGGACCCAGGTTCTTTCTGTCTTTTTACCCTGTAATCCTTGGCAACTAGAAAAATGGCTGCCATGGTTACAGATACCACATGCAAACAAAACTAGCAGGGATAACAAGACTATGTCTTTCCTATGCATCTTTTTTTAAAAACCATGAAACTTTTTCAACGGCTCTTATCCCTCCTTCCTCCCTCCCCCACCTCTAACCCCCCCCCCCCCAAAAAAAAGAAAGACTTCCTCCCTTGTCTGGCTAGCTAGAACTGAGTCACATGCACACCCTTAACCAACTGCTGGCAAGGATTGACTTAGAGTACCCCTGGAGACCTGCAATTTGGGATAATTAGCTGAATAAAATTCTAAATTCTGTCATCAAGGAAGAAGAGGAGAGTAAATGGCTGTGTTGGCAATAACAGTACCTGATAGAATCAAGAAATTAAGATTTAAATAAATTATTTAAAATTATATAGGTAAATTCACAGTTGGGATCAAATGGGGGAACTAAAGTGAAACATCGACCCTTTCTTCTGCTTTAAATTCCATTAAATGACAGATTGTATATTTTAACTAAGTTCATATTAGTACAGGGGGGAAAAAGAATACCACCATCCTACTAAGAGTTTTGAAATACAGAAAGCATACGTAAGAAACAAAATTATCATTTACAAGTAATACATCTGCTTGCATAGGAAATCCAAGGGAATCTACAGGGAACTTAGAACTAATAGAGAAATTCAGCAAGGTTTCTGGATAAAAGAACAAGAAATAAAAATTAATGACAGTCCTTTTTTATTAGCAACAACCAATTAAAATATAATTTCAAAATATATCACAATATGCAAAAGTAAATCATAATTAAAAGTAAAAAAGAAGATCCAGGTAAAAGATATTAATTAATTTAAAGGCTATTGTAAAGACTGCTGTTAATATATAAATTCAGTGGAATTCCAATAAAAATCTCAGCATGGAATTTGACAAATAGATGCTAAACTTATTTTGGAAGCATGAATACAACCTTAAAGAAGAATGAGGATGAACTTGCCCTACCAGATATCAAGATTTAAAGCCAAGTTTTTAAAATTAAAACATTGTGGAACTGCCACAGGATAGACAGTTCTACTAATTGGAATATAATAGAGAGCCAAGAGACATATTAGACATATATAGAAACTTAATAAGTGACAAAAGTGGCAGTGGGGAAACGATGGCCTGTGTAATAAATGTTGGTGCATTTGGCTGTCCATGAGGGGAAGAATTAAATTAGATCCTTATGTTGTACTATATACAAAAATAAATTCTAGATGTTTTAATGACCAAAATGTGAATATGAGAAGAGCTCTGTGGCCCCTTATAAAAAGGACATAAAGGAAAAGGTGGATGTTTGCATTAAAATTTAAAACTTGTAAGTAAACAGATACCATAAACAAGATTGAAAGACAAGCTACAGGCTCAGGGAAGATATTTGCAACCCCATATAACAGACAAAGGATTAGTACCTAGAATACGTCAGATTCATAACATGGTGTTTTTAATATACTTACCTTACTGATTGATATCATGTTTACTTGTTGGTCATACCCTCTTCCCTCTTGCCAAACACAGGAGATGTAAGCTTCTAATAGTTAGGAAGTGAGCATCGTGCCTGATGATCTGAGAAGAGAAGGGGACGTCCGCAGATATATATCATAGTTTGTTTCTTTTTAATGGATCTTAAGATCAGTTTTAAAACATATGATCTCTTGACCTTAAGTATATCTCATTGACTGGAACATGGTACAGTTAAGAATAATTTCCCACTGGAGGACAGGAGGAGAAAGAGTACCCTAGGAAACTAGTATAGTTGCATTGGTTGAGACTTGGATGGCAAAAATGAAGGAAGGAGCTAGTGATTAAGAAGAAATACAAAGTTAAAGCCTGTAGGTGTAGTGTCTGCTTACATCTCAAATAAGCAAAGAGTCAAGAAATATACCCATAATACCTATGAGAACTTATAAAGGTCTATTTGAAAAAAAGACAACAGCAAAAAGTGGGTAGGTCTGCTGCTTATTGAAAATAGTATAATATTGGCTGACAAAAAATACAATTTTTCTATTCCAGTTTTGTTTTCTTCTTCTTCAGCAAGGGACATGGTCTTCATACTATCAAAAAAATAATAATATGAAGAGGGAGTAACAGTTGAGACAGATAAACAAAAATGGTATACTTAGGCAAGTCCAGATATGTTCATTGTTAGGGTACTGAAGAAAGGTATGGATCTGGTGTAAGAAACACTATTGATAACCTTTTAATCAATTTGTTAAAGTGATATAATTTGTTATAGAGAATAGAAGCAATTAAAAAATAGATCTAAGTTCAAAGAACAGAAACTACAGAGAAGCAGATTTCACCTCCAGATATCTGGCAATAAAAATTGCCTGATAAAAGAATGAGCTTCTTATAAAAAAAAAAAAATCCTTGGAGAGCATTTGAAATCTTGCTCCCCACCATATGTCATCAGTTTGGCTCAAATAAACTTATTTTTAAAAAACAACAACAAAAAAACTCTTTGGCTTGCAAGAATGTGTGCAGTGGCTGTATCAGGGTTCTCACTCTTGGCACTACTAACATTCTGGGGCTGAGTGATTCTTGCTAATGGGGGATGGGGGACTTCTCATGCAATGAAGGATGTTCAGCAGCATCTCTGGCCTCTACCCACCAGATGCTAGTAGAAACCCCTCCCCAAGTTGTAACAACCAAAAATGTCTTCAGGCATTGCCAGTTGTCCCTTGGGGAGCAGAATCATCCCTGGTTGAGAACCTCTGGGCCAGAAAATCATCTTTTAGGTTTACTATAGAAAGACTTCTTACTAAGGCGTTGAAAAAAATCCATTCAGGCAGACAAAATGACAGCTATCCTGAACTGTGTGTATATGCACACATGTACGTGTTTGTGTGTGTGTGTGTGTGTGTGTGTGTGTGTGTGTGTGTTTTATATGCAGAGGCTGGGTTTGTATCCTTCCACTGGACACAAGCCCCGCATTTCCTTTTGTAATACAACAAGCCTTTTGGCCTGCCCTTTGTAGGCTTTTGAATTGTGTCCCCAGCTCTAAGGACTACCATCCTGTCTTTTCATGTCCCAAACTCCAAAAGTTAAGATTTAGAGTTCCAAGGAGACAACAGATATGGTGATCCTTTAGGGAAGACTTCCTTGGAAGAAGTAGAACTTCACCTACTTGCTAGAAAATGGGTAACATTTTGGTAATCAAAAGAAGCAGGTTGAAGTGAGACAGTTGTACACATGGATAGTCAAAGGAAGGGAAACATGAACAACAGTTATTTTATAGGCAGAGATCAATCCATTTTTCTTTAATAGAAGGCGATTGTAGATTGCTGCTATTTAGAGTAATCCTACTTCTAACAATAGCCTATTTTCTAAGGTTATTTTTTTTTCATTTTTACTATATTTCTCAAGCATCATTCTTCAGCCCCCACCCATTTCATTGTCACTATATCTCAAATGTATAGCTTTATATATTGAAAGAATATATTGAAAGAATATATAAAGCTATAAATGTGGAATATATATTGAAAGAATATATAAAGCTATAAATGTGGAATCCCAGCTCCCACTCCCCTGTCAGTTTTACTTCTCTGCATCACCAAGTATTAAAGTATTTTCGCTTATCCTTATTGCCTTCTCTTTTTCTTATACTTGCTGCTCTTTCTGCTTGAAGTTAACCTTTCCAGGTCCCATTGAGCTCACTCCTGTTCTTTTTTTTTTTTTAATCCTCACCTGAGGATATTTTTCCATTTATCTTCAGATAGAGTGAGAAGGAGGGAGGGGGAGAGAGAGAGAGAGCCAGAAAGCCATAGATGTGAGAGAGACACATCAATTGGTTGCCTTCCCACATGACCTGAAACACAACCGAGGTACACACCCTTGATCAGAATTGAACCTGCGACTCTTTGGTCCGTGGACTGATGCTCTGAGCCATACTGGCCAGGGCACTCCTGTTCTTGGTCCCTGCCTTCATGTCCTAGGCTAGTTGTTGGTCCATCTGTGCTGCTGTAGATGGGGTCTGTATATATGGATCACAGCACTGTGCATTGCACTGTTCTGGATTAGCTCTGCCACTCAACAGAGAATTCCCAGAAGATGAAAACTGCTCACCTTGGTAGCCTTCAAACTTTATATACTATCTTACATACACTGAGTTTTTTGATAAATCTTTGTAAAATTAACAGTTTATTTAAACATATGCCCGTGGTCTCTTGAGTTTAAGAAGTATATAGATTTTGATATTTAAGTGACCCTTTGACTTTTAAAACCATAATGTTGGTATCTTTATTTTTGAAGTGATTCTGAATGTTTTATCCTATTCTACAATGCCTGAAAGTTGTAATTTTAGTATTTAAATTATATTGAGTCCGGCCCATGTGGCTCAGTGGTTGAGTGTAGACCCATGCATCAAGAGGTTGCCGGTTCAATTCCCAGTCAGGACACATGCCCAGGTTGTAGGCCTGATCCACAGTGGGGGGCATACAGGAGGCGGCCAATCGATGTTCTCCCTCATCGATGTTTCTGTCTCTCCCTCTCACTTCCTCTCTCTCTAAAATAAATAAAGGAAAAAAAATTAAATTATATTGAGCTTTCCAGCACCACCACCACCTCGCCTCAAACAGTTTGTTTTCTGGGAGTCAGAAAATGAATGAAACCAGAATTAAGAATTGAGCTTTTTAGAAATGAGAGATTTAATCACTGTTCACAGCTCTTTGATTCTCTTACAAAACTTTCATAAGCTTTCTAGTTTACATGTAGTATATTAAAATGTATAAAATTTATTAAAATATAATATATTCAAATATATATCAATATTTTTTCTTGAAGGGAGAGGGAGGGAGAGAGATAGAAACATTAATGAGAGAGAACATCAATTGGCCACCTCCTGCATGCCCCCCACTGAGGGTTTGGCCTACAACCTGGGCATGTGCCCTGACCGGGAATTAAACTGGCGATCTCTTGGTGCATGGGTCAGCACTCAACCACTGAGCCACACTGGCCAGGCTATATCAATATATTTTATAAGTAATTTATAAGTTATGAAGTATCATATAAACAAAATAGTATTGATATTATTGTTAATATTATCTCTCTGGACAGTTTAGTCATATCAAATTGTTGAGCAAGAATTTTTTTTTTTTTATCCTCACCCAAGGACATTTTGCATTTATCTTCAGATAGAGCGGGAGGGAGAGAGGGGGTAAGAGAGAGAAACATCAATGTGAAAGAGACACATGGAGTGGTTGCCACCCACACAACCCCAACCGGGGCCGGGGACAAACTGCAACCAACGTACGTGCCCTTAGCAGAAACCAAACCTGGGACTCTCTGGTCCGCAGGCGGACACTCTAACCACTGAGCCAAACCGGCCAGAGCGAGCAAGAAATTCTTTAAGCTATAGATCATTTATAGGGATATATAACCTCCAAGGATGGTGGTTTTGTTACCTGATAAAGTTAAGGCATGTCTGTGACCCAGAACCCTAAGCCTGATACAGATAGCATCTTCCAAACCGGCATTTCATAGAAGATTGTTCTAGGAGATACTGTTAATGGCTATTTGTCAGAAAAAAAGGTTTGTGATAAATAAGTTGCATAGTATATCCCCTTCTTGGAGATCCACAATGTGCTCATAGAATTACTGCAGTAAAGAAATCTGTTTCACCTTGTGTAACCCATCATTTCCAGTACTTAATACAGCACAGCATGCTATTTTCCTGGCACATCTATTAATATCCTGCAGAACAATGTTCTTTTAGAACACCAATTTGGGAACTGCTGGTCTAAAGTAATTACTTCTTCCAGTTAAATAAATAGTCCATTTTCTCAGACCATTTGGTTCTTACATAATTCTCTTCAGCTAATGAAATCACATTGGATTTTCCCCAAATATGTGCCTGTTAGGCACCCTCCAAGTGAGAAGTATCTCAACTTTTCCATTTATCTTCCAGACCTTTGTAGAGTGTACCCAATTGCATACTTACCTTTCTACTCACAATGGTTTTATGACCTAGAGCTGTTTCTTTTCTCTCCATTCTTGCACTTACCTGAAATAACTAAGTATTAACATGTTTTATCAAGGAATGATAAATGCATGTGTGTGTGTGTGTGTTTTTAATCCTCACCCGAGAACACTTTTCCATTGATTTTCAGACAGAGTGGGAGGGAGGGAGAGAGAAAGAGAAACATCGATGTGAGAGAGACAGACCAATTGGTTGCCTCCTGCATGACCTCAACCAGGGCCAGGGATTGAACCGCAACCAAGATACATGCCCTTGACCAGAACTGAACCCACGACCCTTTGGTCTGCAGGCCAGCGCTCCAACCGCTGAGCCAAAACAGCCAGGGCGTTTGTGTGTGTGTGTGTGTGTGTGTGTGTGTGTGTGTGTGTGTATGTTTTAGTAGTAGAGCATTTATGGCAGAACATTTGAAAATACAGTATACACACACATACCTGTATGCATATATATATATATGTGCATGTGTGTGTATTCTACTTTTAAAGCTCTGCCATATTTAGTATAGGGGGAAATATTTGATACATGTTGGGAATTACGAGCCTATGGCAAATAAACATAGGGAATAGTCTTACTAAACTTGCAATACTAAAACTTGTTATTAATCAATAAAATTTTTATATTACCTTTAAGGTCTGTGCTATATATTTTTATGTTGAAATACAGTACCTCATTTTTTTCATTTTCCTCTAGTTGATACACCAAAATCGGCAAGCTATCTTGAACCAGTTTGCAGCAAATGCTCCTGTTGGCATCAATATGAGATCAGGCATTCAGCAGCAAATTACACCTCAGGTAATGTGAGAGAACCAGACATTGTTAGTACTTTTCTAACCAAGCCTTGTTTCCTAAAGTGTTGACTTGAGTGTTTTTGAAACAGTCGGTGAGCTGATCTTTTAATGATATTTGTAAGTGTAGCTCTCTTCTAGAATGAATTTATAATGAACTTGTGATATCCCTTACTGATATTTGATCAAAAGCTGAGGGTTCTTTGTTTTGTTTATTGTTATTGTTGTCACTGCTATTAGTACCAGCGGACTAAGTAGAAAATTCTTACTGCTCTACCAAATAGTGCTAGTGATAAGAAGCCTAAAATATGAGATTGTGTGAATGGTACCTGAAACCTGATCCAAACCCCATCACATTGCTGAGTTATCTTCACTATCTTGTGTTCTCAGGTCCGCCTGAGCATCAGCATTTTATTTTATTTATTTATTTGAACGATCCTTGTACATGAACCCAGAGCCATTGGAATGTTAAACATAAAAAGAACTGGCCTTCTAAGTGTTATCTAGTTCTCACTCCCTACTTAACTTCCACACTCAGTTTAATATTTTTGCTTTAATCTCTTTTTAATGTTTCCTTAACCACATTGACACAAAAATTTGGGAGATGAAGGATTTTAAAGAGGATTCAAACAAAACTCTTCATTTTCTCCATAAAATGGACCTAGAAGGACTGGGGGCAAATACAGAAAGTCAACACTAACCAAAAGGATAAATACTGACAGAAACTGCTGGTAAGCAGCAGATATTGGCATCTTCATGGATCCAGATTTGGGTTTCTATGTCTCATAAATCTCAGTGGTTAACTCATGCAAGGGTAATTAGATTATAAGGAAACAAGACCCTATTTTGAAATTTGCATAAAGATCATTTCTACCAGAAAGGCATATGTCACAATTTCTTCTAGATTGGACTATATCTAGTTGGCAAGTTTAGTTTTAATGGAGCCATATGGTTTAATCAGATCCTCAATCTGAATTGATATTTTCTGAGGAAGGCTTTATTGACATGCCATATTGCTTTGCAAATCAGATCAAAAAGTGATTTCAACCTAATTTTACCGCTTCTTTCTTCATTCATATCATAGCTATTAAAGCACTCTAACACCTAGAGAGTCTTATACTGCAACAATGATATAAAATAGCTGGTTCCACCTGATCGATGTGGCTCAGTGGATTGAGCATCGTCCCATGGACTGCGAGAGGTCCCGGCTCAATTCCCAGTCAGGGCACATGCCTGGGTTGTGGGCTCAATCCCTAGTGGGGTGTGTGTAGGAGGTAGCTGATCAATGTTTCTCTCTCACATTGATGATCTATCTCTCTCCCTTCCTCTCTCTCTAAAAAAAATCAATAAAAGCATATTTTAAGAAAATAGCTGGTTCCATTTGTTTCTGTGTATTATTTCATTTCTAATTAATTATTTTCTTTTTAAGTAGTAATTTATTTGTCATTGGATCCTGGATTTCTGATTTTTCCTTTTTTAGTGGTATTTGTAGATTTTTTTAAATTATAAAGATAATACATGTTCATTATAGATAATTTGGAAAATACTTAAAAGAATATAGGAAAAAATTAAAACCACCTATAATCTCATTTTATTCATTTAAGTAAAGTGGAATAAATTATTCAGTGAGAAAAGGAGAAAACTGTAAATTTTTTAGAAATGGAAAAGAAAAAAATCTCCTAAAAACCTAATGTGAGATAAGATAGAAGTCATCCATCACATTTCTTTCTCTTCTTTATGGTTTTCATGTTTCCTTAAACAACTTTTTATGACCTGTATTATAATACTAATCAATGTATACTTTCTTTGACTTTTCTCAATTTTGTGTCACTTTTTGAGAATTTGCATTTAACCCATTTTAATGGTCATAATATTGTTTTAGCACTTCTCAGCTACCTTTTTTTTTTTTAATCCTCACCGAGGATATTTTCTCAAATATCTTCAGATAGAGTGGGAAGGTGGTAGAGAGAGAGAAAAACATCAATGTGAGAGAGGGACACATTGACTGGTTGCCTCCCACACGACCCTGACCAGGGCCGGGGACAAACTACAACCGATGTATGTGCCCTTGGCTGGAATCAAACCCGCGACTCTTTGGTCTGCGGGCTGCCACTCTACCGCTGAGCCAAACTGGCCAGGGCTCAGCTACCTTTAATATATAAAATGTACTTAATTCATTTTATCTCCTGTGATTATTACTTGAGGGTTTTGGTCCTTTTCAGTTTTATTTTCCTTTGTACACTGGTAGTTGCTACATATTTTGTTGCCCCAAGCTACTAGACTTTATCTTGTAAGCTTTCCTAGGTAGAGATTATAATAATATTAGTAAGTGAAGAATTTTTCCTCCTTTGCAGCCACCCCTGAATGCCCAAATGTTGGCCCAGCGCCAGCGGGAACTGTACAGCCAACAGCACCGACAGAGGCAGCTAATACAGCAGCAAAGAGCCATGCTCATGAGGCAACAAAGCTTTGGGAACAACCTCCCTCCCTCATCTGGACTGCCAGTGCAAATGGGGAACCCCCGTCTTCCTCAGGGTGCTCCGCAGCAGTTCCCCTACCCACCAAACTATGGTACAAATCCAGGAACCCCACCCGCTTCTACCAGCCCATTTTCACAACTGGCAGCAAATCCTGAGGCAACCTTGGCCAACCGCAATAGCATGGTGAACAGAGGCATGGCAGGAAACATGGGAGGACAGTTTGGGGCTGGAATCAATCCTCAGATGCAGCAGAATGTCTTCCAGTATCCAGGATCAGGTATGAGGATCACAGCATTGTTGCTTTTATAAGTACTGCGCACAGGTCTCTCTTCATGTGTGTTTCAGTTCAGTGACATTGAAGCAGTGCTAAAGAAGGACACTCGCATGAGAGTCAGGAGGTCCAGGTTCCAGACTCACCTTTTGCCAGTAAATGCTTGAATGATTTGAGGCTCGTATCTCTCTTTGATAGCTAAGAGTATTAAATCAGAGGATCTATAAGGACATGTCTGCAAAGTACATTCTCTTATTTTCTTTCTTTCTCTCATGAATACCTACAACAATCTAATGAAAGTTTATTTCAGACAGTGGATTTAAATACATTAACTCATAATTTGGATACAGTTTCTTTTATTATGTTGAAAACTCTGATAAATTACCTAAGGATAGTCAATCTTCACAAAGTATCTCAGACTTCCCATTGGTGTCACCACTCTTAGCTGCTTAGGTTATAAGCTATTCCTGCAATGCTAGGCAACTCTCTGGCTTCCAAAAGGTTTTTTCTTTTTTAGTCTTTCATTTGCACACTCTCACATTCTCTTTGTCCAGGTGATGATATCTTTTTTCACTTGTATCACTTTGAGACTCTAATAGGTAGTGGCAATAAAACACCTTTGATTAATCCATCATGCTTAATCAAGCTTTGATGCAAAATTAATGGCCAATTCCTGAAAAAATTGAAATAAATTCCTTGACTTTATAAGTGAAAGAAAAGGTAAATTTTAAGGCTGCTTAAACATGAATATCAATGAGAAAGCGGCTGTTTGACTTGAATAAAATGGTGAAGTTATATAGAGATTTTTGACATGGCAATATGCTTATCAATTTTGACAGCCAAATTAATTTAAGCTTTTCATCCTTATAGCAACAAGTGCTATAATCCTTTGACTATTGAATTATGTGTAGGGAGACTTGTATCAGAGAGCACCAGAATTCTCTAAGACATTTTAATCAAAATTATGCCACATCAGTTCCGTTGTCCTCAAAACAATGAAGTCATCTTTGGCTGGTTTGTATCTCTACTACTGTCTATGTGGGCAACAGAAGGACTGTAAATCCACATTTTCATTATAAGATTGTCTGAACAGGAGTGGCCTTCAAAAGAGTTTTATTTCTTACGACTCTGTAGGCAGAGAATTTGACAAGGCCTTTTCACTTTACTCTGGCTTGCAGAAGTACTTCCTCCAACATCAGAAGGCTTCTATAGTTACCTGTTTACCCCTTCCTCTTCTAAAATCGCAACCTAGCCAACATGGCATGATATTGATTGCAGAGCCGTAAATCAGAAGATTTATCTCATTCATTTGCGGGGCACGGGGAGACTAACTACAAGTAAGCCAAACATTAATAAATTCCCCAAGGATTTTTTTTCTCCTGTAAAAATAGTACTTCTGTCAATTTTCAGTCAATTTTCAGTCATGCTCTTTTCTTTAACACCTCTTCTCTGGAAAGCTGATGAAGGAGAACCTCCTATCCTGCTTTAGTTCCTTAACAAAGCCACTGGCAAGGCAGTGCTTCAAAGCCCTGGTTCCTCGAAGTTGACAAGATTTCTTTCAGGGTGTGGGTCTAGTCTTTGATCTCTTGCATGTCAATATATAGAACACAGTGACTGAGGTAAGGAGTGGGTGGACCTTCCTCTTCACCAGGCGATCTAACCGGATGTGTTACCACCCACCATAGGTGCTGTATCTGGTACCCGGATTTTTCTTCCAGCCCAACTTTGGATTAACAAAAAATTCTTTTCACAAAATAAGAATTTTTCTTTGATAAAGCCAGCAGTCATGCTACAAACAAAACTCAGAAGCTGGGTACAGCGGAGAGAGCAGTAGTTTCACCCAAGTTGCAGACTGAAATGAAATGGCAGAACTTTCGGTTCTTCCATAAACTGTTTTAAAATAATAGGGGGGAGATGTTATTTTTTCTGGATAGCATAAGAACACTTAAAGATAAAATGTTTATAATTTCTTCCACTGTTCTAAGGTAAAAACTTGCTCCTGTATGATCAGCAGCCTAGTAGAAGGCTTCAAGACCAGGTTTTGTGTTGATACACATTCAAGTTCTAGAAAAGTTCCAACCTTTTCAAAGCAAGCCTTCTCAGGAAAAAGAAAAAGAGAAAAGCCACCACATTTTTGTAAATAAAGTTTTATTGGAACACAGCCATGCTCATTAGTTTGCATATCATCTACAGCTGGTTTCACACAACAGAATTGTGTAGTTGTTACAGAAACCTTACTGCCTGCAAAACCGAAAATATTTATTATCTGGTCCTTCGCAGAAAAAGTTTGCCGATCTGTGTTAATTGGTGATAGTAAAACCGAAAGATGAATATATTAACTTAGCTTTAGTCCATTGCTTTGGCATCTTTCAGTTTAATATAGGCCCAAAGTAACTGAAGGAACATGTAGGTAATAGTAATGGCAGAGTATACTTCCTTTTATTTCTGAAAATTTTCCTAGGCTATTATGCTATGAAGATGAGTACACTAGAACAGAATTAGACTTTTAAAGAATTATTTTATACAAAGGCAATATTCTAAGTAAATATGAGGGATATTTAAAAAATTTTTTGTACTTCTTTCATGAATTCCTTGAAGCCCATCCAGTGCCCCCTCTTCTGTGAACGAACCCTTCTACCCACTCCTCTCATTGGTCTCATCAGTTCCTGTAGCTTCAGTGACCTCTTCATGCTGATGATTCTGTTCTCTATCTCTACACCAGATCTCTCAGCTCATGTACAGCTGCCTACTGGACAGACATACTTCAATTTTCCACCAACACCCTGAACTCAACGTGTCCTAAGTTAAACTCACCAACTCCACTTCACCTTCCTTCCATATCTCAGTGTTCCAGCTATAACAAACTTCTCGGGTTCCAAGAAAGAGTACATACCTTGCTCTCTTTCACTTCTAGGATTCTGATCATCTTGTACTCTCTATCTAAAATATCCTTCCCTATCCCAGCCAGTGTGGCTCAGTGGTTGAGCGTCAACCCATTTTCCTCACCTTTCTCATTCCTGTTCCTTTCTTCTCTCAGAGTTATCTCCTCTAGGAAGCCTTCCCTGACACTCCCAGTCATAAGCATTCACTGCCCTGTCTTCTAGCCACTTGTTAACCTAGCTGCCTTTATTTTTAAACAGCAAGTTCCTTGAGTGAGCAAAGTGTGATTTTTTAATCTCTGTTTCTCAGGCGCTTAGCACAGTAGTTGGGGGGGGGGGGTAGATGCTTAATGAATCTTTGAAGAAATGCATGGAATGTATTTCTTAATGAATCTTAATTCTAGTTGCTGCCGCCAAATGGCTGTGCTGCTGTTGATGGTCCAGCAGGGAGAATTAACATAGTCTAGGCAAAGATGGAATTGTAGACTTTTTAAATTAGATTGTCTGGTTCAAGGAATTTGAGGTCCAATGTATTGGCAGAACTGGGACTAGAACTCTAACCACCTCTCCAATTCATTATTGACAGGCTGGTTCTTTCTCTAAAACTAGGTCATCTGATAAAGAAAACATGGGCAGTTAAGATGTGAGATAAGGCCAGAAAGAAATGTCAAAAAGCATGGCGATGTATTTGCAGTCTCTTATATACTGTTTACTTTGATCCCACAGAGTAATATCCAGAGTGTGATAAGTATCTTTTCCCCCTCACATATATAGTTTTTCTGAAAGAAATTATTTTATCATAAATAAGGTTAAAAACACATTAGGAACAGACAAGTGTTTATTAAGGATCACAACCAAAATAGTTGAAATTTAAAATGTAGAATTTATTCAAAGGCAATCAACATATATGAAAATGGTTAACATGATGGGGGGAAATAACCCACCCTGAAGAGTCATAAATAGAAAAAAAAAATTGTCTCTGTTCTAAGTCAAAATTATTTACCAGAGATTAAATTACATTTGGAGGAAGCAGCAAGGAAAAAATATGTAGTTTTATTTATAAAATCTTTACCCAAAAAAGGTAAACATTTAGTAAAAGAAAAAAAAAACTTTATAAAGTCTATACTTGGCTCAACTCTCACAGGAAATCTTAAATTGTAGCCTATTAGAAAACAAATGAATAAATTAACTATATCTCTGACTAGATTAACCAAACAAAAAAGAGAAAAAAGTCATTGTATTAACAATGACAGAATACAGAATATTATACAGACATAATACAATTATGTTTACAAAGAGACATTAAAGACATAGCAATATGCATGTGATATAATGATAAGGGAAAGAAGCAACAAAATTATCCAAGATTTTATAGAGGAGGATTTGAAGGAATTATACTAAATTATGGGTAATCAAATTATGACATTCTTTTTTTCTGCCCCTTCATAACATTCTCTACCTCAAAAGTATTTAACTCTGAAATGTATTTGTCAGGAAAAAAAGAATACAAAGAGCTAACATAACAGAAAACATAAAAAGAAATCCATTTTTACTTTTTAAAATTATTGTAGACTTTGACTTTTGGCTAAGATAGAGTAACATGGGACCGGATTTATTCTCCTATCTGAAACAAACAAAAAGTCAAAATATATTAAACAAAGTACAGTTCTCAAAATTGTCCAGACTGTATCCAGACAGTACCAGAAAAGGGAGAGCCATGCAAAGAGAGAACTATGCGGGATATGCTGAGGATCCCACTTAGACGTCAGCTGAGTATTGGTGTGTGTGTGTGTGTGTGTGTACATGCAAACCAAGGCCAGTAAAAACCACCTGAAAAGATTAGAGCAAACAGTCTTTAAAGTTC
Source organism: Tadarida brasiliensis (assembly GCA_030848825.1). Lineage (NCBI taxonomy): Eukaryota > Metazoa > Chordata > Mammalia > Chiroptera > Molossidae > Tadarida > Tadarida brasiliensis. Next base: position 64,330,655 of record CM061270.1, on the reverse strand, counting down.
ACACACACAGCCAATAATACCTCTTCCCACCAGCCAGAATAGAAAGTTCATAATTCATGGGGTGTCAGGCAGAATACTCAGAAGGGTTTTGCCTCAGTAATGAGCAAGACTGAACTCTGTCTGCTCTTGTCTCTTTAGGCACAACACCCAAAAGAATTAAACTGTTTTCATGTAACCATGACACTGACAAATGTCAAAAATATGTAAAGGAATTTTTTAAATTGAGCACCTAACAAGGTAAAATTCACAATGTCTGGAATCATTTTTTTTTTAAATTACCAGGCAAGCAAAGAAGCAGGAAAACAATAGCCAATAATGAGGGAAAAAATCAGCCCATTAAAACCAACCCAGAAATTACACAGGTGATAGAATTAATAGACAGGGATGTTAAGACAATTATAAATTCTACATTTATTTTGTATGTTCAAGAAGTTAGAGGAAAGCTTGAACATGTTAAGTAAAGGTATGGACGATATTTTTTTAAAAAATCCAAAATCAAACTTCTGGAGATGAAAACTATAATGTCTGAGATGAAAAGTATACTGAATGGGATAAGATGCAGATTAGACATTACAAAAGAAAAAAATTAGAGAACTTGAAGATACAGCAGTAGAAATTAGAGAAAAAAAGTTTGAAAATACGGTAATTTATTTCAAATTTATCTTATAATTCAGTGCAGTCCCTATCAAAAAACAAGCCCTGTCTGGGTGACTCAATTGGTTGGAGCATCGTCCCATACCCCAAAAGGTTTCAGGTTCAATTCCTGGTCAGGGTTGCAGGTTTGATCCCCCATCAGGGCACATATGGGAGGTAACTGATCAGTGTTTCTCTCTCCCTTCTTCTCTCTCTAAAATCAATAAACATATGCTCAGGTGGGGATTTAAAAAAACAAAAACAAAAACATGCTTTTTGGAGAAATTGACAAACTTCTCCTAAAATTTATATGGAAATGCAAAGGGGTAGCCAAGACAGTTTTGAAAAGAAATAACAAAGTTGGATGACTACCAGTTTCAAAAATTTCCATAAAGTTACAACAATCAAGACACTGGTATTGGTACAAGTATAGACATACAGATCATGGCAACAGAATGATTGACTTTAATGGTCAATTGATTTTCAATAGTTTAATCAATAAATATCCTGAATAAAAAGGAACAAACTACTCTTAACTGCTACAGAGTGATTGAAGCTCAAAAATAGTATGCTAAGTGAAAGAAGCCAGACACAGAACACCTCATAATTACATTTATATGTAATTTCCAAAAAAGAGGCAGATCGGTAGAAATGGAAAGCAGAGCAGTGGTTGCCTAAGGCTAGGAAGTGATAGCGTGATTGACTATACATAGGCACAGTGTATATGGAGATGATGAAAATGTATAAACTGGACTGTGGTGATGGTTGTATAACTCAATAAATTTATTTAAAAACATTGAGTTGTGCAGTTCAGTGGACGAATTTGATGCTATATAGTTTATATCACTAACGCAAAAAAAAAAAAAAGGAGAGGGGTAGGAAGTCAAGAGCACACAAAGATGACTGAGGAGGAGTGGCCAACAAAACTCATTTTTCATTTCACACATGGGTGGTTCTTATCTTTGCTTTTTCAACTTATCTTTATTACACAAGTAATCTATCACGTATGTTCATATATGTTTTTGCCTTTAGAAATTCATGTAAGCAAGATAGAACAGAAAAAAAAATCTCATGTAAATCCTGGTATGCAAATAAGCATCTTAGAATAGAAAATATTCTTCCAAACTTATTTTATATGTTTGTTTATCTGTCTCTTTATACTGAAATTTCCTGCCTTATTTTTAAGAAACAAATTTTTTTTCTACTCCATTGATTAGGATATTTCTAAAGATCCTTGTGAGTTAATAAATGTATAGTATATTCACATAAATTAATTTGTGTTAATTTGCAGGAATGGTTCCCCAAGGTGAGGCCACCTTTGCTCCATCTCTCAGCCCTGGGAGCTCCATGGTGCCGATGCCAATCCCTCCTCCTCAGAGCTCTCTGCTCCAGCAGACTCCACCTGCTTCTGGCTACCAGTCACCAGACCTGAAGGCCTGGCAGCAAGGAGCAATGGGAAACAACAAGTAAGACAGTTTTTCCCCCAAGCATCCCCGATACTGTGCACATAAAAACAGCCATTCCTTCACAATCTAAATAGAAGATTATTGGCTACTGCAATTTGAAAAATCAAAGAACTGAATTTTATATTATCAGCAAAGAAAAATGATAATTTTTAAATCCTTTGAGTGATTCATAAGGCAAATTTGTATGTTTACAGTAGAGAAAAGTGGTCTAGTGGCCCTCCATCTTTCATCCCACCCCCAGCACACCTATGGAATATGATTGATTTCCTTGAGGAACAGAACTTCCCTGGAACAGGTGTAGAAATGGGTACTTATAAAAAAGTCTTTCTTTATAAAAGCACTTAAAAATCTAAAGCAAGAATGGCAAAATGTTAAAATTCAACAGAGCTGAATTCAGACAGGTTTCACTCTTCTCAGTATTTTTTAAAGGTTTCAAGGCTTCTTGAGTCATTCTGCCTTACCCAGCTTTTTGTTTTTTTTGTTTTTGTTTTTTTTTTATCCTCACCTGAGGACATTTTTTCATTTTTTGTTCAGATAGAGTAGGAGGGAGAGAGAGGAAGAGAGAGAGAGAGAAACATCGACGTGAAAGGGACACATCGAGTGGCCGCCACCCGCACGACCAACCAGGGCCGGGGACAAACTGCAACGGAGGTACATGCCCCTAGCGGGAACCGAACCCGGGTCTCTCTGGAGCGCAGGCCGACGCTCCAACCGCTGAGCCAAACCGACCAGGGCTTACCCAGCTTTTTGAATCTAGATTTTCAATGCCTCCATCTTGCCCATTTTGCTTAGAATTATCTCACTAAAGTCATTTCCCCCCAAATCTGGCTGATGAACTTTTCACACATCATTTGAGTTTTCTAAGGGTTTTAATTTGGTTGTATCTTGGTTCTAATGACAGGGAAGCCATTTGATCTGACAGCATAATAAGTAAGGCAGTTAAAGTTGAAAACTCAAGACCATATTCTCTTAAAGTTCACTGAAAGGTGAAAGAGGAAATCTTGTGAGAGAACTATGTAGCTCTCAGTGAAGACTGTGTAAAAAACTGTGTAGCTCTCAATGGGGACTGGGTGTAAATTAGGTAGAAATGGAACTCTCTACATAACATGCAAGAAGAATTTAGTCTCCTAATGTATTCTAATCCCAGCTTCCTAAACCCACTTAAGATTTCATGGTCTATCATTGTAATTACTCCCTATAGGCACTCTCAACTCCCTTGCTCAGCGCTCCCTCTTTCGCACCTGTGCCTGGCAAAGTGCTCCTAATGAAATCCAGTTTAAACTCTTGCTCCATAGCTACACTTAGCATTTAAATGTGGCTTGAAAAAAACAGTCATGCTGACAGGTCTGTTCCCCTTGACAATTAAATTCATTAAAAGACTATACTCTGTCACTTCCTCTCCTCCCATTCCTTGTTGAACCACCCAGACTTTTCATCCCTACCACTCCACCAAAAGTATTCTTGTCAAGGTCCTTATGCCAAGAGCAGCAGTGATCATTGGTAGCACTTGACATAGTCAAGCATTTATTCGTTCTTGGCACTCTTTCTTCATTTGGTTTCTGGAACAACTTTCCTTTTGAAATGTGACTCTCCTATTCTCTCAATTTCCTCATCTCCCTGACCTCCATTTGAGGGCCACAGAGCTTCAAAGACCTCTTCCCCATATCTACTCCCTTGGTTATATCATCCAATCTTATTGCCATACATGCTATCTCTGTGCTATGACTCCCAGATACAAATCTCCAGCCCAGACTTCTTCCCTGAACACCATACTGTATATACAACTATCTAATCGACATCTCCACATAGAAGTCTCATAGGCATCTCAGACAACATGATGAAAACTAAGTGACATTCTTCCTGAAACATGTTCCTCTTCTACTTTTCCCCATCTCAGTAAACAATTCCATTTTTCCAGTTTTCAGAAGAACACCTTTTCTCTTTTTCTTACATCCCACATCAAATATTTCATCAGCCAAAAATGTCATCTTCTTAGCAGCTCTCACATATTAACTGTCCCACTTGCACACTTTGGTGCAGGTCACCATCCTCTTTTTCCTGGCCCATTGCAGTAGCCTCCTGTCTCCAAGCATCCACCCTTGCTCCACTATAGCGATCTTCAGCCAGAGTGATGCTTTTAAAACACGAGGTCGTGTGTCAGTCAGTTCTTTATTCAAAATTCTCCAGCTTACTCAACGTACAATATAGGGCTGTAAAACCCCACTTAATCCTGTTCCTGGGTACTTCTCTGACCTCATCTGCTATTCTCATCACTCAGCCTGCCACACTGGCTTCTGTTTATTCTTCTGTTCCTCAGATGTGCCAAGTACATTGCAAACTCAGGACCTTTGCATTTTTAAATCCCTCTGCTGGAATGTTCTCTCAGTAGTCATGGTTTGCTCTCTCACACTTCAAGTCTCTACTTAACGTCACCTTGTTAAACATAGATATTGAATGTCACCGTAGTAAACTTCCCTGACCATCATTTCTAAAACAACACCATCCTCCCCTGCTCTCCCGCCTCCCCTTTCCCTTCTTCAGTGCTTAACACTTGACAGATGGTGTGTTAGTTTGTTTATTTATGATCTGTCTCTCCAACTAAAACATAAGCTTCATAAGCGTAAGGACTTTCTTTTTATTTACTTCTGTATGTCCATCCTCTAGAACAGGTAAGACTTAATATATGTCTCTTGAACGAATGAGTGCAGATTTCCTATTCCTACCTAAGTCACTTCTTGGATTCAGATTCAGATGTGGACTTGAGTTTTGTAGTACTTCAGCAGTTTCTGTGAACTTTGACTTTCCCAAATCATTTGAGAAAGAAAATAATTATCACCAGCTCTTCAAACATTCACACTTGCTTATCTGGTTCATGTGTAGAAGCTTATTAGTAATACAGGCAGCATATATTTTGTGACCACACACTGTCTCTGTTGCACAGTGCAAGGTAGCACAAGGAATGGGGAAATAGCCCCTGCTATCAAGTTACCAAGAGTCTAGTTGGTGAGAGGAGTAGGGTGAAGAGAAGTAATACATAAAACAAAGAATCATTAAGTAGAATGATGTGTTCAGAGACAGTATAATGTGATTCTTTTTCATTATCTCTGGTGGCAAGAGGACAAAAGGGTTAAACCAAATCTGTTTATTCTGGAACTAGGCAGCTTTCTGTGTAACACTAGTTGGGAGGGAGAGTCCTAGTGCTTATTAGCATTTTAAAGGCTAAGAAGGCCTGTTGCTTAACACTTTGCTTCTCAGACTTACTTCTCCAGGAATTCCTCCCTGCTTGTTAGTACCTGTCATGTCTGTGGAAGCCTCTTTAGACCAAAGTCTTAATTTTTCCCTTTCCCCCCACCCTGATTTAGGGGCTGCCTTATGCTAGCTTAAGGAAACTGATGACTGCCATGGGGCCCACCAGAAAAGCAGAGGGAGGGGTCCATCATGCATTGGGCGTAGGGTGCCAGTAAACCCACAGTCCATTCCAGGACCTGGAACAGTGACTGATGGCACACACCAGATTGGTCTTCTTCCCATGGTGGGAGAAACTAAAATGGAACTATTGGCAGGAGCAGTTTGAAAGAACTTAATGTATAGTCCCAAATATAAATTTGACAAGAAATTAAAGCCTAATCTTTCTCTACTAAGTATGACATCATCGCAGTCCTTGAAGCTTCTGCATGCATTCATTAACTTACATAAAGCCCTGAGCTTCCACAGTGGTGACTGATCTGTCAGTTGACAAATGAGCATTGTCTGAGGCAGAAATGTTCTCATTGGAAAGTGGACAGTAGACTAATAGGTTTTTTCTCTCCTTTAGTTGTGGGGACACTGCCTCACAAGCGTACACTGCAGATATTAACGGTTTACAGGTGCATTATTGGTCATTTCCTACGCAAATAATTTTCTTTTACTTGTGTTTTATAATTACTTGGGGAATATTTGCTACTTTGCTTCAGACATGATGAATAGGCTGTTTCTCAGCCTGTTGATGCCAGTATGATTACCTTAACCTGCCGGAAGCTATCCTGCTTACCTCCCAAGAGCTAGCAAGGAATAGATAAGCCATTGATGGGGCAAATCATTTTTTTAGTTAAATTCTCCATAATTAACATTAAACCAGGTAGCATTTTATACCAGCAGCTTATTGTTTAACAATTGATAGATAATCATACAATATTTGGTGTTTTGTAGAACTTACAAAAGACACAATTCATACATTTGCCTTTAGATGTGTATTATCTGTATCACATAGAATTTGGGGGGTTCACATATAAAGTTTTAAGTTCTATTTACTTAGAGTTTATCCCATCCTATTTTACCTACTAATAGAAACTGGTTTAACATTTGAGATCTTAGAACCATTTTAATGGTTAAATGAGGAAACTTCAGTTATCTGGAAGATTTACTTATGTGGGAAACCTTTCTTAATTATTCAGATAATTGGGCTTATCAACTCTGATACTAGGCCAGATGATTGTAACTTAAAATGAGCTATTTTTAGTTATTAAACCCCTTGGGCAGAGTTCAAAATGCATTTGAATTATACTCAATCCTTAAACATTATAATAAGAGAAAGAATATGTATAACTTAAGAATGTAAAATGTGTTCTTTGGAATTCCATCTAGTAATTAAGAAATAGAGTCCAGTCACATTATCCCCATGTTCATGATCAGTGGATGTAATCGGGATTGTTTTTGAGTTAACAGTGTATTCAGTCAAGCTGTCCAGAACCAGCCCACGCCTGCACAGCCTGGAGTGTACAACAACATGAGCATCACCGTGTCCATGGCAGGTGGAAACACAAATGTTCAGAACATGAACCCAATGATGGGTCAGATGCAGATGAGCTCTTTGCAGATGCCAGGAATGAACACTGTGTGCCCTGAGCAGGTAAGTGGCACAATTGGCACACTTGCTACACCCACACCACATCATACCACACCACAAGTTATTATTCTAAGGAAAGTCAGGCGTGTTCACAGTTAGTCATCAAAAATAACCACACTTCTTTATTCTTTCCCACTATCTTTTGATAATAACTATCCCTTAAGATATACGATGGAAATTTTGACAGTCATAAGATTTTAGTCTCGGGAGATTTTAGTGTTTTAGATTTATTATAAAATTATACATATAATACATTGGCTTGGAACTTACTTATATTCTGAACACATTTTCTTCATTTCTCCCTTTCAGTTTAACATTTATTTAGTACTTGCTATGTGCAAAGATAGCTCTATAGGAGATAATATTAACAAGCTAGGGAGATACAGCATGAACAAAGGATCAGTTGAATAGTAGGACAAAACAGCTGTGTTTGTGGACCCCCACAGGACTATACATATTCTGTCAGATGAGGGGTATATACAGTTAACTACTGAAGGTGTAAAGGAAAAAGGTCCTGATTATCACAGCATGATCTAGACAGGAATAGAAGTTGAAAAGCCTAATGAATGTTAAAGGGATGTTTGTATTATATTTAGAGCAGAAATAATGTGATAAGCTTTTTAGGGGTGTTGCAGGCCATCTAAATGTTCAGAGTTTATCCTGGAGTCTCCTAAAGATTTTTAAAGAGAGTATGACTAAATTCAAAGTGATATTTAAGAAGATCATTGGGTTAACTCCCTCTAGTATTATTCTCATTATCAACAATCACAAAGTAGACTGTGGTGATTAGGCTATGACCATGTAGCCATAATTTACAACAAATCTTAAAAACATGTAAACACTGATTACCTTTTCTATAGAATTCTTTTCTGATATTAATTTTTTTTAAATCCCTATTCCCCAGGTATTATATAGTAAGCCTAAAGAGGTTAGCAGGGAAAAAGCAAATAACTTAGTGATCTATATCTTATAGCAAAATAAAAGAACTAGCCCTGCTGGTGTGGCTCAGTGGATTGAGCGTCATCCCATGGACTGAGAGAGGTCCTGGTATGATTCTCGGTCAGGGCACATACCCGGGTTATGGACTCGATCCCCAGTAGGGGGCGTGCAGGAGGCAGCCAATCGATGGTTCTATCTCACATCAATGTTTCTATCTCTTTCTTCCTCTCTATTAAAGAAAATTCAATAAAAATATTTTTTTAAAAAACAAAACTACATAGGATTTCTTGTTCTTGTTATCTTGTTTTTATTCAGTTATTCGAGTTATTCACTATCTACAGTAGGTTAAAACAAAATAATAAATATAATGAAGTAGGTTAAAGAATATACATTTAAAGTATATTTTTTATATAGTGGGTCTTGCTTCTTTTTATTCAATTTGACATTCTCTGCCTTTTCTTTTCTTTCTTTTTTTTTTTTTAATTCCTCACCTGAGGATACTTTTCTATTTATCATCAGATAGAGTGGGAAGGAGGTAAAGAGAGAGAGACAGAGAGAAACATCAATGTGATAGAGCCACATCGACTGGTTGCCTCCCCCACGACCTGACCAGGGCCGGGGTCGAACCACAACCAAGGTACGTGCCCTTGACCAGAACTGAACCCGTGACTCATTGCTCCGCAGGTCAACACTCTAACCACTGAGCCAAACTGGCCAGGGCTCTCTGCCTTTTCATTGGAGTGGTTAGCCCATTTACATTTAATGTGATTATTGATATGTAGTTGTCCCTTGCCACTTCGCGCTTCAACTTTCGCGGCTTCACTCTATTGCGGTTTTTTTTTAATACTATACTATATTTGAAAAAACCGTGATAGAGTGAAGCCGCGAAAGTTGAAGCGCGAAGTGGTGAGAGACGACTGTATATAAATAAAGAATCCTACTTCGCGGAAATTCATTTATCTCAGTAGAGTCTGGAACTGATTAACCGCGATAAATGAGGGCCAACTGTGGTTGGATTTAAATGTCTCATTTTTGTTCTTTTTGTTTCATCGCTTGCCTTTTAAAAAATGTAATTGAATATTTAAATTTATTTTGTTTCCTTTGTTGGCTTTGTGTGTGTGTGTGTGTTGTATAATTTTATTGGTTGCTTTAGAATTTACAGTATTCATCTTTACCTTATCATCTGCCTTCAAGTAATACTACATCGCCTCATATATAATACAAGAACTTCACAATAGTTTATTTCCATTTCTCCCCTCTTGTGCTGTTGTTGTCTCACATATTATGTCTACATATCCCACAAAATAGTGTTAGTACTTTTACTTTAAATAGTCAATTATATTTTCTAAAAATTTAAAGAAGTCTTTTGTATTTACCAGTGTAGTTATTTTCAGCATTCTTCATTTTTTTGTGTAGATACAAATTTCCACCTGCTGTCATTTTCCTTCCGCCTGAAGGTCTTTATTTAACCATTTTTATAGTGTTGGTCTGCAGGAGATGAATTCTTTCAGCTTTTGTAAATGTGTGGAAAATTTTTGTTTCTCCTTCATCTTTGAACATTCTTTTCACTGAATTCTAGGTTGGCAGTTTTAGCTTTTAATACTTTAAAGATGTTGCTCCATCAAAGTATTTCTTTTTTTCTTTTCTTTTTCTTTTTTTTTTTTTGCAATTTTATAACTTTATTTAACAATCAACAGTCAGTTCTCATCCACATTAACTGTTTGTAGATTTTTGAAAGTGGTAACAGGTACATAGGTGACCAATGTATAGAGCTTGTTTGGTGAATCTTCATCCTCGTTATGTTTCCTGGACAACCGCACCCGGATATAGTATGGCACGTTCCTTATTCCTTTGGCCCAGACAGCTTTGTTCAGCCTGGTGTCAATGCGTACATCTGGAGTTCCCATCTCCTTCATGGCAAATTTCCGGATCTCCTTGAGTGCTCAAGGGGCACGCTTCTTGAAACCCACTCCATGGATGCGCTTGTGAATGTTGATGGTGTACTCTCTGGTCACTACTTCGTTGATGGCAGAACGGCCCTTCTTCTTCTCCCCACCCGTCTTTGCGGGAGCCATTATGCCGGCCCGAGTTGGAAAGAAAGCTCCATTGAAGTATTTCTGATGAGATATCTGCTGTCATTTAATCTTTGTTCCTCTGTACATGTTGATTTTCCCTCCTCTAGCTACTTTTAAGATTATTCACTTTATTCCTGGTTTTAAGCAATTTAGTTTTGATATGCTTTAATGTGATTTTATGCCTGGTTCTTATGCTTGATTAGGCTTCAGTTAGCTTCTTGATTTATAGATGTGTATTTTTCGTCAATTTTGGGAAATTATCAGCCATTATTTCTTCAAATATTTTTCTTGTCACCAGCCCCCACCCCTTCTTCAGAGACTCCAATTACACATTGTAGTAGGCCACTTGAAGTTGCCCCACAGCTCACTGATTCTCTGGGTTTGGGGGTTTGGGGAGTGGTGTGAGGTCAGCCATTTTTTCTCTCTGTGTCTCATTTTGGATAGTTTCTATTGCTGTAGCTTCAGATTCTCTGATCTTTTCTTTGGCAGTATCTGACCTGTTAATTTTATCCAATGTATTTTTCATCTCAGACATTGCTATTTTCATCTCTAGAAGTTCAGTTTGGTTTTTTTTTTTTTTTTTTTTTTATCTTCCATATCTCTAACATGTTCCTCTCTCTTCTTGAACATACAGAATATGGTTATTATAATAACTGTCTTAATATTCTTGCCTATCAGTTCTATCATCTGCATCATTTTGGAGTTGCTTTCAATTGATTGACTCTTCTTTTCATTACAGCTTGTATTTTTCTGCTACTTTGCATGCTTGATCATTTTTTATTGGATTTTAGACATACGAATTTTACCTTGTTGATATTGCTATAAATATTCTTGGGCTTTGTTTTGGGAAGTGGTTAAGTTACTTGAAAACAGTTTGATCCTTTTGGACCTAGCGTTTGTTTTTTTTTTTTAGTAGGACCAGAGCTATATGTAGTATAGGGCTAACTATACCCTACTTACTACTGAGGCAAAACATTTCTAGTACGCTACTTCATTCTGCATGAATTATGTTTTCCACTCTGGCTGGTGGGATCAAGACCTATTCCCAAAATCGTCAAACAACAAGTGTTGGCGAGGGTGTGGAGAAAAGGGGACTCTAGTCCACTGCTGGTGGGAATGCAGACTGGTGCAGCCACTGTGGAAAACACTATGGTGTTACCTCAAAAAATTAAAAATTGAACTGCCATTTGACCCAGTGATCCCACTTCTAGGAATATACCTTAAGAAACCTGAAACACCAATCAGAAAGAATATATGTACTCCCATGTTCATAGCAGCACTATTCACAATAGCTAAGATCTGGAAACAGCCCAAGTGCCCATCAGTGGATGAATGGATAAAAAAGCTGTGGTACATATACACAATGGAGTACTATGCAGCTGTAAGAAAGAAAGATCTCTTATCCTTTGAGACGACATGGAGGGACCTCGAGAGTATTATCCTAAGCGAAACAAACCAAGCAGAGAAAGAAAAATATCACATGATCTCACTCATTTGTGGAATATAATAAACATAACAGTATGGGGAACAGGGTAGACCCAGAGATGTGAAAGTAGGGTACAGACTGACAACCCTCAGAAGAGGGCGTGGGGGGGGGAGGGAAGAGATAAACCACAGAACTTATACGCATGTATGCATAACTGATGGACATGGACAACAAAGCTGGGGACGGGGTGGGGGGATGGGGAGGAGGGTGTCAATGGGGAAAAAAGGAGAAACATCTGTAACAAAAATAAATTAATAAAAAATAAATAAATAAAAAAAAATTAAAAAAAAATAATAAATAAAATTTAAAAAAAAAAAAAAAAAAAAAGACCTATTCCCAGCTGTTTGTGATCTTTGGAGATTATTCCATGTAATTCTTTTCAGGTGAATCTTTTCTGTGCTTTGGGTAATTCCCTGACATCCATTAGCTGATCAGTACTAAGCTGTAGACTTGAGGGGGTCTGCAGAGCTTCAGAACTTTCTCTCTGTATAGCTCTCTCTCATCAGATATTCTGCCCTGTGAATTCCAGCTACCTTGGCCATCTCAGACTTCCAGCTGCATCTTCTCAATTCAGGAAGCCTGCCAGGCTCTGCCTGGGTTCCCTGTCCCCATGCTACAGCCTGGAAATTCTCTCTAGGCAATGGGCTGAGGTAATCATAGGACTCACCTCACTTGTTTCCCAGCTCTTGGGGATAACTTTCTTTTATTGCCTTTGTCCAATGTCTTGAGTGCCTTCATTTTTATGTATTTTGTCTAATTTTTAGTTGATTCAGGCAGAGGATAAATCTGATCCCTGTTACTGAATCTTCACTGGAAGTGGAAGTCTTCTGCTACTTAACTTTTGTGTGTGTGAATTAACTTTTTTCTTTTTTAATTTTTTTTCTTTGTTGGTTTTAGAGAGAGAGGAAAGGAAAGGAGAGATAGAAACATTGATGAAAGAGAACATCAATTGGCCTCCTCCAGCATTGCCCCCCTTTGGGGATTGGGCCCACAACCTGGGCATGTGCCCCGACTGGGAATTGAACTGGTGACCTCTTGGTGCTTGGGTTGACGCTCAACCACTGAGCCACACCAGCCGGGCTGAATTAACTTTTTATTGAAGTATCATATATAAGAATATACAAAAAATATACAGTTAGATAAATTTTCACAAACTGAATACACCTTTATAACTACCACTCAGATCAATATTACCAGCACCCAGAGGTTTTCCTCACGCTCCCTTACACGTCACTCCCCATCCCTACAAAGGGATCCACTATCCTGGCGGCTAACAAGATAGTCAGTTGCTAAGCTTTTTTTTTTAAATACAGAGACATTAGTTTTAATTTTTTTTTTCTTTATTGATTTTAGAGAGAGGGGGGAAGGGAGAGAGAGAGAGAGAAACATTGATGAGAGAGAATATCGATTGGCTGCATCCTGCATGCCCCCTCTGGGGATTGGGCCCACAACCTGGGCATGTGCCCTGAGTGGAAATCAAACTGGCGACCTCTTGGTGCATGAGTCAATGCTCAACCACTGAGCCGCTCCAGCTGGGCAGTTGCTAAGCTTTTTATTTCTGCTGTCCTTCTATTACATTTCTGTCAGTGAGATTGTTTTTCATTGAAGAGTTTGAACTTCAGCTTAAAAAACTATCTTGTAATTTGGTCTTGTACTTATCTTTAATAGATAAATGATTCAGCACTGAGACACACAGGCCTCTACTGCAACCAGCTTTCATCTACCGACCTTCTCAAAACAGAAGCAGATGGAACCCAGGTCAGTAAGAAACTTCTAAGCCCAGAGCTGTCAAATGCACTCTAGAGACACAGGAAACTTTGTGCAGCGTCATGGTTAAGAGCCCGACCTTGGGAATCAGACCTGGATGTGAGTCCTGGCCCTACTCTTCTTAGCTGTGTCATCTTGGGCATGTTAGGGAACTTTCCTGAGCTGCTGTATAACCAATAGAACTAACAAGATACCTGCTTATAGGATTGTTGAGAGGGTTAAATGAGATAAGCTTTCAGGGGTTTAATTTAATGTAGCCACTAACTATTATTTTGTAAATAAACACAGTGCTCAAATTCATGTGTAATCAAAATACCTCAAAAGATCTCAGTAAATTCAAATAAAACAAAATGTCTGCTGTGTACTCTGCCTCCTTATTAGAAGTTTGTTTTAAAATAATATAAAAAGCATGGGTGGCCACTTTTTTGTATTAACCTAAATTTAGAAATGTTGGAAGTTTTAATTTACCACAGTAACTTTGGTTTAGCCTTTAGTGTCTTAATAGTTAAAAAAAAATTTTTAATACCAGCATTATGCTTAAGGTGGCGATACAAAGAAACATAAGACATGTTTGCCCTTTAGGTGAACTGTACAAAGAAGTGAGGAAGCAAAGTTAGATTTGTGAAATGCTTATGATTTGCCAGGCACTGTGCTTTATCTCATGTAAGCCTCACTATAACCCTAGGAAGGAGGTAGTATTCCTTTTTTTCACAGATGAAGAAACCTGATGGGATTTAACTATATGCACAATTCACAAAGCTAGAAAGTGGCAGAGCTGTGATTCAAACCCAGGTCTTTCTAACGCCAAAGTCCATGCTCTTTCTGCTGTACCACTTAGGGCCTGTTGAAAGAAAAAAAATATAGATATAGACATATGCACATAAATTGTCACGTAATCAAACAAGGCAAACTCAAATTTTCGTTACAAGTAACAAGAGCTATAAGGGTTAAAAAAAAAAAAAAGGAGAAATTGTTGAGAGGGTTAGAAGAGCATTTCCACAGGAGGTGGGACTGGACTGGGCCTTGAAGGGTAGTTAGCAAGGCCAAGTGAAGGAGAAAGGTATTCTGGTTGATTGTTGGAGGTTGGGGTGGGGGTGAACTTGGAAGTGGAGGGGATTAGAAGTGAAGTGGAGGGCACAGAGATGGGGAAACAGTAATATCTTAGCATAGTCCTGGGAAACCTTAATCACGGAAGGAAGGTAAAGGTTTTGTAATAAGAATTCATAAGAATTAAAATTGGTAAAGTAGGTTGGGGCAAACTTCCAGGGGCCTTGAATGCTAAACCTAGGGATTTGGATTCAGTCCTGCAGAAGAAGCGTCACCCCTGAAAGGGAGCAGTGATCCAAGTGCCCACTTAGGCTTCACCTGGCAGGGAGGAGGGGAGAGGAAGAGCCTGGGCAGCAGCTCAGGAGGAAAAAGATCAGTTAGGAGCATTAGGAAATGTCCATAGTTGAGCATTAGGAAATAGGATCTGAGTCCTGTAGGGCTGAAGAGAGGGGATTTTGCGATGGTGAAGAGGAAGTTTTCATTCACCAGAAGTTATTTCTTTCCTTCTTTCTTTCTTTCTTTCTTTCTTTCTTTCTTTCTTTCTTTCTTTCTTTCTTTCTTTCTTTCTTTCTTTCTTTCTTTCTTTCTTTCTTTCTTTCTTTCTCTCTCTCTCTCTCTCTCTTTCTTTCTTCTTCTTCTTTCTTTCTTTTCTCTTCTCTTCTCTTCTCTTCTCTTCTCTTCTCTTCTCTTCTCTTCTCTTCTCTTTCTTTTCTTTCTCTTCTTTTCTTTCTCCTTACCCAATGATATTTTTTCCATTGGTTTTTTTTTTTTTTTAGAGAAAGTGTAAGCCAGGGAGGGAGAGAAGAAGGGGGAGAGAGAGAGAGAGAGAGAGAGAGAGACTTCGATGTGAGAGAGACGCATCAATTGGTTGCCTTCCACATGTGCCCTGACCAGGGTCAGTTATTGAACCTGCAACCCAGGTACATGCCCTTGATTGGGAATTGAACCCAAAACCTTTCAGTGCACAGGCCAACACTCTAACCACTGAGCCACACTGGCCAGGGTTTCACTAGAAGTTTGTGGGTTTTTAACTTATCTTTATTGTTGAATGTATTACAGATGCCCCCCCTTTTTTCCCCATTGACCCCCTCCTCCCCAATCCTGCCCCCCTCCTGCCTTCCCCACACTATTGTCAGTGTCCATTGGTTATGCATATATGCATAGAAGTTCTTTGGTTTATCTCATCCCACCTTTCCTCCCCACTTCCCTTTGAGGTTCATCAGTCTAACAACCAATTTGTACTTCTTAATTCCTTCATCTTTTTCACCCAGTCCCCCGCCCCATCTGGCAAGCAACAAAAAGTTCTCTGTATCTAGGAGTCTGTTTCTGTTCTGCTTGCTCATTTTGTTTGTAGATTCAGTTGTTGAAAGATATGTATTAATTGCCATTTTATTGTACATATTTTTGTTCTTCTCCTTCAAGAAGACCCTTCAACATTTCATATAATACTGGTTTGGTGGTGATGAACTCCTTTAGCTTTTTCTTGTCTGGGAAACTCTTGATATGTCCATCGATTCTAAATGATAGCTTTGTAGGATAGAGTAATCTTGGTTGTAGGTCCTTGCTTTTCATCACCTTGAATATCTCTTGCCACTCCTTTCTGGCCTGCAAAGTTTCTTTGGAATAATCAGCTGACAGTCTTATGAGAGCTCCTTTGTAGGTAACTAACTGCTTTTCTCTTGCTGCTTTTAAGATTCTCTTTGTCTTTAACCTTTGGCATTTTGATAATGATGTGTCTTGGTGTGGACTTCTGTGGGTTCATCTTGTTTGGGACTCTGTGCTTCCTGGACTTGTATGTCTATTTCCTTCACCAAGTTAGGGAAGTTTTCTGTCATTATTTTTTCAAATAAGTTTTCAATGTCTTGCTCTCTCTCTTCTCCTTCTGGCATCCCTATGATGTGAATGTTGGCATGCTTGAAGTTGTCCCAGAGGCTCCTTATACTATCCTCATTTTTTTTTTTTATTCTTTTTTCTTTTTGCTGTTCTGATTGGGTGTTTTTTGCTTCCTTATATTCCAAATCGATGGTTTGCTTCTTGGCTTTAGCTACTCTACTATTGAATCTGTGTAAATTATTCTTTATTTCAGTTAGTGCATCCTTCATTTCTCATTGGTTCTTTTTTATGCTGTTGATGTTTTCACTAAGTTCCTTGGAGGTCTCCTTAAGTTCCTAGAAGGTCTCACTAAGTTCCTTGAAGTTCTCACTAAGTTCCTTGAGCATCCTTATAACCAGTGTTTTGAACTCTGCATCTGATGGATTGCTTATCTCCATTTTGTTTAGTTCTTTTCCTGGAGTTTTGTTCTTTTCGTCCATTTGGGGCATGTTTCTTTGTCTCCTCATTTTGGCTGCTTCCCTGTGATTGTTTCTATGTATTAGGTAGAGTTGCTATGTCTCCTAGGCTTCGTAGGGTGACCTGTTATTGTAGGTGTCCTGTAGGATCCAGGTGCACAACCTCCCTGCTCACCCCAGCTGGGCCCTCAAGGTACACCCCTAGTGTGGACTGTACACCCTTCTGATGTAATTGAGTCTTGATTGCTGTTGGCACATCAGTGGGGGAGGGATTTACTCAGGCTAATCAGCTGCAAGGACTGGCTGTGCCCACTGACCACTGGCCTCTGACTGCCTTGGAGGATCAGCAGTGTAGGGGCCCACCACACAGAGCAAGACTTACTTCATCAGGGCTCTGATACCCACTGAGTCCACTCATTGAGTGTGTCTCTTGTGGAGGTGGTTGGGTGGTGGTGTTTCGATGTGGTCTGAAGCTGCCCACTGGGTGTGCTGGCTCTGGGGCAAGGGCAGCCACTGCCTGTGTTCTATCCAGGGCCACCTGGCATAAGCTACAAAGTGATCTGCTGATGGCTGCTTCTTGTGTTGGACTTGGAGGTGCCCAGGAAAAGCCAAGTTGTGAACCAAGGCTGGCTGCTTCTAGTGCCAGGCCTGGGGCCACTTAACAAGAGGTATGGGGCTCGCTGAGACCAGATGCTGCTTATTTGAGAGATTTTAGGAAACTCTGAAGCAGGATCCAAGACAGGCCAATCCTGTGGTAAAGCCACTGGGAAAAGCTTGGTTGGGCCTGAAAGTTGGGTGGGGCAGGGCCTCAGGGAATCACTAGGGCAGGGCAAACAGTGTGAGCCAGGTTGCTGGAGTCCAAGATATGGCGCCCAGTCTGTTGGCCTCCTGGGGAAGGGCTCACCAAAGGAACAAAGGCCTCCCACAGCACATCTGTCTGAGAGAAAGCTGCCTCTCCAGCCCTGGTCCCGAAGCCAAACATCTCAGTTCTTCCCTGTTTCTCTCTGGTACCTTTCAAGCTGCCTTCTCTCTGAGCTTAGAGGGAGCAAGTCCAAGTAAATCCGTGCACGGGCCCTTTTTTTTTTATTGCTCAAACAAGAGGACACTTTTGCATTCATCTTCAGATAGAGCGGGAGGGAGAGAGCGAGGAAGAGAGAGAGAGAAACATCGATGTGAGAGAGACATATCAAGTGTTTGCCACCCACATGACCCCAACCGGGGCCAGGAACAAACTGCAGCCAAGGTACGTGCCCTTAGCGAGAACCGAACCTGGGACTCTCTCTGGTCTGTGAGCCGACACTCTAACTACTGAGCCAAACCAGCCAGGGCAATGTGCATGGGCCCTTTAAGAGGAGCTGCCTGTGATGCCAGAAGCCTCAGCCTCCCTCAGCCTCAGTTCCCGCTCGTTTTTCCAGCCAGAAGTTATGGGAACTTCTCTTCCTGGCACTGGAACCCTGAGCTGGGCACCTGGTGTGGGACGGGGACCCCTCACTCTTCAGGGAGGACCTTCTCAGCCGAGGTACCCTCCTGATTTTTATCCACCACATGTGGGTGTGGAACTACCCCATCCACGCCTCCGCCCCTCTTACCAGTCTGGATGTGGTTTCTTCTTTAATTTCGTAGTTGTAGGACTTCCATTCAGCTTGATTTCAGGCGGTTCTGAATGATGGTTGTGCTACAGTTTAGTTGTAATTTTGATGTGGTTGTGGGAGGACGCGATACCACGTTTTCCTATGCCACCATCTTGACCGGAAGTGTCTATGGGTTTTTTTAAATATGTTTTTATTTATTTTTTGAGAGAGAGAAAGGGAGAGAGAGAGAAAAAAAACATCAATGTGAGAGAAAAACACTAATCAGCTGCCTCCTGCATGCCCCCACTGGGGATCGAGCCCACAACCTGGGCGTGTGCCCTGACTGGGAATTGAACTGGGACCTCAGTCTTTGGGGCGATGCTCAATACACTGAATCATACCAGCTGGGCTTCACTAGAAGTTTTTTAAAGTCTCATACCTACAGAGACTTATACTGGGCAGTTCAACAAATTTGTTGAAACAAAACGAACAAGTTTTAAAGTTCCTGAGCCCTGGGGGCCAGTATTTGACTTGAAGTAAAAACTATACTGGAAAATCGTTTTGGGGGAGGCGGTGGTGGGGGGTTTATTCTGGAAAATCTTAAGAGGTTGGGACTTGGCTCTCCCACCATCCTTCTCACCTTGCAAATCTGAAGTTTTGTTTGCGTCTTCCTTCACCTGTCTGTGAAGATGTGGCACTACTAGAAGTCCTTTGAGGTTTAGTCTAAGAGACCTCGTTTTTCAAGTTCAAAATGGCTGAAAAGTGTACATTTTAGTTTGGTTTAATCTTTTCAATCTTTTTAAAATTTCAGTATAGACTACCTTTTTAAAAAAGTATTTTTTAAAGAAGCAGAATTTTCTTTCTATGTTGTTTTTTTTTTGCCTTTGTCACGAATGTTTTTAAGTGTTTGAGGACAAAAACATCTTATGCTCTGCCCTAGTATTTCATAAGTTGAAACATATAAACCTGAAAGTTTACATTAATTATTTTTAAAAATCAGTATCTAAAAGCCCCATAGTTTGTGCTCATTGGCAGTTTCAGTGGCAGAATCATCTTTCTGTTGTAGCTCATCATGAAATCTCTCTTTGCTCCAATGTTTTTGTTTTTGCCAAACAAAAGTTTGGGAGTCAGTTAGAAATATAGAGACAAATGTACAGAAGAGGAGAAGGAAAAGAACAAGGATAGGATTGGGGGCTGGCTGTGTTTGGAGCACTTGGGTGAGGAGGAGGCGAAGCAGGAGAGAACAGGAGAAGAACGTGGAATAGAGAAGCAAGAAGAGGGCTGGAGGGAGATGGTTGACATGGGGAGAGAGAAGGCCAGGGGGAGCTCTAGAAGGAAAAGTAGGAATGAGGAGTTATAAAGAATTAAGGTGGGGGAGGGCACAGAGGCAGCTAGAGAATAGACTCAGAGAGTTTGTATGTTTTAGATACACAAGAAAGAGCCCTAAAGAAAACAACAAATGGGAGCATGTGGAGGCAAGAAGCAAAATTTGGGAAATTGGGGAAAGAGAAGATGAGGAGAGGGAGGCTAAGGAGAGAAACAATGCTAAGCTAAGTAGAGAGTTAATTCATCAAGCACTAAAAAAACTCAGAGATATCTGATTTTGCTGACGGAGAGTAGATTGGAGATGTTGCTGGATCGAGAGGACCAGGGGCTAGACTGATACAGCAATTAGATCATTGGATATTTGACATTTGGTCAGTGAAGGGTGATGGAAAACAACTTTTATTCAATTAGGATAAAATATTTTTCAGAAAAGCTGAGTGTAATTGGCATGAATTAGTGACGAATGGCCAAGAAAATGTATCACTAATCTAAAATACTTCAGGAACCTATTAAACACAAGACACAAATTTGCCAAAAGCTTGAGACACTTAGTTAGATGTACTTTGATGACTGAGAAGGCATCTCTGTTCTTGGTCTGGAACAGTCACAGTGCGATATTGGTCCTTATCAGTTCTACAAATGACTTTTTAATAAGACTGATTGGTAAAGACTAACTTCTGGTTTTGTTTTCCCGATTGAAAATGCTAGAACTATGCAACTGTAGACATTTTAAAAGAATACTTGTATTATTGCTGAAAGTAGTTAAAGGGAAAATTCACACTATTCTCAGCTAGTAGTTTACTGTTATTTTTAGCTAATGTGTTTAAATGGATTGTCTATCAGGAAAAAGAAGTTAAATATAAAATTGTACTGCTAATATTTTGTTGTAATTCTAAAGGCAATATATAAAGAAGCTGTGTAATAGTACATTTAGATACTACACAAACCTTCGGGACATTAACTTTAGTAATGCTGATGTCCTGTTACTGAATTGTGGTGGTTTTATTTTGCTAATACTGGGTTAAAGTCTTTAATCTTCTAACATCATAAAGATTTTTTTTATCCTACTAAAATCATCCATAGAATGCTTTTAAACCAGTTTTCCAAATAACGTGTGTGTGTTTTTTTAACCCACCACTGGATACCCAGTCTCTAAAACTGGGCTTTTCCCAATCTTGGCGGTATTAGCAACAATGCTCACTTTCGATATTGATGGCAACCCTGTAGGAGGCTTGACCATTCCGATTTTTATTTTATTTTTAAAGTGTGAACTTTCCAGAACCCTGAGCAAAATGAGTGCAGCGATTTTCTTTTTGTAGGACAAGAAGACAGAAGAGTTCTTCTCTGTGGTGACTACAGACTAGAGGAATGCTCTAGTGAGTTTCCACTTCAAGTAGTACCCACTCATAAGCCGGGGGGGCAGACCCTTCTGTCTAAACACATCTTTTATTTGTGTTCCAGCAGGTGCAACAGGTTCAGGTGTTTGCTGACGTCCAATGTACAGTGAATCTGGTAGGCGGGGACCCTTACCTGAACCAGCCTGGTCCACTGGGAACTCAAAAACCCACAACAGGACCACAGACCCCCCAGGCCCAGCAGAAGAGCCTCCTTCAGCAGCTACTGACTGAATAACCACTTTTAAAGGAATGTGAAATTTAAATAATAGACATACAGAGATATACAAATATATTATATATTTTTCTGAGATTTTTGATATCTCAATCTGCAGCCATTCTTCAGGTCGTAGCATTTGGAGCAAAAAAAAAAAAAAAGAGTACACTTTTGTTGGGAGATTGAGAGATGTTTTTGTTTCTTTGTAAAGGCCTTGGATATTAAAAAAATAAGGCAGAACAGTTGGACAATCTATTTCTTGAGCCAAATTTAATTATTCTTATTTTTATAATCAGTCATTGGCTTCTTATCTGGATGAAGGCCTTTGGAGGAGAACCAAAACGACAAGTTCCGAGGGGAAGAAGAGCTCCGCCTCCGCTGGCTCAGCTCCGACTCTGCCAGGAAGAAGGGCCTGTGCCTGGCCACCAAAGGCTGCCACGTGTCTCTAATCAACAGCCCTTCCTGACCCCCGGCAGCTTGTGTGTACAATCAGCTTCTTCTAGCAACTCTTTATCTGTTGGCTTCAAGAGAATATTTTGCCTCCACATATTTACCCTTTCTCCTTTTTTTAAAGATGGATTTAAACCAAGATGCCTCCAGGAACGAGGATGAAATGAGTATATTTAGAGGAATCCAAAAATACAGTTTGGGGAAAATGCAATAATTTTTGATGAGATGGGTGAAGGACAAGAAGCGAGTTCTGTCAATTATTGTAGATACAATTTTCTGATTAAATCTGGGAAAAGGCAGCCTGTTCTTTCTGCTTTTATTGTATTAACAGCTGAAGTAGCTAAAGTTATTTAAAATAAAATTAAATTTATGATCTAAGTAGCTTATTTTTCCCTTTAAATCTCACTGTAAATATATTTGATTTCTTGTAGAAATTTATTTCCTTCTGTTTAATTTTATGGCTTTATTATCATACTCTTGATTTTTCTATATTTGTGTGTGAAATATAACATTGATTGAATTGCAGTTACATTTGGCTAGTAATATTTCATTATTTTAGTAACTGTGACGCCATGTATGGATTTACTTTGGGGTTCAAATCAAAATGCCAACTGCCAGAAAGAGCTGTTCCAGACGAGCTAAAGCTCACTGCCCTAGAGTATCCCTGGGATCATCCACCTTGAGAGCAGTGTAAGGAATTGTCACCAGAAGTGCACAGGCTACTTGTACAGAGAAAAATTAGTACTCAAAGAAAATCTTCTTACTTTGTTATAGATTGACTTTGGGAATTTGAATTTTCGTCAGTGCAAATATAAATTTATTCTGCTCTGAGGCTAATTGGTACCATATGTTCCCTTTGTGTCTTGTCACTCTGCCACATCTTGTCTCATCCTGGCCTCTGAGTCAAGGATCCAGTGAACTGACTCTCTAGTTCTAGAAGTTCTACTGCAAGGCCAGGGAAGCTTGAGAAAGGTATTGTGGAAGAAGCAAAGGTAGACCCCCATCACTCGCCTTCACCTGCATTCCTGGGCCTGTGAATGATGACAACACCTGACATTGTGCACCAGCTACCTCTGCTTCCACAGCAGAGAAAAGGCCACAAGAACTAACAATGGAAGAGGAGCTTGGACTCAGACATCAAGGAAGAAGCCATTTTCCCAGGTCCTCCTTTCTGCATCTCACCACCCCTAGTTACAAATAACTCCACTGAACAGCATCTATTCAGAAAGTATAATACCGAATCGAAAGATTGGTGGAAGGGCTCACATGGGTAGCAACTATGAAAGAGAAATAGGACACTCACTTACAAACATAATCTCTTTTAGTTTTTTCAGAAAAATGCATCCCCGATGTCATTCATTTCCAGCTTGAAAGCCCAGCCATATTATTCTAGTCCCTACCAAACTGCTCTAGGATGTCATTTCTGTTCTGTTTGTGATATTTAGACTTGCAGACTTCAGGAAGTTCACTTTTAACTTCAGCATTCCAGATGAAGTTTCCTGACTCAGTGCTTTTGCATAAGGAACTAGAAAAAAAAAGTGGTAAGGAAAATTGGAGATGCTAACATCCTCTCCCATCCCAACTGCACCTTAAATATGCATGTCACCTTCAAGGTTTTATAATTGCACTGTTTGTTTTATGTATGTACAGATTGAAATTATTGCTACATTTGAGGAAAATAAAATTGCTTGCTTCTATGTAATTCCTGTCATTCCACAGGAAATGCACTTTTCCAGCTACTGAATAGAATTTGTTTAACAACATCATGGGTTGCCTCTTCATTTACAGGGAAGAAATGAAACCTACATCATGCAGGAATTGCCAAAGCCCAAAATGACTAATGGGTAATTAAAGGATAATAAAAGAAAGGATCCCTGAAGCCAAACATCCTCGAAGTCACCCTAATATGAACCAGTTCAGTGAAATTTGAGAAGGTCAAAATGAAGTCATGATAGTGGGCCTTGAAGAAATTCTGACTTTGACCATTTATCTGATGATTAAACACACTGGTCTGACAGTTTGTTACCCAGGAGATCGGGTCCAGGCAGCATTTCAGAGTTACAGGATACCATATCTCTCACAATTATTGGTTTTCATATACTAATATTTATTTTGCAGATGTCAAATCTTGAGGAGGCTCCTTCATTCTGATAATGCATTTTCTATTAGGCCCTGTTTCTTATTTGTGTCTTTTTAAGGCCGCTTAAATCCACTAATATCTGGCTAAGTAGGGCCTAGGTGAGGAGGGTAAGCAAGTGTGATACTTAGTAGAGGGCAGGGGAGAGTGTGTATCCTGCACATGTTCCTACACATGAATACACACAGATGTGGTAGCTGTTGTCTAAAGTCATATTTATGGGGAACAAAACCTTTTTCTCCCAAAGCTGGGATAAGGTAAAAATGATACTTCTCTTAGATGAGGTTAAAGATTGATTTAAATGTATCCTAAAGTAGTTGTGGGAAAGCCATTAGAAAAACAAATAGATTGAGTGAGGTTGATATAGAGAAACTTCATTTTCTTTATGGTTTTGTCTAAAATAGGTTCCGTACCTAGAAACTGTCTTCTGGGTCCAGACAATCAAAGAAAAAGGAAGAACAGCGGGCTGCTTACACAGGAAGTTGTGCTGATTTCCTCACTGACTGATCTTCCCAGAAGAGCAGCTCCACTTGAATAAAGTGAATAATTCAGAGCAAGCTTGGTCCTTGACCATTCCTGTGTCTCTGAAAAAAGATCTCGATGAGTTAATTAAGTCCATAAATTCTTTTGATTGGGGAAAAGTGCCAAAGAAAGCATTTCTCCATCCGGAACCTTTTCTGCCAGCGCTAAATTAGTCTTCTTTATATTTTTTAAATTTTTATTGCACAAGAGCTCTTAACTAGATTAAAGAAACAGAAAGCTCTGGCCTCATTCACTCATTTAATACATTTTATTGTCTTTATCCATGGTAGTGGGGATATGGGAGGATCCAGACAGACATGGACCCTTCCCTCCCAGAGCTTATATTCACATGGGGGCGGGGGGGGGGGGGGCGACTTACATAGTTATAATCAGAATTGGATTAAGGGGTATAAAGTAGAGTTAGAAGTTGCTCTGTGAGAGAGACCTTGTCTGGAGAGTGAAGGAAGGTTTCCTTGAAGAAATGGCATTTGAAGGGAGGTTTGCAGGATGAGGAGGAAGCAGCAAGTGAAAAGTCTGAGAAAGAGCACATGCAAAGGCCCGCATAAATATTTTATTAGAATTTTGTTAGCTGGTAGTAATTTAAATCAGCCTTGGGCTCCAAAAGGAACGTGAACTAGGCTTTGGGATCCTCACTTGGAAATTGTACCAGGCATTAGCTGAGGTCTCTCCCATTACTAGCTCTATCCAGCCAGAAGTAGTCTTTTATGTTTTACACAATAATCTATTGTAGTTGACAATATTAAAAATGTTCAGGAAAAATAAATTTGTACTGTAACAATTTGTACGGTGCTTTTGGGCACATTATCTCATGTAATCCTCTGCAGTCCTTTGAGAAAGTTCTTGTAAAAATAAAAACTCTAAAAGGTTATGATACAAACACTTTTTATCAGTGGATTGGGACTTGAAACCAAGTCTTCTAATTCCAAATTCTGGATTCATTATCCTGCACTTTTATGATGTAGGACTAATTTGAAGTCTCATTATGTGACCTTAGGCAATTTTCTTACATGAATTAACTTTGAAAAACAGACTTTGAAAAGAGGAATGAAAACTCAAGGGCTGAGGAGAGAGGACCTGGCCCCTTCCCTGGAGGCAGGCAGAGCTTGCCCTTTGGAGGCTTAAACAGGGGTGAGCTTTGGCATAAGGTCAGCAAGGTGTCCCACTACAATTTTGGGAGAGGCATTCTGTCCCTTCATATCTAAACAGGAAATGAAAAGGCTCCATGAAGCTGCAGTGTCCTCCCTTAGCTTAAAAGAATTTTGAAAAATGGGTTCCTTGGGCAGATATAAAATGACCGACAGGATCCTTTTAGTGAGCCAGGAAATTTGGTTTCTTGGATCAGATCATAGAAGCATATACTTTTCTCTGGTTCTTGGTGCTACAAAGAATTTTTCTCCTATACTGGATTTGGGCTCTGGTCTAATCAATTGTGCTTGTCTCAGAATTTTGGTTGGTTATATAACCAATAGAACCAAGCAATGCCCACAGGTATGTATAGCATACCTGAGACATTGGCTTGAGGGGGAAAAAATAATTAAAATGTTCAAAAGGAATATCTGTTCCATCAGGCTTTCCTCCCACTCTGATGCCCAGAGGTCCTAAGGTACAGAATAAGACACAAAACTTGAGACCCAGGTTTTGGTGTTTATTCCATTTTCTGGTGCGCTGTTGCAGTACAGACACTGATAGGCAGTGTGAGACGTACAGATGCTGTCTGAAGCCGCTTCCTTTATAATAGTGGAGTTTCTACATCAGTTAAGGAAAATTTTTTCTTTCTACTCTGCCAGGCAATATGCTAGGCTAATACTCTTGTGCTAATAATTTCTTAGCTGTACAGCACTTTCACATAAAATATGTCACTTGATCGTCAAAGTCCTATGAAGCAATTAGAATGGGTCATAGCCTTCTTTTACAGATGGGGAAACAAGCTCAGATTTTTGGCCGGGTGGCTAGGAAGTGCTGGACTCCAGAGTCAGTCCTTAGGCTTTGGGATGAAACCTGCCATTGTTTCCACTGCACAATACAACTATTAGAGAGAAAAGCACCATGGGACAATGACACAAAGACCGATGAGTTAAAAATTATTCTCTGGAGCTCAATTTCCTTAGAAGTTTGGCAGGGTTTCCATTTTGAAAGTAAACTGGAAACTAACTTTGGGTTTGTTAAAGTACTGATTTTCTTTTTTTTTTTTTTTCATGTTTTAAATTTGCATGAGGGTAATAGTTCTGAAGTGAGTCCCTATACTCTCGCTTTCTTCTTTTTCCTTGAACTCAGTACCACTTACATTTATATGCATCTTAAGTCTACTCTTCTAGCCAAGATGTCTCTCAAAACCTGGGCTTGAATTTCCAACTGGTGAACATTACCACATGGATGGATCCCCGTTCCCAGCACCTCAAACTTAAGTCCCAAACCAGATAACTTGCTTCCCCACAAATAAGCTCTTGTGTCTCTTATTTGAATTAATTGCATTATCATTCTGTTGATGGTCATTTTCGACAACCTCCTCCCACTCATCTCACCAAATTGCAAACAGTTATCCTTTGTAGTGCCTCATAGCCATCTTCTCCTTTCTAACCCTACTAATCACAGACCAAATTCAGGATTTAATTCTCTTTCTTTGGATGATTGCAGTGACCACCTTCATGCCTCTTACATTCATCCTTCACACAGTCATCAGAGAAATCTTTATAAGCACAACCATCAGAATCTGTTAGTGGCTACTTCTTGCCTATAGTTGCTCTGAAATCACTCTACCTTTTAAGCATCATAACCTTCTATACTCTCTAAACAAATGGTCCTTATTCTTGAATTTACCATCTGTGGTCTCACTTCTATGTCCATTTTCATTCTTTCTTTAGCCTGTAATGCTCCTTCTCCTTCCTGCTCGTCCTTCAAGGCTTCAATTTAGATGCCCTTCCCAAGAAGTCTTAACTGGTCCCTACACTTCAATTAGTCCCCTGTTCTGTGCTAAACCTTACCTCGGAGAACAGCTAAAACTTGTGAGGCAACGGTAACCAAGGGCAGTGGTTCTCAGCCATTTTTCCACACTAACATCTTTCCACCAATAACAGTGGTTCATGTTGCCAAGGTTCTCAACCAGTAAGCATAGTACACACCCCAAGGATGGCATCTCAGAATCTGTAGGGAAGATGTATGTTGATTAAACAACATTAACATGTGCTTTTAATAACCACCTGTAGAGAAGCCCTCTGCATTCTGTCAGCCCCATGAGAAGCAATGACCTGGACACTGATCCTCAGCTTTACAAGTTCAGAAACTCAATTTTGTCAGTTCATCCAGTGATAATTGGACCCTAGGGAATTGAGTCATATAACTCACAGTCACAGGAGGAGGATTTATAATCCAGAATGTCAATTAACCAACATAAAGTGGGAGACACAGCTTCCCAGTGCTTGAACTACTCATGACCACCCTCTAGTATCTAGATGGCTGAAAACCAAATAGGTAACCCACTATGAGAAGACTGGACTGATGAAAAACCTTGTTTTCAATACTGGTCCTGACACTGACTTTGACCTTGGGCAATTCAAAGCCTTTCTGAATCTGTAAACTTGAGACAGGACTGCCTGCCATCATAAAATTGTCAGGCTTGACTAACACACATGGACGTACTTTGTAATTTTTTTACATATAAGAAACGTATAAAGCATAGGAGATTCTTGTTAAGGATTTATCACCTATTCTAGGGCTTGCAGCACAATTTTTGTTCTATTGAAGAATACATTTTTGTTAACTTGGTATGCAAGGCCAGATACAGTGTAGTTAGTGCCAGATTCTTGCTCTCCATCTTGACTCCTGTAAGCACATTATATACTATCACAATGTGTCGATTCTAAATCACACACATTTATTGTTCACCTTTTAGGCTGGCTGCCTCCTGGGACCAGACTGCTTCTAGATAACCCCAGAGTTATCGACTCTGTAGGTATGGGTCAGAATTTGTACTGTATTTCTAACAAGTACCCAGGTGATGCCAATCTAGGGACCACACTTTGAGAAACACTGATCTCATTCAAATGATGATGGTCTTTGCTGATACTAGTAAGAAAATCTGCTACTTCCTTGCTACTGTCTTGCTCTCACTCTGGGTCAGCGTGTCCTTTCCATCTTATGCTTCTGTGCTCAGATCTCTGCTCTAGGGATTTGCCTGAGCTGTTAATTCCCAGTTGTGTAGACTTAACTCTCTCTCTCTCTCTCTCTCTCTCTCTCTCTCTCTCTCTCTCTCTATCATAATGTCTTTCTGCAGAATTCAGAATTTAAAAAAAAAATTCTTTTAAGATGCAGTGTCATTTAGAAACATTTTGCTAATGGTCTTGAATGAATAGCAGGGAGTGCTTGAGGATTTTTGGCTGGCATCACTCCTTAGCAGAAAAGGAATCAGACAACTGGTGACTTGACTGAAAAGTTTTTTGAAGGCAGCTCTTTGAGGGCTGTGTTTTAAAATACATTTGTATGCTTAGGTTCTAGCACCAAGTGCCCAGGCACTGTCTTAAGGAATTTGTACCAACTAACACATTTAGTCCACATCTCACCCCTGTAAATCCCTGTTTTACAGATGAAGGTACTGGAGCTCAGGGAAGTTGAGTGCCTTGGCCAAGTTCACACAGCTTGAATGGATGAGAACCAGTATTTGGATTCGGGCCATTTGACATCAACCAGAGTCTGAACTCTTAACCACTATGCTATGCCATGTAACGCAGTGTTCAGTAAGTCTGTTCAGTGTTATGAAAGGCTGTATGCCTCCTACTTCACAGAATAAAGTTAAGTCAGCAGGTTCAGTAAACTTCAACTTTGTTCCTCCTCTGATTTATAAACTTATGTATACCCATACCTTTCCCCACTTCCTTTCCTCTAGTCTCAAAAACAGAGGTTTCTCTTGCCCTGGCCAGTTTGGCTAAGCAGTTAGTGCACTGGCCCGAGGACCAAAGAGTCTCAGGTTTGATTCTGGTCAAGGGCACGTGCCTTGGTTGCAGTTTGGTCCCCGTCCCTGGTCAGAGTTGTGCAGGAGGCAACCAATCGATGTGTCTCTCCATGTCAATGTTTCTCTCTCTCTCTCTCCCTCCCACTCTATCTGAAGATAAATGGAAAAATATCAAGTGAGGATTTCTCTCTCTCTATTCAAGGCCAGTCCTTCCCTATGTTCTTGACCCCACTTCTTCCCATTTTTTTCTGGACCTATCAGTTATTCTATTTACTAACTTTAGTCTCTCTTTTTACCCTCCTCCTCACCCATCAACTTGCTCAAGTATCTACGAAAATTCCCTCTATGGGACCCAGCATTCACCTTTCCAACCCCTATTCAATCATTATCCTCTCTTCCCATTCAAGCTTCCTGAATGAATAGTCCCCACCTCTTACCTCTCTTCCCATTATTGTCTCAATAGACTGCAGTCTGATTCCCACCCTCATGTGCTATTTAAACTGCTTTCACCAAGTTAACCAGTGTGTTCCCATTTGCTAAATGTTTCCAGTTCTTATTTACTGAAATTCTGTGCCACATTTGACTGCTCTCCCTTGTGAAACTGTCCACTTGGTTTCCTCGGGGTTGGTTCTGCCCTCAGCACTATATTAATTCTCCCTATTCATTCTCCTAGTTTCAAGCGACCATCTCTTATATCTAGTATCTGAAAAGTCTTGGTATCTAGGGGAGGTAGGAAGGAAAGTATACCCATTATTACCTTGTACATTTCGCTATTATTTTTATATCTTCTCACTAGATTCTTAGCTATCTGAGAGTGGAAACTTGTATCTTTATATCCTCAGTTCTTAGTATAGCCTGCCAAGGTAGACATGCAACAGATATCAGTTGAACAAATTACCCTTAATAAACTGCTTCACGAATATCCAAGCAATTTCAGTAGATGTCTCCAAATGTTTACAGAAATATTTTAAATGTTGTACAGTGTTACAGATGTTATAGATGTTCAGAGAAGGTAACTATCATTTTTGGCTGGGTAACACTTGTGAAGGTATAGCGTTTGAGCCAGAAATAGTTTAAGTAAAGTCCAGAGGCAGGAAAGGGAGAGGAATAGTACAAACACTGAACTCCCAGGGCCAGAGACTAGAGGGCAGCAACTGGAGTATGTTTGTTGAAACATCAAATTTGGATAAGGGAATAGAAGATTCACCTGAAAAGAAAGGAATATAAATGTGGAGGACCTAAAGGCTAAGCTAAGGAGTTCTAATTTTATTCCATGGGCAAGTTGGAGCCTATACTGAGCAGGGTGCTCAGTGCCCCTATATAATCCTGGTGCCAGAATGTTTGCTGGATTGAAACCTGGATACATTAGAGGTGAGCAGACCAGTGGGACACTCTGACGAGCAAAGTGAGAGCATAATACAGGGTGGTAGCACCAGCAACTACAAGGAAATAGATGTAGCACTTCACAAATTTCATCAAATCTAAGAAATATGTACATATATATATATATATATATTTTTTTTTTCTTTATTGATTTTAGGGAGAGAGAGATGGAAACATTGATGAGAACATCGATTGGCCACCTCCAGCATGTCCCCCTCAACCTGAGAGGATTTGGCCCTCAACCTGAGCATGTGCCCTGACTGGGAATCAAACCGGCAACCTCTTGGTACATGGGTCAATGCTCAACCCGTGAGCCACACCAGCCAGGCAGAAATATGTATATTTTAACATATTTTAAATTAAAATACATCTTATAGTTAATTGCATGTCTTTAATTGGCAGTATTTCTTTCATAACACATAAATGGTGTATCTTCAAGTTGATGTCTTAGATTCAACAATAACTGGATATGAATAAGAAATGAGGAATTCAAAGGCCAAGTTTTAAACCTGGGTTACTGGAAGAACTCTATTATTCTGAACAAAAATGGCAAGGCATTTCCTTGACTCTTGTATAGGACTCTAACCAAATCTTCCGTTTGAGCAATCACCCATCAACAATATTGCTGCCCATCTACTGTCCCCATCTGAACTTATTAATAATCAAAAATAAGAGGAAGTACTTACTAATGACAACTTTAATGTGAACATGTGTTTGGCCCTCAAGAAACTGTCATAAATTAAAGGGAAGAGCAAGTTGCCATTGAAGGGAGGATATGATGCTTAGAGATGATGGCATGCAGGTTCTGGATCCAGCTGATATGCAAATAGAGCAAAGCAATTCATGACATCAATCATTTGAAAAGTCGGAACTTCTTCAAATACTGATTCACTTCTTCCTTGGGGTAGGGACGGAGTGCAATGCAAGTGGCGACATTCTCTGGCTGCTCCAGCCATAGCATGTGGTCAATGTTCTTCTGTCGCAGCGTCGCAGCCAGCTCCTTTAGGATGGTCTCGTCTGGGGCCTCCAAGAAGCAGAACACAGAACACAGACTGAATAGCCCATTTAGGAAGTGTCAAGTCAGTGGAAAAAAAACATAGGAGGGAAGGGGTTTCCTCTTAACTGAAAGTGGAGGAACAGTTCTCCCAAAGGAGCTGTAGAGCATGCCTCCAGAAGTAACAGCTTCAGTGCTCCATTTTCCATTCATTCTCTGTAGGACCTCAGATAAGCTGCCTGGGGGCTGGGAGGTGGAGGAGCGGGGGCAGAAGGGGAGAAGCTTAATATTTCTGTTTATAAATGGAGATTTTTCTCTTCCTTCTTGAGATGCTGTATGCATTGTCAGTAATTATGCTCTATACATTTTCTAGTTCTCTTACGGCTGGTGCCCAAACAGCTATCCCTATTCCTTCAGCCAGCTCTGACTTTAAGAGTTGACTACTACTGGAAGGATTTCTGAAATCATACTGCGACCACCTCCCTCCTCCCCTCCCACCCTAACCCACCTAAACCTAGGATTTTCCTTCTGGGATAGTTCCCACTAGTTAACTCAAGGGAGGGTAAACTATTCCCTAATATCATTTGGAAATTTTTTCTCACCTTATCACCAGTGCTGAATCCCTTTATAGTGAGTATTAAAACTATCAATCGGAAAATAAATTACTGTGTTATGTTGCATAAGGTGTATATTTTTCCGTATGAATTTAGAAGCCGCAATGATGATTCCAGGTTTGTTTTGTCAAATTAGAAGATGCAGGGATTGAGCAATAAATCTATTGAGTCCTTCAGGGAGAGCAGAGCTCCAGGAGAACTCATCGCGCCCGTCCCGTCCCCCCCCCCCCCAACTTCTTCAGCACTAGGCAGCGACAGTACAACGAGTAGAGTGAATCCAAACCCTTTCCCTACTACTTACTGATTGTGTGATCTTCAGAAGTTATTGACTTAGCTGGGCCTTTATTTCCCCTTCATGAAACAGGGATGATAATGCTTCTTAGTAGTAGTGAGGATTCAATGAAATTAGGCTTAGACCTGTGCCTGGCATACAGTAATCTTGCTATTATATTTTTATTGTTCTTTATAGCTATAGCAGCATCTTAATTTAATCAATGATGATTGCAAAGTCCCTTTCTTGAATCATGGCTAACAACTAGGAATCATCAGATGTCTTTTAAACTTGAGATAATCTATGGATTTCATATGTCTCATCTGAGAAAAAGTAAATATATTGTCTGCCTGAAAGGGAGGGAGAAGGGGATGTCTGAACCAGATGATTTCTTGAGGCCCTCTTCCTATAAAAAGAATCTCAATGAAAAGCTATCTGCTTCTTTTCTGCCTACTTATAGGTTCTCAAGACATTTTACTACAGGTTACTGTTTGATGTTTCACTACCCAAAAGCAATTTTTCTCCTACAAAATAATCTGGTTTTTTCCACCTAGCCATGAAGGGATTACCCCACCCCTCCACCCCAGGGTTCTGGTTTGCTTATTTATTAAAATAAATATATTTTATTTCTCATTATAAAATATGTGCTTAATGTAGAAAACAAAAAAGAAAATAGAAGCACTGGGAAATAACCAAAATCCCACAACTCACTACTTAATATTCAGATGTATTTCCTTTCAAAATTTGGATCATCTTGTATGTAGAATATAGTTAATTAGCATCACATCATAAGCACTCTTCCATCCAAATAAATATGCTCCAAAAACATGATTTACGCTAATTTCATAATCCATTATAAGGGCATAAAGAAACCAATCCCTAGTATTGGAAATTTAGTAATTTCCACATTTTTTACTATTATAAAGTGTTCCTATGAATATCTTTGTACAATGCTCTTTGGGTGTATCTGATTATATTCTTAGGATACATTTCTAGAACAGAAATGATAAAGGGTAAGGGTTAGTAGTTCTGTTTGGCCATCTGCAAAAAAAAAAAAGACCTTACTGCTATATTACACCCCTGGTATTTGTGATGCTAGGTTCAACTTACACTAAGGTTCCCATTTATTTCCAAATAATTTGGCGTCATACCCAGGTAAACGCTTCAGTTTGATTTCACTAGCAATAAGGAATCCCGTGTCTTTATTCTAGGTCAGTTTTGATGGAAGGGCAGGGAACAATACTTTTCCGTGCGGCGGCATTAGGAGGCGGTCCAGTGTACAGGTGGAAAGGCGGGTCTCGTTTCACCAGCCTCCTCCCGCACAGGTATCTACCAAGAGGGCCGCAGGTGAGAACCGAGGGGTGGGAGAAGCATTAAAACGGGCCCGATGTCCACTCTTCACAGTCAGGCCCTCCTCAGACAAGGATAGGCTCTCTGGGCAGCAGCTCAAGTCACTCCAGAACCGTTTCCAAAACTTAGAAGCTAAAGACTTCCCACTAACGCCCATCACACGCCACGAAGTTAGGCCCTCGGACTCAAGACCACACCCACTTCCGGTCTTGACGCCCTCAGCGCCCCACCCCTTGGTCCAGTACCTCACCTCAAGAACCACTTTGCGCATGCGTTCCAGCTCCTGGAGGTAAGCAACAGTGTGCGGATGGTCGCGGTGAATGTGCAAGGCCGCAGTGGCTGCGTGACAAGCCTGCGCTACCAATGCGCCCGCTGGCCAGGAAAACGGAGCCTGCGATAGATCCTTTCGTAAAACCAAGTATTGTACCAAGATCTGTGGCTCTGCGCCTGGTGCCGCCATCTTCCTGCCCAGCAGTAAGGTCTGGCCTATTCCCCGGTGCATGCCGGGACTGGGGAGGGGCCCTGAGCGCGGCCATGTTTTTGTACGGTGGGTGCGCAAAGCATGCTGGATCCGACTGGCTTGGTTTTGAAAGCGAGGACGGCGGGAACTCTTGTCCTTGGGCTGGGTGAGCCAGAGGAGTGGAGGTAAAGGGGAGCAAGGCTCCGTGAGGGACGGGACGGTGACCAGAGTGGAAGGCTAAAACGGCCTCTTACAGCTCCTTCCGTATAGAACGCAGCCCGGCTGACCCGGAGGGGCCATGCCCTCGGGAGTGCGCAGGGCGGCGAGGTGAATGTGGACACCGCCGACTCGTACCCGGGGGAGGGCAGGTCAGGGAACGGGAGTCCTGCAGTGACACTTGGGGTGTTGAGTTGTGTGCCCTGCTGTCAGGGTTTGTCTAAATATGGCTAGATGTGACTTCCTTGCCATTTTTCTTTTGCCAGAGAGGAAATCTAGGTCCCTGTTACCACCGGTGCCTGGACAGCTTCCTAGGAAGGCTCTTGAAAATCTGAGTAGATGGAACCGGCGAATACTTTAAGTCAAGAGGGCGAGTCCAAAGGAGGTATTCAGATGGTTGCCTTTCCCCCTTTACTACTGCTGCCCAAAGATGACCCCCCAAGTTGAGAACTCTTTCCTCCTCTAACTGTTGTGTGACCTGTCCTGTTTGGGATCAGAATAGCGAAAGGAGCTAATACAAGCATGCGCCCCATTGCCTCACAGGTTTTGCGGTTTTTACAAATTGAAGGCAAAACCCTCCACGTGTGAAAATTTAGGACTCTCTTTATTGCGGCGGTCTGGAACCGAACCCGCACTATCTGGAGGCATGCCTGTATTGAAGATTTACTTAAAGGGACAGGCAGCTAAGATCATTAGGGGACAATTACTCCACGTATTTCTAGGCTCCTGTCCCTTTTTAAACCGATAGTTTGCAATCATAATATGCTCATTGTTTCTATTCAGAGCTACAGTTACAGCCAATGAGGTCTCTTTCTCTCTATCCAGGATTTTGGGGGGGCATTTATGCATTACTCCTGTGGAAGAGGCAGTGGCAGGCAGTGACTTTGGCGTTGGTTCGATCAGGGTTTGAGTCCTGTCTCTGCCATTATAAATACTGTGGCTTCAGGCAAGTAATTGTACCTTTCTTCCCTTCAGTTTTTTTCACCTGGCAAATGGAGGTGAATAACAGCATTATGGTGGTGGTTGTGGAAATTAGATAAGCAATTCTTTTCATGCTTCGCAAAGCATTTAACACATACCTTATATAAAATATGCAATAAATGTTTTCATTCTTAACATGCTTTGCAAGTAACTCATTTAGCATAAGTGTGTTAATATGTAGGAAGTGTTCAGCAGATGCTTTATTAGTATTGATTAGCATTATGAAAATATGACCTTTATTGTACAGGCATCCCTCAGCGATACTGTGGATTCGGTTCCAAACCACTGTAATAAAGCAAGTCATAATCTTTTTACTGGTTTGGGGTGTTGCCTTCAATTTGTAAAAAAAAAAACAAGCCCTGGCCAGTTTGGCTCAGTGGTTAGAGCCTCGGCCTGTAGTCCAGAGGGACCTGGGTTCAGTTCCCGCTAAGGTCACATACCTTAGTTGCAGTTTGTCTCCGCCACGGTTGGGGTCGTGTGGGTGGCAACCATTGGATGTGTCTCTCTCACATCGATGTTTCTCTCTACTCTTCCCCCCCCCCCATCGGAAGATAAATGCAAAAATGTCCTCGGGTGAGGATAAAAACAAAAATAAAAACAACATCTGTGAATCGCAGTAAAGCAAGGTGCAGTAAAACCAGGTGCCACCTATTGGTCCTTAGTCAATCTCTAGGGAACTGAAATTTGCCTCTTGAGTTTCTGTCCAGTGGTGAGCTGGTGTTCCTCTCTAATACCCAGTAATATTTGTGGACAGTTCCCTTTAGTTTGTGTCATTTTAGTTCTGCACTAATATTTTTCAGAGCTTCAAAGAATTATGCATTAGGACTTTGGGAAACATGCATAAAAACCAATTTAAAAAAACAATTCTACATTTTTTAAAACAGTTTCTAAGAGAGTCAGTGAATTTGGTGTCTATGTTTTCTTCTGGGTTATTATCATGGATAACTGAGATTAGCTATATTCAGATAATGCTCTTTTTGGACGTTGTCCTAGTTAGGGACTGCTTATTTGTACACCAGTGTTCAGGCTAAGAGGTTGCTGATCTTTTATTTCTGTTGTCAGTTCTCCTGGTTTTATAAATTGGGGCCAGTATCTAGCCCCAACAATTAACTAGCCACAGAGTTCTGAAAAAAGGGTCACCCTTTGTTCTTCCTTGAAATGTTTCCTGCTGCCAGAGTTTGAAATCCTTGGCTTCTTGATAAATTCTTTTTACTTTCTTCAGGTGTTCTAGCTCACTTGGAAAGACTACAGACTAGATCCCGTAAAAAATTTCAAGAGCCACAGGGAGCACAGGCAGCAGAAAGCGCTCTTGGAAGCAAGATTGTTAAACTGAGAAGTCTGCGAGATAAACTGAGGGCTGAAGTGAAACATCGTCAAGCCAGAGTGAGTAAAAGGGTGATTATTGGCTGGCTTTCCTAGGGTGTAAAGAACATGATCTGGGAATTTGCAAATATGTATGTATTTTACCTGTGATCTTACTAGATTGATTTCAGTCCTTGATCCCTTATCAAACCTATAGATTCTCTGCTGATACCAATATCAACTAACAATTGTCAGGCATTACTGATGGCCCAACTTGCCCTCAGACATGAACCTGTTACCTCAATCTCAGCCTGACTTGAGTCTTTAGCACTTTTGTCTTTTTTTTTTTTTTTTTTTTTTTTTGGTACGTGCCCCTAGCGGGAACCGAACCCAGGCCTCTCTGGTCCGCAGGCCGATGCTCCAACCGCTGAGCCAAACTGGCCAGGGCGCACTTTTGTCTTTAGTGCCATTTTTCTGTTACCCACACTTGAAGCCTCACAGTAAACGGACTCTTTCCTCTTTTCAGTTTTCTGTGTTGCCCAGATCTAGCCACCAAGAACTGTTGATTTTTCTTTTAGTCTCTGTGCTTTCTCCTCCACTCTATTGCAGTAGCTCGAGTGTTATCCACATCTGTAGGTGATTTGGATACCAGGATTGTTGCTATGTTCTGCTAGTTGGTTCTCTTCTAGTATTTGTACTTCTCCAGTAAATCCTGCACAGCCAAGAAAATGCTTTCATAAACACTGCATCATTTCTTGCTCAAAAACCTTCAATAACCATTCATTGCCTATGGAATGTGGTCAGCCTTCTTTTCTCACCTTCCCACCTTTCCTCCATTTCCCTTTACTCCCTTCTCTCTCTTCCTCCCTCCCTCCCTTCACTTTTTTTTTAAAATATGTTTGTATTGATTTTTAGAGAGAGAGAGGAAGGGGGAGAGCTATAGAAACATCGATGTGAGAGAGAAACAACAATTGGCTGCCTCCTGCATGACCCCCACTGGGGATCAAGCCTGCAACCTGGGCATGTGCCCTGACCAGGAATCAAAGCTATGACCTCTCAGTCCATGGGATGATGCTCAATCCACTGAGCTGCACCGGTTGGGCCCTTCACTTTTTTTAAAGTAAAAAATATGATAAAAGTAAATATATATAAAGTGTACAAATCTTCAGAACCTTTTACAAAGTGAACACACAGATCAAAGCAGAGAATATTATCAGTGCCCTAGAAGTCTCCCTCTTGTATCCTTCCGTTTTCCTCAAGGTAACCAGTATTCTGATTTCTATCATCATACATTGGTTTTACC
This sequence comes from Tadarida brasiliensis, assembly GCA_030848825.1. Taxonomy (NCBI): domain Eukaryota; kingdom Metazoa; phylum Chordata; class Mammalia; order Chiroptera; family Molossidae; genus Tadarida; species Tadarida brasiliensis. The sequence continues at coordinate 64,292,612 of CM061270.1, read as the reverse complement.
TGTTTTTGAACTTCATATAAATGTTAAAAGTATAAAACTTATGTCTGGCTTTTTCACCTGAATGTTATGTCTGAGATTCACCCATGTTGTTGCATATAGTGGTCATTCTTTTTTTATTGCTATATAGTATATCATTTTATGAATATTCCATACTTTATTACCTATTATACTGTTGGTGACATTTGGGTTATTGGGGCTGTTTTACTTTGGGACTGTTAAGAATAATGCTGCTGCTCTGGGTGGTCTGGCTCAGTTGGTTGGAGCATTGTCTCGTGCACCAAAAGGTCAAAGGTTCAGTTCCCTGTCAGGGCACATACCCAGGTTTTGGGTTTGATCCCCAGTCAGGGTGCGGATGGGAGGCAACCAATCAGTGGTTCTCGCATTGATGTTTCTCTCCCCCACCTCCCCCCACCTTCCTTTCTCTAAAATAAATTTTAAAAAAACATATCCTGCCCTGGCTGGTTTGGCTCAACAGTTAGAGCGTTGGCCTGTGGACCCAAGGGTCACAGGTTTGATTCTGGTCAAAGGCACATACCTGGGTTGCAGGTTCAGCCTCCCCTCCCCCCCCCCCCCGTGGGGGTTGTGCAGGAGGCAACCAATCGATGTGTCTTTCTCACATCAATGTTTCTCTCTCTTTCTCCCCTCCTCCTATTATATTTTAAAATCAATGGAAAAATATCCTCAAGTAAGGATTAACCAAAAAAAAAATTTTTTTTAATGTAAAATCCATTTCAAAAAAAAAAAAAGGACATATCCTCAGGTAAGGATAAAACAGAAGAAGAATGCTACTATGAACATTCTTGTTCCTGTGTTTTGGTGTAAAAATATGCATTTTTCTATTAGGTGTGGATTTGGTAGAATTGCTGGGGCACAAGGTATGCATATTAGCTTTAGTAAATACTGCCAAAGTTTTTTTAAAGTGATTTCACCAATTTTACATTCCCAGCAACAGTGTGTATATATAAGCTTTCCATGTTTTGCATCTTTATCAATACTTGGTATTGTTGGTTTTAAAATTTTGATATTCTGGTGGGAGTATAATAGTATCTCATTGTGGATTAATTTGAATTTGCCTAATGAGTAATGATGTTAAGTACCTCTGTTGGACACTGCAGTCTTCTGTTGTATTCTTTTCAAGTCTTTTGCAAAAATTGTACTGGGTTGTGTATCTCTTCTTAAATTGTAGAATTCCTTACATATTTTGGATGAGTTCTTTGTTGAGTATATATGTTACAAATCTTCTCTTACACTGTGGCTTGCCTTTTCACTCTCTGATGGTGTCTCATGATGAAAGAGAAAGTCTACGTTTTAATGAAGTTTGATTTAGGAGTCTTAATTTTATGTTTACTGCTCTTGTTTTCTTTTAATAAGTTTTTGCCTAACTTGAGATCATGAAGATATTGTGTTATTTTTCTAAAAGCTTTATTGTTTTACTTTTAGAATTATAGTCCATCTTGAATTGATTTTATATATGGTGTGAAATAGAAGATTTTGCATTTGTTGGATACTGTGTGGTATATATGTCAGATAGACCAAATGTGTTCACCATGGAGTTCAAATGTTTTATGTCCTCACTGACTGACTTGTCTGCAGTCATGCACTGCTTAACAGTGGGGATATGTTCTGAGAAATGCATCATTCGGCGATTTCATTGGTGTGTGAACATCGTGGCAATGGCAGCACCTATGCACACCTAAGTGGTATAGCCTGCTACACACCTGGCCTATATGATACAGCCTGTTGCTCCTAGGCTACCCTCATATGTATATTACATATTACTGTACTGAATTCTGTAGGCAATTGTAACACAGTGGTAAGCACTTGTGTATTTAAACATATCTAAACATAGAAAAATACAGTAAAAATATGGTATAAAAGATACAGAAAACTTTTTGTTGGTTTCCAGAAGAGAGGGGGGGGTTGGGAGGATGGGTGAAAAAGCTGAAGAGATCACGAAGTACAAATTGGTTCTTAGACTGATGAGCATGAGAGGGAAGGGAGAGGGGAGGTGGGAAGAGATAAACCAAAGAACTTCTCTGCATATATATATAACCAGTGGACACAAACAATAGTGTGGGGAAAGCATGAGAGGGCAGGAGTGGGGAGGAAGGGATCGATGGGGGAAAAAAGGGGGCACATTTGTAGTACTTTCAACAATAAAGATTAAAAAAAAAAAGATAAAAAATGGTACACCTGTATAGGGTACTTACCATGAATGGAGCTTGTAGGGCTAGAAGTTGCTCTGGGTGAGTTGTAGTGAGTGAATGGGAAAGCTTAGGATATTACTGTCACTAGGCAATCGGGATTTTTCAGCTTCAGTATAATCTTATATGACAGTTGTGTATGTGGTCCATCATTGACCAGAACTTCATTATGTGGCACATGACTGCACTTGTTTTATCAGTTACTGGGGTACATGTGTTGAAATCTCCCATGTGATTGTGGATTTGTATTTGTTTCCTTTTCATTCTGTTTTTGCTGTACAAACAAATTTAGGATTATTATATCTTCCTAGTTAACCTTTTATAATTATGACATGTTCCTTTTTTTAGTTAAACTTTTTGCCTTAAAGTCAGCTTCATCAAATATTAATATAAATACGACTCTTTTTGTTTAGTTTGCATGGTAAATTTTTTCTTTCCACTTTTAGTGCCCTCATATTTAAGGTATACTTCCTATTGTAAGTAGTATATAGTTAGATATTTTTAATCCGGCCTGACAGTCTCTGTCTTTTAGTTGGAATATTTAGTCCATGAATATGTAATATGATTACTGATATATTTGTATCTCAGCCTACCATATTACTATTATATTTGTATAATTTCTGCTTCTGATTCCTAGTACTGTGACCCACAAGATTCTTCCTCTACTAGGAATTCTTAGCAATGGTAGACCAATGTAGCATTTCTTCATTCATTATGTAATGAATACTCTGCATTCAGCTTTATTCCAGTTAGGTGTGGGCAGAGACTTTGGATTATGCCCCTTTGTACCCAGTTTGATTTGCTGCATGTCTTTCAGGTTGAAGCCAGTGTAGAACCTGACCAAACATTTGAAGTCAGCGAGCAAGAAGTTTTGGAAAGAAAACGGGAAAATGTGAAAGCCATTCTGCAAGCATATCATTTTATAGGTATACCTGTTTCTAACCCGTTTCAGTCTAGGTCTCTTGTCTCTACTGAGTTAGTTTGCTAGATGTATTATTAATCCTGGACTGACTTCTTGAGCATTGGTTTTGCCCCCTCAATATACACACAAAGCTAGCATGCTGTTTGTAGGCGTCTTTACCTACAGTATTGGCCTCTTTGTGTAGCAGATTGATTGGTCGCTGGTTTCAGCTATTCATTTTAGCTATTCAACGTGTGCCAGATCCTGTACTAGACCCTTCTTTACTACTGGCTTGCTTTATTGCCTCTGGTCAAATAGCTTGAACCCCTCAGGTCTCTGTTTCACCGTTAAAATGGGGATTATTCTCCCCATTATTTATGTCACAAGAAGATTGTGGGAAGAACTGGGGACTATCATAAATTATTTAACACTCAAAAAAAAGAGAATAGGTAAACTGAAAACTTCAAAATCTCTTCCTCAGTAATTCGATATTTAGGATTTTTTTTGTTGTTGTTTTCAACCATTCCATGTTTTATTTTTTGGTGGTGGTTTGTTTTTTGTAAATATATTTTTATTGATTTCAGAGAGATTGAGAGGGAGGGAGGGAGAAACATCGATCAGCTGCCTCCTACACGAACCCCAACTGGGGATTGAGCCCAAAACCTGGGCGTGTGCACTGACCGACCGGGAAGCAAACCTGCGACCTTTCCATGCACAGGACGATGCTCAACCCACTAAGCCACACTGGCCAGGGCCCATGGTTTTAACTGAAACTCAAAGTGAGCCAGAGTTAATGAGAGGAAAATGGTCTGTGATATTCATTCATCCAACAAACATTTGAATACAGACTGTACATGCTAGAGGTGGTGCTGGAATAACAGATGCACAGATGAGTAAGATACTAACTCTGCCTGACATCTGTTGAGGGATGTTGTCTTGTTTGCCTCAGGGCTTAGTGGGAAGCTGACCGGCCGAGGAGTTTGTGTTTGCATCAACACTGCTTTTGAGGGGAACCTGCTGGATTCCTATTTTGTGGACCTTGTCATACAGAAACCACTGCGGATACATCACCATTCAATTCCAGTATTCATTCCCCTAGAGGAGATATCTGCAAAATACTTACAGACTAATATTCAGCGATTCCTGTTCAGTCTCTGCGAATACCTAAATGCTTATTCTGGGAGGAAGTACCAGGCAGATCGACTTCAGGTATCTGTCTGGAATCTTGTATCGCCTTGGATGAGCCCAGGATAGGCTTAAAAAGGTCAAGTTCTTTAAAGAGGTTTTATATAACTGAGTCAGAAGTTTGACTGTTTTCCATAATACTGGTTTATTATTTATGTACAAGCTGTTTTCCTCTCTTTTCTTCCCTGTTGAAACTCTGGATGGTGTTGAAGCATGACTGCTGGTTAAGGGATTATTCATTCCCCAGTGGTGGTCTTCAGGCGTTTATATTTGACCCTTTCTTCCCCTCACAAAGTAGTAGAGTGCAGTGGCTGAACTGTTATTCAACAGAGATTGTGCCAGGTGCCTTGCTGAACCTGGGGTATAGGTGCAAAGCAGAATAATATTTTCTGTAGTATCAGAGGAATACTGTCTGTCTTTGCCTGAACTCTGCCCTACCTTCTTAGGGTTGCAGTTGAGCTAGGGTCGGGGTTTAAAAAAAAAAAGATAAGAATTAGTGTAGTAGAGAATAAGTGGCTTTTGCAAGCTTAGCATTTCCCCTCTGCATTTGGAATGACGTTGAAGCTCCTGGGTGTCATTCAGATAAATTGATGTGTGTATGCAGACACAAAGCATCTTAGCCAATGAAATTCTTGGCAGAAGTAGTATCTCCCCTGCACCCCCACCCCCTGGCCATTTACTTAGTAAGTGCTTCCTCCAGGCCTTCCTAGGCTGCCACTGACTCATTTATCTTATAAATCTATCAATAGTCCTTTTTTCAGGCCTTTCTCTGTCCTTTATTTCTCTGAAATCTAATTAATGGGGCCCTATTTTTGGTAGACAGTGCTTGAAGTGTCACAGGCACTCACTGCTTGTGTAATTGTCTGTACTTTGTGTCTGTTTTTGTTCCACCTCCATTAGAGTGACTTTGCAGCCTTTCTGGCTGGGCCCTTGCAGAGAAACTCCCTGTGCAACCTGCTATCATTTACTTACAAAGCGGAGCTGAGTGGCCAGTCCTTTATGTTTTGTGCTAGACTGCAGTATAAGGACATCACAAGAACCCTTCCAACTGACGTCACTGTTACTTATCAAGGTAAGAGGGAGGATGCCTCAGTGGAGAAATCATATAATAAGCTCTGGGTTACTCAGGTTAAGTGAAACAGAGTAAAATAGGCAGAGTACATCAGTTGGACTTCTTGAGATATTTTCTTCTGTTTGTATTTTTCTGCTTATCGTATATAAAAGCAGTAAAATACAAAGACTGCTTTCTACCAATGTTCCCTCTTCTCTTTCTAAGTAGTAAGCATAATCATCATTTTCCCTCCTCCTTCCAACTCAGCCACTGTTCTTTGAGCTTATACTTTGTTTTCACTGGAGACTGCTCTTGAAGAGACAGCTAACAAGGCTGAGTCATAGGGTCGCAGTGGTGAAGACAGTCCAAAGACTCACTTCACTCTGAAGCCAAATGGACATGAAAAGTCAGTATACATTGAGCTCTCTAGAGACTGTTCTCTAAATGGGAATTTTTCAGAATGGGCTGAGATTTTTACATGTGTGACCTTGTTTCAGTTAAGTGTACCCTAGCAGTGTGACATGGGCAATGATGATAACTAGGATAAAATGTTTTTAGGCGGCAGGAATTGTGAAGCTGTCACAGGTTTCATACCATAGGTTTTATTGTTTTTAATCCTCACCTGAGGGCATGCTGACTGATTTTAGAGAGAGGGGAGAGAGAACATCAGTTGGTTGCCTTCCGCACGTACCCTGACTGGGAATTGAACCTACAGCCAACTGAGCTACACTGGCCAGGGCATACAATAGGTTTTTCATTTCTCTGGGCAGAGTCTGTTCTAAGTTCCCCATCTCAAAATTACATTGGTCCAATTAGGGCCAGCCTTTTCGCTCCAGACCAGAAAGAGTTACCTAGGTCCAGACTGTCGGTGATCCAGCTCTGATTCTCCCAGTTGCACTAGATGAGGTTGATTGAATCTTTCCTTTTAGGGATGGACGCATTGTCCACCTCATGGGAAGAACAGCGAGCCTCCCATGAAAACCTATTTTGTACAAAGCCCCTACATCAAGTGTTTGCTTCATTTGCAAGAAGAGAAGAAAAGTTGGATATGAGCCTGATCTACTAGAATGTTACTTTCGTTGAGAACACATCAAAAGTGAGTAAACAAGTGCTGTATGCAGTCTCAGGCAAGGTCCTGGGGCTAAAACTGTTGAAAGGCTGACTCCTTGCAATGAAGACAGATGCACACCTCATCATGACGATGAAGGGGCAAGTCTGAGTCGAGACACTGGCATTTTGGACAGTTCTCCATGATTGCCTGGTCACTTGTTAAATGCTCAAGCTCATGTGTTCTTGGAGATACTGATTTGCCCATTCGTTTTAGCTGAAAATTAGAGTGGGTTGTAGAAGGCATTTTGTGAAAGAGGAAAGTATATACTATTCAGCTGAAGGGTATCTCTAGCTTTTATGAAAACTTTAATTCTGCCTCGTTTTCCTACCTGAGACATTTGAAAAGAAAATGCTTAGAACACTCTTGGATCATACACCAAGATGAATCCTAGTTATGAAGGGGTGTGTGTTTAGTCTTTGGTTTGGAGCAGTGTATTCTAGACCACTGCTTTTGAAGACTGGTGTGAGAAAGTAGTATGGATAAAAATAATCAGGGTTCTATGTCTAATATTTTGTTTCCTAAAACATCTCAGTAGAGACCTGACTTTTTAAGTCGCCTGAAGAAAAAAAAAAAAGCATGGGCAGCCCTCCCTCCTCCTTCATCTCCTGCAAGCTGTAGGTCATGGCTGTGCACCATCTCTCTTTATAACCATGGCCTTGCATCTTTTGCCAATTTACAGATGTGTCCTGCCATCTCAACTCTTGTCCCCCTTTGGCCAGTCACAAATAGGAGTTGTTACTACCCAAGGTCCACACTCACTTTAAAATGGTCACTTCCAACTCCAGCTAGGACCATGAAAGCAGCTTCAGAATACAAGAGATGTCTTAGTTCAAGCTGTTGTGTGTGCCTTTCAGGCATGTGGTGAGTTAGCAAAGCACTTCCCAGAGGAGAGGTATTAACAGCATTTCCACAATGATTACGTTCAAGTTGAGGAAAGCTTTTAATAAAAGTCTTGTTCTTTATCAATACCTGTAAATTCTCTTTTAAAGCAGTAGCAAAGGCGACTGTAGCAAGAGCTCAAAAGGCAAGGCAATATCGGAAAGTGTTTTTAACAGAAAGTTAAAAATATAAATGTAGAAGATCTGTTGATATATTTTTCTTTCAGAAATAAATTCCCTGTTCCTCCCTCCCACCAGGTAAAAGGGAATATTGCACTTTCTGCTCTCCTGACTATGATGGGTTCAGAAGAACCTTTCAAGATCAGCAGGAGAAGGGCCCTGTACTGAACTTCGACCCTGTGGAGACAAGCAGGTCTCCAGCTTGTGCTCTCTTCAGAAGGAAAAGCACTGCTTTCCCGTCACGGCTGGGAGCAGACATTCCCGGGCACAGCGGTCCTTGCCCTGCCCAGCCCCCATCCTAAGCTGCACTTCCCCACCTGTGCTCCCAGCGGCAAAGGCAAGTTTGTCCCACCTGATATTCCTGCTCACAGTGGCCACGGCCTCTGCGGGGTCAGAACTAGGGCTCTGGAAGGGCTGGTCCAGCACTATGCCTAAGACCCTTACTCTCTGGGGAAGCTGCAGGCACACTGAGGAATAGTGTGGCCACCCTCAGAGCTCACAAACAGTGAAGGCTTGATGTCTAGTCTATGTGTGTGCACGTCAACAAGTTGGGAATGTTGGGACTTGGTCATTTGTCCTTTCCCAAGGCCTTTGAGTCCAAAAAATACATTCTCCCTTCTCTGGACTGCTGTGGGGCTCGAGGCCATTCAGGAGTTGTCTACTACCTGGTGGGGCAGTGTCACAGAGGAGCTGTTTGGGAAGGCGGCTGGCTTATCACGTCCCTTCAAGAAGAAGGTTAGCAGCTCTCCCTTCCCCTTCACAAAGATGGGCCCTCGCCTCACAAAGCGGAAGCCGTACCCCCGAAGGATGGCTTGTGTTTCTTCTACCACCTGTAGAGGGAGCACAAGTACAAGAAGTTGGGGTTAGACAGTGAGTCTAGACCAAGGCTACCCAGATGGTCCCCACATATGACCCAGAGGGCCCTGTCCACCCTTCTCCAGACTTCCTGGGGCTCTCTCCTTAGCCTATGTGGCAGCACCATTGTTTGGGAACTTTTAACTCCCTGCTCTTGTCCCCTTTGCCCCTTTTGTGGAGCTTTCCTGCCAGGCCCAGTCAACACAGACCAAGGTGGCTTCAGGGGGAGTTGCTAGAGGCTGGATATTGCTACTCAGAACTTATTCCTAAGTTTTGCAGACAGGATTGAAGTCTTTTCTCCTTCTGCAGCAGCCATGGAGGCATCTTGTCCCACTCCTGCCCTTACTCTCTCAGTACTGCCGACTCCATGTTCTGGGCCGATGAGGAGACAGTGCATGGCAGAACACGCACCATCCCCACTTGGTTCCCATTCCCTGACCACATGCTCGGCTCTGTTGCTAGACGGACCTGAATGTTGCCCATGACCCCTGTGGACTCCATCCTGCTGGCTACGTTGACTGTATTGCCCCAGATGTCGTAGTGTGGTTTTCGTGCTCCAATGACTCCAGCCAGGACCCCGCCTTTGTTCATGCCTAGGGTAGAGGATAAAGTCCAGCAGAGCCAAATCTCTCAGAAGCTACCAACTCCTCTCAAAATTTGCCACTTGACCCCTACCACAAAGCTCTGAATTATATAACATACTCCTCATTCAGCTTGTCTCATATTTATCCTGCCTTCACCATGTGCTTGGCAATTGTCAGCTACCCCCAGTACACTGATTAACAGAAGTTGCCAGTTTCTGACACACACTGGTACTTAAGTCTCCCGTGATTTCATCAGGAGTGAGCCTTCTCTGCCACATTCCCGTAGAGGGTAGCAGGTGAGCAAAGCCCTCAGCAGGCATAGAAGATTCTTAGAAAGGTAGACAGTAAACTGACTTCCCAGCCAGATTCGGAAGGAAGCTGTCATTGTAAACTCTGTGGGGCAGGGATAGCTGACTAGCACTTCATCAGTCAAGGTTTCATCTGAGCATCTAGAAGAGCCAGGACTAAAGGTCCCATCTAGTTCTAAGAGTATATGACCCTCCCCCCAGCCTAAATGCATTAGGTCTTTCTAAGCCTCTCATCCTTCCTGTTGATTTGCTCAGTCCCCTGTATCAGAAGGGAGCCTAGAACCTTACCTATGCGCAGCATGAAGTTGTTGAAGGACTGGTTGTTGATGTTTGTGAGCGTATCCTTCATGGCTAGTGCAAAGTCAGCCAGATCAGCCAGGTGCTGCCAGCGCTCCTTGTCTGACTTTTCCTCCTGTGCCAGAGAGCAGCAGCGAAAGCATCAGGGCCCGCAGCAGCCTGCTCACCGCCTTTCCTTAACAACATTCTCGAGGTCAGTCCCTTCACCTCATCTGAACCCAGTCTTTAAACTTGGGATAGTTGTCGTCGTTTTGATTCCTCAATGTCATCCATAAAATAGGATGTTTTAAGAACAGCCCTTGAGCCGCGGCTGGTTTGGTTCAGCGGTTAGAGCATCAGCCTGTGGTCCAGAGAGGCCCAGGTTCGGTTCCCGCTAAAGGCACGTACCTCGGTGGCGGTTTGTCCTCCCCGGCCCTGGTTGGGTCGTGCGGGAGGTAGCCACTCGATGTGTCCCTTTCACATCGTTGTTTCTCTCTTTTCCTCTCTCTCCCTCCCACTCTATCTGAACAAAAATGGAAAAATGTCCTCAGGTGAGGATTAAAAAAAACAGCCCTTGAGATTAGGACCCCCACAGCTCATGTCCTTTCCTTCTGGTAGCTAAAGAGAGCTGGCTTCCCAGGTCTCATTGAACTTAACAAAACCACCTCCCCGATCTGGATTTCACTGTTCCATGATTGTGTAGATGGTTCTGTTGCCCAGTCCTTATGACAGTGTAGAAGGGAACATGGCCACAGCTACACTCAGCATCGTATGCCTGACTAAAGTCCACAGTAGTGGACTGCTGTGTGTATTATCTCTGCTCATTACATGTTCTCAGTAAACCTGATTTAAAATTTGTATTGCTTGGTCCTAGTGGTTTGTGTCTATACTAGGGCAGAGGACCTGTGTACAACAGTGTTTAATGCTAGCTGCTCTTATAAGCTGCTCTTAAAACTTTTGATTTCCACGTGCTAGGCGTGGGCTGCCTCAGGAGAAGAGCCCCCATCTCCTTTCTAGCCATTGAGGTGGTTAGGTACCTTGTTGGAGCTGGTAAAGCCGTTGGTGTTGACATCTGGGGTGACTCCTGAAGCTGCCATATAGGTACTGCCAATGGTTTTGATCTTGGTGATGACCCGGAATTTGGGATTGTCTAGAAGCTAAAGCCAGCGTTATGGAAGAGAAAAATGTCAGCAGTCAATTGAGATGAATGAGCCAACTAAATGACAGATTTGCCTGTTTACAATGATCCCCACAAAATGTCCAAAAGATGCCTTTTTATAAAAGCTCTATTCTGCCACTTATCTGCCATGTGATCCAAGGCAAACTTCCTGATTTTCTGAGCCTCAGTTTCTACAACTTCAGCACTGGGATAACATTGCTAGTCTCTTAGGGTGGTGGAACATGTATGTAAAATCATTTCCCTTGATGTACAAGTTACCTAGTAAATGTTTAATGAATCTGAAATTGAAGGCAGGGGGAATCAGAAGGACCTGAGGATCCTGTTTTGGACAGTCTTTATCCTATGAACTTTTAGGTGATTTCCCAGGCTCCCTTCTCATCCCCTCAGACCCAGCATTTCCAGATGGCTATGGAAACCCATACATTATAGGGAGGGAGTTATATGGGGAAGTGTAGCCAGCTAGAGTAACTCCAGCTTCTCTCTGACTTCTGCAGCCTGTCCTGAGATACAGTTTGAAACAAACTGGCTTTGTGACAGGATGGGCACTCACAGAGTCAAAATCTGAGATGATCTCGTTGAGGAAGCGCAGACACTCAATGCCACCATTATTGATGCTCTCCTCTGTGTAGAAGTCGGCAAAGTTGGGCAGGGAGGCAAACATGACTCCGATTTCATCATAAGACTGGCTGTACAGCTCCTAAAAAGGCAGGGCCAAAGTGCTCAAAGAAACTGATTAAAATAATGTGCTACAGAAATGAATTGACCTTTGACACACACATCCCCCAGATTATCCCAACTTTGAATTATTAGAAAGCTCTCATCACAGCTCTGACTAAAAAAAAACCGCTTCTCTAGTCCCTGTAACAGCCCTAGGTATAAGAAAGGGTAGAGTGGAGTTGGGAAGTCAGGCCTCACAGAGGTGTGTGTCCCCCAGAAACAAGGTAGCAGGCCCCACTGCCACGTCATGAGAAGGCCTGGGTTCGGAGGTGCTCCCTGGCAGAAAGCCAGATGAAGACACACAGCTTCATGGCTCCAGGCCATAGCTGAGATCACCCCTCACCTCATCTCTCTTCTTGGACCCCAGGAAATGGCGTGCCACGTGCTCAGGCAACATGTTGGTGACCAAGGCCTCATTCCAGCGTCGCATCTCATAGACACGTTCCTTCTGGTCATGGACCTCGATCTTCCACAAGAACAGTGTCCGCGCCAGTTTTTCCACCTACAGATACAAGCAAGGTGTATGTTCTCAACTGGCCATTTGATGGGAAGATGAAAAACAGGAACTTGAGTGGAGGGATTCTACATGGAAAAACATGGGAAGATGGCTACATGGCAAGGGAAAGAGGACCCAGAAATTCTGATCCATCTAATCAAAAAGGCCACCCCACAGTGCAGTGAGGATCCCAGCCTCTGTGATTACAGCAGAGATCCAAAGGGACTTCTGCATGTGTGGAGCTTCCTGGAACCTAACTATAGCTACAGATCTGACTTGTGGGTGATGGCAGTGGTGGGGACCTCCTAGCCCAGGGAGGAGTCCCATTTCCAGCTGGCCAAGAAGTGACTTGGGATGGCTGTACTTCCCCTGGCCAACCACTGGGTGGCACTTGAGCTAACAAGAAGCAGTAAGTCCCTTTCATAGATACTTCCCTACCCTTTCTTCCTCTCCTCCCCCACTTTAACCAAACAAAAAACTTCATCAGTTTCTTTCCCTTTCTCTTCTGGCTCCCTGGTCAGTGTTAGTGACCCCCAGAGCCAGGGTGAGGGAAGATCCATGAGCTTCTGGCCTGGGAAATAGAGATTATATCTAGGCTCTGATGCCCCTCCCCCATACGGCTTTCAGCATCCTGGAGGAGGTCAGAAGGAAGAGGTCAAGAACTGTTTTGCTTATTGTATCACTAAGGAAGAAACCAGAAAATGGAGAAGGTGGTGGCTTGACAGGGCCACATGCCATACTGGGTAAAGGAAACCAGCATTCCTTAGGAGCTTGGGTTCTTAGATCCTGGGCCTACTCCTCAGATAGGTTATAAGCCCCGATAGGTTATAAGCAAAATAAGAGAGGAGGGTGTGCAGGCACTCACATGGCGGGAGAAGTAGTAGAAGCTCAGCATCATGATGAAGATCATCACTGTCATTGTGTACTTCGAAGGTACCAGGGACAGCCTGCAGGGCAGAGAGTGATTCAATTAAAAGGATAGCCATGCTGCCCTCTTGAAAGGTGTTTTATTCCAACTGGTGTGTGCTCTTTCCTGTTACCCTAGGCCCTAAATTCCCAGCTCCTTGAGCACCTTCACATTCACTGCCTCCCACTGGGCAGCAGTATAGCTTTCTTAAATCACTGGGCTCCTAAGAGCCAACCAACCTTGGCCCCTCCTGGCTGCACTTGGCATCCTCACCAGGGCTGCTCCCCAGATGTTTAATAAAACTGCATCACCTGGCTGATCCCAGAAGTAGCTGCAACCATGTAGGAATTTGGAAAAGGGAGAGACTACCATCACAGTGATAGGATCAGGGTACAATTTTTGCATGGAGCTATATAGTTAATTATTTTCATTGCTGTATAGTATTCTATTGCATGAATATACCACAATTTATATACCCACTCACCATTTATACAGTCTGAATCGTTTTCATTTGTTTTGGATGTGTGTATGTGTGTGGCTATTATGAATTTTTTTTTTTTTTTTTAAATCCTCACCCAAGGACATTTTTCCATTTTTTGTTCAGATAGAGTGGGAGGGAGAGAGAGAGAAACATCGACGTGAAAGGGACACATCGAGTGGCTGCCTCCAGCATGACCAACCAGGGCTGGGGACAAACTGCTACCAAGGTATGTGCCCCTAGTGGGAACCGAACCCAGGTCTCTCAGGACCGCAGGCCGACGCTCTAACCGCTGAGCCAAACCAGCCAGGGCATATTATGAATTCTTATACACACGTCCTAGAACATATATATGTACATGGGTTTCTCTAAGGTACATGTGTGGCAGTGGAATTGCTGGCTCATGGGTCTATTTTAAATCACTCCAAATGGTTTTCTAAAGGGGTTGTACTAATTTATGCTCTGATCATGAGTGTATGAGTTACCACTGTACTTGGTATTATCAGATTTAATTCTTGCCAAACTGGTAGGGGTGTAATGGTCTTTTTGTGGTGGTCTTAATTTGGATTTCCTGATTACTTAAATGCCTTTCATTAATGGCCATTTAGATTTCTTTTGTGAAGGACCTATTCAAGCCTTCTATACATCTTCTGTTTAGTAATCTTTTGTTAAAACTTACTTGATTCTAGTCAAGTCACTGAAATCATAAAATTCTAAAACTTTAGAGCTAGAAGGGACCTTGGAGAGCTTCTAGTCCACCATGCTCCTTAAGAGATGAAACATTCAGGAAAACTGGGCTGCCCGCAGCTCCACAGAGAATTACTGCGGCGGGTCAAGAACCCAAGTCTTCCAGATCGAAGGCAGTGCTCTTTCATTTTCCTGCTGGCTGTCCTGCTTGCCAGTTAAATGCAGCACATCCATTTGACTTCTCTCTTCCCCTCATCCCAGCCTCTTTATCCCACCCTCTAAACCACACGGCTGCTGCTCTCCAAGCTTTCCCCTGACTCAGGGTGACCAGGTCCATACCAAAATCATTCTCCCTCTGCTCCAGCCCTCCTATAGAAAGAAGTACATACTCACTTCCGCACTTGAACATCCCATGTCATGGGCCTTTAGAGGGTGAGATCATGGGGCTCTGGCCTGTAGTATTCCCTGTCTCTAGAGGAAAGGGGCCAAAAATGCAGACCAGGAGGGAACGCAGTCACCTTACCTGTCGGTGCCATTGAGCCCAGGGGTGGAGAGGATCTGCATCTTCTCTGAGGCGACCATAGGAAAGCTGTTGGACAGACAGTAGCACACTCAGGCCCCATCTGGGTACAAGAGGCTGGTGCACAGCCAAACCCTGAGGCAACCAGATCCTCCACTCCTCAGGAGTGGGAAGATATGTCCCAGGTTCGCAGCCATGAACCCCGATCCCATATAAGCCTTTGATGAGCCCTAGTAGAGACAGAACGCCACCTCGGTGCAAACCCATGACTTTGAATTGGGTGCTTGGGGCTTGGAAGGAAGGAGAAAATCCAGATTCCCAAACATGTTTCATCTTACTCATGTTCCTGGAAACGTCTGCGGTCATATTCATCGAAGATGGGGCGCCAGGCATAGATGTTGATGACGGCCTCCGCGCCTGTGACAAGCAGCATGAGGGTGAGCTTCACCATGTGGCTGACCTGCACCAGCATGATGGTGGCGATGAGGGACAGCACGGCGACATAGTTGTAATACTTGGGGTTCTCCACGCAGCCATCCTCTGTCGCTATCCCTGCAGTGCCATTGTTGGGTCCCATGTAGTACTGGAGGCAGCTCAGCTGGAGGCCAGGACCATGGGGGAGAACACAGGGTCAAGGGGACAGCAGACTGGTCAGAGAAGGCTGTCACTTCCCACGGCTCCCTCCGAAACACCGAGAAGGAAGAGTGCGAAAATTTACCAAGGAACAATAATACAAATGTTAGTCATTCCTACTAACAGCTTTACCATCATCCCTTTTGATGTTCACAAAAATTTCCTGCATGTTCCTAGCAGTGGCACCATTGTAGAGAAAACTCCGGGAAGCTGGACTCGCCCAGAGCGCCACAGTTAGCAAGTCGTAAAGCCGGAGCTAGGAGTCCAGTCTTCGGGTTCAAATCCAGGGTGCTCTTGCCCACATCACACTTAAAGAGGGGCCGTGGGCCAGCCAGTCACCCACACCTCACAGCTGCATGATGGCGCCAGTCTGCTCAAACGCTCCATTTCTGGAGTTTTCACGGGTCCCACTCCTGGGCAGATGTAGTCAGTAGAAAGTGCATCCATAAACAATCTGACCTACTTCTGTAACCTTCACTCACGAGCTTGGCTGGCTTTGGGGAAGTTCCAGCACAGGATTCTAGCATGTGAAAGGTTTTCCTACCTCCCTGGGTTTTCACCCTCCACCAGTGACAGGATCTCCAGGCATCCTGCAGTGTCCATGACTTTGTTAAACACTGGTCCCCAGATCCGGGCATCAGCCTTCAGGTGTGTTCTGACATGCAAAGAGCATGGGGCTTTTCTTCCCTGCACTGTGGGTGCCATGCCACCCAGGGGCATGCTAGGTTCTGGAGCTAACTCCGTTCCCGCTGGGTTTTGGATCAGCTGGCCCTCGGGCCGTGTCACCTGTACAGCTGCCACATTAAGTCTCCATGCTGAGTTTTTCCTGTGCTCAGATTGTTAAAGAAAATAAAGCAAATGATTCCACATAATATTTGGAAAAGTAGGACTTTTTAAAAAGTGTCTACAGTACCACTAAAATGGGTGGGAACTGGCAAGAGAAAGAACAGCAGCTATGGCTCCCGGCACCCAGTGCTCCATAAATGACTGGTGGCTCTGAATCAGCAGATCTCGGCCTCCAACTGCTTTCCCTTCTCCCCAAGAAAGCATCTGGCCACCGCCTCCTGGGACCCACAGCTTCTCCATAAACTAAGGCCAGCAGAGAAGAGGATTTGTCTGCCTCCAGCCACTTGGGCTCTGTAGCTGCTCTCCCCAGTGACCCAGCTCTAGGAAGGTCTGGCATGTTCAAATGGATAAAGGCCAAACAGGAGAACTCCTTCATGGGAAGAGGTTTACCTCCCCTGGTCCTGACGGATACCTGGCACTAGCCACACTGCAGGGAATACGTGATACGTGCAGAGCGCTTACAGGCGTACCCTGAGCAGTGAGACGCAGGGGAGGAGACAGCATGGGATTTAGACCTGCCTCAATTCTTGACTGTCACTTACGGGCTGTGTGACTTAGAACAAGTGAATTAACCTCTCAGCACCAGTTCTTCATATGAAACTGCAGCTAATAATACTGACCTCAGGATTGTTATCAAGATTAAGCCATGAATGTAAACTGTGGTAGAAAAATGAAAAATAAATAAAATTTAAAAAGATTAAGTGAGCCCTGGCCGGTTTGGCTCAGCGGTTAGAGTGTCGGCCTGCGGTCTGGAGAGACCTGGGTTCGGTTCCCGCTAAGGGCATGTACCTCGGTTGCAGTTTGTCCCCGGCCCTGGTTGGTTGTGCGGGTGGCAGCCACTCAATGTGGTCCTTTCACGTCAATGTTTCTCTCTCTCTCTCTTCCTCTCTCTCCCTCCTACTCTGTCTGAACAAAAAATGAAAAAATGTCCTCGGGTGAGGATAAAAAAAATATATAAAAAAAAAAAAGATGAAGTGAGTCAAGGTATGTAAAGCACCTAGCACAGGATCCTGGCGCATGACGTTGGGTGCTTGAACTCTGGGGGAGCGAGGAGCTCAGGAAACAAGTCAGTCTCTGAGGTCTCCTGGGGAGGGGAAACGGAGAGGTCCCCTCTGTTTGGCCAGGATGATCGGGTTCAGGAACCTAATGCCACTCCAAACCCATGTCGTGGAGTGCCCCTTCAAAAGGACAGCAGGGACTCACCATGTCCACCACATTTGCCATAACCAGAATGAAGATGGCTAACATGGCCCAGGTGTTCCTGGCCCAGCGTGTCCGGTCGATCCAACTGGAGAAGGCCACAAGCTTCTTAGGAAAGGCCTAGAAGGAAGGGAGTTTCGAGGGCCATGAGCCTTTTCTTCTGTAAACACGACTGCTAGCGACTCCGGGCGCTCCCAATACTTCCCAGGAACCTAAAAAGCACTGTTCGCGTGTGAGTCAGCCAGAACTGCCAGCACGGCAGAGCTGAGGAGGGAGCACGGGAATCCTGGGGCTGTGTGTCCCTCCTACGCGATGTATTTATGAAATATCACGGCTTCCAGATAGCTGAACCCTTTCCACAGAAGACACAGGGACCAGCCCGGGAGGCTGTAGGCAGCACCAGCCAGCAGTAGCCTGCTTCTTATCTCCAGTGATAAGGCCAAGACGGAAGGATTTTCAGGGCCAGCCATCTTTGCTGCCTATTCCTGCCTTTCCCGGGTCAGTATACCTAAATCTTCCATTACCTGGCAAGCCACCTGCCAGATTAATTTTCCTGAAACACTACTTTTGCTTTATCATTCTGATCAAACACTACGTGGCACCCCCGTGCTTATAGAAGTCTTAATCCTTTTGTCTGGGTTTCAAGGTCCTTCATAGTTGGGCGAACCCACCTTCCAGCTGGGCCTCCACTGCCCTCTACACAGGTTCTCATTTCTCTCTAGACTCGCTTACGCACCCCTGCGTGCTCCAGTGTCAGTCCCCGAGCCCGGCCCAACGTGGTGCTCAGCTGAGGTCAACGAATGACTGAACGTGGAATAAAGGAATGAGTGGATGATCCTGAACCATCCTAACAGACTATCTGTCACCTATTCGTAAGGATTTGATAGGACGCATAACTTCGACAATATGCACTTTCACAGGGAGTGACGCTCACTTCAGAGGGCTTCTGAGCCAAAAGAAAGAGTGCTTCTTACCCGGGGAAAGATGGCAGCCAGCGAGCAGATCGTCAGGACCAGAAGCAGGACCTCCCCAACCACAAAGGTCACATAGTTTGTCATCAGCCTGTAACAGGGAGAAGACGGTTAGGGAGGGGACCAGAGGGAGCAGTGAGGTTGTGTGAGGGACCAGGAGAGTAAGGGAAAGGAGACAGAAGGCAGGCCCTGGAAGTAAGGCAGACCTGTACCCAAAAAGTTGTTTGTGACGCCAGGGGTCTGCCAGCTGAGAGCAGGGCCTGGGAATGTGCAGCCCTCCCCCGCTGTCACTGTTGACCCGGGACATTTCCCAGAGAAGGGCAGACTCTCAGATGCCCCAGACAGAGCCCGGTAAACACCTAGGGATTTCTCGGGAATGAGCATGCTGCCACGCGGCTATGATGGAAGGAGCGAGTAAGAACAGCAGCTCCCTTCCTGACTGCTCAGTTATCCTCAGAGACGGTCCTTCCACACCCACTTTATCTCATGAACTCCAAGGAACTCAGTCTCCAAACCCTCATTCTCACACTCATTCCCACTCAGTGTTCTTGCCCAGAGCCCTGGAAACCTCCATGTTGCTAATCTAGTGCCTGATTCTCGGTTGCCTCTGACCCCTCGAAATAGTACCCTGCCAGAGGCCTGCTTTGAGCATCCTATATAAAAACGCAAACAAACCGCCCTGGCCGGTTTGGCTCAGCGGTTAGAGCGTCGGCCTGCGGTCCAGAGACCTGGGTTCAGTTCCCGCTAAGGGCGCGTACCTTGGTTGCAGTTTGTCCCCGGCCCTGGTTGGTCGTGCGGGAGGCAGCCACTCGATGTGTCCCTTTCACGTCGATGTTTCTCTCTCTCTCTCTTCCTCTCTCTCCCTCCCACTCTATCTGAACAAAAAAATGGAAAAATGTCCTCGGGTGAGGATTAAAAAAAAAAAAAATGCAAACAAACCAGAATCCAGCTCACCACCAGCATCCCCATCTCTCCTCACCCTTTATCCATAGCACTTACCCATCGCATACATATCTTGATCACTTGTTTACCTTCCCCTTCTAGAATGTAAGTTCCACTAGAGCAGGGATTATTTATGTTGCGTTCACTGCTACATCCCTAGACCTTAGCCCCAGGCACAAAGCAGACAGTAAATACTTGTGAAGTGAATGAGTGAATTTGAGCCTCACAGCAACCCTGAGAGTTCGCCAGGGCAGGTGCTGTTATCCTCAGATTGACACCAGCATCAGCTCTGGCTTTACAGGACCCTCAGTGACATGCCCACCGTCACACAACAAACATTAAAGTGCGTCCGGAATCTAGGATCAGGTTCCCCAAACTAACTGGAACTGGGCTCCACACCGGCTCCTTTCAGATGGGGAAATCCTTGAGCAGGAGTGAGCTGCTTATTGGCTAGGGCAGGGAGGGAGGAGGGAGCCGTCCTCCATTTGGGCTTTGGCAGTTAAGGCAAGAACTCCAGCACACCCACCTTGCCCCAGAGGACTTGCTGTGTTAGAGCTATCAGTCTGTGCCGAGCCCAAATCTATCTTTACGAAGATTAGCCAAGAAAGGGAACCAGATCGCCTTGGTGACTGAAATTGAGGCACGTCCCCAGCCTCTGTTTCCTTATCCCAGCACCACTCAGGCCCAGCTAGTCAAGGTCTCCAACGCCCTAGACCTCTCTGCCCCTCACCCTTCTCAGCCCTGGTCGGATCCCCATTTTGATGCTAGTGCTATTCCAGAACTCCAGGGGCAGAGAGAAGGATGGGGGTCCAGGGCACGGTCCTCACATTCCTTGGGCCTGAGATCAGCTGGGGCTGTTCCAGTGGTGGGCAAGGAACAGAGAAGGTCTGCGCCCCTATGTCAGGCTTCAGCTGAGGCGCCCCCGTCCCTCATGCCTCTGGCCCGCCCCTGGCCGGTGCCCCTCCCTCACCAGGGGTCGATGAGTATCTCCACCAGGGCCGTGAAGAGCAGGACCACGCAGGAGCAGCTGAAGGCGGCCCCACTCTGCTTTTCCTTCTCCACTGAGTAGCGGGTCTCCATTTCGGGGTCCATGAACCGCATGGACAGGAGGAAGGTGTTTCTCTCCTTCACTCTGTGGGGGAAACCAGCCGGTGAGACATGAGTGCCACCTCTGCCTCGGCCTCTCGGGGGGGGCAGAGTCGAGCTGAACTTCCAGAACCGCGTCGGGCCTGAGGAGCAGGGCCAGGACGTGCGCGCTTACCCCTGGGCAGACTCCCGCTCCAGCAGGGCCTCGTCCAGGAGCTGGCTGAGCTCACGCTCGTCCTCGCAGGCGTCCACCACCCGGTCAGCCAGGTCCTGAAGGCGCAGCCTCCGGCGAGGGTTGGGGAACGAGGGGTTGTCGGCCTATGAGGCAGCGCGGCAGAGTTGGGGGATGGGGTTGGAGGACATGGGGTTGGCGGTGTCACACTCTGGAGGACTGACCCCTTGGCTCTAGAAACCACTTTCCAGGAAGAGTCTTCCCAGTGAGCACACGCAGCTCCCTCCTGGGTCTGGACCCAGAGCTACAGTGCTTTCTGGTTTCCAGAGTTTCTGGAAGCTGCAGGGGTCACCACTAACGGCAACATCGCAGGGGAGCAGCCGCCTGGCTCCCGAGCAGGGGACCTGGGATTCATGACCACTGCTGGTCAGCACGGTCCGGGCACACCCTGCTACGAGGGTGGGGTTGTCACAGCCATACACATCGGCATCCCTGGGCACACGAGTGACCCCAACCCGAGGGCTTTGTGGAGCTCTTGAAGGAGCTCACTTCACTTCATACTGAGGAGGAAGTGAGGGAGACAAGGGAAGGTCGTGTCCCCAGTGGGGTAGTGGGCGGGGGTACCCACTGCCATTTTTATTCTCAGTCACAAAGGAAAGGCATCAACTCCAAAAATATGAAGCCAGACTGGTTACGCAGCCATCGTTCCAAATAAGAATCGAGACTGGGCCCGCGAGAGCCATCTGTATGGGCCCCAGGGTGCACCTGGAAGCCAGAGACAGACCCCCTGGTCTTAAGCTCAGGGGTCACTGGTTGACAGTTTGACCCATGTAATCCACGCTCCCCAGCCCCAATTTCCTTCTCTGTAAAATGAAGCAGATGCTGTCCCAGCACCAAGGACCTCTGTCCCTGGGTCACACCCAGAGCACTGTGACACCCACTAACTGTGAGGACAGGAAAAGTCACAGGCCGCTAAAGGTCTGTGTCCTTGTCAGAGAGTTAACATCGAGTCTGTATTTCCACTTTCCATCACGAAATCACAGCAGGGCACGCGACTGAGTGTGGTGGGGCTCAAGAGAAACCCAGTCTCCTTTCAGCCCACTCCCTCCGTGTTCTCAGCACTGCCCTCCCCATCGGGCAGTGTGCCCCTGGCGACAAGCCATGCGCCCGCGCAGCCTCAGGGAGGCAGACTCCTGCCTCTGGGCAGCTGCCCCCGTCAGCGGCTGCACTCCGGAAGCCTAGTAGTGACCAGGTCCTGGCTGCTCTCCCGGGACAGACCTGTCCTCGGGGACACAGCGTGTTAATTCCTTTAGAAATCCTGCATCTGGGCATGGACCTGTGGAGTCTGGACCTAGCCAGAGAGGTAAGTTCAGCTCCGAAGTCTCACTTCCAAACAGTCTTGGAAACTGTAGGATTTTCCATGGATGTCCTCCCTGCCCTCAAATCTGCAGGACTCTGGGACATCAGAGCTAGGCAAGGCCTCACAGGTGAGCACCTCTTTTGACATTACCACCCCCCCCATGTAAATGACAAGGAGACATGGGGCTGGGTTTGGGGGGAGGTCACCTGCCAGGGTACACTGGTAACAAGGAGCAGAGCCCAGGCTGGTGGCCAGCTCTCCCGCTCTGAGCACAGGACTCTCCCTGCGGCAATGTGGCCTCCCTGTCCCTGCCCACATCCAGGCCCCAGCCCTGCACATACCTGGGCATCGGGCTCCTCAGGCTCCTCTGAGGTGGAACCGCTGGTGTGGACACTCCCGTTGGGCTCCTTGGTCTCGATGAGGGCAGGGGAGCTGGGCTTTGAGGACGCTGGTGCTCCATTTGGCAGGGCCTGCAGGGGGAGCAGTGGCTATCGGGGACACTGCATGCCAGCTGCCCCACCCTGTGGAACCCTCACCAGAGTTTAGAAGCCTCGCAGACTTAGAATTTCCTTCAGTTCCTCCTTTAGAACATTAGTTTGAAATGCTGTAATTCTCTAGTATTAATTTTACTATTAAAACTTGTCCTAGTATACCCATTCCTATTTCTTTTTTAAAAATATTTTTTTTATTGATTTTGAGAGAGAGAGGACGGGAGAGGGAGAAAGAGAAACATCGATGTGAGAGCGGAACATCGATCGGCTGTCTCCTGCACACCCCCTACTGGGGCTCGAGCCTGTAACGGGGGCATGTGCCCTGACTGGGAATCAAACCGGTACCTTTTGGTGCACAGGACGATGCCCAACCAACTGAGCCCACTGGCCAGGGCTCCCATTCCTAGTTCTAAAACAGTAACTCAATGACAATGATTCACAGAGGTCTTTTCTGGTGTAGAGCCCTGTTACATGCCTTCCAAAAGTCTGATTATTCCATAACTCAGTGTCCCCACTGATTAGTATTTTTGCTTGATACAATAAGTTAAAACAACCACACAGGGAAATCATTCGTTCATTCATTTAATAAGTATTAACTGAGTACCTACCATGTGACAGAACTCATCTCATTCCTGGCAATACGGACAAAATGCCCCGACCTTGGGAGCTCACATTCTAGGGAGGAAAGGCAGGCAACAGCAAAACCAGTCACGCTGTCAGTACGTAAGGAGAAAGTGCTCTGGAGGAAGCGGAAGTCAGGGGACATAGGTTGCTGGGGAGTGTGCCTATAAAGAGCAGGCCTGGGGAGGTGTCACCATGAAGATGACATTTCAATGAAGACCTGAAGGACAAACCGCGCAGCTGTGGGGACGGGTTCCAGGAAGAGGGAGCCACTGGAGCAAAGGCCCTGGAACAGGCGGCACCGGGAGCCGAGCAGCAGTCCGGAGCCAGTGCTGCCAGAGCAGAGGGGTGAGAAGGGGACAGGGCGGTGAGGCCTGGCTCTGGTCTTCCTGACCTCTGAAGGACTTTGGCTGTTCCTCTGTATGAGGTGGGACACCAGTGAAGGGTTCTGAGCAGGGGAGTGACATGATTTCACTTAACATTGCAGCAGGATCACTCTGACTCCTGTGTTGAGAAAGAAAATGGGGTAGGGAGCAAGGGCAGGAGGGTGACTGGTTGGGGTACTACTGCGGTGATCCTACGGGAGACGACAGTGGCGCGGACGGGGATGGCAGCTGTGGACTGTGAGAAGTGGGCAGTCAGAACTCTCTTGCAAGAAATGCCAACAGGACTTGTGCATGGATGGTAACGAGAGGGGTCAAGGAGATCGTCAAAGTTTGTGGTCTGAGCAGCTGAAAGAACGGAGTGGCCGCTGACTGAGATGAGGAAGACTGAGGAAGGAGCGGTTTCAGTGTGGAGAGGATCGGGACCTCGGCCATGCACCTGTTAGCTCAGCTGCCCGGTCTGCACAGACGGAGATGCACGCGGCTAAGCTGAGTGCAGGGAAGCTGGCTGGGCTGAGATCCACATTTGGGAGTGGTCAGAGATGGCGTTTCAGACAATGAGACTGGAGACAGTACAGATACGAGCTGTCTGCTCACACTCTCATCACTTCACTCAACTAAACCCCGGGGAGCGAGTTCTGCAAACGGAACTGTGTTTGCTCCTGTGACATCCAGAGAAGCCACTCATCACTTTCCTTCCTTCTTCCCACCACTCTCCCAATATCATTCATGCACGATCACTTGACCGACTGGGGAGCGGCTAGGATCTGTCAACATCGCCTCATCCGAGTCCACCTGAAGCTGGAGACTTCCTGAACAACTGAGCGTGAGCTCCTGACGCTGAGCGTGAGCTCCTGACAGTCACGCCAGGCTGCTTCCTGCCCCACGCACACTGGGGCTGACAGATGCTACACAGCCTCGGGGTGAAGACAGCTGGTCACCTCCAGCAGCTAAACGTCCGTTCCCTGAGAGGGGTGTACCAAGTGCTGGCAGGAAGGGATGCCTGATAAAATGTCTGATGACTGTCACATGACAATAGGTTCTCTCCTCTCATAAACACAGAGCTCCTAAAATTCGGAGGGCGAACCCCTCAAAAGGTAGACATGAACGTGCAATTCTCAGAAAACCACCTGGTTAACAACCACATTAAAAGTGTCTAAGCTTACGAATAACTAAAGACGAGATGAAAACAGTGAGATATTGTGGCTTCGTCTTTCACTTGAATGAAGGCAAAAAGCGAGTGAAGAGCCTGGCCAGGGCGTGGGGGGTGGCCAAGCTGAGTAAGGAGGGGCACAGTTCCCCTCTGCTCCGTGCCCCGTCCAGCCTGCTGCCTCCCTCTGCCCTCGCCCTTGGCGTCCACCTCGCTGCCTCCCTGCAGGGACCTTTCGGGCAACCCAGCCCTCTCCTAGCCCACCTGCACATGCCCAGTGACAGGACACAGTACAGTCACTTGCCATGAATGACATGTACCATCTCCCCCAGAAACCAGTTTGCCCTCTGAAAGGAGGCCTCTAGTCACCTGCTCAACGGGACTCAGCGTCCCTGACGCCAACCTGTCCCTCACAGCTCCTATTCCACCATCTTCAAGTCCTGCCGACTCCTCTCCACCTCTCCTGAATGCCCCCTCTCCGTCCCCTGAGTTCAGGGGGCGGGCGGACACTCACCGAGCCGTTGAGGCCATTTTGGGTGGCAGTTTTCTTCACCTCCGGCTTGGACGCAATGATGAGGTAGGTTTCAATGCCCTTCTCCTCCAGGTAGTCGCAGCGGCTGCCCCCGTCGCCGGGCTCCACGTCGAACTCGCCCCGCAGGCAGTCCAGGGTGCTCTGGGAGATGTGCACGCGCCTGCAGGGGGCGAGAGCCTGAGCGGGGGCAGGCCCGGGCCCGGGGCACGTGGGCAGCGTGGCACCTGCCCCCTCCCTGAGACAGGAATAAAATTCTGTCCTCACAGGCAGCTGAGACTATCAAAGAGAAAAGGAAACGCAGAAGTCTGCTCTGAACTCGAAAGTCAGAGGGAGCCTCCGTCGCAGCACCTGCTTTCGGGGGCAGTGGGCCCACTCCTGGGGGTCCCCACTGAGGGACAGACGTGACTGTCCTCAAGCGAAGCTCCCTGACCCAGGCGGGGTTCCGGCAGGTCCGGCCTGGCGAGTCTGAGCTCAGCCTCCTCCGCACGCTGCTGGTCATCACTGTCATGACGCCCTCCAGGAGGGGGCACACTGACCGGAGGGGCTACAACTGTGACGGCGTCAGAGCCCGGCAGCCCCACAGGTGGGTAAGGGGACGAGAGGAGAGGACAGACCGCTGAAGACATCCTGGCAGGAGAGGCCACAGCCAGCCTCAGACCAAGGAGGCAGGCACCCCGCGGGGGAATGCTGCTCCTGGTGGGAAGGGGTCCCCGTGTCCCTTGTCCAGGCCCAGACCTGAGGGGTGACCCCTCCCTCGAGCCTCACACCTGCCCGCTGGAAGGAATGCTCACTCACCCGGGGATG
Source organism: Tadarida brasiliensis (assembly GCA_030848825.1). Taxonomy (NCBI): domain Eukaryota; kingdom Metazoa; phylum Chordata; class Mammalia; order Chiroptera; family Molossidae; genus Tadarida; species Tadarida brasiliensis. Next base: position 64,266,903 of record CM061270.1, on the reverse strand, counting down.
CCGCCAGCCTCCATCTTGTTGGCCACAGTGACGTCGGTGGACCACACGTCATACTGCCAGCGCTTCTGGCCCAGGACGCCCCCCAGCACAGTGCCCGTGTGCACCCCCACACGCATGTCCACCCCAGTCTTCGTCTTCTCCCGCACATACCTGCCAGGTCAGAGAGGAGGAGGGTCGGGCGTGCCCGCAGCCGGTACCAGCCCCTGGCCTGCAGGAGGAGTCCCACAGGCTTTTCCCCTCTGGGCCAAGGGGGCTACCTGCGTGCCCCCAGCTTTCTGTCTGCCTTTGAGCTGAGCACTCAGAGGGACAGCCCCCACCCTCTTCCCGAGGGACCTCCAGTTGCTTTTTAAATTTTTTTTTCCTTTCTTAATTTTAGAGAGAGAGGAAGGGAGAGGGAGAGAGAGACAGAAACATCGATGAGAGAGAACATCGACTGGCCACCTCTTGCACACCCCATACTGGGGATTTGGCCCACAACCTGGGCATGTGCCCTGACCGGGAAATCGAACCGGCGACCTCTGGTGCATGGGTCGACGCTCAGCCACTGAGCCACACTGGCCAGGCCAGTTGCTCTCTTCTAATCACCCATTTATTTATTGGTGCAGGTGATAGTTCACTGAGCACCCAGGACGGGCCAGGCCCTGCGCTGGGTGTGGCACGAGCCAAGGGTACAGCTCCTTGCTTGAGAACTCCAGGAAGAGACAAACGGGTTCAGAACTTGGCCTAATGGTGAGGGGAATGGAGGGGAGTCCCTAGTCCTGAACTACGGCCCCTAGGGGAAGGCAGCATTCATTTCCAGACCAGTACTGGAGGGAGCGCCCACCAGAGGCCTTGAGGGGACGGAGGGACCAGTGAGCTAGGTAGGGCCTCCGAGCCCACCCGAGCGGTGACAGCAATGGGGAAGAGCGAGGGGAGGAGAGGTCACCATCCCTCTGCTGCCCCACATGCCTGGTGACCTCAGCAGTCACCTCCCTGCTGTACAGGGACCTTCTAATCTGGGAGACGGGCATGGCGATCCCTGCGCCAGTCTGCCTGGGGGGCCATGGCGAGAAACCCAAGGGGAAGGGATGGGACACCTGGGGAGGAATTCCAGTCAATGGGAGCAGCGTGTGGACCTCATTACAACTGCAACTTCCAGGAGAAAAAACAGTGCGGACTGAGGCTGCACCTCTCGGAGGCCGCAGAAGTCTTACTCTCAGCTGTCAGAAAGGAGAGTCACAGCCAACCTCCAGAGCTGGGGACCGGGGACCTGCCAACCAAACCTACATCCCATAGGACGTCGCTGCATCCGCGATACACGCCTGAACAAATCCCTCCCGAGGGGCCTGGCGGGTTCTGGGCCACCACAACAGACCTGCACAGAAGGCCTGCTTCTCTCGTGGGTCCAGGCACCCCCTCTCTCGCAGAAGCACCCCACTTACGAGATGGCCTCCACCATGGCGAGCCCCATGAGGATGGAGCAGACGGCGTGGTCCTCCCGGTAGTCAGGCAGGCCACAGATGCAGTAGTAACAGTCACCCAGGATCTTAATCCGCAGCTGGTGGTATTTCTGAAAGGGCAGGGCATGGGCTGTGACATGAGCTCCACCTCGGAGGGGAGGAGTGACAAAGAAAGCAGAGGAGGGACAGGTGGGACGGATCCATGGGAGCCAGGCACAGGCCACGAGGGTACTCACGGCCGCCAGCTTGTCGAAGCGGGCAAAGAGCTCATTGAGCAGCTTCACGAGCTCCTGGGCGCTGCAGGTGGAAGACAGCTGGGTGAAGCCCACGATGTCCGCGAAGAGGATGCTGCAGGGGAGGGGCACTGTGGTGAAGCTCGAGCCATGGACCTGACACCACGGCTCCCGCTCCCAAGGCACGGCAGCCAGGACCACGGGGGAGCAGGTCCTTGCTCAAGCCCCAAAGCAGTGAGACCCTGGCACTTTAAATGAGGGTGAATTTGGGACTCTGGCATTTAGCTTATCCTTGCTGACTTCCCTCTATGGGGCCCCCCTCCCCACGCTGCCTCACTCCTGCCCAGGATGAAGGCATCCTTCCTGGCAGGAGCCCCAGTGGCTGGGCAGCCTCACAGATGGCGCTTCCCGGCTCTGGGTGATGTTGGTACAGCCTCAAGCATGTCTCAGCCCCGACGCCCATCAGCAAGGCTGCTCTGGAGTAGGGCTCACACTGTGGGGATGGCCTCGCTTCTAGGCCCAAGGGGAGACCCGCAAAGCCGCAGTGCCCGGCTGACCCCACAGAGCCCCACCCCGTCCCGCTCTGGGAGCCCACGCCCGAGGCCGGCACCTGACGTTCTCATGGCGGTACATGTACATGGTGTTGAACTGCTGCTGGTCCTTCTGGCTCTCGTCCTTCTTCAGGTCCTTCAGCATCTCGTCGGCCACGTGCTTGGGCAGGATGGAAAGCATAAGGTTCTCCTGTGGAGGGGAGGACAGGGTGAGTGGGGAACGCGGGATCTGACCCATGCTCCTCTGGGGCAGGTCCAGACGCTGCAGGAAAGAAACACCCTGGCCTTGGCAACAGACGTCAGCCAGGAACCAGCTGCCCCGCCAGAGGCCTCGGAGCGCAGACCCTGCCCTGGGAAGCAGCCGAAGGCCCAGCACAGGCAGCTCTTTGCACTGAGCAGGCTCAGGGCTGTGGCCCGAGCACCTTCAGGAGCGCTGACGGGAGCCCAGAGCCCAGGAAGAAACCCGAGCTTGCCTCTTGCCTGTGAGGTGTCCGAGCCACAAGAAGTGTGACAGGGCCTATGGGCCCCAGTCCTCTGCTCCTCACCGTGCATCCTCGAGGGCAGGACCTGGGGCAGGACCACGGTGTGGAGGCTCTCCTCTCCTCTGGGTGGGCAGCCAAGAGGCCCCCAAGGGTCTGGTGTTGCACCTAGCCCACCCACCCCCGCTGCCAGCCAGAGGGAGGGCCCCAGCTTCCCTGGCAGAAGATAGACCTGCTGCAGGGCAGCCTCCCACCCCCCAGGAGGGCCTGCAGACCAGAGCTCCCACCCGCTCCCACTGCACCACCAGAGGGGCCTCACCTCCCATCTATTTTCATGGGGAAAGTCAGCCCTCTTTCCTGCAGAGAATGACACGTGATGTCCTCTCTCTGCCCAGCCTGAAGCACTTACAGTCCTTATTACTCTCATTCTCCTATTTCCACAGCAACGCCCACTGCGAGAAACCTCTCGAATGACATCCCTACAGCTCAGGAACGAGAAGCCAAAGTAACCCCAGTGCCCCCTGCCCTGGTTCCACCTGAGCCCAGGAAGTGGCGACCCAGTCTCCTGGGGCCCCGCAGGGGGTACTGAGGGATCCCACCCGACACAGGGGTCTGAGGACTCTCCCGGAACCCAACTACACCGGGCCCCGTGGAGGAAGCTCTTAGCTGGGGAAGATGACAAGTCTCCAGGAGGATTTCAAAGCCAGAGACCTGGAGCACTGCCAGCTCTCACAGGTGGCCTAGGGACAGAGCTGCTGGGTCCCCAGAGGAGAAGGGCAGCGGGAGGCAGCAGTGAGCACTGGGTCTGGGGTGGGACTCCGGGGTCCCCATCAAGTCCTGTAAGGTGCTCCATGCCCCGACCAGTCCCCATGTCCCTGCAAACCAGCCAGGCCTCCCCCAGCACGGCCCAGGCTCCGAGGCTGGCGGCTGCGGCAGGAGGAGGGCGCTGCGGCCCAGAGCACTGGGACCCGCGGGGGTGATGTGGGCACTGCCACTTGTGCATTACATGTATTTCTGTAACTCATCTCGAGAGCATAAACGAAGTGAAAGCATAAAACCACCAGAACAAACACGAAGTTGCGGCTGTAAATTAAGGCTACCAGTCAATCCGTGTGCTTTATGGACACCTCAGTCAACCTCCAAACTCGCAGCGGGCAGAGTCCACCTGCAGCCACTCTGACGAAACGGCCCTGAAACAAGCAGCAGCCACAGAGGAAAGGGAAACAGCCAGAGGAGAAAGGAGCGAAACAGGAGGTGGCCCAGGGACTCGGCAGGAAAGACCATCCTAGCAGGCGGAGGTCCAAGGGAGGAGAGTGGCCGAGTGGGCAGTGGAGGGGGGGCCGCCCTCCCCGGCCAGGCCCACGTCACAACCCCAGGACGTCGTAACAGGCAGACTCTGCTCCTCCTCTTCAGTCCACCTCATGGCTCTGACCTGTGAGCTGTGCCACACCTGTGCCCAGCGCTCGGGTGGCTCTCTCCTCACCACACTTCTCCAGGGCACCTAGGCCCTCCTGACTGTGGCACCCGCCTGCCTTTCTGGTCCCATTTCCCCTGCTCTCCCCCGTGGCCCCTCCAGTGTATACAAGCCGTCCTTACCCTCCAGCCCCCCCTCCACCTGCCACCCCCACCCCGCCCAGGTGCGCTCGTCTCCCCTCCACCCACTTTCCTGGCGTCTCTGTTGGCACTGACGCCTGCCCTGAAGTCTCGGAGGTTCGAAGCCCTCTCCTGGACGCCCTTCAGGAGCGTGTGCTGTTAGCTCGGTTCTCCCAGAGAAGTGACTGGCCGCACGTCGAGGGTCCCTGACAACCATGCTCGGGGCCCAGGCGACAGGCCCCGGCACCTCATCCCTGTTCTCGGAGGAGGGAGGTGGCTGGGACCCAGGCGCACTTGTGTGGTGGGTCCCACAGGGGATGTGGGGGGGGGGTGGCGAGGGGCCACCTGGGGCCCAGTGCTGAGGGATGGGGGGGCTCTTGGTCTCCTCGGCACTGAGGCACAGCCTGCTCTTTCTAAAATAGCAGTTGCTATATGTTTCGGGAGTCACAAGAATGTTCCAAGCTTCCGACCCATTCATGACTTCTGGGACTTTATCCAGCAAAAATAATCCAAAAGTCAAAAGCCACACGTGAAGAGGAACTTCGCTGCAGCGTCACTTACACTGGGGAAAACCGCAGGCGGCCGACACGGCCCCCAAAGGGTTAAACTGTGACCCGTCCCCCGGATGGAAGAGATGCCACCTTAGAACTCTCTTGATAGAAACTGTTGCAACAAGAAGACGCTGAGAGAGGACGACACAGGACGGCCCTCCGAAGGGCAGCAGGACCACGTGCACCTGCATGACGGCGGAGGACGGTGCCGAAGGGAAGCGCGTGTGCTGGGGGGTGGAACCCAGCGAGAACCTGAACCGGTTTCAGAATCTGTACGGTTGGTATACCGCCGCTGCTGCTTTTCAAAATACTTTTCAAACTGGAGATAAACACAAACTTCCTGTTGCCTCCAGCGGTGACCCTGACTGGAGCTTGTCTACCACGACCAGTTTCCTTAGAAAGGGAAGATCCCTGCTGGGCGCTGGGCTGGCTCCAGACTCCTCTGGGATGGAACCTAGAAAGGAGCCGGTGGCCAGGCGGGAGGGAGACCCGGCCCCACAGCAGGGGGCAGCGGCTCTGGGGACACGTGGCGGAGCCCCGCCGGCCACCGCTTCTGCAGGCCTCAGGAACACAGCAGCTCCCCGGGCACACGGCCCCTGCGGCCAGTGACAACGCCGACCCTCTGCTAGAACTTCCTCTTCCACCCCCTATGTTCACACATGTAACACCGACTGCGTCCTGTAGGCGACCAGCCCGAGGCGTGGAGGGGTTAAGTTCCTCAGAGTTAGTGGCAGACCCACAACCAGAGCTAGAACCCAAGGCTCTCTGACCACGGGAACGCCTCCCTGCTGAGCCCCCGTCCCCCTCGCGACCAGGCTGATGCTGTGAGGCAGCGACCCAAGGACACTCTGGCTTGCGTCCCCACTGACGCTTGGAAGCAGCATTTCAGGACAGTCGGAAGAGGCGGCGGCACAGGAAAGAGGCAGAACACAGGAGATTCCAGGCCGGCGGGCGGGACAGCGGCGAGACTGGCACCAGGGGAGACAGCAGCACACCTCCAGAAACTGGGACTCACACCAGCAGCCACAGAGGTCCAGGCACCCAGGCCCCTCTGAGAGGAAACGTCAACTGCTGACGACCACACTCCACAGAGCCGGAAGTGGAGGGAGATGTGACCAACTGCTGTCACGAACAAACAGAAGGGGGAGGGGCAGGGCGTTTGGCAATTTAGATGACCTTTTTATTTATTTTTTCTTTCCCCTGAACCCCTTTTTATTTTTAAAAGTAGTTGGTTTGTAATGCCATTTTCAAAACTGAATGACACTGGCCTCCCGCCTATTAAAACCCCCGTATCCTGAGTTCTAGGGCTCGTTGTCCATCATGTGGGTGTTTCTGGTCAGCTTCACGCTGTGGCCCCTCTGCATCCTCTCTCCTCTACAAAAACGATGTGTGGGCACAGAAGCCGCCTTTCTCAGGCCCGTGCCCTCTCAGGTTTGCGGTGCCCTGGGGCTCTGGCGTGTGGCTGCTTCACTCCTGGACCTAGGACTTGATGACTCTGTGGCAGCTGGACGTTCTCCAGAAAGCTGGGCTGTGAGGACATGACCTTCACTTACCTTGAAGCTACCTTGAAAATCTGACGGTCTGGACCAAAGGAAGGATTATCAGTTGGGGGATGAAGAGATAGACAGGAAGATAATGATGACTAATTCCAAAGGAGGCTTTAAAAAATTAAAAGGCTTTTTAAAAATGAAAAAAGCTTGTTGTAGAGAAGAGGCGTGGCCTCATCATCTGAGGCTGTGGGGGGCAAAGCAAAAATCACTGACCTGGGGTTAGGCTGCTGAGGCCCCGGCCCCTGGGCACGTGCTTTGCCCCTTTGGGCTCCAGTCCTTGTAAAACGGGTGATCGCTCAGGCCTCTTTCCTGTTCAAACTCTTCCAGAAGGAGAACCTCAGAAGACAGAGAGGCCTATGCAGTATTTATAAAATGAGAGGGTGGCACCTCGCCAGGACAATCAGTTCACATGGATTTCACCACAGAGTGATCTGGTAAAACAGACGGGATAACACTCAAATGTAGTTGAGTCCCGAAAACCAACTACGCGAGAACAGAATGGGAGAGGTAAAGTGTGTCAAGACTGGGAATGAAAAGTCTAGTAACCATTTAAGATGCTAGTAGATTTTAAATAATTTCACAGCATAAAGTGGCACCCAAACAAGCCTCTTGGTCTTTAACAGAAGGGTCTTGCCCTGGCCAGATGGCTCTGTGGTTAGAGCGTCATCCTGTGCACCAAAAAGTTTGTGGGTTCGATCTCCAGTTGGGGCACAAATGGGAGGCAACTGATGTTTCTTGCATATCAATGTTTCTCTCTCTCTCTCTCTGTCTTTCTCTCTCAAAATCAATAAAAACATATCCTCGGCCCTGGCTGGTTTGGCTCAGCAGTTGGAGCGTCAGCCTGCAGACCAGAGAGTCCCGGGTTCGGTTCCCACTAAGGGCACGTTCCTCACTTGCAGTTCGTCTCCAGCCCCAGTTGGGGTCGTGTGGGTGGCAACCAGTCGATGTGTCTCTCTCACATCGATATTTCTCTCTCTTCCTCCCTCCCTCCCTCCTGCTCTATCTGAAGATTAATGCAAAAAAAGTGTCCTGGGTGAGGATAAAAAAAAAGAAGCCAAGCTCTTGGATGAGGAGGTGGTAGACCCCCTGGGTCCCCCGACAAGGAAACATCACCTAGGCCTTCATCAGGGCCTGCCCATGAGGTGGGAGCCTGAGGCCAGGCATCTGCGGGTGGGCTGAGGGGCTGGGAATCAGCCCAGAGAAGCATCAGGGAAAATCCTTCAGGTGTGCGGGAGCAGCCGGGTGGAAAGCGGGGAGCCCTGCTCTGGAGGCCCCTCGAGGGAAAGCTAATGAGAGGAGGCTGCTGGGAAACAGTTGCTTGCAGAGGAGGAATTCTCCAAAAGTCAGAGCAGTTTATGAAGAATGTGCTGCTCTGAGAGGTGGTGAACTCCCGGCCCACAGCCGAGAGAAGCCCAGGAGGGAGTCGCCACAGGGAAGGCTGGCCCAGAGCACGGGGACCGGCCAACCCTGGCCGTGGGGGCTGGGGCTCCAGAGCCGGGGCTCCGCAGAGAGGAAGAAGGCGGGCTGCTCCCAAGCCCCTGCCAGCCCCACAAGGCTTTGATGGTTATCCTAAACACACACTGACGAGAGTCAAGGCCCTGACCCTCTCTGGGAAAAGAACCAAACAAGGTCTCAGAAAGGAGGAACAAGCCCCGGAAGTCTCCAGCAGGCTCTCCGAGTAGAGCAAACACTGCCCTGATCCCGGGGAGCAGCACCCCAGGCCCGCCCAGGCGGTGAGCAGACTCGCGGTGGCAGACTGACCGGGGGCAGGAGGACGGGGTCCTGATCCTGGAGAAGCGGCCACAGTGGCCTCAGTGATCCGCTGAGCTGTCAGGGGAGCTGCGCGGCCCTGGGCGGGCAGCCTGTCAGCGCCGCCTCAGCCGGGCTGGGAAGGAAGCCATCAAGCCCCCTTCTCAGTGACGACTCGCGCCAGGCCCCTCTTCATCCCTGGCTCGGTCCTGGGACCGAGGAAGGGGGCCAGCACGGCTCCCAAGGGCCCCGGTCGTTACAGCGGACACTCTGATGAGGCACTCAGGAGTTCATTACAGCCAGGTGGCCGGCGGGATTTGGAGAAATGAGCTTGGCCGAATAGAAACTAAGTTTCTACAACATCCTCGTCAAAGGGGCCGAGGGAAGGAGACACCACAGTGCCCTGGTGGCTGTGTGAGGTGGCGTCTGAGCGAAGTCTGCTTGCTGAGGATGTGTGTGTCCTTGGGTATGCCCATGTCCCACGTGTGCTGTGTACACACACACACACACACACACACACACACAAATACGTCAGGACAGCCCTTGCAGGCTGTGCGCAGACTCAGCTGTCCACAAACGTCTGTTCTGGTCCTGAGTTACCCAGATTCTTGGAGCGTCCAGGCCACCTGGAAGCCATGCGGTCAGGGGACCCCACTGGGTGCCCATCCTGGCCCGACCACCTGAGCAGAAGAGGCGGGAGGAGGAGGAATGAAGAGGAGGGGCCCCGGCCGCGAGCCCAGGGAGGCCAGAGCCCCAGCAGCCGCCACATGTGCAATCTGGAAATTGCGAGGCTACAGGGCAGGGGCTGCCGTGTACACCAGGGGACCACACCACCTTGGTCACTCGAGAACAGCCACCGGGCATCTGTGCAGGTCCCTGAGCCACTGCCGAAGGTCACAGGTCAACAGCACTCCCCAGCACCCGACGGCGGGGCAGCCGCGGCGCAGCAGAGACGGCCTCACGGGGCAGGAGTGCCCTGCTGCTTCAGCCAGAGGCTGCGGAACTCAAACCCAGCACCCCGAGCAAGACCTTCCAGAGTAAGCCTCCCTTGTTGAGGGGCTCCAAGAGGGAAGCAGAGCCACACCTGATCTCAGTGGTGGGGCCAGACTGACAAGCCACCAGCAGCCCATGTCATCTTGAACAGTACAGAGGTCACACAGACCCAGGGTCAGCCCAGAACTCTCCCGTGCGGGAGAGGGGACATTGAGTATGCAAGCCTCTGGTCACTTGCCTGGACTCCTGTGCCACCTCCAGAGCTGGGGCCACTGTGCGGGCCAGAGTGACTGCAGTCTCAGAAGACAGCCCCTTGGGCCCAAAGAAGGCCACGTGTGTGGTATCTGAGCCCTCACCAAGAGTGCCTGGTACAAAGCAGATGCTCCTTAGAGGTTTGGTGAGTTAATGAGCTGTCAACTAGGAGACGTGGCCCAAGGGGCAAGCCATCACCCTCCAAACAGCACTAACAGAACTCCCCACAACCACGGAAAGGTCCTTGAGTCTGTGCTGTCCGATATGGTGGCCACTAGCCACAGGCAGCCCATGAGCCCGTGAAACGTGGCTAGTGCAATGGAGCGAAATCGGTTTTAATCTTCAAATTTTAATTAATTTAAACAGCCACATATGGCCAGTGGCTACCACGTTGGACAGTACAGACACTGTAGCCACTGTGCACAGCCCGTGTGCCGACGGGGCAGACGGCGGCTGCTGGAGGGCAGCGTGTCTGTGATCCGTGGGCAGGGAACGCGATCGTGTCTGCAGGGGAAGCGCACCTGCTTCCACCCTGGCCCCGAGGCAGCAGCTCCGCCCACGCCCGGAACGAAGGGGAGTGAACAGACCGAGTCTCCACCTGTAAGGCTTGAGGTGCTTCGGCTTTACCCCTTTGCCTCCCCCACGGAGCCGCTTCCAAGTGCCGCCCTCAGCTCCTGCACACTCTCCCACCCCACGCGGCCGCCCCTCCGGCCAGCCCCCAACCAGCTTCTTGTGGGCCCCCCGACTCTTGCTCACCTGCATCATCTGAAATGGGATTTGTTTGCTGAATCCTGGGATGTTACAACAAACTTCCTGTGAAATCCAAGCACTAATTCCTACTTCACACCATGAGAAATTCACCTTCTAGCTTTTCTCAAACCAAGAGGCATTCAAGGCTAAAACAAAAACTACAAAATACTGGCTATAGCCCTGGCCGGTTCGGCTCAGCGGTTAGAGCATCGGCCCGCGGACCAGAGAAGCCCGGGTTCGGTTCCGCTAAGGGCACGTACCTCGGTTGTGGTTTGTCCCCGGCCCTGGTTGGGCTCGTGTGGGTGGCAACCACTCAGTGTGTCTCTCTCACATCCATGTTTTTCTCTCTCTTCCTCCCTCTCTCCCTCCCGCTCTATCTGAGGATAAATGCAAAAAGTGTCCTCGGGAGAGGATTAAAAAAAAAAAACTTAAAATACTGGCTATCTCTGTGACTGGCTCTGTGAAGAAGACAGCAAGTATCTTTCAAGGCTGATGTTGGGGGGCGGCCCTCTGTGGTCCTTGTCAAGGGGACGGCGGCAGGACTGTCCTCCACACAGGGACTGATACCGTGATGGTTTGGCCACTGGCCACCCAGCAACGAGTAAGAGGCAGGAGACCGAGCTGCTGTGGAGAGGCGGGAGCACCTCACTGGCTCCCCAGGACAGCCCAGCCTCACTGTCACCAGGACAACCGGCCACTTTGAGGGTTGATACCAGAAGCCCAACCCCAGGCCAGAAGGGAGCTGGCTCCATTCTCCTCTCTCCCCGACTCTCCTCTCTCCTGCCAGCCTCCCATGAGAAGGCGCTGCAAGGTCGCGATTACTCTGCCTTATCCTCCCCGCGAAAGGTCTTCAAGGGACCGTGAAGCAGCTCGGGAACGGGCAGAGAGGAGGGACATTCAGGGACAAGAAACTGCAGCTGAGCTCATGAGATGGCAGCTGTCCAGAGTCCCGAGCTCTGAGGTTCCCAGGAGGGAAGTCTCACTCTCGTGGTAAATGGCTGGTGGTTCCCTGAGACTCTGGCACAAAGAAGAAATGCCATCCCTGGTCGGAGGTGACCCCGGCACTGGGTTTAAGCAGGAGAGGCAGGGAAGCGGCTGCTCCATCACGTACCCCCAGGAGCTGAACGGACAACAGCCCAGCGTCCACTCCCACCACGTCCTCCAGGGCCCCGGGGACGAAGACGGCCTGGCCCCCGGCCTCACTCGGGGCTGGGCAGTGGCGAATGATTTGCTGACCTAGAACGCTACCAGTCAGCCTTGGGCTCTCCCCCACCTGCCCGGCCACAGCTTCCTGCACCATGGAGGGTGGGGACAGAACGAGGACAAGGGTGGTTGACCTCACCAACATAATCTGAAGGAAGAGCAGGCCTCGCAGAGTCCCGTCGTCCCTCCGTCCTCCCCCCACATCCTCCGTCAACCACATCCCGCTCCCTGGGAAGCAGTTCTGAGTGTGGTTCAGAAAGGCTCGTCATTCTGTAGTCTGTACCTGCTGACAGGTGTGTACTGGGTGGCTTTCCTGGATGCCTTCTGTTGCCAGGTGGCAGTGAAGTGCCTAGCAACCTTCAAGGTCCCCAACTCGACCCTGAAGCACAGTCACACGGAGTAAAGGAAAACAACTCCGGTTCCTTCCTCCGGGCCTCCTGCTCCACCTGCCACACCGAGGAGCCGAGGGGAGCTGGAGAGAGAGGCCTGAGGTCCACCTGGTGTCCCAGGTAAATGCCATCGGACATGGGCTTGGTTGACGCCAGGGCCATGCTCCTGGGGCTTTAAATACGCAAGGACTTCCAAGCGGCAGAGGAGGCTGGAGCCAGGGAGGTTCCAGCAGCCAGGCCGACTGGCGGCCAAGACCCCATTCCACTTCCATTCCTCACCACAGGCTCCCCCCTCTTGACTCAGCCTTCCACAAGGTGGACCCGCCCGCCCTGGTGCCAAGCAGAAGGAGAAGCCTGCGCAGGAAGGCCCAGGCTGCTTCCCACCTCCCAGGGGCGGCGGTCGGCGGCCCACCCATCCGGGGGTTGCCTGCTAGCAGCAGGCTGGTCACCTTCGCAAAGGACAGTACCACCTCCCTGGCGACAACAACAACGAGAACAGAATCAGAGGAGCCAGGATGGGACCCCTGACACCCCCAAGAACCCCCAGCTTCCTTGTGTAGCTGAAGGGGACGAGGCCCAAGAGGAGACGGTCCTGCTAGAGGCCACACAGCCGCCGTGGCAGGCCTTCGCCTCCAAACACACTGGGCTTCCTCCCAAGGCAGTTTGGAAAACAAGATCAACAGCCCTGGCCAGTTTGGCTCAGCAGTTAGAGCGTCGGCCTGCATACCGAAAGGTCACAGGTTCGATTCTGGTCAAGGGCACGTACCTGGGCTGCAGGTTCGATCCCTGGCCCTGATTGGAGTCGTGCGGGAGACAACCAATCAATGTGTCTCTCTCACATCGATGTCTTTCTCTCTCTCCCTCTCTCTCTCCCCCTTCCTTCCACTCTCTCTAAAAAGTCAGCAGAAAAATATCCTCAAGGTGAGGATTAACAAAAAGAAAAGAAAGAAACAAGATAAATACACGCCAACACAGTAACTGGTGAGACACGAACCCTGTGAACTCGATTCTGAAAGGAGGCTGGGCCTGCAAAGGGAACGCTGAGACCTGCCCTCCGCTGGGCATTCTTCAACAAGGCAGGCGTGCGAGCGCCGTGAGGCACAGGGGCCCGGGTGGCACTGGCCTCCGCGGCCGCTTCATAGGAGCCGTGACCCAACCAGCTCTGTCTCCTCTCCTGCCAGGACCTGCTGCAGCCCTTTCCAAAGTGTTCTCACATCTGTCATCTCATTTTTATTCCCAAGAGGGGCATTTTCAGGAGGAAAGTGAGATGGGATTGTGTGGCCTCTACCACCAGCCTGCACTCAGCTCCGAGGACACACCAGCTGACATCCTGGGACGTGAAACCACCCCAGAACCCACGCCACAGTGGCGTCAGTCCCAACACCCCGGGAGGAAGCAACTTGCATCTGGACTGTCACCATGGAGAAAGGCACAGCAGCCCAACCAACTCCCAGACCCTCTCAGTTCCCCTTCAGCTGGTGTCCCTAGGGGCCAGCGTGACCACAGTGAATAGCACTAAAGGGCTCACAGTTTCTAGACTCAGGTTTCTTATTTCATTTGACTCTCAAACAACCCCATGACAATGGTATTGTTTTTAACCCCCTTTTCAGAAGACTAAAGACCAAGAGTGGCAAAGTGCCAACATCACACAGTGAGAAAGTGAGAAATAAATAAATGTTAAATATTTTCCAAAAAATAGATGATACAATGGAGAACTTAACCAGAAAACTGGAATGTATTTGTTAAATCAAATGGACATTCTAGCCCTGCCCAGTGTGGCTCAGCTGGCTGAGTGTTGCCCTGTGCACAGAAAAGTCACTGGTTCAATCCCTGCTCAGGGCACATACCCAGGTTGCAGGTTCGATCCCAAGTCAGGGTGCATATGGGAGGCAACCAATCAACGTTCCTCATTCACACTGATGTTTCTCTCTCTCTCCCTCTCCCTCTAAAATAATAAAAACATAATTTTTAAATGGATATTCTAGAACAAAAAATACATAATAACTGAAATTAAAGATTCAACTATTGATTTGAATTTGAGCTCAACCATTGATTTGACAAAGCAGAAGAAGAGAGGATTAGTAAATTGGAAGTTAAGTCAGTAAAAATATTCTATCTGAAGCACAGAAAGAAAAAAAGGAAGATAGAAAGATTCAGAAAAAATAACAAAAGATTTATGGAGCATGGTAAAAATGTCTAACAAAGACATCTAGAGTCCTAGAAGGAAAAGAGAACGGGACAGAAGCAACCAAAAGCAGCTACTTGCAAACAATTTCGAAACTAATGCAAGTCATCAAGCCGTCAATTCAAGAAGCTTTTCAAATACCAAGCAGAGAAACTGCAAAAAAAACACCAAAAACAAAACAAACTCCTCTATCCATCACTGTAAAACTGCTAAAAACCAAAGACAAAGAGAAAATTGTGAAAACAACCAGAGGAAGAAAATATGCAACAGTATGTCTGACAGCTGGCATTTCAACAAAAATGATGGAAGCCAGAGGCTAATGGGATGACACCTCCAAAGGGTTGAAAGTAAAAATCCGGCAAACTCGAGTTCGACATCTGACGAAATGGACACGTTCCTGGAAAAAACAAAAGCTGTCTAAAACTCAAACAGAGAGAAATCTAAAAACCTTATACCTGTGCAGAAAATTGAATTTCTCACAAAGAAAACTCTGGACCCACAGGGTTTCACTGGTGAACGCTCCTAAACATTTAAGAAACAGCCCAAATCTTATCAAACTCTTCCACGGATTAGAAAGAGGGAACACGTCTCAAATTATTTCATACGTCTGCCATTACCACGGTACCCAAACTTGTCAAACTCACTGAAAGAACACTAAAATGGCAAGTAACTCTCTCTTGTGTACATAGTCACAAAAGTCCTACGGAAAAGATAAGCACATTGAAACTGACATGGTAGGGGGAGAATTCCAACCCTCCCAATGGTAACAGTGCTTTTTCTCATTTCCAAAGGGACTTACACATATTATCCATTTCACCCAAAGGTTTTATTGTCATCTGTACTTGACACATAGGGAAACTGAGGCCCCAACAGGTGAAGGAACTAGCGCAAGGTCACGCGCACGCTGGAGCTGAGCTAGATGCATCATTCCACACGACAGACATTTACAGGCACCTGCTGCGGACGTCTGTGCCCCTCCCCCAACCCCACCCTGTCCCCCCGGACCTCTCATTCCAGGGGCTGTGTCTGCTCTGCTGGTGCCCCAGGGCTGTGTTGGGGAGTCCTGCAGCACATGGTGACCCTCTCAGCCAGGCCCAGGTTCCCCTTATTGACCCTGAGGGGGAAGCCCACGGCACGAGGCACTAGAAAAGTGGCCTCATGGCCCAGGCACTGCAGCCTGACCATCCTCGTTTCCAAGCGCCACAGGTCACAGACTGCTTCTGCCTGTGTTCCTCCTTGGCCTCAGGGAACTCCGCATGATGCGTTTTAATACTTCCACTTCGCAGTAGCAATACCCCCACCTTTGCAGGTGAGAAAAGTGAGGCTACAAGGGGTGGACAACTCGTCTAACACCTATTTAGACAATAACAGACCCAGGGTGAGACCCAGGTGGCCGTCCTCCCCCCAGGAGGCCTCCTGCGCAGCACTGCTCGGTGTGATGGGAGACGTCCTGGATTATACCTTACCAGACAGACAAACTGACAGACGGGTATGCTGAAAACCGCACAAAGACTGTATAAAAAACTCCTGGCTTAGCTAAGTGGTGGCATGCATTTTTTTTTATGTAAAGAACCCAGAGGAAGGTGTCTGCAGTATGAGAGATCAGATGCAAACAAGAGACAAGACAGTATAAAAAACCAAAACTAGCCCTGGCCAGTTTGGCTCAGCGGTTAGAGCGTCGGCCTGTGGTCAGGGGCATGTACTTCGGTTGCAATTTGTCCCCGGCCCTGGTTGGTCGTGCGGGTGGCAGCCACTCGATGTGTCCCTTTCACATCGATGTTTCTCTCTCTCTTCCTCTCTCTCCCTCCCACTCTATCTGAACAAAAAATGAAAAAATGTCCTCGGGTGAGGATTAAAAAAAAAAAAAAAAAAAAAAAAAAACCAAAACTAAAGAATACCTTTCGAGAGGATTCTTTGAATACACTTAAGCTCAGCAGCTCCTTGGTAACCACAGGACCCAGGGCCAAGGAGAAGGGGACAAATATGGTGAGCTAAACCTGGCCCTTTGCCACAGTGGGGGCCAGGCAGAGTCCCCTCCTAAAACCTGCCTTCTGGAAGAAATGAGTCTGAGGCCCAGCTCGGAAGTTTCTAGATCTCATTGGTAAACAGAAAGAGAAAATACATGCCAGGACAGAGGACGCCAGGACCCATCAGCTAAAGAATCAGTGTGTGCCTTCAAACAGCACTGTCTAGAGAATGTGAGGCCCACCAATGGGCCCCCCACTGACAAGGGTGCCAGAGCGGCCCCCCAACTGCAGCCCTGCCCATCTGAGGCAGAGTCTATGGGAACTGCAGTTCTGTGGACCCAGAGCACACAGCGCGACGCGTGCAAATGACGAGGTTCCCAGAGCAGAGAATCACGTGCTTTCCGCTGAATGAGTTTGTGTGTGAAGGGGAAATAGCCTATGGATAACAGG
The DNA here is from genome assembly GCA_030848825.1 of Tadarida brasiliensis. NCBI lineage: Eukaryota > Metazoa > Chordata > Mammalia > Chiroptera > Molossidae > Tadarida > Tadarida brasiliensis. The sequence goes on along the minus strand of CM061270.1, from coordinate 64,250,569 downwards.
AAATCAGTGGATGTAATTTCTGGGGACCTTCAGAAAGCATCTGAGATGAATCCAGACCAAAAGCTATGCGAAAGACTGAGTCACATGAGAACTGGGAGGGTCTGCGGTGAACCGGGCTGGAGCGCAGCCGGTAAACAACAGCCGGACAGCAGGCGCTTCGTGCAAAGAAAAATGTAAACGGTGGGGTCCCAGGGGGCCGGGCCGGTCTTCGTTAGAAATTACTTAGAGAAGACAGTGGGGAGACTGCCCTGAGCACGAAGGAAGCAGCACCCTGGGCTGACAGACTTCACCCAGAAGGGCCCCGAGGCCAGGGGATGGGGTCCGAGGCCAGGGGATGGGGTCCGAGGCCAGGGGATGGGCCCCGAGGCCAGGGGATGGGGTCCGAGGCCAGGGGATGGGGTCCGAGGCCAGGGCATGGGCCCCGAGGCCAGGGGATGGGGTCCGAGGCCAGGGCATGGGCCCCGAGGCCAGGGGATGGGGTCCGAGGCCAGGGCATGGGCCCCGAGGCCAGGGGATGGGGTCCGAGGCCAGGGGATGGGCCCCGAGGCCAGGGCATGGGGCCCGAGGCCAGGGGATGGGCCCACTGTGGGAGGCAGTTCTGCCCGCCCGCACTGCAGTGCACACTGTGAATCTGCCCTTGACCTTGAAGGAGTGGCAGAGGGCGGCAGAGGATTAACACGAGCGTGCCCATGGAGAAAAAGCATTCAAGCACACAGAACTTTCTCACCTGAGAAAGGAACACAGGGAGTCATTGGTGGCTGCTGGGGCAATATATTTCTTTTTAAAAAAAGTTCTAAATTATGCCCTGGCCGGTTTGGCTCAGCAATTGGAGCGTCGGCCTGCGGACCAGAGTGTCCCGGGTTCAGTTCCCGTTAGGGGCACGTATAAAAAAAAAAAAAAAAAAAAAAAAGTTCTAAATTAAAGAACGACATAAAAAAGCAGGAACAGGGGTCTAGGACAAGCACAGAGAAGGAGATTCAGAAGTGAGTTTCCAGCAAGAGAAGCTCCCTGAAGTCAGGAGGGACCCTCTGATGGCACGGGGCCCACGAGACATGAGGCAGCGAACGCCTGACCTTGATGGATGAACTCCAAGGCCCGGGGGCTGCGGCTCCACCCTGGACTCTCCCTCCCGACAGGCCCCTCCTCCCACCACGTCCCGGAGCCCAGGCCCTGAGCCCAGGCCCCGAGCCCAGGCAGCCCCGAGCCCAGGCAGCCCCGAGCCCAGGCGACCCCGAGCCCAGGCAGCCCCGAGCCCAGGCGACCCCGAGCCCAGGCCCCAAGCCCAGGCGACCCCGAGCCCAGGCAGCCCCGAGCCCAGGCGACCCCGAGCCCAGGCCCCGAGCCCAGGCCCCAAGCCCAGGCAGCCCCGAGCCCAGGCAGCCCCAAGCCCAGGCCCTGAGCCCAGGCAGCCCCGAGCCCAGGCCCCGAGCCCAGGCAGCCCCGAGCCCAGGCGGCCCCGAGCCCAGGCCCCGAGCCCAGGCAGCCCCGAGCCCAGGCAGCCCCAAGCCCAGGCAGCACCGAGCCCAGGCCCCAAGCCCAGGTCCCGAGCCCAGGCGACCCCGAGCCCAGGCCCCAAGCCCAGGAAGCCCTGAGCCTAGGCAGCCCCGAGCCCCCCAAGGGCCTCACCTGCTGCTGGCTCTGCTCCTCCAGGTTCATCTTCACCTCCAGCGACTGGCGGGCCTCCAGGAAGGCCTTGCGGTGCTTGCGGTCTGCCATGTAGTAGGACATGATGCCCACGATGATGGCGCACAGGTAGAGGAAGACGTTGGCCAGGATCTGCACCCCGAGGAGAGAAAAGGACAGTGGTGAAGGCTGGTCTTCAGGGGGTGGAGGAGGTGGTGAGGCGGTGACCAAGATCAAACCCCAAGTCACCCAGCATCCAGGGACGGCCCCAGCAGAGCCTCTGACCTCCACGGGATGTTTAGGTCCCTGCAGCAGACCCTGCCCCACTTGCCACGGCTGGGTGAGGCCCACCCAAGGGCGTGGCTCCAGGCCGGGAAGGCTGGTTGGGGGGCTGCTGTTCTCTCCTCCTGCTAAGACAATCCCACCCGCCTGTGAGGCCTGAGCGGTCCCTCTGCTACTCATTCGTTCATGCACTCATTTGTTCAACCACCACTCACTGAGCGCTCACTTAGTAGGTGCACTTAGGTGCCGATTAGCTGGCGAGGAGAGTGAAGAAAGCCCAGGTCCACCAGCTGCGGTGTATAATCCTAAAAGCTGCGGGTCGTGGAAAATGTCACAGGAGACCTGAAGATGTCCTGGGCTGATCCAGGAGTCACAATGCTACCCTTGTTCAACCATACCTATAGCACAGGTTCACAGGTTTCTGGGGTTCTCGTGCATTCTCAGGCAACCCCACCAGGCCCAGTACCCAGGTCCCACGAGGAACTGAAGCTGCAGGACGGGGAGGGGAGGGTTATGGGACCTGGTGTTTGTCCTATAAGCCCAGTGCATTGGCCCAAAGGGCTTTGGGCTTGGAGAGCCTGTTCCTCTGCCGCTGGCACCCTGCAGGCTCCCTGGGGTACGTGGTCCCCAGCCCACTGCACCAGGCTGTTGGACCACAGATCTGATCCCCTCCTGCTGGAGGTGACCTTGGATAGGGACCTCACGTCCAAACCGCACCTGACTTCCTGGGCAGGCTACCGCGGGCTTCAGTCCTAGACCCTGACTGGGCCCCTGGAGGGCTGGATCAGGTTCCAGTTTCTCCCCCTCCTCCAAGACCACCGGCCGAAAGGGAGGCTAACTCTGACCTTAATTTTCTGGGTACTCATGATGACGCTGTATCCCCTCTGACTGTGTTCATGTTTCATCGGGGTCGATCAATTCTAACCCTGAGGCCCCATCACCCCCACCACAAAGTTCCTGCAGGGTCTGTCCTTGGTCACCAGTGCTGAGCCCAGGGGGCACTCAACAAAGGCCCACCAGGTAAGGCATGAATGAGCAGGTGAGGTGGACTGGTCCAGTCACCAGGTGGAGATTTCACAAGTTTCTTAGGTGGCTGGTTCCAGCGACTAACAACCCGTTGTACTGCTGGGCCTGGGCGCCCCGATCACCTACATGGTGCGTGGGGCAAACGGGCGATTTCAAGGTCCACGGAACCTCTCTCTGCAGCTCCTGCTGGGGCGGCACAGCCCACGCCCTCCTGAGTGGTTCGAGCAGTGCGGCCTCAGGCCACTCCCACACCTGAGCATCTGAAGAGCTGCCAGTTTACACTGAGTCAGAGCAAGTCACAAGGACCACGCTGGCCTGGGGTCCAGGAACCAGCCCCAGCCCAGAGGCCATCCTCCTGCGGGGCTGCGTGGCCTGGGCAAGCTGCCCACCGAGTTCCCAGGGCAGGAAGCTGGCTGACAGGGTCACCCGTGCACCTCGGAGCAGCGGCTCTCTGCCAGCCCAGGCGGGGTCCCCGTACAGCAGCCACCAGGGCTGAGAGAGAGCTGCACGGGGAGGGGCCATAGTCGGGACCCCACGCCCACCATGTCAGGTCCTGTGCCAGGGGCTCCGGACCAGGCCGGCTGTCACAAGAAGCCCTGGGCACAGAGCTCTGAGCTCGGGTCTGCCCGCCCTCCATAGACAGGGCCCGGCTGACCCCGCATGGGGATGGACGGGACAGGCTGAGCCTGTCAGGAACTCTGCTGTCATTACCCATCAGGCGAACGCCTAAGGAAACCAAGCCCGGTGTGCGGACCGTCCGAGCGCGACCACAGCACAACGTTTCAGACCAAACCCCGGCAAAGAGTCTACCAGAGAACCAGGATTCGGGTCTGCTTCACACCGGGGACCACCGAGGCGGGACAGCACTCCTGTCACTAAACTGTGTGCATTGACAAACAAGTCACATTTGCACGCCACTTGTGGGTACACACAGTGTAGAAAATACATTCAAGAGGAGCCCTGGACGGGGGCACTTCCCCTCACCAGCTGGGTGACCTGCTAAGTCACACCACCTCTCTGAGTGCCAGTTTCAGCACAGGGGAGCTGAGGGGTGGGTGGGCGGACTACTCATCGAGAAGGTTCCTGCAGTCTGGACACTCACGGCCTGGTCCTCACCCGACCTCACCTCTGAGGGCAAGGGTTGGGCTGGAGAGGCACTGGCACAGAGGCCGGGGAAGAAGGCTGGGGGGGTCAGTGTCCAGGTGGGCCAGGGAGCCATGCTGCCCCCTGCGCACCTGAGTCACAGAGGCCTCCTCCCCTGGCTGCAGGGATGTGGAGGCAAAACGCTGCGTGTGGGCTGTGCACTGAAGTGACGTGGGTCCCACAGGTCCCATCCGTGCCAGAGAACTGCCTCCCAGGGAGCTCATCTGTTTCTAGACCTTTCTCCTGGGAGCCCCAGACCTTGGGTTTCTTAGCGCCCCCCAAATATCTAATCTTGCCTCAGCTGAAGAAAGGACCCCAGGGCACTGTTGCTCTGGCCCACAGACCCCTCTCCCACGCAGCCACGGCTCCAGGGTGGGGAAGGAGCTCGGCCATGCCCCGGTGCAGGGTGGAGAGTGGCGGGAGGCCTCCACGTCCAGGACCCAAATCTGCTAGGGTGCTACTGCCAAGCCAAGGAGACCTCCAGCCGGGAAGCGGGGCTCGGCCAGGGGGAGGAAGGTCCGGGTTGGAGCAGCAGGAGCTGGAGGAGGAGTTCTTGGTGCCACCCCAGACTCCAACCTCGGGGTGACCCCTCGAATCTATGAGGCTAAGCAGCCCTGTTCTGGGTTGCCATTTAAGGTCACCTCCTCTCACCCCAGTGCCTCCTTTGGACTGGGCAGCAGTCTTATTTCCAAAAAAAAAAAATGTTTTTAACACAGGATTTGAAAAATAATGAATAAAATGAGCAAATCTCCCAAGTGGGTAAACATTCGAACTCAAACTTCGTCTAATCCACGACAGCCAGAAAAAGTGTTTATGATCCCCAAGCTCAGATATGCAACCGTGAGAAAATCCCTCTGCAAACCCTTCCTCTTGGAATTCGATGAATCACCATATCCTGCGCATTTCTAGCAGCCCCCGGACGTGGCGGCTCCGAGCGCGCCTTTAAAGTGCAAGGCACCCATCGGAGGCAGGCTGGTGGCTCGTGCCCAGGCGGACCCCTCGAATGGGCTCGGTCCAGCCTGCAGATTCCAGAACACTCCAGAACTGGGGAGAAGGGCCCGAGGGAGGGGGAGCTGCCCTGGGGTATCGGTGTCCATGCTGGCCACCCTCAGAGACCTCGTGACGCTCTGCTGCTGGGGGACGGCCACGCTGACGTCTCTGTTCATTAAAACAAACTTAGATGTTTTGGAAAAAAAATCTCCAAGGAGCTGTCGCGCAGGAAGCAGCAGGGGAGGTGGCACCTCAAGCGGGCGACCAGCCTCCCTGGCCCAGGGAAGCCCAGCCGGAGCCTCCAGGGCTCCACACCGTGCCGGGAGGTCCCCCCCCCCCCAGGAGCCTCGATCGTGGCAGAGCCAGGTGGGGCTGTGTGGTCACACACCTCACACCACCGGCCGGCTGTGTGGCCTGGAGCACGGCACGTAACCTCCCTGAGACCAGGCTCCCCCGTCCTCCTGACCTGAAGGCTGTTCCCCGAGGACCAAGAGAGAGGTTTCCTGTCCACCTAGCACTGGGCTTGGACAGAATATGTTCTTAATGATTTTTTCTTTCTTTTCTTCCAGAGGGGAGAAGACCAAGTGGTACCATACTAGAGCTGTCCTGTTCCTCAGCTGACTCGTCACGGCCGGTTCTCAGTCTCGTCTTGCAGGAGACCCGAAGCCCAGAGCAGTGAGGGTCCGAGCCCAGGGTTCCCGCAGCAGAGCCGAGGCTAGAACCCAGGCCTCCCTCCTCTTTTTATTTCTTTTCCCCCCTACAAGCACAGAAGTTATGTTTTAAGGTATTACAGAAAAAGAACATCCATCCCAGCTCAGGGGACCAGGCACGTGTGGCCCTGGGCAGGTCCGCTGTGCCTCCTTGCCCAGCTGGGAAGCACGACACCCAAGTGCAAATCCAGGCTCCTCTCCCTACGCTGCTGTCTCCTTCACTGAGCTATGACACCGTGGGCAGGGGCTGGGCGAGCCCAAAGCAGAGCGGGGGAGGGGCACAGAATCCAGTAAGGACCTGGAGCATCTGCGAAGCCGGGGAGGTGTGCAGTCAGAGCGGTGACTCTCCCGCGTGGCCCTGGAGCAAACTCTAGCATCGCTGTGCCAGGAGATGTCTGGGGTCTCAAATAAACACAACCCTATCAACAGTGCAAGGTCTGAGCTCGGGGCACCGCTAAAGTGCCCTTCCAAGCTGGCAGGGCCACCGTGTGCTTCCAAACAGAGGCCCTCCCGAAGCTGCCTGCTTGGTTACAGCGTGGGCACACCTGCTCAGAGACTCAGAGTGCATGCTCTCCCACAGCAAAGACCACGTCCAGGACAGCCACGCGGCCAAGCCGACACGTTACACAAGCTCCCTCGTGATCCGCTGGGTTGCCAGAACAGCTCCTCAGCCTGTGCTCCCACAGCCCCAGGGACACCCCTCCGCAGACTGCCGTGAGCTCCCCTAGAGACACAGACACGCCAGCTCTGACAACTGGGCTCCAGTGACACTGTTGTGTCCTGTGCCTGGCTGCTGCCCACCAGGCTCGCCTCCCTGCAGCCACTGTGCCCGCTCCAATCCCCCAGCAGGATGTGCTATTTCAGGGCTGCAAGCTCCAGCCTGAACGTCCTGCCCCCCTCTGCCCGGAGGGCCACACGGTGTGACGATCCCGACGTAACCCGGGTCACACATGCACGCAGCACAGAGCTGGCCTCAGTCGTCCCCCAGGAAATGTGAGTTGCTGTTGCAATTTCAAGACACAGCTCCAACACCCCTCCCTGGCTGTCCAAACAGAACTATCATTCATTCATTCATTCATCCATTCAAAGATGCAGTGAATTCCCACCCTGTGCCAGACAGGTGCTTGGTACTGAGCAGTGACTAGGCAGAAAAAGTGGCTGCTGTCGTGAATCTGATGTTTGGGTAACAGTAGGAAAATTAGAAACAGATAATTCATCAATAGGAGTACCAGAGCTCAAAAGAGAATAAAAACGATACAGTGGGTAGCTGTTTTGACTGGGGAATGAGGGAGACTGTTGGTCCCAGTTCTTCACTCCCCTGAAGGACTCCACAGCCACACCCTTGCCACAGTCCCCTGAGAGTGAAGTTTTCTTCCTTGCGATTTGCTTTGGCCAAATGCATATTAGTGCACATGACATGAGTGGATTTTTGAAACACACTTGCTTTTCCTCCTGGTCTTCGGCTGTCACCATGAGAACCACAGGCACCAAAAAGCTCGCTGGCACAGCAGAATGAGCGCCCTATGGAGCCAGATTAAACCCAGGGTCCAGCCCCGTCCCCGCCCCCAGCCAGCTCAGAGCCAGGCGAGTGAGCACGTGAGCCTGTGAGCCAGGGGGTCTGGCCCGTTACGCAGCACGAGGTGAAACAACTGACTACTACAGGTGGTTAGGACAGGTCTCCTTGAAGCACTGTCATTTAACTGAGATATAAGTGACCAAAAAGCCTCAGGGAAAATTCAGAAGAGCATCCTGGATGGAAATACGCGAGAGCAGAGGCCCTGGGACGCACCTGTTCTCCAGGAGAACTCTGCCCTGTGCATCTGCATAGCTCTCTCCCCTGCAGCTCAGTGAGCACCTGAGGTCAGGTGTCTCTCTCACCTACATTTGCAGCCCCGGGCCTGGCACAGGGCAGTCCTCACACACAAAAGAATTATCAGCCCCAAATGTCCACAAAGCTGAGGCTGAGAAACCCTGGCCGAGACAGTGCCTCCTTCCTCTGTGATTACCGCGAATTCACAGGAAACTTTCCTAAGCATCTGTGTTAGAGAATAATGAACTCTGAGGACACGGATGTCCATAAGCAGATTTATTTATTTTTATATCAACTGCAGAGCTTGTGGGCTAAGAGGAGAAGGCCACTGAGATTTGTGGAGGGTTAGGACACAGTAGCTTCACAAATGCACCCACGATGAAAAGAAGACCCAAAATCACAGGATGGAGATGACCGAAACCTCACACGGTCCTCCCCGTAGGTGGAGATGCAGGATGGACATCTCACAGTGAGCACTGTACACTGACCAAGGCATTATTCACTTAAAGTCTGTGGACTAGGTGAGGGGGAGTCAGTGAACCCCTGAAATGAGGGGCAACACTATGTTTTGCCCTCTTCTGTAGAGCAAGTCCATCGCTTTCCCCAGATTCCCAAAAGGGTCTGTTAGCCCAGATGAGCAATAACCACAAAACGCCTCCAGAGCTCCCCCGGCCTCCCGTGGCTTCGCAGCGCAAACAGAAAACAGCAGGCCCCAGCACTGTGTGTCTCCTCTTTTCGATGTGACCCCATTAGTCACCTTGGTCTTTTTCTCCAGGCCAAATAATTCCAATTCTACTTAAATGACTCTATTTTAAAACATTTAATCACGTTTGGCTTCAGATCCTTTTGGTAAGGCTCAACCCTCCTGAGTTCTCCGTGAGTGGCAGCCCCATGCTGGGTCCTGGAGAGCGAAAAAGGACTCAAGGAGCTCAGATCCACCTGGGATAAAGGAGCCACCGGAAACAGAGGAAGGGCAGAGTAACTCGGCGGGACAGGCCCCTGCCTGGGCTGGACACACGCAACTGTGTGCCTTCACACACACACACGTTAATAGGATTCTGGACAGTAAAGGAAATTTAAACCAACTTCGAACTGGTGGCCAATGTTAAAGAAAGGAAAGGCAAAATAATAATAATAATAATAATAATAATAATAATAATAATAAACTATACGCTTATGGGAGTTACCAAAAGGACCGCAGGGCTCCAGGCTGCCTGCTCGGGCCTTCTCGCCTCTCAGCAAGACGAGCTGCATTGAGTGCGCAGACCCTGACTTTCTGCAATTGTCTTTGAAGTGAACTTGCAAACAAACGTCCCAGCCCAGAGGAAGAGGAACATATTCACCTGGAGACAGAATATGTCAGAATTCCAGAAATGTTATCATCACACAAACTCAGCAGCTGAAAACGTGAAGGAAGAGCCGTGATGACACGGAACCCCAAAGCCCTTGCGTGTGTACCCACGGAACAGGGCAAACTTGACGTCCCAGGCTCCCCACCTCTCACTTCCAAATGACTCAGATTTTGAGAGTAAAACTTTTTGCAGACTCTCAGCTGCAGAGGCCAGCCAGTGCCCCCTTCTCCTGAATCCAGGCTTTCTCCCTGGGGGGTTGACCCCCTTTCATCTCCCCCTCACTGCTTCCAAGGGATGACTCAGCCTCCCACCTCCCGCAGCCTCTCAGACCAGCCCAGGGACATCCGGGATTTTTTTCAGTCATGGGCTCTGACTCAACCCTTCAATGCTCAGTCCTTAGTTTCTGTCCCTCTAGTTCAGTGTTCTGGGCCAGGTGCTCAGAACATCCGAGGGGCACAGGTGAAGAATGGAGATTTCTGGGTTCCACCTGCCTGCGGAGACCCGGGAATCTGCATTTCCCCATCCCTGGTCTAGGGGTGGTAACAAATATTCAGACAAAGCTGGCATCCTCCAACGTGCCTGGTTCTTTAAAGCAAACTGAACGTGTGTGGTTGCTTTAGGTCATCTCTCTGCGCCTCTCACCTATTCTCCTTCTGTCCATTTCTTCTCTTTCCTTTTCTAATAATCTTCTCATTGTCGGTTCACCCTCAGCCTGAGTTACAGCATCTCCTCACCATTTTTTCCTTGTCTGGCATCTCTTCCCTGCATTCAAAGCCACATCCACTGTTTTCCAACTGTTACTATTTCATGTGTCCTGCATTTAATCCAGCTCCCTGGTTTTCAGTTCAGATTGTAAGTCATTTTCCAAGTTCCCTTCTCCTTATCCCAACCCTTCCTCCTCCTGCCCCCTGGCCCTTGGCAAAGCTAGCACATGGTCGCAATCAGAGAGGCGGGTCTGGAAGGACCTTGTCGGGTCAGACCAGTCCTCTCAAGGTACTCGCAGTCACAGGACACAGAGAGATCTTCAAGTTCTGAAATCCAAAGTCCTGGCAAACTACACCTCTCCTACATTTCAGTTTTTCAGCCACAACTGCCTTGAATCAGTGCCACCTGGGTGTGCTCCCATCACCCCTGTTCAGGAGTTCCCAACCCTGGCTGCACCTTAGTCACCTGGGAGCTATGCCCGGCCAGCAACCCAAAATGGTGAAATCGGAGGCAGACACTGGCCTTGTTAAAACATTCCCAGGTGACTAAGGTGCAGCTAGGGGTCGGTGAGAATCCCCAGCTTGTCACAGGTGCAGCTAGGGGTCGGTGGGAACACCCCAGCTTGTCACAGGTGCAGCTAGGGGTCGGTGGGAATACCTCAGCTTGTCACAGGTACAGCTAGGAGTTGGTGGGAATACCCTAGCTTGTCACAGGTGCAGCTAGGGGTTGGTGGGAATACCCCAGCTTGTCACAGGTATAGCTAGGGGTCGGTGGGAATACCTCAGCTTGTCACAGGTGTACCTAGGGGTCGGTGGGAATACCCCAGCTTGTCACGTCTCCTCCAATCAGCCCTGATCTGGAGGTCCATTTCTGCCAGCCAAGGGATGGGACCTCAGCTCACCGGCTGTGCACTGCGGCTAACTAGAACAGAGCCCGCCACCGTGCACATGCTCCGTACACCGTTGCTGAGTGCCTGGCCAGTGCCAGCGCCTTCTGCTGGGGCTCCTTCTGCACCTCCAGGGGGCCATTCATTCCCTCTGCTTTCCAGACAAATGCCTCCTGGTCTTCTTCCTCATCACTCCTCCTCCTCCACCTCTTGGCCCACACCCTCACCCCACGGGGCTGGGCACAGACTCGTCTCCATGGGCCCTCTCTGGTCCAGCCAATCCACCCCCTGGTGCCACATTAATCTTCTTGCAAGTACCACCTCCTGCTCAAAGCACCTCAATAGCTGCCAACTGTCCAAAAGGTAAAAGTTCAAAATGCTTGTTCTGGCCCTCAACGTCCTACACTCTCTGACCCCCGTGAACTTTTCTAAACACCTCTTACGAGTCCCTGATGTGAACCCTTCCGTGAGCCAAGCCGCTGTGCCCAGTGTGCCACCAGCAGGCACTCTGGACCTCAGCCACACCTGCAGAGCGCTCGACCTTCCCACTGAAGTACCTGGGAGGAAGCCCCGCCTTTGAGCTTGCTGGTGCGTGTGGGGTTTGCATTCTGTGCCGTAAAGATCCATGTTTGCATTACTATTTTTAAATGCTTAAAAATGTTTGCCTTTGAGTAGAGCAGATGTGTCTGTCCATTATAGTATACGCTCTGCTCGGGCGGGGACAAAATCTGTGCCAGGCACCACTGTGCTCCCAGCACTCGACAAACCCACGGCACATAGGAGGCGGCCAGTGACACTGAGTGAAGGAATGAATAAATGGAGGCAGGAGAAAAGGAGGGAGAGAAAATGAAAATGCCAACTCCATGGGTACCTAGCCTTCAACGGCACCAGGCCAACACACCCCTACACCCTCCGATGTGAGAAACACCCCCACATGAAATACCCCCCTTGCATCCCATCCCCTGCCACCTTCCACCCTTCCCTTAACACCTAGCTCAACTCTGCCTCCTCCAGAGCCTCCCTGCCGCCCCCACCCCTGAGCCATCACACCCTCCCCTGTGTTTCTCAGAGAGGAAGTTCGAGTGAAATAAATCATAAAAGAAAAGGGTGAAAGACTCAGCCCACTCTGATCTCACTTTCCTAAAAACGAAACAGACAGGGCAGGAACAGAAACACCAAAATGTCAACTGGTTCTCTTCTGAGACAGGGGGGATTTAGGACAATTTCCGTTTTCTTCTTTTTGCCTTAAAATCGTTCTGTAGTTAACCTCTTCTCAAGGAAATTTAGAACGTCCTGTTGTTCCACGCACTCGGACCACCCTGAGCACCAGCAGACCTGGGACCCTTCACAGAAACGCCCTCCTGCCAGGTGCAGCCCCACCCGGGCCTCTCCGCCTAGTCCACGAGTCCACTGAGAACCTCCCCTCTGGGCCCACTTCTGTGAAACACGCCCCTCTCACCGCCCCACCGCCCCAGATCTTTCAAGAGCAACCTCCCAGAGGTCTCCCAGCAAGACCTGGGCCCAGGATCCACAGCCTCTGCCCAGCCCTGCTCGGTGAAGTGCAGGAATTGGAACCACCGGGTCACAGCCTCCAGGAGTGACGGGAGAAGACCCCCCATCCGTGCAATGCCGCCAAGCCAACCACTGTCACCCACCGTTCGGCACCATCACTTGCTAAGGGTGCGCTCTCCTTCCAGACTGGAGCTGGTTCCGTTACCCCACGGGATCACCATCCCCCCCCACTCTGCTGAGCCTCCCGAGCTGGCAAGGTGATGGCAGCCCACCCTGAGCGCATCCCGGCCAGCCGAGCCAGAGCCACGGAGGGCCTCTGATCCTCCGCCAGACCGCCCCTCACAGTGCCCACGCTCACTCGTTCTAACTGCTGCTTGGCAGCCATCCACTTTCCTCCTCTTCCCCTCAGATGCCTTCCCCGCCGTGAGAGCCGCCATCGTCCTGTCCCTCTGTCCCATGGAGGCTGGCCACAGGCCAGCAGGGTTTCTCAGCCTGGGAACACACACTCCAGGCCCCCGAAGCGTTCTAAAACCATCCCCTAGCTTCCTGACGCGTTGCCGACTTTTTAAATGTTTCCTTTTGGGTTTTGCCTAATTTCCCACTTATGGGCCTTACACTCTTGACACACAAGAGCTCCATCTGGATTTCTTCACCCTCCTCTCACCTGAGTGTGGGATTCAAGCCAGCATTGCCAGCGCTCTGCCCACAATGGCACCTGCAACCCTCCCAGCTCTCACCTGGGTGCCAGGCTTCCTCCCGTGGCATCCTTCCCCTGTGGGTCCTGATGACCATCCGTCCCCAGCCAAACGACCCCACCACAAACACACACCTTCTCTCAACAAGATACACGCTTGGGGCCCGGGAAACACAGAAGGAAGGCTGGGCTTGAATTCAACTGCTTGTGGCCTCAGCAAGTCGTCACCAACCTAAGCTTGCTCCCTCCTCCGTGCCACAGAACTGAACGGTTCCTGCCTCAGGGTGGGGTGTGAGAATTCCGTAAGACGATGAGAAAAAAGCACCAGGCAGAGATCTGTGCTGAACACACAGTAAGTCTCAATAAACGTTGCCTATTATGATTAGGCATATTATAAACTCCCAGTATTACTACTCAACTCTGGCCCCAAGTTTCCAGCTTTCCTCGTCTCCTTCAATGTGTTCATTCTTATCACTGGGGAAGGTGATGAGTATCAGTGGTTCCCAACCCCGTCTATATATTCTGAGGTTCCACGCTCAGCCACTGCGCTGGTAACATCTGGAGCAGGGCCGGGAATCTGTATTCTGAACAACGCCCGCCTCCCCCAGCAGGCGATTCTCATGCAGCCAGCTCTACCTGGGAATCACCGAAGTATAACCTGAGTGCCGCATCTTATCATCTAGATGTGAGTCCGTGGCCCTCGTCCTGGGAGGTTCACCCTGATGTGTACTCAGGTTGTGCCTCCCCATACAACTGCCAGCTGTCTTCCTGCTACTATGCCCCGCCCCCGCCACTGCTGTCAGGTCTCCAAAGTATCATCACGAAGCCACCTAAGGCTGGAGTTTTCTTTGGAGAAGGTTTTTAAGTACAAACTCAACCTCTTTAATGGATATAGGGCTATTCAAATTTGGTAATTTATGCCTCAAGTAATTTGTCCATTTTGTCTAAATTGTCAAACTTGTTGGCCTATGGTTGTTTGTAACATTATCTTATTATTCCGTTCATGTCTGTAGGACCTGTCATGTTGCCATTTCCACTCCTGGCCTTTGTAATCTGTATCCTCTCTCATTTCCCTGATCACCTAGCTAGAGTTCATCAGTTTCATTGACTTTCAGATCCAGCTGTGGATTCACCGATTTTTGTTTGTCCACTGTTTTCTATTCTTATTTTTTACTACCTCCTACTTCTTACTCTGAATTTAATTTTACTTAAGGTGGAAGCATAGATCACTGATTTTAGACCTTTCTAATGCTATAAATTTCCCTCATAGTACTGCTTTGCTTGCATCCCACAAATTTTGATATGTTGTGTTTTAATTTTCATGTAATTCAACACATTTTCTAATGTACCTTGTGATTTTTATGTTGATCCACGGGTTATTTAGACATGTTTAATTTCCAAATATCTGGGTATTTTCAAGACACTTCTGTTCATTTTATTTCAATCCATCATTTTTGTCAGAGAACATCATACTTTGCATGAGTGCAATTATTTTTTAATATATGGACTCTTCTGTTATGGTCCAGCAGATTGTGTGTCTTCATCAGTGCACTTGAGAAAAGAATGCGCATTCTGTAGTTGTTGGGTGGAGGGTCTATAAATATCACTTTGGTCCAGCTGGTTCTTCAGGTTGTTGAAATGCTTACTAATTTGTCTATTTGTTTTACCAATAACTTCGAAAGGAGTATTGCAATCTTTAAATATAATCATAGATTTGTCTATTCTTCCTTTTAGTTCTATCAGTTTTTGCTTCGTTTATTTTGAATCTTTGTTATTAGGTGCAAACATATTTAGTATTATGATGTCTTTTTGATGAATTGACTACTTTATCATTGTGAAATGTCCCTCTTTATCCCCAGTAATATTCCTTAGTCCAACATCTACATTGTCTGATACTAGAGTAGCCAGCCACTCCAGCTTTCTTTTGATTAGTGTTTCCATGACATGTATTTTTCCATCCTTTTACTTTTAATCTATTGTGTCTTCATATTTTAAATGGGTTTCTTTATAACTTACTTGCTTTGTTATCCATCTGACAATATCCGCCTATTAAATGGAGTGATTGTATCACTATATTTATTATCAATATGGCTGAATTTTATACTATCATCATGATTTCTGTCTGTCTCATTTGTTCTTTGTTACTTTTCCCCTTCTTTTCCTGCCATCTTTTGCTTTTTTTTTTTTTTTAAATCATTCTACTTTATCTTCATTTTTGGCTTATGAGCCATACTTCTTTGTTATGCGTTTCTAATGGCTGCTCTGGTACTTACAATATACAATTTTAACTTAGTTCAGTCTACTTCAAATATTATTATTTTACATATAGTATAAGAAAATTGCCCGGCCGGTGTGACTCACTGGTTGACCATCCACCCATGTACCAAAAAGTCACTGGTTCAACTCCCGGTCAGGTCACATGCCCAAGTTGTGGGCCCAGTCCCCAGTGGGAGGCATGCAGGAGGCAGCCAATCAATGTTCTCTCTCATCAATATTTCTATCTCTCTCTCCCTCTCCCTTTCTCTCTAAAATCAATGAAGTATTTTTAAATGAAAATTATAACAGTATACTTTAATTTCTCCCTTTCCTTGTTCTATTTTTATGCATTTTGCTTAAACTCCACAGTATATTGTTTATATTTTTGCTCTAGACAGTCTTAAAGAGATTAAGAATGAGAAAAAATAACTGTCATTTTCCTACATATTTACTATTTAGGGGCCTCCTCATTCCTTTGTGTAGTCTAAATTGGCTAATATCATTTTTCTTAGGCCTGAAAAACTTTTATTAATACTTTTTGTAGTGCAGGTCTGCTGGTGATGAATTCTCTCAACTTCAGTTTGTCTACAAAAAGAGTATCTCACCTTCATTTTTTTTTTTTAAGCATATTTTTGTTGGGTATAGAATTTTAGATTGACTATTTTTATTTTTCAGTTCTATTATGTTCTTCCTTGAATAATTTCTCACCAGACATCTACCATCATTCTTATTTTTGTCCCTCTTATGTAATGTGTCTTTTTTTCTTTCACCTGGTTGTTTTTATGAGTTTCTCCTTATTACTAGTAGTAAGCAATCTAATTATGATGTGCCTTGGTGTAATTCGCTTTATTTTTATCTGAGTTATGTTGAGCTTCCTGAACTATATGGTTTATGATTTTCATCAAATTTGGAATATTTCCCACCATTATTACTTCAAACAGTTTTTCTGTGTTTCCTCTGTTAATCTGGAAGTCCACTGCTCCCCAATATCTACAAAATATAGTCAAAGCTATCTCAAATAGCTTTCTAGGTCCTCTATTTCAGATCCCAAATAACCTTGAAGCCTTCTCTCTTACTATCTCACATGCCCAACTTTCCAGTCAAAGGTTCTCTGTTAATACACACATATGTTCATCCCCCAGACCACTGCTCACCAGCAATCACCTCGGCCCCTTCCCTGTCAACCTAGTGCTCAAAATCCAATTAGCCCTTCATGGCCCAGCTCAGTATTGCCTCTTTCAGGAGGTCCTTCCTAACCAAGGCAGAATGATGCTTTTCCTCTGTACTCGCACAGGTCTTATGTGTCACAGTGGCCCCCTGAGGGCTTGAGGATGTCCTTTCAGTCATCTTGGGATGAGCCCCAACCCCCAGACCCAGAAGAAAGACATTGGACCTGCTGTCTCTGTGATGGTGATAAGAGTAACAATTATATCAAAATGTGCCTTTGTGACACTTTCTAGAAGGAGAAGTTGAACACACAGTATTTTATGAAGGAGTGAGTCAGGAAGCATCTCTCCTTTTTCCAAACGGAAAAATGAGCCACATAGCAAATTAAGTCAGTTTTTCTGAGCCAGAGGAAATATCCTCTAAGGATCTTCACTCTTAGACCAGTATCAACGTAGCCTCTTAAGAGTTGGGGTGGGGGGGAAACCATACCAGCCTCTAACTTCCTTCTTCTTTATAAAGCCAGGAGCAGTGACAGGCAACCCTGCTCCAGGAAACCACACAGCTCCTGGCTTCAGGTCTGGGGGGAATAGAACCCTCACCTGGTGAGGCCTGAGAGGCCCCAGGGAAGCAAACAGAATTACCAAGATTAGGAGAGCAAAAGCAAAATTAACCATGCAACCAAGAGCACAGCTCACCAGCGGATCTTAAGCCTTAGACCACCCCAATTTTACCCTGGAAACTCTTTCCATGGCACAGAACTCCAGACCATCCCCTCTGAACACTCCCACACCAGGTGTCCTGTCCTCTCTTTATCTCTACCTCCCCTCCTTGTCCTTCTCCCCATACCACCACACACTCAACAGCCTCCTACCTGAACAAATTCCTCCTAACACCTCACTGGTCCCTCACTCACCCTTGTCATCCCATATCCCAGTGCCCCTTGCCTCCGATGCCCACCTACCCCTCCCACACCTCTTTGAAGCTCCCCCATCTCCACATAAGTTCCCAAAGCAGAGCCACACAGGATACTCGTGAACAGACCCTCCATCTCCTTTATTTGCTGTACCTGTTGCAGGCCCCTGCCCCACCACACAAGTGTGTCACAGAGTTCATCAGCTCACTTTTTTAGGGGTTGGAAGAGCACTGGCCTGCAGGCCTGGAGACCAAGGACACAGACTGAGGCTCTGACACTGTCTCACTCTGTGACCCTGGGCAAGTCACTTCTCCTTTGGACCTCAGCATCCTTTCTGGAAATGCTCAGATCTCCAAGGTTGTCCCTCCTGGCAGAAGCAGTGTGGCTAATAGGGGACAGCAGCAGCTGGAACAAGACACAAACTCCAACTCATCTGATTTGTAAATTCCACTCAAGCACAACTCAGTTTGGCACCAGCCAACAGATACATTTTTGGGGGTTTACATAGTTACAAGTAAACATATAATAGCAGTAACATCTGCACCTGAATGGGCTTTGTGATTTGCACCTGAATGGGGCTTTGCAGTTTACAAGGTGCTTTCCCTCATTGTCTGTAAGGGCTGGTATCACTGTCACAGCAAACTTAGGAGGCCAGTGCTGGTCTAAGAGTTTTACCTACGGGGGCTCATTCCGAGGCTTAGTTAAGAAGGACGGAGAGGGCTAAGTACCTTGACCAAGATCACAAAGCTGGAAATGGCACATCCAGCCTGAGACCCGGCATCTGACCCAGCAACTGGCTCTTACTCGCTGGGCTACGCGCCCCTGTCCCCTGCACTTATGGGGGAGGAAATCAAGCTTGGTGAGATCAAATGTTTGCCTAAGACCCCGGCACCCACAGAAGAGCTGAGTTTGAACTCAACTACTGTTCACTGACAAAACGATAAAGAAACAGGTAAAATCAGAAATACAAAGAATGTCAGCTCTTGGCAGGGATGGGGACAAATGTAGACCCGACCCTCCAACAAAGGTCCAGGGAGGTTCACCGAGCAGCCCAGACCCAGCTCTGGCCTGGCCTCCCTCATTCTCCTCCTGGCTCTCTGCCTCCTTCCCCACAACCACCACCCTCTCTCTTCTGCCCTGAGTTGACCTGTGTGATTCAGATGCCTTTGAGAGTCCCATGAATAAACCCCTCACTTGGGATGGGAGGCTGCTGTCCACCCTGCCACCTCCGTCATCTGACTGTGCCCGCCCTTCCTGCCCAGTGGGACCCAAAAGAGCAGCTTTGCCACCGGCTTGGCTGTTCCTCAGCTCAAGGAGCGACCACAGCCGCATATGCAAGGCCACCAGCCTGGACCTCAAGTGGGACCTCAAGTGGGACCCCCGGGCTGAAGGAGGGAGAGCTGCAGGTGCACTTCACACCTTGAGAGGGAAACTGGTTACCAGAGAGGAATGCGGAGTCCTTAGTGCTGAGAGGTTTGTGTGGCTGATTTTCATCAACTTATGTAAATCATCTCTCAGTCTTAAATATGCATATATTCATGTAAATACGCAAATTCATAGAAAGCGCTCTGGAAGTATATACACAGGAGTTGCCCATGGGAAGCAGAGCAAGCGAGGGAAGGGGGCTTTCACTTTGATACCTTATACTCCCGCCTCGGCTGAATTACTCCTTACAACGTGATGTAGGAGAAAAACCAATCTCCATCTCTCGTTACCTGCAGAAAGGGGCCCAATGTTAACAGTAGGTTTCCTCGAGGGATAACACTGCGGGCAATATTTTCCCATACTATTTACTATTTTAAAGGCTCTCCATAATGAGCACATTTGTTACTTTGATAATAGATCGAACCATATGAAATGAAACTGCCATTTTTTGCAGATTGAAAGTGGTTGAATATTGGCAATCTCATGTGATTCAACCCAATAATAATTCATGCATCAACATTCAACAAATATTTATGGAGGGACCGCTCTGTGCCTGGCCCATATCCAGATCATTATTTCTTTTTTAAGAAAGGACATAAATCAAGCTGGGCCTCCCTTGTAGGCAGGGTCCCAGTTACTTGTCTCTGTATCCCCGGCACTCAGCAACTTGTGCAAATATGTATCCAGAGTCATTTGTGTTTGGTTGAGTGAGAAGATAAATTAGTAGGTGGATGGAAACTAGATGAAATTGGGTGTCCATCAACAGGCACACAAATGAAATTACACGTTCTAAGTCATCAACAACAAATGCAGCATCCTCGAAAGGAGAGGGCGGACAGAAGAAGGGGATGTGTCAGACCAGTTAACCTGATAATCGTGCTGATCTCGGCTGCTCTGGCAGGAAGACAGGAACGCAGAAGCAACGGGGAAGG
The DNA here is from genome assembly GCA_030848825.1 of Tadarida brasiliensis. Lineage (NCBI taxonomy): Eukaryota > Metazoa > Chordata > Mammalia > Chiroptera > Molossidae > Tadarida > Tadarida brasiliensis. The sequence goes on along the minus strand of CM061270.1, from coordinate 64,231,143 downwards.
GAGAGAGCACAGGGGTGTGCAGGCTGTGGGGGACAAGGCGTGGTCAGCAGGCCACCACAGGAAGGCAAACACGCCCTCCAGCCGTGAGCAGCAGTTCCTGGCTGTATCATCCCTGCGAAGGGCTCCTCTGCCTCACCCGCTGCCTTACCCAGCACATCCTGCCAGGTCAGGGACATTCCGTCAGTCTCGACAGAGCTTACCTGCCACCCAGGCAGCAGTGAGTTTCTCTCTATTCACTTGAATTTTTAGGTACACTGTAATTCTTTCATGAAGGCCTGATATCTAAAGTTCCCAGGAATGGAAGCCACCTCCCCCACCAAATCTCTAATTATAGCTATAGAATTTATACCTCTAGTATTTGTGTCTGCAACAAGGTAGGACAGACAGTCTCAGAGCAGAAGGAGTATGGGGGGGGTCTATGCAAAACAGGAGCAGACTCTCCTGGGCACCACGAGTTAGTCTGCAGCCAGAGGAAATGCCCAGGATGATGTGAGCTCCAGAAACCACATCGCCTGAGGACTTCTTGAAAAAGTGAGACAATTTAGGCCAAAAAGGAGACAAAGGGTGAGGACAGTGGCTCACTCGAACCCTGGAAGGGCTGCCGGGTAGGAAAGGAGAGGTGGATGTGTGTTACCTCCTCAGGATAAACCAGAACCAGGAATGGACGCTGCGCAGCAGCAGGGCAGGGCTCGAATAGCAGGGGCAGGAGCCCAGGACAGCGCTGCAGCTCTGGGAAGCAATATTCCAGCTCAGTCCAGACCTCTGTCCCTCCGGCAAACGACTGACCGAATGCACACGGCGGGCAGGACCCTCCAGCGTTTCTGCTCCGACTTCCGGAGCGTTTCCCACAAGGCAGGTGTGTTTAGTCCCAAACCTGCTACATCAACTGTTTTTCTTGGTTTTATATTTACATAATTGAATGAAATATGACCTCAACAGATAAAATATGAGTATGAAAGAAGGACAGTTGTTATTTCTAAGAAAAGGAAACGAGCATTTTGAAAATGTTTGATAAATGTGAGTAGTTAAAAGAAATACTGTTGAATTAGGAGCAAGACAACAGTAAAAATTTAGCCAAAAAAAAAGACAAGTCATAAAAATCTAGGATTCTGTACCCAGATTCTGTCCAAGTGACTTTTAATTCTCCTTCCACCTGAATGAAACTGGAAATGACAGATGACAAGTCCTCACTACAGAAGAAGCCACAGGACTCCTGGGTCCCCAAAAGCAAAGGACAGAGCTTTCCCTCCAAGAGATGAGCAAGCGACAACACAGCCGAACGTCTCCAATCAGAAGCAGCTACTTGAAACGCATTAAATGTATATACATATGTGCGATTTTTTGTGTGATTCCTGGATTTTAGTGACTTAAAAAAAAATACTTTGTTGAGTTATAGTTTACATATACTTAAAAGCACCCATTTAAAGCATATGTTTTGATGAATGTTGACAAATTTACCCTGCTGTGTGACTACATCCGCAATCATGATATGGAATACTTCCATCACCCCAAAATGTTCCTCTGTGCCCCATCCAACCCCCACCCCACCCCACAGAGTGTCTAAGGTATCAGAGCTCTGGCTTGAGGTCATTCGTGATCACCATCTAGCGTTCGGTTCTCATTCCCTCTTTTTCACATACAGTAAAATTCGCTCTTTGGGGTGGATAGTTCTATGTGTTTGACCCAGTTGTGTGACCACAATAATTTAACATTTTGCATAACTGACCAAGTGCCTTTCTCAGGCTCATCAGAGAAGAGGACTTCCACTGCGTGGGGGTCTGGGACGTGACCTGTGCCCCGCTGCCCGCGTTTCCCCTGCGTGATGAGGGCACCTCATTTGCTCTCCGTCCGTCCTCCACATTTTCTTCTACAAACCGCCCGAGGGGCAGCAATAGCCACTCACAGAGTAGGGCTGAGAACTAAATGACATAACAAAGATAAGAGGTACTTTAACGACCTTTGTCAATGTTATCTGTAACTGGTTTTAACAGTCTTCCACCCAGGTAGGTTGTTCTGATGGAAAGGGGGTTCCCTGACCCTAGAGTAACAGAGGGGCCCCAGAGGAGGTGCCGGCACCCCACAGAAGGGGCTGTGGCACCGCCTACAAGTCGGACTGTGAGCTCCATGATCCTTTCCACCCCTAAATCCAGTGAGGAGGGCCGTGAGGGTGTGTCACTAACCCTGGGGAAAAGGAACAAAAGGAATTCACGGGAGCAGGGGGCATATCCCACAGCCCTGTGGTCCCCTCGATGCACAGTGAAGGAAACACACCCACACAGCTCCCGCGTCTGGCCTCGTGGGAGGAGACGGGTGCCAGCACCCCAGGGCAACCGTTCCAGAGACTCCCCCCGCCCTCTACTCGTCAGTCGTGCCTCCAAAAATAAGGAATAAAGAAAAGACTGAGAGGCTGCGGCCATGATGAAAAATAACAACCTGCATCAAAAGTATTCTTTGTCCTCAGAGAGAACTTCATCTGAAGAGTACACTCTCCCAAGGCAACAACAAAATGATGGCCCAACAGAGAAGACAGGAGGGAGGAGCGTGAGACCACCCAACCCAGGTGCCCTTCCGACATCTGGAACACGGCACGCGCCTCCTTCCCTTGGCGTTGGCCCAAGCTTTCCTAAAATTCCCCTTCATCATAGCCAGTGACAACGACGACAGTGACTGGCAGAGCAATGCGCGCTTCCAGCGCCGGCCCTGCAAGGCCGCGTACACCCGCCGTGCGTTTCACCCTGCACCGACCCGGTGAGGGTATCGTCAGGCCGTTTCACAGGGGCAGGAACCAGATGGAGAGGTGAAACGACGTCCCTGAGATCTCACAGTTGGCAGGAGGTGAGCAAGGAGGGACTCCAACAAATGACGACGCAGCCAGCCTTCTGCAGACCCCCGAAGCAGAGAGGCCCTCACAGGTCAGGCTCCCGAGGCCCCTTCCCTAGTTATAACTGCAGAGGTCACTATAAGGACCTTTGACGAAAATTAAGAGGCAGTGTCCCAAATTCGTTCCCAGAGATGGCAACATAATATTAACAACTACAACCCCAATTTGGAGGGGATGAATGTGTTTTCCCCAGGGCTTAATACTGCACCAATGAAAAATAATCTGTAGTCAAGTGAGAGAGTTTAGAAAAATGAGAGGAGAGTGAGGGTTTGGGCCATTTTTCTGGCAATCAGGGGAGGCTGTATCTCCAACGCTGGGACACGAGCCCACGGGGCGGCGGGCGGGCTCCCAACCCCAGCCTGGGGTGACAACCCACCCTCAGCACCACCCAATGCGCCTGTCAGATTCTCCTTCAGGAAATTACTGATTTCGTTTCTTGGGAACTTATAGCAAATATGTACTCAATAACAGACCTAGCATTCCCCTCCCTGGGAGGGTGGCGAGATTTACCTACCACCATCAGGTGGGTGACCAAGACTTGGGCTTATGGGTCAGTCTTTTTTTTTTTTTTCTTTTTTAAATATGGAATGCTTCATGAATTTGCGTGTCATCCTTGCTCAGGGGCCATGCTAATCTTCTCTGTATCGCTCCAATTTTAGTATATGTGCTGCCGAAGCGAGCACTTATGGGTCAGTCTTTTGAGAACTGGCCCGTGGGGAGCAATTCCCCAGGGCCCAGTCCTCTTGGGTGAAAAACAGCCTTCCAGGGCAGGGGAGGAGCCCCTCATGGAGCTGGGACGGGCCTCACACTGCCAGCTCAGACTCCGCTGACGCCCAGTTACATGCATGGGGACCCGTCCTGAAATGACGAATGAACAACCAACCACCACCATGGAAATCTTGCCAAGGTCAAATCCAGTCTGCTTACACGGGGGTTCCCAATGGGGGTAAAGGGTGGGGTGGGATTTGTTCTGAAACATGTCATTTTCTTTTTGTTTACGACAAAGCAAATGTTCTTGAAGAGAGGAAAGGGAAAAGCAAAGGAAAGGCTTCATTACTAATCAAAGCAAATTTCTTAGGAGCCACAAAGAAGAATTTTGCTGGAAGAAACAGCTGAAAACTCAATCAGAGGAGAAGGAGGCATCAGACATTCAGTGGCCAGGAGGGAAAGAGATGCGATGAGCCTGCTAGCATAGTCTATAAATAAGTGAAAGATACGTCCTGGCCGGTCGGCTCAGCGGCTGGAGCGTTGGCTTGAGGACCAATGAGTCACAGGTTCGATTCCGGTCAAGGGCACGTACCTCGGTTGCAGTTTGTCCCCAACCCTGATCGAGGTCGTAAGGGAGGCAACTGGTCGATGTGTCCCTCTCATGTCGATGTTTCTTTCTCTCTCCCTCTCTCCCCCTCCCTCCACTCTATCTGAAGATAAATAGAAAAATATCCTTGGGTGAGGATTAAAAAATAAATAAATAAAATAAAATAAGTGAAAGATACGATAAGAGTAACCAATGTCCTAAAGAAAAGGAACAGTTAATTACAACATGTATTTAGCCAATATCATATTATGCAGCCAATAAAAATGGTGATTGTGAAGACTAACTTAAAATACAAAAAAGTCTGTGCTCTAAAGCTAAGAAAAGCAGGGGGTACCATGTACGGCTTGTAAAATTTTCCATAGAAAAGAACACACCAAAGGAAATGGTTATGGTAGGGTTATAATACATTTCTTTCCTCTTGTTTCCAAAGTGCAACATTATAAAACATTTTATAATTGAAAACATTCTTTAAAATAACGCTTTCAAAATGAGAAAGCGTTCAGTTGGTTACACAGAAAAGAGGTGCGAAAAGGGATAATAAATAAACTTGGTCTGATTCATTTATAGATCAAAGATCAGAGATGGTTTGTCAAGATTAAGGGCAATAAAGAAATAAATACCTGGCATTGGCATAGAGCTCTACAGTTTGTCAAGTGCCTCTATATACATCATCCACCCTCCCCACCAGTAACGAAGTAGCACTCCTGTGCCCTTGTTCGCCCTTGGGGAACAGTGAGCAGCCAGCCCCCCACCGGACGCCATGGCCCCACTGGCCTCCGCTGGTCTTAGGTTTCCACAACTCAAGAGAACCAGTGGTGCCAACACCATCAGACGAGGGCTCCCAAAGGGTCTGTCCACCCATCACAAGCCACCTAGGACAAGCAAGAGCCCGGAGAGACGCAGAGATGGGGCTTGGATGCTCCACGCTGGGAACCCCACCACCACCAGGCTGCTCCCTATCCTTAGGTCCTGAGCCCTCTTCCCTCTTGATTCTACCCACTCTCCCTGGAAAACCCCTCAACCTCTCTATGGTTTGGGGTGCCCACATAGCCTTTCTGCTTTAAAATAAAGCTACAGTTTTCAGGGGTTCCTTACTCCTAACTTGCTATAGACGGCCCTGAGAAGCTAGCAGGTGTAAGTGGGCACAGGTGAGTATCCCAGGGGCAGCACTGGCCACAGGAATGTTCCCACCATCTTGGCTGCCTTTTCTCCCTGCCCCCATCTCCCCTCCTTCCTCACCCATCAGCTGCTGCCTAGTCCTGCACTCAATCCCTGCTGCTTCATCACCTCACCCTAGGGACAGTTTGGGGCAGTAAAGGGCAAGTTGTGCCCTAACAGGCCTGGTGGTGCCAGGACACAGGCAAGGGAAAGGACGTGGGGAAACCCTGCCAGCTGCAGCTCTCCCCTCCTATCCCCAAGCCCCCCAGTCCCCCATTCCTAGGCCATGCTCTCCTCCCCCACAGCCCAACTGTCATCGTCTCACCCCCTTGATGCCCATACCCTGCAGGCTGCGAGGCCCATAGCTGTTGCTCAGTGATATTCACTCATTCAGTAATAAATGATGCCCCGGCAACGCCCCAGTCCCACACCCCATCCCACGTCCCGACTGCACCCTCTCTTTTGATCGGAACCCACGTGCCCACCTCCCATGAGCAGAACACAGGCAGGCGGTGTGGCTTGCCTCTGACATGCCAGGCTGCCCTGGGGCCTGAGCCCCTCTGCCTTTCCCACAGAGCCAAGTGTGGGCTGGGGCACGAAGGGCGCAGAGGAAGACAACCTGTGCACTGGAGATGCCTCTTCAGTGCGGCCGAGACCACGGCAGCGAAAGGACACACAAGCTCCCGAGATCCAGCGTCTGCTTCTAACTGTGAAACTGGGTTCATCCCACGGACTCCAGAGGGAGTCCCTGGCTGGAGCCCACAGGCGATGGGAGAAGAGAAAGAAAACAGGAGTCCATAGGCAAGAGAAAGGAAAGAAGCAGATGCTGGCTTCTGGAGAAAGGTCCTGGTGTTACCCTGGTGGGGGGGCATCTGGCCACCCCGCTTTCAGGTCCCTGTCCTCCAGCCCCGCACCTGCCTATCCTTGACAGTGCCCCCATCCCAGAGTGGCATGTGCCAGCAGGCAGGTGAGGGACGCTCCATTCCACAGCTGGAGGAGACGCACTCAAGTGTTCGCCCCACAGCAGCGCAGGGCCACACGGGGCTTAGTTTCCAGTGCACTCAGAGACCACATACAGGGACACTGTGACTGCAGGAAGGCTTTGGTGGGTGGGCCTGGGAACCCAGGCACCTTCTGAAAAGTCACATTAGTCCCAAACAAGTGACTTAGAAACTTCTGGAACACAGCCCAGGGGAATCTGGGACCGCCTGCATTCTATATCTCAGGCTCCCAAACGGACCTTGAGAGTCCCCTCCCCGGCCCTCCCCAAAGCCACATGGAGGGCACTGCTTCCCTGACACGGCCATGCTCTCCTGGGATTCTGACATGGTTATTCTTGATTTATTTATTTTCCTATCTTTTTTCTGTTTCCTCATCTGTTTGGATTTTTGTTTCTTAGCAACACCCAAAGGACACCAGCCATCATGGGTTCAGACTCCGGGCTCCAATGGGGAGAATTTGTTTTTCTCCCTAATGGACAGCAAAGCATGCGGGACACTCACGCAGCCCAGGGACCCTGGCAGAGACGAAAGGGCCAGCAGCGACTTCAGTACAAGGCAACAGTTCACATTGGATCCTTCGGAGTCGTAGGAATGACTCGTGCCATTCTTCCCCAGGTGGCTTCCCGCTGGGGCCTCAACAGGCAGAGCACAAGCTGAAGCTCACCAACCCAGAAGTCATGACAGTAATGGCAAGTTGTCACCGTACAGTGTGGGGAAGCGTTTTTCTGCCAAGGGCCATTTGGATATTCATAACATCATTCACGGGCCATACAAAATTATCACCTTAAAAGTTAGCCTGCTATATTTCATCAGGCTAATTTGGTGAGGCATGTGATGTCAGCTAGTATTGACTTCATGGGCCATATACAGGCGGCAGGCCGGACATTCCCCACCCCTGCGGCTTACATGAACATGTCACTGGGAGAAAAACAAAGGGACCTGTTGATATGCCTGCAGAACCCATATGCACCTGCAGAATCGAGAGGCACAAAGCTTCAATGAGCCATAATGGATAACAGGAAGAATCTTGGTCCAAGAACTAGGAAAAAGTTAAAACAGAGAAAAATCTGTGTTTTCTTCTAACCAAGTAGGAGGCAATGGGATGGAACCACAGGGTTCTTGCATCAACCACCAGCAGCACCGCTGGGCACCTAGCCTCAGCCCTCAACCCCAGGAGACAACAAAAATGGCTCTGGCCGAGATGGAGGCAGCAGTATGACATAGCAAGCAGAGCAGCGGAACCGGAATTGAGAAACGGACTCTCCAGCCAGATGACTGCCACAAGCAGCGGTGTGACCTTGGGCAGGTCACTTTCCATCCATGTATAAAATCAGGTAGCAGGCAGGACACACACTGTAGAATTCATTAACACTAAGCCCTGTGGAGCCCCTCACGTGGGTTACCACGTGAATCCCATCTGCTGGTCTCTGCAGCCCCTCAGCCCCTAGTCAGGGCCCTGGAACCCTGTGAGCACAATACTGTCCACCAGTTAGGCTGAGGCTAAAAGTCCACCTTTCCAGCAGAAGGCATCCTCCAGAACTGGCAGACCCTCCACCACCATGGCCGGCACCGCTGTCCCCATTTGTGTCCCCACACCACACCTTTTGCGGGGAAACTGCCACTCCTCCCATCATCTAACTGCTCGGGCAGCCTGGGCTCCCAGCAGCAGATGTGGGATTTGTGACAATCACACCTCCCTCTCCACAGCCCCTCACGGTTCCCAGGGCACTTTCACCCACATTTCCTTTGCTCCTGACAAAAGCCACATTGCGCAGGCACACACTGTCCCATTGGACAGAGGGACACTGAGTCCACACAAGTCAGTCACTTGCCAAAGCTAGCCAATGGCTGACTGGAGACCCGACGCCAAGGGAGCCTCTTTCCCCACAAGAGGTCTTCCTGGCAAAGGTCAACGAAAGCAAATGGCCAGGACAATGCTGCCTTGACATCAGGCCTAGGTGGGCCTCCCTGCCACCCTCTTGAGCTGGGCACGGGTGACGGAGTGGCCCTGAGGCCCAATGTCCTGACATCCTTCAGTCCCTAGGGCCAAGCAGACAAACTCTAGTGCAAAGCCAGGAGTTGAGAGAGAGAGGGTCCTTCCTGCACAGGCAGCTGAGAGCCCCAGGGGCCCCCAAGACACATTTTGACTCAAGGGCAAAGAAAACGATGCGGCCCCCACCTTTGAAACAGTACCACCTTGGCTGCAAGGTGGTGGCAGGGGAAGCCCAGGGTGACACCAAAGGTGAAGGTAGAACTCACCTCTCTCAGCAACTGCATCCCCTTCAGCCTGTCCTGCTGCTGCTGGGCCACGGTGACCCCCAAAATGAGCGTGTGCACAACACAGGAAACCACAGAGATGATGACAATGGGGCTGAGGCTGAGGGGCAGCGTGATGAAGAAGGAGAAGATGAAGAAGGCCTGCCAGCCCACCGTGTCGCTGGCTGCGTGGGCGCCGGTGAAGTTCAGGCCCAGGTAGGAGAACACCTGAGCTGTTATCAGCAGCCACAGCAGGTAGGGCACCACTTTCCGGGTGACCCGGTCGGGGAGCAGCCCTTTTTTGCAGAGCACGAAGAGGATGATGTCCAACACCAGCCCGATGCCGGCCACCACGAGGGGAGCCAGCTTGTCGTCGGAGAAGACCACAGCGCACAGGACCACCACGTAGCAGTCGAAGAGGGCTGCGAAGACCACCAGCACCAGCAGGGTCTCATGGCGCTGCCTTTTGAAGTAGGTCTGGTACAGGGTCTCCAAGGACTCGGGCACGAAGGTCAGCCGCATGAAGCTAGGCAGGCAGAGGCAGGAGCCGGAATTCCGCACAGAGATTTCGTGAGTCCGGCCCACCCCGCGGTCAGGGTCAGAGGGCAGGCTGACCGAGTACTCCGCGGAGTACTCCGCCGAGTACTCCGGCTCGGAGAAGCCTTGATTCCTCGGCATCCTGGCTGGTGTCTGCTTCTACTGGCCCTGGAGAAGTGAACTGGGAACAGAGCAAGGGCTCTGGCACGGGCCGCGACCTAGCAGGGCCCTCTGAGACCGGGGGCAGGCTGAGTGCCGGCCACGGGCAGGGACGCACAACCGGTCTCCAGGGCACAGGTCGCGCTGATCATCTGGAACTGAAAGGACACCTGTAAGTAGAAGCCGCTCTCCCCGCCTACCTGTGCTGTCTCTATGACCCACCCTACCCCTGACAAAAGCACCATTCAAGAGGCTGCGGAACTAGGCCTTCTCCAGCCATCTCCAAGCTCCCGCCACCACTGACCACACACTTAGTCCTGTCCACTCAACACTCAGTTTCCTGCCTCTGGCTTGCCGAGAGGCCTGACCACTCTCCAGCCCTCGCACCCCTGGTCTCCCCTCCGTGTCATCTCTTTTCTCTCAGTCCCTGACTTCCTCACCTAAATCTCAGTCTCCTCCAGGCCCACGCCTTAGACACAACGTGCCAGAAAGAAGCCGGAGCCATCCTGGGGATTCCTGAATCTTCTTTCTGTTTACTTCCTTTTCCCACCCAGCCCCGGTGACTCCGACTCCCCACCGCGGGGCACTGTGTGCGCTGCGGAAAGCCGGCCCTACCCCTGCGCTTACCTGTGCGGGAACTCGGGAGCCGCGTGGCCCGCGCCGGTCCCCGCGAGGCTGCGGGGCCGGGTCACGCGTGCGGCGGGCTGGGCAGGAGGCTCAGCGCACCCGGGGGCTGCTCCCGGCGGAGCCGCGCCGCCCCGCCAGCACCATGGCCCACGAAACCCGGCCGCAGCGTGACTGCCCGCCGTCAGGCCCGGGATCCCGCCGGGAGAGGCGCAGGGCTGCCCCTCAGCATCCACGGGCTCCTGGCTGCGGGAGGAAGGAGGAGACGGCGACGAGGACTGGAAAATTCGGGGCGCCCGCCCCTGGGGCTGCGGCTCGCGCGGCCGGCGTGCGAGGCGCGGCCGGACCCCTCCCCTCTGGCCCCCGCTGCGGTCGAGGCGGCGGCAGCACGACTAGGGGCGCACCCGGGGCCCTCCCCGGCGGGAGCGCGGGCCGAGGCCGGGGAAGCCCGCCAGCATCCTCCGCCGCCCGCGCGCCGAGCGGTGCCAGCCGAGTCCCGGCGCGGCGCGCTGCACTGTGAGTCCCTGCGCGGCGCGGGCGGCTCCGGGGCCACGCGCGCTCCAGGCCCCGGGAGGCGGGCGGCGCCCCTCCCTCACTCCCTCCCCTAAGTCGCCGCCCTCTCGGCGAGTGCGTCCGGAGTTGGGGGGGTGGGTGAGGCGCCGGCTGCAGGCCCGGGACCCGCGCGGGTCAGGAGAAGGGTGAGGAGGAGCAAGGGGCGAGAGTTGGAGGAACCCCTGCGCTCCAGCACGGGCGGGGGCCGGCGGCGACTGCTGCGTGGAAGCGCCGGGGTGGGCGCTGGGCAGGAAGGATGGGCGAATCAGCGCCCTCCCCGCAGGCCCGCTCTCAGAGCAGAAAAGCCCGGGACCTGCCCTCCGGCAGGTGAGGCACACCCGGGGCACCCCTGTGGCCCCCTCCCCCGCGGCGGCTTCCTTCCGGGCGCGGAGAGGCCGGGGCTGAGGTTTGGGACGGCTGCTGGCCGGGCGTGCCGGGCCTGTGTCCCGCCCACTCTGGCAGCCCCAACGCCCGAGCGCGGGGCCTGAGCTTTCGGCAGAAGAGCCCGCAGCTGAGCCCTGTTCTTGAAGCACGAGGGTAGGAGTGGCCCAGTAGGCACATGGAACAGGAAGAAACTGGGCTTCAAAGAGATCTCCCGTGCACATTCCACCTGTTTGAGGTGATGTGTTTGAATTTACAAACTCTCCTTAAAAACTCAAATACTCCTTCAGAATGGTTAAGCCTATCAGTCTGTCACACCTTAGTATAAATTACTTGGATTTGACAGAACACCTTGTTAACCACAGGCTTTAGGAATTTAGATTAAGGGAGAGGAAGCAGATGTGTTGTTTTGGAACAAAAGCATGTAGGAGGGGTAGGGGATAGCTGAGGACAGCTAGCCACATTAGGGGATGGGCTCCCCTGGGGAGAGCAGAGGAAATGGGTCAGAGAGGAGAGAAACTCAGCCATACCGGCTCTGGATGGAGTTGCCTCCTGGAGCTCCTGAGTGTCATCCATGAGTCCCATTCCAGAATCTGGGGCATCAGCTCCCATCCCTCAGGGAATGGATTCATCAGAAAATTGATCCCATCACAGCTGTTTCTGTCAGTTCCTCATACTAATTCTGAATAGCTGTCAACCTCAGCCCAAACTTGTCAGGGCTTTGGTTCCAAAGGTCGGGGGACATAACATCAGATCTAGGAGGAGGGTCATTTAAGTAAAGCAGCACTTTTCCCATTATCCGAATTTGTCTGGAGTTCATTTATTTTGAATTGTTACGTGATGTTAAAGGAGGCATCGTTTTTTTTGTTTGACAAAGGGACATGTATTAATACAAGGGAAAAGCTGATAAATACTGTTTGGGCCTGCTTTGGCACAAGGGACACCACACTGCCCTCTCTGTGAGTCCCTCCCCCTTTCCTGGCACATATGCCAACCCTCAGCTCCTGGGCCCTGTGGGATTCCTGCTGGGCCTTCTGCCATCACCCATGCCCCCCACTGTGAAGGAGAGGGTTCCACACAGAGATACCCCTAGTAAAAGCCCCGATTTCATGCCCTGACTACTGGCCTCCACTCCCTGCCCTTCCACAAGCTTCCTCTCTTTGCTGTGGGCACCTGTTCAGCAGACATGCACTGAGAGTACACAGTGGATACCCAGCCTGGCCAGGCATCAGGGAAGGCCAGAGGAGCCACCTACCCCCTGCCCTCAGGACACCTGCCAGCTCTGCCAGGGCACCAGGTCCAGATGTGTACAGGTGACAGTCAGAGGGGACCTGAAACACGGCCTCTCAGGGTTGGAGGGAAGGATCGGATCAGGTGACGGGAGCCTCCTGACAAAGGCTCAACAGCAGGGAAGCAGCACAGTACATCCCATCCCTGTTCTGCGTTCTGGGTTATGAGCACAGCCCTTCCCTGGAGGTGGGCAGCCCCTCGGGACAGCTGCCACCCTCCCTGGGCCTCCCTGAGAGCCAAAGGCTACTGAATAATACTCCAGAGCCAGAGAGCCGTCCGAGGTCCTGCCCACAGAGGAGATTAGGGAAAATATAACTAGTCAGAGACAGGCAACGCTTCCCCAGTACCTGGCACCTAATAGGCACTCAAAACAGTCATCGAATAAATGGATGATTGCCCTAAGAAGAAATGGCACTCTAAGTGCACTGACTGTCCCTGAGGGGAGCAACAGGCCTTACTGATTGATGCTGAAAATGTCCTGGTCCAGGGACAATTAAAAATAACCACATTCACCCTGGCCGGTTTGGCTCAGCCATTAGAGCGTTGGCCCACGGACCCAAGTATCCCCGGTTTAATTCACGGTCAAGGGCACATACCTGGGTTCCAGGTTTGATCCCTGGCCCCGGGGGTCATGCAGGAGGCAACCAGTTGATGTATCTCTCTCGAATTGATGTTTCTCTCTCTCTCTCTGTCTCTCTGTCTCTCTCTCTCCCTTCCTCCCTCCTTTCCACTCTCTCTAAAAAAAAAAAAAAAAAAAATCAAGGAAAGATATCCTCGGGTGAAGGTTAACAAAACAACAACAACAACAAAAGAACCACACTCAAGGGAAAAGGGTGGGAGGTGCCTTCAGTTTCCAAGCTATACATTTTGTATTGCAATTTAGATGATTGGCATACACTCCTTTTGCAATCAGAAGAGACAGTAAATCTGTCTTTAACACACACACATGCACCCATGAATGGCTACATGGGTGACTTGCCTATGACACGTGTCCTAAAGTGAAGATAGAATCCTGGGCTTGGGTAGAAGCTTGGAGGGCATCCTGACCCCCTCTCTATCCCAGGATCTTATGTTTGTGTGGTTTGAGAATAGAACCGATTGCTGAGAATTACCTGTTATTGGATAAACAAGAGTGATTTGCCCCCTGGGGAAATGTGGTGGCTCCTGAATCCAGCAAACAATAGATCAGAGCAGAACCCGGTGTCCTGGGGAAAGAGAAGTGGGAGGAGAGAAGCTCCTTGGCTCCCCTGGTGCTGGGCCCAGGGAGAGCCCTCTTTGGGGCCTGAGCTGAAAACAGAGCCTGAGACAGGGGCCCGCATGCAGGTGGTTTAATTGGGCCAGTGATTCCTGGGGAAAGAAGGCAGGAAAGCTGGTAAATAGGAGGTGTGAGACGGAGCAGTCACTGCTGTGGACAGTGGGGCACCATCCCTCTGGGACCCTCTGAGGAGCCCCCAAGAAGGTACCTCAGAATTTTCCACTGAAACTAGAAGAGGGGAGTATTCACCCACCTGCTTCCCTCCCCCATTGGTTAGGGGTCACCAGTTGGGGTGTTTGCTCCCAGGTGTGTGCAAGCCTCAGGGAGGCAGAGCAGTGGGTGCCTGGGCAGGAAACAAGAGACACTCAGTGCAGAGGCAAGCTGCCTCCAGGGTGTACCTGCAGCAGTGACAGAGTAGACAGGTGGGCTGAGAGGATGTGGCACACGACACACAGATGTCCCATACAGGGCCCTCATCAACTCCCGCCTGCTCAGAGGTTTGGATTGTGTCACCTGGAGAAAGAGCTGGCCCTCATCAGTGAGAAAACTCAGCCTTGTGCACTGGCCTTGAGACCTCAGACAAATTATTCAACTTCCCCAAACCTCAGTGCCCTAGTGGTGGAGGACACAGCAGGGATCAGTGGATGTTACTGTCCGTCTCACAGCTGGATCCCCGAGCAGCTCTGGCCGTTTCTGACCTGCGCAGGGCTGGGCCGGGGTCCGTCTCCCTGGGCCCTCTGTGTGGTCACATCTGAGAACCTCTGTGGATTCCATTGCCATTTTCCTCTCTGATGGCGTTGGCCTGTCTTCCACTTCTTTGTCTCCCTCTGTCCATCTCTGTCACTTGGTGCTTCTGCCTCCATGTTAGGGTCTTCTTGACTCTGCCTCTGTGTGTGTGCGTGTGTGTGTGTGTGTGCGCGCGCGTGTGTATAAGCATGTAAGTGTGAGGAGGAGCATGTTGAGTGGGTGTGTGCATGTGTGAGAGTATATGTGAGTTTGTGAGAGCGTTGTGTGTATGAGTGTTTTTAAGTGTGCAAAGGTGTGAGAGTGCGTGTGAGCATGTGAGCTGTGAGTGACTGAGCGTGTGTGCAATCGATGTATATGATCAGTGTGCCTGTGCGTAAGCATGTGTGCAATGTGTGAGCATGTGTGATGAGTCTAAGTGAGCATGTGCACACACTCACAGCCAGTCACACTGCCCTGCCCTTGCAGGTCCGGCCTCCCCGCCTCCTCCCCGTCTCCAGCTGCTCTGCACGGGCACCTACCCAGCTTACTGCCCTAGGGCACAGGGAAGACCATATCCATGCTCTGACCTTCCTGAGCTGGGCATGTTTCTGGGTCTGTGCCCTCCTGGAGCCAGTCCTCGGGAGCAGGACCAGGTCCCCTGTGCCATGATGGGTGGTAATGCCAGTGTCAGCAGTGCCCGTTGCTGGGGGATCCTGCCTTTCAGGCACTGTGGCTTGTGTTCTCTCCCTTAGTTTTATGAGGTGAGTACTACTAATGTCCCCGTTTTACAGGTGAGGAGAAAAACCAGGGCTCAGAGACACGAAGTCACTTGCTCCTGACCCCACAGCTAGGAAGAGGCCGAGAAGGGTGGATCCCAGCTGCTCTGACCGTGCACAAGTCCAGCTTGAGCAGTGGTCCTCGGGAAGCTTCCTCTGGTCATTCCTGCTTCTGTAACCAAGGCACACTCGCTCTCAAGATGATGCCTAATGGGAAGCCTAGAGAATCGTGGCTCCCTGTGTGTCAGAGCTGAGACCCAAAACATCCTTCTGCGGCAGCCCGGATGGGGAGGTTGCGGCCCAGACAGGTCAGATCTGGGGAGAGGAAGACACACGCCCATGGAGCGTGAAGCGACGTGTGAATGCTGAGTAATCCTGAAGCCTCCGCGGAAATGTCACAAAAGCACTCAAACCAGGGCCCCTCCGGGAAGAGGCTCCATAGAAATATGTGCTAACAAGCCTCTCCCTGCCTGCTGGGGACAAGAGGGAGCAGAAACAGATTTTAGAGCAACAGAGATGGCTGGAGAGGCCCAGGCCCACAGGAGATGGCTCTTCCACCTCCACAGCCCGTCTCACGGTGGAAAGTCATCAACACCCAGCAAAGTGAGGCCGAGAGCCCCTGGGGGTGACAGGAGGGGCTCAGAGAAGGGCAGGTGAGGACAACCTGCCACCTCCGCAGCTGCTCCTCCCCCATCTCAGGAATGACCCTGGACCTGACCTTCCTCCCACCCCCACCCCCATTCTCCATACCCCAACCAAATCCAGTCTTGACCCTAGTGTCTTTAAAAATCTGGTCACTAGCCGTCCCTGCCCTGGGGTAAGAGGATTGCCCACCTCACTGTGTGCTGGGGGGTTAAATAAGATACCTGCAAGGTGCTCAAATGTCACCTTCCCTTTGAAGCTGTCCTCAAGGAATGTTGGTCATTTTTTTCTGAGATCTGTAGTGGGTTGAATGGCGGCCCCCAAAAAGATAGGTCCATGTCCAAATCCCTGGAGCCTGTGAAGCTGATCTTATTTGGAAAAAGAGTCTTTGCAGATGTAACTAAGTTATGGATCTTGAGATGAGATCATCCGGGATTACACGGATGACCCTCAATCCAATGACAAGTGTCCTTAGGAGAATTAGGCGTGGAGGAGGAGGGGATGTGAAGATGGAGGGAGGCAAAGGTTAGAGGGATGTGGCCACAAGCCAGGGAAGACCTGGAGCCACCAACAGCTGGAAGGTCGAGGACCGATTCTCCTCTGCAGCCTCCAGAGGGAGTGCGCCCTGCTGACCGTCTGATTCCAGAAATGGGAGAGAATGCATTTCTGTTGCTTTCAGCCACCCAGTCTGTGGTCATTGATGACAGCCACAGGAGCCTGAGACGGGGTCCAGTCACACGTTTTCTGTGCCTGCATTTAACGCTCGTGAGGGTCTGTTGTGATTTTACGTGACTGCCACCCCACTCGCTGGACTTTGAGCGCACATTCAAGGCCTGTCTTCACCTTGGTACCTAGAATGCCAGCCCCCACAGAGTCTCAAAAAACCTGGTTGAACTAAAAAAACCAACAAATCCAAATCTGTTGGACCCTCATCTCCAACCATGGAGCTGCTTCAAATAGGATCACATACCCCCAGGGTCCCCCGCGTCATGCCAGCAGGTGGCAAAAACCACACAGTTATTCCAGGACTCTGATTTCACTTGATGTGATTTTTTTCTCCTTGGAGGGAAGTTGAGTGATTTAACTGGCAAGTAATTTTAATCTCTATTTTTATTGTGAAACCATCGGGGATTGATTGTGGAGTGGAATGCACAAATTTCTATCTGTTTTAAGGTACAAGACAAGACTGCAGGGAAACGGAGACACAGCAGCGTCTGTGGGTCACACCCCCAGGTCCCCTGCAGGGCTTCTCTCCTGCGCAGGGGCACTGGAGATGCCCAAGGTCCATGCCAGTACTTGGACCTGCCCTGCTGCCTGGCTCCCCAGCCACGAGCTCCTCGGTTCTGAGCACGCTCTTCGTGCCCTCCTCACTTTGAATACACTGTTCCCTCTGCCCAGATGTCTTGTCCCCTCTTCGTCCACCTGATGAACTACTGTTCGTCCTGAGTTACCCTTCCCACGATCCTCAGGCAGGGGCGGCCCCTGGGGAGCCTGCTGTGAGGACAGCCTGCTGGTCTGTCTCCCACTCTGAGTGAATCCCTCGAAGGGGGACAGAGTGCTCTAGCCCCTTCCTTTACCCTGCTTTATTTTTCTCCGTAGCATGGTCTGCCTCAAATGATAGTATGTAATTGCTTATAAATCTTGTTTCTCCCCCTAGAACAGTGGTTCTCAACCTTCCTAATGCTGTGACCCTTTAATACAGTTCCTCATGTTGTATGTGGGCGTATCTGCATGTGGGCGGACCCGCCTGGAGACGGATAGAGGAGCGGTGTCTCGGATCCTAAGACCATAGGAAATGTGTTTCTTGCATGAGACTTCAAGGGCTTCTTTCTTTCTTTCTTTCTTTCTTTCTTTCTTTCTTTCTTTCTTTCTTTCTTTCTTTCTTTCTTTCTTTTTAAGCACCTTTTCACAGACTTTTAGGATGCTTTACGATCTCCAGGTTTAACCTACTCTTGCCATTTGGTGCAGCATTGTGATTAGAAACATCTGGGGAAGATTTGCTTGAGAGGGGTTGAGAACCGCGGCCCTAGAATGTGAGTTCAACTGGAGAAAGGACCCAGCCTTGTTTCTCTAACTGTGGATCCCGTGCTGAGCACCACGTTGGCCCCCAGGACGCGTATCCCTTGTCTATCGCTGACGTAACAGATGGCCACAAACACAGTGTCTGAGCAGTACAAATTCATTATCTTACAGTTCTGGAGATCAGAAATCCAAAGTGGGCCCCACTGGGCTAAAACCTCAGCCTTGGCAAGGCTTCGTTCTTTCCTGAAGATTCCTGGGGGAAGCTGCTTCCTTGCCTTCTCCTGCTTCTGGAGGCTGCCCACATCGCTTGGTTTGAGGTCCCTTCCTCCATCTTCAAAGCCAGCAATGTCACGTCTCTCTGACTTATTCTGTAGCCACGTCTCCCTCCGACCGCCGCTGGGCGAGGTTTTCTCATTTTAAGGACCCATGTGATTAGATTGGACCCACATGGATAGTCTCCCCAGCTCAAGGTCCTTAACCACATTTGCAAAATCCCTTTTGCCATGTAAGGCAACATATGCACCGTTTCTGGAGAATAGGATGCCAGTGGGGAGGGGAGTGTATCATTCTGCCTATTGCCCTGGGCTCCTGACATGACATCCAGGCAGAGCTGATCAGAGCAAGGACCCGGGTTAGTTCATTCCTCTCAAGCAAATCTTCCCCAGATGTTTCTAATCACAATGCTGCACCAAATGGCAAGAGGAGGTTAAACCTGGAGATCGTAAAGCAGCCTAAAAGTCTGTGAAAAGGTGCTTAAAAAAAAAAAAAAAGAAAGAAGCCCTTGAAATCTCATGCAAGAAGCAGCTATAGAAGGAACATTCCCTGCTGTGGTCTCCCCTGCCCCTGTTCCGTGCTACCTAGGCCTCGTGAACAAGACAGCTCGGTTGTTGCACTGAGGCAGGTCGGGAACAAGAAAAGACATGGAGCAGCACAAGGATGTCTGTCCGAGACTCACAGCGTTCATCTCAAGACTCTTCTCCAAACCCCTTTTGGCTGCCATTGAAATTCTCTCCCAGAAGCACAGGGCCAGCTGTTTCACTTCCTCAAAGATGTCTGTGGTTTTCCTTCAGATTCAATTCTAAAACCCTTAGCATCCAGGATATTCCTTGGTTGGGTCCCAATTTTCTTATCTCATGAAAGTCCTGTGGTGTAAATACAATTGTTATGTCTATTTTATAGATGAGAAAACTGAACCCAGGTTCATAACTTGCCCAAGGTTCCGTAGCTGGTTAAGGGCACTGCCCAAGTGGACAGCCATACATCTGACCCCAGGGCCCACCCAGCCCCATTGCCGGAGGAACGACAGACTCCAATCTTGCCTGTCTGTCTGGATAGGGCTCACTCCTGTTTGCCGCTCAAGTGATAGCAGGAATACATTAGCTACCCACTTTGCCATCCCTTTCCAATCTTGCTGTGCCACATGGGGGATGCCAGGCATAGCCAGGCACCTTTCTGAAGTGTTGTACTCAGTAGAATACATGCTAAGCTTTTCAAAACCAGACAAAAAATTGGTCCTTTAAAAAAATAATCAGCATTTATTTTAACATTGTGTCCTGACTCTCTTAACATAAATCATCCCAGTGAAATGGGTTCAAGATTGGTGTGAACACTTCTGTCTCACCTATTCTCCCTTCTAGGATGTCTCTGGCTTTACATGCCCAGCCCTGCCCAGTGGGAAGCAAGGGACAGCTTTCCTCATAGCTGAGCAAGGACCCGGACCCCAACATAAGGATCTCTGGTCAAGAAGGCTCTAACCCTTCCATTTATGAATGCTCCGTGGGGCCCGCACTACCTGGCAGCTCTAAGTCTGTCTGGACAGGAAAGCTTGTAACCCTGGCCTGCTATTTTTAGAACGGCTAGGTTGAGTCAATCTTTCTGCTGGCTTGGAGCCCTCTGCTCTTTCTTTCTCATGCTGTCGGATCCTTGCTCACAGCTTAGGGCAGTGAGCATGTCTCCTGTCTCCCCGGCCCGCCCAGCCTTCACTTCCACCCCCCTTTCTCCCTTTCATCGGGCAGGCGAAGAGTTCGTATTTCTTGGCTTCTCTTGATGAAAGTCTCCCCAGAAGTCATGTCACCTGGATGGAGCTGGAGACTTTTCATCTTGTTCAGAATTTTGCATGAATGTAGCTATAAGTGGGAACTGTTTTTTTTTTTTTTTTTAAATAAAGTCTAAGTTCAAATATGCCTTTAAATGAAAATGATTATATTAAAATCACTTTAGAGAGGAGGATTTAAATGTTAGCTATAAATTGATACTCATTGTTCATCATTTGTGATCCCAAAGTACAGCAGAATGATTGGCATAGAAAAGGCACTTAAATGCTTCATGGAGGAAGGAATGCTTAGGAATAAATGAATAAATTCTGAGGTGTTAGAAGCTCAGTGATGTATCCCTCTCAAGGGAAAAGCTTGTACTTTAACATACAGAACTTTAATAAATTGCAAATGGTGGAGTTCTCAGGCATCTCTCCTGGGGAGGGGCTAGAGATGTTTTTGGCAGTTAGAATAATTTCTATCTTAAGTAACCCCAAACTCAGCTCAGAATGGTTTAAACAGAGAAAATGTATTACCTCTTCAAGTCTTTGGATAGGACCTCTACCTAGCCTTGGAAAGAACAGGTCTAAGGTTAGTTGTTCAGTGGCTCAAACCACCTTCAAGGTCCATGTTACGACTTTCCATCTCTGCCCCGTTCCTCTTCGTTGGGACAGTGCCACACCTGCACACTGAGACGGAGCCACAGTCCAGCATGCAGGTGTGACAGTGTCCCGTGGAAGCGGAGGAAGTTTCCTTCCACGCCTCACTTTTCAGGAGTACACAATTCTTTTCCAGAAGCTCTCTAGAATGCTCATTATGTGTTTTTGGCTAGAAAAGAGTCACATGACCACTTCCAAACCAATCACTGGCAATAGATCTGGTACCACTGTGAATGGCTTCCACCACTCATGACTGACCACCGAGCCACACAGTGGAGGGATGGACCCTGGGCAGCACTGGGACCTGCCAGCAAGGAAGGGCGGAATGGCCATTGGATAGGCCATCAACAGAATTGGCTCTGATGCCCCTCAGAGGCCAGGCCTGATTCCCCACAAAGCCAACTCTTGTCATTTTCCCGAGGAACTTCTATAAACCAGAGGAATACTTAAATTTCATCGAGAAAATTACATCAAGGTTTGATTGATTATTGAACAACATATTTCGGTGCTGAGGGCACCACATTTTTCTTCTTCCCTTACTCTCAGGCTCTTTTTTTAATCAACATTGAGTTGTGTTCTGTGATTTGTTTCTGTTGGGAATTGTGTGGTTAAAGATCTCCAATCTGTTTCAGTTCAGCAAAGAGGTCATTCATTCATTCACTTATCAAATACTTACTAGGCTTTTATTCAGCACTGAAGACTCAAAGAAAAGAAAGATAAGGTCATTGTCTGCCAAGAAGAAATACACTAGGGAGACCCCCTCCCCTGCTGAGGAGGAAATCTACCAAATGTCTGGGCAGCAGAGGTGAGTCTAGAAAAACTTCAGGGAAGGCATTTTGAGTTGGACATAAAAGTTCAGTAAGAGTTTGCCAGGCAAAGAGGGGAGGGGAGGAAGGAGTTAGCTCCAGCTGCTATAACAAATTAGCACAGACTGGGTGGCTTAAACAACAGACAGTTATATCTCACAGCTCTGGAGACTAGAAGTCCAAGATCAAGGTGCTTGCAGATTCAGTTCTTGGTGAGGGCTCTCCTCCTGGCTTGCAGGTGGCTATCTTCTTGCTGTATCTTCACATGATGGACAGAGGAGCTCTGATGTCTCACCCTCTCCTTATAAATATACTAATCCCATCGTGAGGGCTCCATCCTCATGACCTCATCTAAACCTAATTATTTCCAAATACTATCATGTTAGGGGTTAGGGCTTTAATGTATGAATTTGGGGGAAGGGTGCACACCACTCAGTCCACAACAGTGTGTCAGGTCAAGGGGCAGCGAGCACAGAGGCACCAGACATGGACAGCACAGCGTGTTCAGTGTGCCTCGAGCACAGGGCAAGGTAAAGGGATGTACCCACAGACACAGACGCTGGAAGGAGGCTGGGTTCTGCCAGGCTGAGGCAGTGTGGTGCTACAGCAAAGAGCACGGGCTCCAAAGGCCCGGTCGGAATCCAGGTTCCGCTCTTATAATAGCTCGACGGTGATCCAGCCTGGAGGATGGTCCACGGGCACTCAAGGAGAATGCACAGGTGCTTCTGGATGGAATGCTCTACACGTCTACTACGTTCCTATTGTCTGGTGTGTTCTTTAAGCCTGGTGTTTCCTTGTTGATTTTCTGTCATTTCCTAGATTTTCAGGCTTACTTAACTCTGAGTTGCTGGCTTGAATGAATGTCCCTTAAGACATGATTCTCAACCTGTTCTGGAGGCATAAGTGGTTCTGCAAGAGTCAGTTCAAAACTTCACTAAAAACTCCATTAATAAATATATGCAAATGTATTATAGTCCATATTTTAACACTGTTAACTTTAGTTGTCATATTAACTCCCTCTTGGCTTGGGCACACCCCAGAAATAACTTTTTTTCATTCTTATGAACATATGTAGGATTTGAACTTGTGTCATTGATGAGGAAAATTGTACCTCTGTGGTCTTTTAAAAAATACAAGACCTATTTATGTCCATGTAAGTGACATGGTACAATTGGGTACAATATTACTTATGAGTGTGAAGCAGAATATTTTAAAAATTGGAGCCTAAGGCTGATAATGTAGGCTGGGAGCCTAGGTTCTGAAGTTGAAGTTTGGGTTTAAATACCTTCCTGTGTGGCCTGGAGCAAGTCACTTAACCCCTCTGAACCTGTTTTCTCATCTGTAAAATGGTGATAACATAAAAGACATCCGTGTTCAAAAAGTCCTTTGGTTCTGTCACTGGGACTTCTCTTTGGCTTTCTTTCTAATCTTGTGCAATATCTAGTGATTTGTAGTATCTATATCTTTCCACTTATCCTTCTCAGTACCCTAGCCCTCTGCCCTATCTTAGTCTTTCTTCGTCTTCCTTTAGCAGCTCCAACCCCTAGAAGTCTTGTTCATTTCTTTGCCTCACTACACAGAGCCATAGTACTGGACACCTTATCTAACATTTCATCAGGACCCTTCATGAAACAGAGCCCCTGTCTGGCACTGCCATCAGTACAGAGTGCCTGGCAGAAGCCTTACCTGTCCTTGAACCTGATCACTTTCTTAGGCAAGGCACTCTCCTCGCCAGCATTGCGAGGACCAGGGCGTCGCGTGGGGATGTATCATGTTCTGATAGAAATGCCGCCTCCTCCCTGAGGGGAAAGAACTGCCGGATAGATTATTTTACACAGAGTGATGTGAGAAGTATGAATTCATCCTGATAAAACGTTGCCCTTAACTCTTTTTTATAGGGGTCCCATGTTGGCGTTCACTAGAAATACGGCGTCTGTCACTAAAAACATTTGACAACTGCTGACTTGGGGCTTTTCTATTTGTTTCCTTCTCATCAGAACAGTTTCTTTTGTTTTCTTTTATTTTGCTATTGAACCACTAGGCTGCCTTCTCTCTTTAGCATGTGTTTGGCTAACCTTTCTGTTCTCATACTCGGAAGGCAGTGCGTGTTCCCGCGCTGACGCGGAGGCAGGGGGACCTCCTTGCCGTGCTCTCTGGCAATCGCGGAGCTTTTACTTTCTCTTCCAGCGTACAAATGCTTTCATGGCCTGTGTCTGCTGATTTTACAGTTGCCACTCACAACGAACTGTTTTGGATGCAGGGAGAAATAATTTTCCTAAAATCACAGCATCCTTTAAAACAGTCAACTGATCAGAATTTTAACTGGGCGATACCACAGGTACACACTATTGATTGAACTAAAACAGCAATTTAGATTCTAGATATTTTCCCTCAAAATGAACACAACCGTATCAACTGCTTTGGAAGAATATAGTAATGTTTTGTTTTATTCTCACCCAAGGATATTCTTCCATTTATCTTCAGATGGAGTGGCGGGGGGGAGAGAGAAACATCAATGTGAGAGAGACACATCAACTGGCTGCCTCCCGCACAACCCTGACCAGAGCCAGGGATGAACCGCAACCGAGGTACGTGCCCTTGACCGGAATTGAACCCGTGACTCATTGGTCCTGGGCCAACGCTCTTAACCACTGAGCCAAACCGGCCAGGACTCTAATATTCTTTTAGTTGCAAGTAATAGATAGCAAACTCCAACTAACTTAAGCAGAACATGGAAGGGGGAGATTTATTGGCAGGATTCTGGGGTGGCTGAAGGGCTGGAAGAACAACCAGTTTAGAAGACCCTGTGGGCTGGAAAGAAAGTCTCAGCCATCAAGACTCTGTCTCTTTCTGAATGTCTGCTTCATTCTCTCAAATTTTTTCCATGAGGTTATAATCAAGGTTACCAACATCAGGAGACTCTTTCTGTCTTCCTCTCCTGAGAGGAAGTTTGTTTTCATAGATCCAATTAGGAAGATCCCAGAGAGGGATTCCAATTGGTTCAGCTTGGGTGACACTCCTGTCCCATGGACCAAGCTGTGGCCAGGGAGAAAGGGTGGGGCATAGGAGGACTTGGCAGCTCCCTTCAGGACATGTTAGCACTATGAACACAGAGCAGGTCCCCTAAAGAGCGGTGGACATTCTCAGATGAGAACAAATGTCCTTCATAATGAAAAGTAAAGCTCCTGTTTGACGCCTTCAGAGGT
Organism: Tadarida brasiliensis; assembly: GCA_030848825.1. Lineage (NCBI taxonomy): Eukaryota > Metazoa > Chordata > Mammalia > Chiroptera > Molossidae > Tadarida > Tadarida brasiliensis. Next base: position 64,206,864 of record CM061270.1, on the reverse strand, counting down.
AGACCGTCTTCTGTGGGTTGGTCCTACTAGGCTTTCCACTTGCAAATTCTGGGTTCACAACAGTCTGTCACTTTAGCATTCTTGTTGTCCAGAGATGAGTTAACTGAATTATAGGATCTGCATTATTAAAATGAGATCACAACAATTTTATCTGAATTTAAAAAGCAAACATAATATTAGTATCTTTCTTTAAGAGATCAGAACAGCCCTAGCTGGTTTGGCTCAGCGGTTAGAGCGTTGGCCTGCGGACCAATGAGTCTTGGGTTTGATTCTGGCCAAGGGAACCTACCTCGGTTGCAGTTCATCCCCGGCCCTGGTCGGGGTCGTGTGGCAGGCAACGTGTTGATGTGTCCCTCTCACATCAATGTTTCTCTCTCTATATATACCCCCCTCCCTCCCACACTATCTGAAGATAAATGGAAGACTATCCTCTGGTGATCTGGGAAGGACTAAAAAAAAGAGAGAGAGATCAGAATACTTTCATCACAACTTAGTAAGGTTAGACTAGCCCGATGCACTGATGAATGAAAACGTCTTCATTTTACCAATTGGGAACTAAAGCCGATGTCTTATCTAAGGTCTCAGTTGGTGAGGAACTAGACCAGCTTCTAGACTAATGTGTTTTATGTTCAAGACCAATGTTTCAACAAGTAAGTGCAGCCCACAGACCAGTGTTTGATATTTGGCTTTACTTTATAAAAATACACAACTTAAATACATATGACACTCTCTATACAAGACATAAGCAACTGTTAGATTTAACATTTTCAGTTATTTCAACAGAAAGCGAGTATGTAAATCACCTCGTAAGAGCAAAAGGTTTGTTTGGAGACTGCATTCACAGTCAAGGGGCAACCAATGCAGGAAGCTAACTCAAACTCCAGCTTTCCAAGTCTTCACCCAAGGGCCTCCGTGGGACAGCCTGACCCTGCCCTGCTCATTAGACAAGCTAACGTATTCCCATCACCGGTTTAAACTTCCGTCTTCTCTAGAGATGTTTCATGGAAAAACCAAAGTACAAATAGTACTGTGTCTTACAGTTGTGCTAAATACCAATGACAAGAAGTATAGACCTCTTTCCACTCTGCAAATCTTGCAATGGAAGGTAGTTAGCTAAAGTTTGTAGCTAAAATCATTATCAAAAGTTTTGCCAAATCATTGGCAGACCCAGTGAGCTGGATAGAGTGCAGTGAAGGGGAGAATCCCAGCGCCCACTGGAGTGACTGGGAAGGAGGCACCATCAAGGTCAAACACAGTGCGCACCAGCCCCGCCCTTTCCCACCGGAAGCGGAAACCCTCCTCCCTCCACACTGTCTGTTCTGTGAGGACCAGCGACCTCAGTGCTGGTGCTGCACGTCACGGGGGCTTTCTTTCAGAAATTCAGCTGCCTTCTCTATGGCTCACTTAACCAACAGGGAAGTAGGTACCATCTATGGGCATAAAGAAACAGTTACCAGTTGAGAATTCAAGCTGAGAACAAGCAGTGCGTTTCCTGAGGTAAGGAGAGCCTCGTGGGTCGTGCGCAGCTGCAGAATCGGAGCAGCAGCACAGCCCCCGGGGCAGCTGTAAGTCAGCAGACTAACAAGCCCCAGGACACAGCTGTGTGCAGAAGTAAGTGACAATGCTGAAGGAACAGAAATGCTGACATTGAGAACTTCAAGAGGAGGCGGGAAAGGGGAGCAGTGCAACAAAAGGCAGGTGTGTTTCAAAGTGCGTGGTAGGTCGGAAGATTCATCTGAAATGCCTCCAGGTTTTCTAACAAGTTTTAAAAGTGTTCATTCTTGGCGACTCAGATGGGAAGAAATGGCTTTTCTTTAATAATAGCTGTTCAAACATTTTATTCCTTTTTGAAGAATAAGATTCTCTATAGAAATTTTTTTAGCCATTGAAACTATTCTGCTAGTTGTTACTCTTACTGATGTTTCCTGAAATCCTAACTGGCTGAATAATCTTAAGGTTGAACTACAAAGGACATATTTGCACCAAGAAGTTAAATTAATTAATGCACAGAGGCTTGTAAAGTTTGTATGAAGTTAGTACCAAAAAAACTTCATTGCAGATCATGCTTCCTTATCTTTTGATATTCTACTCAGAATTATGGAATCAGAAAAATTCTAGGACCCTGAATGAAGTAGTATATGGCCGTCCTTGACAAATGAAGTAGTATATGGCCGTCCTTGACAAATGAAGTAGTATATGGCCGTCCTTGACATTCATAATGAGGGTGCTGGGAACTGAGTCCCAAGACCTAAGAATCAAGGTCAGGCTAAATTTCAGTTAGTCGTTACACAAGGATATGAATGGAAGCCCTAAAGACTCTCTGCTGTGATTGCCCATCAGCACACTTGCACTGAGCTGAAGGAGGTGACCAACCCAGTGTTTAATGACAGTGATAAAAACTGGCACCAACTTTTTATACAGGGCCACACTCAGTGAGCTGTCATGTCAATCTAGGCTGACACTACCATGCATTATTTCCTCATTCATACGACTCCTAAATTCTGTAGCAAGAACAGACTGATATTTAATTACTGGAGGCATGATGAAGGCCTTAAGCAACATTTAGGTCCAGAAGAACTTTAGAGTTCTGTGGTCCCAGAACTAGTTAAAATTAAAAGGCCAGAGAAAAATCCCACAAGGAATCGTTACTCAGATCTCAATTCATTAAAAAAGGCATCTGCAGTCTCCCCGAGATGAGAACTCACACTGGAAAACATGCTCTGGTTGCCTGCAGCAAGCTCCACGCAGCCCAGGGCAGCCACCGGAATGGCTGCTTCGCGAGGGCGACCCACAGGGCTGCAGCGGGCTGTGCCGCGGAGTGGCTTGTCCCCGCAGGTGTGAGGTATGCTAGCTGGCGAGCAGTATGGGATAGCTGTTTAAAATTCAGACAGTAACGTTTTATGTACCCTCAAGCCTCGATCCAAAAACATGAGCATCACAATGAAGGTGGGGAGGTGACGAGCCACGCGGTGAGAGCGGTTGTGGGAGCTCTGAGGGAAAGGCAGGGCCCGACACTTGGTCTTCACCCATTCCTTAGACACTGAGGAGGAGACTATGGCAGAAAATGTATTTCTCTATGTGACATTAATTTTCATAATATGTGGTTCAAAAATATTACTATTCAGAAATTTGGAACTCAAGCAAAATGATGGCGATTCCTCCCACACAGGCTTTAAGATCTCTTCCTCCACCACCACCCGAAGGAGCCACACTTGTCTCTTGGTCAACCAGGCCCAGGTCAAGCCTTGTAAGGGAGGATGGAGGCAGCAGTAGGTGGAAGACAGGGATTCAAGAAGCGAGAAATGATGGCAGATGTGATGTATAAAAAAGCAAGAAGGGAAGAGAAGAGGGAACTCATGCTGACGAGGAAGCAGAGGCCTGGCTTGTTCCGAAGCACCCTGCCTTTCCCACCTGTCTGCAGCAAACGATAGAGACAAGAAAAGGCATAGGCCTCATCTGGGGGCTCTCCTAATATATCGAACGTGCCCGAACCAGGCTGGCTGTGCCTCTGGAGATGGTGCACAGTCCAGAACGACCTGCAAGCACTTGTCTGGGTCTGATTCCTCATTCCTGGGTGATGATGCTCCCTACAGCACCCAGCACCCAGCTCCACAGCCAGGGAAAGGCCTCAGATCCAGGGGCACGACTAGCAGCAGCCTGTACCCAGCAGTGTGGCTGCCGTTGCTTTCATTCTCTCAGGACTGGCTCATCTCTCCCCCTGGTGGTTGGAGAAGGGAAACACACTAAATGTTGTAAAGGGCTGCTTAATTCAGAATTGTATCGCTTTGTTCCACAAACTTCCAAAGGAGTGCTAAGAGTTCATTCACTTTAGATTGATGGTTAAAATCATCAGACTACCCAAGGATCTCATTCTAAAAGGAGCAACTTGCTTGTGAGGTCACGCCAAACTTTCATGGGTTTTGATATTGTCTGCTTCTGTTTTTCTTCTCTGAAGATGAATTTTTTAAAAAAGAAACAAAAGCCCGGCCAGTGCGGCTCACTGGCTGAGCATCGACCCATGCATCAAGAGGTCACCGGTTTAATTCCTGGTCAGGGCACATGCCCAGGTTGTGGGCCCAATCTCCAGTGGGGGGCATGCAGGAGGCGGCCAATCGATGTTCTCTCTCATCGATGTTTCTCTCTCTCCCTCTAAAAATCAATAAAACAAACAAACAAAGAAAAAGAAAGAAAAGGTGACAGCGTCCTCCTGTCCTCCCCCTCCCTCCAGAAGCCTCATGGACTTTCCTGAGTGAGGGGCTGACGGAGCACTGATTTCCATTTGGAAACATGGAATGAGCTACAGTGCACAGGTGGCGCTTGGTTCTCTGCACTTCCTCCCTCTGTGAAATGGTAACAGGCACCTGAACTACTGATTCACCGATGACAACATGAGTGAAATATGCAGTGAGATTTTGTGGAGGAAAATCCATGTTGGCTGCTTTACCTCCAGGGAAAGTCAGTTTGTACTGAGCCCCACACTCGTCTGTTTTTCCACTTCCTACTTGATGTTTTTCAGGAGTGCTGTCCGGGCATTCACAACCGCTTTGAAGGCATCTTCACTGCCAGGCGCCACACACTTGTCAGGGTGCAGCAGCACAGCCAGTTTCCGGTAGGCTTTGTTGACTTCGTCCCTACGGAAGGAGCAAAGCTCAGTGTCAGCGACAGGGTCTGCCCCCCGCACTGCATGTAGCTGTTTGGATAATGTAATAGCTCTTGCAGCACGCATATCCCATAATACTACCCTGTCTTTCCAAAGGTAGGGCTAGGAAACAAACAACAAAGAAATAATATGTAACACACTAGTAGGAAAAAATACAATGCAAAATGAGTATATGAACACTAAGAAAACGCTAGGTAAGGGAATGATGAGATGAAAACAGACAGTACTTGGCACCTGGCAGGCCCTCAGCAAGTCTTTGCTGACTTTAGCAATGAGGGCACAGGGCGGTCAGGGCAGGCCTCCTGGACTAGAGCTCTGCAAGCTGGGGCTTGGGGATTAACACGGGTGGGGAAATACAGAGCAACGGGGAGAGAACTGGCAGAGGCTGGGAACAGTGTGGGCACGGCATGTAGTTCCATGAGGAAACTGCTGGGAAGGACAAGAAACCAAGTAGGCCACGGAGCAGGGGTCAGTAAGTGAAAGGCCATGAAGGCAAAACAACGGAAAACTGGATTTGACAAACAATAACAATAGGAGGCATTTCATGACAAAATGGTGCTGGGCGTGCTGTTTCTTGAAGTTAGGAGACAGGCAGGAGGTTGTTACCATAACCCAAGCTTGAATATGAGTTTAGATCATGGTGTTTGTGGAAGGGAAGATAAAAGAGAGAATACAGAGCAAGAACTGGCAGAAGCAGATGATGAGCCAGATATATAAGTGGATAAGACAAGAAAAAGGGCTGAAATTAATTCCAGTTTCATGGGGAATCTGAAGCCTGGGGAAGACGGTGACAGCACAGACCAGGAAAGGGGGATGGAAAGGGCTGAGAGTTACAGTGAGCTCCCTGAGACCAAAGAAGAAGCAAGAGAGAAATTAGTGTTATCCGGCCAGGAAAGGAGCAGTAGCAGTGACTATTTCTCCAAAGACCAGCAGAGCTCCAGGAGAGAACCTGAGGCTCCTGAGCTCCTCAGTGAGCAGGAACTGGTTGGGGAGGGGCCTGGAGACCATCTGTCCCTCTAACCTGCCCTGCTCATCATCATCCCCAGGTGCCAGGCCTCTGGGAGGCTTCTAAATGCCCAGACACTACCCTGGTCAGAGTCTGGCTCTGTCTCTACCAGATGGCTTTATCTTCCACCTTCCTGTTGTAACTCAGGGTTCCCGTTATCCCGTGAGCCTGGAGATGGCCCTTTCCCGAATACCCTAGCTTTCTTTTCGCCTTTAATTTTTGTCACAAGGACTTCCAGTTTGACTTTGCAAACTAGGGAGATGGTCTTTGACATCTTGATGTAACAGAAAGTCTTACATGTCAGCTTGGAGAGACAGAGACATAGGACTGACCATGTCCTAAGCATATTCTTAAGGCTTTTTCTGTTTTCTGCTCTGAGGGGAGTCCTGAATTTTCTTGTTTTAATCTTGCACGTAGCTTTTCTACACAGATAATTTTGATATTAGCAAACAAGAACCACATTCTCCCTACAAGACTCTGTCTCTGAGGCAGGTTCAGCATCCTCCCTCTTCCCCGTGAGTGAGTCCTGGGAGAGCCCCTCTGGCCACTCTGCTTCCTGAGGGACATGTCCATAGGGGGTTCATAGGCAGGCCTGGCCCTCTGCACTAAGAGCACTTTTTCAGAATTCTGGGTAGCAGGAGAGACTTTCCAGGAAAATTTTGAAGAAACAGGACTGAGTTAAGTGTGTAAGAAATATATTAATTCTACTGAAGATGGAGATTTTTTTAAAGTTCAAGAATAGCAAATAGTTAGCACTGAACAAACATTAACACTCTCTATGACTCAAAAAATGTTTTTAGGTTTTGCCTAAATGTGTTCAATGCCATACAAAATTAGTTTGACATACTCAGAGGAACAAAGGTAAGAAAAGTCCATGTTTCTATTGGTTAAGGGCATGGAACTTATGGAGGTCCTATAAATTTTGGCAGATTCCAATTAACCACAGTGAATAAATAAGGAACCAGAGTTTGCCCAGCCGGTGTGGCTCAGTGGACTGAGCATTGTTCCATGGACTGACAGGTCCTGGTTCGATTCCCAGTCAGGGCACATGCCCGGGTTGCGGGCACAATCCCCAATAGGGGGCATGCAGGAGGCAGCTGATCAATGTTTCTATCTCTCCCTTCTTTTCTCTCTAAAAAAAAAAAAAAAAAAGAAAGAAACCAAAGTTTATTTTTCCTTAATAAATATTGTTCTAAGTTAATTAATAAGTAAAGTAATAGTTTCTTAGTTTTAGAGCCACTATCTGTTGAGGATGTAATGGAAGAATTTAGAATGAGACCATGGAAGTCTAAGGAAGTCAACAGTGTGGTGATTGGGGCGGGTGGGGGGCAGGCAGAGGTGGAAGAAGGCATAGAGGGGATAAATGGAGATGGAAAAAATTAAATTAAATTAAATTAAAATAAATAAAAGGACACTTAAAAGATATCAATTAACTTTGTACATGAGGTCATCTGAATTCCTTTGTGTGTTTAAAGCATCCTCGGTAATGCCTGGCAAGTCGAGGTGACCAATAACTGTCTTCCCCTCCCCCTCCCTTCTCTCCTTCTGGACTTAAAGATATGCTATGAGACCAAAATGCTGTTGATGCCACAAGGCAATTTTAAGATATACTTCTTAATTTTTTTTTTTTTTTTTTATCCTCACCCGAGGACATTTTTCCATTTTTTGTTCAGATAGAATGGGAGGGAGAGAGAGGAAGAGAGAGAGAGAGAGAGAAACATCGACGTGAAAGAGACACATGGAGTGGCTGCCTCCCGCACAACCAACCAGGGCCGGGGACAAATCGCAACCGAGGTACATGCCCTTAGCGGGAACCGAACCCGGGTCTCTCTGGACCGCAGGCCGACGCTCTAACCGCTGAGCAAAACCGGCCAGGGCAAGATGTACTTCTGTATGTGTGTGTGAATTGAGGTGAAAAAGTAGAAAGGGAGAACCATGAAGACAAAAGCTATGGTGCAAAATTAAAAAATCTGAGAACTTGCCCTGGCAGGTTTGGCTCAACAGACAGAGCATCAGTCCTCGGACCAGAGAGTCTCGGGTTTGATTCTGGTCAAGGGTATGTACCTTGGTTGTGGTTCGGTCCCCTGCCCTGGTCGGGGTCTTTCTAGAGGCAACCAGTCGATGCGTGTCTCTCACATCGATGTTTCTCTCTCTCTCTCTCCCTCCCACTCTATCTGAAGATAAATGGAAAAATATCTTCGGGGGAGGATTTAAAAAAAAAAAAGATCTGAGAACTCTTATAAATTATAATATGCATAGTAACAGTAGTATTATATAGTAAAAAGTTATGTAAACATTGAAAGTTCTTAAGAGAGTAGATCCCAAGAGTTCTCGTTACAATGAAAACCTTTTCCTTTTTTTCTATATGAGATGATAGATATTAACTAAACTTGTAACTGTTTCACAATATGCAAGTCAAATCATTAGGCTGTACACCTTAAACTTATACAATGTTGTATGTGAATTAAATTTCAATAAAACTGGGAAAAAAGTTATGCAACTATACTGAACAACGATTTATTCTTGCACAAGCAACAAAGAGTAGTGATTATATTTCTTTTTCTCCCAAATAATTATTTTGGCTATAATAAAACAACATAAATACACACAGATGAGGAACTAGCAGGATTTTTTGAGACACACACACGGTTCAGGATCAAGAACCAATTCTACCACTATCTCCTGAGGTTATTGAATGTGTTGAGTCTCACTAAGTCCGTTTTCCCAGCTATAAAATGAAATGTTTGAACAAGTCAATTGCTAACATTCTTTCCTCCTCTAAAATTCTATTATTTAAGAATTCCCTTTTGTACAGTATTTTTTAAGGTTACATTACCTTCAAGGTTCTTATTCAACAAAGCAGAGCATACCATTTCAGAAAGTAATTTACACAGATACACTACAAGTTCCCACATCAGGCAACTTCTATCAATTGAATACCAAAGAAACAAAGGTGTTTCTAATTCAGTGAAAGAGTGTTAGTAAGTAATCTAATCTATTTCCACACACTTTCATATTTCTAGACAATCAAAAGAAGATATATTGCAGCTGTAATGTTGACAATTGTGCCTTTCTCTATACTAGAATTCAGCACTAATATCATAGAGCACTGCTTACCTTGAGGCCCCAGGTTTGACTCCCAACATGTCCCAACTGTCTTTGCTATTCCGAATTCTGCGAATGGTATCTGCTTGTTCTTTGGTGAAACTAGCACTGCTATTTGTGACAGGACGTTTCCCACCATTGTCACATAAATCGACTATGGATGCATAAAAGGTCTGCAAAGAGAAAACACATCCCACAGCAGAACTGATTTTGTGAAAATAGGAATTCCTTTTAAGATCAACTTAAAGGATTTTAATATATTCCAGTAACTCTTTTTTTAAAAAGCAAATATTTCAGAGGTAACGGAAAATATGATAAAAAATTAAAGGAAAATATACTCTTAATGAGTGAAGAGACAGAGAATCTCAGCAGAGAATTGGGAACTACACAAAGAACCAAATGCAAATTCTAGAACTGAAAAGTACTGAATTGAAAAATTCTCTCAGTGGATTTAACAACAGATTGAAGTCAGAGCAACAGAGACCATGCAATCTGAAAAACAGAGAGAAACAATGAATAAAAATAAACAGTCTCAAGGAATGGGACAAAATCAAATGATCTAATATGTAGCTGGAATCCCAGAAAGAAAAGAGAGTGAGAACAGGGCCAATATAAATAAAGGTAAAAAACAAACAAACAAACAAACAAAACCCCCCAAATTTCATGAAAAACATCTGCACGCCAATCTGAGAAACTCAACAAGACCTAAGTAGGATAAATATAAAGAGAACCACACCTAGGCACATAGCACAACTGCTGAAACCAAAGAGAAAGAGAAACTCTTGAAAGTAGCTGAAGGGGGAAAGAAGACATTACACACAAAGGAGTAAGAATAAGGACGGGTGCTAACATCCCAGGAGACACAATAGAGACCCAAAGAGAATGAACTAACATCTTTAAAGGGCTGATTTAACCCTTAACTGTTATTATTTATAACTATTGGAAAAATCACTACTACTCTTAGGTGCCCTCATATCTGAAATGAGAATGATACTGGCCACACATTGTTAAGAGTCTTAAATGTGATGAAATATGTAAACTCCTCCAGAATTGTAAAACACTATTCCAATGGTTAAGTATTATCATTGCACATGTATAGGTGCAAACCCACATAGGTCTATGTACTCAAAAGAAGAGAAACGTGGCAAACCAACAGCAGCCTTATTTGGTCTTGAAATAGAAGGCTACTGGCGCCCAATTTAGCCTGTCAGCCGAGGATGAAACCTGTCTTCTAATAGGAGTGACAGCTTGTGAGAAGAAAATTCAGCATAAAAGATGAAGTAAAATCCCACTCAATAATTAAGAACTCTTTATAGTATAGCTACATTATTTGAAATGCTAAAAATTCCCCAAATACCAGATATAGTCATAAGAAAAAAATGCATTATTCATGCCACCACTTACTTCCAAATAGATCTATCATTAAGAGTTGACTTGACTTTATAACTTAGTGTTTAAATAGCCCCCTCGCCTTAAAATTATTCAAGACTAGTAAATTTTAAAAAGTGACCATTTATTCAAGTTGCAATGTGAATGAATACATCTTTCTATTGCCTACTTGATTGGTGAGACCTAATTTTTCTGTGTGACTGTCTGGATTCTGCAGTGATAGTCTCCTATTCGCTAACTGCATCCCCATGGGCTACAATACAGAATTATCTTAGGTATGGCAAGGCGATTCTCCTAAAGTAATGCTTCCATTTGGTTATGCATACAGATGTAACCAAAGGTAGTTTGGAAGAAATTCTTTGTCTCACTTAAGTAAGTGTATAATAACTTGTTAAACTTGATAATCATCAGCATCACCTAGAAAGCTTTTCCAAAATACAGATTCCTGGCTCCATCACAACATTAAGCTTCTAGTAGGTCTGGAACCCAGCAATCTGTATTTTGTAGAATTTTCCCAAGTAATTCTGATGATCAGCCAGGTCTGGCCTAAAATACACAGCAGACAGATATCACACATACACACGTACTCATACTCATGTTTTTTCTCTTCCTCTCTTTTTCTCTCCAGCTTCTGAAAAGAGCGAGCTTATTCTAATGAGAAATTCTTTCATTTAAACTAAAATTTGGCATGGGCAGCCTTAACACAAATTCTAAAACAAAATTCTGAGTTACCTGGAACATCTCATTAATTCCTTCTCCAGTTTGTGCTGAAGTTTCAAAGTACAGGAACCCTTTGCTTTCGGCCCAAAGACGCCCTTCACTTTCATCAACACAGCGGTGCTTGGTGCAGTCAATCTGAAACAGTAAATTGAGGGGCAGAGAAGATTCCAACCTTGTCCCACCAGAGAAGGCCCAGTGAGTTCCGTCAATCCTTGACTAAGCAATTACTATTCTTAAATGAACCCCAGCACTAGTACATAAAACTACCAGGACCAAAAGGGACAAAACAATTACTAATGTTGAAGGTGGAGTGATTTCTGTGGCAGAACAAGTGTCTGTTACCGCACTCCCCACTTTGTCCCTTGTGAAAACTGCTGCTGCTCACCTCTGGGAAAGCTGGCTTCACAACATCTGCCACGCTCACGGGGCTGTGGTCTGCCTTTCATACCTTTCCACAGACCACTTTCCGCCTAATTACCACCCCTCCTCCAATCAGATCAGAGTGTGATGATTAGGACCCTCCTCTCCGGCTCAGTCACGGACATCATTCCCCAAGCACCGCACCAGACACAAAAATGGATAAAAATCCTGATACACTAGGTTTTGTTGTTTGTTGTTGCTCTTGTTTTGGGGACATATGTTTTGAAAAGTTGTTGATTCCTATATTACCGAATAAAGAATTTTTCTTTTATTTTTATCTGTTCCCCCAAACTCAGAGCTGCACTCTTCCCATAATAAATTAGAAAGTTGCATGTACCATTTCCAAAGCAGTTACCTTGTTGGCACACACTACAAATACAATATTTTCCATGTTTCCATGAGGTCCAAGATCTTGCTTCATTTCTGCCAGCCACGCATCGAGGGCATCAAAGGAGTCTTTCTGCCCAACATCATAGACCAGTATCACACCCTGTGTGTCCTTGTAAAACTCATTACGAACCTTCACATAAAAGAACAGATGCACAAAATCTGAAATAGCAAGTTGGGGGGTTTGTGATTTTATAAAAATATATTGCATAGTCATTAACTTAGCAAAGTATATTCTTTTGTGTATTCATATGTGTTGTTATATCTCAATATCTGCTGGTCTTTTACAAAATCTAAGTAGCATGATAAAAAAAATTTGTTAGTACAAAAGGGCTTGTAATGGAAACAACAGCCTCCTGCCCTACCCTTCCTCACCTCCAGCTCCATTCCCCAGAGGCAATCAATCTTTAAGTGTTGTTAGCAGACCTTAAAAGAATACAAATTACATCAAGTTCTCAGGAAGAACACAGAAGGTAAGTGAACAATTAAAAAGAATTTAAGGCAAAAAAGACACAAATATCAGCAATAGGCACAGCTCTCTACATATGGCATCCCAAAGTTGGCTTTCCCAGGATGCGAAGGTCCTAGGACCCTAGGACTTGGATCTGTACACCGCCTTCAGACTCCAAGCTCAGAGCCTCAGTGTAATGCAGCAGAAAAGAGCACAGGCTCTGGAGCCAGACAGATCTGAGTTCACACTTACTTACTAATGTGTGATCTTGGGCAAGCCACTTAACCTCTCTGCGTCTGTTTCCTCATCTGTAAAATGGGGATAATACTACTTACTCCACAAGGTTATTTATTATGAAGAGTAAATGAGATGATGAAGGCAAATCACCCATATCGTGCCCAGAAAACAATGTGTATTAGCACCTTCTCCCTTCCTTCCTTGCATTCATTCTGACTGTCCTCCTTTGACGTTTTCATCAGAAATGGTAACTAACTTTGGGGCGTACCCACAATTCCGGGAAGAGGCAGCATGAAGTACAGGGCACGATAAAGTGGCAGAGGCAGTGACAGGTGGCGAGGGTGAGAAGCAGCATTGATAGATTTGAGGCTTCAGCGACAGAGGCACTGCATTATACATTCTTTTCAAAGTATTCCAGCATGTTCTCAGACTCACACTAGATATATAGTAGGAAATAAAGACATCTTATACACATCAGGCAGGAAGTACCTATAGTTTTCTGAGCACAGACACCTGGACCAATTCTGCCTATTAATTAACAGAAACATAGACAGCTATCCCCTAAAACTAAATGCAACAAAATCAGTAAGAATTTAAAATGATAGCACTAGGAGTTGGCTCCCTCGTATGCATGGTCCGTAGCCCTCCTGCAGTGGTGAAAACGGGGCTCTCCTTTCTTTCCCGAAACGTGCCGCCTTGGCCCCCATACACCACATTCCCCAGGTTCTTAACTGATCCCTTTCACCAACTCGTCTTCTCTCCATGGTTCCCACTCCAACCTGCCTCCATAATGCCCCAAACCCTGTCCTGGGCCCTCTTCTTTTCTTTTCCTTCCTCCCAACTCAGCAACATCAACCACTCTCAAGTTTCAACTGGGAGAACCTCCAAGGTGAGCCCTTTCATCTCTGCTTCCAGACCTGCATTTCCAATGAGCTCTGGACTCTTCCGGCTGAGTGTCCTGTAAGAATTTCAAATTCTACAGGTACATCAGGAAACCCTCCAACTTATTCCTTCCTATACTTTTCCTCCTCTTGAACTTCTAGTGTGGAAAGTAGCAGACCATTCTCTCAGTCGTTTGGGTTGAAAGCCTGGTGTTAGCCTTTGCTCTTTCCTCTCCCTTTGCTCAGCAGATTCAAGCAATCCTGCAGAAGCCATCTCTGTCATGTTTCTTGCACCTGTCACTTCCTTTCCATTTTCACTGCCAACATGATCTCTGCAAGTCTTCTAAGTAATCTCCCTAGCAACACTATACACGGTGCATGTTAATCTTTTGAAAACCCTGGCTCAAAAATTCTTTAGTTACTCCACTGCCAGCTCCCCAAAGTTCAAACTCTCAAAATTGACGTTAAAAGTTTCTGATTAGTCCCCCCAACTTCTTAGTCTTAGCCTCCTCTTACCCCCTGTACTTCAAATTGGACAATTTCTCATACCCCGAACCTAACCTGTGCCTTCCTAATTCCATCGGGAAATGGACACCTCTTTATCTTCAATCTCTCAAGGTCTAGTTATAACACCGTATCGTTCATGTAGCTTTTCTGCCCTGTTCCTCATCATCTAACTCCTTACCTCTGCAAACAGAATGTAATCTCTAAACCCCCTAGAACACCACAGCATTTTGTGCTTCTCACAGTGCTCATATCACGTCCCGTCGAGTTGTGCAGTGAGTGGCATGTCGGCTGTCCCTGCACCAGACTGTAAGCAATGCGAAGGCTGTACCTGATGCACCCACCTTCGTGTCACCCAGAGAGCCTGGGAAGTGACCATATCTGAGACAGATTTGTTTAGTCAAACGGCTGAATGTGCTATGGGAGAGAACAAAATAGAGGCCAAAGGGGAAAAGAATTTCAAAATGTAGATCATGCTGTCCAGAGGGAGATTTGTGTATAACAAAAGACAATAATCTTGAGTAAGCGACTTTATTACCTCAAGCCTTACTTTCCTCAGCTATAAAATGAAAAGGTCAAAGTCAATGTCTCAGTGCTCACCTACAACTCTATGATTCTTGTCTCCCCAAACAGGTTTCTAAGGTTAGTCTTGGCAGACTTACTACATCCAAAGTTTAATTAAAGAGGATGCTACAGGAATTGGGATTATTTCATTCTCAAAGCAAAGATGGCAAACTTTCTAGCTTATAGGTTAGAAAAAGCTGTTAGTTTAATCACTCAGGCTTCAGAAAGTTTCTGTGGACCCTCGGACTCACACCAATAAATTAAACCCCAGTGGAAGCAAGACTGGTGGGAAGAGATAGGTCCCACCATTCCCTGGTGGTCCTCTCAGGGACACTCTCCCCTAACGTGGTTATCTCACATACTAAGCAGACTGTCCTTTTTCAGTAGGCCCTTTGGGTAAGCCTGTCAAGAGAATTGGTGACCGTGGAGGCTTCAATGGAGGATGGGCAACAAGGATGTGAGGAAGCCAGGATCACAGCCACAGCCGTGAGTGCTTCCGGGGTGTGTGCTGAGCAAAGGTATACTTTGGTCAGCTTGGAGCTTTGAAAGAAGATGATGGCTCTGGTCTAGTAAAAATGAAGGTTTGAGCTCCAGACAGTAAATATTTGACCAAAAAAAAAAGGAGAGGTCAAGGCTATTTCAGAGAAAACCTTCTTCAGAAGTGATGATTTCAGGAGTTTCTGTTAATTACACTACCATTTTTTGAGCAGCTGAAAAAAAGTTATTGCAATTTCAGGTTGCGCTATGAAGAGTCTATTGTCTAATGACAGAGGTAACAGAACACTCAGCGTTTTTCACTAGTTAGACATGTGGAATGCTGTGCTCAGTCCTCAGCTCCCTACTGGCTAACGAGAGTTTATCCACAAAGGATTCGGACAGATCTAGCTGTGGCAGGAATTTAAAAAAATGTTTTATCTGGACAGGAACAAATGAATAAATATTAGAAAGGCTTTCTTGTAGAAGAACAAACTCGGTCCATGTTGCTTCAAAAACAAGGAGAAATCAGTGGCGAAAGGCAAAGGATGGCAGCCTTCATAAAGGCGAAGTTGTTCATCTAGAGTTTTTCACTCTATAAAGTATTAACTTGTGAAGCAGTGAGACCCCAGCATTAGAGATACTCATTCTCCAAACCCTCACGAGTCTGCACCACTCAAAACTGTCCTGTGTATTAATTGTCCCTGGATTCCCACCAACCTATGTAACTCTTACTTGTCTGTCAACACTCAGTTTAAATGTTGCTTCCTCCTAGATGAGCCAGGTCTGGGTTTTAAGTGCTCCCAAGCATTCTGTCATCTGTTTAACATGCATCTTCTCTGACATATTTACGTTCCATGAGAACAGGGGCTGTGTATTTCCAGTGCTGAGGTGAATGAATAATGACCATCAAGAATGCTACAGAAAGAACTCCCATAATGGGCAGGGGTCTGGACCACGTTCATGTTCAGGCTTCTTCTAATGCTCCATTTTATATGATTTGGTGTACTCTAAGGTTTTGTTAGAATTTCTGGTAGTCAGATGTATGTCAAACTTGAGGTCATCTAGAGCCCCCATGCTTTTCCACCAACAACAGTCTACACTTGTGAAATTGATTTAACCTACTGTAAGACTTCACATTTAAAAGGAATTCATTTTACTTAAATATTTAGGTATATTCACAAGATGAAAGACTTTACAGCAATTAAAAGTTAGGTTTCCTCCAGAAAGATGGAATCGATGTACTTTTCCCTACTCTTCCTGCTTAGTACTAGTAAAAATCCTGGACAGCATATATAAACATACATAAGACGACTCTGGAAGGTGGAGAGAAGAAGGCAAACAAGCTAGGAACCTCAGGACCCAAGGAATGACACAATAGTAAGTTTCCTGGGCTTTCTTTTGCCTCACGCATCCAAGACTTAGAGCTGAGGCAGTCCGACTTGGAAATGCCACAGGGTGCAGACAAACGAAAGCCCAACAAAAGCCTGTTCTCTTTAGACAAAACACCAAGAAAGAGGCAGCCTCACAAGACAAAAAAACTTTAGAAGATAACCACTCACTCCAGCTAGACACCTCAAAACATTCTGTCTCTCCACCCACTCAAGCAAAGGCTGAGTGGAAATTTTAGAAAAATAGTGAAAAATACAATAACTGAAATAAAAAAGAACTTAAAATTGAGCTCAACAAATGGAGGGGACAGTGGAAAGAATCAGAGAACTAGAAGGCAGAACAATAAAAATCACCCAATCTAAACAACAGAGAGAAAAACAAATAGATAAATAAATCGAACAGAGCCTCAGGGACCCGTGGGACTACAACAAGATGAGAACCCAGAAGAAGAGAAACAGGGTGGGGCTGAAAAAGTACTCAAAGAAATAATGGCTAAAAACTTCCCAAATTGGATAAGAGACATAAAGCTACAGATTCAAGAAGCTGAGAAAACCCCAAACAGAAAAAGCCAGTATGACATCCATGCCAACACACATCATAATTAAACCTCTAAAACCAAAGACAAAGGAAAAACCATGAAAGCAGCCAGAGAAAAGTGATACCTCTCTTAGGGGGGAGAAAACACTTCAAACGACAGCAGATTTCTCATCAGAAATCATGGAGGCCAGAGGATTTTTCAAGTGTTATAAGAAATACCAACCCAGGCCTGGCTGGGTGGCTCAGTTGGCTGGAGTGTCGTCCTGTGCACAAGGGGTTGCTGGTTCGATTCTGGTCAGGACACGTACCCAGGGTGCGGGTTCTGTCCTGGTGGGAGTGCATGCACGAGGCAACGGATTGATGTTTCTCTCCCCCGCCCCCCAATCTCTCTCTCTCCCTCCCTCCCTCCCTCTCTCTCTAAAAACCAATTTAAAAAAACCATATCCTCAGGTGAGGATTAAAAACAAAATCTAAGCTCTCACATCAGGAACTTAGAACAAAATAAGCCAAAGCAGGAGGAAGGAATAATAAAAATAAGAACTTCAGTGAAATGGCCACATTAGAGAAGAGCAAAACGCCTCCTTAGGGAAAATGAAAGGCCAAGGGAAGGAAAAGAGAATAGTCATGAGATTCATTTTGAGACTACTTAGGACTGACAAACTGTTGGAAGTAAATCAGGTGGGGTTCTCCCTGGGGAGAGAACTCACATGGCTGAGGAGTGGACTGGAAAGATCACTGGTACCCTGCTAGGAAAGAAGTCACGTTACGGAATTCTTAAGTCCACGCATGAATGTAATTATCCATTTTGGGCTAAGGTATAAAGTAAAAAGCAACAGTCCTTTGAAGGTTAAAATGTCTTATATCAGCTACATTTACCTATTTTTACACATGATTTGAATATGGGTAATTTCAAATAATTCAGGATCTTTGCCTACACCACTGACAATACTGCCATATAGGTTTTCTCAGAAAGGCTTTCTTACCTCATAGAAGAACGGATGTCCAGCCATATCAAAGATGTTAACTTTGATTTCTCTGTCTCTGATTTGTACCCTGAAATGTTCAAGTGGAAAAAAGCCCAAAGAAGGTCATTGTTTCTGCATTCACATTAACATTATTTGTCATTAATAAATTTCAAAAGTGTATGTGTATGAAATTTAAAAGGGCTTCTTAGTGCCTCCTTCTTGATTCCAGATAATCTTTACAACAGCAGCCAGTGCCTTGGCAGATAATCCTGCCTCCTTTTAACAACACTGAACCCGCCTGGAATAAGCACTCTCATTTACCTTCAACTTCCCTCAGGACACTTCAGTCCACACCCTTAACTAATAAATGGTGACTATTACTATGGTACTAAAAACAATTGATTTGGGACAAGCAAGAACGAGAAGGAAAACAAAATGTTTTATTTCCCTTAGTAAGACATCTTAATTACTACAGGTTATACTTGGTCATCATGCAGAACAATAACAAAGATTATATTATTAACAACATCTGTTTAGTTTTCTTGTGATCCTCATTTGAACAACAGCAATTTGTTTTCAGAAACTTGAAAATAGAGAAAAGAACAAAAAGGGAAATAACAACCATTCATATTATAATTAACTACTGTTAACATCATAGCATATTTGTTTCTAGTGTGTTTTTTTTTAAAAAATCAGTCCTGGAAAATGAATGAATAAAACAATCAAAATAATTCAAACACTAAAGAAAAATAAAAAGATGAAAGCTTGTAAGTAAACCCAAATCATACCACCCAGAAAAAAACTTCATTGATACAGATTAAAATCACTGCAGACTTCTTTCTATGCATAGATAAGACTAACACAAAAATATTTTAATATGGCTTTATACTATTTTGAAATGAAAAGCATAAAATTTACCTTTCATTGAATCTAACAACAACAAAAAAGAAGCTGAAGTGAACTGGGAGGAATTATTGACCTTTAAATACAAATGTGCCCTCACCACAGAAATATTATTTCCCAAAAGATTCTTCTAAGGTTAAAGAATAGAGCTTACTAACAATAAATTAACAAATGAGAATCTTTTTTTAAACACCACATTTCAATTTTCGACAGCACTGATCCGACTCCCTCCTGTGGAATACAAGGACATCAGCACTTGGCTCTCATTGTCCCTATGCTATCTTCTGATTTATTTATTATTATGATTCCCTGTCCAAATTTATAACATCTACTTTCAGTTCTGAAACCCTAATTCCCACTGTTTATTTTTATATTACTTGTATATTTAAATTAACTAACCACCATTAATCATATTATCATGATTTCTCCACTGCTAAATTCTCTGCCATATTTCATCAAGTTTAAGATGCACCTTTGTATGAGAACAGCAAAACAAAACAAAATAATAAGAGCTTGAGAGCATCTGGAGAAGATCTGATATAATAATTTACATTAGAAAATTTCACCTTGAAGAGAGAGCATTTGAGAAGGGATGGAACCAAAGTAGATAAAGTCAGGAAGTAACACAAGTGGATTCACACATCGAAACTCAAAGGAGGTCAATTTAATTTAGAAGCCAGAGAAAATGACCTTAAGAAAAATGCCAATTCAGTACCTCAAGGCAGGGCTTTCCTAAGTTATGGCCTGAAGACCATCTGCATCATGACTACTGGGGGCTGGTGTTAAAAATGCAGATTCCTGTGCCCACCTCAGATCCAGTGAATCAGAATCTCAGTGGGTGGGCCCCAGGAATCTGCATTTTGACAAATTCTACAAGTAATTCTTAGGCATCCTGAAAGCTGGGCTTCACCTATTGAAAACAGGACAGATGCAATGGGCAGCTATCATTTTCATGGGCCAAAGGAGTACCCCTCGACCCCTTTCTTCTCCGAATCATGGTTCAACCAGGCTCTGCCATGTTCTCAGTGATCCCACAGCTAACTGAGTTGGGGAAAGGCATCTGTCTCTCCCTGACACCCAAAACCCGCCCTTGGAGTTTTAAACTTGGAATACTAGTTTTGCTCCCTCTCTGGAAGTAAAATTTACAATTTGAGCCTGAGAGCTGCTGGCAGCTGTGTAGAGAAAGTCAAAGGTAGAGAGAGAGATGCAGTGAAATGATGTGGTTCTCTTCTGTCCCTGGATCCAGTCACCTCTGAGGCCCAGCTACATCTGTGTAATTGGGTTATGTGAATTATTGTCCTTTTTATTATTTTGCCTGAATTTGTTTGAGTTGGGTTTTTGTCAATTATATCCTCCTGACTCACCGTGGGATGACCATCTTCTCCAAAAAAAATTTCAGCCAGAAACAAAAGAGTCCGTTGAATAAACCACAGTTCTGGGGCATAGTATGGTGATTCTCATTTCTTAGATGAATAAACTAGCTGCTTATATGATTCAAAACAAAATTGTCTTAAACAGGATATCCTACCATATCAATGATGAAATCCTGTGCCCTGAAAAACAGGTAACACTTTCCCCACTTTATCTACCATTTTGAATGTTGCTCTAATACTCTAATCTTGCAAATAGTTTATTTATTGAGTATCTACTATGTACAGGCACTGTGCCAGGCACTCGTAGGTAATTACACTAATTGCCCCTTCTTCACAGAGCTTGTAATCTAGTGGGGGACATTAAATATATACAAATAATAACAACACAAGGCAATTTATGGTAAGTACCATAAGTAGCAGACAATTTTAATATTTCTGTCATTTGCAACCAAAATGAGTCCTGACTGATAACGGAGGTGTCCAGAAGGCCTTATGGGAACAGGAGCATTTTACACCTTGAAGGGATTGACAGGTGGAGAGATGAGGGGAAAGGCCTTTTCAGGTGCAAAATGAATAACTACACGAAGATAGGAAGGTACGATGGCAGTTCGTGGATGGAGAGAGAAGTGTGTAAAGGAATGCAATAAGAGAGAAGTGGGGGGTAGACTGGGGCCAGAATAGCGAGTGCCTGAGATTCCACCTTTAGGGAGTGTGTTGTCTACCTCAATTCTACTCTTTGGCAGGATTATTCCTATAATGTACTACTATCTCCCCAAGCTCAACCCACTCTTGATTTTTTCCAAATAAATCCCTAATTATACCCAATTTCACTCTTCCTGGATCATTTTTTCTCAAGTCCAATAGGCTATAAAGATCACAAATCAATAAGGTTCTCTGATAGAAAATTTTCTACATAATATTTACACTTTTTTAGAGATAATATTTCAAAATGCTCTAAATACACACCTGCTAATAGGACCTCCTTCTATAGAAACAAGTTTCCTGAAAAGCGACACCTGCTGGTTAGGCTCTGTGCTGACATGCTCGACACTGTAGATCCCCTACCTAACACAAGGCCTGGCGAATAGAACGTGCTCAGTGATGAACTGACAGGAACTGATAGTGAGGGATGACATGATCTCTACATATCTGTAAAGGTCTCATTCCTATTCTTTCCCAATTTGTCTTCAGAATCTCTATTTCAAGACAGATCATTTTAGAAGGGTTCTGAATTTCTATGTCATTTACAAGTCCAAAGAAACAATATACTCACTTTGTGACTCCATAGTCAATTCCAATTGTTGCAAGATATTTAGACACAAATCTTTTCTCACAGTATCGCTTTATAATACAGCTCTAAAAAGGTGAAAATACATGCTTTTAGTAAATATCATCTGGGAACATATACAAAATAAACACATTTCTTCATTATGGTTTCTTCATTCATCACTACGAGAAAGCATTTTTAAAAGCCCAAAGTATAAAATAACTGAAGAAAAAAAAATACTAAAAGGAAGATTTTAAAGAAAAATTATTTTTAAATTCTCCCCTTAACATCAAATATAGGTACACTTTTAGTTTAGTTCTCAATCCGTGTGCTCTTTTCTTTGAAGAACTCTTCTACTTTCTATAATACCACCAAAATATCTAAGTCTAGCCTTGACCTCCCCTCTCAAGACCAGATCCCCATCTCCAAATATCTGCTAAACTAGTTTCTACTTAGATGTCCTGCTGTTACCTTAAATTCAGCAAGCCTGAACATAAACTAATCTTATACATAAAACAGCTCCTCCTGCTGACATCCTAGTTCTGTTGATAATACCATTTTCCCAATTACAGAAGATCAAAATATTAAAGTCATGTTTGAGTCTGAGCCTTTCTAAATCTTCTTGTGAATGTTTCTTCCATCTGTCTCTTCATTTCAACTGTCATTGATACCACTTTGGTTTAGGCCATCATCTACTCCTAGACAACTGTAGGAACTTCTTTGTTGGTCTTTCTGACTCCTTTTCCTCCCAACTTCAGCCAACACTGTACATCACTAACATTATTTCAAGTCAGAAATCTTCAGTGGTTTCTCATTGCCAAGAGTTCACAATCCAAATTCCTTAGGACCAAATCCCTAAGGTCCTCCGTAATCTGACCCTAATCTGTCTTCTGTCTAAACCCTTCTATATAAACTCTCCATTTCTGCAAAACTCCCAGGACCTGACTTCCTGGCTTTTGTCATTAGTTTTCCTTCTACTTGGAATAAGCTTTCTTTTGTCTTTTCAAATCTTGGTTATCCTTTAAGGCCCAGCTCAAACTCTGAGCACTCAGGTTATGAGATCTTGTCTGCATCTGAACTCCTCTAGCACTTTACATATACACAATTACATACACACACACACTATGCATTTGCCATCAGTCATACACTGCCTTGTATTGTTAATTACCTTTTCACATGTGTATATTTACCTTATCTCTTCAGCTAGACAGTAAACTATGTGAGGGCAAGCACCAGTATTTTTTTTTCTTTATCGATTTTAGAGAGAGAGGAAGGGAGAGGGAGAGAGAGATAGAAACATCGATGAGAGAGAACATCGATTGGCAGCCTCCTGCATGCCCCCCACTGGGGATCAGGCCCACAACCTGGGCATGTGCACCAGTATATTTTTTCAAAAATATTTTTATTGGTTTTTAGAAAGTGAGGAATGGAGAGGGAGAGAGAAAGAGAAACATCAATGTAAGAGAAGAACATCGATATAAGAGGGGAACATCGATCAGCGCCTCCTGCACGCCCCCCACCAGGGATCGAGCCCACACCCAGGCATGTGCCCTGACCAAGAACTGAACCAGCAACCTTTTGGTGCATGGGACGATGCCCATCCAACTGAGCCACACTGGCCGGGGCAAGCACCAGTATCTTACTTCTTTATATCTTTTGCAGAATTAGCTCACTGCCAATGAAAACCCAATTTAAAATGACTTGTATATTAATAATAATCCCTAGTACTCATGAAACTTATAATTTACTTGAAGTGCTGCTAATGGAGTTTATTCTGCTTAAATCCTTTCCTGATGAGCCTCAATCTAAATTAAATAGGACAGTTACTATAAAAAGGACTTAGTAAGCTCATTGTGAACTAAAGGAAAAACTTCTTTGGAATGACTACTGCTAAGAGGCTACACTTTTAAAAACACATTTATAGCCCTGGCTGGTTTGGCTCAGCGGTTAGAGCGTTGGCCAGTGGACCAAATTGTCGTGGGTTGGATTCTGGTCAAAGGCACATACCTCAGTTGCAGTTCGGTCCCGGCCCTGGTCGGGGTCCTGCGGACAGCAACCAATCAGTGTGTCTCTCTCACATCGATGTTTCTTTCTCTCTCTCTCCCGTCCTCCCTTTCACTCTATCTAAAAATCAATGGAAAAAATATACAACAACAACAAAATACTCTATTGCTAAAAAATGCTAACCATAATCTGAGCCTTCAGCAAGTCATAATCTTTTTGCAGATAGCCTTACCTCCAGTGTGGGAAAAAACACAATATCCATGAAGTCCAATTAAACTAGGTATGCCTATATGTGTACACACACACACACACACACACACACACACACTGGTATTTATTACAACATTGTAGTAGGGAAAAAAGCTGGAAGCAAAGTGAATTCTCATCAATAGAGGGACTACTTGCATATCATGGACTATTATGCACCCATGAAGAAGGAGTTATCTGTCAGATAACTTGGAGGAATTGCCATAATCTATTGTTAAGAGAGAAAAGCAAACTCCAGAGGAGTATATACTACAATGTTGTATGATGGGGGTATTTTTGACCACAAGTAAGAGAAACCCAATTCAACAGGCAGGTATTTATTCAATATAACTGAACATCTAGAATTAGGGCAAGCTTCAGAGTTGATTGATATACAGATTCAGTGGTAATCATATTAGAAACTCCAGATCCTAGAGGACCCTGAGAACTGGGCTGGGGCTTTGGGAATAGGTTGACTGCTAATGCTGAAAGTTGAATTGGATATAAACAAAGAAAACAGAGAAACTTTAGGGTTCTGCCATAGAGGATATAAAGCCTTTGGGAATCTCCTCCTTTTTATTGCATCTCTAGAACCTCTAAAAAACAATGCTTAATAATAAAAAATAATAATAAGTATCCTTTTTTGTACCTGTTTTTAATGGAAATGGCCTTAGCATTTTGCCATTTGATATGTTTGCTGTTGGCTGATAATAAATATTATTTTATCATAAAGTGTTTATTAGAAATGACTAATTGTATCAAATATTTTTACAGTACTGGAAATATGTTCTCCAGTAATCAGTTGATACAAACTATGTTGACTGACATCTTGATGTTGAACCATGTTTGCAATCATATGACAATCCCTATTTAATAACAGTATATTATTTTTTTATATTGCCGAATGCTGTTGATATTTAGAAATTATGCATCTCTATGTATGTATAAAATTGGTATATACTTTTCTTTTTTGATACTATATCAAGTTTTGCTATTTAAGTTATCATGACTTCATATAATAAATTGGAGTCCTGTTCATATTTTTCTTTGCCATGGAGTAATTTGAAAAACTGAAATTATGTTTAAAAAACTTAAATCATGCTTATTCATGAACTCACCTGATCCTGATACCTTTTGAAATGGTAAATCTCTTAATTTCTTCTGGAGTAACTGGTCAATGGGTTTTCTACTTCTTTTGAATCAATTTTGGTAATTTATATTTTGCTTGGAAATCCTCCATTTCCTTTATATTTGCAAATGTATTCCCATAGAATTGTAGGTAGTATTCTCTAATCAATTTTTTAAGCTCTTCCAGTATGTGACTGTCTCTTTTTCAAGACAAATCTTGTAATTTTTTGCTTTCTCTATTTTTCTTAAACAGATTTTTAGGCATTCTTTTTCATTAATTAATCTTTCCAGAGAATTCCCTTTGTCTTTTGGTTTATTTTGTGTCCTTTTCCTAATGTATTAAGTTCCTTTAGTTTTTTATTTTTTATTTTTATATATTTTTTTATCCTCACCGAAGGACATTTTTCCATTTTTTTTGTTCAGATAGAGTGGGAGGGAGAGAGGAAGAGAGAGAGAGAGAGAGAGAGAGAGAAACATTGACGTGAAAGGGACACATCAAGTGGCTGCCTCCCGCACGACCCAACCAGGGCCGGGGACAAACTGCAACCGAGGTACATGCCCTTAGTGGGAACCGAACCCGGGTCTCTCTGGACCGCAGGCCGACGCTCTAACCGCTGAGCCAAACCGGCCAGGGCTACTTTAGTTTTTTAAAAATTGAGATATACCATACCATAAAATTCACACTTTAAAGTGTATACTTTTATGGTTTTTAGTATACTAAAAAAAGTTGTGCCACCACTAATTTCCTTTAGTGTTTATCTCGCGTCTTTAGAAATAAATTATAATGCATTTTCCTTTGACTACAGCTTTGATTTTGTCCTGAAGGTTTTGGTATAGATCCTATCCTTTTCATTGCTTAATAGTTATTTTGTCATTTGTTTTGATTTGCCTTTTGATTCAAGGATTATTTACTAGAGCATTCCTTAATTTTTAACTTAAAATTGTTTATCTGTATATCTTTCTATATTTTCCAAATTCTTTAAAATGAATGTGTGCTACTTTTATAACTAAGGGAAAATTTTTTATGTTACATTTAAATCGTTCATTCACCTGAAATTTATTTTTGAGAAAGGAATGCAATAGGGATCTACTCTACTCCCAAATAGCATGTACTTGTTCCAATAATACTTATTAAATGGTCCCTATGTTCCCATGATTACATTTGTTGTAAAATGAATTTCCTTACATGTTTGAGTTTATTTCTGGACTCCATTCTATTCCACTGATGTCTCTATATTTCCTTTCCAGTATCAATAGGAAAATCTTGATAACTTTAAAATGTGTTTTAATATCTGTTAGTGTTAGTCTCTTATTTTCTTCTTCACAATTTTCTTAGTTATTTTCATGTTTAATTTTAGTACCTTTTATTATGTTCTGAAGAAAAACCCTATTGGAAATGTAACTGGAATTGAGTTACATTTGTATATTATTTTAAAGAATTAACATCTCTACAATTTTGAGTGATCCTAATTAAGGAGAAATATCTTTCCATTCATCTAAGTAATTGTATGTCCCTCTGTAGAGTCTGAAATTATTCTTCATATAGGTCCTACCTATTTCTTCTCAATTTTAAACCTAGGCACTTTGTTTTGTTTTTTATTATAAAGTCAAATAGTTCTTCAATGATATATTCCAAACAATAATAATTTTATATAGTAAAGCTATTAATTTTTGTATGTTAGTTTTTCCTCACTGAATCTTCTGACTTTTCAGTTAAATTCTATTTGGATTTCTAGATAATCATATAATTAGCAAAGAATGATAATATTGCCTTCTTCTTTCCAGTACTTCATATTTTATTTCTTTCTCTCATCTAATTGTACTGGCTAATGAATGTAGTGACACTGGGCATTTTGGTCTATTTCTAATGTTGCACCATTAAGCATAGTAAAATTACAAAAGTGATGCAATGCTTTTTGCCAGTTTAGTACATAACCTTCTAGAGGCATTTTATTCTTTTCTTTTCAATGCCTGGCACAGAGCTAATGTTCACTAAATGTTGCCTTCCAGAGAATGCTATGTTAATATGTACATACATATATACACAGAGATACATAAACAGTAAAATGCTGCTAAAAAGAAAGAAAATACACTAATAAACATTTAATGAGCATTAACTATGTGCAAGGCACTGGCCTAAATACTTTAATAGATCTTTTAGCATGGAGATCCTATTCCCAGTTGATTTTGACAGCATGCAATCATGGAAAGAGCTCTGCAGTGGGAGTGTGAAGACCCAGGTTCTAATCCTGTCTCTGTCACTAATTTGGTGAACTTGAGAGGTTCTTAATCAACAGCTTCCACTTACCTATATGGACAGACAACTTGGGTGAAGAGGAGGCAGTCTTAGAATTCATTTGGGGAAAGACCTCTGGTCACCTCACACCCTCCATTCCCCCATACTATGGGACAGCCTATAGTTGACACCCAGTAGACTAAGAAAAGAAAAAGGCAGCAGAAAAAGGCTTCTTTTAGAGAACAGATGTGGTAACACTACCAAAAAATAAAAACAAAACAAACATGCAAAAGAAAAGAACACAGGCTCCTTGACATGCATTGCACCTCCCTGTGAAACATGTCAGCGTCAGTTATGCTCTCCGAAATGCTGGATTCGGGGCTCCAGTTCTGCAGAGAAACATTTTACAAATCCCCAATCCTCACACGTTCCCCAGTAAGTTCCCTTCGGCTCTGAAGCACTACTTGGGGTAACTAAACTTTTATTCTCCACCTCTAAGTCTCGGATGGGTCACCTCGAACGCAGATATGGTAGCTAAGCTGACAGTCTGACGTTAGGATCCAGGCCTCCTTACTCTCTTTGGGGTACATTCAAGGGTTAAGGGCCACAGGAGACACCTTCTTAGAGAGAATGACGTCGGCGGAGGAGGTGACAACCCAAAGGTCAAAAAGGTCAGGAGAGTTTTCCTCGAGGAGCCCCATCCCCCAGGAGGAGACCTGGGCCTTCTCAGGGGCGGGGAGGAGGCTGAGCCCCAGGCTGTTGAGTGGCCGCACTCCCAGCCAATCGGCACGTCGCTCCGCCGCGCTGAGGTCCCGCCCCTCCTAGCGTGGTACTCACTTTCCCCACTTCAGCGTTGCCCATGGAGATGACTTTGATGCGCAGGGACTTGCCAGGCTCCTTCCGCTTCGGCATGTTGGCCTCCATTGCCCTCGCTCTCTCGGGGCCTCACACCTCGGCCTCTCCTTGTTCACCACGCTGGCCCGTCCCTCAGGCCGCCTCATCCAATGGCGGAACCGCTGCTATCGTCACCGGCCGGGCTCCGCGGCTCGCCATCTCCGCCGCTGCATAGCAGCGGACGCGGGCGGTTGGGAGCACTGGCAACTAGGGGGGGGAGGGGGGAGTCTCGCGATGCTAGAAAGGGAATGAGTGACGTCATCGTCAGGCCCTGGAGAAGAAGTTGTGGTTACCTGATCCCTGGGAACAGGCGACGAAGTCTGGGCCGTGTCCCCAGGCAGGCAGGCGGCGTGCAGTAGTGGCTGGGTTTCCTCTTCGTGGAGTATGCGGTTTTCTGCCCAGGGACGCCAGGACATAGGCATTTGTTAGGTTGCTGCCAAGTACTAGAAGTATATTGGCTGTTTAGGGCAGATCCTCCCGCTGCGAGTATCTAGACCGACAGATAGATTAGTTCAAGGCTCAGCAAGCTAAAAATTCGAAGTAGACCACGGTCTGTTTGCGAGTGTTTTTTGGATTCTTCAGTCCACACTAGCCAGTCCACTCACCTTCCAGTATTGTGTTTCCCCTGCTCTGGCTCCCAAAGAGACTGTCAGGAGCCTAGGAAACGAGGAAGTTGGGGCCCTGGTTCTGGAAGACAGGGCTGGCCCCTCAACAAAAGATCTCTGACTCCAATCCAACAGCAACAGGGTACAGAAAAAAGGAAGGACTTCACTCAGGTGAACAACAGTTTGCACACTGAAGAAAGGCGGCAGCCTATGAAAACCAAAGGAACGCGCCCTCCAGACATCTGCGAGGCCCACATATAGGGAAAGTGGTTACCCTCAACCCTGATTGGTCCATTTTTATGCAAATAAGGAATCCAACTTTTCACAGTTTAATTGGTCCAAGTAGCATTGTCCTGATTGGTCAGAATGATGCATTCTGATTGGTTGCTATGGAGCTGTTTTGATTGGTCAGTAAAGATGCAAATGAGGATACAGTTGCTCAGCTCTGATTGAATTGGCAGGTCTCAGCCCATTGGTCAAAAGAGATTCTAAGAACTCCTTTATAAGGTTCTTTGTAAGGAACACAGTTGTGCAGGAGGCTTGGCAGATCGGTCTGTGACTTTTCCCTGATGTGCATGGTGTGTGTGTGTGTGTGTGTGTGTGTGTGTGTGTGTGTGAGAGACAGGGCACTGTAAACAATGGCTGCTAGACTCTGGATTATGAATTTGGACCCAGTTAACCACAAGGAATCCTTCTTGGCAGATACATTCCTTTTAGGGTTCAAAAGGCCTTAGGTAAGATCTGACTCCCATTCCTATCATTAAAAAATATAGATTGTCCATTTGGAGTCAAGATGGGTTTAAGTTTAGTTCTTACTCTTCTATTATGTAGTTCTAATCTGTAGGAGGAAAGCTCAGACAAGACTTTTCTTACCCTCTTTCAGCTCTATCAAGGTGTGTGTGTGATTGTAGCTGTAAGCTCCTTCATTTTCCTCCTCTTCCTGCCACTGACATCCAAACTTAGCCCCATCTTCTTCTCACTTTTCCTTTAGCTGATAATATGACGGTGAAATAATGATCAATTCTAACATAACCACTTTTATATTCTCTCACTCAAGGGATAAGAAAAGCATCTGCTTGATAAAAACCAGTCTGAAAGGAACTGTGCTTTTTTTGAGTCAATATCTCCATTTACAAAAGATAAATAGAATTTGATAAATAATTGTTTAGTGCCCTGAAAAAGAACGGCTGCCAATTTCCCAGTAAATTACAAGGACAAAGGAAGCATTGCTTGTGTTCCCATATAGCTTTAAACATCTTAAATGCTTGCAGGAAGACAGTGAATAAAGGCTCAAATTTTCATAATAGCTATTTTAAATTAGATTATCAAATATTTCAATTTAAAATTTTAATTTTGAAACATTATTTGCTTTTCAAGAAAAAAGCCTATTTTGGATTGTTTTCGTAATCAACAAATAATATAACTTAGTTCAATGAAGCTTCTAAATTTCTTTACAAATATGAAATATAAGTCATGGTTAAAATTTTGATAGTTTTAAGCTTAAAATAATTGGATTTAAATTTATTCTCCAGATGCTGATCTCTCAGTATGATTTAATAAAATCAAGAGACATCTGTTTCTTTGACCATTCTTCTTTGACCCTGTAATAGAACTGGTATTGTGGTAGAATAATTGCAAAGTGTCAGGTCTTTAACTATTAAAGATTGATTAGGTATGATATTCTTGAGCATAAGGGCAATAAAACATGCTGAAGTTTAAAATGTATTACCATTTTTTCATATTAATGTTTTTAAGGTTTTAGAATGAATAGCCATATTTTCTACTGGGTGTGTTAAATTTAGTTTGGAATTGAAAAAGCAAGACAGTAGCTTTCTTTTCCAGTCTTTAATACAGAAAGAAGAAAGAGAAGCATGAATTCTCTGTGTGTAGTGTGGAGCTGGAAGATGTGGTATGTGGGTTAGGTGCACAAGTGCCGGAGTCAGCTCTGTTCTGCTTTATGCTTTTGTGACACAGGCATGTGGTGCTGGCAAGGACTGCAGGAGAGGATGCCCACGAAGTACATGGTACATGTAACCCCCAGTAAACATATATATGTATTCACTTACTTATGTTTTTTTATTTTTATGTATTAAGATTCTACGTATTTTAAACCTGTATTTTAAAAGTAAATTAGGAAATATATTGGACATACTTAAAGGTATAAAAAATAACATAATGGCCCTGACCGGTGTGGCTCAGTTAGTTGAGCTCGTCCCGGGCAGTGACAGGTTTCTGGTTCGATTCCCTGTCAGGGCACGTACTGAGGTTTTTATCCCTGGACAGGAGGCAATCAAATGATCTCTCTCTCTCCCCCACCCCACCCGCCCCCCATCTTCCTCCTCTCTCCCTAAAAAAAAATATATATATATATATATATTTTAAAAAGAATAGCATAATGAATACCTATGTATCTACCATATTGTTTAAGAAATAAAACATTACTGATACTATGTGTACTCTTCCCCAGTACATTCCCTACTCCCTCTCTACAAAAGGTTGCAACTATCTGAATCGATGTTTTTAATTTCCAGGCATTTAAAAACTTTATCACTACATACATGTATACAATTTAAAATGTAGTATTGTGTTTTATCTTTTAGAAATATTTATTTTGAAATAATTTCACTCAGAAAAATTTCAAGAATAGTAAGGAAAAAATCTTATATACCCTTTATCCAGATTCATCAATTAACATTTTGTCTCCTTTACTATACTAATTGTTCTATTTGTCTATCCATCTATCTATCCACGTTTCTTTCTGAATCATTTGAGAGTAACTAGCAGATGTGTTTCTTTATCCTAAATACTTTAATGTGTATTTTATAAGACAAGGACTTTCTCTTACACAGCAACAGTATACTTATCAAAATCAGGAAATGGAACACTGATGCAGCTCTATTATCTAATCCTATGGTTCTCAGACTGTGTACTGAGGTGCCTCACAGCCCCACGTGAATTTAATTCACCAGGGAATATCTGCGGGATATCTTCTAAATTCTCAAGGCAGACCAAATAAAATCTAAGACTATCCAGACCTACTTGCTTGAGGTTGTTTACAATTTCTACAATAGATGGCGCCATATTCCTTAAATATATCATATATTTGGGAAGCTGGGTTTTTGTTTTTTTGGTTTTTTTTGTGACTGTGATAAAAACCAAGATACAGTATAAAAAGCAGCATGGAACAGGAAATGAGGGTGGTCTTGTCCAACCTGATTGCCAGGTTTGAGAAGTTGTGCCATGCCCAACAGGTGCACAAATCCCATTAGTAATTGTGCTTAAGAATGAAATTAAAAAATATTTTTTGTTCAATTTACATGTATTATTTTTACAAACAGCAACTAAATTGTTAGGGCATAAATACTTAATATGTTGTTTGGACCTAGATATTTATTTTGGCCAAGGAAACCATGAAAAAATTATTGAGACACTGAGGGTGCCTTGAACCAAGAATATTTGGGAAACTTTGATCTAAACCACAGTTCATATTCAAATTTCACCATTTGTCCCAAAATATCCTTTATAACTACGTTCCCCACCCCCTCACCCCTCACCCCCTGATCTGGAGTCTAATCCAGTATCATTTAGTTGTCATATATCTTTCGTCTTCTTTTATCTGGTATGGTTCCTCAGCTTATTTTTAGAATATTCCTCATTTTGTGTTTGGTGTATTCTTGTGATAAAATTCAGTTATGTTTGGCTGGAATGTCACAGAAAAGATATAATGTCCTTTTAAGGACACGAATATCAGAAGGTTGGTGATTCAATTTGTTTCATTTATTAATGATGTTAACTTTAGTTAGTTGGTTAAGGTGTAAGGTAGTGTTCACTAAAGTGAGTTCTTCCCTTTGTAATAAGTGATTTGTAAGGGATATTTTGAGGTTATATAGATATCCTTTCTTCATTGAACTTTCTCCCACAGATTTTTAGAATCCAATAATGATTCACAGCTGAAGAGAGTATTACAATGATGGATGCAAAATCATGCTTTTTCAACTCCATCATTTCTCCTACATTTATTACTTGGTACTTTACCTTAAGGGAGAGCTTTCCTTTCTCATTAATTAATTTATTAATTTATATCAGAATGGACTTATATATGCTTATTTTACTTCATGAATGTTGTTTTATTACTGTTATTCATTTTGATGCTCAAGCTATCTCTTATGTCTTTTTAATATGACTCTACCATTTTTTAGCACTTCCTTGCTTTCTGGCATAACCAGGAGCCCTGGTTCCCTAAGTTGTTTTAGTGGAGAACAGTATTTAGAAGCCAAGATCTGGGTGTTAGGTGTGTTCATTGATACTAGGGTGTCTTTGCTTTGAGTCCTTTTAGTTGACTGAGCCCCCAAAATACATTTACATACATACATGCAACTAAATACATACATTAAAACATAGTTCATACTGATACCCCAATTTATTTTAGCACAACAGGATTCGTTTTAATCTTCTCCCTTTCCATATTTATATCTCCTTTCTTCACCAGTGAGAAACTTGGCTCTCATTATCCTCAGTATATTTACTCATTTGCTCAATCCTACAATACATAGGAAGTAATTTAAGAATTGCTAACCCACACCATTTCAAAAACCAGAAATACTTTGAACTGGAGCTCACTCTTTGTTCATAGTTATTTTTGCCTTAGACTGACAAATACAGTTTGTCACGTGGTTTCATGTAGTATGAATTTTGTGTTTAAAGGTTAATCGGGTTAATCCTTTTTCTCCTCTTTACTGTGGTTATGGTTTGCACTTGTGCAGAGGCCGGAGAGAATGTTACCAATGCCCACCAGAAACTCACGTGGGAAGAAACCCTTTTATACTTATCCAAGTCTGGACGTGAACTCCATTTTACATAAACATACACAACAAATGTACATGGTTTTAGCGTATACTAAATTTTCCACAAATGCAACTGCTAGTTATATTGCAAGAAGGTTGCATTTTGTTTTGTGGGGAACTTGACCAAGTATTGATCCGAGTTTCAGAAAATCATTTCACAGGTGGCAGTATTGCTCGTGGTACTCGAGTCAACACATCTGTGTCAAGCTGCATTTGTGTCTTCAATTCAGGGTGATTGTATGGCTATGTAGGAGCATATTTGTTCAACCTTTATTTCTAAATGTTAACAGCAAAGATAAAAGATCAACGCTATTCAGGTGAATATTGTCTTACTTTTCTTAAATCCAACCTTGTTCATTACAAGTACAAGCATCTGCTTGTTTTATTGCATCTTCTAGTCTAGCTGTGCCTGAGCATTTATGTATGAAAATACAAATTATTTCATTATAAATTATTTTCCTTTATTTTTCCTTTACATCATAGGTATAGAGCAATTTTAGAAATGATGTGATTACATAGGCTATATTGCTTGTGAATTTCATTTTGGTATGTTACAATTTTTTATTTATTTATTTTTTAATCCTCACCCAAGGATATTTTTACATTAATCTTCAAATAGAGCTGGAGGGAGAGAGAGAAAGAGAGAAACATCGATGTGAGAGAGACACATCGACTGGCTGCCACCCACACGACCCCAACCGGGGCCGGGGACAAACTGCAACTGAGGTACGTGCC
Source organism: Tadarida brasiliensis (assembly GCA_030848825.1). Classification (NCBI taxonomy): domain Eukaryota; kingdom Metazoa; phylum Chordata; class Mammalia; order Chiroptera; family Molossidae; genus Tadarida; species Tadarida brasiliensis. The sequence continues at coordinate 64,172,937 of CM061270.1, read as the reverse complement.
CTTGAACGGAATCAAGCCCAGGACCCTTGGTCCGAGAGCAATGCTCTTACCACTGAGCCATACAGACCAGGGCGTATGTTACAGTTTTTTAAATAAAAAGCTAATATTTGGTCTTATAGGATTGGAGCAACTGTCTTAGAATATTCAATGAACTTTCAAATATAGTTGTAGAGCTATAGTTTACACACACATATCTGTGTGGCCATTTTGCATACTGTACATACAAAGCAAATCCTCTCTTATAACATAGCCTGTTATTAACAACAATAAAATATAAAATGTCAAATGATATACCCTAGGCACACAACTTCCTCTGGAAAAGCTAAATATCCTTCCTGGCCAGACTTCTTTCTTGGAACAGGACCAAACTAAAACAGTCGCAGTGTATATTATTACTTCCCTAGCTTACAAGGAACCATGGTTCTTGTCGGTAAGATTTCACGGTCTGTATAACACTCAATTTACATAAACGGTATACATTATATTGCATTGCAAGTTACAATAGTTGCAATTATAGTAAGATCCTTTGATAACTTTGGTTTCTTCTTCCTTCCAAAGTGACATCAAACTGGACTGCCGGACTGTTGTGTGAGCATATTTCATGTCATCGTTTCTACTTTAGTGACTGCAGAGGCCATAAAGGAGAACATCTTTGAATCTAGAGCATCCAGATTCAAAGTCCAGAGGCCTTTGTTCCTTCGCTTTTTCTCCTTTTCTTCCCCTCCCCCTACCTGTGTTTTCCTCCCTGTTCCTCCCCTCCCTCCCACTCTTTCCTCCCTTGGTTGTGCCTCCGCAGTTTGAGTCACAGGCTCCATCCCATCTTGAAGGCCTGATCATTAGTCAGGGATGCAGGCCCAGCCTCCCCTGGTTTTCCCTGGCTGTGGAGAGCCGTGTGCAGCCAGTGCTGGCCCTCTGTGGGCATCTGGGGAGACTGCAGGGACAGCTCCAGCAGCTTGCACGGCCCAAGTACCTCTGGAGATGTGGAGATGTGGCTGAGCCCAAGGGGCAGCAGTGCCAGCAGGAGAATCAGTGTTGGAAGCTGACGGGGCTGTGCAGGGGACACAGGAGGGGCAGGTGCGTGTGGACCTGGCAGGTGCACAGGTGGAATGGCAATCAGGGTTATCACCTGCCTGCCTGGAGAAACCTCCACCAAATGTGACCCACAGTGTGGATATTAAGCTAATCACCTTTCTGTGGTGTCACCTGGCCCTAGGGTTGGCCATGATGAGGAGTGAGAGTCACCCTAGCGATGCCTGGGCCAGCCCTTAGCCTTGCTCCTCTCCCCTCTGTGCCTCAGTTCTCATCCCTCCTCCCAATCCCTCTGGGAAAACAGTGCGTGTGATACTTTTTAATAGCTGCTATGAGGTAAAGCTCTGGAATCCCCAGGTACTTGAGTTATATAAACCAGGGGACTCAGAGGAAGTAAGTGTGCTCTTGGAACCCAGTCCTGTAGGCAGGAAGGAAGTATAGTCTTTTTTCCTTGCTTTCTTTTTTTTTTTTTTTAATTTTTCTTTGTTCCTTTATTTATTTTAGAGGTGAGGGGGGAGAAAGATAGAAACATCAATGAGAGAGGACATTGATTGGCCGCCTCCTGCATGCCCCCCACTGGGGATCGGGCCCACAACCTGGGCATATGTCCTGACCGGGAATCGAACTGGCGACCTCTTAATGCATGGGTCAACGCTCAACCACTGAGCCACACTGGCCGGACTTCTTGCTTTGTTTAAGCTCACCATGCTGTTCTTTTGAGACTTATGGTCATCACCTTTTTATGTCTTCTTCACCTTACAGTCCAGGGCAGAACTGAGACCCCTGCTTTGTTGAGTAAAGGGGGACACAAGAGCTGAAAATGGCTGGAGGGCATGGCTTCCCATAGTGGTCTGACAGAGATGTTCCTTCTGGGGGCGTTGGGGGGACCATGGAAACAGCTCTGAAAAGATAAACTCTGCTCTTCTCCATGTCTCTTCATTGCTCTGGGCCTCTTTCTTGGGGAGGACATTTGATAGCAAGTGTCAGAAAAATTGAAGTTCAAGATTGGAATAAATTCTTAAGGGATGAAGGTGGGAAGTTGTCGCCTTCTCTGCCAAACTCAGAGACATAAATGTTGGACTCTCTTAGCAATTTCCACCTTTGCATCTCTAGAAAGGACAACATGGTGTAGGCCAGCAGCTCTAGCCTTCAGTGAAACTGTGAAGAAATGGTCGTTTATCTTGGGTGTCCTCCTTTCTTTTCTGTGCCTCTCCCCGGACCCCTTTCTCCTTTCCATCCATTTACTGTCATGCAGGGGATTCTGTCCCCCAGACTGCTCTATCCAGAAGTGCCCCAGCCAGACCTCCTGGCGCAGGAGTGCCTGTCAAGTGACTTCTCCTCTCTCCTTCCACACTTCATCACAACTCTGGTTCCCTTGATGGTTTATCTTAGATAGCAGTTAAGAGTGGAGCATCTAATTAAACTAATTCAAATTAAAGTCAGGAAAATGCTCCTCTTAAAGATTTTGGCTATTTCTCCTCACTCTTAAAAATAGCCATAGAGAATACCCAACTGAGAACTTGGACTTGAGAGAAACTTCCTTAAATAAACCCAGACTCTCCTCTTCCCCGCTTTTGTGGTCTATAAGCCCTGCAGGCAGCTTTAGAGAAGGCCCGCCTCTCTTTCCTCCTCTCATACCTCACTGAGAAGTTTCCCAGAAATCTGAGGTGAGAGCTAGAAAATATCCCCGGTAATGATTCCCTGAAATGCACTTGGCACTCCTAACTTGAAGGGTCCTTGCGCGGATATCTACATCTCCATCTTGAGAGGTGGCCCTGATCCTTATCACTCCACCCTAGAGTCCTCACATCCCCAGAAAAAGAGCTTCCAGAAGCAGAGTAGATTGTTGTTGACCTCAGAAGAAAATAGAAATCAGCAAACATTTTCAATGCAGGGCCACAAGCATGATGTGGCCACAGGTGTGCATGAGAGTCCCCCAAAGATACCTATTCAACCTTAGGCTCAGAGGAGCTGATGCATGAACCAAAGTTTGAAAAATAATGGGCATCAGATGAGGCTGGAGGGTGGGGAAAGGCCTCATGGACAGAGAGACTAGTGTGTGCAGAGGTATAGGGCTGTGAAGTAGGGTGCTGTGGTCGGATTCTTGTAGATCATTTGAATGGAGTACATGAGGGGGTGCAGAGAGCTGAACTCAAAGCAGCCAGCTCACAGTGAGCCCTGTACCAGGCTCACAGATTTGAGCTTGTCCCTAAAGAATTTTATTTATTTATTTATTTATTTATTTATTTATTTATTTATTTATCTTTATTGATTTTAGAGAGAGAGGAAAGGAGAGGGAGAACATCAACTGGCCGCCTCCTGCATGCCCCCCACTGTGGGATTGGGCCCACAACCTGGGCATGTGCCCTGACTGAGAATCGAACCGGCGACCTCTTGGTGCATGGGTCAACTCTCAACCACTGAGCCACACCAGCCGGGCCCCCTGAAGGATTTTAAACAGGGCATGAATGTGTCCAGATTTGCAATGGACATTGCTTCTTCCGACAGCAGATGGAGTGGAGTGAGCCAGACTGGAGGCAGGGAGAGTTGTCAGAAGACTGCTGAGGGAGAGCACACAAGGTATGATGAGGACTTCTTTACAGAGAATGCCAGCTAATGAAATGGGCAAATTAGCAAAATCACCATTTTGCAACCCCAGTTCAGCAAGGACTATGATTATCAACAGATGCTAAGATATTCATATGGTCTCAAAGACTCACTTATTATGAACGGGAAACTGTCTTTGCAATGAAAGATCCGGTGGTCTTCACCTTACCCTAGAGCAGTGGTTCTCAACCTTCCTAATGCTGCGACCCTTTAATACAGTTCCTCATGTTGTATGTGAGCATATCTGCATGTGGGCAGACCCACTTGGAGACGGATAGAGGAGCAGTGTCTCGGTTCCTAAGACCATTGGAAATATGTGTTTTCTAATGGTCTTAGGTGACCCCTGTGAAAGGGTCATTCGACCCCCAAAGGGGTCGTGACCCACAGGTTGAGAACCGCTGCCCTAGAGGTCAAACAGCACAGTGAGACAATCGAACGTTGTGTGCCTTCTGATGTGATGCATAAGGGACAAGTGACATCTCCTATGTAGTATTCTTCCCAAAGATGTTTAATCTGAATCTAATCATGAGGAAACAATCAGACAAACCCAGAATGTGGGAAATTATCTAAGAAACCCAGCTGTAACTCAAGTTCAGTGTCATGAAAAACAGAAATAAAAAGTGTGAGGGGACTGTTCTACATCAAAAGAAATTAAGAAGACCCAGCAACCCCATAAAATATGTAACCCTTGCTGAATTCCTAATCAAAATCTTGAAACAACAATAAAAGACATTTTGAGGACATTTGGGGAAATTTGAATAGGGACTAAATATTAGATAGTTTTCCTAGGCATGATGATGAAGATATATCTACGTAAAAGAATGTCTTTATTCTCAGGTGATGCTGGAGAATTGAAGAGTTAAGTGTCTTGATGTCTTCAGCCTGTTTTCACATGATTCAGGAAAGTATGCAATCTATATGTCTGTACATATGTGATATATGTGGATGTTTTACATATATGTTATATGTATGACGTATAGATGCTCTTACATATATATGCTATGTATGGTGAGTATGAGAGAGAGGTGGCAAAATGTTAATTTTTGTTTAGGAGAAAGATACATTAGAGTTTTTGCAGTATTTCTATTTTTTTAGACATTTACCCAAGACAGTGGCAGTAGGTTTGGGGAGAAAGATTAGAGTCAAGAGAAATACAGAAATAGTGGGAATTTATTGAACTAGGAATTATATTAGGGGATCCGCCTGGAGTGAGTTAGGGAAGCCGACCCAGTCAGGATGTCCAGTTCTGGTCAAAGGTTATATAATGTGCATTCTCAACACAAACAGGGGCGACAATCACAAGAACAAAAGCATGTAACTTACACACTGGGAAGCAGAGAGCTGGAGAGTCAAGAGCAGCGACTAGGACTCAGGATACTGGAATTCGAATCCCAGCTCCACCTCTAAGCAGCTGTGTGCAAATGAGCTCAGCTTTTCTTTGAAAATACAATTGGACCAGATTTCCTCGGAGGTCCAGTTAAACCTTCTGAAATGCGGTTGCAGTTACCCTTCCTCACTGTTGTTACTCAGAGCCATCTGAGCTAAGCATTAATGAGATTTTGTCGCATCTGCCATTTCATTCCCTCAGTCTTGATTTATTTCTCTTTTTTGGCAACCCTCTCGTGAGAGCCTCCCTTGGCTACAGGAGATCCTCACTGCACATTGCTCCTTCAGTGGAGCCGTAATAGTTCCAGCTCCTGACCCTGTCTGCCCCTTGACTTAACGGCAGGGCTTTTACCCAGACTCTTGGGTATGCTTTCTATTGATAGGTCTTCTGATTTGCTCTTTGTGGTAGAAATGTGGAAAATTTGGACAACTATATAGAAGAAAATTTAAATTACTCACCATCGCCCTGGCCAGTTTGGCTTAGTGGTTAGAGCATCAGGCCGCAGACCAATGAATCTTGGGTTCGATTCCGGCCAAGGGCATGTACCTCGGTTGCAGTCCATCCCTGGCCCTGGTTGGGTCATGCAGGAGGCAGCCAGTCGATGTGTCTCTCTCTCCCTCTCTCTTTCTCTCTCCCCCTCACTCCCACTCTATCTGATGATAAATAGAAAAAATATCCTCAAGTGAGGATTAAAAAAAATAATAAATAAATAAATTGCTCACCATTTCACTGTGTGTGTGTAGTGTATATCATAGCTGGTCTTTTATCATATACACATTTTGTATCCTGATTTTTAAAAGCTCAATAACATACCTTGAGCACTCTCTTGTGGGAGAATGGGACAGATCACCATCCTGTAATTTTTCAGAATTTTATAAGCTTGGATTGTCATTTTGGAACCTCATTTGTAATAGCCATCTATATAATGAGATACATTAACTACTCAAGACATGTAATAAAATATTAAATATGTTAATATGAAATGTGTTAAAATTAAATATATAGACATGTTCCTTTATCATTATTCGTATCTTCTTATATAATGGAAATATTCATCATTTTCATATAGTTTCCAAATGATATGGCAACTCTTGCCCATTTCTTCTTGTTCCGAGGGAAGGCTTGCTTGTTACATCATCAGCACTGCTGGGGAAATATAAAGGTAGAGAAAGGACAAGGGGAAGAAATAGGTTTAGAATTTCTCAGTTTATGATACTATATCGTTAATGCTGGATCCATAGAACCACTTCTGGGTGGTGGTTTTGGGATTTGTATGGGGTGTGTGGTGAGTGGGAAGGAGGGCAGAGCCAAGTAGGGGGAGTAAGGACATGAATTAAAGATGATAGGTGTTGAGGTACATATGGTAACTACTTTGGAGATTCCTTCTCTGCTGTTCTTACTAATGCCAAATAATGAAGTCTTATTTCAGTGCACTGTGTATGTACATGTATGTGTGTATGTGAGAGAGAGTCATGGAGGAGACATGTGAGGGGGAATGTATTCTAGAATTTTTTTTTCAAATCAAAACCAGCATTAATCATGAGCATTTCCTAATGTCATTAAATTAATTCAAAAACACCATAACAGTTGACAGATGGGTATTCTTTAATGTCTCCAAGGAAGAACCTGAACCATTCACTCATCCAAGCAGCTAATATTTTTATCTAAGAAGTTCTAACCACTTAATTCATCCTCATGGCTCCCCTGGGAAGCAAAGAGAAAAAAGAAATTACTCTCCACTCCTTTTTAGATGATATGTTAAGATATGCTTACATTTTTATTATGTACTTGTCTTTACAGAAAAAAAAAATTCCATAAACCAAGTATATTTCTCTGAAATCACTTCTAACCCTCATTAGAATGTACACATTCACTGAGCATACTCCTTGTCTTTCTGAATTTTTTCCAAATATGCACATTACAATGACTATCATACCTGTTGTTTTTAAAGGCTATATAGTATTCCATTTTATTGCTTTGCCATAGTTCACTCAATCTTACCTTTATTGAGAGAGCTTTAGGGATTGTTCCTAAATTATTTCAAGCATCATAAGTAATTCTATGAATACATTATTGTGGAAATAATTTTTTTCCTTTTGGATTTTTCACTTGAGTCCCATTGATGCTGGCTTTATTTACTATTTATTTTGCTAGACTTGTAGGTATGTAATAGAACCTCTGAGCTGCTTGATTTGTGTTTATCTAATTTATATTTGTATTCTATCTATTTCCTGTATATAAAATTGTCTATTCTTGTCCTTTAATACTCTGACCAATTGCCAAGTAGAAGCTAAGTATTAGCCATATAAATTTTTATTCGATCTAGATTTTTTAGAAATGTATGGTTTTACGAGTTATGCTTGTCATGAATCGTTTTCACGTTCTGTCTTCCTTTATTAAACTTTGTTCAGTTCATTATTTATATAATGCATTTTTAGATGTTGAGAAGGGATGTAACAGGATTTACTCATGGGCTCTTCTCAATGATTTCTATTGCCCTGAGAAACCTCCATGTCACCCCTGCAGTTTCAAACACCTGACTCCTCTGGTCTCAGAGTGAAGGATAAAACACCATTGGCTCAAGGTTGAAATGCAGCCTGAGATATCCTAGGAACGTGGCCTCTTCCGTGGGGAGCGTGGCTGAGAGCTGGGCTGTCAGTGCTGATGTTGCTGTCAGCACTCTTCCTTTCCACTTCCCTATTTGTTCCAAAACGGTCATCATGATAGCTAGAAGGAAATCTCTGCCTGTCCCTTCAGCCATGTGGTTAGGACCAGAAAGAATTATTCCCAGAGCTGCCTATGGGTCACAGGGGGGGAAAGAAGCAAGGACAGACAGCTCATTTCCTTGACTCCAGCCAACCTAATTGCTCTGTGCCACCGTGATGACACAGCTGTCTCCCTTCCGTTATCCTGGGCCTGAACCAGGCATTGCACATGTCCCTGCTCGAGCTGAGGCGTGAGACAGATCCTGGCTCCAAACAGAAAGTTCTCTTCATGGTAGTTTCAAGTGGGACTCGTGTGTGCGTGGCCCGTCGCTCTGTATTCTCCGCTGCGTGTTATCCTAGTGGAGCAGCCCCTCTTGTTCAGTTACGGTCCGGAGTTGTGACGTCTGGATGGATGCTTTGTCTCAGCAGCGGTGGGGAGGGAGGGTGCTCACATGGCTGCTGAACCTCCTTCCCAGACTCAGTCATTCTGCCAGCTGAGTACAGTTGGACCACAGTAGGTTATCGCTGCTGCAACAGAGCCCCCACTCTAATTCTGCTGAGTAGAAAGACTATGACCTGGATAATAAGAATTCATAGTGATATTGCAGAGGCTGGGAGACCCCATGGGCTTGAGAAGGAGAGTGTGGAGGGGAAGGGAACTGTGGAAACCAGCAGACTGTGGTCTACTACTGCGTTTCCAAGAAGACATACATAAAACTCTAAAAGGATATCTTTTTTTCTTTAAAGAAAAAATAAAATGCTGTTAAGAGCTCTGAAAGTCATTTTAACAGCCTGTATTAGAAGGCTGCAAAAACCAGTATTGAGGAGATGGTGAGAGACAGCTGTTCACACAGAGCAGAGTGAGACATTTCAAAAAGAAGACAAAGGAGGATAGGACTTGGGCAAATACTATGTAAAGAAAATCCAAGAGCGACCTCAGACAATGCGATGCACCAGCATTTTGCAGCCCTTTAAATACAATGCCATGAGTACATTATTTCCTTAATATTTTTAGTTGACTTTCTTTTTAAAACTGAAGTATCTAATTTTATCTTAAACAATACAATCTGCAAAGTCACAGGTTTGATATGCAATTTTTCTAATATATATGAAAGTAAACACAATAGTAAACGGATATAGTATAAATCAGTGAAACACCTAAAATAACCTCAGGTACTAATTGGTGGTAAGCACACCATTCTCTAGAAATTCCATCCTCTGTTCCATTTGTTCAGAAATTCATCCTCTGTTCACTCTGTTAAGTCCATACTTTAACCATCATCATCTTTTACTAAAATTATTTAAATAGCTCCCCTTTCCCCGAAAACTCTCTCCCTCCTCTCCATCTTCTTCTCTGGGCAAAGTCTGACTCACTCTTCAAGTTTCAACTTGGACTTCACTTCCCAAGGAAATGCGCCCCCACCCCAAGCTCCTACCCCACTAGACTGGGGAAGGTTTTCCTACCATACGATTCCTTTGTTCCTCCCTTTCCTTATGCACTGACTACTTGCTGTTATCACTGATTTCATTATTTTCAACCTTCCATTGGGGGTGAACTCTGCCAAGATAAAGAAACATTAGTCTTTTTCATCATTACATTATTAGGGTCTACCACATTGCCAAGTACATTGCAGCACTCAATAAATAGTTGTTGAATGAATTCCACCATCTAGCACTCTTGGGCAAGTCTCCCTTTGATCAAATCTTATCTCAGATAACTTTTAATTTGAAAAATATTCAAGTATCTAGACTTAGATATGAAAGAACCATAAACCCAAATGCGTAACTATCCTGTGTGTGTGGTTCTGCCAGTGAGATATGTCGCTGCAGAAGATCTGCTCAGAGTCTCCCAAATCACATTTACAAGGTAGGGTCACCAGTTTTGCTTCACAAAATAGAGAAGCAGTGTGTGTGTGATGGTTGATGGCAGTCTCCAGAGCTGGACTACTGGATTCCAGTCCCAGCGTTCTCACTTACTACTGCGTGACCTTGGGCAAGTTCTTTAGCTTCCCATGAGTCAATTCTACCCACCTGTGAAATAAGTCTTGATTTCATTAACATCTGTAGGCACTTGCTTTTAGCTTTCTTTGCTCTGCCAACTCAGTTACCACTCATCCACATATTTTTCACCTTCCAAAAATGTGTCATCTCTGTTCCTATTATCTCCTCTCTTAATTTCTTTATCCTTATGTATTTTTATATGTCTTATTCCTTTAATATAATTGTAGTGGTTTTTAGTGGGAAGGATGCAGAGATAATAGTTGGAGGTCATTTCACTAGAAAATCTTATCTACCTTTTCTGTAATTACTATGTTTTATTTTACACTAAAAGTAAATAAATAAAGGGTTTTTTTTTAACTTTATAAAGACAAGTACCTATATCATTCTTATGTTGTCTACCAGTGGTCTACAAATCTATTAACTGATTCAAAAAGGAAATAAAGATGGTTACTGTGATTTGTCTTTAATAAGTTCATACTGGCTCCAACTGTTCACTTAATTATTTTTTAGCTGTTCACAGCAAGCAACCCTGTTTTACCAGGTAATTCTATTAATTGTCAATATTTACCACCAAGCAGGTAATTATTGGAACTCACCATTTTCCTGCATACAGAGTCAACTCAAATTCAATTCCTCTCTAGTTCCTCATGAATTTTTAAAGTTTATTGATAGTTACATTGCAACTCCTTTCCCAAGTCTTTTAGCATCTTAGGAAGAAATTTGTCTAGATAATGGAGGTGTTTTTTGTTTTTTTTTTCTTTTTTGTTTAATCCTCACCTGAGGATATTTTTCCATTGATTTTTTAGATAGAGTGGAAGGGAGGGAAGGAGGGAGAGAGAGAAAGAGAAAAACATCGATGTGAGAGAGACACATTAATTGGTTGCCTCCCACACGACCCCAACTGGGGTCAGGGATCAAACCTGCAACCCAGGTACATATCCTTGACCAATAATCGATCCCGTGACCCTTTGGTCCTCAGGCTGACACTCTAACCACTAAGCCAAACTGGCCAGGACTGGAGGTTTTCCTTTATTAAAATGTTTGTATTAATTTTATTTAAATAATTAGTTTTAATACCTTACTTCACTTGCCTTAGGCTTTAATTCTCTCTTTGCAGTGTTTGTTTTAAACCCTTTCAGCTTAAAGACAGGAGTAGACTTGTTCTGAGGGGAGTGGAGTGGGACTACCTAGCATCTGAGAGAATTCAAAACTGTGGGAGACTGGGCTTCACCTCCCACTGTGGAGATCGAAGGGGACAGCTCTCCTCATTCTCTACCAGGGGCATTAGGGTGTGATCCAGGCTGGGTGAAGCAGATGTTACTGTGCGGGATTTTAACTATAGTCATGTGCTGCTTGATGGCAAGGATATGTTCTGAGAAATGTGTTCTTAGGTGGTTTTGTCATTATGCAAACATCATAGAATGTACTTACACAAACCTAAATGGTGTAGCCTACTAGACACCTTGCCTATATGGTATGCTACCATCGTATGTATGGTTTATAGTTGACCAAAATGTCATTAGGTGACTGTATTGAGGGAATAATGCAAAGATACAGAAGGTGGGGGTTTTGGGCTGCAGTAGTGGAGGAGCTGGAGGTACAGATGTGGTGGGATGGGTGTCCTATGTCAGTGACACCACAAGGACAGCAGCCAGCAGCCAGTGGTGGTGGTGCCAATGATCATGGTGGCATGATCTTGATGGTATTTGGCCTCCCAACTTCTCTTGGTTCCTGGCTGGGTTTTGATCTTAGGCTTCCCACTGACACTGTGATCCCACACCATTCCTGTGAATTTTTTTTTTTCCTGCTTAAGTTAGCCAGAAGTATTTTATGTTAGCTGAACCAAGAACCTGACTAGTCCAGAGAAACTGGTGCTGAGAGATGGTTGCAGGCAACAGAACCTTGGGGAAATGGGTGTGAGAAGGAGTCTGCTACCTGGTCCCTCAGGACTGAGAGCAGTAAAAACTCTGTTACTGTATAGGGATGAAATGTCTATAACATATAATGGTGGGGGGAAAGATAAATATTGCCTCTGATCACTGCTCATTAGAAGCAACTATTTGCTCCTGCCAAACTACAGAAAAGACAGGGCAGTGCAACTTCTTCTGTTGGCTCTAGTTTGCTTTAACAAAAATAAATGACAACCTCAAATCCTTATATTCTCATGTCATAATGCAAATTGAAGTATTTTCTAAGACTGCATGAAAAAACTCATTTTGGGACAGAAAAAAACTAAAAGCCAAACTCCATGAGTTGCCAAATTACAGAGTCGACTGAATTCACAGCCTCACTAGGTCTCTCATGTGAAAGTCAGGGCATTGATGAGGAAGATGTACCTCAAGAACTGGAGTGGGGATATATTTAAATATCTGATGAACTCAGGAAACCCTGCACCCCTAAACCTGACTGAGTCTCTGTCCCTAGCCGAAACATAACCTGTTCCTGTGTCTAATGAGGCCATTATTTGCTTAGCAATCTTGCAAAAGGAAGCCAATTAGCTGTAGCTCCACTCCCTTCATTCCTCATTGTCTCCAAACATATAACTAGAATTGGGTTCCAGCATGCCCAGGGGGATCAATTACAAAGTATAACCTGCGAGTTCATGATTAGCACATACTGAGGATAATAAGCTGCACACACACCAAGATTTGCTCATTTAAATGAATATGGGGGAAACACATGGGAATGAATTTCCTAAGAAGGAAACAACAAAATTTTAGATTCAGGCTGAATTTATCAACATGGGCATATTTTCTAGAAATTTGTATTTAACATACTATTTTGGATAGTTGGAAGTGTTTCTAACTATTTTTTTGGTTAGTTGCCTAAAACCTAGTCACAATAGAGAATTGTGCTAAATGAGGCTGAGATACAATGTGGTGTAATGTTGAGGAAGGAATTCAAAGATGCGGGAAGATAAAAATATTGGAGGGCACTTATGTCCTCTTTCCATGTCCCAAAGGTGGCCCAGAAAATACTCACGAAGAAAATCTTTGAGAGTGCTTGAGAGGCTATTCTAAGTAGGCCAGGAGTGCCTGTGATACCTACCGCTGAGATGGCCCCTCTGTTTCAATCACAATGGACAGATCCTGGCTCAGCTGAAGCCAAATGATGGCACTTAACTGCCAGACGTGTGGAGACATGATTTCCCTCTTGGGTGGCAAGGCCAGCACAATAATCAAAATCTTCAAGGTTTTTTGGTCATGGGTCCTCAACAGCAAAATAAATCATTAGCCTCTAAGATCCCATTTTATTTAAAATATATTTAACAATAAATAATTAAAAAGGGGGACATCTGTAATATTTTCAACAATAAAAAATAATATAAAATAAAAATCAAACTCTAAGTCTGCTGAAAAACAGAACAAAAACAAAAACATCTGACTCCAATCATGACAATAGAGTGACAGCCCCGCACCCAATTACTAGAGACAACGCTTAATGAAGAAGGGAAGTCCTGGGGACTCTTGAGGAATAACACTGCAGTACCACCACAAGTATAGACTCTTTCCCAAAGGGAATTGTGACCATTTACCAAAGTCCTTTGGAGGGGAAATATCACCCAGGCTGGGATTATTGGACATTGACTTAGAGCTAACACACATTCTTCAGAATACTTAATATTGCTATTGCCCACTGGTCAGAGTGGGTCCATGAGAGTCAAGTCATAAGTGGAATTTTGGCCAGAATCTACTTCATAGTGGGCTCTATGATCCCAAGTCCATTTCATAGTTATTTCCTAAGTTCTTGAGTACAAAGCTGGACTAGACATTCTTAAAGATTGGCATAATCACAGAAATGGGTTCCTCACCTATAGAATAAGACCTATTAGTAAACAGAGCTGTGTGGAGGTACACTCAATCCCTCCTATCTATAAAAACAACAAAAAAATAGTCAAAAGCAATACTCCATACCCAAGAAAATCATTAATACAGCTGCCACTATAATAGTCTTGTTAGAGCCAAAATGCAGAATTCTATCATATTTTTATTAACTATTTAATTGGGCTAAAAATGAAGATGGCTGAATCCTGGAAAATAACGGGGGTCTTCAGTACCTTTGGATTATTATAAGCTAAACAAGGTGATGCTTCCAATTTTATCTGCTGTTCCAGATGGGGTTTCCTACTAGATCAAACCAATATAGGCTCTGGGACCTAGAATATTGCAGTTAATCTCTAATGCTCTAATGTCCTTTGTCCCAGTAATAAGAGAACATCAGAAAAAGGTTGCTTTGGGGGAGAGCAATGAACCATATTCTCAGCGTTAGTCATCTCTCTGTCTCTGTACAACATTTTAAATGCAGGGGACATTGTTTTTCTATCCCACTGGACATCATGCCGGGGTACACTATTAATGACATCATGATGATAGGACCTGGAGACCTAGATATATCAGTTACCCCAGGTACCTCAGTAAAACATATACAAAAAAGAAGGGAAGAAGAGAGGGAAATTCTAAGAAATACAATGGTCTGTCACCTCAGTGACGTTTCTAGAAGTTCAGTGGTCTAAGTCATGTCAGGATAACTCATACAAAATGAATAACACTCCCATCACTAAGAAAGAGGTCCAATGCTTACTGGGCTTTTTTTTTTTTTTTTTTTTTTACTTTCCCAGTAATACATATCACATTTTGGTGTGCTTCTCCAAACTGTTTACCAAGTGATTTGAAAGACTTCCAAGTTTTGAGTAGGGCTCAAAGAAAGAAAATATTCTCCCAGTTGCAGCCATATGTGGCCTTCATGACTCAGTGGATCCAAATGGTACTTGAGTTACCAATGGCAGATTGAGTTGCTGAATGGAGTTGGTGGCAAGCCTGATTAAGAGAACAGCTATGGAAGATCTTTATGGTTTTATATCAGTCCATGATCTATCTCAGCCACTATTGTCTTTTTTTTTTATAATATATTTTAATTTTTAAATCCTCACCCAAGACTATTTTTCCATTTATCTTCAGATAGAGTGGGAGAGTGAGAGAGAGAGAGAGAGAGAAACATCGATGTGAGAGAGACACATTGACTGGTTGCTTCCCGCATGACCCCGACCAGGGCTGGGGACAGAACCACAACCAAGGTACGTGCCCTTGACTGGAATCAAACCCACGACTCTTTGGTCCTTGGGCCGACGCTCTAATGGTTCTAACCGCTGAGCCAAACTGTCCAGGGCAGCAACTGTTGTCTTTGTAAGAGATATTTCTTGGTCTGCCACTGAAAAAGCAGTGAATGTTGGCCATCAAGCATCCGGTAACAGTGCTATCTTGAGCTGTCCATCATGAACTTGGTGTCATCTGAGCCACATACTAGAAATTGGGCGTGGCTCAGCAGCACACTAGAAAGCAGTGTACAAGAGAAAAGATCCAAGCAGGTCCTGAAGGAGCAATAAGTCATTTGAGAGACTGCTCACACTTCCAGTAATCTTATTCCTGCTGCACTGCTACCCTTTCCTCAACGCCGTGGTCTCGGGTGGAGTTCCCCACCAGCCAGATCGAGGGACAATATCATTCAGATCAGTCCTAAAGATGGTAGAGAACGAATCTTTTCCCAGCAGGCAGAACTACACACAGCGTACCTCACTGTCCATTTTGCCTTAAAGAAGAGATAACAAGAGGTAAGAATTTACAGTGAATCATAAACAGTGTCTGGTGTTTGGCTGTGTGGTCAGGGACCTAGAAAAAAACTGCAAGAGTTTTGGGGAAGAGATATTCAAATGAACTTTTGGTGAGAAATGTCATTTTGGGACAAGTCATTTGGGGAAGAAGAATGTGGAATCCTGATGAAATGAACTCAATCATGTGAACAGATTACCCACTGTGTAGATATCATTCAGTTTCCTTCCCAAGCTACCCCAGTGCTTCCTAAATGGGACCAAACAAAATGGTCACGGTGGCAAGGCTGGAAGCTGCACATTAACCCAGCTGCAGGGAAATTCCCCCTACCAAGCCCAGTTTTAGTTGTACCTCCTTCCTTGGTACCTAAATGCTTTTAGTTATTGACTTGAAGTAAATTCCCTCCACTTTCATCTCCCTCTCTTGTCTATTATTTTACATGGGGTATGTTGGTATTGGTTAAATTTATAATTTATAGAATACAAATATTGAGACTAGATCATGATGAAGTAAAGGAACAATGAATATCACTTTGAAATCCTAAACTTGGAGTTGAATTCAGTAACAGACAGACTCAGGGTGTTCTTTTCTTGGGGAAGGATATGTGTATATTTTTAATTGTAGGAGAAATAGTTGCATTCTATTAAGTGGGGTTATTGGTAGAAATTTGGGAAGAAGAGTATATGTGGATGTTTTGGCCACCCAGGATCCACCTTCTCAAGCATATATGGAACATTCTCCAGGATAGATCATGTATTGGCCCACAAAATAATATTCATAGAAACACACACCACATTTTCTTTAGCTACTCATCCATTGATGGACACTTAGGATGTTTCCATATTTTGGCTATTGTGAATGTTGCTGCATTGAACATGGGAATGCAGACATCTCTTCAAAATATTGATTTCATTTCCTTAGGATATATACCCAGAAGTGGGATTCTGGATTATATGGTAATTCTATTTTTAATTTTTTAAGTAACATCCATGCTGTTTTCCATATTGGCTATACCAATTTACATTCCCATCAACAGTGCACAAGCGTTCCCTTTTTCCTCATCTTTACTAACACTTATCTTCTGTCTTCTTGTTGTTGGCCATCTTAACAGATGTGAAGTAATATCTCATTGTGGTTTTGATTTGCATTTCCTGATGATTGGTGATGTTGAGTACCTTTTTATATACTTGTTGGCCATTTGTATATCTTCTTTGGGAAAATGTTTATTCAGATCCTTTGCCCATTTTAAAACTGGGTGTGTTTTTGTTTTGTTTTGTTTTGCTGTTGAGTTGTATTACATATTATTTATCAAATAAATGGTTTGTAAATATTTTATTTCATTCCATAGATGGCCTTTTCAAACTGTTAATTGCTTCTTTTGCTGTACAAAAGCCTTTTAATTTGATATAGTCCCACTTGTTTATTTTGGCTTTTGTTACTTACGCTTTTGGTCATATCCAAAAAAATATTGCCATGGCCAATGTCAAGGAGCTTTTCACTATGTTTTCTTCTAGGAGTTTATGATTTCAAATCTTACATTTAAGTCTTTAATCCATTTCAAGTTAATTTTTCTGTGTGGTATAAAATAAGTGTCTAATTTTATTCTTTTGCATGTAAATATCCAGTTTTCCCAGCAGTATTTGTTGAAGAGACTATCCTTTCCCCATTGAGTGGGCTTTGATACTTTCATTAAAAATCGCTTGATCATATATGTGAGGGTTTATTTCTGAGCTCTCTATTTATTCTACTAGTCTATACATCTGTCTTCATGCAGGTACCACACTGTTTTGGTTATTATTGCTTTGTAATATAGTTTGAAATCAGGACGTCTGATGCCTCCAGCTTGTTATTTCTCAAGATTGCTTTAACTATTTAGAATCTTCTGTGGTTCCATATGAATTTTGAGATTGTTTTTTTCTCATTCTGAGAAAAATGCCATTGGAATTTTGGTAGGGATTGCATTGAGTCTGAAGATTGGCTGCTGTGTCTAACATAGTCTTTGCATACAGTAGGCTCTCAATAAATGCATGTTCCATAAATTAGAGCATGAGTGAGTCGTAACCTACGAGATATCAGATACTAATGAGTTTCAAAATCAAATTGACTTTCTTCATTATACGCATGTTGGTATATAGATGCCTAAGCTTATTCAATATTTTTATCTGAGAATTGCTAATGATCCTCATGTAAGATTGAAATGAGCTATCATTCCTGAGCCAGAAACATGAGAACTGGGCTGGAGATTTAAAAGCTGAGAATTGGGGCTGCGTATCAAAGAGGATTCTTGTGGCTGAGCAGAGTCCAGGGGTGGAAAATGGGCATGACTAGGGATTCCTAACTGCAGGGCTGCCAAAAGCTGAGCAGGTGAGTGTAACAGTCAGCATTCTTTAGAGGAGCAGAAGGGTTGATTTCAGGGTCCAAAGCTAATATGAGGCTATGAATAGACAAGGCTGGAGAGCCGGGGTTTGGCTTCGGTGGGCCTGAGTAACTAACTTCCCTGGTGAGTTGGCATCTGGCCCCATTGAAGTCTTAGAGCTCTTCCTCCATTAGCACCAATGTTCAGGTCTTACAGTTCAGACTCTCAAGAGTCTTTTCTCTAGTAGCCAGGCTTACAATTTTCTGGAGGTGTGTTTCTCCCTGTCTTCCAGGTTCATTTACACCCTTCTTTGACCAAGTTGGCCCGCCTCTGGACAAGCCTGTTCCTTCAGGCTGTGGTGCAATGCCAGTCTCCATAGCCATGGCCTGGAAAGCCAGATCTGACCTTCTGAGAGCGTCCACCTGACCAGCTATTCACTTTCCATGTCTTCTTCCCATGTCTTCTTTTCTCTTTCAAGTCATGCCTATCAACAGATGTAAAATCGATGCCTTGGGCCTTCAGGTCCTTCAGAGTGTGAGTGGCATGGGTCTCTCAGTGGGGACAGGTATCACATAGGCTGAAGATGGGAGGTAATGGGTGGGGAATAGGTGCCTCCTAACAGCTAGGAGTCAGGAGAGAGTGAAAAGATGGAAGAGTCAGGACTAAGGGCATAGTCATGCCTGAGCTTTTACTGTGGTTTTGAGCTTCATGTGGGAAAGGAGCCTCTTCTCCAGGGACCATAGGGAGCCATAGATAATGGAGGGAGTCTGACCCTGTTCTGGAGAGTGACCACAGGATAAACCAAAGGCAGTGAAGAGGATTGTGGCTGGCAGAACTTGCTTAGTACTTTTAAACCTCAACGGATCAATAATCAGTATTTCAAACTCCACTCCTGCTCTGGTAAAATCTGGTTTTAGGAGGTAAAATCTGGTTTTAGGAGGTAAAATCTGTCTGCGGCAGCCTTCTCCACCTCAGGTGCTCCCGCACGGATCTCATGGCAGCTCTGCCACCAGTACGTCCCTCCTGCACCCAAGGCAGCTCCCAGGAACCATGCCAAGAGCACGTCCTACTGACCTGGCTCTGAGCTGTTTTCTGTGCTGTGGAGATGCATTCTTCAGCCCTTGGTTACCCAACTGCTCCTATAGTTGGGTATTGTTTTTATGGGCTGTTCTTTCCCTGCGGCTTCTGAGAAGTAGGTCAAGGTACCTGCTTTAAGGGAGAGGTGCCAGGAGTTCAAGTCACCCAGCCTGGAGTCAGGAATCCTGAGTTCTATTTCAGGCTTCACAGCTAATCAGCCACGAGACCATCTTAGGGGCACATTCTCCCCTCTGGTTCTCCCTGGGCCCTTCTCTGGGTCTCATGATCTATTTTTCTCTGAAGCTGTATCCCCTGAGGCTGTCATTGTTTTCTTCTTTGCTCCCTCTGGAAGGCCCTTTAAAGCTGTTGGCTGCTCAAGGCTGGTGCCCAGAGCAAGAGCTGCTGCAGTTTTGTGGCTGGTGGGGAGATTAGAGGCTTTTGCATAGACAGTGCAGTGGGTGGGGCTGTGTGAGGCTGGAGCGTCAGGAAGCCAGACTCCTGGACTAAAGGATAGGCCCAGGGTTGTGCCCTAGATACCGGAGCCAGGGATGCAAGTGAGGGTTCTGGGTTTTATGTGATGGTTGTAGATTGCCTCCTACTTCTAAGTCTCCCTTTCTCGGCAATGCAGGGAAATTCAGCCTCCGGTTTATATGGAAACTCTGGAAATTGTGGTGCTTGCTCATGATCATTTTAGCTGTCACAGCAAAAGGCATTTTTTATGGTCACTGTGTTAACTAGGGTGTGTTTTGGCTAAAGAATAATAACCTTTCTAAAGCTTAGCTCCTCCGGCCTGACACACCAGTCCCAGGAGGGCTCTGGGCTCTGGATTTAGCCAATGCCACAGGGGGTCCACCACTGATGGTCTATGGGGGGGGGTGTGAAAATTAGAGCACCTGCTTTGGTCTGGATAGCCTGAGACCCTCTTTAATCTCTACCCTCCAAACCCAGGTAGAGGGGAGTGAAATATAGATGAGGAAGGAAAGCAAATGCAGGTAAAGGGAGGGAAGGGGGCCCAGGGCATTAGGCTGTTATGTGGATGTCAGTGTGGACTGCAGGGCACCCTGCTGTGGTGGAGAGAAAATGGGGCTTGGCACAGTGTCTGGCGCTTAAATCCCGGCTCTACCACTTACTAGAGAGCTGACTCACCTCTCTGGGCCTCAGTTTCCCAGCTGTAAATGAGAATAATAGTAGTGATTTTGCAAGGTTACTGAGGTATTACATATGATAACCCGCGTCAAGTGCCTGGCACAGAACTCATGGCATAGTGGGCACGCAGTAAATGTTATTTCTCTTCCCACTTTCCTTCCTGTCATACGCATCACTGTGTTTTGGGTTCCTGCAGGTAAGTAAGAACCTATTTAAGATAAGGATCCCGTCCGGCCCGTGTGGCTCAGTGGTTGAGCGTCCACCCATGCACCAGGAGGTCACCGGTTTGATCCCCGGTCAGGACACATGCCCAGGTTGTGGGCCCAATTCCCAGTAGGGGACATGCAGGAGGCGGCCAGTTGATGTTCTCTCTCATCAATGTTTCTATCTCTCTCTCCCTCTCCCTTCCTCTCTCTCTAAAATCAATAAAGGGGAAAAAAATAAAAAATAAAAAAAAAGATAAGGATCCCAATTCTGACGTCCTCGTCTTCCCATGGTTTACCTGAATAACTGATTGCCTGCTTGGTGTCTTTTCATGGTTACACTCTTCTGGATATTGCGACCCTTGGGTTCTGCTCTTTGGCTTTAAATTTTACTCCCCCCAAGTCTCAGCTTCCTTATTTGGGAGTAACACCCCTACCTGAGACTTCTACAGCAGCACCATTTCCTGCACAGTGTTATCTAAACATCTTGACTACACCTCAGAGAAGCTGGGTAGGAGCCAAGTCCTTCACCACTGAACACACACAGTCCAGAGGGACATCAGCCCTCCAGCCAAAGCCCCATGCCAAATCTTGCAGGCTGGCCAGAGTGACCCCATTCCTGTGCCTTTGGGAGCCACATACCAGTGCGGTCTATTTGGGAACACAGACTGGGGGGAGGGAGAAGGACTACTCCAGGCCTAGGTTAGTCATGAAGATCCAGGGTACCCTTCAAAGGATGGCACTAATAAAATTGTCAGATGAAACCTAGGCTGAATCTGAATTTCAGGTAAATAACAAAACTTTTAAATTATAATTATGTCCCAAATATTGCATGAGACATACATAAAAATTGTGGGTTAAAAAAAATTAAATTTAATTGGGCATCCTGTATTTTTATTCGCTAAATCTGGCAACCCTAGATCAAACATGAAAGCCTTTGGGATGGGCACTCCAGAACCTCCCAAACATGGCCCTAGGTGACCTTTCCAGCCTCCCTTTCTGCTTCTGCTCCCTGTCCTCGACTCTGCTCCAGACAGGCAGATTCTAGGCTGTGCCTCACCTGCTCTCTCCCCTGTACCATCCTGACCTTTGCAAAGTGTAGTCCCTCTTGGCTGGAACTATTTATATTATATCTCTTCATTGAGAAATTCTGCCTATTCTTCAAAGCCTATCTTGAATTTTTTTTTCATGAAACTCTATCCTGCTTCTTCTATGAACCTCCGCCACAGAACTTATTAGATTTTATATAATTTTTGCATGTCTCTTGAGTATCTTTCACAGTGTCTAGCACATAATAGGGAATGATCACTAAATATTTCATAAAAAGAATGAATTAACCTACCAGCCACCTGAGTGTCTAAAATAGAGGTCTGTGCCTCTCATGCACAATTCACTATATTTGTTCTTGTCATGTAATATTTTATCAGTATTTGTTTTGTACTCCCTGCCAGACATTTCACTCCTGAAGACAGACACTGCATTTCCCAACGTTCTGCAGACACCAGTGAATAATGAGTATATTTGGTGTTGAACAGATGGTGGGGTGGGAGTATATTCAATGTCCAGACCAAGCTAGTCTCCAAATTTTCCTTTCTGCCTGGTTCGGATGTGACTGTCAGCAGATCTGAAAGCCACCTGACCTGGTCTTAGAACTGGAGAATAGAGACAGCTTCTTTGTGAGTTGTCCAAGGGTCTAGACTAAATGTGAGCTCCAGGAACCTTCTCAGGGTTTCCCAGGGGACTCCAGGACTCCCATGTGCTGCTAAGAGAGGGAAAGAGGTAAAGGAACAGGAACAAGACCTGGAAATAGCAAGGAAGTGCGGGGGTGGGGGGTGGGGTGGGGGGGGCTGGTGAGAACAGAGAGAAACAGAAAACATGGGTTTGGGGTACAACAGAGAGAACAATGTTCCAAGAATCCAGCAACCTGGATTCTTTCTCTGGCTCTGTCCCTGCCTTGGGTGAGGAAGGAAACAATAAATAAATATGAGAGTGCCCACTGTGTACTGTCATATAGGTTTATATCAATTTCCCAACAGTCTTGCAGGAAGCTGAGGTTCAGAGAGGGTAGATGACTGGCCTGCAGACACACAGCTCAGTGGATCTAGGAAAAGAACACAAACCAGCATCTCACAGCCTCAGTTTCCTCTTCTGTGGCATGGAAGACATTACACCTCCCCTCCCTAACTTCTAGTAGAAACCTCAACTGTGGGGCAAGAGGAGAAATACTGAAAGGTGAATGTGTGAAATGTAGAGGAGCTTGGGTGAAAAGCTTTAGGGAAGCCCGAGCTGGGCTAGGAGATGTTTTCCGGGTGCGGGGAGTGAGCCTTCTGCCTGCTGGCTGTTTCTCACGTGGTCACAGACAATGGAGCAGCCGGCCCTGGGCCAGGCACAAGTAGAGAGGATCCTGGCAGCAAAGCTGGTGAATGACACATAAATCGGGGAGAGAGAAAGCCAGCTGACTTCCTGCAGCACCTGGAGGGTGGGGTGAGGTGCGTTTCCTGCGTACCTGGCCCAGGAAGGACGCTCTTTGTAGCAATCACCTGGTCAGAGTGTCTGGAAGGGGCACAGCTGAGGGCTTAGTTAGAGAATGGGGCTTAGCTAAGGGGCCAGGAGAGGGTGCAGGGTTATTCCCCAATTCGTCTTCCTTGCGCCCCTGGCTCGCCCTAAGAATCCTGGAGAAATCCGGGAGAGGGGTACACCTACAGCTTCCAGCGCCCCTGCTGAGCCTCGGGTCCATGGGTTGACGGCCTGGGCATTCCAGCAGGAGCAGGGAGTTCGGGTGGGTGCCCCCCCAGGGAACCGCTGCCGCTGGAAACTCCGCTGCCCACTGACAGCCTGGGAGAAGGCGCATCTCGGGATCCGGGTTTGCGGGAAGGTGTCGGCCGAGGCCCGCGGAGGCGGGAATTTGCCCGGGGCGGGGCGGGGCGGGGCGGGGGTCGGCCTGGCAGTGGCCGAGCCGGGTGGGAGGAACGGCTCATTAGCATAGCCTCCTCCCCTCGCGGCGCCGCCCTGCCAGAAACCGGAGCAGAGGCCGGCGGCGCTCAGCCTGGAAGCGGACTGGGCGCGCGGCTCCCGGCTGCGGCCCTCCGCGTCCGGCCCCCGGCCCGCTCCCGCCCGCCGGCCTCCGCCGGCCGCCGCCATCCGCCTCCGGGTGTGAATGAAAGGCAGGCGCCGCCGGGGGCTGGCTGCAGGCGACGCGGCGACGCGGCCTCGCGGGAGGCGCTCGCCCCGCGGAGATGTACGGTAAGGAGGGCTCTGCCTCTCGGCTCGCAAACTTGCAGGACCCGGACCATTGTCCCCCTGCGGGGCCCCGGCGAGGCCGCGGGGCGCAGACTCGGAGCCCGGCTGGGCTCTTTCTGTCGCTCTGTGCGCGCGCGTCTGTGCTGCGAGGACAAAGATGCCCAGCGCCGGGGACCCTGGGGTCCTCGGAGCCCTTCGGGCTGGTGGTGTGCAGGCGCTGGGGCGGTGGGCGTTGGTCCGTCGCGGATCGGGGCGTGGGTAATCTGGAGCGCTGGGCTCTGGGGAAAGCGGGTCTCCTTGGAGCTGAGCAGACAAGAGTCTTGGTGAAGGTGGCCATGTGTGACAGCATTTGCAGAATTAACAAAAGCGGGTGGTGCTGCGGAGTTTTCTGCGGAAGCCGGTCCCGGATTGCGGGGGGGGACGCTCACTGCCCGCCTTATGTCCGGCTGCGAGGATGTGGGAGGCGGCCCCGTGCAGAGGGCTGGGGAGCCAGCCAGTCCTGGGAACCTCGTCTCATGGTCCCTGGATGGATGTGGCCTCTGCCTGCCCCTGCGACCCATGGGACCCGGGCTCCCTAACTTCTAAGTTGGCCCTCCGCAGTAATAGAGGAGGGAGACGTTGTTAAGGTTCCAGCGCTGCTCTGGGTAGCCACCTTCTGGCTGTCCCCGGACCAATCTTCCCTTCTTCCACCACCTTCCCCTCTGATGTGCAACAGTTAGGCAGACCCTCATGCTGCACTGGGCTGCTTTAACATTGGCGGGGAATTCCTCTCGTTTTGGAGGCAGTGTGGGTGAAGAAAATAAAGCACTTTGGGTCTCACATTGCAACTCCAGTATGTGGAGCACTGGAGACCCAGAGCAACTAGAAATCAACTGCATTACAGAGCATCCAGACACTCTAAACTGCTGGGGGGGGGGGGGCGGGGAAGGGGGGAATAGATGGACATAAGACCATCAGAACCCAGATTCTGACAGCTCTTCTTGGGCCAGCAAAAGAACTGGAGTTGTTTTCACCTTCTATCTCCATTGCCAGGTAGGGGCTCAGGGGGCACCTGAGGGGTGAGTGTTGCGAGAAGAGTGCATTCCCAATTT
This sequence comes from Tadarida brasiliensis, assembly GCA_030848825.1. Lineage (NCBI taxonomy): Eukaryota > Metazoa > Chordata > Mammalia > Chiroptera > Molossidae > Tadarida > Tadarida brasiliensis. Next base: position 64,148,489 of record CM061270.1, on the reverse strand, counting down.
AACCTATCACTGTGGCTGCTCAGCTGCCTCACTCTGCAGACTGTGAGTCACAAAGTTTGTTGGAGGTAGAGGAAGCTGAGAGCTTGGTGCATAGGCTCAGCAATCAGTGGGCCTCACCACTGAGAGAGAGAGAGAGAGAGAGAGAGAGAGAGAGAGAGAGAGAGAGAGAGAGAACCTTTTAATCAGTCTCCTTCCATGCCCAGTTGGTAATACATCTGTATTTCTGAACCAGGTCAAGACATCAGCAAGTTCCCCCAGCAAGTATTTTTTCTCTTGAATGGATCCAAGGGGGCAGTAGGCTGGGAGGCGAGGTGGACCTCAGAGCCCCTTCTGCTGGCCGTGGGGACTCTGGGGAAAGGTAACAAGGCAGTCGTGCTTTATAAGCTAGGAGGTTGTGAGGTTCCCAGTAGAGAGCTCTATTTTCTTACTCTCTGTTTCCCCCTCTTCTTTTCTGCAAAGTGAGCAGCCTGAAGCTGCAGATCACTTGACAAAAGCATGTGACTGCAGGGGAACCTGCAGTGGGGAAGGAGTTAGGACAAGGCCCATTAGAATGGGTAAGAATTAGGAACCCTAGTTCTGCTGGGCCACCTGGTGGCATTTAGTCCGAGTCCATTGGATAACCGAGCATTAGGGTCCCAGTCTGCCGCTACTATATGAAGTAAGTCACGGAAGCGCTGGATGATACAGAAAGGTGAACTGGGGAGCCAACATATCTGGGTGCTATTTTCAGATACCCACAGATTTTTATTTCTCTTTTATAATATGTTTGCATTCCTCTAGATGCAAACAGAGATGGCACTTCTCCCTGAATGAGTCATAGAAAGATTATAGAGGGAATCCCTGGGCAGTTGCTGCAGCAAAGCAAAGTCACACCAGTGCTGGTTGGGAGATTATGGTTGTCTCACTCAGTGCAAAGCCTTGTCTTTGGAGGTGTGGAGGGAGCCCACTCTCCAAGGGGAGGGCTCATCAGCCTGGATTTGAGTATCTTCTTGACCTTCATGAAAAGAAGGTGTCCCTGTGATACTTGTAATAATTCTTTCACCAGAAGTCAATAGAGTGATGAAAGACGATGTGGGTAGGGAGGTTGGAAAGGCATAGAATCATAGACTTCTTATATTTTGTTCTTATTTTCCCATGTTTTCCAAGTGAATTGTCCCAGGTAACACAGATGGAACAGTGCAAAATGCAAACTGAGGCTTCCTAGATCAGTGCACCTCCCTCCCCCATCAACGACTTGGGTAAAGTCGCATTAGGAAAATGCCACTATGGATTTTATGAACTTATCAGCAGCGAGGCCTCCTGTGTGGAGCCAGAAGTCACCTAAGAGCTTTCGGTAATGGTGTCCCTTGACTACCCACCTTGGTGACTTGATCTGTAATGAGTTCCCACCTCTCCGCTGCTTGGCGATCCTAGACAGATCTTCGTCTCCCCTCTTCACCCCTCCTCACCTTACCTCTGCCCCCACAACCACTCAGCCTTCCCGTGTCCTCCGTCTCCTCTGTCTTTCTTCTTCTGTCTGTGGGGGAAGAAGTTCCCTTGTCTTTGCTGAAGGACACAGTGCTATCTGGGACAGAAAGAATCCTAGACCTGGGGTCTGCCCATTTCAATCCAAGAGCCAGGTCCCGGGCATGTGACTTTAGGCAAGTGGGGTCATCTCCTGGATTACATCTCAGTAGAAAATGGTGAGACGCCTGTCTCCCTCCCGGGTTGGTTGCGAGGCTCAACGTCCAGCACTGGGTGTGGTCGCGCAGCAGGACAGGTTCTCGCGCTCAAGAAGGATCGCTCAGGAGCCTGGCCCCTTTGGCTGGTCTTGGGCCTGTACCATTTTCCTTTCCTCTTTGCCAGCTCCTGAAGATGCCTGTTTGTGTCACCTACCACCCCACTTTAAACACACAGGTCACCTTGACATACCTAGTCACTGAAGCCACCAAACTCACCCCAGCTGCCTCCTCAGCACTCACTCATTTCTAAAGCCTGGTCCCTTTCTGGCCATGGCTGTCTAAAAGGACATAGGTGGCTTCTCCAGCCTTGTTTACACCTATGACACAGGTTGACAAGAGACCTGGAAAAATAAAAGTACTGAGGTAGGAAGACTGTGGGCAAATTCTGGGCAGAACTGGATTCCCATTTGCTTCTCTTTGTGTTGGAATTGTCTAAGTAGATGTTTCCTGGGTCCTCTCTCCTGGGATGGAGCTTTGCTGGCCCTGTCTGGAAGCATCCCACTTACCCGCTGGGGTGAGGCAGAGCTGTCTGAGGACTGCCACCCTCCAGAATTAGGCCTGCCGCTCATGGAGACAGATTGGAAAGGTTTGCCTGAGAACCACAGTCTGTGTGGCCGGATCCCACTAAAACCAAAGCTGCTCGGACGAATCCCCCTCACCTGTAGGTGCTGCCGCATGCCCAACACATGCCTTCCTCCCTGCTTTGTGATTGAGGGTGCTGACTGTAGGGGACACGGCAGTGGCGGACAAGTCTCTGCAAACGTGCTTCACAGAGCACACGTGTGTGCTGTGACTGTTGTGGATGGCGTGGAGAAACTGCAGGGTGGGTGACTCCCCAAAGTGCGAGGGCTCACCTTCGCAAAATTTTCGTAGGGCCTGCTGCTCCTCATCACAGGGGATTCCCACAACCACACACACACACACACACACACACACACACACACACACACACACTCACTCCAGCCTCCTCACCTTCCTGAACACCACCCCCACCCCACCACGTACACATGCTGCAACCTCCTCGCCTTCCCTGCGCAGCCCCCTGCCCCCAACTCCTTTATTCTTCGGAGGGGGCTGGGTGAGTAGAGCCTGTTTTCTCTTTCTTGCTGCTCACAGTTCAATGAATTCAAACAGTTGCATTTTTCTTCTTGCACATAAATAAAAAGAAAAAGTTAATATCACCTTAGAGAAAATCTGGAGAGTAGGGGGAAAAAACCATCTACAATTCTACCCACTGAAACCAACCTTTTATATTATTATATAAATTACCACTAGGATTTTGTGCTTGCCTGCTTTTGCCCCTTCCTTTCTCTCTCCTTAGGGACCCTGTCTGTGTTAACCCAGGCATGGTGACAAAGGAGCAGCAGGGAGCCCATAGACTGGCTCTGGCCTCTGGTAAACTCGGATCTCCGAAGATGATAATCACAGCAGAGATTAATGGGGGAGCTGCCCCCACTTTCCCCTTCCCTTTCTTCAAATCTTTCTTTCCTCTCTGTTTCTTACATTTTTTTTAAAGGACAAAAATAAAAATAAACAAACTTATGTCCCATAAACTTAATAAATAGTGCTTGTGAAACTGTTTCTTGTATCAAACAAAAGGAAAATCTAATTTACAAAGCATCTTCCCCTCCCCTGCCCCCATAGTTATCCAGTCTTCCTAAAAATCTGGAAAACACAGTAAACTATAAACAAGTATAATTGCTTTTACTGTTTTGATATCTTTCCTTCCATGCATTAGTTTATGTAGTTGGAATTACCATTTTACATAATTGTGTATTCTTTTTTTTTCTACTTAACATTAGAATATAAGCATTCCCCCAAGTTAATAAAAACTTGCTGGCTGCCATTTTTAATAATGACTGTAACAGTCCACTGAATGGATGTATAATTTCCTTATTGTACATTTAGGTTATACATAAAGATTCAATATTATAACCCTGGGAAGAGTACCTGGTGCCCAAAGATTTCTCTAAATTTTGGAATATTTCCCTAGGGTATAGCCTTCTAAATGGGTTGATTGGGGTATATAAACATTTTTAAGATTTGTTATATGTTATCAAATTATTTTCAATTTGTATCAGTTATACTCCCACTAGCAGTTATGAGAATGCTATCTCCCTATACTCTCAAAAGCATTAAATAACTGAGATTTTTTTTCCTAATCTTTGCTAATTCGATAGAAAAGTTAGATCATTTTGACTATTGAAATTCTTTATTACTATTGAAGTTAAACACTTTCTGTGTTTTTTAGCTATTTGCATTTTAGTGATTGTCATGAGTGTTTTACTTATTGACGATATTAATCATTGCCTGTCATTTGCTTTATATTGTATGTTTTGAAGGGAAATAGTGTAAACCATCAAGTATTTGTGGAGTGCCAGCTATGTATGATACTACACAGTACATCCTAGGGGACACAGAAACGCATAAAAGTCCTTTCCATCAAGAGGATCACCATTTCAGTGGGCAAACAGGTTGTAAAATGTGCAAAAAATTAAATAATACAAAGTAAAATTGCATAGTTGTGCAAGATGGGATGGAGTAACTCTTCAAATGAGGGCTGGCCAGCAGTCTGTTCAGGCATCTGTTCAGGGTTCTGGGCTGGGTGGGGAAGGGAGAGAGGTCATGTTGGGTAGAGGCACCAGTAAGTGCACGCAGGAGGTGGGGAAAGAGAGGACCTGTCCAGGGAGAGTTAGGAGAGGGAGCTACCTGGGTGTGGGCAGAGTGTAGGTGGAGAATTATGTGATGGAGAAAGAGATATGTCAGGATAAGGCATTTCCACTCATCCCTGTGAGCAGTAGTAGGAGCCCCTGAAGATTTTGAACTGTCAAAGGGCTGATTTGGTCAATGGATGTTTTAGGGAAATGAAGCCGGAGCACTGTGCAGAATGGGGATGGGGTGGGGATGATGTGAAAGTGAAGAAGAGCGGAGAGATAGCAGCCACGGGTGGGAGCCCAGGGAGTGAGAGCTCTGGACCAGTTTCTACTGTGCAGATGCAGTGGAAGATGTTTTCTAAAAAAGCAGTGAGGAGACAGGGGGTGTGGGATATGGTGAATTGAAACTTTTAAAAAAACATTCCCAATGCACATTAAATGTGGGTTATATAGGCAGATACAGAAAACGGTGTATTTTGAAATAGGTGCTAGGTTACCTTGAGCTGTACCTTTACTATAATCTAACTTGTTCTAAAGAGGATTGGGGGCACATTTTACAAACACACCTGTGCTACAATAAATAAAGGAGTCAAATCAAAGAAAATCTACGAGTAAAACACAAAAAAATATAGCCAAGAATAAAGTTATTTCAGGAAAAATTGCCTAGCAGCAGGCCCTGTTGGAAATTCAGTTTTGATGCCCTGACCAGTTTGGCTTAACTGTTAGAGCGTCAGCCCATGGACCAATGAGTCTCGGGTTTGTTTCCGGTCAAGGGCATGTACCTCGGTTACAGCTCCTCCCTGGCCCTGGTTGGGGTCGTATGGGAGGCAACCTGTCGATGTGTCCCTCTCACATTGATGTTTCTTTCTCTCTCCCTCCTTCTCACTCTATCTGATGATAAATAGAAAAATATCCTTGGGTGAGGATTTAAAAAAAAAAAAGAAAATTCAGTTTTGAGCTTCCTGTAGGCCAAAAAAAGAGGGAGAAAGTCATTTGCAAGTCTCATAGCATCTATAAAAAACTTTTTAAAAAATGCAATTGCGGAGGACAAATACAGCTTTTTGAGATGCTAAGAGCTGACAGTAATTCCTCCCTGAATTCCTCCTAAAAGAGGAGTATTTTATAAATGTTGGTCTAAATTAGGTTTTTCTTTTAAAAATATAGTTCCCGTCATCTGCTCTACACCACGTTGTAGAGTATGAAGACCGGTCCAAATGCAAGACGGTGGCCTTTGATTCCTCACTTTGAAATCGCCACTGGCTCTGCTCTTGGCTCCCTGCCTGGCTTGCCGTGAGCCCAAGGCTCCCAGGCTCCCGGCCCTTCAGAGCTGTGGCTGTCCTCTTCTTCCTTCATGAATGTGTCTGCTGAGAGTTTGCTGGAGACGCTGCTCCCGCCTTCATGATAGAGGGAGGCCGCCTGGTCACTCTCGTTCACATGCCTTAGTCACTGCACAGCCACTTAGCACAACCTCATATTTCTCTCGTCCTTTTCCCACTGACCGGCAGCCCTGTGAGCGCGGGGACTCACTTCTCTGGTTCCCTACTGCATCTTCAGGGCCTAGGACACTGCCTGGGACAGAGCAGGTGCTCAAAAACCTCCATGAATGGATGAATGCTGAGCTAGATATCATTTTAAAAATTTTACTTCTTTATATCTTCTGATCCCCTACATATTTTGGCCATAAATGTGTCATGAATAACAATATATGAATGTGTCATAAATAACAATACATGTCATGAATAAGATAATACTGTTAGCTTTCATTCGTTGGGCACGACTATGTGATAAGCAGTATTCTAAGCACTGTTTATGTATCAACTGATTTGATCTTCCTCAAATTCTGTGCGTTAGGGATCATTGTTCGCATTATAGAAATGAGGAAACAGAGACACCGAGAGGTTCAGTAACCTGCCCGTGGCTGCACAGCTTTGGGATGGGGCTGGGGTTTGAACCTAGGCATTCCAGCTCCAGAGTGTGGACTTGCCCTCCCTCTCACACCGCTGTCCTTAGAATGTTCTGAATGTTCCAAAGAATACAGGTCTTTCCTTTGCAGAGCTCACTGTACCTCACAGACTTGCACACTGATTTGGGAAGAGCAGGAAAGCATAGCAAACATGGTGGAACTGAGGGCCACATGCCTTCTCTGTGGTCCCAGGCCAGTCAGCAGAGAGGCTGGGAGCTGTCACTTCTGGTTGGAGCCTCTGCCCCTTGAGACCCTTCCCTCCTCCTTTATGGTTTTTTTTTTTTTTTTTTTTTTTGCTTTGCCAGAGAGACAAAGGGCTCCAGGAAGAGCCTTAGGGACCTAAATGAGGATAGATTAATGAGAGAGGTGCCAGGACAGCAGTTAGGTGAGGGTGGAGGACAGAATGCAAGAGCCAGTGATGCATGAAAAACAAGGAAGCATGCACATCCATCGCAGAGAGAGGGACAAACAGCAGGTAAGCAGAGTGGGCTGCCACAGCCAACAGTCACGCCCGTGCCTGGGCTGGCAGTGTTCTTGAAGGTGTGCTCCGTGGTCAGTGCTGGGCCCTGAGGACAGCAGACACTGGGGATCCTTTCTTGCAGGAGGAGCTGCTGCTTCTCGAATAGTTTGGCTGTGAATGAAAACTTCTTCCTACCTCTTCAGGTCCAGCCTGTCTGCATGCAGCAATCGCTGCCTCTAGGAGGTGGGGTTAGACTGGGCTGCGTATGTGAGAGAGGGACAGTGGTCCAAGTCCCAGATGGCCACTTTCTAGCCATAGGACCGTAGACAGTTCATCTCTCTCTGGGCCCATTCTCTTCCCTGCAAAGTGGAGACAATTAGTCTGCCTTGCATAGTGAGGGATAAATGAGATGTCTATATCCATGTATTTATATTACAGAACACTGTACCTAGGAAAGTGATATTATCACCATCTCAGCGATTTTTATGGATGCTTCTGGGGCATGGCCACACCCTCTCCAGAAACAGTGACAGTCCCTGCATACAAGGATGGGTATGTTCTATTTAGACTGTGTTTGTTAAAGTCCTTAGGCATAGGGTCTGGTGATAAGGATGTAAGAACGGAGAGCTGCTGCAATATTGGTGAGCTGGGCACCTGCCTCTGTGAAGTCGGCCTGCTACACTGGGCCCCGGGAGGGGGCACCTGCAATGCGGACAGTGCTCAGCACACTCTTGTCTCCTAGAGGACTGTCGGCAGAGTGGCAGTCCATGACCTCGTCCCTCTCATCCCTGCACCGGAAACAGGAAAGACGTGACATCTTTATCTAAATCCTTATACTAAATGTATCAGTGTTTATTCCGTGTCATTCCATTCATTACCTCGACTCAGAACAACCCTTTGGAGGTGGGTGTCATTGTTTCTGGGGTTGAGCTGAGGACACAGAGTTAAGAAGTCCAGTAATTTGCCCAAGGTCATGCAACTGGTTGAAGTCCGTTCTCTCCATTTTCTCCTAAGCATGCGCTCATAGGCCTTCGTGTGAGATTAAGGCACTGCTTTTGTACCTGATGGCAATTCCATGTGCCTTATGCCAAACAGCAAATTTCACCACAAGAGAAGAATTCCAAACTGAATATTTTAGTAGATTTGACATAGTTTAGTTGTAGCTTTACATCCAGGAATATGGGTGCCCCATATCCTGTGGTCTGACTATAGATCTGAGAATGACAATTTCTGGGTTCAAAGGCCAGCTTTCTCATTACCCTCCAGAAGGACCCAGATACATTCAAGCATCCAGGAACCAGGAGTCTTGGATCCTTAGCTTGACAGAGCTCCAAGCTTCATCGTAACTATTCAGAAAGGCTTCTTTCCATGTCCCAGCTTTCTTTTTAGGTAGAAATCGTGTAAAGAAGAATCCCTAGAATACAAGAACAAGATCGCTTAGAAAGGCACTACTCGCGATAGAATAATGTATTTCCAGCCCCTCCCTGCTTCTCACTGCTTGTGCTGGAAGGGTGCTTCTAGAGCAGAAGCGTGCAGGACAGTTGCTGGAAATATCCAACACTCTGAAGCCTCCTGCCGAGCCTCCTTTGTATCCCCGCTGTGTCTTATACTTTGATGTTATTTTTGTCGTTTATTTGTCACACTCAATGTCATTTATTTCCTTATACACTCGATTTGTGAACCTCTTGAGGACACAACCTCTATCTGAATCGTCTTTGTTTTTCTAGCATCTAGCAGAGATCTTTGGTATGTAGTGAGAGCTCAGATGTTTGTGTGGATATAAAATAATTGTAAGTGGCAGTCACACAGCTATACAGACCTAGCAGCCCCTGTTTCCAGGGTACCAGTGGTAGTGGGCTGGGATTTCAGAGAGAGGCCTGTAGTGACAGGTGCCTGCCCACACTGATTATAATTCTGTATAGAATAAAGAATATGCTGGAATTGAACCATTTGACTTTTCCTCTAGACTTTATGGTGTTAGTCGTGAGAAACAGCCTCTTGGCCTACCCAGTGAGATGGTTAAGGCAGGTAGAGAGTTATTCTCACATATTCCTCCCTGTGGAGCTCAGAATAAACACCACAATCTTTTTCTTCAAGACAGAAGGTCACTTAGTGGTATAATTATAGGCAGATCTTTATTTTGATTTTCATTCATATTGTTTGTGCATTACTCTGTAACCAAACAAGAAAGGCGAAAGGGCCCCTTGAGGCAAAAGCAAGGAAATGTCTTTCTCATTGCGTGAAAGTGCCGGGCCAGAATGTTCCCGGATCCACCACTGCTCAGCCCTGCGTGCCTTCCGTCTGGGGGCTGGCGGAGTGTGGGGGCACCGGGTGGAAAAGCAGGCAGGCTGACCTTGGCCGAAGCTTATATGCAGACAGGGGAGAAGAGGAAAAAAATATCCGAGTCTTCCCAGCTTTCATCACACCCCTGAACGTGCCTGGTCCTACCAGCAGCCCTGGGCCCAGCGCTGGTACATTCAGCAATCATGTCTGACTGTCTTGACAAGTGTCGCCCCAAGGAGAAGAGGACAGAACTGCTAGGAATGTCCTCTTCTCCCCCAGATGGGCTACCGGGGAAGAACAGGGCTGAGTGTTCTGGAGAAGAGTGGGCGGGGCTGGACACGGTCCAGTGCTTTTCTTCTGCTGTTTCAGGGACCTTCATCCTCACGGGGAGGGAGAGGTGGCCATGAGGGCTGACTCAGGCTCTGTTGCTGTGTGAATGTGGGCAAGATTCTCCACCTCCCGCAGATTTTGCCTCACCCTCCAACATTGGGAGAGCTGGACTAGATGGTCTTTTAAAGGTTTCCCAGTTCTTACAGCTGCAAATGGCTTAGAGTGACTGGTCTGTCCTGTGGGAGAGGCAGCTGGGGCTGGAGCTGTACCCACAGCAGTTTTCAACAGACCTGGGTGGTACGCAGGGACTGTGATCTCAGGTTCTTTATGTGACTTGGCCATGCATCCATTTTCCCATTGATAAGACAGGGATCATGATCCCTTTGTTAGTTCAAACCGTGTATGTCCTGGGGTCCTGCCAAATAGGATGGTGCACACCGACAAGCAGCTAGGCAGGTGTGGGTAAGAGCTGTGTGCTGGGTGCTAGATTCTTGCTTTATATACATTCAAATTTCACAAAACTCTGGGATGGTAGGTATTCCTATTCCCTCTCCCATTTTTAGATAATCAAAGAAGTTAAATGGTTTGTCCAAGGTTACCTAGTTGGTTAAGTGGCATAGCCAAGAAAAGAACTGGACCTGTTCTAGTCCACTACTATTCTGTTCCACCTGGGCTCTTATTTAAAACATCCTTATTAATTGGACTGTATCAAAATGTAAAGCTGTCGTGCACCAAAGGACACTATAAGCGGAGTGAAAAGGCAACACACAGAATAGGAGAAGATATTTACAATCATATATCTAATAAGGGATTGCTATCTGAAATATATAAAGAATGCCTACAGCCCTGGCTGGTTTGGCTCAGTGGTAGAGCGTTCACCCGCGGACCAGTGAGTCGTGGGTTCGATTGCGGCCAAGGGCACACGCCTTGGTTGTGGTTCGTCCCCGGCCTTGGTCGGGGTCGTGCAGGAGGCAACTTGTCGATGTGTCCCTCTCACGTCGATGTTTCTCTCTCTCTTTCTTTCTCTCCCTCTTCCTTTCTCTTCCACTCTCTCCCTCCCACTCTATCTGAAGATAAATAGAAAAATATCCTCAGGTGAGGATTAAAAAAAAAGAATGCCTACAACTCAGCAATGACAAAAAAATTGATTAAAAAGTGGACAAAGGGCCTGAATAGACATTTCTTTTTTGTTTTGTTTTTATTTTTTGTTGTGTTTTTTTTGGTACGTGCCCCTAGCGGGAACCAAACCTGGGACTCTCTGGTTCTCAGGCTGATGCTCCAACTACTGAGCCAAACCGGCCAGGACTGAATAGATATTTCTTTAAAGAAGATATACAAATGACCTAAAAGCACATGAAAGGATGCTCAACATCACTAGTTATTAGGGAAATACAAATCAAAACCACAATGACATGTCACTCCAAACCCATTTTCAAAAAATCAGAAAGTAACAAGTGTTGGTGAGAATGGGGAGAACTTGGAACCTACGTGTATTGCTGGGAATGTAAATTGGTGCAGCCGTTATGGAAAACAGTATAGCAGTCACTAAAAAAATTAAAAATAGAATTTCCAGATAATCCAGTAATTTCCCTTCTGGATATGTACCAAAAGAAGTGAAGGCAGGGTCTCAAAAAGATATGAGCTCACCCATGGGCATAACATCATCATCATCATCATTATTATTATTATTATTATTATTTTATCCTCTCCTGAGGACAGTTTTGCATTTATCTTCAGATAGAGTGGGAGGGAGGGAGGGAGGGAGAGAGAGAGAAACATTGATGTGAGAGAGACACATTGACTGGCTGCCACCCACATGACCCCAACCGGGGCCGGGGACAAACCGCAACCAAGGTACGTGCCCTTAGCAGGAACCGAACCCGGGCCTCTCTGGTCCGTGGGCCAACGCTCTAACCGCTGAGCCAAACCGGCCAGGGCCAAAGCAGCATTATTCACAATAGCCCAAAGTGGGCACAACCCACATGCCCCCAACAGATAGGTGGATAAACAAAATGTGGTATGTACAAACAAGTGAATATCATTCAGCCTTAAACATGGATGGACCCTGAGGACATTTTGCTAAGTGAAATAAACCAGTCGCAAAAAGACAAATACTGTATGATTCTACTTAGATGAGGTACCTATGTTAGTCAAATTCCTAGAGACAGAAAATAGAATAGAGGTTCCTGAGGCCGAGGAAATGGGGAATGGGAGTAGCTGTTTAGTGGGGACAGAGTATCAGTTTGCAAGATGAATGAAGAATTTTGGACATGAACGGTGGAGATTGCTGCACAGCAGTGTGAATGTACTTATAGGCACTGAACTGTATACTTAAAACTGGTTAAAATGGGCCCGGCCAGTGTGATTCAGCGGTTAGAATGTCGGCCTGTGGACCAAAGTGTCATAGGTTCGATTCCCCACCCCCAGGGCTGTGTGGGAGGCAACCAATCGATGTATATGTGTGTGTCTCTCTCTCCCTCCCTCCCTTCCTTCCACTCTATCTTAAAAAAATCAGTGGAAAAATATCCTCAGGTGAGGATTAACAACAACAACAACAAAAAAGGTAAAAATGGTAAATTTTATGTTATATATATATATTTACCACCATTTTTTAGACGTTTTCACCCACATACACACACATGACATGCCATTATCAGAATGGATCGAACCCTTCATGGACAGTATAATTCAGGCTGGGCTGATGACAGCGTTAGTCACCGGATTACTCGGGTGTGCACAAGAGGAGACCCAGAAACCGACATCACCATCTTCTCTGGATCTCTGGAAAACTCCAACTCAAATTAAGAATGTCAGTAAAGTGCCGTTTTTTGTAAAGAAAGAAAATTCATATCAATAAGATTGAGGGCATGTCTGTGACATTTGTGAAAGTGGCTGGAGGAATGATGATCTAATTCGGAGCCTGTGGTATGGATGGATGGTCTGAGTTCACGGTAGGTGTGTATTTACCTCGGGGTGAGGGTGGTGCGTGTCAAGGAGCTGGTCATTATCCTGCAGAGCAGTGAAATTAAGGTACCGTGAGCAGTCTATGTGGCTGTATTTTCTTGCATTTTGTGTAGTGAGCATGTATTATAACGGCAGAACATAAATAAATATAATTAAAAGTGGTTTTCACCGTCAAAGACCTGTGGATAGTTATCTGGAATCTAATTACGTGTTAGAAATGCTGATGCAAGAAGACGTGATAGAAATTAGAAATGACATAGTGGCTGGGTGAGGGGGTTGACTGGAAAGGGGAACTTTTTGAGGGGATCAAAACCTCTTATGTCTTGTTTGGTGGTATTACACGGTATATAAACAGTTGTCAAAACTCAAGGCTTGCCCCGGCCAGTTTGGCTCAGCGGTTAGAACGTCAGCCTGCGGTCCAGAGAGACCCAGGTTCGGGTCCCGCTAGGGGCACGTACCTCGGTTGCAATTTGTCCCCGGCCCTGGTTGGTCATGCGGGAGGCAGCCACTCAATGTGTCCCTTTCACGTCGATGTTTCTCTCTCTCTCTCTCTCTCTTCCTCTCTCTCCCTCCCACTCTATCTGAACAAAAAAACAAAAAAAAAGGAAAAATGTCCTCAGGTGAAGATAAAAAAAAAAACACAAAAAAGAAAACTCAAGGCTCTGAGTGCTTAAAGTCTGTGCATTTATTGCATGTTAATTATATTTCAGTGAGACAGTAAGAAGCCCAGGAAGAGAAGAAAACATGACTGCAAACAATCGCCGGTCTGTTTTGCATCACTGGCAGGCAGAGGGCGAAAAGACAGCCAAGGACCTGTGCCAGCCAACACCAGGGCTCTTGCCCAGGACAGTCCCCAGCACCCCAGTGACAGCGCTCACTGAGAGCTGCTGGCCAGGGGCACATGCTGCTAGACAGCGTATGTGCTGAGCAGAGAGGGAGGAAGCTGACCCGGGAAGTCCAGCCTGTCGTTGGCAGCTGGGAGGCTGATGAAGCCGGCAGGGCGGTGGGCAGAGGGCTCATAAAGAGGGCCATCTGGTGTAAGGCCTTTGAGGCATTGCTGACTCTAATGGGACCTTAAATGACAGAACAAAGCCCAGCTTTAGCAGGCCTGCAGCACGCTCAGCATCAACATAGCGGGACTGATGGTCGAGCAGGGCCAGGCGTGTGTGCAGGATTGATTTTAGCATTTCCTCTCCGGGCTTCTGTGACCTCAGAGCCCACAGTGATGTTCTCCTAAGAATGGATAGCCTTCAGTGGCCTTATTATTCACCTGTTTCTTAATAATGTGCCGACTGTGACATCTTTGCACAAAGACCTATATCTCCCTGGCTAAAAATGGATTTTTTTTTTAATGGCACATTGAAGTGAATAAATTTCAGTGTCTCCTTTGCAGCCCAGGGGTTAAGTGTGAAGACCCTGGACTCTGACAGGCATGGGCTTGAATCCCAGCTCTCCCATGTAACAGCTGCGTGACTGAGCTCAGCCTCATTTACTGTAAAATGGAACAATAGACCCCACCTCAATATTGTTGGAAGGATTAAATAAAATAATGCGTTCCAACCTCCTAAGGGTTCCTGATGTGTAATAAGAGCTTAATGTTAGCTAGTGTTGACATTAACAGGAGAGCTCAGAACGCATATTTTGCTATCAACAGATCCTTTTAAATAACAACATAGCAGTAACAAGGCCCCAAGGATCTGCTTGGAGGAAGCATTCACTCCTTATTTAGAGCTTTTTAAGGAGCTGTCCCTGCGAACGAGGTTTCTGCTTTTGGAGACCCATTCAGCTTAGCCGCTTTCTCGCTCCGTCTGCGTTTGCGCCTCGCAGGGGGCAGACTCGGCTGGAGGGACTTCCTCCCGCGTGCAGGTACATCCAGGATGCCCATTCACACTTGAACGCTTCGCTTCGTTGAAAATGGGTCTTGGCTGTGCCTGGCCTGCCGCTTACTGGCATTTTTTGTTTGGCTCCTCCGAGTACCTGTTTTGCATTTTTACTGAATTCTGGTGCTTGCTCTTGATTCTGTTTGAGTTTCAAAAGTGTTGCTTCTGAAATTTCCCTCTGGCACCACGACCACCCTGGTCCCGGCTTTATGTTTTAGCAGCTCTGGGCACGGTGCCTGCTTTGTGTTCTGGCCCCGCCACTCACGCTGTGACAGACTCTCTGATTATAGACTTGGACTTCTGAATGATTGATCTCGGATTCTGAGCCTTCAGGAGCCTGCAGTTTAAATCGGGTTGCTCGTCTGTGTATTTAAAGCTCTTGCACTTGCTCTCGATCAGTTTGGCTCCATCACAATGAAGCTTCTCTGGTTTCTATTTTGATACTGTGTGTTCATTTGACGTGGAGGTGAGTAACCCTGCTTTTTATAGGCTGCCTGGTGACAATAGGAAACGGGACGTATTGTGTAGAGCTGGAGAAAGCCTACTGTGTTGTAAATCCTGAATCCTGATTTCTAGTTCTTAGCTCCAAACTTAAACCAAATCGCCAGGGAAATTTCTAACACTGTATTGTTTTCAAGTGATAGATTCTACTCTCCGTGCTGCAAACTCTTTGAGGGTCGAAATTACTTATTGGAAGTCTTCATATCCCCGTAGTTCATGTGTACTTAAAATTAAAAATCGAATGCCTTGATGTACGGAGCAGTAGGTATTCCGATGGATGAATTTCGGGTGAGTGTATTCCCACCTGGGCTCAGAACACCCTGCAGAGAGATACACACATGAGCGTTAAGTTCCCCCCTTGTCCTCATTTATTGGGATCCTCTGGGCTTAAAGGGCCTACAAAGTACTTCCTTCCATAAATACACTACTTAAGCTGATAAAAAATGCTTATAAAGTGAGTATCTATGAAATTATAAAATAAAATACCAGCAGTGCTCTGTTCATGGTAATTAATTCTGTCATCAAAGCTACAAGACATAGCTGGGGTCCTAAGACCACACTTGAAGCCGAAGATGTCAGGGTCATGTCAGAAGTCTACCCTGGCCCAGGGGACTGCACCTGCCAAAGCAATGTGTCCACCACGGTCGCTGCATAGACAAGCCAAGCATTGCCTTTCTTGTTAAATAAGTGATTCGTGTAATATTTTAGGTTGCTTCTAAACCAGCAGTCATTGAAGGTGAGATTACACCTCTCCTCCCCTCTTAATACAACCCACACTATTTGAGATTCCAATGTCAG
Organism: Tadarida brasiliensis; assembly: GCA_030848825.1. Classification (NCBI taxonomy): domain Eukaryota; kingdom Metazoa; phylum Chordata; class Mammalia; order Chiroptera; family Molossidae; genus Tadarida; species Tadarida brasiliensis. The sequence goes on along the minus strand of CM061270.1, from coordinate 64,132,935 downwards.
CTCTACTGAAAACCTGTCCAGAAGGTGACCAGTGGAGGCCTGACTGCGGAGCCCTACGCCTTCGCCTTCTTCTCGGTTCTCACTATTTTATCCTCTCCTGTTTCCACTTTCTGAAACTCACCTCCCCCTCACACTGCTGCACCCGGTGCCCTCTGAGTCCTCACCTCCCGTGGGGTTGCAGGCCTCCTTTTGCCCCTTCCTGTACAGATGCTATGAGGTTCTGCCATCCCCTTGTGTCTAAACGTCTCCCCTAGAAAGTCCCTCCACGTGCCCTTCAGCTGTCAACTCTCTTTGGTGACTTTCACATGTGAAAGGAGGGACAGGGGCCGAGTTCAGCCTGTGCTTAGCGCATCGCATCTCTGGTCCTCTACCCTGATCCCAAATGTCATCACTTGGCTCCGGGGCAGGTGAGGCACCAATCAGAAGCCTCTGCTTCCTTTCCGACTTCCCTTGTCACTTACCTACCACTTCACTGGGGCTAGAGGCTGCATGTGCCCCGTCCACCCATGTCGCACACTCACCACCTTTGTCACACCACAAGTGGACACTTCTAGTTCAGGGTCTGGTCCTGCTCCTCTGCCAGGACAGTCCCGTTCTTAGTGGCATGTTGGGAGGGTCAGCCAGCCCATGCTCCATCTGTCTGTCCATTGGCAGCAGATTCTTTACACATGCTAAGACACAGTAAAAGGTGATAGTGGCTGTTATTTGGTAGAATGACAGTTCTCCCCTCTTGGCCTGACACTGGGGGCATTTCACCACCTGGCCACTCCCTGGTGCTCCAGCTTTCCTATCACTGCCCTAGACAGACTGAGCCACTGATTTCTCTCTGAATGCTCCCTTGCATTGGCTCCTCTGAGCTTTTGCTCATGCTGTTCCCACTTCCTGGAATTCCCTCCCTTCTCTTCTTTGTCAACATATTATCTGTGCCTCACATCTATTGGGAAACATCTCAACGGAAATGACACCTCCACCCTTGGAAGTCCCAGCATGCTGGCTCAAGTGACACTTGTGCTTCCTTTTGTTATGGCTGCTTGGGCTCATGCCTAAGGGGACAGGGACTGTGCATTCTGTTATTTTTCATCTTCCACCGAGTCTAACATACTCAATGCATTTGTGTGGCATGCATGTGTGTGTGCATAAATAAGTGAAATGACTCCCAGGTCTTTAACCAGCCCCAGCAAGACCCAAGCTGAGCAAGTATAGAAAACAGTGTGTGTGTTTTAAACTCTTGGATTCCAAATCTTTGAACAGCGAGTTTTTCTCATCAGATTTTGTGAGGCATTTTATCCTGAAGAGAAAATGGGAGAAACATTCAAAAGTATATTTATTTAAAATTAAATGAGTAGTAAAACATTTTTGTTGAGGGAGGAAATTAAAAACTGAAGCTCTAAGTCAGAGCTGATCAAGAGAACTTTCTACAATGGTTTCTATATCTGTGGGTCCAATAGGGTGGCCATGAGCCACATGTGGCTGCTGAACACATAAAATGAGGCTAGTGTGCCCAAGGAACTGAATGTTAAATATTATTGAATTAAATAACCAGAGGTGACTAGTGGCTACCTTGTCCCCTCATCCCTAGGTCCCCAGCTCCAGTCCCCACACTGGACGTGATCACTGAGAACTCTGTCCTGTGTATCTTTACGGATCTTGGAGCATTGACAGCTTATTTTATACACATATTTACACACGCACCAAGTTTGTTTGGACTGTGAGTGCTCCACACAAATGGTATCATGTCATACGTGTTCTGCAGCCTCCTTTGTAATTGACAGAATGTTTGCAGAGCTATCTGGGGCAGTGCTCATAGGTCTGCTGTATTTATTCCAGCAGCTGCATAGTGCAGTGTCCATTGCAGGAGGTTCCCTGGTTTACAGTATCTAGCCAGTCCCCTGTGTGTGAACATTTAGGTGGTTTCCAAACAAAGCCACCAATCCATTCTTACTGTATCTGCTTCCCTGCGCACATGAGCGATTGCAGATACTATGCGTGGGATTTCTGAACCAAGGGGAGGAAAGGGATCCATGGACACCCCCACCCCCGTGGTCCTCCCAGCTCTGGTTCTCCTCGACCAGGCGTGGGGGGTCTGGGCTGACCTACCGCACCAGCCCCCATGTCTGAGATGGTCCTGGGGAATTGTTATTGTTATTGTTATTATTTTGTCAGAAACTGGCAGCCGGGTTCTCCTCCGATCTTGGTTTTCACTCCCAGCGCTGAGAAGCTGAAACCTAGATTTTAATCACACAGGCTGTTATGGACTCTGAAAATGCTGAGACATTAATAACAATTTGAAGATGATAGACACGGACAGCCTTCATCTGCAAGCTGAGTTCAGTGCAGACTGGAGGAAACCTTGGAATGTTCTGCGCCTCCTTTTTAAGTGATTTTCAAAGCACATTCATTCTACCCATCCTGGGGCACAAATATAAGAGAACTGGGTCTAAAGGCCCATCTATTCGCTAGCATTTGCTACTGGGTATTGCGCAGTAAGTAAGACAAAGATTCATGCTTTGATCTGTATGGGAGTCACTTTCTAATGAGGCAAAGGAATAGCTGGAAGTCAGTGTAAATTAAAGTGAGAAGAGAAGCTGGTGCTTGTTTCTGGTGGCCACAGTTCATCTTATCCAGCGCTTCCCAATGCCCCCAGTTGGAGCAAATATGTTGAAATAAAAATTATTGAAGATGCCATACCAAGTTTTTCCCCAGTAGTCATTTTAAAATTCAGCCTGGAGGAGTTAGTGATACCTGAACTGGGATTAAAAATGGAGGTGGAGCCCTGGCCGGTTTGGCTCAGCGGTTAGAGCGTCGGCCTGCGGTCCAGAGAGACCCGGGTTCGGTTCCCGCTAAGGGCATGTACTTCGGTTGCAGTTTGTCCCCGGCCCTGGTTGGTCGTGCAGGTGGCAGCCACTCGATGTGTCCCTTTCACGTCGATGTTTCTCTCTCTCTCTCTTCCTCTCTCTCCCTCCCACTCTATCTGAACAAAAAATGAAAAAATGTCCTCGGGTGAGGATAAAAAAAAAAAAAAAAAAATGGAGGTGGATGAAGTGATGAATAGCAGGTAACAATATCTTTTAAATTGGAAATGTCCCCCATAGCCAGGAGTGGGAATGGCCATTGTCTAGCAAGGAACTGAGGAGGGGAGAAAGGAGTGTGAGTGAGAACAGGTAAGGGGCACAGAGGCTCAGAAGGAACAGACTCTGCTAACCAGGCTTCCAGACCAGCAGAATTGGGCGGGGTGGGGATTGGAACTATGTATACAGTGTCCGTGGAAATGAAAACAAAGGAGAAAACTCACTGTGGTTTGGTACTCCAGTGGGTCTGGCTGTTTTCTTTTCCCCACACCCCCTGCCCTATTTTAATAACAATTTCCATAGTTTGGGGCATACTGCAGATCGAGTTTAGTATAGACCTTTCTCATTAAACACTCCACCCTAGGAATTTTTCCATGATATCACCGATTCTACAAAATTATGCCAGTGAGGTTTGCACTTCGATTGTTTATTCAAATACATTTCAGCCAGCCAGCTAAGTTTACCATTGAGTTCCTATGTTTACAAACGCTTCAGTGAGAGTGTATCCTGGGCTTGGGAGGAGTGGACATCTGAAAAACAGAGTGCTCATGCTGGAAGGCTCCCTCCATTGTCTCCCCTCCAGATTTTTCATCAGCTTTCGCATTGATTTTACTGGGCAGTGTCCAGACTCTGGCCCCGATTCCCCTTCTTTCTCATGGCCGATCTCAAAGCGCGCACGTCCCTCTGGAGATGTGATGTTACTGATGCTGCCATCCCACAGTGGTGGGTGAGTTTCTAATCCAGTTTCCAGAGCAACGTGGCCAGTGGCATGCCACTGGGGGTCCGGGTGAGGCCTCCATTGTTGTCACTGATTCCGAGCTTTGGACTCCCCCCCCCCCCGCCCCGTGCTGACACAGCTGCAGGTTGTCCGCACTCAGGGGTGGCCCACCTGCCCTTCCTTTCTCTTCTCCTTTGCCACCTCCCTTGCTCTGGCCCTTGTTTTCCTCTGCCTCGGTTTCTGCTCCTTTTCTTGGAGGCCTTCCTTCATCCATTCTCTCTGAACTCCAATTCAGCCGGATTGCTGGGGGCTGGTCTTCCTAATACACTCTGCTCATCTTCTCACATCTCCTTTTCAACAAACCCTCAGGTACCACCCCCTCACCTACTGGACAAAGACGGAGTCCTTCCCTGGGCAGTCAGAGGCTCTGTGGCCGTGGCACTCCGTGTACACTCAGCCATTCCTGTCCCTGACGAGGCAATTCACAGTCTTGAGTCTTAAAAATATTCTAAATTTCTGACACAGTTTCTGGAAATTTATCCCAAGGAAATAATTCAGAAAGTGAAAAATGCTGTGAAGTACACAATATTATTATTACTTTTTATTTTTATTTTTTAGTCCTCACCCGAGGATATTTTTCCATTTTTGTTCAGATAGAGTGGGAGGGAGAAAGAGGAAGAGAGAGAGAGAGAGAGAGAGAAACATCAACATGAGAGGGACACATTGACTGGTTGCCTCCTGCACGACCCCAATCAGGGCCAGGGACGAACTGCAACCGAGGTACATGCCCTTGACCGGAATCGAACCCGCGACTCATTGGTCCGCGGGCCAATGCTCTAACCACTGAGCCAAACCGGCCAGGGCACAACATTATTCTTAATAGCACGAAAGTGTAAACAAGATAAATGCCAAGTAAAATGACAAAGGTTCTGTAAATTATTACAGATCTCCTCGCTGGAATTTTAAGCCACATTAAAAATGATCATTATGATGACAATTCAGCGACAGGAAAAATGCTTGTGAAAACAGGGTGAAGGGACCAGAGAGCTCATTTGTGAGCACCTGCTGTGTACCAGCTCATGCTAGTGCTTTGCTCGTCTCCCACAGGCGGGGAAACAACACAGGGTTGGGATGACCCATCTGAGGTCACAGAGGTCATAGTCCCAGTTTTGTTTAATTCTAAACAAAACTGTATCTACATGATGATACATTCCTCTGTGAGTGTGCGCCTCCCTCCCCTGAGAAGTCTTCCTTTGCCAACCCAGCCTAAGCAACGTGCTTTCTCCTCTGAGCTGCCGTAACACATGCAGCTTTCCTTGAGAAGGGTCAGCCCACCCAGGCCGGCTTACATTCTATTTATTGATTGTGCCTTTTCTCTCCAACTAGACGGTCAGAGCGATGAAAGCCAGACCTGTGTCTTGGTTGTTGTTGTTTTTTTAATCCTCACCCGAGGATATTTTTCCACTTATCTTCAGATAGAGTGGGAGGGAGGGAGAGAGAGAGAAACATCAATGTGAGAGAGACACATTGACTGGCTGCCTCCCGCATGACCCCAACTAGAGCCAGGGACCGAACTGCAACTGAGGTACGTGCCCTTGACCAGAATCGAACCCAAGGCTCTTTGATCCATGGGCCAATGCTCTAACAGCTGAGCCAAACCGGCCAGGGCAGACTTGTGTCTTGGTAAAGCTTCATATCCCCAGGCAGCCTGCCCTTGGCACACTGGGGGCCATAATAGGTGCTCAATATACAAGGCAGGACAAAAGGAGGTTTACAGTTGTGAGTACGCAGAACACAGAGTTTATTCTTGCATTGTTATTTATTAATTATTGTATTCTTTGCCATACAACAACTGTAAACCTACTTTTGCCCCACCCTGTATGTGTTGCCAAACCGTATTCCTCCCTCCAGTGGCAGCCGGCCTAGAGTGGGGCTGGCTGGTCGCTCAGAGGGGGTGGGAGGGGCTGGCCCCAGGCTGGCTCTTGTGCCCCTGCAAGCCCCTCAGAACGATGCTAAGCTCTCCTGCCAGTTACTGCTTCCACTCGAAGGAAGTGTCTTTGCCTTTGTTATATGCCAACTTTTTAAAAACTTATTTTGAAATATTGATTCATAAGTAGTTACAAAGAAATGTAGACGGAGAGCCCATGTACCCTTCATCCAGCCTCCCAGTGTTAACATCTTCATTACGATAGCTCAGTATCAATACCAAGAAATTGACATCGGTACAATCCACAGAGCTTGTTCAGATTCTATCATCAGTTATATAGAACTTTAAAAAAGAATCCATCTTAGAAAGTGTCTTTTTCTAATTGAGCACATTTTCTTCATACACCCCTGCCTAAAGATTTACTCACTTCAGATCTTTAGAGACCATTGCTCTGAAATCATAGGGCCTCTCTTGCTCTGTTCCTGACTCTGTTCCTTGCTCCCTGTGTGATCTTGGGTAAATTAACTACCTTCTCTGAGCTTTGGTTTTCTCATCTGAAAACGTTAACCTTATGGGATTTTTTTTTCTTTTTTATTCCTCACCCAAGGATATTTTTCTACTTATTATCAGATAGAGTTGGGGGGCAGGGAGAGGAAGAGAAACATTGATGTGATAGAGCCATATCGACTGGTTGCCTCCTGCACGACCTGACCAGGGCCAGGGACATACCACAACGAGGTACGTGCCCTTGACCGGAATCGAACCCGTGATTCATTGGTCCCAGGGCCGACGCTCTAACCGCTGAGCCAAACCGGCCAGGGCTCACGGGATTTTTTTAAAAGTGCAAAGTGCTTAATTAAGTTAGGCATATAATATAATAGGCACTCAGGAAATGTCAGTGTTTTCTTTCCACCCTCTTGCTATATGGCAAGCCCTCTTTTTGTCACAATTCAATAAAATCTTTCTCTTTTAAATAATGTTCAAAATTAGTCTCCTCTGACACTTTCCCATCCCATCTCTAGTTACCTCAGCAGTCCCTCTCTGTGTACGTGTAACATTTAATTAGTATGATCCTGATGACAGGTTCCACATTCCTGCTGAATACATTTTCATTTCTATTTTTACCCATCAATGGCACGAGGTCTTTGGGGGCAGAGACCTCAGTGCTTTCATTTCTACAAGTCAGCCTATTGGATAAAAGCCCAGGTTTGGTGCCAGCTGTAAAACAAGGATAATCATATCAACCTCGGAGACGGTTTGTGAAGATGAAATGGACGAACGCAGGTGGAAACACTTAGCAGAGCGGGGGCACAGACAAGCTCAAAACACAGCTGCCGCCGCTGCTCGCGGTGACGGCCCCTCGGTGGTGTTTCTGCTGGGAGCCTGTCCGTGGGCCTCTGAGAGGTGAGGTCTGTCTGCCTCTGCTGTCTAACAGCTGTTTGTGCTTCACCCTCCAAGTATAAAGTAAAGCTGAAAGGCTTTGAGGGCCATTCTTGCTCTGAAATTCCATTTTATTCTTTCTTGCCTACTCTTTCCTCAGTTTTCATAGTAATTATTATAATAATATTGATCATGATAATAGCTAATCATTTTTTTTAATCCTCACCCGAGGACATTTTTTTCATTTATCTTTAGATAGAGTGGAGGGGAGGGAGGGAGAGAGTGGAAGAGAGAGGGAGAGAGAGGGAGAGAGGGAGAGAGAGAGAGAGAGAAACATCAATGTGAGACAGACACATCGACTGGTCACCTCCTGCACAACCTCGACCAGGACCAGGGACAAACCACAACCGAGGCACGTGCCCTTGGCTGGAATTGAACCCACAATTCTTTGGTCCGCGGGGCAACACTCTAACCGCTGAGCAAAACCGGCCAGGGCAATAGCTAATCATTTTTGAGTGCTTATTATATGCGAGGAACAGTTCTAAAAACTTTCTTGTGTTAACTTATCTCGTCTCCTATGAAGTAGGTTCTGTTATTCCCATTTCACAGATGAGCGGCCTGAGGCACAGAGACTTGAATACCTTGCCTAAGTTTGCACAACATGTGAGAGCTGGAACTGGGGTGCCTGCCTCCTGAAAAGAGCTGGGTTACATTTTTCCCACTGTTAGTAGTTCTGAAAGACAAAGAATGGACAACCATTCTGTTAATTTTTATCTATGATTCTCTTGAAGAGTGATATCAAAGCCCAGGGAAGCTTACAGTTGGCAAACAATTGAAGCCCTGACATTAAATCAACTGGACACATTTCTCTCTTTTTAAATCTCCATCCTCAATTAAGGTGGCAGTCAGATCAACCAAGATCGGCTGGGAAGCAGTGAGCATACCAGAAGTGCAAAGAGCCCCGGAAGGTCAGGCTGCTGCCAGCTGCTGGTTTGTCTGTAAATTCAGACGCCCACGGGCCCGACCTGTCTCCCCAGGGAGAATTCAGCTGCTGTTTAATTCCCCTTCCAATAAAATCTGTTTGGAAACTCCTTCCCAAACTCATTTTCCTCAGCATTTCCTCTTGGTCTCTTCGATCCCAGATCTTCCCCAGACGAGGAGAAACAGGGCTTGGCCCTGGCAGACGCCCCCTGCACTACAGCCCCACGGCGCCATTTGACTTCTTTATCACCAATAAGACCAAACCAGGCTCTCCCCGTCTGACTCCCGGCTTTAATCACCCAGGGCAAATTGCCACATCATTCAGAATAATGAAAAATTGGAAACAGCAATGGGAAATGATTAAATAAATCAGAGTCTGGTCAAATGATGGAATAGTAAGTAGCCATTAATGTGAGGTTCTGAAAAATATTTAGTGAGAAATTAGATGCTCACAATATAAGAAGAAGAGAACAGATTTTTACACTATACTGTCTGATCCCGATTGTATGCATGTATTTAAAAATATGCATAAACACAGAAACAAAAACTAGAACAAATACACTAAAATTTTAATAGTTAATTATGAATAGTGTAAGTGATGTTTCCGTTCATTTTTATTTTTTCTTATTTTACAGTCTTATACAGGAGCATGTATTCCTTTTTAAAAATCAGAAATAAGGAAAAAGAGGAAAGGGAACCTTTTTACTTTTCTTAAAATGTTCCCCTTTGAAGGGCTGTTGATTTTTCCTTTCATGGATTTGCCAGTACTTACCAGCTCGCTATACCCCTAGAGATCCAGCTCAGGTCTTGCCTCTTCCAGGAAGCCTTCCTAGACTTACTGGACTCCCAGCGATGTCTTCAGTTGTATGGACTCCTTAGTCTCATTGTGACACATCATCAACTTTAAATGTGTGTGTCAAGTGTCCTCGATAGAAAGTTTTGTGTGTGTGTTATTTTTAATGGCAGACCTATATATTTTTAACTTCCTCCTCTTCCCCACCCTACCCAGAAAGTACTGTGCAAACTACTGAGGTTCACTTAACATCAGCTGGACACAAAGCCTGGTCCTCACCGGAGGCACTTGAGTCTGACGCCCCTTTCTGAACTTTGTTCTGTTTCCTCCAATTCATTTGAAAGGGGTGTCTGTGCCATTGGCCCTCGGTTAAATTTTACTGTAAATTGTTTAAAAAGAATTCAGTTTGCTTTGTTAGGGATGATCAAATCCAGCCCTTGCCTTTACAAGGGGATTGTCATGTTAAGAAAATAAATATGAACTATTTTGAGCAAAAAGGCATTATTCTTGGTGAATGGGGATAATGGCACTGATGTTTATAAAAAGGAAACCAGGGGCTAGGAGAGGAGGTGACTTCTCTGGGTCTCACGCTGATCAAAGACATTACAGATCATGCCCCTTTCCTCGAGTCCTGCTGGGATACTGTACCGAGGTCCAAAGAAAATGGACCTGAAGAATATACGATTTATCTGAGGGGAAAAAACATGGGTCACTGAAAGAACTTAGCCTGAGTGGTGGAAGATTGTGTAGAATAATATGGTTCAAGGTACATACAGAAGTCAGCCAGGGGGGAGAAGTGATGCCTAGAGTGTGTGTGTGTGTGTGTGTGTGTGTGTGTGTGTGTGTGTGTGTGTGTGGTGGGGGCGGGGTGTTAGCTGGAGGGCTTCCAAGGAGGACTCAGCAGGTGCCAGGGTCTGGGAGGCCCCTGTGTGTGATGATTTCAAGGCCCCAGCTCAGTGGCTCTGACTCTCCTGCCCTTCACCATTTTTAGTTTCTGCCTTATCACTGTCACCTGAACACCTTGTCATCCACAGCTGCGGGGCTCTCCTCAGCTGATGGCTCCCCCAGTCCACTCCTCCCACCTCCCAGGCCTTCTCATGCTGGACTCTGAAGTGGCCTCCAGCTGCCAGACAAGGGCTGTTCTAGGAGACCAAGCAGGAGCCAGAGGCCTAGCTACAGCAGAAGGGCACAGCCCCTCCACCCCCCACCTTTATGGGCCATCCTGTGTTGACTACTAAGTGGAAGGGCTGACATTTAACATAACAACAAGCCACTTTAACTGCTTGACTATAAAGCAAACGAAATCAACCAAAGATTTGCCTTAAAACTACATATACAATAAATTGAAGCCAGGAGACTGGCCAAGTAGCATTTACAAGGACAGGATCTCAAGTATCAAGGAAATGTCCTAGTGATGGTGGCTATGGCAAAGGAGAGCACAGGATGAACCTAAGAAATTGTTGAGAATATATTTTGGGGAAAGTAATGGGAGAATTAGGGGAGAGAGAGTCATGGCAGAGAGGAACATGCTATGTGACCTTGGGCAGGGCACTAAACCTCTCTGATCCTGCTCCTTTATCTGTCAAATGAGAACAATAGTAATGCCTTAGTGGTTGCTATGAGTATCATCTGAAATATTTGTCAAGTGCTTAGCACGGATCAGTCGAGGTAACAGGATCAGGCAAGCAGAGCAAGAGAACAGGGCTGCAGTGCATGAGAGCAGTGGGGAGACAGGTGCTGCTGGCGGACCAGATGACAGGGCCAGAGTTCATGGAGGCTGCCAGCTGCCGTGCGGCCTGCATGGGCCAGCTCTCACCCTGGCTGAGCACCAGGATCACAGAACACCTCTGGCCCCTCTCAGAGATGCAAGGGTGATTCTGGTGAGCAGTCAGGGCCACAACCACAGGCCAAACCAGGGGCACAGTAGGCAGGGAGCCAGCCTGTGGCAGGGACAGGGCAGAAGGAACCCTGACCCCATGCTACCCACTGCCCAAAGCTGCCCCTCCCCGGTCCTGAAGAGAGATTGGCCCCAGTGAGCCCAGCCTCCAGAGCCCCAAGTGGTGGCACCCCAGAAGACGGGCTGGGCAGGATTCAGGAACTGGAGCCAGCCACAGGAGCACTGCCCCAGGTCCTCCTAGGACAACTGTCTGGCAAGCACCCAGAGGCCTTGAGAAACTCCTTCTAGTGGAGGAGACAAGCTCAGACACACATGAAGTGTGTTCGTTGGTGAAAAGCGCTGTGAAGAATAGACTAGGGGTAGACAATTAAAGGAGAATGGTGGTCAGGGGAGTTCTCCACGGTGAGGCGACATTCGGGCAGACTCACAGGGTAAAGAGTGTGGGAGCCGGGAGGATGTCGGAGAGAACATTCCAGATGGGGATTATGAAGTGCAAGGGCCAAGTGCCCGGAGGCCCCTGCAGCTGGGGCAGGGGAAGCACAGGGAGATGGCAGGAGGGGCAGGGCTTCTGGGGCATGGCTAACCATAACGAGTTGTAAAGTTGGAGGAAGTCACTGAAATCTTGTCATTGGACACCCTGTTAATCTCCACTGATGTGATTGTTCAGTAACCAGAGCAGCTACATACTAGTCAAGTTGGCCGTATCACATTTCCCTCTCACACTTAAAATAGGTGTAAACGTGTTAGTGACGGAGAGGATCCTTAATGAACGGATTTTCGGTGCCCCTGTTCGGAATCAGCCAGATGTGATCCCAGAGAGTGAGAGAGGGTGGAGAGCGCTCTCTCTCAGCGATGAAAGGATTCCGAATTAAAGGCTTTTTGCAGGCACATGACTGTGAGTTAAAGCTCCACCTACTTCTGTGTACTAACATTAAGGATAAACACGGTCAGCCCTGGCTGGGTGGGTCGGTTGGTTGGAGTGTCATTCCGCACACCAAAGGTTGTGGGTTGGATTCCTGGTCTGGGTGTGTACAGAAGGCAACCGATCAATGTTTCTCCCTCTCTCTCCCTCCCTCTCTAAAATTTCAATTTAAACAAAACATGTCCTCAGGTGAGGATTTAAAAAGTTGTTTTTAAAAAGAATAAATTCCATTAGAAGCAAGATTAAAGAAATATATAAAATGTATCCCTTGCCCTGGCCAGTTTGGCTCAGCAGTTAGAGCGTCGGCCCACAGACCAATGAGTCACAGGTTCGATTCCGGTTAAGGGCAAGTACCTCGGTTGCAGTTCGTCCCGGCCCTGGTCGGGTCATGCGGGGGGGCGGGGGGGGGGCAACCAATTGATATGGCTCTATCACATTGATGTTTCTGTCTCTCTCTCTCCCTTCCACTCTATCTGATAATAAGTGGAAAAATATCCTCAGGTGAGGAATAAAAAGTAATAATAATAAATAAATAAATAAATAAATAAATAAATAAAATGTATCCCTTAATATTTACATATTTACTAACAATGAACTGTTTTCAATTACTTTTCAATGTCTTCTAGTCTTTATGCCCCAGCCCCATCCCCACCCGCCATGGCCTGGTTGTGACTACTTTGAATTTACCTTCTGGTTGGAAGCTTCGTCGGGGTGCCTGTGGGTTCTCATCACCTCCTGAGCTGCTGTGGCACCCAGAGGCCAGGGGCTCCTGTCCCAGCTCTTTGCCTTATCAGAGAGGAGACCTTCATCTCCTGTGTTAGGCTCTGATCACCCCCCAGGAATTGTGGGGTGCTGCCCGGAGCTTTCTGCCCTCTGGCTGAGATTCCCAAAAATCACTTTCACGATATGATGAATCCTTTTCTAAAGTGGAACAGATAAGATGGCAAAGTAATAGCCGTAGGTTTATTTGGGATGTTGCTCCTGCCTGCCCCCCAGCACTAAGAGCCCCACAGCCCCCACAAAGCCCCCATGATGCCCCGCACAGAGGTTTCTGCCCTGAGTACCCACAATGGGCTTGTGCTTTCTGTCTGAATCCGGGTCTCCAACAACTGTGGCCTGGCCTCTGCCAGTGCTGGCTCCTGGGCCCTTCAGAAAGGTCCGAGGAGGGCCTGGCGTGGGCATTTTGAGTCCTAACTTCATGTATCTATTTGCTCCCTCCCTTAAAGCACTTAGGGACCGTGAGGAGGGAGGCTTCTGGGACATCTGGCAAGAAGCATCCTGACAGCTACATGGCCAGAAGGCAGGCAGCCCCCGGGAGGAGGCAGGTTTAACTCCTGGGCTTTGGGGCACAAGAGGGGGAACGTAACCCTGGGGAGCTGTCCCATCATGAGAAATAACTCAGTGCCAGCCAGCCGGAGCCCTAACACCTTCTCCCGGGCTGGGGCAGGCAGGAGATGCGGGGCTGCCTGGCCAGCCCAGCAACACTGAACCTAGAGGGTGTGGGTTCGCAGCCCTCCCCGTGCGCGGCCCGAGGGAGGTGGGGCACACAGCTAGCCCTGCGGTGGGGAGAGAGCTGCCACAAATCAGCTGTCTGATATCCCGCCCTTTTGGGGTGCACCTAGCCTTCCCATTCCCTCACACCCAAATCACCCCTAGAGCCGAAATCTCTCCTTCCTTCTCCTGGCACTGCCTGTCCCCCACTGCCTCCCCATCGCAACTGCCAGAGCCCTTCTCTCTACCCCTGGGAAAGCTCTCTGTGTGATTAAAGCAATTTCCACTAAGTACTTCATTCTCTTCTGAAAAGATCGTAGGCCTGACCCTTCCAGAGCATATTTGCATTTCAAGGAGAGAGTTTGTACAAGCAGAATTCAGCGTTAATTGGTAGAAATGGGGGCAATTGTTTGGGGAGGAGACTTTCCCAGGCCCTGCCCTGCTGTCCTCTTTCCTCCTCCACCGAGCGCCCACTTCCCCCGCCCTGTGCCCAGCCGGTGAGGGATGCCGGGACGTCCGGGGAGGTCCCTGCTGGGGAGGAAGGTCACTGAAGAGCGGTGGTTCCCAGAAGGCTCAATTTTCTTCCATTGAAAACTTCTTGTGGTGGGACCTAAAATGGCCAACTCATACCCTACCCGAGGTTTGTTTGATTGTCATTGATTTCCTGACACCCTCCTTTCACAGCACCAAAGGCAAAGCAGGAGGCCATCACAGAGCCTCCTGAGTGGGATAGATGGGCTTTCTAAAACGGATCACATTTTGTCGTCTGGCCACAGCGTGGTGGTGGGAGGCTGGCCTTGAGAACAGCGGACTGGCTGCCCCTGGGGCCCCGCCCAACACTCAAACACCACAGTTAAAGATGCATTTTCAAATGTTAATCATTAATGGTAATGTTAATTTATCATAGTTTCATGGAACACTCTATAATGGAAATGGCTTCGGGAGAGAGGGTGGCGGAGAAGATTGAGGAGAAGAGGATGAAAGAAGTGGGGTGCACATGAGGGGGCAGCATGGGGAGAGCAATCACTCCGAGCTGTGTCCATCTTCCCGACTTGGGGAAGGTTCTTGAGCTGCAGGAGGAAGTTGTATTGTCCCAGCTCAGTTTTACAGAGAGAAAGTGTGTGTGTGTGTGTGTGTGTGTGTGTGTGTGTGTACATGCACGTGTGCCTATGTGCAGAACTGTGGAATATGTGGGGGCAGCATCTGATCTATACGTAAGCTCCCACCCCAAAGCCTCACCCCTCAAAAGCTCCTCCGTGGCCTGGCACCGTGAACAGGTACTCATCTGCTGGCATCGCCCTTGCATAGGGCACTGTGCCTGACCCCAAGCAAAAGACGTGAAGCAAGGAAGGTAAATGTTTTGGACCGAGGGGAAGTAGTGGGAGAGGCCAACTCCAGGGAAGGGTGAGGTCCTGCACTCTAAGGGAGGGACCTTTCTGTTTCCAGCTTGGGTTTGGTTCCTTACAAGACACCTGGCCTGGTTCCCGGGTCACCTCAGCCTGACCTGGAGGCTGTGCTCACGAGTTTCTCCCCTTGCCGTTCCAGGTGTGTGCGGCTGCTGTGGCGCCCTACGCCCCAGGTACAAAAGGCTGGTTGACAACATCTTCCCTGAGGACCCCGAGGTGCGTCACTTCTCCAGCCGGCACTGTGCTTCTTCCCATCCCAGCCGGGCCAGGGCTCCGAGGGGTACGGCCAGGGAAAGCTGGCCTCCAGGGCCCCTTGTCCCGGGGCCCCCTCGGAGAAGCCCCTGGGGCCCTGAGGCTGAGGAGGGTTAGGTCTCTCTGAGGTCATCATGTGCAGTGGGCCCTGGAAGTGCGTTTTGGCCGTTGCTGAACAACATCTCACTCGCCTTTCTCACTCCCGTCTCTCTGGGTGATGGTTCCTTGAGTGGCTAACTCTCTGTTATTTATTTATTTATTTTTGTTTTTTATCCTCACCCGAGGACATTTTTCCTTTTTTTTTTTTTTTTTTTTTATTCAGATAGAGTGGGAGGGAGAGAGAGAAACATCGACGTGAAAGGGACACATCAAGTGGCTGCCTCCCGCACGACCAACCAGGGTTGGGGACAAACTGCAACCGAGGTACATGCCCCTAGCAGGAACCGAACCCGAGTCTCTCTGGACCGCAGGCCAACGCTCTAACCGCTGAGCCAAACCGGCCAGGGCATGGCTAACTCTCTTGATGGTACTATTTCCTGCTGTTTAGTGTGAGCACTTCCCTTCTCGGGTTTTGTCTTCTCCCCGGCTCCCTCTGGTGTCTGCCAGATGTCTGGATGTGCGCACAGGGCACCTGGCTTCTTGGCTTCCAAGCCACCCCTCCACCATCAGGCTGCATCACATGCTGTGTGGTTGGTTGCAGGGGTGTCAGAATCTGATGTGCTTGACTTGCTCTCTGGGCATCAGTGGCCTCTTCATGATGGGCAGTGGGGGGGGGGGGTAACATTTCCAGCACCCTCTGGAGAATGTCCTGTGAGTTACAGAGCTGCCTTCTTCTTCCTGTTCATTTCTTGGTGCTAGGTAGCCAACATGTTTTACTTCTGAGTCACTTTCAATGAAGCCTTCATACGCACATAAATGCACACATGCATATATGTGCTTTCATGTATATACACACATTTGTGTACACCCATATATACACACATGTACACACACACATATATATATATATACATGCATACATTTATATCACTTACTAGTTTTAGTTATAGCAAGCACACTTTGGGCTAAGTTGTGAGTTCCTGGAGGGCAAGAACTACATTTTAATCATCTCTGTATCCCTGGAATCTGCATGTTGTCTGTCACATACATAACGACACTCTGCTAAATGTTGATTAAACTGAATTAATATTGACCTTGAGACTCGAACTCTTCTGGCCACGGCAGGGCCGCAGTGAGCAGGAACGGCCTGTCTCTTGCAGGATGGCCTGGTGAAGACCAATATGGAGAAGCTGACCTTCTACGCCCTCTCAGCTCCAGAAAAGCTGGATCGGATCGGCGCCTACCTCTCCGAGAGGCTCATCCGTGATGTGGGTCGTCATCGATATGGGTAAGTAGTTTGGGAAAGTGAAAAAGATTTTTTCAGAAACTATGTTATATTTTTAGAGTAAAACATAGAGTCCTTTTATGAAAATGATAGTGGACTGGATGATTGCTCACCCCCACCCCCAGCCCCACCTGCCCACCTATGAGCCAGTCTCTGTTTTGCCTTTTATTTCCATCCTACCTTTCTCCTGGTGCAGACTTTTACTCTCTTTTAGTCCAGATTATGTCAGTAGCCTTGGAAATGTCTCCCTGCTTCCCATCTTTTCTGTTCTGGTCCTCCCATTAATACTGCTGGCTATGGCCCTGGCCAGTTTGGCTCAGCAGTAGAGCATCGGCCCATGGATCAATGAGTCCCAGGTTCGATTCCAGCCAAGGGCACGTACCTCGGTTGTGGTTCGTCCCCAGCCCTGGTCAGGATTGTGCAGGAGGCAACCAGTCGATGTGTCCCTCTCACGTCGATGTTTCTCTCTCTTTCCCTTTCTCTCCCTCTCTCTCTACCTGAAAATAAATAGAAAAATATCCTCGGGTGAGGATTAAAAAAATAATAGTAATAAAATAAATACCGCTGGCTATGATCTTCAAAACACAGATCTGAAGCTACGCTTCTCTAGCTCCTTTAGAATAAAATCCAAGCTCCTCAGTTTGACTTCTAGAGTCTTCCCCAGCCTGCCCCTAACTCACCGTTCCACCAGCCCCGCCCACCACACACACCTGCTCTAGACCCCCTCCAGACGGACTGGCTGTCAGTCCCCCTGGCTCTCTGCTCTCCCCTTGACCCCCTCCATGGGCCCCCACCACTGCCCATCAGCACCACCTCCCTCCAAGGCCTTCCTCCTGCTGAGGAAGACGGAGAGAGAACTGGAGTGAAAAGGTTCGCGTTGCCCTGACAGCATGTGGACTCCACGCCTCTGCAGGACCCCCAGCAACTCCGAATCAAGCTGTCCCTGGTATAAAAGCAAGACCAAAAACTATTCATTTCTATGACCATTTTAAATGATAAAATTAAGTCACACGCTCAAGAAAAAGGGCACGAATATAGTGTCCATGCTGATTATATAAATCGCCTTGACGTATAGTAAGCAGGTTCACGCAAGCAAAGATGACTTTATCCTAGATTGAACCCAAACCAATATGTGAGCAATAACATTAAACATTAATACGGGTTTTGCCTGCCCTCTCTCGTTCTCTCCGTGAAAGTATTCTGTGGCAGCAAAGCCACTTAGAATTACTCCACCGCCCTCAGAACTGCAACTCAAAATTGGCATCATCCTGTTAAAAGTAGCCATTGCAGCATCTAAGTATTTAAAGCCTTGAAACCCTCACTGGAGGCTCTAGTTATAAACATTTAGAGGGGAAAAAATTCTGGTAGAGCCCATCTCTCTCCTCACCCTCCCCATCTTTCCCTCCCCAGTGCCTCACTCCTCATCACCTTCCTCGGCACTGATGGTGTGGAAGAGCAGAATCTTTGCATACGGGAAGGCTAAGGGCTGTCTCCCTGCCGTCATACAGGGGTCTGTATTTATGGTTTATGAACCTTGGATGTTGGACCCAGTGGCAAAACCACCCTCTTCTGCTCCACTGCCTCCCTGCAGCATCGCCCCTTCCACTTGTGTGTGAACTGTGTGCTCATGTGTGTTTAGCATCAGTGATGAGAACCAGATGTGGGCAGACAGAGCATAAGGTGTGAATTTCAAGGTATTTTTCACTGGCGTGGACTGTGATGGGCAGTGAACGTGCAGAGCAGCACAAAGCAAAAGTTCTTCATATTTTTCTCCTTCCTCTTTGTACGTTCCTGGTCCAGTGCAGCCCGGCTGCTAGCACAGCCCTAGCAACTGGAGAGCAAGGCAGGTAACAGCAGTGCTGCGTGAGACGCAGGGTCAGTTGACAATGACCACAGAGTGTTGACCACATACAGACAGACACCAAATTACATTCTGCCAAGTTCCCCAGTGCCTGGAGACCTGGAGGATGGAGATGCTCACACCAAAAGGAATGGGCTGCTCCCTGAGGAGCCTGGCCCCAGAGCTGACCTGGTGGAGCTCCTGAAAGATTCGTGTTCTCCAGAAGGACCCTGAACTTGGTTGGAGGATGGGGCTGACCCTTCAGATATACCACAGATTCCTACTAGATGAGGACGTTCATCCTTCCCGCCATTGGCTGAGGTCAACCACTACTTTTGGGCCCCTAAAACCCAGGAGGTCTGTCCAGGAGTGGGGCTGACCAAACCCATTCACACAGCCCAGAAGTTCTTTGTCAAGGCCACTGTTCTTTGAGTGATTCTTGGGCAATGATTGGCTTTGCTAAAGCTGCCCCCTTTCTCCTGCCTGCTGGTCCTCATCTCCAACCCTGGATCTGTCTTTCCTCTCCAACTAAGTCTGGATCCCAGATTTGGCATGCTTCTTTTTTCCTGGAGGCTCAGCACCTCCCTGGCTCCTGGGCCCACTCCTGACCGAGCACAGGGTGTTCAAATAGAACCAGTTGACTATTCTGGAATTCAACACAAGGTACTTCTTACCTCACTCCTACACACCAGAGCTTCTATGTATTTTCCTCAGTTGTTATAACTCACCTTCTGCCTTGACCCTTGACCCTGAGTTCCTGTTGTTACAACCAGTGTCCTCTCCAGGACTTTGTTGCTGCCCATGAACCCCAGTTTATCCCAGATTCCTTGGGTCCTGCCCTCCTCGCCTGCTGGGAAGCCCTACAAGTACATCCAGGCCCTTGATTGTCATCTGCTGCTGTGGTCTATCACCTGTTCCTGCCTTCTCCCTTGGGCCCTTGCAATGGGCTAGTCCTCACCACCTCCTTCCTGCCCCATTCTGTTCCAAGTACCCAGTTAGGCCAGTTCTGTTTCCCAGACCTATTGCTACACTGGATGCCTTCCAGGACTCCAAGCCCAGATCAGATCTCTGCTAAGACCAACCTGTCTGACCCTAGTGCCCTTGAGAAGGTATCACCCTAAGAAGCCTGTGCTCTATTCCCTTTGAGAGTGTAGGACATACCCTGGTGAGTTATGGTAAGAAAGGACCAAGGCAGCAAGCATTGAACTAGGGAGTTCCAAGGTCCCATTGACTTCTAATCTAAGATACTGTGAAAAGTTCAAGTTCATAATCACAATCCTTCCATCCTTACAACTGAGATCAAAGATGGGGAATGAAGAATAATGTGTTCACAGAACTAGGCCTTAATCTTCATTACTTTCAGTTTCATTTCTACCATAATTTTGACTTTCCCTTAAAGTTTCTACTCCTGGTCAGTGGCCTTTTTTTTTTTTTTTTTTCTTTCTAGCCAAGGATGGTTTTTCCTTATCAGGATTTTTCTGGAATTTTTTTTACAGGAAAAGGAAAGGCAACAATCTTAGCTCTGGGCTTTGGAAGGCCTTCTAGTTTCTTCTCTTGCCAACCCCACTCCACCCCTTCCTTTTCCTCATTTAAACTCGATTAAATAATGGTGCAACCCTTCATACAGAAGGATGCTGGGATGATTCATCAGAGAAGAAAAGTCCATGTTGCCTGCCCCCATTCCCACCTGACATGTTTGATTAGCCAAATGTGTCCTGGTTTGTCTGCAGGGAAAGTCTGTCCCCTTTGGAAGGGCCCCAGCCCTACAAAGTTCAGTCTGCTTCACTGGCCCGCATAGTGGACCTGAAACATGCTGGAACGGGGCCCGAAAGGCACAGCAGGCTTCCTGGACTGTGACTGTGATGGCCTCTGAAGGTCAAGGCTATAACGAGAAGGCAAGGCTATAGTGAGCCAGGAATGGCCAGCCCCCGGAGCAGGGAAGAATGGTGACTTTGTTCACTGAAGGAGCTCAAAGACCCAGTGCTGTCTTTGTATTTCAAAGACACTCTGTAGATAAGAACATGACCTGATCCATTTGTGAATGTGCCCAGAGACGACTATTTCATAATATTTTATTCTAATAATATTAAATATAATTTAGTAACAGTTGACAGTTCACATAGATAAAAGAAATAAACATTTTATAGGAGTGGACAGGAAAATTTCAGAGTAGAGAAGCTGTGTTTCTATGGTTGCTCAGTGTAGAAGTTAACTCAAGGTTACCTAAGAAATGGTTTCTGATGTCTCAAGAAAAAATAGAAGATGCCATGACTGCTGTTGCTTTATATTCTTGGATTTGCAAAGCTGACTCATGTGCAAGACAGCTTTGACGCACAAGAGATGAAATTAAGTGGCTGCCACAAAATATATTGTGGAGCCTTGTGTTATAGTCAGTACAGTTCCTATCAAAACACCAATGTCATTCTTAGAGCTAGAACAAATAATCCCAAAATGTATATGGAACCACAGAAGACCCTGAATAGCCAAAGCAATCTTGAGCAAAAAGAACATAATTGAAAGAATCACGCTCCCTGATCTCAAACTATACTACAAAGCTATAATAATCAAAACAGGATGGTACTGGCACAGAAACGGACACATAGATCAATGGAATAGAACAGAGAACTCAGCAATAAATCCTTGCTTATATGGTCAACTAATCTATGACAAAGGAGGTAAAAATATACAATGGAGTAGCAACAGTCTCTTCAACAAGGGGTGTTGGGAAAACTGGACAGATACATGCAGAAAAATGAAATTGGACCACTTTTCCACCATATACAAAATAAACTCAAAATGGTTTAACAATTTAATTGTAAGCCCTGAAACTATAATACTCCTATAAGAAAACATAGGAAATAAACTATATCTGACATCAGTCTGAGTAATACCTTTTTGGTAATATCTCCTTGAGCAAGGGAAACAAAAGAAAAATAAGTAAATGGGACTACATCAAACTAAAAACCTTCTGCATAGCAAAGGAAACCTTAAACAAAACAAAAAGCAAACTACTGAATGGGACAGTATATTTGCAAATGATATATTCTGATAGGGGTTGATATCCAAAATACATAAGAAACTCATACAATGCAATAACAAAAAGAAATCTGATTTTAAAAATGGGCAGAAGACATGAGAAAACATTTCTCCAAAGAAGAAATACAGATGGCCAAAAGACATGAAAAGATGCTCAACATCACTAATCATCAGGAAAATGCAAACCAAAACCACAATGAGCTATCACCTCACACCAGTCAGAATGCCTATTATAAAAAATAATATGTTGGCAAAGATGTGGAGAAAAGGGAACTCCCCCTGCCCCGCACTGTTGATGGGACTGCAGATTGGTTTAGCCCCTGTGAAAAACAGTCTGGAGATTCCTCAAAAAAACTAAAAATAGATATACCATATGACCCAGCAATTCCACTTCTGGGTATTTATCCAAAGAAAACAAGAACACTAATTCAAAAATAAATATGCACCCCTTTGTTCATTGCAGCACTATTCACAATAGCCAAAATATGGAAGCAACCTAGGTGTCCAATGTTAGATGAGTGGATAAAGAAGATGTGATATCTCTCACACACACACACACACACACACACACACAGGAATATTATGCAGCACTAAAAAAGAATGAAATCTTGCCATTTGTGACAAATGGATGGATCTAGAGAGTATTATGCTAATGAAATAAGTCAGGCAGAAAAGACAAATACCATATGGTTTCACTTATATGCGGAATCTAAAAACAAAAGCAGACTCATAGAAACAGACCAAAGGGATGGTTACCTGAAGAGAGAGGGGTGGGGGGAATATAGTCAATATTGTGATAAGTTTACACAGTGACAGATGATGGCTAGAATTAGCGAGGTGATCACATTGTAAGGTATAAAAATGTCAAACCACTATATTGTACACCTGAAACTAATATAACCAATATAAGATTGTATACTAGCTATACTGAAATTCAAAAATAAATTTAATAAAAAAGTAAATGGACCAAAAAAATAAAAACTAAAAGAAATAAAAAGGAAAGCAAACACTAGCTAACCAAGGATTTGTAAATACTTGTCTAACATTCAAAGATGGATACAATTTGGACCGCACATACAGAACAAATCTTGGAATTCACCCTTTATTATTTGTACAGCGGATGAGGCTGACTTTAGAGTGGCAGGCAGCTTTAACATGTTCAGAAGCCCGTGGTGACAGCTTTACCACAATCTTTAAGAGGGCTCTTTTGCTACTTGCTCTTGACTTAGAGACATCAACCTGACTCCTTAGCGTCTCAGTTAGGTTTGGGGGTTCTCCGTTTGCTTTCCTTCCCCTGCATTTTCTTTGTATGGGGAAGCACTTTTCTAGTCCACGTGGTTTGGCTCTCCAGGTAGAAGGCTCACCAGCCTGCAGTGGGCACATAAGCCCAATTCTGAGTCCACGAAGGCTCGTGAGGGTCTCCCCTCTGGCAGGATAGAATCGTTTCAGCTCTTATTCTTCTCTTTCCTGTAAAGTCAGTCCTTGGTTTGCTTCGGATTGCCCAGGACTCACATTTACTTGCACCATCAGGTTGCCAAAGCGCTCCTAACCATGATCAGATACTCATGGTATTTAGGGTACAAAGAGACTCAGAACTACAGTGGCTCTGGCAATGTGGAAGTGGTTTTTCTCTCACGTAACAGTCCGGACTGGGTCCGTGGGCTCTGCGCCGTGAGGTCAGCCAGGGACTTTCTCTCCGGGTGTCCAGCTGTTGCCAGCAGGAAGAGGGAAAGAGAGGACATGGAGGACAATCCTATCTTTTAATCAATTGATGCTGACATTGCTCACCTCACTTCCCCTCATTTCAATGGGGACATTTTAGCCATGTGGCCTCACCTAGCAACAAGAGAGGCTGGGAAGTGTTCCTAGTGAGCAACCACACACTCAGCTAAAATTCTAAATCACTATGGCCAAGGGGGAAAGAGATTCCCGGGGTGACATCTAGCATTCTGACCCAGAAACCTAACTTCTTAAAGATAATTATAAAGATTTAAATTATTAAAAAAATAATTTTTGACACATTTGCAGCAGCCTCCTCATTAGAAGTTAAAAGATAGCCTTTAAAAAGTCTACCTTGTTTTCTTTGGAATGCAAATGGTTTGTAAGTAGGAGAAGTACCATTTACCTTGCCTGACCATATGCTTGGGGTTTTGTATTTTTTTGAGGGGGGGTTGTTAATCCTCACCTGAGAGTATTTCTCCATTGACTTTTAGATAGTGGAAGGGGAGGAGAGAGAGAGAGTGTGCAAAACATCGATGTGAGAGAGACACATGGATTGGTTGCCTCCCACACGAGCCAGACCAGGACTGGGGATCAAACCTGCAACCCTGGTACGTGCCCTTGACTGGGAATGGAACCTGCAACCCTTCAGTCCGAGCACCAACGCTCTAACTGCTGAGCAGACCAGCCAGGGCCATATGCTCGTTTTGCCGCCATCAAGGAACAAATGCTGGGGTGAGCTTAGACACGCACTCCTGGTTCTCAGGAGGAATTTGATTCTTGGCACTTCTCTTGGGATTTAAGAGAGGCGTTGAAGGAGACGATGACCACGTGATAACTGGGGATCGTCCTGTGAAGGCACTGACAACTTGTAGAAGGCCTCATTCCCCGGGCGCTGCCCAGGAAGTCACTAGCTGGCCATCAGGAGTGTGGGGAATGGGCGAGGCTGGGTGATGGCTCTGGTCTGTCCTGCAGGTACGTGTGCATCGCCATGGAGGCGCTGGACCAGCTGCTCATGGCCTGCCACTGCCAGAGCATCAACCTTTTCGTGGAGAGTTTCCTGAAGATGGTGGCCAAGCTGCTGGAGTCGGAGAAGCCCAACCTGCAGATCCTGGGCACCAACTCGGTAAGAGCTGCCCGGGGGCCCTGGAGGTGGGAGTGGGGGGCGCAGGAGGTTAAACCCTGGGTCAGTGTCATGATCCATTCCTGTTTGGTTTCTGACCCTAAGTACAGCTCAGTGCTTCTCTTAGCATCCCCCTTTGTGTGAATAAAAGTATATCTAGTTTTTTTATTTGAATATAAATATGATTTATATATTATAATTTATATAAATATATCATAGATAAAATAAATTTTACAAATAAAATTCATCATGTTAAAGCATATGATTCAGTGGTTGTAGTTTCTTTACAAGGCCGTGCAACCATCACCATTATCCTAATGTATTTATCTTTGGACTGATGATCTTCGAACTGTTTTTAGCAATAGATTTGTCCCTTAAATAATTTTAAGTAGGGCCCTAAGAGACATAAAAATAGATGAAAAGGGATGGGAGGGGTGCTTGGCACCCTCACAGCCTGGCCCCGGGCATCATGGGACATCCCTTGAACCTAGTCCAGGTTATGCCTCTTTCAAAACTAGAATAAACTGACGGCATCCACAGGACAGAGCCTCCAGACAAGTGGAAAGATCATGGGGAAGCCGGAATCAGGGCTCCTGACTTCGTTCTACCTGTACCTAGCTGGGTGACCTCGAGCGAGTTGTCTTCTATGGGCCTCCGTCTTTTTATTTTTATTTTTAATCCTCACCCGAGGATATTTTTCTATTTTATCTTCAGATAGAGTGGGAGGGAGGGAGGGGGAGAGAGAGAGAGAAACATCAACGCAAGAGGGACACATCGACTGGTTGCCTCCCGCATGACCCTGACCAGGGCCGGCGACGAATCGCAACCGAGGTACATGCCCTTGACCGGAATCAAACCCACAACTCATTGGTCCACAGGCCAACGCTCTAACCACTGAGCCAAACTGGCCAGGGCAGCCTCCGTCTTTCCATGGATACCATGAGCAGGTGGAATTGCCACGCTCTCTAATGCTGCTCTCAGGACAGTGACTGCTGTCATGAGAGGTGCTGGTTCTGGGAGAGAAGAGCTGGCAGATGTGTCAAGAACTCCCAGCGTCATGTGTGTCTGTACATGCTGGAATATTCTGGTTGCTTTCTTTCATCTCCTGCCCTCTCGCCTGTTCCCTCGTCAGGGCACACTTTCAGCTCTAGGTCTCCAGGCAGCCTGGTGTTAAAAGCTCTGATATGGCCAGCTGGTGTGGCTCCATTGGTTGAGCGTTGCCCCATGCACCAAAGGGTCACTGGTTCAATTCCCGGTCAGGGCACTCGCCTGGGTTGCAGGCTTGATCACCAGTAGGGGGCGTGCAGGAGGCAGCGACTGATGGAGCTCTCTCTCTCTCTCTAAAATCAATAAAAACATATGTTTAAAAAGCTCTTATGGCCCTGGCCGGTTTGGCTCAGCGGTTAGAGCGTCGGCCCGAGGACCAGAGAGGCCCGGGTTCGGTTCCCGCTAAGGGCACGTACCTCAGTTGTGGTTTGTCCCCGGTCCTGGTTGGGGTTGTGTGGGTGGCGGCCACTCCATGTGTCTCTCTCGTGTCGATGTTTCTCTCTCTCTCTCTTCCTCCCTCTCTCCCTCCCGCTCTCTGAAAATAAATGCAAAAATGTCCTCAGGTGAGGATAAAAAATAAATAAATAAAAATTTTTTAAAAGAATAATAATAAAAAGCTTTTATGTGCAACTATTTTACAGATATCACACACAAAAACGTTTAAAGGTTGCCCTCTTAGCGTTCTCCTCCTGCCTTTTCTGAATTTTTATTGCATGGGTCACAGCTGTTTTCCTGTTCTACGTAAATTGATTTAACCAGAAAATAGTCTTCCAACTTTACTTTTTTTTAAACCAAAAGTCACAACCTATGCCCTTCTCTTTCCTCTCCCTGTGAGCCAGCTGCCTTTGACAAATTACATATACAGTAGCTGAGGGTGAAGTCTTTTGTCAGGTTGCCCTGGCAACAGCTTCAGCTACTGTTTCCCTTGTCCTGTTTCAGATAACTATAGTCTAGAAGAGAACTCTGAATGGAAAATAAACCAGTCATCCCGAAGGCGTGTCCCCATGGGAGACACAGGAACAGGTGGCCACCAGCTCTTGCTTTCCTCAGAGCAAATCCCAGCCCAGGTGGGCCTTTTGTTAGTTACAGCCTTGGACATTCAGGGCCCTGCAAATTCCTAGGTTCTCCATCACAATGAGTCATTTCCTCAGCAAGACGCAAGTCACCTACTGATCACTGTACAGCAGACAGTGAGGCTTATGTAAGGACCAGCAACTATAAGTAAATTAAGTCAATCATCGTGATAGACTCAAGGTCCACCTTCGGAGGCAGCCTGTGCTGGTATCTCATCCAGATGCGCTTTCCAGCTCTCAGCCTGGAAGCTTCTCGAGCATTCCCAAGAAGAGCATTCTTTTGCTTCTCATCATTTTAGAACTGTCAGCATGCTAGTGCTTGATATAATCTTAGTGAGTTGAGCCCAGGCGTTTCAACTGGTTTTTGTGGGGATTCGAGGCTTTGTGGGGGCCAGGGGGGCTGCAGGAGCAGGAATAGAAGGACTCTGGGAAGCTTGCAACTTTTCATTGGGATAAAGGGTTTTGCCACCAGAAAGGTGAAAGAAAGACAAGGAAGGAGGGAAAAAGAGGAAGGAAGGAAGGAAGGAAGGAAGGAAGGAAGGAAGGAAGGAAGGAAGGAAGGAAGGAAGGAAGGAAGGAAGGGAAAAGAAAAGGAAAGGAAAGAAAGAAAAGAAAAATAAAGAAAAGGAAAGGAAAACTAGAGCTCATCTACCACCCCCATTTTGCTGGGTTTTTCTGCCCGGAAATAGGGCCCGGAGAAGTGAAATAGCTCGCCCAGGCTTGCACCAGCTGGAACACTAGATTTAGATGGTGATTTATTCAGCCCCGTGTTCCGTGTTCTCTTCTCACTGGGCCCCACCCAGTGTGGGGTCCTCTTCCAGAGCCAGCCTTGGCACCAGCTGCCCTGTGGTCAGGCTCACCCTGAGTCACCTCTGCCTCCTGGTGGCTTTTCCCTTGGACCTGGTTTTGCTGCCTGAATGGGCTCACAACAGATCTCATCCTTCTGCAGAGCATGTCTTCAGACAGCCAACCCCTTCAAGGCCCCAAACCTGGCCAAGGACAGTCTCCTGCAGAGCTTTGGAAGCCGACAGATTCCCAGGTCTCAGCCACACCTACTAATCAGTGTCTCTGGAAAGGGCACCTGGGAGTCTATGTTTTAGTTTCTGTTGTAGCACTAGCAGCAGATTTGGGGACCACTGACCACTACAGTCTTAAATCTGTGCAGGCTCGTCCCTCCCTCCCTCCTTCCTCCCTCCCTCCCTCTCTCCCTCCTTCTTTCCTCCCTCCCTCTCTCCCTCCTTCCTTCCTCCCGCTCTCTCTCCTTCCTTCCTTCCTCCCGCCCTCCCTCTCTCCCTCCTTCCTTCCTTCCTCCCTCGCTCCCTCTCTCCCTCCTTCCTCCCTCCCTCTCTCCCTCCTTCCTTCCTCCCGCTCTCTCTCCTTCCTTCCTTCCTCCCGCCCTCCCTCTCTCCCTCCTTCCTTCCTTCCTCCCTCGCTCCCTCTCTCCCTCCTTCCTCCCTCCCTCTCTCCCTCCTTCCTTCCATCTTTCCTTTCTTCCTATATCCATTATTTCTCTCTCCATGTCTCCACCATTTCACTTTCTCTGGTTCCTTTCCTGAGTCCAAACATAAGTTCAATTCTCTTCTAGTATAAAAATAAATCAACAAACAAGAAAAAAAAACAAAATTTTATGTCCCACATAGCCACAAAATAACCTTTAGCTCACCGGACAAAACTACCGTTCCCTCATTTTAAAAATTAGTCCCAATTCAGATTTTTCTGATAGTCCCCAAATTGTCTTATTGCTATCTTTCAAATCAGGATTCAATAAAGATCATGCATTTACTTTGTTTTCTGTCTCTTGTGTCTCTTAATCAGTCCCAATCCCTCTCCTGTCCCTCTTTGTTTCTCAAGACATTGACCTTTTGAGGAGACCAGGTCAGTGGCATTGTGGAATGTCCCACACTCTGGATTTGTCTGTTATTTCCTTGTGGTGTCATTCATTTTGCTCTCCTGTCTCCTGTACTTCCTACAAACTGGAATTGGATTTGATAATTTGGTTGGATGCAGTTAAAGACTTTGGCCATATTACTTTGTGGGGGTGCTGGGTGTGACACTGAGTGTCACAACGGGAACACCCATGTCTGGTGTCCCACTTTCATGGATGCTGAGTGCAATCCCAGGTTAGGGTGGTGACTTGGGATCGCTCTGAGGGAAAGCACATTTTTGTCCTTGTAGCTAGAAATTTGTGGAACCACGCAAATAACCATTCCTCACTCATCTTTCAGCTGATGTTTGATCTTTGGTGGCATTTGTCCCTGTTGATTGCACCTTCTTCATTCTCCCCTGCCTTTCTGGCCCTGTCACTCTGGCTCGTCCCACCTGGCGCATCCTTCTTCGTTTCTGTGGTTGGCTGAATAATGGTCCTCCAAGGATGTACATGTTCTAATCCCTGGAGCCTGTGAATATTACCTTATATGATAAAAAAGGAGTTTACAGAGATGATCAAGTTAAGGGTCTTGGGATGGGAGATCATCCTGGATTACCCAGGTGGGCCAGATGTAATCACAAGGGTCTTTCTGAGAGGGAGGCCAAAGGATCAGAGTCAGACAGAAGGTGACATGATGACGGAAGCAGAGGGACAGAGAGCGATCTGAAGATGCTCCTCTGCTGGCGATGGAGGAAGGGGACCATGAACCAAAGGATGTAGGTGGCTTCTGGGAGCTAGAAAAGTTAAGAAAACGGATGCTTCTCTGGAGCCTGCAGAAGGAGCACCCTGCAGCATTATTCTGGCCTTCAGAACTGTAAGATGATAAATTTGCATTGTTTTAGGCCACTGAGTTGTGGTAATTTATTACAGCAGCAATAGGAAACTAATAGTTGCTTTCAATGATTCTCTTCTTCCATGTGCCCCTGAAATGTCCGTGGTCGCCACGGCTGGTCCTCCATCCTCCTCTCACTCTGCCTGCCACCCATGGACAATTTCATCATCTCTTGTGTTTCAAACTGTTGTCTGGAAACTAGAAACCTACTGTCTCCAACACCAGTGCAGAAATCAGCACTGCTGGGAACCAGCGGGCTGGAAGTGGGGTCCAGGTCAGATAGAACCGAGAGGCCCTTGAAACGGCTCAGGTCACAGGGTCAGCTCCAACAGATGGCAGGGTCCTAGAGCAGAGGCAGCCGTGCTTCCCCAGCTCTGTGCTTCCCCAGCTCTGTGCTTCCTGGGCGTGGGCCTCAGGGGCGAGCACGTGGGGCTGCTCGGGGGCCAGAGGGATCGCCTTCTCGGACAGCAAGGACTGGGCTTTCCCAGGGGATCTTAAAACCACACTGGTTATGCAAGGAATCATGAAGGAGGGAAGGCGTACTGGGGGTAGACAGGAGAGGATGTCCTAGGACCCAGGGTGACTCTGCCCTGGCTGCCAGTCAGGAGATTTGCAGGACGTGACCACATCACAGAGGGCTGTTTCTCTGGCTTCAGTGAAAACTGTTCCCAGGAGTCGCCGTAAACAAGAACAGTTGGAGAACGGGGCAGGGGGTGTTACAGTCAAAACCACGTGGTCTACAAGATCTGCTCTCCTGCTAGGATGGTCTCAGGGAAGCAAAGAGGCCGTCCCCATTTCTCCTTGTGTAGGTAGACAGTGAAAAGGCCTGCGGTCCTGGATCGGGGGAGAGCCGGGGTTCGCTCTCTGCCCAGTATTTTAAACTGTGGTTCTGTTGTTGGCGGCAGGAAGCTGAGGAGCTCAGAGTGCCCATCTGTAGAAGGAAAGGCCAACTCTGCCTGGGAGGCTCGGCGAGCGCCAAAGGGAGGCCAGTCAGCTCAGCTTCTGTTTTCCAGACCCGGGGGGAGCTGGTTTTGCAATGTCAATATTTGGAGCTTCTCTCTCTTTATTGACCCAGGCCCTTAGTAACTCAGCTTTCACACAATGTGGCTCCTTCCTGTGATCTGCTCCAGCAGCCTGGCACCCTTTGGAGCATATGAAGAGCTGAAACTTTGATCTTGAAAGGGTGGCCCATGGCCTTTGAGGTGTCACATGTTCAGGATTTTCAGTTTGTTGCTATGGAGACCTTTTTCATCATTATAATATCTGTAAAAAAACAACTTTATTATTTCACAGTCTCATGCATTAGGCAAGTAGCATTTTCGTAAAAGCCATTTGTAAGGTATGAATTAGCAGTGGTTAAGGGTGAAACAGACAGAAAGTTTCTGCTTGTAAAAAAAACAGTGACCAGCCCTGGCTGGTTTGGCTCAGGGGTTAGAGCGTCGGCCTGCAGACCAGAGAGTCCTGGGTTCGGTTCCCGCTAAGGGCACATACCTTGGTTGCAGTTCGTCCTCGGTGCTGGTTGGGGTCGTGTGGGTGACAGACACTCAATGTGTCTCTCTCACATCGATGTTTCTCTCTGTCTCTTCCCCTCTCTCTCCCTCTCACTCTATCTGAAGATAAATGCAAAAATGTCCTCGGGTGAGGATTAAAAAAAACAGTAACCCACCCTGGCCAGTGTGGCTCAGTTGGTTGGGCAACATCCTGTGCACTGAAAGGTCACCGGTTTGATTCCCAGTCAGGGCACATGCCAGGGTTGCAGGCTCAATCCCCAGTAGGGGGCGTGCAGGAGGCAGCCAGTTGATATTTCACTCTCACATCGATGTTTCTCTCTCACTCTCACTCTCCCTTCCTCTCTCTCTCTAAAAAAAAAAAAAAATCAATAAAAATACATATTTAAGAAAATAATAATGACCTACCCTGGCTGGAGTGCTCAGTGGTTAGAGCATTGGCCTGTGGACTGACGGGTTGCAGATTCAATTCCTGGTCAAGGGCATGTACCTGAGTTGCAGGTTCAGTCCCTCCTGGTCCCAGTCAGGATCATGTGGGAGGCAACCAATTGATGTGTCTCTCTCACATCAATGTTTCTCTCTCACTCACCCTCCCTCCCTCCCTTCCTCTCTCTCTTAAAAAAAAAAAATCAATGAAAAAATATCCTTGGGTGAGGATTAACAACTAAAACAAAAATAGTGACCAATG
Source organism: Tadarida brasiliensis (assembly GCA_030848825.1). Classification (NCBI taxonomy): domain Eukaryota; kingdom Metazoa; phylum Chordata; class Mammalia; order Chiroptera; family Molossidae; genus Tadarida; species Tadarida brasiliensis. Next base: position 64,101,923 of record CM061270.1, on the reverse strand, counting down.
GCATGGGGAAGTGAGCGCAGTGAAAACTCACGGAGTGTTGACTGTAAGCCAAAAATGCATGGGGGGCAGGGCTACACCCATTAACTGTGGTGGGCTGGTCATACCAAGTCTGCAAAGCTGCTGCTCTTGGTAGCCCCATTTCACAGATGGGGGACTGAGGCACAGGGAGCCTAGGCAATTTTCCCCAGATCGGCCTCCTAATAATTGGAGACGCTGGGATTCAGAAATGAAGTTTGGCTCCAGATGTTTCTCATACTCGTAACACTATACTGCCTGTTAAGGAGGGAGGAGGGGCCCTGGCCGGTTCAGCTTAGACGTTGAAGTGTCGGCCCGCAGACAAAGAGTCGTGGGTTCGATTCCACGTACCTCAGTTGCAGTTTGTCCCCGGCCCCGGTTGGGGTCGTGTGGGTGGCAACCAGTCGATGTGTCTCTCTCACATCGATGTTTCTCTCTCTCTCTTCCCCCCTCTCTCCCTCCCGCTCTATCTGAAGATAAATGCAAAAAAAAAAAAAAAATGTCCTTGGGTAAGGATAAAAAAAAAGAGGGATGAAGGCCTTACTCACCATAGAGCCTCAGTCTCAACCCCGTCTCAGCCAGGTTTGGGCACATTTCCCAAGTAGATTCCACAGTGGGTGTGGTCCCTTGACCAGAGCCCCCATGGAGCACCCTGATTTCACCCTCGGAACCACAAGCACCAAAGTTTCCGTTTCGGCCTCCTCCCGTCAGCCCCTGGGAGACCCAGGAACAGCTTGGGGTGGGCTCTTCAGGAGCTGCCCCCGGGGACACCGCGGGCCAAGGCTCCCTGACCAGGTCACCTGGGCTGGAGTGTCTGTCCTGCCATTTCTTCAGGCTTGAGAAGGGAAGCTCCTCCTATCAAGCTATCAGATGAAGGGTTTCTAAGGATGCTCGGAGATCCTGGTACCAAAAAAGTGCCTATTTTACTGGCTAGCCCTGGTGCCACCCCTAATACAGTAAGCAGGGCACACACCCTCCGTACAGCAGTAAGTGCATTCTCATCGCCGGACTTCGGTACAGAGCAAGAGTCCTGCCAACCCTGTTCACTAAGTGACCTTCAGTCCCCGGATGCTGCTTCAGCGGCTCGGCCCTCACCTTCCAGCTGCCCTGCTCTCTGTCGTCACCCCGCTCCCACCCTCCAGGCCAGTCCTTTGAGGGGTGGCCGTGACTACTTTCCTTCTGAGCGTGCTGCTGGGAGGGGACACTGCCCATCCGGGCCCCTCCTCTGTGACTGCCGTCTAGGTCTGTGTTGGCGGCAAGGAAAGGACAAGGGTCACACTGCCCGAAGCAGATGGAACAGACCACAAGCCACCACTGTCACCGTGTCCAGCAAAGCGCTGTTCCCGCACACTCCTCAGTGCCAGGCACTGTGCTGGTCACTGAGCCCCTCACTCAACCCTGGCGACCACCCCGTGGCATCAGTCCTAGCGTCCCCATGTTACAGATGAGGGAACAGTGGCTCCGAAGTTACACGGCATGTCCACGGCCGCACAGATGACGAGGTGCCGAGGGCGGCTGGTCATAGGCCCCGCAGGCGGAGAGGGAGCGTAGTCTATTGAAGTGGAAGAACCATTCCGTCAAAAAATCAAAATTTGAGGAGAAGACTCAAAATTAAGTTTCTGGGGAAAAAGAGTGCCGGAGAGCAAAGATCCAGGGGCGCAGGGGGTCACAGCGGTTATCAGCCGTGGGGCCTCAGTTGGACTAGATCCCGATGACCCCGTGGGCCCAGTCTAGAAAAAGCCCGCTGTGGACTTAAAGAGTCCCAGGCGTGTTTTCTACCCTGCGTTACCTTCGTGGCTGTCACCAAATTTTTCATTTTTAAAAATGGATTGTCATCTCAGTTCTAACCTCACAGCCAGGGGGTCCTTGTGGACAGACTGAGCAGCCTGGACGGCACAGAAGCGGACGGTGCCCAGGCCCAGCCGCCCGGTGGGCAGGTCCCGCTTGTGGCTCCGTGGCACTTTGAGGAGGCAAGTCAACATGGAAAGTGAAGGGTGACCCGATGGCACACTCCACAGAGATAGGGATGGATTCTGACATGCTTCCGGGTGCGGAGAGGGGTATGGAGAGGAAGAGAGGAGGCCAGGCTGCCTGCCAGTGACCTGCAGCGTCCCTTCGGCCCGTCGGCCCATCCACCAGTTTCCTGGGGCTTTGCTGAAAGGTGACTCCCCGGGCCTTGTCCAGGACCGACAGCATGCCTGGGCTGTGGCCCGCATGTGCGTACTGGTGGAGCCCCTGACCGCTGTACCGCGGTGTTTGGAACGAGCGCCCTCCCTCCCCCAGCCTCCTTAATGGGACCGAACTAAGGTCACCCCCAGCACGTCTTCATCCTCTGCTTGTTCTTCCTGACAATATCCACCACCCTCACCGTGCAAGCGACTGTCCTGAGTCACTGGTGTAGGCACTGGCAGAAGCAGTGAGCAGGAATAAAAGGCAGGGGGTTTGCAGGGCAGAGCCCTGGCTGCCCTGCTGTGGAGGCCGCAGGGGGCTGAGACCTAGGTCACTCCTGCAGGGTCCTGAGCAAGTTATTTAACATCTGTGGGTCTCAGTCTCTTTGTAAATTTAGAATAATAATAATAGCTCTCTACTTAGAGTCATTATAAGAAATAAAAGAGCCCTGACTGGTTTGGCTCAGCGGTTGGAGCGTTGGCCTACGGACCAGAGAGTCCCAGGTTCAGTTCCCCCTAGGGGCACGTACAAAAATAAATAAATAAAATAAAATTCTTGAAAAAAAAGAAAAAGAGATAAAAGAGAAGATGTATGTAAAATGCTTAATGTTGTACCTGCTCTATATAAGTTTCTAAACTTTCGTTGCTATTAACCCATAAAGTTCCAAACCAGTGAACATGAAGGTTGGTCATTCATTCCCCTGACATGCATCTGAGCCCACGCTGTCACTAAACGAGGGACAAAGTCTGGGTTGGACTGTTTCTCCCTTTTTATTAGTGGCCTCTTTTTTTTCAGTCTTGTTTTAATTATTCTCAAATGTATGCACTTTTGCAGACACACAAGTAGTCAGTCTCATTTTAAGCTACTTCATCATATGGGAAGTAAATATAGTATAAGTGAAAAAATTAAGACCCCGAGTGAATGAAGAGCAGGCTGTCCCTTTATACATGGGGAAACCGAAACCTCAGTCCCACTCAGAGGTCACACCTCCTGGCAGAGCAGGTCTGCGTTAGAGCTTCTGCAGCCGCGTGTCCCCCCCCCCCCCCCCCCCCGAGGGGGCAGACGCCCTGCCCAAGCCAGGCTTCGGCTGTGGGGAGTGCAGCCTGGGAACATCCTGTTCACGGTTAAGAGCAGCAACGCACCCAAATTTAGCTTCAGACAAACTTAGCTTCAGCCTCCGTATCAGCCTAGGTCTGTGTTCTAGCCTCAGGGGCCTTATGAAGGTCATGGAGCCAAAGGCTGACTTTGTTGTTGTTTCTAGAACTCCAGAACTTGCGTCTAATCAGTAATCTTGTGATCACAGGGATTACCACTATGCCTCTTCTGCACAACCACAGCGACAGTGCAAGCCGTGTCATTCGGATTTATTGCTAATATCAGAATATTCGCTTGCAGGCCCTGGTCGGGTGGCTCAGTTGGTTAGAACATCCTCCCAACAGGCCAAGGTTGCAGGTTCACTCTCCAGTCAGGGCACATGCAAGAAACAACCAATGAATGAATAAATAAATGAAACAACAAATGAATAGTTTTCTCTCTCTCTCTCTCTTTTTCCCTTTCTCTCTCTCTCTCTAAAATCAATCAATCAATCAATCAATCAATAAGAATATTTGCTTGCAAATATATGTATGCATTTTAGATGTAACTTGGAAGGAAAGATTACCTTATCAGCTTTGTATGTTAAGATTGTATCCACCAGCAGAAAATACATGTATACCTGTTATTGCAAGAACAAAATACTACAATAATTAATGATGTTTGTGGAAATTGCTAATTTCATCCATAAAAAAACGTATTAACAACTTTTAAGTAGTTAAATAGGAAAATAGATTGACATTTAATACTGACTATTGTGAGAGCACTGACTAGGTAAGTTCAGGAATAGTTGTAATGTTGTGTATGTGGTCTGAGTCCCTGTTTCTGGCACAGAGCTTTAAAACACTTGAAATTTCCTAAGTGATAAGCACCACAGAGGTGAAATAGGTGTCGTTATTCATAAAAAGCCCCTTTCCACCACCACAGGGGTGTGTGTTAATGAGACGACTTTGGAGGAGACCCAACCATGTGATTAGAGGGTTGGAAATTTCAGTCCCTTGCCCCATAACCTCCAGGGAGAGGAGAGGGGCTGAAGATTGAGTTCAGTCACCAATGGCCAACGATTTAATCAATCATGCCTGTGTGATGAGGCCTCCATAAAACCCAAGAGGTTGGGGTTCAGAGACACGTGGTGATGTGGAGAGAGCCGCATTCTTGGGGAGAGTGTGGAAGCTTCTCACCCCTTCCCATGTACCTTTCCCTCTGCATCTCTTCACCTGGCCGTCCTGAGCCGTATCCTTTCATAATAAACTGGTACCCTGGTAAGATGTACTCTGAGTACCGTGAGCCACTCTAGCAAATTAATCTAACCGCAGGAGGGGCTTGTGGGAACCTCTGTCTGGAGCTGGTCAGTCAAAAGCACAGGTGACACCCTGGACTTGCCACTGGAGTCTGAGGGTGGGGGCAGTCTTATAGGACTGAACCCTTGACCGTGGGATCTGACGCTATCTCTGGGTAAACAGTGTCAGAATTGAGTTGAATTCTAAGACACCCAGCTAGTGTCTGGAGCATTGTTTGTTGGTGCCGTGGAAATCACACACACACACACACACACACACACACACACACACTCACACACACAGTGGAATTGGTACTAGGATCCTCTTAATCATATATCCTTTTTGAACCCACAAAAATATTTGTAGCAGTTAAAAATACAAGTCAGGCCCTGGCCAGTTTGGCTCAGTGGTTGGAGCGTCGGCCCTCAGACCAAAGAGTCACAGGTTCAATTCCGATCAAGGGCGCGTACCTCGGTTGCGATTCGATCCCTGGCCTTGATTGGGTCATGTGGGAGGTGAACAATCAATGTTTCTCTCTCCCTCCCTCCTGCCTTCCCTCCTACTCTATCTGAAAATCAGTGGAAAAGTATCCTCGGATGAGGATTAAAAAAACAAGTCAGAATAATGGAGAATATATTTTAAGTTTAGTATTTTTAGAGTTGTTTGCACTACTAAATTTATAACAACAAATAAAATAACCTATAAGAATTATATTTAACTTTTTAGTAATTTAACTCCATTTAGTCTGTGCTCCTTGCTTCTCTATGGGATTCAGTGGAAATTAAGTCCCTGTTTAGACTTGCAAATGTGCAGCATGGTGATGGCAGACGGCATCCAACAGCTGGGAGTGCTGAGCAAGATTTACTGACACGAAACGGCAAACTTACAAATGTACTCCCATTTTTAGCAATCAAATGTGATTACACTTTTTAATCAGATTTCAGATTTGTTCTTGTTTCCCGGAATGCACTGTGGAATAGTGAGCGCCGTGTGCTTTGGTGAGGGCTTTTGCTCAGTCTCGGGGTTATTGCTCCCAGCCCCCAGCCTCCAGCCTCCAGCCTCCAGCCTCCAGCCTCCCAGCCTCCCAGCCTCCAGCCTCCCAGCCTCCAGCCTCCAGCCTCCAGCCTCCCAGCCTCCCAGCCTCCAGCCTCCCAGCCTCCCAGCCTCCCAGCCTCCAGCCTCCCAGCCTCCCAGCCTCCCAGCCTCCAGCCTCCCAGCCTCCCAGCCTCCAGCCTCCCAGCCTCCCAGCCTCCCAGCCTCCCAGCCTCCAGCCTCCCAGCCTGTGTGTTCGGTGCCGCTCTGGATGTAACAGGAAACCAGCATTTCAGAGTCCCGTTCCCTTTCTCTAACATCCTCTGCTCACCCCAGCAGAGAAGGGCCGAGAAGGGCCCTGGGTTCTGGTCTTGCTGTATAGACAGGAACTGTGAGCAGGATTTGGAACTTGGTGCGCTCTGGGAAGTGGACCAGAGCCAGGTCCTAGGATGCATGGTTCCCGGGATGTGGATGTCCCCTGGCTTTAATATGGCAGGGGGCCAGGGGATGCCAATTCCCAGAGCACAAAGGCAAGGAGCACAGCGGGTCACCTCTCTGTGCATTTCTCTCTCTCCTCCTGGATAGTTTGTGAAGTTTGCCAACATCGAGGAGGACACCCCATCCTATCATCGGAGCTATGACTTCTTTGTGTCCCGCTTCAGTGAGATGTGCCACTCCAGCCATGATGACTTGGAAATCAAGACGAAGTGAGTAGCAGAAGGCGAGGGGGCGGGGCAGAGCATCCGTGGGTCTTACAGTCCCAGCCTGGACTGTGTGGTCCCAGAGGTGTTTGCCCTGCTGTTACTGGGGAGGAAAGAGCACCTGGTGGACCTTAGGTGGGCAACTGGACAATGCTGGGCTCCTGACACGGGGTTGCCAGCTCCCAAATCTTCCAAGCCTGTGGCCGCAGAACGACTCTGCGCAGGTCCCCAGGCTCCCGTCCCCTGCATTGGGCGTGTGTGTGTGTGTGTGTGTGTGCACGCGCGTGTGTGTGTGTGTGAGTGGTCCCCTGGTTCAGAGACATCCTGGGTCACCAGCACGTGGGTAGGCCTGCATGGAGAAGTAAGAGGTTTCTTGTCCCCCAGGTCTGCTCTTTCAGAATGTATTTCAGTCAGCTCTGGGTGTCACAGAATGAAATGCATACAGATATGGAAGGAATTCTGGGGAGACTGAGGCAAGAAGAGAACTTAATTCACATTCACACATAAGGGAGCCCTGGGAAGAAAACGGTCCACCCACTGGGCCTCTTTCTTGCCAGCCAGGCTCTCCTGGGTAGGACATGAGTCCAGTGTGTTGGGATATATTTCTATTGTGCATCAGGGACCATCTTTTGACCCAGAGCCCAGAACAGTTAGTGGAATACTATTCTAGTTACTTTGCTCTCAAGTCTGGACAGCCGCTGGCTCATCGTTCTGACTCGGGGGTGAGGGTCAGAGTGGCTGAGTGGTTCCCCAGGAATCCTTGTGCATTGTCAGCAGCCCTGACTAGCCCCGGGCCAAGGTATCCTGGCGCTGTTAGGCATCTCCCACCACCCAGGTACAGTCACCAGGTAAGGCCCAGGGGGGCACCCTGCTAACCACACTTAAAACTGAACCTGAAAGAGATAAACCAAAGAATTTATGCATATAAGCATAACCAATGCACATAGACAACAATGCTGGGGGGAGCAGGAACGGGAGGAGGGTGTCAATGGGGGGAAAAGAAGAAACATCTGTAACAAAAATAAATTAATTAAATAAATAAAAATAATAATAATTTTTAAAAAACCCTGAACCTGAAAATACAAATGGCAACTGAATATTAGGGGGACCGGAAAGTAATGTCGGTTTTTTACATTAAATTCAAACAGATAAAATTTTTAGAAGTTTTTATTTTTAATCAATGATGTAATCACCCTCGTTATCAATAACCTTTTGACATCTAGTGTGCAAATTCTCAATGCCAGATCAATAAAAATCAATTGGTTTTTGAGCAAAATATCTGGAGATGGCATTTTGGACATCATCCAAATTTTCAAATTTTTTGCCACTTAGAAAATGTTGTAGTGATTGGAATAAATGGAAATCTGATGGCACAATATCAGGCGAGTATGGTGGGTGAGGCAATACCTCCCACCGCAATTTATTAATTTTTTCCAGAGTTCATCTTGCGCAGTGCAGTCTTGCATTATCGTGTTGCAGAATAAAGCCTTCTCTGGTGACAATCGCTGGGCACTTTTCAATTAAAGACTGATTTACTCCATCCAATTGTTCACAGTAAAGGTCTGCATTCAGTTTGTCCAGGTTTCAGCACTTCAAAATGAACGACCCCGTGAATACTCCACCAAACACACAAAAGTGCCTTTTTGGGGTGTAAATCTGGCTTAGCTGTACTTCGTGGCGATTCCTTTGGAGAGAGCCACTGCCTTTGCATTTTGGATTATCGTAGAGGAACCATTTTTCATCTCCAGTGATCAAGTGATCAAAAAACGCTTCTGTATTGTGCCGCTGAAGCAATAAGTTGCATGTGGTGGACTGGTTAGCTTTGTTTTCTTCGGACAGATTATGCGGGGCCCAAACACCTGCTCTGCTTACTGTACCAATCTGCTGCAAATGTTCTTGGATGGTCAACCAAGGTTGGTTAATAGTGTTTGACAGTTCCTCGATTGTCTGACACGGATTTGCTTCCACTTCCACCCTTAACATGTCATTACTTTAACGACATTACTTTCCGGTCCCCCTAATATTTAGAACTGTTCAACTCCAGTAATCATCAAAAGGATCCACACTAAAGTAGTTACAAGATGTGAGGCATTTTCTGAGCCATGAAATTAGAACAGATGTTGAGAATGAGGTCCCCCACACCCATGCAGGATGGTGAGGGCGGCATTCCCCTGCAGCTCGCGTAATGCAGGAAAGTCACTTGGCCACATTGGGGGCCTTTCATTTCTTAGCTTTGAGTCAGTCATTTCACTCACGGCAATGATTTGAAATGGAGTAAAATCTTTTATACAGTGATGTCCATCGTAGCATTATTATAGTAGCAAAAAATTGGAAACAACTTAAATGACCAATAGGAGACCTGTTGAGAAAGTTCTTAGGACAGGACAGCATGCATGTTATGAAGAGTTAATGATATAGAAAAATACTTATGATAGAATGTTATGGGGGGAAACACACATCACATGTGTAATAGAAGTTCTTAATTCCGTTATACATTATGTGCAGAAGAAAGGAAAGACCAAAATGCCAGGGATGGTTATCCAGGAGTGGTCACCGCAGGGCTACATCTTATGCTTTTCTATAATTTGCATGTATTATTTTGTAATTAGGAAAAAAGCTTGATAGAAAAAAAAGAAAAGAGAAACTTCAAGCTGAAATAAATGGCCAGTAAAGAGGGACCCCCCCTCCGGGTCTGTGCAGTGGGGACCAGGCCGTGTGAAAGGGGTCTCCTCTGTGCTGTGACTCAATTTCCCCTGTGCTTTCTCAGCCAGTTTAGCCCCCGTCTAAACCCTTTTGTGCAAAGAGAGCTTGGCAGCCCTGTGCCTCTCCCTCCAGACCCCCCTCCTCACTTGTAAGTGCTCCTAGCCCTGGATACAGCCTCATCTGCTCTTGGCTGCACTAGGAGCTCCTCCTGTATCTTGGGCTCAAGCTGGAACAAACCCAGCTGAGAACTGAAGAGAGGCAGCCTGAAGCAGCTGGCACCTTAGGGATGAAGCCTGGGTGGTACCAGCGCAAAGGCAGCCACAAAGCATGGCTTCCTGGGCTGGTGTCCACCAGTACCAGAAGCCAGCCAGCCAGGAGCCCAAGTCACTGGTAGAGTAGGTGGGCTCCATTCGGCCTTTTGAAGCATCCCTGAGCCCTGCACTTGCCACAGAAGCTGGACTTCTCGGGGTCTGAGGACTTCATGGCCCTATCATCCTTTTCCTACAGAATCCGAATGTCGGGCATCAAGGGGCTGCAAGGGGTGGTGAGGAAGACGGTGAATGATGAGCTGCAGGCCAATATCTGGGACCCACAGCACATGGACAAGATCGTCCCATCTCTGCTTTTCAACCTGCAGCACGTCGAGGAGGCAGAGAGGTAAGCGGGCGAGGACAGAGCTCGGACAGCAGACACCTGCAGCCCGCCCAGGCTGCCTTCCCCGGCTGCTGGGGAACCACAGGGTGTGGGCGGTTTGCTAAAACCTAGCTGTGAGGCCAGGGATCGTGGCTTCTGTGGCTTGTTCTGCAGTGAGCCCCTTAGGGTCTGCGTTCATGAAGGAAGGACGGTACGGTGCTAGGCTCCCTGGAGGGAAGTGTGTGCTGGAAGAACAGAGAACCAAGACTCGGGTTATCTCTGTCTCTCTGGAAGCAGCAGGCCAAGGAGGTTTTAAAAGACTGCATGGCTTCAATTACTGAGGGCTTTCCCTCCCTGACCTTCCTTCCTCCCTCACTTCCTAATGGTATCTCAGGCCCTTAAAACATGTCTGCTTGGCCCTGGCTGGCTTGGCTTAGCGGTTAGAGCATCGGCCCGCGGACCAAGGAGTCTCAGGTTCGATTCTGGTCAAGGACACGTACCTCGGTTGCAATTCGTCCCCAGCCCTGGTTGGGGTCGTGCAGGGGGCAGCCACTCAATGTGTCCCTTTCACATCGATGTTTCTCTTTCTCTCTCTTCCTCTCTCTCCCTCCCACTCTATCTGAACGAAGAGTGTCCTCAGGTGAGGATTTTAAAAAATGCCTGCTTGACCAGCCAGCAGACACAAATTGCAGATATTGGGTTTTAATTTGGGAGCCCCCAGACCTGGAATTCATCCTGTCCCCATCCCTTTCTCTTCTCCCCTATGAAATGGGATGGAGGGACATGTTCGTGGCCCTGTCTACCTTGGCTGTGCATGACGCTGGCTGAAGGTATTGGGTCCCTCACTTTCTGTCTCCTGAGCCTGTGCTGTTAGTCAGGCAGGGAAAGAAAGTGTGCCCTCTGGTGGCTGTTTCTGGAATCGCACCTCACTGACAAGATTGTCGTCTGTGTTCTCAGGGCGGGGTGTCCTGGGGACCCTTCTGCCCAGGTCTGGGCCCACCCTCTGTGACTCAGGCACCTGAGCCAACCACTGTGCCTTCCTCCCCTCCCTTCTCCTCTCTCCCACTTTCTTTTGCTTTCTGCTATTCTGCCCACCTCTCTTCATATCACATCTCTTTTTCCTTCTGAAGAGGCATGGAGACACTTGTCTGTGCCTCACCAGACCCATGGTGCTCAGGGTAGCCATCCCTCTGGCAGAGGCACGTCAGGCCTATCCTTAAGGATTTCCAGAGAAACGTCATCCCTTCTCCACAATCTTCCTCCACTCTGGGCTTCTGTACCCCATTTAGTTTCTGACAGCCGTGACATCTCCCCCGTGACCTACATAAACTTCCTGCGTGTCCCACTGTCACCATTTGCACGGATGCAGCAGAAACCCAGGCACGCACAAAGCCTGGCCGCCAGCTTTCCCCCCATCCTTCACCCACGAGGTTGTGTGTTCCCGCAGCCGGTCCCCCTCGCCTCTGCAAGCACCGGAGAAGGAAAAGGAGAACCCGGCAGAGCTGGCTGAGAGGTGCCTTCGGGAACTGCTGGGCCGGGCTGCCTTTGGCAACATCAAAAACGCCATCAAGCCTGTTCTCATGTGAGTCCTCCCCACCCCCACCCCCAAGCGAACAGTTTCAGATCCTGGCATCTACTTGCTGGCTCAGGGAGAAGGGGAGGAGGTGTTACGGCTGTGGTGCTGTGGCCAAGTCGGTCCCTCTCTGTGCCCGTGTTCCCTGCATTGGGACAACAAAAGCTACCACACAGTGGCCAAGCGCAGTTTTGGGGAGAGGAGCTGGTAGGAGGGCCCCTGAAGCTGAAGGAAGGTGCCCGGTTTCCTCCTAAACCCACAGCTACAGAGCCCTGTTCCTTGACCTCCTTTCAGCTCTGGGGTGGGACTGCCCTGAGGTCCCTCCTGCTCCCCTTCTCTCTCTTACCTGGAGCTATGTCCCTCTCCCAGAACCTTCTCTGTCCTCCCTAACATCCCTTTGCATTTCATAGCCGTTCCCCATATTTTCTCCTCACAGCCATCTGGATAACCATTCTCTGTGGGAACCCAAGGTGTTCGCCATCCGTTGCTTTAAAATCATCATGTATTCAATTCAGGTACAGTGGCTTCCCTGGTCCAGCTCGTCGCCCTGGCCGAGGGCACCGCCGGGAGAGGGACAGTGTGCTTATAGAGAAAGCCAGCGGTCCAAACTGGTTCTGCTTAACCTCGCTCTGGAGAGCGACCCGTTTAGGTTTATTTCTAATCCATCACAAACTGGTACTTTACAAAGTACAATTTAAAAAAATTCGTAGGAAATGTAGATGAAAACTTCCTGCAGAGTCTAAGCCCGCAGACCCTGCCTGGTGCCACGGCATCGTCAAACAGCTAGCTGAGCACTACGCTCAATGTCTGTACATGTCAGTATAAACGGGCATCAGGCAGATCTTGAATCATCACCAGACCACGGGCCACACTTTGAGCAGCACTCGACTAAACCACGTGGCCTCTCGTGGCCCTTACCAATAAGACACGGGGAAAATGAAAAGGAAGACAATATTTTTAAGTTGACTTTTGACCCATTTGGCATGAAGGGGCCCAGGAAAAATGTGGAAATCTGGGACTTCACTGGGATTTGGCTTTGTTCCTTGTTGGACCAAGGGGGAGGGGCTGGGGGAGGGAACCAGGGTACCTCACTATGTCCAGCCCGACCTTCGGGTCCCGGCCCAGGGCTGCCTTGGCTCAGAGGCCGTGTGGGGTGGCTGTCGGGGCCAGCAGTCTTTCTCCCGCAGCCGCAGCACTCCCACCTGGTCATCCAGCAGCTCCTGAGCCACCTGGATGCCAACAGCCGCAGTGCGGCCACGGTGCGGGCGGGCATCGTGGAGGTCCTGTCGGAGGCTGCTGTCATCGCGGCCACTGGCTCTGTGGGTAAGGTGGCCCTGAAACCCCTCAAGGACAAACACCTGCCCTTGGCGGGAAGCCGCCTCCAGGAAAGGGCAAGGCACCTTCGGAGGTGTCCGCAGGGGAAAGTGGGGGCGGAGGAAGGCCCTGGCGGGTCGTGCAGGGCAGGGAAGGATGAGGGCGGAGGTCAGCCCCGAGCTTTGGCTGTCCCGCCCGCCACGCTCAGGGCCCACGGTGCTGGAGATGTTCAACACTCTGCTGCGGCAGCTGCGGCTCAGCATCGACTACGCCCTGACCGGGAGCTACGACGGGGCCGTCAGCCTGGGCACCAAGATCATCAAGGAGCACGAAGAGCGCATGTTCCAGGAGGCTGTCATCAAGACCATAGGTGCTGGGCGGGGCGTGGCCAGGGAGGGCCCCCACAAGGACTTCAGTCCAGGCCGGTCTAGGACTGTCCTTTGTCCATGCTACTCACCAGGGGGGAAATGGAGTCCGTCCATGGTGCCGCAGCTCATGGGCTGCCCTCGGCAGGTCTGAGTGAGAGCCCAGAACAGTCTTCAGGGGTTCTCAGCTGGACTTCAGATCACAGGCTAAGAGAGGCAAACTCTTCCTGCGCCCCAGTTCCCATTGGGCCTGCCTGATGCTTCCGAGTCTGAGGGATTGGGAGGGAGGTGGGGAGGGAGGAAAAGAAAAGGAAGGAAAGAGGAAAGGGAGAAAGCCATGGAGAAAATGTGTGTGCCCATGAGCCATAAAGCCACCTCACCTGTAAGGCTCATCACTTTCAGAGCCTTCCTGTCCTGGTGCCATTGACGCTTCCGTCAGCTCTGAGAAGCAGGCAGGGCAGGAATGGTCCCCTGTTCACAGATGAAGCCACTGAGGTTCATGGAGGTGTGACTTACACAAGGGCACCTGCTGAGTAGCTGGTGACAGAGCCTAGGTGGGCACCCAGGGCTGCTGCCCTGGTCCCAGGGTCCAGGTTCTCCATCCCAGAGACCTTAGCCTCGCGCTTGGGAATAACAAGCAGAGGAACTGGAGGCTGGGCAAGTCATCTAGGTTTCTCCTGTAGATCTTAACTGTCTCTCCAGAGAAGCAGCTGAAAAGCCGAGCTGAGAGATCCCGGTGGCCTTGGCCTCACCTGGGTCAACCCTCCCCACCATCTTTCTCCCGCAGGCTCCTTTGCCAGCACACTGCCCACTTACCAGCGCTCCGAGGTGATCCTCTTCATCATGAGCAAGGTCCCACTGCCTTCTCTGCATCACCCCGTGGAGACAGGGAGAACGGGGTATGTCCACTGCGCCTGCCTCCTCCTCTCCCAGCCTAGGCCCCGCCCAGCTCTCTCCTTCCTGGTTCTGCCCTCACTTTCTTCTCTTATTCTCCTCTCAAACCCCTCCGCAGCCTTTAGAGGGGCCTTCGGATCCCACAGCACTTACTCAGGCTGCCCCCCCCCCCCCCCCCCCCCCGCCAATAACTGCCTCTCGCCTTGGGGGAGCCATTAATTCCCTGGTCTGTTGCCTGGCTCTGGAAGTCACTGCCCTGGGTAACCCAACAAGATAAGCCTCGTGGAGAATCTAGTCATGAGGGAGAATTATGCAGCCCAGCGTGGGGTCTCCGCCCAAATCACCACCCTGGTGAGAATGTCCGTCTCTGGTCTACAGGGAGAACAGGAACCGGCTGACCCAGATCATGCTGCTGAAATCCCTCCTTCAGGTGAGCACCTCCTGTCCCCTCCTGGGCTGCCTCTGCGGGAGGAAGCTCCCTCCAGGCCAAGGACGGCGCCAACACACAGCTGTGCACGCTGCACAGACATGCCATCTGAAGGGACGAGGTGGGCACTGACATCCAGCCCATGCTCCGCACACCAGCCGGATGGGCACACACAGAGCTGGGTCATCCAGAGCAGCGGGGTGCCGGTTTCTCATTTCCACAAAGGTTCCTTATGGGCGACTGACAGCATTGTCGCTCAAACGTCATCTCCGCACAGAGGTGGGATCTATTGGTTCCTGCCCGTCCCCTCCAATGACCTGCCCAGATCCTTCCGTCCTCTGCTTCCTCCTTGGCACTGTGCTCACCCCAGTCTCCCAGCCACAAGCTTTCCCTTCATCCGTGTTTCATATTCCTCTTTTTACATCTTTGCTGCCTTCTCTGGAGTCTAGATTCACTGTTCTCAAATGTCGTTCCCATGACCAACTTGTTGGACTAGAGAGTCCCAGAGATTCTGAGCCATCAGTCTGAGTGGGTCCCGACTCTGTAACCAGCTCCCCGGTTACTCCCGTGCACTGCCCCGGCCTACACCTGACACCGCACACCGACAAGACTCTCCTGCTTGCTTTTATCTCCGTCTCTCCTCACCTATCAGAAATCCTCTTCCCCACAGGTTGCTCCTTCTTAAAGGGTAGGTCTCAGTTTCCAGTTGACATCCGTCTGGATTTAGGGCAGGCAGACCTTGGCGATGTTGCGGGCTTGGCTCCAGACCGCTGCAGTAAAGCGCGTGTCGCAATGAAGCAAGTCGCACGCAGTTTTGGGTTTCCCAGTGCATCTAAAGTTATGTTTCCACTATGTATACTGTAGTCTGTTAAGTGTGCAGTAGCATTATGCCTAAAAACCAATGTACATATCTTATTTTTAAAAATACTTTAATTCTAAAAAATGCGAATCATCCCTGGAGCCTTCAGCAAGTCGTAGTCTTTGTGCCGGTGGAGGGTCTTACCTTCAGTTTGCAAACAAGGCAGTATCTGTGAAGCACAGTAAGCGAAGCACCGTGAAATGGGTATGCCTGTCTTCTCAGACTGAAGTTGAAAGGTTTCCAACCCCCTTTCCGTCCCGAGACTGTCCATCGGGTCCCTCGGCCATCTCTTCCCCCACGGCAGTCTGCACAGCGAGCGCCTTCCTCTCCTCCCCCAGCCACGCCTTTCATGTCACTCTGTTTTTATAAAGGTTTTTCATGCTAATGCTGTTCATCTGGTCACCTCCTCCGTCTGTGCACTCCTGTCATTTCTTTGCTGAGTTTACCCTCACTGATCTGTCCCCTGCATCTTATTAAGGTGACCATTTGGGACGCACTCAGATACACTGCCCTTCGGGGAACACTGATGTTTACCACTGAGGGCGCCAGGGTTTGCTCGCTCCTCCAGGGCCCGCTGAATTACCAGAGGCATTGTTTTATAGAACAGGGACTTAACAGTAAATCTGTTGCGCTGCTCTGACTGCCTTGACATCATGTGTGATGTGTCTGTGCCAGCTGGCTTTTATCAGAAGACCCCTTGGTGACCACGCTGAAAGGGGTGTAAGCAGATGCTGGGGGTGCCCTTGGTTGTTGCCATGTGTGTGGGTTCTGATTCTTCAGCCCAGCTGTAAGTTCTTCCTCTGTCTTCCTGTCTCTTTGTGACTGTCGCACTCTTAGTGGAGTGTGTGTTCACCGTGTCTTCAGCAGTTGCGCCCTGATGGCCTGGAACATAAGTTCAGAGGCTCCCTGACTCCTGCTCCCCTCCAGTGCTCATCCCTTGCTTGCTTTTATTTTTCTTTCTCTTTTTCATTTATCTTCAAATAGAGTGGGAAGGAGGGAGGAAGAGAGAGAGAGAGAAACATCAACGTGAGACACATCGAGTGGTTGCCACCCATACGACCCCAGCCGGGGCTGGGGACACACTGCAACTGAGGTACATGCCCTTAGCGGGAACCGAACCCAGGTCTCTCTGGTCCGCGGGCCGATGCTCCAACTGCTGAGCCAAACCGGCCAGGGCCCCTTGCTTGCTTTTAATCACTTAATGTTCCTGCACACCGTCCCCATCCAGCCATGTGTCTACTGAGCTGAGCTGAGAAGGTTGTCTAAGTGGATGTTGGCATGTTCAACAAAGTTGCCTAAGGCATCCAGGGCCCAGGGTGGGTCTGGACTGGGGGATCTGGACACGGGGAACTGGATTGGGAGATGCCCAGAGAGGATGGATGCTTCAAACCCAACCTCTGCTGGCTGCTCCTCCATGTCCTCGTTGCACGTGAGAGAGCCAGCGTTCCTAGGCATGGCCTTCCTGGGCTCCCTTGCAGGTGTCCATAGGTTTCCAGTGCAGCAACATGATGTCAGC
The DNA here is from genome assembly GCA_030848825.1 of Tadarida brasiliensis. Lineage (NCBI taxonomy): Eukaryota > Metazoa > Chordata > Mammalia > Chiroptera > Molossidae > Tadarida > Tadarida brasiliensis. Next base: position 64,085,350 of record CM061270.1, on the reverse strand, counting down.
CCTGCCCAGCAACTTCCTGGACCGCCTTCTGTCCACCGCCCTCATGGACGATGCAGAGATCCGTCTCTTCGTTCTAGAGATTCTCGTCAGTTTCATTGATCGTCATGGCAACCGCCATAAGTTCTCTTCCATCAGGTGAACTTGGGGCCTCCTCCCCTGTTGATGTGTGATGGGAGAAGACTCCTGATAGGACCACATGTGCGATGGGAGGACAGTTCAGAGATTCAGTGAGACGTTGAGAAGTGAGCAGACATTGACCCTGGCTGGGGTCCTGTGAGGGGAGGAGCAACTGAATGGGCACTTGCACTGGGGGAAAGGGGGCTGGGTGATTTGGGAGATAAAGAATACCTACCAAAGGGAGTTTTGGGGTGAGGAGGAAGAGAATATTCTAAAACAGTGTTTAAGGAAAAGGGACAGAAACTAAAGAACTTGAAAGAAAGTAGAGAGTGGGCTAAGGACCAGGGCAGGAGGAGCACCAGGAGACTTTGGTACAACTAATGACATGGGATAAAGTCCAGTGACACCAATGAGCTCTGACTGGCCTCACACAAAGACTAAAGTGGCCCCTCGTGTTCCCTTCCAGTACTCTCAGTGACATCTCTGTTCTGAAGCTAAAAGTGGACAAGTGCTCCCGACAGGACACTGTCTTCATGAAGAAGGTTAGCAATGTGACCTCAAGACACAGTGAATCCCGAGCGGGCCAGGCCCTGTGGACCCTGACCTTCCAGCCCCCAAGTCCCTGCTGACCACTACTCTAGAGCCAGGCTCCCCCCTCGTTGACTGTGCTTAGGCAGGGTGAGCAGCCGGCCCCTCTGGGGGTCAAGCCCCTAGGGTCATACTCATCACCAAGGCCAGAGTGAGGACCAGGGCCAGTGACTGTGTTCTGCTCCTAAAACAATTTGGGCACCAGCCTTTGTTGCTGGTTGACTGGACCCCGCCTTCCCTACATAGGCACTCCTGCTTCGTGTTCGTGCCCACTGGGGTCTGCTTTAGAGGCCTCCTCTCCCTGAGGGTGGAGTGGTGTGCACACAGCTTTCCGGTCCTCTTCAGATCGGTTTTTCTACTCCCTTTGCCCCTCCTGTCCCCACCCTGCCACTGTGGCCTTGCCCGCACCCTCATCCCCATCTCCAGCACTCCCAGCAGCTCTACAGACACATCTACCTGAGCTGTAAGGAGGAGACAAACATACAGAAGCACTACGAGGCGCTCTACGGCTTGCTGGCACTCATCAGCATCGAGCTAGCCAACGAGGAGGTGGTGGTGGACCTCATCCGCCTGGTGCTGGCTGTTCAGGTGGGCCTGGTGTGGGCAGGGCATGGGGTTGGGATCCGGGAGAGGACCTGTTGTGACCAACCATTCATTAGAGTGCTGAGTAGCAATTGCTTAACAGTTGTTGGGGAGTCCGGGAACACTGCCATGGGTTGGCCATTCCTCCATGAAGGCCACCAACCATGGCCTGGAGGTGAACCACTGCAAATGCTTACTTCATGGCTTGGCCCATTCTCAGGCCCAAGGAGACCCAAGGAACAGGGCCATTCAAAAATACCCTTCAGTCCTCAGTATTTCAAGCCTCTTGAAGGGTCTGAAGGAGACTCCAAGGATTGCGAAGAGGATGCTTATAAGCCCTGAGTGATTCCAAAGCAAATCATCTGGTTCTCAAACCAGGCTGTGCTGCCCTGGCTGGTTTGGCTCAGCGGTAGAGCATCGGCCTGTGTACCAATGAGTTGCAGGTTCGATTCCAGCCAAGGGCACATATCTCAGTTGCAGTTCGTCCCTGGCCCTGGTCGGGTCCTGCGGGAGGCAACCAATTGATGTGTCTCTCTCACATCTATGTTTCTCTCTCTCTATCTCTCCCTTCCACTCTGTCTGAAAATAAATGGAAAAATATCCAAAAATATCCTCGGGTGAGGATTTAAAAAAGAAAACATGTTCCCAGTTCTGTCCCTGAGCCTGGGCCCTGTAGATTCAACAGGCCTCCCTTATGACTCTTAGGCAGGCAGTGTGGCACTGCATAGATAGGGCTTTCAACTTTCAAGGTCTACCTGGGTGGAAGTATACTGTAGGCCTTGGGGTATGTCCTTCAGACCTCAAAGATAAGGGTCTCCAGGGCCCTGAAGCTGGGCAGGCACTGTACCCTGAATTGTGGCAAGCCTGGGCATTCAGTCCTGGCAAGTTGTAGGCCACCTGCTTGGCAATGCTAACTCCTGCAAGGCTAATCCAGATGCTGTGATTGTCTTCATTCTAGAATCTGAGATTCCTTTGTATCCCAATCCCCTAGTAACTCCCACAACTTTCTCAATTTAACAAGCCAATCCAGTCCTCCAAGAATCATGCAAGGTCGGCAGTGAAGGAAACAGCATCCTAGAGGTGGGCCTAATGATGAGGGTTTGGACAGTCAAAGTCACTAAAGCTGGAACTGCAAAGTGAGGGATTGAGGTCATCGCCTCTCATGGATTGTTCTAGGGACCATTCACTTCAGCTTTAATAAGGATGGCTTCTGACTTCCAGGAAAGTATGAGGCAAATGCTAAAAAGGCTTAGTCTAGAGCAGTGGGCCATCTCCTCACAGTTGGGGGAGGTTAGGTGGCAGCAGGGCACCAGTATAGTTTGTCAATTAAAAACTGCAAAGGCCCCTCTGTGTTGCCGCAGGACTTGGCCCAGGCCAACGAAGAGAACTTGCCTGTATACAACCGCTGTGCCCTCTACGCCCTGGGCGCAGCCTACCTGAACCTCATCAGCCAGCTCACGACAGTGCCTGCCTTCTGCCAGCACATCCACGAGGTTGGTGTCCTTGTGACCCTGAGGTGTCCTCGTGACCCTGGGGTGTCCTCATTTCCCTGAGAGCTCAGGAGGCCCTCAGCTTGGGGTTTCCCCAGAGCTTTTCCTTACTTGCACGAGCCCTATGCTTAGTCATCCTCTTCATTAAAATGGTCGCAGCATTGCTTACTCGCCTCCCCCACATCCTTGCCTACCAAGTATCCTCCCACTTCTCACCATCTTAAGAACTTTCACCTTTCTTGTCAAAAATTTGCAAAGTACACTGAGAGAAGCTCAAGACGTCACTGCTCATCCGGATGTGCTTGCCATGCCCTGTGGCTGAGGGAATGGTGTGACCTATGCTCCATTTTCCATGTCTAGAGAGAAAACAGAAATAGGTCATGGAAGCAAGAAAGGAGCTAAGTCCCCTGCATTCAGAGAACACTCGGTGCATATGTATCATTGGGGAGAGCTTGAGCAGACCCTGGGCTTCTCAGGTTGCTCTGAGGGTCACTATGAGCTGAGTTTGTCCCTCTGAAGCCCAGCTGTAGGGTGCTCTGCCACGGATTTGTGGGGGTGAGGAAACACTGAGAGGGAATGGGAGCTCTTTCATTTGCCTGTTCGGAGCTCCCTCTCCCTGCTGAACCCAGCTCTTACCTTGTGATTCCTCCCACGCTCCAGGTGATAGAGACCAGGAAGAAAGAAGCTCCATACATGCTCCCCGAGGACGTGTTTGTGGAGAGGCCCAGGTGAGGAGCGCACCTGGGACATGGTCCAGGATGCCCAAGGCAGCTGAGTAAGAAGGTGGGCGGTCTGAGGCAGGGGTTAGGCTTCTATGGACCCTAGGGCCAAAAGTGGAACCGGCCTGTGACCCACAGGTCCTGGGTCAAGTTTGACCCTCGTCATGTGACTGTAATACACACCTTGAGCCATCTTGATGTGTTGTACCATAGAGGGTATGTGATGCCGCCTCTGGGAGCTATGGCCAAGCCCATGGGGAAGGAATTCTGGAGCAGTCGTTTCAGAGAAGTCACTGCCATCAATCCGAGTGGCACTGTCAGACTGTTGTCTGTGAGCCAATGTTCCTTCAGCATCAGAGGAACGCAAGGAAAAGATATTCTGAAAAAAATGTCTAACAACAAGGGATGGCTTTATCAATATGGCCCATCCACACAGCCAACAACTGGCAGCCCATTTACAATGGTTTGGAAGAATAGTTAATGTGAAATATTCATATAGAATAAGTACATGAAATAGGAATGTGGGGCGGGGTGATGCATGCGCGCACGCGCGTGTGTGTGGGTGTGTGTGTGTGTGTGCATGCACATAAGTGTATGTGACTAAAGGATTCTGCACACTGAAGGTTATCTCTGGAAAGTGGAACCCTGGGTGATTTTTTCCATTTGCATCTCTGTCCTTTGGTATAATGAAATCACCTTTATAATAAGGAAAATCACTAGGGAATCATCCTAGTTGCCCAAGGTTCTCACTCCCCCCTTCCCTCCTGTGTCTTCCAGGCTGTCTCAGAATCTCGATGGAGTGGCGATTGAGTTCCTCTTCCGCCAGAGCAAGATCAGTGAAGTCCTGGGGGGCAGTGGCTACAATTCAGACAGGCTCTGCCTGCCCTACATCCCCCAGCTGACAGGTATGCGCTCTGCTCAAGGACCTCCAGGCCTACCTCTGGCTTGTTCTGGCCAGGCAAGGGCCTGAGTGTAAGGGACTCAGTCACCTTTCATGGCACCTCGGATGTCACACAAGAGCTGAGACACAGTGGAAATCAATGGTGAGATCCTCTGGATCTCCCCACCTCTCCTCCACAGTGCAGGGTCCTTAAACGTAACTGGCCCACAAGATAGCCTGGCTTGAGGGTGGCAGAAGCCCCATGTGCCACACATGGGCTACAGAGACCCAGTTCTCTGTGACTGACTTCCTGGAATGTCTTAAACAAGTCTCTTGGCATCTCTGAGTCTCAGTTTCCTTGACTGTGAAATAGGGGTACTAACAGTACTTGCCTTAGAGGCAGGTGTGATGGGTACATGGAATAATGAAGGCAAATGCACATAGTAAATGCTACACAAATGACAGCCGCTAGTGCTAGGAGCAGACGTGCACATGTTGAGATGTGCTTTCTGGTCATGAGCAGCTTCCTTGTGCTCATCAAGGATTTTAAAATCGTAGCCCTAAAGAGCGAGCTCACCACCCTAAGATGGGCAGAGAAGGCCTGCAGCCTTCCATAAAGCCCAGCCGTATCCTCCACATGCCCTGAGCCCTAGGAGGACCGAGGACCAGGCAAAGGTGCAAGGCTTGGGAGATGGTACTGGGGGCATGGTCCTGGCTCGCTCCCTGAGGGCTGGAACTCTAGCTTCTGGCTTCTCCTTTCCCAGATGAGGATCGCTTGTCCAAGAGGAAGAGCATCGGAGAAACCATTTCCCTGCAGGTGGAGGTGGAATCGAGGAACAGCCCCGAGAAGGAGGAGGTGAGTGTCACCTTCTCAATACACTGTCCTGGTGAAGCCCGGCATCCCCAGGGGAGAGGTCCTGCTCCTGTGTCCTGTGCAGTCAAACACTCATGCTCCAAGCCCCCTTACTGCAGGGAAGTCCAGCTTCTTACTGTCATCATATATGTCAGAGACATTTCTATCTGGGAAAAATTATTTGTATCCACCTTCCTCCCTACTGCACTCTCATGAGGAGGTCAGAAAAATCGCTCTTGAAAGACTTGCTGGTTTTCATTTGCTATTCGTGGTGGAGTCAGACGTCTCCATGTTGGAAATTGGGATACCTTATGAGAGGATGAGGGTGAGAACAGCTTCCACGGTGTTTCTTCCAGGTACACCAATAAAGGTGCTCTTTCAAAGAGAGGGCTGCAGCTCAAAGACCTCTCCTCCATCTTTTCTTTTTTTTTTTTTTTTTATCCTCACCCGAGGACATTTTTTCGCTCAGATAGAGTAGGAGGGAGAGAGAGGAAGAGAAAGAGAAACATCGACGTAAAAGGGCCACATCCAGTGGCTGCCACCCGCACGACCAACCAGGGCCGGGGACAAACTGCAACAGAGGCACATGCCCTTAGCGGGAACCGAACCCGGGTCTCTCCGGACCGCAGGCCGACGCTCTAACCACTGAGCCAAACCGGCCAGGGCTCCTCCGTCTTTTCTTGAGGGCTGTGACTGTCTAATCTCTGTACAAATTAATATGTGAGAGCTCCCCTGCCATTACTTCTACCTCAGAAAACAAATCAGATGTACCCACAAGTAAGGGAGAATAAGGAATCAGAGTGGAAATACCAAATTTACTTCTCAAGTGAGAAAGAAGTGGGGGAGGGACAGGGCGGAGGGGGACGGAGTCCTGAGGGAGATGAAGCCACAAGACACAGTGCCCTTGTTTTTAATGGTGACCCTTCCAATTAAGGGACTCGACAGAGATCCTTAATTCCTGGGGAAACCTCAGCAATGAGTGAGGACTTGGACAAGGAGACTTGTGGGGTTTGGGGGCAGGGACAGTTTCTGCCCAGTAGGGCTTGTGTCATGGAAGATAGCCTGGACACCTAGCCTTTCCCCAGATGTTATTGGAGGTTGGAGACGTCATTGGGGTCAGATCAAACCTCCCTGTAACCATGCCCTCAACCACTTTACAACTCTTCACTTACTGGGGCTGACCTCCAGGCCAGGGCTTTTCAGAGCTTATCTGGAACCTTTCCATGGAAGGAAGGAAGCTCTGACTCAGGCTAATTGGAGAAGGGAAATGAGGCTGAAGTAGGGCCTTCCAGCTCTTCACGACTGGGGACCTCAAATGTGTTAGGCCTGCAGCATGAGTTGGATGCTATTCTCCCACCCCTACACCCACCCCACAGTTGTGATTCTCTCTTCCCAAGAGTTAAGAGACCCTCAGGAATTGATGAGCAAAGTGAAGCAGAAGGAGGAGGAGGAATGTTTACCTGGGTACACAGCTGCCTACTCCCTAGTGACCTGGGTCACCAATATGGGTTCCTTCCCTCTTCTAGAGTCAGCTTAGCCCAGGAGTGGCTTGGTAGCTAAAGCAGGGGTGAGGGGGCCTCCACCCTTCTGTCATGCTACACTTCTTTCCACTTTCAGCCCACCATGCCCCACACCACCCCCTCCAGAATCCCGTGGTGGCTTCCTATAGCTTTAAATGACAGACTCACAAAGGTGACCAATAAATGCTGGTTTGGTCAGATTCCAAACCCAATACCTGGCCTTCAGCACCATTTATAGTCTGAGCTGGCCCACTGTTTCATTTCATTTTCCCCTCCTCTCTGGCATACATCTACTATCCACCTGGCTGGTCGGCTCTCAGTCATCTCACTCATCTCAGCATCTTTGCTAGTGTGGAATCGCCCTTCCTCTCCATCTGTGCTCCCCTGAATCACCTGTTCTTCAATGCCCAGCTTGTGTTCCATTTGCCCCATAAGCCTCTCTCTACCTGCTCTTGCCCAGCGATCTTCCTTTCCTCTGTCACCACCACACAGTTCCCTAACACCTCTCATCTGAATTATCTGATGTTGGTCAGTGCTGACAGGAGATGGAGGGGTTTATGGGAGGATAGATGGATGGATGAATGGTTGGATGGGTGGGTGGATGTATGGATGGATGTATGGATGGGTGGGTGGATGGATGGATGGATGGATGGATGGATGGATGGATGCACAGAGGTGAACTCCTCAGAGTGAACGATAGCCCAGTACAGCTCTCTCGTGCATGTAATTTCTATGCTAATACATTTTGCCATTTCTACTGAGTGACTAGCCAAGAATCCTGACATAGTCGGGCTCACTTAATATTTGTTGAATGACTTTATCCCATACTTACATCTCTGTCTTTTTCTACGAAAACAAGCATTTATTGGATGCCAAATACATCAAAAAGTGTACAGCTCAATTAATTTATACAAAAGGAATGTCCTGGTGCGATCACACCCATATCAGGGAATAAAGGGAACAATGTCATTGCCCAAGAGCCCCATCTCTGCACCCCCTACCTCCGGCCAAGGGAGGCACTAGCCTGACTTATATCACTTCTTGAACTTTTCATTAATGAAGTCATTCACTCCTGTGTCTGTTTCTTTCACTTAATGTTATATTAATATTGACGTGATAGAATATGAATAAATCATGGGTCTTGCCTCAAGGAGCTCATGATCTAGTGGAGAATTGCTGGAATTTAGTCCAAACTCCTGCACTATTTTCAGCATCTGATTTAATGCCACACATCCACGGAGCACCCTTCTTTGGGTTTTATTATTTTCTCACTCCTTTTATAGGCTCTCCAGAGGACTGAGATCCTCTGACCCGGGTCCTTGGTCCAACCTCAGCATTTCTTACCTTTATTTAATAGTCAAATCAGCTCAGTGGATAATTTAATATCATAAGTCCTCAAAAATGTTCTTCAGTTCTTGAAATCTATATTTGAGATTATATTTGCAGATGGCCACCCATCTTGCTTCCAATATTTTCTGTTGGGTCTCTGAAGATTTTTTTGAATTACAGTGTTTTTCTTCCACTGGGCTTAATGGGATAAGCAGCAGGGAGGGGACCGTGAGTTCTTTTAGGTGAGACTCTGATGAAGAATTAGCCTCCCCACCCCCATCTCACTACTCTTGGGGAGATTCTGGAGACCCTGGTGAGAAGGTGGGTATCCTGAGGGAGTTTCTGCCCATTGGGACATTCTTCTGAGAAGTGAGGGGCTGCCAGATAACTGAGGAAGCCAAGGCTGCCTCCCCCACCCCCTACTCCACCTTTCTGAACACTTGCCCCTCTCCCTCAGCGAGTGCCTGCAGAGGAGATCACCTATGAGACGCTAAAGAAGGCCATTGGTAAGTGGGAGGCCCCCAGGGACTCTGGCTGGTGGGGAGGGCAGGGCTGGGGCCCGCTTTCGAGTGGGTGTGTGCGACCCCACCTGCTGCCCTCAGGAGGGTGATTGAGCACAGACGTGAGGGCGGATGCCAGTGGCTTCCTCTGAACTCATGCCAACTACCAACGCTGCAATGAGAAGGCCTGCCTCCTGCCGGGGCTCAGTAGTGTTGCCCCCTGTATCTTAGGTCAGGCAGCCCTTTTTCTACTGACAGCTGCCTTCAAGGTGATCCTCTGAGGGTCACAGCCAGTCAGGTAAAAAGCAATTGTGTAGAAATACTTTGACTATTTTTTGGTAGAATGTGATACAGAAGAGCAAGTTGACCAATGAAAGGTGGAACAAATCACATTAATATTTATTTAATAATGGCAATAGATTTTAAAATGCAGTCTTCTGTCTGAATTATTGGTCAATGAAGTATTCCGAATGAGAGAATTGTTCTGAATGCTGCTGACAAATTATATCTTCAAATGCCAAATCTTTTTTATTTTAGTTGTCATTGATGGTACTCTTTCTGAACGTACACACTGTCCGCCTTCTTTTAAAAAAAAAATATGTTTTCATTGATTTTTTAGAGAGAGAGGAAGGGAGAGGAATAAAAACATCGATGTGAGAGAGAGACATCGTTTGGCTGCCTCCTGCATGCCCCCTCCTGGGGATCGAGCCTGAACCCAGGCATGTGCCCTGACCAGGAATCAAACCAGGACCTCTCAGTCCATGGGACAATGCTCAATTCACTGAGCCACACCGGCCAGGCTGTCTGCCTTCTTAAACAGAGGATGATGGACATATTTGAGACCCCTCCCCACTTTTTTTCTAACTCATTTTGGGTACCAAGAGGAATATGTGGAAGTCTAAAGGGCCTCACACCGCTCTGCCATAGGGGTTCTTCATTGGCTTTGGGGTCTGTCTGGCTTTTCCATTGTCGATGTCCCTTTTCAAGTCCGTCGCCCCCACCCAGAGTACTTCCTGTTCTAGGAACTTCTGGTTAAGAGTCCTGAGTGACAGTGTAGTTCCGTGGGGCTTTAAAAGCCCAGCTCAAGGGTCCACTCAACTGGTTCTCAAACCCTAGCACAAAGTAGGAGGCTGAGCCCTCAGGCAGAATCAGGAAAAGGTCTAGCCCTCTTGGGGCCAAGTGGTGGCACCACACCCCCCATGCCACTGCACCCTGCCCATCAGCAGAGGGGGAGCCCGAGCTTCGAGCTTCGGTCACAGACAGAGCTCCCTGGAGGAGTCCACCTCGCTCTCCACCTTCTCCTGCCCCGCCTCAGTGGGGCGGGACCTGAGGGCTGAGCCCACTCTGTGCTGCAGTGGACAGCGTGGCCGTGGAGGAGCAGGAGCGTGAACGGCGGCGACAGGTGGTGGAGAAGTTCCAGAAGGCACCCTTCGAGGAGATTGCGGCACACTGCGGGGCCCGGGTAAGTGAGGCATCAAGGGGCCAGCCCTCAGGGCCCAGGCGACACTGGATTTGGGTCCAAGGCAGGGCTGAGTTGCTAGAGGATCTTGGCACTTTTGTCACCCAGAAATTAGGGTTTAGATGCCAACGACGCCCTGGCCCTACATTGATTGTCCATGAACCAAAAGACTTGGCTATTGGTCATACAGGCCTCCAGACCTCACACTTCTCATGTAAGGAAGAAGTCCCGACCTCAGGAGCTCCTGCAGCAAACAGATTATAATAACTACTGTCATGATAGCAAGTGTGTCAATAGCCCTAACTGTGTGCCAGAGCATCTTACATTCATTAGCTTGTTTCCTCCTCGTGACTAATCTGTGAGGCTGGTGCCATTATGATTGTCACATGACAGGGTGATGGGGAAGGAGCCATGGGAAGGAAAGATGGCCGGTGTTTCCAACAGGACCCACTTCCAGGCATGGGAAGGGCACAGCGGGCCTCGGGAAGGAGAGCGCAGAGAGAGGCCCCAGACCACGGGGAAGAAGGACTCATGTCATGCTTAAGGGAAGGGCGCAGACACTTCTTGGAATTGATTTCATATGCCAGGATTTGTTAGTCACAGTGTTCAGCTTAGTAACAATGAAATGTGATTGTAAACATCCAAAATATAAATAACTCATATTTCATTGTACTTTTTCCTCTCAAAAACACATGTAATAGTCTTTTCTATTAGTATATTTCTAATATGCATCCAAGGATATTTTTTCCATTGATTTTTAGAGTGGGAGGGAGGGAGGGAGAGAGAAACATCAATGTGAGAGAGACACATCAATTGGTTACCTCCCGCACGACCTTGACTGGGGCCGGGGATTGAACCCACAACCCAAGTTCATGCCCTTGATCGGGAATCAAACCTGTGATCCTTCCATCCGGGGGCCAACTCTCTAACCACTGAGCCAAACTGGCCAGGGCTATTTCTAATACATTATAATAATTATATATAATAATAGATAAATACATGTAAGTGTAATACAGATTTTGGAGGCCTATATTATCCTAACCTCTCGTCCCATCTCAAGAGGTAGATGCTGCTCTTTCGTGAGCCCGGAGTCGAGCCCGTAACCGAATACGTGCACAGCTCGCTCCTGTGCACAGACTCGGCCGGAGCCAGAGGGGCCAGAGAGAGCGTCTTCCCTAACCCGACAATTTTGCACAGCTGCTCCTTCGGAGTTAAGGAAAGAGCTGTTACCAGCTCTGAGCCTCCTGACTCCATGCCCAGCAGGCCCCACTGTCCTACTTGGAGGAGCTAAGGGTCCTTCAAGCGCTGCCTCCTGAAGCCCTCCTGGTGCTCCTGGTCTCTGTGGTGTCCACAGCAGGCCTTTGCTGGGCAGCTCTGCCTGACCTGAAGCCAGAGCCAGGGTCCACAGACAGGTGTCGGGACAGCTCCCACCGTTCCCTCCCCGAGGCTGCACTGCGCCGCCCTCCAGGGCTCGGTCTGGCCAGGTGGGCTCGTGACAGCCGGCAGAGGTGCGGGAGCCCCAGCTCACTCTCCGTCTCTTTGTGTCTAGGCGTCACTGCTGCAGAGCAAACTCAATCAGATCTTTGAAATCACCATCCGGTAAGTGGCAGCCCTGGCCTGGGGACCCTGACCTCTGTGGCCAGCGTTGGCCCCTCCTCCCGAGTCTTCCTCTCACTGTCTGTCCTCCCCCTCCCCAGCCTCTGTCTCCAGGGCTGGAGTCAGCCACCAACTCCCCAGAAAAAGAAACTGAGACTAGAGAGGGAAAGAGACAGCTCAGTGAACCCTGCAAAAGAACCAGGGGTCCTTGTTTCCCAGGCTGAGACTTTACTTTCTAAAGCAACAATGTCACTGTCGAGCCTGCCATGGCACTGTGGATTCTAGAACAACCTGAAACCTGGGAACCCGTGGCGTGACAAAGGCTCTGGTCCCTGTTCAGAGAAAACACAGACCAGCTGTTCTATTTGGTTGCATGGGGTGGAACCCCCTCCTCATCCCTGTCTCCTCCGTGTGTTCCTGCCCCAGGCCCCCACCAAGCCCATCGGGAACCATCACCGCAGCCTACGGCCAGCCTCAGAACCACTCCATCCCCGTCTACGAGATGAAGTTTCCAGATCTGTGTGTATACTGAATTCCGAGAGCTGGAGCTCCTCGGAGGGGTGGGGTCTGAGGGAGGGGCTCGCTCTCGCACCGCACCCCTACTACGTGCAAATCTAACTGGGACCTCAGAAAAGTCACCTTGGATGGCAGCACCTTCCCAACAAGCAAGATGGAGCCCAGACCCTCCTGCTTCCGCCTTGTCTTCCCTGAGGGCGTCGGCCACCTGTCCCTCTTGAGCCAATAAGCTTCTCACTTGTACTCTTTAGTCTCCTCTTTGGTGTCAGCGAGGGGCCAGGAATCATGGGGGGTCTGTGGTCCTGAGGAGCTCCTGGGGGGGTAGCACGTGAAAGGCGTTTATGGGGGGGCACAGCCGCCTCCCCCAGGAGGGAACTGGATGGAGACACACTGGTCAAGGGAAGCTGCGGACAGCAGTCAGGAGACAGCCCTGCTGGGAGAGCTGAAGTGGAGTGACGCTCTCCCCCAGAGCATCCCCCCTCCAGTCCGAGGCCCTCAGGTCTCCAGTGTCTCTCCCACTCTCCTGCTCACCCTGCCAGCTGTCTCTCCATGATTCTTTCTATTAGTAATTAATGTTGAGCCCTTAGAACAGGAGCTGGGGTAGAGACACCAGGGGCAGCAAAGGCTGACACGATGTGCAGGCGGCTGCGGGTGGGGGGCCGAGCCCAGGCTGGGCCTGCCTCCCTGGGAGGAGCAGCAGGCAGACGAGGGCAGGTCCTACTGTGGCACCTTCTCACCCCTTGGTTCAGAGGGACCTGGCTTGGCCCTCCCATGGTTCTCTCCCTTCTGGGTGTCTCAGTTGAGCTCTCTCCCGCTGATGCCTTTCTTCCTGAGGAGCCCAATGTGTTTCTACAGCCTCTGGGTTCAGGGAGGGCAGGGCCAGATAATTCAGTTCTAGGTGACTCCAAGAGGGGCAACTGCAGGGCCTCAGGCCTGCCCACATCACCTCCCATGGAAGAGGCTCCTGGCCTGGCTGTGCCGGGGAGGGAGGGGCTGGGAAGAGGTGGGAGTGGAAGGAGAGCACTGTGGGACTCAAGAATGTCAGAAGTCACATTCGAGGAAAGAAGGATCCAGTGCCTGATACTGGAATGATTTTTTTCACTCTCTGGACAAAGTCTAGACCTAGGTGCCAACTGGCAAAGCTTGAGGCCTGGGGAGAGCGGTGGAGGGCCCGTTGGGTTCTGCGGTTCCCCTGAGTCCTGTGTGCCTGTCTGTGTGCAGAGGAGGAGCCAGGAGGCTGCTTGTTGTACCCTCTGCTTTCCCTCCTCATCCCCCACTGCCTCTGGCAGGGCCTCGCCTGGGCCTCCTCCTGTGACAGCGCCCCATGGCCCAAAGTGGTTCTTCTCTCCCAGTGACCTTTCCCATAACTTTTCTGAGCTGATGGAACTCCCAGTAAGGTGAGAATGACCAAATGAGTCTTCCCTGGAGAATTTGTGCTTTAAAAAGAGGGAGGATGAATAGATTTCTTGACGCAAAGGGTACAATTTTAGGCGATGTGGGGTGGGGTCAGAGGCAGGCTGTTTCTGCTAAGGGGCTGGCAGGCTTTCCAGGACACCCTCGGGTCACACCCTGCATGACCCTGCACAGGTGCAGTGAGAGCCTGACGATCAGCACAGACAGGTGCATTTTCTCAACCGGGAGAAACTTAACACATGTATTTCCCATCACATGTGCAGTTATCTCTCGGGGAGGGGGCTCTCTGACACTGTGCTTGTAGTTTGCCCTGGCCGCCACCTCTGCTATGGGCCTGCCCCTCCCGGACACCCGGCATGTTCACAGGGCCCAGCGTCTGCTCCCCTCGTGGTTTTTAGCTAATGCTCAACCCAACTTTACAAGCATGAACTGAGATTCCTCCTTATGGTAATATCTCTTTATTAAGGAACCACATTTCAAATAACTCGTCACAAACTTGAAGGCAAATAACCTTGGGAATAAACTTGACAGGAAATCTAAATCTGGAGCCACAAACATGTCCTTCCTCACGGGATCTCCCCATCTGTACCCCCTGCTCAGCTTTGATGAGGAACCCTGTTTCTTCCTTGTGCCTCCTTGCCTTTAGGGTCCATCCCCATGGCAACTGCACCCTGAGCACTGATCTTGGGACCCTGGTTCTGGGACGAGGGAGGCACGGCCCTGCAGCCTCTTTCTAGAGCCAACACTGGGACCGAGGCCTGCGGTCCCCCCAGATGTGTCTCCCTCATCCCCCGCTGGGAGCAGGGTGAAGAGAAAGGTGTGGGGTTCCCATTCTTCACACACTCAGCTGCTCCTTGCTCTTCTCTGTCCGAAGCAGCTTTTTCTTTCCATCACAGCTGCATAGCAAAGACGTGTTTCTTTTAGAGAACTGGCTGGTTTTTTGAGTGCCCTCTTCCCAGTTTCAACTTAAACTTACACTCAGTAGGATGGTAGGTTGCCTGCTGACAGGAGGTAGAACCTGGATTCTGGCCAAGCATGCCTCAGACTCAGAAAGTTTAAGGTGAGTGTTTACCCAAATAGACAATTAAATGATAAATTAAGCAGTCTCCTTCCCACCACCCCTCTGCCCCTGCACAAGCCCTGGGAATGGACACAAAGCAGTTTGGTGGGTGCCCAGGCCCTCGGCCTAGCACCTGTCACTGCTCCCTGCCTCCTGAGCCCCATAGCGTCTGATGGCACGGTGTCTTGTGACTGACCCTTTTTGGCTACCCTTGTCTGCAAACCCATGCAGACCAGCTGCTCCCCTAGACCACGGAAGACTCAAGGGGTGGGTTTGGTTAGCACTCTGCTAACAGAACTTAGTGGGTGTGAATGCATTTGAGATTTGGAAGTCTGTTAATTTGGTGGAGTCATGTCCATGCATCAGAAGCAGGTCAGCAGGAATGTGGTCCTGGAGGCTCCTCCTATTTTCCTTGCAGCGGGTTCCCCAGTGCCCTGTGCCTGTTCCCCTTCTCCTCTCTCTGCAAACCAGAAATAAGTGATTTCTTGATTCCTAAATGCCTCCTCTCCAGAGAAGGAACCCGAGCAGGGCAGAAAGAACTAGAAAAGTCCTCAGATACTCTCTGTGCAGCTCTCCACCTCATACACGAGTACAAACGGATGAGCACTGAAAAGGTGAGGCTGGGACCCACTCAAGTGCTTGAAGAAGCTCGACAGTCACATACGCGCTGCCCTTTGCCCTGGATGTTCTGGGTCCCAGAGAACATGTTTTAACTGGCTTAAGGATTAGAACAGCCTTGGGGTACCTTTAAATCGCTCAAAGGCAGACCTCTGGGTTTCTCTGGGGGCCTCTAGGTCACGATACCTTCCAGTTGCTATTTCATTATCCCCAGTCCTTCTAACCTGGGTGCAGAGAGTATCACTGAGAAATGAGGCTATTTCTCCCAATTCCTCTTCATGACCAGGAAATGGCATTTGGCAAGTTTGAAGGTAGACAAGGAGATCAGCTCATCCGGGCAGGCCATGCCCGCTTCCCCTGACCCATAGACCTGAAACAAGGTATCTTCTTATGTCTGGGGAGACAGTGCAGGGCAGTGCGCTGCTGCTTCATCCTATTAACCTGAGAAATCTGGTTTACGTGGTCCTAATCCCAAATCTGGCCACATCTGTAGACTGAGAGGATGGTCAAGGTGGGCCTGGCCAGCTAGGGAAGTGGGGAGAAGACCGAGGCAGTGCTGGGACTGTGGCCTGTTGGGGTCAGAAGGCAGTTTTCTGTGCTCTCTTTTAGAACCAGCTAGGTTGACAGCACTATTCTCCTCCAGGAGACCTTAGGGCCTCATCACCTTCCCCTTTTGAGCTCTTCCTCCATGACTGTGGATTCTGGCCTGTGGGCCACAGAGCTGTAACTCCACAAATGCTGCAGCCCATACATTATAACATGTCTGTGTCCATTTAGACTTTCATGACCTGGCTGAGAGTGTGTGCCCGTGTGCGTGCATGTGTGTGTAATGTAGTTCCTAGTTGATGATATATGTATATAATAGCTGTTGTATTTATATGGAAGTGCAGAATTAGTGCCTGTGGCAGTTTTCTGTATTTTAAACTCATTGAGTCAAATTAGTTTTAAGGAAAGGGAAAGAGGAGTGGTGGGGTGGGGGGAGCAGGGAGTGTAGAAAGAAGGACTCTTAGCAAGATCCTTCTTTGGGACTATTAGTCGTGATTTCCCATTGAGCCTTTATGATGCCCTTTTCAAATAAATGTTAATGTTGTCACCACATGGTTGTCTGTTTGATTTCTTTAAAGTAAATGGTTTTTTGAGATGCAAACAGGATCTCAAAATACCAACATTAACCACTGACATTTAGCCACCCCCACCTGCTTGCCAGAAAAGGAATGAGGGTAGGCTAAAGATGCTACCAAGATGTAAACACGAGCCCCAGGATCCCCAGCGTGGGCGCATCCTCTGATGGGAAGGTGTGGGCCGTTTCTTCATCATAGTGGGTAGACTTTCTCTTAGGAATCTGGCTCTCTGACTCCTTACATCAGGGCATTCCAGTTTTCTTCCAATGTGAACTCCTAGATCAACATCATAATATACGTAAGTGCCATACACAAAACTTTTCCAGCCACTTTGGATCTGTACCACCCACTGGTGTGTCTAATGCAGTTGACGTGTATGTGTACATTTCTGTGTGTGTAACTATCTGTGAATCTGAGTCTCTTGTGAATTGGAAACGTGTGTGGCTGCAAACCCATGGCCCCAGCATTGTGCAAACATCATGGGGACATATAAAAGAAACCCAGCCCATGGCCTCTGCCCTAGTGGAGCTTGGGTTTCCCTGATGAGAACACAAGACATACATACAGCAAGAAAGTTGCCATCGAGCCAGACTGTATGCCCTCCACTGAGGAGGGGCTAACTGCAGAAACACTGGAAATGAGCGAGCATGGATGGAAG
Organism: Tadarida brasiliensis; assembly: GCA_030848825.1. Classification (NCBI taxonomy): domain Eukaryota; kingdom Metazoa; phylum Chordata; class Mammalia; order Chiroptera; family Molossidae; genus Tadarida; species Tadarida brasiliensis. The sequence continues at coordinate 64,068,331 of CM061270.1, read as the reverse complement.
AGATCACAACTTTCCCAGTGGAAGTGGACTTGAGCCTGGGCTCATGTTGAAAAAGGGGTAACATTCAAAATGGTGGGGAATGTGGGGAATTCCAGGCAGAGTGAAGGAGGATGGGAGAAGAGAGACGACCAGTAGGTGGGAACATGGGAAGTGAAGTTCAGTAAAGAGCGTGAACTTCATTGACAAGAGCCCAGCACACCTTGCCTTGTAGTTTGGAATTGATGGAAAATTGGGATGAGGCGACTTTTTTAGTTCTTGAATCAGGGAATGTGGGGAAAGCGAGAGTTTGTATACATTACTATGAAGAATTTGTATCTGACGGGTTGGGAGGGGAGCAACTGCAGACAAGGAAACCAGTTGGTTGGGAAGCTGTTACAACAGTGGAGCCAGGAGCACTGAGAATGAGAGGTTTAGGCTGCGCAACATCAGGAGAGAATGTGGGCATTGCTGGGGGAAACGACAGAGACCCCAAGGCTTGAGCCCATGGGACTGGAATAAGTATCCGTGTATATTGTGTTGTATTTATACAGATGTGTCTCCATGGGTGTGTGTCTATGTGGGTTGAAAGGGTTAATAATGTTTTAACAAAACTAAACTCCATTCTGACCCTCAGTTACTGCACGTACGCACCCTGGCAGTTTCTTTTTTGTAAACATAAGGGCCTTGAGAAACCCAAAGATAAGGGGTTAATGAAGGCCTTGAAAAACTCAGAGGAACCATAAGAAAAAAGAGATTAATGATGGCCCTGACCTCTGCCTGAGCTGACTCCTTACCTCTGAGACAACTCCTACCAACCCAGACACCAATTACGCGGTGCCAAGAGAACGTGGGTTTTTTTTAATGTAGTTTTTTTCTGTAGTTTGTGCCTATATAAGCAAAGAACAAAGGAAGCTTGGGGCTGAGGATTTGGGGAAGCTGTACCCTCCCAGCCCGCCGGTATAACAGCCCACCGGTGTAATAAAATACTCCTTTCTCTACACTGGCCTTACGTTGAGGATGTGATCTCCCGCCGGCTCAGACCTTTTATGGGTGAGACCACGTGTTTGAGAATGTTTGTATCTGGGTGTGTAAATTTGAACTGATATCAACCATCAGCACTCACACCTAGCTTCTCAGTGAAAAAAGATCATCAAACCCTTCTTTTTATTAATTTGCACAATAGCCCTCACGCTAGGAAGGAAGGGGAAGCTGAACTCAATCTTGGAGAAGTTCAGACTTGCCTAAAGTCACACAGCTAGCTAGATCCGGGGGGTACATTACCACAGCTTCCCCCCTTCCAGCCCAGAGAGCCCTTCCAGTTGCCATGTCGGGCTGGCTCTTGGACAGGTGCCAGGGTCACTTTTGTAGGAATTCTGCTTTTTGATGCATTTTCTAGCTGAGCAGTCTTTTCCCTGGCAACGAAGGGTGGCAAATGGAGCCACCCTGAGCCATTATCTAAACTATGTGGCCCTTGCCGGCTCGTTTATTTAGGGGACAGGGAAGTACATCTCCTTTCCACTCTGTCTCATGAAACGTACTGCCGCTTGGTCACACGGAAGCCGTTCTGTGTCTCCTCCACTACATGCTGCTCTTCAGTTGGATGTGTTCTGATTTTATTCCCCCAGTCAACACTCAAAGGCAGAGGCAGATGTGCAACTCGAGAGGTTTTATTTCCTAACTACAGACAGCTGTAACAGGACGACAGCGAGCGGCCCCCAGGCCGGGGCGCAGCGGCCGCGGAGGGGCGCCCGTCGCCCTCACTGGCCCTTCTTGTGGGCGTTCTTGATGATGGCGTTTTTGAACAGCGTCACCAGGGGCGTGTGGCTCTTCTCCGAGGTCATGAAGCCGCCGTAGCGCTTGTTCTTGGGCCGGCTGCCCCAGCGGAAGTGCTCCATCTTGTAGGGCCCCTTGTCCTTCTTGAGCGGCGGCCCCGCCTCGGCCTCCGCCTCCAGGCCGTACTCCAGGGCGGCCCGGGCCGCGCCCTCGGGGCTGAGCGCCGGCGCCCCCGCCTGCTCCCTCTTGACCTCGAGGGGCAGGGCCTCGGCCGACTTGTCGGCGGCGCCGTTGGGGTACACCTTCACTGGGCGCCGCTTCTTGCCCACCGGCTTGCCCCAGCGGAAGTGCTCCATGGAGTAGGAGCGCTTGCCCTCGTCCGCGCTCGGCCCGGCGCCATCGCCCGCGCCCGCCGCCACCCGCTCCTCCTCGCGCCTCCGGAGCCCGCCGCTGCCGTCCCCGCGGCCGAAGCGGTCCCAGCGGAAGTGGCCCATGACGTACTTCCGGGGGTTCTCGGTCAGCGCCTGCTCCTCGCCGTCGCCGGGGAACGCGGGCGTCTCGGCGGAGACGTCGGGCTTGCAGGCCCCGACGCAGGCCTGCGGGAGAGCAGAGCGCGCGAGGTCACCCCGCGCCCGGCGGCCCCGCGCCCCGCTCCGCCTGCGCCCCCGCGCCCGGCGGCCCCGCGCCCCCGCTCCGCCTGCGCCCCCCGCGCCCGGCGGCCCCGCGCCCCGCTCCGCCTGCGCCCCCCGCGCCCCCGCGCCCCCGCTCCGCCGGCGCCCCCCGCGCCCCGCCGCCCTCTCGGGCCCGCGTCCCGGCTGCAAGGCCTCCCGGCCCAGGACGGCTGCCCACCGGCCGCTTGGCAGCACGGACGTCCGAGACGCAGCGTGAGCGCCGTCTCCTCTGTCCCCTGCACGCCTTAGTACTCCGCCCGGTAACTGCAACAGACACCCATTCTCCTAGGTGGTTTCCTGTCCCAGAGCTTTTGTGAGCAGGTCAGCATAGCCGTCATATGCCTCATAGACAGGAATTGATCACTGGCAGGCGGGTGGTCGTTGTTGGCACTTAATAAATATTGAATAAATCAATATGGTTCAATTCGAGTTAGGTGGGGCATTGGACTGAAATCAGGGGGAGAATCTCCCCAGTAGAAATCTGACTTCTAGCCCCTATATTTTCAGTAATGCCTCAGCCTTACCCCAGTGATCTGCAAACCTACCTCGTGCGCTACCTACCAAGCCATCTCCTCCTACCACCTCTCAACACTTCCACACCCATCTGGCACTTTCTCTGGTTCTTAAGTCTGAGCTGATCCTGTGCTTTCTCCAATCAGTGAGCTTTGGAAGGAGGGGTTCATTTCCCTGCCACCTCATTCTGCTTGGAGGGAGGGGTAGAAAGCCAAGATTATTTCCTTTGCAAGGGTCAGGAAACCTAGGTCTCTGCTCTCTATAACTAGACAAGTCGAGTGAGGTACACATTTGTTTAGGAAAATGACCTATAGCCTGCAGCCTTGAGTTTTCAGTTACTCGGGACAGCAAAGGAGGAAACAGAAAGGTCCCACCCACTCTGTTGAATTGGAAATTTTACGCTCCAAGGATTTAGAATTATAACACTGCAGAATATTAACAGGAAAATAAAAATAACCTCGTACTCCTCTCCTCTGGACACATGAAACAGGAGGCTCAGAAAGGTGAAAGGCCCTTGGCAGGGTTCTACAGCTCACTGGTGACAGAACTGGGACCAGAACCCATGTGTTCTGACCGTGACCAAGGCTCCCTCCCTAGTGAGCTCTCAACAGGAGAGGCTGTGCAGTGGGTATCGCCAATCCCGAGTCTCCTGGATCTCTCTGAACTAGAACCCTCAGAATTCCCTGGGCTCTTTGTTTCTATTTTATATTCCACATGCATCCTGCTCTGTGTTTGTGAGAAAGTCTCTCTCTTACCTCCACTCAGTTTCTCCATTGACAGAACACACTGAATGCAATGATATGCATTCCACCCTTACCAGGCAGGCGCTTGCAGCAGGATGGAACTCACTCACTGACACCAGCCATGTGTCTTTTAGCCCTGACTTGCTATCATTTCTCACTTGTGCCTCCTAAAACATACACACACACACACACACACACACACACACACACACCCTGTAGTGCCCTGGAGGGAATTCCAGTCTGGCACAAGGGACCTTTATATGCATCTGGAAAGGTTGCAGAAGGTCAGTCTTCCAGAGGAAGCATGAGACATTTGGCACCAGTTAGAGGAAAACGGCGCCTGGGTTCCTTCTCCCTCTGGAGATGATTTACGGTACTATCTAGCTGGTTTTGTAACTGGTAGTAGATAGAAAGGGAAGAAAAATGGAATGAATGGCAAAGGATATGAGAGGTTATTTTAAAAGAAATAATTTGGGCCCTGGCCAGTTTGGCTCAGCGGTTGGAGCGTCGGCCTGCGGACCAGAGAGTCCCAGGTTCGGTTCCCGCTGGGGGCACATACCAAAAAATAAAAAAATAAAAAAAAAAAATAAAAAAATAAATAAAAGAAATAATTTGGGAGCTAAAAGATTGAAAATGTAAACTCAATTGAGGAGCAATTGTTGTTATTACTAGTATTAGTATTACTTTAATGGCACTATTTCTAAATAGCTTAAATGGAGTGGGATCTCCATACAAGAAGACAAGAAGTAAAGATGATGGAGCAGAAATTGTGGGCCAGACCCATCTCCCTCCAGCTGCTGCTTCTCCTCCTTGGTCCAATGCCGACTTCACCCTGGGGGTCTGTTCCTGACCTGAGCTGAGTTACCCGTATCTCTGGGAATGAATTTTCCCTTGCTCATAGCACCTTTTGTGCGGTCCCAGCCCCAGTTCCATCTGATGCCCAAACCAAGATGACAGCTGTGGTCCACGTACCAGCGGGTTACTTTCCCTGGTGAGGTCCTGACACTGGCTGCTCTCCGGACACCAGCCATGCACTTCCGTGGAGGCCTGAAGCAGCAAGGCAAGCAGTAGAGCCCCCAAGCGGCTGCAGCATGATCTAGGCATCTTCCAGGCAGGCTGAGGCTCTGCAGAGATAAACAAGATTGGTGGGACCCCTGCAAGGAGCAGAACAATGCTGGCCACTCACCAGGAAGGACAGGGAGCCAACATTAACAACAATCACTTGTGGCGCTCAAGGCTCTTTGAGGACAGGAGCAGTTCAAGGAGAAGGTTGGTGTACAGGGTGGTGGTGTGAGTTGTGCTAGAGAGGAGGGGAATAGGACCTGGGCAAAGCATGTGCAATTTTCCCCTTATCTCCTATTAAAAATCAGACCAGAAAGAAGATTAGGGCTGGAAGCTACTTAGGGTTCATTTGGTTTAGCCTCTTATTTGAGAAAGAGGGAAACTGAGGCCCAGAGAGACTAGTTTTGGTGTACGTGACAAGGTAAGGCTAAGTTCTGTTTATAGTACAGAGCTTTCCTATTTCACCACCTTCATGAAGCTATAGTTCTAACACTCCAGATCCAAGGAGTAACTTGGGAAAGACAAGGACTCTGAAACTCCTGCTCAAGGTGGTCTCTTCCCCTCCTCCCCCTCCAAGATCCTACCATTCCTCAGAAACTGTTTCCTGTGAATAGTAAGTTTGCATAAAGGCAAATAAAACCTCTGGCCAATTTAGCCAAAACCTCAGCCAACCCAATTTGCTATCCTATAAATAAATCACTCAGGTGATCACCATTTCCCAGACCCCTGCAACTTTGGAGAGATTTATTTTTAAAGTGACCCCACATTCTTTTAAAAGTGAGTCATCTTGCCCTGGAGGGTTTGGCTCAGCAGTTAGAGCATCCACCCACGGACCAAAGAGTCTCGGGTTCGATTCCAGTCAAGGACACGTACCTCATTGTGGTTCAGGTCCCCAGCCCTGGTTGGGGTTGTGCAGGAGGCAGCCAGTCAATGTGTCTCTCTCACATCGATGTTTCTCTCTCCCTCCCTCCCTCCCTCCCACTCTATCTGAAGATAAATGGAAAAAAAGAATCCTCAGGTGAGAATTAAAAATAAAAGGATAAAAGTGAGTCATCTTCTGAACACATGACGTGTCAGACTGCTTGATCTCTGATTCTCTCAAATGTAGTCTGAAATAGTTGGACTTGAAGATGCTGTAGGTGTAGAAGGGAAAGAGATGGACACACAGGGCAGAAGGGAATCACCTCCCATTTTGAACCCCTACCAAAGACACTTTCAAGTACTTCTCTGCCGATGCTGAAGTCAAGAGGTCAGAGTGTATGATGCCCCTTGTGCCCAACGCTTTCCCCAGCCCTCTAGGTCTCATGCTGCCAAATCAATCCCTCCGCACCCAGGTTGGCCCCTTGAAGTGGTCTCAAGTTCTGTCATCAGCTCACCACCAACCCCACAATCATTTTGTATTTCAAAAGCTCTTCTCAACCAGCTGTTAAGAAGAGGCTGAATTAGATGAGGAAAGTAATTCACATTAAGGTGAGGACTAATTGTTTGTCTCTCCTAGTGGAGATTTACATTGAAAATGTTTGCCTAAAAGAAACCTCTCATTTGTGGAGGTGTGGGCCAAATGTTTTGTATAGGGAAGGCTTTGGAAGTGAAAGTTCTCTGGCTCTCATTGTTCACTTCAGAAAGCCACTTCCTCCTCTCTGCCCCACCCCTACTTGTTTCCCCAAAAGCTGAGCCAGCTCAGGACAACCTTCTGAATAGCGGCCAGGTACCGCCTGAATGTTTTCAAAGCAGCCATTAGATGGCACTGGCAGCCAGTGAGCCAGCCCATCAGCACCCCAGGCAACTGGGAGAGCATTGGTCAACCTTGATGTCCACTGGTGACCAGGGACAGGCTGCTCCTGTTGTGGCCTTTTGATGCTCCAGTTCAAGTATGAAGCCTGAACTTGCTGGACAAGGCAATTTAAACTAAAGCTCTGAGACCACACGGCACACTTAGGTCAGAAAAATGCCCAGATTTACACAAGAAGCAGAAAAATGATAATCATATATCACTGTGGCGAGTGTAAAATAACATATGAGTAGAGAAAGAAGTAAAATCATACAGGTCTGACAGTTTTCTCAAGTATATTTCAATTCTCATCACAATTGGCCATTCTAGAGTGATTTCCATTTGCTAAAAGCCTACCTCATGATTGCAGGCCTCCTGGAGAGCTTCCTTACCTTCCCCTCACTGGCAGTGCTGTAAACGCCACACTTTCTCACTTCCCACCCTCTCAGAGCTACATTGTACTGCGAAACAGTTAGATTGTTTCCTGAAAGCAACTTGTTTTCTTTTTGCTTGTGTGTGGTCTTTATTTTTCTACAATGTATCAATATTGCCCTGTGCCATTTTTAAAGAACAATATAGTACCTAATGGGGAGATGTCAAATACTGTGCTTTCTGTAAGTAGGGAGAGTGTTTTGAAAGCCTTGGAAAAATAAATAGAAGTCTGTATTTTGTTCATCTTGACATTAGGATTATAATAGAACTACACTCATTAGAACCTCACATGTGTAGGTGAATATTCTGTGAGCTAAACAAGACGTGTTCCTCTAAAGCTGCACACTGGCCATGCCCTTGTGTAAAGATTAGAGGTGCGGAGTTTTATCCTTGCACCAACATACACATGCGTCAAGTCCTAAAACAGAAGTGCCAAAGGGTTATTGTCATTAAATAAACCACAATCTTAACAATAAGATAAAACAAATACACACTTTTACTTTCCTTGGCTCTTTCCAGCGGTTCTGTGAGAACCATCACCTCCCCCAGTTAGACACGAAGAATTTGGGGGGTCCACATGCCCTGCAGACTCTCCCTCCTTCTCTGGAAACCACCCTTGCCTGAGCCTGGGTCGGCTCAAACGGCTGCTTCCGCCCTGCAATCGAGGGTTGCGGGACAGAAGGTCCGCTCTGCGGTCCTGTTGAGAGCGCAGACCGGGTGGTTCAGGACCTCGGACAGTTCCACCCGGGCCACGTCTTTTAACTCGGCTTGGTCCTGTAGAGGAGACCCAGTCGTTACCATAGCGCAGCCCCGTCGGGTGCGCTAAGGTGGGCAGAAAAACGAGGATTCCGGAGTCTGAATCCAAAATAGTCTGAAATGCAAGGAGTGTGTTGTGACTTTTAGCCTTTTCTCTCCTGTCTCCTGCCCCTCGTTTCCAACGTTAATTGCGCTAGAATATATGGTATCTTGTGACGTCTACCCAGAAAATTAGGAGGAAGAGCTGCCCTAAAACCGGGCTTTCCCGAGATCTCCCCAGAAGGCGGTAGGAGTCTCAGGGGTTCTAGCAGTCCTACTCCCCGGGGGAGACCGGCCACCTGCTCCTGGAAGTCACTGCTCAGCATCGCACCGTTCGCCCAGTCCGGGAGCTGGCCCTCGCCGCTCCGCTGCCGGAGGCTTCCCACACCGCACTCAGTACAGAAAGTTTTCAAAGAACTCGGGACCGCGGGCGAGAGCCTCCCGAGTTCCCGGGGCAGGGAGTCCCGGGGTAAGAGTGAGGTTCCGCGCCGCTGCGCCCTTACCTGTCGCGGAGAGGCTGCTCTCTGGGTGACTCTCGCTGCGCCGGAGCAAGGATGCTCGGCGGCCTCTGGATGGGTCACTTTTCTTCCGTTCTTTCTCCTCCTCCCCACCTGGTCCCGGTCGCTCTCCTTGGTCCTTTTATACGGGGTTCGCGGGAGTGGGCGCTGGATGTGAACTTCCCGGCAGGGCAGCTTAACTAGCAACTCCCCCGTCCATGGGAAGGGGGGCCATGGGGCGCCGCAGGGGGTTTCCAGGTAGGGGCTGAGCGCAAGGGCAGATGCGCGCGGAAAAGGGGCTGGATCTCTGCCCCCGGAGGCTGGAATTAACACTGTCCCGCAGAAGGACGCACCTGGCGGCCGTCAGAAAAGAACTTAATTAAGGACGGTATTGGGTCTCCAGTTGGGACGAGCAGGCAGCTTAGCACCCCGGTGTGGGGTGGGCCTGGAGCGGCCGCTGAAGTCGGTGAAAAGAGGGTGAATTTACTTGTGTGCGTGCTTGGACTAGCATCTGCCTCGTTCGCATTTTCAGGTAAATATCACCGCAAAGAGAAGACGTCAGTAATACCTCAGATTTCCCCAGCATTTGGAAACTGATTTGAAGATATCACCAGGAATCACTATCTGTTCTAGGTCAGGGGTTGGGGGTTGGGGGTTGGGGGCTAGGAACAGAGGAGGTCTCAAGAGTCACTCACCTGAGGTCCAGGACAAATTGTCTTCTTAGGGTGTGAAAGTGGGTTGCAGTGCCCCCCACCACCACCTGGGGTCTGCTCCCCAAGGGCCTAGCCCAGGGCAGGCTCCTTCTGTGCCCCAAACCCCAAGGAGAAGGTGCTGTTAACCTTAGACTATTAATGATGGGTGGTGCTCTTTAAAAAGCAACTGAAGTACTTTCCTTATGGCCTCTAGACTTCCCCATGGCCATGAGCTGGCAGAGTGATCTGAGGACTCTCAATCTTCTCCAAGCCTGGCCTTGGAGTTCTGGCTTGGTCCCAAATGTCAGGTCAGGGAGAAGACAGCACTGAAAGCTGCAGTGGAAGAGACTCTACCCTAACCTGGAGTAAAGAAGCAAAAGCAAATTGTGAGGAGTCGTAGGGGTGTGAGGGAGTGTTGAAAGTAAATTGAACTTCAAATCGGCGGGGAGTGTTTAATCTACCGGTTGCAGGAACTTCCTTAATTCACAATCAGATGCTCTTTTGGACTCCAACACTACCTTGAGAGTGTCTGGTTGGTGATACTGTCCTTGTATTCAGCAATCTTTTCCTTTTGGGCTGCAGGAAATATCCAAGCTCCTTAACAGTAAACAAGGTGCTTTATCACCTGGCCTTGGCCTCTTTCCAAGGTCATTTCCATCTTGCATCTTGGTGCTTCAGCTGTCCACAGCACTCACATTCCCATGAACATTACTTAATAAAGCCTCCATTCTTTGTCCATGCAACTCCCCCAACTAAAACACCATTCCTCTCTCCAGCCACCTAGGAAAATTGGACTCTTGCATTAAGATTCAGCTCACCGATCACCTGTTCTCTGAAGTCCTCCTTTGCCATTTCGTCTTACCTGTGGCATAAGGCATGGCTTTCTCTGTTCTCCAGAGAATTCCATTTCCATCTCCTCTGTACACAGAGGCTTCCTTGCTGGAACAAATTCCACTCTGTCTTCCATCTTCCCTCTTCCACCCACTCTTGCCCCTCCCATTGCCAGGCTTATGAGCTCTCTAAATCAGATTGTGATTTTATCTTATTATTATTTGTATTATAACTTCAAGAGGCAGCTGGCAGTAGCAGAAAAACCAGACCAGGATAAGTTCAGACTGATCCAGCTTCTGCTCTCCTTTGTCAGCCGAGTTCTTAATTGCTTGCTGCAGAATGAAAAGGCCATCAAACCACATTTAGAATCACTGGGCAGGGTGGGGAACCAAGATCCCAAAATGGGCAGGGACAAAGGTGGCTGGAATCATGGCCAAACTCAGGCTGCTGATTGGATCCAATGGGAAAGAAAACCAGATCACTACTGTGAACAAGAAGCCACAAATGGCACTGTCAACACCATAGCATTGGACACAGATGTCACTTCTACACCCAGAATAAAAAGAAGTGGGAAGTTGCCATTCCCACTTCAGCTGATGCCACCAGAAAGCCTTGACCACTGCCCTGGCTTCCTTGTGTCACTAGCTCCTCTTTGAAAGCCTGATTGTCTGAGATGGCAATATAATTTTTCCCCTTTATCCTGATAATGTGGTGAATTACATTATTGATTTTTGGTGTTACAGCTACCATGCATTCCTGCATTGAGCCCAATTTGATTATGATGTGTTATCTTTATAGAACACTGGGTTCAATTTGCTAGTATTTTATTTCAGATTTTTGCATCTATGTTTATGAGATTGGCTTGTAATTTTCCTTTCTTATAGGATAATTGTCAGACTTTGGTATCCAAATCATGCTGTCCTCATAAAACAAGTTAGAAATCCCTCTCTCCCACCCTCATTTTTTATAGTTCAGTAGAAGAATTTGTTTACAATGGTGTTTATCCCTTCCTCAAATGACTGAAATGATTCATCAGTGATGCTATCGAGGTCTTTAAGATTGTTTACTGAATGGTTTTAAATTACAGATTCAATTACTTAAATAGCCCTACTCCAATTGTCTATTTATTTTTGTGTCAGTTTTAGTAAGATGTGTGTTTCTAGAAATGTGTCCATTTCATCTAAAATTTTTTAAATTTATTGGCTTAAAATTTTTATCTTCTTATTTTTTTTTAGCACCTGTGGAATCTATAGTTATGGTCCCCTTTCATCTCTGCTATTGGTAATTTATATCTTTTTTCTTGATTAGTTTTCCCAGGAGTTTATCAATTTTATTGGTGTTTATAAAAAATCAATTTGGTTTTGTTGATTTTCTGTCTTGCATGTATACTTTTTTAATTTCTGAAATTTCTACTGTTATTATTTCTTGCCTTCTAATTTCTAATTGGCTATTCTTTTTTCTATCTTCTTGCATAGGATATTAAATAAATGCTTTTACTTAGATAATTGATACTCAATCTTTATTCTTTTTTGACATGTATTTATGGCCATACATTTTTAATTGTGGCTTTAGTTGCATCCACACATTTTGATATGTCATATTTTTATTACCGTTTAGTTTAAAATATCTTCTTATTTTCATTGAGATGTCTTGATTGCTGTGGATTATTGAGATGTGTTCTGTTTAACTTCCAGCATTGGGGATTTTCTGGTTAGGTTTTGAAACTAATGTTTAGCCTAAGTCTCCTGTGGTCAGAAAACATGCTCTATTTGATTTAAGTCTTTGAAAGTGGGGCAGGGGGTTGCTTAATGGATGAACATGTGGTTCATTTTGATTAATGTTTCATGTGCACTTCAAAAGAATATGTATCCTGTGGTTGCTCAAATATTCTAGATCCTTTCTGTATACCTATATCTTTTCTGATTATTTGTCATCTTATTCTATTAGTTACTGATTGAAGAGATCTTGGAGGGGGGCAGGAAGAGATTGACCAAAGAACATATATGCATACATGCATAACCCATGGACACAGACAATAGTGTGGGTGGGAAAGGCCTGGGGTGGGTGAGGGTTGGGTGGAGGGGGATAAAAAGGGGGGAAAATGGGAGACATCTGTAATACTGTCAACAATTAAAATAAAATAAAATAAAATAAAATCTCCCCATTATTTTGGTGGATTTATCTATCTCTTCCTTTGGTCCTGGCATAAAAACAACTCTTTCCAGAAACCTCAAGGTAAATGTTGGCCAGTGGTGGGGGGTTATATAGGGTCAAGGATAAAGATAGCAGAAGGTACTAGAACACTGTTGCATGCTGATAGGAATAATTCAGTAGAGAGGGGGAAATTGATGTTGCAGACAAGAGTTAGGGAAACCAAATAATCCAAGCCTTGAGTAGAATCAAGATGGGATCCAGAGAAAGAACCTGACCTACAAACAGTGGAGGGCCTTCCTCTTCCATAACAGGGGTGCACCAACCCCTGTGGCTGCCATATGGATGAAAGTATGCAACACCTGTAAACCTCAACACCTGTAAACCTCTTAGAGCAGGGCTCAGCCCCTAGTTAGTGCTACAGAGTGCTAACCCATATCCTTATTATTATGGAAGTGCTGGCCCCAAGAGCACCCAGCCTAGAGTGAAGGAAGGAGGGCAGGAAGGGAGGGAGGGAGGGAGGGAGAAAAGAAGGGAGGAAGTGGGAAGGAGAGAAGGAGGGAAAAAGGAAAGGAGGGCCCTGGCCGGTTTGGCTCAGCGGTTAGAGCGTTGGCCTGTGGACCAATGAGTCTTGGGTTCGATTGCGGTCAAGGGCTCATACCTCTGCTGCGGTTCGTACCTCTGTTGTGGTTTGTCCCCAGCCCTGGTTGGGGTCCTGCGGGAGGCAGCCAGTCAATGTGTCTCTCTCGCATTGATGTTTCTCTCTCTCTCCCTCCCTCCCACTCTATCTGAAGATAAATAGAAAAATATCCTCAGGTGAGGATTTTTTTAAAAAGAAGAAAAGGAGGGAAAGAAGGAAGGAGACAGGAGCAGACATGGGGTCGTTGGGCAGGGCAGCTGATGACTTCATTTGGAGACCTTGAGTGTGAGGACTCCTGGGGCTGGGGTGATGCACCTACACCTGGCTGTGGGCACAGGGCCAAGGCTGCTGTCGTCATCCCTGCTTTTCACCTTTGAGTGTTTAATTGGAAAAGCGATGTCACCAAGGTGTGAGTGCGTTACAGTGACAGGTGTAGGGACGGCCTCCTGCACAGGGGAGAAGGAAGGGCTGGTAAGACAGCAACAAGGATGGGGTGGCCAAGAGCCCGACATGAGGAGGAGGGCCAGAAGGAGGGTGCCTTGCCCTCAGCCTCCAGGCACTGGGACCGGGCAATTGGGGACATTTCACCAGGAGAGGAGAAGACTCCAGGCCAAGGATGCCCTATGCCTGCATTTGGCCAACTGGGCTGGAACCAGCAACAACTCAAGCCCTGCGGATCAGAAGAAGGGATGAATGGACAGGAAGGAATCCCAGCTCCATCCTGGCCCACCCTTCTTCACTCACTCTCCAAGTCTCCGTGGACAAGTCGGACAAGCCAGAAGGCTGCCAACCCTGACAAGTCAGAACAATTGTCCCTCCTCAGGGCTCCTGGGGCCCAGTTGTGACCTCTGTTGGAGGGAGCACTTCATCCTTGTTATTGTCTGGGTCCGAGCAGCCTCAGTCCTGCTCAGCTGGTTCCCCTGTCTGCAAGGGTACAGATCCCATAGTCAATGCATGAAAAGTCCCTGGCAAGGTACCTGGTACAGAATGGTGCTCAAGAAATATTTGCAGAGAGAGAGTTGGAGGCAGTGAATGAGGAAGGGAGCCCCTCTTAAGCCTCAGTTTGCAGAAGCTCATGATTCTCTAAAACTCTCTCCAAAATTCCTCTGTAGTATGTATGAACCCAAAACAGAGGCGGTCCCCTGCTTACATTGTGTCTGAATTAGAAATAGCCCAGCATCTGGCCGTGTGTGTGTGTGTGTGTGTGTGTGTGTGTGTGTGTGGTGGGATGACAGGGATGAGAGGGGTTGAAGGTCAGCCCTCCCTAGTTGCAGCAGCCCAGGAACCAGGGGCAGCTTTGGGGTGGCTCTGGCTCTCCATAATCCCAAACTAAGTCACCAGGCTTCTTGCCTTCCAGTCACCTCCCTTTCAGAGACAAGGAGGGAGCACATGGTGTCATTCTACAGGCAGGCACAGACACAGACAGGGCTGCTGTCTGCCCAGGGAACCGTGGATGCCAAGGAAGGACTTCCTGGAGGGAGCAAAGTAGATGTGGAGCCTCCAGGGGACAAGACAGGGACCCAGCCCCAGGCGGACCAGCCTGACATGGCCGCGAGGAGAGTCCATGGGAAGTATACAGGTGAGCGGATGGGAGCACAAAGCGCTTTCTGCCCCAGGAGTGGAGGAGGAAATAGAGGGCAAAGTAGAGAGAGAGACTGGAGAAGGAGCAACAAGCTGAGGGACCATGGCGACAAAGGGTCAAGAAAGGGCCATGGCCAGGCCCTGGTGTCTGCCTGGATGCTGGGGAGAGAGAAAGGAGTCAGGCAGGATTTAGGAGTGGGGCTAGGAACAGACTGGGAGGACTGGAAAGGGGTCCAGGTGGAGCAGGAATCACTGAGACATGTTGACTTTGAAGCAGCTACTGTTCAATCTGCCCTCTGCCCAGTGCCAGGCCCCCAGCGGGTGCTCACACAGTGACAACTCAGATTTTATGCCCAGAACAGAGGAAAACACTGCTGGGTGTTAAGCAAGGGGGTGACGGGATCCACTAGAATTCTTTTAAAATGGTTCTGGCTGTTGTCTGGAGAACCGATCAGAGGGCAAGCAACCAACAGCCTCTTCTGGGAGTCAGCGTTAATAGGGCTTGAGCAGATGTGGGAGAGAAGCAAAGGGAGGGTTTAAAGATGGTCTCGGATTTCTGGTTTGAGCAGCTGGAGAGTGGGTGGAGCTGTTTAGAGACTGGGAAAAGACTGAGGGCCTCATAGGTTTGGAGAGGAAACCCTGAGCTCTGTGACCTTGAGCAAGTTACTTAACCTTCCTGAGTTTCTCTCTCAGGGATGGGGAACCTTTTTTCTTCCAAGGGCCATTTGGATATTCATAACATTATTCACAGGCCATACAAAATTATCAACTTAAAAATTAGCCTGCTCTATTTGTTCAGGCTAATTTGGTGAGACGTGTGTTAGCCAGTATTGGCCTTATATGGCCTGCAGGCTGTCTGTTCCCCACCCTTGTAGGGACATTCAAAACCCCACCTTACATCGCTTCAGAGGATTCTTGCCAGACTCATGAGCAGATGAGAAATCCTAACTACCATTAGAGTCTTGTCAGTGGAAACACTAAGAATTCCTTCGAGGGAAGCATGATGGGGTTTGGGGGGCAGATGTATAGCTTGTCTCCAAAAACGACCCTGAAGCCTGAAGCATGGCAGAGAAGGTCCTGGTGCCGCAGATGGCCCAGGAAATGGGGTGCCACTGTCGGCCTGTAACACACACACTCTGAGCCGTGGCCCTTTTCACCCAGCTCCCCATTCAGCTCTGCAGCTGGGCCCCTTCGCTGACCTTCAGTTTGACCCCAAGGGCAAAGAGGAATCAATTTGTGCAAAGAATTAGAATGAAAGTGATTTCAATTGACCTTTGAATGGGGTTTTAATTTGCTTTATTGCCGCCAAAGGGGCTTCATGAAGAGACCCTTGAGACTGCTTTTATCCACTAAGCTAATGCGTGCATTAGTGCAACCGCCTGGCCTCATCTGGACCAGGGCAGAGCAGGGAAGGCCGGCGAGGGCCCAGGGTCCACACCCTCCCAGGAATCAGCCTTCAGCCCCCTCGGGGTCTGCAGCAGAGTCAGGGGTGGAGGAAGGAGCAGTGGGCCGACCTGGGTTCCACCCCCAGCTCTGTTGCTGGATGGCCTTGAGACCTGGGCAGGCACCCTAGCCCTGGACTGAGACCCTGGCCCTCAGTCTCATCTGAGCATCGGCAGGGAGGGGTGTTTGTGGACTAGATGGTCTCTTGGTCCCTTCCAGGCCTGATTGTCTATGGTGTTAGGCTCAGCTCTACAGTCAAACTCTATGGTAGAGCACGTGGCTTAGAGTGGGGACAGCCCACTGTGCCAAGGAGCTAAAGTCAGTCCCCGGTCTCTTGGACCTCTCTCGTGCACTTAGTCCGAAGTCCTGCCAGTTCCCTCACATGGGCCACAAGTTCTCTGTTCTTTCCACTCCAATGCCCTGAGGAAGCCCAGGGGCTGACTGCATGAATCACCCTTTCTTCTACTGGGCAGAGCCCTGCGGGCAGCTACAATGGGGGGCCCAGGTTGCCTGATAATGGCCAGCCCTCCTGCAAAGAGCCCCCTGTAGTTGCTTTTCTCCACAAGGCCTATTTCAGTGTGACACACTGGGACAGATGCCTGCGAGCTGTGTTTACAGTCCTGCGTTAATGTCAGATTCTCTTCCCCTGCATTCTATACATGCGTATGAGGCCACGTGGAACCACGTGTGTTCTTTCAAAACTACTCCCTTATCTTAATTCCCTTCTTCAGTGAGGGCTTGTTCCTGTGCAATCAGAGTGGACTTCCTGGAGGTGGGGTCTTGCTGAAAATGTCACAAACATTAAGGACACACTAGGCTCTCCTACAAGATGTCCCTGCAGCCACTCAATTTAGACAGAGCGCAGGCACCAGCAGCCACCGTTCTGATGCAATGGTGGTCATAATGTCCTTTTGTGGGGAAATGCCTTTGTTAGGGCCTCTGGCTTGACAGCTGCTTTTCCAGAAGAATGGGAGTTCTCCAGTTAGGGTTGAAACCGGGAGCATGACGTGGTGGCCAGGAAGGGCTGATAATGTACATCCATTAGTGCATCACAGGAGAGGCATTCAGAAGCTCCGGAACTGTCCTCCTTCCTCCAGACCCAACAATGGCTGCTTGGAGGGGGCTTGAAGTGGCCTTTTTACCGAGCACTTAGCTCAGTCCCTATCTCTGAGCCCCACCTGTTGGGTGCCCACCTTCTATATTCATGCCCTGCTCAAACGCATGGAGCAGCCAGGACGGTGAATCCAATCAGCTGGCCTGAGGCCCAGAAAGCCCGCACCTGCCCTCAAGTCCTGTTGCCCTGGGAGAGTGACGCCAGGCCCAGGCAGAGCCGGTGCACAGTGACCTGCTCCATGGCAGCTCCAAGAGCCCATTTCTGTGCATAGGCATCCAAACCTGTGCAGTGTGTGTGTGAGTGATGTGAGCAGTGCAAGGTAGTTTGATTTGCTTTTTAACAAACTGGCCAAGCCCTGGCTGGTTTGGCTCGGTGGTTGGAGCATCGGCCCACAGACCAAAGAGTCACGGGTTCGATTCTGGTAGGGGGCACGTGCCTTGGTTGCAGTTCAGTCCCCGGCCCTGGCGGGGTCATGCAGGAGGCATCCAGTAGATGTGTCTCTCTCACATCGATGTGTGTGTCTCTCTCTCTCCCTCCCACTCTATCTGAAGATAAATGGAAAAATATCTTGGGGTGAGTAAAAAAAAATTAACTGGCCGAAACCCTTCAAAGCATCCCCTGGACAGCTGTCCTTGCTGTCCATGGGGGAGGAGGGTGCCAGGGCTCCAGCCTGTGGTAGAAACCTATGGGGAAGCTGCCTCCAGGCCCAGTTTCTAAGTCACCTGAGAAGGTCCATCTTCTGACTGCAGCCACATTTTTAAAAAATGTATCAATCATGTCCTGTTTTATCTGCTTTGTACTATGGTTAGGTCTTTATACTGATTTTTTTTTTTTCTATTCATGGTGGGTGTGGGAAGGTTATATTACCTATGAATTTCATTTTAAGATAGTAAATAAGACCTTACTATTTGCTTTCTAAAGGGAGTTTTGCTGCTGGTGGGAATATAAAATAATGCAGCTGCTTTGGAAAATAGTTTGCAGATCCTCAAAAAGTTAAACGCTGCTAAAAACAGAACAACAGGCCCAAAATGGAGTTGCTTATGGTAAGCCCCACATCACCAAAACCGAAACGTAACTTTGAGTTTCAGCTCTCCTAGAAATGGAATCCTAATTCAGTCAGTGAGAAATCTCCTGACCAACACTAGTTAGTGCTCCCTGGTAGACCCCTGCCACTCTGTAAAGTAACTATGCAATAACCAACCCATTATTTTGCTAGTGAAAAGCCTATTGGGTATGTAAAACGTATGTATTTATGTAATGTATGAAATATAAAGTAGTATGACAAACCAAGACAAATAAACACATTCATATATGTAAATGGACTCAAATCATCTTTAAAGAAAAATATTTTTAGACAGGTTTAAAAAAATACAATTCAGTGCTGTATAAATAAATACAAAAGCAGGGTGATTTGGAAGGAAAATTGACTTTAGAACTTGTGGTATATTCATAGGATGGAGTACTACTCAGCAATAAAAAGGAATTAATTACTGATACATGCAACATGGACGAATCTCCAAAACACTTTATTGAGTGAAAGACGTCAGAAGAGTTCATACCAGGTGGTTCCATTTATATCAAATCCTTGAACGGGCAAAATTCATCTAGGGTGATAGAAGTCAGGTGAGTGGTTGCTCCCGGGGATGCTAAGGGAGTTGACTGGGAAGAGACATGAAACTTTCTGGAGTTCAGAAAATGCTCTGTATCTAGATGGTGTGTGGGTACACAGGTAGATGCATTTGTCAAAAGCCAACAAATGGTGTACTTCCCACGGTGCAATCACTCTGCAGTTCACGTGCACCCCAGCGTTAAAGGGGAGGGTGGCCACGTCTGCGCCGAGTGACTTCTTCAGCGGCTGCAGCAGAGTAGGCAGCTTCGCGCACACCCAGCTCCCAGGCAGCACCCAGCTCCCACCTGCGACGATGGGACCCCAGGGCTGCTGGTGGCCTGGCCAGAGGTACTCACTGAGGACAGTGTCCTCAAAGCACCTCCTCCTCCCCTGCCTTTTCAGTGGACGCCGGTGGGGAGACAGGTCTGCCCGCCTCTCCTAACAAAGCCCAGGCCTGCGCTGGGCAGTCGCTGCCTCCATTCCACAGCCCGAGGGGGAAGGAGACAGGGAGGGCGGGAGAAACAAAAGGGGGTGGTCGTCTCCATCTTCTCGCTCCGCTTTGAAAAAGCTTGAGGAGCGGAGGGGAGTGATTGGCTCAGCACTGGGTTGAAGACGCAGATTTCCCAGATGGAGCCAGGGGAGACGAGCTGGGGAGGGGGAAGCTTTCAGCAGGGGAACCATTTGCCATTGTGCCCGGTCTCCAGCCCACTGCTCTCCAGTGAAGTGGATGGAAACAAAGGCCCCGGAGCCCAACGACTCGCAGCCCCACATGTGTTTTGGACACTAATGACGGCCAGACCAGGGTAATGGGATGTGAAGGTCACCGGGGATGGAGGAAGGAAGGAGGCTGGAGGTGGGGTGCCTTTCATAAGTTCTCGGGGGGCCTGAGGGACCTGCTTGGCCATCTGAAATGACAGACTCAAACCCCAAGGCTCCCATGTGGTTGGCAAGGTTGCACCCTCCACAGTCAGGGAGGGTCAAGGGCACACACTGTCCCTCAGTCCTGAATCTGGACAGCGCATGTGGCCTGGAGGGGTCTGCGGGGACCAGGGCCAGGAAGGGGTCTCTTACCCACCCTCTCCCTGGGGACGAGGTGGGGCCAGCAAACACAGCTGACACGCATGAGGGGCAGCTGCCAACAGGAGCTCCTGGAAGTCTCTCCCTCAGATAAGCTCCTCCATGTCCTGAAAAATGCAGAAGGACATGGAACAGGTTCACACTGTGACAAACAGCAGGCCGTATATCAGTATCCGTGGTACGATCCCATTTTTGCTGTTTGAGAGCATCAGACACTCTGGAGGAAGACAGTGTGCTAACAATGCTTAGCCAGGGATTACTGAGAATATTTCTCTTCTTCCCACTTGTCCCTAGTTTCCAAATTTCCTAAAATAGGTACATAGTCCTTTTGCAAGAAAAAAAATAACATTTTTAACCCAACCGATATGGCTCAGTTGATTGAGCATCATCCCGTGCACCAAGAGGTCACGGGTTCAGCCCTGGCCGGTCTGGCTCGGCGGTTGGAGCATCGGCCCGCAGACCAAAGAGTCGTGGGTTCAATTCCAGTCAAGGGCATGTACCTCAGTTGCAGTTCGGTCCTCGGCCCTAGTCGGGGCTGTGCAGGAGGCGACCAGTTGATGTGTCTCCCTCACATCGATGTTTCTTTCTCTCTCTCTCCCCCTCACTCTATCTGAAGATAAATGGAAAAATATCCTCTGGTAAGGATTAAAAAAAAAAAAAAGGTCACGGGTTCAATTCCCAGTCAGGACACATGCCAAGGTTGCCGGCTTGGTCCCCAGTAGGGGGCATGCAGGAGGCAGGTAATCAATGATTCTCTCTCCATCTCTCTATAAAATCAATAAAAACATATTTAAAATAAATTTTTTACTAGTAATAAACTTTTTAATGAATAAACAAATACAAACTTCCATCTTTCACATCCTACTGTGGTATATGAAATGCCCAGATCCGAAAACAATCCTTCAGGTCAAGGCCTTGCCCTACAGGGTGAAGGACGAGGCTCTGAGGGACCCGTGTTCATGCAGGCGAGTGTCCCATCTCGTCGTACTCTCCTACTTTGACATGTGGCTTCTCCACCAAAGGTACCTCACTGAAAACGTGTCACGCCGTGAGAGGGCGTGTGCAGTCGTGAACAGGAAGCCGGCGTGACCCCACGATGGGAGGGCTCACACCCATAGGGCATGCCTCTTCCTCGAGACGGTAAATGGTGGGTATCTCCGACCTCAGGGGTTTGCCGAGGACTGGTCTTTGGAACAGTTTCATAGATGACCTTGAAGAGAGGGTGCCAAACGACATCTGCCCTTCAAAACGATAGGTGACATGGAGCCCTGTAGGGGAGTGAGATTCTGAGTTGCGGGGGACAGCGGTGAAATGAACGAAGCAGGAGGCTGTGTTTCACATGGGCCGGAGGGCCAGTGTGCCCAGAGACCAAAGCACTGGTGACGCCAACAAGGAGAGCATCAGGAACAAGGCACAGAAAGAGGCAGACCCTGGAAAATGGCTCCGGGTTCCTGGCCACATCCCATGCAGGACACAAGGGGAAAACAAATCACAACTGGATAACCATCTCCCAACTTTCAGATCTGTGGAGACGTGTAAGGTGCTCCTGCCCAGGACTAGGGAAGATGCCAAGAAACTGACTCATTCCTGGCTCAGTGAGTGTAAGAAACTGTGCTGGGCGGCAGTCTGGATGTGAGCATCCGTCCCAATGTGCCTGCCCCTCACCACAGCGATCCCACTTCTAGGTCTCCGTGCTGAGAGTGCATGAAAAGGTGTATGGGGCCCAGCTAGTGTGGCTCAGTGGATTGAGCGTCATCCCATGGACTGAGAGGTCCTGGTTCGATTCCCGGTCAGGGCACATGCCCAGGTTGTAGGCCCGATCCCCAGTGGGGGGCATGCAGGAGGCAGCCAATCGATGTCTTTCTCTCACATCAATGTTTCTATCTCCCCCTAAAAAAAATCAATAAAACCAGTATTTTTTAAAAAGGTGTATGAAAATATGTCAGAGGACTTCTGTATTTGTGAAAGTTAAAAATGGAAACGTCAAAATGGGGACTGGTTTAATAAATCGTGGTGTTTCCACGTGCTGGAGTGGCTGTCAGCCCTGCGAGGCAGAGCGTGTGTTCCACCAACACTGTGCACCTGGCACACAGCACGGGGTCTGGCACACAGCAGGCATGTGTTCAGTGAAGGAAGGGACAAGGGAACAAACACAACGGCTACGTCACACAGCACTCCAGAAGAATGAGGCTGGGGTCTGGTACCACCGATACAGGGACAGCCACCATCGGTGGTCACAGGTCACAGTCCGGCATGATGGGTTTGTACACGCATTTGCTTATCGAGTCTGGTTTGGGAAGCACACGCTGGAGGGAGTAACAGTGTTCATTGCTAGATGAGTTAGATTAAGGAGTCCTATTATTCCTTTTGTATTTTCTGACTTTCTGTATTAACCACGTTTTGATCTTATAAGAAAAACACCAAGTTAAGTTTTTGTTGTTTTTTAACTTCTGAACATGTGGAAATGTTTTAGTTGTGTTTTTGTTGTTGGTTTCTTACTTAGCTGAATTGTACTCAGAGAATACACTCCATGACTTCAGGTCTTGGAAGTTTTTTGTTTTAAATATTTTTCTTTATTGATTTTTAGAGGGAGAGGGAGAGACAGAAACATCAATGAGAGAGAACACTGACTGGCCGCCTCCTGCATGCCTCCCACTGGGGATCGGGCCCACAACCTGGGCATGGACCCTGACCAGGAATCGAACCAGCGACCTCCCGGCGCATGGGTCGATGCTCAACCACTGAGCCACACTGGCCAGGCTGTTGTTTTTTGTTTTTTAAATCCTCACCCAAGGATATTTTACCATTTATCTCAAATAGAGTGGGAGAGAGAGAGAGAGAAACATGGATATGAGAGAGACACATCGACTGGTTGCCTCCCGCAAAACCCCGACCAGGGCGGGGGACGAACCGCAACCAACGTACGTGCCCTTGACTGAAATCGAACCTGTGACTCTTTGGTCTGAGGGCCGACGCTCTAACCACTGAGCCAAACTGGCCAGGGCCCAAGTTACGTTTTAAGAACAATAATGTGGTGATCAATTCCTGGCTCACAGAAGCCTTGAGTGTAATAAAATGGTTACTTTGAAGCTACAAAACTTGGAGAATTTAGCAGCAGTAAGAACCAAAATGAGGATGTTATAGATGAGTATTCAGACTTTATAGCTCATTGTTCCTAAATGCTGAATACTGTTTTAGAGACATTCTACAATTTGTCCAACCAACCAGCCACTGATGGCCAGTTTTTACTGCTCATTTATGCGACAAATAAGTGATGAGGGTCTATTATGTGCTGGGTATGGAGCAAGGCACCGGGTGCAGGGAATGCTCTGGTAAACAAAGCAGGCTTTGTTCTAGAAGCTTATGCTTTAATTTAAGAAAGCAAACAACCTTGCCCTGGCCAGTTTGGCTCAGGGGTTAGAGCGTCGGCCCGCGGACCAGAGAGTCCCGGGTTCGGTTCCCGCTAAGGGCACGTACCTCGGTTCCAGTTTGTCCCCAGCCCCAGCTGGGGTCGTGTAGGTGGCAACCACTCGATGTGTCTCTCTCACATCGATGTTTCTCTCTTTCTCTTCTTCCCTCTCTCCCTCCCACTCTATCTGAAGATAAATGCAAAAAATATGTCCTCGGGTGAGGATAAGAAAAAAAAAGAGCAAAACACCAAATAAATATATAATTACAAAGTGTGAGAAGTACCATGGGGGGAAAAAACTAAAAATCTCTGATATGGTATAACATTAAAAAATTATCAGGATTATAACAACAACAACAACAATACAGAAAACGACACAAGCAATTAGAAGATCTAGGAAGGAAAAAAGCTATCTAAGGAAGGAAATATAATCAGAGAATAAATCTGTAGTGAACAATATTCACAAAGTCCTAATGACATAACTAAATGTAAAACATCAGCTTTGGGGCGACAGAAAAGAGGTAGTAGGGTCAGAGAAGTCAGCAGATGGATAAATCTAAATGGATAAATCTAAAACATCAGCAGTAGCATGTTATTTAGGGAAACTAAGTTGACTACCAGAAAAAAAACCCAAAACAACGAAAAGCGGGTAACTCTAAGAGGCTGGAAAAGAGATGAGGGGTGGAACAGTTGTATTTCATTTATTCCTTTATTCATTCAACATGTATTTACTGAGCTACTTTAGTGTCTGGCCTTATTCTAGATACTAGGGATAAGAGGTAAACAAAACAGCCCAAAAAATGGAGTTTATATTCTAGAAGGGGAGACAATAAATAAGTAAAAGCCATACTATATTACATAAATGTTATAAGGGGGGAAAAAGCTGGAGAGAAGGATGCAATGGGGAAGGGAGTTATGATTCTAGATAAATGGGCCAGAGATGGCATCACTTAGTGATGTTTAAGTAATGAGTGAAGGAAGCAAAGGAGAGAGCCACGTGGAGACCTGGGAGAGCATACCAAGCAGTGGGAACAGCAAGTGCAAAGGCCCTGGGGTAGGAGTGGATCTGGTGGGTTTGAGAAGCAGTAAGGAGACTTGTGAGGCTGGATTGTAGTGAGCTGGGGAAAGAGGTAGGAGGTGAGGCCAGGGAGGTAATTGGCAGTCAGATCAGGGAGAACCCTGTGGGCCGTTGTACCTTCTGGTAATAGTTGATCCTTTCACCATGTGTATATAAAACTTTGGCTTAATTTTTTTTAGAATTTATTTTAAAGAAAGAACTCTATAAGAGAATAAAGAAAGCAAGCCTGGAGGTGGGGACCCCAACAGGAGGCCGTTCAAGTGTATAATGGTGGTGGCTAGAGCACTGGCAATGGAGATGGAGAGACTGACAGGTTTGAGATGTATCTGGGAGGCAGAACTGAGAGGACTTATTGATGACTGAGGGGGTCAAGATTGTAAGTGGTTTAGAGAATGTTCTCCAAGTGTCTGGCTCAAACAACTGTGCACCAATGACCAAGACGAAGGAGAGTGTTCAGCTGTTGACACACTGGATGTGAGAGCCCTTCGAGGCCTCTCAGGACACCTGAGGAGGCCACTGGGGAGAAGCCTCACACGTCGTGGGGTACAGTGGAGCGGCTGCGTCGGAGACAGCTCGGCAGCTCCTCGCAGAGTGAAGCACAGGCTGACCAATGACCCCACACGTCCACGCCTGTGTGTATATACATGAGAGCTGAGAACATGTTCACACAAAGACTCGCACACAAACGTTCATAGTAACATTATTCATAATAGCCCCAAAATGGAAGTAACGCCAATCCATCCACTGATGAATGGATAAACAAAATATGGCTTATATCTGAGGTACACAATGAAATTTTATGTGGACACGGAGGCATGAAGTACTGACACCTGCTACAACACGCAGGAGCCTCAGAAATGCGACGCTGGGAGAAGCCAGACACAACAGGCTCTCCTGTGTGACTATATACAGGAAATGTCCCGAACAGAAAAATGGGTTAGCAGTTCTTCAGGACTGAGGGGAGTGGCCGCTCCTGGGTCAGGGTCTCTGTTCAGGATGATGAAAATGTTCTGGATTATACGGTGGTGATAGTTGCACAACCTTGTGAATATACTAAAAACCACTGAAATACACACTAAAAATAGAGAATTTTATGGCATATGA
The DNA here is from genome assembly GCA_030848825.1 of Tadarida brasiliensis. Lineage (NCBI taxonomy): Eukaryota > Metazoa > Chordata > Mammalia > Chiroptera > Molossidae > Tadarida > Tadarida brasiliensis. The sequence continues at coordinate 64,043,366 of CM061270.1, read as the reverse complement.
ATTATATCGCAAAAACAAAAAGCTAGTTGGCTGAATGAGACTGGAGCCATTGAGCGGTCAGGACTGGAGACTTAACTGAGGGAGAGTCAGCAGAGAGATGACGTTTAAAACCAAGGGAATGGAGGGTCACACCGAGGCAGCACATGGGGGAACAGTGGGAGCACAGTACTCAGAGAGACGGCCACATTTAGAGCTTGGGAGACAGAGGAGCAGCACATGAGGGACGGAGGAGAGGCACAGGGAGGGAAGGAGGGGCGTGTGGAGTCACAGGCCGCAGGCCTCTCTTCAGATCACTGAGAAAGTAACTCCTGGACACGGATCTCCGTGTGTTTCTACATGACAAATCTCAGAGGCAGAAATTCTAGGTCGAAGGGTATGGGCACTTATAATTTTGACAGATCCTGCAAATTCTCTCATCGGCACTGCATGAAAGCATCCGTGACAGATAAAATCTATTTCTGTTCTGGATTGGAGTGAGAGAACCCAGGACAGCTCAGGGTCCTGGGAGAACAGGACAGGTTAGGGTTGCTGGGCATGACCTGCCCGAGCTGGCAAGGAGCCAGAGTAATCCGTGGATCTTGGCAGAACCCCAGGGCTGAGGCGATTCCTACTATGGGAACAGAGAAGGGCCCATCGGAGAGCCTGGGAAAAGGAACAAGGCATCAAGAGATACACAGTGCAGGGCAAGAGTCCTCACTTCACTTTGGAACCTCAGGAGGCCACTAAGCTGCTGTGTGGCCTTGGATAAGTGACCTCACCATTCTGGGCTTCAGATAGCTCACCTGTCAAATCTGAGAACTGGCTAAGACCCTTTCCCCATTAGAACTCTGTGGCTCCTGTTTGGGCATAAAAATACATCTTTCTTTTAACCCCAAACGCCAAAATTGGGGCAGTTTTTCCTCTGGAGGTTTTGTTCCTGTGCTGGTTTTTCCATTCTCTGTAGGGGGTCAGCAGGTAATGGTTTCAAGCAAGCTCTGACTGGAACAGCACAGTTCAATTCATAAAGCATTTACTGAGCGTCCCAGGTACAAAGCCACCATCATTATCTGGCCTAGATGGCCAGTTTCCCAGCTGCTACCTTGTACTCTACAAACTATCCTCAATGCAGCAATTCTTTCTGAGAAAAAGGCAAAATCAACAATAGCCCACATTGTGTGGAATCTTGCACCCCTACAGGACCTGCACCCCACCACACACACCCATTCCCACTTGTACACACTCCTGCCTCAGGGCCTTTGCACATCCTGTTCCCTCTGCCTTCTCCCAGATGGCCACTAGTCCTGCTCCCTCACTTTATTAAGGTCTCCACTCAAAACTAGCCTCAACTGAGAAGGTTTCCCTGACTTTATACAAAACAGCACCCCTGATCCATCCTTCTCAACCCCCTTATCCTACTTGTTTTCCGTCACAGCACTCATCACCACGTTCACATTGCATCCTTTGTCTGCCTGCTCCCCCACTGCCATCAAAGTGAGCTTCCCGAGAGCAGGGCCCGCTGCTTCCCCAGTGCCTGGTGCAGCGCCTGTGCAGAAAAGGTACTTGGTGTATAGTGGGGGAGAATGAATGAATTCTCCCACAAGCTGTCATCACGAGTCAGTCCCCCCAGTGCACTTTCTGAATGGACACCCAAATAAATAAGATAGGTTCCTACATTAAGTGCTAGGCTTTTTTGCAAGGCTTGGCATCTCTCCAAGTCTGAGTTTTCCTGTGTGAATCTGAAGGTTAGCAAACCTGGGACAGGCTCCGTGAGAGGAGGAAGAGAGTCCTGTTCCTGCTGATCCCAGAGAAGGCACTCAGAAAGGGCTGAGCACTCAATAAATGCTTCACACAAGAACAAACTAGAGATGCTTTTACCCCCTATTTAGAGAGCTAACATCTAGGTAAGAAGGAACTGGGATTGACTCCTGTCACGAGGAAGGTCCCAGGCATGAACCAAATCTCTGCATTACTTCAAGGCTTTAGAAGAAACTTAGTCTGGTGGTTATAATCCAGCAGAAGCACAGCTCTGCCCTCTGGTGTCCACCCAGTGCAGTGCCATCGGGGGAAAGCTTAGCTAACAATTTAGGGGGGCGATTTTTTTTCATTATACAAGTTGCTTGACTACATTGTAGACAACTGCAGCTTCCTTTGGGGCTTTTTTGGAATAGAAAATTGTAGGCCAGCCCCCTAAACAATTGCACACAAGGCCATTTTTCTTCTGCTTTGCTAGGTTTTCTTTTTTAATTAACAGCTTTACTGAAGTATAATTTACACACTGTTAAGTGTACAAACCAATGATTTTTAATATATTTACAGAGTTGTGTGATCACCGCAACAATCTATTTTAAAATCTTTCTATCAGTCCAAAACCTCATGTTCATTTACAATCACTCTCCATTCCCAGCCCCAGCCCTAGGCAACCAATAATCTCCTGTCTCTACAGATTTACCTCTGCCAACCTGTCATATACACAGATCATACCATATGTAGTTATTGTGATTGCCTTCTTTCACTGAGTTTAGTTTTGAAGTTCAACCATGTTGTAGCATGTATTAGTGCTTCTTTTCCTTTTAATTGCCAAGTCATGTGCCACGTATAAATAGACCACATTTTGTTTGTCCAGTGACCAGCGGATGCCAACACCTGGGTTTGCAGTGCGGGGATACTGTGATGAGTGCTGTCACGAACACTCACTCATGCGCAAGTCTCCATGTGGATAATGTTTCCATTTCTCTTGCGTAGAACCTGGAGACGAACTGCTGGGTCGCATGGTAATTCAATGTTTAACCTTTTGAGAAACTGCCAAACTGTTTTCCAAAGTTGCCGCATATTTTACATTCGCTCCAGCAATGTCTGGGGACCCCGAACCTTCCATCACATAGTTGACGGGTTATGTAACTATGCGGAGAAATCTCTTTAACTCCAGCACCAGTTTCTGGAGATGGTTCTCCATGTTACATACACAGTAGTATGTATCACTTCTCTGCTTGTAACACCTCTTCCTCTGGGTGCACAACTGCCCACAAAGCCAGTCCAGAATTACATTTTACTGCTCCAGTTCCGTGAAAGTCACTTTTAACTTGTACGAGTGGTTAACAGCTTTTGTCTGTGTCTGTGCTTGTTATTTCTAACGTGTTAGCTGTTTGTTCTTTAAAACCAGAACGAGCTGAAGAAAGTTGCCCCCGCACCCAGACACAGTGGTGGGACATGACTGGTGTCATGCCGCAAGAGCCTGGCATATGCCTTGGCACCGACTCCAGCAGCTTAAAAGGATGGCAAAGGGTGGAAACACAGCCAAGCATCTTAAACAAAAGAAGAGCGAAGCTCTGGAATGACAGGCTTACCTGCAAACAACGGCTTTTCCTTCTTCCTGGGATTCCAGCAGATGAGGAGCTTTTGCCGAGGGTTTCGAATCAAAACTACTAGCGTTAAAATTCACTTTCACTTTTAACCTTCAACGAGATAACGTGTGAGGATGTTTGGAAAACAATTCCAGGTTATATACTCTTTCAGAAATTGTTATACTTTGACTGCTATGTATATTGTCTAAAATACCATTACTTCAAGCTTGTGTGATTCCCGCATGTGAGAGTTGCTGAAACCATGATGAAGACTGGTGTACTATTTACTGAGAACCTGGACTCAGCTAGCAAAGTTTAAAGCACTCCCTATCCACGGGGAGTGTATACACTAATGTAAAAAGAAGCCACAGAGACTGCATCATTTACAAGCATAAATACAAAATGTGCTTCCAAGAGATACCCAAACACTCCATTTCCCAGTCTCCCTTGCCATAGGTGGCAGACAGGTGCCGTAGATCCTTCCAGTCTTGCCCCCACCCAGGACTTCACTGGCACGTTGATACTGGCCCTCTGAAGGGCATCCATTTTGCTGGCACAGATTACAGCAGAGCTGGTGTGGTTCCGAGGACAACAGCTGGAGCAGCACCGTCCTGATTCTGCGGCTTCCTGATCACAGCACAGACAACACACCCCTCGTCTGCCAGGTCTGCACTGTGACTTTGGGTGTTGTTCCTGAAACTCAGCTCTGTTTCTTAAGACCTCCCCCTCCCAATGACTCTGTGAGCAGTATAAATCCTCAAAACATGAATCCTTTTCTAGTGATAGCCAAGCGCCCTGGCCATTCTTCTAACATATGCAGTATACCTGGCATGAAAACGGTCACACACAAAATTCATGGGAAGAATCGGTCTGATCTGACTTAATCAGAATGAGTGTATCCAGAAAATGTGGATTTTGAAATATGTTTTGAGTAAAAGAAAAGAAATGGGTACAGCAAACATCTAGATTAGTGTATAAAGCATAATTAATGACAAAAGGGTTTCCTGTGTTAATATGTCCGAGAAGGGCATTCAATCAAAAATTACAAGACATGCCAAAAAAGCAGGATAAAATAACTTCAAATATCTGACAATCAAAAATTATAAGACATGCAAAAAAAGGCAAGATAAAATAACCCACTGTCAAGAGATAAAGCAATAAACAGAACCAAATTCAGAAATGACCCTAATGTTGGAACTATCAAGGAATTTAAAATAACTATGAATAATGTGTTAATCTAATGGGAAGGTAAACAAAATGCATGAACAGATGGAGAATTCCAGGAGAAATTAAAACTATATAAATAATCAAATGGAAATACTAGAAATAAAAATCATGCCTGGCCAGTGTGGCTCAGTGGTTGAGCGTCAACCCATGCACCAAAAGGTTGCTGGTTGGATTCCCGGTCAGGACACATGCCCGGGTTGCTGGCTCGATCCCCAGTAGGGGGCATGCAGGAGGCAGCCAATCGATGTTCTCTCTCATTGATGTTTCTATCTCTTTCTCCTTCTCCCTTCCTCTCTCTCTAAAAAAAATCAATAAAAATATATTTAAAAAAATTTTTTTTAAAAAAAGAAAGAAAAATTATCACATCAGAGGGTGGGGGGATTCCTCTGATAGGCTCTTTGGTACATTGAACACAACTGAGGAAAGATGCAGTGAACGTGAAGGTAGGTCAGTAGAAATTGTCTAATTGAAATACAAGTAGAAAAAAACAACACAGTATCTAAGAGCTATGTAGCTATGGGACAATATCAAATGGTCTAACATACATACAATTGGATCTCAGAAGAAAAAAGAAAGGATATAAAAAATATTTGAAGTGATAATGGCCTAGAATTTCCAAAAAAGAATAATGAAAGACATCAAACCACAGATACAAGATACTCAGAGAGCCCCAAGTAGGGTAAACAGAAAGAAAGGGGAACAAAACACTTAGACACATCATAGTCTAGCTCATGAAAACCAAAGACAAAGAGAAAATCTTGAAAAGTACCCAAGAAAAAAGAAACATCACATACAGAGAAACAAAGACAAGAATTACAGAGTTCTCATTGAAAACTGAAATTTAAAAAATAATAACTATGACACAATTTATATTCCTGTCTCAGAAAAATTTTTCAAATTCCAATGGGTTCCATAATTTCTACAATATTAACCATTACCTGCTCCTTTTACAAAATTCACTTTCTATGTAGCTTGTAGACAGTTTAAGCCACTCATCTGGAGTCACAAAACACCTTGAATTAGAAATTCCCGGGAATCTGGAATGCAGTTTGGCCTTCTCAACCTCTTTAAATTCTTTCATTGTATGCAGTTTGCCTGCAAGATTAGTAATATAAATTAGCACAGTTAAATGCAACTCCCATTGCTCTTGGGTTATGAAATCATGTAACAATTAGAAACTAAGTACCAGTCTCACACTGAAGAAGAGTTCTTTCTTCATCATCTTTGTCACATTGTGCCTTTTTCAAAGGGTCACGAAATGGTGGGGTGGTAACCTACAAGAAAAGCACATTTTTGAGGACTGGGTTTCAGGCCTTTTTCAGTCTACCCTAAACACTCATTTATGGCTCTATGTCAGAAGAATCAAGAATACAGTATCTACACACTAATGGCAGTCTAACCATCAAATATATTTAACACATTACAAAGACAAGGGGGCATTCCAATACATCTCTTAACAAGGCCTTCCAGCCATGGCTAGCTCTTACTTTAGCAGCCTCTGCAGATCATGGTCGATATTCGTAGATACTATACACAAACTCAACAAGTGGCAGTTTCTTAAAGATCAGTTATGATGTGCAATCTGAAACCATATCAATGCATTATTCAAACTCTGCTACATTAAAATCCATTGGTCTGTACTGAACTTTGAATGGATCTTTTATCCATGTCATAAATTGCTTATTTGGAAAAAATCAGAGCTTTGAGTTATGTGAGATCTTTCAAATGTTAATATGTTTCATTATACAGTAATCACATTTATTAGTAGCATTACTAATCTCAGCAGTAAAGTCTTTGAGTATTGGAATGCTGTCACACTCATGATTTTTTCAAAATTCATTTTTTTTTTTTGGCTTAAAAGCTCACATTTTATCATTGGCAACAAATACTGTCGGTTGTTTTTGAAGTAACAGACTTCAAAATATCTGCTAAATACCCAAGATTTAATAACCACAGTTTTATAAGTTATTCTTTCAAGTAAAAGTGGCATTCTTTGCATACTTCCCATTTCATTACACAACATTAAAAAGATGTGTACTCAAGGATTAAGACTTAATAAAGTGGATGATTTTTACTGTTTGATCAAAGATATTCGTAAGTGAAACTGAACTTCTTTCCTCCGAGTGCACGGCATGGAGAAGAGCGTGCGGGCAGCACAGTCTGGAAACACGGCGTCAGCCGTCCCGGCGGCAGCAGCTCCGTGCACCGCCGCTTCAGTCCCGTCAGAGCAAACGGTGACACGAAGAGGAAGGCAAGTAACACTCGGCACTAGTGTGAAAACATATGGCCTGACAGACCCCTGTAAAAGGTTTGGGCTCTCAAAGGTCTTGTACTTCACTCTGAGAACTGCTGCTAAACCTCAAGGGCTCAGCTTACCTAAGAGGCCACCTGTCGGCTCCATTTGGAAAGGCAGCACGGTCAAAGCACAGATGGAATTTTGGTATCAGAAAGATCTGCTTTCAAATCCCAACACTGCCCCTGACTAGCTCTGTCACTAGTTAGTTAATATATCTAAGGCTCTTACTCTAACCTCTCAGTTTAACTCTCACCCATAACAACAGGGACAAGAGCACGTACACAGACACACACCCACCTTGGGAGGAGGAAAAAGGACCTGCTCTGCATGCAAATGCCAGCAGTTCAAAATGTCTATAACTCCAGGTAGGTTTTTGTTTAACAATGTCCACTATTAGCAAAAGTATGGAAAAATGGACGCTCTGGTGGGGGTGCAAATTTATACATTCTGAAGAACAATTTGGTAATATGAACCAAAATCTGGCATAACTGCCCTGGCTGGTGTGGCTCAGTTGGTTGGGCATCGTCCTGTGCACCAGAGGGTTGCTGGTTCAAGTCCCAGTCAGGGCACACGCCCCGGTTTCAGGATGGATCACCGGTGGGGGGCGTGCAGGAGGCAGCCGAGATTGGTGTTTCACTCTAACATCAATGTTTCTCTCTCCCTCTCCCTTCCTCTCTCTCTAAAAACTAATAAAAATGTTTTTTAAACAAATCAGGCATAACCTTTAACTCAGCAATTCTACTTCTAGCAACTACTGGAAAAATGAAGAAGTGAATAGTTACAGGGATGTTCATTACAATGTCATATACAACAGTAGTGGGTCAAAAACAATCTAGATGTTCAAAGTGGAATATGTGAAAAAAAACAAATGATGGTTTAGCAAGGTACCATATATGGTTAGAAACACATCTATGTTCTGCTATTTGGAGCTGTGTGACCTTGGGCAAGTAACTTAACCTATCTGTGCCTCACCTGTAAATTACCTGACATGGTAGCAGTGAAGATGAAATAAAAAGGTTTAACATTTGGTTGATCCCTCAGTGCAAGCTGGCTGCTACCAATAATGGAATAACATGCAACTGCTAAAATTATATATTTACATCTGTTCACAAAGAAGCAAATCATAAACTATTAAGGGAAAAAAGCAGATTATGTAACCTAATGTATGGTATAATCCCATTCTTGTAAAATAAAAATGTATATTTATACCTATATGTAGAAAGGAGTTTTGAAAAATATAAAGAAAAATGTTAATGAGTTCATTCTGGGTAATGGAATTTAGTGGTTTTTAAATTATCTAACAATTGATTTTATGAAAATGCATTACTTTTGTAAAAAATTTAAAAGTCTATGAAAATTTTAAACATTACTTATTACCCAATCATTACATAAATTTTCAAATTTTACAGAGGTTTAATTTAATTTGGACTTTGGCTTTCTTATTCCTTTCTAAGACATGGAGATGGGAAACTATTCGTAAGATGTTACTACATTCTTATGAAATTACTAGAAGACAACTCACATATTAGGGTTGCTCAAAAAACCAACTACAGCGGCTCAGCGGTTAGAGCGTTGGCCTGCGGTCCAGAGAGACCTGGGTTCAGTTCCCGCTAAGGGCATGTACCTCAGTTGCAGTTTGTCCCTGGCCCTGGTTGGTCGTGCGGGAGGCAGCCACTCGATGTGTCCCTTTCATGTCGACGTTTCTCTCTCTCTCTCTCTCTCTCCCCCCCCCCCCCCACTCTATCTGAACAAAAATGGAAAAATGTCCTCGGGTGAGGATAAAAAATAAAAAAATAAAAAAAAACAACTACAGCCCTGGCTGGTTTAGCTCAGCGCTGATCTCAGCGCATCAGCCCTCAGACAGAAGGGTCACGGGTTCGATTCCCAATCAAGGGCATGTACCTGGGTTGCAGGTTCGATTCTCAGCCCTGGTCAGGGTCGTGCAGGAGGCAATCAATCTGTGTCTCTCTCACATCGATATTACTCTCTCTCTCCCCCCCTTCTCTCCCTTCCACTCTATCTAAAAATCAATGGAAAAACATCCTCAGGTGAAGATTAACAACAACAACAAAAAATAACTACAGCCCTGCCCAGCATGGTTAGAGCATTGGCCCAGACACCAGAGGTCCTCGGGTTCGATTCCCGGTCAAGGAACGTATCTCGGTTGCGGGTTTAATCCCCAGCCCTGGTTGGAGTCTTGTGGGAGGCAACCAACTGATGTGTATCTCTCACGATGATGTTTCTCTTTCTCTCCCTCCTTCCCTCCCACTCTCTATAAAAAAAAAAAAAAAAAAAAAAAAAAAATCAATGAAAAATTATCCTTGGGTGAGGATTAAAAAAAATAAATTAAATAATTTTAAAAATCAATGGAAAAATTATCCTCGGGTGAGGATTTAAAAAAAAAGAACCAACCACATAACACTAAAGTTAAAATAAGAAATTAAGACCAGCCCTGGCCGGTTTGGCTCAGCGGTTAGAGCGTCGGCCTGTGGTCCAGAGAGACCCGGGTTCGGCTCCCACTAGGGGCACGTACCTCGGTTGCAGTTTGTCATCGGCCCTGGTAGGGTCGTGCGGGAGGCAGCCACTCGATATGTCCCTTTCACGTCGATGTCTCTCTCTCTCTCTCTCTCTCTCTCTCTTCCTCTCTCTCCCTCCCACTCTATCTCAACAAAAAATGGAAAAATGTCCTCGGGTGAAGATTAAAAAAAAAAAAGAAATTAAGACCAAAAAATTCAGTTTAGTTTTATTTGTTTTTTTTAATCCTCACCCATGGATATGTTTATTGACTAGAGAGAGGGGAGGGAGGGTGGAGGAGGCAGAGCAAAACATCAATGTGAGAGAGAAACATCAATTGGTTGCCTCCAGTATGCGCCCCGACCTGTGATAAAACCCACAACCTAGGTATGTGCTTACCAGGAACTGAACCCACAACTTTTTTTTTTTTTGGTGTACAGGACGACGCTTCAACCAACTAAGCCACCCTGCCAGGACTCTGACAGTTTTTAAGATGGTTCCTTGCTACAACCATTCTCTAACTGAAGCCAAACTGAAATCATTTTCACTAATTTCAACTTAAATTTCAACCATGCTTCTTCATTAGCATATATCAAATCTTTTATTTAACGCTCCAAATAAAGAGTAAAAGTCTGACTTTGTATGGTAATACATAATTTAGTACTAATGCACAGTACACAATCCGTGGGAAGCAAACAGGCCACATCTTTGCATGATCCAAATGAACCTCAGTCCAGTGGAGATAAATTGCACCACACAAGGTATAAATCAAGAGTCTGACTAAATACTCTCTAAGAGCCCTGGCTGGGTAGCTCAGTTGGTTAGAGCATTGTCCCAATACGCCAAGATTGCAGATGCAATCCCTGGTCAGGGCGCATACAAGAATCAACCAATGAGTGCATAAATAAGTGGGACAACAAACTGATGTTTCTCTCTCCCTTCCTTTCTCTCTCTCTCTCTCTCAAATCAATAATTTAAAAGGGTTCTTTAAAAAAGAATCATTTAAAAAATAAATATTCTATAAGAATATAGTAACTACTAATGCCTTTCTGTTTTCTAGGCAAATGGTATATACATTTGTGAAAAAGTATAAATTAAGAATAAACACAAATTTTATGAAAAAGTAACCACGGAATGGCTGATAAATGAGCTAATCAAGTAATTCAGGCATGCCAAAAATCCTCTGCAAATGAGAGGAACAAGTTGCTATTAATTTAAATGAAGTCAGGATAATGGTTACTTCTGGAAAAGAAGATGAGGAATGGGATGGAGTAGGGAACCAAGGGGTTTCCTATGTGTCTGTCATGTTTTATTTCTTAATAAAAAGAAACAAAATACTGGTTTTGATTGAGCTGGGTTGTAGCTACTTAAGTATTCATTGTTGCTATTCTCTATACTTTAGTCGGTATTCAAGATATTTCATACTAAAAATATATTTGAAAGTAGGTACGAAATCAGAATCCACCCTGTCTACCTAGTAAACTCTGAAATGATACTGTATATTTAATAATTACCAAAACAGCATGTATTTTACACACATCTAATGTCTGCAAGTCTACCGGCTCTTTTTTTTTTTTTAATCCTCACCCAAGGATATTTTTCTATTTATCTTAAGATAGAGTGGGAGGAGGGAGAGAGAGGGAGAGAGAGAAACATCGATGTGAGAGACACATCGACTGGTTGCCTCCCACAGGATCCCAACCAGGGCCGGGGATGAACCGCAACTGAGGTACGTGCCCTTGACCAGAATCGAAGCCACAACTCATTGGTCCGCGAGCCGATGGTCTACCGCTGAGCCAAACCAGCCAGGGCTCTTTTTGGAAATATTTAATATTAATGATGTGTAAGTCTAATTCTGTAGATGTTTGGAGGAAGAAAGAATGATCTGCAATACCAATAAAGTGACGATCTCCCAGCTCTACAGCCCCTTAGCTTGACTGGCTTCTTGTTCCTAACAGATCCACAAAGGAATGGGAAGACCACCTTAACTCTCTGGTAAGGGTATTACTGGGAATTCCCTGGTAAGCTGGATCTAGAACTCAAAGACTGAAGGGTATGCAATAGAACTCCAAGAACCCCGGTTACCACGAAAACTGGGGCCAGAGGAGCCTAGGAAAACACTTAGTTAAAAAGCACATCTAATCAACCAGGTTTCATCTTTCCAAATTTACCTGCACATTTTCTTCTTAGGAGTAAGATTAAACTTGTCAGAGCAAAGGAAATTCTAAAACTGTGTGTTTTATTCCTAAAAGATAACTTGAAAACAGACAAAGAGCCATAAAGAAACCAAACAAAATTTGACAAAATAAGCAGTCAATCAAAAATAAGAATTCAGTTCTTGCCCAGATCTATAAGTTTGCTCCCATTTAAGTTCCATTGGAGCACACAAGAAAATGTGATTATAACTGCACTTTTTCCCATAAGAAAACATCTAAAATTTAGAGCAACAAGGAAAGAGGAAAGTTATTTAAGATGTGACTTTTAAGTCTAACTCTTACTTAAAAGAAAAACACATTATTTTAAATCAATATCACCCACTTTCCTCCCTACCTGAGGTAAAAAAAAATTTTTTGTTTTACTACAAAGAATAAATAGAAAAGTTATGTGTACTATTCCAATTTAAGACATCACTTGCTGCCCGGCCAGTGCAGGTCAGTGGATTGAACATCGTCCCATGGTCTGAGAGGTCCGGTTCGATTCCTGGTCAGGGCACATGACCAGGTTGCGGGCTTGATCCCCAGTGGAGGGCGTGCAGGAGGCAGCCGATCGATGTTTCTCTCTCACATCGATGTTTCTCTCTCTCTCTCTCTCGAAAAATCAATAAAAAACATATTAAAAAATAAAAAAGAAAGAAATCACTTGCTTACCAAAACTGTTGCCCACATTTGCAACATTTGCAGTCAGTGGGTTTAGCATCAGGATATTGGATTTTAACAGTGTGGTGGCAATCTGGGGCGGGAAACCACTTTAACAGTTGATTGCCCTGAAACACACAAGATAAAAAATAAAAATGACAATAAATTAAATCACAATGCAAGATTTCCTACCACACCAAGCAATTATTTATTTACATTGCTTCCCTGGCACAAGAGGCGGGGGGAGGGGGGGGTTGTCTGGTGACGTAAGCACATAAACCCTGCCACCAATATTTAGTCTTCTACAGCAATGCTTTTGGATGCACTGTTTTTCTAAGATCATAGATCCCTTGAAGAGCATTTATAAAATACATGAAGTACCTCTTATTCTATCTTCAAAATACCACTGAGAAACTTTAAAATAATTACCCATCATGGGATCATTAACAAGTATCAATTTGTTTATGGTTCTATTTCAGGGCAATTTTCAAAGATGCAGGAAAACAAGATATCTTCCACTCGGGCTCAGTGTTTAGAAGACACAGAACAGTTTGAAACAAGCTAAGGGATATACATGTAATTTCTCCTTTGGACCATAAAAAGCTCTTCTGAGAACAAAAGGCAGTTCCTAAACTACGGCACAGATCAAATCTTAGTTCTCCAAAAAGAAACAGAACTTTTAAAGCATTTTTGTTATGGAACAAAACGTGGCAAAACACTCTGCACCAGAATTGAAGTTTATTGGCCATTTCAAAAACACAATTACTATTCCTGTCCTGGCCGGTTTGGCTCAGCGGTTAGAGCGTCGGCCCGTGGACCAGAGAGTCTGGGGTTCGGTTCCCACTAAGGGTACATACCTCGGTTGCAGTTCATCCTCGGCCCCTGTTGGGGTCGTGTGGGTGGTGGCCACTCGATGTGTCTCTCTCACATCAATGTTGCTCACTCTTCCTCCCTCTCTCTCCCCTGCTCTCTCTGAAGATAAATGCAAAAAAAAAAAAAAAAAAAGGTGCTTGGGTGAGGATTAAAAAACAAAACAACAACAAAAAAAAAACAATTACTATTCCTAAAATATGCTGTTTCCTATAAGATCCAACCTTCAGTTTAATCATTAATAGAAACAAAAATTCCTAGAAAGTAATTTAACTCTAGAAAGAGTTAAAATACCAAGTTACACTGATGCCCTTAAATAGGGGCTGGCAAACTTCTTCCAAAAAAGGGCCAGAAAGTAAATATTTTCGGCTTTGTGGACCATAATGGCCTCTCTAGCCACTATTCAACTCTGCCACTATAGCACAAAAGTGGTACAGAACTAATGAATATGTTCAAACATATCTTTATTTAGAAAACCAGGCACACTATAGTTTGCAGACCTGTTCAGATAAAAGACATTTGATTAAGAACACATAACTAGTCTGGCTATTGTGGCTCAGTGGATTGAGTGTTCCAGTTCGATTCCTGGTCAGGGCACATGCCTGGGTTGCTCGCCCGATCCTTAGTAGGGGGCGTGCAGAAGGCAGCCGATAGATGTTTTTCTCTCACATCGATATTTCTATCTCTCACTCCCTTCCCCTCGCTCTAAAAAATCAATAAAAACATATTTTTAAAAAATATATAATTATAGCATTTTTTTATTAACAAAGCTTACTGATAATGAAAGCTAAAACAAGTAGAAATATAGCAGAGTTACAGTATCAAACATGATTAAACATGACATCATTAATAACTGGCTACAGTTCTCTGCTAGGAATCAAAGCCAGCAAGGAGGGTTGAGTCCTGCCCACTTTCCATTTTCAAGAACACCTGGTTACCTTGGCCCATCTGACTGACTTGGGGCGGTTGCCAGATTACCTCTGTAACCTGTCTTACCGTTGTGACATATCTTACCTTTGTGACCTGTTACCACATGATACCTCACAGGCCTGAATTAGGGTTAGGGGCCTATGCAGGGCGACTTCCAAGCAGGCACAGGGAAGGGCTCCCCAGGATCTTGTCATATTTAAATTCAGACTTAGTTGTTAAGACAGAGCTGGCCCTATGAGGAACTGGGGAAGCTGCCCCCAAAGGGACAGCAAGTGCCCCCAGGACAGGGAGAGACAGAATGGCTGGGGGACAGGGGAGGGCAGGCGGGTGGATACAGGGTTGAAAATGCTAACAGAACCATTAAGGCTTTTAGGCACCAAAATGACATGATCTGATTGACATTTTTTAAAATCACTCTGTGTCTTTAAAATACCTGAGATGTGTCTTGAGAGCACAGGTAGGATTTAGACAGATGCAGAGGGTGAGATGTGCTTCAGGTACAGAGAGTGGGCACAGGGCCTGGAGGCAGGACAGATGGACACTGGAGACCAGAGCACATGCCCCTCAGAGGCCTGTGAGTAAGGAAAACAGGGCAAACCAGGGTTGCTTGACTTCAAAGTTCACGCTCATCTTATTAAGCCACATTGTTTTGAGTTCCTCAAGGATTTACTAAAGTTTTGTTTAGGTTTCCCAAACATAATTACTTTTCTGCAACAAACAGAGTTGACTGTAGTAATACACCTATCTACACTATAAGTTATTTCAGTCTTGTCAAAAGGACAGGATTTACAAGAAGACTCCACTTCTTTTTTTTTTTTTTTTTAAATCCTCACCCGAGGACACTTTTTTGTTCAGACAGAGTGGGAGGGAGAGAGAGGAAGAGAGAGAGAGAGAGAGAAACATCGACGTGAAAGGGACACATCGAGTGGCTGCCTCCCGCACGACCCAACCAGCGGCCGGGGACAAACTGCAACCGAGGTACGTGCCCTTAGTGGGAACCGAACCCGGGTCTCTCTGGACCACAGGCTGCCGCTCCAACCGCTGAGCCAAACCGGCCAGGGCAGACTCCACTTCTTATATTAAGAGAATATCAGAAAACGTACAATTAACTGAGCTCATAGGCACTTGGGTTGACCTTTTACATATCACATAAAAGTTCTAATATGGATACTCAGCCCAAAGTTTTTCCTTATTAAATTTACTGGTATTAGATACCAATTCCCCTTATTATACTTGTTGAAACATAGTCACCTCAAGCAAAAAACAAAAATCATATTACAAAAAGAGCCCCAACAATAGATAAATTTATGTTTATATGCAACATTCTTTAAAGAAAATTTGGATTTCTGCTCATCTCTTTTCCTCCAAGTCTTACTCACTCCTGTTGCTTCTTTGGTGCAAGGGCTAAGAGTCACAAGTCACCTATTTTCTCCAATAAGGGAGTTGTGTTTGAATCATTCCTGCAACCAAACCCCTTGAACAGCTAGCTTCCTCCTAAGGGAGGATTCCAGCCCTCGCCTGAAAGGTGGAGGAAGTGCTGCCATCTCTCTTTAGAATAGTTCCAAACTCATCCTGGGAAGGACAAGCTCCTTCCAGCTAAGACCGAGTCGGGGCAACTCGTGAGCTCTAAATAGAGATTAATGATTTTTGAGAATCTTTTGCTCTTATTTCTTCCCTAACCAACCAACCAACCAACCATAATTTAATAATCAACCTTGCACTCAAGTCACTGCTGAATAAACACCGCATTCTTTGAGTTCCCTCCCAGACACTCGTCCCCGGGGCCTGGAATAAGCTCTGCCCCTGCCCAGTCCCTCGCCTCCTCCCGTGAGAACCCCCGCCCTGTTCGTCCAGGTGGCTAACTTTCTGCGGACTACAGACCCATCTTGCCACCGCTGGAGACACGCGCCCTGGAAGCGCAGAGACCTTCACTGCCTGGTTTAGTAACGTGGGGGCACCGCTGCGGACCGGCTGGAACCCTGACTCAGCGTCCACGGGTCAGCGCTGAGCCGCCAACGGACTGCTCTCGGTCCCGGGGGGCGAGTGGACCCCGCGCCCGCGCGACGGGACGAGCGGCGCACAGCACTCAGGAAGGGCCCGCAGTGGGGCTCTTCGTCCCGGGTGGCGACATGCCGCAGCCTCTCAATTCTCCTGCTTTCTCCCGGGACCCACGGGCTCGCCCTGTCCCACCCTCCAGGAAAGTGACAGGCTGGAGTTTACCCTTCGGCGGCCCCCAGACGGCAAGCCCCAGGGGAAGCCCAACACCTCAAGCGCTTTAAATGGGGGACAAGCCCAAGTTCACCGTCCCGAGCCTCGGCTGCGTCCAGGACGACAGAATGGAATTAACCCTTCAGCGGCCGCCGCAGCCACCAACACGCGGGACACTCCAAGTCCTGGCCGCCGGGATGGGACAGGCACGCTCGGCCGCGCGCAGGGGCCAGAAGTGGCGGCCGCGGGCCCGGGCGGGTGGGCGGCGGGCACTCACCGCGACGACACTGACGAAGGTGGTCTTGCCCAGTAGGGCAGCCCACGGGCGTCAACTCCATCTCCTCCTTCCCCCCCGCGGGAGAGGAGAGCCAGGAGGAGAGCGGCCGGGCGCGGGGCGGACGCGCGGGCCCGCGCTTGCACGTGAGCGAGCCTAGGCATGGACCCCGCCAGGTCTCTCCGCGCCCCGCGTGACACTGGCGGACGCGGGCGGCAGCGGCTGGAGCTAGGAAGCAGGGTGGGTCATATGACTCGCCCTCCCGCCCCCCACGCTGTCCCCGCGCAGGCGTCGGCGCCCACGGCAAGATCGGCAATGCCAGCCGGCCAGGCGTGTCCGCCGCCTGCAGCGCCACCTGCTGGGACCCCTGAGCAGTACCGCGTGCCCGTGGGCCTTCCCTGGGCTCCTTTCTACCACGCCCTCCTTCGCTTATTAGTGTTGGTTATTTCACTCTTTTTTATTTTAATAATTTTTATTAATTTATTTTTGTTACAGATATTTCTCCTTTTTCTCCCATTGACACCCTCCTCCTAACCCCCCCCCCCCACACTCTGTCCCCAGCTTTGTTGTCTATGTCCATTGGTTACGCATACATGCATATAAGTTCTGTGGTTTATCTCTTCCCTCCCCCCCACCCCTCTTTTGAGGTTTGTGAGTCTGTGCCCTACTTCTATGTCTCTGGGTCTATTTTATTCATCAGTTTGTTTTGTTCATTATATTCCACAAATAAGTGAGATCATGTGATATTTGTCTTTCTCTGATTGGCTTATTTTGCTTAGCATAATGCTCTCCAGGTCCCTCCATGTCATCTCAAAGGATAAGAGATCTTTCTTTCTTACAGCTGCATAGTACTCCATTGTGTATATGTACCACAGCTTTTTTATCCACTCATCTACTGATGGACACTTGGGCTGTTTCCAGATCTTAGCTATTGTAAATAGTGCTGCTGTGAACATAGGGGTGCATATATTCTTTCTGATTGGTGTTTCAGGCTTCTCAGGGTATATTCCTAGAAGTAGGTTATTTCATTCTTTCCACCATTGTTTATTAACAGTCTACTCCAAGCAGAAGGACTTTAAGACTGGGGTGTTCAGCATAAAAAACCCTGTCCTGCACTGGTTAAAGCGAAAAATGGAAGCCACCAGTGTTTATCAGTAGGAAACTGATGAAATCAACTATAGTATAGTATACCAGCCAGGACTCCAGGAAATATTTTCAAGGAAAAAAGTGCCGCCTATGTATATAATAATATTTTTGGTGTAAGTGGGAAAATAAGACTATGTGTACTCATATGCAAATATGAAATACCAGAAGACTAATACAAATTATTCCTTATGGGTGTAGGGAAAACTGGATAGCTGGAGGCAGGAATGGGAATGAGATTTCCCTAGATACCTTTTTATATCATTTTGACTTTAACCATGTAAATGATTACCTGTTCAAAAGTTTAACTTAATTAAAAAGTCAACGCCCTGGCCGGTTTGGCTCAGCGGTTAGAGCGTTGGCCTGCGGTCCAGAGAGACCTGGGTTCGGTTCCCGCTAAGGGCATGTACTTCGGTTGCAGTTTTTCCCCGGCCCTGGTTGGTCGTGTGGGAGGCAGCCACTCGATGTGTCACTTTCACATCGATGTTTCTCCCTCTCTCTCTTCCTCTCTCTCCCTCCCACTCTATCTGAACAAAAAATGAAAAAATGTCCTCGGGTGAGGATAAAAAACAAAGTCAATAAAAATATATGTAAGGCTTTCAGATTTTTAAAAAATCCCTGCCTTCATGGAACTTACATTCTAGTGAGGAGACATGTAATATAATAAATAAATAAAAGATATACTGCCACATAGTACTGAGCTTTATAAGGAAAATTAAGCAATAGGAGACAGGAGTGGCCACTGTTCTAGTTAGGGTCAGACTAGACCTCAGTGGGGAGGCCCTGGTTTGGGAAGAAGTGGAAAAGAGAGCCAGGCACACATCTAGAGGGAGCACATTCCAGACAGAAGGAACAGCAAAGACCCTGGGGGAAAGGAGCGTGGAATGCTCTAGGAACAGAAATAGTCAGTGGGGCTCACTCAGATGAATAAGGCACGGGGTGGGAAGGGATGTGGATGGAGAAAGAGGCAGACATCAAATGAAGGAAGCATGTGGCCCTAGTTTGATTTTATTCTTGCTGTGATGGGAAGCCAGGAGAGTGAGCCAATTTATATTTTTAGAAGTTCACTCTGGCAGCTCCATGGAGAATTGGCTGTAGGCAGCCTTTATGGGTTGGATTGTGCCAACCCCCCTTCCCCCCAAGAAATGTTGCAGTCGTAGCCCAGTATCTCAGAATGTGAGCTTGTTTGGAAATAGGGCCATTGCAGATGTAATCAGTTAGGGTGATCACACTGGAGTAGGGTGGGCCCTGGATCCAAATGACTGGTGTCCTAATAAGAGGAGAAGAGGTACAGACACAGGAGGGGAGAAGGCCATGTGCACTCCAGGGATTTGTCAGCAAAACACCAGGAGCTGGGGGAGAGGCATAGAACAGACTCTCTCAGAGCCTCAGAAGGAACCAACCTTACCAACACCTTGATCTGGGACATCTAGCCTCCAGGACTCTGAGAAAATAAATTTGTAAGCCACCCAGTCTGTGGTCCTTGGTTACAGAGCTTTAGCTACTGAAGGAGCAGAAGCAGTGAAGGTGAGGAGGCTATTGTGTTAATTTAAGGGAATGATGATGAAGGCTGGGACCATGACCTGTAGGCACTTAGGTGTCAGCTGTCACAGACCTTCCATTCTTATGAGAAAGGCAGACAATTAACAAGTAAACAAATAAATAAGCTAATTGCAAAATGAGAAATTGAATATTCCTCAACCTTTACAATTATTGTAATTCCCTTCACCTCTAAAATCATCAATTAATGGAAAAGTCACTTCTCACCTCCAGATTCCAGTTTCTCATTTAAAACATTTTATAGTGGCCCTGGCCAGGTAGCTCAGGTTAGAGCATCGTCCCCATGCCTCAAGGTTGCAGGCTCAATCCCCGGTCAGGGATGAATGCATAAATAAGTGGAACAACAAATTGATGTCTCTTTCTCTCTCTCCCTCTTCCTCTCTTTCTAAAAATAAATAAGTAAATAAATAAATAAACAAAATATAAATAAAACACTTTATAAATAATTTTTTTATCATAAAAGCACAATTTGTAAAAATTCAAACAATACAGAGGTATGATAAGAAAAAGGTCATCTGTCTCCTGGCAGCCACAATCCCCATCTCTGAAGTAACCCAATTTAATAGTTTACTCTTTTTATTATTATTATTATTATTAAATATACACTTATATCCATATATGGGGTGGAAGTTTTCACATGTATACAAAAATAAGACCATGTTGTAGAAATTATTCTCCAGCTTGCTTTTACACTTACATACAGTTAAATGTATTTCATTAAAAAATAAAGGCAAGAACCAAAAACCTACTAGATTTAATAAATTGGCAAAGTAGCACGATACAAAATCAACATCCAGAAATCAGTGGCATTTTCATACACCAATAATGAACTCTCAGGAAGAAAAACTAAAAGAACAATCCTATTTACCATTGCAACAACAACAAAAAGGTACCTTGGAATAAACTTAATTGAGGAGGTACTTAGAAAACTACAGGACATTGAAAAAAGAAATAGAGGAAGATACAAACAAGTGGAAGCATATATCATGTTCATGGATTGGAAGTATTAACATCATTAAAATGTCCATACTACTCAAAGCAATCTATAGATTCAATGCAACCCCCATTAAAATACCAATGGCATATTTCACAGATCTAGAACAAATATTCCAAAAAGTTATATGGAACAAAAAAAGACCCCTAATAGCCACAGCAATCTTGAAAAAGAAGAACAAAGTGGGAGAGATCACAATACTGGCTATCAAACTATACTATAAAGCCATTGTAATCAAAACAGCCTGGTACTGGCACAAAAATAGGCATATAGATCAATGGAACAGAACAGAGAACTCAGAAATTGACCCACATCATTATGGTGAA
This sequence comes from Tadarida brasiliensis, assembly GCA_030848825.1. NCBI lineage: Eukaryota > Metazoa > Chordata > Mammalia > Chiroptera > Molossidae > Tadarida > Tadarida brasiliensis. The sequence continues at coordinate 64,022,849 of CM061270.1, read as the reverse complement.
TTAATATTTGACAAAGAAGGCAAGAACATACAATAGAGAAAAGACAGTCTCTTCAATAAATGGTGCTGGGAAAATTGGACAGGTACATGCAAAAAAATAAAACTAGACCACCAACTTACACTATACACAAAAATAAACTCAAAATGGATAAAAGACTTAAATGTAAGTCGTGAAAACATAAAAATCCTAGAAGAAAATGTAGGCAGAAAAATCTCAGACATGTTACGTAGCAGAATTTTCACTGATACATCTCCTAGGGCAAGAGAAACAAAGGAAAAAAAATAAACAAATGGGACTACATCAAACTAAAAAGGTTCTGCATTGCAAAAGAAACCATCATCAAAATGAAAAGAGAACCCACTGTATGACAGAACATATTTGCCAATGACATATCCCATAAGGGGTTAATTTCCAAAATATATGAAGAACTCATACAGCTCAAAAAAAGGAAGACAAATAACCCAATTTAAAAATGGGCACAGGACCTGAATAGGCACTTCTCCAAAGAGGACATACAGATGGCCAATAGACATGAAAAAATGCTCAACATCACTAATTATCAGAGAGATGCAAATTAAAACTACAATGAGATATTACCTCACACCTGCCAGAATTGCTGTCATTCAATAAATCAACAAACAACAAGTGCTGGCGAGGACATGGAGAAAAGGGGACTCTAGTACACTGCTGGTGGGAATGCAGACGGGTGCAGCCACTATGGAAAACAGTATGGAGTTTACTACAAAAATTAAAAATGGAATTGCCATTTGACCCAGCTATCCCACTTCTGGGAATATATCATAAGAATCCTGAAACACCAATCAGAAAGAATATATGCACCCCTATGTTCATAGCAGCATTATTTACAATAGCTAAGATCTGGAAACAGCCCAAGTGCCCATCAATAGATGAGTGGATAAAAAAGCTGTGGTACATGTACACAGTGGAATGCTATGCAGCTGTAAAAAAGGATGTCTTACCCTTTGTAACAGCATGGATGGACATGGAGAATATTAAGCTGAGTGAAATAAGCCAGTTAGAGAAGAAAAAATACCACATGATCTCACTTATAAGTGGAATCTAATGAACATCATAAACTGATGAACAAAACAGGTCCAGAGACATGGATGCATGGAAGAGACTGAGGTATCTCAGAGAGAAGGGAATGGGGAGACAGGACTAGGATTCTGATCACTTATCTGGTGGCATGTGTATCTTTACTTTTATTAAATAATGTCAAACTACAAAAATAAAGGCAAGAAGCACTCAAAACTCCTATTTTCTAATTATTTTACTACTAATTTTCTAATTATTTTTACTGTTATCTATGAAGCTATTTATGTGTATTGTATCTGTATGATAGAAATCGCATACGATGGAGACCTACTGACCATCTCTTCCCACCTCTGCGTTTGTCAATGTCACACTGGTAGCTTGAAATTGACCACAGTGGGATCCTGTACCCCAGGGAAACTGGCAAACACCACAACTCGGCACCTCTCTTCCCCAGAGAGCCCGCTGTTAAACATTTCCCAGCACACCACTGATAATACCTAATGCAGAGCATTAGAATGAGGATTAAAGAAAATAACATTACAGTCGTCCCTCGCCACTCCGCGCTTGGACTCGCGCGGCTTCACTCTGTCGTGGTTTTTTCAAACATAGAGCGAAGCCGCGCGAGTGGAAGCGCGAAGTGGCGAGGGACGACTGTGTAAAGGATCCACTTCGCGGAAATGCATTTATCGCGGCAGAGTGTGGAACTGATTAACCGCCGTAAACGAGGGCCCACTGTAAATTAGATTGCGTGAGGTCAAGGCAGGCAGGATGACATACTGACTGCAGACAGCCCACATAGTTAGAACGGACTCGGATAACAGCTCCTCTACCTATCAGCTGTGTGAACTGTGCCAGTTCTTAGCTTCTCTGTGCCTCTGTGTACTGCAAAGGGAAATGAAATGGGAGGATTACTGTGAGGAGTGAATGAATGAGTCCACCCGAAGCACCGCCATTCAGTAACTGCTCGTCACTATTTCAGGAACAAGTGACTCCAGTTCACAAGTCAGGGGCTCTGTTTCTCACCTGCGAAATCAGGGTAAGGAGACCACCCGTACCTGATGTTGTAACTGAGGGGGCATTTTCTGCCGGAGGCAGTCCAGCAGTGTGCAAAGTCCTTGGGGTGCACTCTTCTCCTTGAACTTTGTCTAGAATTAAGTTAAACAGATGGGAATACAGGATCATGTGCTCAGACACAGGGACCCATTCACAGGTCATGTGTAAAGGTCAGGAATCCCACAGGTTGGAGCAACCGGTAAGGCTGACCCGTGTTTGCCGTGTGGCTGCTGTGTGAGAAAGATAAGACTCGATGGCACCAGTGCGGGACGCGTCCTAGAAGACCACTCCAGTTCTAGCTATCGGAAACTGAGGCCCAGAGAAGGAAATGTCACAGTGAGGAACCTGACTTTAAACTGTAATCTCCTTAAGGATAGGGGCCATTTCTACTTAAATCGATAAAGTCATTTTGAGTAAATGAGTCAGTCAGTATGGGGACCCTGAACTCTCCTCTCTCAGGCATCTGTTCTGTTAGCTTTGCATTTGTCTAATGGGATAATAGTTTTGGACAAAGAAGAAAATGGATGTGACACATTGCATATGTCCCCACTGGCCTGATTATCAGCCTCATAGCCTCTTAAAATGATAGCACCTGGGCCTTATCCACAGGACACTTCTGCATTTGGCCAAGTCAGTGACAGAGCCAGAATTTTTCATTAGGTCGCTGGTTTGCCCATCATCACATAGAAGCTCCGGGCTGCAGCTGCAGAGGTGTCCCTAACTCAGGGATCCCAGCCCCACAGAGCCAACCCCAGCCCCACAGCGCCCCAGCATGCACCGCGGAGTTGGGGGTTCTCTTCTTCAACAGCATAAACATGAAGGCCACACTGTGAGGCCAATGACAATCTAAAATATGTGTTCTCCACCCCAGATTCTTCAGTCTTTGTAACAGAACCTATGCCCACTGCTGATCTGCGTTTCCCGGGGAGGACAGGGCCTAGCCGTCGGAGCAGCAGGAGGCTGCCCATTTGGACTGATTTTGCAAATCCAGGCAGGGCTTCATTCCTCGGTCACAACCTAACCCATCAGCTCCACTCATTGAAACCATTTTTCATTCATCCAGTAAAATTAAAATTTCAACCCTGGCTGGTTTGGCTCAGCAGTTAGAGAGTCAGCCCATGGACCCAAGGGTCACTGGTTCGATTCCCCGTCAAGGGCATGTACCTGGGTTGCAGGTTCGATCCCTGGCCCCGGTTGGGGTCATGCAGGAGGCAACCAATCAATGTGTCTCTCTTACATCAATGTTTCTCCCCCGCCTGCCCACTCTCTCCTTTTCCACTCTCCTTTCCAGTGGGGGGCATGCAGGAGGCGGCCAGTCGATGTTCTCTCTCATCGATGTTTCTATCTCTCTCTCCTCCTCACTCTCTAAAATCAATAAAGAAAAAAAATTTTTTTTAAGAGTCTGAGGTTGCAAGTTACAGAAGCTGACTTTGGCTAAACTGAGAAAAAGAATGAATGAATACCTATAATAAGTCATCAAATGAATGAATGACTAAATGGAGAGTTGCTGAGAGGATTCTGGGCTGACTCAAAGAACTGAAGGGCAGTATTTGCAGTCCCAGGGGTCTCCAACACAGGACACTCTCATGAGAAAGTTTCTGGTCTCTTGCCATCTCTGGGTCATCTATCTTGGCTTTAATTCCCAGGAGGGACATTCTCACTGAGTCGGTATCTGTGTCCAGAGACGTGAGAGCAGGTAGCCTCCTCCTGTGTGCACCGTGACTAGGAAGAGGGGAACTGGGGACTTGATGCCAGGGTCTCCTGTGTCTCAAATGCTGTGTCCCTAAGGGTCTCAAGGTGAGAATGCATAGTTTACTTTACTCTATTGCTACTCTCCTCTGGATTTGCTTTTTCTTAACAAAAATTGGAAGTCTTAACCATAAATAGGGTGATAAATTTGAAGGGTCTGGAGCTAGCTGTCAGGGAGCCATTCACAGGAGAAGCAGGTGTGTCCGTGGCCTCTCTTCCATGGTGAGGAGCAACGCCGAGCTGGGGCCCAGAGCTCACGGCCTCGTTCTCCAAGCCTGAGGCAAGGTGCATGTGGGAGGACCCTGTGGGAAGGGCTCCCACAACACTGGCCCCTGCCGGCCTGAAACCCCACCGTAAATACTGACTTATTTAGGAAAAGGCCTGATCTCTTGTGAATGAATATAGATGCCTGTGGAGGGTGCTCAGCTGTTCACCCTCCTGATTAGGTGGCCACCCGTCCTCTCCCAGCCAACGGTGAGTGGAGGGGAGGCTAGACTAATGAAGTGGGGGCCGGGGTCTGCATCCTGCCTGGCCGCCATGGCCCGGGGTCAGAGGTAAATGGAGAAACATGTGGCCACATCACAAGGACTTCATGAAGCTGGCTCATCTCATCTGAACAAGTGTTCTGTTGATGTGATGCTGTCCTACATTTGGCGGGTAGAGGACCTTTTGTGAAACAATGACAATAAAAGATGGTAACATTTTTAAAGCTATCAACTCAATGTCAGCCTTCCCCCGCTGCGTTTTTATGAAGTTGTATTAGTGCGTTTAACACGAAGGCTTGGGAAGCACTGCTCCAGGACTCAGCCAAGGGTGACTAAGCTGTACCTGACTGGGACCTGCTGGCCGATAAAGAGAGAAGGTTCCTTGCAGGGAGAGGACATGGTGGGTGAGGAAGGACGACAGAGGGCACAGGTTCTCCTGGTGGAGAGTTTGGTTGGGGTGCGTTTGGGATGAGAAAACAGGCCGTGCGCACACTGTCCTGTCCGGTGGCCCAACGCCACGTGCGTGGTTCTCGCAGGGGCTCTGATTTGTCCGCTGAGTATGCTGACAGGTGCACTTCCCACCATGCTGTCTCTAAGACAGGCTGGGGGCATCGGGCTGTGAGCCAGACTCCGCCCTGAGTGCTGATGACACCAGCCGCGGGGTGTCTTCAAATCTTGACTAAAAGAAAACATGAGGCTGCTTTCAGACGGGGTCACACTGGCTCCTGACCCGCCCCCCAGGCACGGAGAGGAAGGACGTGGCCAACACGATTGGCATCAGGCCTGCTTTCACCCAGAGCACCCAGGCGGAAATGATCAACAAGCCACCTCAGTCTCTGCTGCAGAATAACACCATGTCCACGGACACCCGGCCTCAGATGCCTCTCCGCCTGGGCGACCGCACACTCGCTTGTGTGAATGTGTCTGCGTGTGTGCACACTCATCACTCATGACATGGAGATGAAGCTTGCAGTGAAGGTCACTCTGCAAGGGTGTGTCCTTGGCGTCACAGTTACCAGGGCCCACTTCTCAGCCTCCTCCAGCCTGGCAGGGATGCAGAGAGCCGCATGGTGGCCACAGCTGCTGGAGGAGGGAGCTGCCAGCCTGCTGGTGGGAACTGGCTGCCCGCTCCCTGTCTCAGGGATGCTTGGCGATCTCCTCTGGCTGTTGATCCAGCCCAGGAGGAACCTGAATGTCTTAGGGGCTGACTAAGCACCTAATTCATTCTGCATATGCTCTTTCTGGCCGGCACAGCCACCAACTGGTCCCGGGTGTGGCTTGGTTAGAAGTGGAGGTTGGAAACCCCAAGGTCACTCACATGCATAAGCAGTTTTTGTGCTTGGACTCATTCGACTGTGTATTCAATTTCAAAAGCAGTTAAATTTGTTGAAATCTGTGTACATTGGCTTCAGCATTACTAGCTAGCTAGAGTTTCAGGTTGAATATTTTGTCTTTTTAATTTAGTTTGTCATATAATAATGTAGACACTTGGTAAAAGTTACAATAACTGACTCAGTGACACCCAGAAAACATTAACTTGTCTTGCACTTAGGTTATTTTTTAATTAGGAGATTGGAAACAGGGGGCCAATTTACTCCAAGTTATTTTATCAATAAGAAAACAACAACTAGCTTTTTCAAAATGATAAAAGAAACTTTGATATCAGGTAGTGGATAGACATCCAAGTCCCACTGGCTCAAGCAGGAAGAAATATACCAGCTTACATAACAGGACAGACAGGTGATCCTGCTTCAGGCATGGCTGGTTCAGGGGTTCTAACAGCAGCAACAGTTTCTCTCCATTCTCAAGTCCCTGACAGTCTTTGTGGTTTGTACTTTTTCTCCTCTGCTACAACCACAATTAATAGATATGGCAGAAAAACAGTTAATCAAAGGCCAAATTTCCTACGACTCGTGATCACAAAGTAAGGGAGAGCTACCCCTCACCCTGCAGGTTGGAAAGAAACGAGGAGCGTCTGGCCCACTAGGGTCGTGGAACACTGACTCAGGGCCCTTGGGGATGGGGGGCCAGCCGGCATCCCACGGGCTCCCGGTTGAGGAGGAAACCACAGAAGACTCCAGCTCCGCAGGTTTCCCAGTGCTGTGGGCGCAGCTTTGTCTGGGTGGAAGCAAAGAAACCAGCTTCCAGCATCGCAGGCCGCGGTGGTCAAGACGTGCACAAATGCTCGCCAAACTGAAACTTAAAGACAGACACTAGCCTTGGCCCGCGTGGCTCAGTTGCACCAAAGGGTTGTTGGTTGGATTCCTGGTGGAGGCACATGCCGAGGTTGTGGGCTTGGCCCCCTGTATGCAGGAGGCAGCTGATTGATGTTTCTTTCTCATGTCAATGTCTCTCTCTCTCTCCCTCTCCCTTCCTTTCTCTCTGAGATCAATAAAAACATATTTTTAAAAAGAAACAGACACTCCACCAATGACTAGACACATGGTCGCATCAGAGAGCAGACAACTTGATGTTACCGTTGTCGGGCACAGTGTGGAAGGACAGGTGTTGGAGTAAATCTACACTGGAGTGCAGTGTTTGGAGCTCAAACACCTACCAATTCTTCAAGTGAATATATCCTGGGACTCAGATTCCACTTCTAGCCCTGGCTGGTGTGGCTCAGTTGGTTGGGCGTCAATCCATGCACCAAAATGTTGCGGGTTTGACTCCCAGTCAGGGCAAGTGCCCAGGTTGTGGGCTCGATCCCCAGTAGGAGGCAAGCAGGTGGCAGCCAATCGATGTCTCTCTCTCATTGATGTTTCTATCTCTCCCTCTCCCTTCCTTTCTCTCAAAAATCAATAAAAATATTTTTAAAAAAGAAATTCCACTTCTTAGAATTCTGCTCATGCCACACCATTTCCCCCAGAGTCCATCCTACAGAGTCGGAACAAACATGTGCATTTGGATGGATGTTTGTTTACATATTATTGGAAATTTTAAAACATCGGGAGAAAGCTAAACATCCATCAATGGATGGCATGTTAAATTACTCGTAGTACCTACATACAGTGACAACATGAAAAGAAAAATTCTTCCAGTACTGATATGGAAACATTCACAGGATATCTTATAGATAAACACGGTGCTTAATAACAGGTAGGAAACAATCCAATTTGTGGGTTTTATTTTCAAAAGCCTGTGTGTGTGTGTTGTGTGTGTGTGCACACATGTGACAGAGAGACAGAGACAGAGAGAAACACAGAGACACAGAGAGAGGGACCAAGAGACAGGGTCAGAGAGGAGAATGTTGAGGACTGGTTGAGGGAGACAGCCAGATGGCCCATCATGTATTTTGTCCCTGAGTGTCGAGCATTGGGTTGCTTTCTAGTCCTCACTATTTTGAACAACCACTCGGAGGTTTGTGAAAATGCTTGTGTGTGCGCACGGCCATCGTCTCTGGAGGGTGCAATCCCAGCAGAGTTTGGCTGGCCTAAGGCTAGGACCATGTACCAGGCATTGGGTGCACTTTGTCAAGTTGCCCCAGAGACCGTGGGCCATTTAACACTCGAACATGAGAGCACTGTGTCCCTTCCCTCCTCAAAATGTTGGCTATTACAAATAAAAAGCAAGAACCTTCAATTACTCGATGCCATCCTGCTGACGGCCTGATTCACACATTGGTGCTGCTGTTTGTGACTGCAGGAGTCTCTCTGATTAAGAAAAATTTGAAAAGCTTTATTAAGGAATAACTGACGTACAATGAACCATGTTCATAAAGTGCACAATTTGTCCGTTTTAACTTTGCATATGCTTTGGCGTGCCCTCCCCCAAAGCTCCCTCACACTACGGGATTCCTCCTCCTTTGGCGTTGGTTCTGTAGGAAGTTGTTGGGCGGGGGCAAGGATGCTGAGGCTTCTCCCACCCCTCACCTACCTCTTCAGGACACCTGCACACTGAGTGCTGGGGGAGGGTACCGGCTTCCAGAGCCCCAGGCCTGTGCTGTACTAAGACTCCTCTGCCTCTGCCCGTGCTGGGAACAAAGGTGCCAGGCAGGCAGGTGGGCAGGTAGAAAAAGGAAGTTGAGGCCACCCTGCGGTTACCCTGGGCTTTAGCCCACTGACGTTCCCCCGTTCCCCCGGGGCAGGCTGGAAGCCTTGCCAAGGTGCTGGGGCTGCTGGAGCTGGCAGCGGGCTGTGGACCCACACTACGAAGGACAAGTCTCCGTGTGGTGAGTGACCACCATTGGGGTTGGGGGGTTGAGGGACAGATGGACCAACAGGGACAGATCAGCAGTGAGGTCTGGGGGAACTGAGGGACAGTGGACAGACAGACCATCCAGTTTCTCTCCGCCTTCTCCACAGCCTGCTTGCAAGTGGGTGGGCAAGGTGGTTCAATTGCTTGTTTGTCCTGCAAAAGTCTGTGGTCCTAAGAGGTCTCCCCAGGGGGCTAATGTCCATGACAGACCACAAGGTGAGACAGGAGGATGGAGCCCCGTAGCCAAAGTCTAGGGGAAGGGATGGTGGATGAATTGGGGGGGGGGGAGGTGCCAAACATGCTTTGCTTCTTAAACTGGAGATTTTGGGGGCTCCCACAGACCTCCCTGAAGCAGAATCTGAAAGTTGGGGCTGAGGTGTCTGACTTTCAAAACTTAAGGGTGATGTCTGAGAGCCAGCCTTGAGAGTGACTTCACTCCAATCTGCCGAGCTCATCCAAGGAAGAAGGCCCTCCACTGGGCAGCCCTTGAGGTTGGGGTCCCCCTGGGGAGGTGCTCCTGGCTCCCACCACAGCCCACCTTGGGAAGCTTCACACCCCTGGCTGCCTGGGGTAGGGTGCAGTAGGGCACACCCAAGCCTCTGCTTCCTTCCAGCTCCCAGGGCCACAGGACCAACAGGTGGGTTTCAGGCACTCTGGGGTCCAGGAAGGTGCCCCAGAAGCAGCCAGGAATGGGTGGATGGCAGTGAATGGCTGAGGCCAGGGAAGATGGAGCTGATGAACGAGGCTGGTGGCACATCGAGGAAGGCCTCAAATGCCCCCATCAGAAGCTGATTACACTGGCCCAATCGCCTGCACTTCCAAGGAAAGGGCTGGACAACCAAGCAACGCCAAGGGAGGGCTGCTCTCACTGTCAGCCACCTCTGAGCTCCCTTGCTGTGGCCATGAGCCCCTCTGGGAGGGCTTCCTGACAGAGGAAGTCTTTTCACTGGACCCTGAAGCACCCATGGAATATCACCAGCGTGCCTGTCAGTATGTCTGATATAGACCATTCTCTACACACCCCTGGCTCCCCAGCCCTGACACAGTGCTAGACACCTGCCAGCACTCAGTACCACTGTTACAGATGACTGCATGGCTGTGACAGCCAGCTGCAGCTTCAAATCACAGCTCCCCTTTCTGTGTGCAGCTGTGGGCCACTGTCCTTCCCTTTGCTCCTCCATCAAACGGCTGTCCTAGACATTGCAAGTAAGATCATCACACAGGGCCCGGCTAGCAGTAGAAGCTCAGAAAACATTGTCAGGCTTGCCTGTTCTCTCACACTCTGTCCCTGTCCCAAATCCTTGCTTTCCTGAGCGGTCCTACCCATGCAGCCTGTGTGCATTCTCAGAAACTTTCTGGGCCACACTAAAAAGAGAACCTAATGGTGGGTCTCAATCTCTTTCAAGTATGCAATGCAGGCTCTTGAAAGAGAACTAAACAGAGATGACAGCCACATCCTTGGACCTCTCTCTGGTCTGTTTCCCAGTCACTTAAGAACTCCCTTCATATCAACAAGCTGCTTGTGAGAAAAAGATGCTGCATTATGCCTGCCTCACCTTGCTGGGCTTCCCTGCCTTCAGAGATCCTGACTGCTCAAACCCTGCCTGCCAATGCCTTCCAGTTGAGGATGCGTTTTTTCCTTCCAATTTTGTCCAGCTCTTTAAGCTGTTCTTTTTTTTTTTTTTTCCGAGGTACATGCCCTTAGCGGGAACCGAACCCGGGTCTCTCCGGACCGCAGGCCGACGCTCTAACCGCTGAGCCAAACCGGCCAGGGCTGTTCCCAGATCTTAGCTATTGTAAATAGTTCTGCTATGAACATAGGGGTGCATATATTCTTCCTGATTGGTGTTTCAGGCTAAGCTGTTCTTTTTCAGCTGTCTACATGCTAAAGAGTGTGTTGAGTGTTGGTGTACAGTGTGTGTGTTTTTATGTCTTTCTACAATAAGCTCACCTGTCATTCTTAGACATATGTATTCCTGTTGTATTATTAAGGTAAGATTTTTTTTTTATCCTCACCTGAGGATATTTTTGCATTTATCTTCAGATATAGCGGGAGGGAGAGAGAGAGGAAGAGAGAGAGAGAAACATCAATGTGAGAGAGACACGAGTGGTCGCCCCCCACACGACCCAACCGGGGCCAGGGACAAACTGCAACTGAGGAATGTGCCCTTAGTGGGAATCGAACCCAGGACTCTCTGGTCCGCGGGCCGATGCTCTAACCATTGAGCCAAACTGGCCAGGGCAAGGTAAGATTTTTTTGCAAGCTTCTATTGCCAATGGCTCTAAACTAACTGTTTCCCTGGTTCTGGGTCCCTGCCTTTGGTGCCATCAGTTTGATGGAGGTCCCTCCTGGCTTCTCATCGCCCTAGATGTTCCTGAAGTTCTCATATCTGCTCTCCACCCAGGAGTCTGGGGATCCAAGAAGCATTTGTAGATTGTCCATGGAAAGGCGTGTGGTTGGAGATAAGGGATTCAAACCTGGAACACAAAGGAGGTGAGATTTTAAAATTTCTGTGACCCGTTCTCTGGATTTCTATGTATGTGTCTGGCTGATTGTGTATAACTGTGTATGTGTGTGTGACTATGTGTCAGTGTCTGCCACTGTCCATGGGTGTGGATATATATAAGGGTGTGTTTTTATGTCTTTCTGTGAGTGAAAGATTTGGGGGCCACCTATTCATAATATCAGAGCTGAAGTCATGAGGAAGATGCAGAGGGGATCTCCCAGGCCAGTGGGGAAAGCAGAAAGTGATCAAGGATGGAGCCCTGGGAACACAGAGTTTAAAGATCAGCAGAGAAAGGAAGATGAGCCAAGTTAGGAAGGGAGAGCCAGGAGGAGGGAACAGAAAAGGAGGAGGTTGTGGAATCATGGGAAGAATGAATTTCAAGAAGGCTGTGGTCAGAGGTATCCAGTAGAAGTGAGACTGATAAGTGCCCACTGGATTTAGCCCCAAAGAGAGCTAGAAGACTGGAGGGGATGGAAATGATACTGCAGCGGGCCCGTGGAGTTGAGCAGGTGTGAGTGGGTAAAGACAGAAGTGTGGATAATTCTCTGAGAAGGGAGGGAGGAGACTGAGAAGTCGCCAGACAGCCAGGAATTTTTCAGACAGGAGTGAAAATGTAAGTTAGAAGGCTTCGACCACTAGGGGGCAGCACTTGCATGGAGGCGCGCTGACTGGCGCGCAGAGAACCGCACTGGGGACACATGGAGATCCAGACACCGACTCAAGGAACCTCCTCACAGATATCAGAAGCAGTTCTCAAGTCCCAGGTGATTCATGTAGGCCCCACCCCACAGGCGCTAATGAGCATTCAGACATATACACACAGAGGATCGCAGAGTTTTGAAAAAAATACCTACACAATATTATTAAGCCCTTAAAAAGAAGGAAATCTTGTCATTTGCAACATGGATGGCCTTTGAGGGCGTTGCTAAATAACTAAGCCAGACCAAGACAGACAAATACTAGTGAAAAAGAGAATAGGTGGCCCCCAAATCTTTCACTCACAGAAAGACATAAAAACACACTCATATATATCCACACCCATGGACAGTGGCAGACACTGACACATAGTCACACACACATACACAGTTATACACATACACAAATACTCAGAGAAAAAGAGATCAGATTTGTGGTTGCTGGGGGGGGGGGGGGTGGAATGGTGAAGGTGGCAACGAGATACAAACTTCCAATTATAAGATGACTGATTCTGGGTGGTGACTACAGTTAACAGTGCCATGCGGATATCTGAAAGTCGCCAAGGGGGCAGGCCGAGGGCGGGCAGCGGAAACAGTGCGTGGGGCTCAGCGCGCCCCAGATTGGTCCGCAAACAGGTTGCAGGTCACTGCCGCTGGGCTGGGCAGGCGGGCCACTCACCTTCATCTTCCTCTGGGGACTGGGAAGACCAGAGGACCACCAACCCCAGGAAGCTTCCCACCACCAGCAAACTGCTTAAAATGAACCCAATCTTCAGCTGCAGTTTCCTCTGGCGGCCAGAGACACGCAGCCTAGCGCAGCCGCCGCCACAGCTCTCTGCCCTGGCCCTGGCCCTGACTCTCCTCCTGCCTCTCCCTCTCCCGCCGCTTTGGTGCAGCCTTCCCGGCAGCCGGCCCTTCCCAGCTCCAGATCGGAACTGCCCTCGCTGGACCTTCCCGCAGGCTCTTCCAGCCCCTCCTGGAGGCCCAGCCGCAGGGACCGCGCTCCTCCCCCGCAGGGCTCCGCCCCATTCGCTGCCTCCCCCGAGCTGCGCCCAATCGGTGCTCCCTTTCTGTCTACCTGACCCCTTCTAGATCTCCGGTCCCCTTCTCCCCACCTCTGTGCACACGAACCTCCTGGGCAATCCCCTGTTACCTTGTAACTAACTTACACTTTCCCCAGGTCTGGTTCTTAGCTTAGCCTTTGCCCCACAGCTCAGCTCTTAAAGCTTTCAGATTCCCAAACTTCAGAAAGTAATTATGGACCATAACTCTGTCCTTTACCACGGCGTCCTGCAGGATTCTCCCCTCCGGGTACTGCTCTGGCTGCCCCTCCCTCTCTTACACCCACTGCCTGAGCCCCACTTCTGGTTTCACAAGAAGCAAAATAGGAAGTCAGGCTGTCACTGAAGCACAGCAGTTGCACATGGCTGATTTAGGTCCCTTGAATATTTTTTAAAATCTTCTCTCGAGGAAATGTTTCGTTTTTTGCTTTGTTTTTTTTCCTGACCAGAAATCGAACAGGCTTCCATGCACGGTTCAGTGGGTTGACCACGCCCAACCCACTGAACCACACCAGCCAGGGCTAGAGTACTTGAACTAGGTGGAAATTTAGGAAATCATACTGCTTTACATTTATTTATTTTTTTTTATCCTCACCCGAGGACATTTTTGCATTCATCTTCAGATAGAGCGGGAGGGAGAGAGGGAGGAAGAGAGAGAGAGAAACATTAATGTGAGAGAGACACATCGACTGGCTGCCACCCAAAGGACCCCAACAGGGGCCAGGGACAAACCGCAACCTAGGTACGTGTCCTTAGCGGGACCCAAACCCGGGACTCTCCAGTCCGCGGGCCAACGTTCTAACCACTGAGCCAAACCGGCCAGGGCTATGTTTCATTTTTTATTGATCTGCGAGAGGGAGAGAGGGAGGCATCAATGTGAGAGAAACATCCATCAGTTCCCTCCCACAGGCGCCGGACCTGGGATCAAAGCCCACAACCTAGTATCAGGAATCAAACCTGCAACCTTTCGGTGTACTGGAGGATGCTCCAACCAACTGAGAAACCTGGCCAGGGCTCCTTGAGGGGGTGGATTTGTAACCAAAAGGCCCACATGAGATAGGCAAATATCACTGGACTGGAGGAGCTCTCTTGGAAAGCCAGCACTTCACTTCCTCTTGAGCTAACTACAGAAAGCCAATTTCATGCCAGTAAGCAATATCACCCTTACTCATGGGCTGGCAAGTTTCTAGTCTGAGGATCTCATTTTTGCCACTTGAAGGAGGTTCCTTGATTTCTGTTTTTCAAATGCCTTTTCTGCCCGAGACATCAACTATACAGGAAAGGATATTGACAAATGTTTAACCAAATGCTGCATCCTGAAGAAAGAATGTTGTGCCCATATCTCCCAATAAAGATGTCAGTCACTTGCCTATATCGCCAAGTGTATGTAGTTATTATTAGTGTAACATAACCTATCCTAAACTGCCTAATTTAATGTGAACAGAATTTTTAATACCCTAAGTTTTAGAATGGTGCAAGTTGATCCTTTTTCCTAATATTATTTTATATTTACAAGTACTTTACAACAAGTAGGACCCTGGTTTTTAACTTTTTGGAATGAAGTAAAGAATTTGAATCATCAAGATAAATAATAGTACGAAACTAACTTCACCTGCTTCATTGTTTGGGTTACACTACCCTGCATATTGGGGAATTGTGTAAATGACATAACATGTAGGGTTGGGGGTTTGGTGGATGAACAAACTGTAACCTGGAGGTATGCATTCTAGGGGCCTGGCTAGCTGAGGACAAAGCATGCAGAAAGGGTTGGAACATCGCCCAAGGGAGTGAATGTGTTTGTTAAGGATCTCAGCTGAGCCCTGCTGGTGTGGCTCAGTGGTTGAGCGTCGACCCATGCGCCAAGAGGTCGCTGGTTGGATTCTCAGTCAGGGCACATGCCCAGGTTGTGGGCCAAATCCCCGGTTTGGGGCATGCAGGAGGCAGCCGATCGATGTTCTCTCTCATCTATGTTTCTAACTCTTTCTGCCTCTTCCTTCCTCTCTATCTAAAATCAATAAAGAAAAAAAAAAAAAAAAAGAATCTAGGCTGAAAACAGCCAGGGGCAACTAGAACAGTAAGAATGCTGGGCTTGGCTGAAAGGTCAGCAGAGACACTATCTCAAGGACTTAATTACCTAGAACACAGTGTAACCTAGGGACTGCTAAGAAAATAAATTGGGCTGCATGCAGAGATTGGGAGCATTTGCTCCCTTGAGATGCTCCCCCCTCACTCCAAGCCGTGTCTGCTTGTGGTTCATTGCGTTGTGACGACCCGCAGCAGGCCAAGAGTCAGCAATAATGTGGTAATTAATAAATAACAATACAAGAATAAACTCCGGCCCTGGCCGGTTTGACTCAGTGGTTAGAGCATTGGCCCGCAACCAAAGAGTTTCGGGTTCAATTCCGGTCAAGGGCAGGTACCTCTGCTGTGGTTCGGTCCCCAGCCCTGGTTGGGGTCATGTGGGAGGCAACCGATTGATGTGTCTTTCTCATGTCAATGTTTCTCTCTCCCCCCTCCCCCACTCTATCTGAAGATAAATGGAAAAATATCCTGGGGTGAGGATTAAAAAAAACAAGAATAAACTCTGTGTTTCACATACTCACAACTATAAACCTATTTTTGCCCCACTTTGTATATGATAAAGCTGGTGTAAATAAAGCAATGTGACACACACACAAGAATAGGCAGAAACATCAATAGAGAGACCAGAAATAGACCCAACTCTATGTGGAAATTTAGAATTTGGGGGGGAAGTGGATTATCCAGTAAATAGCATCAGGAAAATAGCTGGCCATTTAGTAAAACAATTCCATGTGGATCCATACCTTTCTCCTTCACATCAAAATACGCTGCAGGCAGATCAAAGATTTACATGTAAAAATTGAATCATGAAAGCATGAGAAGAAAGCATAAATACATTCCTTTTGTAACTGCAGAGCAGAGAAGCATGATACTGATTCCATCAACGATGAAGGAAAAGATGAATTTGATTCTAAAAAGCATAAATGTTCCTTCACTGCAAAAATACAGAAAGTCGGCAAGCTGGAAGAGTTACAGTCGTCCCTCGCCACTTCACGCTTCGACTTTCGCGGTGGAAAAAAGCGCGATAGAGTGAAGCCACGCAAGTCGAAGCGTGAAGTGGGGAGGGACGGCTGTATATAAATAAAGAATCCTACTTCGCGGAAATTCATTTATCGTGGTAGAGTCTGGAACTGATTAACCGCGATAAACCAAGGCCGACTGTATAGCCAGATGGCCATCCCCTTGGCGTCAGAGTCCCTGAAGCCACTGAAGCCCACTTGTCTCACCAAGAACCAAGTGGCCGCCGTCATGCCCTCATCCCCACTCAGGGTGGCTGTAGTTTGCATGAGTAACGTGAACAGGAGCGTGGAAGCCCACATCCTTCTCAGGAAAAAAGGGTTCAGTGTCAGGTCGTTTGGAACTGGATCGCGTGTGAAACTCCCAGGCCTAGCACCCAATCCTCCTGTGGTTAACGATTTCTCAATGATATATAAACAGATGTACAACAACGTTCTCAGGAAAGACAGAGAATGCTACAGCAGGAATAGACTCTTACACATCTTGGGCAGAAATGAGAGAATCAAGCCCTGGCCAGAGAGATTGCGAGAGTGCAACGATCCCTTTGATGTCAACTTTACCTGCGAGGAGAGCGTCTATGACCGAGTGGTGGCAGATCTGTGTGCCAGAGAGCAGGAGGCCTGCCAGGCTCACGTGTGATCAGTGTGGACACGGAAGACACCCTGGAGCGTGCCACTCTTGGAGCTATCGTCTCTGAACTGTGCCAGGGCCTCGAGCACATGGAGGACTTGGAAAATGGTCTGGATAAGCTGCTCCTGGCAGCGGAGAAAACAGGAAAGCGCTTTCTTCACACGGTCTGCTTCTACGAAAGATCCTGGCTGGCTTTGGCTCCTTGGTCGGTATGCCACTGGGGAAGAGATATGAGCAAGAAAAGCATTAGATGAGAAATGAAGATAAGGACTACTAACAGTCATGAAGCAGAGCACACGTGGGGGACATTGTTCTAGATGCTTCACGTCGAAGAAGTAATTCAGTGCTCACATTGCTCTGCAAGGAACTTACCACCACCGACATCAGGTTTCAGCTGAGCAAATACCAGCTCATTGTGGAGTGTGTTGGACAAGAGTTTTGTTTAAAGATTTTCAGCACATAAAAAAATAACATTTTCTAGTTCATCACTTTAAAACAAATCCCTTCTGCTCATTTTGTATGGTATATTAATTAGAAACTTTTTTCTTTATTGAGAAATTATATTACATTTATGAACTTATAAATGTCCTTACCTTTTGATTGTATGTCTTTTAATAATGACAACTTCAATAGAAACCCAAGGTAGATAATGGGGTGAGTCATTACTAAAATCAAGGAATTACCCATGTAATTAATATTCACGAATGAAATGAAATAAAACAATTTAATGTAAAAAGAAAGTAAAAAGACATCAGAAAATTGGGAGAAATGTTTGCAGCAATATGAGATGATGTGCCAATTTCCTCAACACTCAATCAAAGATAAGAAACTCAGCAGAAAAAGGCATTCATGTGGATAATATACATTAAAAGTTCAGCCTAACTCATAACTTTTTATATACGTTACCAGTTTTTACCTGTCAGAGTGACAAAGGTCTGGGGCTGTGTTGTAAGGGGCAGGCAAAATATCGGACTGTGGGAATGGAGATGGGGAGCCACTGGAAGAGGCAACTGGGTGTTAGCTACCCACAATGCCCTTGCACATCCCAGCTGAGCCAGCGCTTCCTTCCAGGCATTGATTGTACTGCAGCATTATTTATAAGAGCAAATCCCTGGGAACAACAGGGCCGCAGTCCTTGGATATGGTGACAGGAAGAACTCCAGCGTGCACTTTCAAGTGAAAAATGCAAGGTGGGCTGTTTGTTTTTTAAGGTTACATACAGTACATGCACACAGGTATTATACATATACAGTACATTTGACTATGTATACACACATATATAAAAGCATGTATATGCTTTAAAAATGTATGGAAGGATACAGAAGAAACTGATTGCCTCTGGGAAGCAGGCCTGTAGGTTGGGGGTCAGGGAGGGGGCCTCCGCCTCTGACTTTTCCCCTTAGATCTTCCTTTACTACGTGAATTTCTACCATGAGCACATAGCGCTTTTGTAATAGTACCACGTGCTGTTGCTGCTGCTGCTCTTGAAGACGACCCGGGCTGCTGTGGAGTGCACTGAACACGGGCTGTGAGTGCTTGTGGAGAGACATTTGGCTGTCCAGGTATGGCATGACCGCTGAGACGGTGTCGG
The DNA here is from genome assembly GCA_030848825.1 of Tadarida brasiliensis. Taxonomy (NCBI): domain Eukaryota; kingdom Metazoa; phylum Chordata; class Mammalia; order Chiroptera; family Molossidae; genus Tadarida; species Tadarida brasiliensis. Next base: position 64,004,729 of record CM061270.1, on the reverse strand, counting down.
TGCAGCTGAAAAGAAATGGATGGATTTGTTTTACTTAAAACACAACACTACCAGGAAGCAGGGGAGAACGCTCTGTGCCCCCACAGCCGCTCTCCCCCCACCTTTCTGCCCCACAGCAAACACATCCCATATGCCACTAGACTATAAGTTCTGTAAGGACAGAGACTACATCTGTTCTGTTCTCCACCGCTTGAAACGAGCCTGAAAGACCCTGGGAGGCTGGTGGAAGCCTCCATATGGGAGATTCCCCGTGGGGTAAATGCAGGGAAAGGCACAGAGCATGGGGGAGCATCAGGGATGATGGCAGGGCTTGAGCCGGCTCTGTCCACCTATCCCAACTACACACTCACAGGAATGGCCTGAGCACCAGGTGGGAGCCTGCTCGGCACCTGCTGAACAATTGTTTGAATGAGTACCACCTACCCCAGATCCCGAAGGGTTTGCAGACAGGGCCCCCTCCCGGCAGGCCCACCACCTACCTCCTCCACCATTCACTCCCCCTGCCTAATCCCTGGTCAGCAGGAGGCACAACAGACTCTTCTGGCCGGTGGACTTGGTGGACTTGGTGGACTTGGTCCCGGAGGAAGACAGCTCAGACTCCCCCTGCATTCCTGAGCCCTGCCCCCGCCTCTTGCCCTGCCCTTTGCACTTGCAGCTTACAGGAAGTGATCCTTCTCTGGCCAACCTTCCCGCTGAGTCTTCCTCTAACCCTTAGCACCTGCAGGCCTCAAATCCACAGAGCAGGGAGCTACAGATTGGTCCTAGAACAACCAGGAAAGAGGAGGTGGCTACTCAGAGGAGGCAATATCTGAGTTGGGTCTTGAAGCATGAAAAGGAATGAGCTTCTTCCAGATTTTTAAAAAGAAAGGAAAAAAAGAGGATGTAGGTGTGCACAGGGAATTGGGGACCCAGCAAGTTTCCTGTGGGGTGGGACCGAGGGCCTGAAAAGGTTGGCAGCTAGACTGCAATGCTGTAGGGACTTGTAGTCATAATAGTGACCTCTTACCACACTGCACCTCCTATGCCCTGGTGTGCTCCCTCCACCTGCTGCTTGTCACAAAGGTATTGTGATCTTCTCTACCAGACCCTGAGTTCCTCAAGGAAGAGGCCGCAGCTTTCATCTCTGTGTCTGAAGTGCATGGCACACACTATGACAACAAATGTTTGTTGACCTTAAAAAAAAAAGGGGGATATTTGTAAGTGTGGTTACACAGCCATAAACGTAGGTCCAAACTCAGTGAACTTCTACTTAAAATGGGAGAATGTTATTGTTTGTGAATTACGCCGAAGCGAAGCTGATAGGAGGAAGTATATGCGCACAGTAGAGTATCTGTGCTTTGCAGTTCACCGGGCACTTTTTATGTTATTCACCTTGTGTAACCTCAGCCAAAGCCCCATTTCACAGATGGAGACACTGAGATGTCAGCAGCTTGCCTAGATCCCACAGAGGCCAACCTGGGCCCTATCCTCAGAGCTTGTTGCTCTTGGGATGTGCTCTGAGGGACATTTCAGAGAATGTGCGCCAGTTGTGGTTGGGAGAAAAATCCAATGCGCAGAGGTCACGACTCCCTCTGCTGGTGCCAGGTGGTTCCTTTCTAATATCCGGGGACAAGGACAGTGCCTGCAGGCTGGCTACTGCCTGACTCCCGCTGTCTCACCCTGGGGAAGCCCAGCCCCTGAAGGAGAGGTTGGGCACATGGGCTCTGCTCAGTGGGGCTCCTCGGGTTGGCCTGGGGGACACTCGGGGACATTCATTCTCCTGTCCCACTCTCATTTGACACCAACGGCCTCACTTTCTCTGTGTTAGGCACTAGGGTTCTCAGTCAGATTTCCTCCAAAGAAGGTTGGCAGATTTAAATAAAAATGCAGGACGGATTGTTTGGGACATACTTAATGCTAAATAGGATGTACTAAATAAGATACACTTGCGCTAAAAATCATCTGTTGCTTCTTTAAAATTCAAGTTTAGGTGGGTATCTGTTATTTTATCTGGCAATCCTAACTGCAAAAAAATGTTTTATTTAATTTTAAAATAAAATAAAGTATAATAAAAACAAAGCTAAACAAATATAAGGTACGATTTAAAATATTATTCAATAAAATATAAAAAAATTAAAGTAAAATATAAAAATAAAGTATTAAAAATAAACAAAAAAGCACACCCCACCAGCGGGCGGTGCCCGCGCCAGCCCCAGCACCTTGGCAGTCCCGCCGGATGGCGGTGGCGTCCCCGAGGCCGCTCTGCCCCGCACTTCCAGTCCTTCTCTGCGGCCTGGGCGGCGGACGAATCATCCGGGAGAGTGGCCAGAGTGACGCAGTGGCCCTCAGAAAGCTCTGGAAGAGCGGCCGCCCAGGGATCGCCCAGCTGTGCCTCCCAGATGGCGATCGCCCTGGAGAAACGGGAGCCTGCCACACAGCGCCCCCCACCACTAGGCGCCCGCAGGACTGCAGCGGTTTATCTGTCGCATTTAATGGAATCTAGTGTGGTCTAGAAAGAGCTTTCTGCCGCTCTGGAAGGAGCGCCAGAGGACTCAGCCAATGCTGTTTACAGGAAAGTCGCACCCCCGCACTCCCTCTGCCTCTGCTGCTTGGTCGTGCTGGGGAGGAGGTCTGGGGCATCATCCGCGTCAGTGAGGTCCCAGGACGCCCACCAAGGTCCCGTGGGAGGGTGACGCCTGACAGCTCCTCTGGCTTTACTTTGCGGCCCACACATTCTGCCATTCAAATCCCAGGAGACATTGTGTAGGTAGAACTGGTAGGGATTTCCTTGTTGTTTTTTTCTACAAATCTGAATGCAGAAAGGCACAGCAGAGAATTTTTGCTGGCTTGGGAAAGAACCTATCTGTACGTTGGAAAAGACGATAATAAAGGTATCATTCCAAAACCTGGCAAAGATAATACACAAAAAAGAAAAGTACAGACCAATATCTCTGATGAATACAGATGCAAAACCCCTAAACAAAATACTAGCAAATTGAATACAACAATACATTAAAAAGATAATACATCACAATCAAGTGGGGTTCATTCTAGAGGCACAAGGATGGCTCAACATATGCAAATCGATCAATGTAATACACCACATTAACAAAATATAAAAATCATATGATCTTATCAATAATGCTGAAAAAGCATTTGATAAGATACAGCATCCATTTATGATTAAAACACTAAATAAAATGAGTATAGAAAGAAAGTAACTCAACATAATAAAGTCCATATATGACAAACCCTTGGCTAATATCACACTCAATGGTTTTCCTCTAAGATCAGGAAAAAGAGCCCTGGCTGGTTTGGCTCAGAGAGTTCCGGGTTCGGTTCCTGCTAAGGGCACGTAGGTTGCAGTTTGTCCCTGGCCCCGGTTGGGGTCATGCGGGTGGCAACCACTGGATGTGTCTCTCTTACGTCAATGTTTCTCTCTCTCTTCCTCCTTCTCTCCCTCCTGCTCTATCTGAAGACAAATGCAAAAATGTCCTGGGTGAGGATAAAAAAAAAAAAAATCAGGAACGAGACAAGGATGTCCACTCTCATCATGCTTATTCAACTTAATACTAGAAGTTCTGCTCAGAGCAATCTGGCAAGAGACAAAAAATAAAAGGCATCCAAATATGGAATGAAGAAGTAAAAAGGTCACTTTTTGCAGATAGACGTGGTTCTGTATATAGAAAACCCTAAAGACTCACAAAAAAAAACTATTAGAAACAATAAACAAATACAGTCAAGTTTCAGGATACAAAATCAATGTACAAAAATCTACTGTATTTCTACATACTAACAATAAAATTTCAGAAAAAGAAATGAAAAAAAAAATCCTTTTGCAATTGCAACAAAAAGAATAAAATACCTAGGAATAAACTATGTGAGGGACCTATATACTGAAACTACAAAGAATTATTAAAAGAGATTGAAGCCCAGCCGGAGTGCTCAGTTGGTTGAGCATTGTCCTGTGCACCAAAAGATTGGTTTGATTCCCAGTCAGGGCACATACCTGGGTTGTGGGTTCAGTCCTCAGGAGGTAACCGATTGATGTTTTTTCTCTCATATCAGTGTTTCTCTCTCTCCCTTCCCCTCTCTCTAAAATTAAATATATATATATATATATATATATATATATATATATATATATATATGAATTATTCACCATGACCAAGTGTGATTCATCCCAGAGATGCAAGACTGGTACAATATTCACAAATGAATAAATGTGATACACCACATAAACAAAATGAAAGACGAAAACCATATGATCATATCAATAGATGCTGAAAGAGCATTCAACAAAATCCAGCACCCATTTCTGATAAAAACGCTCAGTGGGAATAGAGGGATCATATCTCGACATAATAAAGGCCATATATTGCCCTGGCTGGTTTGACTCAGCGGTTAGAGTATTGGCCCATGGACCAATGAGTTGTGGGTTCGAGTCTGGTCAAGGGCACATACCTCGTTGCGGTTGGTCCCCAGCCCTGGTCGGGGTTGTGCGGGAGGCAACCAGTCAATATGTCCCTCTCTTGTCGATGTTTCTCTCTCTCTCCCTCCCTCTCACTCTATCTGATGATAAATAGAAAAATATCCTCGGATGAGGATTAAAAAAATAAATAAATAAAAATAAAGGCCATATATAAAAAACCTACAGCCAACATCATACTCAATGGGCAAAAACTAAAAGCATTTCCCTTAAGAACAGGAACAAGACAGGGATTCACCACTCTTATTTAACATACTACTGGAAGTCTTAGCCACAGCAATTAGATACGAAGAAAAAATAAAAGGGATCCAAATTGGAAAGGAGGAAGTGAAACTGTCATTATTTGCAGATGACATGATATTGTACATAGAAAACCCTAAAGACTCCATAAAAAATCTACTAGACTTAATAAATGAATTTGGCAAAGTAGCAGGATACAAAATTAAGATCAAGAAATCGATGGCATTCTTTTATTTTTGTTTTAATCCTCACCCGAGGACATTTTCCAATTTTTTGTTCAGATAGAGTGGGAGGGAGAGAGAGGAAGACAGAGAGAGAGAAACACTGACGCGAAAGAGACACATTGAGTGGCTGCCTCCCACACGACCCAACCGGGGCTGGGGACAAACTGCAACCAAGGTACGTGCTCTTAGCGGGAACTGAACCCGGGTCTCTCTGGACTGCGGGCTGACGCTCTCACCACTGAGCCAAACCAGCCAGGGCTTGATGGCATTCTTATACACCAATAATGAACTCACAGAAAGAGAAACTAAAAAAAAAAAATCCCATTTACCATGGCAGCAAAAAAATTAAGATACCTAGGAACAAACTTAACCAAAGAAGTAAAGGACCTCTTCGCAGAAAACTACAGGTCATTGAAAAAAGAAATAGAGGAAGATATAAAAAAAAGTGGAAGCATATACCTTGTTCATGGATTGGAAGAATTAACATCATTAAAATGTCCATACTAGCAGGTCCCTCACACCTGCCAGAATGGCTGCCATCAACATCTCATGAAACAAGTGCTGTGGAGAAAAGGGGACTCTAGTACACTGCTGCTGGGAATGCAGACTGGTGCAGCCACTGTGGGAAACAATATGGTGTTTCCTCAAAAAATTAAAAATTGAATTGCCATTTGACCCAGCTATCCCACTTCTAGGAATACAACCTAAGAAGTGTGAAACGCCAATCAGAAAGAATATATGTACCCCTATGTTCATAGCAGCACTATTTACAATAGCTAAGATTTGGAAACAGCCCAAGTGTCCATCAATAGATGAGTGGATAATAAAGCTGTGGTACATATACACAATGGAACACTATGCAGCTGTAAGAAAGAAAGATCTCTTATCCTTTGAGACAACATGGAGGGACCTGGAGAACATTATGCTGAGTGAAATAAGCCAATCAGAGAAAGACAAATATCACATGATCTCACTTATTTGTGGAATATAATGAACAAAATAAACTGATGAACAAAATAGACCCAGAGACATAGAAGTAGGGTTCAGACTGACAAACCTCAGAGGAGGGGGTGGGGGGAGTAGGAAGAGATAAACCAAAGAACTTATATGCATATATGCATAACCAATGGACATAGACAACAACGCTGTCGGGGGGCGGGGATAGGGAGGAGGGTGTCAATGGGGGAAAAGGAGAAACATCTGTAACAAAAATAAATTAATTAATAAAAAATAAATAAACAAATAAACAAAAACAAGAAAACATATCCTTGTAAGGATTTAAATAAATAAATAAATAAATAAAATTTGGTGTAATTAATATAATTTTAGAATGGAGGGGAGTCATGCTATATTATTATTATTATTATTATTATTATTACTATTACTATTATTGTCTTTATTGTTGAAAATATTACAGATTCCCTCCCTCTTTTCCCCCCATTGACACCCTCTTCCTGGCTCCCACCCTCCTCCTGCTTTCCCCAAACTATTGTCTGTGTCTATTAGTTATGTATGTATGCATATAAGTTCTTTGGTTTATCTCTTATATTATTATTTTTTTAAATCCTCACCTGAGGATACTTTTTTCCATTTTAATCTTCAGATAGAGTGGGGCGGTGGGGGGGGGAGAGAGAGAGAGAGAAACATCGATGTGAGAGAGACACATCAACTGGTTGCCTCCCGCACGACCCCAACCAGGGCCAGGGATGGAACCACAACCGAGGTACGTGCCCTTGACCGGAATCGAACCTGAGACCCTTTGGTCCACAGACCAACGCTCTGCCGCTGAGCCAAATTGGCCAGGGCACTTATATTATTATTTTTAAAACTCACGGTCAAGTCTCTTCAACGTAGAGGTTGCCCTGAGAGCACAGGCACCCCTGGCCCCCGGAGATGCTCTCTCTGTGAAAGTCTGGAGGATGCAAACAGTCTGGTGGTCTGGAATGTCAGACAGTACCATTGTCCCATCTTCTACTTGGTAAGTTACATATTTTAATGAACCTCAATTTTCCCATCTGCAAAATGGGTGCAATTACCTAGACCCATGGGAAGTTCAGTCACTGTTGGAAGCTACATGGCCCCTCATTGTGCTCTTGAGGTCCTCACTAAGTTCCTTGATGTTCTCATGAAGTTCCTTGAAATTCTCACTAAGTTCATTGAGTGTCCTTATGAGCAGTGTTTTGAACTCTGTATCTGTTAGATTGCTTATCTCCATTTCGTTTCGTTCTTTTCCTGGAGTTTTTTCCTGTTCCCTCATTTGGGACATGTTTCTTTGTCTCCTCATTTTGACTGCCTCCCTGTGTTTGTTTCTATGTATCAGGTAGAGTTGCTATGTCTCCTAGGCTTCCTAGGGGATCCTGTTGTAGTAGGTGTCCTGTAGGGTCCCGTGGCACGGCCTCCCTAGTCACCCAGCTGGACCCTCGAGGTGCACCCTTTGTGTGGACTTTACACCCTTCTGTTGTAATTGAATCTCAATTGCTGTTGGCAAGTCAATGGGAGGGTTTTATTTAGGCTGATCAGCTGCAAGGACTGGCTGTGCCCACTGACCACTGACCTCTGACTGCCTTGGAGGATCAGCTGTGCAGGGGCCAACCACACAGAGCAAGACTTACTTCATCAGGGCTCTGGTACCCACTGAGTCCCCTCATTGAGTGTGTCACCTGTGGAGGTGGTTGGGTGGTGGTGCTTCGACGTGGTCTGAAGCTGTCCACTGGGTGTGCTAGCTCTGGGGCAAGGTCAGCCACTGCCTGTGTTCTACCCGGGGACACCCGGCATAAGCTACAAAGTGATCTGCTGATGGCTGCTTCTTGTGCTGGGCTTGGAGGTGCCCAGGCAAAGCCCAGCTGTGAACCAAGACTGGCTGCTCCTAGTGCCAGGCCTGGGGCCACTTAGCAAGAGGTATGGGGCTAGCTGAGACCAGATGCTGCTTGTTTGAGAGAATTTGGGAAAATCTGAAGCAAGAACCAAAACAGGCCAATCCTATGGTAAAGCCACTGGCAACAGCTTGGGTGGGCCTGAAAGTTGGGTGGGGTGGGGCCTCAGGGAATCACCAGGGCGGGGCAAACAGTGTGAGCCAGGCTGCTGGAGTCCCAGATATGGCAGCAGTCTGCTGCCCCAGGGAAGGGCTCACCAAAGGAACAACGGCCTCCACCAGCACAACTGTCTGGGAGAAAGCTGCCTCTCCAGCCCTTGTCCCGAGGCCAAACAACTCAGTTCTTCCCTGTATGTCTCTGGCACCTTTCAAGCTGCAGTGGGGTATTTTTCTTTACACTGGTATTTTTCTATTCCCCCAGCAGAGTGAAGGCCTTGTGATTCTGTCAGGACCAAGGCCTCCCCAGAGGCCCTGAAGTTTCCTCCTTTGACCAAGCACATCGACTTTGGCCAAACCCTGATCTCAGCAAGGGCCGCGGGGTGGTGTCTCTGCAGGTAGGGCTCCTTCCCCCCACCCCCAACCCCGCCCCGACCTAGCCACTATCCCCACATGTGTGTAGGGTAGGGGCACTAGAGGCCACATGCTTTTCAAGAAAACAAAGCCCAGGTTTCCAATGAGAAGACGGAGGCTCAAGACTGGAGCTAAAACCTTCTCAAGGTCACACAGGATTCAGACCCTTGAGTTCTAAATGCTGTGGTCTTTCGCCCGGCTGGTGTGGCTCAGTGGTTGAGTGTCAACTCATGCATCAAGAGGTCACCAGTTCGATTCCCAGTCAGGACACATGCCCAGGTGTGGGCCAGATCCCCAGTAGGGGACATGCAAGAGGCCGCCGATTGATGTTTCTCTCTCACATCGATGTTTCCATCTCTCTCTCCCTAAAAAAATCAATAAAAACATATTTAAAAAATAATAATAATAATAAAATAAAGTGCATTGGAAAGGAGGAGAAAGGGCTCTCTGGGGTGAAGCCAGGAGATCATCCAAGGGGAGCCCCAACCCCTTTGGATGTGACTTCTTTGTGGTCCCATCTCCAACCTACACTTTCTTCCCCTCCCTGCAGCCCCTCACCTAACACCCACATCCCCCAAGAACTATACCCATTGCCCATGCCTGCCACCTCTGGCCCTGCTATATATGGCTTTGGCCTCCCCACCCGCCAGCCTCTAGTAGGCTTTTGTCTCCCTCCCTCCTCGATTCCACTCCAGACCCACTGAGTCAACCTCGCTGAACCCAAGGAAGTTTTTCCTCGAACCCACAAGCCTGGCTCTGGTGGTGTGCGGAATCTTTTCCCCACCGGGCATATGAGGGGCTGGGACTACCCACCTGGGCAGTCTCAGTGGGCTGTGGACCCTGTCACTTCACAACTGCCTTGACTCCTGTCCAGCCCTGACCCCTACCTGTCTCTCTCTCCCCCTCTACCATCAAATGACATCTTGTTTAAATGCAGGATGGCTTTTATTAATGAAATGGCCTCAGCAACTCCCTCTTTTTTTAATTTTTTTTTTTTATCCTCACCTGAGGACATTTTTGTTCAGTGGGAGGAAGAGAGAGAGAGAGAGAGAGAGAGAGAGAGAGAGAGGGAGAGAGAGAGAGAGAGAGAGAGAGAAACATCGACATGAAAGGGACACATCGAAAGGGACACATCGAGTGGCTGCCACCCGCACGACCAACCAGGGCCGGGGACAAACTGCAACCGAGGTACATGCCCTTAGCGGAAACCGAACCCGGGTCTCTCTGTACCGCAGGCCGATGCTCTAACCGCTGAGCCAAACCGGCCAGGGCCGCAACTCCCCTCTTACAAGCTCTGACTAGACCTCCCACTACCAGCTCAGAACTCAAGGGCACTCGTTTCTCCTTAACCTTCAGTGAGAGTCTCTAAGATTCCGTCTGAGTCCCATCCCCTACCAGGCTTCCCCAGGCAGGCACGCCAGGTGAGCTAATTTTCAAAGTTTAGTGACCCAATTGTGTTGCTTTCACCTCTTGCTTTCCCCCAAAGAATTAAGTCTTTTCTTTAAACAAATTTTTTTTTCTTTATTGATTTTAGAGAGGAAGAGGGACAGAGAGATAGAAACATCAATGAGAGAGAACACTGACTGGCCGCCTCCTGCATGCCCTCCACTGGGGATCGGGCCCACAACCTGGGCATGTGCCCTGGTCGGGAATCGAACTGGCGACCTCTTGGTGCATCGATCGACGCTCAACCACTGAGCCACACCAGGCTGGGCCAAAGAGTTAAGTCTTTACTTCCCCACTGGCATTAACACACGTTTCTGAGTTGGACCAAACTAAAGACTAAAGTTTGTTTGTTTTTTATGAATTGAGATTCTTAGAGCTGAAGATAAACTATCTGCTTTGACCACTGGGAGAAAGTCAGGCAAGTGTGTCAGGAACCAACCAAAATGTTCATCTATTTTGCCCCAACAAGTCTCATTTCTGGGAATGTATCTTAAGGAAAAAATACAAAATATAGGGGGAAAAGCCAACACAAAGATATTTATTGCAGCTCTATTTATAGCTAAAATAAAATGCATATATATAGAAACAAACATCCAACAAGAAAATGCCATGCAGACATTTAAAAAAAATTCTACATCAACACTGAAAAATACTGAGAAAAAAGTCAGATAAAAGTTCAATTTACATTTACAATTTTGTAAAGAAAAGTGCCCATGAAAAAAGCCAGTTACTTTCTTTTTCTCAAAATTTCCCCTTTTAATGTCTTTCAAAGCTGCCAGCAAAGTGGTGCCGTCCTAAACCTCCCCCCAAGTCTAACGGAGGAAAGAAACCTCACATGATCCCGCTAAAGGAAGAAACCATTGGCCGGTCCTGCTTGGCACTTGGGAGACAGAAACACAGCACGGAACGCCTGGCGTCTTAGGGATGTGGTGGGAAGTTCCCACTGTTTACACGTGTTCAGATTTAGTCTCTTAAATGGTGGGGACAGGGAACTAGTGACTGTCAGGCAAAGAATCATGAGGACGGAGGACACATTGTGTGCGAACAGGCTCTTGGAACCACAAAGCACCGTCCACTTGCCAGAAGGGCCAGGCAGCAAGAGGAACCCAGACTTGACGCCTCAAGGAAGGCCAACAGTATCCCCAAATGGCTGTCCAGCACCTCTTAGCCGACCCGGGCGTCACTGCACTCTGGGCGGCCCCATGCACCCTTGTGCAGGGGTGAAAAAGAACCTTTCTCACGCGGAGCTGAAATAGGCCGATTTCTGCTGACTGGCCACTTTATCCAGCTAACCCAGGATAATTCCCACCCCTCGGGCTGGCCCTGTCCGTGTTTGCAAACTCCTCTCCATTCTTCCTTTAGGCCAAATGCTTCCCTTTCAGGGTCCCTCGCTCAGTCCAGACTGTCAACCACCTCAGCTGGTCTCCTCCTGGACACTCTTGTGTTGGAGAAACCAAAAGCCCTCCGGGTCCTCTGACCCAGACGGGCACAAAGTCCTCCCCTTTCCCTGCTCTGGTCATAAAATGTTATCACTCAGTCCAGGACAGAATCCAGCAAACTTGTCTCACTAGAACTTATCTCTGAGCTTTGAGTCAACCAAACTGTCCTTTTTTTCACCCAGTTTACAGTCCCTGTTTAATGCTCAGGTAGGAGACGTTTTAAAGAGAGGAACTGCATTGTCTGGACCCAGTGCTGGTGTTTAATCCTTTGGAGAAGGCTGTGAACAGTCATGTCAGGGGGAAGGAGACGCAAGACAAAAGGACATTATTGCGGTGCTTTTTCCGTTTTTCTTTATGCACAAAAACAGTCCATTTATTCAAGTGTTCTCCAGCACAAGTACATTAGAAAGGAGCTTTATTATATTCTTCTGGGCACAAAAAATGTGATGAAGGCGGAACTGACAGACTTTCTACATCTGCTGTACGCATTGACCTCTTTAATTATTTCATAAACAGCTATGTCACGAGCATCACTTACACAGAGATACAAGAGAACACCGGGGGCTGGGCTGGGGACCCGCTCTGGGCCCCTTGCACGCACCCCTCCTGGTGTCCCAGAACCAGACTGTGAAATGTACATTATTATTGTCAATAAATAGAGAAGCAACCCTAAAAAAAAAAAAAAAATACAGTGGTGAGAGGATACTGGAACCAGGAAAACAAAAAAGGAAAAAAGAGGAACTGAAGAGAAAGGGAGGAAGAGGCTGGGGAGGGGAGGATCTGGGAGGAAGTCCTGCATTTAGCTGCGTGGAATGTGGAGTGAAAGTGCTCTGCCAACGGGGTCAAAGCGAAATCGGCTGTAACAGTAACAGTTATTCCCAAATCAGCTACGGAGTTTATTCTTCAGTATGAATACATGATTTCCCACAAATAAGTAAGCACCCGCTACTTCAATGCCTCAGCTAAAACACATGAAATCGCTCATTTAGTTTTCAAGTACAAAGTTAAAATGCCTTTTTAATAATAATATATCAGAGTAAAATAATAGTCTCTTTTAAACTCCACTACAAGAAAACAAAACAAACAGTCATTGTCCAGACAGCAGACTTAATTTAACAATATATATTTTTAATAAAATGTTTTAGCACCTTGTTGAGTCACCTCCTCCCTCTGCGTATTCTAAGGAATTTCGGCATTTTCTTTTTGTTGTTTGTTGAATTCTAGGGCTGTGCAACCAAATCAGTCTGTGAAGTGAAATGGGACTAAGGTGAGGCTTTCGATCCCTGCTCATCTCCTCGAGCTCAGGCTGGAGGCCGCTGGACTGGGGTTTGAGAAAGCCACCCTCCCACATTCATCCCTTGAGGGAGCGTGTGGGGGGAGTTTTCCAGTTACAGGAGTCCTTGGGCCTCCGCTCGGGCAATTTAGCCAGTCATGACTAGAAAAGGGACCTTCCATCCTTGTCCTCACTGCTTTTGACCTGGCATGCGTCCCTCCCCCAAACTCCACTGCCTAGAGTCAGCGATGAGCAAGCGGTCACCAACCAAAGGCCACCTGAGCTGGGTCTCTGCAACACACAGGGGCAGGCCTAGCTGCCCTCGCTTCCCAAAGACCCCAGCCTTCCTTTACCAAGATGTAAAGATTCGAGAGCTTCTGCTAGAACGGTGGAGTCCACCCCTATCTACGCTTTCTCCCCAGATCCTCCGAACACTGTCGTTAATCTCTGCCTCAGCACGAAATGGCCAGCCCTCCATAACAACCTTCCCCTCCTGGGGTGGAGGAGGGGCTTCAGCTGCTTCCTGCCAGAGGGCAGGACAACTCCAGTGTCACTTCTGATCACAAGGACTGGAGCAACCAGACTGGACAACAGATGACAAATCCGATTCCTCACCTCTTGGATCACAACGGGGCCTGGCTAGAAACTCAGTTCTCACCAGAACTGTGGCTCTGCTGCTCCCCCAACACAGGAAACTGCCAGCCCTCCTCAGACCTCAGTGCCAGTCAGGCCCCACGGCCCTAGCCCACAGCTCAAGAGGGCTCCTGTAGGCTTCCTGAAAATGACCGCTCTGAAAGATACCAGTGCCACAGCAACTCTGCACCAAGCAGGACAGCGACAGGAATTCAAAACCGCCTCCAGGATATACTTTACGTATGGTTATAGAATCAGATATGAAGACTACCAGTTACGGTTTTCCTGTATGTTCCCGGGATGGCTCCACTGAATTATCCCTTCATCCAGGCTTCCCCAGAATTGCCAGCTATGCAAGAAGAGCAGGGAGCCAGCCCGTTAGACTAGTTGTGTCCAACAGTCCTCCTTCCCCCTGGGTGAGCCTGTCTCAATCTGCACCTTAGCAACCCACCAAAAAACACACAGGCATCTCCACCAGCCAACCACTCCCAGGCCTGCCCCAAAAGCAAAGTAGTCCTGGATGCTCTCCTGTGAAGCTTGCTAACAGGAGGTCCAATAGCAAGAAGGTACTGGGGTCTGGAGAAAAAAATGGATAGTAACACACTAACGTCATCTGCCAGTGGAGAATCCTCACCTGCTGTTGCCCCAGGTGACTGTTCTCTAGCCGGTTCCATGGGGAAAGGGGTTAGCACCAGCCAGCTTGAGGCCCACGGGGCTCAGCAGCTGCCTGCTGGAGACCAGCTTTCTCCTCAGGCAGGCAACCAAGGGCTCTGCGACCCTGGCATAAGCCCCCGGCTACCTCCCCCAGACCTCTTTGGCACCATACTCCACTTGGCACCTGCAGTAAGTAGGGAGGCATCATCCTGTCTCTAGAAGCCCTTGTTTTCAGGGATAAGCAGTCCTGCTCTTTCGAAAGAAAATCGCACTGGGAGCACACTCCAGAATCTTCTAGGCCTTTTTGGTTTCTCCTGCTCCACTGCCTCCACCCTCAGCCTCATCCTCAGCAAGTCTAACGACCCCCACCTTAATCCTCAAACAGCCCTACCTGTTGGAGCACCGCTCCCCTTTAGAAGATGACCTGTACCTGTCTCCAGAAGTCCCCACATGGTTGGAAGTAGATTAAGAGCATCCCGGCATGGCCAAGTGGGCAGGTGCCCAAGGTCCCCTGCACCCATTAAGTTCTACTGTGCGACTGACCCCACAGGTTGGCTGGTGATTAACTCTCGTCCCTGCGAGAGGCACCTGGCCCACTCTAGGGCATGGTTAGGTTGCTAAGCTGGGAGGAATAAGTGCCCTTAAGGATCAGCCACAACGAACCTCCTCTGAGCAAGCTGGCTGGCACACGCTAATCCTCAGGCTGGCTGTGCGCATCCTTGGCTTTCAGGATTCCTCCCCATAACACCCCTTGGGTGGAGCTTGCGCCATTTGGAAAGGCAAACTCCTTCAAATAAGCAGAGGACAAAGGCCTAGGAGAGCCTGAAATGCTGAAAGTGTTTGCAGAGGAAGGAAACTGTCCTGACACTGGGGGCTGGGAAGACCTTAGCACTGGCCAGCGGGGGAGGGAGCACCTTGGGCTGCCTGAGACAGCCCTCCTCCCCCCCAGCCCTCCTAGAGTGGTGCTGGTGGTCTCCAGGCCAGGGAAATGGAGCTGGCTGGAGCATGACAGGACAGGGTGAGCACCAGTCAGGGACAGGGACTCCAGAGTGGGAGGGGCAAAGTTACCCCCACTCCTAGCCACTCCAGCCCCCTGGGTCCCACCACCACCACCTGCCACCATGTCACAGGGCTGGCAGGAAGCAACTGGGTGTGATCTTCAAAGCCAATCTGACAAGGAAATGAGTAGATTGGGGCCCAGAACTAAGCACCTCTACAAGGAACAGGAGATTGGCTACCCGCTGAGAGCTTACTCCTGAGCAGTGAGCAAGGGATTCAAAGCCTTGGTTAACTTTGTCACCAATTACTAATTTACTTTATTCAGAACATGAGGTTCACTGTCCCATTTTTTTTTTTTAATGGAAGCCCCTTGGCCAAGACAGACCTGGATGTAAATTTTATTTTGGTGGGGGGAGAATAGGTAGGGGGAGTTGAGGGCTGACTTTACTGGTGCCTAGAGTTGCAGGTCAGTATCACAGTTGCTAACAGAAGAATCTTTTGACATCACCAGGGGCAAAAGAGAGAGAACGCTACCTGCTAGAGGAGAGCACCTGCTAAAATAAAACCTCCTCCTTTTCCTGCCTTCAGCACCTAGCAACTTCTGGGATTGACAGTCTACCTGCAATCAGGGCAACAGAGGTAAAGAGCTGCAGGGCCGACTCCACAGTCCTGAATCCTGGGGAGAGTCGCGAGGGGTGCTCCCTGGCTGTGTGAGTGTATTCGTTATGCATCGGGATAGAACTGTTCCTGTGTGTGCGTGTGGGACTGATTGATTGGGGTGGGGCTTATGTCTGCAGTGGGGCCTGAGGCTCAGCATCCTGAGCCCCCTTCCCCCGCTCCCCACTACATAATATTTCTTATACATGACCCTATCTATTTATATAGTGCCTATCACCATAGGCCCCGTTTCTAGGGATGCGAACTTGGGACCATGTGCTTGGCAGCACACCTCCCAGCCCTGCCGGTCCCAGGAGGTGCCATCCCCCCTCCCATTATAAAATATATATCTCTATATGCCACATATCTACACCCCATCTATCCAGGCAAGCATCTGCCCATTGGGCCCTCACCCTGGAGCCGCCAATGCAGTCCCCACCTACCGCCAACACCAGGCTGCTTGCCTCGGTAGGAAGTGGAACCAAGTGTTGTGCACTTGGGGCTCCAGGTGCTGCTGACTCGAGGTAAGAGCACAGCTATCATCAGACCAAAGCACTAGAAAAGAAACACACCACTCCAATCACACACACGAGGAGAGAGACGGCCAGTCCTCCCTCCAGCCCTGACACACGTTAACTCCAATGGAGGGCAAGTAGAAGAGAAGAGGGACGCACCAGAAGGCCGGCCTCGGGGACTCCCGGGACGCCCAGCTGTCGCTGCGCCTGGTGGCCCACCTGGCCCGAGGGGTGGGGAGCCAGGGCACCAGGGCCACCGCTAACTTAGAAGCACCCTGCTCCCCGCACCTTGGTGTGAAACCTAAAGGGGGGGGGGGTTGGGTTTTTGTGTTCTTAACGAAAAATCTGAAAACAAACATAATTATAACCAGAACCATAAGAATAATTATAACAAAAGGTGTCGTCAGCCTCCCAGTATAAAACTGCAGCCTTTGGAGATGACCAAAAACATCACATTCCAGGGCCGGAAGCCACCTTGTGCAGAGGGTGGATGGTGGGGCCTCATAAAAGAACACACAAAAGGCGACTTTAGACAGGAAAGCACCAGTACGTTTTGTATGTTTTTTTATTTGCTCCAGGTGGGGTTTTAACTGTCACTTTCCCACACTCTGGATTATTTCTGATCCCACCACAAGGAGCCCTCAAATCGGCTAATGTGATAAACTTGGAATGAAGACCCCTTATCCTGCCATCTTGCTGAGGGAGTCCCCTTTTTGGAAAAAAAAAAAAATCAAAAGGTTATTGCGTGATCCTGGATGAATCCCGCTTTAGCTGTCCACGGTCCCGACCACCTCATCTCACCCCCTTTTTGGCAGGGAGAAGCAGGAAAACGCGGTTCCCACATTCTCCTTCACCTCGTTGAACACCAAGGGGGAAAGGCCCACCTTGATGACAATTCACCTTCAAGCTATCTCCCTCTCTCCACCCTTGGTTAAAACCCTTTGCACATAAGGCAACGTGGAAGCTGATGTTTTTACTCATCTCGCTGTTTGAAAGCACCATTATGAAGTCAGGTTGTACAGTAGTTAACAGTACCTTTTATATATATAGCTCATATCTATCATATATATATAAACTGTAAACAAGAGGTAACAGCGGCTTCTAGAAACTGATTTTCTTCAAGGTTTCCTGTGTGGTAGGCACCTGAAATACTGTGTAAAAGGGTCTTGTGTGATGTTCTCGTCTCCCTGCTGCTATGGGTTCTGTTTTGCATGACCAGGAATGGTGCTGGCAAGACAGCTCAGTGGCTGGGAGGAAATTCTGCCTCCTGAGTGTCTCTTATTTTCTGTCCCCTGCTTGTGCTCCTATCTGATCAGGCTAGAGACAACAACAAAAAGATATATAGTAAAAAAAAAAAAAAAAAAATCCAATACCAGTATATAGATTTCTATAGAATTTCCTTTTTTTCTTCTCTCTTATCTTTCCTCTGCAAGGTATTGTTACTGATTTTTTGTTACTAATTTTTGCTGCAATAAACCCTCTTGTTTCAGTCACAGCAAGAAACAAAAACCCAAACAAACAGAAAACCCCTCTGAAAAGAGTAGAAAACAAAAGTTTTGAACAAAATAAAAGGGGGTGGGGGAGGAAACTTGGTTTTGTTTTTAAATAGGACTAAAGGTTAACATTGAAAAATCAGGAGATGATGTCCAATCCTTTTCACAAGGCAAAGCCCTCCGGGATTTCCGCCTCTGGTTTTTGTTTTAAATTCCTTTTTCTCTTCTGGGTGCTGATACTTCTCTCCATCCTCATGTTCTTGGTGTTCTGTTGTGTTTTGTGTTTTTTGTTTGTTTGTTTAACTTTATGTCACTACCTCAGTTTGCCCTCATGTCCCTTACACACAAGCAAAATATTCCTTCAGCGGAGCGAAGAGGTGGCGGATGACCGGCACGCTCCACGACCGGCCCAGCAGTCTCTGCCTCGCCAAGCGGCTCATGTTGGAGACGTCAGTATAGTGGACAGGGAAGCCAAACACCCTGGGGAGAAAGGGCAGAGAGGGCAGGGGTGAGCATGTGGGAGTCTGCAGAATCTTCGGCCCTTTGTAACCGAGTCAAGACTCGGGCACCCCACTACTTTCTGTGGATTTGAAGGTAAATAAGAATAATCGTAGCCTAGAGACTTACCACACAGTAGGAGCAAAGTTAGTGTTCGTGAAAACACCTCCAGGACAGGCCCCACCTGAGATTTAGATCCACAGTGGGTACCTGAAGTCTGTAAGCAATAACTATACTTCCCTAATACCTTCCCCACAAGAGGGAGGCAAACCCTGTGAAGGGGCCAAACTCGTTCCAGAGTTCTCGTTTGCTCTGGTTGTTTGTGTAAATGGTCTCTTTCTCTGGCTAAATCGCAGTGACACTGAGAATGAGGAGGTAATCTAGCCCGTGAGTCCAGTTTGCACCAAATCAGGGTGCTCAGGCTGACGGCCCACCTGGTCCTGTGCCGTCCTGGTGTGTAAAGTACCTAAGATGAGCAGCACGAGTTAAGGAAACTCCTGAAGCTGCCGAGTTTCCTTGGAGTTCAGCAGGACCTCAGTGAGCCAAGGCATCATGGACTGATTCCTAGATGCCTCTTACTTTGGGATCATGCCCAGGAATCGGCCATGTTGGGAATTGCCAGGGAAAACCCACTGCTCATATGGCATCTGTGGAAGACGCTAGCCTGGCTGGGAGAGACAGAGACCCCTCCCGCAAGGACAGCAATCAGAACACACCACACAGCCCCATGACACCAGCCCACGGCCTTGGGTACCTTTCCATTTCAGTGCACCATAAGATGTCCTCTTTCTCATTCATGAAGACGGGGAAATGCTGGTCTTTGCCCTGCTTTATGGAGTTCGACCTAGTAGTAATGGTCCTCACTTTGCTGAACTAGAAGATGAGGAAAGAGGAATGAGCACTCATTCACCAAACATGCATCTACCATGTGTGCCAGGCGCTTGCCAGGGACAGGTGAGTCAAACCCTGACAAGGCCTGGTCCATCCAGGGAGCCGGGGAAGGCCCCACATGAGCCTCTGCAGACCCCACCACCTTGTTCTTCTTCCTACTTTGAGTTCACCCAGCCATCCTTAGTCCAATCCTTCTGGCCAGGACTTGAGATATAGCAGCTTAAGACACTATCCTTCCTAAATCTTCTAAGAATTGCTTCTTTCACAAGTGTACTGACTTGCAGGCAGAAAGATGCCAAATTACTCAGGCACCTGCTCTCAAGGAACCTGATGCCTGGTATACTCACTCAGGAAGATTTCTACGGAGAGAAATGGAACTTCGACATCACAGGAGGACCTCTACTCTGGAGGCTTGTGCAATAGGTCCTGGCCCCCAAATTTAAAAGCCCTAGCAGATCTAGGGACTTTGGCAAAGGTTTCTCAGTGTGTGCCTCCCATGGGACATGAAGCAATGCTTAAAAAGGGTGAGCAGCCCGGCCGGTGTGGCTCACTGGCTGAGTGTCGACCCATGCACCAAGAGGTCGCCGGTTCGATTCCCGGTCAGGGCACATGCCCAGGTTGTGGGCCTCATCCCCAGTGGGGGGCGTGCAGGAGGCGGCCAATCGATGTTCTCTCTCATCGATGTTTCTATCTCTCTCTCCCTCTCTCTCTAAAATTAATAAAGAAAAAAAAAAAAAAAAAGGGCGGGCAGCCCTGACTGGTTTGGCTCAGCGGTTAGAGCGTCGGCCCACGGACCAATGAATCTTGGGTTCGATTCTGGTCAAGGGCACGTACCTCGGTTGCGGTTCGTCCCTGGCTCTGGTTGGGTCATGCGGGAGACAGCCAGTCAATGTGTCTCTATCACATTGATGTTTCTCTGTCTCTCTCCTCCTCCCTCCCACTCTATCTGATGATAAATAGAAAAATATCCTCAGGTGAGGAATTAAAAAAAAAAGGGTGGGCAGCAGAAGCCAGCAAGGACTTCTGTTCTCTTTCCCTGTCCTCTAGACTCCCTCTGGATCCTCCCCTCGGGCCAACTGCGTGAATGACTCATATCACCTCCTAACTGCATCCCCCACACTAGCTGTACCCAGAACCCTAGAGGGCAGGCACACAGCCTGGTGGCTGCTCTACCTCACCTGCCCTCTGCCTTCCCCCCTCCCCCCGCAGAGGGCTCTGACGCTGGGACTAACCTTGGCTATTCTGCCATGCTCCAGACATTCCTGCAGCTCCAGCTTATCATTCACAGTGGATGCCAATGGCCTAGGAGACAGAAAAGAGAAGGTGACAACAGAAACCAGAAGAGCAGGGACACACCCAGCAGCACTGACCCAGTAGCCATGTGACACAGGCAGTAAGAGGATGCTGTCTCCCACACATCATAAGCCCTTCAGACTCCCCCAGAATATATGCACACACACTGCAGCCACCCACGGACACAGATCCGAGCATTAGCCCTTAATTTCA
Organism: Tadarida brasiliensis; assembly: GCA_030848825.1. Taxonomy (NCBI): domain Eukaryota; kingdom Metazoa; phylum Chordata; class Mammalia; order Chiroptera; family Molossidae; genus Tadarida; species Tadarida brasiliensis. The sequence continues at coordinate 63,984,351 of CM061270.1, read as the reverse complement.
TAAGTGGTCTCAAGCTACAAATAAGCAGTTAACACCTGCCCAGAAGGAGAGAAACCCAAGTATTTTTATACCAGTTGTTTTAACTAAGTTTTATTTTTTTTTATTTATTTTATTATTAATTTGTTTTTGTTACAGATGTTTTTCCTTTTTTTTCCCCCATTGACACCCTCCTCCCCCTCCCCGTCTCCACCTCCCCATCCCTGTTGTCCATGTCCATGTCCATTGGTTATGCACCCATGCACATAGGCTCTGTGATTTATCTCTTTCCCCCGCCTCGCCCCCCCTGAGGCCCATCATCCCATACTCCACCCTCCATGTCTCTGGGTTCAATTTCGTTGATCAGTTTGCTCAGTTCTCCTGTGTGTTGCCGGCTTCCTCCGTTGGTGTGGGGGTCGCCCGGCTCCCCCGCTCCGCCTGGGTTCCCCCGTGGTGTGGGGGTCGCCTGGCTCCCCCGCTCCGCCTGGGTTCCCCCGTGCTGGGGGGGTCTGCCGGATCCCCCGCTCCACCTAGGTTCCCCCGCTCCGCCTGGGTTCCCCCGTGCTGGGGGGGGTCTCCCGGCTCCCCCGCTCCACCTGGGTTCCCCCGCTCTGCCTGGGCTCCCCCGCTCCGCCTGGGTTCCCCCGTGCTGGGGGGGTCTGCCGGATCCCACGCTCCACCTAGGTTCCCCCGCTCCGCCTGGGTTCCCCCGTGCTGGGGGGGGTCTGCCGGATCCCCCGCTCCACCTAGGTTCCCCCGCTCCGCCTGGGCTCCCCCGTGCTGGGGGGGGTCTGCTGGCTCCCCCGCTCCGCCTGGGTTCCCCCGTGCTGGGGGGGGTCTCCCGGCTCCCCCGCTCCGCCTGGGTTCCCCCGCTCTGCCTGGGCTCCCCCGCTCCGCCTGGGTTCCCCCGTGGCTGGGGGGGTCGCCCGGAACCCCCGCTCCGCCTGGGCTCCCCCGCTCCGCCTGGGTTCCCCCGTGCTGGGGGGGTCTGCCGGATCCCTCGCTCCACCTAGGTTCCCCCGCTCCGCCTGGGTTCCCCCGTGCTGGGGGGGGTCTGCCGGATCCCCCGCTCCACCTAGGTTCCCCCGCTCCGCCTGGGCTCCCCCGTGCTGGGGGGGGTCTCCTGGCTCCCCCGCTCCGCCTGGGTTCCCCCGCTCTGCCTGGGCTCCCCCGCTCCGCCTGGGTTCCCCCGTGGCTGGGGGGGGTCGCCCGGAACCCCCGCTCCGCCTGGGCTCCCCCACTCCGCCTGGGTTCCCCCGTGCTGGGGGGGTCTGCCGGATCCCCCGCTCAACCTAGGTTCCCCCGCTCCGCCTGGGTTCCCCCGTGCTGGGGGGGGTCTCCCGGCTCCCCCGCTCCGCCTGGGCTCCCCCGCTCCGCCTGGGTTCCCCCGTGCTGGGGGGGTCTGCCGGATCCCTCGCTCCACCTAGGTTCCCCCGCTCCGCCTGGGTTCCCCCGTGCTGGGGGGGGTCTGCCGGATCCCCCGCTCCACCTAGGTTCCCCCGCTCCGCCTGGGCTCCCCCGTGCTGGGGGGGGTCTCCCGGCTCCCCCGCTCCGCCTGGGTTCCCCCGCTCTGCCTGGGCTCCCCCGCTCCGCCTGGGTTCCCCCGTGGCTGGGGGGGTCGCCCGGAACCCCCGCTCCGCCTGGGCTCCCCCGCTCCGCCTGGGTTCCCCCGTGCTGGGGGGGTCTGCCGGATCCCCCGCTCCACCTAGGTTCCCCCGCTCCGCCTGGGTTCCCTCGTGCTGGGGGGGGTCTCCTGGCTCCCCCGCTCCGCCTGGGTTCCCCCGCTCTGCCTGGGCTCCCCCGCTCCGCCTGGGTTCCCCCGTGCTGGGGGGGTCTGCCGGATCCCCCGCTCCTCCTAGGTTCCCCCGCTCCGCCTGGGTTCCCCCGTGCTGGGGGGGTCTCCCGGCTCCCCCGCTCCGCCTGAGCTCCCCCGCTCCGCCTGGGTTCCCCCGTGCTGGGGGGGTCTGCCGGCTCCCCCGCTCCGCCTAGGTCCCCCGCTCCGCCTGGGCTCCCCCGCTCTGCCTGGGCTCCCCCGCTCCGCCTGGGTTTCACCGCTCCGCCTGGGCTCCCCCGCTATGCCTGGGTTCCCTCGCTCCGCCTGGGCTCCCCCGCTCCGCCTGGGTTCCCCCGTGCTGGGGGGGTCTGCCGGATCCCTCGCTCCACCTAGGTTCCCCCGCTCCGCCTGGGTTCCCCCGTGCTGGGGGGGGTCTGCCGGATCCCCCGCTCCGCCTGGGCTCCCCCGTGCTGGGGGGGGTCTGCTGGCTCCCCCGCTCCGCCTGGGTTCCCCCGTGCTGGGCGGGGTCTCCCGGCTCCCCCGCTCCGCCTGGGTTCCCCCGCTCTGCCTGGGCTCCCCCGCTCCGCCTGGGTTCCCCCGTGGCTGGGGGGGTCGCCCGGAACCCCCGCTCCGCCTGGGCTCCCCCGCTCCGCCTGGGTTCCCCCGTGCTGGGGGGGTCTGCCGGATCCCCCGCTCCACCTAGGTTCCCCCGCTCCGCCTGGGTTCCCCCGTGCTGGGGGGGGTCTCCCGGCTCCCCCGATCCGCCTGGGTTCCCCCGTGCTGGGGGTGTGTCTCCTGGCTCCGCTGCTCCGACTGAGCTCCCCTGCTACGCCTGGGTTCCCCCGCTACGCCTGGGTTCCCCCGCTACGCCTGGGTTTCACCGCTCCGCCTGGGCTCCCCCGCTCCGCCTGGGTTCCCCCGCTCCGCCTGGGCTCCCCCGCTACGCCTGGGTTCCCCCGCTCCGCCTGAGCTACCCCGCTCCGCCTGGGTTCCCCCGCTCCGCCTGGGTTCCCCCGTGCTGGGGGGGGTCTCCCGCCTCCCCCGCTCCGCCTGAGCTCCCCCGCTCCGCCTGGGTTCCCCCGTGCTGGGGGGGTCTCCCGGCTCCCCCGCTCCGCCTGAGCTCCCCCGCTCCGCCTGGGTTCCCCCGTGCTGGGGGGGTCTGCCGGCTCCCCCGCTCCGCCTAGGTCCCCCGCTCCGCCTGGGCTCCCCCGCTCCGCCTAGGTCCCCCGCTCCGCCTGGGCTCCCCCGCTCCGCCTGGGCTCCCCCGCTCCGCCTGGGCTCCCCCGCTACGCCTGGGTTTCACCGCTCCGCCTGGGCTCCCCCGCTATGCCTGGGTTCCCCCGCTCCGCCTGGGCTCCCCCGCTACGCCTGGGCTCCCCCGCTCCGCCTGAGCTACCCCGCTCCGCCTGGGCTCCCCCGCTCCGCCTGGGTTCCCCCGCTCCGCCTGGGTTCCCCCGTGCTGGGGGGGTCTGCCGGCTCCCCCGCTCCGCCTAGGTCCCCCGCTCTGCCTGGGCTGCCCCGCTCCGCCTGGGTTTCACCGCTCCGCCTGGGCTCCCCCGCTATGCCTGGGTTCCCTCGCTCCGCCTGGGCTCCCCCGCTACGCCTGGGTTCCCCCGCTCCGCCTGGGTTCCCCCGTGCTGGGGGGGTCTGCCGGATCCCTCGCTCCACCTAGGTTCCCCCGCTCCGCCTGGGTTCCCCCGTGCTGGGGGGGGGTCTGCCGGATCCCCCGCTCCACCTAGGTTCCCCCGCTCCGCCTGGGCTCCCCCGTGCTGAGGGGGGTCTGCTGGCTCCCCCGCTCCGCCTGGGTTCCCCCGTGCTGGGCGGGGTCTCCCGGCTCCCCCGCTCCGCCTGGGTTCCCCCGCTCTGCCTGGGCTCCCCCGCTCCGCCTGGGTTCCGCCGTGGCTGGGGGGGGTCGCCCGGAACCCCCGCTCCGCCTGGGCTCCCCCACTCCGCCTGGGTTCCCCCGTGCTGGGGGGGTCTGCCGGATCCCCCGCTCCACCTAGGTTCCCCCGCTCCGCCTGGGTTCCCCTGTGCTGGGGTGGGTCTCCCGGCTCCCCCGCTCCGCCTGGGTTCCCCCGTGCTGGGGGTGTGTCTCCTGGCTCCGCTGCTCCGACTGAGCTCCCCTGCTACGCCTGGGTTCCCCCGCTACGCCTGGGTTCCCCCGCTACGCCTGGGTTTCACCGCTCCGCCTGGGCTCCCCCGCTCCGCCTGGGTTCCCCCGCTACGCCTGGGTTCCCCCGCTCCGCCTGAGCTACCCCGCTCCGCCTGGGTTCCCCCGCTCCGCCTGGGTTCCCCCGTGCTGGGGGGGGTCTCCCGGCTCCCCCGCTCCGCCTGAGCTCCCCCGCTCCGCCTGGGTTCCCCCGTGCTGGGGGGGTCTCCCGGCTCCCCCGCTCCGCCTGAGCTCCCCCGCTCCGCCTGGGTTCCCCCGTGCTGGGGGGGTCTGCCGGCTCCCCCGCTCCGCCTAGGTCCCCCGCTCCGCCTGGGCTCCCCCGCTCCGCCTGGGTTCCCCCGTGCTGGGGGGGTCTGCCGGCTCCCCCGCTCCGCCTAGGTCCCCCGCTCCGCCTGGGCTCCCCCGCTCCGCCTGGGCTCCCCCGCTCCGCCTGGGTTCCCCCGTGCTGGGGGGGGTCTGTCGGATCCCCCGCTCCACCTAGGTTCCCCCGCTCCGCCTGGGCTCCCCCGTGCTGGGGGGGGTCTGCCTGCTCCCCCGCTCCGCCTGGGTTCCCCCGTGCTGGGGGGGGTCTCCCGGCTCCCCCGCTCCGCCTGGGTTCCCCCGCTCTGCCTGGGCTCCCCCGCTCCGCCTGGGTTCCCCCGTGGCTGGGGGGGTCGCCCGGAACCCCCGCTCCGCCTGGGCTCCCCCGCTCCGCCTGGGTTCCCCCGTGCTGGGGGGGTCTGCCGGATCCCCCGCTCCACCTGGGTTCCCCCGCTCCGCCTGGGTTCCCCCGTGCTGGGGGGGGTCTGCCGGCTCCCCCGCTCCGCCTGGGCTCCCCCGTGCTGGGGGGGGTCTCCCGGCTCCCCCGCTCCGCCTGGGTTCCCCCGCTCTGCCTGGGCTCCCCCGCTCCGCATGGGTTCCCCCGTGGCTGGGGGGGTCGCCCGGAACCCCCGCTCCGCCTGGGCTCCCCCGTGCTGGGGGGGGTCTCCCGGCTCCCCCGCTCCGCCTGGGCTCCCCCGCTCCGCCTGGGCTCCCCCGCTACGCCTGGGTTTCACCGCTCCGCCTGGGCTCCCCCGCTATGCCTGGGTTCCCCCGCTCCGCCTGGGCTCCCCCGCTACGCCTGGGCTCCCCCGCTCCGCCTGAGCTACCCCGCTCCGCCTGGGTTCCCCCGCTCCGCCTGGGTTCCCCCGTGCTGGGGGGGGTCTCCCGGCTCCCCCGCTCCGCCTGAGCTCCCCCGCTCCGCCTGGGTTCCCCCGTGCTGGGGGGGTCTGCCGGCTCCCCCGCTCCGCCTAGGTCCCCCGCTCTGCCTGGGCTCCCCCGCTCCGCCTGAGCTCCCCCGCTCCGCCTGGGTTCCCCCGCTCCGCCTGAGCTCCCCCGCTCCGCCTGGGTTCCCCAGCTCCGCCTGGGTTCCCCCGTGCTGGGGGGGTCGCCCGGAACCCCCGCTCCGCCTGGGCTCCCCCGCTCCGCCTGGGCTCCCCCGCTCCGCCTGGGTTCCCCCGTGCTGGGGGGGGTCTGCCGGATCCCCCGCTCCACCTAGGTTCCCCCGCTCCGCCTGGGCTCCCCCGTGCTGGGGGGGGTCTGCCGGCTCCCCTGCTCCACCTAGGTTCCCCCGCTCCGCCTGGGTTCCCCCGTGCTGGGGGGGGTCTGCCGGATCCCCCGCTCCGCCTGGGCTCCCCCGTGCTGGGGGGGGTCTCCCGGCTCCCCCGCTCCGCCTGGGTTCCCCCGCTCTGCCTGGGCTCCCCCGCTCCGCCTGGGTTCCCCCGTGGCTGGGGGGGTCGCCCGGAACCCCCGCTCTGCCTGGGCTCCCCCGCTCCGCCTGAGCTCCCCCGCTCCGCCTGGGTTCCCCCGCTCCGCCTGAGCTCCCCCGCTCCGCCTGGGCTCCCCCGCTCCGCCTGGGTTCCCCCGTGCTGGGGGGGTCTCAAGGCTCCCCCGCTCCGCCTGAGCTCCCCCGCTCCGCCTGGGTTCCCCCGTGCTGGGGGGGTCTGCCGGCTCCCCCGCTCCGCCTGAGCTCCCCCGCTCCGCCTGGGTTCCCCCGTGCTGGGGGGGTCTGCCGGCTCCCCCGCTCCGCCTGAGCTCCCCCGCTCCGCCTGGGTTCCCCAGCTCCGCCTGGGTTCCCCCGTGCTGGGGGGGTCTGCCGGCTCCCCCGCTCCGCCTGGGCTCCCCCGCTCCGCCTGGGCTCCCCCGCTACGCCTGGGTTCCCCCGCTCCGCCTGGGTTCCCCCGCTCCGCCTGAGCTCCCCCGCTCCGCCTGGGTTCCCCAGCTCCGCCTGGGTTACCCCGTGCTGGGGGGGTCTGCCGGCTCCCCCGCTCCGCCTGGGCTCCCCCGCTCCGCCTGAGCTCCCCCGCTCCGCCTGGGTTCCCCCGCTCCGCCTGAGCTCCCCCGCTCCGCCTGGGTTCCCCAGCTCCGCCTGGGTTCCCCCGTGCTGGGGTGGTCTCCCGGCTCCCCCGCTCCGCCTGGGTTCCCCCGCTACGCCTGGGTTCCCCCACTCCGCCTGAGCTCCCCCGCTCCGCCTGGGTCCCCCGCTCCGCCTGGGCTCTCCCGCTCCGCCTGGGCTCCCCCGCTCCGCCTCGGTTCCCCCGTGCTGGGGGGGGTCTCCCGGCTCCCCCGCTCCGCTTGGGTCCTCCGTGGCGGAGGGGGGGTCGCCCAGAACCCCCGCTCCGCCTTGGTTCCCCCGCTCCGCCTGGGTTCCCCCGTGCTGGGGGGGGGTCTCCCGGCTCCACCTGGGCTCCCCCGCTCCGCATGGTTCCCCCGTGCTGAGGGGGTCTGCCGGCTCCCCCGCTCCTCCTGGTTCCCCCGTGCTGGGGGGGGGTCTCCCGGCTCCCCTGCTCCACCTGGGCTACCCTGCTCCGCCTGGGCTCCCCCGCTCCGCCTGGGCTCCCCCGCTCCGCCTGGGTTCCCCCGCTCCACCTGGGTTCCCCCACTCCGCCTGGGCTCCCCTGCTCCGCCTGGGCTCCCCCGCTCCGCCTCGGTTCCCCCGTGCTGGGGGGGGTCTCCCGGCTCCCCCGCTCCGCCTGGGCTCCCCCGCTACGCCTGGGCTCCCGCACTCCGCCTGGGTTCCCCCGTGCTCTGGGGGTCTCCCGGCTCCCCCGCTCCGCCTGGGCTCCCCGGCTCCGCCTGGGTTCCCCCGCTCCGCCTGGGTTCCCCCGTGGCGGGGGGGTCGCCTGGAACCCCCGCTCCGCCTGGGCTCCCCCGCTCCGCCTAGGTTCCCCCGTGCTGGGGGGGGGGTCTCCCGGCTCCGCCGCTCCGCCTGGGCTCCCCCGCTCCTCCCGGCTCCGCCGCTCCGCCTGGGCTCCCCCGCTCCGCATGGTTCCCCCGTGCTGGGGGGGTCTGCCGGCTCCCCCGCTCCTCCTGGTTCCCCCGTGCTGGGGGGGGTCTCCCGGCTCCCCCGCTCCGCCTGGGCTCCCCCGCTCCGCCTGGGCTCCCCTGCTCCGCCTGGGCTCCCCCACTCCGCCTCGGTTCCCCCGTGCTGGGGGGGGGTCTCCCGGCTCCCCCACTCCACCTGGGTTCCCCCGTGCTGGGGGGGGGGTCTCCCGGCTCCCCCGCTCTGGTTGGGTTCCCCCGTGGCGGGGGTGTCGCCCGGCACCCCCGCTCCGCCTGGGTTCCCCCGTGCTGGGGGGGGTCTCCCGGCTCCCCCGCTCTGGTTGGGTTCCCCCGTGGTGGGGGTGTCGCCCGGCACCCCCGCTCCGCCTGGGTTCCCCGTGCTGGGGGGGGGTCTCCCGGCTCCCCCGCTCCACCTGGGCTCCCCCGCTCCGCCTGGGTTCCCCCGTGCTGGGGGGGTCGTCCGGCTCCCTCGCTCCTGGGTTCCTCCGTGGTGGGGGGGTCGCTCAGCTTCCGCAGGCGCCCCTGGCTGCAGGATCTCGTTTCCTTTCAGGCGACAAGGAGGTCCTGGAGTGCAGTATGCCGTCTCCATTCTGCTGCTTCTTTAATTTCGTAGTTGCAGGGCTTCCATTCGGCTTGATTTCATGCGGTCTTTAAGTGATAGTTATTCTGTGATTTAGTTGTAACTTTGATGTGGTTGTGGGAGGACGCGATTCCGCGTCCACCTAGGCCACCATCTTGACCGGAAGTCCTAAACTATTCTTTATTTCAGTTAGTGCCTCCTTCATTTCTAACTGTGTATCCATCATTTCTGACTGGTCCCTTTTTATGCTCTTGAGGCCCTCACTAAGTTCACTGAGGTTCTCACTAAGTCCATTGAGCATCCTTATAAGCAGTATTTTGAACTTTGCATCTGTTAGGTTGCTTAACTCCATTTCACTTAGTTCTTTTCCTGGAGTTTTGTCTGTTCTTTCATTTGGGACCTGTTTCTTTGTCTCCTCATTTTGGCTGCCTCCCTGTGTGTGTTTGTTTGTATGTATTACTTAGAGAGAGGTGTGGGGCTAGCTGAGACCAGATGCTGCTTGTTTGAAAGAATTTAGGAAAAGCTGAGGCAGGCTCCAAGACAGGCCAATCCTATGGTTAAGCAACTGGCAACAGCTTGGGTGGGCCTGGAAGTTGGGTGGGGCGGGGCCTCAGGGAATCACCAGGGCGGGACAAACACTATGAGCCAGGTTGCTGGAGTCCCAGAAATGGCGGCGTCTACCGCCCCAGGGAAGGGCTCACCAAAGGATCAAAAGCCTCTGATAGCACGTCTGTCCAGGAGAAAGCTGCCTCTCCAGCCCTCGCGCCAATGCCAAACAGCTCAGTTCTTCCCCATATGACTCTGGTGCCTTTCAGGCTGCCTCCCCCGCGCTGGAGCCCGGAGGGAGCGAGTCCGAGTAAGTCTGTGCATGGGCCCTTTAAGAGGAGCTGCCGAGGGCTCCAGCCGCTTCAGCCTCAGTTCCCGCTGGTTTCTCCAGCCAGAAGTTATGGGGACTTCTCTTCCTGGCACTGGAACCCTCAGCTGGGCGCCTGGTGTGGGACGGGGACCCCTCAGTCCTCAGGGAGGACCTTCCCAGCTGAGGTGTCCTCCTGATTTTTATCTGCCACACGTGGGTGTGGGACCAGCCCGTCATGCCTCCGCCCTCCTACCAGTCTCGATGCGGCTTCTTCTTTGATTTCGTAGTTGTCAGACTTCCATTCAGCTTGATTTCAGGTGGTTTTGAATGATGGTTGTTCTGTAGTTTAGTTGTAACTTTGATGTGGTTGTGGAAGGACACGATACCGCGTCCACCTACGCCACCATCTTGACCGGAAGTCTTAACTAAGTTTTAAAAGTACCCATCACAAAGCAAGCTTTGGGGGAGGAGGGTGACAGAATGTTGTGTATCTTAACTACGGTGACAGTTACATGGGTGTGTACACTGGGTGAAATTCATCAAACTGCACAGTTAAAATGTACAGTTCAAAAGAAATTCTGCAGTCCCCTGAAGACTGAAATTCTGTGACACGTCATGTGTCACTTCCCAGAGGGCAGACCAGATCAATGAACACGGGCCTTTTCTGACGTTTAGGAATACTTATTGAAGGTTTCAGAGAGGTCCCCCATCTCAGTGTGGGAATCACAGGGATCCGCAGTCCAGTCACGCCTCCAGACTCCTCTGTTAATGCGCGTGCGCACACACGACTCTACTTGGTCCCAGCTGGTACCCCTGCTCCTCCTGGAAGCTCAGAGTTCTAGTATTTTATAGTTGGAAGAAGCAGGTGGGAGTAATTCCCTAGGACCAAGGTGTGTCTGGAGACACTGAGTTAGAGGCTTCATGAAAACGCTGGACTATATAAGCCAGTCCCATTTGTCTAATACATGCATCCATCTTGGGAATTTCAGGGGGACACTCAGAGTTTTCAAGTCAGTTGCCCCAGTGACCCATCTCCTTCCCATCAACAAGCCCTCACAAAACACAGCAGCCTTGCTGAACGGATACGAGGCAGGACTGGGGAAGCTCCTACCACTTCAAGCTACTACTGGCAGAGAGGAGATAAGATAACTGAGGCCAGATCCAATGATGTTTTCAATTTGCAGGTACTACCAAGAAGGTTTGAAATCCACACTCAAAACATTCTGGAAAATATTTCCATCCGTAATAGATTATCTAGAGAGGGTGGACCTCACACTGCTTTTCAACCGTTCACTTTCAATCAGAATACCTTTCTCCTCATAGGCCTTTTTTATAGTGTAATTACTGCACTGAAGAAATGAAATTTTCTTCCTCTTGGACATTAAAATCTCTATCTGCATAACCTAAATGAAGAGCACCCTAAATGTGGACCAGTGACAGGGCCTCTAACCTGCAAGGTGCTGCTTCAAGATTCCCTCTCCTGCACCAGCTGTGGCCGAGCGTGGGCACCTCTTTCCCATCCCCAACCCCTTTCTCCGCAACCTGACCTCAGGAGACGGAGGGCTTGCTGACTCAAAAGGTATCACCAACACAGGGGAACCAGCTACGTAGCTCAGCAGCATACTGCTTCTTCTTTGGTATAAAGAGTGCACCTTTAAAGGTCCTACTTTCAACCACTAGTTGTTGGTTTCTCAGGCAAGTCTTTTCTCTACACTGACTCCCCTTCTTCCTCAAGAACATGGCAGAGCATCAATCTGGTCAGCGAGGGAGGCTGCCTGAGAGCCCACTTGGGACCCCCTCCTTGGGCTGTCCTGCCTGCAGACACCAACCCACAGCCACCCCAGGCCCGGGAGCTCTCACTAACCTGTTCATACCAGGAAGGTTCCCCCAGAAGTAGCGGGCCCTGTGTGCAGCTGACACTTCTTTGGCATCAATCATCACAGGGTTGGACTATAAAACAGAAGAGAGTAACGATGAGCAAGACAGGACTAGGAAATAGGACCAGGAAATTTTGCTCATTCAGAACCCTGAAGCCTCAAAGGCTCTGACTTTTCTCTGAGGAGGCCACACACTGGGACGGCCTGAAGCCTCCAGGAAAAGCCAGAATTAAACCTAGCCACGTTCCATAGGCTCTTACTGGAACCTTTGAGACCAGCGCAGACCAATGGAACATTCTACCACAATGGAAATGTTCTCTGTCTGCACAAATGTTCATACAGTAGCCACTACCCCACCCGCTGCAGGTGCTAATGGGTACCTGAAATGAGGCTAGTGTGACCGAGAAATTTTAATGTGTATTTAAACACCACAAGAGGCCAATGGCTGTGCTGGATCACATAGCTCTACTCTACCCAGAGGCTCTGTGAAAGAAAGTTCCAGTAAGTGCGCACACGTTCACTGTATATTCAGATTATGAGCCAGACACGGATTCACATTTATAGTCAGAACAGCAGCTGCGGTGTTACTGATCCCAAGACTCAGGAGCATGGGCTCAAGCTCCTAGACTGCCTATCCCGAGGTTGCCCCTGGCCGCAGGAATCTGTGCACAGCTCAAACCTGGCCCCACGCTATGAGATAAGCCATATTTTCTTCCCAGATATCATAAAGCATCTGCCACGGCTGTCAAGGAGTGAGGAACAGCCATCGATTTGGGCATCTCCTAGATTCCCCCCATGAAACACCACACAAAACCCCAGCCCCAGCAGTGGGGCACCCCAACCCTCTTTAACACTCAGGTCCCTCCCAAGGCCCATGTACGTCCTCTGAGAGTAAGACTATGAGTTCTTTCGGGGTAGGCATCTAACAATGCTTCCTCCCTGTCTAACTGGGAAGCCCTGAGCTTCCCAAATGGGCCCTTGCAAAGCAGAAGTCCCCAGTCCCCAGCTTCACAATGCAGATGAGACAGGGATAAAGCGGCGGTCCAAGGTAGAAGCCATTAGTGAGCTGGCCAAACCAAGGGTGCTGGCTATACCTCGAGAAATCGCGAGATGTCCCTCTTGTCACTAACGCCCATGGCCACCACATTCTCAAAGAGCCAGAAGAAGGGGCGGTCATCTCCCTCCTTGGGCCGCGCGTCATGCAGGAGGCGGTAGAACTCAAAGAAGAGCCGGCCAGTGCCCTCTGAGAGGCAGAAGAGAAAGCTGTCAGCTGGGCTGTCTGCAGAGACAGTGGTGTGGCTCGGGCACGGGGAGGCTAAGGGAGGGCAGGGTCATTGGGAGTAGCCATCCCAGGGCAGAAATAACCAAGTAGGAAACCTACGTGCAGAAGCACCAGCCAAGAAGGTGGCAGGGTGAGCACAGCACCTACCGTAGAGTCCCTTGCGGGCAGGGTTGACGATGGAGAGATCATTGCACGGACTGCCCCCAATCACCAGATCGAACGGGCCCCACTCCTGGATCTGGGAGGATAAAGGTAATGTGATGGGCCTGATGTCCAGGGACAGAGGCAGAAAGGAAGAGAGAAATTATCTGTGAATTTGGCAAAAAAGTACTTTGACATGGGGAGAGGAGACCTGGCTGCTCTGTATGCCCATTACATACACACATTCATTCATACATACATACATACCACATACATGCACACACAAATACTGTGCAGCCACAGGCCAGTCACTGAAGCCCTCTGGGCTCAGTTTCCTGAACCATAAAGTGAAGGAACCAAACTGGACAATCTGAGGCCAGCAGGGAAACCAGTGTGTTCCCAGCAGGAAAAGCAGCCACTAAGAGAGAAGGCAGTCTTGGCCACACAGTTGAACGGGAAGGTACTTTGTGCTCTGTGCACTTTGGGTAGGGTGTCTGGGCCATCTGGACACCCTTCAGGATTCTCAAGGGTCTGCAGATTCAGGGGGAGACATAGACAACTGGAAGGGCAAAGGGCCACTTACTCAAGACCCCACCAGAGACCCTGACAAATGGAGGCTTGTTAAGCTATCACCAGAAGTATTAGGAAGACAAGCACCTGAAACTAGCCAGGGAACAGCAGCCTGAGCCCCAAAAGGTCAGCTCCCCAATTCCCATTTCACTCTGCCCATCACCCTTGAGTCAAGAAGGAAAATGGAAGAGAAGGAGGAAGAGAAGCTGGGGGAAAACGGGGAAAGGAAAAGAATAAATGAACAAAATGAAAGGGGACTGGGTGCTGCCCCCAGGAGCTGAGTGCAAAAGACGAAGACAAGGCAGGGCAGGTCCCACAGCACTGACATACATGCTTCTGTGTGACGCTGCGGACGTCCCCGACGTACATGATCTTCCCCTGATGCCGCACCATGCCCACCGTGATGGAGTCCTCGCACACTTCCGAGGCGATGTAGCGATCCACCTGAATGCCCAAGTCCTTCAGCACCAGAAGCCCTGTACCAGCCAGCAAAAAGCACGGTCACCTGGTCACCTCTGGTCTTTGCAGGGGAGCCTTATGGCCAGCCGGACACATGGGTCAGTGACAGGCTGAGCCCTACCCTGCCCAGTAAGCTACCTTAAGTCCTTCTGGACCAACTGGAATATCAATGACAAAGACACTGAGGCTGTTTCATGTGTAGTTTGATCTACTTCAAAGGTGATCAAGGCCAGGAAAGACTAACCAGACAGTATGTGGTTTCAGGAGGGAGAACAGCAATTGAGTGTTTGGTGGTCTTTTCTCTGTTATTTCTCCATCTTGCACACACTGGTCCTTCTTTACTGCTCCTTTCCCCAAAATATCATGTCTTGCAATTCTACCCATCCTTCAAGACTCAACATAAATGCCACCTGCTCTAAAAATGTTTCATCAATGCCCACCCCATCCCCCCGGAATCACCTCCCCTCCTCTGTAAGACCCAACACTGTGTGTCCCTCTTCACCTCGTCAGAGCAGCATATACTCCTAATTCAGCCTTTCTCTTGGGCTACAAATGGCCTTTAAGACAGAGTAGGCCATCTCATTCATGTATTTTCTCCTGAGCTAACCACACTCACTTCCTTACCACAAGCCCTCTACAAATGCTTGCTGAATTGAGGCAAAGAAACAATTAGAACAGACCCTGAGAGCTTCAGAAGAGGCTACCGTGGCACCATCTCCAATGCTGCCAACAGACCCCCACCAAGGAGCTTTCACAGCCTCTCAAGGTGTGACATGGTGTAAGAAGGCCTCAAGGGTCTAGCCTTGGAAACCAAAGCTATAAATTAACCTCTCTAGCTTTATAGAACATCAGCACTGAGCTGAAAACGGAAGACAAACATCTGGCCTGGGGTACCATTCCCACGCTGGCCCTTTGGCCAAGGTCCCTGGGCTTAGCCTGTCCATCTCCCTCTGGTCACATGAAGGCAAGTTCTGAGGAGGGTGACTCCTTTCTGAAGAACTGAAAAGCCCTCAGCCTGGGAGCAGGCCTGAGGGGTAGATAACGTCAGTGCCACTTTCCACAAGGGCCGTCTGGCAAGATCAAGAACCACATGAAAATGTAGTACCTACACGGTGACCCAGCATTCCCTAAAAGATAACAGCTTAAGTATATAATGACATATGTATAAGGAGGCTTGTCACAGCACTGCTCATAATAGTGGGAAAAAATATAGTAAACAACCTAATCGAGGATAAAATTAATTATGGTACTTTCACGCAGTGGAATCCACTGCGGCATTTACAAATAAAGACTGTGGTTCTATACTGATTGACATGAAAAAGTAGTCGTAATATCATAAATGAAAAAGCAAGATACAACACTACACATTTTACTATCCTTTTGTTTTATCTGTGTATGATTATATAAACACACACATAAATGCACACACACACAAATCTAAAATGACATATACTAAAACACTAATTATAGGATTATGGGCAATTTAAATATTCTTTGCTCTCTTGCTTACAGTTTGTTTTTTTACTGCGACTTAAAATCAAAGCACAACGCAAGTGCCCATGTTTTTGTTTTGGTTGCCCCGTCTGTCCTTTGAGGCTTTGTGGAAACGGTCAATAATCTCTAACAATTGTTCTGTCCTCTGCTGGAAAGCTTCCCCCATTAAGGAAAGTGCCCACTGGACATGTTGGTTTACCACTTATTTTACTTTCCACTGAACACAAAGCTTCCCCTCTAGGGTAATGCTTTAACAGTTGTAACGCTCACTACTGTTTCATTGTGTCAGTTAAATACACACAGTCCCCAAACGGAGCTGCACGTCCCAGGACGAGGATGCAGTGCCTCTCGGGACCTGTGCTGCTCTCACCTGTAGCAATTCCATCAAATAGAGACAGCACCCGAATGGGCTTCCTCTTCTCGGCTGGGACAGGTGGGTAAACCTTCGGAGGGTCCTAGGCAGTGAGCACAACAGGCCAGGTGAGCGCCCAGGCATGTTCTCCAGCTCCGCACGCAGGGCTGCCCTCCCAGCCAACTGTGAGTGTGGTCAGCTTTCTAACCCTGCACAGCCAGCATTGGGCTCAGGCACCTCTGCTCACTGCCCGGCCCCACGACCATCTGAAGCACTGGCGCTTCAGCTGAGTGTGCCCTCCAGCTCTGACAGGTAGTGGGGTGCAAAGAGTTCTAGAGCAGGCCCTAGGCCCAGCACTCACAAATTCCTGGTCGTGGTTATTGGCGAAGAACATCTGCAGCCGAGAGGGCCAGTCGTCCCGCCTCCGTAGCAGCCCATAGGTGCCCTTGTGCCCACACATGTAGCAGTTCCAAGGGTCTTCCTTAATGGCTGCCTGGGCAGCCCCTGGCCCCACCAAGAGATCCACACACTCCACGCAAAAGCACCTGGAAGGAAGCCCAGTGTAGCAGAGAGACTCAGCCCCAGGCCAGTCCCGGATGGAGCATGGCTGGGCAGGACGGGCAGTGAGAGCCCCAGTATCAGCCAGGAAGGGAGGGCCGAGGCGGGGGACCCTCACCTGCAGCAGTTATTGTTCCCGCACATGAGCACCTCACGCCCCCCACAGCAGATGGTGCAGTAGGACTGATAGCCGTCGTCGTCGTACTGGTAGGCACACTCCAGGAAGCAGTTCTAGAGAACAGGTAGAGGGTCAGACCCCCAGGCAGGACCCCAGACAGCAGGGTGAAGGCAGGTCTTGAAGCCAGCCTCAGGGCTCTCACTTTGGAACCCTGACTCAGCGGAGACATGACCCCGCCACCCATCCAACCAGGGTTTGGCCTGAACCACAGATCAGGGAAGGGGACAGACAGGTCTCCCAACCCCACGAGTGGAGAGTACCAAAGGGGCCTGAGAGAAGGCCAGGGAGGCAGCTGCACCCTTTCTTCTGGGCCAGCTGGTTCTCCCCCCAATTTCCAACTAGTGACTGTGATGTTGTGAATGCACATCTGGGGACTAAAATGGGATTTAGAGGGGAAAACTTTCGGGAGGAAAAATAATGGCAAGTCAAATGCTGAAGCCCAAAGAGGTGTTTTATCAGGACTTTCTGCTTCCATGGCTAACCTTGGGGTCACCATCAAGCTGTCTCAAGTGCTGCTCCCTACAGGCCAAAGGTCAGGAGCTGGGCTCTGCCAGGGGTCGAGGGGCGCACTCAACAACCCTACCTTGCAGTTTTGGCACATTCCTCCGATGAAGAGAGGGTGTTCCAGGGTGACGTTGAGGCTCCCACAGGAGATGCAAATGTCTGAAAAGCAGAGAAAGCAGAGTGAGTGCCACCACAGGGCACCCCTCTCATCTCTGACCAAAGCCAGCTCCAGAAAAGCTACAAAAAGGGGGTGTGCTGGAGCAGCAGCCAAAAAAGTAAGGCAGAGGAGTCTGGGAGGCACTGTGGCTCAAACTCAGAAGCCTCGTCATCTCTCAGAGCATCAATGCCATCATCCAGGAGTGGCATTGTACAGGGACAGGAACCCACCAACCAGAACAGGGACCCGTCACTGGGTTACTCTGGAGATAGCCCTTGGGCAGTCCTTAAGTCCTGGGCCCCTGCCCCCATCATTCCCAGGCCTGAGGGCCCCAAGCTGGACACACCATCACTAGGCCAAGGGAGACATACGTAGGATGCTAATGACCACAGGATGAGAGAAGGTGATGAGAGGCAAAAGGCCAAAAGGTCAGGTTTAGGCAAATTCAATCAAACCCAAGAGGGGCTACCCTCTGTGACCCACTGGAGTGCCCCAAACCCTAATGACCAGCCGACGCCATTGACAGATCAGTAAGATTATGGCACCAGAAGACAGGTGTGTGTGAAGCAGGCTGGAGGTGGTGGCACATGCAGGACTGACCGTCACTGAGTGCTGATGTCCCACGTCCCGTGTCATTCAGGCCTCTTAAGTAGCTGTGCCTCTGCACCAGGCAGCCCCCTAGGAGCCAGCCCACCTGCCCACCCCAGGGAAGTGCTGTGCGGCTGGCCCGGCAGGACTCACCCTCGATATTCCGGCACTTCTGCCGCACCTCGTACACCAGCCGCTCTGTGGAGGGGAGGGAAGCCCAGCATCAGAGGAGGCTGAGAGGGCCTCACCCCTCCTCTGAATGCCAGCCTCACCATGCCCCTCTCACCAGAGACAGGCTAACTACCTCTTGTGCGTTCGTCAATAATCTCCTTGACCTTGGGCTTCTCGGTTGTGCTCTTTCGGGGCTTTTTGGCTGGTGGGGGTGGTGCATAAGCAGCTGCCTCAGGTTCAACCCACATGTCTGTGTAAACTTCTTTGTAGGGGTTCTTCTCCTCTGGATGGGTAAAGCAGGCAATGAGGTCACGGTTACCATCTGACAAGGAATCCCAGCTTCCTCTCCTTCTCCCTTCTACCTATAATGGGGTACAGCCTGGTCCCCAACTTGTTCCTTGCTCCCAACTCTCTGGTGCCAGCAGGCCAATGGGGAACAGGTTACTCCAAGTCCCAGAGCAGTACTGCCCTGAACCTGACCCCATGAGAGGGAAACTGTGGCCCCTCGATGGACACCCTGGTGGCTCTCCCTAAGCATGGTTTTCCCAGGCCTGGCTGGCAGGGGTCCCAGAAGGCTAGGCTGGGCACCTGCATTTACCTTCTGGTGGTTCCAGGCCCTTGGGGCCAGAGGGCTGGAACCCTCCGAGGGCCCATTCGATCATCTGCTTGTTCTGCACCTCCACGGCCTTGGCAGTGTCGCTCTCATCGTTGTCATGGCACGCTGGGAACAGCTTCCCAGCACGACTGCTGGCCACCTGGAGGGCAACGTGTGGGGGAGAGTGTCAGGACAGGCAGGAGGGAAGATTCCCAGTAGCGAAGGTGGGAGAAGGTGCAGGGAAGGGGAGGACTGTAGGAGAACATCTGAAGAGTGCAGAAAGGAGGCAAGTGAGGTGGAGACAAAAGGAGTCTTCAGGGCCTCTGCCCAGGCCTAACATCTACACTCCAGCTTGTAGGCCAACTAGCGGTCTGAATCCGTTGGAGGGCGCTCACCTGCAGGACTTCATAGATGGCTTTGCGGTACATGGGCTGCTTGTTGTAGGTGGCCTGGTGGAAAGCACTACAGAAGGAGCTCAGTGGCATCAGCTTTTCAACACACACCTGGAGGGACAACCACCACCCTCTCACTTTTCCTCCTTCCACACTCATTAAGCACCCACCATGTGCCTGGCATTTGGCAGGGGTTGGAGGCATTAAGACTCAGTCCCTGTCCCTGAGAGGACCGGATGCATCAATAATTACATGATGCTAAGGAACTGAATGCAAGTAGGAAAGGAATTCTGGGGATAGGGTTTCTGGTAGGCAAAAACTCAGGAAGCATCCTAGCTCTCTGAGTCACCAGTACAACCTAATTACCTCCTGGGCTTCCATTCACACACACATAGAGTGGGGGCAAGCAGAGCCCACTTTTACCACCCCAAGTCCAGACCATGCCCCCAGCCAAAACTGTAAGCCCTGGGACTGAGACCCCTTCCTCCCCCAGGCTACCACCACACCCTATAACTCACCACTGAGAACTTGCCATCTCCGAACCACATGACCCAGCGGGTGCCTTCAGCAGCTCGACTCCGGCCCGTCATCCACCAAGACACAATGCGGCCTGGCCACCAGGAGAAGCCCCGCAGTTTCCCCCACACCAGCTCCCCAATGCCAAAGCCCCGGCCGTCCTGGAGCCCCAAGGAGCAGAAGTCATTACACGGTGGTCATGAGGCCCTGCCACCCTGATCCCCCCATGGCAACCCCAGCCCTGGGCATCTGAGGGTCAGGACAGGCAGGAGGAAGTTCCATCTGATTGGACCAAAACTGAGCAAAATTGGGATCAGGTGGAGAGAGGAGAGCAGGACGGGAGGAGCTGGCAGTGGAAGGACCCAGGAGAGAGCTGGATGAGGCAGATGAAGCAAGCCGCTCACCTCGTACTCCGGTTCATCATCGGCTGCTTTGGTGGCGTTCTTGTCCCCAGCATCAGCCCCCACAGGCTCAGGTGTGGTGGCCACAGTGGGGGATGCAGGGTCAGTGGGCTGCTGCACTGCAGGAGGGCTGGCCTCCTCCACCTTCTGAGACTCCCCGGACCCCTGGTTTTCTTCCACAGCATTCATTACTGCAATCACCTTGGCTTTCTTCTCAGCCTGGGGAAACAAGGAACAGAAGTTACCTTGACCTCTCCAGGAATCAGCAAGGCCACCTCATACTTGGGGTGTTCTTCTCCATCTCTTTCTCGTCTGGAGACAGTGACAGGAGGTAAAGGGCTGAAGAGAGTTCTTCCCTCATCAACTCAACTGGCCTGTCATGGAAAACAGAGAGATCTGAAGTTGAGAGGTGAAGGCCAATCATTTGGCTCAATTCCAGCCTTCTCCTTTGCCTCTTAGGAAATCTTCCTCCCTGGTCAAATCTTTCCCAATTGCCATTATCATTTGCCTGTCCTCTGACATGCAAAGGTTATTAATTCTATTCAGATATGAAACGTGCACACTCATTTAGGCAGAGACCTTGGCTCCATCCTCTATTACATTTCCCAGTCAAAATTGGATCGTCTCATCCTTTTCTCCACAATTTTCCTGGGCAATCAGAAAAATCTATGTGGTTTCTAGTTTTGTTGTGATGTCTACTGTTAATGAAAATCACTGCTCTGTGTTCAGAGCATGCCCAACTGCTCAAACACCACAGAAAGCCGGTAAGAGCTTGCTTGCTTCCAAGCTCACACATCATTCTGGAGTTCTTAGGATAAAATCCACTGTATGTTGTTACCAAATTCACCCCCTTCCTTTGCTGTGTACCTTTCAGATCCATACATAAATACACTTATTCTTTCAACAACTACTAAGCACAGGCATCCTCTCTACCATCCCACCAACAAACTCATCCAAACCCAATCACTGTCCTAGTTGGACAGGCTCCATCCTGTCATCATCTCCCATTTCATCTTTCAGGCTCTGCCCCATAGGCCTGTTCCTTCTCACAACCTGCTCCAGGATTCCCATCACCCTACAGAGCACCATGAAATCCTTGATACTTAGCTGTGAGGGCCATTCAACCTCATCTCACCTCAGCTACTGAATCTAGAACACATGGCCCTCAAACTCAAGGCTCTGCACCGGTTTCCACCACACCACATTCAGAGAGAAAATCCCATCTTCAATATGCCTTTCAACATGAAGCTTTCCCCAGAGTTTAGCGCTGTGAATGCAAACATACCCTCAAGGTGAAAAAAGAGCATCAGAAAGCAACATGGAGTACAAGAACTCTAAGCTGGAAGTCAGAGCATCTACATCTCTTTCTTAGCCTTGCAACTCATTAACAGCGAACTTTGGAGCAGCCCTTTCTCTTCTGAGTTGCTCCAACCTAAAAATGCATTTGAATGGAAGGATTTCTGTTAACCTTTTCTAGCTGGTATAATAATCTGATGTATATATGTAACAAGAATTCCAAGGATGCTCCAAAGCCTGTCAATGGACCCCCATAACCTAGGAATCCACGTTAAGAACTTTGGTTTTAAACTGAATGGTCTACTCTCTTGTAGATTCATTTCATTCAATCTTCAAGTCTTTGTTTCTGGGCCAATCAGCTTCCTGTAGCAACTCCTAAAGCACTAAGGATAAAAGTCCTAGTTCTTTTTCTGACTCAACAAATTCTAAAATGGAATAACTCACCCTTTGCTCCCAGCCCAGAAACAACTCGGGGAATGAGGTGGAAGAATGCAGAGTAACTGCTCATACCACCCTAACCCCATTCTCACCTGGCAAACTTTGTCCTCTCCTTCCTACTATCAGTTATCCCCCACCTCCTCCCACACAAGTTGTGCCTAAATGGGTGCTCAACCCTGGGGGAGGAGGGGAGGATTCTCTTCTAGAACCATCAGCTGGGGCAGCCCGAACCCAATGCCAGACACCTTCAGATAAGCGCCATGACTAGCTGTTTCTTTTCCCTTCCCCTGCCTCCAACTTCAGGCATGACTGATCTAGACCAGGGTGCTGACTTGGATGACCCAAGGACCC
This sequence comes from Tadarida brasiliensis, assembly GCA_030848825.1. NCBI lineage: Eukaryota > Metazoa > Chordata > Mammalia > Chiroptera > Molossidae > Tadarida > Tadarida brasiliensis. The sequence continues at coordinate 63,963,375 of CM061270.1, read as the reverse complement.
CGTTTCCAGGGGGGACAAGGCCCTCAGCTAGAACAAGGTGTGCAGGTAGCAGAGGGCAGGAGGGAGAAAGGGGCCTTCTCAGGGAAGGAGCTGAAGTCACTTCTACAGCAAGCTGCTGGGCTCCCCAGGTCTAGAATTGAGTCATGCCTGACACCACCCTCCGTCCTCCCCCACAGCCCCTTTGTCTCTCTTCTCCACCCCTCCACAGCCAGTTCCTGAACATTATTCTTCCCCCACAACTTCCCCCAGCTTGTCAGATGCTGCTGCTGACGGCTATTAAGCGCCCCCATCCACTAGGTGCAGAACACGCACCCGAAACAGTTTTTGGCAGAGGGAGGAGGAGGAAGGGGGCCTCCATCCTGACAAGGTCAGCAGGGGTAGGGGAAGGAAGAAGGGGTGGGTTAGCAGCAGGAGGCAAGAGAAAAGGGGAAGAAGGGGCAGAGATGGCGGGTGGGGGAGGGGCCTCATTAGAGGAGTCTGCCTAGGGTAGTGAGGGAATGCCTTTTTTTTCCACGATCACTCCAATCCATCTCCCTGGGAGCAAACAATAGGAGAAAGAAGGGTTAACTCAGCCTTGGCATTTGGGCTTAAGGCTCCTACCTCCAGATCAGAAGACCCCACCACAGGGTAGCCAAGAGATTGGGCAGGAACAGGGAGACACTACACCACCCCCCATCACTACAGCTCAAGGAAGCCACTTTGCCTGGAGTTTGTCCAGCCTGGAAAGCCACTGGTAACTCCACTCTGGTGGAGAAGGGCTGCCCCGTCCAGTCCTATCTCCTCTGGCAGCTGTCCCACTTCCACCTCCCTCTGCACTCAGGCTGCTTCCTGTTCCAAAGGTCAGAGGTCTGTGCGCCCGTGTGGACTCCCCGCTGGTGCAGCAGATCCAGGGCTGTCCCAGGCACCTCTCTCATCACAGGCTGCATCAGACTGCCCCCCACGGTACCCACTGATATGCCACAGCCCTTATCAGGGTTGCACTGCTCCCTCCATCCCCAGCACCACTTTTTCTGGTGGCCTGCCCGGTGGCTCCCAGGGATACGCAGGAGAGGAAACTATGCCTCTCAAGAGGCCACAAGGTTGGCGGGGCCGGAGGACAGCATGATCCACCAGCCAGGAACACAGGTCAGCAAGGAAATGCCAACAACCCCTTTGTCAGCCAGCTCAGCAAAAGCACTGTTTCCAGCCCAATTCCTAGGCTCCCAGCACCCCTGACTAGGGCCTGCTCCACAGCCCTCACTGACCACTGCCCTGGGCTGCTCTTCCTGGCCCCTGAACCTCCAGGTCCCACCTGAGCACAGGGAGGAGTGGAGCTTGGGGCTCGTGAGGAGGGAGTGGGTGGGACAGCAGGAACTCAGCATCTCCTGAACTCAGGCCTGGCAGGGGAGCCAGCAGCTCTTGCGGGCCAAGGAGGCACACTTGACTCTTCTCAACCCAAAGGGCTGCAGAGACCCGGAGATCCTCCCACCGGCCCTGCCGCCTTCCCGCCCCCAGCCTCCCCAGGGCTCCTCCAGACACCTACCCATAAGGCCAGGTGCAGCCCCTCTGTGGTCCGGCTCAGGTGTGAGCCCCGGCCCTGGAGCTCTTTGAGCAGCTGCCCGTCTTGGGGGAGGGGAAGGGGGGGATGGGGCTGGGCGCGGAGGGGGCCAGAGAGAGGGGGAGAGGATAGGTGGGGGGGAGGGCTTTAACAGTTTCTTTGTCTAGAACTCCAGATCACGTGGACCCTCCTGGAATTCTGGTTGGCTCCTCTTACAGGCTGGCAATGGATCAGCCCCTCTACTCCCGGCCGAGGAGCGCGGGGGTCTGGGAGCGCGGCTGGGCCTCCGCGGGCTCCCAGGACCCGCCCGGGCCAGGCAGGAGGCTGTGCCCGCCCCCGCCTTCCGGGCCGGCCCTCCTCCGCCCCTCTTCCCCAACTCGGCTGGAGCCCGGCTCGGGGCTGGGGGGCGAGGCGGGGAGCCCTTGAGCAACGCTGCAAGGGATGGAGGGCAGCGGGGAGGTAAGGTGGGAGAGCAGGCGAAAGGAGACGAGGTTCCGAATAGTCTGAGAGAACCAGGAGAAAGTTGTTAAAAGTGAGTCTCAGAAGCACACCAAAAAAAAAAAAAAGAAAAGAAAAGAAAAGAAAAGAAAAAGAAAAAGCTTACAGATGAGTGAAGAAGCCCAAGAAACTCCAAGCTCATGGAGACAGACAGAAGGCGCCCGCACAGAACTGAGAGCGCTCTAGAACAAGAACTGGGGGGAGGGGGCTCCCTGCACACTGCAGGTGGATAGAGAGGGGCGCCTTTAAAATCTGGCCAAGGAGTTCAGGCTTTGAAAACCTCCTCCTGGCCAAGTCCCTGGGTCCCATAGGTCACTTTGGGTCTGCCTTGAATTTCTCACTTTCCTGTTTGCAAGGTTGGGGGAACGGGCACTGGTTCAAAAGTAGGCTAGTCCCCCCTTATGGGGGGGCAGAACTTGGTCCAAGGCCCCCCCAGTAGGCGCCTGAAACCGTGGATAGTACCCAACCCTATATATCTGTTCTTTTTCCTATACGTACATACCTGTGATGAAGTTTATAAATTAGACACAGTAAGGGATTAACAATGAACAAAATAGACCAATTATAGCAATATATTTATGAACGTGGTCTCTTTTGAAATATCACTGTGCTCACCCTTTTTCTTGTGACTATATAAGATGATAAAATGCCTACATAATGAGATGATGTGAGGTGAATGACTAGGCATTGTGACCTACTTAGTGTTCGGCTACTTTTTTTTTTTTTTTCTATTTATGTTCAGATAGAGTGGGAGGGAGGGGGAGGGGGAGAGAGAGAGAGAGAGAGAGAAACAGTGATGTGAGAGGGACACATCGACTGGTTGCCTCCTGCACGACCTGGACCAGGGCCGGGGACCAACCGCAACCGAGGTAGTGCCCTTGACTGGAATCGAACCTGTGACTCTGGTCCGCAGGCTGAGACTCTAACCGCTGAGCCAAACTGGCCAGGGCTTCAGCTACTATTGACCTGACCATATGTCAGAAAGATCTCTGCTTTGGGTGATCATGGATCATGGAGCTATGACAATGTGGATGGTTGGGGAAGTTGATTGTTTTTAGACTGTGGTTGACCTTGGGTAACTGCAATGGGGAAAGCCAAACCCCAGATAGGGGGGAAACCATTGTATAGCAATTCTTTCATTCCCAAATATCTGCAGCTCAAGATTACATTCCTCTTCTCCAGAAGCCTCTAGGGGGAGCCTCAAAGTACAGCCTCAACCATTTCAAGCTCCCTCCTTCTCAGCAGAGGCCCCAAGGAGGACAGACACATGAGGAATTGACAGATTCAAGAAGACTTGGAGAGACAGGAAAAAGCCACTGAAAAGCAAACATCTGTAAAGATAACTATCATAAATACCAAGCCCAATGGGTGTCGATGGCATAGAAGCCAATTAAAAAATGGGTAGTATGGATGATAAATGAGGTTAAAGAGGTCCATGTGGAGCACAGATAAGACTTGGAGGAGGAATAACATTTGGAATGAGGTAGGACAGGGGGAGAAATAAGAGATATTAGTCTGGGGGGGGGGGGACTGTTGCCCACCTCCAATATGACTAAAGCTAAAGGGTGCAGAGAAAGATGTCAATAGCTAGATCCTATAGCAGTGAAGAATAACTGCAGGTTTTCTGAGAAGAGGAGATGAATGGGTAGTTTGGAAAGAGTAGCCTGGTTTCAGTTTGCAAGATGAATGAAAAAGAGCAGAGAAACTGAAGGTGAATGCTCCCAGTGGGAAGGCTGTTTGGCCAGTGGCACTTGTCAGAAGATCTGAACTTGGGATCTGGTTCCATCATCATGACCTTGAACAAGCCACTTAACCCCAAGAAGTCTGTTTTCTCATTTGCAAAACAAGAGTGATGACATCTGCCAGGCCCTGGAATACCAGCATCTCTTAAGGATCACCTAATGCCCTGGGTGCCTGGCTTCCAGCCACAGTCAGCTGGAACATACTAGCTAGAATGGGTGCTGGTATGATGAAGTCAAGAGATGTGCTGTGAAGGAGAGTACACCATCTCTCCTGGGGCTCAGCACCCTTCTCAGCAAGCAAGCCCTGAAGAGGGAGGAAGAGGGAGAAAGACTCCAAATCAGAGTGCCTTCTCCAAATAATTCTTGGGGATTATAGACTTCCTTTCCCAACCCAGACTGAGACCCAGAATCCATACAGCAAGAAGGAGCCATTTGACAAAACACAGGCCCTGGCCGGTTTGGCTCAGCGGTTAGAGCGTTGGCCTGCAGTCCAGAGAGACCTGGGTTCGGTTCCCGCTGGAGGCATGTGCCTTGGTTGTGGTTTGTCCCCGGCCCTGGTTGGTCGTGCGGGTGGCAGCCACTCAATGTGTCCCTTTCACGTCGATGTTTCTCTCTCTCTCTCTCCCTCCCACTCTTTCTGGACAGAAAAATGAAAAAATGTCCTCGGGTGAGGATAAAAAAAAAAAACAAACAAACACAGACCTTTCTCTGTTCCAACCCATCTTTCAGCCCAGTCAAGGTTTCTACTTGGTACAACTTTTTAGGAGATCCCCAAGCAGAGATGAAAAGCCCTGAATTTATTATACCTGCTGCCTGCTCCTTTATGGAACGTAATACGACTTGCTTAGCTGCTTCTCTCACTGATGCCTCCTCGGCATTCAGGCCCTGTCAACAGGCCACTTTAGACCTCACCCCAGGCCTCCTCTCACAATGAAGTCTGTGATCTGCCTTGGCTGGCTCATTTTAATAACACTCTATCTCATCTATGGCATCTCCTTTTCCATTATTATATGGCTAAACACCTTAGCTTCTACACTCTGTTGGCCTTGGGATTTCTTTATCAGCCAGAAAGTGCCAGAACAGACCAGGACCATCAGTTTCACTTTCTCTTCCAGCTGCCATACTTCCATTCTCATTCTTTAAAATTTAGCTCAAATCTTACCTCTTCTACATAGCTCCCACCTTTAGCAGAAGGAAGCCCAAACTCAAAGGTGTCCCCTTGCAAACCTAGGGCACTGTCCTTTTCCTGTAGCTATGAGACGGAAAGGTTAGCCTTTTCTAGTCTATCAGAGTTGTGTGTCTTTGTGCTCAGTGGGCAGAGACAGACCCCAAAGTGGAAAAGATGCCAAGATCTAGGGTAAGAGTGACTTTAGTAAAAGGTCAGGAAAAAACCAGGCCAGCCTTCGAGGATTTTCAGGTCACATTTGTCCTCAACCTTCCAGAGTAATGCTTTCAGGATGATTACTGGGATAGGTCTTTTGATTGAGATAAAGATAGTCAACCTAAAAAAGCAGGATCATGTAAAACAGCCAGTCTTCTTGGCAATGTTATAAAAATTATGTTGAAAGAAGGAACTCCTGGATGAAAAGAAGATCTGGTAGATGTCAAGAGCCTAAAAGAAGTGTTGGAGAGGAAATAATCAGCATGGTCCAAAAGAGAGGGTGACCTCAAAGAGAGGGCACATTTCCTGTTTGGCAGGCAGAGAGCAGTGATTCAACAGGCCTGATGAAAATATCTCTTAAGGACACCTGACTCTCTTAGCCCTGATCCTGTATTCATCAAGCAAACTTCTAATTTTAATTACATTTTCCAGTGACTCTGATACCCTTAAGTTGCCAAAAAACAGCAGGACAAGTATGAGGACCTATGTGGCAAGGACATGTCCTGTAATAAGTTGGTAAAGTTAACATTCTGGCATATGTCTCTCTCCATGTCTCTGAAGAGCTCATATGATTACAATAAGTGCCATTAATTTGACTTTCCAACTCACAGAACTGAGATGAGACACAAGGCCATGATCCCCTACCAAAGGGAAGCAATTCCCACAAGTCCAGGTGGGAACGCCATACCTGCCTGCCTGGTTTTAACTCAAAGTTCAGCATTCAGTTCATGCTCTGTCATAAAATCCAGGGCTCATAGGATGTGGGGAGGTTATCGTGCTTCCATCAAACAGGACATTTACCACCTGAGTCCCTTTACTCAAAATCAGAGAAGCCACATTACCTACGAAGCCATCTGCAAAGCCACACATTGGGAAGACACTATATTTTCTGCCACACAGACATTCCCATTGACCCCAAGGCCAGGGAGACCTTATCCAGACAAAAGACCATGGAGATAAATAAGGGTGTCTATTCTGATCCTCTCCTCCCACCTACAGCTCAACAGCCTCAAAGCAACACACCAGACCTCTGACTACCTGCTGACGACATCAATAGTCTTCTTGGCACTCAAGGCCCCCACGATCCGCAGCACTTATGTCACACACCCATACTCTGTCTGCCTACTTGCTATTCCCCAAATATGTGGTTTTTTTGTGCCTTTGCTCATGCTTTCCTTGCCCCTCCCCTTCAACTCTTACCAGCCCAAATCCTTCCTATCCTTCTGGCCCACTTCACCATTTACCTCCACCATGAAAATTTCTCTAGACCTGAACTGTCCAATAAAGTATCCACTGGCTGCATGTGCTATTTAAATGAAATAAAAACAATTCGGTTCCTCAGTTGCACCAGCCACATTCCAAGTACCCAAAAGCCTCTTGGGGATAGGGGATCCTGTACTGGATGGCACAGGTTTTAGAACATTTCTATCACTACAGAAAGTTCTACTGGACAGTGCTGCTCTGGCCCCTCACCCTTACCTTCCCCCACTGACAAGTTATCCTGTTCCTCCCCTCCTCTGTGCTCCCATAGTACCTTGTAATTCTCTCTTTGTACCTGCCAGTCTTTGCCTGTGCTAAGGTGATCGTGTACCCATCTTTCTCCTCCACGAGATTGAAAATTCCTAGAGGGCAGGGACTGGATCTTATCACACTTCATAAGGAAGCAGTGTGGACCAGAACTCCTTGTACATTGTAGAGGATTAAAACAGTGTTTGCTGAACCGAAACCAACCTTGTCTCAGGAGCCTCATCTGGAACCCCCTGCCCAAGTTCCCGGTGGGAAACAGACACTTTCCATAGCAAAATTCTAAAGGGGCTAAGAGGTCCAGGTCTAGGGCTTCCCAAAGAGGTGAGACTCTATGCTTTCCTATTCCCCTGCAGTCCACATGGAGGTTGCCAGCAGTGACCAGGACTGGGTTGCTCACAGTGAAGCTAAAAATAGCGACGGAGCCAACAGCAAGGAGTTAGCAGGACCTGTTGCTAGGGAGACCAGTGGCAGAGAGAGCAAGTAAGCAGGGAGAAAGTGTCACACCTGCACTGAGAGAGCAGAGGCCATGGTGGGGTGGTGGGGTGCTTGAAGTTGACAGGGGTCCAAGGCTCCCACCTAGAGATGCTCTGCTTTCTGGCAGCTCCTGACTAATGCTCTAAGTGGGACAAATGTTTCCCCTGTCCCTCAGTAACCCATCTCCATGGAAACCACCATGACTGGGGTGAAGTACCAGCCCCTGGAAGGAAGGCCTCTGCCTAGAGCTGGTTGTTATGGCAACACCCCCTCTTTCTATCATTCTCTCTCTCCTGGCTTCTCCTGTGGGGGAAAGGTGGGGGCCTGGTCTGGGCTTCACCAGCATGACCAGGAAACACCAGCTTTCTGACAAGAGTAACCTGCAAGGGGCTCTTCAGAAGCTCCTGGGAACCTGGAAAGGCCCGTCAGTCCTCAGCAGAGGGCAGAGCTTCCTTTTCTTTCCACGAGGGCCTCACAGATCATCTCGCCAGGAGAATCCCAAACTTACTCAGGTTTAAATGTATCAGGATCACCCAAGGAGGTTTTAAAAAACACAGATTCCTGGGCTTCCCTATGGAGATCAGCAGGCTTGGGGTAGGGCCCAGGAATCTATTAAAACCTTCCTAGGTAATTCTGATACTGGCCAGGTGTGGAAACCACTAATGGCCCTGGCTATCTCTGTTACAATGAAGAAACTGAGGCCTAGAGGGATTGAGCCCACCCAAAGGGTCAGAGCCATTAACTGAAGAGGAAGTGGTCTGAGGAGGTGTAAGCAGACGGAGATGCAGAGGAAAGCTCTCTCTGTGCACATGTCCGAGATGAGGCCCCATCTCCTGGGCCTTTCCCTCCTGCTCCCCTTCAAGCCAGAACATGTTGTCGTCTTGAAGCTGGATTGTGATTTAAAACCGGGCCTCCCGACAAGCTGTCCCCCGTGGCAGAAAGGGGCAGGTAGCGGGGGCAGTCTGGTTCCCAGAGCGTATAGAATGGTGGCAGCCCAGGCAGATGATTTGGGCTGAAAGAGAAATCCATCCTCTTTCGGAGGGAGAGCAAAAGGGTCACCATGGCAACCTGCAGTGTGCTAGCCTGGCTGGGCTCTGTGCCATCATCCCAAACTTGGGCCCAGGAGAGGTAAAGCATTTAGGCAAACACCATGAGGCAGGGGTACCCCACCCACCTTGCCGGTCGTGTTTTAGAACCCAAAGAGTCTGTGTTCTACCTTGGAGCACACTTCTGAGCCTGCCTGAAACACACCTAAACACCAGGACCCAGGAGTACTAGGCATCACGAGCACCTGGAACAGCTAGACTGGGGAGGACACTGAGGAGGTGGAGGACATGGTGGAGGAGACGGGCCTCCACCTTTCTGTTGCTCACAGCCTAATTGTGTGCCCAAGACCCATCACTCAAGACAGCAAGCAATTAGACAGTAAATTATGTGGTTGAGATGCTTTCTCTGCATGTGGAAGGAAATTCAGGGAGGCCAGGGTCAGCAAAGGCAGTGAGACTCAAGGGAGGGAGACTGTGAACAAGGAATGATGCAACCTCCCAAGTTTCTCAGATGGGCATGGCAGACCTCTGGGGGCATCTGCAATTGCATCTGCTTCCTGGCAGATGAATGGAGGATGAGAAGAACAGGCACAGCTCTCTGCCTATCTGTCTGGGAGGGGAGTTGCCTGGCATCTGTTGCTGGATCCCCTCAGATAAATTCTGACCCAGAGAGTAAAAGGAGGTATTGGGGAGCCACCTCCTCACTAACCCTTTACTTCATCTCTCCCCACCTCTACCCCAAGCAGCCCTCACCCCTCCTTTCTCTCCATTCTCTCCCTGTCACCTCTGCATTTCCTAATGGTGTATGTGTGGAAGCCAGAACTTGCCAGACATGCCCTAGGCTTCGGAGAGTCAGCTGCTACCTCCTTCCTCACTGCTCCCATCTGCCTTCTCTTTCCCTACAGCCCCAGGCCTGCTCCATTCGGGGAAGGCTTCTCCACAAACGCCCCTCTCCCCTCAGAGTCAATTTCTTCCCCAAGCCAGGAGCTGCTGGGTGTGCACCAGTCCACCTGTGATGAGGAAAGTGCAGGCTGGGCAGGGAGCGGGGTGGGGTGGGGGTGCAGGTGCTGCATATCCCCAGACCTCACTTGCTTCTGACCAAGAAAATCAACAGAAGCAGTAGCTGTGCAGTCTCAGACTGATCAGGAGATCACTGGTGATGACAAGACCTTCAATAAATGCCTAGCTTCTTGGGATCCGGCTAATGGGACCACAAATATCTGCTGAATATTACAGATAAGATCAAAGGAAATCAGGAGGGTGGAACACTTGAGAGGTGGAAAGAACCTTATAAGAAGTTTGCTTGAGGACACATAGATGTTGTCACTTGCTTTAGAAACTGGACCCTGGAGAGAAATGTTAATTTCATACCTGGTGGGGGGGAATTCGGGTCAAAAGGAACCTTGTAAACCCCAAAGCCCAGGCTGCTTTCCCCTCCCCTCCTCCACCCTGTCTCCTGGCTCCAGGGGTCAAAGGGAGGGGCCTCAGAGACCACCATTCAGATTCAGGCCTGCAGACCCTCTCAAGTTTCAGGGTCCAAAGAGAAGACTCGGGAGGAGCTCAGCCCTTGGGCACTGCAGTAAACTAGGCTGAAAACAGCGGGAACGCCTATCATCTCCATCCCAAAGGAAAAATTTGAATTCCTGTACCAAGTCTTTTCCGGCTTCTCGCCCCACCCATGTTTGGAAATGGCTCCCTAGCTCTGCCGGCCTTAGAGCCTGTCCTTCTTCCTCAACTCAGTACTGAACCTTAGAATCCATCACCTGGAGAAACATCTGGGCCACGGCCCTCCTAAATTCCAGACATACTGACTGCAGAGCAGGGGCCCAGGCAATGACAAAACTCCTAGATGATTCCAATGTGCAGCAAGACCCCCGATGTGGGTGACAGGGTGGTAGGTGATACAATAAATGCATCTTCGGGGGACTCTCTTCTGGGCCAGATTTGGTTTACTTCGAATCTTCCAAAGCTTGAGTGTTCCCAAACTTTCACAAGCCCGGTAATCATCTGAGCACCTGGCTGGAAAATGCCCCCATTGGTTCAGAATGGGGCCTGGTAATGTGCCTTTTTAGTGCACTGCTCAGGTGATTGCGATGGAGTAAGACACAAACCTACCCATAAAGAAACACTGAATTCTGATAAGATCTTTGGTATATAAAAACATGTCCAACTCAATTTTATTGGGGGGGTTGCCCCACAAAGTTGCCTTTCAAACAACATCTAGATTCAAATATACAAACAATTGAACTGTTTTATCCCTATTTTTGCTTAATCCATCTGAGTTGAAAGTGAAAAATGAAAATATTTATACTGCCCACCATTCATTGACTAAAGAGGAATAGGGCAAGAGTCATATAGCATCTGTGAAGGGTTATTAAAGAACGGCAAGTGGGGAAATTCACACACACACTTAGTTGGCAGGGAGAGTATAAATGGAGAGGTGAGGCACCTGGATGACCACAGAGACTTGACAGGAGTGGGAGTGTTAGAAAGGGCTCTACGGATAGGTGAAAAGGGAAGCTTTAGTGGGCCTCTAATTGTTTCCAGAACTCCTTTCAGAGTCTGTCCTGGTTGCCAGCTGCTCCCAGATACCCCAAGTCTCTGTCCCTCCCTATCCTAGTCCTTCCAAAGCAAGGCTGCTCTCCATGCTTCAGCAAATCCCTCCCTGCTCTCCAGCCTGCACTTGCATTGATGATACCTTTTGAGCTACCTGCTAACCCTCTCCCCATGGACAGCCACCCTGCTGTCTTCTCAAAAGCGGCTTGTCCAAAACCTAACTCAAAAGTCTACCCCCTCTTAAGAGAACATCTTCATGACGTTGAAGTAGGCAGAGAATTCTTAGAGATACACACACACACACACACACACACACACACACACTAACCAATACGAGAAAAAAAATGGGTAAATTGGACTTTATTAAAATTAAAAGCTTCAGCTCATCAAAATATATCCTTAAGAAACTGAAAAGTTCCTATCACCTTCCTGCCCCAAATCTGCTTTTCCTCCACAATAATTCTCTAGTTCAAGTAATGATACCCTCCCCCGCTCCCCAAACCAGGCATGTTTCTCCCTTCCCTCTAACCAGAGACAAGTTCTAGCACTTCTATCAAGCCTGATTCCCATTACCTGAACCCTCAAAGCCAAAATGCCAATGCTTTCCTAACTGGTCCTGCTTCCAAACTTCCTCTCTCTGGGCCCCTTACAATGCTGCCAGGGTTATTTTCCTAATATACACATCCAGTGCTCACATTCCAGCTCCCTACTGCCAATAAAGCCTAAATTTCTTACTATGACAAGAAGGCCCTGATAATCTGATCATCTTCCTTTATCGTTTTATTTCTTCTTACACTTCCTCCCCAACTCCTACACCCTAGTTACCAGATCTCTTGCTGTTCCCTCAACAACCCAGAAGCTTCATGCCTCCTTCTCTTTGTCCTCAGTGGTACCTTTCCTTGAAATGCCTTCCTTATTTATCTCTATTGGAATTCTCAAAGGACACCTCCTCCAGGAAGCTTTCCTGGAGTTCCCCAAAAGTTCTCTGGCCCTCCTTTGTGCTCACCATACTGGGTTTCAGAAGCACAGAATGAACCCCATGCTCCACCTGACAGCGAGGCTAATGGTGAACATTCTGAACACTCCCACCTCCCCGACAAGGCAATGTGTGCCTCTAGTAGTGTCTAGTCATCTCCTCCAGCACCAGCACAGTACTGTGTGTGTTTAGTAAGTACTGAATTCAAGTCTGTTAACTCCTTCATCTAGTGTATTGGCTTCTTACGGAGTCACAGAGTACAGCCTACCACTCAATGCTTGAACATCCCAGGGACCTCCTTGACAAATGGTCTGTTTTGAAAGCAAACAAGAGAAAACATTATCATTATATCTTTTCCATTATCTGCCTCCTAGAAAGTATTATGAGAATGCTTTTAAAAGTTGAACTAAATATGCAAAAAATCTTCTTCGAGGCGCTCTGGACTCCAAATTCCTATATGATTTCTTGGACCACCTACCTTAGGATCCCCCTCAATGCCCTTCCCCATGGTCCCTGTCAAGCAAACTCCTGTTTCAGTGGAAGCCTGCATGATGTCCCTTCTTTGGCAAGCTTCCCCAAGGTCCTGGGCAGGGCTAGTCAGTAGCTCCCATGGCCCCATTCCTCATATTTCTATAATAGCCCTTACTGGGTTTCAGCAGCATAATTTATTCTTACCTGCCTACCTCTCCTAGGGGAGGGTGGCATCCCAGGGTGGGACTCTGACTTCCTTTTAAATTTGTTTCCTTAGTATCTAGAACATGTAGGGACACAGTAGATACCCAGATACTTCCAGTGTTATCTTAAAGCCTGAGCATGCAGTATTTGCTCAGTTAGGGTTCAAGAACTCTTTGAAATAATCAACAAATGATTGTGTGATCAATGAAAAGAAAACTAGCAGTAAGGGGAAGATCTAGGCAGATCTTTCATGAGCAAAGCCAGAGGCAGAGCTGTGAATTCCCGAGCTAAGGAAATGCCACGGGAAGCTGTGCCTGTCAGAGGGTGGGCACACTCAGCAACATCACCTTTTCGGTGATGAATTCAAGCCCCTCCCTCATGCCTAGACCTAGTGTCTAAAGACAAGCATTGTGTTCCACCTTTCTGATCCAGGCACAAAATGACAGAGGAGGAAATGAGGACAGTAGTGAAAAGGAAAGGAACGCTAGACTCTAGCAACAAGTGTGAATTTTATGAAAGTTATTATTGTTTTTAAAGAATCCTTGTAAGAATGCATTATGTATGTGCCTCTAGAAGAGGCATTTATGTGAGGTCAGATAATGCACTCAAATGTTTAATTCAGAATTTATGGACAAGGCAGTAAGAGAAACAAGGGGAGCTACAGATCAGGATTCCAGTCCTCCTCCCCCCAAATTATGAAATTCTAGAATCTCTGGGGTCTTCTAGTCTATTTCTGTCACATTACTAATGAGAAAACAAAAGTGCAGAGAAGAGAAAGACCTCATTGAATTGGTTAGGGGCAGAAGCTGAGACCAGAACCCAGGCCTCCTGAACTCATTCCAACACTCTTAATCCAATCTCACAATGTCAAACATACAATCACAAGAAAACAGCAATTCAAGGGCAAGGGGAGTGGAGCAGAGGAACTGTCCTGGGGGCTTTTAAGGACCCAAACTTGGCACAGATGGACTGGCCTGAACACCTGTGGCTAAAGAAGAGGCAGCTTTGGGAAGAGGAGGCAGCTGGTGGGAGGGAGGGGCCAGCTCCACCCCTCTCCTCTAACTTCATAGTTCAGCTTCATTAGAAGCCAAGACTGCAAACCAGGAAGACTCGGTTCTAGTTGAGTGATTTGGGTGCAAAACAGAAGCAGCATGAGAGCTGGTGTCCAGTTCTGCCCATGTGACCTCTCCACAGGGATATCCGTGTGGCTCGTACCTATTTACCGAGGGGAATCTTAGTTTCCTAATAGTAAAATAGGGATAAAAATAGTCCTTATGGTAATTCCAGATCCTTTATCTGTCAAATGACAAGAATTATACAATGTAATAATGCGTTTGATGGCCTTTATTCAAGGGAGAACAATCCATGGATGGGGGGAATACAGTGCCTCCCAAGCAGTGGAACATTCTTCCCGAGGGATTTTGGGTAAAAGCGATTTTAGAGAACATTAGAAGAGGCAATGTGGAAACAAGGCAGGACTGGCTAGGAAGTGGGGAATTTCCTTTTAAGGCCAGCAGGTCTTATTTTCTAGAGTAAGGTAAACGAGCTAAAGCTGAGTTGGAGGATTGTGATTGGTATATGTTAGGTTTCCTTGACAGGTGTTTTCAATAAGTGAAGGCTGACCTAGGTTTATTTTTTATTATTATTTTTTTTTATCCTCACTGGAGGACACCTTTCCATTTTTTGTTCAGATAGAGTGGGAGGGAGAGAGAGGAAGAGAGAGAGAGAAACATCGATGCGAAAGGGACACATCGAGTGGCTGCCTCCCTCACGACCCAACCAGGGGCCGGGGACAAACTGCAACCGAGGTACGTGCCCTTAGCAGGAACCGAACCCGGGTCTCTCTGGACCACAGGCTGACGCTCTAACCGCTAAGCCAAACCGGCCAGGGCTGACCTAGGTTTAGATTGTGACGTGGGCTGGGCCACTGTGGCAGCTTCCATTTTTCGGGTCCCGAAATTAACTTTATCATACTTTAGGATTATGGTGAAAGCAGTGTTCTTGGCACAGTGTCTGGCATGCGGTAGGTGCTCAGTAAAGTCCTTCCCCTTTGGCCTAGTTCAGGCTTTGCTGTGGCCAGCTGCCGGATCCTGGGTGAGTTACTACCACTCCCAACCCCACTACTTGTCTTGTCACCAGCAAAAAATGGAGGTTGTTCTAAGAGCTTTTCTTGTAGATGAAATGATCACTCCAGTGTGCAAACAGCCCATCCACTTAAGAGACAATGGGGCACCTCTGTGATGACCATTTCACAGCCTATCCAAAAGGCCAACAGCCCTGGAAGCCACTACTGATTACAGGCTGCACAGGAGAACCTTTAAAATGTGTTCAGCCTTTTGGTAAAGTATACTGTCGTGCCTGCTCCAAATGGCACCATCTCTTTGAAAGCCGATGCTATTTTTGAGGCTGCCCTGCAAAAGTTCAGCTTTTTGTTAGTTTATAGATGGTGAATAAGTGAGGAATGTCCGCCAGTCAGAATACCCTAAAGCTGCTACTTTACATATTTTGCTAATAATTTGGTTTTAGTTCTTAGTGGTCTACTTTGTGTTGCCATTTCTCGTGCCTCCTATACTAAAGCCCAGGATATCACACTTAATTCATCTATTCCCAAAGCCCCCAGCACAATGCCCCCTACTCAGTAGGCGTGTAGTGATGGCTTATTAAATGGAATATAGCGCAGCAGGAGATGACCCTCTGGACATTCACAGGCTGTTCTTCCCAGGGCAGACAGGAAGCACAGTCTGTTGAGACTGCAGGGTTATAAAGCAGGAGGAAGCAACATTTGCTCAGCTCACAGAAGCAGCAGCAGCAGCAGCAGCAGCAGCAGCAGCAGCAGCAGCAGCGCAAATGGCCAATAAACATATGAAAAGATGTCTAACCTCACTTATTATCTGGGAAATGCCAATTAAAATCATAACAAGATACCATTTCCCACCCATTAGATTAGCAAAATATTGATGTTGGCAAAGGTGGGAGTCTTCTTATACCCTGTTTATAGGCGCATAAATTGGTGCTGCCCTTTTTGAAGGGCAATTTGGCAGATTTTATAAAATGCAAAATACGTGTTCCCTTGGACCCAGCATTTCTTTTTCTAGAGAAACACAGATGCACAAAGAAACATGACCAAGGATGTTTACTGTTGCAATGCTTATGCAGTAAAACACTGTAAACAACACAAATGTCCAAGAAGAGAATGGTTAAATAAAATCATGGTAATCCATATGGTGGAATATAACAGTAATTATGTAGCTAGATTGCCCAGACTTATTGTATGTGAAAATCCAAGCTTTAACATGAAACTATAGTATGGTTCCACTTAAATAAAAAAGGAAAAGAAAAAAAAAAACAACTGTGAAGCAAAATTATATATTTACACACACACACATAGATGGATAGAAAAAAATCACGTCATATATATACCAAACTGATAGCATCAGGTACCTGTGATGGAGGAATTAAAATGGGAGGGGAGAGGTTTTTACAGTAAGAATGTACCTGTGTAAAACTTATATAATTTTAAATTATTTTTTAAAATGATCAATCTGCTATTATATGCTAGTCCTGTGCTAGGAGCTGTAAATGTTATGTATTACCTTATTAAAACCACACAACTCTGAGATTAGAATTATTTATTCATTCAGCGAGAGAATCTTTACCTAGTCCCTCTGAATGCCAGCCCTGGGGGCAGAGGTATTCACAGTGCCTGCATATAACAAGCTTGGAGTGGATAGAGGCAGAAAACAAACTAGTGAGTGCTGCTCTCATGGAGATGAGACAAGCCTGGGAGAACAGAATACAGCCAAGTCTAGCCGCTGTGGAGGGACCTCAGTTTGGCAAGGTCCCACATCTGGAAAGAGACTGAGTCAACATTGGAACTCACCTCCAAAGTCACCCTTCCTTTCAGGAATGTGAAGTATTGCTACGTGCTAGGTAGGAAGGAAGGGAAGGTTGGGTCTGAATGTTGGGGGAGGGGAGGGGAGAAGAGACTATGGATATTTGTACCACAGATTATTTGTTATCATCACTATTTAATACATATTAAGCATCTAATAAGTGTAAGGATGCATGAGTTCCTCCCTTGGGGTTGGGAGCCAGGAAAGAGACCAGATCCTAGATCAGCAGGACATGGTATCCTCGCCTTGAAGTAATTTAGAATCGGGTTAGGGTGAACAGATCACTGAGAGAGCCATAACATCAACGGACTATAGCTGAGTCCTAAAACCACAAGTCTAGCCTGGCCGGTGTGGCTCAGTTGTTGAGTGTCGACCCACGCACCAAGAGGTCGCTGGTTTGCTTCCCAGTCAGGGCACATGCCCAGGTTGTGGGCCAAATCCCCAGCGGGGGGCATGCAGGAGGCGGCCAGTCGATGTTCTCTCTCATCGATGTTGCTATCTCTCTCCCTTCCTCTCTCTCTAAAAATCAATAAAGAAAAAAAATTTTTTTTTAAATAAAAAATAAAACCACAAGTCCACAAATGGAGTCATAGCCCCTCCCTCTGGCTAGAAAGCTGTTCCAGCTGCTGGGCTAGGCCTCTCTGCTCCACTCTGCCTCACAGAGTTGAAGACCAGTGAAGTAATACATGTGAAAAGCTCTTCCTAAACCCAAAGCACTCCCTTGGGTCCTTTTGTTCTGATAATTAGTAGAAAGAGGATCCCAGGACTTGCCTTCCTTTGGGAGGAGGAATTGCCTCACCTCTGCCCTCCCCACCTCTGGAGCCTGGATCAGTTCTCCCAGGCCAAGGAAGGCTCTCCTCAGCTCAAGTACAGCGAAAGCCCAGTGGGAACAGCAGGAGCGCAGGGTGGAGAAGAGTCGAGGCACCACCTTACCTGTGGGAGCCTGCCCACATAGGTCCCCTGGCCCCATGCTATTCTCCAGTACACCTGCCAGCACCCCTGGAAACCAAGGGCTTGGGCCCTCAGGTGGAAATCCAAGGGCTGAGCTCCCTGACAAGGTGTTCCACATTCACCAACCTCCCAAATGCTTAGCAACCAACAGGTATTCTTTGAGCATATTCTCCCTACCCAACACCAGGTTGGGTACAATGGGATAAAACATGATTAACACATAAAAAATAGTGAAAAAAATACTCTATGAAATTGAGTGCTAAATCCAACACTATTATCAGTAAGGGTTACAAGAGTGCAAAGAAGGGAAGAGGTTACTGTAGACAACAGAAATCCTGGAGAGCTTCCTGGAGGAGGCAACAGCTCTTGGATGCAATCCTGAAGACTGGATGGGGAAAATCACAGCACGAAGGCAAGGAGGAGGGAAGGAGCATGGCAAGTATAAAGGGAAGACTGGTCCCTCGTATTAGAGAATGGTAATGAAGTGGGGTGGGGTATTGTGGAGATCTGAGGATTGAAGCCTAAAGAAAGAGCCAGAGGGTTTCTGATGTGAAAGGGGAGACAATAGGGAGCCACTGTAAGTTCTATATGAGGGCCTGGTCATAATTAAAGCAGTCTGATCCTTAAAAGGATTAGTAAAGAGGTGCAAAGAATAGGAGCTGGGATAGACAGAAGACAATAGCTTCCCAACCCCAGCAGGAATTCCCACTTTAGCCTCATGGAAGAAATAAATGCCCCATTTCCCTCATCCACTTATTTCAAATTTCATTCATTTTGTGATATTCTATGTCTTCTTAAATTTTTTTGGGGGGGGTCAGGAAAGTCTGGGGAGATAAGTAATCTTGGACAGAAAAGTAAGGAGTAGCCCTCACTTAATAACTGTGGACTGACTGACAAGGGCAGTCACTGGAAAAGGAAGTTAAGCTGAGGAGGCCGTTTAGGGGAAGAAGGCCCCACAGGGAAGCGGCAGATGGGAGCCCCACAGCAGGGCACACAGGCCCCAGCCACCTTGGCCCCAGCCACCTTCCTGCTGCTCAGCCTCTGTTCCCTGTGCTCCACCACCGTCTTCCAGTCCTGAAAAAGCCATGTTGTCTTGTGCCTTGGAACCTTTGCACTGCAATGCCTTTCCTCCCCCTTCCCTAAATTCCAGTTCATCCCTTAAAAGCCAAAAGCCACCTCTTGCTCATGTATGGATGACCCCCGGCAGAATAAGTCTAAGTCCCTCAGAGTGATGTTCTTCCTGAGGTGCCCCAAACCCTCATCCTATCATGGGACAATGAAGAGTCCCTAGACTTCTGGGAGCCCCAATATCTTACACAGCAGTCAGATGTGGAGGGCTCTGAGGGTCAGCTCAATAACTGCCCTACGGGAACTTTTAAAGAGCAGGTGTCTCATTCTGAGGCAGGAAATGCTGGCTGGACCTTCAAGTAACTTTGCTTGGCAACAGCAGGAGGGAAGATGTCTTCTGTAGGCTCTATGAGAGCACAGAAGTGGTAAGGGGCTCAAGACAGGCAGAGGTTGGGGGCAGAGATCTGGGGTTGCCACAGTTGAGGGATAGAGGAGGATGCGGAGGAGATGCAGTTGAGGAAATGGGAAAGAATCTCAGGGACAAGGACAGGAAGGCCTTGGGAGGCAGTTTCAGAAGAAAGGATGAAATGCCAGAGAAACACTCAAGACTGGGAAGGGAGGAAGGATTTCTTTACCCTTGGCAAGCCACTTAGAAAATGGGCCTGATGGAGACAGTTACTACTCTTTAGTTGGGGGGGGGGTGCGGTGGCTTAGGAATCTTGAAAGCTACCTGTGTTTCCCCAGCATTCTTGTTACCTGCAGCTAGCCCTCCCCTAGCCCCCGGGCAGAGCCCCAGAGGGTAAGTATGGTCTTCCAGGCCAGGCCCCACCCCACGTGGCAGTAAGAAGCATGAATTCTAATCCATCCCAGCCCACTCCCTGTGTGCTTCATGAGCTTGTGACCAGAACATAATTCCGCATCCCGGACCCCTAGTCTGAAAATGAGGGGATCATCAGTGCTAACGCTTGTGTTGGAAGTTCTGAGAGTGTTTAGACATCTTTAGTTCTATCATATGAATAGAAACAGTTTTACCAGCAGAAATACAGTTTGTTTGTAGGCCTCTATATTTCAAGGCACACATACCTAAAATCTTTTAAACTAAATCAACTTTCAAAGTTTTTCTGTGAATACTCATTGGTTACCTATATTGGTTGGGGGTGGGAACGCAGATGCCAAAGGTTTAAGATTTTCTAGAAAAGCTTTTGATGATTGTTGAAGCTGGGTGACAGGCTCATGGGGGTTCATTACACTACTCTCTACTTCTGTGGGTGTTAGAAAAAGTTCATGATAAGTCTTAAAATTTTAGTAGAAAATTTAAAATTGAGAAAATGTATTATCTTAATTTTTCCAGCAAGCTGAGAAAAGATCCCCTTTTTTATTGCAACTGAGGGCAAGTCTCCAGACTGCTTCTTCAGGGGAGCACAGTTTGAAGACTACAGAATTCCTAGAAGCTTTTGTAAGTCTAAAAGTCATTATGTCTAATGACTTCTGGCCCCAAGGCTAAGGGAGGGCAGAAAAAGCACCATGCATAACAAGGGGTTAAAAAACAAAGCCCCTCCCATGGTTCCAGGGGGCCAGGAGTGGGGTGATTGACCAGAGGGGGAGAAGAGCCCCAGTTTCCAATTTCCATCCCAAAGATCACACTTAATGCTCAGGGTCAAGTCCCTCTCTCCTCCTAGACTTGGACTGGCTGTCCCCTTTCTCTTCCGGGAAAGTAAACTCTGCCTTCCCGTATCCTGAAAGAACTGGAAACAATCAAGTTGCCAAACCCCCACCCTGTTCTGAACTTTCTCTAGAGCAAACCCTCGAACAATGTACTGAGGGTACCGCCTTCCTTTGTAGGCCTGGGGTAAAGACAAGTGAGAGTGAGGTGAAATGCCCCAGGTGGTGGCAATTCACAGCATTTCACAGTTCTGCTCCCTTCCTGGTGTTGGTAGGTCAACACACCTTCTCTCTACTAATCAAACACACAGGAGAGCAGCCCCACTAATTGTGCTTCCCCTGGTCTTTCTTTCCTTCTCCACTGCCTCCCCTCCTCTCACTGCTGAAGCCCTCCGTGGGCTGGCTCCCACGCACCTCTTAGAAAAGTCACCAGCTGCCTCCAGTTCGTCAGATGCGATGGGCATGTCTCAATGAATTCAGCCTCTGCAGGGCTGGTGGCCGTTCCCTGGAAAATCTTTTGGAGACCCCACTCTTCCCCTGTCTTCCTCCCAGGCCTCAGCTCAGTCCCTGATGCCTGCCACTCCTCCTCTCTATGAGGACCATAAATGTAGGGGTTTCTGGAACTTGGTTTCCTGGAACTTGGTTTCTGTTGCCCCCCATCCCCACCCCAGGTGCGCTCATCAGTTTCCATGGAGTTAAACACCAGGTTCTGCTCTTGACTCCCTTCCCATCTTTGTGTCTACAACCCAGATCTTCCTCTGCCCAGGCTCCAGGCACCTCAGCATCTCAACCAGAACTCTTGATTCCAAAACCTGTTCCTCCCTAATCTTCCCCATCCGCGGACAAGACACAATAATCACCAGCATTCAGGCCAGACCCCTGGGGTCCTTCCGTTCCCTCCCCTGCACCCCCTCCCATTCATCAGCACACCTACTGATCCTATCTCCAGCATCCACCCTGGACCTGTCCCTGCTCCACTGCTGCCGCCCTTGCATGCACCTCACAGCATTCCTCTGCACAGAGCCCTCGATGGCGTTCCAGTGCACTTGGAATTAAACCAGCTTTTGGCTGGCACCTGTGAGGCCCTGTATGATTGGGCCCCCTGCTATCTCCCAGCCTCCTCTGGCCCTACTTTCTCCCTTGCTCATTTCACTCTGGGCATACTGGTCTTTCATTTGGCCAAACAAATCAGGGCCTTGCCTGTGCTGTTTCCTCTGCCTAGAACATTCTCTCCCACCTGGCTCCTCACAGAGCCAGCTCTTCCATTCCTTTAGGTCTCAACTTAAATGTCACTTTCTCCAAGAAGCCTCTCTTGATCACCCTACCCAAAACAGGCCTCTGTTATCCTCTGTTTCAGCCTCTGTTCACTTGTTTTCTGTCCCCCCATTAAAATGTCAACTCCATGGGGCAGCAATTGTATATGCACACTGCCTGATACATGGTAAGTGTTCAACAAACATTTGTTGAAAGAACAAAGGAACCAGTCACTGCCTAGGGATTAAGCAGTTCCCTGAAAGTATGAGAGGTTAACAGGAAGGGGAAACTGAGGCTCAGCCAGGGCCTGACAACAGCCTCAGGGGGTGGCTGAAGCTAACTTCTGGTTTTCCAATACTGCGGGACCGGTTGGAGCCCAGGCCAGAAGGCACCTCACCTCCCTTTTCCAGCGTGCCAGCCACTCGTCCCGCTTGCGCTTGCTGATGTAGTAGGGGTCCCCCGCCTGGAAGGTGAGCCGCGGCATGGGCCGCTGACGGAGGCTGGACTCCCAGCCCAAGCCACCCCGAAGCCGGCCCCGGGAGCCCTAGGACAGAGAGACAACAGAGAGACAGGCTGGCATTAAGGTGGGTACTGACAGCCCACTGCAGGGTCTGTTCCTCATGGAGGGGAAACTGAGGAAGCACTCACCTCGAACAGAACACAGGAGCTCTTACTCCTGGCCAGAGATGTCAACCCTGTGAGTGCTGGGCAAGCCCGCGTGGGCTGGAGATTGAGGGACTTGGGTGGGGGGTGGGGCACATGGACATAAACCAGGAGGGGAGGTGCTTAGTCTCAGAGGAGGACTAGATGGCTGCCTCGGGGACTTCCAACCTCCACACCCACTTCCTCTCCTCACAGAAGGATGTATAAAGAAGGACACAGGGGCCCCCTCAGGCTCCCTCACACACACTGGCCACAATTCGTCAGAGCAGTGACTTTCTTCTCCTAGAATCTGGATCCACAGAGCCCCTGGGGGTTGAGGGAAACACTTGCCTCCATTTTCATAGATTCGATGTTGGTCTCCTTCTGTTCTTTGCCTGTGGAGAGGGAAGAACAAAGGGACTGTCGACAGAGTTACAGGAGTGGCTCAGAGGCCCCACCTTGCGCCTGGGGTGTATGCCAGGGGGACAGGAGTCTTCCAACCATTTAGTTGTTCATGTGTCAAACCTGATGGCCCACCATATGCCAGGTTTCATGCTGGCCCTGAGGTCTCAGAGCATAGCCAGAGCTGAGAAGGGGCTGGGACAGGGCTAGAGGCCCAAATCTGGACAACAAAAGCCAGGGCTGTGGTTTCTGGCCCACGGACTCTGTCCTAGGTACATAGAAGGGGTAATCTAGAAATAGCCCCACTCAGTTCCTCCCAGTCAACAGAGCTCCCTTCCCAGAGGAGGGGCCAGACTGCACAGCCTCCGCTGGCCCTAGAATGGAACATTTGCTTCTATGTGTGGGGCCCTGGGTGAGGGAGCGGTGGGGTACAGGGCCACTGGAGCAAGACTCTGGTGAAGCAACTTCATTTCTATGAGACTGTTTCCTCATCTGGAAAATAAAGATGCTGGAGATAATTTCTAAGGTCTTCCTGCAGTTCTCAATATTATGGTTCTATGATTAATATCTGCCTCTGTACCCCATTCCCCTCCCTATTCTCAGGTTCCTGAGCTCAGCTTTATTCTAGAAGACTTGGATTCCAACTGTCTCGATGAGATCTCTGTAACTTCTTCTAGCCTGTTTCCTCACTGAATTAAGATACATAACTCTTCTAAAATCTTTAGGTTACTGGGAACATTAAATGCCTAGAGCAGCCAGCCGGTGTAGCTCAGTGGTGGCGTGTCGACCCATGCACCAAGAGGTCACCGGTTCAATTTCCGGTCAGGGCACATGCCCAGGTTGTGGGCTGATCCCCAGTGGGGGGCATGCAAGAGGCAGCCAATTGATGTTCTCTCTCACTGATGTTTCTCTCTCTCTCTCTCTCTCTCACCTGCTTGGCATATAGCAGGTGCTCAATAAAAGTTAGTTTTGTTCCCCTTCCCTAAGGCAGCAGTTCCCTGCTCCTCTTCCCTGCAATTCCTCAACTGGATCCTGACTCCAGTTCCTGGAAAGGAAGGTTCCTGGGGGCAGAAGCCCCAGCAGTGCTGTCTTTAGGAGAGTCGTATCCTCTCCTGTCTTGCTCCGGGCCCCAAGCAGGAGGGCAGCCACATTCCTTCAGAATATCCCTATCCTCCTACCCTGGTCCTCTCAGGGTCCTCACTTCCCAGGTGCCAGGTCCCAGGCCCAGCACAACCTGCAGTAGCCGGCCCTGGCTGTGGGGTTGGGTTAATTATGCCTTCCTGAGCTTTCTACAGATCAGGGGGAATGAGCCCTCCTCTTACTTGGGCCCCAGAACTCCTTTCTCTGAAGCCAACAGTATTGATGTGGGCCCAAAAGCAGAAAGGTCACTAAGGTTGGTTCATGGTAGCTGGCGGGGGAGGGAGGGAGCAGCGGCGGAGGGGGACACAAAGAGCCAAAAACGGAAAAAACAGCCCCTACTTCATCTCCTGGCTCAGAAGCGGAAACCAGCCACAGCATTGAAGGCCTCTGAATCCTCAGCCCCCAAGAGGATGTTTCTTTCCCTCCCTCTCACCAGAGAAAACATGGGACACCCATCTGCATCGGCTCCAAGCAGGAGCCGGGGCAGTTCTGGGTTACAGCGGACCCAGAGCCCTGGGGGAGGCCAGCACCTGCAGGAGCGAGGAGCGCCCTGCAAGCATGGACACCAGGCACTAAACGTGGGGCACGCCACACCCGCAGAGCCGAGCTGGCTGCGGAGGGGCAGGAGGGAGGAAGCGCGCAGTCTGTGGGCTGTCGCGGGGGCGGGCGGTGGTACGCGCATGTATTCGCTGATGCTTTGTATACGACAGGCCTTTTAAGGTTTGTCTCACCCGGACTTTGTCTCTTCCAACGTGTTTCCTTTAAGCCTTCTCGTCTCACCACTGCCCGCTCCCCAACATTTCCTCCAGTCTCCCAGAGCAAGGCTTCCCATCCTGCCTGGCGGACCCCTCCTCCTCCCCCAGAGACCCCTGCTCCTCTCCTACCTGCGCATTCTGCCCGGCGAGGCTTTGCGCTACCAAAAGGGGGCGCCCGCCCTCGGATCTGACTGCACCCTTGGGACCACAAACGTTTCCTACTCCGTAACATTTGATCTTTAGAAAATCATTATTCATTCAAATGAAAGAAAATCAGCCACTGAAAGAAAAGAATTGTAAGGACGATGGAGTAGTCCTCCAGCCCCTCGGTTTTGCCGATGGGGAAACTGAGGCCTGGGGAGTGACATGATTTACTTCCAGAGCTGAGAAGGCAGCTCACTTTATACTGCACCACCTTTCCCCGTTCCCCCTTATGGCCATAATCCTGGCCTCATGCTCCTCAAAACAGAATTACTTTTCCTTATGTAGTTTCTAACCACCTTCTTTCTGGAATTTTCTCCCTGAAGGACTCTGCGCATGCCCAATTGAGTGATATCACACACACACACTTGAGGAAGCAAAACAACAAACTGGGCTGCCTCAGAATGCTGCACTTGTCCAGAGTCAAGGAGGGTCAGCTGCTCTCTCAACACTCCCTCCGCAGTCCATCTGCTCCTGGCTCAGACCCAGGGTCACAGGCTGGGCCAGGTGGCTGCGTGCCTTCCAGGGTGGCCCTGGCAGGCTGGGACATGACCCTGGGGCATCTCAGGTCCTAGAGGCAGTGGAGGCCAGGGTGCTTCTAACACTTAGCTATTGGTCTGAGACTATACTCAGCAGGAGGCCACCCCAAATTCCCTTTAAAATGAACCTAAGTCTCAATGACAGGGCTGAGGCCAGGCTTGCAGCAGAGGGCAGTCACTAGCCTAATATTGAGCACTCAGTCTGAGGAGAGGAGCTCTGTGCTGACCCTAATCTGGTCCTTTACTAGTTGTATCATCTTGGGTAGGTAACTGAACTCTCTGAACCCTCAATCTCCCCATCTGAAAAATGGGGATAGCCTGGCCAGGTGGCTCGGTTGGAGCGGTTTTCCTTGCACCAAAAAGTAGCGGGTTCTATTCTCGGTCAGGGTACATACCCAGGCTGAGGGTTTGATTGCTGATCGGGGAGTGTATGGGATGCAACCAATTGATGTTTCTCTATCACATTGATGTTTCTCTCCCTCTCTCCCTTCCTCTCTCTAAAATCAATTTTAAAAATTAAATTAAAAAAACATATCCTCAACTGAGAATTTTTTTTAAATGGGGATAAAAGAGTCTTCTTTGCCCAGCAGGTGTGGCTCAGTGGTTGAGCATTGACCCATGCACCAAGAGGTCGCCGGTTCAATTCCCGGTCAGGGCACATGCCCAGGTTGTGGGCCAAGGCCCTGGTGGGGGGCATGCAGGAGGCGGCCGGTCGATGTTCTCTCTCATCGATGTTTCTATCTCTCTCTCCCTCTCCTTTCCTCTCTATCTAAAATCAATAAAGAAAAAAAAAAGCGTCTTCCTCACTTGATCTCAAAGATTAAAGAATAGAGCAAGAGCAGGGCTTCTCAAACTTTAATATGCATTGAAATAACAAGGCTCTCTTTAACATGTAGATTCTGATTCAGTAGGTCTAGGGTTGGGCCTGAGAGTCTGCATTCCTAACTTCCCAGGTGATGCCAGATGGTGATGGAGTAGTGAGGACATAGAACACAACACATTCTGTGAAAGAAAGCCACTCTAGCATCGTTACTGTTAGCATCATGATGGCATTAGTCCTGGGAATGCAGGAGCCTTCTTAAGGCCACCACCTGCCTGTCCAGGTGGCTCTTGTCCTGATTACTCATCATCTCCCCTGTTCCTCCTCCTTTCTCCTGGCCGTTCTTTCGGGATCTGGGGCTCCTCCCGTGCACACAGTAGGGTGCCCAGGCCATAGGAACTCTGCCTTAGAGTCCTCCATTTTTCCTGCATAGGACCTAATGAGAGGGGTTCCAGGATAGACAGGTGGAGTTGCCTGAAAAGAGACCTGGAATGAGGGGAACTGAAAGGAAACCGAAGCCCAGTCCCTTCCTCCCTGGGGCCTTGGTCTTCTTCCTCCTCAGAAGCAAGCAGCTGAGTATGTATCTTATGAGCTGATGCTAGCATGGTGGCCAAGAATCCTGTAGACCACTGCCCACCCCTCTAGGTAACCCCTCACCAGTCAGCATCAGGCAATTCGCAGTGGCCTCCAGGGACCCCACCAGCTTTAAACCTGGCTGGCATCGCCACTGCCTGGACTGCTGCGGCCACACAGGAGGTCTCTGAGGCCAAATTTTGGAGATCAAGGAAGCTTAGGAGTGTTTTTGCCCACCATGCTCAGCACTAAGATTCTGAGAAAGATCTGCCCAATGCAGACAGTCACCCTTGAACCATCTCTTCTCTTTCCCCTCATGTCCCTGGCACTTGTCCACCTCTATCCATCTCTGCTGCCACCTTGCTCATCAGAGCCACTTTCCTCCCCTCCATGTCTGCAGCAGCACCTAAGCACTCATCCTGCCTCTGGGCCCCTTTGTTCATTCCATTCCATTCCATGATCCAGATGGCAAACTGATCTTCCTAAAGTGTAGAGCACATTATGTCAGCCCCTAGAAGGGTGGCCTCAAAGGCTGCCCTGGCCCTGTCTGTTCACCCCTCATCTCACACCTTCTACCTTGCTCTCTCCACTCCAGCCTTGTGGGTTTCCGTCAGGTCCCTGAGTGCCCTGCTCCTTCCCACCTAGGAGCTCTTACACCTGTTCTCCCTCCCTCCCTGTACCACCCCTCACCTGGTGAACCCTAGCTTATCCTTCTGCTTAGGTGTAACAGCCCAGGCCAGCTGGATTCCTGTTATAGTTCCTCAAAGAACCATGTTTATTTTCTCTTAGAGAACTTATCTCTGTGTATAATCACACCCTTTTCAGTGCAGATTTCTCATTAATGTCTGTCTCTCCATCGGACTGTGAGGTCTTTGAGGGCAAGAATCAGGTTTTTGTTCATGAGGGTTTCCCCAGATCTTGGCACAGACCAGAGAGATGTTTAATAAATACCTGTTGATCGAATGAAGAAGGAGTTCCTGAGAAGAAACAGAAATGACAACAGGGAAATCCCAAATGGAAAGCAAACCCTTAAGGTGAAAATCAGCCTTGAAGTTACGATTCCATCCCACCAGCCAGAAAGGAATGCCTGAGTCCTGGGCAGCAGCTGGGTGCCAGTGGTGGTGGGGTCCCAGGAACCTGGGAGTCAGCCAGGATGTGCCCCTAGGGACCAGCACATTTAGCTGGAAAGGCTGACAGGTTCTGTTCTTGCACACCTGGCCTTTTTAACAGGAGGATGGTAGCTATTCCCTTTCCTCCTCTGTTTTACTCCACTAGACCCCTTGAACATTCCCACCAAGTATCAGGACACATCCCAGGAGCAGCTCCGGTGAGGCCTCCCAAGCTGCACTGCAGAATAAAGGGGAGAGTGGAAGGGCACACTGACTCTGAAGCCAGAGACTAGTACAGACTAAATCCTGGATCTGCCACTACGGGTTTGGGGTCCCTGAGCAAGTCACTACATCTCTCTAAGCCTCGATTTTTCCACCTTAAAATGGGGATAATAATTCCTCTTGAAGAAGATTGTTTGGAGGAGTAAAATAATGAACAGAGTACCTCAGGAAACACTTTGTGCATAGCAGAAGCATCATAAATATCAGTTGAATAATAAACGCATGAAAGATATCTTTTTGTAAATTTTGAGATCTCTTTTCTGGAGATGCTCTCAATCCTGCATGAGAATTAGGTTTGGATCCATGCAAAATGAGTTTTGCCAATTAATCAATTTACTCATTCCATCATACACACTTGGAAGGAAGACTTTCTGTAATGAAAATGCACATATGCAAAACAACCTGGCAGGGCCCTGGGAGGATCAAATGTGATAATGTCTGCGAAAGCGCCTTGTAAACTGTGAAGCCCTGTACAAATGCTAGTTGTGTTCATTACTAACATGTTTACAGCTCGGTTGGCCCTGAAATCGCTGGCTTAACCTGAAAGAGAAAAGTGGGCAACTTTCCAGGATTCCAGGTCTAGGCCAAGAAGTCCCTGGAGGAAGAAGAGGCCTGGGCTGGGCAGTGCCCCCCGCCCCCAGTCTGTCACAACCAGAGAGTTTACTCCAGTCATCCAGTCTGTGGTGGGCTCGGGCCATCTGCGCTGGGGAAGGCTCAGTGGGCTTTTAACACCCACAAGGGCATCTGCTGCCCCCGAGCACCTAGGCCAGGGGTACAAACACAGCGATCCCTAAGAGCTACAGATTTTATGGGAGAGCAAGCAGGCCAGGTAGGGGCTGAGGGAAACTGAGGTGCATAACCAGGTGGGAGGAATGGGGACAGCCATCACCCCAATCCAGCAACCACTGGCATTTTACAAACCCACTGCTGCCAGGTCTAGCTATTTTATTTTTTCACAAGAAGCCCAAACTCCAGATTTTTATGTGAAATGTCTTGATTTTTAAATATTGGCAACTAATTTAAAAAAAATTTTTAAATACTACATGGGCCAAATAAAACCTGTGTGCAGGCTGCATCCAGCCAGTAGCCTCCAGGGCACCACCTGGGCAAGGAGACCTTCAGCTACCACATCCAGCCCACGCCTTCAGGGACCTGCTAGGCCCCAAGTCTCCAACCCTCAGGCGAGCCCAAAAGAGGCTGCCCCTTGAGCCAGGGACTCACTTTCTTCTGCAGGGGCTCCTCGGCCATCTTTGGGGGTGCAGCAGCCATTCTCCACAGCTCTGGAGGCTTCAGGCGGGGTCTCAGCTGCACCCTCTCCCTCTGCTGGGGCCCCGCCCTTTTGTCCCCCAGCAGGGCTCCCCTCCTCCGGCTGGGGCTCACTCCGCTTCTCCAAGTCCCCGTTAGGTAACAGTTCTGAGGGGCCTGAGTCTTGGGCCATGGATGGGGACTTGGAGGTCACCGCAGGGTCCTTTGGCGTGTCACTGCTCTCCACCTGGAAAGATGAAGAAACACAGGAGAGGGTTAGACCAGTGGTCTTAGCCTCTTTTGGATCACTCACCCCTCTGAAGTTCTGGTGAAAGTTATAAACTCTCTGTCCAGATAATTTTGTTCACATAAACATTCATGCAATTTTGCATGACATTCACACACTCACAATTTTGCTCTCAGTTTCAAGGGGTTCATGGGATTGACCCCTGAAGTTAAAGGGTCTGTGGACTCCAGCTTAAGAAATGGGAGAAGAATCCAGCCAGGTTTGCCAGCCTTGGACCACAGCCCAAGCTGCACCTCCCACACATACACTTACTGAGGTGACACAGCACTCCCCAGCCTTCTTTAGTCCCTACTGAAACAGAGTCTTCTCATGATAACCCTACTTCTAATCAGGACCCCTCCGCAGAACACCAGCCTGGGCTGATCTGACTTTTGTGCCAGAGCCCTCCCAGCTTTCCTTTTGGTCTCTCAGGGCCTAAATCTAGTGATGAGCTGCCAGAGCAGGAGAGTAAAGGGGGCCCCCCAAAGAAGCATCCCTCTGAGCCCCAAAGCCCAGTACATTCTTTCCCTCAGCTTTGCTACTCCCCCCCCCCCCACCCCGTTCTCCCAGGTGCTCAGATCCCAGCAGAGCCAAGGCTACAGAAAGCAATCTGCAGTCTATACAGTACGCCCTCCCCAGCATACTAATTTGTGGCTGCCCCACAAATTACTCTCAGTTCCCTAATGTGGGCCTTTGGGTTGACTTGCTTTTCGTTGCAGTGAACCTTTGCACTTAGAGCTCTGTTCACCTGTGGATTTCTCACAGGATGAAGTCCCAGAAGTGGACTGGCTGGGTGAGGACCTGCCCATCCAAGCGTGGCCCCAGGTTCCCCCTCCAGAAGTAAATGCATTGGTTTATCCTCAAGAGTGTAAGAACTTGCTATAGGAAGCACATCAAGAGTAATCATAACTGTCCTTTATAAGTATCACTGCATGGTGAGAAAACTCCTTCTCACCCATTACCCCTTTAGAGCCACTCAAGCTCCCTGGGAGGCTCAGAGAATTTTGTGATTTGCTTCAGGTCATGCACTTTGTGAGGACAGGCAGGTGTGAGGACAGAGCAGGCACAGGAGAGCCTGGAGAGCACTCTGTCCTTGGCTATCTGGGGGCAAGTAGGCCCGGATATCTCAGAAGGAATGGAGGTATCCTCTTGAGGTTGAAGAGGCAAGTGTACCCTGTGGTTGGTGCTCTGTCATACCCTCAGGTACCAGGCTGCCATCTGTAACCTGCCCGTCGGGTGGCTTCATCTGTAGAATGCCTGCCCCGAGAAGGCCAGGTGGTATCAGCTCAGCAAACACACAGCTGGCTTGCGACCTCAGGTAAGGTGCTGACTAAGAGGGTGCCTCAGTTTCCCCACCTGTACCACAAGATGACTAGGATAGACCAGTGGTTTTCAACCAGTGTGCCCTAGGAATTTTTAAAACATGCAATACCTGACTATTTAGTCAGGGGCACTGACTTCTTTTCCCTTAGATTTTCAAATAAAAAAAATGACAATAGCCAATACAACAATAGCTGTCTGGTGGGAATAAACCAAAATTGTATCATTTTTTGTTGTTACATTGGCAAAAAATATATTTTTTGGTGTGCTGCAGAATTTTAGTAATTAGTTTATGTGTGCCATGAGATGAAAAAGGTTGAAATCACTGGGCCAGACCAATGGAGGTTTTTTCCTTCTTTTTAAGTTTTTTTTTCTTTCTATTTCTAAAAGTCAGACACGTATATTACAAAAATTCAAACCACACAAAAACGAGTAGTGTTAAAAGATTAATTAAAACTCCTATTTGCATTCCCTACCTTCAAAATCATACCCAACAGGTAAATCATTAATAGTTTAGTGAGCATCTTTTCTAGACTTTTTCCCTACGCACCTACCATCACGTGTAAGTTACATGTTAAATGTATGTATTCACACACTGGCCCAGATTATTTTTCCTAAAAGGACATACTACTCATGCTGTTCTGCAGCTTGCTCCTGCATTTTACAAGCAGACTGGGCCTCTCTCTATCCCTGTGCACATGGATCTGTCTCATGCTACATCACAGCTGCTCAGTTCTCTATTGAGTGGCTGCCCCACAAATTATTCTCAGTTGCCTAATGTGAGCCTTTGGGTTGACCTGCTTTTCGTTGCAGTGAACCCTTGCACTTAGAGCTCTGTTCACTTGTGAATTTCTGCAGGATGAAGTCCCAGAAGTGGACTGGCTGGGTGAGGACCTGCCCATCCAAGCGTGAGTAAAAACGGCCAACCTTCCAAAGAGTTGCACCACTCAAGTGCACCCTGAAAGCCTGAGAGAGCCCTGGTTTCCCCAGGCCTGCCCTGCACAGCCCTGCAATCCCCAAGATGGCTTCTGCTCTAAGGGCCTATGACCTCAACTCTGAGACTGCTACTGTTTGGTGACAAACCCCCAGAGGTGACAAATAGAGACAAGGGCCTTGGGGGAAAAAAATAAAAATAAAAATAAAACCCAGAACTGAACCAGAGTCCTCCTTGGACGAGGCTGCAGGCACACGGGGCAGCATGAGCGTGAGCAGAGGGAACTCTAGGACCCATGCCAAGCTGTTCTCCTGACTGTGGGGCAGCCTGGGGCAGGCCTGCTTCCAGGAAGAGAACCTCCCATGGAAAGCTGCAAATGGGTGCAGTCCTCAGCAGTGGGGGGTGAGGGATGACTGCAGCAAGAGGAAGAGGGGGCCTCCAGTGGAAACAGGAGCGAGAATTCCTCCTCTAAGCTTGGGCACTGAGGGCCAAAGCCAGCAGAGCCAAGAGGTCTCTCTCCTCAGCTGCCATCCCCCCATGTCGGGACCCACATGCTCTGTCTAGGACTCAAACGGTCTTTCCCACCTCCCTGCTCAAGCCAACAGGGCTCCCTAGCCTAGAAAGCCCCTCCCTGGTACAAATCCTCTCACCTTCAAGGCTCTCTCATGTGTGTGAGGAAGTCAGTTGTCCCAGGCAGCCTGGAGAGTGGGGCACGCCTGGGCTGCCTCAGCCACCCCAAGTCTGGCTGCACCAGGCACCACAGAGCCCCAAACGTAGCACTCCCAGGGAGGTGGGCGTGGGGTTCCGGCTGGGCCACTAGGGCTGAGAAGTTTAGATCTCAGCCTATTGCTTACCATGGCGATGTTCCCCTTCCCTCGAGCCACTTGCTGCCCCACAAACACCTCAAGTTGGGGCAGGCTCCTGGCCCCACAAAGCTGCTCAAGAAAACTCCGCTGTCGTTCACTTCCTGCCTGGGAACCACACAGCTTCTGCTCACCCTGGGACTCACTTCCTGTTGACTGCCAGCTCCACAGACAGCCAGGAGTACCTGTTCCGACCCACACTGATCAAGCTCCCCTCCCAGGCCAGCCCTACAGGACCCTTGTTGAAGCAGCGCACACACATCGTCCTCTCAGAGGTGGGCGGATGAGAAGGAAGGGGCGTACTCTGCACAGCCCCAGCCCCAGGGTTAGCACCTCACCCTTCTCTCTTCCCAACTGGGCCATTCTCCATTGCCCATCCTCTCTGGTTCTAGGTGAGCCTGCATTGATCAAAGCTCTGGGATTAGGGGGAGCTACTGACTCCTGCCATGGACCCCTTGATCCACCTTACCATCAAAGAACCCACCCTGAGATGCTCATGGCCCTCTCTTTGGGGCCCAGGGTAACTGGGCAGGTCACTGAGAGGGAGGAAAGAGGTCCACAGGCAAATGGACTAAAGCAACTCTTCAATTCTCTGGGAAAGAGAGCTGGGTGCTCCCTAAAAGGGGCATCTCAGGGGAGAAGAAAAGCATAATCCACACCTGGAAGCCACTGGGAGAGGCTATCCCAGCCAGGCCTGCACCCTTCCATCCCACCTCCACGCCTTCCTCTCAGCTCTCTCTGCTCTCCTCTCCCCTGTTGCCATTGGCTTGTGCCTCTTGGAGGCAGGAACTTTATTTGATTAGACTCAGCATGGAGTAGGGCACTTGGCAGGTGCACAGTACAATATTCACAAATGCTTTCCTTACTGCTGAAGGCTAGGTTCAGAGCGAGAGCAGAAACTCACTTAGAGGGAGTTTCAACTTTGTTGCATGTCAGATCTAACTGTTAAAAATTCTGTTTTTGTTTGCTTTTATTTTTGTAGTTGCCTTGAAAGGAGACACAGAACATTATGAGACACTCGTTTTTTCTGGGGAGAGGAGGGAAGAACAGCAGAAGCCCCTAGCCCTTTCAGAAGGCACCACCTGCAGCTGTAGATAACAATTTCTTCTGCTTCTCACCTATGGGGCTCCGGGAAAGGGAGGGGCAGGAGAGGTGTCAGAATGGGAATGGCAGCAATGAGCACCCTCACTTCTCTCTTGGGTGGGTGGGTGGGGGCAAAGATTTGAGTCAAGCTTGATCCTGTCACCTACTGTGCACCTACCCACGCCCATCATGCCTCACTCTGGATCTTCAAACCCTGCTGGCCACCTCCTGGGGGCCCTCAAAATTTGTTGACTTTTGCCTGCCTTCCAGGCAAGACCCCTCCACTTGGGACAACTGCTTCCTGCTTCTCTGTTGCCTACTACCCACTCCTTGGGCTTCTCCTGTGAGCAGTTTATTCCAAGTTGGTGAAGGCAGTGGCTCTCAATGGGGGGCGATTTTGCCACAGAGGGCATTTGGCAATATGTCTGAGATATTTTTGGTGGTCACACTGGGGTGGGGCAGACTGCTGGCGTCTTATACATAGGGGCTAGGGTACTGCTAAGCACCCTACAAGATATAGGACAGTGCCCACAACAAAAAGTTATTTATTCAGCCCAAAATGTCAATGTCAAAATGTGCTGTTGAAAACCCCCCTGGCTGAGGGTAGGGGCACTGACCAGGGACTGCCTTTTTTCTAAGGACCATTGAAAAAAACAACAATTTTAGCCTGGCCGGAGTGGCTCAGTTGGTTGAGCTTCATGCACCAAAAGGTTGCCAGTTCGATTCTCAGTCAGGGCACATACCTGGGTTGCAGGTTTGATCCCTAGTTGGGGAGCATATGGAGGGGAACCGATCTATATATCTCTCTCACATCCTTGGGTAAGGATTTAAAAAAAAAAAGTAAATTTAAAAAGAATACTTTAAAAAACATTGTGGTAAAATATACATAAACCAAAATTTACCATTTTAACCATTTTCAAGTATACAATTCAGTGGTATTAAGTACATCCATATTGTTGAACAACCATCACCACCATTCATCTTCGGAACTTTTTTATTATCCCAGACAGAAACTTTGTATCCAATAAACAACTCCCCACTCCCACTGCCCCAGTCCCTGGTAACCACTATTCTACTTTCTACCTTCTAAGGAACATTTTATTTATTTTTTTATTTATTATTATTTTTTTTTATCCTCACCTGAGGACATTTTTTCATTTTTTGCTCAGATAGAGTGGGAGGGAGAGAGAGGAAGAGAGAGAGAGAGAGAAACATCGACATGAAAGGGACACATCGAGTGGCTGCCACCCGCACGACCAACCAGGGCCGGGGACAAACTGCAACCGAGGTACATGCCCTTAGCGGGAACCGAACCCGGGTCTCTCTATACTGCAGGCCGACGCTCTAACCACTGAGCCAAACCGGCCAGGGCTAAGGAACATTTTAAAGTCACCTGCCTGTCTGTCTGTCTGTCTCTCACACACACACAAACCTGGGAGGGATCTGTGCTAGGCCCTGGTCTTTGGAGACCTCGGCCTGGCCCCCACCCCCAGCTCCCAGAGCCTCAGTGGGGTTGGCAGGCTGCTGGTCCCAGCCTGGCCCCAGGAGTGTGGTTAAAGTCCACTCCAGTGTTCCCTCTGTATTCCAGCCACTGCATGCTCGTTTGTTTACAGAGCACTTCCACATCCTATCTCAGTGTAGCACTCCTGATACTGTACCTAATTATTTGTTTACTGTGTGTCTCTCTCCTAGACTGTGAGCTTTGCCTCATTTATCTTTTCATTTGTCTCCCTTCCGACCACTCTACCTATAGCTCCCAGTACTAAGCACAAGACCCAGCACAAATACGGTTATATGGTTAATAAATTTAATTATCACAATTATTCTGATGGGTAGTGTTACCCCCACTTTCCCGAGGACAGAGACTCCAAGGCTCACCTCAGGTCACACACTTTCTAAGTGGTAAAGCTTCCAGAATGACCCAGGTACAGGAGAGGCATTTGAAAACCAACTCCTGCTCTGGGTTGAGTCTCTGGAAACCTCAAATCCCAAGGGTTTCAAGGAGGAAAGAAGCTTTGATGGGCCTAAGCAGGGCCAGGGGAAGGCTGGGGGAAGGCTGCTGGCTGTTTCCCTGGCAGCAGCCATTGCAAGGAAAAGCCAGCGGCAAAGCAAAGCAAAGCAAAGCAAGTAGGAGCCTTCTGCAGTGAACCTGTCCAGGCCAAAGCCAATTCCCCAGCCCCCAGCCCTGCTCCCTCACTGCCCTTTTGCTAGAAATCTGCTCTGAACCCCAGAGCTCCCACCCCTCCCTCACAGGTAAGGCCTTGTCTCCCAAGGTGGGCAGAGTTCGACAGCTCCAAATAAGGAAGTGATTTTGGAGAGGCCCTTTACTATAGTTATAATATTCACACACACAAAGCCTAGCAAGTAAGAAGTAAGGAAAACAATACATGGGAAACAGGGCTCAGGCACCTGTGGGTACAGGAGCCCATTCACCTGGGCCCAGGTGTGGAGGGGGAGGCCCGGAGGCCCTGGAAGCCCCCAGAGGTAGAAGCCAGGGTCCTGGGTTGGCTCTGGGCACCTGACTCACCCTCTAACCCAGTGATGGGGCTGTGGCTGAAAGGGCCTTCTCCCCCTGACCCCGAGGCAGCTGTGGAGAGGGAGGCCTAGAGGCCAGCAGATGCAGGGATGGCCCTTCACCTGCCTGTCCTCCGCCTCACCTCACCCTCCCTGACCTTCCCCATGTTACAGCCACTGTGCCTTTAAGGCCCTTGGCAATGCTCAGCTCTGTGCCAGCCAGGAACCCTGGTGTCAGGCCAGCATTGGCCTCTTGATTAAAGACACACAGACACACAATCTCTCTCTCTCACACACACACACACACACACACACACACACACACACACACAGAGTTATGCACCACCGTCCAGAGCTACCCGCCCACCCTGCATGACCAAGATGCCACAAAGTGATGTCAACAAAATCACAGTCCCCTTCCACTCACACCTGCAGATGATTCCAGTTCCTTGGCTCCTGCAGGCCCATCAGCCCCCTACCAAATCCTGGATTTTCCCAGGTTGACTCCAGTTTCAGGAAACAGCCACACAGTCCACTTAAGCAGGGCAGCCCTGCCCCACAAGTGTTGGCTCTCTGCCTCTGCTCCAGGCCTTCCTGCAGCCCCTTCTCTAGAAGCCCTCTGATCTGACTGGCCGGAAGTGGCCTTGAGACAGGGAGAGCCAGAGAGGTCCACCCCATGCCTACTCCCAAGAGAGGTCCCAAATGCCTCCCTATTCAGCCTCCCTGGGGTGAACGGAGCCAACCTCCAATACTTCTGACCCCTCCAATTTCCTTCT
Source organism: Tadarida brasiliensis (assembly GCA_030848825.1). Taxonomy (NCBI): domain Eukaryota; kingdom Metazoa; phylum Chordata; class Mammalia; order Chiroptera; family Molossidae; genus Tadarida; species Tadarida brasiliensis. Next base: position 63,926,651 of record CM061270.1, on the reverse strand, counting down.
CCCTAGTGGAGCAGCTAAAAGGGCTATCAGTGGGGTCAAGGAACCAAAGACCAGAGACCAAAGAGGGCTAACTCTGGAAAGTTTGGCCCCAGTCTGGGCAGCCACCTCGAGGTTCAATTTCCCTCACCATTTAGGCTGGGAACTGCCTTCCCACTCTCCCCCAGAGATCTCTCCACCAGGTTCTACCATGCCTACATGCGTGCACGTGCGTGTGTGTGTGCGCACGTGGCTCAAGTTGAGAACTTCAGGGTTCAGCAAAGCCTTAGAGGTTGGTCACTCAGTCCTTGCTCATGCTGGTCATGGCAAACAGATGCAAGAATGAACATGCCTAGTGAGTGGCCAGCCCACTCGGGGTTCCGATTCCAACAGGGACACTTGTCCACCTGGAAGAGGGCCTGGCTATGCTCTTTGAAGTCAACCTCAAAGGATTTCAGGGCGAGCTGAAGGCTTCCTTGCAAAAGCCATTATGTATAGAAGATCCATGCATTTAAGTAAATCTCTTTTGAAGTTCTCTATTTTCAACCTCTAGCATCCATGCCTAGGGTGACAGGTTTGGTAAGAAGGGAATGCACCATGGGAAATGGCGCTTTCTTTTCTGTGCTTCATGTACCTTTCTAAAGTTTCTAATGGGTACCTCCCCACCCCCACCTCAGCAGTGGGGTGTGCTCATCCTGCCCCACCCTGAGACATGATTTCATAGCTTTAATCACATCCCCTCTCGGCCTTTGTCTCTCTAGACTTGAGAGTCATAATCTCTTTAGTCTGTCCTCACTTGGCAGCCTTGCCTCCCCCTTGATCAGTTTAGCTGCCCTTCTTTGGAGCTTTTCCAGCTGGGTTGTATCTTTCCTGAGGTGGCAGAACTGAAACACAAAATCCCCTAGGTGAGGATGATGAAAGAAAACCAGTGTCAACAACCCTGCCCAGATGCATGTGCCGGCGAGTGCCTGCAGAAGCAGGAGCGGTGCAGGTGCAGCTGGGCTCCAGGGCAGCCGGGACCCCAGGGAACGACCGACTTTTGCTGGAGGTGGCCCTGGAATGTGTAACTCTGGGGAAGGGGCCAGGGAGGGATGAAAATAGAGAGGGATTTTTGAAAAAAAAATAGAACAGAGATTAGGGATTTCACTGATATGCTCCCCAACAAAGACTGGCAATGTAGAGGGCCCATGACAAAGCTGCTCCCTTACAGAAGTCTCGATCTCTGACGATACCACTAACGCCATGGCTGAGGTCTGGGAACATCTGTTCTCCCCACTTCCTCTCCCTCCTCTGGAGTGGCCAGCAGCGCTGGCTCTGCCAATTCTGTCCCACCACCACCTTCCCCAATGGGGTCTGGGGGTGTTTTCTGGCTCTCCCCCACCTACCCTCCTATCTCCCAGCATTCTTTTGTGCTCAACCCATCATGCTCATCGTTGCCAGGGCCAGCTTCCCAAACATGACTCCCATCACTTCATGTCCCCCACCCCCTCAAAAACCTTCCAGATAAATACAACACATTTTGGGGAGGATAAAGTGTAAATCACTCAGGCTGCCTCAAACGGCCTCTCCAACCAAGATGGAAACCATTGTTCTTAAATGAAACCCTATTCCACTCACCCTTTGGCCTCCCCACAACATGTTGTGCCCATGTGCTCATTCCCCTCCACACCTTCACTCAGGAAGGAAAGCAGTCTCTTACTTTTCCCTTGACTTCTAAACGTTACCTCCCTTCTAAGGCCCAAGTCCAGCCCCACTCCCAACATGTCTTTGCACTTGACATCCCGCCCATGGGCCAGGATCTTCGGTACTGAATGCCATTAGTGGGTGCTGATCTGACCCATCAGACAGGAGGATGAGCAGATGAATCTGCAGGACAGTCACAAGAAAAGCCTCTAACCTTGTGAGAAATATGACAGCCCTGTTTTCTTCACACCTTCAAAAACATGTTAAGACAGGGGAGTGGGCAACAGGGTGCTGATGCGGGCTCAGGCAGGGAAGCCCCCTGAGGGGCTGGCCAGGGGCTGGAGCCCAGGAAGGAGACTCTTTCAGGAAGTTTTTGTTTTTTGTTTTTAAAATTTATGAAGGAAATGCAAGTTAACATATCAGCACAAATACCCCAGGGATAACTCAGCTTCATTTTCATTTCACAGATTGCCTTACACAAATATTTTTCTAGTGAAAAGTCACGATTTTGCTACTGAGTGCCACAGTGTGCTTTGACTCATATTTCTTCCCAGCTAATCAAAGGGTGTGAGGACGCCCACCGGGTCCTGCACAAAATGTGGACCGCTTCACGAATGTGTGTATCATCCTTGCTCAGGGGCTTGCTCATCCTCTCTGTATCCTTCCAATTTTAGTATGTGTGCTGCCAACGCCAGCACTCTTTCAGGAAGTTTTGTGCATAAAAATAAGAGGGCACCAAGTCACTGAGTCAGGGTTCCAGGGGTGAGCAAAGGAGCTGTTCTGACCAGGACACAAAAAGGGGATCTGAGCTCTGTCTTAACTTGGAGATGAATTGAAAGGTCATATCAGGTTGGAACACGAGCCAGTACTGCAGACTCCCAACAGCTGAGTTAAACTCTACCCAGCTGGCTTCTGCTGCAGAGGAATGGTTCCCTAACTTCCCACAGTCTGTACCCCCGTCTTTGGCTCTGAAGTGGGGCAGTTTTGCCCTCTGGAACTCACTCACTCACTCACTCACTCACTCACTCACTCAGGCGTTGTGTTGGAGGTTCTGCTTCAACGTGGAGTGAGTAACTGCTGGCTTTGGGCCGGGCTGGCTGAGCTCAGCGCCTGCTCCCAGCCCCCTCCTTCTCCTCCTCCTCCCCCTTCCCCGCCCTCCCTTTCTGGGTTATTCTTAGCAAGAGGTGACCTCAGAGTGCTCCCACGGAGCAAAATTAACCCTGGAGGAAGTTGGTGGGTATAAATCTTCAATGAATAAATACATACAGCTAGTAAATAGGGCATGGAGCCCTGAAGGGCTGGTCATCCCCTAGGATCTGGTGGGCAAGGGCAGAAACTGTCCCTCCTAGTACCCCAGCTGTAGCCAGCACGAAGGACAAAAGCAGTGGCAGGGCTCGTCTGGGCTTGTGACCAGGCAGGAACCAGCTTCGGACAACCTCACTTCTTACTCTGTGATGTCCTTGGGAGCTGGTGAACAGGAAGATGCCTCTTCCGCCCACCCCCGATGCTCACACCCACACGCAGGCTCACACTCTCGGCCAGCAGACACCAGCTCAGCATGCCACTGGCCAGCCCACAGGCCTTAAGTCCAGGTGCCAGCTCCCTTCCTAAGCCCCGCCCAGCCCTGCAGCGGCTTCCTGTTTCCTGTTGCAGGCTCTGATCGCAAGCATCTTGGCTCTGAGACCAGTGCCGCAGACCATGCCGTGCCCGGTTTTAATGGGCCCACCTCTCACTCCTCAGACCAACACAGCCTTACCCACTTTCCCATGGGCTCTCTGGTATTTGGGTCAATCACCCCCCTCAGTTATATTTTCTCTTTATGCTTTTTGGACCAGGTCTACACACTTTTCCAAACAGCCCTGCGTTCATATATTAACAATTAAATTTTTGGATACCCTGTTTTCCGGATGCCCTGACTGGAGAGGAGAGGAAGGACAAGCACTGCGGGCTTTGCAGTTGGGAGGTATGAAGTCCATCCCCTCTGAACCTCAGTGTCTTAATCTGAATGTGAAGAGGGTAATAACAGCGGACAAAGGCAGTGGCAGGGCTCATCTGGGCTTGTGACCATGCAGGAGGTTTGTGACCAAACTTCTCACAGGTTTGTTGTTAGCATCACATGAAGTCATTGTTGTAAAGGCCTTTGTAGGCAATAAAGTGCAGCACAGCTCTGAGCACCTATTCACAGCCTCTGTCCTCAGTGAGGTAGGTACACAGTGCACTATGGCTCACCTCTGCGATTACAATGTTGGTGGCACTAAACAACAAGTCTCATGGAAGAGATGGGCTCTTTCTACCTGCTTTTCCAGCTGTCTAGGGTTAGAGGCTAGGTTTTGGCTTTTGTTTTGTTTTAATTCCCAATCCATCAAGAATGTTACTTTTGTGAAATACAAAATCATGCACTTGGATGTAGCCACAGTATCAAATTGATTTTTTAAAAAAAGTTTCTATGCCCAGCTGGTGTGGCTCAGTGGTTGAGCATCGACCCATGCACCGAGAGGTAGCTGGTTGGATTTCGGTCAGGGCACATGCCCAGGCTGTGGGCCAGATCCCCAGTGGGGGGCATGCGGGAGGCAGCCAATCGATGTTCTCTTTCATCAATGTTTCTATCTCTCTCCCTCTCCCTTCCTCTCTCTCTAAAATAAAAAAAATAGCCCTGGCCGGTTTGGCTCAGCAGTTAGAGCGTCGGCCTGCGGTCCACAGAGAGACCCGGGTTCGGTTCCCGCTAAGGGCATGTACCTCGGTTGCAGTTTGTCCCTGGCCCTGGTTGGTCGTGAGGGTGGCAGCCACTCGATGTGTCCCTTTCATGTCGATGTTTCTCTCTCTCTCTCTTCCTCTCTCTCCCTCCCACTCTATCTGAACAAAAAATGAAAAAATGTCCTCGGGTGAGGATAAAAAAATAAATAAAATAAAATAAAAAAATTAAAAAAAATAATAAAAGTTTCTAAATGCTTACTCTCAAATTCTATACAGAGAGGTAACAGTTTGTAGACCCTTGTCAGGTCTGCAGACTACTGCCCACCAAACACATGATATGTGTGTGTGTGTGTGGGGGCAGCGGCTTACAGCTTGTCTTTTATTTCTTGGTGTTCATTGTGATTAATTTTACAAACAGTTTAAAAGGGAGAGTCAGTGTGGGTCGCGATGGCTGAACTGGGCTGCATGTGCAAGACAGGCTTTGATGGGCTGAGGCTCTGGCAGGCAGGAAAAAAGAGAAAAGGCTGTGAAACATGCTTGATGTGTTCAGGGAGCAGCAAGAAGATAGGATTTCTATGTTTCTGTGGCAAGAGGTGGATACTGAGCACCAGTACAGGGGCAGGAGAGACTCCATGGTGAGGAGCCAGATGGAGCCAAATCTTGTTCCATAAGAAATAGAGTCCCTGGAGATTCCTGAGCAGAGATGTGCCACAGACTGTATTTAGTAGAATTATATGTGGCCTCCTTTCTAGCTCTCTAGGTTGAAAGCTAAGTCTTATTGATCTATGTGGCCTCCCCCACCCTGGTAGGTGCTCAGTAGCTATAAAGTATTTGTCCTCGAGGGAGAAAGGGCTAGGGGTTGGGAAACCATCCTGGGGGCACGTGGGGTCTGGTCTGGGTGAAGGTGCAGCCAGGAGGTAGGTGTAGGAGCAGGAATGAGTGGAAGGCACCCAGGGACAGATTGGCCTTGGGGGCAAAGATTTCCTAACTTTGGGGCGGGGGTGGGAGTGGGGAGATGGTGAGGACACCAGTAGATGTATCTCATGCAACCTTTGCTCAAATAAAGAGCCCAGCCTGCAGCCAGGTTTTCTTCTTTTGCTTCCCAGCACTTCTCCCTCTATTCCACCTGTTGGGAATTGGGCCAAGCTCCCTCCCCTTTCCAGGCTAACTGGATAACACACACTCAGCTGCTTAAAGCTCCCTGGCCAATCATTCTCAGGGCCACAGCTGCACCAGGTCCCCAAGAAACCCTCTCTGCTGTGCTCCTCTGCCAGGGAAGGGAGGAGGCCAGGGCAAGCACTTGCTCCACAAGTGAGTCAGATGGCCTATGGGCCAGGGGACCATAGGTTGACTGACCTCTAGCTGCAGCGGGAATTTCCTCCTCTGCACCTTCCCCCCTCCCCACTCCCACCTTGGACCTGCTGCCCAGGAAGGGCTGTGCTGGCTGTTTTCTTTGGGGTCAGTCTTTCTGTTCCCCCAATGTGCAAGGAGCCTTTCACAACAGCTGCCTCGGCTCCCTACCTCCCCAATCAGCCTTGCCTTCCCCATGCTCTCTCTCTCCCATTCTGGGCCTCTCCTGAGGTGTCACCTAGAATATGGCCTGGACCACATCCAGACTGAGACCTGCACAGCCTCCTACCAGAGCTGTTGAGAAGCCCGTGCTAGGCTCCTGCCCGAAAGGCCTTGTGGACACTGGCCCCACTGGCCCCTGCAGGGGAGCAGGTATATTATACTGTCAGCCCTGCACATTTGGACTCCACTTTGCTGTTTGCAAAGCACCACTGGAGTGGACAGGGCAGGTATTACTAGTGGCCATATTTTACTAATATACAGAAGTTCAGAAAGGTTCAGTAACTTGTCAAGATTACACAGCTGGGAAGTAGTCTATCCAGTGCTGTTTCTTCTGTCAAACTGAGGTTGCTGTGGCCTCCTGAAGAGAAGTTTGGCCAGCCAAGGGCAGGATTGACTTTTGCTAAGCACTAACTAGCTCTTTGGTGATTGAACCTAGTTGATTCTCACAGGGATCTAGGAGGAACGCATGCTTATCATCTCTATTTTTTAGAAGGGGAACCCAAGGTTCAAGGTTACACAAGTGGTCAATGGTGGAGCTGGGATTTAAACCCAGGTCTGTTGGACTCCAAAGACAGAACTTTTCCTTCCACACTGGGCCCTGTTCCAGGCTGGGAGCAAATGACTCACTGACCCTTCCTCCACTCAGCTGCGCCCCTCTCACTTCTCATTTGTACATTTCCGGACACATTCCACATACTACCTCCTTGTACCCTCTGCTCCCCCCGCCCCAGGCTTCACCCCACCTCTCAGTGATGTACCCTTCCACTGGTTCCAGGGACTCCCAAGGAGAAGTCAAAGGGTTGCAAGGTCTTTATTTGCGATATGTGGGGGGCTCTTGTCCCCAGCACTCAGATCGGGGAAGTGGGTCATGGACACACATGCAGATGTGGAATTACCAGTGGTCTCTGACTCAGCCTGGCTCCCCCACCTACTCCAGCCTGCACTGTGCCCCCACCTTCTCCCACTAGGTACCCTATGGGAGAGGAAAACAGAGGGGCACCCTGGGAATCTGTACCTTAGGGTACAGCCTGGAGTCTGCTGCAAGCTGGACATTCCTTCAGAGTCCCCTGTTTTATCTTTCAACTTCATGTGAATTTTTCATTCCAGGCCATAAAATATTCATGTTTGCTTTAATATTAAAATGTCTAAAATTACTTACCAGTTAAATGACTTCCATTCTGCCCCACCCCCACCTCCTCTCCCTCCAAATCTTCAAGCAGAATTGGGAGTGGTGCACTTTAGCAGCAGGCAGGTTCCCAAACCCCTGGCTCTGTGAACCGCCCCCTCAGGTCCAGCTGTTGCAGCCCTGCAGCCCTCCCGCCCTCCCACCCTCCCTCAGCTGTCTCCTTGTGCTTCAGCCACCATTCACCCTGACTTGGCCCAAGGGAGAAAAATCCTGTCCTGCTGAGAACATTTCCTTGAAGGGCCCAGTTACAAATCCGGAGCTCCTGGCTCCTCCTTACCTCCATGCTTCCAGTTTCCCATTCCCAGCTGGAAGGGACTAAAAGAAAGGAACCAGCTGTCTCTGGCTGGTTCATGGAGGCAGGCTCCTACAGCCCACAGGCCTTGTCCTCCAGACCACTCCTCATCTTGGGAACCCCAGATCTCTTCCTAGACTGCGGCAAGGGCACTTAGCTGCCGGGGCTTGTGGGCCAGCCTGTGGCCTACACTTCCACAAGGCTTAAACAGGGCCCAGCTCTCATTTTCCCTGACAAAGGGACTCCTCAGCCTGCCTCTATTCTCTACTCATTTTGATCAGACTCCCAGACCTCAGCTCCCTTCCTCCTGATTCTCCAGGTGGGGCTGAGGCCCAGGGTGGGTGTGTACATGGGGAGGGAGGGGCCTGTGCAGGCAGGTTAGGCAGAAGCAAGTTCTGCCCTGTCAGGATTCTTGCTGCCCTTTCAGAAGGAAGCTGGGAGTCAGGAGCCTGGTTCAAGTCCCTGCTCTGCCCAAACCCACAGTTCCATGATGAAAAGGGAAGTCGTGAGAGTGGTTTAGGGGCTCAACGAATGAGGAAGCGGCCACGTCACATCACAGTGTCTTCTTTTTTTTTTTTAATCCTCACCCGAGGACATTTTTCCATTTTTTGTTCAGATAGAGTGGGAGGGAGAGAGAGGAAGACAGAGAGAGAGAGAAACATCGGCATGAAAGGGACACATCAAGTGGCTGCCTCCCACACGACCAACCAGGGCCGGGGACAAACTCCAACCGAGGCACGTGCCCTTAGTGGAAATGGAACCCGGGTCTCTCTGGACCACAGGCCGACGCTCTAACTGCTGAGCAAAACCGGCCAGGGCACATCGCAGTGTCTTAACATACCCAGGGCCCTGCAAGACACACATGACCGCGTGTGTGCATGTGTGTGCTGGGGGATTGCCATGACACTCACCAGAGGGTGCTTGCGCTTCCTCCCAGGCCGCCCCACCTTCCGTGCAGTTGTGCTGGGCTCCTGCCGCTCCTCCTTGCCACGTGCCTCCTCCTGCTCCTCTCCCTCCTGCAGGCAGACACAGCCTGTGAAGCCACTGCTGGATCCAACAAGCCTCCTCCCCGTCCCACCCAACAACAGCCACACTCCCTGGCCTGTGCCATGGTGGTCAGGGATGAACTTCAGCCCCTTCTGCCTGGAGAAGCTTGAGCCACTCTTAGAGCCTCATTTGAATATACCCTTGGGGGACTTAAGGGCAGTCCCCGATGCCCCAGCAAATGCAGCTCTCCCTCCTGGTGGCCACATTTCTGAACTGCAGAATCATGACCGAGGCACTGACAAAGAACTTGTTTCTGGATATGAGTTTATTTATACCAAAAAAAAAAAAAAATCTTGCAAAAATTAAAAGAATCTTACAAAAATTAAACTAGATATCTATTTACTGAATCATCTTTATTGAAAAGAATAACATCACAAGAAAAGAAATATTAAATTTAGTAATGAATATTAGAAGTACATGCAACACGTGGAATGAGGACTAATGAAGACAATGAGGACTCTTACAGCTGCTGTAAATATCAAATATATCTTGAAGGGTTTGTGATATAGCGCTGGCATTACATATGCCTGTCACCTCACAGGAACATCTCAGGGATGTCTTGTTTCACCTTGATCCCCCTCATTCACCAAAATCTAAAATCTAGACCAGAAGTTTGGTTTTGCTACCCACACCTCACCCAGCTGGGCCCTGCTAGTCTGGGGCACAGAGAATAAACCTAGAAAGTCCTCCTGCCTCGCCGCTCCAGTCTGGCCACAAACCACCCACAAGTCACTTCTGACTCGGCTGGCTCCAGCATGACTAATCATGAGCAGAATGTTGGGAAAAGACAGAGAAAGGGACCCTCACTCAGCAGAGGCACCACAGGCTGCTCTGATATCACCTCTGTGATGTCAGGAGCCAAAGATGGCTTGGTGGCCTCCCTGGGGAGGGTGCCAACTCAGAGTAGTGCTGGTGCCATGGAGGAGAAAGGGAAAGTGCACAGGTTCCCTGAGGATTTGATCGAGAGGGCCATCAACGTTCCACTCAACTTTCATTTTCTGTGGTTTCAAAAGAGCTTCTGATATGCAATTAATTTCCAGGTTTTGGTGGGACCTGCAGGCAGAAACCTGCTGTGACCAGTTGTAGACACTGGACCATCCATGCATTTGAGGCACATCTGGGGAACAGACCGTTCCAGGAGGAAGATCTTGGGGCATCAGAGCTGAGGTTCTGGAAGTCCTTCAAAGAGATGCAAGTAGAATATGAACAGAGGTGCCAGACCTTAGCACCAAGTGGAGGCTACAGTCAAGTTGGAGGGAGGGCAGAGTGCACAAAGGAGATGGAGAGAGTTCAGAGGAGCAGGAAGAGGACACCAGGGTACTATGGATGCAAGGACGGAGAGAGCTGCCAGCCCAAGAGGCCAAAGTCATCAGATGCAGAGAAGTCAAGGACAAAGTGGTATGACTCAGGGTGGTGATGGTCGACATTACAGAGAACATTGTCCATAAGCTGTGCAGTGAGAACTGAGGGGCTAGAGACAGGCTGAAGAGACAATTTAAGGAATCCAGCCAATAAAGGTCTGAAAGAGAAGCCAGGGAGCCTGGTGCCTGTCTGTGGGTGAGAGGGGAGGGCACCGGGCCAAGTGGTGAGCTCTGGGGTTCTGTGAGAGCTCTGGGAGGCCTGGGCTAAGGGGCACCCAAGGGCACATGCCCCAAGGTAGACCAGGCCTGCTGGTTCTGAGCTGTCTTCTGAGACCCGACAGACACCCCCACTTAAGAAAAGATTGCTTGGAACTCAAAGAGAGGAAATATTACCAATGCAGCTTAGTGTTTGTGAAGTTTTCAATTGGATCTATAAAACTATAGTGAATTTCAAGCTGAGGTGGTACCTTTGGTCTGACTTCACCACTGCTGAATGTGTGCAGTCTGTATCCTTCTGAGCAGGTACCTCAGTACTTACAAAACAATCAGAGTCAATGTGAAGTCATGGAAGTCACAGGGCCTACAGCAAATCAAAGTGCACATGAGTCCATTTGCTAGTTATAGGACAATCCTCTCTGAGCCTGTTTCCTCATCCATAAAATGGGTGTCCATTCTGCCTGCTTCACAGATTTTTAAGAGGACAGATAAACAAATGGTTTGTCTCTTGTCTATCTTGTTTACTGCTGTATCTCCAGAGCCTAGAACAGGCCTAGCACTAAGCGGGTGTTCCTCATGCTCCCTAGATGAGAGGGCTTACATATTCCCAGGCAGCCGAAGGCTCACCCAGCCCCCGCACTTGCCTGGAGAGCACTAGGCCAGAACCCATGCAGCCTCTGGCCATTCCTAGTGTCCAGGTCCATGGGACTGGAAAACACAGGGCAGCAGACAAGGGGGGGTGCCGAAGTGGATCAGCCTGGGCAGCCATGGGGTCTAGAAAGACTCCTCCTGCCCAGCAATCCTGGCTCTGAACCATTTATTTAACAAACTGCACTTCTTACAGAGGGTTCATTTGATTTTCCCACTTTTACTCTGAAGTAATCAGAGATGTGAAATCCAATCAAAGCCTCTGATCAGCAAAAAGGAACCACGATTACCACACAGAAATGACCCAAAAACAGATAGTTGACATTTCAGGACCAGCAAGCCCCAGCTTTCATCGGCATGTGGAAAAAGACTTTGGGGGCCCCTGATAGGCAACCCCTATGCCATCTGCAGCCTTACTGTTATTCCTCACCTTACGCCACATGTTCTCAGCACAATTTTCCCCTGTTGAATTCAATTCAGTGCAACACACCCCAGGAGGAAGGGGTGGAATGCCCTGATGCCACACCACCTGTCCAGGTCCTGACTTGTTGAGAGTGTGGGGATCACCAGGGCAGGCTGCCATGTACTGAGCCTATACCTTGGGCCATTGTGGAGCAAGGTGCTTTATGCCTGGTCCAGCATTCAGGCCTCGGGCACTCCTGGGCTGTGCTTGAGGAAATCAAATGTTCACAAGAGCCTGGGTTAGGACTCGCACCCAGGTCCGAGTGACTCCATGTTCTTTCCATCAGGCCCTGAAACACCGCCAACATATCATTCTTCCTCGATGTAGTCACAAGTCACGGGGCAAAGAGGAAGGTGATACCTTCTGCTCCAAGCCTGACTGTGTTCACACGACCAGTTAGGGGGATAACACACTGAGAAGGGTGAGCAGGTGGCTTGGGGCCGCGTCCCTCAAGGAGGCGAGGCGTAGCAAGGGGTTCATTCTCACATCTGTCATGGGATCCATTTCATTCAATATCTTTGCTGATGGGTTGAGCAAAGGAATTTAAAATATGCTTATCAAATCTGCAAGTAGCACTGAATTAGGAAGCGTCGCTAATACTCTGAAAGGGAAGAATGTGATTTACAGGGACTTGGAGCAGCTGGAAACCAGTAACACATTTAGCAAGAACAGATCTGAGCCCAGGTTGGTTTCCTCATCTGTCAAGTAAGGGAACTAATTAGTCAATCCTTCCACTGGGAAGTGACAGGAGGGGGCTGAAGTTCTACTTAGGTGGGCTTTGGGAGGGCAGAGGCAGGCTGGACTATTTGCTCTGCTCTGTACTCACAAATAACTTCAATAATATTTAACCTTCCTGGGTCCTGCTTTCCTCACCTGCAAACTGAGGATAATAATATCTACCTCACAGTGATGTTACAGTAAATAAGATAATATATGGAAAATTGACATGTGACACTTACTCAAGAACTGCTAACCTCCTCCGCTCCCACAGCACATCCTGGTCAAAATATTCACAAAAAGTGCATCACTGCCTCCTCGCATGTCCTCCTTCCTGCCCCCAGGCAAATCCCTGCTCACTGCCCTGCATGTGCAACCATCACTCACTGCTATAGACACCCCACATCTGGCTGTTGCTGTTGCAGTGAGATACTCAGGAACACTGGGGCTCCATGATCTTTCCAGAATGCAAAGCTGATTATGTCACTCTGCAAAGCTTAAGCCCTTGCTGAGGGGTTCCCAGGAGCCTGTAGGATCAAGCCAAGCTCCTTAGCCTGAGTGAAGGAAGGTCCCTGAGGATCTGACTGGCAGCCTTGGTCTCCTCTCTTCACTGCCTTCCTCCCACCTGTGTCCAAACAGACTATGCCAGGTGCAAAAGTGGGCTGCTTCCCTCCCCGGTGCCTTAGCATAGACCCTTCCTTCTATACCAACGACCTTTCCCTCAGGTGGACCAGCAAACCCTGAATTTTCCAGCTTACTTCCTGGATTCCCTTCCCCTGGACCTCTTCTTCCCATCCCCCACCTACAATGAGTTTGTAGGTCCTTCTCCTGTAGCACCCACTACCCTGCACTGCAACTGCTGGCTACTGTCCTAGCCAGGCCACCAGCTCCTTGAGGTAAGGAACTGTGTCTTATTCACCTTGGCACCCCCAGTGCCTAGACCGATGCACCTGACATGGGGAAGGCACTCATAAATACTTGATGTGTGACTGTCACATAGTAGGTGCTCAGTAAATGAATCCATACACACAGAGAGGCATACACACAAGTCCACAGACCTGCACAGGTACAACCATGCATAAGGCTCCAGTGCCGCTCTGATCAGTATGACTCCAAATCAAGAAACAGGATAACTAAAATGTACTTTCTAGGCTTAAATGTAATCATGTCACTTTCCATTTATGTAACTCTTTACAGCTTTCAAAGCATCTTCACATTTGGTGGCCTGTTAGATTAGGTAGCTACCATCAGCCCCTCTCAACTTCTGAGGCTATGCTTTGACCTACATTTTAACTCAGTTCATTGGATGGATTATTTTAAGCCACATACAACTTCTCATTCTGATGAGCTGGGCTATGACGATAATAATCTTTTGCATTTGTACAGTACATGGTAATTAACAAAGCATTCTCACACACGCTATTTCATTTTTATTCTTACACTTTACAGAAAGCAGAGCTGGTATTATTTTTTTTCATTAAGCGGGAAATCTGAAGCTCAGAGAGGTTATCTAACCAGCAGAGATCAGAGAGCCAGGAAGCAAGGCCTTTAAAATAAAAATTTAAACCTTTTGATTCCCAGCCCATGGATCTTTCCACTGCAATATGCCACTATACCCTACTATGCAGTGTGCTACTGACACGTGTGTGCATGAATGTGCACACACACTGAAACTATAAGCATGCAGGCAAACCAAAGGCACATACCGGCATGCACATGCACACAGCCACACACAGCTGTCCCAGGGGACTCACACCTAGACACAGTATCCATCTCTCCGAGAGAGATGTATCCCATGAGGCCCTCTCCCAGAGACAGTGAGCCAGACGTACGTGCTCCCTTCAGAACGTACACCGGATGCTACTGACCCAGCATTCGCTGAGCAGATGTCCCAAGTTGGTGTTTGAGGAGAGGGGATAAACTTGCCGGATCTAGCCAGCCACTTGCCCGGGCCCCCTGGGACAAGAAGCACGTACAGCCTTTGCCAGCTGGCTGGCTGGCCTCCCAGGGCCCGTCTGTGATTGTGAAATTCAGTGAAACGAATTGGCTTCTCCGGCTGGCAAAGCCCCGTTCTGGGTTGCCCGAGTATCAGGTCTGCAGAGCTACAGCCACAGGATCTGCACAGCACACTGTGCACACGCACTCACGCACACACAGCTCGCGTGCACTACCTGCCTAGGTCAGGCCTGCAGACAGGTGAGTGGCAGCGTGTGCTGCTGGAGGACGGGCAGGGAAGAACAGAGGCTGACGGTGTGAATGGCCACATTGCACACAGTGGCACTGGAATCACATTTCCACACAGTCCTCCAAAGCCCCTGCTTTTTCTGATCTCAGTCACCTCCAAAGCTCATCAGCCCTTTATTTCAATTATTCAACAATATTCAACAAATATTCATTGGCTGCCTAGTGGACCTCATAATAATAATTGATGAAAGTCTCCCATTCCTCCCAAAATGCCAGGCTCCTGGAGAGCAGTAGCCATGTCCTTTTGGCACCTCTAAGTCCCTCACAGGTCCCCAGTTCCTGAATACAGCAGGTATTCCATAAACACTAAATGGCTGAAAATAGTTGTGCCTATGGGTTTTCCCAGGCCTTCTACCCCACCCTGTGTGCCATGCTGGGGCCTCACTGCCTTCCAGAATGAGAATCTACTAAGCACACACCCAGCTGACTGCAGCCCCACAGTGCTTACCTCTGTGGTCCTGGGACACTATGAGGCCAGGACCACGGGTGTGCTCAAAAACATTTATTGGGCCCTGGCTGGTTTGGCTCAGCAGTAGAGCGTCGGCCAGCAGAATAATGAGCCATGGGTTCGATTCCAGTCAAGGGCAGGTACCTTGGTTGTAGTTCATTCCGAGCCCTGGTCTGTGTTGTGCGGGAGGCAACCAGTCAATGTGTCCCTCTCATGTCAATGTTTCTCTCTCTCTCCCTCTCCCTTTCTCTCCCTCTCTCTCCCTCGTACTCTATCTGAAGATAAATAGAAAAATATCCTCAGGTGAAGATTAAAAAAACAAACAAATATTTATTGGCCCGACTGGTGTGGCTCAGTGGTTGAGTGTCAACCCATGCACTAAGAGGTCGCCAGTTCGATTCTGGGTCAGGGCACGTGCCCAGGTTGTGGGCCCAATTCCCAGTGGGAGGTGTGCAGGAGGCAGCCAATCAATGTTCTCTCTCATCGATATTTCTTTCTCTCCCTTTCCCTTCCTCTCTCGATTTAAAGTCAATAAAAAAAATATTAAAAAAAGAAAAAGATATCTTTAAAAATAAAACATTTAGCTCTGGCTGGTTTGGCTCAGTCACGGGTTCGATTCCAGTCAAGGGCACGTACCTTGGTTGTGGTTCAGTCCCTCGCCCTGGTCAGGGTGGTAAGGGAAGCAACCAGTTGATGTCTCTCTCTCACATCGATGTTTCTCTCTCTCTCCCTCCCACTCTATCTGAAGATAAATGGAAAAATATATCCTTGGGTAAGGACTTAAAAATAAAAAACAAAACATTTATTATGCACCTACTGGGTACTAGATATAAAGATAAGCAAATAGGGAACTCAGTTTGGAGGGAAAGACAATATATAAACAAATAAGTACCTGACACTGGCTGAGGGTCAGAGTAGAGCATGCCCACTCCCTGCCAGCAGCCACCTCTGTGGACCCCCCAGCCCACTCACTCATATTTACTCCTTCAGCAGCCCACCCAGGCTCTGTACAACTTACCACCTCCTCTCCACCCCACCAGGCACCCTTACTTTATGGAGATAAAGAATCCAGATAAGCCCAGCTGGTGTGGCTCAGTGGTTGAGCATCGACCCATGCACCAAGAGGTCGCTGGTTCGATTCCCAGTCAGGGCACATGCCCAGGTTGTGGGCCGGGTCCCCAGTGGGGGGCATGCAGGAGGCAGCCAAGATGTTCTTCTCTCTCATTGATGTTTCTATCTCTCCCTCTCCCATCTTCTCTCTCTAAAAATCAATAAAGAAAAAAAAAAATCCAGATAAAACTACTTACAGCCATGTGACCTTTGCCAAGTTTCTTAACCTCATCTGTAAAATGGGATAATGACAGTAGTCACCTCCTGAGTTATTGTGAGGATCAAGGGAGTTGATTGCTGGGCAAAGGAAATTCCTTTATATGCCCTTCCACACTGTGCAAATGTTAAGTGGGATGATTATAAGCAATATCCCTAATTGCTCTGTGGCTCTCCGCAGAGGCAGCTGCCGGGCATGACCAGGCCATGTGCCCAGTCTAGGTGCCAAAAAGGGCATCCCCTCCCATTTCCCAATTGTCTTAGGACACCTACTGCAGCTCACTTCACTGCCTGCCCTCTTTCCTTCTGCAGAGGTGAGCTCATCCCCCCCACCCCACCCTTGCCCTAGCGGGCCCACTTCTTGGCAGGGATGGGCTCCATCTCCTGCCAGACCACTTAGGGCAGGAGGTACCCGAGGGACCTTGATCCCAGCTGTGGCCCCTCACCTGGACCTCTGAAGGTAGCCACAGCTCTGGCCATCAGGAGTTAAGTCTCCTGCCACTTGCCTCAGTTTTGCTTCTGTTCAATGGGTGAAGGGAGAAGGGACCTCAGGCCTGCCTATGCCTACAGATCAAAAAAGAAATAACCTTCCTTCCACATGTTGGGTTCTCTGCAGACTTTAAATCCATATCATTCATGCCCGCATCTGCATTTTCTGCATTCTTCTCCTGTGCCCTGGCAATCCTTGGGGCTGTAGTAGAACTATACTGCAAATGTGTACACACACAGGTAGGTAGATAGGTATCCAAAATAAATTATAAGACTAACGTAATACGTGCTAGGCCACTGTGTTAAGCACTCACACATCATGTCTTGTAAACTTCCATTTCCCTACTCACTGGTCACAGAGCTGAGTCACACAGCAGGTCCAAACATAGGTCTGTCTCCAGAGTCTAACTGACCCTCACTCAAGACTGTATTGATTGCAAGGTTAGCTAAACTTGACATGTAATAATATCTAACAGAGAATTTTAGAGAACCTGCAGCTTAAAATGTAGGTCCTGGTCAGCTTAGGGGTGGGCACTGTTGACATCACATGTCTGCTCTACATGCCCAAGCATCTGATTGCCTCCCCTGAGCTAAAAATGGATGTGCCATTATTATTTGCTATGTTCCTGAGGAGGTAAAGGTAAAGCTGCCTTTTCAGTAACTGTTTAAATGTACTAAGGGGGGTGTTATTTAAACGACCCCTATAGTGACTATTATAAAGCAAAAAGCCTGCCTAAGTGAGGTGCGTAGGCATCTGAGTACAATAAAGGCAGAGCTGCCCAGAGATGGGCAACAGACCTATGGGTCAGCAAGAACAACTGAGAGTGGAGCTGGGGGAACCCCACCCAAAGATGCCCCTGAGCTTTCGTACCAGAGCACAGAAAGTGGTTAGTGCCCAAGAGAAACCAGTACTCACCAGGTCTCTGGGTTGGACTTAGGTGACGAGGCAGGAGCCCTGGCCATAGCACTGGCCCACAAGACCATGCATGCATGCATGTGTGTGTGTGCACACCCACACACTTGCTGTGCTCCCCCTGCTGCAGTTTCGATCACCTGACAGGCAAGTATCTTCCTATCCTCTTCCCTTTGCTAGGTCCTCCAGGAATGTTAATTCAGTTTGTACAACAGACTTGTGAATCCCTACTATGTGCAAGGTACCTGGAAAGGTACCTAAGTCTGAAGAAAGAAAGAGAGGGAGGGTAGGAGGAAGGGAAGCAATGTGTGCACAACAGTGTATTCATCGAAGAGTATGTATCTGGTGTGTGTATGTGTGTGCACACGCACACACATACACACAAGCCCACAATCATGCATGCTAGCCTGTGTATGTGAATTCCTGCTGGAGATGAAATGCCCCCGACATCCACTCTAGGGCAAGAGCACTGTTACACAGAGAAAAGCATTTTCTGACCACCCTGACTTTCAGTCTAAACATACTTGAACCTGCAGCAGAAGAAACATGGGTGGTACTATGAAGCATCACAGCTGGGAAGCACCATTCACTCTATCCTCCTTCACATAGACAGGAGCCTGAAGAACACAGAAGCCAACAGCACAGGCTGCCTGGGATTCAATCCCAGCACCACCACTTACTAGCTGTGTGACCTTAGGCAAGTAACCTAACCTCTCCGAGTATCAGTTTAGTTTTCAATAATATTAAGTGATGAAAATAATAGAGCCTACTTTATAGAGCAATTATAAGAATGAAATAAGGGAATGCAAGCACAGAACTTAAAAGAACACCTGGCGGATAATCAGCACTGAATGCATCTTGACCAAAAGAAATGGTGAAGCAGCAAGATCAGGGCCCAGCCAGAAGCTTGGACTCCTGGCCAGTCACTGACTCATATTTGGGTATCTGAGGAGGTCCTTCCAGCCCCAAGGCTTGGAATGCTGTTGGTCCCCTTTCCTGTTCCCTCTGCCCCTCTCTTTCCTCTCCACACAGGGCCTGGCACCCTACTTCCATAATCCCCTCTAAGCCAGGACTGAGATTCCTAGCCTCCCTGCTGCTCACCTCCCACCCATTTCCCATTAGGCCAGCTCCCCTCCCCTCTGCTGTGGCCCATATTTACTCAGCTGACCCACCCTGGCCAGAGCATAGGAGGTCAGACCCCCAAAGCTTGCCTCTTCCCAGCTTCCCTAAGAAGCCCCCCATATGGTTGGGGGGGAGCTGCAGGGAGAAGGGATGCTGGGCAGGTACCAGGGAATATCACATACACAGACCTCTCTGTGCATGTCTGGCCACAGCATGGCCACCTCAGCCCATCACCCAAAGCTCTGTACCCCACCTGCCTGATCCTGGGCTCTGGGATTGCTCTCCTGTGAAGGGGTCTTACCCACTCTCATTTTCTTCTCTATCTTATCCACAGAATATTTCCTGAATACCTACTCTGTTCTAGTTAGGCCCTGGGGCCCTGCCCTCCATGGGTGGCAGTGGGGCTGGCTATTAACCGCACTAGTACGTCTCAAATTCCCTAGAGGGCTGGTTACAACATAGATTACTCAGCCCTTTCCCAGAGCCTCTGATCCAAGCTTTTGTATTTCTAACCTTTCCAGGTACTGCTGGTGCTGCTGGTTTAGGAATTACATTTTAAAAATTATTATATAAGTTTCAAGTGTATAACATTATAATTCGATATCTGTATACATTACAAAGTGATGGTCCCCAAAAGTCTAGTTACTACGCATCACCATATAATTGACCCCTACCCCCTCTTGCCTGCTCCTCAACCTTTTTACCCTCTGGTAACCACTGATCTGTTCTCTGAGTTTGTTTTAGTTTTATTTTGTTTGTTCAGTTTTTTGTTTTTTGTTTTTAAGATTCCACATATGAGTAAAATCATACAGTTTTGTCTTTCCCTCTCTGACTTATTTCACTTAGGTATTATACCCTCATGCACCCCTAGTTCATTACAGCATTATGTACAATAGCCAAGAAACAACCTAAGTGTCCATCTGTGGGTGAATGGATAGGAATCACATCTGAGAACCACTGGTTTACAACAAACTAATTCAAAGCAGACTGAAGCAAGAGCTTTGATCAGAGAAGAGGAGAGAAAATTAGGGAAAGGGCAGAGGAAACAGCATAAACAAAGGCCTGGCAGCTCCAGGAAGTACTGGAGTGAAAGGTGCATGGAGGCGTGGCCTGAAGGGCAGCTGGAAGGGCACCCAGGGCCAGGCGGTGAAGGGGCCAGTGGGTGGCCACACCCCTTCCCTCTGGCTTCCAAGCAGTTGCTTTGTGCCAGGTACCCCTAGCAACTCTGCCAGGCTCCTTGGGCTCCAAGCCCATCTTCCCCTTCTGCAGCAACAAGGCACCCCTGCCCCAGGCCTGGCTTTCACAGGCTGCTGTCAGTGTCTCTCTCCACCCTCCCAGGGCGACTCCCTGGAGCTTTGGGAGCCAGCCCGGAGGTGCCAGGGAGGTGTGCCAGGTGAGCTGGCATGTGTGCTGTAGGCATGCCCCAGCCCTCATCTACCAGCTCACTCTATCTGCACCGGGATCTGGGGCTGGGTACGTGTTTGTTGCTGCTTGAGCCAGAGCAGTTACTATGGGTAGATAATAATAGCAATCGTAATCCCTCATAATTGGACCAGACTTTGCTGTCTGCAGCGCACTTCCATGCCCATGACCTCATCTGACTTCCACAACCACCCTGTAGAACAAGCACAAATAGAGTTACTATCCCCATTTCACAGCTGAGCAAACGCAAGCCCAGATGGCCTGAAGTTACATCTCCAGTAAGTGGCATACTCAGAGCTGGGACCTGGGACTACTGACTCTTCACCCAGTGCTCTTTCTCTAACCTGAACTGTCATAACAGAGAGCCCCATCTGCTGCTCTCCATGGGAGAGGCCAGGGCTCTGCTGCCCAGGGCAGCACAGTCCAGTCCCAGGAGGAGTTTGGTCTGGCTGTCCCCACCTGTAAGTACATAGACACAAAGCTGTGTCAGGACATCAGACCAGGGGAGAAGGGTCAGGGTCACCAAATCCAGCAGAGGAGCAAAGCCAGGCTCAAGGAGAACAGGGAATTATTATCTACGCCACAGCTGCCACTCAAGAGCACAGATGGCCACAGATGGCCCCAACTCAGTGGCAGCAGGGTCTGGGGTCTTCTGCTGCCTGAGTCCTGGGTGGGAGTAACCCAGAAGACCCGTGGGATAACCTAAACTACATGTTCTTTTTCTGTGGAGTCAAAAAGATGGAAATGACCTGTAGGCCCTAGCATCCCTGCCTGGTGGGCCACACCAGGCATTTCCTCTCCAGCTTGTCGGGTATGTACTCCTCCATGGCACTCAGGAGGTTTCCAGGCTGGGAAGGCAGGTGTCTGGGCTTTATGGTCCTGTGTGTGTGTGTGTGCGCGTGCATGTGCGTGTGCATGTGTCTCTGTGTGTGTGTGTCTGTGTCCATACCAGGACCCACACAGGCGGGGCTCTGTGGGAAAGGCTCTGATCCAGGAGGCGGGAGACCAGGCTCCCATCTGGACCCACCACTAGGTAGCTGGGCTCAGCTTCCTCATCTGTGAACTAGGGCCATCTGTCCTTGCCCCACTTGTTACAAGGGTTATCCCTAAAGGACCAAATGGATGGAAACCACCCAGAAAACAGAAACACACTCTAAAAATGAGCAAGCCCGGAAAGGAGGTGAGCAGGGAGCAGGTCTCAGAGCTGCCCCTGACAGAAGGCCAGCAGAGCTGACACTCCCCAGAGTGCTCGGGGACTCATACCTGGTACCAGGTGTCCCCCTGATTCCAGAAAGACAAACTGTGCCCCATGAACACACCCTGCTACTCCTCGATACCACCAAGAACCACAAACAACCCCTCACCCCTGCTCAGTGAAAGAGGAGCAGGCAGATGGAACTGTGGGGACCAGGATACCCCAAGAAGGCCAGTGGCTGGCAGAGCTTCCCCAGAAGGGTGGTGGCGGGGTTTACTAGTCCACTGATGAGGGGGTTGCCTGTAGGTGACACAGCTTGCTAAGGTCCCAAGGCAGCCTGTCAGGACCCAGCAGGGACTCCCACCAGTTTTCTGTGAGCTTCTCTATCTGATTTGGGCCCATCCTGGAGTTCAGCAGAAGGGCGAAGAGGTCATCCCTCATGGAGCTCTGAAAACAAGGAAGTCACTAGCTGCATGAGCAGAAGTGACGCTTGCTCAGAGCCCGGGGTGGGGGTGGAGGATAGAAAACCACCATCTCCATGATCACAGGTGTCACCCTGAGCACACAGCATGCCACAGTCCTGTGCCTGACTGTGCTGGAGGGGAGCCCTCACATGGCTTCACATCTACCAAGCCCCCCTGAACTTGTCTTTGGCCTTCCAGAAGCTAGTGAACACCTTGGGGAAACAGAGGCAGCTACAACAGGTAAAGTGACTCACCTGAGGACACAGCTAATAAAAGGCTAATCCCAAAAGAAATCCAGGTCTGGGGATTGTGCAAAGCAGACCCCAAAACTGCACAGACCTAGGGCTTGAACCTCTGTTCAAATACCACGGCAGGTGGGAGGGGAAGCCTGGGTCTTGGGGCCTGACTACCTGGCTCAATTTCCCACTCTACCACCAGGATCTGACCTCTCCAAGCCTGTGTCCTCATCACCATAATAGAGCTATCAGTCCTCGCTACGCCCTGTGTGAAGACTGAGGGTTTCGGTTCAGTTGTCAGCACATCTGAGCTGTTGTGTCTTGGGGACAGGCTCTCCCCCAACCTGGGCTCTGGCTACAAGGTCCCCAACAGAGCCGCTGCTCACCTTGCGGTCCTCCTCCCGCTCCAGAGAGGAGCTGCTGGTGTCCCCTGGGCCGCTGGAGGGCATTGCGGGCAGCCGGGCGGTGGGAGGCAGGCTGGGGCTGCGGGGGGCTGGGAGGCTGCTTGGCTTTGGGGAAGGAATTATCGTCGTCTTTGTCAGCAAGAGTTAAAACTTAGACATAGATCCGGGTGCTGAGTGAAAAAGTCCGGTGAAACTCTGCCTCAGGCTGCCTGTGGGTTTCAGTTTCCGATGGCTCCACCTGTTGGGGAGAGAAGAGGGGTCATCAGGGCAGGGCACCCCCAACCCAAGCCCCACCTGACCCCCACCCCCTCCGCAAGACTAGGCCCTCAGCCCCAGGGCTGTGCTGGCCCTAGAGGGCTGTTCCTCCGACCTCACTCTTCTTCCCAGGCTCACCAGCAGCTCAGGCCAGCCTAGCCCTCCAGAGAGTGCGGGAAACAGAGGCACGGCACTGCCTGGCTTCCTTCAAGGCCACCTCCTGCCTCTGAGGCGGCAACAGTCTCCCCGATTGTCCACGTTGCTGTGGCACAGTGGGAGCCACTTCTGGGACTTCCAGCTGCCTCCCGCCTCCTCCCTTTTCTTCATTCACGTCTGCTCTTTCCTTTGAAAGCTTCCCACACCCCTCCCACCCCAACCACCCCCCGGGAAACCCCAGAGGTCCCCAGCCCAGCTACATTTTCCTTCTAATCTGTCGGAGCACACCACCCCCACACTTCTCCCACACCTCGTGGAGGAAGTGAGTGAGCGGCGGCAGTCACAAGCTATAGTGCAATGAATGCAGTCTTACTCTAGGACCAGCGCTTGGGCCCAGAGAAAGCCAAGGCTGAAAGCGGCTGCAGCCAGGCTGAAGGCCTAGGTATGTAGTGCTTCAGGGCAAGGAACATGCAAAGGGAGGATGCGAGAACCCTCTCTCTGCCACCTAATTTGCCTTCAGAAACTGGTGGGATTGAGGGGGGCCCTCTGAACCCACAAAACTGAATTTTAGGGGATTTTCAACCTCCCTGCCTCAGGTGTGGGCCTCAAGCCAGTGAAATAACAAAGCCGCGGGCCTCAACTGGGGGTTGGGGTGTTTCAGGCTTTAACCCCCTTCTCTTAGAGACAGAGTTTGCCTGCTCCCCACCCACCAGAAAGAGATGTGGGCCAAGCCCCTGCCTCCAGAGCACCAGCTAGGGCTGGGGAGGGGATTGGCAGGAGAAGAAAAGTGGGAGGCAGGATGGATCTGGGCCCACCCACACCCTTCCCCTTCCAGTTCCTGTTCTGCTTCCCTGGGCTTCCCCTCCCTCTAGGGCTTCTCCTCCCATCTCCCTCCAGCCAGGCTCCCTGGAAAAATAGGAAGCAGAGAAAGCATAGGCTTGGGTCTCCCAGGGGCACAGCCCCTTCCCCAGAGACAAGCACCTGAATGGGAGGTGAGTGCCCCAGTCCTGGCTCTGCCCAGGGTGTGGAGGGGGAAGCTGGAGTTGGGGGGAGCTTCCTTAGGACCAGGACTGGAGGGGCCTATAAGTTAAAGCCCAGCTAGGCCGCAGGTGCTCCTCGCCCCACAGGTGAGCCCTAGGAAGCCTGAGGTGTAATGCATTCGTCCAAGCTCAGCACAGTGCTAGCTCAGTGAATGCCTGCTGCCCCAACACAAGACAGAGGAGATGGCGATAGTGAGTATGGTCCATGTGTCAAACACTGTATAAGCATGTGACAGGCATCCCTACCTTGGGCAGCTACTGGTATTATTACTGTCCCTCGTTTACAGCTGAATCTAGCTCAAAAAGGTTAGGACTTGCCCATATTCGGTGTCAAAGCAGAAGCTCGAGTCCAGATCTCTCACTCTAAAGCTCTGAGGGGGTCTCTATGAAGCTCTGTCCCCCAACTTACACCACCCACAGAAACAACTCTTGAGAGCCCACTAGAGAATTGGTCCAACCTAGAACTCCACAAGGCCTCCATCCATTATAAGCCAGCGAGTCCCCCTCAAGCCCACTCCGTTTGTTAGCATGAACATCCCCAATCACCCTCACATCAAAATCTTCAAAAGGAAGTGGAAGCTAAGAGAGGCAGTCTGGTGAGAAAGAACACTGGGCCTGGAGTCAACAGACGTGTGTTCTAATCCAGACTCGGGTTTCTCTGGCTCTGTTTCCTCATCCATAAAATTGGACAGTTGCACTAGACGTCTTCTATCTCAGCCCTGCCAAGCTGTGGGAGGCCCCAAGGGCAAAAGAGAGCCCCAAGAGCCCCAGCATGGAATCCAAGGAGACCCAGGCACAAAGTAAGAGGCAAATAATGCTACCCTGAGGTCTAGAAACATCCAGGGGGCTTCTGTGAGAAAACACTTTCAGCAAACCTCTGGCTGCCAATAAGAAGAGGAAGGATGCAGGAGGGAAAAACAGAACATGGAAAGGTATTGACCCCACCAGCAGACACCTATGGCAGACACCCTGGAAAGGAAAGTACAGGATATGCTCTTTCCTCTTCCCCTTCTCCCACATACCCCAATATGTGAGCTGCATACACTGTCCTCACAGCAAATGCAGCTAACATGGGTTAATCTTTAGTTCCTCTGTGTTACTCAATGGAACAGACCTGTCAGTAAGTGTCCTGCCTAACCACCCAGCATCATCTAAAACCATCCAGTATGTGGCCGGGCAGGCCATGCACGGCATAACTCCAGGGGGCCCACTGCGGTGGCCAAGCTCCAGGCCCAGACACAGTGCTTCCTGCCTGGCCTTAGAAGCTTCCTTTTTTCTCTCAAGTACCCCTGCCAAGGGGAGTGACCTGCTCCTGGTCCCATAGTCCCAACGCAGCGGCATGTGTCCACCATGACAGTCCTCTGCCAAGCACGACCCTGCTGCTCTCCTCCACGCCCACACCAAAGGCTGCGCCACAAAAACGCCGCCAAAGAGAAATCCTTGCCAAGACCCTACCATCATGAAAGGCAGCTTTTATTTCCTTCTTCATACTTCTAATGTCCACTGTAGCCATGAACAATGTTTATAACAACAACTTAAAAACATTTTTTTAAGGAATCCCTTCATGAAAATATCTTGGTATCACAAAAGACATGGTCACCACCATTACTGTTTCAATTACAAAACTGCTGTGGAAAAAGAACTGGGATTTTCAATATACACATCAAATTTCACTACCTTCTAAACCCAACTTAGTTGAAAGATATTTTTAAAATAAGATGTAAAGTTACAGATTGGGCTGAACAAAATTTTGGAGTCTGGAAAGCAGACTTGTGGCAGCCAAATTCCAGACGGCCCATGAAAACTGATTTATAACAGAGTTCATAAAAGACACTTCACAGGATAGCACCAGGTACTTCCCGGGACCAGGGATGAAGAGGATGTTTGTGTGAAAATAAAGAGGATGGAATAAAAGAAGTAAAACACCTAGGTCCACCTCCCCCAGAGGTCTGAAGGGTTATTCCCTGGAGAGCACAAAACAGAGGGTCTTTGCAAAGGTAATATACCAAAACCAAAGAGATGAAGGTTGTATATATGTGATGTTGTGAGCTACCAGCTCCTCCCCCACTGGGTTCCTAGATGCTGGTGGCCAAACCCTTATCTTCTTTTCAGTCCAAGAAGAAAGGCCTAAGTATACAGATACTGACACCGGAACCCAAATGGTATCCAACTGGCTTGTTTAGGTCAACCAGTGGATCTGCAAGTCAACAAGCCCCACCATCACGCGCATATCTTCCAACCAGCATTTTAGTCCCCTGTTCTTAATCTTGAAAGGACAACCAAGGACCACTAGACATCTAAGGGAAGCCTCTAAATTGGAAGAGAGAGACCAGAAAAAAACAAAACCAAAACAAACCAAACACAACTTGGAGGAAACACACGTTATGCACAGAGACTATACTACATTCATGAGAAAAGAACGGGATGCTATTAAAAAAGAATATTCAGAGAACCTGAAAGAACTCCTAGAAATGTAAAATGTGCTAGTAGAAATAAAAGAGTCAACAAAAGGAGTGTATTAAAAAGAAAAATAGCCCTGGCAGGTGTGGCTCAGTTGGATAGAGCGTTGTCCTGATACGCCAGGGTTGGAGGTTCAATTCCTGTTCAGGGCACATTCAAGAAGCAACCAATGAAAGCACAAATCGATGTTTTTGTGGAATAACAAATCGATGTTTCTCTCTCTCTCTCTCTCTCTCTCTCTCTCAAATCAATAAATAAAACTTTTTAAAAATAAGAAAAAGAAAAATAGAAGATAGGAAAAGATGAAAAAGAGAATTAGAAAATTGGTCCAGAAGTTTCCACATCTGAAAAATAGGAATTATAAAAGAAACAAAGGCCCTGGCCGGTTTGGCTCAGCTGTTAGAGCGTCGGCCTGCGGACCAGAGAGTCCCAGGTTCGGTTCCCGCTAAGGGCATCTACCTCGGTTGCAGTTTGTCCCTGGCCCCGGTTGGGGTCGTGTGGGTGGCAACCACTCAATGTGTCTTTCTCACATCAATGTTTCTCTCTCTCTCTTCCTCATTCTCTCCCTCCTACTCTATATCTCAAGATAAAGTGCAAAAATATCCTTGGGTGAGGATAAAAAAACAAAAACAAAAGAAACAAAGAAGGGAGAAAATTACCAATGAAATAATGAGAGAATTTCCCAGAACTGAAAGACACGAGTTGCCTGGTTGAAAAGGCCCACTGAAGCCCTGCACAGTAGACGAACCAGGACAGATCCACACCAACGCACATCACTGACACTCCAGAACACTGGGACACAGAGCAGATTCTACATGTTTCAAGAAAGGGAGGAAACAGTGACATATAAAGGTTCAGGAATCAGAATGGCTTCAGACTGCTCAACATTAATATTAAAAGCAAGAAGACAAAGGCCCAATACTCTTGAAATTCTGGAAATAATCCTCTAATTAGAACTCTTTACCCAGCCTAATTATCGTTTGAGTGTGAGAGTAGAATAAAGATATTTTCAGACCCCCCTTTCTCAGGAAACATGGGAAGAAGTCCTCTAAGACACAGGAGGAAAGAGAAGGGACTAAGGTGAAAGAGGCCAGATGAAGCCATGGAAGGCCGCTGCTCAGATCTAAGCAGTGTGGCTCAAGGCTCAGACATGGTCAGTGCTGTCAGCATTATGCCCTCTCCCACTGAACCTCTTTTCAACCTGACAAAAACCACAGGTGTCACTCACTGTTCATACTCTGCTACCTGAACTCAGGAACTGAATGGATTTGGATATTGACAGATGTCTGTCCTGAATGATGTGCTCCAAATGGGGCAGTAAACCAAATAAGAGGAAGACATGAGGTCCAGAAAACAGGAACTCCAACCAGAGGAAGGCAAAGGGAATACCAAGGATGACCACAAAAGCAAGTCACAGAACAGCAGCTACAACACATCACATGTGCAGAGAACAAAAGAATGGATAACAAAAAAGTGGAACTGAACATATAATACTTGACATGACTGTTATGGAAAGCCATACTGACAGCTATTAGAAGATGTAGCAAGTATTAGCAAAAGATCCAAAGAAAATAAGGCAGAGGAAAACACAAGGTAATTATTAACTTCAGGGAAAACAAAAAGGAAGTTAACTATTGCAGTACACTGTGAGGCTCCATGGCTGCATTAGTTCATTTAACAAATACATGTACACATACACACATATGTATGTATGTATGTGATACTACATAGTCTATTAATTTCCTACTTGCTGCTATTAGAAATCAGTACAAAATTAATGGCATAAAACAACACAAATTTGTTATCTTGCTGTTCTAGAAGTTATAAGTACAAAATGGTTCTCATCACTGGGCTAAAACCAAGGTGTTGGTAGGGCTGCATTCTTTTCTAGAGGCTCCTGGGGACAATCCATTTCCTTGACTCTTTCAGCTTCTAGAGGCTGCTCACATTCTTTGGCTCATGGCTGCCTTCCATCCTCAAAGCCAGCAATGCCCAGTCCTTTTTTTTTTTTTTTAAATCTTTATTGTTAAAAGTATTACAGATGTCCCTTCTTTTCTCCTCTATTGAGTGGCCAGTCTCTTCCGCTGCATTACTCTGACCCTGCTTCCCTCACATCTTTCTCTGACTCTCCTGCCTTTGTCTTTCACTTCTAAGGACCCTTGTGATTACACTGGGCCCACCCAGATAATCCAGGATAATCTCCCATCTCAAGATCCTTAATTTAATCACATCTGCAAAGTCCCTTCTGCCATATAAGGTAACATATCCACAGGGTCAGGGGATTAGGATGTGGCTGTCTTTGAGGGGCTGTTCTCCTGCCTACAACATGGTTACCTATGTATTAATATTTGCATAAAACAGTTTTGAAAGAACACTGCTAGGTCACTGTTAATAGTGTGCCTATGAGAACTATGTAGGACGATGGCTGAAGAGTGGAAAGGCTGGCCATGTAAGAGAACTAAATTCTTATTTACTAAACAGGAAATTGATGAAAAATGTCTAAAATGGAAGAATCAAAAGATATGCACATTACTCAGAAATGTAAGTGTGAAAGTGTTACAAGAAATAGTTAAAAGTGGTTGCCTCTGAGAAGAGGACGAGGGTGGGAGTAGGCAAGGAACAACTGCATTTGGTGAAGAGGTGTTAGTACTATTTGACTTCTCAA
Organism: Tadarida brasiliensis; assembly: GCA_030848825.1. Classification (NCBI taxonomy): domain Eukaryota; kingdom Metazoa; phylum Chordata; class Mammalia; order Chiroptera; family Molossidae; genus Tadarida; species Tadarida brasiliensis. Next base: position 63,897,957 of record CM061270.1, on the reverse strand, counting down.
AGTATATGCATGTACTACTGTGAGGAAATAAAACCAATTTTTAAAAAGAGAGGATGCGGATGGGAATGAGGGCTTACACCCAATTGCAGCCATTGTTTGGGCATGGCTCCGTTCTCCTCTATACAAGTACAGCTCAGGCCCTGCCACCTCTGTTGCTCTATGAAACCATCACATCCCACAGAGTAACCATTATCAGCTCCTCACACCCACACAGAGTTCGTCACCAGCTATAAAAGTTGTACCTCCGTCCCCGCCCCCCACACACAAAATATTTAATTCTTGCAATACGTCATTTCCACCCAGTCCAGCCCATGCACAGCATGGCGCACCTCCTTCACATCCCTCCCAAACTGCACCTGTGCATGCCATCGCTGCCTACAACCCTGACCATGACCCTGGCTCACTCATTAGCCACCTCAAACCAAAGACCCACAATTCAACCATCTCCTGGAGCCTCCAGACAGCCCCTGCCATGTCAGCTCCCACCCTCGGCACTACACTGTCCCTAGCGCCATTCCCACCTTCATCACCAACACCAACCCCATCAGCACTCCTCAAGCTGATCACCCCACGTCTCAGCTCCAAGCATACTCCACCCAGCAACAACTAGATTGTCACCCAGTCTTACCTCGACAAGGGCCTGCAGAGATTTATCTTCTTCTAGAAATGAAACCATAATTGCCCACAAACCTGAATCCTTGTTCCATCAAAAATAGTCCTAATGTTATCACCCATAAGAGCCCCTTCCACTCCATCTCAGGTCCTCAATCTGAACTGCTAAAAAATATTGACCATCTCTGTAGCAGGTCCTTCCCTCTATCTGAAGTCTACTTTTCTCAAACTTGACTTTGCTTGTTTAAGTCTTTCTAGTTACCTCCCCCTCCTTCCCAGGCGGGTGCTGGTTGTTTGTGCTGACCCCACCCCTCACTTCAGTCAGAGTGAGCATGTGACCAGGCAGGGCCAATCAGAGGCCTCCCAGGAAGGCTTTGGTGCAATGGAAAGATGCTAATATGGTAGGATGTGAGTCAGGAGCTGCTGGCTGCCCTGGGGAGAGCTCATCTGAGAACAAAGGGATGAAGACAGAGGGACGGAACACTCAAGTCATTGCCTGGGCCCCTGGATCTAGCTGTACCTGGAGGCAGGGTATCTGTCAACCTCTCATAATATGAGTGAGTCTGTGCCTTACCGCTAACAGTCCTGACTCATCTGCTAATCTCAACCTCCAGAAGTCCTTCCTGGGAGGCCTGCTGTGTGAGTTCAAGTCCTGACTGTTGTGTGATGATTACTTACCATCTGTGTGACATGAGGCAACACTGTGCCTCAGTTTTCTAAGCTGTAAAATGGGAAAAATACTAGTAGCCACTTCACAGGGCTGCTGTGAGAACTGCATTAAACCTGCTTACAAGAGAGCCTGACACAAAAAACATACTCCATAAATTTGAACAATTAGTAGTTCCCAACTAATCCAGCCCACAGCTTTCCCTTCCTTGAAAGCCCTGGAGTGCCGTGAGTGCACACTGCTCACACAGGAGCTCGTATTTATCATGCTCCTGCAACGTGCCAGGTCTTGTGAATAGAGCTTTACAATCAGGAGAAGCCCTGCCACGTGTGCTGTGACAGTCAGATGGGCTTCCCACGCCCTGGAAGTCAGGGGCACAGGGTGGCCAGGCTGAAAGCCCATGTTAGAATCAGCCATGTGGACCCTGATGGAGCCCGCTGTCTGGGGCAGCCATGAGCATGGGTCTGATTCTGTCCTCCCCTGGAGGTGGCCCATGGTCTACACCTGTGTGTTCCTCTGCTTTTCTAGTGTTCCCTAAAGAATGGTCCACACCTGCCAGCTGCAGAGCCTCTTTATTTACCCTCCCCTTGACCCCTGCATCTGGTCCCCACCTCCCCACCCCATCCCTTTATGGGCACTGAATGTTGTAATCCCCAAAGAGGACACCACAATGGTTCTGTTGGAAGATAAGTCATCCATGTGGCTTTTCTGGACCCTTTATGCCACTGAACCAACAGATAAAAAAAAAAAAAAAAGTTATTCCACTGGCTGGAGTGATTGATCCTAGTTCCCAGGGAGAAATTGGGCTGCTGATACACACTGGAGGCAAGGAGGACTGTCTGGAACCCAGGGAACTCTCTCAGGTCCCTCTGAGAACTTCCATGTCCCAAAGTAAGGATTAATGGAAAACTACATTAAAGCAAAAAAAAAAAAAAAAAAGGAGGTGGAAGTACAACTAAGGATTCAGATCCTTCGAGAATCAAGGTTTGGGTCACTCCACCAGGTGAAAGAAGCCTGACCTGCCACGGTCCTGGCTGAGCACAGAGGAAATACAGGATGGGTAATGGGAGAAGGAAGCCAGATACGGAATGTGGCCTTGTGAACAAAAACAGAAATGAGAACTGTAGTGGTTTTACTGGCATATTTTCTATTTACTTGACATATATGCGTGAGTTTATTCATACATGGTAACTGTTTCTTTTTCCTCCTTCTTCACATTATTTTATATACAAGTTATTGGAAGTTAAGTTATAACTGAGTCTTTAGGTAATAGAATATTTGGTGGGGTTGTGACTGAATTTGAGAAGTTATTCATGGAGACAGAGATTGACATAATGATTGGTGAGACTCCTCATTTGGGGAAAGGTAAGTTAAAGTATCCTTCAGTAAGAAGGATAGGTGTGTCCTGATAGGCAGAAATACAGCTCTTTTGTTGTTGCAGTGGGGCTCAAATGTGTGTAAAAAGGTGCAATGGAAACTGTGTAGCCAAAGCAGGAGACTGTGCCAGTTAATTTATTCACCCTTCATTGCCTGCTCTGTGAAAACAGACAGGCCCTTTACAGATTTCTCCTTTGCCAGCTGGCACATGAAACTGGCAGTAGAGGGAATTAGAGAGACATTGAAGGATGTGTCTTTTTTCCAGGTCCAGTGTGTTCTCTTGGAGGGGTCCTTCACTGTATACAAACTCTCCAGAAGCCAGATCCTGCTGTCTCAATGGCTTCCCTAGTGCCCAGTCCTGTCTTGTCACAGCTTCTCCAGTGCCAGGCTCCCGAGGCGCACACAGCTTCTCCAGTGCCAGGCTCCAGAGGCACACACAGCTTCTCCAGTGCCAGGCTCCCGAGGCGCACACAGCTTCTCCAGTGCCAGGCTCCAGAGGCACACACAGCTTCTCCAGTGCCAGGCTCCCGAGGCGCACACAGCTTCTCCAGCGCCAGGCTCCTGAGGCGCACACAGCTTCTCCAGTGCCAGGCTCTCGCACCACACAAAGCTTCTCCAGTGCCAGGCTCCCGAGGCGCACACAGCTTCTCCAGCGCCAGGCTCCAGAGGCACACACAGCTTCTCCAGTGCCAGGCTCCTGAGGCGCACACAGCTTCTCCAGCGCCAGGCTCTCACAGTGTGAAAGTCAGCAGCAGCCAGCACTCCACCTAACAATCCCCTTGGGTAGTTTAGTAGCAGTGTGCTCCAGCGACAGACTTCCTCATGAACAACTTTCCTTGGGACCCAAAAGGACGAATTTCCAGTGAGTTCCAGAGGACAGGTTTCCAGCAAGTTCTGCCAACATGGCACCACAGTGACTTCCCTGTCTTCTAGGCAGCCATGGCCATGCCTTCTCCATCAAGGTGAGGATCTCAGCCCTGGGGGGCCTCTTCTTTGGGCACACCATGGCAACCCTGGGGGTGTGGCTGTTCTCATACATGCCATTTCTATATTCTTTGCAGTTCTTTTTACTTCTTACTAGCCAATCTCTCATTACACCAATCGCCTGTTATAGTTAATAAGCCTTTACATTAAACTTTTTCTGTTCAAATTACTATGTGGTGTCCGTCTCCTGAATGCACCCTGCCTGATACAGTCACCCACAGCGTCCAAGGGCCTTTTCCCACCCTCAAGGTTCTTGAGCTCAATTCAGCATCCTTGCCAGCTAATCACTGCCTGCTTCAAGCACTCACTCAGCAATCATGTACTGAGTGCCACTGCCGAGCCGGGCACTGGGGTGAAGAGACCCCTGCTTCTGGAAGTTCATGAGCAAGTGGAGTCTCTGGCTCTCTCTCCCGTCCAGGACTCCACTTGGCTCCACGCTCTTGGTTCTCTCCCACCCCTTGGGCTCCTCTGCTCTGTCTCCTGGGCTGGCTGAAGTCTTGCTCCCATGCACAATGGGTACCCCTCATAGGTCACACTCTGCCTTTAGCTGTACTCTAAATTCTCCTCTGCTGAGATATCGGGGCTTAAATTCATGCAGCCCTCCTGTAACACCTCCATCTTTAGTTTCTGGACATCCCCACCTAGATGACTTGCAGTCACCTAAAATTCTACTCTTCTAGAATCAGATGCCTCACATTTCCTCTGGCTTCTCTATGTGGCAGCGGCATCATCCTCCCCTCAGCTGCCGAAGCCCAAAACCCCAGAGAGAACTAAGATCCCACCTACCCCTCAGTCCCCACACTCCATTGGACACCTGATCCTTGGGCCTCTATTCTCCCCCTCCCTCCAGGCCCTCTGCACCACAGGTATAGACCTTGGCAGTTACTCTGCAACAGGTCTCCCTGCCTCTGCTTCTCTACCTGCACCCAAGCCTCTCAGCAAAGACTTCACACACATGGCTTCCTCAGTCAAAACCTATGCTGCCTGATAAAAATGTTCTAATATTGATTGTGGTGATGGTTACACAACTCTGTGAAGGCACTAAAAACCATCAAATTGCATACTGTAAATGGGTGAATTGTATGGTATGTGAATTATATTTCCATAAAGCTGTTGTTCTAAAAAAAGAAAAAAAACCTATGATGCCAATGATTTTCACACACGGTAAAATCTAAACTCTGGTCTGGTCTGACACCCCTACACCGATGGCCTCAGCAAATTGCTCAGACTTTGCCCTCCACCTCTCCCAGCTGACCCCATCATTCCAGGGCCAGTCATTGTCCCCCAGCTTATATCCCCTATTTCTATAGTTGTGTCTATACTCACACCATTCTCTCCTCCAGAGGGCTCACCCCCCGCTTCTCCCCCATCCCTTAGCAACCTCCCACCCCTTCCATCACTTCTCAACCACCCACCTAGGGATTTTTAATCAGTTTCTGTTGTATGGTCATTTAGCTTTTCATTTGAATATAGACGTGTCTGTTTCCCCAAACAGATGAGGTCAGAATTCAGGTCTTGCACCTTGCTGTACCCCCAAAGCTCAGTGCTTCTCCCCCTCCTGCCCTGCCCCTGTTCCGGGTGACCCTTGAGGCAGAGAGGACTGTGTGAAATCACTCCCAGGCAGCTGCAACATCCTCAGCACAGTGCTGCGGTGCCTCGAGTGACTGCCCACAACCCCCATTCTAGGGGTCGCTTGGCAGAGCTCCCCAAGGCACTGTGCCAATGGAAAGGCCCTCTGCAGGAGCTCCTAGGTTCCCGCTTCACCATTCCTAGGCCAGGACATACACCTGCTCTGGGGTGTGCAGGCCCCACCAGCACCCAGGTGCCACAGTATGAAGGGGCTCGTGAGGGTCCTAGGTCAGAGTGCCAGTGAACCACAGGAAGCAAGGGAAGCTGGTCCTCCACTCCTCCAGGCCCTTGGGGACTGAGTCCCTGGCTTGCCTGTGACCACTCTCTCCCCATACCACCCATGCATATACTTCCCCCACCTGCGCTTTTTCACCCTCTTCCCTGACCAAGTGACCATGCAGCTGACCCCCTCCCAGGCCAGAACTAGGAGGAAGTCCCCCAAAAGGTCTTCAGGACCTGGGAGCCACTGATGGAGCACAGCCCCTCCCTGCTCACTAAAGCAGGAAAGAGCCTGTTGCTAACAGAATTACCCACTGGTCTCTGGTTGGCTTCCTCCTCACCCTCTGCCCCAACCAAAATTAAACCATTTGTGGAGGTGGTCAGAGAAGGAAGAAGAGCCCTGGGGTGCTGGGCCGCATATCCCAGAATCACTAGCCCCTAGCCCAGCAGCCCTAGTGCAGTCCATCTATCCCTTTAGCTCTAAGGGGGCTCAGCTGGACCCCCACCTCAAACCCTGGTTCTGCCACTCAGCGACGTGGACCTCACTTTCCCAATCTGCACAATGGGGTGAATGGGTCCCTACCTCAGAAGTCTATCTTAAGATATGAGAGAATCTGAGTTGGGTGCTTAGCACAGTGCCTGGCACACTCGATAAATGTTCATTTTTGAAAATGTATTAAGTAATTAATCAGGACAGAAGGCCAGTGAAGCATCCTTAGGAAACCTAGACTCTGGCTTAAGACCACACCCAGGAGTGACTCTTGCTCACTCCTGGGAACAGCTGCTGTGGCCTGACCCAGAGTCCTCTCTCTTAGCTAATGCCCCTACTGTCCCCCCGGTCCCCCAACCCAAGGCCCCTTGCCACCAGAATGGGGAGCCTCTTTAGCAGAGCCCTTAACCTGCCATCGTGGCCCTAGGGGCCTCTCAGAGCCACACACACAGATAAGTACACAGACACAGACAAGTACACACACACACACACACAGACACAGAGGCACATACAGACACACACAGACACATAGACAGACACACACACACACACACTCACACTCATATACGCTCACTCCTCTCCCGCTCCAGGCTCCCGGCTCAAAGGGAGGATTCCAGGCAGGGCCTCGCCAGCACATGCAGCGCACATTTCACCTACAGCGTGGGCCAAAGAGGCATTTGGAAACCAGCTTGGGAACCTCATAACCATTCATAACATTGTTCAGAGAGAAAATACAAAACATTGCCCTGTAAACAAACATTTGCAATAGAATTCCTCCAAGAGCTAGGAACTGCCTATGCTAGAAAACTACCAGAGCAAGAAGAGAAAAACCACATAAACTTAGTTTGCCTTTTCGAAATTAATACCAATTACAAAACATTTATGTGAACTGCTTACCATTTACACTTAATTACCATGCAGCACAATTATGTATACCATTAAGGGTATGCCAGATTAATTAAGCTGTACGTTTCATTTGATTACACCACCACACCCTCAGTCCACATATGCCCAACTTCCAGAGGGCTGGCCCTGTCACGGGTGTGTGTACAGGTCAGTGTAAACCAGAGAAATGTTGGTTGCCACAATCAAATCAACAATGGTCCCCACCCCACCCCACACTCAGCCAGAGACAGCCTGACTCTGGCCCAGACCTTCTTGCCAACATAACCACCAAAGGAGCCCCTGCTGAGAAGCCATCTTCCACCCCCAGGCCTCCTCCCCTCCTCTGGAAGGCAGAGATACTTCAAAGGTACCCCCACAGAGTGTGGTTGCATGTCACAGGAGCCACCCTACAGCCCAATAGCCACCACCACGTGTGCCTGCTCACAGAGGAAGCTGGCCTCCAGACCAAGGTCATCCCAAGCTCATTTCCCAGACCCCTCTACGGCTCTGCACACTGAGCCAGCAACCAGGCAAGGTCCCAGCTGTGCACCCAGGCCATGCAGGGTTCACAGCCTCTCCCTCTCTTTCCCTCTGCTCTCCACACAGCCATGGATGGGCAGCTCTGCACAGGCTCCATCCCCTTTATTTAAAAAAGGGAAATGACCCCCCTAATTCCTATTTAGCTCAGCAGATGATCTTCAAATACGCTGGGGTTATCCAGGTTTGGGGAACAATAGTCAATGGAACATGACAAATGGACCTTCCCAGGAAAGAGGAACTCACTGATTGAGGGGCCAGGCGGGCCAGGCCTCCCGAGAGGCAAAGAGCAAGAAAAAGTTCAGTAAGTGAGAGGGGGAAGAAGGGGCGTGTGCTTATGCACCTCCTCAGTGCCAGACAGGGAACATGCATGGCTGAACTGTAATCCTCAAACACCTGTGAGGCCAACTGTATAGGATTCTTTTAAAGCAGTAACATAAAATATCCAGGGTTAGTGCAAGAAACAGTGTTTGAAACAAGCAAAACACAAGCCTATGTGGTTATCTCACTTTGCAGAAGGCAAATCTGAGGCTAAGAGAGGTTAAGTGATCTGCCTAAGGATACAGCTAGGAGGTAGCAGGGCCGAGGGCCATGCTGCCTCTTACCCCAGTGATGCTGACCTGGCTCACGTCATTTTTCTAGAAATTCTTCCGAAACTGTTCTTCCTGTGACACTCAAACTCATTTCTATTTTAGAGAACCAGTTTTACTTCTTTTCTGTTTCCTTACCCAAACTGCTGCCCTCAGCTTATCCCCACCAATCTCAGCAGACCTGCCTTTCAGTGGAGGATGGAGGTCAATTTGACAATTCACATACCATTTTCAGAGGGTGATAGGATGTACCCCAGGTCGTGCAGCTGGGGGTCTAGGCCTTGCCGCTCATCATTGGGGGTAGCTCCTGAGATGCACAGGCTCCAGCTCAGGGCCCCACATGTCAGCACCCCTGATGCATGTGGTACAGATGCCTGCTTAAGTCATTTCCCTCCTCAAAAATCTCCACAGGTTGCTACCAGTTATGGAACAAAATGTGCCTGCCTTTCTAATCCACCATGCTGGACCCTGCCCCTCCCTGGCCCCCACCTCCAGGCCTGGTGACACAGATGCTCTCCTTCTGCAAGCCTGGCCCAACCTAGACTCCATATGGGAAAACCTAACAGCCTTCAAGTCCCCACTCCACTCTCGCCTCCCATGTGAAGCACTCCCAGGTTTCTTGAGACTCCCCCTAATCTGTACCCTCACAGTGAATGGCATCTCCACCCACACAGCTGGCTGAGCCAGAAACCAAAGGGTCCCCCTGGTTTCCCTTACCCCTTCCATCACCCAGCTGTTTCTACCAGCTCTGCTTCCTAAATGCCTCACAAAGCACCCCTCCTCCATGCCCACACTGCTGCTCCCTGGATTTCTGCACCAGCCTTCTGCCTGGGCTCCCTGACCCCATCCTCGCAGTCCAATTTCTCTTCTTTCATGCCCCAGGATGCTCTTTTTTAGATATAAATACGGGCATGTTACTCCAAACCCAACACCTATCAATGGATAACATCCCAGCCTTCCATGGTCCAGCTCTGGCCCAGCCCTCCAGCCTCACATGCCATCACTCTGGCCACATTAGCTCAGAAAATGCCCTTGACCACCTGGCTAACTACTCCCTGCCCCTTCAAGACTCAACTCAAGCATCACCTCCTTTAGAAAGCCTTTACTGACCTTCCCTCCCCCGAATGAGATGTCCCTTTTCTGAGCCCCATGAACGCCCCAGGCACATGCTGCCAGAGTTCTCTCCACCCACCTATGATGTAATGGTCACCCTCTCCAGACTCTCGCCTCTACTGTGGGCTACTTGAGGACCAACTAGTCCCTTTTATCTTTGTAGCCAGTGCCTGGCACATAGTAGGTCTTTAGTAATAAATGGATGAACTTTATTTGTGGATCTGAAGCAAGGGACCACAGAAGAGAAAACCTGAGAGCTGCCAGGCTTGCCAACTTGGGGCCCTGGCGTCTTATCATGCTGAAGCCTAGCTCTCTCAGAGTCCAGGCTGTGTGGAGGGTGTTGACAGAAGAAAACGCAGAGGCAATTGCTCATCCCCAGTGGGCTTCCCAGATGAGCATCCAGTACCAGGCAGGCCCTCAGGCTACCACCAGTTGGGCTGGGAACCACCAGACTGTGAGAGGATGGCAACAAGCACCACATTGTTACTGGTAATAAAACCATTAGGAATTGACATTGTGTGCTAGCTGCCAGGCCCAGCTGTGGTCCCTCCCATCCCTGTAGGCCAGGGGGCAGAGCTAGCCCTGCCAGCAGGCTCAGACCTAGAGGAGAAGCCACTGCTGGCTATGGGCCCAAAGAGACCAGAGGGCAGGGAGGGAGAGGGCTCAGGGCTTGGGGGACCTGCAGGTCCCCACTGAGCACAGACTCTAAAAGACTGAGATCAGCCCTGGCCAGTTTGGCTCAGCGGTCAGAGTGTTGGCCCGTGGACCGGAGAGTCCCGGGTTCGGTTCCCACTAGGGCACGTACCCTGGTTGCGGTTTGTCCCTGGCCCTGGTTGGGGTCCTGTGGGTGGTAGCCACTCGATGTGTCTCTCTCACATCAGTGTTTCTCTCTCTCTCTTCCTCCCTCTCTCCCTCCCGCTCTATCTGAAGATAAATGTAAAAATGTCCTCGGGTCAGGATGAAAAAACAAAAACAAAAAAATAAATAAATAAATAAAAGACTGAGATCAGATGGCCAGGGCTGTGGGACTCAGAGAACAACCAGTCAAATCCTGGCTTTACAGAGGTGGGAATGGAGGCCCTAAGAGCCCTAGAGAGTGAGGAAAATGACAGGCAACATTTATAGGGTCTTATAGTGCACAGGGGCCTTCATGGGGTCATCACACACAGTCCCTAAAGTCACCCTCATGCAGCCCTGTCATGACCACACTTAAAGAAAAGCAACTCCTGAGCATCTGCTATGTGCAAGGCAAAGTGCTGGTGGTCTTCCTAACCTGTTTCATTTGATTCAGGTAAGATGTGGATACTCTTCTTATCCCTGATGGAAAACCTGCAGCTCAAAGATGTTTATGTCTCGAAGTAACTGATTAATAGCGAGCCTGCCTCCCCACCCCGGGGTCTCTTCTTTGCCCTGCATGTCTGACCCCTACCAGCCTGGGGCTGTTCCCTACCAACCTAGGATAGAGAGGAGGTCCACAGAGAGACCAGCTCTGTGCTTGCTTCCTAGTTACTGTTCTTTTGTTTATCTTCCTAACTTATTCCAGAGCAGGGCCATAGAAATATACATACCCTTCTTCATGTCATATTCAACAGGGGCAGCCTCAGAGGAGAAAGCAAGCTCCAAGAGAGTACCCAGGGGTGGGGGCCAGGGGAAGGGACTGTGGAAGGGGAAGGTGGGGGCTGTTGCTAAGCAACAGGCAGAGGAATTACTAGCTGTCCCTCCTTACCTCTCCACCCTGTTACCTGGGTCACTGCTACCTGCTCATGGCCTTCAGATCACAGAGCTGGGTACAGCTTGAGCCCACATGCCTGACAAGTTCTCCAGTCATCTTTTCTCCCTGGAGGGAGCTCCAGAAACCCCATTTGGTCCTCTGTGCATCACCCTATGATCCATACCTGGCCGGGGCCCTGGTCATACCTCCAGTTCCCAGGGAGCCATAGATTGAAGCCTTTTGGGAAGATCCTCAATGATCTGTTTCCTATCCCAGGTCAGAACTGAGAGTTACAAGTCGCTGTCCTATAAAACTAACTTGGTCCACTGACCCTGGTGTGTACCTGGGTGCAGCCAACTGCCTGTTGGCCACTCTCACCCAGTCCCTCCAAGCCCAGGCCTTCGTTTGGAGGCCTCAGTGTCTGCAATAGTTCTCCCTACAACCTTCCCAGAGAAGACAAGTACCTGAGTAACCACACCATTGCTGTCAGTATCCAAACCAGTTTTTTATCCATCATAAAGAGTCCATCCTTCCAGCCCTAGGGTGACTCAAATTTTTTTCATGTTCTCATCCAGAGGCTTCAAAAAGTGTGGTTTTATTTTTGTTGTTGTCATTAACAAAGTAACAATGTGTGCATTTACATTTTTTCAAAGGTTACAAAGTCTATAAAGCATATAAAGTAAAAAAGGCAAAATCTTTGTTGACAGGTTTCCTGTGTATCCTTCCAGACAACTTTTTCTACCTATGTACAGCCTATAAATGTATATATTTGTATATATTTTAAAGAAATTTTACAAACACGAGATTACACTTTGCATACAGTTTTTTTGGGGTAACCTAGTCCCATATCATGGACATCTACATATCAGAATAGACATGCTTACTACCCCATTTCAAAGGCTTTGGGGAATCTGAACAGATCCCCCTTTATCCATAAATTTATTCATCTACAATACTAATCACAGAGGACCATTCCTTCAAGAGGTCTCTTCCCAACAGGTTCTGCTTGCTAGAGCATTGGAGGATCAATCCCACCCCCTGGCATGGACCCAAGCATCCTCACCTGCTCCTCCTTGGGTCATCAGGGGAACCTCTGAGGGAAAGCTTATTCCCAGGTCCCCCAGCCTCCCAGCCTGGGCATTCTCCCACATTCACTATGACTCGGCTCACATCCAACCCACAGGTCAGTAAACCACAGATCTGACCCCACTATCCTATAATGTCACCTCTAAGCATCTTTTAATCTTTTCAAGTAAGGACCACTGGAACACTGGGATCCAGCTAATTCAGTAGGTCTAGAACATCTGCACTGACCCCCAGATCCACCTACACAGTAACACAGCAGGAAGAGCACCAGACTAGGAGTTAGGACACCCAAGTTCCAGCCCTCTGGTTACTAGCTATTTGAGATGGTCCTCTGTCCCCTCTGAGCACCCAGACAAGACAGCTAACAACTGGCTCAGAATTGAAAATGACCCTGACATCTGAAACAGAAACAGAGAGGGAAGATCAATAGGGATGACAATGAGCAGGGCCATGACCGCAAAGAGAAAACAGGAATCTGGTTATAGATGTAAATAAGGCTGGAAAGCTGTAGGGGTCAGAGGGGACCACAGCAGGATGGGAGAGGGCAATGCTCAGTCACAGTTGAAAAAAATTCCACTCCCCACTGGGATTGGGCTAGGAAAGCCCCAGGCCTCCGCACCTCCTCCCACTGTCGCTGTCCTCTAGACAGGCCTGCGATGTGATCAGCAAGGGAGGTGTGGCCTGGCGGGCCCTGACCACTGGCTGTCCTTGTTCCAGGCTGCCAGGTACCTGCAGCCACACCTGGGAGCACAGCTGTCAGGCGGGGACACATCCCCTCCAAGTTGGGGGCTCAGTTCTGCTGCGTGTGAAGGAGGGAGGGGGGAGGGCAGAACAAAGTCAGGTTCTGCACCCCCATTCATAGCCCCTTGCAGGAATGTTCTGGAAGCTGGGGCACCTCAGCCTAGGGAAGGGGATGTAAAGTAGGGCACTGAGATCTCTGAGAGGCCAGGTAAGGGACCCTCCCCCCCATCCCCTATTCACACCATGATGCCATCACTGGCAAGAAGACCATACTCTGGCTGGTGTTCCCCTTAATGGCCACAACCTGCTGAGGGTTGGTGTAATTTAAGCCCTGCTCTGTTTCTCTCCAAGTCTGAGCTCTTAAGCTCTAGTCTACAGAAAATAAAGGAATCATGAAGATCCTTGAGGGGTGGGAGCAGGGAGGAAGGGGTCAATGGGGGGAAAAAGAGGGGACATCTGTAATACTTTCAACAATAAAAAAATATATATATCCTACACCAAAAGAACTCAGTTGGCCCCTTCCCCTCTCTCCCTTTCCTCCTTCTGTCTTGTCCCCACCCTACCCCTCAAAGCCACCACAAGCAGAACAGTTCAGTGATTCTACATGGGCCACACAGGAGTTTACAGAGCACAGGGGCCCACTCTCCCGAAATCAATACAGGGCTTCAGCCTGGCCCCCAGCACACCTGAGGCCTTGTTCTGTCTCCCCAGCGGTTCCCCTACACTCCAGCCACCTCATCCCTGACTACCTGGCTTCCTCCTCTCAGTTTGGAAGCCCTACCTCTGTGCTTTGAGGCATATCTCACATGTCACCTCCTCCAAGAAGCCCACCCAAATCCCCTCAATTGGGTGTGACCTGTCTTTTGAGTACTTTATTTCTGCCTGTCCTGTGACCTTGGTCTGTGGTCATTAGTTGTGCATACCTTAAACTCACACTGTGTCCCCTCAAAGCCTACCTAGCACACAACCTTGCCCACAGTAAATGCTCACTAAGTCTCTGGAAGTAAATATACTGTGCTCAGAACAGAATCAGAATAAAGAGCTGAAACTACAGTGTGAGGGATTTAAGACGGATACAAAGACAACCTGTTGACAATGCGACTTCTTAAACTCTGGAACAGATTGCTAAGTGGCACTGAGGAGCTGCCCACCTCCGAAGATTTTTCAATCAGAAGCAGCACTTTCGTCATCCGTCCGAGATTTTACAAAAGAGGCAGGAAGTGGACAAGGCTTCTCAGGGCACTTCCTGCAGTGCCAGTCCACGTAAGCTGTCCAAATGATGAAAATAATTACGGCTGGCTAACACTGGGCACTTACACTCTGCACATTATCTTGTTTAATCCTCACAATAACCTCTGGGAACAGCCTGGTCTTGTTTCCCTGTTGCAGGCAAGTAAACTGAGGCTCAGAGAGATTAAGTCAGCTTCCCCAGATCCCGCAGCTGGGAAGTGTCAGAACGCAGCTCCTTCTGACTCCATGGCCCTCACTTCTGTTGCCTTGAAACAGGCTTATGTCTAAGCAAGTCGTATCTATCCCCATGCAGCTGCACAGTGTACACAGAAAGATGTGTACACAAAAATATGCACAGAGGACCACATGCACCACACCCTGTCCTGCCCACACACTTAGCCAAATGAAAGCAGGCTTGGATACACACACATCCCTGTCACTGCATAGAGCTCAGGTTTTGTAATTTTTTAGGGGAAAAAATAGAGAGAGAAAACGAGCCCTATAAGATTTGAGTGGAGAGGAACTTGGTACCTTTAGTTTACTATTAAAGCCGTGCTCAGGAGCTGCAAAGCACACAGGCCCATGGAGACACCGGGCCTCAAAGAGCAAGCAGGCTCCTGACGGGCTCTGCTGTCTATTAGATACCAAAACGGAAGCAGAATAGATTCCCGCAGGCAGTGCCTTGGTCCTAAGTAGTTCCCAAGCTAGAGATCAGAGATACACTTACTATCAGTGGAGCATGGTAGGCAGAAAGGGGACATAAGGCACCAAGTCAGGGACCCCAAGCCCACAGGAGAAGGCAGCAGGAAGTGCAGGGAGAGAGGAGCATGTGACAGGCACAACTGGCCTTCTGGCCTCAGGCTCAGGGTAGCACTTTCAACCCTGGAAGAAAAGGGGCCTGGCACCATATGCAAACAGCCCCCAACCCAGCTCCAAGTATTCTCAGGGCTCAAACTTTTGTTTCAACCCTAAATTCTAAGGAGAGAAGGTAGTCTATTTTTCACCCCCATTAGAGAACCAGCAAGACAGCTCTCAGAGTCCCTTTTCTATTTGGTTCCCCAGAAAAGGAGCCTTGAGGGAGTCTGGGCTCTTGATGGGGAAAAACTTGGGTCTTTCAGGGAAGCTTGAGCCTAAGGAACTGGCCTACAAGTAGGCAATGGCCATTTGGAGAAGGCAGAGCAACAGCAAGCAGATGAGAGCATGGCCACCAAGCCCTCTGCCATTAGGGAGACGACAGGGACTAAACACACAGATGTGCAGCAAGCTTCCCCAATATTCAGCAGACACCCATGGAGGCCCCACAGAATGTCCAGTGGGGGGGACCCAGAGGCAGCCGAGGCAAGGTCCCTACCCCATGGACACCACAAACTGGTAGGAGAGAAAGCACCCATAGCAGCAGCCCAGGAGAGCTGTGCAGGACACAGTCTAAGATCCCCAGAGGGCAGGCCTGGCCCCCCCTTCTTCCTGGCCAGGTCACCCTGGGCAAGTATTTTTTAGCTTGTCCTGTCTTATTTGCAGGCTTTTACAGAAGATCAATGGGGCTGACATGTGTGACTATGATAGTAAAACATCCATAAGGGACTCAAGTGCTTACTCTAAATTGAACCTTGGGAAGGAAACTCAGAAATTATGCACACACAGAGAATTACATGTAAACCTACAGGTTTACAGTTTAAGCCTACAGGTGAAGGCTTAGCCGGAAGCTGAACTTTTACACCCTCTGTGGAGTCAGATGTGACAAGCCTGTCTCCTGCAGGGTCCCAACCCCTCATACCACCTCAGCTTTCAAAGGTCCATCCCCCCAGGGAGGGCGGCTGCTCTTTCTCAGACCTCCTCTCCTTGGAAGCCTTTCCTGATTACTTCTGTGTGGTGAAAGAAAAAAAAAAGACCACCTCACCCCTATTCCTGGGTCTGAAATTCCACCATGAGAATCAGAGCCATAGAATTTAAATGTTGGAATGGACCTTCAAGCTCCAGTCCCCACCCCACAGAGGAATCCTGTCCACAGACACCCTAAGATAGCACAGTCAGTCGTCCTCTCCTATGCTTCTCCAGTCCTTGCACTGTGGACTCACTCCTTGAGTCTAGAAGGAATTCACCTTTTCTAAGGTCGGCCTCCTACTGCAGGCCCACGTGCCTGGGAAGGAGAGCAGAGAGCCTCAGTCAGCCTGAGCCTGGAGCTCTGCCTTTGATGAGAAGCTGAAGACAAGCACCGAGGAGCTGGACGACAGGCTAGAGAGGGAGCCAGGGCCCAAAGAAGTGGGGCCGGGAAGGGAGGCAGGCAGGTGCCAGACCCGCTGCGCAAGTTTGCCTGGGGCCCCTGCCTGGGTGCAGCACATATGCACACATGCACACACATGCACATACGCACATAGGCTCACACTTTCACAGGGCTGCCTGTCAGACGGCCCAACCAGGGTCTCAATGTGATTTGGAGGCAGAGGGGGACCACCCTGCCCCAGAAAGTAGCAGGAACTCTGACAACAAAAGCTTCCAAGCCCAGGCAGCTCCAACAAACCAGGAGATGGCCCCTGCCAACTGAGGGGATGGCCCAAAGAGGGACCGCCTGACAGCTGGGCTCCCCAAATCCCATAGGCCTGTCCTCACACTCCAGCAACGCTTAAGGAGAAAAGTTTCCTGGCTGCAGCTGTCACATCTGCCTGAGAGGGAGAAGGCACAGCGGCGCAGCACCTGATCCCAGGATCCCTTCGCAGCCGGCCAGCTCAGGAGGCCAGTTCAGCTGCTGGCAGCCCAGGGTGAAACATGAAGACTGAACAGTCCCCCAGGGATGCTGATGCCAGTCTCTGGGCACAGCAATGAGGGGCAAGCTGGGTCACAGGGCAGAGGGCACTTCTCATGCAGGCTCCTTTCCCCGCTGGTTTGGGAGAGGGCAAGTTGTGTGGTTCTGGGGCCCGGCCCTTCCTCCCCTGCCACACGCAGGCCCGAGCTGCCCAGCTGGGTGCAGGACGCCATCTTGGGTCAAGGTGCAGCCACAGGGGGCTCCCCTCGTGAGCTGGGGAAGAGAGCCCCTGAGAACTGGCGAGCCCCCACTCCCTACCCAAGGCGCCAACACCTACTCAACTGGCTTTGCAGTAGAGAGAGGAGGCGGAAGGACCGAGGGGACGAAGAAAAAAGGGGGAAAACAGAGGTGGGGTGGGAAGGGAGTGGGTTCCCCCAAGAAGGGAGGCTCCAGGAAAGCAAAACGAAGTTTGGCAGCCGGAGGGCGGCGGGCCCCAGCGACTGGGGGCTGGGGGAGGCCGGGGGCGGGCCCTGGACCCCCGCCAGCTCTGTCGGCGCCGAGGGGGAGGGAGGGCAGGGAGGCCTGGGGGAGGGGAGCAGGGGTGAGGGCGGGACACCGACCGGGGCCGCCTGCGGCTCCGAAGCTCCGGGACTCCCGGGGCGCGGGGACTTGGGCCCAAGACCCCGATCTGCAGCCTCGGCGAGGCCTCGTCCTTCACTGTGCAGATGCGAAGCGTTCAAGGACACGTCTGCACCGGCCCAGCGGGGGTGCGTGTGCGTGAGTGTGTCCGCGTGCGTGTTAGTGTGTACGGAGGGGGTATTTCTGCGGTAGGGGGGACCCCGGACGCCCCCCACCCCCGTGCAGCTCCCGGTCCGCCCCGTAGCCAACTCCCCCCCACCCCGTTTTCCGGCCCCGCGGCCCGCCCGGGATATTCACCCGCCCCCGCCCCGCCCCCACACTGCGGCGCCGCCACTGCCACCGCCCCGGCTCCCACGGCCCGCGGCAGGGGGCAGGGAGGAGCCAGGCACGACGTCCCCCCGCGAACTGCCCGGCCTTTCTACGGGAAGGTGTGCCCCCCAAGTGGCACGCTCCCCACCTCCGTCGCCCCTCCTAGATCCACTGGCACCCCGCACCCCCAGCCACAGGTGGCCGAAGGAGGATTGCTGCGCAGTGTTCCCCGGCCCAGCCCCCCGATTACACCCCTCGGACCGCCCCCGGGGGCCTCCCGTGTCCCCCGCCCCTCCGGGCCGTGGAGGGCCGGGAACCGGGGGAAGGGGCGGGGGCCCGGGTCGTGCCAGGCTGCCATTTTCTGCCGCCGCGGCGGAGCCTGCGCGGGGCCAGGCCCCCGCCCCCTCCTCCGCTCCCTGCGGGCCGCGGCGGGAGCCGATTATTTCGGGTCGGGGTCCGTGCTCTCCAGCGCTCGGGCTGCAGGCCCCAGGCGGGGCTCCGGGGCGGGGGCAGGGCCGGAAGGCGGGGGTGGCCGGCCCCGAGACCCTGCGGCAGCGCCGAGCCGGGCACCGCGGCTGAAGCCAGCGGTGGAGGGGGCCCCCCCGCGGCATTGTATAGACTTGAACTTGAGCCCGAAGCGGGGCGGGGGCGGGGAGGGGGCTCTGCGCCGGGAGCGGGCGGGACGGGAGGGGGCGCCTGCCGAGCCCGCGGTGACATAAACAAACCCTAATGCCCGCGCCGCCCCGGCCAGCCTAGCCCGCCGCCTCTGCCCGCAGTCCTGGCCCCGCGAGCGCCCAGCGCCGAGTTGCAGGGGTCCGGGGGCTTGCTCTGAGCTGGGCACTGCCCGCCGCCGTGCCCCCCGCCGGGCCTCCCCTCCTCCTCGCCCGCCTCCGGGCCGGCCGCCCGGGTCGCCAGTAGCGGCGCTCATTACCGTGTGGCCGGTGGGGTCGGGCCGGCCCGGCTGCGCGCCCTGGTGCCGCGGCGCCGCGTCCCGGCTCGTCCTCTGGTCTCGACGCCGCCGCTGCCCGCGCGCCCTCCCTCCCGGCCCGCCTGCCTGCCTCGCTCGCTCCCTCCCTCCCTCCGCTCGCTGTCGCGCTCCCTCTCTCCGCCTCCTCCGCCGGGTCCCCCCCTCCCACCCCTTCTCTCCGCCTTCCTCCTTCCCTCCCTCCGGCCGCCCGCGGGCCCAGGCCTCCGCCCGCTGCTCGCCCCCCGCGGCAGCGCTGGCCCCGGCCCCGGCGCTGCGGAGCCGGCCCGGGAGGCAGCGCCGACTGGGGGGCCCTGGGGCGCCGCGGCGGGAGCGGCCTGGGCGCGCGGCCGGTCCTAGCGCCCTCGGTCCAACTTCCCGGCCTCTGCGGCCCCGCTGGGGGTCTCTGCACGCTGCGAGACTGCGGGCTGGACCCCACAGCACCCCGACCCTGCACTGGGCCTGGGCACCCCTCCTCGGCCGCGCTCCGGGTCACTCCGCCGGGAGCTTTGCTGCAGCCCCCCCTCTCCCCGCGGGGCGCTCCGCTACCTGGCGCTGCCTCTGCGCTGGGTCCCCGCATCCAGCACTGGCCGCAGGGACAGCGGCCCCTCCTCTCCCCGGGCCGGTGTCAAGTGCCTCCCTCCCCGGCAGCCCGCAGAACCCCCGGCGGCCTTCGCCCTGCAGTTCTCCCGACCTCCACCAGAGCCCACTACACTCTGCCTGCCTCAGCACTGGGGCTGGGGACAGCAGCGCCGGCCCATCCGCACCGCAACCCCCACGCCACCCACTACCCCCTCCAGGTGCGGTGGCCCAATGGAGGCCACCCATTCTACAGGGCCAAGGTCTGGGCGCCAGGCCCACCCAGGCCGTCCTGGAGGCTCAAGGGCCTATATCGGATGGGACGTTGAAGGGAGTGAGTTCCCTGTACCTTGAGGTGTCCAAGTTGTGCCTTCAGTTGGGCAGTGGAAGACTGAAAGATTTCATGCAGTTGGAGGTTGAACTAAATGACATTGAAGATCCCTTCCAGCTCTGAGATTCTGTGCACACCTACACTCAACCTCACACTTACTCACCCCATTGTCGTGGGGGTTGTTTTTATTTCCCATTGAATTCTCAGGACTCTAGGTTTCTGATTTGGGGCATCTCTGTCTACTTCCAACAGCACAGCCACCCTCTGCTCATCACTCTCCCAACTGCTACCTTTAGGGCCTAGTGCTGGCCCCCAGCCTGGCTCCCCACTTCTGCTTGCATCTCCACCAGCCATCTCCCACTGTGCACCCCCATTCCACCCAGCGTTTCAGCTACATGGCAGTGCCCTGAGCTCCCTAACCCAGGACATGGTGTGTTCCCTTCCCCAGGCACCCACCACCCCACTTGTGGCCAGGGGCAACTGAAGAGGATACCTAGGCCATCACTGCTAAAAACAGTGCTATTTCCCCCCTTTCCTCCACCAGCTTCACCCCTTCGAGGGTCACAGAAACAGAGTTACCTCTTTGGGACACGGAGATGACCTTTCATCCAAGAGGTTTTCCTTCTGGAAGCCTTCTAATGCTTCCAGGTCCTTTATTCTGCCCCATTTCCTGAACCTCAATATCAGAGGCCACTCTCTACACACTCTTCTGGCCTTTTTCAGTGTCACCCTCACTCAAGTGGTCACCCTATACCACTGATGATAAGCCTCGCTATCCATGGTCTCCATCTGGCCAATTTCAGACATTCATCATTTTCCTTCCATAAGGACAGGGACCTTATCTGTCATGTCTGTAGCCCAGCACTCAGCACATAGTAGGTTCTCAATAAAACTTGGTTAAATAAATATGTGCATTGCAGGCCCTTTGCCATCTTGCTTTCGACATCAAGATGAGCATCCACAAACACTTTAAAACTTGGCTAAGGGGAAGGCCATGTTTAGAAAGATGGCTGCCATTCCTCGCCCTTCCTCAAGGGCTTATATAATACTGCCTCCAAATAGCAGCAACTGTTTACTGAGTGTCTCCTGTGTGCCAGGCACCAGAGTTGTCAATGTGATACCCTCCAGCGCTTTCCTTGAAGTGGTGGCTCTTTTGTCAGCCAGAATCCCAGAATATTCAATGAACTTGACCCCTCTGCAGACCTGCCACAGAATGTAACAGGAGCAAGAAAAGAAAATGTGCCATATATACAATAATGGAATATTATTCAGCCTTAAACAGGAAGGAAATTCTGATATGTATTACAAAATGGATGAAATGTGAAGACATACTAAGTGAAATAAGTCAGACACAAAGGACAAATACTCTATGAGGTACCTAGAGAAGTCTAACTCATAGAGACAAAGTAGAATAATGGTTACCAAGGACTGGGGGAGGGAGGAGTAGGGAGTTAGTATTCAATGGGTACAGAGTTTTAGTTTTGGGAAGATGAAAAAAGTTCTAGAGATGAGCAATGGTGATGGTTGCACAATGTGAATGTACTTAGTGCCTCTGAACTATACACTTAGAAATGGTTAAAATGGGCCCTGGCCAGTTTGGCTCGTGGTTAGAGTGTCGGCCCGTGGACCAGAGAGGCCTGGGTTTGCCGCTAAGAGAGCGTACCTCGGTTGCGGTTTGTCCCCGGCCCTGGCCCTGGTTGGGGTCATGTGGGTGGCAGCCAGTCGATGTGTCTCTCTCACATCGATGTTTCTCTCTCTCTCCCCCGCCCCCTCCTGCTCTATCTGAAGATAAATGCAAAAAATGTCCTCGGGTGAGAATAAAAAAAAAAAAGAAAGAAATGGTTAAAATGGTATATTTTATGTTATGTATGTTTACCATAATAAAAACAGAGCATAGTACAATTGTAAATTAAATATATTATTGAAAACATAAAGTTTCTTTTCTTGTTCCTGTTACATGTCTGTGGAAGGTCTGCAGAAGGGTCGAGCTCCTTGAATATTCTGGGTTTCTGGCTGACAAAAGAGCCACCACCTGAAGGAGAGCACAAAAGGATCCAAGAAGTAAATGCTACCATGACCCTCAAAGTGGGGAGAAGCAGACATATTTAGCAACCAGCACCAGTGACTACCACAGGGGCCCTTTCAACTCCATCACCAAAAACATGTTCCTTAACATCCTCCACCCAGGAACCCTAGCAGAAGACTCAATCCCTACACTCCTGACTGAGATGAGAGAAGTAGTGGTGTACCTTCCCTTGACTTCAACACTCTGCTAGACCTTATGTCCTCTCCATCAGTCTGTTTCTGAAACCATTCCACTTGCCTTTGCTACACCTCCTCCCTGACTTCCAGACCTGGCTCACCTACTACCCTGCTTAGTGACTTCAACCCCACAGTGACTTACCACTCAGGTCATTTTAATATCCACTGCATGTCACACCCACTAGGAGAGTTACATCCTGGACCATTGTCCATGTAGGTTCTTCATCTCTACCAAGTGGTGATACTTTCACCAACCTTTCAGGTAGAGTGGTTAGGTTAGTCAAGACTCTCTGTTGCAAGTGACAGAATCCCAGTCTAAACTAGCTTAAACAGGGATTCGGCAGTTTAGAGTTTAAACAACTGGGAAGCCCAGGGTGGGGGATTCAGGAATAGATAGATCTAGAGACTTAAATGCCAGTTCCAGAGCTTGCTCTCCATCACTCTCATCTGCTTTTCCTCCTACTTCAAACAAACTCCAAGATGGCAGCCAGCAGTTTCAAGCTTATAATCTCCCAGTTTAGAATCCCAGTGGGAAAACATCATTTTCCTTTCCTAAGGAAGCCCCCTAATGCTTCCAGGACATGAGGCTCTGAGTCCTTTAACAATGCTCCCCCTCCCCGACTCTGAGCCTCAAGGTCTAAGACATAATTGTCCTGTTTTGTTTTCCAATGTTATCTTCACTCAAGGTGCCATCCCCAGGAGAAAAGTCCTGAGGGTTACTTCATTTGTTCTGGCTTTGATCACAAGCCAACCCTGAACCAGGTTCTACAGCCAGTGGGTTAGCATGGATCACATGTCCAATCCCATAACTGGGTAGGAGGTGGCATTGGGACTGACAGATCCAGCCAGCACTCCATGGAGTAGGGGCAGGGTTGTTCCCCAAAGTAAGGGGTGCTGGGCAAACATATTACCCTTCCCCTGATGGCCACCCAGCATCCATGTGTATCTTCTTTCCCTGTGTACACACTTTCAAAATGCAGAACCTCCACGATTAGGATTAATGCCCATATAAAAAAGACCCCAGAGAGTTAGTTTGTCCCTTCCACCATGTGAGGACACAGAGGAAAGATGGCTGTCTCTGAACCAGGATGCTCTTACCAAACATCACGATTTTGAACTTTCCAGCCCCAAACTGTGAGAAATAAATGTTTGTTGCTTATAAACCACCAGGTCTGGTAGTTTGTTATAGTGGCCCAAATAGACAAAGACAGGATTTGCCTGATGTCTCCTCAAGATTAGCTTCAGGTGATGCATCTTTTCTGGAATGTCACAGAAATGATGCCGTGTGCGTTGTTACTGCATTCTCTTTGGTGGCGTACCATTTCAATTTGGCCCATTACCGATGATGTTAACTTTGATCACTTGATTAAAGGGATGTGTGCCAGGCTTTTCCACTGTAAAGTCCCTCTTTTTCCCATTGCAATTAGTAAGTATTTTGTGGGGAACTACTTTGAGACTAAATAAATATCTCACTACTCGTTAAACTTACAATTGATTCATTGTATTTATTTCTAACGATGTGGACTCATAGATTCCTATTTTATTCAGTGGGTTATAATCTGCTGGTATCATTATTTGGTGGCCAATTTTTCCCATATTTGTCCAGTGGGAGTCCCTTCTGAATCCCATCATTCTTTGAGCACTTCCTTCCTTTTAAGTGTGACATATTCTGGACTCATCTTGTTCCTTGCTTGACCCAACTCTGGAATCTGCCATTTTTCCAAAAAGATCTAGTTCCTTTTAGTAAAGAATGGTATTTAGAAACCAAGATTTGGGCACAAGGTATACTCATTGCTACTGAGGTTTCATTCCTGGTAGGTGCTCTCAATGGACAGAAAAAAGGAATATATGTATGTATATACATATAAATGTGTATATATACACACATACATTTTACATCTACATTTCCACATCTTTCAATATACAGGGGAGGGGGAGCCTCATGCTGGAGTGAGAGGCAGAGGCTGAGGTATCTCCTGGGGATGGGGCTGAACCGGCATCTAGAAATTGGGGGAAGTTTATGGCAGTGGCTGTGCGAAATCCAATAAGAGGGTTAAAAAAGGGAACTGAATGAAAGAACTGTTCTGGCACACATAAAACTATACAGAATGAATTTGTGTCTTTATGATTTTCTCTGTGAATGAGAATAATCACATTCTATGGGTTACAAAGCACTTTCATATCCACTCTGATGTAATGTTCACAACTTCTGTGGTGGGCACACAGAGCAGTCCACCCAGCAGCTTTGAGTCTTTATGGGGCTAGTTAGCTACTAGTCCATGGAGTTTCCAGAAAATAAGCTGACTGACAGTGGGATGGTGATTCCCAGACCCAGGGATTGCTCAACCTCTGAAGGAATCCCCAGGAAGTTGGCACTCCCCAAAGGGGACTTCTTCCCTGCAGGCCCTCAGGCACAGCCATAGAGGACAATGAATCCAGGAGATTCTCCCGGAAGCTGTACAGGACCTGGCTCCATTGTGAAGTGAAGCCTGGCCACCAGGCCAGCAGCGTGGTGTAGACCATGGACTGGCAACCCCTGTGTGCTGTTTCCTTCTCCCCTCTTCCAAAGTTGGTCTTCACTGTGGATAATCTATTTTCTCTTCACCATCATAAATTTGGTGTTTCGGGGGGATTACATTTATCATTCAGCCACCATTACAGACAATAAGAAGCCACCCGTAGACCTCACTGAGAGGGTGCACATTACTCAGAGATCTTGATTTCAGAACTGGTCACGACTTGGATTATCTTCCTTTGGGGAGAAGAGTAAGTGCATTTTTAGTTGTAGATGATGTAGGTTCTTTATTTTAGTACGAGCATTTAAAAAATATCTTTTATTGAGGTGAAATTCACATAACATTAAATTAACCATTTCAAAATGTACAATTCAGTGGCATTTAGTACATTCGCAACATTGTGCAAACACTACCTCTATCATATAGCAAGAGCATTTTCAAAGTGCCTACATGGGAAAGAAGGTACACCTGGATGCCAGGTGGCCATTGGGGGAAGGGTGATGCATTTGCCCAGTACCCCTTGCTGTGGAGAACAACCCTGCCCCTACTCCATGGGGTGCTGGCTGGATCTGTCAGTCCCAATGCCACCTCTTGCACCCAGTTATGGGACTGGGCATGTGATCCACACTATCCCACTGGCTGTAGTAACCTTTACCTGTTGAACGACACCTGGAGTGTTTCCAGTTTTTAACTTCAGTTAGGAAACTGAGGTCGGGGGGTGAACCAACTTGCACCAGGGCACACAGGCAGCATATGGTAGAACTGGCATTCAAACCCTGTCCGTTTGCTATAGTCACATGGGGCTACTGGAGGAAGACATAAAGCAGGTTCAGTGGCAAATATGGAGACTTGAGAGTCATTGATAATCTGACATCTTGAGAGTCATGTTTAAAGAAGGTGAGTCTGAAGCAGGGGGAAGCAGCTCAGTGGTGAGCAGATTTGTGCTCAGTTCCAGCAGAGGGTTTGGGGAAGTGATGAGCCACCTTCCAAAGGGAACATCTATTGCTGACTGAAAACAGAGATGACGAGGAGAAACATATTCACTGATTTGGGTTGTTATAGTAACATCCAGATAAAATATATATTCAGGGCCGGAGGAGATGTGGAACTGCACACAGATGAGCTGGTGGAATGGGGAAAACGACTGGAAGAATATCGCCAAGACACAGTACTGACTAATTGCTAAAGCCATGAACGGATGGGCTCTCCCTCTGAGGAGTGTGGAGACCAGAGGTGCTGGGGTCGACCACAGTTTTGAGAGTGGGAAGAGATGATGGCAAAGCAGAGAGAAGGGGGTTCAGGAATCTGTGGGTGGCTCAGGGTCTCTCACAGGCTACAATCCAGGTGTCTGGCTATAGTCATCTCAAGGTTTGATGGGGGAAGGATCATTTCCAAGCTTACTCACATGGTGGTTGCTGACAGTTCCTTATGGGTTGTTGGATGAGGGTTTCAATTCAATGCTGGCTGTTGGCCGGAGGCTGCCCTCAGTGCCTAGACATACGGGCCTTTCCATACAGCAGCTCACAAGATACAGCCGGCTTCATAAGAGGGAGCAAGCAGGAGACAGTGAGAGAGAATGTTAGGGAAAGGTGGAAGATCCAGCCTTTTATAACCAAATCTGAAAAGCTTTTGCCCTATTCTCTTTGTGAACAGCAAGTCACTAGGACCAGCCAGCACTCAAGGGAAGAGGATTAGTATATAAGGGTCTGAACACCAGGAAGCCATTTCAGAAGCTGCCTACTGCAGGGTGCAAAGACAAGGTGCCGGATTTGACCTAAGTCTCCTCCAGGTGGCCCCTGAAAGAGGGCGTAAGAGGCAGAAGACAGAACAGAGGGAGATGGTGGTGATACCCAACTCTTAGCTGCCCAGCACTTCTGGGAGACATGGACAAACTCAGGGCCTCCACCCCACTTTAGGTAGACAGAGGCGCTACCAGTTCCCAGAAGATTCCAGCTCAGTCATTTGCCTGGGCCTGCTTCCTCACTCACCCCTCACCCCACCAAGCAGAGCAGAGCCACACAAGCAGGCAGTGCCTGGCTCACCATCTCCATTTCACCAACTGGCACTTGTCATCGAAGAACAGGAAACTTTTCAGGGCTTGGGAGGATGGGAACCAATTCCATACTCCAGGACTGGCACCATCTGAGCTGCTGCAGCCAGCAGCAACCAGCTCTCTGTCCCATCTGAAGAGCAATCCCATTCGCCTGCTGAGCTTGGCCAGCAACCTGAGCCGTTTCCCTGTCCCCACTCCAGCTTGGGGCTGTCTGGCTCAGAGGTAATGGGTCCATTTGTGAAAGGGACACAGAGAGGTGCCAAGAGGTAGGCACCAGGGATGCAGAAAATGAAAGGGAAATCCTCAAGGGATAAGGCTGGGGCTGAACACAGACTTTTTGGGAGGTGCATAGGAGAGAGTAGCAGGTATGCATCTCAACCCACATGTTGCATGTGCAGGAAATGTAACTATTTTTAAAAGTCCTCTTTGGGACAATGGGCATGTGGTAGGCAGAATAATGGCCCCCAAAGATGTCCACATCTGAATCCTTGAATCTGTGAATGTGTTAGGTGACATGGCAAGAGGAATTAAGTTTGCTAATCAGCCAACCTAGAGATGGAGAGGTACCCTGGATTATTGGGGTGGGTCCAATGTAATCACAAGGGTTCTTAGAACTAGAGGAGGGAGGCAGAATAGTTGATGTCAGAGTGATGCCATGTGAGGACTCACCCCACCATTGTTGGCTTTGAAGATGGAGGAAGGGGCCATGAGCCAAGGAATGCGGGCAGCCTCTGGATGCTGGCAAAGGCAAGAAAATGGACTCTCCCTTAGGGCTTTCAGAAAGGACCATAGTCCTGTGGATACTCCCCTTTTCTCGTTCTTCCCCCTTCTGCTCCACACTGCGTCCTGAGCCCAGGGATCTGAGAGCAGCCTGATCTAAGGGTTGGAAGATCCAGATTCCAACCATGGCTCTGCCTCTAACATGCTCTTTGACTCTGAGGAATCATTTTACCTCATTTGACCTTAGTTTTCTGAAACATGGCCTCAGTTACAGGCTCCTGGCCACCCTCCTGGTGTGCTTGACTCCAGACCACATGTGGGGATGCTCAAAGGCTGAGAAAATCCTGAGGCCCACTGTAGGGCCCTGGCCCCCTGCTCTAGGTCTGAATCCCTTTTGCACTTTTATTTCTTTTCTAACCCAACATAGGATCAGGGCCAGGGATAACAGAAATGATCCCCAAGGATCTGGCAGGGGTCTCAGAGAGCAAAACCCCTTGTTAAACAAAAAAGGGGACAGAGGACCAGAGAACTTAAGTTGCTCAAGTCCACACAGTGAGCTGGAGTAAAGCACTAAACTCAGGTCAGACTTCCAGCTAAGGCATTTCCCCAGGCCAGGGGGCTTTCCCTTGGAAACTTTGGTCCCAGGATGGTGTCGGGATGCAGGCCAGGATCTTTGCTTCAGGCAGATATGGATTTGAGTGCCAGCCTGGCCACTCACCAGATGTTTTGAGCTTGGGAGTAATGATACAGGGAGTGATGATCCTGCCTGATTCATGCAGTTGTTGGGAGAATTAAATGAGATAATGCTGAGTGCCTAGTATAGAGTCTGACATGTAGCATGTACTGCACAAATGTCAGCTAACAGTACTTTTATTAATTGCCTCCTCACTTTCCTCTATCCCTTATCTCATAAGGGGAGAGAAGAATGAGGAAAATTCCCTCAGTAGGACATAATGCTTCCAATGGGCTTTCAGATCGGCTATAATTAGATCCTAATCACAAACCTGAAGGCACAAAGGCCAGCAACATTGTGTCCATTTAAAAATTTTTTAACGTTATTTTTCCATTGATTTTTTTTAGAAAGAGTGAAAGGGATTAAGGGGAGAGAGAAAGAAAGAGAAATATCGATGTGAGAGAGACACATCGATTGGTTGCTTCCCACACACGCCCTGACCAGTACTGGGGATGGAACCTGCAACCCAGGTACGTGCCAGGAATCAAACCCATGACCCTTTGGTGTGCAGGCTGATGCACTAACCACTGGCCAGGGCTATTGTGTCAATTTTAAGGTCTTTTGGCAAGTCAGTGGCAGAGCTGGACCAGACCTGGACTCCCAGCTCCACTCTGTGCCCACATGGAGTTTCCCAGAGGGGCCAGGGCTAAGGATGGCTGAGGCAATGGACCCAGGCTCACCTGTTGCCATGCAGAGTGTGAGACTTTGGGCTCACAGTTCTGTCCCTGGGCAGGTCTAACCCTAGCCCTGTCTTTTCAGTGTCCTTCCTCCACAGCATCCCAGGTTCCCAGCATCCAAGGAACATTTAGAAACCCACCTGCCCCAGACATCTTGAAATTTCTTTAATTAGCGACCAAGCCTTTTATTCCACAATTAATGAATTCCCAGGAGCTGAATGTGACCTGTAGCCCTGGGGGTCTTGGGGATCATGAACAGGGCAGGAGAGCAGTGGAGAGGGAAAGACAGGCTTGGGACAGGGACAGGTTGGGGTGGGGTGGGGAGAACCTGGGCCCTGGGAGCCAATTTTCCTTACCAAAACTGGGGTTTGCATGTCCCGGGGGACAGGAAACTAGGAGTAAATTGAAACTAAGAGGGGAAATAGAGGGTGGGTGTTCAGCTAAACCAGAGAGAAAAAGGATACTCCACAGGCTACTTTACTTCAACACTGAAGGGCCCCAGGGTTTGGGGCCTCTCACTCAGGGAGTGGCAGGAAGAGCATGTCTTAGGTCTTAGGGTGGCTGCTGGCTCTGCCAGGGCTAATATGGGTGTCCGAGAAGCAACTCCTCTTGGTCTTGGACCCAGTGGCTCCCCCCAGGTCCCTTGAGCCATGACTCTGCAGATTTCCTGAATTGGGGGCTGACCTACCGTTCCCTTCCCAGTAACCAGCCGTGAGCAGGGCCGGTGGTTACCCCGTCCATTCCCCTCCTCGACTGGACACGTTATCTCAGAGTTTCCAGGGCTAGTTTTTCAGATATCTCTAGCTTTTCCTGACCCACCAGGGAGAGGCCTGGACCTGTATTTCCAGTTCTCACAAGTCCCCTGGTGCTAATCGGACCAGAATCTCACCTGCCTTCTTGGGTGATTTTGGTGTCATACCTTGGCCCTTCCGTTCTATACCCACGACTTCCACGTTTTTGGACACAGACAAGAGAAGCAGGGCCAAGTGGTAGGAAAAGAGCCTAAAGGGAGATTCTCCTCTGTATAAAAGTAAGATGTGACATCCAAATGATACATAAATATATTTTTTAAACCATATTTCTTAGGCCTTTGTGGGGAAGGTGCTTCCCGGCCAGAAATCTAACATGGTACTCGGCACATGGCAGGCGCCCGTCGCCACCCGCTCCCCGCCCCGCCCCCACAGTGAGTGCGGAGAGCCCGGACTTCCCGCCGGGGCTGCCACCCGCCACCGCCACCGCCACCCCGACTGAAAGCCCGACTGCAGGGGAGGCAGGCCTGTCCCGCCGGACAGAGGGCCACTGGGACACAAGAGAAAACCCCTCTCCAGCCAAGCAGGTCTTCAGCGTCCTCAGAGGGGACACTCCTCAGACTTCCTTTCACATTAGGAACAAGGAGCATGAAATGAAGCAGGATCATGTCAGTTCTGTGCCGCGACCAGGCGAGGAGGAGCAGGGCCGACGGCCACCAGTCCGGTCCATGCAGAGAGGGGAGCTGCAGACACTGGGCGGTCAGACCTGGAGGTCCGTGCAGTGGCGGCAGCCCGGGCTCCTCCTGGGCTCTCTGGGCCACTAGGTGGAGGTGAGGGACAGCCCCTGCACCCCGGTCCCAGTGACTGGGGACCAGGGAAAGGAGCCACCCCCTCTCTACATCCATCTGCTTAATGGAGGTGGGGTTGGGCCCCAAAGAGATGTTACTGAAGCATTTATAACCACTATTGTGTCACTTTTTTGAGCCACTTTTCCTCATCAAACTCATTCTTTTGGTTAAACGGATCATTTACGGCCGAAATTAGGAGAAAGTTGTGGGAAAACTCACTTGAGTAAACAGGTTAACAATCGCTGTTGGCAGCTCCTCAGCGGCCCCGCCCTGTACGACCCCGCGGCGGCCCTCTGCGCGGTCAGACCGGTGCCGGATGAGGAGGCCGCATCTCCGCGCCACAGGCTCCCCGGTGAGCCGGCTCCGCCCGGCAGGGAACGCTCTCGGCAGCCGCGGCGTCTGCACTCCTCACCTCTAGGTGGCGCTGGGTGGGGGCGGGCGCTGGGTGGGGGGCGGGCCGTGCAGTCTGTCACCCATGGGGGCGGGGCCTTAGAAACGCTGTCTTCTGATTGGTTGGGCTCAGTTTCGCTTTTCCGCATCCAGAGCCGGTCTTAGGGAAGGCAGGCTCCCAGGCAAGGTGCCTGCATTACTGGAGAGGGAAGTGAGTGTGAGTGTGTGTGTGTGTGAGTGTGTGTGTGTGTTGTTTTTTTTTTTTTAACAATTAAAACTGAGTTTCGTGTGTGCGCGCGCGGTTTGTGTGTGATTATTTTTTAGCAATTAAAACTGAGTTTCCAGCCCCGGCCGGTTTGGCTCAGGGGTTAGAGCATTGGGCTGCCACAGAAGGGTCGCGGGTTCGATTCCCAGTCAAGGGCATAGGTTCGATTCCTGCCCCCCCTTCTGGGTTGTGAGAGGCAACCAATGGATGTGCCCCTCTCACATCTGTGTTTCTCTCTCTCTCTCTGCTTGCTCCCTTCCACGCTATCTAAAAATCAATGGAAAAATATCCTCAGGTGAGGATTAACCAAACCAAAATAAACAAAAAATTGAGTTTCCATTTTTTAAATAACTTTATAAGACACCTCATAAATTTACACACCAGGAAAAAATATCCTTGGTCAGATACATTGTTTAGAGCTAAGATTTAGGGTCTACCACTCAGCCAGACCTTCCTTTTTCATGTTTCTTTAGTCTTTGTTGTATGTGTATTACCAGTTTAATTGAATCTGTGGGTGTACTTATTTGCACATTTGACAGCTGTTTGTTAAGCTTCCAATTTCTGCCAGGCATTGGGCAGGGTTTGGTGGAGTCAATGGTGAGCAAAACAGACCTGGCCCTGCTCTCAAGGAGCTCACAGACATGAATCAGCAATCACACATGTCAAATTAAAAAGTCCCTTATGATAGCCCTGGCCGGTTTGGCTCAGCGGCTGGAGTATTGGCCCGCCGACCAGAGAGTCCCGGGTTCCCTTCCCGCTAAGGGCACGTACCTTGGTTGCAGTTTGTACCCGCCCCGGTTGGGGTCATGTGGGTGGCGGCCACTCGATGTTTCTCTCTCAAATCGATGTTTCTCTCTCTCTCTTCCTCCCTCTCTCCCTCCTGCTCTGTCTGAAGATAAATGCAAGGATGTCCTCCGGTGAGGGTAAAAAAAAAAGTCCCTTATGATAATAAATGAGAAGTGGCTGGTGCCTTGAGAGAGGAGCGTGGAGTTTTGAGTAAGCAAAGCATTGAGTGCCGGGTATAGCTCAGCTGCTTTCCCAGTGAGCACCTACTGAAGTTAAATCTGGCTCATTTCAGAAGAGCTGGTGGGCTCCCTTGTGAAGATGGGCAAGCTATGGAGGCACCATAGATGGTTTGAGGTGGTTAGGAAATACCCTGGGGCAACCAGCATGGGATACCTGCCTCCTGTCTGGTTGGTGTGGAGAAAAGCACTGAACAGTGTAGAACTTCCAGAATATTCTTTTCTTGTTCCAGACAGAAAACCATCTTTTAGGACTGGATGTGATAGAAGGACTGAAACTTTGACACTGGAGAAAATGGCCAAAGAAGGACTGGCAAAACAAATAGACTTAGTGTCAGAGGAAGGAAGGAGAGTGACAGCTATTTGCTGTGTGCCAAGCACTGTTCCAAGTGTCTCATGTGTTTTAATATAATCCTTATAACAACCACGTAGGTTGGAATTCTTTTCATTTTATAGGTGCAGAGAATAAGATGTGACCTGAGGTCACACTTTATACAGGAGCAGCATCAGGATTCATATGCAGGTGCAGGTATATCTGCGACCCCCACCCCCACGCCCCTGCACTGAGCCCATGCTCCGTCTGCTGTACTCAGGGCTGCCTAAGAAGACAGAGTCAGGGGCAGGGAGTCCAAGGAAGGCCCTCTGGAGGAGTAGGGCCCTGCCAGGCCTCTGAAAGAGAGAGGATGGGACAATCTTAGAGAGGAGAGCAGGGCCTTTGCTAGGGAGCAAAGTCAGAGGCAGGAGGAGGAGCCTTATCCAGGGACTTGGAGGGTGCAGGCTCAAAGGGAGAGGGAAGGGAGAAAATTCAGAGAGATAAACCAAGGCATGAAGTGGCAGTTTTGAGGAAGTAGTGGGAAAAGCCCGGGGCAGCCTGAGGCACCCCAGCAGGACTGGATGACTTAAGACCAACTTGGAGCAGAGGGCAGGAACAGTTTTTGGGAGCTGGGCTGGTGAGCCAGGGTTGTGAACAGACAAGGCAGAAGTGAAGGCATGCAGGATGCTAGAAAGAGAGATAAAGCAAGGGCCTGGGGCGCCTCAGAAACCCAGCACGTGGCCCGGTACTTCAGGCAGCCTGTTCTTTCTAGGCAGCGGAGAGAATGCCATTTGAGCAGCAGGGCCTGGGTTCAAGCATTGGCTCCTTACTTGAGATGTGATCCTTACCTCCCCCTTTAGTTTCTTTACAGATGGATAACCTTCTGCATCATCTTGAATCACATATTCATGAACTGCACTGAAAAGCAGTCTTTCATCCATTATTTGTTAGGAACAGTCTACACAATAATTTGGTTCTAATCTGTTTCATTTCCTGGCTAGTGCACCATGCATCAGCCCTTTGCTCACTGAGAATCAGCACCCACTATGGGCCCAGCACTCTCTCTTCTAGCTTCTTCTCCCATGTTTCAAGTTGGTGGGTGTGTCTGGGAAGGTTCAGACCCCTTCTGAGCATTCCCAGGTGAGGATATCCTCAGTGGTCTCTGCCACAGAGTGGAAATTGGTTCAGGTGGGCCAGGGTGATTGCACTGTCTGCTTCCTGCACCATAAGCACATCTAGGCAGGAGTTGGCTTAGAGAGCCCTGAGGAGATGACCCAGCTCCTTTGGAGGACAACATCTGTCCGTGATGCTTTATTTATTTTTAAATTTTTTTTATCCTCACCCGAGGACATTTTTGTATTTATCTTCAGATAGAGCAGGAGGGAGAGAGGGAGGAAGAGAGAGAGAGAAACATCAGTGTGAGAGAGACACATCGAGTGGTTGCCACCCACACCACCCCAACCGGGGCCAGGGACAAACTGCAACCGAGGTACGTGCCCTTAGCGGGAACCAAACCTGGGACTCTCTGGTCCGTGGGCCGGCACTCTAACCGCTGAGCCAAACCAGCCAGGGCATGTCTGTGATGCTTTAGCTTTGGGCTGGGATGGTGAGGTGGTGGAGCGAAGGGTCATTCAGGTAGGCAGGTGGTGATAGATGGATTTTTCTTTATTGAAAAAAAGCAATAAAACGGTAATATTATTCGTAAACTTTGCTCAGACACCATCCTAGCATTTCATGAGTGTTGACTGATGGGCAGAAATTTTATTATCTGTGGTATATCTATGTTTAATAAATCATTGTACTTAGGTATTTGCCCATAAACACTCATTTTAGTCACTAGGAATGTTGGAGAACATAGTACTACATGTTGTAAGGAGACCTAAAGAAACATGTCACCATCCCTGCCCTTAGGGAGCTTAAAGTCCAGTTAGGAAGACGAGAAGAACACGTTAAAAAGCGCCAAGGTTCAGGGTCCTCTGTGTTAACTGAATGGAGATAGGACACACCAACATTTTAAGGAAGGGGAGCGTCCAGGCTGAGTGGATATTAACTTCATGACTGTGACAATGTTGAAGGGTCTCTCAAACTCTTCCTCTGTGGCTTGTTTCTCTAACTCTACCTCACCCTTCTTGCTTATAGCCCAGGGTATTCCTGGACAGTCACTATGGCCATTACTCTGAGGAGGCCTGAGATCATGCCTGCCAAGAATA
Organism: Tadarida brasiliensis; assembly: GCA_030848825.1. Taxonomy (NCBI): domain Eukaryota; kingdom Metazoa; phylum Chordata; class Mammalia; order Chiroptera; family Molossidae; genus Tadarida; species Tadarida brasiliensis. Next base: position 63,863,766 of record CM061270.1, on the reverse strand, counting down.
CCACCATTTGGTTTTGCCTGGCAAATTTTGCATTGACCGCTACTGGGCAAAAACAGACCTACCCATTTATAGATTGGGGGTGTGGGCTTTTGCCGCTGGAGTTCCCCTGCGAGATGGAGGCAGAAAGCACAGACAGTAGGTACTGGGAGCAGCTGACTAGGGCCAAGGAGACTGTCTCTGATTCAGCGTTGAGGCCGCTCTCTGGCCCTTCTGTCTCAGAACCCCCTTGCTCTGCACAGGAGCAGCACTGTAAAGGGGGTGGTATAATTGTGGCTGTGGATGCTTTTCAAGAAGTCTGTGCTCCCCAGAAATTCAGTTCTCTTAGCTTTCAGTAAAAAGGTTTGTTCTTAGAGTCAGAGGGAGGCCCTGTGTGGGCTGTTGAGAATGTCCAGGGGAGGCATTCTCTGGCTGGGGCTTGAGGATGTAAGGGCACCCCCACGGAGTAGAATGGGCCCCACAGTTCCATGCCTCCGGTGGCCCCCAGAGCAGCTGCCCCAGGGCACACAGGCCTGGTCAGTGAGAGGGGAGGGTGTCTAAGGTCTTCAGAGGGGCTGTTGCCATGGGGAAATTGTGGGACCAGTACAGCCAGATATTCTTTTTCAGAGAAGCTGTAAATTTTGATGTTTTCTGTGAAATCTTCTGAAATTTCACAACCCATTAAATTGTTTTAAAACACCTCTGGGGTCAAAGACAATAAATAAGATTGGGCTACTCTCTCTTATGCCCTCCAATTTAGACCCAAACAATAAGCAAGAGTGTCTGCCTCTGTAGTCCGAATGATAAGGACTCGACCTCTGTGGGGATGTGCTCCTCGAAGTACTCTTTCCCCAGAGGGCAAAGCTGGCAAGTGAGACTGGGCAAGGACCAGTGTCAGTGTGGGGTATGAGCTAAGCCCCACCCTGTGAGGTTTCAGCCTGGCGTGAGGCTGAGGAGTGAGCATCGCCCTTCTCAACCTCCAGTGCTCACTCACCACCACTGGGCCAGACACCCTTCGTGACCTGGCGTCTGCAGTGGCGAGGAGATAGCTGACAGTAGGTGAGATGGAGTCTTTCTCAACAGCCCACCCCATCCTGGGCCCACGGAGGGCAGGAGACAGGAATCACTGAAGTCCTGAGCCCAGTCTTAACCACCCTGCAGCCAGGACACTGGTTTATGCAGCCATTTCTTCGAGTCCTGCTATGAGGAAGCTGGAATGGATCCCTTCCCTCTCCAGGAGCTCTGTGGGCCCTCTGCATCTTGCTTTGCCCTTCTAATTTTGAAGGTAAATCTACAAACAGATGTACTTAATTGCTTTGTATGAGTTTTAGATTGACTTTTGTTTTGACACGTCGTTTCAAAATGAGATTGACCCTTTGGAAAATCAACTTGTTAGAGCCATTTGCTCAGCTTCAGCTCGAGGGGTTTAATTAAAAACAGCCCAGGCACAGGGACACCCCACAGCCTCCAGACAGAAAGAGACCTCAGAGGAGGTGCTGGCTCAGATAAGGGGATGTGCGGCTTCGAAAGCCAGAGCCAGTGAAGGGACGTTTTATCCCAGGAGGAAGGCTTTGCTTCAAAAATAGTTTTTAGTATGTGTTTTTTAAAAAAAGGACGCCAAGGGAGCTGACCAGGCATATTTCAGACCTTACAAACGTAGGAACAAGTAACAGAATTCACTGGAACTCTCTCGAAAAGCAGCCCTGGGCAAGCTATGTGAGCAACTGAAGGAATGAGTCCATGGAGTACGAGTGTTTCCTGCTATTTCATACTCGGGTATCATTTACTTGTGGTTGAACTCTTCTTCCTTCCCTGATTCCCTAGCACTTTTCTGGACACTGTGCTTGGTAATTAACATGCATCACTTTGGATTATTGCCTTTTTTACATATGCGTCCTCCGGCCTTGGGCTGCGGCCTCTTGAGGGCAATGACAGCATTTTACACACAGGAAGGACCAAGTGTGGATGGCAAAGGAAGCCCTCTATTTCATCTAACTTTGCGAGGGATTTAAAGAAGCAGAGAGGAGTCCTGGCCGGTTTGGCTCAGGGGTTAGAGTGTCGGCCCGCAGACCAGAGAGTCCCGGGTTCAGTTCCTGCTAAGGGCATGTCGTACCTCGGTTGCAGTTTGTCCCCGGCCCCGGTTGGGGTCATGTGGGTGGCAACTACTCAATGTGTCTCTCTCACATCGATGTTTCTCTCTCTCTCTTCCTCCTTCTCTCCCTCCCATTCTATATCTCAAGGTAAAATGCAAAAATGTCCTCAGGTGAGGATAAAAAAAAAAAAAAAGCAGAGAGGAAGGGGATCCCCTCTGTTTGGTCAGATTGGTTCAGGTCAGTCACTGGGGACAGAGCTCCAGGCGGACCTTCCTCTGGCTGGTGGATATTTTGTGGCTGGGAAAGCCTGGTGATTAGACAGAAGCATAGCTGTCAGTTAATGAGGATGCTTCGTGATGTGGCTTAGGCCCGGAGAGTGGGTTGAATGTTCATTTAGCCTAACACCAAGATAGAAAGTGAAGCATAGAGTGATCTCATCCGTTCTCATATAGGAGTGTCCATCAACATCCTGTCTTAAAGTTCAGGATGATCCTCAGCAGCAGGACACGTTCCCTGGATGCACGGTAACAGAAGGCAGCCTGGAGGACCAGGCACATCCCTCCAGGGGCTCCTCTACCACCTTCCTACATGCCCTGGACCATCTGATTTCCTTGGCATCAGTTTCACACACTAAAGCTGTCTGACTTGCCCTAACCCTGGAACAGCAGGGGGGCTCATGACTAAGTTCCTGTTGGTCCTTCCTTCACATTTCTTGGGGAATTCTGACACCCAGGGCTGGTGGTGGAGCCCCTTATAAATCTCTTTAGGGTGAGGCCTAGTCAGGACTGAACAGAACAGGTGGGACGGGAGACTTTCCAAACCTGCCCTGCAAAGTCAGGGTGGAGGCTGAGGAGCGCAGGACGTAAATATTGGTCCATGAGAGTAAGGTGTCCAAAATGAAGAGCGGGCCTAGTGAGGGGCCACCCACCTTAACCAAAAACTGAACCACTGCCTCTCCTTTCCTACAAGAGTCAGATAATACCTGGGAAGGACACCACAGCACCACAGGCCCAGAAATCTTGCTTAATGTCTGCCAACTACGGAGGTAGAATAGGTCAGTCGTCAGATGTCTTTGGAGACAGTTTGCCTGGGAGCAAGTCACTGCAACTGGCTGCCCGGGTCCCTGAGCAAAATACTTTTGTTCCAGTTGCCTCATCTGTTGACAGGGGATGACAGTGCTAATAGTTCCTTTCAGGGATGAGTGTGGGATTAAGTCGGTGTGCTTAGAATGGTGCCTGCACGTGTGCGCGCCACATGCTGGCTCACACTATTGCTCCTACCTTCTCTCCTTGCTGGGTTTGCTTTCATGGAGCCTGGGGGAAAGCAAACTTAAGCATCTATGACAGGAACAGGTTGGTTTTGCATTGACTGGAGAGCCTAGGAGAAAGGTATGTCTAGGGCAGAGGTGGTGTTAGGAAATTAGACTTTCTTGGTTGTTTTAGGATTTAAAAAAAAAAAAAAATCAGTAGATCTGGGTGATCATTTCTCCATGGTGGTTTTTGAAGTAGGCAAACCAATTGACTCAACACTCCACTTCCTTCTATGAGCCATCACCCTGCTCCTCCCCCACAAACTTGGAATATTCTTCCTTTCCCTTGAAAGGTTGCTGAAGGTCTGCCATGTCAGCAGTCTCACGTGGGGAAGAAGGGCTGCATCACAGTGAAACAGAGAGATGAGATGGCCTTCTCACTGACTAAGTGTGTGATCTCAAGCAAGTCCTTGACCTCAGAGCCTTGTTTCTCGGTGAATCGTAACACTCACACCCCAGCTTTGCTGATCAGATGACACTTGAAGAGATCACATATGTAAACATAGCAGGCCCTTAACATATGCTCATTCCCTTCCCTTTGGAGCAAAGCAGTCTTGAAAAAGCCCACCTGGTTCTCATCACCCAGTGTCGTCAGTAAGCCTGACGTCCATGCATCTTTTTTTTTTTTATTATTCCTCATCCGAGGACATTTTTCCATTTATCATCAGATAGAGTGGGAGGGAGGGATAGATAGAGACAGAGAGAAACATCGATGTGATAGAGCCACATTGACTGGTTGCCTCCTGCACGACCCGACCAGGGCCGGGGACTAACCGCAACCGAGTTAAGTGCCCTTGACCAAAATCAAACCCACGACTCATTGGTCGGCGGGCCGATGCTCTAACCGCTGAGCCCTGTTGGAAGTGAGTTCCTGTCTTGGGTGTGCCTAGGTGTGCTGAGTTGAAAGGTCTTTTTGAGGTTCTGTGTGTACAATACAGCTAGAGAGTGACCTTGTCCAGGGAGTCATCTCCCTGGAAAGAATATGCACGGGAAGAAAAGGCCCAATCTCCATCATAAAATGGGAGCAGAAAAAGCCCAGCTAGGAACAGGTGAGTTGGGCTGTGGGCAGGTCAGGAGGGTAGGGGCCTCAGCAAACAGAGATGTTAAACAAGGGCCTCTCCCAGCTCCACCCTAGCTTTAAACCCCCAGTTTGCAAAGTTTGGCTCCAGAGGCCTTCCAATGACCCCCGTCTAATTCCCCTCTCCAGTAATGGCTAAAGGCAAGAAGATAAGTGACTCCTTGAACCAGACAACCCCAGGGAAAATTCCATCAACCCCCTTTGAGGCTGGGCTGTAACTGAGCTCTAGAAACCAAGCTAGGTGGGGGTGGGATGTGGAGGGGAGGGAGGGGCTGGGGAGATAAGGCCTGCGCCTGAGGCAGGGACTAGGATAGTAGGAGTTAGGGATTCCAGTGGAAGGTAGTGTAGCACAATCCCTAGACCAGCTAGGGGTGGAAAGCCAGTGGGGATGTAATTAGAGTAAAATCTGGGGCTTGTGAGTTGTGGCCACAACAGGACAAAAGAATGAGATACCCTAAACCAAGGGCTGAGGAATGAGGAGAATCCATCCAACCTGGCCTCCCACCCAGCTTTCCTCGTCTTTCCCGTCTCCACCTATAGTCCAATCCACTGGATCCCAGTGTCAAATGTATCTCCTCAGCCTGTGCTCTGCCTCTTTCCATCCTCCTTCCTCTTCTCCGCTCCTCTCCCTGGTCCTTCTTCACCCTACTGCTCCACGTTCCCTTGTCCTTTGTTCCCCTTCTCTGAGTGGGCTCCCAGGGTAGGTTGGATAGCAAAGGGTGAACTGGGGATGGTTGCCTTGTCAGAGGAAAGTAGGACAAACATCGGACCAGCAGTCAAGGGAAGAGGGGGAATCTACAGATGCTTCAAGCCTGGAGGCCTCCTTTCTCACATTCACCTGTTGTCCAACCTGACTCCCATCTCCAGGAGCTGGTTCAGGAGGAAGCTCAGGCTGACTCCCTCACAGCCAACATCTGCTAGCTCCTATCCAGCCCCAGAGCTGCTCCTCTGCACTCTGCCTCCCCTGCTCTCTACTTCCTCTCTGCATGGCTTCCTCCTCGGTAGCCCTAGAGGCACAGTCCTTCTGAAATACCAACCCTATCCCAGCTGTCCCCTCTTGGGGTAGGAGGCAGAGGGGAGATGGCACCAGCATGCTCCACCTGTTTGCACACAACCCTGTGCAAGAGACACCAAGCCCACCACCTAGAGACGTGGCTTTCTGGCCAGGGTTAAGTGTGCCTAGAAGACGTCAGAATCCCTAGCATCTGCTATTCATAGCTGGGTAGGCCTGCAACATCTACATCAGGTTCTCTAGCAATCATTTTCTCTTAGGAGAATAATGCCCACAGGATTTAGAGCTTCAGGTAGGCTGAGGGTAAGCAGCCCAGCTGGGGTCTAAATACTGCTTAGTGTGGAATATAATCTTTGCATTCTGGGGAAAGCATCTTGGTGTAAAAGCTCCAACTGTGGGGGCTAGGTGCCCGTGACACTCCTCCTTCCCCTCTCCCTCCTGAGCCAGGCAGGCCGTTGACCTCCCCCACTAGTAATACTCTAGACCCACTCAGCCAAGAGGCAACTGTGAAGTTGGTCTTCTGCAAGTTCAAGGCCTTGCTTGGGGTGCTGCCCCCTCCTTCACATCTAGGGGAATGTCTTTGTTCATTCATTGTTGGGAATCAAAAAGAAACAGTATAGGACTACCAGTCCCGGCACCGGTTCCCCAGGACCCCTGGCCAAGAAATGTGCCTGCAGAGCCCCACCCCCTTTTCTTCCTCTATAGCAGACAGCCGACTCTCTTTCTCCACCTGACTGGAGATGGCTTCCTGCACTGATGTGGATGCTTTTCTCCTCCTCAGTGGTCCTCACAGGGTGCTCTTGGGACCCACAGCAGCAACACTACCCAGGGGCTTGTTAGAACTGCAAATTTTTCAGCTCCACCCAAGAGGTACTGAATGAGAAACTCTTGGGCTAGGACCCAGCTATGTACATATTAACAAGCACTCAGGGGATTCTAAGTTTGAGAACCACTGGTGTATTATGTTACCTAAGAACCCCAGGTAGGAAGCCTCACTTAGTGGCCTGATTCACACATGGAGAACCTGTCCAGGTGCATGTGATTAGCACTATGGAGAGTTTCTTCCCAGGGAAGATGGGCTACCCGCATTCCACACTTCCAGGCATCTGACCTTGGCAGAGAGGCCAGGGAAGGCTAGATTTGGAATCCATTGAATGACTCTTCACTAGCCCTTTTCTTCCAGAAGGTGGGTGCAGCAGGAATTCAGATGGCTCTAGGCATTGCCATAGCAACTGTACCTTTCTGAAGCTGTCACGGGCTACAGGAGCAGGGTGTAAGCAAGGCAGAAGAGGGGGAGTCTGCCAGGGGATAAAGCACATCCAGTAGATGAGGCTGTGAAAATAAACGGAACCTCAGCATGGTTGGGATTTACAAGACCTGAGCTTGGGGGGGCTGCGACTTCCTCAAGACCCAGGATGCATTGGAATAAGGGTCTTCTTCACAGCTACAAAACAGCACCAACCAACCCTAAGGGGCCCATGATGTTGACAGCGTATGGTATGCTAGTTACCTCAAAAGATGATCTACCTAGGTTCAATTAGGTTCCTAACGGTCACAGAATTAGGAAGGAAGTGCCCACTATAGAATGGTCACTTGTGTTTCCAGTCAGGGGTGAGGAAAGGGACCCAGCTTTAAGCTTCTGATATAAGTAAGATGCGAAGAAGTCAGGAGGCACCTCAGGGGCCTTAGATAATGGTGGATATTCCAGCTCTCAAAGAAATCAACTGTGAACAAGAATTTATATAAAAAAGGAACACCCCACACACTGTCAGGCTGGTGTCTGGGTCCCTCCCTGTGGCTCTCTCCAGTCTGTTTTCTCCAGGTGCTCATAAACAGTGGGAGGCCGGGAGCTCTGGGCCTCTCCTTTGCAAAGGCAGGCAGACAGTGAGACAGATCTGCTAAGTGGAGATCAGCCTTGCCGAGTCGGGCAGCCTCCCAGGTGCAGAGTGGCTCACACAGGGCCTAGGAGACCACGTGCACCTCAGCTGGCCTGAGCACCTGGCTGTTTTGGCGCTTGTTCATGCCAGGGACTGGGAGGTGGGATTCTGCCCTGTCCTCAGGGGCAGGGCACAAAGCGTGAGAAGTCAGGGTTGTGGGGGAAGCACAATCACCCAACAGTGTTACCTCTGAGATTGTGCTGCAATCCCCCCATACCTCACCTCACCATTGCTTGGCACTGTCCCCCAGAACTTTCCATATGGTTACACTCACCCTTGCCCCTTATGGCCCTCCAGGTAAGCCCGGATCCCCACTGTCAGAGTGTGTGGGAGCACATTTCCACCAATGTTTTTCTTTTACCAGAGCCCCTGCTCGCTCTCCAGGGCCTCATCTCACTACTGTAGGGGGGCAAACCCTCTGCCAGGTGTGGGGGCTCCTCCTGAGGCTTGGAGGGGGAGAGGTCTTTACACCCGAGGGAAGCCAGCTCCTGGCTCCCACTTTCCTTCTCGCTGACATCTAGCTGGAGCAGTCTTCGTTGCACCTGCCCCTCATCCCCAGTACTTATGACACCGAGGAGCTGGGCCTCATGGGTGCGGCACTCCCACACACAAGCCTTGCCCTCCTTTGGGAATGAGAGTCATCTCGGGAGCAGAGACAGAGGAGGGGGAAGGATGGGGAATTAACCCTACCTGTCTTACCCTGGCTGCTCCCTCAGGAGGTTTCCATGTGACTCTGTGTATGGCTGGGTTGAGCCCACTGGCTCTGCACAGACCACCTCAGGCAGTGGGCCGGGGTCTGCAGGGGCGTGCTGGAGGGAGGTGAGAGCCAGCTGTGGGGCCTCTCACTTCATTCCAGTCACTGCCCTTTATAAATATTTATAGAAGTTCTTCTACTAAAAATAACATCCTGGAGCCCAAGGAGGAGAAAAAAATAAATGCAAAGCACCCGGGACTGGGGATTGAAGACCATTTGTGCCGGCACAGAATGGAGCCCTGAGCTGGGGACAGGCTGCGAGAACACAGCACCCAGGCAGGGCTCCCTCTGGCGGTCATGGGTCAGGGCTCCCTGGAGGCTGGCCACCAGCTTTGCAGCACAGAACCTTCTCGTTGCTGGAGGAGGAACCATCCAGGGCTGCAGCGTAGAGCTCTCTGCTCCCCCTTCCCACCTAGGCTGCAGAGCAGCGGCATCAAACGGGGCGGCGGAAGCCTAACCAGTGTGAAGGAAAGGAAGGAGACTATTTTTAGCACTGTGGCCAGGGCGTGAATGTCTTTAGAACTGAGCAAGGCCTGAAGATGTGTTTGTACGACAGAGGGAAGAAAACCTGTTTGCTTTTAAAGGTCAAAGGTAGGAAGGAAACTTGTGCCCCCGCCCTGGGGAGCACCCCACATGCTGGCAAGATGCCAGCAAGAACTCCATAGGGTCACACACACAGGAGACTTGTGCTGTATCTGTTGTCTTTTCAACTTCCCAATAGATTCCTGGGCAGAGATGAGACCCTGCCTGAGGGGAGATGTTAGTTCATGCAGGACTGTGCGAGGGGGCTGCCCACCAGCAAGACATCAGGTGGCCCCTCCCACTTCCCACTGACTCTGGGCTCCCCTCTCCCTGGTGGGTGGTGACATCTGCAGCCTGCAAGCCTGATCCAGGTGTGCAGTGGAAAGATGGACAGGAATGCGCCTCTGGGGGAGGACCTCGCCTTCCTCAGGTTGATGCCAGCTTGCTCCACGTCCCCTGTGCCTGTGCAGGACAGATGCACTGTTACTCAAAGGCACTGCCGAGAATCTCTGAGCAAATGCTGCTAACATCTGCTGGGGGTGAGATATCTGCAGGGATGGGCTGTTGGGATGTTCCCTTCACCTCGGAGATGCAAAGGGCTGATAATACTCACACCCCCCTTAGGGAAAGGCATACTCTGTTTTCTGGAGGCACCTAGAATCTTTGGAGTCCTGCTTAGGTCACCGGGTTGGAAAATGTTTCCAGGGAAGAAAGAAAAAGCTGAGTTAGCAGTCCAAGGTTTAGAATGTGGTGGTTTTTTGGGAAGAATTGTGACTGAGGAGAAGGGCAGAGAGGCCAGAGACATGCCTGTCAACACTGAGTGGGAGGGAAGAAAGCCTTCACCACACCAAAGAGAGCAGACCTTAGGGTCTCTGAAATGGAGCCGCCTGAATTTTTATGCTTTTCACCTGATTCTCTACCACTGGTGAGTTTCTCCTAATTTCTGATAGGGTCAGAGAAAAGCTAGGGGCAGAAGACCCAGCTCAGATTCTATTTCTGACACCAGGTTCTGGGGTTGTAGGCCTTTGTTACCTCATCTGCATGAACAGGGGGTGAGCCAGATGGCTCTGACCTGCCTTTCCCTGTCCCCCAGGTCCAGTGTCCCAGGGAGAGAGGCTCTAGCAGGCTCTGGAAGGGCAGGTGAGCTCCTGACTCCCTTGCTAGCTGAGGCAGCCTAGCTGCTGTAGGGAAGGGCCTTTCGTGAGTGTGTAGAGTTTAGGTAAAAGCCTGCCCAAGCCCTGGAGGCTCTGTGATTTCCAGGGCAGCGAGAGAATTCCTGCAGTTTGGGCGCTGCCCATCCGTAGCCAGCAGGATCCGAGTCAGTGCAGGCTCACAGACAGACGGAGGTGCGGTGGACTGGAACACAGCCCACCCCTCAAGGACCTGGTGCAGATGGGGGGGGCGGTCAGGAAAAGGCGTGGAGGCTGCTCCAGGACGAGACTACTTGGAAGGGTCTGGGGAAGTTCCTTTTCTGAACCATGGGGCTGCAGCCCTGGTGTCTGCCTGAAAGATCTGTAACTAAGCAAGATGGCCTAACTATTAAACACAAGAAGTGGGGGAGGGGAGGGAAGAAAGGATTGAAAAACAAAGAGAACTCTCCTGGCTGCACCAAAGGCATCTATCCTTGAAAGAACTCTTCTTTGGAATATATTGGTAGTCCAATTATTTTTGTCCTGTCCTTTTAACGAGCATGCCCAGAAGCTACAACATCCTGTAACTGGAACTAGGTAAGAATTAAGGTCCTAAGATGGAAAAATGTGAAAGACTAGTTCCTAAAGGCAATGGGCAGTGCCTGAGGGAAATCTGTACTTTTATTTTTTTAAGGAAGTGAGAAGGTGCAGCTTGGCCAGGTACCGTGGGAAATGGCTTGATTGGCTTATGGAATCAGGGTGACTCCGCAAGATGGAAACAAGTGTCTGTGGTGAAGAACTGCGGCAGGTGACAGCTCCGGGTGATGGATGTTCAAGGGCACACGGGCTGCGGTTTGGGTCCCCAGGGAGAAATGATGGGGGCCGTGGGAAAACAGGAGCACTGAGGCAGATGCAGCCCCAGGACGCAGTCCTGACACAGGTGGCATTAAGCCCTGCCTGAGTCCAGGCCCAGGCCCGGTACAAGAGGGGGCAGGGCCTAGGACCCGGGCCAAATAGATAGGCTGGTGGGGCTTGGCAAAGGGAAGAGGTGCAGTTGGGCTCTTTAAAGAAAACCCTGACTTGGGTCTCCACCTATTAGGATGGGTCTGGCTTAGGAGGGGTGGCTGCAGAAAGGGAGGAGGGAAAGGCAGACGTAACTAGAAAGGAAAGGGGCTGTGGGGGGAACAGAGCACACGCTGTACTCACCGCGCTTCCTCTCTGCCCCGGCGCCTTCTCCGCTAACCTGTGCGGCACGGACACAAACAACACGCTGAGGTCACAACCAGGGTCTTCTCACTCCCTGGATCTTCTCCCGGGGCCTCCCTGACCCCCACACCCACGGGCTTCTGGACTTGCCTTTCCCCTTGTTCCTTGTAGGCCGACTTTCCTGACCACGTATGAAAAGAGAGGAACACCATACTACCTACAACTAGCAACTGCAACTGACAAAACAGCCACGGAGACCAGCGCCTCTCAGGAGAAGGAAATACTAATACTAAAATGGAAAGGAAGCCACCTTAAATCTAGGGACTAGTTACTTCAGGGGGGGCACAGCCCTGTGGTCCCGAAAGTGAACCAGGTGAGAGTGAGTTACACTGTAATAAGGCAGTATTTCCTTCCTGCTAAATCATGCTCTCTCTCTCACCCTGGAATTACAGACACTGCCGGACCCTCAAACCCTGTCTGTCCTCACGGAGGGCCACTGCTACCAGGCTACCAGACACGCACCAGTGTTCTTTAAGTGCGCAAACTGGACTGGCAGCTCTCAACACCACAAACAGCAGGTTCTGGGAGAGGGAATTCAGAAGAACACAGGACCATAACATGAGGCTCTGGAGTAGCTGAGACAAATTTAGGGTTCTGAAGTAACATGGGGGAAGTTTGGCTCGTCTTTCATCTATGTAGTCTTGGTTAAAAGTACTCACCACTCAAGGTGAGGGGTGAGGGGATGCAAAGTAGGAAGGGTACCCCAAGGGAGCAGAAGCATTCCCCAGGATGCAGCCAGACAGAGCCAAGTAGAGCAGGGAGAGGCTTGAGGGGGTGAATGTGGTGGGCTCAGTTGTGAGTTCTTCAAAAGTGTCCATTTGGCTCTCAAGGTGTTTGCATTGAGCAGACTACGTTTGCCTGACAGGGTCTGACCAAGTTGTGTTTATATTATGTCAGCATGATCTCAACCCCAAAGAAGCAAATCTCTTTCTTTATGGTTGACAGTCACTGCTCTCTAACACCTAAGTGATAGTCGCTACTGCAATGTCAGTATAGTAAAAACTCACGCTCAGAACATGGCAGAGTATCAGAAGGTCTGTCCATTAAAACATTTCGTTTTAGAACTACACCCACAAAACAGCTACATTTTAGCTATAGGGACATATTCTAGGACCTTTACAATGTTGAAAGTCAGATATTTTTAAAAACTCTATCCATCTCTCATCCCAACTCTTAACATTCTTCCCCTCTGGGATGACACCTAAAAGCCACAGAAATAGAAATGTAGGCATTCTCACAAAAGATTTCACATAGATATACTCTAGTACATGCACTGAAAGAGACAGGCGATACTAAAAGCAAGAGGGACAGAAAGAAGAGCGGTGATAGGGCAACACAGGTGTAAAGACAGAGGCCCCAAGGCCAGGAGACACCAGGTGAGGGAAGCCATAACCAGTCCATAGGTGAGACGCAGCTTACATCCAGATTTGAACCAGGACTGAGGGTTGGAGCCCAGGGTCAATGTAAGTCCCCAGTGGTCAGGGCAGAGTCCTCTGTGCTTTAGGGGAGCGAAGGGAGGCTGATGAGAGGCCATGGGCAAAGCTACTGGGGAAGGGAAGGTATATGGGAAGAGAGACCAAAGCAGCAGCTGTTACATCTTCAGCCAAGAACATTCCACATGAATGCCAGGATCTGGTTGGACTGTGTGCATGCGTGCGTGCTTGTGTTTGGAGCATGTGTTTACATAGTGTAAATTTATCTCTGTGAATCTGCTTTTCACCTCGTGTACTACAACCCTCCTGCCTTCTTCCTTCTCTCCGATTGGCATAGGGACGTCAGTCTTCCCTACATTTCTTTGTAGCATTTCTAGATGTTTCAAACACCACCACTACCCTCTACTTCTGACCTTTGACATCCATGCCAAACATGTCATTCTCATCCATTCATCCCAGTTCTTGTCCACTTTGTCCCAGGCCTTGCTCTGGCTCACTAGATGATTTCAGCACCTGAAGGATGTTTTCCTCTGCTCCCAGTTTCTTCCCTGGTAATTTCAGTGTCCTTGCTGACATATTCCAAAGCCCTCTCTTATTCACACTTGCCCCCATGGCAAACAATGCAGCACCCCCCCCCCCATCCCACGGGGCTTCCCCTTTCCCATCACAGCTTCTGGGCCTGTACTGACTTCTTTCTACCCTCCCTTTCTTCACTTCACTCAGTCTACTATCTGCTCAGACTAAAGCATGGGTGCTGGAGATGGAGAAACCTGGGTTAAATCCAGGCTCTGCCACTTACTACCTGTGCAAGTTCTTTAACTGCTCTGAGCCTTGTCTAGAACCTTCCCCTCATGGGGCTGTGGAATCAAACACGAGGGGTGTGTTCTGTGTGGAGCAGCCAACAGGGCCCTTCTATGCCTTCGCCGCCGCAGGACGGCATGCCACCGCTCTCCCTGACAAGGTGCTCTCTAGCACTTACCCTGTTTATTTCCGTAGATCTGTTAATTTACTGACATCCCACTACATGCCAGGCACTGTTCTAGGCACTGGTTATACAACGTGAACAAAACAGACCAAAATCTCTGCCTTGTGGAGCTCATGTTTTAGAGGAACAGCCACGTTGATACGTAACAGAAATAACCACTAACTCTCAAACGTCCAAAAAGAATTTTGTTCTCTGTTCACTGTAACACAGAAGCATGAAGATTAAGAGCATGAAGTTAGGAGTCAGAAAGACCTAGCTCAAACCCAGTATCTGCCACTTAATAGCTACGTGATCTAAATTTCTGAGCCTATTTCTTCATTGGTAAAATGGGAAAGTTAATCATTTAGCACAGCTCTTTACACATAGGTATTAAGTAGGTTTTATATATAATAAGGCTGGGAAGGTATTACAGGCACACCTTGTTTTATTGTGCTTCACAGATGTTGTGTTTTTTATAAACTGAAGGCAAGACCCTTCGCCAGCTAAAAGGACGACTGGCTTTACTGCGATACTCGCTTTGCTGCGCAGGTCTGGATCCGATCCCGCACTGATCTCCGAGGCATACCTGCACTGACCTCTGCTGACACCTCTTTACTGCTTTTCATTCTTCTGTGAAGCCACAAAACCATTCAGCTAGTCTGCCCACAATCATCTCTTCCTTTTCAGAAACCTTCCCTGTATTTATAATCAATACACTCAAAGTTTAATGATGAACTCTTTCTGCCACTTCTTTTTGTCTCCTGTTTATTTTGCATCTCGATTTCCTAACTAATTTGTAAACTCCTTGAGGCGAGGGGCCATGTTTTGTTTTCTTGTATCTATTTCCTGTATCCCAACCATCTGTCATCGTATCAGGAATCAGGAAGCTTTGCTGATCCACTGACACTTGCCGCCTCTAGGGAAAGACTTGACAGTCAGCTGGGAATAGTAGGTAGAAAGAACTGTGGGGTCTGAAAGCTTTGGGGAAAGGTGGCGGCAGGAAGAAAAGCAGAAACAAAAGGAGGAGAAAGTTTGTTCAGGGGATACGTAGTTCTGGCTCCCATTCAAACTAGGGGTCCTGTTGAGCTGCCTTTACCTCTGTCTTTCCCATTCTGCATCTTCTCTTCTTCTTCCTCTGCACCTTCCTCTGCTGTGAAAACAAGTCCAAGAAGGCCCATGACCCTTGACACAGGATAAGCATAGAAGGAGGTGAAGGGAGTAACTTAGGAGGCTTGGGATAAAATCTAGCGAACGGCTCATGGCTTGCAGCCTCCAAGGGTGCTACCTCACCTAGTCTGCCCCCTGTGTGGCCCAGTCCCTTGCACTGTTTAAGGGGACCTACGCAGAAGTCCTGAGCCCACAGAAGCAGGCAGAGTAGTCTGATGTCACCTACACTGCTGCTGGCTTCCCTGGTGACTGAGGTGAGGGTGGCTGCCTCTTCTCTATGCCCGTTTTGGCTAAGGTGATGATATCCACTAGAAATATATTTAATATCTTGCATTTGGATTAAAGAAAGCAACCATAAAAGTGCATGTTGGGGAACACCTAGATTAACACTGGCTTCCATAAATACAAACAAACAACTAGAGGTTTTAGCTAACAACAATCTTAAAATGACTGAACAGTGCATTGTGGCTGTGTGAGAAAAAAATGAATGGCATCTAAGGTTGCTTTTGCCGTAGTCGGCTCAGGGAGGTCACAGTTCACTGTGCTCTGCTGGGAGAAGACACCCCCCCTCCCCCCCCGCCTCCCAATATGGAGACATACGCTCAGCCCTGGGAACTCACTTTGAATTGGGGCCTTGAAACACTCAGCCACATCCCAGTGTGGGCAAGCAGAATGGCCAAGTGAAAACCATGTCACATTAGGAATGGCTGAAGGAACCACAGATAGTTGCCTAAAGAGGAATAAAGCTTAGGGAGAGCCTTGTTATCTGCCACAGATACTTGAAAGGCAACATAAAGAGGAGGAATTGAACTTACTCCTGGTAGCTTTACAGAGGGTCGAGCAAGGATAAATTGGTGACAGAAAGGCAGATTTTGGCTCCCTGATAAGGAAGAACTTCCCAGTGATGAGAACTGGCCATGAATGAGCTCACTGGAAATATTCAAACAGAGGACTTTTATATCGGGAGGCAAGCTGGAGCAAATGACTTCTAAGATCGTATCCAACTCAGAGATTCCATTATTTGTGAAAATATTTCAAAAATAGATGAAGCGGACAAACTAGGTATCTAAATAGCATGTCCACACTATATAGAATATATGTAAAGATAATTTGAATATCTAATCTCATCCTAACAGAACCTCCATAGTGACAGTAAAAATGGGTTGGTGTTGGGTACGGCTCTGAGACACTGGCAGTCTCGCATGTAAAAAAGTTTATTTCTGCATTTTACGGAGATACTGTGCCGTGTGTGGACTTAGTCCACATCCACTTATGGACTTGAGTGTTTAAGAGAGCAGAGCATCAGTGACAGGGGCCCTCGTGGGACAACAGATTTGACATTTTGTCCTGTGTGGGGATACGGGCAGTGGTAAGAGCACCGACTTAATGTTCTTTTTTTTTTTTTTTTAATCCTCACCCGAGGATATTTTTCTATTTATCTTCAGATAGAGTGGAAGGGAGGGAGAGAGAGAGAAACATCGACGTGAGAGAGACACATCAACTGGTTGCCTCCTGCATGACCCCAACCAGGGCCAGGGACGAACCGCAACCGAGGTACATGCCCTTCAAACCCGTGACTCTTTGGTCTGTGGGCTGATGCTCTAACCACTGAGACAAACTGGCCAGGGCTGACAATGTTCTTAAGACGTTAAGTTCAAGGACCAGCTTTGCCCCTTCACGCTGCATAACTTTAGGCAGATTACTTTTCTGATAACCATTCACTGCATTTCTAAGGTAAGGGGACTGGCCAATGTGAGCTCTAAGGTACCTTCCAAACACTGCATAGTTTTGTTAACACCACCCTTTCCTACTGGGAGAGATTGCCAAGCCCTCTCCTAAACGTGTAGTTTTTGTGAAGCTGTTTGGTCTGAATGTGCTTAATGATGTTGTTACCTCTCATCCTAGTGTGATGCTCATGAGCCACTTATTTTGCATAAACCCTCATAAGTGGCCAAGAGGCACACATGTGCCTAATTTCCATGGCCTGAAATCCCTTAAGAAATTCCCTTTAAAAGTGGGATTTCTGAAATCTGTGGGGAGCCATGATAGGGAAGGCACTTTCTAGTCACTTGTGAAGTCATCTCAAAGGCAGTCACCTCTTCTGCTTGTGTGTGTGTATGGAGGGGTCAGTGCTTTTGACAGGGACTGAAAAATAGTACCAGAATGGGGACAGTGTCCCCGTATTGCTCCCTGAACAGGAGAACTGGCATCTTATCTTAACTGCACTGGAAAAACCGACTTAGGCCACATATTTATTCTCTTCTAAAAGAAAATAGGCAGATTTGGGAGCAAAGCCGCGGGCCAGACCCTGGTGTGCGCCCATGACAACACTAGAGGCGTGTGCTCTGTCCTAGGTCTGCAGAGCTACAAGGCTGGCTTTCCTGAAGGCTTCCATGTACATGTTTGAATAAGTTTATGTGTTTGAATAGTCTCGCATGTAAAAAATGTGGAAAAATTGCTCTATATTTTAAATTAATAATCTAAACGACTTCAAGGTATTTAAAAACATTGCATTAGGTCAGAAGAAACAAAAGAGAGCCATCAGGATGAGTGACCTACAGCAATCAGGAAGGAAACCTGCTTGTTTAATATATTGCGTGGGAATCTGACCACTGTGAAAAAATTAGCAAATATCTGGCAGCTACAAAACTGATGGAGTCACAGGATTCTTAAAGATATGATGATATGGGAATGGCCTTTTATTTTTCCCCCCTCCTTCTTGGGTTTTATGTAAGGGGAAAAATGCCAAGAGGAAAGGGTCTCTGGAAAATCAATGACATAGCCAAGTGACAGAGAGACTGAGAGAGAAGTCAGATGAGACTGAACATGAGGAGGGAAGGAAGCAGCAGACTCAGGTCATGAACTTCAAGTGAAATCAGAGCCTAGTCATGGACAAAAGGAGAGAATAGGGTTTCAAAACCAAATCAAAGAGGAGGGAGCAGAGAGGCAGCTGGGAGAGAGTCCAGAAGCTTTTGCAGCTGATTCGGTGCCAGTCATCCAGGGAGGCTGCAGAATGAGACGGTGGATCGGGGCCTAGGAAAGAGCAGCTGTGGATGGAGCACAGATAAGAGACACAGTCAGTGAGGAAGGAGCCTAACTGTACTTAGAGATCTAAATGTCTGTAAGTGCTGAACTGTGTTTGTTCCACAAAGCGTACTCTTAAGAGAAACCTCAATGTGTCATTATCTCTGTGTGATCACTCTGAGGAGAGAGACACTATGGGTGAAGACATCCAATGTGTTCCTAGAAGGCAAAAGGACCGATCGAGTGGTGAAATGAGGTGGTCTGTGCTCTGTGATGACATTTTACCATGTAGTGAGGAAGTGAGGAGGGTGTGCAGAAGGAGAGGCATGAGGCTGGGTGGGAACTCGGCTTCACCTGAGTGGAGCTCCTTCACCAGGGATGACATGGTGTTGGTGATGGAGTCAGCAGCCACCAGCAGGTCATTGCGGAGGTTTCTCCTCGTACCTGAGGAGAATCAGAGCAGATGGCAATGCCAGGTGGGTAGGTGTGGATAAGAGAGAGCAGAGCAAATGACTAAGTCTGCCAGGGCCTTGGACACAGGGCAGAATACCTAACCAAGGGTGGGGAACATCTGGCCCACAGGCCATATAAAACCCATGAAATCAATACCAGCTAACATCACACACCTCACCAAATTAGCCTGACGAAATATAGCAGGCTAACTTTTAAGTTGATAATTTTGTAGGGCCCGGGAATGATGTTATAAATACCCAAATGGCCTTTGGCAGAAGAAAGGTTCCCCATCCCTGCAGGGACATGGGCTGCAGCAGCTCCACCCACTCCCAGACACAGCGGCAGCACAAGGCACCCAAGTCCACTGTTCTCCTCCCTCTCCTTCTCCACGTGAAGGGTAGGACCCAGTCAACTCCATGCTTCTCAGTAACAATCAAAAGATTTGGGTTCCAGAACGAATATTGCTCCAAGGTGCTCCTCAGTCTAGGGCAGGACTTCACTCTCCAGTACTGCCACCTCCTTGTTTCCTGCCTCCACCTAACAAGACTCCTTAGCCGCCTCATCTTCTCCCAACCATGTAACATGCTGGCTGCTAGCTCCTCAGATGACTGTGACAATCTGACACCAAATGTGCTTTCAGCAAGCTCCTATTTAGGGTTCCACTCTTCCTTCTCTTGCTTGTTCTAAAGACTTTCCAGGGCAAGCATACAACTTTGGGAATTATTCCATCTAATTCCTCTGGAGGAAGCAAAGTCCAAAGGATAAGGCACTTCTCACAACCCAGAAAAAGAGCAGAGAAACTCAGGAGGTCTGTTCTTCGCACACATACCAAGCCTGCAGACCTCCCATTGGAGACCAGCCTATCAAATGAGAAGGGGCCAGCACTTGACTTATTTATACTATATATAAAAACCTGATCATTTAAACCTAGGCGCACAGAAGATATGAAACTGGAAAAGGATCTTGTCTATGCTTCCAAACCCTTTCAGCTCTCCATTATACTCTGCTCCTGAAACTGACCTTGTGCAAAGGCCTCCTGCATGTCTCCCCCGACTCCGCTCAGTGGGTCCTGTGGACAGTGGGTGGGCGTGGAGCCAGCAGATGTTGAGCGGACAGGCATGGGCATTGGACGGCTGCCTCCGTGAGTGGGTGATGTATGTGGCGATCCTGTGGCCTGAGCCTGGGAGAATCAAAGAGATAAAATGTTATCTCAGGTATCTTACCTCTTTGAAGAAGGGAGAAGTCCTTTTCCTTAGTCAACCTGAGCCAGCTGACAGGGCTTCAGTTCTGTGGCACGATGCAGGCATTATTATTGAAAGGAAGGAGTTAGGCTGCCTCCAGGACTGGAGACAGGAAGAAAAGGAAAAGAGAAAGGGAGAGGAGGAAACAAAAGGGGAGGAGGGAGAAGAGGCAGAGAGAAAGCCAGAAGAATGGACAAAAAGTGGGAGG
This sequence comes from Tadarida brasiliensis, assembly GCA_030848825.1. Lineage (NCBI taxonomy): Eukaryota > Metazoa > Chordata > Mammalia > Chiroptera > Molossidae > Tadarida > Tadarida brasiliensis. The sequence goes on along the minus strand of CM061270.1, from coordinate 63,844,199 downwards.
GAAAGCAGAGGCTAGCACAGAGAGGCGCAGGCCTTTCTGGTGGGCAGACTGAGCAGAGTAGCTGGGTCGAGGGTCTGAGAGGGGTTGGGGTCACACAGTTGGGAAATAATACATACACATCTTTCATTTGTGTTTGCAAACACATTCATAGACATTATCTCATTCGGTCCTCACAACACCTTGTGAGTAGAAAGGGCATATATTTTTGTATCCATTCGTTAGAAGAAAAACAAGGATGTAAGAGTAAGAACTTCTCTGTGTCAGGCTATGAAGCTCATCAGTGGGAGACGCTGGGATACACCCTTCCACGCCAAGGGGGACGCCATGTACTCTGCACCTCTGCAGCTCCCAGACCTCAGGTGACATGTGCCTGAGCTTGTGTGTTGGTTCAGCAGCGGGCTGCTTCCTAGGAGCAGGGTCATTTGGCCTGTCACACTGCACGTGTCAAACACACATGGTGAGGTCTTTGGTGGCCATCCTGCAGGGACTAGGTGAGAATGCACATGTTTAGTGGAAACTGAACTTTCCTTGTGAAGGCTCTGATGTACTTCTGGAGACAGCATGGAACAATAGGATATGATTTTAAAACTGGAGTTACAGGGAGCTCACTGAGATTTGGGCTCTTCTGCTCTTCAGAGCAAGGGAAACTGAGTGTGGCAGATAGACTGGGGTTTTCTGTGGAAGCAAAACTGGGGAAATATAAGCTGACGTGTGCGAATGAATTCAAATGAAGATAATTATCTTTTTGGGATCTAGCTCAAAACTCCCCTACCCCCCAAACAGAATCTGCCCTAACAGGCTTGATTGTGTGTGTGTGTGTGTGTGTGTGTGTGTGTGTGTGTGTATTTAGAGACATTTGAAAAACAGAGGAAGCTGCCCTGGCTGGTTTGGCTCAGCAGTTAGAGAGTCAGCCCATGGACCAAAGGGTCACAGGTTCGATTCCCGGTCAAAGGCATGTACCTGGGTTGCACGTTCGATCCCCAGCCCTGGATGGAGTCACATGGGAGGCAACCAGTTGATGTGTCTCTTTCACATCAATGTTTCTCTGAGATCTCTCCCTCCTTCCCTTCCATTCTATGTGAAAATCAATGGAAAAATATCCTCAGCTGAGGCTTAACATAAAAAATAAATCAATAAAAAATAGAGGAAGCTGAAAAGTATAACAAAATATACTGCCAAAATGAATAATTGTTAATACTGTATCAAATTTATTTCAGCTTAAAAATACTGCAGATAAATCTGAAGACCCCTTTCATCACCAATTCTTTCCAGTCCCAGTCCCCTCATCTTATCCCTTCATTGGCAACCATTATCAAAGATTTTGGTGTGAAACTTTTTACCTGTGTGTACATATGTAACTATGAATAATATCTGACAGTTCATGCTTTTAAATTTTGCATGAATGGCATCATACCGCACATATCACTTTGCAGTTTGCTTTTATCACTTAGCATGCTTTTTGAGATTTTTCTGTGGTACAAATAAATATGAACTTAGACCTTTATCTCATATTTCATATAAAAACTCCAAAATGGATCAGACTAAATATAAGAACTAATACTATAAAACTCTTAGAAGAAAAGGTTAGGAAATAACTTTTTAGATATGACAAGAAACATAGTTACAAATGGAAGCATGGAACAGACTGATGAATCTCAGAGGGAAAGTGGGCAGGAAGAGATTAACCAAAGAATTTATATGCATATAAGCATAACCCATGGACATAGATAATAGTGCAGTGAAGGCCTAGAGCAGAGTGGGTGGGGGGTTTGGGGGGTGGAGCAGGATGGAGGAGGACAATGAGGGGGGAAAAATGGGGAACATCTGTAATAATTTCAATAATAAAGATAAATTTAAAAACTAGATAAATTAAACTTCATTTTTCAAAGGACACCTTTAAGAAAGTAAAAGGACAACTCACAGAATGGAAGAAAATTTTTGCAAATTATATATCTGATTAGTGATTTGTATCTAGAATATGTAAAGAGCTCTTACACTCAATAATAAAAGGACAAGCAGCCCAATTGAAAAGTGGGCAAAGGATCTGAACAGACATTTTCCAGATACACGCAAATGTCCAATAAGCACATGAAAAGATGCTCAACCATTAGGGAAATGCAAATCAAAACTACAAGAAGATACCACTTCACACCCCAGAAGGCGGCTATAATAAAAAAAAAGACAATAACAAGTGTTGACAAGGATGTGAAATTGGAACCCTCATAAGCTGCACGTAGGAATCTAAAATTGTACAGCTACTTTAGAAAACAGTCTGTCAGTTCCTCAAAAGGTTAAACATTAAGTACCATATGACCCAGAAATTCCACTTCTATGTGTGTATCTCTAAGAGGAATAAAAACTTGTATCTACACAAAAATTTGTACACAAGTGTTCATAGCAGCATTAAACACAATACCCCAAACGTGGAAACAATCCAAATATTCATCAACTGATGAATGATTTAAATAAAATGATTTGCCAATAAAAGGAAATGAAGTATTGATACATGTTACAAAATGGACAAACCTTGAAAATATGTAAAGTAAAAGAAGCTGGTTACAAAAGATCACATATTGTTTTTTTTTTTTAATCCTCACCCGAGGACATTTTTTCATTTTTTGTTCAGATAGAGTGGGAGGGAGAGAGTGGGAGAGAGAGAGAGAGAGAAACATTGACGTGAAAGGTTCACATCGAGTGGCTGCCACCCGCACGACCAACCAGGGCCGGGGACAAACTGCAACCGCGGTACATGCCCTTAGCGGGAACCGAACCCGGGTCTCTCCGGACCGCAGTCCGACGCTCTAACCACTGAGCCAAACCGGCCAGGGCAGATCATATATTGTTTAATTCCATTTATATATTCCATACATAAATTCCATTTATATGTCCAGAATAGGCAAATCCATAGAGATATAAATTAGATTAGTGGTTGTCTGAGGCTGGGGGGCTTGGAAGGAATGAGAAGTGAGTGCTTAGGGGTATGGGATGCTTTTTGGAAGTGATAAAATGTTCTAAAATTGTTTGTAGTGATGGTTGCACAATTCTGTGAATATATTAAAAAACACTTTAAAAGGGTGAAGTGTATGTTATGTAAATTACAGCTCAATAAAACTATTAAAAAAAAGACACCACTAAGAAAAACAAAAAGATAAGCCATATACTGGGAAAAATATTTGCAAATTATATGTGATAAAGAACTTGTAGGTGTTTGCAATGAATTTTTGGATCTGACACCAAAAGCAAAGGCAAAAGCAAAAGAAAAACAAGTGGGACTACATCATACAAAAAGCTCTGAGCAGCAAAGGAAACCCAAAAAATGAAAAGGCAACTTGAATGACAGAAAATAACTGCAAATCATATATATGATAATGGGTTAATATTCAAAATATATAAAACTCATACAACTACATAGCAAAAAACAATCAATCTGATTAAAAAACGGGCAGAGCAACTGAATAGACATTTTCCAAAGAACACATACAAATAAATGGTGAACAGGTATATGAAAAGGTGTGCAACATCACAAATCACCAGGGAAATAAAAATAAAAACCCAATGAGCTATCACCTCACACCTGTTAGGGTGATTATCATAAAATAGACAAGAGATAACAAACAAGTGTGGCGAGGATGTGGAGAAAAGGGAAGCCTTGTACACTGTTGGTGGGAATATAATTTGGTGCAGCCACTCTGGACAACATTATGGAGGTTCCTCAAAAAATTAAAAATAGAACTACCACATGATCCAGCAACTCCACTTCTGGGTAGATATGCAAAGAAAACAAAAACAGGATCTTGAAGAGGTATCAGTAGTCCCTTGTTCACTGCAGCATTATTCACAATAGCTAAGATACGGAAACAAACTAAATGAATGGATAGAAATGATGTGGTGTAAACGTACAATGGAATATTATTCAGCCATGAGAAGGAAATCCTGCTGTTTGTGATAACATAGATGGACCCCGAGCACATCATGCTAAGTAAAATAAGCCAGACAGAACATGACAAACACTGCATGGTATCACTTATATGTGGAATCTAAGAAACTCACAGAAACAGAAGAAAAAAGTGATTGCCAGGGCTGAAGGGTGGGGGAAATAGGGAGAGGTTGTTAAAAGGGTACAAACTTTCAGTTATTAGTTAAGTAAGGTCTGAGGATCTAATGTATAACGTGGTGACTATACTTGACAACAATGTACTGTATAATTGAAATTTGCTAGGAGAGTAGAACTTACATGTTCTTACACACACACACACACACACACACACACACACACAAAGATGTATATGTGAGGTGATGAATTTGTTCATTAACTAGATGAACGGAACTCTTTCATCATGTGTATCAAATCACCACAATGTACACTTTAAGTATCTTATAATTTTATGTTAATTATACATACACAAAGCTGAAATAAAAAATATAAACTAAAAAAACAAAAAACCTTGTGTCCAGAACATATAAAGAACTGTTACAACTGAACAATAAGACAACCCAATTACAAAACAAAGACTTGAACAGACATTTCACCAAAGATGATGTACATATGGGCAAATGATCCACATGAAAAATATTCAACATGAGTAGTTATTAGGGAAATGAAAACAGAAATCACAATGAGACACCCCTTTTCCACTGAAATAACGATAATAAAAAAGACTAACAGGATGTGGGAAACTGAAACCCTCGTACGTTGCTGACGGGACTGTTAAATGGTACAACCACTTTGGAAAACAGTTTGGCAGTTTCTTAAAATGTTAAACATAAACTTACCATATGTCCCTGCAATTTCACTCCTGAGTATATACCCAAGAGAAATGAAACCATATGTCACCCAAAACTTCTACACAAATGCTCATTAGCCAACAGTTTAATAGGCCAAGAATGAAAATAATCCCAAAGTCCACTTACTGGTGACTGAACTAACAAAATGCAGCTTACCCAAATAATGGAATACTACAACATCTCTTTGCTATTTTTAAAAAATGTTTTTATTAATTTTTAATTTTATTATTATTATTTTTTATCCTCACCTGAGGACATTTTTCCATCTTTTGTTCAGATAGAGTGGGAGGCAGAGAGAGGAAGAGAGAGAGAGAGAAACATGGATGTGAGAGAGAAACACAGATCTACCACTTTCTGCACACCCTCTACTGGGGATCGAACTAGGATCTCTCAGTCCATGGGATGACACTCAATCCACTGAGCTACGCTGGTTGGGCTCTTTGCTATTTTTACCATTGCTTAACTACCAGTGATACCATGATCCACTGACAATTAAACATGTTATAGCTTGTGAAATATTCTATTTTATTATTATTTAAAATTTATTATTATTTACTTTTCAGGGTATATACCTTTTCCTCCCAACTAGTTTATGAATATCTTAGGAATCCTGTTTTGGCTAGATAACATTATCACATTTTAATCATTGTATTTTGGGGAACCACCTCTACCTTTTACCCTATAAATACCATCACTCCAGTTTTTTGGCCATTTTTATGGGAGGGGGGAAATAATAAAGCATAAAACTCATTCTACTTTGGAAAGTGCTTATGAACAGCCAGATCTAGCAGTTTCAGCCCCAATCCAAATTAGATAAGGAAGCTGGGAGAGAGGTGAGTGAATTTGCAGAAAAGGCAAGGAAGTCTGATGCAGAGGCCTGGCTTTGTGGGAAGATCCTGTGAGCCAAATTTTGCTTTTGGGATGCAGGAGATCACAGAAGTGGTGGACACTGGCAAAGCCAGGGCTTTTCCTGGGCCTCCGAGGGTTGAGGGGACCAGAATAAACGTCGTTGCCTGGGTTGCTTGGGCAGCCTTAAGGAAGGACGCCATGCACCCTGTAGCTGATGGTTTCCCATACGCTGATACCGTGAGACAAAGAGCCTAAAGCTGTCTCACAATTAGAGTTATAACCTCAATGAGATCATGTGAGGACCTTGGGTGCTGGGTGAGCCTACGAATTTAGATGCCTCAGCCATGGAGCAGGAATGCTGCCTGCGAAAATTAGGCTTGTCCATAGGCAAAGGACATGGTGGCCTCAGCACAGATCAAGCTGCAGCTGTGGACACTCCTCCACTGATAGAACAGCACTCAGCGTAAGTCCCCAAGGCACAGCACCAACCTCAGGCGCAGGAAGGATAAGAATCTCTAAAGTGACTGGCTTCAGAGTTTGCCAGGAAATGCGCAGACTAAGTGTACAGCTCAGACAATGAGCACTCAAGAGGGAAATTAAGCCCAGTTAAGAAAAAGAGTGTGTGGCCTGTGAAACTCAAACACATTTTACTGTATGACAGTTATCTGTTGTCCCAGAGGCCAACCCAGCATTAAGCATGTGGTAAGTACTCGATAAATCTCCCTCAGTGAGATTGGGGCCAGACACCCTGCCTGAGGAGGCAGAGCAGGCAGTAATCTCTAGGGAGTACTAACTCTGTCAGTCATTGATAGAGCTGTATGTGAAATACTTTAACTAGATAACTAAATGTGGCTGCTTCTAATGAGTCAGAATGGGATGTCACTTCCTAGATTTGGTTATATAAGACTGTGACTTCGATTTTACCCCCCGCCCTCCACGCTCTCGTTCTCTCCTGGTTTCTCACTCTGATAAAGCCAGCTGCCATCTCATGAGCTGCCCTGTGGAAAGGCCCACATGGCAAGGAACCTAGGGTGGCTTCCAGCCATCAGCCACATTGAACAGAGGCCCTCAGTCTAATAATCCATGGGGAATCCTGCCAATAACCATGCAAATTGTTGAGCCTGGAGGTGATGACAGTCTTGTGAGAGATCCTGCCCCTCAGCTTGTGAGGACCTGGCTAAACAGCACCTGGATTCCTGGCCCACAGAAGCTTTGAGTGAATAAATATTTGCTCTTCTAAGCCACTATATTTTGGGGTAAGTTGTTATGCAGCAATAGGTAACTCATGCTATGGCTGATCTTTTTCTTTATGTAGTATTAGATCAGTCCCATCTGAAGGACCTCTGACTGAGAGAGAACTGAAGGGAGAATTTTGGGGTATAAGTAACCAGACCCAGGCTCTCATGAGAGGCCAAAGACCCCAGGAATGAAGACCATGGATGAAAGGAGAGGCAAGGATATATAATCAAGAAAAAATTTTCTGATCAGAGTTTTGCCTAAGTCCCTGAGTACCTTAGTTTGTCCGGACACTGAAAGTCTCACCCTCTTTGTCAATAGTTACAGGACCTGCAGACCATTCTCGCTGCCAAATCAATGACTCAGAAGAGGGAAAGTCACAGGCTCTGAGACAGCACCCTTGCTCTCCCCACCCTCGGGCGGACATTTAGAAAGCAGCGTGATTCAACGAGAGGGGCACAGCTTAGAAGTCAGGGGTGCCGGGTTTTTCTTTCAACTGCAGCACATGCGTTTAAATTTTTATGGGGCTCAGTCTTCTCATTTATAAACTGAGCGGCATCAACAAGATGGTCTCTGAAGTATTTTTCAGATATAAAATTCTATGATTCTATGACTTTCACCAAGTTACCTCATCTCAGAAACGCCAAGCAATCACAGCTTTGCTTTGGTCCCAACTACACTACGGGTCAAGGATCCTCCTCTGAGGGTTCTCAGCAGCCATCTCGGGTCACAAAATGGCATTTTCTATATTAAATTACCTTTCTCATGTGTGGAGTCAACACCAGAGATAATGCTCATCTAGGCCTCAGGCAAAGGAAGCCTGTAAGGAGGTGCAGGGAGCAGGCTACTATACAAAGCACGGGGCTATTTAAAGAAAGGCTGAGTTTGGCCCTGGCCAGTTTTGCTCAGTGGTTAGAGTGTCGGCCTGTGGACCAGAGAGTCCCGGGTTTGGTTCCCGCTAAGGGCACATACCTTGGTTGCGGTTTGTCCCCAGCCTGGTTGGTGTCTTGTGGGTGGCAACCACTCGATGTGTCTCTCTCACATTGATGTTTCTCTCTCTCTCTCTCTTCCTCCCTCTCTCCCTCCCGCTCTATCTGAAGATAAATGCAAAAGTGTCCTCGGGTAAGGATAAAAAAAAAAAAAAGGCTGAGTTTGAAGACAGGTTCTTCCAGCGATCCAGGTCCCCTGACTTCTATGCCATGCCCCTCCCACTGAACCACACTGCCTCCTTCCATGTACAGATTGGGGTGTGTGGAGCTCATGCAGCTCAAGACAGTGCATGAGTGCAGAGCAACCTCTCGGCAGGCTGATAACCACCTATGAACCAGGTTAAGTTTGTTCATTCTTTGTCCTCTTGGAGGTCTGGGCCAGAGGAACATACTAAAATCAAGCTGGAGCGCTGTGCTATGCAATTAGACCTCTTCTCAAAAGCACAGGTGGGTTTTACATTCAGAGGTAGGCCCTCCCCATGGGGACTGCCATGCACTGCACTCAACACAAACCAATCTAGACTAAGTGGCACAGGAGGAGGCCAGGGAGCATCACAGCTGGATCCTTGAGATACGGGGAACCTGAGAATCACACAGAAGTTAGTAAAGGTGGAGGAACTAGTCAGATGGCTCTGGGGATGGGAATAAGCTAATCAGTGAGGGTATAGAAGCATTGTGTGCCTCTGGGTTACAGCTGCCACAGAGGGGCAGTTAGCCTGGGAAGCAGGGAAGCTTTGCAAATGCTACTTGGTGTGTTAAGGTTTCCTGATGCAAGGACAGTGGAATCTTATTGAAATACAACCAATAACAAAGGCCTGAATACAGCACAGGCCCACCACGTGTCTACCCAATAACTAAACACAATAAATGCCCTGTAACTCAGGTTCTCTGAACACAGAGGTCCCTTGTAGTTGGAAACAATTCTGCTGAAAACACAGAGCTAGAGAAATGTTATAATCTGAGAAGCTCTCTAGTCTTCTGGCTCTTCACTGCTTCTAAATCAGGAAAAACTCTGAGAACCTGAGAAAGCTATGTATCACGTTCTAAGAAAATAGCTCAGAAATTATGCTTATAATTTCAGAGGGTTCATGACCCCAGGTAAACAGTCTCTGGTTTAGTCCAACATTCATTTTTATATTTGAGGAGACTGAAGCCTACAGAGGTCATAAGGTTCCAAATAAATTAGTAGAAAGGTAAGACTGGTACCTGGGCCTTCTAATCGCCTCTAACTGCTGGGAGAAACCAAGGCATATTGGGATCATAGCACAATGTTTCTGAGCCAGAAGGAACATGGGTCAGTCAAGACTTCTCGCTGCTGAAGCTCACCATGATTTTCAACAGGAGAGTCAATTTCCAATAATTTCGACAGAATGGTCAATTTCCAATAACAGTGAGAAATGTGAGAAACATAATTATGACTTGGTCTCTTGTCTAGAACACAAATCTAATATTGGAGCCAAACAGGTACAGAGAATGCCAGAGAAGGTAACCTGAGGACACTGTGATCCTTCCCCACAGCGGGCACCTGAGCAGAGATTGGGACTCACATGTTGTGGCAGAGAGAGCCAGTCACAGGGAGAAAGGCACTGTCTTTTTTTTTTTTTTTTTTTATCCTCACCCGAGGACACTTTTGCACTCGTCTTCAGACAGAGCGAGAGGGAGAGAGGGAGGAAGAAAGAGAGAGAAACATCGATGTGAGAGAGACACATCAATTGGCTGCCACCCACACAACCCCAACTGGGGCTGGGGACAAACTGCAACCGAGGTACGTGCCCTTAGTGGGAACCGAACCCGGGACTCTCTGGTCCATGGGCCGATGCTCTAACCGCTGACCCAAACCAGCCAGGGCGAAAGGCACTGTCTTAGCAGGAAAATAACATGCACTGTTCTGGGCCATGTGTAGGCATCCCCAGCATGATGCCTGACACACAGCAGGGTCTCCGTAAATACTGTTGCTCTCCCTTCTTTTTTCTCATGGAACAGGTATGAATTATTTTTTAAAAAATCTTTGATGCCCATTACAGTCAGGTAATTAAGCCCAGAGAGGCTTGTGACAAGAAGCCTGGTTTTGCGTTAATGCCTCTGTGGAGCACTGATAACTGCACATCCCCCCTCCACATACACCCCAACGAAAACTCGGAGCTAAGCGGTTATCATGGTGACAGAAGGGGACACTTTGGTCTCCATTTCTCTCTCTCTGACTCATGGATACCTGCCAGGTAGCAGATGGCCTATGTGGACAATTACCTTCATTTTGCTGCAGTGTATTTAAATTAAACAAACTGGCCTCTTTACTGCCAATTTTTAGAGGCCCTCTCAGAAAAACAAAAACAACCTTGGGAGAAAGGAGCTGTAAGTCTGAAATTTAGGTGAGGCAACCATGAAGGTATAGAGAACGGGACTGGACTTGGTATATATTTTTTTTCTTCAAGAGAAGGTCAAAAAACAAATAAACCCCACATACTATTTTGAGCTGGTGCTGGTTGGCTCTGCTAGGAAAATGCTGTCTCAGCAAACATGGAAGTAAGAGGAACAAGGGTGATCTGCTGTTGCACTGTCCATCCTGCTACAGGACGCAAACATAACTGCCTCACACGACCAGAGTGAGGACGGCTGGCAGTCAGGGCCTGGGATGGAAGTGAGCCGATGATGGAGAACAAGGTGCAGGAGATGAGACAGACAATCACATGGAGTAAGCAAAGAAGCAGGCCATGCTTCCCTCTGGGGTGAAGTAACATAGGTAAAGGAAATGCCTGCAGACCTTCCTCTCTTAGCGAAGGTGCCCACCTGCACTCTTAAATGCAGTGTAGCATTTAAAGATAAACCTGGCTTCGAAACACCAGAGAGAAGGCCTGGAGAGTCTTATGATGTCTCTCTTCTCTTGTCACCATTAATACACATTTATCTATTGTGTCTGTTGGAAAGTTAGGGCCACCAAAAGCCCACCATGAGGTCTGCCCGCAGAGGGCTGACACATATTTGTTCCCACACCACTTCAGGAAACTCGGTGCTTAAACATAACCTGTCACTCCCTGTGGTGGCTTGTGGCGAAAGTGGTGTAGACAGGAAATAGCTAGTGTAGGGCTGCTGGAAGTTTTGTGATTGCAGTGTTGGCCATGGGTGGAAAGGTATGGTTCTCAATCTTCACGATTCTGTCACTATTCAAGTACAAAGCTTACCCCAAGGCTTAAAGGGGTGGGGGCAAGGTGTCTGGTTATCTTTCTTAGTGGTAGAGGAAAGCATATTATGTTTCTGAGACAAAGAACAACCTATTAAAACTCACCATAAACCCAAAGATCAAAGGAAAGTTGAAATTTAAACTTTTAGATAGGGGAGCTCATAAATTCCAAGACTAGAATTACCCTTTTTCTGTTTGTTTCTCCTAGTTTGTCCAGCTCTACTGGAAAATGGTATCCCATTAGTTCTCACTGCAGCATTTCAAAGCCAGTTCTCACCAAAATGATCAGGAACCTTATGGGAAAAATCCCTATAAAACAAAAACCACACACCCTGATTGCATATTAGAAACAAGAAGAAAACAGCCTCCCAGGAGAGCATGGTCCTCATTCAGACAGCTAAATCAATGATCAGGAAGGCAGCCAGAACCTATCAGTGATATTTTAAAATTCAATGAGACAAATTTAAATGCTATTTATGGGCAGGCCAAACTTGTATGGTATGGTATGGCACTCTTTTCCAACACCACCACTCTTTGCCCAGTCCTGTTTATACATAATATCGTGGTTAGAGTCCAGGCTCTGCAGTCTGATTATCTGATTTGGATCCCAGCTCTGCCATTTACTAGCTGTGTGACTTTGGGAAACTTACTTAACTTCTCTGGCACCTCAGATTCTTCATAAGCAAAATGGAGATTTTAATCTTTTCCCAGGTTGGTGAGAATGAATGTTCATGGCTTCACATGCCAGCTCAATAGAGTACTACTTGTCATTATTCTACTTTGCAAGGTGCTGGGGGCTATGAGGGATCAATGTCTTACTGGGCTCTGGAGGCAGTTGGGCATGTATGCAACAAGCGTACAAAGGAGGATGAAATCCATGACCACCTGGAAGTACAAAGGAAAAGAACCCCAGACATGAGAGGGTTTAACTGTGACCTCCTGGAACAGGGTGAGGTTTCACAGAAAGGTGGCATCTGAGAGTATCTGGAGGCGTATAATTTTAATAGGCAGAAAAGGCTCAGGAAGGGCGATCCAGGTGAGGAAAGAGCATGAACAAAGGTACCAGGGCTGAGAGAGGCGGCTGTGCGTGGGGGATTAGGAGTGGTGAGGGGAGCATGGAAGCTGTGTGGTGGGAGAGAGAAGTGTGGGCCACAGTCATGCAGAGCCGTAAAGAAATGGTGATCACATTTATTTACTAGGCCACAGAATGGGCAAACTATAGCCCATGGCCAAATCCAGCTCACCATGTTTTTTCTGCAGGTTATGAGAAAGAATGGCTTTATACTTTGAAATACTTATATTTTCAGTGGTTATATAAGTACTTACATAATACCTTTGGTTTGGCTTGCAAAGCCTACAATATTTACTATCTAACCCTTCAAGTGAAAGCTTGCTGACCTCTAGGCAGCAGCAGAGGGAACCAGTGGTTTCCCAGGAAGGAATGATGTGGTTAGCGTGATCTGTCTTTAGGAACCTGGGCAATGTGAAGGAGGGACTGGGAAGCAAGAGACAGGGGACAAGGAGACTTATTAGGAGGCTTTTCCCATAGACCAGGTGACGGACGATGAAGAATGGTGATAGGAATTGAAAGGAGAGAGAGATAAGCAACGCATTTGGAGAAAAAAATTGACTGGACTTGACAACTGCAAAGGAGGAGCAGACTGGAAGACAGTGTGCACGTGGGGAGTGCAGACAATGACATTAACAGAGCAGGAGATTCGGACAGAGGAGTGATTTGTGGGGGGAGGTGACTGGAAATCTTTTGTCATCCACCCCACTCTTAAACCTCAGAATAAAGGATTCTGAGAATGCCTGGGGGCTCAGAGTAGTGTCACAGAGAAAGGTTCTTTGGGCTCAGGGCAGTGCCTTAGGATCTGGAGGTGGGGATGGCTTAGCACTAGAATTTAGAAAGTAGAGGTCAAGGATGCTTCTAAATATCCTACAATGCATCGAACAGCCCCCTTCCCCCCCAAACAAAGTTATCCAGCTCCATATGTCCATAGTGCTGAGGATAAGAAACCTGTTTGAAGGTGACTCAGAATCACGAGGTCCTACAGAGGGTGGCCTGTCCAGGACTACTTTTCCCAGGTGGTGAGCTGCTGTGGAAGGAAGGGGAGGACACCAGTAGCCTAAGATGAGGTTAGAACTTTCAAGGGGCCCAAGAATAAACTGCTATCTTCTGTACATTATTTGGGAGATGGCCCGGAGGGCAGCTACAGGCCTAGGAATCTCCTAGATTCTCTCTTGGTTTCCTGAGGTCTGAGCTGGTTAAATATAGGAGCTGAAATTTGAAATGTGAAAGCAATGCATAAAAAGTGAATATTATACATTTTGAAGTTAATAAGAATACATAATAATAAATGCACAAAAGGATTTATGGTTAGCCAGCTTTGTAGAGCAGTGGTGAGTTGGTATGTATTCTTATTAAAGGTACCACTTCAGCTACAGTAAACTGTGTCTCTGGATTGCCTCTAATTTTAGCAAATAAGCCCCTCCCTCCCTCTCACTTTCTTTTTTAAGCATTGGGATATCTATACTACAGCTCCAAATGAGAGTAATTCTACTTGCCAAATTATGATTAGCAGCAAACGGAGATGAGTGTAAAAGAGTCTATCGTACCCTTTATAACATGCTTCTTTTAGCTGAAACTAAGCAGATGTTCATTTCAGTTAAGGACTTCAGGCCAGGAAGCTCCCTACCTTAGCCTTGCTAATATGGAACATCAGAACCAGCCTGAGGTCAGCTATAAAACCTTAGACATTGGTACAGCACCAGGATTCGAGGAAATGCCTACTGACACTCTCAAAGTGAAGGGTCACAGGTCCAATCCCATGCCAAGAGAGGATGGCAGGGTGAGGTCTAACAGAAAGAGCACCAGGAATTTCTGTCCTCCTGTGGGAGGCATGGCCAAGAATCCCAGAGATAAGCCACAGGAGTGGACTTCATGGAAGTAGTTGACACCCTTTTCATAGGATGCATTTGTTTGTCTGGAAAAGTGGGAGGTAGATGATTGGCATGAATAAACCCTGGGGAAGGAGATGGTTACCGAAAAAAAGTACAGACCATTAATGAAGTGAGGAACAGAGGGTTTCAAAGTCACAAAAGGACACATCAGGCAAATGAACCCAGGTGAATTTCTGTAGACATTTTCTGGTTTATAACCTTTCACCAATGTACCAATTGGTATCAGTGACAAAAGAATCAAAGAATTGTGATGCTGGAAGTTTATAGATGAGGAAACTGAAGTTTGTAGGGTTAGGTACATGTTCATACAAAAAAGAAATGAAGTTTTGTCAATAAGGTTCTATGAGTCTGATAATCTAATAGGCAGACTGAATGAAGATTTAATTCCTTCCTTCCCTGAGGTGAGTTTATTCAGTGGGGTGGGGGGGTGAAGTGGTTGGACAAGACAAAGCCCATTTTTCAGAGCTGTCAGCAAGGTCTACCTTGCTTTTTGTTTATTACCTTTCTCCTTCTTGAAACTTACTGGGCTTTCATGAGAACCCACAATCCTACTTCTCCTACCCACTACCCTTTCTTCTTTTTGTCTACTATGGGTTTTCCCTAAAGCTCATGTTTATGATTTCAACCCCAATTTTATGTTGAAGACTTCCAAATCTACAATGCTAGCCTTGTTTTCCCACTGAGATTTCAGCTGCATATCCCCAAGTATCTGGTAGACCAGACAAGAAGCTCAGCTGCCTGTCTATTCTTTGTAACTCAATAGATTAAAAATCAGAAGTCCCCTTCCTAACCCAGATCATTTCCCCATTTTCACTTTTTCAGTCAATGGTAATCATCATTTTTCCAGATTCTCAGGCTCAAAACCTAGAAGTCATCTTTCACTCATTCTTTTCTGTTGATGCTCTGCTGAGACTCAGACTGAGTATTCTGGGGGGAGATACTGTGGTCCTAGGAAGTTAATATTCCTCCAGTAGAAGGCAAATTTCTCCAGCCTGGTGTGTAGATTTTTCCTGGACACCTTGGCAGATAGTTTTCAAATAAATGTATGCATTCTGGTCAGGAGAGAAAAAGCCAGAAATACAGTACAGGAGGGAAATAAAAAAGCAAACCTCTCAGCTTGTCATTGGTGAGAGTGATGAAAAGTATTGACGATGCTACAAAGACCCAAAGCTATTTTCTCCTATATCCTCAGACTGTAAACTCCTTATAGGTATTCAACAATTCGGGGGGGAGTGAAATACAAATACCTATTTTAATACTGTAATGACATTTCCTCTTGTGGGGAAAAACAAAACAAAAACAAAAAGCCGACAAGTTGCCAGGTCCCTACAGTGAGAACAGGAGCCACGACTGATGAGTGACCACATCGCAGACTTTCACGAGGCTATCCTCCGTGCAGCGAGATGGGCAGAGAGTCTATGCACATGGTCTAGGACTGGGACCCAGGCTGAAGGCTTGTGGCATAGCCATGTACTACAGCACATTGATCCTCATTTACTGAAAGAGGACTTTGCAAACTTAGGAGGGCAGCAGTGGTGCCTGAGGCTCAGGATATCACTGACCTGGCTTGTGTTTTTGTATTTAGAGCATCATGCCAACCATGAAATAACTTTCATTCTATTTGAGTGTGGGATTTGTGTAGGATTTCTCTTTTTACCCTCTAAAAGGTCAAGCTCACTGCCTTGACATGGGTAGTAAGACACTGCTGAATGAATGAATGAATGAATGAATGAATGAATGAATGAATGAATAAAAGGCATCCTTTGCCTTTCAGGAAGAAGTAGATACAGCCTTCCATTTCAGAGTATTGGGGTGGGGGTGGGGGCGGTGGAGAGTCCAGATTTCAGAGGCATATGAATCACTTCTCAATGAGACTGTGTCCAAAGGTTAAGGGAACCAAGAGGGGAAACGACCCATAAAGCACATCAAGAGGTTCACCAACAATCTCCTTAATGGACAGAGGAGGAAGTTTTTATTTGTTGTTATGTAGGTTTTTTAAAATTACTTTCTCTTAAATTTACAAAATTCACACTCAGGAGATTTGTTGGAGTCCTCACGGGTCCACCTTGGCTAATACCGAATGCCCTCCCTTTAGGCATATTTGGTGGAGTTGTGGTCAGAGACGGGGCTTCTGTGGGCCAGCCCACACCATGCTTTCTTTGGTGTAGATGTAGTGGGTTATCTGTCTGGTTCTGGGAATCAGAAAGGCAAGATCCTACTTGATCTCCCAACTGACTGAAGTACAAGAGAGGTCCCAAGTGCAGCAGTATTCTCTGGCTGTGGTCAATGGGTTTGTACTGAGCAATGCTCAAAATATTTTCAAATGATACAAATAACTATAGATATCCCACATTTTATAGATTATCTGTGTTAAAAAATAATTTTATTCTACATAAACAGTATCAGTCCTTTAGATGGAAATAACAATAGAGTTAATAATAATACTAACATATTAACTTGCTGTTCCTATTCATTTGGTAACACTGAAATCCATTCTTCTGATTCCTTTTTATAAAGGACATGTCTGAAGCATCACTTAGTATTCTTTTTTTATATAAACTTATTGGGGTGATATTGTTTAATAAGATTACAAAGGTTTCAAGTGTAGATTTCTATGATACATGACCTGCACATCGCATTGTGTGCCCACCACCCAAAGTCAAATCATCTTCTGTCACCATATATTTGGCCCCCTTTATCCTTTACTACCTCCCTCTCCTTCCTTCTGGTAACCACTATAATGTTGTCTGTGTCTATGAGTTTTAGTTTTATATCCCATATATGAGTGAAATCATATGGTTCTTAGTTTTTTCTGACTGACTTGTTTTGCTTAGCATGATATTCTCAAGGTCTATCCATGTTGTCCCAAATGGCAGTATTTCATCTTTTCTTATGGCTGAGTAGTATTCCATTGTATGTATGTACACATCTTCTTTACTCAATCATCGCATTTAGTCTTCTAAATGAAATCTACCTTTTATATGAGAGTACCTTGAGCAAAATTACTGCTGTAGGTAATTGAACCAGGTATGTCCATTATAATTAATAAATGATGAATTAACAATGTTTTTAAGTTAAAATCTTACAGATCTGTTTAATACCAGTTTTCATTCAGCAACTATATATTGAGTACAATATCTGCTATGTGGCAGGCACTGGGCTAGTGGCTGGGGATGAAGTAGTGAAAAAGGCAAACAAAGTCCTTTAATTACAGCCTGATGATGATCATGGGCCTGATTTACCCTGATGCAACTGATACAATCTAACTCCTGAGCCAGTTACACTGTAGGGTATACTGTGGGTTGAACACTCAGTTATCTGAAATAACCAGGCAGTTCTGCCTTTAATCATAACCCTTGGACCTAAGAAAAGAGAAAGGAAGGAGGGAGAGAGAAAAGACAGAAGAATTATCCGCTCAGGTACTAATGCCACTCAAAGCAACAGAAAAGTGGATGAGGCTAAAGGTAGAAGCACAGCACCAGAGCTTTTAAAGTCACAGTTCATACTCATTTCTCTGAAATTCCCCTAAAGCCAAAATAATCCCTAATGAAGAAAGAGGCAAGAAGGCAGACTATATAAAAAGTTCTCTATAATAGATTTACGGAGCCAGTTTTGGGAAGCATGCCTGGTAATTTCTTCATTCTAAAAGTCTATTAGAATTATTTAATTATCCATTTAGGGTAATACATTTTGATACGGAGGAAAATAAACTACACCAACCAGAATCTGGGAGGAACAAAGGATTATAACCTAGCTCTGTAATAAATACCTTTCGGTGTCTCACTCAGGAATGGTACAGATTAAATAAAAGCGCTAGGTCAAAATCTTTCTAGTCTTCTCGGCTTTACATGTTTAAAATGTTAAACTATGTAAAGCCATTCAGTTCAAATTTGAGCCTCACAGCTGAGACTTAGGTGAGTCCAGTTTAAACCTGTGAGGTGGACAGAGTATATTTCTACCTATATCCACAGAGCAGAAGGTCTCACCTCATACCATAGTGGAGAAAGATGAGGAAAAAACTATTTGTAGCAATTCATGCTATGAATGGTCCTATGAAACTGTGAGGACTAGAGCATGAACTCATGACCACGGCCATGGAGAACTCCCAAGACATACACACAAGTGGTTTGTGAGTGGCAGGCTTCAGCAGTCTGGGTCTAGCTTCTCATTTTGCCAACTTCAAGGGGATGATGATGATCTTACACAAAATCAAAGGTCACTGAAATGAACATGTTTTATTTAAGCCCTTATCTGCCCAAGGTCAGTTTTAAATTGACCTGAGAAATAATACACCAGCAATGGCAATTTATGGTTCTTGGATTACACAGTAATCCATAAAATTTAAAAAAAAAAGAACAGTGGGAGAGAGAAACATTGATGTGAGAGATATACATTGACTGGATGCCTTCCGCACGACCCCAAACAGGGCCAGGGATCTAATCGCAGCTGAGGGACTTCCGGTCAAGATGGCGGCGTAGGTAAACGCAGTATCGCATCCTCCCACAACCACATCAAAGTTACAACTAAACTACAGAACAATCATCATTCAAAACCATATGAAATCAAGCTGAATGGAAGTCCTACAACTACGAAATTAAAGAAGAAGCCGCATCGAGACTGGCTCCAGCGTGCGGGAGGCAGCTTGAAAGGCACCAGAGTCATATGGGGGAAGAACTGAGCTGTTTGGCATTGGAGCGAGGGCTGGAGAGGCAGCTTTCTCCTGGGCAGACGTGCTATCAGAGGCCTTTGTTCCTTTGGTGAGCCCTTCCCTGGGACGGCAGACGCCGCCATATCTGGGACTCCAGCTACCTGGCTCACACTGTTTGTCCCGCTCTGGTGATTCCCTGAGGCCCCACCCCACCCAACTTTCAGGCCCACCCAAGCTGTTGCCAGTTGCTTTACCATAGGATTGGCCTGTCTTGGATCCTGTTTCAGGTTTTCCTAAATTCTTTCAAACAAGCAGCATCTGGTCTCAGCTAGCCCCATACCTCTCGCTAAGTCATACATAGAAACACACACAGGGAGGCAGCCAAAATGAGGAGACAAAGAAACAGGTCCCAAATGAAAGAACAGAACAAAACGCCAGGAAAAGAACTAAGTGAAATGGAGTGAAGCAACCTAACAGATGCTGAGTTCAAAACACTGTTTATAAGGATGCTTAATGGACTTAGTGAGAACCTCAGTGGACTTTGTGAGAACCTCAGTGAACTTAGTGAGGGCCTCAAGAGCATAAAAAAGGACCAATCAGAAATGATGGATGCACAGTTAGAAATGAAGGAGGCACTAACTGAAATAAAGAATAATTTACACAGAATCAATAGTAGAGTAGGTAAAGCCAAGAAGCAAACCATCGATTTGGAATATAAGGAAGCAAAAAACACCCAATCAGAACAGCAAAAAGAAAAAAGAATCCAAAAAAAAAAAGGATAGTGTAAGGAGCCTCTGGGACAACTTCAAGCGTGCCAACATTCGCATCTAGGGGGTGCCAGAAGGAGAAGAGAGAGAACAAGAAATCGAAAACCTATTTGAAACAATAATGGCAGAAAACTTCCCTAACTTGGTGAAGGAAACAGACATACAAGTCCAGGAAGCACAGAGAGTGCCAAACAAGATGAACCCCAAGAAGCCCACACCAAGACACATCATCATCAAAATGCAAGAGGTTCAAGACAAAGAGAGAATCTTAAAAGCAGCAAGAGAAAAGCAGTTAGTTACCTACAAGGGAGTTCCCATAAGACTGTCAGCTGATTTCTCAAAAGAAACTTTGCAGGCCAGAAGGGAGTACAAGAAATATTCAGAGTGATGAAAAGCAAGAACCTACAACCAAGATTACTCTGTCCTGCAAAACTGTCATTTAGAATCGATGGCCATACAAAGAGTTTCCCAGACAAGGAAAAGCTAAAGGAGTTCATCACCACCAAACCATTATTATATGAAATGTTGAAGGGTCTTCTTGAAGAAAAAGATAAAAAATATGAACAAACAAAATGGCAAAAGTACATATCTATCAACAGTTGAATCTACAAACAAAATGAACAAGCAGAACAGAAACATTCTCAAAGATACAGAGAACTTTTGTTGGTTACCAGATGGGTGGGGGCTGTGGGAATGGGTGAAAAAGGTGAAGGGATTAAGAAGTACAAATTGGTTGTTAGACTGACAAACCTCCAAGAGAAGGGGGGTTGGGGGGTGGGAAGAAATAAACCAAAGAACTTATATGTATATATGCATAACCAATGAACACAGACAACAGTGTGGGGAAAGGCAGGAGGGGGTCAATGGGGGAAAATGAGGAACATCTGTAATACATTCAACAATAAAGATAAGTTAAAAAAAAAAATAATCGCAGCTGAGGTACCTGCCCTTGGCCGGAATCGATCCCAGGACTCTTTGGGTCCGTGGGCCAAGCAAAACCAGCCAGGGCCCAGGTAGTTCCTCTTAAAGGGCCCACACAAGAACTTACTTGAACTCACTCCATCTGAGCTCCAGCACAGTGTGTGTGTGTGTGTGGGGGGGCGGGCAGTGAAACGCACCGGAGACATATGGGGAAGAATTGGGTTGTTTGGCATCGGGGCAAGGGCAAGGGCTGGAGAGGCAGCTTTCTCCGGAACAGACGTGCTGGTGGAAGCTGCTGCTCCTTTGGTGAGCACTTCACCCATGAGGCCAGCAGACGGGTGCCATATCTGGGATTCCAGCAATCTGGCTCACACTGTTTGCCCAACCCTGGTGATTCCCTGAAGCCCTGCCCCACCCCACTTTTGGGCCCACCCAAGCTATTTCCAGTGGCTTTACCAAAGGATTGGCCTGTTTTGGCTCCTGCTTCAGATTTCCTAAAATCTCTCAAACAAGTACCATCTGGCCACAGAGAGCCCCATACCTCTCGCTAAGTGGCTCCAGGCCTGGCACAAGCAGCAGCCAGCCTTGGTTTACAGCTTGGCTTTGCATGGGCACCTCCAAATTCAGCACAAGAAGCAGCTATTAGCAGATAGCTTTGTAGCTCATGCCTGGTGGCCCCGGGCAGAACACAGGCAGTGGCTGACCTTGCCCCAGAGCCAGCACACCCAGTGGACAGCCTCAGACCACACTGAAGCACCACCACCCATCCACCTCCACAATGACACACTCAAGGAATGGACTCAGTGGGTACTAGAGCCCTGCTGAAGTAAGTCTTGCTCTGTGCGATGGGCCCCTGCACAGCTGATCATCCAAGGTAGTCAGAGGTCAGCGGTCAGTGGGCATAGCCAGTCCTTGCAGCTGATCAGCCTGAGTAAATCCCTCCTATTGATGTGACAACAGCAATCAAGACTCAGTTACAACAGAAGGGTGTAAAGTCCACACGAAGGGTGCACCTCGAAGGCCCAGCTGGGGTGATTAGGGAGGCTGTGCCACTGGACCCTATAGGACACCTACTATAATAGGCCACCCAGGAAGCCTAGGAAACATAGCAACTCTATCTAATATACAGAAACAAACAGAGGGAGGCAGCCAAAATGAAGAGACAAAGAAACATGTCCCAAATGAAAGAACAGAACAAAACTCCAGGAAAAGAACTAAACAAAATGGAGATAAGCAATCTAACAGACGCAGAGTTTAAAACAGAGTTCAAAACAGTGGTTATAAGGATGATCAATGAACTTAGAATTTCAAGGAACTTCGTGAGAACATCAAGGAACTTAGTGAGGACCTCAAGAGCATAAAAAAGGACCAGTCAGAAATAAAGGATGCACTAACGGAAATAAAAAATAATTTACAGGGAATTAATAGTAGAGTAGGTGAAGCCAAGAAGCAAACCATCGATTTGGAATATAAGGAAGCAAAAAACATACAATCAGAACAGCAAAAAGAAAAAAGAATTTAAAAAAATGAAGATAGTGTAAGGAGCCTCTGGGACAACTTCAAGCGTACCAACATTTGCATCATGGGGGTGCCAGGAGGAGGAGAGAGAGAGCAAGAAATTGAAAACTTATTTGAAAAAATAATGACAGAAAACTTCCCTAACTTGGTGAAGGAAACAGACATACAAGTCCAGGAAGCACAGAGAGTCCCAAACAAGATGAACCCAAAGAGGTCCACATCAAGACACATCATCATCAAAATGCATAAGGTTAAAGACAAAGAAATAATCTTAAAAGCAGCAAGAGAAAAGCAGTTAGTTTCCTACAAGGGAGTTCCCATAAGACTGTCAGCTGATTTCTCAAAAGAAACGTTGCAGGCCAGAAGGGAGTGGCAAGAAATATTCAAAGTGATGAAAAGCAAGGGTCTACAACCAAGATTACACAATCCTGCAAATCTATCATTTAGAATTGATGGCCATATAAAGAGCTTCCCAGACAAGAAAAAGCTCAAGGAGTTCATCACCACCAAACCAGTATTATATGAAATGTTGACAGGTCTTCTTGAAGAACAAAAATATGAACAATAAAATGGCAATAAATACATATTTATCAACAACAGAATCTACAAACAAAACGAACAACAGAATAGAAACAGACTCACAGATACAGAGAACTTTTTGTTGGTTGCCAGATGGGAGGGGTTTAGGTAGATGGGTGAAAAGGTGAAAGGATTAAGAAGTACAAATTGGTTGTTATTCTGACGATCCTCAAAGGGAAGGGGGGAGGTGGGGCGGGAAGAGGGAAACCAAAGAACTTATATACATATATGCATAATCAACAGACACAGACAATAGTGTGAGAAAGTCAGGAGGGGGGCGGAAATGGCGAGGAGTCAAGAGAGGAATAAAGGAGGGACATCTGTAATACATTCAACAATAAAGATAAGTTTAAAAAGAAAAAAAGAAAAAGAAATGTCTATTGGAGGTTCTACTGCTACCATTAAAATAAATACTCATGATTCCTGCCCCATTCTGAAAGAGAGTTCTCAGGAAGGTGTAGTGTGTTCCCAAGTAGCTGCTTCACTCTGAGCTGGCACATTTAGAAAGGGATCAGGAGATGCTAGTCTGGTGGATTACTGAGATGCTCCCAGCAAGTTTTAACTGTAAAATGAATCTTTGGGGTACAAAGGGATGAAGAGAAGGAAGGGAACACTGGTGGTCAGCAACTACAGGTGAGGTGATGCCCCATATCAGCAGGAAGGGTACAGTCAATAGCAAGGGGATGAGACTGTCAGGGAAGGGGTAGAGAAGGAAGCAGGAAGGATAGATCCTCCTACTTGTACACCTATGCATTGCCAACATAGGTGTATTGCTTCTGCTAAGCAAACTGGTGGTGAAATGTGGTCATGTGACTTGCTTTGGCCAATGAAATGGAGTGGAAGTCATGTGTGTCATTTCCTGGTGGATGCAATAAATTGCTGGGCTTGACTTTCCTTCCTGGTCTTCTTTTGCTTTGCCCATATCAATGTATCTATTTATATGGACATGCCATAGATCAGCAATAAACTATGTGTGAATGAAAAAAACAAAACACTTGACATTAAAGCCCCTGAGATTTCTGGGTTGTCTGCCTCTCCTAACACCACACTCTCTCTTCCTGTCCTCTTTCTGACAGTCTGTGTTTCCGTCACTCCTTTTTTATCTCTTTTTTCCTTTCCTCTCCTTTTTACTCTGAGTCCATTGGTCTAACTGGAAATAATAATAAACATGTTTTATATTCCCATTCTTAATCTGAAACATGGATAAATTTGTTTTTTGAAAAAGAAATAATTGCATTTTTAAATTAAATATTTCATATTTCTCTCTTAAATAAAAAAGCTCTGAGGTAAATTAAAAATCAGCTTTAGCTTATGTATCAGAGTTATGCTTTGAAAACCTTACAATATTATATAAACATACGGTGCGGACAGGCCCTCAATCGACTTTCTTGTGTGGGTTAGTGGCTATCAGGATACATAAAAACAGACATAAACCTCCCTTAACCATGCAATACCACACAGCTCAGAGAGACCAGAGCTCCCTCTGGAGTAGGCTCTGAACAGGAAATCACTTACAGCACCATCAGTCACTTAGTTTTCATTGGTAACTTTGTTAAGAGGCGACTGGAGCTGCAACACCCAGAAGCCTGTTCAAGACTAAAGGATATCTGAAGTTATCACAAGAACTATTCATTTTCATGCACAATCATTCTGGACACAGTATTTAGACCTGAGGTCACCTGCACCATTCCGAGAGCTGTTTCAAGCAATTAAAGTCACTCTGGATAGGAAGTAGCAGAGAAAGCAAGAGCAGGAAAATGCAGTTATAGCCTGGATAATCATGCATACTCAAATAAACATGATAGATGTGTACTTTGAAAAACAATTCAACAAGCACTGGTTTCAAATAAGAACATGCTCTACTAGGTAAACATGATGGAGAGTTTCAGGCCATTTTACACCATGGAGAGAACTGCTGAGATTTTACACACGATCAGTTCTGCAGATGACCCTGTGCAGGGAGGAGAGGAGCAAGTATATATGTACCAGTTATATGAGAAAAAGAAGAACATGCAAAAGAAGCAAGAACCAGATGGAGAATTCTGAAGTCCACTTACTGCCTGCTTTTGCTCTTCCTCCTGGAGGTGGTGAAAATAAAAACAAACACAAAAAGGCAGAGGGAAAAAGGAGAGATTAATGCCCATCACCACAAACATTTGGAAGAAATGACAGAACAGGGCAAATCAGGCCAGGTTCAGAGATCAAAGCCCTGACCACCATAGAGTATGATCAGCTGGACAGAACAAATGGCTGGCCTCTGCCCCATCCAGTTGATTAAATGCTAACTTTCAGAGTTGCAAAGAATGAACCTAAGAAATATGCAGTCTAACTACATTTTATGCGTCAAAAAGGCTTAGAGTCTGACTTGCTCAATATATAACTATTTATGATAAACCAAAAGCAGCAGCTTGACCATGACTCAAACGCCCAATAATCTACTTCACCGTTCACAATATTCACAGGTGTTTAGGCACATTTATCCAGGTAGTGGTCCTCAAAGTGTGGAATACAGACCAGCAGCAGTACCTGGAAACCTGTCGGAGATGCAGATTTTG
This sequence comes from Tadarida brasiliensis, assembly GCA_030848825.1. Classification (NCBI taxonomy): domain Eukaryota; kingdom Metazoa; phylum Chordata; class Mammalia; order Chiroptera; family Molossidae; genus Tadarida; species Tadarida brasiliensis. The sequence goes on along the minus strand of CM061270.1, from coordinate 63,819,210 downwards.
AACCCCACCCCAGACAAACTGGATCAAAATTCTTGGGGCGGGGCATGGCAATGTATTTAATGAGCCTTTCAGCTGATTCTGATGATTGTTAGTTTGAGAACCACTGCTCCAAGAGCTTCCCTTATTAGCAGCCCATATGCTTAGATTCATCTCCGATGTAGTCCCCTCCCCTCCACTCCACTTGATTTTGGGCTGCTTTGTTTTTGTCAAAGATGTACATGCTCCCCACCCCCCTTTCCCCCAGTATACTGGAAACTGTTTCAGGGCCCTGAGAGACCTCACTTTTTCATTAATTCAACACAGGTTCATTTGGTACTTTTTATGCATAAAGCTCTGGAAATGTGAGATGGTCTCTGTCTTTTAGAGCAGCGGCGGTGCGCAGATCAGACACCTAACGATCAGCTATCAGAATGCACCACCAGGCGCCATGGAAAGAAGCACAGTGAAGGAGATGAATACTTCCAAGTCTCTCTCTTCTCAGTCCACTGTTCCTCAGCCACCCTGTCTTTTAATGGGTGTCTTTGCTTCCTTTCTGTGCCTCATCATGGGTAACTGTGGTCGGGGAACCTCTGCTCTCTGGCCCAAGTATGCACATGTACAAGCTGTTGCAATGGTTCTATTTAAACTGGATCCCTCCATCCAGGCAGTCTTGCTGAACATGTGTGGAGGAAGTCTTAGGACATGATGAGGGCTTCTCAGTGTGCAGATCTGGGTGCAATGGCAAGAATGATTTCAGTAAAGCCAAAGAATTACAAAAGGGAGAGCATAAGTAAAAATTTGGAGAAACTACTAATTTTATTCATGCCCTGGCTGGTTTGGCTCAGTGGTTGGAGCATCGGTCTGTGAACCAAAGAGTCATGAGTTTGATTCCTGTCAAGGGCATGTACTTCAGTTGCGGTTCGGTCGCCAGCCCTGGTTGGGATTGTGCGGGTGGCAGCCGGTTAATGTATCTCTCTCACATTGATGTTTCTCTCTCTCTCTCTCTCTCTCTCCTTCCCTCCCATTCTATCTGAAGATAAATGGAAAAATATCCTCAAGTGAGGATTAAAAAAAAAAAAAGAAGAAAATAATTTTATTCCTGCAAGGGAGAAACATGGACTCGAAATTAAATGGGCACCAAAAATTTTCCAACTCAGCTCAGGAAGATGTTCTCAAAATCAAAGCCAGCTGCAAGATGCCTGGCCAAACCTAGGCTCACAGGAGCCCAGGCAAAGTATGAGCTGAGTCGCCCGAGAAGTCAGGGTCTTTAAGCTTTTGCATCTGGCATTCATGGCTCTAGTTAAAAGGGTTTGAGTTTTGCAGTTGGGAAGCCATCTCCCTTCCTAGCTAGGCTTCCCTGTGGGGCTGAACACTTTTCTTCCATTACTAGGTAAGGCAACCAGCCCTAGGAGAGTTATGAAACAATTTTAAAATGTGTTGTTTTTTTTTGCTGGCACTAAGTGTTGGAATGGAAACTGAGATGGTGGGGGAGGGATGGGGCAATCCCGAGAGGCTGAAATTGCATCTGAGGTCAAAAGACCAGTATGTAATTTCTTAGTAGAACTGTTCCTCAGATACCTCCCTATTCTCATTGTTTTCCAGGTTTGGGATTGGAGAAAACATTGCTTTGGTTCAACAGAACAGGGAAGTTTCAAAAAGTAATGTTTCGTGTTTCCACGCTTGGTGACTGTTGTATATAGTTTGTCCAAAGACATGAAATCATTAAAATCTGCACTAGTCTCACGTGGCAGGTTAGGATGAGGAGGTGGACAGGGCAGCATTTTCAGGACTTACAGGCTTCCCATGAGCACTGGGGTTGGGAGAGGGTGGGCTTTGGCAAAGTGTTACTTAGGACAGTGTTGTACAATTTAAACTCACAAAAGTAATTCAGACAAAGCCTTAAAGGCTCTGTCAACACAGAAAACAGGCCAGATGTAAGGTCTTAGAACATTTTTGTTATCAATTGGTCAGTTAGGGTCAGTAAATATTGACTGATGACAAGGCATAGAAGCCAGCTTGATTTAAAAGGGTAATAATACCTTAATTATAAAGTGCAAATCTAGAACTGCTCGGTCACCTAAACATGTAAGACTCTTCCACACAGCAAGTGTCTGGCTAGGTGGCCAGAGTAATGCCACTGTAGTCATCTATAGAAAAATTTATATTTGAAACCTCGTTTGCAAATTCAAAACTGCAGAATTCATCTGGTAAATGTGTTTCAAAAGCAATAACGGAAAAATGGAAAATAAGGTAGAAAAATAGTGAAAACATGATTTAGAAACTGAAACACCAACACATAACCATTTCTAGATTAGATAAGAAGTTTGAGGCAGAGGTTATCCATATACTCATTAATTCAGGGGGAAAATGTAAGGAAAAGCTACATCCTGAAACATAGGTACCTGAGTGTCAGTCTACATTATGTCATTAAAAAACAAAATAAAAAGAAGGTCCCTGATGCTCCTTGGTGACAGGAATTGAGTCTTACTCACCAATATATGCCAAATACTGAAACACAACACTTAGGAATTCAATACTTTTTTATTAAATAAGTGTAGGATTAATTTTTACCCAGCCTTGTTCCAAAAAAAGGATTTAAGATTTTTGTTAAATTAATTCATAAACAGTGACACTTCATTTGTATGCTTTTTTTTTCTGTAATGTGTTGCGTTTATTAGACATACATTTCTTTTTGTTGTATTTTGTTTTCTGTCTTATTATTATATTTTCCATGTTTTCACAACTGTATTAAAAAAAATCTTTATTGTGGAAAGTATTAGTATGCTTCTTTCTTTCTTTCTTTTTTTTATCCTCACCCGAGGACATTTTTTCATTCTTTGTTCAGATAGAGTGGGAGGGAGAGAGAGGAAGAGAGAGAGAAACATCGACGTGAAAGGGACACATCGAGTGGCTGCCACCCACACGACCAACCAGGGCCGGGACAAACTGCAAATGAGGTACATGCCCCTAGCGGAAACCGAACCCGGGTCTCTCTGGACCGCAGGCCAACGCTCTAACCGCTGAGCCAAACCGGCCAGGGCAGTATGCTTCTTTAAATTATCATTTTTCAGATAAATAGACATAATATTTCACTAAAGGAGTGAAATGAAATAACTCCCTGTGAAATGGGAACTTGTTGTGTGGTGTATTTTAATTTATGAGTATCCCAGACCACGTGGCTTGATTGTCCATTTGACTAACTGCTTACAGCTATTTTATGAGAAAATTAAATGCTAGCAGACTGAACATCAATGAAAGCAGGACAGTTCTTTGAAATTAAAATCGGAATTGTAAAGGGTACTTTTATAAGCGTTGGTGAACATATAATTTTTAATAGTAGGAAAACATCTTTGAAATTTTAATAGAGGTCAGTGATTCCTATGTATGACCTTTTAAGAGGGTATATAATGCACAAATTAAGATTGTAATCCTTTTAGGAAGCTGGACACTAAAGGCATGAGATTTCAACTGTGAATTCTAATCAATGGATAAAAAGATAACATTCCTGGGGGTGTCTGTAAATTCTTCCTCCAGTCTGAATGGCCTCAGCCTGTCAGGTAGGTAAATGATAAGGTGTTTAAGAATCTGGCAGGGGATCCTACAAAATGAGGCAGCAGGATCCTGTTTATTTTACTGAAATTGTAACTGTAAGACAACTGCTAGAAATACAAGGAAACCCAGGGTTTGAGATTAGAGTTCCAGGCATCAGCACATTCTGCTTAGCCCATGAATACAAGTGTCAGAGTTGAACTGTAAGGTCATAGCAATGCACGTGGGGCTCTGCGCCAGGAACCCTAAGGAACACTGAGGTGAACCAGCTGATGGGAAAGCGTACAGTGGTAGAGGAAATTCATTCTGACTTCCCTTTAGTTTGTATAAACCTTTCACCTTTTACAAAGGTCAGCCTGGGGTACCTTCCCATCTATGTCTGAGAGTATCTTTCTGAAAGGGAGTTTGATACAGGGAAGGAGTGGTAGATCCTCTGTTACCTCCTGACCTACTGGTAGACTAACCTCACAATGGCAGGGCTTCCAAAGCCCCACAAGGCTGCAGATGTTCCACAGGCCAAATGCGTCTAAAGGACATTTCTGTTGTCTTGAGTGGCTGATTGGTTGCTTAATTGGATACTTGACAATTATTGGAGGGATCTGGGCCAGGTTTTATGCATAAGGTTTTCTTTAAACAAGACCCATTTGGACATCAAATATTTCTCAGGAGAAATCTTGTTAACAGGGTTAGAAACACGTGCAGGCAAAAGCAACCCTAACATCCAGGATCAAAGCTAGAAACAAACTGAACTCAACACTAAAAGAAGTGACTATCTTGAGCAAGTCCAAAGTCAGTTTAAAATGCATTTAGTCAAGTTGCTAATACCACTAGGTTCATCCTTTTTAAAAATTTTTATTTATTATTTTTATTACAAATGTCCCTTCTTTTCTCCCCATTGACACCTTCCTCCCCACCCCTCACCTTTACTGCACTGTTGTCTGTGTCCATTGGTTATGCATATATGCATATAAGTTCTTTGGTTTATCTCTCCCCCCCACCCAACTCCTCTTCCCTCTGTTTGTCAGTCTGTTCCCTACTTCCATGTCTCTGGATCTATTTTGTTCATCAGCTTATTTTGTTCATTATATTCCACAAATAAGTGAGATCATGTGGTACTTGTCTTTCTCTGACTGGCTTACTTCGCTTAGCATAATACTCTCCAGGTCCCTCCATGTCATCTCAAAGGGTAAGAGGTCTTTTTTTTTTATCCTCACCCGAGGACATTTTTGCATCTATCTTCAGATAGAGTGGGAGGGAGAGAGGGAGGAAGAGAGAGAGAGAAACATCAATGTGAGAGAGACACATCGTGTGGTTGCCACCCACACGACCCCAACCAGGGCCGGGGACAAACCGCAACCAAGGTACATGCCCTTAGCGGGAACCAAACCCAGGCCTCTCTGGTCCATGGCCCAATGCTCTAACCACTGAGCCAAACTGGCCAGGGCAAAGTCTTCCTTTCTTATAGCTGCCTACTATTCCACTGTGTAAATGTACCACAGCTTTTTTATCCACTCATCTACTGATGGACACTTGGGCTGTTTCCAGATCTTAGCTACTGTAAATAGTGCTGCTGCTATGAACATAGGGGTGCATATATTCTTTCTGATTGGTGTTTCAGGCTTCTTAGGATATATTCCTAGAAGTGGAATCACTGGGTCAAATGGCAGTTCCATTTTTAATTTTTTGAGGAAACACCATTTGTTTTCCATAGTGTCTGCACCAGTCTGCATTCCCACCAGCCGTGCACTAGAGGACGCTTTTCTCCACACCCTCGCCAGCACTTGTTGTTTGATGATTTGTTGATGGCAGCCATTCTGGCAGGTATCAGGTGATAGCTCATAGTCGTTTTAATTTGCATCTCTCTGATGATTAGTGATGTTGAGCATTTTTTCATATGTCTCTTGACCATTTGTATGTCCTGTTTGGAGAAGTGTTTATTCAGGTCCTTTGCCCATTTTTAATTGGATTGTTTGTCTTCCTTATATTGAGTTGTATGTGTACTCTATATAATTTGGAAATTAACCCCTTACCTGATGTATCATTGGCAAATATATTCTCCCATACAGAGGGTTCCCTTTTCATTTTGATGCTGGTTTCTTTTGCTGTGCAGAAGCTTTTTAGTTTGATGTAGTCCCATTTATTAATTTTTTCCTTTGTTTCTCCTGCTCTAGGTGATATATCAGTGAAAATTCTGCTATGTGTGATGTCTGAGATTTTGCTGTCTATATTTTCCTCTAGGATATTTATGGTTTCACGAGTTACATTTAAGTCTTTTATCCATTTTGAGTTTATTCTTGTGTATGGTGTAAGTTGGTGGTCTAGCTTCACTTTACTAGCTTCATCCTTAAAGGACTGGTTTAGAATGGAGACGAGCTGGTATTTTCCAAGTTGAAATCTTCTTGGGCTACCACCCCTAGTCTGTTCCCTCATCACTTCATGCCTGGATGATCTCATTAGTCTCCTATTATCCTTTAGTTTCTCCTTTTTCTTCGCTGTTCTGCATAGTTTCCTATTTTTTCAAAACCTTCAGAGACTCCCCATTATCACAGGATTAAATCCAGCCTGCTTGTGAGGCACTCCACATTCTGCTATTTCCACTCTGGCTGCTAACTGTCTATCACAAAATACAGTGGTTTCAGAGCACAGACCTTAGGAATTAACAGCATGAACAAATGTACTCTGGCACTGCTGCTGCACAGCTGGGTAAATATTTCTGTTCAGTGCCAATAAAACTATTCAGGTGAGGACATTTAAATGCCAAGTATGCCTTTCTCTGCTCACGGGTGTAGGGGTTATAACATAATTTTCAACAAAAATAGTGAGACCTGAATTATTTCAGATTTATTCAAGCCCCAATCTACCAAACCTAGAGCTAACATGCTATTTTATTCATCCTACTATAGTAAAGTTATTGATTAGAAGTTGGTTTGATAAGATTGGTGTGCTTCTGTAATACTTACTAAAAAAGGACACTTAATATTTGTAGGTGGAATATCTGAATACTTGTCTTAAAAGAAACTTTAAGCAGTTGGGAAATATTCATTTATCATAGCTAATATGCTATTTATAAACATTCATAAAAGCAACTAATCAAGGACATTACTCTAGTTCCAGTTATTTTTTCTTTTATAATCAGCTATATACTAATTTAGATGATTGTCATACTGAATTAGACTACTGTTATGGAGGTTTACCTGAAACCGGGTCTAGGCAGCAATATGTAAGCCTTTCACCTCCTCCTGTTCCGACATCACAGGGTAGGCTGAGTTGCACTGGTGGTGGAAGGTGGACAAGGCAGCTGAACTGTGGGAGGAGACCTGAAAGCAGGCCACTGGCTCTTACCTTCAGCAGCTTCATGAGTCCTTCCAGCTGAACCATCAGCTCCCGCCTGCTCTCCTGCAGTGCCGACATTCTCTGCTCCAGTTCATCTTTCCTTTGCCTGTCCAAGAGGAAAAGCCCATCAGAAATGAAACTTTGAAGATAAATGGTCTAAGGCCAGGTAATACCAGTTTTGGACCCGATTCTGCTACTTACCAGTATTTGAGATGCTGAACAAGTCATTTACCCTCTGATATCTCATATACGGAAGAGGTATAGATCTATTTTGCCCACTTTACTATTGTGAGAATAGCATGTAGAAATGCATGGCCAAATAGAGAAATGGTATAATATTATTATTAAAGTAACTGAAAATATTCTTCGTCAGAAGTCAAATACCTCATTTAGAAAAAAACACATAAAACCAGTCCAAATTTAAATCAATATTGGAGAAAATGTATGAAAACTGCTCAGGGAAAACAGGGTTCAGTAGTCAGTGCTTCCAGCATCAGACACCAGGTTCTAGAAGTGTGACAGACATCAGGATGACTGTGTCTAAGAGAATTCTCTGTCCTGAGGACAGAATTCATGTCAATGCTAGCTGAATATGTCCAAAATCAAATTTAACACATTCTTCCTCCAATGGTTCTCGTTCCCAACTTCTCTGTCTCTGTCACTTTTTCATTCCAGTTGTCATAGCTGAAAAACTCGATCCTCTTTAATATTTTCCTGTTGGTAGCCTATATTCAATTAAGTCACCCCACTCAGATAATTCTTTCCTGGAAATTTATGTATCTATCTTTCCATGCTCACTTCTCTCACTTTCTCCAAGTGCTCCTTACGTCATACACACGATGGCCTGTTAGCCTGATTAACCCTGATTTCATCTACTATGGTGAGGAAAAAGCAGTGCAAGACTTGAGGCCCATCATTTACTAAATATGCAACCTTGGTCAAGTCACTTAACCTGTCTGAGCCTCAATTTTCTATTTTGTAAAATGGGACTAATAATAAATAACATCAGCAATATTGTGAGGAACAAATAAGATAATGACTATGAAAGTATTTTGTGAAGTTTGTAATGCTGCTCAAAGGAAAGCTGTATTCATTTCACCATCCTATGTAATAATCTCAATAGAATTTCCAGCATCATTGACTCTTTCTTTAATTTTTTTATCCTCACCTGAGGACATTTTTTTTTTGCATTTATCTTCAGATAGAGTGGGAGGGAGTAATAGAGAAACATCGATGTGAGGGAGACACATTGACTGGTTGCCACCCACACGACCTCAACTGGGGCCGGGACCAAACTGCAACCGAGGTACGTGAACTTAGCGGAAACCGAACTCGGGACTCTCTGGTCCGCGGGCCGACGCTCTAACCGCTGAGCCAAACCAGCCAGGGCAGTATCACTGACTCTTGCCCTGCACAGTCTAGACCTCTGCTGTCCAGTGTGGTAGCCAGGAGCCACACATGCCTACTCAGCACTCGAAACATGGCTAGTCTGAACTGAGATGCACTGAAAGTGTAACATACACAATGGATTTAAAAAATTTAGTATGGACAAAAGAAAGTAAAATATTTCATTAATAATTTTTTAATGTTGATTAAATGTGGAAACGATAATATTTTAGATATATCAGGTCAAGCAAAAGACAGTATTACAATTAATGACACCTATTTCCTTTTAGTTTTTCACATGTGGCTCATATTGTATTCCTATTGAACAACACAGTTCCAGACACCACCTACAATCCTCTCGTTAGCACCTCACCTCCTATTCCCTCCCATGTCTGGACCTCCAGATGGTTCACTTTTCCCTAGACAGATCCCATCAATTTATGACTTATAGCTATCTTGCTCTTCCAAATTTTATTTATTCCTTCATGTCCATCCCAAACAGTACTTTTTCTAGGAAGCTGCTCCTGATTACTTCAGCAGGCATCGGTTCCTGCTTAATGAATCACTATAGTAATTGGTGCTTCTCTGTAGCACTTTATTTTACCTTGCATTACTGTCATTCCTACCATTACAAGATCCTTGAGGTCAAGGGATGAGCCTTACTCATCTTTGTATGCATTAAATAATTAATAGAATATCATGCATCCAGTATGTACTCAGTTAACATCTAGTTAACTTAATGAAATCATCATTTGAAACCCTTCAAGGATTTCCAATGACCTATCGCTTAAGCTCTCCAGAATCTTGTCTCAATTATCCAACTAATTTTATCTCCTATCATTGGCACTTTCAAGATTAACTCAATGAATGATTGAAAATAAATCTTAGCTTTAAGAGTCTTTTCCCTCTCTGAAATGTGTTATACTTTTTTTGGGAATCATGCTGAACCCAAACACCACTTCTAATCTGAAATATCTTGTCCTACACTCAATGCAAATCACACCTACTTCTCATCAACTTCCCCCACCTCCATGGATCTAACTGCTTTTAGCCTACATAGATTTAGATTTTTATAACATACTACTCAGATTTCCCCACGCAGATTTCTTATAATATCCATACTACTTATTAACACTGTATAATATTATTTAACTGACTAGCAACTTATTTTTGTTTTGTTTCCAAAATTAGATTATAAATTTTTAGGATGGAATCACTGTCTTCTAATCATCACACTCTCTAAATTTCCAGCACAAGTATAATCACAATCAGGAGGAGCTGACTCGTCTTCCCTGAACTCCCAAGACTGTATGCAGTACTTTCTCTGTGCTATGCACGGCCAATTATAACACACGGTGAAAATAAGTGAACTACAGCTATGTGCAACTACATGGAAGGATCCTAAAGAGTACTATGGAAGGGGGGAAATGTCCCAGAAGACTGCATATAAGAATATTTCTACAAAGTCCAGAAAAAAAGCAAAACTAAACACTTCATTACATGGGAATAAACATATATTATTAATACTATTTAAAAAGCAAGGGGAGAATAAACCAAATTCTGGAGAGAGGTTAGCTCTGTGGGGGAAGGTGGAAATAAAGATGTGGGATAAGGGGGGAACATATACAGATGACATGGTTTTGTAATATGTGAGTTTTCAAGTAGGATGTGGGTTCATTTTATTATTATGCTTCATATTTTACACATTTGTCACATACATTATTGTAACAAATAGTCCATTAAAAATAATAATAAAAGGGGGAAAAGACAATTTTATTGGTCAAGAGTCATCACCACTAATCCTAGTGATGAAATTCTTTATTTTGTTTTATTATACTAGCTGGGTACTGGCAGTTCCTATATATTGATCAATTCCAGAAGGATATCAGATACCTACAAATGAATCTTGACCTTTATGTGTCTTAATAAACAAAAGTTCTTAATATGGATGCACTTACCAACTTCTTTCATACTTAGTAATTCTCAGAAATTATTTTCTATTCCTTAATTCTAAAGAAATTCTCTTATATTTTCTTCTGGAAGTTTTAGTTTTGTCTCCATGTTTAATCCATCTGTTAGTGGGTTTTTGTTTTTTGGTTTTTGGTATACAATGTGTGGTAGAGAGCCAACGTGTTTTGTCCACACACATAACCAACCGATCCAGCACCCTTTCCAACGTGTGGCCGTGGACTGCAGTGCAACCGAAATCTCAGCCCAACTAATCTTAGAAACTAAAATGAATTTTTAGGAGAATGGAAATCTCTACACCTCTGATGATTTTCCTTTACATACTTTAAATTCTTTATGACTTATTTACGAATGATATAAATCAAAACAGAAGGATAGTTATGGAAAAACAATAATCTCTCTTTTCTAGGAAAAGAAATCATGGTTGAGAAGTTTCATGACCTAAGCCAAAAGAAGAACTCAAAAAGGATACCTAGCTATGCAGATTCCCAGATGACAGCACATTAAAAATCATCTGTGGAATGTCAAATGTTACAGCCTAAACAGAAAAACCTGCCCTTTGGAAATCTAGAAGTCTGGTGAGAACCAAGTCACTCAGTTTCTATACTGTCTTCACTTACAGAAGAGGATACACAAATCTTTCTAAGATTGATAGCAAATAAGAGCCTAATAATTCTGATCAGATCACTCTCATGTTATCCTCTTCTGGAAGACTTCCTCATTCCCTCCAAAACAGCATCAGAATGGGAGCTGAAGTTGCTCTTTATTCTCCTCTACCTGTGTCCTTAGCCTCTGGATCCTTGAGACAGTTTCTATTTGTGTTGAAGTGGGAAGCTTCCTCAGCCATGGTGTGAGGGGTTCCCACTTGGTTTCAGGTCTCAGAAGATGTGCATGGGAAGCACATTTTCCTCCAACACAGTCCTGCTTTGACTATGAAGCGCCAGGAGAAAAGCCCCTTAGGTCAGGGAGAGCACTGATCCTGTCAAGAGTCTGTAAAGTCAGACTAATTCACAAGATAGGAATAGCACCGTGGTCTTCCTGAAGCAAATGCAAAAGTATAAACACACTGTTCTGCCTGTCGTGGAGCTGGGGACTGGTGCTCACCTAGTTCTGTAATGAAGGCAGAAGTTCTGAGAGTGATCAATAAAGGAATCCAAGCATCTGAAGCAGTCACAGAATGAGTGGAATGCTTCAGTGTTTGGTCTAGCGTGACTAGTTATATTGATAAATGGACTCTATCCCACTAATTTGGTTTCCTGAGATAGAAATTCCTACCGTAGCAGATGAATTTGATGCACCATCCCTACTTACCTCAGCAGCCGCAGCTCTGCCAGCAACGTGGGGTTCTGCTGGGCCTTCTCCGGGGTGGGCTGGGAGGCCTGCTCGTGCTCCAGACGGAGACGCTGAATCTCCTGCAGGATCTCTCTAGGGAGGACAGAAGAAAGGAAGATGGCCACACAGGGCTTCACAGCTCTCTCTCTCTTTTCCTGTTAGAAGTTGTCACTCCAGTAGTGCGGCCTCTATCAGTCTTACTCTGATTGCTTCCAAATGACCAAGATGTGAAACAGACACCTTCTTAATACTGTGGCACTTGACACTTATTCAATGAAACAATCCTTTGTGGTAGAAAAAGCCATAAAAATACTCTTCTTAAGAACTTGAAAAAATCTCCACAGAAGGAAAATGACAACCAGAATACTCTGCTCCTCTCTGGGGAAAGGACAAGAGGATGCCTTGCAAACTCCTAAGGCAGGTCCTGTGTGAACTTCCCCCAAATCTTCCCCTGACCCCCGAGTGATGGACAGCTGCTTCCACCTATGCCTGTTATATCACATCCAATCAATCTCTTGGGCCTGGTTTCTACCTTTCAGTACATAATGGTGTGTTGTCCAGTCTCCAGACCTTTAATTGGCTTTTTTACCAAGAGACCAGACAGTCACATGCAGCCTAAACAGCCAAGACGAGATGACTAGATAGAGCCAAAGGCTCCTGGGAGTAGAGAAAGAAATCATGAGAGGGGAACATACCTGCGGGTGACAGAAGGCACTGGGAAAAGAATCTACCTGAGGGCAGGTGGGCAGGGTTTTGGACTAGCATAATGAATACCATGCAGATATACAATTTAGTTAGTGTCCAGGGAATTTACTGGACTTGGGCTAGCCTATATTCACTGTGATGGGATCTTCCTGTGTGGTCAAAAGCCATCTAGTCTGCAAGGAAAACGAGAATCAGACTCTCACGTGATAATCTTGGACTTCAGAAACTGGCTCAACCTCTGCACTCTTACCTGTTTTTGTTTTCCAGTTCTGCAATAAGCTGTCTTTGTTGTTTGTTGGCATCGAAGTTAAAGCTCAAGTCAGTGGGAGGACGGGTCTACAGTGAGGAGAAAGAAAGGTTTATTTCTTTTTCTGATTCAAATATATCCAGAGTCCTAGATAGACTGATTTTTTTAAAAACAGATTTTTGAGGTACAAATTAGCTACCACTGAATCCATCCATTTTAAGTGTACAGTTCAGTGAGTCTAGTAAATTTAAACAGTTGTGAAACCAATTACCATAGTCTAGTTTTAGAACATTTTCCATTAGCACAAAAAAGAATTCCCTCATTCCAGCTTGTTGTCAACTGCCATTCACTTCCACCCCCAACTGCAGGCAACCACTGGTCTGCGGTTTAGCTTTGCCTTTTCTAGAAACTTCATATAAATGGAATCATATAACATGTAATCACTGGCTTCTAGCTCCCACTTAGCATGACGTTTTTGAGTTCCATTCATGTTGCTCTATGAATCAGGAGTTCCCTCCTTTTTATTGCTGAGTAGTATTCCATTGATTCAGCTTTGGGCTGTTAAATGAAGTGGCTATGTGTTGATGTATGTTTTCATTTCTCCTGGGTTAGCACCTAAAAGTGGAATTCCTGAGTTATACAGAAACTCTATTATTTAACATTTGGAGGAACTGTCAAATTGTTTTCCCAAGTGGCTATACCATTTTACAATCCTACTAACAATGAATCAGGGTTTGATTCTCCACATCTTGTCATTGTCCTTTTGATTTTAATCATCCTAGTGGGTGTGAAGTATCTAACAGTGGGTTTTAAAAAATTGAGATACAATTTACGTGCTATAAAACCCATCCTTTGAAAGTGTACATTTCAGTGGTTTCAAACATATTTATGAGGTTGTGAAACTATCATCACTATCTAATTCCAGAATGTTTTCATCACCCCAAGGAGAAACCCCATACTCATTAGCAGTCACTCCCCATTGTCTCCTCCCTCCTCCTCTATTCTGACAACTACTAATCTAGTTTATGTCTCTGTGGACTTGCCTATTCTGAATATTTCATACAAATGGAATTATACAATATGTGATCTTTTATGTCTGGCTTCCTTTCTTTAGCAAAATGTTTTCAAGGTTCATCCATGTTGTAGCACGTATCAGTATGTCATTCTTTTTTTACAGATGAATAATATTCCATTATACGGATAGACCATATTTTATTTATTCCACAGTTGATGGATATTTGGGTTGTTCCCATTTTTTGGCTATTTTGAATAATTCTGCTATGAACATTTGTGGACAAGTTTTTGTGCAGAGATATATTTTCATTTCTCTTGGGAATATATCTAGGAGTGGAATTGCTGGGTCATATAGCAACTGCCATTTGGGGAACTGTCAAACTTGTTTTCTAAGTGGCTGCACTCTTATATTCCTACTATCAACATACGAGGATTCCATTTTTTCCATGTCCTTGTCAACACTTGTTATTGTCCTTTTTGATCACAGTCATCCTAGTGGGTATAAAATGCTATCTCATTGTGGATTCAATTTATAACTTCCTAATGACTAATATGTTGAGCATACTTTCATATGCTTATTGGCTACTTATATATTATCTTTGGAGAAATCGTTGTGGTTTTGATTTGCAAGTCCATTGATGTTTCTAACCCTTGCTACCCTTTTAAGAATATGGAAGCCAATCAACAAAAACTAAGAAAATAGATGAATAGGTGATGCTTCCCCTTTATTGATTAACCAGAACGAACACTCCCAATGAAGGCATTTTAATGGCTTCGCTTCACTCTGCACATCCTTAGTTCTGCCCAAAACATGACCTACTTGATAAAGCAGGAATCTTGTTTCCTATCTAAAGCTTGAAGATACAATAAATAGAATAAGTTATTATTTTATATGGCATTTCCTAAATAAAAGGGGCAAATCTGGGTGGGAGGCTTTTTACCAAATTATCAAATATTTTTCTTTCTTAAAGAAAAACGGTGATTTTTCTTCCTCCAGAAAAGAGTGAACCAGGAGCCAATTCAGCAAATGTTCTATATTTTATTAAGAGTCTTGAGAAAGCCTGAGTTGAACCTCAGAACCTCAGAAAAATGGCTTGCCTGAGAACCGGCTATGAATAATAGATTTACAATTTCTGAAAACTGGAGTTAAAACTAATGGCTCCTTATTAGAGTGGGACCAGGGAAAATTATAGACGAGGAAATGATCTCTGAAGGGAATTTGCTTCATATGATAGAAAACAAGCCAACAAAATCCCTATCGTATTTCAATGGAAATTTCTAAAGGACCTTTTCAGTTTTGAGTATCTGACTGCACTGCTAAGGCACCTTTCAAAGAGGAGGTTAATACAGCAATCAAGAGTTATCATTAATAGCGACTCCTAACAGGCAGGAATCTTTGGCACCAAGTAGGAACATTACTCAAATACAAAGACATAGGGGGCAGGGAGGGTGGAGGAAGATTCAAATCCTGAGGCAGCAGTCCCACTTGGGGCAACGTGCATGGAGACATAACTGGGACAGCCTCAGTGGCAAGTGTCCACACTGATGACTTATTTCACCTGGTCAGATTTCAAATAATCAAGTGCATATTAAATAACAGAGAAACTTAGAATTTTATTTATTTACTATCTTAAACACCATGGTGCTCCTTAAAAAAAAAAAAAAAAAGCCAGGTATCCTTTTTCCTAAAATGCCTCCAAGACACTGAAGAGAAAAAACAGAAAGGGAATTATTAGGTCATAAAGACATAGACTACTTCGGCAAGAAGAGACCTAAAGATAATTTCCTTCAAAAATTAAATACTTCATTCATTCTTTTAGTAAACAAATATTTCCTGAGCATTCACTATGTGCTAGATACTGTTAAACTAGGGATGCATATAGCTTACATTACGCTGGGAGAGAAAGATAAAAAACAAACAAACCGAATATATATGACCAGTTGTGATAAATGTGATGAAGAAATATAGAGTAATGAAACAGAGTGAGCTGAGACAGACTCTTTTTAAATGAGGCTCTCAGAGACCCAATGCAGTGAGGAAGTGAACCAGGGGAAGGTCAGAGGGACAAGTGTGCTGGGCAGAAAGAGGGGCAAAGCAAAGCGCCTGCTGCTGCTCCCGAGGGATGTTCTCAGGTAGCTACTGATGGGGAGTGAGCTGTGGTGACAGTGGCAGGTAATGAACTGGGAGATGAAGCTAGGGTCCAGATCATGTAGGGCCATGGAAAGGAGCTTCCATTTCATTCTGAATGTGGTGAGAAGCCATGAAAGGATTCTAAACAGGGAAATATATAAATTCCAAACAATGCATGAACATACTCTACAACTCAAGGAAGTGGAGCCTAACTCCTCATTCCTGTCCATAGTGACTTCCTTTCAAAGAGGACAAGTGGAAAAAGGGGAAAGAGTAACTTTATGTTGGAAAAACCTGACAAACACTTCCTCAGCCAGGTGATCAAGGTCAACATCAACAGTGATAAATGATGGTGAAACTATGTACCCTTGATACGATGTTAGAAAAATGGCACTTACTTCTTCTTGCTCAAAAACCACTGTCCC
Source organism: Tadarida brasiliensis (assembly GCA_030848825.1). Lineage (NCBI taxonomy): Eukaryota > Metazoa > Chordata > Mammalia > Chiroptera > Molossidae > Tadarida > Tadarida brasiliensis. The sequence goes on along the minus strand of CM061270.1, from coordinate 63,803,141 downwards.
AGTCTAATCATGAGAAAAACATCAGACTAATCCCAATTAAGGGACATTCCACAATACTTGACTAGTACTCCTCAAAACTGTCACAGCCAAGAGGAACCTAAGGAGACATGGCAACTAAATACAATGTGGTATCCTGGGTGAGACTGTAGAACAGAAAAAGGGCAAAAAACTAACAAAATCTAAATAAAGTATGGACTTTAGTTAATAATAATGTATCAATACTGGCTCAGTAATTGCAGCAAACATTCCATACTAATGTAAGATGTTAATAATAGGGGACACTGAGTATGGGTTATATGACAATTCTCTGTACTAACTTCACAGTTTTTCTGTGAATCTAAAACTGTTCTATAATAAAAGTTTATTACAAACAAGACTGCTTTGGCTACTAAGTGGAGAATTTACTGTAGTGGGATAAGAATGGAAGTAGGTGGACTAGTTAGGAATCCTAGGTTTGGCTACTTAGTCACCATCTAAACCTCAAGTTATTTTGTTTTACTATACCTTTATTTTCTTGTCTGTAAAGTGGGAATATTTACACTAAGACATGTGAAAAGGATCACTTCCTCTGTTACATCACTTCCTCTTAGGTTTAGGTAATCTCATAGAGCTCCATCATCTTTAATGAGATGGAGATATATCTGAAAAATACAGGATAAGAAACAAGATCCGTCTGTGTAAAACTGGGTAAATGTTATACAACCAAGAAAAGCCGACACAGTCAGAAACTGCAATGTGGTAGTATGCATTTCTGCAGCTCCTAAAAATAGACTGGAAGCTTCCCATCTATATAATCTTGGCAAGGATGAGTTCCAAAGAGATGTGTCTGATATCAACAAGACTTCCTATGTATCCCAGGGGAAGTCCTGTGATCATCCCAACACCACTTAGACTAACTGGAGGTCTGTGGATTATTAATCTCTTGTCTCTCAAAAACCCAATAATGTTTTTTAGGATAGTCATTCCAAAGCTAGCTGTAAGAAGATTAAAAAAAATTTTTTTCTTTTTTACATAAAAATCAAGAGATCCAAAAACCCCAGAGATTCTGATTCAGTAGGTATGTGGTAAAGGCAAGGATCTATATACTTTTTAACTGCTTCACATGGCCCGGCCGGTGTGGCTCAGTGGTTGAGCGCTGATCCATGCACCAAGAGGTCACTGGTTCAATTCCTGATTGGGGCACAGGTTGTAGGCTTGATCCCTAGTGGGGGGCATGCAGGAGGCGGCCAATAAATGTTCTCTCTCATTGATGTTTCTATCTCTCTCCCTTTCCCTTCCTCTCTCTCTAAAATCAATACAGAAAAAAAAAAGCTTCACATGACTATAATATGTAGCCAGGTTTGACACTTCCTATTTTATGTGGGATTTTGAGTAATTAATGTGTGCAAAACCCCACATGGATACTGTTGATCTTTAGTTCTAAGAAGCCATAAGGAGATTTCTGGACTGGTGCCTGCTGACACATGATGAGGCTATGACGGCTAAGACTGTACTACCTGAAAAAAAGCTTCTCAAAAATGTGTACAGGTTTGCTGGGATGAAAATACGATAGTTTCCCCTTCCTTTTACCTTTCTTCCAAGTTTTCCATTAGAGTTTTTAAATTTTTCACAAAGAAAAAAGACTTTAAAAGTAAACCCAGCCCTGGCCAGTCTGGCTCAGCAGTTAGAGCGTTGGCCTGCGGTCCAGACAGACCCGGGTTTGGTTCCTGCTGGGGGCGCGTGCCTCGGTTGCGGTTTGTCCCCGGCCCTGGTTGGTCGTGCGGGAGGCAGCCACTCGATGTGTCCCTTTCACGTCGATGTTTCTCTTTCTCTCTCTTCCTCTCTCCCCCTCCCACTCTATCTGAACAAAAAATGGAAAAATGTCCTCGGGTGAGGATAAAAAAAAGAAAGAAAAAAAAAAGTAAAACCAAAACACCAGATTATATCTAATGCTGGTGATGTTTGTGATAAAAATTTAAGAATTTGCTGTCCATACCTCTTGCTAAGTGGCCCCAAGCCTGGCACGAGAAGCAGCCAGCCTTGGTTCACAGTTTGGCCTTGCCTGGGCACCTCCAAGCCCAGCACAAGCAGCAGCCATCAGCAGATTGCTTAGTAGCTTATGCCTGGTGGCCCTGGGTAGAACACAGGCAGTGGCCAACCTTGCCTCAGAGCCAGCATACCCAGTGGACAGCTTCAGACCACATTGAAGCACCACCACCCAACCACCTCCACAAGTGACACACTCAAAGATTGAAGTCAGTGGGTACCAAAGCCCTGCTGAAGTAAGTCTTGCTCTGTGTGGTGGGCCCCTGCACAGCTCATCATCCAAGGTAGTCAGAGGTCAGTGGGCACAGCCAGTCCTTGCAGCTGGTCAGCCTGAGTAAATCCCTCCCTATTGATGTGCCAACAGCAATCAAGACCCAATTACAACAGAAAGGTGTACAGTCCACATGAGGAGGGAACACATCAAGTGCCCAGCTGGGGTGATCAGGGAGGCTATGCCACTAGACCCTACAGGACACCTACTATAATAGGACACCCTACGAATCCTAGGAGACATAGCAACTCTGCCTAATACATAGAAACAAACACAGGGAGGCAGCCAAAATGAGGAGACAAAGAAACATGTCCCAAATGAAAGAACAGAACAAAACTCCAGGAAAAGAACTAAACGAAATGGAGATAAGCAATCAATCAGATGCAGAGTTCAAAACATTGGTTATAAGGATGCTCAAAGTAATTAGTGAGAACTTCAAGGAAGTTAATGAGAACTTCGAGGAACTTAGTGAGAACATTAACAACATAAGTAAAGACCAGTCAGAAATGAAGAATGCACTAACTGAAATAAAAAATAATTTACAGGTAATCAACAGTAGAGTACGTGAAGCCAAGAAGAAACCATCAATTTGGAATATAAGGAAGAAAACAACACACAATCAGAACAGCAAAAAGAAAAAAGAATCCAAAAAAATGAGGGTAGTATAAGGAGTCTCTGGGACAATTTCAAGGGTACCAACATTCGCTTCATGGGGGTGCCGGGAGGAAAAAAGAGAGAGCAAGAAATTGAAAACCTATTTGAAAAATTAATGACAGAAAACTTTCCTAACTTGGTGAAGGAAACAGACATACAAGTCCAGGAAGCACAGAGAGTCTCAAACAAGATGAACTCAAAGAGGTCCACACCAAGACACATCATCATCAAAATGCAAAAGGTTAAAGACTTAGAGAATCTTAAAAGCAGCAAAAGAAAAGCAGTTATTTACCTACAAGGGAGCCCCTATAAGATAGTCAGCTGATTTTTCAAAAGAAATTTTGTAGGTCAGAAATATTCAAAGTGATGAAAAGCAAGGACCTACAACCAAGATTACTCTATCCTGCAAAGCTATCATTTAGTATCAATGGACATATAAAGAGTTTCCCAGACAAGAAAAAGCCAAAGGAGTTCATCACCACCAAACCTGTATTATATGAAATATTGAAGGATCTTCCTGAAGAAGAAGATAAAAAATGTGAACAATGAAATGGCAATAAAGCCCTGGATGGTTTGGCTCAGTGATTAGAGCGTCAGCCTGTGGACCAGAGAGTCCCAGGTTTGGTTACTGCTAAGGGCACATACCTTGGTTGCAGTTTGTCCCAGGCCCCGGTTGGGGTCATGTGGGTGGCAAGCAGTCAATGTGTCTCTCACGTTGATGTTTCTCTCTCTCTCTTCCTCCCTCTCTCCCTCCTGCTCTATCTGAAGATAAATGCAAAAATGTCCTCAGGGTGAGGATAAAAAAAAAAAAAGGCAATAAATACATATCTATCAACAACTTAATCTACAAACCAAATGAACAAGCAGAACAGAAACAGACTCACAGATACAAAGAACGTTTTGTTGGTTGCCAGATGGGAGGGAGTTTGGGTGGATGGGTGAAAAAGGTGAAGGGATTAAGAAGTACAAATTGGTTTAGACTGACAAACCTCAAAGGGAAGGGGGGCAGGGGTAGGAAGAGAGAAACCAAAGAACTTATATGCATATATGCATAACAAACGGACACAGACAATAGTGTGGGGAAAGCAAGAGAGGGGTGGGAGCTGGGACGAGGGGTTCAATGGGGACAAAAATGGGGACATCTGTAATACATTCAACAATAAAGATATGTTAAAAAAAAATTGCTGTTCCTATTATGATTTACCACACACTGTAGTTTAGTTTTGCTTTTTAAGGGATTTGGGCACTTCAGAAAAACAATTAGTTTTTCTGGCTCATCTAAGTAACCTAGAATTTCTTTATCCAAGGGTGAGCCTGAAGAGGTGTCAGCGGCCATGAGGAGGACTCTTGATGCTAAAGCACTCTACAAGGTGTATGTTGACTGCTAAAATGGTTTAATGGTTATCTTTGTGGAACAAGGTTTTTGAAAAAAAAAAAAAAAAAAAAAAAAGTCAATACAAAGACTATCTGGCAGTCTATAAATAAATTCTTCTTAGCACTACACCCACTTTATGCAAAGCACCTGTATCAGTGAGAGATTAGTGGATTAGAAGTCTTCTGTTTAACAGAAATCTAGTCAAGAAGAATCCTTCCTGAGAAGTCCAATATTTATAAGACAACTACACTTTGGAAAATAAACTAAAGATGAAAGGGACCACATCAGTATTTAGTCTCAAGCCCATTCTAACAATTATCATTTTCACACGAATAAGAGAACTGGTATCAGAAACTATCAGGTGTAAACAGACTTATCTTGTTTGCAGTGAAGGAGAACTGCAATCTCCTTTTCAGGGTCAAATGGTTTTGGAGCTTTAATTTACAGCATTTAAAAAACAATAAAAGTACTATGTAAAGTCAGTAAGACTATATAATGGCATTAAATATATTTAATTAAAAAAATTCAACTACAATGCTGTCCATCTCAACAAACTTAATTAACTTTACTTATAAATTTTAATTGCTAAAATAACTTGAACAGTTGTGACTGATTGAGGGTATGTGTGAGGTTTAACCAATGAAATGGAACTTTGCTTTTTCCCAGACTTTTTTTCCTCTATTCCGAGTTGTAATGCTAGAGTCTGATGCATGACTTAATAGCAGATTTTCAAAGAAAATATTTTGAAGACTCTCCGTTAGCAGCTTTCATAACTCTACCTTCCTATGAAAAAGTAAGTATAAATTGGTACACATTTCTAATTAATATACTGTGTTTGTAGAATATGGTCCTGAGAGATCTGGCCTGCCTATTCAGCCTAATTTCACTCCAGTATTGTTCTCTGTGAAGCCTACAACCTCAAGGCCTTTACACATGTTGAAACACCCAGTGGGCACACATTACATTTTCTTTACCTGGTCAATGCTTACAGGCTGATGTTTTGGCTTCAGATCATTCCGTCTTTCATCTCACTCTTTGCTTGTATTTGATGTTTTTAAATATTTTTCCTAAATTTAGTTGTCTAATTGTTCACTGCTAGTAGATAAAAATAATCAATTTTATATATTGACTTTGTATCTTGCAACATTGCTACAAAGTCACAAATCTGTTGTAGTAGTGTTTTTGTAGATTCGTCCGAACTTTCTATACACAATCATGTCATCCGCAAATAATAAGTGTTGCTTCTTCCTTTCCAATATTTATGTCCTTTTCTTCTTGTGGCTAGGACCTCTAGCACAATTTTGAATAGGGGTTTGGTGAAAGGGGACATCTTTATCTTGCTCTCAACATTAGGTAGGGAAACTATTCCAAAATTTAACCTTTAAGTGTAATATTAGCTGTATGTTTTTTGTAGGTGTTCTTTATCAGGCTAAGAAAGTTTCTTCTACTCCTAGTATATTGAGAAGTTTTATCATAAATGGGTATTATATTTTGTCACATGCTTTTTCTGCATCTATTAAAATGATCTTATAATTTTCTTCTTTAAACTGCTAATAAGGGGAATTAAACTGGCTGATTTTTGTGTATTAAATAAACTTGCATTCCTAAAATAAATCTCACTTGATTATGGAGTACTATTCTGTTTGTTTGTTTGTTTAACTTATCTTTATTGTTGAATGTATTACAGATGTTCCTCATTTTCCCCCACTGCCCCCCTCCTCCCCATTCCCACCCCCCTCCTGCCTTTCCCCACACTGTTGTCTGTGTCCATTGGTTATGCATATATACATATAAGATCTTTGGTTTATTTCTTCCCACCCCCATGCCCTTTCCCTTTGAGGTTTGTCGGTCTAACAACCAATTTGTACTTCTTAATCCCTTCACCTTTTTCACCCATTCCCACAGCCCCCACCCATCTGGTAACCAACAAAAGTTCTCTGTATCTTTAAGAATGTTTCTGTTCTGCTTGTTCATTTTGTTTGTAGATTCAACTGTTGATAGATATGTACTTTTGCCATTTTGTTTGTTCATATTTTTTATCTTTTTCTTCAAGAAGACCCTTCAACATTTCATATAACAATGGTTTGGTGGTGATGAACTCCTTTAGCTTTTCCTTGTCTGGGAAACTCTTTGTATGGCCATCGATTCTAAATGACAGTTTTGCAGGACAGAGTAATCTTGGTTGTAGGTTCTTGCTTTTCATCACTCTGAATATTTCGTGCCACTCCCTTCTGGCCTGCAAAGTTTCTTTTGAGAAATCAGCTGACAGTCTTATGGGAACTCCCTTGTAGGTAACTAACTTCTTTTCTCTTGCTGCTTTTAAGATTCTCTCTTTATCTTGAACCTTTTGCATTTTGATGATGATGTGTCTTGGTGTGGGCCTCTTGGGGTTCATCTTGTTTGGGACTCTCTGTGCTTCCTGGACTTGTATGTCTGTTTCCTTCACCAAGTTAGGGAAGTTTTCTGCCATTATTGTTTCAAATAGGTTTTCGATTTCTTGTTCTCTCTCTTCTCCTTCTGGCACCCCCAAGATGCGAATGTTGGCACGCTTGAAGTTGTCCCAGAGGCTCCTTACACTACCCTCATTTTTTTGGATTCTTTTTTCTTTTTGCTGTTCTGATTGGGAGTTTTTTGCTTCCTTATATTCCAAATCCATGGTATGCTTCTTGGCTTTACCTACTCTAATATTGATTCTGTGTAAATTATTCTTTATTTCAGTTAGTGCCTCCTTCATTTCTAACTGTGCTTCCAGCATTTCTGACTGGTCCTTTTTTATGCTCTTGAGGCCCTCACTAAGTCCACTGAGGTTCTCACTAAGTCCATTAAGCATCCTTATAAACAGTGTTTTGAACTCAGCATCTGTTAGGTTGCTTAACTCCATTTCACTTAGTTCTTTTCCTGGCGTTTTGTTCTGTTCTTTCATTTGGGACCTGTTTCTTTGTCTCCTCATTTTGGCTGCCTCCCTGTGTTTGTTTCTATGTATTACTTAGAGAGAGGTGTGGGGCTAGCTGAGACCAGATGCTGCTTGTTTGAAAGAATTTAGGAAAAGCTGAAGCAGGATCCAAGACAGGCCAATCCTATGGTCAAGCAACTGGCAACAGCTTGGGTGGGCCTGAAAGTTGGGTGGGGCGGGGCCTCAGGGAATCACCAGGGCGGGGCCAACAGTGTGAGCCAGGTTGCTGGAGACCCAGATATGGCGGCGTCTGCCGGCCCACGGAAGGGCTCACCAAAGGAACAAAAGCCTCTGATAGCACGTCTGTCCAGGAGAAAGCTGCCTCTCCAGCCCTCGCTCCAATGCCAAACAACTCAGTTCTTCCCCATGTGACTCTGGTGCCTTTCAAGCTGCCTCCCGCACGCTGGAGCCTGGAGGGAGCGAGCCCGAGTAAGTCCGTGTGCGGGCCTTTTAAGAGGAGCTGCCTGGGGCTCCAGCCGCCTCAGCCTCAGTTCCCGCTGGTTTTTCCAGCCAGAGGTTATGGCGACTTCTCTTCCTGGCACTGGAACCCTGAGCTGGGCGCCTGGTGTGGGACGGGGACCCCTCAGTCCTCAGGGAGGACCTTCCCAGCCGAGGTGACATCCTAATTTTTATCCGCCACACGTGGGTGTGGGAGCAGTCCGTAGTGCCTCCACCCCTCCTACCAGTCTCCATGCGGCTGCTGCTTTAATTTCGTAGTTGTAGGACTTCCGTTCAGCTTGATATTAGGCGGTTTTGAATGACGGTTGTTCTGTAGTTTAGTTGTAACTTTGATGTGGTTGTGGGAGGACGTGATACCACGTTTACCTACGCCGCCATCTTGACCGGAAGTCGACCAGTACTATTCTGTTTGTATACTGCTAGATTCAATTTGCTAATATTTTGTTAAGGATTTTTCATCCATGCTCATAAGATAATTTGGCCACCAATTTTCTTTTCTTATAACTGCCTTGTCTTATTTTGGTATCAGTTTATAGAGGCCTGATGCAATGACTTGAAATGTTCCTTCTTCCTCTATTTTCTGTTAGAGTTTGTCAGATTGCTATTGCTATAATTTCTTCTTTAAGAATATGATAATATTTAATAGTTAAGCCACCTGAATCTGAAGTTTTCCTTGTGGGAAGTTAATTATCAATACAATGTCTTTAACAGGTTTAAAACTATCTAGATTTTCTATTTATTTTTATGTCAGTTTTGTTAATTTGTCTTTCAAGGAATTTGTCTATTTCATCAAGGTTGTCAAATTCATTGGCAAAAAGTTGCTCATAATATTCCATTATCATCCTTATAATGTCTGGAGGATCTGCAGCAATGTCCCTTTTTCATTTGTGATACTGGTAATTTGTGTTTTCTTTCTTCACCAGAATTTCTGGGGATTTATCAATTTTATTGATCTTTTTAAAGAACCAAATTGACTCTTTCATTTTCTGTTCTTGATTCAGTTTTTTAAAGAAAGGGAATATTATAGATGTAATCCCTTCTCTAAATCCACTCCCCTCTTTCTGTCCCTGAGGTACTTGTTCTCCTGAGTTTCATGTTTACTGTCCCCCTACCACTTGTATATTAAAGTAATGCTAATTTTTGCTACTCTACTGGGATCCTCTATTTACTCACCATGTTTCCTGCCTCTGCAGCGAGTCGAGCAGCATAGCGAGCTATAAGTCGGTGTTCCTCATCCAGTCGGCTAGGACTGTCCAGGACACTGCCAAGGAGATAAAAATTCAACAGGTGTCTATTAAACATCTCCTACTCTTGCTTCTCTTTTAGAAAGAGACAGGAGAAAAGCTTTTAAAAAAGAATGGTAACAAAAGAAATGGAGGCCTGGGTCATAGATACCAATGGTCTTCTGACACAAAGGGCATTTAAAGAAATGAGGCGACGTGTGTCATTTCTCTTCAGCAGCATATCCCAATGCTCTTATATCATCAGAAGGACATTTCTTTTTTAATACAAGGACTGAGAAAAGACAGGGCATTTACAAAGTCTGAGAGAGGGATTTCTAATCATAAATGTTTTTAAAAACTCATGACTTTTAGACATAGGTCTTGAATTCCAAAAGACCAAGCATCATGAAAAACAGAGGACTGAGAAAAAGTACAATTAATATTGGCTGAGGAATCCAGGCTTGGGCAGGCCTAGTATATGGTAAAGTTGGAGAAGATAACAAACACTTGGAGAAGGTATCAAACACTTTTATTCAATGCCTCTTTCTCTTCTTTTACCCTGCTTGTTCCACAAATATAACTTCATCTTCCAGTGAAGTAATTTCATCCATTCCTCTTTAACAAGAGTTCCAGCACTCTAAAACTTTAAAGACCCACCTAGATGGGATATCAGGTAATGCCTCACCTGGATGAAAAAAGGATTCTTGAGTAGCAGGCCAGCTCTATGTGATTCAATGAACTTTAGGTGAAATACCTGACTCCATTAATTTTGCATCAACTGTCTTTTGTTCACATCAGAGCACTCCCAGATTAATAGGGACTGTGGCTATATAATTCTCTTTAAGTCTGGCAGAAGCTTTAAGATAACAGATGATGATGACTGACCAAAGATGGTCCCTTGGGGTTCTAAAAACCCTTGACTGGAATTTAGCAATATGACAAGTAATATGAAAAAATTTAAAGAACGTGAGTTCAATAGTTATCAAATCTTATTATAATTACTGAGGGGAATCTGGGAAGGGTGAAGTTAAATTAATAGAGATACATCTGGCCTTTTCATGTACATAATCAACTGTATTTTTCCTAGATTTATTCACCTTTCTATATTTCTATCTCTGTGGCTAATTCTGTAAGTTTAGACTTTCCTCTAGGATGAATTTTTAAACTTGTGCTTTAAAATCTTCTGCCTATAACACTTCTGAACACTTTATAATTTTAGGTGGGCAAATGTCAGTCTCCAGCATATATAGTCATCCTCTCAAAAGATGATCTTATAATAAGGACATGCCATCATCAGTTGACTTTAATATCTTACAGTCAAGGCTCCAAGGTTTGGACTGAAATATATTTGTGCCTTAAAGGTGTTTATCTGAAAAAAGAGAACTATCTTTATCTTTTAAATTAACAACAATAGAAATGAACATTAACAATAAAGTAGATAATATTATGGAGGGACTGGCAGCCTAAGAAGTGAGACTTAAAATGGGTGACCTTTGTTTTCTGGCAAGGGACACAATAGGTTGCTCTGTGCAGAAGAGCTCCTTCTCCATCACATTCCATCTCCCAGGGAAGATTAAACCTGTTTGTCATTTATACCCAAGTGTAGATAACATAGTTGCTTTAATTGGCTATGCTTTCCAGCCAGACACTAGAGCTTTATATTGATGAGAGTTTTTAAGGTCAATGAAAAAAATGAGGAAAATTGGAAATGTTCCATATTCTTCTGCTTGAGCTGACTTTCATTTTCAGAATTAGCCAGGACATTTCTTACTTCTTTGAGGAAGGATGAAGCTCAGTTCCTCAGACTATAAATCAAGAAGAGATGTAGTACTTACCCAATCTTCATGTTCTCCCAGGGTGCGCGGCCACCAATTCTTGAGCAGGGAGCCTTATCCCTAAGCCAAAGACTTGAGGACCTTGGAAACCTACCATAAATCTTCTTGGGCTGAAATATCAAGTAGCAGTCGCTGCCCAACATTCTGTTGCTACTTTGACCATGGAAACTTTTAATCACCTGGACAACTGCTCTGACTGATTTTAAGTGAGCTATCCTGCCAAGGGTGAGACAACTCTGTTCCTACAGACCAAGGGGCTTGGACAGAGTGCACAGAAATCATCTGTTGGATGAGAAGACACTCTGTGATACAATGCACAAATATTAGGCCCTTTCTTCTCTCCCAGTGGATAATCCTATCAAACATACTTGGGGAAACAGGAGAAAACTACAGCCTCTTTAAAGTTTTAGAGATAGCAAAATGCCTAAAAATATCAATGCTATTTAGTCACACTGGGAAAACTATGGAAAATGGTATAAAGTATAATATTAAAAAGAGTTCTTTTAAAAAATATATTTTTTTCTCATTGATTATTATTTTTCTATTATCATAGGGAATAAGAATGACCATCCCATGGAACCATGGCATGCTATGGGCAAAACTAAGATAAAAATTTAAGGCTCCAGCCTCTCTTATGTGTTTAGTTTATAAATTATGGGTTTTATTTTCTCTAAGAATAAGAATCTCAAGTTGTCTTCTTTTCTGCCATGTAGAGTGGCTGGAATGGCTTTAGGTTATTTAAGCTTTACCTGCATTCCTCTTGCAGAGTGGTAGTGAGAGTGGCGTGAAGTGGGCAGGTGGCTGTGGGTCTGCCTGACTGTAATAGCACTTTGGTAATCATTCTTTCAGAGGGTTAACTTGCTGTAGTTAGTGATTATTACATGTTTTTCCATCCTAATCCACTGAGGGATCAGTCATATTTCCATATTAACAATGTGTCACTATCACAGCAGTTTTCAGAGAAAGGGGTATGTGGGCTACTGTAATACATGAAGAGGTATATATCATTTGGAAAAAGTCCCTTAGGTGACAAAATCTAATACCACTGTTGAAAACCACTGGTTCAAATAATCAACAATGATAGATTTTGGGGAAGAGATGAAGATGTAACATGTAAAGATGTCACAGGGTAATGGTATCAAAGATTAGACAAAGTGAGATATCTGTGAGTTGATCAACCCCAAGCTTTGACTATCAACAGAAAGATTTCATTATTTTCACAAGAATGAACAGTAAGAGGCTGCATCAAATACCTCTGTGAATGTACATCTTTGGAATTGCATCTCTCTCTGAGGTTTATACACTTATACATTAAGAATAATCTGAACGAAGTGAGCTCTACCTTCAAGAATTTTGGACTATATGTTTAGGTAAGTGCCTGGGCTTGAAAAGGCTCCTTCTCCTTTAAAAGTGATTGCTATGGAAATTACCAAATCAGCCAAATATAGCTGGTAGCTTCTCAAGAAAAACCACACATGCAGAGCTCTTTTCAGCTGACAACCCCAGGTAACAGCTCTCCCTCCCTTTGCTCGGCCCTTGGATACCTGCCTGCTCCTGCTGCCCTACCACTGACCGTGCACAGTGCTGAAGACGGGCCACATAGGAGGCTATCAGCGCATGCTCATCTGCCAAGGGACTGGGTATATCCTGGCTATATTGTAACCTAGGAACACGGAGGCAAAGACAGCAAGCATGACACAAACACAGACAAAGCGAGAAATGAACATGAATTAAAATGGGCAAATTTCAAAGAAATACAGAAAAATAATAAATTACAATAAAGAAAATTTAAAAAATCAAAATGCATAATGGAATATGGTGTTAGAACACAGGGAATATATCTCACAAATCCTCTGAATAAAAGTAGTCCCTCAGGAGACAGCTTTGGCCAACTGACACTACAGCTCTTGAGAAAAGAAACCAAGGAGGGGGTCACCAAGGAGCCTTGCCCAGCAGTCTTGTTCAGGTTCTGGGCTCCATGATGGATGCACCTTTAAGAGAATGCCTGCTGGCAGGAAAACAGGCAGAGTGGGTCTAGTTAACATCACTAATTGGCCCCCTAATGCTTTTACTAGCTTTAGTCTACATGTAAGAGTTTTCACTATTACCTCAGGATACCAGTTAAATCTGTTTATTTGTATAAGGATACTGTCCTTAGCATCATTCTATTTTCTCCCATCCAACTGGTACTTAAACCAAACTTGTTAGAATTGTATCTCGTTGTAAGACAACACTGTATGCATTCTGAGTGAGGTGCTCTCTTATAGATATATAGAAGGCTCTTGAGCACACTATCTTTTTTTTTTTAATCCTCACCCAAGGGTATTTTTCCATTTATCTTCAGATAGAGTGGGAGGGAGGGAGAGAGAGGGAGAGAGAGAGAAACATCGTTGTGAGAGAGACACATCGATTAGTTGCCTCCTACATGACCCCAACCAGGGCTGGGGACGAATTGCAACCGAGATACGTGCCCTTGACCAGAATCGAACCCATGACTCATTGGTCCCCAGGCCGATGCTCCAACTGCTAAGCCAAACCAGCCAGGGCAAGCACACTATCTTTAAAAAAAACCTTTTTATTATAGAAATGTTAAAATATGTGCAAAATAGAGTAATCTAATGACTACCTTTCATGTACCCATCACCAAACCCCAACAAAAATAACAATTTTCCTACTTGTTTAGTCTATCCTTCCTTCCCCTAACATTTTGTGCAGGAAGGGATGGTTATAGCAAATCCCAGACAATTTATTATTTTGCTCAGAAATACTTAATTTACATAACCTCAATGTCATTATCAAACCTAAAAAATTAACAAAAAACTTTTAATAACTCAGTCCATCTGAAAATTTCCTGTCTTAAAAAAAAGTCCTTTTACAGTTAAAATCAAGACCCAAACAAGGTCCGAAAGCTTTGCATTTGATTGATGTTTCTGTTTTGTTTTAAACCTCACCCGAGGATATTTTTCTATTTATCATCAGATACAGTGGGGGAGGGGGGGAGAGAGAGAAAGAAAGAAACATCGAGATGAGAGAGACATATTGACTAGTTGCCTCTCGCACGACCCGACCAGGGCTGGGAATGATCTGCAACCGAGGTACATGCCCTTGACCGGAATCGAAGCTGTGATTCATTGGTGCCGTGGGCCATCACTCTAACCACTGAGCCAAACCGGCCAGGGCAATGTTCTGTTTTTAATCTATAACAGTTCTTCCTTTTCCTTTTCTGTCATGTTATTTATTTATGAAGAGACAGGTTATATTGTAGCATAACCTATATTTTGGATTTAACTGATTGTTACCTGTGGTGTCATTTAGTTTGTTTCTCTATCCTCCTTGGTTAGACCTAATTGCTTGATTAAAGTTTTTGCTTTTGTTTTGTTTTTTTGAGAAGGGGCTAGAATCCATCATAGGTAATATGGGTACTTATAAATCAAATAGGAGGCATATAATGGAATGTAAATATTGATCAGTGGATTCAGACGTTATTGGTTACATCTTTCCATTATAAAGAAAGTCCCCCATGAACTTTTCACCTACTGGTTTTAGCATTTACTGATGTTCCTGACTACATTCATTACTTCATTAGGGGTTGCAAAATGTTGATTTTCTATATTTATGGTATAACTTTCCTCTATTTGTTTACCTTGAAATACTGCTCATCCAGGAAAGGTAAAACAAATGGTTGATATTTCTTATTATTTAACAAAATTCAGAACAATGAGTTAGTACCCTAGCAAACGCCAGTGGTTACCAAGGATTTTTCTTTTTTAGTATATGAATTCATAGATTTGTATGTATTTCATGTGCTTCAATCCATTGCAATCATTTTTTTGTTGCTCAAACTGTCCTATCTTTGGCCAGTGGGAGCCCTGTAAGTAGGCTCCTGTGTTCTTCTGAAATGTCTACTAGATTTTATGAACTTCCTTGCTTGGGACAACAGGATGCCTAGTCTCATCTTGTATATATCCTGCCCTACACTTGAAATCCACTATTCTTCCAAGGACTCCAGGTTCCCTTTGTAGGGAAAGAGTTTTTGGAGACAACAATCAGGGCTCTAGGGCACTCACTGTTCCTGGCTTGTCACTGCTGCTAAAACTTTTCAGTGGATAAAGCTAGTAAATTTATACATTTTAGAAAGAACGAAAACAAATTCTCAGCGCTTTCAGATACCACTCCATTTTCTTTAAGTTTACACTGTTTTTAATGAGACATTGAAAAATCTTATCTTTGTCCCCCTTTTTTCTCTGTTTTTAATATTTCTCTTTATCACTGGTTTTCAGCAACTTGGGATGTACCTTGGTATGGTCTTCTCTGTTTATCCTGCTTACAGTTTGTTGAGCTTCTTGTACATGTGGGTTTATAATTTTCATCATATTTGTAAAATTTATTTGAAAATTTGGAAAAAAATATTTTCTTAAATAATTTTCTCTCCCCTCATTAGACTGCTTGACATGGTTCCACAAATCACTGACACTCTGTTTGTTTTTTGACTTTTTTCTTCTCTGTGTTTCATTTTCGATAGTTTTTATTTCAGTTCAGTGGACTTTTCTTCTGCATTCTGGTCTGTTAAGTCCATCCACCAAATTTTTCATATAAGGTATTATAGCTTTCAACTCTAGAAGTTGTTACAATTACACATATACTTGGTTCTTTTCTTATTTCTTCCATTTTTCTCTTCAATATGTTCATCTTTTCCTTTTTATATATTTTTTGGTATTTATCATGGCTGTTTTAGAGTCCATATCTGCTAATTGCATCATGTCTGTTATTTCTGGTTCTTTTTATATTGACTAATTTTCTCCTGATTACAGGCCATATTTTCCTGTTTCTTCCTATGTCATCTCATTTTCTTAAAAAAATTATCTTTATTTTTGAAAGTATTACTAATGTATCCCCCTTCCCCCCCCCCTTTACCCCTCCTCCCAGCTTCCACACCCCCCCTCCTGCCTTCCCCACACTATTGTCTGTGTCCACTGGTTATGCATATATGCATATAAGTTCTTCGGTTTCTCTCTTCCTGCCCCACCTCCCCCCTTCCCTTTGAGGTTCATCAGAATAACAGCCAATTTGTACTTCTTAATCCCTTCACCTTTTTCACCCATCCCCCCAACCTCCCTCCCATCTAGCAACCATCAGAAAGTTCTCTGCATCTCTGAGTCTGTTTCTGTTCTGCTTGTTCATTAGGTTTGTAGATTCAATTGTTGAAGGATATGTATTTATTGTCATTTTATTGTTCACATTTCTTATCTTCTTATTCAAGAAGATCCTTCAACATTTCATATAATACTAGTTTGGTAGTGATAAACTCCTTTAACTTTTTCTTGTCTAGGAAGCTCTTTATATGGCTAAAGCTAAACGATAGCTTTGCAGGATAGAGTAATCTTGGTTGCAGGTCCTTGCTTTTCATCACTTTAAATATTTATGGCTACTCCCTTTTGGCCTGCAAAGTTTCTTTTGAGAAATCGTCTGACAGTCTTATAGGAGCTCCCCTGTAGGTAACTAACTGCTCTTCTCTTGCTGCTTTTAAGATTCTCTCTTTGTCTTTAACCTTTGGCATTTTGATGATGATGTATCTTAGTGTGGGCCTCTTTGGGTTCATCTTGTTTGGGACTCTCTGTGTTTCCTGGACTTGTATGTCTGTTTCCTTCACCAAGTTAGGTAATTTTTCTGTCATTATTTTTTCAAATAGGTTTTCAATTTCTTGCTCTCTCTCTTCTCCTTCCGGCATCCCCATGATGCGAATGTTGGTACCCTTTAAGTTGTCCCAGAGACTCCTTACACTATCCTCACTTTTTTGGATTCTTTTTTCTTTTTGCTGTTCTGATTGTGTGTTTTTTGCTTCCTTATATTCCAAATTGATGGTTTAAATCTCAGCTTCACCTACTCTACTGTTGATACCTTGTGAATTATTCTTTAATTCAGTTAGTGCATTCTTCATTTCTGATTGTTCCTTATTATGCTCTTGAGATCCTAACTTCCTTGAGCATCCTTATAACCAGTGTTTTGAACTCTGCATCTGTTAGATTGCTCATCTCTACTTCTTTTCCCAGAGTTTTGTTCTGTTCTTTCATTTGGGACGTGTTTCTTTGTCTCCTCATTTTGGCTGCTTCCCTGTGTTCGTTTCTATGTATTAGGTAGAGTTGCTATATCTCCTAGGCTTGGTAGGGTGGCCTATTACAGTAGGTGTCCTGTAGGGTCTAGTGGAATAGCTTCCCTGATCACCCCAGCTGGGCACTTGATGTGTACCCCCCTCATGTGGACTGTACACCTTTCTGTTGTAATTGAGTCTTGATTGCTGTTATCACATCAATAAGAGGGATTTACTCAGGCTGATTAGCTGCAAGGACTAGCTATGCCCACTGACCACTGACCTCTGACCACCTTAGAGGATCAGCTATGCCCACCACACAGAGCAGGACTTACTTCAGCAGGGCTCCTGTACCCACTGAGTCCATTCCTCGAGTGTGTCGCTTGCGGAGGTGGTAGGGTGGTGGTGCTTTGATGTGGTCTGAAGCTGTTTAATGGGTGTGCTGGCTCTGGGGCCTCCTGGGAAGCACAGGCCAAGGTCAGCCATTGGCTGTGTTCTACCTGAGGCTACCAGGCATAAGCTACAAAGCAATCTGCAGATGGCTGCTTCTTATGCTGGGCTTGGAGGTGCCCAGGCAAGGCCAAGCTGTGAACCAAGGCCAACTGCTGCTAGTGCCGGGCCTGGGACCACTCAGCAAGAGGTATGGGGCTCACTGAGGCCAGATGCTGCTTGTTTGAGAGATTTTAGGAAAATCTGAAGCATGAGCCAAGACAGGCCAATCCTATGATAAAGCCGATGGAAACAGCCTGGGTGAGTCAGAAAGCTGGGTGGGGTAGGGCCTCAGAGAATCATCAAGGCAAGGCAAACAGTGTGAGTAAGGTTGCTGGAGTCTCATATATGGCACCCATCTGCTTGCCCTGTGGGGGAAGGGCTCACCAAAGGAACAACTGCTTCCACCAGCTTGGCTGTCTGACAGAAAGCTGCCCCTCCAGCTCTCGTCCTGGTGCCAAGCAACACAGTTCTCCGTATGTCTCTGGTGCCTTTCAAGCTGCCTCCCCAGTGCCGGAGCCTAGAGGGAGCAAGTCCTAGTAAGTCTGTGTGCGGGCCCTTTTAGAGGAGCTGCCTGGGACTCCAGAAGCCTCAGCCTCCCTAAGCCTCAATTCCTGCTGGATTTTACAGCCAGAAGTTATGGGAACTTCTTTTCCTAGTACTGGAACCCTGAGCTGGGGGTCTGGTGTGGGACCAGCCCTTCCGCACCTCTGCACCTCCTACCAGTCTCGATGTGGCTTCTTCTTTAATTTTGTAGCTGTAGGACTTCCATTCAGCTTGACTGCAGGCAGTTCTGAATGATGGGTGTTCCGTAGTTGTACTTTTAACATGGTTGTGGGAGGGGTAAGTACCGCATTTATCTATACCACCAACTTCACTGGAAGTCCTGTCATCTAATTTTTTATTGGATGAGGGAAATGGTGAATATTATGTTGTTGAATGTCTGGATTTTGATGTCTTCCTTTAAAGAATCTAGTGGTCAGTCAATTTACTTGTTGACAGCTAGATCCTTCTGAGGCTTGGCTATAAGCTTCATTAATGCAGATCCAGAGTAACCTTTATCTAGGGCTATTTTTGTCTTGATCTTAAGGCATGGACTTTCTGGGGTCTTTACTGAATGTCCCAAGCATTCAATGTCTCTCTACTTGGGCTGGTTGAAACTCAAACAACTATGTGAGGTGAGGTAGCTGTTCCACTTTCAAATTAACCTAGGGGCTGTTCTCTCCCAGGTTGTTCTTCTTTGATGGTCTAGTGAAATCTCATTCTACGCAAACATAGCTTATATCCTTAAAGACTCAAGGATCCTCTATGCAGATTTATGGAACTCTTTCTATGCACACTTTATCCTCACAAGTACTCTGATCTGTGAACTCCTGCCTTCCCAAACTCCAACTTCTGTCTCCTTATTCTTAGCAAGATTGCCTTTCTCTGCTTGTATCCTGTACTGGAGCTGGGCAAACGCCTCTCAGCAGAAAGCCTAGACAATCATAGTGATCTCCTCATTTGCTTCTCATCCCTCAGAGATGAGCCCTGCCTTATTTACTGTCTAATTTCTGAAAAGAGTTGTTATATTCATATGGGTTTTCTAGTAGTTTATAGTGAAAGAGCTAATCTGATGCCAGTTACTCCATCATGACCAGAGTGCAAGTTATCTTTGTAGCAATTCATTTTTAATCATACTTTTGTAAAGTACTGGTCTACTTCAAAGTAGAAATTAAAACAAAAACTGCTTCTTTATGGCAAATTGAGAAGTAGTGCTATACAACCTTGCAGGCCATTATAAGGGCTTTAGTTTTTACTCTAACATGAAAAGTTATTTGAGAGTTGTGAGCAGAGGTGAGGTATGATATAGATTGTATGGTAATAGGATCATTTGCTCTATGGAAGACAAAGTGCCAGAGAGCAGGGGAAGAAGCAGCTCATTAGAAGGGTGCTGCAACATTCTAGATGAGAAACAAAAGAGGATAGGAAAATATTAGCAGCAGTAGAAGTGTTAAGAAATAGCAAGATCTTGGACATATTTTGATGGTGTTTTTGAATAAAGCTGATACAATAATCTGACAGTTTAGATGGGAGAAGAATCAACGATTCTGACTGAGCAACTAGGAGAATTACCATTAACTGCGATGGAGAAGGCATGTGAGAAGTAGGTTTGGTGGGAAAAGATACAGAACTCTTTTTGGAACATGCTAATTGTGAGATATATATTAAATATTCAAGTGAAAATACTGATTAGGAGGAGGATGTGAGGTTAAAGCTCAGGGAAAAGGTCTAGGCCAGAAAAATCAGTTTAGAAGTCATCAGAATGGAGGTAGTATTAAAAACCATGAGTCTACATGGGATTACCTACAGTGAGTGGGTACAGATAAAAGAGAGAAAGGGCCTCTCTGGTATACTAACACTTCAGAGTGCAAAGAGGTATGGAAAAACTAGCAAAGGAGGCCGAGAAGGAAAAAGAAGAAAACTAGAAGAACATACCTAGAGGCAGGTGCAGAAAGTGTTTCAAGTAGAAGAAAGACATCATCTATGACAAATGCTGCTGATAGATCAAGTAAGATTAAGTCCTGAGAATTCATCACTGGATTAATACTGGGAAGGCACTGGTCTTCTGGACAGAATGATTTTGGCAGAGTAATGGGAAGTGGAAATCTGACCAGGGAATTGCAGAACAAAACTTGGAGACATGTACTATAGAAGCAGCAGCAGTTCATTTTTATTTTTTTTATTTTATTTTATTTTTTTTTTTAAGAAGAGGGAGAGAGAAACATCAACGTGAGAGAGACACATCGAGTGGTTGCCACCCATACGACCCCAACCGGGGCCGGGGACAAACTGCAACCGAGGTACATGCCCTTAGCAGGAACCAAACCCGGGACTCTCTGGTCCACAGGCCGACACTCTAACCGCTGAGCCAAACCAGCCAGGGCAGCAGCAGTTCATTAAACTCTGTTGTAGCTTTATATGAAGACTGCTATTTAGAACTAGTGTTGTCTGCCAGATAATTAGGGATCTAAAAGGAAAAGCAATATCATAGCAGCCTATAGTGGACAAGAAACTTAAGTGTCCATGTATTTTTCTGACAATTTTGTTTGGGGTATGGGTGTTATTGTTCTACTCATTTTCAAAGTTGTGCCTATTTTCCAGATTGACTTTTTGAATTTAAACTCTTTTCTGATAAAATAGTAAAAAATATATATTTACTGTATATATAAAATATACATGTATATGTACAGTGTTTTTATTTATACTAACCTGAGTTAGAATTGCTGAAGGGTTTACCTTAAATGCTTGAATAGAAATGGAATTTAATCTCAACCCAGGAGCAGTTAAAAGTTGGAGGTCTGCCCAGGCTATCAGATGGACTTTGGAAATCTGCCAGCACTGAGGACTCTGCAGTTCCATATGATTATGTGTTAATTTTCAATTACTCTGCTTTTCTGTCTTTCAAAAAAAGATCAGAGGAAAACAAATAATTCCTGTGTTGCCTTGGAGAGATTCTCATAAATTCACACAAGGTAGTTGTTTCATGACCACACTGAAACCCTCATTACTGTGCTTTTCAACCAAATTCTGTTTTTCTTATTTCACAGGAAGGAAGACAATCGGTGGCATGACTCCACAAATGGATAGCTTCTGGTTTGACCAATTTTATTTTGCCTCCTTTCTGCTTCCCGATCTCTTCTGTTCTCAGTCTAACAAAACAGCAGATTGTGGCTTTTGTCACTTTACGGTATTACACATAGTAGATAAGAAGATAAACTCTTTACCTGGCACCCAGTCAGAAAGCCATTTTAATACTATTATAGTACAACTTATCTCTTAATATGGTCATGTTTCTACAGCTTAGAAATAATATTTTTACTGTGAGATCTTCTGGCCTTTAAAAACTGCTAACTGATAATATCCTGCTTTTTCTGTTAAAAAAAATTTTTTTTTCTTTGTTGCTTTTTTTAGGGAGAAAGGAAGGGAGAATGAGACAGAGATAGAAACATCAATGAGAGAGAACATCGATGAGCCGCCTCCTGCATGCCCCCCACTGGGGATCGGGCCCACAACCTGGGCATGTGCCCTGACCGGGAATCGAACCAGTGACCTCCTGGTGCATGAGTCAACGCTCAACCCCTGAGCCATACAGGCCAGGTATATCTTGTCTTTTCTTAAGATTCCTAGCAGTTGGTAACTATTCAGAGTTAGTGGCTCTAATATTTACCTGTGTCTATCCAAAGATGGTATTATGTCCCAACACAATACATCTTCATAAACTGAACAGAACAGAAAGCATAATTGAACCCTTGAGAGAAATGAAAATGAGGTGGTAGGGAGAAAAAGGGTCTCTTAAAATAAGCCTGTGCAAATGGAGGTATGATATACTTACACATACAATTTTTTTCAGAAACAATTCAAAAAAGAAGCCTATAGCTGTGTGCCTCAGTTCATCTAACTTCTCCAGGGACAGCAGACTCCTCCTTTTGGGAATCAATTTAAAAAAATAGGGCCTCCCCCACCCCCATCAAAATAAAAACTTTCTTGTGGCACACTGGTTGAAAATCGCTGCTCTAGCACAGTGCAGTATGCAGATGATGTGTTATAGATTTGTACATGTGAAACATGTATGATTTTATTAACCAATGCCATCCTAATAAATGCAATAAAAAAGACAGAAAAGTAAATAAATAAATATGTTGGGAACATAAAAAAAAAAAAAAAAAAAAGCCCAGACAGTGTGGCTCAGCAGTTGAGCGTTGACCCATGCACCAAGAGGTAGCTGGTTATGGGCCAAATCCCCAGTGGGGGGCATGCAGGAGGCGGCCAATCGATGTTCTCTCTCATTGATGTTTCTATTTCTCTCTCTCCTTTCCTCTCTCTCTAAAATCAATAAAGAAAAAAAAAAAAGGTCTATGCTGTAGTACCACTCAAAAAGAAGCCCAAAAGCAGCAGCTTGACTATTCCCCTGCTAGCAATATTTCAGCAAGACTGTGGGCAAGTACTCTTACCTGGTCAGAGTCTTGAATCTCCATGTAAATAACACTATTATCAGGTCAATCAGATTTATTAAATCCCTAAATCTCCTATTCCTGGGTAGTCCTACAGTTTTCTACTTAGTTTCTTCCTAAGGCTATTTTCCAAATTTGTCTGATGATAAGAATCACCTGGAATACCTGTTAAAACTGTAGCTTCTCAAGATCCCAGGAACTATTGGGTCTGATGTGGTTCCAGATAGTTGTATTTTTAATAAGTGACTCAGGTGATTCTTTGCATCAGTCAAGTTTGGGAAACACTGCTCTTGGAGTTTTAGCCAAAGGGAACAAATGTAGTTGATCTTAAGCATTATACAGTAAGTCTTCACTTAACGTTGTTGGTAGGTTCTTGGAACTGTGGTGATTGAAATCAATTTTACCATAGGCTAACTGATATAAATAAGAGAAGTTTCTATGGCATTTCATCAATGTTATAACGAACTGACATTGAATAAAACAATGCTATTTGAGGACCTGCTGTATATTATATATTAAGTCTAAGTATTATTAACAAGATGACATTTCTGTAGCTGAATTACTCCAAAGCAATCAGTACATTTGGAACAAAGTGGTTTTCTTCGGGAAGGACTTGGGGAGTGGGTGGGAATGCCTTTGTTGTTGTTTTTTTCTATTTGAGTGATGACTGTTAGAATCTTGAATGGCTGTGCCCCTGAGGGAATTTCTGCATTGCTCTGGTCAAGGAATAGTTTAAATCCAATGGAAAGTAAGCCATTAGTTCTTTTAAGTTCTAAGACAATTTTGGAGAAAAGTAAATTAAATTAAGAGGAGAAAGGAGACACACAGTTCTAGTTCCTTGAAAAAACCTAAAGAAAACTACTTGTATAACTAACAGAGAGACTTGCGATTTTCAATTTAAATGTTTATGAATCATACACACAATGAATTAGGAGAATATAAGCGATTAATTTAATTTACACAGTCTAATCAGGACAGGACACAGAATCCATCTTTGACACTCAAAGAACTCAAATGCAAGTGCTGAAATTCATGATTAGCAAAATGTTGTTTAATGTTAATAAAAAGAAAAAAATCTCAAAAATGCCGAATCTGTTTTGACACTATGTTCGCTGCTTGTCACAAATGCAGTTTCCACCTCAAGGCACCACTCAAAACAGACTCCTTCAGTTGCCATATTTATGAGTTAGTAGGAAAATAAATAAGTAAAAAGTAGAAAATAATATTAAAAGACAGTGAAAGGAAGAGAGAGAAAGCCAGTCCTTTCTGCCCCGTGGAATGCTCTGCTTCCCTGGCCAGAGGCCTGTCCCCAAATCTGAGTAGTGACTGAAGCACAAGCCGAGACACATACCTCTTGGTGGGAGTGGGCACCCCGGAGGACATGTGGCTAACCATGGTGTCATTCATGTTAGTCAGAGGGCGAGGAGGACTGAAAGAAAAGACATTTACATTACATTAATAATTACCAACATGACTAGGGGAAACAAGTGAAAGAATGATAAGAACCAACTATCATTCCTGATAAGCACAGTGGGGACCCGTGGGAGTGGGGGTAGAAATCAATCGATACTTCAAGCCTAAAGTAAATTCAACAAGAAGGTTCTCCCAGCGAAGCCAGAGGACTACAGAGGTGCGATGTAGGAGGAGCAATGAATCACACACATGCTGCTGAGGGATGGCACTCCGGTGCTTTTTATTATATAGTTTCAGCACATGAGGATCTGAATTCTGCCACTTGGTCAGTTTCTCTGCATTTTAGGTGTTTGTAAGATTACTAGGTGTTTGACGTTTGTGTTATATTACGAAGGTCATGATAGTAACATGATGCTTTTCCTGTGACTTGGTTAGAGTTCACTGCCTTCCCTCAGATTTAGCTTGCATACTTTTTACCAAAACAAATAGTTAAATATTAAATTCTATTATTAATCCTTTACTGGAATCTTAACAACGAACCACATTTTATACCTATACTCTAGTTAGAATGCTTTCTTTTCTAACCTAATCCAAATTTAAATGTGAAGGTAAGCATTTTTGGTAACTTGTCTTTAGCTGCTGGTTTTCTAGACTCAAGGTTTATTACTCCCTTTTGTGCCTTGAATGAATGAATGAACAAACGAACAAATGAATGAATGAATCCAAATTTACCAAAAAGGAATCTATGATTTTACCTTTCAGCCACTCTTCAGCCCCTCTCCCTCCCCATCAGGTTCAGCTACAAAGGGTTTGTGTCTTACATTTGGAGCCATATGACTTGCTAAATATTCTTCCTGGGAAATCTCTTACTTCCTCTTTTAAATGGAAAGAACTACTTTTCAGAGAAATTTGTACATCAAAATCAGAAAAGTAAAGCAGAAAAACCCTTCTCTCATATTTAGATATTTTGGTTTCTCCTATCTTTAAGAGCTAAGTTAATCATGTAAAATGTTTTTGTAGAGGTTATACTTAGCAAGTCTTGGTAAATATTAAGGGACCAGAACCTTTATTGTTTTACAGGTTTCACAGTACTTTCTAATAAAGGCTCCAGGGCAATTTTTCAGGTAGAGCCAAGGAACCTAGAGGAAAGGTTAAGAGGAATAGATGGATTGATCTATAGATCTCTAAATTCGTCTATCTATCCTCTTCTTTTTTAAAAAAAAATGATTTCATTTCTGGGTAGGGAAATCTTTTTAATAATTTCCCATTTAATGAAGAGGAGCAAAGATAGAAAGTAATTTGCAGGGAACAGATTTAGGTCTCTTGATTGTTAAGTCACAGCACTATGCTTACTGTTACACATTCCTCTCTTTGTATGACAGGTCCATAAGTCAGACATTCAGAATTAAATCATGTCTTTATAGGCTAGATTTCAAATCCACATTATTTATCTTACTACATGTCTTCCAGACAGATATCTAATTTTGTCCCCAAACTTTCAAGACTATTAACACTACTGGCTTTGCTGCGTTACAATCAATTAATCAATTGTTTTAGATTGATTAATAATGAAAGTGAACACAGAGACTGGGTTAATTTTAGTCCTAAATTTACATTTTTGCCACTGGTTCTTTCAAATCAATTGTCCAAATGGAAAAAGGAGACAATTCCTATCAAAGACACAAATCTAGCATCATAGCTTTTCATACTTGAGGGCACTAGAGACATTCTGGTCCTGGAAATAGAATGGACTTCGCTTCTCTAATATATTATTATTAGCAACCACTTCCAAAATAAGATAAGAACATGTTCATGTTGCTTTCAAAACTAATGCAGTTACCTAATAAGTATCAGTATTGATGATAACTGTATTCAATTTCCTTTCTGACATTCTCAGAGAAAAAATGACAATAGAAAAAAAATTTTTAATTCCTTATACATGGATTCATGTGATAAAATTTCATGATTTGTAGCATTTTGTTTGATCTGATGTCACAAAAGTCTTTTTTTTTTTAATTTATTTTTTATCCTCACCCGAGGACATTTTTTTTGCATTTATCTTCAGACAGAGTGGGAGGGAGAGAGGGAGGAAGAGAGAGGGAGACACATCAATATGAGAGAGACACATTGACTGGTTGCCACCCTCACGGCCCCAACAGGGTCTGGGGATAAACTGCAACTGAGGTACGTGCCCTTAGTGGGAACCAAACCCAGGACTCTCTGGTCCGGAGGCTGATGCTCTAACCACTGAACCAAACCGGCCAGGGCCCTACCCTATATTTTTAAAAGTATTTGCTGCCCAGCCAGTGTGGCTCAGTGGATTGTGCGTCGTCTGGTGGACTGAGAGGTCCTGGTTCAATTCCCAGTCAGAGCACATGCCCAGGTTGCAGGCTTGATCCCCAGTAGGGGGCATGCAGGAGGCAGCCGATGGATATATCTCTCTCACACTGATGTTTCTATCTCTCTCTCCCTTCCTTTCTCTCTTAAAAAAAAAATTTATATATATATATAAATATATATAAATATAAATAAATATATATATTTATAAATAATTTGTTCACGCCCACCTGGTATAGCTCAGTGGTTGAGCATCAACCCATGCACCAAGAGGTTGCCAGTTCGATTCCCAGTCAGGGCACATGCCCAGGTTGTGGACCAAATCCCCAGTATGGGGCATGCAAGAGGCAGCCAATCAATGTTCTCATTGATGTTTCTATCTCTTTCCCCCCTCTCCCTTTCTCTCTTTCTAAAATCAATAAAGGAAAAATAATCATTTTAAACAGTATTTGCTCACTATCTTGCTCTTTTTCCCAGAATATTTTTTGTAGAGGTTAAGATTAAAGTTCTGAAATTCTCTTTTACCTGGACAGCTATCTGCCAATCATGCACTTGGGGATTCTTTACCAGATGTTTTGGTCTATTTATTACTGTTAGTATGAAAGGGAAACATATTTTATTATGTCCTATGTTTTCATTTACTTGATTAGTTTTATGTATTTCCCACAACAATGCTTTACATATGAGGCATTTGACCATTTTAGTTAAATACATTTAATCACTTAAAATTTTTGCAGCCAACTATGGGGGGGGAGGGTGTTTAATCCTCATCCAAGGATATTTTTCAGTAATTTTTAGATAGAGTGGAGGGCAAGGAGGGCAGAGAGAGAAACATCGATGTGAGAGAGACACATCGATTGGTTTCCTCTTGTACAACCCACACTGGGGCCAAGGATCAAACCTGCAACCGAGGTATGTGCCCTTGACCAGAAATCGAACCCACGACCCTTCAGTCCACAAGCCTATGCTCTAACCACTGAGCCAAACTGGCCAGGGTGAAGCCAACTATTTTGCCTTCAATCTTAGATACCTGTGTTGCTTCTGAAATTACCTTCCCTACTCACTTTGATCACACTTTTCTCATCTTTAAGGTTATGTAGCAGATTTCACTATACTTTAAGACAAATTCAAAATCCACACTGTAGACAACTTCATTCTTTTATCTATCAAACTATAATACTTAGGTCTTCCACATCTTTCAAACAAGTTGTTCTTTTGCTTTTTCTAAGCCCCTGCTTTCAAATCAACTAGGTACCTATCCTGGAATGTTCTTCTTCATAGATTTGCCAAAGTTACACTCTTTCTGGTCTCTTTTATCAAAGAAATGGCTCAGAGGAACCCAGGTATCTTGCTGTAGCTCTGAAAAAGGACAGAATTGAAAAAGGAGACAATAATTTAGTAGCATCACTCAGTTTAGTATTACTTAAAAAACAGGCAAAGGGCCTTACAAAATAGATGACAAAAATAAACAGAAATGTACTATTTTACTTTTAAAAACTTTCCACGATGAATAATCCTTCCTATGTTCTCCTTGTTCATTAAACTTAAAGAGAAAGTTGTCAATACTTTATATTGACACTGACTCCTGTATTTCTACTGCTAACAGAGAGGTCAATGAAAAGTATGATGCAATGTAATTTCCTGACCCGTTTATATGGTCATTATTGAAATTTGTTTTCAAAAAATGGAAACAAATACATTATTATAAAGAACAAGCTAATGTTCATGTTTTTTACAATTAGCCATACAGAAAAAGATGCACTGGACGTCCCCTTTTTATAATAATTGCTTGAGAAATTCCAGAGGTTCTAGCATCCCGCCAAAAATAAACACAATCATCATTAGCCCAGCGGCTCAAGCAGCAAAAACATAAAGGCAAGAAAAGCTACCAAACCTCTACATTATGTAGCGAGTGCTTCTTTCTCTATGGATCTGGCATCTAATGCACTGCACTGCTATTGTCTCTAAGGAAACAGAACAATCACATGACGAAGAATCTTCTCTACAAGGTACTTTATCCTACAGAGCATTTTGGGAAAGAGCAGGTATAAGGGAACAATTCATTAGAAGGCAAAACACACGTCTGCATTCCGTCAGCCAGTCCATTAAGCGGTCGAATGCAGCCAATGACAGGAAGGCAGATGCGGCACACAGAGCAGGTACCACTCCTTAGAAGCTTAAACATGAAACACACCCTCCTGCAATAGAATCCAGTGCCCAATTAACCAAGACAGTAATTCCATTCTGGAGGGGACTTTAAGGAGCCTCCCTCCATCTCCTCTCCCAGGGCTTCTCCTAATTGTCAACTGCTTGATAAGAAAGTACCCTGCGATACTGTGTCTGCCAAGCAATCTAGGTAGGTAGTGACTGGGAGGTGGCAGGGAAAGCTAGTAAGGCTTGTTGTTGTTGTTGAAAAGGAGTAAATGGAAATGCAAGCAGAGTGAAAAAATAAACAGGACAGTAGTGTGTGCCTACCCCTTTGATGCAAAGAGCTCCTTAATTCATAAAGGCAGCTCATCAGAAGGCAGCGGAAACAGACAGCTATATAGTATGAGCTGCTGAATGGGATTTCAGGGACACCTCCAGCAGTGCATCCACAGGATGAGAATGTCCCTGACACTCAGACAGTTGGAGTCATCCTGTGGCCTCTTGTCTTTTTCATCTACTCAACAGCTCTTAAATCTATCTGCTCCTGGTCTCCATCTCCACTGCCATAAACACATTTCAGCCTGCCTTCCGTTAGTGTAACAAATGTTGTATCAGTTTTCTATTAGTCCACAGGTGTCCAGAGAACCTTGCGATTGTTACTGGTCTGATTTCTCATGGCTAAAATTACTTTCCTATGCATGGCTCTCATGTCACCATTCTGCCCCAAACTATCAATTCTCTTCTAGTCTCCCAAATTAGGACTAACATCTTCCTCTCTATGGTAACTGCCTAGACACTACAACCTCAGTTTTCCAGTCTGTCTTAATTTTCACTACTTCCTTACACTTTTCTAAGTGTTCTGGGCAAATATGCTACTCTGTTCAAACACAGGCCCTGGACTTTTCTGCCACAGTAAAACAAAAATGGCAAAAGATATATAAATATTTACACTAAAAATAGGTGAAGTAAAAATAAAACCCAGACTAACAACCCAAGGGTCGGCAAGAGAATTCTACCATTTGCTTAGATAAATGAGAGACGAAAAAGACAACCCAACCAATCAGATAGCTAAATAATTAATATAAACATATTGACATCGATAATAAAAACCTAAAGAATAAAACAGATGCAGGTGTTAGAATGCTTGGCAGAAAATGAAAGAGTTGATATATATGACATATCAGAAATATAGTAAAAACAAAATAAGGCTACAAACTCTAAGGATATTGAAGAGGGAGTAGAGCACAGAATGTGAAGGGCAATAATGGGTGAAATTAATTTCATGGGGGGAAAACTACAGAATACTTGAGATGAAAATGCCTTACTTTTATAATAAAAACACATCAAAGGGGAAGAAGAGGCAGTGGAGAGTGGAAAGGACACCAGTTTGGAAGAATACAGTGCCCGTTCCAATTCTGGTACTAAGCAGATTACGTGACCTGGACAATGAAGCCCTTTGTGCCTCAGCTAAATTGACCTGTGAAATGAAGGGGGCTGGTTCTAGAACAGTGGTTTTCACATGTTGTTCCCTGGGCATCAAAGGATTCCATGAGTTGCTTCAGTAACCACAGATGAGAGCAAGCAAATCAGGCCCCAACCTCATCTCAATGAGAGCAGCTCTACTTCTACTCCACACAAGACTTCATAAAGCAAAATGTTGCTTTAAAAAGTCTGAAAATACCTTTCTTTACTACAAAAGTTAAATTAGAAGTCTTTGCTATACTCACTCATTGTATCCAGTTCTTTTATTTTATGGTTCTATCACAATTTGCAATTATATATAATTAATATTTACTTTTTGATTGGTCTCACTGAAGAGGCTGAGCTTCATGACAACAGAGCCCTTAGGGTTATTCCACCACTGTGTTCACACCGTGTACCTACACCATAACTAGCACACAGTGGGTGCTCAGCAATTACTTATTCAGTAATTACATTTTTTGTTGTTGTTAATTTTCACCTGAGGATATTTTTCCATTTATTTTTAGATAGAGTGGAAGGGAGGGAGGAGGGGAGAGAGAGAGAGAGAGAGAGAGAAACATTAATGTGAGAGAGACACATCGGCTGGTCGCCTCCCACAGGACCTGACCAGGGCCAGTGATCAAACCTGCAACCCAGGCACATGCCCTTGACCAGGTATCGAACCTGAGACCCTTTGGTCCATGGGCCAATGCTCTAACTGCTGAGCCAAACCGGCCAGGGCTCGAAAATTAAATTTTATGATTTTATTTTCCATTCCAATCTCCTTAAAAGCGCAAACTGGTGAAGGGCTCACCTAAACTGAATTTTAAATGGAAAAAATGTCCTAACAAGGAATTCAAATAAGGATAGCTAACAGGCCATTTGGGATGGCAAAATTCTTGAGTAGGAGGAGTAATAATGATAGCTGAATAATATTCTCAGGAATATACCTAAGCATATGAAAGCAGCAGTACTGCTCATATGTACCAAATGCATCAGGCCAACTATGCCTGTGAAATCAGTCTTGATATTTAATTTCTGGGCCAAAAAAATCTAAAAGTAATCTGAAATACTCTAACACATTAGGGAGTTTGCCAAGGTAATAAAGAACCACACACCATTTCACTGAAGATATCCAAGTCTCTACTAAAAAGGCTACAGAGAGACCTTTGGAGACAGTGTATGACAGTGAATTCTAAATCAGCTGAATAAGTAGTCGAGGACTTTCTGTGAAGGTGGCAGATTGAGCACATGCTAAGAGCTCACCCTCTTGTACCAAAGAAAATTGATTTAAAGATATAAAAATAAATTGATGCATGCATAGTTGAATCAAAACAAAAAGGGGAACTCTCTTTAAGCCTAAAAAAATAAAGTGTTCTCCCTACCCCACCACCCAAATAAGAAAATAACAAGAAGCTATCATGGTGACAAGGGCCCTGCTGAGCTGCCTTGAACCAAACACAAGGGCTGCAGGTCACCTTTGGGGAGGATAGAACTTAAACGCCTCCGCCATCCAAAACACCACAGAGAAAACCGAGTATCTGAAAAGCTCTTTAAAATGAGTATACTTAATATCCTCAGACACCTAAGGGACAGACCAGCAACCATAAAATGTTCTGAAAAATAACTAATTAGGGATTTTAAAAATGAAAATCATAATTATTGAGATTAAAAAAAAACACACACACACTCTACAGATAGGCCGAATATAGGACTGAAAATAGCTAAAGACTGATGGTACATTTTTTTTTTTTAAGTTAAGACACGTGAGAGCTGAATTGTGTTTTAAAGTTTATATCTCAGAATTCCAGAGAGATCAAAGGGAATGGAGAAAAAGCAATGGTATCTGAAATAGATAATGGCTGAGAATTTTTCAGAACTGATGACATGAGCCTATAGAGCGAAAGAATCCTCTGAATATGAAAACAAACTAAATAGAACTTTAAAAAAAAAGCTCCTATCCAGACAGGTTATAGTAAAACTTCAGATTACTAACGTTATAAATAAAATCCTAAAAGTTATTAGTAAACCATGAGAAATTCAACAGAAAGGAAGGAGAATCAAATTGTTATCAACAAAATTGGGTACAAGATAATAGAGGAATTATATTTTCAAAGAATGAAGAGAAAACAACTTTTGCTAGACTCTAAATCCAGCCAAATTATCATTCAGTAGTGAGGGTGTACAACGATTAGGCAAGAAAAAGAAATAGAAGATATCCAAATTATAAAGAGAGCAAAACTATATCTATTTGCAGATGATGTGATCACTTATATAGAAAACCCTGGAGCTAATAAACAAGTTCAATAATCAACAAAGCTGCAGGACACAAGGTCAACATAAATGAAACAGTTGTATTTCTACATACTAGCAATGAACAACTTGAAAATAAAACAATTTCATTTACAATAGCATCAAAAAGAATAAAATACTTAGAAATAAACATAAACAAGAAAGTGCAAGACTTGTACACTGAAAATTACAAAACATCATTGAAAAAAATGAAAGAAGGCCTATATAAGTGGAAACACAGTCCATGTTCATGGAATGGAAGACAATATTATTGAGATAGTGGTAATTCCCCAAATTTATCTACAGATTCCATGCAAGCCCTATAAAATCATAGCTGCCTTTTTTGTAGAACTTGACAAGTTGATCCTAAATTTATATGGAAATGCAAGACATATGGAACAGCCAAAACAATCTTCCAAAATAACAAAGTTGGAGGATACATACTTCCTGATTTCAAACTTACCACAGATCTTTCAAAGTAGTCTAGTTTGCTTTGTTAAAAGATTGAGATATTCATAAATTATCCACTACTCTCTCTAGCTACACAGAAATCCCTAATATCTGAAATTAGTAGCTCTGAAAAAAGTTTCTAAGTCTACACACTGTGTAAGAATTGATCAACAGATCATGAAGGCTTTTAAAGTAGCTATCTAACTGGTATTCCAGTCACTGCCATTCCACACCCATGCCTCTGTTTTCATTGCATTGTTGGAATGCCTGGACTAGAAGTACAACTGACAGTGGTACTCTCACAGCTTCTCTACTCAAGGTCTTCACTGTTTCTCCTCTGTCCACATATAAAGGTTGGGAAAAATGACAAATGGACGCAGTCACAGAAAGCTAAAGAATGCTACTGTAAACAGTAAGCTGAAAGCAACTCTGATGATATATTAGAAGGGAGTCTAGGTTATTTTTCATTTCAAAGATGTTAAATTCTTGGATCTACCAGTCTTTTTTCATTTGTAACTTACCCCACTGTACCTACATCAACAAGACATCTGACTTGTTTTCATTTACATTTACATGATCAAGTTAGTTTTTGGAAATCCTTTCTTGGGAAAATCACCTTCTATTTGAGGTTGCTTCCCCTATTTTTAAAAAGGAAAAAATATATAGAAAGTTTGCTACCATTTGTACTTATAATTATCCTATTTCTCTCCTTCCTTCCACTGCTACTTATAACATTTAAGATCATAATAAATTAAAAATATAACTTTATTTCACTTTCATGACTCAATTTCATCGAAACCCTTTAAATGTATCTTTGTCATCAGTGTCTTTATCATCAGGAAAGGTTCTCTGAGTCATCACACAGTTCTCCAGAGTATACTGTGGGCATTTCTGTCCAAATTGCTTAGAAACAATTCCTCTGTATCTAATGCTCTCAATGGAAAATTTACCACAAGCTTCTCCCATAATAGTAAGGCAGCTGGCATTTTCTTATATAATCACTTAATGCATTTCTATTTTTAAAATTGAATTTAATCTTTTTTATACATATAATTAATAAGCTTGATCTAATGGGAATATAGGAAACACTGCACTCAATAATTTGAGAATCTTTTTAAACATACAGAGATGTTTAGAAAAATTGTTCAGGTACTTGGGCCTAAAAAGAAATCTGAACTCTATTAAAGATATGCAGAATACCACCTCTGATCAAAATTCAGTAATATCAGAAAGCATCAAATATCCCCAAAAAGTCTCACGTGTTTGGAAAAAAAATTACCTTAACTGTGAATATTAGGAAAAAAAAATTAAATCAATTAACTGAACAATCATCTAAAGAAGTAAGAAACAAAGCAACAGGGTTTGATCCTTACATGTTTTCTCTATCTAAACATCATCTCTAAGTTGCCAATATTTTCAAGCCACATATGTTCCATGAATGCCCTCCAGAATAATAACTGAGTTATCAAAAAAAACTCAACAGGTCCAAAATGGAGCTCTCATTCTACCCAAACTTGTTCCACCTATAGGTATCCCCTCTCTATCCTTCCAACTGTTCAGGCCAACTGACTTCTCCTTCTCTAATATTCCACATCCAGTCTGCCAGCAAGATTTTTATCCCTCCATATTATACCAGTTTTATCTTTTTAAGCTCTCCAAAGGGCTGAGCTCACACAGATAACATCAATGGCAATTTAATTAATTTCTCAAAATGAAGACATTAAATATTCATTTCAAGAAACTCTATGGAGAAGTTCTTAATAAGAATGTTTTTCTTGTGATAAACTGGACACTGGAAATGAGTGAAAATAACAGCTGGACTTACAGAGAATTAAACATGAGTTGGTGACAACTTGAAAGAAATGACTAAAGAGAATAAAGAAGTCATTTAAATTCCCCAAAGAATTCTTCTAAAAAAGTGAAAAACTAAGAAGGAAAATTATTCAATACAATTTAGCAGTCTACTTCCTTCAATTCATGCTTGGAGGCAAGGTATTCAGTTTTATCCATAAGATGATCCCATTAACATTATCCAAAAGGGAAAAAGTAAGTAAGATAAAAGAGAAAGGTCACTTTACCAAAGGAGAAGATGCCTTATTTTGACCTTATCTTGAGCTCTAGGATTATTTTAAGTAGTAAAATAAGAATTTTGCCCCAAAAGCTCATTAAAAAAATAGTTTTACAATGTGAGTAACCTCTCTTTGATTGCGTTCCAAAGCTTTAGGAAGATAGCAAAGTCATATCAAATAAACAAGCAAGGTCCTATAAAGTAACCTTGAAAAGAGGGACTACAAGAAAATCGCCAACTTTAATGTAATTCAACCAGAATTTACAATTGTGCTCCATGCTCTGGAAGCACCAGTCAGTAGAGGTTAGTCCCACAAACACCTAGAGTATGCCAGGCACTAAGAATATACAGTCCCAAACCTTAAGAAGTTATGTTTCAAAGGACATCTTCAAGACATCCAGGTCCCATACATACTCAATAAGTCCTTAAAAGAAGGAGACAGCCTTTTATTGAGTGCCCAAATGACAGATAAACCAACAAGAGCTAAAGGAATTTAGGGAAGGAAAGAAGAGATCCATATGAGTTAGCTGCTTCTACGTTTTAAAGGTTTTATGGACAGAGCAGAATTTAAGCTTGGCTTATGGATATATAAAGCATGGAGAGTCTGAAAGACGCAAGAAGGGCATTCAGGAAAGGGGGTAGTTGCACTAGGACATCATGAGCTAGCTCAGAGAGGCAGGAAGGGATATAAAGGTATTTTTTAAAAAATTTTTTTCCTTTATTGATTTTAGAGAGAGAGGAAGTGAAAGGGAGAGAGAGACAGAAACATCAATGAGAGAGAACATCAATTGGCTGCCTCCTGCATGCTCCCCACTGGGGATTGGGCCCACAACCTGGGCATGTGTCCTTGCTGGGAATTAAACCAGTGACCTCTTGGTGCATGGGTTGATGCTCAACCACTGAGCCACGCCAGCCAGACGGGATATAAAGTTTTAAAGGGGAGAAAGGAGGCAGGTCTAACCAGGCTTTGTACTACATAGATTTAGCAGCAAAAGATAAGATTCAAAAAGTAAGGTGGGTCCTGAATACATAGGGCCTTGAATTCCAGCAAGAGGAGTGCCTCCTTAATTTTATAGACAGTGAAGTAGTTTTGTAGATTTTTAAATAGGGAAGTAATATGACAAAGGCAGTGATTCTAGAAGATTAATTTGGTAGAAATATGTAGACAGATTTGAGGTTTAAGAAGAATGAAAGGACAAATTCAGTAGGTGATAAACAGGTGGGCAATATAAAAACCTGTATAGGTACTAACAAATATTCAGATATTTCTAAATTGCAACCAGATCACAGTGTACACATCCTATTAAGAAATTCCATCCTGGCTAGCGGTTAGAGCGTCAGCCCACGGACCAATGAGTCTCGAGTTTGATTCCTGTCAAGGGCACATACCTCGGTTGCGGTTCGTCCCCAATCCTGATTGGGGTTGTGCGGGAGGCAACAAGTCGATATGCCTCTCCTGCATCGATGTTTCTTTCTCTCTCCCTCTCTCTCTCTCTCTCTCTCTCCCCCTCCCTCCCTCCCACTCTGTCTGAAGAAAAAAAAAAAAAGAAATTCCACTCGCCCTGGCCGGTTTGGCTCAGCAGTTAGAGTGTCAGCCCGTAGACCACAGTCACGGGTTCGATTCTGATCAAGGGCATGTATGTTGGTTGCGATTCAGTCCCTGGCCCTGACTGGGTTCATGTGGGAGGCAACCAATTGATGTATCTCTCACATCAATGTTTCTCTCTCTCTTTCCTCCTTCCACTCTCTCTGAAAATAAATGGAAAAATATTCTCAGGTGAGGATTAAAAAAAAAAGGAGGTTAAACTGGTATATAACATTATATAAGTTTCAGGTGTACAACATTATGATTCAACATCTGCATACACTGTAAAGTGATCATCACCAAAAGTCTAGTTTCCATCCTTCACCATACAACTGACTCCCTTAACCCATTTCACTCTACCTCCCAACCCCCTTTCCCTCTGGTAACCACCAATCTATTCTCTGTATCTATGAGTTTGTTTTTGTCTTGTTTATTTGTGTGTTTTTAAGATCGCACATATAAAATCATACAGTAATTGTCTTTCTCCATCTGACTTATTTCACTTAGGATACTACTACTAAAACCCCAATAAAATATGGAGTAATTATAATACCAATATTGGTTCCTTTGTAAAATGTTAACAACAAGGGAAACAGTGCAGGGTATATGGAAACTCTCTGTCCTAGCTGCAACATTTTTGTAAACCTAATAAAACTATTGTAAAATAAAAATATTATTTAAGTATTTTTTAAATGGGCAAAAGATCTAAATAGACAATTATACCAAAGAAGATACATGAATGGAAGTACATGAAAAGGTGCTAAACATCATTAGTCATTGGAAAAATGCAAATTGAAACCACAGTAAGATACCACTACTCACTAACTAGGATGGCTATAATTCAAAAGAAAAACAATATACCAAGTGCTGGGAAGAAGTGAAGAAATTGGAACTCTCGTGTATTGATGGTGGGAATATGATATGGTACAGCCACTTTCAAAGATAGTCTGGCAATTTTTTAAAAACTTAAACATGCTTACCCTGTGTGACCCAGCAATTCTACTCCTAGGTATCCACCCAAAAGAAATGAAAACATATGTCCAAACAAAGACACAAATGTTCATAGCAGTGTTTTTCATAATAGTAAAAAATTGAAAATGAGCCAAATGTCCATCACCTGGTGAGAAGATAAATAAAACATGGTCTATTCATACAATGGGGTATTTTCAGTATTGAAAATGAATGAACTATTGATACTTGCTACAACATGGATAATCCTCAAAAATATTATGCTAAATGAAAGATCCAGAAATAAAGACTACATATTATATTATTGTGTTTATATGAAATTTCCAGAAAAGGCAAAACTATAGACAGGAAGTATATCTGTGGTTGCCTTAAGGCTACAGGTGGGGAGCTGGGATTGACTACAAATGGATAAGAGAAAACTTCTTTGGATGATGGGAATATTCTAACCTGAATGGTGGTGATGATTGTAAAACTTTAGTAAATATAAATTTACTAAAAATAGTTTAACTGTCACAGTGGATGAATCTTATGATATGTAAATTATACATCAAGAAAACTGTTTGAAGGAAAAAAAAGACAAATCTAAACCTACAATGAGATATTGCATCACACCCTTAGGGTAAAATAAAAATAAAAATAAAATAAAAATAAAACAAAAATGTAGGGTCTCAAAGAGAGCAGTATTATTCAGAACAGCCAAAAGTTGGAAGTGACCCAAATGTCCACTGACAAAGGGATGGACAAGCAAATTGTGAGATATTTATTTTTCAGCCTTAAAAAGGAAGTAAATCCTGATACATGGTACAACCTGGACGAACCTTGAGGACATTATGCTAAGTGAAATAAGACAGTCACACACAAAAATTGTGTGTATTTTTTTTCCACTTATACGAGGTATCTAAAGTAGTCAAATTCAAAAATACACAGTAGAATGGTGGTTTACCAGGGGCTTGTGGTAAAAGGGGAGTTCATGTTTAATGAATATGTTTCAGATTTGCACGTTGAAAAAGTTCTGGCGATCTATTTCACAACAATGTAAATATACATAACACTACTAAGCTGTACACCTGAAAATGGTCAAGATGATA
This sequence comes from Tadarida brasiliensis, assembly GCA_030848825.1. Classification (NCBI taxonomy): domain Eukaryota; kingdom Metazoa; phylum Chordata; class Mammalia; order Chiroptera; family Molossidae; genus Tadarida; species Tadarida brasiliensis. The sequence continues at coordinate 63,764,964 of CM061270.1, read as the reverse complement.
AACTTTATGTTTTGTGTACTTTACCATAATAAAAAAAGAAAAGAAAACCAAGGGATAGTGTTTGGGTGATGCTAGATTTGGAGTTTAAAAGCAGAGTGCTTTATGGTTGTATAGTGGTAGACAGAGAAAAATACCAAGGGGAGGGTAAAACTCAGCAGACCAAAGTCACAGCCACTTTTAAACAATTACTCTCCTAGGATTAAACCTTGAGTTTTGTTGTATTAAATAATGCTGTTTCTCCTTACTGTACCACAATCACCACATATGCTGGTCATCTGACCACCCCTCACTATCACATACACCCAAAGGTACCATGCACAAATACTCCAGGTGTGGGTTTGTGAGGGTAGGCAAGCTCTCCCCTCCCCCAGTATGCACAAACTTTGAAGTTCAGGCAAAAATCATATCCTATTTCTAGGACTATCTTACATGACCCTTAGTATAGGCTCTCTTTGTGCTCCATCTTTCTTCTTTGGAGAGATATACTTCCAGGGCTAGAAAGTGACCCTACATCCAGAAGAGAATGCTTCTGGCACCACCAGCCTGAAATGAGCTAAACTAACAACACCCTAACTGGGACCGAGTAAAGCTTAAGACTGAGAGCACCTTGTATTCCACGGTTGCTTGGTTTTCAAAATCATCCCAGCAAAACACAAGACAGAATTAGTATGAGTTGTGACCGAAGAGCAGTGTAAGAGGCTTCACATTCCAGGCAATATGAATAGGAGAATGGAAAACAGCTTTTCTTTTCTCAAAAGGTCAAATTAGATAGACCTGAAATTTTGGTGTCTGATGACCCACTGGTGAGCAGATTATGTCACCATGTCTAGATTTTTCAAAATTATTAAAGCAAAATGCCAGATAGAATTAATATCTGACAAGCTATGATCTAAGAGTCAAAGTGTAACACCTACCCGTTGGAAATAGCTCAAAATTATAACCTTCCAAATAGGTTCAGTCTCAAGAGATCACGATACCCAGAAAAAATCTGATATGCCTTTCAAGTGACTAGAACATCAGACTCACCTAGTGATCTGGAGAGAAGTATCATCTTGTCAGTTTCCTCAACTAAGACTCTATGCTCAGCACCAGGCACAGAGCCCCAGTCACACCACCTTCAGTCAACACTAATGAAGACAGTAATTTCAATTCAGACCAATTTACCAATATTCTAAATTCTGTAACATCCCACATTTGGGAATATAGTAAAGTCAGTTAACTCTTTGAAAAGAATTGGTTTATTAAAAAAATTGCAGCCCAGCCAGTGTGGCTCAGTGGATTAAGAGGTCCCAGTTCGATTTCTGGTCAGGGCACATGCCAGGGTTTTGGGCTCGATCCCCGGTGCAGGGTGTACAGGAGGCAGCTGATCGACATTTCTCACATCGATGTTTCTATCTCTCTCTCCCTCCCTCTCTCTCTAAAAAAATCAATAAAAACATATTTTAAAAAAAAATTGCAAACAATGAGGCATTCAGTTTGGTACATGACAATCAGCCAGAACCACCTGTGTCACAAAAGCCATTTCCAACTCCCAAGTCATCCATCATTTTAAAAGAAGTGTCACAAAAATGTGCTTTATTAATTAAACCACTTAAACAAGAAGTTAGACCTGGTTTTTCATAGGGTTAAAAATGGTCTTACATTATTACTGGTCTGGTGAATTTCTATTGATCTACTTAAAGTTATTATGAAGAAAAACAAAATAGGCAGAATAGTCATGTTATAGTACCAGAGTTCACAAACACTGAAAGCACCAGATATTTCAAGCACAGCTGTCTAATGTTAAAAAAAATCTATAAGGTTGGTATAGGAATAAAACAACAAAGACAACAGATATGTTTTGGTCAAATCAAAGTAATGCAAGAATCTCCGGTCAAGAAGATGGCATAGGTAAACGCGGTATTGCTTCCTCCCACAACCACACCAAAATTACAACTAAACTACAGAACAAACATCCTTCAGAACCTGATATCAAGCTGAATGGAAGTCCTACAACTACGAAATTAAAGAAGCAGCCACATGGAGACTGGTAGGAAAGGCGAGGCGGAGACAGGCGGGTTCCACACCCACATGTGACGGATAAAATTCAAGAGGGTACCTTGGCTGGGAAAGTCTTCCCTGAGGAGCAAGGGGTCCCCATCGTACACCAGGCCCCCAGCTCAGGTTCCAGTTCCAGGAAGAGAAGTCCCATAACTTCTGATTGTAAAAACCAGCGGGAACTGAGGCTGAGGGAGGCTGAAGCTGCTGGAGCCCCAGGCAGTTCCTCTTAAAGGGCCCCGCGAGGACTTACTCGGACTCACTCCTTCTGGACTTCAGCATGGAGAGGCAGTTTGAAAGGCACCAGAGACATACGGGGAAGAACTGAGTTGTTTGGCATCGGGGCAAGGGCTGGAGAGGCAGCCTTCTCCCAGACAGACCTGCTGTCCCAGGCCATCGTTCCTTTGTTGAGCCCTTCCCCCACAGGACAAGCAGATGGGCGCCATATCTGGACTCCAGCAACTTGACTCACACTGTTTCCCCGGCCCTGGCGATTCCCTGAGGCCCTGCCCCACCCCACTTTTGGGCCCACCCAACCTGTTGTCAGTGGCTTTACCGAAGGACTGGCCTGTTTTGGTTTCTGCTTCAGATTTTCCTAAAATCTCTCAAACAAGCAGCATCTGGCCACAGAGAGCCCCATACCTCTCGGTAAGTGGCTCTAGGCCTGGCACTAGAAGCAGCCAGCCTTGGTTCACAGCTGGGCTTTGTCTGGACATCTCCAGGCCCAGCACAAACAGCAGCTATCAGCAGATCGCTTTGTAGCTTATGCCTGGTGGCCCCGGGTAGAACACAGGCTGTGGCTGACCTTGCCCCAGAGCCAGCATACCCAGTGGTCAGCTTCAGACCATATTAAAGCAGCACCACCCAACCATTTCCACAAATGACACACTCAAGGAATGGACTCAGTGGGTACCAGAGCCCTGCTGAAGTAAGTCTTGCTCTGTGTGGTGGGCCCCTGCACAGCTGATCATCCAAGGTAGTCAGAGGTCAGTGGTCAGTGGGCACAGCTAGTCCTTGCAGCTGATAAGCCTGAGTAAAATCCTTCCATAGACGTGCCAACAGCAATCAAGACTCAATTACAACAGAATGGTGTAAAGTCCACATGAGAGGCGCACATAATCTCAGTCACAAAGACTCAATTTTGCCACAGTAACCTGAAAGCAGGCATAGAGAAGATGTAAATGAAAAAATGTGGATGTATCCCAATAAAACTTTATTTATGGACATTAAAATTTGAATTTCATATAATTTTCACAAAATATTATTCTTCATTATTTCACAAAATATTCTTTTTCTTTCTGTTCAACCATTCAAAAAATATAAATCATTTCTAGATCATGGGCCACACAAAAATAGATGACAGGCTGGATTTAACCTGTGGGCTATAGTTTGCCAACCCATTTAAGGGAATTTGATCAATCACAGATTGTCCAATGGGACACTGGTCCTGCTCTTCCTTGCCGGAATTCAGATGAATAAATACATTAAGCCTAAACACCAGGATGTTTGGCTTTCTTTCAAAATTAATACCATAAACTGAAATGTAATGGGATGCAAAGATGGCAGTAGTGTAGGTGAAAGCTACACTCACCTTCTCCCAGGACCAAACAGGAAGCACAGCTAAATTAAAAAACAATGATCCTGAATAACCAACTGAAAACTAACTGAAGAGGAGTCTTATAACCAAGGATTTACAGAAGATGTCACATTGAGACTAGTAGGAAGGGCAAAGATGTGAAAAGGGCTGGCTCTGCTCCCACAGACTGGCTGAGATTTTAGCTGCAGGGGGTTCCCCCAGAACACCAGAGCTGGGAAGAGGTGCCCAATAACATCTGGCTGTGAAAAGCAGCAGAGTTTCTGTCCAGTTAAAGATGGAAGTCCCTACAGACACAGGGACCCTCTTAAAGGGCCAACACACACAATTTCGTTTGCAGTCCCTCACTCTGGGCTCCAGCAGAGGGAGGGTGGAGCAGACTAGATACGCCTGAGGGGAGTCTGGGATTTGTGGCTCAGAGAAGGCTAGGGGACATGCGCCAGGTTCTCTGTACTGAGTCATTCTTCCATTCCACAGATGCCATCTTTCTTGTGTGGAGCAATCCACTCTGTAGCAACAGCCTGAGGGAAAGCAATTGCCCCACATACTGGACTCCCTCTCTCCTTACCCTGCAGAACTTAGGCCCTGATAGGGAATCAACTGCCACCCTGGCCAGTTTGGCTCAGCAGTTAGAGTGTCGGCTCATGGACCAAAGAGTCACGGGTTCAATTCCAGTCAGGGGCTGTACCTTAGTAGCGGTTCAATCCTGGCCCTAGTCGGGGTTGTGCAGGAGGCAACCAATAGATGTGTCTCTCTAACATCAGTCTCTCTCTGTCTCTTTCCCCCTCCCTCCCACTCTGTCTGAAAATCAATGGAAAAATATCCTTGGGTGAGGATTTAAAAAAAAAGAAAAAAGGAGTCAACTGCCTTGGCCAGGGTGTAGAGGTCTGAGCAGACTCAGGGGCTGTCAGTGACTAAGTTGTGTGACTTTGGGATGAGGGCCATTCCACCCACTTTCCCATGAACCTGACCGGTGCTTCTGCCTCACAGGAGATCCAACAGAACCACCCTCCTGGCTTCCGGCAGACCCAACCTCCAGAGGCTGCATCCGCCCAACTCCTAGTGCTTCCCTCCTAATAAGTTTGGGGCAAAATGCAGGACAGACTGAGTTGTGTGGCTCTGGGGCGGGGACCACAGCCACCACCTTCCCTAAGGCCTGACTGGCACCACCCCCTCACAGGAGATCCACGAGCCCCATCGTCTGGATTCCACCAAAGGCTCTTTCAGTGACTGAGCCCAACAAGCAGCTGGCAGGCGGAGGCAGGTGAAGGTGGATCTCAGGGTGACTTGGGACTTTTGATGACCTGCCCCTGGGCCCAGTGCTGGAAAAAGCCAACCTTGCAGCACAGCTTGTTCCTTCCGCACACACCCAAGCCCAGCAGAAGCACTCACAAACTGTGGAGCACTTGTAGCTCCAAACAGGTTGCCAAGGGCCAGGCACAGATAGTGTCTAATATTGGCCTGCACCAGAATGCCTCCCAAGAGGCACAGAAACAACACACCCAGTGATCAGCTTCAGGCAACATCAGAGCAGGATCCAATAAGCTTCGCAAACAGAATATCCAAAGGGAAATGTCAGCAGGCACCAAACCCTGCTGAAGCAAATTCCACTTCGTGTGGTCAGCACTTGCACAGCAGTTCTCATGCCATGGTCAGGGTTGAGCTTCACAATCAGCCAGCCTGCAGGTCGATCCCATGCACGAATTGGCCAATAGCAATCAAGACTCAATTACAGCCCTGGCCGGTTTGGCTCAGCGGTGAGAGCATCAGCCCGCGGTTCAGAGAGACCCGGGTTCGGTTCCCACTAAGGGCATGTAACTTGGTTGCAGTTTGTCCCCGGCCCTGGTTGGGGTTGTGTGGGAGGCAGCCACTCAATGTGTCCCTATCATGTCGATGTTTCTCTCTCTCTCTCTCTTCCTCTCACTCTAACTGAACAAAATGGAAAAAAGTCCTCGGGTGAGGATAAAGAAAAAAAAAGACTCAATTACAATAGGAGGGCCCACATAACCCATACAAGGGACATTCCTAGAGCACCCAGCTCAGGTGATTAAGGAGACTGCACCACTAGGTCCCCCATACTACAAAAGGCCACCCATGAAGACTGGGAGTCATAGCAGATCTATCTAATATATAGAAACAAACACAAGGAGGCAGCCAAAATGGGGAGATAAAGAAACATGCTCCAAATAAAAGAACAGAACTCTCCAGAAAAAGAGCTAAATGAAATGGAGGCAAACAATTTATCAGATACAGAGTTTAAAGTAATGGTTATAAGGATGCTCATGAAAAAGGGCACAGAAAACATAAAAAAGGACTGAAATAAAGAATACAATATCTGACATCAAGAATACACTGGTAGGCCCTGGCTGGTTTGGCTCAGCAGTTAGAGCGTCGGCCCTCGGACCAATGAGTCGTGGGTTCAATTCCAGTCAAGGGTACATACCTCGGTTGCAGTTCATCCCCGGTCCCGGTCGGGGTTGGGTGGGAGGCAACCAGTCCATGTGTCTCTCTCACATCGATGTTTCTCTCTCTCTCTCTCCCCCTCCCATTGTATCTGAAGATAAATAGAAAAATATCCTCAGGTGAGGATAAAAAAAGAATACACTGGTAGGAATAAACATTTGGTTAGATGAAGCACAGGACTGAATCAGTGATTTGGAAGACAAGATAGAAAAGAATACCCAATCAGAGAAGCAAAAAGAAAAAAGAATTTTTAAAAATGAGGATAGTTTAAGGGACCTTTGGGACAACATGAAGCATAACATCCATATCATAGGGGTACCAGAAGGAGAAGAAAGACAGCAAGGGATCAAGAACCTTTTGGAAGAAATAATATGACCGAAAACTTCCCTTACCTGGTAAAAGAAAAAAGACACAGAAGTCCAGGAAGCACAAACAGTCCCAAACAAGATGAATCCAAAGAGGCCAACACCAAGACACATCATAATTAAAATGGCAAAGGTTTAAATAAAGACAGAGAGAATCTTAAAAGCCATAAGAGAAAGACAGTTAGTTACCTACAAGGGAGCTCCCATAAGACTGTCAGTTGATTTCTTAACAGAAACATTTCAGGCCAGAAGGGAACGATATGAAATAATTAAAGTGATAAAGAGCAAGGACCTACAAACAAGACTACTTTATCCAGGAAAGCTATCATTTAAAACTGAAGGAGAAATAAATAGTTTCCCAGACAAGAAAAAGCTAAAGGAGTTTGTTAGCACCAAACCAGTATTACAAGAAATGTTAAAGGGCCTGCCTTAAGAAGAAGAGCCCTGGCTGGTTTGGCTCAGCGGTTAGAACGTCAGCCTGCAGACTGAAGAGTCACAGGTTCAATTTCAGTCAAGGGCATGAACCTCATTTGCGGTTCGGTCCCTGGCCTTGGTTGGGGTCGTGCGGGAGGCAGCCAGTTGGTGTGTCTCTCTCACATCGATGTTTCTCTCCCCTCCCCACTCTATCTGAAGATAAATGGAAAAATATCCTAGGGTGAGGATTTAAAAAAGAAGAAGTAGTAGTAGTAGAAGAAAAAGGAGAAGAAAAAGGAGGAAAAGGAGAAGAAGAAAAAAAAACCAGAGGAACATAGTTAAAAGAATAAAATGGCAACAAATATGTACCTATCGATAATCACTTTAAATATAAATGGCTTAAATGTTCCAATCAAGAGACATAAGATAGCTGAATAAGTAAGAAAGCAAGACCTATATATATATGCTGTCTACAAGAGTCCCACCTTAAAACAAAAGATACACACAGACTAAAAGTAAAGGGATGAAAAAAGATATTTCATGCAAATGGTAAAAAAAAAAAAAAAACAGCTTGGAAAGACTACAGTAAGAGACAAAGAGGGACACTACAGAATGATGAAAGGAGCAATATAACCATTGTAAACATTTATGCACCAAAGAGAATATAACCATTGTAAACATTTATGCACCCAACATAGGAGCATCTAAATATATAAAGCAACTCTTGATGGACATAAAGGGAGAGAATGACAGTAACATAGTCATAGTGGGGGATTTTAACACCCCACAGACATCAATGGATAGATCTTCCAGACAGAAAACCAACAAGGAAATGGTGGCCATAAATGACACACTAGATCAGATGGATTTAATTGGTATCTTTAGAGCATTTCACCCTTAAGTAGCAGAATATACATTCTTTTCAAGTGCACATGGAACATTTTCTAGGATAGACCACCTGTTAGGACACAAAACAAGTCTCAACAAATTTAAGAAGAAATCAGTTGAATTTTTATACACAAATAATGAACTACCAGAAAGGGAAACTAAGAAAACAATCCCATTTACAATTGCTTCAAAAAAAAAAATGCCTAGGAATAAATTTAACCAAGGATGTAAAAGACCTGTACTTGGAAATTATAAGGCACCGAAGAAAGAAATTGAAGAAGATATAAATAAGTGGAAGCATATACTGTGTTCATGGACAGAAAGAATTAACATCATTAAAATGTCCATATACCTAAAGCAATCTATAGATTCAATGCAATTCCTATCAATATACCAACAGTGTATTTCACAGAACTAGAACAAATATTACAAAAACTTATATGGAACCAAAAAAGACCCCTAATAGCCACAGCAATCTTAAGAAAAACAAAGTTGGCCCTGGCCGGTTTGGCTCAGCGGTTAGAGCGTCGGCCTGCGGTCCAGAGAGACCTGGGTTCGGTTCCCGCTAAGGGCATGTACCTCGGTTGCAGTTTGTCCCCGGCCCTGGTTGGTTGTGCGGGTGGCAGCCACTCGATGTGGCCCTTTCACGTCGATGTTTCTCTCTCTCTCTCTTCCTCTCTCTCTCTCCTACTCTATCTGAGCAAAAAATGAAAAAATGTCCTCGGGTGAGGATAAAAAAAAAAAAAAAAAGAAAAACAAAGTTGGAGCACTCATGCTACTTGATATCAAACTATACTATAAGGCCATAGTAATAAAAACAGCACGGTACTGGCATAAAAACAGATATACAGATCGATGGAACAGAATAGAGAGCTCAGAAATAAACCCACTCCATTATGGTCAATTAATATTTGACAAAGAAGGCAAGAAAATACAGTGAGGTAAAGACAGTCTATTCAGAAATTGGTGTTGAGAAAATTGAACAAAGATGTGCAAAAAAAAAAAAAAGACACTACACTACCTTCTTACACTATACATAGGAATAAACTCAAAATGGATTGAAGATTTAAATGTTAGACTTGAAACCATAAAAATCCTATAAGAAAACATAGGCAGTAAAATCTTGGACATTTCTCGAAGCAATATTTTTTCTGATATATCACCTCGGGCAAGGGGAACAAAAGAAAAAATAAACAAATGGGACTACATCAAACTAAAAAGGTTTGGCACAGGCAAAGAAAACCATCAACAAAATGAAAAGATAACCCACTGAACAGACCATATTTGCCAATGATACATCTGATAAGGGCTTAATACCCAAAATTTATAAGGAACTTATAAAATTCAACACGCAAAAAAACAAACAATCCAATTAAGAAATAGGCAAAGGACTTGAATAGACACTCATCCAAAGAGGACATACATATGAAAGGATGCTCAATGTCACTAATCATCAGAAAATGCAAATTAAAACCACAATAAGAGCCCTGGCCAGTGCAGCTCAGTTGGTTGGAGCATCCTCCTGTGCACCTTGCACCAGAAGGTTGTGGGTTCAATTCCCAGTCAGGGTACATGCCTGGGTTGTGGGTTTAATCCCGGATGGGGTATGTGGGGAGGGGCCAACCAATCAATGTTTCTCTCTCTCCCTTCCTCCCTCTCTAAAATGAATTAAAAAAAACAATGAGATATCACCTCACACCTGTCAGAATGGCTATCATCAATAAATCAACAAACAACAAGTGCTGGCAAGGATGTGGAGAAAAGGGAACCCTCGTGCACTGTTGGTGAGAATGTAGACTGGTGCAGCCACTGTGGAAAGCAGTATGGAGTTACCTCAAAAAAATTTAAAATGGAACTGCCTTATGACCTAGCAATTCTACTTCTGGGAATATATGCAAAGAAACTCGAAACACTAATTCAAAAGAATATATGCACCCCTATGTTCATTGCAATGTTATTTATAATAGCCAAGATTTGGAAGCAACCCAAATGCCCATCAGTAGATGAGTGGATTTAAAAAAAAAAAAAAAAAGCTGTATTTACACAATGGAATACTACTCAGCTGTAAAAAACAGAAGGAAACCTTACCTTTTGCGACAGCACGGATGAACCTGGAGAGTATTATGGTAAGTGAAATAATCCAGTCAGAGAAAAACAAGTACCATATGATTTCACTTATATGTGGAATCTAATGAACAAAATAAACTAATAAAGTAGAGACAGACTCATGGATACAGAGAACAGACTGAAAGAGGAAGGAATGGGGGGTGGGTGAGAAGAATGAAGGTATTAAGCAAAGAAAAAAAAAAGACTCATGGACACAGACAACAGTAGGGTGATTGTCAGAGGGAAGGGGTGTGGGGAAAGGTAGAAGAGTAAATGGGGGATAAATGGTGATGGAAGAAGACTTGACTTGGAGTGGTAAACACACAATACAATATACAGATGGTGTATTGTAGAAGTTTATACCTGAAACCTATATAATTTTATTAACTAATGTCACCCCAATAAATTCAATAAAAAAAGAAATGCAATGGTGATTAACCACTAATTAAATTAGGTATAAGGACTATGTGGTTAGATAATTAGATCTTAAGCAATAGCAAAATGCTTGAAATTAGGATAGCAGAGGGTCTATCAGAAACATCAAGAGCTGGATGGTTTATGAAAATATTTTGACCAAAAGAAACAACTAATTTCTTTCAGAGACTTAGAAGTAGGAAAAGTTGCTAGAGTGTTGATGATAGGTGAGTTGGTTTTGTTTGAGATTTATTTGACAAATCTTGTTTACTTAATATTCTCAACTCACTATGAAAATAATGCAATGAACCAATCAAGGAAATATGCCTGACATCTAGTGGACATTTTAGGTACTGTAGCTATGTGACTGGTATTTTCTGAAGAAACATAAAAGGGTGAAGAAATGTAGCGGGTGGGCTACATGACTATTTATATAAATCACATTTAGTGTCATTCATTCATTCTATGTATACTTTAAGTGCCTACCGTGCACCAGGCACTATTTTAGGCACTGGGAATTCAGTGAAGACCAAAACAGAGTCCCAGCCTTTGTGAAGTTGACATTTTTGTGATATGATTTACTTTATTCTGAGGAAAAGACTTTAAAAGTTTAAAATACAGTATTTATGGTATCCTAACCTCTTAAAGCACTTTCAGATACATTATTCTTAACAATATCCTGAGATAATTAAGTTTTATTATCAATGGTTTAACAGAAAAGCAAACTGATGTCTCTTGATTTTTTTGATCTCTCTGGATTTTTAATCCAGTTTTTCTTCTATCATTTCATATTGCCTCCCTTCTATTTTTCAACCACCCAAATTACAGTCATTCAATGTTCTCTCTTTATTCTAAAACTAACCATGGGGTTCAAACAATGGTTCCATTACTGTATGTTCCTGTAACATTTTTTCCTGGGTCAGCATGTTAGGAAACTAAGGTGCAATGGAAAGAAAGCTGAGCATGGGTTAGGAGCCCTAGGCTCTAGTCCCAACTTCATTACACTGTAGCTGTGTGCTTGGGAAGGTTATTCAATCTTGCCAATGCTGTTTCCTGATCTGTTATGGGTTGATGACATTTATACTGCCAAGGTTAAGGAAAAGGTGAGCAAACGGTTTGGAACACTGTGGGTACTCCATAAATATCAAGAACTCTTGAATCTTAAATTTGTGAGGCTCTGAATAAATCTCTATGTCAAAAACTAAATGTAGCCCTGGCTGGTTTGGCTCAGCGGTTAAAGTGTCCGTCCGCGGACCAAAGCATCGTGGGTTTGATTCCCAGTCAAGGGCACGTACCTGGGTCGCAGGTTTGACTTCTGGCCTTGGTTGCGGTCATGTGAGAGGCAACCAGCCAATGTATCTCTCTCACATTGATGTCTCTCTCTCTCTCTCCTCCTTTCCCTTCCTCTCTCTCTAAAAATCAATAAAAATGTATTTTTAAAAAAAGGAAATGTAAGCAATTGACACTACAATATACTTTATCTCTGAATTTCAATTCCTATGCCAAATTTCCATTTAGGTTTTAATTTTATTTCTGGATATGCAATAATGGTAAAACCCATGATTTTTTTATGTCACAACCTTTTCTCCATCTCCATTACCACCCTGATAGTTCAAACCACTATCAACTGTCATCTGGCTAATGGAAAAACAAAAAACAAAAAAACCTCAGCAGGCTCTTCCTTTTCACTCTTGTTCCACTGCCTGTTCTCATACAACAGGCAATAATTTTTCTTAAATGCAAATTCAACATGTCCCTCCTCCTATCTAAAACCCTTCAGTTTGGGATAATGTCCAAAACCTCAGCTGGCCTTTGCCAACCTCTGCAGCCTTCCTGCTGCCCTCTGCCCTAGCTCCCCCTCTGCTGGGAATGCTCCTCCCAATGCCCTCTACCTGCCTAATCCCTATTCATAGTTTAAGCTTCACCATAAATGTTATTCTTCACAAAAGCCTTTTTTAAACTGCCAATAAGATAATGAAAGACCGTAAGGTAAAGGCATCTTGTTAGAAAATTACATATGGAGGACAAATATGTGATTTGTATGATTTCTCAGAGCTTCAAAGTATCAATTGCTAAAAGGAAGGCAAAATTAAAACTGCAACAAAATCATCAAGAAAATAATGGAGTTGGGACAAATGGCTATCCATCTTGAAAAAAAAACAACTTAAATCCTATCTCATTTCTGATAACAAAAAGAAAAAAAAAAATCCAGAAATGAGAAATTTTTTATAGACAGAGGTATTTTTCTATTATCTTGAAGTGAAAATATTGTTTTAAATATGAAAGGGAAGCCATAAACCATGAAGAAAAAAAATTAACAAATTTGATCTTTAATTAAGCTAAAATTTTGAGTAAGAAAAATAAAGTTAAGAGACACTGACAAATTCAGAAAAATTTTGCAGCATGTTTGACAAAAGTTTATTTCAGTAATAATACTGAATGTAAACTGTAATTGAAAAATAAAATTTCAAAAAATAGAAAAAAAATTCAGCTTACAATTTACAAGAAACATACTGGAAACCCAAGGACACAGAAAAGTTGAAAGCAAAAGGATGGGAAAATTATATCTGGCACATAACTGGCAAGAGATATTAAAAGACATTACTAGCAGATAAAATAGACCTGAGAACAGCCCTGGCTAGTTTGGCTCAGTGGTTGGAGCGTTGGCCCGCGGACTGGAGAGGTCTGGGTTTGGTTACCGCTAAGGGCATATACCTCGGTTGCAGTTTGTCCCTGGCCCCGGTTGGGGCTGTGTGGGTGGCAACCAATCGATGTGTCTCTCTCGCATCGATGTTTCTCTCTCTCTCTCTTCCTCCCTCTCTCCCTCCCACTCTATCTGAAGATAAATGCAAAATAAGAAATGTCCTCAGGTGAGGATAAAAAAATAAATAAATAAATAAATAAATAAATAAATAAATAAATAAATAAAAATAGACCTGAGAACAAACAGAATTATCAGGAATAGAGTCACTACATAAAAATATATTTTCAATTTCCTAGTGAAATGTATAATTTGGAAGAAGTAAATAAGGCTATAGAAGATTTGAGCAACATGATTAACAAACTTGATTTCATGGACATACAATCAGTCATTTACCATAAATTCTGCAACCAACATGCATAGGATAAATGTTATTTTCAAATTTACTTGGAACATGATAAAAACTAGATTATATGTCAGATAATAAGTATGTATAACAAATTTGAACGAACTGAATATTGTAGACCAAAATGAAATTAAACTAAAAATTAATAACAAAAAGGGAACTAGAAAACCCCCGTATATTTGGAAATTAAGAAAGTCTACTTCTCAAAGAAGAAATCATAACAGAATTGAGAAAATATTTAGGACTAAATTTAAAAATTACATGATAAACCTTGGGACGCTACTCAGGCAGTGGTTAGAGAAATTAATAGCCTTAAATGCTTATATTAGGGGGAAAAACACCTGAAATGAGTAAACTACCATGTCTTTAAAGAAGTTAGAAAAAGACTAGCAAAAGAAACTCAAAGAAATTATAACAAAAGAAATAATAAAGATAAGAGTGAAAGTAAATGAAATAAAAAAATATAATATATACAATAAGAGAATCATCAAAACCAAAAATTTGTCCTCTGATAGTCCAACAGATTAGACAAACCTCTGGCAAGATTTTTCAAAGAATAAAAAAGAGAGAGAAAAACCATAAATATAGTAAAGTAGAAATGAAAAAGGGACATTAGTACACATACTATACATCAAATATTACAAACTTTGTGCCAATAACTTTGAAAATTTAGAAGAAACTGACAAATTCCTACAAATATAAAAAGTTCCAAAATGATTCAAAAAGAAATAAAAATAGTCATATAAATATTTTTTAAAATTGGAATTAACTGGCCCTGGCCAGTTTGGCTCAGCGGTTAGAGCATCGGCCCCGGACCAGAGAGTCTCGGGTTCGGTTCCTGCTAAGGGCATGTACCTCGGTTGCAGTTTGCCCCGGTCCCAGTTGGGGTTGTGTGGGTGGCAACCACTCAATGTGTCTCTCTCACATCAATGTTTCTCTCTCTCTCTCTCTCTCTCTCTCTCTCTCTCTCTCTCTTCCTCTCTCTCTTCTTCCCTCTCTCCCTCCTGCTCTATCTGAAGATAAATGCAAAAATGTCCTCAGGTGAGGATTAAAAAAAAAAATGAAATTAACTGTTAAAAAATCTCCCCACAGCTGGCTGGTGTGGCTCAGTGATTTTTAAGTGTCAACCCGTGCACCAAAAGGTCGCCAGTAAAGGGGGTCAGTCAGATAGTGGTGGTGGTAAGCTTTGTGGCTAAAGTGTTTCCTTAGCGTCCACTTTTCTCTGCTTTATTGCCTGCCCCCTGCATCCAAAGGTACTTCTCTTTATTTATTTAAAAGGGCCCGGCTGATGTGGCAGTGGTTGAGCATCGACCCAAGCACAAAGAAGTCGCCAGTTCGATTCCCGGTCAGAGCATGTGCCCAGGTTGTGAGCCCGATCCCCAGTGGGGAGCATGCAGGAAGCGGCCAATTGATGTTCTCTCTCATCGATGTTTCTATTTCTCTCCCTCTCCCCTCCTTTCTCTCTAGAATCAATAAAGAAAAATTATTTAAAAAAAAAATCTCCCCACAAAGAAGGCTAAGGGGCAACAATTCCAATCTTAAACAAGCTCTTCTAAAAAATATAAAAAGAGAGAATGCTCCTCAACTTTTTTTTTTAATTAATTTATTTTTGTTACAGATGTTCCTCCTTTCCCTCCTGCAGATACCCTCCTCCCTATCCAGCCCTGCTCCTCAACTTTTTAAAGAAAGCAAACTAGGCAAACTTTGTCCTAAAGACAAAAAAAAAAAAAAAAAAAAAAAAAAAGAACAGGAAATTACAGAACAATTTAACTCATAAACATAGGAAAAAGCTAAACAAAATAAAATCTAGCAGTGTATTAAAAGGAGAGTAAATTTACATTTATTCCAGGATTGTTTAAGAAAAAAAAATAATGTAATTACTACATTAATAGAAAACAACTCATATGATCATCTCAATTAATGCAGAAAAAGTCTTTAATAAAATTTGACATCTATTCATGACAATAAGAAAGCAGTCTTAGCAAACTAGGAATAAAAGGAAACCTCTTCTACCTGATAAACAGTTTATACAAAGACCACATCAAATAACATACTAAATGAATGCTGAAAGCATTCTCTTTGGGATTAGTAATAACACAAGAATGCCTATTAAACCACTTCTATTCAATATTGTACTGGAAGTTCTAGCCAGTACTATAAGACCAAACAAAAAGAAAAGTATGATTAATGCTTAAGAGTATAAGGAGTGGGAGAAAGGAAACAAAGCTGTCACTACTTGCAGGTGATATAATTATTTAGAGAAAATCCAAAACAATCTGAGTACAAATTAGTAGAATTAATGAGCAGCTAAGCAAGATGACTACATAGTGGATTAAAATACAAAACCAATTTGCATTTCCATACACCAGCAACAAACAATTAAGGCACATAATTTCAAAAAAGGTACCATTTGTACAACTGCATACATTTGCCAAAACTCAGCGAATTGTACACTTAAAGTGGGTGTATTTTATTGCATGTAAATTATATCTTTAAAAAACTGTAGGAAAGAAAGGTACCATTTATAACAGCAATAACAAATGTAAAGTACACAAGAATTAATCTAATATATAAGACCTTTCTGGGGAAAATTATACAATTCTACTGGAAGGCATAAAAGGATATTTAAATAAATGGAAAGACATAACACTCATAACATTAATGGAATAAAAGATTTAATATTGTAATATCAATTTCCCCAATTTGATCTTTAGATTCAATGAACAGTTGATCAAAATCCAACAAAATTTTATGAGGAACTCAATAAACTGATTCTAAACTTTATATTAAAGAACAAAGAATAGACAAGACACTCTTAAAAAAAGATTACTTAATCCTAGGTCAGTGGGGAAATGATGGATTATCCAATAAATGGCTCTGAGACAAGTTATTATTCAAAAGCAAAGAGAAAAAGGGAATTACATATTCTATATCACACTACACACAAAAATCTACTTCAGATGAATTAAAGACATATGTGATAGGAACATCCTCAAAACTCAAAAAGGAAAAAGAGAGAGAGAAAACCACCACAATGTTGGGACAGACAAGGATTTTTTTTTTTAATTAAAAAAAAAAGTAACATAAAAAAACTAATCAAAATGGGAAAAAATTAACAAATTTAACCCCCAAAATGGATTACCAACAATAGGTCAAATTCACTCTGGAAAAAGCATTTTTTTTCCCCAGCAAGAAGAAGAAAGTAATGAGAAACTCAAGGAAATACAACAGTCAGAAACTCAATGCAATTATAAAGTCAACAGGCATGATTGTGAGCAATCAGTGTTTTGCAAGAAAGAAGTTCCCATTTGAACTCTGATGAGAGAACAAGTGCACAGGGATCATGAAATTGGAACCACACAGAAGAACATACAGAATCACAGCACATTGTTTGACTTTGTAATAAGTGGTATTAACTGTAAATGCTGTTATTTGGTTTTCACTTTTAGATTTAACCCCTACTAAATCTCAGAAGACTTACACAGAAGAGAACAGAAATATCATCAGTTTTGACAATATAAAAGTAAGAGCACAGATGACGGAAGTTAGGTGGCAAAAGGAGATGGGAGAAATAGAAGTACTAATTTTCTCTTTTTACATAGAAGTCGAAAGATGTTACAAGAGATAAAGGTTTATGAATATATTTTAAAATTACAAAGTTGACCAACTTAAAAAATGGTGATATAATTATGAAAAACGAGGATGGGTTGATTTATATAGTTATATATATACTGATATATACAGTTATAAAGAAGGTTGGGTTCCTTATACCATAGAAGGGATTCAATAATGTCCAAAACTGTTAAGTCAAGAAATGGTGCTCTAAATGTATTATTTAGAGATATGGAAGTAACCACTAGTAGACCTGAAAGCCAAACAAAACACAGTGAAGTGGGGGAGAATGTGTTGCATTTCATTTTAAGTTCTTCTGTATTACTGAATTTTAAAACCACACACTTGTATTATTCTACCATCAGGTAGGTAAAAAAAAAAAAGAATGTCTACTTCAACAGAAAAACTTCTAACACCTGATAAATACTAATGATAAAAAAAACCCTACCAACTTTATCCAGCAGAGTAAACTTAATAGCATCACTTAGTTTAGGGTACAGAGATCAGAATAGAGGCTGAATCTTATCCTTCTCCTCCTTACTTTTCCTCTTTCTCTATTTCTCTAACATTTTTGGTCCTTTTAGCTTTCTAGCATATATTCAATTAAAAAAAATATATATATAGTTTATAAAATATAGCCTTATGTTTCCTAATTTTCTCTCAATACAGAAGTAAATCAGGTTGATTTTCATTTCCATGTTGTCTAAACTAAGTTTTAAAATCTGTGGGCATTACTGCTGTAGAGAAGAAATGATCTTGACCACTGATTTAAGGGAAGAGCATACCAACAACAAAAGGAAACCTTGCTAAACCCAGCACAATAATTACTCTTCAATGTATTAATGTTTCTGTTGGAGAATGCTAAATGTTACTTAGACTTCAGGGCTCAGGGGCTAGGTTTCCACGTAGACATTTATGGTGATTTAAAGAGATGAAAGCTTGAAGTCTAAGTTCCCCAAAACCAGAAGGTTAAATGTTCAAGTTAGGTGATACTTAGTTTTGATCCAAAAGAATTTAGCAAGGTCTCCAGTTCGGTCTAATCCACATCCATATCCAAGTATATACTTACACTATATTTGCAAGGTCAAGTGGTTTCTCAGGTTGCTCAGGAAAAACAGGATGCGGGGGTTCTCTGGTGGGTACACACCCCAAAGATTTACTAATTGCATGGCTCAGCTTCTTTGCAGGGGATTTCTGTGTCAAAGCAGAAAATAAGGAAAGAAGGAATTAAATATTCAAAAGAATTTCAAAAAAAATGGTGACAAGAGCTGTAGAAAAAGCTTTTCAAATACAAACTAAGTTTCATTATAATCAACATTAATGGGGATTCTGCAGGAAGGAACCTACAGTTGTTCCAAGGTCATTTGTGATCGTTCATTTCCATGCTTCCTTTCTCATTTCTACATGCAGTCACACTACCAACTTAATGTTAACTTTTCTTTTGAACATCCCTCTGTAAGCTTTGCATAAATTCCCTCTTTTAATTCTTCTAGATCATTTTTTGGTAAGATGTTATAGTTAATTCCATAATTGGAGTCAGAAATTTTAGTTGGGCTAAGATGCTGAGAGCTCATGACATTTGAATGTTAGCACATTAGCTGACTAAGCCACATGCCAAAACGTGCCTAATAAGAGAATATTCCCAAAATAAATGTGAGGCATCAAAGACTTTGGCTATGAGTACAGATACAAATGAGTAGACTCACAGACACAGGCAGTCAGCATCAGACCCATGACTCTCAAATATGATATGCTGCAGCACAAAAATAAGTTGGCAAACTAATACATTTCTCTGGAAGACAGAATAATACATGCCAAATCCAAAGACTATCAAGACTAAGATTTAATAGTAAATATGCACCAAGGTAAACAATATGCCACAATTACGTTAAGTAGAACATTCATGATTTAAAGGAGGCTCTTTATAGGATACTGATGCTGTTGTCCACCCAATTCTCTTTAAATAACACTGTTGTCTCAGATTTTCTTGGCAGAATAGTAACTGCAAAGAAGTTTAAATATTTCCTTCTACTGCCTCTGCAGTGTATTACCATATGTACACCTTAATTGGAAAACAGAACTTGCTTGCAGCTGTGTACCTTACCAATACCATGTTTCCATTTAACTTGTATATGTGGCTTACATGTACTCTAACATAAAATAAGCAAAAATCTGTTTGCCTTTACGACTATGTAGGCAAAGTTAGTTAATACCTTGTTTAAAATAAAGATGGAATAATACCAATTTCTTCAGAAACTTCATATATTGGCTCCAAATCACCTACCACTATGCCCTTCAACCCATTAAATTCTGGGAAAAGTCTAAATGTAATCTAATTTCCCAAAAATTATATGAAGCTAAGCAAAGCAGAAATTCTGAACTTCCCTCCCCCATCCACAGCTGTCCATTGTCCCTTTGCCCAATGACTAATTGTAATATGACTGATTTTTCCTCCTCTAATCCATCATCTACACTGCCCCCAGACATGTCAGTCTTCTGTTTAAAATCTTTCCAAGGCTGACAATCATTTATCAAATAAGATCTAAGTAAATGTGATCATATTACACAGCTTTCATACCTGGCTCCCTACTCTCTCCTCACCTTTCACCTCACACTAGCATAAATGACAAGCTGTTCAAGTGAACCCAACACACTGAGTTCTCTTAGCTCTCTGCATCTTGGCACCTGTCATTCTGAGGTCTGCCTTCCCCGGTCTGTTTCTCTATAAATTTTCTGCTCAGTTCTCAAGACTGCTTGCAGGTCTCTCTTCCTCTGTGAAGACTTTCCTCACTGCTCCATGTGTCAGCGCCCACCTTTCCAAGCTACCCATTTACTATGTGCGAATTTCCACTGGTGCACTTCCCATGTTATATTTCACTTTTTAATTTGCATGCCTATCTCTGTTAGACTGGTACTCCTGAAGGGTAGAATCGACATTTTATTCATTTGTGTATTTCCAGAACCTGTACTATAACAGAATATGTTACATGAATAAATTATTTGCTTACATGAATTTTCTAGATTGCTTTTATTCTGACCAAACCACATACACTTTATTTTTTGAAAGTTATGATACAACTAGAAGACAATAAGAGAACATCAGAGAATATCTAAATTTGCCTTTATGACTAAACACAACATATGTAATACATGTATTAACTTGATGACTTTTTGCTTTATCTAGGAACCGCCTGGGCCATTAATTCATGCAGTCTATGTGAGATAGATGATCATATAGACTACTTTAGCTGCATCCTGAGTAATAACAGCCATGAAATCACAAGTTCTATTAGTATATTTTATAATAAACATTAAAATAACTACATAACTATTAAAGTAAAAAATGTTTCCCTTTGTTCCACCTAATACTCTCAGCAGTATGCCTGCTGTGCTTTTCAAAATACTACTTTAAGTCAAGGTTTAAGCTTAGATCCAATTCTGAGTCTCAAAAATACAGAGAGAGCCCCGCCAGTGTGACCCAGTAGTTGAGCATTGACCCATGTACCAAGAGGTCACTGGTTCAATTCCCAGTCAGGGCACATGACTGGGTTGTGGGCTCAGTCCCCAGTGGGGGGTGTGAAGGAGACAGCTGATCGATGTTGATGCTTCTCTACCTCATCAATGTTTCTATCTCTTTCCCTTCCAGTCTCTCTAAAAAAAATCAATAAAAACATTAAAAAAATAAAATAAAATGGTATTTATCTTTGACTTAAAAATATATAGAAAAAGATTTGGGAAAATGGCAGCAGAGTGAATAGAAGCTATTCTGGAATTACAACTAAAATAAAGACAAATCATCGGGAAAAAAACAACTGAAATGCAGCTGGAAAGAACTCATACAACAAGGGACAGAAACAGGACCCCAAATCGAGCCTGGCAGGAATGATGGAGGCGAGTGAGGGCAGGATGGGAGCCCACAGAAAGCAACTAGGGCTGTATTAGCTGAGCGTGTTTTGCGCTGAGAAAGCAGGGTTTAAAAAAGCACCAAATAAGCTACAGCCCACCTTGGGCTCCGGCAGAGGGAGGCGGATTGGACTGGAAATGTGTGGAGAGAGTCCAGGACTCCTGGCTTGGGAGAGAGCTGGATGGGAGGACACTGGGAGTTTTGTGCTGAATCACTCCCTAACAGGACAGTAGCAATGTTACTCAAAGAGCCCCTTCCCAGAAACCTGGGGAGAAGCAACGGCCCCTCCTGCAGGAATTCAACACCACCAGGCCAGGCCAGGCCAGAGAAACATAAATTGAGGATCATTAACATCCAGTCTGATAGCAAGCAAGTACCCCACCCACTGGAAATCCTCTTACACCTGAGGGATTTTTCATTCAGCTGAGGGCTATAAATCGAGGCTCATCAAGTAACCGAGACTAACAGCAGACAGACAAAAAGCTAGAGGATAACTGAACCTTTCCTTGGCTTGCAAATCTACCCAGGAAAGTAAGATTTGACAGCGGTGTTTAAAGTGGGTCCTCCCACACTCACCCAAACCCAGTAGAGAAAGCCACAACCAGCAGACTACCAACACCCACACAGAAAATTTGGCAGGCTCCAAAACCCACTGAGATAGCCAAAATGGTGAAACAAAGAAACAAATCCCAAATGAATGAACAAGAGAATTCTACAGGAGAAGAGATAAATGAAATGGAATTAAGCAAGATATAAGAGGGAGAGTTCAGAGTAATCATGAGGAAGCTCAACAGCATGAGTAAAGATAGAGAAATATTGAAAACCAACCAATTGGAAATGAAGAATGACATAGCAGAAATAAAGAACACATTGGAAGAAATAACCAGCAGAGAATAGGAAGCCGAGGACTGGATCAGTAAATTAGAAGACAGGGTAGAAAAAAATCACCCACTCAGAGAACCAGAAAGAAAAACAAAACAAAACAGGAAGACTGCCTAAGGGAACTGTGGGACAACATGAAATGTAACAACATCTGGATCATAAGAGTGCCAGGAGAAGAAGAAAAATGAGCAAGGGTTAGAGAATATATTTGAAGAAATAGTGACAGAAAACTTTCCTACTTTGGTGAAGGCAAAAGGCATACAAGTTCAAGAAGCACAGAGAGCCCCAAGTAAGAAGAACCCAAACAGGTCCACACCAAGACACGTAATCATCAAAATGCCAAAAAATAAAGACAAAGAGAGAATCCTAAAGGCAGCAAGAGATAAGCAACAGGTTACCTACAGAGGAATCCACAGAAGGCTATCAAAAGACTTCTCAACAGAAACACTACAGGCCAGAAGGGAATGGCATGAAGTAATCAAGGTCATGAAAAACACGGATCTGAATCCAAGACTACTCTATCCAGCAAGGCTATCATTCAAAATAGAAGGTGAAACAAAGAGCTTCCCAGACAAAAAAAAAAAAAAAAAAAATAGGTAATATATTAGCACCAAACCAGCACTGCAAGAAATGTTAAAAGGACTGCTGTAATAAGCATAAGAAGTAGGAAGAGAAACATAATCATAATGAGCAAAAATAGTAATAGATAAGTATATATCAGTAATAACCTTAAACGTGCATGGATAAAATGCTCCAATCAAAAGACACAGAGTAGCTGATTGGATAAGAAAGCATGACTCATATATATGTTGTTTACAAGAGACTCACCTCACAACAAAATACTCATATAGGCTGAAAGTGAAGGGATGTAAAATAATCTTCCAAGCAAATGGAAAGGGAAAAAAAGCTGGAGTAGCTATACTCATATCCAATAAAATAGATTTCAAAATGAAGGCCATAACTAGAGACAAAGAAGGCCACTACATAATATTGAAAGGATTTATGAACAGGAGGATATAACCTTGGTAAACATATATGCACCCAACATAGGAGCACCAAAATACATTTAAAAAAACTTCTGGAAGCCCTGGTCAGTTTGGTTCAGTGGTTAGAGTGTCGGCCCACAGACTACAGAGTCCCGGGTTCAGTTCCTGCTAAGGGCACGTACCTCGGTTGTGGTTCATCCCCAGCCCCAGTTGGGGTCGTGTGGGTAGCAACCACTCGATGTGTCTCTCTCACATCGATGTTTCTCTCTCTCTCTTCCTCCCTCTCTCCCTCTCGCTCTATCTGAATATAAATACAAAAAAATGTCCTCAGGTGAGGATAAAAAACAAAAACAAAAAACTTCTGGAGGACTTCAAAGGAGAAATCAACAGCAATACAATCATAGCAGGAGACTGCAACATCCTGCTGACATCACTGGATAGATCCTCTAGACAAAAAGTTAAGCCCTGGCTGGTTTGGCTTAGTAGTTAGAGTGTCAGCCTGCGGACCAGAGAGTCCCTGGTTCAGTTCTTGCTAAGGGCATGTACCGCAGTTGCAGTTTGTCCCCGCTCCGGTTGGGGTCGTGTGGGTGGCAACCAGTCAATATGTCTCTCTCACATCGATATTTCTCTCTCTCTCTTCCCTCCTCTTTCTCTCCTGCTCTATCTGAAGATAAATGCAAAAGTGTCCTCGGGTGAGGATAAAAAAAAAAAAGTTAACAAGGAAACAGAAACTCTAAATGATGCACTAGATCAAATGGATTTAATAGGTATCTACAGAGAGTATCATCCCAAAAATGAAGAATTCACATTCTTTTTAAGTGCACATGGGACACTCTCAAACACAGACCACATGTGTTAGGACACAAATTAAACGTCTACAAGTAAAATAAGATTGAAATCATATCAAGCATCTTCTCAGATCACAGTGGCATAAAACTAGATATCAATTACAGCAAAAACATTCAAACACATGGAGGCTAAATAGCACGTTATTTAACAATGAATGGGTTACCAAGGAGATCAAGGGAGAAATTAAAAACTTCCTAGAAACCAAAGAAAATGAACACACAACACAAAATCTATGGGACACAGCGAAAGCAGTCCTCAAAGGGAAGTTCACAGCACTACAGGCCTACCTCAAGAAACAAGAAATTATTCTAATTGATTTCTAACCCTACAACTTAAAGAACTAGTAAATAAACAAAAAGAAAAACCCAGAGCAAGTAGAAGGAAAGAAATAGTAAAGGTCAGGGAAGAAATAAACCACATAGAGACTAAAAAAACAATGCAAAAGATCAATGAAACAAAGAGCTGGTTCTTTGAAAACATACACAATATTGATGGACCCTTAGCCAGACTTGCCAAGAAACAAAAAGAGAGGATCCAAATAAAGAAAATCAGAAAAGAAAGAAGAGAAGTAACAACTGACACCACAGAAATATAAAGGATCATTAAAAAATACTATGAATAAATATATGGCAACAAAACAGACAATCTAGGCGAAAGGGACAAATTTCTAGAAACATAGTCTCCCAAAACTGAACCGGGAAGAGATAGAAAACTTGAACAGACCAGTAACAATGAAGGAAATTAAAGATGTAATCAAGAAACTCCCAGCAAACAAAAGCCCAGGCCTGTACAGCTTCACGGGGGAGTTTTACCAAACATTCAAAGAAGATCTAACACCCATTCTTCTCAAACTATTCCAAAAAATTCAAGAAGGAAGACTTTCAAACTCGTTTTATGAGGCCAGCATGATTCTAATTAAAAAACCAGATAAAGACACTACAAAGAAAGAAAACTACAGGCCATTATCCTTGATGAACATAGATGCCAAAATCCTTAACAAAATATTAGCAAATCAGACCCACTACTGACAAATATTTGGGTTGTTTCCATTTTTTCCCTTATTCATAATGCTGCTGTAAACTTCCTTGTCCATAACTCCTGGTGCCATATGTAAGAACTTCTTAAAAGTGGAATTACTGGGTCACAAGTTATGCACATTCAAATTTACTAGGCAGGCCCACTTGTTTTCACAAAGTGGCTGCACTAATTTCCACTCCCCTCAGCTGTGTGGGAGACTTTCTGACTCCACATTCTGGCCAATCCTTGTTATTGTTAGACATTTCAACATTTGTCAATCTGGTGGGTGATAAATAGTATGCAGTTTTAATTTGTAATTCCCTGATTACTAAAAAGACTGAGCATCTTTTCCTACATTTATGGGCTATTTATGTTTCTTCGCTTGTGAAATTCCTGTTCCTGTCTTTGGCATAGTGTTTCACTGGGTTGCCTTTCTCTTAGTGATCTACAAGAGTTCTTTATAGTTTTTGTATGTTAACCCTACAAAAGTTATGACTTGCAAACAACTACTTTAAGGCTTGTTTTTCATTCCAGTTTCTCTTTATGAAGTCATCTTTAAGTAGAACATCAGTCCCAATTTAGTAATCTTTCCTTTATATTTTGTACTTTTATATTTTAAGAAATATTTTCCTCTCTGAGGTCAGAAAGATAGTGTTCCACATTGTCTTCTAAAGTTTTATAGTTTTTACATTTCATATTTAAGTTTCAATCTACTTAGAACTGCCTTATTTGGTAGGTATGAGGAAAGAATCCAATTTTACTCCATATGGATAATCAATTGCCTCAGGATCATTTAATAACTAGTCCATTATTTTTCTACTACTCTATCCCTGTGCCAGTGTCACATGATTTAGTTGCTGTAGCTTCCTCTTCTCTTTGCAGGTATTATCAGAGCCCCAAAACTTACATTCTTCTCTAGGAGTGTCTTCAATATGTTTGACCCTGTATACTTCCACTTAAATTCTAAAATCAGTTTGTAATTTACCACAAAAAACCTTGGAATTTTGATGCGAACTGATCAAATCAATAGGTAGTTTTGGAGAGAAATGGTATCTTCATGAGTATATTCATCTCTTCAAGCATTTATGCCTTAATGTCTTTCAATAAAGTTATAAATTCTTGTCCATAAAGAATCTATGCATCTCTTTTATTTATTTCGAGTTATTTTAATTTACTGACTACTACTATATTTTTATTTATTTCTACAGCTTATATCATTATTTGTTTTATTTCATTTTTTCTTTTATTTTTGCCCTTATCTACTTTTTAGGTTTTTTTTTTAAATCCTTACCCGAGGATATTTTTCCATTTATTTTCAGATAGAGTGGGAGTTGGGGGGGAGGAGGGGAGAGAAACATCGATGTGAGAGAGACACATCAATTGGTTGCCTCCCACACGACCCTGACCAGGGCTGGGGACCAAACTGCAACCGAGGTATGTGCCCTTGATTGGAATCGAACCCGAGACTCTTTGGTCTGCGGGTTGACGGACTAACCACTGAGCCAGACTGGCCAGGGCTTAGGTTTTGTTTTATTTTTCTCATTTTAATTTCCATTTTTTGGCAACTATAGTCTTTAAGTCGACTATTCCAGTAGTTTCATTTTTTTTCCTGAAATGGAAGCAAGGTTTATTAAGAAATTAGTGCCAGGCACCTGATTGGTGCTTTGCACACATACATAGGCTCATTTAACCCTCCAACTGTCTTATGATTTAGATGTTAACAGTCTCAGTTTTATAGGTGTGAAACTAAAGCTCATATTAATAGGCCCATCTTACTCTTTTCATGGTACAACACAGCCCCTCAATAGGTAAAATTACTCAGAGAGAGAACATACAGGGATTGGGAGAGACAGCCTGGGACAGTGAAACATTCTTGCAAGGAGTTAGAAATAGACTAGGGAGGCCAAGTACCACAACTGGGGGGGGGGGGTGGAATCTCTGCTGAGTTGGGAGTGGGGACACAGAGTTTCCAACTGAGGGGCAGACTCCAAGGTAGAGGGCGGGAAGTGACTTGTGCTGCACTGTGTATTCCTGTGCCAGGGCTGAAACTTGTTTTCCTCACATTACTGTGTTCCAGGCAATAAGGCACTCTGAAAAAAAAAAAAAAGTTCTTTTGAGCTCAGATGACTGCATTTTCATTCAGCCTCGAGCTAATTCCTTGCAAAGCACAGTCTTCAGTTCAGGGTAGTGCTGACTGGCCCTGACACTTGGGAGCACAACAGCCTAAAGAAAAAAGCTCAGGACTGGTGCCTCAGAGGCCATTCCTGTCATGCTCACTTCAAATGATTCCCTCTGAGTACATCATCCTGAGCATCAAGCCACCATCTGAGGGGATCCAAGCAGAAACATAAACCTATTAAATCCTCAGACAAGTCAGGAACCTCCTCTAACTATTTTAATATGAACAATGACCACAATCTTAATCAGCATCTGTACTCTCATCCTAACTTAAATCTTATAACTCTAATCATGCCTCAACTATATGCATGTCATAGTTGATTAGTCTTTAGCTGCACCTTATTTTAAGTCCACCAAAATTAGTCATTCTTATTTTATACATGATGCTTATTTAAATTTATTCACACTTACCAATTCCACTATGTACCATGTCTTCTAGTATTCCATTTCTTCCTTATTGCTTCAATTAATTTCCCCCCCAAAGTATATCCTTTATTAGTTCTTTCAGAAATGGTCTCTTGGTGGCAAACCCATTGAGACTTTTTCTGAAAATATATCTTGATTTCTACTTTGCATTTGAACAGATTAGCTAGGTACAGAATTCTAGGTTGATCTTTTTTATTTTATTCTTCAAATCCTTTAATCAATTTTCACATTTTCTGTGTTCAATATTCTCTATTCTAGCTAATTTCTTCAGAGCTATTTTTCATTCCCTAATTTTTGCTGTAGCTGTCTCTAATGTGCTATTTAAACCCTCTATTGAGCTTAACCTTAATATTTTTATTTCTCGAAGTTCAATTTGGTCTTTTATTCATATTAGCTTGTTCCTTTTTTTAAATGTCACTCTTCTAAATTTACTTCTATTCAATATTGCACTGGAGGTTCTAGCCAACATTAATAAGACCAAAAGGGGGGAAAAAGTATGATTAATGTTTAAAAGTATAAGGAGTAGGAAGGCAGAAACAAAGCTGTCACTACTTGCAGATGATATAATTATTATAGAAAATCCAAAGGAATCTGAGTACAAATTACTAGAATTAATGAGTAAATTAAGGAAGATGACAATATAGTGGATTAAAATACAAAAATGATTTGCATTTCCATACACCAGTAACAAACTATTAAGATACATAATTCAAAAAAGATACCATTTGCATGACTATATACATTTGCCAAAATTCATCAAATTATATACTTAAAGTGGGTGTAGTTTATTGCATGCAAATTATATCTCAAAGAAACTATAGGAGAAAAAAGGCACCATTTGCAACAGCAATGGCAATGTAAAGTACACAAGAATGAATCTAATCTATATAAGACCTTTCTGGTGGAAAATTATAAGCTTTACTGAAAGACTGGGATCAGGTAGAGGCAATAGCTGAATCTTAGAGTCTATATAGAAGTTGGCAAGGGAAAGCTGGGAAGATGGGGAGAAGAGGGGGTAAAGGCAGCTGGAACACAGATTCAAAGCCATAAAAATAAGAAAATAGGGTGGAACAAGCAACTGCAAATAGTTCAATACTGTCATAGTGCTGTCAGTGACTGAAAGACACAAATGAAAGTCCCAGACCAAAGGCATAACTGTAAAAGCTTTTAAAACATTACTACACAAGAGTAAATTTCAGTGTGTTATAAATCATCTCTGGTTTAGAAGCTGCTTCTAGCACATATTGAGTAGATAATTCTCTGGCTCAAATGAAGTAACAGACTGCATATCAAGGATAGAATGAGGAAGAAGTGTGACCAATACTTCAGGTTTTGGCAAACAAAGGATCTAATCAGCTACAACAAAAAGGAGCAGGGCCCATGAGCACAATGGAAGTATATTCATAGGCAGCCAGAGACCCAGTAAAGGCTGGAGGGTAGAGAGTGCATGACGGTTGGAAAATCAAGACCTGCCATGTGCTTCTTTATACAGCAGTACTCTGCGGGGCCTGGAACATAACAGGCACTAGACATGTTTACTGAAGAAATACCAGGGCAGAAAGCTCTTTGCCTGGTTTAGATTGACCATTGCATGACTACCCCTGGCCACACAATAATAACTCCAAAGCCTGTTACAAATTCTGCCATAGGTCAACGCAGAAACAGAGCCAGCAATCAATCAATATCATACATGATACAGATACAACCAGTCAGAAAACAAAGACAACCACCATGAGTATCTAGCACTGCCCTGAAACAGTGTTTCCCAAACTTGTCTGAAGATTTAAAAAAATTCCTGCGGTACTTGTTTAAAAAATAAAACAAAACAAAGCAGATTCCTTTGCTTCAACCCCGATCTACTAAATTATAATTCCCAGAAGAGGCCTGGTACTTTATATATTTAAGAAGCAGCCCAGATGATTCTTTTCAGACAATTTTTGGAAGCATTTCTCTAGAAGTTCTTGCCAACAAAAAGAGGTTTTAAAAAAGTTATAATGACTGGAAAATGACTAAGTTGTTTCCTATAGATGATATAGTTATCTACC
Organism: Tadarida brasiliensis; assembly: GCA_030848825.1. NCBI lineage: Eukaryota > Metazoa > Chordata > Mammalia > Chiroptera > Molossidae > Tadarida > Tadarida brasiliensis. The sequence continues at coordinate 63,735,677 of CM061270.1, read as the reverse complement.
TAGAAGTCCAAGAAAACTGACTGAAAAATTATTAGAACCATGTATTGCAGAAAAGTCAGTGAGATTTCCAGATGGAAATGTCCATAAGACAACTGAATATAGGAGTCTTAACCTAGACAACAAGCCTAGGCTGGACTTAAAAACTGCAGAAATTTATCAGTGTCCGGGGGGTCATCTAAAACCTGGAGCTGTGTGAAAGCACTGAGAGAGGGCACTACAAGACAAGAAAAGAGCCCAGGAGAGAATGCCGGGGAACATAACATCTGCTTTATCGTAAGTAATCAAAAGATTTAATGAGTAAACAACACAGGAACATTTCATAATTGGACTTTTATAGTCACTAAATGGAGATAAAATGTAATAAGTATACAATACACATATATTAAATTTATTTAGAGAAATAGAGTTCTACTCTAAACCTGTATCTATAGATCTCACAAAGTACTAGATAAACAGATAATCATCACTGATATATTTAAGTTAATGTAGAAACAGACAAGCAACTCACAGTGCTGGGTCACAGAAAACCCTAATCCTCCCACACGTGGAAGAGGTTACACATTCTCCAGTTCTGCTCTGGTGGCAGTAGGAATAAAAAAAAAATCTAAAGCTGGAGAAAGGGCGTGGCTAGGTGACAAGTGCTAGAGGAAACTGCTCATTTGAAGAACTGCTTGGTTTGGGTGAAGTCATATATTTCTTTGCAATGGAAAACCTCCCTGTCATCTCTCTGCTCTAAGAATAATTAGGCTACAGTTGAAAAAGATGCCTTACTGTTTCATAAGCTACACACCACTATAGTCTTTGGTAAGCATCCATCTTTTTAAACAGCTGGGTCCATTTCAAATGGTCTGCCTTCTAACTCAGCACTTTTGCACCTGTAAATGGGTTTAAGAATCAACAGTACATCCAAATACCACAGTCGAATGGAGGCAATGAATGTGCAGATGCTAAAAAGAGCAATATTTAAAACATCCCAATCGGTCTATTGAAAACGCTCATAAATGCTGACAGGACACCTCTAGCGTATTCCTTCTATCTCTTGGATGATCCCTAGGAAGTCCATAATTTCAGAGGGAGGGCCTTGGCTAGAGAAGCAGTCAGCATAGCTGTGGGTCAGGAGAACTTCAGGGCACTTCTCCCCAGGCCTTCATACCACCACTAACAGAAGTAAAGACAGGAAGCCAGACCTCTGCATACTCCTGGCAAAACCCTCTCCAAACCAACCCTCACAGCGGCAGCACCAAGATCTGCCTTGGAGACTATACGGGGCCAATTCCAGTACGTTTATCAGAGGTTATACTTGTTCCATAATAAGTCCAGGACTCACACTGGATTCTCACGCTCATAAGGCTCTGCACATTCCCTGACATGACGCCATCTCCCACTAATCCTCAACTCCCAAAACTCTACTGGTCTTCATGGTCCACCATCAGCACAATCCCTTCTCTAGCTGAAAATGTCTTCTCTGAGTGTTGCTTTCACCTTTTTGCTCTGGGAGGAAACCTGGCTTTCCCTGAAGACTGAGTTTCCTCTGAAGCCATTCAAGTGGCAGCTGCTTCCTCTCACACCCCTCAAACATTTAGATCTCCAGGTGGAGATGTCCTCTGAAAACCTCACTGCCATTCTCAGATCCTTTCCCCTTTTCCTTAAAAACCCAATTTTGAATGTCATGTCATCAGACTCAAACCCTAAATATCCCTCCATAGTAGAATCCAACATTACTACTGTCATAATTCTTATTGATTTCAACACCCACCCAGTTGGCCTTTCCAATACAGGAGCTGCAGTGGGTTGAAAGGTGGCCCCCAAAAAGCTATGTCCACATCCTAATCTCTGGAACCTGAGAATATTACCCTATGTGGCAAATGAGTGAATATGACCTTTTATGGCTAAATATGTGATTAAGTTATGGATCTTTTTTATTTTTTTATTAATTTATTTTTGTTACAGATGTTTCTCCTTTTTTCCCCATTGACACCCTCCTCCCCATCTTCCCCACCCTGTCCTCAGCTTTGTTGTCCATGTCCATCAGTTATGCGTACATGCATATAAGTTCTGTGGTTTATCTCTTCCCTCCACCCCCCCACCCACTCTTCTAAGGGTTGTCAGTCTGCACCCTACTTCCACGTCTCTGGGTCTACCCTGTTCCTCAAACTGTTATGTTCATTATATTCCACATATAAGTGAGATCATGTGATATTTGTCTTTCTCTGCTTTGCTTGTTTTGCTTAGGATAATACTCTCCAGGTCCCTCCATGTTGTCTCAAAGGATAAGAGATCTTTCTTACAGCTGCATAGTACTCCATTGTGTATATGTACCACAGCTTTTTTATCCACTCGTCTACTGATGGACACTTGGGCTGTTTCCAGATCTTAGCTATTGGAAATAGTGCTGCTATGAACACGGGGGTACATATATTCTTTCTGATTGGTGTTTCAGGCTTCTTAGGGTATATTCCTAGATGTGGGATCACTGGGTCAAATGGCAATTCAATTTTTAATTTTTTGAGGTAACACCAGTCTGCATTCCCACCAGCAGTGTACTGGAGTCCCCTTTTCTCCACACCCTCGCTAACACTTGTTGTTTGATGATTTGCTGATGGCGGCCATTCTGACAGGTGTGAGGTGATACCTCATTGTTGTTTTAATTTGCATCTCTCTGATGATTAGTGATGTTGAGTATTACTTCATATGTCCCTTAGCCATTTGTATGTCCTGTCTGGAGAAGTGTCTATTTAGTTCCTCTGCCCATTTTTTTAATTGGGTTGTTTGTCTTCCTTTTGTTGAGTTGTATGAGCACTCTATGTACTTTGGAGATTAACCCCTTATCTGATGTTTCATTGGCAATTATGCTCTCCCAAACAGTGGGTTCCCTTTCCCATTTGATGGTTGTTTCTTTTGCTGTGCAGAAGCTTTTGAGTTTGATGTAGTCCCATGTGTTCATTTTTTCCTTTGTTTCTGTTGCTTAGGTGATGCATCAGTGAAGATTCTGCTGCTTATAATGTCCGCAATTTTGTCGCCTACATTTTCTTCTAGGATTTTTATGGATTCACGAGTCACATTTAAGTCTTTTATCCATTTTGAGTTTATTCTTGTGTATGGTGTAAGTTGATGGTCTAGTTTCATTTTTTTGCATGTAGCTGTCCAATTTTCCCAATACCATTTATTAAAGAGGCTGTCTTTACTCCATTGTATGCTCTTGCCACCTTTGTCAAATATTAATTGAGCATAATGTCTTGGGTCAATTTCCGGATTCTCTGTTCTGTTCCACTGGTCTATATGCCTGTTCTTGTGCCAGTACCAGGCTGTTTTGATTACAGTGGCTTTGTAGTATAACCTGATATCCGGTATTGTGATCCCACCTACTTTGTCCTTCTTTTTCAAGATTGCTGTGGCTATTCGGGGTCTTTTTTGGTTCCATATGAACTTTTGAAGTATTTGTTCTAGTTCTGTGAAATATGTCATTGGTATTTTGATGGGGATTGCATTGAATCTATAGATTGCTTTGGGTAATATGGACATTTTAATGATGTTAATTCTTCCAATCCATGAACAAGGCATGTGCTTCCACTTTTTTATATCTTTCTCTATTTCTTTTTTCAATGTCCGTAGTTTTCTGCAAATAGGTCCTTTACTTCTTTGGTTAAGTTTATTCCTAGGTATCTTAATTTTTTTGCCGCAATGGTAAATGGGATAGTTTTTTTAGTTTCTCTTTCTGTGAGTTCATCATTGGTGTATAAGAATGCTGTCGATTTCTTGATGTTCATTTTGTATCCTGCTACTTTGCCAAATTCATTAATTAAGTCTAGTAGATTTCTGATGGAGTCTTTAGGGTTTTCTATGTATAATATGTCACCTGCGAATAATGACAGTTTCACTTCGTCCTTTCCAATTTGGATCCCTTTTATTTTTTCTTCATGTCTGATTGCTGTGGCTAAGACTTCCAGTACTATTTTAAATAAGAGTGGCGAAAGTGGGCATCCCTGTCTTGTTCTTGTTCTTAAGGGAAATGTTTTTAGTTTTTGTCCATTGAGTATGATGTTGGTTGTAGGTCTTTCATATATGGCCTTTATTATGTCGAGATATGATCACTCTATTCCCACATTGCTGAGGGTTTTTATCAGAAATGGGTGCTGGATTTTGTCGAATGCTTTTTCAGCATCTATTGATATGATCATATGGTTTTTATATTTCATTTTGTTTATGTGGTGTATCACATTTATTGATTTGCAAATACTGAACCAGCCCTGCATCCCTGGGATGAATCCCACTTGGTCATGGTGAATAATTTTTTTGATGTATTGCTGGATCTGATTTGCTAGTATTTTGTTAAGGATTCTGGCATCTATGTTCACCAGGGATATTGGCCTGTAGTTTTCTTACTTTGTAGTGTCTTTTTCTGGTTTTGGAATTAAAATTATGCTGGCCTCATAAAACGAGTTTGGAAGTCTTCCTTCTTCTTGAATTTTTTGAAATAGTTTGAGGAGAATGGGTGTTAGTTCTTCTCTGAATGTTTGGTAAAACTCCCCCGTGAAGCCGTCCGGGCCTGGGCTTTTGTTTGCTGGGAGAGTCTTGATTACATCTTCCATTTCCTTAGTTGTTATTGGTCTGTTCAAGTTTTCTATCTTTTCCGGGTCCAGTTTTGGGAGACTATGTGTTTCTAAAAATTTGTCCATTTCGTTTAGATTGTCGAATTTGTTGCCATATAAATGTTCATAGTATTTTTTAATGATCCTTTGTATTTTTGTGGTGTCAGTTGTTACTTCTCCTGTTTCATTTCTGATTTTGTGTATTTGGGTTCTCTCTGTTTCTTGGTGAGTCTAGCTAAGGGTCCATCAATCTTGTTTATCTTTTCAAATAAACAGCTCTTTGTTGCATTGATCCTTTGAATTGTTTTTTTGTTTGTTTGTTTGTTTTTTTTTGGTCTCTATGTCATTTATTTCTGCTCTGATCTTTATTATTTCCTTCCTTCTACTTGCTCTGGGGTTTTCTTTTTGTTTGCTTTCTAGTTCTTTAAGTTGTGAGGTTAGATAGTCTATTAGAAATTTTTCTGGTTTCTTGAGGTAGGCCTGTAGTGCTATGAACTTCCCTCTCAGAACTGCTTTTGCTGCATCTCATAGATTTTGTGTTGTTGTGTGTTCATTTTCATTGGTTTCCAGGAAGTTTTTAATTTCTTCCTTGATCTCCTCGGTAACCCATTCATTGTTTAATAACATGCTATTTAGCCTTCATGTGTTCAAATGTCTTTGCATGTTCTTGTTGCAACTGATTTCTAGTTTCATGCCATTGTGATCTGAGAAGATGCTTGTTATGATTTCAATCTTCTTGAACTTGTGGAGACTTAGTCTGTGTCCTAAGATGTGGTCTATCTTTGAGAATGTCCCATGTGCACTTGAGAAGAATGTGAATTCTGCAGTTTTAGGGTGTAATTCTCTGTAGATATCTATTAAATCCATTTGGTCTAGTGCTTCATTTAGAATCTCTGTTTCCTTGTTAATTTTTTGTCTAGAAGATCTATCCAGTGATGTCAGTGGCGTGTTGAAGTCCCCTGCTATGATTGTATTGCTGTCGATTTCTCCTTTGAAGTCCTCCAGAAGATTTTAAATATATTTTGGTGCTCCTATATTGGGTGCATATATGTTTACCAAGGTTATATCTTCCTGTTGGATAGATCTGTTGAATATTATGTAGTGACCTTCTTTGTCTCAAGTTATGGCCTTCATTTTGAAATCTATTTTATCAGATATGAGTATTGCTACCCCAGCTTTTTTTTCCTTTCCGTTTGCTTGGAAGATTTTTTTCCATCCCTTCACTTTCAACCTATGTGAGTCTTTTGTTGTGAGGTGGGTCTCTTGTAAACAACATATATATGGGTCATGCTTTCTTATCCAATCAGCTACTCTGTGTCTTTTTATCAGAGCATTCAATCCATTTACATTTAAGGTGATTATTGATATGTACTTATTTATTGCCATTTTTGTTTAGTGTGGTTCTATTTTCCTTCCTATTTCTTCTACTAATTACAGCAGTCCTGTTAACATTTCTTGTAGTGCTGGTTTGGTGTTAATGTATTCCCTTAGCCTTTTTTTTTTTTTTTTTTTTTTTTTTTTTTGTCTGGGAAGCTCTTTATTTGACCTTCTATTTTGAATGTTAGCTTTGCTGGATAGAGTAGTCTTGGATTCAGATCCTTGTTTTTCATGACCTTGATTACTTCATGCCATTCCCTTCTGGCCTGTAGTGTTTCTGTTGAGAAGTCAGCTGATATATCGCCTTATGGGGGTTCCTCTGTAGGTAACCTGTTGCTTATCTCTTGCTGCTTTTAGGATTCTCTCTTTGTCTTTAATTTTTGGCATCTTAATTACTATGTGTCTTGGTGTGGGCCTGTTTGGGTTCTTCTTACTTGGGGCTCTCTGTGCTTCTTGAACTTGAATGCCTTCTTCCTTCACCAAATTAGGGAAGTTTTCTGTCACTATTTCTTCAAATATATTCTCTAACCCTTGCTCATTTTCTTCTTCTTTGGGGACTCCTATGATGTGAATATTATTACGTTTCCAGTTGTCCCACAGTTCTCTTAAGCTGTCTTCCTGTTTTTTAATTGTTTTTTCCTTTTGGTTTTCTGATTGGTTGATTTTTTCTACCCTGTCTTCTAATTCACTGATCCGGTCCTCAGCTTCCTCTACTCTGCTGTTTAGTCCTTCCAATGTGTTCTTTATTTCTGCTTTGTCATTCTTCATTTCTTCTTGGTGCTTCTTCATTTCCAATTGGTTGATTTTCAATGCTTCTATGGTGTTGATGTCCTTACTCATGCTGTTGAGCTTCCTCAAGATCATGGCTCTGAATTCTAGCTCTGTTAACCTGCTTAACTGCATTTCATTTATCTCATCTTCAGTAGAGGTCTCTTGTTCTTTCATTTGGGATTTGTTTCTTTGTTTCACCATTTTGGCTATCTCGGTGCGTTTTGGAGCCTGCCAAATTTTCCCTGTGGATGTTGGTGTTCTGCTGTTTGTGGTTCCCTCCACTGGGTTTGGATGAGCGTGGGAGGACCCACGTTAAACACCACTGTCAAGTCTTCCTTTCCTGAGTAGATTTGCAAGCTCAGGAATGGTTCAGTTATCCTCTAGCTTTTTGCCTAGAGGCTATTAGTCTCGGTTACTTGAAGAGCCTTGTGTTGTCAGTTGAATGAAAACTCCCTCAGGTGTTCAGTGTAAGAGGATTTCCCGAGGGTGGGGCAGATGCTGGTTGTTAATGAGCCTCAATTTGCATTTCAATGGCCCACCTTGGTGGGGTTGAATCTCTGAGGGAGGGGCTGCCGCCTCTCCCCAGAGCCCTGGGAAGGAGTAAGATGGCCACCATCCTGTGTGGCAGCAACTCAGCAAAAGCTCTGACCACCCTCCAAATCCCAAGTGTCCCCACACAGTTCCAGGCCAGTCCACCCTCCCTCTGCCGGAGCCCAAGGTGAGTGGCTGTGGCTGTTTTAGTGCTCTGTCCTGGCCCTCTGCACTGTGGAGCGGGCTTGGGAATTTAACCCCGAGGGCGCTGCTCACAGCTAAGGCTGCTGCTGTCTGTGGGCTTCCAGCCCCCCTCTCGCACCTCCGCAATCCTACCAGGATCGATTCAGTGTCCCTGGTTATATGTTCCTCGCAGGCTGCTTTTCTGTTGCTTTTTCCCGATGATTTGTCTTTATTTTAGTTGTACTTCCAGTTTGGTCCTGGGAGATGGTCTGTGTAGCTTCCATTCACTCTGCCACCATTTTGGGATCTCTGATTCTACCGAACATCTTTCCCTGTTCTGTGCAAAGCCCAGTTGAAATGCCTTCCCACTTAACACCGGTCCTAGAAAAATAGCCACAGACCTCGGTTTTGGTTTGGTCCCTGGCCCTGGTCCGGGTCATGCAGGAGGCAGACGGTCAATGTGTCTCAGTTATGGATCTTGAGAGCAAAAATTTTTCCTGCATTATCTTGGTGGGCCCAAAACACAATCATGTTTCCTTGTAAGAGAGATACACAGAGAACAGAGAGAAGAGGAAGAGGCAATATGACTAATGAAGCAGAGATTGGAGTGATGCAGCCACAAGTCAAAGAATGCCAACGGCCACCAGAAGCTGGAAACGGCCAAGAACAGTGTGACGGCTAATTTAATTGTAAATCTGCCTGGGCTATGGGGTTCCCAGATATTTGGTCAAACATTATTTTGAGTATTCCTATGAGAATGTTTTGGATGAGATTAAGACATAAATCAGTAGAATGAATAAAGCAGATTTCCCTCCCTAATATAGGTGGGCCTCATCCAATCAGTTGAAAGCCTGAGTAGAACAAAAAGGCTGACCCTTCCCTGAGTAAGAGAAAATTCCTTCTGCCTACCTTTGAACTGGGACACTGCCTTTTTCCTGCCTTCAGACTTGAACTGTTACACTGTCTCTTCCTGGGTCTCAAGCCTGCTGGTGTTTGGACCAAAATGATATTATCAGTTCTCCTGGTCAAAGGCCTTCAGAATCAGACTGGAACTACACAATCAGCTCTCCTGGGTCTCCAGCTTGTCAACTCAACCTGCAGATCTTGAGACTTGTCAGCCTCCATAATCACGTAAGTAAGTCTCTTTATATTTATATATCTCTTCTTGGTTCTCTCTACAGAACATGAACTACTACAAACAGATGCTACACTAGACATCCTGATTTCAAACTTGTGGTTTCCAGCACTGAGAGAGAATAAATTTGTTTTAAGTCACCAAGTTTGTGGTAATTTCTTACGGCAGCCCTAGGAAATTTACACACTGGCCTTCACTGAACTCCTCTCCTTCAACAACCTTTTCCCCACTCTATACTGGCCACCAGTTTCACAGTGGCACTGCAGAACATTTTATTGCCAATCAGTCCACATTATCTAAAATCACAATTTTGAGTACCCTACTCATGCCAACTTCTAACTTTCTAGCTGACTCCTAAGTGTACCCTGCCTTCAATAGTACTTCAACCCCAGTGGGACCTACTCCATTGAGCCTACAAACTTCAATTAATCCCTTACCTCCCTCATGGCCTCATTTCTCTCTTTAAACAACCTACATCCCATGGTCCATTATTATATTCATTTCTTTGTATTTTACATTCCCACCAGCAGTGTATTAGGGGTCTTATTTCCTCACATTCTCATCAGCACTTGTCATTGTCAGTCCTTTTTTTCTTTTTTTAATCCTCACCTGAGGACATTTTCATTGATTTTGAGAGAAAGAGAAAGAGGGGGAGGGAGAGAGAGAAACACTGATGTAAGAGAGAAACATTGATCAGTTGCCTTCTGCACGCTGCCCAGCCAGGGCCAGGGATTGAACCTGCAACGTAGGTATGTGCCCTGACTAGAATTGAACCCATAACCTTTCGGTGTTTAGGATGATGCTCCACCAACTGAGCCACACCAGCCAGGACATTGTCAGTCTTTTTAATTTTATTCATCCTTGTGGGTGGAAGTGGCATCGTATGGTGGTTTTGATTAGACATTCCCTAGTGACTAATTATGTTGAGCATCTTTTCACGTGCTTATTGGCCATTTGTGTATCTTGTTTGAAAAATATCTATTCAGATCCTTTGCCCATTTTGCCCCCAGTTAATTATTTATTTTTGTTGTGGTAAAAAATAGGTGACATGCCCTGGCCAGTTCGGCTCAGCAGTTAAAGCGTCAGCCTGCGGTCCAGAGAGACCAGGTTCAGTTCCTGCTAAGGGCATGTACCTCAGTGGGTTATCTTTTTACTTTCTTGAGAGTATCCTTTGAAGTACCGAAGTTTTTAATTTTTATGAAGTTCAATTTATCTGTTTTTCTTCTGTTGCTTGTGCTTTTATTTTATTTTTTTATTAAAAAAATTTTTTTCTTTATTGATTTTTAGAAAGAGAGAAAGGCAGAGGGGGAGAAAGATACAAACATCAATGAGAGAGAACATCTATTGGCTGCCTCCTGCATACCCCCCCCCCCGGGAATTTGGCCCACAACTTGGGCACGTGCCCTGACCAGGAATTGAACCAGCGGCCTCTTGGTGCATGGGTTGATGCTCAAGCACTGAGCCACACTGGCTGGGCTGTTGCTTGTGCTTTTAATGTCATGTACAGGAAGGTGCTATACACTCCAAGGTCACGAAGATGTTTTACTTTAAGAGTTTTCTGGCAAAAAGGTAAGTCAACAATCTTAATTGTTCCAGGTCTATAACAACACAATTTGTTCTGATTTCTTTCTTTCTTTTTTTTTTTTTATCCTCACCCGAGGACACTTTTTCATTCTTTGTTCAGATAGAGTGGGAGGGAGAGAGAGGAAGAGAGAGAGAGAGAAACATCGACGTGAAAGGGACACATCGAGTGGCTGCCACCCACATGACCAACCAGGGCCGGGGACAAACTGCAACCGAGGTACATGCCCTTAGCGGGAACCGAACCCGGGTCTCTCTGGACCGCAGGCCGACGCTCTAACCGCTGAGCCCAACCGGCCAGGGCTGTTCTGATTTCTTAAAGTAAATGGTTTCATATCACTAATGCCCAAACAGCTACAGTGGACATTTATTTTTTAAAAAGAAGAAATAATATTAACAGAGATTGTTAAATAAATCCAAATACTTCCTCATTTATAGTAGATTTTGAAGAAAAGGATAACTAACTTTGTTCAGAGGTGAAGTCTGCCATCTGCTGGGAAGAAAAGTGAAATTTTCACAGCATCAACTAAGTTATGTAACTACCTCTACTGAGCCACTCTACTGACAAACTCTATTTTTGTATTTCATATAATATCTTTCCCTCCCTTCCCTCCCTCCCTGCCTCCCTCCTTCCCTTTCTCTCTGCCTGCCATAGAGTGGCCAAAGAGGAATCAGTCAATGTTCTCTTGGTAAAGTGTAGACAAGGTAAGCAGAGATCTGAATATAAGACACTTAATAGGTTTGTTTATTTCCAGCCTCTTTGCATATCAAGAAAGGGTTAAAAGTTAAGAATATTTTACCATTATTAATAGAAAGGAAGGAAGGAAGGAAGGAAGGGAGGGAGGGAGGGAGGGAGGGAGGTGGGATTAATTGAGTCACCTTCTCTGCAGGACCCCACCAGGACGCTCTCTACCCTCACTCACTCTTCTCCAAATCAGGCTGGTTGGGTTTAGAGAAGTAATAAACATGCCTGGCTCAGCCTCTTCCCATCCCTTGTTTCCTGGGACCTGCAAACTCCACAGAGCACACATTCCCCCAGCTCTCAGAGCCACAATCATGGAGACTCTACTCCCTGCTGGAAAGGCCCACATTGGGTGGGAGTATATTCAATTCAGGGGCTACTAGCAAGTCCAATTGTTTCCTCACAATCAAATCCACTTTCTCAAACAGCCATCTTCCTAACTCCTGGCTGCAATTATGGGTGGGAAAACTAAAGTAGGAATGATTGGGTCTCCTAAAATCTGAATAAGATCTACTATTAGAAAAAAAGTGTTAGAAATAAATATTCATTGACAAAGTTGTCTATACTCGCTGTTTCTATCTCTCTCCCTTTTCCCTTTTGAACCCACTATAATCAGGTTTTTAGTCCCCACCACAGAGACTGTTTTTGTCGAGATGACCCTCACATTGTTAGACAAAGGGTCAGGTGTTAGTCTTCTTACTTGAGTAACAGCAGCATTGGACACAGTTGATCACTTCCTCATCATCAAAACATTTTCTTCACTTTTTTCCACAACACCACACTCTCCTGGTTTTCCCTTCACCTCACTGGGTGCTTACTGGTTCTTCCTCTTCTCTAAGGTGTCTCAATGTTGGCAAACTCCAGGGGTTAGTTTTTTCCCTCTTTTTTCTCTTCTCTATCTTCACTCCCTCACTTAGTGGTATCATCAAGTCTCGTGGCTTTAAATATCAACCACATGCCAATGACTCCCAAAATGATATTTCTACCTCAGACATTTCCTGAAGTCTAGATTCATATACAATGGTCTTCTCAACAACTCCATATGGACACCTAAATTCAACATCTCCAAAACTGAGCCCTTGATCCTAAACATGCTCCATGCACAGCCTTCCCCATCTCAGCTGATGACACTTCCAACCTTCTAGTTGTTTAGGACAAAATCTTAGTTCCCTTTGACTCCTTTCCTCTCACAAGCCACATTCAACACACTAGGCTGATTCATAAAATACATCCTAATTCAGTCCTTTTTACCACCTCTACTGCTATCATCTCATCTTGTTTAAATTATTGCAATCATTTCTCCCAAATAGAATCTTGGCTACTATCGTTTCCTTCCAGTTTATTCTTTCTTTTTTTTTTTTTTTAAATCCTCACCGTAGGATATTTTTTTCCCATTTATCTTCAGATAGAGTGCGGGGGGGGGAGGGAGAGAGAGACAGAGAGAGAGAGAGAGAGACAGACAGACAGACAGACATCAACATGAGAGAGACACATCAATTGGCTGCCCCCCGCACAACCCAGACCAGGGCCGGGGACCAAACTGCAACCGAGGTACGTGCTCCTGACCGGAATCAAACCCACGACTCTTCGGTCCTGGGGCTAACGCTCTAACCACTGAGCTAAACCGGCCAGGGCCCCGTTTACTCTTTACATGGCATTCAGATAGATCATTTTAAAATATAAATCAAGCTTAGCCAGTATGGCTCAGTGGACTGAGCATCGCCCCATGCACCAAGAGGTCACCAGTTCGATTCCCGGTCAGGTCACATGCCCAGGTTGTAGGCTTGATCCCCAGTAGGGGACACAGAGGAGGCAGCCAATTGATGTTTCTATCTTCCTTTCCTTATACCTCCCTCTCTCTAAAAATCAATAAAAACAGATTTCAAAAATAAAAATAAAATATCAATTAAGTTAGTACTTACAATGGCCAACAGGCCCTCACTACCTCTTTGACCTCCTCTCCTACCATGCTTCCCTTGCTCATTCCACCACTTTGGCTCCTTTGCTGTTCCCTGAATTCACTGGTACACTCTTACCCTAGGACCTTAACACCAAACTCTCCTGCTCTTCTCTAGGCATCTGCTGGCAGACATCTAAGGCTTTGCTCAAATCTTCCTTTCTCAACAAGGCCTAAATGACTCTCCCCACCCCTACTACTGACTCCTCCTTCTGATTTATTGCTCATGTGAGAGTCCAGTGTAAACTGGCAAGGGTGCTCTGATCCATCCATTCAGGTACCCAGCCTCCTTCCATCTAAGGGCTTCCACCCTTTCCTAGTTTCTTTGGAGACATTTCCATTTAACCAATGTACAGTGGGAGTGAGAAGGATTAAGATAGAAAAGATGGAGAAGGCACATCTGATTTCAACTGCCTTTACCTAGAAGTAACATAGATCACTTACAAACAAATTTCATTGGTCACAACTCATCATATGACTCCATCTGGCTATGAGGATGGGCTATATATTCTAGTTATATGTCCGGGAAGAAAGGAAAACTTGGATATTGATGAGTACTTCTAATCATTAAATATCTTTTTCCTCCCTTCTTCCAAACATTGAACACACTCAAACCTCTCCTACCCCCCTAAAGAAAACCTGAAGTCCCACTGAGTCAGTGCATCTAACTACAAGTTTGGGATCTCTGGGTATGGCACAGTCTTCTTCATCAAAACCACATGTCACTCTTTATGATGCAACCTATGAACTAAAAACGCAAATTATCTACACCCTCCCTCCCCAGTCCCAATATACAATGGTGAACAGGAAGGAGCAGGAGGCTCTTCCTTATCCAGTATCTCGTCCAACTAGGCACTGGCATGCCCTCCTAAGGAACCATATAACCTTCACAACTCACCTCCTTCCAAATCAAGTTCTGGGTCTCTAAAAAGTGTTTTTTAAGGTCAAATAGTCAATGGCTTGTTCAGTCCAGGCTCATGGTTCTTGCCAATATAATTCTCCTCCACCCCAAACTTAATAGGCCTGATCTATTTGTTTCCCATTAGTTTCATGTGTCAGTAATGACACACAAAGTTCTGTCTCACACATAATTCTCAAGCCTGATTTATGTTTTTGCCTCCATGACTCTTGCTTTCAACTTACAGAAGCCACCTGGAGGCTATATGAAACAAAAGGTCAGTAATTTTCAACTTTAGCTAAACAACAGAATCACTTGTGGAAACTTTTTAAAAGTGCCTGTGTCCAGGTTTTATGTACCCTGGACCCATTAAATCAGAAGCTATATAGGTAGGACCAAGGTGATTCTGATGAGCAGCCAAGAACAAGAACCTGTACCCTTAATCTGATCTTTGCCACAGGACTCAGCCACTTTTTTTGAACTGAGGAAGTCTGCTAGGCCTTTGTTGCTCAAGTCTTACTTCTTAGTCTCTAGGGTCTTACCTCTTACTCTCTAGGATCTAAAACAGTCTGTTTTTCCTTTCACTGTCCCAAGTTCGTAAGTTCATCTCTTTCTTATAATACCTTATCAATCACAGTTAACACACACACTCACACTCTGATCTTTTCCAACATTTGACCTAGAGCTCAGTCAGCATGAGGTGCACCTTCCATGTCATTACAGATAACAAAAACTTGTCAAAATGGTCATCAGTGAATAACATGGGTTTCTGTCTTTCCCACCTCCAATATCAGTGTCCTCAAAAGTATGCTACCTGACAGCTGAGCCAATGACACACATTTTAAGGTTTTGTTCTAACAGAATTCCACTTCTAGTACCAACTACTGTGGCAAAAAATAAAACCTCAGTAGCTTAACACAATGATTCTCTCTTGCTCCCATCGAAGTCAAGCAGGTTGGCAAGATAGTCTTCTCAACACATTGTTCAAGAACCTAGTTTCTGCCCGGTTGGTGTGGCTCAGTGGTTGAGCGTCGACCCATTCACCAAGAGGTTGCCGGTTCAACTCCCGTTCAGGCACATGCCCAGGTTGTGGGCCTGATCCCCAGTGGGGGGCATGCAGGAGGCGGCCAATCGATGTTCTCTCTCATCGATGTTTCTCTCTCTCTCTCCCTCTCCCTTCCTCTCTCTAAAATCAATAAAGAAAAAAAAATTAAAAAAAAAAAGAAACTCGTTTCCTTTCATTTTATGGTTTTACCCTCCTCTGCATCCTAATGAAATTATCTCCACTAAGCTCACAAAGAGGATAGAAAAGGCACCCAGCTATTAACTGTCTTGTCCTGGGAAGGCACACATCACATACCACTGGTGAGAGCTACTCACATGATCCTTCCTAGATACAGGGCACTGAGAAATGTAGTCTAGATGTGTGCCCAGTAAGAATAGGAAAATAATGATGATGATGAGCCCTAGCAGTCTTTCATGCCCCTTAAAATTTAAGCTGCATAAGGGCAGGAATCTTTCTCTGGTTTATTGATAGATGCATCCCTCATGCCTGTTACAGTGTCTGGCACAAAGCCAAGTGCTCAAAAAATATCTTCTGAATGAATAATGAACGGACAGAATGAATCATGGATATGATACCATATGGTATTTTTTTCTATAATAAAGATGAATGGACTGATGACTAAAACAATAATGAATTAGACTGCATAGTTACTTAAATAAAACATTAAACAGAAACTTTTGGAAAAATAAAAATGAACCTCTAAGCACCAACACTACACATAACAAATCTATAATGCAAATTCATATGCGAGCTGATTAAATGCACATCAAATTCATCTATTGTGAACACAGGGTAACACCTATTCAAAATAGTACAAACACAGTGGACAATCTTCAAAGAAATTACTATTAAGCTGATCACATACCTTTTTGTTAGGTGGAAACTTGTTTTAACACATAAGCCTCAAAATTCACCCTCATCTTTCTCAAAGAGTGAGGACACTGCACATACAGAGTCTAATTTTGAAAACAAGTTACACACACACACACACACACACACACACACACACATTGCTAAAAGACCTTACCACTATGCATCTATCATATAATACATATACTCATCAAAATTCAGAACTGACACCTTTATGATACCAGCTTCAAAATTATGCATGCTAATAATACTTCATTTTTCTTGAAATCTTAAGTCATTATAGCAAAAATGAATTAATAAAATTGAAAAAATAACAAAGCTGAAATAAAAATAACAACAAATGGGATTAAGACTCACTTCACAAGAGTGTTGTGAGGCTCAAATAGAAACATGAGACTTTACTTGTAATTTCCATACTTTCCTTTATGTATAGTTATAGCTCAATGATAATTCAATAGAGTATATGAAAAACTGCTTTGTAAATCATAAAGCAACATTCAGATAGTCAGTTATCTTTAAATAAATGTAAAATTCCCACTTCCAAAAGGGTTATAAATTAGCTAAATGAGCAATTTCAAACTAAGGTGAACAAGAAGATCCTCATTCTCCTAGCCCAAACACCTACCACCTTTTAGTACCAACATTTCAGGGAATCCAATCATTACAAAAGGTAATGGAGCAAAGAGCTATCTCAGTGTAGAGTTAGACTCTAAAGAAAAACCTGTGGAAAAAACATTATCAAATCAAAGAACACAGTGGGATACTTGTACTTTAGAAGGGAGTAAAGTTACAATTTAAAAAGCTATAAATTCTCTCTGTTCGATGAAAAAGAGAAGAAACAACCTTGTTTCATTTTTTTTCTTTGTTTAAAAATTTTTAAATAATTTCTCAAGCAAAAAATACTGGAATTTGGGTCAAGATGGCGGCGTAGGTAAACGTGGTATCGCGTCCTCCCACAACCACATCAAAGTTACAACTAAACTACAGAACAACCATCATTTAAAACCGCCTAAAATCAAGCTGAACGGAAGTCCTACAACTATGAAATTAAAGAAGAAGTCCCATCGAGACTGTTAGGAGGGGTGGAGGTGCGACAGGCTGGTCCCATACTCACATGTGGCGGATAAAAATTAGGAGGACACCTCGGCTGGGAAGGTCCTCCCTGAGGACTGAGGGGTCCCTGTCCCACACCAGGCGCCCAGCTCAGGGTTCCAGTGCCAGGAAGAGAAACCCCATAACTTCTGGCTGGAAAAACCAGTGGGAACTGAGGCTGAGGCAGCTGGAGCCCCTGGCAGCTCCTCTTAAAGGGCCCGCGAAAAGACTTACTCGGACTCGCACCCTCCAGGCTCCAGCGTGGGGGAGGCAGCTTGAAAGGCGCCAGAGTCATATGGGGAAGAACTGAGTTGTTTGGCATTGGAGCGAGGGCTGGAGAGGCAGCTTTCTCCTGGACAGACGTGCTGTCAGAGGCCTTTGTTCCTTTGGTGAGCCCTTCCCTGGGACGCCAGACACCGCCATATCTGGGACTCCAGCAAACTGGCTCACACTGTTGGCCCCGCCCTGGTGATTCCCTGAGGCCCCGCCCCACCCAACTTTCAGGCCCACCCAAGCTGTTGCCAGTTGCTTTACCATAGGATTGGCCTGTCTTGGATCCTACTTCAGCTTTTCCTAATTTCTTTCAAACAAGCAGCATCTGGTCTCAGCTAGCCCCACACCTCTCGCTAAGTAATACATAGAAACAAACACAGGGAGGCAGCCAAAATGAGGAGACAAAGAAACAGGTCCCAAATGAAAGAACAGAACAAAACTCCAGGAAAAGAACTAAGTGAAATGGAGTTAAGCAACCTAACAGATGCTGAGTTCAAAACACTGTTTATAAGGATGCTCAGTGGACTTAGTGAGAACCTCAGGGGACTTAGTGAGAACCTCAGTGAACTCAGTGAGGGCCTCAAGAGCATAAAAAAGGACCAATCAGAAATGCTGGAAGCACAGTTAGAAATGAAGGAGGCACTAACTGAAATAAAGAATAATTTACACAGAATCAATAGTAGAGTAGGTAAAGCCAAGAAGCAAACCATGGATTTGGAATATAAGGAAGCAAAAAACGCCCAATCAGAACAGCAAAAAGAAAAAAGAATCCAAAAAAATGAGGATAGTGTAAGGAACCTCTGGGACAATTTCAAGCGTGCCAACATTCGCATCCTGGGGGTGCCAGAAGGAGAAGAGAGAGAACAAGAAATCGAAAACCTATTTGAAACAATAATGGCAGAAAACTTCCCAAACTTGGTGAAGGAAACAGACATACAAGTCCAGGAAGCACAGAGAGTCCCAAACAAGATGAAGCCCAAGAGGCCCACACCAAGACACATCATCATCAAAATGCAAAAGGTTCAAGACAAAGAGAGAATCTTAAAAGCAGCAAGAGAAAAGAAGTTAGTTACCTACAAGGGAGTTCCCATAAGACTGTCAGCTGATTTCTCAAAAGAAACTTTGCAGGCCAGAAGGGAGTACAAGAAATATTCAGAGTGATGAAAAGCAAGAACCTACAACCAAGATTACTCTATCCTGCAAAACTGTCATTTAGAATCGATGGCCATACAAAGAGTTTCCCAGACAAGGAAAAGCTAAAGGAGTTCATCACCACCAAACCATTATTATATGAAATGTTGAAGGGTCTTCTTGAAGAAAAAGATAAAAAAAATATGAACAAACAAAATGGCAATAAGTACATATCTATCAACAATTGAATCTACAAACAAAGTGAACAAGCAGAACAGAAACATTCTCAAAGATACAGAGAACTTTTGTTGGTCACCAGATGGGTGGGGGCTGGGGGGATGGGTGAAAAAGGTGAAGGAATTAAGAAGTACAAATTGGTTGTTAGACTGACAAACCTCAAAGGGAAGGGGGGTTGGGGGGTGCGAAGAAATAAACCAAAGATCTTATATGTATATATGCATAACCAATGGACACAGACAACAGTGTGGGGAAAGGCAGGAGGGGGGCGGGAATGGGGAGGAGGGGATCAATAGGGGAAAAATGAGGAACATCTGTAATACATTTAACAATAAAGATAAGTTAAAAAAAAAAGGGGGAAGGGGTGTTGGGGGATGGGAAGAAATAAACCAAAGAACTTATATGTATATATGCATAACCAATGGACACAGACAACAGTGTGGGGAAAGGCAGGAGGGGGGGCGGGAATGGGGAGGAGGAGGGCAATGGGGGAAAAATGAGGAACATCTGTAATACATTCAACAATAAAGATAAGTTAAAAAAAAAACAAACTGGAATTTACAACATAACAAGACCCAGAATAGGATGTTCAATTTAACAAAATTTGATTGTTAACTGTAACCACAAACCTATCTAATTTTAAAAAAGAAAGAAAAAATATCTCTAACACATTGTCAAAAGATGTAGGAAGTAAAATATACACTTGGGCTGAAGTTTGTTTTTTAAAAAACAAAACAAATACTAATACCTTATATAAACTTACTTGCTTTATTCTTGGTTGACTTTTAAGAAGGCTAACTAGAAGAAAGACAAACTTTTTTTGTTACTTAATACTTACAGTCCAGTAGAATGAACAGGCTTAATAACCTTGATCCTGAATTATACTAATAAACATATATTTTTCTACCCTTTAGCAAACCAACCAACCAACAAAAGAAAACTAGAGAAAAAGGTAAAACCTTCGAAAATAAGTTTAAAGAAGGGAAGAAAAATTATTGATACTAAGCTTGTTACATGATTCATAAACACAACACAAAAACCAGACATCAACCTCCACCTAAATAGTGTTATTTAAAAGACTACTTTTGAAAGTAAGGACATCAATGTGGCCATTGTAAAAGAGTATTTTCGAACATTAGAGAGGCAAAACTTGTAACTCCTTTATTTCATGCAGCTTTCTTTGCAACATTTAAACTCTATAAACATTAAGATAATCTGCTTGGAAAAAAGAACTTTATATCTTACTTAAAGCTCACAGAGTAAGCATTTAGAGGGATACCTCGTCCAATTTTAAAATAAGAAGAAACTCACTTTTTACTTTGGAAAGGGAGCATTGTAACATTCCATTTTACTGAATAAAAGGGACCATTTCAAGTGTAATAATATCTCCATCTCCTGGAACTTTAAAAATTCTGCTTTTAGACACCTCTCCAAACAGGACATACAAATGGCTAAGAGACATATGAAGAAATGCTCAACATCACTAATCATCAGAGAGATGCAAATTAAAACAACAATGAGGTATCACCTTACACCTGTCAGAATGGCCGCCATCAACAAATCGTCAAACAACAAGTGTTGGCGAGGGTGTGGAGAAAAGGGGACTCTAGTACACTGCTGGTGGGAATGCAGACTGGTGCAGCCACTGTGGAAAACACTATGGTGTTACCTCAAAAAATTAAAAATTGAACTGCCATTTGACCCAGTGATCCCACTTCTAGGAATATACCCTAAGAAACCTGAAACACCAATCAGAAAGAATATATGTACTCCCATGTTCATAGCAGCACTATTCACAATAGCTAAGATCTGGAAACAGCCCAAGTGCCCATCAGTGGATGAATGGATAAAAAAGCTGTGGTACCTATACACAATGGAGTACTATGCAGCTGTAAGAAAGAAAGATCTCTTATCCTTTGAGACGACATGGAGGGACCTCGAGAGTATTATCCTAAGCGAAACAAACCAAGCAGAGAAAGAAAAATATCACATGATCTCACTCATTTGTGGAATATAATAAACATAACAGTACGGGGAACAGGGTAGCCCCAGAGATGTGAAAGTAGGGTACAGACTGACAACCCTCAGAAGAGGGGGTAGGGGGGGAGGGAAGAGATAAACCACAGAACGTATACGCATGTATGCATAACTGATGGACATGGACAACAAAGCTGGGGATGGGGTGGGGGGATGGGGAGGAGGGTGTCAATGGGGAAAAAAGGAGAAACATCTGTAACAAAAATAAATTAATAAAAAATAATAAATTAAAAAAAAAAAAAAAAGAAATCAGAAAGTGCCAAATGGAGAAAAGAAGCAGAGAATGTAGAGCTTACTTCCTTGGAATCTTGGCCCCTTTAAATCTTATATAAAGTTGTCATTCTCTTACTCATAAAAAAAAATAAAAAAAAAATTCTGCTTTTAAAATCAAGTGATGTAGTACAACATATTTGCAACCCCAGTCCTACATGTCAGTATTAAGATCTCATTACACCACATCCTCATTTGTAGGCATCTACCTGGAAATAGGCCCAGTGCTGTAACTGATGAAACAGATGAACAGTTGGGGACACAGACTAAACACAAAGCAGTTACCCAAGAAGAATGCTCCTTCATCTGGTGTTGGTTGCTGTGAGGGCCACTGGCATGGCCACGCCAAAAGCAATTTTGGCAGAGCTGGTAGTTGTGGCACTGCTGGCATCGGTACCGGAAACCCATCATACTCTCACACCGGCAATAGGAGCACTCCACAGGATGGAAGACTTGTAGAAGGGAGAGAAAACAGGGAAGAGGGAAGGGCAACAGAGATAAGAGGGAGAAAAAAAAAATCATTTTCATTTGGAGAATAAAGGCAAAACAGTGAAAAACCAAATCTAATATGAAAAAAAGCAAAGGTGAAAACAAAATTAGAACTGAAGATTCCAAGTTGTCTCCTAGTTAGTTATTTTAACCAGCCATTTATTAGAATAAAAGGGAAATAAATAAGAAAAAAAATGTTCAACCACCTTAGAAAATAGCCAATTTCTCTCTTTAAAATAAAAGTGTTTCTCAAAATTTAGATAAAGTACAAGGAGAAAAGCAGAGCCTTCACTCCAAAATTTCTTTTCCAAACCTATTGCTTTTTAAAGACACATATCACCACCATAGTTGTACTCATGTTTGTTTCCTTCACTAATATACAATCTGTGAGAGCCAGGACGTATACTATATATCACTGTTACCTGGGACGTATACTATATATCACTGTTACCTGCAAATGGTATTTTACACAGTACCTTGGACTGAAGAACTGCAAATGTTTGCCGAATTAAATACTTCCATATACCTGGGCACAAAATGTAACTGGTAAAAAGTAAGGCTAGACATATTAAAAATAGTTTTAGCTAAGAGCTCTAAGTTGCAGCATAAAAATAAAATAGTCTGGACCAATGAAGGGACAGTGATTTGGAGGAAGGACAACTCAGTAATCTGCGGCTCCTTTCTCCACCTCACTAGGCTTCTTACCTTACAAAAAACTGTCAGATGGCAGACAGAATTCATAGAGATTACTGGGATTCTCTTATAGCTTGAAAGTCTAGTTCACTGAGTGGGAAATGTGCAACGCACAATGGTGCATTACAGTTTACTAATTATACGTTCACTTATTTTGTTATTAAAATTTTTGAGCAATATTGGTTAATAGGATCATACAGGTTTCAAATGTACATGTCTTTGATACAAGATCTGTATATTGCACTGTGTGCCCATCACCCAAAGTCAAAACATCTTCCATCACCATATATTAGTCCCCTCTACCCCCTACTATTTATACTTTTAAATGTTGGTAGCATAATTGTTCCCTCTGGCAATTCAATTCTGAATAGAAGAAATGAAAAGAGGGATATAGTAGTATTCCATCTTTATCTGAATGACTCTTTCTAGCACTTTATATACAAAGCCAATCTTATCTTAATTTTAAGTATTTCTAGTTCTGTTTCCAAAAATTTATATTAACTAGAGAATCAAGAGTCAAAAAAAAAAAATTGAGCACTGGGTGAGGAAAACAATATAACAAGATCACTAAAGACAAAAAGAAAAGTAAAATATGAACGAGAAATCTGAAGGACATACTTCCTCTAAAAAATTCAAGCTTTGGTCATCAAAAAATTTCTAATGAATGATGAAAATGTTAAGAGTCTGTGTCCCAAATTAAAACTACACAACCTAGCAGAATTCTGCCAGACAACATACTCCCATATCAATCTATAGCCAACATCAGTGAAGTCAACATAAGTGCAGCCAATGTTTATAATTCCATATAATTTTGGGTTAATATTAAATGACATATGTACATTAATTAAATTATCAGATGAAGTCTGATCATTTTGAACATGCATATCTATGTGATTTTCCCTCTCTTATAAACCAGTCAAGAGCCAGCCAGTGCTTACATTAGTCAGTGGACTGAGTGACCAGGTAGAAAACGCAGAGAACCAGAATGAGAAAAGAATCAGAGTGTGCTGGGTCAATTATAAATAAGAACAGGTTTCGGTAAAGTATTCTTTTTGGAAGAATGCATCATGTGATAGCTATCTTTTGATATACTATACACGTGAGTTAGTAAACTGGTATAAAAAGTGTAACTTTTGCTTACATAAATATTTGTCTCTATGAATAGTAACTTCAATACAATTCGAGTGATGAATTTCAAGTAAAGGGCCCAAACAACAACAAAAACAACCTAAAAATACCATAATTTAATTTGTTTCCCACCATAAATATTAAGATATGTAGATAAATGTTAGTGTGATAGGTAACGTTTTATTTTCTAGGTATTCCAATAATTTCATAATATTTCTCTATCTCTAAGAAAAACATCAATAACCACATAAAGAATGTAATCAATAAATAATACCAAGTCACAATAAAATGTTCATATGAATAATAATACACCAAGACAAATTAGCTTCTTTCTACTTGGTATAGCAGATACAAAATGATTTTATGAAAATGAACTGGCTATGAAACTATTAAACACTTAAGGCTTTAAAAGTATTGTCTCTGCCCTGGCCAGCGTGGCTCTGTTGGTTGAGTGCCATCCTGTGCACTGCAAGGTTGCCAGTTCAATTTCGGGTCAGGGTACATGCCCGAGTTTCAGGCTCAATCCCCTGTAGGGGGCATGCAGGAGGCAGCCAATCAATGTTTCCTTCTCACACTGATGTTTCTCCCTCTCCCTTCTTCTCTCTAAATATGAATAAAAATATTTTTTTAAAGCATTGCCTTCAAAAGAACCAATAATACAGTAATAATTTAACTGTATAAATCTCTATCTAAAAATCCTACTAAAAATTATAGCTGTTTTACTCTAGTCAAGAGATTCTGGACCTTTAAGAAAATAATCCTGTGCCCTGGCCGGTTTGGCTCAGCGGTTAGTGTTGGCCTGCGGACCAAGGAGTCACGAGTTCAATTCCCAGTCAAGGGCATGTACCTGGGTTGCAGGTTCAATCCCCCACCCTAGTCGGGGTTCTATGGGAGGCAACAGTAATTGTGCCTCTCTCACATCCATGTTTCTTTCTCTCTCTCCCTCCCAACCTCCCTATCTAAAAAAAAAAAAATCAATGGAAAATATCCTCGGGTGAGGATTAAAAAATAAATAAATAAAAAATAATCGTTGCCCTGGTTGGTTTGGCTCAGTGGTTAGAGCGTCAGCCTGCGGACCAAAGAGCTGTGGGTTCGATTCCGGTCAAGGGCATGTACCTCGGTTGCAGTTTGGTCCCTGGCCCTGGTCGAGGTTGTGCAGGAGGCAACCAGTTGATGTCTCTCTCTCTCACATCGATGTTTCTCTCTATCTCTCCCTCCCACTCTGTCTGAAAATAAATGGAAAAATATCCTTGGGTGAGGATTAAAAAAAAATAATAAAATAATCCTGAATCTAATGTTACTTGTGAACCAAACCCATGGTTTTAAAAAAAATATGGATGGGGAGAAAATAAAAAAGTTCGAACATGTGTTTCATTCTTACAAAGGGAAAAAAGAGGACTCTGCTTTTTAGTGCCTTTCAGCTATTACTGTTCTCTTGTATGGAATGAGGAGAGACAGCAAGAACCTTCAGAGAAGGCAGGTTACATAGAAAAACCACATCCTTCCCCTTAATAAACTCGAACAACCTAAAAAAGGAGATAAACTGATAGCAATAGAAAAAATTAAGAAGTTACTAAAGTAAGTGCCATTTTAATGCCAATGAAACAAAGAGTTAAGCCAAATTACCGGGAAGGATACGGAGAGTAATTCAAGGTAAAAGAAATAGTAAAGGAAAAAATTGAAGATGTGTAAAACCTAGTAATAAATTCTATCTTAGCTACTTCCCTTCAAACAATTCAAAAACAATTATAGTTTGCCCTGGCTGGTTTGGCTCAGAGGTTAGAGCATCAGCCCACAGACCAGAGAGTCCCAGGTTCCCTACCCGCTAAGGGCATGTACCTTGGCTGCAGTTTGTCCCAGGCCCTGGTTGGGGTCGTGTGGGTGGCAACCACTCGATGTGTCTCTCTCACATCGATGTTTCTCTCTCTCTCTCTTCCTCCCTCTCTCCCTCCTGCTCTATCTGAAGATAAATGCAATAAATAAATAAATAAATAAATAAATAAATAACTATAGTTTAAGTGGTTAATATTGAATATATCCAACTTTTTAGATCTACTATTTTTATAAATTAAAAGAAAAAGAAAGCCACGGCTAAATCAGGTGGGCTCAAACCAGAAATAACCACTGTGCCCTGGCTGGTTTGGCTCAGTTGGTTAGAGCATCAGCCTGTGGACCAAAGGGTCAAGAGTTCAATTCCGGTCAAAGGCACGTACATGGGTTGCGAGTTTGCTCCCAGCTCCGGTCGGGGCATGTGCAGGAGGCAACCAGTCGATGTGTCTGTCTCACATCAGTGTTTCTCTCTCTCTTCCCCTCCCTCCCTCCCTTCAACTCTCTCTAAAAATAAAAACATAAAAAATAAATAAAAATCAATGGAAATATCCTCAGGTGAGGATTTTAAAAAAACAACAAAGCCTGGCTGGTGTGGCTCAGTAAGTGAGCATCGACCTATGCACCAAGAGGTCACTGGTTTGCCGTGGCCGGTTTGGCTCCACGGTTAGAGCATCGGCCCGCAGACCAGAGAGTCCCGGGTTCAGTTCCCGCTAAGGGCACGTACCTCGGTTGCAGTTTGTCCCCGCCCTGGTTGGGGTCATGTGGGTGGCAACCAGTCGATGTGTCTCTCTTACATCGATGTTTCTCTCTCTTTCTTCCCCCCTCTCTCCCTCCCACTCTATCTGAAGATAAATGCAAAAATGTCCTCAGGTGAGGATAAAAAAAAAGAGGTCACTGGTTCGATTCCTGGTCAGGGCACATGCATGGGTTGTGGGCTCAATCCCCAGTAGGGGGTGGCAGGAGACAGCCAATCGATGTGGATGATTCTCTCATCAATGTTTCTATCTCTCCCTCTCCCTTCCTCTCTCTAAAGAATCAATAAAAACATTTTTTTAAATTGAAAGAAAAAAAAAAAACTACCACCTGGAATCTCAGGGGGGAAAGCCTAGAGTTTGAACCACAAAGTTTTATGACCCGACATTACTGCTTCTTGGTATCCTATCTAAGTAATAAGACACACACACCCCCAACTTCTTTTTTTGAAAAATAGTCTTTTTTTTTTTTTGCATTTATCTTCAGATAGAGCAGGAGGGAGAGAGGGAGGAAAAGAGAGAGAGAGAGAAACATCGACGTGAGAGAGACACATCGAGAGGCTGCCACCCACACGACCCCAACCAGGGCCGGGGACAAACTGCAACCGAGATACATGCCCTTAGCGGGAACTGCACCCGGGACTCTCTGGTCCACGGCCTGATGCTCTAACCGCTGAGCCAAACCAGCCAGGGCGAAAAATAGTCTTCTTTTGAAAGCTAAAATCACAAGTTCAGATGACAGAGTGCCAGTAAATGTCAATTACAATTTCAATCATAATAGCTAAGGACATCACAAACACTCTCAGCTCACATACTTCCTAC
Source organism: Tadarida brasiliensis (assembly GCA_030848825.1). Lineage (NCBI taxonomy): Eukaryota > Metazoa > Chordata > Mammalia > Chiroptera > Molossidae > Tadarida > Tadarida brasiliensis. The sequence continues at coordinate 63,709,223 of CM061270.1, read as the reverse complement.
AGCATAAGGAACGAATGGTACAAATTCTGCTTACCATTCTCAACATGGGCAAGCCTGTGCATGAGAGGTAGCCAGACAAGGCACTGGGGAGGAGGATCGGCCATCATTGTGTCTAAAAACATATTTAACATTATCTTTTTCTGTGAAGAGAAGAAAAACAAATATACTTTATATTTTTCAAATACCTCTGAATTCCAAGATTAAGTTAACTTAGGACTCTTCCAACCAAATTATAATGAATTGCATTTGGAATTTTATTGTAAACTAAAATATTTTACATTACTACAGACACTGCTACACACTATACTACTTACTACTCCTATCTTCAAATGCATTTCCACATTCATTATTTTATCTGAGTCTCAAAACAACTGTATAAGGTTAATAGATTAGGTATTACTATCTTTTTTTTACAGATGAGAAAGTAAAAGAACAAAACATTTAAATAACTTGTAAAGGTCCTGCCCAAATCAGTCACAGAGCAGGCATAGAACTCAGATACCCTTCCAACTACTGTTCCCGTTATGCAGTGGGGGAGCACCCATCCACACCTGACTATAAAACATCAATGAGAACAGAAACAATGGCTGTCTGCTTGTCTACACATTGCCAGCATTGGTAACAGAGCCAGGCACACAACAGGCATTTAATAAGTAATTGTTGAATAAATACCAACGTGAGGGACAAACACTCTTAAACATCATTTAACAACCTTCTCATTTACGTAAGAGAAAGCTGAAGCTCAGAGAAGTGAATTTATTTGACCGAGTCACAGAGATATTAAAAGAAGGATGAGATTAGAACCTAGACATCCAAATGGCCATCACAGTACTCCCTCCACTATACCATCTCCCTAGCTGAACTGCATTTTTCAATCCTATCTTTATTTCTCTCTTTTAAACAAATATATAATAAGCTTCCACTGTATGGGAAACACTGATAAAATTATGTTCCATGTGGACACAGAAAATTAGAAAACAGTCTAGAAAAAAAAATAGTCATATTGATATAAGACAGAACAAATTCTCAACAATATTTCAAATTAGTGAATTTTCTTTTTATTTTCTCTAACCCACAAAAACACCTTTCCAGTTCCAAAAAGAAAGGAAAAAGGAGGGAAAGGCAGTGCCATACAACTAGATGTGAAATTTCTGTAACTGTAACCTAGACACCTAGGCCCCCACTTCACACTTTATTCCAAAAGAAGAGCAAAGACAAAAGGGCAAACACAAGAGAATAAGAGATGCAGAGCCCAGTAAATAGGCCTTTTCCAAGTCCTGGCCCCGCCATTCAAAGGCTGAGGGGTGGGGGAAGACACTGAGTATTAGGTGTAGGGTAAAGCCAAAAGGCACCTAGAATTTCATCTCAGTCTCTCCCAAATAACTGCATTCTCAGTCCCACCACTTTACTTTAAGTGAAAAACAGGGTATAAAAATATGGTGCTTCCCCATAAAACTTTAAAATAGTTTATTTCAGGAAAAAAAAAAAAAAGGTAGAAAAGATAAAATTGGTTAGTGCTGAAAATATTTTGCCAGTTGATGACAATAACTTTGACTTTTAACACTAATATATTCAACACAATTGGGAAGCAAGGAGTGCAGACAGTGTGGTGTTTCGACAGGAGGACAGGGGCCTCCGGGATTTTCATCTGATCCACCATGATACCTTCCAACAATGGTCCCATCACGCAAACATGTGTGACCACACACAACGTCTGTGTATCTTTTTGGCAACCATGAGAATCATGATTCCATTGTAAGTAAATTGGAAGTCATTCTTATTGAAAATAATCCTTAAAAGAAGAAGTGGTAAGGAAGGAAGAAAAAATAAGATAAAGTAGATGCCTCGCCTGTGTGGTTCAGTGGATTGAGCATCATCCCATGCACCAAGACATCACTGGTTCGATTCCTGGTCAGCACATGCCCAGGTTGCAGTCTCAGTCCCCAGTAGGGGGGCATGCAGGAGGCACCCACTAGGTGTTTTTCTCTCTCACATTGATGTTTCTCTTTCCCCTCCCCCTCATGTCCCTTCTTCTCTAAAATGAATAAAAACATATTTTTAAAAAATATTACTGACAAAGAAGATGCTAGTAAGTTTTTTAGCTAGTAAGATGTGGTAAGCCCTGGCCAGTTTGGCTCAGCGGTTAGAACCTAGGCCCGTGGACCGGAGAGGCCCTGGTTCGGTTCCCACTAAGGGCACGTACCTCAGTTGCAGTTCGTCCCCTGCCCAGTTGGAGTCATGTGGGTGGCGACCACTCGGTTTGTCTCTCTCACGGCGATGTTTCTCTCTCTCTCTCTTCCTCCCTCTCTCCCTCTCACTCTATCTGAAGATAAATGCAAAAATGTCCTCGGGTGAGGATGAAAAAAAAAAAGCTGTGGTAAACAAATTAAGCATATATCATTTATTATAAATTTAATGTTTAAATTAATATTTCTGTACCTTCTTATATTTGTTAAAAATTACATTTTTACAAATCCATTTAAAATCCTAATGCTACTTTCTCTAAAAAATGTTTTGGTTCACCTACCATGGAGTTTAATTGTTTTTTAAATCTTCAAGATGAAAAGGAACACTTAGATTTGCTACCTCAGAAAACCCTCATAAATACGCTCAGGGTCAGTTTCCCAAAGTTGTCCTAAGGTCACACGTAATTTCCGAGAGCAGGAAAGAAACCAGAACTGTGTCCCAGTGCTATGTCTTCCATTAACCATGTGATCTGGGGGAAAACCACTTAACATTCTATTTTCAGTTTTCTCATCTCTCAAGGGCAGTGGTTCTCAAAGTACAGTCAGAGGCTCTCCTGGAAGGTCCATAAAACATTTTTAGGAAGTCCATGAAGCCAAACTATTTTCACAGTAACACTGAGACATTACTGCCTTTTTCGATCTCTCTCTCATGAGTGTACAGTAGGGTGTTCTAGAGGCAATGAGGCCCATCCATAACTATCAGAAAAAGCTATTAAAATCCTCCTCCCTTTTCCAACTACATATCTGTCTGAGGCCAGATTTTCTTTCTATACTTTAACTAAAACATCATATCACAACAGACTGACTGGATAAGCAGATATGAGATACCAGCTGTCTTCAACTGAACAAATCTGAGATTTGCAAAAATATAAAACAATGGCACTCTCATTAAATATTTTGGTTTTAGGATATATTTCATTAAAATACATTCATTTTTCACTAAAATATATTACTTATGTTAACACGTAATAGGTTTATCATTATTATTTTTAATGACTTAAAAATATATATATATTTTTTTAAACCCTCACCTGAGGATTATTTTCCATTTATCTTCAGAAAGAGTGGGAGGGAGAGAGAGAAACATCGATGTGAGAGAGACATATCAATTTGTTGTCTCCAGCACAACCCCAACCAGGGCCACAACCAAGGTACATGCCCTTGACCAGAATGGAACCCGCAATTCTGTGGTCCATAGGCCGACGCTCTAACCACTGTGCAAAACCACCGAGGGTTAAAATATTTTTTTATTTATCAATTTTAATTTATAATATGAAAATGTTGATAGATATAACCCACATAAATGAAAGCTCTTTGGGGTCCTCAATACTTCTTAGTGTAATGAGGACCTGAGATAAAAAAGTTTGTGAACTTTTGGGACAGAATTCCAACTCAAAACTTCTGTGACTTACTAAATAACTGTGTGAAAGATAGGTTGGATCTTTTTCCTCCCTTTGTTTTATTTTTCTCTTGAGTTGAACACATTCTTAGCATTTCCCCTTATTTTTACAGCACAATAATATTTATAACAAAAACTATAATAAAATTGCATATTGTGCCAATTCTCTCCCACAATTCTCATATTTCTGTATTTCCCTCCAAATATGTACATTGTGTAGTAAAAATATATAATCTGTTTTTTCACTTAACATTTTAGTAAATATTTTATTGTTTTGCTACAAGGTCTTTATTTCTAATCATTTTAACAGCTGCCTGACTGACTGAGCAAAAACACCATGATTTGTTTATATCTTCCTCAATAAAACACTGAGGCTGCTTCTATCTTTGTATGCACTCTCATATTTTTTTCTAGAAAGGAGTGTTTTGGTTTATCACCTACTATCCTGCCCTATGTCATTCTAATCCTCAATACTGACCACTTCTTACCCTAAATGCCATTCTCACTACCCTCCCTACACGCTTGGCTACATCTTTTCTGTTTAATAATGGGAGCGGAACCAACTCTTAAAAATGAGAAATCCAGCATTACATGAGAGAACAAGTAAAATCATTTAGCATCAGATCATTATAACTGCAATTTCCAATCTCATCATTTCCATTAAAAACTCTTATCTCCTTATGGGCAACAGGTAAATATTTCTTATCCACTGCCCTATCACTTACTTGGTAATCAGTTAAACAAAGTATGACATTTAATTAACAGACTTGAAAACAACATTAAAAAAAAACTTTTAGATTAAAATGTTTTTATATAAACTTTTGTGTAGTCATAGAAATATTTTACCTGACAAAGGCAATGGTACTGGTTATTTTTTTTAAAAAACTAGTTATTGGACTAGTGCTATGGGGCAGCCTTTCAATTACTATTAGACACTGGATTTGTCCATATCACATATTTATTTTAGACTTAGAAGAGTACTTTGTAATGGCACAACAATATAATGTTGCTGTGCTTTTTATCAGAGGTATTTTTATTTATTATAGCCAAAAGAAAAATTGGAAAAACTTCATTTTCCTCACTGCAAAGATTGTTTCATTTGAGAAAAACATTGAATTACCATCAAGGAAAACAACAAAATTGCTAGTACATCCACGAGCCTTAAGCTATTAGAAGTTAAGCCAAAGATCCTTTCTCACGCCTTTTTATTTAAAATCATTACTGAGTTAATCCAACAAATAGCTAGTAAGCGTTGATCATCTTCTGGACACTGTTGTCACGGGGATATACAGTTGAAGGAGACCAAGGTGCATCTCTCTAGGGCATGAATGAGCTAGATGTAACATGCCATGGGGCTGCCGAGGAGGAACAGTTAATCCTCACTGAAAGATGCAGAGCATCTAAGAAGGCATATTTTAGCTGGGATTTGAAATACGAGGCCTTTGTTAGAGGAGAAGGGTCAAGGGTTATTGGCATTTCAGTGACAGCTAATAGCATAAACAAAGACAGTAACTGTTACTTTCGCTCACTCAAAGTGCACGTTACTCAACACAAGAGAAATGCAAATCAATACTATACTGAGATAACATTTCTCATCTATCAGACTGGCAAAAATTCATAAATGTAAGAACATAATGCTTACGGCAAGGCTGTGGAGAAAGAGATGCCCTTACACACTGCCTGTGGGACTGTGAAGTGGTACAGCTGCTGTGGCACTTCAGCAACAGCTAAAGAGAACCCAGGGCGCGCTGAAAGAGGAGGTCAGAGGAGCAATGTGGAAGGAAGGCGAAAAGCTAGGCTGGGTTTAGATTGATAAGCACCACGGTATCATGATAAAAATCTCATCCACTAGGAAATGGGGGTTAGTAACGTCTTTTAAAGCAAAATCGAGCCCTGGCCGGTTTGGCTCAGCGGTTAGAGCGTCAGCTTGCGGTCCAGAGAGACCCGGGTTCGGTTCCCACTAAGGGCATGTGCCTCGGTTGCAGTTTGTCCCCGGCCCTGGTTGGTCGTGCGGGAGGCAGCCACTCGATGTGTCCCTTTCAAGTCGATGTTTCTCTCTCTCTCTCTCCCTTCCTCTCTCTCCCTCCCACTCTATCTGAACAAAAAATAGAGAAATGTCCTCGGGTGAGGATAAAAAATAAAAAATAAATAAAATAAAATCAGGACTCAAATTTGTTAATGATTAAAAGGAATAATAAAAGAAAAGCAGTATCTGAGGAGGCACCATCATCTTCTTTATGCTGCCATTAGGCCACTAAGTAAAGTGACTAGGAGACAGGGCTTTAGTTTTTCTGGTGAAGAACTTCTCTGCTTTACCTGAAGACTAGTGAACCATAAGGATCTAGGGTAGGAGAGGAATGGGAGTGCCACCAGTGAACACGAGAAGGACCTGGGCCAAAAGCCCCCAACACTCCATGCCCCGCAGCTTTCAGCCCTGCCACGGGCCAGGGAACCATGACTGAACACATTAAGACCTGTTTTCAGCTCATGAGTAGTAACTGAGAGGGGTGGACCTTTCCCATAGCATGTGCCCAGTAAGCATTGCTACCCAACAAAAATCTTTCAAAACAAAACAAAACAAAACAAAACAAAACAAAAACACAACTTTGGAGCCACTTGTCATTTCTATCTAAGGAATTATTTAGTAAGACAATCACTTCCATAGGACCAATTAGAACAAAATCTCACTTCTAGGTCTCTATAATTTTGTTCTATCTAAATAATGCCAATGATACAGGCCTCATTACTATAGACCTGATCATAACAAAATCCATTTTACATGCTATATTTCATCCAATCTAAGGCACCATCACTTACTTGTAAGATGCACCATTATATTTTCTTCCACTAAGAAAGAAAAACACTCAGCCAATTAAACTAACTCTATGACTTAATTAACTGTAATCCTTCGTGACATGTGAATCAGTCACACCAGGTCCTGATGAACTGAAATTTCTTTCATCTACTCAGAAGAATTTGGCAATTTCACCAACCTTCATTTGCCCTGCTTGGTGTGACAAAAATTATTTTGGTCCTATCTCAGTAGTAATAAATAATATAGCTCCATGTATTTGTAGATATCTTCCTTTAAAAAAAAAAAAGAAGAAGAAGAAGAAGAGGTTCTGTAAAGCACTTGGTTGCTGCTTTTTAAGAAAATAACCAATTCCTCCAATGATAAATATTTATATTACTAACATGAAATTTATTCCCCTCTGTATGTCCACGGCTTTCTGTGCTTACAAGAACTTTTCCTTCAATGCCAAATCAGAGTATACTCTTTCTGAGGACATTTGAAATGACAACACATGTAGTAACAAAGTGGATATGATGGAACCACTATGACCAAGTTCACACATGCGCAGGAAATGACGATCCAGCACAACCACTGCCTGGCCAACTGCAACAGTAAGATGCCATTGGCTATATGAGGTATCTTGATATTAGCGTTTGTCAAGGTGTGAAAAGTGTCTTCAAATCAATGAAACATGGTAATGACTCCCACTAGATTATAATGGTAATGAGGGGTTGCTAATGGAAACTGTAAAATCTGCTGAATTAGAATTCCTATGAAATACAGATATACACATATTCATGTGCCAGGCAATTCTTGTCAAACTTTTTTCAATGTCCAGGAAAACAAGGTTAGAACATCTAGAAAATGTCTCGTTTCAAAGACACAGTGGAAATTAAAGTCATTTTGGCACAGAATGGAAGAGGATATGTTGGTCAAAGTATAATCAAAGGACATCTCCAGACACGAAATAGTCTTGCTATTCTGAAAATCCACCAGCAATACTGTAATCACACTTGTACCCACTTCCCACCTCCCCTATGAATCAAGGAGAGTGTGGCACAGTGTCCAATACAGTGCTATCAACAGTATCTCCTGCAACAGTGACTAAAAGAAAGATTTCATCAACTTTCCTATCTCACTATCTCCCTCACTCCCTACTCCACTGATTCAGGTTTTCCTTCCATAAAGACAGCATCAAATTTTAAATCCTCTGATGGGTGGACCGAACTCTTCAAACTACAGTCAACTTGAACCTAGGAAAAAATAAAACAAATAGCAACCATCTTTCTTTCTTTTTAAATATGTTTTTATTGATTATTTAGAGAGAGAGGAAGGGTGAGACAGGAACATCAGTATGATCCTCAAACAACAAATGCTGGCAAGGATGTGGAGAAGAGGGGACTCTAGCACATTTCTGGTGGGAATGCAGACTGGTGCAGCTACCTTGGAAAACAATATGGTGTTTTCTCAAAAAATTAAAAATGAAACTGCCATTTGACCCAGTGATCCACTTCTTGGAATATATACTAAGAAGCCTGAAACACCAATCAGAAAGAACATGTGCACCCCTATGTTCATAGCAGCACTATTTGCAATAGCTAAGATCTGGAAACAGCCCACGTGCCCATCAGTAGATGAGTGGATAAAAAAGCTGTGGTACATATACACAATGGAATACTATGCAGCTGTAAGAAGAGAGATCTCTTACCCTTTGAGACGACATGGAGGGACCTGGAGAATATTATGCTAAGCGAAATAAGCCAGTCAGAGAAAGACAAGTACCACATGATCTCACTTACTTGTGGAACATAATGAACAAAATAAGCTGTCAACCAAAAGAGATTCAGAATCATGGAAGTAGGAAACAGACGGACAAACCTCAGAGGGATGGGGGGTGGGAGAGGTGGAAAGAGATAAACCAAAGAACTTATATCATATATAGACAACAAATCTACATGGACACTAGGCTGGGGAAGGCAGGAGGGGGGGGAAGCAGGAAGGAGGGGGTCAATGAGGAAAATGGGGGACATCTGTATACTTTCAACAATTAAAAAAAAAAGAAACATCAATGTGAGAGAGAAACATCAATCGGCTGCCTCCTGCATGCCCCCTACTGGGGATCAAGCCCACAATCCGGACATGTGCCCTGACCGGGAATTGAACCGGGACTTCTCAGTCCATGGGACAGTGCTCAATCCACACTGGCTGAGCAGTAACCATCTTTCTAAGGAGAAATATAACACATCCCAAAACTCTGAAGTTTGAGAAAAATGGGAAGAAACTTAAATATATCCACTGCTTTCTTTTAATAACTTTTAAGTCTCTAAAGTTAGTCCGTTAGTTTATAAACACGGAAGACTCTTAATATACGTGGCCTACCCACCAAAATACAGGGTGGGGCAAAAGTAGGTTTATGGTTGTGAGTATGTAAGAGTTCATTCATTTTTTTTTTCCTTTATTGATTTTAGAGAGAGAGGAAGTGAGAGGGAGAGAGAGACAGAAACATCGATGAGAGAGAACATCGACTGGCCACCTCCTGCATGCCCCACACTGGGGATTGGGCCGACAACGTGGGCATGTGTCCTGACCGGGAATCAAACCAGTGACCTCTTGGTGCATGGGTCGACGCTCTACCACTGAGCCACATTGGCCAGACAAGTTCATTCATTTTTTAAAAAATATTTCTTTATTGATTTGAGAGAGAGAGGAAAGGGGAGAGAGAGAGAAACATGGATTTGTTGTTCCACTTATTTATGCATTAATTGGTTGACTCTTGCATGTGCCCTGACAAGGATTGAACCACAACCTTGGCACACTGGGACACAGTTCCAACCAATTGAGCTAGCCGGCTAGCGCAGTTTATTCTTGTATTATTAATTATTGTATTATTTTTCATATGGAAAACTGTAAAACACTTTTGTCCCACCCTGTATTAGGCTTGAGGTGCTACATAAACACTATGCTTTATTCAGACAATAATCATAATCACAAATTTACAATGAGAAATTTTCTATTATTAACTTTAAATATTATGTACCAGCCTGGCTGGTTTGGCTCAACAGTTAGAGCGCCGGCCCACGGACCAAAGAGTCACGGGTTTGATTCTGGTCAAGGGCACGTACCTCTGTTATGGTTTGGTCCCCGGCCCTGGTCGGGGTCATGCAGGAGGCAACCAGTCGATGTGTCTCTCTCACACAGATGTCTCTCTCTCTCTCTCTTTCTCTCTCTTCCTCCCACTCTGTCTGAAAATAAATGGAAAAATATCCTAGGGTGAGGATTAAAATAATATATATATATATGCACACCATCCGGCCTCAACAATTCTCAACATAGGACTAATTTGTTTATCATTTATGTCTTCACTCTCTCTTCAACCTGGATTATTTTGAAGCAAATTCCAGACATATTACCTCTTTAATTAACTCTACCCCAATATTTTATTATTATGGATACCGAGGATGTCTCTGAGACTCAGAACATACTTGTAAGAGTCTTATTATGGACATGTTTTTATTTCATGTGGGGGAAAAACTTAGGAGTAGAATTACTAGGTCAAGGGCAAGTGTCTTTTTAGGTTTAAATTAAACCACTAGGGTTTCTTCCAAAATGGTGTGTATGAGAGTTCTGGTTGCTCCAAATCTTTGCCAACATTTGGTTTCAGTCATTGAATTGTAGCTATTCTAGTAGGTTTGTTCTGTTGAATTAGCTTATAAGTGTTTTTTATTTTTGTTGTGTTTTTTAAGACTACCAAACTACATAAATATACATCTCTTATTTTGGGTTAGTTTGTGAAAAGCTGGCAAAATTGTTTCTTAAAAAATAATTAAAGCTCTACTAAAATAAATAAATATGTAATTCTCTTCATGCTATTAGAAAAATGAAAGTATTTCTCTTGTAATGCAACATATACATTACTGCAAAACTATATATACTGCAAAACTGTGGATTTAAAAATAATAAGGCATATGAGAAAAACAGGCATGAAACAATCCTAAAAACCTACACAACCTTGTAAACAGAAACCTAACAAAACAACAGCAATACTAACAAGAGTAACAGCACAATGAAATCTCCATGGGCATGTCCACCAACAGTTACTGTCAGATGATACCTTTCAGCCTTGAATCCTGAGACACTTTTTTCCTTCTTCATGATAAAGGCATACAACTTCCGAGATAGATGTTTTATCAAAACTAAACATCGGATCTAGGGGATAGCTAACTCCATCAATCAATTTTTTAGCACAGGTGGGGTTAGGGGAAGGGATGTCTTCACAGCTTTTTCATCCGTACCCACAGCTTCAGCTATAACACTGTGGAACGTGAAGCAAAGCAGTTCATGAATCCTCCAAACCAGCTACTTCTTTCACTAAAGAAAGGTACTTCTGAAGGATTTTCAGCTCCTTTCTTAAAGCACTCATTCTTTCTCTTTAACTGTGATCATGTCTTTGCTCAGCCCAGAACATTAATATGCTGGAGGAAATTGCATATGAATCAACAACACAATTTCCACTTGACACTGACACCATTCTCGGTCTGATGGTGTATGAGCTAACTTGCATTAAAAAAAAAAAAAAAAAAAAAAACCACATGTAGGAAAACAAACCATATGGGAAAATCCCATGTTCAAAAAGAAACCCAAACCTCACTGAATTTAACTCTTGCTGCATGAAACTCTGTCCCAAGTCTCGTGTTTTTTGTTTTTTGGCCATTCTATCAGTAGTTTCTATTCCTTTGGAGGTGTCTTTTTTCTTGTTACCTTTATAAAACAAGAAAAACTCAACTTTCCTGTACATGGAGATAAGCGTCTTTGAATTTTCCAAATTTGACATACATAAAACCACAGACTGATTTTTTTATAAGAATCTGAAGCAAGAGAAAAGCAACAATTAGGTTGTGAGTTCAAAGGCCTGACAGTCATGGCATAAGGTAATTTGTAGAATCCTCGAAAGCATTCTTAGAATTAACAATTAGAATTGTTTTTAAAATTCTTCAACATTTTAAACCATTATTCCCATATTAGATTCTCATTATAGTACTTGCATTACAAGTAAATCAAAGATTACTTCAGACAGTACCCCACATAACTGTCACCCATTGGTCACATGTTGTTCTTCAATGATACTTCTTTATATAAATTCTCTTCCCCATCCTGACACTATGTTACTTAATAGGAACATTCCAGAACTTGTTCAGTTTTTAGCCTGACCTCCAGGAAGCATCTGTGTAAAGAGGTACATGTACATCAGATCCAAGATTAGTCCCCCACCCCATATTGTTGTGGTGTCTTCATCATCCTCATCCTCAGTTACAGCTATGGAGGGCTTTTTAATACATGCAGGCCACTCAATACCAGGATATGTTCAGACAGCTTCATGTCATTTGAAAATGCATATTCAGGAAGAAAAATAAAAACTGTGCTTTATTAGAATAAACTGAAGCATAGAGATATATTTAACATGCTAAAAGCTGATATTGTTATTTATGCTGAGGGAAAAATGAATGTAGAGAGGCTAATTTTCACAAAAACAATTAGCCAATTTGTGTGTACAAATTTGGGAAGAACATCACCTCAGAAGTTACTAAATATAACTCTCCAGTATTATGGGTGCCATCTTCAGTGCTAAAGCTGAGAATCTCTAAACAAATTATGAAACATTATTTGAAAGTCTGAATTCAGATAAATATGAATTCTGAACTTTAAATGTAAAAAGGGGTATATGTGTGTTTGCTTTTGGTTCTTTTATAAATCAAAGTATCACATGTCAGGAGGGTTTGTTCCTTTTATATATATATATTTTTTATACTCACCCGAGGACACTTTTCCATTTTTTTGTTCAGATAGAGTTGGGAGGGAGAGAGAGGAAGAGAGAGAGAGAGAAACATCGACGTGAAAGGGACACATCGAGTGGCTGCCTCCTGCACGACCAACCAGGGCCAGGGACAAATTGCAACCGAGGTATGTGCCCCTAGCAGGAACCGAACCCGGGTGTCTATGGACCATAGGCCGATGCTCTAACCGCTGAGCCAAACCGGCCAGGGCTACATTTTAATTTTTTAATGTTTAAATAATTTCAGACTTACAGAAAGATTATAAAAGATTATTTTAAAAATTCCATTTGCCATCAACCCAGATTCCTCAAATGTTACCACTGTGGTACAGATGCCCCTTTACCCTTAAATACCTTATATTGTATTTCTTAAAAACTAGGCTATCTTCTTAATACAAATATCAAAATCAGGAAATTAACATTCATTGACAGAATATACTATTATCTAGTCTACAAGCTTTCTTCATATTTTTCCAACTGTCCCACTAATATCCTTTATAACAAAGAACATCCTGGCTCATGGGTTGCGTTCAGCTTTCATGTCTCTTTGGACTCTAATCTGGAACAGTTCCTTAGTCTCTTTTGACCTTTCACGACATTCACATTTTTAAAGCATACAGGCCAGGTATGTTTCAGGAATATCTGCCCTTGGGAAGATGAGACTCAGGTGTGCTTTCCTGGTAAAGAGTACCACAGTGACATTGGGAACTTCTCCATGAATCCTATCCTGAGGCAGCAATATCAGCCTGTCCCTCTACCGGTGATAGGGATTTCATCACTTGGTTAAAGTGGTATCGGACAGAGTTACTATGTTTCCTTTGTAATTAATAAATATTTTATGGGGAGATACTTTCAGACTATGTCAATAGCCTTTTTCCATTTATCTTTCATCCATTAGTTTTAACACAGATTTTTTTTTCTTAATTCCCTGCTTTCCAGAACTTTCCAAGTGCAGTATAAAGTTCCTTTTATCTCATCTCTACCTGAAAAAAATGGATGTTACAGCCAGCATTCACTCCGCTCAAAATCCTTTGAGGCACAGTTAATATCTTAGGAATACACTCATATCAACCTCTAGGGAAGGACTACAAAAGGACACCCACAAATAAAGAGGAAACCAAATCTTTCTTTCGTTCATATGAAAATGGCACTGTGCCCTTGAGGGACTGTGAGCTGGCGGCTGGCTGAGAGCTGTATAGCTATACTTGTCTTCAGTATTCAGGACACAAAGATCCACTATTGAATAGACTTTTATATCAAAATTCCTGTATTTCATGGTTTAAAGAACTCATTAGAGAGTAATATATGTCCAGTTGTAATAATATGAACACTTTTCTTTAAATTTTTAGTAATTTAAAATATTTCAAATATTATTTCTTCAGAAAAGACTCTCATCGTCCTCCATTAAAAAAAAAAAAAAAAAAAAAAAGCATTCCCAGGTGAATTTTTTATCTCCCTCTCTTTCCCATCCCTGACTTAAGGCTCTGTTTCCTCCCCGACTCAGGACCTATACCCTAGACCAGAGGTTCTCAACCTGTGGGTCGTGACCCCTTTGGGGGTCGAACAACCCTTTCACAGGGGTCGCCTAAGACATCACAGTAGCAAAATTACAGTTATGAAGTAGAAACAAAAATAATTTTATGGTTGGGGGTCACCACAACATGAGGAACTGTGTTAAAGGGTCGTGGCATTAGGAAGGTTGAGAACCACTGCCCTAGACTGAAACAATCTGGTGAAATCTGACAAAAAGTGGCGGGGTGGATGAGCGCTCTTCCAGTCCTAGATTCTGTAACACTGTCCTTACCTGCTGTGGAAAACAGGTGCGGACCGAGTGCTCTGTGTAACCAAACGATGGCCCTTCAAAGACAGCTGTTGGGAGCTTCAGGACTTCCTTCAGAAACTGGTCAAACTTGCTAAATATCATTAAGCCATTGGAATCTGACATCTGGGAGAAAACATCTATGAGAACAAAACCAAATAAAGTCAAATTATAAATAAATATCAACATTTTATAAATGGCTCTGAGTCATTTGTATACCAGTCAAAAAGTATCATAAAGTTGGTATGATCTTTAGTCAACATGGATTCTCATTCTTTTTGTTGTTGTTGTTAATCCTCACCGTAGGATATTTTTCCATTGATTTTTAGATAGAGTGGAAGGGAGGGAGGGAGGAGGAGAGAGAGAGAAACAACACCAGGGATGGAACTTGCAACCCAGGAATGTGCCCCTGACCAGGAATCAAACCCACGACCCTTTGGTCTGCAGGCCAATGTTCTAACCACTGAGCCAAACCAGCCAGGGCAGGAATTTTCATTCTCTATTAACACTGCGTGGTTACTTTGTTGATGAGGCCCCTCTCTCCCACCTACTTAATATTCGTCCTAAACATCAAATCCAATATCCACTCATGCATGTGTACCTATTTACTCTTTCTGAGTGTACAGAACTAGATGATATATAATTGTTTATTTACACCTCAGTTTGGTCCAAGAAGAATCTGAAGCAGTGTATCGTTATATCTTAACATTTATATATGTATTTATATAAGGCATATGCATGTTTGAGTGTATGAACATATTACCATATTGATGATGGGACATGAAAGAAATTGTATTATATTTGTATATTTGTGATGCAATGTATTCCCATGACGGAATAAGTTGGAAGGAAGCATACAGCATGCTAAAAATATTCCATCTAGTGAGTTCCAAAGTAGAATAAAAAGAACTCATGTAAACTCTTCTATCACAAGATACTTTGATACTATAAGACCCTATTTTTACATAAACTCTGACCTAAGCAGATGGGAAGAAAGTCTCCAGTAATACTACTACTACTTCATTTTCATGAAGAAAGTTTCCTGTCTCCAGTTACTTATTCCTCTCTTCTCAATCATAGTTGGGGAGAAAAAGAAAAATAACTAGGAGCTCAAAAATTACTTGACAAAGAAATGTGACCTAAGCTTTTTTTCAAACTATTGAGATTTCTTACAAACAAACTGGTTAGTTAAATATACACCCCCAAAAAATCATTTCCTGAGGCCTTTCCAAACACAGCGTTTTGAAAAGTCATATCCTATATATTCATAATGAACAGGTATATTATATGTAATAGATTTATGTAATGTACACACACATTACTCTTTAGGTTCAATTTGAGGAATTCATCCCAAAGCACTAGGTGTAGGGAAAAAAACATCCAAAATACATTAATCAAAGAAAAATACAATGTTAGATTATCGATCCTACAGGGTAATATTTAAGGGATTAAAAAGAGGAAATTATCAAAAGATAAACATTGTCAGTATATCCTCTCATATCAGCTGCTAGATTGTAGTTAAAGGAAAAGTATTAAATACCCATACAGGTGGGAAACATGCAACAAAAGGCTAAAAGAAGTACAGTCTCAGTGGAAAGTAAAATCAATTAATTAACAAATACTGTGCATCCCAGATTCTTATCATGTGGTCCAAGTGCCAAGCACTCTGCTAGGTGTTTCGAAACACAACAAACAAGTATGACATGTGGTCCTTATCCCCTAAGAAACTTCAGTGTAGCTGAAAAAATAAGAGACATATGAAGCAAAGAAGAATTAAGTGCTAAGCTGACTCTCAATACAACAGAAGAGAGGCATAAAGATGTTTGTTAAACCTTACCATTTGCCAGGTGCCAAATTAAGGTGCCTTCTGTCTAATCAAGAGAAGGCATGGTTAACAGAAAGCAGCCAGGATAAATATGCAGTGACAGGTGGTTAAAAGACTAGAGCAGAGGGGAATAAATTTTGAACAGGTAAAACTGTTTATTTATAACTTCAAAGGTTGCCCCCCAACCCCCCCCCCCATAGCATGTTTAATGAAACATCCAGGAAGCAAACAATTGAAATGTCACAGCTGCCAGTTCTGGGTAAAAATAGAAAGAACCTCAAGTTACCTTTTCTTTGGCTATTCAAAGTGCCATCCATCAAAAATGTGTGGAAACATAAGTAATATAAAGTATTATTATAAAACCATGTTTATGCTACAACCCAGAGAAAATACCTGTTATCATTTTGTTATATTTCATTCTTTTTCTATGTACATAATAAATTTTTGTTCAAAACTGTACTACATTTATACATTTTGATCTGAAACTTTTTTTTTTTATCATCTGAGGACATTTTTGCATTTATCATCAGATAGAGTGGGAGGGAGAGAGGGATGAAGAGAGAGAAACATCGATGTGAGAGAGACACATTGAGTGGCTGCCAACCACATGACCCCAACCAGGGCCGGGGACAAACTGCAACTGAGGTACGTGCCCTTAGCAGGAACCGAACCCTGGACTCTGGTCTGCAGGCCGACGCTCTAACAACTGAACCAAACCGGGCAGGGCTGATCTGAAATATTTTTTAAAGGTATTACATTCAGTCATATGGGTGTCCCAAAACTTAACTGAGCTCTCACTTTTGGACACTAAAGCTATTTCAAGTTTTCATATATTATAAAAAGTGTTGCATCAAATACACATAAAACTTGGGATACACCTCTGATTAATTCCTTGGGATAAACTCAAAAAGTAGACTTAATCAATGGATATAAATATTCTTACAGCCTTCTTGACACATATAGTTAGACTGGCCCTTCAAAATGGTAGCACCAGCCCTGGCTGGTTTGGCTCAGCAGTTAGAACCTCGGTCCCAGGACCAAAGAGTTGTGAGTTCGATTCTGGTCAAGGGCACGTACCTCGGTTTTGGTTCGGTCTCTCTCTCCCTCCCTCCTCCTTGCCACTCTATCTGAAGACAAATGGAAAAATATCCTCAGGTGAGGATTTAAAAAAAAAATGATAGCACCAGTTTTTTAAAGAATTTCAAACTGCATGACTCATCTGCTCCTATCTTTTAGTATAAAACAGATGGGGCTTGAATAAGAGTAGATAAAGTTTATTAGAAAACAAACAGCAGAATTAGACAAAGTAAATAAATCACATACTTAAATTGACAATTAAGTACAATGTAATAAATAACAGGCTTTACAGTCTGTAAATTTTGTTGTTCTTTGGGTTACTTTTTGGGTTTCTGATATTACTGAGTTTTGATTATGCTTATAATTAAAATCTATGTACTGTATGTAGAATCCTAACATAAGTTACCTTTGAATCTATGATATAGTAGTCCCTTATGGCCACAAGAGTGAGCCATTTCTGTAAATAAATGATACCTGGGACAGAAACTCTCTTAAGAGAGATTTGAAAAATCTAATTTAAAAATGTTTCAAATTAAAGGCACAAATATTGGTTAAGTCAAAGGCTATCTTGACATTAAAACAAGAAAACAAAAAAATGTATCAAATAAAAAAGGGGAGAGGACAAGATTATAGGGGAAAAATAATAGTAAAGGTAAAAAGCAGAAAGATCAAAATAAAAGGAAGAAAAGTAGAAATGCTAAAGCATATTCCATAAATTAGAAAACCTAATTTAAAAGGCACATTAACAGAGGTAACAGAAGAGAGTACCATCAGTGGCAGGAAGATGGAGAAACTAAGAACAACAGAGACAATGTTACCCAGTAAGCAAGTAAAAGTGAATAAACAACAATCAAATATTATTTGATGTTATAATGCAGTGTTATACTATCGTCTACATTTTTATTTAGCCACTTCAACTAAGTAGGACATAGCTTAGAACTAGAAAATCAGGGGGGAAAAGGATTCTCCCAACAGCCAAAACGGTCAATCATACTACAAAAGCTCAAGTGCTTCTCTCATGATATATGAGCAAATCTGTTATGCCCTTATTTTAAACAGAATGCTAAGAAGTTTGGTTATGGTTTTTCGTCAGTAGTATATCAAAAGTAAATCAGAAGCAAAGAGAGATTTGTAGAGACTGGTGTACTGACAATATCATCTACCAGTGATAAAGGACACCCACACACACCATCACCATCACCACCTACAACCAAAACAATACCCAAGAACTAAAAAATCACAAGTCTGAAAACATGAGATGGGACAAACAACCCAGAGCCTCACAATTAGCCCTAAATGCATCAGAAAATTACATCCCTAAGTGATGAAAAAATGTTTAAATTATGATCAGTGAGCTCTGTTTAATACAAGAGGGACAGACCACATTTAAAGTGATTTCTACCCTAGATGATTAAAATTAAAAAGTGGAAACAAGTTTCAACACCTGAATATTTTATTTAGGCTAAATATCTTATTCTCTAGCTAAGATATTTATAGTACAATAAATAAATGAAACAGCGACAGATGGCAAAGCAACTATAATTTTGAACATGAAGAAGATAACAAAAAGCCATATTTTAAATCTATCTGAATAACATAAACATGGTAATGAGTAACCTAACATGGCTTGTAATTCATCAGTCCATATACAGTGTGCAATGGCCTGGGCATTCTGAGGACACTTGACATATCACATTTGCCTGGGCATGTTTACTTTCATGCCACCTGAATACCAGTTACTTGTGTGCCTCCAAGAAGTTCAAAAGCCACATCAAAAAAACCCACAAAAGCCCTGGCCGGTTTGGCTCAGCAGTAGAGCACTGCCCATGGACCAATGAGTCACAGGTTCGATTCCAGTCGAGGTCACATACCTTGGTTGTGGTTTATCCCAGGCCCTCAGGGGGTTGTGCGGGAGGCAACCAGTCAATGTGTCCCTCTCACATCGATGTTTCTCTCTCTCTCTCTCCCACTCTATCTGAAGATGAATAGAAAAATACCCTGGTGTGAGGATTAAAAATAAATAAATAAATAAAACATAAAAAACTGCTATCACTTGGATCCCTTCCGTATTTCACATAGTACTAAAATTTACACCTTTTCACTAAAAGTTACAACAGAGAAATTCAGTAATTTTAGTACTCAATCAACAATTTATATTTGGTAAAAACTTAGCACTTACTATGTGCCAGGTATTAGCTCTATGTAGATGTAGCAGATTTAATCACAGAAACTTAATAATTCCAGAGCCATCTAAAATGTGTATTTATATAATCAATTTTCTATTTTCAACCAGTTTATTCAGTACTAATTAAGATGGTGATGTATATTCTTCTTTTAAACCATTTTTTCAATTACAGTTGACTTTCAATATTATTTTATATTAGCCTCAGGTGTATAGCATAGTGATTAGACATTTATATAATTTACAAAGTGCGCCCCCTCCATTAAGTCTAGTACCCACCTGGCACCATACATAGGTATTACAATGTTACTGGCTACAATAATATTCCCTACACTCTACTTTACATCCCCGTGACTATTTTGTTAAGTATCAATTATAATACTTCTTACTCTCTTCCCCTTTTTCACCCAGACCTCCACCCTCATGTCAATGTATATATTTTTTTTTTTTGAGAGTTTTATTTTCCTTTTTAAACTTATCTTTCTTGTTGAATGTATTACAGATATCCCTCCTTTTTCCCCCCTTGACCTCCTCTTCCCCACTCCCACCCCCTCCTGCCTTCCCCACACTATTGTATGTGTCTGTTGGTTATCATATATGCATATAAGTTCTTTGGTTTCTATCTTTCCGCCCCACCTCCCACTTCCCTTTGCAGTTCGTCAGTCTAACAACCAGTTTGTACTTCTAAATCCCTTCATCTTTTTCACCCAACCCCCGTCCCATCTGGCAAGCAACAAAAAGTTCTCTGAATCTATGAGTCTGTTTCTGTTCTGCTTGCTCATTTTGTTTGTAGATTCGATTGTTGATAGATATCTATTTACTGTCATTTTATTGTTCATAATTTTTTTATTCCTCACCCGAGGATACTTTTCTATTTATCATCAGATAGAGTGGGAGGGAGGGCGAGAGACAGAGACAGAGAGAAACATCAACGTCACAGAGCCACATCGACTGGTTGCCTCACGCACAACCCAACCAGGATCAGGGACGAACTGCAACCGAGGTACATGCCCTTGACTGGAATAGAACCCATGACTCATTGGTCCACAGGCTGACACTCTAACCGCTGAGCCAAACCAGCCAGGGCTATTGTTCATATTTTTTTATCTTTTTCTTCTTTAAGAAGACCTGTCAACATTTCATATAATACTGGCTTGGTGGTAATGAACTCCTTTAGCTTTATCTTGTCTGGGAAACACTTTATATGGCCATCGATTCTAAATGATAGCTTTGTAGGATACAGTAATCTTGGTTGTAGGTCCTTGCTTTTCACCACTTTAAATATTTCTTGCCACTCCCTTCTGGCCTGCAAAGTTTCTTTTGAGAAATCAATTGACAGTCTTATGGGAGCTCCATTGTAGGTAACTAATTGCTTTTCTCTTGCTGCTTTTAAGATTCTCTCTTTTTCTTGAACCTTTTGCATTTTGATGATGATGTGTCTTGGTGTGGGCCTCTTGGGGTTCATCTTGTTTGGCACTCTCTGTGCTTCCTCGACTTGTATGTCTGTTTCCTTAAACAAATTAGGGAAGTTTTCTGTCATTACTTTTTCAAATAGGTTTTCAATTTCATGCTCTCTCTCTCTTCTTCTGGCACTCCCATGATGTGAATGTTGGTACGCTTGAAGTTGTCCCACAGACTCCTTATACCATCCTCATTTTTTCTGGATTCTTTTTGCTGTTGTGACTGGGTGTTTTTTTGCTTCCTTATATTCCAAATCGATGGTTTGCCTCTTGGCTTCACCTACTATTGATTCCCAGTAAGTTATTCTTTATTTCAGTTAGTGCATCCTTCATTTCTGACTGGTCTTTTATTATGCTTTTGAGGTCCTCACTAAGTTCCTTGAGCACCCTTATAAGCAATGTTTTGAACTCTGCATCTGTCAGATTGCTCATCTCCATTTCGTTTAGTTCTTTCCCTGGACTTTTGTTCTGTTCTTTCATTCGGGACATGTTTCTTTGTCTTCTCATTTTGGCTGCCTTCCTGTGTTTGTTTCTATGTATTAGGTAGAGTTTCTATGTCTCCTAGGCTTCCTAGGGTGGCCTGTTGTGGTAGGTGTCCTGTAGGGTACAGTGACACAGCCTCCCTGATCACCCAGCTGGGCCCTTGAGGTGCACCACTCATGAGGACTTTATACCCTTCTGTTGTAAGTGAGGCTTGGTTGCTGTTGGCATGTCACTGGGACGGTTTTACTCATACTGATCAGCTGCAAAGATTGGCTGTGTCCACTAACCACTGACATCTGACTACCTTGGATGATCAGCTGTGCAGGGGCCCACCACACAGAGCAAGAATCTGGTACCCACTAAGTCCATTTCTTGAGTGTGTCACTTGTGGAGATGGTTGGGTGGTGGTGCTTTGATGTGGTCTGAACCTGTCCACTGGTTGTGCTGGCTCTGGGGAAAGGTCAGCCACTGCCTATGTTCTACCCAGGGCCACCATGCATAAGCTACAAAGTGATCTGCCAATGGATCCTTCCTGTGCTAGGCTTGGAGGTACCCAGGCAAAGCCCAGCTGTGAATCAAGGCTGGCTGCTTCCAGTGCCAGGCCTGAGGCTACTTAGTGACAGGTATGGGGATCACTGTGGGCAGATGCCGCTTGTTTAGAGAATTTAGGAAAATCTGAAGCAGGAACCAAAACAGGCCAGTCCTTTGGAAAAGCCACTGGGAACAGTTTGGGTGGGCCCAAAAGTTGAGTGCGGCAGGGCCTCAGGGAATCAACAGGGCAGGGCAAAAACAGTGTGAGTCAGGTTTCTGGACTCCCAGATATGGCGCCCATCTGCTGGCCTCATGGGGGAAGGGCTTACCAAAGGAACAAAGGCCTCCACCAGCACCTCTGTCCAGGAGAATGATGCCTCTCCAGCTCTCACCCCAATGCCAAACAATTCAATTCTTCCCCCTATATCTCTGGTGCCTTTCAAGCTGCCTCCCTTCCATGCTGGAGCTCAAAGGGAGCAAGTCCGAGTAAGTCCATGCACGGGCCCTTTAAGAGGAACAGCCTGGGACTCCAGCAGCCTCATCACCCTCAACTTTGGTTCCTGCTGGTTTTTAAAGCCAGAAGTCATGGGGACTTCTCTTCCTGGCACTGGAACCCTGAGCTGCAAGCCTGGTGTGGGACAGGGACCCCTCACTGCTCAGGGAGGACCTTAACAGTGAAGGTAGCCCTCCTGATTTTTATCTGCCACATGTGGGTGTGGGACCAGCCTGTCCGCGCCTCTGCTACTCCTACCAGACTCGATGTGGCATCTTCTTTAATTTCGTAGTTGTAGGACTCCTATTCAGCTTGATTTCAGGTGGTTCTGAAGGATGTTTGTTTTACAGACACAGAAGTAGGGTACAGACTGTAGGGACAGTGGCATGTAGTTTTCTTTCTTTGTCTTTATCTGATTTTGGAATTAGAATTACACTGGACTCATCAAATGAGTGTGGAAATCTTCCTTCTTCTTGAATTTTTTTGGAATAGTTTGAGGAGAATGGGTGTTAGATCTTCTTTGAATGTTCGGTAAAACTCCCCCGTTAAGTTGTCCAGGTCTGGGCTTTTGTTTGCTGAGAGTTTCTTGATTACATCTTCAATTTCCTTAGTTGTTATTGGTCTGTTCAAGTTTTCTATCTCTTCCCAGTTCAGTTTTGGGAGACTGTGTGTTTCTAGAAATTTGTCCATTTTGCCTAGATTGTCCATTTTGTTGTTCATAGTATTTTTTTTTTAATCCTCACCCAAGGACATTTTTCCATTTTTTGTTCAGATAGAGTGGGAGGGAGAGAGAGGAAGAGAGAGAGAGAGAGAAACATCGATGTGAAAGGGACACATCGAGTGGCTGCCTCCCACACGACCAACCAGGGCCGGGGACAAATTGCAACCGAGGTACGTGCCCCTAGCGGGAACCGAACCCAGGTCTCTCTGGACCACAGGCCGTCGCTCTAACCGCTGAGCCAAACCGGCCAGGGCATTCATAGTATTTTTTAATGATCCTTTGTATTTCTGTGGTGTCAGTTGTTACTTCTCCTCTTTCGTTTCTGCTTTTGTTTATTTGGGTCTTCTCTTTTTGTTTCTTAGCGAGTCTGGCTAAGGGTCCATCAATCTTGTTTATCTTTTCAAAGAACCAGGTCTTTGTTTCATTGATCTTTTGAATTGCTTTTTTAGTCTCTATGTGGTTTATTACTGCTCTGACATTTACTATTTCTTTCCTTCCATATGTTCTGGATTTTTCTTTTTGTTTACTTTCTAGTTCTTTAGTTGTAGGGTTAGAAAGTCATAGAAATTTTTCTGGGTTCTTGAGGTAGGCCTGTAGTGCTATGAACTTTCCTCTCAGGACTGCTTTAGTTGCATTCCATAGATTTTGTGTTGTTGTGTGTTCATTTTCATTGGTTTCTAGGAATTTTTAAATTTCTTCCTTGATCTCCTTGGTAACCTATTCATTGTTTAATAATGTGCTATTTAGCCATGTGTTTGAATGTTTTTGCTGTAACTGAATTCTAATTTCATGCCATGTGATCTGAGAAGATGCTTTATATGATTTCAATCTTATTTTACCGGTAGAGATTTTGTTTGTGTCCTAACATGTGGTCTATGTTTGAGAATGTCCCATGTGCACTTGAGAAGAATGTGAATTTTGAAGTTTTGGAGTGTTATTCTCTGTAGATATCTATTAAATCCATTTCATCTAGTGCATCATTTAGAGTCTCTGTTTCCTTGTTAACTTTTTGTCTAGAAGATCTATCCAGTGATGTCAGCAGGGTGATGCAGTCCCCTGCTATGATTGTATGGCTGTTGATTTCTCCTTTGAAGTCTTCCAGAAGTTTTTAAATGTGTTTTGGTGCTCCTATGTTGGGTGCACATATGTTTACCAAGGTTATATCCTCCTGTTGGATAGATCCTTTCAATATTATGTAGTGGCCTTCTTTGTCTCTAGACTTCATTTTGAGGTCTATTTTATTGGATATGAGTATTGCTACCCCAGCTTTTTTTTCCTTTCCATTTGCTTGGAAGATTATTTTCCATCCCTTCACTTTCAACCTATGTGAGTCTTTTGTTGTGAGGTGGGTCTCTTGTAAACAACATATATATGAGTCATGCTTTCTTATCCATTCAGCTACTCTGTGTCTTTTAATCAGAGCATTTTATCCATGCACATTTAAGGTTATTATTGATATGTACTTATTTATTGCCATTTTTGCTCATCATGGTTATGTTTCTCTTCCTATTTCTTATGCTTATTACAGCAGTCCTTTTAACATTTCTTGGAGTGCTGGTTTGGTGCTAATATATTCCCTTAGCCTTTTTTTGTCTGGGAAGCTCCTTATTTCACCTTCTATTTTGAATCATAGCCTTGCTGGATAGTGTAGTCTTGGATTCAGATCCTTGTTTTTCATGACCTTGATTACTTCATGCCATTCCCTTCTGGCCTGTAGTGTTTCTGTTGAGAAGTCAGCTGATAGCCTTCTGTGGGTTCCTTTGTAGGTAACCTGTTGCTTATCTCTTGCTGCCTTTAGGATTCTCTCTTTGTCTTTAATTTTTGGCATTTTAATGATTATGTATCTTGGTGTGGGCCTGTTTGGGTTCTTCTTACTTGGGGCTCTCTGTGCCTTTGAACTTGTATGCCATTTGCCTTCACCAAGCTAGCTAAGTTTTCTGTCACTATTTCTTCAAATATATTCTCTAACCCTTGCTCATTTTCTTCTTCTCCTGGCACTCCTATGATGCGGATGTTGTTACATTTCATGTTGTCCCACAGTTCCCTTAGGCAGTCTTCCTGTTTTGTTTTGTTTTTCTTTCTGGTTCTCTGAGTGGGTGATTTTTTCCTACCCTGTCTTCTAATTTACTGATCCAGTCCTCAGCTTCCTATACTCTACTGCTTATCCCTTCCAATGTGTTCTTTATTTCTGCTATGTTATTCTTCATTTCCAATTGGTTGGTTTTCAATGTTTCTATGTCTTTACTCATGCTGTTGAGCTTCCTCATGATTATTACTCTGAACTCTCCCTCTGATATCTTGCTTAATTCCATTTCATTTTTTTCTTGTCTTGTAGAATTCTCTTGTTCATTCATTTGGGATTTGTTTCTTTGTTTCACCATTTTGGCTATCTCAGTGGGTTTCTGACCTGCCAAATTTTCCCTGTGGGTATTGGTGGTCCGCTGGTTGTGGCTCCCACTACTGGGTTTGGGTGAATGTGGGAGGACCCATGTTAAACTCCACTGTCAAGTCTTACTTCCCTGGGTAGATTTGCAAGCCAAGGAAAGGTTCAGTTATCCTCTAGCCATTTGCCTGGAGGCTATTAGTCTAAGTTACTTGATGAGCCTCAGCTGAATGAAAAATCCCTCAGGTGTAAGAGAATTTCCAGTGGGTGGGGCACTTGCCTGCTATCAGACTCTAGATCAGCAGTTCTAGAACCTGTGGGTCGTGACCCCTTTGGAGATTGAACGACCCTTTCCACAGGGTCACCTAAGACATAACAGTAGCAAAATTACAGTTATGAAGTAGCAATGAACATAATTTTATGGTTGGGGGTCACCACAACATGAGGAACTGTATTAAACGGTCGCGGCATTAGGAAGGTTGAGAACCACTGCTCTAGATGTTAATGAGCCTCAATTTGCATTTCTCTGGCCTGGCCTGGCGGTGTTGAATTTCTGAGGTAGGGGCCTTTGCTTCTCCCCAGGACTCTGGGAAGGGCTCTTTGAGTAAGATGGCTACTGTTCTGTGAGGGAGTGATTCAGCACAAAACTCCTGGTGTCCTCCGTCTAGCTCTCTCCTGAGCCTGGAACCCAGGACTCTCTCCACACATTTCCATTCCAGTCCGCCTTCCCTCTGCCGGAGCTCAAGGTGAGTGGCTGTAGCTGATTTGGTGCTTTTCAAAATGCCCACTTTCTCAGCAGGAAGTTCACAACTAATACAGCCCTCCGCTGCTGTCTGTGGGCTCCCAGCCCACCCTCATGAGCTGCGCTGTTTCTACCAGGATAGATTTGGCATCTTCTTTGGGTCCCTGGTTAATCAAGTTCTCTCCAGCTGCTTTTCAGTTGGTTTTTCCTGATGATTTGTCTTTATTTTAGTTGTAATTCCAGTTTGGTCCTGGGAGATGGTCTGTGTAGCTTCCATTCACTCTGCTGCCATTTTTTCTCCTTTGATGTATATTGTCTATCTAGTATCATTATCGTTAAAAAAATAAAATCCATGCCCAGCTGGTGTGGCTCAGTGGATTGACTGTTATCCCATGGACTGAGAAGTCCCAGTTTGATTCCCAGTCAGGGAACATGCCCGGGTTTTAGGCTCGATCCCTAGTAGGGGGCATGCAGGAGGCAGCCAATCAATGTTTCTCTCTCACATCAATGTTTCTATCACTCTCTCCCTTCCTCTCTCTCCAAAAAAATCAATTTTAAAACATTTTTTTTAAATCCCGATTTTTTCTTTCTGTTTGAATGAAATATAATTTCACCCTATAGAAAACCACCATGCTAGAATTTTTTATAATTAACAAATTTCAGCCCAAGAGAGTATTATTACCATGTGGAAAAAAAAAATCTCAGAACAGCATTTAAATAAAACTATACTTTTCATTACCAAAAATCTGTTTTACATTGCAACTGATTTTGAAATGAAGACAAACCAGATAACAACAGTTTGACCAAACCTCTAAGATCTTTCTTTAGGATATAGAAATCTGTATCTAGTGAGCCATCTAGCTTTCCAACTTTTAGTGTCATGGTAATGTAATAAAAAGCATGTGTTGGGGGTGGTGGTGGAGGAATTGTGGGGGAAAAATAGAGCGAATGCATGGATAGGGACAACAGTGTGGTGATTGCTGTGGGTGGGAAGGAGGGGGTGGGTGGAGGTGGATGAGGGCATAGAGGGGATAAATGGTGATGGAAAAAATGAAATAAAATAAAATAAAAGATTACTCCTTGTCAGGGAAGTATAGATTTCACTTTTGTGAAAGACAATCTAAACACTGAGTTCCTTGAATAAGATTTGTCCATTTGTTTTATTTTATTTCATTTTCTATATGTTTTTATTGATTTTTTAGAGAGGAAGGGAAAGAGAGACAGAAACATCAATGTGAGAGAGAAACATGGATTGGCTGCCTCCTGCATGTCCTCTACTGGGGATTGAGCCCACAACCCAGGCATGTGCCCTGACCAGGAATCAAATTGGGACCTCTCAGTCCGTGGGATGACGCTCAATCCACAGGGCCACACCAGCCAGGCTGTCCCTTTATTTTTAAACCTGTGTTGCTTAACACAATATATATTACATATTTCCTTGTCTAACAATTTATAATTTATTATTAACCTTTTAGTGCATTTTTATGATGAAACTCCATACTTGCTACCCAGTATTTAAACATATATAGCAAACCAATGATATGCCAATTGTCCTACTTTCATTAAAGTGAAAATAAAATTGTTTATTACCAAAAAAAAAGCACAGATTCAATTTTTTAAAAAGAATTTAAACACACACACACACAGAAAACAAGAAAAAAAGAAAAAGCACAGAAAACAAATGCACCTATGAAGTAATCTGGCCCAAAAGCTTGTACTTATATCTGATAAGCCTCTATATCTTTCAGTTAAAACAAAAAATGTAGGGCACAGAGGAACATCATGGGGACCCAGTCATCAAAACCCAGTCGATGTGAAATGCTACAGGACAGATGACCCAGTTTCTTCAACAAGTCAATTCACAGAGTATCTCAACACTTCATTAAAACCCACAGGTTCTACCTTACCTCCCTGAAATCTGCCAGTTTCTTAATCTATGGGTACTTGTATTATGGCACTTTGATCACTGCACAGGACCAGCATAGTGGAGTATAACAAAGTAGCTTAAAGCAGGGCTCTGGAGCTAGACAGCCTGAGTTGAAATCCCAGTTTTGCCCCTCAGTTAACTCTTCTATAAAATGGAGAAAATATCCCTTGCTGCTCAAAGAATTGTTAAGGATTCAATGAGAAAATATATGTAAAGCACCTAGCACAATGCTGGGCATATCTTACACAGTTAGTAACTATCTAAAGAGTAAATAAATGAAAACCATAAGCAGAATTGTGAATTTCACCTCCTCTGATTTCATCTGCACAGTAAAATGCCAAAATGGCCAATAGTAAGAAAAAATTAGGAAAGATAACTGAAAAAAATACGCTATCAATTTCTAAATAATGCTTGACTCCAAGGTGCTAAGGAACAGTTTAATCACAGCAAATACACCCTGATGAAGATTGGAGTTAAGAAAAGGGCTAACCTTGACCAATTCTTGTAAAAGTAATCAAATTTATTTTCTAACTAAAAGCAATCAACATAATCATCTTCAAATACAATAATTTTTAATAATATGGAAAACATTTTTAAAGGAAGTTTTTAAATGTCAACATCACCGCTCTGAATCTCAATTCTCTTGCTTTACACAAAACAAACAAAAACACTAAACAAATTAATTCGACTAACTTTTTCATCTGAACAGTAGGTGGCATAATTTACATACTCTGAGTCAGGTGAGTGATGTAAAAGAAACCAAAAAAGTTCAATATAGCATCATCCAAAATTCTGAAAACACTGACTTAAAACTGTTTAAAAGTCCTAATTTGAAAATAAAATCTTTCGAATAGTATGGAAATACTTACATCTCAATTTGTCCAGCATTTTCCCACCACACATGGTTGCTAACATAGCTTTAACAGAAAATACCGTCATCTTGCCTCGGCCCTCACTACAAAAGAAATATTAGAAATAATTACTATCTGGAACCACAAAAACAATAAAATATATTACTAAACATCAAGCAACCAGTAATTTAATCCTTACTCTTTTCTGCCACATTACCTTGGATTTTTAGAAACCTTGGATTTTTTTTTTCCTTTGTAGCATTAAGGCTTCATCTACATTATGTGAATAGTGCTAAAACTAACCCAAATTACTTGGAAATTAGTTTTGTAAATATTCTTTATCAAAAATCCACACCTGAGGATATTTCTCCATTTATCTTCACATAGAGTAGGAGGGAGGAAGGGAGGGAGAAATAGAGAGAGAGAGTGAAAGAGAAACATCAATGTGAGAGAGACAGATCGACTGGTTGCCTCCCGCACGACCCCAACCAGGGCCGGGGACTGAACCGCAACCGAGGCACACGCCCTTGACCAGAATCGAACCCGAGACTCTGGTCTGCGGGCCGCCATTCTAACCGGTGAGCCAAACTGGCCAGGGCTAGTTTTGTAAACATTCTGTAAAGCAATTTCTACTGGCTGTGTAGACTGAGGCCAACTGGATGAACCAGAAGTAAATTTTTTATCAACTTAGCCCATTAAATCCACAGCTGCAGTGTTTTTTTAAGTCTTCACAACTGAGGTATCACTTGTTTTGAATACTAATCCAGAAACATGCCCATCCATCAGGATATTATAACAACAGTTTATTGTTAGGTAGTAAACCAACAGGGTGCACAGTGCTATAAAGATTTTATAGTACATTCATCTTTGTTTGTTTTTACTGTGACAACCTTTATTTTCCCATGTGTTTATTCTAAGAAGGTCAATCATACTTGTCTCAGATCTTCCCATCATACCACAACTATGGAAAAGTGAAGGGGAAGTGTCACTAACAATTCTTTTTTAGGAATTGGAAAGATGAAATGTAGAAGAACACAGATGACTTATCTAAAGTAATTGCTGTACAGCACCTGTAGAGCCAAGACAGTATTAGCAAGGCCCCATGACCCAACAAGTCCCTTACTCCATCCAATCAACTATGCCCTGGCTTCACAGAAGATGAAAACTGCACTAGCCGGTTTTTTGTTGTTGTAATTGTTTTTTAAGATTTTTTTCTATTTATTTTTAGAAAGGAGGGGAAAGGGGGAAAGAGACATCAATGCAAGAGAGAAGCATAGATCGGCTGCCTCCCCTACCAGGAATTGAGCCCACAACCGGGGCATGTGCCCAACTGGGAATCAAACTGGCAACCTCTCAGTGCATAGGATGACGCTCAATCAACCGAGCCACACCCACACCAGCAAGAGCTCCACCAGCCAGTTTTTAAAGTCATCATATGCTAGTTTTATACAGCTTGTGCTTACAAAGTTTCATAGTAACTTAGTAAAATACCTTTGCAATAATAACTATATTATCTTAGTTTTAAAAAGCAAGTGTCATCCTATTTATATTTACTAATGGCCCTATTATATTTACTAAGTGTCTCCCATTTTCCAAACCTTTGCATACAGTAAGATCACACCTGAAAAAAAGGCAAATATCTATAAGCTAGAAGGTCCTCAGAGAAAACATCACCATGAAATACCAATGTTAGTCTGATTTTTAACTATTACATCTCATTAAGTTTATTTATAAAATAAAATAGAAATCTCTACAGCTAGTTAAAATTAGGGTGGGGTATTTTAAATATATAGCTCTTTAGAAATACACATATTATCCTCCTCTCTTAGTACCTGGCAATATGGCACCTGGAAATAATAAGGAATATTCCTATGTCAAATATCCATTGCATTACATGAGTAACACCAGTGGCTATAAAGAGCATCGATTATGTTAAAATGAATGGGTTTCTAAAACTGATTGAGAACTTTTACAGTGGACATTTCCTTCTGGTCAACAGCCCTCCAAATGTTGAGTCTACATTTAAGCAGACCCTACCTTATGTGACAAGTTCTCTTCCCACTAACAAAATATTAAAACAGAAAACAAACAAAAACTCAGGTATCTGTTTTCCCATCTTTCTTCAAAACTCAGACATGGGCACATGACACAAGCTCCACCAGTAAGATGCACCACTCTACACTTCAAATAGAAAACTATCATCTTTTAGAAGTTGGAACTCCAAAGAGTCCACCTGGAGGGGGTGGCAGCTGCTGGAACAGTTACATCCAGTGTCCTGAGGCAACAGAGACAGAGATTCTGGTGGCAGCACCTGCAGCCCAGCATCAGTGGCATTTGAAGCACAAGCAACAATATCTGTGCCCAAATTGGTGGCAGAGTGCTTTGTGAGACCATTTTGTGTGACTTTGAGCTTTGTTCTTGGCAGTGTGGTCTTCAAGTCTATACTTTCCCAACAGTCTCAGAGAGTCTTTAGTATGACCCACATCCTTTTAATAAATTAGCCAGAGATGGTTTCTACTGCTTACGACAAAGAACTTGGAGGGATGCAGCTTCTACCCTGAAGTAAAGTGGTCCAGAAAGATGAAGCAACAGAAGAAAACATTCCCGAAGTCCAGAGTGAGAGGAAACATGCCTGATGGTCATCAGAGCAGGAATGAAGAAGTGCTCACAGCCATGGCTGGTTGGGCTCAGCGGTTAGAGCGTCGGCCTGCGGTCCGGAGAGACCCAGGTTCGGTTCCCGCTGGGGGCATGTACCTCAGTTGCAGTTTGTCCCCGGCCCTGGTTGGTTGTGCGGGTGGCGGCCACTCGATGTGGCCCTTTCACGTCGATGTTTCTCTCTCTCTTCCTCTCTCTCCCTCCTACTCTGTCTGAACAAAAAATGAAAAAAAAAAAATGTCCTCGGGTGAGGATAAAAAAAAAAAAAGAAGTGCTCACAAACAGAGGAGTCAAGCCTTGCTACACAGCTAATGACATTTCTTAAGGTAAACATGCTCAAACATTTTTTGCAGATACAGATCTCATGATGCAAGAATATCCAGGAAATTCCATAAGTAAAAATTAATCTTAGAAGAGATTTCCCTAAAAATCAGGATACTGATTACATCTGAGAGAAGAGAAAGGGCTGTAACACAAAAAGGAGCTTCTGGGCTGCTGACAACATTCTATTTCTTGGCCTCTGTAGTACTTATATTTGCTTTATAACAATTCATTTTAAACTGTACTTCATTTTCTATAGTTGTTTTCTATTTCTCAATAACAATTGTTTCAAAAAAAATGAATCCTGGGAAAATGAAGGTTACCATTACTGGACAGAGCTAATGGTTTAAGGGGAAAATAATGAAGGGGAAACCAATAGGTTAAAAGACACTCAAGAAGCCCTGGCAGGGTAGCTCAGGTGGTTAGAGCTTCATCCCTATACATCAAGGTTGCAGATTTGATCCCAGGTCAGGGCACATAAAAGAACCAACCAATGAGCCCTGGCCAGTTTGGCTCAGCGGTTAGAGCATCGGCCTGCGGTCCAGAGAGACCCGGGTTCGGTTCCCACTAGGGGCACGTACCTCGGTTACAATTGGTCCCCAGCCCTGGTTGGTCGTGCGGGAGGCAACCACTCGATGTGTCCCTTTCACGTCGATGTTTCTCTCTCTCTCGCTCTCTTCCTCTCTCTCCCTCCCACTCTATCTGAACAAAAAATGGAAAGGTGTCCTTGGGTGAGGAGAAAAAAAAAAAAAGAACCAACCAATGAATCCATAAATAAGTGGAACAGCAAATTGATCTCTCCCCTGCCCCTTCTCTCTCTCTCTCTCTCTAAAAAAAAATTAATTTTAAAAAGTACATGCCCTTTAAAAAACTAAATAAAAGACACTCGAGATACATAAACTGGCCCTCGCCGGTTTGGCTCAGTGGTTGGAGCATCAGCCTTTGGATCGAAGAGTTGAGGGTTTGATTCCTGGTCAGGGGCATGTACCTAGGTTGCAGGTTTGATTCCCCAGCCCCTGTCAGGTTGTGTGGGAGGCAGCCAATTGATGTGTCTCTCCCGCATTGATGTTTCTCTCTCTCTCTCTCTCTCCCCCTTCCTCCCTCCCTATCTAAAAATCAATGGAAAAATATCTTCAGGTGAGGATTAAAAAAAAAAAAGATACATAAGCTGCAATGCATAAAAGTTTCCATAATAAAAATGTATAAAAAGAATAAAAGCAGCCCTGGCCGGTCTGGCTCAGCAGTTAGAGAGTTGGTCTGTGGACCAAAGAGTCTCGAGTTTGATTCTGGTCAAGGGCACATACCTCACTTGCGGTTCAGTCCCCGGCCCTGGTCAGGGTCTTGTGGGAGGCAACCAATCAATGTGTCTCACATTGATGTTTTTCTTTCTCTCTCTCTCTCTCTCTCTCTCTCTCTCTCCCCTTCTCCCTCTCCTTCTCCCTCTCCCTCTCCCTCTCTTTATCTTTCTCTCCATCCCACTCTATCTGAAGATAAATAGAAAAATATCCTCGGGTGAGGATTTAAAAAAAAAAGAGCCCTGGCCAGTTTGGCTCAGCGGTTGGAGCGTTGGCCTGCGGACCAGAGAGTCCTAGGTTCAGTTCCTGCTAGGGGCACGTACCAAAAAAAAAAAACAAAAAAGAATAAAAACATTAAAAATACCAAGGTCCAGCCCAGCCAGTGTGGCTCAGCGGTTGAGCACTGACCCATGCACCAAGAGGTCGCCGGTTCGATTCCTGGTCAGGGCACATGTCCAGGTTGTGGGCCAAATCCCCAGTGAGGGGCATGCAGGAAGTGGCCAATCAATGTTCTCTCTCATCGATGTTTCTATCTCTCTCTCCCTCTCCCTTCCTCTCACTCTAAAATCAATAAAGAAAAAGAAAATGTAAAAATACTAAGGTCCAGGCCCTATCCTTAGATGTCCACTAATAGAAGACTGGCTATTCATGTATCATAAAAAAAAGAAAGAAAAATAATACATGAAAGATAAAGAATATATCTAAGATAGTTTACTATGTAAAAAAAAAAAAAAAGCAAGGCATGGAACAAAATAATTGTTAGAATGTAGTCTAGCAATTATTTTAAAAATTATTTTAAAAAGGAGAAAACAAAAATAATATTCTCATGAACAGATAGTCCCCAACTTCTGATGGGTCAATTTACAAATTTTCAACTTTATGATGGTGCAAAACAATACACATTCAGTAGAAATCATATGTCAAATTTTGAATTATTCCTGGGCTAGCAATATGCAGCATGATATTCTCCCGCGATGCTAAACAGGACTATGAGCCACAGGCTGCTAGTCAGCCACATGATCATAAGGGTACACAACTGGTACTCTACTACCATGTAGTATTAAATGCATTTCAACTTAGGATATTTTTTTGTTTTGTTTTGTTGTTGTTGTTGTTAATCCTCACCCAAGGATATTTTTTCCGTTAATTTCCAGATACAGTGTGGGGAGGGGGGAGATACAGAAAGAGAAACATCGATGTGAGAGAGATACACTGGTTGGTTGCCTCCCACATGACCCCGACAGGGGCCAGAGATCAAACCTGCAACCCAGGTACCTGCCCTTGACTGGGAATCAAACCTACAACCCTTTGGTTCCCCGGGCTGACATTCTAACTGCAGAGCCAAACCAGCTGGGGCTCAATTTAGAATATTTTCAATTTAAGATGAGTTTATCGGGACATAACTCTATCATAAGTCGAGAAGCATCTGTATTTGTTTGCATACATATAAACTATCTGTGAAAGGATACTGAAAAAGTAACACTGGTTGTCTCCAGGGTGGAAAGTAGGCAGCCAAAGAAAAGCAATGAGAGAGTGGTCACTTTTCACTTTCCAAACAGTAAACATGCTTATGCCAGAAAAGAAGGTTCTCAAGTCATAATCTAAGCTTCCAACTTAAGACACTAGAAAAAGAACAGCAAATTAAATCCAAAACAAGCAAAGGGAAAAAATGAGTAAGAGCAGAAACCAATAAAATTGAAAACAGAAAACGGAGAAAAATTAATGGAACCAAAAGCTGGTTCTTTGAATAAATCAATAATGTTGATAAATCTCTCCCCAGATTGACTAAGAAAAAAGAGAAAAGACACAAATTACCAATATCAAGAATGAAAGATGAGGTATCACCACAAGTTCTATAGACATTACAGAAAAAATAAGGAAACAATGCAAAAACTGTATGTCCATAAATTCAACAACTTGGATAAACTGGACTGATAAAATTACTCCCTGGCCCTGGCCAGTTTGGCTCAGCAGTTAGAGCGTCAGCCTGCGGTCCAGAGAGACCCGGGTTCGGTTCCCGCTAAGGGCACATACCTCGGTTGCAATTTGTCCCCGGCCCTGGTTGGGTTGTTCGGGAGGCGGCCACTCGATGTGTCCCTTTCATGTCGATGTTTCTCTCTCTCCTCTCTTCCTCTCTCTCCCTCCCACTCTATCTGAACAAAAAATGGAAAAGTGTCCTCGGGTGAGGATAAAAAAAAAAAAAAATTACTCTCTGAGCCTCGACCGGTTTGGCTGAGTGGTCAGAGCATTGGCTCACAGACCAAAGGGTCGAGGGTTCAATTCCCAGTCAAGGGCATGTACCTGGGTTGCAGGTTCGATCCCTGGCCCCGGTTGGGGTCATTAAGGAGGCAACCAACCAATGTGTCTCACATCGATGTTTCTCTCTCTCTCCCTCCCTCCCTTCCACTCTATCTAAAAAAAAATCAACGGAAAAATATCCTTGGGTAAGGATTAACAACAGCAAAACATTACTCCCTGAAAAAAAACACAAACTACTGAAGTTCACTCGAGAAGAAACATATAACCTGAATAGGCCCATATCCATTATAAAAACTGAATCTGTATATTTTAGCCTTCCAAAAAAAGAACATTCCTCATTCAGAGGGCTGCACTGGAAAATTCTACACAGTTAAAGGAGAAATAATTCCATTTCTAAACTAATTCTTCCAGGGCGTAAAAAAGGAGAAAACAGTTCACAATTCTTTTATAAGGCCAGCATTATTTTGATACCAAAAACACATAAAAACATTACAACAAAAGATAACAAGTTGGTATCCCTCATTAATTTAGACATAGAAATCTTCAACAAAATGTAAGCAAATCAAATATTACAATATATAGGAAAAAAAATCACAAGCCAGGGGGCCTTATTCCAGAAATGTTAACACTGGTTTGACATTTGAAAGCCAATTAATATAATTCACCATATTAACATACTAAAAGAGAAAAGCCATATGATCACCTGAAAAGATGCAGATGAAAAAATTCAACATCCATCCCTGATACTCTCAGAAAACTAGGAAAAAGGGGGAACTTCCTCAATCTGATAATGATCATCTTAAAAAAATAACAACAGCTAACATCATGCTTAATAATGATGAAAGACTAAGTGCTTTTCCCCAAAGATCAAGAACAAGTCTAACTGTTCTCAGCACTAGTAGTCAACATCGCACTGGAGAATCCAGCTGGTACAATAAGGCAAGAAAAAGAAATAAAAGGCATACAGATTGAAAAGTTAAAAATAAAACTATAACAAGTTAAAAATTAAAAAATAAAACTATGTCTGCTCCAGACAATATGACATTCTATGTAGAAAATCCCAAGAACTTACAAAAAAAAAAAAAATCTATAGATCCTACAAAGAACACGAGAATAAGGGATTTTAGCAATGTTGCAGAATACAAGGTCAACATACAAAATTCAATTTTATTTCTACAAACTAGCAAAAGATAATAGAAAATATAATAGCACCAAAAATATAAAAAACATAGATAAAAAGTTTTTTTAAAAAACATGTTCAAGATTAATAAAATGAAAACTACAAAATACTGATAAAAGAAATCAAAGCAGCCCGGCCAGTGTGGCTCAGTGGTTGAGCATCGACCCATGCACCAAGAGGTCACCGGTTTGATTCCTGGTCAGGGCACATGCCCAGGTTGTAGGCCAAATCCCCAGTGAGGGCATGCAGGAGGCGGCCAATCAATGTTCTCTCTCATCGATGTTTCTATCTCTCTCTCTCCCTTACTCTCTCTATCTAATCAATAAAGAAAAAAAAATTTTTTTTTAAAGAAATAATCATCCTGCCCTGGCCAGTTTGGCTCAGCAGTCGGAGCGTCAGCCCACGGACCAATGAGTCATAGGTTCAATTCCAGTCAAGGGCACGTACCTCGGTTGTGGTTTGTCCGCAGCCCTGGTCGGGGTCATGCAGGGGGCGGCCAGTCAATGTGTCTCTCTCATATCGATGTTTCTTTCTCTTTCATTCTCTTTCTCTCTCTCTCTCTCTCTCTCTCTCTCTCTCTCTCTCCCCCTCTCCCCCTCTCTCCCCCTCTATCTGAAGAAAAACAGAAAAATATCCTCGGATGAGGATTAAAAAAAAAATCATCATCCCAATAAAATTACTGAAGAAGTATTCTCACAATTCTTACTTCTTCAAATCATTGTATTTATATTTTTCACTCCAAAAAGAAAAACACTTAGCTACCTCCTTTCAACTACTTGTTCTCAGCATTTACTCTTTTGCTCTAATTCTTAAGTCACTTTCCTTCCTAAAACTGCCCCCAGACAAAGCAAAGGAAGTGTCACTTTTACTTTTCTAATGTTTCATTAGAGCAGTATAGAAAAAGTGTAGTCACTTAGCAGCCTAAGACCCCATGATTATGCTCTTTACCTAAATGATTCTTTTTTCTTGAAAAAAAACTCATTTTTAATCCTTCCCACAAGATATCTGAATTTGATTCACATACACTGGCCAAATTTCATTTAAAACTGAAGCATTAGCTGCCCCTGGCCATGGCATATATATCACCCAAGTCCGTGTTTTCAGTAATTCCAAGGTAAAGCCCAGGTTCATACCAGAATCAATTCTCTTTGAGCAAGATTTGGGAAAGATTTGGTTTCATCACAAAAACATGACTCACTTAAAATCTGGCCTGTGATAGCTGCAGAGTTGATTAGTAGGTCAATATTTAAAATGTAACCCAGTGAAGAGTGAAGAATAACCCCCACATAAAGATACTAAAATGAAAGGATAAATAGGTAGTATTTGTTGAGGATGACAGGAGAAAGGAAACTTGTTATTTTTATCCCACCTAAACAGAATTGCTCCGAGGAGCACTCTCCCTCAATAAAGAGAATGATTTTCTTTCTCAGACATCTCTGCATGATTCACTTCCATAGACCTATCATTTTACAGTCTGACAATAAACCATGCACATGACTTCTAAAAAGAGTTCTTATTATCCAAAACTGAGAAAACATGATGATTACCTCTAGGCCAGGCTAAGCAGACAGTGAGTCACCCTGAATAAACACCTGTGTTTGAACATGCATGTAGGGACCTTCAGAAGCCTTTGCAATCCTCACCTGTGCCCTCTGGATAGGAATTGCTCATTTCGGTTGAGTCAAGTCTCAAATTCTGCCTATACTGTTTATATTTAAACTCACCTAATCTGGGTGATGTTTATAGCTTTGCACTATCTAATAAGAGCTTGCTATTTCAAATGAATACTTTTGAAAACAAGACGATGAGGAGTATTTTTTACTTAAGAAAACAAGCTGTTTCTACATCTTTAGCAAACAACTGTGGCTGCTGCCAACTATAAATTAGTACTCCTCTCATGAAAACAGACTTCTACTTTAGAAACACTATTACCAGTCCAATTATCACATGTAGCTAAAAGTAATAATCTCTCTTTGCTTTTCAAAAACTCATATTTTTCCAATTAACCTTAATTTACAAAACTTCATAGTGAATGGATTATGCGATAATCAACCACAAATCAAGAAACCATTTGGCAAATTTCAAATAGCTTAATGAAGTAAAATCAATGAAACATCATATTCAATTTTATCATAATCAGATGCCTAATTTTCTTTTTCTTTTTTTTTTTTGCCTGCTAATTTTTTACAAATATTTATTAAAAATCCAGTGATGCATTTATTGAGAAATCAAAGATATATAAAGTAGAATCTCTGCTCTCAAGGACTTTCAATCTTATTTGTACACTTATGAAGCAGTTTAGAGCATTACATAATTGAAAGTCAAAATAATGATACAGACAAGTACTATATAAGTCATCAAAGGGACGAAAATGGGGTTGGTGATAATAATAAGGAAGGCTGCAAGAGGTAAGAACTTGAGTTCAGGGGGTGGAGGAGTGGGGAGGACAAACAGGAGACCAACCAAAATACATGGAGGGGAAAATGAACGTCATATTGGAAAGATTGAAAAGTGCCCCAAGCCCTGGCCGGTTTGGCTCAGCGGTTAGAGCGTCGGCCTGCGGTCCAGAGAGACCCGGGTTCGGTTCCCGCTAAGGGCATGTACCTCGGTTGCAGTTTGTCGCCGGCCCTGGTTGGTCATGCAGGTGGCAGCCACTCGATGTGTCCCTTTCACGTCGATGTTTCTCTCTCTCTCTCTCCCTCCCACTCTATCTGAACAGAAAATGAAAAAATGTCCTCGGGTGAGGATAAAAAAAAAAAAAAAAGAAAGAAAAGTGCCCCAAGTAGCTTAATTAGAGCTTGGTGTGAGCAGAGAATTATGAATTGATACCATTAAATCAAACTGAGGAGTATGAATTTCATTCAGAAACCATATAGACTCTGAGGTTTCCAGGGTGGGAAGTTAGATGATGAAAATAGTGTCTTAATCAGATTGATTTGGGAATGAGTACTGAATGGACTGAAGGGTTCTGTTACTACCTGTCACCTCACTTTCAGAGAAAAACAAAGACAAGGAAAAAGCAACACATTTGGAAAAAGTATTCCCCATGTCCTTTCTTTAAAAAAAAAAAAAATTTATAAAAGGGAAACAATAAGGCCAAAATAATAAGCAAAAAAAATTTTATTTTCTGAATTACTAGCTAATGGTCAAAAAACACCTTTGCAGACCTATATACCCTGACATGAAGAAGATTCCTCTTTGAAAATTAGCACAAATGCATGACTTCTCTTGGGAGAAAAGAAAAGACACAAAATAAAGAATAAGTGATGGGAAGAATAATAGGTAAACTTCAAATTCACTCATTTCTGCTCCCTGAATAATTCTGCCACCAAGCACTTAGAGTGGGGCTCAGTGAACAGGTCTTGGTGGTGTCACATCACACATCACATCATGACATCTACATGACGATGGCATCCAGCAGGGCAGGTGTGCTTCACTCCTCTCTTCCACCAGAGCAGCTGTTTTTCCCCTTAGTATTTCACCTTTTTAAAACATTCAAAACTCCTGGCTGGGTAGCTCAGTTAGTGTCGTCCCAATGTGCTAAGGTTGTGGGTTCAATCCCCGGTCAGGGCACATACAAGAATCAACCAGTGAATGCATAAGTAAGTGGAGCAACAGATGATGTTTCTCTCTCTCCCTTCCTCTCTCTTTCTAAAGTCAATTTTTTAAAAAGTGGAACAACAAATCGATGATTCTTTCTCTTTCTCTCTCTCTTCCCCCCTCCCTCCCTCCCCCTTCCCTTCTCTTTCTAAAAATCAATAAATAAAAATTTTTTAAAAAACAAACAAACAAAAAACCTCCTGGCTCATTCTTGCCTGAAAATTTCCTAAAAGAGCTATAATCAGATCCTTATAAGAGTCAGATTCTTATAAAAATGTGCTACCATTGAGGGCAACAAAAACTTCCTATTCAGCACTAGCACTCTCCTATTTTTATTTGGCTGACTTTTTCTTTTCATCTTGAATTAACTTAAGAACAATTAGGGATATTACTAAATATTGTACTAACACATGAAATGTTTATGCTTCCCAGGAAATTCTAGTTTTGTTTAAAAATCACTTATGAGCCCTGGTGAGGTGGCTCAGTTGGCTGGAGCGTCGCTCTGTCCACCAAAAGGATGCAGGTTCAATTTCCAGTCAGAATACGTACCTAGGTTTCAGGTTTGGGGCATGTATAGGAGGCAACAGATTGATGTTTCCACATCAATGTTTCACTCTCTCTCTCCCCCCCTCCCTCTCTCTCTAAAATCAATGAAGACATATTCTTGGGTGAGGATTAAAAAAAAACACAAAACACTAATGAGGAAGATAGTAACCTACTATTTTTTCAGCAATGTCCATTCTATAATATGCTAGCTGAGCATATTCAGAATTTAAAATGAACTGTTTTTTGCTTTTTTTTTTAATATTGTTTTGTTTTTAGCATTCAGCATGAAGAGGGAACAATGGAAATTTTTAAATACATCAAAATTAAACTGCTAAAACAAATTGAAAAATAGTTCCTAGTCATTTTTCCAAACTACACAGGAACTTTTTCATATAAATCCATCATAAATTAGATGTATAAAACTCTTTACCCTAAAGGAATCTTCAGCTTTCTCTGAATATGTCCAAGATACCGCTGTAACTTCTGCTCCTAAGTTTGATTTTCCCATTCTCCCTTTTGCTAGCTCTTCATTCTTCCTCCCTTCCATAGCCATAGTATTTAACTGGTTTGATATAATCATGGATTCAAAGTTTATAATCTCCGTTTTACCATTTCAGTAAGATGACTTTTATTTCTGACTTTAAAAATACTGTTTCTTGAATTAATTAGTGTTGTGCAACCCATTGACTTACTCAATAAGTCAATGTCATGATAAGGTGCTGCTTACTCAACACAGAATAATGGTTTTCACTAAGGTTTTTGGATCAGAAGAGTCATTCCTTGGACAGTATTAAAATTACAGATTCACTAATCTAAATTGCTAACAAATGGCATCAGAATTTTGGGACTTATGTCTCATGTCACTCTTTGTTTTAAAAATTCAAAGTTCTTTAAAATAATTTTCTTTTAGGCAAGCCCGGCTAGCTCAGTCGGTAGAGCATGAGACTCTTAAAATAATTTTCTTTTAAATAAATAGAATATCTAACTTGATAATATCTTACAAAAATGTGAATTTAGTGAGTGCCTATGTTGCAACTTGGCATTGACATTTGTATGGTTTTACCATTAATTCACAGAATCCTCAATATTATAAAGTTTACCGAACAGCATTCTACAAATATATGAACAAAAAAGTAGGTCTACAGAGAGAAAATTGAAGCAGAGAGAATGAACTCTTCCAAATCAGATAGCTGATAAAACAGTAAGGATCAGAAATTTGAACTCTTGGTTCCTGGACTACAACCATTAACCTCTGTGCTTCCATCATTTATGATTTCTTTTTTGTCAAACAATGTTCTGCATTGAAAAAATATTAAAATAAGACCCTGAACATAAATACAAAGAAAATAAGATACTATAGTTCAAGGGCATTTGCTGTTACATAATAAAGACGTTAGCTTTAAAAGTCAAACAGAGCCCTGGCAGGTTTGGCTCAGCAGTTGGAGTGTTGGCCTGTGGACCAAAGAGTCGTAGGCTCAATTCCGGTCAAGGGCACATACCTCGGCTGTGGTTCGGTCCCCGGCCCTGGTTGCGGTCGTGTGGGAGGCAACCAGTCAATGTGTCTTTCTCACACTGATGTTTCTCTCTCTCTCTCTCTCTCTCTCTCTCTCTCTCTCTCTCTCTCTCTCTCTCTCTGTCTCCCTCCCACTTCTATATGAAGATAAATGGGAAAATATCCTCTGGTGAGGATTTAAAAAAAGAAAATAAAAGTCAAATAGAAACCCTTATAATCAAATTCACAACTTGGCTCTGTTTTACTAGACAGAGAACATCTACATTAAGGCAACTGTACTTTAACCAAATTCTATGTCTCAAATGTGTGATTCTCCATAACATTATAGAGCTCAACATGGGACATGCCCCAGGATAATACATCACTCTGGCATTGACTCAGTCTTTAGAAGGAACTTACACTGAATAATTTCTCCTCTAACTGTGATTCTAAGTTGACAACTCTTAGCAAGAAGAATGATTAAGGGACAAACATTCTTAAAATTAAATAAGCATGTAAGGTACTAGCCTGTCGTACGCAGCAATCATAAAGTTAAGGAGGAGGCTGATGGACTGTTCCACACTGATTTGGTGAGTAGAAGGAAGGCGCTTGTTCAGCTGGTAGTAAATGGATGAGATGACAGTTTCGAGGCGGGACACACTGATCTCAGTGCTATGGTCCAGTGTATTAAGGCCATTATCTCGGAAGGCTTCAATCATGTTCCAGATATCAACAAGATGGACTAAAACACAAAGAAAATAAACTGTCAACAATTTAAAGTTTTAATTAATCAGAAAAACATACAAACTTTACATTTATTCACATTTAATAGATCAGTGAAGGGTGGTGGAATATGCCACCCCAATATGCCACTTTAGCATAAGGATTCTTTTAAGCTAAAGACACTTGAAAAATGGCAAGGGTGTCCTGACCAGTTTGGCTCAAGTTAGAGCGTCAGCCCAAGGACCAAAGGGTCTTGCGTTCAATTCCTGGTCAAGGGCATGTACCTGGGTTGCAGGTTCAATCCTTGGCCCCGGGTGGGATGGTGCAGGAGGCAACTAATCGATGTGTCTCTCTCACATCGATGTTTCTCTCTCTCTCTCCACCACCCCCCCACACTCCCTTCCTTCCACTCTATCTAAAAATCAATGGAAAAATATCCTCGGGTGAGGATTAACAAAAAAAGAAAAACAGCAGGGGCCAAAAAAGGCAATCTACCCCACCTTTTCTTCCTGACAGCAGAAAATAAAATTCCCATGTGAAAGATGCCTTTCCTATTCTAGGGGGAAAGAAACATTCTAATCACCAGAGACAATGGACTGAGGCCAAGATTTATCTGTACAGACTTGCTAAAATAACTCTTATCTTCCTTTAGTCTCCCCATATATAGTTTTAGTTCCTTTTCTACAGTTGCTACTCTTTGTTCAACCTAGTATATAAGCACTCAGACCTAGTCACTTTTTGGGGTCATTTTCCTATGGGGGCTTCCATGTACATGTAAAAATCTGTATGCTTTTCTCCTGCTCATCTGTCTTATGTCAATTTAATTCTCAGGCCCAACCAGAAACCCTAAGAGAGTAGAGGTAAAGTATTGCCTCCTCTACAATAGCCTCAAAAATATATAATACA
This sequence comes from Tadarida brasiliensis, assembly GCA_030848825.1. Lineage (NCBI taxonomy): Eukaryota > Metazoa > Chordata > Mammalia > Chiroptera > Molossidae > Tadarida > Tadarida brasiliensis. The sequence goes on along the minus strand of CM061270.1, from coordinate 63,665,483 downwards.
AAATTTAACTGAATGTCAAAGAGACAAATTCACAAGCTTTGGGGGAGATATTAACACACCTCTCTTAGTAAATGAGAGCAATAAATAAGTACGGATAGAAAATTAAACTTTACAGCTAACAAAGTAGGCATAATGAACATTGTATGAAATACTGTCCCCAATGATTAGAAATATACTTTATTTTCAAGAACACAAAGAACATGTATAGAAATTGACCTTGCCCTGGACAGTCTGGTTCAGCGGTTAGAGCATCGGCCCGTGGACCAGAGTCCCAGGTTCGGTTCCTGCTAAGGGCACGTACCTCGGTTGTGGTTTGTCCCCGGCCCCGGTTGGGGTTGTGCGGGTGGCAACCAGTCGATGTGTCTCTCTCACATTAATGTTTCTCTCTCTCTCTTCCCCCCTCTCTCCCTTCCACTCTACCTGAAGATAAATGGAAAATGTCTTCAGGTGAGGATAAAAAATAAATAAAAATAAAAAATAGAAATTGACCTTATTCTGAGTCATAAAGCTAAATTTAACAAATTTCAAAGGATTAAAATAATATAAATCATGCTCTCTGACCAAATTAAATTTAGAAATCATTATCAAAAAGACAACTTTTTAAATGAAACTTATCTTTAGAAATGAAGAAACACACTAGGGAACTTCCTTAATCTGATTAAGGGTATCTACAAAAAAACTGCATAAAACAAATTACTTGATAGTAAAAGGCTGAAAGCCTTTCCTCTGATATTGAGAACGAGATAAAAATGCTCACTATCGCCCTGGCCAGTGTGGCTCAGTTGGTTTGTGCATCATCCCATACACCAGAAGGCGGCAGGTTTGACTCCTGGTCAGTGCACATATCCAGGTTTCGAGTTCGATCTCCCGTTGGGACACATGTGGGAGGCAACTGATCAATGTTTCTCTCTCTCTCTTCCTTCCTCTCTCTAAATATCAATAAAAATTTTTTTTAATTAAAAAAAAAAGAAATGCAACTATTATCATTTCTATTATACTTCAAGTCCTAACAATATAAATATGCAGTAATTATTGGTATAAGTATTGGAAATAAAGAAATATAACTGTGATTATTCAGAAATGATTAAATTAGACACAGAAAAGATTCTATGGATAAATTACTAAATTTAATATTTGAGTCCAGAATGACTGCTAGACATAGATCAAGATATAAAAGTCACTGTATTTCTATGTATCAGTAACAGACAATAAAGTTTTAAAAGTACCATAAGTCATCAAAGACTTAGAAATAAAGCCAATGAAGAATGTGCAACATCTCTACAAATAAATCTATAAATATATTTGGCAAAAATAAAGACCCAAATAAATGGAGGAATATACATACTATGTTTGCAAGAGGAAATCTCAAGATTGGAAATATGTCAATTCTCTCAACTTGATCTATAGATTCAATGCAGTCCCAACAAAACCACACAGGGCTGTACATTAAAAGCATGAATTTTATATGTTAGTTACTTAAAAAAAGAAATGAAGAAGAAAAAAATCCCAGCAAAGTTCTTTGTTTTATTTTGTTTGTTCTTAGTAGAAATTGAGAAGCAGAGTCTGAAATATATATGAAAATAAATGTAAAAAGGCCAAAAATGCCCCGGTCTTAAAAAGAAAATAACATGGTATGAAGACCTGCTCTACTTGGTATCAAGACTTACTATAAAGTTACAGTAGTGGTTATTGATACAAGGACAGTCAAACAGACCAATGGAACATGGGAGTCCAAACACAGATCTCATGTATAGACACTGCTATAAACATTCTTGTACATTTCTCCAAAGAATATGAAGAAAAGACAGTTTAGCAGTGAGGAAAAGGATAATCTTTTCAATACACAGTATAGGGACAATAGAACACACATGTGGAAAAAACTGAAATTTGACTCATACTGTATACCTACAAAAGTTTTTTTCATGTGGATTAAAGAATCATATGTGACAAAATAAAACTTCTAGAACAATGCATCTTTCACTTTACATTACCAATCCTACTAGCCTGGTTCAGACTCTCAGCACTCCACATATAGACTACCATTTCCCAAGAGTAATTACAGGAAGAATTATAAAAATAGTAGGTTCTTTAGAACAGTGGTTTTCAAAGTTTTTTTTACCACAACCCACAAAATTATACATTTATATATATATATATATATATATATATATATATATATATATATATTTTCCCCCCCCTCACCCAAGGACATCCCTGCATTCACCTTCAGACAGAGCGAGAGGGAGAGAGGGAGGAAGAGAGAGAGAGAAACATCAATGTGAGAGAGACACATCGACCGGCCACCACCCACATGACCCCAACCAGGGCTGGGGAAAAACTGCAACCGAGGTATGCGCCCCTAGCGGGAACCGAACCCGGGCCTCTCTGGACCGGGGCCAATGCTCTAACCGCTGAGCCAAACCGACCAGGGCAAAAATTATATTTAAATCAGCACACACACGCACATACCCTAGATATATAAATATATAAAAAAAACAAATGTTTCACAAAATACTTTTTAGATTTACCATATAAGCTGTGTTCTGATTTTTCTCTTTCGTTTTTTTCTCTATTATATGCTTTAAATTCTGTCTAGGGCCACCAAAATGATTTCATAAACTATTAATGGGTCACAATCCATAATATGAAAAACAGTGCTTTGGGACATCAGAAAACAAACATGACTTCAGTGTGGATGAAACAGTAAACTCTTCAGAGAGAATTTTAAGCTAGGATTTTTGAGTAAGACTTAAAGTAGGGTAGAAGTATTTAGCTGTAAAAGTAGCTTGTCCAAGGCACATGTTTATAATAAATGGCAAAACCAGGACTAAAACTGAGGGTTTTTCCCATTCTAATGCTAATGACCTTTCCATTATGAAAACAGTTTTCCATTAATACACACATACACACACATATATGAAAAAAGAACAATAATTCTGTCATAAGTTAATTCATCTTCATGGAAATTAAGAGAAGATTTTTATGCATGTTATATGTATATGTATGTATTTATTTTATTTACTTATTTTATAAGTAGCAATTGTGGTAGCAATTGCTTATAGAAAAGGCTGATTAATGTTATATTAAGTTTAATCAAGAAAGTTAATTCTTATTACACCTTTATCAAAATATTAATGTTTTGCTTTTCCTCCAGAAGCTGATAAATTGTATTAATTCTGCATAAAACTTTTCATTAAAAAATGACAAGGAGAAATCCATCCTCCCATTTAAAAAACATAAGTAATATGCCAGCCTCAAAACTAGTTACATACTGAGTTTATTAAATATTTTGAGGGACACACAGAGTAAACTGCCAAGTTTTTCCATTACAAAGCTTATATTCTAATAGATACTTAAGACAAAATAATTCCATTAAAATTATAATACAACTAAAAGATATTAAAATCTATATTTTTTTCATCCTCACCCAAGGATATTTTTCCATCTATCCTTTAGACAGAGTAAGAGGGAGGGAGAGAGGGCGAGAGAGAGACAGAGAGAAACATCGATGCGAGAGAGACACATTGCTGGTTGCCTCCCGCGCAACCCTGACCAGGGCCGGGACGAACCGCAACCAAAGCACATGCCCATGGCCGGAATCGAACCTGGGTCTCAGTGGTCCACAGGCCAACGCTCCAACCACTGAGCCAAACCAGCCAGGGCTTAAAATCTATTTTATAGTACTATTGAGAGCTCTCTACAGCTATCACAGAAAAGACTTACGGTTGCATCGTTTTTGTACAAATCGTAATTTGCAAGCTGTTCTGTAAGTTGATAGTCGTATGACATCAAAATTCTGAGCACCTGAAAAAAGGGCAAATAAAACATGTTCACATGGATTTACTGTTTAATTTCTAAATACTGGCACAGTCTGAATATAACTTGTCAACTAGGCCTTCTTCTGCTAAAACACAAAGGCTGGAAGAAGGGTTAGGGTACACTTTCGGCATGCCCACTCCACATCAGGCACTATGCCAGCAGTTTTGCCTACATTATCCTGTCTGCTAGCCTAAGAAAGCTCTGAGGGGAGGAACACTCATGATTTGCATGAATTAACTATATATATTAGGAAGGGGGGTAAAATGGTATAGTAGGATTCTAGCCTAGAATCAAGAGAAGTAAATTCTAGCCCCAGCCTGACCGCCAACCACAGAACATGACCATGGCCACGTTATGTACCTCTTCTTAGCTTCAGTGTCCTCCTCTGTAAAATGAGGGAACTGGGCCAGCTGATCCCCTTCCAGGTCTGTGGCAGCCTATATTTTTTTTAAAATGGCCATAACAGAATATCAGACCAGTATTTTATGTGCTTCCAGTACACTGTCCCTCCCTATCAAGAACTAAAGATTATTTCTTTCTACTTGCATCTGAGCAAGGTACTGTGACTGCCTTAATGAATACATGTGCCAGACATGACACTGCATGACTTCTGAAGACAGGTGCTAAAGGTGGTCAGCATGCCCCTGCTCTCACTCTCTCAGGATGCTCACCCTTAGAACCCAAACCGGCTTTCACACTGTGAAAGGACATCAGGGGCCATCCCAGGCTAGGCTCCTGCCTTCTCTCTCTAGCTTCAGCTGAGCAGTACAAATTTTATAACAGATGCTTTTAAAAGGTTTCACAATCACTAGCCCAGACTAGTAACCCTATTTTAGGCAGAGGAATTTGAAGTCCAGCAAATATGAGTACATTAGTCAAGGTCACACAGTCAAGGTCACCTAGAAAAGTAGTCACAAAGCAAAACAATCCTTCAAATACTGGGAACTACCTCACTCCTGTTAGCCATCTTTTTTCTTTGTTCAGTCTTACATATGTAATTTTTACCAGAAAATTTTTAAATTGTATAGTAAACTAATTTACCAAAGTACACATTCATGTTATTAATTTTTCCTCTTGCTCTAAGTGTTGTCCTGAGACTTAATCTTCACTACCTTAGAATTCATATGTAGTGGAAGATAATTTATACGATTATTAATTATTTATCACCACCTGCAAGCGCATGGTAACAATGGAGTTAGAGCAAGAGGTCTAAATTGACTGGCATGCCTTGATCTTACAATATGCTAGGTAACATTTCTAACTTATTATTTATGACCTTGCTTAAGAAAGCAATTCTAGTCAGTTCAATTAAAAGAATATGCTCTGGCTTGGGGTCCCTCCAACTCCATGATTCTTTAACTTTCATTCTTCCCTCTCTAAAGCTTATAACTTAAAATTTCTGATTAAAGTTGTGACTTGATCAGAAAAAAAAAAAAAAAAGCATTCCCACACATACAAACAAGGACTCCAGAAGCACTCAGGACTCACGCATTTCTATGAACAGCTGCCTCTTCTCTGCCATGGTCTTCCGCTTATTCCCACTTTCCTCAATCATCCTAGAGACAAAGAAAGGTACAAAAAAGTACTGTATAATTTGACAGCTCAACCAAGTGCTTATCATTCTATTGTGAAGAGAGAGGCACAGGAAAGCAAGTTGTATATGCACATACTAAGAGAGTATCAGTAAAAATAAAGGGGAAACCTAATACCAAAAAAGATAAACCCTTGTTCCTTTATTTGATAATTTCTAAAATATTAAAAGTCAATACTTAAATGAGCCCATACACACTTCCTATGCTGAAAATATGGGTTATGTCTTATTTCTAACTTTGATTATTTTCTCTGCAGGGTCCTAGATTAGTTGAGACACAGTGTTCCATATCCCTACTGTTTTACATAGATAAACATGTTAATAAATATAATTTAGAAAATACTTATAATGAAAGGCTACAATAGAGAACATAAGAATAGTGAGCTTATACATAAAATATATAAATAAAATCTATTTTTATATTAAAAAAGGCATTCATCCCCACATTCAAAGGACTCCTAAATGTAACTTTATATCACATGGTAATCGTAGTTTACATTGACAGACTCAGGCTATGCCAGTGACTTCATTAAAATTCTCTCCATGCATTATCTCATTTAATCCTCTCATCAACCCTAGGTGCTGGTATTATTATTTTTGTTGTTATTGTTGTTAATCCTCACTAGAGGATATTTTTCCATCAATTTTTAGAGAGAGTGAAAAGGAGGGAGGGAGGGGGGAGAGAGAGAGAGAAACATCAATGTGAGAGACACATCGATTGGTTGCTCCCGCACAACCCTGATCCGGGCCAGGGATCAAACCTGCAACCCAGTTACATGCCCTTGACTAGAAATCAGACCTGAGACCCTTTGGTCCCCAGGCTGACGTTCTAACAGCTAAGTCAAAAAGGCCAGGGAAGGTATTATTATTATTATTACATTATCCCTATTTTCTAGATTAGAAAACAGAAACCTAGGAAAGAATACTAACTTGCTCAAGGGCATGTAACTCAGAACTGGTAGAGTAGAATCTCAACCCTTTCATTAAACTTCTTACATAATTGTGACTTTTAGATGCATATTTTCAAATATCTAGGCCTAAAAAACTAAAACAGAAATAGCTCATTGCATGGACTCTATTGATACAAAATTTGTGACAATTATAGCTGAACTTTGTCTTAGTCTTTTTTTTTCTTTATTGATTTTAGAGAGAGGGGATTAAAGAGGGAGAGAAAGATAGAAACATCGATGAGAGAGAACATCAATTGGCCGACTCCTGCATGCCCCCCACTGGAGATCAGGCCCACAACCTGGGCATGTGCCCTGACCGGGAATTGAACTGGCAACCTCTTGGTGCATGGGTCGATGTTCAACCACTGAGCCACACCGGCCGGGCTGAACTTTGTCTTATTCTATGAAGAAAAATATCTACACAAATAGCATAAACCAAATAATTCCCCTAATCAGATTATACTGTCATATATTATTCTCAAGTATGTTAAAATCACAAATTAAATAAATGATCACGCAAATTATATAACCACTAAAGCAAGGTATCTGATTAAAGTTTAGTTATTAATATACCCTAAAGAAAATTTAAAATGTAAATATATTCCTTAATATTCTGCAATTAATATTTTGATAATTAAGAGTGGCCCTTTCCTAGATCATTGAAATGTCACCAAATAGGCTACAACACACATGATTGTTACTTAATAATTTCCCCCTAAGAGGAAAGAATTTTAAACAGAAAAAAAAATAAGCCAAAGAAAAAGCAAACAGAAACAGCAAAAAACTAATGAAATCTAGGTGCTAGAGAAAAAAACAGGAATTGGTACCAGTAGCCTGTAATTACAAAGAAACATATATATATACATTTTTTTTCAAAAGCCTGCTCCCTCCTCCCCAAACTTGCTCTCTCACTAAATTGTACAATTTTTAAATGTTATACACAGAATATCATAATGTCCTAAAACAAAGAATATCATAATGTCCTTTATAATATATCTCATTTATTACATCCTTTTTCTACTTTTTTGCTATTTCTTTACATCCTTTTTTCGCAAAGTAGGGTCTAAGAAGTCCTGGAGATACCTAAAGACAATTTTTTAAAGACAATTTTTTAAATTTTGTCTTTATTTCCAGATCAATTTTGAAAAATTAATACAAACATATTCTGGATCATCTAGATGACCACCAAACTACAGGCACTGCGATGCCATTTCAGGGCACAAACATCTGCGCGTGTGATTACTGTGGCATTGGGAGCAAGAGACCACCTAAAGCAGGGTAGATAAACTAGAGAAACTACACTACCCTGGGCCAGACCTGACCAGCTGCCACCTGTTTTTGCAAATAAAGTTTTACTGAAACACAGGCATACCTATTCATTTATGTAACATCTATGGATGACTTCATGCTACAGTGGCCGAGTTGAATAGCTGCAACAGAGAGCATCTGGCCTGCAAAGTCTAAAATAGTTACTATCTGGTTACTTAAGAAAAAGTATGTCAACCCAACCTAAAGCAATAGTAATTAATATTGTGTTACTACACATGTCTGGCTGCAATTAGGTTAGCATGTCCCCACTGTCAAAATGACAATGATCATCCCACATGGGCTTGAGTTCTGAAAGTCTATCCTTAAGGAAGTGCTTTAATCACTCTAAGATTTATTCTTCATTGCTGAAATGGCATAAAAATTATATATGCTTCACTAACCAGTCATTTGACAAATATTTATCAAGTAGCTCTTATATGGCAGGCACATCTAGATGTACTAGAAAAATTGCAGTGAATAAAAGAGACAAAGTCCCCACCTTCGTGTAGCTTTTTGTGATAGGATTAAATGCAGTAATTCATTTAGACAGACCTGGCCTAAGGTAAGCACAGGACAAATGGTAGCTGCTATTCCTGTGATTATTATTATAATAATTATTACTACTACTACCATGACACAGGTAGTTTATAAATCTAGTGGAGATACTCTCATTTGTAATTAATGATACCATGATAGGCATCATTTAATGTTTTCTTTTAAGAAAGTCCTTGGGCTTTGAAATTAATAAAGCACAAAGTAAACATTTTAGAAATGCAATGATCTAAATTGACAAAATGGTGGTATCTTCATGTCATGCAGACAGTTATTACAAACCTGAATCAAACAATATCTGAAAACATACATCAGAACAATCTGAGATAACAAATGAAAAGGTCATCACACTGATGAGCCAATAAGAAATGTTTTATAAACTAGGTATTAATTTTGTTATTGTTATTTAAACTACCTAATTTTTTAAAAACTTACAGTGGAGTTATAATATACTTACATTTAACTAATACGAATTCAACTACATGAGAGAGAAAAAGAATTATTTAAGTGATGGGTAATTCTGCACCATGATCACCTGTCCCAAGAGAATGAGAGAAAGAAAGTGAATCTACAGCTTCCTGAGGTTTCGGTTTCCTCTGGCCTCTGACAGAGTAAGCACCCCTTTTCTTTCTGTCTTTTCTTTTTTTCCAAAAACATAATTCAAAAGGAAAAACAGCCAGTTCCAACATGAAAAAAAAACTAGTTGTGCTAGACTTTGAACTACTTATATATGTTGGCCTTCACCATCGTATAATTCCTAAGGAAATTTCAAAAGGAATTTTTATCTATATCAGATTTCCCAGGTACTCACTGATTTCAGAAACTAACTCCCAAGTAAGATTTGACTCACATACATGAAAGATAATCAAGATCTGTTCAACTACAAGGATTTGATACTAATATTTCAGAAATAATGTTTCTACTGTCTCAATTGCTTTAGAAAACCATATTCATGTAACTATTTTCTTAAAAGTTTGGAAAATTGTTCATACTATAGAAACATCCTCAAAATTCAGAGCTACAGCATAAGGCTAACCATAACTGGTTTTTAAAAAAATAATTATGAGCCCTGGCTCAGCAATTAGAGTATCAGCCCATGGACCAAAGGGTCAAAAGTTCAATTCCTGGTCAAGGGCACATACCTGGGTTGCAGGTTTGATCCCAGCCCCAGTTGGGGTCATGCGGGAGGCAACCAATTGATGTGTCTCTCTGATATCGATGTTTCTCTCTCTCCTTCCCTCTCTTCCACTCTATCTAAAAATCAATGGAAAAATATCCTCGGGTGAGGATTAACAACAAAAAAATTATGAAATATAAGCAACATGTCAACCTGCATATGATGTCAACAAAATTAAAATACTCTATTCATATTGCAGTAATAATTATTTAACCATCATATATGTATATGAATAAAGATTAGAAATGAAAATACATTGGTAAGGTGTGATTTTTTTCCCCTCAAATTTTATTTTGTCACTGTGTTGCCTGGCAGTTTTTAGAAAGTTGAATATCTTTGTTGTTGGTATTTAAAAGAGTTTTAAAATGTCTAAATATGTTTCCTTGAAGATTATGGAGAAACAGACACTCTATAGACTATTAGTGAATATACATATACTGACACAAGTATTTTGAGTGGCAATTTGACAATATCTACCAAAATTTAAAATGTATACTACCTTTGGCCTAGTAAATATATTTTTTGGTTTAGAAAGGAAGTGAAAAGAGAGGGGAGGAAAGGGAAAGGTGAGGAGGAAAAAGGAAACAGAGAGAAGTAGGAAGGAAAGAAGGGGGAAAAAAAAACAGTGTAAAACTGCTTAAATAACTTATGGTACAGCCATACAATGAGACAGTATAGTTCACAGGTATTAAAAAGAACAAGGCAGGTATGTGCAACTTTGAAAAGATGCTCAAGACATGTAAGTCAAAAGGCAAGTAAGGAAAAAGGAAACAGTATTGCAACATACTAGACACTGTTCGGGACCTGCCCAGATACCCTTACCTGGCTGCTAACTTCTCCAAGCTGCACTCTTCGCTGTAGAATGACCTTTAGTTGATTGAACACTCCCTAAGCAATGCCTAGGAAGTAATTCACCCACTATAGGAGCAACTGGTGACTGACATACAAGGTATGAAGCCCAGGACCTTAAGTTTTGGAACCTGGTAAAATGGAGTGAGCACACACCAACCCTACTCTCCCACTAATACAACTATAAACCTGCACAGAATGTAAGCTGGAGCTATCTGAGCTCTGTGGAAAGTAAATATCAGCAGGTGGATCAGGGAAGAATATAGAATTCAAAGTACCACTGAACAGATGGTGAGTTTACCATTTTTTCCCTCTTGTATCACCTGGCTTGACCCCAACCCAGTGCAAACCCCAAACCTAACACCGTGGTATATACACAGAGAAGTCCTCAGAACCCTCTAATTCTAGCTCAAAGAAAAGAAGAACTAAAGTCCAGAGAAAATAAGGGATATTGCCCAGGTCTTTTTCTCTCTTTCCTTTTTCTTCATTTTCTCCCACGCCAGCCAGCAGCAGGCAATCATGCAGTGGAGGCGGCAGCAGGAGCAGCAAAAGCCACTGCAGGAATAAAAAATGCGAAGAAAAGGAACCCTCCTCTCTGTTCAGTAAGCTGCAGCTCCAAGAGGGGCCCCAATGACATATTTCTCTGTGTCTCTGTGTCTCTGTCTCTCTCTCCCTCTCTCTCCTCTGCTATTGCAGTGAAACAGCAGAAGTGGGCAGTTTCTGGCCAAAAGACAGAAAAGGGGAGTCCAGAATAGTCAGAAAGTAGAAGGGTTTTTAACTGAGCAGAAGTTCAGGAAAGCAACCCATACAGCTATTTATGAAATACTGGGATCTTCTCCAACCCACACATCCAGGGATCTGATCTTAACTAGAATACCAACAACTGAAAATTAAGCTTACAGAGAAAGACCTCCATCTACATCCCCAACTGACCAGTTGGTGGCACATACATGACCCAGATCTGAATAGCACTGAAAAAAATTGAAACTGAACTTACATTAGAACCACAGCCAACAGAAGGTGAATAGAAACTTGTGGACTAAACCTAACCAGGTCAAGTGCCCACAAAAACAAAAGTATCAACATTCTCCACAGATTTAAAGAAGACGCAAAGTCTTATAATGTTCAAAAACAATATAAAATTACTTGACAAAGAACCATGAAAATCTTAACTCATAAGGGAAAAAAGACAATCAACAAATGCAATGACAAGACGACACAAATGTTGGAGTAATCTGACAGGCTTTAAAGCAGCTATCATAAAAATTCTCACAAACACTCTCGAAACAAAAGTTTAAATATTAAGTGTCAGCAGAGAAACAAAAGATATAAAGAAGAGCCCTGGCCGGTTTGGCTCAGCGGTTAGAGCGTCGGCCTGCGGTCCAGAGAGACCTGGGTTCAGTTCCCGCTAAGGGCACGTATCTCGGTTGCAGTTTGTCCCCAGCCCTGGATGAGTTGTGCGGGAGGCAGCCACTCGATGTGTCCCTTTCATGTCGATGTTTCTCTCTCTCTCTCTTCCCCTCTCTCCCTCGCATTCTATCTGAACAAAAACAAAAAAAATGAAAAAATGTCCTCAGGTGAGGATGATAAAAAAAAAAAAAAAAAAAAAGATATAAAGAAGAACCAAATAAAAACATCAGAACTGAGCCCTGGCCAGTTTGGCTCAGCGGTTACAGCGTCAGCCTGCAGACCAGAGAGTCCTGGGTTCGGTTCCTGCTAAGGGCATGTACTTCAGTTGCGGTTTGTCCCTGGCCCAGCTGGGGTCGTGTGCGTGGCAACCAGTCGATGTGTCTCTCTCACATAGATGTTTCTCTCTCTCTCTCTCTCTCTCTCTCTCTCTTCCTCCCTCTCTCTCTCCCGCTCTATTTGAAGATAAATGCAAAAAAATGTCCTCGGGTGAGGATAAAAAAAACAAACATCAGAACTGAAATGAACAGTAAATGAAGGAGGAAATTCACTGGATGGACACGCAGCAGAATTAAGATGATAGGGGAAAGAGTCAGTCTACCTGAAGAAAGATCAAACAGAAATCATCCAATCTGAACAACAGAAAAAAGATTTTTTAAAGAAAAAGAATAAAGCCTGAGACTTGGCAGACCAAAACAAAAGGTCTAACAACATTCATCATGATATCAGAATCCCAGAAGGAGAAAAGAAAGAATGTGACAATGGGGTCCAAAAACAATGCATGAAGACATAATGGCTGAAAACTTACCAAGTTTGGTAAAAGACATATATCTACAAATTCAAGAAAGTGAGCAAACCCCAAACAAGTTAAAGCTGGAAAAAAAAAATCCATCTAGCCCCTGGCTGGTTTGGCTTAGCGGTTAGAGCGTCAGCCCACAGACCGAAGGGTCGCAGGTTCAATTTCAGTCAAGGTTCAAGACAAAGAGAGAATCTAAAAAGCAGCAAGAGAAAAGCAGTTAGTTACCTACAAGGGAGTTCCCATAAGACTGTCAGCTGATTTCTCAAAAGAAACTTTGCAGACCAGAAGAGAGTGGCAAGAAATATTCAGAGTGATGAAAAGCAAGAACCTACAACCAAGATTACTCTATCCTGCAAAGCTGTCATTTAGAATCGATGGCCATATAAAGTTTCCCAGACAAGGAAAAGCTAAAGGAGTTCATCACCACCAAACCATTATTATATGAAATGTTGAAGGGTCTTCTTGAAGAAAAAGATAAAAAAAAATATGAACAATAAAATGGCAATAAATACATATCTATCAACAATTGAATCTACAAACAAAATGAACAAGCAGAACAGAAACATTCTCATAGATACAGAGAACTTTTGTTGGTTACCAGATGGGTGGGGGCTGGAGGAATGGGTGAAAAAGGTGAAGGAATTAAGAAGTACAAATTGGTTGTTAGACTGACAAACCTCAAAGGGAAGGGGGGTTGGGGGATGGGAAGAAATAAACCAAAGAACTTATATGTATATATGCATAAGCAATGGACACAGGCAACAGTGTGGGGAAAGGCAGGAGAGGGGCGGGAATGGGGAGGAGGGGGGCAATGGGGGGAAAATGAGGAACATCTGTAATACATTCAACAATAAAGATAAGTTTAAAAAAAAAAAAAGAAAGAAACTGATCCATGCAGGCCTGGGAGTCAGAATGACTGGTCTTCTCAAGATTGACACTGGAAGTTTAAAGGCAATAAAGTTATAATTTCAAAATTCTGAAAAAAAAAAAAAGACAAGACAGTCAACCCAGAATTCTATATTGAGAAAATATATCCTTTAGAAATTAAAGAAAACTAAGAGAATTTGTAGCCAGCACACATACTCTTAAAGGACTGCTAAAGGAAGTTCTTCAGAAAGAAGGAAAATTATTCTGGAAGGAAACCTGAAACATTACAAATGAAGGAACAGCGACAGAAAAAATGCTAGAAGAAATAATATCAAGTCCATACAATCTGTATCAAAAAATACAAAAGAATACCTTTCAATTCATTTTAAAAGTCCAGTAATACACCCTGGCTGGTTTGGCTCAGTCGTTAGAGCGTCAGCCCGTGGACCAAATAGTTGCAGGTTCAATTCTGGTCAAGGGCACATACCTTGGTTGCGGTTCGGTCCCCAGCCCTGGTTGGGGTCATGTGGGAGGCAACCAATCGATGTGTCTCTCTCACATCGATGTTTCTCTCTCTCTCTTTCTCTCTCTCTCTCTCTCTCTCTTTCTCTCTCTCTCTCTCTCTCCCTCCCTCCCTCCCTCCCTCACAATCTGTCTGAAGATAAATGGAAAAATATCCTTGGGCAAGAATTTAAAAATAAATAAATAAAAATAAAAGGCCAGTAATATCCTTATACTAAAACCAGACAAATACAGTACAAAAACCAAATAATATCTCTCATGGACACAGGCACAAAATCCTCAATAACAAACAAAATCCTCAAGAAAAGATTATAAACAGAATCCAGTGATATTATAAAAATCAAAAGCAGAAGAGACTGGGATTTATCCCAGGAATGCAAGGCAATTCAACATTTGAAAATTAATCGGTATAATCCAACATACTAACAATCTAAAGGAAAAAACATATGAGCATATCAGATGCAGAAAGGGCATTTGACAAGAATACAATGTCCATTCATAATGATAAACTCCCTGCAAACTAGAAATAAAAACTTTCTCCACCTGATAATGGGCATCTACAAAAATACCTACAGCTAATGTCATACTTAATGGTAAAAGACTGAACGCTTTCCCCCTAAGACTGGGAACAAGGCAAGGATATCTATTCTTACCACTTCTAATCAACATTATATGAGATGTCTTAGCCAGTGAAATAAGATAAGAAATAAAAGGCAAATATTGGAAAGGAAGAAATAACACTATCCCTATTTGCAGACAACGTGATTATCTTTGTTAAAAAACCCAAAGTAATATACAAAAAGCTGCTAGAATTAAAAAATGGTTTAACAATGTTGCAGGACACAAGATCAAAACACAAAATTTAACCACAAGTCTATATACTACCATTGTACAATTGGAAACTGAATGTTTTAAAAATAGCATTTACAATACCTCTAACAAAAATAAGATACTTAGTTATACACTAACAAAACATGTATAGGATCTGTACACTGAAACTATAAAACACTGATTAAATAAAATTTTTAAAGGCCTAAACAAAGGCATACCATGTAATCAGACAGTCTCATCAAAATCCCAGCTGAATTTTTTTGTAAATATAGACAATTCTAAATTTGATATGGATAGGCAAAAGGAACAGAATGAAATGGGAGGATCATACTACTTAATTTACTTAATTTTAAGAATTACTATAAAGCTACAGTATCAAGACAGCATGGTATTGGCAAAGGGACAGGCACACAGATCAATGAAACAGAACAGTCTAGAAAAAGAGCCACACAAATTCTGCCATTTGATTTTTTTTTAAGGTGCAAAATGAATTCAATAAAAAAAAAGATAGTGGTGGTGTAGAAAAAACTGGTTATGCATATGTCAAAAAGATGAACTGTTATTGAATCATTATATTGTACACCTGAAACTAATGTTATACCTCAATTATACCTTAATTTTTAAAAATGAACCTTAACCTATACCTCACACCATATACAAAAATTAATTCAAAATGGAAGATAGATGTAAATGTTAAAGTATAAAAGTTTTAGGAGAAAATCTTCATGGTCTGACATATCACATAAAAGAACAAGCCATAAAAGAAAAATATTGATAAATTGGCCATCACCAAAATAAAGCACCTTTGTTCTATGAAAGAAACCAATAAGAAATGAAAAGAGAGGCCCAGCCCTTGTGGCTCAGTTGGTTGAGCGTCATCCTGTGCAGTGAAGGGTCACTGGTTTGATTTCTGATCAGCACATGCCCAGGTTTCAGGCTCCATCCCTGTCTGGGTGTGTGTGGGAGGCGACTGATCGATGTTTCTCTCTCACATCAATGTTTCTATCTCCCTCCCTCCCTCTCTCTCTGAAATCAATAAAAAAAAAATTTTTTTTTAAAGAAATGAAAAGACAAGCTACACACTGGGAAAAAAGTATTTGCAAATCACATATCTGACACAGAACTTGTATCCACAAAAAATATATTTTTAAAAAACCCTCAAAATGAAACCCACACAAAAGAAAAGCTTGTTACTCATCAGTAGCCACAATATGGACATTATTTGTTGACTTAGCAGGTGTAGTAGGATCTTTTGACACCCTGCCTCCAGTTACCCATACTATTTTGATGCGGAACTGACCAGCTTCCATCTGCCAGCATCTGCAAGTCTTGCCTGAGGGCTTTCGCTGGCTACTGAAGACTACTTTGGCACCTGCAGGGCAGTTCCCAAGTACCAGGGAATTAACATCCCTTGGAGCAGCACTCCCACTGATAGAAGTAATTATACAATATTCCACCTCCTTTATCCATCAGAGGGATAACTATGAAGCAATGTTGTCCACTGGCTCCCTGAGTTCCCCACTGGAATTAATTTTGCTTACCCAGAGTGCTTAATAAGAAACCCTTTATTAACTACTTTCTCTATTCCACTACTGGTATTTTCTAGGATCATAAAAAAAACACACAAAAAAAACTTTTACTTGACTCTTAACATCAGGGTTTGCTTCTAGAGTAACTCAAAATAAGACAGATTTGATCCTGTAAAACAGATCTTCAAGATAGAATCTGCAAGTGAATCATTCGCCAACCAGATGACAAAGATCCCAGTGCTGGTAGTAAGTGGCTTGGTGAGAACCCCTGGTGTGCTGCTGCATAGATATTACCAAGACTCTTGATGTAGTGAATGAAGATGGGAAGGGAGACAGGTAGAAGAAAATGACTGGTTTATGCAATAGCTTTAGCACTTGAGAAAATTTTAGGGACAAACTAGTTGAATTTTTGTTAAGTGGCATTGATGCACAGAATAAAGAAAATGTCAAGGCTTAAATCAGCCAAGTATCAACTCAGAGCATGGTATGACAGCCAGAAGACCTCCATGGCAGCATTTTAAGGAACCCTCAGTATCTAAACTTGAGGGCAGAGATGCTAAAAATCAGGCCCAAATTCTGATTATGAAAGTAGGCAAATTACAAAGAAGACTGAATTCACAGTCCAGCCAAGATTCTCCTGAACCCTCTGAGCTATAAGAAGTGGCTCCCTTGCTCTTGATACAAGAGGGCAGTCTCCTGTGACTAAAGACTAGGCAAAGACCTCATCTGAGATGCATACCTCAAAAGATGCTGACCCTGTACTGGCCGGGTGGCTCCATTGGTTGAAGCATCATCCCATACACCAAAAGGTTGCGCGTTTGATTCCCAGTCAGGGCACATACCTAGGTTGTGGGTTCAATCCCAGGTGAGGGTATGTACAGGAAGCAACTGATTGATGTTTCTCTCTGACAGCAATGTTTCTCTCTCTCTCTCTCTCCCCTCCCTCCCTCCCTCCTTCCTTTTCTTTCTAAAAAACCTATATATATATATATATCCTCAAGTAAGAATTTTTTTTAAAAAGATGCCCCTTATCAGGACCTGTCCCTACCTCCCTCGCTGCTTCTAGGCTAGGGGTCAAGTCTTGGTATCATCAGAATAGCGAGGTACTGTCCCTGCTTTGGATGGAAAGGGGTGATTCACCAAAACAGCTGCTGGACCTGATGATATGCACTGGCAGGATACTGGGAGAACATACCTGGGAATGGATCTTGAAAGTGCTGAACTTGGGGGTCAAGTATAAGGTTAGTAAGGAAAAATTGGTTGATATGGGGGCACTCTCCCATGACCCAGGATTTAACATTCCAAAAAGGGCACCTGGAGCCAGTCCTAATATGCTGCTAGTCAGGTTCATTTAACCCTGGGCTGCAGTAGGTGGGGGCAGAGGGGTGGGAATTTATGGCCTACAGAAAATGAATTGGAGATGCTAGAACTGTATGGCAGAGTATTAAGGAAAGAGTCAGTATCTCTTAACCTTTACCAATTCTGTCTATTCTGAACTAACAGCATCTGTTTTTGTTGTTTTTTAAACCTGAGGGTTTTCTCTGACCTCTGAAGTCCATTTTGTTCCCTGCATAGCAGGCCTGAAATACTAAAATACTATAGATTTACCACTCCCTGCAAGAGTTTTAACCAGTGATTGATGGAGTTGGTATATAAATACTCCACCTACCTCACCCCCTCAAGGGATATAACTCTAAGGACAAGTTTTACACTGGCTCCTGGCTCTCCCAGTGGGAATAAGTTCCAGTTATCCACAGTGGCAACATGCTTGATAACAAAACTTTATTTGCTAACTTCCCTTCCCTATCTCACTTCTCAGTCATTTCCTGGGATAACCTCCAAAACAAAATACTTACACTTAAATCCTTGTCCAAGAGTCAGCTCCTGGGAGAACTCAAACTAAAACAGTAAGTCTTTTCATTTCAACCAAGCTTATACTTCAGATGACATAAAATGTATAGGGCACACATAAACTAAAACGACTATAAAATGATTTCCCTAGGCCTTAGTGAGAGGTGCTCTGTGGATACTAAGAACTGCATCTTTGTCATTGTGATTTTAACAGTTCCACTCAACAAAGATCTAATCCACCTGCCACACCTGATTATATGTCCTTGTCTTCCTGATATAACCTTGAAGATCAACAGACATGGATGTAACTACTCTCTCTACTTCCTTCCACTTGGACTCCTGGCACTTTGCCTTTTCTTGGCCTCATAATCTAGAGATAACCAAACCTCCTATCATTCCTTTCACATACTAACTCTGATTTCAAACCCTGCCATTTCCTTCCTCATAATCACTCTCATATCCACCCTTTTTCCCATTTCAACTGCCAAAATCTTTGTCCATGTGAATGCACAAATAAAATTCTATGACACTGTGATCTCAGGACTCTGTGCCCCCTTCTTCCTGTCACTCATCCTGTGGACACACAGAAATCCACTAGGTGCATTTATTCAAACATGTTTGATATTCAATGGATCCAAATCACCCTACTCAGGAGCTTCATTCAAACCAAATAAAAAAATTTTAAAAATCAGAGCACAATGTGAAATACTCCAGACAGAGAAAGACAAATATTATATTATCCCACTCATATGTGGAATCTAATAATATGTGGAATCTAAAAAAAAAAGTCAAACTCACTATAGAAGTAGAGTAGAACGGTGGTTGCCAGGGGCTAAAGGGTGGGGGAAGAGATGTTGGTTAAAGCATACAAACTTTTAGCTCTAAGATGGTAATTGAATATATAGCACAGTGATTATAGCTGATAATACCATACTGTATACCTGAAATTTGCTAAGAGAGTAGATCTTAAACATTCTCACCACACACACACACACACACACACACACACACAAAAGGTTAACTACTGAGGTGATGGATGTGTGAAAAAACAAAACTGTAGAAATGGTAAAATGATCTGCAGTTGACAGAGATTTGGGGGGAAGGGAGGAGGAGTCAATAGGTGAAGCGCAGACTTCTACAGTGATGAAACTTCCAGATGATATTGCAATAATGGATACATGATGCTATGCATTTGTCAAAACCAATAGAAATTTACAACACAGAGTGAACCTTAATGTGTGTAAATTTTTATTAAATCCTTTAGGACATCAGAAGATCCAAGGATGAAATGCAGAATGTGACAAAACAATCTAACTGTATTACAAATGTCTGAAACAACCTCACGGAAGAGAGTGGGAGAAAAGGAAGTGACCTAAGGAATTCTGGAAATGAATGGTGTCTGTGAGACTAAAAGCAAAACAAAATATACCTAAGTACTGTACTCTAGTTTCCCACCAGTTATATAAGTCACCAATTGTAATACTGCTATGCATGTATACTAGAATTGAACAATTACATAAAGGGATGGCATCTGGTGGAGTGTGAGGTTACAGATAAGCAAGGTGAGAAGCTAGAATAGTCCCTGTGGCAATGGATTACAATTGCAGACATCAGTATAAGATCATTTCACTTAATGCAGATACAGATAGTTACATACAGAAATAATGATAGATATATGTATATGCATGGGTTAGTATACATACATCCTTGCTGTCAACTGAGAGGGTGTAGAAACAACATTCCAACAGCAATGAGCACATGTACTGCCCAAATTTTGGTTTATAATACCATTCTCCAATAAAAGGAACCAGGAGAAATAATTGAGGCAGGAAATATACAAGATGAGCCTGGAGCATCTTATAGTGTAGAAAGTAAAGTTCTGGGAGAAAAGAAACATATGATAGGGGTATATCGGAAGGACACAGAAGCAAACTGAAAGAGCTCCCACTGGCAAAGTTGGAACAATTTCAGCAATAAAATAAATAAAGTAGTACTGCATATCCATCAGTCAATACTGATACAAATGAGTGAATAAATTAATAAATGAAGGAGACTAGACAAATACCCTATGAAGAATTCCAAATAATTTATGTTAATACTCAGCCCTGAAGAAAGTGAAGCATAACTCCCACTCCTTAAGTGTGGGCTGCGCACAGTGACTTCCTTACAAAGACACAGTGTGGAAGAGGGGGAGCAGGAAATAGCTTGACAGTGGAGAAACCCGATAAGCACTACCTCAGCCAGTGCAAGTTCAACACCAATAGTGATAAGTCATGTTGACAGTATATATCCTTGACACGATGTGGTGAAAATGGCATTTTACCTCTGTGGTCTTCCTCCCCAAAACCCATAAACTCAGTTTAATCATGAGAAAAACCATCAGGCAAATCTCAATTGAGGGATAATCTACAAACACCTGACCAGTACTCCTCAAATTCATCAAAAACTTGATCAGCAAAGTCTGAGAAACTGACAAAGCCAAAAGACATCTAAGGAGACATGACTACATGTAATGTGGTATCCTGGGTGGGATTATGGGACAGAAAAAGAACACTGGGTAAACACTAAGGAAATATGAATAAAGTGTGGATTTTAGTTAGTAATAACGTATCATCATTGGTTAATTGTAAAGTGTACTAATGTACGAGGTTAATAACAGAACAGGGTATAGGATGTTACTATTCTCAATTTTTTCATAAATCTAAAACTGTTCTAAAAAATAAAGTTTAATTTTTTCAAAAGACAACAGTACAAACACATATTCATTTCTCTTTATTCTCTTGACTGATTTAAAAAACAACTACAGCCCTGGCCAGATGACTCAGTTGGTTGGAGCATCATCCCATTCACCAAAAGTCTATGGATTCCATTCCTGGTCAGGGCACATACTTAGGTTGCAGTTTCAATCCCAGTTGGGACGCATGCAGGAGGCAGTCAATGGAGGTTTCCCTCTCCCTCCCCCTTCCTTTCTCTCTAAAAATCAATAAAAACATATATTCAGGTGAGAATTTTAAAAATAAAAAATGTAAAAAGCAACTGCATATAATTATACCTACAAAATTATATTGTTGGGCATGTAACATTCAGAATTCCCTAAGACATAACAATTCTAAATGTCTACATACCTAACCATAGTACCTCAAAATACACTCAGCAAAAACTGATAGAACTGAAAGGAGAACACACAAATCTACACTTAACACTTGGAGACTTCAACACTCCTCCATCATCAACACAAGTAGAAAGTCAAGAAGGATGCGGAAGGACTAAACAACACCCTCGGCCAACTAGATCTAATTGATATTTATGTCACCCAATAATGACAAAATACAAATTCTTTTCAAGTGCACCTGAAACATGCATCACCAAATTCAGAAAAGTGATACCTCTGGAGATAGAATCAGAATAAAGTGATTGCAGAGGGATACCAACTCGATTAGTTATGTTTTATTTATTAGACTGGGTTCTGGGTACACCGTATTATTCTTTATGCTATTATAAGTCCTATTTCATAATAAAATTATAAGTCCTTTATTTTAAATATATTCTCTGGTAAACCTGTTCTTTAGTAATTGGAGGTGGGGCAGGTCTTCATATATTTTGTTAATAAAATGGAGTATACCAAATACCATAAGCTCTATACTTTCACCCAAATGAAAGTAACTCTCACAAACTCCATAATTTGGCATAATATTTATTACTCAAATATTCAGCAATGTCTTCTATGAGTATTCCAACAATATTTGCTAACAAGGGATGCATTTCACCAAACTATTAATTTGTCTACATATTATTTCAGCCACTAGTACCAAAACAGGAAGAACAAAGGTTTGTAGCTTTTTGTTTTTTACTTCTGAAGTAAGAAATCTCCACAAAACTTCTAAAAATGTGTAATTAAGTTAAAATTTTAAGGTACTAGCCCTGGCCGGTTTGGCTCAGCAGTTAAAGCGTTGGCCCGCGGACCAGAGTCGCAGGTTTGATTCCGGTCAAGGGCACGTACCTCAGCTGCAGTTCGTCCCCGGCTCTGGTCAGGGTCATACAGGAGGCAACCAGTCAGTGTGTCCCTTTTACATCCATGTTTCTCTCTCTCTCTCCCTCTCTCCCTCTCTCTTCCTCCTTCCCACTCTATCTGAAGATAAATAGAAAAATATCCTCGTGTGAGGATTAAAAAAAAAATTTTTTTTAAGGTACTAGACTAATTAGCACATGACTGTAACCATCACTGAAAAAGCTCAATAACTTTGCCTTCATATTCTGAATGCTTAGCTTTAAAATATCTCAAAAGATAACATTAGCCTCATATTATTAGTAAATATTTTAGGCACAATATATTCAATGGTATATATAAATAAATCCATACATCAAATAGCATTTTAAATAATTTTAAGTTTCTTTTTTTTACTGATTCCCCTTCAATCTGCTCTGATCATTATTGTTTGCAATTGACCGACAAGCCCATAATATACATAGAAGTGTCAGCTCTTCTTTTCTCTTGCAGTTCATGTGTCCTGGCATTATTACTTCAACCTTCAGCTGAATCTGAAATTTCAATCTGCAGTTTCTTTGTAGGAATCTTTGTAAGCCCTTTGTCTATTGAGCAAGGTTCATTTCATTCCAATCAGATAATAGAATCTGCAAGACCACTAAAACAAGCAGCAGTGAACTGCAATATATCTGAACAGAATGTAAGCAAATAAATATGGAGACTCACGTATCAGCCCCTCCAGGCTGAGGTGTCCCCACTCCCTTCCTCTCAGCTTACCTCACTTACCAGACCTGATGTGTATTATCAGACACACAGATGGGAATAGAGTGGCAACCTATAATTAAATATTAGTATAAGTTAATTGCCCATATTTTCTTGTTATACCCTACCTAGAGGATCATTTTTGCATGCCTCCCACTTTGGATACCATTGATCTTAAAAATCAAGAATGAGAGATGGCAGGACTGTGTCTGGCTTGAAGAGCAAATGAGGAATATGGATGGTAGAATTAGATGGGTAAATTTAGAGCCTAAGTGGTTAGCTAACTTGGCCTAAAGTTACAAAGCTAGTAATTTGTGGATTTAGGCAACCCATTTGACTCAAGTCCTCTCTTTCTGCTGTGCCACATCACCCCCTTCAGGACAAACACCAGGATTCCAGGAGACAGGAAAGAATACAGGTCCCCAAATCGTGGAGCTGGATCAGAACTTAATTCATAGTTAAATGGAGCCTGGAGGCTAGAGCAACAAGACATCTGAACCCTTGTTAGTCCTATCTAGGAAGCAATGTGTTCCAGAGTTAGACTAAGTCTACAGGCAGAAGGTGAGTAACTCCCATAGTAAAAACTAAGGAAAAGACAGCAGGCTCTAGAAAGTTTTCCAGAATGTCTATGTACTGCACCTAAGTGTTAAATATCCTTCACTTCCCGTTAATCTTTTTGTTAATGTCTTAACCCTTCCAGCTCTCAGTTACTTCAAAGCATCCAGGTATCAAAACTTCTTGTGCAAGTTCACTGTCTTCCAGCAAAACTTCTGTCTGTTTTTCTCTAGATGCCCATGTAATTAAGAAATCAGAAATGACTAAGATTGTCATTACTAACAGGTCAAACTTCTCTGAAAGAGAACTAACTTCTTTGCTTATTTCAGGAAAACTCTCCACTATCCTTCCTCGAATACTTCTTTACTCTTCTTTCAGATTAAAAAATAAATAAATAAAAATAAATAAAAGCCAGGGAATGTAAATGCTTGTAAAACCCTAAAGATTTTCTATTTTACAAATCTGAAAAAGTTTTCTAGGTTCCAATAAAAAACATTCAGGTACTGCACTCCACTAGTACAAAGAACTCTGAATAGCAAAGGAACCTCACAGGGCTGTGGTAGTGATTAAACAAATTATGTAAAGATTTTAGCACAATGCCTGGCACAAAATAAGAGCCTAATAAATGTTAGCTACTATTATTATTGGTGTTACTATGTAACTTCCCTCTTAGATGATGCCTAGACTAGAATTCTATAATCAAGGCTCATTTGTCTTAATTTACAGCTCTTCTGGTTCATTTGAAAGTATAAAAAATATACACTTAGGCCCTGGTCAGTTTGGCTCAGCGGTAGAGCACTGGCCCGCGGACAAATGAGTCTCGAATTCGATTCCAGTCAAGGGCAGGTACCTCGGTTGCAGTTCGTCCCCGGCCTTGGTCGGGGTCGTGCAGGAGGCAGCCAGTCGATGTGTCTCTCTCACATCAATGTTTCTCTCTCTCTCCCTCTCCCTCCCTCCCTCCCACTTTGAAAATAAATAGAAAAATATCCTCAGGTGAGGATTTTTAAAAAAGAGAGAGAGAGAGACTCAGAAGAAAAGTAAATACTTTGTTATCAATCATTTGCAGCATCTGAAATCTGGAATAGAGAAAAGGTTTTTAACAAAAGTAAAAGGAGGTAAAGTGGTAGAAACGCAATGTGGCCAAGGAATCATTAATACAATATAAGAAAATAGGGGACAGTTAAGTCACAAAAAGGAGAAACCAGTGCCTCTAGTCCACTAAAGACAAACCTCATCGTTTTTCCTAAAACCTACCGTGGACTGCTTAGTTCATGAGAGGAAATTTTAGTTCTAAGCAAAGAAACTAAACTATTTATCTAATAAGAAAATATCAAGAGCTCTGGCCAGTTTGGCTGAGCGGTTAGAGCGTCGGCCTGCGGTCCGGAGAGACCCGGGTTCAGTTCCCGCTAAGGGCACGTACCTCGGTTGCAGTTTGTCCCTGGCTTGTGTGGGTGGCAGCCAGTTGATGTGTCTCTCTCACATCGATGTCTTTCTCTCTCTCTTCCTCCCTCTCTCCCTCTCAATCTATGAATGCAAAAAGTGTCCTTGGGTGAGGATTTAAAAAAAAGAAAATATCAAGAGCATATAAACAGACCTGACCAGTGTGGCTCAATGGCTGGAGCATTGGCCTGCACACCAAAGGGCTGTGGGTTTGATTCCCAGGTCAACGTTCCTGGGTTGCAGGTTTGATCCCTGGCCCCGGGTGTGTGAAGAAGACAACCGATCAATGTGTCTCTCTCACATCAATGTTTCTCTTTCACTCTCTCCCTCCCTCCCCCTCCCCTCCACTCTCACTAAAAATCAATGGGGAAAAAATATCCTCGGGTGAAGAGTAACAACAACAAACGTACAGGAATGGAAAGCATCAAATTCAGAATAGTGGTTGCCTCGGAAGGAGAGGAGAATATAATTGGAAGAGTTACACTTGAGTTCAACTTTAAAAGGAGCCTAGTTTCTTAAGTGGTGTGTACACAGGTAAACTATTTATATTTTCTATACCTCTTTGAGGACTAATATTGCATCATATACAAAGAGTTAAAAATAAATAAACCCAAGGTCCAATCAAAATAGTTTTACTCCAGAGCCCACATTCTTTTTTTTCATTATTATTAATTTATTTTTGTTACAGATGTTTCTCCTTTTTTCCCCAAGAGCCCACATTCTTAACCATGACGCTATTTATTCTATTTTTGTTTGTGCAGTAAAGAAAGGTTTAGTAATTCAGACTGGTTAAAAGCAATGAAGTAGCTAACTAAAGAAAAAGTCTCTCAAAGAAATCATATTGGAGACACAAAGTGGTAATATCACCCGCCACGCTCAGGAATCATGTGGGCAAGTCAAAAGAAAAAGCCAAGGGATAAATCTCAACTAAAAAAAGAAAAAACTGAAGTTGAACTCAGAATATAATACAGTCTGGTTGAGAGACAGCATGTGGAAAGAATATGGGCTTTCAAGTCCAAGCTGGGTTCAAATACTACCTTTGTCACTGATTAGTCGTGTGGCCCCAAACAAGTTTTAACTTCTCTGAGCTCAATTTCTTCACCCACACACTACAGATACAATATCTAGCTGTTAAAGTTGTGAAGAGTAAAAAGTAGCCATTATCCACGAAAATTCCTTGACAAACAGTAGCATCATAATAAAGAATAGTTATCATTACCTGCAGAAGAAAGTCTCTCTCTGGCAAGAGGAGACAGGGCAGGGAAAGAGAAGTTAAAAGGGGGAAGTCAAAAAGAAGCCAGGAAAAAGCTAAAATGGTGGGGGTGGGGAGGATGGGTATTGGAGGGGTGCAGGGATTGAGCAAAAAAGAAAGAGAACTCAAGGACATGGACAACAGTGTGGTGATGGGGGGGCAGGGTGTGTGTGGAAGAGGGCATAGAGAGGATAAATGGTGTTGGAAAAGATAATAATAAAAGAATAAAAATGGTTAGTGGTTTAAAAAGTCCTTGGAGAATCCCAGAAGTTACCCAAAAAATTTTTTTAAATGAGTACTATTTCATTATAGTGAGGCTTAGTTATAAGAATATTTAGTCCACTAGCCCTGACCAGGTAGCTCAGTTGTTAGAGTGTCGTCCCAATATGCTAAGGTGTCAGGCTCAATGCCAGGTCAGGGCACATACAAGAATCAACCAATGAATGTATCAATAAGTGGAACAACAAATGGATGTTTCTCTCTCCGCCCCCCCGCCCCCCCCACTGTCCTCTCCCTCATAAATAAATAAATATTTTTAAAAGAATATTTAGTCCAAACCTGATTATTACTGCATTTCGGTCCTGTTTTAGCTTGTATATAATGTTGTTAATATGCAAAAATTCAAAATAAAAATATTTCCTCTTTAAAGGTTCATTTTTTGTTAAAAATGCATTAACAAGTAAATCATATACAATGTATGTTTCTCTTGGCTATCCGTAACTCAGAAAGGTCTCTCCTACTCTTAACATATTGAAGAGAAAACAGTGATAATTTCAACAAATGATTCCCCAAAGCCCTTGATAAAATTCAACACCCAATAAAAATACAAACCAAGAACAGAAGAAAACTTCCTTAAGTTGACAAAGACATCTACCAGAAACCTTCAGTAAGTATGGTATCTAACAGTGAAACACTGGAAGCATTCCCATTCAGGATAAAGATAAAAGTGCCCATTATCATCACTGCTATTCAACTTTTGAACTGAAGAGTCTGTTTATTTCTGCAATAAACAGAAAACAAAAAAAGTGGTATAAAGTTTAGAAGAAGTTAAATTTTTTTTTTTCTTTATTAATTTTAGAGAGAGAGGAAGGGAGAGGGAGAGAGAGAGAAACAGTGATGAGACAGAACATCAACTGGCTGCCTCCTGCATGCCCCCCACTAAGGATTGGGCCCACAACCTGGGCATGTGCCCTGACCAGGAATCGAACCAGCAACCTCTTGATGCATGGGTTGACCCTCAACCAACCACTGAGCAACACCACCAGGCAGAAGTTAAGTCTTCTAATCAAAGCAGTTTGGTAAGTAGACACTTGGATGCATCCCTTCTGCTTCAAATACACAGTAATATATAAAATATTTTAAAATATATATCTTTTAATATATTTTTTTATTGATTTTTTAGAGAGCGAGTAAGGGAGAAATAGAAACATCGATGTGAGAGAGATACATCAATCGGCTGCCTCCTGCACACCCCCTACTGGGGATCGAGCCCATAACCTGGGCACGTGCCCTGACTGGGTATTGAACTGAGACCTCTCGGTACACAGGATGACACTCAATCCACTGAGCCACACCGGCTGGGCTTAAATATGTTTTTTAAATGACTTAGGAAGGTTCAACAAGAAAAATCTTCATTTGGATCAGAAACAGAACAGACACACAAAACTATGAGCAGTACTCAAGCTACAGGCTTGCTGGACACTGAGTCCAGAAGCAGGTGTATGCTTCTTGCAGGGCGACAGTGACTCACAGAGTGAAGGACCTGGAGAAACAGGAGACACCTGAGCCAGACTCACAGTTTAAAGGCAAAGATAAGGCTGGAGCTGAAAGGAAGCTTAAAAATACTGCTGCCAGTCTCTGTCTACAACTACAGTTTATGCAATGCTCTGGGCTTAAAAAAGTGGAAGATGAAAACACAGACTTGTGACCAGGAACTGAACCAAACATTCATATACTATGTGAGTGGATCTAAAAGAACCCTAATTAGCCCGGCTGGTGTGGCTCACTGGTTGAATGTCAACCCATGCACCAAGAGGTCGCCAGTTCCATTCCCAGTCAGGACACATGCCCAGGCTGTGGACTCAATCCCCAGTGAGGGGCATGCAGGAGGTGGCCAATCAATGTTCTCTCTCATCAATGTTTCTATCTCTCTCTCCCTCTCTCTTCCTCTCTCTCTAAAATCAATAAAGAGGAAAAAGAAAAATAAATAAATTAAATTAAATAAAAGAGCCCCACCCTGGCCAGTATGGCTCAGTGGTAAGAGCGTTGCCCTCGGACCAAAGAATCCCGGTTCGATTCTGGCCAAGGGCACGTACCTCGGTTGCAGTTTGTCCCTGGCCCCGGTTTGGGTTATGTGGGTGGCAACCAGTCTATGTGTCTCTCTCACATCCATGTTTCTCTCTCACTCTCTTTCTCTTCCTCCCTCTCTATCTGAAGATTAATGTAAAAATGTCCTCGGGTGAGGATTTAAAAAAAAAGAGCCCCAATTACCTCAAAGAGCAGGACTCCTGATCCACCATTATCATATCTAATATTTTATTAGATTCCAGTAGGTGAATGAAATTACCTAAAATATCACCACATAAGAAGGGTGAGCTCAGATATAAGAAAAACAAAATTAAAAGCACTAATACTCAAATGAATCTGTAAATCAACACTTCAAAACACACAAAGAAATATAATGCTAAGAAAGACAGCCAACAAAAGCAACAATTAGAATATGAATTCATTCCAGATGAAGTTTAATTTTACAGAACAGTTTGACAACGTCTTATTTTTAAGTATATTTAGTGTGCTAAAATATAAATTTTTTAAATTATTGGAAATGCAAAATTGTACAGCCACTTTGGAAGACAGGCAGTTTCTTACAAAGCTAAGCATACTCTAACCATAGGATCCAGCAATCATGCTCCTACGTTTTTACTGAAAAAAGCTGAAACTTATGTTCACACAAAAACCTGCACGTGAATGTTAACAGAAACTTTACTCATAATTATCAAAAACTGGAGGTAACCAAAATGTCCTTCAATTGACGAATAGATAAACAAACTGTGGTACTTTCATACAATGGAATATTATTCAGCAATAAAAATAAATGAGCTACTGCCCAGTTGGTGTGGCTCAGTGGATTGAGTGTCATCCCATACACTGAGAGGTCCCAGTTCAATTCTCGGTCAGGGCACATGTCCTGGTTTTGGGCTTGATCCCCAGTGGGAGGCACGCAGGAGGCAGCCAATCAATGTATCTCTCTCACATTGATGGTTTCTATATCTCTAAAAAATCAATAAAAACATATTTTAAAAAATGAATAAAAGCAAAACTTTTTTTAATCCTCACCTGAGGATATGTTGTTGTGTTTTTTTAAAATTGATTTTAGAGAGAGAGGAAAGGGCGGGGAGAAAGAAATACCCATGTGATAGAGGAACATCAATCGGTTGCCTCCTGTATGTGGGATCGAACCCAAAACCCAGGTATGTGCCCTAACCTGGAATCAAACCCAAAACCTTTTGGTGTACAGGATGATGCTCCAACCGACTGAGCCACCCAGCCAGGGTGAGACTTATTTTTTTAATTTTAGAAGGAAATACAGAAATATGTCATTCATATCCTGGGGTAGAGAAAATTCACTTAACCAGACACACACACATAATTTTAATTTAAGGGGATTTTTTTCATAAATATAACATAAAAATTTAAAACTTATATACAACTAAAGACACTGTAAACACAGGGAAAAGGCAAGCCTCAGACTGGCAGGATGCATTCACAACACATATAACCATCAAAAAAATTAGTATCCAAAGTAACCTAACTGTCCCTCGGTGAATAAAAGATACATAAGCGGTCATTTCAGTCTACAACTGAACACTACTCAGCAGTTAAAAATAAATGATCAAAATCCACAAGTAGCAACATGGTTAAATCGCCATCAATTAAAATTTTAAATGTATACCCCTTTGACCCAGCAAGTCCACTTTTCATTCACTGCAGCAACGTCTGAAACTACAGTACAATATATACTTCATAAGAGAGAGTATAGTAGTCAAGAAGGGTCAGGTAGATCCCTATGTTTCAGCATAGAAAGATCTCTGATATTCTGTCAGAAAACAAGCTGCAAAACAATGTGTACAGTATCATGTCATGAATGTGGGGAGTATGGGGAAAGCCTGCTTTTTTCTGCATTACCTATATATAGATGAAAATGCATAGAGAAAGATCAGGAAGGATCACAACAAACTGATTACAGTTTTGATGGAGAAGGGAGTGGGCCATGGAGGCTTTTATTATGTCTGTACTGTTTGAGTATTTTATAAGAGTGCGCACTCATGAGCCATTTGCAGAGCTGCAGTACCCAGCCACACTGACTGTGCACCATACAACCTCAGGAGCTGCCATTCACAGGGACTCTGCTATGAATGGCATCTCCTAAACCTGGGCAACATACAATCTGCACAACTAGACACCACAGCCCTGATGCTTGTGTAATTAGAAATAAATTAAATAAGGGATGGGAGGGGGTCAGCATCAGCCGGGTGGCTCAGTTGGTTGGAGCATTGTGCCGTACACCTAAAAGGTTTCAGGTTCAATTACTGGTCAGGGTACATATCTAGGTTGTGGGTTCGATCCCTATGGCACATAAGGGAGGTGGCCAATAGATTTTTCTCTCTCTCTCTCTCTAAAATCAATAAATGTGTCCTCCAGTGAGGATTAAAAAAATAAAATAAGGGGGGTCTGCAAGCCAGCAAGTGGTTATTTTCTGGGGTAATGTAAGTTTCTATATCTTGATTGGGATAGTGGTTACAAAGTATACACATTTTCAAAACTCATCCACTATACACAAGTATCTTATGCATTTTATTATATGTAAACTACACATCAATAAAGTTGATTTTAAAATAAATATAGCCCCGGCTAGTTTAGCTCAGCAGTTAGAGCGTCGGCCTGCAGTCCAGAGAGACCCAGGTTCTGTTCCCGCTAAGGGCGCGTACCTCGGTTGCGGTTTGTCCCCGACCCTACTTGGGTCGTGCGGGAGGCAGCCACTCGATGTGTACCTTTCACGTCGATGTTTCTCTCTCTCTCTCTCTTCCTCTTTCTCCCTCCCACTCTATCTGAACAAAAAATGGAAAAATGTCCTTGGGTGAGGATAAAAAATAAATAAATAAATAAATAAATAAATAAATAAATAAATAAAATATAAATACAAAAATAAAACACAGTATCATTGGGAGAACCTGGAACAAGGCACCCAAGATTACAGGACCCAAAACAAACACTGGTAGACACCTGCAGGATGCACTCTTGAAGTACACAGTAGTAAAACTAAAGAGAAATTAACTTCATTCTTCAAGGCTGACTACACAATACCAAATTTGGATTAATATAACCCTTTTTTTTTTTCTTTTCTTTATTGATTTTTAGAGAGAGAGGAAGGGAGAGGGAGAAACAGAAACATCGATGAGAGAGAACATCGATTGGATGCCTCCTGCATGCCCCCCACTGGGGATTGGGCCCACAACCCGGGCATGTGCCCTGACTGGGAATCAAACTGGCGACCTCTTGGTGCATGGTCCAATGCTCAATCACTGAGCCACACTGGCCGGGCTAACCCTTATTTTTTATATGAGGAAACAAAGGCCCTGGGAGGGTTTTAGTGAGGATATAAAATAAAGGGTAACTTGTCATCCTACTGGTTCTAATTTTCTAAGTAGAAAGTGTGTCTCTCACGTACAGTGGACACTCAAAAAACTTGTCAGTGCTGCTTTGACTACATAACCGCCATCGAAGGTAACTCCACTTACGTATGATAAAAATCCTCATAGAACTCATAAAAGGTCAAGTTTTAATTTGGCAAACAAAGTAACCTAACAGGCACTGCAACCCAGGGAACTGAAACAGCAGACTGGAGCTGGAGAGTCTAGAAATCCAACCAAGGTAGAGAACAGGCAGAATTCCAGCTCATACAGAGCAGCAGAGATACAACTCCATCACCTTAGTCATTGTTTAGAATGCCCAGACCTATGAACCTGGGTTACCTTATGTGGCCAAAAAAAAGAAAGGGGGGGGGGGTAAGACGACTTTAGGAGCAGGAGAAGTCCATCAGCCATCCCTAACACCAGAGTGATTAATACTGCTCTGTGTAATATACAGCAAAACCTTGCTTGGTTCATTCATTCAGGCAATAAACATTTCTTGTTGACTGCTGTTGGGCCAGGCACTGTTCTTGTCACTGAGGATTTAGCAGTGAAAGGTCATAGAGTTTAACAATAGTTAGGAAGGAAGGAAACTTATTTTCTCTTTTCAAATTTCTTTTTCTTTCCCTTTAAATGTTACCAGAAGAGCTTTCAAAACTCTCATAAGTTTCTCCCACAAGCTTCCTTGACCCTCCTGCTTTATCCCCAAACCAAGCAATTTCCCAATACTGGGGGGGGGGGGGGGGGGGGGGCGGCGAGAGAGACCTAAAGTGAATAAGGTGTGAGTCAAAATTCAATGCTGCTTTGTATTTTATATGCATACCTTCACAAATTGTTAGCTCCTAAATAGCAAACTCCGGTTGTGTTTGACACTATTTTGTGGCCCCAGTGCTGACCATGGTTCTCTACCCACAGTAGCTAGCTAATCAATGAACGTTTGCTAAGAATGCTGGAAGGTCTTTCTAATCCCAAGGCCTGGCACTGGAATGGAACAGCAAGCATTCGTTAGCTACATCCTCTCTCCTCCCAGCACACTTTCCTTCCAAGGGTGACACGGTGCACAGGTTGACTGTTAGGAGCCTCGGGAAATAGTGTTTTGGGGTGATCTGAAATATATTCCCTTCCCTCTGCCAGGGCCTAGCCTGCTGGCCTCACCTGCCCTCTGCCAGGACCTGCCTCTTTTGCCCCCTTCAGCACCTATTGCAGTCTCCTCCCAGGGAGCCGGGGTCCAGCAGCATCAGCCCAGCGCCTGCACCCTGGCTCGGCACCCGACGGCCACAGCGCGCTCAGGAGCCCGGAGACCCCCTCCCCAGCCTGGTGTTCAGAGCCCGGCGGCACCGGCCCGAGGCTCCGCTCCATCCCCTCCGCTCGCCGCTCCAGGGCCGTGAGCGCGGCGCCGTCTCCCCTCGCAGCGCGCGCGGTGCAGCGGCCCCGGCTCTCCGCGCGCCGCCTCCGCCGCTCCCGGCCCTGCACTCCCGCAGGCTCCCGAGGTCCGGGCGCTGCGCGGGCTCCTCCCGTTCCTCGCGGGCGCGAGGTCCCAGCACCGCGCACTTCTCCCGCAACCTGCGGCCACCGCCGCCGCGGACCCCCACATTACTCACTTCCCGGCCGGCGCAGGGGGCGTTGAGGTCTCCCGCGGCCGCAGCCTCCCCCGCCACCTCCGGCCCGGCGTCAGCGGCTGAGGCGGCAGCGGCGCCCGCTCAGGCCCTGGAGCCGCCCCCGCAACAAACGTTCTCAGAGCCCGGCTCGCGCCGCTTCCCCGCCCGGCACGCGCAGCGAGCCCGCCCCCAGCGCGAGGGCACGAGGGCGCGAGGGCGCGAGGGCTCAGGGTTCCCAACTGGAGGCGGGCACGCGCCACCGGCGCGAGCGCGCACTTGGGGGCGGGGCTTCCGCCGCGCCGGGGAGGGGGCGGGCAAGCGGCCGAGCCCCGCCCCCTGAAGCCAGGCGGGGCCCGCCCCCTAGCTCTCCGCTGGGTTCCCCGAGTGCAGGCGTAACTTGCCCCCTGAGGGCCTCTCCTAACTGCGGGCGGCTGAGGTGCGTTTCAATTCTGCAGGTATTTGCCAGGCCAGCTGGATGCTCCGCCCGACGTGACTACAAGGTAAAGAATTCAAAGAACCACCCCATGAATCATTCATCCGCGCTTCAGCGCGAGATCCTCCCGTAAATGATTTTGCCGAATTAATTCAACTCAGCCAGCGTTTACTGAGCACTGACTCGGTACCTAGCGCTGTACCAGGTGCTGTGTGGGTACACCGTCACGGTCACGGTCCCTGGTCTCGAGGAGCGCATAACTTAGTGGGAAAGCAGCCGTGTAAACAACCCCGTCTGGTGACCCGTGCAAAGCCAAGTCACAGTGAGATGCTGTGGAGAGCACTGGAGGAAGAGATTACTTCCACTTGGACCCTGGGGACAGGATCCTGGAAGAAGTGGCATTTGTGTTCAGCCTTGAAGGAAGAAAAAGAAAAAGACTTAGAAGAAAAGCGGGAGGGCATCAAAGGCTAGGACAACAGCTTGAGCAAAAGAACAGAGGGTGGCCAAGGTTTACCATCTCAGTGTCAGCTTTTTTCTTTTTAATATTATCCATTTTTGATAGAATCCTTTCCAAACCATGTGAAACATTGGAGATAACCAAATTAGGAACAACTAAGTTTTGGGGTTTTTTTAAATCCTCACCCGAGGACATTTTTCTATTTATCCTCAGATAGAGGCGGGGCGGGCAGGGAGACAGAGAAACGTCGACCTGAGAGACACATCGACTGGTTGCCTCCCGCCCTACCCGGACCAGGCCCAGGGAGGGACTGAAACCCAGGTATGTGCCCTTGACCAGAATTGAACCTGCGACTCTGGTCCATGGGCCAATGCTCTAACCGCTTAACACACCGGCCAGGGTGGAACAGCTAAGCTTTTTTAATGACTCAAAGAATCATTTTTCTCAACGTTATTTAAGGCTGAAAAGAGCAGTGTCCTTTAAGGACTGTTTGTATGTGAGTGAAGCATGTTAAAACCCTAAGCGAAGAGACCCAAAGCCAGTATGCCTTGAGTCTGGTCTTTCACTGCTTTTTATCAACTTATGATAAGGCAGATAGATCGTGCTGCCTGCCTGCCTGTCTTTAAAACATCCTCTTCCTCCTCATCTCATCTTCCTATTTTAAAACTCCTATGGTGAAGGAAATGCTGGTAACCAACTTTGAGAGTAAACAGATTCCTCAGAAAAAGACATCACCTTTCACACACGAACATCATGACTATTTTGCATGCTTAGAAGACTCTTTCACTTGTGTGCAGGGCCTTGACTGTGTTCTGAATATGTTAAGATACTCAGAATACAGGGTAAGAGACATCTTTATTCATTTACCACTTTTGAGCACCAATTGGAGGAGGCAATGAAAGGTAAAATATTGATTCTGTGCTTTGGAGAAAAGATGTGTAAATGGTGTAAATATTTCTTTAAATATTTAAATATTTGCCCTATTGATTGAAACCAAGGTAATTTCAATATATGGGCCAGACTCTTATAAACCATTCTGGAATTGACTACTTTAAGTACACTCACATTAGCATTGCTCCATCTCAGTTCTGCATTTCATCGCCTCTCCTGTCCTCAGAAAACTTCTTTCAAACATATTTCAATCTTTCTCCTCCCTCTCATTCCCCAAATTATCAACTCCTCTTACCTACTTGTCCTATTCCTTCACCATCTATTCATATTCAAGCTTTTCCTGTCCTAAAGAAAAAGGAAGAAACCCCTCTGTCACTCCAGATTTTGCTATAGTTACTGCTCCCTCTCTAAATTCTTTTACAAACACCTTGAAAGTAGTTTATCTCTGCCAACTCAGCCATTTTTCACTCCTCGCCTCACGGCTCCATAGCTTTTGTCCTCACTATATCACTACATTTCTCTCGGCCATTAATGGTTGTTTAATCCTAAATGCCATGGGCCATTTTTGAGTTCTCATTCCTAGAGTTCTCCATGGTGTTTGACAACACAGAACACTCCACTCTTTTTGAAACACCCCTTACCTTCACAACATGACTCATCTGCTAACCCCTCTGACCACTCCTGCCTCCAGGATTCTGTACTCAGCTTTCATCTCACCCTACACATTCTCCCTGGGTCATTTCATTCACTCCCTGTCTTCATCTGCCACATGTATCAGCAACTCCCAAATGCATTATCTAGCTCAGGACACTCATCAGAGTTCTATACACACAAAAGCCTACAAGACTTTTCCACCTGAACGTCCTGGAGACACCTCAGACTCTACATGTCTAAAACTGTGTAGCATTACTGTCCACTTCAGAAACCTGGGAGTCATCCGTGATTCCTTCTTCCCTCTCCCCACCACACTCAATAATTTTGTTGACTCTCCCCATAAATAACTCTAGAATCTGTCCCTCTTAGCCCCTCTCACCTAGACTAATGCAATAGCCTTTCATCTTTTTTTTAATTCTCACCTGAGGATATGTTTCCATGGATTTTTAGAGCGAGAGGAAGGGAGAGGGAGAGAGAGAGAGAGAAATAGCAATGTGAGAAAGAAACATCAACTGGTCGCCTCCTGCACACATCCATACCAGGGATCTGGCCCACAACCTGTGTATATGCCCTGAGTGGGAATCGAACCAGCAACCCTTTGGTGCACGGGGCAACACTCTAACCAACTGAGTCACACCTGCCAATAGCCTTTTATCTTGTCTCCCTCCTGTAGTCTAGTTCCTTCCAATTCATATTTCATACTGCATGTCAGAAAAAACTTGCAAAAAGGTGCTGCCCGTGGTGTCACTGCTCAGCATGGCATACAAGACCTTCCATTTATCTAGTCCTTGTCTGTCTTGTCACTTCCTACACACATCTCATCCAAACTCCCAGAATGTTCCTACTTTAGCTTGCCTCCCTCCATAACTTTGTACTCGTTTCTCTGAATGTCGTTTGAACACAAGCAAACAATGTCCAAAATATGTGTAGCTGAAGTTCCCAGTATAATGAAAACTATTATCCAAGAACCTTTCTGAAAATAAGAAAATGTAAATCTACATAATGAAAAGACCTACATGTGCTTGAGGAAATGACCACAGTATGATCAGTTCTGAGAGCTAGCATCTTAAAACTATTTGCCTAGCAAATATTAAAACATACTACAGTGCCTGTTGAAAGAAAACATGATGGTTCTGGCACAGGAATAGGCAGACCAATGGTACAAAATAGAAAGTACAGATATCAATCCAACCACATATGCAAATCCACTATCTGATAAGCAGTCAAATGGCTGAGGCAAAGAAGGACTTTTTAATAAATGGTGTTGGGGCAAACTGAACAGTCACACACAGCCTCACTGTGTTGGCGAGGTTATAGGGAGACAACTATTACTAAAGGGAATGAAAAATAGCACAACCTCTGTGGAGGAGCATTTGGCAATATCTAATGAAACAATTTGTACATTTACCTCTCAACCTAGTACTTCAACTTCTAGGAATTTACCTGAAAGATACCTCCAAAAATAATATGTACTCTTACATATATATGGTAAACTTCTTCACTGTACCATTATTTGTATTTGAAGAATATTGGAAACTACCTAAATGCCCAAACATAGAAGACTGGTTGAATAAACTATGGTCCTTATACATAATCAACTACTAGGAAGCAATAAAAAGGAGTAAAGATTATCTTTATGGGTTGAGAAGTACAGATTGGTAGTTACAAAATAGTCACAGGGATGTAAAGTACAACATAGGAAATATATTCAATAATATTGTAATAAGCTACATATGGTGCCAGGTGGGTACTGAAAATATCAGGGGGAACACTGTAAAGTATACGAATGTCTAACCACTATGCTGTATACCTGAAACTAATACAAAATAATATTGACTGGCATTGAAAATATATTTAAAAAGAAAAAAATATCTTTATAAACTGATATGTAGTAGTTTCCAGGGTATATTATTAAGTTATAAAAGCAAAATACAAAAGCAAATATATAGTATGCTACCTTTTGCTTATTTTAGTAAAACAACTCACATGAATAATGAACCAGAAAACAATCAAATTGGTTGCCTGTAAGGAATTGAGTGAGGGAAAGACAATTCTGAAAATACCATATCTTTTGGTGTAATTTTGGCTTTTGGAAGCATGTTAATGTTATATACATTCAAAAAAAATAAAATTAAATCAACAAGCATAGGGAAAAATTAAAAACCTGTAACTAAATGCAAACAGAAACAAACCCAATTGTATGTCGAATGAATGATAACCACAATGAAGAAGGAGAAAGAAGTAAACCAAGTAATTTTGAATATAGTACTTAGATATGCCTTCAGTCTAATGCAACCAATAAACTGGGTGTGAAAGAATCCATCCTAGTAAAAGAAAAAAACACAATGACCAATATTGGAGGTGAAAGAAGAGGGAGCGCATAGAGAAGATAAATGGTGATGGAAAAAAATAAATTAAATTAAAAATAAATAAGTAAAGACACTAGACAGGGAGTGAGGAAAAAAATATTTACATCATGGACACTTGTAAGGAATAAATTATAAGAAGAATGACTTTAAAAATAAAATGTTGATTATCTTTATTTCTAATATTTACAAACTAAATTAGCAAAATATTTGAAATTTAATATCCAGTGTTAACGAGTTTTTTTTTAAGAAATGTAAATAATACAAACTTTCTGGAAGTCGATTTGGAAATACATATCAAATTCTTTAAAAATGTTGATATTATTTGACCAGAAATCTGAATTCTTGCAGTTTATTTTGTGAAGACATTAAGTGTTGTGTAATTAAATTTATGCATTAGGGTAGCTTACCAGAGTTACTTCTAAAAGCTAAAATTAAAAAAAAAAAATTACAGGGCTCCCCAGCTGGTGTGGCTCAGTGAATTGAGTATCTTCCCATGCACAGAGATGTCACGGGTTCGATTCCCGGTCAGAGCACATGCCCAGGTTGTAGGCTCGATCTCCCATATGGGGTGTGCAGGAGGCAGCCAATCGATGTTTCGCTCTCATCAATGTTTCTATCTCTCGCCCCTTCTCCCTTCCTCTCTAAAAAAATCAATAAAAATATATTTTTAAAAAAGATACAGGGCTTTAATTAATTAAATGACCAGATATCCATGAGATAGAAGATGCCACAGACATTAAAATCACAGTGTAGCCCTGGCAGGTTTGGCTCAGTGGTTAGAGCGTCAGCCCACGGACCAGAGAGGCCCGGGTTCCCTTCCCGCTAAGGGCACGTACCTCGGTTGCAGTTTGTCCCCGGCCCTAGTTGGGGTCGTGTGGGTGGCAGCCACTTGATGTGTCTCTCTCACATTGATGTTTTTCTCTCTTCCTCCCTCTCTCCCTCCCTCTCTATCTGAAGATAAATGCAAAAATGTCCTCAGGTGAGGATAAAAAAAAAAAATCATAGTGTAAAAGAATGTTTCATGTCATGGAAAGTGTAAGATAGTATATGTAGTATGATTCAAATTTTGCTTAAAAATATGTGTGCAAGACAAGTCTAACAGAAAAGGGAGCAAAAGCATAAAAGGACATTTTAAAGAAGAGCAATACATATGGCAAGTAAATGTATGAAAAGATCCTCAATTTGATTAGTACCTACCTGTATTCAGGAAAATACAAATTAATACTACAATATTATACACCTACTAGAAAGGCTTTAAAGGATGATAATTTCAAATGTTGGACAGGAGGTTGATCATTTGGGTCTCTTCTGCACTGATGCTGGGAATGTAAATTGGTGCAATCATTTTGGCACTGGCTCATTAAGTGGAAATTTCATATACTTTATAGCCAACAATTTCACCCCAAAGGCACTCTCAACACATGCACCAAGAGGCATGGACAAGCACTGATTATAATGGCAAAACTAACAACAGTTCAAAGACCCAGCAAGAGAAGAATGAGTAAATAAATGGTGTCTCTCTCTACAATGGAAATATTAAACAGCAGTGAAAGTAAAAGAATTACCTCTGCATAACACAACATGGATGAAGTGAACCAATGTATTTTTTGAGTGAAAAAAGCAAGAGACATATGATTATAGAATGATACTATTTTTATAAAGCTTAAAATCAAGTAAATCCAATTTGTAAAATTACTTTTATAAAGCAAGAGAATAATAAACCCAAATGTCGAGAAAATAGTTACCCATGCAAGGAAGTGGTGGGCTGGAAGAGAACTTAGGTAAGTGACAAGTATTGCCAATTATTTGTAATGTTTTATTTCTTGGTTTGTGTGTGTGCAATGTTATATATATTCTTTTGTATCAAATATCATATATGTATTTCTTTAGTTTTCAATTATAGTCAACATTCAATATTATATTAATTTCAGGTGTACAGCAGAGTCATTAGACAGCAAATATAATATAAAATAATAAAGGAAAAGAGTGTGTGTGTGTGTGTGTGTGTGTGTGTGTGTGTGTGTGTGAATGTTTGTTGCTCTCTGAATAAAAGACTAGAAGAATATAAACTAAAGATTTATATTCTGGGATTATCTCTAGATGATAGAATTAAGAGTAATTTTAATTTTCTTTGTATTTGTTTATATTTTCAAAATGTCTTAAATGAACATGCACGTTTTTAAAAACAGGAAAAAATATTTTTTTAAATCTATGCTGGAACCTGTCCCATTTTCATTCTGCAGTCTGAACATCCAAGTCTTAATTTCCATGGTTAAAAATGATCTGGGGATGAGCAAAACAGTGAGTCTCCAAGGTCATTTGTGACACCAAGTTTGGCCAGGTAGTGAGCTGACAGTGTTGGGAACAAAGCTAGAGAAAGATGTACAGAGCTGCATAGGAGGGCCAACACCTGCCAGCTGAGTGTCAGTGTGAGAAGCAGGAAAGTAATAACAGCTCAAAGAAAATAATTTAATGAAGCTGAAAAACCGTTCCTTGAAGTCATTGCGCTCCCTCCCATCCTCCACCAAAAAACCCTAATAACATGCTGGTAAGAATACTGGAAACTAAATATCACAATTCCATCCTTGTGTCAGATTATAGTAAATTGACACCATAATGTGTGTCATTTTGTTCGCTGGCACTTACAGATGACATGATAGGACTGGAAAGGGTCCAATAGAGAGTAATTAAAATGACAAGCAGAGCCCTGGCCAGTTTGGCTCAGCTGTTAAAGTGTCAACCCGAGGACCAGAGAGGCCCGGGTTCGATTCCCGCTAAGGGCACGTACCTTGGTTGCAGTTTGTCCCCGGCCCCGGTTGGGGTTGTGTGGGTGGCAACCACTCGATGTGTCTCTCTCGCATCGATGTTTCTCTCTCTCTCTCTTCCCCCCTCTCTCCCTCCTGCTCTATCTGAAGATAAATGCAAAAAAAATAAAATAAAATGACAAGCAGAAAGAGTGTTCTTTACAT
Source organism: Tadarida brasiliensis (assembly GCA_030848825.1). Taxonomy (NCBI): domain Eukaryota; kingdom Metazoa; phylum Chordata; class Mammalia; order Chiroptera; family Molossidae; genus Tadarida; species Tadarida brasiliensis. The sequence goes on along the minus strand of CM061270.1, from coordinate 63,624,376 downwards.
GCTGACAAGCAAAAAACAAACTCTGGCCTTCAAAGAAAGATGAGAGCTTAGACGTGATATGCCAAAGGTGTGCATGGTTGAATACAGATGCAGTCACCAAATCTTATAATACCAGCAGGAAGGGGTAGCTGTTGGTGGCTGAAACAGGCAGATTTGGAAGAAATAAATAGGAACTGCTATTATGCACAGTGGGCAGCAATGTGAAAATCCTTTTCCCCCAGAGGCTGAATCATTGATCCCCAGTTTGGTCCAAACATGGAATGAAGGTGGCACAGGAGACAAACAAGGAGACTCTAGATGGAAGGGATGGCCTGAAAGGGAGGTGGTGCTGGAGCAAGATTATTCTTGTTCTCTGTAATCACTTGTGGATTCAGAGAGTTTGTGACAAATTGCATGGAAAACCTTTGTGAATGAAACTTTCTAAGATTTACATAATGGACACAGCCATGTCCTTCAACAAAACTGTCCTTGAGTGTCATGCTGGAGATTTCACTAAACTTTTGGTAAATACACAGACCCACTGCAGTCATTTCTGTGTAATCACAGGAGTAGCTACCATATTTCCATACTGTGGGAAGCTCAGGAGACCAGAGACTAAATGGCACCCCAAAAGATCCTCCAGAATTACCCCAATAGGCAACCCAGAAGCCACAGTATCCAAGGAAGGATATCTCCTAGGCGTTGCTAGTTTACCAAAGGCTGATCACTTATGTGGTATTTCCAGCACCTCAAAAGATCAACACATTCTCTGTTGACAAAACTTTCTCAACTGGCTGAAGATTAGTAATTCCAACAGTTCTCAATCAGGGTGCATTGAAAAAATAGCTACCTCTGGGACCCAGCTGAGATTAACTGAATTTCTTTAAGTGCCCCCGAGTGATATAATGCACGGCCAAAGTGGAGAACTACTGAGCTTCTCCATTTGTTAAAGTTAATTATTCGGAGAGCTTCTGGTTGTAGAAAGGGTGCAAAGGGCATGGGTGAACCAGCTAGCATGGAAGCAAGAAGGCAATTCTGCCCGCTCACTATTGCCCACATGTGCTCAGACACTGTCCAGCAGTGGTTCTCAACCTTCCTAATGCCGCGACCCTTTAATACAGTTCCTCATGTTGTGGTGATCCCCAATCATAAAATTATTTTCGTTGCTACTTCATAACTGTAATTTTGCTGCTGTTATGTCTTAAGCGACCCCTGTGAAAGGGTCCTTCGACCCCCAAAGAGGTTGCCACCCACAGGTTGAGAACCGCTGCTGTCCAGCCTGTTCCTGCACGGGTTTTTGTTTTTAGTTTTTGGGGAGTGGGGATGGGGAGCTGCTTTGCATTCCAGGATGTTACCAGACAGACTTGGACATTGGAAATATAAGTCTCTTGGGTCCCTATTATCATGTGAGGAGGAAAAGAGAAGAGAGCTATGCATTCCCCTTCCTCTTCTGGGCCCACTTCTGGGCTCCTCTCCAGAACTGGAGAGAAGGATGCATGAGGCCAGCATTCTGCAGGAACAGGAAAGCACTTTCTTGTCACTAATGCTGAGCTGTTCCATCCTTTTTTGCTTCTCAACACTTACTGATTTCCTTGTCCTGGGGCTAGCCTCTCTTGCTCAGTGTCTCAGCACTGGTGTTCCTCATCTCAGCATTCAGAGCTCAGCCTGCAGCAGTCTGGCCCCTTTTCTTGTTCTCTATCACTAACTCTTTGGGGCCTGGATCACCACCATGGAGTGCTCCTCTGGGCCTACTCAGGGGCCTCTGTGGCCTCACTTCATGTCCCAATAAAGGTATTTCTAGTATGGCTTAGAACCACTGTGTGCCTAGAAAAGCTCCTCCTTTTCCTCACATTGAGATGTGTCCTTCTCTTGCAAAGAAAGAGGAGCCAAGAGCTCAAACTGCAAAAAGGAAAAAAGTCACCTAGTTGGAACTAGAGGGGCCACCACAGCTATCGCAAACCATGTGGACCACGGGGAAACCCAAGCCCTACACGTCCTGCTGGGAACTTCCCAACACTGCTGCTCAGAGCGCTCCCCCATGGGGCAGCCAGTCCACCTCCTTTATTTCTCCCTTATATATGCAACCCTAGCTCTTGCATTGCTTCCAATGCAAAACCACTTCACTGTAGGGTAAGGACTCTCCAGAAACAAACTTTATCCACAGAGGTGATCTCAGGTACTCAGATGACCCAGATGACTGGGGACTGTTTGATTTGATTTGCTAAGGGTTTTTTTTTTTTTTTTTTTTTAATCCTCACAGGAGGATATTTTTCCGTTTATCTCAGATAGAGTGGGAGGAAGGGAGAGAGAAAGAGAGAGAAACATCGATGTCAAGAGCAACACATCGACTGGCTGCCTCCCGCACGACCCCGACCAGGGCCGGGGATGAACTGCAACCAAGATACGTGCCCTTGACCAGAATCGAACCCACAACTCTTTGGTCCGAGGGCCGACACTCTAACCACTGAGCCAAACCAGCCAGGGCAATTTGCTGAGGTTTTAAATGCATATCTATCCCTTCACTGATTTTCCCATCCTTTTTAGTTTCCTACCTCCACGATCTACTCCTGTGACCACAGGTAAGGATGCCAGTCTAGCCTGATGGAGACTGAGAGGCCTTATGAAGGAGAATGGAGGCACTCTCGCTGAGCAAGGCCAGCTTGGACATTCCAGTCCAGTTGAACTTAGAGTTTAAGTACAGCCATGAGTGGGCCTTGGTGATACCAGCAGAGGAGCCTCCCAGCTGACCTGCAGAATTGAGAGAAATAATATTATTTTAAGACTCAAAATTTGAGCGTAATTTGTTATGCAACAATAGATAGTATACAGAAATTGGTACCTAAAAGGAGTTAATACCATAACAAAAATACAAAGCATGTATTTGGATTGTGTGGCAAATGGAGGCTGGAGGGTGGCAAGGAGACCGAGTGCAGCCTGGAGGTTTCCAGGGGAGATGCTGTTGGAAAGACAGCCATCTGCCTGTGTCTACAGCACTGACATGGTAGTACTGAAAGGAGTACTGCCAAACTGTCACCTGCAGTAACTTGAAAGACAGAAAACATAACGAATGAACTTGTGAATCTGGCTTAGGAAATTTCCAGGCAGAATGGTAAGTGTCGCTTGTCTTTTTTCACAGTTTTAACCATAAGGTATGGGCAGGAGGAACTGTTTAGTGTGCAAGCGATGTGCTGGGTCCCAAAATAAAATGTTTTATATTCCCAGTCTCTCTGATCCACAAAAGAGTCTCAAAGTAAGACATGGCTTCAGGGTGAAGATCAAATTAAATTTAAGGCCGTGACTCTGTTAAGACTGTAAAAGATTTAAGATGGTGCCCAGTAGACCCTCTCAATTAGGAAAGGAGTGTCTAAGAATCTTAAAGCCATTGCCCCCACGACTCTCCAACATGCTGCCCAAGTGGAGGGAGGAGCTTCTCTAAAATTATTGTGGGCATAGCCCTAGCCAATGTGGCTCAGTGGGTTGGGCATCATCCAGTGCACTGAAAGGTCGCTTGTTTGATAACTAGTCAGGGCACATGCCCAGGTTGTGGGCTTGATCCCCAGTGGGGACATGTAGGAGGCAGCCAATTGATATTTCTATCTCTCCCTCTCTCTCTCTAAAATCAATACATGAAATAAAATAAAATCAACAAAAACATATTTTTAAAAATGTTTCCCTCTCACATCAATGTTTCTCTCTCTCCCTCTCCCTTCCTCTCTCTCTAGAAAAATCAATAAAAAATCATTAAAAAAAAATAATAATGCCTGTCTGGTGTGGCTCAGTTGGTTGAGTGTCATCCCATGCACTAGAACATCGCTGGTTCAATTCCTGAACAGGGCACATGCCCAGGTTGTGGGCTCCATTCCCCACTGGGGGGCATGCAAGAGGCAGCTGATTGATGTTTCTCTCTCTCTCTTCCTCTCCTTTTTTCTCTCTGAAATCAATAAAAACATATTTTAAAATAATAATAATAATAATAATAATAATAATGATAATAATAATTGTGGGCATAGCTTTTGTCTGATCAAGTAGACTATTTTCTTTCTTTTTAAAAAATTTTTAAAAATTGATTTTGAAAGGGAGATGAGAGGGAGAGAGAGAAATGTTGATGTGTTGCTCCACCCATTTATACATTCATTGTTTTTTGTTTTGTTTTTAATCCTCACCCAAGGATATTTATCTTTTTATCATCAGATAAAGTGGGAGGGAGGGAGAGAGAAACATCAATGTGAGAGAGACACATCGACTGGTTGCCTCCCGCATGACCCGACCAGGACTGGGGATGAACTGCAACAGGGGCACGTTCCCTTGACCAGAATCGAACCCGAGACTCATTGGTCCTCGGGCTGACGCTCTAACCACTGAGCCAAACCAGCCAGGGCCATTCATTGTTTTTTTAATGTGCCCTGACTGGGAATCAAACCCACAACCTTGGCATATCAGAATGACGCTCTAACCAACCGAGCTACCCGGCCAGGGCCAAGTAGACTATTTTCTGTTACATAAAATGCCAACAAAGTTTTAAGGGATTTGTGGGACAGGGATGGGTCAAAATGATAAAAAGCTTCTGGGCTCCAAACTTTCTAAGGGCAGAAAGCAGGTTGAGAAAGTCACACACACAGGCCAGTTTTAACTGACATGGAAAAGTGTCTCAGAAGGTGGAGCCAAAAGCCCAGAGGGCAAAGCATAGAGCCAAAGAGCACAAGTGATTGAGGAATCACTCCCCGTGGCTAAGAGGGCCCTAATGCACGAGCACTCCTTACCCCAAAGTAGAGGGCCTTGCCAGCCTGAGTCCTGCTCCTTGCAGAGTGGCAGAGCTGCTATGTAGCTCCCATCCCTCCCCTTTCTGAACCAGAGTGTTTACTGAGGGTGTCCTGGCCCTGTCTCACCACCATGTGTTGAGTGTATGGAGAGCAGATCATTTAACATTTTAGTTCAGTAGTCATTGGATCAAGAAGAGCCAGCTGGGGAACTACACCTAAGGAGCTCACAGGCACCTGACCTGATTCAGATCAGGAGACCCTACACTTCAAGAGCATGGCAGATGAGCCCTGGGGATCCTGGGAGGAGCAAGAGTGTTTTGCATATGGGAGGGGTGTGAACCATTTGTGACAGGAAGAACTACAGTTTGTTAGAGTAATGATCCAATGGATCATGCCTCCCAGAATAAGGACTGTGTGTCTCCCTCTCCCATGGACTCTGAGCTTGGCCTTGAGATTTGCTTTGGCCAATGGGACAATAACACGCATGGCACACCAGAGGCTTGACAAGCACTTGCACGTTGGAAAATTGCCCCGAGACTGCCAAGTAGGATCCTGTCTGGTCCACTGGAGGAGCAGGTGCCATATTAAGGAGAACTGAGGTGTCACTGGTACTGGCCAACAACTGCCAGACATCCTGAACCACCAGCCCTGCAGACCCTACACGGAATGAATGTTTTCATTCTATACCAGCAAGAGGAGCCACTCAGCCAACCCACAGAATCTGCAATGGGAAACTACAAATCATTATTAGTCTAAGTAAAACTTTTCAGGATGGGTATATAAGGCAGTAACAGATAAATGATACACAAGAAGATTGAAAACACCTTTATGGAGGAGCTAGTATTTGAAGATCAAAGAGGGTGAGCACATGGAGAGCCAGGGAAAGGGTACTCATGGAATTGCAAGAAAAGGTAGGAGTGTAAGCAAAGGCCTGGGGGGAGGGGGAGGGACAGGGCTTCATAGGCCACTTCATGCTGAATATCCACAGTCTGCAGGAACTACTCCAAGAAGGAGGACAGGAGCCCCTTTTAGAAAGCAGCACCAGTAAGTCTTTCATTATTCAACAGAAGTCTTGTCTTAGCCATTGGGGCTTAGAGGTCGAGAGCTTTCCCACCTCTACTGCCCAAAGATATACCGTGGAAGAGACTCTCAGGATGGCAGTGGCCAGAGGACAAATGTGCAGTGTTATTTCTCAGCTGTGCCTTAACAGGAAATAAACAAATGCCCAAACTGCACCAGCTGGGCACAGCAGAAAGTACAGAGGACTCAGGGTCCAGAGATTCAGGTTTACTATATACGTGCTTTTGTTTTCAAACTCACAGCATGAACACTGTACATAAGTTCTCTGAGTCTCATGTCTTCATTTATAAAATGAGATGTTCTCCAACTCTGAAAGTTTAAAGTTCTAGGAAACAATTTGAATGCATAAATAAATATGCAATTACCTCCCACATAATAGACAGTCAAATATGTGTTGAATCTGAGTAGGCATAGCAGTAAGATAGACTATGATAGCACTGAACTACTATTACCTATAAATTGGTACAACTCTTTTGGAAAACCATATGGGAATAAGAATCAGGAGTCATAAAAATATTTGTCCCTTGCCCTGGTCGGTTTGGCTCAGCAGTTGGAGCATCGACCCACAGACAGAAGGGTCCTGGGTTCAATTCCGGTCAAGGGCACATGCCTGGGTTGCAGGTTTCCCTGGCCCTGACCAGGGCTGTGCAGGAGGCAACCCATCGATGTGTCTCTCTCAACATCGATGTTTCTCTCTCTTGCTCTACCTCCCTCCCTTCCACTCTCTGAGTAAAATGATTAATTAATTAATTCATTAAATTTTTTAAAATGTTTGTCCCTTGATTTGTAATCCCATTCTTGCGGATTTATCCGATGAAAATAATTAAACATATGATAAAAGCTATAATGTATTACCTCTAATGTAAAAAAAAAAATCAGAAACAATCTAAATGTCTAATAAAAAGGACAAATAAATTATTACCTGGGCAATATTATATAGACATTACAAGGATTACTATGAAAGCTATAGAATCATAGAAAAGTGTTTATGATTTCATAATTAGTGAAACGGACAATATTTATAATGTTACTATAACTATTTAAAATAAACTATGGCCCTGGCCGGTTTGGCTCAGTGATTAGATCATCAGCCCGAGGATCAAAGGGTTGCAGGTTCGATTTCAGTCAAGGGCATGTACCTCGGTTTCGGTTCAATCCCTGTCCTTGGTTGGGGTCGTGCAGGAGGCAACCAGTTGGTGTGTCTCTCTCACATCGATGTTTCTCTCTCTCTCTCCTTCCCCTCCCACTTTGTCTGAAAAATCAATGGGAAAGTGTCCTTGGGTGAGGATTTTAAAAAATAAAATAAACTATGCATATGGACAAAGGCTAAAAAGAAACATGCAAATATAAAAACAATTGTATAAAAGAGCTGAGAGCACAGTGAAGGTTTGATCTCTTATAGGTTGCCCTTATAATAAAGTTGTTTTTTAAACCCTATTCTCTCTCTCTGCTCTTCACTCTCATGACTAATCAAATGTTGCTGTGGGAGCAGAACAGGAAAGCCCACCACTCATGGTCTGAGTGTGGCCTGGAGCCCCGCAGCCGCCCTGACACAGGCATGAGCACCTCCTGGTAGCACCCAGCAAGCCCACCAGGGACCCAGAGGGGCTGACCAGGAGTCCCTACACTAGGAAAAGGTCATTTGGGCTATCTACAATTCCATCAAGAGGGTGATTCAAGAAGAGAGTAACAATTCTGAGAGACCCTGGGGTGTCCAGCCTTTTGCCCAAGATGGTTCCAGCAGAAGACCTAAAACCAAGGGATCTGTGCTGCCTGAGAGGTGACCTGAATAAGATGTTTTTGTTGCTGGAAACCACAGAGACACTGAGAAGAGACATCACCAATCCCCCATCTGAAGTAATCATCTCCATTCAAACCAAACAGCATTTTTGAGCAGCTACTTTGCATAAGACAATGAAGAGGATATAAGATGACTAATAAAGGGATGTTGCTGCAAGGAGCTTGCTTCCCAACATGGGGTGGGGTTGGGGGATGGGGAGAAAAGAAAGACAGAGAGACAGAGGATTGTGCTACAAGGCAGAACATTTAAAAGGTAGGAAAAACCAGTGCTACCAAAGTCAGGAAGAGGGAGAGATCATGTCCAGCTAGAAGGATGGCTTTGTCTGGGTCTTGAAGGATGAGCTTTGTCAGAGAGGACGGCATTCAGACGGAGTAGCTAGCGGAAGTGAGAATGCAAATGTGGGGAAGTGCTTGGTGCACTAGGGCAGCGGTGAGTGGTCCCCATTGAGCTGAGTCAGAGAACACAGTGAGGACAGTAGAAGATTTGGTGGGAAGGGAGACTGGAGCCAGGACGGGTCACACCTTGAGTGGTCTGCAGGTTGTGCTTTAGAAAAACACACAGTGACAGTGAGACAAGAGAGTAAGAAGCTAGGGAAATTCCTTGACACGTGGAATAAGGGAAACGGAGACAAAATAATTAAACAAGGCCAAACAATTTGAGCAATTTATAGCCAGTTAATGAATCACAAGGTTTTATCTTCCCTAACCAAGGACACTTAGAAGCAAATGGTTTACACATTCCAGACCATCCCAGGGCAGACCCGCCTGGGTTCGGTCCCTCTTCAATAACATTCTTTAAAAATAAAACTAACCCTCCCGGCTGGTGTGGCTCAGTTAATTGGGTGTCATCCCATGCACCAAGAGGTCACAGTTTTGATTCCCAGTCAGGATACATGCCCAGGTTGTAGGCTCGATCCCCAGTAGGGGACCTGCATGAGGCAGCCAGTCAGTGTTTCTATCTCTCTCTTTCCCTCTCTCTCTAAAATCAATAAAAATAAAATAAATGAATATATATATATATTAAATGTAACTAACCAGAAAATAACCCTAACCCTTCTATATGCACATTCTGATGAATCAACATGTTGAAGAACACATCTGGAAAACGAATGAATATTCTGTTAAGACTCTCCCCTGAGAACTCCCCTAGGATTCCTGCTGGCTAAAAAAAAGATAAAAAGCCTCAAGACAAAGGACCCTTTCTCCCTTAAGCATGTATCTCTGCTCTCTTTCTCCTAAACTCTAAGGGTCCCCATGAGACTTGCAACCAGGGAAGCAGCAGGCAGAAGCAGCTTGCCCTGGGCTTACCCCCTGAACCTGACACCAAGGCCCCCTTTTTCTCTGACTTTCCAGTGAGCTAAAAGCAGCCTGGATTTGGCTCACTTCTGTCACTGTGACTTTTACTTCTCTATGAGTTCATGCAGCCCAGTGTGGCTCATTTTTTTCCTATAACATTTCTAGAGAGTCAAAGCAGCCTAGGCTCTCTCCTGTTGCTTCTTCTATCCTAGGCCCTTTCTTTGTTTCACTGTCCCCAGCTGTAATAAACACACTCTCAAAATCACCTGGACTAATGTTGTGATATCCTTCCTCCTCCACACACTACAGGCTGGCCTGGTCCTGTAACAACAGGAGTGTGGAGAAGGAATCAGAGCAGTGAAGACAGGAAGCAAGCAGCTAGGCAAGGGAGGAGCAATTAGAATTTGATTGGGCTAGGTTTTCAGTAGCTGAACAGAAAGGAAAAGACAAGTGTGAGGGACACTGCAAGGCAGGACTGATAGGATTTGGTGATTGCCTTGTGTCCTGTGGAAGGAAGGAGTGGGAGTGGGAGATAAATCCAGGGCTTCCTGGAAACAGATTCCTTGGAGGTGTTGACAAGGGAGCAAGGGGACAGGCTGAGCAGGGAGTGAAAGGGACGGGTCTAGCTAAGGATGCAGTGAATTAAAAGCCAATGGCCATGTCCAGCAAGCAATTGAATGTTAGGAGTGAGCGCCATAGGGCTGTCAGGGTTAGATTTCAGAGCTAGTCACTAAAAGCCTGCAGCCAGAGAGGCAGAGGTGTCTGAGAAGAGGGCTGAAGGCAGAAACTTAGAGAATGGTGTTTAGGTGTCAGAGGAGAAGCAAATGACAGAGAGAGTGGCTCCCCGTAGGGGCAGAGGAGACACAGGGTCCTGAAAGCTTGGATGAAGCGTGTGGACTGTGAGGGTGCCGGGAAGACCACAGAGTAAGGCACTGGGGTTTGCGAGGCCTCAAACTAAGAGTTTAGGGTGGGGCATAAGCCAGACTATAAGGAGCTGAGAGCCGTCACAAAGTGGGGACAAACTTTGATAACTTTTCCATTGAGTGTGGTGGTAAGGAGCAGAGAGTTGGGATGGCCACCTGAATGGGGGAGCAGGGTCAAGGGGGAGCTGTAGGGTGTGCACCATGGAGCGTGTCTGCTGGTGAGAGGATGGAGGATGAGAGGACACCAGAGCACGCTGCCCTGGAGAAGAGGGGCTTGGGGCATCGGTGCCGTCAGCTCTATCAGAAGAGAGAGACTTGATCCTTCAAGGCAATTCTGGTAAAAAAATTTTTAATGGTAGTAATCTGTCTAATTTAATAATTTTTTTAATTTTTATTTATTTTTGTTAATCCTCACCTGAGGATATTTTCACATTGATTTTTAGATAGAGTAGAAGGGAGGGAGGGGAAGAGAGAGAGAAAGAGAGAGAGAGAGAGAGAGAGAAACATCGATGTGAGAGAGACACATCGACTGGTTGCCTCCCGCGTGACTCCGACCAGGGATGGGGACTGAACCGCAACCGAGGTACGTGCCCTTGACCGGAATCGAACCTGAGACCATGCAGTCTGCAGGCCGATGCTCTAACTGCTGAGCCAAACTGGCCAGGGCATTTCATTTAATTTTTTAAATAATTTTTTATTTTTCAATTTAAAAATATTTTTAACAGAAACTTTCCTTCAGTCATACCTTATTCAGAATCCCAATATGTGAAATCATTGATGCTGAGCTGAAATAGGGAACAGAGGGTCACTGAAAGCCCTCGTGTCCCTGGGACATCAGCTCCAAGCAAAAAAAAAAGAAAGGATGCATGGAGTCAATGGATAAAATGTTATGAAGTTGAAAGGGACATATTTTGCTGTAGCATGATGGAGATGTTGAAAAACTTAAAGCTGAAAGACAGAAGAAAGAATTTGGAAGAGTCACTCTGAAAAATGAGCTACTGATTCAACTTGAGCTGGAAAACCTGGGATTTCCAAGCAACACAGAGGTCCCTGTTGAGTGGAGGGTGTGAGTCAGGAGCGCAGCCAGCTGGCACGGCGCTCTGCTCCAGCGAGCCTGGCAGCCTGGAGCAGCGGCAGCATGGGACGGTGATTATCCAGGTGGGGCTGACACAGTCTAATGGAAGGTTGGGATGGGAGGGGATTTCAGGAGATTTCAAGGACATGCTAGAGAGAGCCAGCCTTTTCTGGGGTGCCCTATTTCCCAAGCCAGACAGCAGGGCTTTCTGCTGCGCCCAGGGATGCACTCCTTCATCTACTCTCAGTGGGAGACAAACATGCTTTAAAGGACAGGACTCTGACAACTTTGGACTATTTTCAGTAAATATATATATATATATAATATATATATATATATAATATATATATATATTTTTTAATTGTGGTAAATTGTACATAACATAAAATTTGCCATTTCAACCATTTTTAAGTGTATAGTTCTTTAGCATTAAGTACATTCACATTGTTGTACAACCATCAGCACCATCCATCTCCAGAATTCTTCCATCTTCCCCAATGAAACTATGTCCCCATGAAACACTAGTTCTCCATTTCTCCCTCCACCCCACCCTACCCCTGGTTACTGTTCTACTTTCTATCTGTATGAATTTTATTATTCCAGGTATCTCATATAAGTGAAACCATACAATATTTGTCTTTTTGTGCCTGGTTTATTTCACTTAGCACTATGTCTTCAAAGTTCGTCCATGTTGTTGCATGTGTCAGGATTTCCTTCCTTTTTAAGGCTGTATAATATTCCATTGCATGTGTACACATTTTGCTGATCTGTTTATCCCTGAATGAACACTTGGGTTGCTTCCACCTTTTGGCTCTTGTGAATAATGCTACCATGAACATTGGTGTATAAATACCTGTGTAATCCCTGTTTTCAATTCTTTTGTGCATTTACCAAGAAGTGGAATTGCCCAAAAAAACAATATACATAACTGAATAAAAATAGATCAATATAATTTTAACCAAAATGGGTGGTGCTGGACATTTGAAAGCTGGATACAAGGAGACTTGGGTACCAGCACCCCTGCCTGGGTAGGGCTGATGGCATCACAGCTGCTCATACCCATTTCCAGAGCCCTAGACTGGGATGTCTGATCAGTCTTTTAGGATTCAAGGCCTGACCCTAGACAGACACTTGGCTCTTTCCATTTCAGGAAAGAAAAGCCACGCCAGGCTCCCACGGCCCATTCAACTGGAAAAAGTGCACACGTGGCTGTGTGGAGCGTGAGGTACACAAACTGCTGCAGTTTGGGCACAGATGATAAGAACAGAGCTGGTCATTGGTAAAAATAAAGCCAAGTTTTAGTGAGGAACCCTAGCCTTCCCTTTCTGGTATTATTTGGGTTCAAAGCTCAGGCTTTGGAATCAAGACAGCCTTCTCTGAAAATCTGTGCTCCACTCTTCTTAGCTCTGTTTTTTTTGTTGTTGTTTTTTATCCTCACCTGAGGACATTTTTTTCATTTTTTGTCCAGATAGAGTGGGAGGGAGAGAGAGGAAGAGAGAGAGAGAGAGAAACATCGACGTGAAAGGGACACATCAAGTGGCTGCCACCCGCACGACCCACCAGGGCGGGGGACAAACCGCAACCGAGGTACATGCCCTTAGCGGGAACTGAACCTGGGTCTCTCTGGACCGCAGGCCGACGCTCTAACCGCTGAGCCAAACCGGCCAGGGCTCGTCTTAGCCCTGTTATCTTGGGCAAGTCATTTTATCTCCCTGATTCTCAGTTTCTCCATCTGTCATCGGGCAGCTAAAAGGATTAAATGAGATATGTACGTGTAAGATATTAACACAGAATCTAGCACAGAATAGACTACCAGTGAACGCTGCTTTCCTTCTCTTCCCGTCTCAGTGGCTTCCTTCACTGCCCCTGCCTTTTGAACTTGGAGTGCTTAGGATCCCTCCGCTGTCTGGCACCTTCCCAATAGTTTTAAACTACCAGAGAAAGAAAAGGGCAGAAACACCGGACCTTCGCCTTCTAGTGGTGAAAGAAGCCCATTGCAAGTACATAACATAAATTACAGTTTCATCCTTTATTGGTTGATGAATCAGAGGTCAGCTCTAATTTACAAATACATACCTGAGTCATCAGCAATATATCAATGTAACTAGAGTTTACTGCGTACTATTATGTATGATTAAATACTATCTAGCAGGATAATTACAGCATCATTACATATAATTCTTAGGCCCCATCCCAGACCTACCATTCTAGGAGTGGGGACTAAGAATCTATCCCGTCGGTGCTCCTCCCCGATGTGGATGCTGTTCCTAAGGCTAATTACCTCTCGCTTGACCAGCAGCAGGTGACTCCGGGTGCTCGGGCCAGGCCAAGTGGCTGTCTCTGGGATAAGGGGCTGCGGAGCGGGAAGTCCGAACACGACCCACTCCACAGCCTCAAGCAGGAACGCCAGCTGCAGCCTTGCTGGTCCCGGGACCCAACAGGAATTTTACCCTGAGCTGACGGGCGGGCTCTGGTTTTGGGACCCTGATAGGCCACCATTTGATTCATGTAGTACAAAAGAACACTTGCCTCAACATTTTTTTCTTTACATAAGTTTTCTGTCTTTTTTAAAGGTGAAGCATGAGTTGTGCATAGGACCAGGGTTAGTGTCAGATCAAGCAGGTGAGTGGTTTGTTTTCGGCATCCCATTACAACCCCATCCCTCAGGTACCCATTGCCCTCGCGTGGCACTGGACGCCAGAACCCCTCTCTGTGGCACCCTTACCACCCCGTGGGAAGTACTGCATTCTCTGGCACCTTTTTCAAGACTTCTGCAAAAACCTAAATATGCAACAAGCAAGACATTAGGTGTCAATAAAATTATCATAAAGATTGAATAGGAACTTAGGAACTACTTATAAAAGAATATGAAATAATATGTTTTATTAAGTGTAGAAACTATCAACACTATTAGAGCTATACAAATATGAAAAACAAAACAATATGCAAAAAATGAAACTTGAGCCCTGGCCGGTTTGGCTCAGCGGTTAGAGCGTCAGCCGTGGACCAATGAGTCACCGGTTCGATTCCAGTCAAGGGCACGTACCTCAGTTGCAGTTCCCTCCCGGCCCTGGTCAGGGTCCTGCAGGAGGCAACCAATCGATGTGTCCCTCTCACATCGATGTTTCTCTCTCTCTCTCCCTCTCTCTCCCTCCCTCCAACTCTATCTGAAGATAAATAGAAAAATACCTTCGAGTGAGGATTAAAAAAAAGAAGAAACTTGCAAGAGTGGTGACCATCTTTGTTTCCTTAGCACTTTTTAGACTGTGTTGTAGTGTTATAAAGATTAAAAACCACCTTTCTACTGCCCCTCTTCCTCTCTGAATTACAAGATGATGAGCCGTGGTTATGACTGAGACCTTCAATAACAGCTGAGAAGTCACTAACCTTGAAAGGTCAGAAAACATCCCCCGTGAAGTCAGCAATAGATGGGCTGGCAGCTCTGAGCGCAGCCTGTTCTCAGAACCAGAGCCCCAGCTGCCTGTCTGAGCAGCTGGTTAATGGCGTGAGGCAGAGGCCGGTGAAGAGGAGCAGCCCCTAAGCAGCTGCTTGAGAAGCAGGCTGGGGTGAACTCTGTGCCAAATGGTGTGAAGTGCTCAGAATCCGGCTTTTTATGTGGACTATTTCTGGTTGAGCTATACTGTGAGTCAATTCATGCTTCGTCTCATGCTCTACTCCACCTCCAGCCTCTGCCTGTATGCGGATGGAGGGAGAAGTAAGCTTGAAAGTGTCGTCTTCCTTTCACAGCCTGTGAGGTGAGGGGAGCTGTGATAACAGCCTATAAATACATCCCGCTGTGGAAATGCCAGGGGCTGCCCACTCCGGGGTGGAACTGCATAAACAAGCGGTGGGGTCATGCAAGGAAACACAGTCAGAGAAATAGGCTTCTGAATGTCAAGTTTTCATACAGTGAACTCAGTGATTACATCATCTTTCCTTGTAGGGGAGAGAGCGATAGAAGAGAATGCTGGCTCCTGAGATGTTAAGGGGAGATTTGGAGAACATTGTCGGAAAGAGGAAGCCAATGTGGAGTATGGGGGGAATGGATGCTTGTGAACTGGAAGAGCCTTAGCACCACAGTGATGTTGGATGTCACGGGGAAGAGAGTTGGAAGAAGATGAAGAAAAGCATCTTTGTCAGAGAGAAACAATAGGAGGCACAGTCTCATTGTGATGATTCCCTTTCAGCCTTTAGCTCTTCCAATCCCCAGGAATCCAAACAATATAAGTACTCTGTCATTGAGTTAATTCCAGCCATGGGTCTCAAGAATGGTTCTGTAAAATGGAGGCAATTAACTAAACAAAAAGTTGCTCGCTCACAGATAAAACTTGGAACAGCGATGCACTGAAATAAAAAATGCAAATTTCACACATAGTATCAAGACTGTAAGGTCTGTTGAGGCTTATTCCTCTTACGCACAGCATCTGTAATCTGACGGCAGGTGTGCCATGGGATCAAGCTTTGGCCCTGTTAGCACCATGGTAAGACATAACCTAGGCATGAACAGAAAAGAGAGGACTATCTTTACACTTTCTCTATAAACACTATAATTCTATAATTCTTTTTTTTTTTAATTTTTTTCTTTATTGATCTTTAGAGAGAAGAGAGAGAGAAACATCAATGAGAGAGAACATCGATTGGCTGCCTCCAGCATGCCCCCGACTGGGGATTTGGTCCACAACCTGGGCATGTGCCCTGACTGGGAATCGAACCAGGAACCTCTTGGTGCATGGGTCGATGCTCAACCACTGAGCCACACTGGCCAGGAAACACTATAATTCTTAATTCATGGCTACTGGTTTATATTCAGTAAACTATCCTTACTCATTTAAAGGCAAGGAACCTATTTTGTACATATTTATCTTCAAAATTTAAGTTACTAATACCTACATAACAAATTCAAGTGAAGCCTTAAAATAGTTTCTAAAGAAAATATAGCACAATATACCAAAACTTATTGGATGCAGCTAATGCAGTGCATAGAGGGCAACTTATAGCTATAAATGCCTGGAGGTTCTAGCCAGAAACTTAGACAAGAAAATGAAAGAAAGGGCACCCAGATTGGAAAGGAAAAAGTAAATACAAATTAATACTGCAAATATAAGTGTTATGAGTTAAATTGTGTTCCCCAAAAAGTTACCTTGAAGTCCTAACCCCCAGACCTAAGAATGTCACCTTATTGGAAATAGGACAATTGTAGATGTAATTAGTTAAGATGAGGTCATACTGGATTAATATAGGTCATTAATTCAATATGGCTATATCCTTAGAAGAAGACAAAACAAAGAAACACAGGGAGAAGGCCATGCGATAACAGAGGTTGAGACTGGAGTGGTGCACCTGCGAGGCAAGGAATGCCAAGGATTATTAGTGATGGCAGAAACCAAGAGAAAGGCATGGCACACTTTTCCCCTAGAGCCTTGGGAGAGCATGCCCTGCTAAACCTTGATTTCAGACTTCCCCCCTCTAGACCTGTGAAAGAATACATTTCTGTTAAGCTACCCAAGTTTGTGGTAATTTGTTACAGGAGCCCTAGGAGACTAATACAATAAGTAAATATCTTTTTCCATTGACCTGAAATAAGGAAACCGCAAGAAAGATAGGATTCTTCTGATAGGCAGAAAGACAACCATGTTAGCTGCCACATCCCTACCTGCTTTGGTCAGGAGTAGACCTCTGCTCCTTTGTATATGGCCAAGGTCTGTGGGCTCAGGGCCACCCACACTAAGCAGCTCAGAAAAGTAACTGAACTCTTACTGACTCTCTGACCTACAACATCATGGCAGACTCTGTCTGGGTGTTTACCCAATGTCTGTCCCCCATTCTTCCTCAACAAACAGAGCCTCAGTACTGCAGGGGTCTACTTGTTAGAGAAGACAGCCCTATGTCCATCTCAGAGATAAGCCTGATTAGTCTAAGTCAGTCCAGTCATCCCATTCCTCATGCCAATGACTGCTTCAGGGATGGGCAAGTGAGGGAAACTCTGCTGGAGATCTTTCTGCAAATGGTTTTCTTACACTTATTAAGAGGTTCCTTCTTCTTCCACTGCACATTGTTATATCTCACCCCAAAGTTGGGACTACACCAGGCTTCGTATGCTCAGGAAGAAGGCCAAGGTCCCAGCTGAAATGTTGAGGATGAACAAGTGTACAAGTAGGAAACCAGTTAGAAGGATTTGCAGGTGAGAGATGATGGTGTCTTGGCCAGAGTGGTGACTATGGAAGTGGAGAGAAGTCGCTGAGTTATGGATATATTTTGAAGATAGTGTCCAAAGATATGGAGGCTAGATGTGGAGTTTGAGAGAAAAAGATGAGTTGAGGAAGACCCAAAAGATTTTAGCTTGAGCACCTGGAAGGATGGTGTTGCCATCTGCTGAGATGGGAAAGACAATAGGAGGAGCAGCCTTTGGGTGGGGGGAGCAGGAGTTCAGCTTTGAGATGCAACACCCAAGTGGAGATGCCGAAGAGGCGGTTAGATATGTTTGGAATATGGGACGGAGGTCCAGGCTGGAGATAGGAATGTGAGTTGCCAGCATACAGAGTATTAAAGACATGAGACTAAATAAAATCACTAATCTAAAAAAGCAAGTGGAGAAAAGAGACAAGGCCTGAGGCCTGAGGAAGCATGCAGGCTGAGCAGGGACTACCACGTGGATCAAAGGAGAAACAACTACCAACACAGATACATAAGAAAAAACACAAACATGCAAGGTCAATATTTAATTTTTAACTCAATCACTGTTAATAGTAATGATAGCTTACCACATGCCAGGCTCTGTACCATAGTCTATATTATCTAACTTAATCCTCATAAAATTGCATTAGCAATTTAAAAATACCAGTGAAACAACTCCAAGGTACCATCACACAAACAAAAATAACTAAAAGTGAAACTGTTCAATGGGGCTGTGGGGAAGTAGATGCCTGAACTGTGGCATTTCAGCTGGAGGGGAATCTGTCAGCAACATGACAAGAACTCCAGACCAGCACACCTTCTTACCTTACATGCGGAGGAAACGGAACTTTGTCGATACCTTCCTGGAAATGACCCGAGTCATTGTGAAACAAGCTGCAACACATTACATGAAGGAATGGCCATTGCAGCACTAAAAATGACAAGTATGTGGGATGTGTTGATACAGGTAGAGTGATTTGTCTTAGTGATTGCTTCCTTTTGAGGACAGAATTCCAGCCAATTAGCTTAGATAAAGGAAATTTTATTATAAGGATACAGAAGTATTTTCAGGCTACTAAGAGCAACAAATACACCCAGGTCTCTCTCTCTCTCTCTCTTTTTTTAATCCTCACCTGGGGATATGTTTTTATTGATTTGAGAGAGAGAGGGAGAGAAACATTGATGTGAGAGAGAAACATCTATTGGTTGCTTCCCATACGCGCTCCAACCCAAGATCGAACCTGAAACCTGGGTATGTGCCCTGACTGGGAATCAGACCTGCCACTTTTGGTATACAGGACAACACTCCAACCAAATGAACCACCCAGCCAGGGCTAGACACAGGTCTCTTGAAAGACTAGGACAGAGACCTGGAAAGTCATCAGGGACAAGGCAACACAGCTGAATAATGACAATTCTTCCCAAACTCTAGCCAGGCTCCTCTGAGCCCTTCCTCAACTAGACCTCAACCTTGGCCTAGAAGACTTGAACAAATACTGCCCTGACTGGTTTGGCTCAGTGGTTAGAGCATCAGCCTTCGGACCAAAGGGTCTCGGGTTTAATTCCTGGTCAAGGGTTGCAAGTTCAATCCTCAGCCTTGGTTGGGGTCGTGTGGGAGGCAACCAATTGATGTGTCTCTCACATCGATGTTTCTCTCTTTCTCTCTCTCTCTCCCTCCCTTCCACTCTATCTAACAATCAATGGAAAAATAGTCTCAGGTGACAATATTGTCCCTTATCATACATTGCCAATTTCTGGTTTCCATGGTCCTTTGTGTATGACTCCTACCCACACTCTGTCCATGAAGCTTAGTGTGTTATTTTGTTAATGGAGGCACAGGAGGGGCTGGGCGCCTGTGAGGTGTGGGAGATGCAGGACTGCAGGCTGCTAAGCAACACATTTTCACATCTTTTCTCTTCTGCCTGGAACATGTGTTCCTTCTTCTCTGTGAAATTCCTGTACATCCTTCAAAGCCCAGATCAGATGATATTTCCTGTAGAGAGCCACCTCTAATCTGTTAGTCAGAACTAATCCCTGCCCGGGTTCCTATGGCACATTTTGAATTTATCTATTGTTTTAATAATTACTTGTGCACACATCTGTCTTTCCTCAAGGTCAGGGAATATGCGCAATTATCTCTGGCTCTCTAGTATCAATACAGTGCTTGGCAAATACATTGTAGGTGCTCAGTAAATGCTTGATGACTAATTCAACTTGTGCATTCATTCATTCATTTATTCCTTACGGATTCCTTAACTGGCTGCTAGGGAATAAATATCAGGACTAGTTCAGTCTAGCCTTCCCAGCCCAATGCAGCCTGTGTCAAATGGGAGCACAGAGAGAGGCAGAGGGCTCCCCTCTGTTTCCTGAGGACAGACTTAAAAATAAGGCAGGCAGAGGATATGTTAGCAGCTAGAGAAAAAGAAGACAGATTCCTGCTCTATGTGACCTTCCTTCTCTAGGCAACTCTATCATTCTTTCTTGCTTCCCAAATTGGATTCTGCTCTGCAACCAGATAGAAGAGATGGAACCAGAAGGAGAAGGAGTCATACATTTTTCTAATGTTGGTTCCCTATTGCTGCTGTAACAAACCACCAAAACTTGGCTTTAAACAACACGATATTATCTTCTTAGAGTTCTAGAGGTCAGATGTCCAAACTGAATTTTACATCGGGGCTAAGATCAAGGTCTGCCAGACTCTGTCCCTCTGAAGGCTCTAGGGGAGAGTTCCTTGCCTTTCCAGCTTGTAGAGGCCATTCCACTCCTGGGTTTGGGGGCCCACATCACATTGCCTTTCTTCCTCTGCTTCCATCATCCCATCACCTTCGGTCCATTCCAAGCCCCTGCCTCCCTCTTAGAAAGACTTATGATTACATCGGGCCCACCCAGATAAACCCAGTGTCATTTCCCCAGCTCAAGATCTTTAACTTAATCTCACCTGCAAAGTCCTCTTTCCCTTTTGTCATTTCAGGTACAATTCACAGGTTCCAAGGATGAGGACTTGACCATCTCGGGGGGGGCGGGGTGCGGGGGGAGCATTATTTGACCTATTACAACATGCTAAAGGTGAGAGTCTTCAGCCACAACCAAAAAACCTGCCTCTCCCAAAAGCTCTTACTTGGTATGTCTAGCCTCCTTAACAATTGCAGCAAATCAATGATACAACTGACTGATTGATCATGTATGTAATTTAACCCTGCTGGGGAAAAAATGATATGACCCAAACCAGCCCATCGAAACATAATAGCTTAAGAGCCAAGTGCCACTGCTGAAAAGAAGAACATGTGCGTTTAGGGTTCACACTCTATCAAGAGGGAATATCATTTATAATGAGCTACAGAATATAGAACAATAAATGTAATAGTTCAGGAAATTCTAATGCATTGGGGTAATTTCAGAGATATGATTATCCCTGTCTGGAATGATCTTATTTGTTTACATGTATGTTTCTTTCCCATCATACCCCCTTCCTCCATAGGAATGTCACTGCCACAAGAACAGGAACCTTACATGTCTTATGTCCCTAGGTTCTGGAACAAAGCTTAGAACAAAAATTAATAAAAATATGAATACATTTTTATTATTTATTTGTGTGTGTGTGTGTTAATCCTCATCCGAGGATATTTTTCCATTGATTTTTAGATAGAGTGGAAGGGAGGGAGGGAGGGAAAGAGAGAGAGAGAGAGAGAAACATCGATGTGAGAGAGACACATCGATCGGTTGCCTCCCACACGACCCTTCGGTCAGAGGGCTGATGCTCTAACTGTTGAGCCAAACCGGCCAGGGCAAAATGTGAATACATTTTTAAAATATATACTACTAACTTTGCATGCATTACAAAATAAAAAATGACAGCCCTGGTCAGTGTGTCTCAGTTGGTTGAGCGTAGTCCCATGCTCCGAAAGGTTGCCAGCTGATTCCTGGTCTGGGCACATGCCTGGGTTTCGGGCTCAATCCCCAGTAGGAGGCAGCCGATCAATGTTTCTCTCTCACATCAGTGTTTCTTTTTCTCTCTCTCTCTAAAATCAATATAGAAAAGGAAATAAAATAAAATCAATATAGACATATTTTTTAAAAAATAAATAAATGGCAAATTGTAATTTAAAAATTTAAAAAATTTTAAATAAATGAGAATGAAAGACCTAGCATTTGAGTTCCTCTGTATTGACAGAACTTGATTAATGAAATAAAAAAGTATTTTAATATGTAATGTACGACATGAGCTCCCATTATGAAGGGAAGGGATGGAATAGGTACAATAGTTTGTATATCACATCCCTGCAAAATTAAGAGAGCAGCTTGGTGTGAAGGTTAATGAGCACAAAGAGCGACGTCCTGTCAGGCTGGTGTATCTCCATGGCGTTAAACAGCAGCTCTGCCTATGTGGATAAGGAGGTAACTTCATCCCACGCCATGGCCCTGTCTGCCACCCTGACCTCTGCACATCAAGTAGGCCTGTTCCTTGTCCAGGAGGAAACCAACCCCTTGGTCATGTCTGGGGAGGGGGGGAGGGCTGCATCACCTGCTCATTTGGACTGTGTTTCTGTTCTACATCCTTCGTTATCTTCCATCTCCCAAAGCAGACCTGGCTCCCTCCCTGCAGTGGGATTCCCAGTTAAGGAAGGTGGGGTCACTGCCCCATGGCTCCTCCCTGAATTAAAGCATCTTGGCCTCAACCATCTCTGCTAGCAATGGTCACGTGCTCAGCTTCTCTAACCAGCTGGACTCCTGGCCTGTACTATCTGGCGCCACTCACTGCCTCACATCAACAGCCAGACTGGTGAGCATACAACTCCCAAAGGGTAACATTTTTTTCAAGAATAAGAGAGCTCTTGGCCTGGCCAGTTTGGCTCAGCGGTTAGAGCATCAGCCTGTGGACCAAAGAGTCTCGGGCTCGAATCCGGTCAAGGGCACCTGCCTCTGCTGCTGTTCGTCCCCGGCCCTGGGAGGGGTTGTGCGGGGTTGTGCGGGAGGCATCTAATCGATGTGAGCAATGTGTCTCTCTCACATCGATGTTTCTCTCTCTCTCTCTCTCTCCCTAACCCCCAACTCTATCTGAAAATCAATGGAAAAAGATCCTCGGGTGAGGATTTAAAAAATAAAATAAAACAAAAAAATATATAATCTATGTATAAGGACCACTGGCTCACCCTGTACCCAGCTAGCTTTCTTCCTGGCACACATTTGTATACACGTGTAATTTAATACTCATGCTCCTCAGCATGGCCGGCTGCCAAACCTCCTGGCTGATCTGATACCAGGCATCCCGCTCAGGCCTCTTTAGGAGGCAGTGATCTGCTCATGGTCCCGTCTCCCACAGGAATGGTGAGCGAGTTCCTGATCTGGGTTCTGCCTCACCTTGTTCAACTCCGAGATAGATGCTGCGTTTTGCCTCTGCCTGTTCTTCCCAGGCCAGTCCAGTCCTGCCTGCTCTTCACCTTGGCATGCCTGCTGCACTCCAGCTTGGCATAGCTTAGAGCCTGTTGGCTCCAAACCAGGTCCTGTTCACCTGCCCCTCCCCAGCCTACACAAGAAAGAATATAACACCCGCGCCCCCATGAGCCATTCAGGGAATTGTAACACATGGAGCCCAGGAATGGCCATCCCCAGATCTCTCTGGAAGAGAAGGTGTGTACTGGTCTGTGCTGTCCGTCTGAGTATGGAGACAGCCCAACCTTGCACGGTTCAAACCTCAAGTTACCACAACACAGCTCTGTGACTTCAACAAGTCATGCAGCCTCTAAGGGCCTTAGTTTCCTTATTTGTACCATAGAGATGATACAATAAAACCTCAACGTAAGGTGACGGATGGGGCAAAAAGAGGTCAGTCTTGTAAAATGCTAGGGCTCCTGTTTGAAAAGTCAACAACATGACTTGGATCTCCAGCGTTCTGGTTATGGGAGCCAAATCCTTTCCGATCTCAGCTGTGGTTAGCTGCCACCTGGGTATTGTTGACTCTGGTTTAAATATTGACGGGCACAAGTATGAGTCCTGGCTGTGTGCCTGGCTAAGGTTCCCAGGACAGCAGCAATAATTCCAGGACTCTCCTAGTTCCCTGACGCCCATTGGGTCATTTGGATCCAGGGAAATTTGGCTGGGAGAATTCTGAGGACACAAGGACTCACTCTGCTCCCCTACTTTCCCGGGGGACCTGCATCCCTCCCCACTCAGCTTGGTCACAACTTCAGCTTATCTTTGAAAGCAGCAGCTGGGGAAGGGCAAGAACTAGGAGGCAAATGAAAATGATGTGATATTTGAATTTGTGTAACTGATGAGTTTTACTTCAAAGCCTGTCCTTAGTGTTGTGAGGACTAGGGTTAATATATGAATATGTTAGAGTGCTTGTCATGTAGTATTTGCTCATTAAATGAGGTGTTCATTCCAGTTTATTAAACATCTAATGTCCCGGGCACTATACTGGGTCCTAGGACTATGACAGTAAATAAAACACATGTTGTTTCTGCCCTTATGAAGCTTACGGTTTAGCAGAAATAACAGCTTGGAGCAGTGCCTTGGAAGCTATGAAGGTTAAGCTACCATCCTATTTTTTCTAAAATACCATCTTTCCCTAAACACTTTAAAACACTTTTATCTTATATGCATATTTTGGAACAGAATATTTTATCCTCTTCTCTAAAGAAATGGTTCTCAAAAAAAGTCAGTTTTGCTGCCCTGGGGACTGGGGAGCGTGCTACTGGGATCTCGTGGGTGGAGGCCAGGGACGCTGCTAAACATCCTACAATGGCACGTGACAGCCCACGACCCGGACTCACCTGGCCCAGCGTTTCAATAGGCTAAGGCCAGAAACCACGGTCTAGCGGGGACCTGCTTTGTCCAAATCCGTTATTTTGGGCAGCAAAGGGAGAGAAACATACTTCACCCTTATATGTCTTAGGAAAGCTGGCCCCTCTGGGCGGTGCTCCCCGACGCTCGCCTGTGTTGGAGGAGGGAGAGCTGAGGATGCTCTTGGGGCAGAGAATTGACCTGGGCATCTATTTTCAGAGTACTGAGCACCATAACTGCATTTTGTGAGTGTTATATTTGACTGGTTCTCTTACAGAAATAAGTTTTCAAACAAAAGCTCCTGGAAAAGACCTTGTTTTTTTTTTACCCTTTGAAAACCCTACCAAGATATGTCAAGGCCACCAAACCCAAGTTTTCTGGTCATTTGGTGCTCTTTTTTCCTGTTTCAAGTGTCTTAAAAGTGGTCTGGGCAGCCCTGCCGGTGTGGCTCAGTGGTTGAGCGTCGACCCGTGCACTAAGAGGTTACTGGTTCAATTCCCGGTTAGGGCACATGCCCAGGTTGTGGGCCTGGTCCCCAGTGGGGGGCATGCAGGAGGCGGCCAATCGATGTTCTCTCTCATCGATGTTTCTCTCTCTTCCTCTCCATTCCTCTCTCTCCAAAATCAAAAAAGAAAAAAAAAATGTTGTCTGGGCATAATTAATCCAATTTGTCTTTACGGCAGCCCAGACTGCCACTGTGACTGGTTTTGATTTGATGGTTTTCTCACATATGTGCAGCAAAGCAATGACATTTTGGAGAAACTAGAGGATGAGGGAGACTGGGGCAAAATAAAATGAAGCCAGAAGGAAACAGAGGCAGGAAGGGAGGGAGAGAGGAAGTGTGTGTGTGTGTGTGGGGGGGGGGGCAGTGAGAGAAAAAACCAAAGGAAATGGGGGAGGCTAATAAACACAGAAAGAATAGGAATGGCTAGTTTTAACTTTCTCGGCTTCAGGAGTGCAGGTTCCCAGCCCGAGCTTACCTCTTCGTCGTCTATACCACTTTCCCAAAGCACTGCCCTGGAATCTAGCCTACTTCTCTCTCCTCCAGCTTCTGGGCAGCTCCTGCCTCCTAGCTGGGCTCTGCATACCTCTCTGAAGGGAAGCGAGGGTGTGTGTGAAATTCAAGACTATTTTTCCATTCCCGTTCACCTTGTCATAGTGGATTATCAGTAAATATGCACTGCTGTTGATAAAACTTGAATAGCCACTAGTTAGTACCAGGCACAGGATGTACGAATCATGTTCCCACCCATGTGAGTTGAATGATGATTCAAGCTATGATGTGAATCCTCGAACTCTGTATTTCACGTCCCATTGGCTGAACAAGCTACATACCTTTTCTCAGAAATGAGATTTGGTTTTAAAATGTGCAAACATCTGATCAGAAATGTGCAAACCACTTCTTCCAATGCAGTATTTTGCTTGGAACTTGTTGCAGGTGTTAAATGTGCTAGGACAGATTCTTTGACATAATGATTTGTCTGAGCCCACCTGCAGAAGTTACTCCTCTCTCATCAAGTCATCCTCAACAGAAAAGAACAAATTAATCAGAATCACCTGTGATACTTGTGGTTAACAGAGTTTTGTGTTCGCTTAAGCATCATTCTTCATGCTTTTAAAAAATTTACTACTGGCTGATGCCAAGTGTTCTGTGGCACTTCCCTAATGTAAACAAGAATTTCATACAAGCTTCCTGAGATGATATTTCATTGCTTAAACTTGCCCCTGACATAGTAGCCTTCAATAATGAAACTCTTCTTTACCCCCAAGGTACCTTTCCTTCTCTTGAATTTCTCTTTGTTTTCTTTTCCTTTTTATTGTTGACACTATTACAGATGTCCCCCATTTCCCTCACTTTGTCCCCCTCCACCTAGCCCCTGCCCCACTCTAACTTTGGTTTTGAACTCCTTAGAAATTCAGGGAGAGTTTCTTCTGGTTTCCTTGTAGCATGGATTTAATAATCTCCCCAGTGCCGTGCACACGGCATGTGCTCAGTCACTGTGTGTTAGAACAAGCAGGGCTTTGCAGAACGGGTTATCGATACATTTTGCAGCTGTCAGGCTGCAATATCCACGGAGGATCTTTCCTTGTTCTCTCTCATCTGGGCATTCCCAGGTCTGAGGGATTTCTCACCAGGCCAGTTTCCCTCCAGTTCTAAACAGGGTCATTGTGCTGCAGATTGAAGCAGTATCCTCCTCGCCAGGGGCTTCCTGGGCAGCCCAGATATTCCTCGGTCAGCGCCCTTAGCATTTGTCTCCAAGCCCGCTGGTCAGGCCAATTACATGGAAGTCCAGTGTAGTGCGAGGAATGGAAATGATGGGGCCTGAAAATTCTTCACTCTTTGTTCTTCTGATGGGTGACAGGATAATTAGTCCAAATGAGATGCAGCCTCTCCCAGACTATATTTAGTCTAATTGCAGAGCTTTCTTTCCCCTGGAGGAGGCTGGGATTCCTCCCTAGAAGATGATAGTGCCAGCAGGGGAAAGAATCAAGCAGGCTAGCCAAGCCACGCCAGAGCATGCTCTCCCCTTCTCACAAGCGGGGCAGTGGAGCCGCTCGCATCCAGGATCCGGGATAATTTCTTACTTATCTACTGTCACCATATATGTGGCCCCCTTATCCTTTACTACATCACCACACCCCCTTTCCTCTGGTAACCACCATATGCTGTCTGTGTCTATGAATTTCAATCTTATATTTCACATATGCATGAAATCATATGGTTCTTAGCTTTTGCTGACTTATTTCACTTAGCATGATATTCTCAAGATCCATCCATGTTGTTGCAAATGGCAGTTTCATCTTTTCTTATGACTGAATAGTATTCCTTTGTATATGTGCCACATTTTTTTTTCTTTATTGATATTAGAGAGAGAGAGAAAGGGAGAGAGATAAAAACATCGATGAGAGAGAACATCGATTGGCTGCCTCCTGCATGCCTCACACTGGGGATCGGGCCCACAACCTGGGCATGTGCCCTGACCGGGAAACAAACTGGCGACCTCTTGGTGCATGGGTCGACGCTCAACCACTGAGCCACGGCTGGGCTGTACCACATCTTCTTGATCCAGTCATCCATTGAAGGACACTTCAGTTGTTTCCATGTCTTGGCCACTGTGAATAATGCTGCAGTGAACACAGGGGTGCATCTATCTTTGTGAATGTTTTCAATTTTGGGGGGTAGATACCCAGGAGAGGGATTTCTGGGTCATATGGTAACTCTATTCTTAAATTTTGAGGAACCTCCATACTGTTTTCCATAGTGGCTGTATTAAGTTTGCATTCCCACCAGAAGTGAATG
Source organism: Tadarida brasiliensis (assembly GCA_030848825.1). NCBI lineage: Eukaryota > Metazoa > Chordata > Mammalia > Chiroptera > Molossidae > Tadarida > Tadarida brasiliensis. The sequence goes on along the minus strand of CM061270.1, from coordinate 63,597,205 downwards.
AGGATTCATTTTTCTCTCCAACCTTTCTAACACTTTTCTTGTTGATAATAGACATTCTAACAGGTATGAGGTGGTATCACATTGTAGTTTTGATTTGCATTTCCCTAATGGCTAATGAAGTAGAGCATCTTTTCATACAACTGTTGGCCATTTGTATGTCTTCATGGGAGAAGTGTCTGTTCAGGTCCTCTGCCCATTTTTAAATTGGATTGTTTGTTTGCTTGGTGTTAAATTGTATGAGTTCTTTACACATTTTGTATATTAACCCCTTGTCAGAGCTGTTGTTTGCAAATATCTCTCCCATTTGGTTGGTTGCATTTTTGTTTTGTTGGTGGTTTCTTTTGCTGTGCAGAAGCTTTTTAGTTTAATATAGTCCCATTCATTTATTTTGGCCTTTATTTTCCTTGCCTTTGGGATTGAATTAATAAAATCCTCTCTAAGACCAAGGTCCATATGTTTACTACTTATGTTTTCTTCTATGTAATTTATTGTTTCAGATCTTACATTTAGGTATTTGATCCATTTTGAATTAATTTTTGTACATGGGGACAAACTGTAGTCTAGTTTCATTCTTTTGCAGGTGGCTTTCCAATTTTCCCAGCACCATTTATTGAAGAGGCTTTCTTTTTTCCATTGTATGTTTTTGGCTCCTTTGTCAAAAATTATTTGCTCATATACATGTAGTTTTATTTCTGGGCTCTCAATTCGGTTCCATTGGTCTGTGTGTCTGTTTTTCTGCCAATGCCATGCTATTTTGACTATTGTTGCTCTGTAGTATAATTTGAAGTCAGCCCTGGCCAGTTTGGCTCAGCCGTTAGAGCGTTGGCCTGCGGACCAGAGAGTCCCGGGTTCAGTTCCCGCTAAGGGCACGTACCTTGATTGCGGTTCATACCCAGCCCTGGTTGGGGTTGTGAGGGTGGCAACCAGTCGATGTGTGTCTCTCATATCGATGTTTCTCTCTCTCTCTTCCTCCCTCTCTCCCTCCTGCTCTATCTGAAAATAAATGCAAAAATGTCCTCGGGTGAGGATAAAAAAAAAGAAATGAAGTCAGGTAGTATGACACCTCTGGCTTTGGCTCTTTGGGGTCTTTTGTGGTTCCATACTAATATAATTTTCTTGTTCTATTTCTTTAAAAAAGTCATTGGGATTTTGATGGGAATTGCATTTAATCTGTATATTGCTTTAGATAATATGGACATTTTAACTATATTGATTTTTCCAGTCCACGAACATGAAATATCTTTCCGTTTCATTGTGTCCTTTTTAATCTCTTTAAAAAATTTTTCTCTGTTGATTTTAGGGAGAGAGGAAGGGAGAAGGAGAGATAGAAACATCGATGAGAGAGAACATTGATTGGCTGCCTCCTGCATTCCCCCACTGAGGATTTGGCCCACAACCTGGGCATGTGCCCTGACTGGGAATCAAAGTGGCGACCTCTTGGTGCATGGTCGATGCTCAACCACTGAACCACACCGGCCGGGCATCTTTTAATAAGGCTTTGTAGTTTCCAGTATATAGGTCCTTCATATCCTTTGTTAAGTTTATTCATAGGGCCCTGGCCGGTTTGGCTCAGCGGTTAGAGCGTCGGCCTGCAGTCCAGAGAGACCCGGGTTCGGTTCCCGCTAAGGGCATGTACCTCGGTTGCAGTTTGTCCCCGGCCCTGGTTGGTCGTGCGGGTGGCAGCCACTCGATGTGTCCCTTTCACATCAATGTTTCTCTCTCTCTCTCTCTCCCTCCCACTCTATCTGAACAAAAAATGAAAAAATGTCCTCGGGTGAGGATTAATAAAAAATAAATAAATAAAGTTTATTCATAGGTATTTTATTCTTTTTGTTGCAACTACAAAACAAATTGTGTTTTTATTTTTCCATTTCTTTTTCTGAAATTTCATTGTTAGTATATAGGAATGCAATGGATATTTGTACATTGACTTTGCATCCTGCAACTTTACTGTATTTATTGTTTCTAATAGTTTTCCAGTACCTTTTAGAGGACTTACCATGGACTAAGCCATAGAATAAGCACAGATTCCTGCCACTCTTGGAGGAGAAGCCCTTCCACCAGAGTGGGAAAAAGCTGGGGACAAGAGAGGGCAGGGTTTAGACGCAGGTCTCTTGCCTCACCAGAGTGCCAAAACTCTGCAGTAGTGAAACACTGAGAAAAGAATATCAAGGCTGATTTCCTGATCCCCCAGTCTGAGTGTGGGAACATTGATTATATCTCACAGACAAACTTTGGATTTGGATTGGTAGAGTAGCAATGGCTGAGGGAGGGGCCGCCTGGCATCAGCCTCATAAAATACCATATGATCGACAGTGGTATAGAACAGGGTTCTCAAACGTTTTGGTCTCTAGAACGCAGACCGAGTAGCTACTAAGCTTATTTCTCTAGGGTGTGGTTTTCAAATCTTTGGTCTCAAGATTTCTTGAAAACCTATAAAGTATTGAGGACTCCAAAGAGCGTAAGTATATAGAGCTATAGATATTTACTATATTAGAAATTAAAATTGAGAAATGTTTGATATTTTTTAATCACTGATTTTAACAAAAATATTTTTATGAAAATAACTATTTTCAAAAAGATTTAAAATATACTAAGAATGATATTGCTTTATATATATATTTGCAAATCTCTTTAATGTCAAGCTTAATAGAAAACTGGATTCTTATATTTGATCCTGCATTAAATCTGTTATGAAATGCTGTTGTAGTTGAAGAACGTGAAGAAATCCACCCAGACAGATATGTAGTTGGAAAAGAGAAATGTTTTAACAGACCTCAGATAACTGGATATCTTTCTTTAACACTACACCAAAATTTCACAAGTGGTAGTTTTGTAAAGGTTAGTTGCAATGTAAACTTTTTGTTTTCTGTTATACTAAAATCCATTGATCTATTTTTCACTTTGAATGGATCTCTTACCCATTTGTCACTTCTGTAACATCATTGTCATTTGGTAAATATTGGTTCACTGAGGCAGATCTAAATGTTGACATATTCATTATACAATATCAAACATATCTATGTATCTCTATCTCTATCTATCTCAGTATTTTTCATTTTTCAGAAGTCCTTAAAAATTATGAAGTTCATGATGGCAGATATACCTTTTCCAAAATTCTTCCACTTGAAACCTCAAATTTTAATATTGTTAATAAATACTGTCGACTTTTTTTCTTTGTTCATTTTCAAGATTTCTAAATCTGTATAACTATAGTTTTTCTGCTACTTGTACCCTTAAATGGTTTTCCTCTTTTATTTAAACTTTTGACCACCTTCATCCATTTGTTAAACATGAAAAAAGCAGCTAGTTCAGTTCATCACTCAAATAACTGCACAAATGCTTTTCCTCAAAATAACTACTATACTTCTGTATGTAGAAGTATTTTACGGGTAAACTCCCCATTCAGTCATACATACTACAATGACAGGTACTCAGGGATCAAGATTTAAAGTAAATCATAGGCCTAAATGTAAACACAAAACTATAAAACGCCTATAAAATTACATAGGAGAAAATCTAGATAACTTTGGGTATGGCGATGAGTTTTTAGAGACAACACCAAAGGCAAAATCCATGAAAAAAAAAAATCGACTAGCTGGACTTCATTACAATTAAAAAAATAAAATCTGTTCTGCAAAAGAGAGTCAAGAAAATGAGGAGACAAGCCACAAACTGGGAGAAAATATTTGCAAAAGACATATCTGATAAAGGATTGTTATCCAGCCCTGGCCGGTTTGGCTCAGCGGTTAGAGTGTCGGCCCGTGGTCCAGAGAGACCCGGGTTCGGTTCCCGCTAAGGGCACGTACCTCGGTTGCAGTTTGTCCCCGGCCCTGGTTGGTCGTGCGGGAGGCAGCCACTCGATGTGTTCCTTTCACGTCGATGTTTCTCTCTCTCTCTCTCTCTCTCCCCCTCTCTCTCCCTCCCACTCTATCTGAACAAAAAATGTCCTCGGGTGAGGATTAAAAAAAAAACAAACAAACAAAAGGATTGTTATCCAAAAATATACAAAGAACTCTTAATTCAACATAAGAAAATGAACACCCGATTTTTAAAAAATGGGCAAAGAACTTAATAGGCACCTTATTAAAGAAGATATACAGCCCTGGCTGGTTTGGCTCAGCAGTTAGAGTGTCGGCCCACGGACCGGAGAGACCCAGGTTCGGTTCCGGCTAAGGGCACGTACCTCGGATGCGGTTTTTCCCCCGGCCCCGGTTGGGGTCATGTGGGTGGCAACCACTCGATGTGTCTCTCTCACATTGATGTTTCTCTCTCTCTCTTCTTCCCTCCCTCCCTCCCACTCTATCGCAAGATAAATGCAGGAATGTCCTTGGGTGAGGATTAAAAAAAAAAGAAGATATACAGAAGGCAAATAGAATATAAAAAGATGTTTAACATTACTCATCATTAGGGAAATGCATGAATAATGTTGATATTACTAAATTCCAATTAGAATAGCCAAAATCCAAAAACACTACCACCACCAAATGCTAGCAAGGATATGGAGCAACAGGAACTCTCATTCATTGCAGATGGGAATGAAAACGGTACAGCCACTTTGAAATACAGTTTAACAGTTTCTACAAAACTAAACATACCATATAGTCCAGAAATCACACTCCTTGCTGTTTACTCAAATGAGCTGAAAATTTATGTCCACACAAAAACCTGCACACTGATGTTCATAGCAGCGTTATTCAGTTTCCAACACGTGGAAGCAACCAAGATATCCTTGAATATGTAGATGGATAAAATAAACTGTGGTACATTCAGAGGAATATTGTTCATTGTTAAAAGAAATGGGTTATCAAGCCTTAAAAAGTCACCTAAATGCATGTTACTGAAAGAAGCCAATCTGAAAAGGCGACATACTGTATGATTCCAACAACTAGCAGGCATTCTGGAAAAGGCAAAACTATGGAGACAATAAAAAGATCAGTGTTTGCCAGGGGTGAGGGTGGGAAGACAGGGATGAATACGTGGAGCACAGAGGATTTTTACAGCAGTGAAACCACCTGTATGATACTATGATGGTGAATACATGTCATTATACATTTATCAAAACTCATATAAAGTACAACACTAACGTAAACTATGAACTTTGGGTGACAATGATGTGTCAACGTAGACTCACTGATTTTAACAAATACACTGCTCTGGTATGGGATGTTGAGAGTGGGGAAGGTTGTGAATATGTGGGGGCAGTGGGTATATGTTAACTCTCTGTATTTTCCCTTCAATTTTGCTGCAAACCTAAAATTGCTCCCAAAAGTCCATTAAAAAAATATACAAATCATCACGTCCTCCCACAACCACATCAAAGTTACAACTAAACTACAGAACAACCATCATTCAAAACCGCCTGAAATCAAGCTGAACGGAAGTCCTACAACTACGGAATTAAAGCAGCAGCCGCATGGAGACTGGTAGGAGGGGAGGAGGCGCGAGGGGCTGGTCCCACACCCACGTGTGGCGGAAAAAAATTGGAAGGATACCTCAGCTAGGAAGGTCCTCCTTGAGGACTGAGGGGTCCCCGTCCCGTACCAGGCGCCCAGCTCAGGGTTCCAGTGCCAGGAAGAGAAACCCCATAACTTCTGGCTGGAAAAACCAGCGGGAACTGAGGCTGAAGGAGGCTGAGGCGGCTGGAGCCCCCGGCAGCTCCTCTTAAAGGGCCCGCGCACGGACTAACTTGGACTTGAACCCTGCAGGCTCCAGCATGGGGGAGGCAGCTTGAAAGGCACCAGAGACATATGGGGAAGAACTGAGTTGTCTGGCATTGGAACAAGGGCTGGAGAGGCGGCTTTCTCCTGGACAGATATGCTATCAGAGGCCTTTGTTCCTTTGGTGAGCCCTTCCCTGGGGGGGCAGACAGCTGCCATATCTGGGACTCCAACAACCTGGCTCACACTGTTTGCCTTGCTCTGGTGATTCCCTGAGGCCCTGCCTCACCCAACTTTCAGGCCCATTCAAGCTGTTGCCAGTTGCTTGACCATAGGATTGGCCTGTCTTGGATCCTGCTTCAGCTTTTCCTAAATTCTTTCAAACAAGCAGCATCTGGTCTCAGCTAGCCCCATATCTCTCGTTAAGTAATACATAGAAACAAACACAGGGAGGCAGCCAAAATGAGGAGACAAAGAAACAGGTCCCAAATGAAAGAACAGAACAAAACTCCAGGAAAACAACTAAGAGAAATGGAGATAAACAACCTAACAGATGCAGAGTTCAAAACACTGCTTATAAGGATGCTCAATGAACTTAGTGAGAACCTCAATGAACTTAGTGAGAGCCTCAAGAGCATAAAAAAGGACCAGTCAGAAATGAAGGAGGCACTAACTGAAATAAAGAATAATTTATACAGACTCAGTAGTAGAGTAGGTAAAGCCAAGAAGCAAACCATCAATTTGGAATATAAGGAAGCAAAAAACACCCAATCAGAACAGCAAAAAGAAAAAAGAATCCACAAAAATGAGGACAGTGTAAGGAGCCTCTGGGACAACTTCAAGCGTGCCAACATTACCATCTTGGGGGTGCCAGAAGAAGAGAGAGAACAAGAAATCGAAAACCTATTTGAAACAATAATGGCAGAAAACTTCCCTAATTTGGGGAAGGAAACAGACATACAAGTCGAGGAAGCACAGAGAGTCCCAAACAAGATGAACCCCAACAGGCCCACATCAAGACACATCATCATTAAAATGCAAGAGGTTCAAGACAAAGAGAGAATCTTAAAAGCAGCAAGAGAAAAGCAGTTAGTTACCTACAAAGGGGTTCCCATAAGACTGTCAGCTGATTTCTGAAAAGAAACTTTGCAGGCCAGAAGGGAGTGGCAAGAAATATTCAGAGTGATGAAAAGCAAGAACCTACAACCAAGATTACTCTATCCTGCAAAGCTGTCATTTAGAATCGACGGCCATATTAAGAGTTTCCCAGACAAGGAAAAGCTAAAGGAGGTCATCACCACCAAACCATTATTATATGAAATGTTGAAGGGTCTTCTTGAAGAAAAAGATAAAAAATATGAAAAACAAAATGGCAATGAATACATATCTATCGACAATTGAATCTACAAACAAAATGAACAGGCAGAACAGAAGCATTCTCATAGATAAAGAGAACATTTTGTTGGTTGCCAGATGGGAGGCGGGGTTGGGGGAATGAGTGAAAAAGGTGAAGGGATTAAGAGGTACAAATTGGTTGTTAGACTGACAAACCTCAAAGGGAAGGGGGGTTGGGGGGTGGGAAGAGATAAACCAAAGAACTTATATGTATATATGCATAAGCAATGGACACAGACAACAGTGTGGGGAAAGGCAGGAGGGGGGTGAGAGTGGGGAGGAGGAGGTCAATAGGGGGAAAATGAGGAAAATCTGTAATACATTCAACAATAAAGATAAATTAAAAAAAAATATATATATATATATACACACACACACACAAATCAAAAACAGAATTGTAGGGAAAGAGAAAAATCTACCATTGTAGTTGAAGATTTCAATATTCCTCTCTCAATAATTAATAGAGCAAGTAGACAAAAAAAAAAAATCAGTAAAAATATGGAAGTCACAAACAACTTTATCAACCAACCTGACCTAATTGATATTTATGGTACACTACCCCAGCAGCTGCAGAATACACATTTTTCTTTTCAAAAGCACACAGGTTATGGGCCATTAAACAAAGCTGAATACATTTAAAAGGATTCAGTCACACAAACTTATGTTCTCTGACTACAATGGAATTAAAATAAAATCTGTAAGAGAAAGATATCTAAAAAGTCTAAATATTTGTAAACTAGATAACACACCTCTAAATTACATGAGTCAAAGAAAAAAATCAAAATTGAAATTAGAAAGCATTTTGAACGGAAGAGAAATTAGTATAAGAATTGTCAGAATGCTAATAAAGCAGAACTTAAGGGGAAATGTATAGTACTAAACTTTTATTAGAAAAGAATAGTTATCAAATTAATGACATCAGCCTCTATATTAAGACATTAGACAAAGAAGAACAAATTAAACAAAAGTGAAATAAGCAAAAGAAGCAAAACATAATAAGCATCAAAGTGGAAATCAATGAAATAGAAAACAGAAAACCAAGAGAGAAAATCAATGACTCCAAAGCTGGTTTATACTCTGAAGTCAATGAATGTAATTCATCATATTAACAAACTGAAAAAGAAAAAAACATATCTAATTAATAGATGCAGAAAAAGCATTTGACAAAATCCAACACCCACTCCTGATTTAAAAAACAAACAAAACAAAACAACTCTCAGTGAGTACTTAGCCCAATGAAGGGCATCTAGAAAAAACCTTTAGCTCACATCATACTTAATGTGAAATACTAAATGCTTTCTCTGCGAGATCAGGACGAAGATGTCCATTCTCACCACTTCTATTCAACATTGTACTAGAGTTCTAAACAGTGCAGGTGAGAAAAAGTTATCCAGAATAAAACTTTCTATTTTTAGAGATAACACTGTCATCTATATAGAAAATCCAACAGAACTGTACAAAAAAGCCACTAAAACTAATAAGTGAGTTTAGCAAAATCAGTATAAAAATATAAATTGAGCCCTGGCCGGTTAGAGTGTCACCCCAATATGACAGGTTGCAGGTTTGATCCCTGGTCACAGCACATTCAAGAATCAACCAATGAATGCATAAATAAGTGGAACAACAAATCAATGTCTCTTCCTCCAAAATAAATAACATAAAAAATTAAAAATATATAAATTGAATGTTTATATCTAGCAATTAACACTCAGAAGATGAGTAGATTTTAATATTTTAAAAAATTGTCACAGTATTATTTTTTTTAAAGTTAAATTTTGGTTAAATCCGACAAAAGATGTGAAAGATCTATTCACTGAAACCTACAAGATAATGTTGAAAATTAAAGAACATGTAAATAAATGGAAAGATGAGTCAATGGCAAATACTAAGATCTCAATTGTCTTCAAATTGATATGTACCTTACATAATTCCAACATCCAGTTTTTATAGACTGACCCCTGATGCTATAATTCATATGGAAATCAAAGGTCTAAAATACTCTAACTTTGAAAATAAAGAATAAAATTGGAGGACTAACTACCTTGTTTTAAAACATTTATAAATCCACAGTAATTAAGATAATGTGGTATTGATGCAAAGATATACAAATATGTACATTTCCATTAGCAATGCACAAGAGTACCAATTTCTCTACATCTTTGCCAACACTTTTATTTTCTTGTTTTTTGATAACATCTATCCTAATGGGTGTGAAGTTGTATCTCATTGTGGTTTTTATTTGCATTTCCCTAGTGATTAGGGATGTTGAGCATCTTTTCTTGTGCTTATTGGCCACCTATATATCTTCTTGTGAGAAATGTCTATTCAAGTTCTTTATTCATTTTTTAATTGGTTTTTCTTTTGTTGTGGAATTGTAGGGATTCCTTATACATTCTAAATATTTCTTCCTTTTTCTTTTTCTTTTTTTTTTGAGAGAGGAAGGGAAAGGGAGAGATAGAGACATCAATGAGAGAGAACATCAATTGGCCGCCTCCTGCATGCCCCGCACTGGGAATCTGGCCCACAACCTGGTCATGTGCCCTGACCAGGAATCAAACCAGCGACCTCTTGGTCCACGGGCCGATGCTCAACCACTGAGCCACACCAGCTGGGCTAAATAATGATTTCTTATTAGATATATGCTTTGGGAACATTTTCTCCCATTTTGTAAGTGTAGATTGCCTTTGCACTGTTGATAATGTCCTTTGATGCACAAGTTTTTAATTTTTAATGAAATCCAATTCATTTTTTCTTCTGTTGCCTATGCTTTTGGCATCATATCCAATAAATCATTGTCAAGTCACACCATGCTCTCCCCATTTTGTTCTGAGAGTTTTTATATCTTTAGCTCTTAATGTTAATTTTTATATATGGTGTAGGGTAAGGGTTCAATTTCATTCTCTTGCATGAGAATATCAAGTTTTCCCAATAAGGTTTATTGGAAAGACTGCCCTTTCCTCACTGACTAGTCTTGGAACCCTTGTCAAAAATCATTTCACCATATGTCCGAGGGTTTATTTCTGGGCTCTTATTCTATTCCATTGGTCTGTTTTTCTGTGTTTATGCCATTACCACACTGTTTTGATTTATGTAGCATTGCAGTATGGACTTCCTTTCTATTTTTGAAATACACACACCCTTTCTGGCTCATGTTGAGTTCTTTTAATCCTCGAGTGTTGACTTGCATTCTCTGTGGCATCCAAATTTAGCCAGAACCCAGGGACAATTGTGCCATCAGGAGCAGGGGAAGGTGCAACAAGCAGGTCATTTAGCATGATGTCTGGTTTCTTTGGAAAAGAAATGGCACAATCTCTAGAGTAAAACTGTATGCCTTTATTCAACATAAAATGAGTCATTAAGATAAAATACAGTTTGTCCATGTGCAGAAAAATTATACATTCAATTCTGAAGGTAGTTTTATACAACCAATGAAAGGAACAGTCTAAAAATGGGGGGAATAAAAACGACAACGAGGAGCTAAAAGGCAGCGTTTTATCTGTCAAAGTGCTAAGGCCTATGTGCACAAAGATTCTAAAGTGAACAAGACCAACATAAGGTCAGTTCTTCCATTCTGATTTCTCTTGGTGCTGGTGAAAAGTCTTAAGGTGTGATGCAGTGAGTCACAGAATTAAGAAGAGTTTTTAAAAAGTAGGTCATAGCACTTATGGCTAAGAAAAAAGGTTTTAAGTTCTAGTTTCATTTGTCCTGTACTCTAGATCTTTCATGGACTCTTTATTTCACAAAATCTCTTAAAACAAAGTTGCCCTTCAACCAGTAGTTTATCATCAGAGATCAAATGACCAGTTTCTTCCCAGCCCAGAATCTATCTCCTTATGCAACAAAAGAAAAACCAAATTGGAGACTCAGGAAGAGTTCCATTAATTTAAAGCTTGTGCAGTGATTACATAAAGGTTCAGTTGGGGTCACTACTTAAGTCTTCAAATTGCCACTGCCTGAAAACCTAAAATGAAAAGAATTGCTGACTCAGGGTCAGAGTTCAACTCCATCATTCCCAAGCTCTGGGTAGCTGAAAAAATTACTAGTTTTCAGGGAAAAAAATGACCCAAGAAACAAAGTTGTATGTACCACACTTTCCATAGGAAGAACATAAGCTAGGTGTAAAATGATAGCTCTAAAGTATCTTCAGATCTTTTGATGACATTTAATGCATTGTTTTCTTATTGGGCTAATATGAATTTTAAATATTTAAAAAGAGGCCCCATGATTAAAATTAATAAAATTAAGTGTTGACAGAAGTTGGTTTAATAGTATTTGAGCCAACATCTGTGTCACTTAACAGATACAAGTGCACAACCCTAAATCGTGACCAGTGGCTAAAGCTGCCATTACAATTCAATAGAAAACTATTACTTAGCCCACAAAATGCCTCCAATCAAATTTCATGTTCCACTCATGGCAATTCAACATTACTGGAACCCCAAACTTTCAAAAGAAGAATAATTCAAAGTTAAATCTAGCTTAAATCCAACCTTGGGTTTACTTTTCTTCTTTCCTAGGCATTCTCAAGGTTCACAGTCAAGGTGAAAATCAGGAGATGTTCTTATGTACCCTATAGCTTCTTTTGGGTTTCAAAAACTTAAAAAATAAATAAATAAATAACCAACTGAGTTTAAAGTTACTCTTCAGGAGAACCCACTATCTACTCACAGTCCATCTCCACAGCTGATCATCTCTGGCTGGCTTCCAGGTTCAATCTATTCTTTCTGTTAAAAGGAAATCTTTCTAGGAGATTCCCTTATTAGGTTGAGACTGAAAGCTACGTGGAGGTATAGGGATTCTTTAGTTTACAGTCTCTATGAAAGAAACTCAATCTTCTGTTTAAGGTTACCTAGTACTAGGAAAATATAGGGTATCCCCCCCCAGCTACTTCCTGGACAGAGATGAGACTACATTACATAGTGTAATACACCTAATACCTCTTGGGAAGGTAAATATAGATATTTTTGGCATACAGAATTCAAGTTGCAAATCCAATAACCCAAATTAAAGATAAATGGTAAGGAAAATTCAAGACTAAGCACTGATAAAATACAAATTTATCCTTTTAAAACTTTCTACCAGAAAGTCCTAAAAATTAGGATTTAGGTCACTAAAAAGGGCTAGGGTTCTGCTGACACCTTTTAAATTCAAGTCTTGCAACTTAGAGATAGAGGGGGGGGGGGGCAATTCTACAATATTGGAATAAAGAACACTAACTCTATCCATTGAGGAAAAAACAGGGATGCAACATCTCTTCAGAGATACAATTCTTTCTCACCAGACTAGCAGACAAAGATCAAGTTATATTTTATTCCCTTTAGCTTCTTTTGGGTTATTTACCCACTTGTTACTTGAAGAGTTCATTGAACATAAGATAAAGTATCTTTACTGACATACTGATGGGAATCAATTGAAAGGGATTGCTTTCAGCCTGATTCTCTCATCAATTTAGATATTACTAAGAGACTTCTTGTAATTTCTATTAACAACTCTAAGTCTTCCTATGAAAGTTCTGAAAAAAAGGTAAATTTTGTTAATGTGGCTCCTAACTTCCACATTGTTGTCTCATCTAGGGGCAACACCTTTCTTTTCTTCTTCATGGTTTGCCACTGCTTTGCACAGTGTCTCAAACGCTTCTATTTTGTAATTCATTTAAACTTCCAACATGTCTCAGGAAATACATAGCATATATTACTCCTTGAGCTCTAAATTAGACACATGCTGTATGGTTACTATGTTAGCAAGACCTTTCACAATTTACATGGCGGCTTTTGTTTACCCATGCATAACCAGAACCTCAGAAGTGCTTAGCACAAGTAGGTGTTCAATAAATATTTGAATTGGTAAATAACATGATTTGTTCACAAAAACATCTAGAAACGTAATGCAAAATCTGATTTCCGAAGACCACTTGTGGTCAAGTAGTGTCAAAAGCAATGAACACAGGTTTCTAAGACTGTGATATCAATCAAGTTGGGGATTCAAGTTGAAGCTTTGTTCTGGTATATTGCTCTTTCTCACTCAACGGCAGACCAACTATACCTTTAGGCTCCTATGTCATTACCTGAATGAAAGTTTTACTTTCAGTGAGGTAGGAGGCCCGTTTAAATAATGATAAATATGTACTAGAAATGGGGTGGGGGAGGTGTCTTTGTAAATGGTCATCATGGACTGGTTCACACACATTTAAATATTTCACCTTCTTTCCTATTATATATGGAAATTATAGGGATGCAGATGTTCCCTGAGATGAAGGAATTTCCTTTAGAAACAGTATATTTTAAATAAAGACTCAGAGCTCTGTTCTTTTGGATGGCTAAACTATCTTCAATGTCTTTGGGCAACCCCAGTTTAAAATTTCAATTTTTGAAAAATAGTAAAAGGCTATTTTTTAAAAAAGCATTCTATATATCCTTATTAATTTCCAAAATATGCTATTTTTGTCAGTAAAAATAACCATAGCTAATTTTGGGGTAACTAGTGAACTACAATAAAGTCAGTTTCATGAGTCATTAAGATACATTCTTGAAATGATGAACTTATTTTCTTGCAGGTCATCAAATAAATCTATATATTAATCATTTTAAAAGAAATGGGCTGCATACCTTTATTTCCAAAGACTATCTAGATATCACTTTGTTTCATCAAGCATATCCTAAAACTAAGTAATTACAACCACAAAATTACTTTTCTTGGACATCAGGATTCCAGATTATCGCTAAGTATGGGACTATGGACAATTAGTGTCTTCTAACATCTGGCTCAGTCCTTATTTTCATAAATGCCCTTCCTGACAGTAGGGAGATCAGAATGCCCTTCCTGACAGTAGGGAGATCAAACCCAAGTTCTCCTAGTTCTTCTACTTCTCCAGATCAATCAGGCACATATAACTGGCTATGAAACTCATTTCTCAGAGAAAAACTGGAAAACAGAAAAAGAGTTCTATTATCTCCATGAGATTGTTTCTTCACACACCCCTAGGCCTGGAAGGTGTTGGCCGTGAATGTTTGTTAGTGAAGTATTAACCAGTGTAGAGAAAGGAAAACCTATTTTCCCCTGAGATATTTTCTTACCAATTCTTTGTTTTAGAAGCAAACAATGGGCATATTTTTAAAAATGCACCTGGGGTGTTTTTAATTTTTTGTTTTACTTTCCCAGTGACATTAGGTGGTAAGGAGACAGAAGAATTTAAGGGTAAAAATAGAAGGACAGGTTAAGATAATTTAATATTTTTACTATAGTTCTGAAATGTTACCCTGATTTGTTTATCACCAAATTACTCATTTTACTCCCTTAGATACAATCTGTGGTAATCTCCCAATAGTAAAGGAAGGCAACAACTGAGGCCCTTGCCCACACCACTCTCAGATGTATGTCAGATCTCAAGACTCACCAAAAACTCCAAAGTTTTAATTTTCACTTTAATTATCTTTTACTTAATAAAATGAAAAATAAGAATATATGAATACACACAATCTATATACATATATTTATTGCAAATACTTAAAATTCTTATGTAAAATGATTTTTCTATATTTGTGAAAAAATATGACTTTTTAAATGGTGTTGACACCAACTTCTCTGTACATACCCTCAATTCCAATGTTAACAATTCCTTTAAAAAGGCAAAAAGACACAAAAGTTTAGCATTTACCAAACCAGTCTGTAAAAACATCATAGCCAGAAGGAAAAAAAAAATAGCTTGTGGCAAATAAGTCATTTTTTCCTTTAAAATAAAAAATAAACTCCAAAACTATCCCCCTTATTGCATTTTTTTGAAATAATCCGACTGTCTTTAGAGTAACTTCCTTTGAAATCATTTGTGCCTTAACAGTGAGGTTCTACATTAAACATACCATATATGAGAAATTCAAAGTCTTCCACTGTCACTTTTTACATAGATATTAAAATATATATTACTTAAAATATATTACTGGAAAGCTATTTTTAAAATTGATCTTTAATAGTTGTATCAAATGTAAAGCATTAATAAAAATAAAGTAACCAATAATCTATGAAGCTCTTCAACTTTAGGAAATGTTTTACCTATTGTTTTCTCTCAATAGGTATGTAGGTATTGAAACATGGTAGGAAAGATCCCTGCCTATCATCATGTTTCTCAGTCTCTTTGGACTATTTTATAAATTGAGCTGAAAACTACCCTTGGCCAAGTTTTTTACTTAGCACATTGTTGTAATGCAACGGGGAGACTTTTCCCTCCTTGTCATGAAGTCAAACCTCTAGGTTATAGAGGAAAACAACCCTGGCACTGCTCACTGACAGTGAGTTCTAGAAATAAATAGCAGTGTAATGACCAGAGAAAACCTCCTCATTACAACAAATCATTTCACCCCAAGAGTTTTTTTTAAGGACTCTAAGGCAGAAAATGGCAATTATAAGCAATTAGGATGATGACTATCAGGTCATTAATATGTATGAATTTATACCTTCACCTGGAAGGCAATGAGGTCTTCCTTTGGCTATTTAAATCTGAGATAATTTCCTAAAACAGCTACATCTGTGCGCCTTCCCAGCCCATGCAAGTATACTTTCCCTACCCCAAGAAAAATTACACATTTGTCAGACCTTATTATTTAAAATGTTACATGGGATACCACAGATAGCTTCAGTATCTTGAGCACAGGAGTTAAACAATAAAAGCAGAGCAAACAACTCCAGGTTATTTGGCTTTATTTTCTATTTAGAAGGATGGAGCATTTAAGATTCAGGGAGCCTTCTTTACTAGATGACTCATAACATTCACAAGCGAGACTGAGATGATACACTGTTAATGCTCCTTCTCCAAGGTGACCTGCAGTGGGAGGTATCTGAAGCACACCCCAGAGGCGTAAGCATCAGGCAAAATGGCTGACCAGTCACTCAAAACAGTGCAACTTAATACCAGAAAAATAAATTTAGCACTTACCAGATTGAATCGGATGGTAAATTCTGAAAACCTAAACTAAACATTGCTTTAAAGGTACCGGAGTACCATACTTTAATAATTCAATGATTTTCTTGTTCCTTCTGCCTTAGTTTCAAGAGCCAGATCATAATTTTTTCTTCCTGTTCAGCTCATGACTTTCAACTTGAAACCAGTTTTGAAACAAACTGATAAATAGACTGTATTCAATTTACTACCAACCTAAAAGAACCTAACTATTCTTTCATTCGGTCAATATTGAGGCAGTGTACCTAGTTGACAATTTCTGTTTTAGTGGCATTAATAAATGCAGATATTTTATTAGCTGCATATTATAGTACTTCTTAAGAAAATCTGGTGAACAGTAAATCTTAAGACCATTTGCAAGAGCCTGGGTCAAGATGAAGAGGCACAATATGGTTTGCTCTCTAAATGAACTTGAAAATCCCTGATGCCTTTCCTCCTTTCCTGATTAGTCTATCCATCCTCAGATAAAGGAACTATGGAGGAGAAACTTTCTATTTCAGGAATTGTGCAAAGAAGAAAAGCCACTTTAATCAACCCAAACTGGTAACTGTTTAGCATGTGGTCAGTTTTAAAACTCTCAACTTCCAGCACGCAGACCAACCCTCAGTCTGCCACTAAAGTGGGGAGTGCAGAAGCTGCGCATGGGAAGTTTTAACCAGCAATGTCTTTTACCCCCTCCTCCCCCACTACCACAAATTACCCAGGGTACTGAAAGTTTGGGAACAGAACCATGGTTTCTGTTTCTTACTGGTTCTTGGCTGGAGAACTTAAACCTTATCCCTGGATCCTTGCAGCTTTCATTTCTCTTAGCTATGTGTGTGCTGAAAGAAAAAGGGAAGTTAGAAGGACACATTGTCTTGGCTGAAACAAGAACATAGATATACATTAGTCCTCTATTTGCCTTGGGCCACAAAAAAAAAAAGAACAAAAACCCACAGAAAAATAGTGAAGTAATGAGTTTCTTATTGAGTTTGAAAATATTTAAAGAGTGTATAACGTTGAGGGGAGGAAAGGGTAGCAGAATGGTGATGAAGCAAAGATTATTACTGCTACTTTCTCCTAATCTGGAATGTGACTTAACTAACAAGTTTACACTGTTCTGCATGTTGTAAATATCACATTCTGAATATTAAGTACAACTACAACTGTACTAGGTTACAGTAGTATTTTACTTTACACACTTGAAATGAGAAAACTTGAAATCAATATGCAAATGATGCACATTGACAATACCCGATTTTAAAATATGAAATTCTGGTAAACTGTAGGCTTAATGTTTTTTTAACCATGACCTAAATATATGTACTAGAAAATTATTTAGTCACTTGATACAGGCTTTTAAAAAAACAAAAAGAACATTAAAAAAAAAAAAAAGAATAAACAACAAAGCTTTGGAGGTAATTTCTTTCCTTTCTAGATGTTCCCTTAGCCATTCACTGAAGCCCCTTTACATTAGAAATTTCTAGTGCATAGACAGCAGTAATCCAAAACAAGGGACATATTTTCTAAAACAGGAGAAGTGTCTGACTTTTATTGTATGTGTGTATGCATATATGTCTTCAAAGTAACATAAGATTACTCCATACTCCTCTGATGCCTGGGAGGTCAAATATTGCATTTATGAGCTTTACTACTGCAGCAACAGCTGACTACAGAACATTAGGTAATGGATTGGGAAAGAAAGAGGCTACCTTGTTTCTAATGTTAAAATCCTTTCCCCAAGTTCTTTATGTTCAGTTTCGTAACCTTTACTCCCGTTCCCAGCAAAACACATAGTTCAAATCACCCCATCACTAACACTTTCCTGTTAATTTTATACTAGTATTTCAAACGTATTTCTAAACTCCCATGACTAAATACTTGGATTATTGCTGGAACTGTTGCCTTGCCCAGGCTATGGCAACATAAGGGGCCAGAGAGGCATCCTCTTCATGGACCACATTCACTATTTTAGGGCAGGGGCGTGGGAATAGGGAACAGCAGAGACCCACAAAATGCATGCAGAATGCTTGGCAATATGTGAGCCAAGAACCAAGTTAGAGCTTTCAGAGTTTGAAGCACTAGCTGTGAAATTAATACCTTATAAAAAAAATTGAACTTAAGAAGGTTCCATCTAAGGTAAAGGGACTGAAGAAACCCTGAATCCATATTCTGGAAAGGCTGAATAATCCACGTAAAATGTACAGGTAGATGGTCAAGACATAATCAGTATGAATGGTCATTACTCCAGACCATTTGTTCACTCCTTCCTTGCCTCTTAGGAAAGGACAGAAGGGAGACAAGCTTCCTTTCACCATGCATGGCATTAAACTTTTCTCAGAGTCACATAAAGTAGAACATAAAGTTGAATTAAAAGTAATACATTATTACCTAAACACTTGGAAAAATAATGTTAAAACAAAATGTGACATATTTACATGATTTTGTAAGTGCAAACTTGTCACAAATTCACAAAGTCTTGCTTGACTTAGACTTACTATACAAGGTGCTCTTTCTCTAAAATGTAAGATCTGTACTGTTTTCCTGATTAACATTTGTCTCTTGACAACTAAAATCTACTTGTTTATTTCTGTGATTCTAAAAGGACGCAAAAAACACATCTTGTCAACCTTCCCCTTCCTGCCTCCTTTACAGTGTGTTCTCTTTCTCGTCTTGTTACCGAACAACAAGGCAGGAGACACATAGTTTAGAGGGGCCAATGCAGTCATCGTGGCAGAAAGCTCCACACCCCTTGCACATGATCATGGCTTTCAATCGGCAGTAACATTTCGAAGGCGTGTCCTCTATGCTGTTCTCTTCAGGAAATGCCTGAACAGGAATGGTCTGGCCATGGCTGCTGGGATTCATAGCTTGGCTAGCAGGGATGGTAGTGACAGTCACTGAAAAAGACATGACATCACCTACGTTGCTAGATACCTGGCCACAGTCAGGCAGCATCCCTGGTATAGCAGAGTTATGGTCCATGTCAGATGAGGTGGAGACATTGATCATGCCCCTGTAGCTTGGCCCAATCTGTGTGGGGCTTCCATATAGCTTTGGGGTTTGCAGTGGTGGAAGGAGGAGAGGCTGATGGGTGGGACTGTCTGCAGGTGGAGGAAGAGCAGTGGAGTTGAAAATCTCAGGGCTGCTATGCACTGTCTTACCTCTCACGGCATGAGCCATTTGCTTCTGTGCTGCCTGAATAAAATCTCTGGCTAGGGTCTTTTCATCAAATGTTTGGCCTCTAGTGAACAGATAATTCTCCTTGCTTAAAGTGGTTTGCTCATGCACTGGTGTCTCTGCCTTCACATTCTTTTTAGCTAAACAATCAGTGGATAGGGTTTCTCTACTGTGGGGTCCTGAACTTGCTTCACACTTGCCAGAACTCTGGGGAGCCTGGGGCTCCTCCTTCACCATGACAGATTCTTGCTCATCACCAGTACTTTCCTCATCAGTATCTTCTTTGCCGCTGCTATTATTTCCTGTTTCATTTTTACAGTCTGTATATCCCATTTTCAAGGCCTCAGTGGGGCTACTTAGACAAAAACGATCTTCAGGGTTTACAGAATGGGTCCTCCTAAAGCTCTCTGAACCCCGGCCATAGGTGGAAATGTTAAGTAAGTAGTGACCTGCCATTGCAGGCTTCGAAGTCCTTCTGCCAGCAAAACCCAGCATAAACCGCTGGCTTGTGGAGATGTCTTCTAACTGGAAACCTGAGTGAGTAAAATTAAACTGGGAGGGCTGCACAAATGAGAGAACATTATGCCTCTGAATATGAACCCCTTGGATGAAAGTCTGAAGGATCTGATCTTGGGTTGCTTTACTCAGTCCTTCTTGGTGTGTATCAATGCTAGAGTCCCTCAGATCCTTACCTGAAAAGAGCTGAAGGGGTCTGGGAATCTGGTGGAGATGCTTACTTTGCAAGGTTTTACCCAGTTGTGGGATAGCTGAATGAGAAGGCCTCTCATGAACTTCCTCTCTGGTGCTGTTTTCTGTTATGTTGGTGCCTGTGGGTGCTCCTATCCCTATTTCTTCTTTTGCAGTCAGTGGAACAGTTTTCATTTCAACTTTGGTGAGCGGTTTAGGCAGAATTTGCTCCATGGGAACATCTTTGCCCTGGAGCAGCTGAGTGACCAAAGGATTATTAGCAGGGATACTAGAGCTTGGCCGTGAAATGGGTCCATTCATATTTGAAGAAGTTCCTGGAGTTTTAAGGCTAGAATCTGCTGGCAAAGTGCTTGAGGATGAAGCTGATACGGTAGATGCTAGAGTTACATTGACCTGGGGTATAGAAACCTTTTCTAAAGCGGCTGCTATTAATAAAGATGTTAAAGGGGAAGAAGTCATATCCACTGAAACCCTGGAAGTTGTCTCTGCTGAGGCTGAAGGGTTTGGTGTATTCTTACTAGAACTCGCTTTGGGTTCAACTGTGCCATCAGCTGCAAAATGAACAGGTGAGGCACCTGAGATTAGAGCAGGACCTGTTGGAGTAGGAGGTACTTTCTCCTGCCAGCAATGACTGGGCCCTTGTGGGTGACTAAGAGAGGCCACTGTGGCTGCTGTCCTGGTGGCATTCAGTTTCTCAATATTCAATTTCCCGAAAGCTGGTGGGGGTGTGTTAGTGTGAGCTGGTGATGGGACACTTGTGCATGCTCCACTGATGGAGGATATTGGAGGCACTGAGGGGGTTTGCTGTAGTTGTGCTCCAGAGACACTATGAGGCTGTGCCGGGCATGGGGTCTTGGTCTCAGACTGGGACTGAGTCTCTGAACCACAGGGTAAAAGCTCTCTCGTACCTCCCCTGCTTCCAGTTCCTGCCAGTTCCAGTGTGGGGCCCTTTCCAGTTTCTCTGATTCTGTCTGAGTCTGGACTCCCTCCTCTAGCAGTTTTCCTTTCACCATCCTCTCCTGGACCTTGTCCACCCCCTGGGCCAGGTCCTGGAATGGTCCCTCCAACTGAGGCGGCTGCAGCAGCTGCGGCGGCAGCGGCGGCTGCTGCCCTCTGTGCTTTGACCAGCTGGGCTTTTGCTTTGATGTCTGCAAGAGTTCTGGCTCCTGTTCTGTTAGGACTAGTGATGGAGATTGGAAAACGAGCCCTGGGAGAGACCTGCGATGTAGGAAACAGCATGGGGGAGATTCTGGAGACCGGGATCTGAAAGAAGTAGGGGGGAAAAAAAACCAACAGAGCTTAGTTTTCATTTACAAGAATAATAAAACTTCATTAACACTTACATTTTCAGAGTATGATGAACACTACAACACCTGTGACCAAGATGGGAAGTCTCTGATGAGAGACCAAATCATGCACACAGCAACACAATTTTGCTTCTAGGGTCCTTCCACCTCCTCTCCTGGTGCCAAAGACTCTCCTCCCTCAACATCCATTCCCACTTCAAATCCCCATACCTCTTCTCAACTCTCTCCTAATGTCACAACTACTAATCTTTTTTTTTTTAAATCCTCACCTGAGGACATCTTTGCATCTATCTTTAGATAGAGCGGGAGGGAGAGAGGGAAGAAGAGAGAGAGAGAGAAACATCGATGTGAGAGAGACACATCAAGTGGTTGCCACCTGCAGGACCCCAACTGGAGCCGGGGACAAACCGCAACTGAGCTTTGTGCCCTTAGTGGGAACCGAACCCGGGACTCTCTGGTCCACAGGCCGAAGCTCTAACCGCTGAGGCAAACTGGCCAGGGCATCAGTATCTACATTATAAAAAGTGTAAGTGAGAGGAGAAAGAAATAGAAAGAGAAAAGTAGGAAAATGCAACTGTCTTATACTACTTCTTAGCTTTACTACTGAGGTTCAGGAGAAAAGTCTTGCTTCTTCTGTTCTATCTGCACGCATGTGCGTGAACGCATGCATGCACAGTTAATTATTATTATTTTTAAATCCTCACCCGAGGTTATTTTTCCATTTATCTTCAGATATAGTGGGAGGAAGGGAGGGAGCAGGAGGAGAAAAGAGAGAGAGGGGGAGAGGGAGAGGCGGGGGGGGGAGAGGGAGAGGCGGGGGGGGGGGGGCGGGCAGAGATTGATATGAGAGAGACCCATCAATTGGTTGCCTCCTGCACGATCCTGACCAGGACCGGGAACCAGACCAAAACCAAGGTACATGCCCTTGACCAGAATTGAACCCGCGACTCTTTGATCTGCAGGCTGACACTCTAACTGCTGAGCCAAACTGGCCAGGGCTGCATGCATGCACAGTTAAGCGCACAGGGTGAATTATCTCAAATTACAGCGGTTTCTAGATTGCACTAGAAGGAAGAGAGTGTGTGTGTGTGATTCACAAGAACACCCCACTCTGTCCATCCACATAAGGGAATATATATGTAATATATATAATGTTTACCAGTCATTCTCATCCCTGTCTGGCATTATACTTAAACTGTGGAGCTTTTGAAAAATAAAAATTTACCAATAGAATCCCTAGCGGGGAATATACTTTTTAAAAAAGCTTCTTGTGAGATTCTGATGCATCATCAAATTTGAAACCACCAATTTTCATATAAAATAGCATATCTGGGAGGAGGGTGGGGAGACTGGGTGAAAAAGTGAAGGGATTGACAAGTACAGTTTGGTAGTTACAAAATAGTCATGGGGATATAAAGTACAACATAGGAAGTACAGTCAATACTGTAATAACTATGTATGGTGCCAGTCGGGCACTGGAAATATCAGGAAGAAAACTATAAAGTATATGATTGTCTAATCACTATGCTGTACACCTGCAACTAATACAAAATAATACTGAATGTAAGCTGTAATGGAAAACATTAAAGATTTTTTAAAGAATAAAAAAAAGAAAATATATCTTAAAATCTAAACCTCATAACCCGCCCTGGCTGGTTTGGCTCAGCGGTTAGAGCGTCGGCCTGCGGTCCAGAGAGACCCGGGTTCGGTTCCCGCTAGGGGCATGTACTTCGGTTGCAGTTTGTCCCCGGCCCTGGTTGGTCGTGTGGGTGGCAGCCACTCGATGTGTCCATTTCACGTCGATGTTTCTCTCTCTCTCTCTCTCTCTTCCTCTCTCTCCCTCCCACTCTATCTGAACAAAAAATGAAAAAATGTCCTCGGGTGAGGATAAAAAAAATAATAATAAAAAAATAAAAAATAAATAAACCTCATAACCCTACAATTTAAATACAATCATTATACAATAAACTAATTAAAAATTCATTAAGACATAAAAAAATGCTATATCTGAAAGAAACCTGATTCCTGTTTGAATAATACTTTGAGAGCTACTGCAATTAATTAGAATGTATCAAGATAGCAGTTAATAGAGTTTAAAGGAGCAAAAACCTCTTACAGATGTTATGGGACATTTAACTTAAAAAAAAAAATTAAGCCCTAGCCGGTGTGGCTCAGTTGGTTGGAGCGTCATCCCATACACTGAAAGGTCGAAGGTTTGACTCCTGGTCAGGGTACATACCCAGGTTGCGGGTTTGATCCCCAATTGGGGTACGTACGAGAGGCAACTGATTGATATTTCTCTCTCTTTCTCTCCTTCAAACTTCTTCTTTCTAAAATCAATAAAAACATATCCTTGGGTGAGGATTAAAAAAATTAGGCCACTAAGTTCTAAGAAAATGCATGTCATCTTTCTGAAACTCCTTAAATTAAGAATAAAGTTACTAAAGATTGTTCATTATTTGCAGTACCCATTTCTCAAAAGGTCAGCAGTCCTGAAAAACTGATTTTCTCTGTCATTCAGATGTTAGAGCTGTGAGCTTGTGTAACAGTTGTCAGAAAGTCCATATATTTTACATCATGAGATATACCTAATCTCTCTTAAAGCTGAATCCATTTTACATCTAATTGCCCACAGTATTTTAGAAGTTGCCCACAGTAAGAAAAAAGCAACTGGATCACTAATACAGGGGGAAAAAATAGAGGAAACTAAAAAATTAAATACAAGAAAGTAAAAGCACAGCTATTTAGGGGAATTGTATATAGGGACAAATAACCTTGCATTAGAATAATCTTGAGAGTAACAACATACCTAGCACAATATATGATATCTATCATAATGACTGAAAATCATTAATAGCATGTTGAATAAATAAGGGCAATCATTAAACGTGATTAAAAAGTTTCAATACTTATTAATATAATTTTCAGTTATTTATGTAAATAGTCCTATTACCTGTTTATGTGTAATAAATGAGATATCATACTTTCTTTTTAAGTACAAAACTACTCCAAGTTGTTAGGCACTGTAGTAATTTAACTTTTACTGAGAAGCCCTACCTACCATGGTATAGAAAAGGAATTAAGATTTTTTTCTTTTGAAATCTATACTGAATGGGAAAAAAATACAACGTGTGTTGGAGTTCTCTCTCTTTCTCTCTATGTGTGTATATATATGCACATACACAATATATTATAGATATGCATGTATCTTATAACAAATATGTGCACATACATACTTTTTTTTTTATCCTCACCCGAGGACATTTTTCCATTTTTTGTTCAGATAGAGTGGGAGAGAGAGAGAGAGGGAGAGAGAGAGAGAGAGAGAAACATCGATGTGAAAGGGACACATTGAGTGGCTGCCTCCCGCACGACCCAACCAGGGCCGGGGACAAACTGCAACCGAGGTACATGCCCTTAGTGGGAACCGAACCCGGGTCTCTCTGGACTGCAGGCCGATGCTCTAACCGCTGAGCCAAACTGGCCAGGGCCACATACATACTTTTCAAAAAAAATTTTTCTTTATTGATTTTAGAGAGAGAGGAAGGGAAAGGGAGAGAGATGGAGACATCGACTGGCCGTCTCCTGCATTGCCCCCCATTGGGGATCGGGCCCACAACCTGGGCATGTGCCTTGACCTGGAGTGCAACTGGCAACCTCTTGGTGCATGGGTTGACGCTCAACCAGTGAGCCACACCAGATGGGCATGTTTTGTTTTTTTTTCTTTATTGATTTTAGAGAGAGGAAGTGAGAGGGAGAGAGAGAGAGAAACATTGATGAGAGAACATTGACTGGCCGCCCCTGCATGCCCCCCACTGGGGATCACGCCCACAACCTGGGCAAGTGCCCTGACCAGGAATCGAACTGGCGACCTCTTGGTGCATGGGTCGACGCTCAACCACTGAGCCACACTGGCTGGGCCAGATGGGCATGTTATAAATTAAGCTTTGTCTAAGAAAGTGGGATTTGAGATACAGTCTAAGGTAAAATTACAGTTACTATGACAACTTCTGGTAGAAAGTCTTTTGGGGGCAGATGAGGAAGGAAAAGAAAGTAAAAGGAAAAAAGTTAAATAGTTTTAATTTAAGTTTTATTAAAAGTTAATAGTGTATTTAAGTTTTTTGTGTTGAGCCTCTTCCGATTAGCAGACTATGATGTAATTCAGCCTCTTTATAGATGAGGAAATAAAAACGATGGCTCTCACCATGTATCATTTATATAAAGTAAAACCTAAACTGTAACTCAGCTCTCGGGTCTAGAGATTAGTTCTGACTGATATTCATTTTAATATTTTTAAAAGAATAGAAAAAATAATTATCGTATATCAGAATATCTGGCAAAGCATGACAGAATAAGTTAACGGTAGAAATTACCAAAAAATAAGGAAAGCTTCCTAACTACTGAAATCATAAGTCTTAAAAATAAAAAGCAATGAGGAATGTTACACTATTAGTAATAAGAAGCAAAATGAGAGTAAGGAGTCACATAGAACATGAAATGAGTCAATTAGTAGTAAAAGAATGTTTCCATAGGTTATTTCCTGACAGAACTAACTTTGATTCACCTAAGTTAAATAAAAAAGAGTGGGTAGCATTGGCTGGTTTGGCTCAGCGGTTACAGCGTTGGGCCCAGACCAAAGAGTTGCAGGTTCGATTCCAGTCAAGAGCACATACCTCAGGTGTGGTTCAGTCGTCAGCCTTGGTCAGGTCATGCAGGAGGCCACCAATTGATGTGGCTCTATCACATCGATGTTTCTCTCTGTCTCTCTCTCCCTCCCTCCCACTCTATCTAATAATAAGTAGAAAAATATCCTCAGGTGAGGAATAAAAATAAATAAGTGAATGAATAAAAGGACTGCAAACTAATATTAAGCTCAAACCCGAGTATTAATAAACCTTTAGATCAAAATTAAAATCGTGTTTGTGTTTTCAAAGGTACACCACTGACTGGATGCAGTCTTTATATACTAAGAGACATTACTATAGGAATTTGAAAGATCTGACACATAGCAATATAAGGTTAAAATGGAAATTAATGACATACCCTAAGCAGTAGAGCTTAGCAAAACTAGTCCATCTTACCAAAGTCCTTCAAGTAACACCAGTGTTGACTCATGGTAGCCACACACATTTCCTTTAAAAGGATGGAACTAAACTTTGCTTTCCACACCCACACATCAAATCAGTTATGGCAGTAAGAAAAAGGCCAAGGTACACTAAAATATCATGGCTCTTGGTACAAATATATGATATTTTGATCACACCAAAGGCCTCATGTTTATCATTATACTTCTTATTTTGCCATATGAGACAATAATTTTCGTAACTGTCTTAAGATATAAGAGTAGCCAGCAGAGGGATGGGTGGAAGTGGTTTACATCAGATATCCAGGTACCTTACTTAGTCAAACAACAGTTAAATGTGGTCTTATATGAATATGTACAACTGCTTCTGCATTAAAAAATACCACAAATTACTTGAAATTTGGTAGGTATGACCAAAAACTCCATGTTCAGGCCATCTCTTGCTTTCAGTTCTTCCCATTCGCTTACCTTGAGAGGTGGTACTTTTCGCACTTGGATCCTGTCCCCTCTGTTGAGAAAGGGCTGTGGAGAGACATGAAATGGCTGTTGGTGCTGGCGATTCTCAGTGACACGTGGCCTTTTCTCCCAGCTCACAGGGGCCTCTTCTTGGGTGAGAGATTTCCTCTTGAGGCTTTCTGGGCTGTGATCAACTAGAATTAGTGAAGGCTCTTTCATAGTGGTCTCCTGTGGACCTGCTTCTATCATGGGCTTCATTATTGGTTTCTCCACTCCAGGACTCTTGGGTTTATTTGGAGACTTAACTAAAGCTTCTTGGCTTTCATTTTTATTATAATTAGAAGCTGTAGTGAGATGATTTTCTTTCTCAGACTCCTGTTCAGCAGAGGCAATTGGCTTTTGCCCCAAGACATCCTCATCCTTTGGGCACTTGATGGGAAGAATGCTGCTAAGTTCATTTGTATCTCTAGCGGAGGAAAGCAGAGGCTCTGTGGATTTAGAGATTGGCTGCACTTTATCTTGGCTTTCATGCTCTTCTTTTCTGACTGGTGATGTTATATGCATTACTTCTTCTTTAGACTCTACCGGGGGAATTACAGGGACTATACTGACAGGAGAGGCCTCTGAAGGAAGCATGGATTTTGGTTGATCAGCTGGGGTTTTCTTCACTTTGGGATCGCTGAGTGAAGCTGTCAATTTCTTTGAATCCTCAAGGCTCAAGCCAGAACTAGATGGTGGAAGAAAGAAATATTCTAGTTGAGAAATGGCCCATGTTATTGAAAGCATTATGAAATAATGGCATAACGCAATGCCTAGAAGAACCAGACACACAATAGGTATTCTTCATATAATATCATTATTATTATTATTGAAGGTTCTGGAGCAAGTGATTGGATTCAAATCCTGGCTCTGATACTGACTACTCATGTGATATTAAGTAAGTGACTAGCCTTCTATACCTCAGTTTTTTCAACCGTGCACTGAGGTTAATCATTTCACAGTGTTGCTATGATCAATGACTAAGTTAATACATATAAAGTACTTAGAATAGTACCTAGTCCATAACAAAAGTTCAAATAATGTTAATTATTATTATTACTTCCTGTTATAAAGGGGCCACACTGTTTGGAGACATGCATCACAGACTACCCAAAAGGGAAGTGAAAGAAGGCCAAGACCCATGTACCCTGAGATTGTGGGTTAGACTGTGATCAATTCTACTCTGCAATATCCGTAGAATGACTAGCCCAAAAAAACCTGAGAAACCCTGAGGAGATAGTAGGAGAGTTGGCTGTCAATGTTCTCCAGAGAATGAGAATTACAACTCTGAGTTTTTGAAAAGCCTATTTAAATTTTGCTTGTTACAGCTCTATACTCCTGATATCCAGTGCCTGTGAGCTACCCTGGGAACTGAAGGCCAATTGGGACTTCCATAGTGTGGCTTAAGAGCTAGGCTACTCTATAGGGGTCACTAGAGATTCTTTCTAATGTTTTAGAATGCTGTTTAATGGAAAGCATTGGTGGTTCAGTTTTAGAATTCTTCCCTCCTACTTGGGAGACCTGGGTTCCATTCCCAGCCCACGGGTTCAGTTTCTGGTCTATGCATTCTAGAATACTGTTTAACAGGCAAAAAAAAAGGCAGCCCTCTTTGGTGACTTCAAATAATCAGTAGTGGGCCTCTGAGATGAAAGGGCTAAGGACAAAACTTGACAGTAATAAAAAAAAAAGGTCCTTCTATAAAAGCAGGCAGAAAGTAAGAGCTGAAATCTGAAGGATCCAAGAACTGCTGTAATGCTCTATCTGGCTAACGAGGAGAGAATGAACAACATTTACTCAATACCTGATATCTGTAAAAATGGTCTAAACTGTACACAAACCATCATTTCTACAAAAGAACTCAAAGCTCGTACCGAGAATATAGAAAAATCAGTATATGAGACTCTTAATCTCAAAAGGAATCATTTCCTAAATGACCATGAAGGGGGTCAATAAACACTACTTGGAGATAAGGAAGAAAGCCAATAGTTTTCAAGCTGTGGTTATAGAGGCTCCTTAAGGGCTGCTGTTAGGTATGCAGAAGGAAGGAAGGGAGGGAGATTAACAAACAAATAAGACTGGGTGTTCACAATCCTATTTCAAACAATACAGCTCCATTGTCACCTATTTATTTACTTTTTTTTTTGGTTAATACTCACCCAAGGATATTTTTCCATTGATTTTTTTTAGAGAGAGTGGAAAGGAGAAAGAGAGAAACATCAATGTGTGAAAGACACATCAATTGGCTGCCTCTCACATGACCATGACCAGGGCCAGGGCTGGAACTTGCAACTGAGGTATATGCCCTTGACTGGGAATTGAACCCGTGAACCTTTTTGGTCTGCAGGCTGACACTCTAACCACTGAGCCAAACCAGCCAGGGCCATTGTCACCTATTTAAATGTCCCCCATTAAGACTTCATTTGGATTTTTTTGTTAGAAAAAAACTGATTTGGACTACAGCCTCTTCAGAATAAGACATATCTTGTTTTAGCTATATACATCTCCCAGAGTGACTTCAACAGAGGAGAGGCTATTTAATTAAACATTGGATATAATAGTCCTTATTATAGGATTCCTTAGTGATTCTGGATAAGTTATCATGTTGTAGGACTTTTAAAAAAATCTTTATTGTTAAAAGTGTTACAGATATTGTAGGATTTTCTCCCAGATATTGTAGAATTAAAATTAATTACTATAAGAAATATACAGAACTTCAGTATTCTTATATTTTATAAAGCTACTGGAAGAAAAGCCAATCTAGTAAAAAAAAAAAAAAAGAGACTCTAATTCCAGATAATTAAAATCTTTTTTTTTTTTAAAGAAACCATTCTACCCACAATGGTAACATTTTAAGAGTTAAAGATTATGAGTAATCCAACTCTGTGCACTTGAGATTCATAAAGAGAAAAAATTTTCTCAGTAAAGAAGAATTGCGAAAAAATAGAAGGAAATAGAGGACTAGATTTTCTAGGACCGTAATAAGATAAAGTACCACATGACATATAGGAATCAACAAAATCTATCTTGATATTACCTTTGACCATAGTAGCTTTCAAAGAACTGTTCTTTCCATGGCTCTACTTTTTTCTCCTTCTCAATCTCTTGTCGAATTCTCACTTGCATTTCAGGTGTAAACTCACCTATAATGTTAAAAAAAAAAAAAAAAATCAACAGAAAAATGCTGTTTGCCACTTTTAATTATTTGTAAATCATGAAGCAGTCAGAATACTGTTCTGTGAAAGAACAAAAATTTGCCCAAATTCCTCACTGTAAGAGTACCTAAGTGCCATTAAGTGAAATAAAAATACTTGCATACCACTCCATGTAGTTTTTAGTATGCACCTCTTCTCTGGTCTTTCCTTGTAGTACTTCCCTCCTGCTCCAAACATATTGCTCCCTACGAATTTCTTTTATCACTAACCTTGAATTTGTTATTGCTTTCCACTGGAAAAATACTCATGAGCTTTCAGTAAATAATGCCACTGAGCATTTTATTATTTTAAAGTTGTTTCTCTAAGGCAACTTGTCCTTTAGGCTTTCTCTCTCTAACTGCATAATGAATACCTGTGGTCCTGATTAGAGGCATCTGAAGTTATAGTAAAAAGGTAAGAAGTTGCCCTGGCCGGTTTCGCTCAGCGGTTAGAGCATCGGCCTGCGGACCAGAAAGACCCGGGTTGGGTACCCGCTAAGGGCATGTACCTCAGTTGCAGTTTGGCCCCGGCCCCAGTTGGGGTTGTGTGGGTGGCAGCCAGTCGATGTGTCTCTCTCACATTGATGTTTCTCTCTCTCTTTCTCCCTCTCTCCCTCCCACTCTATCTGAAGATAAATGCAAAAAAAAAAAAAAAAAGGTAGGAAGTTACTTTGGAGTTGTCAGTTTTCTAACTGTACCAAGGCACGCAAGATGCCAAAGACCAGTTGCTCTGAATATGCCATTTATTTGCATACACTACCAACCACCACAATCCTTCAGCAGAGAACAGTCAATGTGCTTGGCAGGCAACTTTCAAACTTGTGGCTCAGAAAGGCTGCTCCCTTTTATACTCTAATACCCAGGACACTAGGAAATAAGAGGTGGAAATGGCAGATGACGTTTAAAACCTCCTGGGAGTAAGAAGAGGAAAAGAAAATGTTTTAGAGAACACTGAAAATCACAGTCCTGAGCATGTGAGTAGGAAAAGAAGAATTTGTCTGTCAGAATGCAACCCAGACCATGTGCTCTTTTGTTGAGTCTACTGTGCATAACAGAAAAAGGAATAAGAGTATTGAATGTACTGAACTCTGTTCACATGTGTACAGTGTTCAGTTTTTGCTGCTCAAAAAATATAATCACATGACTATAGGTACAGCAGTGACTGCTCATATGGAAAAAAAAAAGTAACACTGATAGAGATCAAGGTATCATGGTTAACAATACAGTTGTCTCTCGCCACTTCGTGCTTCGACTTTCGCAGCTTCACTCTATCGCGTTTTTTTCAAATATATTCATTAAAAAGTTGATCGAGACAGTGAAAATGATAAAGAGCGTGCTTGGTTGTCTGAGTCAATTATACACCCCTGTATTACAATTACAATTAAATTTACTGTACGTATGGACTGTAGGCCTATGTATTCGAGCACCCCAGGAATCCTTCAACGCCAGGTGCAACCGCTAGAGTCTGGAACGGATTAACTGTGATAAAGGAGGGACGACTGTACCTACTTTTAAAAAATGGGGGATTGGAAGTCACAGATCCTTTACCAAATTACTCTTCAAGAAAGGCACTGGTAATGGGTATGTTTTAAAGTGCTTGTGTGATTTCAATTCTTTCAGAAAAGAAGGGGTCTCTGCTTAAGGAAATCTTTAAGAAAGAGAAAGGACCCAAGTAATCAGCAAGGGATCCCTTCTACACAGAATTTGTTCTAGAAAGAAAAACAGGAAAGGAAAAGTCAACAATTGCAGTGAACAATGCAGATATTAATTAGCTGGTCAATTAACTCTGTCAATCATCTGACAAAAAGTATACAATAAATAGCATTCCTAATGCTCTCCTGAATAAATGTATTTACTTTAAAGCTTTTCACACAAGTTTTAATACAATCAGTGGTTTTAATAATGGCTGCATATTAGAATCACTTTGGGTAACTTCAAAAGAGACAGATGCAAGATGGCGACAGATTAGGTGGAAACTACACTCACCTCCTCCTAGGACCAAACTGGAATTACAACTAAAATATAGAGCAATCAACCTGAATAACCAACTAAAGACTAGCTGAAGGATTTACAGAAGAAGCCACATTACGACGGACATGAAGGGCAGAGACACACAAAAAATGGCCCCATCCCCATGGGCAGTGGATGAGATTCCAGAGGGCTACGCTCAGCTGCAAAGGTTCCCCCTAAGAACTATGGGGTCTCAACCCCAAGCCAGGCACCCCAGCCCAGAGAACCAGAGCCAGGAAGAGGTGGTTCACATAACATCTGGCTATGAAAATCAGAGGAGATTCTGTCCACCGGAGAGAGATGGTGTCTGCTAGAGACACAGGCATGCTCTTAAAGAGTCAAAATCTCATTTGCAGCCAAAACCCTGGGCTCCGACAGAGGGAGGGTGGAACAGACTAGAGTCTCATGAGGAGAGACTGGGGTTTGTGGCTCTGGGAAGAGAGCTAAAGGGACAGCCACCACGATACCTGTGCTGAGACATAAGATACTCTATTCAATAAATGGTATTTGGAAAATTAGACAGATATGTGCAAAAAAAAAACCCAAACTATACCACCTTCTTACACCATACACATACACAAGAATAAACTCAAAATGGATTAAAGACTTAAATGTAATAAGACTCAAAACCATAAAAATTCTAGAAAAAAACATAGACAGTAAAATTTCAGACATTTTTATGTAGCAATATTTTTTCTGATATATCTCCCTGGGCAAGGGAAACAAAAGAAAAAATAAACAAATGAACTACATCAAACCAAAAAGTTTCTGCACAGCAAAGGAAACCACCAACAAAATGAAAAGAAAAACCCACTGAATGGAGAACATATCTGTCAATGATACATCTGATAAATGGTTAATATCCAAAATTTATAAAGAACTTATACAACTTGCCCTAGCTGGTTTGGCTCAGCAGTTAGAGCATCGGTCTGCGGTCCAGGGAGACCCGGGTTCGGTTCCCACTGGGAGCATGTACCTCGGTTGCAGTTTGTCCCCGGCCCCTGGTTGGGTCGTGCGGGAGGCAGCCACTCGATGTGTCCCTTTCACATCGATGTTTCTCTCTCTCTGTCTCTTCCTCTCTCTCCCTCCCACTCTATCTGAACAAAAAATGGAAAAATGTCCTCCGGTGAGGATAAAAAAAAAAAAAAAAAGAACTTATACAACTCAACACTAAAAAAAACAAACAATCCAATTTAAAAAATGGGCAAGTGAGTTTGTGCAGTGTGACGAAGTAGGTGGTGGGATCTCGTTGGTGTCTGACTAGTCCTTTCTGTGCCTTGCTTGTTTGAGCTTCAGCAGAATTGAAAATGGCTGGTGGTAAGGCTTGAAAAGACGCCGGAAAGGCGAAGACAAAGATGGTTTCCAGCTTGCAGATAGCCAGCTTGCAGTTTCTGGTGAGCCAGTATTCCTTGACACCTGAAATCTAGGACAATCAGTCATGGACGTGTGGGCAAGACTGCTGCTGTGCACAGTGCAGACATTTTGAAACACCTCACTGCAGAGGTACTTGAATTGGCACGAAATGCATCAAAAGATTTAAAAGTAAAGTGTATTACCCCTCATCATTTGTAACTTGCTATTCGTGGAGATGAAGAATTGGAATCTCTCATCAAGGCTACAATTGCTGGTGGTGGTGTCATTCCACACATCCACAAATCTCTGATTGGAAAGAAAGGACAATAGAAGACTGTCCTAAAGGATGCCAGGATTTCTTATTATCTCAGGACTCTAAATACTCTAACAGCTGTCCAGTGTTGGTGATTTCAGTGGACTGTATCTCTGTGAAAAACACAATTTCGCCTTTTTGTAATTCTATTTGAGCAAGTAGGAAGTTTAATTAGCTTTCCAACCAACCAAATCTCTGCATTTGAATTTTAACCATATTTGTTACTGTGGCTTCAAAGAAGCTATTGATTCTGTAGTGGGTTTTGATTGAGTTGACTGTTTTTTAAAAATGGTTTGGATTTCATTTTTTTTCTTTTTGATCCTCACCCAAGGACATGTTTTTATTGATTTTAGAGAGAGAGGAAGGGGAAGAGAGAGTAACATAGATGTGAGAGAGAAACATCAATAGGTTGTCTCCCATATGCGCTGGACCGGGGATTGAACCCTCAACCTAGGTATGTGCCCTGACCGGGAACTGAACCCAAAACCTTTTGGTGTACTGGACAACGCTCCAACCAAGCCACCTTGCCAGGGTAAACATTGTTTGGATTTTAACAGTGATGCAAAAGATATAGTAACAAACATTTGGTTTTTGTACAGACATCATTTCCACTCTGGTGGATAAGCTCAATAAATGTCATACCCGCCCACCAAAAGGCTAAAAAAAAAAGGGGCATATGACCTGAATAAACACTTCTCCAAAGAGGAAATACAGATAGAAAATAGACACCCCAATAAATTCAATAAAAAATTTAAAAAGCCCTGGCTGAGTGGTTCAGTTGGTTGGAGCATCGTCCCGTACATCAAAAGGTTGCAGGTTTCATTAACAGTTAGGGCATGTATGGGAGGCAACCAATAGATCATGTTTCTCTCCCTCCCTCCCTCCCTCCCTTCCTCTCTCTCTCTCCCCCCCCCCACCCCCCTTCCTCTGTAAAAATAAAAAATAAAAAACAAGAAAAAACAGCCTGGCCAGTATAGCTCAGTGGATTGAGCACCGTCCCATGGACTGAGAGGTCCCAGTTCCATTACTGGTCAGGGCACATCCCCAGGTTGTGGGCTCGATCCTTGATGAGGGACATGCAGGAGGCAGCTGATTGATGTTTCTATCTCACATCGATGTTTCTCTCTCTCCCTTCCTCTCTAAAAAAAAAAAAAAAAAAATCAATAAAAATATATTTTAAAAAAACAAAATGAAGAAACATATCTTTGGGTGAGGATTAATAATAATAATAATAATAATACAATAAAAAATAAAACATTTACTAAAAAAATTTTTCAAAAAGAAAGAAACACTCAAGCTCAAGCACCATCCTACATCAATAAAAACAAACTCACTGAAAGTGGGTCCTAACTGGCAGTAGTTCAAAAAACACCACTGGTGATTATAATGAGCAGGCAGGGTTAAGAACTGCTAATATGACTGATACTGTGTGCTGTCCAAATGTAATCAATCAATCAATCAATTAATTAATCAATCACTCTTTTATACTTTATAATTTACTCTCAGTAACTTTGTTAGATCAGAATTAGAAGCAAGGCATACATGGCAAACCACTGACCATAGTCAGCAATTCTAAATCATAATCTATATTTATTAAAACACTCTGCCACTAAATTGTATACTTCCAATGGGTAAGTTTTCCAGTATGTAAACATTTTTCAATAAAGCAGTTTTTTAAAAAGGTCTTAGTGATTCTTTTTACTGTTAGTTTTATTGAGGTTGGACAGTAATAAAGAGGTTATCTCACTGCTTACCAAACCATAATTCATAGTACCATACAATAACTCTATTCTACACTCTACTTTTAGGGAGCTTATTAACATTTTAATTCCTAGGAATTAATCTAGAATTACTGAATCAGAATCTTTAGGAATAGGGTCTAAACATATGTACTTTTTAGTTTCCCAGGTGACTTTAAATCCTTAAAAGAAAATATTGTTAAACTCCATCTGGAGCCAAACTTGGTTACACAGGCTCCAGCTAAAAGTCTAGCAATGTATTTCACATAGGATAGCTAGTTCTACCCTATGGAAATACCCTGTCCTTTGCCTTCCAAAATTGTTCAAATACCCATTGAGGCACAGAGGTGCCCATTTGCCCTTATAGGGGCTCCAAGTGCATACACACACTAAAGAGACATAAGGTAGAACACTTACCTTCTGAGAGTCTTTCCTTCCAGCCTTGGGCTGCTGAAGTGAAGAACTCATTGTTAAGGGCTGAGCCATTTAACTTCATCAGACCATCTGGACCAACCTGGGTCAAAGAATAAGCCAAGGAAAGCTTACAAAGAAAGCCAAACGTCTCATGTGAAATTTAACTTTCTTTTCTTTTTAGAAAAGAATATATGAACATTTAATTTTATAGAAACATGACTATATCATACTATGCTGTTCATTATGGACACTTCTCTGTTATAATCTTTTTTTCTAAACAATTTTTTTCCTTTTTACCTCTTTTCCCTTCTTCCTCTCCTTTCAATTCCATTCCCCACTGATTAATTATACTAAAAAAAAAATCTGCAATAAAATAAATACATATGTAAGAGTTTTTCTTCTGAGAGGTTTATTATTTGTTTTATAAAACTGTGATATAGTTATATACACTGCTCTGAATTTTACTTGGCTCATGTAATACATTGTGGAAGTCTCTTCAATCAACTGGTACAGTTTTCCCACCTTTGTAATAATACCTGCATATTAATTGATTGTATAATGTACCTCAATTCATTTACCAATTTCCTATTCATATACACATACTTTGTTTCCCATAATCAACAACGCTGCAATAAACATTCTGGTAAAGATGCATATACTAGTGCTTTTATTTCTATTGGATAGGTTCTGAGAGCAAAGAAATATTTGCGTGTAACTAGATATTATTCTCTAAAAAGGCTGAAAAAATTCACATTTCTATTAGAAATATACGAGCATACCTTTATTTTTTTTTAATCCTCACCTGAGGATATTTTTCTTAAGAGTGGGAGGAAGAGAAAGGCAGAAAAGGGAGACAGAGAGAGAGAAACATCAATGTGAGAGGGACACATCGACTGGTTGCCTCCCACATGACCCCGACCAGGGCTGGGGACAAACCACAACTGAGGTACAAGCCCTTGACCGGAACCGAATCGTGACTCATTGGTCCGAGGGCCAACGTTCTACCACTGAGCCAAACTGGCCAGGGCATGAGCATTCCTTTTAACCTGCAAACAATAGATGTTAACATGCTATTTAATTTTTGCCAACCAAATGGGTCTGAAATGGTAAAAATTCCCTTCATCCTGTCTACTAGAGTGTTGTGCATCTTTACTTTTTTTTTTTAACATTTTTTTTCTTCATTGATTTTAGAGAGATAGGAAGGGAGAGGGAGAAAGAGATAGAAACATCGATGAGAGAAAACATCGACTGGCTGCCTCCTGCATGCCTCCCACTGGGGATTTGGCCCACAACCTGGGCATGTGCCCTGGGCCAGGAATTGAACTGGCGACCTCTTGGTGTATGGGTCGACACTCAACCACTGAGCCACACTGGCTGGGCTCTTTTTTTACTTTTATTGAATATTTTGTATTTTCTATCTTGTAATATGCCCATTTCTATCATTTGCTCATTTTTCTATGAGGCTGCTTATTATTATTATCAGTTTTTGATAACTGTTTACATATTATTCATAGTAAAACTTCACGTCAAAAATATTTCACCCAATCTGTCTATTGACTTGATTTGTGATGTCATGCAAAAAGGTTTTAAGATTATTTTTTATATTACAGATTTTGGATTTCTAATGCTACTTTAAAAACACAAAATCTTATTTAAGGGCATAAAACACAAGATCCGAAAAAACCTGGATGGAAAACCTTATAACTGCCGTTCTCCCCAAAGTTAATATCTACATTCCTATTAAATCCCTATGCAGATTTTTTAGTTAATAAAATGACCTTTATGTTTACATGGAAAAAAAAATTTTAATTGAGGGAGTGGATTGCCTTTTCAATTGCACCTGTAAATGCATACCACATATAGATATATAGAACACAGTAACACAGATGGTATTTCAAACTGTAAAAAGAGATAGTTATATAAATATGTAGTATTGGAACAACTGGTTATTCAGTAGAAAATGAAGCTGAACCCCAATTTCAGAGCAATGCCATATAGCCTGTATTGCAAGCATTTAACTTAGTCACTGTAGCATGAAAGTAGCTACAGACAATATGGAGACTAATGAGAGTGGCTGTGTAACGATAAAACTTTATTTTAAAAAATCAGGCAGTGGGCTGAAATTGGACTGAGAGCTACAGTTTATTGTACTCTAGAGAGTTAACAGAGGGGTAACAGGTTTTCCCATGAGAACAGGTCACCTAACCTTTGTTTAAATATTCCAGTGATGAGCTAGTTACTCCATCACAAGTCAATCCATTCCACAGTTTAACAGCTCCAACTGTTGAAAAATTTATCTCCTTCATATGATAGGACTTCGATATATTTGGAGAAAGGTGTTTTAATCCACTCCTCTCCCTATTCTTTTCTTTGGTTCAAATAATATTTCTCTACTGTTCATTGCTGGGCACTCCATACACTGAAATATAGTTTCCAATGTTTCATCCTAGTAATAACCAGAATTCTTTATGAACACTCCAAATTTCATCTGATAGTGAAGTTATATTTCACTTAATTTGAAATCCATACTCTGCATACATAAGAACAATATTTCTTAGATTACTGTGTGCTCCTCCCATAATAACTTAAAGAGACAGGTCAAGTGACTTCCTATTAAGAATACCCCACAGAGCTCGGCCCGTGTGGCTCAGTGGTTGAGCTTCGATCCGTGCACCAAGAGGTCACCAGTTTGATTCCTGGTCAAGACACATGGCCAGGTTGTGGGCCAAATCCCCAGTGGGGGGCATGCAGGAGGCAGCCAATCGATGTTCTCCATCTCTCTCTCCCTCTCCCTTCCTCTCTCTCTAAAAAAAAAAAATCAATAAAAGAAAAAAAAAAGCACCCCACAGATCCCTGGCTGGTGTGGTTCAGTTGGTTGGGCATACTCCTATGCACCAAAAAGTGGTCAGTTAAATGCCCAAGTTGCAGGATCCATCCCTGGTAGGGGGCATGCAGGAGGCAGCCGATCAATGTTTCACTCTCACATTGATATTTCTCTCTCTCCCTTCCTCTCTAAAAATCAATTTTTAAAATATCTTAAACAAAAATACCCCACAGAATTACACTCTATGGGAAACTGAATAATAGAGGTACTTTTTTTTTTTAATCCTCACCCGAGGATATTTTTCTTTCTATCTTCAGAGAGAGTGGGAGGGAGGGAAAGAGAGAGAAACATCAACGTGAGAGAGACACATCGACTGGTTGCCTCCCACACGACCCCGACCAAAGCCGGGGATGAACTGCAACCGAGGTACACACCCCTGACTAGAACTGAACCTGCGACTCATTGGTACACGGGCTGACGCTCCAACCACTGAGCCAAACCAGCAAGGGCAAGGTACTTTTTAATTCTAAAATTATATGTGACAATCCTCCTTCTGAGAGATAAGGGCCATTAGTCAAAAGACAGTTCTGAGGAACCCACACTGTAGTTCTACACACAGGTCCTCAGTTAGGTCCTATATTATTATTCCCAACCTAATAACCCAACTCTTTTTTTTTTTTTTAAATCCTCACCCCAGGATATTTTTCCATTTATCTTCACATAGAGTGGGAGGGTGAGAGAGAGAGAGAGAGAGAGAGAGAGAAAGGGAGAGGGAGAGGGCGAGGGAGAGGGAGAGGGAGGAAGGGAGAGAAACAAACACACTGACTGGTTGCCTCCTGCAGGGCTGGGAACCGAACTGCAACTGAGGTACATGTCCTTGAACATAACTGAACCTGAGACTCTTTGGTCTGCGGGCTGACGCTCTAACCCCTGAGCCAAACCGGCTAGGGTTAACCTGAGTCTTTAAAAATGATGAGAGCAATCCCTAACAAGATGTTCTCTAAAAACTCTGCCAAAATATCAGTCACTTAAATTGTTCTAAGCAAGAACTGGACATCAGAAAAACTACAGTTTCTTTAAGAAGTGATAAGGTGGGGAAAGCAGTAGCTGGGAAGGACCAGTTTTACTTCTTTGTCCCTATTGCTGGTAGTGTACCTGACTTATTTGGACTCCCTGAAATGGAACCTGACCTACTTTCACATGTGCTGATTCACAGCACTATAAAATTGGTATCAATATGGTCTAGTAGAGAGATGATAGTCAGAATTAGAAAGATTTGGTTTATAGTCAACTGACTATAATGATTTTGTGTAGCTTACTTACTCTCTATTAATCTCTTACTATAAACTAAGGAATATACCTAAGTTCTTACTGTAAATTAGGAAAAACACCTCTCTCTCATCTTGTTTTTATGATTAGAAGGTGGGGTCAATTAGATTACTTAGAACATAGTTAGTTCTAGAAAAAATAATGAATAAAAAAACTTTCAGAACAGAATAAAATTTAGAAAATCATAATGGTCCCATATTCCTTTTACAGAGAAGGAAACAGAAGATCGGAAGGGGAAGTACTTGCTAGTTACGCTTTCCTTGATGAAAGCCTAAGTTTCAGACCTTTACCTGATTCCTGACCAAGCTAAATTTCTCTGGTTCCTGCCTAGACTGTTCCCAAACCTTTGGTCTTTCTTCTAGTTACCTTTCAAAAGATTGTAACTTATATTGTGTTTTTTTTTAAAAGTTATTTATTATGAAAGCAATAAGTATTTGTTTTAGAAAAATTTACCAAAGAATGAAAAATATTAACATTCTTAATCACTTCAAAAAATCCATTGAAAGACCCTTGTTTATTGCCTTACACAAGGCAACTCTTCCTCCTGAATTGTATTCTATAGATGCCTACATCCTACTATGATAGCTAGACAAATTTTACTTTATAATTTTGACAAGAGTGTTTTTTTTTCCCTTTATAAGCTTTACAGGACAAACTATTAAGAAATTTACATAAAAATATTCTAATTTTTGTTTAGTAACTTTGATACCACTTGCTTATAGGTATGAATAAAAAGCTAATTAAAAAGACAATGAGTTCTAAAGGGGATGAGTGAAGAAAGTGTCAGAAGCGTTATAAAATTGCTTATGCTTGAAATCACACACCTGTCGATCCACCTCTGGAAGTAGTAAAAGCAGTCGCTGTTGGCAATCTCCAGGAAGGACTGAAAAAGTGTGCTTGTTGATCAGTGCTCGAAGATTTGTATTAACAAGAATGGAGTCTGGTGTCTCAACATCAATTTCAGCACATTTAGTTCTTTTCATTTGCCCTACAAAAATATGAAAAAGAATCATTTAGGCTTCTTTCAAATTCCTGTTTCTATCTAAACTACAGCTTGCTCTGCAGTGCAAAAACAAACAAACAAACAAAACTGTGGTTGTAAGTACTTTAAATATCACACTGTGAAGAAGGTAACACTTAAGGCTCTTAGAAATTTCTTCTAAGACTAACAAAGCAAGTTTTGTTCATTCATAAAGTTTAAAAGAATATAATTTATCTTGTCTGTAAAAATAGAACAAGGTCTATAAAAGTGAACCGTTTGCCATACTAAAAGTGCATTTTATGTTTTAGAATTGATTAGGTCCCAAAAAGAATTGAGGAAGTTTATGATAAATAGCACATATACAAAATTTGACTTAAAAAGTAGAAAAATTAATGCCAGTTTGGCTCAGCGGTTAGAGCATCGGCCCGAGGACCAAAGCATTGCAGGTTAGACTCTGGTCAAGGGCACATACCTCAGTTGCAGTTCGGTCTCTGGCACTGGTTGGGGTCGTGTGGGAGGCAACCAGTCGATGTGTCTCTCTCACATCAAAATCTGTCT
Organism: Tadarida brasiliensis; assembly: GCA_030848825.1. NCBI lineage: Eukaryota > Metazoa > Chordata > Mammalia > Chiroptera > Molossidae > Tadarida > Tadarida brasiliensis. Next base: position 63,555,736 of record CM061270.1, on the reverse strand, counting down.
CTCTCTCTCCCCTCCACCCAACTCTATCTGAAGATAAATGGAAAAACATCCTCAGGTGAGGATTAAAAAAAAAAGTAGAAAAATTAGAATCTATATATAAATTATAATGAGGCCCTTGTTTTCTTCCCATGAGAATTTTTTCAACAATTTGAATTTGCATTACCTAATAATGTTATGATTGAATAGCTCAGCAGTTTCAGGAAATCTGTTCACAATCAGGTTACAGTCCTTTAAAAGACTGATAGATTTGAGGTACACAAACAAAGGTTTAAAATGATAATGACAAAAAATATATATAAACAAAAGACTAACTTGAAAAACATATTTGCAAGCCATGACAAAATAGTTCTCAGATTAAAAATGAATTTATAAATCAATATGAAAGACAAATATCACCAAGAGAAAAATGAACAAAGAAAATTAATAGGCATTCATAGTTGATTAACCATAAACAGATGCTATGGTATCAATACCAGTTAAACCAATGAACATTTTTTGTCTATCAAAATGGAGCACGCGTGTGCACACACACACACCCCTCCCCATACCCTCTCTCTCTCACAGAGTTATTGCTGGTTATTTGTATAATGCTTCAAATAAAACAAAAAATTGAAATTAAAAAAGGCAAATATTTCAATATAGTGATAGGACAATGCAGGGAAAAAGCAAAAACCACTTTCAAATACTGCTGGTGGTGCTAAAATCAAATAATATTTTTACAAGAAATTTAACAATATACAGCAAAAAAAAATTTTTTTTTTATCCTCACTCGAGGACATTTTTCCATTTTTTGTTCAGTAAGAGTAGAAGGGAGAGAGAGCGAGAGAGAGAAACATCGACGTGAAAGGGACACATCGAATGGCTGCCTCCCGCACAACCAACCAGGGCCAGGGACAAATTGCAACCGAGTTACGTGCCCCCAGCCGGAACCGAACCCAGGTCTCTCTGGACCGCAGGCCAACACTCTAACCGCTGAGCCAAACTGGCCAGGGCTATACAGCAAAATTTTAATATGCATAGCAAACTAGGTGCCAGAAATTCTATATTTAGAAATACCTGCACAAAGTTAGAGAATCCTGGATGTGGGTAGCCTCTGGCTCCTCGCCTAAGTACAAGCAAAAGTAATCTCTCTTAAGAAGAAAGGATTTCCCTTAAATTAAGCCTAAAGGATTCTTAAAAATCCAACACTACCTCACAAAGATTACCTTGACAAACCAGAAGGTATGCCACTATGACAGAATCAGCAGAAACGATTAGGAATCAAAGAGTAAGACCTAGAACTACTGCTATCACTGAAACTGTCACATATATAGAATACAGAATAGCTATGTATAAAATTATTTAAAAACTAAAAGATGTAATTGTAAAGATAAGGATAATTAGGAATACACACAAAGATTTGAAAAATAAAATGAGATTTCTACAAATTAAAATTAAAATTGTGCCTGGCCAATGTGGCTCACTCAGTGCATTGACTGTCGTCTCATGGACTGAGAGGTCCCAGTTCGATTCCCAGTCAGGGCACATAACCAGGTTGCAAGCTAGATCCCCAGTAGGGAGTGTGCAGGAGGCAGCTGATCAATGTTTCTCACATTGATGTGTCTCTCTCTCCCTTCCTCTCTAAGAAAATCAATAAAAACATTTTTTTTTAAAAATTGTTGAACTCAGATAATATGACTACAGTAAAGAGCAGTGTAGACACTGTTAAAGGGGGAATTATAACCTAAAATATAGAGCCAAACAATTTAACCAGAATATAAGAAAGACAGATAAGATTAAATATTTTGAGAGCTTTAGCAGAAACATGAATGATGGAATGAGGTCTAATAAATGCTTGATTGAGCCCTGGTCGATTTGGCTCAGTGGTTAGAGCGTCGGCCCGCAGACCAATGAGTCATGGATTCGATTCCGACCAAGGGCACGTACTTCAGCTGTGGTTTGTACCCAGCCCTGGTCGGGTCATGTGGGAGGCAACCAGTTGATGTGGCTCTATCACATCGATGTTTCTCTCTGTCTCTCTCCCTCCCACTCTATCTAATGATAAATAGAAAAATATCCTTGGGTGAGGAATTTTTTAAAAAAGTAAATAAATAAATAAATGCTTGATGGAAGATGAGAAGAAAATTAAGAGAATGGAAATTAGGCAATATTTCAATATTTGACAGCAGTATATTTACTAGAACTAATGAAAACTATAAACCTAAGGATTTAGAACAACGATTTTCAACCAGTGTGACACAACAAATTTAAAAACATGCTATACCTGATTATTTAGTCAGGGGCACTGACCTCTTTTTCCTTTCCATTGTCAAGTTAAAAAAAAAAAAAAGACAACAGTCAACACAACAATAGCCATCTGATGTTACTGAATCAAAACTATGCCTACTTTTTTTGTCAGATTAGCAAAAAATATATTTTTTGACGCAGAATTTTAGTAATTAGTTTATGCCATGAAAAAGGTTGAAAATCGCTGATCTAGAAGCTTAACATTTAAAGAAGGATAGAAAGAAATCCATGCTTAGACCTAACTCAGTAAAACTGCTCACGAAAGACCAAGAGAATAGTTTGATAGCATCCATAAGGAAGGGAAAGATTTCATAAAAAAGAAAACAAAGTAACAGCAAGCTTCTTAACAACAAAGGAATCCCCAAAAAAGTGTTTAATAACTATAAAATGTTGAGAGAAAATAACCATGAACCCTCTAAAGGCAAATATACCAAACTCTCCTTCAAGAACGAACATGAAACAAAGACATTTATAGAGATTAACAAAAATGTAGACCATTTACTACCAAGAGAACTGCTCTAAATAAAATTCTTTAAAAATTATATTATAGGAAGGATAATCATTATAGAAAACTGGGCTGGACCCCAACCGGTGTGGCTCAGTGGTTGAGCGTTGACCCATGCACCAAGAGGTTGCTGGTTCAATTCCTGGTCAGGGCCCATGCCTGGGTTGTAAACTCAGTCCCCAGTAGGGAGGCACGCCGAGGGCAGCCGATGGATGGTTCTCTCTCACACTGATGTTTCTATCTCTTTCTCCCTCTCCCTTCCTCTCTCTCTAAAAATCAATAAAAATATATTTTAAAAGAAAAAAGAAAAATCGGCTGGACTATAATGAAGAAAGGTAAACTTTTAGATAAATCTACATCAACATTATTGTATAAAACAATAGTGGTCTAGTGTCTGATCTGTGAGATTAAAGACAAAGAACAGAAATATCAAGTAATATTAAAGTCAAGATATAAACTATCAGTGCTAAAATGTTATGAAGCACTTCTGTTTTGGAGAAAAATCAAGATGGTCACTTTTTTGCTAACAAAGCAAATGTTCTCATCACAAGGACAAAATTTGTCTATGTGAGGTTATGGATGTTACCTAAACTTATTGTGGTGATAATTTCCCAATACATAAATATATCAAATCATCATGCTGTACACCTAAAACTAATACAATGTTACATGTAAATCCTATCTCAATAAAACTTAAAAAAAGTTTTTCTCCCTAACAACAGAACTTCTTTATGCTAATGTGAGGAAAAGGGCTATCACATTGGCTTTGGAGGGTAGGAGGGTATCTAATTAGATATTTACTGAATATCATTTTTTAGGGGACATAGCACATTCAATCCAAATAATAAGTAGTGTCATAACTTAGTTTAACTGTCTTCATTCATCCTTAAAAAAAAATTATTCACAAAAGTACGAGGTACTGTTGCCATCTCTATCCATGAAAGAATAAGCATGAGGAAACTGAGTAGAAGTAGAAATTCTTTTGAGTTTATCCATCATGGAAATGGGATCCTGAGGGAACAAGGCATTCCCATTTCAGGCCAGGATGGCTTCTCCCTTCAACTGCTTCATGAAATTCACTTGCCCTCTGGCAGCAGACTTCCACTCTGTACTCTTAGTGTTCAGTGTCCTGAAACCTGCAGATGGTGCATTAATTAGGGGTTATTCTGGCAAGCAGGTATCTTGCAGTACTTCCAGCAGACACTGTCCTCATACTCTGCCTCGTAGCATCAAGGGCTCACATCCCCATCTAGGTTTCTACAATAGTTATGCTCACCCAGGCCTCCTGCCCCATTGGGGTATTTCAGAGTGTTGTATGGATGCTAGAAAGTCTCATTCCAGAGCAGACCTAGCTTCCTGCCTTGTAGTACCATCTAGTTCTGCATTCCCCTGTAATCTGCACCACTGGCTGTGAAACATTCGGGTCCTGGGCTGAGGCTAGGGCTTGGGTGCTTGGTGCAGGCCGGGCCACTAACATAAGTGCTGCGTCGGAGAGCAGAGCGAGGTGGGCAACGGGCAGTGCCATGGGCTATCAGTGCAGGGCCCCTGGGCCCAGCCCAGGGAAAAGAGGGCAGCGCAGGGAGCCTGGGGCAGCCATGAAAGCTGGATGCAAGGCTAGAACACAGCCCTGCCCCGTCCACCAGGAATGGTTATTTTTAGGAATAAAACATGCATGGTACCATCTAAATCACCACTAAAAGAACAGAAATATAACGAATACCAAACTCAGTAGAGAGAAAAAAAGACTGTAAGGGAATTAAAATGGACAACATACCAAAAAGCTCAGTAAAGCTCCAAAAATACTTTTAATTTAAAAAAAAGAAAGAAAACAAGAAAAACAGAAGCAGGACAAAGATCAACAAATAAACAACACTCAACAAAGCTGGGGATGGGGTGGGGGGATGGGGAGGAGGGTGTCAATGGGGAAAAAAGGAGAAACATCTGTAACAAAAATAAATTAATTAAAAAAAAAAAACAAAAAAAAAAAAAACAATAATAACCAACACTTACAGAGTGTTTAATATGTTCCAGACCAAAAAAAAAAAAAAAAAAAAAAAAAACAAATAAACAACACTATACAAACTAGTCTAAATAGATTAGCAATTACAATAAATGCACATGAATGAAACCCCCTGAATAAATGAGATTGTCATATTGATTTAAAAATTTAAAAATTCAGCTAGCTATATGATTTATAAAGAGACATACCTAAAGTATAAGAACACAGAAATGAACAAAGTAAATATATATCAGAGAAAAACGAACTATAGGAAAGCTGGTGTACCTTTATTAATATCAAACAAAGGACACTTTAAGTAAAAAACTTAATCAGTGATTGATAAGGTAAGTAAATATTGATAATGATAAAGTGTTCAATCCACCAGGAAGATTTTAAACATGAAAATATCTAATACATGATAGCTTCAAAATATGTGAAATAAAAACTGATAGAACAACAGGGAGAACTGGACAAAGCCACCATTAAGATAGGAGATTTCAATATCTTTTTCTCAATTATTAATAAATCAAGTATATTAAAAGCAGCTCAAAAAAGATGTGGGGGGGGGGAAGCTGAGCCATTTTTCAGACAGACAAGCTGGATCCAATAAACACAGAATTCTATGTTTTACAACTAGAATACACTTCTAAAATTCATTACCATTATTTCCAAAAAGGTCTCAGTAATTTTTTTTTAATCCTCATCAGAGGATATTCTTATTGATTTTAGAAGGGGAGGGATGTGAGAAAGAGAAACATCGATAACTGATTGGTTATCTTCTACACGTGCCCCAACTGAGGATTGAACCCTGCAACCTAGGCATATGCCCTGACCCGGAACCAAATCCACAACCTTTCGGTATACAGGACAATGTTCCAACCAACTGAGCCACAGGGGCCAAGGCAGGTCTCAGTAAATTTAAAGTAATGTTAGTAGTTATAACAACAATGATCAATAACAGCAGCAGTAAACACTTATATAGGGCCTCCTAAACACCAAGCACTCTTTTATTTACTTACTTGTTTTAATATTTTTACTGATTTTAGAGAGAGAGAAACATTGATGAGAGAAAAACATCGATCTGCTGCCTCCTGCACGCCCCCTACCGAGGATTGAACTCGCAACCTGGGCACGTGCCCTGATTGGGAATCGAACTGGCAAGCTCTTCGTGCACGGGACGATGCTTAATCCACTGAGCCACAATGACCAGGCACCAGGCACTATTTTATTTTATTTTTTTATTGCTCACCCGAGGATATTTTTCCATTTATCTTCAGATAGAGTAGGAGGGAGAGAAAGAGAGAGAGAAACATTGATTCGAGAGAGACACATGGATTGGATGCCTCCCGCCTGACCCCAACCAGGGCCGGAGACCAAACCACAATTGAGATACGTGCCGTTGACTGGAATTGAACCCATGACTCTTTGGTCCAGAGGCTGATGCTCTAACCGCTGAACCAAACTGGCCAGGGCTTAATTCATTTATTAATTAATTTATTTAATTAAAAAAGTTTTTTCTTTATTGATGTTAGAGAGAGAGAGGAAGGCAAAGGGAGAGAGATAGAAACACTGATGGGAGAGAACGACTGGAAGCTTCCTGCATGCCCCCCGACTGGGGATCAGGGCCACAACCTAGGCATGTGCCCTGATCAGGAACTGAACCACTGAACCACACTGGCCGGAATTAACACTTTATTTTTTATACAACCTAATGAAGTAGGAAACCATTTCAAAGTGAGGCCCAGATATGGCAAGCAACTTGCCCAACATTATACTATTAAGTTACAGTGCAGAAATTTGAACCAAGACATCTGGCCTCAGAGTCTGTTATTTACTGCAACACTACATAGGCACAGGTATCACACAGTGAGTGCATGAACTCTGATCACAAGGTATTTAAGTTAAAAGTTCGTATATTTGGAAACTGTTTTTTAAAAACTTCAAAATAACTTATGGGACAAAGGAGAAATCACAATAAAAAATTTAAACAGCCCAGCCAGCGTGGCTCAGTGGTTGAGTGTCGACCCATGCACCAAGAGGTTGCCAAGGTTTCTACATTGATATCTAGGCTTCCTACAAAATATGGCATTTTTAATTTAAAGAAATGAAATCACTATACACACTAATCATATTTTGTTTTTTCTTTCACTGAGTATCTTGAACATCTTTCCAAACTATCACATACAAATCCACCTCTTTCTTGTGAAAAAGCTGAACTATATTCCAATGTATGTATGATTCATTTAACTGAACCTCCACTCATGATCACATAGGTGGTTACCAGTTTTTTGTTTGTATAAACAATGTTACAATGGCTCTGTAAAACCCAAAACCAACATCCTAGTTTCCCTTTCCCATATAATTTATAGAATGGGAGTGTCAGCATTCCTTGAATAGTTCTTACTATTTTTGCATTCACAGGTATACGAATCAAACATTAGTTAAATTTTAACTTAAGTGTAACTGAGAAGCAGTTATAAATTATTCTGATCAGTGTCCTGAGAACACTTTTACATGCTTCAAAGGGGCTTATTTCTAGAATTTAAAGTTTAAGCCCTGGCTGGTTTGGCTCAGCATTAACAGTGACGACCCGAGGACCGAAAGGTCCTGGGTGCAATTCTGGTCAAAGGCAATACCTGGCTTGTAGGTTCGATCCTGGCTCTGTTTAGGGTTTTGCGGGAAGCAACCATTCTCTCTCTCCCTTTCTCTCTCTCCTCCTCACTTCCACTCTATCTAAAAATCAATAGAAAAACATTGTTGGGTGAGGATTAAGAACAAAAAAAATTTTTTTTAATTAAATTAAAATTTAACTCCTCAAATTTTGGTAAAGTTGACCTTACTCATTTTTCCAGTTTAGGTTGCCTTATTGTATTATATTATACTTGAAATCTGAGTGGTTTATTATTTTGAATGAATCTGGGATGCAAAAATAGGATATACTATTAATTTACTGAGGTTAAAAACAAATTATAGCAATGTTAGCTAAAATAATTTCATGTAAATTATCTTATTTAGTTTGATCACTTATGTTTTACACAAAATGTATAGCTTTTTCCACATGTTTAGAAGATACACATTGTGACCAAATGTAAAAATTCCCATATTATTTCCTTTAATGCTTATTTCCATGAAAGATGAACTCTGTTTTACTTTTTGGCCATTAGGTTAAATTTAAATACACCATGCATTCTTTTTTATTTTTTTTTAATTTTTAATATTTTTTCTTCATTGATTTTAAAGAGAGAGGAAGGGAGAGGGAGAGACAGACAGAAACAATGATGAGAGAGAACATCGGCTGGCCGCCTCCTGCATGCCCCCCACTGGGGATTGGGTCCACAACCTGGGCATGTACCCTGACCAGGAATCGAACCTCTTGGTACATGGTGTCGATGCTCAACCAGCAAGCCATAACGGCCAGGCCACGCCTTCTTTTTTAAATGGTTAATAGTTTCTAGATTTGTATGAAAGTTGAAAATTCTCAGTACATAATTTCTCAATTTTGTATATCCATATTTCTACTTTTATTGAATGAAGATACTAAAATTGAAACTTTAGCCCTGGCTGGTTTGGCTCAGCGGTTAGAGCGTCGGACTGCGGTCCAGAGAGACCCGGGTTCAGTTCCCACTAAGGGCATGTACCTCGGTTGCAGTTTGTCCCCGGCCCTGGTTGGTCGTGCGGGTGGCAGCCACTCGATGTGTCCCTTTCACATCGATGTTTCTCTCTCTCTCTCTCTTCCCCTCTCTCCCTCCCACTCTATCTGAACAAAAAATGAAAAAATGTCCTCGGATGAGGATAAATAACTAAATAAATAATAAAATTGTAACTTTAACTAAGTTGAAGTTGAATGTAGGCCCCAAAAGTTAGAAACTTTGTTCTGTTTGTTGCCACGTCTCTAGGGCCTTAAACCTGTGCTTGGCATATTAGTATACCTTCTATGAGTACTTGTTTAATAAATATTTTTAATCTTTGACAGTGGAATTAATGATCAAAGGGCATATTCAGTTTATGGCAGATACTGTCTCTAAGTATAATACCGACTCATAATCACACCTAGAATCAAACCAGATTTTTACAGAGAAGTTGTCTGAAATACTATTCACAAATTAACAGTTTGGAAAGGTCGGGAATATATAAATGAGGGTAGAAAAACTTTGTAATTTTGTCAGCACTGCTGCACAATCTTTTAAATTCTATGTTACTTCTGAGATGTCTGCCATTCAATTCTTGAATTTTTATAGATAAGTGTTTTTTTTGCAAATCTCATCCTGGATGTTTTGAAATTTCAAAACAATGTGCCTTGGAATAATTTTCTTTTTATTCAAGTTTCTTAACACCAATTATGTACTTCCAGGCTTTCAATTCTATGGCATTTTTTTATATCTCTTATTATTTACCTTCCTTTAAACAATTTCTGTTTTTTTATTTCTGATAGTCCTACTATTTAAGACAATGGACAGCCTAGATCAGTGTTCTAAAATTTTCTTACCTCCTCTTGCCTATGAAACTCTCCTTAGACCTACATTCTAGGAAATTTCTTCACCTTTAACTTTTTCTGTTTCTATTATAATTTTTTATTTCTGCTACCATGTTATTTAATATCCTAGAACTATGTTTATTTTCTGATATTTAATACAGTATTCTAGCCCTGGCTGGTTTGGCTCAGAGGTTAGAGCGTCGGCCCACGGACCGGAGAGACCCGGGTTTGGTTCCCGCTAAGGGCACATACCTCAGCTGCAATTTGTCCCTGGCCCCAGCTGGGGTCGTGTGGGTGGCGACCAGTTGATGTGTCTCTCTCACGTCCATGTTTCTCTCTCTCTCTCTCTCTCTCCTGCTCTATCTGAAGATAAATGCAAAAATGCCCTCGGGCGAGAATAAAAAAAAAAAATATATATATATATATATATATAGTATTCTGTTCTTTCAGGGTGCAATGTCATCTTTTAGTTCTTTCTATAGATATTGTGGTTTTAAAGTTACTTGTTTTATATAGAATTGTATACCTGAAACTTGTATCGTTTTATTAATCAATGTAACCCCAATAAATTATAAAAATTTAAAAAATTTTTTTTAATTTAAAAATAAAAGTTACTTGTTTTAAATTTCCTCCTTCCTGAATTGTCTGTTTCTTCTGAGTCTTTATTTCCTATTCTGTCTCTCATGATGGAGGTTTTCTTCAAAGGTGATCTGTGGTAATCATAATTAAAAGACAGGCATTTAAAAAGACTGACTGAAAATGTTGGGTGCAATGGGTGAGTTTTGTAGACTGGAAAGCACCACAGAATTGTGACCAATATGATCTCTGCTTAGTAGGGAACCTATACATCTGCCTGCAGACTTTTTCCTGAGATTATTCTTTTCATTTTTTTTAAACTTATCTTTATTGTTGAATGTATTACAGATGTTCCTCATTTTTCCCCCATTGACCCCCTCCTCCCCTTTCCCGCCCCCCTCCTGCCTTTCCCCACACTGTTGTCTGTGTCCATTGCTTATGCATATACACATATAAGTTTTTTTATTTATTTCCCCCCCCCCCCAACCCACCTTCCCTTTGAGGTTTGTTGGTCTAACAACCAATTTGTAGTTCTTAATCCCTTCACCTTTTACACCCATTCCCCCATCCCCTCTCTCATCTGGCAACCAACAAAATTTCTCAGTATCTTTGAGAATGTTTCTGTTCTGCTTGTTCATTTTGTTTGTAGATTCAATTGTCAATAGATATGTATTCATTGCCATTTTGTTTGTTCATATTTTTTATCTTTTTCTTCAAGAAGACCCTTCAACATTTCATATAATAATGGTTTGGTGGTGATGAACTCCTTTAGCTTTTCCTTGTCTGGGAAACTCTTTATATGGCCATCGATTCTAAATGACAGCTTTGCAGGATAGAGTAATCTTGGTTGTAGGTTCTTGCTTTTCATCACTCTGAATATTTCTTGTACTCCCTTCTGGCCTGCAAAGTTTCTTTTGAGAAATCAGCTGACAGTCTTATGGGAACTCCCTTGTAGGTAACTAACTGCTTTTCTCTTGCTGCTTTTAAGATTCTCTCTTTGTCTTGAACCTTTTGCATTTTGATGATGATGATGTGTCTTGGTGTGGGTCTCTTGGGGTTCATCTTGTTTGGAACTCTCTGTGCTTCCTCGACTTGTATGTCTGTTTCCTTCACCAAGTTCGGGAAGTTTTCTGCCATTATTGTTTCAAACAGGTTTTCGATTTCTTGTTCTCTCTCTTCTTCTTCTGGCACCCCCAAGATGCCAATGTTGGCACGCTTGAAGTTGTCCGAGAGGCTCCTTACACTATTCTCATTTTTTTGGATTCTTTTTTCTTTTTGCTGTTATAATTGGGTGTTTTTTGCTTCCTTATATTCCAAATCAATGGTTTGCTTCTTGGCTTTACCTACTCTACTATTGAATCTGTGTAAATTATTCTTTATTTCAGTTAGTGCCTCCTTAATTTCTGACTGTGCATCCTTCATTTCTGACTGGCCCTTTTTTATGCTCTTGAGGCCCTCACTAAGTTCACTGAGGTTCTCACTAAGTCCATTGAGCATCCTTATAAGCAGTGTTTTGAACTCGGCATCTGTTAGGTTGTTTATCTCCATTTCGCTTAGTTCTTTTCCTGGAGTTTTGTTCTGTTCTTTCATTTGGGACCTGTTTCTTTGTCTCCTCATTTTGGCTGCATCCCTGTGTTTGTTTCTATGTATTACTTAGCGTGAGGTATGGGACTAGCTGAGACCAGATGCTGCTTGTTTGAAAGAATTTAGGAAAAGCTGAAGCAGGATCAAGACAGGCCAATCCTATGGTCAAGAAACTGGCAACAGCTTGGGTGGGCCTGAAAGTTGGGTGGGGCAGGGCCTCAGGGAATCACCAGGGCAGGGCAAACAGTGGAGCCAGGTTGCTAGAGTCCCAGATATGGGGGCTGTCTGCCATCCCAGGGAAGGGCTCACCAAAGGAACAAAGGCCTCTGATAGCATATCTGTCCAGGAGAAAGCTGTCTCTCCAGCCCTTGCTCCAATGCCAAACAACTCAGTTCTTCCCCATATGTCTCTGGTGCCTTTCAAGCTGCCTCTCCCATGCTGGAGGCTGGAGGGAGCAAGTCTGAGTAAGTCTGTGCACGGGCCCTTTAAGAGGAGCTTCCTGGGGCTCCAGCAGCCTCATCCTCCCTCAGCCTCAGTTCCCGCTGGTTTTTCCAGCCAGAAGTTATGGCGACTTCTCTTCCTGTCACTGGAACCTTGAGCTGGGCACCTGGTGTGGGACGGGGACCCCTCAGTCCTCAGGGAGGACCTTCCCAGCCAAGGTATCCCTCCTAATTTTTATCCGTCACACATGGGTGTGGGACCAGCCCCTTGCACCTCCACCCCTCCTACCAGTCTCCATGCGGCTGCTGCTTTAATTTCGTAGTTGTAGGACTTCCATTCAGCTTGATTTCAGGTGGTTTTGAATGATAGCTGTTCTGTAGTTTAGTTGTAACTTTGATGTGGTTGTGGGAGGACGCGATACAGCGTTTACCTACGCCACCATCTTCACTGGAAGTCTATTCCTTTTCTTTAGTTACCAATCCACCAATCACCTGCTGGAGCATAGCTGGGGAGGCAGAAGGAACTAGTGGTAGTAGAAATATGCCTCATTGCTAACATTCTGGAAGCCAAGCAGGAGGATCACTAGTCAGTATTTGGATTTTACTTAATTTCCCTAATTTCAGTACATTGCCTCATTGTCTGCCCTCCGCTATGCGTAATATCTCTTGAATTTAAAATCTGTACGATTTAATTTCACTTCAAAATAAATCTCCTGTCTCTTACTAGGGTTGAGGCATCAAACTACTTCTGACTTTTTTATTAAATTGATTCTTAGAGAAAGAGAGAAACACTGATTTGTTGTTCCACTTATTTATGCGTTTATTGGTTGCTTCTTGTATGTGCCATGATCAGAGATCGAACCTGCAACCTTGGTGTATTGGGATGATGCTCTTAACCAATTAAGCTACCCAGTCAGGGCCTTAAAGAAGGTTCTTCTTTTCAAACCTATTCCTCACCCTCTCTACCATGATCCATGATATCTCCAATTCTGGAAACTTTCTGGTATTCTACAGCCTTAGCTGGCTTGCTTATTACCAGCAACTGGTCCTCAGCTCTGTGAAAAACTCCATCCAGTTTTCATCTTTCAAAATTGTTGACATTGCCTGCCTATCTGTTGTCTCCTTGTTTTCTTCACCATTATGGATTTAACCTTTTGTATTTCCATATTCTCATTTTTGTGGGATTCAGAGGGAGCAGGAAAAAAATGTTCAGTTTGCCATGTTTAATTATAAGCCCTTTCTGTATAGTTAGAAATAAACGCAAATAATGCCAGACAAAGCAACCTATTATTAGAAAAAGAAATAAACCACCAAATGGCCTGATAATAGACCTTATTCTGAATATAGTTTAGTAAAGGCAGGACAGAAGGAACATGAAGACAGTCAAGACCTTATAGGTAAACAGGAAGTAATAATTAAGCCAGGTAGCTTATGAATTTCAGACACTAGGTTGATAAAAAAATTAATAATTTACAAAGAAATAAAGTCTCTGTAAACTAACTTACTTGTGTGGAGTCTGTCAGATCTTTGAAATGACTTCTTCCCCAAGCCTAGCAAAGAATTTTCCACTTTAACTGAAGAAGAAAAGCTAGAGTTTGAGTTCTGGGAGCTGCTTGACTGTCCATCAGATTGCTTTCCTTCCCATACTGCTAGGGGAAAAATATATAAAAGACTGGTCACATTAAGGTTATAGATCTAAATAAATTAATCAAACAACTAAACCATTCAACACTAACTAAAAGTAGTTACATATGAGGCAATGTGACTTTGCAAATGTGTTTTGTGTCTGAGAATTAAACCTAGAAAAGGAAAGTAAAATCCCTGCTTTCCTCTCAGCACATTATAGGTTACTGGTGGTAAATTTCCTTCTTAACATAAAGGCAAAGTTCTGCAAGACACAGTTTAAATCTGGTAGGCACATATAATCAGCTGTCATCAAACTGAACTGTGTATTAAAACACAAAGTCTAGCCTGCCTGGTGTGGCACAGTGGATTGAGCCATCCCATGGACTGAGGTCCTGGTTCGATTCCCAGGGCACATGCCCGGGTTGCAGGCTCAATCCCCAGTGGGGGGCGTGCAGGAAGCAGCCTATCAATGTTTCTATCTCACATTTATGTTTCTATCTCTCTCTCTCTCTCTCTCCCTTCCCCTTTCTATAAAAAAAAAAAAAAAAAAAAAAAAAAAATCAATAAAAACATCTGAAAAACAACCACAAAGAATATATCCAGACCAATTTATATTAAAAACAAAGTCACAACAAAAAATCTAAAGGCCTGTATATATGTCCAATAGAAATTCAAACGTTGCATGTATTCTTAGTAAAACTTTTTATTTTTAAAGGAAATGAATGTGAGTTCAGTTTGAGCATCTTTTGGATAAATTAGCTTTCTAAGGTTACTGACTAGAGGCTTTCAAATATTGTTAGGTAAGATATTTTGGAAGTTAGTCATAGATCACATTCTAACATACAAATCCCACTGATGTATGTTTTTAATAACTGCATAATTATTTTGAATAATTTTCCATTTGCCCTGGAAGGATTGAAATCAATGATTTGGCAGTACAAGGATTATGTAAATAAATGCAATAATTTAAAAATAAATGACATAGTATACAAATTGGAAAACTAACACGAAACTGCCAGAAAGAAACCTCCAATGATGAAGGGAATAAGCAAAACAACAACAAAAACAAAATAAACAAACAAAAAAAAATCCTCAGACAGAAAATAGTATGGTGATTACCAGAGGGAAACGGGAGTGGGTGGGGGGAGTTGGAGAGGGTAAAGGAGGGCTAAATAGTGATGAAAGTAGACTTGACTTGGGGTGGTGAATACACAATACAATATATAGATGATATATTATAAATTGTACCCCTGAAACCTATATAAATTTATTAACCAAAGTCACGCCAATAAATTCAGTTAAAAAATAAAGACTTTCGTTGAAAAGACACCCCCGTCTGCCTACCAGGTTTGGCAGTTACAGAGTCACTGGCTGCTTTGACAGTCTTCAGAGAGAGATGCTGACTGGAAGAGATGGACATGCTTGGCCTGCATTGCTGCTGCTGCTGCTTCTTCTGCTGTTGCTGTTTTAGAGCCTATAAAAACCAAAAGTAAAGAGCATGCAAGTTTTTGCTATTACAAACTTTAATGCATATATTTTTCTGTGTTTATGTATATGTATGTACATATTTTTCTCACATTAGTTCCAAATGTTAAATTGCTAAGTTATGGGGTATGTGCATTTAAAATTTTAATAACTACGCCCTGGCCAGTGCGGCTCAGTTGGTTGAGTGTCATCCATGCACTGAGAGGTCCCAGGTTTGATACCAGGTCAGGGCACATTCCTGGGTTTTGGGCTCAATCCCCAGTAGGGGGCGTGCCGGAGGCAGCAGATCAATGTTTCTCTGTCTCACTGATGTTTGTCTCTCTCCCTCTCCTTTTCTCTTTCTAATAATCAATAAAAAAATTGTTTTAAATAAAAAATAATAAAATTTTAATAAGTGTTACAAAATCTATCTCCAAAGTAACTATAATAATTTATATTCTACCAGCAAACTACAGTAGACATTTTCCCACACACTTGACAATGCTTGATAATTAAAAATTTGATACCAGTCTGAGGATAAAAGTAGTCCACTATATTAATGTTTCCTTAAGTACTAATGAGTTTATATTTACTGGTCATTTGCATTTAAAGGAAATCGAAAGCTAGCTCTTTGAAAAGTCCAAAAATAGACAAACCATTGGCAAGTAGCATTGGGGAAAAAAGATACTTTATAAATGAATAACAATGAAGAACAAAAAAGAGATATAAAAGAATATTATGTACAACTTTATACAAATATTTGAAAAAAATCAGGTGAAATGGATCACTTTCTAAGAAAAATAAATTTTCAAATTTGGCCCAACAAGCAGAAAATCTTCTTACCAGCAAACATGCTCCATGGTGTATACCCTAAAACACGTCCCCTCCCCTTGACCCTGCTAACCCACCATTCAGGAGGCTGTTCTAACACTCTTCTCACTACCACACTCAATGAAAAAGTTACCAGTTTGTCCCGCCCTGGCTGGTGTGGCTTCGTGGTTAGAACATCGGCCCACACACCAAAGGGTAATGGGTTTGATTCCTGGTCAAAGACACATACCTGAGTGGTAGGTTCAATCCCCAGCCCCAGTTGGGGTCGTGCAGGAAACAACCAATCAATGTGTCTCTCTCTCGCATCGATGTTTCTCTCTTTCTCTCTCTCTCCCTCCTTTCCACTCTCTAAAAAAAATCAATGCAACAAATATTCTCGAGTGAGGATTAGGAAACAAATAAATCTAGTCATTGGGGTGGGGCAGGGGTTGGGTGGAAGGTGGCAAAAAGGGAGAAAATGGGAGACATCTGTAACACTGTCAACAATAAAATAAAAAAATAACTAGTCATGAAATTCTGTATGTTACTAGAATTAAAGGAAAAAAGCTACCTGATTATCTCAATAAAAAAAAAAAAATTCAACACCTATTCATAATTTTAAAAGTGAACACACACATAAACAAAAACCTCTTAGCAAATTAGGAACAATTTGAAGTGTGATAAAGAGTATCTACCACAAAGCTTTGACACAGAGATGTATAAATTATTAAATCCAAACTGGAGAAACTGTATAAAATTTCTCCTTAAAAGGACATAATGTCCTTTCAAGAAATTTTCAATGGCTGCCAGAGTCAGACATTTTTAATGTAGGAGATTATACTTCTGATAAATACAGACTAGCATGATTACCTGCTTTAAAGCCTTCTTGCTGTGCTTCTGTGATGGAGAAATGACTTTACCTGCTGGAATAGTGGGTGATGGACAGCCTGACTGGGGAAAGGATGGCTGTGACAGTCTAGATGATACTAGGGGGGAAAAATGACAATGAAAAATTTGTTATCAGAGTTGATATCAAGCACCATTCCTTCCCCAATCATATTCTGCTACCTGTATTAAGAACTGTGACCAAACACTTTTGGGAAGGATCTTCTTTTTGGAGTTCTACGGCAAACAGCCTCCCTTTTCAGTTTATTTCCTCAGAAAGCTCTAGTGAAGGATGATAGGATGGGGAAGGGGTGGGTGTTAGTATTCATTACTTTTTATTCTTTTTCATTAGAATTGACTGAAGAAGCAGGAAGCAGAATATAAACCATTAGTCATCAAATTAGATAAAACTTAGAAAAGACAGTAAAGCCTGCTGGACAGTATGTATGTTCTTAAGGTAAACCTAACAACATGATATAGTGGAAGAAACCTGGATTGATAGAATGGGTCCCAGTTTTCCCTATCTTTAAAATAAAGGCAATAAGGCCATTCTACCTCAAAAACTCTACTATAGCTTTAATACTGATATTTCCACATCCTTAAATCAATAGTTTTAGACCTACCAGTGTGAGAGGGCACTTCAGGATTTCTCTAATGGAAGGAATGTGGGTAGACAAAATGTAACCATTTTCTACTTCATTACTAGCTGTTTTTATTGTTTTTTAAAAATATTTTTTCTTTACTGATTTGAGAGAGAGAGGAAGGGAGAGGGAGAGAGAGATAGAAACATCGATGAGAGAGAACATCGGTTGGCCACCTCCTGCATGCCCCCCACTGGGGATTGGGCCCACAACCTGGGCGTGTGCCCTGACCGGGAATCAAACCGGCGACCTCTTGGTGCATGGGTCGATGCTATACCACTGAGCCACACCAGCCGGGCATTCCTAGCTGTTTTATACCCCAGAGCTTAGCCAAACCTTAGTATTATGTGAATGAGGGTCTTCCCCTTCAAGAGCCTATACCTCTTATAATAACGAATAATTGATCTTTATGTATTATAAAGTCCGACAGTGTATTATTTATGATAAGAGATAAACTGTTCATTCAGACTCCTTAACAATAAAAATAATAAAATAATAATTACTACTGCTAGTGATGACTTTGAAGGGCACATGTGTACTAATGCCCTCTCCTTTCATTGTGGTATAAAAAAATCATTGTGGTATGGACTAAAGACCTTTAAGATAACATACAAGGTATGTTGGTAGGTAGCTATCTAACATGAAAATGCAGAAGCATGGTTCATTGGAACACAAAAATTTTAAAATACAGCATTTCAATTGACTCTTAAATGTCCTAAGAAACTAATACACAGTAAATTACACTTAAAAAGGACAAGAGCAGACAATATTAAAATGAATGTATCTACATAGCTTTGGCTTTGTATCCCAACCCTTATGATATGATTTATATATAGGAAAGAACTGACATATAATAAGTGTGACATTATAAAAAAATCATTGTAATATATCACACAAAATTAAAGTTGGATAATTCTTGAAATGGCTGAGCAACAAGAAACTATGTCCTTAGTGCATTTAGATATTTACTGATTTTTAAAAGTAACAGCTTTACTGAGATATAATTTATATACCATACAATTCATATATTTGCAAAGCTGTGCAACCATCACCACAATCAATTTTCATTACCCACTTAAAAATCCTATATGAGTTAGCTGTCACTCCTCTGTCCCTAATCTATGTCCCTAGTACTAGGCAATAACTAATCTACTTTCTGTCTCTATCTATTTTCCTATTCTGGATATTTCAAATAAATGGAATCATAGAATATGTGCTCTTTTCTAACTAGCTTTTTACACTTAACATATTTTGAAGGTTCATCCATGTTAGAGCATCTATCGATACTTCATTCCTTTTTATCACTTAATACTATTATTGTATGCATATGCCTCATTTTTTATTCATTTGGGTTATGGTTATTTCCACTCTTTTTTTAAATCCTCACCTGAGGACATTTTTTTTTCCCATTTATCTTCAGAGATAATGGGAGAGAGGAAGGGAGAGAGGAGGGAGAGAGGGAGAGAGGGAGGGAAGGAGGGAGGGAGAGAAAAACATTGATGTGAGAGACACACATCGACTGGTTGCCTCCCACACGACCCCGACCAGAGCCGAGATCAAACTGCAACTGAGGTACGTGCCCTTGACCAGAATCGAACCTGCGACTCTTCAGTCCATGGGCCAATGCTCCAATCACTGAGCCATACCAGCCAGGGCTCGGTTATCTTCACTTTTTGGCCATTATGTATGAACAATGATAAAAAGAGCACTAGTTAGTGGGATTTTGTGTTGGACATGTTTTTAGTTCTCCTGGGTTCCTATCTAAGAGTGGAACTGCTGGGACTTACTGTAACTCTATGTTTAACATTTTGAGAAACTGCCAAATTGTTTACCAAAATGGACACACCATTTTAACAATTCCACCAGGAATGAAGAATTTCTTCTAATTTCTCCACATCCTTGCCAACACTTGTTATTGTTTTTATGTGACCAATGTTTTTAAAGGGACATAATGAAAATAAAGTTTAAAACTATTAATATTTAACCAGGTTCATTGTTTTTAATGGTTTACATAGATCTGAGAATATATACTTCCTCACCTGCCTCAAATACTGCCTAAAAATAAACAAACCAAAATAACCCCATCAGAAAATATAAGAATTCTACTTTGCAGCCTGGAAAAGAGACAATCAAGCTATCTGTAATTATTACTAAGGCAAAATGTTCGGAATGCTTCCCCTTAAGGCAAAAAAGCCCTTTCTGACAAATGAAACCACAAACATATCTGAAAGCCAACTGAACCAATAATAAAGATTCCACGACCCAGCAGTAAAGACCATCTCCCAGAGTTAACTTAATGCCAAGTATTGGACTCATAACTTCTATGAAACTTAAACTTTGTTCTAACATTTAAATATTAAAGGCTAAGAGCTACAAAGAGCAAATAAGATTTTTTTGATCCTCACCTGAGGATATGTTTTCAATTTTTTAGAGAGAGAGTAAGGGAGGGAGGAAGGAAAGGAGATAAAAAGAGAGAGAGATATAGATTGGACCATGGTTCAAACCCAAAACCTAGGTATGTGCCCTGACCCCAGGAATTGAACCTGCAATCGTTTTTTGGTGTACTGGACGACGCTTCAACCAACTGAGCCACTCTGCCAAGGCCAAACAGGAAACAAGATTTAAATACAAAGATTTAAACAAATGTTGAGAAAACTTATTTCTTGTGATTTCTTTTAGTGTCCACACTGTCTTCAAAACCACTTAATTTTATTAATTAGAGCAACCAAGAATTAAATATCTTCTATGTGTCTAGCAAACTGTGATAGGTTCATTTGAATAGGATTTCAGGGAACTCTCATAACTACCCTTTAAGGTGGTTACAAATTCTCGTTCTACCCCCACCAAACTCCTCTAATTCTACCCTCTGAAATAACTGAATATAGTTGGATTGCCATCCTTACTGTTATTTTTCTATGCAAATAAAAATATGAAAAGATTTTAAACAATATATATTTATTTATACATAAATTTTATATACAATCGTCTGCATATTGTGATGATACTATCTAAATTTTACGGACCAAGAAATTTAATTAGCTTGCCAAAGGACACAGCTAGCAAGGAGCACAGCCAAGCTTTAAACCTGGTATATTTTCAGAATGAGTGGCTACTTGTAGTTGGCTGAACGATGGCCACCAAAAAGGTATGTTCATGTCCTAATCCCTAAAACCAATGAATGTTATTTGGGAAAGAGGTCTTGGTAGATGTAATTAAGTATCCTAAAAAGAGAAGATCATCTTGGATTATTCCAGTGGGTCCTAAATCCAATGACAAATGTCCTTAGATACATAGAGAAGACAGAAACAGAGAAGGCATTATGAAAACAAGGTCAGTCAGTCAGTAACAGAAGCTAGAAAACACACGGAACAGATTTCTCCCCTTACAGCCTCTACAGGGAATGTGGCCCTGCTGACACCTCAACTTCAGACTTTTGGCCTCCAAAACTGTGAAAAAATAAACTCCTGTTGTTTTAAGGCACCTAGTATGTGTTAATTTATTACAGCAGCTAATACTATACCTAAAACTGATTTCTTCTGTAAAAATATTATCAACTCATAAATGTTTATATACTTGAAATGTTTAAAAAGCCATTACTACAAATTTGGCACTCAAATTGTCCCCTTTTGGGATAGTGGGAGATCCTTCAAGTTGTATACTATCTTTGGAA
Source organism: Tadarida brasiliensis (assembly GCA_030848825.1). NCBI lineage: Eukaryota > Metazoa > Chordata > Mammalia > Chiroptera > Molossidae > Tadarida > Tadarida brasiliensis. Next base: position 63,534,776 of record CM061270.1, on the reverse strand, counting down.
CATGGCTCCAGTAGTATCTAACAACTTCCTTGCATAAATGTTTGCTCAGAATTTGATCAGCTACTTCTCCAAGGAGCGGATATGTTTTAAATGGACATGGTATTAAAATATCATGTGCTGCATGCACACTTGGGGTGCTCCCTGCTACTGGGTTACTACTGGTTCTAGGACTTTTCAATGGTTGCAACAAGAAAAACCTTTTTTTAAAAGAGAAAAATTAATAAATTCATGCACAGAGTTACTAGATTCAAATTTAGGATTACAGGATTGGCACTTAACTTTTCTGATTTTATGTATCTATCACTCTTCTTCTTTCCTGATAGTCCTGGTTCCTAAAAACATTACTGTAATTATTAACTTACTATTATAGACCTAATTTCAAAAAGCCCATACCAATATAATTATTGAAAATAAGAGTACTGAATGCAGTTTACGATTTCTTTGTTCTGGACTCCCACAGCTAAAATATAGGCCACAGTAACTTACCTATGTCATTATGCAACAAATTTAATGTATACTTGAGGTTGCTTTAAGTTGTTTAATATTTCTAGATAGCATATTTTAAAAATTTGTTTTAATTATGTAAAGCTATTAAGATAAGCTACTTTCATATGTCTAGCTCACTCCCTTGTCTACAGCACTTTATCACCTCTCTTCCCCTACAGGAAATCTTTTTTTTTTGATCCTCACCTGAGGATATTTTAATTTTACATTAATCTTCAGATAGAGCTGGAGGGAGAGAGGAAGGAAGAGAGAGAGAAACATCGATGTAAGAGAGACACATCGATTGGCTGCCAGCTGCACAACCCCAACTGGGGCTGGGGACAAACCGCAACCAAGGTACATGCCTTTGGCCGGAATCGAACCCGGAACTCTTCGGTCCGCATATGACACTCTTACCGCTGAGCCATACCGGCCAGGGCAGGAAATCTTTTATATTAATTAATTCTATTTTTATTTTGGTGAAAACACAGTATATATTTTAATACTTTTACTAATTTCTTTAAGCAAAACATCATGTGCTATAAACTGTCCATTAACTTTTTTTTTGGTTAATCCTCACCCAAGGATATTTCTCCATTGATTTTTAGAAAAAGTGGGAGGGAGGGGAAGTGGGAGGGAGAGGGAGAATTAGAGAGAGAGAGAGAGAGAGAGAGAGAGAGAGAGAGAGAGAGAGTCAGACAGACAGAAACATCTATGTGAGAGAGACACATTGAGTGGTTGCCTCTCACAGGGCCCTGGGGCCGAGGATCCAACAAAGGCTAAGGTATGTGCCTTTGACAGGGAATCAAACCCGAGACTCTTTGGTCGGCGGGCTGATGCTCTGATCACTGAGCCAAACCAGCCAGGGCTGTCCACTAACTTTTTTAACTTAATTAAGATATCCTGGGGAATATCCTAGAACAGAACATAAGAGATCTTCCATATTTCTTTTAATAGCTGCATAGAATTCCACTGTGCAGATGTACCATTATTTTTTCAATTAAACTTTGATGATATCTTAGTTCTTTCTGGTCTTTTGCTCTTATTACTGCAATGTCTTAATTAGCGGTTCCTAAGGTGTTGTACCAAGAACAAAACCCTCACTTCCTAAATAAAATATGTGGGAAATGCAAATTACTGGATCCTAGCACAGATATACGGAGCAGAAACTCTGAAGGTAAGGCCCAGGAATCTGCAACATAAGCTATGAAGTATGCTCAAGTTGAGAAGCACTGGTCTTAAGCTATGTGATGTTATTTTGTATTTTTGACAGTGTATCTGTGGATTGATTCTTAGAGGAAGGTTTGCTAAGTCAAAGAATAAAAACGTGCTTCCAGCCCTGGCCAGTGTGGCTCAGTTGGTAGAGCATCATCCCATGCACCAAGAGGTCACCAGTTCAATTCCAGGTCAGGGCACATACCCAGTTTTCAGGCTCAATCCCCAGCAGAGGGCATACAGGAGGCAGCCAGATCCAAGTTTCTCTCTCCCTCTTCCTTCCCCTCTCTCTAAAAATCAGTAATATCATATTAAGACAAACAAACAAAAAAAATGCTTACAGAAAAGTTTCTGTTGTTAAAACCTATCCTTAGGCTTCAAGAGGAATTCACACGTTTTCCTTTAGTACTTGATTTTATGTTTTACACATTTATATCTTTCATTTGTTTGGGATTTATCCTGGAGTATGAAGTGAGAAATAAATCCACTTTTATCTTTTTCATTATTCAGTTGTTCCAATGCTTTTGCACATATCTTACACAAAGGTCATGCTCAGAGTTTTTATTGGTGTTGATGTAGTTATAACTAATGTGATCTTTTTTCACTGATTATCTATATATATGGCAGCTGTTTGTTATATGTTAATTTTATTTATTACATCTGTTAACGAAAAGGAGAGGTCCTCATCTTCCCAGGTTGCTAGTGGGCGTGGATTTCTTGCGATATCCCAAGAAAAAGAATTTTCTGAGACTTGCACGGGAGGATGCAATATTGTAGAGAGTTTGATTTCTATGGAATCAAACCCGAGTTTCCAAGGTTTCATTTCCCTCAATTCTGCCAAGGAAGAAGTCTCATTTTGCCTTTAGCAGGGCTAAAATCAGAGCCAATGTCCAGAATTTCCTTTCCATGTCTGCACAGTCCAACATAGCATCAGGCTAGCTTAATTGTATTTCCGCACTGCAGACCATCAGTCCATTGCATGTTAGGTCCACAGGTCTACATAGCTATGGAGAAAACACGAACGAATGCAAGGAAACCAAGAGCGAGCCAAGAGCACAAGAGAGAGAACTCCTTTGTTTTGGAGATTATGTATTGCAGTGGCCACACTCATTCTGGCCAATGATCTTTTGTTCATAGGTATGACTGACAGTCAAGTACCTTCCCTATGTCACCCCAACCTTACTGGGCATGTGTCTATCTTCCCTTTGTTGGATCCCTTCCCCCAGTGTTTTGCAGGGAATAGGTTGGTGGTTCCCTGGGGAGTGCAAAGTTGCATCTCCCTGGTGAAGCTGCCTAAACAAGAGTCTTATAATTTCTGGCCTTCCCTTTGCTCCTTTCCTATTATTAATAACTAGCTAGTTACAACAGTATCACATCCTGCTACTTTACTAAATTCCATTCTTCATCGATTTTTAACTCCACTGATATAAAATTTTTAAGTTTGTCATATAATCAGATCATCTGCACATAGAGGTAGTTTTCCCTTCTCTTGCTGCTTACTATTCCAACTGCTTTCTCTTGCTTACTTGTGCTGAGATAAATACCTCTAACAATGCTATACAGGCATACCTCAGGAATATTGCAGGTTCAGTTTCAGACCACAGCAACAAAGTGAGCTGCACAAATTTTTTGGTTTCCGGGTGCATATAAAAGTATGTTTATACTATACTATAGTCTATTAAGTGCACAACATTAGCTTTTTTGTTGTTGTTAATCCTCACCCGAGGATACTTTTTTCCACTGATTTCCAGAGAGTGAAAGGGAGGGAGGGTGGGAGAGAGAGAGGGAGAGAGACAAACATTGATGACAGAAAGACACATTGATTGGCTGCCTCCAACACAACCCCAACTGAAGCTGGGGATCAAACCCACAACCCAGGTATGGGCTCTTGACCTGGAATCGAACCCACAACACTTCAGTCCACGGGCCAATGTGCTAACTGCTGAGCCAAACTGACCAGGGCAACATTAGCGTTTTGAAATAACGTACATACCTTAATTTAAAAATACTTTATTGCTAAAAAATGCTCACCATCTTCTGAGTCTTCAAGTTGTAATTTTGTTGTTGGAGAGTCTTGCTTCAGTGTTGATGGTTGCTGACTGATCATAGTGGTGGTTGCTGAAGAGTGAGGGAACTGTGGCCATTTCTTAATATAAGACACAATGAAGTTTGCAGTATCAAGTGATTCTTCCCTTCACGAACGATTTCTCTATAGCATGCAATATTGTTTGACAGAATTTTACCCACAGAACTTTTCAAAACTGGAGTCAATCCTCCCAAACCCTGTCTCTGCTTTATCAACTAAGTTTATGTAATATTCTAAGTCCTTTGTGGTCATTTCAACAATCTTCACAGCATCTTCACCAGGAGTAGATTCTATCTCAAGAAACTACTTTCTTTGATCATCCACAAAAGCAACTCCTCATTCACTGAAGTTTTATCATGAGATTACAGCAGTTCAATCACATCTTCAGGTTTTACTTCTAGTACTAGTTCTCTTGCTATTTCCAACACATCTGCAATTACTTTCTCCACTGAAGACTTGAACCCCTCAAAGTTATACATGAGGGTTGGAATCAACTTCTTCCAAATTCCTGTTAATGTTGATATTTTGACCTCTTCCCCTGTATCACAAATGTTCTTAATAGCGTCTAGAATGGTGAATCCTTTTTGGAAGATTTTCCATTTCCTTTGCCCAGAACCATAAGAGGAATCACTATGTCGGATATAACCTTATGAAAAATAGATTTCTTAAATAATGAGACTTAAAAGTTGTAATTACTCCTTGATCCATGGGCTGCAGATAGGATGTTGTGTTAACAGACATGAAAACATTATTCTCGTTGTTCATCTCCATCAGAGTGTTTGGATGATGAGGTAGGTGTATTATCAATGAGCAGTCATATATATATATTTTTTTATCCTCACCTGAGGACATTTTTCCATTTTTTATTCAGATAGAGTGGGAGGGAGAGAGAGGAAGAGAGAGAGAGAGAGAAAGAAAGAGAGAGACAGAGAGACAGAGAGACAGAGAGACATCGACGTGAAAGGGACACATCGAGTGGCTGCCTCCCACACGACCCCAACCAGGGCCAAGGACAAACTGCAACCGAGGTACGTGCCCTTAGCAGGAACTGAACCCGGTCTCTCTGGACCACAGGCCGACACTCTAACCGCTGAGCCAAACCGGCCAGGGCTGTAGTCAAATTTTTTTTTTTTTTTCATTTTTTGTCCAGATAGAGTGAGAGGGAGAGAGGGAGAGAGAGAGAGAGAAGGAAACATCGACGTGAAAGGGACACATCGAGTGGTTGCCACCCGCACGACCAACCAGGGCCGGGGACAAACTGCAACCGAAGTACATGCCCTTAGCGGGAACCGAACCCGTCTCTCTGGACCACAGGCCGACGCTCTAACGGCTGAGCCAAACCGGCCAGGGCGAATTTTGAAAGGAAACTTTTAATGAGCAGTAGGTCTCAACAGTGGGCTTAAAATATTCAATAAACTATGTAAACAGATGTGCTACCATCAGGCTTTGTTGTTCCATTTATAGAGCATAGGCAGAGTAGATTTAGCATAATTCTTAAGGGCCTGGGATTTTCAAAATGGTAAATAAGCGCAGGCTTCAACTTAAAGTCACCAGCTGCATTAGCTCCTAACAAGAGAGTCAGCCTGTTCTTTGAAGCCAGCCATGGACTTCTCTCTGGCTATGAAATTCTTAGATGGCATCTTCTTTCAATATAAGGCTGTTCTGTCAACACTGAAAATCTGTTGTTTAGTGTAGCCACCTTCATTAATTATCTTACCTAGATCATATGGATAATTTGCTATAGCTTCTACATCAGCACTTGCTGTTTTACCTTGCACTTTTATGTTATAGAGACTGCTGCTTTTCTTAAACTTCATGAACAAATGGGCTTTTTTCTGCAGCTTCCTCACTTCTTCCAGATTTCACAGAATTGAAGCAAGTTAGAGCCTTGCTCTGAATTGGGCTTTGGCTTAAGAAAAGCTTGTGTCTGGTTTGATATTCCATCCAGACCACTATAACTTTCTCCATATCTGAAATAAGGCTGTTCGACTTTATTATCACCCATGTGTTCACTGGAGTAGCACTTTCAATTTCCTTCACAAACTTTTCCTTTGCATTCACAAATCTGCCTAAATGTTTGGTGCAAGAGACCTAGCTTTCGGCCTATATCAGCTTTGGACATGCCTTCCTCACTAAGCTTAATATTTCTACTTTTTGATTTAAAGTGAGAGAAGTGAGACTTTTCATTTGAACATTTAAAAGGCCACTGCAGGGTTATTAATTGGCCTAATTCCAGTATTATTGTGTTTCAGGGAATAGAGAAGGCTCAAGGAGAGAAAGAGAGGAGGAACGGCCAGTTGGTGGAGCTGTCAGAACACACATAGCATTTATCGGTTAAATTCACCATCTTCCATGGATACAGTTTGTGGTGCCCCAAAACAATTACAAAAGCAACATTACAGATTACCATAACAAATATAGTGATAACAAAAAAGTCTGAAATATTGTGAGAATTACCAAAATGTGACACAGAAAGTAAATAAATGCTGTTAGAAAAATGGCGCTGACAGACTTGCTCAACGCAGGGTTGTCAAACATTCGGTTTGTTAAAAATAAAAAATAAAAACAAAAAACAACAACAAAACGCTATATCTGTGAAGGGCAATAAAGTAAAGCACAATAAAACAAGGTATAAGAGAACTGAGAGAGTAGAATAGAAATGAATTCTTTCAACCTATATACCAATGATTAGAAATAAACTGAACTAAAATGATTCTGTTGAGTAGAAAAACAAATCAAAGAAGCTAGTATATTAACTCAGATACTAAATGGACAAGAGGATGAAATCAACAGATAAAGGTCTATAAACAAAAATCGTGTTCCTTTTGGTATGTGGCTATGAAAATCTGAGTCAGAGTGTTGCCATTCTCTGATCTATGTTACATATCTTAATTTTCCTAAGAAATTACTTTATGAACACCTACAACCTATAAATAATGAAGACTAGCAATAAAGATTAAGAGTCTGATCCCAACATACTTCCTCTTCTTTTTTTCCCCATAAATCCCCTCTTCCAGTCAAACTTTTCTTCCTATGGTTTCCTGAAAACATTGTACACACACTTCCACCTTCTTGCCTTTATATATATTTTCGTTCCATGATGTATCTTGCCTTCACTAGAAATCATACTCTCAAGGGAAGAACAGTACATTAAACTTTTCTATATCTCATACAATACTTACTAACCCAGGTAAAGTTAACTACTCTCTTCTCTAATTCTGTCATAATATGATAAATATAAACACATGTTACTTATTAAATTATTTGCTAATTATCTGCTTATTTTCCCATACTTCTAGATATGGGTGGAACCCACACCTTATTCAAATTGGTTTCCAAAATACCTGGTAAATGGTACATAATGGGAAAAGATTAAATGTAGCGAAAACTTTAAATAGAGATGTTTCCTTTGGCTTTGTAAATCAATAATGGCCTAACTATACTTCTCAAGATTGGTCCTCCAATGCGAACTGCTCAATATATTAAAAGCACTCACTTAAAAAACATACTTAGTATCTGATTAGAAACAAAAATGTTTGCTTTCATATAAACATACAGACACAACAAAAGATTAACAAATTCTGGTCAAAAGATCACATCAGCAGGTACTTACTTGATTAAAAAAAAAAGACACACCTCCCTACCCCCAAAAAACACAAAGAGCAACCTACTGGGAAAAACTTTAAAATTAAGTGTGTTTTCAGAAAAACATTTAAAACAAGTTTTAAAACTTGGGGCTCATTAAAGCCAGTTTTGCATAATTTACTGAAGTAGTTTCAGGTTGTTAAGATATTTATATACCACCCACTGAAGATACTACTTTTCAGACATAATATAGCATTGAGAATTTCCCATTTCAATGGATGGCAATTATATTGAACAGTATCAATAGGATATGGACTACTCGTACTAGATACATTTGAATTTAAAGCTTCAGTAAATAATCGCTGACAACATTTTATTTTCTCCTGATAACATTCAATGGGCCCCAATGAAATATAAGAGACACTATCAGAAATAATGAAGGAGTAATATAAAAATTAAAACTTAGCTTTATATAGCTGAGGGATTAATAGTTGAAAAGATAACAATAGAAGTTTCCAAAACTGTTTTAATCTTCAAAAATAGTAATCCTTCTCTGAAGGGAGAGTTCTTATTTTCACACTAGTCCTTCTTTAGAGGAATTTCATTTCCAGAAGCAACAGACTGTTTTAGCCCCTTCTTCCCACAGTAAGCATAGTCTACTCCAAACTAGGCAGACTGGCCCCGATGGTATTCAAACAATCCCATAATCAAAGGTGGAGAGAGAGGCCATACCTGAACACCTTCCCTTGCTTTTGGGTACCTTAACTATCCCAGTCCTAATAGTGTAGTCATCTTTAATACATGACAAAGCTAAAACCTCTACCTCAGCCACCAACCACCCGAGAGGAGAAAGACAACATCTCTCCCAAAGGTCTCTCCCCACATAAGTTAATTTTGCCCAAAGGAGTTTGTTTTCCCAGCATACATTTTAAAGGAGATATTTATATACGTAATCATTCCCATTCAGTAACTTAACATATATATAAATGATGTTAGAGGACAGGGAAGTCCTATGGTATTTTAACTAAAAACACAATACATATCAAATTCCTGATTTAAAGTAGTTCTGAACAAGCAGTAAAATTAACATTAGGCCATGCTCCTGGAAAGAATTAGTATAGTAATTCCATACAGGTGAAAAGATATATTTCACATAATTTTTAAAAGCAGACCAAAATTTAACAAACTTTTCTCTATTGGAAAATAAAAATAATACTTCTGCAGTTACTTCATGCTGCAATATTTATATTTTATTTTGGGGAAAAGGCAAAGGCTTAGTTAGCTATGATTCTACCAAAAAAGTAACAGAAAATGTTGATTTTGATCATTTTTCTGGAATCATTCCACCTTACCTTGGCTTAGAATTCCATAAAGCTCTTCTGTGAACATTGTTTCCTGTCTGAAAATTACGAACCAAAACTACAAGCTTCTAAGTTCTTCCACTTTACATGGAAATCAAACTAGTTTTAATATTGGGCTGAATTTCAAAGTTCTGTTCTCTATTCCTATTTGGCTGAAAAGTACAACTATATCAAGAGAGTTTCTATCGATTTTCAACTAGAAGTATCAGTTTTGCTGTCTGAGCTCTTTATTTTTGTACATAAAAGGAAGTGGGTTTTGATACTATCTCAATGTTCTTCCTGTCTTACAATGCATTTGAAATACAGTGATGTCAAATTGAGAGTAAAAGCCCTAAATAAGAAGGAATCGGCACAATTACTTTGCTTTACCTTTATTAACTGCAATTGATTTAGTACTGCACGCTGCTTCTATCACTAACTACAAGTGTTCCACTTTAATTTACACTGGGCTACAAAAACATTCATAAATATATAATATATACCTAAAAACGTACATAAAAGACTATGTACGTATGTATGACCCATGAAAGACTAAATCATTCTTCATTACTGGTATCTCAGCATTTATCCAATTAAGAATATGAGAGCTGCTAGAGTAAACATGAATTCCATATGACACCATGTGCACCTCTCATCTCCACTTTCCAAACACCACACACAGCCCACTCTACTCTCAGTTTAATAGACTACCTATAATCAGAAAAGATCTTGATGGAACATTTTATTGTAATGTAAACTGAGGATAAATATTCAATATTGTGACAATTTCTAGAAAAAGAATGAATCAAATTGTTCAAAACAATTTATCTGAACAATTTTGATTTTGCGATTACCTTGCTGTTAGTATCTTCTATTATTATGCTGAGTATTGGGCAAGGTTATGCTATTTTAATCTGCCTCATGAGCTACTGACAATGGGGTTCTATTGTTATTTCTTAGATCTTCTATATCATAACACATTTACCTTAAATTCTTAAAGACAGCTTTTAACAGCCACATTGACATCAAAACAACTACTGCAATATATGTGGCTACTGAAAAGTCAAGACTTCCAAGATCATGATTTTGTTTCCAGTTTATTAGTCCAGTTTTCTTTAATACTGATTTCCCTGTTTCCAGACTCATGTAGACATTATGAATCTTGCTGTTTCTCTAGCCTAATGACATGGATTGGTTCCTAATCTTAGATCAACAATTTACAAACTTAAAAGTTGAAACTGGGCAGGCACAGAGGAGAGGCAGAGCTTTTATTTTTTATTTTACTTTTTAATCCTCACCGGAGGATATTTTTTCATTTATCTTCAGATAGAGTGGGAGGGAGAGAGAGAGAGAAACATCGATGTGAGAGGGACACATCAACTGGTTGCCTCCCACACTATCCTTACCAGGACTGGGGACGAATCGCAACTGAGGATGTGCCCATGGCCAGAACTGATCCCATGACTCACTGGTCTGTGGGCTGATGCTCTACCGCTGGGCCAAAACGTCCAGGACAAGAGGCAGAGCTTTTTTGGCTCTCCCCTTCCAAAAAAGGTCCTTATTGCATAAGGAATGTAGGCCTGGACCATACCTCCTTTCACCATTGACAGGGATTGCTTTAAAATACTTATATCAGAATATTCGTCACAGGTTCTGGCTTTGTATTGCCCTTATTCCATTCATTCCTAGCATTTGAGGTCTGGGTTGCTCACCAAGTGGTTGTAATCTTAAAGCTAAAATCCTCACAATCACAAAATTTGCCTAAATTGCACGTGTTCCATATAGCTCTACCAGAGAACCCAGATGATACCACAAATTATCTCAATTCTCTCCAGGAGTAGCACACACATTAATACAGGGATGATAGTAAATAACACTATTTTTCTGATCTAGTTCTACATCAATAGTTCTAAAAGCACTTAAAATTAATGAGTCAAATATTCCAAAAAATATAACTCTAGTTTCTAGATCCAAAGACAGCTCACTTAAAACTCAAATCTAAGAGGATATCCAAGCTAAGGAAACTCTTGGATGCCTACTTTGCTCTGGAAAATCAGTCCAGAGTAAAAAAATCCTTATATTAGTCCTTATAAAGGAATCATCATGAGTTGGCTTAAAATCTGCCTTGCCACATAGAGCTAAATGTATTAATAGTTTGGTGAAAAAACAATTTGCTGTCTTCAAGACTCTGACAAGAAGCTACAGATAATTAGCAAGAATAGGTAATAAAATGTATCCTTAATTGGAAAATCCATCCCAGGGAAGCTGTGGCAACAAAGACACTATTCCTTAAAGTTTTTGAGTAAGCTATGAAGCAGACACCACGGAGAGGATGAGAGAAAAGACCAGTAGACTAAATTTACTCTTTGCTAATAGAAATGAAAAGCATTCTCTTCCTAGTAAGGAGGGAGTTGTTAGAGTAATAAGTGCTCACATTTTAGGAGAGGATTAAATGGGCAAATAAAATCAGAGCATCCTAAAAAAAAGCTATAGATGACCAAGAGCTGAAAATAAACCCAGGTAAAACTTAGAGCCATGTTGTCCAATGTGGTAGCCACTAGTCATAAGTGGTTATTAAAATTTAAGTTAAAATAAAATTTAAAATTCAGTTCCTTGGTCACACTTGCCATATTTCAAATGCTCAATAGACATATGTAGCTAGTGGCTACTTTGTTGAGCTGGACAGCATAGATACAGAACACTTCCGTGACAGCAGGAAATTCTATTGGACAGCACTGATCTAAAGGGTAAGGGAAGGAGACTAACTGACCTGGGGTCTGAAAAGAGAGGAACTAGTAACAACGGCATTTACCCTATAGTGTTCAGTACTTTATTGAGGGATCAGGTGGATTTACCTTTCCTTTTCCACCTGTTCTTTTTTCCCTCCTTGTTGCTGCCACCATCACTGCTGCTGCTGCTGTTCTCAGAACTCTGGGAATCTGACTGACCATCACTGCTTTCTTCTGAACCTTCTGATAGCTCTTTCACCCCATCCGGCACATCTTTCTGAAAATGTAGGCATCCAATTAGGATTAATCATTTCCATTTCAGCAAATAAGAATTAAGTCTCTCATACGTATTGCTGTAATTTAACTATGATGATTAATTTTTAGTATTATAGGATTCAACAGAACCAACAAAATTTTCTGACTCCCTGGTCAACTCTCTTCTTTGGGTCAAATTAGTTAATGTTTCCATCTATAACCAAAGGTAAAAAATTTACATGCAATCGTATGCAGGCAACAACAGAGACTTAAATTAGATAAGAACTTGGTATATATAAGTCAGATAGATAAATGATCATATGCTCAGGATTTTAAAAAAACTATATAATAAAAATTTTATAAAGCATGTGTACACCCATCATCCTTGTATATATAATATATATATATATTTGTGTGTATATTAGTACCATTATGTATTATGACTTCAATCAAGAGCTTGGGTAGCAAAAGATAATCCATTATTTGACTCTAACTGGTTCCTAAATATTGGTTAGTAATTAGCAAGAATCAAATACAAGAGAATCTTTTTTTTTTTAATCACATGAATCTTTGATTTCTGCACTAGATCGTGAGAATGTTAGTCAGAAAAGATACCTGTGTCAGCACAGTATGTGAGAGATATAATAGGATAATTGTAAGGTCAACAACTAGGAAATTAAGACTTTCTGGGTTTTAATTCTGGCTTTATCGTCTCCTAATTGTGTAGCCTTCATCAAAGTCTTAATCTCTCATGCCTCTGTTTCCCTGTCTATAAGATAGGTATAAAAGTACCTACCTTAAAAGACCATTCTGAAATCAAATGAGTTAATAAATGTAAAATAGTGCCTGGCACATGATAGAAGCTCAATAAATATTAGCTACTATTAATTTATGTACTACATAAAAATATACACATGTGAATACACACATATAAATAATCAATGTTACCTGTAAGTTATAAAAGTACAGATTATTTTTCTTCTCAATATATTTTTTATTTTCCCACATTATTTTTCTTTTCTTTTTTTTTGTTTTTTTTGTTATGTTAATCCTCTCCCAAGGATATCTTTTCCATTGACTTCCAGAGAAAGTGGGGAGGGGGGGGAGCATCAACATGAGAGAGATATACAGACAGGTTGCCTCCCACCCAACACACTGAATGAAGCCAGGGATCAAACCTGCAACCCAGGTACGTGTCCTTGACCAGGAATTGAGCCCCTAAGTCTTCATGTTGGGCCGATGCTCTAACCACTGAATCAAACTGGTCAAGACATAATTTATTTTTCTAATCAGATAAAAATAATTCTGACAAGTGACCCTCTCACTTCCAACTGGCACTCATAAATTCTGATCTAGCAAGGAACTTTTCCACTTATGTTTATATCCTAGTGCCATTTCTTATGTTATACACTTTATTAAAACACATACCCCATATTTTTCTATTCTTCCCTTCAAAATGCAGGACAACTTTTTATAGTTAGTTGCCAGCCACACCTCTTGACCTGCAGGTTCAACAAGTATTTTACATACAAATATAACTAACTTCTTTTCTTAAACTTGTGATCCCTCCTAGTTCAACTATTCATGCCCCAAATCTTGGAATCATTTCATCTCTTCTTTTTTTTTTAAATCCTCACCTGAGGATACTTTTTTCCATTTTTATTTTTCAGATAGAGTGGGTGAGAGAGAGAGAGAGAAACATCAATGTGAGAGAGACACATCGATTGGCTGCCTCCCACACGAGCCCAACTAGAGCTGGGGACTGAACCGCAATCAAGGTATGTGCCCCTGACTGCAATCGAACCTGAGACTCTTTGGTCCGCAGGCCGAAGCTCTACTGCTGAGCCAAACTGGTCAGGACTCATCCCTTCTTTTACTCACTCCATATAGTATATATTTTTATTTCTCTAATGTCTTTTCCCTCCATCTCTTTTACTACTTTTGTACTTCAGGCCAATTATTTGTACTCTTTCAAATAAACATAACCATATTTTCGACAAGTTTTCCTGCTTTACCCTTAGACATATCCTACTTAATTATCTTCCTAAATATGGATTTGATCATGCTATTCTCCTGAAAAACCTCTGCCATCTCCTCAACACAAATACAGTCTCTCTCTTCTTCCTCCTCTCTCCTCCCTCTCTCTCTCAAGCTGCTCGTTCAGGTTTTCAAAAGCCCTCAAAGTTTGATCATTACAGCACCCATGACTCCTTATCATACTAGTCCACACACAGATTATGGTCTAACCACTCCAATTTATTCTACTTTCAAATCCATCCTGAATCCTTCTAGCTATGCCTTTCCTTAAACTATTCCCATGTCCTTGAAAGCCCCCTTCACATTACTTATCTGCCAAAGCTCAACTCAAATCTTACAAGTTTAAAAAAACAAAAACAAACACGCAAAAACTTTCTAGATCCCTTTATTTAAAATTAATCTTTCTCTATACCATAACAGTACTTTATATCACAGTTAAGTTTTGTCAATGTGCAATTATTTCAATAACTATGTGAGTTTCAAGAGCTCAGGGGTCACAAGTTAACCCTTCTTTATTGCCTCTACAATGTCCAGCATGGAGTACACATTTAATAAATGTTATCAACAATACAGAAAGTCTAGAACGCTAAAACCTAAAAGAAATGCAGAAAACTCCATGAGGTACTACAGCCCTATAATACCATTAAGTTCAACAAAGTGTATAAAAAGCAGGTATTATAGGTAAATTAGATCTTTTTAATCTTAGTGGGTTATATACAACTACTGAGCATAGTGATGACTACAGCTCAAAGCTAAAAAGTTAACAGGAACAGAGTTCCACATAAACATGGACAGTCATCACATGCTAAGCATTAATTCTCCCACTAATAAATTTCCTTTGGGAAACAACCCCTTTTCTGAATTCATCTGGCATGAGTGGGCTTAACTTCACCCTCACATCAAGGGTAATCATGAACCTAAGAGTGGTCAATAAGATCAACACAGTTGACAACAGCGATCATTCAGGAATACATGAGTCAAGTCAAACTAATTAAGCCAAAACAAAACTAACTGAAGGCTCCTGCTTTAGTTCCTGAGATTCTTGCCTCTCCAGACTTACAGCTTGCAGAGCAGGAGTTGGGAGTGAAGTCATGTACAATGAGGAGAGAGCCTGCCTAAGAATAAAGAAAGTGGAGAGACCTGATAACATCCCTGTTATCACTTGCTACAAATCCCTGATAACATCATTTGAGCTCCCAGATCAAGGCTGAGTTTCTCTAGAATTTTCAGTTATCTAAACTAATAAATTCTGTTTTACTCAAGATCATTTGAGTTGGTTTTCATATTTGTAACTGAAAGAAAGGACACTGACAGGTCAAGGTCTCTTCTCAGTGTACAGATTAAAAAGCACTAAGCCCACTATGGTAAAAAGAACATGGGCTTGGGGATTCAATCAGATCTGGGTTCTGATTCTGATACTATCTGGCCAATAAGAAAATCCAATCTTCTGAACTTCAGCTTTCTCCATTATAAAAAGGGAATAATAACCACAACTCTAAACTGTACATGCTCCACACTAACACTCATTATTATTCATATATGAGGCCCTTGAAAAAGTTAGTGGAAGCCATTTTCATTTCATCCTTTCAAGATAATATTATCATTAACAATAAAAAATAAACTGACTTCTCTGATCAACCTACAGATGGTTACAGATTAGTAAAAAATATATATATTAAACAAAGGGTTGAAAATATTACCTTTTCCTAAAAATAAGCTCTTCAAGAACAGAATTCTGTCCTCTATGACACAAATATTATTTATATGTAGTCACTTCATGATTTACTTTTTAAATGACTCCAAAAATATTTACCTTCAAAGTATATACTCCCATTCTACCTGGAACCTTATAGAAGATGCCCTCTTCACCTCGGGAGTTTGTATGCAACATTGCATTCAAGCATGCAAGAGGGGAAGTCCCACTGCAACAAAACAAAACAAAACACAAAAAATCCACAATATTAGTTTCTAAGTCTCTGAATATCCAATGTAACACTGACTTAAGATAAATTTAACTGATAACATTCATTTGGCATAAACACATTTTATAAACTATAAAAAGTCTATCAATCTACAGAGAGGCTGACACAAAGAAAATGGATGTAGAATTCATTTTCACATATCTAAACAAAAGATAATTCCTTAATTTTCTTAATTCGCATCCAATATCTAACATTTAACCCAAGAAAAACTTATCTCACAAAAGTATCACAAATATAATGTGTAAAGATTCTATTTCACTTAAAATTTTGTCAATTATATACCTCACTAACGCTGAGTTTTTTCTTTTTAAAGACTCTATTTCATTTAGCACAAGCTTTAAATGCCCAGAAGTCAAACAGAGGGGGAAAGAACACACACAGATTCAAATGAAAGATATTAATCTCCTTGTCCACTGCTGCACCAGACTAAATCTGAGTTGTAAAATAAACACATTTCCATGGTCTCTTTTATTTTTTGCAATATAATTGACATATAGTTTCAGGTGTACAACATGATTCCATATTTGTATATATTATGCTGATCTCTTGTATTTAGACCTATTATGAGATCACTTAAAAGTAGGCTTTGGAATAGTTCTTGATCTTCTATGTAAAAACCTGGTTAAGCCGTGGCCGGGTGGCTAAGTTGATTGGAGCAATGTCCTATACACCAAAAGGTTGCTGGTTTGATTCCCAGTCAGGACACAAGCCCTGGCTTCTGGCTCAATTCCCAGTAGAGGGTGTGCAGGAGGCAGCTGATGGATGTTCCACTCTGACATCTATGTTTATCCTTCTCTCTCCCTCTCCTTTCCTCTTTCTCTGAAAATCAATGGAAATATTTTTTAAAATAATAATAACCCTGCCCAGCTGGTATGGCTCAGTGTTTGAGCATTGACCCATGCACCAAGAGGTCGCCGGTTCGATACCAGGTCAGGACACATGCCCAGGCTGTGGGCCCAATCCCCGGGGGGGGGGGGGGGGGGGCATGTAGGAGGCAGCCAATCCATGTTCTCTTTTCATCGATGTTTCTATCTCTCTCTCCCTTCCTCTCTCACTAGAAATGAATAAAGAAAAAAAAAATTTTTTTAATAAATAAAATAATAATAACCCAGGAATGGAGAAAATAGTTTAAATGAGAAAAAAGTGAACAGTTGCAATTATGGTATTATAAGAGAAATGTAAATTTTTTTATATTTTTTTCAACTTTCTGTTTAAAAATGACAACATACCTACGGAATTTTTAAATTTTCTTTTTTTTTCAACTTCGGATATTAATATACTTCAGTGAAAAAACTGAAGTACAGCCCTGGTCAGTTTGGCTCAGCGGTTAGAGCACTGGCCCGAAGACCAAAGGGTCACAGGTTCAATTCCTGGTCAAGGGCATGTACCTGGGTTGCAGGTTTGATCCCTCACCCCAGACAGGGTTGTGCAGGAAGCAAACAATCAACGTGTGTGTCTCTCTCTCCCTCCCTTCCACTCTCTCTAAAAATCAATGGAAAAATATCCTCAGGTGAGGATTAACAAGAACAACAATAACAACAAAAAACCCAAGAAACAAAAACACAAAAAAACTGAAGTACAGCAATTTTCTTAGTTTCTTTAATTAAATGTAATAAACAATGGTTATTCTTGTTTAGTGAATTTCAGGTGGGTTTTTTTTCATTATTAGCTTTTATTAACATTAAAGTAAATAGTCTAAAAATACATAAATTATTATAACAGTCTAACTTCTGAAAAAGAGTAAGGGCTCTTTTACAATATCACTTCCTTTATCACAGGGCACACTATTCAAAACAAAACTAAAACTAAAACAGCAGGCAAGAGGGGGAAACTGTACACAGACTGAAGTGAAAGACTTCCACTCAAAAGAGAAAACACATATTGAATAACAAGGTATTTGTTGACCAAGTCCAACAGACATACTAAAAAAAAAAAAAATCAGTCAGATGACCACAAATATAAAGAAAGGGGATACCTATAAATAACATTCAAAGATCAAGAGACAAGCCAAGATGAAGAAGGTGGGAAGATCTAGTGGGTTTAGAATGAGTATGAAGATCATATCACCAACATTTTTATCATTTCAATTATATGATAATGGTCTTTGGGGGGAAATTAGCTTTTCACTTAGAATATCAACATAAAAACAATCGTGACATTTTGATGATAACTTCAAAGTTTGTTATATCGAAGTATACTTTCAAATAGAATTATAACGGCTTTTACAAACCTATAAGAGAATAACAAACATATAATGTGATGGAGACTCACTACGTCCTCAAGCATTTCCAATTATTCATAAATTCTTCCTTATGATAAGCCAAATATGTCTTCCTATAACTCCATTTATTACTCCTGATTTCATGTTAGAAATCAGTGGTTATCATGGTAGAAAAATCTGGGAGGATCTTTTCCTTCCTTTTTGTGATTTTCTGTACTGTTTTAATTTTCCAAAATGATTTTGCAATAAATTATCTTTGTAAATGGGGGGGGGGGAGTTTAACATTATTTCTTTATTATTCCATATGACAGCCCTTCAAGCACTTTAAGACTGTTCATGAAACCCTAAAGTCTACTACTTTTCAAATTTTTGGTTCTCCTCACCGGCATCCCTTCCTGCAACCAATTTAAAGAAATTTAGTATAATGAACTTTTATAATCCATCTTCAAAATTCACCAGTGTTCTCCAGTAATTATTACCCCATTTCAAGCCTTTGATAAGAGCTTTAAGGGACTTCATCAGTCTAATTTATTTAATCCTAGAGATGTTCCCTCTTGCAATTGATTACCCTGCCAAATCTCTAATCCCACTCTCTTATTCATTTTTCTGTATTCTCTCCAACAGAACAGCCTTGTCAAAACTAGGCCTTAATCAGCTTCCCTATCTCTGACTGAACTATATTATACACTCTATATTTACCCTTCAAAGCTCAATCCCTTGAATTTCAAAAGGATTAAATAAAAGACTCAGACTTTCAAGGTTAAAAGAAAAGTAGTCATCTAGCTAGCTCCCTTAACAGATGCTTTAATGCCCTACTTCAGGTCAACTTTAAATGTAAAAAGATAATAAACTTACAAGACTTTCACTCACACAATACACTTACACATATACCTACACACACACACACCCCTTTCTGTAATCATTATCCACATACAAACTAAAAATTCAGCACCAAATAACTTTATTTTATTTATTTTATCCTCACCCGAGGACATTTTTGCATTTATCTTCAGATAGAGCGGGAGGGAGAGAGGGGGGAAGAGAGAGAGAGAGAGAAACATCGATGCGAGAGACACACATCGAGTGGTTGCCACCCACACGACCCCAACTGGGGCCGGGGACAAACTGCAACCGAGGTACGTGCCCTTTAGCGGAAACCGAACCCAGGACTCTCTGGTCTGCAGGCCGAGCTCTAACCGCTGAGCCAAACCGGCCAGGGCAGCACCAAGTAACTTTAAAAGCAAGAACTGATTTTTATGGCATGTTTACCTGACAGCACACAGAACAAAATTGAACTCAGCAGCATCCTTATGTTGGAAAACAGTGAGCTTAGGAATCACTAAATTAATAAATAAACTTGGTAGGTTTTTAATTCACTGGAAATTCTTTGTATTATTATAAACTCTTTCGTTAAAACCTTTTTCTTGCTTTCCACTGTAGTTAAATCATTCATCAGTATCTTTATGAATACAGTTTGGGAAGCTGGCCTTGGAGCTAAGAATTATATTAAATGGTTCATTTATTTTTAGTTCTGTGAAGGGAATTGGAGTGACACAAGTAAAATATTCAAGACGTTGTCTATGTTTTAAAGAGAGAAAACCTCCAGATTGCAAGCACTAAAAAAATACTACCTGCAATTCTTCTAAGAAGTCCATTTGGGTTAACAATCTACTTTTTAAAAAGAAGTAACATAAATGTAGATTTTAAATTTAAAAAATAGCATCTGACTCATCCAAAAATTTTTAATATGGTTCTACTGATTTTTCTTTAATAGAGAGAGGAAGGGAGAGAGAAAGATAGAAACATTGATGAGAGAGAAACATCAACATCAATCAGCTGCCTCCTGCATGCCCCGCACTGGGGATCAAGCTGGAAACCCAGGCATGTGTCCCAACCAGAATCGAACCAGTGACTTCTTGGTGCATGGGTCAATGCTCAACCACTGAGCCACACCAGCTAGGCATGACTCATCCACACTTTAGTGAATTAGTTTCTTCAAACTGTTTTCATCCATAAATATACCATAAAACAAATGAGAGTAAAACCACTGGAGAGAGGAAAAAGGGTGTGAAGGGAAATTTTTAAACAGGCAATTTTGGAGATGCCCAATTGGAACCACAAAATGAGAGGTCTGTATTAATAGACCATTGAAACAAAACAAATGAGAGCAACCTAGGAAAAGCCTGGAGAGGGAGGTCATAAAGACAAACAAACAGAGTTTCTTTGGAAAATTTGCTTATATACCCTCTCTGTCCTCTTAATACTTCATTATAAATCTTCATTCTATCTTCCTATTATTGTCCTTTTCCCACTATTGTTTTTTATTTTATTTTTTTTATCCTCACCCAAGGACATTTTTCCATTTTTTGTTCAGATAAAGTGGGAGGGAGAGAAAAGAAAAGAGAGAGAGAGAGAGAAACATCAACGTGAAAGGTACACACTGAGTGGCTGCCTCCCGCACAACCCAACCAGGGCCAGGAACAAACTGCAACTAAGATACGTGCCCTTAGCGGAAACTGAACCCGGGTCTCTTTGGACCGACCGCAGGCCAACGCTCTAACTGCTGAGCCAAACCAGCCAGGGCCCACCATTGTTTTTTAAAAAGCATAATTTGTCTGCTACAATTAAGATGTCAGCAAAACTGTTTGGAAGGAAGAGGGGAAAAAAAAAGAATCCAGTGATTATGTCTTACTTTAAAGTAAATATATAGAACAAGCCCTGGCCAGTGTTGCTCAAAAGTTAGAGCACTGGCACCCACATCAAAGGAGTGCAAGTTTGATTCCTGGTCAAGGGCAGGTACCTGGGTTTCAGGATTGATTCCTGGCTCCAGTTGGGGTGCAAACAGAAGACAACCAATCAATGTCTCTCTCTCACATCGATGTTTCCCTCTCTCCTGCCCTCTCTTACAACTCTCTCAAAAATCAATGGGAAAAATATTCTCAGGTGAGGATTAAAATATATATAGTATACACACACACACACACACACACACACACACACACACACACACCCAGCCCGTGTGGCTCAGTGGCTGAGCGTCAACCCATGCACCAGGAGGTCACCGGTTCGATTCCCGGTCAGGGCACATGCCCAGGTTGTGGGCCAAATCCCTGGTGGGGGGCATGCAGGAGGCAGCCAATTGGATGTTCTCTTTCTTATCGATGTTTCTATCTCTCCCTTCCTCTCTCTCTAAATTCAATCAAAGAAAAAATATATATATATATAAACAATAAGATTCAATTTTATTTAGATTAGATCATCACACTCTTGGTATAGAAGAACCTTAGAGAACACCATAACTTTTTACCTGAAGTGAAATACAAAACAGTTCATTGAGAGCCTTTCCCAGCCCTGGCAGTTTGGCTCAGTGGTAGAGCATCGGCCCAAGGCAGGTTCGATTCCAGTCAAAGGCACGTACCTCGGTTGAGGTTTGGTCCCCAGTGCTGTTCGGGGTCCTGCAGGAGGAGGCCAATCGATGTCTCTTTCACACCAATGTTTCTCCCCCCCCCCATCTGAAGATAAAAATGGAAAAAAGTATCCTCAAGTGAGGATTTAAAAAAAAGTCTTACCCAATGTCCTGATCTTACTCAAAAGTGAGGCAACATAAACAGTACTTGTGTTTTTGAGTCAGACAGATGTAAGTTCAAGTTTTATCTCTAACTATTTCAATGTTTTTGTCTATGAAATAAAGACTTCAGAGCGTTTATTCCTGATTAAATAGATCATATGCATAAAGTACCTGAATACTATCTTACAACACGGCCATTTCCACAACTGGTTCACTAAGAGCATCTCACATTTCAACCTTATAAGAATAAGTCATAAAAATAAAAAATACACTTTAAGAGAAATATAACGCTCCTAAAAGGTCACCTTGTAACTACTGCATATAAAGAAATATCAAGTGCCTTTACTTCAGCTGATCAGTATGCAAAGATTTCTTAACTGACTAAGCCAAGTTCCTAAAAATTATGTGTCTCTGAACTAAAGAGGTGTAGATGGTTGTACATGAGGACATACTATTTGGAGTACAAGAAGTACTGGTGTGGAAGACAGAAAATAAAAATACACTATTTGTCGATATAAGCTATGGACATAGTTCTGAAACGAAGAGCTGGCGAGAGAATAAAATTTAACAGATTTAAATACATCAAAAATTAAGAATTTGATGTGATTTTATATCTTTGTCCTATTTGGTATTTTTTGATCATTTAGCAATATAGTTCATACATCTAAACAGTAAAGGTATTTATTATTCCAATTATAGTCTGCTTCTCAACAATAGCTGTCAAGTCTTGACATAGCCACTTATGTCAAGATTCAGAGTTTTTAAGGAGTCAACTGATCCTTCGATTTTACCAATTACTGGCATTTTCCAACTCACAGAAGTAACTTAGAGTTATAGTAAAGCTTATATAACTAAATGGCTTTGACTGAACAAGTTCTCTTACCTCAAGAAGCAAAAATAAAGACTAAAATAGGAGACACAAGGAGGCACCAGCAAGTGGGATCAGACCATAGCAGCAGCCCAGCCCAGGAAGCCTCTTTGTCCTTGCGGAATTGAGACTACCAGCCCCCACCCCTGAAATGCTGAGCAACCCAGTGCACAAGGAGGGGTCCTGTCACAAGAACCTGACTCAAGAAGCCTCCCTGTTCCCATACACTAGAGATTCCCTTTTTCCCACATCTAGAGGCATAAGGCAGTCAACTCCTTTCACTCCCCTCAGAAAGCAGCAGAGATCTTTGGGAGCCTCTGTGTCACGAGATAAAACAAGAAGAACACAGTCTACCATAAGAGTCCAGGACTCACATGGTAAACCCGCGCAGTGTGAATGCCTGCTTAAATAGAAGATTTAAATTTAATTGGATCCAACATCTCCTAACATAATAGCTAAAATATCCAAGATTCAATAGAAAAATCACCCACCATCCCAAGAACCAGGAAAATCACAACTTAAATGAGAAAAGATAATCAACTGATATCAACAGTGAAACAGATGCTGAAGTTATAAGACAAGAATTTTATTTTCTTTTAATTAAAAAGAAAAAGTTTTTTCTTTATTGATTTTCGAGAGAAAGGAAAGGAAGAGGAAGAGAGAACGAGAAACATCAATGAGAGAGAACATCGACTGGTCACCTCCTGCATGCCCCTCACTGGGGACTTGGCCCACAACCTGAGCATGTGCCCTGACCGGGAATTGAACCTGCGACCTCTTGGTGCATGGGTCGATACCCAACCACTGAGCCATACTGGGCGGGCTAAGACAAGAATTTTAAAATAGCTGTCATAATAATGTTTCAATAAGCACGTATATATCCTCTTAAAACAAATGAAAAATACAGCAAATACAAGCAAAGAAATAGAAACAGAAAAACAGAAATTATAGAACTGATAAGTATAATAAGAAATGTAAAAATTTGCTAGATTTAAAAAAAAAAAACTTGCTAGCTGGGCTCAACAGTAAAATGGAGATAACAAAATAGAATCAATGACCTTGAGGACAGATCAATAAAATTTATCCAGTGTGAACAACAGAGAGAGAGTAACACTGAAAAGAATTAACAGAAACTCAGGAAGTTGTAGGATAATAACAAAAGATTAAAAGTTTATATCATCAGAGTCCAAGAAGGAAAGGAGGAAAAGGATTTAAAGAATTAATGGTTGAGCCCTGGATGGTTTGGCTCAGCAGTTAGAGCGTTGGCCCACAGACCAATGAGTAGCGGGTTCAATTCTGGTCAAGGGCAAGTACTTTGGTTGCAGTTCGTCCCTGGCCCTAGTTGGGGTCGTGCAGGAGGTGACCAGTCGATGTGACCCTCTCACGTTGATGTTTCTCTCTCTCTCCATTTCTCTCCCTCTCTCTCTCTCTCCCACTCTATCTGAAGATAAATGGAAAAATATCCTCAGGTGAGGATTAAAAAAAAAAAAAGAATTAATGGTTAAAAACTTCTTTTATTTAGTGAGAAATAAACCTACATATTCAAGAAACTCAGGGAATCTAAAAAGGATAAACTCAAAGAAGTCCACATAACAAGACACCACATAATTAAATTTCTAAACACTAAATTAAAAAAGAATTTAAAGCCCAAAAGTAGAGAGAAACAACCCATTACCTATAGGAAAACACTAATCAATGACAGCAGATTTCTCATTTGAAACCACAGAGACCAGAAGGAAGTGGCATAGCATTTTATAAGTGTTAAACAAAAGCAAATGTTACCTCACACATTTCCAATCTCATAAATATTTTCCTTATTAATCTGCAGAATACTGGGTATCCCAGTGCTAGAAGTCAAATGATGATTTTAATAAAATTAAATGTAGATTGAGTTTCTAAAATTATGACAAAATAATGCTTACAAACAGCAAGAACAAAAAAATACGTACAATAAAACATTTACATAGTAATATCACTCTAGAATAATTAGACTAATTATACTGTTTCATAAAGTAAAAATCATGCATCCAAAGGTAAGTTCAATTAAATTTGTAAAAGAGTACTTTATAATTGTATAATACTTCTTTAGAATAAAATAATACTTCTTACCTTCTGGAGTTGGAATGCACCCCAAGAAAATGAAAAAAGGGAAAAAAAGAGCTTTTAATTTTTCTTTACAAAGCAACAATAAAGCCAAAAAAATAAACTCTCCCTTCCCCTCCCAGCATGTCCATAATTCTTCAAATCAGCCCCCTCCTCTTCCCACTTTGCTACATAAAACATTGATTTCTTCTTCAGAATTTACAAGTTAGCCCAAAATATCACTGTCTAACAACACAATTAAATTCAGCTAAACAGTCTACACAGTTGCAGTACCCTACCTATGTGGCTGAGTAAAACCATTACAGTAGTGTACACTTAAATGTGGATACAATGAATATTCCCCATTCTTTAATTTTCTTCCCATGCATTTCAATTTCAAGAAGCCATCATAAAGCCAACAGCTATGGACTCTAAGGTTTAGTAGCTTCCCTTTGATCCACAATGGAACTCATTGTGAAGCTCAATTAACAATGAATGGGAATGTTTTCTGACAATATACAAGCATTTTGGTTTTGTTGTTGTTGTTTATTAGTCCTTTTTGACATCCTTACAAGGTTTGTGGGCTTTATCTGCAACTAACAGATAAAGAAAATGCAGGCCAAACTCAAAGGTATCAGCCAACCTTAGAAAAATAAGATACCAATTTCATAATGTTCTTCATTCTTAATCTGAGCTCTTATTAATGAAATCACCTCAAGGCAATTCAGCTTAGCAAGCAGTCAAATGATCTACTCTGTGGAAATAATGATTTCTGCTGTAAAGTAGTAGAGAATGCTGACTTTCCCTTGCAGTATAATTTTACCTAAGAAGAGGTGGGGGGAATTAGGTGATGGGATTCGTTTTTGGTGTGAGTTGAACTAACACACACTTAAATACCATGTAAGAGATTATTTTGTTCACAAGTAAACATACTAATACTAATCAGGTGCAACAGAGACGCCTCCAAAGAGGTCATTTCAATCTGGCAAATGTTTATTGAGCATGATCTTTGCTAGATGGTTCCCAGAGTTGTTTACAATTCCAACTCTAAAGGAGCTTGCTTGGGATACAGACTGAAACATGTAAGAAAAACTCCTTGCTAGGTAACAATTTTGAGCTGTGCATAACAACAGTGTAAAGATCTCTTAGGGTAAATTCTTTAAAAATGTACTGCCTGTTTCAGAAGCCAAGTTATTAGTAAAATGGCTGCAGTTTTTATTTTCAAATTCTTCCAGAAAGTAATTCAGTTAGAAAGCAACTAACCTAATATTGTTATATGTCAGCACACGATATAAGTTTGATTTGAAAAATAATAGAGCACATATGCTAATCAGAATGGTAGGGAGAACTATGGATGTAGAGGTGGGTGGTATAATATACTGAAAAGAGCAAAACCAGAAGCAGTAAGCCTCAGTTTCTAGTTTCACTGGGCTGGCTATATGACCCTGGCCAAGTCTCAATCTCCATGGGCCTTAATTCTTCAATAATAAAGTGAGATGTAACTATATACTCCAATCATCTTTTCCAGCTATAACATTCTAAGACTGAATAATGTGACTCATTTGAACAAGAGGCTGGGGAGGGAGGAGAGGATGAGGAATGCAAAAGAGCTTACTCATTTGGGGGGTATTGTTAATCAGAAGCATCACACTGTACTGTAACTAACTAAACTTCATTTGCAAGGAATGTATGTCCAAGTCATCTGCTGGTTCCCAAATTTGTCAGTACTATTATATAAATAGCACTGTCATCCTTTCCAGGTTTTTTTCCCATAAAGAACCAATGCTTTGCCCTGGTTGGTTTGGCTCAGCGGTTAGAGCGTTGGCCCGCCGACCGGACAGTCCCAGGTTCAGTTCCTGCTAAGGGAACGTACCTCAGTTGCAGTTTGTCCCTGGTCCTGGTTGGGGTCGTGTGGGTGGCAACTACTCGATGTGTCTCTCTCACATCGCTGTTTCTCTCTCTCTCTCTCTCTCTTTCTTCCTCCCTCTCTCTCTCCCGCTCTATCTGAAGAAAAATGCAAAAATGTCCTCGGGTGAGAATTAAAAAAAAAAGAAGCAATGCTTTTAAATAGTTCTTGACTTCTTTCAGAGGTGACAAATAAATAATGATCACTTAATTTAAAAGCTAGGCAGTTATCTACATAATTTACTTATCCACACCAATCTTATGGTGTAAACAATTCAAATTCATGACTCACCAAAATTACTAATTATTATGTATCACGAACCCTTGGGCCCACTCATGAATGGTCTAATTCAAAAAATACTCAATCTGTGGATGATGAATTCATGAACATCAAGAATCTTCCTAATTTCTCTTTCCTCTTCTCATGAATGGAAATACAAGAAAAACTAATAAGAGTCTCAGGAAATAAATACTCTTTCTCCTCAAAACTCGGCCAGCTGTTAATAAGAAGAGTCAACATTATACAGCCAATAGGATGAGCAAAGCAGGTTAAGAAGACTCCACTGGGAGGGAAGTGGAAGCATTAAAAGCAATGACTACTTTAGAAGGAAGGCTTGAAGTCCTTCACTTAATGCTATAAAAGCATATTTGTAAACATTAATGGCAGCCACAGCTGATGAAGTGGAAAAAAACTGCTGTACAACAGACTATGAATAGAAGTAGTAATGAGTTCTTTTCTTTTTAATGTTTTTATTGATTTTTTAGAGAGAAAGGAAGGGGGAGAGAGAGAGAGAAACATCAATCGGCTGCCTCCTGCATGCCCCCTACTGGGTATCGAGCCTGCAACCTGGGCATGTGCCCTGACCAGGAATTGAACTAGGACCTCTCAGTCATGGGACCATACTCAATCCACTGAGCCACACCAGCTGGGCATGAGTTCTTGATAACAGTAAAAGATTAGCAGGAATAGTCCCAAAGTATACATAAGCACTTAGATTTAAGTACTATTCTGTGTATATGTTTTATCAATAGTATGTACATTTAATGTCAATATTTAGCTGCTCTATTTCTGATAACAATATAGAATATCCAAACTGTACACAAATAGTCTCTTGAGTTCTTATCTGTTAGATACATACTAAAATGTTGGAAGGACTATTTATAATTTATAATGGACAATGCATACTTTTTAGTTTGGAATTTTCCAAAAGTAAATCTTCATATATAAGAAATTATCTTCGGTATCTAACTTATAAACTTAAGACTGTAACATAAGTCAAAGTATATTATCACAAAATAAAAAGGATTTTTAGATTCTATAACATACCAGGAACTATTTACTCATCAACGTCCAAAATAGAGATTAGACATTAATCTCTGAAAATAAATATCTACTACTCTACAGCTCCAGATCACTGCTACCTTTTAATTGCTGTCCTTGACATTTATAACAAAACCATCCCCCACACTTGAATACCTCCTCACACCTTATGAGGTTCAAACCTTTTTTTTAAATCTACAATCTATGCTCAATGATCCCTTTATTAAGTAACTCCCTAATTTGACCAGTTTATTCCTCAGTTCTTCCTCTCTACAGTGAATGGCAGCTATTCAATCAGGAAGCCTAGAAATCATTTTTTATTTCTTCCTACTTTTCACTTCCCAATCCATCAGCCAGACCTGAAATCTGT
Organism: Tadarida brasiliensis; assembly: GCA_030848825.1. NCBI lineage: Eukaryota > Metazoa > Chordata > Mammalia > Chiroptera > Molossidae > Tadarida > Tadarida brasiliensis. Next base: position 63,506,729 of record CM061270.1, on the reverse strand, counting down.
TATCTCAAATCTGTCTACTCTCCCCAGCTCTACTTACTTTCACCCTAATACAAATCACAACCATATTTTGCCTAATGTTCTAAAACAGTCTCTTTATTAGTCTCCTTAATCCCTTCAAACTCTTGACTGTTGCAGTCCATCTTCATAACTTATATTTACCTAAATATATATATTTACCTAAAACATAAATAAGACAACCTATTATCTGGTAATTATCAAAAGCAAATGTTTGAGGTATGTGTATTAATTCCCTTTGAAAATTGACACACATATGGACAGAGTAATGCTTAAACATTTATTTCACTAAGCCAATGGATTCACATTGGTTTGCTGCATTCTATTTGATTCACTTACTTATTTGGTAGGAAAAGCAGGCTCTAATTATGCAACCAGTCAACACTGAGATTCCAACACCTAGTCATAAAACACCTGTGTTAGATGGTCTACACCAGACTATTTGTGATAATGGTCCTCCTTACTGCAATTGAAAATGCACTGGAAAATAAAGTCTACACCAAAATCTAGAATACTATTCTAACCTAAAGAAAAACACAATGGTTCTGACTTGAAATTTGTGGGTTAATCAAGAAAGTTTCCATGAATTTAAAGCTCAATTCAATCTTCATAATTTAAAATTGACCAGGACTTCTGGCATTAGTGAAGACAGAGCAGGCCCACAACAGCCTGTCTGTCTCTGTCTCTGTCTGTCTGTCTCTCCCCCCACCCCACCCCGGCTAATTACAACTGAAAACTGTGGACAAAAATATAAAAACCACCTTTTCACACAAAACTCTGTATATGGATGTTTATATTAGCACTGTTCACAACCACCAAAAAGTGGAAACAACTCAAATGTCCATCAATAGATAAATGAACAAAATGTGGCACATGCATATAATGGAATATTAATCAGGAATAAAGGAATGAAGTACTGATAAATGCCACAACATAAATGAACCTATAAATCATTACACTATGAGAAAGAAGCCATTCACATATTATATAATTCTGATCCAAAATTGAAAAATCCATGGAGATAGAAAGGTTAGTGGTTGCCTAGGACTGGGGCATAGGGGAAGAGGCCAACAAGGGGACTGACCAGCTAATGAGTACAAGGTTTCTTTTGGGGGTGACGAAAATGTTTTGGGTGAATGTACTAAATAAAACTACTGAACTGTATGCTTTAAAATGGGGACTTTCATGACTTTTGAATTACACGTCAATTTTTAAAAAGCAACTACTGAAAATTAAGAACTCTAGCACACTGAGAAATCAAAGCCTGATTCATACAGAGAAAGAATTACCCTTACCTAAAGACAGGTCTGGACTTTGCCACTGGCTTCTATGAGATAATCACTAGCCCCAATGAGGGCCTTAGGCCAACCAGATAGTAATATTGTAATTTAGAGTGGAGGCTTTGAGCCATACCAGCAATGTGATTTAGGGTAGAGGCTTGGGTCACATGGTATCAGTTGACTTCTAGAGGGGCTAGTCATGTGGGTAATGAATCATTCTACATGATGGACTCCCCCCACATAAAAACTCTGGACACCAAGGCTCAAGTGAGCTTCCTTGGCTGGCAACACTCCATGCATATTGTCATACATTGATGTTGATAATTAACATTGTCCTAAGTCATGGGAAGAAGATGACTAGAAGGTCTATGTTTGGTATTTTACCTTGATTCTGCCCTATATGTTTCTCCTCCCTTGGCTAATCTTAATCTATATCCTTTCTCTGTATTCTTTCCATAGCCATGAGTATAACAATTTTCAGTGAGTTATACAAGTACTTCTAGCAAATTATTGAGCCTTGAGACTAGCCTTGGGGACCGCCAAAATACACATTTGGTCAAATTAAGTGAGGGTGGTCATGAGAATTGTTCCCTCTAACTTCATAGTTGGTTAAACTCTCGCAGGGTGAGTTTTCTGGGTTTTCTCTCACCACATCGTCTAAAGAGCAGGCCCTAGTTGAGGAGATGTACTACTATAGGGTACAGATAAAATTCTGAGAAAAGGTGTGACTTTCTGGCCAGAGACAGAGGAAAAAGGACACTGCAGGCCAGAGTGGGAGAGGCGGGAGAAGGACTGAGGGGGATTTCCAGAGAGAAGAGAGCTAGAGAAGGGAATCTTTTAAGTCCCATACAAGGCCTGGGTTTATCCCTAAGCTGTGCATACTTGGGACACTCCCAATCAATATAGCAAAGGCTTTGAGAACTGAACCACTGCTCATATCTGACTAACCCTAAGTGGCACATGCATGAAACAGCTCCAAAGCAGAACAGAGGCTTTGAAAACTGAACTGATTATTGATCTAGCACCTACAGAGTAAGACAGACCATGTAGACTGAGAAAAACTGGGTTGATTGCCCATTTTTAAAATAAGAAAGAAATAACCATTCTCCACAGATTTTTAACAGAAAGCCAGAGCCTAAACAACATAATACTCAAAATGTCTAGAATACAACCTTAAATTTCTCCATAAACAAAGATCCAGAAAAATGTAACAAATTCTCAAGGGAAAAGATAATCAATAGTTGCCAACGCCACAACTACTCAGATGATGGACTTAGACAAAAACTTTAAAGTGTTCATTATTACTATACTTCATGTGGTAAAGATAAATGAAATTGAAGTTAATGGAAAGAAGTTTTCAGCAGAAAAATAAAAACTATACAAAAGGAACAAAACAGGAATTTTGGAAATAAAAGATATAACATCAATATTTAAAAATCTCACTGGACAGGCTCAATAGCTGTAGAAGGCAGAAAAGAGAGTCAAGGAATATAATGACAGAGCAATAGAAATGATCCATTCTGAATTACGGACAGAAAAAGATTGGAAAAAATTAGCAGAGATTTAGGGAACTTTGATAAAATGCTTGGAGATAATTATGTCATTGGCAAACAGAAAGAACATGGTGAAGAATAAAATATTTGAAAAATGGCTGAACATTTGCCATATTTGGTAATAGACAAAGCTACAGATTCAAGAAGCTCAGTGAATGCTAAATAGATTGAACACAAAGAAATCCACACCTAGCCCTGGTCAGTGTAGCTCAGTTGGTTGGGTATCATCCCGTGCACCATGATTCCTGGTCAGGGCACATGCCTGGGTTGCAAGCTTGATCCCCGGCAGGAGGCGGTCAACTGATGTTTCACTCTCACATCAATGTTTCTCTCTCTCCCTCTCTCATCCTCTCTCTAAAACTTAATTTTAAAAAAGAGAAATCCACACCTAGACACATTAAAAATCAAACTGCTGAAAACTAAACAAAGAAATTATCTTGAAAGCAACCAGAGAGAACAAAGTATTACTTATTGAAAACAATGACTTAAACGACCATGGATTTCTCATCAAAAAATCATAAAGGCCAAAAGGCAGTGGAGCAACATTATTTAAGTAATGAAAGAAAAAAACTGTCAACACAGAATTTAACATCCAGCAAAAAAAAAAAATCTTCAAAATGAAGGAAAAACAAACAAAAGATATTCTCAGATGAAGGAAAACTAAGCAAATTAATTACCAGCAGACCTGCTCTAAAAGAAATACTGAAAGGGAAGTTCTTCAGGTGGAAAGAAAATGATACTAGAGGAAAATGTGGAACTTAAGAGAAAGAAGAGCAAAAGAAATGGTCAACATGTGGGTAAACATAATCTCTTAACCATTTCACTGAAAAGTAAAATTAGTAGCAATGTCTAGTGGGGAATTCCATGTATGAGATGTAACACATATGACAACCATAACATAAAGGGGGATGGGTAAAGGGGACAAAATGATTATAAGCCTACACATTTTATTATTATGTTTTAAATATGTTTTTACTGGCTTTTTAGAGAGAAAGGAAGGGAAAGAGAGATAGAAACATCGATGTGAGAGAAAAACATCGATCGGCTGCCTCCCGAAACCCAGGCATGTGTCCTGAGCAGGAATCAAACCTAGACCTCTCAGTCCATGGAATGATGTTCAATCCACTGAGCCACACCAGCCGGGCTCTACATTTTATTTAAGGTGGTAAAATATTAACTCTAAGAAGTCAATGAAAGGTGTGGGTGCATATTATAATCTCTAAAGCAACCACTTAAAAAACAAACAGATACAGCCAAAAAGTCAAAAAAGAAAAAGCCCCCAAAGCCCAGAAACAGCTACATGGAAGTAGCTGTGGTAGTGATTTGGGCAGCTGGGGTTTGAATTGCCCCCTAAAACTTCATGATCAATGCAGCATAGTTTGCAACCACAGGAAGACGTATAGACTCAAGTCAGAAGAAAAGAAGAACAAAATGGGTCACTGAGTTAGTTTTCCTACTAACTATAAAATCTATATTCTCAGACAAAAAGGAAATACCTTAAGTTTTTCAAAGGGTATTTTAAATATTGATGGCTAACAACAGCCATTTGCCATTAATATTATAGTGGTGTAACATAAAATAAAATTTATTTTAGAAACAAGTATATAGTCAAAATGCATTGAATTTATACATCTGTCTCTCTGAATCCCTGGTTTCATTTCTAGTGTTTCCCCCCCCCCCCCCCCAATCCTCACCAAGGACATGTTTTTATTGATTTTAGAGAGAGAGGAAGGGAGAGGGAGAGAGAGAGAGAAACATCGATGAGAGAGAACATCGACTGGCTGCCTCCTGCATGCACCCCACTGGGGATTTGGCCCACAACCTGGGCATATGCCCTGACCGGGAACTGAACTGGCGACCTCTTGGTGCATGGATCAATGCTCAACCACTGAGCCACACTGGCCAGGCTCATTTTTATTTTTTTATTTACTATTATTTTTTGTTAACACTCACCTGAGGATATTTTTCCATTGATTTTTAAAGAGAGTAAAAGGGGGTGGAGAAACATCGATGTGAGAGAGATACAACTGGTTGCCTCCTGCACAACCCAGACCAGGGCCGGGGATCAAACCTACAACCCAGGTATGTGTCCTTGTCCAGAAATCGACCCCACAACCCTTCAGTCTGTGGGCCGACATTCTAACCGCTGAACCAAACCAGGTAGGGCCATTTTTAATATTTTTTTTGTTAGATGGCTGTGGCAAAATATACATAGCATACAAGCTACTATTTTAGCCATTTTTAAGTGTACAATTCAGTGATATTAAATATAACCACAATATTGTGCAACCATTACCACTATCTATCTCCAGAATTTTTCCATCATCACCCCAAAAACTCTGTACCAATCGAACAGTAACTCCCTATTCTCCTGTACTCTCAGTCCCTGGCAACCTCTATTACACTTTCTGTCTCTATTAATTTGTCCAGTCTGGGTGTCACATATTAAGTGAAATTGTACAATATTTGTCCTTTGTGTCTGTCTTATTTCACTTAACATGTTTTTAAGGTTCACCCATGTAGTATGTATCAGAATTTCATTCATTCTTAAGGCTCAATTACATTCCACTGAATGTATATACCACCTTTCATTTATCCATTCATCTGTTAATGGACATTTGGACTACTTCCACTTTAATGTATTTTAAAATAAAACAATACAGTATGGAATAAAAATTAAGCGAGATTCTTCAAAATGGGTGAACAGACAAAAAACTACAAAGGGAGGGATGGGGAAGAGAGTGTCAATGGGGGGGGAGGAGAAACATCTGTAACAAAAATTAATTAATTAAAAAAAAACTACAAAGGGAAAGAGAGTTGAAAGCCATGTACTGAGGACTGAGAAATAAAAGTAAAACTGCAAAAAACAGTACATCTTCAATAAGCACAGTATCCATTTCATTCTACAACCTCTCTAAAAACTTTATTATTTTTTATCCTCACCCGAGGACATTTTTGCATTTATCTTCAGATAGAGCAGGAGGGAGAGAAGGAGGAAGAGAGAGAGAGAAACATCGATGTGAAAGAGACACATCGAATGGTTGCCACCCGCACGACCCAACTGGGACAGGGATGAACCGCAACCGAGGTATGTGCCCTTATCGGGAACTGAACCTGGGACTCTGGTCCGCGGCCAACGCTCTAACCGCTGAGCCAAACCGGCCAGGGCCTCTATACAAAGTTTAAACATAAAGGCCTACCATTTGACATATTACAGCAGTAAGAAAATAAATTATAACTACATTTGAATGTGATTTTCCAACTGATATTTCATATATTAATAAGTAAGTTTTCCCTACCTGTATGTGCCAAACATTATGGGGGGAGGAGGAAGGGGAAGAGCAGACAACATCACTGCCCTAATGAAGCTGTGCTGTTTCTCACAGTTTTGTTTTTATTTCTCAGTCCTCAACACATGGCTTTCAACTCTTTTCCCTTTGTAGTTTTTAGTCTGTTCACCCATTTTGAAGTAATTTTTATTATTCCATACTATATTGTTTTATTTTAAAATATATTAAAGTGGAAGTTCAAATGTCCATTAATAGATGAGTGGATAAATAAAAGGTGGTATATACATTCAATGGAATGTTATTGAGCCTTAAGAATGAATGAAATTCTGATGCATGCTACATGGATGAACCTTAAAAACATGTTAAGTGAGCCCTGGCCGGTTTGGCTCAGCGGTTAGAGCGTCGGCCTGCGGTCCAGAGAGGCCCGGGTTCGGTTTCCGCTAAGGGCATGTACCTCGGTTGCAGTTTGTCCCTGGCCCTGGTTGGTCGTGCGGGTGGCAGCCACTCGATGTGTCCCTTTCACGTCGATGTTTCTCTCTCTCTCTTCCTCTGTCTCCCTCCCACTCTATCTGAACAAAAATGGAAAAATGTCCTCGGGTGAGGATTAAAAAAAAAAAAACAACAAAAAAAAAACATGTTAAGTGAAATAAGCCAGACACAAAAGGACAAATACTGTACAATTTCACTTATATGTGATACCCAGACTGGGCAAATTAATAGAGACAGAAAGTGTAATAGAGGTTGCCAGGGGCTGAGAGTAGAAGAAAATAGGGAGTTACTGTTCAATTGGTAGAGTTTTTGGGGGGATGATGGAAAAGTTCTGGAGATAGATAGTGGTAATGGTTGCACAACATTGTGGTTATATTTAATATCACTAAATTATACACTTAAAAATGGCTAAAATGGTAACTTGTATGCTACGTATACTTTGCAAAAACATTTAATTTTAAAACCTTAACTACTATGAAGAATCAACACAGAACACTGTAACAAACTAAAAAAGGAAAATGTCATCTAGACCAGAAAGTCAAAGTTTTCTGAAAAAGACATATTCAAAATGACACCTGAAAAATAAATAAGAGTTAAGTGAAGGAAAGCACATTCCTTGCTAAGAGGTCAGCATGTACAAAGGCTGTGGTGGGAAGCAGATTCCCTAAATATTTGGGAATTGACAAGCCCAAAATGATATTTAAAGCTATGAGACTGGACAAAAGTGCACTTAAGTTGAAGAGAAGGTAATGAGCCAAAAATGAAAAAATAAAAATAACAAAAGAGAGAAGAAAGGCTTACGCCCTGGCCGGTTTGGCTCAGCGGTTGGAGCATCGGCCCACAGAGCAGAGAGTCCCGGGTTCGGTTCCCGTTAAGGGCACGGTACCTCGGCTGCGGTTCATCCCCGGCCCTGGTTGGGGTTGTGCGGGTGGCAACCAGTTGATGTGTCTCTCTCACATCAATGTTTCTCTCTCTCTCTCTCTCTCTCTCTCTCTCTCTCTCTCTCTCTCTCTCTCTCTTCCTCCTTTTCTCCCTCCAGCTCTATCTGAACATAAATGCAAAAATGTCCTCGGGTGAGGATAAAAAAAAAAAAAAAGAAAGGCTTATTAGGACAGAAGGAAGGAAAGCAGGAATGTTTGTGGTTACTTTAGGTAACAAAACAGTTTCAAAAAGAAAGCAATAGTCAGCTGTGATAAATAATGCTAAAGAGAGGTAAGAACTAAGTCCCATTAAGTTGGCAAAATATAAGTCATGAATGACTTAGAACTGCGATGTGATCACGTAACTGCGTCACAAGTTCTTCCCTTTCTTCCCTGTTTTCTTTTTATTTACTATTCTTTATTTATTTACTGTTCTTACCTACTCCCTAGAAATGAAAATGACAAGTTTAAAGTCACAGAGCAAGCCCTGGCCGGATTGGCTCAGCGGTTAGAGCGTTGGCCTGCGGACCAGAGACCCGGGGTTCAGTTTCCGCTAAGGGCACGTACCTAGGTTGCAGTTTGTCCCCGGCCCCGGTTGGGGTCATGTGGGTGGCGACCAGTCGATGTGTCTCTCTTTCTCTTCCTCCCTCTCTCCCTCCCGCTCTATCTGAAGATAAATGCGAAAATGTCCTCAGGTGAGGATAAAAAAATAAAGTCACAGAGCCTTACTATGTTAAGGCTGGATGACCCTGCAATTGGCATTTTGACCTGAAAGATTGGTGGAGTCCTGATCTCTATATACCAGATTTCCTGACCTATTTCCCCAGTGTGTATCAAGTCTAATTTTATGAAAAGAAATGAAATTTCTAGTTCATTCCTATTCTATAAGACCCAATAGTGTTATAAATGGTTATTAGACTACCTTAGCAGAATTCATTCCTCAGAGTCACAATAATCACTTACCCTCTTCTCCTATAACCTTATACAAATTGATCTGTGATTAAATGGGTATTGTGCTTCAATTTAATTCTACTTATTTATTCATTTTTTATTGTTGAAAGTATTACAGATGTCCTCTTTTCTCCCCCATGTGCTTTAATTTTAATCTCATAAATCTAATTTAAATAACAACTTAGAAATACATCATTTATAAATTTTTAAATAATTTACAAAAAATATGTTTAAAAGCTAATCCTTCAAATGCATTTTAATGTTTTAATTTACAAATGCTCACATAATTTTTCAGGGACATACATTATATAAAGTGAGATATACTAATTTATACTTGGTTGTTTTATACTAATAAAGCAAACCTAATTTATTCCCAGCCTACTCACATTTAGCCACAAATCAAAACAAAAATTTTAACTGCATTACCAAAGAAAGGCCAATAAAAAATCTCAAATTGAATTTCATGTTAAAGAAAAGAAAATGAAAATGAAAATCTAAAACACGTAATACCTATTTATCTAAAAATATTTTATTTACAAATATATCAGCATAACTATTTCTCAATAGGAATACTGAACAACTCTGTAATGTGAAAGACTGTCCAACACAATGGAAGACATTTAGCATCTCTGTTACCTGCCCATTAAATGCCATAGTGCTCCCTCCTTTCTAGTTACTGTGACCATTAAAAAATAGCTCCCGCCCTGGCTGTCTTGGCTCAGCTGTTAGAGCATTGGCCAGAGGACCAAAGAATCTCAGGTTCGATTCCGGTCAAGGGCATATACCTTGGTTGCAGTTCGTCCCCAGTCCTGGTCCGGGCTATATAGAAAGCAACCAGTCGATGTGTCCCTCTCACATCAATGTTTCTCTCTCTTCCTCTCCCTCCCTTCCACCCACTCTATCTGAAGATAAATGGAAAAGTACCCTCGGGTGAGGATTAAAAAAAAAAAAATACTCCCCAAAATTCTGAACAATTTCCCTAAGGGTTACACAGTACCACCCCCAGTTGAGAACAAGCAGCAGTTTTAAAGCACCACAACTTTTTCTATGTTAATGAAAATATCTCCAATGTAGACTCCCAGATTTCTGCCTTAACCTACAAATTATTGTGAACATAATTATAACATTTCTTGATGACAAAGGGTCATCAGTGTGTTTATCTTTGATCCTATATTAATTGACCTCAGGCTGTTTTATTTGAACATAATAAGACTATCGTCTGAAATATATACTCTTTATGTATCTTTTCCATTGCATTCTTAGTGGCCAAGGTTATTTCTTCCTATACTGACTACCTCTAGCAATCTCCTTGTACTAGAGTACTTTTTATCTAATGACTGAGCTTATTAAATCAAAAGCCTGAATTGATAGATGAAGGCTTGAAGATGGCTCTAGGCCTTCCTAAGAATTAAAGTGCATGGGTGTGGAGATAGTTCCATTCTAAGAATTTATTTTAAAATTTACTTTTGGTTTTATAACTGTGCTATGACTGAAAACGCCAAAGATCTGACAACTGAATAAATAAGAAATTAACAATGAAGTTATCACTAAATAATCTTCAGGACTAAAGTACACTGCTATATACTATAAAATACTCTAATCATGTATTGTAATTATTACTAATAATATTTAAATAACTCACCTGATTTCTTTTAGTCCTTCTCTCTGGATAACTTGAAGAATTTCTTTATGACTCATGGGTGTATTGGGGTATTTTTCTAAGACCTGAGAAACAAGTATATAATAATAAATTATTTCTTATTTTAAGTTCTTATTCTTATAATTATATATTTAAATATATTCCTTATTTAGAAATTATGTATTAATTTTGTCCAGCACATACATATCCAGAGACTTTTCATCTCTTATATTTTGAAACAAGAAAAGTGGAAAATTAATGGAATATAAATAGGGTCTTCTCTCCTTTAGTCACAAACAAGTCAAATCCTGAAGCAGAAACACATCAAAAGGATATGATTAATAACTCAATTAGTCATTATTAATGCATAATATGAAATTATGTTTACCTTCTGCCTCCACCCCTACCATCACATGCCTACTTGTGGACCTACTATAAGCACCTTAAAGATTACCCAACTTCACATTTCCAGCAAAGCCTACTACAGCACGGATGTTCAAAAATTCTTAACAAATTAACAATACAGTTAGAATGAAATTAAAATGGTGTGTGTTCTGGTTCTGATAAAAATGGAGTAAGTACAATTTATCCTGTCTCTCCCACTGAATATATACAACTAAAAACCTCAACAGAATACATGGAGCAGCTATCCGAAGACTCTGAAAATGGTAGCAGTTAAGTTGAGGAAGGAAACCACAACTGGAAGTACTACTCCAGCAATGAATTTCCTGGTTTTATTTCCTCTGGGACTACTCAGCTTGGACTCACTGGCAGTCCAAACTCAGAACTGCACTCTGTAAGAGCAGACAGAAATGGTTCCAAGAGAAGTCTTTTCTTTTTTGGTCTGAAAAGCATTCCAACTTAATTGTTTTAGTAGTCACTAAGGATCTCTACCTACACTCATTTTATTTAGATGCTGAAAATAGTTATAGTCTAACATTTCTTCTTCATTTATAGCTAAGAAGGATTCTTAGCTATAAAAAGAAATGTTTTCCTCCATGTACTATTTGGTTACCTGAAGTATACACAGTCCATATAGAAAAAAGCAAGATAAGTACTTGATTCTGATCTTCTATTCACTAATTTTCAGATTAGTTGGTTTCACTAGCATGCTACAAAGGTGCAGCTGTTTTTGTTGTTGTTATCTGAAGTACCATTAGGAATATTGACTATCATTTTATAGAATACCATTATAAATTTCAATATAGTTTTTGCTTTAATTACTGTATTTCCTCACTTGTAAACTGGTTATTCATGACATTGTCTAATAACTTATATACCATTTGTATGAGTTCTATTTTCATAGTTTTTAATTTAAAAGTTTCATTGTTGACACTATTACAGATGTCCCCCATTCCCCACCCCACCCCACCCTTGCCCACCTCCACCCAGGCCCTGCCCCACCCACCTATGGCCCTCACCACACTATTGTCTAGGTCCATGGGCTATACATAAATGTTCTTTAGCTAATCCCCTCACTTTCCTTTATCCAGTCCCCACCACCACCACCACCACCCCTTCCCTCTCCTCAAACTTCTGTCAGTCTGTTCTATGCATCCATGCCTCTGGTTCTGTTTTGTTTCTTAGTTTATTTTGTTCATTGAATTCCACATATTAGTGAGATCATATGGTATTTGTCTTTCTCTGACTGGCTTATTTTGCTTAGCATAATAACCTCCAGGTCCACCCATGCTGTCTCAAAAGGTTCAGAGTTCCTTTTTTACAGCTGCGAAGTACTCCATTGTGTAAACGTACCACTGCTTTTTTATCCACTCACCTACTGATGGGCACTTGGGCTGTTTCCAGATCTTGGCTATTGTAAATAATGCTGCAGTAAACATAGGGGTGCATATATTCTTTCTGATTGGTGTTTCAGGATTCTTAGGATATATACCCAGAAGTGGGATCACTGGGTCAAAAGGCAGTTACGTTTTTAAATTTTTGATGCGACTCCGTACTGTTTTCCATAGCAGCTGCACCAATCTGCATTCCCACCAACAATACACAAGGGTTCCCTTTTCTCCACATTCTTGCCAGCACTTGTTGTTTGTTGATTTATTGATAGTAGCTATTCTGACAGGTGTGAGGTGATACCTCATTGTTGTTTTGTGTGTGTGTGTTTCTTAATCTTCACTTGAGGACATGCTTAGAGAAGAGGGGGGAGGAGAGAGAGAGAGGGACGGGGGTTGGGGGGAGAGAGAGAGAAACATGCATGGGCTGGGGAGCAAATCCACAACCCAGTTATGTGCCCTGACCAGAAATTGAACCACTAACCCTTTAGTGCACAGGATGACGCTCAACAAACTGTGCCACTTTGACTGGGCCTCATTATAGTTTTAATTTGCATCTCCCTGATGATTAGTGACCTTGAGTAATTTTTCATCTGTCTATTGGCAATTTTATGTCCTCTTTAGAGAAGTGTCTATTCAGGTCCTCTGCTCATTTTTTAATTGGGTTGTCTTTCTGGTGTTGAGTTGTATAAGTTCTTTATATATTTTGGAGATTAACTTCTTAGCAGATGAATCATTGATGAATATATATTCTCCTATATGGTGGGTTCCCTTTTCGTTTTGTCAACGGTTTCTTTTGCTGTGCAGAATCTTTTTAGTTTGATGTAGTCCCATTTGTTTATTTTTTCCTGTGTTTTCCTTGCCCTCAGAGACATATTGGCAAAAATATTGCTCGAAGAGATGCCTGAGATTTTACTGCCTATGTTACCTTCTAGCATTTTTATGGTTGCTTGACTTACATTTCAGTCTTTTATTTTTTATTTTTTTTTATCCTCACTCGAGGACATTTTTCCACCTCTTGTTCAGATAGAGTGGGAGGGAGGGAGGGAGGGAGGGAGGGAGAGCGCAACATCGATGTGAAAGGGACACATCGAGTGGTTGCCTCCTGCATGACCAACCAGGGCCGGGGACAAACCGCAACCGAGGTACATGCCCTTAGCGGGAACCGAACCCGGGTCCCTGTGGACTGCAGGCCGACACTCTAACCACTGAGCCAAACTGGCCAGGGCACATTTCAGTCTTTTTATTCTTGTGTATAGTGTAAGTTGGTGGTATAGTTGCATTTTTTTGCATGTACCTGTCCAATTTTCCCAGCACCATTTATTGAAGAGACTGTTTCTATTCCACTGTGTGCTCTTGCCTCCTTTGTCAATGAATTCTATTTTCATATTAAATATATTAAAACTTATACTGTCATATTTACTGGAAATACTTTTCCAGTTTATTTTTCATCTTTTCATTTGTTGTTTTTCCGTAGAGGTTTTTATTAATTTCATGTATTATAACTGGTCTTTTCTTTTAGGATGTCTACATTTAAGTGTATCTCCCCTCCCTTAAATAGCTTAACATTTTTCCTATTTTCATTGACTTCTCTTTTCTTTTTGTTTTGTTAATCCTCACCCAAGGATATTTTTCCATTAATTTTTAGAGTGGAAGGGAGGGAAGGGGGAGAGAGAGAGAATCATCAATGTGAGAGACACATCGACTGGTTGCCTCCCGCATGACCCCAACTGGGGCCAGAGATCGAACCTGCAACCAAGGTACGTGTCCTTGACCAGAATCAAACCCACGACCCTTCAGTCTGTGGGTCGACGCTCTAACCACTGAGCAAAACTGACCAGGGCACATCATTTGACTCTTTTAATTCATTTTTTTTTCTCTTTGATTTTACAGAGAGAGGAAGGGAGAAGGAGAGAGAGACAGAAATAGTGATGAAAGAGAACATTGAATGACCGCCTCCTGCATGCCCCCCACTGGGGCTGGGCCCACAACCTGGGCATGCGCCCTGATCAGGAATCAAACCAGCGATCTCTTGGTGCATAAGTCGACGCTCAACCACTGAGCCACACCAGCCGGGCTACTTTATTTTTTTTTTTTTTTTTTTTTTTTTTTATCCTCACCTGAGGACATTTTTCCATTTTTTGTCCAGATAGAGTGGGAGGGAGAGAGAGGAAGAGAGAGAGAGAGAAACATCGACGTGAAAGGGACACATCGAGTGGCCGCCACCCGCACAACCAACCAGGGCCGGGGACAAACTGCAACCGAAGTACATGCCCTCAGCGGGAACCGAACCCGGGTCTCTCTGGACCGCAGGCCGACGCTCTAACCGCCGAGCCAAACTGGCCAGGGCTACTTTATTATTTTTTAATAAGAAAATACGCAAAGACAGAATGAGAAAAAATGTAGAGACACACTAGAGAAACCCAAGAGGAAAAATTGGAGAGACAAACAAAATTGGTACATACATTTCTCAGCAAAAATACAGTAATCCATTACATTACTATTACAATACTATCACTGTATTGCAATACTACTACTTTTTCTTTTTCCACAGGTTTCATGTAAGTGGAAATACTTGTTTTATAAAAACATTTAACTTGCCCTGGCCGGTTTGGCTCAGCGGTTAGAGCGTCAGCCCTCAGACGATAGAGTCACAGTTCGATTCTGGTCAAGGTGCGTACCTTGGTTGGGGTTCGTTCCCCGGTCCTGGCTGAGGTCGTGCGGGAGGCAACCAATCGATGTGTCTCTCTCACATCAGTGTTTCTTTCTCTCTCTCTCCCGCCCTCACACTCTACTTGAAAATGAACAGAAAAATATGTCGGGGAAGGATTTAAAAAACACACACACACATTTAACTTAGTTTAACCACAGGAGGGCAGTGTTTATCAAACAAAATATCATTCCATTGGAACTGTTTATGGAACTACATAACACAATTTTTAGAAACGACTTTATGATAATCTGAGTAACTGCTCAGAAGAATTAAAATCACTAACCAGAATTAAAGCATGATAAAATAAATTGTTAAAGCATGTTTAATGTATCTTTACTTATAGATTCTCACATCTAGCTAATAAGAAAAATATAAAAATTATACTGAGTAAAGAATAATCTAGATAGCCCCTAAAATTTGAGTTTGGCTCTAGCCTAAATGACAGCAGTATTTCAATTATTGATGAACTTATACGTTCATTTCAGATATGCACAGATATATAGAGCCTGCATTTTGTGTAATCTAGATAATTTCATTTTATATTTAAAATGTGCAGATAAAACATGGAAATCTTTATAGATTTACTTCAGTTTTATATGACTTATTTGCTGTCCAAAAGTTTTACTTAAGTTAACCAATGTCACAGTAATGACTGAGGTCACCCAGGAAATATGCAGAATGAAAAGTGATTAGAGCCTATGCTACAGAAACAATATACCAATGTCAGAAAAGGAAAACTAGCAAAGAAACTAAAGAGTGGTCAGAGAAACTGGCAGAAAACCAGAAAAACATGGTGGCTCAAAAAAGACAAAAGTATTCTAAGGATGAAGTGGTCAACAATGTCAAAAACTGCCTAGAAGTTGAGATAACAACTTCAAAATACACTGGATTTAGCAATAAGGAGCTCTTTAATTAGCTTTACAAGTTCAGATTCCACTTAATCAGGAGGGAAGAAATCAAACTTGAGGGAGTTTAGTACTGAATGGGAGGTCCAGAGGTGGCAACAGGAAGTTAAAACAACTCCTAGAACAGTAAAGGAAATATGAATTCGCAGAATTTTGTCAAATGGATTTGAATGAGTTTCACTGGACAAGGATAAAAGGAGACAGAAGTAGCCCTAGCTATCCCAACTTCCCCATCCCAACAGAAGAGACAAATAGATTCAGACACAAATGAGAGACAAATCCCTTATTATCCGAACTTGTGCTAATTTGACACTCAGAAACAAAATTCAGAGGATGCAGTATCCCACACCTACCAAACTCACTATACAAACCCTCACTGTGTGAGTTCAGGACCTGAATAGATAATAACAAGGACTACATAGAATTTAGACAGAAGAAATAACTTATAGAGCCTATTTGAAAAGGAAAGAAGGAAAGGACCTTACCTGGCTGCTTAGCAGTATCTCTTGATCACTACCTCTGTCCTGAGATGCACTTCTCTGTTCAGCTTCTGTGACACCAGACTCTACTCGTTTCCCTTCTACCTCTCCACCAACAACTTTTCATTCTCCACAATCTTTTAATGTTGATCTTTCTCAGGATTCTCTTGTCTCAATTTCTACTCTCCTTGGGCATTTCATACACTCATGGTTTCAAAAATAATTATGCTCCTACAGCAGCACTCTATACACCCCTAGTAGTGCTTATCACACTGCATTTATTATACTTGCATTTTTAAATCATCTGTCCCGCCCACTGGTACATAAGCTCCAGGAGGGCTGGGACAATCTGTCTTGTTCATCTAGTATCCCTAGTGCCTATCTATGGTAGGTCTAAAACATGTGATGGTTGACTGATGGAATTAGGAACACAGGCTTTAGACATTAGTAAAAGTGTCTCTCTAAAAAAAAAAACAAAACACACACACACACACACACACACACACACACAAAGAAAGATGAAAGGTTAAGTGTAACTGCAAATAAGTTTGCAGATTCAGGGGCAGAAACTTGAATATAGGAAGTGGCTAAGCCCTGACTGGTGTGGCACAGTGGTTAAAGCTTTGGCTTGCGCACTGAAGAGTCACGGGTTCAATTCCCAGTCAAGGGTGAGTACCTGGGTTGCAGGTTCGATCCCAGCCACAGTCGAGGCATGTGAGGGAGGCAACCAATCAAAGTCTCTTTCATATCGATGTTTCACTCTCTTTCCTCACCCCACCTTCCACTCTCTCTAAAAATCAATGAAAAAAATATCCTACGGTGAGGATTAACAACAACAAAAGAAGTGGCTGAGAATACTTAAAATACCAATCTACACAGAGAGGCAGCTTAGGAAAACTAGAGATTACATAGGCTAGCTTCATAAACCCTGGGGTAGTTTTACCTCCATTCTGAATAGCTCTACCAAGTCATTCTGACACAGTTCATTCCTAGCTTAGATTTTTATCTGATTATCCAAGAAGTCCAGAAGTTATGTGCACTCCCTATTTCAACCAACATCAAAAAAGTTCTCAAAACCGAATTTTCTCAAAACTGAAGATTAATAAAAACAGTTAATATTTCTCTAGCATTTAAGTGTCAGATACCTTTCTAAGTGCTTTACATATATTAGCTCTCTTAATCTTTACAATAAATCTATGAGGCAGGTACAATTATGGCATTTTTTCAGATGTGAAAACTGAGGCACAGAGAAAATAACTCACTTGACCACAGTCACATCAGCTAATGCATTATGGAGAACAAGAGTCTTTGCTCCTAAGCTTTATGCTACATATATTCCCTCTCCATCATTTACACATCCACACTACCCCTAAAATTAACTCTTACTTTAATGGACATTTACTAAGTACTTCTTAAGTGCCAAAAATTAGAGATAGCCCGGCTGGTGTGGCTCAGTGGATTGAGTGTCGTTCCATGGACTGAGAGGTCCCAGTTTGATTCCTGGTCAGGGCACATGCCAAGGTTTTGGGCTCAATCCCCAGTAGGGGGCGTGCAGCAGGCAGCCGACGGATGTTTCTCTCTCATATCGATGTTTCTATCTCTTTCTCCCTTCCTCTCTCCCTAAAAAAAAAAAAAAATCAATGAAAACATTTATTTTTTTTAATCCTCACCCGAGGACATTTTTGCATTCATCTTCAGAAAGAGTGAGAGGGAGAGAGGAAGGAAGAGAGAGAGAGAGAAACATTGATGTGAGAGAGACATATCGACTGGTTGCCACCCACACGACCCCAACCGGGGCCGAGGACAAACTGCAACTGAGGTACATGCCCTTAGTGGGAACCGAACCCAGGACTCACTGGTTCACGGGCTGACGCTCTAACATCTGAGCCAAACCGGCCAGAGCAATAAAAACATATTTAAAAAAAGAAACTAGGGACACAAAGATGAATAGGAAACAAGCCCTGCAGTTCACAACTAGGTAGAGAAAGTGGGGAAGGGAGAGACAGACAACGATAATATGAGAAGAAATACTAAAAAAGATATAAAGAACTACAGAAACAAAGGTAAAGAACCTTTCATGCTTCCTATAAAAAATATGCAAGCCCGGCCGGTGTGGCTCAGTGGTTGAGCAGCGACCCATGCACCAAGAGGTTGCCGGATCGATTCCCGGTCAGGGCACATGCCCAGGTTGTGGGCCTGATCCCCAGTGACTTCCTTCCTTTCTCTCTAAAATCAGTAAAGGGAAAAAAAATTTAAAAGAAGACGTCCCGTCAAGATGGCAGCGTAGGTAAACACGGTATCGCGTCTTCCCACAACCACATCAAAGTTACAACTAAACTACAGAACAACCATCATTCAAAACCGCCTGAAATTGAGCTGAATGGAAGTCCTACAACTACGAAATTAAAGAAGATGCCGCATAAGACTGGTAGAAGGGGCGGAGGCGCAACGGGCTGGTCCCACACCCACGTGTGGCGGATAAAAATTAGGAAGACACCTCGACTGGGAAGATCCTCCCTGAGGACTGAGGGGTCCCTGTCCCACACCAGGCACTCAGCTCAGGGTTCCAGTGTCAGGAAGAGAAACCCCATAACTTCTGGCTGGAAAAACCAGCGGGAACTGAGGCTGAGGCGGCTGGAACCCCGGGCAGCTCCTCTTAAAGGGCCCGCGCACGGACTTACTCAGACTCACACCCTCCAGGCTCCAGCGTGGGGGAGGCAGCTTGAAAGGCACCAGAGACATATGGGGAAGAACTGAGTTGTTTGGCATTGGAGCGAGGGCTGGAGAGGCAACTTTCTCCTGGAGAGAGGTGCTATCAGAGGCCTTTGTTCCTTTGGTGAGCCCTTCCCTGGGATGGCAGACAGCTGCCATATCTGGGACTCCAGCAAACTGGCTCACACTGTTTGCCCCACCCTGGTGATTCCCTGAGGCCCCGCCCCACCCAACTTTCAGGCCCACCCAAGCTGTTGCCAGTTACTTTACCATAGGATTGGCCTGTCTTGGATCCTGCTTCAGCTTTTCCTAAATTCTTTCAAACAAGCAGCATCTGGTCTCAGCTAGCCCCATACCTCTCGCTAATACATAGAAACAAACACAGGAAGGCAGCCAAAATGAGGAGACAAAGAAACAGGTCCCAAATGAAAGAACAGAACAAAACTCCAGGAAAAGAACTAAGCGAAATGGAGGTAAGCAACCTAACAGATGCTGAGTTCAAAACACTACTTATAAGGATGCTCAATGGACTTAGTGAGAACCTTAGTGAACTTAGTGAGGACCTCAAGAGCATAAAAAAGGGCCAGTCAGAAATGAAGGATGCACAGTCAGAAATGAAGGAGGCACTAACTGAAATAAAGAATGTGCCCTGGCCGGTTTGGCTCAGCAGTTAGAGCGTCAGCCCGCAGAACCGAGAGTCCCGGGTTCGGTTCCCACTAGGGTGCCGTACCTCGGTTGCGGTTTGTCCCCGGTCCCGGTTGGGGTCGTGTGGGTGGCGGCCACTCGATGTGTCTCTCTCACATTGATGTTTCTCTCTCTCTCTCTTCCTTCCTCTCTCCCTCCCGCTCTATGTGAGGATAAATGCAAACCTGTCCTCAGGTGAGGATTAAAAAAAAAAAAAGAAAAGAATAATTTACACAGATTCAATAGCAGAGTAGGTAAAGCCAAGAAGCAAACCATCGATTTAGAATATAAGGAAGCAAAAAACACCCAATCAGAACAGCAAAAAGAAAAAAGAATCCAAAAAAATGAGGATAGTCTAAGGAGCCTCTGGGACAACTTCAAGTGTGCCAACATTAGCATCTTGGGGGTGCCAGAAGGAGAAGAGACAGAACAAGAAATCAAAAACCTATTTGAAACAATAATGACATAAAAGTTCCCTAACTTGGTGAAGGAAACAGACATACAAGTCCAGGAAGCACAGAGAGTTCCAAACAAAATGAACCCCAAGAGGCCCACACCAAGACACATCATCATCAAAATGCAAAAGGTTCAAGACAAAGAGAGAATCTTAAAAGCAGCAAGAGAAAAGCAGTTAGTTACCTACAAGGGAGTTCCCATAAGACTGTCAGCTGATTTCTGAAAAGAAACTTTGCAGGCCAGAAGGGAGTGGCAAGAAATATTCAGAGTGATGAAAAGCAAGAACCTACAACCAAGATTACTCTATCCTGCAAAGCTGTCATTTAGAATCGACGGCCATATTAAGAGTTTCCCAGACAAGGAAAAGCTAAAGGAGGTCATCACCACCAAACCAGTATTATATGAAATGTTGAAGGGTCTTCTTGAAGAAAAAGATAAAAAAATATGAACAAACAAAATGGCAATGAATACATATCTATCGACAATTGAATCTACAAACAAAATGAACAAGCCAAACAGAAACATTCTCATAGATACAGAGAAATTTTGTCGGTTGCCAGATGGGAAGGGTTTGGGGAATGGGTGAAAAAGGTGAAGGGATTAATAAGTACAAATTGGTTGTTAGACTGACAAACCTCAAAGGGAAGGGGGATTGGGGGGTGGGAAGAAATAAACCAAAGAACTTATATGTACATATGCATAACCAATGGACACAGACAACAGTGTGGGGAAAGGCAGGAGGGGGGGCGGGAATGGGGAGGAGGAGGTCAATGGGGGGGAAAATGAGGAACATCTGTAATACATTCAACAATAAAGATAGGTTAAAAAAATAAAATAAAGTAAAAAAATAAAAAGTAAATAAATAAAAGAATGCTCAAGGAACTTAAGGGGAACTCCAAGGAACTTAGTGAGAACATCAACATGAACAAAGACCAGTCAGAAATGAAGGATGCACTAACTGAAATAAAGAATAATTTACAGGGAATCAATAGTAGAGTAGGTGAAGCCAAGAAGCAAACCATCGAATTGGAATATAAGGAAGCAAAAAACATCCAATCAGAACAGCAAAAAGAAAAAAGAATCCAAAAAAAATGAAGACAGTGTTAAGGAGCCTCTGGGACAACTTCGAGAATACCAACATTCGCATCATGGGGGTGCCAGAAGGAGAAGAGAGAGAACAAGAAATTGAAACCCTATTTGAAAAAATAATGACAGAAAACTTCCCTAACTTGGTGAAGGAAACAGACATACAAGTCCAGGAAGCACAGAGAGTCCCAAACAAGATGAACCCAAAGGGTCCACACCAAGACACATCATCATTAAAATGTCAAAGATTAAAGACAAAGAGAGAATCTTAAAAGCAGCAAGAAAAAAGCAGCTGGTTACCTACAAGGGAGCTCCCATAAGACTGTCAGCTGATTTACCAAAAGAAACTTTGCAGGCCAGAAGAGAGTGGCAAGAGATATTCAAAGTGATGAAAAGCAAAGACCTACAACCAAGATTACTCTATCCTGCAAAGCTATTATTTAGAATTGATGGACATATAGAGTTTCCTAGACAAGAAAAAGCTAAAGGAGTTTATCACCACCAAACCAGTATTATATGAAATGTTGACAGGTCTTCTTAAAGAAGAAAAAGATAAAAAAATATGAACAATAAAATGGCAATAAATACATATCTATCAACAATTGAACCTACAAACAAAATGAGCAAGCAGAACAGAAACTGACTCATAGATACAGAGAACTTTTTGTTGCTTGCCAAATGAGAGGGGGCTGAGGGGATGAGTGAAAAAGATGAAGGAATTAAGAAGTACAAATTGGTTGTTAGACTGATGAATCTCAAAGGGAAGGGGGGAGGGAGAGTGGGAAGAGATAAACCAAAGAACTTCTATGCATATATGCATAACCAACGGACACAAACAATAGTGTGGAGAAGGCAGGAGGGGGGCGGGATTGGGGAGAAGGGGGTCAATGGACGAAAAAAGGGAGGACATTTGTACTACATTCAACAGTAAAGACAAGTTTTATTTTTTTATTTTATTTTTTTTTCATTTTCTGTTCAGATAGAGTGGGAGGGAGGGAGAGAGGGAGAAACATCGACGTGAAAGGGACACATCGAGTGGCTGCCACCCGCACGACCAACCAGGGCCAGGGACAAACTGCAACCGAGGTACATGCCCTTAGCGGGAACCGAACCCGGGTCTCTCTGGACCACAGGCCGACGCTCTAACCGCTGAGCCAAACCGGCCAGGGCAGTAAAGACAAGTTTTTAAAAAATAGACTATCAAAATCCCCAATATTAAGATAATAAATCAATTTAGCTCCCCTCCCAAAGAGACTTTTTTTTTTTTAATTCCTCACCTGAGGATATTTTTCCATTTCTCTTCAGAGCGAGTGGGAGGGAGGGAGGGAGGGAGAGAGACACATAGATTGGTTGCCTCCCATAGGACGCCGACCACGGCTGGTGATGAACTGCAACCAAGGTACATGACCTTCACAGGCATCGAACATGCGACTCATTGGTTTTTGACCCACAGTTGTTGGTAAACTGCAGTTCGGAACGTAAAAAGTTTCGATCCATGGTTGGTTGAATCCACTAATGTGAAATCTGAAGATACAAGGGCTGACTGTATTACTGAAAAACATCCACATATAAGTGGACATGTGCAGTTCAAACCTGTGTTGTTCAAGGTCAATTGTATTCTGAATCCATACACATGGGTTCATAACAGTATAGCTGGTTATGGTGAACAGAATGGTAATACTTCGGGCCTACTTAGTCACAAAAAGCTTTTAACCATACTAAGGGTGAAAAGTCGCATAATTTTTTGATTTAAGTTCTTTAAATTACAGAACTATGTAACAACGTATTCCCAGCCAAAGCAATGCCTTGAAGCTACCAAGACAAGGCAGTTGTCTTAGACTGCACAGCTTCCCAGATATCAAAGAGAATCTGGACTTCTACATCCTTGCTTAAAAGAACCACACTCAGATAAAATCTCACCTCCTGCAAGAAGTCGGCTTGCATTCTCGATGACAGTCTTCCTTCTCAACTATCTTAGGTACTTAAAATGAGCAATTTCAGCATTTAATTATATATTACTTCTCCACATAGTGAAATGCACTTATTCGCTGAGACAAAATAATCAGTTTTAATCAAAAGAGAACTAAAAGGAAACCTTCTCAAGAAGATAGATAACCAGGTAATTCCAAGGTAGATTTCCTGGATTTCACCTTTCTTTTAGGAGAAAACTCAGAGTTTTCTCACTGTATTAATGCTGCCACCACAACAGCTCACCAGAGATACAATTTCTATTTAAAGCTCCAGTTCAAAGATGGATTAACATACCCCTTCCCTGACCTTGCATAGTTTAAAAGAAAGAAAAACTGCATGCACAGTAAAAAGAGAACTTGACCTCAGAGGGATGGGGGAAGGGGGGTGGGAAGAGATAAACCAAAGAACTCATATGCATATATGCATAACCAATGGACACAGACATTAGGTTGGGGAAAGCAGGAGGGGGTGGGAGCAGGGAGGAAGGGGTCAATAGGAGAAAAAAAGGGGGATATCTGTAATATTTTCAACAATTAAAAAAAGAGAGAGAGAACTTGACTAAATAGTGAGGGAAAGTTGCACAACAGAAGAGAGGAAAAGAAAATACAACTTGGCCATCACAGCTTTCTGAATCTCATCATGAAGATCTTCTAATACCAATAATCCCTGCTTTAGCTTCTGCCCTTCCTAACTCCTTACTGGCTGACAGGAGGTTTAGTGAACTGCACTAGAGCTCACACAAAAAGAGGCATCCATTCTGCCACAATCAGTAAGTACACTGTTATCCTCAAGGTCAGTGACCATGTTACATACAAATCACTATCCACAAACTAAGTAGGCTAAGTAGGGAAAAAGAAAGTATGCTGAACTACCAATGGTAATTGCCACTGGGTGGTAGGACTGTGGGTGATATTTTTCCTTTTTACCCTCCCTATGCTTTGATCATGTGCAAGTATTATTTTGACCCAAAAAAGTTTTTTCATGTATATAGAGTCAAATCTTGTCCTTTATGGATTCTGCATTTGTCGAATATGCTTTCCAAAGAATGACACGATACCCAGAGCAACATGAGAAAAAATATTAGCAAATGTGACTACATAAAAATGAAAAACTTGGTACTACATGTATGCACATGCACACCCATGAACAAAATCTAAAGAAAAACTAGGGGGAAAATTTGGAAAACATATCACACACAGAGTAAGTTGTTATAAATGAATGAAAAAAACACCAACAACTCAAAACAAAGAATTGACAAAGGATATAAAGAGAAATAGAAATACAAATGGTCAGTAAACATCTAAAAAGATGTTCAACCATAGCCATATAGGATTAAAATCAAAACCAGTGTTTTTTTTTTCATCTACTGAATTGGCAAAGGTGAAAATGACTAAAAGTCCAGTATTTGACAGGGTCTGGGAAGCAGATACTGTTATCCACTGCTGTAAAATGATACAACCCTTTTTGAAGCACTATTTGGCTTAGGATATATCTCTGACCCAGCAATTCCAATATAAAAATTCTATGACTATATTCTCACAAGGACACAAATAAATATGTACAACAATATTTACTGAAGCCATGTTTGTAACAGAAAATAGCCTAAATCCCAACCAAGTGTCCATTGACAGATAAATGAACAAAATGTGGTATGTACGTGTATACACACACACACACACACACACACACACACACACACACAGGAATATTATTCAGCCTTAAAAAGGAAATTCTGGCCCTGGCCAGTTTGGCTCAGCGGTAGGAGAGTCAAAGAGTCTCTGGTTCAATTCCAGTCAAGGGCAAGTACCTCTGTTGCAGTTTGATCCCCGGCCCTGGTTGAGGTTGTGTGGGAGGCAACCAAATGATGTCTCTCTCATGTTGATGTTTCTCTCGCTCTCTCCCCCCTCCGGCCCTCCTTCCCACTCTCTCTGAAAATCAATGGAAAATGATCCTCGAGTGAGGATGAAAAAAAGGAAATTCTGACACATGCTACAATATGGTGGAACCTTGAGGACATCTTGAGAACATTATGCTAAGTAAAATAAGTAATCATGAAATAACAAACATTGTATGATTTCACTTATATGAGATACCTAAAGGAGTCCAAACTCGTAGAAATGGAAAGTAGAATGGTGGTCACCTAGGACTATTAGGAGAGAGGGGGAAATGAGTAACTAATGTCTACAGTGTCGGTTCTTTTTTTTTTTTTATTAATCCTCACCCGAGGACATTTTTGCATTTATCTTCAGATAGAGCAGGAGGGAGAGAGGGAGGAAGAGAGAAAGAGAGAGAAACATCAACATGAGAGAGACACATTGACTGGTTGCCACCCACACGACCCCAACCGGGGCCAGGGACAAACTGCAACCAAGGTATACGCCCTTAGCAGGAACCGAACCCAGGACTCTCTGGTTCGCAGGCCGACACTCTAACCTCTAAGCCAAACCGGCCAGGGCTACAGTGTCAGTTCTATAAGATGAAAAAGACCTAGAGATCTAGTGTACATTTCAGTAGTGTTAAACACAATAAAATGATTACAATGGTAAAGTTTTATGTTATATGTATTTTACTACAATTTTGTAAAAAGAGCAATGCGGATAGATGGATAGAGAGTAATTGTTGCCCAGCCGGCGTGGCTCAGTGGTTGACCATCGAACCATGCACCGAGAGGTTGCCGGTTCAATTCTCGGTTAGGGCACATGTCCAGGTTGTGGGCCCAATCCCCAGTGGGGGGCATACAGGAGGCAGCCAATTGATGTTCTCTCTCATCAATGTTTCCATCTCTCCTACCTCTCTTCCTCTCTCTCTAAAATCAATAAAGAAAAAAAAATTTTTTTTTAAAGAGAGTAATTGTTAATGGCAGAATCTAGGTGATGAATATATGAGTATTTTCTGCAAAATTCAAATTTTTGTTTTAAATTTTTCATAATACTGTGAGGAAAAAGAACAATGTAGTGCTATTATGTGCAGACATGCAAAGACAATCAAATGTTATTAAGTGAAAAATTCAAGTTGCAGAATTGTACATATAGTTTAACTCACTACCCATTTAAAAGGAGGCAGGGAGAGTTACATATATGCCAAGAAAATTCCTAGCGGTGTATCTTAAAAACCATTATCAGTGTTTACCTCTGGAAAGAGAGTTGGAGGTGTAAAAGTCTTTACATTCTTAAGTACCTAGGAATTTTGCCATGAGCATCTACTATTTGAATTGTAAACATATACATATATACAGCCCTACACCTACCGTACCTTCATTCACAAAGCAAATATTCACCTTATTAACATCCAATTCTATGGCTGTATTTTTCACATTTAAAATATCAACCCTTCTACAATTTGTTTTGGTATATGATAAGCAGCAGGAATTTTTTCTCAAAATGAGTAAGTTTCTCAATACTACCTGTATACTGAATTCCTAAATATACTCAACTGTCTGGACTTTTACATCTATACTAGTCAATCTTGTCTAGTCCCACAAATCAGTGCCATGTTGCTTTAATCACTGGATCCTGGGAGTACATTTTAATATCTACTAATATAAGTTATGCCTCTTTTTAAAAGAAGTTATACTTCTTGCCCTGGCCGGTTTGGCTCAGCGGTTAGAGCGTCTGCCTACGGACAGAAAGGTTGTGGGTTCGATTCCCAGTCAAGGGCATGTACCTGGGTTACAAGTTCCATCCTGGGCCCTGGTTGGGGTTGTGTGGGAGGCAACCAGTCAATGTGTCTCTCTCACTGATCTTTCTCGTTGTTTCTCCCTCACTGATCTTTCTCTCTCTCTCTCCCCCCAAAAAAAAAAAATCAATAAAAGCAGTCCTGGCCAGTTTGGCTCAGCGGTAGAGTGTCAGCCCAAGGACCAAAGAGACTCAGGTTCAATTCTGGCCAAGGGCACCTACCTCAGTTGTGATTCAGTCCCCGGCACCGGTCGGGGTCATGCGGGAGGCAAGCAAGCAACTGATGTATCTCTCTCACATCGATGTTCCTCTCCGCCACCCCCCACCCCCACTCTATCTGAAGCTAAAAATGGAAAAAAGTATCCTCAGGGGAGGATTTAAAAAAAAAAAAATCAAGCCCAGCAGGTGTGGCTCAGTGGTTGAGCGTCAACCCATGCACCAAGAGGTCACCGGTTCAATTACCAGTCAGGGCACATGCCCAGGTTGTGGGCCCGATCCCCAGCTGGGGCATACAGGAGGCAGCCAATCGATGTTCTCTCTCATCAGTGTTTCTAGCTCTCTCTCTAAAAATGAACAAAGAAAAAAAATTTGTGTTAAAAAGCAATAAAAACATATTTAAAATAAAAAGTTTTATATTCCCCATTATGTCTTTCATGGGTACTTAATATATATCAAATTATTTTCCTATTATCTTTTTCTTGTGATCCATTTTTTACAACTACACACACACACACACACCCCAACCACAAAATAAAAGAGAAAACCTTTCCTAACATATTAATATATTACATAGTACTATCTGCTGAAACTTAAGAAATTTGTCAGAACCACTCAAATCATATAGAAAACTCATCACTATAAATCAATAGCAATATATTTAAATATTTACATTACTATTTAGAAATAAGTCACTAATACCATTAAGTACTTTATTTGAAACTGAATATGGCTAAACCAGCTATTAAATAATTCAGATATCAGTGGATTAAAGATTCAGGATGATTTAGGCCATCTCAAACTGTGAACTCCAATGAAAGTCTATTCTAAATGTATCAACTGGTAAATGTCAGTAAACCAAAGAATTTTCAAATGAAAAGTCTTTCACAACATAATTTTTTATGAAAAGATGGATCAAGTTACTCAGAAGACACTCTAATTAATAAGGTTTATAGTATCTCTTGATGCTCAGGACCAAGTAGTAACATATGTAGTAACCATTCACCAATTTTAGTTTTGTCAAGCAAGATCAGAAGTAAGAATTACAAGAAATTTCCCATCGTCCAAATGTAACACAAAAGGGTCTCTTGGAGGCAAATACTCAGGTGTGTCTTGAAATAATTTTCTTTCACAAACAAGACAGAGACACTCAACCTGTTTCCTGGCAAACAACACTGAATATAGTTGACTAATTTTATTCAAATTGCATTCTCTTGAAAGTGAGAACAATGTCTTCTTTTACCTCCAATTAAAAATGATTAAGCCCTGGCCAGTGTGACTCAGTTGGTTGAGCATTGTCCTGTGCCCTGAAAAAAGTCACTAGTTTGATTCCCAGTCAGGATGTGTGCGGGAGGCAAGCGATCAATGTTTCTCTCCCACATCTATGTTTCTCTCTCTCTCCCTGAAAAATCAATAGAAATATATTTTCTAAAAATTTTTTATAAATTTTTTTTTCTTCATTGATTTGAGAGAGAAAGGAAGTGAGAGGGAGAGAGAGATAGAAACATCGATGAGAGAGAACATCGACTGGCCGCCTCCTGCATGCCCCCCACTGGGGATTGGGCCCACAACCTGGGCATGTATCCTGACCGGGAATCGAACCAGCGACCTCTTGGTGCATGGGTCGACGCTCAACCACTGAGCCACACCAGCCGGACTCTAAAAATTTTTTAAATGGTTAAAAAAAGATTTAGCAACTCATGTGCAAGAAAATGAGTTAAGCTCTGCACATAGAACATTAAAAAGAAAATTTTCTGCTTTTAAGGAGCACAGTTTTACTTATATATAAACTGAATTTCCTCTTACCTCTCCCCAATAAAATACGTACTTTATTTAGGGAAGATATACCTTCAGGGCTAAACATTTTTAAAAAACACCCAAATTATGATCTTCAAGTGGGGAGAGCTTTTCTTAAGAGAATTCTAAACCTAGAAAAGCACAAAAGGCAAAGATTAATAATTTTTTTACATTAATATTAAGAATGTCTGGGAAGGAAAAAAACTATACAAATTAAGTCAAAGGCAAAAAGGGAACAGATCTACAATACATAGGACAAAAAGTTAGTTTCCTTAATCTACAAAGCACTCTTAATAATTAGTATAAACCCTGGCTGGGTAGCTCAGATGATTAAAGCATCATCCCGACACACCAAGGTTTCAGGTTCGATCCCCCATCAGGGCACATACAAGAATCAACCGGTGAGTGCATAAATAAGTGGAACAACAAATCAAGTCTGTCTGTCTGTTTCTCTCTCTCCTCCTTCCTCTCTCTCTAAAATCAATAAATTTTAAAAAAAAATTTTAACTTAAAAAAAAAAAAAGGTATAAAAAAGACCAGGAAGCAAAAAAAGAGAAAAACCTGAATGGACAAGTGAAAAATATATAAATAGTCAATACGTTTGGAAAGTTACTTCACACCTGCACTATCCAATATGGTAGCCACAAGACAAATGTGGCCATTTAAACTTTAAATAAAATTCGTAATTCAGTTCCTTAGTCACACTAGCCACATTTCAAGTGCTCAATTTCTAAATGTGACTAGTGGCTACTGCATTGGACAGTACAGATACAGAACAGTCCCATCAAGTTCTACTGAACAAAACAACAAAAGAAATGCTTTGTTAATATATCAAAATGGCAAAGTGTAAAGAGACTGATAGCCGTGGGCGAGCGCGGGCTGAGCGGCAACCCCCCCCCCCAAGCGGTGGCGGTGGGCGCTTGGGATCTCAGCGCCTCCCCCCACCCCCAGCAACAGCCGTGGGCGCCAGGGAGCTGAGTGACACCCCAGTAGCAGCAGCTAAGTGAAATAAAACAGTCAGAGGAAGACAGATACCACATGATCTCGCTTATGTGTGGAATATGATGAACGGGATGGGCTAATGAGCGGAATAGACCCAGAAACCGAGAAAGGAGTAGGGTTCAGACTGATAGACCTGGGGCATGGGGGATTGGGAGGAGGGTGTGTGTATGTGGGGGGGGGGGGGATAGGAGAATCATCTGTAACAAAAATTAATTAATAAAAATATTTAAAAAAAGAAAAAAGCCCTGGCCGGTTTGGCTTAGCGGTTAGAGCGTCGGCCTGCGGTCCAGAGAGACCCAGGTTTGGTTCCCGCTAAGGGCATGTACCTCGGTTGCAGTTTGTCCCCGGCCCCTGGTTGGGTCGTGCAGGAGGCAGCCACTCGATGTGTCCCTTTCACATCGATGTCTCTCTCTCTCTCTCTCTCTCTCTTCCTCTCTCACCCTCCCACTCTATCTGAACAAAAAATGGAAAAATGTCCTCGGGTGAGGATAAAAAAAAATTTAGAAAAAAAGAGACTGATATATTCCTTGGGCTACAAAAAAAAAGTGGGGGAAAAACAGAAACTGCCAAATTTTTGGAGGGGAATATAAACTGGCACAAATCAAGTTTACAAACTCATTATCTTAACTATTCCATTCACACAGATGCACATATACACACACAATGTATATGCATACATATATGCCCTGATGTATATTCTGAAGTTTTTGTTACAAAGGGAAAACTATAAATTACCTATAACATCAAATAATCAAGGACTGATTTTGTATATGACAATGTATACAAAATCAATGGAATATTAAGAAACCATGTAAAAGAATGAGGCAAATACATAAATAATGGCATTAAAAAGACATCTATCCCCTGACCGGTTTGGCTCAGTTGTTTAAGTGTCATCCTGTGCACCATTCACTAAGAGGGCACCGGTTCGATTCCTGGTCAGGGCACATGCCTGGATTTTGGGCTCGATCTCCAGTGGGGGGTGTGCAGGAGGTAGCCAATTGATGTTTCTCTCTCTCTCTCCCTTCCTCTCTAAAATCAATAAAAACATATTTAAAAAAAAAAAAGACATCCATGATATTCATAAAGAAAGCAAATTGTAGCCCTGGCCAGTTCAGTTCAGTGGTTACAGCATCAGACCATGGACTGAAGGGTCTAGGGTTCGATTCCCAGTCAAGGGCACATACCTGGGTTGCAGGTTGGATCCCTGGCCCCAATCACGGTTGTACAGGAGGCAGTCAATCAATGTGTCTCTCTCTCTCTTTTTTAATCCTCACCTGAGAATATTTTTTCCTTGATTTGTTTTTAGATAGAGTGGTGGAAGGGAGAGAAAGAGAGACACATCAATATGAGAGAGACACATCGATTGATTGCCTCCTGCACAACCCCAACAGGGGCCAGGGATCAAACCTGCAACCAAGGTACGTGCCCTTGACGGGGAATAGAACCCATGATCATTCAGTGCACTCTATCCACGGAGCCAAACCAGCCAGGGCTGATGTGTCTCTCTCACATTGATGTGTGTGTGTGTGTGTGTGTGTGTGTGTGTGTGTGTGTCTCCCTCCGTCCCTTCCACTCTATCTAAAAATCAATGGAAAAATGTCTTCAGGTAAGGATTAACAAAAAAAAAAAGAAAGTTCCAGAACTATATATAAAATATATATAGGTATACATGTTTACGCGTATTTCCATAAACAGAGTTAAAAGTCCAGAAAATTACAGTCAAACAATCAACTATAGTTAATTTCAGAATGATAACTCTAAATATTCTCAATATTTCAGTATTCGGACTTTCACATCATCCTTTTTCAGTATAGTGACTCATCCAAGATTAACTCCTTACATACTTCTGTTCTACATGTTTTTTTAAAATAATGAGCCTAGCCCTGGCCGGTTTGGCTCAGCGGTTGGAGCGTCGGCCTACAGACCAGAGAGTCCTGGGTTCGGTTCCCACTAGGGGCACGTACCAAAAAAATAAAAAATAAATAAATAATGAGCCTATATAACTTTATTTATTTATTTACTTAATTTTTAATCCTTACCCGAGGATACTTTTCTATTTATCTTCAGATAGTGAGGGAGAGAGGGAGAACGAGAGAAACATCGATGTAAGAGAGACACACCAACTGCTTGCCTCCCGCACAACCGTGGCCAGGGCCAGGGACGAACCAAAACCGAGGTACGTGCCCTTCACCGGAATCGAACCTGTGACTCATTGGTCCGTGGGCCAACGCGCCAACTCTAAGCCAAACCAGCCAGGGTGAGCCTATATAACTTTAATAGAAACTCAAAGTTTAAAGCAAGTAATACCATTGTATTTAAGTCATATTTAAAGAGTTCAAAAACTGCACCTACATTCACCTCTGTATTTTTAATTCTAAACTTTCTAAATAAAGATTTTTTTTTCCTTTATAAAAATAAGAGTTCGGCCCAGCCAATGTGGCTCAGTTGGTTGAGCACCATCTCATGGACCAAGAGGTCACCAGTTCAATTCCTGGTCAGGTCACATGCCCAGGTTCAGGCTTGGTCCTAGGCAGGAGCCAGCCGATCAATGTTTCTCTGTCATGGATGTCTCTCTCTCTCTCTCTTCCCCCTTCCTCTCTCTCTCTAAAAAATAAAAAAATAAAAAAAAATAAAAAATAATAATAATAATGAGTTGAAAAACTTAATACATTCAATTACCATTTAAAACACTAAAAACAGCCCCAACCAGGTGGCTCAGTTGGTTGGAACATCGTCCACTACACTAACAGGTTGAATGTTCAATTCCCAGTCAGAGCACATACCTGGGTTGCGGGTTCGATCCCCAGGGCACGCACAGGAGGCAATCAATTGATGTTTCTCTCTCACATTGATGTTTCTTTTCTCTGTCTCCCTTCCTCTCTCTAAAATCAATGTTTTAAAAAATCTAAAAAACAAACTTACTCATGGTAAAGATTGATGTTTCTCTCTCCTGCTCCCTGACCTCTCTCTCTAAAAATCAATAAAAAATATCCTATATGCTCAGGTGATAAACACACAAAAAACATGATAAATCAAACTGTACTAAAAATAATAAATTGCACAATACTATAAACTATGAGGATAATCTCTATGAGATATGGGGGGGAAAAATATAGAACCAGAGGGGCATTCAGAGTTTCTTTGTAAACAGGACAAAAATAGGTTTTAGCAAACCCTACTGGTCAGTTTCCTATAATTATATCTTCCACATATTGGACTCTTTCCAGACAGTTTTTGTAGTAAAAACATAATGCCCTTTCACCGACAGCAAAATTGCACAGCCTTTTAAGAGTGGATAGATTCTGTGGATGATGAAACAGCAAGGACTTCTGCAAATCTGACCTTATTTCTCAGCTCCTGTCAGAATTCTAGGAGATGCAGCAGCAGTACCTTTCACAGAAAGGTTTAACTTGTGTTCAGAAAAAGATTTTGATTTTTTTTTCCTTCAACCAGTTAGGAGCATTGTGGAACATACAAACATGACAGAGGGAAGGATGAACTGAAAACAATAATACAAAATTCAAGAAGCGCCCTGGCCGGTTTGGCTCAGCGGTTAAAGCGTCAGCCTGCAGTCCAGACAGACCCGGGTTCGGTTTCCCCTAGGGGCACGTACATCGGTTGCGATTTGTCCCCGGCCCTGGTGGGTCGTGCGGGAGGCAGCCACTCAATGTGTCCTTTTCACGTTGATGTCTCTCTCTCTCTCTCTCTCTCTCTCTCTCTCTCTCTTCCCCTCTCTCCCTCCCACTCTATCTGAACAAAAAATGGAAAAATGGCCTCAGGTGAGGATAAAAAATAACATAAAATAAAAAAATTCAAGAAGCAAAACACAGGGAAATTTTACCTCATTATTATGGCAAGAAGTAAGATCACTCAAGAAAGTGTTACATCAAATCACCTAGCACAAATAGACTTACAGATAGTAACTTCATAAATGTACAAAATATCTTATAATTTTATGTCAAGTCTACCTCAATGAAGTTGAAAACATGCAGTTATTTTTGTAAAAATTATAGATCAAAGCAGTTTCTTAATTTTTAACCAATGCCTCTTACAAAGCTTTCTCACTCCATTTTTTATGTAATCCAAAAACCAAGATTTTGACCAGTTTTACTTTCTATAGCCTATTATTACAAAAACAATAGATTTGTTTAATATGTTTTTCCAAGATGCACACTCTCTACTAGAGATTCTAACACAACTACAAATATAACACAAATACAAACTTAAAAGGATTCTGGCCTGGTCAATATATATCCAAGGGACCATAACCAGGCCTGGTCATGCTCCTAGTCTTATTTCTTTATTTTAGAGAGAAACACTGATTTGTTGTTCCACTGCATGTTGTTCAATGCAGTCAATATTACTTTTTTTTAAATGTTTTTATTGATTTTTTTAGAGAAAGAGGAAGGGAGAGAGAGAAAGAAACATCAATGTGAGAAACATCGATCGGCTGCCTCCTGCACATCTCCTACCAGGGATCAAGCTTGAAACATGGGCATGTGCCCTGACCAGGAATCAAACCAGGACCTCTCAGTACATGGGATGCTCAATCCACTGAGCTACTCTAGCTGGGCCACGCAGTCATTACTTGATCCCCTTATGTGTCCTGACCAGGGACCGAACCCACCACCCTAGAGCATCAGGACAATGTTCTACCCGAGCTACCCAGCCAGGGTGTACTATCCTTATTTTTTTTAAGAAAAAAGTTACTCGGCCCGACCGGTGTGGCTCAGTGGTTGAGCGTCAACCCATGCAACAAGAGGTCGCTGGTTCGATTCCCAGTCAGGGCACATGTCCAGGTTGTGGGCCAAATCCCCAGTGGGGAGCATGCAGGAGGCAGCCAATCGATGTTCTCGCTCATCGATGTTTCTAGCTCTCTCTCTATCTCTCTCTCCCTTCCTCTCTCTAGAATCAATAAAGAAAAAATATTAAAAAAAAAAAAAAA
Source organism: Tadarida brasiliensis (assembly GCA_030848825.1). Taxonomy (NCBI): domain Eukaryota; kingdom Metazoa; phylum Chordata; class Mammalia; order Chiroptera; family Molossidae; genus Tadarida; species Tadarida brasiliensis. The sequence continues at coordinate 63,472,159 of CM061270.1, read as the reverse complement.
AAAGAAAGAAAAGAAAAAAGTTACTCGTACCCTGGCTGGTATGGCTTAGTTGGTTAGAGCGTCCTCCCATACACTGTAGGTGGCGAGTTTGATTTCCTGTCAGGGAACTACCTAGGTTGTGGATTCCATCCCCATTCGGGAGGCAACACATCGATTGATGTTTCTCTCTCACACTGATGTTCTCTTTCTCTCTCAAATCAATTTTAAAAAAAGGAAGAGAACTGAAAATTTCTAAGTTAATACATCTTTTTTGTACTGTGTATTTGTTACAACATTTTTCTAATCAATGTATATTTTTATTATACTTTTAAGTAATTATTTTCCATTTTCTATACTTCCTACATAAAAGTAATTAGCCTGAGTCTTACTCTTTCAATAGGTTTTTTTTTTTTTAATCCTCACCCAAGGATATTTCTCTCTCTCTTTTTTTTAAATAATTTTTCTTCATTGATTTTAGAGAGGAAAGGAGAGGGAAAGAGACAGAGACATCAATGAGAGAGAACATCGACTGGTCGCCTCCTACATGCCCCACACTGGGGATCAGGCCCACAACCTGGGCATGTGCCCTAACTGGGAATCAAACTGGTAACCTCTTGGTACATGGGCTGACACTCAATCACTGAGCCATACCAGCCAGGCGATATTTTTCTCTTTATCTTCAGATAGAGTGGGAGGGTGAGAGGGAGAGAAAGAAAAACATCGATATGAGAGGGACACATCGACTAGTTGCCTCCCACACGACCCTGACCAGGGCTGGGGACAAACAGCAACCGAGGTACGTACCCTTGGCCAGAATCAAAGCCGCGACTCATTGGTCCACGGGCTGACGCTCTACTGCTGAGCCAAACTGGCCAGGGCTCAATAGATATTTTCTATCTTCCATCTTATTCCCCAAAGTTAAATAACTTTAGGTAAGTGACAAAATATAAAACTGTATACATTCAAAATAATATTAACATGTATATGAAGTCTATATAAATACCAACCAAAAAAACAAACCACTTTATCTTCAGTCTACAAACCATATGCTAAAGAGCTACACTACAGACTGCTGTGCTCAACTCCAACACCCATACTTCACTTCTCATACTTCAACCACTCTACTCCCAAAAGATACCCAAAGGTACCTCTAGTGTACAATCTCTAAGGTCTGTATCTCTGTCCCTTCCACCTATAATCACAACAAACCTGTCCTCTTAGGTTATTTTTCTCTTTCAATGCTTTGCTAGTTGTGGTGGGTGATAAGAGAAAAGTAAAGAAAGAAACAGGATCACAACAAGATTATAATATTTTGAAAGCTCTGCTTTGCAAAAACTGCTAAATTCCTCAAGGATGTCATCAAATATTTAGATCAGCGGTTCTCAACCTGTGGGGTCGCGACCCCTTTGGGGGTCGAACGACCCTTTTACAGGGGTCGCCTAAGACCATCAGAAAACGGTATTTCCGATGGTGATTCATAACAGTAGCAAAATTACAGTTATGAAGTAACAATGAAAATAATTTTATGGTTGGGGGTCACCACAACATGAGGAACTGTATTAAAGGGTCGCAGCATTAGGAAGGTTGAGAACCACTGATTTAGATGATACGTTTTTTTTAATAAGCGTAACTTCGAACATTAGAGTCAAGTTTAATGGTTCTCAACATCTCTGGCTTACTAGAAATTTTTCTATTTAAGTTGCACCAAACTATTCTACAGATCTCTCATCCAAATAATTTCATCACAACCATCACTGCCAGCCTTAAAATTTACAACGTGAGACTGCTGCCCTGGCCGGTTTGGCTCCAAGGTTAGTAAGTTGGCCTGCAGACCGAAGGGTCGCCGGTTTATTTCCCAGTCAAGGGCACGTACCTGGGTTGCAGGTTCATAACCTGGCTGAGTTGGGGTTGTGCAGGAGGCAACCAGTTGATGTGGCTCTCTCACATCGATGTTTCTTTCTCTCTCTCCCCCTCCCTCCCTTCCACTTTGTCTAAAAATCAATGGAAAGCCGTGGCCGGTTTGGCTCAGCAGTTAGAGCATCAGCCCGCGGACCAGAGAGAGCCGGGTTCGGTTCCCGCTAAGGGCACGGACTCTCAAAAAAAAAATTAAAAATTAAAAAAATAAAAATCAATGGAAAAATATCCTCGGGTAAGGATGAACAACAATAAAAAAAAAAAATGTGAGACTGCTAACTAAATACCTGAATAATGCATTTTATAACTGGTGTATTTGGTATAAGGCAAATATAAATAATTTCAGCAGGTAGACTCCATTATCCTTCTGTCTGGTGTCCTTAGTTATTGGAACCAGTCTATACATTTAATCAGCCTTTTGGCATAATGGCATGATTTTACTATTATATAATAGTTATGAGCCCGGCCGGTGTGGTTCAGTGGATTGAGCATCGTCCCATGGACTGAGAGGTCCCAGTTTGATTCCCGGTCAGGGCACATGCCGGGGTTGTGGGCTCGATCACCAGTAGGGGGTGTGTAGGACAGAGCAGGTGGATGGTTCTCTCTCACATCGATGTTTCTCTCTCTCTCTCTCCCTTCCTCTCTATAAAATTAATAAAAATATATTAAAAAAATAGTTATGAATCTTATTTTATTTTTCAGATTCTTCACAGCAACCTTACATCATTCCATGTAGCTCTCTCATACACCCACACACACCCCCATATCATATGTATATGTACATATATAATTGATTGAATAATTTTATTTATCTGTTGCTCCATTATTGGTCAGGAATACAACCCTATTTTTTTAATGTTTTTATTGATTTCAGAGAGAGGGAGAGAGATAGAAATACTGATGAAAGAGAAACATCCATCAGCTGCTTTCTGCATGCCCCCCCACTGAGGATTAAGCCTTTGACCTGGGCATGCCCCCTGACCGAGAATGGAACCAGTGACCTCTTGCTCCATGGAATGATGCTCAACCAACTGAGCCAAATCAGCCAGGCTACAACCCCATTTTAATAGTGCTCCCTAAAATAGGACAGCTTGACAATGCAGGTACCAAGAACATAATAAAATAAGAAGCACAGCCCTGGCCAGTTTGGTTCAGTGGTTAGACCGTCAGCCTGTGGACCAAAGGGTCGTGGGTTCGATTCCCAGTCAAGGGCACATACCTGGGTTGCAGGTTCAATCCCTGACCCCAGTCAGGGTCATGCAGGAGGTAACCAGTCGATGTGTCTCTCACATCGATGTTTCTCTCTCTCTCTCTCCCCCTTCCACTCTCTCTAAAAATCAGTGGAAAAATATCCTTGGGTGAGGATTAACCAAAAAAATAAAAAATAATAATATAAAAAAAGAAAGAAGCAGAGCCCTGGCCAGTTTTGCTCAGTGTAACGTTAGAGCATCAGCCCACAGACCAAAGAGTCTATGGTTCGATTCCAGTCAAGGAATTTAGTTGCAGGTTCAATCCCCTGCTGGGTTGGGTTCGTGTGGGAGGCAACCAATCGATGTGTCCCTCTCTCACACTTATGTCTCTCTTTCTCTCCCCCCCACCAATCCAAGAATCAATGGGAAAATATCCTTGGGTGAGGATTAAAAAATAAAAATAAAAATAAATTCAAAACTCTCATTAAAAATATAAATAAGCAAATATTGTCTGTATTCATAAATAATTTTACTAATTCCTTGCTGAAAATGTTCCTAGAACATTTGACCTTAATGCTATGAAATAAATTTAAAACTTACTTCTCCTGCCCAGCCGAAGAAGCTCAGCTGGTTGAGCGTCACCCTGTGCACAGAAAGGTTGCCAGGTTCAATTCCCAGTCAGGGCACATACCAGGATTGTGGGTTCCATCTCCAGTTGGGGCATGTATGGAAGGCAACAATCAATGTTTCTCTCTCTCAAAGCATGTTGTCAGATGAGGATTAAAAAAAAAAAAAAAAAAAAAAGCCCAGCCAGTGTGGTTCAGTGGTTGAGCGTCAACCCATGCACCAAGAGGTTGCCAGTTTAATTCCCGGTCAGAGCACATGACCAGGTTGTGGGCCAGATCCCCAGTGGGGGACCATGCAGGAGGTGGCCAATTGATGTTCTCTCTCATCAATGTTTCTCTCTCTCACTCTCTCTTGCTCTATCCTTTCCTCTCTACCAAAAATCAAGAAAGAAAAAATATTTTTAAAAAAACAACTTCTGGCCCTGGCCGGTTTGGCTCAGTGGTTGGAGCATCGGCCTGCGGTCCAGAGAGACCCGGGTTCGGTTCCCGCTAAGGGCACATATCTCGGTTGCAGTTTGTCCCCAGCCCTGGTTGGGTCGTGCGGGAGGCAGCCACTGGATGTGTACCTTTCACGTTGATGTTTCTCTCTCTCTCTCTCTCTCTCTCTCTCTCTCTCTCTCTCTTCCTCTCTCTCCCTCCCACTCTATCTGAACAAAAAATGGAAAAATGTCCTCAGGTGAGGATAAAAAAAACAAACTTCTGTCCGGCCGGTGTGGCTCAGTGGTTGAGCACTGACCCATGCACTAAGAGGTCGCCGATTCAATTCCCGGTCAGGACACATGCCCAGGTTGTGGGCCTGATCCCCAGTGGGGGTTATGCAGGAGGTGGCCAATCAATGTTCTCTCTCATCAATGTTTCTATCTCTCTCGCCCTCTCATTTTCTCTCTCTCTAAAATCAATAAAGGGAAAAAAAATTTTTTTTTAAACTTCTAGTCTTCTTGATATTATAAATATGTGCATTTCTTTTTTTCCTTTTATCAGTGATCTTAGAGAGAGGAAAGGAGGAAGAAAAACATCGATTTGTTGTTCCACTTACTTATGCATTCACTGGTTGCTTCTTGTATGTGCCCTAACCAGGGATCCAACTCTAAACCTTCGTGTATTTAGGACAATGCTCTAACCAACTGAGCTACTAGGCCAGGGCACCATTTTGTTGTTGTTGTTGTTAATCCTCTTTTTTTCCCATTGATTTTTTTAGAGAGAATTGAAGAGTGGAGAGGGGAGAGAAACATTGATGTGAGAGAGACACATTTACTGGTTGCCTCCCTCACCCACTGGGGAGCAAAACCCCAGGTTAAATGCCCTTGATGGGGAATCGAACCCGTGACCCTTCGGTTCTTGGGCCAACACTCTAGCCAAACCAGCCTGGGCCCAGGGCACCATTTCTTAATTTAGGTCAAAGTTTCTTCCACTTGTCAAATCATCAATTCTCTGATCTCATTCTACAGTCTGAAATATTAAAGATTTACTTTTCCTCTTACATTTACTTCTATACTTCTATTCCTCCTACTAGCAGAAACCTTTTGAACACTGAGGTTTAGTTTAATTCCTCACTTTATAGATGATAAAACCAAAAAGGGCATGGTATTTTCTAGATTTTGGCTACTAGAAAAAAGAAAAAAGTCTTAGTGTCACCATTCTTTTTCTACAATTCATTTTTACTTAACCTGAGGCCTTATACATTTGCCAGAATCAAATAAAAACACCAAACCACTAATATACTCATCCCTCCAGGAACTTACTTAGAACTCTATTAATTAAACTAGTCTTTCCAGCTTTTTTTTTTTTTAACTTTTTTTTCTTTATTGATTTTAGAGAGGAAGGGAGAGGGAGAGATAGAAACATCGATGAGAGAGAACATCGATTGGCCGCCTCCTACATGCCCCCCACTGGGGACCAAGCCCACATGTGCTCTGACCAGGAATCCAACCAGAGACCTCTTGGTGCATGGGTCCAATGCTCAGCCACTGAGCCACACCTGCCAGGCAGTCTTTCCTGCTTTAAAATACTATTTTTCAAATAGCTAGCCAGGGCATGAAAAGATTATTCTAAATTAGCAAATATACTAATTCATTACAGGGAAATATAAACAGATGCAGACAAATTTTTCCTATTTGCCACAATCTCCCAATGATTAGATTATTTTATCCAAAGAGATCAAAATGCAAAAAATACTAAGATTCTAGAAACAAAATTAATTAACATAATTAGAGTTGGGGTCAGCGTACCTATAATTAAAATTTACCATCCTTCTTTTAATAAAAGAGGTCTTAGGTATTCATCAAGTAGAAAAAAGTAAAATAGTCTTCTGTGAAGGGGAAATTTCCCAAGCACCAAAAAAATTATTTCTATAGGTTTTTTAAAAATCTTTTAAAGGGAAACTACCTGCAGTCACAATTATGAGGACATAATGTAAGTGAAAATATTCAATATATAAAATGTGCTTTTATTTACTAACTTTTTCACATTTCCAACTAAAACAGAAATACAAGTTTAAGACTCATCGACCCCTAACATATATCAAAATATTAACAGATATAGCTGAGGGGTGAAATATGTGATTTTTTATTTTCTTTTTTATACGTTTCTATAATCTTCCAAATTTTCCCACAATGAACGTTTATTACTTTTATATTCAGAAACATCTCATTTAAAAAGAAACAAAACATTATATAATAAAGGTTCATTTAGAAAGGTTCTCCATGCTATACAAGTATTATTGACATGATTCACCATTACAGATAATGCCTCCACACCTTCTCACTTCCCAACACTACTAAAATGCTGCTGTTTCAGGTCCTGTTACCTTTCTGCTGCACTCTCATTTCTACATATATACACGTTTTTAATATTTTTCAGAAAGCATAAAGCTCCCATTAAAATCCTAAATAGTCCTATATTTAAAACCTATCTCTAAATTTCGTTATAGCAAAATTAGAATTTTTTAAAAAGATGGTTTAACACACCAAGTACAACTTCGGCGAGGCCACATCACTTTACGGAAAAGTCAAGGCCGGGTAAACTACACGTCCCGCCATGCATTGCTGCCTTGTTCAGAGTAGGTCTCTACGGAAACAGAAAAAAAAAAAAAAAATTCTACAAGTCCCACCTGTTACTTGGTTTCTAAACACCTCCTGCACTTTCAGCTCCAACAGCAAACAAAAACAAGAGACTCGTGACCTCACGTTGGAACTGGGAGCCCTAACGAGCAAGGGGCCCGAGGTCAGGCGACCTGTCTGCTCTAGCGGGGAAATTCTACCAAGCTCCGGCGCTCCCCTCTTCTTTCCGGGGCTGGGTGCACACACAAGCCTTCTCCTGTCTGCATCCAATGGGGGATCTTCAGCCGCACAAGGGAGAAGAACCGGTTACTGTGCAAGCACAACAGACTTCCCCATGCCGGGGCGGGGGCTACCACAGAATGGGGGTGAGAGCGACGTGACCCCGAGTGGCAGCTTCAAAACACGTAGAAGACTCGTCGCAATCGCAGGGAGAAGCCACAGCGCCGCGACGACCCTCTTCCGCTGGGCGCCTCCATTCCCAGAGAGATCACAACTCGACACTAACCGCCGCCTCTCCGCGCGGTTTTGTGCCCCCTCAGCCGGGTCGCTGGGCCAATGACCTCCCTTCCTCTGCAACCGGAGGTCGGCGAGAGAACGAAACCTCCCGGCCTTCCCCTTCGCTCCCTTCTTCTTACCGTCTTGGCGGCCTCCGCCCAGGTCCTGCCCTTCTTCCTACGGCCCTTTTCCCTCATGTCGGGTCTTGAACTGACTGGGAGGTTCCCGTGTCCGGGCTCCGGCCGATCCTCCCTGCCTGCTCTGCCCTGCGCTGTTTTTCCCGCGGTGTCGGGAAAAGTGGGAGAAAGGGGAAGTCAGGCCTGAGGAGCACCCAAGCTGAGGAAGCGGCCGGGGTGGTGCGCGGGGGGGGGTCTATGGGGCGGCCGGTCCTCCTGCTGCCGTTGCCACTGCTACCGCCGCTGCCATATTGGGTCCTTACTGTACAGGCAGCCGCTACGGTCATGTGACCGCTCCCGCGCGGCCGTCACTACTGTACGCAGCCGGCAGCGCGAACGAGCGCGCGCGCGCCCCCGCCCACCGCGCGCGGCTGCCGGGAGAACGAGCCGGCCGTCCGCGGCGCGTCGCCACGCCCCCACTCCTCAGCTCTCCGCCTCTCCTCCGGAGCATGCGCAGGAGGACAGTCCGGCGCTAGCCTGCGTGGGGCGTTCGACTCTCAAGCCTACCCCGAAAATCGGCGTGCGGAAGCGGAACTTGATTCATTCCGGAAGACTTACTGAAATGGATTGCGACCGCGTGCAAGGTGCTGGGTTGGCCGTAGAGACTTGGAATAGACAGCCTCTTCCCTCAAGGGGCGACCCTCCAAACTACTGCCTTCAGTAGACCTCGTACTTGCATTTTTTCATTTGTCCATGTTTATCTTTACAATGGTTATCTTTTTGAGGATTTGCAACATTTCTCCTCTACTTAATGGATGAAGCAATTTGAAATTGAGTTATTTATCAAGCTCACAAGTCTAGGATGTAGAGAAAAGAAAAATCCGATTGCACACCCAGAGCCCTTTCCATCTCCCCGGAATGCCAATCAAATTTGGTGAGCTCAGTTCCGGCACAGTGCCTGTACATATCAGGCGCCCAGTAAATATTTGATGAATGATTCAGCTATGTCTGGTCAGAAACCATTATTTGTAGTGTCCACAACAGCCTCCTGAAAGCCTCCAACATCTTCTGTCACATTATCCACGCCTTTATTCTTTGCAAAGTAAAAAAGAATGTGTAATATAGCCTACTGATCTCCCAAGTACACCTGCTTTAAGAAGCAGTGTCCAGTCTATTAAACTTACTATATTCTAAAATAGCCTATTTTAAAGTTGGGCTGCTTCTTGGGTTGAAAGACAGGTGAGAGCAATTCTTGGTGTCCATGGATGGGTTTCAGAAGTTCATGGACTCCCTAAAATTATGGAGAATATTTTGTGTGTGTTAATTGTTCATTTTTTTAAAAAGGTCTTCATAACTTTTCCTAAATTTTTCTAAAGGAATCTGTTACACTAAAAAAAAAAAAAAAAAAAAAAAAGGGCTTACTGGGGAATTTGAGAGGCCATCTAGATATTTATCTTTCTCATTAAGTCATTGATCAAACAGTCATTGATATGGATATATTTTCACAAATTCTTTTAATAACTCATAGCACTATCCATAACACTAATATATGTACCACATCTCTCTAAAACTTAGGTCTATGGTGAATTCAAGAAACCCCTGTCTATCTCCAACTGTTGACTGGGGCTTGCCATGCAGCCCTGTTCCCTGAACAATCTATCTAATCTTGTTTTCAGACCCTACTAGGCCAGTTATTCCCACTGTCTTTACAGTCATGCACCATCCAATGATAGTCATTGCCTGGTCAGGTCCCATAAAATTGTAGCAGAGCTGAAAAATTCATTCTTATGGCCTTCTGACATGGTAGCTTTCATAATGTTGTAGCACAACGCATTACTCAGTGTGTATGGTGATGGTGATGCTGGTGTAAACAAACCTACTGCACTGCCAATCTTATAAAAGTATAACACATACAGTTATGTACAGTACATAATACTTGATAATGATAATAAATGACTATTACTGATTTATGTATTAATTATACTATACTCTTTGGTTTTACTTTATTTTTATTATACTATATTTTTATCATTATTTTAGAGTGTACTCTGTTTATTTAAAAAAAAAAAAAAAAGTTGACCATAAAACAGTATCCCTTGTTATGTTGGCAGCAGCCTCATACATTTGTGATTACTGTCTCTTGATTGCATCATTTTATCTGGTGCTTGATTTAATCTCATGTAGTTTTGTACAGTACCATGTTGTACAGGCTTATAGCCTGGGAGCAATAGGCTGTACCATATAGCCTAGTTGTGTAGTAGGCTATACCATCTGGGTTTGTGTAAGTGCACTCTATGATGTTCACAAAACAATGAAATCACCTAACTGATGCATTTCTCAAAATGTATCCCTGTCCTTAAGTGGTGAATCACTATCACTTTGCATTTTTGGAGCTCTATCCCCAGATTTTCATTTCAAGGGTAGGGACTGTGGTATTGCAGGTCCTAGTTTTTTGGTTTGTTTGTTTGTTTGTTTGTTTGTTTGTTTGTTTGTTTTACTCCTCACCTGAGGATATTTTTCCATTTATCTTCAGATAGAGAGGGAAGGAGGGAGAAAGAGAGAGAAACAGCAACGTGAGAGGGACACATCGACTGGTTGCTTCCTGCATGACCCCAACTAGGGCCGGGACGAACCGCAGTCTAGGTACATGCCCTTGACCAGAATTGAACCTGAGACTCTTTGGTCCTTGGGCTGATGCTCTAACTGCTGAGCCAAACCGACCAGGGCAACCGTTCCTAGTTTTTAAGTTTCCACAGATCTGTATAGTTTATTATTATTAAATTATAATTCCCCAGAGAGTATTTTTGTTCCAAGGTTTATTAATTCAATTTGTTATGTCTATTTGCATCTCTTGCATCATTTCCACTATAGTTTTGGATTTCCCTAAATGTTCTGCCTCAACACCCCCCTACTTGAGTCCATCCTTCAGAGGATGCCAGATCTTCTTAAAATTCCACTCCCCCTCCACCACTATGACACATTTCATACTTGCTGATTAAGTCAAAATTTCTTAGCCCTACTTCTGCTTTGCCTGTTCATTTAGCTAATAACACTGATTCATACATTATATAACAATTAGTGGCCACCAGATACAGTCTCACCTTGCCTTCCTTCAGCCCTAAATTTACCTATAAACTTGCTAATTCTAACCTCCTCCTTACCATAGGCTAATCCCCCTTGAGTACACTGCATACCATATTGTATACAAGACCCCATCCCTTCTTGCCTTTTTTGAAATGTTGCTCCATAAACTATTCCTATTTTTTCCATTACTTTCTGGTTCTGACTTCCCTCCACAACTTTCTATAAGCATACTCAAGATTCTTTCAGTTTAAATTGAAAAGTCTCTTTACCTTACTACTCTACCCTACCAAATTATTTTTCTCCTTTCTTTGCCCATAAATATCTCAGAACTGTAGCCTATACTCACTGTCTCCACTTCCACAGTGTTCACCCACTCTTCTGCCCTTCTAAGTATAACAATACTTTCCTCTGCATAAGAAATAGCAGATACTCAGCCGAGTGTGGCTCAGTGGTTGAGCATTGACCCATGCATTGGGAGGTTACCAGTTTGATTCCCAGTCAGGACACATGCCCAAGTTTTGGGCTCGATCCCAAAGAGGGGGTATGCAGGATGTTTCTCTCGTTCTCTCTCCCTTCCTCTCTTTCTAAAAATCAACAAGAACATTTTTTTATTTTATTTTATTTTTAAGAAAGAAATAGCAGAGGCACTAACAGGATGAAGGGAATCTGTGTTTGGATAGCAGAAGCGGGAGACAATGTGTCTAGTTGGCACCTCAGATCAGCTGCAGTGGTGGAGTCTGTATTTCGTCCCACTCTCCTTATAAGCTTCCCTGAGGAAAAGAAGCCCACCAGAACCTGGAAGACCTGTACCCAGCACTTACACAAATATGTGATGCCAAGGGGTACAAAAAGTGGGCCTTAGAGGGCTCTGCAATTCACTTCCCATATTCCCCTCAGGACCGAAGGACTCAATCTGTTGGGAGTTTTCTCTGAGAAGCTTCCTCGGCTGAAGAGAGCCATTTTATCCAAGATCACCTCTCAGGGCAGCTTGCATCCAGTGACTGGGTATAAAGGCCTGCCCACCTCACCTCAACTCAGGACAATCCAGCTTCAGAGCTCCCGTGGAACTGGCTGAAGCATTTGTGGAAACTGCATCAGAGCCCAACTTCTCCCTCTGCCCAATTCTGCTGCCTTTGCTTCCTCACGTGTGTTGATCCTGAGGACACCCTAATAAACTTCCTGCACACTAACCTCCATCTCACAGCCCACTTCCTGGGAGCCCCACTCTGCAACAATGCTGGTGAAAACATAACACTTCTGGGAGGATACACAAGAAGTTACTAAGAGTAATTATCTCAGAGTAGTACTGGTGTTTGGGGATTATGGGAAGATTTTATTTATTTTTTAATAAGAAATATTAATTGTGATTATTAGTGACAGCTAACTAATAGTTTTTAAAAAGAGAGGAAGGTTTTACTCCTTTTTTTCCTAGGTTTGCTCTGCTGCTGCATGGAAGCAAAAAATTTATTGAATTAAATTGTTTTTATCCCATGGGGAAAAACACACTATAGTACTCCTGCTGAAACATCACATTACACCCCAGAATTATAATGGACAAGTATAGACAATTCCCAAAAGAGGAAATTGGGTAATAAACTATTTTATTTTATTTTTTTTATCCTCACCCGAGGACATTTCTTCATTTTTTGTTCAGATAGAGTGGGAGGGAGAGAGAGGAAGAGAGAGAGAGAAACATCGACGTGAAAGGGACACATCAAGTGGCTGCCACCCGCACGACCAACCAGGACCAGGGACAAACTGCAACACGAAGTACATGCCCTTAGCGGGAACCGAACCCGGGTCTCTCTGGACCGCAGGCCGACGCTCTAACCACTGAGCCAAACTGGCCAGGGCTGGTAATAAACTATTAAAACAATCTCTACTTCATGAGTATCCGTGAAATCTAAATTAAAATGGAATTAACCAATGAAAGAATTTATTTAAGAATCCTGATTAAACATACTTGTATAATAATTAACAAGTTTTACCAGAGGCTTAGGGATAGAATGGGGAGTTATTATTTAATGGATACAAGGTTTCAGTTTGGAATGATGAAAAAGCTCCTATACGAATGTACTTAATGCCACTGAATTGTACTCTTAAAATAGCATATGCTCACCCTGGCCAGTGTGGCTCAGTTGGTTGAGTGTCATCCCATGTACCAAAGGGTTGTTGGTTTGAGGCAGCCAATCGATGTTTCTCTCTCACATTGAAGTTTCTCTCTTTCTCATCCTCTCCCTTCCTCTCTCTCTCTAAAATCAATAAAAACACATACATATTTTTTTTTATCCTCACCCGAGGACATTTTTGCATTCACTTTCAGATAGAGCGAGAGGGAGAGAGGGAGGAAGAGAGAGAAAGAAACATCGATGTGAGAGAGACACATCGACTGGCCACCACCCACAGAACCCCAACTGGGGCCGGGGACAAACTGCAACTGAGGTACTTGCCCTTAGTGGGAACCAAACCCGGGTCTCTCTGGACCACAGGCCGACGCTCTAACCTCTGAGCCAAACCGGCCAGGGCAAAACATTTTTTTAAAAGATATATTTTGATTTATCATTGATTTCTTTGACCCATTGGTTGTTCAGGAGCACACTGTTTAATCTCTGCATATTTGTAAATTGACCAGTTTTCTTCTTATGATCGATTTCTACTTTCATATCATTGTAACTAAAAAAGATGATTGATAGGATTTCAGAATTCTAAAATTTATTAAGGCTTGTTTTGTACCTAACATATGATCTATCCTGGAGACTGTTCCATATGTGCTTGAGAGAATGTGTATTTTGTTGTTGTTGGATGAAATGTTCTTTAAATGTCTGTTAAGTCCATCTGGCCTAACTTGTCATTTAAATCCAATGTTTCTTTATTGATTTTCTGCCTGGGTGATCTATCCATTGTTGAAAGTGGGATAATGAAGTCCCCTATCATTATTGTATTGCTGCCTATTTCTCCTTTAACATCTGTTAAGATTTGCTTCATATATTTAGGTGCTCCTATGTTGAGTGCATAAATATTTACAAGTATTATATTCTCTTGATGAATTGATCCCTTTATTATTATATAATGACCTTCTTTGTCTCTTGTTACAGTCTTTGGCTTAAAGTCCATTTTGTGTGATATAAGTATAGCTACACCTGCTTTCTTTTGGTTTCCATTTGCATGGAATATCTTTTTCCATCCCTTCACTTTGAGCCTATGTGTGCCCTTAAAGCTGAAGTGAGTCTCTTGTAGGCAGCATATTTTTTTAAAATCCATTCAGCCACTCTATATCTTTTGATTGGAGAAGGAAAAAACAAACAAACATTTTTTAAGTTACTTCTGTCAATATGTTAAAAAGATGCTCAAGTATTCTTTATATTTCTGTGTTATGTTTCAGTTTGGGCCTAAATTAGGTAAATAATGCATGTGGTAATCAGAATGCATTACCATTAACTTAAATACTCCAGTTTAATTAAATAAATTAATTTATTATCTTTCAGCCAAGAGCCAAATACTGAGGACCAGAAAGGAATGCAAAACTACAAAGCAGTGAGGACAGAGACTATATCTGTGATGTTCATTGTTATATTTGCAGTGCCCAGAATAGCACCTTGTAAGAGGAAGTGCTCAATACATTTTTATTAAATAAATAAATAGATGAATGAATAAACAAGACACAGTCCCTGCTCCCAAATAGCTCGTTTTTTTTTATTGACTTTTTTTTTTTTTTTTTAGAGAGAGAGGAAGGGAGAGAAACAGAGAGACATCAATTTTGTTGTTCCACTTATTTATGCATTCATTGTTTGCTTCTTTTATGTGCCCTGAGTATGAACCTACTACCTTGACTTATTGGGATGACCCTCTAACCAACTGAGCTACTGGGCCAGGGCCCCAAATAGTTCATATTAAAGTAAGAAAAACCTATTAACAAATTAAATACCATGCAACCATAAATGTGCATGCAAGATCCTAAAATGAGCTCTGGCTGGTGTGGCTCAGGTGGTTGAGCATCATTCCATGCACTAAAAAGTTGCCTGTTTGATTCCCGGTCAGGGCACATGCCCTGGTTGCTGGCTTGATCCCCAGTAAGGAGTGTACAGGAGGCAGCTGATCAATGTTTCTCTCCCTCTCCCTTTCTCTCTCTATAAAATCAATAAAAACATATATTTTTTTAATGTTAAAAATAAAGCCCAGCTATTGTGGCTCACTGGTTGAGCATCGACCCATGCACCAGCAGGTCACCAGTTCGATTCCCGGTCAGGGCACATGCCCAAACTGTGGGCCCAATCCCCAGTGAGGGGCATGCAGGAGGCAGCCAGTCAATGTTCTCTCTCATCAATGGTTCTCTCTCTCTCCCTCTCCCTTTCTCTCTCTAAAAAATCAATAAAGAAAAAAAATTTTAAATAGGCTTAAATCATTAAAAAAATAAAAAAATAAAAAGATCCTAAAGTGACATAGAGGAAAGGTGATAAACCCTATGGGGATTAGGGCTGGGGAGGGTATATGACAAGGAGGCTTTTAGATTATGATTTAGATTGACAGCCAGTGAAGAGAGTGGTCAGGGCAGGAAGAATACGTGGGATTCGAAGCAGGGAGACCAGTTAAGAATACTTCGCAGCATTGTAGGGGGAATTATGTCCTCAGGTTCTGGATCAGGGTTCCTAACCTGGAGTCCAGGGGAGGGTTCCATTAGCTTAGGCAAAATGACATTTTTATTTTCACTAACTTTATTTAAACTGATTTGTCACCTATGACTTTGTCACTAACAGAAATCACAGATTTAAAAAAAAATTTTTTTTCATTATTGATTTTAGAGAGAGAGGAAGGGAGAGGGAAAGAGAGATAGAAACATCGATGAGAGAGAACATCGATTGGCCACCTCTTGCATGCCCCCCACTGGGGATCAGGCCCACAACCTGGGCATGTGCCCTGACCGGGAATTGAACTGGTGACCTCTTGGTGCATGGGTCAACACTCAACCACTGAGCCACACCAGCTGGGCAACAGATATTTTTATATTATATCACAGTTAATATATCTAGAAATAGTCTTACATTTATCACAACTTCACAATTGCAATATTTTAGACCTGTCACTAGATCTTGTTTTTTGATGCATTTAAAATAAAGCACATATATCACTATATCACACATTTGTTTTTCTAATAAGCTGATCACTGTATGTCAATATAAATGTCTTTGTAATCTTATGTATTTTATTTGCACACTGAAAGAGATTCTGAGAAGGAGTCCATAGACTTCAACAAACTGCCAAAGGAATTCATAGCAAAAGCAAACAAATAAACAAACACAAAACAGGTGGCGGGGTGGTTAAGCACCCTACTCCAGAGTCAGATCAAGAGGATGAAATCCTGGTTTCACCACATAAGCATGTGACTTCAGACAAACTTTTGAAAATATTTCTCTTGGCCTTGGTTTTCTCATGTGGAAAATGAGTATGATATTGATAGTATCTATTTCATAAGTTTGTTATAAAGATCAAATAAATACACATAAAGAGCTTAGAATACTGTCAGGCATACAATAAACATTCAATAAATGATAGTATTATTACCTGTCTAGATCTAAGTTTCTGAAGAAAATCCAGCAAATATTTCTTGAGTCCAGCATTCCTTGAGACTCTAGCCTATTTGTGAAGAATTCCTAAATGCTATTTAAGGCAACAGCCAACAAGACCTCATTCTCTCCTTTCCCTTTTGAGGATCAATGAAGTGTCAACACAAGGTTCTCATTTTCTGCAAAGAACTAAAAAGGCAACTTCCTGAAAATTAAGGCTGATCTATAAACACAGATTTAGAATTGATGGACCCCTTCGTAAAATATCCTATTCCAGGTTCTCTAAAGCATGAATCTGGATGCTATTGACAGGTATGAACTAGCTCACTTCATGGCCATGAAGGGAAAACCAGAGTCAACTTAAACTATACTGGACTGCAGGTGGTCAGAGACACAGAGATGTAGGAAGCAGGAAGGAAAGGGGAGGAATTGGAGGCCAGCCAGGAGCAAGCTGGGGAATAGCCAGACTGTGCTGCTCCTTAGTTACCACTGGCTTTGTCCAGCCAGATGTCCTCAGCATCTCCTTGGTTTTCTGCCCAAGGAATTTGACTATTCATTCTGAAGTTGTCTTAAATGCTGTCCACATTCACAAATACTCCCCAGAAGCCAAATCCATTTTAAAAATGTTCATCCTAGCAAGAGATATTTTACATAGATGGAGATATAGCCTGGATGTAAAATGATTTAGGTTCAAGTCCCAATTTTGTTATTTACTACTTGGATGAACTGAAGCAATTTATTTAGATTGTCTAATCTTCAGTTTCCTCATCTGCCAAAAAATTGAGAGAACTTACTCAATGAAAATTCATTTTGAGCCTATTATGTGACAGGCTCAGATTTGGGTGTTAAAAATACAGAAGTAAATCAGATGGGTAAAGTAGGTAAGGCCCTGCTGTCATGGAGCTTTATTCAAGTGGAGATAGGAGAGAAATAAATAGACAAGACAATATTAGATGTTGACAAATGCTTGAAAGACAATAAAACAAGTTGTTGTGCAAGAGTGACCCAGTGGGGGCATCTTTAGATGGCAAGGAAAGCTGCTCTGAGAATTTGACATTTGAGCTGGAACAGAAGACAAGAAAGACAAGAAGGAACTAGCCCTGTGAAGACCAGGATGTGGAGCATTCCAATTAGAGAGAAGGGATTATTT
Organism: Tadarida brasiliensis; assembly: GCA_030848825.1. Taxonomy (NCBI): domain Eukaryota; kingdom Metazoa; phylum Chordata; class Mammalia; order Chiroptera; family Molossidae; genus Tadarida; species Tadarida brasiliensis. The sequence goes on along the minus strand of CM061270.1, from coordinate 63,454,985 downwards.
CAAAGGCCCTAAAGCCAAGGAAAGAGTTTGGTATGTCAGTGGGCTATAAAGAAGATCTAGACTGGAGTGAGGTGGAGAGGGATCTAGGAAGAGGTGGGCAGGACTGAGGAAGTGAAGGAGGATGTAGGAGGTTTGAGGAGATCACAGAATGAGTGAAGTAATTGTTTTGGAAAATGGGGAGAGAACATACTGAGGAAGTGTAGTAGGTTGCTTGGCAGCGTTGAGAGACTCCTTTTGAGATGTGTGGTCATGAATTTAAACTAGAACTAGTTGGCATAGTGGATGTTGTTCTGAGGATTAGATAAAATGAATGGCAGGTTTTGATACAAGGTAGATAATAAAAAAAGTTAAATAGCTAACATAAGAGCTAGAAAAAAAAAGACAAGGAAAACTAAAAACTCATTTATCTTTGCCATTATTTGCCATTCACAGGAGAAGTAAATAAAACACTATGTATTCTGATCTTTGATTTAAAACTAAAGTTTTCTTGTAAATTGAGTTTTTTGTGCATCTGGATATTTTAAACCTGAGTGTTTTTGCATGTCTAATACAAAATGCTGTGATATTTGCTCTTGTGGTCTTAATAAACTGGAAGTAAACCTCTTTGTTCAGTCCCTTGTAGAACCACTTCCTTATACTCCAAATACAGGAACACAGCTCATCTTGGTATACATACAACATTTGCTTCTCTTTATTTTTTGAGTGTTTAGACAAAAGAAAGATTTCTCCTGGTAACCTTCCCTATTTTGAAATGTTAGTTACCAACATTTGGTACCAGGGAACAACTCTGCAGCCTAGGATATCACATCTATTGCAACTCTAAAAATAATCTCCCTGCAATGCTGAAATGGAGATAATCACACCTGTGATTTCCTGTAATTTCATCTTACCAATGAGATCTTTTTTTAAATGGTTTCATCTCTTTTATTTGACTTTTTAAAATTTATTGATTTTAAGAGAGAGAAAGAGAGGAAGGGAGAAAGAGAGAGAAATATTGATTTGTTGTTCCACTTATTTATGCTTTCATTGGTTGTTTTTTGTATGTGCCCTGACCAGAGATCGAACCCGCAACCATGATGTATGGGGACAACACTCTATCCAATTGAGCTTCCCTAGACAGGGCCCGATGAGATCTTTTTTTTCACAAATCCTTTTTTTCAGACTTCTTAAGGTTTAGAAGTCCTGATATGTGAAAAACACTGATAAATAATATGGGATATAGCAGAAACACTGAATGAACTAAATTTGAACCCAAGTGGGTCTGGAGTTGATGGGGACCTCAGGGGCAGTGGCTAGGAGACACGTAGGTGCTGAGAGGTGAGAATGACTCCAGCAAGGAGTAATAAGTGAGCTTGCCTGAGAGGAGGCAGAGAGCAATGGAGAGGAATCTGCACGTAAACGAAGTGTGGGATTCTGCGCATGCAGTCTGACAGTAGGCTGTGACAACTCCAGCTCTTATACAGCCAGAGAAGTTGAAAATAACAAGGTAGGCCCCCAATCTCAGTCTTTGAGAGCCCCAACTCTATGTTCTGCAAATTTTTCCCTTAGGTGGTGGGGTCTCCCAGAGGCCCCATCCACTCTAATGTCTTTGGTTCCTCAAAGAAACCTCCTCCTACCCACCTCCCACCCCCATTCCACATGTGTTTACAAGTTGGAGAAAAAGAGGTTCTGAGGTTGTAGCAAATGTGGCTGGTTTCCGACACATCCGCTCAGCACTCAGTGTTCCTGTGTACGCTGACAGCTCCTTCCTGCAAGCATCTGGGACTCTGCCTGAGAGTTTTCCCTGATCACTGAAGCAGGTTTAACTCATGAGCAGGGCAGACCAGAAAAGCCAGGGTCTTGATGACCCTAGGAGCAACCGTCAAACAACGATTGACTGGAGTTTGTGTAGAAATACATATTTCAGTTACTTATTGCTGCGTAACAAACTACCCCCAAACCAGTGGCTTAAAACAACAGTGATTTGTTATTTCTCATGATTCTGTGGGTGGACAGGGTGGTTCCTCTTCTGGTTTTGCCTGGGCTCACTCATATAGCTGTATCCAACTGCAAAGTTAGCTGGACTGAAAGGTCCAAGCTGGCATTACTTACTTACATTTCTTGCAATTGACCTTGGCTGCTGGCTTGGGATGCTTTGGTATTCTTCCATATTGGCTTGCTTTCGTTTACTGGGCTAGACCAGCTTCCTTGCCCAGTGGAGATATCAGCATATCAAGAGGCCAAAGGCAGAAGCTGCAAGGAGTCTCAAGGTCTAGTCTCTGAAACTGGCACAATATCACTTTTGCCATTTTTATTGGTCAAAGCAAGTAATAAGATCATCCCAGATTCAAGGGGCAATGGCTATAGACTATGGTGCTCCTAGGAACAAGATAGATAGGTAGATAATACGGTTCTTGCTTAACTTATATACTCAAAACAAGATCAAGAATGAATGTGGCAGACACACAGACACATTCTATGGTGAGCCCCTTCCCCCAATTATCTTAACATAATTCTCTCTCCTGGAGAAACCATGCCTTGCTTCCCGACAACAGAGTATGGCAAAGGTGATGGGATAGTCACTTCTTTAATTAGCTTATGTCATTGAAAAAACTCCAACTTATACCAAGTAACCTTGCCTATCCCCAATTTCTGCTCCCCAGATACAACTACCTCCAACAATTTAATGTTTCCACCAAGTTAATCTCCATATTTCCACCTAACATGTTTCTGCTGTGATTTATTGATTTATCAGTTTTAGACATTACCTATTGACTTCCTACTCTGAAAAATTTGGATTTAGCCCTGGCTGGTGTGGCTCTATTGGTTGAGAGTCATCCTATGCACCAAAAGTCACCGGTTCAATTCCTGGTCAGGGCACATGCCCAGGCTGTGGGCTCGATCCCTGGTTGGGGTGCATGCAGAAGGCAGCCGATTGATGTTTCTCTCTCTCTCCCTCTCCCTTCCTCTTTCTAAAATCAAGTGGTTTTTTTTTTAATAAAAAAAAAACTTTTAGCCCGGCCGGTGTGGGTCAGTGGTTGAGCATTGACCCATGCACCAAGAGGTCACCGTTTCAATTCCCGTCAGGGCACATGCCCAGGTTGTGGGCCCGACTTCCAGTGGGTGGCATGTTCTCTCTCATTGATGTTTCTATCTCTCTCTCCCTTCCTCTCTCTGTAAAAATCAATAAAGAAAAAAAAACTTTTAATAAGGATTTAACTCTAAAAAAAAAAAACCACTCCATTTTAGTCAATTGAACTGAGAGATCCTCCTGCCGGCCTTGAAGAGGCAAGCTGCTAAAAGATAAACTTCCTGTAAGAGAGAAGACCATGTCCCTTTGTCCTACGACTGCAAGGAGCTGAATTTGACCGATAACCCTCTCAACATGGAAGAGTACTCCAAACTCCAGAAAGAAGCTCCATCCAGAAAGGAACACAGCCCATGTGATACCTTGATTACAACCTGTGGAACAAGTGGAGGACCTAGCTAAGCCATGCCTGAACTTCTGACCCATGGAAGATGTAAGATAAAATAGATTTTGTTTTAAGCTGCTAAGTTTGTGGTAACTTCTTATGTAGCAATACACAACGAATAGAGTGAGTGGAAAGCTGAGGTCACATGCACCAAGAGGTTGCCGGTTCGATTCCCGGTCAGGGCATATGCCCAGGTTGTGGGCCAAATCCCTGGTGTTTCTATCTCTCTCCTTTTCCCTTCCTCTCTCTCTAAAATCAGTAAAAGAAAAAAAAAAAAGAAAAAAGAAAGAAAGCTGAGGTCAGCCACTGTGATGTAAAATCACAGTCCCTCACCCAGTTTCCAGACTGAGCCAGTTCTCACACCTAGAGTTCATCAATTGAAGGAGATGATGACTACCCTTGAGGAATGACCCTAAAATGCTACAATAAGTATGTACAGTAGTGACTCTCTTAATAATCCATAAAAGGACTTATGGCCATTTCCTGGAATAACTTAACAGTGGGGGAAAGGGACTATCCAGTTTTTTTGAGATCTCTGAGTTGGCAGTGATACCAAGTGACTGAAAACACCAGCATGACTCCCTATTAGAAGATCCACTGGATTGGAGCACTGGTGAGGGCTCAGTAACCTCAAGGATGGAGGTCTAATACTTCTCAAAGAGGGAGACAAGCAATCAAGACCAGAAAAAAGGTTGGCTGAGGGTGAGGAAGATCCAGAATGAGTGGTTGAGGGAGATGCTAAATATCAGTATAGCCGGGAATGAGTAATCAGTAAAAGGATTGAGACTGGTTTTATTAAGGCACCTCAATTAATTTTTATTTTAGATATTGTCTCTGGCTACCACCTGGAAGAGTCAGTGACAAAATTGACTTCATGTGGGATACAAATAGATCGGAGTGGAACAAAGTGCATTGGCACCCTGCACCTATTCCCTTGGCATAGACCTCTCCTCACTCTGCTGGCTTTTTCCTGCCAATACCTGCAACCCTGTGCCTGCCGGCTTTCTCTGGCCCTGGGTGCATATTTAGCCCACACTTGGGGCCAACTGTGATTGCCAGAGTGTTAATGTACTCAGCTCTCAAGCAGTGACTGAAAGGAGTTGGTGTATAAATACCCAGCCTCTTTGCTTCTCTGGGAACAACTCTGAAACAGGTTCTGCACAGTCTCCCAGAGGTCCCTCTGGGACTGAGCCCTGTACTCATTAACTCCTCTGCCCAGCCTTCTCTCTTCTGTGTTTCCTTCCTCAGTCCCTGAAACTGAAACTTTCAGGAAAGAGCTTTATTCTGGGAGTTAAAAAGTTTGAATTCAAGCGCTGGTAGCTATAAGTTCTGGGGGAAAATGAAAAGAATATTACATTCTAATGTAGTGGTCCCTCATGAGAATTGGATGAGATCAGCAAGTAAAAATGTCTTGTTGCCCTGGCTGGTGTGTCTCAGTTGGTTGGAGCATTGTCCCGTGCACTGAAGGGTCGTGGGCTCAATTCCCAGTCAGGGCACATACCTAGGTTGCAGACTGGATCCCTGGTTGGGGTGCATGCAAGAGGCAACCAGTCGATGTTTCTCTCTCACATCTCACATCGATGTTTCTTCTCTCTTTCCCTCTCCCTTCAGCTCTCTCTAAAATCAATAAAAAGATATTTTAAAAAATAGTTCAGCCATGTTTGAGTATTTCCATTTTCATGGAGACTTCTTTTGGAGAGAAGCCCTTGGTACATTGTAGGCCCAAGAGCCAGGGATAAGGAGCCTCCCGTTCTATTATGCTTCACTGAAGTTCCCTGAGGAGCTTTTCCTCACTTAGGGACTGTGTCCTAGCTACACCCATGTGCAGAAGATTCCCTAGGGATCTTGCCTGCCCGCCTGAGCTCAGTCCTTGTGAAAAAGAAAGGCAGACCCTGAGAAGGCTGACCTTTCTGCCCTTCTGTGAGCCTAGGAGCTAGAGCTTAAGCAGAGCCCTTATCAAGTATGTCTCATCTTTCAGGTTGGCTTTCAGCAGGATTCCCTGGAAGTAAACCTGCATACTCTTTGGAGACTAACAGTAACCCCTGTGTATAATCATAAGGAAGGGCAACTTTTTTTTTGAATTGATTTTTAGGGAGAGAAACATCGATGTGACAGAGAAACATTGATCTGTTGCCTCCCACATTCATCCCAACCGGGGACTGAACCAGTAACCTAGGTGTGTGCCCTGACTGGGAATTGAACCTGTCACCCTTTGGTGTACAGGTCGGTGCTCCAACCAACTGAGCCACACTGGCCATGGCTTGGCCTGCTGTTTTTAATTTGAAAGCTTTTAGAAACCAATGGAGGCAGGATTTTTTTTTTCTTTATTGATTTTAGAGAGAGAGGAAAGGAGAGAGAAGATAGAAACATCGATGAGAAAGAGAACATCGATTGGCCACCTCCTGCATGCCCCGCACTGGGGATTTGGCCCACAACCTGGGCATGTGCCCTGACCGGGAATAGAACCAGCAACCTCTTGGTACATGGGTCAAGGCTCAACCACTGAGTCACACCGGCTGGGCAGGATTTTTTTTTTTTAAGATTCCAAGATTGATATACAGTAATCCCCCCTTACCTGCAGAGGATATATTCCAAGACCCCAGTGGATACCTGAAACTGAGAATAGTGCTGAATATGTGAACTATGTTTTTTCCTTTTTTAAAAAAAAAATTATTTTCATTTAGTTATTTTAGAGAGAGAGAGGAAGGGAGAGGGGGAGAGAGAGAGAGAAAAAAACACATTGATTTGTTGTCCCACCTATCCACGCATTCATTGGTTGATTCTTGCATGTGCCCTGACTGGGAATCAAAACTGCAACCCTGGCTCATTGGGACTATACTCTAACCAACTGAGCTACCCAGCCAGGGCACTATGTTTTCTTCCTGTACACACATACATATTTAAAGGAACCACTTTATGGCTACTCTTTGGTATATCCAAATTGCTAGCATCACTACTCCTGTGTTTTGGGGCCATTATTAAATAAAATAAGGGTTGCCTGTGTTACTGGAAAGGGGGCCTGGCCCTGAAACGGTCTGCCTAGGGTAGTGTATGGGTTTTTGACTTCGTTCAGGAAATATTTCACAACACGAGTCCAGGTGAATCTTAGAGGACGTTTATTAAAGCTGGGGACAATGAAACAAGAAGGGGCTGAGGAGCCCTGGCCAGTGTTCTCAGTGGTTAGTGCGCCGGCCTGCACACCAGTAGGTCAAGGGTTTGATTCCCAGTCAAGGGCATGTACCTGGGTTGCAGGTTTGATCCCTGGCCCTGGTTGGGGTTGTGTGGGAGGCAACAGATCGATGTGTCTCTCTCACATCAATGTTTCTCTCTTTCTCTGTCTCTCTCTCTCTCCCTCTCTTCCACTCTATCTAAAAATCAATGGAAAAATATCCTCAGGTGAGGGTTAACAAACGAACAAAAAAGAAGTCAGAGAAAAGGGGTCTTGGAGACAGGTTCAGGGGATTTGCCCGGGATGAACTGCCACTGCCCATTGCTGCCCTGGTTGCAAGCCTCGTGGTCCCTTAGAGTTTAGCAGATGATGCCAGTGGGGGAAGTAGGGGGTGGGGGGAGTAGGGGATGGTGGGGTAGGGGGTGGGGGTGTCCTCCTGGGAAGGAGGGATTGCACTGTGTCCTTTGTCTTCAGGCTTTTAGCTTGCTCTTGCAGGCAGGAATCTTAGGGGAGTTCTCAGGAGGGTTTCGACAGAATATCCATCAGTTTTCTAGGTGTGCTCCTTCAGGGTTGTGATCTTCACTGATTGGTCAGTGTCAGGGCAGGGGTCGTTAGTCATTGCAGCTGGTCCTGGTGTCACCCACCTGGTTTTGTTGCTTTTCTGGGTCTGGAGCTGAAATACAACTGGGGCCCAGATGTTATTTCTAGGGAGGTGACCTCCTGTATCTGCTATAAATTGCTCTCAGTTTGTTCAGCTATATGTCTCAGTTTCCTCATTTCACTTGTCCTAGCTTATTGGCCTGTCTCACCTGAACACAAGCACTGTGATACGGTGACAGTCAATCAGATAATGGAGATGCTACTAAGCGATTAACAGAGATGCTGCGTGGACAAAGGGATGATTCACATCTCGGGCAGGACTGCAGGAGATCCCACCACGCTACTCAGAATGGCACATACTTTAAAACTTATGAATTGTTTATTTCTAGAATTTCTATGTAATATTTTCAGACCATGGTTGACTGTGGGTCACCAAAACCACAGAAAGTAAAACCGTGGATAAGGGGGACCATGTAAAGCAGAAAGATTGAGGGAAGAGAAAGCCACCTTGTCAATCAGCAGCCTGCTCTGGGATTAATGTAGTAAGTGCTGTACAGAATCTAAAAGAAAAGGATATTGTACTTACCCTCTAATTGGATACAATCTAAAACCTTGGTCTCTGAGAAGGCCCTTGGAACACTCTCACAGTTTCCAAACTGTAATTAATAACAGTTTGAACCATAGTTTTCAAGCATTTCTTTAACCTCAGGACTCCCTCAGGTTTGTCTAGCCTGCAACACCTGACACATATAACAGCTCTTGAGGAAAGGTGGTGAGCAGATCTCTGGGCTCTCTGCTAACTCTCTCCCACGTGGCCCCTGCGACACAGAACACAGGGCACCAGATCAATCTATCAATATTCAAAAACTATTTGTTGAGTGCCTGCTATGTGTCTGGTGTTCATAGCACTGTGCTAAACAAGACAGGTAGACTTCCATTTTCTTGGATTTACAATCTAGGAGGACAAGGGTGACAAGCAATAGTCATTGCAAGCCAGTGGTTCTCAAACTTCCATTTTCATCAGAATCACCTGGAGGGTTTGTTAAACTACAGATCTCTATTGCCCTGGCCGGTTTGGCTCAGCAGTTAGAGTGTTGGCCCATGGACCAGAGAGACCTGGGTTCAGTTCCCGTAAGGGCATGGACCTCTGTTGCAGTTTGTCCCCGCCCCATTTGGGGTTGTGTGGGTGGCAACCAGTTGATGTGTCTCTCTCACACCGATGTTTCTCTCTCTCTCTTCCTCCCTCCTTTCCTCCTGCTCTAAATGCAAAAATGTCCTCAGGTGAGGAAAAAATACACAGATCTCTATCTTTTGCCCCTGCCCCAATGTCTGATTCAGTAGGTCCAGAGGGCCTGAGAATATACAGTTTTAAATATGGCCCCAGGTGATGCTAAAACTGCTGGTCCCAGGACCAGTGAGAACTACTAACAGCAACAATCAAATACCTTCAGATAATGGCAAGTGCTATGCTCTTAGAAAATAAAAGGTAATAGAGTAGAAATTTCCTGGTTGAGCAGCCACTTTAGACTGGGTGGCCTGGGAAAGTCTATCTGAGAAAGTGACATTAGATTTGAGACCTGAATTATAAAAAAGAGCCTGTCATTTACAAGTCTGGGGGAAGGGCATTAAAAAAAAAAAAAAAAGGACTTAGTGATTACAAAGGCCCTGAGCAGGGAAGGAACATAGCATATTAAGGAACAAAATAAAACATTAAAAGTGCCAGTGTAGCTGAAGAGTATTTTGAAGGGGAAAGAGTGATACAAGATTGTCATAGAAACAGACAGGAATCAGATCATGTAGGACCCTGTGGGCCATTAAAAAAAAGTCCAGTTTTTTGTTTAAATATTTTTTTATTGATTTTTAGAGAGAGAGAGAGAGAGAGCTAGAGGATGAGAGAGAACATCAATTGACTGCTTCCTACATGCCCCCCACTGGGGATTGGGTGCACAACCTGGGCATGTGCCCTGACTGGGAATTGAACTGGTGACCTCTTGGTGCATGGGTCAACGCACAACCACTGAGCCCCACCAGCCGGGTAAGAAAAAAGTCCAGTTTTTAAAGTACAATGTAAAGCCATTGGAGGGTTTTAAGTAGGAGACTCATGTAATCTTATTTTAATACGTTTTAAATATAATTTCTTTGTTATGAAATATCTCTTTGGCTAGTGTGTGGAGAATGTACCATAAAGTGCAGGAGGCAAAGTGAAGGAAAAGGCAGAAGCTGAGAGACCATTTGGGAGGTTCTTGCAGCATACTGGGCCAGATTGATGGGGGAGGAGAAGTAGCAGTGAAAATGGTGATAATGGTGAGCTATGCAGAGGTGAGGACTTCTTGATGGGAGGGACACTTAGCATAATGCCTTGTTCCTTGAAGGTCTTCAGCAAGTAGTCATTAAATAAATGAATGAATAAAACTCCCTTCCTCCCTGAAGTTCCATGATTATAATCCTCACTTCACTGATGAAATGAAGAACACTGTAAATGATCATTCCAAAACTGGATTTCATTTTTCAGTTGGTAACAGGGGTTTTGTATAGGTTTGTGAGTTGAATTCTAGCTCTCTTTTTCAATATTTCATTGCTACCCTTCCCCCTTTTTCAGATAGAATTATTTTCCGTTTGTAAAGCAAATTGAGTGGGGGCGAGCTGGGAGCTCTGCAATTTCCCTGGGAGGTGTATGGCATAGGATGGTCTCCGGGGCTCTCGTTGCTGGGAGAGGCTGGGAATGAGTGACTTTTCCTTACTGCACTGAGGGCAAAAATCCATATATTCCTTTCAGTTGTTTTCACCAAACTTTTATTATCCTTTCCACTGCATCCCATCCTACTAAAACAAAATGCAATCAAAACATGGATTTAGTTTGACAAGGGGAGAGGGCCACAGACACTGTAACTTGTCATTACTGTGACATACGACAGGCCTGATCTCTGCAAGAACAAAGATGAGTCAAGCTGCTTTTGCAGATCAAAGGGAGCTGCAATACTGCTCCACTGATGCTGCTTGTTAGGTGTGGAAGAGAATGTCTGAAACACAAGTCACTCCTCAAATGCTAGCCAGCCCTCTAGAATTCCCTGGTTCTCCATTGTTTTAGCATTAAGATTCAAAAGTGAAATACACAACCATAAAAGCAGAAAACCTGTTTTTCTTTGCAGAGGTGACATTGAAATTCTTGCACCAGTCAAAAGGATTCGAAGGTCAGCTTTAAGTTCCTTTAGCTCCCAGGACCCAGGAGGGCCAGACCACGGTGCTTGAGCACAAAGTGCTTCCTGCTGAGTTCCTGCCAATCTCCCACCACTCACTGCTGTTCGCGTATTGTGTTTCTGAATAGGTACTGTGTTTTCCAGATGACATCCCTGGATAGCTCTCTCACATCTTTATCTCTTTTCTACAAACCCATTTCCTCTCTCTCTCTCTAATTCGTATTTTTAACCAACCAAATATAAACCCATCCCAACTACAGAATGGAAGTCAGTTGTTGGTAGGTTTAAGTATTATTTTATACTCGTCAGTCTTCATTTAAAATGTAGGTAAGTGAAATATGTTGTGGGCCCCAAGGCTAAGGCAACTAGATTCCATTTTATGTGGGCCCCTTGGTTAGGGCGACTGAAGTACTCCATTTTGTCACCAGTGGACATTCCTCGATATTCTTCCCATAATGGGTTGGTTACCCCTAGACAGGAAGGAATTTCTGCCTAAGGTTATAGTTGCCCCACGTGTTGGGGGCATTTGTGGTTCCCTGAGTATAGGTATTTGCAAGTACTTAATGCTAATTTTGACCTCTGTGATCTCTGTCACTCCCACTATTGTACTGGTTCCCTGAGGGGAGGGAGGCCTATTCTGTTTGTTTGACAAACAGGAGACCCCCGGGCAACTCTTAGATATGGATTTTGACAAATGTTAATCAACTGCTAACCGCTGATATCTGCTTCTGTGAATGCTGCTTGCTTGCTATAAAAGGCTGCCATTTTAGAGGCTCGGGGCTGCAGTTCTCCTCTGAGTAGGTTGGCTGCAGTCCCTGCACAGGTTGCAGGTTAATAAAGCTCCTAAAATTTATAATTTTGGTGTCCGAGTGAGGTTGATCTACTGGGTTACAACAAAATATATTATCATATTACTCAAAAATAAAAATATTCTGTTGTTTTTTTAAATCACGATTTCTCATCCTGTGGGCCTCTGGCCCCGGAAGAAAGAGACAGAGGTGGGAAGCAAAGAAGGAAGGAAGGAAGGAAGGAAGGGAACATGCACTTGAATTTCTTCCATTGAGAGCAGCTTAATTGCTTCATCAGATTTTATACCTATTTTTAAATAAAGATTTTTTTTTATGAGCTATATTCCAGGGTTGGTACTAGTTCGGGAAAGGGGAGGTCACAGACTGAACCTTAAATATGACCATTTGATACAATTTTTAAAAAATGACTGTTTGAGCCCTGGCCAGGTAGGTCAGTTATTAGAGCTTCGTCCTAATACCCCAAGGTTGTGGGTTTGATCCCCGGTCAGGGCACATGCAAGAATCAATCAATGGCCCTGGCCAGTTTGGCTCAGCGGTAGAGCGTCGGACCTGGGACCAATGAGTCTCGGGTTCGATTCTGGTCAAGGGCACGTACCTCGGTTGCGGTTGGTCCCTGGCCCTGGTTGGGGTCATGTGGGAGGCAACCAATCAGTGCGTCTCTCTCACATCAATGTTTCTCTCTCTCTCTTTCTCTCTCTCTCTCCCTCCAACTCTATCTGAAGATAAATAGAAAAATATCCTCGGGTGAGGATTAAAAAAAAAAAAAAGAATCAATGAATGAATGCATGGATAAGTAGAACAACAAATTCATGTTTCTCTCTCCCTTTCTCCCTCTCTAAAATCAATCAATACATTTTTTAAATTTTAAATAAAATGACTGTGAATATGTGGGATGTGGGACTCGAGAAACTGTTCGTCTTCTCTTCTGTAGAGACCAAAGGCATGGCTATGTGAGGATGTGCATGTTCAAAAGGCGTCTTTGAAAGAGACGAGTGCCAGCCAAATAGGACACATTCTACACAGTACCTGATGTGTAGCACAGGTGTATAAACTTGTGTGTGTGCACATATGAGTGCATGCACATGCATGTGTATGCACACTCACACACCACATGCTAAGCAGCAACACTCTGCAGAAGCTCAGCCTTCCATGAATGCTGCCTGTGAACAGGGACTGGGCACAGTCCCAAGGTGGGTTGGGCAGCTCTTAGCTATTCATTCTTAATAAGTCCTCAAAATATTTAAATTATTTATATAGCTATTGTTTAATTTTCTGCATGTGTGTGCATATATTTATTTCAAAATTTCAGACTTGGTATGTATTAATCTTATAAATAAAAAATAGTATTACATTATACATGTTTCTGTGGTAATGATACAGTTATAATTAATCTGGTTATTATTTAACAGGAAAGGAGTAAAGGGGAAACTCCATAATATAGCCATGCCATTTATACAGCTTTGCCAGAAAGCTACAATTTAACACTCTCCAGGTCTGTTCCCTGCAGATCACTGAGAAAAGAGACTGGATAAAGGCAGTTTAGATACATGCCCAGTAAGGTGACGTGGGCAAATACTTACCTGTCAACCACACCTGGAAATAGGTAATTGGCCAGAATAGGCATGGCCACTGCAAAAGTACAAACTCTGAAATACATAAACTCCTAAACAAAGAAAGTGCCCTCTCTTGCTCTCGTGGCCCTCTTGTGCTCGTGGCTCTCCTGCAGCAGGGGGGGTGTACGCCTGCACTCACCCACATGGCCCACAGCCATGTGGACTCCACACAGTGGACTGATAGACTCAATCTAGTCAGATGCCTGATACTGTGTTGGACCCAGCTCCACCATGGAACAAAAATTCTGGACACTGGCCCTGCTTCTAGCTCATAACCTTTTACATGTACGGGGCTCTTTATCCTTTGTAAAATTCTGTAGTGTTTCTTATCTTGAGTAACTGTTGGTAAGGGGGTGGGGTGGAAAAGGTTATCACTTTGACCTTTTCTATGAGGAACCTGAGGCCAGGGATTTAAATGTCTTGTCTAGGGGCATACAGGAGAGGGTCCCTGTGAGGACAAGTGCCAGGTGGAAGCCAGATGTATACACAGTGAGCAGCGTAGGTGATGAGCACGCTGGATTTTCGCTTTTAGCATTCAGAAAGAACTTCTCCTTGACTATTTGATTTGTAAGGCCCTAGAGTAGGGACAGTTCACATCCTTTTTTTTTTTTTTTCATCCTCTTACACTTTTTTTAACTTGCTGCAGCACACAGAAAGGAATATAAAATAGGGGAGGGTTCTTGTTTCAAATATAATGTGTCTCTCCTTCCCTCCCTTCCTTAGTAATTCAGTCAAAAGCCACTAGACATGGCCGTGCAGAGCAGGGGCCTGGCAGAGGTCAATGCCCAGGTGAGAAGGGCAACTAAGCAGGGTGGCAGCCCTATGTGGGTCAAGAAATCAGCTGTGTACTAGGGAAGTGGGCAAACAAGTAAATACACTGAAAATGAGAGCCGGGTTTCTCAACTGTCAGAGAAAGGAGTTACAAACATGAAAACAGGGACACTGGAATAAACCCTGAGATATTAGGTTGGAACTGGAGGAAGCAGTATGAACTCATGGTTAGATTGGTAGAGGTAAAGTAAATATAATTATAAAGTGTGTGTGAGTGAGCAAGTATGTGTATACTATATATATTCATTCCAAGCTCTGTCCACTGAGAGACCTGGGAGGAGCCAGCCATTAGCTATAAGCACATCATTCACCACTAAAAGGAATCAGGACTGCTTGGATGAGTCTGTAACATTCCCCCCCCCCCCCCTTTATTGATTTTAGAGAGAAAGGAAGGGAGAGGGAGAGAGAAAGAAACATCAATGAGAGAGAACACCGATTGGCCGCCTCCTGCATGCCCCCCTCACTGGGGTTCAGGCTCACAACCTGGGCATGTGCCCTGACTGGGAATCAAACTGGTGACCACTTGGTGCATGGGTCAACGCTCACCCACTGAGCCACACTGGCCAGGCTATAACATCTTTTTGTGCCATAAAGTAAGGAAGTGCTCAGAGAATAATGGGAACATTTCAGAAGGACACAGAAGCCAGCTTGAAGGCACACCTGCTAACCAAATCTGGGAGAATTTGAACACCAAAACTAGTAGTAGTAGTAATAATAATAATAATAATAATAATAATAATAATAAATTATAACCCATTGACTAAAATAGGAATGCACGAGTCCACATTGATATAAACACACAAACAAACAAATAAGGAGAAGAGAAAGCAGTGTTTCACAAGTTAATGTCAACTAATAAATGTAGAAGAAATAATAAAATTAAAGCCACCATTTAGCAGCAATATAGCAATAATTCAAGCAGGAAACATCAACGAATGTTCAAACTAGTGGATGAAATTCAGAGGAGGAGTAGAATATTTGCATAGTTTCAGAGTATCTCCTCACCAAATGAAAACTGGCAGACACCACCTTAATAAATAATCAAAGTTAACATGATCAGTAACTGCACAAAGCAATGTCATCGTGTTCCATCTGACGGGACACAGGGAGAAGACCACAGAGCCGCTTCTGTGCATCACCTGAATCTAACTATGAGGAGACATCAGACTACCTGGATGGAGGGACAGTCCACAAATTAACTGGCCTGTAATATTAATGAATATTAAGGTCACAAAGGTCAAGAACAGACTGAGGAATTCTTCTAGATAGGAGACTAAAGAGACATGACAACATGACAATTAACATAGGATCCTGGGTTGGATGCTTTTGCTATAAAGGTCATTCTTGGGACAGTTGACAAAACTTGAACAGAATCTCTGGGCATGTGGGAGTTCTCAGTATGATTATTGCAACTGTTCTTGCAATAATCTGTGAGATTATTCTGTGAGTTTGAGTTTAAAATTATTTCAAAAATAAAAATAAACAAGATGGCAGCGTAGGTAAATGTGGTATCGCCTCCTCCCACAACCACATCAAAATTACAACGAAACTAAAACACAACCATCATTCAGAACCACCTGAAATTGAGCTGAATGAAAGTCCTACAACTACGGAATTAAAGCAGCCCCCACATCAACCCTGGTAGGAGGGTCAGACGGGCTGGTCCCACACCCACGTGTGGCGGATAAAAATCAGGAGGGACACCTGGGCTGGGAAGGTCCTCCCTGAGGAGTGAGGCGTCCCTGTCCCACACCAGGCACCCAGCTCAGGGTCCCAGTGCCAGGAAGAAAAGTCCCCATAACTTCTGGCTGTAAAACCAGCTGGAACTGAGGCTGAGGGAAGCTGCGGAAGCCCTGGGCAGCTCCTCCTTTTTTTTTTTTTTTTTTTTATCCTCACCTGAGGACATTTTTTCATTTTTTGTTCAGATAGAGTGGGAGGGAGAGAGAGGAAGAGAGAGAGAAACATCGATGTGAAAGTGACACACCGAGTGGCTGCCACCCGCACGAGGTACACCCCTACCTCCTTCAGGAAGTTACTCAGATGTCACCTTCTTAGTATGGGCCTTAAAACTGCAATCCCCTCCCCTTAGTACCTGGAACTCCCTATCTCCCTTCTCTGCTTTGTTTTTCTTGACCACACTTATCACCCTCTGATACACAATATGTTTTTCTTTCACCCTACCCTAGAATGAAAGCACTATGAGGATAGGGACTTCTGTCTGTTCTGTTCATTGCTACATCTCTAGCACTTAGAACAATACTTGGTGTATATGGCTAACAGGTGCTAACTAATTTTTTGTTCAATGAAAGAATATACTTCCAGAAGGTGCATTTGAGTTCTAAGCAGGAAGAAGAAAGGGGAAGAGGAGAGATGGGCAATGTCTAAACCAGGAAAGCAAAATAATTTCCCAGAAATCCCTAGCCACCTTTCATTTACATCCCCTAGGCCAAAACCATGTCACATGGCCACTCACTGCTCCAAGGGAGTCTAGAAATATGAGTATTTCTAATTGTGTTCACTGCCCTCCTTAAACGAAATTATTTTGTAAATAGGGCAGAAGGGAAGAATGGATATTGGAAAGGCAACCTTTGGTGTCCACCACATGGATCTATCCTGGACCTAATGAAGTGGAATCTCTCAGGGTAATAATTTTGATGAGGCGAACTGTTATAAGAAAAATGGCCAGAATAAGAGAATGAGCCATCCTGGGTGATGGACACACTGGTCATGGACATCTGTTTGTTTGACTGCCAGAGCACATTCCACCCCTGCCCTCCTCCCACCCCACTACCCTCATCATATTTTTTGAGAAACATCTTTATTTGCACCCCTGCCCACATATACGTGGTTACAGCAGTAGAACTCTTGTAGGTCTTGTTCATATATCATGTTCCCACCCACCTGACCCAAACCACTGAATCAGAATCACATTACCATGAACTTGGCACTGGGACTGAGATTCTAAGTCTCTCCGGATGACTGGATCATGTAAACAGAGAACTGCTGGCAGACATATCTTCTACGTCATCAACTGGAGCAGCTGAGGAAAGAGCATGAACCCCACACAGAAAGAAGTATGGTGGGATAGAGAGGGTCTTTGTGGCGTCTGAGTCCTGGGAGCAGGCCATTCCTGAGGCCTGGTTCTGTTCTCGCCCTTGGGGTCCACTGCACGCCTCTGTGTCCCCATTTTGTTCAGGCCAGCTTAAGCGAATCTTTAGTCATGGCTAAGAGTTCTAACACACACACCCCGGCCCTAGGCAGCTGAAACAGAAGGAAATGACTCTGGAGATCAGGTGCCCAGTCTTGGAGGAAGAAGTGAAACATAGCAGTTTCTTTATCAATAGTCAACAAAGGACTGGCCAAGGGAGAGTTCTTCCGGCTGTTTTGTGGAGCTCTAGAAAACCACCCTTGTCAGCCACACAAGTGAGCCCACTGCCAGTGGGAGGAATGAGTGCTTTTAATGAGTGCTCTAGGTTAAGGGTCTGGAGATTTGGTTTTATTTCCAACCACTCTGCCCTTCTGTCCCTGGCTTCCACTACTTGTAAAGCATGTAGGGTGCCTATCAGTTTTCCTGAGGTACAGATGGGCCAGACAGGTAGCATGGCACAGAAGAAAAAAATATGGGTTCTAGAGTCTGGAAGTCCAGTTTCATTACTAACCGTTAGCCAAGGCACAGGTGTACCTCGTTTTATTGTGCTTTCTAGGTGTTGTGTTTTTTTGTTTGTTTGTTTTTTGCAAATTAAAGGAAAGACCCTCCATGAGCAAAAAGATTATAACTTGCTTTATTATGGTAGTCTGGAAATGAACCCGCAGTATCTCTGAAGAATGCCTATAGTTAATTTCCCCAAATCTCATCTATACACCAATGGCAATGATTCCCACCTGGGAGGATAAGATGAACCTGCATGTGTAAAGCACCTAACACACACCTGGCACATCTCTCTCAAACAGCAGAGCGCCAATCCAGCCTGGAACCCTGTTAGAAGGCAGGACTGGAGCCTGGCATGGAGGCATGGAGTCCCCCTACCCCAGGAAAATCGTCAGTGCCAAAACAGTGGTTCACTGCTGTGCTTTGTGCACCAAGCTAACCTCTGGGCCCTCCTGGGAGTCAGGGACTTTGTGTTTGTTTTTTAGCAGCAACTAGCTTTCATTTCCTACAAGACCTCCATGCTATAGGGAGCCAATCGCTAGAAACCAGAAGGGAGGGAAAGAGGCCCTGGGAACAGATGAAAAGGGGAAGAAAGTCCTTAAATTATTTTAATCCAACACCCACCATGTGCTAGGCACATCCATGTGCTTCACACACATTATTGGCTGTTTTAGCCTCTCTTGGCTGATAAATGGAGGCGTAGACAGGGCATAGCTGTCAAACGCTATTGACAGCTTATCTGGACAGCATCTAGGCAGTTCTAAAATCTGCTAACTGCTCAGAATTAACTGGGTGGGGACCGCTACTAGAACATGAACAGCTGCTACCATAGCTCTGGCACAGACTTCAGACAAAAGCCTGGGACCTGCGCCTCAGCCCTACAGACTGGTCCCCTTTTATTAAGCAGCCAAGGTGCTGATAACTGCAGCTGGGCTCCCAATGCTGCTGAACCCACATTGGAAAAACAAGGGAGAGAGAGAGGGAGAAAATGAAAAAGGGAGTAAAAGTAGAAGAAACAAAGGGAAGAGAAGGCAGGCAACCAACTCTGTAACGATACTCATTCCTTTATTATCGACTGTTAATTTGAACAGGGCTGGGGCCTGCGGGCTGCTGGCAGCACCGAGCTGCAGGTGCATTTCAGCCTAACAGAGAGGCCTCATCCTAAGCCAAGAAGACAGAGGGCAATGTTTTATATATATATATTTATATATTACATATGTAATATATGGGCCACTGCATTGTTAGCTGTTGTCCTAAATAAAGACCATAGCAACAGACATGGAAATTTGGTCCTAAGCAAGGCCCTCACTTTGTCAACCAAATGTCTGATACATCAAAAGGAAGAGAGAGAAACAGAGAGACTGAGATCCAACCACCCCAGTGGCCCTGTTCCCAGCATATCTTACACTGAGGGAAGAATGTCCCCTGTGGAGTTAAACACACACACAAACACGCACATACATACACACATACACAAAACCGCAGGCAGGAGCTCCTCCTCTGACCATACCTCGGGCCCAGCCGTCAGTCCAGGGGTGGTGAAGTTGGGTAGATTGTGCTATAAGACTGAGGGTCAAGTGACCAGACAATGCAGAGTCAATGTGTCCAAGTGTTGAATGGGGGTGACATGTGCTGATTCATCCACAAACGAGGAGAAAGAGGTTACTGGGAGAGGCTGCTCAATGCAGGCTGGGAGGTCCCCCTGTGCCCAGGCCACCTGGGGGATTTCTACACACAACTCCTGTCCCAGCTTCAGCCAAATCAATTATCTGAATTCTGAGTCTCAAATGATCTCTTGGGCTCTGATGAAAAATGTTATTTCCTTGATGGACAGGAGCAAATGGCAGTTGAGTTGCCCAACCATCTAGTCCAGCAATTACAGCAGAAATGACAGAATCATTGATTTAAAACAAACCATAGCTTGGTCCTTAGAGCAGAACTTGAAAAGTGTAAAAAGGGTCAATTTCCTTATGGAAAGAGAATAACCAGCTAATCAGCCCCCACCACCACCTCCCACACATCAAATTCAGGCAAATCAGTCAGTTTTATGCTTTTATATAATGACTACATTCCTATTCCAGGAACTGGAGACTCCCACTATTAGGGCATTTTAAAATCCTAAGTCACTGGTTTTCTCTCATGATTACCTCTTCACCTCTCCACCAAAATACACACTTAAAAAGTAAGTCAATAAAAATAAATTTAAAAAATAAATTAAAAAACAAATAAAAAAATTTAAAAAGTCAATGAAAATTAATCTCTTTTTTGGGGGGGATAGAAATTTACTTATCACTTGAGATACCTAGAGACATCTTGGGATGTCACAAAGGGAGATGAAGAGCACTTCCCTAGGGACCAATTTGCACAATGCTGAAGAAGGGGTTAGATTTCAACAAAATAGTGTCCAACACATGTGATTCAGAAACAGGGATAGCAGGCAAAATGGCAGATTGTGCCTGGGTCTGTCTCCTGTGCTACATGAAGGGGGAAGCAACAGTTCCGATAGCTTTGTTTAGCCAGAGGGATAATGACATCGTTCCCTCCCACTACGAACTGGGATCCAGGCAGCTGCAGGGAAGACAATCGAAGCAGGAAGGAGCAGCATCTCAAAAACAGGGAGTTGGCCTGACCACTTGTTGACCAGTTACTTCTCGGAAGGAGACAGAAACAAAGGACATCGGAGGAGGGACTTCCCTTGATGACTGTCCATGATGTCTCCATTACTGTTCCATTTCCTGCAGGTCCTGAGGAGGCAGCAACTGGTTGGTTCACAATTCCTACTCAAGGCATGGGAAGGAAGGCAGGAAGCAGAGTTTGGGAAGCCATGGATTCTTGGCAAAGCTGAAGAGCATGGGCCATGTGGGTGAGGTCTTTTAAGTCTTTGAAAAGGAGCCCAAGAAGCTGAACAAGGTTTTCTGAGTCCCAGAAAGGGCTGGGAGCACTCTCAGGGCATCTCTTGTCCTCAGGGAACACCCAGCATTTTTCTAGTCTGAGAAAGTGCTTAGGAGTTGCTCACCATCAGCATAGGAGGAGATGAAATTTTGGAGACAGGTAGAAAAACTCCTCTCTTCTCAGGCACTGGCCACCTTCCCTTCTGGGGACAGCTGACAGGGAGGAGCTTGAGGTCTGACTGGGGGGTCTACAGTCAGCAGAAAAGGAGGCTATGCAGTGACCATGGCAGGCTCAGGCGAGGGCCTCTCCCCCACACTAACTGAGCTCCACGAATAAATAACATGAATTAAATAAAGGAGGCTAAGAAGAGCAGGCAGAGGCATGGTCTGCTAGATTCTTACCCCCTCACACATACGAACACACACATGCGCGCACACACCCACACCAAGCGGCAGATGAGATGATCCAGGGTTGGCTGCTCCATCCCAGAAGTCTGCCAGATGGGCAGCCTAACTGAAGGTTGTCACTCATGGTCTAGCACTGTCGCAGGGCGCAGAGCAGTGGAGGCCAGTGAGGCATGTGTGGTGGAGGGTGGAGGTCGGTGAGGACTCTGGCACCTGCAGTGGGTGGGGACAAGTAGGTGAAAGGGGAGGTTGGGAAATTACAGGAAAGAGAATAGTGAGGACCGTCCATTCCCTTAACCTACTGCTGTAGAAACTCCCCACCACACACACAGCCCCAGTCATCACCCTCCCTTCACACCCTCCGGGTACACCCGTGCAGTCTCCCTGCCTCCTCTCCTAAGTCCACTGCCCACTCCGATCACAGTGGTACTGACCAGGATCTGGATTTTCGAACTTTCGATGTGGAGGGTCTTTCCAGAAAGCTGTCCAGCCGCATGAGCCTCTCCATGTGTAGTGCACGGGGATCTTGTTCTTGGTCATGAGAGAATTCCATCTCGAAGACAGCTGGAGGAGACACATCCAACTCCAAAAACATGATGTTTTCAGCCTGTGGTAGGATCATACCAGACATGAGCTGCGGCTTGATGACTGTACTTTCTAGGTACTCAGTAAACATTGGGTGTAGCAACGGTGACGAGGTAGGTGGAGGAAGCAGAGGCTGTGAGCATTGCTTCCCTTGTGCTCTCTTCCCCCTCCCCCATTCCCTTCTACTTTGTAGCTTCTTACCCTGTACCTGGGGTGGGACCCCATTGCCATGGCAACGCGAGCATACTGGCTGATAGGCCTCTTGTAGCCCACTGCAGACGTTGGCCGCTTCTTCATTTGACTGTTATTGCTGTAGGGAAGAGGCAATATTAGAATGGATTTCCTTCAAACACAAAGGCAGATGATATTCTGAGGAAGTATCATTCAGGTAGACAGCCCTGCAGACTGCAGGTTCTGGAATTTTCTTCTCTTTCCTCTAATATAGCCTGACAACTAAAACTAGTATAACACAAGGAGGCACATGTTTCTTTACTCTTTTTTCCTAAAGAATTTTTAATTGATTTTTAGAGAGAGAGGAAGGGAGAGAAGGAAAGAGAGAAAGAGAAACATCAATCGGCTGCCTCCTGCATACCCCCTACCTGGGATGGAGTCCACACCCCAGGCATGTGCTCTAGACTGGGAATTGAACCAGTAACCTTTCGTGAGCCAAACCGGCCAGGGCTCTCATCGATGTTTCTATCTCTCCCTCTCCCTTCTGCTCTCTCTAAAATCAATAAAGAAAAAAAAATAAAAATAAAAATAAGCCCTGGCCAGCGGTTACAGCGTCGGCCTGCGGTCCAGAGAGACCTGGGTTCGGTTCCCGCTAGGGGCACGTGCTTCGGTTGCAGTTTGTCCCGGGCCCTGGTTGGGTCGTGCAGGGGGCGGCCACTCGATGTGTCCATTTCACATCAATGTTTCTCTCTCTCTCTTTCTCTTCCTCTCTCTCCCTCCCACTCTATCTGAACAAAAAATGGAAAAATGTCCTCGGGTGAGGATAAAAAAATAAAATAAAATAAAAAAATAAATAAAAAAGCAAATAAAAAGATGACATTTTTTGTTTTGTTTTTAAAGAAATGTATGTGGCTTGCACCTCAACCACCAACATGCCATCCAGACTGAGGAAGAGCCGGAAACTTTGGGGCCACGTGAGCCACGGCCACGGCCGCATCGGCAAGCACAGGAAGTACCCAGGAGGCCGAGTCAATGCTGGTGGCTTGCATCATCACAGGATCAACATCGACAACTATCACCTAGGTTACTTGGGAAAAGCTGGTATGAGGCATGACCACTTAAAGAGGAACCAGAGCTTCTGCCCACCTGTCAACCTTGATAAACTGTGGACCTTGGTCAGTGAACAGACACGGGTAAATGCTGCCAAAAACAAGACTGGAGCTGCTCCTATCACTGATGTGGTGCGATCGGGCTACAAAGTTCTGGGGAAGGGAAAGCTCCCAAAGCATCCTGTCACTGTGAAGGCCAAATTCTTCAGCAGAAGAGCTGAAGAGAAGGTTAAGGGTGTTGGTGGGGCTTGTGTCCTGGTAGCTTGAAGCCACATGGAGGGAAGTTCCCAGAAGCAGCTTGTAAATTCTTCCGCAGAAGAGCTGAGGGGAGGGTACTGGCAAGGCTGAAGAGCTGAGAAGATTGATGGTGTTGGTGGAGTCACATGGAGGGGAGTTCATTAAAATGTCCACAAGTGCAAAAAACAAAATAAAAATAAGCAAAAAAAGAAATGTGTGTGTGTGTACTTAGAAAAAAAGTGTGGATATTAAACAAAATGTTAACAGTTATTATCTTTGCATGGTGTGACTATGGAGTTTTAAAATTATCTTTAGGGTTTTCTACAATTGTTTTTACTATGACTATGTATAACTATATCTAATGAGTTATTTCAAACATTCAGAAAAGTATAGAAAATAATATATATCTGTATGCATATCATCCAGCTTTGTCAAATCTTAACATTTTGTTATACTTACACAAAATCTTGTTTTAAGAAATTAAATGTAGATATAGTTTTTTTCTTTCTTTATTGATTTTAGAGAGAGAGAGAGATAGAAACATCAATGAGAGAGAACATCGACTGGCCGCCTCCTGAATGCCCCCACTGGGGATCAGGCCCACAACCTGGGTATGTACCCTGACCAGGAATTGAACCAGCGACCTCTTGGGTCAGTGCTCAACCACTGAGTCACACCAGCCGGGCTAGATATAGTTTTTAATACTCCCATCTGTCTCCTTCCCCAGAGTTAATCACTGTCTTGAGTTTGGTGCTCATCTATGACATGCATGTTTTATACTTACTTATATATGTGGGTATTCATACATAATATATATGGTATTTGTAGGCCTGTTTCTAAATTTTGAACTGTATGGTGTATGGGCTGCTCTTTTTAGATATATCCATGCAACTCTAGATTAGATTATTAAAGTTTAACTATATATTGGTTCAAGGTTTTAATATAGCAATATATATACATTATATATGCATATATATTTTTATGTATATATTCTTGTTTGTTTGTTTGTTTTTTTAGGGAGGGAGGGAGAGAGAGAGAGAGAAACATAGATGTGAGAGAGACATATCAATTGATTGCCTCCTGCACGACCCTGACCGAGGCCAGGGATCGAACCTGCAACCCAGGTATGTGCCCTTGACTGGAGTGGGCCCTTCGGTCTGAGGTCTGACATTCTAATCACTGCACTGAGCCAAACCTGCCAGAGCTATATTCTCTTGTTGATGGGTATCTAGGTTGATTCCTTCACTTACCCTCCTCCTCATTAAAAGGAGTGTTGTTGCCCTGGCCGGTTTGGCTCAGCGGTTAGAGCGTCGGCCTGTGGTTCAGAGAGACCTGGGTTCGGTTCCCGCTAAGGGCATGTACCTCGGTTGCAGTTTGTCCCCGGCCCTGGTTGGTCGTGCGGGTGGCAGCCACTCGATGTGTCCCTTTCATGTCGATGTTTCTCTCTCTCTCTCTCTCTCTTCCTCTCTCCCTCCCACTCTATCTGAACAAATAATGAAAAAAAAAAAAATTAAAAGGAGTGTTGTTGTGAACATTTCTGTACAGGTATCTTCAAGTACATATTCAATAGTTTCCCTGGGGTATATATCCAGGAATGGAATGGTTGCATTGTAGGGTATGTGCATTTCAACTTTACTAGATATTGCCAAGTTGCTCTTCGAAGTGGTTATACCTATAAAAGTTTCCATTGCCCGGTATCCTAGCCAGTCCACGGTATGTCAGACTTTACTTTCAGCAATTTGATAAGTGCGATGTATTACTTTATTATTCAAAACAAATTTTAAAAGATAGGAAAGAATACAAGAAAGTTATTTCCATTAAAAAAAAAATAACACAAGTTTTGGCGAAAGACAGACCTGGGTTTGAATGCTGGCTCTCAAAGCTCTGTGACCTTAGGAAATGGCTTCATCTCTCTGAGCCTCAGCTATCTCAGCCCTGTCCTCCAGAATGGCTGAGATGAAACAAGATAAACACTGAGCACAGGACACAGCAAGGACTCTGCACTCGGCCCCTGTGATGATGATTTATTCTCAATGCCACTTGCTCATTTCAGGCAGGGACACAAATGAGCAATGAAAGAAGCCAAAAGGCAGACAGAAGACAGAAGAGGAGACAAAACAGGCGAGTAATTCACAGATAGGACACTCTGTCCTTGAATAGTAGAACAAGCCATGCAGGAGCCCGGAATAATGCCTGCCTTCTACAGCCAGAGTAGTAAGAACATTCTTTTTAAAAAAATTTTTTTTCTTTATTGATTTTAGAGAAATAGGAAGGGAGAGGGAGAGATAGAAACATCGATGAGAGAGAACATCGATTGGCTACCTCCTACATGCCTCCCACTGGGGATTTGGCCCACAAACTGGGCATGTGCCCTGACCTGGGAATCAAACCAGCGACCTCTTGGTGCATGGGTCGATGCTCAACCACTGAGCCACACCAGCTGGGCGTAAGAACATTCTTATGGTTCATTTTAAGAAAGGTAAAAAAAGACTGCTGGACCCCACTTGGGGTCCCTGCTGACTCTATAAAGATATAGATGAAGCCCTAGCTGGTTTGCTCAATGGTTAGGGCATCAGCCCACAGACCGAAGAGCCACGAGTTCAATTCCCGGTCAAGGGCATGTACCTACCTGGGTTGCAGGTTCGATCCCTGGCCCTGATCAGAGTCATGCAGGGGGCAACCAATCGATGATTCTCTCTCTCTCTCTCTCTCTCCCTTCTTCCTTCCCTCCCTTCCACTTGTCTAAAAAAATCAATGAAAAAATATCCTTGAGTGAGGACTGACAAAGAAAAAAAAAAAGATATAGCCAAAGACAAGAAAGGCGGAGGCTGTAGAAGCCCCACCTCGCGGGCTCTGCTGCAGTGGAGCCCCGGAGACTGTGCACATGGAGAGGGCAGCGTTGGCGACAGCCCTGAGGGCGGTGGGAAAATGAGTAAAACAATAACTTATCATATATAAGGTGAGCTTACATATCTCATTTGAATTTGACAACAACCTCCCGAGGTGTAGACAGGGCAGACATCATGCTGCCTTTTGTGTCCAAGGTCATCCAATTAGGAAGAGACTTGGAATTGAACCTTCCCCGACACTCTTTTCATGATGCTGTACTGTCTCTGAGGAGTACATGAGAACCAGTCTGGGGCTGAGATGCACCTTGAAGGCTGCAGGCTCTGGGAACAGGACAGGACACAGCTGGGCGAGCAGAGCAGTGGATTGGTGTGAATTGGCAGCCTGACCCAACAGAGATGCCAAGGCTATTCTGGGTGGCATGTGGGAAGAAGGGACTGGGGGAGGGAAGTTTGGTAATTGGGACACCAAACTCCCCATCTACTCCCTCTTCTGCCCCAGGCCTACTTTCCATGATTGATCCCTCTGTAGCAAGCAGGTTGTGGCTGACAGCCCAGAGAAGAGGCCTGGCTCAGCATGTATGCCCCGCACCCCAACAGACAGCATGTGCTTAGTCGATCCTAAGAGTTCTCCTAGGATCCTCCCTCCAGATGACTGTTATTATGTGTTTTTCCCCTTAATATTAAAAAGTCACTCTTGGCTGCATCTCAGGAGCTGACCCCATTCTCATTTCAGCTGTCTGTTCTGAAAACAGGCATCCAAAATCACAGGGTGTGTTTTCCTCCGAGGTCTTCCAAATGCAACTGCCACAGCACTTCAGACTTTTCTCTATGATCTGGTCTCACTGTCCCCACAGATTAGCTGTCACCTTGCAGCGCTCCGCTCCCTGCATGTCTGAACTCTCACTCTCCTCATTTCCCTTCGCACCACTGCCCCACCCCCACCTGGGAAGGCTGCCCTGTCTCCCTGCTCCAGATTCTCTCCACTTCTCACAGGCCTGTGAATCAATCTAGCGGCCCAACCCAGAGCTGAGAAGGTTCTTACTGAGATAAACTTTGCCTCTGTAATGAAACCAGTTTAACTTTCTATCCCGATTCTATTTAGAGCAAGGAATGCTCTCTCTGTAAACTTGGAGGTATCCTGAATACAAAATTGAAAGGTAAAACAAAAACAACAAACCAAACTGCCCTTCTATGGCACTTCTAAGGATGAAGGCAGAATGGTTTCTCTGGCATCCCCATGATTATAATATTGGCTTATTGGTATGATTGTGACCATTTATTGATCATCTCTTCTGTGCCAGGTACTGGCCTAGAGCCTCACACACACTATCTCACTTCAACCTCAACAATCCTGCAGGATACATTTGTTATCCCAACTTTACAGATGAAGAAACAGGTTCAGAGGTTAAAAAAACCTCCTCAAGCCCTGGCTGGTTTGGCTCAGTGGTTAGAGTTTCGGCCCGCAGACCAAAGAGTCTCAGGTTAGATTCTGGTCAAGGGTACGTACCTTGGTTGCGGTTTGTCCCTGGCCCTGATCAGGGTCGTGTGGGAGGCAACCAATTGATGTGTCTCTCTCACATCCATGTTTCTTTCTCTCTCTCTCTCTTTCTCTGTCTCTGTCCCACTCTATCTGAAGATAAATGGAAAAATATCCTTGGGTGAGGATTAAGAAAACAAAAAAACAAAACTCCTCAAGGCCACCAATAAGTGGCAGAGCAGGGACTAGAATTCAGAATGTTCGAACTCCCAAGTCCAGTCTCTTTCTACTGCACCCTGTTGCCTTTGAAAAGAATCTAGGGTGGCTGGGGTTGCAAAGGCCAAAGGGCTAACGTTACAAATAGAATTTTATAAACTGTAAACCATAGGCTACAGACACTGCCAAATAGTCAACCCTTAGAAGATCATTTTGTATAAATACAATTAAAAATAAAGTCTATTATGAGAAATGAAAAGGTCATACTTGGAAAATATTGCTAGAGCTGACTGAAAAATTGTTGGTGATTATGGAAGGCACCTCACCTGAAGATATTGTGTATCAACTAGTAGCTACGTAGAGATAATGGAGTAAAAGGAAAAAAGGGGTAGACTTCCAAAATAAGTTGAAATGGGCGTGTTTCAAGAGTCGCTTGACAATAACCCCTTGTTTTAGAGAGAGGCAGGGGAAGAGTGTGTGGGGTAGGTGCTTGTTGCTAGAGGAGAAGTACATTTATCTAACAAAAGCTGTCTGATGGGACAGCATGACTTTCAGTACTAATTTCTTCCCAGAAATGCTTGTTTTTGGGTTCCTTTGAGCAGCTTTCAGTGTTCCCATCCCTATAATACCATAGGCCAACATAAAGCAAAACATTCCACACTTGAACTGGGCAAATGGGACATGCCCTGATTAGTTAAATATGCTTTGGGAAGAAATGTTTTTCAGCCCTGATTAAGCCATGTTCACTTCACCCAACGCTGAGTGAAGGCACCTTTTCTCCCAGGGATGCAGTTTGTTCCACAGCCTCAGATGCCATGGTCCCCCCAAATGGGGGAAGCTGCATCCAAGGACTGCCCCACACTCAGCCTTTCTCTGTGAAATGAGGGGTGTGAGGCAGATGATCTCAGAGATCAGGGCAGGCGGCTCTTGCACCATGATGCTACCCTCTGGCTCTCTGAGCTGAGTCAGAATCACAAGGGGAATTCCAATTATGAGGGAATTGTTTTTACTTTGTTTTAACCACCAACTGCTGTTTTTTTTGTTGTTGTTTTTTTTTAATCCTCACCCGAGGACATTTTTTCATTTTTTGTTCAGATAGAGTGGGAGGGAGAGAGAGGAAGAGAGAGAGAGAAACATCGACGTGAAAGGGACACATCGAGTGGCTGCCACCCACACGACCAACCAGGGCCAGGGACAAACTGCAACCGAAGTACATGCCCTTAGCGGGAACCGAACCCAGGTCTCTCTGGACCGCAGGCCGAAGCTCTAACCGCTGAGCCAAACCGGCCAGGGCCCAACTGCTGTTTTTAAAAAAGTAATGAAAAATTTTGTTTCATATAAAAACTTCCTAGATCTATTTTTACTTTTCTTTTGCATGTTTTTGTAATTTTAAAAGAAGTTCTGAGATAAATATTATTTTTTAATTTTTTTTCATTTTTTTCTTTTATTGATTTTAGAGAGAGAGGAAGTGAGATGTAGATAGAAACATCGATGAGAGAGAACATTGATTGGCCGCCTCCTGCATGTCCCCCACTGGGGATCAGGCCCACAACCTGGGCATGTGTCCTGACCAGGAATCGAACTGGCGACCTCTTGGTGCATGGGTTGACGCTCAACCACTGAGCCACACTGGCCAGACAAGATAAATATTATTTATTGCAGTTATCAGATATAGAAAAATGGACAGTGACATTTAAGAAAGAAAAAAATGGCCCTGGCCTCTATGGCTCAGTTGGTTGAGTGTCCCATTCACCGAGAGGTCTCGGGTTCAATTCACAGTCAGGGCACATGCCAGGGTTTCAGGCTCAATCCCCAGTAGGGGGCCTGCAGGAGGCAGCTGATCAATGTTTCTCTCTCTCCCTCTCTCTCCCTTTCTCTCTCTCTAAAATCAATAAAAACATATTTTTTAAAAAAGAGAGAAAAAATGTATAGCAGTAATTCAGAATTGCATGTAGTTGATTACCTGGTATTTATTTATTTTTATCCACTCTGCCCCACCTGGTATTTATTAAAAAATCATTTTGAAGTAATTTATTTATTGGAGTTTTGTTTATTTTTTTATTTTTTTATCCTCACCTGAGGACATTTTTTTGCATTTATCTTCAGATAGAGTGGGAGGAAGAGAGGGAGGAAGAGAGAGAGAGAGAAATATAGATGTGAGAGAGATACACCGATCAGCTGCCTCCTGCACGCCCCCTACTGGGGATTGAGCCCAAAACCTGGGCATGTTCCCTGACCAGGAATCGAACCAGGACCTCTTAGTCCATGGGACAATGCTCAGTCCACTGAGCCACACTGGCCGGGCTAGTTTGATATTTTCTATACAAAATACATACAGTACTCCACATAACACTTAAGTCAAAGGGGGTATGTCTGTCAGACCTGATTCTTCCCAAGGAGTTACGGAAAGGAAATACTACAGAATAAGCTAAAGTAAGAAGCTTTTGAGGAATAAGAAGTTTTCTGGTTTTCCAATGGCAAAGAAAACACTAAATCTTCCTTTGCATTACTTTCTTGCAGCAAGAAGGATGGTAGGGGGACATCAGAAGAGAGGAACAATGGGAAAGGGCATTACAGGCAACTAGCTCTGCTGTGTCTAGCCCCGACCTGTTACCAGAGGATTTCCGGAGATGCACAGAAGAGCACAAATTCACCTTTAAAGCAGAAGAGAGGGATAAAATAGACAAAAGGCTGGAAAAGGCAACAGTTAAACGGTAAACAAATATATCAATCTACATTTTGGAGGGCTTCTTTTCTTTTTCAAAGTTATTACTGGTATCTAGTCTACATATTATTTAAAGTGTGCTATTTAAAACCAACTATTTTAATTTCAAAAATCTATGAATGGTTTTTCAGTATATGCAAATCCTTATTTTTTTTTAAAGGGAAGTTATTTAGAAGGTTATTCAACTTAAAAATTATCTGAGTTATTTAAAAGAAAGTAAACTAAAACAAAACAAATAAAGAATGGAAGTTTATAATCATTAAGCAGAAAGCTCAGCTTCAGAAAAAGTACCCATGATGCTTTCAAGTCTGGACTGTGTGCTTGAGGTGGTCAAGTCAAAATTGCTGGGACAATGTTTTGAGAAGCAAATAAACTCTGAAGCATGACACTACAAAACTCAAATCAACATCCCTTCTCAGTTCCAGATTAAAGGAGATTAAAGAAGCATGACAAATGCAATGCACCATTTCAGGTGGGTGGCTGAGGGGTGTGCATGGGGGCAGAGTACTGCCATAAAGGACATTATTTATAGTACTGGCTAAAATGGAGTACTGCCTATATAATAGTATTGTGTCAATATAAAATTTCCTGAATTTGATCACTGTATTGTAGTTATGTAAGATAATGTCCTCATTCTTAGGAAATACAAGTAAAGGGCAGGGATGTCTGCAACTTAATCTCAAATGGTTAGGATTGGGGAGGTGGAGAATTAATAAAGCAATAGGTGGCAAAATATTAATTGGTGAATTTTCATGAAGGGTATATGGGACTTTTTTGTATTATTCTTGCAATTCTTTTTTTTTTTTAATTGATTTTTAGAGAGAGGAAGGGAGAGGGAGAGAAAGAGAAACATCGATGAGAGAGAACATTGATTGGCCATCTCCTGCATCCCCCCACTGAGGATCAGGCCCACAACCTGGGCATGTGCCCTGATGGGGAATCAAACTGGTGACCTCTTGGTACATGGGTCGACACTCAACCACTGAGCCACACCGGCCGGGTTATTCTTGCAATTCTTATTTTTCAAAATAAGAAGCTGAGAAAACACATGCTTTCTCAGACTCTCTCTCATTCCATATCTACCCAACATAAAGAAATTCCTCCACCGGCACTTTCAACCGAAGAGCTTTTTCTAAGCACAAATAACCCTACAGAGCAGAAGCCTCACTAGTGTTTCCTTCCAGCAGAGGGCACTAGAGCAGTAGTTTTTGAGCCTGGCTTTGAAAATAAATTAGTCCTGGGATCCAGCCAGGATCCTTTAAATCAGACTCTTTGGAGCCCAACTTACAGGTGATTCTAGCTTTGGCCAGGATGGAGAATCTCTGCATTAGATGCTGTACTACTGTGGGTCTCTACCTAGATTGGAAAGGTAGATTTTAAGTCCAAAGTGACACCACTGAAAAGTCTTCTGCTCATGAACTTGCCACTTACAGACTTGAATAGTGTCACCTTGGGTAGGATCAGCCATTCAGAAAGTAGTCAGATGAAGCAGGCACCTGATGCTCCAGTGAGAAGCTACAGACCTATATCTAGCTTCACAAACCAGCTGTGGGGAGATTCCTGCCCTATTTTGGCATTAGTACTTCCAGAATACAGAGAGCAAAGAATCTGTGGGGAAGTGCACTGGTATTTGGTCTCCTAAATACCCCTATATACAGATTTTAAATTAAGGGACAGTGGTTCAGTTGAATGAGGCAGTCACTCTGTTGGATTTGAATATCCGGCCTTGCTCTTCATGGCCACCAGCAGGGGGAGCTGCACACCCAGTAATGGACACAAACCGTACCTAAGGGCTAGGATGTGGAAACAGGTGGAAATGCTGAATCACGGAGCTGAGTGAGGCTATAAAGACTGGATCACACCCCTATCATTTCCTGATTTAGTTACTTCTCTGTACTCCCCACTGCACTTGAGTGCTGAGCGTGTCTGATTTACCTTCTGTCTGCAGAGCCTCCCACAGTACCCAACACACAGTAAGGCAAATATTAACTATTGTTGCTGCTCTTGGCACCAGACAAGTGAAAATTCATCTGACTGGCCAATTGTTAGCATTCACTGGGATTGCCAAGGCTGAGATGCTCTTCCTCCCCTCTTCAGGCCTCTCCTGGGGTATTTTCTGCATCCCACACCAATGAGACACTTTTTGTCAGAACACCCTTCCTTCATGGAGCCCCCTACATTAGGTCCCGAGAAATCCATTCTCCAACTGTTTCCTCCCCAACCCTCCTCACAGGCCCCTGGCCATCTCCAACTTGGAGATGGGCTTGCAAGGCCCTAGGCCCAGATGACTGGGTGAGAGACTCACACTCCGGCTGGCACGAGTGGCTGGAACTTCCACTGCTCCTCCTCACAGTCCAGGAAAAGCCGGTTCATGATCTTGTTCTTCTCCTCAGGGGGGATGAAGTTCTCGATAATTAGGTATCTGGGAGCAGAAATGAGGTAGAGATGGGGAATTGGGGAGAGAGACCCCACACATTTATGTGAAGTTGAAGGATCAGAAGTAAGAAGCAAAGAGGCAGAGGGAACACAGGTGGAGAAACCAAAAAGTTGGGGGAGGGGATCCCAACAGAAATAATAGGCCTCGAAAATCACTTCTTCTAATGCAAAGAGTGTAGGCTCAGGGCCAAAGGGGTTCCTTTTGGCCAGCACCCAGCATGCACTTTGGGGGGTTCATCAAATGCAGGCTGAGGAGCGAAGGAGAAGGAAACAGAGGAGGTAGAAGAAATTCCAGAACCTAGGCCTCTCCCTCATCCTTCAGACATGTTATTCCTAAGACACATGGACTCATGGGTGACAGTTGGAATGAGGCCTTCAGGAAGGAGAAGATCCTGTCAGGGAGAAGCCTGAGGCCTGAGGAATGGCTGTGAGAACCAGGAATGGGAAGAGGAGGGAGCCTACTTGAGCTTGAGTTCCCGGGTCTGCTCATTCTGAGCCTCCTCCAGGTCCTGCCGTACACGAATGTACTCGTCATGCTGGTCCTGGATCTCCGCCTTCACCGCCTGCAGCTTGGCGTAGAGCTGGGTGGGGACAGGTGCAGCTCAGAGGCCACCCAGCCTGGGCCCTGGTGGCTGCAGGCTCAAGGTCCATCAGCACAGCACAGGATGAGGCCAGGGCCTGGTCTGAATCTCCCTCCTGCAGCCCCACCACGAGTCAGGACAGGTTATTCAAAGGCTGCCCTGTCCCTCCTACACTGTGGCCTGTTACTTGCTTTCTCTCTCAGCTGCTGCCAGCAGCATGGACTGTTCAAACTGGAAGGGACTCTGGAGACCTTTCGGTTCAACACCCTTTTTTACAGATGAGGAAACTCAGGCACAGACTTGCTCAAGGTCACACAACTAGTTAATAGAAGAGCCAGAATCAGGGCCCAAGTCCAGAGCTTAGGGAGAGGAGGGGGCCTAAGCCAGTGTGGAAGGTGAACCATCTCACTCCTACCTCTCCAGGGGCTCTCAAAAGTGGAGGTGTGGAGGGCAGCACTGACTCTGCTGTCCCACTCCTAACCCACTAGGGTGTCCCTGGAAACTGCCACTGTGACTGGGCCTCTGCCTGGCCTGCTCTGGGGCAGCCACATCGGCAACACTAAGAACTCTCCAGCTTCTTCCCAGATTACAGGCCAAAACTTGCTGCTTCCTGCCCTTGACCCTCACCTCATGTACACACCTTTCACCGGCCATTGACTTTGCAGGGTTCTGGTGGTGAGATATTCTCCTCCCTTCACATGCCCTTAAGGGCTCTGTGTTTCCTTCCTGGAGCTCCCCCAGGCTCAGGTCTCAGGCTCCCTCACCACTCCCCTGGCCCTGCTCCAGGTCTGGCTATACAAATTGTGACTCACTGGCGACACTGTAAAGAGGGAAGTCACCCAGGACTATAAGGACAGTAACCCTGGAGACCAGAAGTGACGGCGTTCCCAGCCTATCAGACCTAGCCTGGCTCAGGAGAAAAGGCTCTATTCCACCCCAACACCAACCCCTGCCTTCCCTGCTCCTCACGCCAGCAGCCCAGGCAATGTAACTGGTGGTCAGCAGTTCAAACAAAGTGGGGAAGAGGTCGTAAAAGACACATCCCTTGGGCATGTGACTGTGTTGGGCAGAGGCTGCCGGGCCCTCACGCACCTTGATCCCATCCTGCTGTGGCATCTTACCTTCTTGAGTTTCTTGGTTTTGACCTCCACCTCCTGCTGCAGGGACGTGTAGGTGCCCCGGAGCTCCATGGTCTCCTCGTCTCGAAGCAGCATCTCCTGCTGCATCTCCCGCTCCCGGCGTTTCTAGGCCAGGGCAGGGCACAGGGGCTCAGAGCAGCAGTACATACCAGGGAGGGCCAAGGGAGATCGGGGACAGGCTCACTCTGCCTCTCATGGGACCTGGCTTCACTATGGCCACGGCTGCCAGAAGGGAGCATACAGTGGCCCACATCCATCGCTCCCACCCATCCTCAGTGGCGCCTCTGAACCTTCTTCTCAGCTCCTGTAGCCATGCCTTTACTAGGCACTGTTCATGTGGATGAAAACCCGGGCCTAATCACTGGCACATTCCAGAGGAGTCAACCACTTATCCAGATGTCCATCATATGGGCTTCCAGCTGCCTCATCATCTCCCCATGTGGTAATACAGTTGACTGGTAAGACCAACAAACTGTGGTTCACGATGATTCAAGTTATAGTCATACAGTTGGCAAAGAACTCACGTCCTGTGGAAGGCCCAGGGATTCATACCAGGTGCTGTGGAAGCTGACGTCATGGGGAGCCTCCACTTTCTCTCACCCAGCAGCTAGCAGTGCCCCTGCCTGAGTCAGGCCCTGGGCTGGTGGACCCATGGGATCCAGGGCAGCATGTCCTAGGTTCTCAGCACTGTTCCAGGGACCTTGAGTCTATGATGGCTTACTGCCCAGTGCTCCTCAGACATGACCTCAAGGCAATGTGCCCCCAGGGACCAGGAGCCCCAACCCTACCTGCTCGGCAATCTCCTGCCTCTTCAGTTCCAGCATCTTTTGCTGTTCATTAGTGTGATCCATGATGTTCCTGCCCCCGATGAGCAGCTTGCTCTCCATGGCCTGGGGACACAGAGGGGTTCAGAGATGGGCTTTTCAAAGAGCCACAGGATCCCCAGATTGAGAGGTTTTGCTTCCCTGCTCTCTGTGGTCCTTCCAGGAAGGGACACAGATGTGTCCCAGATGGGGCCTTGTGGCACTCAATAAGAAGGAAGTTTTTTCCTCCAGCCTCTTGGACCCCAGCACAAGGCTCCTATTGTCAGCAGGACCATTAGGTGAGAAAAAGAGAAGGAATCCCTCAGGGAACGGAAGGCACCTGATCTGTTTGCTTTGGATCCAGATGGAAGGTGGTTCACCATGCCCGGGAGCGGGTGCAGATGGCAACTTAATCCTGGCAATCAGCACCCAGCTGGTGTTTAGGAGGGGGAGACAGAAGATAGTCACTGGGAAGCCCAGCCTTTAGGCTGCCTCCTGACTCAAGAAGAAAGCTCTCAACACAGGCAACAGAAAAGAGTCTAGTTGTAAGCTGACGTGGAAAGCAGAAGAAAAGCCAGACTCTAACACTAGGGGGCAGTTGGGTCCCAGAGTCACATGAGCTTTGGAGTTGGCCAGACAGACCTGGGTTCTACCCACTAACAGCAAAGCCTCAGCCAAGTTACCCACTTCGGTTCTCACATCTAATATCGGAGCCGACTATGATCCAGGATGGCTAGCAAACATTTTCTGTGTGCTATTTGTTAGGGGCTGACCTAGGCCCTTAACAGACATTATCTCCTCACCCTAAGAGAGAAGTACTATTACTCTCCCTCTTTAAAAACCTTTTTTCTTTAATTGATTTTAGAGAGATAGGAAGGGAGAGGGACAGAGAGAGACAGAAACATTGATCGGCTGTCTCCTGCATGCCCCGCTTGGGGATCGAGCCCGCAACCCGGGCATGTGTCCTGACAGGGAATCAAACCGGTGGCCTTTTGGTGCACGGGATGAGCCACACTGGCCAGGGCTATTCTCCCTCACTAACAAAGGAAGAAATTGAGAGGACCTAGCTTAAGGTCATGCAGGTAGTTAACAAACCCACCCCCAGTTTCACTGTGGAAGCCCCTAGCCCAGTGCTTGGCAGACATTCCGTAGGTGCCCGCTGAATCTGAAACTTAAATGATAACAGATTTGTGTGGCTGTGTAAAGTGTGACTACATGAAATGCATTTTCATTATTGCTAATCAGAGGGTGCTGCCCCAGGGCACTCCAGCTGTCCTCTGACTTCATCCCAGGCCTCCTGGAAGGTTGGAATCACCTTGAGCCTCCAGGAGAAATTGGCTGTCTCCTCACTGGAATTTTCCCCAGTAAAACCAGCTGAGCTGCCTGAGGGCTCTCAAAGCAGGGGTGCTGTCAGAAGGGGACCCCCGTGCCACCTGCGAGAGCCCCATCACTGGGGACAGTGCAGGACAGGGGTTAAGGGTGCCTTTGGAAGGTCAGAGGTTGGACTATGTGCGGGTGCCAGAGGACACTGAGCAAAGCTGGGTCAGTGAGAGCAGCCCCACCAGCCTGGAGGCCAAGGAGAGAGCCACTGCAGAGAAAGGCGCCCTCCAGTGGCTGCCTGTCCTCACTGCCACACCACAGCCACCTGCTGTGCTTGAACCCCAGGCCTTACTGGGGGTTGGTTGTCTCGACATTCACCCCACCATAGATTACAGACCTGAACGCATCCTAGACTTCCTTTTCACTAAAGGTGAGTGAGCAGCTCCTTCCATTTTGTGTCCTAGGCACCTACCTCCTACCTCACTGTGGTGCCTGCCCTGCATCTCACACACATCCCAACATCCGGCCAGTCGTTAAATCCCATCAAGTCTGTGTTCTTGGTGTAGCTCACACCATTCTATTCTTTTCATCCTCATGATACCTGCTGGCTTCACTGCGATCCTCAGTATTCACCCAGATCACTGAATGAGCTAGTCACTGCCTCAGCTTCCCCTTCCATGACATCTCCACATGACACTCTGAGGATCCACCAAATCCACAAGTCTAAGTGTGCCTCTCCTCCGCTGCAACTGTTACCCACTTCTTCCAGGATAAACCCCCAAGTGTGCAGCAGTTCCAGGCCCATGGGCTGCCCTGGCCTCCCAGTCCCCTCTTACTGCTACTCCCCTCTCCCCACTGTGTGCTCTGCACTCCAGCTCTGCCCAAAGAATCCCAGCTCCCTGAATGTGCTGTGTCTTTTCATAATACCGGCCCTCTCACCTGGAAAACCACTACTTCTCCTGCAAGACACGGCCTGAGCATCCTGGGACCTTTTCTCTGATTCCCTCCAAACTGCACATCATTTCCCCCTTTGGGCCTCCTCAATAACCAGGACACACTCCTAGTATTTTGCCATAACATCCCATTATTTGTTTACATCCTGACTCCCCTGAGAGCTCTTTCAGGGCTGGAATCATGTCTTACTCAGATCTCAGTGTCAGAGCTTAGCACAGTGCTAAGCACATAGTAAGTGCTCAAACAATGTTTCATGAACTGAAAGGAATCCTCGGGGTTGCCCCAGAGGGGGTTTCTCTGGGCTTTCTCATCCCAGTTTCTTCTCCTTCAATTGACCAACTCACACTCACTGTTGCAGGGCAAAACGGCAGAGCAGTAGGGTCTGGGCACCTGGGACACCTGACAGGAGAGATAGGCTGGGTGTGAAGAGGGAGAAGGAGAGAAAGCACGAGGAAGCCACCTAGTGCTGTGGGCCATGGATGACGGGTCCCTCTAACTGCTGAGGAATGGAGTCTTTTTTTTTTTTTTTTTTTAATCCTCACCTGAGGATATTTTTCCATTTATCATCAGATACAGTGGGAGGGAGGGAAAGAGAGAGAGAGAGGAACATTGATATGAGAGAGACACATCAACTGGCTGCCTCCCGCATGACCCGACCAGGGCCTGGGATGAACCGCAACTGAGGTACGTGCCCTTGACCGGAATTGAACCCGAGACTCATTGATCCGCGGGCCGACGCTCCAACCGCTGAGTCAAACTGGCCAGGGCAGGGAATGGAGACTTGAGGGACCACCACATTCTGGGACACACTTGTCCACTCCAGCCCTGAGTCCTTGCACTTCCCTTGGCATTTTATGTAACTTCAGTGTTCTTCACTCTTTGCTATCTAATAAAAAGACACTAGTTCTCAAACTTGGTTACATATTAGAATCACTGGGGAGCTTTTAGAACTCCCAGTGCCAGGCCCATCGCATTATCTTGGTCCCTGCCATTCATGATTGTGAGAACTCCTAGGCCAGGTGCTCTAGAGAAGACCCAAGTAAGGAAGGCACAGGCAACAACAGTAGATGATTCCCTGTTGTTTCCTGCCTGATTTAAAGACTGGGGACTAGAGTGGAGCAAGAAGCACAGGACAAGGAACCTAGAAGAAGAAAACCATTCTTTTCTTTGTACCTACTACATGCCAGGTTTATCACATCTATCCTCCTTAATAACCCTGAAAGCAGTGGGTCTCAAACTTCCATGTATGTTAGCATAATCTTTTAAAAGGCCCACCCCACTGCCAGTTAAATTGAAATGCGGGAGAGGGCAGGCGGTGAGGTCCAAGCACTGGTGGTTTTGAAAGGTTCGTTGTGCAGTCAAATTTGAGAATCACTGCTTTTTGAGGTCTCCTGAATCAGCATTACTTGGGAGCTTGTTAAAATGCGAATCTCAGGTCCTACCAGACCTAGTGAATCAGAAGCTGCATTGTAACGAGATCCCAGGTGACTTTAAGGGGCATATTATTAGCACCATCATTTTTCCAGTGAAAGCTCAGAGAGGTTAAGTAATCCATCCAAGGTCACATCAGGGCCATTAAATATAAATGGAGAATCCAGACCCAGGCTGGCCTGGCTCCAAAGCCCATGCTCTTTCTACTGCAGACATTGTGTTGAGTGCTTCAGGAAGCAGAACCTACTAAAAGAAAAGCAACATGTTTCCACCAAGAGAAAATCTTATCTGACTAATCTCCAAGGTCATTACCGTACATGGGAAAGCCAGTGGCCAGAATTTTAGAGGTTAAAATGCTCCTGGCAAGGTTCTTCATCAGAGGTTATTCAAAATTACATGGCGGGTGAGGAGATGGAGAAAGGGAAGTATTTTCTCATAACAGAAAGGTGAGTTAGCAAAAGGAAACAGAAATAAACAGGCATCCCTCAAGATGGAAAAAAGTTCAAATGTTAACTGTTGGGACTGATCTCTGTTGGAAAGTATTCACTGGTGAAATACCCAGCTTCACAGACGCTCTCAAACCCTTCCTCTTGGTAAAGCACAAGAGAATTTCTAGGCTGTGTGAGCTGACAAAAAATGGCAGATGAGCTTCAATTACAGTTTTACATTTTGAGAAAAAGTAATCCTAGCTCTACTTATTAAATGATAGCTATGAGCAATCAGTTATAAGCCAGAAGGGGGCAGGTGAGGAGAAAGTCGATCTCTATTGTTCCCAGAAGACATTGGCTTAATATGCTGCCACAGCTGAAAAAGCCAATAGCATCTGGCCAGCCACCATCATGAAGGCTTTTTAGAAACAAAACAAAAATTATTCTATCCTAATATAAAACCAGGATGCAACTGAATCTGGAGTACTGTGCACAGTTCCCTCCCTGCATCTCCGGGGACATGAAGGAGAGAGGAGATCCAGAGAAAGGTGGCTAAAACCATTCAGAAAAGAGCTATTATAAAGGCTTTAAAAAATAGGACTATTTACTCTGCAAAGACAAAGGAAGGTTAAGAGGATAGGCCTGGAAGCTATACAATCAAAACAGGTGTAAGGCCCTGGCCAGTTTGGCTCAGTGGTTAGAGTGTGGGCCTGTGGACTTAAGGGTCTCAGGTTCGATTCCTGGTCAAGAGCATGTACCTGGGTTGCAGGTTCGATCCATGGCTCTGGTCAGGGTCATGTGGGAGGCAACCAATTGGTGTGTCTCTCTCACATCGATGTTTCTCTCTCTCCCTCCCTCCCTCCCTTCTACTCTCTCTAAAAATCAATGGAGAAATATTTTCAGATGAGGATTAAAAAAACAAAAACAAGTGTGAAAAGTGAAGATCTAGACTTTTTCAATCAATCCTGGTACATAGAGTAAGAGCTTATACCTTGAGTTTTTAGGATAAATAAAAGGAAGTTATACTTACAGAAGATAATAAATTTATGGAATCTGATATCTCAGGAGCATGAAATTAAATACTTAACAGTTTATTAAGGAATTCTGGCCTGGCTGGTGTGGCTCAGTGGTTGAGTGTCGACCTATACACCAAGAGGTCACTGGTTTGATTCCTGGTCAGGGCACATGCCTGGGTTTCAAGCTCAATCCTCAGTAGGGGGCATGCAGGAGGCAGCTGATCGATGTTGATGCTTCTCTCATAGATGTTTCTATCTCTCTCTCCCTCTACCTTCCTCTCTCTAAAAAATCAATAAAAACAATTTAAAAAGAGGAATCCTGGGGACACATTTTTAATGTTTTATTGTCTTCCTCTCCTTTCATGGAAAAAAAAGCACTAACATAAAAATAACCACAGAAATAATATGAGGAAGGACTTCACATTTTTCTCACCATAGCTTATCAGCTTCTGTTATTTTCCCTGTTTTTGTGTTGTTGTTTTTTTCCAGATTTTCCATATGAACACATCATTTTTTTTCACATCTTTAGACCTGGTATAAATACAACCTTATGTCCAGCTATTTCCACTTTATCAAATATCTCAAGCATTGTCTGTTACTTCCATAATGTTTATAATTATAAGTTTAACGATTGTGTAATAATTAGAGTGGATAATTTATAATGTATTTAATTAACCCCCATTATAAGATTATTATTGGTTGTTTATGATGTTTGCAATAAACACCCTTGTGCATATAATTTTTTGCTTTTTTAGATGACTCTTAGAAAAGGAAATTTCAGGAGTGGATAAAGGTTATAAACATTTTGAGTATCTAATGGCTTATACTTCTTAAACTACTGCCAGCAAGAATAATGGGACCACTTTTATTAGACTATCATATGCATGTATTATCATTATTTTTTAAATAATCTGTAATAACATATAAAATTAAGCCTCCCCATTTATTGTATATTCCTTATACCTTTGAGGTCGTCTTGTAGAGGTCTGATCTCCCCTTTCACAATACACACTTTTATGCTTTTTTTGGGTGATTTTTAAGTGAGGAAGTAGAACTCTGATTCAGAACAATTGTTTATTCAACCTTCACCTTTTGTAGCTACCCACACCTAGTCCCATGCTCTCCTCATTCAAAATTCTGTCTGACAACATCCAAATTGGTTCAAGAACTGGGTAACCAATCCATTTAGACATTGTGAAGCAGAATTTGAGCTGCTAATCAGGCCTGAAATTTGATGCATCAGCCAAGACTACCAGGCCCCCAAGTTCCAACTCTCTCTTCCACCCATCCCCATGATATGATTCCCAGGACTGGGATCTGTGTTGGTTCTTGCTAATCCACCTTCATTATGGACCTCTTCCTTGGACCTAGAACTCTGCTTCAGGATCGCTGCTTCTGGCTGAGCCCTGGGCTCCATGAAAATTCCTGGATGGTGCCTGATTGCCCATTATCATCCCATTCTCTTTGTCCATTGCCCCTGTGCTTCTCTGCCTGCCCTGCCAGAACCCAGCACAGACGTGGTCTGAATGACAACTGAATCTGCCTTATCGGTTACTGGCCAAGTCTTGCCCACTTGCCCAGCTCACACTATCAGCCAAGCCTGCCTGACAGAACCTGTATTGTGCTAGAAGAGGGGGCTGGCCCCGGTACAAAATCTGTGGGTGGGCCTTAATCCAGGTGCAAGGTCTCAGCCCCTCCTTCTCCCCAGTCTCAACTCATGCTGTCTGCTTCACCTATGGAGAGCAGGGAGGGACAGGAATGCCTCAAGTGCCTAGGCCCACTTCAGGATGGGGGGTACTAAGCAGAAGTGCTGGGAATATGGGCTTCCTAGTCCCCAGGAAAGGTTCTGTGGAGCTCTGGGCTGCCTGAGTTACTACTACCTTTGTGATCTCGCAGACAAAGGAGTACAGGTAGGTGAAGCTTGTGGACAGAACTGGGTTCGGTCCTGCTGGTTCTAAATAAGTCCAGTGTAGCTAAAAGGCTAGCAGAGGCTGTGGGGGCGGAAGAGACAGGCTGGGAGCTCTAGGGCACCATGGTCTGACTCTGGAGAGAGGGATACAAATCACAGGCTAACTGAGCTGACTTCAGGGAATCATCAACCCCAAACCCCTTTCTTTACAGATGAAGAAACTGAGGCCCAGAGATGAAGTACTCCAAGCCTAGAGTTCATAATCAAGGAATCTTTAGGTGTATTTGCTCCTATACTGACTATGCACTTTCCAGATAATTTTCCAATTTGATCAGAGTCTTGATTCCAGGTATTAAAGGCAGGTCAGCTGC
This sequence comes from Tadarida brasiliensis, assembly GCA_030848825.1. Lineage (NCBI taxonomy): Eukaryota > Metazoa > Chordata > Mammalia > Chiroptera > Molossidae > Tadarida > Tadarida brasiliensis. The sequence goes on along the minus strand of CM061270.1, from coordinate 63,412,612 downwards.
TATGACAACAGCCAAGATCACCATAGGGACCATGTTCGCTTGCAGACATAGCTTGGGATATTCAGAGGCTCACCTTTTCCTATTCCAGAAGCAACTGGAGTATAGAACCAGAGGCGGAAAAAGGAGGCCCCAGTACTCATTAAATGCTGATCTGGAAAGCCAGAATGGAGACAGCCAGGCCCAGCCAGCCACTCTTCTGAGAAGATACCATCAAGTATAATTTTACAAGGACAGAGAAGCCAAATGGGCTCTGCCCTGCTATGCCAGCTAAGCTTACTATGACATTTTGCAGGAGACAGGGATCTCAGATGCAACTTGCCATGTGTCTGCAGCTGGACCAGGTCTCTTTTACATTAATCATCCTATTTAATCATCACAAGAACCATATGAGATAACAAGCATGATCCCCATTTGACATAAAAGAAAGTTCAGGCTCAGACAGGTCAAGTGACTTGCTTAAGGTTATGGTGTCAGTAAATGGCAGAAGTGATATTTGAACACCAGCCTCCTAATTCTTTGTTTTTTTAAAAATATTTTTATTGATTTTTAGAGAGAGAAGAAGGGAGAGAAAGCAAAACATTGATCGACCGCCTCCTGCATGCCCCCTACTGGGGATCGAACCCATAACCCAGGCATGTGCCCTGACCAGGATTCAAACCAGCAACCTTTGGTGCATGGAATGATGCCCAACTAACTGAGCCACACCAGCCAGGGCAGCCTCCTAATTCTAAGTCCAGCCTCCTTTTCCCTCTTCCACAGTTTTCTCCCAGGTTCAGACAGGAAGGCGCCATGGAGAAAAACGTTTGGTATTTGCACCATTGTAAACTCAGGAACCATCAGAAAAGCTCACAGCACCTTTTCTTTCTCTTCCAGGCAGTTCTACTGAGAATGCTTCTGCCTGTGTGAGGCTCTTATGGGGGTCTCTGAGATGAATGGGTTAGAGCTTTTAATCATGTGCTTGGGGGGAGGCTGTCAGTAGCATTAGCATCCCTAAGAGAAGCTAAAACCTGGAATGCTCATGGGAAGGGCCACCTCACAAGTTCTATGGTGAAAAGACATAAAGAGTGCTGGGCAAGACGACCTGAGTCCGGGTCACACTCTGCCACCCTGTTTGCTACAAAATCTAAGGCATCAGCCTCTGGACTTCAGTTTTCTCATCTGTTATACGGGGAGAATCCCCACTACCTTGCAGGCTTTGGGTGAGAATGGTGAGTTGGGTAATAGTTGTGGAATTATTTGGTAAACGATAAAATAACCAAACATCAGTGGTTACTTGCTGTTTCAGTATCTGATTGACATTTACCCATCACTTATCACAAAGAACAAAACAAAACAATTAGCACAATAGACTCTTAGGAAATACAGCTATTCCTACTGTCACAGAACTATTTCTCCTTCGGTGGCTCCCTGGTTGTAGATCTTGAGAAGCCAGCAATGAGGAAAGAAAAAATGAAAGAGACAATGGTGAAGGGAAGAAGAGGGCTATTTTCAGTGATTCTCTGCCCTGGGATTGGACACAAATCAGGAGACTAAGTCTGAGTTTCCTGTCTTGAGCTTCCTTGGATGGCTCAAAAGACAACATCAATGATTGGTCTTTCAAATGCTAGGAATTCTCTCATCAAGAAGAGAGAACAATTAGAGATCAGAAACATATGGGCTGGAGAGTGAGGTGAACTGGACTTCACTCCAGCCTCATACTGAACAGGCAAGGTATGGATGCCTAGAGTGCTTTAGTTCACCTTGGAGAAAAGCCGGAAGAAAAAAGTCAGCCCATCTACTTTAGTGAGAAAACCATAAGCACCTCAGATCTGATCCTGACCTTCATCTTTCTCCCCTAATTCCCTTGCTTAGTTGTGGTAGTCTAGAGGGTTTCTCTTCTGCACCAGGGATGCAAATCCAGCCAGACGACAGAATGCTGGATGAGACTTAAGGATGCATAAAGTGCAGACTCAGCAATGTACAGGGTCCAGAGGGCTTAGGTGGGTAGTCCTGGGTCACACAGCCTCCATCTGCCAGGCGATGCTCAGTCATTCCTCCAGCCCTCACTGCCCCTCACTCAGGCAGATCTCTACTCCTGGGCTCCTGACCCATCGCTTCCAAGGTGAATCAGCAAATGATGCAAAACACAAGGAAACATCTACTGATTATTTTTTACAGTTCCTGGGAGGGGCACTGACTTGTCAAAGGGCACAGGATTACCAATGACTGGGTATCATTGAGTATTATTGTCAACCCTGGATTTCCCTCAATTATTCATTACCTTTAAGCCAATCTTCCAATTAGGTGTGAACACATTTGTCTTTATAAGTTTTCTCCCTTAAAAATTTTAGATTAGTTTTTGTTTAATTAACAAAGCAATATATGTTTCCTCTAAAAAAAAGAAAAAGAAAAAAGGATAAGCCCTGGCTGGTTTGGCTCAGCGGTTAGAGCCACTGTTAGTGATTCCTTCTAGAAACTTTAATTTTAAATATATATATATATATATTTATCCTCACCTGAGGACATTTTTGCATTTATCTTCAGATAGAGCAGGAGGGAGAGAGGGAGGAAGACAGAGAGAAACATCGATGTGAGAGAGACACATCGAGTGGTTGCCACCCACACGACCCCAACCGGGGCCGAGGACAAACTGCAACCGAGGTACGTGCTCTTAGCAGGAACCAAACCCGGGACTTTCTGGTCTGCAGGCTGATGCTCTAACCGCTGAGCCAAACGGGCCAGGGCTAGAAACTTTAATTTTAAAACAAAGTTAACTAGCCCGGCCGGTGTGGCTCAGTGGCTGAGCATCGACCTATGCACTGAGAGGTCACCAGTTAGATTCTGGGTCAGGTCACGTGCCCAGGTTGCAGGCTCGATCCCCAATAAGGGGTGTCCAGGAGGCAGCTGATCAGTGGTTGTCTCTCATTGATGTTTCTATCTATCTCTCCCTCTCCCTTCCTCTCTCTCTAAAAAAAATAAAATAAAAACATTAAAACAAACAAACAAACAAAAACAAAGTTAACTATATCTACTGATTTATGTTCTTGGCTATGGGCACTCCAAAAGATTTGCTATTATAGGAATGAGTAGCACTCAGCTGAGGTCAGAGGCTGGGGGTTTGCATCATATAGAAGGACAGATGAGTTAGGCATCTCCGCAGACAAGAGCTCCCATTGGGGCCTATTAGCCAGGGATCTGGCATCAATCCTTCCTTTCTGAGTTGGTAGTACAATGTGGAAGTTAAGATCATGAGCTTTGGACATAGGCTCATATTCTAGTCCTAACACTTCCTAGGCATGTGACTGTGGGTTGCTCCATCCTTAATGTGCCTCAGTATCCTCATTTATCACATGGAGATTAAAATAGTACTACTTCGCCCTGGCCGGTTTGGCTCAGCGGTTAGAGCGTCGGCCTGCGGTCCAGAGAGACCCGGGTTCGGTTCCCGTTAAGGGCACCTACTTCGGTTGCAGTTTGTCCCCGGCCCCTGGTTGGGTCGTGTGGGAGGCAGCCACTCGATGTGTCCCTTTCACGTCGATGTTTCTCTCTCTCTCTCTCTTCCTCTCCCTCCCTCCCACTCTATCTGAACAAAAAATGGAAAAATGTCCTCGAGTGAGGATAAAAAAAAAAAAAAAATAGTACTACTTCATGGTACTATTGTTAGGATCGAAGATAACAATGCACATAATAGAGCAGAGTGCTTGGAATTAAATATACACTAAAGAATGACAGCTGCCATTATTATTTCTACTGTTGTTATTATTATGCTGCTCGCCCACCTTGAGGAGAAAGCCTGAATTACCTAGTGCTATAGAAACAATTCAACTCAAGGCCTGGTACTCCTTCTGTGGAGTACATCTGGGAGAAAAGGGAGACCACTAGAAAGCACCTCTTTAGTCTGACCAGGAGTTAATGCCCAGAAATGTCTCTGGATATTAAAAATTCTAGATACATCAAACCACACGTGCAGGTGCCCTATAAGCTATGAGCACAGGGGTCTGCCTTGCACAGCCCGCAGGGCTGAAGGATCTGTGGGAAGAAGAATCATTCTCTTATCCACTCAGACAGGCCACCTGGTTCAGCAGCTCTCAGAAGTGCCCCAGACTGGCCAGGCGCAGCAGGCTGGCAGGGGTGCCCTTCTTTAGCTGAATTCCAGGCCCTTCCTCCTAGTTCTCAATGCACAATGAGCACATTATTATAGCCACTTCATCCAATCTTGCACTATCCCAGGGCTGAAAATGACTAAGGGCAATATGATAATACACTTCTCCAGCCAACACACATCAACAGAAACCCAGCACTCGACCAAAAGCCCTGCTGAGCCTCCACATAACTTGAAGCCCAGAACCTCTATGGAAATGTATTAGTTTTTTGCCCTGGCTGGTTTGGCTCAGCGATTAGAGCGTTGGCCCACAGACTGAAGGGTCTCAGGTTTGATTCCTGGTCAAGGGCAAGTACCTGGGTTGCAGGTTCAATCCCCAGCCCCAGTCAGGGTCATGCGGGAGGCAGCCAATCAATGTGTCTCTCTCACATTGATGTTTCTCTCTCTCTCTCTCTCCCTTCCTCCCTCCCTCTCTCCTTCCCACTGTATCTAAAAATCAATGGAAAAGTATCCTCGGGTGAGGATTAAAAAAAAAAAAAAAAGAAATGTGTTAGTTTTATATACCTCCTGCTGGTCAAATCTTTACAATATGCCCTCAGCTTATGACAATTCTGTTAACTGATCACACCGCCAGGAATAGGAAGGAGTTTAAGTCACTGCTTCCATCAATGCCAAGAGGTCATGGACTCTGACCTAGATGCCAGACCCAGCTTGGAGCACTGGTCACTTATTTTCATGAGTCTTCTCTCAAGGATCATGAATGACTCCAGTGGGGTTGGGGTGCGCACGATCCCTGATCACCCAGCTCCATAAACCTCACAGTGTCTGGCATGGGGCTGGTGTCCTTGGGAACATGCAGGTGGAACCGGACCAGCTTTGGAAAATTAGATGCTCCCTATATTACTGGGGAGTCTCTGGAAACTAGGTACAGCCCTATTTGGAGACTAACATCAAGATCAGAGCAATGGAATGACATGGAGTATTTAACTCTCTCCTCTACAGTATGTTCTCTCCAAATTGGGGTCCCTTTCCCCAGGAACCCTGCTGTGTACCCCTTTTATTCTCTCTCCTTTCTCCCTGACTCTATGACTCCATTTCTCTTTCCCCTCTTCACTGCCCCTCTCTATTTCTTTCCTGTTTTTCGCCTCATTTTCTTCTCTTCTTTGCATTGTCTTTCTCTAATTGGCCATGATAGAAAGCTGAAAAAATATCTTTTATTATTGGTTGAATTCATATATTAAAATTTAAACCTTCTAATTTTAATTTTCAAAAAGATGAAATCTTCTATGTTTTACTCTAGAAAATGTTATCTTCACATGGAAGGACTCTTAAGAGGAGGGAACTCTGATGATCATCCAGTTCAATGGCTTTTCTGGTACACGAATCCCTGTAGAGCACCTTTGACATTCAGTTTCTCCTTGAACACTTCCAGAGGTGGGAGCCCATTGCCTCTGGAAACAGCACAATTCTAACTGTTAAAAAGTTCTTCTTTATATTGAGCTGAATCTACTCTCATAATTCCCTGCTTACCGAGGATACAAAAACATTGCAATCAGCAGAAGGGCAGTGAGGCACATGTCAGGGTCAAAGAACAGGGGTAGACCAGCTGGCGGTGAGGTTCTCCTATTGGAGCAGCTTGCTTGGGCAGGAAGACTGAAGAGATAGATTATAGTCAGACTCTGGCAGGCCTTGAATGCCAAACTAAAATGTGATGTGTTTGACATTGAGGAAGGTGGCCAAGTGAAAACATCCATTAGGCGGCTGGAGATAACACTAATAAATAGTTATTACTTACTTCTGAACACTTACATGCCAGGAACTATGCAAAGTGCTTTAATGCCAATTATCTCATTTAATGCTCTCAATAGCACTACGACACAGGTACTAGTATTTTCCCATTTTATAGACAAAGAAACTGATGTTTCAGAATGATTAAGTCACTAACCCCAGGCCTGCCTGACTCTGATGTCTGTGATCTGAATACAGCACTCTATAAAACAGGGTCAGCAGAGAGAACAGGACAGGAGACCTCAATTTGGGAGTCACTTAATAGAGGGAGAGAATGTCAAGAACAGAGGGCCATAGGTCTCTTCGAGCCCTCTACTTCTAAAGATGAGCCCCCAATCTCTATTTCTAGTCTTGTGCTTGCTCCTATACTCCACTGATATATCATCAGCTGCCCATTGGATTTGTCACCTCAAATTCAACACATCTACACCAGCTCCTGTCATTTTTCACCACCTTCCCAGCAACCAGTTCCCAACCTGATATTCCTCATTCTTTAAGCATAAAAGAAGATCAAATTTTGTGTCAAACCAACATGGGCTCAACTAGAAGTGCCATATACAAACCATGAGGCCTTGGCAAATTACTGAACCTTAATGGGTCTCAGTTTTCTCATCTATGAAATGGAATAGTCACAAAACCTTTCTTGGAAGGTGCTTGTGGGGATTAAATGAGACAATTTGTATATAACATATAGTATAGTTCTTGGCACCTAGCAAATGTTAGGTAAATGGGATTATTATTGCTATTACTGTTGTTTCTCAGGTTTAAACCTTGCTCTTACATGCCCATTTATGGTTAATTCCGATGCTGAGAGGTGGGAGGAAGAAGAAGGGCCCACAAAGGAGATAATAAAAAGTCAATGCAGTCTGTGCTCCCTGCAGTGACCTCATCCCTCTGACTTCTGGGATGCAGGATCTCTCTTTTCCACACCCACCACAGAGAGAGTTGGGCTCTAGCCAAGGCCCCCTGCTCTTCTCCCTGCAGACCTCCCTGTTGGGGATCAACAAGCAGTGTTGCTGTTTCCACCTCTTCCACTCTTTTCAGTAGGAGCCTGCACTTGGTGTCATCTGCAGCCCTTGCCTCCCCCAAACACCTTCTTTCCTTTGAAGTATCTAGAATCAAAGTTTTAAAAATCATCTAGTCCAATCCCTCAAAAACTGAAGTTTAAAATTAAAAGTCATTTAAAAAGATGTTCTTGCACAATTAAATTTGAGTAAAGTAGGCCTTCTCCTAACCAACCTGCATGCATTCACCAGTTGTCATTGCAGGATGTGCATTGTGCACAAACATTTGCGTTTCCACTGTGCAGAGCCAACCTCAGTGTGAGTCTGTCTGGGACTTTAACTACTCCCCTCCCTCACAGGCCTAGTTGGCTTTCCGGCCCCCCAGGCAATAGACATAAGTATGGATGGCTTATGTGGGCGGTAAACAGGGCACTGATCACAATCACAAACCCTCACGCATGTGCACACCCTAACATCCCCCGAGGTCCATGGTAAATATGAAAGGAGAGGTGAAACGAGGCTGTAAGGAGACAGGCATGGTGTTTGTACACAGTGAGGGGAGAACAAAGGGAATGGGAAGCCTAGAGGTGGCAGGCAGGAAAAGCAGGCGAAGCCGACAGATGAGTCAAAGAGAATGAATGAGGGCACTGGGTCGCATCAGCTACTGCTTAGCTGCCCCCAGAGGATAGTGTGAACTGGAAGAAGGGAATGGGGAGAGGCGAGAAGGGGAGTTGATGCCATCACTCAGAAAGGGGCAACCAGCTCAGATCATTCCAGGAGGGACCCACGTTCTCCCCTTCTGATCTGGTCTCGCCTCTGGTCTCCTCAATCTTTCTTGCCTGGCTTTGCTCCCAGGGCTTCAGGGTTATGGCAAGGCAGCTGGGACGGCAGAGGAAGGAAGGAGTTAAGCTAACAACAAAGATGTCAGTCCTGGAGATCATTGGACCCCTGCTTGGCAGACAGAAGCCACCCGTGGCTGCTAATGTCCTCCATTTATTTGGTGCTTTCAACATATTTTAAATGCCCTCACACTAATGATCTCATTTAGTCTTCAGCACAGCCCTGTGTAATAGGCAGGCCTGGGATTATCTCTAACATGCTCCTTCTCTCTTTACCCTGTGGATCCCTCAAGAGCCCTCAAATTGTTTCTTCCATAGAAACATCCAACAGAGGGGCTATAAAGAAGTCCTCTGTCTAGGCTCCATTCCAGGCTTGCTTGCTGCTGTCTGTCCTGGGCTGGGTCTGACGAGAAGTCACAGGATATGGAATCATTCCCCTCCTGGAATTTCCCAGGCACCCCTCCAGCTTTGCTTATATCTGAAAGCCTGGCACACAATGACCATTTCACCCACTCCCCAGAGAGCTATGTCAGACTTCTCATTAGGGGAATGGAAACCTGAGGCCTAGAGAGGCAAAGGCCTTTGCCCTGAGTCACACAGTGAGCAAACATGGAGGACTCCGTGATGACTTAGAAAGAACACAGGACAGGGGGAAATCAGAAAACCTGGGTACCAGTCCTGGCTCTGCCCCTTATCAGCAGGAGTCACCGAACAGTCACTCAACCTCCCTAGCCTTGGTTTCCATTAACTGTCAAATGGAAATAATACTCATCTCTTGAAGTTGCTGTGGGGATTAGACGAGATCAAGATGTCAATGTGTTATATAAAAATGAACTACTCTGATTATCAAGTAGCATAGGTAACATCAGGATTATGAAAAGAAGCTGAGCCAAATACAGAGTTTTGTTTTGTTCTTTAAATCCTTACCCGAGGATATTTTTCCATCTTTGTTCAGATAGAGTGGGAGGGAGGGAGAGAGAGGGAGAGGGCTGAGAGAACCATCAAAGTGAGAGGGACACATGGACTGGTTGCCTCCCACACGACCCCAACCAGGGCCGGGAACGAACCGCAATGGAGGTACGTGCCCTTGACTGGAATCGAACTTGTGACTCATTGGTCCTCAGGCCAACGATCTAACCACTGAGTCAAACTGGCCAGGGCCAAATACAGAGTTTGCACTCTCCTTAACTCACCTATGTTGCCCTTGGCAAGTCCTGGCCTTGGTTTTCCAAGACCCCTGCCAGCTCTCAGATGGGTTCTGAGGGTTATAACTCTGGTGCAAGAATTCTGGCATCAACCACGCTGATCTCTTGACTGTCCTATTATCTGTGCCCCACATTGCCTTAGATTCAAGAATCTTATTGAGGGAGCCAACCAGTCACCAACAGTGGGAGATCCCATTGGAATCTTTGCTCCATCCCCTCTACCCATTTCCTCAGGGCTGAAGTGTACTTCTGCACTCTCTTAGCCTCAGTTGCCTCTCAGCTTTAAGGACAGAAAGGGATGGGGGGGGAAGGAGAGCAAAGGGCATGGCAGGTGGGGGTGCTCTTAGTAGTGAAACCGATGACAGATTGCCCATGTAAGATTTCCCAGTGGAAAGCACCGGACTGCCTGGATTCTCTTCCTCCTAGGGAGAGCTGAATCTAACTGTCCTGCCTTTAACATCCTGCTTCTCCCAGGATGGCCCCAAATGTACCAGGCCCCTGATCCTTTCTTTGAGGAAACAGCTCAGCATGACCCTTGCTGAGCTCACAGTGGTGAATTAAATATTAAATGTGCAAGGCTAGAGACCCTAGTGCAGCAACACATCCCCATAACACAGACAATGGCATTAGCTCATCTGCCACCCTTCCAGAGGCTAAACTCTCCCTTTTCAAGCTGGGCTTCCCTGCTCCCAGCCCACACTCCTGAGAAGAAATAAGAAATAACAATGTTTTGCTCTCCCCAGGAAGTGATCAGCTCATGGGTCCCTATGTCCCTCCTCCAATCCCCAGTGTTGAGTGCTCCAGGAACCTAAAAATGCCAGGAACACTGAGTTACAGCATCTGCAGCACTAAAATTTAGCAGGTCTGTGGCTGGCCAGGCAGGGGCCTCTGTAGCTTAGCCTAGCCCCAACCTAAGGCCTGGAGGCTCCCATGGGAAGAGAACAGCTCAGGAAGGACACTGAGGCTTGATATCTCCCAGGGCAATGAGAATTGGCTCTTATTGGGATGAGGCCTTGGTCTGAGGGTCAGTTGATTTGTTTCTCAAGATTATTACAGGTCAAAGAATTATCAAGTTGGAAGAGCCTCAGAATCACCCAGGCCAACCCTCTATTTTACAAAAAGAGAAACGGGGACTGGAAGAAAAGAAGAAGCACTTACACAAGGTCTCTCAATGAACTGTAGAATAGCTAGCCTAGATTTCAGGTCTCCAGTGTAGAGCCCTGTGCTCTTTCCACCCTCTGCACAGTCTCCCAAATCTCCTTCTTAATGATACCATGTAATGGGGCCTGCCCCTCGTGGGCCCAGTGGACCTCATTCTCAGGGAGCAGAATGCATTCACAGGTCTGCCTTGCCATCCAAGAACTGAAAGAGCATGAGGCCCAAGAGTTCTTGCTCAGCTCTGCCACTTTATAGGATGGCACCTTGGCCATGTCCCTTCTCTGAGTCTTAGTTCCTCACCTGTAAAACTGTGATTTAAGAACCAGTTCCCCAGATGGCTACTGTAAGGATCAAATGAGATCATGTATGTGGGGCATTTTGTAAACTGTGAAGTGTTATCCAAATGTCAGATATTATTAAAATGGTGTGAGGTTTGAAGGTGCGGCAGAAGAAGGAGGTCACAGGTGAGGAAGCTATGCAAGAGTGAGAACCCACAACTAAATGAGGCTGAGGGCCTGTCTGGCCATCTCAAGGACCCGACTGATATTAGGGGCCACCAGCAAACACTGACATGCAGCAGGTCAGACCAGCCCAAGCTCATTGGCTTGAGAGACTGCCCGCCTGCTTTGCCGTGTGTGTGTGTGTGTGTGTGTGTGTGTGTGTGTGTGTGCATGTGTGTGTCTGGCCGTCCTCCTAGGTGCTCCTGGGAGGCTAGCCTGGAATTTGCCTGGCTTTTCCAGGGGAGCATTTGGCAGGAGGGAAGTATATGTTGCTGAGAAAGGACACCTTGCTTCAGGTCAGCTCACAGACCCACAGAGAAAAGCCTGCCAGCCCAGATCCCTCTGAGGACCTCTGGATGCCCCTGTTTCCTCTGGGGTCCTTACCTTGTACTTGGCTGCAAGGAGCTCTGTGGCCTGCTGCTCACGCTGCAGGTCTTCCAGCATTTTCTCCTTCTCCTCCAGCAGCTTCTGCTTTTCCTCGCTCATTAGACTGCGGTCATCCTGGATGGCTGCCTTCTCCTCCTCCAGTTGTTCCTTCTGCTCCTGCAGGTAATTCTCCATGTTCTTGTCAAAGGCTGACTCCAGGATAGGCTGGGGTGGGCGGTGGTTGTTGTTGTTGTCATCCTCCTCTTCAGCCACCCAGGCCTCGATCACTGGCCCCTCAGGGTACCCGGCTGGGGCTGACACGGCCTTCTTCCTGCGGCTGCTCTTTCTCCGGAGACGCTTCCCCAGCATGCCCTTCTTCTCTAGCTGGGCCTTCAGGCGGGCGATCTCCTCCTGGAATTCCCTCAGCAGTGTGTCCTTAGGGTCCTCATTCACCCGGGGCTTGTTCTTGATGTTTTTGGCCCGGTTGGCAAAGCGCAGGGTAGAGAGGCTCTCATCGTAGCTGTAAGAAGCTGGTCCCAGCGTGGCCACCATAATGGTCTTGGCATTTCCCCCAAGAGAGTCCTGGAGCAGCCGGGTCAGCTTGGAGTCCCGGTAGGGGATATGAGTGCTCCTGTTGCCCGCCAGAGCAGCAATCACATTGCCCAGGGCAGACAGTGAGAGGTTGATTTTGGAGGCTTCCTTAGGCCTCTCTCCACCACCACCACCCCCTCCACTGCTGCCACTACCTGTGGACTGTGTGGTGGCCCCTCCAGCTGTGTTGGGGCCCGCCTTATTCTGCCTCTCACTACCAGCCAGGTCCACCAGGTTGAGCTTGCCCACACGGATGTGGTCCTGGCCATCAGAGCCACGCTCACTGCACTCCACGGTGATGACAAAGATGGCGTGGGAACGGGAGCTGACCTCATTCATGTGCGTGCTGCCCACTGCCCTGGTCTGGTTCCCCAGGTTCATCACATGCTCGATCTCCTTGACATTCTTGGTGACAAAAGAGGAGAGGTCCTTGATGTAGACACCTGTCTCTGGATTTTCCTTCAGTTCCAGCCTCTTGCCAGGCTCCTTGGAGAGCAGGTCTCGAATCTCCTCCTGGTAGATCTCCAGGTAGGAGGCCCGGACCAGGTACTGCTGGTTCTGGGAGCGCGAGATGTGGGTGAAGATGTGCTCAAAGGCATTAGGGATGACCCCACGCAGCTCGGGCTCCACCCACGTCCCCTGCATGGTATAGGTCTTGCCAGTGCCTGTCTGGCCATAGGCAAACACTGTGCCATTGAAGCCCTGAAGCACCGAGTCTACCAGAGGCCTCACGGTTTCATCATACAAGTCTGCCTGCTTGGAGCTGGCATCATACACGGCGTCAAAGGTGAAGGTCTTGGGCAGCTCTCCCAAGGCAGCACGGGGGTTCCGCAGGGTCACCTGGCCCAGTTTCACGTCCATGCTCAGGATTTGCTCGTGACCAGCAGCCTCCTCCTTTCGGCTGAGGGGGCGGCACCGGGCCACCACCTTCAGGGCCTCGCTGGCCTTGGTTTTACTGGCCATCTTGCTTCTGTCCTTCCTGCCCCACGGCCCCCCCTCCGTACCCTAGGCGGTCCTGTGGTCTTCCCTAGCTAGGTATCAGCGGGCCGGCCCAGCCCCCAGGCGCCGCTCTTCAATGCTCTTCAATCCGCATGCAGCCTCCTAGGGTGGGGATGCTGGGAGGTGGCCCCACCGCTGCTGCAGTCCGGGCCTCCTCCGCTCTCTGGTCTTCGCTGCACCGGCTGCACGGGGAGAATTAGGCAGAATCCCTGGGCAGCCGCGGGAGCCGTGCCGGCCGAACGGCAATGCCCGGAGCCTGCCCCATGCTGGGGCAGAGGAGCCCTGCCGTAAACAGCTACGGCAACAATGAGATAAAGGAAGAGGAAAATGGGATGGGGGTGGGCGGCAGAACTGTCTTCTCCGCCTTCGCCTCCTCCTCTAGGGATCCATGGCGGGGGCTGCAGGTCCTGGGCAGCGGGGGTCTCGGCCCTCTTAAGGGCAGAGGCTCACCTGGAGTCCTCCTCCCCAGCTGGGGGATCATTCATTGCAGCCAGCGCTGCTGCTGCTGCTGCCTCTGCCTCCGCCTTCCCCGCCGCCACCGGAGAATGAGAGAAAAACAGAAGGGGATGGGGCGGAGCAGCGGCGGCGAGAGTGATGTTGCCGCTGCGCTGCGGCCCCAGCTAAGCCGCCGGGCTGGGGTGGGGCAAGGGGCGGGGCCGCAGCGCGGGAGACGCGAGCCCGCGGCAGCCAGAGCGCCCGGGACTGGGGTGCATGCCGACCAGCACCCCGCAGACCCCTCCGGAATGACAGACTCCAGTGTCGACTTAGGTCCTGCGCCCACCAGGCGGGTGGCAGCGCAGCCACCGCCCGCCGTCACCCCTCTAAGCCCGAGCATGCTGGGAGTTGTAGTCCCGCCTTTGTTAACCCGGATCTGGCAGGTTGCTGCTGCCTTCTCTAGCGGGGGGGCGGGGGGGGGGCTCCCTCTCTGGCATGCAACCCCCAGAGTGACTGCTGAGGCTTCAGCCTACACGGTGGGGTGAATGGGGGTGATCCACTATCTACACTTGTTCCCTCCAGTGCTCCAGCCTTTCTGTCTGCAGACAGGTACATGTTATCCCTCCCCTTCAAGGTGTCTCCAGGTACCCTAATTCCCAATCCTTTCTCCTTTCCTCTCCCTACCCTGTTTTACTTCTGCCTTCTTCTTCTCTCTCCTGGAACCACCTTCCAGCTGATTTTCTCCTCACCTCCTCTCTGCACATGCACCCCTCCTCCTCCACCAGCTTTCCATATTGTATAAAAGGCTCTCCCTCTTCTGACTCCTGCCTAACTTCTTAGCCTCTCAGGTCCCCTACTCTCCTATGGAGAGTCGGTATTCCAGACATTCCTTCCTTCAAACAGCGCTTGCTAAACTCCAGGCCCCATTCGAGGAGCCGGACCTTCTTGTCCTCAGGAGCTCACATTCTAGGAACCACCTTTTGTTTCCTTAACTGGCTGTACATCTTTGTGCCTTTGCCCAGAGGACCCTGTCACCCTTCTGTACTTGGTGTCCTGCCACTTGGGTAGTTCAAGCACCTCCTCAGTGAAGCCTTCCCTTATCAATGTCTTTTCCATAGCAGAAAAAGACACATTCCTTCCTTTCTTTCTTCCTTTCTTCCTTTCTTCCTTTCTTTCTTTCTTTCTTTCTTTCTTTCTTTCTTTCTTTCTTTCTTTCTTTCTTTCTTTCTTTCTTTCTTTCTTTTTCTTTCTTTCCTTTCTTTCTTTCTTTCTTTCTTTCTTTTCTTTTTCTTTCTTTCTTTCTTTCTCTCTCTCTCTTTTCTTTCTCTCTCTCTCTCTCTCTCTCTCTCTCTCTCTCTCTCTCTTTTTCTTTTTCTTTCGAGAGAGGAAGGGAGAGAGATAGAAACAGCTATGTCAGCTATGTGAGAGAGATACATCGATCGGCTGCCTTCTGCATGCCCCCTATTGGGGATCAAGCCCAAAACCCTGGCATGTGCCCTGACCGGTTATCTAACCAGGACCTCTCAGTCCATGGGATGACCCTCAATCCACTGAGTCACACCGCTGGGCAAGACACATAATTTCATAAAACAAAGCTTGGATTCCAGTTCGAGTTCTGATTTTCATTCAACTGTGTGACTCTGGGCAGTCACTTACCTTGCCTCAGCTTTAGTTTCCTCATGTGTTTAAAAAAATTGGAAAGAGGGCAAGAAATACTTGTCTACTTCTGTGAGTGGATGTGAGGTTCAAATAAAACAATGAATCATAAAGTACTGCACCAATGAGAAGACTTATTTTAAGTCAGCCTTTAATAATGCACATGACCTTAGACTGCTTAATAGTTCCTGCTTCCTTGAGCATCCTGGATGGGCCAGGTTTATATTTGGTGTTCCTCTTTGGGGTACTCATATTTTTTTCCTCTAGGATACAAAGCAAGTATAATTACTCAAGTCCAAGGACCAAGCCAGTATCCTACCCATGTGCCACTTTGCAGAGGGGAGCTGAATCTGTGGACTGGGCCCCAGTTGTCTTTACCCTCCATATGAGATCCAGATAGAGGAGGTATTGTTATTTGAAACTTGAAGGCCATTCATAGAGGCGCCAGAAAAATCTGTCCATACAACATTTTCAATCATGTTATTCTCTAGTGGGCCTAATCGTTTAGTTCTTCCACTCTAAAGAACCTATCTCCTTACTTCTTCCCCATCTTCAAGTCCCTAGGATCTGAATGCCAACTCCACTGGAAGCTTGAGGCTTAGATGGTGGCTGGCCTACTTCTGTCATTTCTTGGCCTTCCTCAGCCCTCTCTTTCTTTGATCAAGCTCAACTGCTTGTGATTAACTTGGCTTTTGGACCAATTACTGGGTGAGGTTTTGGCTTTGTAGACTAACCTCTCTTAGCTCTGGCAATCTGACTTCTGGATGGACAATCTGGCTCTTGAACAATTTTCTTGTGGCACATGGCTTTGGTTTTTGGACTACCCTTTCTCTGCTTTGGCTAACCCGCCTGACTCTACAGCGCTGGATTAAAAAGGATCCTGGCCCCATTCTCACCACCCAGTGTCACCACGTGGCAGGGCACTTGCCCAAATCCTCCCATGTGGGAGGGACACTGGATTCCCATTGTTTACAAGATGTGTGACCCCGAGTAAATTATTAAATTTCTGAACAGCTATCTTCTCTGTGGGAAAAGTGAGGATAAGAACCGCTTGCCTGACTCAGGGATTTACCTGAGGATTAAGTGAGATAAGGTATGTAAAAACTCCTGGGGCATAGAAGACATTCAAGAAATTGTAGTTTTTCTTCCTTTTGTCTTTTGCATTCAGGTTGTTCATTTTTTGTCTCCCTTTTCAGTATTGCCTTCAACCATCCTTCCTCCCCACACCCTCTTACACACTCAAGTCTCCAGCCATTCTGGTTTGCTTATGGTCCTCCAAACATATTTTCATGTCTCCATACCATTGCTCATGCTGCTCCTCGGCCGGAAATGTCGTTTTAACTTTGTCCCTGTCTACAGAGCCTTGCCTTCTATTAATTCCACAACCCTATCTTATATGGCTTCTACTTCTATGGTTCATTGAGATTTCCCTTACCAAGGATATCCATGAACTTGGCCAATTCTAGTGGGCCCGTTTCAATAGGAGCATTTTACATAATCCCCTTCATTCTTTATCAAAATCTCACTGCCCATAGTTTCCATGACCCTGCACTTTTCTGGTTTTCTTCCTACAGCTCCTAGGAGTTCTGGTTGCTCAATTTCCATCTCCTTAACTGGTTGATCTTACTCAACCATAACATTAAATGTTTGATTTCACTAAGGCTAGGTCCTAAGCTCTCTTTTTCTTTCAATGCCCTCTCTGGTGATCACTATAGCTTATGGCTTCAATTATTGTCTAAATAATTCCTAAATTTGTATCTCCAGTCCAGATTTCTCCTCTGAGCTCCTCTGAGCTCCAAATTATATATCCAATTCTCTAATGGACATAGCCACTTGGATAGCTCCCATATATATGAAATTCTATTTGTTCAACTGATTCTGTCATCCTCCCATCCAAACCTGGTCCTCTAGGAATGGTCCTTAGCTCTGTAAACAACTCTTTTCCCACTCTCAATATATACATTCAAACACAAAATCCTATCAACTCAACTTCCTAAATATTTCTCAGATCTATTAACTTCTTCTCCACTTCCACAGCCAGTATCATGACCCAACCCATTATCTTCTCTGGCTTGACCTCCCACAACAGCCTCTAATCTGGTCTTCCTAGGTGTGCTCTTGTCTCCACCCACCCATTCTCTATAAAGTAATCTTTTTTCAAAATCCTCACCGGAGGATATTCTTCCATTTATCTTCAGATAGAGGTGGGGGTGGGGGGTGGGGAGAGACATCGATGTCAGAGAGACACATCGACCTGTTGCCTCCTGCAGGACCCTGACCAAGGCCGGGGATGAACCACAACCAAGGTACGTGCCCTTGATCAGAATTGAACCTGAGACTCTTTGGTCCACGGGCTGATGCTCTAACTGCTGAGCCAAACTGGCCAGGGCAGTATAAAATAATCTTTTGATAACACATAACTGATGACATACTCCATGCTTAAAACCTTTCAATGTACCCAGCCAGTGTGGCTCAGTGGATTGAGTGTCATCCCATGGTCTGAGAGGTCCTGGTTCGATTCCTGGTCAGGGCACATGCCTAGATTGTAGGCTCGATCCCCAGAGGGGGGTGTGCAGGAGGCAGCTGATCCATGTAACTCTCTCACATTGATGTTTTTATCTCTCTCTCCCTTCCTCTCTCTCTAAAAAGCAATAAAAACATATTTAAAAAAAAAACAAAACACCTTTCAATGCTTCTCACTGCTCTTAAGGTGAAGTTCAAATCATT
Organism: Tadarida brasiliensis; assembly: GCA_030848825.1. Classification (NCBI taxonomy): domain Eukaryota; kingdom Metazoa; phylum Chordata; class Mammalia; order Chiroptera; family Molossidae; genus Tadarida; species Tadarida brasiliensis. The sequence goes on along the minus strand of CM061270.1, from coordinate 63,395,266 downwards.
AATGCAGCCCCCAATTCTCTACATTCTGGTATCTGCCCTTAGCTCCTGTTACATCTCATGTCACTCTCCACCTTGCTTTCTGGGCTCTCATTACAATGACTTTCTTCAACTCCCTTCCAACTTCCTAACACAGGGCTCTTACACATTCTGTTTCTGCCGCATAGAACATTTATCTCACCATCTTTGCCTAGATAACCTACTCTTCATACTTCAGCTCTCAGCTTGAATGTCACTTCCTAAGGGCATCTTTCTTGACTTTCCCATCTAGTTATGTTCCTTGGTAATATATTCTCGTTGTTCCCTGCATTTCTTACATAGAAGTTAGCATAATTGTAATTAAATGGTTATTCACCCACCTCCTCTGTTGTTCTTTGAAGACATAATATGTCTGCTTTGTTTGGTTTTGTATCTATAATGACTAGTCTAGCTCTTAGCACATAATATGTGCTCAATAACTATTTTTTATAAATAAAAGCCCCTTATGAATATCACTTCTTCTGGGAATCCTTCTTTGACTCCCGAGTCTACCTTCTAACTAATCTATTTTCTTCATGATCCTATTGCTCATTGTTTAACTAGTCTTATAGTACTCATCATAGTCTGACTTACACTATGGTTAACTGCATATGTCTCCCTCACCATAATGTATATCCCCTGAAGACAGGAGTGAAAACTCTCCATACCTAGCACAGTACCAAATACACTTTAGATAATCAATATCGGTTGCCAAGCAAATGAATGAATGTTCCAAGACCTTCAGGGCAAGAAAATGGGAAGGCAAAATAAAGAAGTAACAGTAATAAACTCTTAGATTTGTAGAATGATTTACAGTTACTAGAGTATTATCACATATATTACTCACTTGATCCTCACATCAACCCCAGGAAAGGGGAAAATATTAATATTCCCTTATTGTAAAGAGGACTCCAAGCCTCAGGTTAAATGACCAAAGGAGGAAAGCCAGCCACCAAGTGGCTTAGTCCATCTTCAGACTCCAAACCTGCAACCCTGGGGGCTGGGGGTGGGGGTGTCTTTCCCCTGTGTCATGGGGAGAACTTACCATGGAGATGGCAGAACAGTTGTTTCTCAGTCCTGGTTTGAATGACAGTTTCAATGGAGTCCAGACCCATCTTTGTCTTGGTAGAAAGAAGAAGCTTCCTTCACTGTTTTTCCTTTGACAATGACAGTTCTTTTTTTCCAGGGGATTTCCACACCAGCCTCTTCTTCCAGTATGATCTCAGTAATGTCAGGGTGAGATTATACTAAGAAGACAGAGTTAGTTTTTTAGTAATCCTGGGGCCTGCAAATTTTCAGATGCAAGTAATTCAGGATTTGAGTTTATCTTGTAAAACCAAGTTCTGCCAGCAGAGGGAGACATGAGTACGTGACAGAATCACTGGATGAGATCCAAGCTTCTGGGCTCTCAATCACTGTGACATTATCTAATTCAAGAGACCCCCCAGTTGTGTCAAGTATAGATTACTAATAGCTCCTCTTTTCCCAACAGCTTATTTCACCCTTTCTCTGCTGTAATTTCTGGTGAATGGGATTTGAGTCAACTTCCCTTCTCTTCCCCTAAGAGAATAGAAAAATCTGAATATTAAAAATGCACTGTCGCCCTGGCTGGTTTGGCTCAGCGGTTAGAGCATCGGCTCGTGGACCAGCAAGTCCCAGGTTCGGTTCCCGCTAGGGGCACGTACCTCGGCTGCAGTTTGTCCCCGGCCCTGGTTGGGTGGTGGCCAGTCGATGTGTCTCTCTCACAACGATGTTTCTCTCTCTCTCTTCCCCCCCTCTCTCCCTCCTGTTCTATCTGAAGATAAATGCAAAAATGTCCTCGGGTAAAGATTAAAAAAAAAAAAAAAAGCACTGTTCAGCCCGGCCAGTGTGGCTCAGTACATCGAGCTTTGTCCCATGGACTGAAAGGTCCTGGTTTGATTCCCGGTCAGGGCACATGCCCAGGTTGCAGGCTCGATCCCTAGTAGGGGGCATGCAGGAGGCAGCTGATCAATGTTTCTCTCTCTCTCTCTTCTTCTCCCTCCCTCCCACTCTATCTGAACAAAAAATGGAAAAATGTCCTCGGGTAAGGATAAAAATAAGAAAAAAAAAGTAATTGAAGAACATGTTTTGGAGAGTTTTCACTATAGTGGGTATCCTAATTTTTGTTGTTGTTGTTAATACTCACCCAAGGACATTTTTCCATTGACTTTTAGATAGAATGGAAGCCGGGGAGGGAGAGAGAGAGAGAAACATCAATGACTGGTTGCGGTTGCCTCCCACACAACCCCAAGGATGGAACCTGCAACCCAGTTATGTGCCCTCGACCAGGAATCAAACCTTGACCCTTCGGTCCTAAGGCCGACGCTCTAACCGCTGAGCCAAACCAGCCACGGCCTAATTTTTTTAATCCTCACCTGAGGATATGTTTTGTTTTGACTTTAGTTGATTTTAGAGAGAGAAGAAGGGAGAGAGAGAGACACAGAGAGAGAGAAAGAGAAACATCAATGTGAGAAATATTGATCTGTTGCTTCCTGTACGTGCCCCAACTGGAATAGAACCTGCAGCCTAGGTATGTGCCCTGACCAGCAATGGAACCCGCAACCTTCTGGTTCATGGGACAACACTCCAACCATCCTAATTTTTAAAAATATTATACACATTATCAAGTTCATTTCTTCTTATTCTACATGCAGTCCATCAACAAATCCTATCTTGGTTCTGCCTACAAAAATCTATCAATCCTGACTCCAAAACACTGTGTGCCACCACCACTGCCACCCCAGTCCATGCCGCTGTCACCTCCTGCTTGGACACCATGGTAGCATTTTAACAGAAATCCCTGCTTCTGCCACCCTATTCTCCCTCCTCCACAGAATAATCAGAGTTTTCCTTCTAAACTATAAATCATATCATACCACTTCCTGCTCTCCAACTTCCAATACCCTCTCATCACTCTCAGAATAAAATCCAGTCCCTCACCAGGGCACATAGGCCTTCCGAGATCAGGTCCCTGGTTACTTCTCCCATTTCACGTCTTCATAGTCTCCTCTCCCCTTACTCTGATACAGTAACACTGGCCTTCTTGTTCTCCAGTCCTGCCAGGCACATTCCAGTCGCAGGGCCTGTGCACTGCTCTTTCCTCTGCCTGCAGGCTTCTCCCAGGGCTGCTCATGGTTTCTCTGCCTCACTTCATTCAGCTGTGCTTTCAAATGTCATTTCCTCAAAGAACCCTTTTGACCATGTTTCCTAAAGTATCTCTTCATCACTCTCTTACTCTTACTAGCCTTACTCTGCTTTATTCATAGCACTTGCCACACAATATGACATTCTGGAGGTTTCTATATTTGTTTATGGGTTATCTTTCCATTAGAATGCAAGCGCCATGACAGAATTTTAGTCTGTATTCCAGTGCCTGGAAATATGACCAGTTCATCATAAACCCCAGGAAACATCTGTTTAATGAATACATGAATGAATGAAGTCATTAATAGCCTTCACAATCATTTTGAATGGCTGCCTAACTTAATGTAAATTATTTTTATTGTGAAATATTAGGTTGAACCATATGAAATCACTTTTTGTAGGTTAAAAAGGGTTGAATATTGTCAATTTCACATAGTTCAGTCGAATAAAAGACACTCAGGAAGTTGCATTACATAAATATACCTCTTTTTTTTAAATTTTTTTTTTCTTTATTGATTTCAGAGAGAGAGGAAGGGAGAGGGAGAGAGAGATAGAAACATCGATGAGAGAGAACATCGATTGGCCGCCTCCTGCATGCCCCCCACTGGGGATCTGGCCCACAACCTGGGCATGTGTCCTGACCGGGAATCGAACCGGCGACCTCTTGGTGCATGGGTCGATGTTCAGCCACTGAGCCACACCAGCCGGACCATAAATATACCTCTTAAAGAATAATTATAGCCTGGGTGGTGTGGCTCAGTGGTTGAGCATTGACCCATGCACCAAGAGGCCGCTGGTTCAGTTCCTGGTCAGGGCACATGCCCAGGTTGTGGGCCCGATCCCCAGAGGGGGGCATGCCAGAGGTGGCCAGTCAGTGTTCTCTCTCATTGATATTTCTGCCTCTCTCTCTCTCCCTCTCACTTCCTCTCTCTCTAAAATCAATAAAGAAAAAGAAAAAAGAATTATAAAACAACATCCCTGTATCGACCACCTAGGCCAAAAAAAGGCCATTACCAGGACCCCTGAAGTCCCCTGGGGGACCTTCTATAGTCACAATTCCCTCCTTCCTCTCTAAGGTAGCCACTCTCCTGGCTTTTATGATAATCACTCACTTGCTTTTCTTTGTTCTTTTACCATCTAAAGAATACAGTTTTGCCCTGGCCGGTTTGGCTCAGTGGTTAGAGCGTCAGCCTGTGGTCCAGAGAGACCCAGGTTCGGTTCCCGCTAGGGGCACGTATCTCGGTTGCAATTTGTCCCCGGCCCTGGTTGGTCGTGCGGGAGGCAGCCACTCGATGTGTCCCTTTCACATCGATGTTTCTCTCTCTCTCTCTCTTCCTCTCTCTCCCTCCCACTCTATCTGAACAAATGGAAAAATGTCCTCGGGTGAGGATAAAAAAAAAAAAAAAAAAAAGAATACGGTTTTGTTTTGCCCATTTTTGAGCTTTACATAGACTTGTCCAGTGTGCAGTTTTTTGTATCTGGCCTTTTTTTTTTCTTTTCTGGTTTCTTTTCTTTGAAAGATTCATCCATGTTGTTGTGTCTGTTGTGTGTAGTGTAGGAAGTGTCATCTACTCTTGATGGACATCTGAGTTGCTTCCAGTTTGAGGTTATCACAAGTTATGTTACTATGAGCATTCTTGCTCACGTCTCCTATGCACATTGAACACATTTCTGTTGCACATACACCCTGGGGTGGAATTGCTGGGTCATAGGAAATATATATCTTCAACTTCAGGTGAGGACATCAAACTGTTTTCCAAAGTGGGTTAACACTGCACTCCCAGCAGGGTAGGAGAGTTCCATTGCTTCACACCAGAGCCAAATTGGCATTCTTAGTTTTAGATATTTGGTATCTCATTGTTGTTTTAATTTGGATTTCTCTGATGACAAATAAAGTTGACCACCTTATTGGCATTTCAATGTCTGTCTTTTGAGAACTGCCTCTTCAAGTCCCTTGCTCATCTTTCTACTGAGTTGCCTGCCTTCTTTTTTTTTTTTTAATACTTTTTTATTGATTTTAGAGAGAGAGGAAGGGAGAGTTAGAGAGATTGAGACATCGACGAGAACATGGATTGGCTGCCTCCTGCATGCCCCCCACTGGGGATCGGGCCGAAACCTGGGCATGTGCCCTGACCAGTAATCGAACCGGCAACCTCTTGGTGCATGGGTCAATGCTCAACCACTGAGCTACACCAGCCGGGTGTCTGCCTTTTTCTTATGGTTTTATAAGAGTTATTTTATATTTTGGCTTTGAGCCTCTTGTTGCTTATACATGTTACAAGCCTCTTCTCTGTGACTTGACATTTCATTCTTTTCATGGTGCCTTTTTATACTCAGGATTCCTTAATTTTTTTTTTTTTTAATCCTTACCCGAGGACATTTTTCCATTTTTGTTCAGATATAGTGGGAGGGAGAGAGAGGAAGAGAGAGAGAGAGAGAGAGAGAGAGAGAGAGAAACATCGACGTGAAAGGGACACATCGAGTGGCTGCCTACCGCACGGGGACAAACTGCAACCGAGGTACGTGCCCTTAGCGGGAACCGAACCCGGGCCTCTCTGGACCGCAGGTCGACGCTCTAACCGCTGAGCCAAACCGGCCAGGGCAGGATTCCTTAATTTTAATGTAGATACATTTATCCCTCTTTTTATTTGATTGGCAATTTTTGTGTTTTGCTTAAAAACTCTTCCTCTACCCCAAAGCCACAAATATATTCTATATTATTTTCTAAAAGTTTTGTTGTTTTGAATGACTACTTAACTTTATAATTTATTTCAAATCATAATTTATTTCAGGTCATTCCCTCTATTGTTGAACATTTATTTTTATTTTTACATTTATCTTCAGACAGAGTGGGAGAGAGAGAGAGAGAGAGAGAGAGAGAGAGAGAGAGAGAGAGAGAGACATCGATGTGAGAGAGACACATCGATTGGTTGCCACCACACGACCCTAACAGGGGCCGGGAACTAACCGCAACTGAGGTACGGGCCCTTGGCTGGAATCGAACCGAGGACTCCTTGGTCTGCAGGCTGACTCTTTAACTGCTGAGCCAAACCAGCCAGGGTGGGCTCTCTCTTTTTTTAAAAAAACTATTAAAAATGTTGTGGGAACAACTCTAATTACTGTTCTCAGTTTCATCCAACCCCTCTGGGACTTGGAAAAGGAAGTGGAGGTGGTGATTTCCAACCTGGCCCACTAACATTCTAGATTTGCTCTTTCTTGAATTTCAGATGGTGTCTCCCACTGCCTGCCCAACCTCCCCTTTGGAATGCTTGCCATTATCACCTACTTGAGGAGAGGCTACTACAGCCAAGTCAAGACACCAGGGCTGAGGCCAAACTCTGGCCACCCAGGCATTTGATGACTTTGACAGGAAGCCCTCCTGAGTCTCTCTGCCTCGTCTGGCTGGTGTGTAGATCAAGGCAAAGAGTCCAGCATCTCCAGACTGCCTGTCTGGTGCCCTTACACTGACACACCACGACCAATCAGCCATCAGACCAAGGTCCTGGCTTCTGCATCCTGGAATGTTGCAGGGGCGGTTTCCTGGTGTGATTCACCAACAGCAAGAATGTTTCAGTCTGACACAGAGACTGACTTGGGAAGAGGGACTCTGTGTCTTCAGCCAGGAAGCTCCCTCAGAGCCTCCAAGTCCCCAGAGATCTCTGCCTTTCTAAGCTCACAGTCTCTTTCACCTCAGAGTCATTGTGTCCACCCCCACCCTCCAAGAAGGCTCTTACTCCATCCTCTTTGCTGTTATCTTCCCATGTGGTGCTGTTTCTCCAGCTGTGAGCAGCTGCAGGTCAGTGACATGCATGAATTCCTCTGCCTAACCCAGTGGCTGGACATGGATAACACTCAGAAGCTGTGAGAGTGAGCCAGCAGATGAGGTTTGTGGAGTGCTTAGGCATTTAACACTGTGTGGTTAGAATCCCACCTGGAGGAAAGATTCCAAAATGGTCCAAAATCTGCACCTCTGGTCTGGTCTATTGATTGACTACTGTCACAGGGGAGTGACAAAGGAGTCTGGGTAAACTCTCACGGCCTTGGCAAGTAGATTTTAAAAAACCAAGGCCTGTCTCACTGGCAAAGGCTTAAGTATCCTCTGAAATAACTCCATCCAAAAGTCATGCTAGCCCTGGCTGGTTTGGCTCAGCGGTTAGAGCGTCGGCCTGCGGTGCAGAGAGACCCGGGTTTGGTTCCCGCTAAGGGCACGTACCTTGGTTGCAATTTGTCCCCGGCCCTGGTTGGTCGTGCGGGAGGCAGCCACTCGATGTGTCCCTTTCATATCGATGTTTCTCTCTCTCTCTCTTCCTCTCTCCCTCCCACTCTATCTGAACAAAAAATGGAATCGGGTGAGGATAAAAAATAAATAAATAAAACAAACATCATGCTAACTGATGGGGAAATTAATCTCCTAAGAAGATCCTGTCTGTATCCTTTGAAGGTTTAGAATCGAAACAGACCAGCAGCTGGTACGTACTGGGAGCAGAGCGGCTCCAGGAGCTGGGAGGAGGCCCTGAGCTGCAGTCAGGAAACCTGAGCTCAGGCTTGGCTCTGCCACAGTGTGCCCCGTGACACTGGGCCTCCTGGTGACTTCATCTTCTGAGCCTGTGCCCTTATATGCCCAGCAAGGGGCAGTCCTGTCCAGGCACTGCATAGAGATGGTGTCAGAAGAAATGACACATTATATATAAAAGTACTTTGAAAAGTTTAAGATGTTATGATGACATGAAGTTTATTAGAAAGAAAAGTGCTGAGAGATGAAAGGGGCAGGCCTCTGACACTTCTCAGTATGATATACTGGGTAGTAGAAACAATCCCTTATTTGTTCAGTGCTTGATAATTCACAAAGGATTTCTCTCGGTTCTTTATCTCACCTGAGCCCCTGAGCCCCACAGTTACCAAGTGAGGCAGGTAGGGTGGGGATTATTTTCCTTGACCACTGATTAAATGAAGAAAATGAGGCATAGAGACCATGATTTTCCCATGGTCCTATAGTCATGGACCTAGGACTAACTCCCTGCCCATTTAGTTCTCTATGCTCCTTATGATGGGCCATATTGGTGCTTTTTCTGTTTCAGTTGCTGTAACCCCATGAGGCAATTTCCCATAAGACCTGTATGAACACATCCTAGCAGGCCTCAGAACCCCAATGTAACTGGAAGGGGTGGGGCAGGAAGGGGAGAAGAGTGAAATAGGGTGTGGTTATCTCATGAGCAATCAGAAGTTATTAAAAGATTTTAAGCCAAGATATACTATGATCAGGGCGATATATATTTAAAAATACTTTCCTTCTCCACTTCTTTCTTCTTTTCTTAGTCCTTCTTTTTTCTTTCTCCTTTTTATTCTTCATTTACTTTATATAATACCCTAGGAAGAGAAAGAAAAGAAAATGTTGGGACCTTCCATCATGAGAACCCTTGGGTGTCCAGCTAGCTGGAGCCCTAACTGGCTGGCTCCTTGCATTTATAAGATGTCAGGGTCCTACCCAGAACTCAGGGATCTGCTCAGAGACTCCCCTGAGGGGACAGTTTTAGAGGCTTCATGCTCCAGGAGCAAAGCCAGGATTCAGTAAAGGAGTACGAGGTAGCAATCATAAGCCCTGGACTGCTTGCCTCCAGATCCCTGGGTCCCTCTTTGGCCCCCTGGGAAAAGCCTTGCTTCAAGCACTGCCTGAAGTTGCCCAGAATCTGGGATTCCAGCATGTGCCCTTCTCCAGTGGGTACCTGCCATTCAGGGTGGCCAGGTGACTGATGTGCACATCCTGGGATGCTCCCTCTGGGCTATCTGACCCTCTTCCTTAGCCTACTGGCCTCACTTCCTTCCCATTTGTCTGTGTCCCACTAAGATCGAATGCCTGGCAACTGGGTTCCAAGTCAGAGGCTTTGGAGAGGATGTAAACAGAAAAGGTAGCACATGAACCTGTGTGCATATGTGTCCATGTGTGCATGTGTGTGCATATATGCATGTGTGTGTGTGCACCCAATGCAGGAGTGTGTGGCATCCTGGGAGGAAAAAATACACACTTGTCTCCATAGAAATCCTCTGCCTAATTCATCTTGCTCAATATCATATCCCCAGTACCAGGCAAGTACTTGGCACCTAACAAATATTCTTTGAGTAAATGAATGAGTGAACAAGAAGTGAATGAAACAAGTCTAGAATTGGAGTGTATCTGTTGCCTGGATATAGCAACCAGAAAGCCCTTGGAGACCTTGCTAGCACCTTTCAAAGGAATGCCAGCAGGGTAGGCCTGGTGCTGATGGTGGAGGAGTGCAGAGGAGGTGAACAAGGAAGCATATGCAGCTCTTAAGGAGTTTGGGGTGAAGAAAGGAAGCCACAGGGCAGTGGGAGGGGTGGGGAAAGTGGTGGGGATGGGAAAACCTGTTTGAACTGAAAGGAAGAGTCCTGTAGAGAATGTCACTGGCCACAAGGCTTTCCTGTGCCCTCATCCACATCAACGTTGCCTGTCTCAGATCTTGCCCTTGCTGCTTCCCCTTCCCAGACTAAAACCAGTCTCTCTTTTCTCTTGCTTTCCTTGAACACAGACCTTACTGCTTGCCCATACCAGGATCACTAAGTTGGTCACTTCCAGACATTTTTTGACAGACTTTCCAGCTGGTGCTCCTCTTAACTGCTTTAACAGTGGCCTTGCCTCCTTGTGGGGTTTCCAGAGTACTTCAGCTTCTGCCAGGTGTGCCCTCCCTCCAAGGAAGCAGAAGACCCTGGTCTACAAGTGCAGAGAAGAGCAGAGGAAAGGCCACTCGCACCCCAGAGACACAGATGCCAGAGCCTCATCTTTGATATTCAAGTTCCTCACTTGAGCTAGCTCCAGAAGGCTTCTATTCCAACCAAATGATACTACAGGCCCGCAGCTTGAACATTCGTGCCTGAACAAATTAAAAATGTAACCACATACACCCTTTATGACCCCTAGCCAAGTCCTTCTCTCTCAACTACCCTGTCTCTGTCATCATTACAAGTATTTGGAATTATTTTGTTGTGATGCCCTCATTCACCCAGGATATACCTCTTACCTCTCCATCCCCCTCTATTCCTATTCTCCCTGCTCTACTCCAAATTTCCCTATCCTGTCTCTATCTCTGCATCAGCTTCCTTCCTGCCCCTCTAATTCCAGAGTCTCTCTTCTCCATCCCATTTTGCAGACCTCCACATTGTTTTCTTTTTCATTTTTTGAAGTTATGCATTATATCATATATTTATTCAGAAGAACATACAAAACACATATGCATAATTTAGAGGGAATGTGTGGGGGGGCTATAACCATTCCCCATGTTAAAAAGCAGAATACTGCCAGACCCATTATTTTCTTAAAAAAAATTTTTTTTTCCTTTATTGATTTTAGAGAGAAAGGAAGAGAGAGAGAGAGAGAGAGAAACATCGATGAGAGAGAACATCGATTGGCTGCCTCCTGCATGCCCCACACTGGAGATTTGGCCCACAACCTGGGCATGTGCCCTGACCGGAAATCGAACCGGTAACCTCTTGGTGCATGGGTCGACGCTCAACCACTGAGCCACACTGGGTGGGCCCCATTATTTTATTATTGTTTTTAATTTAGATTTTTTTCTTTAAAAAAATTTTTTTTCTTTATTGATTTTAGAGAGAGAAGAAGGAAGAGGGAGAGAGATAGAAACATCGATGAGAGAGAACATCAATTGGACACCTCCTGCATGCCCCCCACTGGGGATCGGGCCCACAACCTGGGCATGTGCTCTGACTGGGAATCGAACCAGCAACCTTTTGGTGCATGGGTCGACATTCAACCACTGAGCCACACCAGCTGGGCTAGATTTTTTTCTTTTTAATTTATTGATTTGAGAGAGAGAGAGAGAGAGAGAGAGAGAGAGAGAGACATTGATTTGTTGTTCCACTTATTTGTGCATTCATTGGTTGATTCTTGTATGTGCCCTGACTGGGGATCAAACACACAACCTTGGCATATCAGGACAACATTCTAACCAACTGAGCTACCTGGCCAGGGCCCCCATTATTTTCTTTATTTTTTTATTTTTATTTATTTTTTATTTTTTTTATCCTCACCTGAGGACACTCCTTCATTTTTTGTTCAGACAGAGTAGGAGGGAGAGACAGAAACATCGACGTGAAAGGGCCACATCGAGTGGCCGCCACCCGCACGACCAACCAGGGCCGGGGACAAACTGCAACCGAGGTACATGCCCTTAGCAGGAACCGAACCCAGGTCTCTCCGGACCGCAGACTGACGCTCTAACCACTGAGCCAAACTGGCCAGGGCCCCCATTATTTTCTTTAAATGTCTCTTTTAGGTTGGTTAAAAACCTTCAGAGGCTCCCTATTCCTGATTTCCCCAGCATGTCTTTGAGGCAGCCCCCATCAGGCTGGCCCTGCTATGCTTGGTAATCCTCTCCCATACTGCCTTCACTCTAGTCATTGCACTTCGTCTAAGAGCACCAGATCAAAAACATAGATCTAATTCTGGTCCCCTCTCTGTCATTGATTATCTGTCTGAATTTAAATATATTGTCTAGCTTTCTGATTAGTCAGGATTCTTTCAGTAGCAAGTAACAGAAACCAAATGAAAACTGGCTTAAATTAAGAAGGAAATGTAATGGCTCACCTCTCTGAAAAATCCTAGGAAAAATCTGGCTTCAGGCACAGCTGGATCTGAAGACCCGAACAAGGTCTCTGGACTCTTCTTTCCTCCGTGTTGGCTTTATTCTCTTCCCCAATTGTTCCAGCAAAGGTTCTGGATGTCTCATTCACCGGCTTGAATCACATGCACATCTCTGAACTACTGTGGCTAGTGGTGGGCTAGGCCTGGTATGCTCGCCTTGGGCTCAAGGGTGGAGCCAGACCCCTGGTTGGTCTGAGAGTGGAGAGAGATACTTTCCTAAGAAAAACTAGGGTTCTATTGGCTGAAGATGGGAGAGAGGCCTGCTGAGCAAACAAAATCAACTGATACTCTCCAGTTCTCACTTTCCTTATGAGTGGGAATCTGTTCTGCTAAATGCTCAAGGATTCTGGGGGGGCGGGCGGGGGGAAGATCAGGGCTATGAAGGTTATTTTTTTTTAAATCTTCACCGGAGGATATTTTTCAATTGGTTTTCAGATAGTGGGGGAGGGAGAGAGAGAGAGAGAAACATCGATGTGAGAAAGACACATCAATTGGTTGCCTCCCGCAGGACCCCAAGCAGGGCCGGGGACCGAACCACAACTGAGGAATGTGCCCTTGACCGGAATTGAACCTGTGACTCTTTAGTCCATGGGCCGATCCTCTAACTGCTGAACCAAACCGTCCAGGGCTGAAGGTTTTTTTGGAAAACTTTAAAAATTCAATAGAAATGGGAGTGAGTTTGAAGATGATGATTTCTCTGCCTTTTCCTCACACTGTTCACCTGTCCAGAATACCCTTTGATTGTTTTATCCAAAGCCTACTCTTTATTCCCCAGTCCAGTAAGAACTGGACCTTTTCTGGCACCCGGAGCCTCTTGGGTACCTTGTGGATCGCCTCAGCATTTACTTGTCCCACATCACTTAGCAATGAATTAAATATGGTCTTTCATTGTTATGTTTATTTGTTGTTTAAGAATATTACAGTGTATCTGACAGTTCTCTACTCCTTATAAGGCACAAGCTACAGTGAACACATTTTAAGTGTGCAGTATATTCCTTTTGATTGATTTAAAAGTTGACCTAGCTAGGTTGGAAAAGTTTCTACTCATATCATAGTTAACTTAGTCCCAGGGCCCACAAATCTCCAGTTGACATTTGGTCTCATGATATATACTTAGTTCCACAGTTCTGGTGAAACTATGGGCACCTTTCCCAGGTTCCTTGTCCTGGCTTTTGTCTCTTCTTTGGGGAGGTGCCAACTTACCACTTATTTCTCCAGGGCTGCTCCCTTTGTAACCAGAGCCAACAGAGCTTCTCGCTCTGCCATTCCCTGGAACTCTTCCACCAGCCCCCATTTCTACTTTAAGGAATACATTTTTTTTTTCTTTGGTCCAAGTAACTGGAAGGAAGGCAGAACTTGAACATGAACCTCATGTTCCAGAAGAGGCCCTCCTCCCTCTCTGATAGACAGTGGATAGTTCCTTATAGCCCAATAGGAGGGCCCCACCTCAACCATTTAATGCCCTTAACAAGCACACAAGACACATATATTAATACATGCAAAGTGTAATGAGGACTTAGAGCAAAGAGCATCAACCCAAAGAGTCTCCTTCTTTCAGAGGGATACGCTTCACTCTGCAGGCCATGGCGAAGATATGTAGGGGTCTTGGGATTTTCCTTTTATTTTCTAGTGTCTTCAGAAGTCGCCCCTAGTGGCTCAGTTTTTATTTTATTATTTTATTTTATTATTTTATTTTATTTTATTTTATTTTATTTTATTTTATTTTATTTTATTTTATTTTATTTTATTTTATTTTATTTTATTTTATTTTATTTTATTTTATTTTATTTTATTTTATTTTATTTTATTTTATTTTATTTTATTTTATTTTATTTTATTTTATTTTATTTTATTTTATTTTATTTTATTTTATTTTATTTTATTTTATTTTATTTTATTTTATAAACAGAAGAAGGGAGAGAGATAGAAACATCGACATGAGAGAGAAATATCGATCGGCTGCCTTCTGCATGGCCCACTCTGGGCATTGAGCCTGCAACCGGGCATGTGCCCTGACTGGGAATCGAACCAGGACGGGACAATGCTCAATCTGGCCGGGCCCTAGTGTCTCCGTTTAGACAGATGGGGCACAGTTTTCCATCTAGGATTACCCGGTTTTCCCAGGCAGAGCAGTGTGCTGAGGCTGCAGGCAAGAGAGGAAGCCCAAGACAGAGGAAGGACAGGGTGTTGCTTTCTCAATTTGTTGAGACCAAAGTTGTGTAGCAAGACGAGCTGGAGCATGCTCAGCATTTCTCCTTCCTGACTTGGGTTTCACTTCGGCCCAGTTCAATGACAGCCCTCTTGGCTCAGAGGGCTGAGGGAAGAGGAGGAAGCTTGTATAATTCCTCATCTAGTAAGGGTGGGGGTGGGGTGGAGTTTTAAAGTAAGCTTCTAACAAAGGCTGAGTCAGTTATATTGCCCCAACTCTGGATTGGACTTCTCTGTTTCTGCACCCTACCCACCTTTTCCTCTAATCACTCCAAATTTCTAATCATCCCTGACCATGACAGGTATGACTGCTGTATACAGATTCATGGGTAGTATACCACACAATTCCCATAGACAAAGGAGTGAACAGTGACTCCAAGAATCATGCACAATTGCCCTGGCCAGTTTGGCTCAGCGGTTAGAGCGTTGGCCCGCGGACCAGAGAGTCCCAGGTTCGGTTCCCGCTAAGGGCACGTATCTTGGTTGCAGTTTGTCCCCGGCCCTGGTTGGGGTCGTGTGGGTGGTGACCAGTCGATGTGTCTCTCTCACATCGATGTTTCTCTCTCTCTCTTCCCCCCTCTCCCTCCTGTTCTATCTGAAGATAAATGCAAAAAAATGTCTTTGGGTGAGGATAAGAAAAAAAAAAGAATCATGCACAATTGTGCTAGGCAGCCCTGAGCCAAGACCTTTTATGACTCTTCCTTTCTATATATTGCACCCTCTGCCAAGAATGCCCTTGTTTGCCTTTCTTCCCACCATCTCTTCACCTGGTGAACCGTCTAACATTTAGCTTTCAAATTCTGCTCAAATAATGTTGATGAACACATATGTAACAACACAATGCTTCTGGAAATGCTCAAAGCCATTGGGAAGAAACACCTTAATACAAGAGTCTCAAACTAGCACACTGTTAGCTCCTTCTACCTGGTAGTTTTATTATGCCTGTGGGGGTTTTACAAAAGGCAATGCAAGTAAAATTCATCAAATAGCTAAAATGAAAAAGACATAATAGCAAGTGTTGGTGAGGATATGAAACAGCTGGAACACTAACACAATGCTACTGGGAATGTAAATTAGGATAAGGACATTGGAAAACTATTTGGTGACATCTACTAAAGTAGAAGAGATGCCTAGCCTATGACTCAGCAGTTCTATTCCTAGTAATACAAACATATAACACACACAAAAATGAGTAAACATGATAATAGCAACACTATTCATAATAGCCCCAAACTGGAAACAACTCAAATGCCATCTACAGCAGAATAGATGAATAATGTGGCATATTCATAAAATGGAATGTTACACAGCAATGAAAATAAATGAATTATTGCTTTACAATAACATGGATAAATCTGACAAACATAATGCTGAGTGAAAGAAGCCAGACATAAAAGAGTACACACTACATAATTTTATTTATATAAAGTTCAAAAACAGGCACTACAGTGTTAGAAATTAGAATAGCCCTGGCCAGTGTGGCTCGGTTGGTTAGACCATTGTGCTGTACTTCAAAAGGCGGTGGGTTCCATTCCCAGTCAGGGCACATGCCCAGGTTTCAGGTTCAATCCCCGGTCGGGGTGTGTACAGGAGGCAACCAATTGATGGTTCTCTCTCACATCGATGTTTCTCTCTCTTTCTCAAGTTAATAAAAATTATTTAAAAAAAGAAATTAGAATAGTGGTTACCCTGGGAGGACAGGTAATGATTGGAAAGAAACATGAAATTTCAGGGGTGCTAGTGATATTCTATTTATTAATATGGTAGGTGTTATACATGAGTGTTTATTTTGTGAAAGTTTATTGAGACATACATGTAGGATTTGTACACTTTTATATATGTATGCTATGCTTCAATAATAAAGATTAGTTAAAAGAATAAAAGCAATGTCTACTTCTGGCCACAATGAAGTAATAGGATCTAGATTTATCCTCTGCCTTAATTGTCTCGAACAAAATATATGAAACAATAGTTTTAAGACATTGGATAACAGGCGACTCAGGACAGTGATCCCTGAGGGAAGGGAAACAAATGAGATGAATCCTGCAAGTGTCCCAGTTCACTGCCTGGAGAGAGTTTCTAGGCTACAGCACAGAGAGGGAGAGATAGAGTTCTTGGAGATCTGCTAAGGAGTCTCCTTGAATTTTTGCCTGGGTACCAATCAGTACATATGTGTTCAGAAACAAATGATGTTGGGGAAAGAAGCACTGTATAGGAGGAGGAGATGGAACAATCAGCAAAGATGACACAAAACTGGGAAGGATTGGTGTTTCTACTAGCCAGAGCAGAAAGACCTCCCAACACCCTGGTATAGAATCCTCAAAAGGAAATTGCCTCAATAGCCAGACCAACCTAGCCCCAGTCTAGAGTTGTTCTAGACCCACCTAACAAAGCTTAAAAGCAAGACTTGAAAGGATTGAAATGTTTTTAAAGTAACTTAACTGCATCCCTTAATATCTCCAAATATTTAAAAGTATAGAAAAAAATTCTAGTGCCCAACAACATAAAATCCAAATATTTGGCATTCAATTAAAAACTATGCGATTTATCTTCTTCTTTGAATGACAATCAATAGGGACAGATGCAGAAATTATACAGCTAATAGTAGACAAGGTCATTAAAACAGCTATTATAAATATATTCCATATGTTCAATAAGGTAGAGAAGAGAATGAGCATTATGAAAGTGAAATAGAAGATATAAAAGAGATCTAAATAAAAAGTCTAGAGATGAAAAATACACTGGATTGGATTAGACACTAAATAAGAACAGATTATTGGCTGTGAAAATAGTAATAGAAACAATCCTAAATAAAACATAGATAGAAAATAAGATTAAAAAAATGAACATGTGCCCAGCTGGTGTGGCTCAGTAGTTGAGCGTCGACCCAACCAAGAGGTTGCCGGTTGGATTCCTCTCTCTCTAAAATCAATAAAGAAAAAAAAAATTTTTTTAAATGAGGAGGCTCTGACTGGGTGGCTCAGTTGGTTGGAGCATTGTCCTATACACCAAAAGGTGGTGGGTTCTATTCCCGGTGGGGGCACATACCTAGGTTGCAGGTTCGATCCCCAGCTGGGGAGCGTATGGGAGGCAACCAACTGATGTTTATCTCTCACATTGATGTTTCTCTCTCTCTCTTTCTTAAAAAAAAAAAAAAAAAAATCTATAGAACAGAACATCAATCAGCTGCTACAACCTAAGCCCCACATACATACATGTACCTGAAGTCCCAGAAAGGAGGTGGGGTGAAGGAGAGGCCAGAAAAAATATGTGAAAAAATAATAGCTGAAAAATTTCCAAATTTGATAAAAACTATAAACCCACAAATCAAAGAAGCTCAATAAAACTCAAGCACAAAAACATAAAAGAAAACCACACCAAGGCACCTCATAGTTAAATTACTGAAAAACCAATGATTAAGAGAAAATGTTAAAAGCAGCCAGAAGAAAAAAAAACAGATTATGTGTAAAGTAACAAAGATAAGGATGGTAGCATCTTGTTGGACACAATGCAAAGCAGAAAATAGTGGAGAAACATCTTTAGAACACTGAAAGAAAAACTGCCAGCCAAGAACAAAATATCTTTCAAAAATGAGGTGAAATAGACTTTTTCAGAAATACAAACGTGAAACTCCACTTCTGGGTGTGACAGATTAAGAGTATAGAAAATCTTAATAAAGTATAGAAAAAAATAAAAAGACTACTGCATGACTCTTGCCTGCAGAAAACAATGATAAAACCTGGGGGTTTAAGACAACAGGAACTACCTAAAGATACTAAAGCAAGAACAGAATCACACAGTCTACCCACCTCTCTGATTGTCCTCACTGAAAGGATAAATGATCCGTGGTATGCCCATGCAATGGAATACTACTCGGCAATGAAAGGAAACAGACTACTGATACATACACAATATGTATGAATCTTACAAGCATTATGCTAAGAGAAAGAAGCCAGATATAAGACTCTGTAATATATGGTTCCATTTATATAAACTTCTGGAAAAGGAAAAGCAACAGTGATAGAAAGTAGATCAGTAGTTGTCAGGGGCCAGAAGTCAGAGGGAAAAGATTGACCGCTAAGGGCCATGAGGGAAATTTTTTATGTAATATAAATACTCTGTATCATGATTGTGGGGGGTGGCTGCATTTGTCAAAACTCATTGAATTGTATACTTAGAGTTGGTAAATTTTATTGTGTATAAATTACACCTCAATAAAGCTGACCAAAAAATAAAATAAAATGCTCACTTTACACGTATAGATTAACTGCTTGCCTCTTCTCTGCTTCTAGCACATGTGAGTTTATAATCTCTGACTAGTATTTTATGTTTTCAAAGCTTTTCATAGTCTTTATTTAATGTGTTGTGCTAGCTGAGGTTTGGAAACATGAGAATTTGTCTTTCAGAATTTGTCTTCTTGAACCCCAAGAGAAGGCAGAAGTTATACAACCTGTTCAGATGTAAAAAGAGGAGTGGGGGCGTGTACTACAAGGCCAGGGCTGCCATTAGCTTCTGCAAATTGGGAAAAGTGTCCCCTTCCTCAAGTAAAGAACATTATTAGTATATGTATGTATGTACGTGTGTGTGTGTGTATATATATATACATATACATATATACATATACATATACATATATACATATATATATATATATATATATTTTTTTTTTTTTTTGGTACGTGCCCCTAGCGGGAACCGAACCCGGGACTCTCTGGTCCGCAGGCTGACGCTCCAACTGCTGAGCCAAACTGGCCAGGACTATTAGTATATCTTTTGCACAACCTGTACAGTGGCATGCGCTAGCTCAAGTCCTTGGCTTGACTCAGGAAGCCTTCTAGGGTCCTAGCATGGAACATCTGTGGTTGGACTCAGGCTTACTTATACCCTTGCTCTCTCACACACAGCCCATTGTCACTTCACCCTTCCCCCAGCCGCCTAGGTGAACTATGTGTTAAGTTTAGAGTTGGGGGAAGGAGCAGTGTTAGAAGTTGGGCCTCTGAGAGGAACAGGTGGTGAGAAAAGAGACCTCAAATACACCACAGTGCATTTGAGACAGGCATGGCTGTGCACTAGCTGTGAGTGTGTGCAGCATTTGCTCTCAAGTCTGTGAATGGCTGTGTATGCCAGCAGGGGTTTACATAGATGGGTGCTGCTCCAGCCAGGAGGCCTAGAATGTCTATAACTGCTTACCTATTCTCATTCATTAACAGTCTGTCCTCTCTCATTCTCCCTTCTCAGTGCTCCCTATTGGTCACAATGTTGGTATGTGTCTGGTCATGTATGTTGCCTCCTTCAATGTACCTGGTGGCCCTGGGTAAGGATCCCTAAAACCTCTCTTCTTCCTAAGGAGAAATTCTTATCAGTCACCTGACAAGAAGCAAGAGGTGGAGGTGTCAAATCTTTCTTTGCACACCTTGCCAAATGCCAGTTATATCAGGAATGACTAATGGTCTCCATGCCAACTTCTCCATACAGTACCAGAGGACCTGGGAGCAGGGAGGGCAGGCCACATCAGACAGCAGGTAGAGCCTTCTTTGTCCCTCATACCTGACCCAAAAGTCTTCTTCCCTCTGACATCTTCTCTCCCAGACTAGCACAGATGTCAGCTTTGTAGTTCACACTAGTGCTAATAAATGACAGGAGACCTTGGTCTAGTATGGCCCCCGCCTAGGACGCTCTCTTTTCAATATTGCAGATGCTGGGCCTCAAAGAAGGAATTGCACTCTTAATACTTTAGTATTCAAAGGTTCATCTTTCCATTACATCTTGTTCCTTTTTTTCTTTTTAACAAATACATGTTGAGCAACTACTGTCTGCATGTACTGGCTATGTGCCATTGATATTTCAGTGATCAACAATAACATATATATAGTCGTGCCTTTATCTATTACACCTGGTTTTTAAAGGCAACATAAGGACAGCTGCCTTTACCAAATACTTTTTCCTCCCTGTCTTCATTGTCAAGGTAAATCTTTGCTCTTCAAATCTAAGCTCAAATAGCAGAGACTAGAAGATACAAACCACCAAATTGTCATCAGTGGTGCCTTTATGGTGGCTTTAAATGCCCTTTGTTTCTGTAGTTTCAAAACTTTCAACATTTGTTATTACTTAAAAACACACACACACACACATACAAACCTCCCCCCCTCAATTTAAATATTGCCTCTGCAGGGACATTTTCCCTCCCTTGGACTGTGAACTGGAGTGGAAGGCAGGCACCATGTTTTATTCATTTCTGAATCCCCAGCCCCTAACAAAATGCTTGGTACCCAGTAAGAGTTGAAAAAGTGTCTGTTGAATGAACAAGTGGATGAGGTTATCAAGTCATGGCCTAAGAAACAAGGCTGAGGTCCAGAGACTAGACATACAGTGGCAAGGGAGGTAGTGGGTCTTAAGTAATAGTTACTGAAACATGCCCTCTCAGGGTCCAGGTCAGACTAGAGGGGAAATATGATGCTGAATCCTTTGAGATTGGGCTAAAGCTTCTTAAGTTTTCCTGGTGAAGATGAGAGGGGCAGGTTCATAGAACCTGGGATACAGCTGAGCCTGTAGAAAGGAATTCAGTAACCCTAGGTGTGAAGTATCACAGTTTGAAATGATCTATTGATTTGTTTGCTTTTTGTTGTTGTTACTTCTCATTAGTGTGTGCATTCCATGAGGACAGGGATCTTATCTGACATGTATCACAAAGGCTCGGACCAATGCCTGGCACATAGATAGCACTCAATAAATATTTGTTGAATTAATGGTTGAATGAATAAACTCACTCTGAACCAAACCCATGAAAGAGAGACCAGATGCAGCATTATTCATTCATCCAGCAGAATATAATTGACAATAGGCCTGAAGAAACCCCAGTCAGCACATTTTTTACTCTGTGGGAAGGCATACTTCAGAAGCCACAAGCAGATCTGAGAGTTGTTTGGTAAATACAGAGCTGGACTAAGGGGACTTGGAAGATCTTAAGAGACTGTGTCACTGAGCGGTGGCACCCTGATGAGTCATGCTTTCCCACATGGGAACAGACATCCCTTGTCAAACAGGATCCTGCCTTGCCCAATGCTGCCATCTCTTTCCTGTCACTGTGGGGGAGACATTAACAGTCTGTCCTCTCTCATTCTCCCTTCTCAGTGCTCCCTATTGGTCACAATGCTTCAGTCCTTTAGGCTTGACATCATATCATATCATGTCCATGATTACATAGTGTCCCTTCCTGGTTACATTGTCCATTATGGCTTCCCAATGAAATTTTGGCCACAATTTCATATACCCTGCTAAAGATAAACAATCCTAGACCCTGGATCAAAACCTTCTACTATCTGAGTAGCAAAGTCACTCAGTGTCACTACCTCAATTTCCCTATCTTTAGAAGATGAAATACTATACCTTTTCCATGTATCCCACAGGGCTGTAAGACAAAGAAACATAAGACTATGAATATGAGTGGCTCTGAAGTAGTGCTTTGACCCTTATAATTGAAGTTCTGTTCCAGATTTGCCACTAATGAGCAACATGACATTAAGTAAGTCATTTTGTGAGATACTTAGCTCAGTATTTTGTTCTTAATAAGCCTTCAGAAAATATTTGTTATTGATATGGCTCTATGACCATGAAACAAATTGAGACACTTCCCCACTTTCCCAAAGAGCATGGTTGAGGAAAAAGGGTTGGTTGCTTTTTAGGTAGCTATTGTGTTTTTGTTCTGTTGGGTGTGGTATATAAACTTGAGACCATGGCTTGAATGGTTTGGGGAAAAGAGGGAGTTTCAGAAGCTGTGTAGTAGGAGGGATGAAGAGAACAGTCCTGGCAATATGGCAGCAAGGGAGAAAACAGTTGAATGAGGAACAGGTCTAGCTAGTCAAATGGAGGGATCTAATTAAGTATTGCTTTGTGATGTGTGGTGTAATCCTCTTCTCCATCTTCATAGGAAGCCTTCAGTAAAATCTCATTAGTCATAAATACTGTTGCTTTTGAATGTATTGGGGGGATGCAAGCAAAGTGCTCAGTTTGGCTTTGATGGATACAGGGAATAAGCCTATAAGCCCATCATCTTCCTGTTATATTATCAATTTAAAAATAAGGAGGTGAATTATGTGACCATATTGGCTCTCCCAGCCCTAGTAGTCTATGAGTCTATATGTAGAAGATATAGAATATTGCCAGAAAATTCTTTTATGTATTTATTTATTTATTTATTTATTTATTTATTTATTTATTTATTTATTTATTTCAGAGAGAAAGAGGAAGAGAGAGAGAGAGACACTGACTTCTTGTTCCACTTATTTATGCATTCATTGTTTGATTCTCGTATGTGCTCTGACCGAGAATCGAATCCGAAACCTTGGTGTATGGGGATGACGCTCTGACCAACTGAGCTACCTGGCCAGGGCTGCCAGGAATTCTGATGCAGTAGGTTGGGGTGGGGCTTGTGAATTCTCATTAAAATCTTTTTCCCAGATGATTATGATGCACACCAACATGTTGGCATCATTGTACGCATACTCATCATATTCTGTAGTCAAATGTTTAATCACCCACAGAAAAATTACCATCTTCCTCAATCTCCAGCATACAATATTGCTGACAAAAGCAAATGGGGCATGCTCAGAGAATATAAACTCACATTAATATTGTTCTAAGTAAAACATGTTTACAAAAATATTGTTGTATCAGTAGGGGAAAGAATACAACAAATGGTGCTAGATGCAAAAGAATGAAGTTGAACCTACCTCACACCATGTTAAAAAATCAACTCAAAATGGATTATAGATCTAAATGTAGGAGCTATACCCACAAAACTCTTAGAAGACAACAGAGGAATAAATCTTCTTGACCTTGGATTAGGCAGTGATTTTTTAGATATGATACCAAAAGCACAAATGAGAGGGGGGAAAAAAGGTAAATTGGGACTCTGTCAAAATTTAATACTTTTGTGCTTCAGTAGACACCATCAAGAAAGTGAAAAGAAACCACACAGAATGGAAGAAGATATTTGCAAATCATATATCTGATAAGGGTCTAGTATCCAGAATATATAAATAACTCTTACAAATTAAAAAAACAACCCAAATTAAAACTGGGTAAAGGATTTGAATATATGTTTCTCTAAAGAAGATACACAAATGACAATAAGCACATGAAAAGATGCTCAACATTATCAATATTAGGAAAATGCAAATTAAAACCACTAGGATAGCCCTGGCCAGGTTTGGCTTAGTGGTTAGAGTGTTGGCCCATGGACTGAAGAGTCACAGGTTCAATTCCCAGTCAAGGGCACGTTCCTGGGTTTCAAGTTTGATCCCTGGCCCTGGTAGGGGTTGTGTAGGAGGCAACCAATCAATGTGTCTCTCTTACATTGATGTTTCTCTCTCTCTCTCTCCCTCCCTCCCTCCCTCCATCCCACTCTATCTAAAAATCAACAGAAAAATATCCTCAAGTCACGATTAAAAAACACACAAAACACCAGGATAGCTAAAATTAAAAAGACAATAACATGTGTTGCTGAGAATGTGGAGAAACTAAAACTCTTAAACATTGCTAGTAGGAATTTAAAATGGTGTAGCTACTTTGGAAAATAGTTTGACAGTTCCTCAAAAAAAGTTAAATATGAAGTTACTAAATGGCTTAGCAATTTCATTTCTAGGTATGTAACCAAGATAAATGAAACATATGTCCACACAACAACTTTGTACATAAGTGTTCACAGCAGCATAATTTATAATAACAAAAAAGTAGAAACAACATAAATGTACACCATTGATGAATATATAAACAAAATGTGATTTATCTACAGAATGAAATATTGTTCATCCATAAAAGAAATGAAGTACTGATTCATGCTACAACATGCAAAACCTTGAAAACATTATGATAAGTGAAAAGAATCCAGTCTCAAGAGACCACATATTGTATGCTTCCATTTGTTTGTTTGTTTGTTTGTTTTTTTAAAGGCAGACTGCCGCGTACAGCGCCTCATTTGCATGTGTCTGGAGTCTTGGAAACTTGACTACCCTATGTTCTCCGACAAATGGACCTTGAGAGCTTATTTGGAGGTTCTAGCAGGGGAGCGCAGCTACTGCATGCTTCCATTTGTATGAAATGTCCAAAATAGGCAAGTTCATAGAGACAGAAAGTGGATTAATGGTTGCTAGGGGTTAAAGGAAGGTGGGGGAATGGAGTTTGGGGAGTGATGGTAATGGATACAGTTTCTTTTGGGGACATGAAAATATTCTAAAATAAGATGGTGGTAATAGTTGCATAATTCTGTGACTATACTAAAAACCACTAGATTGTAAACTTTAATAAGTGAACTTTAGATATGTAACTTATTTCTCAATGAAGTTGTCATAAAAATAATGTTGTATAGCCCTGCCTGGTTTGGCTCAGTGGTTAGAGTGTCAGCCTGCGGACCAAAGGGCTGCAGGTTTGATTTCTGGTCAAGGGCACGTACCTGGGTTTCAGGTTTGATCCCTGGCCCCAGTCGGGGTAGTGCAGGAGGCAACCAATCAATGTGCTTCTCTCACATCGATGTTCTTCTCTCTCTCTCTCTTTCTCCCTTTCCCTTCCACTCTCTAAAAATCAATGAGAAAAAAAATATCTTCAGGTGAGGATTAACAACAACAAAAAATAATGCTGTATATACAATGTGATCATGCAAACATTGTTATATAAAATAGAACATTTTATTTATTTATTTATTTTTATCCTCACCCGAGGACATTTTTCCATTTTTTGTTCAGATAGAGTGGGAGGGAGAGAGAGGAAGAGGGAGAGAGAGAGAGAAACATGTTCAGATAGAGTGGGAGGGAGAGAGAGGAAGAAGGAGAGAGAGAGAGAAACATCAGCGTGAAAGATACACATCGAGTGGCTGCCTCCCACACAACCCAACCAGGGCCGGGGACAAACTGCAACCAAGATACATGCCCTTAGCGGGAACTGAACCCGGGTCTCTCTGGACCGCAGGCCGACGCTCTAACCGCTGAGCCAAACCTGCCAGGGCTAAAATAGAACATTTTAGATTATGCATTGCTCAACCAATAACACACATAGTATATTAGTCAGGACTTCTTTTGCAAGTGACAGAAATTAAACTTAAACTGGTTTAAGAAAAGAACAGAATGTATTGGCTCACATAGCCAAAAATTATAGGGGTTGTTGACTTTAGGCATAGCTAAATCTGGAGGCTCAAATGATGTAATTCCAGAATCCCTTTCTTTCCATTTCTCAGCTCTGTTTTCCTCAGTGTTGGCTTCATTCTCAAGCAGACTCCCCAAGTGGTAACAAGATGGCCACTAGTGTCTGAAGGATTACAACCTTCCAACTTAGCAGGGAAAGAAAATCCCTTTCCTAACAAAAATCCAGGATTAGGCTTTGACTGTCATGGCCTAGCTCATGTGTGTAGCCAGGGATGTGTGATTGGCCTGGCATTACCACAAGGGACAAACTATAGTGAGTTATTGTTGATGCTATAAATTTCCAAATTGGATTAAAGCAAGTGATCTTTGGGTGTTTTGGAAAAGAAAGATGAATACTTGGAACCAAAAGCAATTCACTTAGAACAAATGGATCGAACTTTTAACTAAAAAACATTAGATTACAAAAGTGGCAGATAAGGATAATGCTTGAAATTTTGCATTTCTATTTTTGCAAGGTACTAGACCAGTCTTTCATGTTATCCTTGTAAACAAAGACTGGATAACTAAGGTAGGTGGAGTCATGGTTCATTGATCAGCCATTTCCAAAGAGGACTGACAGATGGGTCAACCTAGTGGATCTTGGTGGGCCACAGAGATCTGCTCTTAGTTCTAGCCTGGTTGACCTGTCTATTAACTACTTAGATATAGATACAGAAATCATACTTATTAGATAGAGTGAGGATACAGGGCTAAGAACAGTCAAGATGCTGAATGACAGAGGCAAGATACAAAATAATTTTCTTTTTGAATAATTTCAAGCATTCACAAATGTGGACATTATAATATAAGAAACCAATCATCCAACTTCAGCAATTTTCAACTCACAGTCAATCTTGTTTCTTTTATACCCCCACTAACTTCCCCTCCCTCATTTTATTTTGAAGCAAATCTCAGACATCCTAGTTGCTAAAAAAACCCTCTAACATTATTACCACCCCCAACAAGAAACTTCAATAAATCCTTAACATCATCAAATACACATTGTTCAAATTTCCAATTGTCTCATAAATATAAATTTTTTACAGTTTATTTGTTTAAATTAAGAAATAAACAAAATCCACACATTGCAATTGGTTGATATATCATTAAGTTTCTTTCATTCTATAAGTTGCCCTTCTGCCCCTTTCACCCTTACAATTGATCTGTTAAAGAACCAATATACTAATCTTGATAACAAAGTGATATTTAGTAGAGATTAATAGATGTCATACTAAAGTTGAGCTTATAAAATCAGTTGTCACAGTACAAAATGACATCTGGGAAATACCTGCAGTTTGTGAATAAAAGTCTAGGATTTCTAGTTGGCCACAAACCTAAAAGAGCAATACTACAACATAGTTGCCAAAGTTCTAATATGTACTTAGGTTACATTAACTCCAGGACATATGCACACCACAAGAAGTGGTGGTCCTTTTTACCATATCAGGTCAAACCATGCCTGGACTATTGTCCTGATTGTGGCTCCCAATCCAATTTTTCATAGAGACTGAAAAACTGGCATGATTACACAATGCCCTGGTCCTGGTAAGAGAGCTGTAACACCATTCCCTTGGCCAGCAAGCTATCTAGGGAGAAGGGAGGAGCTAGCTGTTTATTTGGGTGCAGGAGACTCAAGGCAGTAGATCCTCAGACAATGGATATGCACATAAAATGATGCCAGGAGAAGGGGCCTTAGAACATTCACATTTGGGAGTTTTGAAAGCTTAAGAAAGGGAAGAAAAAGCTAATGAGTTAATGAGAGAATGCACAGAAATAATCAGGTGCAACTGTGTGGTGGTAGCCGTGGGGACAAATTCAGAGTATAGAATCACAAAGTCAGGACAGTGGTGTAGTGTGGTCTGGGCTGGCAGATGATCAGAAAATAACTGGCCCAGGTGGGAGTCATTGGGGAAGGAGGTGTGAAGGCGCAGAATCAACACACTGGAACTGAGGCATTCCTTAGTCTCAGGCCTGAAAGTGTTAATATCAGTTCAACTTGAGCAGGAGCTAATCCCAAGGCAAGGGGAAGGGAGCTGATGGGTGTTATGCACCTACTAAGTGCTATTCATACACTACTTTGTCTGTCCCTCACATCTAACTTGCCAGGTAGGAATTTTATTCTTACTTTACAGATGATAAAAACGGAGGCTCATAGAAATGTTATTGCCCCAAAATCACACATGCTTAAGTGGCCTAATTGGCAGGACCAGGATTCCGGGTAGGCTGGCCTAGAGGCCTGAGGGATGGAGCTGGCATTGGGGAGAAGGCTAACCTTTGTTTCCTAGCAATGGGGTCAATATCTGTATCTTCCAGTCCTGGTGTCAGGGTCAGTATGCACCAACACCTGGGGAATTTGTTGTTTTTTAAAAAATTTTTTTTCTTTATTGATTTCAGAAAGAGAGGAAGGGAGAGGGAGAGAGAGATAGAAACATCGATGAGAGAGAACATCGATTGGCCGCCTCCTGCATGCCCCCCACTGGGGATCAGGCCTACAACCTGGGCTTGTGCCAAAGTTGTTTTGTGTTACAGCCAAGATCACAAACTGGGAATTGAACCAGCGACCTCTTGGGTGCATGAGTCGACGCTCAACCACTGAGCCACACTGGCTGGGCAACACCTGGGGAATTTGTAATGTCAGCACTTACTGTAGCTTCATGTCTAGACCAAGAAAAGGGTGTGATCTGAGAGTTTCTCAACAGAAACACAGATCAAGAATGGGGTCTCCATATTGCCCCAGCCCTGGTCGCTTCTGGGCTTGAGCCTAGGGGTAGAATCCTCCTCTAAAGGAAGGTGGGTGGTATCTTTATATCTTCTTTTGCTTTTCTCCTAAAGCAAATCCCAGAGTCACCCAAAGAAGGAAGATTTTCCTTGGCAGATGGTAGGAGATGCTGGTGCCAAGCTCATTCTTTCTACTTAGGGACAGATTCCAGAGCCATGTCTACATCTCCAACAGCTCGGAGGTGGTCCTTCAGCTCCCTTCAGAGTTTCAGGCAGGAGATTGCTGCTTTGGATCACAAGGGTAGTGCAAGGGTGGGAAACCAGGTGAGAGTAAGGGAGCAAGAAGCCAGTGACTGAGGAAGATGCTGGGACAGGGTGGGGCTGGGCTGGCCCAACTGGTTCAGCCCAGCCTTGAAAGGGCAAGTCAGATCTGGCTCAGCAGTGGGGGCTGGGTGGGGGAGTGGTGCTGACTCAGGGCCTGGCAAGTCAGGTGACAGCACGAAGACAGCTGTTGCCTGGGTGTTTTTAGAAAACTTTGGCTGCCAAAGACTCTCTTATGGGCTGCTTCTGCACCTACTCAGAAGCAGGCAGAGAAAATGAGGGTGTCTTTATAATAAGCTCTACGCACGGGGAATTAATATCTGGCCATACTCTATTGATCCTTGCCATAATGTACCTGGAAAACAGGAGAAGACATTAGTCAAGAGGCCTTTGAATACTCCTTGAATGCTCTGAAAATCACTAATCTTTTCCACTTAGGTCTTTTTAGGTACCTTGGGAAGGAATCCATGTAGAGGTTAGGAGAGTAGGAACTGAAGTCAGGAGGGCCTGGAATCCAAACCCAACCTTATCACTTATTACTTGTATGACTTTGACCAAGTTTCCCAACTTAAAAGAAAACAAAACACATTTTTGGAAATTTCAAATACATGCAAATTAGACACAATAGTATAATAAATTTCCATACACCTATTATCCAGTTTGTATAATTATCAACCCATGGCCAATTCTGTTTCATCTACATCCTACTCATCTCCCCTCCTGCCAATTATTTTGAAGGAGATCCAAGGCATCATCTCATTCCATCCCTCTTAACTTCTTTAAACTCTTGTTTCCTCATCTGAAAATGGGATTATAGCAGTCCCTACCTCAAAGTATTAATGTCAGGTCATGCATATAAAGGACGAGCACAATGCAGGAACTCAGTAAATGACAACTTGTATTATTAGATAAAATATAAAAACAGGAAAAGTCTTTGCTACCCTCCCATCTCTCTGCCTGTGTTCTTCTTTCCTCCTGGAGACCCTTCTATCTAGCATCTGAGGACTCTCTCCCATCAGCACTAGGCCTAGTGCTGACATCACAACAGGGCTAGGATGGTGGCCCAGCTCTCCAAGCCTCAGGATGGGCTGGGAGCACAGCATGCCTGAGTCCTAGAGAGGGGGTTTGAGGGAGGTAGTGGAGACACGAAAAAGAGGGATCAAATGTACAGCAGTCTTAGGAGAGAGACTGGCAGACAGGGCCCAAGATTGAACAGAGGTGTGGCAGGTCCAAGTGACAAGGTCAGCAGAAGATGGGAAAGAGAATCACTCTAGGAGTTCTAGCAGAAACAAGCATGTCAGTCAGAGATCTTGGCTGTAACACAAAACAACTTTGGCAAATAGAAACAGAAAATAAATTTATTGAAAGGCTATTGGGAAGCTCTCAGAATTACTGGGAAGACTGGATAACTAGGCTAAAGAATTGGGGGGCAGAGACAGGCCACAGATATAGTCTGCTGAGGCCAGATAATGAGGCCATCACTGTCCCCACTGGAAACCAAAGAGATTCTGCAGCCTGAAGCACAACAGTGGCCAGCACTAGACTTGGGATATCATCCAGCTCTGGGGATTATATTATTAAATATAATATAACCTATCATATTATATCATACACAGGTGCCCTGGAAACTGAGGACTGCTGCTGTACCCTACTGCCTTCTCAGTACATGCCCTGCAGTGCCTCCTCCTCTGTGTCATTAGCCCCTGTGTCAAGGTTTTGGTCTGGTGCATTCGACTGGTAGAGCCCAGCTCATGTCCCCACAACCTAGATGTGTGTTTCAAGGTACAATGGGAGGTGGGTGCTGAGGAAGGGAATACAGTGGGAGGAGGGCTCTGCATATTGAAAACTTGTGATGGAGAATTTCCTAGTCAAAGGAAGGGGATCCAATGCCAGGCAGCCAAAGATCTGGAAAATGTCCATTACCCAAAGAGGTGAGTGAACATGGATGAGGGGTGGGAGACTGGCCCTGGTAGAAACAGGCAGAGAAACAGGATCTCCTTTTGTCCTGAGGCAGGACAAAAGGCAGTGGAACCTGTATACACGAGCTATATGGGCAAGGGTCTGGCTTCGTCTTGCGGTATTTTAGACAATAGAGATGGCTGCACTCAGGTACTACCTTGGCAGTGTCTAACTCAATTGGTATGTAGCATGAAGGCTTTTGATACCCTGAGGTTCTACCCTTTCTGGCTCTCGGAAAGAGGGGCCACAGCATGCAAATAACCAAGTGCTTAGTCTAAAGAGCTGGAATTAGACAGGGCTGGGCAAGGGCTCAGCACCAAGCTTCATGAACAAATTCCATGAAGTCTGAACTTCCATGATCAAATCAATGTGATCAAACAAATTTGTCACAGATTTTTAAATTTGCATAGCTATGTTTTGTATGTGGCAATTAGGCATAAAAGCAGACAGCTAAAATATGTATTGTTTTTTTCTAAATCCTCATCTGAAGATATTTTTCCATTGATTTTTAGATAGAGTGGAAGGGAGGGAGGGGGAAAGGGAGGGAAGGAGGGAGGGAAGGAGAGAGAGAGAGAGAGAAGGAAACATCAATGTGAGACACATCGATTGGTTGCCTCTCACACAACCCCAACAGGGCTGGGGATTGAACCTGCAACCGAGGCACATGCCCTTGACTAGGAATTGAACCTGTAACGCTTTGGTCCTTGGGCCGACGCTCTAACCGTGAAGCCAAACCGGCCAGGGCTAGAATCTGTATTCTTTTAATCAAACCAAATAGAATATTTAGTTTTTTTCTCAGTTTGCTATTATTCTGACATATATAAGGAGAATCAATATCTTTTTAAAATTTTTTATCCTCACCTGAGGACATTTTTGCATTCATCTTCAGATAGAGTGGGAGGGAGAGAGGGGGCAAGAGAGAGAGAAAAGCATCGATGTGAGAGAGACACATCGACTGGCTGCCATCCACACAACCCCAACCGGGGCCAGGGACAAACTGCAACCGAGGCACATGCCCTTAGCGGGAACCGACCCCAGGTCTCTCTGGTCCATGGGCCGACGCTCTAACCGTTGAGCCAAACCAGCCAGGGCTAGAATCTGTATTCTTTTTATCAAACCAAATAAAATATTTAGTTTTTTCTCACTTTGCTATTATTCTGACATATATAAGGAGTATCAATATCAATTTCCTCTATCTCCATGTACTATTTAATCCCTTTCTCACTTTTTTGGGGAGGGGGGTTTAATCCTCACCTGAGGAAATTTTTCCATTGATTTTTAGAGAGAGTGAATGGGAGGGAGGAAAGGGGAGAGAGAGAGAGAGAAACATTGACTGGTTGCCTCCCACATGACCCCAACCAGGGCCTGGGATAGAACCTGCAAGCCAGGAACGTGCCTGGGAATCGAACCTGTGACCCTTTGGTGCATGGGCCTATGCTCTAACTACTGAGCCATGCTGGCCAGGGCCATCACTCTCACCTTTTAATAATAAGAGTAATCACTATATTTGCATAGTGTTTTATGCTACATAAAGCACATTAATTTGAATTATCTTGTTTAATTTTTGAATCAATCTCATGAAGTACTATATCCTTTTGCTATATGAGGAAAATATGCTTAGTGAGGTTAAATGAATCATTAATTGTAACAGAGGTAGTCACTAACAGAGCAGGTTTGTGAGTCTATGTTGTCTGCCTCCAAGTTAGTGTTCATTCCACTATATCACAATTGCTCTACTGGCCTTAACAGTATTTCTTTCTTTTTTTAAATTTTAAACTAGATGGTGAGAGAGACCCACTGTAAATAGAGGGGAATGGTGTGGGGTGAGGGGCAGATTAACAGTATTTCTTGTTCACAGAAATAAACTCCATCATGGAGTTAGGTGAGTTCTTCATATATTTTCTAAAATAAATAAATAAATAAAATATTGCTCCAAAGTTTTATCTTTCCATCACTTTTGAATTTTCAATTTTCCCCCAACATTTTGAAAATTTCTCCAAATTAGTATTGTTTTCCAGAAAACAAAAAGTGAATCTCTTTCTGAGTTTCATTTTCTTTTCCTTCAATAAACATGTTTTGATTTTCTAATATATTCAAGGCACTGTGCAAAGTGATATATACAATAGTCAAAGCCCTCGAGAAGATTCCAATTTGAGAAAATAAGATATGTGCATAACTATCTTTCGTAAAATGTAGAAAATGTGTCATAAGGTATGTCTAAAGAACTATAGGCAGAAGAATATCTACATGGCTATTCACCAAAATGCTAATAGTGGTTATCTCTGGGGGTAGAAGTATTTTCTTTTATTTTTAATTTATTTTTTAATTTAAGTATAGTGGCTATACAACCTTATATTGATTATATTAGTTTCAGATATACAAAATAGTGATTCCACATTTTTATACCTTACAATGTGATCACTCCACTAATTCCAGTAATCATTTGTCACCGTGCAAACTTATCACAATATTATTGATTATATTCCCCTTACCCTTTTCACTCACCCACAACCCCTCTTCTGGTAACCATCACTTTAGTTGAGGATAGAAGTTTTAATAAAAAAAATATATATATATATATATTTTTTTGCTTATTGGCAGGTTCTAAGTGTCTAAAAATAAATATGTATTACTTGTGAAATAGATGCGGGGAAACATAATTGATTTTTAAAAGTGCTATGGGGCCCTGGCCGGTTTGGTTTAGCGGTTAGAGCGTCAGCCTGTGGACCAGAGAGTCCTGGGTTCAGTTCCTGCTAAGGGCATGTACCTTAGTTGCAGTTTGTCCCCGGCCCCAGTTGGGGTCGTGTGAGTGGCAACCACTTGATGTGTCTCTCTCACATCTCTCTCTCTCTCTCTCTCTCTCTCTCTCTCTCTCTCTCTCTCCCCCTCCCGCACTATCTGAAGATAAATGCAAAAAATAAAAAAATAAAAAATAAAAAATAAAAGTGCTATGGGAATTCAAAGGAGCAACAAGTTCCTTCTCCCAAGAGTGTTGGGGAAGACAGGCTATGGTGTGGACATTTAAGCTGAAGGCTGAAGAGCTGGGATCAGGAAAGAGTCCATTTTGCCTAGAGAGAACCATATTAAATTAAGCATGAAATCAAGAGGATACATAGTAACTGTGAGAAAGAGGACTAATTTAGCTTGTCTGAAGACTAGTGTGGAACTAGGATAGGAAATAAAGCTCATTGGCTAGGGCCTGGAGCCCCTCAGTGCCAACTGTGAAGGCCCACACTGAGGTATCCCGGGAGAAGACTAGAACAAGACATGCAGTGGGCTGGGGAAAGGCTCAGGGGGCAATAATTCTCTAACAGGACGTAGGACTAAACCAAGATATGCAGAAAGAGCAGAATATTGGCAGGCTATGGTGATAAGAAAAGTTGCAGCCTCTTGGGAATCAGTATTTAGTATCTCATGAAAGTCCCTGGAAGATTGGGAATATGGACACAGTAAATAGGCAGTATATAAATAGGCAAAGTCCCTGAGACTGGAGGGGTAGGTTTTACAGCAAGGTAATGACAGAGCGGTGGGGCTACCATTCAAGGGAAGACTCCATTTTTAAGAAGAACAGAGAGAGCAAGGGGCAGAGAGATTAAAGAGGAAGAAATCAGGTACAGAGATTGTAAAATATACACAGGAAGAGGGATAAAGAGGACCCAGAATCAATACCTTTGGAGGCAGAGATTTCTTATAAAGCAGGTTCTGAGAGCTGAAGCTGAAGACTGGAACTATAAGCTGGCCAGCTGTATGTTTTCTAGAAAAATATAGAAATATTGCCTTAAGTAATAGTATAAACATAAATATACCAATTTTATTTCTTGGCTTTGTAAATAGTTGGACTAGATTCTTTACAGAGTAATTTTGAAAAAGGCTTAAACCCTAAGCTAGCACTAAATTGGCATTTTCTTTCACTTAGTTTCAACCTTTTTCAAATATTACTTCACAACTCTAGGTTTACCTTTTAGGCATACATAGACCCCCATTTTATTCTTTTATTTTTTTTCCCCTAGAGTCAGGGATCTCCTATGCCTGCTTTCAGTGGTAGATATGGCTTGAGGTTTAGGCCTCACTCCAGCAAAACCTTTAATTAACTTTAGGGAAGCCAAACATAAACTACTGGCAGAATCTCCCAAGTCTCACTTTCATGCAATATGGTGTCCTTTGGAGGTTTTCTTCTCCTTCCCCTTGCCCATATAGTGTTGGCTCTGCCACTAACAGTGTGATCTCTGGGAAGTGCCTAACCTCCCTGAGCCTTAGACTCATCTGTAAAATATATGCATGAGTTAAATTAGGATTTAAAAGATATGATAGCCCTAAAATTCTAAGATCCCCACCTAGTAATAAATAAAATTTGTTAATAAGTATAATTAATTCTTTTTAATTTTTAATTTTTTTTTTTTATCCTCACCCGAGGACAGAGAGAGAGGGAGACAGGGAGGAAGAGAGAGAGAGAAACATCGATGTGAGAGAGACACACCGAGTGGTTGCCACCCACACGACCCCAACCGGGGCCGGGGACAAACTGCAACTGAGTACATGCCCTTAGTGGGAACCGAAACCGAGACTCTCTGGTCCGCGGGCCAACACTCTAACCACTGAGCCAAACCAGCCAGGGCAGTATAATTGATTCTTAAAGTTTCAGAATATGAAGTCCATGGAAAAGAGGCTCTAATTAATAAAACTGCTGAAGGAGATTTATTTTTTAAAATATTTTTTTCCCTTTTTGATTTTTAGAGAGAGAGAAAGGAAGAGGGACAGAGAGATAGAAACATTGATGAGAGAGAACATCAATTGGCCACCTCCAGCATACCCCCAATGGGGATCGGGCCCACAAGCTGGTCATGTGCCCTGAGCAGGGATCGAACCGGTGACCTCTTGGTGCACGGGTCAACGCTCAACTACTGAGCCACACCTGCCGGGCTAGTTTTTCATTTTTAGTTGCGCATTATCTCCCAAATTAAAAAAAAATTTTTTTTTCCTTTATTGATTTCAGAGAGAGAGAGAGAGAGAGAGAGGAAGTGAGAAGGAGAGAGAGATAGAAACATCAATGAGAGAGACATCGATTGGCTGCCTCCTGCATGCCCCCCACTGGGGACTGGGCCCACCACCTGGGCTACATTTAAAAACCGAAACAATTCTAAAATGCTTTACAGCACTGAGGCTTGAGTTAATAGAACTTATTTTGAAAGAATCAAGCTAACACTGAAGATAAACCTGAGATGCTCAATGTTGACTTTGAGTTGATAACAAACCTGTGAAGCACTGACCATAGCTCATTTTGTGATTCCTATAGCTAGCCTATTTTAGAATTGTTGGTATTATCACAGTAAGACATTTCCAGTTGAAAGACAGGATAATGTTTAAGTGACAAGACTAAAAAGAATGAGCACAGAAACAAAGTGAAGAGCAAGATTAGAGAAGACAAGCATCTTTAGTAATGAAGCTGTAGGGGTCATTGTGAAGGAAGAATGTAAACAAGTCTTTAAAGAATGGGCGACTGAAATATGATTACCCTAATTGCCTGAAAGATGAATTTTAATTACATATTAACTACACAAACATTTTGGCGGTGGTGGCGAGGTGTAAAAATCTAGTTTTCACTTCCTTCTCAATCACTGTTTCCTGCTTTTCAGATGTCGCAGGGTTTTCTCCTGTCAGGTTGAACCACCCAGGTTCAACTACTCTGCCATCCTAGCTGTGCTTTGGAGCCAGGAAGCACACTGATAATGGTAGGGCAGGAGTATTGATATTAAAACTACAGAAAGGAAGAAGAGGAAAGGGGAGTTATAAATAAGATTGATGGGAGAGGAAAAGGTGTAAGGCGAATGAAAAGAAAGTGCAAGAGGAGGCAGCGTCGGGTTGGGGTTGGCTTCATCATCCCTCAGTTTGGGACACCGGTGGTTCGATTTTGGCGGGAGGGAGGGGACCTGCCTCCTCTGCACAGCGCTCTAGGTCTCTCTGTACGTATTCTAAATGGACCGCCCAGGCCTGGAGCGTGCTCTCCACGTACAGCAGAGCACTGAAGATTCCACGTGGTGGGTAGGTTCTCCCCGCGCCCAGGAGTTCCTCAGCCTTCCTCACCTCGCTCTGGAAGGCAGATTACAACATCCCAGCCAGAGCAGCGTGGCCAGTTTTTCCATTTCGAATCTCCTGAACGCCAACTCTTGCTCCGTAAAAAGGGATGTAGCTTTAATGTTCCCCCTGTCACGACTAGCCCACGATGGAGGGCACTCCAGGATGCGTCTCATTTTATTAGCAAAGAGGCTATTAAATGACTCAGGGCGCTATTTTTTTTCTTGCGTTTACGAGGTTCAGCTATACAGGAACACAGGGCCAACAAGCCGGTGGGTGCGTCAAGACCAGCTCGACACTCGGACACTCACAGCCCCAAGCATCCTCAGCCAAGCGAGGAAGGCGACCCCGGGAGGGAAGAAGAGGGTTAAGGGGCTACTCCAGCATGCCGCGCCTGCGCAGTCACTAGGCAGCACCACCCCCGCGAGGCGTGCTCGTAACGCCGCGCACCCTATCAGGCGGTCACAGGGAGCGCGCCCGTGGCCTCACCCTCTCTCGCCCCTCCCCTCTCTCGTCTCAGTCGGTCCTTAGACTGAGGTTCGGAGACCCAGCGCTCCTCCCCCCGCCCCCGCGTGCCCCCTACATTCACTGGCGCGCGTGCGCAGAGGCGGACCGCAGAACGAGGGCGCGAGGGAAGGGCGGGCGTACGTGCTTGCGTGAGTCTCAGGCAGCGCGCACGCCGGCGTGAGAGGGCACGGGGAAAAGGTGGCTTTGGCCGGGGCGCTTCGGCTTCCTTTGGCTATGTAGCTGAGCTCTTCGGCTCGGGGTACTCCTTCGTTGCCATCGCCGCGTCCTAGCGCGGAGTTTCTGCTCCGAAGAGAGACTGTCCTCACGCCCGCCGCGCTCCCTCGACGGCAGAGCTTGCTGGCTCGCCCGTGGGAGCGTCCCGGCCGAGCAGCCCTGAGGGGGGAGGGGAGGCCATTTTGTCCCGACCGACTCCCCGGAACCGGGCGGAGCGGCTTGGGAGAGGCTGCGGAGCCGCGGTCGCCGCCCTCGGAGGCACCGAACGCCGCCACCGTCGGTGCTTCCTCGACGAGGCCGTTCGTAGGTCGCCCGCGCCCTCTCGAGTCCTGCTTTTCCCACGCTTCCCCGGTCCTCTGGCCTGAGAACGCCCGGGTGAGGAGTTGGCCCTAGTGAGAGGGACCGATCCCTTGGGGCCGCCGGCGGCGAGCGCCTGAGCCGCTCCTCCCAATGGCGAAGAAGACGTACGACCTGCTTTTCAAGCTGCTCCTGATCGGGGACTCGGGAGTGGGGAAAACCTGCGTCCTTTTTCGTTTTTCGGATGATGCCTTCAATACCACCTTTATTTCCACCATAGGTAAGACCTGTGGGAGGGTGGTGTATGGTCTCTCTAGCTGCAAACCGTTTCTTTTACTCCAGACATCTTGCTTCCCGTAATATACGCCTTTGTTTCAGTGATTCCGATTCTAGGCGACAAACCTAAGTTACTGTTTGAATCGGCATCGAGCTTACCGGGGCGGGGTCTTCCCATGGTTTCTATCCGGTCTTTTGCTTTGGAGTCTCCCACTCTGCTCAGTGCCTGTTGTTCCAAAATATGCAGCATTAACAATACTATTTCTTTAAGCGACTGTTGTGGCTTTTTACATATTTGTGTGGCTTTGTTAGATGTCGAGTATTTGTAAGGGATTTATTTTAGTGGTGGGGATTGAAGCAGTAGTAGTCATTTGGTAAAGGCCTGATTTATAACTTCAAGGTAAAGAGAAGATTCCATATGGTCATAACTTAGAGTAAACTTGAGGGTTTGTGTGAGGAGTAATGGAAGCAAATTAGAGGGGAAAGTGAGTTGGGCCTGGTTGACTAATTCATTGATGTGTCAAACAATTGGAGGCGCTTCGTGCTTGGGTGGGACTCTGGCGTGTTTGTCTGAACAGTGCTTTCTGAGACGACAGAAGCAGTAATCTAAAGAGAGATGATCAGTGTGTGTGTGTGTGTGTGTGTGTGTGTGCGCGTGTGTGTGTGTGTGTGTTTATCTCAAAACCTTCTGTTTTACTTTACGCTACAATTTACAGGAAAGTATT
Organism: Tadarida brasiliensis; assembly: GCA_030848825.1. Classification (NCBI taxonomy): domain Eukaryota; kingdom Metazoa; phylum Chordata; class Mammalia; order Chiroptera; family Molossidae; genus Tadarida; species Tadarida brasiliensis. The sequence continues at coordinate 63,356,921 of CM061270.1, read as the reverse complement.
TTGCCAGTCATAGCCCAAGGACTTCTAATGTACTTTCACCTCATGTTTCAGAATTACTTTGTGTAATTCTGAAGATTGACCTTTTAACCGGTTTCCCGTTTAGGAAAAGAAAAGGGAAGGCTCTAGGAAAGTCCCTTTTGATTCTGGATAGAAAAGTTAGTGGCATTAACAAATTGTGTTAAATAAATTGTATGTGAAACTTGCCCCCAATAAATACCTTAAAGGACACATGGCTGCCTCTGTCACTTGAAGGCCAGCACTCAGTTTTGGACAGTGCAATGAAACTCATTTTTAAGTGTAACTAGTTTTATATTTAGATGATTTTGTTGTTGTTAATCCTCACCTGAGGATAGTTTTCCATTAATTTTTAGATAGAATGGAAGGGAGGAAGGAGGAGAGAGAGAGAGAAACATCCATGTGAGAGAAACACATCGATTGGTTGCCTCCTGCACGACCCAGTCTGGGACCAGGGATCAAACCTGCCACCCAGGTATGTGCCCTTGATCAGAATTGAACCCACGACCCTTCTGTCCTGGGGTGGACACTCTAACCGCTGAGCCAAGCCCACCAGGGCTTAGATGATTTTAAAAAGTATCTAAAGTCTTCTTTGAACTCTGTAAACTGTCAAAATTAAGCTGATTTCAAACAATTCATAGCATTACTGAAACCCTTGATTTGGATTTCTTATGACAATCTATATCAACTACTTAATTCATTGTCATAAAACAAAGTGCACTGACATTGAATTGGGCAAGTGATCATTTTAAATATATTTTTATTTTATTCTCCCCTTTTTTGGAGGGGGGAGTCATATACCAACCATTGTTTTCTGAGTATTAGACTGTTCTCTTGACCTGTCATGAATTTTGTGAAACTTAGAACTTGTCTCTGCCTGTGGGTTAGCACTTTCTACCACTAAGTTTTAGCTGTAGCTGGGTGGATTAAGTGGTTAGATAGTTCAGCAAATATTTATTGCGCACCAAATGCTAAGCGCTGTTTTAGACACTGGTGATAAGTGGTGATAATAGACCCTTTTAGGAGCAATCTAGTGAGGAGAGTCACAATGGAGTGTGGAAAGTGCTACAGAAGAGGTAAGCATAGGGAGGAGGGGTGACTAGCCTCAATCATGGGAAGTCTGTGTTGGCATGCATGGACATGATGTCTAAAATGAAGCCTCCCTACAGAGAGACCCGGGTTCGGTTCCCGCTAAGGGCATGTACTCAGTTGCAGTTTGTCCCCGGCCCTGGTTGGTCGTGCGGGTGGCAGCCACTCGATATGTCCCTTTCACGTCGATGTTTCTCTCTCTCTCTCTCTTCCTCTCTCTCCCTCCCACTCTAAAAGAAAATAAATAAATAAATAAATAAAATGAAGCCTCCTGGCCGGGTAGTTCAGTTGGTTAGAGCGTTGTCCCCATATGGCAAGGTTGAGGGTTTGATCCCCAGTCAGGGCACAAACAAGAGACAACCAGTGAATGCATAAATGAGTGGAACAACAAATCTCTCTCTCTCTCTCAAAAATAAAATAAAATGAAGGACAGATAGGAATTGGACCAGAGGGGTGGGATAGAGCCTTTCTGGGAAAGGGAGCATAGAATTAACCTATTAATATCAAGGATTTAATTCATGTGGTCAATTTTAACCTGCCATTGAGAAGGGTCTGGTGGAGAGCAGGAAGCAAAACTTTAACTCCATCTATTCCACTCTTTGTAATGGGTACACACTCAACTAAAACACAGTCCTGTAAGATAAATGACATAATGTTTTTGTGTAGTCCTTTCACTTGGGAAAATGTGTGGTGGTTTTGGATAAAGCCTACTGGGTTAGAATACTAGTTCCTCAGGTTAGTAGTTGTGGGACTTTGGCAAGTTACTTAACCTCTGTTTTCAGTTTCTTCTTTAGTGTTCATGATAGTACCTACCATCATATAGGGTAGTTGTAAGGATTTTATGGGTAAATGAGAGTAAAGCGCCTAGCATGGTGCCCAGCACACTGTAACAGCACAATACATATTAGCTATATATAGAATATGTGACTCTTCTGCTGCTCAAGGGTGGCAGAACAAATTACTTTATGGATTGAATGTCCTGCATAGAGTGGCCACCCAAATATTTAAAAGTGCTCTGCTAAACAGTTTCACTTTAGATTCTGAGACTTTCATAGTTTGATATAAAAATGTGTGATATGTTTGATTTTTTTTGTTAATATGGTATATTGAACAGTGTAAGCTGAGAAGTGAATAAATACATAAATTATAAAATTCTCAGTAGAGTTCCAACACATATATTAGCCCTGTGTGCAGGTTTAAACCAGTGTTGTCCAAAAGAAATATACTGTGAGCTACAAAGATAATATTTTTTAGTGGCCACATTAAAAAAGTAAAAGAAGAATTTAATAATATATTTTTGCTCATTTTATTCAAAACATTTTATTATGTAATCAAGATTAAAAATTGTTGAGATAGTTTACATTCTTTTTCTCCAGTGTGTATATTATGCTTACAGCTCATTTCAATTTAGGCACATTTTAAGTGCCCAATAATCACATATAGCTGTTGGCTAACATATTGGACAGGGCTAGCCAATTGTCTAATGTGAAGAGGACTAGAAATTCTTTGAATATACACTACTTTTGGAACATTTAACATTTTTTAAAAAATAGATCCTCACCTGAGGATATTTTTTTTTAGAGAGAGAGAAAAACATTGATCAGTTGCCTCCTGTACGTGCCTTGACCAGGGATTGAACCCACAATGTGGATATGTGCCCTGACTGGGAATCGAACCTGTAACCTTTTGGTGTAAGGCGGCAGTTCTCAACCTGTGGGTTGCGATCCCTTTGGGGGTCGAACAACCCTTTCACAGGGGTCGTCTAAGACATAATAGTAGCAAAATTACAGTTATGAAGTAGCAATGAAAATAATTTTATGGTTGGGGATCACCACAACATGAGGAACTGTATTAAAGGGTCGTGGCATTAGGAAGGTTGAGAACCACTGGTGTAAGGGATGACGCTCCAACCAACTGAGCCTCTCAACCAGGGCAGGACATTTTAAATTTTATGAGTTGACTAGGGTTGTTTTTTTCTGTTTTATTTTGCTTAAAAAAAAAAAAAAAAAAAAACAACTAAAGCATTCTCTAATTATAAATGATAGTGAGCCCTAGCCGGTTTTGCTCAGCAGTTAGAGCGTTGGCCCACAGTCCGGAGAGACCCGGGTTCGGTTCCCGCTAGGCCAGGGCACGTACCTCGGTTGCAGTTTGCCCCCAGCCCGGTTGGGGTTGTGTGGGTGGCAGCCAGTCCATGTGTCTCTCTCACATCAATGTTTCTCTCTCTTCCTCCCTCTCTCCCTCTTGCTTTATGAATGCAAAAAGTGTCCTCAGATGAGGATTAAAAATAAACAAATAAATAAATAATAGTGAAATTTGAGTTGTCATCTGATTGTTAAAACCTCCTGAGGTTTGAATAGAAATGGTTATCTTGCAGGTGTTCAGAGAGGCCAAACTGTCAATATAAGGAAAGCTATCATTATTTCAGGCACAGTCATTTTACTTACTTACTGATTATTGATTCTTGGAAGAAATAATTTTTATAGGCTTATGGTGCTTACTTACAGGGCTCACAATGACTACTGTATTTAAATTTTTCTGTATACTTTCAATTTCCACACATCTATATCAGAATTATGTATAATATTCATGGTCAGATTTATTGCAGGTAGTTGCAAAAACAAATTACTGGCATGTTCCACACTTACCAATCTCAAAGTGCATCGAAGAGCAATAGAATATAAGCTGCACAAGGGCAGAGATCTTTGTCTTTTATTTTTGCTGATAGATGCTAAGCACTTATAAGAGTCCTTGCATTTCATGGGTGCATGATAAATAATGATTGAAATCCGGCAGACAGGTAGTACAATCAGGATTCTCTAATATCGAATTGGGGCTGGTTTTATTTTACTATTTCCCTGTCTACCTACTTTCTGAGCATTATATACGTGATGTAGATTGGGATCAGATTTTACTTAAGACTATCAGCTGTTTGGCTAATAGAGTAATTTTAAGGTAAAACTGGTCTTGGAAATTCAAAGATTGAGAAATATTTGCTAAAGAGAGTTACTGATTTTGGATGAGCAGATTTCAGTGGTTGATTTGGCCATAACCCTCTTGGCAGGAAAGCATTACCCTTTAGTGATGATAGTAATTACATGGACTTGTCCCAAAATTAAATTTTTAGTGGGCTGTTTTACTGAATGTGCTACCTTTTGGTATTGTTAATACTCCTTCCACCCTAGACTTAATACTTTTTCCATAGGGAATATCTTTCAGTGGGAAATGGAGTCTCTGGCTTCTGTGTAAGAAATTAAATTGATAAAGCCTGTTGCCCCTAGGAAAGATATAATGAATGCATCTTTTTTGTTACCTTTCTGAGTGTTTTTACAAAGCTTTGGAAGAGTAGGGTGGTTCTACTAACCTGCATTTAAGAACTGGTTGATTAAATTGAACTGAGCCCATTTTATATGGAGAGGCTGCTTTTTAGAGAAATGAGTAAAACCTTGGTCATATTAAACATGTCTGTACTTTGCTGTGATACTCAGGCAGCAAGTGGCTCATGCTGCAGGAATGCCAGAGTGCCTAAGGAATTTCTTTCATTTGAACACATATTTTTTGGATTGATTAAAAACTATGCAGATATTTTCCCGAAGAAGATATACAAATAACCAATAAGCACATGAAAAGATGTTCAACGTCACTAATCATTAGAGAAATGTAAGTCAGTACAGCTATGAGGTATCACTTCATACCAATTAGGATGACTGACTTACCAAAAATGAATTTTCTCATACAATTACCTGTTTAAGTCCCTGCTTTCAGTTCTTTTGGGGTATATACCTAGAAGTGGGATTGCTGGATCACATGGTAATGCTATTTTTAATTTTTTGAGAAACCACCATATTGTTTTCCAAAGTGGCTGCACTATTGTCACATTCCCATTAGGTACCTGGGTTTCAATATTTCCATGTCATCACCAACACCTATTGTCTGTTGAGCAGCATTATTCACAGTAGCCAAAATGTAGAAACAACTCAAATGTCCAAGGGATTAACGGATACACAAAATGTATTATATACATAAATGGAATATTATTCAGTCTTTAAAAAAAAGAAATGAAATTCTGATATATACTACCACAGTATTTGAAAACACTGCTAAGTGAAACAGGCCAGACACAAATGAATGAATATTGTGTGAAATCACTTTGAGGTACATAGAATAGAATAATTTATAAACTAGAATAGTGGTTACCAGGGCCTGCGGACTGTGTCATGAGGATTTATTGCTTAATGGGTACAGATTTCATTTTGGGAAGATGAAAAGGTTGTGGAGATAGATAGTGGTGATGGTTGCATAACAGTGTGAATGTATTTAATACCACTGAATTATACACTTAAAAATTGTTAAAATGCACAAAAGACAAATGCCATTTATGAGGTTTCTAAATTCATAGAAACAGAAAGTAGACTGGTGGGAGGTAAAATGATATTCCCCAAGGATGGGGGAGGGGGAAATAAGGAGTTGGTTAATGAGTATAGAGTTTCAGTTTGTGAGATGAAAAAGGTCTGGAGATCTGTTGCACAACAACATGTGTATACTTAACACCACTGCATTCTACACTTAAAATGGTTCAGATGGTAAATTTAATGTTATGGGGTTTTTTTTGGTTTTGTTTTTACTGCAATTGGAAAAATGGTTTATGTATATTTTACTACAAAAAACAACAACGAAAAAACCAAACAAAAACTATTCATCACTTAATCCAGCTCTCTAAAAGAGCATCTGATCACAGACAGCTAACTCCTCACATTATTCCATGTGATAGCTAGCGTTAACCAGTGGTCATTGAGTCAAGAGGATCCTTTATGGTACTTTCCCATGCTTTAGTATCACTGGTCTGCACCTTTAGATAGTAAAGGGAGGTTTGTCTTTTTGTTATGTGTATTTATGTAGAACTCCTTGGAATGTTAGAATCACAGAATATTAATGCAGGAAAGCTCCCTACAATGAATTTTAAGAGTCAGGAAACAGGCAGGTGAAGTAATTTTTAAAAGATTATATGGCCAATTAGTGGAAAAGTTTTTACTAAAATCCATATTCAATCCTGTTCTCAGCCCTGTTTCATTCTAACAATTTCATTGTTTTATGTATTTGAAAAAAATTGATAGGATGATTCTCATCAATTTCAATTTGAAGAGTAAAGTTGCAATATTTTTGTTTTGTTTTTGTTTTTACGGGAATAGGGAAGTAACAGGTCAGCACCAAATATCAAGAAATTTGTTGAGGTTACTTGTTCTTTGCAAATTTAGAGCATAACAGAACTGAGCTGATAATGTTAAGGATAATTATTTTCTTTTCAAGAATTATAGTGTGTAATGGTGTACAAGATGTGGCAAAGGAAATACTGATATTCCTCTTTGCTTTTTAAAATGGAAAGAATGATAGGAAATAGTGGCATTCTGTTTTAACTTTTAAAAGTACAAGGCTGCCCAACTGGTGTGACTTGGTGGTTGAGCGTCAACCCATGCACCAAGAGGTCACCAGTTCAATTCCTGGTCAGGGCACCTGCCCAGGTTGTGGGCCTGATCTCCAATGGGGGCATGCAGGAGGTGGCCAATCGATGTTCTTGCTCATCGATGTCTCTCTCTCTCCCCCTCCCTCCCTCTGCCTTCTCTCTCTAAAATCAATAAAGAACATTTAAAAAAATGTATTAAAGGTACAAGGCTGCCCAGTTTGTGCTGTGGTAGCATGTATGGTGAATAGAGAAGCAGGGGCTTGTTGAGTGTTAGTTTACAATCATGATTTAGCACAAAATATTAATTGTGTGATTAGCTAGAGAGATTTGCATGGGAAAACTGCTTATGGAGATAGGTCATAAAGGAAGAGTTTAAAGGAGCTACAGAGGGTGTTGAGGTTAATAGAACATTTTCTGAACCCATAAAACTGATAAAAGTCTTGTGAAGGTCATGGATTTGCTTCCATCAAATAGATAACTTGGGAAAAAATGGAATAAGTGATTTGGATTATAAGAAAAGGAATTTGCAAAGATAATTAGAATATAAGTTTGGTGAAGAAAACTCATCTGAAGGGAAATCCAAAATGAGAAATTTTCTTTGATGACAGTGCCATACAGGTTTATAAGCAAAAGTGATTGCTTGATATTTATCCTTTTTTCCAGAGATGAAAAAGAATATGTTTTTGAGGAAAACAGCAACTGGTGATGGAACATTATGTTTCCAGTATGACCCAGAAACAGAGCATCCAAGGTTGTAAAACATTAGAAAATGGAAAAAAAATGTTATTCTGGAGACTCAAAAAATACATCGTATCAAAGTCAGAACACAGGACAGTGTTGATTTGTTTCTTTCTTATCAATAGCAATGCTTAGGCAGATTTTTTTAAATTGAAATTTTTATTAAGGCAATTGTAGATTCATATACATTTGTAAAAAAAAAAAATACAGAGGGATCCCTTGTACACTTTGCCTAGTTTCTTGAAATGGTAACATTTTGTGAAACTAATATAATCACAACCAGGATATTGATGTTTGTGGCAGTACACTATTTTTTTTTTTTTAAATCCTCACCCGAGGACATTTTTGCATTTATCTTCATGTAGAGAAGGAAGGAGAGAGGGAGGAAGAGAGAGAGAGAAACATCGATGTGAGAGAGACACATCGACTGGCTGCCACCCACACGACCCCAACTGGGGCCGGGGACAAACTGCAACCGAGGTACGTGCCCTTAGCGGGAACCGAACCCAGGACTCTCTTGTCCACGGGCTGATGCTCTAACCGCTGAGCCAAACCGGCCAGGGCGCAGTACACTATTTTTATTCAGATTTCCCCATTTTTGTACTGTGTGTGTGTGTTAAATTCTCTACAGTTTTATCACTTGTGTAAGTTCATGTAGTCACCATCACAGTGAAGATACTGAACAGTTCCAAGGGACGAGGATCCTGGGTATTCTTTTATAACCATATCCTTTTTCTTTCCTCCTCTTGTTTCTCCCCTCCAAAAATTTGTCCTCTATTTATAAGATTTTGTCATTTCACAAATGTAATGTAAATGGAATCATAAAGGATGTAACCTTTGAGGTTGGCTTTTATTTACTTAGCATAATTCCCTGGAGATTCATTCAAGTTGTGTGCATAAGTACTTTTTTATTATTGAGTAGTATTCCATGGTGTGCATTCACCACAGTTTAACCATTCACCATCGAGAAACATCAGGGCTGATCTCAATTTTTAAATAAAGCTGCTATGAATATTTTGTATAGGTTTTTTTCTGTGATCATAAGTTTTATTTTTAATCTTTATTGTTGAAAGTTGTGATAATAAGTTCTCATTTTTCTGGGATAAATGCCTGGTACTGCAATTACTGGGTCATACAGTAATTGCATGTTTAGTTTTTTTTTTTGTTGTTAATCCTCACCTGAGGATATTTTTTTTCCATTGATTTTTAGAGGGGGTGGAAGGAATGGGGAAGGGGAAGAGAGATAGACAGAAGCATCTTTGTGAGAGAGACACATAGACCGGTTGCCTCCGGCACGGGCCCCAGCCAGGGCTGGGGATTAAACCTGCAACCCAGGTATGTGCCCTTGACCAGGAATCAAACCTCTAACCTTTTGGTATGCAGGCTGAGGCTCTAACCACTGAGCTGTGCTGGCCAGGGCGCATTAGTTTTATAAGAAACTACCGAACTGTTTCCAAAGTAGCTGTACTGTTTTACATTCTCACCAGCAGAGTGTGTGTGATGTAATTTGTCTGTATCCTCATCAACATTTGGTGGTGTTACTATTTTGTATTTTAGCTATTCTGGATAGTGTGTAGTGATAATCTCATTGTGCTTTAAATTTATGTTTTCCCTGATGGCCAAAGGTGTTGAGGAATCTTTTCATGTCTTTGTTTGCTCTATGTATATATTCTGGTGAAATGTCTCTTTGAAGTCAGTTGCCCATTTTTCTGATTGTATTGACTGTTTTTTACTGTTGAGTTTTGAGAGTCCTTCGTACATTTTAGATACTAATCCATTGTTGGTTATGTGGTTTGCACATGTTTTCCTCCCAGTCTATTATCTTGTCTTTTCTTCTTCACATGGGCTTTCACAGAACAAAATTTTTAAATTTTGATGAAGTCTAATTTATTAATTTTTCTTTTTATGGATCATGCTTTTGATGTCTAAGAACTCTGTCTGGTCCTAGATCCTGAAGATATTTTTCTTTGCTTTTTCTGCAAGTTTTATACTTTCACGTTTACATGAGAGCCAATGTATGGTCTTTTGCATATGGCATACACTTAATCAGATGATGCGGATGTTCTGAAAGCTTCAGAGATTGTATGTGACACTGTAGGAGTGAAAGTTGACTTTAGTGATTGACTATTTTATAATAATTTATACTGTGCTTTCTGAAAGTTTTTAAAAATTAGTTTTTATCAGTGATATATACACATATTTGAAATAAAATAGTACTGAAAGAGTTATGATAACCAAAAAAGCAATCTCTTGTCCTATTCCTCTCTATCCCCAGTCCTGCTCTTTTGAGGCATTCTCTAGCTCTTTGTTCTGTTATATCCCTCTGTAGTTTCAAGTGATATGCTTATACTGCCATTTCTTGAGTCATTAATTTAAAGATGAAAATTTTAGTTTTATAATCTCATCCCACTCTTTATCCCAATTTTTTGTTAAATTGATATCCAATGGTTACTTGAATATACCCTGTAAATATTCCGTCAAGCCAAATAATCTATTATAACTATATTTCCTTTTCTCTGAAGTTAAAAATGACCTTTATTTGATTAATTTCCTTTTATCCTTTGTCAGATCTTCCTACTTCCTCCAACAACCTCTCAAAATGATTTTCTGCACAAACCATCAGAGGGATCTTCCCCTCCACCTACACACCATACCTCTCCTAGATCTTTTTTCCTTCCTGCTTCAATAATGGATTGGTTATTAACTAGGCCTGTCGCACAGCTATTGCCTTGGGAATTCCCTTTGCCTCTCTTTTTTTTGTTACTGCTTTTGGTTTCTTGCCTTGGAGTACATCATCATGTAGTAGCTTCTTGAAAAAGAGGGTGCTTGGCCGAGGGAAATTTTTGAGACTTTCCATATTTGACAATGTCTTAATTCTTCCCTTTCACACTATTGAAATTGGACAGGGCATAGGATTCTAGATCGAAAACAATTTTCCTTTAGGATTTTGAAAGCATTGCTCTACTGTCTTTTAGCTCCTGATGTTGCTGACAAGTTTGATACCATTCTCATTCTCTATCCATTGGTGGCCTAGTATGTTTCTGGAAGATTTTTTTTTTTTTCTTCAATACTTTAGAGCACAAGGAAGGGAGAAGGACATAGAGAAGAGAGAGAGACATCAATCGCCTGCCTCCTGCTGGGGATTGAGCTGGAAACCTCAGCATGTGCTCTGACCAGGAATGGAACGAGCCACCCTCCAGTACATGGGATGAAGCTCAACTGACTGAGCCACACTGGCCAGGGCTGGAAGTTTTTAGCTTTTTAAATTTTTTTGAATTCCTGGTAACAGATTTCATAGTGGTGTACCTTAGTGGGTAGATCTTTTTTTATAAGTCCGTTGTTCCAGGTACTTGGGGGCTTTTTCAGGTCCTTTTTGAGGTTTACTTGCATTCCCATCCTCCTCTGTAATTTTCTTCTCTCTCTCTCTCTCTCTCTCTTCGGTTAATCCTTTTCACTAATATTTTTATATAGAGTGGGAGGCGGGGTGGAGAGAGAGAGAGAAAGAAACATTGATGTGTCCACATCCACTGGTTGCCTCCTGCACAACCCTGACCAGGGCTGGGGATCCGCAACCCAGGTACAGTTGCCCTTGACTGGGAATCGAACCCATGACCCTTGGGCCCGAGGGCCGACACTCTAACCACTGAGCCAAACCAAATCAGTCAGGGCTTTCTGTTTTTAATTGGGTGTTAAACTTCCTGGATTGTTTGTGTAATTTCCTATTTTCCAGCTTCATTAATTCATTCTACTTCCTGGGAGATTTCTTTGACTTCAAATTTTCTATTGAAGGGTTTATTTTGGCTGTCATATTTTAAAATTTCTAGTAGCTTTTTCTGTTTATTATTTAAAATTTGTTGTTTTTTTAAAGCATCCTGTTCTTATTTCATGAATATAGTATCTTTTCTTAGAGGATAGGTTGACACTTTGTTTTATTTCTGTCCTTTTTCTTCAAGTTTTTGATGGTGCCTCACCACCCTCGTTTGTTTTTATTCTATATTTTATTTTAGAGGCCTTCCTCAAATAACTGGTGATTTCAGGGTGTGCATTCATAATTAAGAAGGGGTCATTACAAAGATTTTGCAAGCTCTGTGAGCATGGACAGGGCGTGTGAATCTCCCTATTTTACTCTCATCACCAAATTTCATTGAGCCTCTTGTTCCTGAATTCAAAGTGTGTCTATTTCAGATTTTCTAGGGAAGAAACCTTTAGACTCCTGCTACGTCTTCGGGTGTTGTTATATAAACCTTTAGTTAGGCCCTCACTTTCTGCCTAGTACCTGATACCTCCTATTGCTCAATGTTTCCAGGATTCAGACACATGAATTGACTTGCTCCTCATTGGTGTCTTCATTGGGCCCTAAGCTTCTTTGTCTTCATCTGTTGTTGTTAGAGTTACAATATCTATTTGCTGAAATGAAGGTAAATTTTATTTATATTTCTTGTATTATTGTTTTTGTGTGACTTTGAAGAGAAGGGTTTACAGAGGTCTTTCTCCATTATCTTAACTAGAATTTGAAGTAATTTTTGACCCCACTTTTTAACTCATAACTTCCAGTAGTTATGGATGAATAAGATTTTGCAGCTGTTTTTGCACTTATCCAGTCCATCCTCAAAAATATTGATATTTTTGCTATTTAGAATAGTCAAATTAATGTGGTAAGGAATCAGAGTAGTGCCACTTTTCAGAACAGTGTCATTTAAAGGAAACAGCTTTAATTTAGATGTGTAATTCTTGGTTAATTTACTTGGGGGAAAAGGAGTATTTTTATTTTTAGAGAGCGGAAGGGAGACGTATGAGAGAGAGAGAGAGAACCATTGATTTGTTATTCCACTCAGTTATGCATTCATTGGTTGATTCTTGTATGTGCCCTGACTGGGGATCAAACTTGCAACCTTGGCTTATTAGGACGAAGCTCTAAGCAACTAAGCTACCTGGCTGAGTGAGTATTTTTGCTTTTTGAACAAAGTGTAACTGTAGTCTTAAGTTTCAGTTTTATGCTCTTGATATATACTGTTTTATAGGATACTGAACAACAAATGATTCAGCAAATTTATAATCTGTCAGAGAATTGCAGTGGGTCCAGTATATTATAACACTTGGCATTGAATGATAAGGTATCTCATGCTTAACTTTTTTTTATTTCTTAGTCCTCACCTTAGGGTATTTTCCCATTTATCTTCAGATAGAGTGGGAAAGGGGAGAGAGAGAGAGAGAGAGAGAGAGAGATGAGAGAGACACACCGATGGGTTGCCTCCCACTCAACCCTGACCAGGGCCAGGGACTGAACTGCAAATGAAGTACGTGCCCCTTGACCAGAATCGAACCCATGACTCTTTGGTCCTCAGTCCGACGCTCTAAGCACTGGGCCAAATTGGCCAGGGCCATGTACAACTTTTGTACTGGTTTGAAACCTAGTAAACATTTGTACTTACAAACTGAGAGTATTGTTTTTGTTGTTATTAATCCTCACCCGAAGATATTTTTCCATTGATTTTTTTTTTTAAGATAGAGTGGAAGGGAAGGGAGAGAGAGAGAGAGAGAGAGAGAGAGAGAGAGAGAGAGAGAGAGAGAGACATTGAGAGACATTGAGAGACATTGATATGAGAGAGACACATTGGTTGGTTGCCTCCCGCATGATTGGGACTGAGACAGGGGATCAAACCTGCAATCCAGGTACATGCCCTGACCGGTAATTAAACCCACGACCCTTTAGTCCAAGGGCCGATGCTCTAACTGCTGAACCACTGGTTAGAGCAAGTGAGAGTATTGTTATTTTATGTCTTTATATATTCTTAGTCTTACAAAAAAAATGTCTTTGCCTTCCTTAAATTAGATGTTAATGGGCCCGGCTAGTGTGGCTCAGTGGATTGAGGGTCGTCCCATGGACTGAGAGGTCCTGGTTCTATTCCTGGTCAGGGCACATGCCTGGGTTGGGAGCTCAAGTCCCAGTGTGGGGCGTGCAAAGGAGGCAGCTAGTCAGTGTTTCTCACATGGATATTTCTCTCTCTCTCTCCCTTCCTCTCTCTATAAAAAAAAATCAATCAAACATATTTTTTAAAAAATTAGATGTTAATGGATCAGTGTGAATTAAAAAAAATTCAGTAGTGTCTTTGCATATTTTTGTGTGTAGGGGTATATACTGAGCATAATAAACTGGTAAGAGTGCTATGGAAGATGAAAGGTAAATATAGTATCAAAATAACTGTTCAAACATAAAGTCTTTGCCTAATTGAATAATAGTTCTAAAACCTTTTTCTTTGAAAAAATTTCAGATCTACAGAAAAGCTAAGATTCTTCCTCTAGATTCATTAGTTGTCATTCTGTTGCTCTATTTGCTTTAATGTCTCTTAAGAAAGGTTATTTTGTATATGATATGGTGTCTGATTCCAAGTAAATTAAAGATCTGTATTTCAAGGGGAACATAAGTTATTAAAATAAACAAACTAGGAAATTAAGCTATAGGCCTTTGCAGTGCTCTTCATTAAAAATAAAAAAATTGAGCCCTGGCCGGTTTGTCTCAGCGGTTAGAGCGTCGGCCTGCGGTCCAGGGAGAACCGGGTTTGGTTCCCACTGAGGGCACGTATCTCGGTTGCAGTTTGTCCCCGGCCCCAGTTGGGTCGTGTGGGAGGCAGCCACTCGATGTGTACCTTTCACGTTGATGTTTCTCTCTCTCTCCCTCCCACTCTATCTGAACAAAAAATGGAAAAATGTACTCGGGTGAGGATAAAAAAATAAAAATAAAAATTGAGGTTTTACAATGTATCAGGCACTGAGTACCTGAATGCAGTGGTGAGTAGTACAGAATTGGTTATTCCCTTCAGGACACCTTATTTTTACATGGTTATTATCATTGCTATACTTCAAGAAATGTCAAAATTTAAACAACCAGCTAGTAACACTACATTTATCTAGAGAGTACCCTTCTATCAATCTTTAAATACAGTTCAGATTAAAACAACTCATATAATCACAAATCTCGTAAACTGAGCCACATACAGTGCTTGATGTTTTCTTAGTGCCTTATTGACTTTGATTTTTAATGCCATTAAGTCCAAAGCAACTGAAAAGCCACAGACTTCTGCTTTTTTGCAGGTAATATGTCCAGCCAGTGGATATGCTACCAGATAGACATTTAGGGAGGAGATCTGAAAACTAAAATGAAGATTAAAGATTGTATTGCTATACTGTACAGTTACAAATTTGTGAATTGATAGTTATACGGTCATTTGGAAGAAATTGTTTTACTTTCAGTAGTCTCTGTTAAGGTAAAAAGTTTGATATATTTTGGGGACATAATTTTAAAAGACAAAGTTTTAGTGCCATATGTATAATCAGACTTTAACTTTAGTGGAATTGTTTTTCTACAAGATGCTGGATACGAGATTTATTTTATTTTATTAGTATTATTATTTTTTTAATCCTTACCCGAGGATATTTTTCTGTTTATCTTCAGATAGAGAGGGAGGGAGAGAGAGGGAAAGAAAGGGGGGAGAGAGAGAAACATCGACGTGATAGGGACACATCGACTGGTTGCCTCCCACATGACCCCGACCAGGGCCAGGGACAAACCACAACTGAGGCACGTGCCCTTGGCTGGAATCGAACCTGCGACTCATTGGTATGCGAGCCGACGCTCTACCACTGAGACAAACCGGCTAGGGCATGTGATTTATTTTAAAATAACAAGAATTACTTCTTATATTAAAAAATGTTTTAAAAATTGTATGCATCGATGGAAAAGTAAGGCCTGAGGGTGAATATACAAACAAAATACGAGCCTGGATAAAGTAAACTTAGGATTTATTCACCAATTTTCAAGTACTAAGATTGTTGGAGGATTCCTTTGAAATGTGAGTGGACCAGTTTTGAGAGTGAACATAAGGATTTCTCCATATTGAATAATACCTTTAAAGAAGTAGTCTCTTTATTTTAAATGGATTCAAAAGGGTTTGCACAGATGAGTAAATGTCAGAGCCATAAATAGCACCTTAGTGAAACTGACTTATGACTAACCTTTAAGGTAGAGGTTGGCCATGCTCTTAACTTAATATGCCTCCCTTAAGAATAGTGGGCTTTTTATTTATTTATTTAAAAAAAATTTTTAATCCTCATCCAAAGACATGCTTATGCTTAGAGAGAGTAACAGGGGGTCAGGGGTGAAAAGAGACACACAGAGACATCAGTGTGAGGTATGAGAGCGAAACATTGATTAGTTGCCTCCCATAAATGCCCCAACTGGGGATAGAATCCAAAACCCAGGTATGTGCCCTGACCAGGAATCGAACTGGCAACCTTTTGGTGCACAGGGTGATGCCTAACCAACTGAGCCACTCTGGCTGGGCAGAATAGTGGACTTCTTAGATTATAAGTCAGGCAGGGTTTGGCAGTTTGTAATTTATCTATACAACAAAATACTCTAATAACAAATTCAGTAGTAATATCTTATATAGCATAGATAATTATAAATTAAGCAACATGTGGACTGTTAATGTTGTAGGGCTATTTGTGACTCTTGGTTTAATGTGTGCCTAAGGGAATGAAAATAATTTCAGTGTTAACCTGATAAACTCCAGTGTAACTGATTTTTACACTATATGTAATATGACTGTACTTCTTTAATTTTTCTTCAATTTCTCTTCTGAAAAATTTTCCTTATTAAGTTGTTTTTGTGTGTAGGTGCCACACATTACTGCTACTACTTCTTCTTCCTCTTCCTCTTCCTCTTCTTTTTAACTCAAGGCATTTTATTTTAAACTTTCTTTCTTTAGCTCCCAGGACATGTTTTCTTCAGCTGATTTTGACTTTTTTCTAGGTTAGGCCCTTTAGGAGGCCCTGTTTAGGACATTGGTGATGAAGCAGTATATATATGTATATTTCGGGTACCATCTCCATCCTTGACATTCTGTCTACCCTTGGAGTACTTTACTTTTTAGCTCCATAAAAATGTTACTGCCAAATGGACTATTTCTTTAAACATTTTGCCTTTTTCCCTGATATTCTATTGGACTTTAGTAAATAAATTTACTGAGTTTAAAATTGTTCAGTTGAATGAGAATATTTTAGGGAACTATTCTAAAATACAGTTTGTTTTATCATATGTTCTTAGATGAAGTTATTTGTTGATTGATGGGAATTAGTAGCTGGAAAGAAAGAATTGGAAGTTTTAAATATTATTTTTTAAATATGTTTTTATTGATTTTAGAGAGAGAGGAAGGAAGAGGGAGAGAGAGAGATAGAGAGAGAGAGAAACATCCATATGAGAGAAACATCAATTGACTGCCTCTTGCATGCCCCTCACTGGGGATGAGCCTGCAACCTGGGCATGTGCCCTGACTGGGCTAATTTCCAGATTTTAAAAAAATGGTTGTAAGTGAAAATACAGCAGACTTTTAAGTTAAAAATACTACTTTAGAAAGTGGTGATTTGGAAAACATTTTTAATGGCTTATTCTACCTCTTTTGATACAGAAAGAAAATTGTTGACAACAGAAATAAAAATAGTTGAGGTACATGTTTCCTTGTAATTAAATTTTTTTTAGAGTTAGCAGTTGAAATCCGGATTATGGTGAAAAGCCTTTTCAACCAGTGTGATACCATGGGACCTTAGTTATTTCAGTAAGCACCTACTGGGGTATATATTGTATATAAGGGCCATGATGGTTATATAGAGCTGAAAGGAAAATTATGAGTTTCTCTTTCAAAGAGCTCACAGTTTAGTGATCCTGTTGTTCACCTGACTGTTCTAAAATGTGTGAATGATAATAAAGCTATGTTAAGATGTTATGTGTGAAACAGGAGGACCTGCCTGGTAAGCTCTGATTGGGAGTATAGGCCTCAGAGGTCATTTAAGCTGAGCCTTAAAGCATGATTAATAAGGTGCAGGTGTTTGGGGGGCATTTTCAGGTGGAGGGAACAGCATAGGAATGTAGTTGTTTGTACATGGTGTGTTTGGAGACTTCGTGTAGTATAAAGAGGCTAGAGAGTGGGAGATGTATAATATAAAGAGGCTAGAGTGGGAGGCGTGCAGGATATAAATTGTGGCTAGATAGTAGAAGGCCTTGAAAGTCTTGCTAAGGAATTTGGATTTTCTTAGGTATCAGAAGTTTGGAGTAGAGGAACAGTAATTTCAGATATAAGGTACGACTTTTGTTTCTGTTTAAAAAGTGTACTATATATACTTTGATTTGTGTAGAAAAGAATATGAAGAGAGATATATTAACATGGGAGTTGATGGAAGCAGACATATTTGCAAAATGTTGGGTAGAATCCAAGAGAGAGATGATGAGGGTCTGAGCTAGGAAGATGAGAATTAAAATATTAAAGAAATAAGACTTGATTTAGTGTGATTAGATGTTGGGACAAGATTGATGAGAGCAAGGAATCAGTTAGGTTTCTAACTTGAGCAACTAGTAACTGATAGTATCTTTAACTGAATGAAATAGTTAATGGTAGGTGACAGAAGCAGAATGGAGATGGGGGTTCCCTCTTTATTTGTGAATTCATTTATATCAGGTATCTAATCTGTATAAACTATTGGAAAAGTTGAAGGGATGAGCTGTTCAGTCAGCGAACATATTCATACCCTCTGTGGGCACTGTGCTAGGTCTTGGGGAGACTGTGAACAAAACTGAGTATGCCTAATGATTGGAGTGACCATATAATTTATCATCCAAATTGGAACTCTCTTGAGAGTAAAAGGGAGTGCTAAAAATAGTTACATAGTTTGTTGATATATATATTTACAAACCTTTGTGCCAAGGGCTAATTTTTGTTGAAATATTTGATTTTTTTTTTCTATTCAAACACTGTTTTCAAAAATAATTCTTAAAAATGAATTTATTCGGTCCTGGTGTGATAGCTCAGTTGGTTAGAGCATCATCCTAACACGCCGAGATTGCAGGCTCGATCCCCCGGCAGGGCACATTCAATAATCAACCAATGAATGCATAAATAAGTGGAACAAAAATAGACATTTCTCTTTCTGTCTCTCTTTCCCTCTCTCTAAAAAAATCAATAAATAAAAATATTTCAAAAACCCTTTTATTGCATTTTTAAATAGATGTTATTATTTTTAAAGAAGTGATTGTATTTGTTAAAGCAAAACCATTTTTTAGTATCAAGTATTTGATTGTTAAAATCATGACCCAGATATTCTTTTTGTCATGTTCACATACCTTTATTTTTATTTTATTTATTTACTTTAAAAAAGTTTTTTTCTCTTTACTACTGATTTTTAGAGAGAGGGAGAGGGAGAGAGAGATAGAAACGTCCATGAGAGAGAACATCGATTGGCCGTGTCCTGCATGCCCCCCACTGGGGATTTGGCCCACAACCTGGGCATGTGCCCTGACTGGGAATCAAACCAGCCACCTCTTAGTGCATGTGTTGACGCTCAACCACTGAGCCACACCGGCTGGGCTTTATTTTTATTTTAAATCCTCACCCAAGGATATATTTTTCCCATTTATCTTCAGATAGAGTGGGAGGGAGAGAAAGGGAGAGAGCGCAAGAAAGAGAAACATTGAGATGAGAGAGGCACATTGACTGGTTGCCTCCTGCACGACCCCGACGAGGGCTGGGGACCAAACCGCAACCGAAGTAGTGCCCTTGACAGGAATTGAACCCGAGGCACTTTGGTTTGTGGGCTGACGCTCTTAACTGCTGAGCCAAACTGTCCAGGGCATTCATATACCTTTATTAGCTATGTGTCTATAAAGCCATGTCTCGTATTTTTCTGAAGAATGGTTTTTTCACATGGTTGTGGTTTTGTTTGTTTGTTTGTTTGTTTTATCCTCACGCAAGGACACCTTTTCATTTTTTGTTCAGATAGAGTGGGAGGGGGAGAGAGAGAGAGAGAAAAACATCGAGGTGAAAGGGACACATCAAGTGGCTGCCACCTGCATGACCAACCAGGGCCGGGGACAAACTGCAACCGGGGTACGTGCCCTTAGCGGGAACCAAACCTGGGTCTCTCCGGACCGCAGGCCGACGCTCCAACCGCTGAGCCAAACTGGCCAGGGCACATGGTTGTGTTTTTTTAAATAGAGTTTTCTGTAGCCCTCTAAGTTGTATTTTAGGATTGATAAATTGGAGAGTGTAGATACTTAGGTTTGGTACTTCCTGTTTGTAATCTTTTATTTTCAATAATTGCAGTTTATCAAAGACTTAAAAACCTGAAGATACTTTGGGCATTTCAATTAATTGAATACTTTAATTAAATGCTTCCAACGGATTTAAAAATATAAATAAAATTTAGAAGACTCATTTATAAAAATACTGTTGTAGCACAGCTGGTGTGGCTCAGTGGATTGAGCATTGTCCCATGGACTGAGAGATCCCAGTTGTGTTCTTGGTCAAGGCACATGCCCCGGTTGTGGGCTCAAACCCCAATAAGGGCATGCAGGAGGCAGCCAACATTGTTTCTCTCTCTCTCTAAAAATATCAATAAAAACATATTTAAAAAAAATACCATTGTAGCCCTGGCCGGTTTGGCTCAGCGGTTAGAGCATCAGCCTGTGGACCAGAGGGTCCCGGGTTCGGTTTCCACTAAGGGCACGTACCTTGGTTCCAGTTTGTCCCCGGCCCTGGTTGGGGTCGTGTGGGTGGCAACCACTCAGTGTTTCTCTCTCACATTGATGTTTCTCTCTCTCTCTCCCCCTCTCTCTCTCCCGCTCTATCTGAAAATAAATGCAAAAATGTCCTTAGGTGAGGATAAAAAAAATAAATATCATTGTAGGACACTTAGGTAGATTTATGAAGTAATTCTTTACAAGCTCAAACATTTCCAAAATGTGATTGACAACATGTGTAACAGAAATCACATGCTGCCTTTTGTGTGTGTGTGTGATCATTATTAGGTCTATCACAAATTTTATAGTTCAGTCACTATGTATTTATAAATTTTAACATTAGTTTATCTTTCAGTTGGTAGCATATTATTGCCTTTTGTATGCAGTTATGAATAATGTGTATTCAATAGTCATTCCAAGTATATTTTTTTCAATAGAGTTTTTAAATTTTTTTTAGCTTAGTAGGAACACTGTTTTTACCATGACCTTATGTACCACTAGAATTTGTATTCTCATTATCACTAAAAGAAAACAATTATCTTTAGTGTTACATATTTTTTTATTGAATTCACAAATAGTATTCACAGTACAGTAACATCAGATGTTTCACCTTCAACAGAATGAACTTCCAAGAGCTTTGATTCCATGAATTGGATGAAAGATACTATGCTATTAATGGGATGATGATTTTTCTGTTTGAAACATGATACTGATATACTTGTATCAACAATCTCTTTGTGAAGTTCTTATGCTAATGAATCCATCAGATTAATAATTATTCCTTTTTTTTTTTTTTAATCCTCAGCTGATGATATTTTTCCATGTATCTTCAGATAGGGAGGGAGAGGGAGAGAGAGAGAGAGAGAGAGAGAGAGAGAGAGAGAGAGAGAGAGAGAGAGAGAGAGAAACATTGGTGTGAGAGAGACACATCCAACTGGTTGCCACTCTCACGACCCCAACCTGGGCCAGGGATGGAACTGCAATTGAGGCACGTGCCCTTGACCAGAATCAAACCCATGACTCTTTGGTTTGCGGGCTGACGCTCTAACCGCTCAGCCAAACTAGCCAGGGCAATAATAATTATTCTTTTTTTTTTTGAATGGACAAGAAACTGTGGAATTGAAAAATTAATTTAGAATACTAATTTGATTAAATTAAAGCTAAGCATCACAGAATGTTTTGTAAAAGCATCTTTTGCAGTTGTATGCTTATTTTCATCTTCAAACACAGTCTTACAGTAACTATTACTTTTTGAATTAAATGCTGATGTTTCTTCAGATTTGTTTCTTGTCAGTGTTGTGACTTTTACTATAAACTTTCTGAGTGAATTGTCTAAAAGGCTCATTGCAAAATATATAGATTCATTATAGATATATACTGTAAAATAAATGATAAAATAATTGTAGCAAAAGCATTTATACTCTCTCTGTATATCCTGAAAGGACTGCTCATACACATTTCATGTATACATATAACTTCCCATGTTTCCTATTTATTCCACTGACTGGTAACCTGATGACTTCTTGCATCTTGTTGAGGCAACAGCTTTAAACACTCTCCTCTTAGCATCAGAAGGAGTTGGCTGCCTTTTATTACACTTGATATCAGCTTGCTGTGCTGGAAGGGGAAATGTCAGTTATTTTGCATTTTGGAGGATTGGGAAATAGGGACAGGTTATCACTGGTCATCTTTTTAGATTTAACCATGTGTTACTGTTTACATTGCACATTTGTCTCACATGACATAAGACCTTGGCAGAAGTTTGTAGTACCAATTGAAGGTCTACCAAACCCTCTCCACTTACTTTAAAGCACCTGTGCTAAAAGTATAAAATCTGAGCCCTGACTGGTTTGCCTCAGTGGTTAGAGTGTTGGCCTGTGGACCAAAGAGTCGTGGGTTCGATTCTGGTCAAGGGCATGTACCTCAGTTTCGGTTTGGTCCCTGGCCCTGGTCAGGGTCGTGGAGGAGGCAACCAATTCGATGTGTCTCTCTCAGGTTGATGTTTTTCTCTCTCTCTTTTGCACTCTATCTGAAGATAAATGGAAAAATATCCTCGGGTGAGGATTAAAAAAAAAAAAGTGTAAAATCTGAGACAGACAATAAATGTGGACAGGATGTTGGAAAATATGATAAATGAAGACTGTTCTGGTCAAACAGATTTAATGATCACCGTACTTGCACCACTTTGGTGGGGTGATAAATATTCATCAAATAAACAAAAAACAAACCAGAATAATTTCGTAGTTAGATAATTGCTATGAATAGAGAATACATTGTGAAACCAGAATAAACGAAGGTTCTTATTCTTAATCTATTTCAGGGCATGGGGAGGTGGATCAGGAAATGCTTTCCTAAGAAACTGACATTTATGCTTTATCTGAGATGTTATTAGTAAGATAGGAGAAAAGAGTAAGGAGAGGAAGAACATTCCAGAGAGAGGAAATAGTCATGGTAAGGTCCTTGGTGAATAAAGAGGTTATCGAGTTCAAAGAACTGAAAGGTCTATGTTGCAGGTGTGAGTCAGATAGGGAGGGAGCAGAAGCAGCAGTAGATGTTTAAGAGTAAGTGTTGGCCAGATCATGCAGAGCCTGGTAGTCCTTGCTAAGGATTTGAATTCCTTTGAAGGTTTGAGCAGGAATGTGACATTGAAATTTAAAAGATGGCTGGCTCAGATAATGTAGAGAATGGATTGTAGTTGGAATTTTCTAGTTAAAGACTTATCAAAGATGTATTTAAATTCTTACATGTACATTGAGTGATTTAATCTCTAAAGAGCATGAGAGACTATGTTTAAAAGGACCTGTCAGTGACCATGAGCCTTTCATTTTTCCTGGAAATGATCTTTTAGTACCAAATATATTAGATAGAATATTGAGCCAAGAGCCAAGGTTCTAATCAGAGTTAATTTGCTTTGTGAGCTTGAGCAAGTCATTTGACCTCTGAGCCTCTTTCTATATTTGTAAATTGGGCATGTTAGACAAATATGTGTTTAACTTAATAGTGTTAATCTCTTAACTCTAGTTAACATATGGGCTGAGCCTTGCTGAGTCATTTTTCTCAGACTGTCTGGGCAGGTTTAATTAAAGCCAGCTAAGCAAACTCAGTAACATCTCATACCTCTTCTTCTGTAGAAGTCTGAGGAAAGAAAGAGTTGTTTTATGTATTGTTTTTAATAATTTTTTTTTTTTTTTTTTTTTTGCCGAGCAGTTAGTGTGTTATTAATTCATGCATATTTCTCAAGAGAAAATACTGTGCACTATAGCTAGGACCACTGATGCACCTCCTTGCATTTTAGTAGTAGTTTGAAATGAAGAATTTCTTGCCCTGGCCGGTTTGGCTCAGCGGTTAGAGCGTCAGCCTGCGGTACAGAGAGACCCGGGTTCGGTTCCCGCTAAGGGCATGTACCTCGGTTGCAGTTTGTCCCCGGCCCTGGTTGGTTGTGCGGGTGGCAGCCACTCGATGTGTCCCTTTCACGTCGATGTTTCTCTCTCTCTCTCTCTCTCTTCCTTTCTCTCCCTCCCACTCTATCTGAACAAAAAAATGGAAAAATGTCCTCAGGTGAGGATAAAAAAAAAAGAATTTCTTCACTACTTCCATGATCTCATATATTTAAAAGGATTTTTCATCTGACAATACATTCTTATTATCTAATAACAGCCTCTTTTCCTTCTAAACAGCATTGAGGTAGATGCTTTGGGATTTTTATGCCCCAAAAGTTGTCTTTAATAGAGGTGGTCATGTTTGAAGCTAGTGGGCCTGCCACTGTAGAAGGCCCCTACTGAGTTCATCACTAAAATTGGATCTTTGCCTATGTAGTTAAAAACGACAATCCTAACTATCCCAGGAATAATGTGTGATTGCATTGTTCTTCAGGACTTACGTTTTTCAATAACTTAAAATTTTCTGAGGCATATCTTGAAAATATACATGCCTTATACAGCAAGGCATTTACAAACTTTAACTGTTCAAAAAATATATAAAAATAAAAAAACTTTAACTGTTCAGATAGTTCTGATGATAGCAGTTTTGGTTTTGGGGCATTGTACTTCTATGTTGTGAGTGTAGATTCTTTACTCTGCTTTGTCTATTACCTTGAGTTATAATGGATGTATAGCTACAAGTTTTCTACTAGAACTACTTAGTTTCAGGGATCAAGCTTCTTGGACAAATTGTATGGCATGTAAATTCTGGAAAAGTTACTGTATTCTTTACCACCATGAACTCACAGGAAAAAATACAAAGCGTAATTTCACTTAAGAATGCTCTGCCCTGACCCTGGCCGGTTTGGCTCAGCGGTTAGCGTCAGCCGGAGGACCAAGTAGTTGCTAGTTCTGTTCCGGTCAAGGGCACATACCTCATTTACAGTTTGGTCCCTGGCCCTGGTTGGGGTCGGGGTTGTGCGGGAAGCAGCCAGTCGTGTCTCTCGCATCGAAGTTTTTCTCTCTGTCTCCGCTCCCCCTTCCCCCCCCACACACACACACTCTGCCTGAGGATAAATAGAAAAGTATCCTCGGGTGAGGATTAAAAAAAAAAAAAAAAAAAAGAATGCTCTGCCCTGGCTGGGTTTCTCAGTTGGTTGGTTGGAGTGTTTCCTGTAGTACACGGAAAGGTTGCAGGTTTGTTCCCCAGTTGAGGTGTGTATGGGAGGCAACTGATCGATGTCTCTCTCTCTCCCTTCCTCTTTTTCTCTAAAAAAAAAATCAATCAAAACAGATCCTCAGGTGAGGATTAAAAAAAGAATGCCCTTAATGAAACAGAAAGAATTATTAATTTTATTAAAGCTTCACTCTTGAGCTCACATCTGTTGTTCTGTGCAACAAAATGAGAAGTAAATGTAAAATATTTCTGCATCATTATGAGACAATGATGGTTGTCTCAAGGATAAGCACTTGTGAAATTGTTTGAATTGACCACCTTTTTCATGGAACACCATTATTCTTTTTCTTTAAAAAAAATTGATTTGAGAGAAAGAGAAACATTGATTTATTGTTCCACTTATTTATACATTCATTGGTTGATTGTTTTTTTTTTATTCTTCATCCTCACCCAAGGATATTTTTGCATTCATCTTCAGATAGAGCAGGGAGGAGGAGGAGAGGGAAGGAGAGAGGAGGGAGAGAGAAACATCTATGTGAGAGAGACACGTCGACTGGTCGCCACCCACACAACCCCAACAGGGGCTGGGGACAAACTGCAACCAAGGTACATGCCCTTAGCGAGAACCGAACCCGGGTCTCTCTGATCCGCGGGCCGACACTAAACCGCTGAGCCAAACCGCCCAGGGCTATTGGTTGACTCTTGTATCTGCCCTGACTAGGGATTGAACCTCCAACCTTGGCATATTGGGTTGACCCTATAACCAGTGAACTACCCAGCCAGGACAACACTATTTATTCTTGAAAGAAAGCCCTGGCTGGTTTTGTTCAGTGGTTAGAGCATCAGCCCTCGGACCAAAGGGTTGCAGGTTCAATCCCCAGCCCTGGTCACGG
Organism: Tadarida brasiliensis; assembly: GCA_030848825.1. NCBI lineage: Eukaryota > Metazoa > Chordata > Mammalia > Chiroptera > Molossidae > Tadarida > Tadarida brasiliensis. Next base: position 63,331,564 of record CM061270.1, on the reverse strand, counting down.
TCATGTGGGAGGCAACCAATTGATGTCTCTCTGTCACATTGATGTTCCTCCCTGCCTGCCTCCCTCCCTCCCTCCCTCCCCTCCTCTCTCCCTCCCACTCTATTAAAAAAAAAAAATTAATGAAAAAATATCCTGTGATAAGGATTAACAACAACAACAACAAAAAGAACAGCTGGTATACTGTGGTTATTCAAACTTGACTATTTGGTAGATGACGCTTTTTTAAATGAATGAAATGATGATATTTGTTGCCAATGAAATAATTCATGCTTTTAAATGAAAATTAGAATTTTTGAAAACTTTTGTCTTCCTCCATGAGCTCAACAGCTTTCCAGTTCTTTTTTTTTTTTAATCCTCACCCGAGGACATTTTTCCATTTTTTGTTCAGATAGAGTGGGAGGGAGGGAGGGAGAGAGAGAGAGAGAGAGAGAGAGAGAGAGAGAGAGAGAGAGAGAGAGAGAAAGAGAAAGAAAGAAACATCGACATGAAAGGACCACATCGAGTGGCTGCCTCCCGCACAGCCCAACCAGGGCCGGGGACAAACCGAGCGAGGTATGTGCCCTTAGCGGGAACCAAACCCGGGTCTCTCTGGACCGGAGGCCAACTCTCTAACCTCTGAGCCAAACCGGCCAGGGCAGCTTTCCAGTTCTTAAGAGATTCTCCTGATGATGTGATGTCCATGGTAATCTTAATGAATATGATTTTTTTCATACTGTGTAGTGAGATTTGTTAACATTTGGAAGAACTGTATAGTGAACCAATATTTTCCAGATAACCAATACCATGATGTTATAAAATCGTGCATGAATAAAAAGATCCATTCAAAGTGTAAAGTAACAGATGGATTCAATATAATAGAATATGAAAAATTCATTGATAAGACCAGATTCCACGTTGCTACTAATCTCTAAGGAAGTATCACTTACTTTTACAGTGTCAAAGAAGAATGTTTAGAATTATCTGAATAGGCTCTTAAAATGCTCCTCTCTTTCCAATTGCATATATGTATGCAGTTAGACATTCTTCATATTCTTCATATATTTCAACCAAAACAGCATATTTCAGCAGATTGAATGCAGAAGCAGATATGAAAATCCTGTTGTCTATTAAGCTGGACGTTAAAGTTACAAAACTATAAAATTACACCATTCTTCTCACTAGTTTATTTTTGTTTTGGAAAAAAAAATTTTTTTTCATAAAGTTACTGTATGGGTCTATTATTTTAAAATGCATTAATAAATATTTAAATTTTTTTCTTAGTTTTAATTTCTAATATGGTAAATAGAAATTTATATAACCCACATAAACAAAACCTTCTTGGGATCCTCAGTAATTTTAAGGAGCATAAAGAGGTCCTCAGAACAAAAAGTTTGAGAATTGATGGTATACCTCTTTTACTACTTCTGTGGTTCCTACTAACTCAGTTTATAATCTGATATGAGAGACTGACACAAATGAAAGTGAAATGATAAGATAATATATGAAATAATGGTACTGAGAAAATTCACTTAAATGAAGTTCATTCAAAACAGTAAACATTTTTCCTAAAAAATAATGGAAAACAAACAAAAATATTGAGAACTTTCAGAGAAATTAAATTATAACATAAAAGCAAGTTTTATCTTGTATTTGACAGCATTTAGATTATAATTTTAATTGTTTTTTTAATCCTCACCCAAGGATATTTTTCCATTGATTTGCAGGGAGAGTGGAAGGAAGGGAGGGAGGTGGGGGTAGAGAGAGAGAGAGAGAAACATCTATGTGAGAGAAACACATCCATTGGTTGCCTCCCACATGACCCTTATTGGGGCCAGGATCGAACCTGCAACTCAGGTATGTGCCCTGGACTGGGAATTGAACCAGCGAACCTTCAGTCTGAGGGCCAGTGGTCTAACTGCTGAGCCAAATTGGCCAGGGCTATAATTTTAATACTTTTTTTTTTTTTTTTTATCCTCACCCGAGGACATTTTTCCATTTTTTGTTCAGATAGAGTAGGAGAAAGAGAGAGAGAGAAACATCGACGTGAAAGGGACACATCGAATGGCTGCCTCCCGCACGACCAACCAGGGCCAGGAACAAACTGCAACCGAGGTATATGCCCTTAGCAGGAACCGAACCCGGGTCTCTCTGGACCGCAGGCCAACGCTCCAGCCGCTGAGTCAAACCGGCCAGGGCTATAATTATAATTTTAATTTTAATTCTTAATTACCATTTAGCCCTGAGAGACTCTAGTGTGGAAGGGTTGGTATACTTTTTCTGACAAAAATTGTATAAATAATTGTATAAATCTTCCTTTTGACTTTTACAGTGTGAACATAGAGTCATTAAAATTATTTAAAAGTGTTATTCATTTAAAAAAATTTTTTCTTCTATATTGATTTTAGAGAGGAGGGAAGAGGGAGAAAGATAGAAACATCAATGAGCGAGAACAATTGTTTGGCCACCTCCTGCATTCCCTCCACTGGGGACCGGGCCCACAACTTGGGCGTGTGCCCTGACCGGGAATCAAACTGGCGACCTCTTGGTGTATGGGTCAATGCTTAATCACTGATCCACACCGGCCGGGCAAGTTATTCATTTTTTAAAGGACTCTTAATCTTTCATGTTGTGCTGCCATGCTTATCTTTTTCTGTTCCTGTGTTCATTCCTCATTTGTCAATGGCTTAGTAGTTCTCCCCTGTCATTTTTCACTGTGTCTTTTTACTGGATTTGCAGTCTCTCTTTGTAGTTAAGTTTATACTGTGTTATTGGAACTATTTGGTAAGAGACATACCAACAATGTTCAAATTCTACTACTCTGTTGGAATGAAATGGTTTTGTACTTTGGCTGGTGGTGTCTTAAGTGAATCAGTGCAGATTTAACTTGTTTAAGAGATGTTTTGTCGTCTGATAAGCTAGAGAAGAGGTTGCTTGAAAGGGTTTTTTGTTTTTCGTTTTTTGTTTTTTTTTGTTTTTTAAGACAAAACAAAGTCAGCTGCAAACTAGAGCTGAGGAGGAGGTAAAAGGTTGGTGGAAGTCAAGTAAATTAGCAGGAATTTAAAGTAGCTGTGTTTTATCTAATACAGAATAAACAAGTACCATTGCAAAGTATTCCGATGTAAAAGTATCATAACCAAATGACAAGTTGTCATGATATGTGGAGAGTGGAGGGTAGTAAACATTATGTATTAATAAATTTGAAACAGTTAATAAAAAAGTCCTAGATTCTGAAGATTTGGTGACCTTAAGAGATAGTATATAAGTCATTTTGTAACAATTTAGAAAATCTTTTATTATGTGACAAGTTGTAATATCCATAAAAGGGAAGGGAAGCTGGAAAGCAAACAAAGGGTTTGGAGATAAGTGAGCAAATTCAGGGAAAATTCACAAGAATTGCTGACCTGAGAGTCATGCTGTTGCCTGGGATACAGTTTGGACTGGATCAAGGAGCTGCGTAATCAGGAGAAAAAGATAAGGGCAGGCCAAAAGGAGGATGGACAGTTTGTCTCACTAGTAGCAAAGCATTAGACTGGGGAGAAGGCTGAAACTGAGTAGCTAGAGAAGTATTCAGAATCAATTTAATAGCTTAATTGGGGGCTTTTTATGTAAGAAAGACCATAGGCTTTCTACATATGGTCTCATTTAATGGTCACAACATACTGGAAATGGAAATTGTAATTCCTACCATAGTTGGGGAAACCAGAGGTACAGCTAGAGAGGTTCAGATTTTACCCAATGCAACACAGCTAGTGTGCAGCAGAGCCAGAGACCATTTTTGCTTGCATCCTTTTAATTACTGTGCTCTATACCGCCTTTCTTTCTTCTTTTGTGTGTGTGTGTGTGTGTGTGTGTGTTAATCCCTACCCGAGGATATTTTCCCAGTAAGTTTTAGATAGAGTGGAAGGGAGGGAAGGGGGGAAGAGAGAGAGAGGAGAGAGAGAGAGAGATAAACATCGATGTGAGTGAGATACATCGATTGGTTGCCTCCCGCACAGCCCCAACTGGTGCCGGGGATCAAACCCTGCAACCCAGGTATGGACCCTTGACCAGTAATTGAACCCGAGACCTTTCGGTCCATGGGTTGACACTCTAACTGCTGAGCCAAACTGGCCAGGGCCATACTTGCCTTTCTTAATTCTCAAAGTAAGTTCACACTGGACTTGTCTTTTCTTATTGATATACAGTGTATAACCTAACATCATCAAAGTATGATTGGAGCCCTGGCTGGTTTGGCTCAGCAGTTAGAGAGTCGGCCCACAAACCAAAGAGTCCCGGGTTCGATTCCAGCCAGGAGCACGTACCTTGGTTTTGGTTCATCCCCAACCCTAACCCCAACCAGGGCTGTGCGAATGGCAACCAGTCTATGTGTCTCTTTTACATCGATGTTTCTCTCTCTCTCTGTCTCTCTCTCTGTCTCTCTCTCTCCCCCACTCTATCTGAACAAAGATGGAAAAATGTCCTCGTGTGAGGATTTTAAAAAAAAGTCTATATATAAATGGGCCTTGGCCTGTGTGGTGCATTTGGTTGAGCGTCGGCCTGCTGATTCGATTCCCGGTCAGAGCACATGCCCCCGTTGTGGGCTCAGCCCCCCTACTCGTGCAGGAGGCAACTGGTGGATGTATCTCTTTCACATTGATATTTCTCTCTCCCCCTTTCCCTCTCTCTCTAAAATCAATAAACAAAAATATTTTTAAAATATCACCCTCTGGTCATTAAAAAAAGAAAAGAAAGTCTGAATGGGATACAAGAGCAATATACAAAAATCTAATGTATTTTTATACACTAGCAATGACATTAAGACAATAATTCCATTTATAATAGCATCAAAAAGAATTGGTATTTAGGAATAAATTTAACAAAAGAAGTGCAAGACTTGCATACTAAAAACATTGTTCAAAGAGATTAAAGATTTAAGTAAATGGAAATACCTAATGTTCGTGCATCAGAAGACAAGATGGCAACACTGCCCAAATTGATCTACAGATTCAGTGCAATTCCTATTAAAATCCTAGATAACTCATTTGCAGAAGTTGACAAGTGGTTAATATTCATATGAAAATTCAGAGGACCCAGAATAGCCAAAAATAATCTTGAAAAAGAAGAACAAAATTGGAAGGCATACTACTTGATTTCAAAACTTACAGGAAAGCTCAATAATCAAGACTGTGGTACTAGCATAAAGATGGGCATACAGATCAGTGGATTAGAATTGATTGAGTCCAGAAATAAACCCTTTACATTCTGATCATTTATTAGTATTATTTTTGTTAATCCTCACCAGAGGATATTTTTCCAATGATTTTTAGAGTGGTAGGGAGGGGCGGGGAGAGAGAGAGAAACATGGATGTGAGAGAAGTTGGTTGGTTGCTCCCGCACTACCCCGACTAGGGTCAGGGATTGAACCTGCAACCCAGGTACATGCCCTTGACTGGAATTGAACCTGATACCCTTTGGTCCTTGGGCCGGTGCTCTTAACTGCTGAGGCAAACCTGCCGAGGTTGATCAAATGATTTTTAATAATTAAATATCAAGCATCCTAAAATGCTCTCCTTTCCTATTTACCCTCTGTCTCTACTTTCTCAACTTCCTTCCATTACTTAAATCAACAGGTATTTATTGCTGAGTACGTTGGACTATGGTGATATCTGAGGTGACATTTATTCATATGCATCTGTCCTGACAGGGCTGGCTTGTACTCTAAAGACTAGTAAGCTAGGACAGTGCCAGTTTTTAACAGTAGTTAGAGAAGAATGAATAGGTACATGTGTGAAATACCGTAGCCCCTTCTTGTCCATGGTTTTGCTTTTTGCAGTTTGTACCTGTAGTCAACCTTGATCCAAAAATATTAAATGGAAAATTCCAGAAATAACTAATCAGTTTTGAATCACACACCTTTCTGAGTAGCAGTGATGAAATTTCACAATGTCCTGCCTTGCCCCACCCAATCCGGGAAGTCAGTCAATCATCCCTTTGTACAGAATGTCAGCACTGTATACTGGACCTTCCCACTTAGTCACTTAGTAGCCATCTTGGTTATCAGATCATCTGCTGCTCTTTCAGAAGTGCTTGTGTTCAGGTAACCCTTATTTTTACTTAATGGCCCCAAAGCTCAATAGTATTGATACTGGCGATTCAGATATACTAAAGAGAATCTTCAAAGAGAAAGTACTTCCTTTAAGTGAAAAGGTGAACGTTCTGACTGAATAAGGAAAGAAAAAAAGTTGTATGCTGAGGTTGCTAAGATCTGTGGTAAGAATGAATCTTCTTGCCCTGGCCGGTTTGGCTCAGTGGTTAAAGCTTTGGCCTGCAGACTGAAGAGTGTAGGGTTCAATTCCGGTCAAGGGCACGTACCTTGGTTGCGGTTCTGTCCCTGGCCCTGGTTGGGGTTGTGCAGGAGGCATTTGGTCAATGTCTCTCTCTCACATCTATGTTTCTCTCTCTCTATCCCCCTCCCCCCTCCCCCACTCTATCTGAACATAAATGGAACAATATTCTCGGGTGAGGATTATATAAAAAGAAAAAAGAATGAATCTTCTATCCTTGAAATTGTGAAGAAGGAAAAAGAAATTTGTGCTAGTTTTGTTTTTGCACTGTAAACTCAAAAAAAATTATGGCCACAGTGCATGATAAGTGCTTAGTTAATATGGAAAAGGCATTAAGTTAGTGAGTGGAAGATGTGAACAGAAAATGTGTTCCTGATTGACAGCAGTGAGTTGCACCAGAAAGCATTGAGCCTGTATGACTTCAGCAAGGGATCTGCTGAAACGAGTGACCACATTCATATAAGTTTTCTTTTTTAAAATACATTTTATTGATTTTTTTGAGAGAGAGAGAAGAAGGGAGAGAGACGTAGAAATATCTGCATGAGAGAGAAACATCAATCGGTTGCCCCCTACATGTCCCCCATTGGGGATTGAGCCGGCAACCTGGGCATGTGTCCTGACCAGGAATCAAACTGAGACCTCTCAGTCCATGGGATGATGCTCAATCCACTGAGCCAGCCGGCCAGGCCTGGGCCATATAAGTTTTATTACAATGTATTATAATCTATTTTTATTATAAGTTATTGTTACAAATTTTTTACTGTGCCTAATTAAATCTTATCATAAGTGTGTACATACAGGGAAATGCATAATACATATAAGGTTTGGTATTATCCGTGGGTCAGGCATCCACCACTGGGAGTCTTAGAACATGCCCCCTACAGATAAGAGAGACTGCTATATATATTTCAGTATCACTATTGCTGTTGCTGGTGGCTACATCTGGGATAGTAAAATAAAATAATTTGCTTTTTAATAATTATATAATGAAAGAAAGCAAATTAAGAAATCGAGTACAAAGTCCAGATTACTTAGGCATCGTTTCTTCAGTCTGTAGTAGTATCAAACTGCCAGTATGTCACCATGAAGATATGTGAGAAATATCTGCCACATGTGAAGAAAGAATAGTAGCTGGATTTTTTTTCTGAACTTTGATCAAAGGAGATATTTTAAAAACAAAAAAACTTCCCTGGCCCAGATATTTTAATTCTAGCCTTAGCAAGTTTTCAGTAAATAAAAATTGGCCCAAAAACCTTGAAAGAATTATAGTACAGTACACCAGTACAATAAATCATAACACCATAGAGCAATAGAAGTTGGGGGATTGGGGCAGAGACTGTGAACTCCCTGAAGTTCTACTCCAGATTTTGTATGCATACATATTGGTGTAAAGACATGGGTAAAGGATCCATGATTTTCATTGGGTTCTCAAATTATTTTGAACATATTCCAAAAGAGATTAAGGATTGCTTAACCTTTAGAAGACAGTAAAGCTGTTGAGAACTTCTGCTTCTAGATATTACAGAGTAACTGGTACTACACTACCCTTTGGCCATAAACAGCTAGATAACTGGACAAAACAAAATGAAACAACTGTACTTTAGCTATTTGGTAACAGGCAGGGCAGGACTGCCTGAGAGAAGGAAAATAAATTGAGCCCTGCTATCTCCCTGGCTTTCTGTCTGAAACTAGATTCCAGTGCAGGATCTAAACAAAGCAAGGCAGTCCTGTTGGGCCAAGGAAGTAGAAATCAGCGTCTGGAGAGGCTGGGGAGTCTGGAATTTATAGGTTTAATTACCATAGAAGATGGGAATTAAACAGATCTAGAAAACTGAAGAGGAGTTTCTGAGAGTCTTTGGCTGGATATTAAGCTGCCTGGGGCTCCATGAACTGAGCACAGAATAGCTGTTGGGGGAAGAACAGCTACCAGAGAGCTGGTAAAAGTATTGGGATCCATAAAAAGTTAGGAGATACTATTCTAGTTTGACCAGTTAGAGTGAAGAGATCTCATTGACTGTCAGGGCCATTTAGGAGAGACCCCAGAAGTGGCATTCCTTAGGAGCAGGGCTAAAGTAACTCTAGAGAAAAGGCTACTCCAGCGCCACTCTAAAACTGTGCTGAAAAAACAGGCCTCGAAAGGATTAAGCAGATTCACAACTAATTTAGCTGCCCGCCTGAACAAAACTCAACATTTTAAAAAATCTCTGGCCGTTTCATTTCCTGGTCAGGGCACATGCCTGGGTTGCAGGCTTGATCCCCTGTAGGGGGTGTGCAGGAGACAGGTGATCATTGTTTCTCCTAGATGTTTTTTTCTCTCTCTCTAAAATCAATAAAAACATTAAAGTAATAATAAAAATAAAAAAGAAGCAATGGATGTTTAAAAAAATAAAAATAGCCCTGGCCGGTGTGGCTAAGTGGTTAGAGCGTCGGCCTGTGGACCAGAGAGGCCTGGGTTCAGTTCCGATAAGGGCACATACCTCGGTTGCGGTTTTTCCCCTGGTCCTGGTTGGGGTTGTGTGGGTGGCAACCAGTCGATGTCTCTCTTTCACATCCATGTTTCTCTCTCTCTCTTCCCCCTTCTGCCCCCTACCCCGCTCTAGCTGAGGTGAGGATTAAAAAAAAAAAAAATTAAACAAAACTTAAAATGCATACATTGACAAAATATACAAAATGTTAATCTAATAGACATAACGAAGAAATAGAAAAATGTAGCCCTTAACCAGCAGAAAAATCAGTTGATGGAAAAAGACCGAGAAATGACAGAGATGATGAATTTAGAAGACAGATGTTGCATTTATTTATTTATTTATTTATTTATCCTCACCTGAGGATATTTTTGCATTTATTTTCAGGTAGAGCGGGAGGGAGGGAGAGAGAGAGAGAGAGAGAGAGAGAGAGAGAGAGAGAGAGAGAGAGAGAGAGAGAGACATCAATGTGAGAGAGACACCCGCACGACCCCAACTGGGGCCGGGGATGAACCGCAACCAAGGTACGTGTCCTTGGCCGGAATTGAACCTGGGACTCTTTGGTCCACAGGCCAACACTCTCTAACCGCTGAACCAAACTGGCCAGGGCAACAGATGTTGCTTTTAAAGGAAAGCATGGCCCTGGCCAGTTTGGCTTAGCGGTAGAGAGCATTGGCCCGTGCACCAATAAGTCCTGGGTTCGATTTCAGCCAAGGGCACGTACCTCGGTTGTGGTTTGTCCCCAGGCCTGGTTGGGGTCGTGCAGGAGGCAACCAGTCGGTGTCCCTCTCACGTCGATGTTGCTCTCTCTCTTCCTTTCTCTCCCTCTCTCTGTACCTGAAGATAAATAGAAAAATACCCTCAGATGAGGATTAAAAATAAATAAATAAAGGAAAGCGTGAACATGAGAGAAATATAAGATGTAAAAAAAAAAGACCCATTAGAACTTCTAGAATTGAAAAGTACAATGTCTGAAATGAAAAAGTCAGTTGATGGGATTAACAGCAGATTAGACACTGCAGAAGAAAAGATCAGTAAAAGGGTAATAGAAACTATCAAAAATGAAGCACGGGGTGGGGGTGAGGGTGAGGGAGGCTGGTCAGGGGGGAAGAGCCTCAGTGATGTGGGACATTATCATGTAGTCTAATATATGTGCATTTGGAGTCCAGGACTGGGGGGTTGGGAGCTGTGGTTGCAGAAGAAATATTTGAAGAAACAGTGGCCGAAAAATTTCCAAATATGATGTAAGCTATAATCCCATAGACCTAATGAAACTAGGTAGGATACACTGAGGCATATCCTAATCCAACCAGTTATAAAGAGAAATCTTAAGAGAAGCCAGAGAAGAAAAAAAACAAAAGAAAAATACCCACCACACTGTGTGTGTGTGTGTGTGTGTGTGTGTGTGTGTGTGTGTGTACATACATAGGACAAAGATAAGAAAAACTTGACTTTTCATGAAAAACAAATTAACTCTATTACAAATGAATAACCACACTGAGGAGGAAGAAAGGAATAATCAAACTAACTTTAGAAAATAGTATTTTGATTACGTGCTGTAAGACTAAAGATAAAAAGAATTGTATACAAGTATTGTACTTAGCACATCTAGTTTCTCATAAGGGCATGGATTAGCAAATCTAAAACTACTTGATGTATGTAGCAGGTCCTCAAATAACATGGTTTCGTTCAACATTGTTTCATTACAACATTGAAAAGAAACAAAAATCCCTGGCTGGAATCACTGTCCTGTATAGAGTTTACACATTCTCCCATTGTCTGTATGGGTTTTCTCCTGGTACTCTGGTTTCCTCCCATATCCTAAAGATGTGCTTATTAGGCAAATTGGTGTGTCTGAATTGTCCCAGTCTGAGTGGCCGTGGTTGTGTGTGTGTGTGTGTGAGTGGCCCTGTGATAAGAATGGCATCCCTCAAAGTCACAGTTTCCAAGAACCTATTGCCAACATTAAGAGAAGATTTAATGTATATAGGATTGAATATATAAGTAAACATATTTTAGATAATGAGAACCAAGTTTCTAATTGTTAAAGAAGGAGCCTACAAGTCAGAAAAGGAAGAAATCTAGATGAACTCTGTGATGTTGGTTTGGAATCAGAGGTGTCAGTATGAACTCATTGTTTTATATATACATAGATATAGTTATGGAATTGTAGATACATGTATGTGCATGGACTAGTATACATAAATATATTTCCTCACTCTGTTCTCTGGGAAGGCCTCAAAGTAGTGACATTCTAGTAGCAAAGAGCATACCTAGTGCCCAGATCTCGGACTCTACAAATCTTCAATAAAAGGAACCAGGCTGTTCAGAGAACTGATTGATTCCCAGAGCTGGGGTAGGAGAAATGCAAGATGTTCCTGGAACCTCTTTGGTGCCAGAAAACAAAGAAGTGCCCAGGAAAGGTGCTTTGTTTACTTTCTTGTTTCTGATAAATGGTTGTGTAAGTGTTAACATTAGGAGAAGGTAGATAAAAAGTGTACATGAACTCTGCTATTTTTGCAAGTTTTCTGTAAAAAGTTTTTGTGTGTGCAATTTTATTTATTTTTGTTATAGATGTTTCTCCTTTTTCCCCCCGTAGACACCCTCCTCCCCAACCCGCCTCCCACCCCTGTAAAAAGTTTCTTAAATACACATTTCTCTCAAAGAGAGAAAGGGGGAAAAGAAAGAAATAATGCAAGCCAGAAGACAATGGAATAACATATTTAAAGTTTTGAAGAAGAAGAAAACACCTATAAAGTTAGAATTCAATCCTAACAAAAATATCTTTCAAAAATGAAAGCAAAATAAAGACATTTTCCAGACAAACAAAAGCTGAGAGAATTTTTTGCTGGCGATCTTGCACACTATTAAAAATGTTAAAGGAAGTTTTTCGGGCCGAAGAAAATCATTCCCAGTGGAAGCTCAGATCTACACAAAGGAATGAAGAGGATAAGAAAGGGTAAAAAGTGGAGAAATAAAAAATACTTTTTTTATCAGATTTTAATTTATTTAAAAGACAATTAAATGTTTGAAGTAAAAACAATGTTTTATAGGATTTATAATATTTAGAAGTAAAATGTGGAAGTATAACAAGTAGAAGTACAGATTTTTAAAAGCCCAGTAATAGGAGGGAAAAAATGGAAGTATACTGTAAAGTTCTAATATCAATATGAGAGGAGTTATAAAATTATTTGAAGATAGATGGTGCTGTTAAAGATGTATATTATAAATCCTAGCGCAACCACTAAAAAAAATTAGGTATATCTAGTAAGCTACTAATCATCCAAGCACTCAAGTGTCTTATTAGTATTAGACAAAATAGATTTCACAGCAAGGGATATATATTTTAAGGAATGAAGAGTTTTTGGACAATGATAAGTGTGTCCATTTATCATAATTATATACCTAATAACAGAGTTTCAAAATACTTGAAGCAAAAACTGACAGAATTGGGAATAGAAATAGACAATTCACAATTACATAGTTGGATATTTCACCATTCCTCTTTCGTAGTTGATAGAGTAAGTGGACATATATTAAAGAAATTGCATATATGCGTATAAGTTCTTTGGCCTGTATCTTTCCACCCCCCTTCCCTCTGAGGTTTGTCAGTCTGTCCTACTTCCATGTCTCTGGATCTATTTTATCAGCTTATTTTGTTCATTAAATTCCACAAGTAAGTGAGACCATGTGATAACTTGTCTTACTCTGACTGGCTTGTTTCACTTAGCATAATACTCTCCAGGACCCTCCATGCTGTCTCAAAGGGTAAGAGATCTTTCTTTTTTCTTTTTTTTTTTTTTTTTACAGCTGCATAGCATTCCATTGTGTACATGTGGCACAGCTTTTTTATCCACTCATGTACTGATGGACACTTGAGCTGTTTCTAGGTCTTAGCTATTGTAAATAGCACTGCTATGAACATAGGGGTGCAATGCATAACCAGTGGACATAGATAACAGTGTGATGAAGGTGGGGGATCAGGAGTGGGGAGAAGGGTGTCAATGGGGGGAAAGAGGGACAGCTGTAATATTTTCAATAATAAAGATTTAAAAAAAAATTGAATCTTAATTTAAATTTTTCTGAAACAAAACCTCAAGACCCAGGTGGCTTCAGTGGTGAATTTTATCAAACTTTTAAAGAAGAAAATACCAGTGCTCTGTTTTAGTAAATGGAGGAGGAGGGCACATTTTCAAATCACTTATGGGACCAACCTTATCTTGGATACTGAAACCAAGCACAAGACACGACCTGTCCCTAATGAACATTGACATGTTCTCCTTGAACACGTACATAAGAATTCTTATCTAAATAATTGGAAATCAATTCCAGGAACTTACAAAAAGAATAGTATGTTATGACCAAGTGGGCTTTATTTCAGGAATCCAGTATTGATTTCACATCAAAATCAATTTTAATTAGCTGCCTTGGTGGAATGAAGAAGAAAAATCATGATCATCTTACAAGGTATAGAAAAAGCATTTGACAAAAGGCAATCTCATTTTGCATCTTGATACCTCATCAGACTAGAAATAGAAGGACCTTTCCTTAACCTACTAAATGATACACAGTTAACATGATATTTTCATGGTGAAGCTTTTGGTCTAAGCTTTCTCTCAAGGACCAAGGGCAAAATAACATTGTATTAGAAGTTGTAGTTAGTACAATAAAATGAGAAAAAAAATAAGCCATAGATATTTGAAAGGAAGATGATAAAAAAGTGCTTTTTTACAGACCACCTGATTATATACGTGGAAAACCCTAAACAACCCCCCCCCCCACTCAAGTAAGAGCAACTAGAATTAATACGTGAATATAGCAGGGTTGCAGGATATAAGGTCAATATACAATAATAGACAGCATTCTATATAAAAATATCATTTACAGTGGTACCCAAAAAATGAAAATGAAATAGGGATAAGTTTAACAAAATATGTGCAAGACCTAGGCACTGAAAAGTATAAAGTACTACTGAGAATTTAAAGACTCAAATAAACAGAGAATTCTACCATGTTCATGGATTAGAACAGCACATATTGCTGTACTCAAACCCCTACCTATGTTTTTCTTTTCTTTTTTTTTTACTTTTCAAAAATTTTTTTATTCTATTTTATCTCCCATCTCTGGAATGTAAATTCCCTCAACAGAAGGACTTTGTGTACTACAGTCAGTGCCAAGTATATAGTAAGTATGGTTTATTCTGCTGGGACACATTACTAGAATGTGAAGTAGCTCATAGACTATAGACACACACACACTATGCTTGTATTATTTTTCTATTACATCTTATAGTGTAGTTGGAAAAAGTTGAACTTGGCTTTGATTCTATCAGTTTCCCAGAACTTCTCATATCTCACACATTTCAAAAATTAAAATCAATGGAGTTATGGCATACAACAGAAGAAAAATAGATAATTTAATTGGGCTTCATCAAAATTAAAAACTTTTGTGTATCAAAGGATATTAAAATGAAAAGACAGCCTGGGTGGTGTGGCTCAGTGGTTGAGCATCAACCCATGCTCCAAGAGGTCGCCGGTTCGATTTCCAGTCAGGGCACATGCCCAGGTTGTGGGCCCAATCCCCAGTGGGAGGCATGCAGGAGGTGGCCAGTTGATGTTCTCCCTCATCGATGTTTCTGTCTCTCCCTCTCCCTTCCTTTCTCTCTAAAATCAGTAAAGGGAAAAAAAATTTTAAAAACAAAGGATTATAGGTATGTGATTCTTACTTCTTTTCCTGGTGTGGTGAAAACATTGATTTTTCACTTGTTAAAAACCACAGATATGATCATTTAGCTGTAAGTTGTTAAACTTTGGTTGTATAGAGTTCATTATATAGGTTGTTTCTGCTTGCATTAATTACTATGTATTGATATGTCTATGGAAGCCAAGCCTTGGAAAACTGACATTTATAGTGGCTAGAAGTTACAGTTATTCCTCTTGCCACTGGATGGTGCTTCTGCAACATCATTAAGGCGAATATTTGGGCTGATATTGTTTCTCACTTTCCTGAGCAGCTGAAAATTGATAAGTGAGTTAGACCTGCAGTAAATTGAAATACTTGTTTGAACTGGGTCCCAGGAATCTGTTAAAAAAAAAAAAAAGTGGGGTTTTCTCTATTTTTTTATATAAGCAAAACCTAAAAAAAATCATTGTTTGGATCAAACACTGACTTCTAGTCTATAGTAATTTAGCAAATGATAGTGTTGCAGAAGAATCTGATTATTACTCCTGGCAGAATCTTAAAGGGTGGTAAGTTTTTCTAGCTTTTCTTGGCAGCTGAGCTGTTGATTTTTCTCTAATCTTTAAATTTTATCAAAAGCCTTTTTACTCTACTTTGAGTTTTTCCATACATAGGTGTGTTTATTTTGGGGGGGTGTGGGAAGTACATGCTGGAGTGTCTATTAATATACTAGGTACAGATTTTAGAAGTCAGAAAGTACTTCAAGGCTTATGACAATAGCAGCAGCAGCAACAAATCCTTGCCCCATACCCACCTGTGTTATATTTCCCAAACATTTTTTGGCCCTTTCTTCAAACCCCATATTCTCTAGTCATACACTTTTAAGTAAAAAACAAAACAAAACAAAAAACAAACAAAAAGTCGGCTGCATCTCCAGCATTTGAATTACGCTTTTGCATCTTTCCAGCTCTCAGACAGACAGCCCTGGAGATGCTTCTGGAAGTAATATCACCATGGCCGCCCAAGGAGAACCCCCAGTTCAGTTCAAACTTGTATTGGTTGGTGATGGTGGGATTGGGAAAACTGCATTTGTGAAACATCATCTCACTAGTGAATTTGAGAAGTATGTAGCCACCCTGGGTATTGAGGTCCATCCCCTTGTGTTCCACACCAACAGAGGGCCTATTAAGTTCAATTTTTGGGTACAGCAGGCCAGGAGAAGTTCGGTGGACTGAGATGGCTGTTACATCCAAACCCACTGTGCCACTATAATGTTTAATGTAACTTCGGGAGTTACAAGAATGTGCCTAACTAGCATAGAGATCTGGTACACAGGTGTGTGAAAACATCACCATTGTTTTGTGTGGCAACAAAGTGAATACTAAGGACAGGAAAGTTAAGGCAGAATCAGTTGTCTTCCACTGAAAGAAGAATCTTCAGTACCATGACATTTCTGCCTAAAGTAACTAAAATTTTGAAAAGCTCTTCCTCTGGCTTGCTAGAAAACTAATTGGAGACCCTAACTTGGAGTTTGTTGCCATGTCTGCTCTTGCCCCACCAGAGGTTGTCATGACCCAGCTTTGATAGCACAGTATGAGTGCGATCTAGAGGTTGCTCAGACCAGAGTTCTCCCGGGTGAGGATGACAACCTGTGAGAAAGGGAAGCTGGAACCCAGCTTTTTTTTTTTTTTTTATCCTCACCCGAGGACATTTTTTCATTTTTTGTTCAGATAGAGTGGGAGGGAGAGAGAGGAAGAGAGAGAGAGAGAAACATCGACGTGAAAGGGACACATCGAGTGGCCGCCACCCGCACGACCAACCAGGGCCGGGGACAAACTGCAACCGAAGTACATGCCCTTAGCGGGAACCAAACCCGGGTCTCTCTGGACCGCAGGCCGACGCTCCAACCGCTGAGCCAAACCGGCCAGGGCTGGAACCCAGCTTTTATAGGCAACTGTCCTATGATGTCAGTGGTTAGCGTGTTTGCCACTTTATTATAGAGCTAAGCAGCATCTGTGCTTAATCTTTGGGATGCTGAAAGAGATGAATGGACTTCGGAGTGAATGTGGCAGTTAAAAAATACCTTCATTTTTTTGGACCTACATATTTAGCTGTTTTGGAATGCAGTTGTTCCCTTACTGAGTTTCAACTGTAAGACTGCTGCAATTGCCTGGCCGGTGTGATGCAATGGATTGAGTGTCATCCCATGGATTGAGAGGTCCTGGTTCAATTCCTGGTCAGGACACATGCCCCGGGGTTGCGGGCTCAGTCCCCAGTGGGGGTGTGCAGGAGGCAGCTGATCGATGTTTCTCTCTCACATTGATGTTTCTCTCTCTCTCTCTCTCCCTTCCTCTCTCTCTAAAAAATCAATAAAAAACATATTTGGGGAAAAAAGACATCTTTTTGCATTTGGATTCTAGTGTTGCTGCGAAGAAGTTTTGAAAAGTTCAGCATTGTCATTCTTGATTATTCAAGCTAGTTTGTTTCTTTAGCCTCGTTTGTTTCTTTGAAAGCTTTTATAATGTGTTTATTCCTGGTGTCTTGAAATTTCATGATGTTATTACTTGGTATAGATCTTGTTTTATTCATTATGCTAGGCACTTGATGATGGATCTTTTGGTCTGAAATATTCTTTTTGTTCTCTTAAGTTGCATAATTTTTAAATTATTTCCTATATGTCGTTTTATCTGTTCTCTCTTAAGGATGAAGTATCTGTATGTCTACTGAGGTACCCTTTTAATTTCTCTAGAAAACATCATTTGACTGTTTATTCAACAAATACTTTTTGAATTCCAGCTTATACGTCAGGCATAGCTCTAGGTCCTGAGAATTTAACTGAATTAAACAGATAAAAATCCCTGTCCTTGTGGATCTTCTATTTTGGCAAAAGGGGACAGATAATGAACACTGGAATAAGTAAATATGTACAATATATTTGAGGAAAAACCGGTAATGAAGATTGGAGCGTGGCCATAGAGGTAGACACACCAGGAGAGTTTTTGTGCAGAAAAGAGTGAGGAATTGCTTCAACTACTGTTAATTATTTTGAGGATAGATGAGGTGAGATTGAGAGAGAAACTCAAGGAGTCTAAGATGTGGTTTCTATCTTAAACAATTAGGTAGGTGGCTTTAAAACAGCTTAAAGTCTTAGAAGTTTTCCTGCTGTACCTAGTTTCCATTCCAAAGGGTTTAGAGTTTTCAGACTATATCCTAATTTCATCTTTCTTCAGAAAAGTTTTCTGAAATGGTATTTGTTGTCAGGTTTGTCATTAGGATTAATTAACAGATTGTATGCCTAACTGGAATAGTCTTGTTCAGAATTGGTCTTGACCATCAGGCCATTTTAGGATGATTTTCTCAATAATTCCTAGAGAAACAAAAATATAGACTGTTGAAGTAAGAAACGTTCAAACCTATAAAGAATTTTTATGAATTTATTTATGCCAAAACTCATGACAAAGTAAGATCTCATATGCTTCAGAGAATAACAGTTTTGCAGTTTCTTTTATGTATTGAGATTAAGGAGGGAATTTAAGGAAGATTATGAAGGTGGGAGAAAGCAAGGTGGGATTATATTAGAGGATAGTTGAGATTATGTGTGAGATCTCTTGAGGGTGGTCAGGCTTTAGAGGGAGGGGCCTGAAAAGAGGCATTTCAAAGGTGTGTTAACCTAGATGGACAGAAACAATCGACAGGGCTTGTTTAGGCAAAGACGAGCCTTTTATTGAAGAAGGTATATGTCTGGGTCATGACTACCCACCATGACCTGCCCATTAGGAATTGATGATCAGGTCACCCTGTGAGATCCATTCCATAGAACCCCTTTTTGGTTCACAGACATAGACAGATGTTTATAAAAACCCAGGCAAGCCCTGGCTGGTTTGGCTCAGCGGTTAGAGCGTCAGCCTGCGGTCCAGAGAGACCGGGGTTCGGTTCCCGCTGAGGGCACGTGCCTCGGTTGGGGTTTGTCCCCGGCCCCTGGTTGGGTCGTGTGGGAGGCAGCCACTCGATGTGTCCCTTTCACATCGATGTTTCTCTCTCTCTCACTCTCTCTCTCTCTCTTCCTCTCTCTCCCTCCCACTCTATCTGTACAAAAATAAAGGAAAAATGTCCTCCAGTGAGGATTAAAAAAAAAAAAAACCCAGGTAAGTGAAGACAGTCTGAGGCTGTAGACATTGTAATCTGAGGTTTATAAATGTCAGGCAAGTGGCCCTTTTTTCTTTGGGTATGGCGAACATAATGGGGCTAAGCTGAAGATTTTGGTTGGTTAAAGAGCAGATTCTGGGGGACCTGCAGTACTTTTGCATAATGTATTTTGAAGCTCAGTATTATTAGATTCATAAACATTTAGTATTTTTATACCTTCTTAATTAATTGATCCCTTTGTCATTATGAAATGACCCTTTTTATCCCTCATGGGTTTTTTTGCTCTATGGGCTATGAAGGCTATATTTTTTCCCACTAAGAAACATCTTTTATTCCTATGCCATATATATTTTATTTTATTTATTTTTTTTTTTTTATTATTTTCTTCTTTCCTGAGTGCAATTCATTTTCTATTAACAAATAGATACCTAGAATTTGAACATTTCATCAGCAGGGGCATTCATAATGTTACAGATCTGGAAAGGATCAGAGAACAAGTTCAGCTGAAGCAGCCAAATGGACAGTATGATTCTGAAAATGACTATCCAGCCCGGGGAGCTTCTATGGAGGCAAAGCAGGGAACAAGGAGCTGGCAGAGGTGCATGAGCTGCTGGGAGGCCGGGTGTGAGGACAAGGTCTCAGGGACTCACAAAGCTATTTTTTGCCACATAGGTTGGAAGGCCACTGGCCAGGGCCTAGTGATCAGCCGGAGGTGTGGGGATGACCTTAATGTCTTCCTTGCCTTGCAGGATGTAATCAGTGCCTTCACGGCCGTCGGGTGTGCGTGGGCCTGAGTACGGCTGGGCTTCTCCCATCAGGACAGGCCACACGTCAAGGAATTCCTTCTACTTGGTCATGTCCAGGAGGCCCACCGAGTATTGGTTGCAGTTCAGATAGGCCCGCATGGTGTAGAGGGTCTTGTGGAACTGTCTCTCGATGTCTGTCAGCTCCTCAAACACTTTATTGGCCGACCACAGCAGCACCAGTCTCCATGTGGCTTCTTTAATTTTGTAGTTGTAAGACTTCCATTCAGCTCAATTTCAGGCGTTTTTGAAGGATGTTTGATCTGTAGTTCAGTTGTAATTTTGATGTGGTTGTGGGAGGAGGCGAGGACCACGTTTACCTACGCCACCATCTTGACTGGAATTGCCATATATATTTTAAATTGTATTTTTTATTTCTAATTGTAAGAACTCTTTTTATATAGCTATTTCTTCTACCATCTTGGATCTTATATTACCACTCAGGTTTAAAATTGGACACATTTGCTTAGAATTGCATACTTGGTAAATATCCAGAGCCAAACATACACAAACAGATTTTAAAAGTGTTTTACTCCAGTTAATTTTAGTATAGCCCAGTTCAGAGCCAGATACAATTTACCTTTTTTTTTTTTCTATGTTGTAGGAATAGACTTTAAAATCAAAACAGTTGAATTACAAGGAAAGAAGATCAAGCTACAGATATGGTAAGTGATGCTAATTTACTCACTTTATGTATATAGTAGAATGCCAAGTCTGAAGGTCTTGTCACCTATTTAGATTCTGTTAAAATTCCCTTTCTAAAGCCAGCAATCAGGTGACCTCCTTTTAGTGAAGTAAAATATTATTGCCTCAGACTTTGGAGTCCATGAGATCTGGCTGAGTATTTTACTTTTTCCACTTACTATATGAACTTGGGCAAGTTACATACCCACTATGAGCCTCTTATATCTTAATATGAAAAATGGAGATATACTACTTATCTCAAAAGATTGGTATAAGGATTTCATGAAATAATCTATATAAAGCACAATACTTTGCTCACACTCAGTGTGAAAAGTTAATATAATCCTGATACTCTGACAGGCTTAAGCTAAAATACTTATTTTCTTTAATGTGTTTATAACTTTTTTATAGGCATTATTTTTATTAGTTTTTATATTGTTTGCCCTCCCCATAGAAGTATAGTAAAATTCTTTAAATCTGTATCAAGTATGAATCATAGACTTTATCATTACAATAGTAATTTTCAGTGAATATTAAGTGGTTTACATATATTATGTTTTAACCCATTAAATATTCACAGTGATCCTGTGAGATGTTACTTTTTTTAAGCCTTATAGTAAACTGTACATATTTCAGGTGTACAAAGTGGTAAGTTTTGATGTGTATAAACCTGTGAAGCCATACCACAATCAAGATAATGAACATATTCATCATGTCAAAAGTTTCCTCAAGCCTCTTTGTAATCTCTCCTTCATCCCTACCCCTGGTCCCCAAGCAAACACTCCTCTGCTTTCTGTCACTGTTGACTAGTTTCCATTTTCTAATACTGTACATAAATTCAGTCATATAGTGGTTTGTTCTCCCCACCCCATCTTTTGGGGGCAGGGCTTGTCTGACTTCTTTTACTCAGTATAATTAGTTTTGAAAATTATGATTTTATGTGTATCAATAAGTTCATTACTTTTTATTTCTGAGTAGTATTCCATTTTTGGTATATCACAACCTGTTTATTCACCATAAAGCTACTACAAATCTTTGTATGAACATATGCTTTATTTTCTCTTGGATTGTTCCTATTTTATAGATAATGAAACAGAGGCATTTTGACATAATTTAACCAAGGTCTTACAGCCTAGAAATGACAGAGCTAGAATCCATTACTTGCTCAGAATGTAAAGTTAAGAGTGGCATTCTTTTTTTTTTAATCCTCACCTGAGTATATTTTTCCAATTATCTTCAAATAAAGTGGGAGGGAGGAATGAAGGGAGAGAGAGAGAGAGAGAGAGAAACATGGATGTGAGAGGAACACATCGACTGGTTGCCTCGCGCATGACCCTCACCAGGACCAGGACGAACTGCAACCGAGGTACATGCCCTTGACCAGAATCGAACCCCTGACTCTTTGGTCTGTGGGCCGATGCTCCAACTGCTGAGCCAAACCTGCCAGGGCAAGAGTGGCATTCTTAACTGTTACATTGCCTTCTCTGTAAATAGTGCAGTTTGTTCAGGTTTTGATGCTCTTTCTAGTTACTATCATTTTCTTTCTTCATTACCAGTCAGTTGTGTTAAATTTGAATTCATGTCATCTTGGGTTTCACTGTAATAGGACCTATCATACAATGGTTGTGAGGATGAATAATACATGTAAAGCACTTAGAGCAGTGTCTGGTATGTAATTAATGTTCAATAAATCATAACTGTTATTATTTGGGAATTACCCAGTATGAGTATAGAACCCAAGAATAATAACATTTTATTTTAGGATATAAGCAGAGGAGGAAGTTAGCAAAGGAGATTGAAAAACCATAGTTGGAGAGTTAGAAGGAGAAATAGGGGAGAACAATGTCTCAGAATCTAAAAGACAGTTTCAAAAAGTTAGGAACTCCGTTTTAAAGGAAGCTAATAATTAGAAGTAGGTTATGTTTAACCAGAATGTCTTTATTTCCTGACCGTGTAATTAGAAGTATAATCTTTATGACATCTTTAGAATTTAAATAAAATCTAAACATTCTAAAATGTTTCCTAAATTTAATGAAACATAACCCACTTGATGATCATTGATTTTTCCTTACTTTAACTGAGAAATAACTCAGCAAATGAACTATGCCTCATATTCTTTTTCATTATAATTAAAGCTAATCTCGAAGGAAGAAAGGATGTCAGTTATTCTGAATTTCAACCAGCTCTGCCCACTTTTTTTTTCTTTTTAAAGCCCTATGCCTTATCCCCATAATGGTTTGTGTTCCAAGCTTCTAGGCTCTGCCACACTGATTGGCTCTATTCTCAACAGTATGTCCTGTGTACACACTTTAAGCCAATAATTTTCCAACTTTTTTAACAGTAAGAGATAGATTTTACATCGTGGCTCTCTGTGACTTTATACATGTATATGTGTGTGTAACAGAAACAAAAATGTACAAACCTATCCCAGCTGGTGTGGCTTAGTGGATTGAGCATCATCCCATGGACTGAGCAGTCCCCATTCGATTCCTAGTTAGGCACATGCCCAGGTTATGGGCTCAATCCCCAGTGAGGAATGTGCAGGAGGCAGCTGATCAATGTTTCTCTCTCACATAGATGTTTCTATCTCTTTCCCTTCCCCTCTCCCTAAAACAAAATCAATAAAAACATATTTTTTAAAAAGTGTATAAAACTATTTTTTCCAGATATATTTTTCTTTATATAATATATAAAACCTTTGCCCTACTAAATTTTCCCTGTTCTTCCTTCTACACTCTAAACTTTCTCTTTTTCTGTTTCTTGACTTCGTGGTTTTAAACATTTCCCCCCTCTTGTTATCATTGTAGTCCCTGTAGCTTTTATTTTTTATTTTTTTATATTATTTTTTTTATCCTCATCCGAGGACATTTTTGCATTTATCTTCAGATAGAGCAGGAGGGAGAGAGAGAGAAACATCAACGTGAGAGAGACACATCGAGTGGTCGCCACCCACACGACCCCAACCGGGGCCGGGGACAAACTGCAACCGAGGTACGTGCCCTTAGCAGGGACTGAACCTGGGACTCTCTGGTCCGCGGGCGACGCTAAGCCAAACCGGCCAGGGCAGTCCCTGTAGCTTTTAGAAATAAACAGTAACAACTAACATTTGTTTTTATTTATTTATTTATTTTTAAAAATATATACATATATTTTTAAATCCTCACCCAAGGATATTTTTCCATTTATCTTCAGATAGAGTGGGAGGGGGAGAGAGAGAGAAATATTGATGCAAGAGAAATACATTGATTGGTTGCCGCTGCGCGCCCCCCCCCCCCCCACCCCACCCCCGCACGACCTCAACCAGGGCCAGGGACAGAACCGAAACCGAGGTACGTGCCCTTAACCACGACTCCTTGGTCCGAGGGCCAATATTTTTTTATTGATTTTTTAGAGAGAGAGAAAGGGAGGGGGAGAGAGAGATGGAAACATCAGTCGGCTGCCTCCTGCATGCCCCATGCTGGGGATCAAGCCTGAAACCCGAGCATATGCCCTGACCTGAAATCGAACTTGGACCTCTCAGTCCATGGGACAAAGCTCAATCCACTGAATCACACCAGCTGGGATAACATTTGTTTTTGAAAAGAAAGACTTCCTTAGAAGGTGATCTTTTGGAACAGTAAGTTCTTCCATGTGGCCTTCACGATTATCTAGAAAAGATTTCTACTATACCTATATAACTCAAGTGTAGACCGAAATGGTAACATTTCTAATTTAGAGTTGTTTAAATTTTAGACATTTTTTAATAGACCCTCTTTCAGGTAAAACACTAAAGAAGGAAATTTTGATCTAATTTAGATTTTCGTGTATACAACTGGCTGCTTTTAATTTGAAATATCCATCTGTGATTGAGTTTTAGGTTTAGAAACTTCAGTCTGTGCTAAAGCTTTGTCTTATTTATTTATTTATTTATTTATTTATTTATTTAATCCTCACCTGAGGACATTTTTTGCATTCACCTTCAGATAGAGCGGGAGGGAGAGAGAGAAACATCAATGTGAGAGAGACACATCGAGTGGTTGTCACCCACACGACCCCAACCAGGGCTGGGGACAAACTGCAACCGAGATACATGCCCTTTACGGGAACCAAACCCAGGACTCTCTGGTCCACGGGCCAACGCTCTAACCGCTGAGCCAAACCAGCCAGGGCTGTCTTATTTTTTAAAAAGTATCTATGTTTAGCCCGGCTGGTGTGGCTCAGTGGTTGAACGTCAACCCATGCACAAAGAGGTCACCTGTTCAATTCTTGGCCAGGGCACTTGCTCAGGTTGTGGGCCAAATCCCCAGTGGGGGACATGCAGGAGGAAGCCAGTTGATGTTCTCTCATCCATGTTTCCATTTCTCTCTCCCCCTCTCCCTTGCTCTCTCTCTAAGAATTAAAAAAGAAAAAAAATTTTTCAAAAAAAAAAAATGTATATATATATATGTTTAAAACAAGAATAATTTATTCTGAAATGTTCATTTAGTTTTGTTGAGATACAACTCATGGCTCATTAATGTCTTATTTTTCTTTATTCAAATTATCTTCCCTTCTTGTTTTCTTCCCAGGAGTCTTTTAGTCTATCTGTTGCATAAGGGTGGAGATGGGTCTCATTATGGCCAAAGCACATGTCTATAGGCCTAAAATTAACTTGTTTGGCTGATAGAGAAGTCTCCGCAGGTTTTAAAATCCCAGATTTCTAGAATGTTCCACCATAGTATCTTTTGTTATCTACATTTTCTTTTCTTTTTTATTAATCCTCACCTGAGGATATTTTTCCATTGATTTTTAGATAGAAGGGAGGGAGAGAGAAACGACAATATAAGAGAGACATCCATTTGTTGCCTCCTACACAACCTTGACTGTGGCCAGGATGGAACTTGAAACCCAGGTATGTACCCCTGAGATATCTTAGTGCCCCTGAGATTCCCAAGGGCCAGTGCTCTTAGCTGCTGACCCAAACTGATCAGGGCAACTATCTACATTTTCCATAGAGTAGCGGGTCCTGCCAGGAAAACAGCCATAGTGAGTTATTTCAAGTCAGCCTTTTCTTTTTTTTTTTTACTTTATTGAATTTAGACAGAGAGGAAGTGAGAGGGAGAGAGAGATAGAAACATCGATGAGAGAGAACATCGATTGGCCGCCTCCTGCATGCCCCGCACTGGGGATCAGGCCCACAACCTGGGCATGTGTCCTGACCGGGAATCGAACTGGCGAACTCTTGGTGCATGGGTCGATCCTCAACCACTGAGCCACACCGGCCGGACAAGTCAGCCTTTTCTTTTCTTTCGTTCCTTCTTTCTTTTTTATAAGGGGAGGGGGGGGGGGGTCAGAAATGCTTGCCACAGTCACCAAAAATTTTTAGTGTCCCATTGTAGAAGAATTAACCCTTTACCTTCATAAGGTGCCAGAGACTTGGGAGTCATTCTTTCCATTCCCTTTTAAGCCCAACATGCATTTTAGCAAACTTCCACAGTGTATCTAGAATCCATGTACAATTTGCCATCTTCATTGTTATCCAACCTAGTTGAAGCCACTATTACTTCTTCTTTGAATGATCTTAACAGGTCATTTTTCCCTTTGCCTTCTTCCAGTAATTTTTCCACATAACAGCCAGAGTAACCTTTTTCAAGTCTAAATCTGGTCATGGTTGTCATTCCTTCCCCTATTTATAACCGTTTTAAATTTCCATTGCATTTCAAATGAAAGTCCAAATTCCAAATCCAAATTTGTTGCCATAGTTTACAGAGTGGGTTCCTGCCCACCTTTCTGACCTCATTTTGTGCTCCTTTGTGTATATAGTTTCTGGCTCCAATTGATCTCCTTTTAATTCCATGAAAGTGGTAAATTCTTTTCCAATTTAAGACTTGTACATGCCCTATAGATCTCCCTGAACCCCCTAATCTCCCACTTCCTCTGGACTGTAGCTAGACTGAACATTCTGAAGTACCACTCTATTCCAGAGGCTTCCCATTTCAGTAAAAATACAATTTGAAAACTCCTTGTTCTGGCTACTGTCCCTTCTAACCTCATCTCTCACCAGCTTTGCTCCAGTTACTTATGGCCATTTTTTCCCTCCCTTGACCATGCCAAACATGGTCCCATTTCAGGGCCTTTGTGTATCAACTGTTCCTTCTGCTTGAAATGCTTTTCATCAGATGTTTGCCTGCTGTCTTCTCTCATTCAGATTTCAATTCATTGTTACTCTCTGAGAGAGCCTTTGCATGATAACTAGCTAAAGTAGCCCAGTCCTCCTAGCACTATCACATTTATCCTAGTTTATCTTTGTCATAGTTTATTTTAGTATCTAAACTTACTGTATTTTAAAAATTTATTCCTTATTGTCTGCCCACTAAAATGTAAGCTTTTTGAGGGTGGGGTCTCATCTGTCTAATTTGTGGTTATATAACCACTACCTAGAACAGAGCCTGGCAAATGTAGACGCTCAATAAATATTTGTTGACTGAATGACTTTGGTTAATTTCTGTTCATTTTTCTCACTCACCTTAAGCATCACCTATATAGAGAGGACCACCCTGATTATTTTATCTAGATTACTTCCTCCCTTACCCTATTCTTCATCATGCTTTTGACTTTTTTAAAATAAAGATAATAATTTAAACTCATGGTGTTTTGGATGTAGAGAAATTGCATATCTATGAGGAAATCCAGATCTTGTTAAAGTAAAACTCAATCTGAGAAATTTGACATCCTAATTTAAATTTGGAGTCTGACTTACAGAGCAGATTGATGTTGTCTCTGGCCTGTTCATTGCTGTCACTGCCCAGACTAAAAATAACTGTCATAATAGCAGCTAGAGTACACAGCTTCCCTGACCCTGTGTGTGGGACTAACAATGAAGGAAATAAGCTATTTTAGTTGCTAGGAACATGTCACTCCTTTTATAATATGTTAGTGGGGAAAATATTCTCAGCTGTGTATCTATCATTTTATGTAAGGAAAATTCTGTCATCATTGGTTTATAATGTCAGAAACCTGATTATTATACATAGGCTTAGAAGAAAACAATTTTAATAGAGAAAAATCAAGTGAGTAGTTTTATAAACAGACTTAAAAACCTGTATTATGGTGACAAAAAGATATTGTGAACATATTCAATGTTTAATTGCTCTTTAGACATTTAACATCTGCTTTTATTGGAATCAACCTGTTGTCCTTAGACCTGGGTGTACTAGGAAAACCTAAAAATAATTTGACCATGAATAAGCAGCTGTGGCTGTTTTTAGCCCTGGGCAAAGGGTCACCAATTAGCCTAGAACTAGTGAGGCAAGGGCTCTGTTTTGGTTTGAAGTATATTGTTGATTGCCTTAACAGTTGTTATGGGCTGGTATAATGAGAATCCAGGAAAAGGATAATTTGTGATCAAGGAGTCAAGGAGTCATATTATCTTGTGGGGTGAATACAGTGATGTTGAAAAGTGTCCAAGTATGAAATTTATAAATGAAAGTAGGATATAGAAAACTTTAAAAATCTTAACAGGGAGAGCATATACAAAGAGGGAAGATATTTGGGTGTAAGAGATTTTGGAAGGTGTTTCAATATCTTTTATATTGGTATTTTGTAATCAACCAGTATTGTAATATAAAACTCTCCAGGTGCTGCTGATTTAGACTAATTGCTTTTGGGGTGTGTGCTTTCTTGGTGGAGAATTTAGTCATAGATTTGACACTGAAATGTGTGTATAATTTGCTAATTGTGTAAGGTGAATGAATGGGGAAGAACGAAGCATATATAATAGCTAGACAATGATGGGGGTGGTGTTCATACCGGAGTTCAGTGTTAGATCTCCCTTAATTGTTATTACTTATGACAAAAATTGAAATGAAAGTTTTCTATTCCTCCTACACTATAGCTGTTTGGCACTACTGGAAGCCCACGTCCTATACACACTTTGTCTTGGATAAGTAAATTTCCAGTCTAGATTTTAAGTAGGAAACTTAAACCTCTCTCTGAGGGGATAGAATTATTAGTTAATTTATACTTTTTACCAGTTCAAAAAAGAACTAAACTGTTTCTACTGTAATGAGACAATTTTTTTATTTTTTATTTTTTATCCTCACCCAAGGACATTTTTGCATTTATCTTCAGATAGAGTGGGAGGGAGAGAGGTGGGAAGAGAGAGAGAGAGAGAGAGAGAGAGATAGAGAGAGAGAGAGAGAGAGAGAGAGAGAGAAACATCCATGTGAGAGAGACACATCGACTGGTCGCCACCCACACAACCCCAACCGGGGCCAGGGACAAACTGCAACCGAGGTACGTGCCCTTACGCTGAATCCGGGACTCTCTGGTCCGCAGGCTGACGCTCAACCCAGTGGTTCTCAACCTGTGGGTCACGACCCCTTTGGGGGTCGAACGACCCTTTCACAGGGGTCGCCTAAGACATAACAGTAGCAAAATTACAGTTATGAAGTAGCAACGAAAATAATTTTATGGTTGGGGGTCACCACAATATGAGGAACTGTATTAAAGGGTCACAGCATTAGGAAGGTTGAGAACCACTGAGACTAGAGTCTAACCACTGAGCCAAACTGGCCAGGGCTTTTTTTGTCATGAAAGTATTTATATATTACACCTGATTTAAGGCACTTTGTGACTAAATAGGTAAGATTAATAAAACCTAAAATAAAACTTTGAAATTGAGAAAAATGCCCTGGCCGGTTTGGCTCAGCGGTTAGAGCATCGGCCTGCGGTCCAGAGAGACCCGGGTTCGGTTCCCGCTAAGGGCATGTGCCTCGGTTGCAGTTTGTCCCCGGCCCTGGTTGGTCGTGCGGGTGGCAGCCACTCGATGTGTCCCTTTCACATCGATGTTTCTCTCTCTCTCTCTCTTCCTCTCTCTCCCTCCCACTCTGTCTGAACAAAAAATGAAAAAATGTCCTCGGGTGAGGATAAAAAAAAAAAAAAAGAAAAAAGAAATTGAGAAAAATGGAAGCTATAAATATACTATCTCTAAAGGACAATTCATTTTCTATGGTTGCTTTGTAAAATTTACCTACAAACTTCTTGGCGACCAAGGCAACAAAAGGAGCAGGGAGGGAGGGTTACTCACAATAAATTACATTATTCTTTACAAAAATAATGTAAAGAAAGGGGGAAAACAGATTATAACATACAGAATAAATTTTCATAGAGCTACTTTTTGTAATGATTCTTAATAAGTTGATATAATGTTAAAGGTAATGGCGATAAAAATTATAGTCTAAGAATGTAAATAAATATATAAATACAAATACATATGGGTGTATGTGTGTGTAGCCTCTTACTGTTTTAACATGATTTAAGGATACAACCTAGAAGAATTGGTAACATATTTCTTAGATGGGTTTTCTTTTTAATATATATTTTTTAGAATTATATTTTTAAAATTGTTAACAGTATTACAGATGTCTCCCACTTCCCCCTCCTTTAGATTGTTTTTCTTTTTCTTTTTTTTCAAATATATTTTTATTGGTTTCAGGGAGAGGGAGAGAGAGCTAGAAAGATCGATGACAGAGAAACATCAATCGCTGCCTCCTGCATGCCCCCCTGCTGGGGATTGAGCCCACATTCCAGGCATGTGCCTGACCGGGAATCGAACCAGCAACCTTCCTGGTGCATGGAACAACACTCAACCACTGAGCCACACCAGCTGAGCTAGATGGTTTTTCCTTTTCTTTTTTCTTTTAAATCCTCACCTGAGGATATTTTTCCATTTTTTAAATCTTCAGACCGAGTGTGAGGGAGAGAGAGAGACACTTCGACTCAAGAGAGACACATTGATTGGTTGCCTCCCTCATGACCCCGACCAGGGCCCAGACCAAACCAAAACCAAGGTACATGCCCTTGACTAGAATCGAACCCGCGACTCTTTGGTCCACGGGCTGACGCTCTATCGCTGAGCCAGACCGAGGCTAGATGGTTTTTCTTAAATGACATTTCTTTAGGCAGTTTTTTGGAAAGGTATTGCATTACCTCCTAACTCTGTTTCTTGCACACACACCTGTTTTCAACACAGTAGACAGATAGTTCTTTTTTTTTTTATCCTCACCTGAGGACATTTTTGCATTCATCTTCAGATAGAGTGAGAGGGAGAGAGGGAGGAAGAGAGAGGGAGAAACATCGATGTGAGAGAGACACACCGACTGGCTGCCACCCACATGACCCCAACCGGGGCCGGGGGCAAACTGCAACCAAGGTACGTGCCCTTAGTGGAAACCGAACCCGGGTCTCTCTGGACTGTGGGCCGACACTCTAACCACTGAGCCAAACCGGCCAGGGCCAGATAATTCTTTTTCATTTTATTTTATTTATTTTCTCTATTGATTTTTAGAGAGGGAGAGAGAGAGAGAAACATCAATGAGAGAGAGCATTGATTGGCTGCCTCCTGCATGCCTCTCACTGGGGATTGGGCCCACAGCCTGGGCATGTGTCCTGAATGGGAATTGAACTGGCGACCTCTTGGTGCATGGGTTGATGCTCAACCACTGAACTACACCAGCTGGGCATGAACAAATACGTTGAGATGAGATGAATAAGTGACAGTGCTGAGATTCTCCTTAAAAAATTGAAAAGTCCATCCATGTCTTTAACTTGTCTAAATAAAACATTATATTTTAGCTTTATACAGAAATGGGCTCCAGGCAAAGCCTGGGTTTTCTTGTGAAGCAGCTTTGAGTACAGCTTAAACACAGACAGATATTAACTTGAGAGAGCTCTGAATATTATAGAGCATCTGCAAAGGATGGTTTTGACTTAGAACATTTTGAAAATTAAATTTTGTTACATATAATAATAATGTGTTTTTGCATATCTTTATAGTATAGATTACTTTGGTGTTATCTAAAACAAATAAATTAATAGAATTTTACTTTATCTATCCCTCCTAATTGTTTGTGAATGGAAAAATAAACCACAAAGATTCAGGGAGGTTGAATGCCTTCAAGGTCACCCAGCTGAAAGGATTAGAACCTGAGGATGAACTTGGATAGATCTCAGTGGCATTATGCTGAAAGAAGTGAAAACCATTTCAAAAGGTTGCATGTCACATGATTCCATTTATATAACATTCCGGAAATGACAATTATAGAAATGGAAAACCTTATTGGCCAGGGTATAGGGACTGTAGTGGTTAGAAGGGTTATGCAACAGTTTTTTTGTCTTGTTTGTGATGGTGACTACACAAATCTATACATGTAAAATTCCAGGGAACTAAACATGCATGCACACACACAGGAGCACATGTAAAAAAGTGATCTCTAAAGTCTGTAGATTGTACCAATGTCAGTTTCTGGGTTTGATCTTATAAAATGATCTAAGATAGTACCATTGGGGAAAGCTGGGTGAAGGGTACACAAGACTTCTTCGTACTGTTTTGTAACGTCCTGTGAGGCTATAATTATTTTAAATAAAAGTTAAAATAAGTTTGCTAGGAAGGAGAACAGAGAAATGCAGTTAGTTGGAGGGATGTGGGGTTGAGAGTGGGTGTTTTTGTTTTGTTTTAATTTTGCTTTTTAAGAAAAGATGGGGATACAGAAACATGTATATGTACTAATGAGGATGAAAACAGGAAGAAATTGGTGTTCAAATGAGGGAAAAATCACAGGAGCAAAATATATGTCTTAAATCATTAGTTTGAAGACATTGAAAAATACTATTTACTTACTTCTATGTCTCGTTATTTATAAATAAGATTATCTTTACAACTCTTTGTTAATGATTCTAAAGGGAAATGTGGCTATACTACAGTGTAGTCCTTTAATGTTTTAAAATTCCACATGCTTTTGTATAACATTATGGAGCTAGATCACAAAGAAATTGGAATTCTAAGAGTTTTTATCACACCTACTGTTTTTTAATTGATTTTAGAGAGAGGAAGGGAGAAGGGAGAAAGAGAAACATTGAATGGTGCCTCCTTTATGTGCCCTGACCAGAGACTGAACCCCCAACCTGAGTGTATGCCCTGACCGGGAATTGAACGCAAGACCCTTTGGTGCACAGGACGATGTTTCAACTGAGCCATATGGGCCAGGGCTACTGGTGTTCATTTTTAAATAACTTTTAAGAGTTTTATGTATCACTTTTTACTGTTTTCCTTTACAGTTTTTCATTCACTATAGGTAGGTCATTAATTTTCTTTGACTAAAAAGTTGTATATATTATGAATAACCATTTAGGTTTACCATTTAAGAATTAAATGAGTGGTGGTTCTATTTTGTGTTGTGGCATATTTCTGTCTTACCGAAACTACTCTACTGTTTCACCTTTTATCTAGAATTAGTAATCTCAAAATGCTCAATACAAATTATTGTTGTTTATTTCAGGGATACGGCAGGCCAGGAGCGATTTCACACCATCACAACCTCTTATTACAGAGGAGCAATGGGTATCATGCTAGTATATGACATCACCAATGGTAAAAGTTTTGAAAACATCAGCAAATGGCTTAGAAACATAGATGAGGTAAGATGGAGAAATTATATAAACCCTTCATAAACACATTTGTGTACTTGGTTGAGAAGATTAAGTATTCTAATCGATCTGTAGGATATAATGTAATATCATTATGGAAGTCATTATTATTGAGCATTCTTTTTTAAAAATTTATTTATTGATTGATTTTGAGAGAGAGAGAATGAAACATCTATGTGAGAGAGAAACATTGATTAGTTGCCTCCCACACATGCCCCATCCGGGAATTGAATCCGCCACCCTTTGGTGTACCAAATGATGCTCCAACCAACTGAGCCACACCAGCCAGGACAAACATTTCTACTTTATAAAATTTAATGTTATTTTTTGTCTTTTTCTTTAAAATTTGGGCAGGTCTAACTAAAACCCTGGATCCAAGACAATTACTAAGTTACCCAAAAGCTGTACAACCATCCTATAAGATGGTCCCAAATAGAAGCTATTAGCACCAGTAAACAATTTCGTAAGGTTGCAGAAAACAAGATCAATATACAAAAATCTTTGTATTTTGCCCAGCCAGTGTCCCTCAGTGGATTGAGATTCGTCCCATGGACTGAGAGGTCCCAGTTCGATTCCTAGTCAGGGCACATGCCCGGGTTGCGGGCTCAATCCCTGGTAGGGGGCTTGCAGGAAGCAGCCGATCAATGTTTCTTACATCAGTGTTTCTTTCTCTCTTCCTCTTTCTAAAAAAATCAACAAAAACGTATTTTAAAAAATAAAATAAAACTTTTCTAAGAGTTTTATGGTTATAGGTCTTATATTTAGGTCTGATTCATTTTGAGTTCATTTTTGTAAATGATGTAAGTAAAGGGTCCAATTTCATCCTTGTATGTGTTTCTGTCTAGTATCCCCAACACCATTTGTTGAAGACTATCCTTTTCCCATTGAATGGTCTTGGCACTCTTGTCAAAAATCGTTTGACAAGATTGTGTATGACAGGGTTTATTTCTGGGCTCTGTATTTTGTTTATCTATATGTCTTTTTTTTTTTCTCTTTCTTTTTTTTAATCCTCACCTGAGGACACTCTGCATTCATAGAGCGAGAGGGAGAGAGGGAGGAAGAGAGAGAGAGAGAAATATTGATGTGAGAGAGACACATCAACTGGCTGCCACCCACACAACCCCAACCGGGGCTGGGGACAAACTACAACCGAGGTATGTCCCCTTAGTGGGAACCGAACCCGGGTCCTCTCTGGACCGCGGGCTGACACTCTAATCACTGAGCCAAACCAGCCAGGGCTATGTATGTCTTTATGCCAGTGTTTTAATGACTGTGGTTTTGTATTAAGTTTTGAAATCAAGAAATAAGAATAGCCCTGGCCAGTTTGGCTCAGCTGTTAGAGCGTCGGCCCTCGGACCAAAGAGTCTCAGGTTCGATTCTGGTCAAGGGCGCATACCTCGGTTATGGTTCGGTCCCCAGCCCTGGTTGGGGTTGTGCAGGAGGCAACCAGTTGATGTGTCTTTCTCACGTCGATGTTTCTCTCTCTTCCTCTCCTGCTCTATCTGAAGATAAATGGGAAAGTGTCCTTACGTGAGGATTAAAAAAAAAGAAAGAAAGAAAGAAGTATACATCTTACAACTTTGTACTTCTTTGTCAAGATTGTTTTGGCTATTCAGGGTCCCTTGAGATTTCCATATGAATTTTAGGGATGGATTTTTCTTTTTGGGCAAAAGATATCTTTAGGATTTTGATGGAACAAACATTTGTTTTTAACTGATTTTTCTGCATGGGTTCTCATTGTGCCCTAGTAGTGTAGCTTTTGAGACTTTAAGGACTCTGTAGAATTTTAAATTAATGCTTCTATAGGGTAATACCATTATTTAAAATCACGATACAACTTGGATTTGGATATGCATAAGAGATTCTGGCTTCAGATCTTATATCCTTTTTTGGTGAGAACATATCTAGAAACTAGATAGCCTTTATAGTGGGAAAGTAATATTTGACAGAGATTTGTCTTTGTTGTTTCTTTTCTAGGTAATTTAAGAATTTATGTAGGCTTTTAGCTTGGGATGGTTTAGGGTGATTGGTTTAACACTTTCAGCCTATTAAAATAACACCGTAAATTGAGAACAAGTCATTTTGAGGGAATATTAAGCCATTATTCATGGTAGTGTGTAAATAAAATTTTTATTCCGTTTCAGCATGCCAATGAAGATGTGGAAAGAATGTTACTAGGAAACAAGTGTGATATGGACGATAAAAGAGTTGTACCTAAAGGAAAAGGAGAACAGGTAAAAAGTTCTGAATGAAACTAGTGCTTATCATTTGAGTGAATTTATTTCAGTACATATCCAACAAGTATAGAATTAAATCTGTGGCAGTACTATGTTTAGCTTTATTTATACTACGAAGAGGGGAAAATACAAAGTAGTGATTCTCAATTTTTAAATGTAAGACATTAAAGAAATGTATCAATTATTTCATAATTTGACAGTATAGGGTTTAGGGGTGCCGACCCCTCAGTCAAAAATCCACATATAACTTTTGACTTCCCAAAAACTTGACTACAGTTGTTCCTTTGTATCCTCAGGGAATTGGTTCCAGGACCCACTGTGGACAAAAATCCTAGCATGCTCAAGTCCCTTATGTAAAATGGCATAGGATAATGGGCACAGTTGACCCTCACATCTGCAGATACAAAACCCAGGGATACGAAAGGCCAAATATATATCTACTAGAAAAAAATCCACGTATAAGTGGACCTTTACAGTTCAGACCCGAGTTGTTATGGGTCAACTATACTTTTGGAATATCTGAAGTTAAACTTTTACAATGAAGAGAGGAATCACTTAGTACTTTCGTTTTTTTACTTTTTTTTAAGAGCTTGACCGTTTGAATCTTGACCCATTTAAATCTGTTTTATATAACCTAGTTGAAACTGCTGCCTTTAGTGTATTACTATTCCTTCTAAGATGCTAAAGTCATCCATTGGCAACCTATACTTGATAATTTTATAATGATATTTTGCTTCTATTTTAGATTGCAAAGGAGCATGGTATTAGATTTTTTGAGACTAGTGCAAAAGCAAATATAAACATCGAAAAGGCCTTTCTCACATTAGCTGAAGATATCCTTCGAAAGGTAAGTTCCTATTTTTACTTATTGTTAAGGTGCCTGCCCAGTGTCATAGTTGAACACTTGATCTTTTCTAAAGTACTAGATTTACATACAGAAATTGGTCTTGGGTAGTACTGTTTCAAAACGTTTACCCATCACCAGTATCTAATACTACAAAGTGAAGTAAGAAACTGGGAGAAAAGAGAGCCAACAAGAAATCTGTAGGATCTGGTCAATAATAACAGTTAATATTCTGAACTCCCACACTTATTCTCTCGTCCTCAATTTCCTACTCCTTTTTTTCCAGCTTTTTGTCTGATGCATTGTGTTGCGGCTTTTCTGTTTACTTTTGGATTCATTTCTCTTACACATCTTTTGCATTTCCATAGATAATTTTTAAAAATTTAAGATAAGAGATGAATGTATTCTGTAGTTATTACTACAGAATCACTATTCTTCTGTATAGTTATTCTCAGATGTGCCAATAAAGGACATGCATATACTATATACTGAATAAGCAGACTAAATCCACCCCCAAATTTTATTTAGCCAATCATTTTAATCTGTGATGTAAAAAATAATAATAATAAGACTGAAAATGTGACTTCAGGGAATTCATTTTGCCTTAAGGTTAGTTTTTGTGTTTCATTTGTGAGTCCCAAAACTTACCAGTACAAGTAACTTGTAGCAAAATTGGGAAATTTGGTTTTCATATTTTCCCTCAAATGACTAGACTTGGTTATGAGCCCTGAATTCCCTATTTAGTCTGTGGTATATTTATATGCAAATAAAATTAGAGAAAATCTGACACAAATCCTAAAGGAGAAACAGACATTGCATAGGAGAAAATTTTGTTGCTTTTGGTAACCTTTCCATTTTTATATTTGAAATATATTTTTTTTTCAAAAACCAAACCAGAGATTTAAATATATATATATATATATATATATATATATATATATATATATATATATAGATAGATAGATATAAAATATAAGCTGTAATAGAGGTGGTATATCAAATAAATATCTAGCAAAATTTCTGAGAAACCAAGCAGCTGAATTTTTTTAGAGTGAAATGTTGTCTGTTAACTATGATTGAGTGTTCAAACTGGATAAAGTAGTTACCAGATATTGTTGTTCAGAGTGAGTATAAAACAAAATTTGTGTCCTTCCACGTCTGCCAAAATCCTGCATATTAAGTCTGATAGCTATGATACATTGAGTAATAAAAAGCAAGTTAGGCTATAATATGTGTAGTGTGATCTTAGTTTTAAAAATTATGGTTGGTACCAAACACACATGTGTATACATGAACACACATATTTGGTTATGTTTAGCAAATAAAGATCTGGAAGGATATATACCAAACTCTTAAGTAGTGAGTACTCCAGTGGAGTCATGGCAGTAAGAATAGCGGGACATAGGACAGAATCACTGATTGGTGGAAAGTACTTTCTATTTCAGAGATTGGTGAGTCACAGTGAAAAATTATTCCAGCCCTGGCTGGTTTGGCTCAGCGGTTAGAGCGTCGGCCTGCAGTCCAGAGCGACCCAGGTTCGGTTCCCACTAGGAGCATGTACCTCCGTTGCAATTTGTCCCCGGCCTTGATTGGTCGTGCGGGAGGCAGCCACTTGATGTGTCCCTTTCACGTCGATGTTTCTCTCTCTCTCTCCCTCTCTGTCCCTCCCACTCTATCTGAACAAAAAATGGAAAAATGTCCTCAAGTGAGGATTAAAAAAAAAAAAATTATTCCAGTATTTATAGAGCTTATCATAAAATTTGTTGAAATTCCCTTGTCTCTGTGTTCTTTCTCTTTCTGGATATTTTTGTCTTCTCTGTCATTTTTTATTTCTTTCTGTCCATACTGTGTCCCTTGATCTTGTCATCAGTCTTTGCATATTTTAAAAACTAGTGCTGCCTTTGCTGGTGTGGCTCAATTGGTTGAGTGTTGTCCCATGCACCTAAAGGTCGCCAGTTTGATTCCCAGTCAGGACATATACCCAGGTTTCGGGTTTGATCCCTGATTGGGTGCATATGGGAGGCAACCAATCGATGTTTCCCTCTCTCTTTCTCTTTCTCCCCCCATCCCTTCCTCTCTCTCTAAAAGCAATAAAAACATATTTAAAAAAAAACAAAACTAGTGCTATGTAGTCATTAATATAAACTGTGTCCCCAGTGAGGTAGAGCTTCCTTGTTATCATGTTAAAGATTAAAAAGTATGGATGCATCAGTAAATAAAGTTCTCAACCTAGCATCTTCCACATGTAGGCAGCCCCAAATATGAGGTAGCATTATTTTCATACACTTTTCAATCTGGTAATACGAGTTAAAACGTCAAACATTCTCTTTCTTAACAAATTAGATGTGAAATATACAGTAGTGGTTTTTGACTAGGAACATTCTGCGCAGTACTTTCTCTCCTGAGTTGATAAAAGAGAGATACCGTAATACAAACTCCAGTCTTACAAGGCAAGCAACTATACACAAAAAAGGGCTGTTTCACTTTCCTGAAGTTAAACATGACCTAACATTGGTTTAATGCAAATGCTTGATGATAATACTTTTTAGGACTCAGTACTCATGGGTCCAGGCTAGGAGATAACAAAT
This sequence comes from Tadarida brasiliensis, assembly GCA_030848825.1. NCBI lineage: Eukaryota > Metazoa > Chordata > Mammalia > Chiroptera > Molossidae > Tadarida > Tadarida brasiliensis. The sequence continues at coordinate 63,293,372 of CM061270.1, read as the reverse complement.
CTCTCTGCAAAAGTGTTAGGGGCAGAGAAGATTTCAGAAGCTTTATAAAGGAGTGCTGGGAGTCCTCTAGACATTTCACAGCTTGGAGAAAGCAGGCAAAACAAAGATCGAAAACAAAACTTCCAAATCTTTACTTTGCACAAGGTAGGAAATCTGTCTCGTGACGGTAATTGCATTTTGTTACATAAATTTAACATTTATGAGAGTATTTCTGTTGAATCTTGATTTATCCGTGGCAATGATTTTTCATGGGTTACTTTCCTTGTGTGTTTGTTCCAGACCCCTGTAAAAGAGCCCAACAGTGAAAATGTAGATATCAGCAGTGGAGGAGGCGTGACAGGCTGGAAGAGCAAATGTTGCTGAGCGTTCTCCTGTTCCATCAGTTGCCATCCACCACCCTGTTTTCTCTTCTTGCTGCAAAATAAACCACTCTGTCCATTTTTAACTCTAAACAGATATTTTTGTTCCTCATCTTAACTATCCAATCCACCTATTTTATTTGTTCTTTCATCTGTGACTGCTTGCTGACTTTATAATTTTCTTCAAACAAAAAAAGTATAGAAAAATCATGTCTGTGACTTCATTTTTAAATGTACTTGCTCAGCTCACCACTGCATTTCAGTTGTATTATAGTCCAGTTCTTATCAACATTAAAACTTATAGCAATCATTTCAACTCTATTCTGCAAATTGTATAAGAATAAAAGTTAGAATTAACAATTTTATTTTGTACAACAGTGGAATTTTCTGTCATGGATAATGTGCTTGAGTCCCTATAATCTATAGACATGTAATAGCAAAAGAAACAAACAAAAGCCAGGAAAACACTCATTTTCACCTTGAATATGTAAATGGGGTTAATTTTGTCCTGTGCCTTATGTGGAAAGGAACTTCTTTGGTTCTTCCTTTTTTGTTTTGATGGAAGCATGTGCAGGAGACATCATCCAAACATAAACATTAAAATGTTTGTGGTTTGCTTGGCTGTAATTTTCAAAGTAGTCAATTGAGGACAAAGGATAATGCAGAAGTGACAGCTTTGGTTTGCTGAGTCTCAATTTAAGTGGCCTTGATATTTAAAACTATTCCTGCCACCGGTTCTTCTCCTCGGCCACTTTCTCCTTGTGTTTGTCTTCCTGCATGCTGCTTTATTTACTTCTCCCTCCCCACCACCTCATGGTATGAGTTATTTAAAAATGAAAGGGGCAAACTAGTAGGTTTGTCAAGTTTAACATAAAGCACTGGTTTAACTTGCTAAGTAAACAAAGAAAATTCTAACTGCCTACTAGTCAAATGTCAGTTAATTGTGTATTCCCCTCATTTTGTCTTTCCCCGAAAACTGCTGCCCCAGATTCCTTCATTTGCTGTTTGACTTCATGTTCCTCTTTGTTCCCTTCCTGTCTTAACCATTGAGTTTATGAAATGGAAGAGTTAATTGCATGCACTAGTGTTTGGAGGGTGTTGTGGTTTGTCTTTCTAATTAGGTATATAGCCTATTCACTTTCCTAGAATAAATCTTTAACCTGAATTTGAGTAGTCTCCATTTTGACAACTCCTCTAGCAGTTTGGTAGCCCAGTAAAGGTTGTTTTTAAAAGGTGGGAAGGAGGAGTGAAATTTATTAACATGTTTGCCAAATATACTGAGATTTGGCCTTCAAAGAACACTTTTTCAGTGTTAAGTTATCTTTACCTTAAGATTTAGAAATACTTTAGTGTATTATTAATTTTAAGGCCTCTTCACATACCTTTGGAAAACTTGTATTACCATGGATTCAGAAAAAGACCAACAAAAGGCTTTTCATGTCAAGATAAGATCTCTAGCTATCTCTAAACCTGTCATTTTTTTTTTTCACTTCATTTTTCTAGTTTTGCTTGGTTGCTTATCATTAGAATAGGGTAAGTTAAGTTTGCTATGCTGCTAGCATCCTAAGATGATACCTTTGTTGAAATAATTGTGAATAGCATGATTCATTTCTAGCAGAGGCTGAGTTTAGGACAGCAGCTTCCATTGAAAAGTCTTTTTCTGTGTCGTGGACAGCATTTTAATGCCCTCTTGGCTCACATAAACAACATAGGGACCTATCTGCTATGAACACCCATGAATTTTTCAGATAGTGCCCTAAAAACAATTTTATATGCCTGACTGGTGGTTGTTCTTAGGATTTCCCCCCTCACTTGACTTTATCATTGTTTACTACTAGTAAAAGCAGCATTGCCAAATAATCCCTAATTTTCCACTAAAAATAATAATGAAATGATGTTAAGCTTCTTGAAAAGTTTTAGGTTAAACCTACTGTTGTTAGATTAATTTTGATGTGTTTGTTGCTTTCCTTTATCTGGAATGTGGCAGTAGCTTTTTTATTTTTAACCTTTAATCCTTATTCAATTCAGTCAGTGACTTAAGGTTTGAGAGCGAAACACTGGGATTTTTGGGTAACAGACTGACAGTTTTGTTGTTTGCATAATTATAATCAGCATTGTACATAGAAAGGATATGGCTACCTTTTGTTAAATCTGCACTTTCTAAATATCAAAAAAGGGAAATGGAGTATAAATCAATTTTTGTATAACCTGTTTGAAACATGAGTTTTATTTGCTTAATATTAGGGCTTTGCCCCTTTTTCTGTAAGTCTCTTGGGATCCTGTGTAGAAGCTATTCTCATTAAATACCAAACAGTTAAGTCCATTCTCTGGTACTAGCTACAAATTCGGTTTCATATTCTACTTAACAATTTAAATAAACTGAAATATTTCTAGATGGTCTACTTCTCTTCATATAAAAACAAAATTTGATTTCCAACTGCGTGGCTTGGTTTTCATTTATTTATGGAGTTGAAGTTGGAGGATTACTTTGGAAAATAATGCAGAATGAATATTAGAGGACAGAAGTAGAAGGGAAATAACTTAACCTAGGGAAGACAATTTCAAGAACTGTCTTTAGTAAGAAACTACATTAAAAAATAGACATCTCTAGGACACTAAAGCAAAATCATCCTGGTGTCAAAAGAGATACCACACAATTCTAGTCATTTCCCAGCTAGCAATACTAGAGTGTAGTAAAGGCCAATTGCACCTGAAGTCAGCTGATTACCCCTGGGCACTAAGGTAGGCTCGCTATACTGGAAGATGAATCCTTTTAGCGATGACTCCTCTTACCTGAAAACACAAAGTATTTCCTACTTTTTTGGTAAACCATAGTGTGAAGCGTATTTTTTTAAATCCTCACTCAAGGATATTCTCAATTGATTTTTTTTTTTAAGAGAGGGAGGGAAAGAAACAGCAATTGGTTGCCTCCCATACATGACCATACTGGGATCGAACTGGCAACCTCTTGGTATACTGGATGACGCTCCAACCAATAGAACCACCTGGCCAGAGTGAAACATCTTTTTTTTTATATAGTGTGGAAGGAAATGTTTAATCCTATATTAAGGCCTTATTAATCAATAAAAATAATTATTTGTTGATAAGCCTGTCTGTGCTGGAAGGGTGATATGTAGAGATTTTCTCATACTGCAGTGTTTATAAGAATCACCTGGAGTATTTTACTGATTTTTTTTTTTTTTTAAGAGAGAAACATCAATTAGCTGCCTCCTGCATGCCGCCTACTGGGGATCAAGCCCCACGACTAGGGCATGTGCCCTGACCGGAATTGAACAGGGACCTCTCAGTCCACTGAGCCACACTGGCCAGGCCACCTGGAGTGTTTTGTTTTGCGCTTATCTTCAGATAGAGCAGGAGGGAGAGAAGGATGAAGAGAGAGACAGAGAAACATCCACGTGAGAGAGACACATCGAGTGGTTGCCACCCACACGACCCCAACCAGGGCCAGGGACGAACTGCAACAGAGGTACGTGCCCTTAGCGGGAACTGAACCCAGGACTCTAGTCTGCGGGCCGACGCTCTAACCGCTAAGCCAAACTGGCCAGGGCACCTGGAGTGTTTTAAGTGCTTCCCCATTCACTTCCAACATACTTCTGTTTTGTGTGTGGTGAGGCCTGTGATTCTGCTTTTGAGATTGGTATAGGAAAATAGAACATGGTCTCTACCCTTAAATGTGTGATCTAGTTTAGAAAGCAAAAGTGCCTGACCAGTGTGGCTCAGTGGTTGAGCATCAACCCATGCACCAAGAGGTTGCTGGTTCGATTCCTGGTCAGGGCACATGCCCAGGTTGTGGGCCAAATCCCCAGTGCGGGGCATGCAGGAGGTGGCCAGTCGATGTTCTTTCTCATCGATGTTTCTATCTCTCCCTCTCACTTCCTCACTCTCTAAAATCAATAAAGAAAAAAAAATCTTTTTAAAGAAGAAAGCAACCCTGGCCAGTTTGGCTCAGCGGTTAGAGCGTCAGCCTGCGGTCCAGGGAGACCTGGGTTTGGTTCCCGCTAAGGGCATGTACTTCGGTTGCAGTTTGTCCCCGGCCCTGGTTGGTCGTGCGGGAGGCAGCCACTCGATGTGTCCCTTTCACATCGATGTTTCTCTCTCTCTCTTCCTCTCTCTCCCTCCCACTCTATCTGAACAAAAAATGGAGAAATGTCCTCGGGTGAGGATAAAAAAAAAAAGAAAGGAAAAGCAATTAATAATCAGCTAAGCATATACAAGAGCCTATACACCCCTGGCCGGTTTGGCTCAGCGGTTGGAGCGTCCGCCTGCGGACCAGAGAGTCCTGGGTTCGGTTCCCGCTAGGGGCACGTACCAAAAAAAAAAAAAAAAAAAAAGCCTGTACATACAGCTAAGCATATACAAGTTGTGATCCAGATTTTAAGTACTGTGTTAACAAAAGAACAAGTTCAGTTGGGCAAGAACAGTTGAAATAGTTGAAAGAATAAACAGCAAGAATAGTTGGGGTGGCTTTTTGAGGGAGGAGGGACATGAATTAGTTCTTACATATATAGATTGATTGGCTAAGGGCAATGGGAGGGTTAGAAGGGCTCACGGGCAAATCAGAAACAAGCTTATGTGAGAAACCAGAAGTCCAACTGGACAGTGTGGTAGGCAGTCGGGAGACCTGGTAAGCCTTCCAGAGGGGAGAGCAGTGTGTTTGAGGAAAATCAGTCTAGATAGGTTGGAAGAGAAACTGAAGGGTTCTAGGTATAACATACGAAGTTGTCTTGACATTTAAATAGGACTCAGCTAAAAGGATGGCAGAGGGCAATGCAGGTTTCACATTCAAGGGACTATGTGAAGGGGAAAGACTATTTTGTTCCTGTTAGAACCTTTCTAGGTGCTGTGGCACTCAGGTTCTTTCGGTTACATCATCATCAACCTGGTGAAGTAGTACCCGATTTACACCATTAACTCAGATTCATTTATTAACGGTTGCACAGCCAGGTGGTGCTGGAGCTTTTTGTTTTGTTTTTTTTCTTTATTGATTTTAAAGAGAGAGGAAGGGAGAGGGAGAGAGAGATGGAAACATCGATGAGAAAGAACATCGATTGGCCGCCTCCTGCATGCCCCCCACTGGGGATTGGGCCCACAACCTGGGCATGTGCCCTGACCAGGAATCGAACTGGCGACCTCTTGGTGCATGGGTCGACGCTCAACCACTGAGTCACACCGGCCATGCTGGAGTTGGATTTTGAAACCAAGCATGACACCAGTAACCACTCATAGCAGTTTCTCAGGATAAGGTCCTGAGGTTTGGTCATGATTATAATGGGGGTAATCATGCCAGAGCCAACAGCAAGATAGAATGGTAAGAGCGTAATCTTATCTATTTAATGTAATCATTTAGCCTAACTTTGGGTACCTTCTAACAGTAATGAAAACTACTTAGCCCAGTTTACTGCTGTTTTTGCTGTAAACCTTATTACCCCTCCACTTTGGTATTTCTGTTTCCTCCTACTTTAAACCATCTTTTGGCTGAAAGTAGTAAAGGCAGTTGCTTTTCACAATTGTCTTAATTGGCTTTCTGAGGCTAAAATTTGAGAGGGTCTTTGTTGAATCAGTGAAGTGGTGAAATAACTCAAAAAATAGAGGGAAGGGAAAAGGGGGGCAGCTGGGTGTACTTTATGCCAGTCTCCCAGATGGATTTGCGGTAGTTTAAATGACTAGTGGTACAGTACGACTCAAATCGAATATCAAGAGCCACGGAGGGGAGATGAGGGCTCCGAGCTTCTCTGGGACACTGAATTTAGGTCTGAGATGTCCAGCATTGAGACAAGAGAGGTGATGTAGTCCTAATTCAACCAGTTAAAGAGAGCGTAACAGTTGGTAAGGACAGAAAATCTCTAGCACAAAATTCATAGGTTTCTGCCATTAAGAGTTACTTACAAAGTGAAAAGGTCTCCAGTGCAAATTCATAAAAATGCATACATTTGCTCGTATGCCTCTATCATTTTTTGAATTTCAGTAAAAATGCAAGAGTACATTGTAATTGATGGTGATACTTCTACAGGGAGCTTAAATAGTAAAGTAGCTTTATGGTGATTCCACTTGATATAAAGGGAGTTTATTGCTTCTGAAAGAAAGGGTAATTAACATTATTATTAGTTTGTGAAATGATCTCAATTGGTCTTCTGAATGGAGCTAGAGAGGAGTCAATCTAAGATTAAGCTCTCAGGTGAGTGCTTGAAGTGCAGGGTTTTAGCGCTAAATGAAAAAGAAGGTCCATTTGCTTTAGACACTGGAAGTTCAGGAAGCAGAGTTGATATTACCAGGAAAATGATAGGACTCAAAGGAGAGGCCTTTTCACCTGTGCTTCTTCTGGAGCGCCTGAAGGATTCCATTAAAGCCTCTTACATTTCACATCCTCAATCACAAACAATTTAGGTCTGGAGGATTTTGAAGACGTGGAGTGAAACCATCTGGATGAAGATGTTAACTGAGCCAGCTCACTGGGATGAGAGACAGAGCTGAAGTAATCTATAGGGTATGGGCTGCTGTTCTGTGCCCTTCTCTATGGTGTCCACATTGCTGCAGCTGTGAGAACACTGGACTGTGAGCTGTTTGCTTATCCCTCTTTAATCTGCACAAGCTAAGCTCTGTTTTCCCTTCTAACAGGCCTGAAGTATTACCTAGGAAATAAATGTTTAAAGAGAATTGTTTAGCCCTGGCCGGTTTGGCTCAGCAGTTAGAGCATCTGCCTGCAGACCAAAGAGTCCCGGGTTTGATTCCGGCCAAGGGCACGTACCTTGGTTGCAGTTCGTCCTTGAGCCTGGTTGGGGTCGTGCGGGTGGCAGCCAATCGATGTGTCTCTCTCACATCGATGTTCTCTCTCTCTCTCTCTCTCTCTCTCTCGCTCCCTCTCACTCTGAAGATAAAATGTAAAAATATCCTTGGGTGAGGATTAAAAAAATAAAAATAAAGAGAATTGTTTAAAGATCCTAGGATAGGGATGGCTTTTCCAGTTTAAATTCTAGGTCACTCATGTGGGAGATTACATTAAAATTTTTTTACTTATTTTCTAATCACTGAGCTGTGAGACCTCAACCACTGATGACTCTTCCCCTCACTGTCACCTAGTAATGTTCAGTTTTCTTACATTACCTTCCGTCTTCCCTTTGGCATCCCCACTGTCTGGTTTGGGTACTTGTACCTCTCTTCTGGACCACTGCACTAATTTCATAATTGATCAGCTAGTCTTGGTCTCCCTCACACAGCCTTAGTCTATCTTGCACAGATCAGAGCGTTCATCTTCCAAATGTCCCTCTTTCCTGTGCAAGACTCTACATTAAGGATCTGTCATGGTTCATCATAGTTAGTCACTGTTCAAGTTGCTGGGAAGATAAAGCAGTGAGTTGAACTGACCCAACAGTTGAGGACCTTCTCCAGCCCCAACCCATTGTTACAGCCTTAACTTTCAACAAAACTGCCACACAAATTCACGCAGGTGTTTATAGGCCTCAACACAGGTCCGGCAACAGATTCATTGCTTTTACCACCATTCTGCTTAATGAACATCCCTCTGTAACAGCTTTGGCTCTTAGCTGCAAACTGTAGAAACCAACTTTGGCTTATTTAAGCAGTGGAGGACAATTATTAAAAGGATATTTAAATTGGATTTTATAAGAAGGTGGTAGCAGTGGCATAATTTTTCATTTTGCACAAATCCATAACAACACAGCAACTGGGATAGAAAAACTAGTTGACAGGGTAGTCCCACAAACCCCCAGTGGTAAATAAAACACAAACACAAGCAGGGAGGGGCAAAACTGACAAATAGGTGCTGCATCACACCAGTGTCTGCAGAAGAAAACAGGGAAGCAAAGGGGCATCTGAGGAATGTAAGAACTCCAAAATAACCAGCATGTGCTGGAAGGCTGTGCAAGCCAATTTGAGAGCCGTGGATGAACTTCAATAATAAGTGAGCATAGAGGATCCACTTTACACTGTATGAAGACTACGACAGTCTGGGCACCCATGAAAAGAAACCAGGGCTTCTCGAAGAAATGGTGGATTAAGGAATCTGTGGCAGGAAATGTATAAAATAAGCCAAAAATATCTTGTCACATTACAGAAATTTTCAAAACCTAAGGATGTGTCAATTGGGGGTCCTGAGGAGGCCCACCCTGGCCAAAGAGGATATTTTGAACACACTAAATATGTTTAAGTTAACGAGTCTATAATGATGCCACACACATACCTCTAGTCTAATTGATCACTTTTGGAGGATGCCTGGGAAACTTCTCCCCCACCCCAATGGTAAATAAAAGAATCAAGGATTTATCTTTTTTTTTTTAATCCTCACCCAAGGACATTTTTGCATTTATCTTCAGATACAATGAGAGGGAGAGAGGGAGGAAGAGAGAGAGAGAGAAACATCAATGTGAGAGAGACACATCGATTGGTTGCCACCCTCACAACCCCAGCCAGGGCTGGGGACAAACTGCAACTGAGGTACATGCCCCTAGTGGGAACCGAACCCGGGACTCTCTGGTCCGCAGGCCGATGCTCTAACCGCTGAGCCAAACTGGCCAGGGCTCAAGAATTTATCTTAACTTCTGTTGATGTAAGGACATCCAAACCCGTAGAGAATGTTTTTAAAAATATTTTTATTGATTTTTTTAGAGAGACAGAAAGGGAGAGGGAGAGAGAGAAACATCAATGTGAGAGCAGAACATTGATCAGTTGCCTCCTGCATGCCCCCTACCAGGAATGGAGCCCATAACATGGGCATGTGCCCTGACCAGGAATCAAACTGGCAACCTTTCAGTACACGGAACAACATCCAACAAACTGAGCCACACTGGTCAGAGACCATAAAGAATTTTCATAAAAATGTATTTGAGCCAGACAGAGGACAGACATGGAAACAAGACCTCAACTGAGACTGAGAAAAAATGCTTCTTAGAATGATACTTTGCTGCAGCTTCTCTTCTACATTTGGAGGGAACGTAAGGAAGATTACATGGAGGTGGGAGAAAGCAAGGTGGGGATTGGGTTACAGGCTAGTTAAGATTAAGTGCTCTCTTGAGGGTGGTTTTGCTTGAGGGGTCCAAAAAGAGGCATTTCAAAGTTGTTCACCCAGAGAAGCACAGAAACAATGGACTGGACACTTAAAGGCAAAGATAAGCCTTTTAGTAACAAAATTATATGCCTGGGTGTGACTTCCCACCATGACCTGCCCAGTTAAGAATTTATGATCAGATCACCCTGTGAAGTGAGTCTCCATAGAGCCCCCTTTTCATCCACACTTCTCTAAACAGACTATACTACTGGTAACTAAACAGGGAAGGGGACCAGAATAAGCTATTGTGGTATATACATTATTGTGAGCTGATGCATTTGTGTTCCCCAAATCCCTTTTCTGCCTAAAAGCATAACCTACCCAAAGAACTCATTTTTCATAAGACACCCTCTAGGGAGTAACTCTGATCTCTTCTTGGAGAGATGTGTACCACACCCAAAAACAATGTCTCAAAGTTCTTCTCTCTCATCTCTTCTCCTAAAGGTCCCTTTATCTTTCCCCAAAGTCATTTATTTTAAGTGCCCTTTGTCCCCCTAGCCCTTATAAGAAGTCATCAATTCTCTCAGAAGTGTCTCTCTGCCCTTCCCCTTTCCCTGTTAAGGTGGTATATAAGCCCCAAATTCTAGGAGGCACAGTTTTCTGTGAAATCCCAGATACATAGTTAATAAAAATCTGCATTTCTCTTGCTAATCTGTCTTTTGTCAGATTAATTTGCAAGTCTCCACACTGCACCTAAGAGGGTAGAGAAAGTTTTCTCCCCAACAATAGTAAACAAGGTGATGTTTCTCCACAGAGAAGTATTCTGACATAGACATAAAGAAGAAATGGTAGTTAGAATTTTATTATTTTGCAACCTCTAATGAATTAATAGACCTAGGGATGGTCAATGGCTACTAACATCACAAAGAGAGAGATCCAACAAAATAAGGACATCCAGACATTTGTGTACCTTAGGATCATGAGCACAATACTTCTTATGATGAGACCATGCCAAAAAATATCAATCCTGTCAGATCAAACCTCTATTCTAGATCCAACTACCAATTTATAGGAAATCTGAAGACAGAGGAACATATTAAACTACATCAATTAAAAAACCCATACTGATAAATTTTGCAGGACAATTGATTCAGTGTTTTTAACAATTAAATGTCAATGGGGAGAGAAAGAGAATGTAAATTAACAAAAGACTGAAAGAAAAATAAAGCAGGCAAAACTAAACCATGATGTGTTTAGAGAAATACAGAGGTAATATACTATAAAGAAAATTAAGAAAATGATTAACCTCAAAGTCAGGATAGGGATATTTTTAGCAGTGAGGGAGGAGCTCTAAATGGCAGGAGAGTTATAAATGGAGTTTCTGGGATACCTAATCCTACCTTCTGGCATGGATGTTGTTTACAGAGGTGTTTGTCTTATTACAATTCATTAATGGACACATTTGTTTTTTGTGGGTTTTAAATTTTGTATCATATTTACGCTTTATAAAAGGCTCTGTGTGTGTTTTAAATTATATTAGGAGCTTACAATCTCCAGGACCATGGAAACAGTTTCAAAGTCTGTGCAGCCAAGACCAATGCTCAAAATCAGGTTTAGCAAGGTCAGCCTAGGCCCTGCAGTCCCTGCTGCTGAACATCATGCCCTAAGAATTGTCACTGCTGCCTCTGGAAACAATAGTTGCCACCAATGCAAAATCCTTGCTAATAAGGTTGATACTGTGTGGCCTCCGGTTCTTTGTTTCAGTAGTTTCTACTGCAAAGTCTGGGGTGGTTTGGTTGGTGAAGCCCAAAGTAGGTGCCCGTGTTCCATATGCCAGGGAAGTGGGGGAAAGAGAGGATCTTGTCTTCAGATTCAGCAGTGCGGGGTGAGCTCTGATGCTAGGGTGAGGGATTCAGGTGCTGGGTGGACAAAAAGAATGACAAAGGTCCCCTACATCCTTGATGCTCAAATTTAATTGCATATAAGAATCACCTGGGAAGTGCTTTAAAAAATATCAGTGCCAAGGTTGTACCCTAGCCCAATGAACACAGAACCTCTAAGATGAGACTGGAGCGTTAGTGGCTTTTTGCTTTTTGTTTGTTTTAACCTTCCTGTGTGATTCCCATGTGCAACCAAGTTCATGAACCAACCAATCAATGCCTACACCTGCCACTCAAAGTGTTGTCTTCAGATCAGCCACATTGGAATCAACTGGGAGCTTGTTAGGAATACAGAATCTCAGCACGCTCACACACACACACACACACACACACACACACACACACACACACTCTACTGAATTAGAACCTACATTTAAACTTGGGAAGGGCTGTTATGTACTGTTCTTCCAAGGCCAGCCCAAGACCCACCAGCAAGGATATTTCCCACTCCTGAGCAAAGAAATGACCTCTCGCTTCTCCGTACTGAGAAGAACACTTGTATTGGGCATTTCTTGCAGACTTCCTTCCTTGTGGTTGTCTTCTTGACTCATCTACTTACCAGACTGTACACTCTGGTGGGCAGGGACCCTGTCTTGTCTGCTTTGTGTCTTCACAGCACTCAATGCCCGGCTGCCCACGCAACAGGAGCTCAGGACATGTGGTAAGTGGACCGGTGACATTTTTGGCTTCCTTCTGTCCGTACATATAGCAGGGGTGGCACTGGCCTCCTTGTTCCCGCCCTCGCTTTCATGTACTCACATTTGCATTCCAACTTAAAAGCAACTTCCAGTATGACTTTAAAAGAACCTTAAAATTCAAGCCCAAGTCTGTTTCTATCAACTATCTCCAGATACGGGATAAATTGGTTGTCCCCTGTGGATCTCTTCCTAGGAGGTGAACTAGACCGCCCTCAGAGACTCAGTCTATATTCTGTGATTCCCCTCTGCTGGATTAACCAACACTCATGACACTCTTAACGTTTGCGGGTTGGCAGGGGTGGGTTTAGAGTAACTATGAATTAAATATGGGGTTACTGAGCCACCATGTGACCATTCCTGGGAACTGCATGTATTCAGTGTGTCATCACAAACTTCCTCAGAGGCCATTAGTCTGAGATCCATCATCAAGAATTCATGGTACCCCTGGCCAGTTTGGCTCAGTGGTTAGAGCATCGGCCCATGGACCAGAGAGGCCCGGGTTCGGTTCCCGCTAAGGGCACGTACCTCGGTTGTGGTTGGAACCCGGCCGGGTTGGGGTCGTGTGGGTGGCAACCAGTCGATATGTCTCTCTCACATCGATGTTTCTCTCTCTCTTCCTCCCTCTCTCCCTCCCATTGTATCTGAAAATAAAAAATAAAAAATAAAAATAAAAAAGAATTCATGGTAAACATAGCCACACAACATTAAATTCTCTCTCCAAACCCCCACTAAAATGAAGAAAAGGAATTTAAAAAGCATAAGACTATGAAGACAAAAAAGGCAAGAGACATTTGTGAGAATGTCTAATACAAAAATAAAAACACTCTCCCTTGATTCCAGACCCCACACCCCCCCACACACACCCCCTTCAGCTCCCACCCATTTCTCTGCTTCCTTTTACAGCGAAACTCTCTGAAAGAACTGTCTATATACTCATCTCCAGTCCTCCAGCATCCCCTCTTCCATCTGTTAAAGTTAGGGCTTCATCCCCACCATCTCCTCAGGGAGGTGCAACAAGCAGGGGAGGTTCTGTTGACCTTGCCAAGGTCAGAGTGGTGCCAAAGCTGAGATGTTGACTCATCTCTCTCCTTCCTGAAACACTTTCTTCACTTGATTTCCAGGACACTGCTTTCTACCTACCTCACTCGAGCTCCTCAGTCTTGCTCGTGTCTTCTTTATCTTCTTGACCTCTAAGTGTTGGAGTGTCTCAGAACTCAGTTATGAGACCACTTCTCCCCTTTTATCTACACTCATGCCCCAGGGAACTTCATCCAAGTTCATGTCTTTAGACGCCATGCATGTTCTGATGACTCCCCACTGGTTTAACTGTCCTAAAACAAACTCCTGATTCTCCCACCCCACAGCCTTCTCCATCTCAGAAAAATGGCAGCACCATCCTTTCAATTGCTCCAACCATTCTCAAATCCCTTTGTCCCACGCCTCACAGCCAACTCATCAGCAAATCCCACTGGTTGTACCCAGAACCCACCACATCCTACCACCACCACAGTTCTACCTAATCCATTGCCCATCGTTTCCAGCAAGTAATTACCAAAGAGCCATATAGGTCTGCTTCCTCCCTCACCCACAGGCTCTGCTCAACACAGCAGACAGAACGACCCTGAAAACATTTAGAGCATGTGACGGTTCTTCTGAAAATACTTCAAAGGCTTCCTATCTCACTCAGAATAAAAACTAAAGTCCTCAAAATGTCTCCCCATCGCCCCCATTCCCATTCTGACCTCTAACAGGCCATGCTCTGTCCTAGGTTTTATTTATTTATTATTTTTTTAATTGATTTTTTTAGAGAGAGAGGAAGGGAGAAAGAGAGAAACATCTATTGACTACCTCCTGCATGCCCCCTACTGGGGATCGAGCCTGTCCATGGGATGACGTTCAATCCACTGAGCCACACCAGTAGGTCTGCCCCAGATTTAAAATCTAGGGAAGGAAGCTAACACTCGGATGCGTGAATATTGTCCAAGCTCTATCTATTGGTCAGATTGGAAAAACAGAAGTTTTTCATTTTAATGAAGTCCAACTTATCAATTTCTTTCATGGATTGTGCTTTTGATGTTGTATCGAAAAAGTCATCACCCAACCCAAGTTCACTTAGATTTCTCTTGTATTATCTTCTACAGTTCTATGGTTTTGTATTTTATATTTAGATCTATGATCCATTTAGAATGAATTTTTGTGAAGGGTGTAAGGTCCTTGTCTAGACTTTTTTTTTTCTTACATGTGGATGTCCTGTTATTCCAGCACCATTTGTTGCAAAGGCTACTTTTCTTTCACCATTGAATTGCCTTTGCTTCTTTGTCAAAGGTCAGCTGATTACCTGAAACTAATACAACATAATATTGAATGTAAACTGTAATTGAAAAATAAAATTTAGAAAAGGTCAGCTGATTATATTTGTGTGTCTATTTCTCGGTTCTCTATTCTCTTCCATTGATCTATTTGCTTTATTGCTAAGATTAGGATTATTGAACAGTCTTTCTCAGCACACAAAGACAAATTGGTTAGGTCCTCAGTTAATTCATTGACTTGATTCACACAAATGCTGTTGAACAATTTTTACAGTTTTGCTCCATCATTTGCTGTCACCTGGGCCCAGATGACACCAAGTCCACCTGAAATGTTTATTCAGGCAAGTGTGGTTCTGAATGGTATGAAAGACAGCTAACACAAAAATCTCTCTTATGGAAAACAATTTGAATAAAGTCATTTTTATAGGATTCTGAAACTTGTCGTGTTGTCAAAATAAACAACACCTTTAAAAGTAAGAGATGAAAAGGATAATGAAACTTCAATTTACAAAATGTCTTAGTGGGTATGAAGCTTAATTAGAAGAAATTTTACAAAATTTAAAAAAATGGAATAATTACAATAATGAAACATGTTGATCATTTATTACTTTTTTCTTAAGCTTAAAATGCTACTTAGAATGAAAAGTTTTGTTTTATATAAATATGCATTATTTACTTGAAAATAAAACATATCCATTAAAAAATACCCAACTTATAAGAGGCATAGTTTGATTTACTGTGTTCAGCACTATTGACCAGAACTTAAAATTCTAGCTTCCTGAAATAAATATTTCATGAGTTATTTATTTTTAGGAAGGCGCATTTCAGGAATAACTTGGAGGTAAGGATTGGGTTTCAATTCCTCTTTATCCCCATAACATTCTCTTTTTTATGATAAAATATAAACATGCAAAAACAATCCCCTTGAGTAGGGTCCTCTCTGTATTTTCTTGTATAATAACGACCTTAGGTAGATTACAAAGGTCAATCAAATTGTGGTTCTTTCCTATTTTGCAGCATTTTAAGACATTTTATAATTCACATCACAGAAATAAGAAAGTATCAAATGAACTGTTTTCGAGCGTGGAGAACTGAGGAAAAAGAAACCTAACTTGGTGTGGCTGACTTTGAAGAGAGCTGAACGACACCAAATTGAACTCAATTTTTAAATGTCCTTTTGAATGTCCCAGCCCTGTGTAAGAATGAAGGCATGCCCGGCCGATGTGGCTCAGTGGTTGAGCGTCGACCCATGCACCAAGAGGTCGCCAGTTCGATTCCCGGTCAGGGCACATGCCCAGGTTGTGGGCCCAATCCCCAGTGGGGGGCATGCAGGAGGTGGCCAATCGATGTTCTCTCTCATCAATGTTTCTGTCTCTCTCTCTCCCTTCCTTTCTCTCTCTCAAATCAATAAAGAAAAAAAAGAAAGAAAGAAAGAATACATGAAGACAGTATCCACATGGTGCTCCAAACATCACCAGTAGGAAGGACTTCCAGACTGCTCTTTGGTTACCATCCAGCCTGCTAGCAGCGAGGGCAGTGAGGCTTTTCATTCACAGGGGTACACAGCAAGTGGACAGAATTGTGCACACGTTTTCCTCAGATAATAAGATAAACTTCTTTTCTTTAAAATATTCTATTCTTTTTTTTTAAAAAAAATCCTCACCCAAGGATACGCTTATTGATTTTAGAGAGAGAGGAAGGGAGAGAGAGAGAGAGAGAGAAACATCGATCGGTTGCACCCTGACTGGGATGGAATCGCAGCTCTTCGGTGCACGGGGCAACGCTCAACCAACTGAGCCGCTGCACAGTATTCCATTTAATAAATGTACTAAAACCATTTTCATGTGGATCAACACTTAGTTTCTGAATTTTAATTACCAAGCAACTTTGCCAGCCACATCACATAATTAAATATTTGAACAAATTCATGATTGTATATTTAGGATAAAGTCTTGATTTTGGCCATGGGGTGTGGGTCAAAGGCAAAGTACATTGTAGAAGTCATTAATGCTGTTCACCAACATTTTCAGTCTCTTTCCAGGCACATGGTAGGATTGAACTTCCTTGTTGGCTAGAAATCCCATGGCCATATTCCCGTTGCTCCCTGGTTAATAATGTTCTAGATCACGGCTCCTCTATCAGCCTGGGTCCAGGACAGAAGATGTCTTAGGTCATATTGCCAGGTGACTTGCAGTGAGCATATACAGTAAATGAAAAATAAAACTTTGCTGATTTAAGCCACTGAGATTTTGATGTTGTATGCAAGTCCACCATAACCTAGCCCATTCTGAATGATGCACACATATTGTGGATGAAAAGGGGATGCTGTGATCAATCATAGTTTCCTAATGGGGCAGGTCGTGGTCAGTAGTCTCTCTCAAGCCTATAACTTCTTTAGTGAAAGGTCTTTAAGCAAGCCCTGTCCATTGTTTTTGCCCATCTAGGTTAACACATCCTTAAAATGCCAGAAGTAATATCTCTTAGAGGCCTAACCATCCTCAAGAGAGCACATATTAACGTATCCTCTAATCCAATCCCTGCGATGCTTTCTCCTGTTTTCCTTACATTCCCTCCTTCATTTCAAATGCCCAAAAGAAACTGTGAAGCTGTACTTCTGTGGATTATTTGAGATTTGCTTCCAAGAAATTATCATCAGTTTTGCTCAAATAAACTCTTATTATAGTTCTCTACAGATTTGGACATTTCTTATGTTGACAATGTATGAGACCAGGCGTATTCACCCAGACCATGAGTATACACGTAGACTATGTAGTAATCTCCCTGGGAACTCTGAAGGAGGTGAGCTGACTGTGCCCTGTTGTGGAGGACCTGCTATCCCCACAAACCCTCCTCTTGGCCTCTTCTCTTCCACGGAGGGACTGGCCTTCACCCCAGAGGGTTTGCTCTGAGGCCTTGCTGCTCCCTCTGGTGGGCAACGAAATGCCTGCTTGGAGAACTCGGTATCAGAATATTGAAGGCAGGCAGGGTCTCAGATATTAAGTCCCATCCCCTTATTTGTAAAGTTTGAACTGGCTTCTAATTATCAAATAAATGACTCTTCACCATATCAAACTTTGGCAAATATTAAAAAAGCTGAGAAGTAGTATCACCTATGCCCTGAACCAGACACGAACACTTTTTTTTTTTTTATCTTCACCCGAGGACATTCTTTTTGCATTTATCTTCAGATAGAGCAGGAGGGAGAGAGGGGTGAAGAGAGAGAGAGAGAGAAACATCGATGTGAGAGAGACACATCGAGTGGCTGCCACCCACATGACCCCAACCAGGGCCGGGGACAAACTGCAACCGAGGTACGTGCCCTTGGCGGAAACCGAACCCAGGACTCTGGTCCGCAGGCCACCGTTCTAACTGCTGAGCCAAACCGGCCAGGGCCAGACACAAACACTTTTAACGTTAGAGCATATTTCCTTTGATTATTCTTATAGTTCATTCATTCATGAGATGTTATACTGACTTTTTTTACATAATACTATGCCATGAGAATTTTCCCAAATCATTACAAACTTTTTGCGAGCATCATTTCTAACAGGGGTGTAGTAGTCCTTGGTATATTTGCCTTAGAAATGCCTCATGACAGACAGTACAGTGGCCTTCAGCTGCCCAGTCCCGAGATGAGAAGGAGATACAAATAATATTTATGACTACTATTTATTGAAATGTGTACCTGACACTATGCTAAGTGCTTTATCATTCATGTTCCTGAGCCTCTTCAGAACTTCTTTGTTGTTAATCCTCATCTGAGGATATTGTTTTCCCCCCATTGATTTTAGATAGAGCGGGACTGGAAATCAAACCTGCAACCCAAGAATGTGCCCTCTACTGGAACCAAACCAAGACCCTTCGGTCCTCTGGCCGATGCTCTAACCACTGAGAAGAACTGGCCAGGGTTCCTCTTCAGGACTTTAACACCCAACCCGTTAGCTGGTTCTCCCTAATGTCTCACACCTGTGTGGTCCCTGACTCAGCTGAAACCCAGAGTTATGGGGATTTTGGTATGAAATATGATGAGTGGCCTGAGAGAGAGATGACTGGAGGAGGAACTGAAGTCAGGCTGGGACAGTAGGCTTGGAGGGAAAAAGCGGGGGGGGGGGGGGGGGGGTAACATGACACATGGTGGAAGCAGAATTGCCAGGAATTGGTGACCAGTTGGATGTAAGGGTTAAGGAGATTTCCAGATTGGGTGACCAGGTGAAAGGTGATAGCCTTAGTTGGAATAGAAAAGAAAAGAGGACCAAGTTCAACTGTGACTGTTGAAATGGAAGGCCTCAATGGTGGTGGAGGGACATAGCAGGAAACTGAGGTCTAGAGCTTAGGTGACCCAGTAATCTGAGCATAAGGAACCACCAAGGATGTGGCATCTACAGCCAGGGCTCAGAGGTGTCTCTCGGAGATAGGGTGACCATATGGCCCAGTGCTGGTTTACACCCGCCATCCCAGAGTCTGGTTTATGCCTGTGGTCCCAGTTAGCACCTCCTTCGCTCTCAGAAGTCCCAGTTTTGTCACCCTACTCAAGAGAGAGGCCTTCAGGGTAGGGAAAAGAAGGTGGCTTTACGGCAGGCCCCTTCTCATTCACTTCTTTCAGCCTCCTCATCCTCCCACTTCAGACCCTCTATTCCCTTCTAGGCTCCCATATTTTCACATTTCTCTATTTCCTTCTCTTCTGCCCATGTCCCTAGGGAAGAACCCATGCCCACCCCCCAAAGACCTAAGTGATCTTCATCTATTGTCCATCAGGTTACCCCCATGTCACACCTCTGTGGGGCCAAAGGAGGAGAGAGCCTGTGGGCAGCTGCTCAGCCCTCCCGGAGTGGGTGTTCTGGGCCAGTCCAGGGTTTGGAATTAGCACTGACTGGAAGGCCTGCGTATAATCTCAGCTCTGCTTCTTTCTTGCGGTGTGACCTTGGAGCAAAGCATTTCTGCTCTTTCCTCTGCAAAAGATGGAGACTGAACAATGATCTGGACCATGGCCTCCTGCTGAGAAGTTGTGTTCATCTTTGGTGCCATTTCTCTTGGGGTTCAGGTCATATAAGGGGGATGTCAGTTACTGGGGAGAGATGATTTTGTGTCTGTGTGTGTGGGGGTCTCCCTAGGGCATTGAGGCTGAGGATTAGTCCATGGGGCCCTTTCAGCTTGATGGCCACGCAGTCATCGCTGTTGGCTGGTCCCGAGACAGGCGTGCACCAGCCCCTGATGGCCTGCAGAAAGCGCTGCAGACACATCGAGGAGGAAGGGAGTCCTCTGGCCAGGTGGTGAGGCCCAGGCCACCGCAGCTTCTGGGATGGGCTTCCCAAGAGGAGCTCCGGAGCCCAAGACAAGAGGGGTTGGAAGGGGGAGGTGAGGAGAACAGAAATGAAAGAGCAAATTAAGAGAAGGGACCGCCTGAGAGAGGACTCCACCCGGGTTACACCTGCACCTCAGTTTCCTCATTTACAGGACGGGAGCGATGCTATCTCGGGTGCCGTGTGTGCGCTGGAGCTCGCTGGAGCGCAGGACCTGGAAATCGGTAAGCGCGCGCTGGAAACGCGGAGAGCGCTCTGCACTGCGAGCTGGGGTGGCGGCGGCGACCAGGGAAGGCAGCAGGATTCGTAGTCGAACCTAGGGTCCAAGTCCGCTTGTCCAAGGCTGCCACTTGTCCCTGGAGCCTCAGTTTGCTCGTCAGTAAATGGGGTTAATGAGGTGGCCTCGCCGGGCTGTGTGAAGCTGGAGATAAATGTTCCAGAGGCAGCGACCGCCGCTGGGATCGCCGCGGCTGAATTCGGGGCAGGGACCTTGGGGAGCGGAGCGAGTTCGGGCGCGGGTGGGCGGCGACTCCCCGCGGCCACGGCACCGGGGGATGGAGGGAGGCGCCGTTCCCGGCGGGGAATGGGGGGTCCAGACACACTCGGCGGGGTAGGGGAGGCCGATCCCCATCCCCCGACCCCGCAGATGCCGCTTCGCGTCAGTTTTCTCTCCAGGCCCCCGCCTCGGATTCTCGGTCCCCGGCTGTCACCTGGACGCTCGCGGAGGGGGCGGGCCGAGGGGCCCGGTTGGGGAGGCGGGACTTGGCGGTGGCTGCCGAGCGGCCTGGGGGGTGGGGCGAGGGGCGGGGGGTGGAGGCCGGCGCCCCGCGGGGAGTCCGGCCACGTGACGCTCGCAGCCCGGCCGGGCCGCTAGGCGGGGAGCGCTGCCGCGGCCCCAGGAGGTGGCGGCGGGCGCGGGTGCCCGGGCCAAGCGGGACTGGCCGTCGGGGCCCCGGGACGGCGGCCCTGGGGGCGCCCATGCCATGGAGAAGCTGGCGGCCGGACTGGCCGGCCTGCGCTGGAGCATGGGCGCCTTCCCGCTCGACCTCATCGTCAGCCGCTGCCGCCTGCCGACGCTCGCCTGCCTCGGGCCAGGTACCGGGGGTGCTGGGACGGGCGGCCGGGGGACCGCAGGGGAACCGGGGACTCTCCAGGCAGGTGCCAGCGGGCCGTAGGAGCGGCCTCTGCCCTCTTCCTCCCCGCGAGGTCCCCGCGCAGCTCCTGGCGCACCTCCGCGGGAGACCAGGGGCCCACTAGCTGAGGGTCCGCCTCGTCCTGGGCGTCGCAGGCGGGCTCAGGGACAGAAACCAGGACAGGGAGTGGGACTGGGCCCGGGTCAGAGTTTTCCGGCCCAGCTGGAACCCAGAGCACGGCCGAGCCACCGCGGCCGCCCCGTCGGTGCATCCCTTTCCCGGTCACCCTCAGACCCCTGCCTGGCCGCACCCCCTCCGTCCCTTTGTCTCCCACCTCTCACCTCCATCCTCCCGCATCCCTGGGGCCTCGTACTCTGTTTTCCCACCGCCGCCGCCCCCCAGCCCCTTTAGGCCCCTTTTGGGACCCTTCTCATATCCTTCTTTCGCTTCCCGGGAGCATCTCCGGTCCTGGGGCGAGCAGGCCACTTCGAGAGAGGCCCGAATGAGCGAGTCCTCCCTCCGGGCGTGTCCCAGAGGCCCCGGCCCTCCCACCACATCTTGCCCCACTTTTCTCTGGGGCCCGGGGGCCGGGGCTGCTCTGCTGATGGGACCTTGCATGGGGGCCCGGAGCGAGGGGACTGTTTGGGCGAAGGAGGGCTGCTTGGCTGGGGGAGGGGCAGGAGCCGGGGCTGGCAGCCAGGCCGGGGGTTTTGTGTGTGAGAAGAATAGGGGTTTGGCCCGCGTTGGCACACTCGCTTCCCTGAATGCTAATGGGGCCCGCTGCCACAGGCTCCTCTCCTCTCCGCGGGGGCCGGCAGCTCCTCCTCCGACCCGCAGCGGCAAGGAGTGGGCACAGTGAGCGGCTGCGTGTCCCGGGAGCGGGCTCCGTGGCAGCGAGTCATCGGACAGGGGTGCCCCGCAGCCCAATGTCTTGTTCTCCGGATCTTCAGCATGTGATCCCGAGCCAGTCCTTGTCGGTAGCAAGGCCCTATATGTCCGCACGTGAATGGGATATGCCCGGCCACTTCCCACACGTCCTCTTTGGCATCTCCCTCTCCTGGGAGGTCCTTTCTGAGCTCCTCAGTATGGCCAGGCCTCCTTTGGGCTCCCTTGATGCTTCTGGCACCCCTGACTTGTCTCCTACTGTGTACACCTGATACAATGGTTAGTGTATTGTCTTCACACTAGGCTGCAGGGTCCTTGAGAGGGGTATCCCGCCTAACAAAGATTGTGGAGGAGACTGACCGACTGAATGAATGAATGAGAGAATGAGCAACTAGTGTGATGGCCCAGCTGTCTATGACAGTGGTGGCTGTGGTCACTGTGAGTGTAAATATGTGATCAAAAGTGTGTCTTGAAGGTCCCTTTGTGCCTTATGCATTTGGGAGGGGCCCCTTAGTGGGACCATGGGATTGAGTTGTGTCATTGGGTGACAAGCCCCTGTCACTGTGGGCCAGGTGGCTGTGCTGGCTCATCTGTTGGTGACCACGACCCATGGCTATGGGTGTTCAGAAGGGTGGGCTGGGGCTTAAGAGAGCTTTAAGAGGAGGGTGCAGAGTAGCAGAGCTTCCTCTGTCCCACCCCTTCTCACACACACACACACACACACACACACACACACACAGTGGGAGAGCCAGGTCTCCCCACAGTCCTGAACACATTCTACCTTGTCCCCCCTCAAACAAGTCCATACATTTCAAGGAGCACCCAGCCATCAGAGTAAACCATTTCCCATTTGGTTGGATGGCAGACATTTAGTAAGTTGTGTCTGAGGGGGCTGGGAAGGAGGCATCTCCCACCCCCACCCCCACCCTGCCCACCAGCTGCAGCCAGGAGACAGCTCCACCAGCCTCCTGGAAGCTGGGCCAGCCCCTCCTGCTCCCCTGGATACCGTTGCTGGGGTTGGAGCCTCCGGGGCCCAGGCCCCTCTCAGCACCTCTACCCCAGTGCAGCTTCCCCAGGACTAGCCCTCTCCCTGCTTCTAAATCCACCCCCTTCTCCAGCGGTCACCACTATGTTCCAAAGACTGGGAGCATGAAGGGCTGACAGAGGGAGAGTCAAGAAACAGCGTTAGTGGGTATCTGAGATTTTCTCCCCTCTTCTTTGAGGTCTCCTGGAAGGAGACTGTCTGTGGCAGTGGGTGAAAAGGGACTGCCCATAGAGAACAAGGAATCTGCTCCTCTAAGCCCTGCCATTCTCCTGGCCTGAGTGACTCATGGCTCAGGGGAGCCCTCACAGCTGGGACCTACGATGGACAGGCCCATCTGGGCTCTCTCCATTCTTCCAACCAGACCCTCTTTGCCTGGCCTAGGCACTGACTTGGGGGCCGAGAATTCTGCTCCTGTGAACTCAGGTGGTTCTGAGGCCCAGATTAAGTGTCTGCTGCTCAGTAAAGTCTCCCCTCCTCACCCCACCCTCAACTGGTTTGCTGCTCCCTTCTGTGAGCCCAGACAGCCTCACACTTGGCCTGTAATCTCTGTTCACATCTCTTTCCACTTCCCCCTGAGCCTAAGGGATCCTGGAGGGCAGGGACTGGGCTCATCTGCCGCTAGCCCCAGCACAGGGCCTGGGACAGCAGGCAGTCCAATCAAATGATAAATGAAGGACAACATGTGGGCTGGTGGCTGGGGCCCCATCAAGAGCCTGAACCCTGAGAGAGGGGCTTGACTCAGCCCTGAGGCCAGAGCTGGTGATCTAGAGCATTGCTGACCTGGACAGGGATCATGGGAGCTGTCCCCTGGGAAGAGTCTTGGTGAGAAGATGAGGAGGTCATCCTGCCTATTCTTTCTGGCCCTCCTAATGTTCTCTTTTTCTTTCCTTCCTCTTCTATCCTTCTTTCCCTTCCCAGGGGAGTATGCTGAGGGCGTCAGTGAGCGAGACATCCTGCTCATTCATTCCTGCCGCCAGTGGACAACAGTGACAGCCCACACCCTGGAGGAAGGCCACTATGTCATCGGGCCCAAGATTGACATCCCCCTTCAGTACCCAGGTGTGCCAGCCAGGGACAGATGGTGTAAAGTTGGTGGGGGTGGTAGGCTGGAGGGTAGGGATAGGGAGGGCTTGGGAAAGCTTTTGGTGACTAGCCTTTCCTTGGATCTGAAGGGATGAATGAGGACAGGGCTGGCAGGGTGGTGATTAGGGTTAGGGTTAGGGTTAGAGTTAGGGCTCAGTGGTTTTCATACTTTTGTGTGGAACCCTGGACTTCTGATTGCAAACCTTTGATTCACATTTTATTTTAAAATAGATTTTAAGCCCTGCCTGGTTTGGCTCAGCAGTTAGAGAGTCAGCCCTTGGACTGACGTGTTGCAGGTTCGATTCCCGGTCATCGGCACATACCTGGGTTTGGGGTTCGATCTCTGGCCCTGGTTGGGGTCATGCAGGAGGCATCCTATCGGTGTGTCTCTGTCACATCGATGTTTTTCTCTCTCTCTCTCTTTCTCTCTCCCTTCCTCCCTTCTACTCTATCTAAAATCACCCTGGCCGATTTGGCTCAGCAGTTGGAGCGTTAGACTGTGGACTGGAGAGTCCTGGGTTCGGTTCCCGCTGGGGGCACCTACCTCGGTTGCGTTTTGTCCCTGGCCCCAGTTGGGGTTGTGTGGGTGGTGACTACTCGATGTGTCTCTCTCACATTGATGTTTCTCTCTCTCTCTCTTCCCCCTTCTCTCCCGCAAAAAATAAAAAAATAAAAAATAAAATCAATGGAAAAGTATCCTCGGGTGAGGATTAACAAACAACAATGACAAAATAGATTTTAAACTGATTTTTAAAAAATACACTCACCTTGGCCAGTTTTGCTCAGTGGTTGGAGCGTTGGCCCATGGACCAGAGAGTCTCGGGTTCGATTCTGATCAAGAGCAAGTATCTCAGTTGCCCCTGGCCCTGGTCGGGATTGTGTGGGAGGCAACCAGTCGATGTGTCTCTCTCACGTCGATATTTCTCTCTCTCTCTCTCTCCCCCACTCTATCTGAAGATAAATGGAAAAAAATATCCTCTGGTGAGGATAAAAACAAAACAAAACCCACATTTTTAAACTGCTACAAATCCAACCTTAACCCTAACTAGAGACCTTTGGTGTGTACCTTGAGCTGCCTCATTAACCCTTTTTTGTACAGACCCTCAAAGAGAACACTTCCTGCCAGCATCTTCTCAGTATTGTGCAACCAAAAACCTTCAGAAACAGCTCTGGCCAGTGTGGCTTAGTTGGTTGAGCATCGTCCCATGCACCGAGAGGTTGCCGGTTCGACTCCAGGTCAGGGCACATGCCCAGGTTTTGGGTGGGGTGCATGTGGGAGGCAGCAGATTGATGTTTGTCGAATCAACGTTTCTCTCTCTCTCTCCTTTACTCCCTCTCTCCCTCTCATTTCCTCTCCCTCTAAAATCGATAAAAACATATTTTTAAAAATCTTCAGAAACAAAGAGATGCTCAGGCTGATAATCTGGCTGCACCTGCAGCTTTTAATCTTGATTTCCCCAATTTTAGTGTTAAATTCATTGTTTTCATTGATTGATTTTATTAGTGAATGTTAAAATTTTAGACTTTTAAATAAGATTATGCTAATGAACTTCCACTTTAATTTGTGTTATATATGATGTTGACATCTTATAAAAGATTTTGTTTGAAGAAAGGTTTATGCTGCTAAAAAAGGGAAGTACAGCCCTTTCATTTTACACATGGTGAAACAGAGGGCCTACACCTAAGAAGGGAAGTGACTAACCCAGGGTCACACAGCCAGAAAGGGGCAGAGCAGGAGCTTGCGGCACCACACCAGGAATGCAGGGTTGTTGTCTCTGTGTGGGAGGGTTGGGGGTCTGGTGGTCTCATCCCAGAGATGTCCTCACAGGAACCCAGGGTCCCACAGCATTCCAGACACTGGGCTGGGCATTTTCATAATTTCATTCTCACAGTAACCTGTGAGAAAGTCTTATCAACTCCATTTAACTCACAAGGAAACCGTCCCCAGGAGCTTCAGGAGCTTGCCCAGTTCTGTTTTAACTGCTACCTCCTCCTCTCTACCTGCAACAAAGGTTGGGAACCCTCTGAGCTGGGAAGGCTCACAGCCCCTTCCTCCCCGCACCAGTGTTCCCCCTCTGGCCCTGCTTGGGTCTCCCCTAAGCCAGTGGGACAGGACTCAGCCCTTTGCATACTTCTGCCCTTTACAACAACCCTGTGAAGTTGGTACCCACATAGCCCCACACCCCATTTAAAACATTAGGAAACTATCAAGTGTCTTTTTGACCTGGTCCTAGGCCCTGTCCTGGGCCTGGAGCCCTTGATGGGGTCTGCTGGAGCTAGAAGCTTCTCAGTCTGGGAGAGGTCCCAGGTCTTCTTTTTGGGATAAAAAAACAAAGATTACAAATAGTCCTTGACTGAAATGTGATTTAAGGGATTGGCCATTTCAGTTTGTGTCATTAAAAATCTGGGAAACCAAGGCACAGAGCCTTCTAGGGAACTGTGGGTTCAGGGGGCTCCTAGCCCTTTCCCCCATGTCTGCTGGTGCTCCCTGAGTGCGTGTGTACGGTGGTGGTCATGGGGTGACAGCTGGCTGCAAGGATGTCACAGCCCCAACTCCACCTTTCCGGTGGGCGGCTCCGGCCTGCCCGATGGGGGAGGGGAGGTCGAGGCCCCCTAGGAGGGGGAGGGGCCGGCCGACTGATGGGTTAACGAGGAAGCTGAGTGCACAACTCCGCGCTGGTTCCTCTTAATGAATTAATAATAGTGCGGGCGGGCGGGGGCGGCCGGCTTCGGACCGTAGAGAGAGCGGCGACGAAGGTGGGGGAGGGGAGGGTCACTGCAGGGCTGGGGGGCGCTGCCCCGTGACCAGCGTCTTCAGGCCGCGGCCCACTGCCCAGGGAATAGGATACCTGCTCCTCTGAGACAGCCCCCCACCTGTCCTGCCCGGGGCCAGGCTGCTTCCCCAGCGTTGGCCGAGTGCCCTGCGGAGCACCGGCAGACGAGCCCAGGGGGCTAAATAGCATGCTTTCATTTTACGGATGGGAAAACTGAAGCCCAGAGAGATTAAATAATTTGCCCAAGGTCACACAGCTGGTTGGTGGCAGAGCTGGGATTCAACCTGGTCTGTCCTGACTCCATACTTTGTGCATTTATCTACCATTCTTTACGGAGCATCTGCCATGGGTCAGGTGCTGGGAGGCGGGGTGATAGGCAAGACTGCTTCAGTCTGGAAGGGACCGTCAGGGCAGTGCAGTTGTATTTGGGGAAAGAAGGGCAGGGAGGAGGGACAGACTGAGGTTGGGGGGACCTCGGATCTCAGGAGCTCACGTAGGGGGAGGCAAGAGAGGAAGCTGCCCTCCAGGGGCTGGAGGGGGAAGAAAAGGCTTCCAGGGGCTAGAGCATCACTCCTGGGAGGTCTCCCTTCCTTCCTCCCTGCAGTAATGACCGGTGCTGGGCTCCAGGCTGCAGCTGAGGGGGTGGTGCTGGCTACCATGGTTACATTGATCTTCCCTGCCACATCCTCCCCTGGCTCCAGCCCTGACTTGGCTCCAGCTCTCCCCACAGGGGGGCAGTGGGCATTTCTCCATGCCTGGCTGCTTCTGGTTGGGGGGGGGGGTTTGTGTGTGCATATGGGGGAGGAGATGGGGTGATAGAGAGGGACCACTCAGGGTTGGATGGTAGCAGACCTTAATTCCTGCTTCCTGACCCCAGATCACCGCTCCCTGCCAGTTCCCCTTCCCAGTTTATCCCTCTGCCCTCTAGGGCTGTGGCACGTTTCAGGCCTCTTCCTATCAGGGTCTCAGAGTGGTTAGGCCAGAACCTAGGGACTCTGCTCCCAGCTTTCTCCTGGGTATTTCCCCTTCTTTTTCTTGGCTTTCACTTCTCCTGCTCCTAGGTGTTGGTGCTGCAGGCTCTTCCTACCCTGCACTAGGTGTCTCAGTCTCGGTTTCTGGCTGGGTTTGAGGGCTGTAGGAACCCCGGCCACTATATACCAAATGGTGTGTGTTCATGCCAGGAGTACTCTATGGGCATTTTTCTGGGAAGAGGGTCTCCAAAGGGTTAAGACCCTCTCTTCATCTTCTCTGAGCCATCACACCTGCCCCACAGCTGAAGCTGCCTCCTGTGGGCTGGTGACCTTCAGTCTGTACTTCTGACTAGGCTCCCCAAGCCCTTGCCCCACAATCTGTTTCTTTTGGGTTTCCAGGCCCCCCCCCCTTTTTTTGTTGAGTTTATTGGGGTGATACTGGTTAACAAAATTATACAGGTTTCAGGTGCACAATTCTACCGCACATCATCTGTACACCGTATTGCGTGTTCCCCACCCCAAGTCAAGTCTCCATCCATCACCATTTATCCTCCCTTTACCCTCCTCCACCCCCCCTCAACCCAGGGTTTCCAGTTTTGCTTAATAGCTCTGCTGGCTTCATTTCTGATCAGGCTGGTGGCCTGAGTCCCTTTCTTCCCATTGGCCCCTCATAAGTGGCCCCAGTCTAATGAGTCTCCTTCCACAGGCCTCTTCACATTCAGAGCCTTTCGTCACCCAGATGCTGTCTACTTCACCTCCTGTCATCACTCTCAAGTCCTACCCTCCAGTCACTCACCATTTGGGGCAGGCAGTCTGCTTTCGTGACTCTGTTTTCGCTCATTCTCTTTCTTCCACATGGAATGTTCATTCTGTAAAACTCTTTTCATTCTTTAGATCACTTCAAACTGCCAGGCAGCTTTCCCAGCTCAGTGGTCTGCTAGCTCTTCTGTCACAAGTCTGTTGTAGCACTTGTCATATCCTGCCATCACTGCGTGCTCATTGTTACACCCACTATATCTGGAAATCTTGGAAAGCAGACTGTATTTTACCCAGATTTGCAGCCTCTGTTGGGCCTAGCCCAGTGTCTGGCACACGGTGGTTGCTCCATAAATGTTTATGGAATGAGTAACTGAATGGACTATGACTGAAGCAGCCACCAGGAAGACAGGAGCTAGAGTCACCTTGTCTTCTCTCAGAGGCCTGTTGTCCCCTCATCTATATAAGACTCTCTTCCTTCTGTGTCAGGCCCGAGAAGAAGCAATCTGTCCAGATGTCAGCAGTTCATAGCCTATCCCTGTGCTCATGTGGTGGGCACATAAAATGTGTGGGGCCAGTGAGGTGAGACAAGTACACAGGGGTGTCAGCTGTATGAATTATCACCATTTTTTTTAAAGTCTGAGTCTGCTGGGGGCATCTGCTAAGCCAGCCAAAATTCATAGCCCTGGACTGCAAGTTGGGAAGGCCTTATCTGTGGGAGGTGTCTTTGCTGGGCTCACATCAGAGGCCTCTGGGACAGTCGAGCTGAATGTTGGATGAAGGCAGGGTCTAGGAACAGAGCTGGGGTCAGAGTGGCTCTCCCTGGGCCTCCAAGGCCTGGGGCTGGGCCTCTGGTCTGCCCAGTGCATCAGTGTGGATCAGCAACCCTAGGCAGATGCACAGTGTGCTAGCTCCAGTTAGGGCCCAATACCATCTGCCCCAACTTCCTTAGATGAAGCCATGGAGGTCCAGAGAGAGGAAGGGACTTGTCTAGGGTCATAGCAAGCCAGAGTGAGGCTGGGACCAAGCTAGCCACCAGCATCCCCACTGTCACAGTGCTGTTTGGCCAGAGGCCAGCTCTGTGTCCAAGTATGTGGGTTCCAGGTTGCACTTGGGTTTCTCTGGGAAGGCAGCTGCTAGCCTCATCACACACTCATAGCTCTCCACGGGGTGAGGGCTGGGCTGTAGTTGCTAGTGATCTGTGCTCACCTCCCCGCGAGGCTTGAGCCAGCTGACCAGCTCCTTTCACCCCATGCTGGTGCAAACCTGTCCTTCTGCCCACCTGAGTTCCAGAGGGGCTGGCTGGGATGAGAGGAGCAACGCCTAGGGACCACGAAGTCTGTTGGAATGTAGGCCAGGCTCCCAGCAGGCAGGCCCACCCTAGCAGCCTGCATTTCCTCCTGTGCAGGGAAGTTCAAGCTCCTGGAGCAGGCCCGGGATGTGCGGGAGCCAGTGAGGTACTTCAGCAGCGTGGAGGAGGTGGCCAGTGTCTTCCCTGACCGAATTTTTGTGATGGAAGCCATCACCTTCAGTGTCAAGGTCAGTCCTCTGGCACCAGGCATGGTGCCCTCATGCTGACCCTTCCCTTCAGAGCAACTCTGACCCTAGTTGGAGGGTTGCCTTAGGGTCCAGGAGGTAGAAGGTGTCTGTGTGACTTCGTACTGCCTCTTGAGGGCCTTTGGCACAAATGGGCCATGACAAATGAGCTGGATGTATGAACCTCTGGGCCAAAGAACTTCCTGAAAAAGTTGGTGAAGCAAGAGGAAGTGTGTGGAGGGTCTTGCCCTGACTTGAGACCTTTCAGGGGTGATGATGGGGGGGGGGGGGGGCGGAGTGCAAACAGTCTTCCACTTGTGTACAGAATGCTCTTTACAAACCCTTTTCTTATCTATCAATTCACTTCTCAGTAGCTTTGTTGAATGTGTGGAGCATTATTATCACCCAAATTATAAAGATAATGATAAAGTTGTCATTTATTGAGTATTTTCAAGGTATGTCACTATAAATATAGTCTATTTAATCCTTAGAGCAACTTTTCCAAGTTATGAGATTAGGTAACTAAGTAAGGCCTCCAGAGGTAACTCATTTAAGGTTGCACAGCCACCAGATGGCCTCTCTAGGATGGAACCTGGGTCCCTGATACCCCCTACCCCCCAGTCTAGTGCTTTTGATCTGGTCTCAGCCCTGGGGGGCACCCGAGGCTGCCCTCTTGGACCCTGGCTAAGGCCTCCCCTTTTCTGGGATTCCCCAGGTGGTGTCAGGAGAGTTCAGCGAGGACAGCGAGGTGTACAACTTCACGCTGCACGCGGGCGATGAGCTCACTCTCATGGGCCAGGCGGAGATCCTGTGCGCCAAGACCACCAAGGAGCGCTCGCGCTTCACCACCCTGCTGCGCAAGCTGGGCCGGGCCGGGGCACTGGCCGGGGTGGGCGGACCGGGAGGCACTGCGGCCGCGGGCGGGGGCGCCAGGCCCATCAAAGGCAAGATGCCCTGCCTCATCTGCATGAACCACCGCACCAACGAGAGCCTGAGCCTGCCCTTCCAGTGCCAGGGCCGCTTCAGCACGCGCAGCCCGCTGGAGCTGCAGATGCAGGAGGGCGAGCACACGGTGCGCGCCATCATCGAACGCGTGCGGCTCCCGGTGAACGTGCTGGTACCCAGCCGGCCGCCGCGCAACCCCTACGACCTGCACCCAGTGCGGGAGGGCCACTGCTACAAGCTGGTCAGCATCATCTCCAAGACCGTGGTGCTGGGGCTGGCGCTGCGCCGCGAGGGCCCGGCGCCGCTGCACTTCCTGCTGCTCACCGACACGCCGCGCTTCGCGCTGCCGCAGGGCCTGCTGGCCGGGGACCCGCGCGTCGAGCGCCTGGTGCGCGACAGCGCCTCCTACTGCCGCGAGCGCTTCGATCCCGACGAGTACTCCACCGCCGTGCGCGAGGCGCCCGCCGAGCTGGCCGACGACTGTGCCAGCCCGCGCCGCGCGCGCCTCTGCCTGCCCGCGCCCCCGCGCGCCCCCGGGCTCGTCCGCGCCCCCAGCCCCCCGGGCGACGGAGACCAGGAGTACGTGAGCCCCGACTGGGCCGGCGCGCCGGAGCCCGCGGCCTCACCCGCCGAGATCCCCTACGAGGAGCTGTGGGCGCACCAGGCGGCCGAGGGCACACCTGAGGGCCGTCCCCGGCCGCCCCCGGGCCCCGACCTCATCAACTTCGGGGGCGCCGGGCCGCCGCGTCTGGAGCCCGAGGCGCCGCCGCCTCCCGTCCCTCCCAAATCCGAAGCTGTGAGTGGACGCAGTGGAGGCACGAAGGGTGGAAGGCAGGCCGCCGAGCCCCATCCTCCAGGAGGGGCCAGCCCGGGGGCCCCGTTTGGGCCTGAAAGCAAATTCTCCTGGGCGTCCAGCCCCTGGAGTGTGTGACAGAGGGTGGCCAATGCGTAGGGGACGGGGAGAAGAAAAAGGGGAAAGAAGAAAAAGCATTTGTAGTAGGGCATACCAGGGACGGCGGCATTGGGAGCTGTGGGACAAAGATGCCAGTAGGTCTCCAGCCACGGAAAACTTGCCGGGAGTCTAGAACTGCGGTACCCAGAAGGTTCCGCGGAACAGTCGTTTAAGTTGCCCAGTGAACAGAAGGTTCCATGGTGAAATGAGTTTAGCAAGTGTGTGTAGGAATTCCCGCCTTCCACTCCTCTTCACTTTGGAGTTATAGAGCACTGGTATATTAAAGGCTCTGAGAAGACCTGCACCAAGGAAACCTGTTTATCTGTACTTAACACAGAATTTTCCAACCGTATTTGTCCACAGAATATGGACAACTCCTATTAACATCCCATGGAGCCCACTTTGAGTATTTTGAGTATTTGATCTATAAGGAAGGGATACAGATGGCAGATACTTTAATTTTGCAAACCCCACCCCCCCCACCCCCCTGTGTACTTTCCCTCTTCTTTCCTTTGTTTTTGAGGAGGGAATGTCTACTTTTCTGATTGTTTTTAAATCTATTTTTATATATTCCTTTTCTTACAGTTTGTGATAGATTTCCAAGGCAGTAGGAGACTGTGTTGTGGCCTCTTGAGGAGTTAAACAGGCTGGAGAGATGAGAAGGGGTAGGGTGGGTAGGTGGCTGGCTGAGGAGGTGGGGGGTAAAGCAAGGCAGCCTCTTGGCAAAGTGGGGCAAAGTGTTAGTCTCAGTTGTGGAAGGGAAAGATAAGGAGTGTCAGCTGCCTGGGGACAGGGGGTGGAGTCATGGCCCTCTGTTTGCAGGTGAAGGAGGAGTGCCGCCTTCTCAACGCCCCACCTGTGCCTCCCCGGGGTGGCGATGGCAGTGGCCGGCTCTCTGGCAGCCCCCCAGTGCCCCCACGCTTCCCCAAGCTGCAGCCTGTCCACTCGCCCAGCTCCAGCCTCTCCTACTACTCCTCTGGCCTCCAGGATGGGTGAGCCCCTTTCTTCTCCGTCCTGGGTTATCCTGTGGTGGATTGAGGCAGGGGAGAGCCGGAAGGGAGTCAGTGCTGAGGAAGAGGGAGACTTCAGGCTTGAGGTTCAAAAGGTGCAAGCCCCTGAGCAGTACGGAGGGGGAGGGCACTGGGGCCGGGGGCCTGGGCCCATCACTTGCTCTCCACTGTCCTGCTTCAGTTTACTCCTTTCCTAAGTGTGAAGATTGGATGGGGACATTGCTCTGGTTCCTTCCAGGCTGGGACTCTGCCAGAGGATGAAGTATTCCTTGCTATTTAAACTTTGTTATGTAATTCAGTTTCATTTGCTTTTTCCTGGGGTTGGGGATGCCTGAACAAAGAATAGAGCAATCCCAGAAAGTCTCAGGCCTTGAGGGCCGGGGTACGGGCCAGTGTTGCTGAGATCAGAGTAGCAGCTCTGTGACCCGGCGGAGTGGTGGTTGGCAGTGTCGTGTGTGTGACCCTGTTGTGTTACCCTCTTGCTCTGCCTTACCCTTCCTTATGTGTCTGTCTCTCTGCCCACAGGACAGGTTCCCGCAGTGGCAGTGGCTCCCCGTCACCAGATGCCTACTCCCTCTATTGCTACCCATGCACCTGGGGAGACTGCAAAGTGGGCGAGTCCTCTAACCGCCCACCGCCGGGACCGCTGCCCTCCACCACGCAGCCCAGCCAGGCCTCCCGGGCCCTCGCAGAGCCCCTGAGCAGTCAAGCTGCCTCCCTCTTGGGGGCTGACACCCCTGTCAAGACCTACCACAGCTGCCCACCACTTCTCAAGCCCTCTCACCCCCAGAAACGTTTTGCTCCGTTTGGAGCTCTCAACCCCTTTTCGGGGCCTGCCTACCCCTCAGGCCCTTCAACAGCCTCCTCTTCTGGGCCCACAACAGCCTCGGGGGCCCTGGCTACCTCCAGCCCTGCATATTCCCCAGGCCCAGGCTCGCCAGGCCAGGCCTATTCAGCTGCTCCCACCTCCTCCTGTCCCACCTCCTCCTCCTCTTCCTCTGAGTGGCAGGAATCAGCCCTGGAGCCCTTTGATCCCTTTGAGCTGGGGCAGGCTGGTTCTCCAGAGCCTGAGCTGCGCTGTCAGGAGCCCAGAGCTGTGGGCGTACCTGGGCCTGGACCCCGCCTTTCACCACTTGGACCCCCCAAGGCCTTTGAGCCTGAAGGTTTAGTGCTGCGGCAGGTCCCCACCCCACTGTCACCAGCGGCCCTGAAGGGGCCCAAGGCAGGTGGAGCAAGACTCCTTTTCACCCAAGGGCGCCTGGAAGGGCCTCCTGCCAGTCCTCGGGATGGCGCCACAGGCTGGGCAGGCCGGGATGCCTCCTGGCAGCCCCCTGCTGACCTGTCCGCACTCTCCCTGGAGGAGGTCTCTCACAGTCTGCGTTTCATCGGGCTCTCAGAGGACGTGGTGAGCTTCTTTGCCCGAGAACGTATCGATGGCAGCATCTTTGTACAGCTCAGTGAGGACATCCTGGCAGACGACTTCCACCTCACCAAGCTTCAGGTCAAGAAGATCATGCAGTTCATCAAAGGCTGGCGGCCCAAGATCTGACCTCCCTGCTTGTAGCTGCACAACTGGAATGCTGACAGGTCCTCAGGCCAGGCATGGTCTGCAGTGGCCACACTCCCAGAGGCAGTCCTGCCTCTGAGGATGCTAGGTAGCCACTCTGAATCCAGGGGAGACACACTTGGAAATGGGGTCCTCTGGGACAGAGTCCTGCATGGGGACGGCTTGCCTTTGAGTGTGAGAGTACATGGGGAAAGGAGCAGAGGCCCCAGTGTGCACCTGGACCTGGGAGGCATTTGCTGTGATCCCCATGGTGGGATCAAAAGCTGGCCTTCATGGCGACCCAACGCCATCCTACACCCCGCTACAGAGCTTCACAGACGACTCGTACTTCTCAAGTTTAGAGACAAGGGAAGATGGTCCACAACTTAAGCACAAATCCCCCTAGTGCCCTCTCTCCTCTGTGCCCCTGGGGGCTTTTGGCCTAAGCTGTCCCAGGGTCAGGATGCCAGTTTCGGGACCTCTGTGAGCCTTCCCTTCCCCCTCTGGTCCATCATGAGTAGGCGCTGGCCCTGAGCACAAGGGTATCAAGTACAAGTCGGTGCCACTGCACCTCAGAGGCTCCACCTCTGGGTTCTGGTTCGTGGGCGATGGCTTTGGAAGAGCACAGCTGTGTGTTGATGTACCTATCTGGTTAGGGGGACAGCTGCTCCCCTGACGCCCTGGGTTCTCCCCTGAGCTCAGTGCAGCCAGCCCTCCACCCTGCCGGGTTGGGTCCCGTCTGCGAAGACTGACTCCATGGAAGAGCAGGTTGATTGAGTTGGCAGCTCCTTGATTCTAGAGGCAAGTGGCTTTCAATCACTCCCACTTGCACCTGTCTCCTGCCCCCATCACTTGACTCTGGCGAACACCTGGTGTCCTTCCCTGGTTTTCTGTCACTGGTGCACAGGTGGATGGGAGTGAGGGAGAGCACAGTGGCTTGGGAAAACCTGCCTTTTCCCTCCTGGAGCTCAGTCTTCCTGCACTTACCCACATGCTTCAGGGCAGGTCGTTGTGCCCTGGATCTCGAGCATGGTGGTCACTGGCACCCAGGGTAGGCTGGTTCTTGTGTACAGCTACCCATCCCCCCATGCTCTTCCCCATCTCACCTACTCAGGACCACACTAATTCTCATGCTCACTAGTGCCAGGCCTCAGAGGTAGCAGCCTTCTCTTCTGCCTTACCTAGTCAAACTAGATATTTATTTCCTCTATCTGTCTTAAGAGTAGCAAAGCCATGTTGGTGCTTGTGCCCCAAGCAGGCTGCCTCAGCTTTGAGGGGAGTCAGGAAATAGAGCACAGAAACTGATGCTGAGACATTTGGTTTCCTTGCCGATCACTTAATGAATCCCCAAGGACTAGTGAAATAAACGCTAGACCGCTGAGGAGCAGAGCAAGTGGAGCTGGCTGTCGGCTGCTTTCTTGTGGAGGAACGATGGCTGTGCTCCAGCAGGAGGACGTTGGAATGGAGTGTGTGCAGCCCGTTCATGTTCCCCAGACACAGCTGGTAGTGCCGCCCCGATTCCTGCTGAAAACCCTTCACCAGCCCCTGCCCTACAAGAACCTTTCCATTCCCACCACTGTTCCGATGGAATTCATACCTACTTAGTGCTGTTCAGTGGGAAGACCGGACTTCAAACTCTGTGCCACCAGCCAGGGACCACCTGCCTTGAGGCTCTCAGACACCCACATTTAGAAGCCTGCTAATGGCCATGGTATAGAGGGTCAGTTCTCTGCCTTCTACTGGTCATCTGAAAACCCCAACTCAGAGACGATTTGGTTTTAGAGCCTGGCTTCCTAGCAACCCACTGTCAGTGTTTAGTAGAGCCAGAGTTAAGGTCCTTGCCTGCCAGTCCCAGCAACAGAACTGGACCTGGCAATGTCTGAAGTACTTGTGCACTCAAACTGGTACAGAGGCAGGAGGAATTGGTAACCTCTCAAAGCTGAGACGGCACGGTGATGGGACTTGAATTACGATTCCGTGTACACTCAGCGTGGATCCTTCTGCCAGACCAAGTGAAGAGCCCCGAGGCTGTCCACCCAGACCGAGCACTGCTTCTGTCAGAACACGAGTGTAGGAACTCACCGCCCCAGGGGGCAGGGCGCAGGCCACGACAGGTCTAGCAGAGGGGGAGTGGTGGTGGGCTGACGGCATCCCTTGAACTGCTCCCACGTGCTACCTCGACCATTGTGCAGGCATTTTCCCGTGCTCTGGGGAAGCTGACATATGCAGGATATATTGACCAGAAAAATGTGATCTCCTTGGATTAATTCCAACCTTCCCACAAGCATGCATGAATGTGTCATACCAAGAAAAATACTGGGTAAAATTGTGCAACGAGGAGATAGTTTGGGGAAAGAAGTCTGTTTTCTATCCTGGTCCTCCACAGCTGGTTAGCCAGGGCCACTTCCCCACTGTAGACAGAAGCCCAGCCAAAGCACTTAAATGCAGCCAGGTTTACAAGGCTTTAGCCTCATAAAGTCCCACCTTCCATCATCCTAGTCTCTCTTCAGGTGCTGCTTAGAACTCTCAACACACTCTTACCCCCAAAGCACAGGCTTTGTCTCAGCTCACACCTTCGAGAAGTTAAACCAGAAGGGCAAAGACAAAGAAAAAGAAAAAGGAACAAACAGGCAGGGAGGCTGATAAATAAGTTTGGTTTTTATTGTTATCCTGTGTTTGGCCAAGTGCGTGATTGCCCTCACCACTGGCCACCACTGGCCTCCTGGGAGAATGCTGCCACTCTGGGTCTTGGGGTTTCTAGATTCACGAGCACAGTGGGTTCCACCTTCCAACAGGAAGTGCAAACACAGCCAGACTTCACCAGGAAGGACGGAGTCTTAGCTGAAGGCACTTTAATCAAGGCACACACCCAATGCCAGGGTTTGTTTTCCTTTTGGTTACTGATAAATCTAGGTGCCACCCTGTTGGAGAACCAGCACTGCCGGCAGTTGGGGTCAGTGTGTGAGCGAGCAGGGTGAGGCTTGCTCACTGGTAGAATTTCTTGTTAGGGCTGTTGGCGTGGTCAATCAGCAGCTGGCATGGGGTGAACTGTTTTCCATAGGCTGCCTCGTACTTTCTGAGCCGGTCCACTATCTTCTGAGCACCAAACAGATCCACGAAGCGGAAGGGCCCTGAGGGGGAAACAGGACTTTGTTGAAGGAGACAGCAACACGAGCTCTAGGACAAAGCGAGCTACAGCCCCAACCTCCAAGACCTACCTCCAAGACAGGGGGGGAAGCCGAGTCCAAAGACCGCTCCAATGTCTCCCTCTGCAGGTGTGGCCAAGATCCCTTCCTGCAGGCACATGGCGGCCTCATTCACGAACCTTGTCACCAGGCGGTACTGGACATCTTCGTCAGAGGAGCTGCCAACAGGGAGGGACATTCAGGTAGAGGAAAAGCAGAGGGGAGGGTTGCAGGAGCCACACACGAATGAGGGCCCACCTCCAACTCTAGAGGAGGTGTTGCTGGGGGCCAGCCTTGCCCTTGGAAACAGACTGCATAGAGCTATTTGCCCTAATCAACCAGAAACAGCACCTAGAACAGGGTCTGCAACAGAGTAGATAATAAGTATTCTTGATATCTGCAGCAGTCAATTACAAATGATAATGCAGGGTTTGGAGCATGAAGGGGCCTGGGATAATGGTCTTTCTGGCTGCTCTCTGGGACCTGCAGAGGAAGGCTGAAGCAGGGGTCTTCCCAAACTCCGAGGCAGTGCTCCCTGATGCTGGCAGAGAACGAGAGGGCGCGCAGAAGGGCAAAAGCACTGTGCTAGCATCTGGGCTGTTCTTGGGCAGGTACGGTGCTCAGAACAAAGATGGAAGGGGGGCTGAGAAGCTTTGGGCTGATGAGAAAGGTTGCCATGCCATAAGCCATTCAAGTTGACTTACACATCAGACTTTGGAGGGACCTGTAGACCTGCCAAAATACTGTCCATGTCAGAATTCAAATTCTTACTCTTCACACCCTGCTGGTAGATGTAAAAGCCCTTCCCAGACTTGCGACCTAAAGGAAGCAGGAAAAGAGAGTTAGAAATCCGGAGCCTGGGCCTGAGAAGTCTCCTCTGCTGGTCTGCCTTACGCTCCTGCCTCTTCTGTGCTCCTGAGTTTGTACATCTAGCCGACCCCAGAAATCTAGTGTTTGTTGAGAAGAGTTCACAGAGAAGGAAAAAAGAGCTTAATCTCTTGGAAATCTGTGTATCTGGATGGGAAAGGCCAGTTGGGTGAGTTTTAACGTCCAGATGTGCAACACCAGGCCCTAGGATGCCCAGGTCCTACCACTGATTTTGCTGCTACTTTGCCAAAAGAGAAAGCCACCTCTTTCCTGGGCCTCAGCTGTATACCCTGTATGTAGAGGTTTTAGTTTCTCCACACAGGTGGCCAGATAACATGGCAAAACTGGACGCAAGCTTCCTAGTACAGGATCACAGACGTGCCGGAGGCCTTGGGCAGGATGCAAATGCCTGTCGGTCTGGCATTACTTGGGCCAGGTACTGGCAGAGCTTCAGAAGGCCAGAGTCCCACCTTTTGTCCATAAGCTACAGGCCCAGACTAAGGAGAAGTGGTCCTGAAATCATTTTTGAAATTCCCTATGATATCAGGAAACACACATGGACCTTCTGTAACTCCTTCGTCTCAAGAAAGAGCTGGGAACGTTGTGACTGATGGTGTACGTGTTTCTTTGTGGTTACTCACCCAGGAAGCCCTTGGACACCATCTGTTTCAGCAGCTCCAGGCTTCCACCTCCAAACCTCTCCCCAAAGGCTTTGCCTAGGTCTTCTGCTACATGTTTTGCTACATCCACACCAACTTCATCCACCAGCGTGGCAGCACCCACAGGAAAGCCAAAGCCTGTGGTCAGGGAATCCAGCTTCTTAGGGTCAACGCCTTCCTGCATGGGAAGTAAAGCAGGGCCCTCAGGGGAGGGCCATCCCTGACCCCGGCAAGGCTCCCTGCGCGTGCCTTCAGAAACGGCCTACGTGGCACCTACATCTCTTCTGGGTGCCACTTGGCCAGGCCCAGGACTGGGACTGTTTCACTTAGGGAAACACAAAAGGCTTGGGAGTCACAAGGGCAAAGTTTGAAAAGCCTTCCCTAACCTAGAGCACTTTAAGGAAGTCCAGAGATGAATAAAATATTCATTTCCTTCTTGTCTGCAATTCTGAACCTCAATAACAACAAGATTCCGTGGCAGACAGGGCTGGTGTCCAGGACTGAGGAGACTGTATCGGGAGCAATGCTGCAGAGCCCCATGGTCCCGTGCCTAAGTGCCTAGTGAATGACCAGTGTGGCCACCAGAGGGGTCAGCTTGCACAGAAGCAGATGTAGCACCAATTATATCATATGGACCCTGTTCCAGATGGTCCCTGCTCAAAGGGGATGCAGAAACAGCACAGAACATGTTGGGAGGCCTTTGGCCTCATGGAGCAGAGCTAAAATTCTGCTGCCCAGGACTTCCCACCACCCTGCAGAGAGGCTACAGAAGGACCTTCTTGGAGAAGAGTCAGGAGTTAGTGTATTAGAAGGAAGCTTGTTCCTCAACTTGACATTACCAGTCTGGGGGACTGGTTTAAGGAGTGGAAGATGCCTCAAACATTCTGAGCGCAATACCAACCTGGAGAATTCTGATGACTTCAGACATCATGGGTGCGAGACACCTCGTGGTATAGAAGCCAGGTCCATCCTGCCAAGGGAGAGGACATGAACTCGGTGGCCCCTCTGTTGTGGGCACTTCCCAAGTCTGAAAGCAGTCTCCCTTCCCCAGATATCATTTAAAAGTTCAAGGTGATTAAATCCTCAATCAGAATCCTTAAAATGAAACTGCAAGGGAAGCCACAGCCAGGGGCAGCACGGCTTGAATCCAGGGGCACAGCATGTGGTTTCAGGGTCACCTGAAAGGTGTGGGATGGCTGGGGACCTGCCATGTCCCAGACTCTCCCCACTCTGACCCTGACTCAGTGGTACAGTCAACACCACTATCCACACTGCAGATGACCAAGGGGAAATCATATCAAAAGGTGGTGTATTTGTCCCAGAAGAGTTACCAACAAGCCTGCGGGTATAAGGAGTCGTAACAGGACTTTTCCAGATCTGCTGTTACCTTAACCACGATGATGACCTTCCCCTGCTTGAGACCAACTGCTGCAGCAGAAGCGGTCGTGTCCTTAGACGTTTTTTCAGTTGTGATAATCTCCAGCAGCTGCATCTTGTCCACAGGAGAGAAGTAGTGCATGCCAATCACCTGGCGGGGGGACAAAAAGCCAACAGATTTCACGTCAAGGAGGAAACGTAACAGCACTCTTTTTTGCTGGGGAAGCCCTAGAGAGAAAGACGCTTGTGACACAGGAACACTGCTTGGTGGAGTCAAGTGGTTTGTTCCACGGTTCTTTGATCAGAAGTTCAGTATGTTCAGAGATAACTGGATTCCTCTTCCATCTGCTTCTAGGGCTTTTCACTAAGAGCAATTGGTCCTATCAACAACTGGTACCAGGATCACAGCTCAGGCCAAGTTAGATTTATCAGGAAAGAATGAAGGTTCCGCTTATGTTAATGATGCTTATGGGTTAGGTGAGAGGGTCCACTTTCTTGGGGGGGGGGGGGCAGGCAGAAAGCCGTCAGTCCTGGGCAAACTAAGATGGTTGGTCACCTGACCTGTGCCCCTTTGGCCTTACTTGTATATGAATGACACAAGGCAAGCAGGTGACAATTATCCAAGATACCTGCAGGCTACACCGCAGTGTGATGCTTGTTCCACTCCACTGGGGAGAGTGAGGTTGGCATCAAAGGAACAGCAGGTCTCCTCTGCTGAGTTGAAGTGCTGCAGAGGTGCTGAGAGCGATGTGGCATGGCCAGGCTGTCCACCTGCCTTATACTGTTTTTGTGTCTTCCCCGAGTGTCACACTATCAGCTGCCACTTCTCCCTGCGGCCTTTTCCTACCTCTGTGAGGCCCTAACTTGCTGTGTGCTAGGGAACAAGATTGCCCTGCATTAGCAAGCTATTGGAATAGGAATAAAGAGGCTTTTGTGTTTTCAGTACATGGACAGTTGTGTGTTAACCTTTTCAAATACTTAAAGTCTTCTCTACTTCCTGCCTACCTTTGGCTGGTTCTGGTTAGATGAAGCTAACTGGATCCTCCTGAGAGGGGAGGTGTTTTATTTCTCCTGGAGTGTTTTCACTTTCCCCTGGTTTTATTCTAGTGGATAGCAGAAGCCCAAAGATACACTTGTAGGCTTCATTTCACATAGCTGAAAGTGCTTCCACACCCACCCCTTTCATGTCCTGGGTGAAGGTCTAAGTGACCCCATAGGTGGAGACATCCCACCATACCCCCCGATCCTCCATCCCAGTCTGGAACTGGAACAAAACCTATCCCGGACAGTCACCAGAGCCTGCTGGTAGATGAAGTGATATATCAGAGCATCCTTAGGGCTTATCTTTCAATATCTAATTGTAATGAAGATAGGTTTCATAATCTGAACCCGAAGAACACCCACTAGGGATGCAGATCACCTATAAGTGTTTTAGTTGCACTTCGCTTGTCTCTGCATCACACACTGGTCATGGTACTACAGCCTCTGTGCCCAGTTTGGGGGAATACTCTGTCACCCTCATCCACTTCATAATCCACACCAGTCCCTTCTCATGTTCCAAGCCTTCTCAATGAGTCTGAAGCCGTAAAACATTTCAGGGCTTTTCTGTCTTCAGAATTTACCTTTTCAGGTCTTTTGCTGACAGCAGCAATTTCATTGATTGGGAGAGCTGAAGTGTTACTGGCAAAGATGCAATGAGCTGGAATCACCTGCAGGGGAAAAGCACTGTGTCATATAGGCCTAGAAGAGGACTAGAGTCTAATGAGTGACACTTGGGCCCAGCCCATCCTCTCACCCAGAACTGCTCAGACAGCAAACACCATTCACCCCACATTTCCGATTACCTAGGGCATCTGTGTTGAGGAATGTGCTGGCCTTGTTCTCTTTCCCATTCAGCCTTCTAGTTATGGCCCATTATAAGGTCACCTAATCCTAACCTGGAGATTACATCCCAACAGTTAGGTAAATAAGACACCATAGATAAACACTGAAAAGATGGCCTCGAATCAAACCTCATCATTTCAAGATCCAGGATGAGTGTCAATCTCTCTTCTTGTTTGGATCTGCCCTCAAGTCTGAAAGCTTATGACAGCCCCACCGTTCATCTTTTTTTTGGTACGTGTCCCTAGTGGGAACCAAACCCGGGACTCTCTGATCTGCAGGCCGACGCTCCAACCGCTCGCTGAGCCAAACCGGCTAGGGCCCACCGTTCATCTTTATAAGAATAAGCCAGGTATAAAATGCCTACCTCATTTTATACACTATGTTACTAAAGAAACAACACGCCACTATAATCTACAGTGCATGAATACTATTAACTATTAGCTTTGTGGCTCTTTCTTTATACCACAAGTACTTGTTCCTCATGTCATCCCATCTCAAGAACTGGCTATGTAGAGCATTTGGGAAAAAGACCAAAGCAGTATTTCCACAGAACAGGCATTTGACTCCTGCCTGGAGAAATGGTTTCTCCCTATTTCCTTTGTTGCCTACACCTGAAGAAGTCTAGTCATGACTTACGGCCAACCCCAAATGGTGAGACACCCGACTATACTCCATGAGGTTATCTGTATGTTTGGGTGACTGAACTCCCACATAAGGCTACCAAACCCTGTGCTTAGGATAGTAAGCTACTTGATTTTCTTCCCACAGGCCTTAGCTCCGACCTTATAACACGTGCAGTGTGTATGGGCGCACATACAAACAGGTTTGGAAATGAACAGCCCTATAAGAAGAACCACGAGTTTCCTATAGTTCCTTTGAAACCCATCTCTGTGTCCTCCACACGCTACCTAGGATCCCGTACCACAGGCTGCCCCTTACTCACCGCTTCTACTTCCTTTAGCACTTTGTGCTTAAGACTAAGGTCCTCAAAAACAGCCTCGATCACCATGTCGGCCTTTTCAAAATCCTGGTAATCGAGCTGCCCAGTCAAGTTATTGAAAATAAAGTCTCTTTCAAATGATGACAGAGCTTTCTTCTTCACTTTGTCATTCAATCTAGAAAACAAAAACAAAAACACACATTTCTAGTCAAAAGGGAAGAGGAGGTAGGAAACTAACATTTATTGATTGTCCTTGGGCCAGACAGTACACTATGTGTTTTCCACCAACTCTGTGAGGTATGGCTCCCATTCTGAGGGAGCTGAGCTGCTCAAAAAGATTCAGAGCGACTCGTGGTCAAATAGCTAGGCCCTAGGGTACCTAGGGCACAAGGATCCAAAGGCAGGGAATCCCCAAGTCCACATTCTTTCTACTACAAGATGCCTCTTAGCGTCCAACTTACATAAACTGTATCATACAT
Organism: Tadarida brasiliensis; assembly: GCA_030848825.1. NCBI lineage: Eukaryota > Metazoa > Chordata > Mammalia > Chiroptera > Molossidae > Tadarida > Tadarida brasiliensis. The sequence continues at coordinate 63,249,717 of CM061270.1, read as the reverse complement.
AAACAGTTACATTTGCCAAGAGGAATAAATGCGAACACTAGAAAGGCAAAACACAGAGCAGGTCTGGTAGTTCCCTACCTACAACAGGGGAAACAGCCAACCCGTGTCCTATGGATTTATACTTGCTTATATATCATTTTGTTATTCTGTATTTATAATCTTCTAGATGAGAGACCAAGCATTCTTTCTTATATTCCTAATCCTCGTCCCAGTCAACATCTAGCAGCACATTGTATTGATCACATAAAATATTAACTCAATATTTCTTCCTTCCCATAGAGAGCTAAAGGGTAACTGCTACTCAGGCATTTACCTGCTTATCTTTGGTCCTCGGGCCGATGCTCTAACTGCTGAGCCAAACCGGCCAGGGCTACCTGCTTATCTTGTATTGCCAAGGAAAACAGGCTCTCTTAGGTTTTCTGACCACATTTTCAGAATAAATGACCTAGAGTTTTCCTCTGAATGAAGAATGAAGCTAAACCCCATTCACTAATTTCCTTAACCAAAAACAAAATTAAAGCCACAAGGTAAGTTCAAAGAAATATGCAAGTCTTAAAAATATAGCTTCAAACCTCCTAGTTTCTGACAACCATGTCAGCAATCAGCAAACAAGATGCCTGTCAGAGTTCAAAATGTTATTAGTTGCTCTAATTCTAACACTTAATGAAACTGTTTCCGAGGGAAGACAGGTACATGTAGGTCCCAAGCCAGCAGTACGGTGAGAGGCACTCACTGGAGCCTGATGTTTCTGAGGCAAAAGGGAAACCGGGACACCTGGATCCAAAAGAGATCAAGGGGAGGAAGCTGTTCTAGAGCAGCAGTTTCTCATCAGGTGACTGTATGAAGTAGTCTGGGGACGCCTGCAGGCTAGTCTCAGGGCAATGCTGGTATTTAGCATGCACCCTTTCTTTCACTCCAACTGCTTACTAGCTAAAATCATCTGCCAAAATGATTAAGCCTGGCAGGTCCTGGAAAGCATTATGGTAGCAATATATGAGTTTCTCTGCAGAAAAGGGTAAAAACATGCTTTGACCTATATAATACATTTAAGAAACAAAACTGCACACTCAGCTAAAAGTCACATGCAGGACAGTCTCAGTGCAGCCAGCTTGTCCACTACAGTGGAGCAGAGAACTGGGCTGAAACCAATTCCCAGTTTGGCAAAGCCGCTGCTCCACTTTTCCCCTCTGCAAAACAGGCAGCATGTGTCAGGGGAAAGAGGTTAGGTGAGCAGGAGGGAGAATATTTACCCTTTATTAATTCAGAGGTAAGATGGAGACAGTCTTGTAAAGCCTCAGACACTGTGGAACCAAATCAATTAACTGCTTCTCTACAGTAACACCAGTCAAGAAATACAAGGTTCAGCTCTGGCCAGTTTGGCTCAGCGGTTAGAGCGTCGGCCTGCGGACCAGAGAGACCCGGGTTCGGTTCCTGCTAAGGGCACGTACTTCGGTTGCAGTTTGTCCCTGGCTCCGGTTGGGGTTGTGTGGGTGGCAACCACTTGATGTGTCTCTCTCACATCGATGTTTCTCTCTCTCTCTCCCACTCTCTCTGAAGATAAATGCAAAAATGTCCTCAGGTGAGGATTTAAAAAAAGAAATACAAGGTTCAGGAGTTCTGGTCCCAGTCCCACCTCCAATGTGCAGTTACTGTGCGTTTCCTCACATCCTAACCTCAGTTCTCTCCACAAAGACAGTCCTGAAGTTTCCATGTTCCATAACAATGCAGCTATTACATGGAAACTATCAAAATTCACAAACACTAGAATTTTTAGACTGACACCAAAGCACAAAATAAATGGCATTTAAAAATATCTAATAGAGCCCAGACGGTGTGGCTCCATGGTTGAGCGTCGACCCATGCACCAAGAGGTCGCCGGTTCAATTCCCAGTCAAGGCACATGCCCAGGTTGTGCGCCCGATCCCCAGTGGGGGGCATGCAGAAGGCGGCCAATCGATGTTCTTTCTCATTGATGTTCCTATCTCTCTCTCCCTCTCCCTTCCTCTCTCAAATCAATAAAGAAAAAAAAAATCTAACAGTTTTCTCTTCTTTACTCAAAGACTACAGAGTCCAGTGATGTTAATGGTCTATAATATCTGTAACAATATGAAGTGAAGGAAGGAATTAGCATTTCCATAAATGAAAGGAAACATGGCTTAACTGTGGAATATCAGGTACTTATCATGCTCAGGAAAAAGGAATCTGTGACGGCAAAAAACCAAAAACCTTTCTAATTCCCGGCAAAGGCTGAACACGGGCTTACCCTTTGAACACTTGTTGCTGTCCTCGGCCCAGCCCAGCTAGCGTAGCATCTTTAAGGATAGTCTTTAGGCCCTTATCCACGGAGACTTGGGCAATGCCAGCTCCCATCAGCCCTGCACCAAGAATGGCTAGGTTCCTGAAAGGCAAGGATAAAATGACTTTTAGTAAACAACTTTTAATCACTTAAGTAAAAGCCCAAGTTATCATCCAATGAACCAACTAAAGCAGGCACAACAAGGTATTTCAAATAATTTTTATCTATAAAAATATAAGTTTAATACATGATTTTCAAAATTAAATGCAAAAATCCATTAGGCCTATAAGAATTGGTCTACCCAAGAAGATTAAATTATATTGATCTTCAATCATGCCTGAGATCACTGAAAACAACCTGGTTTATACTTAAGTCAACATGAATATTTTTGTTTTCCAAACAAAAGCCAACTGTTTGCAGTGACATACTCAAAGACTAACTTTTCTTCTTCCAACTACTTCTTTGTTAGTGATTTTACCATTTCCCAGTCATCTTTCATTTTTCCTGAAATCTGTGCCTTTATCACTCCTTACTTGGATTAGTTCAAGTCTCCTGGATGGCTTCTTTGCTTCCAGACCTCACCTCTCCCTCAAACACCTCTATACGTGCACACTCCTGAATTCTTCTTGAACTTATCAGGACACTGGGCTAACTCCACAGTATTCTAGAATGGCTTCATGACCATTATTTTTGTCTCTTCAATTAAATTCTAAGCTTTTTTAGTTTTCCATAGTTCTGAAACAATATGGATATTCCCATTGTAAACTAAAAAAAAATTTTCACAACAATTTCCTTCATAAAAGGTCAAGTTTACAGTCTAGTAGACCTAAAATAGAATTGTAATGCAGGATAAAATTGCATTTTTAACAATTCTGATTATAATTTAAAATTCATATTCATGACCCGAAAAGGAAACCTAATTTCAAATCCTAGGAGTATCTTTCAAATGTAGTTTTTATTGTTGTTAATCCTCACCCAAGGATATTTTTCCATCGATTTTCAGAGAGTGTGGAAGGAAGGGAGGGAGGGGGAGGGGGGAAGAGAGAGAGAGAGAGAGAGAGACATCAATGTAAGAGAGACACATCAGTTGGTTGCTTCCTGCACAACCCCAACCAGGGCCAGGGATTGAACCTGAAATCCAGGTATGTGCCCTTGACAGGAATCAAACTCTTCAGTCCGAAGGCCAATGCTCTGACCACTGAGCTAAACTGGCCAGGGCCAAATGTAGTTTTATAATAATAAAAATATTTATATGGTGAATGTTAAATAGTTGGAGAACAATGAGAAAATAGGGTAGGGAAATAGGGCTGAAAAAAGACTGATACATTTACTGCATCAAAATTAAAACTTTCTGCCCTGGTTGGTGTGGCTCAGTTGGTTAGAGTATTGTCCTGTGCACCAAAGGGTCGCAGGTTTGATTCCCTGCCAGGGCACATACCCAGGTTTTGGGTTTGATCCCAGGGGTTGGGGCACATGTGGGAGGCAACTGATCGAAGTTTCTTTCTCTCTCCCTCCCTCCTTCTCCTTTCCTCTCTCTCTACAATCAATCAATCAATCAATCAATCAATCAATCAATCAAATCAGGTGTGTTTAAAAACAAAATTAAAAATTTCTATTTGATAAAATGACCCCACAATATTAAGATAACCATAGAATAGGAAGAAATCTGTAACATATATAGCAGAGAAAGGATTAATACTGGGGAAATATGAAGAACATGCATATATCAACTAAAAACGATAACCCAGCCCTGGCTGGTGTGGCTCAGTTGGTTGGGTATTGCCCCATGCACTGAAAGGTTGCCATTTTGATTCTCGGTCAGGGCACATGCCCGGGTTGCAGGCTCCATCCCTGGTAGGAAGCATGCAGGAGGCAGCGATCGATGTTTCACTCTCACATAGATAGATGTTTCTCTCTCTCCCTCTCCCTTCCTCTCTCTCTAAAAATCAATAAAAAAATCTAAAAAAAAGATAACCTAAGAAAATGGGCAAGAGCTTATATAAAGCAGTTTACAAAAGAAGAAATTGAAAATAAAGATGCTCAACCTCCCTATTAACTTAGAAAATGAAATTAAAATGAGTTATTTTCTCTCTGTCAGAATGGCAAAAATGTTTAAAGTATCGGTGAGAAGAACAAAAATTGGTACCTTCATGCATGGCTAATGGAAGTATACTTTGCCCTACTCCGGAAGACAAATTCATTAAACCCAAAACTTGCATATTCTGGAACCTACTTTTTATTCTCTACTCCAGAGAAATGCACTTATGCACACGATGACATGCTGTGATGAACAGTCGTACAATGCTTATAATAAGGAAAATTGGGAAGGGCCATCAATCCATCAGTAGGGGATTAAAAGGAATGAGGTAACTGCTATGTACCAATATACAGTCTCCAAGTCATACCACTCAAGTTACAGATCATACACAAAAATTCCTTTTATATTACAACAGTGAAACCATAAACACAAACAGTATCATCTAGTATTTAACTTTATTTACAATAGTTTTTGTTTTTTTTTTAAACCCTCACCTGAGGACATGTTTTTATTATTTTAGAAAAAGAGTAAGGGAGAGGGAGAGAGAAACATCGATGTGAGAAACATCAATCGGATGCCTCCCACATGCGCCCCAACTGGGGATTGAACCTGAAACCTGGGTATATGCCCTGACAGGGAATCGAACCTGCAACCTTTTGGTGTATAGGATGCTCCAACCTATCGAGCCACACCGGCCAGAGCTAAAATAGTTTTTTTTTTAAAAGGAGAAGAGAAACGCACTCTTTGTATAAAAATTAATTTATAAAAAGAGAAAATAGATAAGGAATTTATCTATTATCCAAGGCAAGGGAGAAAAGGCCAAGACAGACAGAAGTGGAGGTATTATTAACAACTGGGAAAGCAGGAACGGGGCGCCCTTTTTCCAGTGTTCTTCATTAAATTTTCAACTTAATCTATTCTGCCTTGGGTACCATATAATTTATTCTTCATTTCTAAGATGATGTTACCCTTTTTTTCAACTTATTTCCTCAGTTAGGTCAACTCTTATATTGTCGTTTTTCTATCCATTTAGTTCTGAGTTTTTGAATTTTGAATCAAGGTAATTTTTTAAAACTCTGCAAATACTTGTTTAAGGATATTTAATGGAAGTTTGGAAGTGTTCTGCTATAAATTTTCTTCATTGTGGATTTTTTGGGGGGTGGAATTTTCATAACCTTAAGTATTCTGATTCTGATTTTTTTCTTCTTACATGAGTTTTATATGCCTGTCTTTTTGTGTATCTGGTACACAACACCTTCTCCAGGTGCATATAATTCTTATTGTTATATGCAGACAGGAGTAGATTAGGTTTCTAAATTTAAGAGTACCCTCTTCTATCGTAAAGTGCAATCTCTTTAATTGACAGCATTTCTTTTGTTTTTGTAGATGGAAGGATGGGGTGAAAAGATGGGGTAGGGGTAGGAGTTAGTGTCTCTTGCCATTTTGTGATTTTGCAGGACTCGTATTATTTTTCTCTTTTGCTTTCTTTCTTTTTTTTTTTATCCTCATCTGAGGACACTTTTGCATCTATCTTCAGATAGAGTGGGAGGGAGAGAGGGGGGAAGAGAGAGAGAGAAACATCGATGTGAGAGACACATTGACTGGCTGCCACCCACACGACCCCAACCGGGGCCAGGGACAAACTGCAACCAAGGTACGTGCCCTTAGCGGGAACTGAACCCGGGACCCTCCAGTCCAAGGACCAACGCTCTAACCACTATGCCAAACCGGCCAGGGCTCTCTTTTGCTTGCTTGCTTGCTTTCTTTCTTGTTACACTGGCCAGGGCTACACGCTCTCTCTTATATAGTTAGAAATTAGCACATTAGCTGCCCTCAATTTATGCTGCACATGAGGAATGGGTGGCCTTGTTAACCTGTTTGATTTCTGAAGGACCTGTGAAGTGATGCAGATTTAAGTGGCCACCATCATTCTACTGCAACATGAAGTAATTTACCTCACCCACTGAATGCGAGGTAGTCAGTGTACATGGAACACATGCGACCAGACTGATACTGATCACATGTGCTGCAGAAGTAGTTATGACTGCATTTCACATTCTATTTGGAAATCAGCCCTTTTATTTGTTATGTCTCATCCAGACTTCTTACCTATTTTACCTCCTATTTTGGATTCAAATCTCATTAACGGTAAAGGGGTAGAGCTCTCATTAGCTGCTTTTCTTGAATCCCTCACTGTAATTCAGCTAGAACTGTATTTCTCAACCTTGGCATTCTGTTGTTGGGGGAGGGGCTGTCCTGTGCACTGTGAGATGTTTATCAGCATCCTTGGCCTCCAGCCACTATATGCCAGTAGCATCCTTCTCTCCTCAGTTGTGACAACCCAAAAATTTCCAGATGTTGTTAAATGTCCCCTGGGGACATCACCCAGGTTGAAAACCACAGAGCAAGATGTTGAGTTTAGGGGCATTATTAAATTTAAAATGCTGAAGAGCTATTTAGGAAGCATAACACTGAAAGGCTTGCTGAAGAGAACAGATATGAAACAGGCAAGTAGAATCTCAAATGCTTAGGTTGTAAGTGAAAGGAGGATAAGCCTTTAGCAATTAGAATGAGGTTTTATGTGTGTGTTTTTTAATCAGTCATCTTTTTTTTTTTTTTTTTCTTTTATTGATTTTGGAGAGAGAGAGGAAGGGAGATTGAGAGAGAGATAGAAACATCAATGAGAGAGAACATCAATTGGCTGCCTCCTGCATGCCCCCCACTGGGCATGTGTCCTGACTGGGAATCGATCCAGCGACCACTTGGTGCATGGGTCGACACTCAACCACCGAGCCACACCGGCCAGGCGGTTTTATGTTTTTTAATGAGGGAGAAGTATGAGTTCCCAGTAATGGTATCTCAAGTCACAGGGAGAGACAAGATCATTCCACAGGGCATAGAGTGTGTGTTTGGTTCAGGAAGGGGGAGCTAAACCAGACTTCTAGGGACCATCACTGGTGAGACAAGAAAACCTCTACAGGAACCATTAGAAGGGTCTGGAGAAAACTTATCACAGGCAGAACTTTGAAGGCCAAAAAGTTCTTGGTAGGAATAGGGGTCTAATGTGCTTAGGACAGAACAGTAGTTTATGGCAAGATTGAAGACATAAATCTAGCTCTGTAGATCTTCAAAGACATCTACAAGCTTAGCACATAGGGAAATTCACAAGGGTTCCTAGGTAGAGTTTAACTTACTTAACCTCCTTCTGCGGAGCCCCAAATTTATTCTTCTTGCACAGGACCTGACCTTGGTACAGCCCTATCAAGGCCTTTGATTCTCTGGTCATTGCGAGCTCTCCAAATTTCTGAAATGTGAAAAAAGAATAAGAAAAAGAAGACTTCACAGTCTCTGTGATGTGGATTCCTAAGGTTCAGTTTCTCTGGGGAGAGGTAACGCATGCCAAGCCACAGGTCCCCAGGGGTCTCAGTGGTGCCTGTGCTGCAGTCTGCCTCCTACTGGTGTGTCTTCTCTATACTCTTCTCATCTACAGCACCTTCCCACTACTGCTTTGAAAAAGGTGTCGGACATGACTGAGCTCTTTCATTCTCCACCCCGCAGTTGTGGCAACCTTTTTCATGGCATTAGAATATCAGAGCCAAAAGGGACCTTCATGGTCATCTCAACCAACCCTCTCATTTTATTTTTTAGGGAGAGAAAGGAAGAGAGAGAGAGATAGAAACATCGACTGGCTGCCTCCTGCATACCCCCTACTGGGGATCAAGCCTGAAACCTGGGCATGTGCCCTGACTGGGAATCGAACCGGGACCTCTCAGTCCATGGGACGACACTCAATCCACTGAGTCACACCGGCCACGCTATACCTTCGTTACTGAGAGCAAGTTCAAATACCCGGGGACCACCAGGTTTTCTTACATCTACTTGCCACTGAGATTAATCAGAAGAAAGAATAACCCCTGGAGAATATGTTTTTCTAGGCTTTGGATACTTTTTCTTTTTTCAGTTTTGTACAGTTTCAGATCTTTGGTTTTCTTGTATCTAATAATAAAAAAATTAAAAGAAAAAATTTTACCTGAGATTCAGCGAGATAGCCGGCCTCTTTCCCTTGTTCAAGTCCAGTCTTTACCACCTAAAAAAACATACAAAATACTTGTTCATTGTTGGAGTGGATTGGCGAGATGTACAAGAATGCTGAATAAATTTGCTAGTGTTATTAGTTTCTTATTTTTATTTTATTCATTTTTTTAAAAATTAAAGTTTATTGATTTTTAAGGGAGATAAATATTGATGTGAGAGCAAAATATCTATCAGCTGCCTCCAGCACGCCCCTTACTGGGGATTGACCCCACAACCTGGGTATGTGCCCTGACTGGAATCAAACTGGCAACCTTTTGGTACATAGGACGAGGGCCAACCAACTGAGCCACATTGGCCAGGGCTAGTGTTGTTAGTTTTTAAAGACTACATTGGAGTGAGAAAAAAAGAGGATTGAGTGCCTGGTTACTTAAGACTGACTTAACTCTCCATCTCTGAGGCCAAACCTATCATAAAATAGAAGAAAGGAAAAAAAAGAATTAAAAAAGCCAGAATAGGAAAATACAGAGGTTCCACAGCTCAAACTCCACCTTCTCAAACACTTTTGAATTCTATTATTTTGTCAGAGAAAGAGTTGTCATCACCCCTTTCCAAGTCCAGTAATAGGTTTACCTGCTGTTCCTTTTAATTATGCTCCCCCCCAGCTTAAATTACTTCCAGCTTTTCACCTGTTCTCTAAATGTAGGCAGATCCCCAAAGTTTCACTTTCAGCCCTTTTCTCCCTCTCTATGCATTCTTCCTAAGACAACTCATCTAGCTTATAGCATTAATCACGAACTCTACAAAATTCAATTTAACATATGGGATATGTTCTATCTTAAGTACAATGGCAAGTATGAAAGATGAAGAAATGACCCTGTACTCAATCACCATAACTTATGGGAATGACAAATTAAAAACAAACAAACAAATCTACATCCTTAATTGATATCTCCATCTAAATTACCATTGCTTGAATTTTCTGAAATAGCTACACTCAACACTTCATGTCTGTCTTCGGTGACTCTCTTACTACCTTCAGATTTTTATTATCCTAGCTCAGCTTCTAGCGATCTGAAAGAGCTGCTCTTTACTGTGATACACAAAATCTAAATTTCAATTTAAGCACTTTTTAATTTAATTTAAATTTTTTTGTTAATCCTCACTTAAGGATATTTTTCCATTGATTTTTAGGTAGAGTGGAAGGGAAGGAGGGAGAGAGAGGGAGAGAAATATCGACGTGAGAGAGACACATCAATTGGTTGCCTCCTGCACGACCCCAACTGGGGCCGGGGATCGAACCTGCAACCCAGGTACATGCCCTTGACCGGGAATCAAACCCGAGACCCTCTGGTTTGAGAGCTGACACTCTAACCACTTAGCCAAACTGACCAGGGCTAAGCACTTCTTTAAACATAGTTTCATTAGCTGATAAATGCTAAAGCTGGGTGTTGTAATAGTATAATAGTACACTATTATAGTATTCTTATTTTGTACTAATGTTTAAAATGTTCCAAAATAACTTCAAGTCTGGGTTACCAAGATAGCTTCCTAAGTCATTGCTCTACTTTGTTTCTTTGTAATTCATTTTTATTCACTACTATGAAAACGGTTCTCTATGATCTATATAGAACAAAGCTCAAATTCCTTAATTCATTATTGACCAACCTTCTAAAATCTAGCTTTGATCTGCCTTTCCTCAGACATCTCACTGTCCTCCTATAAAAACTGATCTCATTAAAGGTTCCTTGGAGAGCCTACTGCTTTCCATCTTCTGTAACTTTGCTCAAAATGTCCCCCTTACCTGGCACCACTTTCCCTTCACCTATTCTCTACTCATTTTTCAGGGCTCACGTCAAATTCTGCTCTTCCTGATCTCTTTGGTTCACGGTGATTATGCTCTCCTCTGTGCACTTAGCAATTTTCCTCTGTCCCATTTACCTGGCAATAATCCTATGCTGCTTTATAATGTCACTTACACTGTTATCTGCCTTACCACATATATGTGTCTAATCTCCCCAGCCCAGACTGTGAGATGAATAGAGACAGGAGATCATGTTTCATATTTTATGTACTTTGGTGTCTTCTACTCAAATATATCTGTTGACTGATCCATTCTCCAATTTTGAGCTCTTTAATTATATGCTCTCTTAATCTTAGACTTTTCAGATCAAAGAGTTCTGTTTTAAAGTCTACCTTTAGACAGAAGTTTCTTCAACCCTATGATCACTTCACCTATTCTCTTCGTTCTTTTCAGAACTTCTCTATATCATTACACTTTTTTTTATAATTATGGCAATGGGGAAGTCAATGAGATACTGTAGGTACACTAAGGATAGAATACAGCCATCAATTTTATTTCAACTACTTCTTTATAAATGCTCGATATTTTACTGACCTTGATACACTGATACGACATAGGTTCCATCCTGCTTTATAAATGATTGTTTTAAAAAAATATATTTTTATTGATTTTTTTTTTTTTTTTTGCATTTATCTTCAGATAGAGAGGGAGGGAGAGAAGGAGGAAGAGAGAGAGAGCCACATCGACTGGTTGCCACCCACACGACCCCAACCGGGGCGGGAACAAACTGCAACCGAGGTACATGCCCCTAGCGAGAACCGAACCCGGGACTCTCCGGTCCACGGGCTGACGCTCTCACCGCTGAGCCAAACTGGTCAGGGCTCGATTTTTTTGTTTTAGAGAGACGAAGGGAGAGTGAGAGAGAGAGGGAAACATCAATGTAAGAGCAGAACATCGACTGGCTGCCTCCTACACACCCCCTATCTGGGATCAAGCTCACAACCTGGGTATGTGTGCTGACCAGGAATCGAACTGGCAACCTTTTGGTGCGCTGGATGATGCCCAACCAACTAAGCCATACCGGCCAGGGCTATAACTGATTGTCTTAAACTCATCAACTAATAAGTATGCCTTGCACTGATTATCCCCAAATACATCAATTTATATGAATCCTCATAGCTTGCTGTATTCTTCCCTTATTTTTGGTAAGTACTTTAAGAGCAGAGTTAAGAACTTTTGTACTAGATCTGGCCAGTGTGGCTCAGTGGTTGAACACTGACCCACGCACCAAGAGGTAACCGGTTCGATTCCTGGTCAGGGCACATGCCCAGGTTGTGGGCCAAATCCCCAGTGGGAGGCATGCAGGAGGCGGCCAATCAATGTTCTCTCTCATCGATGTTTCTATCTCTCTACCTTTCCCTTCCTCTCTCTCTAAAATCCATAAAGAAAAAAAAAAAGAACTTTTGTACTAGCATACATGGTCTATTTTTTTTTAAAAATTTATCCTCATCCAAGGACATTTTTGCATTTATCTTGAGATAGAGCGGGAGGGACAGAGGGAGGAAGAGAGAGAAACATTGATGTGAGAGAGACACATCGAGTGGTAGCCACCCACAGGACCCCAACCAGAGCCAGGGACAAACTGCAACTGAGGTATGTGCCCCCAGCGGGAACCAAACCCGGGACTCTCTGGTCCATGGGCTGACGCTCTAACCGCTAAGCCAAACTGGGCAGGGCAGCATACATGGTCTAGAATGGCAATAAAAAGTACTGTGCTAGCCCGGCTGGTGTGGCTCAGTGGTTGAGCGTAGACCATGCACCAAGAGGTCGCTGGTTCGATTCCCGGTCAGGGCACATGCCCAGGTTGTGGGCCTGATCCCCAGTTGGGGGCATGCAGGAGGCGGCCAATCGATGTTCTCTCTCATCGATGTTTCTATCTCTCTCTCCCTCTCCCTTTCTCTCTCTCTAAAATCAATAAAGGAAACAATTAAATAAATAAAAAAAGAGTACTGTGCTATATAAAGGGAGAAAATATAAGAGATTTGAGAGTGTGGGGAAGACTCACGTCAATTATTTTTAGAGGTGCAGGATAAAGGCCTTTGGTCTGCTTTTGTACTTGTTCTTCCACCTTTTTATAGACCTGTTGCCTGACAAACGGAATATTCATGGCGTACGATGTCAATTCTGTAAGGTAAAATGCTTTTAGATACTTATTGCCAATAAGTGTTCCTTGTTAGTTTGTTCTATAAATGCCATAAAAATGCAGTAGTTCTAGCTATTTGAAAGCACTGCTCTTTAATATACAAAAATCTAAATTTCAATCTAAGCACTTCTTTAAACATAGTTTCCTTAGTTGATAAATGCTAAAGTTGGGTGTTATAATAGCATAACAGCACACTATGATAGTATTCTTTTGTACTAATGTTTAAAATGTTCTGAAATAAAAAGTTAAAAAATAATAGTTTTAACTAACCAGCGTAAGGTTCAGGACCAGACCCTAGAGCCGAGTTGTTACACCCCTTAAATTTGACTTTCATGCTTCCAATAAATAATGCATTTACCTTTTCCTCAGTTAAAATTGACAGCAAATACAATTAAACCCCATGGAAAGAAGCTTTGCCTTTGTTCTTTAATAACAACACTCACTTTCCATCAATCCTTTGTTTCTCTTTAAAGAGATTTTCTTATCAGCTAGTCCTTTGGCAAAAGTAACTGCAACTTCTTCTAGGTATTCAATTGTCCGGTCCTCTGGAGGTTTTAATCCTGGTCCTGTAAACATGAACAGAACAGACTGGAATGCAAATCAGGCTTAGATCAGTCCCAGGTAGGCAAAAACCTAGGCATGCCAAAGCCAAAGGTTCTAGCACCCACTTTCAGCACAGCTTTCCATGTCAGACCAGAGACTGGCAGGTGGAGGAGTCATGAACTATGCACTCACAGATGCACTCACAGATAGGGAACCTGCAAATAAAAACTAACTGTACTCTGACCACAACAAAATTAAACTAAAAATCAATAACAAGAAGATATCTGTTTTTTAAATTTATTATTTATTTATCATTATTTTTTTAATCCTCACCTGAGGACATGCTTAGAGAGGAAGGGGGGAGGGGAGAGAAAGAGAAAGAGAAAGAGAGAGAGAGAGAGAGAGAGAGAGAGAGAGAGAGAGAGAGAGCGCCCAAGCGAGAGAGAAACATTGATGATATGACAGAGAAATATTGATTGGTTGCCCTCAGCAGCACCCCTACCAGGGATGGAACCCGAAACCCAGGTATGTGCCCTGACCAGGAATTGAACCAGCAACCTTTAGGTGCAGAGGATGATGCTGTAAACAACTGAGCCACTCTGGCTGGGCTAACGGGAAGATATCTGAAATATGTCCCAGATATCTGGAAATTAAACAACACAATTCTAAATTACACATAGGTCAAAGAAGAAATCATGAGAAATCTGAAAATACTTTGACATTCATGGAAATGAAAACATAACATTAAAACATGCAGTTAAAGCAATGCTAAGGAGGGACATTTATAGCTTTAAATGTTTATGTTAAAAAGGCCTAAAATCACCCAGCCGATGTGGCTAGGTGAATTGAGCGTTGTCCCATGGACTGAGAGGTCCCAGTTCAATTCCCCGTCAGGGCACATGCCCAGGTTGCGGGCTCAGTCCCCAGTAGGGCACGTGCAGGAGGCAGCCAATCAATGTTTCTATCTCTCTCTAAATAATCAATAAAAACATATTTTTAAAAAAGGCCTAAAATCAATGATGTAAGGTTCCACCTTAAGAAACTAGAAAAAAGACATATAGATAACTGGAAATAGGAAATTCAGATGTAGACTCAATCAAGGTGTAAAGGTAGTTCAATGGGGAAAGAAGAATCTTCTCAACAAATTGTGCCAGGACATTTGGATATTCTTATGAAAAAAAAGAAAGACTCAATCTTTACCTCACACAATATATAAAAGTTAACTTGAAAAGGATCACAGACCAAAATGTTAAACTATAAAACTTCCAGAAGGAAACAGGAGAAAAATCTTGTGATCTTGTTAGGAAAAGATTTCTTATATATAACAGCAACAGCATGATTCATAAAAAAGGACCTTGGACTTCATCAAAATTAAGACTTTCTGCTCTGAGATAATGAAAAGACAAGCCACAGACGGGGAGAAAATATTTGAAAATTACAAATCTCATAGAAGACTTGTATCCTGATATATAAAAAACTCTGAAAACTCAACAATAATAAAAAAACCAAAACCCCACAATCAAACAAAATGGGTAAAACATTTGGACACTTCACTAGAAGATATACAGAAACAAATAAACACATGAAAGAAACTCAGTATCTTTATCATAGGGAAGTACGAATTAAAACGAGATAGTACTATACTCCTATTAAAATGTCTAAAATTAAAAAGACTGACTATGCAAAGTGGTTGGTAACTAGAACTCTCATATAATGCTGGTAGGAATGCAAAATGGTATTACCACTTTGGGAAAAAAGTTTGACAGCTTCTTAAAAGCTAAACACACATCTATCATATGGTCCAGCCAATCCACTCTTTGGTATTTGTCCAATAGAAATGAAATATATGTCCACATAAAGACCTGTGGATGAATGTTCATAGCAGCTTTATTCAGAACAGCCCCAAATTGGACGCAACTCAATTGTTCATCATTTGGTGAATGGATATACAAATTATGGCATATCTATACAATGGAATAACACTCCTCAAAAAGAAGGAACTGCTGATACATACAATAACATGGATGAATCTCAAAAGCATTATACTAAATGAAAGAAGACACAAAAAACTACATACTAGAAATGTTCTATTGTATGATTGTGGTTGTGTTTACACAGCTATATACATTCGTCAAAATTCAAATTGTACTTTAAAAATAGGTACATTTATTATTATGTAAATAACATCTCCATAAGTAACATCTCAGAAGAGGGGGTGGGGGGGGAGGGAAGAGATAAACCACAGAACTTATACATATGTATGTATAACTGATGGACATGGACAACAAAGCTGGGGACCGGGTGGGGGGATGAGGAGGAGGGTGTCAATGGGGAAAAAAGGAGAAACATCTGTAACAAAAATAAATTAATAAAAAAAAAAATTAAAGAGGGTGATGAACACACAGTGATTTCCTGGGGGGGGGGGGCAGGGCAAAGAAATTGTACACAGGAAAAGTAGATGACAATTATTGTTAATATTCTCAGGTTGATTGTTTCATATGTGTTTATTATATTATTAAAACAGACACACAAGAAATGAAGGTGGATTATCATGGATAATGATACAGGTAATTTAAGAACCAAAAATAATGACTTGACTCAATTCTGTCCTCTTGATGTCCAAATTATAAATAAAGTAAAATAGGTAAACAGGGGTGATGTCGAAATGACAGTATTATAATTTTTAGAAAACTTCCCTCTTCAGAATGATGACTCATTCATTAAGTTAGAATTTCACTTAACCAAAATTCAAGATATTAACTCGTTAAGAAAATAAATAACTGTTTAAGGCCCAACTCTGAGGCATGCTAACACTTACCCAGTGGTTCCACTAATTGGTCAACCAGTCCCATCCTCTTAGCTCTGTCTGCGCGAATGTTTCTACCAGTCAGCATCATGTCAAAAGCAGCAGGTACACCCACCTAACATGCAAGCAAGGATCAGAAAATAGGGGGAAAATATCAGAATGACAATTACAGTTTATAAATCATTCAACTGAACAAAAGAAATACTAAAGTGAGAGAAGGCAAACCACTGCTATTTATCAATCAGTTATATTTTACATAGTGATACACATTCAGGTAACTCCTGGGATTAGAAATCTTTAGCTGAAGTAAAAATGTCTTTAAATCTCTTCTTTTAATTCAATATGCGAGATCCCTGTCTAACAGAATAAGGTGAGAAATAATTTCATGAATCCTAAAATTGTGTATTTATGTTACTCTGAATTTCTTCATTATCTCTGTAATATTTAAAATTCCTATATTGGCCCTGGCCGGTTTGGCTCAGAGGTTAAGAGCATCAGCCCATGGACCAATGAGTCACAGGTTCGATTCTGGTCAAGGGCACGTATCTCGATTGCGATTTGTCCCTGGTCCTGGGTGGGGTCATGCGGGAGGCAGGCAGCCACTTGATGTGTCCCTTTCACGTCGATGTTTCTGTCTCTTCCTCTCTCTCCCTCCCACTCTATCTGAACAAAAGTGGAGAAATGTCCTCGGGTGAGGATAAAAAAAAGAAAAAAAAATTCCTATATTGGAACTAGTGGAGGCTCTGAGAACCCTGATAGTTTTGACAATGTCTTCAGAAAGACTCTTAGGCTTAACAAAAATTGAACTCAGCTAAGAACTTTTATGTAGGTACCAGAAGTACAGTTTCTAGCAACATTCAAACACAAACTACAACAAAACAAAGCAAAAGAAAACTCGGCAATGTTTTCTACACACATACTGAAGGAACGCACACTATTTATTATCAGGAAATTAACACCATAAAACCTTCCTATTTTTCTGTACCCAACTCATATCAACTTCCCTCCAAAGAGTATTTTTGCTGAGCCTTGTTTTCAGGGAGGAATCTATAGTGCTAGAAGCTATGAGGTTCGGCAAGCCCTTAAGTTTGATATTAAGATTGCTCTGCAGCCTCCAGGTCTGTCCTTCTCCTCTCCTTAAGAATTCAAAACTCTAATGGGCCTCTTTTGGTTTACAGAATACAATGAGATCATATAAATCAGAGGAAAGGTCTGCCTCTTATATTTATCATGAAATATGACCCATGGATATACAAAACTGATAAGATGGCACTGTGCAGAGATGGAAAGGATTAAACTATAAGTTCCAGAGAGGCAAGACATATATCTTATTTATCTTTATCCTTCTTTAGGGATTGACAAAGAACCTTGAATAATTTTAATCAGAAATTGAAAAATAAATAGTAGAACTGAAAAAATAAGCACCAGGAATAAAAATCTGTTACTGATCCTAAATATTCATATTTTCTTTGGTTTCTAAATTCTATAATAAATACCCATATTATGCCTTTTGTATGAGTGGAAATAGATATAAAGAGACATATTATGTCTTTTGTATGAGTGGAAATAGATATAAAGGGACACATAAGCACCAAGGTTCTAAAGTTCACGAAGGTTGGGGCGGGGTGGGGTATGTCTTAAACTCACCATTTTGGGTAGCCTTTGTGTGCCTCCTGCTCCTGGTAAGATCCCCAGCAAGACTTCAGGGACACCTAATACTGTTTTTTTATCTTTTGTTGCTAGTCTGTATTGGCATGAAATGGCAAGCTTCAAATAAATGAGAAGAAAATGAGAATGTTAGAAAATGTAACTTTATAACATTTTAGGATGTGTAAGAGTCTAAAGATTACTTCTTTAGAGCAGGAATGTGCCCACAGAATAAACTTTAATTCCTTAGGCTGGCATTTGATGCTTTCTACAATTTACCTTTCCAGCCTTATTTCATACTTTCCACCTAATATATTAATCTCTTTTGGGGTTGCAGATTTCCTTAAAAATCTGCTGAAAGCTATGGAAGCTCTTAATAGAAAAATGCACACACAACTGTATATGCACCCCAGGTTTAGAAGCTCTGTACCCTACAGAGACTCTCCTTTTCAATCAAGCAGGTCTACTTACGATGTCCTAATAGGCTTTACTTACCCTTGTCTTTGCTTATACCTCACCATATGTGGAATGCCTTTACCCCAGTACTCTGGTTAATTAAATTCTGCCTCTCTTTTAGGACCAGGCACAGGTTTCCTTAATTAATTACTGTAACAATGTCTAGCACAGAGCCCACTATGTGATAAATGTTATTTTCTTTTCCCTTTCTTCTTTCCTACATGCTCTGGTCTAATAAGCATCTCTTCTCACCCCAGCTGGGTGGCTCAGTTGGTTGGAGTGTCATCCCGTGCACCAAAAAGGTTGAAGGTTCGATTCCTAGTCAGGGCATATACCTAGGTTGTGGGTTCGATCCCCAGTCAGGGCATATACCTAGGCCATGTATAGGAGGTAACCAATCGGTATTTCTCCCTCTCGCTAAAAAAAAATTAATAAAACATATCCTTGGTCTGGCCAGTGTGGCTCAGTGGTTGAGCATCAACCCATGCACCAAGAAGTCACCGGTTCGATTCCCGCTCAGGACATATGCCCAGGGTGTGGGCCTGATCCCCAGTGGTGGGCATGCAGGAGGCAGCCAATAGATGTTCTTTCTCACTGATGTTTCTATCTCTCTCTCCCTCTCACTTCCTCTCTAAAATCAATAAAGGAAAAAACAAACAAACATATCCTCGGGTGAGGGTTAAAAAAAAATACCTCTTCTCTCAATTCTTTTATTATTTACCATCTTTACTACTCACAAAGCACTTAAGCCTGCATCATGCTTAAGTAGTTCAAGAGCATGAATAACACTTCTGAGTCTTTGTCCTGCAAACTTGAACCATGTTTTCAGAATTGAAAGGGACCTAAGAGATCTAGTTGAAATCTTCTCAATTTATACACGGAAACATCACCCTTTGGTTCACATGCTCTGTGCCATGAGAATAAGGAGTAAAACAGATCCAGAAGTTTCATGACTAAACAGAAAGCTTATTCTCTGAGAACTTCTCAAGCAAAACAGTAGCCTAAAGGTTTATAGTTGGTGACTCCTAACAATGAGCTAAACAGTGACTTTGTAATACATCCATACCTCAAGTCCTCCTCCTAAACAGGATCCACTGATGGCAGCCACAATAGGCTTTGGAGACTTCTCAAGTTTCTCAAACATTTTCTGTCCTTCCTGTGATATCTGTGTTACTTCTTGAGGGGTCTTGCAAGAAGCTAACATGCTGCAGTAAACATGAAAGCAGAGAACAGGAAAAAAAAAAATCAAAGATGAAACTATAGCCTACTTTGTTAAATACCTCATTTACTATATCCTCAATCCTGTCATATATCAATATGTGATGGTGAATCTTCAAATACTCACAAGTTTAAGAATGGTTCTGCCTCAGATAGCACTAATATCAGTGACATCATCTCTCTATAGTGTTAAGTTTCTGGATCCAGAGAATATGAAACAAAGCGTGTTGCATGATTTATTTTCATTTCTATAACACGATTAGATTACAAAACTCTGAACATGAGAAAATCATCTTCTGGTAAATATTTCCACTATCAGGTAGCTTTCAGGTGAAACAGCAATCAAGATCTCAGAATAAAAAAAGCTTTCAAGTTGTTTAGAGAGATTGAAATCTTAAATAGATCCCATAATGATTAAAAAAGATCTGCTAGCCCTGGCTGGTATGGCTAGCCCTGGTTAGTTGGGCGATGTCCTGTACACCAAAAAGTTGCTGGTTCTTCCTGGTCAGGGCACACACACGGGTTGCAAGCTCTATCCCTGGTAGGGGGTGTGCAGGACAGAGTCAATTAATGTTTCGCTCCCACAGTGATGTTTCTCTCTCTCTCCCACTTCCTTCCTCTCTCTCTAAAAATCAATAAAAAATCTTAAAAAACATGCCCTAGCCGGTTTGGCTCAGTGGTTAAGAGTGTCGGCCTGCAGATCGAAGAGTCATGGGTTTGATTCTGGTCAAGGGCATGGGTCGGTTTGGTCCCCGGCCCTGGTCAGGGTCATACGGGAGGCAACCAATCGATGTGTCTCTCTCACATCGATGTTTCTCTGTCTCTTCTTTCCCTCCCACTCTGTCTGAAGATAAATGGGAAAACACCCTCATGTGAGGATTAAAAAAAAAAATCTTAAAAAACAACAACAAAAAGATCCGCTACAATAATGTAATCAATACCCTTTAATTTCAGTTTGTTTCATTTCCTACTTACTTTGTTTCTGAACACATTTAAGCTAGGAATTTTGTACTTTTGACCAAAGACAACTAGTTTTCTGTCCTTTTATATGCTGGGAATTGCTTAACTAGCCTTACAGAAGCTAAAAGTATTTTCTTATGGATGTAGCTAGCTACTGCCAGGTATATTAGTGTCTCACTCGGCTCAGTAACTTAGCTAGAAAAAAAAAACACTTGATACAGATCCTTTTGTTTTGTGTTTCTAAAAATTAAACATTAAACAGAATATTCATAAATTTCTTATTACATAAACAAAAAAAGAGTACACATGTACAGCAAGGTTTAAAAACACACAAACACCTTAAATACAAATTATTAAGCCTATAATACTGGCTATCATTGCCCACAGTACAAAGAATAACAAATACCCATATTTTGACAGAACTGGCTGCTAAAATTTTAACCTATTAAACTAACATTAACATATTCCTCCTCCTTATATATTCTTTGAAGAATTGTAAACAACTTTTAGAGGCATACAGTCTACCACATAAAAAAAGAAAGACAATAGTAGCTGTTATCAGTTAAGTTCCCACTGACAATCTCTTCAAGTCCTAGCAGCCACTTCATTTACCCCAAAACAACCATTTTCATGTTTGTAGTGATCCTTCCAGAGTAACTACCTATTTGTGTCCACAAATAATCTAAAGAAGTATTGCATGTATGATTTAAAATTTTTTATATAAACTATATACTGTATGAAACATTTTATAACTTGCCTTTTTAAAAAACTTATGTTTTTGAACTCTAATATTATGTTGTGGATCTAGTTAATTCCTTTGAATTGTTCTGTAGTATTTTATCATGTGAATATTCCACGTTTTACTTATCCATTTCCCAAATGACTGACATTTAGCTTGTTTCAAATTCTATTTTAGACTACACCCTTTAAACACAAAGGGTTGGATTTCTCTAGCTTATATATTCCTAGAAGAGGCATCACTAGATTTTATGATACATGCATTTTCAGTTTTACTAAATGCTGCCAAATTGCTCTCTAAAGTGGCTCTACCAACTGGCATTCCTATTAGTAAAATATTAACTTTCTCATTTCCCCAAGTCCTTGTTATCATAATTTTCAAAGTTTTAAATGGCATCTCATTGTTAGTTTAATCTTATAGTATTTTTTATTCTACTGAAATAGGAATTTGAACTGCATTCAACTTCTTTAAGGAAAGGCTAGATTCAGTCTTACATGGCTTAAGCAACAAGCCCCTCTTTTTAAATCAACTTAATTAGAACTTACTTGATATCAGCACCTGCAATAAAGCAGCCTGGCTTTGATGAGATAAGGACAGCACTTCTGACTTGATCACTAGCCCAGATTTCATTCATTACTTCTATGAACTCTGATTGTAGTTCTTTATTCAGTGTATTTACCTGTCAAAGAGAAATACACATAAATCTAAGGGTGCAAATATGAAGAACCAGATGTGCAAATCACCATCAGATGCTATTTTGATGGTAGAAAATATGTTTATCCATCAGAAATATACTGTTAGAAGCAAGAGAGAGGCAGGGGGAAAAAATCAAATACCCGGTAGCTTTCTATTCAGTGAACTATAAGCACTCCTCCCTTTAAAAATAGGTCTACTCAAAGGAGGAACTCAGGGTTATTTTCCTAAGAGTTTGAATGATCTGCAGGGTATAAGTAAGTCCACAAACATTTACTGGCATGGAAAAATTTATATAATATTAAGGGAAAAAAGGAATCAAAATCAGATATATAATATGATCTTAATTTCATAAACACTGTTGAAACTGGAGTAAATGTTAAAAGTAGTTATTTTGGGGTTTGGAATATAAATGATTATTTTTTCTTTATAGTTTTAAAATTTCCTACCATAGCCAAGTGTTATCTATCTATCTATCTATCTATCTATCTATCTATCTATCTATCTATCTATTTATTTATTTTCTTTATTTATTTTTTTATCCTCACCCGAGGACATTTTTGCATTTATCTTCAGATAGAATGGGAGGGAGAGAGGGGGGAAGGGAGAGAGAGAAACATCGAAGTGAGAGAGACACATCAAGTGGCTGCCACCCACACGACCCCAACCCGGGCCGGGGACAAACTGCAACCGAGGTACGTGCCCCTAGCGGGAACCGAACCCGGGACTCTCTGGTCCGCAGGCTGACGCTCTAACTGCTGAGCCAAATCGGCCAGGGCTTATTTATTTATTTTTTAACCTTCACCTAAGGATATTTTTTCATTGATTTTTTTCTTTTTAGAAAGAGTGGAAAAGAGGGAGAGAGACAGAGCGAGTGAAAGAGAGAAAGACAGAAACATCAATGTGAGAGAGACCCACTAATTAGTTGTCTCCCGCACGACCCCAATGGGGCCCTGGGATTGAACCTGCAACCCAGGTATATGCCTTTGACTGGGAATCGAACCCTCGACCCTTCTGTCTGCTAGCTGATGCTCTAACCGCTGAACCAAACCAGTCAGGGCAGCCATGTGTTATTTTTTTGTGTTCAGGAAAAATGTTCAACTTAGAAAATTCTGAAAAAGTAGCTTAAGTTTGAATCATTGGTCAGTGGGTGCCAAGATTTACTTTAGAGAGGGGAACTATTTTTTGTTTTTCTTAATATATGATAGTTGTTAATTGCGTCCATCTAGGTCCTCCTATTTCATCTAGGCCTCTGGCAACAAGATTTCTGAAATATAAAACCTTCACAACAATTTTAGATGAGGGGAAAGGCATGAGCTCCTGCAATAAAGCTCTTCTTGGCAAAAGACTGGATTAATGCTACCTGCTTTGTTGAAGTGGCCAAAAATAAATAAAGCTCCACTTTGAACAGAACTTGACCTCCAATATGTGAACAGCACTGAGTCATTCATGTCCCTCAGGAAGCTTAACAACCACAGTTAACCCAGACAAGTTATGGATAATAACTAATGTCAAGCAGGTAATGAAGAAACCAGATCTAATAACCTCATAGTTAAAATGGGTAATTTGATTCTTATAAACAAAGCTTGTACTTTAGTTCTTATCTAGTAAGTCATCATTCTACACTGTGACAGAAGGCTAGTTTTATTCATCCCTGACACCTAAGGTCAACTAGAAGGAATTCTTAAAGAACGACCTCTGTTTCAGAAAACTCCATTCCCTGGGCAACTTGTCAAACTAACTAACTTAACTATCAAAACAGTAAATTCATATGATAAGATTACTGCCAGATTGGTGGATTTATTTCTTTCCCATTCAGGACTGGATTCATGAATGTAGTTAGTAAAAATAAACTGTAGCAAGTTAAAGTAGGTACCTTTGAATTGGGTGAGTTAATTCGAATAACTGCCACATCCCCTTTGATTCCATAGTTAATATGGGTTCTGGCTAAAAAGAGAAGGAAAATTTACTTGTAAACATTTTTATTGCTAAATAAATCTAAAAAGCAATGTAAACATGTTAACAAGAAATTAAACTTACTTCGCAAAGCAGTGGACCCTGTAAAGTTGCGGCAAATATAACCTACAAGAAAAAGGAATTTCAAAATTAATTATTTTATAAAACAGTATTTCTGTAGTACCTGTTACATATAACAAAGCTGGAATTTATAACAACAAAAAAGCAAAATTAGAACAATGTGTTCTAGGCCATTATTGTGACCACTACCATATCTTTTTTTTCAGTTTCAATTACGAGGTCATATGATTATTTGGATACTAAATGTGGTAGATGGAAGAATGGCTCCTCAAAGATGTTCACATCCCTAGAAACTGTGAATATGTTAGGTTACATGGCAAAAGGGAATTAAGGTTGCAAATGGAATTAAGGTTGCTAATTAGCTGACCTTAATATAGGATGACTATTCTGGGTTATCCAATGTAATCACAAAAGAGAGGCAAAGAGGACCAGAGAGATGGCAGCATGAAAAGAACTTGGTCCCATTTTGCTGGCTTTGAAGAAGTTGAGAATGTAGGCAGCCTCTAGGAAAGGTAAAGAAACAGATTCTCCCTTACAGCATCCAGAATGAACACAGCCTTGCCAACACTTTTGATTTCAGCCCAGTGAGACTCATTTCTGACATCCGTAACTGTAAGAGAATAAATGAGTGTCTGTATTGCTTTAGACACCAAGTTTGTGGAAATTTGTTATGGCACCAGTAGGAAATTTATACACTAAGAAATAAAGTATCTACAAAGCAATCCGTAATGTTAGTTCCAAATATATTTCAAATATATCTCCAACCATGTTCCTCAGCCACATCCTCTTGTTTTTATGGTGAGATGGAGTTTCCAATGTTATTAAAAAAAAAAAAAAAGGCCCTGGCCGGTTTGGCTCAGTGGTTAGAGTGCCGGCCCGCGGACCAGAAAGCCCCTGGGGTTCGGTTCCCGCTAAGGGCATGTACCTCGGTTGCGGTTTGTCCCCAGCCCTGGTTGGGGTCGTGTGGGTGGCAACCAGTCGATGTGTCTCTCTCATGTCAATGTTTTTCTCTCTCTCTTCCTCCTTCTCTTTCTCCCGCTCTATCTGAAGATAAATGCAAAAATGTCCTTGGGTGAGGATTAAAAAAAAAAAAGGAATATACTTGTGAAGTATTTAGGGGGAAGACCACTGGTGACTTGGATTTACTTTGATGGATAGAGGGATGGGTGATATATGATAAAATAAGTACAATAAAATATTAAAAATAAAATCTGGGTAGTGAGGGAAAAAGTAAAATCAAGGGGCACTAGCAACTATTATAAATAAAATAGTTCACATCACACGTTATTTTAAATGCTTCTGACAGAATAAGTCTATAGTGCACTCCGCCAAGAATACTCCTACTCTGGGGATAACAAAGACCAGCTACTCTCCTTCCTCCTTCCCAACCACTTCACTGTTGAGGCTCTCCAGCATAATGATGATGAGATGACCTTTTGAGCAAAAGCCATCACACGAGAAGTCCCAAGAGAGGGTCTTTCAATCAGGACTCTGGATAGAAGTAAGGAACATTGGGGAATTCAAGGCAAAAATTCCAAGTTTATTCTGGGCATTACCCTACCTCCTTTCTAGCATTAAAGGCTCACTTTTGCCCTGCTCTCACCCAAATACTTTGTTCTAGTAGATGGTAATCAAGCTGTTCTGGAGGCTAACACAGGGTCAACATCCCTTAATTACAACTTCCAATCTTTTAAAAAACACCCTGCTCATTCTTCCCTTGTCTTTCATACTTATGGTCCACCTCAACCTCTCACTCCTTACTCCTTCTTCATACCCACATCTTCCAAATGTTGTCCAATAATCTTAGTAAGAAGTTTTCTCTTTCTTTGGGTCTAAAAACAAAGTACTTTCTACATGATTTAGAAATTAACTTTAGCACCATACCCAGTTTCCAAGTTAGAATGGTCTATATTTGGCCAGGAGGCAGGGACCCTTCCGGAGTGGAGATCTATGACACATGGGCAAACTATTACACGTTAAGACTATTCAACATATCCAGCTGGACTGGGATTCCCTTGGCAGTATTGAAAAGTAATTCCAGAACTATGTTGGGTATTAGAATCAGCCTGGGAGGCTCAAATATACTTACAAATTCCTGGGTGACAGACAACCTAGAATCAAAAAATCAAAATTTAAGGGGGCTGAGCCTCAGCATCTGTATTTTTTAAAAAAGGTAACTGAAGTAGACAGTAAACATATGGGCACATGGAAACCACGGATCTGATGGTGGAGTGGATTAGAAGAGGACTATAAATAGTAGCCAAGGATCTTGCTGGCTTGAAAGGCAAAGTAATGTATTATTAAAAAAGAAAACTGTGTAGATGGCACCAGAACAACAATGGGGTGACCTCTGGTTTCATTTGCATTTCTTCTTTAAGTGATCCAAATCAGCCTCTAGTGCAAAGAAAAAGGACCCGAGAGTCAAAAGACTTGGGCTCAACCATCAGGTTTATCATTTACTAGTTGAATATGCATGAACAACTCTGAGTACATATCAGTGTTCTTAGAAAGATAGAAGTAAAAATGACGTAATGATTATAAAAGTACCTGCAAGTCAAAGTGCTACACCAAAGTAAATTAAGAGAGAAGACAGCTATCTCCTCAATCCCCTGTGCCTCTACTTCACTAATGATATACTTCCCTTCTTTGTTTTTCCATCATTTGAAATCTGTGTCATCGGTATTTATTGCTTTTCCTTCTTTTGATTCATGGCTCCAACCTTTTCCACAAAGCTTTATTTTGAGATTCCACCTACAACGATCTTTCCCTTCTCTGCTAAAATTTTTCTTTTCTTTTTTTTTAAAATCCTCATCTGATATTTTTCCATTTATCTTCAGATAGAGTGAGAGTGAGAGTGAGAAAGAGAGAGAGAGAGAGAGAGAGAGAGAGAGAGAGAGAGAGAAACAACCTATGTGAGAGAGAGACATTGACTGGTTGCCTCCTGTATGACCCTGACCAGGACTGGGAATTGAACCACAACTGAGGTACGTGCCCTTGACTGGAATCGAACCCGAGACTCTTTGGTCCGCTGGCCAACGCTCTTAACTGCTGAGCCAAACCGGCCAGGGTTAACATTTTTATCTTTATTATATACTGTTTTGTTCTCTAATCACTGCATCTGTAGCAGGTGTTTCCCCAACTAAACTGTAATGTCTTCCAACATCACCTCACAGTCTTTCTTCATTCAACAACAAAAAATTTATTGTGGCCTGCCAAGTGCCACACATTCTAGGCACTTGGAGTAAACAATGAGAAAAATCTCTGTCTTTGTAGAGCTTACATTCTATGGCAGCAGGTGAAAAGGTATCTGGGAAGGATTAGTTCCTACTCAGTAGAGATAAATAAGAGGTGAAAATAAGCCTGGCATAAAAATGAGTTTGCCTATAAAGTAGAAATTCCAGTGGGAGGGGAGCCAAGGAATAGGCAATTCTACCTAGAACAGGGTAAAGTGGATTAGAGTGAAGAATGGACTGATTGGGAATGCAGAGTGGGAGGGATGGGGTGGAAAAACAGACAGATCAAAAAAAAAAAAAAAAAAGAAACAAACAAACAAACAAATATGTAAATAAGTATGTTAAAAGATAAATGCCTAAACAGAAAACAAAATAAAGCAGGGGAGGGAGCTTGGGTGTGGGCTGCAATTTTAAAGACCAAATATTTGCGAAAACAGGTTGGTGCTCATTAGCTTATAGATTAAATCATTTTAAACTCTTACCCACTGTAAGCACATACACAAAACCTCCTCTAGCCTGGCTGGTGTGGGTCAGTGGATTGAGCGTCATCCCGTGGGCTGAGAGGTCCTGGTTCAATTCCCAGTGGGGGGGGGGGGTGCAGGAGGCAGCCGGTTGATGTTTCTCTCTCACATTGATGTTTCTATCTCTCTCTCCCTTCCTCTCTCTCTAAAAAAAAAAAATCAATAAAAACATATTAAAAAACAAAAACAAAAAACTCCTCTAAATCAACCAAGACAAAAAACAAAGAGAAAAATCATTACATGTAAAAATGTATCTGGAAAAGAATTCCAAATCACAGACAACTAAATCAAATTTGCTTTTGGAATCTAGCCTTATCTACTATCCAATTAGCAGAGCTGATGTGAGAGCAGCTGGGTGACCTTTAGCCTATATCTAGTATGCCAGCAAGAGAGAAAGAAACCTTTGTCCCACTTTTTAAGCACTTTAATAATATAGCTCAAGAAGATACCTACATGACCTAAGACTACAGCAGTGGAGAAAGCTGGATTATGCTGACACAAATTTCAAATATGAAAATGTTACATTGGTTGTAACAATCAACAGTTTTTCTCAATATCAAAGGGATAGGATAAAGAAAGGGAAAGAATTAAGGAAGTGAGAGTCAAATTTAACTATACACCATCTTCTAGAGTATTTCCTGTGAAATTATTTTACCACTTACATAATTAGGCATTTAGATGTAGGGTAGGTATGGAAATTAAAGTACTTTGGTCAAGATGTGATTTTCATTTGACAGTCATATTCAGAATTATAGCACTGGTAGAGAAAGAATGGTTTACAACTTCAAGAATTACAAATCAGTTTCAAGAGAATTTAATCATCTACCAGTATTTCATAATCTCATTAAATGTTTGGCAGTGCTTTGGCAGACTTGCTGGGTGAAGGACACTATTGAGTCTAAATGACAATCCAGGTGTGTAGGTAACTGTAAATTCATTTTCTACACATTTTTTCAAACTTTATAAACTGCTATTAAAAGGGGCAATATAAAAAAAGGGGGGGGACAACAATATCTATAATGAGCCATAGTTTCTTATTGGTGAAAGCATAATGCAAAAATTTATATGTGTATATATCTCTATATTAAAAAATAGAAAAACTAAGCTTGTAACTTAAAAAAAAAATTTTTTTTTTAATTAAGTTTTAGAGAGAGAGGAAGGGAGAGGGAGAGAGAGAGAGAAACATCGATGACAGAGAACATAGAATGGCCGCCTGCTGCATGCCCCCCACTGGGGATCGGGTCCACAACCTGGGTATGTGCCCTGACCAGAATCAAACCGGCAACCTCTTGGTGCATGGGTTGACGCTCAATCACTGAGCCATACCGACCGGGCTAAGTTTGTAACTTTTAATTATACATGTAAAATGTAAAAATTACTCTTAATCATTCTCAGATATATAGAATTACAGTTTCTCAGGGCAGGAGTTAGTAATAGCTAACATTTATTGAGCATTTATTCCATAAAAAAACTGTTTTACATCTAGAATAACTCCTTTAAAGCTCACAAACTGAGATTATTCTCCATTTCACAAATGAGAACAGACAGAAATTGATTGCTCAAGGTCATCAGCGTGTAAAGGCAGAGCCAGATTGAAATCCAGACTCCTCTGTCATGCTGTTTCTCACTTCAAAGTAAACGCACAGTCTCAATCATTCATTTTACAGTTGAAGAAAATAAAACCCAGTTAGATTAAGGTATTTATCCAGTCACACAGTTAGTGACTAGAAACCACATGATCTGATTAT
Source organism: Tadarida brasiliensis (assembly GCA_030848825.1). Taxonomy (NCBI): domain Eukaryota; kingdom Metazoa; phylum Chordata; class Mammalia; order Chiroptera; family Molossidae; genus Tadarida; species Tadarida brasiliensis. Next base: position 63,220,743 of record CM061270.1, on the reverse strand, counting down.
CAGCTCAGTGTTACATGAGCTGCTAATTCATAAGAAGTACCTTCAAACCAATGCAAGTGCAAGTTCAAAAATATACATTTAATTTTTCTAAAGTGTTAAACCATAAATGTGGAAAAAAGGAAACAAAACAAAACTGTAAGGTAACATGACCAAATGCTAACAGTAGCGATGTGAATAGTCAGAGAATAGGTGATTCTTTTTCTTAATTCCTTTTCCCAATCTTTACATTTCGATTTTGTTGTATTATGATTGGCATGCGTTGGCGCGCACACACACACACACACACACACACACACACACCAGTCCTGCGAAGACTAAAAACAGTGGTTAAAATAAGAAAAGAGAAAAAGATTCAATCATTCAAAATTAATCCCTTAACGGGAGACTCTAGCTACCTGTCTAAAATCAGCATACTATCCCTGTGATTTGGGAAGAGGAAGGCAAGTTACAAATTAAATTTCTAATTAAGTAATTGGTACTGAGTACAACATACAATTTTTAAAAAGTCACATTTCACTTTACAGATTTGAAATGAAAGGAAAATGCTTGAATTTCTACAATCACCCACTTTCATCCTTTCACTGCCAGTTTGAAGAGAAAAAGATAATATAGCTAATGAAAGCTAACCGGGTATCATCAGAAACAAGATTAGAAATAGTTCTTAAAATTATCTAACGTTTTAGTCCATGAAATACACGTGTCGGCGTATTTTAAAAATACTTCTAGCAAAGTTGCAGAACCTTCCCTTGAAATTCAACACACTGGGATCATTGGAACTGCAACAGCTGAGCTCCCTGTTAAAATGGGATTAAAAATAAAATGTTTCGAGGAAAATGAGCACACATTGGCAATCATTTGCAAGGCTGGTTAATTCCATCCAAGCTTTTAAGATAGCTCTTGGTACAGGCAAGTTGCCCTGGAGGCATGAAGATGTGACAGACTGGAGTGTCCCAGTCCTGGAACTCCCGATCTAGTAGCGACAGGTTCAAGACCACCGTTAAAGAAAATAAGAGGTGCGAGAGTCCAAAGGTGCGACGGGGAGACCTGCAGAAAGTGCCAGACCGGTGGACAGGACTCAGAAACGTTACAGGTTACGAAGCCTGAAATCGATGCAGGACTCGGAGTCGTGAGAGAGGAAGTGACAGTCCTTTCCCAAGGACACAGGAGACCAGGTCGCAGGGCAGCATCCCCCCCTCCCCCCCCGCCCCAATCCAGAGCTGGGGCCCCGGGCGGGGGCAGCGAGTGGAGGACGCGGGTCCGAGGCGTTATGCCGGGGGCTCCAGGGCACCCTCAGCCAGGCCTCACCTGGGCAGCGGAGCGTCCTGGAGGCATTCGTGAAGCGTCTGAGGCTGCCAATTGCCCGAGAGGCCACCATCTTGAGCAGAAGAGAACCAAGTGGAAGGAGCTTCAAGTGCAGAGGGCCAGACAGAAGACTTTTCTCCCCGCCGCCCAGCCTCGGGCAGGCGCCCGACGTATTGCCTGACTAAAACCCCGATGCTAAGTTGCCACCGGCCTCTTAACCCTGCCCTTCGCTCCCGGCTAACGGGGCGAAAAGGACTCTTTCTCCGCTAGAAGGAAGGAGGCCCATCAAGGAGAGGGCACAGTGCCGGGTTTTCCAGTCAGGCGGCTGGTGGGCAGCCGCGAGACCAGCGAAGCCCGCGGAACTGCCGACGGACGTGAGGGGTCCTTTCCAGGCAGGACCCGCCCCTCTGTCCCTTCGAGCTCTGTCATTTGGGCCCGAACCTTGCCAACAGCGGGGACCTTAGCGGAGGCGAACGCAGGTGAGACGGAGGGTGCGCTCGGCTCTTCGCCTGGCCTTTTCCCCTCTCCGAGATCACACTTTCCCACCTGCTGCGCCAGTACCTGCGGCTGCTTCCCCTCTCTGTGGGAGTGGAGTTCAGCCCGCGGAAGGAAGCTCTTTGGACGAGGTCTCAAGTGCCAAAGCAATTAGTGCAGTAACTTGCACTGCTGTCTGTATCTCCCAGCAGCGGTGACACCTGTGTCTTTTATCACCGCATAGGAACGAACTGTTCGGGGTGTGTGTGTGTGTGTGTGTGTGTGTGTCGGCCGGCTAAACCGCTGGGCTGTGTTGCAGGCTTGTTGTTTCACTTGGTGTGCCCGTAGCCAGGTGGGCGGCTGTAGATTCAGAAGGGGCCCACGGGTGTAGCCAGATTCCTGCTACCAAGGGTGGGACTCGGTCCTTTCGGGACTCAAGTGTAGAAGAAGACGTTCCTCCATCCTTTCGGAGATCCAGTGCTTCAGAGAATTTTCTAACTCAGAAGGGACCTGGCTATTTATCTGGTCATTCATCCCCTTCACTTTATCGGTGAGGAAACCGAAGCCCATGAATCGCAGTGAGTGATTTTACTCATGGTCGCAAGTGGTAGAAAGAGGACTAGTGCGCGTGTCTACTAACTTCGAGTAAAGAGCTCTTCATTGCATAGTAGCTGATTTGTGTTCTGGAAAGATGGCCTTGAGTCCTCAAATTAGCCAATTAATTCTCAAAGCAAGTAACATTGTGGGCCCTCTAGGCACTTTCACGGCATCTCATTTAATCCTCACAATCCCCAAATCATTGTTATTTGCATTTTCTAGATGAAATTTGGGAGGCTCAGAGCGCTTATGTAAATTTCCTGGTAGGTGGCAGAGCCAGGATTCTCTCTGGCAGCTGAGTCTTCACAGCTCACCACATTGAGAGTTCCACAAGAGAGGAAGCAAAAAGGGGCAGAGGGAAACGGCAGGGAAGTTGAGACTGAAATGATGTGGAAAGGAAGAGAGAGAGATTTCTGTTTAAAGTTCAGGTGAAATAGTGAGCCTTCCATAACTCTGAGCACTTGCAGCGGAAACTGGATGACCAGTGATAATTTAATTCCAGATGGATTCTTGATGACCTCCAAAGGCCCTCCAACTCATAAGATTTTTGTAGCATTTACTATTTAGATCAGGGGTGGCAAGCTTTTTCTGTAAAGGGCCAGATAGTAAATATTTTAGGCTTTGCAAACCCACATTGATCTCTTGTCATATATCTTTTGTTTGTTTTCCTCTACAACTCTTTAAAAATGTAACAACTAATGTTAGCTAGAGTTCCATGGGTTGTAGTTTGGCTCTTGACTTTTATGTTCCCTGTGTTTGCAACAAAGTAGTAAGGCAGAAATGTTATGTTTCTCACTATGGTATACTTAGAGGGAAACTACACCACCCACTGATATTAATAACAAACGTATATATGCCCCTTACTATGTATCAGGTATTGTTCTAAGTGTTTTATATATATTTGTTTAGTTATTCCTCACAACAACCCTATGACGTCAGTACTGGAGTTATCTACATCTTACAGATTCATTTTACAGATGAATTTCTATACCTTAATTCTGAAACAGAGGAAAGTAACCTGCTTAAGGTCATACAGTTAGGCTGGAGCCAGGATTTGGATTTAGAGTCTGGCTTTAGAGTCTGTGCTCTTAAGCATTCATTACATTGTGTCTTTTTTATTTTTTATTAAAAAAAAATCCTCACCTGAGGATATTTTTCCATTTATCTTCAGATTGAGTGAGAGGGAGGGAGAGAGAGAGAAACATGGATGTGAGAGACACACCACCTAGCTGTCTCCTGTGGGACCCCAACTGGGGCGGGGGCGGGGCGAACTGCAACTGAGGTATGTGCCCTTGACCCCAATCAAACGCAAGACTCATTGGTCTGTGGGCCAACTGGGCCAAACCTGCCAGGGCACATTGTGACTTTTTTTTTTTTTTAATGTTTTATTGATTGTAGAGAGAGTGGAAGGGAGAAGGAGAGAGAAACATTGATGTAAGAGAGAAACATCTGTCAGATGCCTCCTGCATACCCTCTACTGAGGATTGAGCTGGAAATCCCAGCATAGGCCTTGACCCAGAATTGAACTGGTGACCTTTTGGTGCACGGATGACATTCAACCAGTTGAGCCACACGGGCCAGGGACATCGTGTCTTAATAATATTATAATCATGAGCTGTTGGAGCCAATTCATATGTTTTCATTGTTTGCCTAGCCTCGTCTTTCTTTCCCTTGTTCCCAGGACCCTTCAACTTCATACATCTTTCAATAGTCCCACATTCAGTAGAGCCTACCTTAGAGTTTCCGTGCTCCCCAAATCCTTGGGTCAAAATGTCTATTTTCTAAAGCTTAAAGCAAATGATAGTAAGGGTCAACCCTCCCATAGGGTAGTTTGTTTAGTCTCTCTTTCTTTTAAAATCTCTCCTTATTGCCTGGCTGGTGTGGCTCAATGGTTGAGCATCAACCCGTGCACCAAGAGGTCGCCAGTTCGATTTCCAGTCATGGCACATGCCCAGGTTGTGGGTCCGGTCCCCAGTGGGGGGCATGTGGCCAATCGATGTTTCTATCTCTCCCTCTCCTTTCCTCTCTCTCTCAAATCAATAATGAAAAAAAAATTAAAAAATAAAATAAAATCTCTCATTATTTAAAATTATTGATGGAATATATATTCTATGTAATTTTTTAAAGAAACTACAGAAAAATCTAAAGAAAAATATATCTGTAATTCTACCACTTGGAAATAACAATTATTAACATTTTGAGATGTATTTTTAAACATTTTTATATTTCTATATATCTATATAAATATTAATATATGTAGATTTTAAATAAAACTGAAATTATACTGTACATAAAAAAATAAAATGCTCACCTGGCTGGTATGGCTCATTGGTTGAGCATCAACCCATGCACCAAGAGGTCGCTGGTTCCATTCCCGGGTCAGGGCACATGCCCAGGTTGTGGGCCTAATCCCCAGTGAGGGGCATGTAGGAGGTGGCCAATTGATGTTCTCTCTCATCGATGTTTCTATCTCTCTCTCCCTCTCCCTTCCTTTCTCTCTAAAATCAATAAAGAAAAAAAAATTTTTTTAAGTGTTCATTATAAAAAAATTTAAGAAGACAGAAGAATATAAAATGAAAGCCCCTCTTTATCCCATCCATGTATAGACTCTTAGCTTTATGGACTTTCTTTTCTCTCTTTGTGTCATATCAAGTCTTACTATACGTTCTATTTTGCAGCTTGCTTTTTTATTTAATATATATTGTGGATATCTTTCCATGTCAGTATATACATGTATATAATTATGTTTCATTTTTCTTTCCCAACTGCTGCACAGTATTTCATGTTATGTTTATACTATAATTTTCTAAATTTTATTTTTTAGTTACAGTTTACATTCAATATTATTTTGTATTAGTTTCAGTGTACTGTAATTTATTTAACCATTTCCTACTGATGTGCATTTAGATTAGTTTCAGTTTTCCACGAATATAAACAATGCTACAATGAATATCTTAAGTATTTCTATAGGCTGGAGATCCATGTATGGTACACATACATCTTGAATATTTCTATAAGTTAAAGATCATAAGAGGAAATATTGGGCTCAGAAATTCACAATTCAAATTTTGATAGATAACTAAAAATTTCCTTCCTAAAAGGCCTTAGCAGTTTTCACTTCTATCAACTGTATATAGAAGTCCCTAAGTAGATCTACTCTTACTAGAATTGTATATTAACCATATTTAGAGTTTTTGCCAATCTGATAAGCCCCAAATAATGCCTTGTTGTTTTTTTTTATCCTCACCTGAGGACATTTTTTCCATTTTTTGTTCAGATAGAGTGGGAGGGGGGGGGGAGAGAGAGAGAGAGAGAGAGAGAAACATCAACGTGAAAGGGACACATCCAGTGGCTGCCTCCCGCACGACCCAACCAGGGCCGGGGACAAACTGCAACCGAGGTACGTGCCCTTAGCGAGAACTGAACCTGGGTCTCTCTGGACTGCAGGCTGACGCTCTAACCGCTGAGCCAAACCGGCCAGGGCACCTTGTTGTTTTTTTAAAATATTTTTTCTTTATTGATTTTAGAGAGAGAGGAAGAGAGAGGGAGAGAGAGAGAAACATCGATGAGAGAGAACATCGATTGGCCGCCTCTTGCATGTCCCCCACTGGTGATTTGGCCCACAACCTGGGCATATGCCATGATTGGAAATCGAACTGGCAACCTCTTGGTGCATGGGTCGACGTTCAGCTACTGAGCCACACCGACCGGGCCATGCGTGGTTGTTGAACATCTGAACCAGTGATCTTGGCAAAGAAAATGAAATTATTCTGATTGGTTTAAACCCTGGAGTTGGGGTGGATTAAATCCCGTGTAAACCACTTATGGCAACTATATAATGGGGTGAAATGGATATTGGGGTGAAAATCACAGATTCCATTATCAAGATGTTTCTCTTTCTCCTTTAATTTGTAAAAATTCTTTATGGAATGAGTATTAACCCTGTGTGTGTGTGTGTGTGTGTGTGTGTGTGTGTGTGTGTTTTAATCCTCACCAGAGGGTATTTTCCATTGAATTTTAGATAGAGTGTGAGGGGGCAAGGGGGAGAAATAGAGAGAGAGAGAGAGAGAGAGAGAGAGAGAGAGAGAGAGAGAAACATTGATGTCAGAGAGACACATTGAGTGGTTGCCTCACCCACAACCCCAAAAAGGGCCAGGGATTGAACCTGCAACTGAGGTTTGTGCCCTTAATTGGGAATCGAACCGAAGACTTTTGGTCTTCAGGCAGATGCTCTAACAGCTGAGCCAAACCAGCCAGGGCCACCCTTTATGTGTTTTACTTGTTAAAATATTTTCTCTGAATCTGTTGTTCTCCTTTTAACTTTTAGTATCTTTTGCTGTGTAGATATTGTAAATGTGTATCTAATCAGATCCATTAGTTATTCTTTTCCATGATGGCCTCTGGGTTTTATTCTATATGTTGGAGCCTTTCCCCATCTAAGATTATAAAGAATATGTTCTGATATCTTCTTCGAGTACTTTTATAGTTTAAAATAGAGAGAGAGAGAGAGAGAGAGAGAGAGAGAGAGATATTAATCCATCTGGAATTTATTTGTACTTGTGGTGTGAGTTATGGACCTAATTTTTTTCCAAATGGTTAGCCATTTGCCCAAAGATCTGTTGAATAATTCATCTTTCTCCCACTTATTTGAAATGTTATCCCTGTTATACACTAATTTCACATACACATGAGTAAGCTTCTGAACTTCCTACATCCTATTCTGTTGACTAGTTTCATTTATTCTGTGCCAGAATTGCACTGCTGAATTTTACTGGTGTTTTATAGAGTTTTGATATCTATTAGAGCAAAGTTCCCATTTTTTAATCAACATTTTCTTGACTATTTTCATGAATTTTATTTCCTGATGCACTTTACTTAAGGAAATTTGTATACCAGACTCATGTGGCATCATATGTAGCTCCTGGAACCAGTGGTGCCCATCTCATGGGCCAATTTGTGTTTCCCTGGCCAGAGTTCCTTGACTTATCCCTAGGCTAGTGAGCCTAGAGCTTGAATTTCTTCCTCTCTTTCTAATCCACATATTTGGAAAAATGTGATTCCCCCTCCCCTTCTTTGAAGCCATAGTACATCCACTTTTTGGTCTGTAAAGACCCAAGATAAGTTAAACAAGGCTTTTATGTTGTCTATTGTATTGTGTATAAATTACCCCAAAATTTAGCAGTTTAAAACAATAAAAATTTATTATCTCATACAGTTTCTGGGGGTGACTTAACTGTGTTGTTCTAACTTAGAGTTTCTCATGAGGTTGTAGTCAGAATGCTGGCCAGGGCTGTCATCATCTGAAAGCTTGCCTTGTGCTAGCGGATCCACGTCCAGGCTCACTCACATGGCTGTTGGCAGGAGGCAGCAGTTCCTCACCACGCAAGCCTCTTCATAGGGCTGGCTCAAGGAGACATGCCAGCTGGCTTCCCCCAGAGTGAATGATCTAAGAGAGAGACCAAGACCGAAGCTGCCGTATTTCTTACAGCTTAATCTCAGAAGTGGCATACCATCACTTCTGACATATTCTTTCATTTACACAGACTGACTGTGGTACAATGTGGGAGGTGACTGTACAAGGGTTAAATTCTAAAATGTGGAGATTATTTTATTGAGGGCTATCTTAGAGGCTGGCTGCCACAGCCTTCATAGGCAAGTCTTGCCTATTTATTCTTATTTATTTACTTATTTTTAGGTTAAACAAGTCTGGTCTCCTAGTTACTCAGTTTCCTTCCTTTCAGCCATCCTTTATTGTAACATTTTATTTCTACTTCCAGGGATATTTTATACAGATACAAAGAAATGTATATATTATTTTTCCTCTTTTTAACATGAATGATAGCAGTTGTACACACTGTTTTGCACCTTGTTTTTTTCACTTTATACGGGTTAGAAATGACTCCCATATTGATACATAATCATTTCCATTTTTACAGCTGGATAATGTTTCATTGGGTGATTACAGCATGGTTTACTTAGTTAATTGCCTATTAGTTGATTATTTTAATCTTTTACTATTACAAACATTGATGACATAGGTCATGTCACATGTGTGTAAGTAACATCCATAAAGTAAATTCATGGAAGTGGAATTGCTGGATCAAAAGTTAGGTACGGTTGTAGTTTTGACAGTTAAGATCCAAATTGCCCTCCATAGAGTTTACACCAAATTGCACAGTATATGAGAGTGCCTGTTTGCGTATACTCGTACCACACAATGTATAGCAAACCTTTGAGTCTTTGTCCATTTGACAGTGTTTGTCAAATATGGTATCTCTCTGTGGTTTTAATTTGCATTTCTCTTATGAATGAGATTGGACATATTTCAAGCATCTAAGAGCCATTTGTATTTCCATTATTGTGAACAGTCTATTCAATATCCTTTGCCCATTTTTTTCTTACTGATTATAGGAATTCATTTTTAGGAATTTAGGAAGTGGTCAATATATTTTAAATATTTTTTAATACATGAGGTTTTTTATATTTTATATTTTTTATTTTGAGACAATATCAAGCTTATATAAAAGTAGCCAGTGCATTCCATCAACTTTTTTCTTACAGCAGTTGATAGAAAGTTGCTGACGTTATAGCTCACTATTCATGAATATGTTAGTGTGTATTCCCTTGAAATACAAATATTCCACAAGGCATTCTATATAATCAAAATACAAACTTCAAAATCAGGAAATTAACATTGGTGGCTTCTGCCTCTTACTAGCGGTGGATCTTTGTGCAGGTTGCTCAGTCTCTGTATGCCTCAGTTTTCTCTTACAGAGGGGTAATAATCATGTCTACTTCATCTGTTTATGAAGATTAGATGAGTTAATGCTTAGAATAGTGATTTGCACACTATGAAAGCTGTATCAATATAGTTATAATAATATTATTAGAGGAAGGAGAATTGGTAACAGATTAAATTTTACAGTATTGTATAGTAGCCATGGATAAGGTTATCAGAGATCACAGACTACAATGTAAGCTATACATTATTCAAATAACCAGGATATATTTTTGTTCTTTTCTTTTCAGATTGCAAAATGACTTCCATCTTGACTTACACTTTTAAAAACCTTCCCAGTACATCAAACTGGGCCCTCAGATTTTGTAAGTTTAACTTGTTCTTTCTTCTTTAACATTAGATTTGGATTTATAAGCATCTTACACAGACATTGAATTGTAAACACTTTATTTTGTCTTCCAGCTATAAGACCCCTGAGCTGTTCCTCCCAGCTACGAGCTGCCCCAGGTACAGTAATTTATAAAATAAACATTTCTGATTTAAATGCTAGATTCTAGATTGTGAATTCTGAATGAAAACCAAAACTAATTTGCTAGATTTCTCCCTTTTATGAGCAACATGAATATCACTATTGCTTTTAAGTTAAAATAATGTAAGGCCAATCAATAATGATATTACATGGTATAGGGGTGGGCTCAAGGACGTTGAGAGGAGGCTGCTTTCTGGAATTTGGAGCCTGATGGAGTCATGGAGGTTCTGTGAACCTTGCTGATCAGTTTATTCACCCACTGGCTGTCAGTCCTGGAGATGATTAGCTACACTCCTGAGACTGTTGTAGAGGAAAAAGATAACATTTTAAATCTGCAATTAGTGATAGGCTTTTCTACTGATGGATATCTTCTTGTCCCATATACAAGAGGACCCATTCCTAAAATAGGGGTAACTAGGAAACTAGTTAATAAAAGGTTGTTTGGTCCATATGAAAAAGTAAGGAAATTTGTTGATTTTACATGGTCATTTGAACCCTTGGTAAACACAATGAATTAGACTTCTTCACTGTTGAATACACATTTTTGCAGAACCTGCTGTAGTCATGTATCTTCAGTGGCCAATGCTGAAAACATCCTCACAAATTCATACCATTATTCTCCTTGCCAGGTCCTGTGTCAACCTATGACTTCTGATTTTGGTTTTATTATGGTATTTCTACTTGGATGATAACTTAATAGAAAAAGCACCTTACCAGAAATCAGAAGACCTCTATTCTGTTTCAGTTCTACCTCTTTCTGGGCAGTGTGGCCCTGAACTGGTTGCTTTACTTCCTTGAGATTTAGTTTCTTTGTCTAAAAAAAACAATAATTCTAGTTTTGTTAACCTGACCAAGTTTCATTATTTTAGCAGATGTCTAACATTCCCCAGCATGTTTTTAAGTTAGTGACTGCTTGTTCAAAATATGAACATCAAAACAATCTACATAGAATCGAACTAATGTTTCATTTAATTTGAATCCAGTTACTAAAGTCCATCATCAGCTATTGGACAGACTGGTAAACTGTAAGCTACAGTTATGGAGCAGCAAAACCCCTGCTTCTTCCTCATGGCATCCTTTCAGCTTCAACTAATTGGCATTTCTCTCTATGCTTCTTAATTTAGATTCCTAAGAGAAAGAATCTGACTGGCACAGCTTATCTCTTATAGGTAGATGACATGGGTTACTGGTTGACTACTCTGTGAATTGACTTTTGGTGGTCCATTACCCAACCTGAATCTAATCAACTTTGGCTAAGGACTTAGGGACATGGTGTGTATGGCTGTCCCTGACAGAGACTATAAGCAGGGCAGCAACCTTTAGAGGGGGCTTTGAGTGAGCAGACACTTCAAAATATGTCTCTGCTTTTCTTCTGTATTTTAAACTGCAAATATCTCATGGCTATCCCATCTACACCTCACTTTTCTTCAGAGCTTTAGTTTTGCATCTCTATCTACCTATCAGATGGACATATCCACTGGGATGTCTCTCCATCATCTTAAAGGTAGCATGTTTAAACATGAAATAACCTTTCTTCCAAAACCAGTTCTTACTCTTTGTAGAGTAGCTAGGTTTTCTCAGTCTCTAATATTTCTTTACAACGCTGTTTTCCTTTCTTCCTATATCTGATTGGTTATCAAGATACCTTCCTTTATAAAATCTCTTGTGTTGACCCCTTCCTTTCCATTCACTTTGATACTGCTTTTATCCTGGCCTGTAGCACCCTGTGCTTGAGTTTCCCACAGTCTCCTCACTCATCTCCCTGTTGCCTTTGTTTCCCTTACCAGTGCGTCTCCATTAGAGCTGTCAGGAGAATCTTTTTTTTTTAAATCCTCACCCGAGGATATTCTTCCATTTTTATCTTCAGATAAAGGAAGGAGAGAGAGAGAGAGAGAGAGAGAGAGAGAGAGAGAGAGAGAGAGAGAGAGACAGACATTGACTGGTTGCCTCCTGCATGGCCCCAACCAGGGCTAGGGACCGAACCGCAACCGAGTCACGTGCCCTTGACCAAAATCGAATTCGCAACTCTTTGGTCCACGGGTCGGCGCTCTAACTGCTGAGCCAAACCGGCCAGGGCTGGCAGGAGAATTTTTATGCCCCATTTTATCTGTACTCTTAGCTTTGACTACTATTTCTTCAACTTAGTTGTGGATATTTATCATAAATAGTTTTCTGTGACATTAGTGGGTGTGTTAAGGTGATTGTTAAAATTTTATTCTCAGTAATTTAAGATTTTTCTTTATCTCTGATAGTGAAGGAGTGATGCTAGCAGATGAATTTAAACATAACAACAACAAAAGAATAAGATAGATTTATTTTATTTAAAAAAAATTTTTTTTCTTTATTGATCTTTAGAGAGAGAAGAAGGGAGAAGGAGAGAGAGAGAAACATCGATGAGAGAGAACATCGATTGGCTGCCTTCAGCATGCCTCCTGACTGGAGATTTGGTCCACAACCTGGGCATGTGCCCTGACTGGGAATCAAACCAGTGACCTCTTGATGCATGAGTCAATGCTCAACCACTGAGCCACACTGGCTGGGAGAATGAGATAGATTTAGATTAACACAGAAAGCTCTTCAAGCTATTGTTAAGTTAGAAAAATATACATAATACACAAAGGTGTACATATACGTGCGTTAAAAGAAAAAAATGTTTGAAAGTATATATACCAAGTTAACAGTATTTACCTCTGGGAAGGACATAAAGAATTTTTACTCTCCATATTTAAGTATTATTTACTTTTCTTCCTCCTCCTCCTCTTCTTCTTCTTCTTCTTCTTCTTCTTCTTCTTCTTCTTCTTCTTCTTCTTCTTCTTCTTCTTCTTTTTTACCACAAGCATATATTCATGTTTTATTTTTTAATTAAAAAAGTAGAGGAAAGTTACTGTTTTGATGTTAGAAAATAATTAGACAAATTGAATCAAACAGAATCAGGAAACCTTAAATTTAGGTTTTTTGCAGTGACAATAGTCATCTACCAAATGGCTTTTATTTCTATATAGAAAAGCAAGAATATTAAGCTATGTAAAGAGAAACAACATCAGGTATTTTGAATTCTAATATTAAGGACAGACTTATGTGTCATATTGGTTGCCGTCAGTGTGATAGATTATCAAACACTTGATAAAAGGAAACAAGTTTATGCCCTGGCCAGTTTGGCTCAGCGGTTAGAGCGTCAGCCTGCGGTCCAGAGAGGCCCGGGTTTGGTTCCCGCTAAGTACATGTACCTCGGTTGTGGTTTGTCCCCGGTCCTGGTTGGGTCATGTGGGAGGCAGCCACTTGATGTGTCCCTTTCACATCGATGTTTCTCTCTCTCTCTCTCTCTTCCTCTCACTCTATCTGAACAAAAAATGGAAAAACGTCCTCCTCATGTGAGGATAAAAAAAAGAAACGTTTATTAATGGCATAAATACCCTCATCATTAGGTATAATCTGTGTATTTGCCTTAAATATTACTTGGAAACTTAAAACTGTTAATTTCTTAGCCTTTGCATACATACACACACACACGCGCGTGCACACAACCACACATGTATATAGAAGTGGTTTGTTGAATGGCATTGAATGATGTAATTCTTCTTAGAATATCTATCTTTATAGACTTTATATATGTTAACTAATAGTTCTTTGAACTTTGTTTTAAAGCTCCCCAGACTAAATCGAAGAAAACCTTGGCAAAACCCAATGTGAGAAATGTCGTGGTGGTGGATGGTGTTCGCATTCCATTTTTGCTGTCAGGCACTTCGTAAGTATGAAATGATTGTGTCCCTCCTCGCCCAGCTTTATTGAGGTATTATTGACACATAAAAACTGTATCAATTTAGTTTGTGATTTTTAAAAAACGTATACTATGTGATAATTTAATATACATTGTGAAATGATTACCACAATCAAGTTAATTAACACATCCGTCACCCCACATAGTTTATTCCTTAAAGTGGTCTTTGTAAATGTTATGCAGTAGGTAATATTGTTGTTAGTGGACTACTTAATCTATCGATAACATTTTCAGAAATTAATACAGAATAATTCAAGCCAGTGGTAAAATAATACGGCAGATTTGTTTTTCATCTTTTATCATGAACAAGCTTAGTGTATTGTTAGATTAAACTAGCCCTATTTTGAAAACCTAGCGTGCATCCAGATAGCTTGCTTCTAGCAGAGATATCCTTTCCTGTCTGGAGATAAGTACATTGTTTCTGTGCCTCTTCAGAAATTTGAATACTGAGGATGTGGGCCCATAGACATTCTGAAGGGCCCTTAATCCACTGCTTTGGCCTCTTGTAAGTCATCAGAATTGGAGCTGATGGGCTGGTCCAAACCCTAGCATAGAACCAGAATGGTGCTAGACCAGCCCGAAAATTCCCCAGAATGAAACTGTTGTTCTCCTTAGACTTTTCTGCTCCTTTTCTGTGCCCAAATGAAGCCCAGTCTGTCCAAAAGCTGACAGTGGACTTTGGTAACTAGGTTTAAACGAAATGAAACTTGAGTTCTATTATGTTTAGATTGTTTTGATGTTCATATTTTGAATAAACGGTCACTAACTTAAAAACACGCTGGGGATGTTAGGCATCTGCTAAGAATAATGAGACCTACCTTTGTGAACTAATATGGAAAGATCTTTAACATGTATTAAATATAAAAAGCGAGATGCTGAGCAGTGAGTATAATACCACTATTTGTGGAAGATGCACACCCATGTGTGTTTGTGTGTTTGTGTATACACAAACAGTAAGCGTTCATTTTTAAACCAATGATTTAGTATCTAGAGGGTACTTTTTTTTTATCCTTATCTGAGGATATGTTTACTGATTTGAGAAAGAGAGAGGAAGAGGAGAGAGAGAGAAAGAGAGAGAGAGAGAGAGAGAGAGAGAGAGAGAGAGAAACATTGATGTGAAAGATACATTGATAGGTTGCCTGCCTTATGTGCCCTGACCAGGGATCAAACCCACAACCTAGGTATGTGCCCTGACCGACCATCGAACCTGTTACCTTTTGGTGTACGGGATGAAGCTGCATCCAACCTGGCCAGGGCCCTAGGGAGTACTTTTTTAAATAGAAGTAATGCTACAAGAAAATGTGGCAAAGTTTCATTCACTGTCTTTTCTCAATATAGTAACCCATTTAACAGTGTTTCTATAATCTCTTTCCTATAGTGACACAGTAGCAGTAAGAGTAAGAATCTGAAGTTTTAGCAGCAGGACAGTGAGGAGATGGGATTCTCCTTGTACTCAGCAGTAAAAAGAAAGTTCTAGCCCTGGCTGGTGTGGCTCAGTTGATTGGAGCATTGTCCCGTGCACCAGAAGTTTACAGGTTTGATTCCTAGTCAGGGCACATAACTAGGTTTCGGGTTCAATCCTTGGTCAGGGCACACATGGGAGGCAACCAATTGATGTATCTCTCCCACATCGATGTGTTTGTTTCTCTCTCTCTTTCTCCCCTCTTTTCCTCTTCTAAAATCAATTTAAAAAATAACTTTATATAAAAAAAGAAAGTTCCATCAAGAAAAAAAGTTCTTGGCTAGGAAGATAATTTTTGAAAGGGCTGTTTGTATACTATGTAGATGTTTATTCCAACTGTTTTACTAACTGTTTAAAAATACAAACACACTCAGCTAAAATATTTAAACAGTTTTTGGTAATTAGTATTTGCATAAAGTTTGATTGAAGTATTCCGCATATTATTGTAGGCTTCATTTCTTTTTTCTTAAATTTATTTTTATTTTTATCCTCACCCGAGGATGTTTTTCCATTGATTTTCAGATAGAGTGGGAAGGAGGGAGGTAGAGAGAGAAACATCGATGTGAGACAGACACATCGGCTAGTTGCCTTCCGCAGGACCTGACCAGGACGGGACCAAACCGCAACAGAGGTACATGCCCTTGCCTGGAATCAAACCCAAGACTCTTTGGTCTCTGGGCCAACGCTCTAAGCGCTGAGCCATACCGGCCAGGGCTAGGCTTTATTTCTTTAACTCTTTATTGTTATAGTTTAATTCAGGATGCTGATTGGGAAAAAAGGGAAAGTTCATGAGCAATTTAGTGATAGAGAGAATAGAAAAACTTTGTATAATGTAAGAAATGATAGTTAATAGGGAAGGAAGAATAAAAATTTGTAAGGCAATATTCATGTAAACAACAAAAGTGACTAAAAATAATATAGAGGGGAAAATTTATAAAGAAGACAAATAGTTTAGTCATATTATTGATGTTACAATTGAGGTAACAAAAAAGTCTTCTATAATAGATCATTTTCTAGGTGGAGAAAGATCTTTTTTGTTCTGTTTGAAGAAACTTTGCTTTCAACTTGAGTGATATTTGCAAGATCAGGTTCTTCTATGAGGTGGAGGGCACTGCTAAAAATTAACTCGAGCAGTGGGAGTCTGTCAGTCATACTGAAAGAAAGATACAGGAGCATGAGAATATAGTAAAATGATAAATAATTTATGGTTTAACAGTTGATGTAACTTTTCCTCAAATTATTCTATTCTAATTTTGAGAGAACTGGAAAAAATTGGAAAACTATTGATGATTTTTTTGTGGTACACAGTGAAAATAAAAGTAAAAACATTTTTGGATTTTTAAGTTTTAATTTTCAGGAACTTAAAGAATGAATCTTCTAATTCAGTCCAGTGTTTAAATATTTCATTTAAAAATAAAGGTGATTGCCCGGCCAGTGTGGCTCAGTGGTTGAGCGTTGACCCATGTACCAAGAGGTCGCCGGTTCGATTCCTAGTCAGGGCACATGCCCAGGTTGTGGGCCAAATCCCATCAGGGGGCATGCTGGAGGCGACCAGTTGATATTCTCTTTCATTGATGTTTCTATCTCTCTCTCCCTCTCCGTTTCTCTCTAAAAATCAATGAAGAAAAAAAAAATTTTTTTTTAAAAAGGTGATTTTATTTTTGATATTTAAATAAACAAATAAACAGAGTTCACACCCAGATCTTGGTTTTCAATAAAAGGAGCCAGAGCTCCCTAGAAGAGTGACTAGGTCTGGGCCAGAGAAAATACAAAATGAGCCTGGAGCAGCATCTTATTGTGCCAGAATGGAAAGAAGTGCTTTAAAAAAAGAAAAAAAGCTTACAATGACCAAAGCTGAAACAACTTGATCAACAAAATAAATTATGATAGTATCGCATCATAACCCAAAGAATAAAATAAATATCCATGAGTCCAGTCTGATATAAATAAATGATTGAACAAGTAAATTAATGGGAAGAAAGGACAAATCTTCCTTACAGAAGGATTTCAATGAATAAATATAGAAGGGCCCTGGCTGATTTGGCTCAGCAGTTAGAGAGCATCGGCCTACAGACCAAAGGGTTGTGGGTTTGATTCTGGTCAAGGGCCTCAGTTGTGGTTCGGTTGGGAACATGCAGGAGGCAACCAATCGATGTGTCTCTCTCTCACATCAATGTTTCTCTCTCTCTCTCTCCCTCCTTCCCACTCTATCTGAAAAAAAAAAAATCAATGGAAAAATATCCTCAGGTGAGAATAAAAAAAAAAAAATATATATATATACACACACACACACACACACACACACACAGAATGAGAACAAGAAATCCCCTTTAGAACACCACAGTAATAATTGCTGTAAGCAAGATCTACGAATGAATGCTAAAATTAGTAAGAAGTGTTAAGAAGAAACAGGATAGTAACATAGTCTTTACCTCTCTCCCCTAAATAATTTATTAATTACTGTGATGATTTTAAAATATATTCACAAATTCTTTGTTACCCACTAGGAAATGAAGCTTAATTCTCCTCCCCTTGAGTGAGGGCCAGACTAGTGACTCACTTCTAAAGAATTGAGTAAAGAAAGGGAAAAATAATAGAGAAAACTAGCAAAGGCCATTTTAGCCAAGTGATCAAGTTAACATCCCCATTAATAAGTCATATTGATAGTATATACACCCTGATATGAAGCAATGAGAAGAGCACATTATCTCTGTAATATTCTTTCCCCAAATCCATAACCATAATGTTCAAGTGTCAAGGTCATAAAAGACAAAGAAAGATTGAGAAACTGTCATAGATTAGAGGAGACTAAGGAGACATGACAACAAAATACATGGATTAGATTCTGAAACAGAACATTAAAAGGGTGTTGGTGGAAAAACTGGTGAGATCCAGATAAAGTTAGTAGCTTAGTGAATGTATTATGCCAATCTTAATTACTTAGTCTTGACAAGTGCTTCATGGTTATATAGGATATTAGCATTAGAAGAAAAGGCGTAAAGGGTATATAGGAACTCTGCTCTATCTTTCAATTTCTTTTGTAAATGTCAAATTACTTCAAAACAAAAAATTTCTTAAAATGTCCTAATATACCCTTCATGTCCCGTTAGGCACCACAAAATAAATAAACAAACAAACAAAAACAAACAAACAAACAAACAAATAAATAAATAATATTTTTAAAAAGGAGAACTCGAAGAGATTTAAAGAATATTTAACAGATGTGTCCAGCTGCTGTGGCTCAGTGGTTGAGCGTCGACCAAGAGGTCGCCTGTGCGTGCGACAGATCCCCAGTGGGGGGTATGCAGGTTGTGGGCCAGATCCCCAGTGGGGAGTGTGCAGGAGGCAGCCAATCGATGTGTCTGTCTCATCGATGTTTCTCTCTCTCTCTTCCTCTCCTTTCCTCTCTCTCTAAAAATCAATAAAAACATATATATATATATATTCTTTATATATATATATAAAGAATATTTAACATATGTTATGCTCAACAATAAGATATAAGATATTGGGCACACTTTTGTTAGATTCTTAGCCAGCTCAGTCTGAGTTAAGGCTCGCCAGATATTTAAGGATGACGAATAGCAAAGGTTATACTATTTATTCTTTTGAAATGATGGACTGACTTAGATAGTAAAGTTAAATGCATTTGTAGCAGCATGTGTTAGAGGATCTCTTTAGGTATTTTAAATAGAATGAAAAATACTTTTTATAAAATTCTAGGCTTTGGGTTTAAATTATTTATTTTCTTTCCCCAGGTATAAAGACCTAATGCCACATGATTTGGCTAGAGCAGCACTTTCGTAAGTAAATGCAGCTTCCTTAAAGCATGATTCTCCAGTTTTCACACTTGAAATAGCGTGTTTAATATAATTTCCATATCTAGGATATAGTAACTTTTATGTGGTAAGAAAACACTTACTAGCTTTTCCAAGATTCATTTATTCTTGAATTTAGTCATATGTGTTGCATAGATTTGAGCAGCTGGTGGATGTAAGGCATTATCTCATTCATTTTCCATTGATACTTTGCATTTGTGTCTTCAACCAGCCACAGGTCTTTTCCTAGTTTGAAAAATCCCTTCAGTTGACCTTTCTGCCCATGTGTTCTGTTTCTTCTCTTCCTGCCAGACTTTAAGAATGAATGAATGCAACAATTGCTTTTCTTTTGTTACTATTCCATTTATTCTCCTTAATCTCGTAATAATCATTTCCATTCCCATTGCTCTACAGTAACTATACTTCGGAAGCTTCTCTTAATAGTAATAACTTTGTGATCACTAAATGTACCAATCTTTTCTCAGGCAGCAGTCTCTGTATTCTATAGCATTTGACACTGCCACTTGAAATAGTCTTCCTTTGACTTCTTAATATTATGCCTTTATAATTTCCCTTTCATTTCCTAACAGATTCTTCTCTATTTTAAAAAAGCAAACTAGAATTTTTCCTCTTGCTCTTTTTTTAAAGGTGTTATGCAGAGTTCAGTCCTTACTAGCTTTGCATTTGTCTGTGTACATGTTTTTTCTTAAAAACTCTCATCTGTTTAATCTTTATCATTTTATGTAGAGGACTCACAAATCTCTAAATTTGACCTGTTTTCTTTAACACCTCAAGCTCAGCATATCAAAAATAAAAATGAGCCTGGCCAGTGTGGCTCAGTGAATTGAGTGTCCTCCCATGGACTGGGAGGTCAGGGTTTGATTCCTGGTCAGGGCACATGCCCGGGTTGTGGGCTCGATCCCTAGTAGGGGGCATGCAGGAGGCAGCTGATCGATGTGACTCTCGCACATTGATGTTTCTATCTCTCTCTTCCTTCCTTTCTCTCTAAAAGATCAATAAAAACATATTTAAAAAAAATAATAAAAATGATATTTTCTCAAAGCCATCTTATTTTCTTATTTCTGATTATGGTCCCAGGCTGGAGATTTGCAAGTTTTCCCTCAACTTTTTGTTTTAAAAAATGTCAAATGTATAATAAAATTGAAAGAATAATTCAGTGAGTATTTATATACCCTCTACCTAGATTTAATAATTGTTACCATTTTGCCATATTTGCTATATCTGTATGGTTTGGAGCATATGACAGTAAATTGCCAGCATCTTAATACTTCAGCCTAAATCTCCGAAGAATAAGGACCTTCTCTGCTATCTACCATACCATTACCATAGCTAAAATTTTTGACATGGTCCCATTAGTCTTTAAATACTTTTCCTGCCTTAGACCAAGTCTCAGTAATTTATTTAAAAGTTCTGATTTCTGCCCAGTTGGTGTGGCTCAGTGGATTGAGTGTCATCCCATAGACTGAGAGGTCCCGGTTTGATTCCTGGTCGGGGCACATGCCAGGGTTGCAGGCTCAATCCCCTGTTGGGGCCATGCAGGAAGAAGCCGATCGATGTTTCTTTCTCACATCCGTGTTTCTTTCTCTCTCTACCCACCTCTTTCTCTCTCTAAAAAAATCAATACAAAAATATTTTTTAAAAAAAATTCTGATTCTTTTAATGGGGAATGGCATTTAGAACCAAGTCTGAGTTCAGGGTGTGCTCATTCCTATTCCTTCTAGTCTGTCAGTGGGGAGAACTAGAAAAACTATTTAAATAATGTATTTACATTGATATTTCAAATTTAAATTTAACATACAAATGTTGAATTTAACATACCTGGGATTTTACTTCTACTTTTTTATTTTATATTTGTCTCTTTTCTCTTTTGACTGAAAATTTGGTTCCTACTAACATTGCTGTGTTTACTTATTTGTTTTTTCCTATTCTAAATTATTTTGTATTCTTTCAGTATAACTTCTCATTGCCAATTAAGCATCACATGTTGACTTTTTAAATCACTCATTTATTTCTTCTTTGATAAGATGCCAGCCACATGCTTGTCAAATTAAGGAAAAGATGCAGTTTCTATTCTTTTAAATTCAAGGTTAACCTTTTGAAAGAATGCTTTGTTTTAAATGATCTATCACACTACCTTGTGTTAACTGTTTCTTTGCTTTGGACTTCTACCCTCAGAGGTTTATTGCATCGGACCAATGTTCCAAAGGAAGTTGTTGATTATATCATCTTTGGTACAGTTATACAGGAAGTGAAAACAAGCAATGTGGCTAGAGAGGTGAGTAAAACAGACTTTATATTGTTTAAAGAGACTGACAGGAGAATCAATCTGAATTTCAACTAATAGAATTCACTCTTTAAAAGCTATTAAAATCCATTAAGTAAAGTTATATTTGACTTATAATGTGATTTTATAACTTGAATAATGAATGTTATTTATTTAAAATAATTATTCTATAAATCAAATTATGTACACTGTATTCTACTAGTATATATTTATACTATACAAAAATAAAATCAGTTATTTGAGCTGGTTTGGGAAATGTTAATTTATCTATCTCTTTTGTTAGGAGAATAGAGATTATGGCAGAGTGTGGCTAATGTGATTTCATAGTAATATTAAAGCATGGCTTCTAATTAACTTAAAATGTTAACATTTTGCAAAGAGCTTATTTCATAACATGGTTTTTGTTGGAGGTAGCCTTGCTTATTCATTTGTTTCCATTGACTAGATGACACATAGGGCAGTTTTTTAAAAAGCTATTTCACAGGAGTTTGCTTTTACCCTAGTTGGCATAACTCCATGTAGTGTTTATTGGGTAACCAAGATAATGGAACTTGTGTGACATGTCTACCAGGCATTTCATGTTGAGTAGTCCAAACACACCTTCTGAGCTCCCTAATTTGAAAGTGATTATTTGGATAAAGTTGGCTTCAAAGCACATTTAAGTGTGCTAAATGTTTTCTTTATTTCTAGTCTGTGCCTGCTATGTTAGTGTGTTCAGTGTAGTTGTAAGGGCAATTACTCCATTACTGTCAGCCCAGAGAAGGGAAAATGAGCAGGACCAAAGTATCTGTTCTGCCTCGCCTTTTTACCTGTCAATAAATGTTGTAACTGTTGAGGGCCTGGCGTTACTGCAGCCCACAAAAATCAACTGTATGTTGCTAGCAAATCAGGAAAGAAGTAAGAATAGGAAGAGGTTTTTTTTACCTCTCCTCTGATTTTTATGTTTTTCCCTGGGCCTTCACATTTTTAAATGTATTGAATATGATAATTTTATTAGTACATCAAGCTATTCATAATACATTTTCAACTTTTATATTCTGAAAAAACAAGGTGACTCCTATAAAAGCACTTAAAATATAAATATTAAAACTGTTTCAATTTCTGTTTATTTCTATTCTATCCTAACTGTAAGGCTATAATGTTTTTCCCTGACATTTTTTTTCTGGAAATTTTACATCCATATGCAGATCCCAGTTATTGATTGACATGAGGTAAATTCCCTTTCTCTGCCCTAGACTGACACCAGTTTCATTGTATTCCAGGTACTTTTTGCAGTGATTGCAGGGAAAGGTTGAGTTGAGGAGATATGTAACCTGAAAGCTAACATAACTTCCAGCTGGAGAATTTCTTTAGTTCTTATTGTCTGTATTAACAACATTAATATGAAATCCTAAAAAGCTTCTGTGCTGAGTTCACATGAACCTGACTTTACTGAAGCATAGCTCCCTGATCTCCATCTTAACCAAGAGGCACCTTTCCCCTTTCTCCTTAGTGTACTGTCAGGAGCCTAAGCTTGCCTTCAGAGCTATTCAAACTTTAAATAGAAGAAGCATGTGGACAAGGTTCACCAGCAGTTACTTCTATTTAAAGCTCCTTCTGTCCTGAGAGTCAGCTGGGGCCAAGGGTATTACACATGCTAGAAAGGACCTCGTGAGCATTGGCTGTTATGACCTGAGTGCCCTTTACACTTGCCCTACTGCGGAGCTCTCCCCTGTCCCCTAAAGAGTTGACTTTCTCTTCATTTTTTAATTGGTTTACAACATGCAGTTGGCAGGGGGTAGTTTTCAGCAAAATAGATTGGGCATTTAGTATCAGTCCTACCTAGAAAGACCAGAATAAGGTCATGTTGCATGTATACTACTGTAACATTTATATTTCTGTAGGTTATGGTAAATTATGTACAGATAGTATAAATATAAAGGTAAAAATCAGTTAAGTAACATTGAACCTCTTTAATCTAGAGTTTGGAAACACATTTATTTTACCAAATTATAGGCGAGCTTGGATTCTGAGGATAGGTAAATAGTTTCAGAAAAAGGCCACTAAAAATGAATTCCCCTATGGAAACCAGAATTTCATAGTAAATAGTAGAGGAGAGGGGGGAGTTGAAAGTGTTATTTTTACAGTGAAACTTTAATATTATAAAAAGAAGTATTTTATTGTTATACCTATGCATTAATTCTTCACATAAACAATGGAATCATTGTTTGTTTTTTTGGCAGCCTAATATCTCCAATAAATAGTATGATAAAATAATAGATATGCTTATTTCATGTTTAACTTTGCTGTGCCATCATAACAGAGGCCATTTTTTCAAGATGAACATAGGGTCTCAGTTTTTCTCAAGGCCCCTTAAATTGCTTTTGAAGCACCTATTGTGTCATCATCCTGGCCAACATTTTTTTTTTCCCAGTTATTAACAGGTCTAACACTTATTTGTCAGAGGCTCACTTGTGACTCAGGCAATTTTCCAAAATTCCTTTAATCAACTTGAGCTCCTGCATATTTGGCAAGTTTTTCTATTTGATTTCGCATTGGATCTACAGAGTGCCGTCTGAAGTATCAGACAGTCAGTGAGAGAGACTGACTGACAGGCAGCATGGAGACGAGTGTAAAATGGGCAGGGATGTAAGTGAAAACTGTTTATGAGTGGGCAATTCCTTAGAACTTATTTTCATTGTTTGATGACTTTTGCTACTAAGCTTTTTCACTGTAGGAACACAGATCATGAGGACCCCACCCTATGATATATTTTATCATTTCATCAACTGTTTTTAATAGGTTTACTTTTAAGTTTATTTGAAAATTTAAATACATTGAAATCAAATTATATATTGATATCTTTGAAGGCTCTGAGCAAAGCGTTGCTAAGAAATCAGGTGAAGTGTTGTAGGTTTGTCTACCATACTAGAAACTAGCTACCAAGAATTTTGCAGAGTGTTTATCAATTAATAGCTAGATGAAAAATGAGTAAAACATTTCTGTGATGGGCTTAATTTTATTTTAAATGTTGCTGTAAAGAATATTAAACTCAACCCCATTCCCGATTCACCACACAGATAAGTAGTGCTCAGAGCATCATCTACATGTAACATGATTTCATTCACTGTGTTTTCTGAAGGCTGCCCTTGGAGCTGGCTTCTCTGACAAGACTCCTGCTCACACTGTCACCATGGCTTGCATCTCTGCCAATCAAGCCATGACCACAGGTATGTTTTTCTGAAAGCAGAAGGTACATTTTAATTCTCTTTTGTCTTTTATTTGATCATTAAAAATTACTCTTAACAGAAGTAAATAATAAACCCAGATCTCTGAATTTGTGTTTTTTTAAAAATAAGGAAACATTTAAATTTTTGTATTATCAATTGGAGGAGTGTGTTTCTAAGAGGGTGCTTCTGGATTTGAGGCATGACTAGTTTATGACCTGCTAAGTTCTAAAGGTAGGTGATTCTGATATGATTCTGCCACGGAGATTGTGGCCTTCCTCCTCCCACCATCACCACAGTGATACATCACTACTTTAGATAGTACAGCTTTTTCTTCTGCTTGGCATTTATTATAATTATTTGCAAATTCTCCTAACAAACTTGAACAAAATTGTGGGATATTTTGTAGTATCAATCCTTATTGAAAAGATAGGAAATGTAAAAGATACAGTAATCATGTATTCTCTTAGGAACCTCAAGGCCAGGTTGGACAGCCTACCCCTTGAGTGGCAGTGATTGGGGCAGTTTACCCCACCCAGCATGTGATTGCTCCCAGTTCCAGCAACAAAATGCTTGCCAGTGCCATAAGGAGGGAGGGGGGCTGCCTTACATTTCAAAAGTCAAAATTTCTTTGGCTTATAGTAGACACTGAAACTCTCTTTACAGTAAAAATATCTGAAAATTAAAACTGGGAGCATATAAAATATGCTGAAAGTTCTGGTTTAGAATATGATTTGTTTGAGAGTTGGTCCAGTGGATATTTCCAGATGTGTATGCGGCCTGAATGAAACTTGTTTTTCTCTAGTGCCTTGAATGTATTTTTAGTCATTAAAAAAAAAAATCATCTTAATCCCTCTGAAAAGATACAAACCTTAATTACAGATGCTGTATAATGCTCATGACTGTCATACAACTTTTAAATCAAGTGCTTAAATTATCAGTAGCCTGTTAAGTTCTGCTAAAAATGTTCATGTGCATTGACCTGTGCCCTGTAGGTGTTGGCTTGATTGCTTCTGGCCAGTCTGATGTGATCGTGGCAGGTGGTGTAGAATTAATGTCTGATGTCCCTATTCGTCATTCAAGGAAAATGAGGAAAATGATGCTTGATCTCAATAAGGCCAAGACTCTGGGTCAGCGACTATCTTTAATCTCTAAATTCAGATTGAATTTCCTAGCACCTGAGGTAAGACTTGTGAACTATGTAAAGACTTGTGTTTCTCAAGTGTCCCGCTGCAGAGATTTAGAATTAGATAAGACAGCATGGATTCAGTTATGCTGTAATAGTTATAGGCACAGTTAATTATTTGGTTAAGGTGGGGGAAAAAAAGGTAGTGGTTGGAAAATTTGAATTTGTAAGCCCTCTTTAAAGATGTCCTATCACCATAGAGCTTCCCTTGTCTTGTTCTTGTGTGGTATGACACCTGTTAACAGCGTACCTGATTCTGTATGTCTCCTTTCCCAGCTCCCTGCAGTGGCCGAGTTCTCCACCAGTGAGACCATGGGCCACTCTGCAGACCGACTGGCTGCAGCCTTTGCTGTTTCTCGGCTGGAACAGGATGAGTATGCACTGCGCTCGCATAGCCTGGCCAAGAAGGCACAGGATGAAGGTCTGCTTTCTGATGTTGTACCCTTCAAAGTACCAGGTAAAACAGTTTGCTCTTTTTTGTAAAGGGGACTGCTGCATGACACTTGTTAGGGTGGTTTGAATTGCTCCTAAAACTCCAAAAACCCCAAATGACTTTTCAGTTAATATGTTGGTTCTGACCTGGCCAGTGTGGCTCAGTGGATTGAGCGTTGTCCCATGGACTGAGAGGTCCCTGTTCAATCCTCTGTCAGGGCACGTGCCCAGTTTGCCGGCTTGATCCCCAGTAGGGGGTGGGCAGGAGGCAGTTGATCAATGTTTCTCTCTCACATTGATGTTTCTATCTCTCTCTCTTTAAAAAAAAAAAAGTAGGTTCTGTTTCTAAAATATTCAACTTTTATGCATAAACATGGACTCAAGTTTTAATTTATGTTGTAACAGTAGGTAAACATTTTAAAGAGAAGTTTTTATAAGTCTCCTTTTACATCTTCTTGGTATATGATTTCTGTATAGAATAGCCAAATGTGAATGAATATCATAAGAAAGTAGGGTGTCTCTTTTTTTGTTAAATTATTTAGATTTTTTCCTAATGTTTTAAGAATTTAGCTTAAAATTTGATAATACCTTGATAATTATAAAAGGCTTTCTTTTTAGTGAATAGGTTGGTTTACATTTCATTTGTTCTTATAATTTTTAAAGCATATTTCTCTAGAGAAGATAAATAATGCTTGTAGTTCCTTAGAGTTAAAAAGTTTATATTTTTATAGGAAAAGATACAGTTACCAAAGATAATGGCATTCGTCCTTCCTCCCTGGAGCAGATGGCCAAACTAAAACCTGCATTCATCAAGCCCTATGGCACAGTGACAGCCGCAAATTCTTCTTTCCTGGTAACTATGTGCTATATGTGTTTACCAGTGACTTTTATACTTGTGTACTGTTTCTCTCTCTCTCTCTTTTTTTTTGAGAGAGAGAGAGAAACATCGATTCATTGTTTAACCCATTTATACATTCATTGGTTGATTCCTATATGCTACCTGACCAGGGATCAAACCAGTAACCCTGGCGCATTGGGATGATGCTCCAGCCAACTTTGCTACCCAGCCAGGGCTTATATTTATATTTGTGTACTCTCAATAGAAAAACCTAAAGTAAGTAGGCCTATCTGTTTGTATTATGAATAGAGGCTTAAAAAGATATTCATTTGTAAAGATAATTAAAATGGAATCAGAGTTTTTAAGGCCTTAGAAGTCATCTGATCCAGCCACCATTCTGATACAAAAAGCTATTCTCTTCAAACACTCAGCCAGTCGAAAAGTTTTGATTGCCTGTGCTAGGCACTGGAGATAAAAAGAACAGATGATTGTAATAGAAGGGAAAACTGTGCTCGCTACAAGCGTAGCCTGCTGGAGATGTTACATAGATGGGAGAGTCAGAGGCTTTTCAGAAGTGGTTAACACTTGAGAAGCAAATCTTTAGGGAAGAGTACAAGCCATTTCAAGAAATGTATGAAAGGCATTCTAGGCAAAGGGAATTGCAAATGCAAAATCAAGGAGGTATGAGAGCAAAGTCCTCTTTGGGGTAAAGTTTGGTTGGAACATAGGTTCTGAATTTAGGGAGTCATATAAGACATGGAAAGTAAGCAGAAAGAGTGACAAGATAACTCTTCTAGCCCTGAGCATTAGAAAATGATGCTTTATACTGACTCTGAAATTATTTTCCTATCATGGGATAAATATACCCTCGTTTTATGTTGTTGCTATTTTATTTATCTGCAGGTAACTTCATATTCTTCCTGTTTTTTTTGGGGGGGGGCGCAAATATTCCTATTGATTCTGCTTTTGCTTATAAGATGTGGTTTCCCTTCTCCTACTACCTTAATCTTCTGAATGTAGTCCATCTGGTCACTATTTCTTTTACAACATAACTCCCCTACCTGAACATAAAGTCTAGAAACACAGACAAATGTTTGACATATTTGTCCTGGGTAGGTGACTAATGCCTGCTGTTGGCCTAGGGAAAGGGTGCCTAGAGTAGTTCCAACAGGATGGTGCATAGCCCATTAAGCCTGAGTGGTGAAGGACTGGTTAGATGATCATTTCCAAAACCAAATTGAATGTGACAGTGCCATGTGGCATGAGCTACACTCTTGCCAGATCTGAATCGCCTTAATTACTTCTGGAGTGTCTGCAGGTTTATTTATTGAAAACCAGAAACACAAATTGTCAGAGGCAACACATCATAGATACGTGGTTTTCTGGAAATGTGTAATGCACATTTTTTGCAATTTTGCACAGTGGTGCATTGAGCATATTATTAATGTAATGTCCATAAGCCATGTATGTATAGTAAGCTATGTTTCCAAACTCTATTGGTGGTACCTACATCATCTCTTCAGGGTTACTGAGTTATAAAAATATGGTAGAATGTGGTAGAAATTTATTTTGCAAACTCTACTGAGTAGTTTCTTTTTCTCTGGAATTTTGGTGGTTTTTTTTTTTTTAGCTCTTTTGAAGTCATGGTAGTGGACTTTTTTTCAGTGGTAACTCTTTGTGCCCCAGCTTCTCAATTATCATTTGGGAAAGGCATACGGGGTGTGTCCAAAGAGGGAAACCATGGTTCTCATGTTCTCAGCTGCCTGCCTGTTTCTCTTCTCCTATTGGTTTGCTTGTTTTGGAAACTATTAGTAGAAGAATATCACCTAGAAGCCACAGCAGGAAGCAGCTGAGAAACAGTCCAGAAAATGTAAAAATAAATTAAGTAAATCAGAGATTGTTTTAATGCATACAATTTCTCATATTCTATGCCAATAAAGTTTTATTATGAATACATATTTCCAAATATGTATATACTTATACCTGTTTTCTTTGTCCATTTTGGTAATTGTGGTACTTTTTGAACATCCTCCAAAAATGGGTCAAACACTCTGTAGTGTAGGTATTTGAATTGTGACTTAATGATGAATAAAGTAGAAAGGTTTTGTTATGTAGAATCATTATGTAACTATAATTAGTTGGTAGATTCAGGAACAGGACCTAGAAGAAGACAGATAGAGAGACCTTCAGACAGACTGAGGAATTTAACGTATTGTTCTGATTAACGTTTTAGACTGATGGTGCATCTGCGATGCTGATTATGGCAGAGGAAAAGGCTCTGGCCATGGGTTATAAGCCGAAGGCATATTTGAGGTAAAGTAAATGTTTAAATAAATTGCTTCTGGTTTCTTTATTTATCACTGGAGCTAACCTCTCTATTTTTTTACCTAGGGATTTTGTGTACGTGTCTCAAGATCCAAAAGATCAACTTTTGCTTGGGTAGGTAGCAGTGTATAAATCCTTGATTACCCACATTTATTACACAGATTTTAAAGTATGTTAAGCCCTGAGTTCATAATTGGTTTGTGTGCTGGATTTAAAAAAAACAGCCCTGGCCAGTTTGGCTCAGCAGTTAGAGCATCGGCCTGTGTATTGAAGAGTCAAGTGTTCGATTCCCAGTCAAGGGCACATACCAAGGGCACGAACCTGGGTTGCAGGTTCGATCCTGGGGCCAGGAGGCAGCCAATCAGTGTGTCTCTCTCACATAGATATTTCTCTCTCTTTCTCTCTCCCTCCCTCCCTTCTACTCCATGTAAAAAATCAATGGAAAAATATCCTCTGGTGAGGATTAACAGCAACAACAAAATAATAAAAAACAAAACAAAAACAAAAAATAATAATCCTCTATGTTGGTATGTCATTTTATACTTGATCTTAACAAGAAGCAGCGTTGGTATATCATTTTATAGTTTTGGATTCTTTTCCACCTATTCCTATCATTTCTACTTATAATTATATATATAATTTTGTATTCTTTTTTTCATTAACATATAAATATTTTTTATTGTTAACTCTCACCTGAGGATATTTTTCCATTGACTTTTTTAGATAGAGTGCAAGGGAGGGAGGGAGGGAGGGAGAGAAAAACATCAATGTGTCTACATTGGTTGGTTGCCTTGCACAGGACCTTGACCAGGGCTGGGGATCAAATCTATAGTCCAGGTATGTGCCCTTGACAGAGAATCAAACCTGTGACCCTTGGGTCCATGGGCCCATGCTCTAACCGCTGAGCCAAGCCGGTCAGGGCCATATAAGTATTTTTTCATATTGCTACACACTCTGCTACACAATCTTCAGAAGAGCCTTTTATAAAAGCCTCCTTGTTTTAGACTACCTCCCCCTCCCTCACAAGGCTCTACCCTCACCGGCCTCCATTATGTCCTTCAAACCAGCCATCCCCTTTCCGTGCCCTTTGAACTCTGTGTTCTTCCTCTTCACATTATTAGTTTGTCTTTCTCTTTCATTGTTTACTTGTCTATTATTTATTTCCCTGACCCCAGAATATAAACTGCATAAGGGCTAAGGCCATGTCTATTCAGTTCACTATTGTATCCCCAACACTTAATTAATATTTGTACAATAGAGTCAGTGAATGAGTGGAGACATTCTAGTACCTATGTAAAACTCAGTTCGGGGAATATGAAGTAGCTCTTAGGTTAAAGTTAAAGTTTTAACATACTACTTATTTTTTCTTTTCAGACCAACATATGCTACTCCAAAAGTTTTAGAAAAGGCAGGATTAACATTGAATGATATTGATGCTTTTGAATTTCATGAAGCGTTCTCAGTAAGTCATTTTAAAGAACTGTAATAATAAAAAAATGTAGTCATTGTGGGAGAGAGCATGGCGTGATTTATAATATGAGTAAAATGGAAGTGGACCTTTATCTATGAAGTACTGATTACACTGCTGGCAGAGGTGCAAGGGGAGAGAATCCAGGGCCACGTGCACGTTGTTAAAAAACAAACCTTTTGAGGCTAGCTCTTAAAGGTTCTTCAAAAGTATCAAATTGTTTCTTTAGAAAAATTTCAGTGAAAAATGATATTAAAATTTGCTCAGCTTTAAAGTTAGATAACTCATGCATAAAATAAAGCCTTGAGAGACATTAATGACAAGGTCTTTATTAAATTATTTTTTCCCTTCTAGGGTCAGATTTTGGCTAATTTTAAAGCCATGGATTCTGATTGGTTTGCACAAAACTACATGGGTAGAAAAACCAAGGTAAGTTTCTGATTAAAAATATGCTTGAATTTCCAAAGCACTTTAATAATTGGAGTCTAGTTTACCTGACAGTAAAATATGAAGTGGAAAGCTTCTCCTATGAGGAATTTTGTGTTTCATTTAAATGTATATTTCTTAGTTGCAAACTATTCCTGGAAGTTCTTTAGAAAAAAATAAAAGCAAAATTTTAGGTTGTTTTTGTTCTTCCCATTCTGATGTTAGATGAAAAAGAAATGAAGTATATAAATTTGGGGGCACTGAGATAAAATCTTTGAAGACATGCCATCCAAAAAAATAAAAAATAAAAATAAATGGACCCTTGGCTTTTAGAATTGACCTAGAATTTTTCTTTTGCAGTAAAATAATTTATGATGTGTCTTGTTAGTTATTTCTTAGTTGTGTTACTTATTACTAAGGGGCTGGCTTGATTCTTTCCTATCTGAAGTAAACTCATCTTTATATTTGTGTCTATTTTTATGTGAACCAGGTTGGAGCGCCTCCTTTGGAGAAGTTTAACAACTGGGGTGGATCGCTGTCCCTGGGACACCCATTTGGAGCCACTGGCTGTCGGTTGGTCATGGCAGCTGCCAATAGATTACGGAAAGAAGGAGGCCAGTTTGGTTTAGTGGCTGCGTGTGCAGCTGGAGGGCAGGTATGTCTCGGCAGTTTCACAGGAGCTTCTAGAAAGTGATTTTCTTGGAAACAAAACAAGCTCATTCAAGAATGATTTAGTTTGTTT
Source organism: Tadarida brasiliensis (assembly GCA_030848825.1). NCBI lineage: Eukaryota > Metazoa > Chordata > Mammalia > Chiroptera > Molossidae > Tadarida > Tadarida brasiliensis. The sequence goes on along the minus strand of CM061270.1, from coordinate 63,189,116 downwards.
AGAAACATTCTTATGTATGTCTGATGACAGGCAATCAGAAAAAAAGCAGGCTGTTTTCGCAGGGACAGGGTACAACTTTTATTCTGATAGTACTTTGAAACGAAGATGCTGTTTAAATCCAAGATATTTTTTTCTAAAATCATGTTTATATGTTTTGTTTATAAAAGTAATATGTGCTCATTATGGTAATTATGGAAAATGTAAAAAATAGAACACCTATAATTCCCTCACACTTCAATATATTTTCTTTCATTATTCACACTTCAATATATTTTCTTCTTTAGTAATAAAATTTTATTCATTAACCAGTCACTTACCTATATGAGACTTAGCTATAAAATTTCTCCAAGAGGTAAACACTCTATCTTGAGAACTGAACAATATACCTTAATTGGAGAATTAATTTACCTCAAGATAACTTATTGCTATTTAGCTGGAGAGAATGGCTGTGATCATTCTACAGATTTTTATCTACCTGCTTTACTTGTAGTACAGATGCAACTTCCTACCTCTATAGCATTTCACTCTGGAGTAAAATCCAAAGGGAAGGCTGGCTGTACTCTTTCTTTTTTTTTTAATTCTCCTTTTTAATTGATTTTAGAGAGAGAGGAAGGGAGAGGGAGAGAGATAGAAACATCCATGAGAGAGAACATTGATTGGCCGCCTCCTGCACACCCCCTACTGGGGATCGGGCCCACAACCTGGGCATGTGCCCTGACTGAGAATTGAACCAGTGACCTCTTGGTGCATGGGTTGACGCTCAACCAGTGAGCCACACCGGATGGGCAGTAATCTTTTTATTTTTTAACTCTGATGGAAACGGACTTGATTTTCTTTCAGATTACAGAAACTTCCTGTTGCTAATCAAGATGAAGAAATAAAATATGTAGAAGTATAAACATTTTACATTTACAAGTCTGTATTTATGGCTTTTCCTCAGAGACTTTGAAGAAACAAAGGGTCAGTTATTTATAGGTTGGAACATTTTAGACTTCATGATCAAAAGCATTTTGTAATCTGTGTAACTTTTATACAGAAAGCATAGTCAGTTGAGACCAGAGCCCGCCCTCTTACGCATCTACGTCAGGCCTAATCAAAGACGACAGCGGGTGCACAGCCCTGTGTGTAGCACATAGTTCAAATAGGTTAATGTCCTTTCGTTTTCAGTATTTGTTCTCCAATTTTTTATCTCACACATAGAGTAGAAATAACACAATACTAGATACTTATGTGGATGAACAAAGAATAATACCCAGTACCTTCTAGAAGGTTTCAGTATAGTGAAGAGAAAGGTGATGCATCTTAGAAACTAAATTTGGCATTGTTTCATCCAGAGCAAATGAGTGATACAGCATGATAGATCAGAGGAATGATGAATCAGGGGAACCCATCATTGTGAATCTAGAGCAAGATTTTTCAGCTTCGATATGTAGTAACATTTTGGGCCAGAGAATTCTTTGTTGTGGGAGGTTTGCTATGTGTTGTAGGATGTTTTGCATGGTCTCTATCCACTAGAGATACCAGTAGCAACACTCCCCTTCCCATATACACACAGTTGGGACAACCAAAAATATCTCTCGACATTTTCAAATGTCCTCTGGGGAAGGGGAGGAGCAAAATCACCTCCAGTTGAGAACTACTGATTTAGTGCAATCTGAAAGATTTGGAATATTGAAACCAATGCTTTTTAAATAAAGGTGGAGAAGAAAATTTCTGCCTTATCATGGACCCTTCTAGGGTAACCCAAAGTCAGTCAAACCTTCCCATTCCTGTTCCTTTTTTTGCTTGTCCGTGTATCACGGTATATAGTGTATACTAAATTGAGGACAGACACCATGTAGCAAAGCTTTGTACTCACACAGTGTTCAGCTTGCTGACTTATAAATAATAGTTTCTTAATAAATATTTATGGGGATTAGATTGAACCAAGTAGCCAAGCATTAGTTAGGCTATTAAATGGGTTAATTGCAGTCCAAAAGATAGAATGGCTGTGATTATCTGATAGGATTTAGACTCATGAAATTATAAATTTCTGTGCTTGGTTTCAACTAGGGAGATAACTAGTGCACAGCACTGTGCAGAGGGCTGGAGAAGGGATTCTCTACCTTCTTACCTTTGTGGGCCCTTGGATCATCTTCCCCTGAGTAGAAAAGTAAAGAAGAGTCTTTGACTTTGGATCATCTAGACCTGTTTGTAAATCCTAGCCCTGTTATTTAATAGCGTTAATAGCATTGTGGATTTGGATGAGCAACTTAACCTTTCAAAGCCTCAGTTTTCTAATCTAGAAATTTTCTGTTGTTGGCATGCACTGTATTATGTTTTTGTTTTTTTTTTATCCTTACCTGAGGACATTTTTCTTTCTTTTTGTATTTATCTTCAGACAGAGTGGGAGGGAGAGAGGGAGGAAGAGAGAGAGAGAGAAACATCAATGTGAGAGAGACACACCGACTGGCTGCCACCCACACAACCCCACGAGGGCCAGGGACAAACTGCAACCAAGATACATGCCCTTAGCGGGAACCAAACCCGGGACTCTCTGGTCCGTGGGCCAACGCTCTAACCGCTGAGCCAAACCGGCCAGGGCTATGTTTATTTTCATACAGCTATAAAAGCCTCCTATGGCTTCTCATTTTATTATTTTATTTTTATTTTTTCAACTTTTATTAATTTATTTTTGTTACAGATGTTTCTCCTTTATTTCCCCCCAGACACCTTCCTCCCTATCCTGCCCGCCCCCAGCATTATTGTCTATGTCCATTGGTTATACATACATGCATATAAGTTCTTTGGTTGTGGCTTCTCATTTTAATAGCAACCAATTATGGAGCATCTACTAGGAATCAGACTCTACTAAACTGACTCTATTGTGTATATGTATACATGTATATATGTATACGTAGAATTGTGTGTGTGTGTGTATGTGTATATAGTATGCTATCTAATTCAATGCTCACAAAAACACTATGAAATAGGCACCATGAGCCCCATTCTATAGATGAACTTGAGGTTCAGAATGGCTATTCCAAGATCACACAGTGTTTGAATGGCAGAGCCAACATCAAACTCCAAAGCCTGTACTTTCCCCATTGTTCTCTGCTGCCTCTGTACTGGCTGGATTCATTGTTCATTGCTCTCACTGAACTTTTTTTCCTTCACAGGGCCATGCTATGATAGTGGAAGCTTATCCAAAGTAATAGATCAAGAAGCGGTGACCTGGAGTTTCTGTGCAACACTCACACTAGGCAATGCCATTTCAATGCATTACTAAATGACACCTATAGTTCCTAGTTCCTCTTAGGAAAACAAAATTTGTGGCCTTCTGTTAAATACTTTGCAATTAAGCCTTGCCAGTGTCCTGAGCTTTTCAATAATCATGGCTTACTGCTTTTTCAGGGATTTCTTAGTCGCCAGAATCTCACACGTGATACATTTAAGCATTTGTTTTTGGTCTGTTCGTTCGTTAAAGACTAAACAAGTGATTGCAGTTTGGAAAGGAGGTTAGCTGAGATTTGGAATCATCTTTGTAACATTTGCAAATTATACTCATTTCTATTTGTGACCTAAAGCTAAGTGTTTTCTATAAATACAAACCAATGTGCCTATATTTACTTAATTATGGAAAGATAATTTAGAATCTAAACATCACTGAAAACTTACAGTAAATGTTTAGAAACATAAATACCATGTTGGTTAACCTTAATAAAGTGGAGAGGTATTGGAGAACTGTTTGCCTTATTTATTTATTTTTAAATCTTCACCCAAGGATTTTTTTCCATTGATATTTAGGAAGAGTGGAAGGGAGGGAGGGAAGAAGGAAAGGAGAGAGAGAGACAGAGAGACAGAGAGAGAGAGAGAGAGAGAGAGAGAGAGAGAGAGAGACACATTGATGTGAGAGAAACACATTGATTGGTTGCCTCCCTCACATGCCCCGACTGGACCAGGGATCGAACCTGCAACCCAGGTACATGCCCTTGACTGGGAGTCAAATGTTTGCAACCCTTTGGTGCAATGGCTAATGCTCTAATCACTGAGCAACACTGGCCAGGGCTTTGCCTTATTTTTTTTTTTACTGAGACAAAGGTGGTTCTTTTGGCTTAGGGGCAGATTTTTGCCTTTGATTCCTCATTTGTAACTTTGAACTATTTTAGTCAACCATAAGGCTGGTAGGAACATAAAGAGGATCCTTCTTTAGAATAACACCTTTTCCCCCATTGCTAAATTGAAGTAAATTTATTTCACTGTTTGGAGATGCTTCTGTTTGCCAGGATTTAAACGAAGTATAAAGAATTTAAAATTTTTTATCAACATACTAAAAATTCTTTCCATTTTTTGACAACCAAACTGCTCTAAATAACATGTATGTTAGTGCTTTGAAGAAGCAAAAATCTAAATTGCGGCCATTTATGTAAATGTTGATTAGTGCTATGAAAGTTACTGGCAATCAGAATCATCCTCTAGTTCAGGGATGGATTGGGCAAGGGAGTAAGTGTAACCTCTTAAAAGGGCATTTGAGCCTGGCCTGTGTGGCTCAGTGGATGGAGCATCGTCCCATGCACCAAGAGGTCCCTGGTTCCATTCCCAATAAGGGCACATGCCTGGGTTGCAGGCTGAATTCCCGGTGTGGGAGTGTGCAGGAGGCAGCTGATTGATGTTTCTCTCTCATATCGATGTTTCTATCTCTCGTCCTCTCTCCCTTCCTCTCTATCTAAAAAAATCAATTAAAAATATTTTTAAAAATGTGTTTTAAAAAAGGGCATTTGAGAGTTCCAGCATTATTTCCCCCATGATTTCATTGGTGATTTCAACATAATGTCAGTTTTTAATACTGAAAACCATTATATTTACATAAATACCACAAAAATCAATTATAGATAAGTTAAATATAAAAGGTAAAGAGCTTTTTAAAATTTAGAAAAAAATATCACTATGACCTTAGATTGGGGATAGGGTGTGGGGGATTTTTAAGACATTTGAAGCACTGTGGTAAAAGAACTATAAATTTGCCTATGTTGAAATAAGAACTTTTGTTCTTTATATGATAGAGTGGAAAGACAATCCACAAGTGGGGCAAAGATGAAGATATATCTAATGAAGGTTGTGTGTGTGTGTGTTACAAAGGATCCAGGATATATAAAGAATTTTTTTTCATATAGAATGCTTCACAAATTTGCATGTTATCCTTGCGCAGGGGCCTTGCTAGTCTCTGTATTGTTCCAGTTTTAGTGTATGTGCTGCTGAAGGGAGCACTATAAAGAATTCTTATAATCGATAAGAAGAATGAAAACTTAGTTAAAAATGGCAAAGGACACTAACAGATATTTTGTAGAAAGTAATATAGAAATGGAGAATGAAAAGATGCTTGTTAGTAATTTAGAAAAACCAAATTAAGATCATAATAAGATATCGTTTTGTGCCTACCAGACTGGCAGAAATGAGTAAGACTAAGAATACCAAGTGCTGGCAAGGATGGGGAACAGTAGGAACTTTTATACACTGCTGGTGAGAATGCAAATTGAAATGACACTCTGGAAAACAGTCTGACACTTCCTGCACGTTTGAATATAACACACCGTCTATAGCCCAGCATTTCCACTCTTAGCTGTATTTCCTACAGACTCTGCACATGAGTACCAGGAGATAGCATTGCTTTTTAATAGCAGAGTACTCTAAATAATGTTCATGGACAAGAAAGTTTCATAAACAAGCAAAACTAAGTACATTCCTAGGATGCCTACATAGAAGATGAAAATATTTTCTAAAACAGTTAAGGGAGGAGAAAAAAGAGAAATCTTAAAGAATTCTAAATAATACATGTAGACTCTACGCTCCAGAAGGTGGAGCATGTCCTTCCTCACTTGAGTGCGAGCTGGACTCAGTGACTCAACTCCAGTGAATAGACAGGAAAAACAAGTTACCCCACAGTGGAGAAACCTGGCAAACTCTAGCTTAACCAAGTGACCAGGGTCAATGTCAGTGCTGTCATGTGACTGTCACATACCTCCTGGTATGATGTAATCAAGCGGCTGCTTCACCTCAGTGGTATTTTCTCCAAATACCTATAACCCATTTGAATCACGAGAAAACATCAGACAAACCCAAATGAGGGACATTCTACAAAATACTTGACCAGTACTCAGAACTACCCAAGGTCATGAAAAGTAAGAGAATACTGAGAAACTGTTACACACCAGAGGAGGATAAGGAAACATGACAACTAATGTAAAGTATCCTGGGCTGGATTCTGAACTAGAAAAAAGACGGAAAAGGTGGTGAAATCTGAATAAAATCTGGAGTTTAGTTAAATAGTTGTTTTTTCTCTTAAGAAATAAAGCCTCACATGTATGATCAAATTATTTTTGACAAAAGTTGTCAAAACTAATGGGGTAAGGATGGTTTTCAACAAATCATGTTTGGAAAAATTGTATATCCACATGCAAAAGAATGAAGTTGGACCCCTAGCTTTCACCATATACAAAAATTAACTCAAAATGGATCAAAGACCTAAATATAAGAGCTAAACTTATAAAACTCTTAAAAGAAAAGGGGAAAAGCTACATGACATCAGATTTGGCACTGGTTTATTAGATATGACACCAAAAACACAGGAAAAAAATGAAAAGAATAGATAAATTGGACTTCATCAAGATTAAAAACTGCATCAAAGGACAGTGAAGAGGCAATCTTTGGCATGGGAGAAAATATTTGCAAATCATATATTCAATAAGGGGTTAATATCCAGAATATACAAAGAAAACCTACAATTCAACAACCCCAAAACAACTTAATTTTAAAATGGGCAAAGAATTTGAATAGACATTTCTCTAAAGAAGATATACAAAAATAAATGAAGATATACAAATTACCAATAAGCACATGAAAAGGTGTTCAACATCACTAATAGAAAGGGAAATGCAAATCAAAACTATAATGAGACACTACTTCACACTTAAAAAAATATTTTTTTTCTTTATTGATTTTAGAACAAGGAAGGGAGAGGAAGAGAGAGACAGAAACACTGATGAGAGAGAACATCAATTGGCCGCCTCCTGCATGCCCCCCACTGGGGATTTGGCCCACAACCTGGGCATGTGCCCTCACCGGAAATCGAACCGGTGACCTCTCGGTGCATGGGTCAATGCCCAACCACTGAGCCACACCAGCTGGGCCACACTTTTTTAAAAAAATCCTTGCCTGAGGATATTTTTTTCTATTTATCTTCAGAGAAAGAGGGAGAGAGAGAGAAAGAGAGAGAAACATCGATGTGAGAGAGACACATCGATTGGTTGCTTCCCACTCAACTCCAACCAGGGCTGGGGATGAACCACAACCGAGGTACGTGCCCTTGACCAGAATCAAACCTGAGACTCTTTGGTCTGTGGGCCGTTGCTCTAACTGTTGAGCCAAACCGGCCAGAGCCACTACTTTACACTTTTGATAGTAGCCATTAGGATGCCTACCATCAAAAAACCTGAAAACAACAAGTGTTGGAGAGGATGTGGAGAAATTGGAACCCTTGTGCACTGTTGGTGGGAATGTAAAATGGTGCAGCTGCTATGGAAAACAGTATGGCAGTTATTTAAAAAATTAAAAATAGAATTACCATATGATCCAGCGATTCCATATCTAGGTATATATCCAAAAGAATTGAAAGGATCTCAAAGAGATATCTTACATCTGTGTTCATAGCATTCACAATAGCTTATACATGGAAGCAACCCAGTGTCCATCAGTATACAAACAAAATGTACATAGAGGGTGGGGCAAATGTAGGCTTACAGTTGTTCATATGGAAAATAATGCAATAATATACATAGAATAGAATACTATGCAGCCTTAAAAAGGAAGGCAATCCGGTCACATGGATGAAACTTGAGGACGCTATACTAAGGGAAAGAAGCCAGTCCCACACAAAAAGAACACACAAACAAACCAATAAAATGCTGTGTGATTCCATTTATATGAGGTACCTAAAATAGCTAAATTCATGGAGATGAAGTAGAATGATGGTTGTCAGGGGTTGGGAGAGGTGGAATGAGTTGTTTAATGTCTAAGGAGTTTTTGTTGTAAAAGATGAATTCTGGAGCTTGATTGCACGGCCATGTGAATGTACTTAACACTATTAAACTATATACTTAAAACGGTTAACGTGATCAATTTTATGTGTCTTTTACCACAATTAAAAATAATTGTAAGAATAAAAGGCAAGGGAAAACATTGAGAACAGAGGTTACCTCTGGGTTGGGGGCCGTGGAATTGGGTTGGAGAGGAGCACACAGCTTCAATGGTGTTCAAGTTCTAGTTCTGAGGTTGGGTGGTAGGTTCACCCAACTTCGTACAAGTTATATACTATTGCAAAACATTCTAGACACGTAAGAGAAAGCCAAGTTATTTTCATTGGCATGGCTGCTACAAAAGATCGTCCCTGACTTTATCATTATAAATGCTCCATGAAATGTAGGCCTTGATGTTCATTCTTAGATAAACATAAAGATAAACTTAGATAATTGTAAGGATCTCAAATTTAAGTGTCTCCTCTGCATGTCAAACTTTAATTAGACCCTCTGTTCCACTAAATAATTTATCTGGGAGTGGAGCATTTTATTTGCCCTCATCTTCCTTCATTGAAACTTCAAAGTTTGCTCCTCCCTTTGCCCCACTCCCACCTGCACCCAAACTGTTTGCTTCTGATGGTCTGATTCTGAGTACAAGTTTATGTTCTTCCTATGGTCTGTATAGTTCATTCATTCAGCAAATATCTGTAGAGCGCCTGTTATGTGTTGAATACTATTCTAGAAGCTGAGACTACAGCAACCAACAAAACAGACAAAAATTCCTGCCCTCTTTGCTTCCATTTTTCCAAAGAGAAGAATCCTAATTCTCAGCCCACCTTCTCCCCCTATCCTTTCTTAGTTTTGTTTATTTCTCCAAGACTCTCAAATTCTGGTCTCTCTTAAAGGGTGAAAAGCAGTATCAGGGTCTCCCAGTCTTTCTCAGATTTGAATGGATGGCTCAGAGGCCCTCTGCCTATGTTCACTGTGGTTTATTTGGGACTTGAATCAGTATATTCTGCTTTTTCAAAGAAGAGGGATCACTGATTGAGAGGAAATGGGAGAATGTGGGAATAGAAGGACAAAAATAGTAGAAATACTATTCTAAAAAGAAATACATTACTGGGAAAGAGAAGAAGCATTTAGACATGTTGGCAATGTTTGTAGCTACAACAAACTCAACTACCAGCCCTTTTCCCTTCCATCCTTAAGGGACCATCAGTGACCAAGCAGAATTGATTCCCTGAGCAGAACTCCAAAAAGGGAGTTCAAAGCTTTCCCAGGAACCCCTAATGTAGTCCACCCTTCTGTACAAACCTAAATTCCAGAGGATATTTTGTTTGTTTCTTTGCTTGTCAACTTTCTATTTTTAAATATGCAAAATGTTCAAGCGAACTTTTTCAAATTCATTTTATTATTTTTCTAAAAAAATTACATGCTTATTGTAAAAAAAATTCAATGTTTATAGAATAAGAAGAAAATGAAAAATCAAGTAGAAATACCCACTGTTAATATCTGATATCTTTTCAATGCACACGTATTTATTTGGACACGTGGAGCAACATTGCCGAGTATAATGCTGTTCTGAAACCCTTTTGTTTTACTGAGCTATATAGCCTAAACATTTTCCATTTCAGTAGCTGTAGCCATACATCGTTTTTAATGACCACATAACATTCCTCTGTATGGATATATCCTAATTTGTGCCTCTTTTTTTGAGGATGTAAACACTCAAATGCACATCCTTCATAAATTTATCTGTTCACTTGTCCACTTATTTTTTCAAGCCATCTTTTTAGAAATGGAATTGCTACTAAATCTCATGCATAGTTACTTCCAGAGGTTTCCTTTTCAGTCCCCTTTTTTTATGGTGAGAGCCAAGTGAACAAAGGCTTAATGTCATTTCATTTATTGATTCTAAAGTGTGTGTTGTTTTTTTTTACCAGCAGAGCACGCAATGAGTATGTGCCATCATTTGAGAAGGAAAATGAGAGCATATTCCTACAAAGCAGACTCAGAAAAGGATTCTCTGCTGCTTCTAAAGTGTATTATTTGAATTATTCAAAAAATAATTTTATAATTAAAAAAATCAACACTGAAATACTAATGACGTGATAGTGACATTGAAATATATGACTGTGTTGTCAGGGAACCCAGCAAGGCAAAGTCTTCACTGTTTCAGTGTCTGCCTGCCTCCCCTGGGTGCTGGAACAGACCCAGGCTTAGAAACACTGCAACTGTCCCTGTGAGTCGGTATCTTCTATTTGAAAGAATGATTGAATCCACTTAGAGAAATATTTGGGCCAGATTATACACAATTAAAATATTCACACAAATCATCAAGTGAAAGTATAATGTTTGTAAGAAAAATGTTTTCAACAGTATGTGGTATTCATTTTTATTTCAACAGAAAACATCCCCATTCCATTTTATAAAAAATATTCATGAAATTTGAAATCCACAAAGATTTGTTTATCAGAATGTTTTCATTTATCTAGTTTAAAAATCCTGTCATTGTCTCTTGTGAATTCCATAAATTAATACAGCCAGATGTCTTGGTGGCTGCTAGAGGCTTTTCTTAAATCTTTCTTCTCTATGTCTAGTCTTAGCTTGATTCTGTCACTTTTAAATGTGTTTGTCATCTTTTCTTCTTAATTTGTGGCAGTCTGTGGTACCTTTCTCTCCACTTTAAAATTTACAGCACTTTCTTACACATGTTCTAATATCAGTGACTTTTTGTATACATGAAGATGTCTATGAAACTTAATTTTATATTGATATTTTTTAAAAATTAAAGAAAGAGGACTCTTTAACTTCCCCTTTCCCATGCTTTGAAAATAAACAAACCAAATTCTGCCCTTCATCTCTGGTGTTTGGAAGATCAGAGTTCCTGCCAATTAAGTCATCCTTTCTTCATAACTGTAGAGAAGAAATAATCAGAAATCACTGAATAGTTAAAACCATTTTTATCAACTATATATGTAACAAACTGTTGACTAGTTAAAAACTGCTTGAGACAGTTTTACTTGCCATTATTTTGAACTTTGATATCTTCATTATTTTGACAGCAAAGCAGGTTTATTCATTAGATAGCTTTAGGTGTTTTTTTCATGCTATTCTTGATTAGATAGTTTAGGGGTGGGGACAGGTGAGTACAAGAGAAATGAGCGTGACTAAAGAAGCATAGCCTGTCTTTCGGGAGGGCTGAGCTCTGAGCAGGGAAGGGTTCAGGGCGCTGGGCCAAGGCCCATCCTGGTGGACTGAAGCACACACCCTACAGTCCCTTGGAGGAACATGGGTTCTGTGTGGTTCACTCAGAGCTCTTGCCTTCCCCACGAGAAAGCGTGCCCTGGCGCTCTAGGCTGGTGGAAGGCGACCTTGCCCCACCTTTACAGATTGCCCTCCCTCTGGACACCAAGCTCACCAATGGTAATTCCTTGACAACAAGGATTTTTCGGGATAATTAAATATTTGATAGCGTGAATAGGAATTTTCAAAGTGAACTGAGGCAAGGGTTGTTGGTGGTTAAACTCCTTCCAGCTTTCTGGAAGAGCAATAGTAGATGCTATGATTTCTGCTCTAAGGCCTTCACCTTCCCAGCTCATCTAGAAATGTCTACCCTGGCAAAGCCTGTTGCCCAGCCTTGGGGCTGGAATTGGTGCACGCAGAGGAGCTTCCTGTTAAGAGCTTTGCCGGGAAGCTGCTCACGCTGCCCACTCTGTTCCCAAGAACACTCCATCCTCACCAGGGGTTTTCGCTTTTTCCTTTGCTGTGTTCCAGGATATGGGTTTCATTTGTGGCCTAGGAAGGAGAGAAAGGCCCAATTGCAGGGCGATTACTATTGTTGTCAACTCTCTGATGAGATTGTCCATTTTCACGTCCTCCCCTGCTGTCCTGCAGGGGGCACAGTAACCCTAGGAACTTTGCTCTCAGCTACAGTGATGCCTAGCTTTTCCCTTCAAATAGTAACTGGAGGCAGATTTTCAGATGGAGAAACCAGGGACAAGAGCGTCATCAGGAGCCCAGGTTGTAATCAGGAACCAAGAACCTAATTCTGACTTTTCTGACAGGGCTGCTTTCTGTATTGCGAAGAGCTTGAACCTGAAACTATGCTCATTCTAGACAACAACCCCAATCTTCTCTCAGCATCTGGTTGTGCCCATCTCCTCTGAGGAAGGCTGTGGAACACCTGCTTCTGACCTGCTCTCAGGGGGAGAACTAGGGATTTGAAGGCAGCAACTCACCAGGGAGATGGTGGAGCTGGGGAGTTGGGCACGGCAGAAGCGTTTGAGTAAAGCCTCTTGTACCTGCAGGAGAGACAAATGTCTGGTTATGGCAGCCAAAGTCCCTGCCTTTGGATGTGAGACGGGGTGGATTAGGTGGGCAGACTCACTTTCTTGTCCATAAGGCAACCAAACAGCAAGATGAAGACACCCTAAAAAGAGGGATATGGGAATAAGTGAGTCAGGAGGAAGGAATCAACCAAAATCAACTTGTTCCTCTCCTCTTTGTTCTCCTCTGTCCTCTCGTCTAATTCACATGCTGAGGCTTCTCGCTCGGGTTTCTGTCCATCAGCATTATTATTATTATTATTATTATTATTATTATTATTTTTGCATTTATCTTCAGAGAGAGCGGGAGGGAGAGAAGGAAGAAGAGAGAGAGACAAACATTGATGTGAGAGAGACACATCGACTGGCCGCCACCCACACAACCCCAGCCGGGGCTGGGGACAAACCACAACCGAGGTATATGCCCTTGGCGGGAACCGAACCCGGGACTGCCTGGTCTGCGGGCTGAGGCTCCAACTGCTGAGCCAAACCGGCCAGGGCCATCAGCATCATTTCAGTGCTTTTCTTAGTGCTCCGGTTGCAAAAGGGGATATCAAAGGACTGGGTGCTAACAATTCCCTAACTTCTCTGGCAAAACCAGATATTATTTTACAGATAAGAAAACCAAAGCTCGGAGAGGTTTGCCCAAAGTTATCCAGCTAGTCGGTGGAGAAACTGGGATCCAAACCTACGCTTTCTAAAGTCCTCGAGCTGTCTTTTCTGCTCCACCATGATACCACCTTGAGAAGGGACTGGCAGTGACTTAAAATATCTAAAATGGCAAAGAGCATAGCCACTGCATTACCACCCACCTGGGAGCTGTTGAGGATCGTGAAGATGTAGTGAGGGACTACGGAGACTTCCTCTAGCAGAGTGGCCAGGCCCAGCCCCCACGTGAGGCCAAAGATGGGTGTGAGAACGAGCAGGGCTTTGATCACCCCTAGAAGGGCTTGGCGCTTCTCCACCTGGGGTCCCTCTGACAGTGAAGGTCTCAGCAACTTCAGCACGGCCATGGCCAGTACCAGCCCGTTCAAGCCCACGATGACCAGCACTGGCACCGCAAAGGTGTAGAGGGCCCCTCTCTTCCCATCCAACCAGCATACCCCCTCCCCCAGGTATTGCCCTCGAGGTAGATAGAGGCCCAGGGTGACGCCTGCAAACCCCATCGGGCACAGGTAGCCGAGAACCACCATCAGGGAGAGTACTCGGAGCTTGGACAGCTGATGAAAAACGAAAAGCAACTGGTGGGCCAACATCAGGGCCTGAGCCAGCATCCAGAAAAAGGTGGCCAGGTAGAGAAAATGACAGAGGAAGGCAGCAGCCAGGCAGAGTGGGCTTCGGGGCCCTGGAGGAAGCAGGGGGGCTCCCAGGAAGCAGGTGTCTGCGGCCAGCAGACAGAGCACCACGTTAAGCAGGGCTGTGTGGCGTAAGTAGGCAACTTTGTTCCGTACCACGACTCTCCACACCAGCCTGTACACGCCCAGGCACACAAGCAGTGCCAAAATAGAGGCCCCCAAGCCCACCTGACTCAGCAGCTCCAGGGTGGGGTTTTCTGGAACAGTGTGTCGGGACATGAGGATGGAGAAGGCAGTGAGGTGCCGACAGATGCACTGAGCGTTGGCGCTGGCAGTGGCTGCCTGCACCTGGCACCCTTCATCTGACCAGCCCCCATTGCCCTGGAAAAGATGGTGGTCCCAGAAGACACAGTGAAGGCTGTTATCTCTGTCCCCAAAGTCCATGATGACTTCTCCCTGGTTGAAGGCCTGGCCACCTGCCATGATGGAGATGGAGAGGACCAGACCGGGAGTGGCATAGACGGAGTCCCCCAGCCCTTGTCCATAGTTCGAGGGTAGAAGGTGGTCCAGTTTTCGCAGCACCAAGCTAGTAATCGTGATGTTACTGTTACTGGTAACCAGTGGGGTCAGTGAGCGTCTGGGAATCCGTGCCTGCAGTGGGGGCTGAGTGGAGAAGGAGACTCTGTAGTCAGCAGGAGATGTGGGTCTGAGGAGCTGGGTCTGCAGCTGCACGTTGGGCAGGCGGAAGGCGAAAGGGTGATCCTGTGGGTACAGGCAGCTTGCCAGGGTCTCCACAGCCAGCAGGAGATCTGAGCCCGCTGAGGGCTTCTGGGCCTGGGCCGGGGTCCACAGAGAACTGGCGTCCATGTCTAAGACCTTGTCAGTGGTTTTCAGGAGAGCCTGTGGCACCCAACAGAGAGATGATACGTATTCCCATGAATAGGTGACATGAAAGGTGTGTAGTGTCACAGCCCCTAGTTATTCCTTTAGGCCACCAATTGATGCCTGTATTGAGAGCTGGCTTAGGGGAGTCCAGCAAAGCCAACTGTGTTAGGGTTTCTTCATGTAGGTATTCGTGTGCGTGTGTGTGTGTGCAGGGGGGATTCACGTCATATCCACATGTTTGTGTGTGAATGTATGCCTCTGAACTCATGTCTACACACACCTTCCTACCCTCTCCCAACCTCCCATGTGCTCTCAGCATCAAACCTTCTCCACATTTCATGGCCTTAGAGTCTGGTGTCCCAAGAGGAGAGATGGACCATGGGAGCAGATACTTGACTCTAGAAAGGTCTGTCTTCTGACAGCCCATGGTGATGTCAGAGGGACAGAAGTGCCAAAGGTGAAGAGCTTCCAGCCCCCTTTACCCAGCTGGCATCTGCTGTGGCTCAGAGCTTACCTCCAGAGCACTGCGGTGAAGCTGTAGTCTGGTGTCTGCCACCACCTTGGCCAGGAATGTCATGGTGCCCACCAGTGCCAATAAGTCAGAGGGTGAGCTCACCACCACCGTCTGCTCCAGCAGCTGTGCCAGGCTCTGTGGCACCTCTTCAGCAGGCCAGCCCTGGCCTGCCCACAGCAGCTGAGACAGACAAGACAGCAGTTGAGGGGAGTGCAAGTCCTCCCGAGAGAGGGGCCACCTCCTCCCCCATCCAGCTTCTTCCCCCCATAGCCACACCCCCTCCCAGAGGATCAGGAAGCAGAGAGCAGAGTGAGCCATGTGGAAGGAGCTGACACTAATGTTAGTGGATCGGACCCTTGATAGATTAAGGTTTGAGAATAGTACCCTCCCCACCGTGAGAGTCCTGGCCACTCTAAGCCCCCCACACCTACTTCCTGGCTCTGCTAGGGCTCCAATCAGAGAAGCTGAACAACCTCTGGGCTGGGCCTCAGGAAGAAAGGATTCTAGAGCTGGGTCCTGAGTGAGGAAGGGGTAGGTCCTGGAGGGTGTGGCATGTGGGCAGCAGGGCCAGAAGCTTTACCTGGGCTCTCTGAAGCAAGGCCAGGAGCCCTGTGTCTGTGCAGCTGCTGTGGGGGGGCCCCCAGACCCCATCAGGCCCACAAGCCCTCTTCACCATGCCCGTCCTGTTCACGGGACAGGGGGCCTGTGCCACATGGCCAGCCTTGGTGACATTCCAGGCAACAACTGAGGAGTCCTCAGGGCAGGTAGTGTCTCCATCTGAAGAATGATACCGGGGAGAGCTCAGCCACTGCAGTGTAGCCCGAGGCGTTCCTTGGGCAGAAAGCCATGCAGGTTCTGGAGCCTGACCTGTTGCCCGTGCAGGGCAATGTCAAGGAAGGGCTCCCAGGGCAAGCAGGGGAGAGGTCGGCCAGCTGGACCCTAAGCCCTACGTACCCTGGATGATGGTCACAGAGACGGGGACCCTGAGAGGGGTCAGTCCTGGGCTCTGCAGGTCACAAGTGTATATGGTGTCAGCTGCAGGGCAGTGCCGAACGGCCAGCACAAGGCACTGGTCACTTGGCGTGTTGAATAAGGAGGCTGAGGGTGAGACGAGAGAAGGGAGCAGTCACTGGACCAGGAACAGACCTAGAAACCATCAGGCCCAGATTTGTCGTCTCGGTCTTTCTAGCAATTTCAGAAGTAGATTAAGCAGTAGGGAAGAGCAGAGTGGTGTGAGGGCACCAAATTACCGAAGCCAGAGCTTGGATTTTGGTGAAGGGCATGCTGGGGATCTCTAACTAGCCTGGGGTCTGGAAGCCCCAGTTCCCTCATTTGTAAAACGCAACAATCATCAAATAAACCTCACAGAGTGTATCGCGAGAGTTTAGCAAGATTGGGTGGATAAAAGCATTTAGCAGAAAGTCATCTACAATCCTGTGGTTATTGTATAATAGAATTGGGATGGCTCTATCACAGTGATTTTCAACCCGTGTGCTGCAGGAATTTCTAAAACATGCAATACCTGACTATTGAGTCAGGGGCACTGACCTCTTTTCCCTTAGATTGTCAAATAAAAGAATGACAGCCAACACAATAGCCATCCAGTGTGAATGAATCAAAATTATACCTATTTTCTTGTCAGATCAGCAAAAAACATCTTTTTTGGTGTGCCGCAGGATTTTAGTAATTAGTTTATGTGCCATGAGATAAAAGAGGTTGAAAATCACTGCTCTATGAGGTGAGAACAGTGTTGGGCTTGGACCGGGGACTCCCAGGTTGAACTGCAGCCTCTGCTTCTGGTGAGTCGGAGAGCCAGCTGCCTGGAGGAGACCAGCTGCCCCCCTCTCCTACCACTGACAGCCAGCCCCCTTCGGTACCTTCACTGCCCTCTCCAGGGCTCCAGGAAGCCACGTAGCCCAGGTATGTGTGGGGGATGCAGCAGCTCAGCTGGAAGCCCGGGGAGGTGGCACAGGAGATGGAGAGCTGGTCTGGAAGTCGAGCCACATCTGTCGCCTGCAGGGGCACTCTCACCACTTGGTACAGCTCCCACTTGAATCCCTGGGCCTCAAAGCAGCACATGTACTTACCTGCAGACACACACCTGCTGTAGCTCCAGGCTCCCCGGCACCCAGCTGCACCACAGAATCTCTGCTCCTTCTGGAGCCACAAGCTAAGTTGACCTTCTTAGTCCAGCCTCTGCTTAACCTCAACAAGAAAGACCTCTGCCCGCAAAAGGGTTTCTAGGAGGAAGAAATCTGAAGAAGAGGCTCCTGACCCTTTCACAGTTAGCCTGTAGCCATGAATTCTGAATGAACCCTTCTCCCTCCGGTAGACACCCTTCCCGCACCATCCCCTGCCATTTCAGCAGCTTGAAGAAAAGTACTCATCTGTTCCCAGTTCAGACTGACACCATATTTTCAGCATTTTTCCTTTATAAATTTTCACATCAACAGGCCTCTTAGCCTTTATTTCCCCAGAATGAATAAATGGAAAGATGAAAAAGGAAAAGAAGAGAAGAAAAGAAGGAGGAGAGAGGGAGGAGGAAGCGGAGGGGAAGAAAGAGGAAGAGGGAAGGACAGGCTGGCTACCTTCCCACTTATGGGAGATGTTGGAGATGCTGAGGACAGCCTGGCCCTGGCTGGACGTCAGGGACACATGTGTCCCTGGCTGCAGGAGGATGGGTCTGGGGCTCCCTGTGCGCCGCTGCAGGAACCAGTGCAGGTTGGTGGTCTCCTGGCTCGTGAGGAGGGTCAGGTTCAGTGTGTTGCTAGGCATCTGCAACCAGGTATTCAGGCTCAGGGTGCCTGGGACTGCAGGGAGGCAGGAGACAGGGGACAGCTGCAGCAGGGACTTGTGGGCCTCCATGCAGCTAAGCTGTAATGCTTCCCATCTTCTGAAGCCCAGCCCTCCTTACTCCCTCCCCACCTAGCATTTTTCTTTTGTTTTGTCCCTGGGGGAGTATGGCTGCTGCAGTCCAGCCTGGAAGACCCCATCTGTCACTGGGAACCAAATCCGGAACCCTTTTGGCCTATGACTTCCCGGTGAGGAAGCTGTCTCTCCTTGTCGGTACGTCTCCAGAGCCCTGCTGTTCATTAGTCTCGTTACTCAGGTCCCAGGCTCAGGGCCTGTGATCTGCTGTGGTGGTGGAGTCTCCTCCCACCCAGAGGAGCCGCTGGCCTTGGGCCAGCTGGCAGAAATACAGAGTCAGGGAGGAGAAAAACACAAAAAAGATTTCTTTCACTTGGGCCCATTGGTTTTCTAGTTAGTTCTCAACTGTCCTCACCAGGTGGCAGCAACTGGCAGTACCCAGCTTCAGGAGGGCTGAAGACAAGACAGCCACAGGGCCTGTGGTTGTAGGTGGCTTGGCAAGGATGGTGCCGCGAGCAGACACTGGCATTCCACTGGTATCCAGGCAGGCAGGCACAATGGGTAGACCCATCGGGCTTGACATTACACTCTGTGAGGAGGGAAGGGGAATGAGGAGTGGGCAGGCTGTCTGAGAAAGCCAGCTCGGCAGGACCACCAACTGCCTGATGCCTGAGAGGCTGTGAGGCTGGGTACCTGGAACAATCCCAAAGTCACCAGCACCTCAGCACACCCACCCAGTCGACTGCCTCCTGAGCCAGGGTTCAAAGCATCAGGGGCGGGGTGGGGAAGTCCAGGTCCACCACTGACTGCCCCTTGGGCCCTCCGTTTAGAAGATGGAGCAGGAGGGGAGGATGTGTCTGGTGGGGAGGTGAGGAAGGAGCTGGGCTATGCAGGCCCTCCAGGAAATAGGGAGCATCTTAGGCAAGCTGGCTGCAGGAGGGCTGGAAGCCCAGGTTCCCTTCACTCTGAGCCCCCTTCCATGCAATCGGTGACACTGAGAGGCAGGAGTCAGTAGAATTCTGCCCTACCTGTCGTGAGGCTGAAGCCAGTGAGAGTTCTTGGGGCAGAGGAAGCTGAGGCAGGGGACAGAGTCAGGATCCTGGAGAGTTCTCTTAGCCAGATCTTATTTGAAAAGTCCAGCTGTACGTAGACCGAGACCAGGACTGATTCTGCAGAAGACGGGGCAGCTGGAGAGGAGAGGCAGCGAGGCCATGGGCCAGTTGCTTTTGCATCCCACACTTCGCTGGTCACTGCCAGGAACCCTGGGCAGATCCCACCTCCCAGAGCCCGTCTGGGCACAGTCAGAACTCAGGAATAACCCCTCGTCTAGCTATGAAACACACTGTTTTATGTCACCCTCCCAACAACCCCCATTTTATAAGTGAGGCTCTCAAAGATGAATGATTCTCTCAAGGCCTCTCAGCTAGAAAACCAGCCTACGTAGGGACCTGCTGACCAGCACAGATCCAGTCCTCTCTACCCACCACCCCTTGCCGTGTGGCCTCTTCCAGTCCTCTCTTTTTGCCTCATTCTCTGCTCCCTCTCCTCCTCCTCCATCCACTCACCACCTGCTCCACTCCCTTGGTCCAGTTGCTGCCCAGATTCTCCTCCTGCCTGACTGGGTCCCTAGGACAGAGCAAAAAGGAGAGACTTCTTAGGAGAGGCAGACACCTCTCCAAGGGACACCTTCTCCAAGTGGCTCAGGGACCAGCCTTGCTAATCTGGCATGACATGGTCTCTTTGAAGGGTCTCTCTCATTTTGTTTTGCCTGGAATTAAGCAGGAACATCAGGAGGGGAAAGTAGGCTTCTGACAGGAGGTTCGAGGGATGCAGCCCCAGGGACCCACCGGGGCCGGAACTCGGGAACCAGGCACACCCTGGAGAGTCAACATGCTTTGCTTAATTCCTTCCTGAATTTACCTGTCCCTGGGCCTCTAGGCTAATTGGAATGGCTGGGTCTGGAGCTCCAGGGGGAAGACTGGGCAGAGCTGGCTGGGGCCCAGAGGCTTGGGGACTTCTTTTCCCTCCATAGGAAATGCCACTGAGGTGAGGAGAGGCAGCATCTTCCCTTAGTCTCTGGTTCCTGTGACTTGTTCCTCACCAACTCCTGCTTTGCTCAAAATTATATGTGTATGTGGATAACTGTCTAAAAATAGAAATGTGTAGAGATAAGGATATGGATGGAGATGAGAG
This sequence comes from Tadarida brasiliensis, assembly GCA_030848825.1. NCBI lineage: Eukaryota > Metazoa > Chordata > Mammalia > Chiroptera > Molossidae > Tadarida > Tadarida brasiliensis. Next base: position 63,168,982 of record CM061270.1, on the reverse strand, counting down.
AGAGAGAGATACGGGGGAGAGAGAGATACGGGGGAGAGGGAGAGAGAGAGAGAGAGAGAGAGAGAGAGAGAGAGAGAGAGAGAGAGAGAGAGAGAGAGAAACAGACACCAGGGAGCAAACACAGATGAAAAAGTACTAATATAGACTAGGCGTCTTCCCTCAGATTCTCTCCTGTCTTCTGCCAGTGGGTCTCAAATCTGGGAAGTTTTTCTTTTCCTTTTCAAATCGTAAGCGTGCCTGGAAAAGCCTTTATCCAAAGTGCATCACTGGAGTTCACAGGGATTCAAATAAAGAAACAAAGCTATCCCTACACTCTGGAACATAAGACTGACCTCTTGGAGACCTTAGAGCAAACCAGCCTCTTTTTTGTTTTTAAATACATGACTTCCTCTCCCTCCAGCCCTTTCCCCTCCACCTGTCATTTCATCTCCCACCTCACTGCCTCTCACACCCAGAGGTCCCCAATGTTGCCTCTGCAGACCTTCCCACGGTCCTTACCCCAGTCTTACTCACAGGTTGGGATGCTGGGGCAACTGGTGACCCCACAAGGGGGAGAGTCATGGCCAGGAGTAGCGCGGGGGCAGCCGGACAGACCATGGCTCAGTGAAGCAGTCCTCAGAGCCCTCCCTCTGCTGCATGATGCAAATGTCCTCCAAGAAGAGCTGGCTGGGCAGTGCACAGATGGGCTGGGAGGGAAGAGTGGAAGGGAGCCAGGGCTGAATTTACAGAGGAAGTGCTGCAGCCTGTGATGGAAACAAATGGGCATCCAGGTCACTATGGGGCCACCTGGAGCCCACATGCCCCATGAGAGGAGTCTGCCCAGGTTCCCCCTGGGGTCTGGACCAAGGACTCGGTGAGCAGGAGAGGACTTAGGGGTCCTAGGTCACAACCAGCGATGTGTTGATAAGTCCATTTCAGTCACGTCTCCATGGATCTGGGAAATCTGGATTGTTCTGGGTCTCCCAGGAAGCTGGATCATTGATTAGAGTCAAGGTTAGAAAAGACAAACATTAGAGCTGATTGCTATCCTCAAATCATTTCCAGGTAGACAAGACTCTTAAGTGTAACAAAAAATCTGGAAAAATACTAGGAGAAATTATCAAGTAATTTCACAAAATAATTATGAAGTGAAGAAGGCTTTCCTAAACAAGACGCAAAACCCAGAAGCCAGAAAGGAAATAAAATAGACTGTCTAAAAAGATTTAAATTTGGGATAAAAAGAATGTTAGGTTAAAAAAAAAAAAAGCAAAAGACAACATATTTGTAGTATAATGATTGCATAAAGACCTAATATTTTATTTTTTTCAATTACAGTTGACATTCAATATTATATTAGTTTCATAGTGGTCAGGCATTTATATAACTTAGAAAGTGATCTCCCCGATAAGTCTAGTGCCATGCTGGCACCATACATAGTTAGTACAATATTATATTCCCTATGCTGTACTTTACATCTGTGTATCTAGTTTGTAACTGACAATTTTTACTTTTAATCCCTTCACCTTTTTCACCCGGCCCTCCTTCCCCCTCCCACCAGGCCACCTGTTCTCTGTATCTATGAGTCTGTTTCTGTTTGTTTATTTTGTTTTTTAGATTCCACATATAAGAGGAATCATATGGTATTTGTCTGTCTCTGTCTGCCTCATATTACTTAGCATCATACCCTCTAGGCCCATCCAAGTTGTCGCAATGGTAAGATTTCATTCTTTTTTATAGCTGAGTAATATTCCATTGTATATATGTACCACTTCTCTTTACCCAATCGTCCAATGATGGCCACTTAGGTTGCTTCCATATCTTGGCTATTGTAAATAGTGCTGCACTGAACAAAGGGATGTATATATCTTTTTTAATTAGTGTTTTGGATTCTTCTGATAAATACCCAGAAGTGGAATTGCTGGGTCATAAGGTAGTTCTATTTTTAAGTTTTTGAGGAACCACCATATCATTTTCCATAGTGGCTGCACCAATCTGTACTCCCATCAACAGTGCATGAGAGTTCTCTTTTCTCCACATCCTCACCAACACTTGCTGTTGTTGATTTATTGATGATTGCCATTTTGATAGGTATGAGGTGATATCTCTCTTTTTTAAAAAATTTTTTTCCTTTTATTGATTTTAGAGAGAGAGAGGAAGTGAGCAGGAGAGAGAGATAGAAACATTGATGAGAAAGAACATTGATTGGCCGCCTCCTGCATGCTCCCCATTGGGGATTGGGCCCACAACCTGGGCATGTGTCCTGACTGGGAATCGAACCGGCAACCTCTTGGTGCATGGGTCAACGCTCAACCACTGAGCCACATTGGCTGCACTATGAAGTGATATCTCATTGTGATTTTTAATTTGTATCTCTCTGATGCTTAATGATGCTGAGCATCTTTTCATCTGTCTATTGGCCACCTGCATGTCCTCTTTGGAGAAGTGTCTATTCAGGTCCTCTGCCCACTTTTTAACTGGATTGTTTGTTTTTTTGGTGTTAAGTTTTATAAGTTCTTTATATATTTTGGATATTAACCCCTTATCAGATGTATTATTGGTGAATATCTTCTCCCATTTGGTAGGTTGTCTTTTTGTTTTGTTGATGGTTTCTGTTGCTGTGCAAAACATTTTAGTTTGATGTAGTCTCATTTGTTTTTCTCTTGTTTCCTTTGAAAGAGCTAATCTTTTTAACATAAGAATTTTTATTTTACACACCAGGAAGACAGAAAATAAGTAAAAAATAGGAATAAGCAGTTTACTAAGAAAGAAATATAAGTAGTTTGATAAATATATAAAAAACATCCAACTGAAGATATAAGAAATGCAAATAAGTAATAAGAAAATACTCTATGAGCTACCAATTATCAAAAGACAAGATATTGATTATATTCCGTGTTGACAAAAATATACTTGTACATGAGTACAAAAATATGTGTATAAGGATGTAAAAGGTAGAATTGTTTGTGATAGCAAAAGAGTTATGTTTGTTCCAAAGGGATAGGTTAAGTAAATATGGGACTTCCAAAAAACAGAACATTGTGTGTGTGTTGGGGGGCGGAGGGGAGTGAAGTAGCTCTAAGAGGCCTTAAGTAATATTTGTATTAAATGAATCAATAAATAAATGAAGCACATCAAGACATTAACAAGATTTGTACCTTTTTCTACTTTTCTGTATTTTTCAATTTTGTATTCTGTAATGGAAAAACTTAATAAAAATATCAAATCTTACAGTCTCTACTTCTTTCTCATATACCAGTCAGGTTCAGAGTCCTTCAGTTATGCCCAGGTGTCACTGGTTGTTAGAAGTGCCCACAGGGCTGAATCAGGTCTTAGGTCTAGGGTTGGGTTCAGACAAACAGGTGCTTATTGCTGCCACCTACCTACTCCCAAGTCCAAGGTCAACCATAAGGCTGTTGACCTTTGTCCTTCTATATACAGAATGATATTTTGAAACCTATAATTTTTTACCCCTGCTGACAGTTTTTCCAAATTGCACCCTAGTCAAAGGAAGTTCCCTTTCTATTCCTTTGTGCTTTGATCCCTGCGGGACCTGTCAGCTGGGGTCTTCATAACAAAGGTTTGCCATCCTGGCTTCTCTTATCTCCACAGGAACAAGTTATCTTAAAACTCCCTTTACCATATGAACTGTTAATAGGTCACTAAAGAATAAAGGTAACTTAGACCTTTATCCCATATGAATCCTAACTTCTTATTTTCTTTTCACCTGACGTGGCATTCAATTATTAGAAATATTAAATGGTAGATTGTTAGAGTGGGAAGGGGCCTTAGCTGAGATATCATCTACATCAACTCTCATTTTACAGAAAGGAAAAGGAGCCAAGAGGGGAAATTGACTTGCCAAAGATCACACAGCTAGTAAATGACAGAACCCGAAGACCAAAGGCCAGGTCTTCTGACTTTGAGTCTAGAGAATCTAGATAGAGCAATTTAAATATAGACTAATTGGAACTTCTGGCTATAAAATGGATTTAAAATAATATTACATAGAATTTGATTCTACAAGGAAAGCAGTTCTTCAAAAAGGCTTCCTAAGGAGGAAAGGAAATGAATATAATATAAAAATAGGTGGTTATGGAAAGTGTGTGTATAAGAATCAAGCAGTCCTTGGAAAGTCACCTCATGAATACCTTACTTATCTAGAGGTCCTTTATTCAGCAAATTCGACCATTTGGAACACAGCTGAGATCTACAAGGAACCAAAGAAGGCCTGTGAGCAGCCAAAGAGGTCATAGAGATATTGTATTGAAGGGCGTACTGGATCCATTGGATCCATTAGGCAAGAAAAAGAACTAAAAGGCATCCAGATTGGAAAATAAAAGTAAAATTCTTTATTCACAGATGACATGACCTTACATTTAGAACATCCTAAAGAATCCACTAAAAGACTATTAGAGCTAATTAAAGTTCAGCAAAGTTGCAAGGATACGAAAGCAATAGGCAAAAGATAATACTATATTTGTGAAAAGTAATAAATGAAACCTCATTTAAAATGGAGTCAGATTTGGGCACAGAGATCATGACAGTTATTATGAAATACGGTATTTCAACAGTGTGCAGAAAGAATCAGAAAGTGCACAGCTGTTTATTCAGTTACAGTAACAGCTAATTAGCTAATCCTCGGATGAAACAGAAAGTTCTAATATAGAAAATATTTGTTTCAAATTGTTTGATGCCAAAAAAATTGTCTGATGCCATGAAATACATGATCTGTAAAGTATATGAGGATAAGAGGCACTTTAACACAAAGCCAGGTACTATATATGTCTTCATAAAAACTAAGGATATTAATGACATCAAAAATTTAACGCGCTCAGAGAAGAATTTACAAGGTGACCATCTGCTCTCCCCATACTGCTGGCATTATTGGAATAAATGCGCATATATGATTCAACCCTGTCTCTGCTTAATTTGGTTCAAGTAGTGACAGGCAGCCTCGAAACCATTGTGTCAGGTATCAATTTCTGGCTCCTCTTTCTCTTCTTCTAGTTTTCTTTTGTTGTGGCGCGACAGAGTAAAAGAAAGACCATTAGAGAATCGAAGTCCAAATAAGAGCCGTTTATTAGCCGGCGGTGTCTGATTCTGAACACCCCTGTGACAGAGTCTTCGGAATCAGCCCCGATGTGCTTTATTACATGCCTTTTATATCTTACAGCAAAAGTTTAATGATATAAGAAAATAGGATCTTATTGATATAATGCCCAGGTCTACAACAATGTTGTATAGAATTAATTTGCCTTGCGGATAACAGGAACACCCAGGCCCACCCAGGAACACCCAGGCCCATCCAGGAACACCCAGTCTGTTATCTCAGGTATTTCAAGGTACATTGGGTCACACTTAGCCCCGAGCTGCACAAACACAATGCAAGCCTAACTCCTTGAAATTGTGGGGGAGGTCGAGTCTCTGACTCAAGACCTCCAGGCTCTGTGGACTCTGTCAGATGTGTAGCCGGCTCCCAACAATTTCTTGGTTCAGGGAGAACCAAGCACAATAATTTACCAATCATCAATTATGGGGGTATAAACATGTCAGCATACTTTCTCAGGTAAGATCAGTCTTGATAAGTCCATTCCTAGGTGGAAAGTCAGGGATAGTGATTTTATTTTATTTTATTTATTTATTTATTTTTATTTTTATTTAAAAATTTTTTTTTCCTGTATTGATTTTAGAGAGAGAGGAAGAGAGAGGGAGAGAGAGAAACATCGATGAGAGAGAACATCAATTGGCCGCCCCCTGCATGCCCCTCACTGGGGATCAGGCCCACAACCTGGGCATATGTCCTGACTGGGAATCGAACCAGCCACCTCTTGGTGCATGGGTCGACGCTCAACCACTGAGCTACATCAGCTGGACAGGGATGGTAATTTTAATGTCCAGAGAGACTCCTGAACCCCAAGAGCAGAGAACAGGGGGCTGTGGGCCTCTGAAGTGTGGGACTGAAAGATAAAATCCGAAATTCACTCAGGCAAATGTGTCCGGCCTTCATGGTTTCTGATGCAAAACCCACAGTATTTTGATTCATTTTTCCCTCTGTAAATATTGTATTATTTCTCCCTGCCTGCTTTCAAGATTTTTTTCTTTGTCGTTAGTCTTTAGCAGTTATGATGTGTCTACACTGGGCTTTCTTTAGACTCATCTTGTTTTGGATTCACTGAGCTTTTTTCCATCTGTAGGTTTATGTCTTCCCTCAAATTTGAGAATTTCGGCCATTATTTCTTCAAATATTCTTTTTTAAAAAAATTTATTTTATGTTATTATTATTATTTTTTGTTAAACCTCACCTGAGGATATTTTCCCACTGATTTCTAGAGAGAATGGAAGGGAGGAAGGGAGGGGGAGAGAGAGAAACATCCATGTGAAAGAGACACATTGATTGGTTGCCTCCCACATGACGCCGACTGAGGCTGGGGATCTAACCTGCAACTCAGGTATGTGCCCCTGACCAGAATTGAACCTGCGACCTTGGGCCAATGCTCTAAGCACTGAGCCAAACTGGCCAGGCCAAATATTCTTTTCTGCACCATATTTCTTCTCCTCTCTTTCTTGGACTTAAATGAGACAAATTTTAGGCTTTTTTGGTATTTTCCCATAGACATCCCTGCACCATGGCTTTGTTCAGTTTTTTTTTTTTTTTTTTTTTATCCTCACCCGAGGACATTTTTCCATTTTTTGTTCAGATAGAGTGGGAGGGAGAGAGAGGAAGAGAGAGAGAGAGAGAGAGAGAGAGAGAGAGAGAGAGAGAGAGAGAGAGAGAGAGAGAAACACCGATGTGAAAGGGACACATCGAGTGGCTGCCTCCCTCACAACCAACCAGGGCCGGGGACAAACTGCAACCGAGGTATGTGCCCCTAGTGGGAACCGAACCCGGGTCTCTCTGGACCACAGGTTGACGCTCTAACCGCTGAGCCAAACCGGCCAGGGCTTCGTTCAGTTTTTCAATCTTTTTTCTCTGTTGTGAACAACAGATGTGATTCAGTTAAGGATCTTGAGATGGGAGATTATTCTAGCTTATCTTAGTGGGCCTAATGTAATCATAGGTCCTTATCAAAGGGAGACAGGAATATAAAAGACAAAAAAAGATCTACAACAGAAGTAGAGGTTGGAGTGATTGGCTTTGAAGATGGAGGAAGGGACCATGAGCCAAGGACTGCAGGCAGCTTCTAGAAGCTGGAAAAGGCAAGAAAATGGATTCTTCCCTGAAGTCTCCAGAAGAAATGTAGCACCACTGACAACTTGATTTTAACTCTTTAAGTTTTATTTCAGACTTCTGGATCTCAGAATGGTAAAATACTACATTTGTTTTGTTTTAAGCTATAATATTTGTAGTAATTTGTTACAGAAGCAATAGGAAACTAATACAGAGCCCATGCAGTCATTTTAAAATGTTTGGTTACTATATTTTTCAGTTCTAATATTTCCATTTGGTTCTTTATGCTTTCTATTTCTTCACTGAGGCTTTTCATCTTTTCATTAATTTCCAGTGTGTTCATACTTACCCATAACATTTTTAGAATAGTTGCTATAATGTCTTTTTCTGATAATTCCAACTAAAAGGTCTGAGCTGGCGGGAGATCACATCCACAACGCAAGGCCAGTGTAGAGCCAAATGGCTTTATTGCATATGCCTGGGTGCAAGCGGGCTGAGCCGAAAAGGGTTCAGCCTCGAATTAGGGTTGGGGTGTCGGTTGTACACCCTCTTTTTAGCTTCCGGCACTTCCTGCTGATGTACTTTATCTGGCCCATTGTCCACCTTAAAGTAGGGCTAGTCTGGTATCTCTTCAGGCATCTGTTGGGTTATCCATTGCCTTGCGGACAATCCAGATAAACCTTATCCGTACTCAACAAAAGGCGGAGCCAAGGTTATGCAAGCAACACAATTTCCAGTTTCTGCCTTTTGCAAACTTTTACCTTTACTCATTAAAACATTACTAACCCTTTCATTCCCACCTTATAATGATGATAAAAAAGGGAAAAGGGGCAAAGTTTCTCTTTGCTTCCTGCAGGTGTGGGGTTGTTGTGGACTCCTAAAAAGAATTTGTTAGCCCTGGCTGGTTTGGCTCAGCGGTTGGAGTGTCGGCCTGAGGACCAGAGAGTCCTGGGTTTGGTTCCCGTTAGGGGCACGTACCAAAAAAAAAAAAAAAAGAATTTGTTAGATAACTTCTTGGTGAATGGGGTGATAGGGGCCTTTTACCTGTGCTAGAGCAAATTGTCCAACTGTCTGGTTGACTAGAATTTGCAGTCGATTTTGTACAAACCTAGTAATCAGGCACAAGAGGCAGGGTCTGAAAAGCAATAATAAGAAGGCTAATACTAGGGGCCCTATGAAGGGGAGTAGCCAGGTTAGTTTAGGCAAGGCTGCTTCTATACTTGTCCAGATAGATTGGGCTAGGTGATCCTGACTAAATTCTTTTAGCCACTGGGCATTGTCTAGAATTCGTTGTGTCCTCTCGTCGACCTGGTCGGTTGAGTTAACACAGAAGCAACAAGATGTATTTGCTATCATGCATACACCCCCTTCTTTAGCTAGTAAATAATCTAGTGCAATGCGATTATCTATTACCATGCAGGCAAGAGAGTTGAGGAATTTTGAAAGAAGCTTGAAATTTTTACCTGTATCTCTACCTATATTTGCCATGGTGGTGGTGATGTTTTTTGCTGTTATGGCATTATAAGTAATTCCTTCCACGAGGCCCACAGTGGTAATTGCAGCTATGACTCCTGCTATGAGGAGTCCGACTTCTCGTTTTGTCCTATGATGGCTTCTGGGCTCAGGGTTTGATGAGGTTGAATTAGGGATGAAGGAATGTATTAAAGTATTGGCTGGGGTGACATATCCTACGGCCCATAAGCCACCCTGTTTTTCTGGGTTTAGGCATTGAATAGCAATTCCTCTCCTGGGAGCCGAAATGTTTAGTGGACCTAAAAACATCATTCCTGCTGGTAGGCAAAGCAGCCCAGTCATATTTGGGCCTAGGGAGGTGTTTGATAGACTCATAGTAAGGCTCAAATGATTAAACCATGATAGAGGGAGGAGAGGGCTAGTGCCACCACAGAACTACACCCTGGATAGTGACTAATTTCCCAGGTATGATTTTTTTGGTATTGCATCAAGTCCCTCTGAGCTTGCACATAAAAATTCCCATTGCAGGGGCTTGGCCTATAATGAATAGTTTACAGGCACTCCTCGTAAGGTTATAGTGAGAGATATTATACGTGGTGTCTATTTTCATGGTCTGTATTAGTACTGAGAATCAAGATCAAGGGAGTTTTTATTTTTCTGCTCTGCAGGAGGTTTCTGTCCTCCCTGAGATTGCCTTAGGACACCTGCGTTATTGACAGGTGTACCGCCCCAGTCAAACTTCCCAGAGCAGGTCTTGCCCAGCTGGCGCAGCTGAGCTTGGCTCCAGAAGGGAGACCCCCTCGGGGCTCTTCTCCCTTCCCCTGGGTCAGTGAAAAAACGATAAGAGTAGTGGTATTTCACAGGAGACCAGCAAGGCCTGCAGACCCTGCCCTCCCGGGTTTCGGCACCAAATAAAAAGTCTGAGCTGGTGGGAGATCACATCCACAACGCAAAGCCAGTGTAGAGCCAAATGGCTTTATTGCATATGCCTGGGTGCAAGCGGGCTGAGCCGAAAAGGGTTCAGCCTCGAATTAGGGTTGGGGTGTCGGTTATATACCCTCCTTTTAGCTTCTGGCAGTTCCTGCTGATGTACTTTATCTGGCCCACTGTCCACCTTAAAGTAGGGCTGGTCTGATATCTCTTCAGGCATCTGTTGGGTTATCCATTCCCTTGCAGACAATCCAGATAAACCTTATCCGTACTCAACAAAAGGCAGAGCCAAGGTCATGCAAGCAACGCAATTTCCAGTGTCTGCCTTTTGCAAACTTTTACCTTTACTCGTTAAAACATTACTGACCCTTTCACCAACACCTGTGGCATTTAAGCATTAGTGTCAGTTGATCTTTTTTTTTCACGTGTAAGTTGAGATTTCCTGGTTCTTCATATGCAAGTAATTTTTTATTGTACCCTGGACATATGAGACCATGGATCTTGTTTAAACCCTATGTAAAATGTTGATATTCTTGTTAGTCGGCAATTGAGTTGGTTTGGTTCAGGTCACAAGTTCTAATCAACCTACTGTGGACTGTGTGTTCAAAATCAGTTTCCTTGTAAAAGTCTTTGCAGTGCTATTCAGATCTACTGCATGTATGTGCCACCCAGTGGCCAGTCTGGGACCCAGGTGGTGTAGTTCTCAGTTATTGGTATGCTCTTTAGGGTCAGATCCATGCATGTACAACTGGGAGATGATCTCAAGAGTTCATAAAACTCTATGGGGTGATCTTCCTGAACACCTCTCTCTAGTTACTCAAGTTTACCTGAAATAATACTCTAAAGTAGCATGCACATATTCTTGCTGCCATTGATGAGCAGATGAAGATGTCCACATCAAATGACATTGATTACTCAGTGAAACTATGATAGAAAGTCTGTGTCCTGTAAACTCAGGAACATGGTGACATTTTATTTTGTCTCTGTCATGGTAGAAAGAAAGCGTCTCAGGTTTGTCCTAACTCTTAAATAGATTGTGGCAATGTCCCTAACCAGCCAGCCAGCATTTCATAACCTTTCCCAGCTAGAAACTTACCTGTGAAATACTACAATGCTTGAGATAATTCTTTGCAACAGTGGATATTTCATCTGGAAGTCCAAGCAGCTCAACACTCCACAGAAACAATGGCAAAACCCTTCAGCTGTAGAAACCCCAGGCAAATCTCTGGACCTTTTGAAAATACGCAGATATTGGAATGAACTTTCATGGAACCAGGTGAATCCTAATCCAAATGACATATGAACTGATATTTTTTTCCAAAGGCAATGATTGCTAACAAATTAGCCTAGTTTCACTGACCACATCTTTCAACTTGGCTTCAGCTTTAATTTTGAAAAAAGAAATAGTCTCACCTCTGGAACTTGCCTTAAACATAAGAGCATAAGAACCAGAGGAGTGGATAGGGCTTGTTGACCATATCTAGCTGGGCACTCTAAGACATGGGCTCCAGGAGACTGTTTCTGGAAGATACATGTGTTTGACTACATGTGCATCCCCACAAAATGGAACTTTGCAAACTATTTCTATGATTAGATATCTCAGACTTCCCTACCTGGTAATAAGTTGTTAAGTTGTTGACACTGAAGATGACATTTGTTAAAAGCTAAAAAATTGTTTCTGGCCATCCATCAATGTGGTTTTCTGATTTTTCATATGAAAATTTAAAAACATATTTTAACTAAAATGTTTTCATAGTTTACACTACAGTATTCTTCATGTCTTGCAAAAAATGTGAATCTGGGATTGTTTTCCTTTTAAAAATCTTTTAATAGTGATGCTTTTAGTAGTGAGATTTTTATGATTTTATAAAGCTGATATTTTCAATGATATGGACCTTGTGAGTCTGCAGATTTCTTTCTTTCTTTCTTTCTTTCTTTCTTTCTTTCTTTCTTTCTTTCTTTCTTTCTTTCTTTCTTTCTTTCTTTCTTTCTTTCTTTTTCTTTTTTTGTACGTGCCCCTAGCGGGAACTGAACCCGGGACTCTCTGGTCCACAGGCTGACACTCCAACCGCTGAGCCAAACCGGCCAGGGCTGCAGATTTCTATACATCCTATAATTCCATAATTTTGAGCATCTAATTTCAGGACTAGGTGTGACTGTTCCAAGACTATGACTAAGTTAGGATATATTTCCTGGCTTATTCTTAAATAGTCATTCTATTATTGTCTTATACCATTGCCCTTTTCTTAATCATGTGTGACCAATATAATAATTTTGGTGGGAAAACATATTTAGTCACTTATCCTGGGTCATATTTGATGGAGCATAATTGATTAAAATCCATTCTTTAGGATGTATTTGTATTGTATTATTAGTTCATTAGCTTTTTAAATGTTCACTTGGAATGTATTAGTCATTTTTGTAGCTGTTGATCAATAACAAAGTATGAATTTATTTGTGGTTTTCCTTCCTGGAAGAATTTATTGACGTATATAAACTTGGGGATTTCCTCTTATACATTCTCCAACACTTGAAATATATATTAAAATAGGACTGATCTTAGATCTAATTCTCTAAAGAATTCCATTGTTTACTTTTTTTTCCTTGTAAAAGTGTGATCCTTTTTCCCCTACACATTTTATATTTTGTGCTTCCTTTCCTGTTGGGTTGTGGATTTGGGGGAGTATGTCTTACTTTGTATTTCCCATAGTTCCTAACTAAACACATAATAAATATTCATTGAATTAAGTGTCAAAAAAAGTAGCACCCATATAACACACTTATAACTGTCTTTATTACATGTATATTTAAACACATCCCTAAATGCATTACAGAATGCTTATCACACCTATTCCCTTAAAACATTGTTATCTTTATAATAAGTGGGTAGCATTCTTGTAATCATCATTTTTAGATGATTTTGAAAACAATTCTCTAAATGCATTACAGAAGAGTTAAGAATATTCTCAAGTATTCATAGAACACTGTTTTTATTTTTTAAAATGAAATGACCACAACTTTTTATATTGCTCTCACACACACAAAAGAAATATACAAGGGAGTTGTTTTTTCCTTGAATGTGGTCCTCATTGTTTTTTCTTGAGAGTCTGTGAATTTAAAAAAAAAATGTACAAAGGAAATTTATTAAAGAATGGTCCAAGAACTGGAAATGACTTTGCCATCCATGAGTAGTAGAATAGATAAGTACACTGTAGACAGTTTTACAATATACTACCATACTTTAAAACTATGCAGAAATTAAAGTGAATGAACTAGATCTATATGTATCAATATGGATCAACTTCAAAACAATGTTAACTGTAAAAAATGTTGCAAGAGTTTAGGAATAGTGGGATACTATTTAAGTACACACACACACACAGTAATAGTATATTGCATCTGGATATGAACATATGTAATTAAAGTAAAAAATATGGTAAGAACAATAAATAACTACTTCAACATAATGTTAACCCTGGGGGACAAAAGAGAAAAAATGGTAAAGAGCTGGAGCTTTAGCTGAAGCATTAAAAAAACACACACAAAAAACCCCAAAAACATTCTGAAGAACATATGGCAAAAGATGAACATCTGTTAATGCCTGGTGGTGCTTTATGGATACGAGTATATTACTTTGTAGATATTATAGTTAAAATGGATGATGATGATGATGGTGATGAATAGAGGGATGAGAACCTTTCCTGGTGTTGACTGTTAAGAGAGCACTGATTCATCCTTATTTTTTTTCTACTAAAAGATAAGTTTCTGGATGCAATATAAAATATGTACATTATATATTTGTATATTATAATATGTATATTATATATTTCAGATACCTTTTTTCTAGTTTGAATCATTTTAATATTTAAAAACAAAAAGTGAGCGCTGATTTTTTCTATTATTTTTATACATTTTATTTTTAACACATATACACAGGTCTAACAGCCAAAATGCACAGAGGAAATGACCTCCTGCTCTTTCCCCCACAGTCCCACCCCGTGGTTGACACTGCTGTGGGCCCTCCCTCATCCTCTCCAACACACACAGGTATTCACCCATGGCTGCTTTACCCTAAAGCTGTAATGTGTTTGCTCAGTTTCACATTGTGTACATGTCCCAACATCTCCATTCCAAAATAAAAACCAAACAGTTGTTAATGGTCAGGGTACATCTCTCCCACTGGCATCAGTTCCTACCCTGAAATGGGAGAGGGAGGGGGATCTTCTGGTTAAGAGCAAGTCAGTGACAGGGGCGGGGTGACCAGAGTTAGAGGAATGGTCTGCAGAAGACATAGGTCAGGAGGACATAGAAGGCACAGATGAAATTGGGACTCTCTGTGTGAGATAAAGTACAGAGAATTCTCACCAAGTTTAAATATATCAATGTGTTAAAATTTAAAATAAAAACATAAGTAATCCAAATAATCAGCAATTCAAACACTACTAAATTTCACATTTTCCCCACTAAGACAGCTCAAATATAGCCGTAATGTAGATCTTCCCAGGAAGTGGAGGTAGAGCCCCTGTATTCTTCCTGACAACCTTGTTTGGACCTAAAAGGATCCTAAGATGCCACAGTTACTGCATTTGCAGCTGTTCAGCCTGGAAGACACCAGGAAGAGCCAGGGGCATAAAGGAAGTGGCCTCAACCCTTAGGGCTGCTCTGGACAAGCTGTACATTTTTTGAGCCACAAAGACAGAGAGGTCAAAAGTGGCCCTGGCCTTGAACCTGGCTTTCTTTGGGAACATTTCTCTCAGACTCCATGGTCTGTCCTACAGGGTTTCATCTAGTTCCTTTTATCCTCTTCCAGCTCCTCCTCAGTCTTCTGTCACCTTTTCAGAGTAATTCCTTCCCAGAACCAAGGCAGTGGCAGTAGTGGCTGTAGCTGTCAGGGACCCCAGCCACAGGTGCCTTCTTTCTTTCTTTTTTAAAAAAATATGTTTTTATTGATTTTTTAGAGAGAGGGGAAGGGAGAGAGAGATAGAAGCATCCATGTGAGAGAGAAATATTGATTGGCTGCCTCCTGCATTTCCCCCACTAGGGATTGAGTCCACAACCCTGACCGGGCGGGAGCTGAACCGGGATCTCTCAGTCCATGGGATGACGCTCAGTCCACTGAGCCACACCGGCTGGGCCACAGGTGCCTTCTTTTATGAGAGAATTATTTCTTCTAATATACACTTAGGCTGTCATTTCTAAAAGAAAAGTCTTTACTTCTAGCACATATAAAAATTAAAGCACTTATACAAGAGATGTGATTTTAAAAATTACCTGTAAAAAGTGCTTTCTCCTACTTTGTCCTTCTTTGGCTTTTACCTATATTTTTATTTGCAAGCCTTATTCCTTTGTAGCAATTTGGGCTTTAGAGTCCAACTTAATGCCTTCATTCTTTATTTCAAATTTCTCTTGAGAAGTTGTTATTTCACTTTCTGCTGATTACATACCTACTGTTTTCAAGAGGGACCTGGCTGGTGGCTACCTCAAGGGCTTGCTTCTCAAATGATTCCTTTAGCCTTTCCTATTCCTATTCTCATGTCAAACCAGAAAGAGAAATCCAATACCAGTAACTTGCTGACCAGTAATTATATCTCTTACCTTGTAAGAGTCGTATACTTTAGAAGGGAACACAAGACATGCAGAAATAATAATATACTTGGCATATATTGAGCTCCCAAAAGGTATTTGTTGAATGAATAAATGAGATCTCACAAGAGATCTCAAAATAACTACCCTTCTTTCGGAAACCCAGACAGATCTAGAGGTTTCCATAGGTAGTGGCTTTTGATACTAAAGACCTCATTTCATGTTGGTTGACCACTTTGAGCCGTAGAATTACAGGTTTTCCCTGTTACCCAAAAGTAGAGTGTTCCTATGAAAACTTTCATAAGATAAAATGGTGTAAAGCGAAAAATTAATCTATGTGGAAAAATTTGAGTGTTCCCTGACTCTCAAAACAACCAAATCATATCAAATAACACATAAAACCGAAAATAATTTTACCGCAGGCTAATTGATATAAACAAAAGTTCCTATGACATCTCATCAATAGTTTGTCAATGTAACAAATGTCCAAAGGTGTAGAGAACTTTTATTTATTTATTTTATTTATTTTTTTGGTACGTGCCCCTAGCGGGAACCGAACCCGGGACTCTCTGGTCCGCAGGCTGACGCTCCAACCGCTGAGCCAAACTGGCCAGGGCTGTAGAGAACTTTTATGAGTTTATTTTGAGCCCAGCTGATGACAATTGCTGGGAAGCAAAATCCAGTGGGTTGAGAAAATGCTCTAGAGCAGCGGTTCTCAACCTGTGGGTCGCAACCCCTTTGGGGGTCGAATGACCCTTTCACAGGGGTCGCCTAAGACCATCGGGAAACACATATTTCTGATGGTCTTAGGAACCGAAACACTGCTCCTCTGTCTCCAGGCGGGTTCGCCCACATGCAGATACGCCCACATACAACATGAGGAACTGTATTAAAAGGTCGCGGCATTAGGAAGGTTGAGAACCACTGCTCTAGAGAATGACAGGTTTGCAGTTTATTTTAAACACTAGAATCAAAGGAGGTGGCGTAAGAAGGGTTTACATGAAATCCATTGTAGTTAGATTGAGGGGAGGGAGAAAGCAAAGCAGGGAAATCTCTGGGATAGGCTAAAAAGTTAAATGGAAGGACACATATTTCTTTTACATTGGTGGGTACACGATATAGTTAATTACCATTTACAGCATATCAAGATGGTATTCGGCGAACAGATAACAATGAGGAGTTCTGTGATCTTTTGGTCTGGTGCAGTGGATATGCTCCAAAAGGTCTGGAAAAGGACAAAGGCCTGACATTTCAAAGATATGGTTATCTTAGATGCAAGACAGTAAACAGGCTTGCTTAAAGTAAAGATTGACCTTTGTCAAGGAAGCTACAGACCTAGTATGTGACTACTGCCATGACCTGCTTTTAGTCAAGAATTTTAATGTTCAGACAACCTACTTGGTTCCTTTCAGTCTCTGTTTGTAAGGCTCGACAAACTCCCCTGAGCTTGTCAAGTTTAGTGTGTGGCCCCTTTTTTGTCCATTTATAAGGAAGCATGAAGAAAGAAACTTATTATTTGAGGAACTGCTATACTAATATAGGTCTTTCCTAAAAGCAAGGGTACTAATTTGAACTTTTGAAAAGCGGGGGATACCTATAATAATCCTGGGTTAGGTCATCTGAATTTTTATTTTATTGCTATTACTAAATTTTATTATTAGATTGATACACAAACCATTGATCTAGTTTTCTTTCTACAATTAACTGTCTCCAGTTATGTAAACACACTTCTTTCAAACGCATTTAAGGACCCCTAGCAGTGGTTTCCAACCTTCCTAATACCCCGACCCTTTAATACAGTTTCTCATGTTGTGGTGACCCCCCAACCATAAAATTATTTTTGTTGCTACTTCATAACTGTAATTTTGCTACTGTTATGTCTTAGGCGACCCCTGTGAAAGGGTCATTTGACCCCCAAAGGGTCGGGGCCCACAGGTTGAGAACCGCTGCCTAGACTCAGAGACCAGTGCTTGATCTGGTGGGGAGACATCAGCTACCTCCATTTGGAGCACTGACAGTAGTGTGGTGAGACAGTCCAAGGTTCACAACGCTGCCGGGGGGCTTGTCTCCAGCGCTCTTTCACGCCCCTTTACCCACTGCAAGAAGCCTCTCACCGGTTTCTCTACCCCGTCATGTTCAGTAAGCTCCTACTGCGTGCACCCCCCACCCCCTCCACCCCGGCCAATGCCAGTAACTCGAAGCGGGATAGGCACAGATTCTTTCTTTCACTTCTGCTCTTTCACGGCTTGAGGGAACAAAGCCCTTTTCCCTGAGATAGTGCTGAACTAGTCTGCATGCAGTTACTCTACCCTCAAGATAAAAAGGGGAGCCAAAATCCCCACGCAGACTGGACCCACCCTTAAACCGGAGCCAGGGGCAAGGCCCCTTGGGAAGTTGACTTTTCACCTCCCCTCTCTCCTCACCTCAGCTCACCAATTTTGACGTTAGCGAATGAAGCGACAGGGAGACTTGGTAGGCGGGACTTAGTGTTGCTCTTTTCACGCTGATTGGACTGCGACGGCGTGAGGGGCGGACGCGTCACTCGGCTAGTGACTTGCCCTCGGTGGGCGGGGAGAAGTGAGGGCTGCGCTTGCGCAGCGGGAGGTGGTAGACTGGTTGAGGCGCATACGCATGCGTGGTGGGCGGAGCTCGGCTCTTTCACCAATATTAGCAGCCCAGTTCTGCCCAGGCTAGGACTGGTGTTTCCGCACCTCGTTGTGAAGGGTGGCTGCGGACTGGCCTCTCGGTATTCGGGTCGTCATGGGTGGTTACGAATACGTGAGCTCGGAGCAACTGGCTGGCTTTGATAAATACAAGGTAGCGCGGGCCCCGCGGATGCCCCTGTTCCTCCTCGTCCTGGCCTCTCCCAGGTGGCTGAGGAGCTGGCACGGTCCGTGTCACCTTGTGCCGCGTGGTTCAGGGCGGGCTGGCGGGCGTTTCTCTGGGGGTCTTGCCGAGTCCTGGGTCTTTGGAGTCGGGGTGCGTGGGAGCACCCTAGCCTCGCCTTCCCGACTCGGTACCCTCCCGGGGATCGCCCTTTCCTTCGGAGATCGCTCAGCGAGAGTAGAGCGAGAGAATTCCCTTCGCTTCTTTACTTTCATCATTATTATTATGTTTTAGCCCCCTGAGAGGTGATATACAGTTCTTGTATGTAGTGTGTTGTCTTCGTTTTAATGAAGTTTCTACCCGCTTATCTGTATTCAACTTCAGAGATGGAGTTGATCATCTGGCAGATGAGGCCCGGGGAGAGGGAATGACTACTGAGGCCATACTGCTGATGCACTCCACTTCTCCCAGTGGAGAGGCCTCTGCAGCAGCTTGTGGCGCTGGGGCTGCCAGATGAAGTAAATGTACACAGGAAGGAAGTATGTAGTGGAAAGAACGCGCGCGGGCTTTGGAGTACATGTAAACCTGAAACCAAACCTGACACCACATCCAACGTCTTCATCGGCTTTGGGCCAAATAATAGTGTCTACCGTGCAAAATGATTATAAGACGTTGAGAAGCTCTTTGTGCTTCTCATAATGGGCCTCCTGTAAATGGTTAAATTTCCCTCCACATCTGGTTCATTGTCATTGCTCCCATACCAGTGAATAATTCCTCTATCCATCTTGTCCAAGTGTGAGATCTGTGTAGCGACTTTTCATTCTGATTCCTTTACCCTACCCACCACATGCTGTATGTTCTATCATTTCTAGCTTAAACTAGAAGACTGGTTCCATTACCACACTCCTTAAGTAATGCTTTCATTTTAGAATATTTTACTATCGATTTTCAGAAAAATTGTGAATATAGTACAGAGTTCCCATATATAACACACCCAGTTTTCCACATCTTGTCACAATACATAAACCAATATTGATACAGTATTAACTGAAGTACATACTTTATTCAGATTTCCTTAGTTTTTAACCTAATGTTATTTTTTTGTTCCAGGAGCTCATGCAGGATACCACATTACATTTAGTCATCATTTCTCCATAGGCTCCTCTTGGCTGTGACAATTTCTCAGACTTTTGTTTTTGAAAACCTTGATAGTTTTGAGGAGTTGTGGTCAGGTATTTTGTGGAATGTCCCTCAGTTGGGATTTGCCTGATATTTTTCTCATGATTAGATGAGGGTTATGGGTTTTGGGAGGAAGGCTACAGAGTTGAAGTGTCCTTCTCATATCATATGAAGAGTACATGCTGTTGGCCTTGGCTTGGTAGCTCAGTTGGTTAGAATGTTGTACCGATATGCCAAGGTTGTGGGTTCGATCCCTGGTCAGGATAAGAATCAACCGATGAATGCATAAATATATGGAACAACAATCGATGTTTCTCTTTCACCCTTCCTCTCTCTCTCAAATCAATAAATTAAAAAAAAAAAAAAAAAAGCCCCGGCCCACCTGTGTGGCCCAGTTGGTTGGGCATTGTCCTGTGCACCGAAGGGATGCCATTTCGATTTCCTGTCAGGGCACATGCCCAGGTTTTGGGCTCAATCCCTGGTGGAGGGTATGCAGGAGGCAGCCAATTGATGTTTCGCTTTCACATTGATGTTTCACATATGTGTATATATATGCACCTGGTCACAGCACTTCTTTGCTTAAAAATCTCCACTGTCTTCTCGTTCTTGGAATGAAGTCCAAAAATTCATAACATGATCTCCATGGTTCTGAATGATCTGGTCCTAGTCTATGTCCAGCTTCACATCATGCCACTCACTGTCTGCCCCCCACCCCCAGCTTTAGTAGCCATCTCTCCACCCTGTCTTTTTTCCAGATCTTCAATGTTATGTCTACCAGAAATGTAGGTAGTTTCCTTCCCCATTTGTGTTCATCTTCATATCTTAAATGTTAATTCCTCAGAGAAGCATTCCATAACTATTCCTTTCCCCTTAACTGTGCTCTCATAGTACCCTCTGCTTCTTTATGGAATTAGTTCTTTAATATGTCTCCTCATTAGAATGTAATACCCAAGTGGTTAGACTTGTTTTAAGGGCCACCATGGCCTGAGCACTGTGCCACTGTGGTTACTAGGCACCCAATAAACATTTGTGGAATGAATGAATAACTGAAAAAGTCATAATGGATTGTGTCTAACTGGAATTGGAAAAACTGTAAAGGGCCTTAGAAAGTCACACGGTATATTCCTCTGCTTTCAAGCAATAATGTGCCATACCATTTTGAACTGAGGTGCTGCTGACTTGTCTTAAAATTTTAAGTGTAAAGAAGTTCCAGAGCCTTGGTAACCCAGGCCAGGGCTTTACAACTTTCATTAAAGGAAGTTATTAACCCAGATAGCCTCCTGTTTTGCCTTAAGCTTTACTCCCTTTCTGTTATCTGTTTTGCACTGTAAATATTGAAATATAAAATATTTTGTTCTTTACTAGGATCTATCTTTCTGGGTAAGTGCCCGTAGAATGGCTGTTTCATTTGCAGCAGTGTCTGTAATAGGGACTCTTACATTTTCTTTTTTTAAAATCCTTACCCGAGGAGATTTTTCCATCTATTTTCAGACAGAGTTGGGAGGGGGAGTGGGGGAAGGGGAGGAACATTGATGTGAGAGAGACACATCGATTGGTTGCCTCCTGCACGACCCCAGCCAGGGCTGGGGACCAAATTGCAACTGAGGTACATGTCCTTGACTGGAATCGAACCTGTGACTCTTTGGTCCTCAGGCTGACACTGTAACTACTGAGCAAAACCAGCCAGGGCTCTTACTTTTCTTTATAAGCAGTCTTCTCTAGATTGATATTTTCAACTAGATAGGGGTCCTAATTTACAGAAAATTTTAGTGTGCTTTTCTGTTCCTATTTCCCCCTTTTCCATTATATGATTCCTTGTGTCTCACAGCAGATTTCCTGTCATCCTGGAAAAGAAAGGTCAATTAAGCAAGCATCCAACATTTACTAAGATATAGTTCATTAATGTTATTTTAGTTATAATAGGGCTTCTTTTTTAAAAAGGCAAGGGCACAAATTTATTTCTTCAAGTGGAGGGTTCTTTACTCAGCACAGTGTTCATATTAAAAAGTATGAATCCAAAGGAAAAATCTGTGTGGTCAGTTTTACTGGAATGTGAGTCTCACCTAGAGACCTTTTCTTCCTGAAGATCACACATTCCCATTGTGTGGTCTTTGATGAGTGCTTACTGAATTAAAACAGCTTTCCCCATAAATAGGTAAAGACCTGAAATACTCAAAAGAGACTTTTATTCCCTGATGTGACCCCATATATTAAAGCAAAGAGATGTAGAGAAAAATTGCTACTATAAAAGCAGCTGGTGGAAAAATTACATTGAAACCAGTTTAATTTCTCTTCCCTGGAGGTACATCTGAGAGCTACAGTTGGAAACCTGGCAGTTATTCAGAATAACTGCTGAAAGGTGTGCACACATAGAGTGGTCATTAGGTTTCCGGAATAAGGAACTGTAAGACAGTTGATTTTCAGTACAGAAGAAAGCATGAATGGATTCTGTGTTATATACTCTCTCAACACTTGTGTTCTCTGTTGTGTTACCACAATTTTATTAAGCAGTTAAATAATTAGTGTCTGCCTTCTCTTTTAGGATATGAGCTCTGGGAGGGCAGGACCTATAGCTGTCTCATGCAACATGATCAAGGTCTTGCTAGCACATGAACAGAGTAGGCTCTCAACATAGTTATTGAAGGAATGAAAGTGTAAAAGAATATAAACCATTTTATTTATTATTATTTTTTTTAATCCTCACCCGAGGACATTTTTGCATGTATCTTCAGATAGAACGGGAGGTAGAGAGGGGGGAAGAGAGAGAGAGAAACATCGATGTGAGAGAGAGACATTGAGTGGTTGCCACCCACACGACCCCAACCGGTTCCGGGGACAAACTGCAACCGAGGTATGTGCCCTTAGCGGGAACTGAACCCAGGACTCTCTGGTCTACAGGTCGACGCTCTAATCGCTGAGCCAAACCGGCCAGGGCGAATATAAACCATTTTAGAAATATGGTAAAAAGGAGCTGTGCATCTCATGAATATTGGAAGGATATTTTTCTCTTTTTTTTTTTTTATTGACTTTTGTTTGTTTGTTTTTAGAGAGAGAGGAAGGGAGAGGGGGCAGAGAGAGAGAGAAACGTCGATGTGAGAGTGAAACATCGATTGGCTGCCTCCTGAGCCTGCAACCCAGGCATGTGCCCTGAGTGGGAATTGAATTGGCAACATTTTGGTGCATGGGACAGCGCCCAACCAATTGAGCCACACTGGCCAGGGCTACTTTTGTATTTTGAATGTGAAGATGTCAGGGGTTTAACTACCAGTGTTCTCTATTACTTATAAATGTACCTTCAGACAATTATGTAGAAGGATTTTACCATCACAATGCTTGTCATTCCTTTCCTCTACCTATTTCTTTGGACAGGTCTTAGAGTTAAAGGATTTTCCCACTTATCTAAGGGAGAAACTTCTATTGTGATTGACCTAATCTGACCTGGGAAGGCATAATTTTAATTGATAGTGTAGCAGCTATTTTCAAATTGTATCATTTTTTCCCCATCAAATTGTATCCGTGTGCTTCAGAGAGAAAGTGTTCTGTGAAATTCTTGTTTGGTTTCAGGAGTATAATGTGATGGTTGTTTCTGCTGTTATGGTAGTTAATTAACTTAGCTGTCAACAACCTGATTATAGGAATTGTGATCATTGTGAATTAATTATTATTACAATTAATGTTGTAAAGAGAGACTGCGTCTTGGTGATAATGCTAAAGAACTAGAATCTGGCCTTCACTCTTACTGGTTTATACAGTTTAATTTTGTTTATTCAATAAGCATTTATTGAGGGCTCATTCTGTGTCAGGCATAGCATTGGGGTGGTAAAAATTAAGCTAAGCTAAAATTCCTGCTTTCAGGGGACCCATTTCGGTGGCATATAGACAAGTAAATAGTTATAAGTGATTAATAAATGAAGTTAGGTAAGTTCAAGGTGCTATGGAGAGGAGAAGGAAGCAGCTCCTGGAGTGAGAAAGGCTTCGGAGAAGGGATGGAGGGGAACACAGAGCTCAGTCTAGAAAGGCTGAGTAGGCCCCAGTAAGACTAGGTAAAGAGGGGAGAAAAGGCATCACAGAACAAGATAGCAAAGGAGTGCAAAGGGGTAGAGGCCTGAGAGATTATTTTTTGGGAACCACAAGAAGTTAGATGTTTAGGCATAATGGTGGAGTGGCAGGAGATCAGACTGGAGAGGGAGGCGGGTACTGTCAGAGGAGGATGATTTGATGTAAAAGACTACTGGATTTTACCCTGTAGTTCAGTGTTTCTATGGTCCAAGGCCTATCGGCATCAGAATCCCTTGGGCAAAGTGTTTTTAATGGCAGATTCCTAGGCCCACTTTGGGAAATTCAGATTAGATAAATTGCCATTATTTGCATGTTAAACAAATACCTCAGATGGTTCTTGGGTACACTGTAGTGCTGTAGGTTTTAGGGAGCCACTTAAGAATTTTGAACAGGATTAGATTTTGTTATTAGGAAGCTCACCTGGCAGCGTGTAAAAAAAGTGAAGGTATGGTGGTAGAGGTAAGGGTGATCTGGAGATGGACCTCTGAGGATCCTCCTGCATAAAACTAGGTAAGAAATGAGGAAGGCCTGAATCCAAGCAATGGAAATCAAAAAGGAGTTGGAGATTCTAAAGAAGGAGGTCACAGCTGGTTTACCTGCCCACTGTATTTGGCTGGTTAACTGGCCCACTGTATTTGGCCCAGCAGATATGTTTAATTTGACCCACATCTACATTTCTCTTGATAAGCCGGAATATTGGACAGACAACATTGGCCCTTCTTAACAAGAATCCCCTGAAGCTGACTAGTGCTAGCCCTCTTTAAAAAGGGTATTTGGCCCTGGCCGGTTTGGCTCAGCGGTTAGAGCGTCGGCCCACGGACCGGAGAGTCCCGGGTTCGGTTCCCGCTAAGGGCACGTACCTTGGTTGTAGTTTGTCCCCGGCCCCGGTTGGGGTCGTGTGGGTGGCAACCACTCGATGTGTCTCTCTCATGTTGATGTTTCTCTCTTGTCGTGTTTCTCTCTCTCTCTTCCTCCCTGTCTCCCTCCCGCTCTTATCTGAAGATAAATGCAAAAATGTCCTCAGGTGAGGATAAAAAAGAAAGGGTATTTGTTCTCTAGTTTGCCATTTGCCTACCGGTCTATATGCTTATGCAGGTCTTTTGTTCAGTTTACCTGCCTGATCCCTGTGGACATTTGAGTTTGTGATCCTTGATTTATGATTTTAAGTTGACAGAACATGGTGACTGACTAGCTGGAGGTGGTGGTGTGGGGGCCAGGGGATGAGAAATGGGGAATAGTCTGGGTTGACTCAAGTTCTGGTGGGATGACTTGGATTAGAGGTGGCAGTCACTGAGGTAACGATTTTATAAAGCATTAACTCTGAAAAGGTACCCTTGGTAACAATAGCACCTAACATTGTTGAGTCAAAAATTCAATTCTCTTGATAGCCCAATGCAGAGGTATTATTAATATCTCATGAGTAATCAGACTCATGAGAGTTTGATCCTTACGGAAGCAACAATTATAATCTAAATGATAAATGACACCGAATCTGGCAGGATAATAGTAATCTTTTGCATGAGGCACTTCTCTTAGGGCCACACTTGAAGGTGTGGTTTGTGGACTTGGAATTAAAACCAAAAAAACTTCATATTCTAAAGAAATACATTTGTGGATAAATTGCTGTCCATTAGAGGAATGTTTCTGTAAAGATTTAAAAGATTAGAACACTTTTCTCCTGCTCCTGAGCCATAGTAGAAAGATGAGAAATTCTTGATCTTTTGATTTTCACTTGCTATGATTACAAGCTGACTATAATATCCTATGTTCATTATGGCATATGATATATGGCATATACCTAGATATATTATAGTTAATTCAAGGGTAACTTCTCTTTAGTTGTGCCTTGGTCTCCTTGAATAGATTTGGGGAAGTGGCTCCCACCTGTAAGTACATTAGTAAGGCTTGAAAAGCCTTTTTGTGGTCTTAGATATAGATTTACAAATGTCTCATAGAATTATTTTTGCAGTTGGCAGAGACAGAAGAGTCTTTCAGAAGGAGTGAAAGAGGGATGGATGGGAAACTTCTGCACAGAGAGAGGGAGAGAGATTAAATGCAGGGAGAAGGTTACTATATTTTTAGGTGCTATTTGGAGGAAATATCTTGAATTGGTTCTTTTATTACTTTCTGAAATATCAGTTCACTGACAATGGCTTGTTTTTCTAACTGCTGTAATGCTTAAATGTTAAGAACTTCTTTGCTGAAAAAGAATGTGTCCATTGCATAAGGGAGGCTGGGGAAAGATGTTCCAATCAGAGAGACTGATGGGAACTAAGGCACGGAGACCAGGAAGGCCACAGTAAGTTAGAGGCTCAAGGAAGTGGTGGGTATGTGAAGGACCAGGCTGAGCCTAGTTAGCTCAGTGAAGGAAAGTTGCAATGGCAAGAGCAATATGATTGTAAATACTGAATGATAATAATAATAATGATAGCAGACATTTATATAGCATTTACTATATGCCAGGCTTTACATCTATTATCTCGCTTACTATACACAAGTGCGTTGTGAGGTAGAGGTACTATTATTTTCCCCATTTTATGGAGACACAGAGTTTAAGTAATTTGCTCAAGGTTCCCACAGCTGAGATTTGAACCAGGCAGTGTGGGTCCTGAATCCATGGTCTTCATGCTATGCTGCCTCTCAAATCTAAGAATGAAATATAAATCATGCCTTGTAGTTACTGGGTGTTTTGTATAAGATACGCAAACATTAGAATAAAGAACGTCAATGTCATGCTTAATTGAATTTGTGTCTAATATTTGCAGATGGGGAAAATGTACAGTGGCAGAGAATTGATTTTGATTTCTTTCCCCAGTTTTAAATTAGTAGGGGCAAGTGGGCTTGTATATACTACTCTTACATTTAGTCGAGTGTTGAGAACATCTCATTTGCTATTAGCTGTGATTGAGATAAAAGGCTTTTAATTAAATAATTAGCTTTGGGACTCAAGTTAGAGAGAACCTATGTCCTACTGGCTCTGTGATCTTGAGCAGGTGACAGTCTCTCTAAACCAGGTTTCCTCATCTGTGAAAAGGGGTAGAATCTGCCTCAGAGGATCATTATCAAAATTGAATGAGTTAATATTTATAAAGTGCCTGGCACATAGTGCTAAATATAATGTTAAGTAAATAAAAAACAACAACTTGACATTTGTGCTTTCCTGCTTGTGGACAAGCATATAACATAGACACACGTACCCACACCCAAGGAAGTAATACCAAGAGAAAGTATATTTTAGGAAAGGAAGTTAAGGGTGGCAACTTAATATACAGATGGAAAGAGTAACTGAGAAATCTATCATCTAGCTTGGGTCCCACAGATAGTCTTTGACTTCAGATTTCTTCTTCTATTTAATCGTGTATAATTGTACAACAGGCAGAGTAAATTTTCTCAAATACCACTCTCCTATTTAAGAATCCTCAGTGCCTTCCACGTGTTTATCATAAGTCTACTATCCAAATTCCTCAGCAAGGATTTCAAGTTCCTTCACTGAACTACTACTCCTTTCGCTTTATCTTTTCATCTCTTGTTAGAGATTATAAATTAAGTCTAGCAAGCAAACCTGCTTGTCCTTGTTACTGGCTTGTTCTTGTCTCATTGTTTTAGCTCTTCTCCAGTCTTCTCTCACCACCATCTTCTCTCTGACTTCTTAGCAGATATAAGTGACGATATTCAGTGACATTCGATCTCATTGCCCACTGAGTCAGTTCTCTGTGGGTGTAGTTCTTAGAGTTTTATATTAGTAAGTATCTTAAGCCCGGCTGGTGTGGCTCAGTAGCTGAGTGTCGACCCATGTACAAAGAGGTCGCCAGTTCGATTCCCGGTCAGGGCACATGCCTGGGTTGTAGGCTCGATCCCCAGTAGGGGGCGTGCAGGAGGCAGCCGATTGATGTATCTCTCTCACATTGATGTTTCTGTCTCTCTCTCCCTCTCCCTTCCTCTCTCTAAAAATCAATAAAAACATTAAAAAATAAAAAATAATAAGTATTTTAAGAAGCTTTACTTCTATTCCTCGTTTTCATTTGGTGTTTTTATATCGTAGTAGATTGTTCCGAGCATGATACCTTGCATTTAGTAAGCATTAGTGAATGTTTACTGAATTTTATTACACTTCTCTCACCTGAAATGCAGTATTTGAAAGTCACAAGGAGGTATAGGTGTTGACCACTAAACTGATGCTGTGGCTTATCCTTCTGCTGAGGAGTGAGTGGTGCAAGTATCTTTAATGTTTGTTTTCACCAGAGCACTGGTCCTTAAAGTTGAGAGTGCATCAGAATCACCTCATGGGTTTGTTTTAAAAAGACAGATTGCTGGGCCCTGCGTCCAGAGTGTCTGATTCTGTACATCTGGGGTAGGGCCCAGGAATTTGCATTCAGTTTGGCGACTACATTTTGAGAACAACCTCATCAGAGGAGTATTCATTTGTATTGCAGTCAGAAGAGCAATTAATAAAACCAAGAAATGAATGTACAGGAATAAGAAAGTATTACTTTGCTGTTCATAAGTTAGCTTTCAAGTGTCAGGTAGTCTTGATTTTTGTGGCTAGGAACCTCAGGATATCTTTTAGAAAAGAGAATGTTGTTATGCTTTCAGAATTGTGTATTAGTTTTCTGTTGCTGGGTAACAAATTATCACAGACTTGGTGGCATAAAACAACACACATTTATTATTTCACAGTTTCTATGAGTCAGGAGTTCGGGCATTGGTTAAGTAGCTCCTCTGCTCAAGGTCTCACCTCAACTGCGGTTAAGGTGTCAGCATGGCTGCGTTCTCATCCAAATCTTGGGGTTCCTAATCAAGGTTCGTGTGATTGTTGGTAGAATTCATTTCTTTCCAGTTGTAGAGCTGAGGCTCTTGACTCCTAGAGGTTGCCCACTTTTCCTTGCCACGTGACCCTCACCATAGGCAGTTCACATTACTGCTGTTTGCTTCTTCAAGATCAGCTGTAGACTTTTCTCTAAACTACTAAGATGGAGTCTTACATATGAAATGAGTCATGAAAGTAACATCTCTTCATCTTTGCTATGTAATGTATCCTAATCAAGGCAGTGACATCCATTATCTTTGCTATATTCTGTTTGTTAGAAGCAAGTGACAGGTTTCACCCTCAAGTAGTGGAATGAACCGTTAAGGGGAGGGGATTGATACAGAGCTTGACTCTTTGGGAATTACTTTAACATGTATCTGCCACAAATGGAAAGGCAGAGAAATGTATATTGGAGGATATTGTGGGAATAATGATTTCAGTCCTTTGGATCTAGGTAGCCCTTGATTATATCTGAGCCAGGAAAGTGTAGTCTGGTTTAAAACAAAGTGATTGATTTCACAGAAATGTTCTGAGATGACTTGGAAAGGACTTAGAGTTTAGATCTTCCTGTTTATTAGCTGTGTTACTCTCTGAACTTTATATCTCTCCACCTGTAAAATAAGAATAATCTACGTTATCTAAAACTATCAACTAAGAGAACAGATATAATTGTCCTTGGAAACTATAAAACATGATACAAATGTAAACATGGTATTATTAATAGGGGAAGAGTAAGAGGAACGTCCCTTTGTGAAGTTAAAAGTTGCTGTGGTCCAGTTTCTGGGGGAAAATATATTTGATGAAGGAAGTAACACTTCTCATCACTGAAGATTAATTCTGTGCGACTACTACTTAAATAAACATGGAAAGTAGTTCATGCATTTATTCATTTATGTGTGCAGACATTTAGCTATGTTTGTTGAGCTCAGTCTGCTCTGTGCCAGAAGCAGGAAGGATCAGGTTGGGAAGCTTTCTCTAATCTCTTAACTGTCTCTGTATCTCAGTGCTCTGTGAGTCCCACATTTATATGTGAAAGGCAGCTTTTAGTAATTGTTGAGTGAATAAAAATTTTTAATAATTAGGAGCCCTTGTTTTATGTTTTGGGCTTAAGTGACTGGCCTGGAGGGTTGGAATGCCACTGCAAGGACTCGGCTGCAGGAGTGGTAGAACACGGTTGGCCGCAATAGATCTGCCCCTGTAAAGACTTAAAACCTAAACATGTTTGAGTCATGAGACTTTTCAGAAAGGGACTGACCTCAATACCTTATTAGTACCTTTTGTCCAGGGGCAGAAAAGAGAGTTGACATTTCTTTTCTCTCTCTTGAGTTCTTAAGAGAGGTTGATAATGTGTTTATTTCATTTTAGAAATGTCTGGAAAGTTGGTATGAACCTAGTTGTGAACGAAAACTGACTCTTTGTGGCTGTCTTGCTTTTTACTCCTAAGAACATGGAAAATTGTGCACTCAGGAGTTTTGGAAATAATATTTAAAAATCAGAAATGTCATTTTGAGTTTGTTTACATCTCAATAAGTGCAGTTTATGAAATATTATTAGCTTATACTTAAGCCACCTTTTATGGATATCCACAGTTAACTAAAATATATTTTACAGGTATAAAGCTTATATTTCAAATGGGTAAAGGCAGTCCTTGTATTAAAAATCATTTGAGAGTAAGAGTCTTAGTCTCATTGATTAGAAGACAGACAAAGCAAGGGACATCTGCTAATTATAGATGAGCATTACTTGGGACAGTAGTCTCTGAGTCTGATTAATAAATTACCCAGAGCTCTGTATTGAGTGCAAGGGGGAGTCAGTTCATATCAGTTTTCTTATCAGTACACAGAAGGGGTTTAAAATAAAGTACCTGTTTAAAGAAAATATTTTTAGGTTTTTCTTTCATCAGAGCCAATTTCCTTCTTAAATTAAAGAGGAGACTTACATTTCTAATGTCCTCAAAAGTGGGCACTTCACAGTATGTTTTGGAAGTAATTTAGAAATCATTGTAATGCTCCTAGTTTAACCCATAATTGTCTCTTGCCTGATGTACCATAACTGTCTTAACTGGTTTCATTTGCACTTTTGCCCCCTTCCAGTCCTTCTTCTACATTGTAATCAGTTTGATCCATTAAAAATATAAATAAAGACACTCATTGGACTTAGATAAAATTCAGCTCACTGTGGTCCTGCTGGGTGGTGTTTGTCTCTGCCTCCAGTCTCATTTCAAACCGCTTTTCCTTCTCTCTGCTTAGAAGGTATATTTTTTATTTTCTCTATTTTTTTCTTTTTAGGTATAAATTATATATAAATGCACAGATCTTGAGTATATAACTTAATGAATTTTTACATATGTATATACCCATGTAACCACCACCCAGTTCAAGATACAGAATTATTGCTAGCATTTCAGAAGGCCCCCATTTAGTCCCTGTCACCAAACTGCTCATGATTTCTTTTGCCATAAATTAATTTTGTCTATTTTTGAACTTCATATAAAGGAAATCTATAACAGAATGTTCTGTTTAGTGTCTTGCTTCTTTGACTCACAATTATGCTTCATACATTCTTCTCATCTTCTAGGACTCAGCTTAAGTCTCTCCTTAGAGAAGCTTTCTCTAACTACTCTGGTTAGGCACACTTCCTGCCCCATTATCTTCATGCACAACACCCTCTTTATTTCCTTCATAGTTTTATCACAACTTGTGATTATTACTTGTTCTCTTGCTTCCTATCTATTTCACACCAGACTGTAAACTCAGTGAACACAGGAAACATTGTGGTCTTTTTCACCCTTTTCTTCCCAGTGACCTAGTGCAGTGCCCAGTAAAATCATAGGCATTCGATCTTAAATATTTGTTGACTGAATGACTGAATGAAGAATGGATTCTGCTTTATTTCCTTGTATTGATATTTGACAAAATGCCATCAAAGGTAATTCTGGATTTCCATAAGACTTTATGAATATCTTTTCTTGTGGGCAAGATAGAGTAATTACTATAGATGACAGTATAGAATTGTATATCCAAATAAAAATTATTATTTTTTAATCTTCACCCGAAGACATTTTTGCATTTATCTTCAGATAGAGCAGGAGGGAGAGAAGGGGGAAGAGAGAGAGAGAAACATCGACGTGAGAGAGACAAACTGAGTGGCTGCCACTCACAGGACCCCAACCAGGGGGGGTACAAACTGCAACCGAAGTACGTGCCCTTAGTGGGAACTGAACCTGGGACTCTCTGGTCCACAGACCAACGCTCTAACTGCTGAGCCAAACTGGCCAGGGCTCCAAATAAAAATTATTAAAGAAGTTCTACCTTGATCAGCATATTTATAAATACTTAAAGTCAAGGCATTATTAGCATGACAGATTTATATGCTGAGAGTTTTGGCAGGTACAGTATAGCTATTACCTTGGATAACTGAGTCTGAATCTGAAGAGATCTGGAGGGGATAGAAAGATTATTGGAGTCTGTCAAGAAAAAATGTTAAAATGGTAAATGTGGAGACTTACAGTTAGGTTGCAATAGTCAACCTCATGTTAGCATAGAGAAAGGTGGCTTAGCCCTGGCCGGTTTGGCTCAGCGGTTAGAGCGTCGGCCTGCGGTCCAGAGAGACCCGGGTTCGGTTTCCGCTAAGGGCACGTACTTCGGTTGCAGTTTGTCCCCGGCCCTGGTTGGTCGTGCGGGTGGCAGCCACTCGATGTGTCCCTTTCACGTCGATGTTTCTCTCTCTCTTCCTCTCTCTCCCTCCTACTCTATCTGGACAAAAAATGAAAAAATGTCCTCGGGTGAGGATAAAAAAAAAATAGAGAGAAAGGTGGCTTAGCAGTTCCTATAAGAAAGGCCTGAGGGGTTCAGATGACTGTGAAAGTCGTATGTAAGTCTGCAGTATGATTTTGTTGCCGTAGGAAATTAATAATATGTTGAATATCAATTAGAAAAATAAGTTATTGAGAAAGAAGGGCCTTATAATCATGTTCTTGTTCTACTCAGTGCACCACTTAAAATGCTTGTTTTGCCCTGGACCACATGCCTTTGTGTTGGTTTAACAACAAATGGATTGTCTGGAGCACAGGTTGTCCAACTAAAACTCCCAGGCCACCTGTTTTGTGAATAAAATTTTATTTGAACACAGCCATGCTCATTTGTTTACATATTTTCGGTGAGTATTCTCCTGCTTCAGTGGCAGTGTTGAGTGTGTTAGAGACTGTACGGCTTGCAAAGCCTACAATGTTTATTATCTGATCCTTTACAGAAAACTATTTTCAATCTCTGGCCTAGGGAACTAGACCTGATGAAGGAGACTGAAATATGGCAGAAGAGGAGCAGCAAAAGGAACTTGAGATGTTTAATCAGGTGAAGAGATTTAGGTGTGATAGGGAAAGCTGTCTTCAAATGTCTGGAGGACTGTTGTTTGGACAAAAATTTGACTCTTGTCTGCTTAATTTTATAAGGATCTGAGATTCTGCCTTGGAATGATTCTCTCAAACTCAGGCTGTAGTCATCAGGCATTTCTCCAAGGCACTAGCTTTTCTGGCACGGCAGATTGTAGAGCCAAGCAAGTCTCAGCAGGCCTTCAGAGTGAATATCCTCCTGGTTGGGTATTCTGGTGAAGAAAATAAAAATATATTGAGCAAGCATTACCAGATAATCCAAATCTAATTCAACACCTTTTTTTTTAAAAATTCTCATCCGAGGATATTTTTCTATTTATCTTCAGATAGAGTGGGAGGGAGGGAGAGAGAGAGAGAGAGAGAGAGAGAGAAAGAAAGAAAGAAACATCAGTGTGAGAGAGACACAATGACTGGTTGCCTCCCACACCACCCCGACCAGGGCCAGGGATGAACCCAACCGAGGTACATGCCCTTGACTGGAATCGAACCCGAGACTCATTGGTCCACGGGCCGACGCTCTGAGCCAAACCGGCCAGGACTAGTTTAACACCTTTAAAAGCTTACATTATACTCGTTGTTTTCACGCATGTGGAAGGTTTGAATCATTCTTCTTTCCTCTATTGATTCCCAAGAAGGTTTCAAGTTTCTTTGTTTATATCAAGTGATAAGTACTCAGGTTAGTGTAAAGCTAAAACAGAATGTTCTTTAGGGTTATTACTTGCTGTCTTTTGTAATCTCATCTTAATCTCTCTTGCTATACTTGAGCTCATCAGTTTATCATTAACTGTAAAACTCCATTTAAGCACCCTGGCTGGTTTTGCTCAGTGGTTAGAGCATCGGCCCATGGACCGAAGGGTCTCGGGTTCCATTCCTCATCAAGGGCATGTACCTCCTTTGCAGGTTCGATCCCCGGCCCTGGTTGGGGTCCTGTGGGAGGCAACCAATCGATGAGTCTCTCTCACATGGATGTTTCTCTCTCTGTCCCCCTCCCTCCCTTCCATTCTATCTGAAATCAATGAAAAAAAATATATCCTTGAGGGAGATTAACCAAAAAAAAAAAATTCATTTAGGCAAACTGACCATCTTGTATTTAGTTCTTACATTCTTTTCATACTTCTACTGGTCTCCTGAAATAGAGATTTAGAGTTAAAACTTCAGAATTTAAAAGAGGAGCTTTTCAAATCAGAATACCTTCAGTTATGGACCTTTTAGATCTAAGTCAAATTATGGAAAGCTGAAGAGACTCATTCAGCAAACATTTGAATTAAGCATTGTACTTTGTGTATCCTATTAGCTATTTGTGTGATTAGCTATTCTTCTGATCTGGACTCCTTACAACTTTTATACTTTGCAGTAGATGGTGGACTTGAAATGTGTGGTTTTCCAGTTTATCTGTCCTGCTGGCTACATCATGTGAGTCTTTGGTGCAGACTTTGTGAAGTGGAGGAGGCCAGGGTCTTCCCACCTTGTCATCGGCAGCTGTTAGGGGTTCATATTGGTTCCATGTTCTCAGGTCTGAAGACTTAAATTCAGGCATCTTGTCAGTTGAGAATCCTTCATTCCTGCAGAAGTTCAGATGTAGTGCTATCTATTATGTGGAAAAGCTTTGTAGACTGTAGGGAGAACCATGCAAGTAAAAGTTAATTTTGGTAAGAACAGTGTAATACTTGTTTAAGTAGGCTCCTGCTGAGAGTCTGGATGCAACTGCATAGCTTCTGACTCTGGCCTGCAGAGGCAAACCGTGTTTTTCATCACCATTTTCTTCCCACTTTTTATCTCAGATCCTTCTTCCACGTTATCCCGTTTCAGTCAGAATGGGATGGAGAAATGGAGGCACTCAGGCATGGAGTCTGTTGAATAAACATTTAGCTCTCTTTGCTTGCAGTTTTTAAAAAAATGTTTCTATTTACTTTTTTGTTCCATCATACTTTTAAGTCTTAAAGCACTGATAAGAAAATATTTCCTGCATATTCATGAAATATTCAGGAAGAAATTTTGATCTTTATGATTTTTAGAAAATTAGATACTCAAATGCTTACTACTTAACTTTACATACATATTAAGTATAAGTACAAAACACAGTCAAACTTTTTTCAAACATTTGACTAGTTTGGCATTGTTTAAATGTTGGCTGGATGAATTAGGTAATATTCCCACTTCTTGACGGTGGGAATTGTCCCTTACCAATTTTGTATCTGTTCTTCCCCATACCTAGTGGAGTACTTCCTATATGCCAGGTACTCTAATGTGTGTATCTGATGAATAAGTCATCAACATCACTCTTAAAGTTTTACATATTTAAATACAGGTATTTGTTAAAATTTCCTGTGAATTTTTTACTAGATAGCTCAATAATTGGGGAATAAACTTGATTACTAGAGAACCCTAACCTGTTATCTTCCTTTGCTTATTTATGCAATCAATTTTCCTACTGTAAAGGGATCTCATTCCTTTGGTGCTCAAAACACATTTAATAATAACATATAATACTTATGTATGTAACACTTACTGTGGGCCAGGTACTATTCTAAGTGCTTCATGTATATTATTAGCTAATCTAATCATTATGGCTATCTTTTTTTTTAATCCTCACCGGAGGATATTTTTTTATTTATCTTCAGATAGAATGGGAGGAAGAGAGGAAGGGAAGTGTGGGGGGAGGGAGAGAAAGAGAAACATCAACTGAGAGGGACACATCGACAAGTTGCCTCCTGCATAACCCTGACTAGGGCCTGGGATGAACTGCAACCGAGGTAGGTGCCCTTGGCTGGAATCGAACCCATGACTCATTGGTCCACAGGCCCACGCTCTAACCAGCCAAACCAGCCAGGGCAATTATGGCTATGTTTTGAGATAAAGGCTATCATCCCCCTCTTACAGGTGAAGAAACTATGGCAGAGAGGTTAAGTAACTTGCCCACATATAGTAAGTGCACTAGTAATGGTATCAAGTGGTAAAACAACTAGATTCCTCTAAGTTGAGAGGGATGAAGGAGGTTGAGAAGGTGTATGGTCATGTTTGAATGCACACAGTGTGCATATTACTGATCCTGATTCTGTATAGTAAGTGAGAACTTATAAGCAGTATAAGCAGTATAGGCTTTTCTACTGAAACATGATAATATTATAAAGGTTGATTGAGTAAAACTGTATCTGGCTGTGCTTGACAGTTTTTATATTTTTACTCATTTATATTGCTCCTCCAGTTTCATTATTCAGATGATGACATCATGTAAATAGACATATTCTCCAAGTTATTTTTGTACTGTTATTTTCAATTAAGAAATTGTTCTGTTTGCTAGTGTGTTAAGATTAACTCTGAATATTTTCTTTCATTTCTTAACAGTACAGTGCTGTGGATACCAATCCGCTCTCTCTGTATGTCATGCATCCCTTTTGGAACACTATAGTAAAGGTAAGATGATTGATAGGCATGCACTTATGTTTTAGTAAGTTTTAAATTGTAAACTGTTTTATGGAGTGTTACAGATGCAGCTGTCAGTTTAATAAGATATCTAGAGAACCCCTCCCATCTCCTTTCCCTTAGTCCACATACCTTTTGATTTAGCTCACTGTTATATCTCAGTGTATACTCTGGAATTTATAATTTTGTAAAACTTTCTAAAATAAATGTAATGTTCGTTGATTATAGAATTATTTAACAGAATAGAAAGAAGTACTTTTTCTATCAACTGGAGATTGTGGTTCACATTTTAATATAAATAACTCCAGCATATGATCTTTTAAATTATAGCTTTTATTGTAACTTAAATTTGCATGTTGTGCTGTGTGTGGTCAGAGATACTCCTCTACTTTAATTATATTGTAATTCTTTTGGAAAAAAAATAGGTATTTCCTACTTGGCTGGCTCCAAATTTGATAACCTTTTCTGGCTTTCTGCTGGTTGTATTCAATTTCCTACTTATGGCATACTTTGATCCCGACTTTTATGCTTCAGGTAAGATTATTACTTTTAATATCAAATTTGAAATGTCTAAATAGAGAAAAATGACATGGTTATTTTCTGGTTTTATTAAGGTGCTTATATTTCTGAAAAATATTAGGTATTATAAGAGTATATAAAATGTCAGTCCAGCCAGTGTGGCTCAGTGGTTGAGCATCGACCCATGCACCAAGAGGTTGCCGGTTCGATTCCTGGTTAGGGAACATGCCCAGGTTGTGGGCCCAATCCCCAGTGGGGGGCATGCAGGAGGTGGCCAGTCGATGTTCTCTCTCATCGATGTTTCTATCTCTCTCTCCCTCTCAATTCCTCTCTCTCTAAAATCAATAAAGAAAAAATATTTAAAAAAAAAAGAGAGTATAGAAAATGTCAGAATTGGGTATAAGAGCTAAGATTTGTTTTCACAATCTGTATGTATGTTTCTATTAAGTTCTAGAAACTAACTTGACTATTTAAATTAGATATGCTGTCTAAAAACGTAAGATTTTGGTAAATAAAGAATAACTGGATTTATAAGAAGATGGAGGATTAGGACTGCAAAACTGCCTGAAAATGAATATAAGTAGAGCCCAATGTACCTACCAATTCCAGAAATACCCCTTCCTTTTTTCTAGTTATGGGAGAAAAATCCCGTTTTCTAAAGGGAATGTAAAGTCTCTTTCCCTCTGCTCAGCATCCTTACTTCTAATAATTCCCAGTTTTCTCAAAAAATGGTTCTTGGACCTTTAAGTATTTATTGACAGAAGTCTGGATCCTTTTTGGGGAAGATAGGGAAAAAAATTACTTTTGGGGAAGCCGTTTTCAGCTTATTCCCATCTAGGACTCCAATGTCTTCTGTCACACCTATTCCTGTCTTGACTGTCTTCCACACCCAGCTTCTGCCCCTGGCAATAGGAATAAACCTGGAGTATATTTGGTATGGCGGTGGATAGTGGGAGACAGGTTTATTTTTATCATTCATTCAGTTGATGGAGTTGAGAGGAATAGAACGATGAAGGTTGTAGATAATTTTTTTTTTTGCATTCTAAGTTAGAAACTATATTTTCCAATAAGAACACTTATAAATGACATAGTCAGGAGTTTTAGTATTATAATTCATCTGTGTTCTGGGTTCAGCAGATTTTTGTGGACTAACCTGGAGAAATTAATCACTGAAAACATTGTTTTTGTAGGAAAATTTGGAGTTTGAAACACTTAGGAGTTTTGCTATTATAGAAATTCTGGATATATATACCTAACTTTATCAACTAAAACTTTTAGCCATAGCTTCTGTACATGTAATAAAATGGTAATTGAAGATCATAAAGTACCATATGAATGATAAGATTAAATTTCATTAAGCATGGTTTTGATACTGATTTTTTTTTTTAATTTGTATTTTAATCTTCAGGACAGCCTCAAAAGTTTACTTTCTAACTAGAAATATTATTTTCTCTAATTAAATGAGAATATTTACTTAGAGAACTAAAAACATATAACTATTATATATATTTCCCCAACTCATAGAACTTGGACCAGATGAACCATCTAGTCCCAGTATATTTGGGAAATGGAAGACAGAAGAGGTTAAATGACATATTTAGGTCACAGTGCTCATTGGTTACAGAGCCAGGACTAGAACCCAGGCCTCGTGATTCTTAGTTGTTCTAGCTTAGGGAGAAAAAGTGAGGTACAGACATTTCATTATGATTCTGATGCCCGAATCACCAGTTGAGGCAATCTGTCTATACTCAAATCAAAAGGTCTTTTGTTTAGCTAATGTAGTGAGAGAGTATAGGTTGAAGGCCCAATACGTGTTTATAGTATAACCATAAACAATGAAGATCAGATTAAACACAAGTTTAATTTTTTAAACTCCAAAAACATTATTTTTCATTCTACATAAGTAATTTTTAAGTAAAAATGAATAATCAGTCTTGTGTTATGATTTTAACACAAAACAAATGCCTATTGTTTATGAGGGGTTGGATAGTTACTTCTTTGTTGCTTTTTTGGAGTTTACTGATATATTTTAGTATTTACCTAGTTCTGCATTCAAAATATATTATAAAGTATTATAACTTGTATTTAATAAATAGAAACTTTTTTTCCTCCAGCAGTATATGCTGTGGTAAGAACGATTGTACTTAGACTGTATTAAACTCTGAATTGCTTTCCTTTGCAGCACCAGGTCACAAGCATGTACCTGGTTGGGTTTGGATTGTAGTGGGCATCCTCAACTTCGTAGCCTACACTCTAGGTAAGTAAGTGGCAAATACTCACTTTAGTCAGTGGCTGGTGAATCTGTCAGCAGGGATAGCCATGCACTAAATTAACATTTTCTCCTGTGCTTAATTCATTTTAATCAGGGTTTGTTAATATCCTGTTCAATTTAATAAATATGTTTTTTAGTTTCTCTGTGAAAAATATTGTTATTCATTGCTAGGGATTAATTTAAAGCATAAGATAGCAGTTGGCAAACTACCACTTGTGGGCCAGACTGGCCTGTTGCCTGTTTGTGTAAGTAAACTTCTTTGGGACACAGCTATGCTCATTCCTTTACATACTGTCTATGGCTGCTTTCTTGTAACAAAGATGCCAACAGAGATGGTATTGCCCAGAATGTCTAAACTGTTTCCTAATTGGCTCTTTATAAAAACATATTTGCCAGCTTATGGAATGAGACATTACTTTTGCCTTACATTTGGGAAGCAATACTGACATACCAAATAATTGCAGAATACTGAGAGAGACACTATATATAGAGTACAGTGGAGGAACAAAGAAGGAAGTAATCAGTTCTTATTTGGTGGAAGGAGTGGTCAGGGAAGTCTACTGTGCTAGGCCATACTGTCTATTCTGCCAAGAATGCTTTTCATTGGATTATCTGAATGAATGGCTTGTACTGCATTCTCTTTGTGTCCTTTCCTGCTTTATTTTTCTCCATAGCACTTACAATCATATGACCTAGTATCCATTTACTTGTCTACCTGTTTGTTGTCTGTCTGCTCCAAAATATAAATTTCTTGAGGGTGGTACTTTGCTTTGTTCACTGCTGTGTATCCAGTGTTTAGAACATAGTAGACACTCAGTATATAGTTTTTAAATGCGTGTGAAGTTGTAGACTCTGACTTTAAGTTGCTTAGATCTCTTCAGAGAAAAATGACTGACATTAATAAAAACCAGTATAATCTGGTACATGATTAAATGCTGACATAGTGGATGACCAGAGCTGCAAGTCACAAAACCTAATTAATATGTAATTCTTGAATTCAGTATTTATTATAACTGCATAGGAGTTGCACTGAAAATAGGAAATTAAGTTACTTAAGGGCAGAAGACCTTATATAAGAGAGATCTGCAGTCTTTGGGCAGGAGTTCGGCATTCATCCTTTATATATTCCTTTAACAATATTTTTGAAAACCCTCTTTGTCACAAACTGAGCTAAGCACTGGGGTAATACTGTGGTGAGCAAGAAACACAGTAATTAATACAGAATTTCTAATTCCTTAAATCTGGATCTTTATACAGTTAGCCCAGTTCTAATGCACTTAGTTAACAAAACTGTTTCTTTTGGGGAGAAATTTTAACAATTTAGACTTTTCTTTTATAACTAGGTTTTACCATTCTCGCTCTTTTCTTCCCTCCCTCCTTCCTCTCTTTCTCTGTTCCTTTCCTCCTCCTTCTACCTTCCCCTTTATTTTCTCCCTACCACTTCCTCTGTTTCTGCCCCTAAATGAAGGTGTTCCACTATACTTGATCCTTAACTTTCTCATAATTTCCTTGGTATTCCTGATTCTTAACACTATTGAGATGATTTCCTTGTTTATAGCTAGCTGTTATCTTCTGAGTTACTTATAAGTACCCTTGGGCTGAATTACTTGACATTACCCTGTGAATATCTGGCTAACACTTCAATTTCAGCCTCTGAAATTGTACCCAGCATCTTTTCTATCAGTCTTGCTCCTTCTACTGACTTCCTTATTTCTATTAACACTACCACTGTAGTGTTAGCCAGACTGGAAACTTTGGAGATGGTCTTTTTGTCCTTTGGCCTCACCTCTCATCTGTTGCTACCTTGTCATTTTTAATTACTTAATATCTCACATGTCTCCAGCTTTTCATTCATACTGTATTCCATCTCAGTGTTGGCTACTAATTAGTGTTCCTCTTCCAGCTTGTCATTCACGCTGATGTCAGGGGAATCTTTCTGAAGCACTTCATTGAGTTCACTCTTGTCACTCGTACTCAGATACTTTTAGTAGCTCCTTATACTCCCTAAAACTTTTAAATTGGCTCAAACCTCCCTTCTAGCCTCTTTATACTGCCCTCTTCACATACTAGTTTCTAGTCAAACTAAACTACTTGGCTTTCTCTGAACAGGCATGTGCTTTTCCATCTCAGTGTTTTTGCTGATAGCACTCCCTCCTCTTGAAATGACATACTCCTTTATCTCTTATCTACTGAAATCCAACTCATTCTTTATGTCCCCACTCAGATTTCATCTTGTCTTCAAAGCCATTCTAGATTATCTTAGCCTAAAGAGAGCCTGTCCCTTTTCTATACTCTTCTGTGGTTTGTGATACACTGTTTTTAGTTATCATGTTTTTTCTCCTTTTTCAATTGTAAACACAAACTTAGTTTATTCTAAGATTCTTATAATCTTTACAAAATTGAGAATAGTGCATTGCATAGATTCAGTACATTCTTACATTTATTGAAACTTACTATGTACAAAACTTTTTCTGAAAGCACTTGAAATTGTGGAGGTGGTAGGGCTGTAAAGAAGTGACTGTAAACAAGATGAAATAGGTGTTGTAACTGGAGTACAGATTGTTTTTGGATCTTAGAGCAAGGAGTGGTTAGATGAAATATAATGAATAACTATTGAGTGTTCTCTGGAGGCTTGAGAATTTGTGGCTAGTGGAACAATTCAGTTGTTAGGCAGATTTGGAGAAATTCAGCATCCAACTAGAGTGCTTCTTCCTCAGGTCTAAAATTGATACCATTCAGTGTAATATAACATTTTAATTTTTAGATTAAACTTAAATTACTGATTTTTTCCCCCCTGAAATCTTTGAGTTGTAGGAATTAAAGGTTAGATTTTTATAGTACTGGTTGGTAGCTATACTTTAGCTAATTAACATTCCTGTAATATGCTGATTTGTTTTGTTTTGTTTTCTCCAATTTATTAAAGAAGACTTTTCTTTATACTAGTACCAATTTGACCTTTTCCTATGGCAATGTGTTTCTGTTGCAGATGGTGTGGATGGAAAGCAAGCCCGCAGAACCAATTCCAGCACCCCCTTAGGGGAGCTTTTTGACCATGGCCTGGATAGTTGGTCATGTGTTTACTTTGTTGTAACTGTGTATTCCATCTTTGGACGAGGATCATCTGGTGTCAGTGTTTTTGTTCTTTATCTGCTGCTATGGATTGTTTTGTTTTCTTTCATTCTGTCCCACTGGGAAAAGTATAACACTGGGGTTCTTTTCCTGCCATGGGGATATGACATTAGCCAGGTGGTAAGTATATATTTTAACTTAAATTTTCAACATTGCATCAATTTTGGGGGGGTAGTTTTCATCATTCTTTTTTTATTGCCCTTATGCTTTTTTGACTAGAACTGGTGTGTGCTTTTAAAAAACTTCTTTTATATTATTTTTACTTATTTATGGAAAATTTCAAACATATACAAAAGTATAGTGAACTCTTATGTCCCTGTTATTTAGCTTCAGCAGTTATCAACACATGGCCAGTCTAGTTTCATGTATACCATTTCTCACCCCCTTCCCTCGCTCAATTATTTTCAAGGAAATTTCTGAAATTATATGATAATATTTTACTGTTAATCTTTTAATGGTAAGAGCTCTTGTTATTTATTTATTTATTATTATTTTTTTTTATCCTTAGCTGAGGATAAGTTTTGTGTGTGTTTTTTTAAAATTGATTTTAGAGAGAGAGGAAGGGAGAGAAACATGGATGTGAGAGAGAAACATTGATCGGTTGCTTCCTGTCCGAATTCCGACTGGGGATCCAACCCGAAACCTAGGTATGTGCCCTGACCGGCAATCTAACCCACCACCTTTTGGTGT
Organism: Tadarida brasiliensis; assembly: GCA_030848825.1. Lineage (NCBI taxonomy): Eukaryota > Metazoa > Chordata > Mammalia > Chiroptera > Molossidae > Tadarida > Tadarida brasiliensis. The sequence goes on along the minus strand of CM061270.1, from coordinate 63,126,555 downwards.
TCTGGACAACACTCTAACCAACCAAGCCACTCAGCCAGGGCAGTAAGAGCTCTTTTTAAAAAAACATGAACATGGTTAGGTGGCATCCCATGCACTGAAAGGTTGCTGGTTCGATTCCCAGTCTGGGCACATACCCGGGTTGCGGCTTGATCCCCTGTGGGGGCCATGCAGGACACAACTGAATGATGTTTCGGCTCTCGGGTTGATGTTTCTCTCTTTCTCTCTCTCTCTCCCTGTCCCTTCTTCTGTCTCTAGAAATCAATAAAAAGTCTTAAAAGGAAACAAACATAATGCCATTATCACGCCAAAAACGAACAGTTTCTTAATGTTAATAAGCTTCATTTTAACTGTCGATTTTGTTTAAAAAAAAAAGGCACATAACTTTTTTGTCCTTGTCACCAACTTTTCAGTGAGTAGAAAGATTTGTTTTCTTTTACTTAGTAGGCTTGCTATTAACTCTCCCTGCCTTTGAATCATACTTTTTGTGTTGCTATTTTGCCCGTTTGCACTTAAGTCTCCATTAGAGTCAGAAGTTGAAATGTTTTTGATGAAAAAAGTGATTGGGTGGGCAAATTGGATCATCTTATGGCTTAACCAACTTATGAGGTACCTTAAAGTATTCCAAATGATGGCCAGTTGCTTGCATTGTCTAGAAGTTAGTTATTCTATGGCATTGTTGGCTGAAAAAAAATTTTTTTAAAGGCAAGAAGACTTGCCACAATATCAAATTTAAGCATACTTCTTGCTTTTACTAAAACTGTTTGACTAGAGTTATGCTGCATAAAGCATTATTGATCCCCTGATCTTTCCAGCTGTTAATGCCTCTGTATGCTTTTGTCTGCATTTGCCTTCCAGACTATTTCTTTTGTCTACATAGTGACTGCGATTGTGGGAGTTGAGGCCTGGTATGAACCTTTCCTGTTTAATTTCTTATATAGAGACCTATTCACTACAATGATTATTGGTAAGAAGCTCCATGTTGAAGCCTGTTTTAACATCAGTTTGTTTGATTTTAACAAGCAGCAACACCCTTCCCCCTTCCCGACACCCTCCAGCAAGCAGAACAGCCCAACAACCCGCAGGATTTCAACCTAATCATTAAGGAAAATAAGATTTTTGTGTGTGTCTTTTTGTTGTTGTTATTCAGCATCAAGCTGTTTTTAATGAGAAGAAAATACCAAAATAGATCGCACAAACTTGTAAATTATTTAAATTAATCTGGGTTGTCTTGGAGGATCCACATGTAGGTGATATTTGGTACAGGTTTTTTACTTATCTTAAAGTTGAAGATTATTAGTTTGTAGGAAACAGAATAGAGATTACTTTATCCACTCCAAAAATTGAGCCTCTGTTCACCTCAGGTATCCTCCTTCTTATGCTGTTGAATGCTAGGTAAAGGTTTTATTTTACTCATGGTAATGTTTCCCTTTTGATTTTAGCTGAAGGGGATGTCTACAGATGACTGAGTAGGGGAGAGTGTTTTCTGTGGAAAGAGGCAAAAAGGAAGAGGACTCTGGGTTATTTGGGGGCATCAGGAGTGGCACTAAAGATCTCTGTAGAAGTAAAAAAGCATACTTGTTGGCTATTGCTGTTCCCTAATTTAAAAAATAACCCTGTCTCTTTGTATTGATGAACCTTGGTAATGTAATGGGAATTAGATACGGTTTAGAAACTTTAGTCATTGGCTTTCAGAAAAGGAGTGGTTTGGGCCTTTATCCTGGCTCTGAGCCACAGACACTGTATTTTAGGAACCCTGCTGTAATCTACCAAATGTTCACTTTTTGGTACCTATATAAACTGATTACTTTACCTTGAAAAGGCTATTTTTCATCTCCCACCATCTAGTGGATCTTTTGATTTAAGCAGTTTGTCCTGTGGCAGGTTTGCTGCATTTTACATTTAAATGTTAAATTTAGAGATAAGGTGGAGCCCTAGCTGGTTTAGCTCAGCGGTTAGAGTGTCGGCCCGTGGACCAGTGAGGTGCGGGTTTGATTCCGGTCAAGAGCATGTACCTCGGTTGTGGTTTGTCTCCAGCTCTGATTGGGGTCGTGCGGGAGGCAACCAGTCGATGTGTCTCTCTCACGTTGATGTTTCTCTCTCTCTTCCTCTCTTTCCTTCCCACTATCTGAACAAAAAAGGAAAAATATCCTTGGGTGAGGATTAAAAAAAAAAAAGAACGTGGAATTCTCCGATATATGAGACATAGTTTTGAATGTTAAGTGAGTGCTTTATTGGACACATAATTTTATTTGTAATTTATAAGTTTATTTGAATTTTTTCCTCTGACATAAAACAGAAGCCCACATGTTTCTGTACAAATAAGTAAAGTAGCTTTTCCAGTACTAGATTTGAGTAGACACAAATAGATAGAGGGGCCTTAGGGCCTAAACTACTTAGTTTCTGCTGATAAAATTGGTAGTGCTGGTATTGGGGTTGCTGGGGTGGACTAGAGCCTCCCATGAGGCAAGGAACGATCAAAGGTTGGTAGGAGGTGGAGTGGCTCCTGTTTGCCATTATGGAAGCTTATGTTCTTTTGAGAACCACAGACAAACCACCAAGATAGAAAGCAAAATTCCCCCCTCTTGCCCTGGCTGGTTTGACTCAGTGGTTAAAGTGTTAGCCTGTGGACCAAAGAGTCGTGGGTTCAATTCTGGTCAACAGCATGCACCTTGGTTGCAGTTCGTCCCTGGCCCTGGTCAGGAGGCAACCAGTCAGTGTGTTGCTGTCACATCGATGTTTCTCTCTATCCTGCTCCCTCCCACTCTATCTGAGATAAATGGAAAAATATCCTTGGGTGAGGATTAAAAAAAAAGATTCCCCCCCCCTCTCATTTTTTCCTCTCTTTTTATTATGGAAATATTTAAACTTCTATATGTTTTTCTATTTTATATAATAAATCGCTATGTGCCATCACCCAGCTTTAACAGTTTTCAATTCAAGTGCCAATCTTGTCTCAAATGTACCACTACCCCACAACCCTTGGGTTATTTTATAACATAAAGTCTTTTATACTTACCCACTATTTACCATTTCTGCTGCATTTCATTCCTTTCTGTATATCTGACTAAGATAGGGTGTTCTTTCTCAGAAGTCTGATGTATTTCCTTTAGCATTTCTTATAGAACAGATCTGATAGCATTGTATTCTCTCAGTTTTTATTTGTGTGAAAATGTTTTGATTTTGCCTTAGTTTTTCCCCCACGACTTTGAATATGTTATTCTAATGTCCTGTGGCATGAATCAGCTCATGCATCATTGTCACCTGTGTGTAATGTGGGAAGTTTTCAACAGTGTTATTTCCAGTCTTTTGCTGTACACAAATTGCTGTAGTGAATAGTCTTGTACATATATATGTCTTTTCATATTTTTGGAAAAGATCTGTAGAAGTAGAATTGCTAGTCAAGGACAAATATATGCAGTTTCACTAAATATCCCCATATTCCCTACCATATGGATTGTATGATTTTAAAGTCCCATCAGCTGTATGTGTGCTTATTTATTTACAGTTTCACCAACTTTGTCAAACTTTTGGATTTTTGCCAATCTGATAGGTAAATGATGTATCTGTAGTTTTAATTTGCATTTCTTTTGTTTTACAAATGGACTTTTCTAGTGCTTAAAAGCCATTTGTATCCTTTTTTTTTGTATACTTTTTATATATGTAGCCACTTTTTGCTATAAGATTGTTAACCATTTTTATTTTTAGAAGCTCTTCATATATATATTAGATATGTTGATCTTTTCTTTTGATATAAATTGAAGTCCGTCTGCCCCCCCTTCCGTGGGCCCCCCCCTTTGTTTGTTTATCTTTTTCACTTTCCTTAAGGTACTTTTGTCGTGGTGATTTTAATTGAAGTTCCTGTTTAATAAATAAGCCTGTAAATGTGAGGAACCAAAATATTTTATCCTTGGAGCCTTGGAATGCATCATTCTATTCGTTTCTTTTTTATGAATTCCACTCTGATTTTTCTGTAGCTATTAAGTTTCCTATATTATGAAGTCTGGGCCTTCCTGTGGCAATATGGAAAGCAAGTCTGCACATGTGTGGGTTCTACCACTATTATTATATAGTGTTTAATTGATAAGTATTTAAATTAATAATTACATACTCTTTACAGAATATACATTAAATGCTTGTTAGAAAAGAAATAGTAGATGCATTCTTTTTCTTTTTGGCAGCCTGTATAGAGCCCAGGCTTTTCTATACGCTTACTGTACTTAAGATAAAGCTATTAATATTTCAAGATGTTTTAAACTACCAAATACTCTTGGTAGCAAATATTTTGCAAGTTTCTCTCAGCCTGTTTCCAACACTTCTGAGGTACAAGTAATTCTATGTTAATTCATTTAGCCTTGGCTCCCTTTCATGGAGTCAGCTGCTGAAAATTTCTGAGAATTTTGAGAACACAGCATATCTTCTCCTTTGTTTCCTTCTAAAATCTGTCTTGGGGGATGTTGTTCCACTTGGACTTGGAAATAGCAGAGCAATTTATCTTTTGAGATGAGATTTCTGTGTTATAGAGTCCAGTCTTTTCATCTGTTTTAGAAAAATGTCTTTGGAATTGTTTTGAAGGGATGCTTTTCTGCCTCTGAGCTTTATAATCATAGCTGCATTGACACCCCTAGCCCCACCTCCCCAAGCCAAGTATAGTCACTGGGAGGCCAGCGTGGACAAGCTAGGACTAATATATTAAGTGACAATGAAATATCCAAATGAAGTATCCAGAAAGTGCCACATGTATTGATTTGGAGTTTGAAACAAAGATCACGAATTTACATCTCTATAGTTATAGAATCAGAGAATTTTAAAGATGCAAGGGATACTAGAAAATCATTTAACCTATTCTTGTACAGTGGAAGAGTCTGAAGCTCAGAGAGTTGTCTTATTTGCCCAAGAGTACATATCTAGATTTTGGAGTCATTTGCAGGAAGGAAGCTTGTAATTAAAGCTGTAAGAGAAGTTTCTCTGAGGGAGAGTGGAAGCACAGTAGAATGCCCAGTTAGGAATATGCAGGAGGTAGAGTTCCCACCAGGAGACCAAATGTAATGATTGTATGGTTAGCTGGGACATTGGGAGAATGGAATCATAGAGGCAAAGGGAGGAAAGAATTGCAGTTAGTGGATAGTCAATGGAGTCATCTTACCTAGAAGTTGGGAAAGAAGAAAGGATATTGAATTTGATCATTAGGAGCGCTTGGTAAATTTCATGAGTGCAATTTCTGCAGAGTGGGAGGCAGAATGAACGAAAGAGTGCTGAGGAATTGAGGCAAGAGAAAATAAATTTTGGCGAGTGGTAGGAAATAGTAGATAGTGAAGGCAGAAGCATGATGGTAGTATTTCTTGGGGAGGCCATTCTCGTTTTTAGGTTTGATGGGAAAACTAGTATGTGGGGTGGGGGAAGAAGTTGAGAATGCTACAGAGGTAAAAATAAACTAGTCATCCCCTCTTCCAATAGCTTACCTTTATTGAGCAGTGTATTATATGCCAGGTACTGTTCAAGGTGTCTTTACATGTAATAATTCATTTAATTCTCAAAACTCTACGGGGTCGATACTATTATTATCTCTATTTTATAAAGGAGGAAACTGAGGCAGGTTAACTTACCTGAAGTCATATAATCTCAGTTGGTGGCACAACCAAGATTCAAATCCAGCTCCTTGAAGTCTGCTCTGAGTCAGCAAACTGTACTGCTACTCTTCCAGTTGTAAATGTTGTTCAGAAAAGGATTTTATTTCATTACAGAAGTACGCTGGAACCTGAAAATTATTGAGTCTAAAAATATTACATATTTTGTATGTATTGTAAAAGTCACTTGAATAATAATCATGATTTAAATATTCTTCTTTTTAGGTTGTGCATTATGTGTGACTCTTCCAATGAGTTTATTAAACTTTTACAGGTAAGTATTTTTTAATTGGATAAGAAATAAGAAAATCTTTAGAAATTGCTATTTAGATGAATTTTAGGATCTTTTTTCGTTTTAGAATCTGGACATTTTGAAAAGGTTGTGAAATCTGTATTGAATCTAGAATGAGGTTAGGATAATTTAGGATATCTATGGGGGCTTGTGTAGTCACTTGAGCCATAGCACAGAACTACTTGTTCTTATTCTGTTGTTACCGTTTTGGGCTCACCCAACAGTCTTCTAATTTGTCATTTTTTGTGAGTGAATCTGTCCACAGGAAGGAGTATGTTCCTGTTGAATATTGATACACTTATATTCTGTTTTTATAAATTGATTATCTCTAAGTTTACTTAGCATGATTATAAAAAATAAAAACAAAACAAAAAACCTTTGAAGTTGTGTTGTTTAGGACCAAACCCTAGACACTATGCTGACTCTTCTCAAATAGCATTATATAGAAATTTCTGCCTGGGGAGGAGGGTGGGGTTGGGGAGGGGATTTGCCCAGGTAGAATTTCATCTTCTGATCTATACACTTCCCCACCTTTGTGCAGCCACACTGAATTTCTTTTTGTGACCTGAATATATTTTGCTCTTTCCTTCCTCAGTATTTTTGCTCCACTGTTTCCTCTACTTGCAAAACTTTTTTTTTTTTTATCCTTACCTGAGGATATTTTTCCATTTTATCTTCAGACAGAGTGGGAGGGGGAGGGGGAGAGAGAAGAGAGAGAGAGAGAGAGAGAGAGAGAGAGAAACATCGATGTGGGAGAGACACATTGATTGGTTGCCTCCTGCACGACCCCTCCCAGGGCCGGGGACCAAACCACAACTGAGGTACGTGCCCTTGACCAGAATCCAGCCCACAACTCTCTGGTCCGTGGGCCGGTGCTCTAACCGCTGAGCCAAACTGTCCAGAGCTTGAAAAACTTTCTTGTACTTGCTACTTCATCCTTCAGCTCTGAAATCTGTCGGCAGAACCCTATCCATGTCAAGCCAAACTCTATGAATCTTCCCTGGTTATTGCAGCTGGCTGTCATTCATAGAAACCATAAAATTTAAAGCTCTGAAGGCCGCAGAGATTATTTGAGTCATTTTCTCCTCATCTTTTAAAGATGAGGTCCTAACTGGGCAACATCATGGCCAAGGGCACATAATCAGTGGCAGAATCAGGGCTAGAATTTGGAGCTCTGTTCAGATGAGCAAATGTGCCTAGAGACACTAGACTGCAATCAGCAGTCTCATTTCAGAATCTTCCATGGAACTATTTCTTACTCTGAATTCTGTGTCACTTGTATCATAGTGGCACTGCGAGGCCCTCTTCTAGTATTGCTTTGTGTTCATTTTATTTTCCCTATTAAAATAAAATCTCATGGCAATTTTCAACCTTTTTCATCTCATGGCACACATAAACTAATTACTAAAATTCTGCAGCACATCAAAAAATATAGATTTTTTTGCCAATCTGACAAAAAAAAAAAAAAAAAAAAAAAGGATATAATTTTGATTCATTCACACCAGGCCACTAACTATTATGTTGGCTGTTGTCTTTTTTTTTTTTACTTTTTAATTGAATTTATTGGGGTGACATTGGTTAATAAAATTATATAGGTTTCAGGTTGTTGTCATTTTTTAATTTGACAATCTAAGGGAAAAAAGGTCAGTGCCTCTGACTAAATAGTCAGGTATTGCATGTTTTAAAAGGTCTTGCAACACACTGGTTGAAAATTGCTGTCATAGAACAAAGATCAAGTTTTATTCATCTTTACATTCCAGGGGTAAAAATGGGACTGGGTCAGAGGACTCCAGTTCTAGTCCTGGCCCTGCCACTTGGTAGCAAATTGTGTAAACTTAAATTCTCACATCTCCACTTAACCTGTTAAAATGGGGTTAATAATGTTTATTCTTACCTATGCCATAGGATTGTTGTGAGTATAAAACTAGAGAATAAGTTTGAAAGTACTTTAAAAACTATAAAATACAAGTATAATATAAATTTTATGTGTAATAATGTTCTTTGTATTACCTGATTTTTTTTTCCAGAAGCTATAAAAATAACACCTTGAAACACAGTTCAATCTATGAAGCTCTGGTCCCCTTCTTTTCTCCATGTTTGCTATTCATTTTGTCTACAGCATGGATTCTCCAGTCGCCTTCAGATATTTTAGAGATGCATCCTAGAGTATTCTACTTTATGGTTGGAACAGCCTTTGCCAATATCACAGTAAGATTTTTTATTTAAAAAACCATAATATATATAAGGAATATATGACAGAATTGATCATTTGAGAAGCCTTATACAGATTAGAAAAAGCAGATTTTAATTTAAAGATATTTTAATTCAAAATTTGAAAAAATAATAACCTCAAAAGCAGAACATGCTGAAATTGTTTTATGTTTCCCTTTGAAACCAGTAGGATTTAGAGACTGCATTAGTATACTCGAATTTTTTGTTTTGGTTGCCTGCTAAAGAATTTATGGAATAATTTATAGATTCCCTTCAGACAGTAAATATTATTAACAGTGTCATTGAAATGGCTACAGATCTAATGATTAGTTTGGGAGCTTGAAGGGGTTTTTTTTTTTGAGAGAAAACATAATACACACACATTCCACACATTTTTTTAATCAACTGATTTTTAAATTAAGAATATGGAATTATAAACGATGTAATACATACGACATTATTTTTAAAAATCAGGAGCTGAGCCCTGGCCAGTTTGGCTCAGTGGTTAGAGCATCTGCCTGCGGACCAGAGTCCTGGGTTCGGTTCCCGCTAAGGGCACGTACCTCGGTTGCAGTTTGTCCCTGGCCCCGGTTGGGGTCGTGTGGGTGGCAGCCACTCGATGTGTCTCTCTGACATCAGAGACATCGATGTTTCTCTTTCTCTTCCCACCTCTCTCCCTCCCACTCTATCTGAAGATAAATGCAAAAATGTCCTCGGGTGAGGATAAAAATATATATATATATATATAAAAATCAGGAGCTGAGAAAAGACCCTGATAGTTTTGACAGCCAGGAAGCCTGTGCCACTGAGTTTAATGTTTCCATGTATAAAAAGTATATATGAAAGAATAAAACTATATTTGAATAAGATGTTGAAAGTAAAGGGAGCCAAAGAGGTTTTGAGGTATTAATATGGTAATACGACTGAATTGGAGGTATTGTTCATCTCCTCGAAGAAATTTAGTTGAGGGAGGTGGGGTGGGAGGCTGTTTTTTTTTTAATCCTCACCTGAGGATATTTTTCCATTGAATTTTAGATAGAGTGTGGGGGAAGTGGAGAGAGAGAAACATCAATTGGTTGCCTCCCACACAACCCTGACCAGAGACAGGGATGGAACCGCAACTGGGGCTCATGCCCTTGATCGGAATCGAACTGCGACTCTTTGGTCCTTGGGCTGACGCTCTAACCATTGAGCCAAACTGACCAGGGCATGTTTTGAAAAAAATTTTTTTAAAGAAACAGAATCTTAAAATTGGGAGAAACTTTTACCCAAACTGTTACCCAGTGGAAGAATGACTTCTATTGCATCCTTACTAAATTGTCTTACACTCTTCTGACACACACATACGTGGTCTGAGGGTCCACAGGTTTGGAGGTGGGGGCAGAGGTCCAGTTGGCCCCGCATCAGTGGAGCCTACTGAACTTAATGTAATGTAAATGTGTTGGCTCACGTACTTGAATGTGTCTTTGAGTGTTAGAGTGACAAGTTTTGGAAGTGGTTTGCTAATTAAATTCTTATTCCTCCCCCCTTTTTTTTTTTTTTTTTTTACTAACTTCAAGTGTCAGCTGATTGTCTGTCAAATGAGCAATACCAGGTGTCCAACTTTGAACTGGTTGCTGCTTCCTCTCTTCTTGATTGTCATGGTGGTAAACTTAGGAGTCGCCTCTTACATTGAGAGCATCCTTCTGTATTCATTAACAACTGCTTTCACTGTGGCCCACATCCATTATGGAGTGCGAGTGGTGAGTAATCTAGAACAAAACTGGTTCCATTTGGTTCTCATAAATAGTGGAAAGAAGGTGAGGGAAGTGTAAAAGAAAGTTTGCTTATAGTAGCTGGAAGAATTTTGATATATTCTCTAAATTCTGGATAATATTCAGGTGTGTAATTTTAAATATTATTTCTCTAATGAATATGTTATCATAACTGCAAATAATTTAAAAGCTGGATAATTATTATAAGGAATTAGTTCTTGTTTTTAAGTCGGTAGAAATGTGAATAGAATTGTAAACTCTTGTGCTTTTAATTATATAGGACTAGATAGATAATCCCATTTGTTGATTATTTCTATGCGTGCTTCTTTAGGGGCATTTTTGTTGCTCGTTAACATAATTTGGAGAGAAACTAAAATTGGTTTTGTAGCACTGCCTCCCTCCCTCTGCATGTGGTAAGGGAGGTTAGAACTTCAGGCTAAAGGAAGGCTTTTGTATTATTTGAGGTTTTACTTCATCTGTGCTATTTCTGAGTTCTCAGGAGAAATAATAAATAAGGGGAAATATAGAAGAGAAAGGATTTAAGAATTATTATGCAAACTGTAATACTCTCTTTAAAATGAGAGACTAGTGTCAGGACAAATATAATAAAATGAAAATCAGAACCATGCAGTTTATTTTCTTCATCACACTTTTAACATTCTTTTCTAATTATTTTAGTATGATCTCATAATTGTGATTTTTAAATTATATAGCGTATTCTGTCAAGGAGATTGCTTTATAGTAACCCAATATACTTAATTATGATCCAGTTATTTTAATCATTTGTGGTGTTTCCATATTTTCACTATTAGAGGTAATGTTGGAGAGAACAATCTGGAATAATATTTTTTTCTTTCATTTGCTTTTTTTCTGAGGATACTTTCATAGGAGTGGGGTTATAGAGAAGGCTATTCGCACTTTTATGTCTCTTAAAATACTTCTATTTGGTATGCTTGTTTTGAAAGGAACCCTGCTGTGAATCAGTTTGAGAAACAATTATATATTGTTCATATTTATAAAATGGGGCACACCTGTCATGCTTGATAACAACTTTACACTTTGCATATGTTGCTGAACTTAGGTGTTCTTCCCTTATGTTTCTCCCTGAAGTAGCCTACATTTCTTGGAATAAAACTGATGAAATTGTTATGGAAAGAAATCATGATAAGCCTGTGAATTATGATATGAAGACGTAATTGTCTGTGTTTTTATTTGTGCAAAGTTAACATTATGCTTTATAGCAACACTTGTAGGCCTTTATCCTGATATTTCATCAGTCAGATGCATAAAGTGCAACACAGGTGCCAATGTCTTTTGTAATTGATTTAATTTATTATAACCCTTCAGAAGCATATCTTCAGAAAAGCATACATACACAAAACCAAACCAAGACACATTTTCTTTAAATTACCAAAGTACTACAATTTCTTTGTTACAAATCTGGAAAATAAATACAAGCTAATGGAAGGAAATTCCAGGAACATCTTTTTTTGTCTGTCTTTGTGCTCTCTTACCACTTCTGCAACTTCTGACCAGACGGTGAAACTTGCTAAGTCATACAAAACATTCACTGGAACTATTGAAATATAAATAATACAAATAAGAATAGAAATAAGAAATATCAGACAAATGATATTTACTAACTGGCACATAACCAAGCTCTTGCATACCCATTAGTGATACCATAACTAAACCTCGCCAGATTTATAGATCTAGTTTTAAACTGTTTCATCAGGATTAGGAATGATTACCTAGAAATTTTATAAAAAGCTGAATATTGAGTCTGTATATTTAAATATTTAATCCACTAGTTGGTCTAAATCAAGTAACCCTATAATTGTTCAGTAGATTAATGTGAATCTGTATGGTCTGGAGGGCTCTGGAAAGACTAGAACAGTGGAGTTAGGCAGACCCAGGTTTAAGTCCTAACTCTCCCAGGGTAGTTCTAATACTCTTATTTAGCTGTCCAGGTCTATAGCTACCCTAACCCAGAAAAACCTTCATTATTTCTGATGATTTTTGCTGTGTCAGTAAATTGTTGTCTCCAATGGGTGAATTCTGTGTGCTTTTTTTAAAAAAAAAATTAGGTATGTATTAATCACTGCCTCTTGTTCTGGTTTTCTATAGGTCAAGCAGCTGAGCAGCCATTTTCAGATTTACCCCTTCTCATTGAGGAAACCCAACTCAGATTGACTAGGAATGGAAGAAAAGAATATTGGCCTATAATCTAAAGAAAGAAGTACTGTAAATAAGATGCTTATAAATATTTCATCTATCACCATTGAACTAAACTGATCTGCTTAACAGACATGGGAACTCTTTGTGTGGTACTTGTACAGCAGGAATGATCTATATAATCTGAAACGTGGAATTTTGAACCTACTAATACCCAGCTTGTTTTATTTTTTTATAAAACCATGTGATATTTTGGTTAAGTATAATCTACATTAGACCAGCAGAATGTTTCTAGTGACTTTAGCTTCATGAGTCCATTGTGTTTTGGTTCATACAGAGTTAAAGATGCTTTATTTTTATTATTTTTAAAACCCCCAAATTGGTTGAGGACACTGATAGCATTCAGAAAACCACAAATATGTTTTTATATTTGGTACTTAGTAGTAGGTTGTTAGCTATGGAAGCTATCAGTAGTCCACATAAGAGCAAGTCACCCTCAGCAAGAGATGCCAGATGTTTACAGAACAATATACAGGGTTGCCAATATACTGGTTTCTCATTCCCATGGAAATGCCTTTGTCCTCCTGGGCTAAAAGAGCTAATGTATGTTTGGATTCTCTAGTATTCTCACCCTCTTTGTTATGGAACAGAGCTTGGTAAATGGTTTAGTTTTCTTTTAAAGAAAAAATATTCTATTGAGACTTAGTGGAGAATGGATTGTAATTGTAGCTCACCCATGGCATGGTTCATTGTTTAAAAGTGGAGTTTTCCCCCCTCACTGCAAGTTGCTGAGATTTGGTGCCTGTGAACTATGATGAAATGAATGCGTGTGCCAGTGAGTCCTATGATAAATACTTCACCTTTGAGGAACACAGGTAAACTTCCTATTAGAGAAATTTACTTTGGAGTTAGGAATCTCATGAACCTCACTATGAAATTACTACTGTGAACCTCACTACAAAATTAGTTTTGTGATTCAGTTTGGCCTTCCTTTCTTCCTTCTTCTCTCTCCCTCTATCTTTTTTTATGGAGGAGAGAGTGCTGTATTTTTTATTTCATTCAGGATAAAGAAGTAGAGAGAAATTCTCTCTTCTCCAACTTGCCCACCTTGAAAATGTTTGATATATATGCCTTACTGAGAGTATATACTCTCTTTAATATAATTTGGAATAATTTTTGAGGTTTACTGACAAGCATCAAAATCTCTGTGATTTTAATGTGGTTGTTTTATAGATCATACCTTTTCATGAATGTGGATATTTTCTTCTATATCTTTTTCATTTTGTCTCCATTTACTTTGGTGGTGGTGAAATTTACTTCCTGATTTTCTTTTCCACTGAATGAAGTTTGTGCTTGAATGAAGAGTGTATCTTAAACCCTTTTTTTTTGGATGGATTGCACTTGGATAAAATAGGCACCACTATGTTGATATGTAATTAAACTCATAACCATTATTTATCTATGAATGTGACCATTTTAAAATTTAATTATAGTGTATTCCTTTGTTGAACTTCTGTCTGCTGCTTTGTAAAAATAACTATGTAGTTGATATTTCAATTTTTAAATTTGTAAATTCTAATAATTGTCATCTAGGTTATTAGAAATGAATAGTCAAAGAACTAACTCATGATTCTGTACTCATTTTTTAAAATGTTTGTAAAGGTTGAGGTAAATTCAGTGACTTTCTCTGAAACAGAAATGAACACTGAAAACAGGTGAGAAATTGATGCTGGAAAATCTGGGTAGTAATTCCATGTTCTTTGATAAGTTGCCATCATAGAGGTCAGAGAACAAATCAGTTAAGTGAAAGTAATGCTATTTTCTGTGTACCTTGTTCTGTATCATCTGTAAAATTGAACTGGATAAAGTGTTTGGGCTGGGAACAGAGCTTTGTGTTAAGGTTTCTAAGCTAATCATTTTACTATTTTTGGTTGTTGTTGACCTTATACACAAGAATGAGATCAATCTGTATTATATAAGAAAGGAACTGATAAATATTTATAAAATGACAAATTCGGACCACAGGCTTTCTTCACCTTTTATAGTATAGTAAGAAAATATCTCTTCTGGCATAGGGTCCATGTCCTATAATTTTGGGGCTTTTACCTCAAAGTGTGTTTCTGCTCTCTTTCTGTTGCATCAGTTTTCTTTGGAAATTGTTTTGTGCCTATACTTTATGTCTTATTTCCCTATGGTGGTAAAGAATTATGCCACAGTCAGTTTTATCGACATCCTTAGGTGAAAGAAAGGTGGCCGTCCACAGGGTGGAAGTGGAACTGAGTCATAACTGTTTGAGAGTCCTGTGAACGTGTGCATCTGGAGTGTGCTGCTGACTTGCTCTGGTTTAGTCTGTCATCTGGAAGTGCATCTCGAAAGCCCCCATTTGTTATGTAGTGATAGGGTGCGCGAAGCAGGACTTAGTTACCAATAGCTCTGTGGACTATGTCATGCCAATTACCGTAACATTTCCAAAGTATAAAAGATACTTCAGGCTTTTGCATGATATTTTGGGGTGAGTTCACACCTCAGCCTTTCTCCCAGCATACACTGAGCTGCCTTTTGGGGGAGCAATGGGATGGTTGGTCACCCATACGTGTTTTCTGTACATTTCAGAATAGAGTGCCTTAGCCAGGCCAGAGGTTTGCTTTGTGTTTCTGTTGACCAAAGTTACCTAGACCTGTAAGAGAAGTTTCTTTTCAGGTTTTGGTATGAAAAATGTCCTTTCTTGCTTGTCAGAAAATAATCCCCTATATTTGAGGGAGGCACAGGATAGAAAAGCTAGAAAATACCTGGATAGAGTAGGTTAATGCTGCCTTTTGTGATCCTTTAATAACATCACCTTAGTGCTGTGCACAGTTTAAATCTTACAATATAAATTGTCATTCCTCCACTTATATGTAATAATTATAGTTGATGGGTTTTAGTCTTAACGGTAATAGAGTGAATAATTTCCAAATAAAAACTAAATAATCTTCCTTGATATTTAATAATATCATGGTTAACATACTTTTAATTTTAATTTCAAAAGAAAGTTAAATGCTGATTTTAGTCTAGAATGTTACTACTACCACCAACATGTCATTTATTTTAATATAGAATTGTTGGGAAGATGAGTGTATGTCTAGAGTACCCAAATACTAAATTAGATATCAAAAGAATATTGGCCATGACCTGGAGCCTGGGCATTGGGGGAATATGCAAGGAAAAGGTGTATGTAATATCTACTTTAAGGGGTAAAGGGATCACCTTAATGCTAATGCCCTCAGGGCCCAGTGATTTAAATGTAATGCACAGTGTAAAATTGTTACAATTTAGCTCATCATTCCTCCCCTAATTTCAGATTCAAGTGTGAATTTGAAAGTTTCCTAAGTGTTAAATTTTCAAAGAATTAGTTTATTTTGTAGTCAGTCATAAAGCATTTGGAATGTACCTTGCTTTCCAAAGGAGACTTTGATTCTATAACCTATGGAGAATAAAAAGATAATATGAAGGGATTTGAATCAAAGGCTGCTAGAAGTCTATTTGTAACTCTTCCTCTTCAGTCTTCACCTGGGTTTCATTTTAACTAGCCACCGCCTGGGACAGAGATGCCCACTTACCGTGTTGCCCTAGATCTTGCCACATTCAAATCTCCTTGATTGCCTTAGTTGTCTTGTCTAGTCAAGGACTGGGGATGTGCCAGAGGGAGCAAAGTAAACCTGATGGGCTAGAACGTTTGACTTTGGGTCCCCAAATAAGCCAGAAACAGATCCAGACATTTTTGGTTGTGTTGATTCCTGTGTTCAGAGTGGCCTTTATCTTGACCTCAGTTCTGGACTTGATTGAACACACCCTATAGGACATCTGTGAAGTCAGACTAGAATTTTGTCCTGTGAGATTTCTTTGTAAGGTAGCCTGTCCTTTCTTGAACCCCCTGGGGGTGAATAACCTAATTAACTTACTAGACTGCCAGTACTAGAACCTTCCAGGAGTTTAAACTAGTAGTTGCATTTGAAGCACTCTGAGGTGTACATTTAACGTCACAATTTTAACAATAGAATGGTGTTAAATTATTCACTGTAAAACTTGAAAGTGTGAAGCTCTGCATTTTAGGAAGCTTAAATAGATTCTGATTTTCCTTTATTAATTATGAAATCCATGTGATTTGTATATTGTACTTTCCATCTTTGACAGTAGTTCAAATGACTGACATTGGCAGGCAGCTACTTTTAGGGTATATGGTAAATCATGGTTGTCTAACTTTTCCAGAGAAAGTGGCGATGTGCTTACTTTTTGCTTGTGTGGAGCCATGGGAATTGGATTTATTGGCTAGTTCATTTCCAGTGTTTCTACAGTGCAAAATAAATGTAACCATACTTTTAACCTGCATGCTGTAATATGCTTTGCTTTTTAGTAAACAAATATGCAAAAGATAGTAATCTGGCTGATTTTGTTTGTTTTTAATCAGGGGTCTGCTCTTTATTGGACAGATCTTAAAAGCTAATATTTAGGGTAGCAAAAGCAGTTTTGCCATTTGTAGCCTTCTCACAGGTGGCCTGAGCAAGGGGTTGTGTTGCATTTGGTCAGAAAGGGTTCCCAGAATTGGAAAGTAGCACGTGGACTGATGTTAGAATATTTTAATAAGGGCTTGTCTTCTTAGGAAAGTCCATTTGGACACAGCAGGAGTGTCTGGTCTTCCACAGACCATTCACATTGCCTTAGACTTCACAGAATCATTCCTAGAAAGCCAGACTAAATCACAGTGGTGCTGTTTTTAAAGCATGTGAGTTGGATCATGGCCATAGTGTACCTAATGCTACATTGAGATTAGAGACAGGTTTGAAGATGGAGTGGCGAGGTGCTATGGGTGCCTACTGGCTCTTTGGCTACAGTCTTTTCTTGAGCATTGTCTCTGGGTAACAATTAAAATTAGAATTAACTATTTTATTAAAACATACGCAGTTCTCCATGAATTCTAGCTTCTGGTATTCTTGACAAGCACTTTTTATTATCTAAAAAGTAAGTTCTTGACCAGGAACATGTTTAGTTAGTACTCGATATTACTAATCAGGAGCCTGTTTTAATCTTACAAGATCTATGAATGCTGCATTATAAATCTGTTTAAAATACTGGTATCATTCAGTATCAGACTTTGAGTTTAATAAGTACTATTTAAGACTGCCCCACAATATTAACAATTTTTGTAGGTTATTTTGTTTAGATAACTTACCCCATTAGAGCAGCCATTCAGGAGACGAAGACCCAGCTACATGTGTTATTTACTCATTCTGAAATGTGCCAAGAAAGCAGAATTTAGTATTATCTCCAAATTTCAACTTTTTAAAAAAAGTAGCAATTCCTCTGGGTAAAGGGGGAGGCAGTGAATAATTGCCCAGGTGTGCAGAGGTGTAAACTCCTTGCTGCCGTCTTCTCCCCTCCCCCTCCCTTGTAAAATAATAGTTTAAATTTGTAGCCAATTGTAGAAAAAGAATTGGATACTTTTCTGAGTAAGGTTTCATGCCCCCTGACTAAGAATAGGGGGCAAGAATCATGGCGGAATAAATTACTGAGTTGTTCTTGTTGCAGTTTGCTTTCTGTAGTATTCTGAAACAAAAGGACGGTCCCATCCCTTCTCAGGTACCTAGAAACAATACCACTCAAGCAACTGGAATATATTTGCTACAGATAGAATATATTAGAGAAGATGAAGAGGAGCACAAAATCTTATTTTCCTTTTCAAGTAGTTTAATTGAACATACTCGTAATCGGTCATCTAGGACTTGCTGTGTTCATAGTAAATAATGTAGCATTTATTTTGTCTGGTTATGTGTGGTGTGTGTATATACATATTTAATATGTACACATGTATTCTCTGTGCATATATATGTATGATATATTCATATATACATGCAGTCTCCTCTTGATTATCAGCGAAGTGGTGAGCCCTCAACGCACTTTCTTCATGTTGACTTAGTCTGCATGCAGCCCCTAACTCCTGAAGCCTCTCCTTCATCTGGAGCCACAGTCTTTCCTCTTCTAGCTCATCTCAGTCCCCAGGAAAGGCCCTTGAAATAAGTCCCTTTCTAATTCCCTTTCACCAGGGACTGTGTGAGCCAGAAAGACAGTGTTTTTGGAAAGGTGTCTGAGGCTTCTGGGTCTGAAGGAGATTGGGGCCCATCCCTGGCCGGAAGGCAGCTCGGAGCTATAGTGCTCCTGGGTTTGTTGGGGGAGAAATCTAGGTCTTGCACAAGTGGGGCTTCACAGCTTGCTTAAATTCCTTAGGAATGTTGCAAAATCTTAGATTAGCCTTTGACATACAAGTAGAGTACAACCATGTATTTTGCCGATATTTTTGCATCATCGGTATTGCTGTTCCCCATCGCTAGCCCAGATAATCAAGACCTGACTGTTTCTTGCCACTGGATTCCAGAAGCCTTGTCCTTTCAACTGGATTTATGTTTATTTCTGCTGCTGTGAAACCCAAAAGTAATGCAGTAGGTTTTAATTTAAAATTGTTTAATTCTATTATTGATAAATATTTATTGTAATAAAAGTAAAGAGTAAATAATTTTTAAATCCTTTCAGTTGTTTTCAGACTGTCTTCTTTGTTTTTCCTTAGTAGGTGCAAAACGGGAGGGAGCTAGGGGGGGAAAATGTTCAGCCAGTTGTCTCAGAAAATCATTGCTTGTTTTAAAGCAAAACATTAAAAGGATTTTTTTGTTTTTTTAAAGAGAGATCGGGGGAAAAGGAGAAACATCTGTAACAAAAATTAATTAATAAAAAAAAAAAAGAGAGAGAGATCAGCCTGCTTGTTCCTGGGTATTCTAGAATCCTGAGACTTGTTTCAGAAAGCAGGTGGCACTAAAAACTATTCATAACGTACTGTTCTCGACTCCCCCAGGACTGGGTAATGGACAATATATAATAATAACTGGCTCACACTGAAATTAGTTTGTAAGGTGGTTGTTTCATACTCAAAAACATTTTCCCATAGAAAGAGTGTTCATACATGGCGTTAATTTTCCAGGCTAATTCCACAAGAACCCAATAACCCACTCTTAATACCCCCAAACTATAGTATATAAACCATAAGTTCTTATAAAAACTCTGATTTTCTAACATTGCTTCTGAGAATTATTTCCTTTTTTAATTATTTTTATTTTTTTTTTTGTTAATCCTCACCCAAGGATGTTTTTCCATTGATTTTCTGGATAGAGTGGAAGGGAGAGAGAGAGGGAGAGAAACATTGATGTGAGAAAGACACATCAACTGGTGCCTCCTGCACGACCCCGACTGGGGCCGGGGATCGAACCAGCAACCCAGGCACGTGCCCTTGACTGGGAATCGAACCTGTGTCTCTTCAGTCTGATGCTCTAACCGCCAAGCCAAACCTGCCAGGGCTATTTCCTATTTTTTACATCAGAATTGATCTCCCAGCTCTGATAGTGGGCATTTTTTAAAAATTTGAAGAAGGTGAAAGAATAAATGTCCCATATTTTAACCCAGGCTCATTGTCCAGTTGTGTGCTGTTAATCCTCTGCCCTCCCAACTTCTTGGTTGCCCTAGCAGTTACCCCCTCACTTCTGTCTGCAAATCTAAATGCCTAGCAAGTACCTGACACGTGGCAGGTATGTCTGAGGTAACCACACTTGGGGTCTAAATTTAAAAGACCCAGTGCCCCTAAAGTGTCTTGCTCCTTTTTCTGCTCTCTCATCTTTCCTCTCTGCTCACAAATCTTCTGAAAGAACACATTATAACTGCTCCTTCCATTTTTCTTCCTACTTTCATTCTGAAAGTTTCTCAGGACCTCCCAAACTATTAATACAATGACTGTTTCTTAGTCATGTTCAGACTTTGACCCCAGGGCAAGTTACTTATTTTTCTAACCCTCAATTTCCTTATAATGTAAAATGGGATTGTTAATATTACCACAGCTGTATTACATGTTATGAATAATGCATGTGGAGTGTTTAGCACAGTGGGTGGTTTGAGGTAGGTGCTTGGTTTCTACTAATACCTAGTTCTCAATTTTTACTTCTGAACTTTCCCTTAAGCCTTATGACCTGCTTATGACTTCCCCTTTTCCCTTCTCTATTTCCTCTATACCTTAGGCAATGCGTGGATATGATGGTGAGGCAGTTCTAAAAATAACTAAAACTGAATAAAACAAGATTGCTTTCTGAGAATCTATTAGTAAAATTCACACCAACTGGGAGATAGGAATAAACCAAAAAAATTATGTAAATGTTTGATGAATACACAAACCCCAATTAAGGTGACTTAGTGTACATTATGGATGTAGAATTAAGTGTGGGACTTGACTTAGTATGCTAAAATCTAATCAATGTAACATTCTTTTTCTGGAAAAAGACTATAAGCTGAAGGTGGATGGCCAACCTGTAGCATAGCAGAGCAAGCCTGCATAGCTTTTATCACCCAAAACTTACCTAGGGATGGGGGTGCCATGCCCCAAGGACTCGACCTATTTAGTCTGTGGCAAGTCATACCCATGTGGTCCCCTGAGTTCATTATAGTAAACTGTATACATCATCAAGAAACTTCCTAATTATAGTTTGATTCCCTTTGTAGATCAACCACAGAATGTGCTGGTCACAAGTCATAAACACATATATGCCCTGTTGTAGTTTCTTGCTCAAATTAGTTTAGTGTATTCTCTGTATGTTTTTCTTTCATGGGCTTATTAATATAAGTCATTTCTCAAAAGCAAGTCTGCTTTTGGAATATTGGCTACCAGTTGAGGACCAGACTCTGGAAGCTAGTGAATTGTCAAGGTGGACATCATATACATCCCTCCCCACAAACCTCTCATTCCACTACTCTTGTCTGCTGCAGCCTCATCTCCTGTCACCACTTTTTAAAAAAAATAATAAATGAATAAATAAACTTTATTTTTTATTACATCAAAAGTGATTTGTGTGCTTTGTAAAATTTTTAGAGTACAGAATGAAAATCACCCATAGACCTAACCCCCAGAGATACCAACTGATGTTCTTTCCTCATTTTTCTTGTGTACATGCTACGTATGTTACAAATAAAACTGGCATCATCCTCTACATACTGTGCTGTGTTCCCTTCCTCTTTAATATATCTTGGGTGTCTTTCTAGGTGAGATTCAGTCTTAGTGGTTTCATTGTTTTTGATCTCATGAAGGCTTAATCAGTTCCTCTACTGATGGATTTTAGGTCATATCTAGTTTTAATATTACAAATAACTGCAGTGAGCATACAGATACATCTGTGTACCTTTCTTTCATTTGAAAAATATTTGTTGAGCACTCACTACATGTCAGGTATTGCACTAGGTGCTATATGAAGAGTGATTAATAAAGCCGAATGATTTTGACCCATAGAGCTGTAGCCTAGACTCATTATCTTTCTAGGATAATTCTTATAGGTAGAATTGCCTAGTCAATGCATAGACTTATTCAGACTTTTTTTTTAAATCCTCACCTGAGGACATTTTTGCATTTATCTTCAGGTAGAGTGGGAGGGAGAGAGGGGAGAAGAGAGAGCGAGACACATCGACTGGTTGTCTGGTTGCCACCCACACGACCCCAACCGGTGCGGGAACAAACTACAACCGAGGTACCTGCCCTTAGTGGGAACCGAACCCGTGTCTCTCTGGTCCATGGGCCGACGCTCTAACCGCTGAGCCAAACTGGCCAGGGCTTATTCAGACTTTTTAAAAAATATGTTTTCATTGACTTTTTAGAGAGGAACGGAAAAAGAGAAACATCGATCGGCTGCCTCCTGCAGGCCCGTGGGACTATGCTCAATCCACTGAGCCACACTGGCGGGGCTACTTATTCAAACTATTAATAGACATTGGCAAGCTGTCCTAAAAGGTGTTTTTCCACATCTGTAATTGAGGCTGTCTGTGACCACACAAGGAAGACCACCTTCTGGCTGGTTGGAAGATGGCTGGAGAGAGCCAGGAAAGGAGACTAGCTTGGGGCTTTCATTGTGGTTAGGGGGTAGGGCTGGGATGATGGTACCCAGCTCACACTGGAAACTCCTTTCAGCTCCAAAGGAGAGAACACCTAGCCCCTCCCCCCCCTTTTAAAATCAGCTGCCCAGATGTGGAGCAGAGGAGAAGAATGAGGCTTAAAAACTGTCAGCAATCAAACAGCAAAAAAGGGTGAATCCTTATCTTTCTAGAATGAGATATCTGAGGATGGTTTTAGGGCCAATTACCTTTTGGTCAATCTTCATGGGATTTTATCTCTTTTGTAATAGCTGATTCCCACTGACTTTCATGGCTGCCTACTCCCAGCTGTACAAATGTTCACACTTGTTTCTCTTCTCCCAGATAGTGGAAACATGGTCCAGGACCTGGAAAGAGTTCATAGTCAGAACACTACCTTTGATTCTGGGGCCCCTGGGGAAGTTTGAGGCTTGAGGTTACAACCACAGGGGAGTGATTTGCTAGAGGGCCCAAACATACTACTCCTTCCCCCATTCCACCCTTCACCACCAGATATGGGACAAGGATCCAGGCAGCTATTGGGACTCTTGGTGCTCCAAGATTTTGGCACTCCTAAATCTCTCTACTACTTGCAGACTTGGAAAAATTAATTAAAAAAACAACAAAACAAAAATACCCCAAAACTCCATTTGCCTCTGGGTATTTCTTATTCACGAAGGGTTTGTCTTCTTTGGCCTCACTGTTGCCTGTGAGTTAAGTAGGCAGACAGTACCATATAACAGTTGAGAAAATGGTCCTCAAGTAGTTGTGACTTATCCAAGATTGCAGGGCAGTCTAGGACTAGGACCTGCTTTTTCTCACTAACTCCAGTGCCCCTTCCAGGGTTTTCCCCAGGCCAATGTGACAAGGCCCTGTCAACTGTTATACAATTTGTTTTTAAAAGGGCTTTAATTCTTAATAAAAATACTATTTTGTTGACATTGAGACACAAAAAAACACCCAGGAAATAGTGCTTTTTCAAGGGATAGTGTTTCCTTGAGAGTTTAATTGTCCTCTACCTTTAACTTACTCCTCTCCTCCCATCCCCCTGGTACGATTTCCCTCTGCTCCCCCTTTCCTCTTTCTGTAAGGTGGTGATGGTGGGATTGTCCATGGTTTTAGCCCTACTGAAAATGGCTACAGAAAACAATAATCCCTTACTGGGTAAAACTTTATTGATAGCATGGAGTTTCACATTCTAGGGGAGATGGGGCCCCATGCAGGCCCCATGTAGGAGCTCAAAAATGAATGATGAATAGATGGATGCAATATACTTTAAGCTTTCCAATGAGGCAATAAACTCAGAGCGGACCTATTAATCTATACTCTATGAGGAAAGGACAATACCCATACCCTTAGCACAGTGCTTGGCACTGAGGTGCTCAATAATATTTGATGAATTTGAGGAATATTCATACGATGATAAATTAGTCATCAGAGTCAGTGAGGGATGAACCACAACTTGGTCCAGCTCTTCAGTCTTCCGGTCTGCGCTAATATGACTGGGCCTTCGTGGGGGCTCAAGATAGTACATCCTACCTGCAGGAGGGAGAATACACCCCAACGCTGGGACACAGCGCTCGGAATGGTGGTGGGCGGGGCCTGAGCTGCGCGCGCAATCACTCCAGCGGGGTGATTTCCTGGCAACGACTTGTTGTTAGCAACCGACGGTGGTCCTGCCCTCTTCTTGGCGGAGCTGGGAAGCACCCGCCATGAATCCGTCGGCATCCCTGGGGATCCTAGAGGAGAAGGAGGAGGAACACTTAACCGCTCCGATTCTCGGGCCCTCGATCCATTCCGATAACCCTCAGGAACGGATTCAGGCCCGGCGCCTCCGCATCGCGGCGCGCCTGGATGCCCGGAGGCGGTGAGCGGGGGCTGGGCCGGCCGCCGCGGAGCGCCCCGGGGTGTTCCGGAGGAGTGGAAGGGGAGAGTTAGGGTTCGGAGCCCTAGCAGTGAGAGGCCTGAATGCCCTGTGTGTGTGAGGACCTTTAAATTTAAAAAAATAATAATAAATTTATTGATTGATTTTAGAGAGAGAGGGAGGGCTAGACAAACATGATTTGTTGTTCCACTTTTTTGTTTGTTTGTTAATTGACTTTAGAAAGAGAGAAGGAGAGAAACATTGCCTGTTGCTCCAGTTATTTATGCATTCATTGGTTGATTTTTTTTTTTTTTTAATCCTCACTGAGGACATTTTTGCATTTATCTTGAGGCAGAGCAGGAGGGAGAGAGGGGGGAAGAGAGAGAGAGAAACATCCATGTGAAAGAGACACATGGAGTGTCTGCCACCCATACGACCCCAATCGGGGCCGGGGACAAACTGCAACCGAGGTATATGCCCTTAGCAGGAACCGAACCCGGGCCTCTCTGGTCCTCGGGCCAACGCTCCCACCGCTGAGCCAAACCGGCCAGGGCATTGGTTGATTCTTGTATGTGTCCTGATCAGGGATGGAACCCACAACCTTGGCATATCTGGACATGCTCTGACCAACTAAGGGCCTTGTTTCTTTCTTCTTCTTTTTTTTAATCCTCACCCGAAGATACTTTTGCATTTATCTTCAGATAGAACAGAAGGGAGAGAGGGAGGAAGAGAGAGAGAGAAACATCGATGTGAGAGAGACACAACAGGTTGTCGCCACCCACACGAGCCCAACCTGGCCGGGGACAAACTGCAACCCAGTTATGTGCCCTTAGCGGGAACCGAACCCGGAACTATCTGGTCTACCGGCCAACGCTCTAACCGCTGAGCCAAACCAGCCAGGGCAGGGCCTTGTTTCTTGATGAAATAGAAAACATTTCTTCCAGAAGTTTCAAGCAAAGTATGGGATATTAAGACATTCAACACACTAAAGTCAAAAACAGAAGCAATTATCCCTTCAACACTTTCATTGGGAGCCAGGTGCACCCGGCACTGTAGGCAATACACCGCAATGCAGGCCATCCATGAGCTGCCCTCAGAGGTCTGTTTCCCCTGCCCTCCCGGCCAGCCTTCCTTCCACAAGTATTTAGCCAGCCAGTGGCCTGCAGCTACCGCTTCTGCTGGCCTCTGGCTTATCTGCTTGTGTGAGACACACCCTCATTCCTAAAGTATCTGAGACTGATAACCTTATTCCTTTCAGGCCAGGGTTGCCACGCCTATCCATTCACAGACACTGTGGACTGTCAAAGGGGGTGCCAAGAGGCACCTGAGTGATTCCCTGAATTCTTTAATGCCCTCACTGTGTAACAGCATTGTACTTTGACCTGCTGGTCAGGGTCAGCTGCCCCACCAAGATGATGACTTCCCTTCTTATCTGCTGGCCACTGGACACAAGGGGCCCTAAGTGGTGTGGCTGTGTTCCAACAAAGCTTTAGTTAATGGACACTGAAGTGTGAATTTCATATAATGTTTGTGCCACACAATTTTTGTCATATTTTTATCTTTTCCCCCCTAAATTAATAAACTTCATTTCTTTTAGAGCAGTTTTAGGTTTATAGAAAAATCAAGTGGAAAGTACAGAGTTTTCCCATGTACCTCCTGCCCCCACCCATGTATAACCTCTCACACTAGCAACATCTCCCACTAGAGTGGTACATTTGTTATAATTAATGAACCTCATTGACACGTCATTGTCAGCCAAAGTCCATAGTTTACATTGTGATTCACTCTTGGTGTTCTGTGGATTTTGACAACTATATAATGGCATGTATCCACCATTATAGTATTGTACTATATGATTTCACTGCCTTAAAAATCCGGTGCTCTGCCTATTCACCCTGATCTTTTTTTTTAAAGCCATTTAAAAATGTAAAAATTATTCTTCACATGTGAGCCATAAAAAACAGGTGGGTCACATTTGTCCCACAGGCCATATTGCCAACCCTGATGTGATTAATCACTGTGATGTTCTGTGGGAGATCCAGATGGTCCTGATCTATTCAGACTATATTTGGACAGAGATCAGGAGAATTAACATTACCCTGTGAGTGTGAATATGTATTATCGTCAACCTTTGAAATCTTTTCTAGTCTGATAGGAGAGTAATGATACCTTACAGAGTTTTCAGTTTCATTTCTCTGGTTATATGTGAAGTGAAAAATATTTTTAAATGTCGATTTGCCATTTGTATTTCTCCTGTGAATTGCCTGTTCACATTCTTTGCCAATTTTTCGATTGGTTATGTTGTCTTTTTTTGTATTGATTCGAAGGAGGCTTTTCTATTTTATAGAGAGCAAAACTTTGTCAGATATCTTTTACCAGTTTATCCCTTGACTTTCAAGGATAAAATTTAAAATTTTTAGGAAGTAAATCTTTCAATTTCCCCCCTAATTTTGGTATTATTCTCTCTCCTGTATTTACTTCCAGTGTTTTATGATTGTGTTTTTTTAGTATCTAAATTCTTAACCATGTGGTAAACATTTTTGTATATGGTGTGAAGTCCCATGGAACTTTTAAATATAGAATTTAAGTACTAGAAATAACTTCAGTTTCCCTATTATTTTCCATCACAGGGAAGCGCTTGGAGAATATTTAGATGGGAAGAAGGAGAGTGAGGAGGATCAAAGCAAGAGCTATAAACAGAAAGAAGAAAGCAGATTGGTATGAACTGGGTAGCAAATGGGTCCTGCCAGTCCTGTGAGACTAGAGACCTGGGTGTGATGTCGTGGTGTTTGTATGTAGACTGTAAGAAACTCAGTAAGATGGAAGCTCCATAAAGATCCTATTTCCTGTCTCTAGGCAGGACTGAATTGGCATCTTTCCCATTTGGGGAGCTCTCGAGGAATGAGCTCTCATATTATAGTTTCTTGTATTGATGCTGCCTTTTCTTTGCTCATACACTTTTATTTATTTATTTTTAATCCT
Organism: Tadarida brasiliensis; assembly: GCA_030848825.1. Classification (NCBI taxonomy): domain Eukaryota; kingdom Metazoa; phylum Chordata; class Mammalia; order Chiroptera; family Molossidae; genus Tadarida; species Tadarida brasiliensis. Next base: position 63,099,690 of record CM061270.1, on the reverse strand, counting down.
CACCTGAGGACATTTTTTCTATTTATCATCAGATAGAGTGGGAGGAGGGGAGGGAGAGAGAGAGAGAAAGACATCGATGTGAGAGAGACGCATCGATTGGTTGCCTCCCACACGACCTGACCAGGGCCGGGGATGAACCGCAACTGAGGTACGTGCCCTTGACCGGAATCGAACCCACAACTCAGGTCCACCGGCCCATGCCCTAACCGCTGAACCAAACTGACCAGGGCTGCTCATACACTTTTAATGGCATTCACTATACATAGGATAAAGTCCAAATAATTTAGCCTGACATTCGAGCTTTTGTAGTTTGTTCCCATCTTAACTTTCCGATCTCCCCTCCCATTGTTACCTAATTTGGGCCTTCCACTTGGGCTAGGCTGATCCACTTGCTCACCCCCGGTGGCTTTGTTCCTTCTGCTCTGTGCCTCTGACCATCTGGAATGCCAAGCGCCTCCCCTCCCCTCTTCTTCCGATTTCTCATCTCCTCCTCCCACCCCTTCTGTCTTTAGGTTACCTTCTCAGACTTTAAGACCATCTAAGTCCCAACCCGTCGGTGAGTTCCTCCGCAACCCAGGCTGAACTCCTGTAATTCACACATTGACCACTTCTTGTCTGTAGAATTCATTTCATTTTGGATAGTTTTCTGCCTTGTATGGCTTTTCAAATGTGTGTGTATGCAGTGTCCCCAATGAAACTGTAAGCTCTATGAGAGTGAGAGCCTCTTTGAGAACCTGTGGAGTAGGGAATAGCTTGTACTCAGTAAACACTAAAAAGAAAACCATCAATTGCTCTCCCATGGCAATGACAGGGCTCCTGGATATTTAATAAAGGACTTGGACCAAGAGGGGCTGGAGGAATGAAAGTGCCAGTTCAAAACAGCAAGTTGGACTAGCAAAGTGCCACATTTAATTAATTGTGAAATGAGCTGTATAGACAGTGATACTGTAAGAATTGAGATATGGAAAATTACTCACTAAGCTGGCCTGGTCAGGTATGGTTATGTGGAGAAAGTGGAATCTAAGCTGGGTCTTAGAAAAATAGGTGGGATTTATAAAAGTGGAGAGGAGAGAACTCATTTCTGGCAGAAATTAAAGTTTATTTACTGGGAGGAAAAATAATCAAGCTACTGAAATATTATTATAGAGAATAGATATATATAGAGAGAGATAATTGAGTAACCTATACTGTACTGTGTCAAGGAGAAGATATGGAAAGAATTTTGAGCTGCTGTGGTTTCTCGGTCCAGACTTGTTGCCTGTTGTGAAGTACAGGAGTTATGTCACCTCTTTGTACCTGGGTTTCTTCATCTAAAGGGTTGGTGATCTCTGAGCACTTCTGTGTAGGAAAAGAAGGATATTATATATAATCTTGAAAATACTGTTATCATTTATACTGATACGAACTTGGAAATACTGATATATACTTCATCCTGAGCACACTTTGAGTGTAATGTAAACACAAAAGGATAATATTGTTTTCATCAGCAGCTTGTCAGGGTTCCTATCACTTAGGACTGAAGTCTGAAATGCATTGGCACCAAGAAGAAATGTATAAAAAAATGCTACTTTCCTCAGTATCAAGGTATTAATCACCAGTTCTGCCCTAAGACCTGGGCAGGAGGGGCCCCTGCCCTCGGCCCTGCACCTTATCAATCGTTTTTTAGGGGCAATTCTTTTTGTTTCCTGTTTAATCTTCATCTCTTCCAAGTTTATGAAGATATTCTTCCATATTTCCTCTACTGGAAGAATGAAAACCATTGTACTGTTTATATTTTGGTCTATATCTGTCTGGAATTATTGTACTGTTTACATTTTGGTCTATAATCTTTCTGGAATTCTTCTACTGTTTACATTTTTGTCTAAAATCTATCTAGAATTGATTTTAGTGTATAGTATAAAGGTAGGGCTCAAGGTTTTTAAAAATCCGTGTGGATTTTTAATTGACCCAGCACCATTTATTGAAAAGGTCATCCGTTCTCCACAGAATTAAAGTGCACCTTTGTTGCGAATCAGATCATATATATGTGTTTGTTTCTAAATTCTCTATTCTGTTCCATTTCTCTATTTGTCTGTCTTTGTGCCAATCCCACACTATTTTAATCACTGTGGCTTTATGATAGGTCTTACTATCTGGTAGGGTAAGTCTTCCAACTTTGTTGTCCTTCAAGATTGTCTTGGCTAGTTTTGACCCTTTGCATTTCCACATACATTTTAGAATCAGTTTGCCCATTTCCACCAAAAAAACATGCTGGGGTTTTAATTAAGATTGGGTTGAATCTAGAGATCAATTTGGGAAAGAACTAATATCTTACCTATATCAAGATTTACAATCCATGAATATAAAATATTCCTCCATTTATTTGGGTATTCTTTAATTTTGCTCAGCAAAATGTTTTATAGTTTTTATTAAGGTGATAGTTTTTCATTATTGATGTGTAAAAGTACGATTGATTTTTATATATTGACCTGATATTCAGCAACTTTGTCAAATTCACTTAAAAAAATATTTTTCCTTTATTGATTTTAGAGAAAGAGGAAAGGAGAGGGAGAGAGAGATAGAAACATCAATGAGAGAGAACATCGATTGGCTGCCTCCTGCATGCCCCCCACTGAGGACTGGGCCCACAACCTGGGCATGTGCCCTGATCAGGAATCGAACCAACCACCTCTTGGTGCATGGGTCGATGCTCAACCACTGAGCCACACCAGCCGGGCAACTGTAACATTTTCTATTTTATTTTGAGTCTTAAGTACTTGATTTAGAAATTTCTGATGTTTACATTGTCTGAATAGAAAATAGAAAATTGTGCTCGCTTCGGCAGCACATATACTAAAATTGGAATGATACAGGGAAGATTAGCATGGCCCCTGCGCAAGGATGACACGCAAATTCGTGAAGCGTTCCATATTTAAAAAAAAAAAAAAAAGAAAATAGAAAATTGCTCAAAACTACAGTAATTGTTCAAAATTACTTCCCTGTACATGTAAAATCATTTGGTACAAGTGATAAAGCTGCAGGCTTTTTAAAAAGTCTGCAGTACCCAAGATATCTAGGTTTAAGGTCTGTTTTGTATTTATTAAAACTACATTTCAAAATTTCTATAGACTAGCGAGATGAAATAGAGTCTCTGATCATTTCAATGACTCCTTGGGATAAAGTCATTTACAAGTTCTAGGTTCCAAAATGAGAACTTGTAAGTTCCAAAACAGACTTGGAAAACCTTAGGCATAACGTAAGGATACCTGAACTTTTTGGTGAAACTATGACATCACAAAAATGCCTGGAGTGAGATACTGAATGTGGAATTTACAAAGAGGTATTAGAAGGGAGGTACCAACAGCAAAATTCCTGAGCCCATTAAGGGGGAGGGCAGTGCACTCAGCTGCAGTTCTCTCCTGTATTAGGACCCCTTGAAACAAAAGATCCCACATTACATTAGTTTAAATAAGGTAGAAGCTTATTTTTCTGCCTCACGTAATAGTCCAGGGCTGACACGCAGGCTCCTCAATATTGGGCCCTCACTTCCTTTTGCTCGTCACCTGCTTATCATGTCGTACTTTAGCACCACATTTCAGCCTGGGAGGAGGGGGAAACGGGGGCTGCAGAAGGTACACCTTTTTCCTTCAAGGCACAATTCAGAAGTGGCACATATCTGTTCTGCTTATGCGCTATTATTGATCAGGCCATTCTAGCTGCAAGGGAGTTTGGGACATGTCTCTATTTTGGGGGATCAGATGCCCACCTAAAATTTGGGTGTTCGATTACCAAAAGAAGAGGAGAACATGAACATGGGAGGACAACTGTTACTGTCTGCCTCACCTCCCCAGCTGAGAGTCTTAGAAAGGATCCTGGCAGTGTCAGTCACTTGGAGGTCTACTGGGAAAGCATTTGTACCGAGAGCGCATGTCCATACTAGTTGGCTGATCCCTACTCTGAGAATGACCTCAAGTGCATCCAGAATTGCAGAGTACTATTGAATTGTAAGATATGACATCACATCACAAGTGTCCTGATGGAAATGGGCTGCTATATAGATGCTATTCTAAACATCTTAATGTAAAAAAAAAAAAAAAAGAATTTAAAAAAAGAAAAACAAAAAAGCCTTAAGGTAGCTTTTGATTCCTATTTGGGTGGATAGAAGAGTTACCAACAGTTGTGCAAAGTATTTCTAATTTTATAAATTCTTTTAAAGTTATAAGTTCATAGTTCCTTATAAACAGTTGTATAAATTTTATAAATATATAAATTCTTTATAAAGTGTTCTAACATTATAAGTTCTTCTTGGTTTTCAGAAATTGGTTAAACTGCTGCTCTGTGGCACCGAGTTGGTGACAAATATCCAGGTGGCTACAGATATCAGAGAGATCCACAGGAGAGTTGAAGAAGAGGAGATAAAGCGTCAGAGGTGAGGAGCCCCCTGCTCCGAAGCCTGGTGGATGTGTAGATGTCTCCTCTGTCGGTCCCTGAGTTCTCCCCAATCATTGGAAAGTGGCTTTGTCAAACTTAGTCTAGTAAAATCTTTTCCCTCCCTCCTGGCTTTCCTCCCTTCCTCTTCCGTTTCTCAACTCTTTCATTCCTGATAATGTGCCCAGCCTGTGTGGATAGAAAGAGGAGTGAACGTAACCTCTGCGCTTGATGTCTAATCAGATAGACATGGGAACACCCAACCACGGTTTGTGTTAAAATGAAGGTTATGTGTAAAGAGTTGTGGAAACATGTATGAGGAGGCCTCTAATTCTCTCTGGAGAGACTGTAGAGGAAACTCTCCAGGCAAAGTGACATCTGAGTTGGGCTGTAAAGGGTGAATAGGAATTTGAGGAGTGGGCATTTTAGGCAGAGGGAACAGCTTGTGCAGAGGCATAGATCACATGATATGCTTGGGAATGGCACGATAGTGAAGGATGTATGGGCAGGGGTTTGGGGGATGCAAAGAGATGAGGCTAAGAAGGTCAGTTGGGCTGTCCATGAGAATGACCAGGCCCATAAACATCTCAGGTATTAAAGAATAGTAAAGACTCCACGCTTGACGCACAGCGGGTCAGCAGGATCACAGGAACCCTTGGCAGACCTTCAGCTCCAGTTCTCATCAGGAAGGCTGCCATGCACACCTATCTTCCCTGGTCTCAGGTTGTCCAACAGTCTGTAGTTCAATTAGAAGAGCAACCCACCTGACCATTTTAGCCCATCTCGGCATATTCACACACAGTACGATTTGAACAACAATATTTTTAGTTGTTCAGCATAAGTAGTTCCCCCATTGGCAACTTTACCACCTTTATTAGTATATAATTGGTGACTTTATTCTTGAGACTTTCCACTGACTGTCATGGGCTGTACCAGGTACTGAATTGGCTGGTCCCCCGCAGGGTCAGCTTGTAAAAGGCCCCGAGTGCCAGGCCAAGGAGTCAGGCTTCGTCCTGGAGCCACTGAGGACAAATGGAAGCGTTGAAGTGGCAGAGTTGCAAGGTAAATGTGGATTTTAGAAAGATGACCTGATGGCTGTTTCTCATTTTTTGAAGAAGAAATTCAATGGAAATATAATAGGTATTGTGTGTCCTAGCTTGGAAAGTGGGAAGAAGAGAGGGGATCACAAGATGATTAAGTTGTGATTCCTGTCCTTCAGGGGGTCTGCACACTTGTTTGGTGACAGTCTCATAGAAGTGTAGTCTGTTAGAGTAGGGGCAGAGTCTCTGGCACGTGCCCCAGCCCCTGTTCTCAGAAGGGGGGGGCCTCATATCTCAGCCCTATGGCCTTCCTTCAACCCAAGCCCATCCTTAGTATAATCCATCAGGTAGTTTCTTCGGGATTTCTGAGAAGACCATCCCTGTTTTCTATTGCTAATGGTGGAGTTTCCTTACTTGTACATTCCAGTGGACATTTGTTGATAATTTGGGAGGGGAATGGCCAGACACTTGAGGTCATGTTGATAATGACAGTGAATCACATGAGTAGCATTTGTTAATTGACTGTGCTGAGCATCATCTTATTTAACCCTGGTGACAGCCATGTGAAGGGAGATACTTTCATCCTCTCCATTTTTTGGATGAGAAGAATGAGGCTTGCTGAGGTCAAGTAACTTCTCTAAAGTTGAGTGTCAGTAGCAAAGCCAGGACTTGAACACAAACTATGTAACTTCGGGGACCAAGTATTTAACTACTGTGTATCACCATTTACTCAGGAGTGAACTCTTGATCCACATATGTGTGTAGCTTTACTGTTGATCTGTTTTTGTTATGTGTCCTTTGTTTATTTGGTCTCAGTTATTTATAGTCAAGCATTAAACTAAAAGGAAATTTCTCAGAGCCTGGTTTGGTTTTGGGTGGGTGTGTCTGGAGGCAGCGCTTGGTAACCAGACCCTGTACTGTAGACTCTGGAGGACCTGCCTGCTCTGTTGTGTTGTAGACCCTGGAGGACCTGCCTGCTCTGTTGTGTTGTAGACTCTGGAGGACCTGCCTGCTCTGTTGTATTGTAGAACCTGGAGGACCTGCCTGCTCTGTTGTATTGTAGAACCTGGAGGACCTGCCTGCTCTGTTGTACTGTACACTCTGGAGGACCTGCCTGCCCTGTTGTATTGTAGAGCCTGGAGGACCTGCCTGCTCTGTTTTATTGTAGAGCCTGGAGGACCTGCCTGCTCTGTTGTATTGTAGAGCCTGGAGGACCTGCCTGCTCTGTTGTACTGTACACTCTGGAGGACCTGCCTGCTCTGTTGTATTGTAGAGCCTGGAGGACCTGCCTGCTCTGTTGTATTGTAGAGCCTGGAGGACCTGCCTGCTCTGTTGTATTGTAGAGCCTGGAGGACCTGCCTGCTCTGTTGTACTGTACACTCTGGATGACCTGCCTGCTCTGTTGTGTTGTAGACTCTGGAGGACCTGCCTGCTCTGTTGTACTGTACACTCTGGATGACCTGCCTGCTCTGTTGTGTTGTAGACTCTGGAGGACCTGCCTGCTCTGTTGGAAGGCAGAATTGGAAACGGAGCTGGCATGGCCTGCATGTTTGTATTTACAGGCTTGAAAAACTGGAGAATGAAGTCAAGACCAGCCAGGACAAATTTGATGAAATCACTGCCAAATGGGAGGAGGGTAAACAGAAGAGAATTCCCCAGGACCTGTGGGAAATGCTCAACACCCAGCAGGTGCACTGCGCTGGGCTCATAGAAGATAAGAACAAGCTTATCAACGATTTACAGCAGGCAAGAAGCCCAGGTCATTCCATGCCAGCCAGGTGGGATCTGGCCGGGGGTTTAACTGGGTTATTGGTTGGCTTCTCCTGAATGGAAAAAGGTGGAGGCCTTACTTCAGGCCTCAGAGTGCTGCACAGCTCAGGCAATCGGCGTTTGACCAGAAGAAAAAGCTGTGTAGTGATTTTAGAGTGATGGGCTTCCCAATAGAAACATGTCCTTTCATAGCAAATTTCCAATTCCTTGTAGTTAAGGAATGGGACTTGTCTGCAGGGGGTATGTCCCCATGCTGGAACCTGGACACTAATTGCTCAGCTGGCATACCAGCCTGTGCCGCCATCCGCCTGGGCCTTCTCCGACTCTCCTGAGGCCACTTTCTCCTTGTGCGACTGTAATTCCTAGTGGTCACAGATGCTGATGAGAGGGGTCCAGGGGGCGTGTGCTTCTGTCTCAGTTTGTCACCAACCTTTGACATGCTCTTTTCTAGGAGTTAAAAATAAAGGACGACCAGTACGTGAAGGATTTGAAGAAGCAGTCAGAAGACATCTGCCTGCTCCTGGAGAGGATGGAGGAACAAGTGAAGAATGTAATGAAAAACTTTCGTCAGGAGCTCAACCACATTGAGGTAATGGTGCAAGAGACCTGCTTTCTGCCCTGGGAGGAGGGCTGGGTCTGTCCCAACCACCTGACGAGGGTCCCAGGTGTCTTGGTCCTCCGCTTCCTGCCTCTTCTCTGGGATTTCATTGGTTTAGTTACTTATTAAACAAATACTCATCAAGTGTCTGCTATTGCCAGGCACTGTACCAGGGGCTGGGGATACAGCGATGAGCAAAACAAGGTCCTCGACGAAGCCTATGCTCTAGTAGGAGAGAGCTAGACAACAAGCAGATACATTGCTAAATATATAATTTGACAGGTAGTGATAAGTGTTTCGAAAGAAAATAAAACTGGGTAAGTGCCAGGAACCAGCCTGGAGAGCAGAGTCCCTGAGTTCGAGTGGTGGGAATGAAGACGATGACTCAGATATGGGATCAGGAGGACTGTCCTCGGCAGAATCAGCCTCGATGTGCTTTATTACATGCCTTTTATACCTTACAGCAAAAGCTTAGTGATATAAGAAAACAGGATCTTCTTGATATAATGCCCAGGTTTACAACAATGCTGTATAGAATTAGTTTGCCTTGCGGATAACAGGAGCACCCAGGAACACCCAGGCCCACCCAGGAACACCCAGGCTGTTATCTCAGGTATTTCAAGGTACATTGGGTCACACTTAGCCCCGAGCTGCACAAACACAATGCAAGCCTAATTCCTTGAGATTGTGGGGGAGGTCGAGTCTCTGACTCAAGACCTCCAGGCTCTGTGGACTCTGTCAGACACATAGGACCTAGTACTGGCTCCCAACAGGTAAGGCTAAGAGGAGTGGAGGAGGGAGATCATTGCATAACCATTGTGTGTCTGATTTATTTAGGATAGTCAGGGATGGGGGATGGGAACAGGTAATGCTGAGCAGGACTCAGGACGCAGTACTTCGAACTTGAATGAAATATTAAATTGAAATTGAGACTTGGATCTTTCCAAAATGAAAGAGAGGCTAGAGGAAGGGCACCTTTCCCTTTGGGTTATTATAGACTCATTTCTGCATCCCAGGCCCACGCCTCGTGAGCTCCGTGCTGCTTTTGCTTCGTGGGAACCCCAACCACAGGATTGCACCAACCTGTCTTGGTTGAGTTGCATGCCAGGGATTGCCCTGTGACTGCCAACAAGGGCATTGGCCTTCCTCCAGCTCCCTGCCTCAGATATTGACTCAGCCACTGGACATGGGCACATTTTCTCTCTAAACTTGTGTGAAGTATAGTTTATATCACCAATTTCCATGCAGCTCCTTCCACATTTGTTTGGTTACATGAAACTTGGCGTGTCTGCACTTGGATTTGACTGTGTGGTTGATGAGAGGGCCCCTGACGGTTAGCTGTGGGCCCTTTGATACTGGGGGACCTGCCTGATAAGAACAGACACCGAGCCCTTTTCCTTCTTGGTCGTAGAAAGCATTTGAGGTGGAGCGGCAGGAGCTCCTGACCAGTAACAAGAAGAAATGGGAGCGGGCGCTGCAGGCTCACAACGCCAAAGAGGTAGGGGTGGGGTGGGGGAGGGGGTGGGGTGTCAGGGGCCATCTGTGGAGTCTGAGTGATTTCCACTGCAACTGGATACGCTGGCCTTTTTGTGTGTTGGGGAGGATTGCCGTGCAGACTCATTACTGCTCTTCACAGCTCATCAGTGTGGCCTTGCAGAGGCCGTTCTCCCTGGTCGTGGTGCCACCTTGGCAGCTCGCTGTGGGTTCCATGGTCCTGTCACATTCTCCTTTGTTTCCTCGGCATCTGCCTCAGCCATGGATATTTGTGACCCAAGAAAGTGTTTTAAGACACATGTTAAGCGGTGTGGAGTTATCACTTTATTTCAGAGACCTAAAGAACAAAGACATAACTTGACCAAGATGCAGTTTTGTTTTTTTTTTAGAAATACAATCATCTGACTTCAGGGTCTGTGCTTAATTTCTTTTTGTCTTCAGTTTATTTTTCAATTACAGTTGACATACAATTTTACATTAGCTTCAGGTGTACAACTAGTGAGTAGACATTTATAAACCTTATGAAGTGATTGCCCCATTAGGTCTAGTACCCTCCTGGCACCATACATCAGTTATTACAAGGTCACTGACTGTTCCCCATGCTGTGCTTTACATCCCCGTGTGCTTATTTCCTGATGGAGCATTCCCTGTGGGGTGTCCGGAGTAAGGACCCTGTTAAGCAGTACAAAGCCCTGGGGCACAGGGGCTTCTGAGCGCTGACAGACCCCTCCAGAGCCATGGCACTTTCAGGCGTCCTCTTTGTCACACTTGTCAGGCCACCTGAAGGACTGAGTCGGGGCAGGGACAGGGCCTGATTTCCCTTGTCTTCCTGTGCCTTCAGCTGGAGTACCTTATGAACCGGCTCCAGAAAGTCGAGGACTACGAGAAGCAGCTGAGCAAGCAGAGGATATGGGATTTCGAAGAGTACAACATGATTAAGATCAAGCTGGAGCAGGATGTGCAGGTGCGCCTCACCCCTCAGCCCGCCAGGCGCGAGCGCCCGGGACCTTTCGTCCTCGGCGTCTGCCCGTAACAGTCGGTCCATTCAACAGTAGTTATTGATCTGCTCCCTTTTAAATGGCCACATCTGAAGGAGCTGGCACAAGAAACACGTGGAGGAATGCTTTCTTCAATAAATTGAGGGAGAACCTCTTTTAGGCCAAGATGCCTAAAGGGGTCTGGAAACCATGACCCAAGAGGAATTATTGAGAGAACTGTGCATTTTAGCCTAGCGAAGGGAAACTGTCCTTGGAGCAAGTAGTCATGTCAGAGGGCCAAAACTGGGACAGCTGCCATTAATGAGTGTCCACCGTATTCCAGGCCCTGAAGGCAGTTTCTCTGACCCTCACTAACATGAAAGGGAGAAACCAGTAACAGCATTTCTACGCCAGCAAACAGGCTCAGAGACAAGGCTACTTGTCAGGTAAATGGTGAACTCTGGATGCAAACCCGGTTCTGTCTGGCTCTGTCGCCTGCATCTTTGCTGTCATTCCAAACAGCCCCCTGACTGGTGGCTGGACATTGCTGGAGGGCAGATTCTGACTCACCGTCAGAAGGAACCTTGTAATAGTTTGGACTATCCAATGTGAAAGGTTATACCTCAAAGAGAGTTCTTTATCTCATCAAGTATTCAAAGGCTGACTGACTGTTTCTGTCTTAGTGCGGGAGGATTCCTGCAGTGGAGAGGAGGTTAGACTTTCTAGTTTCTAAAGTTCTTTCCAAGTCTAGGATTCTGTGTTTCAACATCAGTTTTAAAAGGTACATCTGTAATTACATTTAGATGCAATACCCTTTCACCTTAATATTCAAGCTTGGTCTATTCATTTCAGTCTCTATCTAGAAAAGCATGTTAGAGTAAGTTTTTCCACATAGCCTTTGGTAGAATTTCAGTTATTACTCCTCTTGTAATTTTACATAAAGAGGTGAAACCCCATTAGACTACAAATATTTTTACCACTCTTGAGAATTTTCCTTAGCCTTTCTCATATTAATGTCATGGAAATGAGAGTTACTGACAAAGAACAGTAGAGTCTGGAATAGAGCAGTACTACTTGTGTGGGCTGCATACATTACATGTTTAATGAAAATGGCTATTGTTAAGCTTTCTGAAGTTATCTTGGTACTATGATAATTTATGTGACAAAACGATACACTGTTGACCTCAAACAGTGAAATAATGGAACTTCGTGTTCTTTTTTGTTGTTTTGTTTTGTTTTTCTTTCGTGGTAAGAGCACTTAATGTAAGATCTACCCTTTTAGCAAAATTTTAAGTATACAGTGTAGCATTGTTAATCACAGGCCCTCTGTTGTACAGCAAATCTCCGAACTTATTCATCCTGTGTAACTGAAACTTTGTACCTTTGACCAACTCCTCCCAGTTCTTCCACCCCCAGCCCCAGGCAGCCTCCGTAGCAAATTCTGCTCTCCGCTTGGATGCGTTTGATCATTTTAGTTCCCACATATAAGTGAGCTGATGCAGATCTTTCTGTGCGTGGCTTGTTTCACTTCCCATAACACCCTCCAGGTCCCTCCATATTGCTGCAAATAGCAGAATTTCCTTCTTTTTTAAGGCCGAGAAATATTCCATTGTATGTATATGTCACACTTTCTTTATCCATTAGTCTATTGCTAGACTTTGAGGTGGTTTCTGTAGCTCGGCTATTGTGAATAATGCTGCAGTGAGCATGGGAGTGCAGCCATCTCTGCAAGATCCAGATTTCAGTCCCTGTGGATGCATACCCAGAACTGGGACGGCTGGATCAGATGCTAATTCTACTTTTAACTTTTTTGAGGAGCCTCCGTATTATTTCAATAGCAGCTGCACCAATTTACATTCTTACCAACAGTGCACAAGGGTTCCCTTTTCTCCACATCCTCACCAATACTTGTTATCTCGTGTCTTTTTGATGAGAATCACCCTAACAGGTGTGAGGTGGTAGCTCATTGTAGTTTTGCCTTTAATTTCCGTGATGATCAGTGATGTGGAGCACTGTTTCATATGCCTGTTGGCCATTTGTATGTCTTCTTTGAGAAATGTCTATTCAGGTCCTTTGCCCATTTTCTAATCAGGTAATTAATTTTTGCTATTAAGTCGTAGGAGTGGAACCTCATGTTCTTAATCTAATTTTCAAATGCTTGAACAAAATTAAAAAAATTCTGGGACATGGGAAGATTATGGGGGTTTGGAGGTGAGGGACAGAGAGGCAGCGAGCCTGGGAGACCTGGCTGTCCCTGTCTGGATGGACTAACGGTGGAGTATGGGTAGGTGGGAGGCAGGCTGATGGAGATATTCAGAGTGAGAAAGTGTGTGCAATTCTTCTGCAAAACAGTCCCCCTCCCCCCTGTGTTAGAATGGAAACCAAGAATGCACTGTACTGCATTATACCCTGGGAAAATATAATCAGATCAAGGACTTCCCATATTGCAATGTGTGCAATATTTGAGTAGACTGGACTTGATCATAGCACCTCTTAGCTGCACTTGCCCCCGACATGAAAGTCAAGCAGCACTGATTTTGCCCAGTAGACATGGCCTGCAGCTCAACCTCAAGCGTGCTCCTCCTAACGAATTCGTAGTACTGTATCAGTTCTGAAATATGGAACTAAACTTTTTGTAAATTACAAAAATGGAAAGGATCTAATACACATAGGTTTGATTTGATGGGTAAAGTAGAAGAAGTAAAAGGAAAAAGAATGTATGCTTTTCAAGCGCTTATTGCTAGTAGGTCACATTGTGAATGAGCAGAGAGAAGCCTAGAAACATTGTACTCCGAGGGATCTTACCACCTCTGCCCATGCCCAAATAAAACTGCTGGAAAAACTTAGTTCTTGTCCAGCTGGTATGGCTCATTGGTTGAGCATCGACCCATGCACCAAGAGGTCGCCGGTTCGATTCTAGGTCAGGACACATGCCCAGGTTGTGGACCCGATCCCTAGTGGGGGGCATGCAGGAGGCAGCCAGCTGATATTCTCTCTCATTGATGTTTCTATCTCTCTCTCTCTCTCACTTCCTCTCTATCTAAAATCAATAAAGGAAAAAAAAAAAAAAAAGAAAAAATAACTTAGTTCTTGATGCAGGAAGAACATTTTTTTAAGGGTGTTATGTGCTTATTTAAACTTGTGGAATGGTTTAGTTCAACTTTAAGGGCTGTTACCTTTAATACCAGAGTATTAATCACCAAAAAATTAAATATGAGTTATTTGTTTAACAAATATTGTGAACTTATATTGTGCAAAGCACAAAGATAAACACTACACAGCTCTAGTCCCTGCCCCCAATGAACTTATAATCCTTTGAGTAAGAAAGATGTTTACATAGAGAGGGACACACACACACACACACACACACACACACACACACACAATAAAAAGTGAGACATGGGGTAGAAAAGGACAAGTAATCCTATAGGCTGGATTGAAATTGTCAGTCTGCAGTTCCAAAGTGGAATCCAGGTCTCATCCCAGGGTTGAGGTTGGTGATGAAGAGGCCAGCGGGAAAGGCGATTTCACATTTCCACTTTGCTGGGGCACTGGTGGTAGTGTTTTCCAAAAGCAGCTGTGCGGAAGCTCGGACTGCTCCCGGAAAAAGGCGAGGTGTCATCAACTCCTGCAGAACTTGTAACACTGAAGGACTTTGTGGCAGGTTAGAATGTAATCTTTATAAACTATTCTCAAAAACCAAACGTGACGTTTTGCCATTAGTCTTGGGAACATAAAGTACAACTTTGCAAAATATCTTTGGATAATTGAAAAATAAGTGGAGACACAACAAAAGCAATCATTATTTTAAAACATAAAACTATATTCAATGTGTGACAATCAAGAACGGCTGTATGTTGAGACTAAAACCTGAGATAATTAGCAAGAGAGTCACTGGTACTAAAATTATGGTGAGCATAGGTGTTGCAAACAAATAATGAGTGTAATTTCTGTAATTGCCTGCTGTAGACTCTGTACTGTAGGAGGCCCAAGACTATGATTAGTTCTGTAAGTTCACTGACAGCACTGCCCATGACATCATGCATGTGAAGCCCCCAGGTTGTCCTGGGACAGGGCTGAGAGGAAGGAGGGGCTGGCAGAGATGGGGAGCGGAGGGTCACGTCAGCGCTGCTGGTGCCTCCAGGGTCAGCCCTCTGAGAATGTGCTCCAGCAAAGAGCGGGAGCAGACATTTCCCACAAGAGGAGATGAATCGCTAACAGATATTTAACTGCACGCACAAACAAAGCAATGTAAATGAAAACAATCAGGTGACAATTATTATTATTATTGTTTGCTTAGAAAGTCAGCACAGATTTAAGTTCTTTCGGGTCACAAAGGAAAAGATATGACCTAATTACTTTAGTTCAGAGTTTTTTCCATTGTGTTCAGTGAGGTGAGATATGAGAGGTGTTTTCACAAAATTAACAAAAACAGTGATGATAAAATATGATATATGATGAATATGCCATACATCATATATGATAAATTATTATATAAAAATACTATCCATTAAAATTATGTTAATAAAACTTTACTAGCATAGAAAATTATGTTGTAATATTAAGAGAGAAAAATAGGATATAAAATTGTAGTTACAGTTTGACCTTAAGTATGTAAAGGACACTGGAAGGACACGTCAATATTTTAATAGAGTTGCCTTTGGAAAGTGATTTCTCTCCCCTTCTCCTGTCTTCTTTGTCCTTACTGTACTTTCTGCATTTTCTACAATGAGCAAATATTACTTTCTGCATTTTCTACAATGAGCAATCAGGAAAAAAAAA
Source organism: Tadarida brasiliensis (assembly GCA_030848825.1). Lineage (NCBI taxonomy): Eukaryota > Metazoa > Chordata > Mammalia > Chiroptera > Molossidae > Tadarida > Tadarida brasiliensis. The sequence goes on along the minus strand of CM061270.1, from coordinate 63,084,622 downwards.
GTTTTACAAGGAAAGCCATATAACCAGTAAAAGTAAATAAAAATTTGACTAAACTAGTAGAGAAAATGAGAGGCACAATTGGTTATCATCCCAGTGACCATAGAACACCTGTTAAAGAATAGATATCGCCCTGGTGGCTCAGCGGTTAGAGCGTTGGCCCTTGAACCAAAGAGTCCTGGGTTCAATTTCGGCCAGGGGCACATACCTTGGTTGCGGTTCGTCCCTGGCCCCGGTTGGGTCGGGGTCACGGGGGAGGCAACCAATTGATGTGTCTCTCTCGCGTCGATGTTTCTCTCTCTTCCTTCCTCCCTCCCGGCTCTATCTGGAGATAAATGGCAGGGGGGTGGTGAAAGAATAGATATTACAGGTTTAAAAATCTCCAGGAGAGCCTGGCCAGTGTGGCTCAGTGGTTGAGTGTCAAACCATGCACCAAAAGGTTGCCGGTTCGATTCCCGGTCAGGGCACATGCCCAGGTTGTGGGCCAAATCCACAGTGGGGGGCATGCAGGAGGCGGCCAGTCGATGTTTCTATCTCTGTCTCCCTCTCCCTTCCTCTCTCTCTAAAATCAATAAAGAAAAAAAAAAAAAATCTCCAGGAGAGTTAAGTAGGGCACTGTTCACTAATTCCTTCAATGACAACGTGGTCATGACTCACCCTCTGATAATGTCAGTGCCAGCTACCTCCTGGAGGATGACTCACAGCGAGGTCGGGATAGCTGTTGGGAGTCACTTCCTCTGTTGATTCCTTGGCAAAGATCTTAGGCCTCATGGAGGGAGATGGGAAGGAGACTTGAAAGAGCATGCCACATGTCGCTGTTTTATCAAGATCTGGTTCCTGCAGTTCCACTCACGAAAGTCCAAAAGGCGCGAGCAAGCCTGTCTGTGTCTGCCCTGCCGCCACCTTTGCCCCTCTCTGACCTTTTTGCACCCGCTGTCAGAATGATCTTTCTGCCCGGCCTGGACTGATCACGGCACTCTTCTGCTTACCACCTCGGTGGCCCTCCATCGCCTTCAGGATGAGGCATTCAGTTCCCAGCTTGGTCAGGCCCTGATGCTCTGTCAGCCTCATTTCTGGCTGTCCCCTGACTCATGTCTCACATCTTAAAGTGCTCGGGGATTCCCCAAACCACCTCTCTCCAGAACTTTCTCCTCTCAGGTATCCGCCCGAGTAACTCCTCCCCATTCTCCAGGTCTCAGTTAGGCATGCTAATGCCATCTTTTCAGGGGTACCTGCCCTGGCCTTGAAAGTGCTCCTCTCATTGGTCCCGCACCACCCTGTGCTTACCCCTCTCTTAGTTCTCATCACCTGTGCTTGTGATCTGTCCCCCTCCTGGACAGGGCGGGACTGAGCCCTTTTCCCCGGCATTTCCCCAGCAGCACCCAGTGAAGTGTCTGACGTACTGCATTAGGCACTCAGTAAATATGTGCTGAATGCGTGAATGCAGCTGATGGAAACCCCAACAGTAAGGGCGGTTGTGTCTGTCCTCCTTTAAAATGAACACGGTTTGCTAAACACCCACATTGCCAACTGGAAGGTCAGAGTGGGCACATGGCAGGTCTGGTGGCAGCGCTGACCTTTCCAGCATTTCTGGTGGGGCTGCTTAGACCTCGCAAGGGTCTGGAGCGGAGTTCCAGGGGGTCACTTGCAGTAGTAGAGTGATTTTTATGTTTCTGGTGGGTCTTGAACTTGCCTCTGATGATAGATTTTTCTAAAGTGTCAGGTGGGACTCTTGTCGTTCAGGTTCCTCTGATATGACTCCAGAATGTGCTGTCAGGGACCCTCGGGTGTGACAAATTATACCACGGCCAATTAGTATTATTTTTTAAAACTTTTAACTTTAGATTCTTGAGCAACAACTTCAGCAAATGAAAGCAATTTATCAGCTAAACCAGGAGAAGCTAGAGTACAACTTCCAGGTGCTGAAGAAGAGAGACGAAGAAAGCACAATGATTCGATCGCAGCAGAAGAGGAAGATCAACCGGTGAGCTTCACGCACGACGTCTTTCTTCCAGGCCCGTCCATGCTGGCAGTAGGGGTGGGCGTGTCCGCTCGTTTGCAGGAGTAAAAACTGTCAAAATCATGACTGATTCTTATTAAAAGGGATTTTTAGAAAAGATAATACATTCAGCTGGTTCTGCTCTCCTCCACCTCCCCCTAAAAAAGAGTATACAGCAAAAAGTGAGCCGGGAATGTGGGATGTGGCGGGTCCGAGGGCAAAGAGGGAGGCACCAGAAGGCTCGATGCTTGAGGAGGTTGGCAGGGGGAGAAGGGAGCCTGGTAAGACGGGCGGGAGGCAGAGCTTGGGTTTGGTCCACCCGGCAGAACCATGAGGGCAGCATCCCCAGCATCCTGTCTTCACGGCCTCTTCCCTCTCTTCCAACTTCCCTTATCTTGAAAAACCCTTCGGCTGACCCTTCCTCTGTGAGCACACTGTCTTTTTTCTCATCTTGCCTCTATGGCCATTTTCCTTTCCTCATCACTTGCCCCTCCCCCTTCTCGAGACAACATTCATAATTTGACCTATGACCCCAAAATCGGACAGACGCTTCCCTCTGTAGGGTGCCAGTGATGCCATTCTGGCCGAGCACGTGGCTTTCCCCCAGGCCTCGTCCTGTTGCTGGATACCGCATCTCAGAAATGCTCTGCTCTGGTTTTCGTGACCAAACGACACGCTCTTCTTTCTCCGTGTATGCCGAATTGGTTTCCTCGGTGGTTCTGCTTTTTTCTCGCCTGATAAGATATTCTAGAAAGCATTTTACCCGCGCCTGCTTTTTTATTTCGTTGCCCTGAACATCAGCCTCATGGCTTTGAATATCGTCTCTTTGTTGATGACCACCAGCTTCAGTTCCCAATCCCGACCGCACCTCCTGGCTTTACCTGGCACTGCCAACAGACATTTCCACTTGGAGAGTCGCTGGCATGGCCAGTGTACAGTTTCTGGAACCAGCCTTGCTGCCCTTCCCAGGTTTCCAGTCCCCCTCCTCACTGCCCTTGGTCTCCGGCTCCCACCAGGCACCGAGGACTTGCCTCTGCAGCCACCCTGCCTGTCCACTCCTTCCTTGCTGCCCCGCTCAGACCTGCGGCATGTCACTGGGGTTGATCTTGGTTTCATTAGCTTCTATAATTAGACAGCATAAAGAAGCTCCTTTACTAAATGACGATGAAAAAATACTTTGGGATGGCTACTTAAAAAAAGTTTTTTTGACACCTATATATGGAGAGTCTCCTAGAAGGCTATAGTTAAGAAAATGAATTAGATATTTCTTTTTATCAGAGACTAAGTTAACTAATTTTCATGTATTATTGAGGATGAAAATATGAGTGATCAGTGTTTGTGTTTTAGGGACCTTTTGATGATTTCAGAATAATGCTTAAGAGGGAAAATTTTATTTTTAGAATTTTCAAACGTCAAATATGTCAGCCTTCAGCCTCTCTGTCCCTGTGGAAATGGGGCGCTGACATAAGACACCTCCTCTGTAGTTGGACGTCTGGCCGGTGCTGGTCGAAGCTGCACCTGCTCTGCATATTTCATGGGCCAGGTTTCCATGTGCAGAGCCCTGCCAGCGGTGAGGGTGTGTGGCCTGCCTGCTGTCACGGTGCCATGGGCCAGGTTAGAATGTCCCTGTGCGGCAACCTCTGACCACTCCCCTCCCCTGCAAGCCAGGGTAAGTTAGGTGCCTCCCCTCTGGGCTCCCCTGGCACCCAGTGTAACTCTCCTGTAGCATTTTTCACACCATACTGTAATTAATGTTTGTCTTTGTCTCTGATTAGACTGATATTCTTTTTTTTTTTAATCCTCACCTGAGGACTTTTTTTTTTTTTTGCATTTATTTTCAGATAGAGCGGGAGGGAGTGAGGGAGGAAGAGAGAGAGAGAAACATTGATGTGAGAGAGACACATCGACTGGTTGCCACCCACACAACCTCAACCGGGGCCGGGGACAAACTGCAACCGACATATGTGCCCTTAGCGGGAACTGAACCTGGGACTCTCTGGTCCGTGGGCCGACGCTCTAACCGCTGAGCCAAACTGGCCAGGGCTGGACTGATATTCTTTTAGTCATCTTTGTGTTGGAGCGTATCTTTGGCACGGAAGAAACCTTGCATGTTTGATAAATGAATGAGTAAGTGAATGAGTGAGTGAATGAATGAGTTATTGGACCTGTTAACAATATCAGCACTTTGAGAATGGAGGACTCATATATTGTAGGCTTGTGATGTGCAGTTTTAATCTTTTTCTTTCTTTTCTGCCTTATTTCTGAAGGTCAGACGTTGAGAGGGATGATTTAAATATGTGAGGTTGGTACTAGATAGGGACACTGACAAATAGTGTGTTGAGGAAGATTCAGTCCCACCCTTGAATAGGAGATGGCTCTTGGTGGGTTTGGGCTTCTGGACTGTTTTAAATGCGTTTAGTTCTGGGTGGGCCCATGACCTCCTGTTGCCTTCCTTTCCTTGATCACAACTGGAGCTGTGTTGGGGAATCTGTGGGAGGGTTTTCTGCCCTTCCACAAGTCTGATCCTGGGTTCTATAGAACTGAGCAAAGTAGATGAAAGGAACATTACTCCTTCTATTCAGCAGTACTAACTCTTTTTTCCTCTTCACCCAGCCTGCATGATATAGTTAACCATCTGAGATCAAAATATGCCAAGCAGGTAAAGCAGTTTCAGGAGGAGAACCAGTCCCTGACCTCGGACTACAAACGCTTTGTGAAACAATTCAAGGAGCTGCAGAAAGCCATGAGGTATTTTAGGGGCTTGGTCCTAGAATAGAGGTCGCAGGGGTAGAGTGGGTGGTGGCTGTGATTTAGATTCTGACATCAGCAGATTTTTTGGAGCTGGACCAGGGCACTAAAGAGTCCTTTGTACTGTCTTCCTTGTTCCTTCATTTGTGTATCCCCTGCCTTATCTTTCTTTTTTAAAGTTTTTATTGCTTTTTAAAGAGAGAGGAAGGGAGAGAGAGATGGAAACATCAATGTGAGTGAGAAACATTGATCGCTGCCTCCTGCATGTCCCCTACTGAGGATTGAGCCCGCTACCCGGGGATGTGCCCTGATGGGGAATTAAACCTGTGACCTTTGGTGCATGGGACTACGCTCAATCCACTGAGCCATACTGGAGGGGCGGCCTTTTCTTGATGGGATATCTTTCAGTCTATCATAGGTGAGGGTCAGTGGTCCAGGGGTTGGGCCAGGCCTAGGATTTACCACAGTTCTATCTCAGTTCTTGCTCTCCTACTAATTGAAGGGCCCCTAGCCAGACTGTGCTCAGTAATTCTCCTTCACAGGCATTTTGCTCTTATTGATGACGAGAAGTTTCGGGAGATTTGGCTGATGAATGAAGAAGAGGCGAAGGATCTGATAAATAGGGCCTTTGATGTAGACAGGATCATCCACACCCATCATATGGGGCTCCCGTGGACGGCACCTGACTTCTGGTTCCTGAAGAATGTGGGGCCCATATCTCAGCAGCGGCAGAAATCCGTCACACAGATACTAGAAGAAGTGCTGATGCAAACAGGTGACTAGATCATAGACTCTTAGGGCTGGAGGGTCCCTCTGAGAACATCAGGTCCTCCCATTCATTTCTCAAAAACTACAGTCTAGAGAAGGAGAAGAGGTCTCATAGCTAAGAGGTCTGTAGGGTATGATCAATTGACATGGCTTTTAAGCCTCTAATTTATAGCTTTACCCTCTCCCTGTATTATAAACTGAAATTAGATCTAGAAGCTTGACATTAGATTCAGGTTCAGTTTATTTCTGCTAAGTACACTGCTCTGCACCTCCATGGGGATAAACTAAGGTCAGGTTGTCTCTCTTTTTGTGATGTTTGCAACCATCAATAACCATGGTGTAAGACCCATTAACTGCATTAGGGATTGCAAAATGGTGATATTCTAAATTTTATCATAATGTCATCATTTATTAGCTGGAACACTTCTGAAAAGAGAATCTTCCCCTCATAAGCTATATGTTACTCTGAGATTCAGTTTATACAGGAAAAGCAGGATAGATGCTTATTCTTTCTCTACTTACCAGTTTGCAGAATACATGGGTTGGGCCCCTACCATCTTCCGCAGGTCACCAAGGATGTTTTGTGTATGTTAAAAAAGCATCATTGTAAACACATGGATTTAAACAAGTTTGATATGTTTTGGCTGACTGCAGTTATCATTCTTACTGATGCTCAAATTGTCCCATCTCTGGCCAGCAGGAGTCTCTTCATGTTGCCTTCTGGGTCCTTTAGATGTAACCCCAGTACTCTTTGACAGCTTCCTGGCTTTCCAGAATGACCAGAGGTTCCAGGCTCACATACTTTTCCTGCTTCAAGTTTGGAAGCAGCCATTTCTCAAAGGAGACCTGGTTCTTTTCAGTAGGGAATGGTATTTTGAAACCATAGTCTGGGTGCTGGAGAGTCATCATTTTGGATTGCTCATTGTTTTTAGGCTTTCTCAACGGAGGAGCCAAGTGTATAGGATTATGTTTTATAGATAAAATAAACCATGTGTTCATCCTCATACTTCCTCAACATCAGGATGCCAGGATTATTACTTAACCTTGTCAGAGTCTATCTTCTTTCTTCTAACTTGAAAATCTTGGTACTCAGCGACTCCAGAACAATTACTCATTGCTTTTATGGTAATGCCTTAGAATAGCCTGAGAAGAAAGCATCAACCCTGCCTCTACAAATAATTACTAAAAAGAGTAAACTTTTTCATTTCTTTCTGCTCTGAGGGTATACTGCACTAGGGATGCATGGACAGATTGCTGTCTTTTAAAGTCAGTTGGACTAATTTCCAGTGGTTATGTCACAAACTGAATACACATTTAGGTCTTCTGGTTTTGTTTTACTTTTGATCTTTGGGATTGCTTTTGACAGATTAATTTTGTTTTATAATTGTGTAAAATATTTATGTTTCTAAAGGCAAATGTACAAAACAGGCTATACTCAAAGAAGTGTAGCTTTTATCCTCTCCACCCTATTCCATCCCTCTCCTCTAGGTAACTATTTAAAAATGGATGGTTCATCCTTTCTTTGCTTTTTAAAATTATAAACAAATATGTGCATATATTCATATAAACCATTTAAAAATTTTTTTTATCCTTACCCGAGGACATTTTCGCATTTATCTTCAGATAGAGCAGGAAGGAGAGAGGGAGGATGAGAGAAAGAGAAACATTGATGTGACAGAGACACATCGACTGGTTGCTACCCACACGACCCCAACCGGGGCCGGGGACAAACTGCAACTGAAGTGCGTGCCCTTAATGGGAACTGAACCCGGATCTCTCTGCGGGCCTACGCTCTAACCACTGAGCCAAACCAGCCAGGGCAATATAAACCATTTTTTTAGGTAAATGAGAGCATATGCTTTTCTCCACCTTGCTTTTTTCACTTACAGTATATCCTGGAGATCAGTCTATAGTAGTCAGAAGAAATATTCTTTATTCCTTTTTTACCGGGTACTCTATTGTGTGACTGTGCTATAACTTATTCAAATAATCCTCTGTTGATCATTTAGAATAGTCCCAGTTTTTTGTTTGTTTGTTTTTGCCATGACAAACATTGCTGCAGTAAATAGCTTTGTGCATTTGTGTTTCCACGTTTTACTGGTGAATTGTTGGGCTAGATCCCTAGAAGTAGGAGTGCTGGGTCAGGGCTAAAAAGCACCGTAATTTTGTTGAATATGGCTCCGTAAGGTGGTACCATTTTGCATTCCCACCAGCAATTTCATATCTTGTACTTTCCAAAATCTTTACATATATATGATCTCATTTTACCTTTTGAACAACTAGTAAAACCTGGTCAGTACAATGATTTTTATTCCTGTTTTCAGATGAAGAATGTATAGTCTAAGACACTTAAAATCGTTCAATTTTATTTATTTATTTATTTATTTATTTATTTATTTATTTATTTATTATTCTTAAAAATCTTCACCCAAGGATATGTTTTTATTGATTTTGAGTGAGTGAGAGAGAGAGAGAAGAGAGAGAGAGAGAGACATCAATATGAGAGAGAAACATCAATCAGTTGCCTCCCATACATGCCCCAACTGGGGATCAAACCCGTAACCTTTTGGTGTAGGGGATGATGCTCCAACCAACCAGAACACCTGGCCAGGATAAAAAAATTTCCAATTTTAATTAAGAAAATATTTGGCTCTTATTATCAGCCCTGATTCTTGCTGGTAATATTCTTCTGTGAGGTGGCCGCCTTCCCCGCCCTTAAGTTGGCTGCTTCTCATCTGCTGGGGTTTAGGAACCATATGGCAGATGTGCTGACCGAGCTCGAAACAGGAGGAAATAGTCTCACGCTCTCTGGAGCCCCCCACTCCTGGTCATGGCTGGATTTTGAGTAAGATGTTTCCAGGTAGATAAAATTTGGAAAAGTGGGCAATATAGGCTGTCGAAGAATGGCAGAATTCTCCAGATAGTCTCTTATTCCAACTGTTTTCCTACATACTAGGCTTTCTTCAGTGAAACAGACTTGACAGTCTCTTAAAGAGGCTGTGTAAGAGGTGAACTTTCTCAAGGGAAGGCATTTGACTGTATTTCAGAGTCAGCCAGGTCAAGGGATGATCTCCTTTTTCTTTCCCTCTCTCTCTCCTTTCTATGCCCATCTACAGAAAAGGAGGGAGCGGAGGAGGCCAGCTCAGAACCACAGTCTTACCTGGACCTGCCAAAGCAGGTTTCAGCGAACACGACCAGGAAGATCCTGATGCTCCTGTGTGACGAGTCGGTGAGGGGCTGCGGCAGAGGGCTCCTGGCGGTGGCCGCGCCGACTTGCTGCTCTCGCCACTCGTGTGCCCTTCTGATGACTCTGGCCGGGCCAGATGTGGCCTGGAGGCAGGAGCGGACAGGCCCTCAGGAGGATTGCTGGGGGACATTCACAGCCAAGCCCTGCCTCAGACCTGCCCAGCTGGCAAACGGGTTCTCCCCTAGCAGGTCAGCCAGGTGTAGTCTGGGCTGGCCAACAGGCTCCTGCTAATTAAAAAAAAAAAAACTCATTCTGGGAGAGAATGGCCCCAGTGTCGCCTCTGTGAACCTACCCGCCAAGCAGTGTGGCCACAGCTGACACGGCCCTTCTCCGGGACTCGTTCGCAGTGGCTGTGGGCGTGTTGGGCTGCGGCTGCCTGACTGCGTGTTAGCGGAACCCACAGGCTTGGGGACAGGGCTGCCTCGGAGCTGGCTTAGCTGGAAGTTAGGTTGTTACCAAGCATGATGGGTAGGTTCATTTAGATTTTACAGTTGTGAGATGATGGCAGAGATGGAGCAAGGATCAGCAGCCCCAGTGCCCTCGGGACAGGTGGGCTGGTTTCTTTGGCACACAGGCTGGCTCCTGCCAAGGCAGCTCCTGCGGAAGGAGGCAGCGGGCAGGTGCCCCTCCGTACTGCAGGCTCGCTGCCAGGGCCACCTTCCACTGCCTGCCTCCGCCCTTCCGGTGCCTGCTGTGTGTTTGTAGCTCTGTGGGGACTAGTGTACCAGTGAAGTGACGTTGGGTGGCTGGGAAGCTATGACTGGGTCAGGCCTGGCGGGCACCTCGGGTGTTTACCCGGGGACTTGCAGGAGAGGTGAGTCAGTACCCCGCTGAGGTGGGGGAACCAAGTCCATGATGAGGACTGGCTTTGCTCCTGGGAAGGGCTCTCAGCATCCCAAGAAGGCCTTCCTCCGGGGAGCCTGCTGCCCAGCTTCGTCCCTGGCTGGTTACAGAGGAGCTGCAGACCCTGGGACTCGCTCCTGAAAGCTCTCTCTGACTGGAGATGTCTTCCCCCCTTTCTTCAGGGCTTCCTCATAGAGAGCAAGCTGCTGAGCCTCCTCCTTCCCCTGGAGAAGAACGAACGCTATCTGCTGAGGCTGGACGCCATGTTCTCAGTGAGTCCCAGGGGGCTGAGTGGCCATGAGGTGGGGCCTCATTTTAAGGCAGCCTCCTAAGTTTGTCCAACATTGCCTCAGCCCTGGGAGTAGGTGTGGGTCTCCAGGGCCTCCCTGGGCTCCCTGTCCCTTTCCTCCCTTTACTGACTCTCCATGCGGCCAGTTGGCCTGAGTCATTTAGGTGTCTCCCATCCCTGGCCTTTCCTCTGCTAGCTTCTCTCGCTCATGGCCCAGGTCTCAGACTGCAGACTCTCCCCCACACCCCTAAGCTCCGATGTGTGTTCAGCCCCCTTCAGCATTCATGTGCCCACCAGGCCTGTGTGGAGCAGGTCCTGACTCTGAGACTTGACTCTGTTCTATGATGCGTCTCAATTCACTGCATTGTCCCATGTTGAATGGCTTCTACTCTGGGCCATGGCAGGCGCCAGGGATGCTGAGGGGAGCAAGCTGAGCCTCTTGCTCTCAGGAGCTGGGGGTCTGCAGCCCTGGCAGCAGGTGGACTCCTGGCGTGGTGTTCGAGCAGTCATTCTGTTTCTTCCTCAGGCCCTTGGAATTGAAAGTGAGGATGACTTGTATAAACTGGTGAACTTCTTCCTAAAATACCAAGCTCATCATCTACCCTCCAGCCAGGTGAGGTGAAGTGCAACTGAAAACAGCATTTTAAAGCTTCCTGGAGCCCTGGCCGGTTTGGCTCAGTGGTTAGAGGGTCGGCCTGCGGACCAGAGAGTCCCGGGTTTGGTTCCCGCTAAGGGCACGTACCTCGGTTGCAGTTTGTCCCCGGGGCCGGTTGGGGTCGTGTGGGTGGCAACCAGTTGATATGTCTCTCTCACATAGATGTTTCTCTCTCTTCCCCACTCTCACTCTCCCACTCTAGCTGAAGATTAAAAAAAAAAAAAAAAAATGCAAAAATGTCCTCGGGTGAGGATTTTAAAAAAATATATTTTTTAAAGCTTCCTGGAAGCCCCCAGAAGGCATTGCTACCACTGAATAATATTTCTAGAGAAACAATGAGGGTTTTATGGCAGGGATAGCTAAGTTAGCATTTCCTTTATTATTATCGCTTTTTCTCTTTGCAAAGGGAAGAATGGCTAGGGATGAGAGGCTGTTCTCATACTGAGGCCCAAGAGGTCTTTTCCTGGGCCTCCCTCAAAACCAGGCCTCCCAGGTGAGATCTGGGCCCACCGAGTTACCAACATTTGATCCGTAATACTTTCCTGCAAAGCTGAGCCCATTTATAAGGCCTGTCTTGATTGTAATGGATTATTCTGAGGAAGTCATCAGGATAAAAATATAAGATTTTAATTTAAAAATTAAAAACTTGAATTCAAAGATGTTTTTAATATTGCTAGCCCCAATGTGAGTATCCTGATATGCTTCTAAAAAGAGTTGGTCGTGTGGACAAAAGCCAGAAGCCATAAAGAAGAAAACTCATAGTGTCCCATGCCAGAGCACATTGTGGCCTTGGACCATTGTCTGGCTTCTGCCAGTAGGCTGCAGGCACTGAAGGTGGTTGCACAGTGGGAAAAACAAGAAAAGGATATATTTGACTATATTAAAAAAATTCTGTAGGGCAGAAGTCACTTTAAGTAAAGTTGAAATACACATGACAGCTGAGAAAAAATATTTCTAACTAATGACAGTTAAGGGCTAATTTCCTTAATATATAAAGAATTCCCATAAACCAATAAGAAAAAGACCAACAACTCTGTGGAGCAGACAAGGGATCTGAATAAACACCTCCTAGAAGAGGCAATACAAATAACTTTTAACCATATAAAAAGATAATGAAGCTTTCTTGTAATAAGAGAAATGCAAATGAAAACTGCTCAAATTTATTTTCACCTGTCAGTTTGGCAAAAATCTGCAAGTTTGAGAACACATAGTGATGGCTGAGGTGTTGTTAGTGGGAGTGTAAATTGTCGCAGCCTCCATGGAGGGCAGTTTGGCAGTATCAATTACAAAACTATATACCTTATCCTGCAATTCCTCTTCTAGGACACACACACACACGCTCACACACACGCTCACACATATACATTTCAAATGTTTATTGTAGCTTATTCATCGCAGCATTGTTTGAAATGGCAGAAGATTGGAGACAACTTAAATTTCTATCATTAAAGACTTGATTAAATAATATATAGTGCATCTACACAATGGAATACTATGCAGCTGTAAAAAGGAACAGAGAGTTCTTTGTGTATTTATTCAATAAGATCACTAAGGTTTATTGGTATGTGAAAAAAGCGAAGCGCAGAATTATGTATGTTGGATAGCATCATTTATGTAGAAATGGGATGGAAAAGTGTGTGCGTGTCTGGGCATCATATGTCTTTGGAAGGGTACGTAAGAAACTGACAACATTGTTCTGTCTGTGGGAAGTAAACGGAATGAACTGAGAGGCAGGAGTAGGAGGAAGACTTTTTGAAATTTAAAAATTAAAATGTATTTTGTATTATGATTCAAAAGGAGGTATATGTCATGTAGGCTTTATGAATGCCAGTAAATGAGCCCCTGAGCCCAGATTTAGAAATAGAGCATTTTCATTGTTCTGAAGCCCCCTGCGCAGCTTCCTGGTCCCCTCCCCCTCCTTCTCCTCTTTCTCTTCATTATTTCTTTTCTAGTGTAAATGTCTCCCTTTGATCTTTTCTGTAATTTCTGTAATTTTCTATATATTTTTCTCTGTCTTTTTTTCTTCCTGTCTGTCTTTAAATTTTTTAAAATTGATTTTGAGAGAGAGACACCGATTGGTTGTTCCACTTATTGATACATTCATTGGTTGCTTCTTGTATGTGTCCTGACCAGGGATTGAAGCTGCAACCTTGGCATATTGGGACGATTCTCTAACCAACTGAGCTAACAGCTGGGGCCACTTTCTGTCTGTCTTTATATGCTCATGCGTGTGTACCCCCAGCCCGGAGTTACCTCTGGCACCTTTCTCCAGATCAACCCCTGGTATCTGTCACTCCCTACAGGAGCAAATAAGCCCGGTGTCAACATTGGAGCCAGCAGAGCAGCTAGACCTCAACGGAAAAGAGGAGGAAAGTCTTGTGGAAGAGAAGGAGTCCCCCTCTTCGCCCATGCTCATACACCCCAACGATGTCCTTAAGATTCTGGAGGCCTTTGTCAAGGGCCTGAAGAAGCCCAGGTGGGCTGTGGTGCAGAGGTCTTGCCTGAGAACTGGGGAAGCGGATGGGATGAGGGGCCAAGTAGATGCCAGTGGGTGGAGAAGAGGCTGCCGAGCAAGAGCCTGGGGGTGTGAGTAAAGGGATATCCGAAAAGAGGGCTAGAGGAATCAGTGACATCATAATGAAAGAACTGGTGCGTAGAAGTGATTTCATTCATTCATTCGTTCATTCATTTATTGGAGTCTGCTGTGTGTAGGCCCCGTGGGAATAACACCATGTGATCAGAACATGGTCAAAGCATACGCAAGGTGTCACGTTGTGCAGAGGAGGAAGTGGTCAACTCCATTGGCACATCACAGAGGGCTTTAGGAGGGGGTGGCACTGGAACTGGGTCTTCCTAGGTGGATGAAGTGGGGGGAAAGGGCATTTCAGGATGTCACAGCATGCGGAAAGGCCCAGTGCATTCAAGAATCATAGCAGAGAGGTATGGCAAGAGTGTCAGGGGTCTGGTTTGTGGGACCGGTGGGTAGGAGAGCCAGGACAGATCTTAGAAAGCCTTGCCTAATGTGCCCAAGGTCTTGGTCTTCGCCCATTAGTGGACTGGAGCCAGAAACAGACCTTAAGCAGTGGGGGAGCTGTGATTAGACATGCACTGTAGAAAGATCATTTTGGCGACAGGGACGGGAGGTGCTGTTGGATACGAGAGCAACGGGAAGGTGGAGGTGATATCCTGCATCAAGGCTATCCTAGAGGGGATGGAGAGGCGATGACAAAGTTTGAGAGCTATTTTGGATGCATTAGTGAGAGAAATGGCCGTAGTAATGAGCTTTAAATCCAGTGAGATAAACGGGTTGAGAAGAGAAGGGTGGATAGACTCCAGTGGTGCTCACAAAGGTGACAACGGCCCCAAGAACCAGCAACAGTGATGATACGCATGTGTCCTTTCTGAGAATCTTCCATAATCTGATAAGCTTGTAGAACTGACTGGGAAGGTGACAGGTGGAAAAGCAGCTAGTCTGTGAGGGACAGGCACTGTGACTGGCAGTGCTTGGGTGGTGCCAGGTGGACTTGATGGCACCAGTGCCCTTGACCTTCAGGGACTTACGAGCACCAGTGAAGTTGCTGAAGGATGTGCGAGATAACTCCAAGGACTCCGAGTACTGGAAGGCCCTGGCCACAGTTGTCCCTGACACCACGCAGAACCTCTGGGATAGTCTATACGCAGCCTTGGAGAAATACCAGTGAGTGTGTGTCATGGCCCAGGAGGAGGAAGCTGGGCAGGGAGTGGGGAAGGATCCTGCTTGGAGCGGCCAATTGCCACCTCCCTCTCCCTGAAGTCTCGGAGGGGAGCTGCCTTTGGCGCCTCCTGTTGGGGGTGTGCAGTGCTGGTGACTGGCCCTCTGGCTCCGCTCCTCTGTTCTGTTCCCACTAGCCTGGCTCTGTCCAGGCAGGAGGGCTGTTCTGGTGCGTGCGGCTTCTGGGGTCCTCTTCCACCTCTAGCCAGAACAGAAACATAGATCCTTGGCAGAGGATGGAGGAGGCCGTGGGTGTCTCACCGATTTTTCTGCCCAAAGCCTCATCCTGACCCAGAGGGCGAAGCTGCTGCTAGAAAATGATGCGCTGGAGCAGCAGAACTCGGAGCTCCAGAAGCTGCTGCAGCAGTACCTAGACGCCAAGGTGGGTGAGCGGACCCTCCCAGGAGGCTGGGGCACGGGGGCTGCTATTAGGAAATGAGGAGCCCCTCCCCCACCAGAGGCAAGCAAGCTTTGAGATTCGGGTTGTCACGGTGTCTGTGATGCCCATGGTTCTGGGCACCAGCCGCTCATTGGACCACTCTCAAAAGCAGTGCCAGGGCCAGTGATGTGTCACAGCTTGCTCAGCCCTTCCAGAGAGTTTTCTTCTTTGGTCCTAACAACCAGTCTGTGAGGAAGAGAGGACAGAAATGCTTCCCCCCGTTGCACAAAAAGGGGGATCAGAACCTGGAGACTTGGTGACTTGCCCAGAGCAGGGGCTCTCCCCGCTCTGCCAGCCAGTTTTCTGGCCTGGGACGTGACATGGGCAGAGGAGGATCTGATGGGTCAAGATTCCCTGGCCCCCACTCGCGCCCACTCTCATGATAGTTGGGCAACTTCCCCATGGCTTGACAAGAGGAGGAGTCTCACCGTCTCTGCTCCCTTTGGTTCGTAACAGTTAGTTGCTGGCTCTGGTCTGCTGGTGGGGTGTCCTTCACGCGGAGCTGAGGTCATGGACCAAGGGCGTTGTGACACTGGGCTGAGCATAGTTCCTCTGCCATCAGCTGTGTGTGAGAGGTGACTGAGGCCAGCCACAAGCCCAGGCACTGGGGCTGTGGCCCTGTGTGATCTTGGGCCCCAGGCTACACCTGAACAGGGGATGTGGTAAGCTTGTGTGTCATGATGACCTCTTGGCCTGTGACAGGATTCAGATTTAGGGGACCATGTGGTCCACCCTTCCATCGATGCTCCTGTGTATAAGAGGATGGGGAGGAGGGGAAGCGCAGGGCCAGACTGGAGATGGGATGGCAGATGAAGAGGGAAGAGACTTTAAGAGGATGGATCAGAGTGGAAGGTGAAGAACATTCTCAGAGCAGCAGCCAAACAAGAAGTCCTGGGACTTGTCTTCTGAAGGACGGCAGCTGTGGGCTTTCCCAGATACTGGAAGCAGTTGGGGAGGAAATGCATGCCGAGATCCAGAGGCCTGTGGGAGAGTCGACCTGTGCACCTGACCCCAGAGGTCCTGAAGAAGGAGGACCCTGGGGAAAACGGTAATGACCTTTACTCCTTCTTTTCCAGATAAACTCGGAACTGCAAGTTCCTCCGACTCAGGTGTTCCAGATCCCCACAAAGTCGAACCAGACCTGAAATCGTGCTGTGCTAGAGCGGACACCCATGTTGGTGTTGGTGCCGGAGCGCACGTGTGACCCAGGGAGCAGCAGGGTGCACTGTGTATTTCCCAGAGCTGCCACTGGAAGGTGACAGAGGAGTCACCTGTATCCTGCAGTCATGATTAAAGTCTTTGCAAAGTTGTGGCTGAATCTTTTTAAAGAGGTCAGGTCCAGGGAGACACGAGCCCCTACCCCACCTTATGTCATGCGGGGACTTTGTCCCCAGCCTCGGACTGTGGCGTGAGAACAGGCACATTGCTGTGAGATGAGGCCCAGGCCAGAAGCATGGGGCTCCCTTGCTGTTTGGGGGGGCAGTTGGTGTCTGTGCGTGGAAGTTGGAGCTTTGGGGCAGCTTGTGGGGTCTTAAGCTTTCAGACTGTCCTTGGGCCTGCAGGACCCTTTTGGTGAGCTTTTGGGGGCCCTGGGGGCCCCTGGGCTGTAGGGTGAGGCTCCTCCCATGAGCAGCCTGGGCAGGTAGCCCTGTACCTTAGTCCTGCCTTGAACCCTGGGCTATGAGGCCACCCAAAGGAAAAGCCAGAGGGGCCAGCTGGTTCTGAGTTTGCCAACCTCAGGGTGCCCACCAACCCTGCGCTCCACACCAGTCCCCCCATGTGAGCAGACTTTGCAGCCCAGAGTTTGATTTCTTTTATTAAGAGAAAAATCACCACTCAAGAAAGGAAAAACAGCCAAGAGAAACCCAACTCACGCAGGCAGGGGCAGCAGTTCCCGTACAAACTCCCGGCTGCAACTGGAGGGACCCGAGGGGCCGCTGTGCAGGGTGGGGAGGGCACAGGGTTCACTCTCACGGCCCCTGGGGACGCTTGTGGGCACTAGCCGGGCGGAGGAAGCTCTGGGAATCTGCAAAAACCCACAGGCAGGCGGGGGCAGGGGGCTGCCTGGGCAGGGGGCTGCCTGGGCAGGGGGCTGGTGGGGCCTCCGGAGCGCGCAGGGGCAGAAGCAGCTGCCCCCAGCTTAGTACGAAGGGTCTGGCCCACTTTTGCAGAACAAGGACTGGTGGTGGTGCTGCCCTCACAGGTTTATGTCTTGCGGGGAGAGGAATGTGATGCTTTTTGCTCATTCATTTTTTTTTTTTAAAGCCCTGGGCACTGGCCCACGACATGATTCTGTTAGTTTCATTGAAGCTTTAATCCTTCACTGGAAGGCCTCGGGAGGGTTTGGGGTAGCTTGCTTTGGAGCCAGGGCCTGGAGCAGGGTGGAGCCTCGGCAGGGTGGGGCAGACCCTCACCCCTGCCCCACGCCCCACCCCACAGGCAGGGACCGGAGGGGCAGGACTGGGCAAGCAGCAGGCTTTAGGACGTGCAGTGGGGCATCACCAGCCCAGCGAGCAGAAGACGGGCTCCTGGGACCGAGGCCTGAAGGGTGGACCTGGGGCTCCTCAGGCTCCCCAGGGAGTCTGGAAAGTCCACGCCAGGGGAGGGGCAAACGCACTGGCCCGGGGGAGGGGCTGGGGGAGGCTGTGGGGCTCAGGCCCCCAGCAGCTTCTTGACCATGTAGCCCGGGAGGCTGTAGAGGAACAGGCCCAGCATGAGCAGCGCCAGCAGCGCCAGCACGATCTTGACGATGAGCCACTTGTACCGCGTGCAGATGAGGTACTTGATGGACTTGAGGGGGTTGAGGAACCAGACGAAGGCAGTGTCGGGCCGGCTGGGGAGGAGGAGCTGGTCAGGCGGTGGGCACTTCCCACGGAACCCCATCCCCTCAGCCCTTCTAGACCCGAGAGACCTGGCCCCAAAGGAGTGAGTGCTGGGCACAGGATTTGAGCCCATTTCTAAGCACCCGGTCTGCTGCTGACATCCCCATTCGCAGGGCCCGCTGGCGTTCCACTGCCCTACTGAGGTCTGGCGGGCATTTCTGGCCGGTGGGCAGCCATGGCGGCTCGCTGCCGGAGAGGCAGCCCCAGCCACAGGCCATTCTGAGGGCCTGGAAGCCCCTCTACCGAGCAGTTCACGGTGAGGGTGCGGTGCCCCCCCTGCCTTGTCTCAGTGAGACCAGTGTTTCTCAACCTCTCCCCCTTCCTGACCAACCTACGCTTCTGTCAAGGGCCTGGGAGCCCCAGTGGGGTGCACGCCCCCTCCCCGACTTGCCCCCTGCCAGGGTGGGATTGCTGCTCTACCGTGTGCATGGCCCTGTACCCAAGGAGTGCTTACCGAGCTTTACATTCTGTTGTTTGTGTTACAAAACAGTAGGTTTTACAAAATGTCAAGATATAAAATTAAAGTACAAATATGTTTTTTCAAACTCCTGCCCCACTGGCTCCTGGAGGACGAGGACTGCAGCCCCAGAGCTGTGCTCAGCACAGGTGGGGCGGCCGAACGGGGCGTGAGCCAGGGCACCTGTTTCCAATCCCAGCTGGCACGGGCACCTGAGCACCTCTGGGCCTCGGCTTCCTCACTTGTACCATGGGTTAACAGCAGACCCGACCTCCAGGGTTGGTGAAAGGGTGAGGGTGAAGCTCTCAGCACAGAGCCTGGCACCGAGCGGGTGTGCAGCAGATGGTGGCTACTAGGATGTTGGAATTGGATGGACTACTTATTGTCCTGCAGGGCGAAAAACGGCTCTGGGCGGCAGGTGGATGATGCAGGAACTATTCAGGACTTGCTGGCTAAGACTAGCCAAAACCCTGCCCCTTTCCCTGTTCATATCTCAGCTTCTTTCTGCCAATGGAATTGAGTTAGTCTGTCAGGAATGTCACCGGGAGAGGAGGTGGTGTAGTCTGAAGAATGCTGGGTTGGCAACCTGGAAACCTAGCTGAGTCCTAGCTCTACCCTAATTTGCTAGGGGACCTTGGGCACGTTACTTCACCTCTCGGGCCTAATATGCAATCCTGTAAAATAGTCATTTCCAGTTCTGAGAGCCTATGAAACCGCTGGAAAGCTTGAAAGTTCCTGTGTGTGTGTGTGCATGTGCGTGCGTGCATGTGCGTGTTTCACGTGCTGTCAAGCTCATGAGCCCGAGGTGCAGAGGAAGGAGGGAGGAGTACCAGACCCAGGAGGATCGGGCTCAGGCCCCAAGGATCTTCTTGACCAGGTAGCCGGGCACAGAGTAGAGGAAAAGGGCGAGGAGGAGCAGCAGCAGCACGAGCAGCAGCAGCTTGAGGAGCAGCCAGCGATACGTGTGCCACAAGAAGTAGCGGGCAGACTTGAGAGGGTTCAAGAACCAGATGAAGCTGGTGTCGGGCCGGCTGGAGCAGCGAGAGGAGCGGAGGGAGCACGGAGAGAGGACGCAGAGGGTGAAGGCTCAGGCAGTGGAAAGGGGGCCTGGCCAAGAGGGGGGCCACCCTGGGCGGAGTAGTTCCCAGGAAGGGGTAAGAGGGCACAGGTGCTTGCAGAGTGGGGGCAAGAAGACCAGAAGGTTCTGGCCCCTCCTTTCTGTTCTAGTGCTTCCAGGGACCAGCGTGGCAGGGGCTCGGGCTGGCAGGGCACTCACTTAGGTTTCTCTAGGGGGTCAGGTTCATTGCGGGCAAGGCCCACTGGATTCTTCTCCGCCTCCTCAGCTGTCAGTAGATGCAGCTCTGCCTCCACCTTGCCCTGCAGAGAGGAACAGAGCTGCCCCAGTGCTGGGCCAGGTGCTAGGCCAGGTGCTAGGCCCCCAGCACTGGCTCAGCCCTGCCCACGGCCAGAGCAGTGGCGGTGCTCACCGTGAGCTCAAACTCGTCATTCTCATTCCGGGCCAGGAGGGGCCACCAGCCTTTGACACGCTTCTGCTTGAAGATGGACACCAGGGGCACGTCCAGCTCCCCTGTGGCCATCTCCATGGTGCACTGCTTGGCTGTCTTTGCACCCCGTGGGAACCGGTTCAGGTCCAGCTCGATGGCCCCTGTGGCAATCTCAGAGTCAGCTCTGACAGACTGGTGGGAAGGACCACCCCCCATCCAGGGTGGGTTCTCCCTATCCCTACCTGCCCCTCCCCTGCCCTCTCTGTCCCGGTCCTAGTCCCTAAGCCCAGCCCAGCCCTGCACCCAGGAAGTCGTCGGCAGAGAAGTGGTCAGCGTCCCAGATCTGCAGAGTGAGCCGTGCTGGGATCTTGTATTCAGTTTCATCCCAGGAGAACATAGACTCCTTTTTGGAGATGACGATCTTTTCCTCAGCAGCCAAGTAGTCGAAGGGGAAGAGGTAACGCCAGTTGAAGTTGCCCTCGCCGGTCAGGGAGTGGTAGTGGACGTCTGTGTCCTGCTTGTCCTCCTGCTGGCCCTTCAGCCACCTGCAGGGAGCCACCTGCTCCAGACTTGCAGCCCCTCCAGTGGGGCCTCTCCCCACCCCACAGCTCCCTTTGTCCTTGCCCTCCTCTCCTGCCCACCAGGAAGGTGGGATCACTCTGCTCAGCCCCTCCCAGCCAGGGACCTCTCACCCACCCCCGCACAAAAATGTCACTGGACTTCTCTCCAGTGAAGAAGTCGTCGTCCTCCAGGACCACCTCATCCGTGTTCCACACGATGACCCGTAGCTCATACCTGGGCAGGGGGAGAGGCTGATTAGCAGTCTGGGTGGGCGTGGGTTACCCCAGGATCTTGGGGCTGGGATGGGCAGGGGGCTGGAGATGAGATGACAGAGAGAAGTCCTGTGGACTTGGGGTGAGCATGGGGTCTGGACAAGTTGGAGCTGAGAGAGCAGAGGAGAGGAGAGATGTTGGATTCCCCCGGTGTGAGAGAAGGGCAGCCAGTCAGCATGGCTGCTGTGAGGAGAGCCCAGGGGACCCCTAGGACCAGAGCACACTCCTGTGGAGGCTGGCTCAGGGCAGGGAGGGGCGGGCCTGGCTGCTGGGGGTGGCTGAATAGAGGCCCAGAGTCAGGAGCAAATCCCGTCTCCAAAGGCCAGAAGCTCCATTCCAGTTCTAATAGAAATTTACATTTAAGCCCAGCAGCGGGCCGTGGATGCCCATGCAATCTAGTTCCTTTATGTCCTTGTCCCCAAAGAGAAGTTTCCCTTTGAAATGTAATTGTCATTATAAATGAGGTAGTTACATTTCAACTTTTAGGAGTGAGGTTGAGTCACCCAGGAAAAATGGATTGGAATGTGACTCTTGGAGTTAGCCCTAGACTGCAAGTCCTGGTGACACAATAGGTTGGGGTGTCCCCTAGTGGTAGGTCTTGGAACAGCACATTAGTCGCCTTAAAGGGGAAGGGATTTCAGGCAGAATTGTTGGCATAATTTGCCTGCCCACAGCAAGATGGAAATACGGGGCCCCTTGTTAAAAAATCATTAAGAATTTCAAGATGATCAGGTTGCTGCAAGGGTGGGGCACCTCTGAGTGGGAGACCCTGTATGAATCCATACGCCCATGAAGCTGGCCCCGATTCCAGGCCCTGAGCGTGTCACAGCTGGCAGTGACTCGAGCCTGCCACTGTACAGGCGGGAAAACTGAGGACAGGGAGGCAAAGTGACTGGCCAGGGTCAGCTGGGAGAGGTAGCTGGCTTGGCTCCTGATCCTGTGCGCTCTCCATTCCACCCTCCTCCTGCTGCTTCCAGGCTCGTTCCTGTTCGTCTCATTGGCAGGTGCTTTAAATAAGACCTGGCAGAGCTATGGACAGTGTGGCGTGGGGAACTGTCAGAGAGCAGAGCAGGCTCTCAGGGGTCTGTGTCTTGTGTGCGCCTGTGTATCATGTCTGTGGGAACCCACATTTTGGTGAAAGTCCACAGGAGGGCACTGACGTGTGCTCAGGGCCAAGGGCAGGCCTCACAACTCTCTTGATGGGTTGGTCTGTTCACATCACAAGGCCACGTGGGGTTAGGGTTAGGGTTAGGGTTAGGGTGATTTCGGCTGTGGGAGGAACATCGAGGGGTGGGGGCAAGAAGGAGTGGTGCTGGGCCCCAGCAGCTCACTTCTTGGGCTTCCGGGGGGAGATGTCCAGAGGCGTCCCGGGGGCCGGCATGTCCATGGGGAACATGTCCACCCACAGCTCCAGGCGGCCCTGAGGAAGAGGGGCGTGGCAGTTCTCTACACGACTCCTTCACTGCTCTCCTCGCCCTCCCAACCTTTGTCTTGTCAGGACCCATTTCATCAATTTTCAGCCTTGGATGCCAGGAATTCCTATGACATCATCACTAGCCAATCACAGCTTCTGAGGGAGACACACCAGATGTCCATCTGAGCTGATGTGGTTCTCACTCAAGGCAAACTCATGTGCCACTGGAGTTACCACGAAGGGGCGTGGTGGGGAGGTGCCACCAGGCTTTGGGAATGCAGCCAATACCACGAGGATTTATTTTATGGACCCGATCCCAAATACCAAAGAACCTCAGGGGAGTCACCTGCTCGATGCCCGGCTTGTCAGGATTGAGCAGCGGCCGAGTCTCCACGTGTTCCGGCACTAGGCGGCAGCCCACTCGGGGGATGTCCTCCCAGTGCCGCAGGGCGCACAGTGCCACGTGCTCATCTGTGGGCCCCCTCTGACCTGTGGGTGCCAGTGTGTCAGTTGCACATATGGGCTCAGCAGAACAAGACCTGTGCCGGGCCAGGGACTTGGGCACAAAGGCCCCTGAGCCATCACTGGTTCACCCATCTCCATTTTATTGTTGGGAAAACTGAGGCACAGAGGGAGAACCCCTTTCCAAGCTCTCAGCTGTCCCACAGGGCCCAGAGAGGTAGGAGTCCTTGGGTTTTCTCTGCCTGGGAATCCCAAGGGGGTGTGATCTCAGGGAGGGCAAGAATCCTCTTCCTGTCCCAGCATCCTGAAGGCGGTCAATGACCCCTCAGGTCTTCCTGATTCTCTGGGAAGGGCCACATGGGCAAAGCAGTGGAGTGAGTGCAGGGCTTGGAGCCACGTGACCTTAGGCAAGTCACTAAACTCTGTGGCTCTTAGATTCCTCATCTATAGAATGGGGATCCTCCCTAGCCCACAGGGATGCTGAAAAGGAGAGAGGAGGCAACAAATGGGCAAGCGCTGTGTCGCATGGGGAGCTTGGACAGAGGCTGGGCAGACAGGAGTGGGACTCTGGGCTGCTGTGCAGAGAATCACTGGGCCCAGGCTGAGGAGACCCCAGGCTAGGCCTCGAGGTCCCGTCACAGGGAAGTGTGGGTCCCTCCTTGGCCTCTGACACCCCTGTGGTTGCATCCAGTGCCCCGTTACCGTTCTCGTCCTCCATCTCGGAGGGCCCAGTGAAGACTCGGTTGGACACCTTTACTCTCCCAGGGGGCCCAAAGTGGGGGCCGTCCACTTTGCCCTCCTTGCAGAGGCGGGTCAGGATCTGGCTGGGCTTCATGGGGTCCCGCCAGATATTGTAGCCATGTCTGTGGGAGGGGGCACACAGGCTTGGTGGGGCTCGGGATGGGGCTGGGCCATTCCCAGGTGGCAGCTGGTTGTGGCCAGTTCTCTAAACTTGTCTCTTGCCCTAGGTCAGCAAGTGGGCCTCCCCCTGGGCTCCAGGCTCAGCTGAGGTAGCTAGGGCTGCTGGAGACTCATCCCTCCTGCCCTGGGCTCTGACCCCAGGTGCCCAGTGTCCCAAGGATGAGTATCCAGGCTCCCCCCATGGTGCCCACTTCTCTGAAACCTCAAAGACTCTCATGAGGAAACCGATAACCAGAGAGGTTAAGGGACATAACCAGGGTCACACAGCCTGTCAGGGGCAGAGACCAGCCAGATCCCCAGGAAATGGCACAGTGCCACCTCTCCTCCCTGCTCACTTCACTCTCCTTGCCCTGCCTCTGTCCTGGAACCCCCTGGTGGCTCTCTCCTTGTCTTGGACTCTGTCCTGGCCTCTGAAGGCTGTGCCCAGAGCCTGCAGGGGGTCAGGCCTGGCCTGGAACAGATCCTGTAATATGTCTACCTTCCCAAACCACCTGCTCTGAACTTATGTTTAGAGTCAAGGTACAGCAGCTGGGCCCCGGCCTGCCCCACCTACATGGAGTAGGTCTGGGCGATGCCACAGGTGGCGCGGTGCTTGCTGTAGAAGCGGTTCTCCAGGTCAATCTTGGTTTCCCCAATGAGGTCATCAGTGCCGACCAGGTCCCAGTCATACACGGCCACCGTCAGCATGGATTCCATGGGGAAGCACGCCTCGATGTCAAAGGACCTGGCGGTGTGGAGGTTGGGAGAAGGGTTGAGGGTGGGGTAGGGTGAGAGGGGGTCTGGGCTGGAGAAGTTGGGGTGGGTGTGGGAGGCCACCAGGAGGCCTTACTTCCCAAAGACAGGGTTGAGCTGCTTGGAGATGTAGTTCTCCTTGTCCCGGATGTCAGTTTTGCCCAGCCGGATGGCGATGTAGGGGTCAGCTTTGCCATTGATGTCTGCGGGGTGCAGGTCTGTGGCCTGAGATGGGGGAGAAGTGCTCCTGAGCAGGCTCCCCACACCCGCCTCATCTTCCAGTGCCCCTGCCCTGCTGCCTGCTGGTCCACGGTGCTGAAGGGCAGGAGCACCGGACCGGAGGCAAGAGACTCGCTGTGTGCCCCTCTCTGGGCCTCGGCTCCTCCTCTATAGAAGATGGGAACTAGACCAGAGGACCTTCAGGGGCCTCCCAGTCAGGGGCTGTCAGTTTGCAGCTCCTTCATCCCCTCCTGGGCAAGAGGACTGGGCGATGGGGGAGGGGTTGCGAGGGGAGTCTCACCCGGACCACATAGACTCGGACCAGCACGTTGATAGGGTCATTGCTGGGGATGCCCTGGAACATGCCGCAGGTGGGGTCGTACCCAGCTTCCCGGGACACATCCTCTGGGAGCGGCACTTTGTACATGCAGAGGGAGCCCTGGGCAAGGCAAGTGTGGGTCAGGGTACAGGTTTCTGTGAGCACAGGTGGGGGAGGCATTCAAAACAGCATCAGTGTGCACCCTGCAGCGCCAGGGCCTTAGCTCTTTGGCTGCTGGATCATGGGGAGGTCCAGGGGTTCTGGAAGGAGTGGCCGGGGCAGTAGCGGTGGCAGGGGGTGGGGAGGAAGCAACTTGGGGGGGCCTCAGGGCAGATGCTCTTTATCAATTGGCATGGAAGTATTTTCATATTTTACCAACCAGTACAGCTGACAGTTCCACGTGACTGTCAGCCCCGAGCTCAGACTGGTGAGGGTGGTGGTGGTGGAAGGGGTGGCCGGGGGCTCAGGGTTCAGGGCCTGGGGCTTAGGGGCTAAGTCCCGCTCCTCGCCTGACCTTGAACCGGCCCACGATGCGCTCCTCCTCGGTGGAGCCATCCTCATCATCTCCCGTCTTGCCCCGAAGCAGGTTGAAGGTGTGCAGCCAGTCCTCGAAGTTGTCGAACTCTGACTCCAGCTCCTTGGGGTACACCTGAGCCAGGCTGAACCGTCAGGGGGTGTGGCCTGTCCACTGGCCTCCCTCTTGTCCCATCTGCCACCTCATGCCCTCAGGTGTGACCCCACACCCCTGGCAGGGTCTGTCCCAGACCCTCACCTTGAGCTCATCAATCTTGGGTTTCTTCTTCTCAGGGGCTTCAGACCCCTGGCCAGGGCCAGGACTCTGGGTTCTCTTCTTCTTCTCCTCCTTTGCAGCCTTTGCCTTCTCCTTGCCCTTCATCAGCCCCTTCGGGCCTGGGCGGAAACAGAAAAGGAGGCCTAGTCAGTATGGGGCAGAAACGATGGGGCAGGAAGGCCTGGGCTGGAGATCCATCTCCACTGCTCATTTACTTTGTTAATTTTACTTGGCCTGTCTTTGTGTACTCATCTGTGAAATGTAGACAGTACTCCCTGGCATGACACTCCCACATGGGTGGCACGTGCCCAATAAGGTCATGCCCAATAAGGAGTGTGTACAAAGACTATTGTCATGCCCTTTGACAGAATGGGGCATGAGAGGCGCTCACTTTTCTCTCTGGCCTCAGTCTGCTTGTCTGTAACATTAAGAGGTTGTACTATATCAGCATTTCCCAAACTGCATTCAGTGGAACACCAGGTGTACATGTTCTTGTAACACTTTAGGAAAAAGGGTATCATGGTCAAATATGTTGGGGAAATATTTTGTATTATATCTTCCTTTTAGAGATTTATAATAACATTTGTATATTAAAGGCACTGAGAAGTTCTGCACCAAAAGAAACTTTTTCACATTAAACCGCAGAACCCTCTTCTCCCTCCAGAATACCCATTACATTGCTCCACGGAAAAGGTCTGGCAAATGTTGGGTAAGATGAGCTGTGAGGTCCCTTCCAGCTCTTATGTTCTGTGGCTCTAAATGTCTGTCCATTACTGTGGTTGTTGAACTGGTCAGAGTAAAAGCCACTCTGGATAAGGGCCTAAGCCTGCTCACTAGTGCCCAGGGATGCCTGGTGAGATCTGCCCTTGTCTGCCGCAGCTGTGTGGACCCCTGGGAGGGAGAAAGAGAAGCAGCTGGTGTGGTGGGCAGGGGAGCTGGCCATCCAGGATTCTAGGGCTCACCCTCAGTGTTGTCCATCTCCTCCTTCTCCTCCAAGTCCATTCCTGAGGCATCTTGCTGTCGAAGTTGCTGCCAAAAGATGAGGTGAGGAGGAGGGAAGGTGGGCTTCCTGGGGAGGGGCCTGTTGACCCGCCCCCACCCACTGTGGTCTCAGACCAGTCTTACATGCCCTAGAAACAGAAACTCTTTCCTACTGGGTTCCAAACCCATCATGTGCTCTGCTTAGTGGGTTAAAAAAATTATGATGTGTACAATATGACTAACTGTACTTAGGGGTTTATGATTCTTTAAATTGGGCATCATTAAAAATATAGTGTCCTTTAATGTTGGTTGTTATATTATTATTTTAAAATCTCTATTCCTTTTTCAAAAATATGTTTTTATTGACTTTTTTTAGAGAGAGAGGGAGAGGGAGATAGAAACATTGATGAGAGAGAAACATCAATCGTCTGTCTCCTGCACACCCTCTACTGGGGATCAAGCCCACAACCCAGGCATGTGACCTGACTGGGAATTGAACTGGTAACCTTTTGGTGCATGGGACGATGCTCAATCCACTGAGCCACACCAGCGGGCTATATTATTATTTTTATTTTAAAAATATTTTTAATGGATTTTTTTAGAGAGAGAGGAAGGGAGAGAACAATAGAAACATCAATGTGAGAGAAATACATCAATCAGCTGCCTCCTGCACGCCCCCTACTGGGGATGGAGCCCACAACCCCAGGCATGTTCCCTGACCAGGAATCCAACCAGGACCTCTCAGTCCATGAGAGGATGTTCAATCCACTGAGCCACACTGGCCAGGCTATATTATTTTTTAATGCAGAAAAGTATAACAGAGTGAGAAAATCTGCTTTATTTTCTTCACTCAGTACACCCCACCTACTGGAAACTAAATCACTGCGTTCCGACCAGAGCACCACTGTCACCTGGTGGCAGCCCGTGCAAATTACAGGCATAGAGACGAGACAACAGGCAGCCTCCTGGAGCTCCAGCCTGGCCAACCTGTATGCAGGAGGTGATGGTGGGAGAAGATATTGTCCCCCAATTATCTGCTCTCCTGTTCTTGAGGAGATTTTCTTGGCACACAGCCAACCTAGCTAAAGATGACATTTCCCAGCCTCCCTTGTAGCTGTGTGGCTGTGGGACTAGATCCTGGCCATATGTGCAGCTTCTGGGCTGGGCCCTTAAGAGGAAAGGAGTATGGTTCTCTTCTCTTCACCGCTTCCTGTGCACTGGTGTTAGGACATGATGGCAAACCATCTCTGACTACACAGATGTCAGTAACAAGGTGGCAGGATCTTGGTCCCAGACACTGTCGAGTCACCATGCCAGCCTTTTCCTCGTTCACACTGACCTACTTGCTGCAGCTGAGCCTGTGCTCTGACTAATGGGGGTGGTAAACGTCACACACAGCCTGGGCCACAGCAAGGGGCTGGGGGGAGTGTGGCTGGATCAGCTCGGCTGGGGGCCCCACTGCGGGCAGTTCCTCCGGGTCAGCCAGCCAGCCAGGGCGGCCCTGAGCCGGGAAGGCAGTGTGGGGACGGGACAGCTGAAGAGGAGGAGAAATTCGCTTTCTGGAACTTGTGATCTGGCTCAGCAGACAGAGCCCATGTGCACACAACAGGGGGAGGACATGTCACAGCCAGGGTGACCGAGATGTGTGAAGTAAAACACTATGAAGATGGACAAGTACTGCTGAGAAGCTGCAGTTTCCTTTTGGCCTCTGAGCATGTTCTCCTCTTCCTCAAATGTCACCTCCTCTGTGAAGCCTTCCCTGACTCCAGCAGGCACTGATTTGCTTTTGTCGTCACACTGTACTATATCTGTTTACATGTCCATTTCGCCCAGTAAGCAGAGGGCTCCCGAGGCAGGTATGGCATCCTACAGTACCGAGTACGGCTCCCAAGGCACCTAGGATGGTGTCTGACTCATACACATTCAAGAGATGTTTGTGAAATAAATGAGTGAGGACAAGAGAAAAGCAAGCCAGAGAAGGTAGACTGGGCTGCCACGCTGGGAAGGTGAGTCCTGACCTAGAACTTCAGGCTGTGAGACAAGGCTGTTCCAAGCTCACGTTAAAGGAGTGGAGGAGCCAGCTCTGGTGTGGAGCGGGAAAGAAGTTGGACAGGAGAGCCTGGTGTGGCGTTGCAGTCACCTCCCTTAGCCCAGTTCCTCCTCAGCCCCCAGCCCAGGCCCGAGGCCTCACCTCCTTCATGGTGTCGATGGAGGCGAAGTACTTGGACCACCAGTCCAGCATGCTCTCATCTGGCTCCTCGTCCTCTGGCTCTTCTGAGCTGCCCTTCTTCTTCTTTTTCTTCTTTTCCTTCTCCTCATCAGCCTGGAGGGTTGGCCAGGTCCAGAGTCCTGCATACAGCCCTGTACCCTGGCCATTCCCAGGGCCCTGGACAATCTGGGGTCCCCCATCCATTCTGACCATCTGCTCCCGGGAAGCCCTGGGCTCCATGAGGCTCTGTGGGGCCACCACTGTCAAAGGGGCAGGGCTTTGTTCTGTGGAGGAGGATGACATGGCTGGAGAGGTCATGACCTACCAATATGAGCCACTGGCCAAAGTAGGACTGGCACTCGGGCCCTGCTGCCCAAGCAGCTCTCTCCCTCTGCCTCTTTGGAGGGGGTGCAGGCATGAGCATCTAGGGGCTGAGGCCCTTTGGCCTGACACCCTATGCCAGTGCAGGGTTCTCTTTCCCCAGAGCCCCCCCAATGGTCCCCACACTCACCACATCCACCTTGATGACGGCATCAGAAGTCTGCAAAGGGGAACCAAAGAGACAAGGAAAGAATTAGCCCCCTGCCTCCCCGGGCCTGGAGTGGAGGCAGCAGCCCAGCCAGGGAGCATGGAGGAGAGGGAGCTCACACAGGGACGCTTGCTGTGTGCTGAGTCCCTGTGCTCTCAGGGGCGACTCTGCACTAACTGCTGGGGAGCCTGCAAAGGTCTGCTGTGCAGATGTTTCCTCGGACCTTACAGCTGTGGACTCCTCAGATGATTTCAGTGGGGAGTCAGGGTTGGGAGGGGAGGCTGGCCACATACAGGAGTTCAGTGATGTTGGCTTGAAGGAGTCAACTTCAACTCTACTTTTTCTCCCTTACCAGGTCAAGCACCTTAAAAACTAATTGGATGCACACACACACACACACACACACACACACAATTACACAGCCAAAGAGGACCCTAGTGAAAATACCCCACCACAGCCCAGGGCCTGTGTGATGATGGGGAAGCTAGGGTACCCATCCTCTGTCTTGTTTACTGATGGCCTGAAACTAGGGGGCCTCCCAGCAGACCCTTACGAGGAGCAGGCTCCTCAGGGAGGAGCTCAGGAGGCTGGGAGCTGAGGGGGATGGGGATGTCCAGGTGTAGCCCCAGAGCCTGGCAGTGCCATCCTAGGGCTGGGGAACAGGCACTGGACCTCCCCTTTCCTGAGAGTCACGCCCATTGCTAACTCAGCCACTGGCCAGGACCCTCTGGGGTCAAGGATTATGGGCTAAGAGAAGGTGGGCCTGATGTGGAGTGGACTAAGCTCAGATCTCAGAAGCTAGGAGACAACCCAGGTTATGTGAAGCAGGCGAGGTTGGAAATGAGATTTGGAGAAAGCGGTGGAGAGGAAGCCCACTTCCAGCCTCTCGGCGCTGTCTGCTCAGAATGGCGGGTTCCAGGCTGGCCTCCATCCTGCCCTCCCCTGCGCATGCCATCTCTGCATCCAAACCCCAGGCGACAGGTCTCCCTCTGGCAGATAAATGGCCTCAGTCCTAAGGCCAGGAGGCATAAGGAGCTTCCAGCTGGAAATCCTTCCCCAACTGGGGCCGGGGGAGAGTTGTCTGCGAATGGCTGGGATGGAAAACCAGGCACTCGTTGGAAAGAACACTGGTGTTCCCACAAGGAGTGCATCACTTATGGTGTTTGTTGAAGTGAGAATAATTGCAGGCTATTAGCTGAAATGGTTACTTTCTGTCTCTCATGCACGCCACACGCTCGTGCACATGTGCACACAGACTCACACACACAGAGTCTAGGATGCAGCTGTTTGCACATGTAGTCAGGGTTAGCCCTGGACACGCTGAAGGAGAAGCCTGGCTCCCACGGAGTGTCCCGTGCAGCTGCGTGCTCCCAGCCTGTGTGGCCCGACCCACGCGCCTTACCGCGTCCAACTTCACCATGGTCTCCAGCTTCTTGACGGGCGCCTCCGGCTCCATGTTCACCACGACCTCCCCTGTGGGGTGAGAGGAGGGACCCCCATTGCACAGCACACGGCAGCCCCGGAGGAGTCTTACTGGACAGAGAGATAGACAGACAGACAGACAGAGACAGGGAAGAGCAGGAGTAACAGTGAAAGTCAGTGGTGACCAGAAGGACCAGAGGCCAAAAGCTGATTCTCCAGCTTTCTGAGAAGAGAGGGAGGGACGGAGTGATCGCATAAGGAGAGAGAGAAGGTGAGCCGGGGGAAAGGAGGGCTGCAGTTGAGAGAAATGGTGGAGGCCGGAAGGGAGGCCTGGGTCTTCTCCAGAAAGAACCAGCCCAGGGAGCTGTCTGCCCGCAGGCCCTCTAAGGACTTCTCCAGCTCTGGCTCTTTCTGGCTCTAGAGTGAGGGGGAGCCCTGGGCAGCCTCGGCTCCCAAGAAAGGACCTCCGCGCTGGCCTCCCCCATGCCCTCTTGGGAAGCACTGGAGGAGCAACCTGGTGGCCACACGGACTGGACCGGACTGGACCGGGAGCTGGGGCCCCCTCCCATGGGCTGAGTGGAGACAGGCAGGGCTTTGGGGTGTGGCCATACCGGTGCTGTTCCAGTTGGGGGCTGAGTGGTCTGGGGGCCGGTAGATGAAGCGCCGAAGGGAGCTAACGGCGTGGGAGCCCACCAGGGTGTAGCGGCCAAAGGCCCGGCAGTCCACGACGCGGATGTTCAAGGGTGGGTGCAGCAACTCGTTCTCCGGGAGGTCCTGGGGTGTTGGCCAATGGAGCCTGAGCTCAGAGAAGGGGGCAGAGGCACCTGGCCACGCCCAGCCACACCAGGTGCACCCAGCTCTGCCAGGCTATGCCCAGGCCTGCACCCACCACTTCAAACCACTTGACGAGGGTGTTGAAGTTGGGGTTCTTCTTGTAATTGTGGATCATGGATGACTGTACCCCCTTCCCCGCACACTCGATGTCTACCCTCGGCCGGTCCACCTGGGCCAGGTTCACCCGCTTCAGGTCCCGCAGGCCCCAGAACAGCACCTGGGTAGGGGAGGAGGGGGAGGGGAGCCCCCTCAGTCAAGGGAGCCAGCGGTGGGTAGGCTGGCCACCTGAGGGAACTGGGCAGTGGAGTGGGCAGTGAGTCAGGGTGGGCAGGGCCGGGAGAGCTGAGAAGAGTGGGTGTGGTGGGGCGGACAGGAGGCTGGGACATTCCCAGAACATGGCAGGGTGACTGGGTGCAGACTGGGCAGACCCCGGACTGGTGGGGCCCTGGGTCTGCTGCTGGCTCCAGGTGTGACCTTGGACAAGTCACTTCCCCTCCTTGTCCCTCAGTCTCCTTGTCTGAAAAATGAGGTGGCCCGAGGTTGCTGAAGACCCCTGGATTTTGATGTGAACAGTGTGATTCGTGCTTATGACCCTTGATGGAGTAAGAGAGTGAGGGGCAAGGAAGAGAGAGTGCAGCAGGGCCTGTTCAGTGCACGGCCAGGAGGGATGAGAGGGGCAAATGGAGCCCGCACGCACCTCGATTCGGTATTTGCTGAGCACGGGCCGGATGCCCATGGGCACAGGCATGATGGGACCTCGATCCACGTCCACTGGTCCATCGATGGGCGGCAGGTCGGCCTTCCCTGCTGGCCCGATCTGGGGAATTGGGGTCACAGGGTCACACCCTGAGGAGCCCAGAGAGTGGGCCCTCCCTTCCTAGGAGTTAGTTGCCATGTGATCTGGGGAGTCCGGAAAGGCCCAACACCCCAGGCCCCCAAGAACCACCCTCGCAGCTCCAGTCAGACCGGCCTCTCCGCAGGATGGGGAGGTGGGGCCCACCTGCAGCAGCTCGAAGGCGGCCAGAAGGTCTCCGGCCGTGGCGTTGCCTCGGTAGATCTGGTAGTACTCCAGCTGGGGCGGGAAGCGGGGCGGGCAATACCCCTCATCAGCCATCTTCACCACGGGCTTGGCGAAGGTCCGGCCCATGAAGTCGGATTTGCCCTGATGTGACAAACAACCAAGGTGGCCACTTGGTGCTTGGGTTCACCGAGCATGGTCGCACCTGGGGTCTCACTCTGCCCTTAGCACAGCCCTGGGAGGTGAGGAGGCAGGTGTGATCACCCCTCTTCCCCAGTGGGGAAACCAAGTCTCACCACAGACTTGCTCATGGCCGTGTTGGCGCTGGACGGGAGTCAGGACAGGACTAG
This sequence comes from Tadarida brasiliensis, assembly GCA_030848825.1. NCBI lineage: Eukaryota > Metazoa > Chordata > Mammalia > Chiroptera > Molossidae > Tadarida > Tadarida brasiliensis. The sequence goes on along the minus strand of CM061270.1, from coordinate 63,052,009 downwards.
AAATAAGGCCCTCCTGCCTCTAGTCTAGGGCCCAGGGACCCCAGTAGCTGAGGTGGCTTGTCATAAGTGCTCCCCAGCTCCGGAGGGATCGCTCCAATCTTTCACACCTCCCACTCCTGAGCTCACTGACTGGTAGGTGTGGGCAGGGGGTTGAGGGCCCCCTGGGATGGGGGGAAGGCTGGGGACAGCAGGACTTGATGACACATGTCCTGAAGACTTCTAGCCTGAGCACGGTCTGTCTGTACCGGGGGATGGGGACGCCCTGACTCATCTTTTCCCTGAGACCCCAGAAGCCCACAGTGTCGGGAAGGGGTCAGGCTGCAGTGACAGGCAGGAGCCACCCGGAGTCTCTGGGAGGGGAGTCCGCAGACTCCCACATTCCCTGCAAGCACCTTGGCCGAGGGGCTCTGGGGAGGTGGCCATCAATGCACGTGGAGTGCAGTGACGAAGTGGTAGGTCCCTGTCCTGAGGCCACCCATACCATGGTGTCCTGGTCGTAGATTTCGATGACGATGATGGGGGGATCATCCCGCAGCTCGTGAGCTTCACCGTAGAGCTCCAGGTTGTCGAACACCAGCATCTGGTCCCAGGTGGGGCACAGGGTCTCATTGAGCACCTGCAGCACAGGCAGGCCAGGGAGGGAGACAGGCAATAAGTGGTGGCGGATGGACAGATATCCGAGCGGAAGCCACTCCCACTCACTGTTTCCAGGGGACTCGGGGCAGGAGTGTCACGTTCCCTGACTCTTCTGGGAATCTTAAAATGAAGGCTGACGTGAGGTCTGCTCCCGCCCCTTGTGTCTGTGTCTTCCCTGTGTTGAGTAAACCACACGGAAGCCCTCACCAGCGTGGCCTGGGCGTGCAGTTACGTGCAAGGCTCCCCTCTAAGGATCTGGGTGCTGGCTGATCTGTTCCTCCAGGTCCCCAAGCTCACAGGTCCACCACTGCTCTCAAAGCCAGAGCCACTCCCCCCGCCCAGGCCCTCACCTCTGTGCACTGACTCTGGTTGATGAAGAAGACACGGGCGAAAGGGTCCGAGAGGCCGCTGCTGTCAGCGGCAAAGAGGCTGCGAGCCTGGTACATGTGGGCCCGGAGCTGGAATACCTGCTTCTCTGTGGGGAAGGGCAGGCTGAGGCTCGGGGATGCGCCCCCAGGGCCCTCCCGGGGTGGGGGCCGGGCGCCAGGGGTCCCCACTCACTGGTGTAGACCAGGCTGATGGGCGGGAAGGAGTGCAGGCCCAGGCCCTGGGCTGCCTTGACCTCCTCGAAGCCGCAGGGCAGGCCACACAGGAAGTCCTTGCGCTGCTTGCTGAGGCCCAGCCACAGGTAGAGCTCCAGCTTGGCCTGCACGGTCCAGCCCATGGAGCCGAAGCCCCGCTTCCCTGGCAGCTGGGGGTGGGCACGGGGTCAGCACTGAGGGTGCTGGGCAGGGTGGGACCACGCTGTCCTCCCCCCCTCCGTTTCTCTCTCCAGCTCTTTCTTCTCTGAGCACCTTCTACCTGAGGGTTCCACTCCGACAGCTCGGCCTGCCAGACCCGGGGGTGGGGATTGCTCCCTCCATGGGGAGACTGACCTCTTGAAGAAGCAAGATGCAAACCCTGGACCCCAGACCCCCACCCCTGCACCGCCACCCTCAGTCCGGCCCCCTTCCGGCACCTTGAGGAAGAGCGTCTTGACCTTGGCGCAGTCCTTGCCCAGCTCCTCCTCCACGATGGAGAAGAGCAGGTCCTTGGAGGGCACCCGGGCGTAGGCAATGCGTTTGTTGTTGCTCATCATCCAGATGAAGACGTCGGGGATGCTGTGCTGGGGCTGTGGTGAGAGCAGGAGGGGAGCCGGTGATTGAGGGGGCCACCTCTTGGCTGGGGCCCCCTGAGCCTCAGAGGAAGGACCCGAGATGCTGGTCTTCCTTCGCCTCCCACCGATGGGGCGGGAAGAACACACAGCAGGATAAAGGGCTTGTTCGCTCCTGTCCCCCAACAGTTGTCAGAGCAGGAGAGGCCTCCTAGGTGGTCCAGCCCAACCGCTGCCTGTGCAGACCCCTCCCTCGTCTGGCCACTTGGGTTTGGGGCTGGGCACCCCTCTGTGCGTGGGCAGGGGCACACCTCGTCTGCCAGGAAGCGCAGCTTCTGCAGGAAGTTCTGGCACAGCCTCAGCTTGTCCCGCACAGTGTGTCGCTTCACCTGCGCCCGCAGGGTCTTCGCCTGCTGCCCCATGCTCTCCTGTCGGGTGTGCGGGGTAAGTTGGGCTCAGGCTATGATGCATGATGGAGGGGCTGGCCCTGGGGCTGTGGCCTCAGACACATGTCCTCCCACCTCAGTTCCCCCTTTGCATCTCCAGACCCCCCCTCCATCCCGTGTGGTCCAGCACTGGGGGGAGTGTGTCCTCACCAGCTCCCGCATGCATGACTTGAGGCGCTCCCGGTCGAGCCTGGTACGAGACAAGTGACCCTGGTCCTTGTCAGCGAGGGAGAGGAAACGGCTGGGGGGTAAGGAGAGCAGGGCTTAGCAGAGCCCACCCACCAGCAGGAGGCCTGCAGATGCCTCCTTCTCTTCCCAGTCCCCCCACTTGCAGCCCCCACCCCATGGCCTCTCGCCCTCACTGGCAGCCACAGCTGAGCTCCTCCAGGACGCCCCGCAGTCGACGCTCAGGGTAGGACTTCTCCGTTTTGATCATCTCCTGTACATCGTTCAGGCCTTCTTCCTGAGGACCAGGAGTGGGGGCTGGTGCACGCTGAGCCATAGCCCCTTCCCACCCAGCCTCCCCAAATGTCTCCCCCATTCACCAGGGAAAATGGGGGGCTAGTGACCTGGGACCTCTCACTGGCACCACCCTCCAATGTCCCACCATCAGGAAACGAGCAATTTCCTAGGTTCTGTTTTCAGAGCCTGGGGGCCTTCGGTTCCTGAAGGAAGAAGCCACTTGGGGCTCTGAATCTGTGGTCCTGGTGGACTCACAGGGGTGAACAGAACCCAGGACCGGATGGGGAAGGTGCAGGCCAGAGACAGAGGGTTTGCTCAGCTGCCTTAAGGGAACCCCAAAACTAGCTGGGTCAGGAGTCCCAGACTGCACTCTGGGTAGCCCTCAGGCGCTTGGCCCACTTCTGGGACCTGAGGGCAGGGACAGGAGCATAGGAGCAGCTGGGGCCTCTCCAGCAGTACTTCTCCCCATCCCCCATGCCTTCACAGTGAGCTGCTGGGCGAACGGGCCTTGCGTGGAGCAGAGGAGCAGCTGGGGCCTCTCCAGCAGTGCTTCTCCCCATCCCCCATGCCTTCACAGTGAGCTGCTGGGCGAACGGGCCTTGCGTGGAGCAGAGGAGACTTCCGAGCTGGGCAAGCCCTCCGATGCCTCCCCTCCTCCCCTTCCCCGTCCCCTCCCACCAAGGCCCGGCTCTGACCAGCTTGTCTGCAATGTGGTCCATGATGTTGGCGTTGTAGAGGCGGCGACGCTGGTCCGGCCACCAGCTCTTGATGTAGATGCAGGGCTTGCGCTCCAGATAGGGCAGATGGAAGTAGTTCCTGGGTGGGAGGTGGTGGGAGGTTGAAGACTGGGGGTCCAGGGAGGACTAGGCTTCGAGAGGATGGGAGGCAGCCGGCAGGCCCTCCCAGGACTCTATGCCACCTGGCTCACCTGTCAGTGACCTGGGGCCGCATGGGTGGGGTGGAGGAGACTGAGGCCAGGTCCCCACCCTCCTCCGTCTCATCATCACTTGAGTTCTGGATCAGATCTACTTCCTCTTCATCCCCAGGCTCCTTCTGAGGTCGAGGCCGCTGGGGTCGGGACAGGCCATCGACCTCATTCCCATAGTTGCCTGGAGGCAGGAGGGGACACAGGAGGGCCTAGAGTCCTTTCTCCACCAGGCCCCACCCTGCCCTCCAACCCAGGTGTTGTCTTGGGTTTGTGGGAGGGGCAAGGGAAGGCCAGGGAATGGGGAAGGTGCTGGGGGTCTGTGCCAGCTCAGATGTGACAGAACACTTGCCAGAGAACAGTCCCCATGTCCTCCACACCTGCAAAGATCTCACAGAGAGCTCTGATGACCTCTGAGCTCAAGGTCCAGCCCAGGACATGGCCCATGTTCCCACTCTCTCCTCTCCAGCCCCACGAGGGCCTCTTTCCCTTCCGCAGGGATGGCTTCCTTCTCCGCCCTGTCCCAAACATGGCCTAGTGCTGTAGGTGGAAGCCAGGCCCACTGTGGGCATGTGTGCACCGCGGACACGCATTGTGTGCGGTGTGCATGCCTGAGGGACCAGTGGAGGAAAGAGGTCAAGGTCTCCCTCCGTCCAGGGCTGTGGTGCGGGGCTCAGCAGTGACCACCCAGGAGCCCCGGGGCCTGAAGACCCTCTGTGAGCCCAGCACTCACCTATGGTGACCTCAAAGGTAATTGGCTTTTCTCCGTTTTTCCGGTCGACCATTGAGGCTTCCAGAAAGGCTCCGAATAGAAAGAATTCTTCTATTTTCCCCGTGCAGCTCTGTGGGGAAGGTGGTCGAAGCCATGCCTAAACCTTCGCAGGGAGGCTGGGCCTGGGGCCAGGCCTCCTCCTACAAGTCCTTTGGGCTGGGACATCCCACCCCGCTATGGAGCCGAGCAGCCCAGACCCTGAAGGACTGAAGGCCCAATTCCTTTTGCCCAGGCGGGGCCCAGGCCCAGGCTGCCATGTAGGACGAGGCTGAGCTGGGGGCCCGGGAAGACAGCACGGCGTCCTGGGACCTCACCTCCGAGACGGGCGTGGCCTGTTCCACCTGCACCTCCGTGGAGCTGGTGAGCTCAGGGTTGGAGGTGTCCAGGATCTCCACGGCCAGGCCCAGCATGAGGCGGGCACGGAAGGACACGCCTTCGCCCAGGCCCTCGTTCAGGTCCTGGTGCTCGTCCAGCAGTGTGTAGTTGCGGGTGGAGCCGTACATGTTCACCCAGGCCGGGCCCAGCGTGGGCAGGAAGCCTGTGAGCGATGAGAAAGAGGCCTGTGTCACACCCCAGGGCTCACGTGGGTTCGAGGGACCTCTTCTGGGGGCTCCCGGCCTACACCTCCTGATTCCTGAGCTGAGGACCCCGTGCCCTGCTCGGTGAAACACGAGTCAGGAGACGGCCTTTGGGGCAGCATGTGGCTCTCGGGAGGCTGCAGGAGACCCCGTGTCTGCTGGGTGTGGAGCACTTTCTGGGGTCATGCTCCCCGCTTTCTTGTGCCTGGAGCAGGAGCTGTCTCTGTTCTCTTTGAAAGACAGACACGAGCTCTTCCCAAAGGGCTCAGCATGGCCTTCCAGCCCTTCGCCATCAGGTGTGGGCACACATGCGGCTCACCCGGCGTGTGCAGGCCCGCCCCTCTCCTCCACGTGTCCTCCCTGCCTTGGCCTGTTCAACGCTCTTCCTCCACGGAGCCCTCCCAGTTCCTAGTCCCAACTGACTTCTCCCATCCTTGGGATTTGTTGTGTCTCATGTATAACACGGATCCAACTCTGCCTTATGTGTTGTGTTTGGTTTTTATTCTGCCTGGTTAAAAAGTAAATTATAGCACTCAAAAAATCAAGATATACTTCACACAACATAAAATTCACCATTTGAAGTGTGCATTTTAGTGGTGGTAGTATATTCACTATGTTAGGCAATCACTCACCCAATTCCAGAACATTTCCGTCCCCCTAGAAAGAAACCCTGTACCTCGTAGTCCCAATCCCCTTCCCCTCTCCCCGGCAACCACCAATTTACTTTGTCTCTATGGATTCACCTCTGCTGGACATTTCACACAAACGGAATCATACACTACGTGGTGTTTGTGCCTTCTACCTCAGGGGTTGAGCATATGGGAGCACAGCCATCCCCCTCACCCCAGTGAGCGCTGTGAGGACAAGACCGGGTTATTCTCTCGCTCTGCGTCCCTGGACCCAGCACACTGCCTGGGTCCTAGGAGGGTCTGTTCCCACAAGTCTAAGGACAGGTACTATCGCAGCAGTACACATATATAAGTAATATGTATGTATATTCACACACATATATAATTATTATTTCCATTTTACAGATGGGAAAATAGGTACAAAGATCACACGGCCACTCATTGTCAGAGCTGGGGTTCAGATCCAGGCAGCCTGGCTCTAGCCGGCCTGGTCAGCTCTGTGCAGACCTGAGCCATGACTTTCCACCTCTCCCTTGAGGCGGGACCTGTTGGCAAAGCCCTCGCCATGCCCAGCACCTTTCAGGCCGAGGTGCGGGGGTGGTGGTGTGAAGGGGGGTCTCATGCATATATTCCTTCCTACCAGGATCCACCCCACGGGGTCTCCTACTGCTGACCTTTGTCTCCATCGTTGGAAATCTTGCGCAGGTCGATGAAATGGGTGCCGATGGCCACGTCATTGACCTTGTCCGAGTCCCGGATCTGCACCTTCATGCGTTTGCAGAGTGGGGGGAACAGGTCCGTAAAGACCACCTGCTCATTCCACAGCGGCTCATAGCTGTTTTTCTGCACTGAAGTCTTGCCCTGGGGGGAGGGAGGGAGCGTTAGGGTTTGTGTGTGAGCATGGGTGTATGTGTTTACTCATGTGTGTATATGTGTGTGTATATGCATGTGTGTGTGTGTGTGTGTGTGTGTGTGGGGTGTGTGTGGACTTATCTCTCCTACTCCTCCACCCCAGCCTCTCAGACTCCCTCCCATTCGCTGCTCCCTCTCAGCTCTTGGTCTCTAGGATCCAAAAGCAGGGAGGATTCCCTAAGGCCTGTCCATGCAGAGACAATTCCCAACCTGGCCCACCCCAGCCCCTCTCCGCTGGAGCTCCCTCATCTCTCACTCTCTTCCCTTTATAGGTAGACGCACCAAGGTAATCATAGGCCAGACTCCTGGCTTCTGACTTGGCCCCATGTCTGCCCCCAGACCCCCACACCCACCTGATACCTGTCACTCCAAACCCAGCCTCTGCACACTGTACCCCTGTACCCCTGTACCTTCTGGCCAGCAAAGAAGACTTGCACGTAGGGGTCAACCAGGTCCTTGTTCTCCCCAATGAAAGCCTTTTTCACGTTGGCCATGAGGCTTGTGTTCATACGGGGCAGCCCCTCTGCTCGGTAGATCTTCACGTAGAATCGTGCCCACTGGCGTTCCGGGGGCACGCCGTCGGGGAGCAGCAAGTTCCTGCCGTCACATACAGCTAGGGCACCAGGCCTGGGCACCCCAACTCCCGCCCTAGCATCTACGTACTCCTGGGGCCTGGGACAATCTCTCTGAACCCCTGCTCTGCCTGAGTCCTTTCTCTCCTGTGACAAGGAGTCTGTGGATGCTGAGACCAGCCTTGGCTGCCCCAGCCCTGGCCAAAGTCCTTCCAGGAAGAGCTGGGCATCTGGGGGTGGGTGAGAACAGGGGTAAGGGAGGTGGAAGGTATGATCTCTGGGCCCAGTTCACCCCACGGGCTCCCTTTGGGGAAGGAAGGGCTAGGCCAGGTCTTGGGGGCTGGGGGATGGGAGCCTCACCCTTCAATGTCATCCTCTTCCGTCTCGTTGGCCTTGTGGGGTGTCTTGATGTTGTCCCCCTTGCCCACCACTGCGACGTCACACTTCACGTAGCCCTTTAGCCCAGCAGAGATGTCGTCGGGGTCGGACAGGATGGCCCACTTGTGGTGGAACTGATGCTCTGCAGTGGCGAGGAGCAGGAACTGCACCTGCTGCCCCCACCCCGGGGGCACCCCACCCTCGGGCAGGCCATCAGTCCCCCTGGACTGGGGGCTACTGCTCTGCCTCTGGGCCAGGGGGACAGAGGTCCCTGAGCAGGGACAGCTGGGGCAAGGTGTGTGCTATGACTGTCTCCTAACTGGTTTCTCTGCCTGCAGCCCTCTTACCCCACCCCCCGCACTCACCTGTACACAGCTGCCAGATGGAGCCTTCAGAGAGCTCCCCCCTCTCACTCTGGGGCTCCCCAGGGCTTGGGGTAAAGACCACAGACCTTAGCAAGGTCTGTGGGGGCCCCCTGATACAGCTCTGCCAGCTCACTGCTCATCCCACGCCGTCCCTGTGCTCCTCTCTGCACAGTTCACTTGCTGTTCCATACCTTCATGCTGTTGTGGCTGCTGCCCTTTGAGCTGGGAAGGCCCTTATCCCTACGCTCCCTCTGCCCCCACCCTCCTCCCTGCTCAAACTTCTCCTCCGCTTCAGTATCTCCTCTTCCATGCAGCCTTCCAGACTTCCTCAGACTTGCTAAGCCTGACCCTTTGGTGTTCTCAGTGTTCCAAACGCACACCTCCTATGTCACTGACAAGTGATTAACTACTTAGTGTCTGTCTCCGATTTCAGGCTGAAAGCCTCCTAAAGACAGGGTAGTGTCACCCCAGTAGCCCCAGGATCTAGGACAGTATAGAGGAAAGGACATATATCAGGGGAAGAAGCCGTCCTAGGATGGGTCGGCCCTTATGGTTTATTTAAAGCTAAGTGTGAGCCGAAGGCTTTGCTGCATGAAGGGCTCATCTTCTTCCTCTGGTTTCGTGTGGGCACTGAAATCTCCTGGGGCTCAGAACGTTCCTCCCCCCTCTCCCCTTCACCTTCTACCGTAGCTCAGACCTGTCCCTAACGAGGCTCTGTCCTCAGGGGCTCCGTGCAGAAATCAGCCTGTCTGGGGATAGGCCAGCCCAGCTGTGGCTCAGGAGAGATAATGCCAGGGCAGAGTCTGAAGAGAGACCGGGTGGTGAGATGGAAGAAGCTGTGTGGTGAGCACTCGCTGGAGGGGGACCACGTCCTAGGCCGCCCCAGGACTTCAGGATCTTGTCGGAGTAGATGTTTGTGGGATGGATACATGATAGCCAGACGGCTGGATGGGGGGATGCATGGAGGATGGGTGAAGGTAGATTAATGGATGGATGGAGAGACAGTGAGTGGATACATAGATAGAAGGATGGGTTAACATATGGACAGATGGGTGGATGGATATATGGGTGAGTGGGTGAACTTGCGGATGGGTGAGTGGATGAGTGGATATATGGGTAGATGGACAGATGTGCATGGTTAGATGAATTGGGGAAATTTGGCAAGAGAAGAATAAAACTCAGGAGGGACATACAATTTGCCTTCAAATTTAAAGGCTATTTGAAGAGGGAATGGATTTATCTTTTCTGTCCCTTAAAGGCAGACCTGTGAGTGAACATGGATGAAGATTACAGGCTGACATTTTGGTTTGATATAAACAAATGGAGATATCTAAAATTGGAGGAGGTGAGTGCCCCATTTCTGGGAGGTCTAAGCAGAGAATAGGGGACCAATCAGGGATGCTGTCTGAGGGTCCCTACTGGTGAACACCGGACTGATGACCTCTGAGGCCATTCCAGTCAAACACTGTGTGATCTCAGTGACAGTGTATTGCCACCGTCAAAGGGCCCAGAGGGGCAGAACAACAGGAGGCCCTGAGCTACACGCACCAGCCTGAAACACCATTTCCCTGCCTTGGACTTGGCTCTGCCACCTTCCAGGGAAGGCTGGTTGGGCTGGGGAGGTTGCTAGCACCCCAGACCTCCTCTATGATTTACAGGAGGATGGGTGGAGCCCTGTACAACCCCTCCTGGTCGCCAGCAGAGAGTTGCAACGAGTGAGCAGTTTCCTGCTGTTGCATCTGATGGTGCCAATGTGGTCCTGCCAGGGTGAGAACGGTCTGGTCCCCCAGCCATCCCTTCTGGCTCCACGAGATACTGACATCACCCAAGGCTCCCAGCAGCACTCAGGAGTCCTATGTTCCTGGCAGCATGCTGTCTAACAGTGCCCTGGCTAGGTCAGGAACCAGGACTCATCAAGAAGTTCAGGCCAAACTGGAGACCACGTGCATGAAGACATCAGTGTTCCAATTGTGGCTCCAATAAAGGGGCCAGGCTCAGGGAGAGATTTAGCAGGAGCAGTTAATATTGCAGTGGGTTACCCCAGTGGAGAAACCAGGCTTTCGGCCCAGACAGACCTGGGTTCACATTACCTTTCTGCTCCTGACTCAGTGTGGCCCTGGGCCAGCTCTGTAAGCTTGCTGACCCTCAGTTTCCTTATTGGGAAATGGGAGTGGTGATGCCTACATGGATTGTGAGGGTTAGACCTGCTAGGACAGCATGCTTAGCCCAGGGCCTGGCCCCTAGCAGGTGTCCGAGTGGCAGTGGATTCCTCACCAGGACGCTACCACCTGGAAGCCCAGAGGCCCCTCACTGTCTCTCCACAGCGTCCTTCCAACCAACGGCCCAGAGCTGTGCGTGCTTCCTGGGGAGTCTCAGAGCTGCAGCCTGACCCTCCTCCTGCTCCCCACAGCGCTGATGGTCATGAAGGCCACCCTCTCCTGAGGACTGCAGCATGAGTGGGGCCATGGGGAGGCGCCGCCTGACAGCTGGGAGACGCAGCCTCTGTTCCCAGACTCCAAGCAAGTCCCTCCATCACCTTGGGCTTCCGTTTCTCCGTCATCGGAGAGATTGGATTAGATGTTTTCAAGTTCTCTGGCGGCCTGAGTGTTGTATGATGCTGTGATTTTTGTGTGTATAATCTTGGGTTTTGGACTCAGATGCCCCAGCCTGACTCACAGCTATAATGTGCACCAGCCAAGTGTCTATTAGGTTGAACCACAAAAAGTCGCCAATTTGTTCAACCTGACAGTTTAATGGCACCTTCAAGCCACTTAACTTCTCTTGGCTCCTTTGGTCTTGTCTGTAAGTGGGAAGGACTGCTGATGCTACCTCACTGTTTAGTGAGGGTCAAATGTGACAGTCTGGGTGACATTGTATTGCCACTGTCAAAAGGCCTAATGGGATCATTCTGCACCTTGAGTGGCGGCTTCACTTCAGGGACGGGGCGGAGCCCAATGCCAGGTTGTATGCCAGTGTTTCCCGAGCTGGCAGGTGGTGGGCCTTGAGGACAGTGGGGGCCAGTGGGGGCTCTGGAGTCACACAGCCAGATTTCACCCCAGACCAACTGGATGACTGGGGAAGCCCTGGTACTTCGCAGTACCCCAGGCCCCTCAACTGTAAAAGGGGTGATGCTACAAATCCCAGCAGAGGGTCAATCTGCAGCTTTGGGGCTTCCCAGGATGTCAGCAGACCGGCACAGGTAGTCACCGTGTTTGTATAAGACTGAATACCCCGTCACCCCATACCCCCGATGGCTGTGTGTACTCACGGCCCCACCAGGCTGCGAAGGGCTGAGTGCACCACATCCTCAAGCCGTGTGCACCGGTGCGGGCGCGCAGCTACTCACCCGGCTGGGAGTACACGGTTCCCACATCCATTTTGAAGGAACCCACCAGGGTGCCGCTGCGCAGCAGGTTCTTGGAGTGAATCACCTTCCGGGCAGAACCACCAGACACCAGTCAGGCTGGGCAGGGCTGAGGCTTTCGTGGGACAGGGTGGGGCTGATGGATGGTGGCCCTATCTCAGTCTTTCTGGGGACCCAAGCTTCTCGGTGAAGCAGGAGAGTGTTTGGCAGGGCCAGGGTGGCTCGCTGAGGCTCAGCATCAGTGCCCTGTGCCCTTGCCTGCTTTTGCTGGCTGTGAGGTACAGGTGAGTCACCTGTTCAAAGGGGTGAGAGGGGCTCAAATCCAGCCTGTGCCCGCTGTGTCTGGGCACAGGGCTGCCTTTTTATGGTTGGTTCTCCCAGAGGGGCACCCTTGTCAAGTTTGCACAAGGGTCAGTGTGAGCTAATTTGCTCCCCACTCACCGAGATCTTGATGATCTTGTCGAACATGACATCAGGAGAGACGTGGAAGTCGAAGACGAAGTACTGGAGGGGGGAAGGACCCAGACCAGCTGTCACCTGGTGGGCAGCAGCGAACAGCCTGGGGCTGTGCTGGGCCCCTCCCTCCTGGCAGTGCCTGTCTGCACCCCGGCCATTTCCCCTGAGCCCTGAATCAGATGAGCAGCAGTGGCAACCACTGGTCTTCCCTGACCCTGGGGCAGGTGGGAAGTCGGGCCCCGAACAGGAGGGCAAGACCCCAATCCCTAGGAGACTGGGGTGCTAGTCTCGGTTTCGCCCCTTTCTAGCTGCGTGGCCTTGAGCAACACGTTTTCTGAACCTCAGCTTCCTGAGCTGTACAGGGAGGCTAACGACACCCATCTGGGAGTCTTGTAGTGACTGGAAGATACATTGTGGTTAAATGAGCTACACAGACAACAGCCATTCAACCACAATGCTCCGCTCCTAGGAGATGCGGCCCCATTTCGGAGATGTTGAAATGTAACGCAAGGCGAGCTTTAGGACTGACGAACTCTGGCAGATGTAGGCACTTTAACCGCTGGAAACGTCAGCTGCTATGGGTGCGAACCGTCCTCTCGAGCGGGGAGCTGCCTGCCCCTTTCTCTGGCCTCGGGGGGCAGGTGCTGGGAGCGAGGGTGTGGGGCAGTGAGCAGAGGCATCCCTGCTTTGGTGAACTTGTGGGCAGAGGAAGAAATGTTGCCAATATATTTAGGAGAATCCGCTCCTGGCTGCTCCAGGGTGACACAGACCATTGTGGGTAAAGTTGCCGGCTTTGGAGCCAGACAGACCTGGCTTTTACTGTTGGACCAATCACTTCCTTTTCTGAGCCTCGGTTTACCCCTCTGTGATGTGGGGAGAATGATTCAGGGCCGCCATGTGGGACCACCGGGGGTATCATTCATGGTGGGGGAGCTGGGGGTGTGGTTGTGAAGTCTCAATGGGATGACCCCCGTCAAGCAGGTGTGCGCACGGTCAGTGCACAATCAACACCGACTGCTACGCACGGCAGCCACACGCCCAGGTGGTGCCGGCCGTGGGGGACAACAGCTCTGGAGAGATGCATGGAGATCCAGACACACAGATGCAATTGATACACTGGGGCTGGGGGAGATGCCCAAGGAGTGTGTTGCAGGGAAGCAGGCCCAGGGCAGGGCTCCAAGAGGCACAGCATTTCAGCAGTGGGCAGAGCAAGTGAGGCCAAGAAAGGCGGGGAAGGAGGAGCTGGCGAGATGGGGGAAGCAGAGAGGGCCCCAGAAGTCCTCAGGGGAGGGACTGGCAAGCAAATGAAATGAGCCAAGCAGTCAAAGTAGAGGGGGTGATAGTGGATGTGTACTTAGGGACAGCAAGGTCCTTGGTGCATTTAAGGAGGGGCAGTTTCAGCTAAGTCATGGGACAGAGACGACTGTAGACATTGAGGTGTGAGTGGGAGGAGAGGAAGTAGGAGGGAAGAAGTAGCAGGAGGTGTGTGGGACTGAGGAAAGGCATAGCTAGATGGATAGATGGATAGATGGATAGATAGACAGATAGACAGACGTATAGTTCCTGTCCTTGAGCAAGGTGATTTTCCATAGTTGTAGTTAGAGAGAATATGTGAGAGTAGAACATCTTATAGGCAAAGGAGGAGCCAAAGGAGAACTAAAGACAGGGTCCATTGAGTGAATGTACAATGCCAGATTCGGTGGGATGCAGAAAGAGGAAGACCAGGGCAAAGGGCAGAGGTGGTTTAGGCAGAAGGAAGATGCCAGTGGCCGGGACCGGATGCATCCACGGAGAAGGGGCCTTGGCCCGGTCAGGTTGTTCTGGGAGGGCCATGGGCGCGATCCTTCCTCCACACAAAGACAGGCCCAGAGCCAGGCAGTCGGGCCAAGGCCAGGCCAGCGCCTCGGAGCTGTGTCAGCCCTAGGAGAGCGAGCTGGCTAAGCTACAACCAGAATTTTTCACTCTCTGATCTGTCTGTGGTCATAGTCCTTGCATTTCCTGAGCAGATTTCCCTTCTGTAATCACTTAGAAATCTGCTAACTCATGTTGATTGTTCTCACCTCCCTTTCTTGGGATTACTGGAGCCAAAGGAAGGTTCCCCTTCACTCAGAATTAGCCAGAGCAGTACAGCCCTGGGACCAGGAGAATATTTTTCAATGAAGAGGAATGTGGCCAGGAGGATCACGGGAAGATAGCTTAGAGTGGGTTCTTAATAGGGGAGGGGGCAGACACTGAGACTCTCAGAGGACATTTGGCGATGTCTAGAAACAATTTTGGTTGCTACAACTGGGTAGGGGATCACTGTTGGCATTTATTGGGTAGAAGCCAGTGATACTGCTTAATGCCCTGCAATGCACAGGACAGTCCCTTACACCAAAAATGATCTGGTCCAAAATCACCACAGTGCTGAGTTTGAGAAACACTGGTTTAGAGGACACAGAAATTGAATAAATCAGAGAGAATTGGGTTTGTGAAAAAGAACAAAAATGTGACCAAGAACAAATTTAAGATTCATCTGAGTGAAATTAATAGTCTTAGAGGATGGAAATATGGAGTTTAGGAAATGGTTTCTAGGCTGGAACCTGTCGGGGAAAAAACTGCTGACTTGCAGTCCCCGTGTTGGTGGGCCTGCGCCCGGGCCTGGTCCGCACAGATGCTCAACAAATGTATGTTTCTTCCTTTGGGTGAGTATTCATTTAGCAGTGTTACCAAACCCCTCCAGGTACATGCCAGGCTCTGGGCCAGGCCACAGTGATGCAGGAGACTGAGAGCCTCCAGTCCACCAGGGAGACAGAGGTATGAAGGACCCACAATAATTCAGAGACATTGCTGTCACACAGAAAGAAGTGTGCTGACTTCTGACCCAGAGAGTGCAGGGAAGGCTGTTCAGTGGCAAGGATGTTTGAGCTGGGCCCTGTAGGGTGGGTAGGAGTTTGCCGGGGCACCACAGAGTGGGGAGAGCAGCTGTTTCCTTGGGAAGGAGGAAGCAACTTGAATGAAACTTGAGGTGCGGGGGCCTGCAAGGTGAGCCCTCGAGTCAGTCCGATGTGGCTTCGCCCCTATCCAATAACATGGGAGGCCACGGGCACCTGTCTCCATATCTGCTGGGGAAAGTGAACTATTATCTAGGCTGGAGGCTTTCCAGTCAGGAATGTGTCCTGACGTAAGACGTGTCAGAGATGTTGAGCCAGAATTTCCTGACTCCTGGGAAGGTTGCTACACCGGGCTGGGGGTTCCTGAGCACTGATGTTCCAGCCCCTGTGGGCCTGTGGGAAACCGGCTGCGAGAACAGGGCCTGTCTGTGGTCACACAGGAGACTTCGGCCAGGCCCCAGCCCTGGCCTGGTCCCTATGAAGGGCAGAAGAGTGCCCAGGTTTTCTAACACAAGATGCACAGCTTGGGCTCTCCCACCGCTTCCCAAGAAATGCCCTCCCCCAGTTACAGATGGCACCCTCAGCCCTCACCACTCCTCAGGACGGACGCTGAGACGCAGGGCACAGATGCCTTACTGCAGCCTGGCACCCTTCACTGCCTGGAGCCACGGGGAAAAGCAGACTAGATGCCCCTCCAGGAAAGGCCTCTGCGTTAGTCTGATGTGTGCTCAGGCATCTGAGCAAGACTTGGGCATCCGTCACTAAAGCTGATTAAGATGGGTTCCCACGTGGAGCCCAGAGTCTTGATGATGGGTCTGGGGTGGCCATCCAAGGTGGCAGACAGAGTGCTGGGCTGACACTGGAGGCCGGGCCCTTCTCCATCAACAAAACTCTTTGTAATCTCGGCCTTTCCCATACCGAGGCCCCAGTCTCCTCTTCTGCAAGATGGGGAGATTGAACTAAAAGGTCTCTCAGGTCTTTTGACCTTGATGTGGCCTCAAATGGCTGCGAAGAACAGGAGTGGGTACCAGGCCTTTTCTCTCTCATACCCCAAGACTCCAGGCCAGTGCTCTGGAAGGAGCCCCACAGAGGTCCAGGCAGCCATGAAGGCAGCCTCGCAGAAGGGTGAGCACGCAGAACCTGACTCTGGCACTTAGCATCTGGGCAGGTCTTTCTCCAGGAGCCTCAATGTCCCGGGGGTAAAATGGGGACAGCCTCTGACAGTTGTTGTTACAGTCAGAAGAGATGCTACACCTAAAGCATTTAGGAGAGTGCCTGGCACACAGCAAGCGCTCATTAATGTGCCAATGCCACCATGGGCAGGGGCTGGAATGAAGGGCAGTGCCCCAGGGCTCTGGCCTGGGAAACAGCTGGGTCCAGGTCTTACAGGACGTGATGTTCACTGAGACACTGCTGAGGGCTGCGCAGGAGTGCCTGGGGTGGTGTTCCTTTCAAAGGGTGGCCTCCGTGGCTGGTGTGGCTCAGTGGTTGAGCGTCAACCCAGGCACCAAGGGGTCACTGATTCGGTTCCCAGTCAGGGCACATGCCCAGGTTGTGGGCCCGATCCCCAGTGAGGGCATGCAGGAGGCGGCCAATTGATGTTCTCTCTCATCAATGTACATCTCTCTCTCTCTCTCCCTTTCCCTTCCTCTTGCTCTAAAAATCAATAAAGAAAAAAAAACAAAGGGTGGCCCCCAGTCAGACCAGTGTCAGGCTGGAATCTAGACTGGGGGTTCAGAGGGTGTGGCACTGCATGCCAGTGTTCTAGGGTCGGAACAGGGTGGGTCAAGGTCACCCCTGCTGGTAGCTCTTTGTGCCCTTTGACTCCTAGATATTCCTTTTGGGCCCAGGTGGGGATAGGGCCCAGCCTCCTGCCACATTTTGGAGGCATCTTTCTCTACCTGGGGCGACGGGACTGACCTCGTTGTAGTAGGGGCAGTTAGTGGACTCCTTCATGGATGTGTACTTCTTGTCGTCGCCCACCTCTACACACACCACGGGGTCCATGTTCAGGCCCACCAGCTGCCGAGCCTCGATCACCGTGATGCTGACCTGCAGGCAGGAGAGAGGGAGGCCAGAGGGAAGGATGTGAGCCCTGGAGCTGGCTGTACCAGAATAAAGTCTACCTTCAGTTAAGTGGTTTTCTTCCAAGGATGACGATTACGATGGTTTCGGTTGACTCTCTTGAACTTGCATTTTAACAAAATAGCCTTTGCTGAGCTAGAATCTGCATTTACTTCAGCACATTCTTCTAATGAAACTATATGGGTTGCTTTTCATGCTGCTCATCTTGGAGATTTGGTATTTTAATCTCTGTGCTTTGATGCAACTTCTAAACATGATTTCACTCAAGAGAGTCGTTTTCCCTTTTCATAAAAAATAAAAGAACCACATAAATTATCACCCACCGTGTCCATGAGAGTCTTATAACTATTCTAAAGGCCAAGAAAATGTCACACATCAAAACTACAGATGTTAAGAAAAATAGAAACTCCAATGCCAGTGAGAACGTTGCTGAGAAAGCACATGGAACTGGACGCTGAACATCTACCAGGTGAAGTAACACTTGAACCATGAACACAAGCATGTCTACTTGGAATGGAGGTGCCAAGGGAATGGAGCTCAGAAGCTGGAGCTCTGAAGTTCAATAATCACCATTTCTTCAGGGAGCTCAAAAGGAGCTAATTACCTTAACTGAGCGTTTACTGTGAAGAGTAAATAGACACTAGAAGTCCTTCCTGAATAGTAATTCATAGAGTTTTGACCACGATGAAACTTTTTACACCAAACTTATGTTTTTAAATCTCATCATTTTCCTCACAACTACCCATCCCTCCCTTTCATTAAAAAAATAAAATAAAAAGCTTTCTGTAACTCAAGACTAGGAAGTAGACACAGTTTTGGCATAATAGGTACTAAAGATAGGCTACCAGGAGATTGACCTTCCCCATGTGAGCAGTTGGTTGGTTTTTATGATTTTCAGATAGAAGCCTGGCCATGGTGACAGCCTTGTTTCAGGACCCAAAGTGTCCACCTTCCTCCACTGAGCAGAGCCGATAACGGCAGACCGTCCTGGTGGGAGCGCCGACACAAGAGGTCGGAGGTGGAGAGAGGAGGCAGAGGGTTGAATGGAGGAAAGCGGGGAAGTGAGGCCCCGGAGGGTGCTCTTTGCTGGCTGAGTGGTGGCCCCAAGGGAAATCCTGAGAGCGCATGATTGAGGACACTGCATGGTACTGGTGATAGCTTCTCATGGTGTTATTTTTAAAGCAGCATATATTTAAATATTTATGCTCTAGGAATGTCATCCTGCTGCTCCTCCCCCAACTGGGGTTCTATGGAGGGGAATGTATCACTTGGACTTGAAATTTAAAAAAAAAGTCTGAGAGAGGGGATTGGCCATTCTTCTCTCCCATTCTCTAATCATCAGCAGAGGATTTGATTTTTCCAGGATGGAAAATGAAGAGGCAAATAGAGCCACCAAGGGACCAACTGACCAGCTGACCAAGGAGACACTTTTAGTAATTGACTCTTCCACCCTCTCCTTCCAAGATAAGAGACACAATCCCTAGGTGGCTTCATAAAAGCCATTGCAAGGAACAACGCTGAATGTAAATCTACACCTTTGTCTTGGGAGAACTCAAGAGTCATGGTGCTTTGTGACCTGCTTCTGAGTGATCTGATCGTGCTGTACGAACATTAGCTGGGAGCTAGAGATGAGAGGTGGTGGGCCCTTCAGTACTGCCCTTCTAAACAATCCTTTACCTTCCTGCAACCACTGGTGGCAGAGAGGTGACATGACCAAATCTGCATTTAGAGAAGATGAAAGAGGATGAAGTGGAGGAGGTAATCCTAGGGCAGGAAGACCAGAGAAGAAGTGGGTGCACTACTGCAGTTGAGGCTGGGGGTCTAGGGTCAGTGCAAGAAAGATGACATGGAGGTGAAAACTGGAGAGATGTTGGGAGGTGAAAACGTATTAGGTCTTGGTGCTGGGAAGAGAGAGCAGGAACTAGACTCAAGACTTGATCATCCACCAAGAACATCTCTGCCAAGCTCCGAGCCTGGCTCACTCTGATGGGGAAACTGCATTTTCACAGGGAGGAGGCTGTGGCTTCTAGCTTTTGAGATGTCAATGATCAGAAAAGGGTTTGCACATTACACACATTCTAAACAGAAGAAACAAGGGGTATGAGTATGCCATGGTCTTTTCACTGTCCTGAGCCCTCAGGGCCTTCCTGGAGCTGAGCTAAGTCCCTCTCCTGTCACCAGCTGGCTGTGCTTCCTGAGGTCTTTCTAACTCAGCAAAGCCAACTCTCCAAGAGAGCCAAGTTCCTTCTGGTAGGTTTTCTTGCTTTATATGTTGTATTTACTGGAAGCAAGAATAATTCGACATTTGCGTCCTCAACGCTCTCTCAAAGCGTGAGATACGAATGAGCTTGTCAGGAAATCCCATGTTACCAGGTGAAAGTCAAATTATTTTGTTCAATTCAGATTGTTTACAAAGTCTTTGGAGGGAGGATGTGTGGTCCAGTTAATAAAAGTCTCTGGCAGGAAGCAGTTTGAAAGAACTTTGGAAAATAAGCTGAAGATGAACAGGGACCAGAGGGAGCGACTGTCCAAAAGGCTGAACCAGAGAGAAATTAGCCATTCTCACTGCTACGGCCAGACACCCTCGGGCTTGAACCCTGGCTCTAGCTCTGAATAACTGTACCTGGTCAGGCTCCTTACCCTCCTCGGGTCTCAATGTCTCACCTATGAAATGTAGTAATACCCAGATTTGGAGGGTTGTAAGAATGACATTAACTTAAGTGGGAAACACATACAGCTTCTGACATAGTGTCTGGCATATAGTAAACCTTCAAAAAAAATCCAGTTTCATTAACAGTAACAACAACGACTCCATTTTCTATGTGCCCTCACCTGGCAGGCTGGGGACACTGTGGAGGGAACTATATCTGACTATGGGGTCTTTGTCTTTGGAATTTTCCTCTTCTCAGCACACAGAGGAGTAAAGCCCTGAGCCCGGTCCCCCGGAAAAGCCCTCAGAAGTCTCAGAACTCTCTATGCTTGGGTTTTGGCAGAGAAGTGAGGGGATGACATACCCAAACCTTCAAGGAGCCCAGTGGTTCGAGGTTGTCTAAAACCACAGAGGCAGGACCAGGTGACACTGCCTAGGGATATTTTTCAAGCACCTGGAAAGATGGTCAGGGACTGGATGAAAACAAACTGACATAAGGAATAAGGCAGACAAGGTGTGTCTGGGGAAAACATGACCAGGTGTCATGATACAAAGAAAGGTGCCATCTAGTCCATTATATCATCACCGGAGAGTGAGGTGAGGTGGGGCTGTCTTTATTTATTTATTTATTTATTTTTTTAATCCTCACCTGAGGACATTTTTGCATTTATCTTCAAATAGAGCAGGAGGGAGAGAGGGAGGAAGAGAGAGAGAGAGAAACATCGATGTGAGAGAGACACATCGACTGGTTGCCACCCACACGACCCCAACCGGGGCCGGGGACAAACTGCAACGGAGGTACGTGCCCTTAGCGGGAACCGAACCCGGGACTCTCTGGTCCGCGGGCCGACGCTCTAACCGCTGAGCCAAACTGGCCAGGGCGAGGTGGGGCTGTCTTTAAAGAGGGGGTGGTGTGCAAGGGGTCTGGGAATCGGGCGTAAAGGATACGCTCTAACCTGGGAGAGGGGACTCACACTGATTCTGGGGTCTGGCACTAGTACCCAGGGCAGGAAGTGTAGGGGTAGCCAGGTGGGGTCTCCTGAAGGCTCTTCCCTCTCACCAGCCAGCGTACTCACAGTGCTAGGAATGCCCAGCAGTCTTCTTCCTATAGCTGGGCCTCACTAGCCCCCAGTGGAAGTTCTAAAGCAATGGGTGGTCTCTTGACCTGTCCTGATTTCAGTTTATGAATAGGTACTAGGTGCTTCTGGCTTGTACATTAGCCTATTTCGAGTTGTGTTAATATAATTCAGCCTCTCAGGCTCTGATCAACTCTGGGAAAAGAGACAAAATTGAGGATGTGGTCCTGCAAAGCTGAGGATCAATCCCAGGCTGGGAGGGCTGCACTGGTGTCCAGCTACCCCATATGACCCTGTCCCAGCAGTGGCCAGTCTGCTCTGTGGCCACATTAACAACGTTACAGCTGCAAATCTCTCCCTATGTCAGCCATTTGGTCTCCAGTTTTAGAAGCATACAAACAAAACAATTAAGTGTTAATTTTAGAGAATACCGAGAAGCAAAAAGAAGACAAACACTCACACTCTCACTATCTATAGATAACCAGGATTGACATTGCTTACAGCATTAAAATAATACAAAACAACAATAAAAGAGACACACCAAAAAAATCTTTCTTCAGAAGCTCTTACTTCAACTGTTGGAATGTTTTCGGAGGGAGTTGCTCCTTGGTGTCTTTATGTTTTTTCCTGGTCCCTCTTACTTTATGAAGTTCAGTGCTGGACACAAAATCCTGGGAGGGCTTTGACCAGCATAAGCAGAGTTCTTGAGCCCCTCTGGGTTTGTACCTCCCTACACATGCCACTTCTCTGTGCCTCCCAGGGATGAGCTTACTCTGGGGTTATACCTGGTTGAGGCTGTCCATGACCCACAGATCCATGCCTCCACAGAGTCTATAATGCACATGTGGCTACACACCCATCCCCACCCCCGCCAGAGCAGAGTCTGAAAGCATGAGGCCTGCAGTTGCCCCACCGACCTGGTAATCCATGGGCCGCCCGGCACTCGGCTCCATCTTAATGTCTGGCTTGGACCTGAGGAGGAGAATGTACTGTCAGGCCTGGTGTAAGGGGATTGCCTGAGGGGTGGAGGAGGGCCCTGGCAGTGGTGGACTTTGGAGAAGAGCAGAAGGACAGAATTGTGGTTTTGAAACACCCCAAGACTGCCAAACGGAATAGGGAGTAGTTGTTCTCAGAGGCCCCAACAGAGAGGACTAACCAATGGCAGAATTAACGGGAAGAAAGACATCAGATCAACAGGTTCAAATCTGGGCTGGGTGGCTCTGTGATTTCCCTGGGCCTGGAGGTATTCAGTGACTTGGGAACAGACCCACACTGCCGCACTCTGCCTTTGTAGGAAGAGAGGTGAGAGAGATATCCAGGGAAAGAAGAAAGGGGCAGGGTTAGGATGAACCCCAATTCCAGACATTCCTGCCCGGTGGGGTGGAGGCAATTGGGGATGTGGGGCTCTGCCACTCACCGCTTGTTGGAGACATTGGTGGTGAGAGCTGTGACAGAGGCTAGAGACACGGAGTCGGGATCCAGCCCATCCCCCAGCCGAATGGCCAGGCGGTCAAGGTCCTCCATCTCCAGCACTGCTGGTTCATCTGGAGAAGACGAAAGGCTGGTTAGGTGGGCTGGATGGTGGGATAGTGACTGTCTTTCCTCTTTTGCTTTGGCATCTGGGAAGCTAATAGTCAAATACAAGGTTTATCTAGTAGTAACTTATCAAGGCTAAGAATGTTATGGCCAATATATCTATAGTGTTTCCTACCTAATCTTGATCTTTAATTTTAATTATATCTGATCTTGCTTTTTAAATTTTAATTGAATGTAACTCTTTTATTTTACATTACTTACTTAAGCACTGAATAGCCTCATGGAAGAAGGTAGGAAATAAAGAATGCATACTTATGTACCTCTCATAACAATAGCTACCATTTATTAAGTGGCTATTATGTGCCAGGCACAATGCCAGGCACTTTATACACATATCTCAATCTTCATAGCTATGTCCTGCCAAGATAAGCACTATTCTCATGTCACAGATGGGGAAACTGAGGCTTAGGAAGAAACACATCCATGTAAAATAGCTGATGGAATTCAGAACCTAACCCTGTATTAATGTGCATTAATCCAACAAGATGAAGAAATGATGATTCTAAGATGCCACACAAGGATGGTTGGTTTGGGCCTCAGCCAGCAGCTGTACCTTCTCCAATCTAAGAAGGAGAAGGGAACAGATGGAATTGGCAAGGGGCAAGAGGAAGAGAGATTCTGGGGCCAGTGGGCCACACAGTGGATACTGGGGAGCACAGCCAGGAGCCGGAAGGAAGGGCATGAGATCAACAGGACCTTGGGGCAGAAAGCTACACACATCTCTTTTATCCACTCCATTCCTCCCGTTTTCTGCCTGTCCTCTTCATAAACACCAGTCTTGCCCCCTCCCCAGCCCTATGCTCCGGAGGGACCAGTGCCACAGGCCACTCCGGCCTCCAGGGCCCACCCTGCCTCTCTCCTGGGCCCCTCCCTGCAGCCCAGTGAGAGGGAAAAGGCAGGACAGAGTCCTGCCACTGGGCAAGCATTCTCAGGATTCAGGTTTTGCTCCAGAAATAAGGAATTGATCAAACAACTTTGTTTTTTTTTTGTTATTCTCTACCCTAATTTAAAATCTCTAGGCTTCTCTATGGAGAAAACAGAATGGGAGCAAAGAAGGCAGGAGGAGGAGCCTTTCATAAACAGACCCGCTGGGCAGGGGTTTCTGCTCAGCTCTAGACCACCAGGGGTGCCGGTTCCACCCTCAGCCTTTGGAGCGACCCCTGCCTGAGGACCACTGTCAGGACCTGGCTCCCCGCCAGCCAATGGCAGGCCAGGCCCCGCCCAGGAGGCTCCGCCGGCCAATCGCACGAGAGCCTGTTGGGGCGCTGCCGGCAGAGGGGAGGGGTTTGGTCTCAGAGGCGGAGAGACGGCTGGCTGGACCGTGGCAGGGGCACGAGGCCGTACCTTGTCTTTGGGTTTCCTCCTTGTGGAGCCGGTTCTTCCCAAGCTTCATGGCGGAAAACACGCTCCTTCCGGTTCTGTGAGAGGAGCCGCCAGAATGAGGAGGTGGAGGGAGATGGATGCAAGGAGAAAGACACACAAAAAGAAGAGCAAAACCCAAGAGAATATGTAAGGGAAAGGAGATCCAAACCCCAGCCCCTCACCTACTGGCACTGAGATATTCTGGGAGCCAGACTCCCCAAACTGGAAGCCAAGAGGGGGAATTAGGGCAGAGGAAAGCCCGCCACTTCCTCCGCCTCCATGCCTTCACACCACTGAGGAGCAGGCATCAGCGACCAGAGAGGGTGGCCTCCAGTTGGAAAGCACCCTTTAATTGGAGCCCTTCAGGATCCTGGGCTGATCTCCGCTCCCTCAGTCCAGTCTTAGAGCTCCACTTTCTGCCAGTGCCCCCAAGCTGCTCCTCCATGTCCCTGCACCCCACCTCAACTGGGTGAAAGAAAGCCAGCCAACCCGAGACAAAGCGTCAGAACAGAGGTCAGGAACAGAACTCAGAGGGGCAGAGGCCGAAGAGCTGGAAGACGTGGTTGGAACTAGCGGCTCAGTTCTCAGTTAGCCCTGCTGCTCAAAGCCTGCCTTCTCCTTCCCAACCTCCCTGTGCCCTGGGATTCTCCTTGGTCCCCAGTGGAAAGGAGGGAATAGGCTCTTTTCCATCTATCTTTGGTCCTGGCTTTAAAAAGGCCTCTTCTGCCTGTCCCCTGTCACTGCAGAATCCCCCCTTCCACCAGCCCCCAGGAACATATGGCAGACTCCATAGTTCCTACCTCTTCCTCTGGCTTGGTGAGGCCTTGTGCCCTCAGGTGAAGGGCCCTGCAGTCAGGGGGGCTGAGGGAAGGGGGCAGGGGTCCTCACTGTCCCTTCCGTGATGTCCCCGAAGCCGAGCCTGTAATCCCTGGTGCCAGGAGGGACCAGGAGTAGGATCAGCGGGGGTAAAGTGCAGTATTCCATTACCCCATTAATATTGATTAGCTGGATACCCGACTCCTTCCACTTCCCATTGTCCCTCCTCCTGGGTGTGGCCCTGTCATCCTGTAGGCCCAAGTCAGGTGAGGTGCAGGCTCCAACTCTAAACTCAGCTATAGCAGGGCCCACCCATCTTGGGGCCATGCATCTCCCTTTGGAGGCTTAACTATGGTTCCCAAGATCTCTGTTCTTTTTCTTTCTTCCTTTTTAAAAAGACTCCACTTTGTGTCTCTTATAAGGACATTTGTTATTGGATTTAGGGCCTACCTGGATAATCCAATATGATCCTCTCATCTTTAAGTTAACATCCTTAACTTAATTACATCTGCAAAGACTCCTTTTCCAAATAAGGTAATATCCACAGCTTCCAGAGTAGGACATAGACATACTTTTTTGTGGCCACCTTTCAGCCCACTACAATTTTTTATTATAGATCTAGATTCCTAAGGTGCCATGATATATTACTTTATTAGCCGAGTTAATAAACCCAGAAATGCTTTTCCAATAGTTATTTATTCCATAGGCAGAGTACTTACCCAAGACCCCTGCTCTTTATGCTAGTACTGAGTTGAGGGAAACCATTCTGTCCTTGTAGAGATGGTCTACAAACCTCAAGCCTCTCTACTCAGGGTTGGAGAGCCAATCTCATCCCCCCAAACCTGGCCCGATCCTAGCCCCAGGCCTTTTCTTTACTCTCCATCTGTCGGGCAAGGCATGGAGAGGTGTGTGGCTGTCTCCCACTGAGAGAGCCACCAAGAACCACCCCTCTCCTGTAGCACCAGCTCACAGTTTAGGAAGCACTGGCATGTTCATGATTTCCCAAAAAGGCATCAGGCAGGTGAAAGAAGGCTGGCTGACACTGATCTGTCTGCACTCTCCAGCATCATGCTTTCTGGGACGTAACAATGGGAGGAGAGAGAAAGAAAGGTGCTCTCAAACAGGAAAACAGATGCCTTTGGAATTACTTTTTAAAGTTTCTCCCTTCTAATAAAGGGATATATCATATATAAAATAGCCAAGTAGAAATTACGACCCTTTCTTGAGCAACAACTGTGGGCCAACAGCTCTCCAGATGTTTGCACATTTCATAGTCATAGCAATCCAGGGAGGGACATATGCCTCTCATCCAACCCATGAGAAATCTGAGGCTCTGAGAGTTGAAACTGAAGCACAAAACTCCCGTCTCTGAGGCCAGCCATATTTCCACTGCATCTTTGATGCGTGGCATTGTACTTTCTGTGAGTATGAATCCCATCACCCTGACCACTTGGAACTTTGGCAGAAAGTCCCCAGGGCCTGCACTGGTAGGTATAGGCATAGGACATGTACCAGCGCAATGTTTACAGAGATGGGGCTCATTCAAAAATAATCTAAGCATCAACACATTGTGGAAGTGAGTGCTCTAAATATTAAATTACTGGTGACATGACATTGAACAGATCAATTAACCCATTAGAAAAAATTGTGTGATGGTGAGAAAGGGACCATCCTACCTGGTTTACACTGAACTATCCAGTGTGATTTCTCCTTGCCTGGTGGTCTTAAAGTAGGGCTGCACTCTGACCCCTGCGATAGGAAGTGTACCTAGTATGGGCCCTCACTCTGCTTCCTGTCTCAGCGTTTGAGATTCCTTTCTTCCCAGCCTCACTCTTCTAGATTACCCAGGAGTCTCCTGGAGGGCCCTGTGCTTGACTTTTTACAATCACTTCTTGGCCATTCCTGAGTTGTGCCATCCGTAGAGTCCCCAGCCCACTCCATGTGTGACCCTCACAATGCCGTTACATGCAGCCTGTTCTAGTCACACAGCTCCCCATCCCACCCACCTCCCTCCCCGGCCTAATGCCTCCCTGGAAAGTGCTCTCAGATGGGAGGTCAAAGCGGTGTGTTAGGTTCGAAGCAGCCCCTGCCTGGAAGCCGGCTTCTGGGCATTGTGAGGTGGGATCTGGCCCTGCAGCCTGAGGCCCCGAGCGGGTGTGGGGAGCAGAGAATCGTGGCTTTTTGATGATGGACCCACCCAAATGAAAAAGGGCCTTGGCTTCTCTTAGGCAGCTATGGCCCTTGTACTCAAAAGTTACTTTATTCCTTACAACAAACATATTTGAAAGCAAAGACTGAGACCTTTAAAGACACTGTGCTTATCCAACCAGTCTCTACCATACCCTGAAGCAATTCAAAGGAGAAACCCCTCTCCCCAGATCCTGCATAATTTTAGCCATCTCAAGTGGACAGCTTCACTGGAGGGACTCGTGTGTGCCTGAGCACGTCTGAAATGATGATTTATCCTTCTATGACAAATGCAGGATGTAGAGGGTGTAATAGCCAGAATTCTTACTGTGGGCTCCGTGCCTCTGTTTCACCTCGACTCACTGTGCAGTTCATCTGAACTGTGGACAATACAGCATGTCACTGGCTCTCACAGCCCTTTGCATTTTCCCATGGATGACACATCTGAAGTTCACTACAGAGAAAGCCCATCACGGCCCAGCCGGAGTGGCTCAGTGGTTGAATGTCAACCCTGCACCAAGTGGTCGCCAGTTCTATTCCCAGTCAGGGCACAAGCCCAGGTTGTGGGCCAGATCCCCAGTGGGGGGCATGCAGGAGGCTGCCAATCGGTGTTCTCTCTCATCGATATTTCTATCTCTCTCTCCCTCTCCCTTCCTCTCTCTAAAATCAATAAAGAAAAAAAAAGTAAAAAAGAGAAGAGAAAGCCCAGTGCCTGCAAAGCAAGGTGCTTGGTTCTCTTGGCAAAGGGCAAAGTTTATTTTTGAAATACATGTTAATGTAATCAGGGAAATTGGAAGATTATCCCCTTGGATTAAAGACTTAGATTTTAAAATCTAATTTGTTGATTAGTTTACCGGTGGTTGAGATTTTTAAAATAAAATTCTGTACTTGGTCTAGGTGGGTTCTTCAATTATCAAAGACATAATGTGGTGAGAAAGCCAATAATCAACTGGGTGAAAAACTACTGTGCAACCAAGTGGCTCCTTTACTCACAGCTGCATGAAGGCAGGAGAGGCGGGGCCAGGGGCTGTGGGCCTCTAGGACCCTTTGAGGATTTAGGATCACATTTGGGCTACCCTGTTCCTGGATTCATCAAAGTCAGAATGCGATGCACCTGCAGTTTAGACCGCGACTTCTCTCTAGAGAAAATACTTTAAAGTTAGTTTGCTCATTGTAAACTCTTTGTATCTATAGATCTGATGACTTCTTTGCTGGTTCCATGGCTCAGATCTAGAAGGACGTCGTTGTGGTTGGGTGATGCACTGGGGGTCGTGGGGGAGAACTTGGTGTTCATAATGACTGGGAACATGGGCCCAACACAGTATGGTGAGCTGGGTCTCACTAGTTCGGTCTCTGTATTATTCTGGAGGTTGTGGCTTAGAGGGGTGTGCCTGAAAATGAACAGCTGGCCGTGGCTGCCCAGGGCTTCTGCCTTGGGTCTGCCTCAGTTGGAACTGTGTAGTCTCATTAGCTCAGGCTTTAGGAGAAACAAAATCCTGCCGAATAGAAGCAGAGTCTGAGGATCTTCTCTGGATCGTTTAAATGGCCAAATTTTCAAAACTTGGGGACATGTTCTCCAAGTGCTCCTTTGTGGGTTTACTTCCCGTGTTTTCCGTGCCCCAGTACTGCTAATCTCATAATTGCAGCTTTTACCATCACCTTTCGAAGTGTGGTGAATGTCAGTTAGTTGTGAATGTCTTCCCACATCTGGGCAGGACAGGTTGATACAAGAACCTGTCTCCAAACTGGCCTGTCGGCACACTCGCCCTTGCTATACCAACAGGCCTGGAATGGGGCGGGGTGGGCTGGGGGCTTGTGTACTTATCCCCACATTTTCCGGGGGACCTGGCTCCTCAGCTCTCCCCGGGAACCCAACCCCTTGCAAGGCCCAAACGAACAGCATCATGGAAACAGATTTCTCATCTCCCCAAGCCAGCCTAGCGCACACTTACTCACAGGAAGCACGTTTCTTCATGGCTCTATTCTTAAATTTTCTCTGCTGCAACTTACATCCATTTCCACTTATCTCTCCTCAGGGGAGATAGAAACTGAGCTTTGCCATACAATAACCTTCCAGAGATTTAAAGCCACTTCCCACACTTTTTCATTTCTAGGCTAAAGAGTTTCAACTTGTTTAATCTCCTCTTAGAAACCCCATTTTCCGACTTTTAATCATCCTCAGGCTCTCCACACTAAAATTAGAATAGCAAAGGCCAGTTTACTTTATCTCGTATGTTAAGTGGAAATGGCAAGATTAGACTGGAGCCGTGCTAGGGAAGCAGCGTTGACAGTGGGCCTACTGTGTGCTCACACTGCGACACCGCCTAGTCAGTCTGGGCCTACTGTGTGCTCACACTGAGACACCGCCTAGTCAGTCTGGGCCTACTGTGTGCTCACACTGAGACACCGCCTAGTCAGTCTGGGCCTACTGTGTGCTCACACTGCGACACCGCCTAGTCAGTCTGGGCCTACTGTGTGCTTACACTGAGACACCGCCTAGTCAGTCTGGGGCCAGTCAAGGGATCAAAAGGTTCTGAATCCTGGAGGACAAACTGGCCGGGACAGGCTGGGGAGCTGGAAACCAAGAAGGGCCTTAGAGGGCATTGCTGCTCTCACACTGGGAGTCTGGGAGACAGAGGTCATTCCTGTCTCATATAGGCCTTTTATGTCTAAGTGCCCATGCAGACACCCAGCTCCTCAATGTCTGCGATCATCTCCCCACACCCCCAGGATTCGACTCCCTAGCTCCCTCTCCAAGCTTGGCACATGCTGTACCTGAGGCTTCCTTCCTTGCTTAGACCCTGGCAAACTGCCCGACCCTTCAGGTCTCTCGGCCCGAGCTCTCTCCAGGAGGTGCCATTGCCTTGTCCAGGCTTTGCTCGCGTGTAACACTCCGAGTCCAAACTCGATACGCTTTTGTGAAAGCAACAAATAAGGCTGAGTCCCCCTGGATCTTAAAGCAAGCGGATGCCGCCCTGGCCAGTTTGGCTCAGTGGTTAGAGCGTCGACCTGCGGTCCAGAGAGACCCGGGTTCGGTTCCCGCTAAGGGCGTGTACTTCGGTTGCAGTTTGTCCCCGGCCCTGGTTGGTCGTGCGGGTGGCAGCCACTCGATGTGTCCCTTTCACGTCGATGTTTCTCTCTTTCTCTCTCCCTCTCTCTCCCTCCCACTCTATCTGAACAAAAAATGAAAAAATGTCCTCGGGTGAGAATAAAAAAAAAAAAGCAAGCGGATGCCAAGCCCACGCCAGCGTTAGTCACCTCAGACCCCTACACACACAAGCCTTCTGTCCCCATGATAACCTCATGCCAACTAATTTTTAACTTATCAGGATCAACGTTTTGAGCAAATCTCTCAACATCTCAGGGACTCAGTTTTCCTATCTGGAAACTAAAGACCACCTTCCTGGCTTTACAGCTCTCATTTGTATGATTGGATAATTAAATTTAGCTTACAGTCAAGGGCTCTTATCTCCCTGGGTCCATTGTAGACTCTGGTCAAAAGTTAAACCCTTGTGGTCCTGGCTGGCTTGCTCAGTGGTTAGAGAGTCAGCCAGCAGATCAATGAGTTGTGGGTTTGATTCCAGTCAAGGGCACGTACCTTGGTTGTGATTTGCCCTCGGCCTTGGTCGGGGTCGTGCGGGAGGCAGCCAGTCGATGTGTCTCTCTCACATTGATGTTTTTCTTTCTCTCCCTCTGCCTCCCTCCCTCCCACTCTATCTGAAGATAAGTAGAAAAATATCCTCAGGTGAAGATTAAAAAAAAAAAAGTTAAACCCTGTGTTTTAGTCCCAGCTCTGCCCCTGTTCTGGGCCAAGTTGCTCCCTCTCTCTGGGACTCAGCTTTGCCCCCTGTGAGAAAGGGTGTTGGACCGAGGCCCCCTCCAGCATAGTGAGCCCTGACTGTCACTGGCCTTGTGAATTCCCTGTGATGCTAGAGAGTCCTTGAGATGACATGGCTTTCTAGGGGAGCCTATGAAACCCACATCAACCCCCAGGCCCTGAGCCTTCCCTGCCCCTCTCATCTGGAGTCCCCTCCTCCTCTCCTCTCCCAGACAGCACCTGATGGGGGAAAGGAGATGGTGAGACTAGAGACTGGTTGTTTCTCCTGAGCTTTCTGGGGCTTCCTGCTCCAGCCACCACCCTGCACCCACTCAGTGCCCAGTTTGTCCTCCTTGGGCCTCCAGGCCTGCAAGTCCATCTGCCCAGTCCTGTCTTGGTTCTATGGGGGAGGCAGCCATCGGCTTCCTGAGCATCCCCAGCTCCTCGGACTTCATTCACACCCTCCCATGCAGGGACACCTGAGGGCCTGAATCACAGTGGTGGGAGCTGAACAGGGAAGTGGAAGAGGAATCAAGACGCTGAAAGGAGGGAGGAGGGAGTGGAAACCAGAAGACCTGGCCACCTGCCCACCCCCACCCCAAAACCTCCCTGTCCCTCACCCCCACGTCAGGTGGAGAGACCTCCCTCGCCTTGCCATCCCCTGGTGCCGACTCCACCAGGACAGCCCATGACTAAGCCCTTTGACGTGGGCCATCCCAACATCCGCACCCTGTGGCGAGGACCCTTCAAGCCCCATGGGGTCCGCCCTGGCCTGGGACACCTACTTGTGCTCGCCATCTCTGCCTCCCTTGGTCTTCTCTTTGCCTTTGCTGAGTAGGGAGAAGAAATGAGGAGACAAGGGGACGTGTGTGAGAGGGTGTGGACAAGACACTTGCAGTCTTAGCCCCTGGCCCTGCTGACCTGATGTTCCCCAATGGCCTCCTTGTCCCACAGTCCCCTCACCCCACAGCCTCTCACTTCAGCACACCTAAGCCTGCAGGGCAGGGATCTGATAGATCTGGGGACAGA
Source organism: Tadarida brasiliensis (assembly GCA_030848825.1). NCBI lineage: Eukaryota > Metazoa > Chordata > Mammalia > Chiroptera > Molossidae > Tadarida > Tadarida brasiliensis. The sequence goes on along the minus strand of CM061270.1, from coordinate 63,020,870 downwards.
GGGACCCGGAACCCTGGTGAGGACAGAGGCCTCCGGGGATCAGCTGATTTCTGCCACCCCCAAGGTCTAGTGATTTCTGAATGTGGGTCACAGGTGCCTCAGGGAACTCAGAGGAGCCTGGCCACCCTCCAGGCCTGAGGCACCCTACACCTCCCTGATCCCCTCCAAAGGAGTGGGGACCTTCCAGGCCCTGAGGGCCTCTGAGAAGAAAGGTGGGCCAGGCAGATTCTGGGTGTGCAAAAGCAAGTGAGCTACTGCCCCAGGGTTCAGAACAGGGCAAGAATGGTGCTCCTCTCCCTCTCTAGGGAGGCTTCCAGAAACCCTTCTGGAATGTTCTCTCAATGCTTCCCTGATGCTGTGGCAATGAGGATGAAAAAAAGAAAGTGAACCCCAACCAGCAATTTCTTTCTCTCCTCACACTCTGTCCTGGCTCAGACCTTGCCCAGGTAAATAGGATTTCATGCTCCAACAGCTCAGGACCCAGAGGCCTGAAGGATGGCAGCTGCAACCCAGCTTGGGTCGGTTAGCCTTTCCAGTAGGCACGCTGGTAAGTCTGTAACTTCTCAAAGGTCTCAAGGTGCTGCGGTCGGCTGAGACCGCTGAGCAGAAGACAGAGAAGGGGCAACTGTCTCAGCAGCGTGCTCTAGCCCTGGGCCCGGTGGTCCTGGGCGGGTCGGGGGGCGGCCGCCATTGGGATCCACTGAGAGCCGCGTGGGGCTTGTTCCAACGGAGCAGGGGCTCCACGTTTGCGAGAATGGGAGCTGAATGGAGACTTACTGACCCCAGCCTCACATTAGGGACCCAGGGCTGCCTGTCTCTGAACTCTTGATCCAGGTTTTCAGGGGAGTTTGTTTGTTTATTATTTTTAAAGGATGCTTTGACCCTGACAAGTGTGAAAATCTTTGCAGCAGAGAAACCAGAAGGGGACATGTGTTACCTGGCAGTAGGCAAGAGCGGGGCAGGAAGGTGAACTTCGTGTAGCTGAAGGATAAATGGGATGTTTTTCTCTTTCCCTGTGGGGTTTGCTCTGAAATCTCAGGGAGGTGTCAGGCCGCCAGGGCACAGCGTGTACCCACAACCTGGGCACACAGCACACAGCACCAGGAACATACCTACCCCACCCCCTTCTCACACACTCTGGGCCTCTGGGCCAACCAACGGGCTGCACACAGGCCCACGCTCTGAGTGTGGAAATGCAGAAGAGACAAGCACTCTCTGTGAAAAAATTATACCCTGCCCTGGCCGGGTGCCTCGGTGGTTGGAGTGTCGTCCTGTACTTGGGTTCAATTCCCGGTCAGAGCACATACCTAAGTTATGGGTTCAATCCCGGTCAGGGCACGTACAGGAGGCAACCAATCCATGTTTCTCTCTCATATTGGTGTTTCTCTCTCTCTCCCTTCCTCTCTAAAAATCAATGAAAACATATCCTCAGGTGAGGATTAAAAAAAAATACCCTCATGATTCACTACAGCCACTGTTAGGACTACATGTAACAGTATGATAACAAGTGCAAGGCGCTGTTCTGAGCATGCTAACGGGCCTTGACGTATGGAATCCGGCCATCTCACAGGCAGATACCGTTATTTCCCTGAGGCTCAGCTCCCCCCGTCTCTCAGCCCCAGCACGGGGGCAGGCTTTGACCTTGTTGCTAGGGGACCTCTCCGTGAAGCCCTGGATAGGCCTGACTTTTTCCTAGAGTCCACGTTGTGTTTTTAGTTCCGGCCTGGCTGGTAAGTCCGGTCCTCAGCCAGCGCTCTCCCCGCGGACCTGTCCCTTGGCCTCTCTCATGCTCCCATCCCCACGGCTCTGTGCACCGTTGGCAGGCACAGGGTGGAGGGTCAAAATGGCACCCACTGGGGAACTCTAGCATTTGCTTGTACCCAAGTGCTTCATGGTGCCAGGGCTCAGGTGGGCACTCAGCGCTGGTTGGGGGTTGGAAGGGACCCCCAACCTCAGGTGAAGAGGCTGGGTTTGGGATGAGTCTTCTGAGTACTGCTTCACCCCCAGTTCCCTACATGGCCCTGACCCTGGCTCCTCTGGGCTGCTTGGGGGCTGCTGCACCTCTGGAGCTCAGCCTGGTGAAGGGACGGGGTGGGCATGAGGGGCGGCATAGGAACTGGTAAAGCAACACTCTGGGGATGAGGCTGGGCGTGCTGACCCCATACACACATGCCAAGGCACACCCCCATGCCTGTCTCTGTCAGAGCGCCCAGCCATGCACATGTGCCCTGCTGCCCTCTGGCCCAGACATAGGGGGGAGGTACCTGGCTCCCATGGGTCTCCACCAGAGTGAAAGAATGATCCAGAAGTAGGACAAGAAAAGTGTCCCCCACTGATCCCCCAAGATGAGACCCAGCAGAGAGGAGCCTAGCAGGACCCCCTACATTCCCAGGGACACCAGGAAGGAGAGCTGGGCAGAAGGAGGCAGGACCATGGAGGGCAGGAGGACCAGGAAGGTGGAGAAGATGAGAAGGAGAGAGTCTAGAATGCAGGGAATCTAGAGGAAAGCCCCACATCTCTAGAGGCTGGGCTCCTTTCTTTGTCCTTTCTAAGCAGTGGCTCCTAGAGCCACCAGCAGAGCCCAGAGACCAGCTGTGTGTGCAGCACTCTGGCCTCACACAGAGGGAGAATGAATGCATGTGAGTGCGTGCAAACACACGTGTACTTGTGTGTCTATGTGCACGTGTGTGCTGACTATCTCTTTGGAGACTCAGGCGGATGTATGCTGACGTGCAAAGGCCCAGAGCCCCGATTTTGGGCTTCTGAGAGCAAAGCACCCATGGGGTTGGTGATTCATTCTCTCTCCGCAATAGTGACAGCCGGGGGAGGTGTGGAGAACCTTGTGGGTAAGGGAGACCCCGCTCTGGCCCTGGGCCGCCATGACTCCCCTGTGGGCCGAGTTTGTGTGAGAGCCCTTGGTATAGAGTGGGGTGGCCAGGGCTGGGAAGACACTCCATCCATATCCTGACCACTCCTGCAGCACTGAGAGAGGGACGGGCTCCGCACTGCCTAAGCTACAGCTGCCCGGGGCTGGCAGAGGGTGGGGGGCAGCCGTCTCCAATGTCCAGAGCTCACAGAGAGTTGTTGCCCATGGGTGCTACCCCAGGATCCAGAGTAGCCCTGGGCCCCTCAGGATGTCGGAGTTGGAGGGGAGCCAGCATGCTCAACCCACTCCTGGTACTGACCCAGAGGGGCTAGTGACTTGCCCAAAGTCATTCAGCTAGTTAGTGGCAGTCAGGATGGGACTTCATGGAACTTAGCTCTTCTCAGAGCCAGCGCCCCTTTATTTACCCTGGTGGCCCTTACGTGGCTTCCAATCTTGTCCCCAGAAAGCCCTTTCTGATAGCCCATCTGCAGTCTCAGACAGCCCCCTGCCAATACTTTTTCCTACAAGGGACAGAGGGTGGGGACCAGGTGGTGCCTTTTGTGTCAGCATCCCTGGCCCCCCACTGGGTCCCGGCTCCTCCTCTCACCATTTCCAGCAGATTCCTGACTCTTTGATTGTCCAGCTGCCAAGCACCTGTTTGTCACCAGCCCTTACATGGGGCAGCACTCAGCACCCCAGTTACAACCTGTCCCTCCATCATCCCTTTGGTTCTCCCACCAACAGGTAGGGAGGGGCCTCATTGTTCTAGGCCCCACTTTACAGGTTAGGAGAGAGGGTGAAGAGGGTATGTGACTGGCCAAGGGTCACAAGGCTGGTAAGAGGCTGAGCTGGGACTCAGACCTGGATCTCCGGAGGCCAATTTGCAGGCTCTTTCCACCCCACCTATGCTGGAGTCTAAGGCATGCAGGCTCCAAGCTGGCCTGGGCGGTGCCGCCCCACCTCACAGCTGCCTGAAGTCAAAGGTCCAGACGATTTGTCATGGGCGTGGTTCCTCTGACCTTATCAATATTACTCCCCAGCAGGCTCCCAGGGCTTCTTAAGCACCCATCTGCGCGTGCATCTGTGGTTGTGTGTGTGAGGGCAGTGGTTCAAATGCAAAGAAGAAAAACATATTTGTCCAATCAAAGTATCAAATTCAATTCCACTAATTCAGAATGTGGGTTTTCGCGGAAGAGGGGCTGATTAAATCTGACTTGGAAAGGAAAGGGTGGAAGGAGATTGGAGGGAGATGATTGCAATGGGAGGGGAGCATCTCCTTCTCTCCAAACCCACCCCATCCTCCTGTGCACCCTCAACTTACCTGCGTTTCACATATTATCGCCAGTGACCTGGGGACCTATGGACAGTGTTTTATTAGCCCAGATTCTGTCTCCCTGGGCTCTGAGTGATACAATTGTGTTTCTTTTTTGTAAAAATAGTATATTTGGAAAGCACAGGCCTGGACACAGCTTCCTGTCATCTGCATAACAGGACATTTGCAGGTGTGAATTCTGGACACTGAGGGCGCCAGGATGCGGCCTCCAGCTTCACCCTGGCGGGAAGAGGCCACCCTTGCTTGGGCTTTCTCTGGGCTAGGGCAGAGGCCAGGTGCCTGGGGCTGGGCTGGCACTGCGGGCCTTACAGAGAGGTCAGGGCCTCCCTATTCCTCCCAGTGAGTTCCGGAATAGGGGCCCGGTGTGTATGTGTGGGGGTGCTGCAGAAACACCTTCCTCCCTCTTACATCCTTTTGAGCAACTCAGCCCTGTTCTCTGAGCTCAGTCAGGCCCATAGGGGCCTTCCCGGGGGACCAGGCATCTGCCCTGTGTCTTTGGGGGCAGTGGGTAGCCAGACGTCCCAGCCTGTTACCTCCGGAAGCTTTTCTCCCCCGGTGGCCGGGAGCTGGGGCGGGAGCCGGGGAGCAGTCCATCTGTCTCTTGGCTGTCCTTCTCTTCCTCTTGAAGGGACTCATCTCCCATGAAGTCCCCATCATCCCAGGAGCCCACTGTGCCGTCAGTGTCCTGATACCGGACCTCCACGCATAGGCTGGTCTGGAGGGAGAGAGCCGGGTGCTGAGCAGCTAGGACAGCAGTAGCAATCATAAGCCTACACACTCCACTGTTTTGTGGAAATAATAGCTAATGATATTATTTTGTATATTAATTGAGCACTTACTATGTGCATAGTTGTTCTAAGCACGTCCTGTGTATTCTTTCAATCCTCTGAACAATTCTGTGAAGTAGATACTACAATTTTGCTCACTTTGTAGATGACATGTCACCTGCCTGAGTCACACAGTTAGTGAGTGGCCTAACTAAGGTTTATACCCAGGAGCCGTGTTTCTCACCACTAGGCCACACTGCCCAGGAGTGGACATCAGTGAACTCAAGGGGATGGATGCATCCGCGCAGAGGCTGGGGTCTGGGCCACGAGACTGCTGTACTTCCTTCCTTCGTGGGAACGTGTGGGTGCCGACAGACTGTACATTGTTAGTGCGTGTGTGCTTGCGATGGAAGGGCTAAGATGGGATGTGACAAAGGGAATACCTGTGAGGTTCCTCCCCTCACAGAGCAGCTAGTCTAGAGAGGAGCCAACAGCGCAGAGTGAAGACCATGTCCTGGAGTGGCCAGCAGAGCTCAGCCTGGCCTTCAGATGACCAGAGGCTTCTTCAGTGATTCCTGAGCTGGGTCCATATGGAAGGACCCCTCGGTGGAGAAGGAAGGACATCCCGGGTCGCCCTTCTCTTACACTCCAGGAAGGGCTGCGATGTCCGCCTTGGGACAGCCACAGCCACCAGGCGGAGGGGCCCTGGCAGAGCCTGACCTGAGTCGCCTCTTCCATCCATAAGGAGTACCCCCAGACCACTCCATGTGTGTGGGGAGGAGATGAAGCAGACCCTCGGGTCACCCCACAGCGGGCACGTCTAGGTACTCTCTGGGGCACACCCACCTTGATAATAGCATTGTTGTCATCAATCAGCGTGTCGGTCACCTCCACGTGGCTCTCCTCTACCACCTTCTGCAGCACCATGCGGAAGGTCCCAATGAGCCTGTGAACAGCAGGGGACATGGCGGTTTCAGGTGAAGAGCCCAGAGTGGGGAGCTGACATCCCATGAGGCTGTGAGTGGCTGGGAAGGAGACAAGCGGGCTGGAGGGGGGGAGGGCTTGCCCAGGCTCCAGGCTGGGGGGTGGGAGGTGGCCTCGAAGCCAGGGCAGCCTGGCCAGGAGGGTGTGTGACTCCTGACAGCTGTGTGTGGTGTATGTGTGAGACCCGTTTTCCTGGGAGAGCTCAGGGTGGTGAGCACCAGGGTAGAATGGGGCAGCCTTTGTTCTCCAGGCAGGTGGAGTCAGGGTTCAGCTGAGCCCCTGAACAGCTGCTTCCAGCTGCCCAGCACAGAGGCTGGTGGAGGACTGGACACGCGAGCAGCTCCTCCACTTCCGGCCTCCCTAACTGACCACTGGCTCATTCATCCCCTGTTCAGTCAGTACTGACGCCCACGCTGGCGTTCTGCAAGCTCCTGGAGGCCGAGGACCCCTCTGATTGCGGGACCCCACATTCCCAGGGGAGAGGCAGCGCAGGGCACAGTCTTGGAGTCAGAGAGACTGGAACTTGAAACCCAGCTCTGACACTTACCAGCCAGTTACCTGCTTCCCGGGCAATTTACTGAGGCTCTCGGTCCCAGCTCTCTCTGAACTTGATCGAGTTGTTGTTTACAGGACCAACTGAGATCCCCTGTGCCTAGTCCTTGTCACAGTGCCTAGCACATAGCAGTCGGTCGTCATGGAGGGGGCACTATGCTGTGAGTCTCCCCAGGACCGAGCTCCCCTTTTCCAGCCTGTGTGACATTTCCGGCCCACCGCACATCTCAGATCTGCTGGCTGTTAATGAGCAACAGTGGGTGCCTCACCAATGCTGACTGAGTTGATTGGAACCCCGTTCCACCCTGTGGTTTGGAGGTGGTTGTTCTGGGGAAGAACAGGGCGGCTCCACAGGGAGTAGATGGGCTCGCACACGCCGTTTCCGGTTGAAGGGACAGAAGCCGAGGCGGGCAGCCACCGTGTGAGAGCTGGGAGGCTTGGGGCACCTGTGCTGCCCTTGGTTTAGAGAGGAGCAAGGCGAGGCCGAGCAAACAGGAAGCGACATAGCTAATTAATGGCAGATACAGGTGAGGCGAGGTAGCGGGTGGATTCCCACTCAGCAGGCGTGACGTCCATGTGAGGGGAGGAAGAGGGGGAACAGCCTGCTGGATGGATATGAAATGCTTCCCTCTGGGCTCAGAGTCCCACCTGCCAGCTCGCCCTTCCTCCCTGAGGACAGAGCTGTCCCTACCTCCCCTCCGCAGCCTGCTTAGGCTTCCGGGAGCCTTGCAGACCCCTGATCTCTCGCTGGTCCTGGGCTCTCCCCAGCTCGGGCAGCGCACAGAGAGACGTGCTGGCCGAGGCTCGGGGGCCTGGAGCCACGACGTTGTCTTTGTAAAGTGAGGGAGGTGGGCTCCGAGCCGGCACTGTGGGCATCCTAACAGTAGGCTGTAGGCATGACAGAATACCCTGCCTCTTTGGGTTCTAAATCCGTGGTTCAGACTTCGGCATGAACAGAATCGTCTGAGGGCCAGTTAGAACACCAAGAGGGGACCCGCCCACGCCTGGCTGTGCTGGCAAACCTTTAATGACTGGCTGGGGGCAGGCCTGACCTGCAGTGTTTGCAACTTCATGGTGTGCGTAGTTCCCCCAGACTAATTTCAGGCTTCCCAGGTGAAGTCACTGAACTGAGTTGGGAGAGACTTGCCCCCAGCACATCTGTTCTTGGGAGGTGGGATGATCCAGCTCGGCTCACCTCTGGCCTCACCCCAGGGCCCCTGGTTCAGCAGTGGGTGGGGCCAGGGCTGTGTACTTCCGACAAGTTTCTAGGTGATGCTGATGATGCTGGCCTGGGGGTGGGGGGACAGAATTCCGGTTCTGCTGCCCTTTGCTGACTGGAACATCAGGCCACGTTAGTTCCAGTAGGAGACATTGAGCACCTGATGAACGCGAGGCACTCAGGGACCTCCTTCGCTAGCGGATGCCCAGATGGCAGAGGAAGGCCTAAGGACGAGCAGAGATGCTGCAATGTAACAAGACACCCCCAGGGGGCAAGATGGAGCTGTTCCCCACAAGGGCTCAGAGGAGCCTCTGGCACCTTCCAGGCTTAACTAAGGTCAGAGTCTCAGACCTTTAGACTTGGGAGGGGCCTGAGGAGAGCTTGGCCAGCAGGCTATTGAGGAGTCCCTTAAATATCCTCAGTGACACGCTCTCAAGCCCCTGCCTGACACCCTCTTGCGGAAGCTCACTACCCCACAGCCATTCTCACAGCTAGTCCATCTGCCTCGGCTTTAATCACATGGAGAGCCAAGGCCTGCCCTCTGGCAAACCCCAACCTCCGGCTCCTCATGCCCTGGCCAAGCCCTGGCCACACACAGACTGAATGCCATCCCTAGAGGGAGGCAGGTGCACAGTGTAAAGAGCCTGAAGTCAGACAGAAGTGGCGTCTGAGGGGGATTCCACCACCTGGCAGCTGTGTGACTTCGGCTAGTTCTCCAACCTCTCTGAGCCTTGCTTTTTTCTATCTCCCCAAAGGAGGTGATGCCACTCATTTCGCTGCGCGGTGGTGAGAACCCTCAAGTGAAGCCGCTCTAATACTACACACGGGCCGGCCCTGCTGTCCTCTCAGGTGCAGCTGCGCTGTCCTGCGGCTCCCGCCGGCTGGTGTCCTTTGCAGAACGGGTGGGGCGATGTGCAGCCTCACAGAGCTGGGCCCCAGCTGTGCCCACGGGGGGGGGGGGCTGGACGCTGGCAGCTGGCATGGCCAGGAATCAGCTTGTCACACCCCAACAGGCGGACTAACTCCCAACAGTTCCCCCAAACTCCCTCAAACAAAAATAGAAAACAGCATTCTTTGAAATGGACAACAGATATTACCTCAGTCTTATGTAAAGTATAAAGAAAAGCATCTAACCCGAGGATATTTTTTCCATTGATTTTTTTTTTTTTTAGAAAGAGTGGAAGGGAGGGAAGGAGTAGAGGGGGAGAGGGAGAGAGAGAGAGAGAGAGAGAGAGAGATTGATTCGCTGCCTCCTGCCTCCCACACTCACCCCAGTCTAGGGACGGGGATCAAACTCAAAACCCAGGTGTGTGTCCTTGACCAGGAATCAAACCTGTGACCCTTCGGTGTGTGGGCTAACAGTCTAACACTGGCCAGGGCTGAAGAAAAGCATTTTTATAAAACTTCGCTCTTCCTACAGGTCTGTAATGTACCATCTACGCAAAAATGATGCTTGCTATAAAAACACAGTTTCAAAACAAGTTCCTTAATCCTTAATACTGCTTCCAAAAGAATGGGACCCTTCAGACCCCCCCTGTAGACAGGAAGGAAGCCCTGACTTTGGGGGTACATGGTGACCCCCCCAGGCAACCCCTCCCACCGCGGCTGCCCTTTGTCCAGCCTGGCTGCAAACTCAGGGGGGTCTGCCTATTGCCTCTGCTCCTCTGAGTGGGTCAGCATGGAGCCGCTGCCTGGGCGGGTGGGGCCCAGGGCAACCGAGGAAGGGTGGGCTTACATGCCCTTTGGACAGCTGAGTCCCTCCCTGGAGACTGGAGGTGTGAGGCCCTTTGTTCTGGGGCAAGGAGCACTGGCCCTGGGGTCAGGAGGTCCGGGTTGAAGACCTGGCTCTTCTGGGACGCTGCTGTGTGACCCTGGGCAAGGAACCTCTCTGGGCCTCAATTTCCCCCAGGCTGTTAGGTGAAGGAGCTGGGACCCTACCTTCCATCCTCTTGCAACCTCCCTTCTGGGGCCCACCCAGGTCACCCATCAAAGAGGGCATCCCCCACAGTGCCCACAGTGGCCCAGGAGGCCGGACTGGCCCCCAGGGAGGGTTCCCAGGTGATTAGCCAGCAGGGAGGGGCCTCAAGCAGAGACCAGCCTGCAGGCTGACCACAGTGGAGCTGCAACCAGGCGCCAGGACCTGTCAATAATTCATTGCTTTTCCCTGGGAGCTGGTGTCAGGTGCCTAAGGCGGCCAGGCCTCCACTGCTGTCCTGGCTCCTGAATTATTCAGGAGCCCCAGGAGACTGGTGCCTGGGTCAGGCCATCCCCCCAAGGGTCCAGACAGGCAGAGGTCCTGCACAAGACCCTCTAGACCCAACACTTGTCCTCACAAGGAAGCTCAAGTTTCCTGAAGGAGGACTTCACTCAAAGTGGAGCCAAGCAGACCTGGGGGTTCTCCTGGTCCCTGAGCAGGACACTAGCAGCCTGTGGAAGACGGGGTGAGGGGGGGCCAGCTTCCAAGCCACCCTCCACTTCTAGGACGAATCGGTTCCATTTCTCACACCAGCCTCCTTTACCTCAGTTTCCAAATGCATCAGTCATGTGACTGGGCTCTCACCCTGGAGTGCCCTGAACTCTTTAGAGAAGAAGGGTCACTCTGAGTCCTGTTCCCGGATCTTCCCACCCCGTGCACCCTCTGCCTCCCGATCCCACCCAGACATTTATTGGTTCACCCACGCAAGGTCATCAGGAGCTTACTGGGTGCCAGGCGCCATCGCAAGCAGTGGGTGTGGTTTTGATGGTTAGTAAGCCCAGAGCAATTGGTTTTTGAACCCAAGACAGGAATCGACGTTTATTATATTTAACCACCATTCCAGACTGTTCAGATCATTCTGAATTCTGCTTGTCGCCCAGAGAGAAGGATGGGAACCTGACTGAACCGCCAGGGGTGATGGTGCTCAGCGGTAGGTGTGCTTCACCGCAGTGTCAGCTCCCCGAGGGGAGGCGAGGCCCCTCGGAATCAGCGCCTAGTTCTGTGCCTGACGCACAGTAGGCACTCAGTAAACCTTCGGGGGAACGAATGAATGAACAAAACTCCAGCTCAAGTATATTGAACTCAGAGAGGTTATGTAACCTGCCCAACGTCACACAGTGGACGGCTGAGCCGGGACCTGAGATCAGGTCTGCTGGCTCCTAAACCATCGTACTTAACTGCGCTCATCTTCCTCAGGTGAGGACGTTTGTCCGCAAGGCCGGATGGCCTATTGGAGGATATTATCGGCCATTATATTAGCTTCTCTGATGGGTAACTGTCGCCCAGCATGGCGTAAGGGGAAGACTTAAACATGGGGACAGGAAGCTGTGACGGCACTGGGGACAGACGGGGTGAATAGGAGAGTGAGGTGTTCTTGACCGACTTGGGAGGGCTGTGGGACTCTGAGGACAACATGAGGGAGCAGACAGGAGGGAGGTTCTTTGAAGATCAATCCAGAGCAGGTTATAGGCGTGGGTCCCCTTCTAAGCCCAAAGGAGAGGGCAGCCCAGGGAGCAGGGCAGGCCCCAGCCCCTTCGGCCCCACCTCTCCTCCCCACCCCACACTTACTTGTTGCTGAAGACTTTGCTGTAGTTGAAGATCTGAATCTCGAGTATCTCATTGTTGTCGATGCTGCTGGCCACTGGCCACCGGAAGATCTGAGGAGAGAGGGACAGTGTGGCCTTGGGTGGAAATGACAGGAGGGATGTGGGGACTGGGAGGGATCCCTGGTAAGCCAGCCCCTCACATCGGCCCAATGCTCCACAGGGGCAGAGTTCACACCTGGACTGTCATTTTTTTTTTTTTAAATCCTCACCGGAGGATATTCCCCATTTATCTTCAGATAGAGTGGGAGAGAGAGGGAGAGAGAGAGAGAGAGGGAGAGAGAGAGACATTGATGTGAGAGAGACCTATCGATTGGTTGCCTCCTGCACGACCCAATCAGTGCCGGGGACCAAACCGCAACCGAGGTACATGCCCTTGACCAGAATCAAACCCACAACTCTTGGTCCACGGGCTGATGCTCTAACCACTGAGCAAACTGCCCAGGGCAACTCTCATTTGATTCCAATCAGTATCTGGGAGCATGGGTGTTGTTGCCCACTCCTCTTTCAAAGATGGCCCTGGGAGGGGTCTGGTGACCTGCAGGAGGTCATATGGTCAGTGGAAGAGCCTAATGCTGACAGGACTTCTGGCTCTCAGTCCAGTGCTCCTTCCATTGCCTTCCAGAGGCCTCCCAACACCTGGGGTATGCTCATGAGTGGGTGGTGCAACCAGGGGTGCGCTCCAGGGCAACAGCAAGGATTGTGGGTCGTGAATTTGGTTCTCGCTGTCTCCCATCAGAATCATTTTGACCGTCCAAGCTCTGCCCAGGATGGGACACTCAGGCTCCCCCTTTCAGGTCAAACACCCCTCACACTGGCAATGTTAACTCTGGGGACAGATTTAGCTCTTCAGTGTTATTAGGATCAGGCCCACAGAAGAGAGACAGCCCGTCTCCAGCTCACTGTTGGAGTTGTACCCTCACTGCTTCAATCTTGGCTTCATTATTAAATCAATAATAATGAACAGGAATTTGAGTGGGATTTTTCCTGATGCCCCAGAAATGGCAGCCAGGGCCCATAACAGCAGCCAAAGGTGCGAAGTACCCCATCCTGTAAAGAGAGCTGCCAACAGGCAGAGCCAGGCACCTCGGTCAGAGCTTCCTCAAAGGCCTGCTACCCCAACCATCACACAGCCCTCCTCTTTCCTGGGGTGTAAAAAAGACTGGGGGAGGGAAAGGTAGAAAGAATCACGACCTGGGCACAGTGTTCGTGTGGCGCTCTCCCGGGAGAACAGCTCAGAGAGGTTGAGGAACCACAGGAAGGGGAGTCTGGCATGCAAGACGTTCCCAGTGACAGCTGTTTGCGAGGTGGACTCATTGGTTTGTCCGCTGAGCCTCTTGGGAGACCCACGGAGCACTCGGGGCCAGGACACAGGCCATGGAGGAGCCTGGTGTGCCATTGTTGGGTGTATCAAGTATGTTGCTCTATGGGCCAAGTGGGTGCTGTGAAGGATAGTCAGGCTGGAGCTGGCCTGCTGAACTCTGCCCAAGGCTGCCTCCCAGGGGAGTCCTGAGCTTAGAAAGGTGGTGATGCTACACTTCTCCAGGCAGGAGTTGGGGGAGGGGCGGAGCCAGATCGCCTAGGTTGGGAATCCACGTGGTGTGGCAGGACACCAAGGTCTTCCACAGAGCCCACCCAGATGGTGTCCTATGAGACAGCCAGCATTTGCAGGCCGGCCACAATGATGGCTTCCAGAGCTGGCTGGAGCCCATCAGACAAGCTGCCCCCCCACAAGGAGGAGTCACGCCCATGGCAGAGAACAAGAATCGGACCCATCTCAGCACCCCAGCTGGAATGGGTGGAGGGCCTGAGCAGGCATCCCTGTCCCACTCTGCGTCTTGAGCCACAAGCCTGAGAGACGAGAGAAGACCAGGCATAAAGAGGACGGCTGATTGGAGTAGTAAACCCTTCTGAACTTGACTTTGAATAACTGAAAATGACCAGAAAACCCCAGGGTCTACTCAAACTGCCATTGAGAGATGGTATCAAGGGGATTTGACAGAGCAGTGGAAGGCAGATTTTGTTTCATTGTGATACCATACCAAATTCAGATTGCACAATAGGCTAGAGGGAAATAATAATGATAGTAATAGTAACAACAGCTGCCATTTACAGAGAACTTGGTATTATGCAGGGATCTGAATGCTTTAGATGCATTAATTCATTTAGCCTTGACTGCAGCCCAAGAGGCTGTAATGTGTTCCGTGTTGTATAGCCAGAGAAACGGGCTCAGCCAAGCAACCCGATCTGGAGAACGTGGTCGTTAGTAGTTGAGCAGGCCCTGGGGAGGCTTCTGGGAGCCCAGCCTGCTAGTCTGCCATTTCAAAGCCATGCTTCCTTCTCCCAGACTGGGGACTGGAGGTTTGGGGGACCCAGGCCCAGTCTGGAAGGTCACTTTCAATGTGGGCAGGGACTGTTTCAGAAAAATGGCCTTCATGTCCCCTCTCTTCAGGACTGACCAAGTCCTGGGGAGGCCCCTGATACCAGTCCCCCACCCCACCACCTGCCCTGTGGTTCAAAGGGAGGAAGAAGCAGAGATGGGAACAGGAGGGATAGGGAGGGAGAGGGTTCTGAGCAGGGCCTCGGACTCAGAAGGAAGAGTGCGGGGTGCGGGGAGCCTGGGAGCCGCTTAGCCTGGCCCACAGGCCTCACTAAGCAGCTTCTGCTCCTGCGGTCTGGATGCCTCCAGCTCAGCCGAGAATGCGATGTTCTTAATGAAGTTGCTTTTGTTGGGCTTCGGGGAAATAAACAAGCTCATGAAAGCCCCAATCATTATCTCAGTGCTGAGGGGAGAGGGCTGGGGGAGCCACCAAGATTTCAGTTTTCTTGAGATGAAGGGGCAGGGGTATTTGATACACCTGGGGGTCTGTGGGTGGGATTTGGGCTTTGAAAGGAGAGAAAGATTAGGAATAAAAGGAGATGATTAGAGGAAGGGGGTGTTGAAAAGTGACGTTAATTTGGTGAACACAGAGGAAGAGCGGAAGTCATTTGGAGGAAAAAGGACCCAGAGAAGGAAACTGCTTGTAACTTGTTTGCCCATCACCGCTGACTTGCCCAGGATCGAGGGTGCAGTTCCTGGGTCACAAGGGCCCACAGGAATCAAAAGCTGACCATCCTTAGGCAGTTTGCTGAGTGGGGAGGAGGGGGGTCAGGAGGGCTGGGGAGGGGCGCCTCTGACTGGAGGCTAGAGGAAGCAGACCTGGATAAGTGGCTCGGAGAGCCCCTCTGGAACTCTCCCAGCAAGGAGCCCCGGGAGACAACATGAGCGAGTAAACGCTGGAGCAGGGCTGGGGTCTGGGTTGTCACTGTGGACGCCGGAGACTAGGCCCTTCTCAGAGGCTTGCGCGATGAGAGGAAAGCAAGTCCTGAGCAAGCCCATAAGCTTCTTTTACCGCTGACTTCCTCCGCCTTTTAAATATTCTTCCCCTTCCTCCCCTTTCTGGCTCCCCATTTTCCATCCACACTACACTCTCCCCTGGTTTCTCCGGTTTCCTTCTCTCCTGTCTGCTCCTCTGTTTTCTTCTCCTCCCATCCGTTTTAATTTTCTATTTCTCCCCCCTCCCCCCGGCTTTGTGCCAGGCCAACAGCTAGCGGAGGTTCTCAAGCCTGGCTGCACATTAGAATCACTTCTGGAAGCTTTAAAAAATCCCAAGGCCCAACCTGCATTTGAGACTGAATAACCGGAGCCTCCGCGGGGCCCAGGTGTCAGCATGGTGAGCACTCCCAGGTGATTCCACGTGTGGCCAAGTTGGGGGACCACTGCTCAAGGGAAGACTTTCCTGTGAAAGCAAGCACCAGCCCCCCACTCCACTCCGTCCCACCTTGCCCTCTCCAGGGGTTTGGGATAGACAGGTTTTGCAACTAGTAACCAGCCTCCTAGCTCAAGGAAAGTGACTTAAGGACAGGAATTGGGGCCCCAGGTGCTCTTTGCTACTTCCATTTGGCCTCCTTAGAGGCAGAGGCATGGGCTTTGGTTTGGTTTGAATTTTCCTTGGCTGTTCGTTGTCCCTCTCTTTTGCCTGAGGAGGTCTCAGGAGCCCTGGGAGTGTGGGGCTGTGACCCAGTTCACTGGCCAGGGCAGCAGAGCCCTGCATCCTATCAGCCAGCCATCTAGGACTCCATGGAAAGGTTTCCCTGATGCAGGCTGGACAATGACCTGGATTATCCTGGGGGCCGTCCACTGGGTCTGGACTGACCTAAATTGGCAGGACAATATCCTTAAAGAGACAGTCTTCTAGATTTTTGGGGAAAATCTTAGAGTGTGTTGCAAAGCTTTAGGGTACACTGGGTAGAGACTGTCTTGGGAATTTAAAGACCTAAGACTCAACTTAGATTTATTCTTTCATTCGGCAATATTCCCTGAGCCCTGTGTTGGGTGCCAAGCCAGTTATGAACCAGACAGGTACATTCCTGGCCCCACGGGGCTCACAGCCCATGACTTCCAGGTAAAAGCAAAGTGGGCAGATGAGATCAAGTCCCCTGGATCCTCCACTCTCCAGGCTGATGACCTGTCCCTCCTCTGGGCTCAGAGGCCCATTGTCCATCTTTGTCTGTTCTGAGTCCATCTCCCCACCTGACTGAGCCTCCTGCGGGCATGAATGAGCCTTGTCCACTTCGGATAGGCTCTGGAATCAGATGAACTTCGGTTCAAACCCAGTGAGTTGCGGTGAGTGATAACTCCATGTAAAGCTCTCAGTCCATCCTGCCACGTGCTGAGCGCTCAGCAAATAGCAGCTGCTTTCCTCACTCTTCCTACAAGTCCTGTCCTCGTTCTGGCCTCTCCTGTGGGGTCTGGGCCACACAGGGCCTGGCTTCGAGCCAAACCAAGCTGGCTTGAGGTGGGTCTGGTGTGGCCATTCCCATTTCCCCTGGGCAGGGCCTCTGCTGGCTGCTGGCCTGGCACAAAGCCTCTCCCTCTCTTCCCCAGAGCTGTAAGTTCAATGCAGGATCTCAGGTTCCAGCCTCGGGAAAGGAGACACCACCCCAAGGCTCTGCTTCCACCCATTGTTGTCCGGACATTGTTTCCTTCCTCGGCCACTGCTCCCACTCGGGTTCCACGGCCACTGCTCCCACTCAGGTTCCGCAGCCCAGCCTGCGGCGGCCTCTCTCATGCTTGTCTTAGTAGAGGAGGGAGATCTGTTTTCTTATTTTTTTAATTTCATTTCTCAGCCATGCAAAAGACCCAGGCAGAGCAAGGTATATATCTTTATACACCTTTATAGAAGGGGAAGCCGAGGCCCAGAGAGGTTGCGTGGCCGGCCAAAGGTCAGAGTCTGTCAATACCTCAGCGAGGACAGTAGCCCAGGTCTCATGACCCCAGGCCAGTGTGCTGTGTTCCTCCCTGAGCTGCTTCCCAAAGGCCCTGAGCACAGGAAGGATAAGAAAAGGGATGTTCTGGGAAGCCAAGAGGCCTTCAGAGGTTTTGCAAGGAGCAGCTGAGTTTCCTTTTCCAAGCTTGTTCCGGGACCACTGACAGGCTTGTTCCTTGGGGGCCAGCCAGAGAAGTTAGGATTTGTCCACTCCAGGCTGGGGAGACAGGTGCAAGTTGGGTGCAGTTCCAGGCTCTTTTTGGACAGTCTGCTGGGCCCTCCCTGAGCAGGGGGTGGGAGGGTTGCCTCCCCTGCTTTGTGCACTGCTGACCAGTGATGGCCAGGCGGTGGGCCATTTCTCAGAGGGAGAAATAGAAGCAGGGGGCAGGGGAGACCCCATCCAACAAAGCCTTGCAGGGGTGGTCAGGCCCAGGAGTAGCTTTCTACTGCTACATCCAGAGGGGGCCTAGAATCAAATCGAACTCTGGCTTTGCCACTCACAGCTCTGTCACCTGGGGAGGGTTCGTGGTCTCCGAGCCTGTGTTTTATCCTCTGCAGTGGAGAGTGGCTGGAAGGACTTGCTCAGGAGGCAGCACAGTGCTACTGTTGCTGGAAATGGCTGTCATGGTCCTCCGATGGGCTGTCGCAGGGGGATTGATGGGAGTGCCTGAGCGCTCCAAGTCATTTAGCATCCTTGCCCCCATTCCACTAAGTGCCAAGGGTTCGCCCCTATGACAACCAGAAACGTCCCTGTCCGCCCTTGGGTGAGTAGGACTTCCCCCAGGTGAGAACCACGTCTTCCCATCTCAGGGCTCCTCTGTGATACTGGCACGTGTTTTGCTCACGACTCCCTGGTTTCTGCCCCTTCCCTGGTCTCTCTGCACTGACCCAGAGGCGCCCCCATGCCCAAGTTCCTGCACGCATCTTTGAATCTTCCTGTGCTGTTGAGCCTGCTTCTCCCTCTGGGGTAGCTCTGACCTGGGGCCTGACACGCGTAGGTGCTCGGAGCATGGTCCCATGTCCCAGGGCAGCAGGGACTTACTCTCCAACTGCCGCAGGCCGGGTAGCATTGGGAAGGACACGGTGATTAACTTTGAATGTCATGTACACCTGTGGCTCAGGTGTCCCAGGGTGCAGTTAATGGAAAGGAGTGGCAGTGCCCTTGGAAGGGCGTCAGGTTGCTCACTGGCTGGAGGCCTGGGTGGACTTGTCCCCTGGGAGACTTAGTGAGAGGGAGGGAGTTAGGCACGTTGCCTGCTGACTCAGGGCAGAGGCCCAGGGAGGCAGGACTGTGAGAGACTGGGTCAGACCACCTGCATCTTCACCCAACCAACCCCTTCCTCTTGTGGCCCTGATTGAGGAAGTAACGAGAGGAAGAGAATGGACAGGTTGTGTAGTGGGGCTGAGGCCAAGAGGCCTGGTTGAGTACCCAGCATTGGTTCTGCCATCTCAATAATCCCTCATTTTGTTCATCATTTTACAAAGAGACTTCATACCCATCATCAGCCCCATTTGACAAATGTGGGTACTGAGGCTTAGAAACTGAGGTAGCAATTCACACGGCAGAAAGGGGAGAAGTCCAGAACAGAACTCTCCTTGGGGAAGGCACAGCCTGGGGGCTGTAATGGTCAATGGTTGTTCCAGAGCCCAGGCGAGAAGGTCGAGGCCTTGCTCCCCTGTGCCTGCAGCTCCATGGAATGGGCCCAAGGGGAAGAGGAGACAAAGGTTCTGGGTGGCCCCTTAGGATGGTGTCTGCTCAGCTAAATGCCAGTCTCAAAGGGAACAGTCTGCCACGAGGCCCTTCCCAGGCCAAACATAAGAGATAAAGCCTGGGAAAGAGGAGGTGAGCTGTTCTGGAGGCCACAACAGAGCTTCTGCTTTGTGCCAAGATGGTGACTTAAGACTGTTGGTTCTTGCCCTGAAGTCAACCCTTGAGAAATTGCAGAAGCAAGAGGGAAATATGGATTCCAGGAAGAAACAAACAAATCTGAGAAACCCAGGGAGACCAGAGGCTGTGTGTGGGGAGGATAGAGGCTGCCAGGCGGGGCTGAGTGGAAGCAGCAGGGGGAGACTAGGTCAGAGGACATCTTTGTACCTTCTGCTCTGGCCTCTCCCTAGCACTACCTCGGGCTAATCACTGCTTGCTCGTTAACTGATAAAATTGTGACAATAGTCTTACTGGGATGAGAATTGATGAAAATAGGTGTTGGTAGACCAACTGCTCATACCTTCTCTCAGTGAACCCCCACAGCTAGTTTGTCAAAAATCTAGACTGCCTTCTGTCAACCACATTTCTCCTTAAAGGCTCAGAGGTGAAACCCTGACTCTTTGGTGACTGGGGCCCTTCTGGTGCTCCCAACCACCCACCAACCCCTAGAAACTGACACAGCCAACCTTTGAAGCTTCCCCAAGACTTGTGACCAGACACAGTAGCTGATACCAGACGAACTTGAACAGGGCAAAGGAAAGGGCCACTTGGAGAGGACCTAGCCTAGAAAAGAAAGACAGCACGCTGAACAGTACATACCAACTGGGGCAGGATCATTAGAACAAATGGACCGCAAAGAAACATATTAGCAACGAAACAACTGCAAGGAATCATAAAGAAAGAATAAATTAGTAAATCTGGAAGATCAATTTGAAGAACTCCTTCAGAAGACAGCAGGAAAAGACAGATAGACCAAAAATGTAAAAGCTAAGAAATGACAGCTAGAAATAGAAGTACTGACATCTGATCATAGGAGTTGGCAGAGGAGAGAATGATACAAAAACTGAATGGAAGGAAATTTGAAAAAAATAATGGAGATAGAATTTTCTATAATAAATGAAAGATAAAAGGCCTTCAATTCAAAAGAGCTCACAAAATCATGTAAAACAGGAAAGATAAGGAAACATACAATTAGAAGCATTATAATAAAATTTAAGAATATCAAAGATAAAGGAATTACACTTTTTTTTCCCAGAGGGAAAGGAAATGTCATCCATAAAGTTACAAGAATCAGATGGCCATCAGACTTCTCGATAGCAATATGGGATGATATTTTTGAAGTTATGAAATAATTTTGAACTCAGAGTTTTATATCTAGTGAAACTCTCATTCAAATTGGAAGAAATAAGCAAAAATAGTCTCAGAGTTACAAAGCTAAGTTTGTTACACAAAGACCCAAACTAAAAATGCTTTGGAGGAAGTACTCAAATAAGAAGGAAAGCAATTCCAAGAGATGCTTCGAGAGATATGAGAAAGGTGATCAAATAGCTTGGTAAAGACTGTTCTCCTCAAAAAGAAAAAAGACTAGGACAAAAACAAAACAAAACAAAACAAAAAAACGAGAGAGAGAGAGAATACAATATCAGCTTGAGGGTGTGGGCTGAGGTGGGGAAATCAAAGAGGCATGAGAGAGTATTAAAGCATTTGTTAGTTAGGGGAAATGATAATCATTGATTGATTTTTTAAAATTTTATTTTTATCCTCACCCCAGGACATTTTTTTTTTCCATTTATCTTGAGATAGAGTGGGAGGGAGAGAAGGGGGAAGAGAGAGAGAGAAACATCAATGTGAGAGAGACACATCGAGTGGTTGCCACCCACACGACCTCAACCGGGGCCGGGGACAAACTGCAACTGAGGTACGTGCCCTTAGCGGGAACCGAACCCGGGTCTCTCTGGTCCGACGCTCTAACCACTGAGCCAAACCGGCCAGGGCAATTTAAGCTATCAAAGGGATACATACTCATGAATAAGGGTTACTACCTTGAAAACAAAAATAGAATATATAACTTTTCAACTAACAGAAGAAAACATGATTTATTTAATGGAAAGCTGGAAAGAAGGAAAAAGCAAGCAAACAAACAAAAGTACAGTATATGAAAAATATAACATAAGATGGTGATAGAAATGAGCCCTATAACACTAACAATTGCAATAGATGTAAATGGATGAAACTAATTAATTAAAACACAAAGACTCTTATATTGGGTATGAAAATAAGATCTAATAATACATGCCCTAAGAAGACACTTGAATTTTAAAACACAAAAATATTAAAAATAAAAATATGAAAAAATATATACCAAGAAAATAAAAGAGTTGAAAAAGACCAGGCAAATAAACCAAAATAAGCTGAGACAGCAATCCTAATATTTGACAAAATAGAATTTAATGCAAAAAAAAATCCTAGGATTTATCCTAAGGAAAGATACTAAATACCAGTAAAAGGAAAAATATACAAGAAGGTACAGCCACCATGAGCATATAGGCAACTAGTAACACAGTTCCAAAATATTATACATCAAGTGACAACTGACAGAACTGCAGGAAGAAATATATAAATCAATAATTATAATAGGAGATTCTATTACAGTCAGTTTTGAAACTGATAGATTTGCAGAGAAAAACAAGCAGAAAATGGAATAATATAACTGATAAGCTTGAGCTTATATAAAATAAGCTTGAATTACGTTGCACTAGAGAACCCTACACCGAACATATTCTTCAAGAAGAGGAAGCATTTATGACCATGAATTAGGTCAGAACAGAAGTCTCAATAAATTGCATAGAATTAATAGCATATGACTATGTTCTTTGATAGTAATGCAATAAAACTAGAAGTGAATTGAATAAGCAGCTAAAACATCATATATATTTGGAAATTAAATAACATTATATAACTCTTGGGTATAAAAGAAAATCATAAAGGAATATAAGAAATATTTAAAACTGAATAATAATGAAAACACTACATATAAAATTTTGTAGGCTAGAGTTAAAACTATATATAGAGCAAAGTGTATAGTTTAAGTACATTTATTAAAAAATAAGAAAAGTTAAAAATAAGAGGCTTAGTACTCAAGAAATTGGGACAGGAGTCACACAGTGAAAGAAAATAAACACCCAGGAGGGAAATAATTAAGAAAAGAGTAGAAATCAATGAAATGGAGAACAAAACAACAAGAAAGATTAATGAAGCCAAAGCTGGTTCTTTATG
Organism: Tadarida brasiliensis; assembly: GCA_030848825.1. Classification (NCBI taxonomy): domain Eukaryota; kingdom Metazoa; phylum Chordata; class Mammalia; order Chiroptera; family Molossidae; genus Tadarida; species Tadarida brasiliensis. The sequence continues at coordinate 62,999,277 of CM061270.1, read as the reverse complement.
AAGATTAATAAGATAAACAGATTTTTAGCAAGACTGCCCAACAGAAGGAAGATCAAATAAATTAAATATGGAATAAAAAGGGGGAAATAACTAGGCACAAAAAAGATTTTAAAACATTATGATCAAATATGTGCTAATAAATTTGAAAACCTATATGAAATGTAAAAATGCCTAGAAAAATATAAAATCCATAATTGGTACAAGATGACACAGAGAAATTGAAAAGGAAGCCAAGGAGCTCCCTGCCCCAAACTGTCTAGACTTAGATGTTTTTACATTCGATTCTTCCCATGTATCAAGAAGTAAATTCCTATTTTATGTATTGTTCCAGAAAATTTTATATTTTAAGGAATTACAAAAATTTTATGAACATAGCTACAAAAATCCTAAATAAAAATATTTGTCAATTGAATCTACCATGCATTAAAAATAATACATTATAAAATATACTAAAGGAGGAAATTATGATTGTCTCCACCGATGCAAAAAAGCGTTGGATGAAGTTCAAAAACCTTTGAACTTTTTATAATAAAGTTTTTATAATAAATATTCTTAGTAAACTAGCAAGACAAGGTTGACTGGTAAGATCCTGTTACAACACTTATATTTGATGACAAAAGTTTAGATGCATTTATCTCCTTAAATATGGAGAACACAGAAAGGACATCCACTATCACCACTGCTATTTAACATAGAACTAGAGATCATGGCCAATACTCGATGGAAAGATAAAGAAACAAGGAGGGAGGATTGGAAAGGAAGAGATGAAATACTTATTTTATAGGTAATATTACCATGTACCTAAAAGTACCCCAGAATCAATAGACAAACTATTAAAATGAATAAGAGAGTTCAGCAAGTTTGCCAGATAAAAGCACTTATAAAAGAAAGGAAAGCATTTTTCTATGCCAGCGATAATCAACTAAAAATGTAATAAAAGTAAAATACCATTCATGATTACAACAACACCATAAAGCAGCTAGGAAATAATCAAGAATGTATAAGACATCTATGTAAAAAACTTTTAAATCCTTGTAAAGGATAATAGGTAATTTAAACAGATGATTTAATATTATTAAAAATTGACATATTTCCCAAGTTAATTGTTAAATTCAATGAAATTTAATCAAAAGTTTAGCTTTTGGAAGGACTTGATAAACTTACTTTGAAATGTATCTAGAAGAATACAGGTCTACAAATAAGTCAACTTTAAAAAAGAAGAGTAAAGGAAGGGAACTTGCCTCACCAGATAGGAAGACATACAAAACAAGCCATACTAGCTAATGCAGTGTGGTAAAGTTGAAGAAAAGACAAATAGACCAAAAGGACAGAACCGAAGGCTCAGACATAGACCTTAACATACAATAAATGGAGAGAGGATGATTGCTTGGCAAGTTGATGTTAGGAAAAGTGATTCCTTGTATGGCCAACAATAAAACTGGACCCCTATTTAAAACCACATACAAGGTAAAAATACCATCATAAAATCAGAAGATGTAGGAAAACGTATTTGTAACCTAGAAGAGTGTCACAACTTCTTCAGCAAAACTTGAAAACTTCAGGATTAAGGGCTTCTATTCAATGAGGGGTACCAGGGACAAAGTAAATAGGTAGATGGCGGAGTGGGAGAGGATATTTTCAATATCTAAAACCAACAAAGGGTTGATATCTAGAACATACAAAGAGCTCCTGCAAATCAATAAGAAAAAAGATAGCTGGATCGATGGGAAAAGGGGGCAGAGAATATGGACAGGTAATCTGCAAACGAGAAACTCTAAATGTATCATTAAAACAACAATGAGGTTTCACTGCTAGACTGGTGAAAATCAGAAAGCTGATAACAGCAGGTGTTGATGAGGATGTGGGAAATAGGAATCCCAAGTCACTGGTGGTGGAAGTGTAGTCCATGGCATGGCAGTGCTGGGCCAAATTAAGTGTGCATGTATCCTATGAGCCAGCAGTTCCAGGTCCTGGTGTATATCCCAGATGCTCATGCATAAGATATTCATTGCATTTCTGGTGGTGGGGAGTGGGGGGCAAGGTGGAGGTTCCTCCTTGGGGCAGGGTGTAGGTGAAATGTGTAGGGTGACCAACCCATTCTGGTTTGACCAGGACTTTTCCACTGTTAGCTCTGAAAGTATGTGTCCCAGGCAAAACAGGACGGTTGTTCACCCTCATATGTGTTGCTAGGTCTCACGGAGCACCGTGCGGCAGGTGGAAGCAACAGGTGAGCATGGCAAGAGGGATGGAACTTAAATATGGTGCTCAGTGAAACAAAATAACATATACAGCCCAACACCATTTAAGTAAACATAAATTATATGCTCATAAGACAATGATAATTTTGTAAAAACAGAAAACCAAGAGATACACATTAGAATGGTTGTCTGTGGAGGGAAGGAATATGGGATAAGAGAGAATACACACATACATGATACATACCTACATAAAAACAAGAGGGGCCTTGTAGGGACCAATGAGACAATGTGCCATCCTCTAGGGAAAAATTAACCCTCTGAGTCTGAGGTTCAAAAGGGGACAAAATGCTTTCTGGGGAGACAGTGAGAGAGATACCCCAGCTCTTAGGGAGAAAGGGGTGAGGTTTCTGTGAGACTGGCTTTGTTGGAAGACAGGGGGGGAGGTTAGCCTGGGCCCTGCACAAACCCAGGGAACACCAGGGGAAATGCCCCTCCCCCAGGCCAGCTGGGCCCTAAGCCGGAGGTCACGCTGAGGCCTTCAACACCCGTGGGCCCTTTCTCCAGAGAGAGCCAAAGGCCCCGACCTGCAGCAGGTGCTGGGTTGGGCCCGGCCGGCCAGTCTGTGTCGGTCGCTGAGCATGGGGCTCTCTCATGCAGAAGCGCCTGATAAGGCCTGGGTGGAGGAGAGAGGAAGAGGGAGGCTCCCTCCCAGGAAGCAAACCAGAAATAAGGAGCCCTGAGCACACCGGCCTCCCAGGGTTTGGGGCCAGTGCACCCCCAGGAGGCAGGGAGGTGCTTGTTCCCCTCTGGGCTCAGGGCTTGAGCTGCCCCCGAGGGAGTCCTACCTCATCGAAGTCGGCCACATCCTCACAGTTCTCCAGGACCCGGGAGTGGAAGGATTGCCCTGGGTGAGGAAAGAGGAGATTTTAGAGTCACACCTCCCTGGACAAGAAGCTTGGGGTGGACCTCTCCACCTGACAGTCGTCGTACCAGCTTTGGGTTTGCAGAGCACTTGTTATCACCCATGGGACTCTCCAGGACCGGCCGGTTCCCACGGTGTCTTATCTGACCCTCCCAGCAGCCTCCTGGGGCATGCAGGTCCTAGGCTGCATTTTACGAACAGGGACACTAAGTACAGAAGGCACAAGGCTGGTCAGAGATAGACGTGGGAGTGGAACCTCGGCCTCTCTCCATCACGCTGCCTTCCCAGTGGCTGGCCTGGCCTCTTTTGTGGTCTCCTCAGCTCTGCGGGCTTTCCCTGGCCTGCAGCTGCCCTGAGCAGAAGCCTGGCCCTGAGGGCAGCTGGCACCCAGCGGAATGACAGCTCCTTTCTGTGATGTGTCTGTAGCCAGGCCCAGTAGCTCCTGCCCAAGCCAGGCCCCGGGACAACCGGGCACATCCAGACCGTCCCTGTAAGCCAGAGGCCTTCACCTTCCTCCACTCTCTCATTCCTTTCTCGTCAGCCTTAGCAGAGGGGAAAGCTTGGGTGATTTCTCCCATATACCCCACTCCTTTTCTCATTGGCGCAGGTAGCAGGAGGATGATAAGGACACACATTTTCCCGGATGCCCACACCCCACATTCACACACCACCCAGCAAGGCAGACGTAAAGCTGCCTGCTGGTCTGGCTCATCCATCAGAACTGGCCGGTTGCTTGAAGAACCATCATCAGGAGAGAGCGAGGGTAGGTTGGGGGAAGGGTGATGGGGAGCAATGTGTGGGAGACACAGGTCAGGTTGCTCAGTGGAGTCTGCGATGCACCCGGCCACATCCTGGGGACTCAGAGAGAGGGGTTGATAAAGTGCACAGGATCCCCGCACTCTGGGAGCTGGCGCCTAGCAGGGGACAGCAGGGAACTGGAGCAGGTGACCAGTTCAACACCATACAGTATGTACCCCAAGACACAGTTTTGCACGAATAGAGAAGTGGTATGGAGAAGGAAAAATACTGAGTTTGGGGTGGGGGGAAGAGGGAAGGGGCTGTAATTTCCCAGAGATAGGGTGGATTAAAAAGAAATTATTACTTAGTATTAAATTACCATCTGTCAACTGTACACCAAAAAAAGGTAACGTGGATACTGGAATCCTATTTATAAAAACCACAAACCCAGTTGTTTTATATATGAGTAGACAAAGATCTCAAACTCTTAGAAGTGGTTCTCTCCGGGCAGGGGGTGAGAAGAGATTGAAAGCAGCATACCCTGACTTTTTACTGCATCCACTTGAGATTGAAGTTTTTTGTGTGTGACCATGCTTTACTTTCGTAATTAAAAGAAAGAAGTTTAAATCCTTACCAACCTAAACCAGCAGACCATTTCGTTGAAGAGCTATCTCAAAGTTGAACTCAGTCCCATTCTTTTTTTTTATCCTCACCCGAGGACATTTTTCCATTTTTTGTTCAGATAGAGCGGGAGGGAGAGAGAGGAAGAGAGAGAGAGAGAGAGAGAGAAACATTGACATGAAAGGGACACATCGAGTGGCTGCCACCCAGACGACCCAACCAGGGCCGGGGACAAACTGCAACTGAGGTGCGTGCCCTTAGCGGGAACCGAACCCGAGACTCTCTGGACCGCAGGCTGACGCTCTAACCGCTGAGCCAAACCGGCCAGAGCGAACTCAGTCCCATTCTGAGGGTTAGTTTGGGTTGTCACTGATGGGCAGCTGGGATCCAGGAGAGGACTCGCAGGGCATGCAGTGCTCTCCTCCCCCAGGAAATCTGGGGGACCCAGCAGGACCAGCGCCAGGCCAGGGAGAGGTGGAGGTGAGCTCCCTCTGACCCTCCCCTGCGATGGGGCTGGGGGGTGAGGAAGGAGGTCAGCAAAGCAGGCTCTCTCCTCTGGCCTCAGTTGCCTCACCTGTCTGACAAGAGGGTTGGTACAGAGATCTCCAGGGCCTGCCTGGTTTCATGACTCAGAGGAGAGTCCTGGTTCAGCACAGAGCTACCCCCGCCCCCTGAACACCCCCCACCTCCCACAAGGAGAACAGGGGTAGGTGGATGGTCTGAAGAAGAGTAGTGTGTGTGTGTGTGTGTGTGTGTGTGGTGGGGGAATGTGGGGAGGTGTTGCATCCGAGATAATGAGGAAGAAGCTATAAAGCAGAAGCTACATACACAGAAAATAGATGTGAAGTAGACAGATGGGAAAGAAAGGCTCTTTAGCACTAGCCGGGGACAAAACAAAACACCAAAAAAGAAAAACCTCGACAACAAACCGCAAGGCAGCCAGGGGAGGAGAGGGAAGCGTGAGAGACGATGCCTGAGCTTCCTTTACTTTCCCCACAGGTAACACACAATATAAACAGAGTCAGGTGAGCATGTCTGTGCACTGGGGATTCCCCGAGGACCTGCACTCTGAATAACCAAAGGCCCTTTTCATCCTGGAAGATCATAATGAGCCTCCGAAACGGCTGGGCCTCCTGGAGTGAAAATTAAGCAACTCAGCGGGTGGGGCGGAGGACCATTCAAGACAGTGTCAGAGTTCCAACACGCATGAAGTCACCGAGGCTCAAAGCCTCCCCTGCTCGATATTTCCAGTAGCCTGTTAGAGAGGGTGTGCAATGCAGTGAAATTAGCCATTGCAGAATTTACACATTCGGGCTCTGCTTTGAAATGCAGTAAAGCCTCATTGCCATCCACCCTGGAGATTTAACTGTGGTGAATATTGTCAAACAAGATGAGTTACATTTTACCTCTAGGTATTTTTTTAAAAAGGGTTTGCTGAAACAAATCAAAGCAATCATATAGAAACAGTGGAAAGGCCAATTTACGAGGAAAACAACATCCTTAAGCATTTGTGGTAAGCCACTTTTCAGGAGGGTTTGGACAGACAGCGGCAGGATGGTTCCAGCGGCCCTTTTCTCTTCATGAGGACAGAGCCAGGGGACCTCTGCCATCCCTTCCAGATTATCAGTGGGGATTGCTAACCCCATCTTTCTTCTCAAGTTCATTTCCACTTAACATCTACTCCACTCAACACCAATCCTGTTGAAATTTCAGCTCCATTTTAAATGACTTTCAGACAAAACTATTTAAAATCCCGATATCCAATCCCCTTTTTTTTTGCTACAGAGAAGATTGAGAATAAGACTCGAGAGAAAGAAAACAGCCTGTTCTCTGCAGTGGAGAGGCTTCTGTGGATAGAGTGAGGCCATTCGATGGGAAAATTAAACAGCATCCCTCTTCGTGCAGAGGCAGCTGCTCATGGGATAGCTGAGTGGTTCAGTTTGAAATAAACTCCTGAGCCAATAAATGAATTTGGATAGCTGTGCTCACAACTATAATAAGTGCCATGACAACGGATATACCCAAATGGAGGGGCTCAGGAGTCCAAAGCTTAATAGAAGTAACTTGTATGTCATTCGCCACTTTCAAATATCTGGACGGCAGTCACTCTCCGAAATGAAGGTGAGCTCAGCTCCTGTCTCACACGAAGGATGGAGTGCTAGCCTTTCATGGGACTTGACTTAAGGGGACAAAACGTCCCATCTGCACCAAACAGCTCCCTCTTCCAGACAGTTCACCTTGCTAGAGCCGGACCTTGAGCAAAGGCAGGCCTGTGGGGACTGGGCTGTGAGCCTATGTGCATCCATCCATTCCCATATGCAAGAGGGCCGTCTGCTCCTGCCGTGTCTGCAGCCCTGCACTCTGGAGGAGGGCGGGTGGGGCTTGTACAGAGAATTCCTACGGGGATGCTGCCTGAAGACGCGTATTACAATCCAGGAAGGGATTAGGTCGGGCCTGGGCACCCAAAAGGTGTAAATAAAGTGAGAACATAGGAAAAGGAGAAATGGCCTCAACTAGCAGATCAAGAAGGTGTTGCAGAGGTATGGACATTTACACCGGAAGGCTGATTGATCTAGCTATGCAGAGAGATTGGGGAGGAGGGACAGAAGGGACATTCGGGCTGAGCGAACAGTGTGAGCAAAATTTGGAAGTGTGGAGCTGAGAATGGACACAGGGCAGAGCAGCGGGACACAGGACAGGTGAGTTCTGACGGTGAAGGGGAAGTGAGAAGGGTGTCCCCTCAGGGAGCAGCCCACAGAAAGAAGACCTTGGGGCTAGGAGGTCCTGGGGCCCTGAGAAAGCATTTAAGGGGAAGGAGAAGTCCTCAGGACAAGCTTCAGGGACGTCATGGTTCTGCCCAGGACCTGGCGCTGTGGTCTGCATCAGCCCCTGTTCTTTTCCCAGTGTGAACTAGATAGGGTGAAACACCTGCTTGTCACCCAGACCTGTCACTATTATTCCCTTTTGTTGTTGAGAATCGGTGACACCTCACTGTCAGCATTGGCTGGGATGGACTGTATGGAGGGTCTCTTGACAGGCACCCCATTCCTAGCTGCAATGCTGTGACACCCCCAGTCAGCTCGCCTTCTGCTCCTCCACAGCAGCTCAGCAGTGGTGGCCCTGCTGTGAGTTCATTCTCCCCAGTTCAGATCAGCCTGTTCCTTTTGGAAGACCAGCTACTCCCACGAGTGAGCTCCAGGAAGCAAGGCCCAGTCATGCCTGTGTGCAGAAAAAGAGCCAGGCTAGGCAGGGTGGGGGCCTGGTAGAAGGAAGGGGGGCTGGCTAGTCAACCCTTCGGGGTCTCAGAGTCAACATCTGTAAAGTGGGACAATTCTCCTGGACCAGCCTGCATCCCAGAACCATTGTGAGAAGCAGCAAGAGAGGCTGCTATGAAAGGCTGAGTAAAGCAGCTCTTACAGGCTTAAGGGGCCTTTAGGTAGTGGGAAGGCTCGATGGCCAGCCCACCTGAGTTCAGACCCCAGCTCAACCACTTGCTGGCCAGGACCCCTGGAAGAAGTTCATCTCTCTTTGTCTTAGTTATCTCATCTATAAAACAGAGGAAATGTTAGTGCTCACACACCTGGTACGTAGTTCATCACCCAATGAGAAAAGGCTATTATTCTACTAATGAGTCCTTTAGATAGATATCTATGTTTTAAATAGAAAAACGGTCTCCTCCATTATGAATCACTTTTTGTAATATATTTTTAGTAGTATATAATCAGGAACAATTTTCTTCCTCATCTTACATAATATTTTTCAAGTTTTAGGTATTTTAGGTGTGATTAGCTCTTTTTTTATTTTTCTTAACTAGGTAAAATTTATGTTCAGTGATGTTAAGAGCACAACTCGATGAATTTCGATAAATGCAAATACCTGTGTGATCACCACACAATCGCTATGTTGTTTTTCGTCAATAAAATCAAGTACTATGACTCCTCCAACTTCCTTCTCCATTTTCAAATTGCTTTGGCTCGCCTAGATTCTTTGCAGGCCCATACAGATTTTAAAATAATTTTCAATTTCTACAAAATAGCCTGATGTGCCTTTTATTAGGATTGTGTTCAGCCTATAGATCAATGTGTGCAGAACTGACATTGTAACAATTCTGAGCCTTCCAATCCATCAACATCATATATTTTCTATATATCTGGGTTTCTTTTATTTCTCTCAGCATTTTTTCTTTTAGTGTGACGGTCTTTCATGTCTTTAGTGAAATTTATTTCTAAATGTTTTAGGCTTTTTATGCTATTATAAAAGTAATTGCTTTTTAATTGCTACTTCCCAATTGGTTGGTTTCTATAGAAATATATATTTTTTGTATGTTAAGCTTAGATCCTAAAACCTTGCTAAATCCACTCATTAATTAAGGTAGCTTTTATGTAGATTCCTTAGAATTTTCTACATAACCCATTAGTTTTTATGTGTGTGAAAAAGACCATTTTAGTTCTTTCTTTTCAATCCATATGAGTTTTTCCCCCCTTGCCTTATTGCACCTGCTCGAACTCTGGTACAGTGTTAAATAGCAGTGGCGAGAGTGGACAACCTCGCCTTGCTCGTGATCCTAATGTCCAGTATTTCAAGACTAAGTATGATATTAGTTGGATGTTTTTGTAGTTGCCCTTTATCAGATTGAGGAAGTTCTCTATTCTTAGTTTTCTGAGAGCTCTTATCATGAATGGGTATTGGGTTTTGTCAAACACTTTACCTGTGTTTATTGGTGGTTTTTTCTCTTGTATTGTGTTAACATGGTAAAAACTTTGATTGATTTTCCGATTTTAAACTCACCTTGCATTCCCTTGCATTGTCATGATGTGGTATCGCTTTCACATATTGCTATTCAATGAACTGATAACTTTTTAAGGATTTCTGCATCTTTGTTCATGAGGGATATTAGACCTTAAGTTTATTTTTGTATAAGGTCTTTATCAGGTTTTGGTATCATAAAATGAGTTACAAAATGTTCTCCTTTCTCTATTTTCTGAAAGTTTGTGTAAGATTAGTATTAGTTCTTCCTTAAGTGTTTTCTAGAATTCACCAGTGAGGTTACCTAGACCTGAAGTTTTCTTTATCTGAAAGCAGTTTATCATCATCATCCATCATCATCATCATCATCATCATCATCATCATCATCATCATCGTTGGTCTTCAGAATTTGTATTTCTTTTTGTGTTAGTTTTGGTAAGTTGTTTTTCAAGGGATTTTTCTGTTTCATCTGAGTTGTAGAAATTTATTGAGAAAAAATTATTCATAATATTTCCTTATTTTCCTTTTAATGTAATGATAGCCCCTCTTTCATTCCTGATATTGCTAATTTGTGTTTTCTTTTGTTTTGGAATTTTAAAAATCCTCACCTGAGGATATGTTTTTATTGGTTTTTAGAGAGAGAGGAAGGGAAAGAGAGAGAGAGATTGATGTGTGAGAGAGAGATTGATGTGAGAGAAAAACATCTATTGGCCACCTCTCCTACGTTCCCCGACCAGGGATCAAACCTGCAACCTAGGTATACACCCTGACCAGGAATCAAACCCGCAGCCTTTTGGTGTATGGGATGATGCTCCAACCAACAGAGCCACCCGGCCAGGATTGTGTTTTCTTGTTTTGTTTTTTCTTGATCAGACTTACTATAGTTTACCTATTTGATTAATTTTTTCAAAGAACCAACTTCTGACTTTGTTAGTTTTTTTTTTCATTTGTCTGTTTTCTATTTCTTTCCTTTTATTCTCCTTGGATGTGATTTTTTAGGTTGTATTTATTTTTATTTATTGAAATATAATTCAAAAACCCTAAAATTCAACCTTAATTCACCACTATCTAATTGCAGACTATTTTCATCACTCCAAGAGAAACCCCATACTCATTAGCAGTGACTCCCCATTTTTCCCCCCAGTCCCTGGTCCCTGGCAACTACTATCTATTTTCCATCTCTATGGATTTGTCTATTCTGGACACTTCATATAGATGGAATCATACATTATGTTGACTTTTGGATCTGTCTGATTTCACTTAGCATAATGTTTTCAAGACTTGGGTTTCATTTGCTCTTCTCTTAGTAGCTTCTTAGGGCAGAAACCTAGAATATTGATTTTAGACTTTTTTCTTTCCTGCTGTAAATCGTTAAAACTATAAATGTTTATATGTTGTATTTTGATTACCATTTAGTTAGAAATATTTTATAATTTCTCTTTGTTTTCTTCTCTGACTATAGGTTATTTAGAAGGGTATTATTAATTTCCAAATATTTGGAGCTTTAAAAAATATCTTATTGTTATTAATTTGTAATTGAATTCCAGTGTGGCCAGAGGACATCTCTGTAAGATGTCAGTCTTTTGAAATATGTTGAGACTTGTTGAATTACTCAGCGTATGGTCAGTCTTGATGAGTGTTCCATGTGCACCTGAGGAGAGCGTGCATTTTCCAGTTTCGGGGTGTAATGCTCCAGCAGTGCCACTTAGGTCAAGGTGGCTGATGGTGCTGTCAAAGCTTCCACATCCCTAATGATTTTCTTGTCTAGTTATTTGTGATTATCTCTTGTAATAACATCTTTTCTCCCTATGAGGAACACATATTCAATTTTATAATGACAGTCAACAGTAAGGTAGAATGGAAAAATTTAATTCGAAGAGAGTTTTCCAAGAAAGTAGCTATTTCTTACTTTTCTTAAATAGGGTGCTCTCTGAAAATCACCAGCATTTTCAGCCCTTTCCCCCATTTCTCAGCTAGATGGAGGCCCCATTTACCTCTAACTCTTTATTTTCATGAATCTTATTCAAATATCATTCTACCTCCACTCATTTATTTCCTCACCCCCACCTTGTTGATATGGAGGTACACACAGTAGGAGCTCAGGCTTGGGTCAGGGATTTGTCTGAGAGGCAAGGAGAAACAGGGTGGGGACTATAAACCCCGTCTCTCTGGCTCAGCTCAAACCTGTACGTCCTTCCAGATCTCACTCAGACTCTGTAATGAACTGATAGCTCTGGTCCCCCTTTTTCAGACCTAGGCACTGAGCTGGAGAGATGTGATATTTCTCCTTGAGCCTAGGACAGTGCTAACCACCACTCAGCAACTGCTGGGTCCTAGGTTCACCCAGTACTGTGACAGATGGAAGAGCTTGTGGTCCCAGTGATCCACAAGCTGTAGAGAGTATCTGCTCTGTGCCGGCACTGGGAATATAATGAGGCATACTGGGAGGGTGACTTTTTTTGGTATTCTTAAATGAGGTAAGGTAAAACTATTATTAAAACTAGAGTCCCAAGTTTATTTTAAATTTGGGTTAAAAAAAAGCCACTTAGTGGAAACTGACCCCCAACTAAGCCAATGAGCCCTTCTGCTTTGAGAAAAACAAAGAAGAATAGAAACAAAGACTATTGTGCCAGTGTCTAGAGATGGATCAGTCCAGGCGGGAAGCAGACGAGGGGCCAAAGGTAAAAATGATCGGATGGTATTCTCTGGCTCAGGAGACCTTTCTGGAACTGTCACTGAGGGAAGCGGCTCACGGCCTGATGCTGCCTGGACCTGCGGGCAGAGTGGTCCCCGTTGCACAGCTGCTCCTGCCACACCTGCAGGCCGTGCTCCTTCCTGTCACTTCTACATCAGGTCTGTTCTGTGCCAGACACTGTGCTGGCCCTGGGGAACCAGCCAGGTGCCTGCCCTGGAAAAGCCCACCTGACTGGTAATGGCCCCAGGTGGTCTCACCACTTCTGTTTGGCAGAATTTGGGGTGTCAGCAAAGGGCAGGAGTCCAGCGGAGGATCAACTGAGGCTCTACTCCCCCACCCCACAAGCAAATCTCTGGGTCCATGGAGTCCCCAGGGTCATAATCTACTCTATTCCTGTCTCTCTGGAAGGCTGGCAGCATGAGGAGTCCTGGGATGATTAGCATACTCCTTACATTTGCAAGCACTTTACAGTTTGTAAAGCATCTCACGCATTTCACCTTTCTCATTTGACCCCCACGCAGCCCTGTAAGAGCTTCGGCACATCCCACGTCTCCTTGACCTTCCCTTGCCGCCTGAACGCCCAAACCACTGGGCTCCGACCACTTTCCGGGGTGCTCACTGTAAGAGCCACATTTTTGGCTAGCCGGGAGACATTTTCACGAGAATGACCTACAGGCAAACTCATCCACTTTATACTCCCCACCCCCAATCTGCTCTTTTCTGCGTGCTCCCAGCTCCACTGGTGTCCTCACCACCACCAAGTAACCAAGCGCCAAATTCACTGAGTGAGAGGTGCCCATATCCTCTCACTCACTTCCAACCCCAGAGCTGCTACCCCCTTTCTGAACCCATGTCACCCCTCTCCAAACCCACAGCCTTGCTTACTGAGGCACAGCCCTCACCTGCCCCACTGCCCCAGCTTCCTCCTTGGGCTCTGGCCTGATTCCTGACCTCCAGAATGTTCTTTCCAAACCCTATCTTTCCATCCCATTCTCTGGCTAAGGGCCTTGGGACTCCCATTCACTTACAAAGCAAAGTTCAAACTCCAGTGTGACATTGTAGACCCTCTGTGTTTGGCCCCAGCCTCCCCTCCATCCCACTCCCCACACCCCAAACAAGTGCTGATATTAACCCCTCTGCCTGGAAGGGGACTTCTTGGGGGTTTTGTCCCTGCTGAAATGCTACCTCTCTCAAGGGCCAGCTTTAATACCAGCCCATCCTCCACTCAGTAAAACCTCCTCCCTGAGCCCCCCTGAACTTTTCCAGCTTCATCTGCTTGGCCCCAGGGTGGCCGACTTTGAGTGGCCCGCTCTCACCTCCAGTCACATGTGCTTTCCTGCCGTCTCTCCCTAAGGACCTCTGACACCTCCTCAGGCAGCTTTTGGACCTCCTGGCCTTTGGGCTTCCCTTGTGCCACCTTGCACCTGCACCTCCCTTTCCAGAATACTCTTCACGCTCACAGTGACTTGTGCAATGATTATCTTCGCCTTGAGGGCAGGGACCATGTTGTCTCATTTAGGGCTGTCCCTCTGCCTAGAATAGCACCTGGCACATAGCGGGCCTTTAATGAATGTTACTGCCGGGATGAATGAATGAAAGGATGAGTGAATGAATCATCAAATGCTTGACTTACAAAACACATTAAAATGTAATTTTTAATGAGTTGGAAAAAACTTAGGACATTGATAAGACAATTAGAAATTTGATCACTGATTGGATATTTGATAGTATTAAACAAAACTTCATTTTTTAGGAGTAATAAATGTGGATTTTGTGTTTTTTTGAGTCTTTGCCTTTATAACTATGTACTGAATACTTACAGATGAAATGGTGTGGTGTTTGGGATTTGCTTCCAAATAATGAGGGGTGTGGGAGTAGGCTGGGGTACCAATGGAACAAGATTGGCCATGAGTTGGTCGTTGTTAAAGACTGTGTGGCAAGAACACGGGGCCATTATACTATTCTCTCTATTCTTATGTATATCTGAGGTTTTCCATTTAAAAAAGTTAATAATTTGAAAAAATGGATGAGACCCAGGGATGGGAATTGGTGGGAGGAATGCGGATGCTCTGTCCTCAGGGAAGGTGGCTAAGCTGACCGAGGCATCACAATTCAGGGAAATTATCTGCAAGTCTGTTCTTGACCACATTTCCAGCAGCATTTTGCCAAAGGCTTTTGTAGCAGAAGACGGTTACATGGTCATTTCCATATCAAAAACGCACACTGTCTCATCAAAGCAGGAGAAGCCTGCAGAATTTTCATCAGCTCTGCCTGCTTCCCCAGGTCTGCACCTGCTTGCTCTGGGCAGGAGGGGACAGTCACCACTGGGGGCTTCAGGCAGAGAAGGTCTCCCTGGGTGGTGAGGGCTTGTGTATGCTGGGAAGAGTGGAGGATGGGGGGGGGGGTTGGGGCACGACCCTCAGATAAATAGCGAAAGCATGGAGCTGTTCACAGCCAGCAGCCAGCAGACGCTGTCCCCAAAGTCCCCTCTATCTGCAGCCTTCAGTGGGGCAATACTCTCCCAAGTCCTCCCAGAGAGGGGGTGCTGGGCTGGGCCAGAGTGCACACACAGGTCCGGGGGAACTGAGACACTGCCTCCTTCACCAGGGAGCCAGTGGTGTCTTCAGATAGAAGTCAGTTAGCATCAAAGGGGAGAGCTCCCCCATTTTAATGAGGCAAACAAATCTAATTTGGAGTCTGAAATGGTCCTTACAGCCAAGAGTAGGGGGAGTCTTGCCCCCAGTGCCAGGGCCCAACCCCTTCCCAGCACAGAGCCACCCCCCTGACCCCATGTTCCGTACCTAGCTCATCTCCCTCCCCACCCAGGTCCTGTAGCCTCTGCTCCAAACAAACCTAGTGGCTTCCCAGTCATTGAACTTATCTGAGATTTGCCTCCTTTGGCCTCTGGTCCCATCAGTCCTTTACCCAGAATGGCCTCACCTGCCCACAACCACCCTTCCTCACCCCTCCTTCCGCGTCTCCACATGTGCAAGCAGTCATTCAAGACCTGTCTAAGTGCCTCCTCATCCCCTCTTCTTCCTCTGCCCCTTTAACGAAGCCTTCCCCGCGTCCGAGCTGGAAGGCAGCTGCCACCCTCGGAACACGTCGCAGTGTATGCCTACCCCTAGCACACGTTGGCCCTCCCGGGCCTGGAAATGTTTCGCCATTAGGTCTGTACACGTTTCTTCTCTCTGTCAGATTGTGAGTCCCTGGGTTGCCTTTTTATTTTATTTTATTTTTTTAATCCTTACTGAGGATATTTTTCTATTTATCTTGAGATAGAGAGGGAGGGAGGGAGGGAGGGAGGGAGGAAGAGAGAGAGAGAGAGAGAGAGAGAGAGAGAGAGAGAGAGAGAGAAACATCAATGTGAAAGAGGCACATCAACTGGTTGCCTCCCACATGACCCAACTAGGGCCAGGGGCCGATGCTCTAACCAAGCAAACCGGCCAGGGCGTCCCTGCGTTGCCTTTTAACTCCCACCCTGCACATTCAGTGACAGGAGGGCCACGTGCAGCCCCTCTTGCTTCCGACCTGTGGGCCAGAGCTGGACTCCTGTTTGCTAGAGGGTGACGTCACTCTCCCTCCGGCCCTGGAAGAGCCCCTGGCCTGGGAGGTGGATGGAGGCAGCGTGGGCCAGAGTTCTGCTTCTTGGCTCCTAAGGCCTCTTCCAGTCCCTGGTGCCCCCTGGATAAAAATGGGGGAGGGGTCACAGTTGGGAAACTGAGCCAAAGAGCACCAGTGCCACAGTGGAAGAAGAATTTAAGCCCACTAACGAGTGAATGCCTCAAAGAGAAGCCGATCGGCCTTCATTTCGATGACCAGGCCCAGGGCTCCGCCTGGCTCACCGGGACAGCGATCCGATCCCGGTTCCGAAGGTGCACGGGTGTCGGTGCAGCACGCAGAGCTGGGCGTTTCTAAACACAAAGTGCCCTAGCTGATCTGGGGAGGAGACCGTCCACAGCACCGCAAGGGAGGGGAAGGCTTCAGGGGAGGTGACGTAGGAGCTGGGCCTTGAAGGATGAACAAAATTCACGGGAGTCCTCAAGGTGGACGGTTGGGTGGCCGTACCAGGTAGAGGAAATACAATGTCTCGAGGCCTGGGGACACCGAGGGCTTGGAGTCTGCTGGGAATGGCAGGATGTTCAGTGAGTGGGAACACAGTGGGGTGGGATAGGGAGAGGAGTAAGAAGGAAAAATCAGCTGGGCAGAGGGGGAAGCCTGATACAGCAAAACTTTGTGCCGATTGCCAGTTCAGGTGAATTACATGGAGATCAGATCCAGCCTCCAGACAGCACCCACCTCACGCGTGAAATCCCCAAACCCGGGATCTGGCAAGAAAGCTCAGGGACGGAGAGTAAAGAGAGGTCATGGGCCGGCCCAGACAGTCTGCCACTGGTTCCCCGACAGCCCGGGTACCCCTCAGGTTTGGTGGGGCGGAACACTGGGCAGAGGTTGGACCAGAGGAAGGAGAGGCCCTTCCACGAATGCTGTGTGGCTCAGACGGCTGCGGAGAAGTATTTTCGGAGTTGAAAACAGACGGACCCTAAGCTAACACTGCCTCCCTCCGAGTAGCAATCTGTGGCCAAGATGACGCCTCGGACAGCCGGCATCTGATTCTGGCTACAGGCTTCTGTGTTAAGTGGGGACCGTTGTCTCATTTTGTTCATGGGAAGCTGAGGCCCTGAGACCCTGTGTCCTGCATGTCTGACTGGGGTCCAAGCCTTCTGGTGTCCCTATCTGACCCTGCAGGACAGGGGCTGTACTCTCTTCACTCCCGGGGTCTTTAGGCCTGTCCACAAGTATCAGTACGGTCAGTGAATGACTGAGTAGGGGCGGGACCAGGTTAAGAGTGGCTGTTGGGGCAGTGAGAGCTCAGAGCTAGACACTGAGCTGGTGGCGAGTGCTGAGTAGCTTGAGAGTGGGGTGGTCAACTGACCTGGGGTGGCAGGAAAAGAGGGGTGTCCAGGGACAACGCTGGTGCAGGCCCACCCACATGGGAACAGGGGTCTCGGGCAGTCTGCCCCCAGGAGAACTGGAATGGCCGCCTCACAGACACACCAGTCATCTCAATGCTCTTGCCTCGAACCCTGCACACCTACTGCTTCACTGAAGCAACCTGGGGAGGTGGCTGTTACCACGCCAAGTTACAGATGAGGAAACTGAGGGTCAGAGAGGCAAAGTAAGTGGCAGAACCCAGGGAGGACTTCAGGCTCCTGGTCCCATAGCTAGAGCTTTCTCCACCACAGCCCCACGAGGCTCCTTCCTAAGTGTCCTGGGAGGCACAGCACAGACAGTCAAGCTGTGTTTCAACCAGCGTGTCTGGTCCATGGGGCTACTGCCCACAGGCCAGCTCACCTGGGGCTCCCTCTTCCCTGGGATTAGGAGAACCTCTGACTATTCCCCCGTTTCTCATTTCTCCCTGCAGCGTATCTGCTTGGACACCAGCAGTTCTGTGCCGGATACCTTGGAGCATTCTAGACTGGGCCGATGCCCTCTGAACTATTGATAGGGTTGGTCTTTTGAGTGTCTGTTGTCAACAGTACTGGCTGCAGCAGGTGAATGACTGAGGCATCCCTGATTGCCATAAAGGAATCTTTCTGGAAACCTGCTTGCCATCTGCCCATCCCTGCTGCCCAGCCCCCTCCCGCAGAGCGCTGCCTAGGGCCACCCGCTGCAGACGTGAGCTTGGAAGTGGATTTCTCCACTCAGTCCACAGGTTGCAAAGAGGCTAATCCCTGTGTGGCCAGCCCCACTGCTCAGAGAAAAAGGTGGCATGAAGTAGGCAGGGTGCTCACCCAAGGTGGCCAGGAGGAGATAAAGGGCTTGAGGGGCTGAGAGTGAGGGCTTGTGAGCTGGGGCCTCCGCTCCTCGGCCCCTCTGCTAACACCATGCAGTTCTCTCTACTGGCGGCCTTGGTTTCTCAGCCTGTATGTGGGACCGGTGTGCAGCCTGGGCCTGCCCTGTCATAGGTGTCTCAACAGAGCAACCTGTAGCTAAACCGCCAAACAGCGTGCTGTCTGTCCAACACAGGGCACATTTCACAGATGAAAGGACACACTTGCTTTTTCTATGCCAGCCAAGCCAGCAGGTGGCACGCGGAGGATCCAGGGTGCAGCAGAGCAAGCAGTCCTCGGGCTGCTGTGGGAAGCAGCAGGCAGCCCAGCCCCCTCCCTCTCCCTCCTGCCAGCGGGGACACTGCGATCCCCTCCACCCCTGCCTGTCCCTGGGCACAGAAGGCTGCAGTGTGGACAACCCAGGGCGTCCTGCCCAGAGCTGGCCTGACTGAGAGGATGATGTGGGCAAGGGGCTGCTACTGGAGAGTTCCGGGGAAGGCTGCCCGGTGGTCTCAGCTTTCCCTCCTGACGCAGGTGCTGATACGCACTCACTTCTTTAATCTGGTGGTGTTCTCTCAGCTCTTCCCCGACTCCCCCGTCCCCACCCACCCTCAGACCCATCTCTGTATAGTGAGGAGTACCCTGGCCTCTGGTCAAAGGCTGCCTGAGATGCCCTGGCCCTGAGATGCCCTGGACTGTAGCCAGGCAGAGGCAAAGGTGAAAACAGAGATAAGCCTGGCTTTGTCTTCAGGGGCTGCCCACTGTCCTCAGGGTGAAGGCAGCTTCACCTCCTTGGCTCTGCCTGTCTGGCCCACCTCAGTTCCTGCACCCACTCTGGGCTCCAGCCTCATGGAACCTGTCTGTTCCTGTATTTCAGCTCCTCTCCCAGACTTGGGCATCCTGTCCCCTCTGCATCCTCAATTTGCTCCTTCCTGTTGGTCCCTCAAGTTTCAAGGTGAGGTGTCACCTCCTCCTGGAAGCCTTCCCTGATCACTAGCCTGGGTCAGGGTGCTGCTTCTGTGGCTTGCATGCTGCACTTGTCGTATCACACACCTGTCCTATTTGTCTACCCTCTGGTCCCTGCCCTACCGGATGTAGGCTCCTTGAGGACAAAGCCTGGGTCATGCTCGGCCCTCAGCCTTGGCACATAGGTGATAATAAATGGTCACTGGATGCATGAGTGGGAAGGAGGGCAGAAAGAACTGACAGAGGGGAGACAAGTGTAGCTCACAGGATTTATGCTCACAGATAGATCTGCAGGAAGCCAACAGAATCCCCATCATGCCGGGGCCCAGAGGGCTACTGGCTACCTGGTCTCTAGGAACTACTCTGGGTCTTCCAGGCTGCAAACCCCACCCCCACCCTGTGCCTAAGGAAACCAACCTTCTGGAGGGAGAGAGAGAGCAAGAGGGGGCCTGGGAAGGCTCCACAGGGCAGGCCCCTTAGTCCCGGGTCCCCCTGAGCCCAGGGATGGGGTCCTCACTTCTGCCTCTCCAGCACCCCTTGCAGTCAGAGGGCTGTGCATGGCCCACTGGCAAGTGAGAGAGACAGACACAGATACAGACACGAAAACACAGAGGTCATTGATTTTCAAGAAATCACAATGGCTAGTCAGGCCAGGGGCAGATGGCTGCCCATGAAAAGCCTCCTTGCCCCAGCCCTGTCAGAACTTTTCCCAACCATCCTCCCCGCCCTGCCCTATCCCTGTCAACCCAGAGCTGAGGTCTCCTAAGACAGGGGCTTCCCTACCTCGGAAAGTCACTTTGGCGATCCGGTCGCCCCTGCCCCGCAGCTCCGAGACTGTCTTGAGGTGGACGAGCAGGGCCATGCTGGTGTGGAGAGCTTGGGCACTGCCAGGCGGGAACAGCTAGGGAAGGAGCAAGCCCCAGAGCGTGGCTCCCACGCCGCCCTCCTCTCTGCCGCTGCCTCCTCCCTCTGCGCCCCCTCCGATGCTGCCCACAGAGACCAAGGCAACAGAACGGAGCTGCTCCTTCCAGCGACTCCACTCACGGAGACTCACAGCCCTGCCAGCCCCCGCCCCTCCCTCCAAGTTGTCAGCCCAGCGTGCATCTGTGTGTGTGTGTGAGTGTGTGTGTGTGTGTGTGTGTGTGTGTGCGTGCGTGTGTGTGTGTGTGTGCTGTGCACCCAGCGTGCAGCCCGGGAATGCAGACAGAGTCGGAATTCATTATTCAGCAGCCGCCTGCTCCCAGATAAAGCCCTGTCCAGCTTCAGGTGTCTTCTCCTAGCTCCCGGAGCACAGCTGCCTGCCCACCCCTCAGCAGGGCTCTGCCTTACCCTGTTAGGCAAGCTCTTCTGCCACCAGGAGTCAGCAGATGAGAGTGGGCATGAATGTGAAAGGGGCAGGCATGCGGCTGGGGTGCCCCCTCCCCTGGGGAGGGAGGAACTTCATGATCTGTGTGCACAGGGAGCTGGAACGTTGCACTGGGATTTCAGGGTGATCCGTGCCACCTCCCCCAGAGTCAAGTTGGCCACCAGGGTCTCTGGTGCTCATGAGGCTCAGGGGGGCCTGATGGGCCAGGCCTGGCTGCTCTGAGTGGGTCAAATTGTGCCATGTAGAAATTCTAACCCAGGGGTCCCCAGCAGGAAAATCAGTATCTACAGACAACATCCCATTTGTGCTTGGTGGCTGGTCCCTCAGAAATGGGAGCCCTAAAAGAAGAAGGAAATGTACTTTCCCACCTGTTTTCACAGAGATGGTGCCCCCAAGAGGCTGGGTCCTGACCCCCTTGCCCTGGGATCACTGAATCTGGGAGGATGGAGGTGCGGCTGGAGCCGGGCTAAGCATGATTGCAGATGCATGACGATGAAGGCTTCAGAAGCTCATGTTCCACTAAGGGCAATGCTTAAGGTCCAGGGCACTGACCTAGCCCCATCCTAGGGACCTGGGGATGAAGAAGACTGGGGGTGGTGAGATGGGCTGGAGCAGCTGGTATGGGGGCAGAATTTCCAAGGGCCAAAGGAGAACTGCCCCCTCCTTTCTTCCAGCAGCATACCTGAGGAGGGACTCATGGGGCAAGGGGCCCTAGGGAGTGGGATCCTCAAACCTGGAAACTTTGCAGGGCCAGCTGCACCCTTGCTCATACTGTTTGCTTTGCACAAAATGCCCCTACCCCACCCTGCCTCCTTGCCTAGACGCACCTGGTGCCCATTCCTAGAAGTGCCTCTGTACCAGTACTCAGGCCGCGTTAGGGTCCTCTGTGCCTCGGCCCCTCCCATCTCACCCCTTCACTGGGCTGCTCCACTGACCTCTCCCTGCTGACCCCAGGGCACTGCACCTTTGTATCCCCAGGGCCTGGCATGGTATCCTGTGTACAGTAGGAGGCCCAGTAAAATGTTGGCAGGATAAGAGAGTGAACTTGGTGATTTATGTGTAACAGAGTTTAAGATTCAGAAAGAGAATATTACATTTTCACAGCATGCTAACAAGCGATCACTCCCTTTGAATTCTATAGTCCAAGAGACCTGCAGGGTGTCACAGAGCCTCCCTCCCTCCTTCTAGATGCTTCCTTGCTACTTTGCCTTATTATTTTTTTTTCTATTTATGTTCCACTTCCTTCTCCCTCTTTTTTTCTCCATTTCCCATTCTCCTTTCTCACTTTTATCTAACTATATTGAATCAAAGAATATTTTAGTAACATTGCATTTATCAAATACAAGTGAATGTCTAAATTTTTAAAAACCAGATAAATTTAATGTCTCTTAAAAAAAAACTAAATTGACTAGCAAGTTCCATTCATGAGGTCACCAAGTGATTTTTGTTTGTAAGGCTTGGTGGCACTTGATAGGAAAAAAATCCATCTCCTCCCTAGGCCCTCTGGAGGTTCTCTCTCGAAGGGGGTGAATTTCATGAGGCCCCCAATGAACCTGGGTATCTTTAGGAAAAAGCCCATGAACTTGCCTTAGGCAAGGCATTGGCTCTGCTAAACCTCAGTTTTCATATCTATAAAATGGTTCCAGCTGCCAATTCCACCCTGCCACATAGCATCCTTTAGCTGAGCCAGCTGACCTTTCTGAAATCTGAGCCAGATACGGCTATTAATTTCCACTCTCCTATTACCCATTTTGGTAACTCTTAATATAAAATTTATTCAACGAATATTTTCTGAACCCCTTCTAACACAGGCCCTGGGGATTCAGGGATGAATATGATACAGCACTGGACCTCAAGCATAAGAGACAGATGGACTAGAACACAGATAACCAGACACAGGATGGTGAGTCCATGGGTGGAGTAAGCTCAGAAGCCATGAATGGGGGAAGAAGGGAGTGGACACTTCACCTTGTCCTAAGGTGGAGTGGTCATTAGAAACACCTTCCTGGAGTATGGCACACCTAAATGGAGGGTTGTTCTTTTACAACTTTTATAAATGTTTTTATTGTAACCCAGGCTCTGCACGGATCATTTAGAAATATGCAGTTATGACTGCATTATGAAGGCTGAGTAAGGATCCCTCCCACCTCGTTTGCAACCACTCCCTCCCCTTCCGTTCCTTTCCCTCCCCAGGCCTCAGTTTTCCTGCTTCTGGAGCCTCATGGAAGCCCGTGGCTCCCCGCAATTCCACCATTATCTGCCAGAGAAAGCCTTTTGAGAATTCTCATTGCGACGACAGCAGCCGGTGAGCTCATTAGTGTCCGTGTTCTTCATCAGCCGCCATTTACAGAGTCAAACTGTGAAGATAACACCTCTCAGCTGACAGATGAAATGAGACTGTGCAGGACAGGGGTAAATGGCAGAGTTCTTACTGATACCAGGACTCTCCCAGGGCTGCTGGGAAAGCAGGTCTGGGTCCAAGTTCCAAACAGCAAGATGCTTTGGAGGCTGTGACCATACTCTCTCTCCCCACTTGAAGACCCAAGGCGTCTCCCTCCCCTCCCCCTCACAGCCCAGGGCTGGTGTGAGGGTCACCAGAGAAATCCGGGTGTGGGTGCATCACATGACAAGAAAGAGCATGGCCCTGGCCGGTTTGGCTCAGCGGTTAGAGCGTCGGCCTGAGGTCCAGAGAGACCCGGGTTCGGTTCCCTAGTGGGCATGTACTTCGGTTGCAGTTTGTCCCCGGCCCTGGTTGGTCGTGCCAGTGGCAGCCACTCGATGTGTCACTTTCACATCGATGTTTCTCTCTCTCTCTCTCTCTCTCTCTCTCTCTCTCTCTCTCTCTCTCTCTCTCTCCCTCCCACTCTATCTGAACAAAAAAAGAAAGAAAGAAAGAGCATGATTACAAAGGAACCCTCACCGAGGCCTTCCCAAGGTTTGCTCTCTGGGCAAACACGCCAACCCTGTAGAGCTGGGCCAGACTGAACTGCGGCACTGGCGACAAATGTAAATCACACACTCCGACCCTTTCACCATTTGCTTTTTGTTCCTTATAAACTGCTCTTGTGGAATAGTCTGGGGGGCAGGACCAGTTGAGAAGTCCCAGGGAGAGACGAGAGATAAATGGGGAAAAATCCCCGCTGGTGAACCGGGGCGCAGAGGGCAGCCTTGGGGAGCGATGACTCTTGGGGCCCTCGCGGCCCCTCCAACTCCCAGAGTTGAGCCGCGATGGGGCTGCTGCTTCCTGCTCCTCCTCCAAAGCGAGGGCGATCCACGCCGGGCCACCGCGAGTCCTGCAGTGGACAGGACAGGGCGATCCAGCCCGGCCTCCTCCTCGAGCACCCCGTCCCGCATCTGGGCGTCGCCACACCACGCAGGGAGCCGAGAGGTGAGCCCATTCCTCGATGTGAAAGCGGAGCTGGAGTGGGACCGGCGATTTGCGGTCACCCAGGACAGCACGTGGAGAACGCGCTCTCAGGGCGCCCCGCGGGGCTGCAGGCAGGGGATTTCGAGGGGGCGGGGCCCGGAACCCCGAGGCGGCTCGGCCCCACAGGCGTTGCCAGGAGCGCCGTTGCCCAGTGACCCGGGCTGTTGACCTCGGGCCGAAGGCGCCAGAGCGCAGGGCTCGCTCTGTGCTCGCCGCGCCCACCATGGCCTCTCGCAGCGCGGGCACCCTGGTGACCGAGTTCAATGCCGCCTACGTGCCCCCAGCCCTCATGCCCGGGTAAGGCCGCCGTGCATCCAGGCTGAACCTGCGGTCAGAGCCGCTGGGGCCCCTCTGCCTTCCCCCCCCCGCCAAGCCCTCCTGCGCCGTCGGAACCCCGCCCCCGCGCCGTCGGAGCTGGAAGGAGCCCGAGGGGACTTGTTCGCCGGCCCGGTGGTCTCCCCGGGCGGGGGCGCTGCGCGATCCCGGCGGGCAGGGCTGGGCGCCGGCGGGATCTCTCCAGATCCCCCTTGGCAGGAAGTCGCTCCCTAGCGGGCGCAGAATAAACACGCAGGCCGGGAGAGGGGGACCTCCAGTGGATGGGGGCCGGGTGAGAGAGAGGAGAGGGAGACACCGTCTGGGGTTGGTGTTTGGAGACGCCTAGGCAGGAGCAAGAAGGTGAGGAGTCCCCGAAAAGTGCCCAGGCTAGTTCAGCCCTCAGCACAGTTCGGGGCACCCAAGACTCGTGCAACATTAGTATCTGCCGCCTGAAGACGTGAAGGAGACAGGGTGGGCGCCTTGGGCGGGGATCGAAGACTCTGGCAAGCCAGGACTGGCAGTGGTAATGTTCAGTAGTGCGCTGCCCTCGGGCTTGTGGTCAGTTCTCCCACTGATCTCCCTGCTTCCCCACAGCATGCTGGCTTGGAAAGCTTCCCAGTCCCCAGAGCTGCCTTGTCTTTGGCATTTTCAGATGCAGAGTCAAACCTACCTTTTCTTTCTCTGGATGTTTTCAAACTCCAAACATCTAAGATGCAAGTCTGATTGTTTCCTTCCCGCCCTTTCTCCCAAAGTGTCTGAGATTTCCACTCCCAACCTCCTCTCCAGGGTATAGGATCGTCTTATCTCTCCTACCAGTCAACACAAGCATTGAGGGCAGGAGCTGGATTCTGAGAAGCCATCTGCACAGTATCAGCGCAGCTATACTGATGAATGAATGAATGAATGAATGAATGAATGAGGTCTTGTGTGGGTGAAAAAAACATAGGCTCTCCCCTGCAAACTGAAGAGACTGAAGAATGAACACAAGACCTCACAATATATTTTGTATGAAGTTTGGATTGTTTTGAAGCAGGACAAGAAAGACGTTTGAGGGGCTATGATATTAAAATCATTTCTGCACGCAGAGGTAGTGCAGTAGCTAGGGGCTTGTACTGCAGTTGTAATCCAGCCCACGTGCAGGCAGGACCTTGGAGAGCTCAAGAGCTACTTGGGTTCCCATTGGACAAAGCTGATTTACCAGCTCAGTTTCCTATTAATTCTTTCATTCATTTAGGCATTCATTTAATAAAGACGTGTTGAGTGCTTGGGATAGGCCAGGTATTGTATTATGACAAAAACAGGGTGGGGGGCTGCCCTTGAGGGGTTCCCAATCTGGGGTAAGTACACAGGTTTAGTTCAAATTCATCTTTGCAGCCTTGGATAGTGGTGTTTATAGCATATTCAGGGTATTTATCATGAGATTTGATTTTATACATTGATATATTTTTTTTCTTTAAGCCCCCCCAGTCTCTAGTTAAAATTTAACCCTCCCCCATGGTCCTCACTCTCTGTTTAGTTCTGTGTGGGGGTGGGGGATGGGGTGGAGTGATTGTTTCAGAAGCAACCCCAGGATGCTTTTCTACCCACACACTTGTCTGCAGTTCTCTTGAGCACTCTGTCCTGTGATTGATCTAGAAACTGTGATAGCAAGTGAATCCTAAACAAGGCTCCAAGCCTAGACCGGGCTAGTTTGAGCAGCTGAGTGAGCCTGGACCTGCTGCTTTCTCAGCTGGCTCTTCCTGGGAGGGCATGCTCTCCCTAAAGATCCCCATCAATAAGGGATGAATTGAGTTGTCTTATCTTTCCAAATGCTATCATTGGCAATTTTGTTTACTTAATGAAAGAATCCAAGGGTCCCACCACACTTGGATAATTATTATTTTTGTGTCATTTCAAACATTGACAGGATTTTCAGTACAGCCAGTCTCTTCTGACACTCAAATCATCCCCCTTACCAGTTTTATTCACAGAGGCAGAGAATATCCACAGTGGTAAGGATCTCAGAGATCATGTAACCCAGCCCTCTCCTATTTCAGATGCCATCACTGAGGTCCTGGAGGGACTTGCCTGGGTCCCAGGCTGGTGAGAGAAGAGCTGGGCTGGAACCGGGTCCCTGGTGCCCTGTAGCAGCACTGTGAGCCCCCATTTATGAGCACCTACTATGTGGCAGGCACGGTGCTGGGTTCTCTACAAACGTTTAAAATAACCCTTCACAACAACCTGGAAGAAAAATGATGAACTTTTTAAAGTCGTTCAGCAAGTTTCCCAGTCAGGTCTTTGTGACTTCAACACCCTGTCTCCCCAGTCCCTCCAATTGTTAGCTATTATTCTTAGTTAGATCCCTGCAGTGTTCAAGGCCTAATTCTAGGTACCACTGGGAAACAGGATGCCGTCTTCAGACTAGTTGGCCAGTGGCAGGGAGCTCCTTCTAGTCCCTAGCTGCTCCAGGTGGCACAGCCTTCAAGCCACTGTCTGGCCTGTGTACCATCCCTACAGTGAGCAGAGAACACATGGGTCAGAGTCCCTGGGATTGTAAAGCCTTTTAAGGGATGAGACTGGCCTAGTGACACTCTGTGCCTCCTGCTTGCAGGTCAGATCTGGGTAACATCCGTGTCCTTGCTCTGTCTCCCACCACACCTCACCGGGATCTCAGTGCAAATGCTTGGCCTGCCGTTGGGCATTCATTCATGCCCAGACTGCTTCTGCCCCTGATGCCCACAGCTCCCACCCAGGAGGGAGGGCAAGAGGACTTGCACCCCAGCCTCTCCCTCCATCTACCTGGAGTGGCAGCTGTGCCCATATCTGCCACTGAGCTGGGCCGGGACCTCAGGGGCCTCTGGGCCCCGAAATCAGTGCATTCCATACTTGCCATTGGCAAGGGGCTGGTCCCACAAGGTGGCTGTGCCCCTGTCCTCGGAACCCCCATACAACAGACAGGCAAACCTGTGTTGTGCTGATAAATGTTTAACAACCAGCCTTGATTTGTAGCATTCACTAATATCTGTGCTATAAATACTCCTGCCACAGCTGATTTCACGCTAGCAATATGATGTCACTGAACACAGCTTTGGGAAGAGATACACAGCAACACGGCGCCACACAAAATCCCACCCTACAGATACAACCGACAGAAATGACCCCAGAACACAGACAGTAGTGAAATGCATAAAATAATTAGCAAGTGATGAATTCTGAGTATTTATTACCTTTTTTTTAGTATGATTTCTTTCATTGTAACTTTATGTAATTTAATTTTTAATACTGGCTTGTTTAACAACAGGTTGGCAAAAATCCTGAAAATGTAACAATTGGCTCTCTTGAGCTGGTACAATCTGCTCCTGGCACACCTCTGCCTGATCCTGCCGCCTTCTTCAGGCCTGAGATCTCACCTAGGGTGAGAGAGGTGCGGCCCGGTGAGGGGCAGGGAGGATGTGGCAATTGCGTTTCCAAGGCCGCTTCCAGTTCAGCCCAGTCTCTGGTCCTGCGGGCACAGCCCTGAACGCAGCCCAGTGCATCCCGCAGCGTGGAACAGAGGCTCTCTGCTCAGGACAGTGTAGGTGACTGTGTGTCCGGACACTAACTGATGCCTCTCACACAGCCCTGAGGAACTGGGGAGCCTTCCTAAAAATAGGGGTCACAGGCCCTGGAGACCTGGGCTTTGTGACAGGGGCCCCTCTTCTCTCCAGAAGAATCATCAGCCCTTGAAAATGTGCTTCTGTCTGTCAGTCTGTCAGTTCAATTCGACAAATACTTACAGAGTGCCATCTACTGAGTGCCAGGCATGCCAGGGATGAAAATAGGAGTAGAACACCGCCCTCCCTCCCCACGGAGTGTATAATTCAGAAGGAAGGAATATACTAGGGCCCAGGTAATTACAACACAGTAGACTGTTAACTGAGATGTGAGAGAGGCACGAAGAGCAAGGCAGTTGCATGGAGGGGGCAGGCACAGTCCCTGGGTGGGTCAGAAGAGGCTCCACAGAAAGGGGGCATTTGATCCCTGTGTGGGCAGAGGAGGAGAGCAGGGTGTTCTGGACGGAAGGCTGGCCTGAGGAACGCGTGGGTGTGGGTGCCGGCAGTATATACGTCCACAATAGCAAGCGGCCCGTTTGGCTGCAGGGGGAAAGCTACGTCGTGGAAGAGGATGGTGAGACTGGAAAGACCTTTTGCAGAGGCTCGCACCAAGCAGGGCCTTGAGCGCCTGGCCCGGTTTGTTCTTAATTTCACAGGCAACGGGAGCTCTGGATGATTATGCTCAGGGGAGGGATCTGCAGGAAGATCCTCGTGGAGAAGAGGGTGCGTGTGGAATGAGGACATGCTAAATAGTAACAAGTTAGTTAATAGGGCTGCTGTGGGATCCCCAATGGTTCATGGTAATTAATTTTCATGTTAGCTCTGGGACCAACCAGTGGTATTAAGAGGCAGGGAGGGCCCTGGCCAGTTTGGCTCAGCAGTTAGAGTGTCAGCCCGTGGACAGAAGAGTCGTGGGTTCAATTCCGGTCAAGGGCATGTACCTGTGTTAGTGTTCGGTCCCTGGCCCCAGTTGGGGTCATGTGGGAGGCAGCCAATCGATGTGCCTCTCTCCCATTGATGTTTCTCTCTCTCTCTCCCCCTCCCACTCTGTCTGACGATAAATGGAAAATGTCCTCGGGTGAGGATAAAAAAAAAGGAAGCAGGGAGGGACTGCCCCTATCCGCACAGTAACCACAGTGGACTTTGGATGCACGCGTGGTGGTGGCCCAGGGGCCGGCTGGGCTCTGTCTCCTACCTTGTGTGGTGTGCAGGTGAGGCACACAGGGGCATTGAGGGGGTCAGGGAGGAGGTGTGGTGGCAGCGCAGGGACTGTTTGATGCCCCGTCCTGAGACCTGCCATTCCCCTGCTCCTCTCCACATTGGCCTGTTACACATCCAACAAAACGGCCTTCGGAAGGCTGTCCAATGGCACTGCATGGGGTCATGCTCAAGGCACACAAATGCAAGTGCACACAAAAGACAGACCTAGGTAGCCAAGGCGTGCCCGCTGAGTGCTAAATAAATGTGCGCATTTGCATGTGCGCACACACAGCCCTCCCTGAGCAAGTTCTGAACGGAATTGGAATCCAGGCCTAACCATGAGGACTGCGGAGGAGAGGGCTTCTATTCTATTGGAATGCAAATACCTTGGCATTCAGAGAAGGTGGAGAAGCTGGGAGCAGAGGAGGAGTAGCAGAGAGCCTGGGGGTGGCAAAGAGAAGAATCACAAGAACACATCACATTTCTATAGCTACTTTCTTTGGAGGAACGCAAACGCCACCGTGGGTGAGACGCTTTGTGACTGAGCCAAGCCCCTTTGAAAACAGCGTTCCAGGACATGGTGCCCCCAGGTTTCTGGACCTCTGCCTCCTCCAGTGCACATTTATTGAACCCTTGTCACGTGTCAGGTGCTGTGCAGGTGCTGGGGAGGAAGGAGAACACAGATTAGCAGACGAAATGAACTAACGTGCGTCCGGGGGGCGAGGGATGACCCTACCGTGAGGCGGAGATAATGATGGAGGGTGTGCGGTCAGGGAAGGTGGCAGAGAGCCTGGCTCTGTGAGGGAGTGGGAAACGCCCTGAGGGCAGGGGAGACAGGCACTCCAGGTGAGGAAGGGGTGTGAAGGCCTGGAGGCTTCCAGAGCACGCAGGGCCCCAGAGAGGCGAGTGACACTCCTGGGCACAGGGCACCTGTGGGAAGTGATAAGAGAGAGCTGAGCCTCGTGGCCTGCTGTGTGTGTGAGAAAGCGCTCTGGCATCGGTGTGGACGGCAGGCTGGAAGGGATGAGACCTGGTCTAGGACACGAGCTAGGAGATTCGGGACTGTCCAGGTGAGCGGAGAGGAAGACTCGCTGCAGTGGGCGGAGGACAGTGGGAAAGTCGCTGAGCAGGGAGCACCAGCAAGACTTGGGGAGAAGGTGGATGTGGAGGACAGCAGGGTGATTCCGGTTCCTGGTGCAGTCTGGGATGGGGTTGGCCTTGAACAGGACCAGGATCTCCAGAAGGAGGAGCAGGCTGGTTTCAGTGGTTCTGTGTGGAGCCTGTGGGCGAGCCTGTGCAGACAGCTGGGTGTGTGGCTGTTAGCCGGGACAAGGGTTGAACTGGAGACACAGATCTGGGTGACCTCGGTGATGGATGTCTAACATAGATGAGCTCCCCCAGAGGGAGTAGGTCTATGAAAAGAGAACTCTGGGGTAACACCAGCACCCAGAAGATGAGCTGGGAAGAGAGCCAGACCCTAGTCTGTCCTCCTCCACACTGAGGTTCTCCTCAAAGCCTCATCCCATGGAAACCCCTTCATGGAGCTCCACCAGCCCCCCTGTGGGAATGGGCCTTCCCTCCTTCAATAGCCTTAGAGCCTTGACCGCCAGCACCGCCCCTGCGCACACCCCCGGGACTCAGTGAATCCTGAGTGGGGTAGGCTCAGGAAAGGAGGGCTGAGGGTATGGACCTCTGTCCCTAAACACCTAGCATTTTGCCAACATACAGTAGGTTCCCAACAAAGTAACTCTTAGTGCCATCTGACCCTTATAAAACAACAACAGGTGCATGCATTAATACGAAGAAGAAAGCAACAACCACACCTCCATTCCCTCTGTCCAAACACCTAGAATTCATCAGAGTTAGTATTTGGTGAACTGCAATCCAGGTTTCTCCTTGTGTCTATAGTCAGATAAAAGACAAGATGGACGGGTAAATGGAGAGAAAGGTAGATACAGCAATTTTACAAAAATATAATCATACTGTATTTGCTACTTTCATGTGAAAAGCATGAAATTTTATCTTATTAGAATTAAGAGAAAGATACTGAAGTAAAATGGAAAAATAGCTAGACTTTAGATAAATGCTAATTCATCATAGGAGATAATAGTTCATAAAAGATGCCTCTAAAGGAGAGAGAGAGAAAGAGAAACAGAGAGCAAGAGAGAGAGAGAGTGAGAGAGAGAGAGAATATAGAAACCACCAGGGGGTTAGAGTCATTGTGTCGTGTGCATGTGTTTAACGACATCTTTCCATTTTAGATGCCGCGGTTGACTCTGCTTTAGAAATTCTTAGTAAGTGCACTCCCATCTCTCCTCCACCCACTCCCCAATTTTTGTTGTTTAAACTATTTTTTTCTGTGCCAGGTTTTATAACATTTGCATTCTGTTCTGCAACCAGCCTTCACCTACTTGCTCTTCCTAGTTCTGCACTTAAACAGACAGGAAGTGAACCACTAGCCATTCTAACAGTTTCTATGTTACTGTTTTTCCTTTTGCATCGTCTCTTAGTTGGCGCGGTTTTGTCACTGAGCACTATTTTCCTGAAGAGGCCGGGGTGCTTTATTTCCTGAGGCCTTTCACGCTGGGGAAGGATGGTCAGCTGCTTTTATACCTCAATGACCAGGGAGAGACCGATTTGGGGAGTGAAGCCTTGGGTGAGGCAGGAGGGGGGACTCCCAGCCGGGGTGGGGGGACTCCCAGCCAGGAGTGGGGGAGCCGTGGCAAAGAGAACTCTGTCCTAGCTGTGGCCAAGGCGACCCCACAGGCTCACAGGCACTCGCAAGCTCCACCATTTTTCTAGGGCAGGAGACGTGGCCACTAGCAAGGAACCAGGAGAGGCCAGCAGGAGGGCAGAGGCAGGGGGGAGAGGGCTAGGACCACCAGGGTCAGGGGATCAAGAGCAGAGTCACCAAGGGACAAGAGAGGCGAGGCTGGAGGGAGGCTCTCCCCGCGCTGCCTGCTCTGGGGAGCGGTCACCCCCTGCTCTGGCCCAGGCACCCCCGAGTGCTGCATGATCCTGGAAGGCACAGCTGCCGAGGGCGGGGAGGACCAGACCGGGGAGGGACGCTTTGTCACCTTCTGCCTACAGTGGAGACATTTGGAAGGCCCGTCACTGTGCTTAGCTTCCTCGCTTTTCACCTGGAGATGAAAAGAAGGAGGCCGAGCATCACTACCGCGTGTAGCTCAGCACCCACTCTGCTGATGAGGGGACAGAAGTCCGAGGCAGGCCCCACGGTACTGTTGAGGCTTCAAAGACCTCACGGTTCCTTAGCCCTGGGGCAGGACGAGAGCCTGACACGGGGAAGCCCGGGAGGTGGCAGTGGCCGGGCAGCTCCCCTCACTTCGGGGCTTCCCTGGGAACGCTCTGAATGTGGTAAGGGAACTCCACGGAGAGAGAGCAAGACGGGCACGGCCACCGGCATTTATTTATTTATTTATTTTAGGATTTTATTAATTTATTTTTGTTACAGATGTTTCTCCTTTTTCCCTCCTCCCGATCCCGTCCCCAACCCCTCCCCACATTGTTGTCTGTGTCCACTGGTTATGCATGCATGCGTATAAGTTCTCTTCCCTCCCCCCTCGCCCCTCTCTTCTGAGGTTGGTCAGTCTGTACCCTACTTCTATGTCTCTATTTTGTTCATCAACTTATTTTGTTCATTATATTCCACAAATAAGTGAGATCATGTGGTATTTGTCTTTCCCTGACTGGCTTATTTCGCTCAGCATAATACTCTCCAGGTCCCTCCATGTTGTCTCAAAGGATAAGAGATCTTTCTTTCTTACAGCTGCATAGTATTCCATTGTGTATATGTACCACAGATTTTTTATCCACTCATCTACTGATGGACACTTGGGCTGTTTCCAGATCTTAGCAATTGTAAATAGTGCTGCTATGAGCATAGGAGTACATATATTCTTTCTAATTGGTGTTTCAGGCTTCTTACGATATAGTCCTAGAAGTGGGATCACTGGGTCAAATGGCAGATCAATTTTTAATTTTTTGAGGAAACACCATATTGTTTTCCATAGTGGCTGCACCAGTCTGCATTCCCAGCAGCAGTGTACTAGAGTCTCCTTTTCTCCACACCCTCGCCAGCACTTGTTGTTTGATGATTTGTTGATTGCAGCCATTCTGATAGGTTTGAGGTGATACCTCATAGTCATTTTAATTTGCATCTCTCTGATGGTTAGTGATGTTACACATTTTTTTATGTCTCTTGGCCATTTGTATGTCCTTTTTGGAGAGGTGTCTATTTAGGTCCTCTGCCCATTTTTTAATTGGATTCTTTGTCTTTCTTTTGTTGAGTTGTATAAGTACTCTATATATTTTGGAAATTAAAATATATAGATGTATATATTGTATACAGATGTATTATCTGATGTATCATTGGCAGTTATGCTCTCCCATACAGTGGGTTTCCTTTCCATTTTGATGCTTGTTTCTTTTGCTGTGCAGAAGCTTTTTAGTTTGATGTAGTCCCGTGTATTACTTTTCCCTTTGTTTCTCTTGCCTTAGGCTTTGTATCTGAAAATTCTGCTGCATGTGATGTCTGAAATTTTGTTGCCTACATTTTCTTCTAGGATTTTTATGGATTCACAAGTCACATTTAAGTCATTTATCCATTTTGAGTTTATTCTTGTGTATGGTGTAAGTTGGTGGTCTAGCTTCATTTTTTTGCATATAGCTGTCCAATTTTCCCAACACCATTTATTAAAGAGGCTGTCTTTACTCCACTGTATGCTCTTGCCACCTTTGTCAAATATTAATTGAGCATAATGTCTTGGGTCAATTTCCGGGTTCTCTGTTCTGTTCCATTGATCTAAATGCCTGTTCTTGTGCCAGTCCCAGGCTGTTTTGATTACAATTATTTATGTGTGTTGGTCCAACTGTAAACGTCACTGGTGCTGTAGGCACGTCAGCCACCTATCCTTTCATTCACTTAAAACATTTCCTACCCACATACCATGTGCCAGACCCGGTGCTGAGATTGGGGAATCCAAAGATGAATAAGATGTGATCAGACTCTGCCCACGACAGGCTCCCAGCGTAGCGGAGGAGACAAAGACGTGGGCAGGAAAAGCGTACCCAGCGAGATGGAGGGGGTTTGAGGTGCAGTGGGAACAGAGACCCACCTCGACCTAGAAGAGGTGGCAAGAAAGGCTCCTTCAAAGAAGTGATGTTTGGGCAGGTTGTAAAGGACCATTCAGTGCTGGGAGGCAAGGAGCAGGGTTGGGGGTGTGGACAGGTGTAGCATTCCTGAAGGCGGAAGGCACAGGGCAACAGCCCAGTGGGGAGGGAGACTGGGGTAGGAGAGGGGGAGAAAACAGTTCCACGTGGAGAATTGCAAATGGCCCCTGACCACTGGGGTGTAGACTGATGAGGCTGGAGAGGAAAGCAAGGGTCAGACCACAGCTGGCCTTGACTGCCACGCTAAGGATTGACTTCAGGAAGCTCAGTCTGGTTGAAGTGTGGAAAGGGGTTGGTGGTACTAGTGCAGTTAGGATGCTGCTGCCACAGTCCAGGTGCAAAGTGACGTGGCCTGAGCTCAGGTGGGGCGGCTGGAGCTGCAGGGCTTGGTGACTGGTCGGATGTGAGGGATGCATCTGAGGGAGATGGGTGCCCAGCTTTCTGACCTGGACATCTGGGGGTGCTCGTTGATGAGATGGACTAGACTGTTGGGAAGGTGGGGATGGGAGGTGATGCCCAGGGGACACCCAAGGGAGATGTTTTGTGTGCGACTGTCTACAGGAGTCTGAAGCTTGGAGGAAACTTCTGGACTGGAGGTGTAGACCAGGGGTCATTCGCACACAGGTGAAAGTTAAGGCCACGGCCCACATGTCACCCCCCAGGGAGACTATGTGGTCCAGGGGACATGAACAGAGGAGGAGACTGAGAAGGAGCAGGTCAGAGATGTAGGTGAAAACCAGCAGAAAAATGAGAGGATATGAAAAATACCGAGAGCGGTGTTTCAAGAAGAGAGAGGTCACCCACATCCGGGGCTGCAGGAAGGCCACTGGTGACCTCGTCAAGAGCCATTTCGATGGCATCTCAGGGGCAGGGCCAGGTGTCAGAGGGGGAGGAGTGAAGGGAAGCCCTCAGCCATGCTCACGGGGAGAGCTGTGATCTCTGGCCTTCGCACAAAGTCTGCTCATGCTCTTTGGAAGTTGCCAGGTCCCCCTTGTTTAGCCAAAGCGAGTCTTTGGCTTCCTGTGTGTCTCACTTACCCGGGGTCCTAAGCCTACTGTGTCTGCTTGTGTTCTCTGTGTCCCCAAGGGTCCCTGCTCACCAGCCTGCAGTCCGTCTCGCTGGCCTCGTTGGTTGCAGGGGGGACGGAGTGCCTCACGAAGCTCTCGGGGCTCCAGAACCCTGGTCAGGCTCCGCAGGCTGCCCGGGTGCACCGTGTGAGGTGGTCTTTCTGGGAGCAAGGCTGAAGCTTTCCAAACCCAGGCCTCAGACACTCATCACATATCCTTGCTGTGCCCCCACCGTCTTCTCTCTGCCTCTTAACGAAATAACTGCGGAACCTCGGAGCTGCAGGAGACCCCTGCATCTCCAGACTGGCCCTGAGGGGAGAGCGGTTTGCCTACAGCCTTGCCTAGGGGGTCAGGACGGGAACCCCGGTGTTCTGGCCCCGTGTCAGCCTCTGGTCTGGAGATGTGACCATCCTGGAGGTCTAGGGGAGGAAGAGGTCCACCATCTCTTTCCCTTGTTCTTCCCCCAGAGACCCAAGCTGGGCCGTAGGGAGCCTCTCAAGGCCCACAGGTGACCCATGGGGCCCACTGGCCTCACCCTCAGTTTTTAAGGGCCTCCTGTGGAGGTGGCCCTGGAGCCCTTCCCTGACCTCCCTCCCCAACTGCTGTCACAGGTACAAAGGCCATGTTCCGAGTGTGGCCTTCTCCTTCGGCTCCACCTACGGCACCAGCACCCTCAAGTACTTCCAGGACCACCGCAACGCAGCCCTGGAGAACAGCCACACTCCCTTCAGCAAAGGCGGCCACTTCCCGACGGTCTTCTCCCCAAACCCCAACCTGGCGCTGCGTGACCGGGGCCGGGACTGCTGGCTGCTCGCGCCCAGCTACACCCGCTTCAACCTGGACAGTGACCGCTCCGTCGAGCTCAGCCGCTTCTACCGGGTGGGTGGGGTCAGGGGCGACCTCTCACCCCAGAGCGCCTTTGTTTGCTATCACAGAGCCCTGAGCCAGCAGGCACCCGGGGTTTGGCTAGGGACAGAGGGGAGGGGGCTCAGGACTCTCCTTCTCTGATCTCCCCTCACCCAGGGGCTCCGGTGACTCTTGTCCCTGCTCCCCCACTGCTGGGACAGCTGGAGCCGTTGGGGATGTTCCCACCCTCACCTCTGCCCTGTGGCCTCTCGGCCTGTGGACCCTTGCTTACCTCCTGCCTGAGCAAAAGGCCTGAGATTCACCCACAGGATGAACTACGCATGCTCAAAGGGCCCACTAAGTCCCCACGGGCTCCAGCCCAAGTTCGCTCCCCATTGTACTTGCCCACCTAGAGCCAGGTGCCCACCTGACACCACCTCTGAGGATATCTACCTCAGCCCCAGACTGGACCCTAACTGCCCTCACGGGAAGAGGCAAGCGAGGGATCCTGCCCACACGACAGGCATGGTGCCCCGGCGCTCAGCTACCTTAGTGGGGCCGGGGCTCATTCTCTGCTTGCTCCTGGAAACCCCTCCCTCC
Organism: Tadarida brasiliensis; assembly: GCA_030848825.1. NCBI lineage: Eukaryota > Metazoa > Chordata > Mammalia > Chiroptera > Molossidae > Tadarida > Tadarida brasiliensis. The sequence goes on along the minus strand of CM061270.1, from coordinate 62,962,974 downwards.
CTCACTTCCCTTGCAAACATCCCTCCAGCCTGATCGAGGACATGGGTGCCCAGGGAGCTCCAGGGAGAGGACCAGGTTGATGCTGTCAGACTCTGAGGAGCTGTGGGACCATCTCTGTGGGCCTGAGAAGCCTTTGCTCTCCACTGACTCACACAGAGCACGTTCTGTCCAGGAGGGAGGGAAAGGGAGAAAGAGACACAGAGCGCTTACCCATGCCACCTGCTGAGTGGGCCTCATACACCTTCCGTCTTTTGGCCACTTGTCTCATTTACTCTCCAAAGCAAAGTTGGTGTGGTGCATGTCCTTATCCCCATTAGACACATGAGAAGCCAGGCTCAGAGAGGTCACCCAGCTGGGGACACCTCCAGGGGCATTAGGGGAGACAGACACCACCCCTGCTCAGGTACAGCCAGGCAGGGGCTGCAGGTGCCCAAGGTCACTCCTGCACACTAACAACCTGTCCTCTCTTCCTTGGTCAACCGTAGCTGGCACAGCAGCATCGACAGTACTATCAAGACAAGACAGGCATGGTGTCCCGGGTCCCCTACTTCGTGCTGCCTGTGAAGGAGTGGGAACGGTACCCCATCCCCACTGACCTGTGAGTGCCTGCCCTCCTTCCATCCATCCATTGAACACAAACATGTCCACAGGGCATTAAGACCTTGACCTAAAGAGCTTGACCCTAAAGGCTGACAATTACAGAGCAAGGGGGTCAGGGTTCTGGAAGCCTCAGGATGCCAGGAACCTGAATGAGCTGAACCAGGAAGAGCGTTTTCCTAGCTAGATGCACTGGGAATTTCTGAGCAAATCCCATGATTTTGCTAGGCTGAATCTGTAGGCTCCTTCCCTTGCAGCTACACTGGTCCAAACGCGGGTGCAGCTGCTCTGAGCAGCAAGGAGTTGCTGCCCTCTGGTGGACATTAAGGACACTACACAGAGCAGGGAATCGGTGCCTCCCACCCCAACCAGACTTGGAAAATGTTCTCCTAGGGACTTGAAAATAACTTTCAAAATCCAACTGTCCATATGACAAAATATGAAAGTTCCTCAATGCCCTCGCCTCACTGCTTTTATCCAGGAGAGCTTTCTTTCCCAGGGAAGGCACATGGGGAAGATGATCCAGGCACATGGTTTTTCCACATTTCCCTCCTGATGCCCAGACAGGGAGATCATAAGTCTATGCCATCAAAGTGGCATGTGGGGTAGAGGGCATCAGGAGGTCAGTGGACACATCTTGGGTTTCCAACTCCATGCTGACCCCTTGCTTGCCTCAAGAACCCTGAGCCTTGCCATCATCATTGTTGATAAAGCAGCAACCGTTTCCATAGAGTTTAATGATTTTTAAAGAAACAGATTGAAGTGCCGATATAGGTTCCTCTCTGCAAGATAGATGAGCCCATTTTATAAGTAGGAAAACTGAGGCTTAGCAATAGCCTTCGGAATTTGTGCCAGGAGGCAAGTCTGGTTGGAAGTAGAACCTGGAGGAACCCAGGTCTCCTGATGCCAACTCTAGGACCCTGAGTTAGCCATCTCTACCCCTTAGGGTGACTGAGTCAGTCCAAACCTGGACACAGTGTGGGGACTTTCCTGGGGTCACATCTCCCCTTGAAACCACTCTGGGCAGGACTTGCACCTCCCACAGCTGTGGGGAGTCCAGGACACCCCAGCTTTGTTTCTTCTCCAAACTGCCTGGCAGCCTGTGCTGCTGCTGCTGACTTCATGCCCAATGCAAAGGGCCAGCCAGGTGGCTGGGGTAAGAGGGTCAGTGCCTGCAGTCAGCCCTTTCCTTGACTGCCTCTGTGGCCTGGGGCAAGTTCCTGCCCTTCCATGAGTTTCATTGCCATCATTGCCATCATCACCATCACTATCATCACCATCACCACATCACCCCATCCCCACCATCCCCACCATCCCCACCATCCCCACCATCCCCACCATCCCCACCATCCCCACCTTCACCATTTCTCATAACATTTGCTGAGTGTTTGCTCCCTGCACAGCATTATGTTAAGTGCTTTATGTTTTTTTGTTTGTTTTTTTTTATTGATTGATTTTAGAGAGAGAGGAAGGGAGAGGGAGATAGAAACATTGATGAGAGAGAACATTGATTGGTCGCCTCCTGCACGCCCCCCACTGGGGATCAGGCCCACAACCTGGGCATGTGCCCTGACCGGGAATTGAACCAGAGACCTCTTGGTGCATGGGTCAATGCTCAACCACTGAGCCACACCGGCCAGGCTATGTTAACTGCTTTTTTGCATTACCTCATTTACTCCTCAACACAGAGCTAAGAGGGAGGTACCAACATCAGTTCATTTGATATATGTACACTTCTAGCAGGAGTTGGGCCAGAATCCATCCAGGTCTGTCGACATCCATGTCCTCCCTCTTCACTTGTGCAAATGTCAGCTGTGTCAGGTGCAGGGTGGCTTACCAGATGTTAAGCCAGTAGGGTCATGGGCTGGGAAATGGGCAGGTAGGGCTGTGGTTGGGCATTGTTCACCCTTCCTCCCTGGCACACCGAATGACACTGACTCCTTCTCACCCCCAGGCCTCCTCTGAGCCCAAAGAATAAGTGGCACCTTTTCAGAGTATCCCCCGAGAACCTGAAGACCTACCAGACATTCCCATCGGGGAAGAGGGTCTCCTCACAGGAGCGGCAGAGGAGAGACTCCCACTTTGAGTTCCGGGCATGAAGCCTGAGAGCCGTGGCCTCAACCGGGTTGGCTCTTTGGAATAAAATCTTTAGCCGTGACTATCCCACACTCCTCTCCTCTGAGCCCCGGAGCATTTGGCCACAGCAGGACAGCATCTGAGGGTCACATAGCACTGTCTTAAGGGTTGTGGAAAGCTCAGCCCAAGGGTTTCAAGCCAAGAACAGGTGGTGTCTAGTGACCTGCTCACCCACCTCTCCCCCTGGAGTGGAGGGGTGGAAATGAGGGCTGAGTCTCGGGGGCAGGTCACTCAGGCACATACATGCCTTCCACCTGTGTCCACCGCTCAAATCGAGGAAGCCCCTTTATCCCATGTCTGAGATTGAGGGTGACGTGGCCCAGACAGTTGCCCTGAGTGTCATATGCAAAGGAGTTCCCGCTTGAGCCCCGGCTCGGCATTATCTAGTCCACACAATACCCTGTAAGAGAAGTGACGTTGTTGATAAAGACACTGAGGCTCAGATAAGTTGCTCAGGCTCACACAGCTCGGAAAGGATACAGTCAGGATTTGAACCCAGGTCTTTCTGACTCCCAAACCCTGGTTTTTCCACTATATATCCTGCTTTTGGTTCATGTGCAGACTGAGGGGCAGGGATGACGCAGCCCGTGGGATCCCAAAGGACCCTGCGGTACCCGGGAGAAGGATGTACCTTCCTGCATTCTGCCCAGATTGGCATGGACAGGCTGGTTTGCCACCTACCCTGGGACTGTTTCTAGAAGGGCACAGGAGGGAATGACCCTGGACATAGAAACAGGATCTATATGTTTTAGGAACCTCTAGGCCAGAAGCGGATACCAGCAATGGGTTCCGAGGTCACATGCCCAAGGGGGCCTGGGAGGGCCACCGCCTGGAGAATCTGCTCTCACCAGGCTGCTGCTTCCCACCTCCTGGGACGCCTCCTGCCTGGGACAGGGCACAGGATGCGGGTGACAACCCTCAGTGGACAGGCTCTGGGGTGGGATCTTAGGCCAGGTGTACACCCACACCGCAGGAGTCGGCTCACATTCCGGAGTCTCCTGGATTTGACCAAGGGACTCCATCCGGCCACAGGGCCTTTACTGCCTGTGAATGGTGAGTCGGGACCTAGGGCAGGGGGAGCACTGCAGGTTTAAGTGCAGAGGGTGACAGCCCTTCCCCTGGGAGCCAGCATTTAGAACCCTCCCCCCAGGACAGTGTAAAGAAGAAAAACCACGTTCCCATCAGACAGGCGTCTGACGGCTCTCAGAGACCCCAGAAGGGGCTTCTCCTGGGTCCCAGGGCCCCTGACCAGCTGGACCCCAGAGGGTCCCTGTGGGGGCCAAATTCATTCCAGGGCTTGGCCAAATAGCAAAGCAAATAAACCCTGAATTCTAGTCACACACTGTCACATCCCAAGGGCCTGGGGGTGCCAAGGGGGCCAAGATGTCTTCTCCCTCGACCAGGGCTGGGAAGCCGGGCGCCAACTGGAATGAGCGCTATGAGCATCTCTCTGTACAGGCTGCACAGAGAGATGTGGGGGCAGGCGGCTGGCTCCAGCGAAGGGAGGGAAGGACGCATCTTTTCCTGGTGAACTTGACCCCGTCTTGCCTGGGCCCTGCCGTGACGACAGTTGGGATTTGAAGCCTGCCCTCGAAAGGCTGGCCATTCCAGCTTGCTTGGCGTCATCGGCGAACTTAAGCCCTGGACGAGCAGTTCTTAATAAAAAATACTTCTTTGTGACCCTGCCTTCAAAAATGATGGACTGACGGGCAAAGAAAGAGCTTTTCTTTTGCTTTATTAAATAAACAATATTCTGTAAGGGAGGGAGGGACAGGGACAAAGTCACGCTTCTTATCAGAGTCCCCTAGAGCCTGGAAGGGGCTGGATTCCAAGTTCCAGTGGTCCCCTCGAAGTCACCAGATCAGCATCCCCAGAAGTGAATCCGAAAGGAGCTGGAAGAATCCATGAGCCACGTTGACCTGCAGGTCTAATGCGCCCTGACTTCCGGACTCAGGGCGGTCCTAGGGCATCCTCCCTTGCCCCTCCCATGGCCCTTTTTCTGACTCATGGCCCATTTGCATCTCTCCCAAGCCAACCCAGAGGCTCCTTGAAGCAACTTTTAGCATCACTAGAATGCAAATGCTGTTAGAACCTTGTGGTGCTGGAACCCATGGAAAGAAATGGGAGAGATTCCAAGAAAAACTCAAGGACAGAATTCTGGCCTCAGTTATGTGGTGGCCTATTATGGGAGAAGAGGAATTGCCCTTGCTTGGGGGGGTCCCAAATGCAGACCGTCTTACAGAGAGGCTGCCCCAGCCACAGCCCCCCGCACCCAGGTTGGAATGGAGAGCCCTCTTCTCCGTCCAGGCGGTGAGAAGATGACTGGGCACTGGACCCGAGCTGGGCCAACTGGACTTTCTCCCTCTGCAACTTTGGAGTCACAGCTGAAGGACATTACTTAGGAGTCCCTGAGGGTCATTCAAAGCCAAGGAGATGTAAGCTTGACCATGTGGGGCCGTATCTGGCCCCACGTCCGACAGAGCAGGGATGGCTGGTCTGCACGTAAAGCTAAGTACCGAGTCTCCGAGGGAGGCAGAGGCCGCTCTCTAGGCCGAGGTGTCTGCTCTGGTTTGGTTGGTTTGTTAAATCATTTTGAATGGGCATTCTTTCTTGCCATGAAAATCACCTACACTGTGAGACCGAGGGCAGAATAGGGCCCAGTGGTAGCAGACACAGTCCGAGAGATGCCAGCTCAATGCTGCGGGGCCGCTCCTCCAGCCCCTCGGGGACAGTGCTCTTCCCATAGACCCGAAGGCCCCAAACGAGGCTGCTCAGGGAAACAGGAAGATGGCCAGTTATCCCGGAGTATTTGGACCACATAAGACCAGTAAGGCCCCTTTCTGCCCGAAACAAGGTTTGGAAATACTTGAGTTCTTCTTTGAGCTCCACCACCAGCATCTTCACGCCCCCTTGCACACCCCCAGCTCCTAGTGACCCCTGGGGGTGGTGAGGGCAGGGGAGAGGACTAGCAGTGGCAAAGGCAGCTCCCCAGGTGGGTCCGAGCCCGGCGGGCTTTGGGAGCAGTGCCCCGATGTGCGGCTGCGGAGGGGCAGCCCCTGAAGCCCGGACCGCTCACTGCGTTTGCAAAGCCTGGAATGCAACCCTCCCCTCGCCTTTTAAAACTCTACTCCCTTGCCCGGCCGGTGTGGCTCAGTGGTTGAGCGTTGACTCATGCACCAAGAGGTCGCCGGTTCGATTCCTGGTCAGGGCACATGTCCAGGTTGTGGGCCCAATCCCCAGTGGGGGGTATGCAGGAGGCGGCCTATCGATGTTCTCTCTCATTAATGTTTCTATCTCTCTCTCCCTCTCCTTTCCTTTCTCCCTAAAATCAATTTAAAAAATAAAACAAATAAAACTGTACTCCCTCTTTCTAGGTCATCTAATTTCTCAGAAACTCCAGTTTCACTGATTCCGATAGAATCTGCAAAGTGCCCTGGAAACTCATGACCCCTTGGGAAGATAGAGGTGCCCCATTGGCCGAGGGGAGACTTGGGGAGGGGCTTCCTGTCCTCCCATCCCCACTCCAGAACCCCTTACTTCATGAAGTCTGGAGCCTTGGCCATTGCATGTTCAAACTCTGAGAAAGACAGCATGTTGTCATTGTCCAGATCCGACTCGCTCAGGACCTGGCCGGGGTGCAGGAGCCGAGAGGAGTAGGGTGTGAGAGGATGAGACGGGGCTCCAGGGTGGGGGAGAAATCCTGCATGCAGAGGCTCCCTGCCTGGAGCTTCGCACACATCCCAGAGCCCCCTGACCCCCTGTGTGGCAGGGTTCTCCGGTCCCCACTGCCACCCCTCCCCAGACGAGCACATGGAAGTGCAGGTAAGTGAGGCTACGTGCACGGAGGTCTAGGACCGGGTGGGCTGGTCTCATCACGGGAAGAGCTCTCTGGGTGCCTAAAAGCACAAACTTGGCAGTGAGAACGAGTGCAGGGTGATCAGGGTGACACCTCCCCCACCCACTTCTGTCACCCGGTCACAAGCAGGGGCTCTGCACTGCAAGGGGCCAGTCAGGTGGAGGAGGCAGCGATGGCCCTTCAAGGTTTTAGCTTTGCTTCTAGTTCTCATCCAAACCAAAAGCAGTCGAAGGTTCTCATGGTCTTAGGACAAATGGCCCCGTGCCCTGTTGGGTTCACGAGGCTGGCTTCATGTCCTATCACACTTTGGACCGTCACTCGGGACATCTGGCCATTATGTTATGCTGGGATAATGTGGGAAGGGGATGGTGTGAAGTATTCATTTGATGCTCTTGGGCCACCTGCCTGCAATGTTGGTGAGAGGGACCCTTGGAGTGGGTGGCTTGGTCACACTGCTCTGGGGACCCTGGAAGGGAGTCATGGAAGGAAGTCCTGATCATGGAGGAAGAACAGAAAACTGGGGGGTAGTTGTCTCTAGCCATGTGCCCATCCCTCGGGGCACCTCCCTGCCTGCCATCTAGGCTTTCGGGTGGTGGCCTGTCCCCCCCGAGCCTGTGCAGCCCCAGGTACACACGTGGTTTGTGAGGTCAGTTAGCAGGTCCTCTGACACGTCATCACTGTTCAGCAGTCGGAGGACAATCCTCTGCAGGTCCTCCTCATCGATGAAACCGTTCTCATTAAAATCTGCAAAGAGGAGGCAGGGCCTGAGAGCAAGGAGGCACCAGCCAGGACCCCACAGACGCCCATCGGCCTGTGGGATGCCCGCAGAACCCCGCTGTCCCGGGGGGCCTAGCACCTGGCACGCAGTAAGACCTGGCAGGCCTGGGGCCGGGGCACTGCAGCAGCAGGGCAGCCTGCACTTGAAGGTGGTGCTTAATAACACAGTAAAAAGTGACAAGAAGAAGCAGCATTGGTTGTGTGCTACCTGTTCAAACTTGACCTGAAAGTTTCACCGGATTTAAGTCACTGAATCTTCACCATCAACCTTTTATTCATTTCACTTTACCAAAGGGAAACTGAGGCACAGAGGTGTTATCCACACTGCCAGTAAGTGGAAGGAGAGGGATTCAGACCCGGCTTGGCTGGTTCCCGGGCCCGGTGTCATCCACTGTGCTATGGGAACATCCGTCTCAGAGCTCACAACCCAGGAGGTCTTCCCGTGGCTGGGAGCGGGGCGGCCGGGGCGAGCAGGAGGAGGGCTGGATTGGGAGCCAGAGGACACAGGCACAAGCACCTGTCCTGTCAGCCTGCATCAGGTGCAGAGATGCACCAGGCTGGTTCTTGCCCACAAGGAGCTCCCAGGCTGGGAGTGAAGGGATGACTGTCTCCATGAAGAGAGGAACAGGTACCCCAAGGACTCCGAGGGTTTTCAGATGGGCAACTTTAGGTCAGGTTGGGGTTGGGGGTGTGAATAAGGGAGGCTTCTTGGAGGAGGAGGCATCAGAGAAGCAGTGAAGACTTGGGCCTGCGGAGATGATGACTGGAGAAGGTGTCAGGGTCTTTAGGATCAGAGGCAGAGAAGACACAGCACTGGGGCGATCAGTCCAGTGTGAGGGGAGCAGAGGTTTGGGAGAAAGTCAGAGGTTAAGTCTGGAAGGTGGGCTGAGTTTCGAAGGTCCTTGAATGCCAGAATGAGGCATCCCCCGCCCCCTCCCCAGGACACCCAACACACTCCCTACACCACTCATCAGCCAGGTAGTAAATTCAGTAAACGTAGGCACGCCCCTGCCTCAGGGCCTCTGCACCACAGTTCTCCCTGGAACACTCACCCAGAGATTGTTGGCTCTTTATTAAATGCCAGCTTCTTACCTGGACACTACCCAGAACCCGTGGAAAATCGCACTTCCTGTCCCTTTCCCTGCCTTGTTTTCCTCCCAGCACAGAACACTACCTAACACAGTTTCACCCACTATCTCTTTCATGTCCCTCCACCACAATATAGATTCCACAAGGACAGAAAGTGCTCCTGGTAATTGCTCTTCATTCCTCCCTCAGCAAGCCTTCACGCAGCCGCCATCTCAGCCAGAGGAAAGCCCAGGTCCCGACAGTAGCCCCCTCTGCGATTCTCCATGTTGGAGAAAAACACGCAGCTGCCAGAGATCTTGGGAACGATCTTGCATAAGCTGTTTGGGTTCTCTGTCATTTGCCATCAAATTTCATCCTAACGAATTCATTGCCTAAGCCTCAGTTTCCTCATCTGTAAAATGGGTAACAGCAGAACCTCCACACAGTTGCTGTGAAGATTAAATAAGAAAATACATGGAAGTCAGCTGGCATGGGGTTTGGGATATAGAAGATGTTTATTAGATATAACAGAGGCTCAATTCTCTGTCACTTGATGATTCTTACATATATAAAAAAAAAACTGTGTAATATTCTGCTTTGAAGAATGAGAGCTGGAGCTCTATCGGGCCCAGAGTGGAGGAGTGAGGTTGCTGACATCACAGGACCCTTCAGTGGCAGAGCCAAGACTGTTGTCTGTCCCCAAGGCAGGATATGGATGTGGAAGTGGCGACCAGCCGGCTCCCTCCTGGAGCAGGTAGCTCTCCTCTGGCTGAGTGTTTATCGGCCTCAGGGACTTGGGCTGAGGCCCAAGATGTCCGTCCAGGCTCCTGCACAGCTCTGCTGTCCTACACGTGGGTAATGGTTCGAGCAGGTGGAAGGAGCGGAGGGCCTGTCACCAGGACTGGAGGCAGTGAGCTAGTGCGACGACATTGCACTGCAGGCGAGGAGCCTGCAGCCTCTCCCAGGGACCCTGCAGTGTCCCCAGGTGTCCTGCTGGCCCAGCTCCCATATGCAGAGGCTGCAGCAGAGTGACATGGCTTTGGTCCTAAGCCATCTGGAAACAAAATCATTTGCTGGAGTAAAATGTAGTCCTGGGCAGATCCACTCCTTTGGGGGTGCAAGGGAAGAGCAGCCTGGGATGGGGCTGGGGGCCGGGAGCTCTGGGCCAGCCCATGGGGCCTCAACAGCCTCAGGACCTGCAGCCTTGAGCCACTCGGAGGAGTGGGTGGGTGGATGGGGGGTGCTTCCTCTTGCTGTTCTCCAACAACATGGGAGATTAGAGAGCTGGTAGGGTTGGGGCTCAACCTTCAAGTCCCCCAAAAACATTCTTACCATCATCATCCCAACCTGTCTATCACATTACTCCTTGCAATTTATGAAGTACTTTCACAAAAATAAGCCCATTTGATGGAGTGAGGCAGGGCATGCTTTCACGACTTTGTTCCCATGAGAACTGAGGTTGCCGCCCTGGCCTCTCTCCAGCTACTAGCATCCCTGTGACTGTGTCAGATCTCGGGAAGGTGTGGGAAGGTCTGCACGGATGCTTGGGCACCTGCCTGAGGGTAATTCCCATCTCGGGGAAGCCACGCTGATGGAAGCAGGAAGGCGGTGCTGGGACGTTGGTCTCTAACAGGCAGACAATCTCCCCAGAGGTGCTGAGACAGGGAGATCCATCAGCTGGGGCCAGGAGTGTCCCTCAGAGCAGAAACTGGACCCCAGCTGTGTCCCAGGTAGATGTGGCTGGCCCTGCTGGGTTCCTGACCAACAGCCATGCACTCCCTTCCTTCTTACAATAGAACTACAATTCTTGTCCAGGATGACATCATGGTCGGCATAAAACACTCAGTGTTCTCCCTCGTAGTGATGCGTAGCATGTCACATAGCTCTGGCCAATGAACTATAAAGCTGCTGGGTGGGCCTTCCAAGAACATCTGCTAAGGGAGCGTGGACTTACTAGTGCCTTCCCACGTCCATTGTGTCCGCCTGCTCTCTTCCATCCCTTTTCCTTTCTGCTGGAATGAAGATGACGTGCCTGTAGGCGCAGCAGCCACCTTGTGATCGGGAGGACACGTTGTTCATACTAAAGACGGCAAATCAGAAGGCTGGAAGGCGCCGGGCCCTTGGTTACCTCCTGGAGCCATTCCCCGGCTCTGGACTGCCTGACCCCAGCATGGCTTTTTGGGTTGTTTTTGTTCTTTAACCTGGATGCTCTGAATGCAATCCTAACTGATATAGACGGTGAGAGCAATAGTTCTCAAATTCTGCTCCACTTTCGAATCACCCAGGGAGCTTTTAAAAAGCCCAACAAGCAGGGCATACCTAACACCATCACACCGAATCTCTGCAGCACGGCCCAAGCACCCGCAGGTCTGAAAAGCTGCCTAGGTGAGTCCAGTGAACCAGCAGGTTACAGCTTCCTGAACTTAAGGTACAGAGAAAGCACCTGATTCAGTAGGGTGGGGGGCTGAGACTCTTTGTTTCTAACAAGCCCCCTGCAATGCTGATGCTGCTGGTGGGCGGGCCACGTCGGGAGTAACAAAGAGTGGGAGCACTGAGGTAGGTCTTTGGACGTGGGCTAAGAGTGATCCCTCAGCCATTAGCACCATCCTCTTCTCCTTCCTGTCTCCTTCTCCGTTTCCTTCTATTTTCCCCCTCCTCTTCCTCCTCCACTCCTATCACCACCGCCTCAATTTATTGAGCAGCTACCACGTGCCAGGCACCAGGCTCAGAGATTTGCGAGTCCCATCTCTAATCCTGCTGACAGCTGTGTGAGGTAACAAATCTTCTGAGCCCAAAGAGAACTGGGATTTGTCTGGGTATATCTGACGAAGCCTTGGAGTTTATGAGTCCCTAGGCATCTATTTGCAGAGCTGATCTGCATGAAGGCTTCGCACTTCTTGTTTTTGTATTTGGCTCAAGGAGGAAGGAAACCACTGGAGGGGACCTGGAGAGGACGGGTGGAGGAAGATACAAGGACAGCGTGGGGGACAGGTGTGTCTGGTCCTTGATGTGACCTGAGGCACTCCGTCTGACCTCTTGGGAGTGAGGGTGTTCTCCCCACTTCTGAGCTGAACACAATTTAGCTCCTGTGCCTTGAAGCTTGAAGAAAATCTGCTGCTCTTCTAGTTCCCAGAAGGTTTAAGTGATTTCCTTTGTTTAGCTCTGGAAACCATGGAAAGACAGCTGAGGTGGACATCCTTTGGGACATCTGCCCAGCCCACACTTTGCCACCTCGGAGAAGTGTCCCCACCCCCAGCGGTAGGCCCCTGCAGCCATGCTTGTTTCTGTGACTCTGCTTCTTCTTGGCCGTGGTTGATTGGACAAGGCTGATCACTGGTTTGGCTGCGACGATCAGAATCCCTGAGAAGGTGGAAATGAGAACCAGAGAGGCTTGTGGCTAGTCAGAGGGAAGCCCACAGGCCCTGTGAGGGGCCAGGGCAGTCATCTTTGGCCCATAGGCTCAGAGGCATGAAAATCAGATCTGCAGAAAGAGGGAAGCAGAGATGAGAGACCAGGCAGCCACAGAGAGAAAAGGAGAAAGTAGCTGTCTCACCTCCGGACCACCTGCCAGCATCACCCCAGGCCCTCAGGAGGCCGCTTCAGCTGCACCGTGGGTACCATCCTCCTGGTGGCGGACACACTCTAGTGCCCCCTTCCCCTACGATCTGCACCTCTTGGTGTTCACATTTTTGTATAATCCACACCCATTTAATGTGGGGAGGAACTGTGACTTACTTCTAACCCATAGATTGGCATAAGTGATGGGGGGTCCTTTCCGTGATTACAATAAATTGTATAAGACTCCGTCTTGCTGGCATACTGGCTCAGGAGACTCTCTCCCTGGTTGTCTTTGAAGAAGCAAAGGGCCACGTTGGGAGACCCAGGTGGCAAGGGGCACAGATCAGCCTCTGGAAACTGACAGCAGCCTCCTGCTGAAAGCCAGCGAGGAGACGGGGCTGGGTGTTCTTACACACAAGGGAATCGATTCCGCCCACACCCGAGCGAGCCTGCACGTGGACTCCTCCCCAAGTCAAGCGTTCTCCGGGTGAGAATGCACCCGAGCCAGAACCTTGCCTGCAGCCCGTGGAACCCTAAGAGGACCTGACTCAGCCATGCCTGGACTCCTGACCCACAGAAACTGAGATACAATGTGTGTTGTCTAAAACCACTAAGTCTGTGCTGATTTATCAGGCAGCAATGGAACACTAATATACTGCTATTCAAAAGTTGTCCTTCACAGGTAAGTTCCTGTTACTTGCACCCTGAAGGTTCTTGGATAAGACAAGGGCACCCAGCCTGGGCCAGCATTCTCCATCCAGAAGAGCTGCCTCCTCCAGAGGGATCCTAACAGGAGACGGAAGAGGCTGAGACAGCACAAGTCGTCTGTGGCAGGAGGCCTGACAGAGGGTAGCCGCAGCTGGCGGACTAGAACTCCTCGGACGCACTGAAAACTTCCTGGGACTCCCAGAAATACTTGGGATAAGGAAGGAGGACGTGGATGGGAGGCGGGGACTATTAAGTCGACCAAATTTGGGTAGGTGATTTCATTTGTACTTACCCTGCTTGAAGTTCCCTGTAAATGTGTGTTTCATATGAAATTTAGGACACCTGGGGCCATTATTTCTTCAAATATCTTTTCTGCTCTGTTCATTTTCTCCTTTCCTTCTGAAACTCTGATCGATTATATGTTAGATCTTTCTATGGCTCTACGTGTCCCTGAGGCTCTGTTCCTTTTTTCTGTTCATATTTTTTTCTCTCTCTGTTCTTCAGATTAGATTATATTTCTATTGATCTATCTTCAAGTTTGCTGACTCTTTTCTCTGTCATTTTGATTCTCCTGTTAAGCTAGCCAGTGGTTTTTATTTCAGATATTTTATTCTTTTAGTTATATATTTTCCATTTGATTCTTTCTAATAGTTTCAATTTCTCTGCTGAGAATTTCTATATTTTTATTCATTGTGAGCATACTTTCTTCTATATCATTGAGCATGGTTATAATAGCTGTTTTGCATTTTTTTAATCCCCACCTGAGGACATTTTTCCATTGACTTTCAGATACAGTGGGAGGGAGGGAGAGAGAGAAAGAAACATCAATGTGAGAGAGACACATTGATTGGTTGCCTCCCGAACAACCCCGACCAGGCCCGAGGATTGAACCGCAACCAAGGTACCTGCTCTTGACTGGAATCAAACCTGTGACTCTTTCGTCCACAGGGTGATGCTCTAACCTCTGAGCCAAACTGGCCAGGACTATAATAGCTGTTTTAAGATACTTATCAGCTAATTCCAACATCAGGGTCATGTCAGAGTCACAGATGAGAAAACTGAGTCCTCACAGGTCCATCTGGCTTAAAAGTCTTCCTCTCCGCCCTACCCAGGGCCACCTGAGTGCGGCAGGATGAAGGCGGTGTGTACGCGTCAAGGAGCTGCAGGAACAGCAGGCAGGTGCGGTGCCAAAATGCTAGGCCTAAGTGAGCAAGTCCTTCGGAGCCACGGAGTGTCACAACCAGCTCAGAGCCTTGCACATGGTCTGTGTGAAGGCCTCCCAAGATTGCACCGTTTCTTTCCTTTTGATTCCTTTTGAGAATGGCAAGCACCCAGCTGTACCAAGGGGACAGGGGCCTGCTGAAGAGCAGAAGTCATGCAGAGCCTGTGGCTACCCAAGACAAAATCAGAGACCAAAAAATGTCACAGTGCCTCGGAGAAGATCTCTCTCAACTCCCCTCATTTAGAAAAGTGAGATTATTTGCCCAAAATTGCTCAGCCATTTAACGGCTGTTTTACTGTTCAAGTCTCTTAACTTCTGTGAAACAAGCATAACTCCTTTATACCCTTGATGTAGTCTCTCTCTCTCTCTCTCTGTCCCTCTCTCTCTCACCTGCCCACACCACGACCATGAAGTATCAACATCAATCACTCCATTTGCCTCTGATGACATAGTGGAACATGCATCAGTCCACTGGAATAGTAACTCTCAAATCTTTTTTTTAAAAGAGCTAGTCCTGAGAAACATGATAACACCCTTAAATACCCAGTAAACCCCAATTACACCATCCCCCCAACGCACTGATGTTGATAGGTTCCAGATGTGCTATTTACCCTACGGCACTGCCCCCTCCTCACTCAGTCCTCACAGCACTCACCATAGATGCGAAAGGCGTACTCGATCTTCAGGCTGGGGCAGGCCTGCTCACTGAACACGGACGCCATGCCCAGCACGTCCTCAAAGGAGAACACGTCGTTGTGGGAGAACACTCTGCAGATTCGGTCTCTGAAAGGGTTGACCTGTGGGTGGGGAAGAGGAGGAGGAAGGAGTTCTGTCAATGTCAGGTTCGTGCCTCCCTGGGCCCTGCTTATTTTCCCAAACTACGGCATCCTGAGTTTAAGAGGAAAATAATAGCAACAGCCTAAATATTGGGGTCCATGCTAGGTCAGTGAGCTGGGACCTGGCCGTGAGACAGGGTGCCTGGGATGAGGGAGCATGCTCAGCATCGCTCTTCCCACGTCCTCTCCTCCTGCATGGACCTTCCGAAGGGGTTATTCTTTTGTACAGTTACTAATTCTTCTCTATTTTATGTATGGAACTTGGAGAATACCAAAAAATAATAAAGAATGGGATAAAAATTGTTTGTAATCCACTCCCCAGTGTTAGCCACTGTCAACATACAGAGACAGAGGTCAGACAGACCTGACCAGTACGTGACTGCTTTACTAAAAACACCATATGGGGAAAATTGTCTGAGTGGAATCATTGCTGGACTGACTACTCCGTGGTGAAAAGGATTCTGGGTAAGGGTGCAGGGATGCGAAAGCAGTTCTCTGCAGATTACTGCAGCCAAGAGCTCAGCCCAGAAGTACACGGGGAGCTGCAGGATGCACTGATGTGGTTCGTTTTTTGTTTGTTTGTTTGTTTTTTAAAGAGTTTAAAGTATAATAAAACGTATGCAATGATTTGCAATTAGAGGCAAGTAACCGCAAACCCTTGGAACCACCTGAGGTTTGCCTGGCTGTCTCCTGGCCGAGCACTGGAAATAGCCATCAGACTTAAAGAGAAATTGTACTTGTTTCTTGCACAAAAAGAGAAGAGTTCCAAATTTGCTGGACTTTTTATGTTGACGAGTGGCAGTCGGCAGTTTGCCACCCGGTAGATAGCCACCAAAAAATGAGCTCCAATTCTCCCGACGCTTCAAGGTAAAAGTGACTCATTAGAACAATGAGTAAGAGAATATTTTGAAAATGAGATTTTTGTTGTTGAACACATGTGGTGTCACCTAGAAAAAATGTTTGTAGCTGCATACCTGAAAATATTAAAAACAGATTTGTAAAATGTGTTTGAAAATCATCCAAATGAAGAGTGTCAGTGGATTTTGAGTCCATTTGTTAAAAATATGAAAGCGTAATGTTTTCCATTTAGCTTGTAAAGAGCCACTGACTAACACAAGAGATGACGGCCATCTACTAGCTTAATTTCAATAAAAAGCCATTAATTGGTGGACGGGACCAATAATGAGTACCGTAATTTAATACAGCCAGTGCTACATCTCCTCTCTGGATTGGCTATGACAGCCATGAAAAATAAACTCAGCTAAACCAGACCTCCGAACGACTCTGTGTCAAAGTGTTAAGGCAAGATTTCAAAGAATAACGAAGCCCGTCCAACCACGTTCTCCTTACATTATTGTTATTCATTATACGCAAACGAATAAATTGTGGGTAGAGGAATTTTGTTACATACAAATTTGTTATATAAAATAAAATAGTTTATGTAATATTATATTTCTATAAAATATCTTAAAATACTTTATGTAATCTTTAGCTTCTATATGTTAACATAGTGGTATTGTAGTAAAGGTACATAATTTATCAATGAACATATGTACGCTGCACATTTTTTTATTGCTGGGGATGCATGGTCAGAAGTGTCTGGAGATCTCGGATCTGGGCTAACCCCTCATATCACAGATATGTAAATGCAGTCTGGAGGAGGACAGTGACTTGCCCAAGGTCACTCAGCCTAAGACCCAAATCTCCTGAGTCTTCCTGGCACTGTTTCCACCATGGTGCTTTGTGGCCAATAAACATCAAAGAAAATAGTGATGGAGGCAGAGCATGTGACCATTAAAATGTGGAAGACCTTGGAGGCAGAACCATCTTAAAATTTTTACTTTAATAAAAATATATATTTTTGTGACACGAAGTGTAAAAACCGAGCCTAAATGGAAGTGAAGAGTGGCCCGCGCCTATGAGAGCGCTGTCTGGTGGGCAGTGACTGTCGATACGAATGTGAGAAGCACCGGAGGAGGGTAGGAGTAAATGCTGCGGAGGGAGAGGCCAAGAGGACAAGTGAAGGCCACAAGGAGCCATCAGGCTGGGGAACGATGGAGGAACCAGAGTGAGGATCGGGGGACTCTGTTCCCGAGACGACTAGGGCCGGGTCACCAGAGCTATCCATCCTTTCACGTCCACACCCCTGGAGGCCAAGGGATGGCTGGTGCAGTCTCTGTGGGGCCTGGCGGGCACCTTCCAGGAGAGTGTCCAGGGCCTGTCTCCGTTCCAACAATGGCAGCTTCCCTCTCCCCAGGCTCCCTGCTTCATCACTTCTGGGAGGGAGACCCCAGGGCACAGACTTCTGCTATGTCCCTAGCACAGATGCAGCTTCATGCAAAGCGACACCAGCGGTGCTGCAGGGAGTCAGTAAGAGCCCAAGAGATGCTACCTCCGTGCCTCCCCTGCTCTCTATCCTGAGCCAATGTCAGCTCCGCGGTGTCCTGGGCTCCAGCCCAGCCACCAGCAGACAAGAACAGCTGGGAAGAGGCAGGGGAGGGAGCAAGGTTCATTAGTGATCACAGTTCCAGTTTACTGTATTCCAAATTTTTGTGGCTATTACTTTAACAATGTGAAATCTGAACCAATGCATTTTGGGAATCTAGCCACAGAGTTATAACCTGTATTAACTCTCACACTCATTGAGAAGCCTTCAATCCTCCAGGGGAGGAAGAAGACGACAACTGACAAAGCAACGCTCTCCTTTGAAGAATGACAGCTACCCTGGTGTGAAGGCGCTCCGAACAAGAGGATATAAACATGTCAGTGCAGAAATTTATACAGGTAACTCAGTGGTGCAATCTCCATCTATGCGTGATCAAGCTAGAGACGGTGAAAATAAACCGCGCAGGCTGGATATTTTTTTTGGAAACAGAAACTACAGTTTGTTGACAATAAAAAGATTGCAGTCCCTGCCAAAAAACGGAAAGATTTTTTTAAAGATCTTCTCAAAGTTATTGAACAAGAGATTTGATTTGAAGATGAAAGTCAGAGGGAAAATATTTGGACTTAGCTTAAAAATATCTCCTCTCCATTTCTCCAACTAACGCGTAGTCAAAAGAGCTTTTGACAGTTGCTGGAAAAAATTCACACAAAAATACACCAGTGACTCAATAATGACATCATTGACGCACTTCGATTTTGAAGACCTTGGTTTTTTTTTTAAAAAAGATCAAACAGTATTATTTCATTTACAATCTCTCATTGCTAATGAAGCTTTTAATTTTTAGTGTTTGTTATTTTTGAATAATGCCTTATTATTGTTCATTTTATCTGCTACCAACTCTTTTTAAAATGATATGATTAGTATTTATATTTTTACATTTTTAAACAGATGTAAGCACCTGTCAGGGGAAGGAGTGGATGGAGGTGTCTGCTGAGAGGGGTGCAGTAGAGGCCAGCCCCTCCTAGGTCCTGAGTGGAGTCCTCAGGTTACTGGGGGGAAGCGCTGCCTGAAAGTTCCCGTCATAGTTTCGTGCAAGACTGGGTGAGCAGACCCTGTGTCCTGGGAGAAGGGTGTCACAAAATCTTTTGTGTTTCAGTGCTTTAAAAAACTTCCCTCAGATATACCATTGGAAGACTCAATATTATTAAGATGTTGATACTTCCCAAATCGATCTGCAGAATTAATGTGATTCTAGTTAAAGTCTTTCAGCTGATATTTTTGTGGAAATTGACAAGCTATTCTAAACTTTGTATGGAAATACAAAGGGCCAAGAACAAGTACCAGATATCAAGATCTATGCTAAAGTTTTAGGAATCAATACAGTGTGGTATTGGTGCAGGGACAGACAAACAGACCAGTTGCCACAACAGAAATTCCAGAAAGAGACCCACACATATATGGCTACCTGATTTATGACAAAGGTCATATTGCCACAGAGTGGGGGAAAGGAGGGTATTTGCTTTCAAATGGTGGTCATAGATTTAGTAGATAGCCATATGGGGAAAAATGAATCTTGATTCTTATCTCACACCATACACAACAACCAGTTCCAGATTGATCATAGATCTAATGTGGAAAACCAATAGTAAAACTTTTAGAAGAAATCATCAGAGAATATACTCATGATCTTGAGGCAAAGATTCTTTAACAATATATAAATAGAGCTAACTAATGAAGGGGGAGAATCATAAATTGGAGTTTATTAAAATTGGGAATTTATGCTGTTTGAAAGACATCATAAGATAGTAAAAATGCAAGCCACAAAGATCAATAATATGTATTTCAACCAATGAATGGATAAACAAACAGCCATACAATGGAATGCTTCTCAGCAATAGAAAGGAACAAACTATTGATCCGTGCAACAATGTGGATGATTCTTCCATGTATTTTACCACGTAAAATAACTCAGATCCAAAAGACTACATATTGTATGAGCTTATTTGTATGACATTCTAGAAAATGCAAAACTATAGGGATAGAAAACAGATGGGTGGTGGCCAGTGGCTGGCGGAGGGAAAGGAGTTGACTACAAAGAAGCCTCACGAGGTAAGTTTCAGGGTCCTGGAACTGTTCTGTATGTGGTGCTGTGGTGAGAGATCCACACCTCAGTGCATATGTTTGAACTCATAGAACTATACACCATAATGAGTGGACTTCACTGGATACAAAAAATAAAATAAACAAAAATGTAAAAACCCAGGATGCTAGTGAACCCAGGATGAGATGCAGACCATGACAAATAATAGTAACTGTATTACAAATGTATGGCAAACCTCACTGAAAGGAATTGGAAAAGAGGAACTGACCATGTAACGTAGGGAAATGGTGTTTCAATTGGGTACTGTAAGTCTAAAGACAAAAAGAGCCATGAACCATAAAACAGTAATGTACTCTAGCTGACAATTTTGTTTCTCACAGGGGTCTGTATTAGCAATTCTGAAACTACATGGATACTGGGATTGAACAAATAGGTAAATAAATAACAGATAATAGGAGCCAAGTTTCTCATCATCACAAAAAGATGTTACAAATAAGTGAAGGCTAGACATGGTGCTAGATTGGTCAGAGACATCAGGATCTACTCATGGGTATCTTAGTACATAGAGAGTTGAACAGATACAGAATAAATACTGGTGTAGGGTATGTATGGGCTAGTCACATAAATATATTTCTAGCTCTGTCCACCAAGTAACTTTATAGTGGAGAAACCTGGAAATATCACCTTAACTAAGTGATCAAGGTTAATATCACCAGTAATAAGTCATGTTGATATCATGTATACCTTGATATGATGTGATAAAAAGGGCACTTCACCTCTGTGGTAACCCCATAAATCCGTAACCCCAGTCTAATCAAGAGAGCGTTTGACAGACTCAAATTGAGGGATGTGCTACAAAAATACCTGGCCAGTGCTCTCCAAAAAAATCATGAAAGACAAGACAGAGAAACTGTCAAAGATGAGAGGAAACTAAGGAGACATGAAGACTGAATGCAATGTGGGATCCTGGAGTGGATACTGAAACAGATAAAGGGCATCAGTGAGACACTGGTAAAATCCAAACAAAGTTTGTAATTTAGTTAGCAGTGTTCTACCAATTTTAACTTATTATTAGTCTTGATAAATGTACCACGGTTATGTAAGAAAGCTATACACTACTTGCCTTAATAAATCTAAAAAGCCAGCCTTAAAAGGATTAAATTTATTTCAAGTAACAAAGCTGCATCCAAGAACAAAACTCAATAACGTTTAAATGAATACAACAAAACTAAACACCTAACAATATAGAATTTACAGTGTTCGGCAACCAATAAAATATTGCCAGTCATGTAAAAAAAAGAAGGAAAACAACACCCACAACCAAGAGAAAAGTCATTGAAGAGACAGACCACAAAAGGACACAAATGATGGAAAAGCAGGCACAAATACTGAAACCATTATAAATATGCTACATATGTTTAAGAAAGCAGAGAAAAGCATAATGAGAAAAACTATAATCTCATAGATTCAAGAACCTAAACAAAACCCAAGTAAAGTAGAAGACACTTGAAGAAAACTACACCACGGCACAGCATAATCAAATTGCTAAAAACCAGTACTAAAGAGAAAAATATGTTTCAGGAGTGAGGAGGGGATAAAATGACACTAGACTTCTTGTCAGAAACTAAGCAAGTCAAAAGACAACGTAGCAATATCTTTAACTCTCTGAAACAAAACAAAAGCTCTCATCCTATTGTTCCATATCCAGCAAAAATATCTTTCAAACCTAAAGGCAAAACTTTTTTTTTTCCTGGCAAACAAACACCGAGTGAATTCATCAGCAGCAGTCCAGAGCTAAAAATATATTAAAAGTAGTTCTTCAGAGAGAAGGAAAATATCAGAAGGAAACTTGGAGCTACACAAGGAATGAAGAACACCAAAAATGACAGATATGTGAGTAAATAAAGACATTTTCACTCATTTTGAATTCTTTCAAAGAGACAAATCCACAGATATAGTTGGAGATTTGAAGCTCCCTCTGTCAGTAATTGATAGAAAGGGTAGAACATAAAATTATTAGGGATGTAAAATGTTTGAAAAGATTTCAGCCAACTTGAGCTACTTGACATTTTATTGAACACTCCACCCAACACAGTAGTATACACATTACTTTTTAATGCACACTTGGAACATTTACCAAGATAAAGAATCTGCTGGGTCTCAATAAATTTAAGAGGATTTAAATCATACAAAGTACGTTCCTTGACCTCAACAAAATGAAAGTAGAAATCAATAACCGAAAGATATCTTGAAAACCCTCAAAGTCAAAGAAATCACAAGGAAATTAGAAAATAATTTGAACTAAATGAAAACACAACATATCAAAATCTGTGGTATTCAGTGAAAGCAGTGTATATATACTACAAGGAAATGGACAGCATTAAGTACTTTTCTTAGAGAAGAAAGGATTGAATGTTTATTTAATTTTTTTAAAAAGGTCCCCCACCCTTTGGTGGGAGTTCTTCACTGGGGGGAAAAGGAGAGGTCAGGAATTCCAGGTTTATCAGGTGGAGTCCATTCTCACCCAGTGCTCCTGGGCTACTTGCACCTAGGAAGTGGCTGCCTCTGGGACATGAAAGAGCATGTCACCAGGGGCAGTGGCTTGGAAGCCAGAGGTGGATGGAACTTCTGGGCTAAACAGAACAGATGAGCAAGATACTTCTTCAACCCCATTGCAGGGGAAGAACTAGTTGTAGGTCTAAACCCAGTCACCCTTCAGCACCAGAGATTCTCTACCAGAAGGTGGCAGTATTGAGTTGGAATCATTCAGTCAGTTCGCCAACTCAAGGAGCGCGAGAACCTACTGTGTGCAAGGCTTTGGGTTAGGCTCTGACTGTCTCGCCAGCAGGCGGCAGGATAGATATCACCACTCTTTCACAAAGAGGAAACCACAGCCCAGAGGAGGACTCAAACTCTTAAGGCAGTGCTTTGTCTACAGGGCTGCACTTGACTCCATTGGGTATTCAATTAATTTTTTCCAAGAAAATGTCTCAAAATCACATTCCCGCACACCCAGAGCAGCCCGAGTTCAAGGCATTACCCTGAGCCCCATGCCCCTGCCAGTTGGCAGCTGCTCAGGGAACAGTTCTGCACAGCCGAAGGATGTGGCTTCCTCAGTTAGGGATGAAAGACACAAAGCTCATGACCTGAACTTCAAATCCTTGTAGCAAATGCATCAGGCAAGTTACTGTGCACCAGGCCCTGAACGAGGTCCTGGGGCCCCTAAATGATGGATACACCACCTCTGTCCTCCATGGGACTCAGCCCAGGCACTGACAGAAGTGTCTTCAGAAACAGGCAGGTAGAAGTGTCTGAATTAAATACAAACAAAGTGAAATGACAAGAGCTAGGACAGGGTAACGTTGTTGGAAGGTAGGACTAAGGACCAGGGAGAGGAAACCAACTAGAGGACAGAGACAAGGTCAGAGTCAAGGGCAGATTCAGGCAGTGGGCAAGAGGGGGCGGGACTCTGGGAGATAGGTGCTCTGGGCCAGGACGGAAACTCCCCTTCCTTCTTCCCATGCCACCTCTCTCTCCTCCCCTTCCAGGCTGCCCAGGTTTCACCTGGGTGGATAAAATTGTTACGTAGAGGGGAGCAACTGTGGGGCTTAACCTGGCCCTGAAACTCCTTGAAGGGCCACATCATGCTGTGTGATCTTCACAGGTGGGGAGAAGCCTGACATTTTCATTTCAGCGGAGTTGGGAACAGAGAGCGTGGAGGATGACAAATTCACTTAGGTGAATGCACTCCCTCTATTGGCCAGGCCCCAGAGACATCTTTCTTGCCAGTTGTTTATAAGAAAGAAACAGCCTCTGTGTTTTAGATGTTCGACCTTCCTAAAGTCTAAAAACAGAGAGGCCCGTATGCAAGCTGTCTCCTAGTGACAGATGGGTTGGCAGGGACAGGCTGAGGATGTGTCCTGCCGGCAGCTGGAGGAGGACCGCTAATGGAACAAGTAGGGGAGAAAGGCAGTAAAAATGTTAAATATTGTTAAACATCCACGGGAGCATGTGTCCTGAACCTGGCTCAGACCCACCAGAGCAGTCTCCCCCCGAATTCTAGGCCTGTACGTACCTGCCACTGCCCTGAGCTACCTGCGAGCACAAAGGAGCTCGGGACTGTAGGCCTGAGACTTTGGGGTGGCCCAGAGGCCCAGCATTGTGCTTCGGAGGCTGGAGGTGGGGATTGGAAGGAGCAGAGGCTCTGGAGTCGGACTGACTCTATAAAGTTAGTATAATATGTTTTTATTTGACAGCTACAAGTTTGGATATCTTGCAGCTTTCAAGGTTTAGACGATCTCAATTTTTCAGTAGTGCAACTTGCCCAAGCGAAAAAGAGAAAGAAGAAAAGAAAAAAAGGAACCGAAAGACCAATTGTCCCCTCTTGTTTATCAAAGCTATTACAGGAGAAACAAAGCTTACGCTAAAACAAGTGTCTGTTCACATTTGTACATTACCATTTGTAACAGCTTGAGATCAACTAAGTCTATAGTGTCTGACAACACATTAAACAATGTTCAAGTTCCTGATTAACAAGAATAACAACCCAAACAAGCTGTGTGGCCTTGGGCGGATCATTGAGCCTTTCCTTTTTCCCATCTGTAAAATGGGCAAAGTCATAACTTTGCTCATGGGGTTTATCAGATGAGATCATATTTGCAAAACACTTGGTACTGGCAGGCCCCCAATAAACATAGCTGCAGTTAGTAATCCCACACCCTAAACTCACTGTCTGGCCATCAGCATCACCCGCACTCCCAGGCACTGGCAGAGTGATACATTTGGAGCTCCCAAGTTGTTACCTGGGCCAACCTTTTGCCAGCTCACCCTGCCTGCCGATGGGCAGCAGAAATGCCAGTTCTGGCTCCAGTGGGCACCTGTGGCCCAGCATTTCCTCAGGGTCAGCTGCAGACTGTGGCCAGAGGCACCACCTCCCTGTGAAACCTCCATGGGACTCCAAGGAGAGCAGAGGGTGAGCAGGGGGTGGCGTGGTGAGAGCACCACCTCACTTTGCAGCGGAGACAGCCAATCACAGAGAAGCTAACACACCTGCCATGTGTCAGAGTCCCATAGGGAGCTTTCATCAAAACTCACCCCTTAACCCCACCCTGGGCTTTTCGAGCAGCACTTTGAGGGGTGGGGCCCAAGGATCTGCTGGCCGCCCAGGTGGTTTTTATGTAGCCAATCCTTAGAGAACGCTAAGTCACAGTGCTAATGAATGGCAGACATGACATCAGATTCTCCACACACATCCTCTGCCCCCTACCACTGACTCCTCCAGGACACAGCCTCCCACCCAGCAAGGACATGGGTGGGGACGAGGGCTGTGCAGGAATTGGTGTAGAGCTCGAACTAACCTCTAACCTCACTCCAGGGCTAACACCCAACCTGAAAACATTGGTTTCACACAGACACCTCACAGAGCTTCCTCTAGCTCCCCTCCCCCCCCCACCCCCAATCACACAGGCCCAGGCCAGGCTCTGCAGAGGCAGGCGTGTTACATCACCCCAGCCCACGCGGGGCCCTCCCTCTTTTGCTTTCTCTCCTTGCTCACAGCCAATTTTCCACCTGTGACGAACTGTCTTTCCTACCATGTCCTTTCCCCATTTCCCCTTACTTCCCCCCTCCAGTTCCTGCCAGATTTATTAGAAAATGTTTCCATTTATTGCCTTAATCATTCTGATGAAAACCACTTCTCCCAGAGCACCAAATAAAGTGCTGTTGTTGAATGAATGACACTCTAGTTCAGTCCTATGGCTTTGTTGTTTTATTGAATGACAAGGAGAAGGAGGAAATGATTGCCTGTGGGGTGGTGGGTCCCATGAGCGGGAAGACCCTCTGCTCAGGGAGGCCAGGACAGAGAGAAGAGCTGTCTGCCCAGGAGAGAAGGGAGCCGTGGGGGCCTGAAGGAGGTGGGGCTGAGGAGAGCTGATGGAAAACGAGAGGAGAGGAGGTGAGGGACGCAAGTGCTCCAAGGTGGGACCGTTCCCGAGACCCACCTGCCCCTCCCCGGCCTTTAGCTGTGCTGACCAAGATAGATTCACACTGTGCTCGGCATGAGGGGGTTTCTGTGGAAATCAGTGAAAGGTCAAGAGCTTTATTTGGGTTTATAGGAAGTGAAGCAGATATGCCAGAAGGGACATAAGGGAGAGACAAGAGCCTCTCTTTCTTGTCCCTTGGGAGCCCCCCAAAAGAACAGAAGAATGGGGGAGGACTCTGTGTGCTCACAGGGCATAGAATCCGAGCAGAGGCAGTTCACAGCTATTTCAGCCCAACTGGGGGGCAGGAAGGCGCCCAGGTGCATTTGGACTCACGGGTGTTGTTCCCTCCGTGTTGGTGCTGCGGCACCCCGACCAGCGCTGGCTTGCGGCGCAGGCTGGGAACCTAACAACAGTTTATACCCTTTTCTGTGGAAAATGCAAACAACGTTCTGAACAGCCCATATAAAAACCTGTTCAAACACAATCTGTACCTGTACTTTAAAGGCCGTTTGTGCAAAGCAGGAAACTGTGACGAACGTGATGAGGTCACCCAGGGCAGCCCGGGCACGGGACAGTTCAGGGAGCCGCCCAGAACGGAGGTCCTCTGCTTCTCACGGGAGCGCCAGGCCCTCCTGGTTCCGGCCTCCTGTTTACAAGCCGCCTTCCTGTCTGTAAGCAGGAGCGCTTCTCAGAGGGTGTCGAGGCTGCTTTGCAGCTGTGTGGGGACATCCACCCCGGGGCGCCCTGGGAACATGTTCCCCTGTGAACTCTGTAGGATGTATATCTTTGCCTCAAGACAACAATTTCTCTTTTATCAACACATCTAAGCAACAACAGTTGATCTACTTCGTCCCTCACTTGGAATCAGCTGATATAAACTGAAATGATCCTCTATCACCAATAGCTCTCTCTCCCTCCCTCTCTCTCTCCCAGTGACTCTTAAAACGCTACAGACTGAATGAAGCAATTCAAAGTTCCTTTTTTTTTTTTCCGTCCCCAGCATTTTAGACTATTGAGATTTTGAAACCCCCAACTTCCTATTTTTCACTTTCCCCCGTATCCTGGGAACATCAGCTCAGACCAGCAGGCTGCCCTTGAGCCATGATTCATCATTACCTAGGGCCTAGGCATTCAATAAGCACCTCCTGGCCGCCCAGTCCTCTCCGCATCACACTTGATTCACACTTTCCCTTGGGCCCAAGGGGACAGGCAGGAAAGAGAGAAATGGGTGCTCGTTAAACACTATATGCCCGGTGCTGTGCCAGCCACAGACACGCGTGTTATGCCATGTGTTCTTTACGTCAACCCAAACGTACATATCAGTACGTTTGTGGTATAGATGAAGAAAAGCAAGGAGCAGAGAGGTTAAATAACTAAATAAGAGAAAGACCAGGAACTTGATCCCAGACCATCTGACCCACAAACCTGAGCTCTTTGCATGGAATGTGTTCCAGGAAGATGCTGCATCAGAACGGGAAGGGGAAAAAAGCACACAGAGGTGTCAAGCTCCTGGGCCAGCACGCAGGTCCAGGCTGAGTGCCAAGGAATGTGCTGTGACTGGTGCCGATGCCAGCTCAAGGAGGACCAAGGGCAGGAGTGAAAAGTGTCCTGCGAATCCTGGCATTTGGGGCTGGCAGGATGAACCAGTGCTGGGTTACTGGAGTGATGTGGAGTTCTGCACCCAGGTCCACAGTAGCTCCCTCTAGAACAGGACCAGCTGGACAGCAGTGCAGGAGGAGGCGACCTGGCGCTGGGGCTGGCCCAGCAGTCAGCGGAAGATGTCGAGAGAGCAGCACATCTGAGCGAGTGCTCGAGCGACACTCTCATGGCGGATGGAGAATGTGGACTGGACCATAACCCAGGCACATGTGCCCTATGGCAAAACCACATGCAAAGTGACCTTTATGTCATCTTGGAGAGAGGTCTCTAGCGATGTGTCACACAGCTCTATCTTTTGTCATTGACTTGGATTAAGGATATTTAAGAGCCCAGGTTTTTTAATCTCGTGCTTTTTACTCCCCTTGAGACATAAATGTTTTTCCATGTTGCTACATAGTCAGTATTATTATCATTTTAATGGTTACCTCGTTCAAATTCCCAGAATGGATAGTCCTATCTTTCTAATGCCGCCAAGGAAAACCCGGAAATCTAAACTAAGAAAAAACATTTCTATAAATGAAGAAAATAATACATAAAGACGTTTATTGTGAAATTATTTATAGTAGCAAAAAATAATAATCCCAAACCAGAAACAATGTTAATGTCCAGAAATGAGAGGATGGCTTAGTAAATTAGAACTCAATGCAATTATGCAACCATAAAAACGATAATTACACAGACTATGTAGCAACATGAAAAAACATTTATGCCTAATGGGGGAAAAAAGCACAAAGTAAAATTATGTTTCTGTCTGCAGTGATGTAAAATAAAGAGTGCCTCAGGGGGAAAGGTGGCAATAGAAAATGACAATTTCTGTCAGGGTGGTTGGGTACTAAGGAATTACTTTCAGAGAATGTATTTTGATGTTGACATGCTATTTTAACAATAAATAAAAAGCAAGTTAAAAAAGAAAGTACGCTCCAGAGACAATTGGCTAAGCAAGCCAACAGGCTTTCCTTCCTAGGGGGCAGGAAGCAGGAGTTTTTGCTTCTCTTTTCTGCTTTGTAATCTGTGCATCAAGGGCTGGGCCCAGGCAGAGGGGACCCGGATCCCAGGCCCAGTGAGGGGCCGAGGATGCGTCTCCTGCACGGCCTGGCAGGACATGCTTGATGACAATGGACGTTCAGTGGAAGAAGGCCACAGTTCGCCTCACGGTCTGCGTCTGTACCTTTTCAAATCCATTCCTAAGTACAGAGCCACGCGCTATCATTCCTCCGTGAATGCTGCCCGAAATCCCGTTCACGTGCATGGTGCATCTTAGCGTTTTCATGTCCATTCTCATCCAGTCTTCAGAAAAACCCTCTGAGGTAGGCAGGGCTGCTATGATTAGGTCCATTTTCCAGATGAGGAAAACTGAGGTCATCCGCAAACTGCAAACTCTAGTCCAGGACTTTCAGCAACAAGCCTGATGAGCCTGGGAGACTTGAGGGGCTGCATCCTGGAGGCCTCATCCTGCCCGGCACACAGAAGGGGCCTGTGGCTGTTAGGGGCTGAGGCAGAGCTAAGAGGAGGGGAGGGTCTTGGCAGGCCCCTGGGTGGTTGGGCCTGTGCTGGGCCTGGCCTGCCCTTCCGCGGCCCGGGTGAATGTGTCCCCGCACCCCTGCCGTATGGAGCCCCAGTGGCCCACAGCTCCAGGCAGGCAGCACACGCCGCCCCCCACGCCAGCCAGCCGCTCTGCCACTGGGAAGCCCTTCAGAGCTGTGGGGCATTTTGTCCCTGTGGAGGCGGCAGCATGCCTGGGGCCTGCAGAGGGTCGAAAATCCTGGGAACAGAGCCCCGGCCAGCCTGGCCAGCACCTCGTTAAGAGGCCCAAAGGCGGGAGGGGGCACTTCAGGAAAATGTTGTTTATTTTTCTATTTTTAAACAAGTCTGAGGTCTCTGGGGGCACAAATGAAGTTATCAGGAAAGACATGAGTGGAATAAAGCCTCAAGCCAGCAGGCTGAGAAGAGCCCTTGGGACCAGGACCTTGAAAAGCTGAGATGGGGCTTGTTTATCTTGTGCTCTGAGAGCACAGGACTGGGACCGGGGTGCTGGACAAGCATGTCCCCAAGCCCTCCGCAGCCTGTTCCCTCGGTGCCGCTGGGGAATTCGGGTGCGAGCAATGCTTTTAAACCATTCCATCAGTGTCATGTGCAGCCGGGGGAGGCGGTTCCACCTCTGGACGAAAGCCCGGGTTCACTGCTCACCTCGGCCATGCGAACGCTTCCCAGCGGGCAGAGCCCAGAGGAGCCACTGCACCCAGGGCGCCCAGCCCTGTCACGGCTGGCTCTGCCCTGGAGCCCGTCCATCCACCAGAGCCTCCATTTCCTCCTCCGCACCAGGGCCGGCCATTCCTGCCTTGAGTCCCAGGTACCTCTCACCGGGGGGAGCAATGGTTGATGTGTGCACCTAGGGAGGGCTGGGACACCCATCTCACTGAATCCTGGCACGGCCCTGAAGAGGGGACCTGCCTTGAAGCATCCAGACTCAGGCCAACCTGGTTCCAGAGCCCACTCTCCTTCCACGCCATCAAACTGCCTCTCGGGTGCTCCAAGCAAGGCTAATGCGTCATGCTCTTGGGAGCTTTCAGAGAAATCTTGAATCATTGACCAAATCAATTAAAGTGTGCCCTGGCTGGTGTGACTCAGTGGTTAGAGCCTCAGCCCATGCACCAAAGGGTCTTGGTTTCAATTTCCGGTCAAGTGCACCTACTTGGGTTGCAGGTTTGATCCCTGGCCCCGGCTGGGTGTGTGCGGGAGTCAATCAATTGATGTGTCTCTCTCACATGGATGTTTCTCTCTCTCTCTCCCCACCCCCGTCCCCTCCCTTCCTTCCACTCTCTCCTAAAAAAAAAAAAAATCAATGGAAAAAATATCAGGTGAAGATTAACAAACAAACAAACAAAGCAATTAAAGGGCTGCGTGGATGTGGCCAGATGAGAAATACCTTCCAGGAAGTGAGGACGGAGAAGCGGAGTAAGAAGCAGAGAGCTGGACTTGTGGCTAATGGTCCTGGTTTGATTCTGGCCCTTGCCAGGCGCCAGCTGGGTGACTGTGGGCAGGTCATTCGCTCCAGACCTGAATGCTCCCCTCTGTGAACCAAAGTCATTTACTTCCCAAGGTCGATGAGAGGGTCCAATTAAGACATGACATGTGAGCCCTGGCTGGTTTGGCTCAGCGGTTAGAGTATCGGCCCGTGGACCAAAGAGTTGTGGGTTCGATTCCAGTCAAGGGCACGTACCTCGGTTGCAGTTCATCCCCCTGGTTGGGGTTTTACGGGAGGCAACCAGTCAATGTGTCCTTCTCAATCGACGTTTCTCTCTCTCTCTCCCCCTCTCTTTCCCTCTCTTTCTCTCTTCCTCTCCCTCTCTCTCTCTCCTTCTCCCTCCTACTCTATCTGAAAAATCAATGGAAAAAATACCCTCGGGTGAGGATTAAAAAAAAAAGACATGACGTGTGAGGGGACAGGGGAACGCTCAAGCTCTCTACAAATGTAAACAGAACATCTCTCCAGTTTCTGCCCCCAGACAGCAATGTGAAATACGGTTTGAGCACATTGTACCAGGCAAGTAGTGGGGAGTCCCTATGCACCATCCCGTTCTAGGGGCACCACACATAGGCAGCCACTGCAAGGCACAGAATCTCCTACCCAGGGTGCATTGGAGGAGGGGACTGCCATCCCTGCAGACTCCCTGCACCCCCATCGCCCCAGCTTAGAGCCACAGGTCATCTGTGCCTTGCCCTGGGGTCCAGATAGAAAATTGGGGCCAAGAAAAAGGAAGGAATTGGCCCAAGACCACTCAGCCAGAGGAGGGAAAAGCTAACACTAGAACCCAGAGCTCTTCCCCACCTTCCCCACTTTCCTAACTACCTGCCTGGGGGGTATGACACACATGGAAGATGAGAACACTGAGGCCCCGAGAAAAGCAGTGATGTGCTCAAGGCCTCTGGGTCAGTGGCGCAGCCAAGGCTGGAGGCCAGATCCCATCTCTCTGCTGCTGACTGCTCAGCTCAGAGCAAAGACTGCGTCCTACATCACTGAGCTTTTTCTGAAACCAACCACTTCTTAATTCTTTGGCTGAATGTCTAAATAAGGATTTTTGCCAATTCTAAGCCCTGCTAACTGATGAAGTTGTCAGAAAAAGATCTAATGATGCTTGAAAATGCAGGGAGCGAGCCAGCTGCCAAATTGTCCTCCCAGCTCTGACTCTGCATCAGGGAATCGGGACCCTCCCACCGAGGGGGGTGCTGGAGGTTGAGGCTCCGCTGCCTTCCATTGGCTGTGCCGTGTGGATGAGTTGCTTGACCCCTTTGATGCTCTGCTCCCCAGCTGTGAGTGAGGATAATAACTCCCTCCTCGATGGATTACTCTGAGGATTAAATGAGATGATGTGTGTGACATTTCAGCACGGTGCCAGGCACAGCACAGAGCCAGGGCAGGCTGGGAGGGCGGGATGAGGCCAGCTGACTTAACTCTGCTGAATGGACTGAGGTGGCCGTGCCTGCAGCCCTGGGTGACTGAGCTGAAGTCACCAGCTCCACTTGGGGAAGCACTGGGTCAGCCCCAGGATCTTGGGGTGGGGGGCCCAAAGAGCCAGCCTGCTCCTCTCTGATGAGATGAAGGCTCAGAGTGACTTAGGCCCTGTGAGGTGGGGCTTTGGTGTGGGAGCCTGGGAGGCTGGGCGGACCTCGCCCTTAGTTCTCCCTCCTTTCTCGGGAGTCTGGGCACTAGGCGTGGGGCCTGGCTTGGGGACTTGGGAATCAGGCAATTCCCAGGCCTACCACAGAAGTCTGAGAGGCTGGGCTCTGAGAGGGGCCCTCCTGAAATGAGCTTCACCTAAGTATAGGCCTCCCTAAAACATGAGACACATATGTGATCTGCCGCCCAAGGGTGGGGCTCGGGTGGGTGTCCCAGCTAAAGATGGGAAGAGGCATTCCCCTCAATCACCAGCTGTTCAGGCCACATCTCCCTATTTTCCTTCCTCGCCCTGCTACATACATATACACACATGTAGACATGATGCACGCACCTGTCGCCTATTTGGTGACTTTTCATCTTCCCCCGAAGATGGAGAAGGACAAACAGGTCTCGGGTGCAAACGGATTTTTGCAATTCTGTGACTTTGCATAGAACTGTCAACTTCTCACAGACTCAGTTTCCTCGTTTGTCAATGGGGAAAGACCACAGTGCTTTACAGACCTACTGTGAGAATCAAGTGAGCTGGAGCATGACCAGGGCTTGTAACCAGAAAGCACATGACTAATGGCAGTGGGTATTTGGGGCTGGAAAGTAGTATTGCTATAACCATGAAATCTGCTTCTATTTTTAGCAAGCCAGGGAGAGTGTCTGAGGGTGAGGGAGGGGCTCAGGCAGTGGCCTAAATACAGCATGAGGATTATCACTGGGTCCAGCTGTCCTGGTCCGGGCTATAGGTGATCAGAGATACCCCTCCAAGCATGCTGCCTTCCCTGCTCAATTCTACGCCCACCGGCTGAGTGCGATGTGCTCAGAGGACCGCTCTGGGCTCATGGGAGCCGAAGGTGAATGTTAGGAGTGGGCAGGCCGGCTCCTCACCAGGGAGCAAACCTCAGAGTGTCCTCAGGACATGGTGGGAGTGGGCAGCCTCGGCTGCGGAGGGAAGCCTAGGTTCCATCCTCAGCCCAGCCTCTGATGGGCCCTGTGACCTTGTAGATCAGGTCCCGTCTTTGGGCCTCAGTTTCTTCATCTGTAAAGGCCTGTCCAGTAGGGAGGTGCAGTAAGGAGATAGCCATGAAAAGGCTCTGACAAAGTTGATCCAAAAATGCACAGAAAGACGCCTGGAGTCCAGGTACTGCCTCCCTTCCAACCGCAACTGCTTCTCAGATGGACAGGTGTGCCTGCCACCCCCCGTGGAAAAGGGGCTCAGGAGCCCAAAGGCCTCTGGGACCCCTTCCAGCCCAGGACTCTGCAAGATGAAGCAGGACAGTCATTTGTAATAACAGAGTTCTCCCTGGACCGATGGTTTACCCCCTTTGACCCTCTGCTTCCCCAGCTGTCAACACGGGTAATAACTCAGCCGGCCAAGAGCTGCTGGGAGTTAGTGTAGGTGCCGACGGCTGAGCACTGCCTGGCCCAGCCACAGGACACCACCAGGGGGGTCCTTCTGGGGCCTTCAGGGAGGGGTGCTGTTCCCAGACCTGCCTGGCTGCCCCAGAAGCCACTCAGCATCATAAAAAGTGGGGAGGGGACGCTGACAGGGCATGACTGAGGTGTCTTGAGCTGGGTGTCTCTAGGAGGGGCGGTGTCCACCAGGTAGCCTGGGTGAGCCTGTCTGGGCCCCAGCATTTGGCACCAGGGTCAAGAATCAGCTTTGTAAAGCTCTGAGACGTGTGATTCTCCTGTTTGGTCTTAACCCTAAATTTCCTGAGAAAAGGCCTCGCCAGGCCCCCAAACTTCAGTCAGTGCACAACGCATAGGGAGTCCACAGTAACGACTAGGAATGGGAACCGGGTGTGACAACCTTGGTTCATCAGACTCCAAAAAATGTCTCTTATCCATGGGACTTTCCCTCTGATAATGAACGGGATGGAGGGTGACATTTCCCAGGGGTCCTTGGGGAAGGAGGGGCTCCCAGAACAGCAAGGCTGGGCTGGAGTGTGGCGCAGGGACGGGTCAGCATGGCAGCAAGGCTCTGAGGACACCAGCCGAGCGGAGTGTTGGGAGTGGGGAGTGGAAGGCACAAGAGAAAAGTCCGCGGCCGCGGCTGTGTGCGTGGAAGACTCAGACGGCAGCAACGAGGAGAGGCCGTTTCTGAGATGTTTACTGAACGTCAGGAATGCAGGTGTTATTCCTCAGTAAATGACAGGTTGAACACTTGCATCTATTTCCGTTCCCTTCTGACACCCAGTAAAACTAAAGTAAAGAGAGTCTTCAGAGGCTCGACCTACAAAAACAGAGAGAACGCAGGAGAACGGCATCAGGCGCAGGGACACGCCAGGGAAGCGGATGAATGAGTGCTGACTGACCCCGCAGGCACGAGGGAGCAGGTCCCAGAGCCCCGCCGGGGAGAGCTGGGAATCAACCTGTTCCACATCCAGAATCCTCTAAAGGCTCTGGAACTGAAAGCACCAGGTCTCACTGGAAATAAGGTCGGCTAAAAGGAGGACACACTGAACGTCTTGAAAGGCAGCTGGAGTTCTAGACCTCACCCCTGTTAGACGTGGTAGGGTGATTGGCCCTCCCCAGTCTCCACTGAGGATTGGAGGGTTGTTCTCTGGGATGAGTGCAACAGAGGCTTTCTACTCTGGGGATATCAACCACAGTTGAGACTGGAGATGAAATAAATATATGCACGCTGAAGCCTGAGACTCCACCAGCCCTCTTTCCTGACTCAGCTGCAGAATACTGGCGGCCAGGACGTCCCTCCTGTCCTCCCTATAGTGTCCTCCAGAAATGGCCCCTTAGCTCACTTTGAGGACAGCTCCAGACGATTAACCCCACCCAAGGGCCTGAGCTTTGAAACGGCTTTTTAGCAACCACCCCCCACTCTAAGGATGAGAAGACAATGACCAGATATCCAAGGAGGGGCTCTGGCAGGAAAGCTGGAGACCCAAACCAGCTGGTAAGAAAAGCATCTCGGAGAAAAGGTCGGAGAAAACACCGCCTCCGGGAAAAAACGAGAGGATACTATTTAAAAATAAATAAACAGAGAATAAAATTGAGCTCTTGGAAATCAAAAGCACGATGGCAGAAGTGAAAAACTAAATTAGAGTAGGAGATAAAGTTGAGGAAAGTTCCCAGAAAGGAGCGCCAAGAGAGAAAGATGAACAGCAGCCGAGAAGAGATGACAAGTAAAGGATGTGCAACGTCAGGATATCAGAGCTCCAGGAGGAGAGAACAAAGAAAACAGAGGGGAGAAATTATCAAAGAAATAACTCATAGAAATGTCCTTGAATTGAAAGACAGTTTCCACCAAATGTGTCCTCTGTGTGCCCAGTACGTGGAGAAAAGGACCCACACTAACTCACATTGTTGGTAATTTTAAAATAGTAGGGGTGCAAGCGAAGAGCCTACAAATTTCCAGAAAAATAAAAAAACAGGTCACAAAAAAGATCAGGAAACTTCTCAATAACAACAGCAACAGCTAAAATGCCATAGAGTGATGCTTTCCAAATTCTGAAGACAATTGATATCCAACCTAGAATTCAGTTCCCTCTAAACTCTCAATTAAGAGTGAGGAGAGAATAAGAAATTTTCAGATATGGAAGGTGTGTTAGAGCATTGACCTCCGTGCACCCTTTATCAGGAAGCTACTAGAGGATGTGCTCCATCAGAACAAGGGAGTACACAGAAAGAAAGGAAGGTGGTAAACGGCAGATCCAAGGGAGAGGTAAAAAGAATCTGGCCGATTGTGATAGGAGATCCCAGAATGACCACATGTACCAGACTCAGTGGGCAACCCAGCCCTGATTCAAGCGGGCCTGAGGGCTCCGAGAAAACTTGCTGAGAAAATGGAATGTATAAAAAAAAGTCTCACTTCTGAATACCTTCAGAGGAGATTCAGATGATTGGCAGAGGTTTGGTGTTGACTTAATGATAATGTAGAAAACTCAGCAAAAACAATAATTACACCAGGAAAGGCAACAACAACAAAATGTGCAGAAAGGGAAAAATAACCATAGTCTATTTCATAGCTCAGCTCTGAACAGTGTGTGCAGTCATAATAATGTAACAAGGAATATTGATCTACCCACATTATTATATAACTATATTGGGAGCGCAGGGGGAGGAAATGACGTGGAGGATGAGCATGGGTGTGGGGAGAGCTAAACCTCTTCTCTGAGGGGAAGGCCAAGGCTGAGATATCAAGAACAGGCAATACAAGTGTACCCTTTAGAGATATGGACGCAAATAACAAGAATCAGCTAAGAGCTGAGCATGGTTGCCTCCAGAGAAGGGAGATGAGGGTAAGCCACACATGGCAACTTGACTCTTGGCATGCATGACTAATTTTGATTTAAAAACTATAATAATAATGATCATTTTTAAATGCACTCCCACCCCTGCCCCTCCTACTTCGGTGATTTCTCGAGAGGCTGGATATGAGAACTTCTCACTGCTGAAAGCTCTGGGAGTGAGTTCTTTGCACGCTATTTATTCTAAGCAGATAGGCCCAGCCTATCAGCACGCTTCAGAAAGGCTCAGAGAAACTGGAATAGACGGAACCGAGATGGAGCTGAAACCTCAGGAGCCCAGCCTGGGGTGCCTCCTGACACCTCAGGCAGGTTTCCAAGCCATTCCATGTTTTTAGAGTTGATGCTGGGATAGAATGTAGGGGCCAGCCTGTGCCCAGACCACCCACCTGCAGGAACCCTGGAGGAGAAGGTCGGAAGAGACCAGAGGAGGGCGGTGGCCCGGTCAGTGTGCGAGCTTCCAGCAGACCCGATCAGAGACCCTGAGATCTTCCCACAGGTCTTGCCACCCACAGTTCTGGGCCCGGAAATTAGAAACCCGGGTCACACCACACCACTACTCATCCGTGTTTACAGAAAGCAAGATTGTTATTTACAGGAACAGAAACACTGAGCTAATTCACATTTAAATACACCAAACAGAGCGGCAAAGAGAAAACAGAAACCTGAGTGGAAGAGGCAGGACATTGTCAGCAGGCTTTCCCCACTACCCCCTGCTACCCAGGCCACTCTCTCCCTGCTCTTTGCCGATGGGCAGACCCTTCCCAATATTGACCAACCCACTTTTTCCACGAGTGACACCAAGTTAAGAAAACAGAACTTTCTTCCCAGACCACTCAAGACCCTGAGCCAAGTTACAGCGGTGCCTGGAGCTCCCTGGGGCCCCATTCTCAAAGCCTTTTCTAGAGATGTGTTCTGGGCAATGTGAGTCACGCAGCTCCCGTCCTTGGGGCCTCAGAGGACACAGGGACACTCGAGCCCCCACCTCCCAGCAAGCCTCTTCTTGCTCGTTTTGGGAAGCAAGTTTTCTGCTTCGTCCAGGATTGGAAAGACACAGAGGGAAGTTTTAGCCCTAGATCTAAACCCCCAAAAGTTAATCGGAGGACCAGTGATGGTCGGTGACAAAGTCTTGACAACCAGTAACAAGGGCAGAAAAATAAGGACAAAAAGGGATGTGTGTGGAAAGAACTGTTCTTGCTTCTGGGATTAGATTCTTCTTACATTTTTGTTCTAAAATGAACATTTAAAAAAAAATAAAATGATGGTGATTGTGGTTGGCATATTTTTTTAATGTCCTTACTTGGCAGAATTGGAAAGTTGACATCTCTAGTTAGTCGTTTCTCAAAAAAAGAATTGGGGCAGGGGGGAATTTCATTGACTATGAACGTCCAAAGTCTGGGACACAGTGTGGTAGATGACAGAAGAGAAAGTAAGACCAAGCCCCAGGTCCGGAACCACGGACTGGGAGGGTAAAGAGGACACCAACGCATGCAGTCCAGTGACCTTTTGATGCCTAATTATGAGCTAGAACACCTCAGCTAAACGCTTGGCTGGCCTCGCTTGGTGCCCTTCAGTGACAGGGAGCTCATTCCTTCAGCACACAGTTCTGATTATTAGAAAGTGTTTCCCTATATTGTCAAGAAATGGCATCCTTGCACCCAGGCATATGCCTGGGAGGGCCTGGAGCCAGGCCTGTCCTCTTTCAATGACAGCCTTTCACCTGCCAGAAAACAGGCTCCATGTGACACCCCTCCCACCCAGTTTTCTGTGGTTACTGTCTATTTGCTTCCCCCAACCCCCACTCATTCCTCCTGTGAAGTGACTTGCCTAAGATCACATGGCTAGCGAGTGCGTTCAAACCCAGCTCTTCTGCTCCTGGCCCAGTGCCCTGCCCCCTAGTCTCCAGATGTGGTAATGGCTCAATGTCCTCCATTCATGAGATGGCTCTGGCTGCTCAGAACCAGTTGGAAAAACAACAACAACAACCAAAAAAAATTTTTTAATACAAAAGTTCAATGTGATCCCAATAAACATATCTGCATAGGAAAAAGTATGGAAGGAAATGGGGCAAAATGGTCATGACAGTCATCCTTTGAGGTGGGCTACCTGATTTTTATTTATTTATTTTTTAGAGAGACAGTAAGGGAGCTAGAGATAGGAACATCTATGTGAGAGAGATACATCGATCGATTGCCTCCTGCACGTCCTGCACTGGGAATTGAGCCCGAAACCTGGGCACGTGCCCTGACCGGGAATCGAACCGGGACCTCTCAGTCCATGGGACGGCGTTTATTCCACTGAGCTGAACCGACTGGGCTACATGATGATTTTTATTGTATTTTTGCTTTTTTCTGTTTTCCAGTTTTTGTTTTACAATGACTTTGTTTCTATTTGTATGACAAAATAAAATAATGACCATTTAGAAAGATGAAAAAAGAAAAGTTAAATTAAAGTAATCTCTTCCAAAGATCTCATCTCAGTTTCCAGCTGCTTTCCAAAGAATAAGTTCTTGGAGGTTTGGGGTTCCAGAGGTGGCCCAGATCCCAGCCCCACCCTGGGGGCACAGTCTGCCCATAGACCCTCCCTCCACAGCTCTCCACCACTGGGCTTTACGGTGCAGCTGGCATTCCCGCTGCATCACCCCCAGCCTGGCTGCCAAATGGTGAGCCCACAGACAAGCAGACCCAGACCACTCGGGGTCATTGCCAGTGTGCTCCTGCCCATCTGCCCTGATTAGAAGTGGAGAGTCCATCCTGGGGGTCCGTCTTGACTGACAGTCGGGGCTCTGCCGACAGGTGGCCCTGGGCAAGTCATTTCCCTATCAGGGCCTCCGTTTCCTAATGGGTAAAACCAGAGTGGAGAGCCTTGGACAGGGATTAGACTGGGCGATCTCTAGGTTTCTTTCCAGGCTTAACATTCAGATATTCTGGGACTGACCAGTGAAATCATCCCCCACCCTTTTGGCCTTATCTCTCTGGGCTACCATCAGTGAGTAGAGAGTGTAGGTCTGAGAGAAGCCCCAGCTACCACGTATATGTGTGTTTGAGCACATGCGTGTGTGTGCACGTGTGCATGTGTGGGTGGAAGGGTGTGTACGTGAGTAGAAGGTACCAGAGGGACAGGCTCCCAGCTGTACCTGGCACAGGCACATTATCCAACTATTTCACCTTTTTGAGGACTCTGCTCCTTTCCTCTCCAAAACCCCAGCCATCCCACCACCTCTCCACACCCCTTCTCATTCCTTTGTCTTCTCTGTTCCTGCCTCTATGTCAAGCCCCAGCTCTGTGTTCTTTTCCTATCTCTAACCTAGGACGAGACCTGTCACTTTGTAGCTCTGTTGAATGTGTGCCCCCTCCACCCACGTGGTCGCTCCCTCAGGGCACCTCCCGCCCAGGTCCCTGGCCCTCTTCCGAGAGGTGTCCATAGCGCTCCGAGTGCATCTTGTTCCAGACAGGAACGAAGATGGGTTCTACTGCACAGTGACAAATTCAAAGCATTTTTCCACCGAGATTCGAATGAAAACTCCGGAAGCCTGACACCACCATGATTTGTTAACCTGACATCGCCTCTCTATGCATTGAACACATTTTAATTAAAATCTCAGGAGTGATTAGAGAGCCCTTTCATTGTGCACCTCTGGGCTCTTCCAGGTCCCTGTGCATCTCATCTCAAGTTCTTTTCACAACAGGGACAAAGGCTCAAGAATGGGCCCTAAAAAACTGGGAGTGGAGGCCGGCTGGTGTGGCTCAGTGGTTGAGCATCGACCCATGCACCAGGAGTTCTCTGGTTCGATTCCCGGTCAGGGCACTTGCCCAGGTTGTGGGCCCAATCCCCAGTGGGGGGCGTGCAGGAGGCAGCCACTCAATGTTCTCTCTCATCGATGTCTCTATCTCTCTCCCTCTCCCTTCCTATATCTCTAAAATCAATAAAGAAAAAATTTTTTAAAAAAGATTGGGAGTGCGGTCCCCGACAGCCCAAGCAAGCACAGCCTGTTGGAGTGGAGGGAACCTCAGGGAGCACAGGAAAGTCCCAGCCGCACCCGGCACCCCACCCACTTCCTGTGAGGAAACTGAGACCAGCACTTTCGGCCCTCAGCAGATCCCAGCGGCACTGCCCCCACCCTCCCACCATCCTGGGCTCACCCTCAGGGCCGGCAGGGAGCTGACTTGGTCTATGGTCAGGGTCGCCTCCTTGTAGTACTTCCCAGGGGGGCAGAGCTTCAGGAAGGTGTCGTGGATGCTGAGAAGAGAGACGTGATGGGCTGGGGAGCAGAAGCCAGCAAGCACCACCCCCGACCGTGCCCTCTCGGGAGGAAAGGGACTCAGGACTGATTGACACGGAAAAGGCAGTTATAAATCATTCCACCCTTCCAGAAACATCCTTGAGACTCGGGGGATGCAAAGATGAGCCCGGCAGGAGGCAAGGTGCGTGAATGTGCTCTGTAGCCTGGAACACACGCCACAAGCATCAGTCACAGGGAGTCAGAGCTGGAAGGGCCTTCTGTCATCCTGAAGTCCAGTCTCTCCCTTACGGATGGTGGAACAGTAGGGCCTTGCCTGGGGGAGCCAGCATCTGCCTAGGCCCCCCTTTAGCCCAGAGAAAAGAGGTCCCTCTGTGGTGTGGCCGAGGCGGGGTTAGAACCCAGCTGCCCAGAGTCAGCAAACTACACGGCTGCCCCAGGCCCAGCAAGCCGGTTCCACACACGGGGGACTGAGGAGTCGTCCTAGCTGATGCTGTAATCAGTGTCTGACTGTGGGCCCCACACTGGTCCAGGGCATTTTGTTTTTGAGTGACAGGCAGAAGATGACAAGCTGTGTGACTGCTGAGAAGAGAACAGTGCCAGGCCCTGAGAGGACAGATCATATCCTCCGGTCTCCCACCCATGTTCGTGGAGACAGACGACATCAGTCTTGTAAGGGGCCCTGAACCGTCACCAGAGACTTTACTCTGACAAGTTTGGGAGGGAGCCAAAAAGCGGGATGTAGGCTGGGTGCAGGGAGCCGGTCTCCAGGAAAGAACTGGGGACACTGCAGGCCGGCAAGGAGAGGAAGCATCCTGCAAGGGAAGGGCTGTGGGAGTCGTCTGCCCCGCTCAAAGGAGTACTTACCGCTGTCATTGTTAGAATGCAGGTGGGAGGTGATAATAAAAAGCAAACTGACTTTCAGGACATTGTATTAATTTTTAAGAATTTTCTGAGGCCATGTACCATTTGGCTGGTGCCCGGGGCAGACTGCGCCCACTGTCCCTCATCAAGGTTCCCCACCGGGAGTGCCTGCTGCATGGTGCCAGCTCTCAGGGACATTTTTCATGGAACCTGCATGACAGTCTTGCAAGGACAGGACCATTATCTCTAGTGGCAGATGAGAAAACTGAGGCTCAAGAAGGTAAAATAACCTACCTAAGGTCACACAGTGGTAACAGTGAAAGCCGGAGCTGCAGACACCCCCGCTCTTTCCCCGGGAGCCCAGAAAAACGATGTGTCAGGATGGCTGAGGGAGACAGAAGGAGCCTCTCCTGCCCCTGAAACCCTCCTCCCGTCGACCCAGCTCCCTGTGCTGGGTGCACTCAAGCACATTGTCTCGTGGAATCTTTCCAACAACCTCTGGGAGAGACACAGGGGCGATAAAGATCTATAGATGGGTAAACCGAGGCACAGAGAGTTTAAGGAATATGCCCAAGGTCAGACAGCTTGGAAGGGATGGAGCAAGGTCTGAACCCTAAACCAGGTTCTTCGGGCTCTGCTGTCCACCCCTAAAGTGTTCATCCCCACCCAGGTGAGAGACTCGAAGCCCCACCCCCCTGGAGAGGCTTCTGGGGACGGGGCGCTGTGGGGAGGGCCCTGCCTGGCCTCATGCCTTCCCAGGCAGCCGAGTGGGTAGGCTGCCTGCACATGAATCGTGGCTGCGTCTCAGCTGCCATAGAATGTTCTCCTCCTCCAAATATGGATCAGCCAGCTCTAAGTGGAGCTCTGAATTAATCACTAATGGACTCAAAGTCATTTAAAAAACTCGCACACTCAGCCTGCCAGAAATCCTGCAGGCAGGCTGTGGCTCCTTGCACACCTAGCCCAGACACGGGGAGGGGCTGTCTGCGCTCGGAGAGGAGGGCGCCAGCTCCGCTGTGCACACTCAGGGGCCCTTGAACCTGCCACGCCTCCTCTCAGGCCTCAGTTTCCCCTGTGTGAGATGAGTCTCAGTGATCCTCTCTCCCCCCAGCTCCCACCAGTTCTGTGGCTGTTTCTGTAGCTCTCTCTGTTCACCGCTTGCCTCTGAGGCCCCCTACATTTAGTGGTTTTCAACCCTCATCAGAATCACGTAGGGGTTGTGAAAGGATCTGTGTCCACCCCTAGGGATGTTTCAGTCGAGGCTGGGGTGGGGCCCAGGCACCTGTAGGTTCTATAAGCCTCTATGTTTCTATGCTACAGAACACAGCTCCAGGGCAGGCCTCGATTTCCAATCCTCCAGGCCCTTCCTGGGCAGGTGACCTGGGCCATGGGGTCAACAGTCCTTTGCCCATGGTACAGCCTGCTGGTATTTTATAAATAGCCCTATCTTTAGCCTGAAAACTTCTAGTCCCATGATCAGCTACTTCCAAGCTGTGTGACTTGGGCAAATCATTTCGCTGAGCCAGTTTCCTCATTTGCAAAAAGGGGATAATAATACTATGAAAAGAACAATGGCCACACACTCAGCATTGACCCTTGTGCTGGGCACTGCTCTAGCTCCTGTCGTGGGTTGGACCATCTCATTGTCCTAC
This sequence comes from Tadarida brasiliensis, assembly GCA_030848825.1. NCBI lineage: Eukaryota > Metazoa > Chordata > Mammalia > Chiroptera > Molossidae > Tadarida > Tadarida brasiliensis. Next base: position 62,920,402 of record CM061270.1, on the reverse strand, counting down.
TAACACCCGTGTGAGGGTGGGTTCCATTACTCCTATATCACACTTTTTTTTATAAGTGTGGAAACTGAGGCTCAGGGAAGGTAAGAAACTCACCCACAGTCACACAGCCAGGAAGTGACAGAGCTGAACCTCGGACCCAGGTCTTTGGTTTCCAGAGTGCAAACCCGTCACCACGCCACCTGCTGACCGTCTGGTGTTACAGGTAGACCAGGAGCTAATGGCCAGGACAGGACCGGGAGACTGGAAAAGTCTCCATCTCAATGACTAGAAATTTCTCCTATGGTTTATTCCTATTAGTTGGATAAGCTCTTTGTGCATAAATTTTTAATATAACATAATTTGTAAAACTGAAAAACCATAAACAACTTCAGTGTACATTATAGGGGGTTGGTAAAATGAATTATTGTTCTTTCATAGGAAGGAATGCTCCATAGCCATTAAAAAAGAATAAGGCAGCCCTGGCCGGTGTGGCTCAGTGGCTAGAGTGTCGGTCACCGAAGGGTCATGGGTTCGATTCCCAGTCGAGGGCATGTACCTGGGTTGCAGGTTCGATCCCTGGCCCTGGTCAGAGCTCTAGTGGGAGGCAATCAGTCAATGTGTCTCTCTCACATCGATGTTTCTCTTTCTCTCTCTCTGTCTCTCTCTCTTCCCCTCCCTTTCTCCCACTCTCAGTAAAAATCAATGGAAAAAATTATCCTCTAGTGAGGATTAACCAAAAAAAAAAAAAAAAAAAAAAAAGAGGCAGATCTCATGTGCTTTAAATAAAACTAACCAAGATGAAAACTTTAAAAAAAAAGATCCGGAACAGTATGAATGCTATACTATAAATGGGTAAATGCCACGGTATGAATGGGATACACTTTCTGAAGGCTGTATGTGTAGGTCTGCCTCTGAAGGAGTCTTCAGGAAGCTACATGAGAAACTGACTGAGCAGTGGCCACCTTTGGGGACAAAGCCTGGGAAAACAGGAGGGAAGCATTTACTTTTTATTTAGAATTTTCTATGCTATTTGAATTTTCTAGCCATGCTCACATATTACATTTTAAAATTGTATTTTATTTTTATTCAAGAGTTACTTTTCAGAAAATCTCATTAGGGTAGTAGGATATGAGTCATTTGGAGTTTTGTCATATTTTTTTCTATATTTAAAAAAATGAGTGAGTTTTAATTTTAAAAGAAAACTAATGTACACCCGTGACCGGCCCTGGTCTCCATAGCTCCATGTGTCCTGGCCGTCCCTCAGTCCCCACTGGTGCCTGGGGAGTCTCATGCTTGTGGCAAAGTCATTGCTGGTCTGGGGCTCTGAGTGGGAAGTGTGGCTCTCAGGCTGGACATCGTGGCTGGAGAGAGTGAGTCCAAGCAGGGACAACGAAGGGAGAGGGTCCCAGTCCTGAGGGTCTAAAAGTGGTCTCCTCTCTCCAGCCTCAGCCCAGCCCGTGTCTTCGTGAGCTCATTTATCCATCTAACAAGTTTTGTTGAGCACCTGGCTTGGGCGGAGCACTCCCCCATCTCTCATGCCTTCCGCTCCCTCTGCGATCCCATGAGGGGATTGGTGGGTGTCTGCCTGGAGCCTTCCCCACTGGACAGAAACCTGCCCAAGAACAGGGACTGCCCTGCTCACCATTACACCCCCAGGGTAATCACGGTGTCTGCCCCATACCAGGCATTGAAGAGAGGCTTAGGGGAGGGGGCCTAGGAGAGATGCATTTGACACATCAGGTTACCCAGCCAGTGAATGGTCCAAACAAGCTTCAGACCTGTTTCCCGAGTCCTTCCTCCTTTTCCTCATTATCCCAAGGAGGCCCTCTCCACCTCTGGAAATCTATGAAGAAACCCTGCCTTGGATCCCATAGCAACCTGAAGGTTGACATCTCCCCCATCTCCAGTCAGGCCTGGGAATCATGACCTCAAGCCCTTGGGGTCTCCACTGCTCCACGCAGCCTCATCTCCAGGGCGCTGTAGCTCTGAGCAGGGACCACACTCAGGGACCAGAGCAAGATTCCAGCTCAGGGGAGGGCAGGGGCTCCGCTACTCACCACAGGATTTCATTTCTGGTCAGGAAGGTCAGGGCCTACAACAAACCACAGAGAGGTGACCTGCACCCTCCAGCCAGCCCTGCCCTGGCCTCCCGCGGAGTGGGGGCTTCCGGGGCTCGGGTGGAAAAGCACACGCTCTCATCCCACAGCCAGGGAAATGGAGGCGCCCCAGCTCTCTGCAGTGGGTGCCTGAGGTGGTAGCTGGGGAGGAAACGGTGCCCTTCCTCCTCCCCTGTCTCTGATGGTCTTGGGAAGGAGTGTGTTGGCACAGATCAGGAGAGAGAATCAGAGACAAGACTAAAAGTGGGCTGTGGAGCGGGAGAAAGAGGGGGCGGAGGCCTCGGAGATGTGGAATGGGCCTTAGCAAAGGCCAGGGCCACCGCTACTCTGACGGGTAACTCGAGCTCCAGGAAGCGTTTTCCCACCCACTCACCTGCCGCAGGAAGCTCCCACCTCTGCCCAGAATCTCCAGCCTGATCTACCCACCTGGTATTCTTCCAGGTCCTCCCAATGTATCTGGTACCTCAAGCATTGTCCCATGCCAGCCACTCCTTTCTCTCTGCTGGCAGCAGAACCTTTGTCCCAAGGGCTCACCAGTTTGTGTGACGAGGTGATCTGGTTGCCATGGTGACCTACATTCTACCTTCTGCCCATTCTACCTAAGCTTCTGAGTGGGCAAAGGAATGGGTTCTTTTGGTTCCTGAGGCTAATAGACACCACCCCCTAAACAACAGGCAGAAAGGCAGCCCAGTAGCAGGGTTGCATGTCATACTGTTGGCTCAGGAGTCACACTGCCTGGGTTCAAATCCCAGATCTGCCCATGCTAACAAGACATGTGACCTTGAGCAAGTTACTCAACCTCTCTTTGTCTTAGTTTCCTCGACTGTAAAATGGGGATGACGATCATGGGATGTTGTGAGGATTGAGTGCTCAACCATGTCCTAAGCACTGTACCAGCTGTGGGGACAAAAAAGTGAGTATGCATAGAAGTGGCCCAAAGAGCACCCAAAGGGCACTCCACCCCATCAGTCAGGGTCCCTGCAGGAGCAGAGGGTACATTCAAATTAAGATAATTTGGAGAGGGTCTATAAAAGGAACTTTATGGAACTCTCCACAGAGCAAGGTCAGGGTGTAGAGAAACTGCCCGGGACAGTGCAGAACCCTGGGTCAGTACCACAGAGTTGCTACCAGTCCTGGCCCAACACACAGGGATCCGTACCCCAGCATCACTCCGCTTATCTCCGCGGGGACCAAGTGCAGGCTGGAGAATGAACCTGGAGAGACACCGAAGTCCAGCACAGCATCAGTGTTACAGGCCAGCAGAAACTCCCCCACGTCATCTCCCTGCTCCTGCCTCCAGGGTGGTCTGCACGCCCACCCTCACTGTGCTGGTGCGGGTTTCCTGGTTCTACCCAGGTCCTTCCACACGCTCTCCTAGGCAAACATCCCAAGGGCTTTCTGTTGGAGCTCATCTGTGTCTGTGGAAATCAGCTCCTCAGTTTTCTTCATCTATCCTTCCCGGAGATAGAGCCTGGCAGAAGAAACCCAGGAGCCCTCAGTCCCTCACTGACTTGGCAAACACAGGTGGAGTACCTACAGTGTGCCAGGAGCCAGGCTTGGCCCTGGGGAGACATGAGTGGCTGTGGTCTTGGCCCTTAAGAAAAGGATACTTGCCACACAAATACACACACACACACACACACACACACACACACACACACACACACACAACCAGGGAGATTGAGCAGATGTCCTCAGAGGCATAATAGTATACTTATGAGTGTTTAGAAGAGGTGAGACCACTGGGCAGGAAGTCTTTGCATAGGTGGTGGCATTTAAGTGGTTGTGATAAGGTCGTGGTTAAGAATATGGGCTGGCTACATCACCGTGGGCAAGTCATAAAACCACTCTAAGCCTCGGTTCCCTCATCTATAACATGGGAATGATAAATCTCTACTTTATAAGATTAATGCAAGGATAAAATAAAATGTCATATTTATTTAGCTCTTCTTTAGCAAGGTACTGGGCACATAATGAGTTCTCAATAAAGAGTAAGTAATATTATTACTTTTTAGAGTTAGGCTTGGAAGAAGGGTAGAGTATTAGCAAGCAAAGTCAGTAATTAAATCCCATCTTCTGCTAAGCCCTTTGAGCTTTAACCAGCATTTATTGAGTAGCTTCTCTCTGCCAGCTGTGCCCATTGAAGCTGTCTCTTGTCATGCTCACAGAGGTCTGTGAGGTCGGCAGGGTACCACTCCTGCTGGTGAGGTTCAGTGATGCCGTGGATCCACCAGGTGAGTGGGCAAGAGGGGATCCACGCCTGGATTGCAGGTGCAGGCCTGGGGATTCCCACAGCATGGAGTGGGAGCCAGATGACCTCCTTCTCAAGTCTTACTCAGTCCTCCTGTTACAGTGGCAGTGTGGCAAAGGCTGGTGGGTGCCTTTGGCACCCTGTTGACACTCGCTAAAAGGAAACAAACTAGAGAACATCCCTGCAGCTCAGAGCTTTTAGCTATTTATTCAGTAACTGCTTACTGAGGTCGGCAGAGGAGACAGAGTGAATGAGACAAGGCCCTGCCCTCATGGAGCCAGACACACACAGGAAAAGCAGCATCCCTTGGACAGTGATAAGGGCCATGAAAACAATAAAGCAAAGAGGGAGAGGGAGCGGGGCTGGAGAGGCTTCCTGAGGAGGCAACATTTGAATGGAGACCTGAGGGACAAGGAGAGGTGAGCCAGGCCAAGTAGGGAGAGTATTTCAAACCCAGAAGACAAGAGCATCCAGCCAGAATTTAATAACACTGTTTGGTTTTCCCTATATTTGTTTACATACTTCCATGTTGAAAATGATGCAGGTTTGCCATTTATAACTGTGATGTAAAGTTTCCTTTATAAATATATCTGTTTACTGAAAAGAAATAGGAGCACATATAAAGAAAAATGTTCAGTAAATAATTATACAGGTGGTGAAGGAATATGCCAGAAATCACAAACGTGTGTGTGTGTGTGTGTGTGTGTGTGTGTGTGTGTGTGTGTCTCACCTCACACAGGTAACCAAGGTCTGAAAACTCTGCCACCCTCATCTCTCCTTTAGTTTTATCCCCCCACATGCCCCCCAACTCCAGCCCACGGCTGCCCCACCTCACACACAGTTTCTGTGATTTCATCCAAGAAAGAGTTTTTATTGGTTCTTGAAAAAAAATAGTAGCAATAAGAATATCACCTTACATTTGCATATCCCTTTGTAATTCCAAAATGCTTTTCTGTGTATCATCTCATTTACCCAAGAAATAAAAGTCTATGCTCCTTAAAAGAAAAGAAACAAAGAGAAATTCCCACCCCCATATGATCCTTCCAATACACAAAACAACTAACATCCCTGCCCCCCCCATCCAAACTCCTCTTCAGCAGGGGTTTTGAAAGGGTGCAGTTGAGCAGCGGTGGGCACAGGCCTGCCCCCATAGTTCTCGCCCTTCCTCCCCAGGTCTGCCCCTGCCCGAACCCTCCTGCATGATGGAATGTGCTCTTTGCAAAGTTTCTGTCACCATGCAATGAACTCTACCAACTGTTCAAACTGCAACCCCTACTCCACCCTGGAGTTAGATGTCTCTCAAAAAGGCCTGGGGGAAAAACACAAAACCTTGTATCAGGAATATGTAAAGAACTCTTATAACGCAACACTAAAAAGACACATAGCCCACCTAAAAAAAAAAAAAAAAGCAACGGATTTGAACAGACATTTCTCCAGAGAAGATATACAAATGGCCAATGAGCACGTGAAAAGATGCTTATCATCACTAACCATCAGGGAGACACAAATCAAAACTACAGTGAGACACCACTGCATACCCACTAGGATGGCCAAAGTGAAAAATGCAGTTAGTGTTGGGAGGACGCAGAGAAATCGGAACCCTCATACACTGCTGGTGGGAATGTTAAATGGTGTAGCCACTTTAGAAAAGGGTTTGGCAGTTTCTCAAAATGTTAAGCGGAGTTATCATATGTTAAAAATAAGACAACAGGCCCAAGATGGAGTCACTTCTGCTAAGCCCCACATCATCAAACTTAATTACAGCTTTGGCTCTCCCAGAAATGGAATCTTAAAACTAGTCAATCAGGAATCACCTAATTAGCACTAGTGAGGTCATCTGCCTGATAGATCCCTGCCACCCCCTAAAGGAAGATGACCTTGCCACAACCAATCTGTTTTTTTGCTAATATAACTTCCTTGTTCCCGCCCCTTTCTGTCTATAAAAGTCTTTCATTTTTGTACAGATCCCTGCAACTTCTATCTGCTAGATTAGATGCTGTCCGATTTATGAATTGTTGAATAAAGCTAATAAGATCCTTAAAATTTACTCTGATGAATTTTGTTATTTAACACATATGACCCTACAATTCCAATGCCTGCGTATATAACCAAGAGAATTGAGAGCATTTGTCCACATAGAAACTTGTACATGAATGTTCATAGCATCCCGGCTGACTGGAACGAAAAGGACAAAAGGACTGGCCTTCTGGTCTTGGGGACAGGGGATGAAGAAGACAGTGAAGACGCCAGACTGTCATGAGCTCACTACCCAAGGAGGCAGGTGCAGGGGTGCTCAGAAACACCCCTGGGTGCTGAGAATCTCAGTGCCTGAGTCATGCTTCCTTAAGCCCACTGTGGGAGGGTCAGGGCTGCACACTCTAGAAGTCTGCCTTGTACTCTTGGCTGCTTCCAGCATGGTGCAAGCAAAGATGCCCTAGTGGCAGCAGAGTCATGAGTAAGGCAGGGCTCCTCGCTTCCCTGGCCATGCGAGGGACCCTGAAGTTCCCACATGCCCCAGGGAGTGGATCAGAGGGGCTGAGAGCTCAAGCAAAGGCCTGGCCAGGATGAAGAGGCACTGTCCATAGAAAGGAGTACGGTTCAGATGGACAAACTTCAGAGGAGGGGGTCGGGGGAGAGGGATGAGATGAACCAAAGAACTTCTGTGCATGTATGCATAACCAATGGACATAGACAACAATGCTGGGGGGCGGGGAGGATGGGGGGGAGGGTGACTAGGAGGGGAAAAGGAGAAACATCTGTAACAAAAATAAATTAATAAAAATTGCAAAAAAAAGAGGCACTCTCCCAGTGACAAATGGGACAACACAGACTCCCAAGGTGCGTGTCAGCACATGGTCCTTAAGGCCAGGTGTGACTGTCATGCCTTGTTAGACCCCAGCAAAAATGCACAGAACAAGCATGGATCTAAGGATACCTCCCCGTGGCCAGGGAAGCCTCGTGCATGCTGCCAGATGGTGGCTTGAACTAGAGAAGGGGGTACAGAATCTGAAACACTGAACGTTTACGCAGAGGGACTAGCTCATCCAAATAGACTGTTTAAACCAATTCTTCAGTTTCCCATTTACATCGCCTGGGGGAGAGTAGGTCTGTTATGGCGGGGAGCTAGAAACAGTAAATCTCCCATAGATGGCACATTTAAATGGGAAAGAAATCATTCAACTTGGAAGACACTGGAGCATTATTAATGGCAAGTCTAGAGGGTGGGAGCTTGGGATGAACATCTAAGTAGTTTTAGAGAATAAGCTGTCTTCTCTTTGCACACACCAAGGAAAGACTGCATGGCTAGGCCAGGAGAACTCTGAGGAAAGAGTAGCTAGAGGGGCCTGGGAAGCCAGAGAGGGCTGATCAAGGGGCCCTGGTGACCCTCACAAGCCAGACAAGCAGGCTAGCCTGGACACGGACAGTAGGGGGAGGAGGAAAGGGTAGGAAATTCTGTCCAGGCACACCCCACACCAACCACTGCCTTCAAGCACTATGGCTGCTTACCACGCAGCACATCACCGGCCCGGATTGCACCAGACACACCTCGGTTCAGCTCGAGGGTGGCTTCCCTGCCTCTGAATCTGGTCCTGGGATGAGGGTGAGGATGGACTTATGTTTGGAAGAGACTGAGTCTCCTGACAGATGAGGGGGGCTCCCTAGGCAGTGGTGGGAAGCGGTAGATACACTGAGGGAAAAAGTGAGGTTTTGCTCAGTGGTTAGAGCGACGGCCTGCGGACCAATGAGTCGCGGGTTCGATTCCGGCCAAGGGCACGTACCTTGGTTGTGATTCGTCCCCAGCACTGGTTGGGGTTGTGCGGGAGGCAGCCACTCGATGTGTCCCTCTCATGTCGATCCCTCTCTCTCTCTCTCTCTCTCTCTCTCTCTCTCTCTCTCTCTCTCTCTCCCTCTCTCTCCCTCTCACTCTGTCTGAACAAAAATGGAAAAAAAGTCCTTGGGTGAGAATAAAAAATTTTTTTAAAAAGTAAGTCTGACGCTAACTACCTCGAGTTAGTGCAGACTTCACAGGTCAAGGGCATAGTCTTCCGCAAGACTCCCCTCACTTCAGACACCAGCCACAAGTTCTGGGGTTCTCAGGCTACCTGTACTTCTCACCAAGTGGCCACTACCCCTCAGGTTTGATAATTCAATGGAACAACTCACAGAACTCAGGAAAGCACTATACTTAGGACTACAAACAAATCAGAACCAGTCAAATGAAGAGACGCAGAGCATGAGGTCCCAGAGGGTCTCAAATGTGAAGCTTCCATATCCTCAGGAGGTGTCATTCTCCTGGACCAGCAATGTGTGACACTGACTAGGAAGAGCTCACCTGAGCAGTGGTGTCTAGAGTTTTTATTGGGGTTTCATTATGTCAACGTTATTGACTGAATCACTTGTCCTGTGATTGAGTGTCGTCTCCAGCCCCCTTCCCTCCCCAGAAGTTGAGCTGATATCATCTGTCTCAAAACCCCAACCTTCTAACAACAAGGTTGGCCTCATCCTGAGTAATCTCTTCAGCGTGGACTCAGACAAGGTCTGAGCTGCCCACTTGAATAACAAGGACATTCCTACCACTTGGGAAGGCCCAAGGATTTAGAGGTGACCTCCTGTGAGCCAGGGACTTAAGACACCCAAATTCTTTATTACTCAGCACTAGGAAATCTGGGGGTGGAATGGGGTACAGTTAGAGAAACAAAGACCTAGAACCAACCTTTTGAGAAGGACGAGACCCTTTTCTCTCCAGAGGAGACTGATATTTCTTTGAGGATTAAAAGATTCAGCCAGAGGTAAAACATGGGCAGGTAATATCTTAAAATTTAAATCTTTGTGTTTTTTCCACCTTCTCATAAGAGACCTTTTATTCCCTTTAGTCTCCCATTCACGTTGCCTGGGGGAAAGTAGAATTGGTATAGCAGAGGAAAAGAGCCAGAAGCTGCCAACGTTCCTTTTTTTTAATTAAAAAAATCAAACGTGTGAGAATCCATGGGAAAGCTGAGGGAAGCAGGGTCCCGGGTTTATAGAAGGACAGTGAGGAAACACTGTGCCACTGAGGAAGCGGGCGAGGGTCTCTGACTGGGAGCACTGCCAGGCCTGGGGCGCCTGAGCCTGTAGTCAGAACCTTGTTAACCTTGGGGAGCATCACTGGATGCCCAGCGGGAGGAGCCACATGAACGACCAGCGTCCTCATTGTGGATCCAGCCCAACCGTTACTCAAGGATGGCCCAGCAGAATGACAGTTTGTTTCCCAAGGCTCTGCTAGGCCCCCTTTGAATTGCCCAGGTAGACAGACACCCCTCAGCCCATTTTCAAAAAGCCAAAAAGCTCCACAAAATGTGGATGGAGTTTGGGGGGTCTCAAACTCATGGGGACGAGAACTGGTGGGGTGCAGGAGGAAAGCTCCAGTGCCCTTTGTTGCGTGATGGGGGCTGGGTTGTGTTGTCCCTGCCCCGTTGTGACTTGTATCTGATGCCCTGGTCCCACCATGACTTCAGGCACTCCTGTGAGGACAGGTCTGAGTGTGGTCCAGCTCAGAGTGCTGCCTTAAGGATTCTCTCTGCAATGTCTGCCCCAGGACTTCTCTACCAAGAAGCCTCCTCATTCTATGAGTGAGCACAGCCCAGAAGATCAGGGTGACACTCCCGGAGGTGGGCGCTGGTGGGAAAGAGCAGCCGCTCTAGGAGGGTCTGTGGCTTCTCAGCAGGACTCAGGAGGTCCTGGCTCTTCAAGACAGAAGTGGTTGGACACTGTCCCCTAGCTTGGCTTCTCTTTCCCCACCCCTCTCCCCAGCCCCTCACTCCTGCTCCCTGGGACCAGTTCTTAAGTAAATCACCTACACAAAAGTCCTGGCGTCTGTCCTGCTTTCATGTGGCAGCTGGCTGGGGCACCCACAGCATTGCTAGGAGCCTCTGGGGTGCTGCCCTGCTACTTGGCTTTCTGATTGGAGCAGTCCTGGAGTTTTAGTTCTAAATTTCCAAGGCAAACCTTAAAGATCATCTCATTGGACCCCTATATTTTGCACGTGAGCCCAAGAGGAAACTTGCCTGAGACCATGTGGGGACGTGACGGCAGAGCTGGGTCTGGAACCCCACTCGTTCCCTCATCTCCTCCCTCCCAACAGGCTTCTAAAAGCTGCTCGCTGTAGGTCACCAAGCCGGTTTAATGAGATCCTATCTGTGGAAATGCCTCGTAAAGTGTGAAGCATTTATAAATATGCCATGTGTCATGATTTGTGCCAGACCTGGGACTGGAACCCAGATCTGCTGACTCCCGGCCAGTGCATTAAACCCGGCAATAAGGAGAGTGCATTAGACAGCAATTTGGGATTCCTTATTTTATAGTTACATCTCAGACACTGGCTTACTATAAACCCCATCCCTCTATCTCTCGCTGGGGAGCACTCCCTGTCACTTTCCGCCAGGTGGCTGGGGTCAGGGGTGGCTGTTGTCCTTGTCAATCTTTCGTTCACTTATTCAAATTTTCTAAGATGTCCCAGGCACTTTGCTAGTGCTGGGGATATGGTGGTGACCAAGACAAACAAGGAGATTAGAGTCTAGTAGGGAAGAAATATACTCAGCAAACACTTAATTGCATCATTTCAACGTACTGAGTGTTATCAGCAGAGGGCAGGATGCAATGACAGCGAGCCCACACCTAACCAACACTGGGGGTCAAGGAAGCTCCTCTGACGAGGGGACATCTAGCTGAGACCTGAAGGATGAACAGGAAAGAGGCAGACACGAGAAGAAGGGGGTTCCCTGGCAGGAAAAGAGCACGCTTATAGGACCCAGCGGCCAGAAGGAACTCGAAATGCTGACCCTAAGAATGAACTGTGTGTCAAGGACAAGAGTCAGGCAAGCCAAGACGGGGAGGGGCTTGGGCTCCTTGAGGGTTTATCTTCAAAGCTTACTTAAAAGCAATGGACGTCATTGAGGGTGTTATGCAGAGCAATGACATAATCGGATTTTTGTTTTCCAGGGGTCATTTTGTTCACAGGGTAGCTGGCGAACATGTTGGAAAGGGGCCAGCCTGGCTTTGGGGAGGAATGTGAGGAGACTACCAAATAACGGAGGGAAGGGGAGCGGTCGCTGGGCCGGGGCTGTGGCGGTGAGAGGAGAACACTGGATGAGTTCATATGACATTGTAAGGTGGAATCAGCAACACAGGGAGGTTGGAGGTAGGAGGGGAAGGAGAGGGAATTGTCACTGGTCACCCTTGGGTTTCTGACATAGACAGCGGGGCGATGGAGGGGATGCGTCTTCCTGAGCTGGCAGCCTGGGGAAGGGACCGCTTTGGGGGGAAGAACAAGATTTTGGATGTGTTGAGTTTCTGTGCAGCAGTCACGTGGAGAGGGGACGTGGCCGTGGGATGGGGGGACTGAGAGCTCAGGGCAGAGCTCTGGACTGGAGGCAGACATCTGGAAATGTCCAGGCATAGGTGATATTTAAAGCCCTGGAGATCAGCCAGGGATCACAGAGGTGATGGAGACAAGGTTCCTGCCTTCAGGGAGCTTACATTCCAATGGAGTGGGTAGAGGATGCCCCTTCTGGTGATGTCAGAGTAGCTCATTAGAGACCAGTCCTCTCACTAACAATAAGCGGAACCAAATCCTAAAGACATCTGTTCAGGCAGCCAGGATATGAGAGGTCAGGATCCCAGAAAGACAAGGAGCATATGGAGGTGACATTCGGTGCTATTCTTCCCCTGAAGGTATCGCTGATTCGTGAGTGGCAAGGGGCGAAGAGAACCAAGCCAAGGTGCTGGTATAAGAAGCTGAAAACTTGAGCTGGGGATTTTGGCAATCTCATGGGGTGGGAGACAAAGTTGCAGTGCAGAATTCCCAGGCAAGCAGGACCTGAGGGCCAAGATGTCTGGGAGAAGAGAAGCACATTAGGTTGAAAATTCCAGGACCCTTTCCCTGAAGCACCTGCTGATTTATAAGCAGCACTCGCCAGAGCAGTGAAGGGCTGAGCAGAAAGCACAGCTGAGAGACCCAGAAGTGAGCAGAGGCTTTGGAAGTTAGATGGGGCTGGGGAAACAAACTTGGAATCAAAGACCCACCGAAGAGCACAGGCCCTAGAACACAACCCAGATCACACTGAGAATCCTGGAGGGCGAGGTGCCGGGAGGAAGGCTGAGCTGGAAGCAGCTGCCTCCACAGTCAGACAGCCAGGAGCAGGGCGGCTCCACGCCAGACTGGACCCCAATCCAGAACTGGGACGGCCTTCCAGAAAGCCAGAGTAAACCCTCCCTGATGAGAAACACATCAGCCAGAGCCCAAGAAGTATCTCCATAATAGAAACAGACCCACGGGTGATCCAGATGTTGCTGTTATTCAATAAAGACTTTCAAATAACTGTGATTAATATGGTCAAGGAAATAGATGACAAGATTTTACCAGAGAACTGGAATCTCTATGCAAAAGAACCAATGGAAATTATAGTGGAATCAGTAGAATTTGAAAATTAATATCCTTGAAGAACAGTTAAAGTTTTTCCAGCAGCCAAGTGGAAGGGTGTCCCAGGGCAGGTAAGTGCACCAGAAAGCCCCACAGGTGGCAGGACAGAAGGTAGGGCTGGTAAGCGACAGCAGCACGCAGTGAAGGAAATCATGGGAGTCTGGTTGAACCACATGATGTTGGAATTTGAATGCTGGATGAAGAAATTGGAGTTCTGGTCTGCAGAGAGTGAACAGTAGTTATGTTTGTCTATGTCTCTGTTTGGGTTTAGTTTGCCTCAGGGTCAACGTAGCAAAATGAGAGTTTTCTCAAACATCAGGAAATACAACATCTACACAAGTACTTAAAGCATTTTTAATTGCTTCTCTATCCTGAAGAGTTTCATCTTTTTGGCTATTTTTGCAAAACTATATAACAAGCCTATATTACAGTTTTAGACTGTAACATTGAACTTTTATTAAACAAATTTTGGTGTTGAGCAAGATCTTTTTGGCTGGTTTGTTTTGTCCTTCCTTTGCTGACCTTGTAAACTACTTAATTGCGAAATATGGTTTGTTTCAGAGTGCCTCTTAACATTGTATTCTTTAAGATCGAGATTTTTCCATTGCATGGGAGACCATTCTAACACACACACAAAGCCCGCCCCTCCTTCCACTTACTTAGAGACATATGGTTTTCATCAGCCACTCTCTCTTCTTGGCAGAAACCATAGCAAGGATTTAAATTTTATTTAGCAAATAGCCCACTCCCCTCACACCAAGCCCTTATTTGCCGGTCTCCCTCTTCTCCTGTCCCTCGTGACTGCACTTGCATCTATTCCTAGGACAGCTCCCAGTCTCCTGTCAGGCAAACCCAATTGATGGAGCTGCCCCACCTGCCAGACCCGACCAGTAGAGCCCTGAAACCAACCCAAAGGCCTGTGGGAGTTGGAACAGATCAAGTTGAGTCTGAGCCATCTCTAGAAGAGAGGGTTCCTGAAACTAGACGAGCTGGCCAGCTGGGAGCTGTTCCTCACTGCTGCAGAGAACAGGCCGCTGATGATCGTGAGGGAACTGGAGGATGCTGACATTTGGGGTGTCCTGACTCTGAGCTGATCCAGTGGGAAAGCCAAGCCCCATCCCCTTGCCACGGGCCCCCCCACTTTCTGTTTCCACCAGGTCTTACCCTTCCTGATATCATTCTGAAGGAGGCAGGAGGTTCCTACCTCAGTCACGTTCTAAGCTGGCAGCAAAGTTTGGTAAGCACCATCTCCCCGACCACCCTTCCTCTGGAGGCTGGCTGAGCCCCATTGATATATAAATGGCCAGAAAGAGGTACCTGAGTGCCAGTAAGACTAGCTCTAAACTAGGTGCTGAGGGACCAGGCTGTCCAGCATCCTCACCATCATCCTATTTATTGCAACAACTGACCATTTCTGCCCCACCCCCCACATACCCTTAATCCATGCACATTTCTCCACCTCCACTGCTGCACCCTAGTCTCAGGCCCCCTCCTCTCTTGCCTGGACCACTGAACTACCCTGCCAGCACATCCCCGATTCCTCTCGGGCTCCCCTTTAGTCCATTTTCCCCACAGAGGCAGAGTGATCTGGCCAGGCCCCCACTGAAAACCTCCTCAGTGGTTTTCCATTGGACTTAGAATAAAATACGGACTCCTCACCATGGCCCTCAAGGCCCTGCCTGTCTCTCGGCCTCATTGAGTGACTGTGCCCCAGCCACACTGGAGTCCCTTCAGTCCCTCGTGACTCCAGCATCCTGGACCTCCAAGGCCAGAAGCGGGCACAGCTCCCTCCCCTCCAGCTCGGGGCTGCACAGCCTCTACCCCTGCAGGCGGGCCTGGCTCCAGGCATAAAATAAACTCCTTCCTAAAAGTAAGATGTCCCCTCCCAGGTGTGGGCTCCAGGTCTCTCAATCTCATCTAGTCCACCCCCTCATTTTTCAGAGGAGGAGACAGAGACCCACTGAAGAGCAGGGGCTGTCCAACAGTTGAAGTGGGTTTATGGCAGAACCGGCCCAGAAGCCTTGGGTCTTGACTCTCAGGCCCATGCTCTTTCCCCTCCCCAGGCCACCTGCTGAGGGACCTCCGGGGGCCCAGGAGGAGTAGAGAGGAGCCAGGTCTGCAGTTTGCGTAGCACTTGGGAGACCACATTCCAGCCTGACCACTCCCTGCAGGGCCGGGACGCAGTGGGGCTCTGATTTAGACAGATGGCATTTCTTGATGCTTCCCATCAGCTGGGTGCTCCAGTGTGTGCTGGGAACTAGCCAGAGCTCACCATTCTTTAACCATGGAGGGCTTAGGGGCCCTGGGTTTGAATCACACACTGGGAGACCCTCAGCCACGTAGAGACAGGAATCCCAGGCAAGCAGCAGGGCTCCTAAGACCTTGCTGGAGGAGGGAGAAGAGGCCTGCCTATGGGTCAAGGCACCCCATGGCTGGTGCTCCAGCTTGGGGCAGCAAGAATTGGGAAATAAAGGCTTAGGCAGTTTCCAGAAGGCTCTTGTATTGGAAGATAGGGCAGAGCTAAGGAGGTGCTGACAAGGGAGGGGTGGGACCAGAGAGGAAAGGATGTGTCAAACTAGGCAGGTGGGGTGATGGAAATATCTCTGGGCTGTAGTTAGACTTGAGCAGCAGGAAAGAAAAAGCTGTAATGTAAACAACCAACAAAATTATTCTAGCATTTCCGCCTTCCAAGGGGGTGGCATAATTCATATCAAAGGGGTGGGGATCTTTATGTGCCTGTAGTCAACTGGGAGAAGGAGTTAAGACGAATAATTTGATTGTGTTAAAGAGAAAAGTAATTTCAAAGCTGGTCCTTAATGTTTTCTGTGCAGGCAGAGCTTGGCCCAGAGGCAGTCTCAGGCAGGGAGTGGGGACAGCTGCTCCACAGGAGAAATCGATGCTGTGAGAGGCTGGCTGGGGGAGTGGGGGAGGGGGGACTGGAAACACGTGGGGGCTGGGCCTCAAGGAAAGATGTCTAATGGGGGGGTGTGGCCAAGGGAATAGCTGATATTCAACTTTAAGGTGTTTTCTGTGCTAAAACTCAATTATGTATAGGAAAAATGTGGTACAGATGCCCTATGCTAGAGCTACTTTGGGGAAATCAAGGAAAAGGATCTATATTTTACATTTGTCTTGACACAGGTAGAGAGACAAAAATAGTCTCAGTGGGCAAAAAGAAAAAAGAAAAAGAGGGGAGATGAAGGAAGAAAGGGAGGAGAGGAGGAAGGGGGGAAGGAAGGAAGGAAGGAAGGAAGGAAGGAAGGAAGGAAGGAAGGAAGGAAGGAAGGAAGGAAGAAAGGGAGGGAGGGAGGGAGGGAGGGAGGGAAGGAGGGAAGGAGGGAGGGAGGGAGGGTGGAAAGAAATTCAATAGAAACCGAGTAAGAAGGATTGGGAACAAATCCCCAGAAGTATTGCAGGAAAGCCTGGGTTTCCCTCTCTTACGGGTTGAGGGTTTGTTTGATCCATTTTTTCTTGGATATTAAAAGGCATAGTGACTCCATAGGGCCATAGGACTTGGGAATTCCCAAAATAGTAGATATTGGGATTTTAATCTTGTGTGTAACTTACTAAGTGATCAGGAAGAAGAAAGAGGACATGTGAGCTTCAGAGCAGTCTGTAAGGGCACTTAAGGAAATTCATCATCTAAGTGTATAAATCTAGGCCCGACCTGTTGAAGGCAGGTCATAGAACCCTTGTAGGATCTGGAAGGACATGGGTTCACTATTTCCTTCTATGCACACACACACACACACACACACACACACACACACACACACACACACAGATTGTGATAAGGACAGGTCTGGCCCAGTGTCTCTCTGTCCCCTTCCTCTTGCTGTTTTTTGAAGCCACCTTTAAATTATGGATTGGCTCACTCACAGACAGTTAAGATGACTGAGTGGTTTCATCTATATTTCAAGACAACTCTGGGATCCTTTTGTCCAGAAATGAGGACATACTCCTTTCTATTTTCCCTCTCAGAAACTGTAGTTGTCCAAGGTGCCGGCCTCTGAGAACTCCCCATGGTAGAGCCAAGTTTCTTCATTCTTTATAGAAATATAGATACCTCAAATCATATATTGCCATGACCAGGGTCCCTCCAAAAGGTCTCCCAGCAACTGACCCACAGGTATCAACCTTATATCTTGACTTCTTCAGAGAAGAGTCCATCATGTACTTTATTGTAATACAACTCTAAGAGAGAAGGTCTCCAGGGATACTAGTGTGGACAAGTCCATCCAGAAGAGGGTGACCATGGTGGGAGGGATCTAGAAGCCATTCAAATGTCAAATAAATTGAGAATATTGATTCTAGGGAAGAACAAATCAGGGAGAATGCACAACTGTTAGTGAAAACTCTAACTTGTAAGTAAGATGAATGCAACAAATTAGATTATTGGTTGTCCAGCATCCTCACCACCACCATATTTATTGCAACAACTGACCAGGGAGCATTGATGGATTGATTATGTAGGACTCAGGAATGGCTGGATCCAGTAGCTCAACAAAGTCCTTGGGTCTCTCTCTCTCTCTCTCTCTCTCTCTCTCTCTCTCTCTCTCTCTCTCTCTCTCTCTCTCTCTCTCTCTCTCTCTCTCTCCTCCAACTGCCTTTCTACTTGGCATTACCCATGGCAGGATCTTGTGCCTCAATCTACAGCCTGAGGGCTCTGTCTCATGCCATCTCTCAAATATATTATTTCCATGTAGCAGGAAGCCTTCTTGGCCACCAGGAGCCCTAAATTCATATCTTATCAGTTTAGAGACCCCCACCAGAAAGAGATGGTCTTCCCTAACAATTGTCGGAAAAGTCCTGGGTTCAACTCACTGGCCCAAATTAGAAGCACAGACCCCTCCCTGAACCAGTATTTGTGGCCAGGAGGTCAGGTGTGTCTGTTGGCCAGGCCTGGGTCACAGGCACACTCCCGTTTTTTGAGAAGATTACAGTCAGCCCTACCCAAATCACATGGAATGGGTGCCCACAGGAAAGAGCAGTTCTACTACTGCAGGAGAATAGAAGAGGTGCTAGGCAAACAAAGACAACAGATGTCCACTACAGCTGTCTGCAAATTTATGAGAGTCTGGGTTATTTTTCTTTCTATATAATGTAAGTTTGATCACATCACCATCTTGCCTAATATCCTTCAGTGGCTCCCCAGGGCCTACAAGATAAAGTCCAGTTCTTTCTAATGGCTTGCAAAGCCCTCCACGCACTGGCTCTGACTCCCACTCAGCTTCACCTCCTCCCGCTCTCCTCCCAGTTCTCTCCTCCACCCCCAGCACCACTGCACCCAGAGCCAGGCAGGCCTCTGTCCCTCCACCAAAGCATGGGCCAGGCTCTCTCCTAATTCTCTAGAACATAGCCAAAGACAAGTTCAAAACATTGCCTGAAATCTTAAGGGGAAAAAAGGAAGTGCATATTAGAAACTACCCCTAGACTGTTTTTAGAAGTGGCTCTGCTGAGAACCTATGCTAACTTCAAAGTTCTTCCCAAGCCCACTGCCCAACTCACCTGCCAGCTGCCTCCATGTGGTCAGGGATGAATCTCCTCACACCACCAGGCATCTGGTAACTATTCCCCTTCCTTGGAGTTCAGGTCTGACGCCCCTACCCCCAACCCAGCTCCTAGAAGTAGTAGTTTTTCCTTCTTGCTCACATCTACGATCTGCCTCTCAAGCCCTCCTGTCCTGCCCCAGAATTTACATCTTCCATACAATGCATTACTGACAATAGGAATATCAAAACAAAATACTTGTCAGGACATCTTTCAAAAGTTGGGATGGTCAGGCTAAAATAGAATCTCATGTGGAACACCAACTCCCAAGTCCAGGTTGGGTTGTGCCAGGCCCCATCTGAGTCACTTACACAGTTGTTCTCTCCAGTCTAAGCTGAAGAAGTGAGCACTTCTCTCTCACATTCTTCTCCGTCTCAGCCATCATCTTGTGCAAACAACTGATCCAGAGAAACACACACTGCTTTTGCAAGAACACACCAATTTCAGGTATAGGGTAGTTTGATTCCAAATTAGGAGATGCTCAGAGATGGAATTCTATACCTGACCTCCTGGCCAATCTAAATAAAACAATGTTCAGAGGCAGAATTCCACAAATTTATTCAATGTATATTACTAAAGGGTATTAACATTTCAGACCAAGAAATCTTATTTAGGGCCCCACCGGTGCTTTCCCATACTCACCAAGAATGATAAGTAGGTCCTTGTTTTCCTTGCTTTATATTAGCATAGCTGAGAGAGCCAACTCCAGTGGTATGATCCAAAACAAAGGAACATCTTCCATAAAGCACATTTTAGTCTCCATCCTGAAAGACAGACAGCTTATAATCCTAAATGGCATTTTCCTCCAGTTTTAGAAAAAACAGCTTATTATAAACTCACTACAAAGTAATTTTATAATTCCAGGACAAAGGACAACAAGGAGAGCAATTGGGTGGAGGCTGATTTCAAAGGTTTGTTATGGGAGACTTACTGATATATCCAATCAAAATCAAAGACTAATTGAATATGGAAATTTCCAAACCTGCTCCAAACACTGAGATTTTGAAAAAAAAAAAAAAAATTATTTTTATTTTAAAACATAGCTAAGCTCAAAAGCAAGAAAAAGAAAAATTCTAAGCACCAGAAATGAAACAGAAACTTATACCCATAGAGAGTCAAAAGGAGCAAACCTCAAAAAGAGTAGAAACAGGCAATAGTGAAATCACCCTACAAGAAGCCTTAATAGCTCAGAGCAGTTACAAGACTGTTGTGAAAAATAACCCCTGCTGAAGATGAACTCACAGACAAATATTATAAAATATACGGGGAAGTCCAATGCCAAGACAGACATTCCACCAGCTTAACAAATGGAATCATTCACACCAGAGGAACTGGAGACTAAAAAATGATCTGAAAAGAACTTTAAGTTCGATGAAGAGTTTACAGAGATAAAGAAAGGCCCATTTAACAGAGTAGAAATTTATGAATTAAGGACAAGAGGATTTACAATCTCTGACTATAATTGTGGGTTTGTTTCTCTTTACAGTTCTGTTTCATTTCATGTATTTTGAAGCTTTCTTATTAGGTGCATATACATTTAGGATTACTGCATTCTTTTTATTAATTGATCTCTTGATCACTATGAAATGATGTTCTTTATTTATGAAAATATTCTTTGCTCTGAAATCTGCTTTGTATAACATGAATATAGCCACTCCAGCTTTCTTTTGATTAGTATTAACATGGTATATCTTTACCCAACTTTTCACTTTTAATCAGTTTATGACTATATTTAAAGTGAGTTTCTTGTAAACAGTATATAGTTGGATCTTGCTTTAAAAAAAATTCAATCTCATAATCTATGCCTTTTAATTGAAGTATTTAAACCATTTACATTTAATGTGATTGTTGATATGATTAAGTTTAAATCTGCCATTTTTCTATTTGTATTCTATGTGTGCTATCTGTTCTTTGTTCTCAATTTCCTTTTTTAAAAATTACCTAATATGTTTTATGATTTTATTTTATCATAGGTCTACTTTATTAATAATGTATCATATGATATTTATTTTATCATAGATCTACCTCATTCTTTTTAATCCCAATATAGTATTTCACAGTCTGGATGTACCATAGCTTATTTATTTATCAATAGAAATTTAAATGTTTTTCAATTTTTAAATATTATAACAAATGTTGTAATTAAAATATTTATGCATGCCTCTTTGTATCTCTGTGAGTATTCTGTAGAATCAAGTCTCAGAAGTGAAACTTCTGGGTTAAAGGATAAGCACTTTTCATTTTGATAGAGTCTGCCAAGTTGCCCTCCAAAAAAGCTGTATCAATTTTTTTCCACCAAGAAATGGCAGTTCCCTAATCCTTGCCAACCCTACACAGAATCAATCTTCTTTTATTATTTTTTTTTTGTCATTCTATTGGGGAGGTTGTCAGTTATTGTTTTTAATTTGCCTGTCTTTGTTTTTTTTATGATAGTAAACATATTGACATATATTTATTGGCCATTTGTACTTCTCCTGTGAATTGTCTATTGTTTTTGGCTGAATTGTGCCCCACACCCCAAATTCATAAGTTGAAGTCCTAACCCCCAGCATCTCAGATGTGACTATATTTGGAGATTGGGGCTTTTGAAGCTGTAATTAAGGTTAAATGAGGTCATGTGGTGGGCCCTAATCCAATGTGACTTTTGTCCTTATAAGAAGAGCAGATTAGCACACAGATTTGTGTGTACAGAAGAAAGACCATGTGAGGACACAGTGAGAAAGCAGCCATCTGCAAGCCAAGTAAAGAGATCTTAGAAGAAATCAAACCTGTCAACACCTGGATCCTGGACTTCTAGCCTCTATAACTGCAATAAAATTAATTTCTATTGTTTAAGCCACCCAATATGTGCTATTTTCTATGGCAGCCCTAGCAAACTAATACTCATATTCATATATATTACCCATTATTCTTCTGGATTGTTTTTTCTTATTGCTTTATAGGAGTTTTTTATATATTATCAATAATAACCTTTTGTCTAGGGTGACTATATAATTTATCATTTATACCAAAACACTCTTGAGAATGACAAATACTAAACCAGATGGGATACTAGGACAATAGGTATAAACCAAAATTGCCCCGAGAAAACTAGAATGTATATTCACCATAATATTGTCTGTTATATTTGCTGCCAAATTTTTTACCAAGTATATTAATTATTTTTAAATTTTTAATAGACTTTATTTTTAGAGCAGTTTTATGCTTATAGAAAAACTGAGCAGAAAGTTCCTCTATTATTAACACCTTGCATTAGTGTGGTAATTTGTTACAATTGATGAACCAATACTGATACATTATTATTAACTAAAATCCATAGTTTACATTAATGTTGGCTCTCTGCTATACAGTTCTATGGGTTTTCACAAATGCATAATGTCATGACATTATCTACCATTAATTACAGTATCATAGAGAGTAGTTTCACTGCCCTAAAAATGTCCTGTAGTCCATCTATTCATCTTTCCCTTTCTCCCCCAGAACCCATGGCAACCACTGATTTGTTTTTTTTACTGTCTCTATAGTTTTTCCCTTTCTAGAATATCATATTGTTGGAATCATACAGTGTGTAGCCTTTTCAGACTGGTTTCTTTCGCTTAACAATACGCATTTAAGTTTCCTCCATGTCCTTTCATAGCTTGATAGCTCCTTTTTTATCACTGAAAAATATTCAACTGTATGGATGCAATTGTAAAGAAACCATAGTTTCTTTATCCCATTACCTACTGAAAGATATCATGGTTGCCTCCAATTATTGGCAATTATGAACAAAGCTGCTATAAATATTTGTGTGACGGTTTTGCATAGAAAAAATTTTCAACTCCTTTGGGTAAATACCTAGGAGCAAGATTGCTGGATTGTATAGTAAGCCTATCTTTAGTTTTTAAAGAAATTGCCTAACTATCTTACAAAGTGGCTATACTATTTGCATCCCTACCAGCAATGAATGAGATCCTGTTTTTTCCACATCCTCGTCAGCATATGATGTTGTTAGTGTTTGGGATTTTAGCCATTCTAATAGATGTACAGTGGTATCTCACTGTTGTTTTCTTCGCAATTCCTTGAAGATGTATAATGTTAAACATCTCATATGTTTATTTGCTATCTGTATGTCTTCTTTGTTGAGGTGTCTGGTCAGATTTTTTTGCAAATTTTTTAATTGGGTTGGTTGTTATTGTTGAGTTTTAAGATTTCTTTGTATATTTTAGATACAAGTCCTTTATGAGATACATCTTTTGCAAAAATGTTTCTCTAGCCTGTGACTTGTCTTTTCATTCTCTTAACAGTATTCTTCAAAGAGCAGAAGTTTTTCATTTTAATGAAGTCCAACTTAGCAATTTTTTTCTTTCGTAGATTGGTGTTATATCTCAAAAATCATTACCAAACCCAAGGTCACCTAGATTTTCTCCTATGTTATCTTCTAAAAATTTTATAATTTTGTATTTTACACTTAAGTCTATGATCCATTTTGAGTTAATTTTTGTGAAGAGTGTAAGGTCTGTGTCTAGATTCACTGTTTTTGCATGTGTATGTCTGATCATTTCAGCATCGTTTGTTGAAAAGACAATCCTTTCTCTATCGCATTGCCTTTACTCCTTTGTTAGAGTATTTTTGACTATATTTGTATAGGTCTATTTGTAGTCTCTTTATTCGGTTCCATTGATCTACTTTGTAAATTAATACCATGTCTTGATCACTTAGCTTTACAATAAGTATTGAAGTCATGTTATCAGTCCTCCAACTTTGATCTTCTTCAGGATCGTGTTGGCTATTCTGGGTCTTTGGCTTTTCGATATGAACTTTTGAATCAGTTTGTTGATATCCACAAAATAAATTGCTGGGATTTTTATTGGGATTGCATTGAATCTATATATCAAGTTGGAAAGAACCAACATTTTAACAATTTTGAGTCTTCCTATCCATGTACATGGAATATTTCTCCATTATTTAGATATTCTTTGATTCCTTTCATCAGCATTTTGTAATCTTCATATATATTTTGCACATATTTCATTAGTAAAAGGTCTGAGCTGGCAGGAGATCACATCTACAATGCAAGACCAATGTAGAGCAAAATGGCTTTATTGCATGCGCCTGAGTACAGTCAGGCTGAGCCGAGAAGGGTTCAGCCTCAAATCAGGGTTGGGGTGTCAGTTATATACTCTACTTTTAGCTTCCGGCAGTTACTCTGTCTGGCCCGTTGTCCACTTTGCAGTAGGACTGGTCTGGTATCTCGTCCGGCATCTGCTGGGTTATCCATTGCCTTGTGGATAATCCAGATAATCCTTATCCATACTCAACAGAAGGCTGAGCAAAGGTCAGGCAAGCAACACAATTTCTACAGTTTCCACCTTTTGAAAACTTTTACCTTTACCCTTTAAAACATTTCTGACCCTTTCAATTAGCTTTATACCTAAGTCTGCTTCTCTTTCTTTCTTTCTCTCTTTCTTTTATGCTAACGTAAATGGTGTTGTGTTTTTAAATGTCAAATTCTAATGATTCATTTTTGGTATATAGAAAAGTAATTATTTTTTCTATATTAATCTTGTATCCTGCAACATTGCTATAATCACTTATTAGTTCCAGGAGTTTTTTATTGATTCATTGTAATCTCTATATAGACAATGACATTATCTGAAAACAAAGACAGTTTTATTTCTTCCTTCCCATTCTGTATATCTTTTCTTTTCTTTTATTGTCCTATTGCATTAGCTAGGTCTTTTAGCACAATGTTCAATAGAACTGGTGAGAGGGGATTTGTCTTGTTCTCAGTTTTAGATGAAAAGCATCTAGTTTCTCACCATTAGACATGCTAGTGTTCATTACTTTTAAACATGGAAATAAATAAAAACTAATTTAAAATATGTCCCCTTGTTTTCTAGATTTTGTGTTTTTCTTAGAAAGGACTTCCTTATTCCAAGGTTATAGAAATATGTCCCTATATTTTCTTCTAATAATTATATAAGTTTGCTTTTTACTTGCACCTCTTTAGTCCATCTGAAATTTATTTTGCATGTGGTATGCGGTAGGGGGTCTGTGGTAAATAGATACTATAGATTGGCTGGGTCAAAATTCACATCAGTGCCCTTCTGGTGTGTCTTCCTATATTTCGGAAACTTCCTTAAAGCTAGGATTCCAGATGCAATGGAGATCCCCCTAGTTGGATGCCTTCAGGATCTGCCACAGCTCCAAGCCAATGACTAAGCATAGAGCGGAACATGGCCATTTCTTTCCCACGTAGAGGGACTCCTCTTATGAGCAATCTTTGTAAGTGGCCAAAACTTTCTCAAAGCTGTATCACAGTCTGAGGTTTTTTCTACCTGATCTTTCTTCCTTCTCCCTTTACGTTCATACATGTCAGACCTATATCACAAGTTTCCCCTGCTACTCCTGCTCCTTCTCCCCTCTATCTTTTATAGGTATTGTCCCAACAAATCTCCTGCCCTTAATACTCCATGTTTGTGTCTACTTCCTAGAAGAACTAAGCAGATACAACTTACATGAAGCTTTGAGCTATACGGAGAAAAAGGCAGCAGAGCCTCCATTTCACTAGCACAGATCCTGGCAGAGGGGGTATGGTTTTGGAACCGTCTCCATGGCAAAAGCATCCTGCTCTCTGGCAGCTTCCAGATTGTAGCAATGACATCTTCAGTGGCTCAGTTCTGCGCTGTGGCTTTAGAAGTTGTTGGTAAGCTCAACCTAAAGTCTTTCTCCAATACTCCCTACGATTCTGGCAACTATATACACCTTCTTTTCATAAATTTCTTTCTGATTAAAATAGCTAAAATAAATTCTCTTTTCAGGAAGTAAAACTATCACCAATATAATATCTAACTAATTTTTTGCCAAGTGGGTAATCCATTGTCCCCAAACCATTCTTGAGTCGTCATTTCTTTCCCAATGATTTAAAATGCCCTTTTAGCATACACTAGATTTCCAAGGATATGTTTGTTTACTCTATTCCGTTGTTTGGATTATCTGTTCTGTATGGAACATATCACTCTGTATGGACCACTTTATAGTAAATGTTTATATGTGGAAGAGCAGTTTCTCCCACATTGTTCTTACTGTGTCAAAATTCTCCTGTTGTGCCTTTTTTGTTTTTCTCTTTTTCTTCTAGATGACTTTTATTTTTTTTTATTTTTTTTTCCATGTTTTGTCCAGATAGACTGGGAGGGAGAGAGAGGAAGAGAGAGAGAGAGAAACATCGATGTGAAAGGGACACATCGAGTGGCTGTCACCCGCACGACCAACCAGGGCCGGGGACAAACTGCAACCGAAGTACATGCCCTTAGCGGGAACCGAACCCGGGTCTCTCTGGACCGCAGGCCGACGCTCTAACCACTGAGCCAAACCGGCCAGGGCTAGATGACTTTTAGAATGAACTTGTAAAGTCCTCTTATTAAGTTTTTTATTGGGATTTCACTGAACTTATAGATTAATTTGGGAAGGATTTATGTCTCTATGACATTGGACCTTCACCAGGACCTATCTGCATTAGGGACTGGCTAAATGGCCTGAGACTGGGCCTGAAGCTTGAAGGCGCAATGAACTCGTCAAAGAATAGCTTATCGGTGTCATAGGTCTTAGCGAGAGGGAGAGAAGTTTTGCAAAATGGTTGGAATGCAAGCCAGGCCACCTGGAGTTAAGGAGGAGTTTGATGAAGATACACTGAAGGATAAACAAACATCTTAGATGTAAAAGGAAGTGCTGTAGCTGAGGAAGGGACCCTGTAGTCATACTGTTCCATGAGGTGGCTATCTCTATGTGCTGGTGTAACCAAAAAGGCCCCCAAATTCTGAGAGACATCAAGATGGGACTGAAGAGGAAACAATACTGAGGCCTCCAAAGACCTTGAAACCAGGGGAGAAAGCAGGAAAAGATCCAGTTTCTGGTTCCTCGCAGATAAGGGTGACTGAGAAAGAGCTGGGCAGATGCTGTTGGAGAATGAGGTAGGAGTAGCAAGAGAGGACAGGCTCCTTGGTGAGTCAGGAAAGAAGGTCCAGCCTTGGAAGAGACTGGATGTCAACTGGAACAAGGTTTACAGAGTCAAGGCATCCCTATGCAAGGTTCACCTCTAACAGGAACCACAGATGAGTCCTGTGTCCAATTGGCAAGGTTTCCTTCATCAGTCCTCCCCCTACAAGAAGCCTCAGTTCCTCTCAATACCACTGGCATGGATGTGTGTTGTTACTGCTGACCCATTGTAAGTGGGGAGCGAGGATCCATGAGGTTTATATCTCCTCCCCAGGGCCGGAGCTCCAAGTCCTGACTGGTGGCAAGGGAAGTGTCAGAGAATGCAGGGAGCTCCCCTGGCACCTGCTCGAAGCTCTCCTATTGGAATGCTCTCCAGAGTTCTTCCGGACTGACCCAAGGTCTTCTGAAGCCATTTGTTTCCTCACGGCCATTGCTGAGCTCCGGACTGCATCTTTCCTCTTCTACCTTTTTATTTTTAAAAATCTGGCTAGTACCTTAGAGTGTATGTATATTCATTCTCTCCCTTGACCTCCTAAAAATACTCTGATTTAGGTGTAGCTATAATTACTGATGGGGAAACTGAGGCTCGGAGAGATTATTTGACTCGCTACAAAGCTACTAAGTCTCAGAGCCATTTATTCATTCAGTAAATGTGTCCTAAGGACCTACTGTGTGCCCAAAACTCTGGACACCCAAAGCTGAAATAAAGCCTGTCCATGGTCATCAGGGTGCTCCCAGGCTGGTGGGCAGGCAGGCTCATGGACAGGCAATTGCAAAGCAATGTTACTTCCTTGGTGGTGGTCCATACCAATGCAGAGGTTATGCAGGAGAAAGTCCCCAGGATGACCTGGGGGAGTCCTCCCAGACACAGAGGCAGCATTTGAGCTGAGACTTGAAGAATGACTAAGAATTTCTAGGGACAGCAGTGGGGAGATTGTATTCCAGGAAGGAACAGCATGGGCAGAGGTACCCAGTGTCGGAGGGCATGGAGTGTTCAGGGAAACTACAAGTTGTTCTGGATCACTGAATCACAAGTGGTGAGGGGTAGGGGTGGAGGTGCAGAGACAGAGACAGACTAGGCTGGAGGGGCATTCATTTGATGGTCAGTACGTATGCCAGGCTCTATCCTAACCACATACGAACTTATGGAATCTTGCCTTGTCTAGGCTGGGACCCCTCTGAGCATAACTTACACTCCAGAGCCCCTGCAGGACAGGCTGAAGCTGCCCTCTGTGCGACTTGTCTATTTCCTAGCTCCGCCTCCTCCCTTTCCTGTCTGCTTCTCCTCCCCCTACAGCCTCCCTGGGAGAACTTAACAGATCCTCATCTCAGGGACTGCTCCTGGGCAGCCCACCCCAAACACCTGCTTTATTACTTTCAACCACTTGCAGTAACTTGACACCTTGCTATGTTTTTATTTGTTCACTGTCTGTCCCCTTCCACGAGAATATAAGCTCCAGGGGGACAGGGACCTGACCTATTCCATTCACTTGTGCCCCCTCATTCTTGGAACAGTGTCTGGCACATAGTAGTGCCCAAAAGATATTTTGTTGAATAAATGATCTCAATGAATTCTCACAATGACCCTGTGTGGTAAATATTCTCATCTCATTTTACAAATAAGGAAACAATTTCATGGAAGTTTAGTAAGTTGCCGAGGCGGACACAGATAGTGCACAGCACAACCAGGGATCCCATTTCTGCCTGTGACTCCAAACCAAAGCTTAGGCTTTGAACCCAAGCCCATGTTTCCAATTTCCAGAACATTCCAGGCTACTTCACACCTCCTCAAAAGGTGCTTCTGAAGCTGCTTTTTTTCAAAGAAATATCCTTTCTACTCCCCATCTCACCTTAAGTTGCTGTCGCAGTGCCCTGTGAGCCCCTCTGTCCCTGGACAGATTCCTGTTGGCTCTTGTTCATGTTTACTTCCTCTTTTCCTTCTGTGAAGTCCTTTAGGATAAAACTTTACCTTTTTTTTTTTTTTTTTTTTTTTTTACCATTTTTGCTTTCCTAGCCCCAAGCTGAAACCTGGCAGAAGGCTAGCAATCTGTGAATGTACGTTGAATGGAAGAAAGGAAGGACTTGTCGGGTTCGCTCGTTTCTGTGGTGTACATACTGCCACCATGGCCCATAGCAAGCTAACCAACCTCAGTTACTGCCTGTGGAACTGGGAAGAAATGCACACAGCTGGCTTTCAGGAACCAGAATGAGCCAGCTCCAGTACATCACTGAGCAAATTCACCTTATTTAAGAGAAAACCAAGATTCAGAAACTTGCCCAAATTCACACAGTCAGTGCTAGCAGGGGTGGGTTGAAGCCCAGCCTGCCGGCCTAAAAGCTGGATACCCCTTCCTCTGTGGCACAGGAACAAACGCTCTCTGTTGCCATGTGCTCATGGAAAGAGACTGAACCTAAAATCAAAAGACGTAGGTTTGGAGCCTGGCTCTAGCACTTTCTAGCTGTGAGACTTCTGTTGCACCACTTAGCTTCTCTTAACCTAAGGCCTTAGTCTCCCCATCTGTTAAATGGGAGCAAATGCACAGCAGACACAGTTTCTTTGTGGCTTCAATGAACACGGCCGGCCATGCTTTGAGGCAGAAAAGCAGTCTCTAAGCAAAAGCAACCAGCATCACAGTGGAACGCAGAGGAGTTGCTGCTGGCCAGGGAGCCTGCCTGTTCTGAGGACACTGCTTCCCACAGGCCTGGGCTCCCATCCTGCCTCCTTTTGCCTGAGGATCTGTAGCCAAAGACAGGTGGAAACATCCTCAGATGCCTGCTTCAGTCCTACCATAGACTCTGCCCCTCAACCTCCTAACTCTTAATTCTTATTCCTGCACAAGGTCCTCCCTCTGCCTTTGCCTGAAAACTCAAGTGGCAGAAACCAGAACGCTTCCTAGAGCTGCTGGAATTCTGGCCACCATAAGTCAGGTTGTATCCTCAGCTGTGGGACCAAAGGAATGCTCTGGAAGAGTAAGTGAATCCCCTGATGATCATTTCCAAACATTATTCCACACCCCATTGCACTCAGACCCATCCTCAGGATTAAGCCACCTTCCACACACACACCCCTCCCCCACCCCCAGTAAGGATATTTGGGCTCAAACCTCCCTCTTTTGGTATTCGAGCAGCATGCGGTGGAAAGGGCCCCATGGCAGGGCTAGAAGCTCAGGGCTCTGGACCGTGCTCGGCTCTGTGACATGACCCAGGAGTTCAGCTGCCCTCCCAGGGCCTGCACTCACCCAACCTGGCTGACTTTGAAGGAGGGAGGCTGAAGGTCTTTGAGCAACTTTGTAAGAGGAAGACATCATGCTCTCGCTGGGGACCAAGCCTATCCCAAATCATGTGAATTCACACACACACACACACACGTGCACAACACAGTCCCATCTATACCCCCCCTGGAACATCGCTGGATTTCTGAAATGCACCTTGTGATGTTGACTCTGAACCTCAGAAGAGGCAAGAAAGAGATTTCTGGGTGACCTGAATCTCTGGGAGCATGTAGGGATGCAGAGGGGGAAAGCATGGGCTGGAAACTGTGAGAGGACAAGAAACAGGAGAAGGGATTTCCTGAGTGAGGGGGATCCTGGAACTGCCCTCAGGAGGGGCAGCTTCCCTGGCGCTAACTCACTGGTCAGTAGGTCTGACCTGGTGCTGAGGGGCTGACTTAGGATCTGAGAAAAAGACCATTCCTTCTGAGCAACTGGGGAAGCTCAGAAAAAGAGCTCTGGCCTTAGACGGAAGGAAGAAAGGAAGAAGGAAGGAAGGAAGGAAGGAAGGAGGGAGGGAGGGAGGGAGGGAAGAAAAGTCGGCCGGGATGAGGACTGGAAACCCCTCTCCAACAGGCTGGCCAAGCAGCCGGCCAGAGTGAGTCCCAGCCAGATGAGTCACGGCCGGGGCTGTCCTGCCCGGACTGTGTGCAGTGTCACTCCAAAGCTTTCCTTGAAGTATTTGCATGAGGAGTGGTCTGGGCAGAGATAGGCTGGGGACAGACAGAGTTCAGAAGCAGCAGTGGCCTTGGGTCAAGATTTGTCACATCTTGGCATCAGGGGAGAGGTAAAAGGCACTGAGAGGGATTCTCTCTGTGGGAACCTGAGCCAAGAAGAGGTGATTAATGGGGGTGGGGTGGGGTGGGGTGGGGGTCCAGTAGGCCAAGTAGCATTATCCTGGTGAATTGACCATTATCCCAGACCAGGCCTTGTCAGGGTCTCAGGACCTATCCAATCCATGGGGCCAGCTTGCCAGTCAAACCCCCAAGAGTCAGGAACCTAGACCAGCCTTGGCCAATGAGTTCAACCCTAATGAGGGCCTGTCTAGACCCCTAGACACTGAGGCTGTGAGTATGGGACCTGTGCAAAGTCTGAGGGCCACTCTGTCCTGGCCACGTGAGGCCCAATGACCTTCCCAGCCCACATCAGAGCATGAGGCCTGGTCCCTGGGGGGTTTCTCAATTCAGGGACCTTCCCCCAAATGGTGTTGGACAAACACTGCCCCTGTGGCTCAGGGCTCCTCTTCGCCTCTCCCAGGCCCATCACCCCACCCTGTGTGCCCCCAGTCTTTGAGTGGGGTGAGCCCATTTCATTGCACTTTCCCTGGGCCTGCTATCAGAGATCACCCCAGTGAACCTCAGTGGGCACTGAGAGCCTTCAGTCCCAGGCCCAGCTTCGGGCTGACTTCCTTGAACCATGAGTGCAAGTCTCTGAGGACAGCTTCTGAGAGTTGCCCCCAAGTCCAGCCCATGAAAGGGGCTTTGGCCTCGCCCAAGGCAGGTGTGGAATCCCTGAGGGAATGTAGGCCTCCACCAGTGGGATGCTAGGGCTGGTGACGACTCTACAGACCTCCCTGTCCACCCCACGCATTACAGATGAGGGTCCTGGGTGACAGAGACAGGTTCAGGGCAGTCCTGGGCGGAACCTGGGCCTCCCACTGCCACCCTTTCTGTTTCAGCTCATTCTACCGCTGCTCAGCAACTGAGATGCAGGAAGCTTTCCTGAGCCTGGCCAAGGACCCTGCACCGCTCCCCACTTTCCAAGGCTGAGCATTGGTAAGGGCCAGGGTGAACTCTGGCCAGGGCAGGAACGTGCTGTCTCAAACAGGCAGTAGGGCCTGCACGTCTGGCTGGGCTAGCTGTCACCCGGGGCCAGGTGGGCCTCTGACACTCTGCAGGAATTTTCCATTTGCGCATCCTCTGGCT
This sequence comes from Tadarida brasiliensis, assembly GCA_030848825.1. NCBI lineage: Eukaryota > Metazoa > Chordata > Mammalia > Chiroptera > Molossidae > Tadarida > Tadarida brasiliensis. The sequence goes on along the minus strand of CM061270.1, from coordinate 62,888,876 downwards.
GGTTGGGATCCAAGACATTTTTAAGCTTTTTTTTTTTTTTCCATTCCAGTTGTCTCCCCTGCCCCATGAAGATGCACCCGGGGGTCCAGAGCGTAGGTCCCTAAATTATAAGGGAGGCTCCAGGGAGCCCCACCCAGGAACTACCTGTTAGTGCCTAAAATAGAGAATTCTAGAACATAGAGTAAGAAAAGTGTTTTTTAAAAATCTACATAGACGGGAAATTGAAGTTCAGAGAGAAGAATGACAAGCCCAAGGTCACTCCACCAGTAAGTGGTGCAACCAAGATCAAACACAGGTTTGTCTAACCCTGACACTGTTACATTTCCACGGTACCAGTTTCTCAAGGTCAAGATCCAAGGTCACTGAGAGACTCCATAAGCCATGTGAGAGAGTTCCACAGATGAAGCTGTAAGCGGGAGCTGAGCCATCTGTGGGGAAACTGCCAGGTCCCAGGAGAAGGCTCCAGAATGGACAGCTGAGTTGCCAAGGACACACGCTTCCCCATGCTCCTTTGCCCGGCCTAGCAGCAGCAATTCCAACAGCTCCTTCCCAAAGGCAAGGCCAGTGGGTGGTGGCTCCAACCTCCAGGGGCCTGTGACCCCTCATCTTACATCACAGTGGTGGGGCTGTTTCCCGGGTTGAGGCAGACTTGACCTTGTGGCATTCCTTGTGCAGTAATAAGGGCCTTGACCTGGTGAACGTGTGTGAAATGCAGACTTGGAGGCTGGGCCTGTGCGCTGCAGACCAGCTGGGCTGGAGCCCGACTCTTGTGGGATCTCCATCAAGCTGTGTGGGGGGCTGCAGTGGGCAGCCACGGGCGGGGTCTGGCCCAGGACAGTATCCCTAGTGGTGAGAGCAATACCTGTGCAGGTCAAGGAGAAAAGACCAAGCCTACAAGTTGAGTGGCATTCTACAGTCTCTTCCCTTGGACTCTGGGGATGTTCCCCGAGTCCTAACTAACTCCCCAGAGCATGAGCCTTTACAAAGCTGGACCTCACAGAGCCCCAGCCTTGTTCACAGAGGTGGAGGGGGAAGGTGACGATGTGAGAACTGTGGGCCATTTGGCCCGTGCAACCTTTACCTTCATGAAACTTGTAGAACAAGATCCCCAGTTACCATCCCAGCATTTCCCCAAGTAAGTTCTGTGAAATAAAGTCAAAGGGTGTTATTTTATTTTTTGTTAATCCTCACCTGAGGATATTTTTTCCATTGATTTTTAGAGAGAATGGAAGGGAGGGAGGGAGGGAGGGAGAAAATGAGAGAGAGAGAGAGCGAAACATTGATGGTTGTTTCAATTGGTTGCCTCCCGCATGCACCCTGACCAAGCCCTGACCAGACTGGCACTGGGGAATGAGCCTGCAATCCAGGTATGTGCCCTTGACCGGAAATCAAACCCATGACCCTTCGGCATGCCGTCTGACACTCTAACCACTGAGTCACACCGGCCAGGGCTCAAAGGGTGTTATTGAAAAAAAAGTTTCTACGGCCGAATAAGTTTGGGAAACCAGGTTAAACCAATCCTCAAACATATTACAAATTTCCTGCAGATCTCTGAGAGCAGTGGTTCTCAGCCAGGGGCAAATTTATCCCCCAGGGGACATTGGCAATGTATTAGACATTTTTAGTTGTCACAGCTGGAGAGGTGCTACTGGCATCTAGTGCGTAGAGGCCTAGATGCTGCTAAAAATCCTACAATGCACATAGGACAGTCTCCCCACAGAGAAATCTGACCCCAAAATGTCAACAGCACTGAGATTGAGAAACCCTGGGGCACTGCAAACTCCCAAGGGAAGCGTATCAGGTCCGCAGTGAGAGCACAGCTGTCATTCTTTGGGGGCCACTCAGCATCTGCTCTCCCTTCCTGCATGTGAGGATTTCCCGTGCCGTGAAGCAGCGGCTGCCACCTAGTACAGCGCCTGAAAGTGGCTGATGCACCTTGTCCCAGCCTCTCCTGAGCTACGGTGCAGGCACATGTCCTCACTCCACCAACTGGATGCGTTTCCCCAGGCTTTGAACCCAAAGCTTGTGATGCAAAGCAGCAGGGGCTGTGCAGAACCCTTCTGCTGAGGATGGCGGCAGCAGCTGCAATCTGTTTCCATAGGCCACACTGATGGTTCTAGAGGCAACACTAAATGCTGGTGGAGCTGGTGGCACAAGCTGAAGTGTCTGTGCCCAGTGGTGGCAGCAGTGGGGACTTCCTGAGATCAGTCCTACAATGTGGCTTTGGACATTGATCCTGGATGCTTTGTCTCTGACCTTGGTTTTCTGACCCCACAGGAGACTCTGTGAGCTACTCAAGATCTATAGAATATATCCCTCGCCAGCTAAGTCAGCAAAGTTGGCTTCTGATGCTTGTAAAGAGCTAACGCTGAGTGATGCTCAGTTTGTCAAATGCATGTGAGCACAGGATCGTTTCTTTTGTAGAATAGCTCAAGGAATCTTTGTTCCATGAGAACACTTTGAGGGATATTGACCAAATCGACTAACAGGGATTCTTATAACCTCTGCTCCAACCAGAAGCAGACACTGCAGTGGCCCAGCTCTCCCCAAGGCCACTGAGGACGCTCAGCCTCTCCCTCCTGGTCCTCGCTGACTCAGGGCTAGCCCACAGCTACCCTCGTCCCCCGTGCCCAGAATAACTGCCGCTGGCTGCAGCCTGAAGGACAGCCTGTAATCAAGGTGTGGAAATGCTTGGGCTTGTCAGGAGCAGATGGAAAGAACTGAAATGTGGGTCCAAACTCTGCTGCTTGGTTGGGCCCATGATGTTGGCAGGGCAGAGATCAGTTTAAAAGAGACTTGAGGTTTTGAGAATCTGCGGAGTCAGAGGGGAAAGGGGGAAGCTTCAGGAAAGGTCAGCTATCCGCCCAGAGCAGAGTGAAGTCAGTTTAGGGAATTCTATGCCCCGATTTCAGGGAAGGTGCTGGGGCTGGTCTCGGGTGTCTTTAAAGAGCGGTTTTAGACACCATTCATTCATGTATTCACCCAGTCATTGAGCAGGCGCTGCTGACATAGCGTTGAAATAAACAGACACACTGACCTGTCCCCACCCTCCTAGAGCTGACAGTCCAGTGCTGGAGGTGCAACTGTTGTGATGGTGTTGGGAAGAGAGGGAAGCCTGAGGACCAGGAGGGACCTAGTCTCTCTGGGTCAAGGAGGACTTCCCTGAGGAACGGGAGGAGCAGGCTGAGCCAGGTGGACACAGGATTGTGCCTGGGGGGCGGGGGCGGGGGTGAGGTAGGGGTCACGTGGGGGCTGGGATAGACAGAGCACAGTGGATTTGGGGACCTGAACAAAGGCTCCCAGAGCCCCATGGGGCAAGGCAAGGGGACCTCGAAGCCAAGCTGGAGAGCTAGGGGGAGAGGATTAGCAAGGACCCTGCAGGCCACGCCCAGGGCCCAGGGATTCATTCTGAGAGCAGTGGGAGTCACTCAGAGTTCTGATTGGAACTCTGTGACACAGGCTGAGGGAAACCTAAACCTAGGAAAAACAAACAAACAACAAACAAACAAAATACGTGTCTTCAGATGGGGGATGGGTGTCCAAGTGAGCTAAAGAAGGAGCTGGAAGGGACCAACATGGACTTCGGGGAGCGGCTACAGTGCGCTCAGGCCTCATCTGGGTGCTCTACATGGGGCCACGGAGCTGAAGTGACCCTAAAACCAGCCCTGGCCTCTCCCAGCAGAACGATGCTTCCTCCCGCTCCACCCAGTGCTTGCTGTGCGGGCCTGCAGGCTGTCCGAGAAGTGCCGGGAGCAGGCAGGGCCCCAGAGGAGTGGGGGCTGCGGGAGGAAGAGGAAAGTAAGCAGGAGAACTGGCCCAGCAGCCCCAGAGTGTGCTGGGCAGGAGTCTTAGAGGCCCTGGTCCAGTCATCCCCTTCCCGATGAGGACACCGGCGTCCAGGGTTCAGTAGTAGAGCTGGAAATAAAACCCAGGTTCCTCTGATGCTCTGTCTGCTGCTCCAGGTGTACGTGTGTGTGTACACATGTGTACATGTGTAACTGAGACGAGGCCATCGTCTCGCCATCCATCCATAATCCAGGCTGGCCATAGGGCTGGCATGAATTAAGATGTGTATAGAAATTTCTAAAAAATGCTTAGGAAAGAATTAAATCTCTGTATGGGGTATATTTGGCTTCAGAAGGTTAATATCTTGATTTTTTTTAATCCCTTTCTGTTTTTCAAAGAGAATTGGGTGTTCTCAGTCCCAGGTGGGAGCTTAAGAAAACAGAACAGTGTTTCTCCACCTGCTGCCTTCCTACAGCTCTTGACCTCTCTTGCTGGACCCAGGGACAGGGGTGCCTGGATCCTGGCCTTGGCTCAGTCCAGCTCTGTGCCTCAGTTTCCCTCTCTGTACAGAGGTGTGGCTTCCCTTTCTGTGTCCCTCTCCCCACTCTTGAGGAGGAGGTTGGTCTGGCCCCAGAGCAAAAGGGTTCGGTCACAGGAGGTGAGAGTGGGACTTGCTGAAGGAGTTCAGGGGACCTGGCCTGGCACTATGGAGAACCACACCCTCAGGGAGGCTCTGGAGGTGTGACAGAGAGAGGGGAAGAGGCACAAACTGGAGTGTGTTGTGGGGAACAACCCAGGAGTCCTCTCCCCCATTCACTGCCTGGAAACCTTGGAGCCATCCCTCCTCCTCGGAAAAACGGAGATGACACTGAAAACAGGCGCCCTGGTGTGCTCTAAAAACTATATATCTGGGGTCACCACTGGTGGGTGGACAGAGGTCTTGGTGCGGCCATTTGTATCCCCCAGTCTAGCCCCTGGAGATCAGCCGGCTCCTGGAGTCCCAGCCCACCAGACACCACAACTCCCTGGCCTAAACCTTCCAGGAGAGAACCTCCTCTGTGGGCAGGGCCCCACAGGATGGCGGGGAGGTGGAGCCCCGCCCAGGGATACCTGGGCTCTCTGCAATTTTGACTATAATAGAAAAGGCAGGTTCCAGTTTCTCCAGATTCCAAAGGTCAACACAAGTGCTTCTCTGAAGTCTGGTGCGCTGGCCGTTGCCTAGGATGCCATCAGCTCTGTTAGGCAGGGCTCCTGCCTATTAGGGAGCTCAGCAACAGGATTCGATCTCAGTCAAGACCCAAGTGCAGCCCTGGCCGGTTTGGCTCAGCGGTTAGAGCGTCGGTCCCCGGACCAGAGAGTCCTGGGTTCGGTTCCTGCTAAGGGCACGTACCTCGGTTGCAGTTTGTCCCCGGCTCCGGTTGGGGTTGTGTGGGTGGCAGCCACTCCATGTGTCTCTCACATCGATGTTTCTCTCTCTCTCTCTTCCTCCCTCTCTCCCTCCCACTCTATCTGAAGATAAATGCCAAAAAAAAAAAATGTCCTCAGGTGAGGATAAAAAAAAATTTTTTTTAAAGACCCAAGTGCATCATCGTGTTACATACCTTGACCCTTACCCTCTCTGGGCCTCTGTTTCCTCACCCGTTAAGTGGGAATTTAGACACTTCTCCACACACACACATAAATTCCCCTTGGAACTCATTCCAAGATTATAAATTTCCACTGAGTCTTTGCCTCTAATCAGCCCAGTCCTTCCACAGCCCACCCACTCCCACCCAGGAAGTCCCTTTCCCCAGCAGATCTCTGAGCCTCGGGGCTGGCTTCATACAGGTTGGTTCCCCCCAGCCCGTATCCAGGAAGGAGGGAACAGAAGGAAGGGAAGAAAGTGTTTTTGACGTGCCAATCCTCATTTAAAGACCAGTGCTTCCTGTATCGTACCTAATCCTCCCAACCCCACCTTAAGAAGGTGGGTTACTCAGCTGGGCAGGTGTGGGACCCAGGCAGGACCCACCCAGGGGATGCTGACCCCAGAACTTGTGCCTTTCCTCTGTCTCTCAGCTGCCTCCTTAGATCCACTCAGTGGAAACAGAACAGGGTTCTCTGGCCAGGTGGTCTGTCCTGACTCAGTTCAGCAAGCCTGTATTAATACACCAGGAGGTTTGCTTGACACGGTTTTAGGGAACAGAAAAGGTCCACAGAGCCTATGGGGTGATTCCCTTCTGGCCTCTCGGCTGGGGCTCAGTCCCTCCCCCAGGGCAGTGTCAGGCCATCATCAGACACCTCTGGGCCTCTGGCAGCCGTTTTCCCATTTATGCTTTTGGATCCAACAAGTTACAGCTCATTCCTTTGGCCACATTGTTCATTAACGACATCACTTTTTCCATCTCCCTGACGGCTCAGTGCCCTCTGCCTGAGCACTGCCTCCCAGCTGATCTCCATCTCCCTGACGTGCTGTGCATTCCATGGATCACAGGACTGTGCCATCTGTGGGTCACCTGAGATCTGCTCAGCACAGAGCCCAGGTACCACCTGGGCCTCCCCATGGTGACCCAGCATCGTGACCAACCCTCATCCATGTGGTTGGATTGTAACTTCTCCTTCAGATCGCTTGGTGCCCTAGAGACATCGCCCTTCTCCCAAACACTCAGCTCAAAGACATCCTTCAATCTGTGCACAGTGATGGAGACCTTTCTGAGTCCCTATCTAGGCTGGGTGCCTGGGCACTGTGCTAGGGCTGGGCCGTGGACAGCTCGGCCTCCTCCTTCGTCTCCACCTCGGATCCATCACCGAATCCAGCTGGTTCATGGACAGTCCTGACACCTGGCCCCTTTGCAAGCTGGAGTCACTTGGCCTTACACACAGTTCTGCCCTGTTTCCTACTCAAAGTCAAGCACCTGTTCCTTCTGGGCCAAATCCAGGTGCTGCGTCCTGGCCCTTCCTATAGCCTTCTTCTCTGAGCTGCTCATTCATTCACACAACCACTGTTTTTTAAGCCTCTTAACTGTGCCAGGCCTTGTGACAGCACCTTTTGTTCTGTTCTCCTGTTGCTACCCAACTCTGCCCTCAATCATTTTCTGGTGAGGAAGTATGGCAGAGAAATGGGAGCACAGACTTTGGAGTCAGGCTTATTTGGATTTGAATCCTGGATCTGTTGTCTATTTACCCTTAAGCATTTAGACAAGTTATTTTGCTGTGGGCCTCGGTTTCCTTAGCTGTGAGAGGGGAATGCTACCATTCCGAGGGTGTTGGGAGCACTAAATGCCATCATATATGTACCTGGCAGAATGTGCATTTCTGGCGGAGAGGCGAGAAGAGCCTGGAGCATTTGAAGGAACTGTAAAGAATGCAGAATGACTGGTGCAAAGCGCCATAAGTGGAGTAAGGGGGATGAGGGCAGAGAGGCAGGCTGGACGGATCAGGCAAGACGGGAGGCGGAGCCGAGGAATGCAGGCTTAGATCTGAGCGCCATGACCTCGTAGTGGAATAGCCCTGCCCTGCACCTTGTCCCCAACTGCCTGCGAGTAGCTGTGCACATTTCTTAGGCTGGCACTCCAGGCTTTCCCACAGCCTCCTGGTCCAGTCTTCCTTCCCACCACTTCTGGAGTAATGTGGGAAATAAGGCGGCTTCTTCCTTACCGCCTCTCTCCTGGCAAATGATTACTGTGGGGCTGAGGGGCAGAGCAATCCAGGCCTGCTTGGTGCACCCCCCCCCCCCCACACACACACACACATGTCCCGCCTCCTGCCTTCTTTTCCCTGCCAACCTGATCAGGGAGTCAGCTCTCCTCAACCCCAGTGTTGCCCCTCCCCCCCCAAATGCCCAAGGGCTGTGCACGGCCTCCCAAGGCCACTGGTTGCCAAGCCACACCAGGACTCCTCTTTGAGGACAAACCGAGGCTTTGGTCTAATTACACGGGCACCAGCCATCTGAGCTCACCAAGGCCAGGGAAGGCTGGAAGTCAGGTGGCCCCCACAGTCTGCTCTAGCAAGGCCATCCCACTCGCAAAGCTGCAACCACGAAAATCAAAACAGAGAGAAGGCCTGCTGGAGAGAGAGAGCTGGATCCTAGCTGCTAATAACAATCTCACCTATTTTTTTCCTTATTTTTTAAATTGCGATATAATCTATATATAACATATTCATTTTAGGTGTACAACATAATGATACTTTATATATATATATAGTGAAATGATCACCATAATAAATTTAACTAACATCTATCACCACAAATAGTTACAATATTTTTCTTGTGAGAACTTGGAAAATCTATTCTCTTAGCAACTTTCAAATATGCAATACAGTATTATTAACTATAGTCACCACGCTGTGTATTATACCCCCAGGACCTGTTTATCTGAAGGTTTATCCTTTTTGACCACCTTCACCCCTTTTGAGCTCCCCAACCCCCGCCTCTGGCACCAATCTGTTCTCTGTATCCTATAGGTTCATTTTATTTTTAGATTCCAGGTATAAGTGAATCCCTAGAGCGTCTGTCTTTCTCTGTCTGACTTATTTCACTTAGCATAATGCCCACTAGGTCCATCCATGCTGTTGTATATGGTAGGATTTCCTTCTTTTTATGACTGAATACTATTCCATTGTATATACGTACCACATTTTCTTTATTGATTCATCTATCGATGGGCAGGTTTTTTCCATTTGGCTATTGTAAATAGTGCTGTAGTGAACATGGTGGTGCAGATATCTTTTGGAGTATGTGTTTTCATTTTCTTCAGATGAATACCCAGAAGTAAAATTGCTGGGTCAGATGGCAGTTCTATTTTTAAATTTTTAAGGAACCTTCGTACTGTTTTCCACAGTGGCTGCAGCAATGGACTCCCCACCAGCAGTGCACAGGGGTTCCCTTTTCTCCACAGCCTCACCAACATTTTTTACTTGTCTTTTTGATAATAGTCATTCTGACAGGTGTGAGGTGGTATCTCATTGTGGTTTTGATTTGCTTTTCCCTGATGATTAGTGACGTCAAGCACCTTTTCATGTACCATTTGTATGTCTCCTGGGAAAAATGTCTATTCAGATCATCTGCCCATTTCTTTTTTTTTTAAATCCTCACCTGAAGATATTTTTACATTTTTTATCTTCAGATAGAGCGAGAGGGAGAAACATCGATGTGAGAAAGGCACATCGATTGGCTGCCACCCACACAACCCCAGCCGGGGCCGGGACGAACCACAACTGAGGTACGTGCCCATGGCCGGAATAGAACCCGGGACTCTTTGGTCCAAGGGCCAGCGCTCTAACTGCTGAGCCAAATCGGCCAGGGCCATCTGCCCATTTCTTATTTGGATTGTTTGTGGTTTTTGTATTAAGTTATATCTTTTTAAATATATTTTGGATATTAACCCTTTATCAGATATATGATTTGCAAATATTTTCTCCTATTCCATAGGTCGCTTTTCAATTTGGTGATGGTGTCTGTGCTGTATAAAAGTCTTAGTTTACATTCTCACCTTTTAATAGAATTAATTAATTAGTCTTAGCTTCACATTTATCACCTCACTTGGAGTCCCCCAACCACTGTGTGAGTGAAGCCACGTGGAGATTGTTCTCCTCGCTTTTCCCTGTTACATAGAGGAGGAAACTGAGGCTCAGAGAGGGGCCATGGCTTGCCTACTTTTCACAGCTGGTCAGTACTGAGTTCTCCTGGCTTCTGGTCCTCTCCACTAGTCTGCTTGTCTGGAGAGTCTGGGTCATACCGCTTGCTTAGTATCAACCCGAACTCCTAGAATTTCAGCAGTGGAAGAGACTGATATTCAAAATCCCTCCTCAGCATCCTGACAGTGTCCAAAGTCTTTCAGGGAGTCCTTCCTCGGGGAGAGAAGCCAGCAGACAGAGGGAGACTGCTGTGGCCTGGGGCCTCATCTGTCTTCATCCTGCTCGCCATGCCCTCCTTTTCAGGGACCTCTTCTCCCGTTTCTTCCAGCTCTGACATGACACAACTTCCTCAAAGAATCTGGGACTCAGAAGCCAATAAATCATGGTTTTAAAAAAAATTATTGCTGTTTTTTGGAGAACACATATTTCATTAAACTTCTAGAGAAAAAAAGAAGGCCAGAACGTGTTCATAATTTTAAAAAATATATTATTTCGGCATTTTTAAAAACATAGTGTGAATAATTAGATCCTGCGGCATATATTTTTCATGTTTGAAGATTTCAGACAGGCTCTTCTCTAGCTGGTCAGCTCATTTCAGCCTGGACCAGAAGCCAAACCAGACGGATTAGCTAGACAAGCAGGTTTTTTGTTTTGTTTTTTAAAAAACTTAACTGCCCTGGTTGATTTGGCTCAGCAGTTAGAGCGTTGGCCCGCGGACCAGAGAGTCCTGGGTTCGGTTCCAGCTAAGGGCACATACCTTGGTTGCAGTTTGTCCCCGGCCCCAGCTGGGATTGTGTGGGTGGCAGCCAGTCGATATGTGTCTCTCTCACATTGATGTTTCTCTCTCTCTCTCTTCCTCCCTCTCTCCCTCCTGCTCTATCTGAAGATAAATGCAAAAATGTCCTCTGGTGAAGATAAAAAAAACACTTAACTGAGGTATGATTGACATGCCAAAAGCTGTACATATTTAATGTATACAACTTGATGAATTTGGAGATAAGTATAAATCTGTGAAACCATCACTAAATTCTATGCCATAGACACATGCATCGCCTCCAGAACTTTCCATCTGCCTTCTGTGTTTATTAATGTTATTATTTTTTTTATAAGAACACTTAAGATCTTCTCTCTTAGGAAATTTTTAAGTATACAATACATTATTAAGATGGACTAGAATTTCAAACTTGGAGTGGATCTCTCTAGTCCATCCTACTCACTTGACAGACAGGGAAACTGAGGCTTAGGGCGGAGAAGTGCTCTTCTCAGTGAAATTCAGCTCCCTAGTGGCAGAGCCAAGTCTCAGCCCAGGTCTCTGAGTCCACATTCAGCACTTCTCCCACAGTGCTGCAGCCCCGCTGTGGTCTGGTCTGGGCAGCCTGCGGAAGGGGCAGGGGACCACTTTCTGAGCAGCCCCTGGCCTCACACCTGCCTGCCCAACCCTGAGCCTCAGGCTGCTTTGATGCTCCTCCTCACGCTCCTACTCACACGTGTCTGGTTCAAACGGCTGTCCTGTCCCGTTGGACTGCAGCAAGAGGCTGATTAGATGTAATTGCTTTGCCTAGAGCGAGCTATCTGCTTAATAGAATCAGCTCCCAGTAATTAGCCTGCCAGAGGCCCATTTCCCCTGCTGAAGTCCTCTGACCTCCGGGCCCTTATTCCAACCTGTGAGCGTTGGACCTCTGCAGGCAGCTGGGTGTCTGGTATATGTGGGGGTGGGGGAGCTTTGGGTGGGAGAGAAGCTGGAAGAAAGCAGCACTAGGAAGGCTCAGCAAGGACTCCAGGTGCAGGCCTCCCCGGGGCCAGGGAGCTACAGTATTTCATGGTTGGAGGGGCAGAGAGCCTGGCACTGAGGGACTAACTGCTCCATAAATGTTGAACTGAGCCCAACTGAATCACAAAGGGCATTGAGTCCAGCCCCAAATTCAGTGCATTCCGCAATCAAGTCAAAAGGCATTTCTTGCAGACCTACTACGTGCTAAGAACTGTACTAGCTCCTTGGATTTTCCTAAAAGGGCTCAACCCAAGGGATCAGTCAGGCTATGCTTGCATACCTCCATTGACCAGGAGCTCATTACGTCCTGGGCAGCCCATTTCTTCTTCAGAGGCATAGAGAACATTCTGTCTGTTTGAGGCTGCCAGGTCTTTCACTGTAGCATCTCCTCACAGATCACTGGCCCCTCTTTGGCCACCCAGATCAAAGCTAATCCCTCCGGCAGGTGACAGCTCCCATGCCCCCTGTATCTTTTCTGTGGGCAGAATGTCCCAAGTTCATTTGGTTGTGCCACATACATCATGCTGGTGAGACCCTTATTAATCTGATTGATGGGCCTGGAATCTGCTTCTGTTGTCAATTCCTCTCTCCTAGCATGGTCAGGAGCCCAGCAGCGGGGGGCCATGGGGAGCAGAATTCCTCTCCCAGCAGAAAGAAATACGGCTTTAGCCAGAACAGGACACTTCCCCACGGAGTGCCCTGGTGGCAACCCAGCAGCTCCACTGAGGGAAAGACACCTCAAACCTGCTCATTGAGAGTAAAGTCATCTCTCTTGTCCTCTCCCCGTCCCGGGGACACACACACACACACACACACACACACACACACACTGCCGCACACACTCACAGGCACCACTCAATACTCACTGGCTGATTAATCATTGCAAGTGCTATTATAATTATTGTGTTTGGTGCTGAGAACAGGCTGCCTCTGCTTGCTTCTCAGAAGCCATAAACCTGCAAAGAAGGATTTCAAGATTTGTGAGGCTGTTGACTTGATCTCCAGGCTCACTTTTTCCTTAGCAGCAACACGTTTGTGTGTCAGGGAATACAGGCCATGGCCGCTCCAGAATCTCTGCAGAGGACAGGCTTAAGGGACTTAATTTTTGCAATTGGAAGGGGCCTAATTTAGGGAACTTATCTTTAGCTAAGGTTTGGAAGTCGCGATCGCTGGACTCAAGCCCCGGCTCTGGCCCAGCGAGCCGTGAGACCTGGACATGCTGGGCATAAGCACTGTAACACTTCGGGGTATGTGTCCCAGGGAAAATTCCCTGCAGGTCCTTAAGGACACATATACAAGGATGCTCATCTCAGCATGGTATTCAGAATCAGAGATGGAGGCAGCCGAGGAAGCCGGCTCTGGGGGAAGGGGTCTGTCAAATGTGGTGGATGCTGACTTTGGACTAAGGCTTTCTGCGAACGAATGGAGCAAGCCTGACCCCACAGCAGCTCCATGAAGACAAGTTGGTTCCCATTCTCAGTAATAGGAGACCCAAGTCTGTCTCCTGAGCTGGTCACATGTGGGACAGAACTGAGAACAGAGCCAGGTGTCTACCTCCCAGCATGCTGCTGTCTCCCCCGACAGCTCCCAGAGCCTCTCCTTTGTGAACAGCTGACTTTTGTGTTTGGTTTGGGCTTGAGATGTTAAACAAATAGTGTCTCTTGACAAACGCAAGCCGGCTGCACTGGGACCAGTTATGCTCTGTAAATCCAGACTAATCCTCCAGGTCTCTCCCTATAGAGATACACGAAGAAACACCTCAGTCACACCCTAAGCACCCTGAATTCCATCAGCTCGCCAGGATCCCCGACGCAGCTCTCATCCACTTCCCTGCCTTCCTGCTGCAGCTTTTGGGCCTACAGGGCCCCTTCCCATCTCAGGCCTGCCCCTGGTTTGATGTTGAGAAGTACCAAGGGTTGTGGGCACAGGGAGGAGTAAGGCCCTTTCCTTGCCCAGCACGGTCTGGCCTAGACAGGATGGACCAGAACTTCATGTGAAACTTCAATCCAGCTAGTAATCGATAGAGTCAGGATTTGAACTCAGCTATCTGACTCAGGCTCAACTCTTTCACTCCCTACCTCCCTGCCCCTTGCCCCCATCCTCCATCCAAACTGGCCAGTAAAGAGGGTCTTGAAAGCAATGGACAGTGAAGACTCTGAGCCCCTCATCCTTCAGACCACATTCTTGACCATTTTAGAATGAGCACAGAGCCAGGCCTGTAATTAACATCACAGAATGTCAGAGTGGGAAGGAACCTTTTGAAATGGTCAACCCTTTCTTCTGAGCCACAGAGAGGCTACGGGACCCTCAAGTTTCCCCAGGTAGGTGGTAGTTGGTGGCAGCTCTAGGACCAAGCACCAGGTATCTGGACTCCTAGGCCAATGCCATCTCTACATGCTTCCTTAGGCCTTTGGACACCCACATCTGTCTTTATCCTCTTCCCCTAAACCAGGCAGGGCTTGCTCCAGCTTTAAAGTGTCTGCCTGCTAAGAGTCACAGAAATAGATTGATGGGGTTTTCTGCCTACAGATTCCACCTCTCGGCGGTGCCCCTCTCTCGCTGACACTGCTGGTCTTTAACCCAGCAGGTGTAGGGTGCTACTGAGGACAAAAGAAAACATGTGGAGCAACTCTGATGTGCAGAACACTATGTTCCCCACTGCAGAAGACATAGTGTGAGCAAGAAGGGTCTCCACCCTAGAGAAAACAATGAACCAGTGCAGAAGACAAATATTAAAGCATCAACTAATCTACTATGCAGGAGAAATATCTAGTGAATTGAAGTTTAGACAGGGTGCCTTGGAAACACAAAAGAGCCAGTGGTTTTGACAGAGGGCAACTAGGGAATGCTTCATGGAGGAAGTGGCCTTTGAGTTGGGTCTTGAAGCCTGAATAGGAGTTCAACAGATAGAAAATGGAGGAGTCAGGATCCCAGCTTATTGGAACCAGATGAGCCAGGAGTGAAACATGAAAGTACTTGGATGTACCTAGAGCTTAGGAATGGAGTGAAAGATAAAGCTGGAAAATAATATGTGCATAATATGCAACAACTAAGGATAATTAAATTCTGTATCATTTGTCCTAACTCTGACTGTGTCCTTTTCCTCACAAACTAAAGTCTTAAAAGCAGTGAATAGAAACCTCTTTTCCCCTGATTCTTGGAAGAACTGTGGGAGGCAGAAGCAGGCCAAGAAGATCATGGGATGTTATAAACAAAGGGAGCATAGATATGTCCTGGTCCAAACCCCTCCATTCATGGGTGTGCAAACTGAGGCCCAGGGAGAGGGAGTGACTGGCCCCAAGTCCCAGAGCAAATAAATGGCAGAGACAGCACCCCAGCCCAGGCCTCCCAACTCTTCACCCTGTGTTCTCCATACCACACAGGATTTCGGAAAATCATCATACAGAAGGCTGACCAGCATCATGGTTTGAGAGATGTAAAAAAAAAATCTCTCTCCAACTAGTCCAAAGCTTCCTCCACTGAAGTCACCAATGGATTGAAAAAATAGAACATGGAGAAGCCACAGCTGAGCCGTCATTCTCTTGTATAACAGACAAGGTTGACTGAGGTGCTTTCTGACATGTGGCCCTGGGCAGAAGGTGGGGCATGCCCATCAGGTGCAGGCAGGTCCCAGGAATCTTGGAGGAAAGGGTGTGTGACAGGCTATGAGGTCTTTGGCACAATCCCACTCAGGTCGAGGGTGGGCCGATGGGACTCTTGCCTAAAGGTCCCAGGAGCTACTTAGAAGCCTAGACAGGCACCAGCTTGAATACCCCCACCAATCCCACCTCCTTAAGAAAAAAGAGGGAGGAGGGGCAGCAGGAGGAGACCCAGGCTGCCCTCCTGGACTCCAGCGGCACTGTGGATGTGCTGTGTTCCCCCCACGGGCAGATATACTGATCACACACATAATGGAGGCTTCGGGAAAGACCCTAACCATGAGATATGTGCCCTGCCCCGCGCACTCACTGTGTGACCTTGGGCAACCCCTCTCCTATGCTCCATGCCTCAGTTTCCTCATCTGTAAATGAGAGGGTTGGGCTAGACAATCTCTAAAGGTCCTTCCAGTTCTGAAGTGCTGTGAGAACAAGCTTCATCATAATTAATAATAAATGCCATGTCCCTAAAGACAGCGTTTTCCCTTTTCTAAAGCTCTTATACTCATAATATCACCTTTCATCTGCACAGCAGTCTGGCTTGGCAGCCAGAAGCAAGCAGACCCTCAACACATAGGCTTTCACACTGAGAACCAGGTCTGGCAAACCACCATCTTTGGGAGAACTGGCTTTGGGGGGTGTGGTCAGGAGCATAGAACCCAACTTGTACCCCTACCCCTGGGAGCCAAGAAAGGCAGCGTTTTTCCTCCACAAAGCCAGAAGACGCCAAGGGGAAAGGCCTGCAGTAGGCTGGGTTCCTGGTCAAAGGGGCAGGGCCAGAAAGTTTGTGTCTTCCAAGAATCAAAGATCTTGGGGGGAAGGGGATGCCAACAAGATGGGGAGAAGTAAGGTGCCACAAATCAGGGCCCTCCCATCAGGCTCTGGTCAGAGACCCGAGTCCTAGGGGAAAAGATGTTATAGAGACTCATATTGTCTGATTTGCACACATGTGGTCTCCTTTGACCCTCACAACAATCTGTTCAAGAGCTAGTATAATTATCTATCCTATTTACAGATTTTTAAAAATTGAGGCTTGAGGAGTCATGATGGAGAAGAGCATGAGCTTAGGAGGCAGATTAAAGTCTCTTCCCAGCTGAATGGTCTTGGGTGATTCTCTACACTGTTTTTAGCCTCAGTTTCCCCATCTATAAAATGAACATAACCATACCTCCTTTTAGGATTGTGGTAAGGACTAGAGATAATGAATGTAAGAGCATGCTTAGCAGACCCACAGCAGATGCTTGATACATACTTGTTGAAGGAATGGTTGAAGGAAAGAATGGGTCGGTGGCACTCCTGGGAGAAGCAGTGGAGTATCCAGCAGTGACAGGCCAGCCCAGGCTGTGGGCAGATGTTGTTCCCACTCTGGCTGGCTGCCTCCTAAGCCTACCCTCAGTGAGGGGCCTTGGGGCCTCTTTCATGTCTCTCCTCGTGGCCCACGCCAGGGTCTCATGAAAGACTTTTTGACCCTCTTTGGCAGTGGGATTTGCATTCCAGTCATTCTGCTCACTCAGCCCATCCAAGTCTGGAGTTGTCTGGAGCTAAACAAGGCCTGTGGGATCATCTACCATGGCACCTCATCGAAGAGATAAGAAAGCGAGACACTGAGAGCGGCATTGATGCCTCGCCTGAGGTCCCACAGCCTGCCCTCCTCACCACCGCTGCCACCATGTTGCCAAATGAGGAAATTGAGGCATAAGGAGGACTCCTGGTTCCTCCAGTCTGTCAGCAAGCCTCCAGATCTGAGCCCCACCTGTCCTATTTCATCAAGATCTCATTTCTGCAGGGATGCCCCTGATGGTGTCCAGCATTGTCTCTGGCAGCCCAAGCCCAGCCTGGCCTGCTGGTGCAGGATACAGGCCACGAATGATGTCAAAACAGCCCGACAGCCCCTGGGGAGCAGAGCAAGAGCTCCTGGGACTGGGTGCTCTTGGCCTAGGCTGCCAGTCTGTGCTTTCTCAGCCAATTCCAGGAGACATACTGACCTGGGAAGGGACACATTTTATGAGAGCAGGGTTTTTTGTTGGGTGTTGGCCCACGTGTGCCCAGGTCCACAGCTGTGCCCTCCCGTTTCTAAGACAGTCAGCAATCTGGTGTAGAGGAGGGGTTGCATCCTGGGAGGAGGGAAAGCTTGGCTGAGTCTCCGTGCTGGCACTAACTCACTGTGTGCCTTTGCATGTCACTTGACCTCTCTGTGCCAGTTTCCTCATCCACATAATAAAAAGCTGAACTTCAAGGCCCAAAGTCCCTTCCAGCTATAGCGTCTGTGATTTCTGTGGAGGAATGGGGGTGGAGTGGGGGCTCACTCTGCCTTTCCTTTTCCCTTCCTTGTTTTTCTATTTCTGTGTCATCCGTTTATCTCCCAGCTATCCAGGTCTCCCTGTCATGGTCTGCCGCTCTCTGCCTCTCTCGCTCAGTATTTTTCTGCCTGCCTCTTCTTTTTCTGTGTCTATGAGTCTACCTCTGATTTTATCTCCTTGTCTGTCACACCCCCCTCTGCCTCTTTTTTTCTCTCTTCCTCTGTAGTTATATGCATTTCTCTGTCTAGTTATCTCTCTGGGTCTCTCTCTCTGTCCTGGCCGCTCTCTCCGCGGCTCTCCGGCTCACTCCCCGTCCCCTCCCCCTCCGCCAGCCCCCCTCCTCCCTCCCTCTGCGCGTCTCCCCAGTCCTTATTTGGCTGGGCGGGAGGGCTGGCGGGAGGAGGCGGCCCGCGGGCGGGGGGCGGAGGGCGGGAGCGGGGCCGGGCGGAGGAGGGCGGTGGGTGGTGCTGAAGGGACAGCTCCGCGGCGGCGTTGGCAGCGGCGGCCCCGGGGCGCGGAGCGGGTGCCCGGCGCGGGGAGCGGTGAGCGCAGCCATGCCCCAGGCCGCCTCCGGGGCAGCAGCAGCGGCGGCCGAGGCCGGGGCGCGGGCCGGGGGCGCCGGGGGGCCGGCGGCGGCCCGGGCGGGACGATGAAGCGGCAGAATGTGCGCACGTTGGCGCTCATCGTGTGCACCTTCACCTACCTGCTGGTGGGCGCCGCGGTCTTCGACGCGCTCGAGTCGGAGCCCGAGATGATCGAGCGGCAGCGGCTGGAGCTGCGGCAGCAGGAGCTGCGGGCGCGCTACAACCTCAGCCAGGGCGGCTACGAGGAGCTCGAGCGCGTCGTGCTGCGCCTCAAGCCGCACAAGGCCGGCGTGCAGTGGCGCTTCGCCGGCTCCTTCTACTTCGCCATCACCGTCATCACCACCATCGGTAACTACCCGCCGAGCAGGGGGCGGGGACCCTGGGGCTGGTAGTCCGGAGCCCACTGGGGAGGGGGCTTCGCCAGGAGAGGGTCTAGGCGCCGAACCCAGTGGTTCCAGAAACCCGCGTTCAGCCTGGCGTGTCTGCTCCGCGGGGACAGACTCGGGGGAGGCGTCGATTCCTGGCTCCGGACCTGACTCTCCAGCCGGGCCAGCCCCAACTTGTCCCAGCCAGGCTGCGCGGGCCCCCAGGGGACTCTGAAGTGTGTGAGAGGGGCAGGAACGACCGGCGGAGGCTGGGGAGGAGGGGTGTGGCTCGGCCAGGCGGCGGAGCGGGGCGCTGAGTGTAAGCCACTGGGAGCCTGCGACTCCTCCGTGTCCCTGCAGATGGGCTTCCGCAACCGGTACCGGCTGGGGCTCCGGGGACACGTGTGGATGCAGGTACTACGAGCACTCGGGGCCACTCTGGGTTCTTGAAACACCCTGTAACTGTGGGCTGTGAGTGCCTTTGTGTGTGTGTGTGTGTGTGCGTGTGTGTGTGTGTGTGTGTGTGTGTCCAGTTCCGAGAGTTTGAGCACCTCCAGCCAGTGCGTTTAATTTTGTTAGGGTAGCAGAGCTGGTTCTGGAAGCCAGATGCAGCCTTATCTGCCTTTGCTGTCCCAGGAAAACAGTCACCTCACAGGAATGGCCCCAGTTCTCTTCTCCAAGCCAAGGCCAACCCTGGCATAGGAAGCCACACACACACCTAGACTCTCTCACAACACAGGCACAGGCAGACACACACAGGTACACACATAAGCACACACAGACACAGACACAGACACAGACACAGACACAGACACAGACACAGACACAGACACACAGCACACAAACAGATGTCCAGGAAAGAAATCTCCAGTGATGTGCTGTTCAAAAGTGTCCAGACAGGAGTAAGCACCTTACCCACCCCTAAGACTCTATGAATCCAGCCCAACTCCCACTGTATGACCTTGGGCAAGTCCCTTCCCTGCCTGGGTCTCAGGCTCACCTCCAGACAACAAGAGGTTGGCTGAAATTATCTCAAGGGCTCCTCCCAGCCCTGACGTGCTCCCAACCCACCTTCCCCCAAAGCCCACTGGGATGCCACCAGGAGCTGTTTCCGCCATCTTTCCCATTCCCTCTCCTCTCCCTGGTCCCTTCCTTGCCTTGGCTGAACTCCCAGGGGCTCCTTGCCACTTGGCATAGCCCATGACAAGATGGCAGTGTTTTCCTGGGAGTCAACAGGAGTCCAGAGGTTAAAAGGCAGGACTAGATGCTGTCCCTGCAGTCTGTCCACTGCAGGATTCTGTGCTGAGGCTCCACATCTCTCTGGGGACCACAGGGAGCTATGCTGTGTAGTTTCTGAATTTCTCTCTTAGAAGAGGAAAAAAGGGGTCACAAGTGGATATGGCCCAGGTAGGGGCACCTCTGGGTTCTGCTGACCCTGTGAGTTTAGAGCAGGATGATCAGACTCAGGCCTGCCCAAAGATCAAGCAGCCTGCTTCCCTGGGAAGGAGCAGACCAGGGGTGTTCTCCCCTCTCCCAACTCCCTGCCACCTGCCAGAAATTCAGGAGCACTGAACATTCTCAGGCCTTCCCTCTCCCTCTTCCCACACATCATGCCCTTGGTTATGTGTCCCCTTTCTTTCTCTGTCCCACTGTACCCTGCTGCCCAGCTCCCCAGTAACCTCCCAATTGATCTCCTTGCCTCCAGCCTCATTCCCCCATGGGGCAAGTTCCCCTGGACAATGTTGCCAGGAAGAATCTCCCCAAAGCACAGCTCTGACCATACCAGTACCCTACTCAGAAGCCCTCCATGGTTCCCCCACACATGGAATCTGGTCCATGTTCCTTATCTCAAATTTTAAGGACCTTTATACTTGACTCCAATATCTTCATTTCTCACTTCTTACTGACATGATCCCTCCCGTGCAGCCAAACTGTTCCCTAAGAACACCTTAAGTGTGCCTGTCTGACACGCCTTTTTTTCTGTCTTCTATTTATCTTGTCCAAGCTAACCTTCCAGGTCCAGATCAAACTCCACTTCCTCCTTAAAGTCTCCCAGAACATCCCAAGCCACTGTTCCGGACAACTGCAGGACATTGTCAGGATGACCTGGGTGACAGTGGAGGCTCTTTTGCATGGTTATTTAAATTTTAAGGGATGTGTTTTGTCTCTTTAACCACACTGTAATTAACCTTCATGTGGGCAGGGCCCGGTGGTCCCCATCTCTGTGCTCCTCATGCTGGCACAGTACCCAGGGGCACACATGAGCACAGAGAAAGCTATTGATTGGTTTAAGGTATGCAGAAATGAAAGGGCATTGTCTTTTCTGTCCCTACCATCTCCCAAAGGGCTTGTAGTCCTCACCAAGAGAGATGCTAAAGCTGGAGGTAGAGACAGATAGAGTGCAGTTCTGGTGATTATTTATTTATAAAGTGCTGGGCAACAGGAAAGACAGCATGAAAGCACCACCCTAGTTCTGTAGGGGCCCCAGATTGGCACTGCCCACTCTCTGCCTCACCCAACCATCCCTGGCTTTTTGTCACCTTTCACTCTGGCTATGCCACCTGTCTGGAAGCTGTCCACAGTAACTCTAGTCTAAGAAAAACCTGTCTGGGCTGTGATCAGATGGCTGGAAGGGGCTTTATATTAGACTGATCTTGATCCAAAACCCAAAGGCAGCAGCCTCTGTCCATCTGACCCCTTTGGGGACCCAGATGCGTCTCTCAAGGTACCAGTAATCCCATCGGGATAGAATAATGACAGAACCTCCTATTCATTCAGTACCTTAATGATCACAATGTGTTTTCATCTCATGTCTTGAGTGCCAGCCTTCACAGCTCAGGGACGTTTTCAGATCAGGTATTGTTAGCTCCATTGCACAGATGAAGGCAGGGAGGGGAAGGGACTCCCCCCAAAGTAATGCAGCTGGTGAGCAGTGAGTTAGAGCAAGAAGCTGGGTCTTCTGACTCCAAGTCTAGTGCTCTTTCCCCTGCTGGTCTCTTTTCTGCTTCCCCTGCCTCCATATGCTGTGAAGCCCAGAGCCAGCCAGGATTGGCATGACCCAGACGTGCTCAGTGATGCCAGCGCTCAGGACACCCATGGACAGCCCTGATTGGTTGAGGGTCAGCAGGGTCAGCGTTAGTCATTTACCTGGTTAGTCACAGTCTCTGCTGGCTGCAAGAATTCCTCAACTGCCTCATCTCTGGCCTCCCAGCCAGGAAACCCTTCCTTTGTTGGACCTTAAGTTCACCAAATGCAAACAGAAACTCTTTTCTGGGAAGCTTAACCTCTCTAGCTGTTGAGTCATTAAACTCCTCCGGGGCCCCAGCCCCATCTATTCATAGCCCAGAGGCTGTCAGAGCAGGAAGGGGCCTTGAGCTCAGCTGGTTCCACCCCTCCTCTTGCAGAGAGGTGATGAGAGTGACACAGCCCGAGGGTAGCGAAACCTGCCTCCCAGACCCCCCTTCCTTCCACTTGTTCAGGATGCCTCTTTATTGGTCAGTATTACTTACAGCAACAATAATAACAGTAGCCACCATGTAATACCTACTGTTTGGCAGGTTCTATCAGAAACTCTTTATTTCTATCCCCTCGATTCATTCCCTCATGGACCCTTCAAGATGGGCATTATTATCTACATTTTTCAGCAGAAGAACCTAAGATTCTGAGTGTAAGTGACACTCACCCATGGCCTTGTGACTTGAAAGGAGGCACCTGCCCAGATTCAGCTGAGCCTCTCGGACTCCCAAGCCCTGGATATTTTGGCAGTTCTTTCTCCACTTCAAGAACTTATTCCAGACCCTTGTATCCCGAGGGCACTGAGTAGACACAGCTTTTCTTTCCCCTAGCAAAGTCCCCTCCAACCTGCTGCTTCCTGACCAACCCAGACCATGTGCCAGAGCTGTGCCCAGCGCCAGGCCTACCTGAGACTGCCACAGGCTCATAGGTACCCATTTTCCCACGGCAGATCCCCAGAATCCTTGTGGCTCTAAGGCAACAAGAGACCAGGTGACCGATTAGCTGAGGGGCTGGAGCAGAAAAGCCTCGGTTCTGCTCTTTCCTCAGCTTCCAGCCTGTTCTCAGCTGGGCACAGGTTCTCACTGCCCACCACATGGGCTGGAACCCCTAGATTATGGATTCAAGCCAGCCACTCATGAAGGAACCTGTGCTTGTTACATCTTTCCGAGAAGGAGAAAAGTACAGAAGTGACCTGCCATCCCCAAATCCCAAAGTCCTCAAATAAAGAGTAAAAGGAAGCATGAGCAATCATCCAAACACCCAGAGAGGGGAGTGACTTGTCCAAAGTCTTACAACAAGTTGAAGGTACCACCCTGATTAGAACCTGCACGCTTGAGCGCGCAGACTGAAGTTCCCTCCATCACCCCAACCTGTTCCCCTCATGACCCATCATCTCTCTTAGCACTGGGGCCTTGGCTGCTTATCGCTCCACTGTTCCCGGTCCTCTCAACTTCCCAGGGGGATGGAAGGGCAGCCCAGCCTGGAAGAGTCCCACTACCCACTTCCAGTCAGCATGTCCTTCCTCTGTGCCCACAGCCACTCCTCTGCTTCAACCACACAAGCCTTTGCTGAGGGTGGTGTAGGAACGCAGGCACTGACTTAAAAGCCAGACTGCCTGGGTTCATCTCTCAACCCACCTCCCCACTAACTGCCCCCCCACCAGCTGTATGATCTGGAACAAATTATTTAGTCTCTCTGAGCTTGTTTTGTCGTTTACAAACTGAGAGGATAGTATCCGCCTCCCAGGATTAAATGGGATAATATAAAGAAAGTGCCTGGGACAGAGCAGGCACTTAATAGACAGTATCTGCAACTATTAGCGTTATTAGTATAATTGTCCGTGTATTATTACTTCCCCCACAGAAGAGACTGCTCTTTCCCAAGGATTTCCATGACCACAGCTGCCTCTGCTCCTTTCTAACAGGTGGGGACAGTGGGGTTGAAAACAAGAGGCTGCTACCCCCTTTCCCTTTATCCTCCTAATCCCACTCCCCCATCCCGGGCTTCCAAAATCATCACCTATGCCTGACATTCAGACTCAAGGGCAACACGCCCTCCTCTGAGCAGGCAGACCCTGCAGGAAACCAGAGAGAGTGAGGTGCACAGCAGTAGGAGAACCTGCCCTGGACTGGAGCAAGGAGGCAAAAGTTTCAGTTCCACTTAGTTCGGTTGCTGGTCCTCTATGACCATCAGTTTCCTCATCTACAAAGCAGATGTATTTGATCAGAGGTCCTTCTGACTGCCATGCCTCCTGCCTACATGTCTGGTTCCCACATATCACGACTGGGGCCGGAGACACGGAGGGAGTGGGGTGAGAATCGGACAGAAATAGAAGACACACGGCTGGCCACAGTGGAGACAGGACAAACACAATAAGTATTTTCAAAGAAAACATAAACAAGCACAGATGAATGCAGTGCAAATCACCACTATAAACAGCTTTCAGCTGGCAGCACAAACGGTGAATCTGTGAGTTGATTTTGTGATTTTAAAAAAATGTAAAAATGACTTTCCTGCAGTCAGCCAGCAGGAAGGGAAGAGACCCGGCTCTGACTGAGACCATTGTCAGTCTGGGCAAACCTCAGCTGAGACCCAGGGTGGGCACTCCCTCACTCTTGGTCAAGTCACTTCATCTCTGCCTGGGACACAGGGGAGTGCCATGTGTCTCCAACACGTCAGGCACTGTCCGAAGCACTTCTTATCACCTGCATTCCCACAGCCGCCCTGGGAGGGCTGCGTTATCATCCCGTTACAGCCGAGGAAGGCGAAGCTCAGAGAGGCTCAGAAATTGGCCCAGGGCCCTACAATATAAAATGACAGCGCCAGGGCTTACACCCAAGACTGTGGGGAGTATCTTTTCACAGAGCCCTGCGGCTCTGTAGCCCCCAGAGACCTCTGCCATCCCTTCTATATGAACATCACACATAATGGAAAGGGGGACCAGGGTCCATGCAGGGCACTCAAGCTGTGGCTTCAGTTTCAGGATCTGTTGCCCTCAGGACTATGGGTAAAACATAGTCCCAAGAGAAATCGGAATTTTAGCTCCAGTGCTCTCATTTCACAGGGTGGAAACCACAGTTCAGATTGGAAGAGGGGCTTGCTAATGGCCGCACTGACCACTGTCCTCAGGGCTGGCCTTGGAGCCCTGTTCACTGATGCCTCACTCCATGTTCTGGGGTCCCCCACAGACTCTTAGAAAAGAGAGCAAGCTGCCAGCTAGCCTCTCTGCTTGCCCTGGCTGCCTCCTGATCCCTCCCTCAGCCTCTGGTCCTCAGAGAGTCACCTGACAAATGCCTTTCGTGGTTGTCAAGAGCAGTCATCTGCCACGCTCATGCCACCGCCTCTGTCTGTCCACACGTGCTTGTCGTCCAGAAACTGCCCATGCTCAGGCAGCTTTCTGGTGATTCCAGGAGACCTGCTTCTCACCTGGAGCCACCCGCCCCAAGCTACTGGCCCAGGTCACATGTTCACTTTCCCATTTGCTGCAGGTGGCCTCAGCGGCTGCCCAGAGCAAACAGCTCCAGTTCTCCTGGTCCTGCGGCCTCCTGGGATCCCTGCCAAGCTGAAGCTAACCTCCACCCCTCCACCCCTGCTTCCTCCAGTGACACCCAAGGACCTCTCTGTGGAGGGGGCGCTGGTTGCCATGAATACAAGGCAGGAGCCCTGGGAGCTAGAAACGGTGTTCTTTCCTCCCCTGAGAGGCCTTAGACTCTCTCTCTCTCTCTCTTTCTCTCTCTCTCTCTCTCTCTCTCTCTCTCTCTCTCTCTCTCTCCTGCCCCTGTACTCATGGGAGGAGCAAACACTTCCCTGTGTGCCTCAGTCTTCCCATCTGTATAGAGGTGTTCCACAGGGGAGCAGATGTAAGCTAGCTCAGCAATGCAGAATTTTCTACATTAATGTTTCCCAGAAGGTCAGTTCCAGGGGATAATCTGGTTGATCTTGTTGTTATTGTTGTTTGTTTGTTTTTTTTCTTTCTTTCTTTATTTTTTAGAGAGAGAGGAAGGGAGAGGGAGAGAGAGATAGAAATATCGATGAGAGAGAACATCGACTGGCCGCCTCCTGCATGCCCCCCACTGGAGATCAGGCCCACAACCTGGTCATGTGTCCTGACTGGGAATTGAACCAGCGACCTCTTGGTGCATGGGTCAACGCTCAACCACTGAGCCACACCAGCCGGCCTGATCTTGTTTAAGTACAGATTCTAAATCAGTAGGTCTGGGATGGGGCCTGGGACCCTGAATTTCTAACAAGGCCCCAAGGGACCTGATGCTGTTGGTCCATGATTCACACTTCTAGTAGCAAGAATCTAAATAACCTGGAGACCTGACTTCTGGGAATAGACATGTGGACTGTGGTTTGAAGGACAAGAAGATTTAGAACTGGGAAAATCCTTAGGAATCTGGTCGTGGAATGTTAGAGCCAATGGCCTCAGAGCTAATAGACCCTTCTCTGAGGCTTAGAGTAGGGCTGCGCCTTGCCCCATGGGAGCCAGCCATGGAGCCTGGGTGGGGCTACGTGCTATACAGTCACTGGGGGTGGGAGAAAGGGAAGTGGGGAGGGTGGGGGGGAGAGAGAGGAATGGGAAAGGGCTTGTCCCGTAGGGAAGCCTGCAAACAACAATCCAGTGGTCCTCAGCTGTGCTCCTTTCCTCCCCAGGCTGCCAGGCAATTCCTTCAGGTCCATGGAATTAAATAGTGCCCCAGAAATTAAATGTCAAAGTGGGAAACTGGCTCCTCCCTATGGCATCTACCCAAAATCCCAGGGGCAGTACAACATCCAGCCCCCACCAGAAGAAGAGTCTCAGGCTCATTTCTTCTTTTATGGGCTGGGATCCAGACAGCAAAGGCCCATCGAAGCCACCAGGCCCTATGGCTACCAGATACACTCATCCCGTTGCCAGCTGCAGTGTGGAATGCAGGCAGCAGGACAAGGCCTACTCTTTTCTAGACCTGTCAGGCCACATGTGTCTGCACATTTTAAGAGGGACATAAACAACCTGGAACATTCAGAGGAGGGGAGCAGCATGTTAAATGAAGGATGCTTGGTGGAGTCAGGCCTGCAGAGCTGCCTTCAAATATCTGCTGGGCTATTGAAAGATAAAAGAATCAACCTTAGCCCTGGCCGGTTTGGCTCAGCGGTTAGAGCGTCGGCCTGCAGACCAGAGAGTCCCGGGTTCGGTTCCTGCTAAGGGCACATACCTCGGTTGCAGTTTGTCCCCGGACCCGGTTGGGGTCAGGCGGGTGGCAACCAGTCGATGTGTCTCTCTCACATCAATGTTTCTCTCTCTCTCTTCCTCCCTGTCTCCCTCCCACTCTATCTGAAGATAAATGCAAAAAATATCCTCGGGTGAGGATAAAAAAAAATGAAAGAGAAAAAAAAAAAAGAATCAACCTTGGGCTAATTGGGCACATGGGGTTGAACCAGCACCAGTGGAAAGAGTTCATAGAAAGACTTAATTAAGTCCAATATAATTCAGAACTTGTTAGGGTTGAACCTGACCAAAGATGGACTGTACTGCCTTGAGAGTTGGGGAGCTCCTCATCAGAGAAAGCATACAAAACACACTGGCTAGGCACACAGCAGAGGTCACCTGTATCAGTCAGCGTACAACCAGAGAAGTGGAACCAGTAGGAGATACATACTGAGATGTATTACAAGGAACTGGCTTATGTGATTTTGAACTAGGCAAGTTCAAAATCCATAGAGCAGGCCATCAGGAAGGACAGGTTGAAACTCCTTCCAGCATAGATTGAAGCTGCTATTTGCCAGCAGAATTTCTTCTTCAGGGAATCCTCAGCTCAGCTCATAAAGCCTTTCAACTGATTGAATCAGCCCCTTGCAGATTATCTAGGATAATCTCCTTTACTTAAAGACAACTGATTATGGACTTTAATCACATCTAAAAATGCCTTCACAGCAACCTCTAGATTAGTGTTTGATTAAATAGCTAGGGCCTTTATTTAGCCTAGCCAAGTTGATACATCAAAAAAATCATCACATGCTCATATGTCAGACCGGGGGCTACAATAAATGGCTCTTAAGAATTTTTCCCAATCCTGAAATGCTTTGATTTCTTGATCCTCAAGGGGGCATCCTCTAAAGTTAGAGCACCCAGAGTGGGACTCAGGCATGTCCTGGAGGCCCCCAGACCCTCTGGGTCACCTTCCAAATAGAACCAAGGTTAGCCTTCATTTTAGTCAGTTTACCAAAAATCACCGAGTTCTCCTGGGTGCCAGGCTCTATACAAAGAGAATAGAAAGCTAAGGCCCAGATCCTTCCCCCAGGAGCCTCTGATCCAGGAGAATCCCCAAACCACAGATTGAATAGTATATATGCTAAATCCTAGTGGAATGACTAAAACAGGGATCTGAGAAGGCTTCCTGAAGCAGGTGGTACTTCAGGTAGGTTTGAATGAAGAGTGAGGACTTCAGTAGGTGAAGATTGGCAGTGGGAGTTTTCCAGGATGAGGGAACAGCATGAGACTGGCTGAGGGGCGTGAGCATGCCCAAGGAAATGTGAGCAGATCCTGGAGGGGGCTGAGTGCTGGTCTTTGGTGAACGGACTTGATTTGACAGGTGCTGGAGGAGGGACAGGACAGACTCCAACCTGTGTTTGGATCCACTACCTGGATCCTGACCGGTGGGTGCCCCCGTGACCCCAGTTGAACTAGTGGTTACCCTCATCGGCTCAGTTGAACTAGTAGATGTCCCCATGACTCCAGTTGAACCAGAGGGTAATGACAACCTGAATCCTGATTGCCCCGCTTCATCCTCTCCTGGTCACTCAGCAGACCTCAGCCAGCCCCCAGGACATGCTTTCACCCCTCCCCCCGACACACTTCCTTTTCTGGGAGTGTGGAGCCCAGACCAAAGCCAGCCTTATGGGTGGTGTGCAGGAGCCCCTGGGACAGCGCTGAGCTGAAAGAGATGATACGCTGTGGATATTCTCTGCGTGAACAGCCCCAGGCCCCCACTCTCAATCCCCTTCCTCTCTGCTCAAGGCTCCACAGCTTGGCGCGGACTCAGTGTCCCTCTTCTGGAATGTGCAGGGCCTCTCCTGACCACAGCTCCGATGCAGAAATAACCATCTCAGAAACATCCGGAGAGGCACATTCCAGCCTGCCGGCCACAGGATCATCTGGGGGGCTCTCTCCAGAGACCCAAATTGTCAGGCTCCAGTGGAGCTGCCCGGAGAGAGTGACGCCGAGCTCTCAGAAAGGAGGCGGCCTCTCCTCTGGAAGGGCCAGTCCTCCTGTGGGTGCAGGGGAGCTCCCCAAGGCCTTGGGAGCAGGCAGGGGGCAGGCAGTGCCAGGCGGAAGCAAGCCTCAAATCAATGCAACAGAGGTTCTCCCCTGGGTTACTCCATCCAGACCTTAGACCCGACATGAAGCAGCCATTCCCCATGGAGCCTGCCTCGGTTTCCACCGTCATGAACAAAGGCTGCCGTTCACGGGGACGTTTCTCTGGTCTGAGCGCATCACGTGTGTCTCACTGAATCCTCACAGTCCCCGATGAGGGCAGCACTATTGTAATCCCCATGTTATAGGTGAGGACCCTGAGGCTCAGAGGGGTTGAGAAAGGCTTCCGAGGTCACACTGCTGGCAAGTAGCAGAGCAGGGCTGCGTAAAGCACGCCCAGCCCGGGGTTTATAAAGGACTCGGCCCCACGGGTTCTCTTCTGAGCCTCACAACAACCTGGAGGTGAGGTATCATTATTCCTGCTGGGCCAACAAAGACACTGGGCTTGCGAACATGAGGTCACTTCCTGCGACCCAGAGCCAGTAACTGTGGGTGCAGGAGTCAAATCCAGACCTTTCAACCCTAAAACCGAGCTCTCCCCCCGAGGGCTAAAGATGGGTTGTTCCCACCGTGTGGATGTTAGTGCATTTGAGAAGCACGCGTCAGCCTGTGAAGGGCAAAAGGCAGTGTTGTGGGGGCAGTTGTCACAGAGCGGCCTTAGTTCCATGCGTTGGTCAACACCGTCCTTCTGAACAGGACAGGAACCTGAAACTAGAAATGGGAACAAAGTGATGATTCTTAAGAGTGGCCAGTGAGTGAGAGAGGGGGCCTTGTTGAGGGTGACGGGCAACTCACCTGCTCCCCAGTGCACTGGTGATGGGGGGAAGTGGGGTAAGACGCCCCTGTGTGCAGAGTGGGAAGCTTGTCCCAGGAGCATCAGTTGTTTGGGCCAGGGCTATGAGTGTCAGGGCCCAGCCCCAAAACGTTCATTCATTAGGCCTACGCGAAGCCCAGGAGGCGGTGAGTTTGAAACACCCCAGGTGAAAGAATCTGCACCAGGCGCAGGAGAGAGGAGAGCTTCCTAAGACCAGCATTCTGCCGTTGGTAGGCTGGGCCCCTCGCGAGCCAGCGGCCAGCGTCTTCTTTCTGGCTTCCCTTGGTCTTTAAGAAACATTCAAGAGGCAGCTGAGGAAGAATCTTCGGAGTTCCCAAGCCAAAGCACCTGGAGTGAGCCAGGTGGCAGAGACATCAGGAGTCAGTGGGTGGCCCCAGGAGAAGGTCAGCTTCCCCACCCTCTCAGAGAAAAAAAGGGACTGAGAGTCTCAGTGGGGGTCCTGGAGACAAGCCGTGTCTCCGCTTCATGGTTTTAGCTCCCAGCCAGCTCTCAAACAACCGCAGGGAAGGGTGTAAGTCCAGGGGAGGCCTGGGAACAAACCCGGGCTTTGGCCAGGCTGAACCAGTGTGCCCCCTCTTCAGCATGGCCTGCCTCACCATGAGGGTTAGACAGAGCAAGACCCTCCAGGGCTGTTCATGGTCCTTGGTCCACCTCCAGACGGGGCCAGAGAGAAAGACACCTGGACCCACACTCAGTGGCAGCCTCCTCTCCTCTGGTGCCTTGCTCAGTTCAGCCCCCTAGAATTCTAAGCACTCCCGTCTTCCCAGGGCACTAAAGAGACCCTGATGGCCCTGTTTGGCTCAGCGGTTAGAGCGTTGGCCCGCGGACCAGAGTCCCGGGTTCAGTTCCCACTTAGGACATGTACCTCGGTTGCAATTTGTCTCCGGCCCCGGTTGGGGTCGTGTGGGTGACAACCACTCGATATGTCTCTCTCACATCGATGTTTCTCTCTCTCCCTCCCACTCTATCTGAAGATAAATGCAAAAATGTCCTCGGGTGAGGATAAAAAAATATATAAAATAAAATAAATGAAGAGACCCTGATGTCCCCTGCCTGCCCTCAGTATTGTCCAGTGGGTTCATAGAGGCTACACATCCCTTCTTGGAGCTGTGACTGATAACTTAGTGCAGCTGACTGAGGGAAATGGGGCACACGGTCCCCTCCACTCTCCTGCACCTGGTGCAGATTCCCTGCTCCTGCCTGACTGTGAGACTGACGGCAGGTCTCATCCCACCCAGGGCTCATCTGCACAAGACTGGGCTGGCGGGCCCGAGCCCTTACAGCGTGGATGGCCTTCGCTGGACCTGCTCCTGGCCTCTCTTCTTCCACCCCTCCTGCGAAGACTCCCCAGGATTCTGCTCTTGTCCCCGTTTTACCCCATGCTGGCTGAGCCCTGGAGGGACTTCCTCTGTGTCCAATCCCAAGAATAGAGCTCTATCCGGGACCTCCAACTCACCCCCCTTCTGGAAAGAAAGCATTTTTGACTGTGGCCTAGGTCCCGTTATCAGCAGAGTGAGTCCACTGCCCCAGCCCCTGGGACAGCTGGAATGTAGGAGCCTCCCACCCGGAAAGGGCGGCCGCTCGCGCTGGCAGCTCCCACGGTAGCCCATGGGTGGGGTGTGGGAGGAAGCAGTGGTGCTGAGAGCAGGCTGACCCCAGCCAGTGCTTTCTGACGGGGTAGCCTGGAGAGAGGTGGCAGACATCTCACTTCCCAGATTGCCTCTGGACCCGAGCCGGCCCAGGGTGAGTGCCCTGGTGGCCAATCGGGCAGTCCAGGCCCTAGGCTGACAAAGGGGCTTCCAAGGCCCTGGGAGCTAAGGTCCTGCTCATGGAACCTTTGACATCCCACCCAGACCAGTGACTTGGTAGACCTGTGAGGGGCCGGGGTTAGCCCCATGGGTCTTCACAATGGTTTGATATCTCAAAACGTTTATGAGACATTACACTATTACCCATTGCAGAACACACACAGGCCAACGCAGTCACGGCCAGCATCTCCCTCTGCCTTTGGCTGGAACGGGGTCCGTCCGGGGTGCAGACGCTGGCGTGCTCATGCAGAACAAGGCTTGGTTGGCGCTGGGTTGCAACAGCTGGGGTCCTTCAGATTCCTTGAGAATCACTGATTCAGGCCAACCTTTCTCTTTCAGATGAGGAGACTGAGATCGAGGGCGAGGTACAGGGAAAGATGGGGAGCAGCCCGCCCCAGCCACTAGCAGTTCAGTCACAGAGCCAGTCCTCAAACCCAGGCCTCCTGACTCTATTCCTGAGGAATGGCCCACACAGTCATCCCTCCATTCCCTTTGTTTTTCTGAGCATCTTCCATGTGTCGGGCACCATTCTACGCCTCAGGGACTCGGCCCCTGTCCTCATGGTACTCACATTTCAGAGGAAGCAGATAGTCAAGAAACTAAATCATGCGGTCACAAATAAAAACATCATCTCAATGGCAACAAGTGCCAGGAGTCAGTCAACACGATGGGCAATCCGGGAGAGCCTTCCTGGGAGGGGTTGGAGTAATGCAAAGATCAGAAAAGAGCCTTCCGGGGGAGGGAACAGCAAGTGCAGAGTCCCAGGTAGGCCAGAGTTTGGCGTGTTGGAGGACCAAGAGCAGAAAGAACAGTGTAGGTACAGCACACTGAGCAGAAGCGGAGACTGGGAAGGGCTGCATCTTGCAGGGCCATGGAGGCCCCAGTCAAGAGCTTAGATTTTATTCTAAGTGTGATGGAAGTCACTGGAAGGTCTCAAGCAGGGATGTAGTGTGATATGACTTAAATGTTTTACCATATCCCCTGGCTGCTCTGTGGAGGTCAGATGGGTGTAGAATAAGAGGGAAGCTGGGAGACCAGCCAGGCTGCAGTTCAGTGACTTGAGAGGATGATGGAAGACTGGACCTGGTGGAGACTGTGGAGGTGGAAAGCAGGGTGGATTGAGTGTGTGTTTGCAAGGCAGACTTGGCCCGACCTGCTGATGGATAGGAGTGATCTGTCGGAGAGAAGGGAGGGAGAGGGCGGTGGGAGTCTGGGAAAGAAGATTATCAAGGATGGTCTTTGGCCTGCCACTGGGTGGAGGGTAAACCTTTTCTGAGCTGGGAAATAAAACCTGGAGAATAACGGGCTTGGTAAAAAAGATAAGATGCAAGACTTCTGTTTTAGACACACAGGTTAATTGTGAGATGCTCATTACAAATCCATGCAGGCAGTTAGAGAAACAAGTCTGCAGCTCCAGGGAGAGGTCAAAGCTGAGAGATAAATTTGGGAGTTATCAGATGGAAATGATATTTAAAGTCATGTGGCTAAATGAGATCAGCTGGGGCGAGGGGAGAGAAGAGCCCAGGGCCAGCCCTTCTCCGACACCAGGAGGCGGACACGAAGTGGGGCTGCCAGGAGACGAGTAAACCTGGAGACTGTGGTGTCTGGAGGCCAGGAGGAGAGTTTCGGGAGAGGGAGCCGTCCACTGCCAGCTGCTGCTGGGAGATCGGGTCAGATGACTGCAGAGAAACAACAGTGGGTTTGGCAACACAGTGGCCATTGGAGACATTGACCATGAAAACGGTGTAACATTCAACGGCTCGTTCCAGGAGCATGGGAAGGTGAGAGCAGCAGAAGGCTCTTTTGTATTTGTCCAGCCTGGAGTGGAACAGAAGAGCCAGATTCCGGGAAAGGCAGGGGAGAGAAAAAACAGTATCGCAGTTCACAGTTTCAGGCCTTCTCATCAATGCTTAGAAAACCTTCTCCTGCAGAGGGCCACGAGGTAGTTATCATTATGTCCATTATGCAAATGAGGCCCACAACCAAGCAAGGTTATCAGCTCAGGGCACCCAGCCAGGGACCTGAGTCCAGGCCTGTCCATCACCAAAGCCTCTGCTCATCATGCAGCGCCCACCCCCCACCGCCAGCTCTGCCTGCCTCTCCCTGCAGCTCCTCCCACATCCCCTCCAACCTCCCCAGTGCATCCTTGTCCTTTGATCATTTCTGTCAGCTTCCAACAGTCTTGGCCTCTGCCTCCCTCCTCCCAGAAAGCTCTGCTTTTTCTCTTTGATCCTGCACATCTGTCCTCGGCTGCATCCTAAGCTGGGTTTTGTGTCCCCCTCTCCTTGTTGCTGCAAGATGTCCTCACACCAAGGTGGGGGATCTGCAAGAGTTTCTGAGAGCCTTGGGGGAGCCTGGGCCTGTGTGATGGGAGTGTGGCTTCTGCCTCCTTGACTGCCATTTGTAAAGAGCCTGGGCTGTTTCAGGCCTAGCCAACCTGCAGCTCAGCCCCTGCTCGGCACTGAGGGTCCAGCGATGGGAGGTCACAGGCCAGGGGTGCCTGCGGAGGCATCCAGGACTAGGCAGCCAGAAAGGCCGTGCATTTTTACCCAATGGGGCAAGATGGGCCTCAAAGTTCTTCTCAAGAGAATGGAACAGATGAAAAGTGGTGGCCAGGAGTCCTACACAGGGAGATGTAATTGGCAAAACTGGCCACCTGGCTACCACCACTACCGTGCGCACTTCAGAGAATGCAGAGGGCACTCAGGACCTCAGAGTCCCTTTTGGAGCCAGAGCGATCCCAGGGGGAAGTTGTGGACGAGGCCCAGAAACTAGTGAGGTAGAGAAGCCCTCGAGGAGCTAGGCCATAGAGCGCTCTGCCCAGCCCGGGTGCTCCCCTCCCTCCCTGGGCTCCCTAGTCTCCCCAACCTGGTCACCACGAGGGCGGCCGCCCAGGATGTCCAGAGCCACCTCCAGCTCCTCATCAGATTCTGAGGCCCTGTCTGCCCCCAGCTGCCCTCGGAGGGCCTGGTACCTGGCTCCCCACTGGAAGAGAGGAGCAGAGGGGACCCGACATACCAACACCTGAGGCCCAGCTGCACTCCCGAAGTCCTGACAGGGGGCTGCAGTAGTAATTAGCTTCTCACACATCTCCTGGGTTATTTTTAAGCCTCGTTCTTCCCTGGTTTATTTTTAAAGTAACACTGGCACGTGGCTGGCCGGCTGCCCTTCCCAGGTGCTGGTGCCAATTTGGGCCAGGAGTGGAGCAGAGCAACATGCCCCCCCCAAGGCCCCCACTGAGTGCCAGAGCTAACCAGCCCCTCACAGCATGGCCAGGGAGGTTCCAGCTGTGCCGAAAGCCTGGGTCCATCCTGGGGTGAGCAGGTGGGCCAGCAGTGGGGGACCCCCAGAAAACTCCCACATCACTGTCCTTGACCAGGTCACCTCACCTGCCAAGCCTCATCTTCCTCACTTCTGGGGTGTATGATAGTGACAGCTGCCTCTCTGACTGTCAGACGCTCAAAAGTAAGTGACAGACTAAAATGCTGCACAAATACAAAAGAGTATCGGGATTAACCCCCCCCCCCACAAACATGCTGCCCCCACTGTCCTGCCAACCCCCCCTCCAAGCCAGGCCCTTCCCCCTGGGTGAGTGATGTCCAGTCTGAGACTCCTCCGATCCCTTCGTCCCGTCCCCGCCTGCCCTGGGTCCGCCTTCCACATTTCCAACCTGGCTGAACTCTAATCCAGGCTGCTCAGGTGAAGGGCAGCTGTCAGGCTGCTGGTGACCATTAAAAGGGATGGGAGGGGTGAGGGCAGAACCACACTACCCCAGCACCTCTCCCACCTACCTCCTTCCTGGCAGCCTTCCAGAGAGCTGAGCTGTGGAAAGCATCGCCCAGAGTTAGCTCTGAAACCCTGTCCTTGAGTAGGGTACGCAGCAATAGCTGAGGCTGGAGAGGTACGACATATGGTAGAGGGCGTTGAAAGGCAGGCTGAAAGTTTGGGCTTCCTTCCCTGTAGGCAACAGGGAGTCGTGAAGTTTTTGAGCAGAGGAGTGACATGCTCAGAGTGGAGCAGAATCTGGAAGCAGGTGTGGGGGAGAGGGGACTGGAAGCTGCCGGGAGATGACAGTTGGGAACAGCTGCCCAAGTCCAGATTGGAGAGTGTGGGGGTCCAGGCGATGGTGGTGGCCAAGGAACAGAAAGAAAGGGCAGACCTGGGGAAGGAGGAATGGCTGAGACTAAGTATGACGGAAGAAGAGGCGGGAAAGGCCAGGTGTTCACCTGGGTGACTGAGGAATGAGGACATGACCAGAAATCAGGCAGC
The DNA here is from genome assembly GCA_030848825.1 of Tadarida brasiliensis. Classification (NCBI taxonomy): domain Eukaryota; kingdom Metazoa; phylum Chordata; class Mammalia; order Chiroptera; family Molossidae; genus Tadarida; species Tadarida brasiliensis. The sequence goes on along the minus strand of CM061270.1, from coordinate 62,853,577 downwards.
ACAGAGAGGGCCAGCACTGGGGGTCAGGGGAGATGATGCAGTCAGGTGGCCAAGCCAGGCTCGGGTGTCGTGTTCAGCCAAGTGGTGGGTGGAAATGCAGCATGGAGCAGAGCTGGAGGCTCGGCCTTGGCGGCCTCCCTGGAACCAGCGTCAGAGCAGCCCAGACGAAGTCTTGGCCCACTCTTACAGTCAGGATGCAGAAGGAAGCAGAGGCAGCAGGGGAGCCTGCAAAGGACCAGTGGGAAGCAGGAGGGTGGAGTTTCCAGAGGAGGAGGATTGGCCCTCAGGGCTGAGTGTGACCAGAATACGAAGGAAATGAGGATGCCAACGGTCAAGGTTACCATGTGTGATCGTCCAGGTTGCGCACTGCCCAAAAGAATCCAGCCGAGAGGTCTGGGTTGCTGAAGTCCAGCCTGCTCACCAAGTTCTGCCCTCCCAGGTGCTTCATCCACCCAGAGGAGCCCATTCTGTTCTCACTTGTCCCAGGGTGCCCTGCAGCTAGGGCAGCCTTGCCCACAGGGCACTGGGTCTGGAGCTCAGGAAATTCCTGATGGTCTTGGGGAGAGCAGTCTTGGGGACAGTCTGATGGGTGAAGGGAAAAGCAAGACCAAGGAGAGGGCATGGTGGGCCTGCCTCCCTTCCACCCTCCCTGTCTCCCTCCCTTCCCTTTTTTTAAAAGCTGAGGAGTCTTTAAAATAGTGAGGAGCTGGCAGAGGACAATTTGAAAATGGCCTCAAATGGGGTGGCCTCCAGGAGCAAAGCCAAGAGGAAAAGCACAGGGCCCGGCAGAGTGCAGTTAGGAGGTCAGCCTTGGGAGGGGAGGCCCCACCTCCTCTGAAATGGGAGAAGGGGGAAGGGAGCAACCGAACAGAGTAGAAGAAGCCATATGGGCAGGGCCTGGCTCTGCCATGTACTTTCTATATGACCTTGAGCAAGTCAACCTCTCTGTGGCTCAGCTCCTGCATCTTTAAATGGGGAGGAGGTACTTCCCGAACAGGGTTGTTTGAGGATTAACTAACTGGCTTAGAGCAGTATGGCTCATAGTAAGCACTATATAAAGGTCCACTGGTATTGTTTTGAATTGAGGAGGAGGGAACAGCAACAGAAGCATTTAGTCATTTGAATAAAGTCAAGTGCAGAGAAAGCCAGCTCTCCCAGATTCCACACTGGAGTTGTGGGGAAGGAGGGAGAGGCACCGCAGAACTATGAGCAGTAGCTGGAGAGAGCTAGGTCCTGGGGAGACGGCCTGGGTCCTGAGGACACTGCCCAGCTTGGAGTTCTTGGCATCATAAAGGCAAGCTCAGGACACTAGTGCATAAATAAGCAGCCTCTGTAAGCCATAGGAGCCATGAAGTCATTCTCCTCTCATACCCTGGCCCAGCCAGCCCATTGTCCCACCCTGGGCTGTGAACAGTGGTGCGGATGGAGGGCTTGGAGGGTGGGTGGAGTGGCAGAGATCACTGAAAAGGCTGAAAAATCAGAGATCAGAAGAGAGGTGGCGAGCCCAGGGTGAGTCAGGCAGCAGGAGGCAGCCCGGGGGATGAGCATCTGCCCCCATGTCTCTGTGTGAAGGGCAGTGTCCCCAAGGATAGGGACAGCTGCTTGCTGTCTCCACTGAGGACAGGCTGAGCGGGAATGGCCTGAGCCTCGGTCATTTCATTCTGCCTAAGCAGCATTTCCAACAGACAGGGTGTAGTGAAGTGTTTCCATGGAGAATGGTGGAATCTTAGCCTCTGAGAAGAGTCTCTCAGGTCCATTGGGCCTGCATGGGGGAGGGGCTGGATTTGGTGGCTTTTTTAGATCCCTAATGGTGTACAACTTGAAGGAACAGCAGGGCCCAGAGGCCAGGTACTGTGGAGGCTTCTTCACCCTTTATTGAGGTGCAGACTTTCCCGCTTCCCTGGGGGTGTCCACCCCACAGCCCATCTGGTTCTTGCGCTCTCTGCCCTGAATGGTGGACAGAGTTGTGCCAAGAGGCCACCATGGGGGACATGTGGGGTGTTGGAGTGAGAGTGTAGGAGGGGACACCACATCTGCAGGCTGGCTCAGAGGGAGAAAAGGTCCTGGCAGCTGCCTCCAGGCTGAAGTCCCTGTTGCCTGGAGTCCCTCTCCTCCTGGGCACTATGCCAACCTACACCATCTGAGCTCCTGAGCCCTGGGGAGGGTGCTGAGCCTAAGAAAAGCCTCCTTCACATCTCCTGGCATCTGCTGCCAAATTGCCTGCCAGCCCAGAGCTGTCTGGGCCACTAGCCATGACCAGAAAGGAGAGTAGGGAAGCAGGTGATGGAGACAGGGCCCTCAGGGGCCGCGCAAGCTCCCCACCAAACCCAACCCATCCATCAAGACCGGCTTCATGTATCCCCTGGGAATCCACCACGGACACTGAACAAAGTGGGCCGCTGGGAGAGGGACCCACCTCCACGCAAAGCTGGGGGACAGGGGAATGTGCTCCAGAGGAGGCAGCCCCGGAACTGTCCTTGGAGGGCAAGAGATGAGGGAGGGGACTCCGGGCAGCCCCGACATGAGGAAGTGCTCAGAGGTGAGGCGTGGCACAGGTGCAGAGCAGCCTTGGAACAGGGGTGGCTGGGTGTCAGGAGAGAGAAGACCGCTTGTGGGGTGGGTCAGGTTGTGGGTGGCCAGCCTACGTGCTGGACTAGGAAACCCCCAGACTGTATTGTATACATTTGGGGAACTCAGGAAAGCTTCTGAGTGGTGAGTGGCAGCTCAAATCCATGCTTTAGAAGATGATAAAATTAATAACAGCTTCTACTTCCTGAGACCTTCCACATGCCAGGTCTTATACTAAGCACTTTACACACTGCATTTCTAACCCCAAGGCCACCCAGTTACCTAGTTAGATGGGGGATCAGAGTGGCAGTGTGGGTTGTGGGAGAAGCAGCAGGAGATCTGGGTCCCAGGTCCAGCTCTGCAGCTGCAAGCTTGGGTGAGGCACCAAGGTTTCTAGGCTTCCTGTCCCCACCTGTCGAATGGAGACCGCTGCTGCCCAACGGGCTGCACAGGCTGCTGAAAGGAGCAACGGGATGCTCCCAAACACTGTGGAACGCAGTATGGATCCCCTGGAACCCAGCCAGGGCCCTTCTGCTGTGCTGCGCACCTTGCAGGCACACCTCGTGCAGTGCTGGGAGCCGGGCCCCTCCATCTGGAGTGGCTGGAGCTTAGCCTGGGCACAGTGCCTCCTTGGACCAGTGCAAGAGACTTCAGAAAGGAAACAGTACCACCTAGCCAGGGTCAAAGGCCCCCAATCACAAGCCCAGGCCTCTCCCTCCCCCCCTCTCAAGCCACACCATCCGTTCCTCTGCTGTTCCCGATCACTCTGGCTTCTCTTCCCTTGTAACTCTGATTTACATGCGACGCTGGCTCACCCTGGTCCAGCTAGGATCAGACTCTGTAACCCTGCAGCTCAGCTCCCCAAAGTTGACCAGCCACTCAGCCTCTGATCACAATCTCTGGGAGAGACAATCTGATTGGCTCAGTGCAGCCGACAGTCTGGGTCCTCCTGGATTAGGGGTCCTTCTTGGCCCAATCCACTGTGGCCTGGGCCAGGGTCACATGGTACAAAGGGGCTGCCTAGGCCCACCCTTGACTAGGGTTGTTGCAAGAAGGACAGCTCCAAAGAGGCAGGAAGGGGACAGACACCCTAGACATCTCCACCATAGGTGGCCTCCCTCAGGGCCCTTACCTGCTGCCCTCCACCTTTCCTCTCCTTACCTCCTGCTCTGTCTGGCTCAGGGCCCTACTAACACATCCCAAGAGACCTCCAGGGGGCTGCTTCCTGGTACAGAAGGGACTGGCCATCAACCTCTGGGTTCATCAGCCTGGCAGAATGCAGGGAAGGGCTCAGAGAGAGGGCCTTTGGAGGGATGCCATCAGGACACCATCTCCCTCCTCACATGGTTTGACCATCCACTGTATGCAGAGTACCAAGACTCTAGAACCCAGATCCTGCCCTAGCGGTGAATACTGGTCTTAGGATAACGGCCTGCTGGACACCATGCTCTGAAACAAAGTGGATGGTCCCAGGGGCACCTGAAGTGCCTGGACTTTAAGGTCAGAGGTCTAGGTTGAATCCTAGCTTTGCCATTTTTATCAGTCTGACCTTGGGCAAGTCTCAATTTCCTCATCAGCATGGAGCTAATGGTGCCCACCTTAAAGGTCATGGTGAAGATCAGAGAAAATTGACCAAGCCGGTCTCTGGACTGCCATTATTAGTAGAGGCATCAAGAGCAGAGAACGCACAGGCTCTGTTCTGACCTGTGAACGTCCTCCCTTCCTTCTTCTTACAGTCCATCCCCTCACAGAGGGGAGACCCAACCTCACAGAGGGGAGGCCAGGAGGTGACCCTACCAGGGGACCAGGCCTGGGCCCTGACCACCTCCCAAAAGCCTTATTCAGTGTCCAGCATCACCCCAGGCCAGCCGCGCCCCTCCCCCCATTCTGCGCAGGCAGACTTGACTAAAAGGAGCTTTGCTCACAGAGGCATCGCTGTGCATAAGGAGATGGGTAAATAAGCCAGGCAGCGTCTGCCAGGAGAGGCCGAGTGAGTGGCAGAGATGAACGCTACATGGAGAGCTGAGAGATAGGGATGCTCGAGGGGCCAGAGCAGGAGAGAGGCTCCCTGGGAGGAGGAGGAGAAGGAGGAGGAGGAGAAGGAGGAGGAGGAGGAGGAGGGGAGGGGGAGGAGGAGGGGAGGAGGAGGGGGAGGAAGAAGAAGAGGAGGAGGAAGGAAGAGAGAGTATGGCCTCAGACAGTAACCTTGATCCAACTTCTAGTGACAGCCGGGGCTAAGCGGCAGTGTGGACCAGCCAGGTGTTCATGCTCACCCTAAACAATGCTTCAGGGCCATCTTTGAAGGCCACTGGGCACAGAGCCCGCCATGCCCCCAGCCACAAGGTTGCTATGCCTCTGCCTCCCTTTGGTTTGGAGTGCCCACAGTTCCACCACCACAGAATGGCCCCTCTGGCATAGACTCGGCACATCCTGGAGCAAGACTTTACTTAAGGGACAGTCTTCTGTCACCTGCCCACTGGTTTGTCTCTTTTCCCAGAGAGCCATCTTTGTCTCTGCATCCTCTCTCAGCCCTTAGTCAAGTTCCTGGCGCAAAGTAGTAGGTGCTCAAGAAATGTTTGCTCTATTAATTAAGACAAGCTAAGAGGGAATGAAGCCATTTTTGTTTCATTGATTTTCCAGCTGATATTCTTGAGTCTAGCCAAGTGCTACAACCTCCCTGGGGCCCCTGTTGCCCCCCTCAACCTCCCCAGGTGCCACATCCCCTCTTCCAGAGCTGGCTCAGGCTAGTGGAGACCCAGTGCACCCTCAGGCAAGCCTCCTGGGAGAAGGGCCTGCATGGGAAGGAAGAGGAATCTTAGCTGGAGAAGCACCCACTTTGTCAGACAGGGAACGAGCTGCCTGTCCTCTCCATGCCACAACTTCCCACAACAACCTTAAGAGCGATTCATGAAGGTCCCACTCAGATGGGCCATGGACCCCAATCCCTGTGTCCATGAGACCCTGGAGGCCACTGAGAAGTGGGAGAAAGAGAGCAGGATTTGGCCTGTCTCTGCCACATACCTGTGTGGCCTTGTCCATATCACCCAGCCCCTCAGCTCAGTCTCCTCAGCTGGAAAACCAGGGCACCTGCCATCCAGAATGTGGCATCTAGTCAACTCACATCAGTTAGGTCACACAAGGTGGCTCAGCCTCTCACTAGCTGTGTGGTCTTGAATGGATTACAGAAACTTTCCATGCCTCAGTTTTCTCATCTGTAAAATGGAAATAATACCTAGCTCATAAAGTTTTTATGAAGCATAAATGAAATATTGTAACTAAAGCACTTAGGACAGTGCCTGGCACACAGATGCTCATAAATGTGAGCTTACGGTTTACTACTATTACTACTGGGACTATTGTTACTACTTACCTCCACCACCATTACTAGCAGCTGCTGTGGGCCAGGCACTGAGCTACTGAAATGTACAAGACATGATCTCTGTCCTCTGAGCCCAGAGGGAGACTGAGAGAACAGGAGGAAACAAGGAGGAGGAAAGGAGAGGAGGAGAAGAGAAGGAAGAAGGAATAAGCAGCTAAAGCAAATAGAAGCAAAGACTCCAACCCCCAGGAGACTGGTCCCAGGGCCAGATGGAGGCAAGGTTAGGGCCCCTCAGGACTCAGCAGTCAGTAGGGAGAAGCTTAGGACCAACAAGACTTCTTGAGGCTCTGGCCTGTCTTGGTCCTGGGAGGCTCATGCAGGGCCACGCAGCCATCTCCTCCTGACTCCGTGTGGCCTCATGTGCTCGGAGGCTGTACAGGAGGGGGTGGAAGAGACACGATTTTATGTCTCTGCAGAACTGACTCTGGCTGCCCCTCTGCTTCAGCTGGGGGGTTGTTACTCAGAGCACTGCTGACCAGGCCAGCCCAGCTCCGCCCTCCCCTCGCAGGACAGCCCAAGGGTTCTCACCCCATCCACAGCATCTGCTCAGTGCCAACTGGGACAACCCTACAGAGACACGTGGGCCCCAGCAGCTGTGGGTCTAATGTGTACCCAAAGGCTCAGTGCCATTGCTTTGGGGACCAAACAGTCAGTCCCACTGAGATTTCTGCTTTCTCCACTGTTTGTGGATGAGGGAACATGGCCACTCGGAATGCCCAGAACCTTAGAACATTGCAGGGCCCCAAGAATATCTCCCCAGCCTCTTCATTTCCCAGAGAAGGAGCTCCAGGCCCAGCAAAGGACAGGGTCTCGCCTGTGATCACACAGTGGCACAGCTAGAACCAGATCCCAGGCCTTCATCCCTGTGGACGAGCCCTGGAGCAGCCAACTACTGTGGAGAGAGAACTGCCTTTGAATTCCAAGTTCAGTTCTAGCATTATGGCCTGAGATAAAATACTTTCTGTCTCTGAGCCTCAATTTCCACATCTGTAAAATAGAAATAATAATAATAATAATAATAATAATAATAACTCTTCTACAGGATGGCTGTGTGAGCTCAAACAATAGAATGTACAGAAAGTGCTTATAAATGACCAAGCCCCGCAGAAGTGCAACACGGGAGCTGTTAGTGTTATTATCATTCTAGGACTGAAAGCACTGCACGTACGAAGGACACAGACGTCTGCCGGGCGAATGGGTGGATGTTTGAGCGTGGTGAGTGGTGAACACAGGGCTCCAGGAGCGCTCATTTGTTTAGGTGGGTGGGATCAGGAAGGCTTCACAGATGGGGTGACTTTTTAGGTGGGCTTTGATGAAGGAGGAGAAACCCATCAGGAGGCGGGAAAAACCCCCAGGAACAGTATGTAGAACTGTGGAAATGCAGCTGTGGCCCTCCAAAGAGCTGTGGAAACCAAGTCCGCGTGCAGGTTTGGGCTCCAGACCCTGCTCAGAACTCACCCCTCTCCCCTGGGCCTGTGCAGGGTACATGGAACAGCAATGTATTAAATAGAAATAACCTAATTGAACCTCCCATTTGATAGGTAAGAAAACTGAGGCTCAGGGAGCTGACAGCCTTGACAAAGGCCCTGCAGCAGGCTCAGCAAACTGGGGACCCTGGGCCAAATATGTCCCACCACCTGTTTTTATAACTAGTTTTATTGGAGCACAGCCACGCCCATTCATTTACATATTGCCTATGGCTGCTTTCTTGATACAATAGCAGAGGTGAGTAGTTACACGAGACCGTATGGACTGTGAAACCCAAAATATTTACTATCTGGTCCTTTACAGAAAAAATGTTCACCAACTTCTGTACTACGGCAAGATGGGGCAGAACTGGGGTGAAAGCCAGGCCTCCAGCTCTTTAACTCTGTGCACCCTTAGCCCTCTGGGCCCCACCCCACCCCTGTAACGCAGCCTAAAAGGTGAGATTTCAGGCAGCCAGCCTCTGGGCAGCCTCAGCTCCAGGACACGTGGTACAGCCAAGGGGGAGCCCCTGGGGTGGTCACTGTTGCCGCCATGACCCAACAGGGCTTCTTGTTGGGAGCAGGTCAGCCCATTACGGGGGAAGCTGATGGAGATGCCAGCAGGCACCTGCTTCTCCCCCATGGGAAAAACAGGAAAAGCCAGAGAGCGTAAGTGTAGGACTCGGGCCAGCCAGATGCCAGTTACAGACACAGCCTTTCAAGAAGTGCACAGAGGAGGACTGGCATCTCAGCAGATGGCCAAGTCCACTTTAAATTGTGCTGTAGAATTCTTTTCTCAATGCCAGGCTGTCCCTGGTGGATTCATGTAATTAAAACCCTACCAGATCCAATCTGTTAGAAGTTCTGAGTTCACACATGTCCTGTCCAGCTGGTAATAAGGATGCAGCCAGACAACAGGCCTAGGCCATGGCCACCTGGTGCAGTGGCTGGCCTGGAACAGACCCATGGGCCCCAGGTTGGTGCCCTGCCCAGGACACCTGGGTTGCCACCCTGTTCTGTGACACTGCCCATTCTGGGCCTCATGCTCTGTCCATCTTCCTTGTCTCCACCCCTTTCAATCCTCAGACTCAGCTTTGATACCTCCCCTCCCTAAGTCACTCATTCACTCACTCATTTATTAAATGCCAGCTATGTGCCAAACACTCTTCTAGGTGTGTAGAATAAAGTGGTAACAAAAGAGACAAAAATCCCTGCCCTCCTGGAGATTACAGTTTAAACCCACAAATGTAAGCACATCTCACACATTGTATGTCTACTCTTTCCTCCCTTCCCTCTCCTCCCTTCTTCCTCTCCCCTCTCCCCTCCTTAATTCAGTGCACTACTGAGCACTTGACAATGGACCACGCAGAGGCCTCCTAATGAATCCTCCTGCTCCCCATCTCCCACTGTGAAGCCTATTTAGAAGCCATCAGTGACTCCTCACTGCCCTCAAGTCAAGGTTTGAATTCCTGCACCTGCCCTTCAAGGCGCTTCACATCTTAGCCCTTGCCCACCTACCAACTCTAGGGAACTGTCTGCTCCAAGAAAACCAGAATTTCTGTTGTTGTTAGGTTTATAATACTCGTTACTTTCTACTTATAAAAGTAATAGATTTTTGTAGAAAATATAAAATATATAAAAGAAAACAAAAATTAATTTTAAGCCCGTACTTCAAAGATAAACTATTATATTTCCTTCTAGCTTCTCTTTCTGAGTGTGTGTGTGTGTGTGTGTGTGTGTGTATAGATACTTATTTAAAATATGTTTTTATTTATTTTAAACAGAGAGAGGAAGGGAGAGGGAGAGAGAAACATCGATGAGAGAGAAACATCTATCGGCTGCCTCCTGCACACACCCTGACAGGGGATTGAGACCGAAACCTGGGCATGTGCCCTGATTGGGAATCAAACCAGTAACCTTTCGGTTCATAGGACCAAGCCTCAACCAACTGAGACACATCGGCCAGGGCAATACCTTTTTTTATATTTGTATATCCAGTGTGGGATCCCATTATATGTAAAGGGTTACATCCTACCATTTTTATTTAACATTCTATGGTGGTTTTCCATGTAATTAAAAGATTCTTCAAGAACAGCACTTTCATGGCTGCACAATATTCCAACACATAAATATACCTTAATATGTTTAACCAAACCCTATCGGTGAACATTAGGACTGTTTACAATTTTTCACAATGAAAATGCTGCTATAAACATCCTTGCTCATAAATCTTTGTTCCGATCTCTGGTTATTTTCCCAGCAGAGATTCCTAGAAGTGGCATTGCAGGTTCAGCGGGTAGACACATTTCTAAGGTTCTTGATGCATCTCATGAAGCTGCCTGCCCGAGAGAGTGTGTTGGTCCCCCTTACGCCCCATTTGTGAGAATGCCCACCAGCCTTAGACAGGTCTATTTTCTCTGCCTCTAACACACCATGTGTCTTCCTAGCACTGTGCCTTTGCTGCAGCAGCTCCCTCTATCACAATCCTGCCTTTGCCATCCATCTTTCAGAACTCAGGGTAAAGACCACCTCCTCCATGAAGCCCCTCCTGATACCCCAACCAAAGCTCTCCACCTCTAGCCCTACTTCAGCCCGTCTTAAATTCTTCCTAAAATATTTCCCACTGTTGCCATGCATTGACATATATGTGTCATAATAACCTCTTCTTTGTTCAGGTCATTGACATTTTCAAGTGCTTCCACTGAAATATATCATCTGATTCATTTTCAGACAGAAAGTGTTTTGAGTCAAGGACCATGGCTTGATCATCTGGGTCTACTTACTTACTCTGGCCCCATCACCAGCCTCAAGTCTAGCCCAACCTCAAGCTAGCTTTGGGTTTACTGGAAGCCTTCACTATTCCTTGGCCTACAAGAACAGACTTTAGGATGTCCCCCTCTGCAGGAAGGACTGAGCTAGGACAGAGGGCCTTGGATTCCAGTCCTGGCTCTGTCACGGACTCACCTTGACCTAGGGCTGGTCCCCGCCCCCCTTCTGGGCCTCAGTTTATCCATGTATAAAATGAACACGTTGAACTACATAGTCTCCCTCACCCCAGAGCTGATTGCCCCTGCAGCCCCTGGCCCCAAGCACCCAGAGCAGCCCCAGGGTGCCTCTGAGGGCCCCTCTGCAAAGCCAGCCTCTGGGATAGGCCAGAGGGAGCTGGCCAGGGAGGCAGGCCTGGCTCCAGGCCAGGCTGTGTCTGCAAACACTGACCTTGGCTGCCGCAGGGATTTTCCATGACACCAGCACCCTCCCCCTCCGTTCCCCCTAATCCTGTGGGCCTGGGGAGTGTGGGGGATGGGAGTGATAAAGGCTGTTCTACACCAAGGACTCTGAATTGGAGTAATAGGGGCACCTACGGATGGTGGAGAGCTCAGAGAGAGAGAACAGAGAGGAGCGGGCCTACACTGGGATGTCTGGGAGGGAAGCAGGGGTAGGGAGAGAACCTGCTGGTGGGGAGAAGAGCTGAAAGACTAGCCACGAAGATGGGAAGAGAGGCCTTAGAAGGGGGCAGGGTGCAGGGAGGGAGGGTGCTATGCTTCAGAGCTGTCCTTCCAAGGAGCTCTGGCCTGGAGGGGACAAACTCCAGACCCAGTTCTGCACACTGGTCCCTCCCCACAACCCAGGTCCATGAGGCCTTGGTGGTTTCCCAGGCCTACCACAGGCCTTAGCCAGGCTCCAGGCAGGGGGATTCCTACTGGGGCCCTGAAGCTGACTTCCTTTTGCAAGGGCCTGGGGGCCACAGGGAGGACAGGAGATGAGTCACTGAAGGCCCTCTGCCAAGGCTGCCTCCCCTCCCCTTGCTGGGTGTCTAGGAAAGGTTTCTCCCATCCACATCCCAGACTTCAGAGCTGTCTGGGTTGGGCAGCTGCTCCCACCAGACCTTGTGCAGGACCCTGAAGGGACTTGCTGGCCCTCCAGGAGCTCAGAGCCCTGCAGAACTCCTCTGCAAACTGGTACACAAATACCAGACATTTGAGCGAGACAGAAAGGCCCCTCCAGTTCTGGAAAGGATCCCGAAAGGTTCTCGGAAAAGGTGGTGTCTGAGCTGAATTCTAAAGGATGAAGATGGCTCACACTTCTCCCCAACTCCACCAAGCAGGACAGCCTCCTCCATCCCTCCCGAGGGCTTGGGCACTGCTACCAGCTGCCTTCTGCCTCATCTCCTTTAACACACCCATTAGGCCTGTTAGAGCCTCCGGTCCCACTTCCTGGCTCCACACTGCTGCCACCTCCAGAGCAAGGGGGCGGCTCCCTGTCGGTGCCTCTGGCCCCTGAGGAGGTAGGGTCCTTGGTGGGCCTTTCCCAGGTGCCACTCAGGCTCAGCCCCAGCAGGAGAGCCCGGCCCCTCTCTGGGGCAGCTGTGGCTTCCAGCCAGTCTCCTGGAGCTGCCTCTGTCTCCCTTGAGCCCCCATTCCCCTCTGGCTGTCCCCCCAGGCCCAGGCAGCACCCTGAGGTCAGGCCCCTTCCCTATGTCCAGCTTTGTACCAGCCTGCCTAGCCCAGAGTTCACAGCCTTTGGGCACCTCAGGCCACAGGTCACTCATCCATCTTCCTCAGGGCAAACATTAGCCCAGCCAGTGCCCGTATTTACATTAGATAACCAGGTCTTCAGGGAACCAGGAAACAGATCACAGCCGGCATTGCCAAGGGCTGTTTGTTTCTAATCTATAGAAGGGCTGAGCGACCAGAGAGGGGACATCAGAGGACCTCACAGTCCTGGAAGAAGGACCTTAGAGTTCTTCCTGCTAGAGGAGAGTTTCCCAAACTGTGCTCCAGGGAACACTTGGCCAGCAATGTGCACTGTGAGAGAAGTATCAGAGGGTCCAATAAGTGGGAAATTTAGCAAGTTCTCCCAACTTTGACACCTCGCACGTTAACATGGGTATGACTTTGAGGGAGCTGACACAAATGAAATGACAGCAAATCCTGCTAAGTTCAGCCTTTCTTCAATTTAATTTAACCAAGCAACTCTGTTCTCATCCAACATTATTAACAGTCCATAGAACGGGTATTCCAGGAAATTAACTTTGGGCAATACTGGTCCTAGAATGCTGATGCTGAGAGGAACTTTAAAGACCATCTAATCTTGATGTTCCCCAAAATATTTATGCTAATGATTCATATTTTTTGAACCCAAGGTCCTAAGCATTTTAAGTCTACTAACTCATCAAATCCCCACAGCAATTCTATGAGGTAAGCACATCACTAGTCCCATTTTACAGGTGAGGAAATGAGGCATTTAGATGAATTGATTTGGCCAAAGTTGAAAGCCGTTTGGCTCCAAAGGCTGTGCCCTCAGCTATGCCACTAAATTGCAGAGGTCCCTGCAGAAAATAGAAATATCTATTTTCAATATTTCAAAAGCATATAAACAACTTAACTCCGTCTCATAAAATCAGTTATCCCATGTTAATCAGAAGTTTTGATTGGCAGACGTGTTCTTAATTTTGATAGGAAAATAATTCATTATTGCTGTCACAATTATTTATTCAGTGCCTTTTCTATGTATTAGCTACACTGCACTGATCAACATAAATAAAATCTTTCAAAATGTAGGCTGCATGTAAGTAAACTGAAAAAATAATAAAAGGGATCCATAGCAAAGAAAAAAGGTGGGAACCTTTTATCTTGCCCTATCCTCCCATGTCACAGATGAGGAAAACTGAGGCCCAGAGAAGGAAAAGGACTTGCCCAAGGCACGAAGCTAGTTATGGTTAGGGTCAAGTCAGACCCCAGGTCTCCTGCCTCCCAGCCCCATGCTCTTTCCTCTACCCAAGGCTGTGGCCAGCATTCTGGTTTTGTGGCCAGCTAGACCAGAGATACGAGGTCAGGCACTCAGGCTGGCGGCCATATGAGGTCAGTGGGGAGCAGGCAGCTGAGCCCAGTTCAACCAAGGCCATCACCAAGGCTGAGACTGGTTACTTCTGCGTGACTAGAAGGAAACAGGCCACAAGGAGAGAAAGTCCACTGAGAGGTACTGCTGGACCCCAACCCTCTGCCTCTCCCTGGAAGGCAGAGCTTCAGCCATCTCTGAGCTCCTTGGTGACGCCGGGAGGAAAACAGAAGAACTGAGGCCCAGGGGTTTCCGCCTCACTTCTCATTTTGCCTGCTGCCCCAAAATATTCATAATTAATGTTTATGTCCAGCCACCTGGCTTCCTCAGGTGACTTCCAGGCCTCCAGCTAGATTCCAGGAGCGTGTCTTAGCTGCGTTGCTCCCGCACAGGGACTGCTGGGCCCTGGTTGGATGAACAGGCCAACCTTGGTCACACTGAGCCAGAGGGCGGAGCACTGAGTTTACAACTGAGTGTCCTGGTTTATAGTCCTGGCTCCGCCATTCACTAGCTGTATAATCTGGAGAAGGTCACTTTTCCTCTCCATCCTTCATTTCCCCATCTGTACAATATAAGAACTGAGCCATCTGATCGCTAAGGGCCTCTCTGGCCCTTAGAATCTTCAAGTCAATGGTGGAATCAGGCAGGGTGGCTGGAAGAGGAGGGGGCGGGAACAGCCCGGGTCAGCGCTCTGAGAGACAGCGGCTAGAGTCTTATGGCCGGGGCATGGGTTCTGGCTGGTCAGTCCATTGGATACTGTGAGGGAGGGTCCTCAGACATTCAGCCCCAGATGGCAGCCTCTGAGTGTATCAGTGACACACAAGGACAGATGGAGCCCTCCAAGAGGAGACGCAGCACTGGACAGGAGGGAGAAGACGGGGACTACCTTTTGCCCCTCTCTCCCTCGTAAACCCAAGCCTGACGTGGGCAAGGACCAGGCAGGCAGTGGGCCCGCTGGCAGGCGGACAGGCCTTGACAAACTCCCAATTACTTCCCAGACCTTCCAGGGTCCCCTGGGAGCGGCTCCACCCCACCCGGCACCCCTCCAAGAGGAGCACCCACGTCAGCAGGTCCTCACAGCTCCCTGTCCTTTCACCCAGTAGCAAAGGCAGAGGGACAGGGGCATGCTGACCCTGGGCCCGATACTTGGAGAAGCGTCTGATTCCTTAGGCACCGAGCTCCCCTTGCCGTTTCTGCCATGTCCAGCTCGGGGCAGTGCCCGAGGATGAGGCGCCAAGTGGAGTGCTCCCCTCTCGGGGCCCCAGTTTCCCAACCTAGTCTCCCTTCCTGGATGATGAATTGGCTCTAAGGCATCGGAATGAGTGATGAGTCAGAAAATCCTAGTGGCCTTGAGCCCTCTCCAGCCTTAATTACTCCAACTATCAAACGGGGATAGTCATAATGATGACCTCGTAGGAAGTTCTGGAGAATTAAAGTTAAAAATGTACCTGAAAGATAAAACCTTAAGCCTCAGCCTGTGGAGTGAGGGAGGGCCCGGGACGGGGGGGGGGGGGGGGGGCATCTGAGCACAGGGTAAGGCACATCCCGGCTGGGCCACCCTGGACAGGACAGTGGCTGCAGTGAGGCTCTAGCCTGGTAAGAGCCTGAGGGTAAGCCTGAATGTGCCACTTGCTTTGAAAACCACTGCATTCAACAGGAGGCAGGCAGGGAAAGGAGCTGTCGCTTCTGGCTGGGAGATAAGGAAAGCACGAGGGCACTTGGGATCTGGGTGGCAGAGGCAGGGAGGAGGACAGTGTGAGAACGCACAGGGGAAGAAGGTGGCAGTCCTGTCTGTTGGGACTTGGGTTGTATTCAGATCAGGGAGAGCCCCCCTGAAGCTAGGGGGCTTTGTGGGCAGCCTCCAATGGGCAGTGAGGCTGCCAGGCAGGTGGTGGGTGCTGGGTCTTCCTAAAGGATGGTGGGCCAGGAGAAATCACAGACCATAAACAAATACAGAGTGTGGTGTTGGTGGTGGCCCAAGGGGGTCCTTCTCCCTGATGTTGAGATATGGCTGCCTAACCCCACAGAGACTGCCCCCAACTCCAGAACTGCACTCTCAGGCCAGCTGTCCCCTATGAGGTCCCATCACTGCTGCTTCTGTGGCAAACTACACAGGTCCCAAAGTACTTTCACATCCAGTCTCTCCTTTACCCCTAAAGACAGCTCTGCCAGGTGGCCAGGGCAGGGATTAACAGTTGTAGCTCAAAGCCCCAGAGTGTAGAATGGTAAAAGAGGTCCAGAGAGGGGGGTGGATTTGCCCAAGGTCACACAGCCAGCATGTGGTCAAGCTGGGGCTGGGGCCATGCTACCCAATCCCTATTCAGCCCCCATCACAGTGCCATGCCCTCCCCCACACCCTGTGTGGTACTGGCCTGGGGGACAGGGAAGGACAGGGTGAGAAGCAGCTCTGGCGCAGGGCCTGCCCAGCTGTCGAGGTGAGTTGTGATCTGGCTGCCATGGCCTGCTGGCGGGCACAATCTGTTCTCACTCTGCTGAGACATGGACAGGCCAGGCATGGTGGCTCACCAGCTCAGCTGTCCAGGCCCCTGGCAAAGGGTAACACAGTCACCAGCTAGATGCTGGGGTAGGGGAGGAGGGGAGCCCATTCTAAGGGTAGCCCACAGCCTTGCATACCCCAAGCAGCTGTCCCCAGACCTCCCTGAGCTTTAAGACTCAAATGGCCTTGGGCTGACAGAGATGCCCACTTTACTGGAACTGAGCTAACCCACAGCCCAGGTGCTCACTTGGAAATATGAGGGCAACCTGGTACTTCATTCATTACTCATCATAGTGAGCTGGTTATTGAGCACTTGATATGTACCAGGCTCTGGGCTAAGTCCATTAAACACATTTTCTCACTTATTTCTCCCCAAAAGCCCTGTGAGGCAGATGCCACTTATTAGCCCCATTTTACAGATATGGAAACTAAGACTCAGGCAGGTTTAAAAAAACACACACAGTCTATGGAAGAGTAAAGATTTGAATTCAGATCAGACACCAAAGCACACAGTATCCTGCCTGCCTCATCAAACATGGTTTGGGCATATCCCCTGGGCATGAACTAGAGAGGACCGTGACATGGTCCAGCAGTGCCCATCCTACCACCCTAAGTTAGTGTTTAGCTGTATATATGTAGTTGGTGACCCTGGGGGACAGGGCAGGGGGTGGTGGTGATATTGGCCCTGGAATTCAAAGCTGAACATCCTGCGCCACTCAGAGCAGAGATCACTTCCTGCTGTGAATAATCTAGAACAGCTGCATGGAAGAAGCAGAATTTGATTAAGTTTGATAAGGCTTAGAAAGGAGGAAAAATTGGAAAGCCTGCCTGCATTATTTTATTATAATAATCTTATTAATAAAAGTAATATATATATCTTAACAGATCAGTGAAGGAAGCAGAGCCAGGACCAGTACATCCCATTTTACAAATGAGGAAACATGCTCAGAGAGTGAGAGTAATTTGCCCAAGGTCACACAGCCACGGGTCTCCAGGGAAAGTCATCAGAGGGCCATCCATGCCTCAGTTTCCCTCCCTCCACACTGAGTCACAGGATATCAGAAGCCATTCAGTCCAAACTTCTCCCCTTAGAGTCAAGGAAACTGAGGCCCAGAGAGGACAAAGTACAGGACCAAAGCCCATAGACACCAAACTAGAACCCAGACCTCCCAACTGACTTGCCATTACCCTCCACACCATCCCTCTGCCTCTGCCCCACAAGTCAGCTACTTCTTTAGGTAGAGAAAAGGAATCAGATCTTTGAAGCCAAACAGTTCAAACACAGGTTGCTCTGCTTCCAAATAGTGTGACCTTGGGGAAGTCACTTAACCCTCCCAATTTCTTCCTTCCTTCCTACCAACCCTGTGGTGTCGTCACAAGAGTAAACGAGAAAGCATCAGCAAGGAACTAGCACAGTGCGTGGGGACAAGTATATGCCCATAATTGTGTCTTCTCTTCGGCTAGAAGGAAGGACAAGCCAGACTCTACAAGGGGGGGAGGTGTAGGGCAGAGAAGGGGGAAGGGGGCAGGGATTCTGTAAGGGCAGCCCTGTAGCTCCTGCTTCTCTCCTTTTCCACTGCTTTCCCCCAGGCTACGGCCACGCAGCGCCCAGCACGGATGGCGGCAAGGTGTTCTGCATGTTCTACGCGCTGCTGGGCATCCCGCTGACGCTGGTCATGTTCCAGAGCCTGGGCGAGCGCATCAACACCTTTGTGAAGTACCTGCTGCACCGCGCCAAGAGGGGACTGGGCATGCGGCGCGCGGACGTGTCCATGGCCAACATGGTGCTCATTGGCTTCTTCTCGTGCATCAGCACGCTGTGCATCGGCGCCGCCGCCTTCTCCTACTACGAGCACTGGACCTTCTTCCAGGCCTACTACTATTGCTTCATCACGCTCACCACCATCGGCTTCGGCGACTACGTGGCGCTGCAGAAGGACCAGGCGCTGCAGACGCAGCCGCAGTACGTGGCCTTCAGCTTCGTGTACATCCTCACCGGCCTCACGGTCATCGGAGCCTTCCTCAACCTCGTGGTGCTGCGCTTCATGACCATGAACGCCGAGGACGAGAAGCGCGACGCCGAGCACCGCGCGCTGCTCACGCGCAACGGGCAGGCGGGCGGGAGCTGTGGCGGCGGCGGGGGCGGCGCGGGCGGCAGCGCGCACACCACGGACACCGCCTCGTCCACGGCGGCGGCCTGCAGCGGCGGCGGCGGCGGCGGCGGCTTCCGAAACGTCTATGCCGAGGTGCTGCACTTCCAGTCCATGTGCTCGTGCCTCTGGTACAAGAGCCGCGAGAAGCTGCAGTACTCCATCCCCATGATCATCCCGCGGGACCTCTCCACGTCCGACACATGCGTGGAGCAGAGCCACTCGTCGCCGGGAGGGGGCGGCCGCTACAGCGACACGCCCTCGCACCGCTGCCTGTGCAGCGGGGCGCAGCGCTCGGCCATCAGCTCCGTGTCCACAGGCCTGCACAGCCTGTCCACCTTCCGCGGCCTCATGAAGCGCAGGAGCTCCGTGTGAACGCCCGCCGGGCCAGGAGCACCTGGGAGTGTGGCCCCGCGGGGCTCCTGCCTGGAGGAGCAGCAGGGGTCGGAGAGGGAACCGCCCCAGCCGCCTTCAGCCCATGGGGCACCCCCCACACACCTCTCAGCACCCTCCCTATCCCCCCCCCCCCATCTCCGACTGTGCCTGCTCGCACCAGCCAGCAGGAGCTGGGGCTCTGAGGACCCCTGGAGCCCCTATCTGCGCCCTGCAAATTCCGAGAAATGTGAAACTTGGGGGGGAGAGGGAGGGTAGCAGGAAGGAGGGCCAGAAGCTGGGAGCCTCCCATTCCTTTGGAAATCCAAGGCGCTCCCCAGTTCTCAGAGGACCTGCTGGTACCCAGACGGTCTCCCCTTACCCCCATCCAGAGGGGACTTCGTGTTCCGTGTATGTTTGCATCTCTATTTATACCTCTGTCCTGCCAGGTCTCCCACCTTCCCTTGGCTCCAAAAGCCAAGGTGTCTTTGTCCAGGTCACCCCCCGCCCCTCAGTCCACTCCCCTTCCTCATTCCCCAGTTGTGACTCCAAACCTCCCACAAACTTCTGTGTTGTTTTGCATGGCTTTGCAGTTATGGAGAAAGTGGAAACCCAGCGGTCCCTAAGCTAGATCCCAGGGGGGCAGGCAGACAGAAGCAAGGATAGGCAGGCTCTAGGAGGGGCAGAGAAGGGAGGGGAGAGGCAGTGGCTCTCCAGTCTGCAGGGCGGTCCCTCTGGCAGGTGAGAAATTAGTGGCTTCCAGTCACATTCTCAGAGGGGGCAGGGGGAGGCCAGCCTTCCAGACACTCTGCTTGGATCAACCAGAAAACGTCTACTTTCCATCCCAGCCACTGCTCACCATCACCAACTCTGACATCTGTTGAATAAGTTCTAGCCTCTGAAAACCTTATTCTGACTACTCATCATTTGAGTCTCACAACACTCCAGTTAGGTCACCAGAGTAGAAGTTCTCATCCCCATTTTACAGATGACAGTGAAACCCTTGACTTGCCCAAGGTGACACATACAGCAAAAGGCAAGGGGGACAAGAACCCGGGTTGCTTGTTCCCAGGCTGAGTGCTCTTTCCTTCCGACAACTCTGCCCACTCTTGAAAGCAAAGCCCCTGCCCTGTACACTGGCACTGTGTGGGCAACTGGAGCCTAAAACAGGCCCAGAACCCAGGTCTGAGCCAGTGCTGGGCTCAGCCTCTATTCCACACGGCCAGGAGGCAGGGCTCTGAATGGGCCCCTGAGGCAGGGTAGGACCCCTCATTTAGACTGCCTGCTTACAAATAGGGAGGTTCTTGGGACCAAAGCAAACAGGGCTGGGTGTCACAGAGAAGAGGCAGGAGCTGGGGCTCTAAACGTTTGGGAATTGGACAGAGCAGCCTAGAGAACTGTCAAGCATATCCTACTGGGACATTATCCCTGACCCCACAGCCAGTGTTGGTGCCTGTGTCCCAAATGGCTAGAGATAAGCTAAGGCTGCAGCAAGGAACACCCCAGGTGGGGGGCTTGGAGTCGGTGTGCCCACTGCCTACCCCACCTACAACCCAGAAGCCCAGATGGAGGGCAGCAGATGGAAGTGAGAACCTAGGCTCCACTGTGAGGACCCACAGCTGGAGCTGGTACCGTGACTCAGGATAGCATCAAAGGGTGGGTTAGGGGCTTCTCCATCTCCCCCCCCAATACTGCCCTCGCATGCTGTTCCCATGTCCCAACTCCTTAACACTGCTAAGCAAGGCCAACCCTGGCATTCAGGAAAGCTGGAGTGGGGGCCCACAGGGTGATCAGCCTCAGCCCAACCCCAGCCATATGCTCAGCCTCTGGGAACCCCTGGGAGGGAAGAAGTCTGGCCTGGCCTGTGTGTTAGTCCTGTCTCAGTGTGGAGGAGCTGGCTGTCCACGTGCCAAGGACAGCAGGGCCCAGGAGCCGGGGGTGCCCTCTGTGTCTATGTCGGGGTGGGGAGCAGTGCTGGCTGCCTCTATCCTGTGTGTGACCCTGCCCTCGAGGGGTCCTGTCCCGTCAGTCCCGAGGGAGCCACAACCAAAGTTGCAGGGAGATGGTGGGGAAGGAGGCTGAATGGCCCCGGGCCAAGCGTGGCCGACTGCTCGGTCTCCGGTCTCTGGCTGGGTCTTTCCCAGGGAACTGGAAGGCCAGTGTTGCTTCCCCTCACCCCTCCTGCTGCAGGCAGCCTTTCTGCTTCCCCAATGCCTTATGCCTGGGCACACTGCCACAGAATATGCAATATGTGTGGGTGACATGCCCCCACGCCCACACCCCCACCCCGGGCAGCCCCTGGACCCCAAAGGCTATGGCTGCCACGGCCTCCCTTTAGACCCTCCTGCCTATCTGTCTTCACACTGAGAATGGCGTCTAATAAATGCTGTCCATGGAGACCAGGCTCAGGCTCAGCTGCCTCTGTCATCATATACCCTGAGCGCTACCAGGGATGGGCCATCCGCTGCCTCCCCGACACCTACCCACACACTCACACTGTACCCTCCCCCCCCCCCCCCAGAGTCTACAGACACACCAGCTGGTGCACCTTGGGCTAACTAGACCTTTGCTTGCAGAGGCCTTAGGGAGAAGCCTGGGGGCAATACTGGATTCCCTTTTGTGATTTCCTCCAAGATCCAGACTTTCTGTTTCACCCTGAAACAACTATAAGAACAAAACAAGACCTTATAAAAGAAATCATCTGGTTCAATTCTCCCCTTGTACCTGAGTAAACTGAGGCCCAAAGAGGGCAAGTCACTTTCCCTGAATCACACAGCAGCGAGTGGCAGGCCCAGGATTAGAACCAGAACCGGGAGTTCCAAGTCCAATGCTCTCCCTTCTCAAGTAGCCTGCACACTCTGACTGGACACACTCCAGCTGACAGTGACAGCCCCATCAGCCAGGAGTGGGGAATGCCTTTCGCTTCCAGGCTCAGTGGCCTGATTGACACAAAAATGTCTCTTTCAAAGGGAGACACATCACAAGCACCTTTCTTCAGGGTACATTTTTCTCTGAAGGGACAACTTGGCCGGAGGCTGGGCCCCAGAGCCCAGGAAAGATCCAGAGAGCAGATGCACCCTGCCTGGCTGGTGCCAGCCTCCAGAATCAGCTAGCCAGTGGCTTCGGGATATCGCTGAGTGCAACCCAGAATAATGCCTTTGTTTTGGTTAATCCTCACCAGAAGATATTTTCCATTGATTTTTAGAGAGAGTGGGAGGGAGGGAGGGAGGGGGGGAGAGAGAGAGAGAAACATCAATGTGAGAGAGACACAATTTGTTGCCTTCTACACGACCCTGACCAGGGCTGGGGATCAAACCTGCAACTCAGGTACATGCCCTTGACCGAAATCGAACCCAAGACCCTTCGGTCCATGGGCCAATGCTCTAACCTCTGAGCCAAACCAGCCAGGGCCAGAATAATGCCTTTTGTACTGCAACCCATATCTATCTATCTATCTATCTATCTATCTATCTATCTATCTATCTATCCATCCATCCACCTATCTTTCTTTCATGAAGCAATACTTAACTGTTACATAGCCAATACATTCGACTACTTTCTAGTCTAGCTCATTTCTCTCCCCACTAATGGTTTGCTCCCTACAGATTAATACGCACTGGAAAAATAAAGGGGTGGGGTAGGGGCACTTTCTCCCAGTCTTCCCACCTACCCACATAAGTCAACTGAAAGAAAGAGAGACCTATTTATTGGGGGTTCAGGGATCAAAGAGAGAAGTGGTGGCACCAGCATCACCACTCTCACCGCCCCCCAGGAGGCAGGACACAATGTGATAGTGCTCCTGGCTGCTCCCTGCAGCTGCAGGCAGGCTCCTGGGACATGCTCCTTGTTGGCCTGCAGCCCTTAGGGTGGCCTCAGTTCCCGCTGGCTCACCCACACCTAAGAGCACCTCATCAAAAGCTCCTTGCCCATGGCTCAATTGCCTCTGTCTTTCTCAGTGCAACGACAGCAGAAATGATGTCATTTCTGAGGTCAGCAGTGACCAACACAAGGTTGCTTTTACTTTCTTAAGCAGTTCTTGCAGGACACAAACATGCTGACACTTGCCCTCCTTTCTTCATCGCCAAGGACAAAATAATCGGAGCTCAAAGGAAGCCGGGAAGGGCTGCGTTCATCCCAGTCTTCAGAGGGGTGATCAGAATCATGTCAGTGGTGAACTGCACACCAGCCCCTGCCCACAGCTCCTGTGGGCTCAGAATTAATTGCCCATGGTCCTAGTGTGGGCTCTTCATCTCCAGGTGATGCCATCCCACCCCTCACTTCCACACAGCATCTCAGGCACCCTGCATTACAAAATATATGTACAGCAATGCAAAACTAGAAAATCAGCAGGGTGGGGGTGGGGTATAAATATACCACGATCCCAGCTGCTGTGGTTACTCTGTGTGAGCATCAAATGGAGACAGAAGCTTCCTGGGAACCAAGAGAGAAAGATGCCTACAACAGCAACTCGTCCCCAAATGTGTCCCATGGTGTGTCTCATGGGAAAAGTTTCCTCGGTCAAATGAATCTGGGGAAACGCTGTACAGATCACTCACGCATGGAGCTTCACAAGCCATCTTAGCTTGCAAAGGTTCTGAGAAGCCCTGCAGCAAATACAGCTGCTTACCTCTGCACACCCCAGCCTTGCCCAAACTCATGCCCAACGTCAGACCCTCTTTGTGTGGCATCTCTTCGGGCCCTGTGTTCTGCAGAGCACGTTTTGGGAAATGCTGATTTATGGAAATCTCATTGCCTGATGAGGAGAGAAGGCTGATCCTCCCCCTTGATAAATTCTAAAAAGAGTTTAGTTTATAAGTCCTTCTATAATTGAAGGCCATGACATTACCAAATACATATTTTATTCTCAATTATGTGTCAGCTCGAACTAAGGCTCAGAGCCAAGATCAGACAGTGCGTTGGTGGCAGAGCTGGGATTTGAGCCCAGGCCCAATGGCCCTGAAGCATTTGCTCTCACCCACCTCAGTGTGTCCTGTCCCCAGGCTGGTCCATGTCTTCAGCAAAGGTTTGGCAGAGTCACAGAGCTGTTTAGCACATATCATTTCTCATTCAGAATACTGGTGAGAGGGGAGGCTGTGACCTGTCCCCATTCAAAGATGAAAGGTTCTGATGGAGCCGAGAAATCCTGTTCCACCCAGTCCTCCCACTCCCGTACACAGGACCATCTAGCTCTTTCCACAGGCTCAGCATTGTCCCCAAACCCAACAGCATCCCACAACTCATCTTAGGAAGCCAGGAGCCATGAGGGCTGTCCAGTGCCAGAGAAGGACAGACATATTTGCCAGAGGAAAGAGCAGCTGCCCATGTTGACCAGGGCATACTTCACGGTCTCCACTAAGAAGCTGATGCCCCCCTCCACTCTCAAAGCCGGTTCAGACTCCATTTCCGAGGAGCCCCTGAAGAGCCCAGTCTATCATGGACACGGTCCCCTCTTGCCCAGGTGGCAGTGATGCTAGAACAACAGCCTCAGGCACTGCCACCACCTCTGTCCGGGATGGCAAAGAAACACATGCACACACTCCTCTAGACCCTTGGCTCAGCTCCTCCTTTTCCAAGGAAGGGATTTTTGTTTACAGAGAGGAAGTAAGATGCTCAAGGTCATGAAGCAAGATAACAGTGTAGCCAGGATTAGTATCCAGATAGCCTAACTTTCCACCACCACCACCACACACACAGAGCGGGGGCCCAGCCTTCTCTGACTGATTTCAGATGAAAGCTGCTAATCTCTGGAGTTGAGTCATTCTCATGCTGGAAATTTCCCACATGTAGGTCTGGACAAACATCAGGAGACTCACATCTCCACCCCTCAGTCTCCCAGCTGCAAGGGAGGGCTTTGCGGGTGGTGCCACCCCTTAGGGCAGGGACTGTGATGGAATTGACCTCCATGATCTTCTCTGGTCGTGAACTCCCCAAGAATCCACATTAACGACATTTTCTAGTTACAAAGCTCCCACACTTTGGTCTCTCATTTAATCATTAGACAACTCTGTGACTTAGGTGAAGGTTAACACCCCCATTTTGCAGACAACAGCACTAAAGCTCAGAAAGACCCAGGATCCTAAGAGCAGGGACTGTCCCACAGCCTCCCCTGTTTCTGAGCATTGATCAGACCAGCGGGCATTTCCTTGGCAGCACAGCCCAGTCACTCCTGGCCAACGAGTGTCTCACACAGCTTGCCAAACTGGATCCCATGGGTTGGAGAGCCCGCAAGTGGATGTGGTTCACAAAACCCATTAGCAAAAGAAGACAAGGAGTTTTGAACACTTGACTCACTTCACCATGTGCCCCTGTCCAACACTGCCCAGGGCCCTGGACTTTGGAAGAAGGGCAGCAGAATGTCCAGCCAACGACCTCTGCCCTTCAGCTGGAGGGGCTGAAGGTTCCTGGGGAAAAGGTCATGCCTTTGACCCAGGCCAACTCCCCAGATCAACACTCTTCCACAGTTCTTGTTCCCTGAAGAGGGAGCATGTGATCAGGTCATCCCTGACTGCAAAATATTCTGGTCTGACTACTGGATCATTCAGAGCTTGATACACTATGCGTGGTCAGCCACCTCTGGATGCTATTCTCCTATTAATGCAGCCTAAGAGTGCATCTGACTTATAGGCAACCACCTCACACTGAGCTTGTAGCCCACCCACACCCTTACTGGAGTTTGTCACGTGAAACACTGTGGCAGGTACTATTGGTTTTCTAATCAAGAGCCATCCCTGTGCCCTTCTGCCTTGATGGCAAACAGCTGACACTCCTCAGGTGCTCACCTTTTCCCAACCCCAGTTCCAGAGACAAAGTTAATTATGGTGACCTCAGGCGTCTTTCCAAAGATTGGGTAAAGAATGAGAGTGCTGCCCTGGCCAGTTTGGCTCAGTGGTTAGAGCGTCAGCCCCCAGACCAATGAGTCGCAGGTTCAATTGCAGTTCATCCCAGCCTTGGTCGGGTCGTGTGGGAAGCAACCAGTCTATATGCCTCTCTCACATCAATGTTTCTCTCTCTCTCTCTCTCCCTCCCACTCTATCTGATGGTAAACAGGAAAATATCCTCGGGTGAGGATAAAAAAAAAAAAAAAAGATGCGAGTGCTCAATTCTAGTTAATGGGTTCTTCCGGGAAATCTGCTGGGGCTACTGGGAAAGACTTTCCTCCTCCTAAAAGAAAACATAGGAGCCCTGGCCAGTTTTGCTCAGCGGTTAGAGCGTCGGCCTTCGGACCAGAGAGACCTGGGGTCGGTTCCCGCTAAGGGCATGTGCCTTGGTTGCAGTTTGTCCCCGGCCCTGGTTGGGGTCGTGTGGGTGGCAATCAGTCGATGTGTCTCTCTCACGTCAATGTTTCTCTCTCTCTTCCCCCCTCTCTCCCTCTCGCTCTATCTGAAGATAAATGCAAAAAAAAAAAAAAAAAAAGTCCTTGGGTAAGGATAAAAAAATAAATAAATAAAAAGAAAGAAATCATAGTAGAAGAAACACTACTCTACTCTGACTGGACACCAGGTCCATGCGTGACGTCTGGAACAGTGGCAGCCATATTGTAACCATGAGAGAAGACATCGTGGACACAGTGAGAATGACAAAAGGAGGAGACAGAGAGCTTACTTGTCACTGTGACATTAAATGATCCCTGGAACCCCTTTCCTCAGGACCTCTTGTCACAGGAGAGGGAAAAGGAAAGACCCAGATGAAAGCTCATAGCCCGTAGGCTCCTGCAACAGGATTATTGCATTATCTGAACCCAGAGGACCACAAGGAAGAAATGGCTTTGTTTTTCCTCCCTTCATAGCCTTTAGCACCACTAGGTTGAGTCTCCCATTCTTGTCTCTTAATGATAGCTGGGGCCAATTTCAAAGCTTGGTGGTCACTCTTGGGTATAAGGAAGTCCAGTCCAGTCTAGTCTGGTTTAAAACTTCAATCTCAAATCCATTTGAATGCTAACATTCTCCCTGCTCGCAGAATAGACCATCCTTCAGCCCACCTTCTATTTCTGACTGTTCCGTAGAGGGGAAGAAGGACTAAAAAGACAATGGAAGCGACTCCAAGTGCTGGCTCTCCGGGGTCTCCTGCGGGTTTTGCAGAACCCATACAGGAACATCCTCACTGCCCTGTTCCACAGCGGTGAAATCCAATGTCCCCAGAGTTCCAGCCCTTGGGGTTTGGCCCCAGCTTCCTGTAGCCCCCAAACTAGCCCTCTTGGGCAAACTACTGTAAAAATCCAAAAGTGCCACCTTCCAGTGTCCACGTGGCCCAGAGGACACTCACACATCCTGACCATTCCAGACAGTGGGAATGCAGACAGCCCCAGTGACCCTGCCACCTCTCCCCAGTGCTCTTTATCCTTGTTCATACAGGTAGAGGGTGGGGGGCAGCAAGTTCATGTCCAAAGTAGACATCCAACCTAGGAAGAAGACACCAGGCCCCTGTCTTGGAGTTTCTGTGAATGATTCCCAGGAGCCTGCTGCCCCCAACCTGGCTAGGCTGGGGGAGCGGGGAACCACAGCATTCCTCTCCCAGGCTGACAACTCACAACTAAGGAGACCCTCCTCTCTCTGATCTCCTGCTTATTTATCCAGGCTGCAGAGGACTGAGGACATCTCTTTGTCCTTGACAATACATTCTGGTAGCAAATTCCAGGGTAAGAGAAAAACTCTGTGCCTTTTATGTACCTTTCGAGCCAAGCCTCTCCTACACTGAAGCTGAGCAGTGTCTTTTTAATGTCAGTGCAACATGTCATTGACTTAGTGCCACTAGATCTCATCTGGTTGGTTCCAGGCTTTTGATGATGCTCCAGGTGTCAAAGCCTGGTTCCACTATTAAATCTATCCCACTCTCTCCCAGTTCCATGTCACCCACAGATTTGATAATCCAGCTTTCTGTGCCATTATTCAAGCCTTTGATGAAAATATCAAAGAGAACAGGCCCAAACAGAGGACACTTAATTCAGGGTGACATTTATTCCGGCATGTTCCCGGTGAACTGTTACTGGCACCAGCTCCTTACCACTTCCTTTTATCTGTGCTCTAAAATTGTCTGTTTAATCAAAGCTCACAGGCGGCTGGGCTCCAGTCCACAGTTTGCTAGTCCTCCAGGAAGTCAGTGACCTGGGCTGGGGATGTGCACTTCCTGAAAACAGGTGCTTCCTTGCCTGGCTCAGCCCTCCCCCCTTCCCCCCACCACCTCCTTTGAGCTTCCTCATTTAGCTCAGCTCTGCCCAGCCCACACCCCAGCCCCAGCTCCTAAGCTGAACGTGGCCCTTCTCGTCGCCTTTCCACTCCAGCCTCAGCTCCTCTCTCAGGCAGCTGGTCTGTCCCTGTGCGGAAGAGGTGGGAGGGCAGTCACTGGAGCACCGAGGATGGCCCCAAAAGTTGAGATCTACCACGGGAAACTGCTGACATCCAGGGCCCCTAGGTCAGTTGGGGCTGAGGTAGGCAGAGCAAAGAATATCTATTAAGCCAGGAGCTGGGCTAGGTGCGTTACCAGAGCCTCAGCACAGCCCTGTGCAAATAGGCACAGTTGTTTCCATCTCCTGGGTGAGGAAATTGGGGTTCAGGGAGATCACACCCCTTGCCCAAAGTCATCCAACCAGTAAGTGGCAGAACCAGGTTCTGAACCCAAGGCAGTGTGCCCACCTTCTACGCTGGCCACCACACCCTCGGGCTCGGGCTTGCTGTGCCAGTTTTCTCCCTTTCCCGGGTTCCCCTCCCAGGCAACTGGGGACCAGCTGTTGTTTCAGTGGCCTGAGCACAGTGCTTCCTGACCTCCCCCCTACCGGGAGGGAGCAGCAGGTTGGTGTGATGACATCAGGCTGCAGGGAAACCTCACCAGTGTTCCCGAGACCTGAGCGATCTGGGACTAATCTTCCAGCTTTGGCACCAGAGATGCAATGTGAAGCGGCTGCCACCCTCCCCTCTGGCCCATCGTGGTGAACAGATGGGCAGACCCTCCCAGAGTCTAAGTAGGGCACTGCTGAGGCTGCTGGGAGGCAGAGAGGGTGGCCAGTCAGCCAGGGAGGGAGAGAAGGTGCAGAACCAGCTCCACCCCACCCTGCCAGGGTCCCCAGGGCCTGTGAAATGGAGGGTCAGCTCTCCACCCACCTGCAGGTGGTGGGGCCAGCACTCAGGCAGACACTCGCCCCTGGGGCGTTCAGGCAGAGTCTGGATGAGGATTGTAGGAATTCATGGGCCAGTGTGTAGTCCTTGCTAATTCCAAACTCCCCAACTTAAGTCCACTGGAACTGATAAACAGCAAGGACTTCCTCCTCGGGGCTCCAGAGTAAGGCCTGGGCAGTGAGGCGTCCTGACTGGGCCCAGCCTCCGCCATTGACCCCCATTGTCACCATGAGCACATCGGAGTGGGGTGGGACATGGGATGCCAGAACAATGCAGACACCTAGGCAGCAACTGTCAGAGCTGGAGGGACTCGAGGACCGTGAGCCCAGTGCTTTGTTTCAGAAGCAAACACTGAGGCTCAGAGAGGAGGGGCCGTGCGTGCAGTGAGTGGGTGACAAAGCCAGGGGCTCCAGGCTCCCTGATTAGTGTTCCCTCCACGTCAACACAAGCTGCAGAGCTTGTAACAGCCGAACGGTGGAAGCAACCCAAACATCCACCAGCAGGTAAACGGATAAACCAACTGAGTGTATCCGTGCTAAGGCGACCTCCTACTCAGCAACACAAAGGACTGAACCGGTGCTCTGTGCAGCCTGGATGAGTCCCAAATCATCGTGCTGAGTGACAGAAGTCGGATGAACAAGAGTACGTGCGGTAGGAGTCCATTCACACGGAGCTGAGGAGAGTGCAAGCTGACCTTGGGGGACAGAAAGCAGTCCATGGTTACAGGGGAGAGGCGTTGGTGGCAGGAGGGGAGTTAAAAAGGACATAGGGGAGGTTCCGGTGATAGGGACTTTCACTATCTTGATTGCTGACAGTTTCACAGGTATATACATATATTGAAATTTATCACGTTCTACATTTTAAATATGTGTACTTTTTTATATGTCAGTGTTATCTCAAAACAAAAGCTGTTGCCCTGGCTGGTTTGGCTCAGCGGTAGAGCATCAGCCCACGGATCAATGAGTCCTGGGTTCGATTCCAGCCAAGGGCACGTGCCTCGTCCCCGGCCATGGTCGGGGTCGTGCCAGAGGCAACCAGTTGATGTGTCCCTCTCACGTCGATGTTTCTCTCTCTCTCCCTTTCTCTCCCTCTCTCTCTATCTGAAGATAAATGGAAAAATATCCTCGAGTGAGGATTTTTTTTTTAAAAGGCAGTTTATAAAACACAAGATGCAGAGGCATTGAACATGGCCCATCCAGGTGAGCCAAGCACGCCCCACCCACCCATGCCTCAGTGGGTCCTAGTGGCCAGGCTGAGGGGTATAAACTCCCTACACCTCCTGACCGCAGGGTCAGTGGGGAGGCCAGCAATGCTTCTGGTCAACTCCTGCCCACTCCTGCCCACCCCAACCCAGAATGGCTGTAAACATGGTGTCACCAATGTCACACGAAGCCAGATCTGTCTCAGGGGTATGGACGTAACAAGCAAACACGAGGCCCCATGGGGTGTTGCTGCACAAGCCAGACAGACATCAAGCAAAGGTCAACGGGTCTCTCCCTGCATGGAATTGAAAAGGAGCCCCTTCTGGAAGGCTCAGCCTCATGGGGTAAGCAAGCAGCCCCTCTGTGTGGAAAAAAGAGGGTGCACCTTGCTCCGGGCGCATAGCCTGGGGAGGCGCTCAGCTGGGAAAGAGAGCAAGGAGGTCCCTGATGCCCCTCCCACAGGGTCATTTTTCACTCAGGAGAAGGCTGTCCTCCCTGATGCAGTTACTGGCCTGCCCCCTCCCCACCAAAGCCCATCTCTGCTGTGGAGAAAAGGTCATTTTGCTCAGAGTCACTAAAAATTACACATTAACAGCCCTGCTGATTTCCAGCAGTTTCAAATGCTGGCTTTGGCCAAGACTTCTTAAAAAGGCCATCCTCCCTTCTTATTCCATCGAGTTTACATTTTATAATATTTAAACAGAACCACTTTTAAGCAAAGATACGCAGCACTTTCCTCGAATGTCCCCATAAAAAGTAAAATCTGGGAACCGTGTACATTGGATGGCCAGGGAATGCCTTCTGAGCCCAGCAATGATTAGCTCCGTCTCCAAAATAATTTGGAATACTGCTGCCTCAATCAGGGGAACTGCTTCCTCTGAGAAGCCCTCACGCCTCCGTCCCTGCTCCGTGCCACTGATATCAATCCCCAGGAGATGTCCTCTGAAGAGGAAGCTTCTCCACTCTTCATACACATGGCAGCTACATTTACCGAGTTCTTCTAATGTGTCAAGGGCAAAGACTGCTAAGAGAACTACATATAATTTATTTGCCAGCTATGACTATTATACCCATTTCACAGATGAAAAACAGAGGTTCAGAGAGGTCAACAGAGCAGCCCACCCTGATTCCACAGCCCATGCCTTTTAAGTCTCCCTGCTCAGCCAAGGCATCCTGGAACTGACTGAGAGACTGAAACCTCACACCAGGCCTGGGGTCCCACCAACCTCGTAAGCCAGTCCACCCTACCACCCTGGCTGAGGACACCTGCCTGCACGCTCCACCATTTGAGCTCAGAGAAGCCGAGCTCTTAGCCCTCTTTTTTGTTAATTCTGCTTCTTTGGCCCGGCCAGTGTGGCTCAGTGGTTGAGCGTCAACCCATGCACCAAGAGGTTGCTGGTTCAATTCCCGGTCAGGGCACATGCCCAGGTTGTGGGCCAAATCCCCAGTGCGGGGCATGCAGGAGGCGGCCAATCGATGTGCTCTCTCATCGATGTTTCTAGCTCTCTCTCCCTCTCCCTTCCTCTCTCTCTCTCTAAAATCAATATAGAAAAAAAAAAATTTTTTTTAATCTTTAATTCTGCTTCTTTGAATCGCTTCCCCTACAATGCCCAAGATACTACTGTGGGTTTGCTTTTGTTATGTTAACATTCTCTCAGGTGACTCAAGGTTTTGTTTGTTTGTCTGTTTTGTTTTTCACAAATAGGGTTTTTTATTTGTCACCATTAAAAGTCTGAATTTTAAACAGATTCTTGGACTGGGGGTTCATAGCCCTCAGGTCATTCTAGTTTCGCACCTGTCTCCTCCCCAACAGCTTTTGCAGAACTGCGAACTTCACCATAAAGTTGTGTGTGTTTTCCCAGTTCTAACTTGGGCTTGATCTTCAGCATTTGACTTTTCTAACAAAGACATCGTGGAGCGAATGAATAGATTGGCAAGCCTCTCTTGTGTCTTTTCCGATGCTGTCTAGAATCAGTTTATTGACCACTTCTTTTAAGTAACTTGTCTGTAGCTCTTGGGTCATGATTTCCATCATCTTCCGGATTTAGTGGACCTATTGATGCTGAGCATAAGAGGTCTTCTGAATGTAATTGATGCACTTTTTAGTAAAACCAACCCAGAATAGACAGAGCGATGACCATCGGTAGTCTTGATATTATCATAAGCCTCAATCGTGGTCTGCCATTTTTTACTATAGAGCACATTTTGTCACTAGTAAGATCCATGTCATGAAAATTAGCCAGGCAGTGTTTGCCCTGAACATCCTCAGTAATTAGCTTGACTTTTCTAAATGCAACTTCATGATTCTGCGGGTCAGCTAGGCTCACTTCAAAAACACGACGCTTGAGACCATCAGAGGCAATTTTGGTCCTTGAGTTCTCCTGACTAGTGTTTTTCCAATATTTCTTATATTGAACAAGGCTGGTGCTTTCACATCATCCAATCTTTCTTAGAAAATGGATCAACCACTTTCTTCTTGGCTCCCTCTTTTGCCGCCTTTCATAAGGTGCTTGTTCTTGCTGACTGCCATGGTGCTGCTCAGACCAGGTGACTCAATTTTTAAAAAATAGATGGGGCCCTGGCCGGGTAGCTCAGTTGGTTAGAGCATCATCCTGAAACGTCAAAATTGCTGGTTCAATCTCCGGTCAGGGCACGTACAGGAAGCAACCAATGAATGCATAAATAAGTGGAACAACAATTTGATGTTGCTCTCCCTCTCTCTCTCTCTCTAAAAATCAATAAATAAAATTAATTGTAAGAATAAAAGCTGGATGGGCCCCAGCCACAGCACCTCTCCTTTAGCAGCAGGGGCAGCATGCCATCTAGTGGCTGTGAAGTAAATCTCATGCTGGTGGACACACGGGAGCAGAGCCTGGGATCTGGAAGGCTCTTAGGTTGTCAGGTGGTCCCCCTGAGGTTCAGAGAGGGAAAGTGACCAACCTAAAGGCACACAGCAAGTTAACATCCAGTCTCCAGGACCATGATGCAGGTTGGGCAGCAAAACCATGCTTTCCAAACTTCCCTGGTGTTCTGGGGAAGCTGCATGTCTCTCGAGTCTAGTAGTTGTGAGAGTAAAGGAAAGGTCCCATTTGCAGGCCACACCATCTTCCTGGCACTGCATCCTTTATTCTGTTTATCATTTTTGAATAGGTAAAGGTACATATGGTCCAAAATGTACAAAAAGAGTATGCGGCAAAAGATAAGACTCTCACCCCAGCCCTCCACCACCCAGATCCCAACTACAGAAGCAACCAGGGTTATCAGTTTCTACATGTCTTTCCAGACACAGTCTGTATATTTTAAAGTGTTTTATTTTTTACACAAATAGTAGCATTTCCTACACAAGATACTCAAGTTACCTTGGAGGTCACTGTACATCAGCACATAAAGAGCATCCTTTGTAAAGCCACACAGTATTCCCTGTGTGGGGTATATGGAGGTACAACCATTTATTTAACTCCTTTCCTTTTGATGGATATAATGATGCTATAGCAAATACATATGGGAAAACCTGTAGAATAGGAAGCGGAACTGCTGGGATTATCAGCTGTGATTCATTTTGGTCTCATACACTAGAAAACCCAACATAATCAGAATTTAAATACTTAAGGCTTCATTATCGCGTGTAAAACAAGTCTCGAGGCAACCAGTCCAGAGGCTCACGGCAGCTCCATGCTGGGGCAAAGGATGTGCACCTGTAATTTTGATAGATGTTGCTAAACTGCCCTCCTCAGAGGTTGCTCTGTCTTGATTTCTACCACTGTGCAGTGTTTCCCTCCAGCCTGGCCAACACCACATCATCATACTTTGCTTAAAATCTCCCAGATGAGTAGGTGAAAATGGTATTCATTGTACTTTCAACTTTCATTTTCCTTATGAGTAAAGTTGAATGAGGTATTTTCTTTTCCATGGATTGCCTGGTTATAGTCAGTGTTCATTTTCCTTTTATGTTTCTGGTCTTGTATTGAATTTTTGTTTATACTTTTATTAAGATACAATTCACATATGATCAAATTTATCCCCATAAAGTGCACAGTTCAGTTGTTTTAGTGTATTCACCGGGTTAGACAGCCATCACCACAATTTAATTTTAGAACACTTTGTCTCCCCCACAAAAGAAACATAGTATTCTTTGTTAGTCACTCCCCACACAGCCCTTGTCCTCAACACTTCCCACGATTAAGCAACCACTAATCTACTTTCTCCATAGTTTAGCATATTCTGAACAGTTCATACAAATGCAATCATATGAAATGTGGTCCTTTGTGACTGGCTTCTTTCATTTAACATACGTTTTCATGTTTCACCCATGTTGGAGCATATATCAGTACTTCATTCCGTTTTGTTGTTGATTAATATTCTGTTATAGGGAGATACCTCATTTTGTTTATCCATTCAACAGTTAATTGGCATTTCAGTTGCTTCTGCTTTTTTGACTGTCATGAATAATGCTGCTATAAATATTCATGTACAAGTTTTTTAGGTGGACATATGTTTTCAATTCTCTTTGGTAGATACTCAGAGCAGAATTGCTGGGTCATATGGTAAGTCTACGTTTAACCTTTTGAGGAACTGCCAAACTGTTTTCCAAAGCAGCTGCACCATTTTACATTCCCAACAGCAGTGTATGAAGATTCCAATGTTTCCACATCCTCTCCAACACTTGTTTTTTTGTTGTTGTTTTTTTCCCCATTATAGCCAAGTGGTAGTTGTGATTTGATTTGCATTTCCCAATAAGTGTGATTGAGCACCTTTTCATGTGCTTATTAGCCATTTGTATACCTTCTTTGGAGAAATGTCTATCATATTGATTTTTAAGACCTTTTTCTATGTCAAGGAATTAGCCCTTTGATTGTAACGTGAGTTGCAAATATTTTTCACAGACTGTCATATATCTCTGATTTTATATGTTTCCCCCCGACTCCATGCAAGGTTTTGTATCATACTCAGGAAGACCTTTCCCACTACAGAACTATTACAATTTTTTAAGTGGCTTTCCATATTTTCTTCTAGAAATATTATGGTTTTATTTTTTTCCAAATATTTTCTCAAACTGAATTTATTTTGGTGTAAGGTGAGAAGTAGGAATCCAAATTTCTTTTTTTCAGATATCTACCCTATTGTCCCAATACTGTTTCAATACTCCCCACTCATTTGAAATGCCATGCTTTTATTTATTAAATTCCTCCCTGTATTTGGGGGTATTTGTGGACATCCTATTCTTTTCCATTTACTTACCTATCTATCCATGTACCAGTATCATAAAGATTGCACATTTAACTTTTTATTCTGGAAAATTTCAATCGTGCCAAAAATGAGAGAAAATAGTACAAGGAGCCTCCATGTACCCACCACTCAGCTTCAACAGCCACCATATTTTTGCCATTCTTGTCTCCTGTTTTTGCTTTGGTTGTTTCCCTTTATTATTTGTCTAGAGTTGTCTTAGTCTGCTTAGGCTGCCATGACAAACTACTATAGACAGAGTAGTGTAAAAGCAGTTCTGGCCCTGGCCGGTTTGGCTCAGCGGTTGGAGCGTTGGCCTACGGACCAGAGAGTCCTGGCTTCGGTTCCCGCTAAGGGCACGTGCCTCGGTTGCAGTTTGTCCCCGGCCCCGGTTGGGGTCGTGAGGGTGGCGGCCACTCAATGTGTCTCTCTGACCTCAATGTTTCTCTCTCTCTCTTCCTCCCTCTCTCCCTCCTGCTCTGTCTGAAGATAAATGCAAAAAAAAGAAAAAAAAATGTCCTCAGGTGAGGATAAAAAATAATAATAATTTTTTAAAAAAGCAGTTCTGGAGGCTGGGAAGTCCAAGATCAGGGAGCTGGCCAACTGGTTTCCTGAAGAGCCCTCACCCTGCATGGCAGACGCCCTCTTCTCGCCCTGCCCTCACACCCTCACAGGGCCTGTCTTGGTGTGTGCACATGGACAGAATTCACTCTCTTTCTCTGCTGATTAGGCCACTAATCCCATCATGAGGGCTCAACCCTCTAAGCCAGTGGTTCTCAACCTTCCTAATGCCACGGCCCTTTAATACAGTTCCTCATGTTGTGGTGACCCCCAACCATAAAATTATTTTCATTGCTACTTCATAACTGTAATTTTGCTACTGTTATGAATCGCCATCAGAAATATGTGTTTTCCGATGGTCTTAGGTGACCCCTGTGAAAGGGTCGTTCGACCTCAAAAGGGTTGCAACCCACAGGTTGAGAACCGCTGCTCTAAACTAATATAATCCCAATTACCTCCCAAAGGCCCCACCTCCAAATACCATCACATAGGCCCTATGTCATAGGGGATTAGGGCTTCAATAAATGAATTTTGAGGAGACATAAACATTCAGTCCATAACAATCATTTTAAAGCAAATCAGCCCTTGCCAGTTTGGCTGAGCATCGGCCCTCGGACCGAAGGGTCACAGGTTTGATTCCCAGTCAAGGGCACCTTCCCGAGTTGCAGGTTCGATCCCCGGGCCCGGCCCCACTCCGGGTCTCGAGGGAGGCAACCAATTGATGTGTCTCTCTCACATAGATGTTTCTCTCTCTCTCTCTCTCTCTCTCTCTCTCTCTCTCTCTCTCTCTCTCTCCCTCCCTCCCTCCCTTCCAATCTATCTAAAACATCAATGGGAAAATATCCTCTGGTGAGGATTAACAAAAATAAATTAATTAAAAATAAAAATAAAGCAAATAAGTTCACTTGTAATTACTTCACTCTCTACAGCTAAGAACTTATTTGATGTAATAAAGAAACCTCTATCACAACATGGTAGACAGAATAACGATGTCCATGTCCTAATTCCCAAAGATGTCCATGTCCTAATTCCCAAAACGTGTGAATATGTTACCTTCTGTAACAAAAGGGGCTTTGCAGGTGTGATTAAACCAAGGCTCTTGTGATGGGAGATTATCCTGGGTTATACAGATGGGGCCACTGTAATCACAAGGATTTTGTCTTTATAAAGTGGAGGCAAGAGGGTCAGAGTCGGAGAATACGTGACTAGAGACAACATCCCCCCTACAGCCTCCAGAAGAAATGCAGTTCTTGTTTTTAGTCTCATGACTACATTTCACTTCTGTCCTCCAGAGCAGTAAGATAATAAGTTGGTGTTCTTTTAAACCACTTTGCTTGTGGTAGTTTGTCACAGCAGCAATAGAAAATGAATACAACCAATAAAATTAGCAATAACTCACTTTCCAGACCATGTTCAGTGTCTCCCAAATATTTCAAAAATACTTTTTTTCAGTAGTTTGCAGGTTGCATTATTTTTTAAATATGTTTGTATTGATTTTAGAGAAAGAGAGGAAGGAAGAGGGAGAGAGAGATAGAAACATCAATGAAAAGGAAACATTAATCAGCTGCCTCCTGCACGTCCCTTACTGGGGATTGAGCTCAAAACCCAGGCATGTACCTTGACCAGGAATTAAACCGGTGACGTCTTGTTGCATGGGGGATGCTCAACCAACTGAGCCACACTGGCCAGGCAGGTTGCATTATTTTTAATGTCATTAAGAATTTATAGGGGCAGCCAATTTTTATTACTATCTAGATTAAGCTAAATTGATAAAAACTGAATCCAAATAAATAAATAAAGCCATTTACAAGTCAATCACTACTGACCTGGGCAAGCTGCCTCCTTTCTGGGACAGGCTTTGTAATCTGAAAAGTGAGAGAGTTGGATTAGATCATGTTCCCTCCAGGGGATCCATGTCTGGGCTGCATGGGAGCTGAAAATACCCTGAAGCTGTGTGCAAGAGAGGAGGGTTTTCAACCCTGCCTGCCTCAGAACCTCCTACAGATGTCCCTGTCTCTCACCTCTAATCAGAAGGGTGTTAAACACCGGAGCCTGGGGGTTCCCCAGTGTCAGACCCACCTCCCAGGGAACTGGTGTCAATTTAGAGACTTAACAGAGTCAGAGGAAGAAGATACCATGAGCTGACTGTGGACAGCATACTGAAAGGAAGATATTAGCCTGAGACACACCAATTCAATGCAGCTGACGTCATGGTTCACCTTCTCTGAGCGAGGGCACTGAGCTGGGTGCCAGGCCAGCAGGGTTGTCAGCCTAAGCAAATGAAATACAGGATGCCCAATTAAATTTAAGTTTCAGATAAATGATAAATCATTTTTTAGTATAAGTATATTCCCAAAAGATGTTGAGGATATACTTATACTAAAATAATTATTCACTACTCATGTGAAATCAAAGTTAAGCAGGAGTCCATGCTTTATCGGGATCTGACTTGATCCTGCTGTCAGAGGACCAAAACAAACACCAGCTTTCAGGATCCAGTGACCACCCCAAAGCTAATCAGCACTGATGGGAGGGGTGTTAGGGTCCAAAAAAATGTTAAGAAAGGCAAAGAGGGAAGTTTTGAGAATGACCTTATGAGGGCCTGAAGCTAGAAGGAGCAGGTGACTCCTGATCTAATCATCTTCAGTCACCATAGAAACAAGCCAAAAATTCCACCAGAAAGAGCTAGTAAACAATGTCTTCCACCTCACCACCGGTACAGACCATTCACATTCCCTTCCCAGGTTAGGTCCTGTCAGTCCTGATTTCATTGTCTCAGTGTCTCCCCCAGGAGACAGCCAGGACCTATCCTGCCCTCCTCTTCCCAAGGCCCTTGCTCCTCTTCCCAGCCACAGCCTCAGATGGCTGCCCTGCAATTTCCACCCTGTTGGGAGAGACAGGCAGCTGGATACCCAGTCCTGTGTCAAAGAAAAAACAGAACCAGACAGTAGTTAAAGCGATAAAAACAATATTGCAATATGGGAAAACAGGTCTCAATCTATGCAGGGCTATACAGAGCTCAAGTCCAAATACAGCCCGGGCAAGTGGTCATTTATAATCAAATAGCAGGGTGGGGGTCAATGGATGGAAAATTACTAAGAGGAAACATCAGATGTAAGGGGGATTCTGGCTAAACTGACCTAACAGGATTCACGCTGAAGGCAAGCAGGGGTGACCAGACATCCCTTGGTGGTGGAGGATGACATAGCCAAGGCGATCAGATATGGAGGGTAGGGGGTTCTGGTTAAACTGACTTTGCAGGGTTCTTGTTAAAACAGGATTTTATAAGAAAGTACACAGATGGGCCCAGGAGAATGTTCGTGAGCTTGACTAAAGTTTGGTCAATCAAAGAATCTTTGTCACCTGCCCATCAGAATGTCATCTTCTAACAGGGAAACAGGCTGCACATGAGGGAAACAGCCCAAGGACATGCAGCAAAAACTTGTTTTAAACAAAACAGGTCTGACGTGGTCTGTCTCTGTCCTTCCCAGGATAAAATAACCCTCTCCAAATCCAGAATGTGATTAAATTGATTGGGAAAATGTTCAATCTTTCAGACAAGCCACAGGCTGGCAGTAAGCTTTGAATACAAATGCTGGGCTTTACACTGACAGCGTTTTATTTGACTCTGGAAATTAGAGGCTCTTTCAAGGTAGCATGCAAATGTGTTCAAAATATCCCTGACTTTGAGAGAAAAGGCCCAAAGACTGGATCATGCACTTATGCAAATCATGAGAAGTGCTCTGTAATGCTCCCCCTGAGGTCCTTTCTGCACCTGTCTGCTAGATGGGCCCTGATCTCCCCACAGCTGCACTAATTCTCCCATAGGCCTCCCATAGCATTTCTACTTCCGCCCTCCTTTCCTCTGCACAACAAGCTGTGAATATTATTGGTCCCATTTTACAGATAGGAAAGTAGGTCTCTGAGTGATTAAGGGACTGAACCATGGTCACTTTGCTGTAAATCACAGATTCCTTCCAGCCTGAAGCAGCCCTCTCTCTCTTCCCTAGTCTGGACAACTTCACAGATGTCATTTCCACATGTGAAGATTCTGCACTCTTAGGGGTACATGAAGAATTTTCCATCTCCGTCCACAACCTCACCCACACAAGTGGATTCTGTGGAAGGGGCACCCCTAGCCCTCAGTAAATTTCCTCCCTTTGCTGAATGTGCACCCTTTCATGGAACTCCAATCTTCATGACCTTCAGGCAAGCCATAGTCCTTAATTAGGGGGATCATATCCGAGCAATTAGGAAACAACTGCTCTTCTGATAGCCAAGATTACCACACAAAAGAGCTGGCCCACCTTTGACCTTCTAAAAAGGCTCAGAAAGGTTTGGGGTTTGGTCTGTGGACATGTTATTTAATCCAAGAAATCACAGCTTTTAAAATTATGAGGAAAATTTGTAGCCAACATATACATTAAGCTCTATCCCTGAATTTAGTCAAATAATAATCCAAAGGATTTTGCAAAGTCTGTGTATGAACACACCCACCCTGATTCTTCTCTACTTTTCTCAGAATTCCTGTATCCTGAGGCTGCGATGCCTTAACCCCAGGCTCCCTGCTGTCTGCGGACACTAAAGTCAAGGCTGGTTTTCACCCAGTCTAGCCAGGCTGGCAGAGACCTGAAGCTCACTGTAGGTCATTCCCCATCGTGAGGGCTGGCTGGCCATTCCATGGTGTCCACGTGGTAGTCTTTGCCTCAGATGACCCCTTTCTCCACCCAGAGCAGTTCTGCTCCTCTGTCAAGCCCCTGCTCAAATCTCCCCTGAACTGAGGCCACAGTGGTCAAGCTCCCAGCATAAGTGGACACAGATGGGGAGCCTGATCCAGGACAGCTCTGATCATCACCGTCGTGCTCTCGGCCCCTCCCCGCTTGAGGAACCCCATGCTTTTCCCAGCTCCCTCTGCCTCTTATGTGTTGCTACATGGTTACCTGTGTGCTCACCCCTCTCCTCCGTAAAATCCCAAACTCCTTGAGGGTAGGGACCTTGTCTCACTTGTCTTTGGGGTCTCATGTCTGGCTCTGGGCCTGGCACTTAGTGGGTTCCATGTATGTTTCCAGATAAACCCTCTTGTCTCATAGGCTTCAGGAACAGCAGTTTGATGAAAGGTCAGAATATAGTAGTAAGTTAAAATTCATTTTATGATGTGGCTATAGAGACAGACAAAGACTGTGCTACTAGTGACATCATGTCGGGCTGGTGACACCATTGATCATTAGTAATGTTTACTTCAGG
The DNA here is from genome assembly GCA_030848825.1 of Tadarida brasiliensis. Lineage (NCBI taxonomy): Eukaryota > Metazoa > Chordata > Mammalia > Chiroptera > Molossidae > Tadarida > Tadarida brasiliensis. Next base: position 62,812,968 of record CM061270.1, on the reverse strand, counting down.
ACAGTGCCCTTGGCTTAGACACATGGGAAAAATGGTCCAGAATCCCACTGAGTGTGTCACTGTGGCCTGTAGGAACTGCCTCCAAAGTGATGGGGCTGTCCAGCTGGTGTAGACTGCACCAGCCTGCCCCTTGGGACAGAAGCTGTGCTTTATTTATCCCTACAGGCCCCAGAATCTCAGTAAATATTTTTGGATAACTGAATTGATTCCTTTTAAATCACATGAAACTAGTGATATTGTGGAGGACAAGAAGCTCACAAGAAACCTTCTGAGTCTCCCATCTCCCCCACTGGCTTGTGAGAACAGGCTCCAGAGAAGGAAATTCCCAGATGGTGTGTGGGTCAGACACACTCCATGCCCACTCATACCTCTGTGCCATTCCCTCCCCTGGGAAACCCCTTCCCCTGACTATCAGGGGACCTCCTACATCAGGCCTCTCTGCAATAAAAGGGTCTGGTGCAGTCCCTTGAGAGTTTTTCTGATTCAATATTGGTCATTTTCACAAGTTCCAGGCAGTGTTAGGTTAAGCAGGAAGAGATGGCAGGTAGGCCCTATCTCTACAAGTTTAGTAACCAAATCTGTAGTGAGGAGGGAGGGGATGTGCCCATTGGGCCTGAAGCAGTTCCTGGAAGGCCTTGAGCTCCAACCTGCAGTGTGACAAGCCATGGGGTGCACACTAGAAACCTGGAGATGAGGACAGAGTGCAGCTGGGTGCTGAAAACCAGGAGTAGGATTGTAAAAGCAAGAAAGACTCTGCAAACAAGCCTAGGCCTTTCTGCGGTGATTAACTCCTAGCAGCATGGAGGAATCCACCAGAAACAGTAGAGTGGTTTTCATGGGGGGGGGGGGGGGTACTGAAGGCATGGATTTGGGGGAGACTGAAGAATCTTAGGGCAAATACCCACCCCATCATTCACTAGCATGATCATAAGCAAATCACTTAGCTGCTCTCAATTTCGTTTTCTTAGCTATAAAATGGTCTCCCAGGGAGCAGGAAATAGCTTCCTACACCACTTTTCTGGAAGATGTGAGCAACACTCCAGGCTGGGGTCCCTAGGGACACGTTCCAGGCCTCCTGGGAGTTCCCTGGGTTCCGTGTGGAGAAGAGATTCCCACGCTGGACATGAACACTTTGTCGTTTCCCTCTGACATCATTCAGCTCGACCTCTCTAAACAGTTTACAAAACGCTCTGACATCCAAGATGCATCCTCTTTACATCGTCCCATCAGTTCCTCTAAAAAATGGGGAGACCTGGGCCCGTGACTTGTCATTGTCACCCTGTGGGAACCAGCGCACCCAGCTCCGGGGGGCGGAGCGAGCGGGCAGGAGGCGGGACCGGCGCGAGTCACGTGACGCCCGGCCCGGAAGCGTTAGCACCCGAGACCCCAGGGTGACCGGGTCAGGGGCTGTAGTTTCGAGTGATCGTGGAGGTCGCGGGGGTCCCCGCAGTGTCGCGCTCCCCTCCTCCGCCGCCATGGCCTGGACCAAGTACCAACTGTTCCTGGCCGGGCTCATGCTCGTCACCGGCTCCATCAACACGCTCTCAGCAAAGTGAGTCCGGGCCGGGCCGGGAGGGGAATGGGCTCTGCGGGGCCTGCCGCCGCCCGCGTGGGTGCTGGCGACCCCCGCGCACCTTACCCGCCCTGCCCTCTCAGCTGGACTCTGCTGGCTTCACCCGCTCGCCCCGTGGCTCCGGTTGGTTCACCCGGCTTATGGACCACCCAAGAGAAGGGAGGCCCGGGGGAATGCGGCGCGGGTTAGTGCCCGGCTGCAGGATCCGAGCCCCGGCTTTGATTCGCTGTGTGCTTGATCCTGGCGAGTCACCTTCCGTCTCCGCGCCTCGGTTTCCTCTTTAAACGGGCGGATTGGACCAGTTCCTCTCCTGGACCCCTTCTAATGCTGGCGTGGAAGGCCCCTCCCTGCAGGAGCTGTGGGGGTGGTGGGAGCGGGGTGGGAGAGGCCCCGAGACTTGTGCACGCGAGCTGCAATAGAGGCCACGCAGGTCCAGTGATCAGGGATCGGTGAGGTAGAGGGCTGCGGCTGCCCTATCAGCCCCTCATGAAGGAAAGGTTACAGCTGGAATTTTACATGTGGCGGGGACGTCGAGGCACGGAACAGCAAGGCCAGATGAAAGTTGATAGTAACTATAACCAAATGTCCAAGCTAGATTTTATCCCACAATCAAAGAGTGGCTTTTGAGCACAAGAGTGACATGCTAAAAGTGATATGATGAACCTGGTGGTCAAGGTGAAGAGTAGTTTGGTGCAGGGAAAACCACACCAAGGCTGCTGCATAGCCGATGAGGGGAACTAGGAGGGAACAGTGAGGTGGGGAAGGAGGGGACAGGTAGGGGAGACCAGGTACAGAATGAAGCTACAAGTCCTGCCCCACAGGATCAAGAGACATTGATCACTCCAGGATTTCTGCCTGGGAGCACAGAAGTGCCATTAACCCAAACAGGGATGGCAGGTGGGCAGTTCAGCTGTGATGTATGAGGGTGTGGTGCTGGTGGGACGGCGAAAACAGCCCCTAGAGGTTGGGGATTGAGGACCCAGGGCTGTCATGAGGCTGAGGGACCAAACATTGCCTCCTCTCTGTAATGTGCAAGGAGGACAGGGACCCAGGAGGCAGCCCCTTCTCTTGGCAGCTCTTTGCCTCTTTCTCTGCCCCCAGCTCAGAGCAAGGCCTTCCTTCCCTCTGTTCACCATCTAGGAGCCTCAGGACCCAGAGCCTGGCCTTTCTCTGAACTGATTCCAAGGTGCACATGGAGAACAGCGGGGAGTCTCCCAGTCACACCTCACTTTCACCTGGGCCCTGCCAGGCTCCAGAGCAAGGAGTCACCCTAGTCACCTCTGGCCTATGTCCCTGGGAGGAGGGAGCTGGTCATATCTTATTCATTTTTGAGACTTTTGTTCCTAGCACACTCCATCAGTGATGTGAGAAGCGCCCCAGAAGAGAGGTCTGGGAGAGAAGTAGCCTATTCTATTCATCAGACACGTATAAGGTATCTACAGTGTGTGAGGCACTGTCTGGACTCGGAAGTAGACAGAAGTGACTAAGAGAAGGTCTCTGCCTTTGAGATGCTTAGAATCTGAGATACAGGAGACAGATGTGTACACACACTTCTCAATCACAACGTGCTCCCTTATCCAAAGGAAGTGGAGCTCTGGGTGGGGCCCACCTTCTGTCTGTGTCAGCTGTGCCTGTGTTTGTCTTGCGCTGGTCTCCTGAGCCCTGAGGCCTCCTGAAGGTCACTTCTTTTGTGAGCTCTTAGCTGTAAAGGAGACTCAACCCGAGGGCCCCCATCTCAAGTTAGGATCTGAAAGCAGCAGAACTAGTCGCCGTCCATCCATCTGTAACCAACCAAGTCCTCAGTCAAGTGTATAGAGAGTGGTAGTAGGTCTGCCGGGGCTGCCGTCCCCAAGGAGAGTTGAGATTGCCAGTTACTACTGGGGTAAATGCTGCTGACTCAGCTTCTTCCTTTAAAAGCTCCAAACCAGTCAGGTAGGAAGTCAAAAGATCCTCAACCTCCTGAGCCCTTGCCTTGAGAGATAGGAAAGAGGCTCCCAGGTGGGGACCCAACCTTTGGTCCTGTCCCCTGCCCTGTAGACTGAGATGGGGCCTCTCAGGAGCCTCCCTACCTGAGACGGACCCCAGAATTGGACTCTAACCAGTGCTCTAAGGCCAGACTGTGAGAAGGATGCTCGCAGAGAGAAAGAACTTGGGAAAGTGGATGTGTACATCCTGATGGGAATTAGTTCTCAATTTGAAATCGTACTCTGACCTGCCAGTTTTTGACGGGGACAGACAGACAAGAATGTGATCATAGCAAGTGCTAATCAGCTAGTACACAGAGAGCACCTCAGGCCAGGTCCTTCTCTGGCCACCTTTCATGTGTTAATTTAATGAATTCTTATAGCCACCCTCTGAGGTAGATAAACTCATTGTCCCTGGATCAGTAAACTGGTATGGACAGATAGACTTGCTTGCCCAAGTTCAACTCAGCTATTATATAGAGTTTGAGCCTAAGTAGTCAGCTCTAGAATCCATGCTCTTAATCACCAACATGGGATGAGGCTGGAGACTTCTCTAGTCATTTTTCAGGACATTTGGAGTTGTTAGAAACATAGAAACCATCCATTTTAATCCCCACAATTTACAGTTGATGCCCCAAGAGAAGTTATTTTCGTGGATCAGCTGGCTGGTGTCAGAGCGGGGACCATAACCTAGGTCTCAGCATTGTAGTGCGGTCCTGTTACTTTACAGGTGTGGTACCCAAAAGTCCCTCTTCCTCGGGATTTCCTCTCATCTCCCCAGACAAGAACAGACAAATGTGTGCCCATGGAAGGTGTGATCCTCTGAGTGCTTTCTCCCCTCCCTGCCCTCAGAGCACCCTCCCTCTGGGGCTGGGCAACAAGCCTCTGTCCCAGCCCAGGGGATCCTGCTGTCACCTTGCTTGTTTTCTCCCTGGAGCCAGAGGCGACGCAAGGTTCAGGTTTAGTCTCTTGCCTCTTGCAGTTTCCTGGCCTGGAAAATGAGCATGTTTTTCTCCGCAGGTTTCAGGGAGAACTAAAGAGAGTGGATGGGGAAGTGGGTATGAGCACGTGCCACCCGCTGTGCTGGCACAGGTCAGCTCTCCACTGGAGAGGCCACTCTGCCCACTCAGCCGGTTTGGGTACGATGCAGGGAGATGGGCCTGCCCTAGCTGGGATGGGGGTGGGCATCACATACCCACAGGAGGGAAAGCCACCAGGCAGGCTGTCCCTTGAGCCCTGTCCCTGGGTCTTGGCAGAGGGCCCTTTCCTGTGAAGTGGCTCCTTCTCCTTTCTGTGGCTGCTTTCAGCTCCTCACCAGGACCTTCTGCTGCTGTGTCTCCTTGGACCACACATTCTGCCTTCCTCTGCACTGCTTAGGGCTGTCTGCCTGAACCAGTGCCTATCCTTGGGGTGGTGCCCATTTCGAAGCCCCGTTCTCCTGAATCCAGCTGGGGTTCTGCATGTAAAGAGCAGGGTAAAGTAGACACTCACTAAGTAAGGCTCAGATGCCCTCCTGAGCGTCTGCAGGTAGTGAAGCCCACCCAGCCAGAGAGGGGCCATGGGGATGACTTCCCCTCCACCAGTCAGGCCCACTGGGTCCAGGGACCCTGCCAGGAAAGTGGCAGGAGGCCTGAGACCCTGGACCTCTATTAAGGAAGGACTCTCATTCTTTCTGTGCCAGCTCTAACTTTTGCTTTGGCTGCTGCCCCCACCCTTGGGTTCCATGAGCTGGCATGGGGTAATTGCTTCAAAAAGGTCCCTGGGCCAGCTAGAGAGAGCCTGACATCAGGAAGGCAGTGTAATAAAGTGGAAAGAGCTTGAGGCCTGGAAGCTGTGGGATTAGATGAGTCACAGGGCCTCTCCAAGCCTCAGTTTCATCTGTAAAATGGGCGTGACTTCCCATCTTTTTCCCAGACACAGATAAGATCTACCGAGGAAGGTTTTCTAATTGCACTTAGAGATGAGGGACTCATCCTCATTTATCACCACATGGCCAGGGTTACCCTAGAGAGTGAAGAAGCCCTGGGGCCCTTCTGTAGATCCCGCTGTTCGACAAAGGAGCTGACTCACTGGGCTTGACAAGCTGGGAACTCAAGGGGAAATGGCAGAGATTCTGCGGGGAATGGACACAGCCCGTCGGTCTGAGACAGCCACAACAGCCACTTCCTCCATCTCAGTCCGACACCCCGGCCCACACACAGATACCTCACCTCTCAGAATGCTGAGCTTTGAGTTTGACTGGGCAAGGGCATGCATAGTGACTCACCCCCACGGAGGGGAGCCCACCCAGCCTGCCGAGGCCCAGGGAATTCTGAGAAACCAGCCTCCGCCAGCAGAGGAACCTCCTCACGTGGCCTCAGCCTGACCCTGGGTCCCCACCAGCCTCCTGCGCTGGAGACCATGGCTTTCCCCTGGATACAGTACCTACAGAGAACGGAGGGCCCATCTGCAGAGTTGACCCCCTCCCCACCGCAGCCAGGGGAGTGGGAAGAAACTGCAGGAAGATGGTGGTAGGAGAACCTTAGTGTGAGGCAAGGGCTCGGAACTGGGGACAGAGACTCCTGGGTACCAGCTCTCATGGGCCTGTGTTCCTCCGCCCTGTCTGGTCCCTGGGCTCCTCGTCCATGTAATAAGGAGCTTGGTGAGAAGATGGCTGAGTTTCTCCTGCTCTTGCAGCACTTGGTGGCTTTGTGGGACTGCTGGGGCAGCAGCCCGAGGCCCTTCTAGCCGCCTGTGCCTCAGCCAGCAGGGTAGGTCCCAGAGAATGGATGATCTCCCAGAACCGCTCAGGCCGGAGCAGAGCTTGACGGAACACGAGGGGCGGGGGCTCCTGCTCAGTAGTGGGGGGAAGGGGAAGGGGCAGAAGAGAACTTTGACCACTTGCCATGTGCCAAGTCTTATATATCTTACTTATTACTTTTGACAATTTATCCATATTATCCCCATTTTATAGATAAGAACACCATAACTTGTCTGGCCTGTGAGACTCAAAATCAGCTTTCCATGTAGCCTGCTGCCTTTTCTGAATGTGAATTCAGGCACATGGATTTGGGCCTAGATCTGCCTGTTGTTAATGGTATGAGCCTGAACACACCTCTCTCCACCCCAACCACCCCCTCCTTGAAGTCCTCATCTGTGAAATGAGGATCCTTGATGTGAGGCTTAAACCAGACAACCCACGGGAAGTGCTCAGCACAGGCCTGGCACAAAGTCAGTGTTCAATGAATCCTATATTTATAAAAACATTTTAGTGACATGTTTTGCAAATAACCAAGTGCTGTCCCATCTTAGGGATCATTGCTGTCATCCCAGATGAACTGAGACTGGATTTTGGCTCTTGTTCTGTGCTACCTGAGATCCTCTGTGCCCTCACAATGGACAGAAGTCTTTCTCAGGGCCAGGACATGAAGCCTAAATCCTCCCAAAATGCCTGCTGGCCTGATCTCCTCCCTGGCCTATCTGCCTGGCCTGATCTATTCCCTGGCCTGATCTCCTCCCTGGCCTGAAGAGTGGCTGGGCAGGGCAGCCTGTCCTGATGATACCTAATCCCTTGGGCTGTAAGCCATCCCCGGCCCTCAGATACAAAAAGACTCCTTTTCCCCAGCTGGGAATGCTGCCAGCCCCAACCTGTTCAGGCAGTCTCACCCCTTGGAGAAAGCAAAGACAGCTCTTTGAGGTGGGGAGGAGGGAACTCAGCATCAACCCTGCATCCAGCTCCCCACACAGTGCCCCACCCTGGGAAAAGACAGGCCCAGCTTGTCCTACCTGCAGGGGGGCACCTCAGACCGGGTGGGAAATTAGGACTCGTGAGATCTTGCCTCTGGACTATATGTAGTACCTGCCTATTTGCTTGGAGGGGTCTGGAAGTCTCATTCATTCAACCAAAAAATGTTTGAGCTTCTGTATAGTGATGTGCCAGGAGCAGGGGACTAAGGGATATGGAAGTTGCGGGATGCTGAACTTACTCTCAAATGACTGGGTGTGGAACCAGAAAGTGAGAGAGATGTGAGCTGTCATTACTGTAAGCTGTGTAGGCAGTAGTTTTGGGGCGGGGGGGAATCTGGCAAGTGGCTCAACCACTAGATCTGGGGGTCCTCCTGAGCCTGCCTATCTCTGCTCTGATGTGACCCCAGGATGAGGAAGGAGCTTCCAAACCTGCCTGTGTCCTAGGCTTCTGGTTGACCTTATGGACTTGGCAGGACCTCCCTTAACCCTCCTGGAGGAGTCCTGACTCCAGCCCCAGGAATTCCCATCTCTCCAACCTGCTCAGTTTCTCCAGGGAAGTTGGCTCTGTGCCCTTGGTAAAGTTTGACCTCTTCCCTCCTCCTCTGTTTCACTCATTTGCCTCCCCCAGACCCTTCCAGGGTGCTCTTTCTACAAAAGCGAGCCTGGTTGTAAAGCAGGCCCGCCCTGAGCCACAGTTTGTCTGTGGCCCCCACCCACATCCCATGTCCTGCCCTCCCTAGGGATCCAAGAGCCAGAACCTGTAGCAGATCGGGCAGAAATGAGACCCCAGAGAGCAGGTGGTTTTGTTCTACAGTGAGGGCTTCCTTTCTTCATTGGTACTGGGACTGGTTATAGCCTGGTCCCCTGACTCCGATTTCTCTCTGCCTTCCCAGCCAGTCATATCAGAACATCTCCCCACCCTGCACCTCTCCTGTAGGCCTTGTCATTCCCAAGAGCCACAAGCCCTCCTAACTGCCCTCTTACTGCAGTCTCAGGGAGTAGATGGTGGTCTCCCTCTGTGAGATAAGTTTGCCTTAGCCCTGTTTGTTCACTCGCCCTGGGATGTGTTCAGATATCTGAGGAGACGTGGTCTCTCCCTCACAGGTCTGTGCTCCCTTGTGGTCAACCAGGAGCTCCACCACCACTCAGCCTGCCCTTCCCACTGCCAGCGCCCAGGCATCATGCCCTTGCCCTGGGCTGTGGGAAAGAGCTTCCTGTTCCCCTCCCCAAACTCAGGGCACAGAGAAGTCAGGGCTGGACAGGATGTTTGTCAAACCCAGACCCTAACTGCTTGACACCACCGGTGGCCCATGCTGTGACTCTGTGGGGGGCAGGAAGCAGAAGGCTCCCCGGTCCTCTCGGAGCTCGGGCTTCTGCAAAGATGACTGGCGTAGGGCTGGACACTGCAGTGTGGCTGCTCTTGACAGACATTGCAAGGAAAGACATTTAAGAAGAAGAGGTCCTGAATATTTCCGTTTAGAGACACCACTGCCTCTGTGTGGGGTGCTGCAGGGGAGCAGGTCAGCGGCCCCCAGGGAGCAGCCCTGGGTCTTCGTTGACTTGAGTCAGCAGTGTGACACAGTCAAAGTCATGTCACCAGGACGTCCCACACAAGGGCGGGGCTACTATCTTGCCAGGCTCAGTCTAGGCCAGATCACATGCCCTTGGCTCTGGGCCTGGCCCCACCAGAGCGCTTCCAGAGTCAGCAGCCAGGGAAGTGAAAGGTTAGGAGGGGCTGGGGCTGTTTAGCCAGCAGATGAGAAGATTCTGAAGGTGGAAGAGTCTCCAAATATCTGAAGGGCTTTCAAATGAGAGAGCAGACTGGACCAGAAGGCCACCACTAAGCCCAGCAAAAATGAAATTCAAGAGTGGGAGCTTTGGCGCAGACGGCAGACAATGCAGAATGTTGGAGCTGCCCAGCGCTCCGTGCTGCGGACTCTGGGCCTGCGTGTGGGCTCTGTGGGGAAGCGACTCGTAATCAGTGATGCCGTCTGCCAGGGCGCTGGCGGGGAGGCCACTCCACTGGTGCCAGATACTTGCCACCTGCTTTAGAGTCTGCACTAGAAAGACCCTCCAAACCCTTCAGGGTAATGAAGGTGCCCAGGTGGTCTGTGTCAGGCCGTCATTTCCCAGCCAAGTGCCGTTGGAGACCGGTGGCTCTTGATATTTTTGTGTCATGGGTCCCTTTTGGTCCCTTTGATAATCTGGTGAATCCTAAAGTAATGTTTTAGAATGTGCAAATAAAAGATTGGGGATTACAGAAAAAGCCAATTATGCTGAAATAAAGTTATCAGGACATTAAAAAGGCCAATCTGTGATATGGTAATAGGTGTGTATGTGCTTCTTAATGCATAAACTTGTAAGCAGTGGGTCTAACTATTAACCTGTTGGAGCCGCGATGAGTGTAAGTAATACTTCACAATATCTGCAACGGCCCTAACGTGGTAATGAGAACAGCTACGATTTCTGTGACAAAGTTGCGGGTACTGCAATACTACGTTCATAATTTGAGGAAATGCTTAATTGCAGTTAGAGGTTCGTGACATTTCAGCTAAAGCTTCCCAGGCCCCTACATTCTGTCCATGATCCCAGATGAAGACTCCTTGCCGTGGAGACTGGCCCCTTTGAGAGGGAGCCCCCTCTGGGTCGAGTCCCCTGAGCATGGCCTGCTGGCGGTGAGAGGAGCGAGCTTGTCCAGAGGCAGCCGCTGCACTACGGGATGTGAGCTTCTCTCTCTCTGCTGCAGGTGGGCGGACAACTTCGTGGTCCAGGGCTGCGGAGGAAGCCAGGAGCACAGCTTCCAGCATCCCTTTCTCCAGGTATCTGCCCCGCCCCTCCCCATCTCCCGTCTCCCAGGCCTCGGACCAGGGGCCCCCGGGGCCCTGCTGTTTCCTGACCTAAGGGTGGAGTCCTCCCCTACTCCCAGAAGAGCTGCCCACTTCGCGCTCTCCCTCCCCAGAGCAGAGGTCAGCGTGTGAGTGCCCCTGGAAGGGAGCAGAGGGCATAGTCCTCTGAGAGGCCTGAGTGAGCAGTCATGCCCTGGGCACCATGAGGCCAGCCCCCACCACGCTGTCAGGACACATTTGGAAAACAAACCATCGTAGCAAAACCTGCTCTCCATCCACCGGGAGCCTAGACCCCGCTGGGACAGGGCAGATACCGTAAATAGGCACCTTATTGCTCGACCGGGAAGTGGGAGACCCAAATTTCAGCCCAGCTCAGCCAGTAACTTGCTCTGTGACCTTAAATAAGTTCCTGGGCCTCTCTGGACCCCAGTTTCTCCGTCTGGAACTTGACCAGGGGTTGGCCTAGATCGGTGGTTTTCAGACGGGGCTCTACACAGCCTTCAGGTTTGTGTCAAGATGTTTGGGGCGCTTAGGGGTGTCCCAAGAGGCAGTCTCTGGCCTCCCCCACACAGCAGCTTTGCTTTTGCCTGTTCTGTATGTTGGGGTTAGAGGTAAGCTCTTGTTTGAAGAAAGGTTATGTGAAAAAATTTTGTTAAAGGTGATCCTCCTTCCAGCTCTAAGCTCCTCGGGCTCTGTCCCCGCAGGCGGTGGGCATGTTCCTGGGGGAGTTCTCCTGCCTGGCCGCCTTCTACCTGCTCCAGTGCCGAGCTGCGAGGCGCCCGGATGCCAGCGTGGATCCCCAGCAGCCCTTCAACCCCCTTCTTTTCCTGCCCCCAGCTCTATGCGACATGACCGGGACCAGCATCATGTATGTGGGTGAGTAGCCAGGCCAGGCTGATTAGGCCTCAGTGAAGCCCATGATCCAAGGGGGCCATTGATGAAACAGCCACCCCGCCCCCAGCTCATCTTCACCTCACCCCTGCCCCTCTCCCACAGACTTTCACAAACTCACACTCACCCAAGGTTTACTGAGCATATACCATGTGGGAGGTATGTCTTCAGCCCTGAGAACACCTCAGTGAACAGACAGCCTTGACCCTCAGGAGCTAATGCCGTGCATCTGTCCTCTCCTAGCCCTGAACATGACCAGCGCCTCCAGTTTCCAGATGCTGCGTGGAGCAGTGATCATATTCACAGGCCTGTTCTCAGTGGCCTTCCTGGGGCGGAGGCTGGTGCTGAGCCAGTGGCTGGGGATCCTCGCGACCATCGTGGGGCTGGTGGTCGTGGGCCTGGCTGACCTCCTGAGCAAGCATGATGGTCAGCACAAGCTCAGCGAAGTGATCACAGGTGTGGCCGGGCTCGGGGATCCAGGGGCTGCCCTTCCTGTCCTGTCCTGTCCTGTCCTGTCCTCGACACAGAGTCCTTCGACAAACTTTTATAAGCTCTGCTGCGTGCCAAGCCCAGGGTGGGAGCATGTGGGGACTGGCTGCTGTCCATGCGCCTGCTCTCAAGTTGACAGATGGAGTGTAGGGAAGGCCAGGGGCCCCGGCAGCATGAGAAATGGGTAGAGAAGGAGCCAGAGGCCAGAGGAGGCGGAGGGTTTGTGCTATGATGTACCCATATACACACACTGCTGGATTTAGGAGAGGAGAGGCAAACGTTTACGGAGCACTTACTAAGTGATCAGCTTGGTGCTGAGCACTGTTTGTCATCACAGTAATCCCCACAATCCCAGGAAGAAAGCAGTGCCGCTCATTCTACAACGAAGTGATCACTTCATCACCCAGATAGGGTTAAACCAGAAACGCCTATCTCCAAGCCTGTGCTCAAAAGACCTGCTTACCCCACTGTGCAGGCCTCTGGGCCTTCCGGGACCTCAGCCCAGGCTGGTGACAGTGCCTGCCTTGTCAGCTTGCCCCACCCCTCGGGGCCAGCCATGACTATGTCTCGTGAACTGTATGGTCCCTGCAAAAGTCAGGGGCTGTTGTTATGTCCCCAAGGGAGCTGTCTTCCCTCGGCTTTGGGCCCACTGCCCTGCCAACAGCCCCGTGGCCTTGCTGTCTCCCTGCCTCCCTCACCCTGGGCCCTGTTGATCCTTTCCCACAGGGGACCTGCTGATCATCATGGCCCAGATCATCGTCTCCATCCAGATGGTGCTGGAGGAGAAGTTCGTCTACAAGCACAATGTGCACCCTCTGCGGGCAGTTGGCACTGAGGGTGTGTGAGCACAGGGGCTGGGGGAGGGCACTGGGCGGGGGGCACACTGGAGGGTAGCACGTGGAGTGAATGTACACACAGGAGCACATAGGTCCAGCTGCCAGGGACCACTGGGAGGGAGTGAGCATCCTGCCCCCTTCCTTCCTCCCTTTACCACGTATGTGTTGACAAATACTCTGGCACCTGTCGTGCCCAAGGCCAGGAGCTTAGGGAGGGCGAGGCTGAAGATGAATTAGTTGTAAGCCTCAGCCTAGAGGAGCTGACCAGCAAGAAATGACCAGCAGTGTGTCTGCTCAAACCACTTGTGCTCAAGTGATGTTTCACCTGCCAAGCATATCTGAGTGTCTTGGGTCAGGGAAGGTGGCATTTGAGCTGCAGTTTCAACAGGCAGAGTGGGAAGGAGGGAACTCCAGACAGCGAAGACGAGAGGAGCTGGACATGAGTCTGGAAACCAGTGAGGAATAGTTTGGGTCGGGTGCAGGTTTGATGTTGGGGAAATGATCAGATCCAGATCATATCATGGAGAACCTTGAACGTTAGGCAGGTGGATTTAGACTTTAAGTGACAGGCAGAGAAGAACTACCAAAGGTTTTTGAGCAGGGAAATAACTATTAAAATTTAGCTTTAAAAAATGAAACTAGCAGGGAGGATCAGAGCAGTGCTGTAAGTGTGGCCCGTGGACCGTCAGGGAATGTTTGTGCCTGGTCCACAGTGATCTAAGGGCTTATGGCAGAATGTTAATCAACTAAATCAACAACATCATCAGGCATACTATGTATTTCTGCTCTTTTTTTTCTAGCAAGACTTTCTAAATGAGGCGGTGCATTGATTTCCATTCTGGTTCAGCTCCTCATCACAGACCAGTGGCACTGAATGAGGGAGCTGTTTTTCCACACTTGTGAGCACTGCAGTGGCCATAGCCAGCAGTTCTTTTATAAATAAATGGACAGACTGGAATTTAAGTGTCAGAGAGCACTGTATGTTGTAAGGGTAGCTGTTGTGAAAGCGTGCGTGGGTGTTTGTGCCTGTACATACGTACACTGGTCACAGTGTAAAATGTATCTCTTACTTTTGGTCCAGTCAGAACATGTGGATTAACGTGGACAAGGGGCAGCTTGAGCCCATTCAGTAGGCCATTGTGAATCCTGATGAGAGGGGATGGCTCCAGGACGAAAGGAAGGGGCTAGTGTCAAGGCCACTAGGAAGGGGTGGCAGGAGTAGGGGAGGCCTTGCTGGCCCCGATGTGCGGGAGTCCGGGCCAAGTGGAGAGTGTAATGTGCTTCCTTCTCTCCCGCAGGCCTCTTTGGCTTCGTGATCCTGTCCCTGCTGCTGGTGCCCATGTACTACATCCCTGCCGGCTCCTTTAGTGGAAACCCTCGAGGGACGCTGGAGGATGCACTGGACGCTTTCTGCCAGGTGGGCCGGCAGCCACTCATCGCCCTGGCACTGCTGGGCAACATCAGTAGCATCGCCTTCTTCAACTTTGCGGGCATCAGCGTCACCAAGGAGCTTAGTGCCACCACCCGCATGGTGCTGGACAGCCTGCGGACCATTGTCATCTGGGCACTGAGCCTAGCGCTGGGCTGGGAGATCTTCCACCCACTGCAGATCCTCGGCTTCCTCGTCCTGCTGATGGGCACTGCCCTCTACAATGGGCTGCACCGGCCGCTGCTGACCTGCCTGTCCCGGGGCCAGTCCCCGGCAGAGGAGGGCGAGCGAGAGAGACTGCTGGATGCCTCTCGGACTGCCATCAATGATGCCAGCTGAGCCTCCTGCAGGGCCTCTGTTGCCACCTGGATGCACCTTGTTCACCCTGAGGCTGAGGCCACACAGGCTAGTGAGCCTCAAGTTCCCTGTCCCCAAGGCCTCGCCCTGCCCCTCCCCACAGACTCCCAAGACAGCTGCTACCACAGAAGATGACAGGACACCCAGGTCCTCCTTTGTTACCACCTCCTGCAGAAAGGTGTTACCAGCCCTCACAGGCCTGAATGCAGTGACAGACCCCGCCAAGCTCCCCCCAGACCCCCAGACCCCTAGACCCCTGCAGCAGCACTAGAGCAAAATCAGGAAGTGAAATTGCAGGAACTAACAACCCTAGGATTTTCTAAATCACGTGAAAATGGATTCTCCAAAGAGAGGTCAGTGAGCAAATTTAAACTTGTAAGATATTCCCTAACCCTCTCTGGAGCCTTGGGTCTCGCTAACCGCGTGTACGCGCCCCGGCCCATTCCCTGGCGGCTCTGGGCCTTGGCATCCTGCTCTGTAAAGCAGGTGTCAGCGCTGAGGCTCCAGCGCCTTCCAGCTCCAGCGGGGCCCATTCTGTGGGCCTGTGATTTTAACCAACCTGGGAAAGGAGCAACAGCCCATTTATTGGAAATTCCCCTCTGCCCACAATGCCTCCTCCTCGGGGCTGTTTTTGGTGTCCAGTGTCCTTGCTCAAACACCTTCAGGGCTTCCCTTCCTGGGAGAGATTACAGGGGGATTCCAGGCAGCCTTGATAACAGCTTTTATGGACTCTGTACCTTCCATTTTAAAGGTGAGGAAACTGAAGCCCAAAAGTATAAATTGTTTGGCAAGATCGGTGTCCTGCCACGGGCTCTGGCCATGTAGCCACATAACCCTGCCACAGGTGGGGATCTAGAACACAGCTCGCCCTCAGCCCCAGCCCCAGCAACCTGACCTCATAGCGCACCCTCCAGGGTGATGGATTGACCAGGATTCTACCCATTCAGAACAATTCTGGTATCCCAGGCATTAAATGAAGTGCTTAACTTTCATTCTGTCACATAACCTGTACAGGTGGGTGCAGATGAGGAAACTGTGGCCCAGAGAAGGTTAACTGGCTTCCTCGTGGAGCAGGTACTTAAGCAAGGTTTGCCTGATTCCAAAGCTGTACTGGCCTCTCTCTCTGGAGTCTTTGGGGGAATTTCCTATGGCTGGGACAGAAACATCATGAGCTGGTGTCCTCCCAGCAACTCCCCCCAACAGGAGGGGGAACTGGCATCAGGGACCCCAGGGAGCTGAGCAGCCCTCCCTCCCAGCGTTCCTCACTACGTGGCAGTTTCTGGAGCCTCAGACCATTTTCCTGGGCAGCTCGAGCATGAAACACCAAATGCCTTCCTTAAAATAGTTTCTGGGGGAAGGGATCTTTGACAAGCAAAACTCTCAGGCTGTATGGGAATCCAGCAGATTATTAAAGTTTGTTGGGAGAAGAGGGTCTTTCCATCCACCAGCTCGAGTCCCAGGGGCCCCTGAGCATCTCTGGGACATGGCGTGTGTCACAGGAAGAAGGAAATGGAGGGTGAGGGTGGTGGGGACTACAGCTGCCTTGTCAAAATACCTGCCTTAGGATGTTGTTTTAGGCTTTATGTTAAAAAAGAAAAGGGAAATTGGCAGTATGGACTTTTTGTTTAATGAGAGAAGGGATGTTCCTGGGGGTAGCATCTAAAATATTGGATGGAAAAGCTCTAATGTACCAAAGTGTAGAAATCACCCAGTCTATCACACATTGTTCACATGAAGAAACTAAAGCCCAGAGAGAGGAATGGGTTTCCCAAAGTCACACAGCCAGAGACACAAAGCCCGAGTGCCTGGTTCAGTCCTGGCCCATCCCTTTCTGCCACAGGGAGCACAGCCGGAGCCTGTATCCGAAACCAGGATTGCTCCTTGCAGTGGGCTGCCCAGCCTGTGCACTCAACTGTACAAACCACTATCACATTGATGTTTCTTCCTCTCTCTCTAAAAATTAATAAAAAATATATTTTAAAAAAAGAAGCACGGAAACGTGTGTAACAAGGTGATGTGTTTGAGAACCGCAGGTAAGCAGACTGGTACACCTGGCAATAAGCATGCCTCACAGGAAGTAGCCAGAGACAAGACCAGAGTGGGGCAGGTGCCCAGACAGTGTTGTGCCTTTTAGGCTTTGCTGAGGCGTTAGGACTCTAGACTAGGGTACCCTGGAGAGTTTTAGGCAAGGGAGGGACATGATCCAAGTTCCTGTTTGGGACGATCACCTGGTTGTTATATGGAAACAGATTTGATTAGCATTAGGAAGTACTAAAGATCAGTAAGACCACCTTTGGTTAATTAGGGTCTAGACTATGGAAATGGTGTTGAGGAGGAATACAAGAGCTATTCAAGAAGGAGACTTAACTTTTAGAGCCCTGGTTGTAAGATCTATTGTGTAAGGCAGCAATTTTCAACCAGTACACCACAAGAATTTTTAAAACATGCAACACCTGGCTATTTGGTCAGGGGCACTGATGTCTTTTCCCTTAGATTGTCAAATAAAAAAATGACAGCCCTGGCCAGTGTGGCTTGAGTGGGCATCATCAAGTGTGCCAAAGGGGTTGCAGATTTCAATTCCCGGTCAGGGCACATGCCCTGGTTGCCAGCTCGATCCCAGGTAGGGGGCAGTCTGTCTCCTCATCTTTAAATGCCATCTCTGGGTTGATAGAGCAAAAAATAAAATGTTTAAGCAAAGTGATTTGGAGAAATGCTTTCTTCAGACACATCTACCAGCAGTTCTCAACCTGTGGGTCCCGACCCCTTTGGGGGTTGAACGACCCTTTCACAGGGGTCACCTAAGACATAACAGTAGCAAAATTACAGTTATGAAATAGCAACGAAAATAATTTTATGGTTGGGGGTCACCACAACATGAGGAACTGTATTAAAGGGTCCCGGGATTAGGAAGGTTGAGAACCACTGCAAGAAACGCTTTCTTCAGACATCTCCATCTCCAGAATGGAGCTTTCCTTTCTCCACCAGAGGGCACCCGAGGACAAGAGTCTGACAGCTCCGCCACAAACAAGTAGAGGGCGGGAGAAATTTCCTCCGCCTTTTACTTCCCCAAGGCCCATTGGCTGGTTTCCCTGTCGATCCGCCATGTCCCCGCTTCCTCTCCCTATCACCGCCGCCGTTAGCCTCTCGGCCTGTGTTCTCATTGGTTCCTCCCGTAGTCGTTCTGCTCCAGAGGCAACCACTGAGAGTCCAGGACTCGGGTTTTAAAAAACGCCGGCAGTAATCCGCGGAGCGGGCCATCTGAACCCCGGGCAGGGGCGGTCGGCACGGGGCTTATCCCCCGGGCGCACGTGACCGGGGCGCTCCTAGACCTTCCCCGACGCCAGCCTTAACCCGCGAATCCAGAAGGCGGAGAAAGAGCCGCGGGGCCGAGACCCTCCGCGTCAGCCATGGGTCCGCGCCGCCGGAGACGCAAGGCCGAAACCCCAAGGAGGCGCCCGGCGAGCCCGGCGCCCCGCACCCCACGGCGGGGCGCCCCCTCAGGTAACCAGCGCGGCCCCTTTTCCTCCGAGCCGGCCCCCCTGCAACCTGTCTGTAAGCTGGGTACGGCCGGATCCGCGTGCCCATTTCACAGACGGGAAAACTGAGGCTCGCGTGCTGAGTGGAATCGAGCCCGATCTCCTGGCTCCTGGTCCGCAGGCTTCCAGCATTGCTCCGGGCAGGTCCCAGGCTCCGCGTGCGAGGCGCTGGGCAAGGTAGTTCCGAGCAGGGCAGAGGACTGGCCCAGACAACCTGGCTCCTAATGCTAATTCTTCTCGATGCTGGCATGTACTGAGTGCTCACCCCTAACTAGGCATTGTGTTCAACTCTACGTGAATTATCTCGACTTCGTATTGTGACCATTTTACAGATGAGACGCAGGAAGGCCAGGTAAATTGAAGAAGGCCACACAGTTCGTTCTGGCGGACACAGGTTTTCTACAAGTCGGTGTTTGTACTTTTTTATATTGTAAAATTATTGGCTGCTTTTTGTGATTATTTCAAACAACGATTCTATTAGAAGGTGCCCTTCTGGGTTTGTTTTTCCTTCTGTGAGTGGCTGCTTTGGGCCTTAACTTGTGTCCTTAACTTGTGTCCTTAACTCAAGCAGAGCTCTCAAATTGTTCCCTTTGGGAGGTGTGTGCCCAGAAAGAAGACTGGCCTGTGGTCCTCAGAATCTGCTGGAGTCTGGTGGAGGAGAGACGCGAGAACTGCTTTACTTTTCTGCTACATAGCTAAGAGCAGGGTGGGGAAAAGTGTATTGTAGATTATTTATAGATGTTGCTATTGTGAATGGGAGGTTTGTTTGTTTTTTCCTAAATATAAATAAGCTTTGCATCCTGCCAACTTGCTGAATTCTCTTGTTAATCCTAATAGTATTTTAGTTAATTAATTGAATTTTTTAAAAATGTTTTTATTGATTTGAGAGAGAGAGAGAGAGAGAGAGAGAGAGAGAGAGATCGAAACATCAATGAGAAACATCCATCGGCTGCCTCCTGCACATCCCCTACTGGGGACTGAGCCCGCAGCCAGGGCATGTGTCCTGACCCGGAATTGAATCAGGGACCTCCTGGTGCAGTGGACCTCAATCCACTGAGCCATCTGGGCAAGGCCATTTTATTTCTTATTGTATTGTATTAGTGAGGCCCTGAGACTAGTACTGAAATAAGAGCAGTGTTTTAGCCATCTTTGTCTCATTTGTAATTTTAATGGGAATATTGTTAAGTATGATGTTTGCTGTTGCTTTCCTATGTAGAAGTGTCTCTCTACTCTTGGTTAAATTAAATGTTTTATTATAAATGGACACTCAACATTTCCTGGCAGTCTTACTGCACTGGTCTGGAAGTCTTGCTTTTCCTTTTCCCTATGACTATTCTATACCTTTTTCTTCTTCTTCCAATTCCTACAATTCTGGACTCCCATCTCACTCTCAACTGATGATGACCTTAACTCAAGCTTCACTGAGGAAATAGAAGTCACCAGACTGGATTCCCCTTATCTTCTTACAACAGAGAATGTAGGTGTCCCCCTTCCTATCAAAAGCCAGTCCTCTTCCTACTGGGCTCTTGGTCATATTCTTCTCCTACCTTCCCCAGAGCTTTCTGTTATCCTCTCCACGTACACTTAGAATTAATTCAAACTCCTTACATTGGCATTCTGTAAATGTGCTCTACAATTTTGATATAAAAATGAAGGGCAAGGGTGGTTCCATGTCCCCACAGCCTCGACTCCCTCATACTCCCCATTTCTCTCTACTGCCCTTCATAGCTACTCTTTTTAAAATAGCCAGACTTAAGTCTATACACATGTCTGTTGCCCATCTTCTCAGTCATCCTTCAGCTCATTTCAGTCTGACTATACACACCACTACCCCTCCCTCTAGTGCACTTGAAGTACTCTTATCAAGGTCACCAGCTACGTTTGTGTTGCCAAACCCAATAGACATGTCTGTGCTTTTTTCTTACTCTGTCTCTCAGAAGCATTTGAGACAGTGGACCACTTTCTCCTTGAAACACTGTCCCCTCGGCTTCCACAATACCACACACTCCGCAGTTCCTGCTTAGTGTTTCTTACCGCCTGGGCCACCTCTCTTCAGTAACTTGATGTTGGACTTCTGTGGTGTCCTTGTCCTTTCTTTCCCTGCCCCAGGTGGTCTCATCCCTTTCCATGACTCTAATGCCACTCATACATTGATAGTTCTCATATTTATATTTCTAGCCCAGATTTCTCTCTGAGCGCAGATACCTATATCCAACTGCCTTTCTTCCCAAGTGCTCGTGGGTATATCAAACTGAACATACTGAAAATGAAACTTTTCATTACTCCCCTCATACCTCTTCATCCTCACTTCTCCCCCATTTAAGTAAATGGCACAACCATCGACCCAGGTGTTCAAGCCTGAAACCTGGGAGAAATCCTTTTCTCTCACCCCCATGTCCAATCCAAACACAAGTTCAGGCAATTCTACCTCCATATTGCATCCTTAATCACTTCACTTGTTGCCACCTCTACTCCCACCAGCCTAGTCCAAGCCACCAGCATCCTACCCAGCCACTATTCCACTTCCACGCATGTCCCTTTTTAGTTTTTCTTTACACAACAGCTGGAATGATCTTCACAATGGAAGTGGATCACCTCTCTGTCTTGCTTAAAACTTCCATGATTTCCCGTTACCTTTGGATTGAATCCCAGTTCCTTATGTTGGCATTTCAAGACTCAACTACTGAATGTTTAACCCCCCAGTCCTTTCCCATGATTTCTGTAATCGGCTACTTTTCATAACCACTTGTTCTTGGGTCATGGTTTCTTCCCTTACCCTCTGGGGTTATGCTGTATATTTCTCTCAGTCTTTATTTCTTTTCACTATGAACTCAGATTCCTCTGGTATTAGTTATTTTGTTTGCTGAGTTTGATTCCCTCTTTTCATGGTGTTGGCCTTCTTAAATTGTTTGGTGACCTTTAGTTGTGTTCTGTGGCTGCTGTCTACTTATTAAAGGCTGCCTCCAGTGACTGGGTTGCTGACTGGTGGTGAAGAAGGAGGCAGGTGCCAGTAGCTTAGCTCTGGGTATGTGCCTCCCTCTTTCTCTTAAATGTCACCAATCTGCTAGACATTGCCCTGATATTTTGGCCCACATTCCCCCACCCAGGGATAAAGTCTCCACTGCCAGTTGTATGGTACAGGGCATCTCTGGATTGCCTCACCAACCTCATTTGTTCTTGCAACTTTTCTAATCCTTTGTAATGATAAAAATCAGGAGGGTACCTCGGCTGTGAAGGTCCTCCCTGAAGTGTGAGGGGCCCCTGTTCCACACCAGGCACCCAGCTCAGGGTTCCAGTGCCAGGAAGAGAAGTCCCCATAACTTATGGCTGTAAAACCATGGGGAACTGAGGCTGAGGGAGGCTGAGGCTGTTGGAGCCCCAAGCAGCTCCTCTTAAAGGGCCTGCAAATGGACTTACTCAGACCCGCTCTCTCTGAGCTCCAGCACAGAGGGGAGGCAGCTTGAAAGGCACCAGAGACATATGGGGAAGAACTGAGTTGTTTGGCATCGGGGCAAGGACTGGAGAGGCAGTTTTCTCCTGGACAGGCCTGCTGGTGGAGGCCGTTGTTCCTTTGGTGAGCCCTTCCCCCACAGGGCAGGCAGAGGCCACCATATGTGGGACTCCAGCAACCTGGCTCATACTGTTCACCCCACCCTGGTGATTCCCTGAGGCCCTGCCCCACCCAACTTTTAGGCCCACCCAAGCTGTTACCAGTGGCTTTTCCATAGGATTAGCCTGTTTTGGCTCCTGCTTCAGATTTTTCTAAATTCTCTCAAACAAGCAGCATCTGGCCACAGCAAGCCCCATACCTCTCGTTAAGTGGCCCCAGACCTGGCACTAGAAGCAGCCAGCCTTGGTTCACAGCTTGGATTCGCCTGGGCACCTCCAAGCCCAGCACAAGAAGCAGCCATCGGCAGATCGCTTTGTAGCTTATGCCTGGTGGCCCTGGGTAGAACACAGGCAGTGGCTAACCTTGCCCCAGAGCAAGCACACCCAGTGGACAGCTTCAGACCACATCGAAGCACCACCACCCAACCACCTCCACAAGTGACACACTCAAGGAATGGACTCGGGGTACCATAGCCCTGCTGAAGTAAGTCTTGCTCTGTGTGGTGGGCCACTGCATAGCTGATCATCCAAGGTAGTCACAGGTTGGTAGTTAGTGGGCACAGCCAGTCCTTGCAGCTGATCAGCCTGAGTAAAAACCTCCCATTGACGTGCCAACAGCAATCAAGACTAAATTACAACAGGGTGTAAAGTCCACACGAGGGGTGCACCTCGAGGGCCCAGCTAGGTGATCAAGGAGGCTGTGCCACTGGACTCTACAGGACACCTACTACAACAGGCCACCCTAGGAAGCCTAGGAGACATAGCAACTCTACCTAATACATAGAAACAGACACAAGGAGGCAGCCAAAATGAGGAGACAAAGAAACATGTCCTAAAGGAAAGAACTCTAGGAAAGGAATTAAACAAAATAGAGATAAGCAATCTAACAGATGCAGAGTTCAAAACACTGCTTATAAGGATGCTCAATGAACTTAGTGAGGGCCTCAAGAGCATAATAAAGGACCAGTCAGAAATGAAGGATGCACTAACTGAAATAAAGAATAATTTACAGGGAATCAATAGTAGAGTAGGTGAAGCCGAGAAGCAAACCATTGATTTGGAATATAAGGAAGCAAAAAACACCCAATCAGAACAGCAAAAAGAAAAAAGAATCCCAAAAAACGAGGATAGTATAAGGAGCCTGTGGGACAACTTCAAGCATACCAACATTCGCATCATGGGAGTGCCAGAAGGAGAAGAGAGAGGGCAAGAAATTGAAAACCTATTTGAAAAAATAATGACAGAAAAGGTCCCTAACTTGGTGAAGGAAACAGACATACAAGTCTAGGTAGCACAGAGAGTCCCAAACAAGATGAACCCAAAGAAGTCCACACCAAGACACATCATCATCAAAATGCAAAAGGTTAAAGACAGAGAATCTTAAAAGCAGCAAGAGAAAAGCAGTTAGTTACCTACAAGGGAGCTCCCATAAGGCTGTCAGCCAATTTCTCAAAAGATATTTTGCATGCCAGAAAGGAGTGGCAAGAGATATTCAAAGTAATGAAAAGTAATGACCTACAACCAAGATTACTCTATCCTGCAAAGCTATCATATAGAGTCAATAGACATATAAAGAGTTTCCCAGACAAGAAAAAGCTAAAGGAGTTCATTGCCAAACCAGTATTATATGAAACGTTGAAGGGTCTTCTTGAAGGAGAAGAACAAAAATATGAACAGTAAAATGGCAATGAATATATATCTATCAACAATTTAATCTACAAACAAAATGAGCAAGCAGAACAGAAACAGATTCATAGATACAGAGAACTTTTTGTTGCTTGCCAAATGGGAGGGGCTGGGGGGATGGGTGAAGAAGATGAAGAAATTAAGAAGTACAAATTGGTTGTTAGACTGATGAACCTCAAAGGGAAGCAGGGAGGGAGGGCGGGAAGAGATAAACCAAAGAACTTATATACATATATGCATAACCAATAGACACAGACAATAGTGTGGGTAAAGCAGGAGGGGGGCAGAATTAGGGAGGGGGGTCAAGGGGGGAAAAAAGAGGGACATCTGTAATACATTCAACAATAAATATAAGTTTTTTTTTTAAAAAGGGACTGGGAGTCAGAAAAGGCTGCATGTGAGAGTTAGCATTTAAGATAATACCCTCAGTGGTTGAGCGTTGATCCATGCACCAATATGTCGCCAGTTCGGTTCCCAGTCAGGGCACATGCCCAGGTTGTGGGCCAAATCCCCAGAGAGGAGCATGCAGGAGGCGGCCAATCAATGTTCTCTCTCATCGATGTTTCTATCTCTTTCTCCCTCTCCCTCTCTAAAATCAATAAATAAATTTTTAAAAATTAAAAAAAAAAGATAATACCCTCAAAGGATCATTCTTTCATTTAACAAATATTTGTTTAGCACCTCTCTGCTGTTTTCCAGTTGCTGAAGATAGCTAGGGTGAATAAAATAGACAATAGTCCCTGCTTTTGTAAATCATATTATGGTCTAGCAATTTGATGGTTTGATGTCCAAGCTGCAAGGCGCCACCTGTTTTCCACTGCACCTCACCCATATGACTCTACTCTTTTGCTCAGGCACTCCCTCCCGCCCATCTAGTCGCCGGAGACATCTGGTTCTGAAGGAGATCCGAAACCTTCAGAAGAGCACAAACCTGTTGTTAAGGAAGATGCCCTTCTGCCGCCTGGTGAGCTCCAGGGGGCTTCACACCAACCACTATGCTGCCTCTTTTCTTTAAATTCCCTCTGTATTGGGGACCCTATCGTCTCTTGCCCAAATGGCCAAGGGATCTCTTCTTTAACTTGGTAAGGGACTCTTCATCTTCTAAAAACCTGAGCCTGCCAAGGGTACCTTTCAATTCTTTATGGAAAAAAATTTCTACCCCCATCACCTTTGAAACTCTGTTCTTTGATTATGTAAATAGAAACCCTCTCATCCATCCACCCTTTCATCTCTGCCCTCCCCTGGGAGATTGCCTCCTCCTCTTCCCACCACCAGGAGAAACATGCCAATTCCTAAGCTCCCAGGAGTTGATACCTGTTACTAGTTAGGTCCTAAGATTGAGGGCCAGGAAGATATAATGGAGTGAAGATTAACAGAGACTCACGGAGACTCATGGAGAGAGTCTTCCCTCGAGTCTCTCTTCTTATATTCTCTCCTCCTCCCCACTCCCCTTCTCCTTTGCCTCCCATCTCCACTCCTTTATAGGTAAGAGAAATATGTGTTAAATTCACTCGTGGTGTGGATTTCAACTGGCAAGCCCAGGCCCTGTTGGCCCTACAAGAGGTAAGTAGGGGGCCATGGTACAGTTGGGTGAGGGGTGAGAAAGGTATTCTGGAATTCCATAGGGCTGGCTGTGGAGGGTCACCCTGATCATTCCTCTTTGGAAAAAGCCACAAGAACACCCAGGGTTTGGAGGCTGGATCTGGCTTGGTGGTAGCAGAATTCCCAGGCAGATCAGTCTCATTCTGTGAACAGTCTTTCCTATAGTCCTTTGAGCCCTCAGAGATGAAGCTTAGCAGGTCCCCAAGGAAAAGCGGCCCATGCCCCCTCGCCTAGGTCAGTCTGCTTCTGTTTCTGTCCCCAGGCGGCAGAAGCATTTCTAATACATCTCTTTGAGGACGCCTATCTCCTCTCCCTGCACGCCGGCCGGGTTACTCTCTTCCCAAAGGATGTGCAGCTGGCCAGGAGGATCCGAGGCATCCAGGAAGGGCTCGGCTGAGCTGCCGCCCGTCCCTGTAAGCCTTTCCTGCTCACCAGAGGGGGCGTGAGGAGCATCCAGCTTCTCATCAGTGGTGGGGGTGGGAGTTGCTCTGACGGAACTTCTCTTCTCCAGCCTTAGTCCCCTGCCATCTTTGCTCCCTTTGTTCTTGAGAAAAAGTTTGACCTGGTTTTACCTTGAATACTTGGGACTCTATGGCTCATGCCCTTTTGTACAATGTTAAATAAAGATACTTTTCTATTAAGTAATGACCAGACGACCCGAATTTCTGTGAGAGTTAAGCCTCTTCCTCTTATAAGGACCAGATGACCTCATTTTGATGAAGAGAAGGTGTTCTTACTTTTGAAAATGCCTTGTTAGTAAATATAATTCCTTAATTTCAGGGATGATTCCAGGGACTCTGTCTGGAGCTGGGACCAGATCCATGGAGTCCGAGATGCTGCCTGGACTTGCTATCTCTGAGTCGAGTGTGCATGTTGCTTTTGTAATGGTTTTTTAAAGACGAAGCAGACTGCATGGCTTTTCTCCGCAACAGAGGTAATACATAAGAAAATCAACATGGTTCCAGAGGCCTGAGAATCATTTTCAGATAAAGAGACTCTAAAATTGACTTTAGTTGGTAAATTATTCATATGACTGCTTAATGACTTTGAAGATATCAGATTTGCTTATTTTGGATCTTACTGAATCATTTAAAATTTCCCCTCTCCCCACATTTAAATTTTTTACCATATGTATATCTACTTCTGTTTAACACATAAGGGAAAAAGTAAGAGAAGAGCCCTTCAGTCAGTTGCATGGGAGAGCCTGGCATGTCCAGCATACAAATCTCTGCCTTCGGATTAACTTCATTGATGGCAGCAGCAAATGCTGATGTGGACAGTGCCTGTCAACAATTACAGCTTCTCAAAAATTCGGTTGGGGTGTAAATTGAAAATCTTTTAAGGTTTAATGTTCTGCTTCTTAGTAAATTTTTGTCAAAATCATTCAGAAATTCTAACTTGTAGAATTTTATTATTTGTAAATCACAGATAACATATGTTTATACTTCAGAATTTTCATTCCAGTATTTTAAAGTGTCTTTTCAGTGTATTGACAGGTATTTTTATAACTTCTTTGTGGAGAGATAATAAAAATAAAAATAATTCTTTAATGAAAAAAGTTTAAAGCAAAGTTACTATTAACAGTATACATGTATATTTTGTGTGTTATCATTAAGTTCTTTGTTTGTACACTGTTTGCAAACAGCTAAAATTTAAACGAGAATCCAGGGTTGTGTTTTTGCCCCCAGTGGAGTATTAATAGTATACGAGCAGATGAAAACCTGGCCCTGCTCCTGTAACTGAAGCACTTTAAGAGATTTCCAGACAAATAGGAAATGCCACCCAAAGAGTTTTAGATTTTGTGTCTGATAAACATGAGTGAGGGCAGACCAGTTAGCTGAATTCAGAGACAAACTAAAGGGAAGGACCAAGTTCTATTGTTTAATACATTTTTACCCTTTGTTAAAACCTTGTTGACTTCAACTCATATTTATGCAGACATTCAAATAAAGCTTATCTATCTATGAATATAACTAAAGTTCTTGTCAGAGTGTTATTAATTAGAAGATTATCGATCTTTTAAAATGGAACACTGAAAAGATGGCAACGGGCAGGACCAGAGCAAGGGTGAGTGTGTGAGTGTGAGTGTGAGTGGACGTGAGTGTGGGTGAGCAACCTCGAGCAGTGCAGAAACATGGGGCAGAGGGTTCCTGTGCTGTGGACGGGGAGCAGCCAGCTACTGCAGTAAGTGGCTTGTCAGGGCGTGCTTCTCCCTGCGCAGCCAGAAGGCCCCACCATCTTGGAAGATCACTGGTCTTCTCTGGGAGGAGGCAGCAGGGAGCAGATAGGGCCAAGCGACCTGAGTCCACCAGTGTACCTTGCACCATTGGACCAATGGACCCTGCTGTGTCAACACGGACCAGCGTACAGTAGTGGTGCTGTTGAGGTATCTGCTCGGGAAGCAGCACCCGGCCGGGAGCCAAGCACCATCCCCCACAGCAGCAGCAGTAGTGGCAGTTTGGGAGCTGAGCACCATCCCTCACAGCAGCAGCCTGATCGGAGCCAAGCACCACCCCCAACAGAAGTAGCGCCAGCTTGGGAGCCCAGCACCTTCCCCCACAGCAGCAGTGACTGGGCAGGAGTGGAGTCCCACCCCCAACAGCAGCTGAGGCTCGGGAGCCAAGACACCCCCAGCAGCAGAGATTTAGGAGCGGACATCCATCCCTAGGCAGCAGCCACACAGATTGGCGGCTAAGACTCATCCCCAGCAGCATCAGCAGAGACTGATCAGGAGCGGTGCCCCAGCCCAATCAGCAGCAAGGTTTGGGCAGCCGAGACCCACCCCTGACAACTGCAGCAGTGGATTTGGAGTGGAGCCCCTCCCCCAGCAGCAACAAAGTTCTAGGAGCTGAGCATCCTCAGCCCTGAACAGCAACAGAGGATTGAGAGCTGAGAGCACCCCCTGGAAACAGCAGCAGCACAAACCAGGAGCTGACAGTGACCCTAAGCAGCATCAGCAGCGACTGATCAGGAGCTGAGCCCCACCAGGCAGGACCACACTCCACCAACAGCGCATCAGCAGGACCCACGCACCCCAGCAGAGCCTACTATGACAGACCAATACCAGCCACCAGTTGTCAATCCTCCAGGACCCACAGCAGCCTTATTTGATACACACTGACCTGCCTACACATCCAAACATCCCTCACTGGGCCTAGAACTACCAGACTGCTAAAATGGTGAGACAAAGATACAACACACAAATGAAATAAAAGGAGGAATCACCAGAAAAGGAACTACATGAAATGGAAGGAAGCAACTTGTCAGATAAAGAATTCAAAGCAATGATTTTAAGGGTGCTCAAACAATTTAGTGAGAACTACAAGCAACTCGATGAGAATTATACAGAGCTCAGTGGGAACTACATCAGCCTAAAAAAAGAGATAGAAGCTATGAATAAAAATCAAGTGGAAATAAAGAATGACATAGCTGATATGAAAAATACCTTAGAAGGTCTCAATAGTAGATTAGAAGAAGCTAAAGACCAAATCAACGAGTTAAAAGACAAAGTAGAAAGAAACACCCAAATAGAGCAGTAATTGGGGGGGGAAATTTTAAAAACAGAAGGAGAGCTTAAGGGAGCTTTGGGAATAATACAAAACGTAACAACGTTCTCATCATAGGGGTACCATAAGAAGAAGAATCGGAGAAAGGAATAGAGAACCTGTTTGAAGACATAATGACAGAAAACTTTCCTAATTTGGTGAAGGGAAAAGTCACACAAGTCCAGGAAACGAGAGTCCCAAGCAAGATGAACCCAAAAAGACCCACAGCTAGACAAATCATAATTAAAATGGCAAACATTAAAGACAAAGAAAGAATCTTAAAGGAAGCAGGAGACAGAAAGTTACCTACAAGGGAGCTCCCATTAGACTGTCAGCTGATTTCTCAATAGAAACACTGCAGGCCAGAAGGGAGTGGCATGACATACACAAAGTAATGAAAGGCAAGGGTCTGAATCCAAGACTACTCTATCGAGCAAGGCCATCATTCAAAATGGAAGGTGAAATAAAGAGCTTCAGAGACAATAAAAAGCTAAAGGAATTTACCACCACCAAACCAGCACTGCAAGAAATGCTAAAGGGACTGTTGTAAGAAGGAGAAGAAATAAAGAGAGAGAGAGGAACACAGGCATAAAATAAAAATGACTACTAATACGTATCTATCAATAATAACCTTGAATGTCAATGACTTAAATGCTGCAATCAAAATACATGGGGTAGCTGATTGGATAAGAAAACACGACCCAGCCCAGCCAGTGTGGCTTGGTGGTTGAGCGTCAACCCATGCACCAAGAGGTTGCTGGTTTGATTCCAGTCAGGGCACATGCCCAGGTTGTGGGCCCAATCCCCAGTGAGGGGCATGCAGGAGGCGGCCAATCGATGTTCTCTCTCATCGATGTTTCTATCTCTCCTTCTCCCTTCCTCTCTAAAAATCAATAAAGAAAAAAAAAATTGTCTTAAAGAAAACACGACCCACATATATCCTGTCTACAAGAGTCTCACCTCAGAGCAAAAGACTCACACAAGGTGAAAGTGAAAGGATGAAAAAAAAATTTCCAGGCAAATGAAAATGAAAAAAAGCTGGTGTAGCAATACTCATATCTGATAAGATAGACTTCAAAACAAGGGCCATAATAAGAGACTAAGAAGATCACTACATCATATTAAAGGGATCAATCCAACAAGAGGATATAACCCTTGTAAACATATATGCACCAAATAGAGGAGCACCAAAATATATTACAAAACTTCTGGAGGACTTCAAGGGAGAGATCAGTAGCAATACAATCATAGTTGGTGACTTCAACACCCCACTGACACCACTGGATAGATCTTCTAGACAAAAAATTAACAAGGAAACAGAGTCCTTAAATGATGAACTAGATCAGTTGGACTTAATTGATATTTACAGAACATTGTACCCCAAAGCTGCAGAATATACATTCTTCTCAAGCGCACACGGGACATTCTCGAAGATAGACCACATGTTAGGACACAAAGTAAGTCCCTACAAATTCATGAAGATTGAAATAATATCAAGCATCTTCTCAGATCACAATGGCATGAAACTAGGATTCAATTACAATAAAAAACACTCAAATTTTCAAACACAGGAAGGCTAAATAGCATATTATTAAACAATGATTGGGTTACCAATGAGATCAAGAAAGAAATAAAAAACTTCCTGGAAACTAATGAAAATGAGCACAAAAAAAAAAAAAAAGAAAATGAGCACACAACAATACAAAATTTATGGGACACAGCAAAAGCAGTCTTGAGCGGGAAGTTCATAGTAATACAGGCCTACCTCCAGAAAGAAGACAAATTTCTAATAAACTATCTAACCCAACAACTTAAAGATTTAGAAAGAGAACAAAAAGAAAAACCCAGAGTTAGTAGAAGGAAGGAAATAATAAAAATCAGAGCAGAAATAAATGACATAGAGACTAAAAAAAACAATGCAAAAGATCAATGAAACCAAGAGCTGGTTCTTTGAAAAGATAAACAAGATTGATCAACCTTTAGCCAGACTCACTAAGAAACAAAGAGAGAAACTCAAATTAATCAGAAATGAAAGAGGTGAAGTAACAACAGACACCACAGAAATACAAAGGATTGTAACAAAATACTATGAACAAATATATGCCAACACAAGAAACAAGCATCAAAATGGAAAGGGAACCCACTATATGGGAGAGCATAATTGCCAATGATACATCAGATAAGGGGTTAATTTCCAAACTATATAGATTACTCATACAACTCAACAAAAAGAAGACAAAGAATCCAATTTAAAAATGGGCAGAGCCCTGGCCGGTTTGGCTCAGCGGTTAGAGCGTCGGTCTGCAGATCAATGAGTCGCAAGTTCAATTCCAGTCAAGGGCACGTACCTTGGTTGTGGTTCGTCCCTGGCCCTGGTCGGGTCATGAGCGAGGCAATCAGTCAATGTCGCTCTATCACATCGATGTTTCTCTCTCTCTCCCTCCCTCCCACTCTGATGATAAATGGAAAAAAAAAGGGGGGGGGGGCAGAGACCTGGCCAGTGTGGCTCAGTAGTTGAGCGTCGACCCATGCACCAAGGGGTTGCCAGTTTTGATTCCTGGTCAGGGCACATGTCCAGGTTGTGGGCCAAATCCCCAGTGGGGGGCATGCAGGAGGCGGCCAATTGATGTTCTCTTTCATCGATGTCTCTCTCTCTCCCCCCTTCCTCTCTCTCTAAAATCAATAAAAAGAAAAAATATTTTTTAAAAAATAGTTCTTAAAAGAAAGGGGGGGAGGAGCAGAGGACCTAAACAGATACCTCTCCAAACAGGACATACAGATGGCCAAGAGATATATGAAAAAATGCTCAACATCACTAATCATCAGAGAGATGCAAATTAAAACGACTATGAGGTATCACCTCACACCTGTCAGAATGGCTGCCATCAACAAATCATCAAACAAGTGCTGGCGAGGGTGTGGAGAAAAGGGGACTCTAGTACACTGCTGGTGGGAATGCAAACTGGTGCAGCCACTATGGAAAACAATATGGTGTTTCCTCAAAAAATTAAAAATGGAACTGCCATTTGACCCAGTGATCCCACTTCTAGGAATATATCCAAAGAAGCCTGAAACACCAATCAGAAAGAATACATGTACCCCTATGTTCATAGCAGCACTATTTACAATAGCTAAGATATGGAAACAGCCCAAATGTCCATCAATAGATGAGTGGATAAAAAAGCTGTGGTACATATACACAATGGAATACTATGCAGCTGTAAGAAAGAAAGATCTCTTATCCTTTGAGATGACATGGAGGGACCTGGAAAGTGTTATGCTAAGCGAAATAAGCCAGTCAGAGAAAGACAAGTATCACATGATCTCACTTATTTGTGGAATATAATGAACAAAATAAGGTGATGAACAAAATAGACCCAGAGACATAGAATTAGGGTTCAGACTGACAAACTTCAGAGGAGGGGGTGTGAGGGAGGGATGAGATAAACCAAAGAACTTATGCATATAAGCATAACCAATGGACATAGACAACAATACTGAGGGGGGCGGGAACAGGAGGAGGGTGTCAATGGGGGGAAAAGGAGAAACATCTGTAACAAAAATACATTAATTAAATAAAAAATAAAAATAATTTTTTAAAAAGATTATCGTCTTCCTTTAGTTTTCTTCAAATTGTACTAACCAGGACACCACTACAGCCAACTCATGTCCACATGTCACATTCAAATGCCAGGCAGGAAATATGTGTTCTCAGCACCACGTGATATTTGTACAGTAACATGAGAATAAGTCATTTACCTCATGACGGTGTTGTAGAATATTGTTACAATTTACTGTCAAGTTTGAGCACTTACATTATTGTTTTTGTTTAATCTCTACTTTCGGGGTGATTCCACCAACATTATCTTCTAACCTTTCCATTCAAATTTTTGTTTCTGCTTTCACATTTTCAGTATCTAAGAACTCCTTTTTTTCTTTTTTTTTTTTAATCCTCACCCAAGGGTATTTTTCCATCTATTTTCAGAGTTGGGGGGGGGGGGAGAGAGAGAAACATCCATGCGAGAGAGACACATCGATTGGTTGCCTCCTGCACTACCCCGACCAGGGCCGAGGACCGAATAGCAACCAAGGTACGTGCCCTTGACTGGAATCAAACCCACAACTCTTTCGTCCATGGGCCAACACTCTAACCATTGAGCCAAACCGGTCAGGGCAGAACTCCCTTTTTTTACATTTCTTTTTTATAGCATCCCAATCAGTCAGTGTTTACTCAAAATACAGAAATCAATCTAGATATTTCAAGCAAAGGAATTTAATGGAAAGGATTTGGTTACAATAAAGTCCGGAGGGCTGGAAGAGCAAAAGGGAAGAGGATGCTACTCAAAGATCAGGAAGCTGCCAGTGCTTGAGCCCAACTCACCGCTGTTCTGGAAGCTCGGCCCCTGCCAGCACAGTGAGAATCGCACTCGTTCTACTGCACAGGAACTCGGGAGAGGAGCCTCCACTCCCCCCCATGCTGCTGACCACCAAGAATGCCAAGGAAGCCCTTTCATCCACTGCTGCTTGTGCGGCCAAAGGCACTACCAAACCATACAAGAAAAACATCTCCTTTTTTCTCCCACCTTTGAGACCCCACCAACATTTTCCAGTGGCAGAACCTAATCAGAAGCAGCTGCAAGGGAGTCTGGGGATATAATTGGCTGTCTTCTGACCCCTCTATGTTACAGAGAATTTGAAAGGGTGAGAATGGAGCTTAGAGCCTGTAGAAACAACCTGCACACATCCCAATCTTGTTTCATGGGGGTAATACCATTTTAAGGATATTTCTTATAATTTTTTGTTACTGGTTTTTGTTTTCTTTTTGCTGCATAGTCCTCTTTTCTCCAAGTTGATTTATTTCCTTTAGCATAGACTGTGTCTGATAACTCTAATACTTAGAGTTTCTAAGGATATGTTTGTTTGTGATTTCTGTTGATTCTTGCTCATGCTTTTTCTGTTTGGTGCTTCATAGTATGCCTGACACAACTATATGAGGAAATAATTTGAGGCCTGGGGTGATATCTTCCCCTAGAGAGGATTATTTTTTTCTACCAGGAAAAAATATCCAAAACCACCATAATTTAACTTTAATACTTGATATTTTATGAGCCGCCCAGATGACTGAGACAAAGCCAAGGTACAGTCAGGTCTGTGTCAGGTCTGAATTTCTTCTCATTCACCTTATTGCTAAGGTACAACCAGTCCTCCAAGGTCAGCTTATGCTTCCCTTGGAGGGCCTGTTCTTCAGCCTTTGTCTCCCTAACCCCTTAAGGATGACAAAAACAAAGTTCATTCTTTTTTTAGTACTGGCAAACATCCCCATGAGAAAGTGTTAGGCCTAATCTGTTCATCTGTAGACTTCCATCCTCTCTTTGATCTTTGATCAGTAAGTACTAACAAGTAATCACTATCTTGTTAGTGGTTTCATGCCTTTAAGAAAAAAAATTTTGTCCACTTTTTTGGTTGTCTTCAGTAGGAGAGTGGTTTGAATGGCCACTGGTATAAAGACAGACTAACCAATGGAATAGAATAGAGTAGAGAGCCCAGAAAAAAACCCTTATAAATGGAGTCAAATGATTTTCAACAAGGATGCTAAGACCATTCAGTGGGGAAAAGACAGTCTTTTCAATAAATGTTGCTGGGAAAACTGGATATCCCCATGCAAAGAATGAAGTTGGACCCTTCCCTAACACCACATAGAAAGTCAACAAAATGGACCAAACACCTAAAGGTAAGAATGACAATTATAAAACTCTTAGAAGAAAACAGGGCAAAAGTTTCACAACATTGGATTAGGCAATAATTTGGATATGACACCAAAGGCACAGGTAACAAAAGAAAAAAATGGATTGGACTTAATGAAAATTAACTTTTGTGCATTAAAGGATAATATCAATAGTGAAAAGGCAAACAAACCATAGAAAGAAAATATTTGCAAATCATATCTGATAAGGGATTCATATCAGAATATATAGAGAACTAAAACTCAGCAACAAAATAACTTGATTCAAAAATGGGCAAAGAACTTGAATAAACATTTCTCTAGTGAAGATAAACAAATGGCCAATAAGCCCATGAAAAGACGCTCAACATCCCTAATCATTAGGGAAATGCAAATTAAAACCACAAAGAGATACCATGTCATACCCATTAAAATGACTAAAAAGTGCTGGCAGGATGTGGAGAAATCAGAACCCTTGTGCACTGTTGATGGGAATGTAAAATGGTGCAGCCTTTATGGAAAACCAAATGGCAGTTCCTAAAAAATTAAAAATAGATTTACCACACGGTCCAGCAATTCCACTTCTGGGTACATACCCAAAAGAATTGAAAGCAAGATCTCAAAGACACATTTGTACACTCATGTTTGTTGCAGCATTATTCACAGTGGCTAAAACGTGGAAGCAACTGTGTCCATTGATAGATGAATGGATAAGCAAAATGTGATACATACATACAATGGAATATTATTCAGCCTTAAAAAGGAAAGAATGCCCTGGTCAGTGTGGCTCAGTTGGTCAGAGTGTTGTCCCATGCACTGAAAGTTTGCTGGTTCGATTCCTGGTCAGGGCACATACCTAGGTTGTTCTCTCTCTCTCTCTCTCTCTCTCTCTCTCTCTCTCTCTCTCTCTCTCTCTCTTTCTCTCTCTCTCTCTCTCTCCTCTCCTTCACCCTCTCTCTTTAAAAAAAAATCAGTAAAATATATCCTCAGGTGAGGATTTTTTTAAAAAAGGAAGGAAATTCTTACATATGCTACAACATGAACCTTGAGGATGCTATACTAAATAAAATAGGTCAGTATGAGGTACCTAGAGCAATCAAGGTCATAGAGACAGTAGAATGGTGATTGGCAGGGGCTGGGGGTGGGGAGGGGAGGGAAGGGAAGTTAGTATTTAATGGGTACAGAGTTAAAATTTTGCAAGATCAAGAATTCTGGAGATGGATGATGGTGATAGTTGACCAATAATATGAATGTACTGAATACACTGAACTGTACACTTAAAATGGTTAAGAGAGTAAATGTTGTTATGTGTATTTTGCTATAATAAAAAAAATTTTTTTTTAAACACTTCAAATATCATCCAGGAGCCTGCTCTTATGGTAAACATGAATCCTGAGTCTCCACCCAGCAGGGGGCGCAATGCATCTGAGGAGACGGGAAGGGAGCCTGGCTGCTGTAGACAGATGAGGTGTGTCTGGTTCCACTGGGCAAACACCAATTGTCAGTTGTCTGCAGTTGTGGAGTAAGAGTTAAGGTAAGCCCACCAAGCACCACCGCATTTTCATGGTCCTAAGGTGGAGACAGTCACAGTTACATGACAAAAGAACCACCTTTGCTCCTTTATTCACCAAGAGAGCTAGATAACAACTGTACCCTGGAGAGTCTAAATTCACTAAATGCAGAATTTTAGAATCTTAACAATTGGACCTTAGAGACCATCCTGTACAGACTCTGTATTAAAAATGAAGAAACTGAGCTCCAGAGAGGGAAAAAAGAGGTTCCTGTCAGTCACAGAGCTGGTTCGTGAGCAACCTTGCTGGAGCACCTTGAGTCTGTGTTTCCAATTCCCAGCCCAATTCTCAGCTTAGAATAACTACTTATTGAATGAACAAATGAACGAACTGTGGCTGGAACCCATATTATACTACAGACATCAGAGATTTTGAGTACCATTTGTCTTTGCATTTGTCAGCCTCTGGAAACCTCCAAAGTCCAAGAAGTTAGAACTAGACAAACTTGTGTCTAAATTGTATCTAGAACTCAAAGCAACCAAGAGGGAACTACAGAGATGGGTGTAGACAATGCTTACTTCTTGATTCTAATGCCAAGCAAGACATCCGTGACAAAAAAAACAAATGCAGAGGGTCCCAGAGAATGTGGAAGAGAGAAATACTGTTGAGTGTTCCTGGACATCCAAAGGGACGCTCACAGTCACCGTTCCTCACTGTCCCACTTACTGCCTCCATGAAGTTTTCCTAACCTCACCTATCTCCACACCACCCCCATGTGCAGCCTGTAGAGTCCTGTGAGTTTGCTCATACTTGTAGATCTACTTTAATACTGTTCTTTGAGTTGTTTGAGAGCTGTGTCTCATCTCCTTCATGGGATTAGTACCCTCCCCTCAGAAAAGGGTCAGTATCCCACCACCTCACTCATGACCTTCCTCCCAGAGTCCACTCAGCCACTCTTGCTTTCTGGCTGGGCTCCACCTTCCATAGGAGGTGATAGAATAATAGTAGAAAGAAGCCTGGGTCTTCCTTCCATGTCACAGCTCCAACTTTGAACCCCAATTCTGATTGTAGCTCAGTGACCTGGGTAAGTTGCTCATTCCCTCTAAGCCCCAGCTACAGAGTCTACCATAGACCCTGAGGTCTGGCAGATGGGATGGGAGAACCTCCCCACTGAAGTATTGTGAGGATTGAACTTGGTGATGCTGAGAAAGTGCCAGGACCCAACAAACGGTAGCCACAATTACAGTTACAGTCCTGTGGCAATGCCTTTAGGGAGGCTGAGTGGCCACATGTCAGAGGCAGGGCTTGAACACAGGACAGACCCAAGTCACAGGAATGACTGCCAGGAATGGACACCCTGGTACCAAGCAAGGAGCACAGCCACACAGACAGGGTACTGGCCTTCCAATCACCTTCACAAGGAGCCCCAGGCCCTATTTCAGGATGATTGCATGAGGATAGCTTAGAGGGTGAGGACTTGGTGGGGCTCAGGGGTTTTAAGAGATCCTGAAAGGTTGTCACCAGCTTTGAACAAAATTGGTCACCCTAGTCCCAAAGCAGAGGAACTAATGTACCATGACATCTCAA
This sequence comes from Tadarida brasiliensis, assembly GCA_030848825.1. Lineage (NCBI taxonomy): Eukaryota > Metazoa > Chordata > Mammalia > Chiroptera > Molossidae > Tadarida > Tadarida brasiliensis. The sequence continues at coordinate 62,776,059 of CM061270.1, read as the reverse complement.
ATTTATTCGGTGCTTTTCTGCTAAGAAGATCAAAGCACTTCAAAATAATTCCCCCTAGCCCTGGCTGGTTTGGCTCAGCGGTTAGAGCGTCAGCCTGTGGTCCGGAGAGACCCGGGTTCGGTTCCCGCTAAGGGCATGTACCTCGGTTGCAGTTTGTCCCCGGCCCTGGTTGGTTGTGTGGGTGGCAGCCACTCGATGTGGCCCTTTCACATCGATGTTTCTCTCTCTCTCTCTTCCTCTCTCTCCCTCCTACTCTATCTGAGCAAAAAATGAAAAAAATGTCCTTGGGTGAGGATAAAATAATAATAATAATAATATTAATTCCCCCTAAATTTTTCTAAGAAGCCAGTGGGGAAAAACCCATTTCACCTATGAGCTACGCTTAACATCAGACATCATCTTTGACATTTTCTCATTCTTTTGCACATAGCCTCAGTGGCACTCTGGGAAGTAGACAGGTGGGATTGACCCCATTTTACAGATGAGTACATGGGAATCCAGGGAGCTTAGTGCCTTTCCCAAGTGAGGACTTCCCCATCACACTGCTGCACATTGGTATTTCCCACCAGGTGTCAAATTCCACACAGATCCCCCAGCAGAGCCAGGTCCCTGGGAGGCCTTTGAAACTAGCAGCTCATGACAATGCCACCAATGCCCCTTCTCTGAATCTCAAAGAGGGGGTGCCTGAATACAATGGGAACAGTGGAAGCAGCCCTGCAGCAGAGCTGAGCAAGACCCGGGCTCTCCAGGCTGCAGGCTCTGGGACTCCAGCAGTCTCAGGCTGGGAGGTGTCCTCTGTGCATTGCCATGTTTGCTATTGTCTCCTTCCCAGGGTGCCCCCAGTTTCTTCCTGTGTTCCCAATCTCCTCCCCTCTTCTTTCCCCAGGACTCACTTTCTTGGATCTAACTACACGTCTATGTCCCCTTTGCATTCAGCCTCTTGCTCTTCATGGGACATTTCTTCTCATCTATAAACATGGCCTTGACCTCAAAACTAGGAAAACCTTCACCCGACCCTGCAGCCCCTCCTCTTAGCTACCCCTGCCCCCCAACCTGTCCTCTCCCTGACAAGCTTGCCCTGGATTATCCACAGTGGTTGCTGAGCCTACAAACAGACTTCTACCTTCACCCTTTACTGCAACTGCTCACTAAGCATCCTTCTCAATCGCCCAAATAATAATAACTACCATACACTGAGGAGCCCACTGCTGCAGGCATTGTGCCATCTACCCTTACAATGACCTTGAGGGACAGATACTGTCATCCCAGGTTATAGATGAGGCAACAGAGGCTCATGGTACATGTCTGGTTTAAGCTCACAACAGTCTGATTCTGAAGCCAGTGCCTCCCCTGCTCTGCCACTGTCACCCTCGCTCAGGTTTTCCCGACTCCTTTTTGACTCCTACCCTGTGGCAATGACCTGAATATTGGGATTTGACTGCTGGCTCACAATTTTTTTTAAATGGCTAAGTAGACTTCAAGCTCCTTGGGATGTTGGAGAACACTTTCTCAGAGGGCACCTCGAGCAGGAACAGGTTGGAACTGCAAAGGAAGGACCATCTGGGTGCCACGACTTGGCATAGGCTCTCCTTGGGAGTCATTCATGGTCCCCACAGTCTGTCAGCCTTCTGGAGGACGTGTGGGGAGAGGCATGCTGGTGCAGGGAGGGCTCAGCCTTGCATCGGACAGATGGACTTTGGAATCCTGGTTCTGCTACTTATAGCTGTGTGACTTTTTTGGTCAAGTCACTCAACCTCTCTAAGTCCGATCTCCTCATCTGTAAGAAATGAGCAATGCTACCTGCTATGTGGAGTGGTAAGGATTAAATGGCATGGTCTAAAAATGCCTACTAGTCTTTCCTCCCTCCCCCTTTTATGGTAACCCTTCAGAACTTGCCCATTATTCAGAAGCTTGTTGTTAAGGCAATGTGGAACCCCAAACACATTTACTCGTAAAGGCCAGTAGCCCTGAACTTCACAAAGTCTTGTCCCAACACCAGCCTACCTTACCATCCTTTTTCTCTTCCCACCACCCCCATACATGGACTTGACTTTCAAGCCGTGGTGGTTCTTCAGCTGTCTTCCAAACACCCATCAGCTTCCCTACCCACAAGCTTTTACTCCTTTATCCTGGAATCTCAGAACCAACTGGAAAATCAATATCCAGGTGAGATCCAAATTCAGGTCTTCCATTCCCTGATGATCTGCTCAGAACTGATCTCTCTCATCTGAATTCCTATCCCACCTTATGTAAACTGTTCATAAGAGCTTTATAATAAAAGTCACAACATATTGCCTTTTGTGGTTGTTATAACAGGAGTGTCATATTCTTATATCCCTCACTCTGTTTAATAACCATTTGTTGTTGAATACATGGATAATAATAGCTACACTTGTTGAGTGCATGCTAATATGCCAGGTAGTGTGCTATGCCCTTTATATGCATTTTCTCATGTAATTATCACAGCAAGGTTAAAAGAATGTATTATGATCACCACGACCTGTGAAGGAGCTCAAGTTCAGATGGATGAACTAACTCTCCAAGGTCAAATATCCAGAAAGTAGCACAAGGATTCCAATCTAGGGATGTATGATACCAAGCTCTGTGTTCTATTTTCCAGGAGAGAGAGCCTAGATTATACAGACATACATACATAGCTAAAATCAACTACTGGGGACATTTACAACCTCAGGTTTGGGTGAGACTTTCATCAATGTCCTAGGTCGATAGGTGACTCAAGGCAGTTCTTTTCTGACCAGAGGAGATCACCCCAAGAAAGCAAAAGAGCAAAAGTCCAAATGAGGTCCACTAAATGTTGCAGAACACGTTTACTGCCACTAGAGGGCTCCTTCCCCTAAGGCAACAAGTGCAGCATGGAATGGACGCAGCGGCTGCGGTGAGGCGGAACTGGGCTCCACTCCGCCTCCCGAGCTTTAATCCATTTTGCCTAAATCCCTGGATCAGCGCAGAGTTTGGCCAGCGCCTGGAGGAATCCATAGCAAAGTGCCCCAACCTGGAGCAGTGGGGAAAAGATGAGCCACTCCTCTCGAGTTTTCACAACCACATCCCAGGCTCTCCTGGGTTGGGGGTGCTCTGGGGTGGGCCCTAGACTCAGTTGGGGGCTCCCTGTATAAACTCATGATTGAGTGAGGGGTGGGGGAGGGCAGAAAAGTAAATCTTCCTTCCAGGAGATGAGGAAACTCAATGGAGGTAATCCTGAAATGCATCCCCCAAATGACAGCCTAGTCTGGTCTAGGTCCTGAGCCCCACTGCAAAGGACCATAGGGAAAGTGGCCCAAGGCCATCTCACTTCGGCGGGCTCTGGGGGCCAGCGCCGGTGTAGATTTTGCTGAGAGGGGAGGGGGCACCCTTCAGAGTAGCGAAACATCGATTTGTTTGAAAATATCCCACAGAGGGATCCACCTCTCGGGGCTGTGCAGAAGCAGCCGGGGAACTCACTCACCTTCACCCTTTCTCAGGCCGGCAGGGGAGGGGCTTCTGCAGCAACACATTGGGTTACCCCGGGAAGCGCGGGTGGGGTTGGAAGTAAGGATTCAATGATGGATTTTAACACCATATCATTAGCAGTGCTTTTGAAGTGATGTTACGTCAAAAGAGGCAAATTATTAAACCGTATCTAAGCTATTAATACAACTACGTGCCCAGCCGGTGTGGCTCAGTGGTTGAGCCTGGACCCTGGTCGCTGGTTCAATTCTCGGTCAGGGCACATGCTGGGGTTTCGATCCCCCGTCGGGGGCGTGCAGGAGGCAGCCAATCGATCTTTCATCGTCGTTTCCATCTCTCTCCCTCTCCCTTTCTCTCTCTCTCTCTCTCTCTCTCTCTCTCTCTCTCTCTCTAAAAAAATCAATTTGAAACATATTTTAAAAAATACAACTAGGTAAAATAACATACGGTCAAGGCTTGAGAAGGGATCAGGGAGGTGGTAGGAAGGCCTGATGATCCTCCCTCTCTTTTTTTAGATTTGTTGTTTTTGCTAAATTATGTGTACATTTAAAACGTGAAGAAAAGTTGAAGCAACTGTAAATTGTGTTATAAAACATTTCTAGAGGCTTCACCGTCCCTGTAGGGTGTCAGAAATACGACAGGCAGCTGGACCTGAGAGTTCTGGATGGAGAAACCCTAGTTCAGCGTCACCGAAAGTGAACTTGGGTTCGAGCCACAACAGAGGGAAGATGGGAACGTAGGTGAGAACATTTTCCCATAATGACCGTCTACCCCTCTATCCTGGAATCCTGCTGAGCGCCCACTTCGAAGGCATCGGCCTGGCCTGGGTCTTGGCGGGAACCGGGAGGCTCTAGCCCGGCCTGCAGCCGCCTGGGAGAGGCGGCAGGGCATTGTTTCAGTCCCTCGGGTGGGGTCCTGCAGGGGGAGGGGAGGAGATTTGCTCTCGGGACCCGCCGCGTGGCCCTCCCAGGGGACCAGTGCATCAGCAAGTCTGAGCGCCTGTGCTTTGTGAATCCTCGGGAGTCACCATGGAAACTCAAAGGAATGCGGAGCAGGTCACGAGGGGAGTCTCTGGATTCCCCGGCTGCGCCCTCTGTCCCCTCTCGGACCCTGGCCCTGAAGCAGGGCCTGTCGGGAGTTGTAGTCCCAAGGCGGCGGCCGAGCGCGGCGCGGAAGATGCAGGGCGCCTCCTGTCCCCGCCTCCCCCTAACCTGCTAGAGCGAGGTGGGGGACACTGGGGCGGAGCCGTGGGATCCGTGATTGGCCGAGGCCACCTCTAGCCCCCACCCACGCCCCTCCCCCGCTCGAGGCTTGGGACTCCAGCGCCCGGCGCGCCAAGGCGGCTATCGAGCGAGCGTGCGTGCAGCCGCCGCCGCCCCGAGCACCCGCAGCTCCGGCGCCGCGGCGAGACCTAGGAGATACTGACGAGCCCACGGACCCTCGCAGCCGCAGCATCCCGGAAGAGTGGGTGACGGCGGGGCGGGCGGTGGGCTTATTCTCCCCGGCCTGGGACGTGCATCTCACGACCTGTTTCTCTACGAGGCGCACAAAAGGGCGGGATTGGTGTGCGCCTCGGGGCCCCGCTGCAGGGAACGCGGTGAGAGGATGGTTTGGGGTTGTGGGCGGCTATCGAGGCTAAACTGGGGCCCGAATCGGGTCCTCTTTGTACGCTTACAGAACGTCGTGCGGTGCCTTGCTCACAGTAGGCGTTTAATGTGTGCTGGTGGGATTGCAAAAAACTGGGTGAGGAGGCGGCATGGTTGAAAGGGATTCACTCCTGGGACACAGTAGGCGCCCAACCTCGCTCGTCCTGGTGCAGCGAAAGGCTGGAAGGCTGGGCGGGGGCTTCTCTGGCTGCGGGCCCGTCCTGTCTGAGTCCCTAGCTCGGCGCTGTCCCCAGCCCCCACCCATACACACCCACCCTTAGTCCATCTCACTTTCGAGTTGGGGTTTGCCGAGGCTGGACCGGACCGGCAGCCCGTTCCAGCCGTCTGGCTAACGGAGCGGACGCCTGAGGAAGACTCGCCTGCCGCCTCCGAGGCACCTGCCTGAACCACAAAGGCCGCCTGCCTGCCTCTGCCGGGCCCGGAGAGGGCGCTGAGCGGACTCCCTTCGCTGGAGCCCAGCGCGGGCGCCCACCCGCAGCATCGAGCTTGGCGGGCGAGACAGCGACGCCCAAGCCTGGGTAGAGGCAGGAGTTCGAGCTGGAGAGAAGCTGGGATGGGGAGGGGCGGAGGCGAGGCCACTGTTTGAGCAAAGATGGGGAGATGGGGAAGCTGGGTGGGGACTTGTTCCTGGGTCTGGGAGGAGGGAGAAGTGGACACCAGGGTTTGAGGAGGAAAGAGAAGGGGGCGGAGGGCGGGTCTGCGGAGGGAGGGAGGGAGCTTGATGCAGGTGGCGCGAGGCGAGGCTGGGGCTGATGAAGAATAAGGCGGCGAGGGGAGATGCTGGAGGGTGGAGACCGTCTGGGTTTGAGGAGGGCAGACTCGAGGGAGGAGGAGGCTTGTGCAGTACGGAGAAGGGAGGTCTCCGGGGAAGGGAGGGGCTGGCAGCTGGGAGGCGGGTGTAGGGCCTGAGGACCCTCAGCTCTAGGCGTGGGGCCTGGAGTTCCAGGTGGCTGGCTGGGCGTGGCTCTTGGACCTAGCAACAGACGTGGATCTGGGACCCAACTGGTCTGTCCCCGCAAGGAGCTTTGTCTCCCAGCATGACACAAGCCCGTGGGGACTCCTATATGGTTTTGTGATAATCCGCAGCGCCACAGGCACACCCTTTTCGTCGGGAGCTGAAAGGCTTGGTCCAGTGGCAGATGCTGCCAGGGAGGCGGAATGGGAGCCGTCTCCCGCCCGGGAGACCAGAACAATAGCCGACACTGATCTCCGCCCGACGATGAACTAGGGCCCCCCAGAACTCGTGTGCAGTTTTCTGGTGCAGAAAATGCTCCCGGAGCAATCTCAGGGCAGGTGCTCATCTTGGGGTTTGTGTTGGGGCACCAAGTCCTGCCGTTAGTGCCTGGGTAGGAGTCGAGCAGTCTCCCCCCACCCCTACAGACTGTGGGGCCGGCAGACGGCCGCGGCTCCTGGCTTTGGTGCCTTCTGGTTGCAGCGCCGCCGCCTGCCCCACACTGCTGCCGAGCTGTAGTCTAGCGGCTCGGCGGCGACCTGGAGGTCGCCTCGGTGTAGAGCGGGCTCCCTGAGCATCTGGCTTTGTCTGCAAAGGCAGCAACATCGAAGGGCTGCTGTGTGTTCATGGAGGGAGCAGTCGGGGCTGGTGGGGATTGTGGTAAAATAGGGAGACGCGGCCGTGGAGATTACCCGCCGAGGGTGCGGCTCCCGGTCTTAGAGCCTGCAGCCAGGGGACCAGCGCTTCTCTTTGCCAGTGACCACACCCAAGACAGTACATCCATCCTTTGCAGATTTCGCCCATATTGTCTACTGACCTAAGACAGGGACGGCTCTGTGATAGGAGGTGGCAGCTTGCCCTTAGGAAAGCAGATGAACAGCAATGGAAACACAAAACAAGGATTCAACAGAGCTTTCCATGCACTCATAGTCTTGCTCCCTGTCTAAGCACCTTTCATGTCAGGCTGCAGCGTCTTAGGTGTGAAATGACAGCCCAAAACCAGAATTCTGTTTTACAGGTTTTCTTTGATCATTGTTTAGCTGATATTAAAGGTGACTGTTTAGCATAAGGTTTATAATTTTAAATTGTCGTTCATTAAAATAAAAAGAGCAAGGCAAAAGCATTTTTATTCCATAGTGGAGAAAACTTGGCTAAATGACAGCATCATAGGACTAATTGATGTGATTTATATTTGCCATTAAATTATCTGATGTGTCTTTTGGCCTCTTAACCTAGCCTTGAAACCTCAAGATTTTCTTTCTTAACCAGGTTGATGCATAAGGTGAGGGGCTGTGACGCGACTGTTGGCTCTTGCCCACAATGTATGGTAGTTGGCAATGTGAAGGTCTCTTGTTTGGGTTATACCAAGTGACCACAGGACAGCGGCAGTAGGCTATATCTTGCTGGTTTAAAGGATGATGCTTTGCCCTGGCTGGTGTGGCTCAGTTGGTTGTGTTCCATGCATGGAGAGGAGAGGTCTCCCTTGGATTGCCCCAGTGAGGGGCATGCAGGAGGCAGCCAATGGATGTTTCTCCCTCTCGTCCATGTCTGTCTGTCTGTCTCTCTCTCTCTCTCTCTCTCTCTCCCCCCCAAATGAATGGAAACATATTTTAAAAAATTAAAAGATGGTGCTTTGAGGAGGTAGCTCTCAGAATTTATAAAATTAGCAAAAGGACTAGCTGGAATGTTGCTCATCGTATGTTTTTAACTAAATTAATAGGTCTACCTATCTCCAGAGAAGGTGAAAAGCAGGTATCCTAGAAAACCGGAAATGTGACACTGAAGGTTTTTCTTGTGGAAAAGCGCCAATGGGAAATGTGTTTTCATGTCATTACCCAAGGGAAAAAGTTTTAGGAGGGGGTGTTTTCTTGTTTTATTCTTTTTGAAAGAATTTTATGGATTTGTTTAAGGGTGTAATCCTGGCCTGGCCAGATAGCTTAGTTGGTTAGAGCATTGTCCCAGTATGCCAAGGTTTTGGGTTTGATCCCCAGTCAGGGCACATACAAGAATCAACCAGAATGCATAAATAAGTGGTACAACAAGTTGATGTTTCTCTCTCTCTCTAAAAAAAAAAGGGAAGAATATTTTTTAAGAAAGTGTAATCCTAAGAAGGCACTGTGTGAACATCCAACCCAATGTTTTCCTCATGGTGGGGAGTTCATAGATGAGGAATGCTAGTATGACCAACCCATTTCTACAGGGAAGATGAAGAGAGAGCAGCATCCCCCCCCCCACTTCCTGTGACAATGCCTGGGCGATGGCCCAGAGGGGAGAGGCAGGTGGCCCTAGAAAGATCTTTATGTCCCCAGAATTCTGGGGTGCCATTCCTAGTTCCCATCTCCAAGAGCCTGGAGACCTCAGCTAGGGACAGATGTTCATGGGACATGAAGACCTGGCTGTTTTCAGCATAATCTGTCCAGGATGCAGATGTAACCAGGATAGTTTCAGTATTCTCAGTGCACTGCATGTTTTCACCTCTAGAAACAGTTATACAGCAAGGCAAGTTTACACAACTAGCCAAGATTAGGTTAGGGGACTTGGTGTAAGCTTCCTCTGTGGTACCCCCACCTCTGTCTGTCCTCCTGCTATGAACATCTTCGAGTTCCCTTCCTTAATAGCTTCTCGGACCCAGGTTTCAGTGCGATCCTGCATTAGCTCCAGGGAACTGTAGGCCAAAGGCCATAATAATGGGCAAATCTCTGGGGTAAATTAGGATTTAGATGCATATTGAGAGCCAGAGAAGTCAGTATTATTAGAAAAGAATGTCCAAGACCCAGTCTATCTTTCTGGTATAAAAAAATAACGAAATTCTGATAGAATCTGATCTTGTACATACATTGTTTTCTGAACTTTAAGAAAATATTTCAGAATAGTCTTCTAAGGCTAGTTCACGGGATCCTGTAGGAGAACAATAATACAGAATATCTTTGTCAATGTGAAAACCTGTAGGAAGAAGTAGGTGTCATATGAAATCAGATGAGAATAACAAGTAAGAAGGTGTTTGATTTTACTGCACTGTTAGTGAATAAATGAGAAATCATCTCTAGATTGCTTTGCCTTAAATTTTTTATGTGAAGATCAAAGGTTCATATATGATGGTATGAATCTTTAATGACCTTTAATGTTTATGTATAAAAGCAGACACATCATATACTTTAACAAAAGAAATTCATGGTGGAATATTATTTATGATTTGTTCTGTTTCAATTTTTAAAACTCATTAATTTAAGATAAGTTGACTTACCCGTAACATTCCCTGATCCCCTCATGCCCTCCCATCAATCATGGCTCAGTTTGGTGCTTGTTACTGTGCCTGCTCACACTGGACCTCCTCCTCACAATCCAGGCTCAGAAGCAATGAGTACAAGAGGGAGAAAAGGTCTGACCCAGAAAGCCTGGGGTCACATGCCAACTCTGCCACTTTCTGTTTGTCTATCTTTAGGCAAGTTACTTTTCTCTCAGGGACTCAGTTTCTTTGTCCATATGATGGGAATTATATGACTTAATATATGTATAGTACTGAGGGCAGTGTCTGTGGTACTTGGTAACTGCTCCATGAATGTGAGTTATCACCTTCAGCAGCATCTTCATAATCTTCTCCCAGAAAGTGTGCTCACAAATACAACATTTGGATTTCCCATTTAATCTTTCATCCCAAGGGGCCAGGCAGGCTGCTGTGGTTATCAACAGTGGGAACAAACAGAGAGAATGATTAGGACCCCTTTCCGAAGCTCCCACTTTTGCAAATAGTAGGAATAGCTCTGTGCTGAGTCTGAGCCTCTTTCAGCACAGCTGTTTACAGCAGCTGAGAACTTACAGAGTTAAGAATGTTCCAGAGTGCTCTGACCCCAGCTTTGCCAAATTATCCCCCGTGTATAGAGTTGGTGGTGTCTCTCCCTGCTCCTGAACAACCTAACTGAACAGGCACCTGTGGCTGGTGAGTTGCTGTTTGTTTCAAGGCTGTTCTGTTCTTGGTGTGGGAAAAAGCAATCACGTTTGGTTGATGGCAAATGTTTGGGAATAAACACATCTCAATTTTTCCAGCTGAGGAGTAAACTTGGCACCATGGAATTACTCATTTAACAAACACTTTCAAAGTACTTACTCAGTGCTACGGGTTGTTCTAGTTCCTATGAATTAATTACTAGTATTATCCTCATTTTGCAGATGAAGTAACAGATGTATAGAAATCACCCAGCTCTATAGAGAAGTGTTGGAGCCAAGCTGCAAGCCCAGGAATCTGCTTATAGTCTGTATAAGTTGGGGTTCTCCAGAGAAACAGAACCAATAAGGATTGGTTTATGTGATCATGTGTGTGTAGGGTGGGCAGGCTGGTTGGAGATACTCAGGCAGGAGGTGATACTGAGGTCTTAAGACAGAATTTCTTCTTCCCCAGGAAAACCTCAGTTTTTCTCTTAAGGCCTTTCAACAGATTGTATGAAGCCTATCCACATTATCAAGGAAAATATCCTTTACTCAAAGTCCACTCATTGTCTAATAGATGTTAACCACATCAACAAAATACGTCCACAGCAATACTTATAGATGAGTGTTGAAATACCTGGGTACTGTAGCGTAGCCAAGTTGACATAAAAAACTAATCATCACGGGGTCCACGCTTTTAAACACTACCCCAAGCTAAGAACTTTACATGTTGGGTATAAGATTTACAATAAACTAAAGATAATTTATCACTGAACTAGCCCAATTCAAAATGGTGCTCCTCACCTAGTTTCACATAGAATTTAAACCTCTTTTTTCATTCATGTAGCTTCTAGCATGAAATATTGCTCCAAGTATGTGTTCAATAGATAATATTGAAAGAATGAGCAAACTGAATGATTTAGGTGATACTTACAAGATTTTCCAGGCATTGAGACTTCTGGCTCCCCATTTAAATTTAAAATCATTTTGCCCAAGTGATGTACAGGTTTTATGAATGACTAGATTTTCTTGAAAAATGGAAACTATCTGCATTTTGAATTGAGCATTGTGTCACGCCCAACCCCCCAACATCTGTACATTTTTATTGGCTCAACAAAGATTTTTGGGTGTCACTGCCTCGGCTCCTTGTAAATGCCTCCCACACTTTAGCAGTGCCCAGCACTCAGTCACACCATGGTTGTGTCACTTCAGTGTCATTTACAGACAGCTCCTTTGTTGATTCCAAATCCGCCATGGGCTTGCTCTGATTTCTCAGGCCTTGGGTCTTTATTCTCCCTGCTTTTGTCTGGTCCTGTCCAGCCCTTTGTCCTTCTGCAGAGCATGATCCACTATTCATGGAGAAGTCGCCTCCTTTCTTATTTTTACCACTTCAACCAGTTCTGTTGTTGTGAATCGATGTGTTCATTCTGTTATAAAAATTCAAACATAACCTCCAGTTTTTTCATTTAATGTCCTTCTGCTCCTGTTTCCAACACATGTGAAACTCAACTTTAATGCAGTTACTTGGATTGTTTTAAGTTTGCCATATTACCAATATGTGAGCAATAGACATACATAAGATGGTGGCTTTTGGAGGGGGCGGTGAGAGTGTGTTTTAAAAATAATTTTAAAAAAAACTTTTTAGTGAAGTATAATATAACATATACAGAAAATTATGCAAAATCGTAAATGTATAGCTTAATAAATTTTTGAAAACTAAACATATCCATGTGATTAGCACCAGCTCAAGAAACAGATTACCAATACCCAAAGCCCCCTTAAATCCCCTCCCATTCATAACTCTTCCTCCAAGGTCACTAACCACTGTCCTGACTTCTTACAACACAGATCAGCTTTGCCTATTTTTGAACATTTTACAAATGGAATCATAGAGTGGGGTACTCTTTCTTAAGTGGCTCTTTTTGCTCAATATTACATGTGTTACATTAATTTGCTCATTTTCATTGCTATATAGCATTTCATGTACCACGCTCTGCTTATCCATTATATTGCTAATGGGTATTTGGGTAGTTTTTAGTTTGAGGGTTATGACTAGTGCTATTGTGAACATTCTAATATGTGTCGTTGGTGAACATACATGTGTTTCTGTTGGGTATTTACTTAGAAATGGAATTGCTGGGTCAAGGGTACGCATATGTTGTGTTTTAATAGACCATGCTAAATAATAAGATTAATGGTGAAATTTTTTTTAAATACTCTGAGGTATGCAATGCTATAATTAAACTATTTTTAGAAACCGTAAAGGCTGGTAAAAATGTGTGGCTTGATCAGAGATTGGTTTCAAACTCTTATTCTTCTGCAAAAAAATAGGACTTGAAGCTGTGTCTGACTCCACGGTAGCTGAAATGAACATTTTTAAATGGTTGTACTTCAGCCTTAGTCTTGCAGTAGCAATCGCCTTACGTTTCTTAAGGAAAAGATGAGAATCAGATTATAATTGCAACATGTTCTGTTAGCTTTGAACAAGATTAACAAGTGATTTTTATTCTGTTACTTATTTTGTATTATATTGGATCAAATAGCAATTTTGAATTGTATGATTTCTGTGGCCTAAAAATGTCCTCAAAAGTATCAGCTGGGAATCACAAGGTTCATATTTCTTAATTGGGAATTCAAATTACAGCATAGATCTCACTTTTTGTGGCTTTCTAAAAAGACTTAAAATGGACATGATTTTTTACAATGGGATTATAATGGGGGAAAGCTCTCAGCTACTGAAAAACAATACAGATGAGACACAAAGATATGCACAATCTACTTCACTGTGGGCGGAAGGCAAACCCATCTCATCTCGGTGGTGGGGCTTCATTGTTGGCCCAGCAGAGATGGCACTGATAAACATGGCCAGTGTAGACCAAGGGCAGGAATTAAGCATAATTATAGGATGACGGTAATGAAACCTGTGCCACCAAAGGAATATGACAAGGCAATCATGAATTCCTAACTTGGCTGATTTTTCCTTATGAGACCTATTCACAGCCCAAGTTGTTCCTGAGAAAGTTTTGTTTCCTGTCACCTGTCCTGCCATGTTTGGCGTTGGTCCTCAAAAGAGAAGCTGAATAAGATCCAATTTATCATTGCCTTAAAACCTAGATTTACTGCTTGAACTCTGAGTCCCTTAAGCACTTAAGTATTTTATATCTTTTATAATATAGGACTTAATTTTGTACTTAAAAATGTATAAATATAATATTCTAGTATTTAATCCATAAAACCACCTATAGACCATTTTAATACAGCTAATGTGATTTTTGCGTTTCCCATCAAACCCTTGTCCATATGCTCACATAATTTTTGCAGATCCACTTCCAGAAATGGCTCCAGGCTTTTGGCACACTTCCCCCATTTACACTGGTCCTATTCAGCTGCTGGCCAGGAGCAGTAGGGACAGTCTTGACACTGCCGCACATACCTGTACCCCAGTGCCCTCCTGGGAACCTGTTTCTTGATTTGTGGACTAGGCTGGAGTTCCCATTCTTTCCCTTCACTGCTTCTTACAGCTGCCCTGTGGTCTGAGCCTGAAACACCCTGATGCAAGTTTGAAATGTCTTTGACGCCTTATTAACAGCTTTATTGAGATGCAGTTTACATACCATGAAGTCACCCATGTGCAGTGTATAATTTCATGGTTTTTAGTGTATTCATACAGTTGTGCAACCATCACTATGCTATAATTTTAGAACATTTTCATCACCCTTAAAAGAAACCCTTACCCATTAACAGTCACTCCCCATTCCCCTCCACCACTCTCCCACCCCCACCCCCACCCCACTCTCCAGCTCCTGGCAGCAACTAATCTGCTTTCCATCTCTGTAGATTTGCCTGTTTTGGATTTTTCATACAAATGGAATCATATGTGGCCTTTTGTGACTGTTGAAGCCTCATTTTTTAATCTCAATGTCTGCACTTTAATTCACAATATACACTTTTTTGTTTTGATATAGTAGTTATAAAGAATTTTGGAAATTATATACAGTTAAAATGTTTAACATCACCAAAGTGCTGCAGGAAGAGGCACCCTGGTTGTCCCAAGGCTCACTTTATGCCACACTCAGGTCCCGTCTGAAAGGGCAGACCTAGATAATTCTGATAGCTTCTAGATGTCTATCCAGAGCAGGTAAAAGTCCAAAAGTAGAACTGAGTAGATGACTAAAGGGGAAGGTGATTAACATTCTCTGAGCATCTGTCGCTAGCCAGGCACCATGCTGATCTGAGTACAGAGGGAAGAAAAAGATGGAGGGAGGCACTGGCCTTGAAGATTGTGTAACTAACTGTCAGTGAAGTGGCAGAGTATAACTAAGGTGGGGCAGGGCCTGGGGCTGAGAGAATAATCCTGGCCATTAGGTACATCAGAAGTCTTTCCTGACAAGGTGTTCTGCAGGATTGGGGGAAGAGGGCATTCAGGCAGAGGGATGGGTGTCAAACTGCAGATTGGGCCAAGGATGAGTTTAACTGATGTCAGACTAGAAAGGCTTGAGCAGCAGGGGGAGAGGGACAGACTGCAGGTGGGTAGGGGCAACTGAGTACATGCTCACCCCTATGCTTTCATCTCTTCCTGGCTCTTCTCTTTGGCGGGGGAGGGGTTCTGCTTGCTCAGGAGAGTAATAAGGATGGGGCCTGAGAGGGTAGAAAATGAGACCTTGTCTTTATCTGCAGCAATTTGCACACTCACTAGTTCCCCTAGGCCTCCAGATCACCCTCAGCAATTTTTCTTTCCTGGTAAAAATCAATGACAATACATTGGTAAGTTTCAAAATACATTGAGTTTAGTTTGTACGTGTTTAATAAAATCCTATGCATAAATGCAATGTGTTTTTTTCTTTTTTTAAGCTTGTATTAAAATAACGACTCTCGTTCCTCCTTTCTTTGAGAACCTTTGCTCACATCCTTTATGCTCCAAATAGCCAATAAATAGCACAGAAAATGCAGCCTTTCCTTCTAATTTAGAATCCGCTGTTCTCAATTAAGATGTGTAGATAGGTTTTGGTGTTGTTTTTAAGTTTATGGTGAGCTTGGAGTAATCGGAGCATATTTTATGGTATAAAAAATGTATTGTAATCAGTATGGCCCGTGAGAAAGACCCTGTAAGTGAAGAGACAGTCAAGAACTTGGAAAACATAGCTCAGGGCTTCCCTTTTTGATCTTCAACTCTTAAGGAGTAGTCAACAAGTTGAACACTCACAGGGCCCTGTGCCCACCCAGTATGAACACAATTGTTAACACGAAGATCTCCAAATGCATGGACCGCCCCCCACCCCGCTCTGGCAATCATGGACTGAAATGCCAGCAGAGGTAGAGACTTGAGATTCTTGAAGGCAGGGATGCATTTTGAAGCCCACCATCCAGGACAGTGAGGGGCACCTGTGGGTGAAGGACACATGGGTTGGCTGGACAGAAGGTAAATGCCCTGTGACCAGTATAGCCCGTAGAGTGAGAATACAGTGCAGAGGAGCTAAACCTGGGTGCAGATCTTGCTTTTCACACTTACTAATAATCTGTGTGATCCTGGTAAGTTACCTAACCATTCTGAACCCTGTGGTCCTCATTCATTGCAGTGTTGCTGTAAGGATTAGAAATAGGCACATGTGTGGCATATAACAGGGGTTCAGTACATTTGACTAGCCTTGGGTAGATTGGAAGTTTTTTGCCTCAGTGAAAATTCTGTTGCTTTCCCTACCCCTGGTTTTATATTCATTGTGAAAAATAACAATGTTAAATGAATAGAAAAGAAAGTAAAAGTCATCTGAAATCCCACTACCCTAAGATAGCCACCATTTGTATTTTGGTGACCTTTGATGCGTCTAATTATGTAGACACACACACACACACACACACACACACACACACACACCATTTGTTGTGTGTTTTAATTGTTAACATTTTTTCTTTCTTAAAAAAAAAAATTGGACGTTTTCGCCCTGGCCCATGTTGCTTATTTGGTTGGGTGTTGTCCCATGCACCGAAAGGTTGCTAGTGTGATTCCTGGTCAGGGTACATGCCAGGTTTGAGGCTCTATCCCTGGTAGGGGGCATGTAGGAGGCAGCCTATCGATGTTTCCCTCTTGCATCAATGTTTCTCTCTCTCTCCCTCTCCCATCCTCTCTAAAAATCATTTTTTTTAAACTTAAAAAAAAATGAATACCATGGAAAGTGGTTAAAATTATTATTTTTTTAAATTGGACATTTTCCCCTTTCTCTCATTTTCCTATTTTCACTCCTCCAACTATATGCCACCTCCTCACCCCCAGGTAATCAGTGTAAACAGGGGTGTTTTCACCCACATTTTATTTCATTCACATTATTGTGTATAAATACACATACATAGATACTTTTTGTCCTTGTTCATTTTACCAGAATGGGATCCTATTATGTCTATGTCTGTGTCTATGTGTACATATCATGGATATACATATTGAATTTCCATTTTGATAAAATCTATCATTTCTACAATTGGTCTTTTTTTATTATATCTTAGAAGAAGCTTTAAGCCTATTGGTATAGATCTAACTTTTAAAAAATTGCATAATATTCTATGGCATGCATAATGTGATATCTTGATATAATAAAAAATAAATATTTAGTCTTCATCCCCAGTTCCTGGTGTAGAGCTCCTAAAATTCTTGTAATTTCCTGAGTGACTGGGGTGAGAGGTGTGTCTTTTCTTATTTCTAATAAGCCCCTTTCAACCATGTCTGAGTTTATGCTAATAAGGTGACTCTCAAAGGATGGGAGCTGGTTGCCAAGGGAACCAACTTGATGGTTAGAGGATTGGAACTTTCAGCCCCACTCCCCATCCCCAACCCCACCTCTGGGGAGGGGAAAGGCACTGGAGATTGAATTAATCACCAAAGGCCAATGATTCAGTCAATCATGCCCATGTAGTGAAACCTCCATAGAAACCCTAAGGAGTTTGGAGAGCTTCCAGGTTGGTGAACACATCAAGGTGCTGGGAGGGTTGTGTACCTGGAGAAGGTATAGCTCCACTTTCCTTCCCCATACCTTGCCCCATGCATCTCTTCCATCTGGCTGTCCCTGAGTTGTATCCAGTAATAGCAAGTAAAGTGTTTCTCTGAGCTTTGTGAGCTGTTGTAGCAAATTATCAAACTTAAGGAAGGGGTTGTGGGAGCCTCTGATTTATAGATGGTTGGTAGGAGGTACAGATAACAACCTAGGACATATGACTGGCACCTGCAATGAGAACAGTTTTGTGGGACTGAGTTTTTAGCCTGGGAGGATCTGCACTAACTCAAGGTGGTTGTGTCAGAAGTATTGTGAGTAGATAAACAGTTTTCCATAGGATTTTCAGCCATTCCCCTTTGATGGCTATTCAATTTGTTTTCAGTTTTCTGGGGTTTTTGCCCTACCAACAGTGCTGCAGTGGACCTCTCTGTCCATTTCCTCTTACATTCTTGTGCTTTTATTTCTATGGATGGAGTCCTAGGAGTGGAGTTGCTGACTCAGAGATCTTTTTAAAATTTTAATAGAGGTCTTCTCAGGCTGTTTTCCAAAAGCATGTAATTCATATTTCCGTCAGCATCACCTCACAACCACTCCCAACCTGCACCCCGCCTCCCCCAAGTCCTGCAAACCTAAGGTATCGCCCTGGAATTTTTGCCACTCTGACGAATGTGAAGTACCTCCTTGTGACTTTCACTTGCATCTCCTTGGTTGCTGGAGAGGTTGAACATCTTTTCATATGTTAGTCATTAGGTTTGCTCTTCTGTGTATCACTTACTGATATTCTGTGCCCATCTTTCTCGTGATTATACTTTTCGTATCAGTTTGTAAGAGCTTATAGTTGTCATATGTATATGTTTTCCCAGGCTATTCATTGTTTATTGACTTATTTCTATGATATCATTTACTTTACCAAATTTTAAAATTTTTTGTAAAGTCAGAAATGTGACTTTTCCATTATGGCTTCTAGGTTTCCAGACTGAGTTAAAAGATCTCCCCTATGCCTAGGTTGTACATGTAGTTTCCTGGGCTTTCTTCTAATATTTTTATTGTTTTATGCTCTGCATTGAAATAAATTCCAGATAGATTACAGATTTTGGTATATGCTATAAGTTTTCCAGGTATACAGTCATAACACAATTTCTTTTTTCCATATTTATCTTGAGGATTTAATTTCCTCAACTAACTGCATTTTTTGGGAAATTGCAAACATTGTTTAATAGTTTCGGTCAGGGAAGACATCCTTGCTTTATTCCTGATTATAATGATTGTGACTTGTCGTTGAAATGTAATTTATTGACAGCTCTTGAACTGGTAGAGGGAGGGAAGTCAAAAGAAGGTTGAAAGGCGGTTATCCTGCCACTGATGGTTGTCATTTAGCCCTGGTATGAAATAGCTATACCTTTCCCTAATCATTGGCGAGAGCTGCACTGTATAATACCTTAGCCACTTAAAAAATACCATTAAAAATTTAGTTCCTCAGTCATACTAGCCATGTTTCAGGTGCTCAATAGCCACACGTGGCTAGTGGCCACCTCATCGGACAGCACCCCTCCTAGAGTATGGGTCGGCAAACCATGGCCAAGGGCCTTTCTGTCCGGCCTGCACAAACCATGTGTGCTAAAAACGGTCTTTACAATTTTAAGGGATTACTAAAAAAAGAATATGTGACAGAGCCCGAATGTGGTCCACAAAGACTAAAATGTAAATGTTTGCCATAAATAAATAACTAGAAACATAAATACAATGAAAGCCTAGCAATGTTATTAAATTCCGATTACAAACTAGACCCTGCTCTTCCCTTTGTTGACTAGACCCTGCTCTTCCCTTTGTTGAAAAGGGAAATTAGCAACTGCTGGTATTAGAAGGCACACGCCTGCCAACTGAGATGTTTTCCTTGATGTAATCAGGAGTATCGAAAGTGAGCTGAAAGAATAACTACCTTCTCACTCATGAGTCAATATCATTTATGTCTGAGTGCGTGTACTTCCTGAAGTTACCTGTATACACGTTCTCAATTTTGGAACACTGAGCTGAGCAGAGAGGCCATCAGGGAGCGTGAATTTGGCTTAGGTGATGGCTGGGATTGGGGTGGCTGAACTAGAAGAGTAATATTTAGACACCTTTCTTCCCGTTACCAGTTAAAGGATGCACAAGACATATTTGCATTGTCTTTATAGTGGAGGTCAGAGCACCAGGTGTAAATTTATAATTGGACTATATCACTTTAACACTCCACAGAAATGTCACCCCCTAAGTTAAAATTCAATGGTATTTCCTCAGCCTTTTATTGATGTTTGCTCTATATTGAAAATATTTCTGTACCTTCTGCAAAACCGCAGTCAGATATATGTCATGTTTCTTATTTTCCTTCAAAAGTAATCCAATAAATTTCTTCTAGAATTATCTACATAGAAAGCACACCTACTTTCTCTAAAACATTCTGACTGAAACCTTTTGAATGTTCGGTTGGATGGAGGAGAGCAATGAATTATTTGGGGTTCAAAAGACTTTTCCTGACGGGTGAATCAGAGCCTCCCTTTTATCCAACGAGAAGTTTTTCCTTCCTGAAGCATTCCCCCCTCTGCTTTGACTGCCGAGAAGCTTAGCTCTAAATGTGATTCCTACTAAGTTATAGTTCTTCTTTTCCTGATTTCCCTTTAGCAATTTTCTTTAATATGTGTTCTTGTTTTTAAGTCAACTTTGTTGAGGTATAATTTACATGCAATAGACACAACCATTTTCAGTGTACATTTCAGAGTTTTGACATACTTGAGTAATCACCACCACAGTCAAGATATGGAGTATTTCTATTTCCCCAGAAAGTTCCCTTGTGCCCCTTTCTATTCAATGCCCCCCTCACCCCAACCAGTGATCTATCACTATAGATCACCATTTCTCTACTAGGGTCACGTTTTTGGTTGTCACAACTGGGTAGGTGCTACTGGCATCTAGTGGGTTGAAGCCAAGAGTACTGCTAAACATCCCTAACTGCACAGGATAGTGCCATACAACAAAAATTTAACAAGCCAAAAATGTCGGTTAGGCCAAGACCGAGAAACTGCTCTAAGCTATAGATTGGGCATGCGAATGATGGCCAATGACCCAAATCCAGCCTTTGTTGCCTGTTTTTGTACAGCCCATAAGCTACAAATGGTTTCCATATATAGCCCGTTGTGACTGGCTTCTAGCATAAATCAGTACTTTTTATTGCTGAATAATATTCCATTGTATGGATACGCCACATTTTGTTTATCCATTCACCAGTTGATGGACTTTTGAGCTATTATAAGTAATGCAGTTACCAACATTAATGTGTTTTTGTGTGACATATGTTTTTCTTTTTATTAATTAATTAACTTTTTTTGTTACAGATGTTTCTCCTCCCTGCTCCCACCACCCCCTTCACAATATTGTTGTCTATGTCCATTGATTATGCATACATTCATATAAGTTCTTTGGTTTATCTTTTCCCGCCCCCCCCCCCCCTTCCTCTCAGGATTGTCAGTCTGATCCCTACTTCCATGTGTCTAGGTCTATTTTGTTCATCAGGTTATTTTGTCCATTATATTCCACAAATAAGTGAGATCATGTGATATTTGTCTTTCTCTGATTGGCTTATTTCTGTTAGCATAACACTCTCCAGGTTCCTCCATGTCATCTCAAAGGGTAAGGGATCTTTCTTCCTTACAGCTGCATAGTATTCCATTGTGTATATGTACCACAGCTTTTTTATCCACTCGTCTATTGATGGACACTTGGGCTGTTTCCAGATCTTAGCTATTGTAAATAGTGCTGCTATGAACACAGGGGTGCATATATTCTTTCTGATTGGTGTTTCAGGCTTCTTAGGGTATATTCCTAGATGTGGGATCACTGGGTCAAATGGCAATTCAATTTATAATTTTTTGAAGAAACTCCATAGTGTTTTCCACAGTGGCTGCACCAGTCTGCATTCCCACCAGCAGTGTACTAGAGTCCCCTTTTCTCCACACCCTCGGCAGCACCTGTTGTTTGTATTTTTCTTGAGTATAGACTTAAGATGGAATTTCTGGGTCATATGGTAATTTTATAAATTTTTGAGGAACGGCCATAGTGTTTTCTAACGGAGTTGTACATTTTATTTTTCCACTAGCAGTGTATAAGGGTTCCAGTTTTCCCCCACATCTTTGTCAACACTGATTATTATCTGACTTTTCTATTATAACCATCCTAGTGGATGTGGTTTTGATTTGCATCTCCCTCATTGCTAATGATGTTGAGCATCTTTTCATGTGCTGCTGGCCATTCGTATCTTTGGAGAAATGTCTATTCAGATCCTTTGCCCATTTTAAAATTGGGTTATATGTCTTTTTGTTACTGAGTTGTAGGAGTTCTTTAAAAGTTTCTTGTCAGATATATGATTTGCAAAATTGTCTCAGATTCTCTGGGAGTCATTTGCTTTTTATTACTGAGTTTTATTCCATTATTTATTTGGAATTAGTACTGTATTAACAATTTGTTTACCCATTCACCTGTTGGTGAGCACTTGGGTTGTTTTCAGTTTGGAGCTATTATTTAAAAAGTTACTACAAGTATAAGTGATTGTGTGACACATTTTTATTTCTCTGGCAAAACCTAGAGTGAGACTACTGAGTAATTTGGTGAGTGCATATTTAACTTCACAGAAATTGCCAAACTATTTTCCAAATTGTTGACTCCATTTTACATTCCCACCAGCAATGCATGAGGAGCTCCGGTTGTTCTAGTCTTTTTAACTTTAGCCATTCTTTTTTTTTTTATTATTATAATTGATTTTTAGAGAGAAAGGAAGGGAGAGGGAGAGAGAAACATCAATGTGAGAGTGAATCGGCTGCCTCCTGCACACCCCCTACTGGGGATTGAGCCCGAAACCCGGGTATGTGCCCTGACCAGGAATCCAACTGGCCACCTTTGGGTTGATGCCCAACCAACTGAGCCACACTGGCCAGGGCAAGCATAGCCATCCTGATGGTCATATTTCATATTTCTAATGGATAATGATATTTTATTATGGTTTTAATTTGCATTTCCCTGATAATCAGTGATGCTGAGTATTTTTTCACGTGCTTATTTGCCATTTGATTCTTCTTTGTGAAGTGCCTTTTCAAATCTTTTGCTAATTTTTTATTGCATTGTTTGTCTTCTTATTGAGTTTTAGTAAGAGTTTTCTTTATATTCTGGATGTTTTTGTCTTGTGGATATATTTTGCAAATGGTCTGTCCCAGTCTATAGTTTGCCTTTTCATTTTCTTAATGATATCTTTTGAGGAGCAAAAGTTTTAAATTTTGGTCAAATTCAATTTATCAATTTTATCTTTCAGGATTCATGCTTTTTTTCCCTAACCCAAGGCCCTAAAGACTTTGTCCTATGTTTTCTTCTAGAAAATTATAGTTTCGCTTTTAAGATTAGGTCTGTTACCTATTTTGAGTTCATTTTCCCCCCACATGGATACCCATTTCCTGAAAAGATTACCATTTCTTTCGTTGAACTACTTTGGCACCCTTGTCAAAAATCAATTCACCATATATAATATGTAGGTCTATTTCTGGACTCTCTATTGTATCATCTATGTATTTGTCTTTTCTTAAATCAATACTACACTGTCTTGATTACTGTAGTTTTATAATAAGCCTTGCAGTCAGGTAGTATACAAATCTTCCAGTTTTGTTCTTTTTCAAAATTGGTTTGCCTATTCTAGGTCCTATGCATTTTTATATAAATTTAGAATAAGTTTACCAATGTCTACAAAAACTATTAGGATTTTGATTGAGGTTGTATTGAATCTTTAGTTCAAACTGGGGAGAATTGACATCTTTTTTTTTTTTTTTTTTTTTTTAAATTTTATTGTTGAATGTATTACAGATGTTCCTCATTTTCCCCCCATTGCCCCCCTCCTCCCCATTTCCGGCCCCCTCTTGCTTTTCCCCACACTGTTGTCTGTGTCCATTAGTTATGCATATATACATATAAGTTCTTTGGTTTATTTCTTCCCACCCCCCAACCCCCCTTCCCTTTGAGGTTTGTCAGTCTAACAACCAATTTATACTTCTTAATCCCTTCACCTTTTTCACCCCTCCCCCCAGCCCCTACCCATCTGGTAACCAACAAAAGTTCTCTGTATCTATGAGAATGTTTCTGTTCTGCTTGTTCATTTTGTTTGTAGATTCAATTGTTGATAGATATGTATTTATTGCCATTTTGTTTGTTCATATTTTTTTATCTTTTTCTTCAAGAAGACCCTTCAACATTTCATATAATAATGGTTTGGTGGTGATGAACTCCTTTAGCTTTTCCTTGTCTGGGAAACTCTTTATATGGCCATCGATTCTAAATGACAACTTTGCAGGATAGAGTAATCTTGGTTGTAGGTTCTTGCTTTTCATCACTGTGAATATTTCTTGCCACTCCCTTCTGGCCTGCAAAGTTTCTTTTGAGAAATCTGCTGACAGTCTTATGGGAACTCCCTTGTAGGTAACAAACTGCTTTTCTCTTGCTGCTTTTAAGATTCTCTCTTTGTCTTGAACCTTTTGCATTTTGATGATGATGTGTCTTGGTGTGGGCCTCTTGGGGTTCATCTTGTTTGGGATTCTCTGTGCTTCCTGGACTTGTATGTCTGTTTCCTTCACCAAGTTAGGGAAGTTTTCTGCCATTATTGTTTCAAATAGGTTTTCAATTTCTTGTTCTCTCTCTTCTCCTTCTGGCACCCCCAAGATGCGAATGTTGGCACGCTTGAAGTAGTCCCAGAGGCTCCTTACACTATCCTCATTTCTTTGGATTCTTTTTTCTTTTTGCTGTTCTGATTGGGTGTTTTTTGCTTCCTTATATTCCAAATCGATGGTTTGCTTCTTGGCTTTACCTACTCTACTATTGAATCTGTGTAAACTATTCTTTATTTCAGTTAGTGCCTCCTTCATATCTGACTGGTCCTTTTTTATGCTCTTGAGGCCCTCTCTAAGTTCACTGAGGTTCTCACTAAGTCCATTGAGCATCCTTATAAGCAGTATTTTGAACTCTGCATCTGTTAGGTTGCTTAACTCCATTTCACTTAGTTCTTTTCCTGGAGTTTTGTTCTGTTCTTTCATTTGGGACCTGTTTCTTTGTCTCCTCATTTTGGCTGCCTCCCTCTGTTTGTTCCTATGTATTACTTAGCAAGAGGTATAGGGCTAGCTGAGACCAGATGCTGCTTGTTTGAATGATTTTGGGAAAAGCTGAAGCAGGCTCCAAGACAGGCCAATCCTATGGTGAAGCAACTGGCAACAGCTTGGGTGGGCCTGGAAGTTGGGTGGGGCGGGGCCTCAGGGAGTCACCAGGGCGGGGCCAACAGTGTGAGCCAGGTAGCTGGAGTCCCAGATATGGCGGCGTCTGCCGGCTCAGGAAGGGCTCACCAAAGGAACAAAAGCCTCTGATAGCACAACTGTCCAGGAGAAAGCTGCCTCTCCAGCCCTCGCTCCAATGCCAAACAGCTCAGTTCTTCCCCATATGACTCTGGTGCCTTTCAGGCTGCCTCCCCCACGCTGGAGCCTGGAGGGTGGGAGTCCGAGTAAGTCCGAGCGCGGGCCCTTTAAGAGGAGCTGCCAGGGGCTCCAGCCGCCTCAGCCTCAGTTCCCGCTGGTTTTTCCAGCCAGAAGTTATGGGGACTTCTCTTCCTGGCACTGGGACCCTGAGCTGGGCACCTGGTGTGGGACGGGGACCACTCAGCCCTCTGGGATACCTCCCAGCCGAGGTATCCCAATTTTTATCTGCCACACGTGGGTGTGGGACCAGCCTGTCGCGCCTCCGCCCCTCCTACCAGTCTCGATGTGGAGGCTTCTTTAATTTCGTAGTTGTAGGACTTCCATTCAGCTTGATTTCAGGCGGTTTTGAATGATGGTTGTTCTGTAGTTTAGTTGTAACTTTGATGTCGAGAATTGACATCTTAATGTTGAGTCTTCCAGTCCATGAACACAGTGTATTTTATTTTTTCTCTCTAACTTCTCTCAACAGTGTTGTGTAGTTTTTCATTGCATAGATTTTGCACATAGTTTGTTAAATTAATCATGTTTTTGGTGCTATTATGAGATAAATGTGTTTTATTGTTGTAAGCTGCCTCATTCTTCCAATTCTCAGAAAAGCAATGGGTCACGATGAATTGCCTCAGACCCTGATGGGCAGGCCTGGACTCCCTGGAAAAGGCGATAGGCAACAACAAGGAAGGGTGTACCAACCTACTGGGAATGAGATAGAGAGTAGGACCTTTACCAGGACGGGCTTGAGCACAGGGAATCAGGTACTGATGTGGAAGCTGAGGTCTGACCCTCAGGAGCAGAAGAGTTGGAGCACAGTAAGGGCTTGTCTAGCACCAAGTGTCCTGACTTGGAATCTCAGCGTGTTGGACTCTAGTCTTTAGATTTGCCTTCTGGGATTGGTCTTTGGCCTGGGCTGGGGGTGGGCAGGAGGCTGCCCCGGACTCAGAACCAAGGGAATCTGGCCAGTCCTTCTGGGAAATAGAAGGGAACAAATTGTATTTATAAAAGTAATTAGGTGTCTGTCATCACTTCCAACTCCACGTAGGAGGGGCAGGTGAAGAGGAAATGCTGGCATTCAGGGTGAATTAGATGGGCAAGCAATCAGACTTCCCATACTCCCCTTTACTTGTTTTCAAGAGATGGAGACTTATTCATCTCTTTTGTTGGCAGTTACTCAGCAGGTGCACCACAGCCCAGCAAGGGCTCCAAGGAAAGTCTCATTACCTCTTTTTATTTAAGTAAATGAAGATATCTCCAATTTTTTTAGACTTAATTGTCAGAAAAAGGCTTTGAACCCTAGACAGTCAATTGCTCCATTTCTCCAACTATTCATTCAAGGAAAGCAACAGCCAGATGGGCAGAGTTAATAGG
Organism: Tadarida brasiliensis; assembly: GCA_030848825.1. NCBI lineage: Eukaryota > Metazoa > Chordata > Mammalia > Chiroptera > Molossidae > Tadarida > Tadarida brasiliensis. Next base: position 62,750,177 of record CM061270.1, on the reverse strand, counting down.
GGTGTTCTGCTCTTAATTTGTAGCCGTTTGAGAAGATGCTGCCTTGTCTGGGGCCCCAGGGAACAGAATGGAGGAAGGGGGCCATTGCTGTTGCCTGTGGAGGTGGCCCTGTCATTTGCTCTCCTCACTGAAGATAATGTCCTTGGTGTTGGCTTGCTCCCAGGTGGGGGGTGGGGTGTCTTTCACTGAAGTGGAGGACATTGGAAGAGGAGCCAGGTGGAGACAGAGCATGATGAGCTTAGTTTTAGATGTGATGAGTTTCAAGGGGCAGTGAGACATCAAAGTAGAGAGATCCAGTAGGCCATTAGACGTACAGATTAATGGTGGCGATGTTAACTTGCTAGTGAATTGCCTGTCCTGGTATACTTTCTGTGAGTCCACGCCATTGTTACTGCCCCCTTGACCAGGGCTATTGTTAACTCTACAGCTGGTTTATTATAAAAACATTTTTACAATGACATAGTACAGAGAGATTGAGTCTTGCTGTGATTCTTTTTGAGACAACTACAGTTAATAGTTTAGTGAATAACCTTCCCAGTGTTTTATGCAAAAAATTCATTTATATTTCAGTGAGTTCATAGATATATATGAATATACATAAATACACAAGCAGATACGCATATCATGGGTCCTGTTCTGTAACCAACTTTCTTCACTTTCTACTGGGTCATGGTTGGCCTCCCAAGTTGATGCTTAGAGATCTACATAATCCTTTTCAATGGCTGCGTGGCCTTCTGTTATGTGACTATACCATTGTTTATTTAAAGAGTTCTCATCTTGACAGACCTTAAACTTGTTCTCAAAATATTTGCTGTTATAAACAACAATGCAACAAAATACCCACATAATACATTTTTGTGCAGTGGTCCAACAATTTCCTTAGCAGAAACTCTTAGATGTGAATGCACATTTTAAGTTTTCACAGAGATTTTCAGATTTCCTTCTGGTAAGGTTGTACCATTTTCAGTGCCTGCTAGCAGTGTATGAGAGTGCATGCTTTTTTCACTTGCTCTGGACATTGTTCCCTTTTCTCTGTGCCTTTAGGATAGGTGACAGTGTAATCTCATTGTTTTCATTCGAGTTTCTTTAATCATTAATAAAGATGAAAGTCTTCATTTGCTTATTAGCTATTTATGACCTCCCCACCCCACCTCCGTGGGTTGCCTATTTGCATCCTTTGCCTACTTTTTCAACTGAAATATTTATTTGCCTTTCTGTTAAGATTTATATGTGTTCCTGCATATTACAGATATTAATCCTCAGTTATATGTTGCAAACATGTCATAACCCATCTTTACTTGTCTTTATTAAAAGTAGTTTGCAGTATCTTTTGTTATATCACAGTTTTTCATTGTTATATAGTCATATCTAAATCTATCATACCTTTTATGATTTCTAGCTTTGGAGTATGCTAAGAAAAACTTACCCCATCCAGCATTTATAAACATATCTTTCTGTGTTTTCTTGTAGTACTTTATACTTTTTATTTTTTCCTAAAAGGCAAATCTAATAAGCTCATTTCTTTGCTTGCCATACAAGCAAGCCTTCCAGCCACACTCAGCATCTAGTCCACACTCTCAGCATGTCCCGCTGGGCTTTCCACCCTCATACATCAAATACACCAGCCATCCTGAATGCCGAGCTAGATCACAATGCTGGCTTCTGTCTAGAATGCCCTCATTGGGTTTCTCCCCCACCCCCAGTGAACACCTAAGCAGCCCTCAAGACTCACCTCACAGGCACTTCCTCCGAGAAGCAGTCTTCCACCGCAGTCGGTGATAAGTGCTTCCTGCTCCTCCTGGTACCGACACCGCCCTTCTCTTCACTCATATTGAAATTTTTGTCTATGCATTTCTTTCCACTTCAACCTTGTGAGTTCCTGGGGGTTGGTGCAGCTTCTGGCACTTAGTATAGACCTGTAATAGGTGCCAAGCCTGCCTCTGTGATCCGATTTGCATCTTAGCAAACTCAATATGCTGACAGTTTAGAGGCTTGGAGACCAATTAGAAGTACCAAAATATTAGTGATGTCATAGTTCAGGTAGACAATAAGGGCCTGGACAGAGTTTGATAAGAAACAGATTTAGCCTGGCCCATGTGGCTCAGTGGACTGAGGATCGTCCCATGGACTGAGAGGTCCCGGTTCGATTCCTGGTCAGGACACATGCCCAGGTTGCGGGCTCGATCCCCAGTAGGAGGTGTGCAGGAGGCAGCCGATCGATGTTTCTCTCTCACGTCGATGTTTCTATCTTTCTCTTCTTTCCTCTCTCTCTAAAAAAATCAATAAAAACATTTAAAAAAAAAAGATTTCTTTGGTAGAGTAGACAGTGCCTGAGTATTTTGTATAAAATGTCTCCTAAATGTTCAACACATGAGTAGGTCGAATGTTAGCCCACTAGCATGGTCCAGACCTTCTGATTCTGATATGACTTGGTGTTTAGAATTACCCCTACTTCTGTTTCTTTCCATAAAGCTGTATGACCTTGGGCAGTCATCACCTCCTCCTTTCAAGTGGAAATAGCATATCACTTCCAAGGGCAGTTGGGTGGTGCTTTCAATTAAATGCCATGTGTTAAGAGCCTTCGTGGCCCCTGATACATAGTAGCATTCAGTAAGTGTTCTCTAGTCACCTTACCTTGGGTGATTGGGTCAGTCACCGTCTTCTGACTGATCTAAAGGACTCCTGGAGAGAGAAACTGAAATCAGTTTTGTTATTGGGTTTCCGCAGACCACAGGCGTCCCTGACAGCTGGTCTCCATCTGTCCACACGTCTCCACTCTGCCTCATTTGTCCACGCTGCCATTCTTACTGTCGTCCCCAGTCTGTTTTCCTTTTCCTCCAGAAAAGCTCCAGCTTCATCCTTTCCCAGCTCTGCTCCTGCCTTTTCTATTTTGTGGCACCTTCTAATTAACCCACTACATCCTCATACCTGAGTCACCACAGTCACTGCTCTCCTGGCCTGCCGTCAACTTGGGCCAGGTAAAGAAGCGGGAAGACCAGCCCCAAAATCATGTTTCATCCCCCAGCCATACTCAGGATCTTGTGCTCTGAATGCTCCAGGCTGTCCCGTGCACCCCCACCCCCTGCCCAGGTCTCGTTCAGAAGCCTGAGCCTCTTGCTCTGTGCTCCTTGACTTCACACACTGGCACCCTCCAAGCTGCTTCTTCATCTCAATCTAACCTCTCAGCCCCAAGGCCATTCATATATATATAATTAGTCTGCTTGCCATTCCTAACCCATATTTGCTTACTTCTGCCTCTTGTCTTTTTTTTCCTCCCAGAGAATTCCTGCTTTGTTCTTCTGCCCCAGGCTTTGCACCCAACACCTTCCCGACCAGCACAGGACTGAGAAGTCTTCCTCCCCATCACTAATAGCCCATTCCTGTGGCTGACACACACAGAGTGCTTGCACACCACTGTCCCCTTAGATCAGCCCTCCTTCCTTCCTTCAACCAGCATTTAAGGAGTCCCCTCTGAGTGCCAAGCCCTTAGAAGGATTAAAGAACGCCCAGACTTTGCTCTCAAGGAGTTCCAGTCTAAGATGAATTCCAACCCACAGTTTCAGCATGGGGATAATAATGGCTAATTAGCTCATAAAGGTTGTTGTAATATTTATGTGAAATTGTGTAGGAGCCTGACACATAGAGTTTAACAGCGAGCATATGCTGATGGTGCCTACTTTGGGGCAGTTTAGGGTGTGCCCACTGTCACACAGCTAGAGGGGCAAAGCCAAGCTTGGTGCTCAAGACACTGCCCTACCCATCGGCCACTCCATTTCCTCCTCATATTGCCCTGGCATCCTTTGTATTCCCACTCCCTCCCATTCACTGCTCTTTAAAACAGGCCTCTGAAATGCAGACACCATCAGGCTAGTGGCATCACTGTCCCAGTCGAGGGCAGTTGGTCATTTTCACCCATAGTCCTTTCTTTAAGTCTCCTTTGAGTGCCCACTGGGCCCACTTGGCACAGTGCTTCTCGCATGAGCACGACTGTCTCACCAAGTGAGTTTGTCTCCGGCAAGGAAATGATCAAGCCCACAGTGGCTCACCCGCCTTGCTGCCCATCTCCTTAAAACTGGGTTCCATTACTTATGAATTTCCACAAGCACTGATGAGATTTGCTTCTCAGGCTCCAGGAATTCTGGATTGGGGTAAAAATGCCTGTTTGTCTCAGTGATGGAGGTGAGGCAGGCCCAAAGAAGGCAGCTGGCAGAAGCAGGCACAGAAGGGGGATGTCACTGATTGGGCAAAAGCGTCATTGGTGTCAAGTCAATGACAGGGAAAAGCATTGCATTTGGGAAAGAGCTAGAAGCACATTTTAAGTACAAGATGGACTATCTGGTACCTCTTTGAAGGAGTCTTACATCACAGAGAAAAAAATAGCCCTTCTGAAATCTGTTTGGGTTGAAATAAAGAAGACTGGCTTGTTCTGAAGCTCAGTCCTTTTAGGAAATCTTCCAGAAGGTGGCGGATGAAGGCAAGACTTCCTAAAAAGAAGAGAGGAGAGTTTCCACTTTATTTCCATTTTTTTTTCCAAACAGTATAAACCTATGTATATGGTTTTAAATTACCATATTCATTTTTTATTATAAAATCAATATAATCTTAGATAGAAAGTTTGAAAAAATAGAGGGAGAAATTTACCTATACTCCCATAACACAAACCTTGTTTGTTTCCATCTAGTCTGTTTTTTTGTGTGCATGTTTTTTCATGGTTGTAATAATACTTATATCGTTTTTGTTTGCTGGTAGCAGTTCTGTTTTTTTAATTTTTAAATGTTTTATGAGATACATGCAGAAAATATATATGTAGAGTTTAAAGAATAATTTAAAGCGAACACCTATGTAACTACCTGCCCCCCTAAGACTGGATAGAGTATATGCAGCTTTCAAGAAGCTTCCCCTACAGGTACCCCTCTCCAAACTCAGCCCCTCCCTGCCCCCCAGAGATAACCATATCCTGACTTTATCATTTCCTTGGTTTTTCTTCATGGTTCTACCACTCTGCCTAAATGCTGGAATTCACTTTTGCCTGCTTTTGAATGTCAAATGAATGGAATCATACCGTATTTACTGTTTTGTGTCTTACTTCTTTCCTTCCATTGTTTGTAAGATCTTGTACATGATTGCAGTTCATACTCATTTTCAATTTAAAAGAAAAAAAAAGTAGTTTTATTTTCCTATTTCTTTCCCAAGTCTGGACTTGATCGGGTAGCCCAGGTTTGTGATACTTTCCTAGTTAGGAAAACTCATTCTTTTCTCCTGCTTGTGACTTTCCCCACCCCACACCTTACGATGTAGGTCTCAGATTGAGAAGAGCCCTTGCCCCCCCTCCTCTGGCAGTGGGTGCTGGCCCCCTGTGCCCTTGGGCTGGCTGGTGTTCTAGGAAACAGCCCCTCTGGGCCACTGGAGGCCCTTGAGCCACAGCTGCTGCCCTTTCAAGGGAGGTGATGGAATTCCTTCTGGGGCCTGGAGACAGCTGGTGGGGGCATGGAAAGCACAGCAGGCTGAGGAATCTGCCAGAGGGGCAGCCGGGGGGTGGGGTGGGGGCATGATGGTGACTCTACTGGTCGTGAACGTCCTGGTGTTCTCTGGCTCAAGCTTCAGTCGGGGGTCAGGAATTGTCTCCAGCGTGTGCACACCTCCCTCTGCCCTGCTCCAGGGCCCTGGGACCGCTGAGCTCGAGGAAGGAGGATGGGTGCTTGGCCTCCTGGAGCCTAGAATGAAAAGGTTCCTGACCTCAGTGAGTGACTGGGCACCTAAAAGGAGCTAGGTAGGTTGCTGCCCAAATGCCAAAGACTGCGTGTGCGGGCTGTGTCAACACATCGAGAAGCCTGTCCACACACTCGTACGCACTCTCGGCTTTGTCTTCCGACAACTGCCCTGTTTCTCTCATCGCTAATCTGGTTGAACAAGTGGTCTGCAGCTCCACTGCTTACCACCCTCTCCTGGCTAATCCTTTGGAATTTCCTTTTTGCCCCCTGCACACTGATGGCGTTTGCTCAGTAAGCCCAGCCGCACTGGGCTAGGCCAGGTCAGATGAAGCCATGGGATTAAAACCTCTTACTTGATTTTAGCGTGTTAAGGACTCACTCCTGCTGGGCTTCTATACACCTGCCCTGAAGCCAGGCCCGCCTCTGGGCTTCACTTGTGGCAGTTCCTTTGTCCTAAGCTTGTTTTCACGCTTTCTCAGTAACAAGCCCTGGTTACCGTGTTGAAGCCCATCACATGGACAGACTGGGGCGTGTTGGCCTCCCTTCCTCTAACTGCCTTGAAGAGGAGGCTCTGGGGCTGGGCTCTCACCTGTAGTCTCGCCCTCTCCTTTCCCAGCTGGTCTCATGCTGCCTTCTCCGCTGTGCAGTGATAAGGGTGGTGCAGTATTCCAGGCTCATACTTGGTGGTCTTGTACACATAGTCCCCAGTTACAAGCACCTTGGGCCAGCCCTTGCCTGGCACCCATGTGCTTCATCCTGCCCAGCCTAGGTGGGATGTTAGAGGCCTCCAGGAGCCAGTTAGGTGCAGAAATAGGCTATGGATAACGGAGGAAGGATCCAGTATGTCTCAGGGTGGGTATAACATCAGCCACACCCTCTCTGCCTTCCATGTGCTACTCCTCAGCCTGACCAGCCCTTCTTCCTGTCCAGGTCCCTGGTCTTCTGGTCTCCACTAGTCTGTGGAATACATGAGCCCCAGATGAGAGATGGACCTTCCTCAATTTCTCTCCCCACGGTGGACTGACTTCTACTTATAAAATACCTCAAAATGTTTTGCACAAAACTCCCACATGATCAGGCCCACCACTCCCACCAGCCCTGCTGGATGCTGACAGTGGCCTGAGCTGGGGAGGAATCTAGAAGAGTTCCAGATTTCCGGGTGGGCGAATGGGGACGGTGCAAGTGGTTTGGACAGGTTGGGTGTGCTGCCTGTGGAACATCCCAGTGGAATGAGTGGTCCAGTGGGCACTTGGATAATGTTGAAATGCCCACATTCCCTTATTATGAGCATTATGAGATTAGGTTCTCAGATGCTTGCTTACTTTGGAAAGCAGAGGACTAGGTGGTAAAGAAATCAGCCAGAGGGCAGGTCAAGAGTCATGACAGGTAGTCATGGGGCAGTGACAGCCATGATCTTTTTTTCTCAAGTTGTCACCTGTTATTAGTCCATACAAACTGACTAGGGAGTAGTTACCTCTGAGGAGGTGCAGGTGGAATGGAATGAATGAGGTGTGGGGGCTTCAACAGTAATGACAAAGGTGAGTTCATAGGTGTTTGTGTCATTATTCTTTATCCCTTACCTGTACATTATAAATATCATTAAATCTACTCAAGAGTTGATAAAACCAGTTAGAATTAATTATAAAATTATACTGTGTCTTAATATTAGTTAAGATTGTCTAGAGCTTTATTATTAAGAAAGCAATTTATTATTTTTTAAATTAAATTTATTAACTTAAACCCTTGGCTATATCCCACTCACCTCAAATGTCCCTTTTTGGCTTTTGTGTTCTGTTGAACATTTCATTTGTTCTCATTTTTCAACTCAAAGAGGCCCCCTTTCCAGAATCACCCCAGGACACTGTGGGTGTAAGCTCCCCCAGCCCCTTTAGGGACGGCTCACCGATCAGAAAAAAGAAAAAGAAAAACAGCCGCATGTTTTCCTTTTCTTTGCCAAACCATTGTCATATGTTGCCCTTTGATCCTTTAGCAAATGTCATCTGCTTGGAGCAAGAGGAAAGCCATGCCATTCATTGTGTCCCCAGTGACCTAAGCCAGCCACCAACCCTCCAGTTGCTACCCCGGGCTGCCATTAGGATTGGCTTAAATGCCACAGGTCCTTCATGTCACAGGGCAGTTGTGTAGCTCTCGTCTCCCATGTTCCTTGATATCACAGTGACCATTTGTCTGTAAAAATCACACATTTTTCTGTGGATTCTGTCAAAAGATGAAATGTGACTCGTAAACCAATGCCTGTTAAAAAGAGGAAAGATATATCTTAAACTAATCCCTATCAGACTCGTTTTAAGGTCTTTATGCAAGAAGTGTCGTCTTTGTACCATTGTGGCCCCATGTGTCTGCGCCAAGCCCCCAACCCCCCTGCATCCTCCAGCTGAGCTGCTGGCAGGACAGACTGTGCAGGTTCCCCTTGTCTCACACCTCCCTGTAGGCACAGGGAACTGTGGAAGGTGATGACAGAAGCAGACAATTCCAAAACACAGTGCTAGGTTGTCATTTCCTTGGCAGGGCTAACACTGCGTGCCTTCTAGGAGTGTGGGGTGTGTGCATTTCATGAACGAGAAGCAGCAGCTGCCATAACCTTGACTCCCTTCAGCAGGATGCCCCTGGTGTCATTCTGCATTGGAACTGCTCAACAGCAGTAAAAAAGGCAGGAGGGTGGGCGGTGTGGGACATTTTCTGTTATCCAGCAAGACAGTTATTGCATAGCAGATAGCAATAACCGTTACTGTTTTCAACGTGAAGAGGCATTCTCATGAAAGACTGCACTCCCAGGTTATAGTGTTATCCCCAACCCCCACCCAGAAGTCCCTGCTTCCCCAGCTTGCACCTCACCTAACCTGTCACTGGTTCAGGAACATAAGGAACCCATGCCACAGAATCAGGAAACTGGGGGATACAAGGTGTGTACAGTTGGATAAATCTTGGCATATCAAATGTATCCACCATGTTGCTATGGAAGGCGTCATTTTTTCCCGAATAAATTATAAATTTTAACATCCCTATATCTGCAGCATAACACCACCCTGTTAGTCCTAGATTGGTTCCTTCGATTTAAGGTCACTGTCGGTAAAATCCAACAGACTGAAGGCTAGACTTGATGAAGCTAGGCAGCTCTAGAATTCTATATCTCTGATTTGTGTTTTTTTCTAATAGCACTTAACAATCTGGCATATTTTCCATTTCTGCCTGGGAAGACAGACATGTGGTTTGAATTCTTTCATCTGCATAGACAAAATAGCTGGATGATCAAAAATTTTGGTTGAAGAAATAGGAATGTGCAATATAGCCAGGGGTCTTTGAAGGAGGCGACTTTATTTTAGGCCCCAGTTGTTACTTCATGATGATTTCATTATAATGTTCATTTCTGTCTAATGTGGTATCTTAGTCAGCTTGAGCTGCTATAATAATACCATAGACTGTGTGGCTTAAACAACAGAAACTCATTCCTCACAGTTCTCAGCCTGGGCAGTCCAAGATCAAGGCGCCAGCCGGTTGAGTTCCTGGTGATAACTTGCCTGCAGTCATCTTCTCTCCGTGTCCTCATATGGCGGAAAGAGAGAGAGAGACCTCATGTCTCTTTTGTAAGGGCACTAATCCCACTTATGAGGCCTCCACCCTCATGACCTAAGTACCTCCCAAAGATCCCATCTCCAAATATCGTCACCCTGGGATTAGGGTTTCAACATATATGTGAGGGGGACATAAACATTCAGTCCATAGCATGAAGTTAGCCAGTGGGCCAGATATTGGCTCACTGACTCACATTTTGGAATTAAATGGGTGATTTGAAGCATCATAAATTAGTAAAACTGACACTGACCCTCTCTAGACCATGACCACTGACTAGAATATTGTCTGAACATGCTGTCCCAACCAGAGCAGAGGGAAAGACGGTCGTAACCAGTGGCTTGTGCAGTGCTTAAGAGCGTGTATTTTAACAATTGTGCTCAAGTTCTTTCCCTTTTGGGGACTCTCCTAAGAGGTCCAAGGTATCTCCCCACCCACCTCACTCTGTTATGTTTACACACTTGGACACAGACAGACAGCAGGCACCCTGTGGAAAAAGATGCCGGTAACATCTTTCCTTTGTTTAGTTTAGCAAAGACTAGCAGAGGAAGCTGTAGGAATGAAGTGCTAATGAGGTTACTGGGGGAGGTGAGAAGCATAATGAATGTCAACCGTCAACAGCAAGGGGGCTTAAACAACATAAATTTATTTTCTCACAGTTCTGAAGGCTGGAAATCTGAATCAGGGTGCCAGTATGGTCCCTTACTAGTGAGGACTCTTCCCCTGGCTGGTAGATGGCCCTCTTGTGTCCTCATGTGGCCTTCTGTGCATGCGCATGGGGGGAACACACGCTTCTGTGCATGCGCATGGGGGGTGCACGGCGGGGGGGAACACACACACACACACACACACACACACACACTCTGGTGTCTCTCTTCTTATGAGGACACTAATCCTATTGATCAGGGCCCCATCCTTATGACCTCATTAACTTTAAAAACTTCCTTAGAGGCCCCAGCGCCAAGTACAGCCACACTGGCAGTTTGGGAGGACACAAACATCGAGTCCATAATAGCTCTGAAGACAACACTCTGGCTTTCAACCCCCACTCTGTTACAAACTAGTTGTGTGACTTTGAGGAAGTTCTCTAGCTTTTAAAAATATAGATTCTGGGGATCCAATCTGAACCAAATAAATCTGAATCTCTGGGGGTGGGACTTGAGCATATGTACTTTTCAAACGCTCCTTAGATGAGCTTATTAATGTGCAACCAGCTGAGGTAGTGGACTTTGTGAGGCAAATACAGGAGGGTGAACTGAAGCAGAATCCATCTGAAGAATGATGTGAGTTAAACAGCTGTGAGGCCTGGAGAATTTGGTCCTCTGAGACACGCCTCAGGAGCCTCTGATATCTTCAGGACCATGTGGTGTAGTGGGGAACATTGGTCATACAAGACATCTGGGTTTGACTCAGCTACTTAGTAGCCATAAATTCCTTCCTTAGCAGTTTCAGCCTTCTCATCTGTGAAATGCCCATCCTCAGGTTTCCTCTGGAATAAAATGAGATAGTAGATATGAAAAGGCTTTAGAACCCACACGCATTTCAGGAAGGTAAACATTGATGTTTCTTTGGGCCCCAACTTCACCCTGACTGCCACAGGGTCATGATTCCCAGTAAGTTCCACTGTGAGGTCAGTGACCCCAGCTGGCTGTAGGACCAGTGTCCTCAGGCTATGGAGAAACTTCCTCCTCATCCCTACTCACTTAACTCTGCCCATACAGTTTGGGCTCTGGTGGGAAGGAGTGGGACCTTGGTGACAGTGAATAGGGACTTGGACCTTGACCAGTGTCCCCCCCTCATCTTTCATAGGAACATGCTTGCCAATTCAGCCAGCGTGCGGATTCTCATCAAGGGAGGCAAGGTGGTGAACGATGACTGCACCCATGAGGCTGATGTCTACATTGAGAATGGCATCATCCAGCAGGTGGGCCGTGAGCTCATGATCCCCGGAGGCGCCAAGGTGATCGATGCCACTGGGAAACTGGTGATCCCTGGAGGCATCGACACCAGCACCCACTTCCACCAGACCTTCATGAACGCCACGTGCGTGGACGACTTCTACCATGGGACCAAGGTAATGTTTCTCTTTGCCAAAGGTGCCTTCTACTCTGGCTTCTTCTGTTTCTGGGGCTGCTCCAGGCTAGACCCGCGTGAGCAAGGTGCTCCCACTGTATTGCTAAAAGGAGAAGGATGCTCTCAAGGGGACCACTGTGGCAACTAAAATTGGAAATTTCAGGCTAGATGTCACAGATTTCCATGGTTACAGAAAAGGATGTATTTAGGCCTATTTTGCTGATCACATCGTTTATCTCTGCACACTGGGAACTGACTTTCTTTTTACATTTTCATGTCACATAATACTGACCTAGAGGAAGAAGGGAATTAGCTGGTGTTTGTTATTGTGCGTGTATGTGGTGGGGTGGGGGTTGATCTCATGGACTCCTTTACAAAAAGCTAAATTAATTCCCTAAAGTTTATGAAAAATAGGTATGCTTCTTCTAGGTGATTTTAGTGGCAGAAATTATGAAGCAGACATAGCTAGCTATTTTCTATTATCTCTCTTAGCTTTCTCATTATTTTTTAAAGCAGCTTGAAAAATACTGGTAGTGAGTCCTCTTTCAGAGAGAATTATCTTGGACAATATTTAAGTTATTGAGCTGAGCCTCAGTCACTTAATGTTCCTGAATACAAAAATCCGGACCTGTGAAACAAATGAATTAGGAGGAAATTACATTTTGTAAAAGGAGCTGCAAGTGGGTTCTCTTACCTTTCCACTGTGCTCCAGAACCTCTCTCATCGTAATTACCTGTCACATACCAGCCTGCCCCTGGACACCAGACGATGGGCTTCTTAAAGGCATATTCTTCTGCTTCCCCAGTGCCTGCAAAGAGCTGGAACTAGAGTAGGTTCCCAGTAAGTGTGTGCTGAATGAATGAGGGAATGTTGCTTACCCATGTGGGCCTCTACACCGGCTGCGCACCAAAGTCACCTGTGAAGATTTTTAAAATACAGAATTGAATCATAATTTCAAAGGCCACAAGCCCCTGACCCTGGCAGCAGATTGTGTCCTGTCTGATCTACAAAGGACTTGGCCTGTAATACTTCCTGGGTGAGAAGGATCCACCAGCTCCTAGTCCTGTAGCTGCAGTCCTATGTCCTATTTTGGCCCATAACCTCAAATCCCCAACGGCCCTGCACTTCACATCCCACCTCTGTTCTGCCTGGAGTTATCAGGGAGCCCTCTCCCATGCTTAGGGCTCTCCCCCTAGGATCCATCTTCCTGGGGGATCAAGTGCTCCTGCTGCTAGGCAGCCACTGACAAAGCCCACAAACCCAGCCCTGAAGAGCCTGGCTGGGGCTTCCAGGAAAGGCAGGGGCTGGTCCTGGGGTCACAGCTCTATGGACTAGCCCACCTTAGGCAGGTGGCCCTTAAAGTCTCCTTGAGGATATGCCCCTTCCCAATCCAGGAGCAGCAGACCTAGAAGGCTGTCCTGAGGCAAGGATGCTCCCAAGCCTAATGCTTTGGCATCTGGGGCCACATCTGCCCACCCTAGCTGAGCCCAGGGAGGAGAACTGGTAGGTGGGCCCTCCCTGTTTTCTCCAAGAATGCCCCTGGGCCCTGCAGTAATGCTTCACTGGTGAAATGGGGAGCCCCTCCTCATAAACTCGTAGGGTCCTCTGGTAGTGAGTGAGCATATCCGGTTCACCATCCCATGCACTTGGGCCAGGCCACTGGGCCTGTGTTGTTTGTGTTTGTTGTTATTTTTATTGACGTATAGCATACATACCGAGAAGTGCACAGATATTAAGTGTACAGAATTGTCACAACTGAGCACACCTTTGTGACCAGCACCCAAATCGAGAAAGCAGACATCGCCAGCACCAGAAGCCCCTCCTTGTGCCCCCTCCCAGTCACTATTCCTCACCAAAGATAACCACTAGCCTGACTTCTGATATCATAGTTTTTGTTTGTTTGTTTGTTTACTTTTGTTGTTGTTAATCCCTATCTGAGGAAATTTTTCCACTGATTTTTTAGCTACAGTAGAATGGAGGGTGGAAGAGAGAGAGAGAAAAACATCGATGTGAGAGAGACACATAGATTGGTTGCCTCTAGCACAGCCCTAGTGGATCGAACCTGTAACCCAGGTACGTGCCCTTGACCGGGAATCGAACCCAAGACCTTTTGGTCCACAGGCCGATGCTCTAACCACTGAGCCAAACCAGCCAGGACATAGTTTTTTAAAAAAAAAAAAACAACAGTTTAATTGCAATGTAATTCACACACCATATAATCCACTATTTAAAGTGTAGAAGTCCAGCCCTGGCCGGTTTGGCTCAGCGGTTGGATCGCTGGCCTGTGGACCAGAGAGTCCCAGGTTCGGTTCCCGCTAGGGGCACGTACCAAAAAAAAAAAAAAAAAAAAAAAGTGTAGAAGTCCATAATTTTTAGTATATTTGCCATAAATTGGTTTTGACTATTTATGTAAATGAAATCAGGCAGTATGTACCCTTGTGTTGCTTCTTTTGCTCAACATTATTTTTGTGAAATTCACTCATGTTATTGTGTATCATTTACTTTCATTACTTTATGGTATTCCACTGTATGGTATACCACATACAGCACTTACCCATTCTGCTATCAGTGGGCATCTGAGTAGTTGCTAGTCTGAGGCAAGTACAAACACTGTTGCTATGAGCATTCTCATACATGTATTTTGCAGACATGTATGCACACATTTCTGTTGGGCATATTCCTAGGAGTGGAATTCCTGGGTCATGGGTAACATACGTTCAGCTTAAGAGATACTGCCAAATCATTTTCCAAACTGGTTGTCACAGTGTTACTCCCAGCAGGCATATAAGAGAGGTCACAGTAGTTACCATCAACTTAATGCTGATAACCATGTCAGTCCATGTTGGGGTCCATTCTGTGTGTATGCTCAGGCCTTGCAACAAAAATTGTAGCTTTCTGGTTACTTTCCACTTTGGAGACCTTTAGTCCAGGGCGGGATGCCACACTGTCACTACTCTGTCTACCAGTCTCTCGGAAGGCAGGCTGGCCTTCTTTGTCTTGTTTTCCACACTGTCATCTGTCAGGGCCTCATTAGCCAGGAGTGACAGCTTTTCCCCTGAGAGCCTTTAGCTCTTTATAGCCAATGAAGACCTCTGCCCATGCATCTCTGTGCAAGGTGGTGGGTAACTCTTGATCTTTTCCAGGCCTCTCATCCACGGGAGCAGCTGCCTCTGGAAAACACATAAAAGCCCCTGTGTGATTCAAGGCCCCAGCTCTCCCAGTTCCTGTAGGCTTAGGCTACCTCAGGCACCCCCATCCATGCCACGCCCTAGTTGTGGGGAATTTAAGGGCCCATAGACCCCAAGCACCCCTAGCTATTGGTGTCACCTAAACAGACCCTTTGATTATATTCATCTCCTAAGCAAGATTGTACCTTGTCCTTGTCCCCCAACTCGTATTGAGCTCTGTTTCATAATACAGCCATGACCCAGTCCTCCCTGAACCCTGCCCCAGAGTCCTGCCTGTGGCCTCCCATCCTCCCAAGAAATGGCTTCCTGCCCCGGTACCCCCTCCCTTCCAGGATTTCCCCTCCACATTGGTGCTCCTATCACTGGATATTTTTGGCTTCCTCTTTCCTCTAGTTCCTGACAATCTCCTGGGGAGAGAAAATGCTCTCCTGTTGCAATGCTGCTCCCAGGACGTGTGGATTTAATTATTCACACAGCTGTGGCTCTCGCACAGAGTCTGCACCCTGATAGATTGCCACTGACCTACTTAGTACCTTCTAAGAAAGGTAGCAGTGGATTCACTTTAAGCATCTGGGTTTATAATGGAATAATAATCCCAAAGACAAGCTCACCCGAGTGATTAGCCTAGAGAAAAAGAGAGATCAAGTTGCATCTTTTTGTTCTTGTCCGACAGATCCATGGGGCCTTGAACTCTGCACCCCCAAAGCTCCTGTGGTCCAGTCTATTTGGCAACAGCAGCCAGGGCTGGGAAAACAAGACCGTTGAAAGCCTGGGTTTTCTGAAAGCATCTGGCTCTCCATTGTACTGGGTCTAAAGGGATTTCTCTAACACTCCTTTAACAAATGCTTTGCCTGCCTTTGCCTCTGTCGCCGGCTGTGGCAGGCTCTGCCTGGCTCCTCTGGCTCTGTGTCTCATGCTCCCAGCTGGTCACTTGATCCTCCTCCCCACACCCCATGCCCTCTCAACCTTTAGTCCCCACCCTCCTCAGGCCTAGTACCTGGGTTTCCAGAGGTGCCAGGACCCACCTGCTTGTTAATATTGCAAACTCCATTGAAGACAGAGGTTATCTCCTGTGGGGAGGCAAGGGAATGAGGGGAGGAGAGAGAACCTGTAACACCAACTGGTTAATAAAGGTCTAGGATTCTGGGGGGGTCATGGGGTCTTTCATTATAATTCTACTTGACTTATAAGTTATATTTATTCTTTAATGTATATCTAATATTGCATAATAAAAAATGTTAGTGCACCACACCAATGGGTCTCCATGGCCAGGTGGGAATATCAGAATGAGGCTTTTTATGTTTTTATTTTTATTTATTTATTTTTTTATCCTCACCTGAGGATATTTTTTCATTTTTTGTCCAGATAGAGTGGGAGGAAGAGAGAGGAAGAGAGAGAGAGAAACATCAACGTGAAAGGGACACATTGAGTGGCTGCCACCCGCACGACCAACCAGGGCTGGGGACAAACTGCAACCGAGGTAGATGCCCTTAGCGGGAACTGAACCCGGGTCTCTCTGGACCGCAGGCCGACGCTCTAACCGCTGAGCCAAACTGGCCAGGGCCAGAATGAGGCTTTTTAAACCATAGGCACAGTTTACAGCCATACCACCCTGAACGCGCCCAATCTCGTCTAAACTATAGGCACAACCCCTGCACTGAGATGTTGCTAGAGGAGCAGGTGTGGACTATGGAAGAAAGCTTCCTTTTCTGCATCCTGTTCCTCCAAAAATATATTAATAACCACTGTCTAGGCCCATGGCTTTCAACCCTTGGCAGCAAATTACATTAGAACTATTTGGGAGATTTTAGTTTAAATGGTACTAGTGATCAGGCCCCACCCCAGACCAATGAAATCAATGTCTCTAGGTCTGCCCCTCCCCCATTGGTATTTTTTTCAAGCATCTTTGATGATTCTAACACGGGCAGGCACATTATGAAGGAACTTTCTCAGCTATTTTGAATGGCACGTTGTCCTGGCTGTTATTTCTGTCTCCTGATTGACCCCAACCTTACGTGCCAAGGCTGACATCTGAATCCCTTTTGAAAGCTTGGGCCTGCCTTGCCCTTGCCAGTCTTATTCATCTTCTTCTCTCCTATTTACATTCCAGGGTCTCATCATCGGGCTCCCAAACCCCACCCTATACTTGCTAAGTTTCCCTGGCCCTGTGTTCTGCCCTCCTGTCTATACCCCATAGAAACCATCAGAGAGGGAAGTTGGCCGTGGTAGAGGTGTCATCAAACGGAAGTCCGGCTGGGTCTCTCCCTCTTCTTTGAGGGCCCAGAGATTCCCTCCTGTCTGTGCCAGAGCCATCTGGTCACAGAGACAGCCTCCCACTAACTCAAAATCAGTAGCAGCAGGACATCTATTCTTGTAGTCAACCTACAATGGAAGCCAAATTCTAACCAGAAGCGTGCTTAGCCAGCGTGGGATCTGCCCGGGGAATGTTCAGTGGCGTAAGTAAGCTAGGATGGCCTGCCACACTCCAGCCCCCATGGGGGGTCCTGACACTCCTCCTCCTCCCACTGCAGAGGACTGGACCCTACCTGGCAGAGTCCTGAGTTATGATAGGCTAGGACATAATGAGTTCCCTTTGGTGCCCCGCCTGCCAGCATCCTTACCAAGACTCCCATTTATCCATCGGGCAGACTATATGCTATTTGCCTTTGAAATTTGCTGTCTTGGAATTAAACCTTTAAATGCTTCTCACTTCCTTTCTTTTAGCTTGACTTCAGTATTCTGTCCACTTCTGTTTAATTCTGGCTAAAATGTCTTTTTATTCTTTTATAAGGCTCTGTAATAACATTTCCTTCTTATTGGGATCCAGACTCATATGATCTTGTTCATTAATTGATATTCCCAAGTTCATGAATGTGTGTAAAAAACTGGAAGGGACCTTAGAAATCTAGTCCCACCCTCCCAATGATGGAAGGATGAATGAGTTGCCCCAAATCCCAGAGGTAATTGGACCAGGATGCAAGTGCCTCAGTCTGAGGCCCTTTTCACCACACTGCTCAGGGGCTTCACACAAATGGTTTCCGTGACACTGTGGCTCTAAACTTGCCTGGACCAGAGGAAGGTGTCACGGAACTGGCATGCATCAGGCACACAGTGGAATGAGCTCTCTGCCTCCCCGAGACAGCGCTTTATAAAACACCACTTGTCCCTGGAGGAGTAACATTGATGTCAGTGCCTTAGGGCTGACAGTTTTTACCATTTACAAATGGTGGTTGTGAGGATTAATGAGGTGATGCATGAAAAACACTTCACACAGTGCCTGACACAGAGTATGCATGAGATAAATGTTGGTCCCCAGTGTGACTACCTGCTTCCACCCAAGGCCTTGCCTCTCTATCTTCCAGTCTTTTAGGTTACTTGATCCACCCACTTTGACTTTGCAGCAAAATTATTCTGCAGTTCATCTAGTACCTGTGCTGCCTGTGTCCCTGGGCCAGCTGCTGCCACACTGTGCCCCTTCTTCCTACTGACCTGCCGTCCTTCTGGCCTGGCTGTGCTAGCTGGGATCAGCAAAGCTGGGCTCCTCTCTCCTCTGTCTTCCCTGAGTCATCCACACTTGCACTAGAACTCCATGAGTGCAGTGACCTCCCCTCCCCAGCCACCCAAAGGACATCCTTCTCCTACCTCTTCAGGTGGCAGGCACCTCATACCCTAACAAGGGATGTATTAATTTTTTACTATTTTCTAACATATTACTACGAATTTAGCAATGTAAAACAATAACCATTTATGAGCTCACAATTATGTAGGTCCCAAGTCTGGTCATGGTGTGACTGGGTTCTCTGCTCAGGGTCTCACAAGGATACAATCAAAGTGTTAGCTGGGCTGTGGTCTCATCTGGAGTTCAGGGTCCTCTGCTAAGTACACGTAGCAGAATATAGTTTCTTGCAATTATAGGACTCAAGTCCCCAATTCCTTGCTGGCTGTCAGCTAAGGGCCCATCTCAGCTCCTAGAGGCTGTCAGCATTGCTTGCCATGTGACCCCTCCATCTTCAAAGCCAGCAACACAGACTCTTCCACTTTGAATCCCTCTCATGCTTCAAATTTCTCTAACTTAGACTCTCTTTTACCAGGAAGAACCTTTAAGAACTTACCTAATTAGCTCAGGCCCGCTGAGATAACCTCCTTTCTTTAAGTCAACTGTGCCATATAACATAACCTAATCATGGGTATGGTATCCCAGCTATTCACAGGGTCCCTACCACTCTCAGTAGGAGGGGATTATACAGAGTGTGGGTCACTGGGAGTCAACTGCCTACCATATGGTGGTCACATGCAAAAACATGGTCATCCTAGAGACATTTTGCCCTGGTACATCTCCATTTCACCAATTTTGCTTAAACTACTAAAACCTTTTTAAAGATTTCATATCTACATTTTTTTCCATCAAATGTCACCTTGGCCATCCTTTACTTCATAGCTTTCTGTGCCTCATGGTGTATCCCTGCTTGACAACCTACAATGGCTCCCGGCTGACTAAGACATCAAGTTTGGATTTCTGGATCTTCACCCTGGGCAACTCCCTATCTGACCTTGTGTTCCCATCTAATCCTCATTCCCAGCTGCTCCCCAGCATGTGCTCATTTATCAGGAAGATGGTTTTCTCAGCCCCTCCCCTATGAACATCTATGCTCCCTCCTGCCGTCCCTCCCCACCCATCCACAGAACCCTTCCTTCAAGGTCTACCCCACTCATGCCACCTTCTTCCTCTAGCTCATTCAAATCCAGAATTCTCCTTTCTTCTCACCAACTGAAATAATTTGTCATCCTGGGCTTTCAAATTGTGTCCTGTATAAAGTGTATCTCTCAGCTAGACTGAAGACTCTTTGAGAGGGGCAAAGACTACAATTTATTGATTTTTTTTAAGTTTTTTTTTCTTCATTGATTTGAGAGAGAGAGGAAGGGAGAGGGAGAGAGAAATAGAAACATCAATGAGAGAGAACATCGATTGGCCGCCTTCTGCATGCCCCCCACTGGGGATCGTGCCCACAACCTGGGCATGTGCCCTGACCAGAAATCAAACCAGCGACCCCTGGGTGCATGGGTCGACTCTCAACCACTGGCCACACCGGCCAGATGATTTTTTTTAAAGATTTTTAGAAGGGAGAGGGAGAGAGAGAGAGAGAAAAAAAAAATCTGTGTGAGAGTGAAATATCACTTGGCCGCCTCCTGCATGCCCCCTACTGGGGATTGAGCATGAACTCCGACGTGTGCCCTGACCAGGAATCCAACTGGCAGCCTTTCCGAGCACAGGATGACACCAGCCAACTTAGCCACACTGGCCAGAGCAAAGACCACCATTTACATTTAACTCATGACTCACCACAGAATTCACATAGCTCTAAACATACAGTAGACATTCAAGAAACAGATGAACGTCAGAATAGCATGGTAGTTACGAATACAGAGGAGGAGACTGCTGGAGTTTGAATTTCAGCTCCACACTTATTAGCTGTATGATTTGGATAAGTTCATCTTTCTGTCCCTCAATTTCCTTCTTTGAAAAATGGAAATTATAATAGTACTTTATGAATATGAGTCACTCTTTGTAAAGAACTTAAAATAGTCTTGGGTGCTTACTAAGCACTATGTGAGTGTTTGTTAAATGAATAAATAGATCTTGCTGATTGAGGACTGACCCCTGGAAAACCCATTTGTACAGTTTCCTCATGAGTATATGTATAAAACTGTTAAGCATCAAATAGAAACTAAAAAAATAACTGGATTCCATTTCAACTCTTAGGGTCAACTATGTGTGTTTTAAATTCCAAATGGAATCTAATAGTAATGATGAATTGTAGTTCATTTTCTCTCTCTTAAAAGCAGAAATAGCCCGTCATAAACTCTGCAGGCATCACGGGCTATTTAAAGAGGTCCTGCTCCAAATCAGTTATCTTGCTTAACAAGACCTTGCTGGCATACTCATTCTACCTCCACATTAATTGGCAGGCCAAAATGTAGGCCCAGGCTGACCCTTCTTAGAACAAATGGAAGAGAGGAGATTTATCGGTTCTTATAAATTTTCACATCTAGTATTAGAAAAATCTCCAGTGGTGTCCAAGCAGCTCCTCAATTTTTACAATAAAGAGTATTTGCAAAGAATTTATCTACAGAGAGATTGTTGCATTTTAAAACCTTTGGGTCAAGAACAGAAATAAGCACACCTGCTGTGACAGAGCCCAAGCATCTTGGAAGCCTTTCATACTTCATACAAGTTCTGCTTTTGTACTCTCATCCTTTGAGGTTTAAAAAGGAAAAGAAGGAAAACACATGTACTGTATGTATAGTTCAATGATGCGTATAGTACATGAATGATAGACTTTTTCTATTTTTTCTTTTTTCTTTTTTAAAATCCTCACCTGAGGATGTTTTTCCGTTTATTTTCAGACGGAGTAGGAGGGAGGGAGAGAGAGAAAGAGAGGGAAACATCGATGTGAAAGAGACACATCAACTGGTTTCCTCCCACAGGACCCTGACCAGGGCTGGGGACGGAACCACAACCAAGGCATGTGCCCTTGACCAGAATCGAACCCGCACCACAACCAAGGCATGTGCCCTTGACCAGAATCGAACCCGCAGCTCTTTGGTCCGTGGGCCGACATTCTGACCGCTGAGCCAAACCAGCCAGGGCATCTTTTTCTTTTCTTAAAGCTTGCATATATTTTTAATATTTCAAGAAATATTTTAATATGGCCTTATGGAAAGCTTCAAAAGACTCAGTTGGAACTATGTCTTCTCCCAGACATCACTGAAGTTTGCCATATTCCTGTATTAAACATAAGTGTCTTAGAATGGTTCATTGACAGGTAGAAGTGTGGGTAGACACCGTATCCCCCCTCCCTCCCAGTGGTTCCTGCCTCCTTTTTCCCTCAGGTTGTCAGGGCAACCAACCACGTTTTTTTTCTCCTTCTGATCCTTTTTTGTTTCTTGTTCATTAAAAATGAGGAGATATAAGATCCTTAATTAGTGACTATATGAAGATAAAACTATGGACCAACTATAGTGAGAACTTTCTCATTAACCAGTATTTATCTCATACTACACACACACATTCACACACTTACACACTTTCACATACTCATACTGACATGTTCGCACACTCATACTCACTAATACACAGAATTTTAGAGCTGGAAATACCATTAGAGATTAATGAATCTAACCCCTAATTCATAAATAACTTTCCTATTTAGATTTAAACTCTCCATAGTATTCTTAATTAATATTTAAAAATAAAATTAAACTTGCTACATATTGGGGAATTCTATTCTTGGGTTAGAATATGTATAGAATGAAGAAGGTCATGATTAAGTAACCTAGAAAGCCACCTTTTTTTTTTTTTTTTTAAATCTCTGTGTTGTTTTAAAAAATGTTTTTATTGATTTTTTTAGAGAGGAAGGGAGAGGGAGAGACAGAAACATCAATGAGAGACAGAAGCATCAATGTTGATCGGCTGCCTCCTGCATGCCCTCCACCTGCCCCCCACCAGGAATTGAACCAGTGATCTCTTGGTGCATAGGTCAATGCTTAATCACTGAGCCATGCCAGGGTCCAGCCTTGACAGATCCAGAGATTCCCAAAGGTGTGGATGGAGTCAGCCAGACGTGTGAGACAGAAGGTGCTTGATCTTTCTTCTGCCTAAGACTAGCAGAATCTTTATTTATATATATCTGCAGGTTACATTGGTTGTTTACCCAACTCTTAGGTATATTACATGTTAATTACCAACTATTTTTATCTTTTGCCCAGACATCCTCTTAGATTCCTGACCTTTCCTTCTATCTAAGATCCTTCCAAGCTTCCATATCCCTATCCTAAATCTTTATTATTTTCTTGCTTTTTCTTCCTGCAATCTTTTCTACCATCTATATCATTAATCATCTACATGTTACTTCTATAATGATTCCTAACAGACAGCTAACGGATAGACAGAGAAAGCAAAGATTAGTCTCCTTCAGTTGCCATCCTGCATTTTTATTTTCCCATTACTTCATAACTTCAGTCACTGTTCTTCGTGATTCTTGCCACGCAGTGAATTCACTTCTCCAGGGACTATGTCAAACCATGGAGGTCTTCATATCTCCAGGGACTATGTCAAACCATGGAGGTCGCTGTTCCGATGACACTGCTCCCGACAGAGCCATACCTGGCCGGGTTCTGTGTTACTTTTTTTTTTCCAGCAACTTGATTAAGGTATAATTGACATATAATAAGCTGCTCATTTTTAAAGTGTATAGTTTGATATGTTTTGACATATGTATACACTGGGAAGCATCACCATTAATATAATAAACATATCCATCACTCCCAAAAGTTTCTTTGTGTCCCTTGTAATCCTTCCCCATCCCAGGTAACCACTGGTCTGTTTTCTGTCACTAGATTAGTTTGCATTTTCTCACATTTTTATGTAAAGGGAATAACACAGTATGTATTCCTTGTTTGGTCTGGTTTCTTTCACTCATTGTTTTAAGTTTCTGGCTATAACAGATAAAGCTGCTATGAACATCTGTGTACAAGTGTTTGTATGTACTTATATTACATTACCTAGATGTGGAATGCCTAGGGCATATGGTATGTGTATGTTTAGCTTCTTAGGACATTGCCAAACTGGGCTTCAAGACGACTGTAACATTTTATATTCCTTCTAGGCTTCACATCTTTGCCATCACTTGTTATGGTCAGTCTTTTTCATTTTATAAAGCCTTGCTAGCAGGTGTGTGTAGCGGCGTCCCGTTGTGGTTTTAGTCTGCATTTCCCTAATGGCTCGTGCTGCGTGTCTTTATATAGTGCTGCCCTCTATATATGTGTGGTGAAGTGTTCACCTTGTTAAAATATTTTCTTTGCTGAGGTTTTAAGTGAGTTGTTAATTTTGTTTTTATTGGGTTGTCAGAGTTCTTTATCTATTCTAGTTACAAGTCATTTGTTGGGTATATGTTTTGCAAATATTTTCTCCCAGTCTGTGACTTACCTCTTTGTTTTCTGAACAGTGTCTTTTGAAGAGCACAAGTTTTTGATTTTCAAGTGCAACTTACTGATTTTTTTTATAGCTCATTTTTTGTACTGTAATCAAGAAATTTTTGTGAAATCCAAGGTCATTACAATTTTTTCTGCTTTTTTTAGAAGTTTTATAATATTGGCTTTTGCATTTAGGTCTATGATCCATTTTAAGATAGTCTTTATACATGGTATATGGTAAGGTTCAGTGTTTTTGCAAATGGCTATCCAATTGTTCTAGCACCATTTGTTAAAAAGATTATCCCTTGTCAAAAATCAGTTGGCCATATACACGTGTGTCTATTTCTGGACTCTCTTTTCCGCTGTTTTGATCTGTTTGTCTGTCTTTACACCAATACCACACTGTCTGGATTATAGCTTTACAACAAGACTTGAAAGCAGATAGTGTACATTCTGCAGCTTTGTTCTTTTTCAAAGTTGTTTTGGCTATTCTATGCCCTTGCAAGTAAACTTTTTTAGTGCAGGCTCTAAACCAAAAATTTCAGAGAACTCTAAACTGAGTGTATTAACCAAGCACTTGATAAAAAGGAACTTTTTTAGGTGTTGAGGTTCAGATGAGGTCCAGGAAGATGTCCTCCAAATTCAGGGCTACACATTGATGTAGATTTGTTTGTCGTCTTCACGTGATCCATATCTTAGTGGACAGCAAATTATGATGATGTCATAGGGAAGAATTCATTCTGCTCCCTCTTTGCCTTCCATTTAGAGTCAGTGGAGAATAGAGATAGACCAGGGAGTTCTGAGTGGACTAGATTAGGATAAAACTTTCGTGGACTGAAGTTCTCAGCACTGAGCCATTACCACCCTCTCTTCTTCCTTCTGTTAGGTTTCCATTCTTCTTGGTATCCTTTGTTACCACCACACCTGGGCTGTAGCTTCTCTTTTCTCATGTGGTGCCCTGACTCTCACTTTGCCAGGCTCATGACACTCTAGAACTCATGTTTGGGAGAGCGCTCTGGCTTCAGATCTCCAAGTTCTAGACTTAATGGCCCATCAAAGGATTTTTTCCCTGCTGTGTGGAAAACAGAGCTCCTGAGGGGCTCCAGGATCCCGGATCCCCAGCTGGCACCGGCTGTGCATGGCTCTCCTGGAGATCTGCCCTTGAGCTTCCATCTCCTGCCTTTCCAGCCTGGACGTCAGGCCCACTGGTCAGAGCATTTCTTTATCCATTATGCACACATTTTGATCTTTGAAGCCCCCCTCAGGCAGGTCTTATTATACCCTTTCCAGGGGGCGGGGGAAGCTGAGTCTCAGGAAGTG
Organism: Tadarida brasiliensis; assembly: GCA_030848825.1. Taxonomy (NCBI): domain Eukaryota; kingdom Metazoa; phylum Chordata; class Mammalia; order Chiroptera; family Molossidae; genus Tadarida; species Tadarida brasiliensis. Next base: position 62,725,324 of record CM061270.1, on the reverse strand, counting down.
AAGTAACCTGCCAAGCTAGTAAGTATAGGGACAGGTCTGCCTGCCCCTTTCACTGCAGCCCCCATTCCTCCAGGCCATTCCCAGGGAGGCCTCGGGGCAGCCTAGCTCAGCAGTGTGACAGCACATTGTCAGTTAGCTTTGGGACCAACATGAGGACTCGGGAGGGAAGAAGAACAAGTGGGGTTACGTGTGGTTTATTTCTGGAGTGTTGATAAATCCCTCCCCTCTGGCATCTGTGGGCAGCCTGGACTATTCATAAAGGTGGTCGTAGCCTGCTTGCCTGTCAACTTTCCCACTTTGGGATTGGAAGGGGCTTTGCTTAGGAGGAGGGTGACACAAAGGGCCCCTCTGTGCGGCTCTAGTTTGGAATGGTTTCCCTGGGCCCCCGGGCTTCTCAGAAGCTGGCAGCCACGTTCTCTACTCCCTTTGAGGATCATCTCCAGTCTCCATGGTAACTGCTTGTCAGGAGACAGCCGGCTCTGTACTGTGGCTTTGTATTAAACACAATGAATTTAAATTGGATGCTCAGCAGTGGAGATAATCATTCTGGATTAGAGAGAAGCCTGGAGCTCCTCATTTCATAATTTTTGATGTTGGCACAATTCTCAGTTTTAGCCTGTAATTCTATCCCAAGCCACACCTACCACTCTGTTTCTGAACTACAGTGAGGTCCAATGTCATGGGTTTTTCTCTCTCCTTAGACAGCGGAGTCTTGGAGCCAGGCGCCCCTCAGTCAGGCCAGGGCTGTGAGCTCTGGAAGGGGCAGCATAATGCAGAGGAGAGTTGGGGGCTCTCGAGTCCAGGGACCCACATTCAGTCTGGCTGTCTGACTTCCTCTCAGCCTCAGTTTTCTTATCTGTAAAATGAGAAGAGTAACCTGCACACTACAGGATCATATTTTTTTTTAATTTTATTGTGATTTTGGTCATTGTTAAGTGTATGGTTCGTGGTGACGCTAAGTGCATTCACAGTGTTGTCACCACAATAATCCATCTCCAGAATTTTTTCATGTCCCCAACTGAAACACCTTACCTATCAGATACTGCCCACTCCCACCTGCCCCCAGCCCCTGGCAACCACACTCCACTTTCTGTCGCTGTGAACTGATGGCTCTAGGTACCTCATATAAGTGGAATCATATAGTATTTGTCCATTTGTGACTGACTTATTTCATTCAGCACGATGTCCTCAAGGTTCATTCATGGTGTAGCATGTGTCAGGATTTTCTCCCTTTTTTTTTTTTAATCCTCATTTATCTTTAGACAGAGTGGGAGGGGGGAAGAGAGAAACATCATTGTGAAGGAGACACATTGATTGGCTACCTCCTGCAAGACCCCAACCGGGGCCGGGGACGAACTGCAACCGAGGTACGTGCCCTTGGCTGGAATCGAACCTGGGACTCCCTGGTCCATGGGCCGACGCTCTAACCACTGAGCCAAACTCGCCGGGGCAGGATTTCCTCCCTTTTTAAGGCTGAATAATATTCCATTATATGGATACACCACATTGATGGACACATGGGTCCTTTTGTCTATTTTGAATAATGCTGCTAGGAACATGGGTGTGCACATATCTGAGTCCTTGCTTTCAATTAGAGTCATTTTGAGGATCAATTGGATAATAAATGTTAAGAACATTGCACATAGTAGGCCATTACTAAATATGAATTTCTCTCCTGAAAGTGAGTTCAGCGCAAGAGCTAACTACCACAGTGGTCCAAGATTTCAGTGAGAGTGGTGTCACTTTTTGCCTCCAGGCTGCTTTTGTATCCCTGGGATAGGCTAGTCTGCCATGTCTGGGAATGGACCCAATTCATTCCAGAGTTTAAAGGGAACGTCTTACGCATGGAAATGTGCATTGTCTCACAATAAAAACCATGCATGATTTTACGTTTCTCCCACCAGTTGGGATTACGTATTCCTAGTTCCAAAATGAGAAATGTTAGAGCAAATGCATATGTTCCCTTATTAGTTGTCTATTTTAAGTACACCCTCTGGGAGACCCCGAAGCTGAGGTGGGATCCCCCCAGGCTGTGAGGTTCTGTGCTTAGTTGCTATTTCAGCAGTATCAGATCTGTTCTCAGCATTACAGAAGAGGATGGGATTTGGAGTAAAAATGCCTAGATCCTATTCTTGGCTTTTCTCTAAAAAACTGAGCTGATGAGCGGGGTTGGCACATGGTGTTTGTGACGATCAGGTGAGGGAAGCACTCTGCTGTGCAGATGACCCACTCCTACAGCACTTCGCATGTGGAGGGAGAAAGGGACCAGGCCGTTGGGCTGGTTTGCAGCTCTCCAGGAGAGTCCCTCTGGGTCTGGTTTCATCTGAAAGTTTCTATAGTGGGGGTGACTCCCCTGCTGCCTTGGCCCCTCCCCGGTGAGCATCCTGGGTCCCAGGAACCATCTTTCCCTGTGGGTCCTCGGAAATTAGCCTTTTCCTGGCTGGGCGGTGGTTCTGCCGCCAGCACCGCTGCATGAGCGGCCTGGAGAGAGCCAGCTCCCCTTGGTATTTAGGAATTTGTGACAAAGGGAAAGGAGGCAGGAGCTCTTGTGACCCCTCTTGTGATCCCTGCATGACCCAGCTGCTCCCTGCAGCTTGGCAGTCTGGCCTGTTCTTTATTGATGATGCTGAATGGAGGAGGGGAAGTGGGGATTTCACATGAATCTCAGACCTTCCTCATTTCTCAGTGTGCTGCTGCTCGTAGTGTGGTAAGCGCCCAGGGTCTACCTGTTGAGCAAGAGTCAGGCAGGGTTAAATCGGGGCTTTCTGAGCACATGTGCTCACTGTCCCTGAGACCCGAAAGCTGCCCAGGATTATCCACCTGTAGGGAGGGGGGCCTTGGGTTTCCCAGGAGGGCCTGCACCTGAATCTAGAACAGTTTACCTCTTCTGGGAGCCAGGGTTTCTTGCCTTGGTAGGAGGGTTTGTGCTTGGCTTCCATAACCCCATCCCAGCCTGGCCTTCCTCCTACCTCTTGGCTGTTCTTTCCCAGTGTCCTTCCTAGTTTTATCTTTGACTTAATCTTCCCTACGTGGCTGCCTCTCAGTGTCCTATTCGAATATGTCTTCTACTATCTGCCTCTCTCTACCTAGTCTGCTACTAATGACTCCCACGTTTATAGCTACAGCTTAGACACCTCTGTGCACCTCCCCCAAACTCAACACATCCACCAGAACCCCACTCCTCTCTCAGAGAACCCTCCTTCCGGAATGGCACGCCATCCTCCCAGGCCAGCGCCCACTTGCCCAAGACCACAGGACTCCTCAGTGAAACAGCCAGAACTCAGACCCAGGCCTCCAGGCTCCCGAGTTCAGGCTTCTCTCACCAGAGCATCCTGCCTCCAGACGCCGTCAGAGAATCCAACTGCATTTCTAAGTCAGATGTCACTCTCAGCACCTACCAAACTCTGGGACCCCTCTCCATTTTTTGGCCATGCTGGACCTCTGCCTAGACCCCTTGTCTGCCATCCCTGACCCCGTGGTTCCCACTGCCTCATCACCCCAGCCTGCCTTCTCTGCCCCTGCCCCTGGCTTTACAGAACAGGCCCATGACAGAGACGCGTTTGCTCCAGACTTTGATTCTGCAGTGCCTCTGCCGCACGGTTTGACCAAACCTCATCTTAGCTCAGATCAGCACACCTGATTTCCCCAAAACCTTCCCTCCAGGGTATTGGCCTTATTTCCTGTTTTGCTAAGAAGTCTGGGACTGAAAGACTGGGCACCCTTATTTCTCCTCCTTGTCACCTCTGATCACCTCCTCCCGTATTCGTCCCCCTCCTGAATGGATGGGAAGAGGTGTCCCTCCCAACCTGCAGATTCCTCATCTGGATAATGGAGATAATAATACACCTATTGTACAGACTGTTGTGAGAATTAAACAGGCACAGAAAAGTGCTCAGTGGATGTTGGTTATCATTAGAGATTTTCATCTCCACTTGAATGTCCCTCAGTTGGCTCTATCTTAAGATATCTGTGCCCGGCCAGTGTGGCTCAGTGGTTGAGCGTCCACCCATGCACCAAGAGGTCGCCAGTTTGATTCCTGGCCAGGGCACATGCCCAGGTTGGGGGCCAAATCTCCAGTGTGGGGCATGCAGGAGGCTGCCAGTCGATGTTCTCTCTCGTCGATGTTTCTGTCTCTCCCTCTCCCTTCCTCTCTCTCTAAAATCAATAAAAAGAAAAAAGGATGTCTAAAAATTTTCTTCCCTCCTAAATTTGATTGTTCCTCTCCTAATACTTTTTTTAGCCGCACAGAGTAAAACCTCCCCCATTATTTACATCACCTCCTCTTCTGTCATCAAACATTGCTTCTTCCATCCATCCGATCCCTGAAATTCAGGTCCGTCGCTCAGCACTGCAGCTGAGCTTGCAGTCCCCAGCCAGAGTCATGTTCCAAAGTCTGATTTCCATGTCTTCCTCTGCCCAGAAGCCTGCAGATGTGTGCAGGGATGGGGGTATGGCCGGAGTCCTTCTAAACCCCTCCCGCTGGATTCCATATGGAATCCAGGTTCATCAAGGTTCACACAGTTTGGTCCTAATCAGACCTGCCTCGGCCAAAACCAAACAGGTCTACTCCCGGTCCTCCAGTTGTGCCTCCAACTTTTCCACATCGTCTCCTAGCCCCGTGTGTTACACCACCCTCCGTTTAGCTGTCAGCCTGCCCAGCCTGAGGTGTCCTTCCCTTCCTCCGCTCCTCTCTAGAACTTGATGCTGCCATCGTCATTGAGGAAGACTGTCTTGTGATGTCTTGTACTCTCATTTTATTTTGAAGCCATTTCTATTAAAATGAACTTTTTTCTTGTCCTGTTTGCTAACTGAGTTCTTAATCTCCCTCAAGGTGTTTACATTTTCTCACTTCATCAGGAGCATCTGATACACATAACAATGGCACATTAGTGCTACCTACAAATTGCGCTTATTTATTAACTATGTTATCATAGTATTATGAGTCACTGCTATTTATTGAGCTCCTACTATGTGCAGGCACTGTGCTGGGGGCTTTACATGCATTATCTCCTTTAATTCTCATAGGAACCCCAGGAGAGATTACAGGTCAGGAAATGAAGCTCAAAGAGATTAAATAGCTTGTCCAAGTTCTTACAGCAAGTAAGTGATTGAGCTGGGATTTAAACCTAAATCTGCCTGCCTTAAAGTCTAATTCTTGTCACTCTACTATTTTGCCTTTAAATATATAATGTGCCTGTAAATGATGGAGAGTAAGTGTGGGAAAATGTTCCTTTCCCAAAGTGTATTGTGGATTGGATGTTGCCTGTTTCCTCTGTAGAAAGTTCAAAGAGTGAAGTGTGAGTTGTAGGCATGGTAATGCAGAGAGTGAGAGCATTGCTAGGTGGGGACCATGCCCTAGATGATGTAGCAGAGGCTGCACACCCTAGGAGTGTAAAGTGAAAGGAAGTTTAGGGGTGCAATGAATTGCAAATGTACAATTTGGATAAAACCAGTCAACTGCAGGATGCATGCAACGGGCCACAAATTATGGGTCAAGAAAATGCTGGAGAACTGTATGTGGCCAGAGGGACAGAGAGGATGGCCCCAGGGAAGAGGTCCCTTGGATGCCCTGAAGAAAAGCTGGGGGGTTTTCTGTGTGTTTTGTTTATTTGTCTGTTTTTCAAAGAAAAGAGGCATTTGATAGGTGTTGGGAAACTCCAAAGGGGATGAGGCAGTGGTCAGCATTGAAGCAGCCTGGAAGGGAACTATCAGAGAAAGGGTCGGCGTCCTGAGCCCCCAGAGCCAATGGGCTGAGCTGACAGTGAAGCCCAGTGCAAGCCTGTTAAGAGCCTGATCTCCCTAGATCAGGCCAGCATAGCTGATAAAAATATGGGACTCCTCGTTAAAAAAGTATATTAAGAATTTCAAAATGGTAACAGCAGAGAACCACACTAAACATGGAACTCTTTTAAATGCAGGGCCCTGTGGGACTGCACAGGACACAAGCGCATGAAGCTGGCCTTGCCTGGTGGGCTTGTGTCTCAGGATGGGATGGGCCACTGCAGGAGGGGGTTGGGGAGCTGTTTACTGAGTGCCAGGCATGGTTCTGAGTACCACATGTGCCTTTTCTCACTGGGTGAAATGTCCAGGTTCTTCTTTAGGGGGAATTTTTCATGTCCCAAAGTGGGGTGATACTTAAAAGCTGGCTTTTCTAAAAAAATAACAACAATAATAATAATAAAATATGTTTAATTAAAAAAAAAAGAGCTGGCTTTCCAGAAGGGCCAGTAAGCAGCCAACAGATCCCTGAAGGTGAAGCGCAAGAGAGAAACCACTGAGCTCTTTACTTTTTCTCTTGTACTTTGATAATGTGTGAGTCAAAGATGGAAGATAATTTTAATGTGAAAAGAAAAGGAAGTGGTTCAGCAATTCCAAGGGAAGCAGATCCATCGGAACAAATGATGGCTTTCCCAGCTGCATTCAGAAATGCAGAACTGTCTGCACTGCACTTAGTTTGCAAAGCACAGCCGTGGCTTTGTTAGTCTGTCTCAGTGCACTCTGGGCCCTTTTGGAGACTGAGTTGCCCTTACTCTACACATCTAGATGGCAGCAGATCCCGCTTTTCTAATTCCCATCACCTTTCCCAAATGCACCCCTTTTCTGTGCACAGGTATGAAAATATGCTTCAGGAAGTCCCTTCCCCATCCCCAAAGAAAACCCCTGTGGATTAGCTCTAGCCCAAGTGCCCTCTCAACAGTAGAGCACAAAGTTTGTGCCTTGACCTGCTGGTTCTGGCCTTAGAGCAAGAGAACCAAACCTTTTTCCTTTGGGGGAGGATGAGATGGAGTGGGATCGAGAGAAAAACCATTGCTACTGGGAACTCAGCAAACAACAGCGAGAGGTGCAGCAATGTGGAAGCTGGTAAGAGAGTGACACTCCAAAGTCCCGGCAAAGCCAGGAAGGGTCACTACATCGTTTTCTCCAACACCATGATGCCAGCAAATAAATTATATCTGAAATTTCTTTCCAACGTGCTGAGCAGGGTTCCTGGTCAGTGTGAAGGCCCCATGTGTCCCACAGTGGTCTGATAACTTCCAGAGCATAAAGAGAGCAGTTGTAACAGGTTCAGGCTGAATTCGCTACAAGTTCCTGCCAAGTGTGTGCCTGGGAACTGTGTCTTAAAATGGATTTACCATGAAGTATGTTAAGTTTTCTTAGGGGGCAAATGGAGGCAGCATTACTGGGTGTCAAATAAATCGAGATTTACCCAACAGTACATCATAAATGTCAAAAACAAAATAATGGGAACCCTTTGAAATAGTAAAATTATGTTTCCTTTCCTGCTAAATGTGTATAATGGTGCTGTGTCTGTTGGTTAAACAAATGGTCCTAATGTCCATATTAACTTAATAGTGAGAAATGTGAAGTCTCACATTCTCAATAAAAACGAATGCCACAGCCCAGCCAGTGTGGCCAGTGTGGCTCAGTGGATTGAGCGTCGTCCCATGGACTGAGAGGTCCAGTTCCATTCCCTGTCAGGGCACTTGCCCAGATTGCAGCTTGATCCCCAGTAGGGGGCGTGCAGGAGGCAGCCCATCGATGTCTCTCTCACATCGATGTTCCTATCTCTCTCTCCCTTCCTCCTCTCTAAAAAATCAATGAAAACATTAAAAAAAATTTTTTTAAACAAACAAACAAAAAAAAGCCACAGACACAATGGGGAATGCTTGGCTGGACAGCAGTCTATGTAAAAAAGAACAAACACTAATACTTTGGGTTGGTGAATGGGCAGTTCTGCAGCCACCAGGCTCCAGGAGGCCCTAAGCTGTTCATGACCATGTCCGGGATAATCGGAGATGGGCACATGTCACGAAGTTGCAATTCCACATCCTGGCAACATACCCTGAATTCAGGGACCGCTCATGTGTACTTGAGAATGCTCCAGCCGTGTGTGTGGCAGTAAGCGTCACGAACTCAGAAATGAATATATACCTGGAGGAGTGTTCATACAGTGATTAAAATGAATGAAATAAATCTACATAAATAAATCTTAATGATGTTGAATTTAAAACAGCAAATTGCAAAAGGATATGGACAATATGATATCATTTGTATACATTTTAAACATTTATAAAACAAATATAGTAAAAGCATAAAAACATGGATGGGAGAAATTTTTGTCAACCTCAGGAGAGAGGCATGGGAATGGGACAGAGGGCTTCAGTTATATTGGGAATATTTTATTTCACTTTTTTATAAAAAAGCTTGTAAAGTAGATACAGCATAAATGTTAACCTCTTATATTTTACTAGTGTGTTCCTGGGTATGTGGTATATTATTTTTTATACTTTTACTGTATGGTTAAAACATTTCATAACTTTAAAATAAAAGTATTTTAGCATAACCGGTGTGGGTCAGTGGATTGAGTGTCGTCCCATGGACTGAGAGGTCCCAGTTCGATTCCTGGGCAGGGCACATGCCTGGGTTTCGGGCTCCATCCACAGTAGGGGGTGTGCAGGAGGCAGCCAGTCGGTGTGTCTCTCTCACATCGATGTTTCTTTCTCTTTCTCTATCTCTCCCTCCCACTCTGTCTGAAAATAAATGGAAAAATATCCTCGGGTGAGGACTATATATATATATATATATATATATATATATATATTAATATATTCTATTCAATAAATTTCAGAATATTTAGAAAAAATAAATTACTCAGAATCTCATCACCCCAAAAATGGTCATTGTTAACATTTTGGTATATTTTCTTCCATTTCTTTTCTTTGGGGGGGGGGACAGTATTTAAACAAAGTTCTGAGCATCTTGGATACACATATTGAATTCTGCCTTTTTCACGCATTATAAAGTCACCCTTTTTTCATGTTATGACTTAGCCTCCCTGAACATCATTTCTATTGACTTCTATTAAAGATCTTCCACAGCTTGCTTAACCAACACCATTTTTGCATAAAAACTGTTGTGAACATTCAACAGTCATATATTTGTAAACATAATCCTTTTGAAAGCCTGAGGAACAGGACTGGGTCGTGCTTGGCCGCTGATTTCTACCAGGCTGTTCTGTGCCGGGGTGAACAGTAAAAAGGTCTGACACACCTGTGATATCACATTCCCGAGAAGACTAAGCATGTCTGCATTTAACCGGTGGGTAGGAACTGTACGTATTTATTTATTTTTTAAAATATGTTTTTATTGATTTTTTTTAGAGAGAAAGGGAGAGAGAGAAACATCAATCAGCTGCCTCCTGCACGCCCCCTACTGGGGAAGAAGCCTGAAACCCCAGGCATGTGCCCTGACTGGGAATTGAACCCGGACCTCTCAGTCCATGGGACGACATTCAATCCACTGAGCCACACCGGCGGGCAGGAGCTGTACATATTTATTTATTTATTTATTTATTTATTTATTTTTTATCCTCACCCGAGGACATTTTTTCATTTTTTGTTCAGATAGAGTGGGAGGGAGAGAGAGGAAGAGAGAGAGAGAGAAACATCGACATGAAAGGGACACATCGAGTGGCTGCCACCCTCACGACCAACCAGGGCCGGGGACAAACTGCAACCGAGGCACATGCCCTTAGCGGGAACCGAACCCTGGTATCTCTGGACCGCAGGCTGACGCTCTAACCGCTGAGCAAACCGGCCAGGGCGGGAGCTGTACATATTTTTTTTTTTTTCATTTATATATATATATATTTTTTGTCCAGATAGAGTGGGAGGGAGAGAGAGGAAGAGAGAGAGAGAGAAACATCGACGTGAAAGGGACACATCGAGTGGCTGCCACCCGCACGACCAACCAGGGCCGGGGACAAACTGCAACCGAAGTACATGCCCTTAGCAGGAACCGAACCCGGGTCTCTCTGGACTGCAGGCCGACGCTCTAACCGCTGAGCCAAACCGGCCAGGGCAGGAGCTGTACATATTTAAAAAGCCAGCTCTCCGTGTCTCTTGCCTGAGAGGAAACAAATACTCAAGCCTGCAGCTGGGGGAGTATTTGCTGATTCCATTAAACTCTTATTTTGAGGCCTGGGTAACAGCAGAAATAATTATTCCAGAGATTTATGTGCCCCCTCCCAGCTTGCAGATGCTCTTCCATTCATTCCATCTGGTCCTCTCTGGGCCTCTGAGAGGTGAGGTGCAGAGCAGGCTCACAGTTGCCCCTGGATTACAACAGGAAGTGGAAAGGCAGGACCACCATCCGATGCTCCCGACTCCTTCCAGAATCCTTTCAGTGGCCATCCTTAGACCCAGGCCATGTCTGCCCAGAACCCACTGTGCCACTTCCAGACCACACTCGGTCCCTGGAATTCCCTGGAAGGCCTGAGCTCTTCCAGGGCCTGCACAAGACTGAATGTGTCGCCCTGGGAGCCAGACCGCCAGCATGTGCACGCCTAGGCCCAAGGGCAGGATTTGCAGGCAGTGAGCAGCGCTTAGACCTGCGGGTTGCAGAAAGAATCATGCATGGGTCAGTTTGTGTGGGCTGGGGGCAGGTGCAGGAGCTTAAGGCCAACGCCCCCTACAGTGTAGCTCAGAACCGCAAGGTCTCCGAGAATTCTAAATTCAGGCCTGGCCTTCTTGGTCATTATGACAATCTGCTCGTCCGAGTAGGAGGATAGACTATTCTGTGTAACAGTTTGTTGGCTAGATCTGTAACTTAACTATTTAGAGATTTGGTACATGGACCTCCTTTCCTATTCTTGCTCTGGTACCCACAGATTTTAAGAACAGTCTTATCACACTGTTTCCAGGTTCCCTTTTTTCTGTCTAAGGCTACCATCATACTGGGGTGAGAGGGTGCAGAGGAAAGCAATCTGGAGCCACAGAAAAATGAAACTATGTGTGTAAAATCCCAATATATCAGACACCCCCATGTCCGTGTGTAAAAGCAAGAAATGCATTTCAGGACAAAATACGTAGAGTACAACCACCTGCTATGAGGATGAATCAGCCTGACACAATCCAGCCAAATCAGAAATAGAAGCCAGCTAGTAAAGCTACAATCTGCAGCTCTTCCCCTTCTCTCCCTTTCTCTACCGCCCCCATCACTGTTCCTCCATGTGTACCGCAGAACTGCGCCCTCTGTTGGTCACTTTAAGCTATGCAAGAAGTCAGACCCTTGGGTTTTCCCATGACAACATGGCCCACCAGAATCAGCGTGGGAAATCAGTGTTGCAAGAATTTTCATTTTAATTGTTGTTTGGCCACTGAACTAATTTTCTTTTTGGCCCTTATTCCCCAGCCATATTTCTGACTTGTGATCAAGGATTTAACTGAATAGAGAAGCATGAAATCATTAAGACTATTTCATTGTGCTGGGTTTTTACCCCTACAGAAGACAGAGACAAACAGCTAAGTTCTGAGTGATTACACACACACATTAGGACGAGGCTTTACAAAGTCCGTTTTATAAGTGATGTTTCACTTGACTTTCACAACTATCCGGGAAGGAAGCTATTCCCATCATGTAGGTAAAGAATCTGCATCTCAGAAAGGTGAAGTAACCTGGCTGAGCTTTTCCAGCTGGGAGGTGGCAGTGGGGGCTGGAACCTGGGTCTGACTCCAAACCACTGTAAGGACCCAAACAGAAGGACTTTTTAGTCACCAGAAAAAAGAGAGTACCTTATATCATCAGAGCCCTCACAAAGTCTCTCATATTATGAGGTCCTGTCTCAATTATTTTTATTTTAATCAAGTTTTGTTTGGGAACTGCACATTAGGCTGGAACGGACTTTGGTCAACACTGGTTTGGAAGCTCGTTGAATTCTCCTGACCAAATTTGGTTTTAAAAAAAGTGTGTTGTGGGGGAAGGGGGGAGATCTTTAATACAGATTTAGTCGTTATTCCTGGAAGTATGCTGCGTGATTACAAGTGAGGCTTTATTTAAGATTTCTTTTAAAAAAAATTCTTTTTTAAGTGGTATGTTGTGGAGATTATGAATAGGACAGTTTTTCACTGATAAATTATACAGGGACCTAAGAAGTGCTCCATCTCAAACAGGTAGAGGGAAATGAAATTAATGTGCTTTGAAAAGCTGAAGACAAAGACCCTAATATTGAAAATGCACATGAAAAGTTTGATTAGAATTGTTTCATGAAATGTGAGAGAATAAAACAAAACAATATACCCAGATTAACATTTTATTTCTTATGGTTTAAATATATATGTGCAACTAAATTAGTAAATATTATAAATAAACATCTGATCATCATTCGTATTCTATCAGATATCATATATTATCTGTAGATGTCTGATTATGTCATCTGTATATTCAGATTGGCCAAAAATTGTGTGAGGGGGCTTTTCTCATTGGGAAATAGGGGTTACCCTGAGGCCGGGGTGACACACTAAGTAGTTTTTCTAATCACCAAGCTGCAACCCACAATGGGGGAGAAGCAGGTTTGTGTGCTGGATCCACAGTGATCACAGGTACACACTGGCCCCTGTGCCCTCAGATAGCTTACAGTTTCCCAAACGTTGCTGCGGCTGGCCTCACAGCCTCTTGGGAGGCAGAGTCTGTGGTTGTCCTAAATGTCCCCCTGAGGACCCCGTGTCTCCCCATGTCAGAGACTTGGTGCAGGAAGAGATGTGACGAGACTGCTTTTCCCGTCTTCCTCAGGCGGCACTAGTTGGAGGGACCACCATGATCATCGGCCACGTCCTGCCTGACAAGGAGACCTCCCTTGTGGATGCCTATGAGAAGTGCCGGGGTCTGGCTGACCCCAAGGTCTGCTGTGACTACGCCCTCCACGTGGGGATCACCTGGTGGGCACCCAAGGTAACAGTGGAATCCTGAAAGAAGGACAAATGCTCTTTTAGGCAGAGAGGCCATTTGGTGGGTGCCAGCTGGGGTGTGGAGCTCTCCCACAGGTGTGAGACACCCCTCCCACCACCATCCTAACTCCCCCAAATACCAAAAGGTAAAACACTTATGGTTCAGTAAGGTAGTAGGTGGGCCTGTGCTGCTTAATTTGAAAAGCCAGTGTTCCAGCAGGCACAAGACACAGGTCGAAGGCGGGAGGCCTCGGGAGCGCCAGCTCCTGCCTCTGACCTCGGCATCTCCTGATGCTTACTTAACGTCACGTGTTCTGTCTGATACCTGCTGAGTGTGCTGCTGAGTCGTGGGCTCAGCAAGGGTCAGGCTCCAAGGGTCGTGTTGTTTTTGTGCTGACAGTGATAGCGCTGAGCTGAGGTCTCAGAGTGGAGAGTCCTGTCCTGGCTCAGTGCTGCCTGTCTGGATGGACTGGGCACTTTCCTACTGGGACCCTGCTCCTGCTCTGAGGACCGTGAGGCTGCTCCTGGTGTGTGGCTGGGGCTGGCTCCACTGAGCCCTTTCTCAGTTCAGCCTGTGCCCTGACCCCTGGCTTTGCCGTCGTCACGCTGGCCCGGGCCCCGGGGCCAGAGTCCAGTCCCCTCTCCATGCATCCCCACTTCTTGCTCATCCTGAAAACAGATATACAGGCATGTAGACTTTGCTTTGTTTCTGGAGTCTTACTGCTTATAACCGCAAGGAAACAACCTGTATATTTGTTCTTCCATCAATTATTTATTAATCACCACGTGTCAGTACTTGGGTGGGTGCCCCGGAGTCATAAAAATAAACAAGTCTTAAGAAATTGTTCAAAGTTCTTCAACTATGGACCCTGGTTGAAAGGACCCGACTCCCTTCTAAGATAGTAATTAAAAGCATCACTGTACTTCTGCCCTTGGGTGTGGGGCTCACCCGGTTTCTTCCATTGTTTCCAACCCAGTGCTTATGAAAGGCCTTGGAGCCCCCAAGCCTCACACCATGAACGCCCTCTACTTCTGGTACCAGACTAAAGGTGCAGACTACGCTGAATGTCAGCTGTCTCTTATTTCAGATACAGGCTTTGTCCATTTCGGACACCCTCTTGGATGGGTGACCCCTACACCCAAGGCTTTCTCATTCCCTCTCCCAGTGTTGGCCTGGAATAGAGGACCCAGTCAGATTCTCAGCAACACTGAGGCCAGGCCAGCAATCCCCAGAGGTTGTGGGGACTTTCATGCATCTAGAATTTTAAATTCATTTTTCTAATAGTCAAATTTTATTTCCAATGATAATTTTTAAAATTAGAAAAGAAAGGAAGCCCATAATCTGGTCATCCCCACACAATCACTATTTGTTATTTAGCTTATTTCCTTCCAGTCTTTTTTCCATACACGCTTTTTACATGGTAACGCTTTTGCTTAAGTGAGCGTTTTCTGTTTGGCTGCGTGGTCTTCGTGAGCACCAGTGCAGTGGCCACCTAACATTCTGTCACATAGATGAAACTCAGTTTGCTTTCCTCTCATCGGACAATGTTGGGATGAATCTCCTTATTCACATAGCTTTGTTCCTAGATTAGATTTTCCCCAGGGTCTCTGAATTTTTAACATTACGGTGCCTCCTTTGTAACCTCACTTCCATTATGGGGTCAGGGGCAATAGGCCATAGGAATAAAAGTTGTTAGTGCATTTACCGAGGCTGATTTGGAGTCAGAAACACAGGACAAGCCTCTGTGGTAGGAGAAACATGCCTAGAAGGTAACGATCCAGTTCCTATATGTGTGTCGTGCGTAACGATTTTCACAGTACATCTTCATCCATTTGTTCATGGGCCCTCAGCAGACGGGGAGGTGGGAGGACAGTGAGATACTGGGAGGTTGCGGTGGTCGTGTCGTGACTCCACTGACTGCGCCCCATCTCCGGCCGGGCCCGCACCTGCCAGTCAGCCTCGTGAACATCTGCACTCACGGGCGTTGCCTTTGCATTTGCTCTCCAGGTGAAAGCAGAAATGGAGACACTGGTGAGAGAGAAGGGTGTCAACTCGTTCCAGATGTTCATGACCTACAAGGACTTGTATATGCTTCGGGACAGTGAGCTGTACCAAGTGTTTCATGCTTGCAAAGACATCGGGGCGATCGCCCGAGTCCATGCTGAAAATGGAGAGCTTGTGGCCGAGGCAAGGCAGTAGACAGTGTTGGGGGGAGGGGGGCCAGGCCACCAACTGAGACAGTTCTTAGGTTGATTCCTGACCATCCATTTCTATCCCACAATGTCCGGTCAAAACATGTAAAAGAAAATGTGAGATGTTAACACCCCAGAGGGCAAATCTTTGTCAGAAAATTCAAACTTTCCCACTGTCTGTGAAAAACAAATCTCTCCCTAGAGTCCAGAAGGGTTCTAAGTCTTAAATGATGTCTTATTTCTAATGCTATCTTTAAATTCCATTATAGCAAAGGAATTTGGGGCAGCTCTAAGAAATATTTTAATGAGATTTCCAGCAGGGAAATTCTGACTTTCAGATCCTTACTGCTCGTCGTTGGTGTTCCGGGCCCGTTCTCCAGTTATGAAGCTGCATTTTTAAGAGGAAAGGATATTTCCAATTATTATGAAGTGAGACTCAGGAGAACCTTCCTGAAAGGGAGCCCTATCCTTATTCTGCCCTCTGCAGAAGATAATATTACAGAAGTGAGAACAGTAGCAAGCCTATTAGAATGGGCTGTGTCTGGAACATTTTACTGTCTCTTGAGTTCAGTATTTTTTGGTATCTCTATGATTCTTTCCATTTTCTTTCTTTTGCTGTTATGCAGGGTGCTAAGGAGGCGCTAGATTTGGGTATCACAGGCCCAGAAGGAATTGAGATCAGCCGCCCGGAAGAGGTGAGGAAGACTCCTGTGTGTCCCTTGTCAGCTTCTGTCCTGAGAGTCACAGAGTCTTTGGGATAGAAGAGACGCCAATAAACACAAGTTGTGTTGTGTCACTTTCTCCATGGGTGAAGTTCCCAGGGGAAGCTTCTCCGGGAACAGCTTCCTCCAGGCTGGGGCTGACTTGGCCTCATTGGACTGATCTCAAGGATCTGAGGGAGACAATGTGGGCACACCAGGGACTGCTTCACCCAAAACTAAATCGGGGGAGAACAGACAGACTGAAAAGGTGTGTTTCTTCAGATGTTAGAAGAAATTTCAGACTGTAAGCCAGTGACTCAGCGTTTGAGGGATAAGATCCCTTTGAGTATGTGAGGAAAACTTTGGACCCCTCCCACCGAAATGAGAGATGCGTGCTCTCTCCCCCTTGTTGCCTGATTACTCACTGAGATGCTGATTAAGAGCCCTGCTCTTCTTCTGCCCTCTGATTTGACCCTCGTATAGTTTTGCAGGATGTCAATGCAATCCCCCAGGGTTCCCAGATAAAGAATTCTGCTCTAGAGGGACACATTAGACAGATAGTGCCTTCTTGCTCTGTGACCCTGTTCAGACATCCCTGGCCATTTGTGAGGGCAAAGCTGCTTTCCATTTCTTCAAAGCCTTAAATGCAGAGTGGTGGTTGGATGTCCACAAGGGGATTGATGGGGAGGCCTTAGGGATGAGGAACTGGAGATAGGGTGTGACAGTACTTCCGTCAGACAGGAACCAAGTCAGCCCATACTGGGTCAGCTGGAGCAGGGGGGGAGGGGGTCCCACCTTACTCCTCCCCGGGTCTGTCTCTGTCTGTCAGCGTCCTTGAATATAGCTCCTGTTTTGACACCTAAGAACTGGTCGAGAAAGATGCACCAGATTCAGCCAAGTAAATCCTGCGCCTGTGAGAACCGGAGTGGGCGGGGCGGGCACAGGAGTGGACTTGGCTGAGCTATGCGAGGGGAAGAGCAAAGCTTTGACTGCAGCGGGAGCAACAGGAAAGAGTGGCATCATCATCGTCTGTTGGTTCAAGGGGGGTCCTGGATCTGCACCAGGGGCAGTTTTGCTCCCCAGGAGACATTTGGCAATGTCCAGAGATATTTTTTATTATCTCAACTGCAGGGTGGGGTGCCACTGACATCTAGTAGGCAGAGGCACGGGATGCTGCTAAAGATCCTACCGTCCTCAGAGAGCTCCCACCACAAAGAATTGTCCAACCCAAAATGTCAATAGTACTGACATTCAGAAACCCTGATCTAGGCTGATTTCCAGCATGAAATCAATCAGTATCGCTCCTTTGCTACAGTGCTGAGGTGGCAGTGGAGAGAATATACCAGAAAACAGGAGAGATGTAACTCCAGGTTTTCATTCGCTCTTGTTGCGCTGCCTTTTCATTAAGCCCTGAGTAGCATCCAGCAAGGATGTGCCTAATCTGCCAACTCCTAGGAATCTGTCAGGGTGAGCAGAGGCGGTCGGAGCTTGGCGCCCTGCCTAGGGCTTGCCCCCACGCCAGCCTTGTGGGCGCAGTTGGTCCCCCTGGCTCTGTCAGACATCCCAGCAAGCTTGCTATGAGGCGGGCTCTCCGGCAGGTGTGGCCTTGTTTGGAAGAGATGGTGAAGTTTGTTTTCTTCCTGCCCTTTGTTTCTAACAGCTGGAAGCTGAAGCCACTCACCGAGTTATCACCATTGCAAACAGGGTAAGTAGACCCCCTACCCACCCACCGTAAGTCCATTCTCTGTTCTGGGTGCCAGCCTCATGCTCGGCTCATAGAACCCCAACACTGTTTGCTGAATGAACGTTGTTATTCCCGCAGACCGGGCAGGGTTCCTCCACCCCACTGAGCCTGGCTTCGTTGCCCAAGTGGAAAAGGCTCCCAGGGAGGCAGGGTGAGGGGCAGCACCACAGAGCCTCACTGCGACTGGGGTCGCTGCTTGTCGAGGAATAGGCAGACATCGTGCTTAGAGAACCATGACTTAATTGCTGCCTCTGGGCCATTCGTCATTTTTCGTCATGTGGTTCAGGGTAAAGCCCTCTCAGGGTCGGGGCGCTGATACCTGTGGTGGTGGGACCCAGCCAGAGATGTGGGGCCTTTACCAAAAACAAGCTCTCAATCATATGCAAGTTACTCAACCACTCAGATCCACTATTTTATTACCTAAAATTAGAATGATAGCCCGGCGGGTGTGGCTCGTCCTGTGCACCAGCAGGTCACCAGTTCGATTCCCTGTCAGGGCACATGCGCAGGTTGCAGGCTTGACCCCCAGTAGGGGGCGTGCAGGAGGTGGCTGATCGATGTCCTCTCATAGATGTTTCTAGCTCGCTCTCTCCCTCTCCCTTCCTCTCTCTCTAAAAAAAAGTCAATTAAAAAATATTATATATTTAATTAGAATAATAATATAATTCACTTCTCACAGGTTGGTTGTGAGAATCAGAGGAGCCATGGAAGGAAAAGCACTTTATAAACAGCAGAGCACTGCACGAAGATCATTTCTCTTTCTGACATCATTGGTTTGATCTGTTCGACAATCTAAGTTACCCCCTAAGTGTTTTCTAAGTGTGGTCCCTAGGCCAGCAGCAGCAACATCGCTTGTCAGAAATAGGAACGGAGAAATGCAGCTCCTCAGGCCCATGCAGACCCACTGATCAGAAACGGGGTGACGCCCAGCGATCTGTGTTTTAACAAGCCCGCCGATTACCCCACGGGCGTTATTGCTTCGGAACCTCTCCTCAGGAAAGACCCGGGTTACCTGGGAGGATGCAGACGTGAGGGTGTGCTATTAGGAATGTCAGGGGGAAACAGAGATTGGAAGTCTAGCTGGTCTCAGAGTTAGCGAACTTGTGCCAGTACATCAAATGTCAGGCCAGCTCCTAAACTCTGTCCTAATTTCATAAACAAGGAAGGCATCAGAATAACATTTGGGAAAACACAGTCTCCCATTAGCAGTTTATAAGTCTGGAGGCTGGATAAGGACATTATTTTACTGTCATAACAGTCGTTGTATCAGCACTTATTTCCTGCTGGAAAGTTACCCCCGCATAAGGAAGGCTTTGAACAACAAAAGAGTAGCTCCTCCTCGTTTAACTCCAACATATGCTCAGAGAAGTTAAGCCACGGACCTTGGTCACACAGCTTGGTAGAGGACAAGCTATCAATATTACAATCCAGCCCTGGTCCTGGCTGGTTTGGCTCAGCGGTTAGAGCATCGGCTTAAGGACTGAAGGGTCAAGGGTTTGATTCCCAGTCAAGGGTATGTACCTGGGTTGCAGGTTTGATCCCCAGCCTTGGTTGGGGGTCGTGCGGAAGGCAACCAATTGATGTGTCTCTTCACATTGATTTTGCTTTCTCTCTCTCTCTCTCTCTCTCTTTCTCTCTCTCCCTCTCTTTCTCTCTCTCTCTCTCTCTCTCCCTCCCTCCCTCCCTCCCTTCCACTCTATCTAAAAATTAATGGGAAAATGTCCTCGGACATTTTAAAAGGATTAACAAAAAAAATTACCATCCAGTTGTCTGTAAGACTGGTCCTGTCTGGTATAGACTCTGAACCCTGAACCCTTTGTTTTTTAAAATATGTTTTTATTGGGTTTTTTTTTAGAGAGAGAGAGAAACATCAATCAGCTGCCTCCTGCACATCCCTACTGGGGTTCGAGCCCACAACCTGGGCAGGTGCCCTGACTGGGAATCGAACTGGGACCTCTCAGTCCATGGGACGATGCTTAATCCACTGAGCCATATCGGCCAGGCTGTTTTTATTGATTTTAGAGAGAGAGGGAAAGAGAGAGACAGAGAAACATCAATGTGAGAGAGAAACATTGAATGGTTGCCTTCCGTATGCTCTCCAACCTGGGATCAAACCCACAACCTGGATATGTGCCCTGACCGGGAATCAAACCCGCCACCTTTGGTGTACAGGATGATGCTCCAACCAACTGAGCCACTGGCCAGGGCTGAACATGAAATTAAAATAATCCTTGGTTAAATTATAAATAGCCTTTTGTTGGTTGGTAGAAGATGTGAGGTTCAGCTATCGACATCTTGCCCACGTTCCCGTTGGGCTCCGGTGCTGGGTGCTTCCCGCTCCTCCTTGCTTCACCCACTTCCCCTGCAGCCTGTGCTCCGGCTGCCAGTCCTGCACCCCAGCAGAAGACCAGCACCCTGAGGGGGAGATGCCAGGGCCAAGGTTGATTTGGCCAGGGTGATGTTGGTGCTTGTTAGCTTTATGGAGTTAATGCTTTCTCCCTCCCAACATGTTTTTGTGTTTAGACTCACTGTCCAATCTATCTGGTCAATGTGTCCAGCATCTCGGCCGGCGACGTTATCGCAGCTGCTAAGATGCAAGGTGAGTCCTTGAGCTGGGATGGACAGGGCACGGATGGTGGGATGGACAGGGCACAGATGGTGACACTGGAGCCAGGTGGGGCCCGCCAGCTCCGTGCACTCCATGGCCCGGCTCCCGAGGCCCAGCCCTGCTCCTGCCCTTCCTCCTCTCCACTGGCCTTCCCCAGAAGCACCCTACACTGGCCTGGGTTCAATCCATTGGAATTAGAGGGTTCCTCTGCACATTTATATGCATAACAGCTTTACAGAAGTGTCTGTCACCTCTTCTGGGCCTAGCAAAATTTTTCAAGTTTTCAGTTGACTCACTAATTGGTATCGTTTTGGCCTCTTGAGTTTTACTAGTGGTTGCCTTGGTAACCAACATGAAATCCTGGACCAGTTCCAATGGACATTTCAGGGGATGCCTGGGATGTCCCTAGAGAAATAATAGTGTGTGGGTCCTACTTCCCTTATAGCCACCTGGAACCCTGTGTACGAGCCCTGGGCACCTGTTGTGACTCCTTTGCTGAGGATCTGGCAACACCTGAAGGCTTTGTACTTGCTTACAATGCCAGCCTGGCTCAGGGTGCCAGTCAGGTCCTGGAAACGGGAGAAATAGTCATCATGGTCATAAACCTGGGGATATAAATCAGGAGCAAGGGCTTCCAGCCTTTCCACTATTCTGCCTCCTGACGATCCCACCTCCATTACCCGCCCTCTAGCCCCTGCTGCGGATCTCACCTCCAGCGATTCTCATGGTGCTCACAGCACCTGCCTGCTCGGAAAACAGTCCGGACTGCCCCTTAGCGTGGCATTCACAGCCCTTCACCCTCCCATCAGCACCCTGTAGCACCCATGCTCCAGCCAGATTGTGCTCCTTGAAGCGCCATCAGTGCTGCCTCGCCTCTGTGACTTTGCCCTTCTGTTCCCCTTGCCTGGATTCAGTGCGGGGATCGGGAGCACTCTGGCCTTGAACCCAGCTGCGCTCTCAAACACCCGACTGAGCTTAGGCAAGTCCTCTCCTCTCTCTGACTTCACCTCCATCACCTGTCAAATGAGAGGTCCAGACTAATGATCCCTCAAGTTCGCTGGCTTCCTAGTTATGGCTTGACCCTTCTCCTTCTTCCAGGGAAGGTTGTGCTGGCCGAGACCACCACTGCGCATGCCACGCTGACAGGCTTACACTACTACCATCAGGACTGGTCCCATGCGGCCGCCTACGTCACAGTGCCTCCCCTGAGACTAGACACCAACACCTCAACCTACCTCATGAGCCTGCTGGCCAAGTAAGACATTTTAGCAGGACCATCGTAGCCCCATATCATGTCATTGACTCAGTGCATGCCGTTCCAGGAATCTAGATCCTTAAGGTGATCTTGTAGAGGCCCCAAGTCTGACCTAGTTTGGTTTCATTGCGCCCAGAGGATGATTTTGCTTTTGTGACCTTCTCCAGAGCCCATCAGATCATTGCCATCCCATTGGGTCCCTGTGACCACCTGATATGGGGGGAGAGCATCTGTAAGAGTTAAGGGCTCATGTAAAACTGAGACAGTGGTACGCAGAATTTCAAAGGACATGGATATCTTACACTGAAGACTGCTGGGGAACTGGAGGATGTGGCCTCTGGCTTACCCTCGAATATGTGTGGACCTTTCTCTCTCTCCCTGTTCTTTACCTCTCCGTCTCATTGTTTCGTGTGTGGTTTTCTCTCCTTGGGTGTACTTCTCTCCTGCATTTCGCCCTCTTTCTTTCTCCTTTTTCTTCTGCACTTCCTCCCTCTATCCCTTCACACTCTCTCTCCAGACATCCTTTTGTCCAGCTTCTCTTTTTCTAACACTGCTTTCCTCATTGGATCCTAACCTAAAGGAAATGGTTTAACAAACGGTCTGAATTTGGTGGGACACAAACATGAAAAGATTTTGTTTTGTCCCAGTAACTGCTCGCAACATTGTTCTTTGCTCTAGTGACATTTTGGGTAGAGGCCATTGCTTTCTTTTCCCTTTTGGTTATTGAATTCCAGTTTAGTGTAAAAGTCAGTTTTTCCCTTCCCCAACCCCAGCGCAGAAATGGGGTGGGAGGCAGAGATTAAGAATAAATGGTGTGCCCTGGCCGGTTTGGCTCAGCGGTTAGAGCGTCGGCACGTGCCTCAGTTGTGGTTTGTCCCCAGCCCCGGTTGGGGTCATGTGGGTGGCAACCAGTCGGTGTGTCTCTCTCACATCGATGTTTCTCTCTCTCTCTTCCTCCCTCTCTCCCTCCCACTCTATCTGAAGATAAAATGCAAAAAATGTCCTAGGGTGAGGATTAAAAAATTAATTAATTAATTAATTTTTTAAAAGAATGAATGGGGTGAGGTGATTCTTCTCCACACCTAAGCACACTCCTGCATTAGTTATTGCTGCTTCTCAAGCTGAAAGTGACTGGCCTTTGGGACCCCCCTTATGTAGGGTATGTATGTGCCCACTGTGGGCCCTCTTGTGCCACCTCCACATAATCCCCTGATATAGGAGGTAGAGTCCAGCTTGACCTCTTCTACCTGTACCATCACAGCTTCCAGAACCAGTAGTGTCCCTGTGAACAAGGACCCTGGCATTGCCTGGCCACGTTCTACAGTGTCTGGGTCTTGGAGGAAGCTCACACAGCTTTGCCACTCTCTACAGTGGAATGGCAGCCTGTCCCCACTCCACCGACCTCCTCCCCCAGGGCCTCAGAGACAAGCCCACCAGTCCACCTCCCAGGCACATGCCCACTGCTGTCACCTCTGTGCTCCACAGGTGAACCCCTTGGAAATCTCCCCCTCCTTTTGGGTAGACTGGTGGAGGAGAGAGGGAAGCACCACTGAACCCATGAAAAGAGGAGGGGACTTATCATTCTTCCAACACCCCAGTGTCCCTCCCTGTCTTCTGCTTTTATAAACCTGGGGGTTTGTGATCCACCTCTTCCAGGCTGATGGTGGGGGGAGTTGAGAGAAGTGACCAGCCCCAACTAAAGGTGACTGTCTTTAGATAATGGAGCACTTATTTTACCCATGTCCTTAGTTTTCAGTTCTGGTTGCTAACAACTAGAAAATTCCCATTCAACAGCCTGCAGTGTTAACTACCTAAAGAGTGGTATGGCCCAGCCAGTGTGGCTCAGTGGATTGAGTGTCGTCCCATGGACTGAGAGGTCCCGGTTTAATTCCCAATCAGGGCACATGCCCGGGTTGTGGGCTCAGTCCCCAGTAGGGGGCATGCAGGAGGCAGCCAATTGATGTTTCTCTCTCACATCAATATTTCTCTCTCTCTCTCCCTTCCTCTCTCTCTAAAAAATCAATAAAAATATATTTTTTAAAAGAATGGTATGGAGTGTGGGGATTTCCAAATACTACTGGAGCGCAGTAGCAGGGTCCCAGGATGAAGGTGGTCCCTGGAGGTGGCGGTGGCACTGTGGCAGTAATTATGTTCTGTCTCATAGTTTTACTGATACTGAGCAGCAGCTCTTACACAGATTAGAATAAATGAAGAGAGTAAGAGAGGATGAAGGAAGAAATAAATGCTAGATCAGCTGTTACTTTAAAAAATCCTTTTTGAGCCCAGCTGGTGTGGCTCAGTGGTTTGAGCATTATCCCATGGACTGAGAAGTCCCAGATCGATTCCCAGTCAGGGCACATGCCCGGGTTGCGGGCTCGATCCCCAGTGTTTCTCTCTCACATTGATGTTTCTATTTCTGTCTCTCTCTCCTTTCCTCTCTCACTAAAAAAAAAAAATATATATATATATATATATATATATATATATATATATACACACACACACACACACACACACACACACATAATGCTTTTTGATGGGAAAAACCATTATTATCAATACAACAAAAACAAACAAGGATCAAAAACCTACCATAATAATCTGGGCTTGGTTCCAAGGTCAAAGAATCTTTTGAAATATCTCTGCTTGCCACCAGCAAATTTATTGAAAGAATACAAAGGTAGTAAATGCTCCAACCCACCCAAAGGACAGTGCTCACACCCACACAAATGCAAATAGGCAGGGGAGAAAGTAGTATTAATTGAATAAGTTAACTTTTTATATCTAGCCTATTTTGTCAAATTTATTTAAATAAATTCTATTTTTTTAATAGAATTGTAATTTCATGTGAACTATTATGAGAATAGTTTGAATCCCTTTTCTAATCAGTGCCTATGGTAAATGTGTGCAATTGTATAGAATTTTTAGCATAGTTTTAACATTTTAGTTATTTATAGGAATTTGTGATTACTGTAATTTTGTTTTTATGACACATTTTTGGTGATAATTGATATTATGCAAAGATGCCACTTATCTCCAGTGGGTTTTACAGGCCTGGGAAATGTGGGGAGCCCTCGAGGACCCTAGGAAAAGCCCTCTGCTTGGTGGAAGAGTCCCTCCCGCAGGCTCTGAGAAGGCCCAGAGCAGTGCCTTCTGCCCAGGGAGATACCAGCCCACGCCGCAGGAAGAGTTAAGCCATCTCACTGTGGATTTGGCCAAGGATATCAGTCACTTGGCAAGAGCTGTGGCTGATGAGCCCTTCCAGGCCTCCAGTGGAGAAAGCCCTCTATGCAGTCTGACCCAGGACATCTGAGAGCCTTAAGAATATGCCTCTTCTCCAGGGGAAATAATGCCTTCTGCTCCCAGAGTCCCCTTCTTAAGTGGGCATCTTCGATGGCCCATGTGCACACAGCTATGGTATCTCCAAGTAAAATCAGACTCTCAGGTCCCCAGTGGTCCCAACAGTTGTCCCTCTCTCCCATATGACCCCCGTGCTCCATTCAGGCCCCTCCCTGCCCTCCTAGGGTGTTTCCTCCTGAGGTTGTCCTGGCCTGGGTGACACAGGCATGCTCTCTCCTCTGCCCCTCACCATCTCTGAGGCCTACAGAGATCTCTGAACAACCAGCAGCTGGCTGGCTGCCTCCCTCATTAGGTAGAGGCTTTGCCACCATGCACACACTCTCACCGTCATCTCTGTCCCAAGTTCTTAGCTAGCTCAAGAGCCGCTCAAGAGCCCAGCCATGCCTTAGCCACCTGCCGCTGTGCATCTGAGATGATGGTCATGGATGGCAGTAACAGTGAACCAATTGACTTGCATACCACCGCTGGCTTATTAAGGCAAACTTTTCTTCTGTCTTGTCCCTCCTTTCCCCCTCTGGGCCATTAGAGTCCCCACACCCAAGGAAAGCTATGGCTTCAAGTTATTTGCAAAGCTTAATGTTGAACTTGTGTGTTTTACCAAGTACATGTTTGTTGCTAGCAGGGAGGTTGAGGAAGGAGATTAGAGGGAGTTTGCATATGGTTCCATGATGGTAAAACTATCTCTACCCTCTACTTTAGCTAAACTCTTAAGTTTAATTTTTCTCTACCTGCTATTTTAACTCTTAAAAGTCAACATCCCTAACACATCTCAATGTCTCCTGTGGCAGTGATGGTCTGCCACACTTAGTACCTATTCCCATTCTGCAGATGAGTACACTGAGGTTCTCACAGTTTAAGTAACTCATTAGAGGTCATACAGCTACTAAGTAGCAGAGCTGAGATTGAAATCAGCTTTGAATGGTTCTTAAGCAAAGACTTTTCCCTGTACCTGTCACCAAACGCTGGGACCCTGGCCTCCTTCCTTTCATTGGTCACATCCTTCTCTCTACCCAGTGATACTCTGAACATTGTGGCATCAGATCACCGGCCTTTCACCACAAAGCAGAAAGCTATGGGCAAGGAGGACTTCACCAAGATCCCCCATGGAGTGAGCGGAGTGCAGGACCGCATGAGCGTCATCTGGGAGAGAGGCGTGGTATGTTCTTGGGAGCCCGTCCCCACTCTGTCCAAGTAAGAGTTTCACCCTTAGGAGGGCTGGGTCAACCACAGCTCCTTGTTTCTCTCCAAAACAGAATCAAAAAGACCTGATCAGAAAGGTAATAAGGCCTAGTTTAGAAATTTGAAAAATACAGAAAAGTATTAGGGAAAAAAAGTTCCACAATTCCAAACCGAAAAATTAAATTTAGTATTTTAGTATGTTTCTTCCTAGTTCTATGATGTACTATATATTATTTTACTAACTGGATCCATCCTTTGTTTTTCATATGACATATCCTGAGTGTCTTCCTATATCAGTAAAAATTCTTTAGAACCATCTTTTTTAATGGCTTAATAATATTTTCTCCAATGGAAGTACCATACTTCAGTTAATCCTTTCCTGATGCTTGGAACTTTCAGCTGTTTCAAATTCTTGCACTTACAGATGAGGCTGCAGAGAACTTCTTTGTTCATGAGTACGTGTCAGCATTTCTAATTGTTTCCTGAGGACAGAGTCCTAGAAGTGGATTTCTGAGCCAACGGATATGAACATTTTAAGGCTCTTGATATATCTGTTCAGTTACTTTTCAGTAGAGATAGGGACTTGGACTTCAATAGAATACCTCCTGTTCTGCCCATGAAGAATATGTATTGTTGGTCTTAACCTATCACAGACCAGATGCAGTATAGAATACGAGCCCAAAGAGCTTTGACATCTTCAAGCCTAAGCCACCAGCTCAGGGAGGACTCATGAGGTGGCTCAGGAATCCTTTGAAGAGTGTCCACGGTGCTGTCATGGGTGGGTGAGTGGGTGGATGGGGTAATAAGATGCTTTTCCAGAGCACAGAATATATGTCCCTCTGTGGATGAGGGCGGCTCCTGACTCATCCATAGTGGGCACATGAGCAGAGCTGGGTTTACAACCAGGAGCTAGATCTCCACCAGGTAGGCAGCTGTTGGGAATGAGGGCCCGCTCACTCTTGTTGCTGGATGCAGGAGAGAGAAGCAATCGAGTGCCTGGAACCAAGCCAGGCAGGTTGGCTCCTCTGCAATGGTACCCATGGTACTGTCCACCTCGGCACCATTGTTCTGACCAACTAAAAGGCCACAGGCCGGAGCCAAGGGTGACTGGGGGCTGGAGGCACACGGGGCCTGGTTGACTTGTCACTTCTGCAATGTTTCAGGTCGGAGGAAAGATGGATGAGAACCGTTTTGTGGCCGTCACCAGTTCCAATGCAGCCAAGATTCTCAACCTGTATCCCCGCAAGGGCCGCATCATCCCAGGAGCCGATGCCGACGTGGTGGTGTGGGACCCAGAGGCCACAAAGTAAAACCTGCTGCTGGTCTCCAGGGCTAGGGGGCTTGGGTTTTAAGGAACTTGTATTACAGAACTCCAAAAGC
Source organism: Tadarida brasiliensis (assembly GCA_030848825.1). Classification (NCBI taxonomy): domain Eukaryota; kingdom Metazoa; phylum Chordata; class Mammalia; order Chiroptera; family Molossidae; genus Tadarida; species Tadarida brasiliensis. The sequence continues at coordinate 62,698,179 of CM061270.1, read as the reverse complement.
ATCTCATCTTTGCACTACTTCTAACATAGAGAAGTGTGACCCCGAGGTGTGTTCAATGTAATGAATATTTGAGGGCCTCCCATAGTCCGGCACTGGGAACATAGTGTATTAGTGTGCTAGGGCTGCTTTAAAAAATACAGCTTGGGGGCTTAAACAACAGAAGTCTATATTTTCACAGTTCCAGAGGCTAGAAGTCTGAGATCACAGTGTTGCAGTGTTGATTTCATTCAGAGGCCTCTCTTCTTGACTTGTAGATCTCTGTCTTCTCCGTCTGCACATGGTATTTTCTCTGTGTGTGTTCTCCTGGTATCTCAGTTTTCTCTTCTTACAAGGACACCAATCAGATTGGACTAGGGTCTACCCATATGACCTCATCTTATTCTAATTAGCTGTTTAAAGGCCCTATCTCCAAATATAGTTACATTCTGAGGTACTGGGTGTTAGGACTTCAACATATAAATTGGGGTGGGGGGAACACAATTCAGCCCATAACAACCAGTCTTTGGGGGATCTTTCCTTCCCACTGAGCATCTTCCCTTCCCTCTGAGCATCTTCCCTTCCCTCTGAGCATCTTCCCTTCCCTCTAAGCATCTTCTCTTACCTCTGAGCATCTTCCCTTCCCTCTAAGCATCTTCCCTTCCCTCTGAGCACCTTCTCTTCTCTCTGAGCACCTTCCCTTTCCTCTGAGCATCTTCCCTTCCCTCTTAGCATCTCCCTTTCCACTGAGAATCTTCTTTTCCCACTGAGTATCACCCCTTCCCCCTGAGTATCACTCCTTCCCACTGAGCATCTTCCCTTCCCTCTGAGCATCACCCGTTCCCACTGAGTATCACTCCTTCCCTCTGAGCATCTTCCCTTCCCTCTGAGCATCTTCCCTTCCCTCTGAGCATCACCCGTTCCCACTGAGTATCACCCCTTCCCACTGAGCATCTTCCATTTGCATTGAGCTGTGGCATCTTTACCTTTTCTCAGAGCTTTCTCTCCCACCACTTCCCTCCCGCCAGGACCATCTCAGCCAGCACCCAGGTGCAGGGAGGAGACTTCAATCTGTACGAGAACATGCGCTGCCATGGCGTGCCACTGGTCACCATCAGCCGGGGCCGGGTCGTGTATGAGAACGGTGTCTTCATGTGTGCTGAGGGCACCGGCAAGTTCTGTCCCCTGAGGTCCTTCCCAGACACTGTCTACAAGAAGCTGGTCCAGAGAGAAAAGGTAAAGTGAGGGAGGGGGAAGAAGATGTGTGGGAAGAGGGGGAACCCCCCTGTTAGGAACATCTCAGATGATTGTTTTAAACCTCAAAGATGTTCTCACTCTGTTTTCCCACCAAATCCTATTGCCTGGAGTGGTCACTTTGGAAACAAGAAATAGTAGGGAAGAAGCACCTGTAACAAAGTAAAATATATTGGGAAGGGTCCCCAATTCTCCTGGAGCTGAGGGAATACTAGGAGCTGCTCACGGCTGTCCCGACATCTGGTCTCTGGGAGGATTCCTGCCATCCATCAGGACAAAGGATCCCTTCTTGGCGTTGGAGTTGCTCTTCTCTAACCACCCCCCCCCCCGCCCCATGATTGCAGTGGGCTGGGTGGGATTTGCTGAGTCTGGGCCCCCCAACACTTAAGTGGTCAGGCCTGGAATAGTTCATTTCTCAAGGGTCACGCCCAGTCCTCGGATTTCATAAGCACCCTGGGTGTATCCCGTCCTCTGGATAGACACATCCACCCAAAAGAAGCTGGCTATTCCCTCACTGCTTGGGAATTGATGTCCAGCCTTATCTTTGAGCGCTGCCTAGAGAATCTGGCCTGAATCCTGACAGCTCCGGGTGCTGGGACCTGCAGCCTTAGCTTCTGAGTGGAGATCCCAAGGCATTAGAAAAGGACAAATCGGATGAACGGACAACGGAAAGCATCCTGCCCTTTCCCTCCCCTTTCTCTGGCCTAAAGCAGTATCACTGTGGCTTCAAAATGCTCCTGCCAAGCTATTTCCAGATGCTGTCTGAAAGGGTGGGTGTTCTTAGACGTATCACAGCCGAGGACCCAGGAGTCCCAGCCCTCACTGGGTGTGGCAGCTCTTCCTGCCCAGGCTCTGGGATGCCACTGGAACATCATGGCACACTTAGGAGATAGCAATCCTTTTGAACATTTTAAAAAATGTTTTCTCACCCAGCTTCTCCTATATCCTGTTTTTTTGTTCCTTTTGCCCGGCACATCCCAGTCGTCTATGCACATCAGGTGTTTAATCTGTCTTCTGGAGGTGGTAGCAGTGAGGGTTTCTGGGTGAATCAGGAAAACTACAGTCTGGCCTTGTTAGTCAGCTTCTTTACAGTCCAGGGAGGGAGACCCAGTAAAATCGTCTGTGCGTTTTAGCCAGAGGCCCTAAGGAGCAGCTCGGGGGTACAGTTTCTGAGCCCCTTCCAGGTGATCTCTCCACACCCACTTGACCCCCGTGTTGTGATCACTCTCCCAGGTCCCGTGCTCTCCACTCATGACTGGCTCTGACTTCCAGCAGTCGACCAGAGATTTAAAGGACCTTGGCTGAAAAGACTCAGCTGCCCTATCACAGAGCTCTAGAAATCTGCTTAATAATATCGAAGGAATAGGCCTTTTAAGAGTTGTCTCTGGCTAGGTACACTTGCTATCACCCAAACTTTCTTATGATCTGAGTTCTCTAATCCTTTATGAAAAGCCAAGCTCCTTTGCTCAGTTCCTCAGGCTTTCCCACCCTTGTTCCCTCCTTGAGCCACCCAAAGGCTTTCAGGAGTAGCTTCTTCGGAGTTCGCTCTCCTCGTTTTCTGAACACCCCCCGCTCCTGCTTGCCTGTGCGCCCCAGCCCAGGGGTGACCCAAAGACCAGAAGGAAGGAAGTGTCCGTCGGGTGGGATGGTGGGCAGGTTGGCTTCATGTTCTGTCTGGGCCCCCAACCAGGACTTCGTTTCACCCAGAGTCTGATCCTCCGTGGAGCCCCTCTGCCACAAGTCTGTTCACAAGAACCACAACCTGATTTCACAAATGTCCAACTCTCCTGTGCGGAGAGGGAGTGTGTGGTGGAGCAAGGGGAATGCCAGAGCCAGATAATGCTGGTCTCCATCGCCCGTCTGATTGCCAGATCGCACTTTAAATGATCAGGCAGACGGGGAGCCCTGAGTGCCTGAAGGCACCAGAGGGAACCGGGAGGGTGTCTGTGACCACTGAATCCGTGACTCGCAGCCTGGGGGCCTAGAGGTGCTGCCATTGCTTGGTTCCCTCCACTCTAGATAAAAAAACGGGTCTTTGAAAAACAATCCTCTAAAGCATAGAAGTAAACAGGTCACATTAACACCGAAAGATCAGCTCTGCTGGCGCTCACTGGGATTCTCCCAGGGCCTCCGCTCCTGCCCTTCACTGCTGGGACCCAGGCCTCTGAAGTGGAAGCCAAAATGCAGCCTGGCCAAGGCCACAGTAGTTCAGACCACGCTTGACATCTGGGGGCTGCGCGGAGCTGCAGATCTGTTGTCGGAGAGTAAAGGAATATGTAGACTGCAGAGCCTTCAAGAAACCACCCAGATCTGTTGTTTCTCTCAACAAGATCTGCAGTCAGCCTCAAGCAGGAAGGGATTGAGGTCTGTCCCTGACAAGTGCCTGGGGAGGAGGTCATCTGTGCTGCTCCTCCGGACCTTATGCACACACTCGAACACACTTCCTCCTCGTGGTAGCACTTTTTAATATGATTGCACACCTTTAAATGACCTCTGCAGTAACAGCTGCTGGTCCTTATGTGTCACTTGCCATGTGCCAAAGCTGTTCTAAGAGATTTACATATATTACTTCATTTGATCTCATAACATCTCTATATGTGGTACTAATAGGTACTATTATCATCCTAATTTTACAAATAAGGAAATGGGCACAGAGAGGTTGAGTAACATGCACAAGATCACACATCTTATAAGTAACAGAGCTGGGATTGGAACCTAGGCAGTCCGCAGAATATAGGCTCTTAATTCTACAGCCTTTGTGAGTACAAAATTAACTAGTATTGCTACTGGGGACTCTGATCTACAAATTGACTGTATTTAAGCTCTATCCCCACAAAGTTGTCAGATCACAGCAAAAGGCATGTGAGGGGAATCCCATTGCTCAATGTGAGTGGTGCTCTATAAGGCTGAATATCTCAGAAGTATACCTGCCGCCTTGGAAAAGATTCTACCAATATTGAGGGGATGCCAGTGGGCATCTCCTCTATGCACACACATGTGCATGAGTGTACACACACATGCACTATTTAGGAGGTACAAGAAAGGAACTCTCCACCCCTGTGCTCAAGGTATAGGAAGCCTTTGTCACAGTAATTTGGGTCCTGAGCAGAATGGCAGGATCTGGAGTCCTGTCGGCCATCGAGGAGGCTCTGGTGGTGGTGTCTGGGCTCTGATGGTGTCTTTTCGCTTGTCCTCCACCCTTCACTAGACCTTAAAGGTTAAGGGAGTGGACCGTACTCCCTACTTGGGGGATGTAGCTGTCGTAGTGCATCCTGGGAAAAAAGAGATGGGAACACCGCTCGCAGACACTCCTACCCGGCCCGTGACCCGACATGGGGGCATGAGGGACCTTCATGAATCCAGCTTCAGCCTCTCTGGTAAGAGCAAGGGCCACTCGGACTGGCACCTGCATCTCCACCACAGGGGGGTGGCGGGAGGAGGGCTGAAGGGCCAGGAGGCCCAGCCAGGCAGTGGATTTATGCTGCTTTTCCCCTTGTCGTCTTCCTTCCTCCCCTATCGCGTGTCCAGTGATGAGTGCTAGGTCCAATATTAACCACACATACATATTGGGGGGCAGGAGGGCTCTCCCGGTCCCTGGGCACCACTCTAACAGGCCACGGGCTGCAGGAGAGTCTCCCCATGGTTTCTGTTTTGGTCCCTTGAAACATCTTGAGGGCCATGCACACGGGTGATGCCCCAGAGATGGTCCGAGATCAGGAAGGTTAACCCTCTCTGTGCCACAAGGGACTGTACCCTCATTATCCTCCCTCACCTTGTCCCCACATTTGCCCCTCCCTCACCTTTTTTGCTAGGAATTGTATTACATGTAATACAATATATATGGGGTGTGTCTGTGCTCAGGAACTTTACTGTCAACAACTTGTATCCCAGCTGTTCTGCAGTAGTTAAGGGGTGTGGGGGTCACTGCCGCATAAATGTCAACTTCAATGGAGAACAAGCAGAGGCTGTACAGGGCTGGTCCCACGAGTCTTTGGTGGAAACTATCAGCACCTGAAAGGGGCGTGGCCAGGCCTCCCGGAGCAGCCTTCTGGACTAGCCCAGGTGCAGACCTAGCGTCCGCGCGGCAAGTGCTGTGCTGAGCCCCGAACAGCAAGGGATTGAGATCCTTTCTCGTGGAGTGTGGCGCTCACTGGGGGACATGAGACCTGCACACAAACCCTCCTAACCTGAGAGGCAGAGGCCTAAACCAGGGGACCTCTGTGCCCAGCTGCGTGCTGTGGGCAGCTCCAGGCACAAGTCATGTGGTTCCTGTTGGAGGAACTGATGGCCTGTGAGGAGGGGTCCTCTCCACCACTCCCCTCCCTCCTTAACATGTTCCCCAACCCTGAGGGCCACTGCCACTCCCACCAGCGACAGGACACGAGTGCAGGAAGTCAGAAAGTTCCGTGAGCACTCAGCCTTGCCAATCCAGGTTTGGATTCCCCTGGCTGCCTGGGCATAGCCCCAGAGCCATGGGCCCGGCTGGCCATTGGCTTCGTCTACTATCACCCACGTCTTGGGGCAGAGCCAAGAGTGGGCAGAACTCAGACTCAGCCAACATTAAGCAGCCTCCCCCCTTCTCTCTGCCCCAAACCTTGTCTGTTCTAGATCAGACAGGCTGGCGACTGTCCCTCTGTACTCCCTGGGGCTCCAGGCCACCTTTCCTAACTAAGTCTTGGGATTTCAAGATGTGGGGACCTTCAGGGTGTGGTTCCTTGTTTTTCTAAAACAATGACGCCTCCTTCCCTTCTTTCTCTCTTACTCATTGAGACATATAGACAAAGACCCACTTGCTAACTGGCCAATCCGTAGTCCGAGTTCTCAGCAAGAGACCATATGTCCAGGCTTGGGAGCAGCGAAGGTGACGGAGTAGGGCAGTTAATCACGGAAGTTCTGAATCAGGAAGACCTGGGTTCAAATCCAGGCTCTGCCACTCACACACTGTGTAATACTGGGCAAGTTACTTAACTTCCCTGAGCCTGTTTCCTTGTCTGTAAAATGGGGTGGAGTTGTGGTGAGGATTAAAGTAGATCATACACACGGAGGGCCTACCAGCCTTCATCAGTAGAGGTGGCCGTGCTTCTATGACCCACAAGCAGCCCAGCTCACCTTCTGCTTCCTTCCCTGCAGGTTCTCAGATCGATGACCACGTTCCAAAGCGAGCTTCTGCTCGGATCCTCGCTCCCCCCGGAGGCAGGTCAAGCGGCATTTGGTAAAGGCACTGACCAGCCCCCCCACCCCAAGTGAGGACGCACCGCTGCCACCAGCCCGCACACCCTCCTGCCGCAGCTGCAGGGACAGGAGAGGCTGGGCTGGGCAGCTCACCACCTGAGGGGCCATTGGACCCAGGAGCCCTCCCCATGTCTGACACATGATTCACTGTGCTTCGAGCGACCCTAACAGGCACTTTGAGATGTGTTCCTCCTGCTGCAGTCTTTTCCTGCCCTGGCCTCATGGGGCCCAGGAAGCCCACACTATGCACAGAGCCCAACGCATAGAGCCCGGCCCAGTCCCTCCTCTCACACCTGCCTCCGCGTGCTGGCTTCAGGAAAGCCCAGACTTGAGTGCCCTGCCCCTGGCTGACCCGCCAGTTGTCCAGAGCACTTTAGCAGATGTGTTTTAAAAGGACTCCTTTCCCCACCCCCTTAGGCCCCGTGGTCACCTCTCTCAAGTTAGACAGGTGTTAGCTGCCCAGCCATGCCCAGAATGTCCTGTTTTTCCTGACTCAACTCTGACCCTGTGTGGATGTGGTTGGGACACCCTGGGTGTGGGTGTGGTTGGGACACTCTGCGTCCTTGGCCAGCTTCTTCTTCTCCCCACCCCGCCCTCTGGGAATCACACCCAGAAGGGCTAGCTGGGCGGGACACGAGGCTGGTGCCAGGCGCGTGTACATGATTTTGTTTTGCACGTTTGGTTTGCGCAGTGGTTTGGTTTGACTTGTTTGTGCATCCTGTGAAAAATAACGGTGCTTTGTGTCATAGCATAGCATAGAAACAGGAGTAGATGTGGACCTTAGGAGATGCTGCACTCCACCAACCAGACAGCCCAGGGAACGGGTGGGGTGGGTGCTACACTTACAGACCCTTCTTCTTGCCATATGGAGTCTTCCAGGCTGCCACAGGCCCTGTCCCAGGGCCTATTCCCATCCCTTCCCCTCCTGGTCTTCTTCCCTACATTCTGCGAGGGTGCTGGGATGCTGGCCCTGGAGATGTTTGGGGAGCAAGAAGGCCTTTTCCCATCTCTGGCCGCAGTAACACCCCCAAACACCCAGCTTCCTGTAAACTCCCCCTGCTGGACAGAGGCCTGGCTGCTCCTCCTATGTGATAGGCAAGAGGCCTGATGTCTACTAAGAGAGGGGGAGCGGGACTAGGGGGAGTGGGCTAGCTAGGTACCAGGGAAGGAGACCAGGCCAGCAGGACCTGACTGTGGGCCCGCGTTGCTGCGCAGATGCTCTAGTCTCCTGTGGACAGCACCATGCCCGCACCGGCTGTGGCCTCCATCTCCTCCCACGTCCAGCTGGGCCCTCCCTGCCTCCTAAGTTCCAGGTTTCCGTGGAAACTAGAAGTTGGGTGATCTCCATCCACCCTGAGTGGACTGGGAAGTGACCCAGCCGCCTGCCCTCGTTAAGCCTTGTCCTCCCCTCCGGGAAGTGATTTCATGTTGCACATTCAGTTTGAGCACCCCAGGCTGTGCGTGGCTCCTGGACTCTTGGGCTAGGGTCATACCCTGTACATTTCTATCATGTTTTCAAAGCACTTCCATAGACAAGCTCTCAAATGCTTCTCACAACAGAGCATGAATTATTCTCTCCATTTAAAAGATGAAGCCCAGAAAAGTTAGGCCTTCTGACCCAGAAGTGTCCATGACTACCCTTAAGAGCTTGGCTGTCTACCCCAGCTGTGGAAAGGAAGAGTGGGGTGATGTCCCTCGTAGATCCCACCAAGTTTACCAGTTAGAAGACTTGCTCCCCGGGTAGGCGTTTTGCTTTGTTTTGCACAGGTAGGTAGGTTGTTGTCATGAACAAGATAATGCATATCCACTGTTCGGGCCAGAACTAGTTGCACGTGGGCGGTTTGCCATGTGGTCTGAGCTGCCTCCACATCCTCATTTGTCCCTTCATGCTCATCTTCCTCACTTAGGGGCTGAGATGACAGAGACCGTAACCCAGGGAACCGAGGCAGCAAAGGCTCTCATGGAGGGTGGCAGCCATGGGAACAGAGATCTGGGCCTGGGAAACCCTGGGAAACCATGATGCGGACCCCTTGGTACAGTGCACATCATCTTGATGTCTTTCAGCCCTTGCTGGGTCATGGGCCTTGGGCAGATGCCAAAGAGCCAAGCAGTGTGGTGGCCCATGGGCAGAGTATCCCTGCTTGGGCCAGGAAAGCTTTACCTTCTCTGAGTGCCTCCACCTGAGAGATGCACGGCCTAGGGCTCTGGGAGACCACATCTTAGAGTGGTCCACCGTAGGCCTCCCACTTCACCCACTCCTGATCCTTACATAGACCCCACCCTTGCCCAGGAGCTTCTAGAGGAAAATCAGAAGGAGGTTCAAGGAACCAAATAAATGATCAGCCCCCACCACCTGCTCCTTGCCCCTGTGCAGAACTCCAGCCAGCTCCGTCACCAACCCCACTGGCTCCTGGTTGCACTGAATGCAGCTCTCAAACTGGTCTTGTACTTGCTGAATAAATACTGTTGTTCTTGCCTTAGCTGCTCTCTAGATTTGTGGGGTTAAGTTACAGAAAATTGTGCTACTGTGTGTGTGCGTGTGTGTGTGTGTGTAGTGCTAGGAGTCCACAGTAGGTCTCTGTCAAGCCAATGCCGTGATGAGGGCTTTTCCAGTACTGACCCAGAAACCACAGAACCATGCGGAAACCCAAACGCCCCTCCAGCTGCCCGGGCGGCAGGCACAGCCTGGGATTGGGATGGAGCCTCCAGCACCCCAGCAGCCAAGTGATTTCCTCACTCCTCTGTAAAAGTCATGGTGCTAAGATTGTGTCAACTCCCAAGCCAACACATGGTCCTGTGCTTTGGCCACCCATTTGAGGCAAAAACAAAACAGCCCGACACATTGTGTTCTGGTGCAGGTTTGTATTAAACTGTAGCTACTTCTCACTTGGTCTTGGGTGTGTTTCTTCGAGAAGGGGGGTTGGCAGAGGACTTCCTCGCTGGTGGCCGGGGTAAAGCTAAAGTCGCGAAGAAGGTGGCTTCGGTTTTCACTCACGTTGGCAGGTGGAAGCTTACTGGGAGGCCTGAGCAGGGTCTGCAGATATGAAAATGTTGAGATCCCGGCTGGTGTGGCTCAGTGGTTGAGCGTCAACCCATGCACCAAAAGGTCGCCGGTTCAATTCCTGGTCAGGGCACATGCCCAGGTTGTGGGCCAAATCCCCAGTGGGGGACATGCAGGAGGCAGCCAGTCGATGTTCTCTCTCATCAATGTTTCTATCTCTCTCTCCTTCTCTAAAATCAATAAAGAAAAAACATGTTGAGAAATGGGAGCCTCAGTGGCCCAACAGCTAGCAGTCAGTTTGTCTCCAGGTGGGAACAAGACCAAGGTTTGTGGTACCAAATTTCCCAGGACACGGTTGCCGAGTTATCTGAGACAGGCAATTGGAGGAAAATTAGATATAAAAGGGGGAAAAACAGACCTCCCCTACCTCCCCTTTGTCACCTATTCTCTTGGCTACCATTTCGGGAACCCTCTTCACACAGTGGAACCCTCAGCTGATGGGACTCCAGCCTTGTAAAAACCACATGACAAAAGGCTGTCCCAAGGCCAGTGTGTCTGAAGGATCTTCAGGCTGTTCTCTGGCTCCCCAGAACCTCGCCTTTGGGTTGGCCTCCTGTCCCCACAAACTCCATCCTCCGGCATCAGGACTCCTGCCTGCTCTCCAGGTCTCAGCCAGATGTTCACAGGAACGATCTGCTCAGTTTCCCACTAAAGCATGAGTGAAACGGCTGCGTCCAGTACTGTGGAGTCACTTGTACTTATTTCTAAGCCCCCAAAGACAAAAGCCATTAAATGAGGGGATTTTAGGTAGTGTGGGGGAAATGGTTGGCAGCAGGGGCCCTTTCCCAGCTCTCATCAGATAAGGACCCTTCCTGCTAGTAAGGCAGGCCGGGGGCGCTGCGGTGAGGACAGCACTCTGGATCACAGTGAGATGGGCTGTGTGCACAAGCTCGAGGGTTTCTGAGCCGATGGAGACACCAGTACCTGGTGTGCAGAACGCTGAGTCCCTGGGATGGTACTGGGCCAAAGTGTCTGTTACCCTATCTTCCCATAACATGGGAGCACACCAGGATTCGATGAACTGCCAAAAGTCCATTGTGTTTGGATGAAGAATGGCATGCATAGTCTCAGATGGCTTATAGAGAAAAAAATAAAAGGTACCCAGGAAGACACTGGATGTCTTCGTATGTACGTAATCATGGAGAAACAAAAGTCCACAGACAGTAAAATAAGGCTTGATCAATGATAAGAACCTGCATTTGGGGAAACCTGAACCAGCCAGCAGCTAAGCAACCATTACCCTCAATTTCTTCACTTAGAATTACAGGATGACTTATATACAGGTCCAACCTAACACTAAGAAGTACCTTGTAGTTGAAGGAGGAAGAGTCTCCTGACACCCCAGGTAGGAAGAAAGAAACCTCATGATACACGTGGAGGGTAGACCTTACATTCCTAGGTTAATAAAAAGCTACTTGAGCCCTGGCTGGTGTGCTCAGTGGGTTGGAGCATCGTCCCATACACACGGGAGGCAACTGATCTCTCTCTCAATAAATAAATAAACATATCCTTGGGTGAGGATTTTTTTTAAAAACCTATTTGACAGTATTACAGATCATACATTTGAAGAGCTCTCAGTACTTTTCCAGTAAAATGTTAAAAGATCTAACGTTTTGTTGACACTTGATACTGTCCTATGATGGAAGTTGAGTCTTCACTTTCTTCCCCTTGTGTGTTTACAGACCACACATTTATACCTAAAGGAGTCTTGTCCTGGTTTGCCCAGGACAACCCTGGTTTAAGTCTATTGCCCCAGGATAATTATTAATAGTCCACCTTTCACTTTCAAATAGTCCTGGTCTGGATAATAAATTATACAGTCACCTTACGTGCGCATATATATTCATTAGACTGTTAATATGCCTGTCCAGGAGTTAAAATTTTCCATCACAGAGAGATGGAGGACAGTGTACAGTGGGAGGTGGGGGAAAATGGGTCCTTTGGGAGTGGGTGGGGACAAGGGTTTCCTGTGACCAGCCCTGAGTCATAGGTCTCAGTGGCTGTGGATACAGCAGAGTGGTGACCTGATGACTGTCACGTCTCAATTCCTTAACAATCAAAAGTATAGGCTTTCTTCTCTGACCTGTTAGTGGTTAGAGTGTCAGCCCGTGGACTGAAGGGTCGCGGGTTCAATTCCCAGTCAGGGGCATGTACCTGGGCTGTGGGTTTGCTCCCCACCCCAGTCAGGGCTGTGTGGGAGGCAACCAGTTGAGGTGTCTATCTCACATCAATGTTGTTTTTTTTTCCCTCCCTCCCTCCCTTCCACTCTATCTAAAATCAATGGGAAAATATCCTTGGGTGAGGATTAAAAAAAAAAAAAAAAAGTACAGGCTTTCTTATATCCATGGGTGTAAACAAAGACCCTCTCCAGGAATTGCCTCATGGCCAGCAGAGGAGGAGGGGGCTTCTTAGAACCCTGGAAGGGGAAAGACGAAAACCTCTTGATACTCAGTTGGGGAAGGAGAGTGGACGTTACGATTATAACCAAAATTTGAAAAATCTATTTGAAAGAGTAACAAAATATATGTCTGTAAAGGGTCATGGTGTTTGTCCAGGAAAATACTAAGGATGTATCTTTTTTCTCAATTCAAATGCTTTACTTTGAGTGAAACAGGTATACCATAAAATGCAGTTTCCCGTTCTGCATGTAAGGAGTTTGGAAGTCTCTACTCCATCCTAACAACAAGCAAAAAACTGAACAGACTGAAAAAAATGAACAATGATTCTTGGATCCATAAGAGAGGGGAGAACACAGCAAACCACTACCCCAAGATTAGAGAGAGAGACAGGCAAATAAAGTTGGAAGGATCACACTTCCTGATTTTGAAAGCTGCTATGAAGCAACAGTGATAAGGGTAGACATACAGATTAATTGAATAGAATTGAAAGTACACTTTAAAAAAAACTAAAAAAAGAAAAACGAAGTGTCTAAGGTCAACTTATTTTTTACCAAGATGCCAAGATAATTTAATGGGTAAAAATAATGTTTTCAGCAAATGATAGTTAGACAACTAGATATCTACCTGCAAAAGAATGAAATTGGAACACTACCTCAAACCATATATAAAAATTAACTCAAAATGGATCAAAGACTTACACGTGAGAGCTAAAACTATAAAACTTCTTAGAAAAAAACATAGGAGTAAATCTTCATGACCTTGGATTTGGCAGTGAATTCATAGATATGACAGTAAAACATAAGCAACAACAACAAAAAATAGATCAATTTGACTTCATCAAAATTTACAACATTTTGTGCTTCAAAGAAAACTATTAAGAAAGTGAAGTGACAACCCACAAAATGGGAGAAAATATTTGCAAGTCACAGATCTGATAAGAGATTTGTATCTGGAATATATAAACAACTCTTATGACTCAATAATAAAACGATAAATAACTCCATTAAAAATGGGCAAAAGATCTGAATAGACATTTCTCCAAAGAAGATACAAGCCCACGAACAAAGCTCAACATCATTAGTCTTTAGGAAGATGCGAATCAAAACCACAATGAGATTTCACTTCACACCCACTAGGACGGTGATAATGGAAAAGACAGATAAGAACAAATGTTAGCAACGACGTGGAAAATTGGGTTCAATTTCCGATCAGGGCACATACAAGAATCAACCAACGAATGCATAAATAAGTGGAACAACAAATTGATCTATCTATCTATCTATCTATCTATCTATCTATCTATCTATCTATCTATCTCTCATAAAAACAAAATTCCAGGAAGGTGTATCTTCTCCTGCCTGTCTCCAGACTGGCCTCCTCTTCTACCCTGTTTCTTCCTTGTTTGGCCTTTCTTTGCTCCCCAAAGTCCTGGTTCCCTGAGATGGCCCCTGACCACAGTACTACCCATAAAGGCCTCCAGATGGCGCTTTAAGCTCATCAGTGGCCACTGCTTCGGTTTAAAGATGCCAAAGCTGACCTAATTTGGGCAAACAGGCAAGGCCCAAGAAAAGCACGTATATCTAGAGTACCATGGCCTCAATCCCAGCCCCCCAGAGCAGCTCAGGATCAGGTCCTTCTGGAGTGTGAATGAGGGGCCATAGCAGCCTTTCTTGTACCAGGAGAATCCCTGGGGGAGTTGTCCCTTGCAAGGCCAGTCTCAGGGTTTAGGTTAAGGTTGTCAAATTGAGCAAATAAAAATATAGGATGCTCTATTAAATTTGAATTTCAGATAACAAATAAATTTTAGTATTTTAAGTATAGGTATGTCTCAAATAGTGTCTGTCATACTGAAAAAATTGTTGATTATCTGAAATTTAAATTTTGTATTTATCTGAAGACTCTAGGTTTACTTGTATGAGTTTTCCACCTTCCATTTAATGTATGTGGATGGAGTATCTGCCAGGCATGTGTTAGACAGTACAAAAATAAATCAAGTGCAGCTCCTGCATTTAGAGATTAGTTTGGGGAAAAGACATATTGACAAACAATTATAGTATAGAAAGTGTAGGAAGCATGGGCTAATGGAAGAAGTTTGGATTTTGGTGTTGGCTTTAGGTTCAAACCCTGCTTCTGATGTTCACTCGTTGTGTGACCTTAGGCAAGTGAGTTAACCTCTCGGGGCCTCTGCTTTTTATTGTGAAAATGGAAATGATACCAACCTCCAGAGACGACCAGGGAGGTTATAGGAAATGGTATGCATTTCATGCCTGGCTGTAGTAGGAGCTGAATAAATGCTAGTTTCCCCTTTATGAATGAGAAATAGTGAGAGACAGACAACTAAAAGTGCCACGGAGGCAATGAACTTTACCGGTTTTGGGAAGGTCTATACACAGACTGTAACACTTCACTTTATAAATAAAAATACTAGCCCTGGCCGGTTTGGCTCAGCGGTTAGAGCATCAGCCTGCGGCCCAGAGAGATCTGGGTTCGGTTCCCACTAAGGGCACGTACCTCGGTTGCAGTTTGTCCCCGGCCCCTGGTTGGATCGTGCGGGAGGCATCCACTCGATGTGTCCCTTTCACGTTGATGTTTTTCTCTCTCTCTCTCTCTCTCTCTCTCTCTTTCTCTCTTCCTCTCTCTCTCTCCCACTCTATCTGAACAAAAAATGGAAAAATGTCCTCGGGTGAGGATATAAATAAATAAAAATACCAGCTGATACTGTTTATTGAACGCCCACAACATACCAAGTGTTGTCCTAAGCACCCGATAAACATGATTCCATTTCATCCTTATATTAACCTCTGAGGTTTTTACTATTATTATTCTCACTTTACAGAGGAAGAAACTGAGTTAAATAGCACTCCATAGAGCTAGCGAGTGGCAGACTTACATCAACTCAAGTCCATGTAGCTCCCTAACCCATGCTTCTAACCTCTGTCTGATGCTGCCTTTGCATGAATTGGCCTCGGTGTTTGAGTAGGTGATCACTAGGGGAAGGCACAACTTGTGCCCATTGAGCAGCAGGAACAGCTGATGCTGATGCAAAAGCTGAGAGGGGTGAAAGAGAAGAGTCCTGGAACCCTGAGGCCACCTCTCACTCATCCAACTTAATCCAAGCCTTTACCATCCCCCTCATCACCGAGATGGGTGTCTTCCACCAAAAGCAGGGTAAGGTCTTGCAATCAAAGCCACTGGCCTAGAGTTGCTGTTCATTCTGGATACAGTAGGCCATTAATATCCACAGGAGGTTTGTCTTAAGACCTTTGCAAATTCTAAATTTGCATATTTGCTCCTATATAATATATTTTTCCAATCCTCACCCGAGGACAATTTTTTTCTATTTATCTTCAGATAGAGTGGGAGGGAGGGAGAGAGAGGGACTCATTGGTCCGCGGGCTGAAGCTCCAACCACTGAGCCAAACTGGCCAGGGCTGCTCCTATATAATGTAACAGGGTATAACTGAGAGGAAAAATCAAGTGACCTCTTAACCCTAAGGAGAGTTTCAGTTATTAATATTGATAGTTACCATTTATTGGGTATTTGCTGTGAATCAGGCACTGTAAGGCATTTTTCATATATTAACTCATTTAACCATCACAACACATGAGAAAAACCAAGGCCAGCCCTGGCCAGTTTAGCTCAGTGGTTAGAGTGTCGGACTGTGGACCAAAGAGTTGTGGGTTCAATTCCAATCAAGGGCACATACCTCGGTTGCGGTTCGTCCTGGTGGTGCAGGAGGCAACCAGTTGATGTGTCCCTCTCATATGGATGTTTCTCTCTCTCTCTCTCTCTCTCTCTCTCTCTCTCTCTCTCTCTCTCTATCTCTCTCTCTCTCTCTCTCTCTCTCTCTCTCTCTCCCTCCCTCCCTCCTTCCCTCACACTCTATCTGAAGATAAATAGAAAAATATCCTTGGGTGAAGATTAAAAAACAAACAGAAAACCGAGGCCTAAGGTCAAATTTGGAGGGTTAGATCCAATCTCTAGATAAGGACTCATCCCTCTGCAAGTTGTGTGATTAAAATTCATTCCTCAGCAAAATTCCATATTGCTTACATGGGTCTTTAGAAACTTTAAAACCATGTCAAGGGTTTCCTATATGTAAGAATCAGTCCTATTTGAGTGCCCTGTTCCACATTTAGCTACTTTCAAATGAATAATGAACACTGTTGGTAACAATTACCAGCATCTCAGCTCCTCCCTGCCTCCACCTCTCACCCAGGCAGGACTGCCCTGTGTGTTTCAATCTAAAATCTAAACCCTCCCAGCCAGAGTTAACTCACTTTCTTATACCCCCTCCACCACCTGGCTTCACCAGTCACCCTGGGAAACGTGCAGAAAGGTCAGATTGTTTTTAACTTGCTTGGCTGTCCCATGTGAGGTGCTAACACACAGGTAAGTAAGATATATTCTTTGAGTGTGAGGACCTCTAGTGGGAAGAGATGTGAACAGCATGGTGGTGCTAGGCAATGGGGGACCAGGTAAAGAACATGCCTGGTACCAAAGAGAACGTGTCAACTCTGCGGGAGGCCCATGATGTTGTCACAGAGGAGATGGCACTAAAGCTGGCTTTGGAGAAGGAATAGGCGTTTTCCCAATGAAGGGAGAGACTCCAAGCAGGTGAACCCCGTCAGGCAGGCTCAGCCATGAAACAGAACTGCTTGCTTGGTCAACTGCAAGGGTTTGCTCTTTGTGGCTGACATATGTGGCAAGAGGTAATGAGGTTGGGGGAATAAAAGGAATGCAGGTGAACTGGAAATGGTTAGAAGAGGCCAGATTATAACAGAGCTTGCCCACCATGTAAAGGAGTCTTATCCTTTAAGCCAGTATTTCTCAAACTTTCCACTAAAGTACCCCAAAAAGCAGTAAATAGTACAGGCATGGAGGTGTCTTGAGTTCAAACTCTCTTTAAAAAGTCTTATCTTTAGCCTTGGCTGGTTTGGCTCAGCAGTTAGAGCGTCAGCCTGCGGATCAAAGGGTCATGGGTTCAATTCCTGGTCAAGCGCACATACCTGTTGCAGGTTCAATCCCCAGCCCTGGTCTGAGTCATGTGGGAGGCAACCAATTGATGTGTCTCTCTCACACTGATGCCTCTCTCTCTCTCCCTTCCACTCTCTCTAATAATCAATGGAAAATATCCTCGGGTGAGGATTAACAAAACAAAACAAAAAAGTCATGTGATTCTTGCATTCTACTTTTCATCATGTCTATTTTAATATGTTTTAAATGTTTTCTTGAATCTCTGCATAAAATTAAGCTTCACTATTCCATGGCTACTCCACTCTGTTTCCTTACAGGGATCCCCATGCCTGGAAGTCACTTTAGCCAGTTTGAGAAGGGCAGCCATGGGATTTAAGCAGGGGAGTCACGTGATAAGATGTACCTTCTAGAAAGGGCCTTCTAGCGAAAATGTTCAGGATCAGTCAAACATGGGAGAAACTGGAGGCAGGCAGACCAGGTGTGAGGCTCTGCCATAATCCAGGCAAGAAAAGGTAAAGGTGATGGAGATAAAGAAGGGGAAAAGATCTGAGAGACATTTAAAAGTGTAATTGAAATATTGGAAAACTGTTTTGGTATATGGAGTTGGAGAGAAGACAAGGGTTAGGCTCACCCTTAGGCTTTTCTTAGATAGTGATGCCATTAACAATAATAAGGAATATAGGAAAGGTAGGTTTTAGGGGGCAGGGTAAGTAAGCTTACACCCACTGAGTCTGAGGTGTCTATGGGACATAGAGTTGGAAATATCAAGAGGGCAATTACATATACGGGTCTGACACTTGGAAGAACTGGTTGGAATGGAGATCCAGATCCAGAAGTCGTGGAGGTGTCTAGGCGAGATCACACATGGAGTATGAATAGAGGGAGTAGAAAATAAAATGAGATGGGGACCTTGGGATTCATCATCGTTTAAGGACAGATTTAGGGGGCAAGGGAGAATGAAAAAATTACAAAAAATCAGGAGGACCCATGGCTCCCTGGTGAATGGCTAATTCCAGGCTGGGACAGGGAAGGGACAAGAGGAGCCTGGAACATTTTGTGCCAGGAAGCAAGGAATGTTCAGAGAATGATAAGGACAAATCCAAAGGACATGGGAGCTTGAACATTCTTTCACTGGTCAAATCTGACAAATTGAGCATCAAAACAAATAATCATAGGGAAGAATTATAACCAGTTGGGGGTGGGGGTGGGATCCATGTCAACACTGAAATAAGTAAGTGGCTGTGAGTCCAAGCTCTAAACCAGGTCCTGGCAGCAATGCGTGCCTGGCTGGATTTTAGAACTGCTGTGAACCAGTAACTGCTGTGTGTGCCTTCTGTTTGTCTCCTTTTTGAAATGATGATGTCTGTAGCAATTATCCTATGTCTGTGCCACTAGTATATGCTAGGTGCATATGGGGCAAATGATGTGTCTCTTTTTCCCACAGGTCTTCATTTCAAGAGACTGGTACTCAAGGAGTTATATCCAAGGAACCGGACCTGAGAAGCCCTATCCACACTGGGACCTGAGTTAGATGATGAGATCCTGGCCTTCAAGTTGGTGCTGTTATGGGATAAGACTTGGGGGTCTTGAGCGAGGGGATAAATGTATTTTGCATTGAGTGGTGTGTGAATTGGTGTCATCAGAGGGTAGAGTGTGGCAGATCGTATTTTCCAAAGATGACGTCAATAATATCTCCCATCCACAAGCTCTCATGAATGTCCATGACTTGGACATTCCTCCCATTGAGAGGTGAGGTCTATGTTCCCTCCCCTTGATATTAAGTAGACTTTTGTGATTTTTTTCAACCAATAGGATATGGCAGAAGTGATGTCTGAAACTAAGTCATAAAAAGGGATGCCAGAACCATCCAGCTGAACTCTTCCTGAATTTCCATCCCACAGAAATGGAGATAATGAAATGATTGTTGTTTTAAACCACTATGTTGGAATGATTTATTTTGTAGTAATAGATAACTGGCACATGGCAAAATGTTAACCTGTGGAGAACCTAGGTGAGCGGTATGCAGGAATGGTCCTCTATCCCATGTGTGGTGACTGGGTGGGGCTATAAGGATCATAGTCTCTTCTCGGGATTCCTCAGGGTAGTCTGCACCACCCAAGTTTGTACCTACACCCATGGAACTGAGCTGGAACTTCAGAATAGACAAGCAAAGTAAACTGAGTCTAAAAATTTCCCATGTCTTTGTAGCACCCTGTAGATACTGTTAGGAACACCTTCAGTTCTCCAGGTCTGTGACTAAGAAAAAGTGTAGCATGGGTTTTCACTCTCCTAACCCCTTGATTTGTCCTGGGAATTGTCCTCTACAAGGAACTCTCTCCTTTCTGAGAGTTGCCTTGGATGGGAGGAGAGCATCTTGAGTCAGCATATGCTGTGTCCCTCTCATTTTTTACTCTATTTGTAATCAGCTGTCTTCTCCTTCTCCCCTGAGTCTATTGACACCAGTAGTCCTGGGATGGAATCTCTGGGAGCTAGACAGGGAGACATGGAATAGAATGCTAGCCTATGAATTCTTACTTCTGAGTCATTCGAAGAGAATGCAGCATTTCCAGCAGTTCAACAAGCCCAGCAAAATCCTGTGATGTTCACCAAGAGGGCTGGGTTAGGAGACGATAGAATGGTGAGGTGTGAAGATCTTACTGATTATAGAGGGTGGCAGGAGTCATGGAGGAGGCCAGTACCCAGTGAGGAAATTTACCTTAGTGGAAATATTTGGGATAGTGTAGAAGGGAGAGTATGTAGAGGTGAGGATTCAGGAAATAGAGAAGTGTCTCAATTAATAGATGACCAGAGTTTGGGCATTAAGATAGAGAGCTAAGGGAGTGAGAGAGTTATAATAGTAGCAATAATACTTAAAGATTAAATATGTGTAAAGATCATAAAGAAAATGTTTATTGAGACGCTGTGGCAATTAGGTCAGAGAAAGTGAGGAGAATGGAAATATTTTTTCTTTTTACCTTTGACCTCCTTCACCCATTTTTTTGGAGCCAAAGAAAACCTTTGAAGAATATTTGAAGAAAATCTTTGTCTTCACTTGATTCAATTACATAAACACTTATTGGAACTCCATAATGTGTTCCATTCTGTGCCTAGATGCTGAAGGAGCTGATAAGACAGAACTCCTGCCTACAAGGGGAGGAGACAGACATGTAAACCAAGGACAGTACTATAGAATGTGGGTACAGAGGTGACCTCAAGACATTCTTGGAAGTCAGGGCTGAGGACAGCAGAATCAGAAGTCATTTGCGCAAAAAACCAGAAAGGGGGTGAGCAGAGTGGAACCCTGGGCAGGGCACTGAGGGGTAACACTGTAACAGTAGGCATAGACAGGAAGAGGAGGGGTCTAAAACTGGGACGATCCATAAAAGCCGACTTGGAATAGAGAATTTGGGAATACCAATGAACATATCAAGGAGGGGGCTAGTGTGAGAAGGTAGAATCGGAACCAGCAAGTGGGCAAGATGAAAAAACAAGAATTGTTGACAAATGCATTGGGAGAGAACAATAAGGTTAATAAAAACTCAAGTGATATGTGTATAAACGATTTTCTTAGCTTGATTTAGGAGTAAAGGTATATAGACTTTCTGGTAGGAAATGATAAGGAATGTTTAATACAGGTAGGGGAAAATCGAATTTGGGGATTAGAGTAACAGGCTGTGATTGAAAACCATAAACCAAGAGTGGAGATAAAGCCTAGCCTAGCTCTCGTGTTGTTGAAAGGGAAGAAGTATTCTCCACGTTTTCCTTTGCAGTAGCTGTGAGACAGACAAGATTTCATCACTTGGCTACTATGGAATCAGGTGTAAATGGTTGTTCCTTCTGTGATCAGTTAGACTGGGTGGAGGAATTGTTACCCTGTTGCTAAGGAAAAAGGAAGGGGTTGTTTCCGGTTGCTATGGTGACAAAGTAAGAGCGTTCCCTCGGTACCGCGGTAAATTTATGAGGCTGGTTCTTCTCCTTGTTGTTATGGCAATCTAGAGGGACTGTTCTCGGCGCCCCTACCTCCCGCCACCGTTGCTATGACAAGGTGGAAGTAGGGACTGTCTTTTCCTCACCGCCTGGTTGCCTTGGAGATGGCGGGTGCCCTGGCCCCGCCCCGCTCGGACTGACAGCGGTGGCCGCATCGCGCCTGCGCAGTGCTCTCTTCCCCCGCAGTCTCTGTGCGTTGAAGCCGGAGACCTCGGCGGCCTCTACTAGGACCCTCCGCCCGGAGCCGCCGGCCGGAGCCGCAGCCTTAGCCGCAGAGCCCCCGCCGCCTGTCCCCTCCCCCGCCGCCTCCGCCGGAGCCGCCTCGCGCACTGTGAGTCCGGGCCGAGGCGACGGACGCCGTGGGGCTGAGTCAGCGGGAGGCCCGGGCCCGGGCTGGGGGAGGGGAACCGGGCTGCCCCCCTCGCCTCTCCATCTGCGCCCCCGCCCCCCAACCGCGTCTAACCCCCGCCCGCCTCCCTCCCTCCACCGCGCTCTCCGGGGCTCCCTGCGGCCACAACCGTCGGGCCTCCGCGAGCCACTCCCCCTCTCCTCCCTCCCTCCAGACCCACCTCGGGGGTCCTTCCCCACTGGACCGGCGCTACCGCACCTCCGCCCCGGACTGATTTTCCCCCAAACTGCCCCCCGTCAGCCCTGTTCCTTCTTACTCCTCTTGGGCCTGACATCTCCGGCCTCTCTGGTTTTCCCCGGTGCTATGCCAGAAAAGAGTGACAAGGGAGAGAGCGAGGGGAGACTTGGGGGAGGGGGGACAGTCTGCCTGCCCAAACCTTGGGGCCTCGGGTTTCTTACCCGCACGCTCCTTCCCTGGCTGGTGTGGGAAGCAGGTCTGGACAGTTCTAACTGGCTGCTGAGAGCTTGTGGGGCTTTCGGAATAGATTTTGCCGAGAAGGGTTCAGCTCCATCGTGATCAGCTACTGTTTAGTGACCACCCGCTAATGCACGGTGGCCTTCCTAGTGGGCTGAGTGTTGCCTTGGTGGGTGCTGTGGAGAGGGACTAGAGGGGGAAAGATTGCGCGTGGGAGCTAAAGTTCCAGTGCTTCCGGTGTGGTGTTGTGAAAGAGCATCTTGCAGTACTCTTTAAAATGCCTTTTTTTTAAAAAAAAATAATACAACCCTGGTATATTGTGAGGTTTGGGAACAGGCCTGATATCATCCATAGCAAGTGCTTACTGTTTGTATGTTGAGGGGTTGTGGCAGGACTTGATTTGTGATGCCTGTGAATTCCATGTGGTAACCAATTGGGTAATAGTGAGTTTTAACATAACATGTGCAAATTGGAAAGGCACTGAGGTTTCTCCATGGTATAGATCTGAGGCCTGTACCCCTGGCCTCCTGCAGCTGTGAGTCTTTGTGGGGGCTGTCACCTGATAGGGGTTCTAGCATATTTGGACGATTCCCTGGGTTATCTTTGCTACGGACCCACCTGCCCATCTTACATTCCCTGATCATGGAATAGAAGAAGATCCCAAAGTGTGTTTTTTCCCCCCAGCAGAAATAGAGCTGAAGTCAGAGTTGTTGCCCATAGCCAGAAGCTGTCTCAACAAACGTGCCTCAACTTGAGGGCTCCTAACTACTGTGTGTGCACCTCATTGCCAAGTTCTTTTTATTCTTTTTCTTTTTTCTGGCTTCCAAATTTCAGTGTACTGTTAGAAAATATGTGCAAATATCAGCCAGTTAAACTGTACATGAGGCTTTGGGTTTTTTTTTTACTCCAGGCTGCAAAAGAAGTAGATGGTTCACTCCTAAAAATCATGCTGAAGGACCCACTAATAAAGAGTTTCTGGGATTGCAAACAGTGAAAAATAATGATTTTGCTCCTTGACTTTGCTCAATCATGGCCTATTGGCAGCCTCCTCAGAGCCACTCCCCACCCCCATGCCCATCAGATTAGTTTACAGTAGCAAAGACGGCTGTCGCCCTAGTTTTAAACATAGAGATGGAGTTCAGGAAAACTACAGCCCCCATGCAGTAGTGCAGTTTCTTCTGTTTCGAATGCCAGTCTGGGGTTTGGCGGGATGCACCTGCCTGTGAGGCGATGGGAACTGTGGGGCCTGAGAGTTACATTCCTTCTGTGTGGTCCTCTCTGTGTCACATAGTGACACAAATACCCGGGCAGGGCAGGAGCAGACAGCTGTGCTGGAGAGCTGCTCCTCCTGGGTTGAGTGTATTTTGGGAATCAGCGATATTACTGGGGTGGAGGGTTGTGAATTAAGAAGCAAGAAAATGTGTCAAGGCTAGATAGATCAGGAGGGCGTGAGTAAAATGTTCCCTTTCCAATTTGCTGTGGGATAGTACATTTTCAGAGCATCACAGGGGTTTTTATATGGGTTAATTTGCCTTTGAAATCCATACCAGTGTTTTATGAGATAATGATAGATTGTCTTAAACTGCTACTGTTGGGAAACAGGACTAATACTTGTGTCTTACACATTGCCTATCCAGTTGTTATTGAATGTAATTGTTAAGATCAGGGAGAGGGACATTATTTGAACCAAGTTACACCTAAATCTGTGTAATCTGTGTTGTGGTTTTATAGCACTATATTTCCTTGCTTCTAAAAACATACCAGCAATTTACCAACACCTTTTAGGTAAAATAATTTAACACTACCAGATCAAAATATATACATTGTTCTAAGGTGCATCCTAATTTCAGGAACATCAAAACAGCCAGTAAGTGGCAAGACTTGAAGGAGGGATTTGTGTGTTTTAGGATTAAGAAAGACTGATATTTATAATATTCCTGGGTGTGTGATGATGCCATTACTGACTTAGCATCCTGAGAGTGCATGCATTGTGAGGACGGATTTCCTCAAGTCCTTCCCCAAGCCATGTATCTGAGATGATTAGCTGGAGTTAGGAATGGTAGTTGGCTACTGAAGAGAGGAAAGTTCCTATGTGGGAATCCAACCCAAGGTCTTAATATGGTACCTTCCAGAAGCTGAGTGAACTACCTGGAAGCAAATGTCTTATGAGTTGTACCTGAATTTAGCCAAGTAACATCTTTCAGAAGCTGAACAGAAAATATAATTTTTGTAAACCAGAATGCATCTGCCCTTATTTGTTTACAGACACATTTATAAAAATCTAAGACACATGGGTGTTAGAAGTGGAGGGGACTTCAAATGGTATAGTTCAATGTCCTCATTTCCAGATTTTGACATGAGACACTAAAAGTTAAGTGACTTGCCCAAGGTCACCCAACTAATGTAGCAAATATGTGAAAATGCTATAAACTATGCAAATAAACATTGGTGGTTATTAGTGGCTGAGTCAGGATTAGAACCCAAATTTCCAGACTAGAGCTATTCTACAATACCATGTTGTTTCATCCCTCATGTTTAATATTCCAGAGGGTTTTAATAAAAATAATTTAGTCATCTGTAATTAGCCCTGTAGACAAGGGCTTGTTTTATTGTCTGAGATGTTGCAAAGCCAGAGGAAATTCAGTGTTACACTGTCTAATTAAATATTTATTCTTGCCATCTTAGAAATAATAATTTTTCCTTACACATTTCAACTTCAGGAAGGTTGTTCTTTTTACAGTTTGCATCATCTAACATAAAGCGAATGTGAAGGTGGGTGTTTGACATCTTCTCAACTTCCTATCTGTAAGGCTGCTGCATTCCAGAAAGCAAAGTGGAGAGGGCTGAAAGGGGGCTCAGAGGAGAAGGAAGCTGGATTCTCTTCCAGCTCCCAGAATGTAACCTTCTGTAGTTTCTGGAAGCCATAGGGACTTCTAATCCCACCTTGGGAAAGTGAGGCAATCTGGCCTCTAGAAGAAGACAGACCTGAATTCAAACCCCAGTCCTCCAGTTTCTGACTGTGTGGTCTTGGGTGGGTTGTGAAACCTCTGAGTGCCAATTTCCTCACCTGCAATCCTGGAAATACTGTCGCTGTTTTACATGGTGGTTGTGAGGATTAAATGAAAGGAAGTATATAGAGTATCTGCTTAATAAGAGATAGAAAGCATTACTTTATATTACTAAAGTATAAAAAAAAGTAATGCTTTCAAAAATTTGTGATTTAAATCCATCTTGGACCCTCAATTCAGCAGCCCCCATCGCCTGGCAGCCCTCTTGGTGTGTTTGACATGCACAGAGAGAAGATTTGTCCCGTGAAGACCTGGCACTTGCAGTGTTATTTCAACTGCCAAAATAGGAGTATATGAAATGCCCCTTTGTCTCCATGTATTCAGCTGACCTGGTTATCTGAAAGACTGGCAGGGCAGGAGCAGTTGACTAGGAGAGCACAGGCTTGGTGTGTGTGTGCCTTGTGGGAGCGGTTGGTCCTCCAGTTGGGGAGGCCAGTCTGGGAAGTGATCTTAATTTGAAGTGGAAAAGCTGCTGAACTCTTGCTTGTGAGTAAAACTCACATGGCCTGCATCTACTTCCTCTACTATTAGAGGTGTGGCTTTAATCTGAGACTTTGCTCAGATCAGCTTCTGTGTCCAGGAGATCTAAGGGCCAGGGAAAGGAGCTATCCATCTTGGGAGGAAAACCTCCTCGCTAGTGAGCAGAGATAAAGGGAGGTCATTTTGGATGGCAGCAATTCCAGATGGGCTCAAGGCAGACTACCAAGTAATTAAGGAGCCAGGGCCATTCAGATGGGAGAACACAAATGCATTTAAATTCCTATAAATTTCATGATGGAAGAAAATACCCAGGGATAGCATCCAAAGACTGAAAACAGTAAACACAGTAGTGTTTACCTCTGAGAAGTAGGATTTGGTTGTGGAAGAGGGAAAGAGACTCAAAGGGAAACGTTTACTTTGTATATGCTTCTATATATGAATTATTACAAGAATCATGTATGCTTTTGCAATTCAATGAAGACCGATAGAATTGGTAGTGGTTGTTTTTCAGTAAATACATTTTGGTACAAAAGAAGCAGCTGTCTTTACTTGGAGCCTTCAATGCCTGGGGCAGATAGGGTTAGACTGCTTCCTTTGAGCAGGCCAAGCCAGTTTGCACCAAACCAGGCTCTAAGTGATGGCAGGACCCTCCAACGTGGCTGCTTCCCTGGCAGTCCAGCATACAGGTACATCACTGACCTCCTACCTCAGCACCTCTTCTAGTCTTCTCTTTTCCTTCTTGAGAATAGTCCCCTCCTTCTCTTTACTGGTTGAAGTAATCATTACTATTCTAATCAGCTGATTTAATTTTCAACTACTGATGAAAATGGCATCAGATCACATGAGCATATGGTCTTTATGAAAAATCTGTGCCTCTTAACATTAAGAGGGCTTGAAGTTTAAAGGAACCTCAGCTGAAATGCTGACACACTCTGTTACAGTAGCTGTGTTTTAGATCTGACCTGGCTATGATAGAGCACACCTTTCACACAGAGGTTTATTAAGTGCTTCTCTTAAGAATTACTGATAAACTATGACAACTTTATTAAGTATTGTTGAGCCTTTAATCATCTCATATTTTAAGTTGTGTTTCCTAGCCAGATGTCCTGTTTATTGTAGGAAGATGACACACCTATAATTTGGACACGTGCTCACTTACCCAGGAATTAGGATGGGTTATGCTGAGTAATCCACATTCCATCAGCCAATCTAACCTTTGGCCAAGAGTACAAATCTGTGTGACAGTTGGCCAAGGTTGGTGAGGCACCCTTTGGCCAGGGATGATTTTTCCTCTCTGTAGAGTTGATTGGCCAGTACTGGCCTAAGCCCTAGATATTGTTCTCACTAGCCTTTTGCCCTGCCAACTTGGCTAAACTAGCCAGGTGTTGTTACCCAACTTTTTAACATAATATCAGTGTTTTGCCCTCTGGACATTTCATTTGCCTGAAGTAAATAAGGACTTTGCCTATCTGAAGTGCATTGACTCCATGTAAGATTATTGTTTTCTTGAAACTATTTTCTATATATAGGAGATACATGCCACTGAGTGATATGTTTAAAATAACTGAGCAAGAATCTGTTCAGTAATTTTCACAATATATATCAAAAGCCTTGAAAGGACACATGTCCTTAGACCAGAAATAGTTATTTGAGGAATATTTAAAAACCAGAGGTGTCTATAAAAATACTTGCATAAGGATTTTTACTAATGCAACATTATTAATAATATCAAACACTTAACCAAAAGGGTCAACAATCAGGGATTGGTTAGGTTCATCTAGATAAAATATTGCACAGGCATTAACAATCCTTTAGAAGAATATTTATTAATATCAGAAACTTTTGCTATAATCAATGAAAAAAGCAGGATGTAAAATAGTATGTTAAGAATGATACCATTTTTGCCCGGCTGGTGTGGGTCAGTGGTTCAGCATCAACCTTCGCACCAAGAGGTCACCGGTTCATTCCTGGTCAGGGCACATGCCCAGGTTGTGGGCCCGATCCCCAGTGAGGGGCATGCAGGAGGCGGCCAATCAATGTTCTCTCTCATCGATGTTTCTATCTCTCTCTCCCTCTCCTTTCCTCTCTCTCTAAAAATCAATAAAGAAAAAATATTAAAAAAAAAAAAGAATGATGCCATTTTTATAAAGAAAAGTACGAAAAGGTACTAGCAGAGCATATGCCAAATTGTAAGCAATTATAGTTAAGTAATAGATTATAAGTGAATGTTTTTTTCATAATGCTTTTAAGTATTTTCCAAACTATTCTACATTAAGTAACTATAACTTTTATTACAATTTTTTAAACCAAAAAATGTGATTTATAGAATCCATGTAGTAGAGCAATCTCTAAGAATATCACATGGTATTTAATTTTTCATTATTATTTTGTTTCACTATTGTTATTAATAATAAAGACTTCTCAAAGTTTTTTTAAAAATATTTTTATTGATTTTTTTTTTTTTTTTTTAGATAGGAAAGGAGAGAGATAGAAACATCAATTGGCTGCCTCCTGAATGCCCCATACTGGGGATTGAGCCCACAACCTGGTCATGTGCCCTGACTGGGAATCCAACTGAGACCTCTCTGTCCATGGAGTGACACTCAATCCACTGAGCCACACTGGCTCGGAGGTGTTTCTTTAAATATCTACTTCATTTCCTTTTGGAGAGAGATTGTGCCTAAAGTAGTATTGTGTGGGCCTGTGACTTAAAGATAGCCTAGAAACTCCCAAGTCCATCCATCCAAACAGAGTTATCTATCTTGATTCAAAGGAGATGAACATGCAGGAGGCAGCCAATCAATGTTCTCTCTCATCAATGTTTCTGTCTCTCTCTCCCTCTCCCTTTCTCTCTCTCTCAAATCAATAGAGAAAAAAAAAAATTATGAACAGAAAGTATCTTAAGATAGTTTACTTTGTCTCTTAACTTTTGCTGTTTAAATTTATCAAAATTGCCCTGGCTGGTTTGGCTCAGCGGTTAGAGCATCGGCCTGCAGACCAGAGAGTCCCGGGTTCAGTTCCCGCTAAGGGCACGTACCTTGGTTACAGTTTGTCCCCGGCCCCGGTTGGGGTCGTGTGGGTGGCAACCAGTCGATGTGTCTCTCACGTCGATGTTTCTCTCCCTCTCTCTTCCTCCCTCTCTCCCTCCTGCTCTATCTGAAGATAAATGCAAAAATGTCCTTGGGTGAGGATTTAAAAATTTTTAATTTATCAAAATTTATCAGGTTTCGGTAAAAACCCTATATACCACAGGGCTGCTTGGGGTGGGGTTTCCTTCCCCATTTCTTCATATTCTCTGGATTCCCAGTTCCCCAGTGTCTCTGGGGCCTTCTTTGAGACTTTCATGTTTGGTGGTTGTGTACCTATCTGAACTATCTATTTTGAAAGACTGTGCCCAGGCAGAGGACCTAAGTAGACACCTCTCCAAACAGGACATACAAATGGCCAAGAGACATATGAAAAAAATGCTCAACGTCACTAATCATCAGAGAGATGCAAATTAAAACGACTATTAGGTATCACCTCACACCTGCCAGAATGGCCGCCATCAACAAATCATCAAACAACAAGTGCTGGCAAAGGTGTGGAGAAAAGGGGACTCTAGTACACTGCTAGTGGGAATGCAGACTGGTGCAGCTACTATGGAAAACAATATGGTGTTTCCTCAAAAAATTAAAAATTAAACTGCCATTTGACCCAGTGATCCCACTTCTAGGAATATATCCAAAGAGGCCTGAAACACCAATCAGAAAGGATATATGTACCCCTATGTTCATAGCAGCACTATTTACAATTGCTAAGATCTGGAAACAGCCCAAGTGTCCATTAATAGATGAGTGGATAAAAAAGCTGTGGTACATATACACAATGGAACACTATGCAGCTGTAAGAAAGAAAAATCTCTTATCCTTTGAGACGACATGGAGAGACCTGGAGAGTATTATGCTAAGCAAAATAAGCCAAGCAGAGAAAGACAAATGCCACATGATCTCACTTATTTGTGGAATATAATGAACAAAATAGACCCAGAGACATAGAAAGGAGTACGGTTCAGACTGATAAACCTCAGAGGAGGGGGTTGGGGGAGGATGAGATAAACCAAAGAACTTATATGCATTATGCATAACCAGTGAACATAGACAACAGGCCTTTGGGGGGGCAGGCAGGATCAGGAGGAGGATGTCGGCGAGGGGGAAGGAGAAACATCTATAACAAAAATAATTTAATTAATAAAATGAAATAAATATTAAATTAAAATTAAATTAAAAAAAAGAAAGACTGTGCCCAGGCCTGCTGCATCCTCCTTCCTCCCTTTGCCCTTGGGTGTGTTCTGACCAGCCATCAGCTCAGAGGCCCTTTTTCTTCCAGGGATAGAAAAGGTTGTGTGCCCGCCAGTGGCCACCTGATGGGCAGAAGCCCTCTGCAGGGACAGGCTGGGCAGCTCCCTCTCTACTACACCAGGTCCTGGAGCTGCTGATTGTGAAGGGAGAGGCTGGCCTGGCAGCTGTCCTCTCACCTCATCTTTCCCATCTACACACATTGTAGATTGCCTCGATGGCCCAGCCCAGTGGACTGATACCTGCCTTCTACAGTGGTGGCATCTGCCCAACTCCTAGCACTGGGGATCCGGGACTTAGAGTTGAGGGCCATTTGGCCTGTCACACAGCTCGACCTGTCATACAGCTCAGCTTCCGCTGTAATAGATGTTTGCTAAGCAGGATCTGCATCTTCTTCGAAATGGTTCTGACTACAAACACCTATCCCAGGTGGGGTGGAGGCCTTCCCTGCCACCTGGGAATGTTAGTGAATAAGTCTTTAGGTATGGCTGCTGGAGATGCTCCACCACTCCGAGAGAGTGACTGTAAGAGAAGCAGTCATCTTCTCTCAAGGGTGTTGTTATCCTGGTCACCTTGTAATTTAAATGGTGTTTTCTGACTGGTGAGAAATGAAATTTTATCTGCTCTGATTCAGCAAGATCATAGTTGGACTACTGTGTGTTGTACCATATGAAAAGGGCAGGCCTTGGACCTCTGGATGAAATGAAATATCTTTTCCCATAAGAGAAGTGTTTCACTGAAGGCTTATCTTCAGTGGTGTAATATGTGCTGTGTAGCCAGACTTTTCTGTAGCACCAGACGCTTAGCAGACAGCCACCCCTCCCCCCTTCCCTGCAGATTATTGCCACTTATCAGGGACTCTGATTTAGTCTCTGATTTGTTCTGATTTTAGATAGGTACTGTCCACAGCTGAAAGCCCCCAGTATAGGCATCCTATTAACACCTTTAAGTGACAGGACCACTGCTTAGTACAGAGATGTGTTATGTTAGCCCCAAAATAGCAAGGTGCATTGTTTTGAATCTTGATAAGACTTGTATTCCCCAGACAGTATAGTTTCCAGGTTTATAGGTTATTCATATAAATTTGTGTATTGTCTTCACAAGGCCTATTCTGCGTATACTCTCAATAAGTACTCTCCAAATCCTTTCTGGTTTGTATTCTTAATCACTATGGGATGTAAAAGAAATGAAATCCAACCCCCGTCCACGAGGAGATGGTAGTCTGGTTTGGAAGATAAGATGGATGTGTGGAATGATTAGTGTGTATGACATTAGATGTCAGTAACATATCTGTTGTGCTTTATTGTATAAGACAGTCTTTGCCCTTAAGAAGTTCAGCTGACATTCTAGCATGTGTGTTGGACACAAAATGATGTCATGACAACACAAGGGGATGGGAGCTCCAGCAGGGATGGGAAGGGGTGCTTTGGTAACCCAGAAGGAAGAGGGGCCCTGAGCCTGTGAGAACCAGGAAGACTTCAGAGAAGGATTCACACTGGAGCTGAGGGTGAGGCAGGATCCTGCCCACCAGAGGATAGATGAATGCCTAAGAGAGTCCAGGCAAAAGAAATGAAAAGAACAGTGTATTGTGTGTCATTGGTACTATAGAGTCTAATTCAAAAAGGATTCTGAGAGGAAAATAATCATTGTGAACTGGAGTAATTGGAAAAGACATCACAGAGGAAGCAGAACCTGAGCTTGCCTTGAACATGAGTAGACAGAACACCAGGGAGGGCTTTCCATGGGGCAAGGCACAGCATCCACAAAAGAACAGCGGGAATGTGTGTGAGGAGGACTGTAAGAAGGTTGCCTTACCAAATTGAGGGTGTGAGCTGGTTTTGAGTTTGGGACAACATTGGTGACATTAACCAGAAGTTAGGAAGTTAAAGAGACGGTTTGGAGATGAGTTTAGTTTTAGACATGGAGATCTAGATAGGGTGACAATTGGAGACATCTGAGTGGCTTGATCACATATAACCAGAAGCTGAGGATGAGGTTGGGATGGATATGGGAGTCAACAGAACAGGAGGGATGGCCTCCCTGAAAAGGGAGCCTGCCAGAGATCTTGGGTACAGAATACAAAGACCAGAGCTCCAAGAATAATCTTTGAAAATTGTCCATAATTAGGGAAAATGTGAAGAGATGTGGAGAAGTTAGGATGATTCAGCCGCAAGGGAAGAGAAGACATTGAGAGCTTCATTGCTACCAATTTAACTAAACTTAAGGATTTATCTAGAAGAAAATCATGATGATTGCTAACACTGTCAGTCCAGTAAAAACACTGGAGATGGAAGCTAGATTGCGTATGGTTAAGGGGGAAATCGGATAGAGAGAAAATAGAGGCAGTGTATGGTAACCAGACAACAGCAGCAGGGGAGGGGAGAAAAATAGTAACCAGAAGCAGTAGGATCACCTGGAGAGTATTATCCTAAGCGAAACAAACCAAGCAGAGAAAGACAAATATCACATGATCTCACTTATTTGTGGAATATAATGAACATAACAGTCTGAGGAACAGGGTAGACCCAGAGACGTGGAAGTAGAATACAGACTGACAACCCTCAGAAGAGGGGGTGGGGGGGAGGGAAGAGATAAACCACAGAACTTATATGCATGTACACATAACTGATGGACATGGACAACAATGCTGGGAATGGGGCGGGGGGGATGGGGAGGAGGGTGTCAATGGAGGGAAAAGGAGAAACATCTGTAACAAAAACAAATTAATAAAATAAAATAAAAATAAAAGAATAAAAAAATAAAGAGAAGCAGTAGGATCAAATTTCTTATTGGTATAAACAATTCTATTCATTATCAGCAAACATATATAAAATTGTAATAACTGTGATTTTTTGTTTATATATATTTGTGTGTATTAAAATATACTTCATCTGAAGATTTCTCTATATCAACATAATTCACATATTTGTCACTCCAAATATCCCTTACCTTCTCTGGTATCCCATCCTACCTACTGATACCAAAGTATGCTTAACCATCAATCTAGTATTGAGTAATTGGGGTATTTCCAACATTTTGCAAGTATAACTATCTCTGCTCTGAACATCACTGTACAAGTTGCTTTTTTTCTTTTGTGGGTTATTTCTTCAGGATATATCCCACAAAGTGGAATTACAGAGGCAGACGGTATACACAGTATTATTGCTTTTTATTGAAATGTAATAGACATATAACATTACATTGGTTTCAGGTGTACAGCATAATGATTTGATATTTGTATGAACTGTGAAATGATCACCACAATAAGTCTAGTTAACATCTATCACCACACATGGTTACCAACTTCTTTTTCTTGTGATGAGAACTTTTAAGATTTATTCTCTTAGCAACTTTCAAATATATAATACAGTATTGCTAACTGTGGTCACCATGATGTACATTATATCTCCAGGACTTATTTATTTTATAACTGGAAGTTTATACCTTTTGACCACTTCACCCATTTTGCCCCCCTACCCCACCCCACCCCACCCCAACCTCTGGCAACCACCATTCTTTTCTCTGTATCTATGAGTTTGGTTTTTTGAGTTTTGTGTTTTTTAGTTGATTGGTTGGTTGGTTTTAGATTCCACATAGGTGAGATCATATGGTATTTGTCTTTCTCTGACTTATTTCACTTAGCGTATATACCCTCAGGGTCTATCTGGGTTGTCACAAATGCCAAGATTTTCTTCTGGGTTTTTTGTGTGTTTTTTTTTTATCCTCACCTGAGAACATTTTTGAGAACAGTTTTTGCATTTTATCTTCAGGTAGAGCAGGAGGGAGAGAGTGGGGAAGAGAGAGAGAGAGCGAAACATCGATGTGAGAGACACATCGATCGGTAGCCACCCACACGACCCCAACTGGGGCGGGGGACAAACTGCAACTGAGGTACGCGCTCTTAGCAGAAACCGAACCCGGGACTCTCTGGTCCGTGGACTGACGCTCTAACCGCTGAGCAAAACTGGCCAGGGCTTATTTATTATTTTTTTAATTTATCTTTATTGTTGAAAGTATTACAGATATCCCCTTTTTTCTCCCACTGACCCTCTCCTCCCTGCTCCTGCCCCCACCCACCCCCTTCACCCCACTTATTGTCTTCTTTTTGTAACTGAATAATATTTACATATACATACATTTATATATTACATCTTCTTCATCCATTCACCCACCGATGAATACTTAGGTTGCTTCCATGTTGTTTTCAGTAGGCTCATACATTGTTCTCCATGGTGATCCAACCAACTTACAATTAGAGTAAGAGTTTGGTATTGACTTGGAGTGATTTCTGATAATAAGGAGAAAGGGGAAAAGAGTTGAGGAAAATAATCCAGGTGCAAGAGAGAAAGGGAGCAAATAGGAATGATCTTGAGGACACCAGGGAAGAGGTAACTTTGCAGGGGAGGGAAGGGTCCCTTCCTCTGAGACTGGTAGGAGTGGGTGTAGTTCTTTCTACCCCTGACTTGCAGGGTGACGGCCAAGGGGGATGACTGGAGTTCTTGCTAAGAAAAGACCTTTTCCACTTGCTGAGGTGGGGGGTGAGGTCTTAAAGGCCTGAATGAACCACTGTGAGAAATGAGCCTGGGCGTATGCGTGATGAATAAAAGTCTTGTTGCGCAGGGGTGAGGGCTGAGTTGGTCCCATGAATTCATAATGGGCTAAGTCTCTGAAGTCCTCTCGCCTGGAGAAGTAGCAGTGAGTGACGAAGCATCAGGATGGGGGCAGGGGGTTGCTTGGCATGTTTGGGGCAAGGTTCCTGAGGAGGCAGAATCTAACGTGACAGTGAAGCAGCTGGCCCTGGGGTCAGAGGTGGAGGGAAGCACTGCAAATCTAAGACAGGCGCTGGTTGTCAGTGGAATGAGGGGGCAGAGTAATTACAGGCTCCAGTGAGAACAAAAAGCTGGTTTGGAATATGAGGGATGCGCAGTACGGAGGTTATTGACAGAGAAAGATTGTAATTTAAAATTGGAGGAGAGGCTGTTCTTACTTTTAATTATTTACCTTTGTGTAATGTTTGGATTTTTTTTTTTTTTCACATGGGCATGTGTTAGCAATAACATTTTTAAACCAACAGTTAAAATCTCGGGAGTAGAGCTGTGCCTCCAGGGCGTGCCTGGATCACTTGGGGAAGTGAAGGTGGAGGAGGATCAGAGTCTGGCTGGATAAGGAATTAGAACTGGGAGATGTCTCTGCTTGTCAGCCAGTAGCTGCCGTGGTCACAGCTTGTCACTACAGAGCAGCACCTAACCACCAGCACCTAACCACCAGCCCTTGTCCGCCCACACACCTGTAAGGTTAAAACCTGAGGAGGCTGACCTTCCCTAGGATCGACAGTCATATTCCCACTGCTGTCGTGGAGGTCTGGCTGTTTCCAACTCTGACCAGCTGCCCTCCTGAGCCATTCCGCTCTGGCTCCTGTGAGTGAAGGTTCTTCTAGGCAGATAAAGGCCCTTGCCAGGAATGCAGTTTTGTGAGTGGAGTATGGGTTCTATTCCAGCCTCACTCATCCCCTCCTTGGGTGCTTCGTGCAGCATACAAACTGAGCAACTGTGTATAACAGCCCTGTTTCTCTTGCCTAAGTCCTGTGCCTCTTCTGACCCCTCTCCTCATGTCCTCCCAGATCATCCACTTTGACCCGGACCCTGACTGACAGCCTTGGTTGTGGCCTGTATTTCATTTGCAGGGCTCACATTACCTTCGTGCTGCACAACTGGAGCATTTGCACAGCTGAGCACGCACAGCAGTCAGGGGCTGGCAGCAGGGAACTGAGCAAGGTGGAAACACGTGGAAAGTCGGGTGCGGCATCAATAGAGGGTGATGGAAAAGCCGGGGCCAATACTCTGCATACTTTCCAGGCCCCTCGGCTGAGTCTAAGCCTTGCCGGGGCATTTTGTAAATGGCTTTTCATTAAAGCCAGGACTAAGCAGGAGTGTGGCTCCCTGCCAGTCCCTACCGGGAAGGAACAAACAGCTCGCAGTGCAGGCCTCACGCCAGGTGGGGTAGCAGCTAAGGTGCATTGTTTTGCGTGAAGAATTAAAAGAATTAAATGGGCTCTTTGTGAATGTAGCCTCCTGTCATTGTTCTTTTCTCTTTTCTCCTAGTCAGGCTAGGTGAGAATAATTAGCCCTTGGCACATAATTAGTAAAATGAAGAGGAAGACTACAACTGATAGGCTGCAGTACTTTAAAGAACCTTGAACTTATTTGGAGACTTGGGCTTGGAGTTAGTTATGTTGAACAAATCACATCTGTCCTTGATCCCCAGTTTCCTTTTCTGTAGAATGAGGAGTTCTTGTATATGCTGTTCCCTCTGCCTATCTTTCCAGCCTTTTTGGGCTAATTCTTCTTAACCTCACATGTCTTGGCTTAAGTGTCATTCCCTCAGGGAAGTGTTCCATGACCTGCACCCCAGTTTCACTCCAGGTTGAGGCCCCTGTGACAGGGTTTTCCATATTGTGTATCACAACCATTGGTTGGTTGTGAGATCGGTTTATTGGGTTGCAACCAGCATTTTTTAAACGAATAGACCAGAAAATATCAGAGTGTATCACTCACAATAAGGGTAAGAATTGTTTAATGAAACTTTTGTTTTATTATATAGGTCTGTATGTGTTGTGTGTGTATATATATTGGATTGTAATGTAGAGTGTATTTTTTACTATTAAGTTTGAAAGCCATTGCTTTCGAAACACTCTAGTCCTTCACTGGACGTTTTGGCCCAGCAGTAAAGTGTTGGCCCACAGACAGAAGGGTCGCAGGTTCAATTCCTGGTCAAGGGCACGTACCTGGGTTGCAGGTAGATCCCCGGCCCCAGCCGGGGCCCTGCGGGAGGCAGCCAATTGATGTCTCTCTCACATCAATGTTTCTGTCTTTCTCCCTCCCTCCCTTCCACTCTCTTTAAAAATCAATGGAAAAATATCCTCAGGTGAGGATTAAAAAACAAACCAAACACTCTAGTCCTATATTTGTCCTCTATTGCACTTAATGTGATTATAATTATGTATTTGTGTGTTTATTTTATTATTGATTATCTACTTCACTAGATAACAAGCTCTGTGAGTCAAGGACCAAGACTGGCTTACTCATCAATACAAATCCTAGAAATAGTTGAAGCTCAACAAATAATTGCTGAATGAGTGGATTTCTGAGGGGTATTTTGTTGTTGTCATCCTTAGTCTATGAAGTGGTTCCTAGGAGTAGATAGGACTGCAGTAGTGGACTAAAAAGCTCTCACATTCATCCCTAGTGGACAAGAGTACCAGAAAAGCAGTGCTTTGACTTCTCAGTCTCCAGGTTGGGAGGGGCACTGGAAGCCAGAAGGCCCACACCAGCTCCTCTCAGGAAATGGGAGAAGAGGATACCACTACTACTCCTACCCTATTCAGTAGGCCTCTATTAACTCAACTTGGGCAGAGTTAACTTTCCAGTAGGGCAGAGACAGGACTCAGACACTGAGCCCACCGCATAATCTGTTCTTACATAAGGAGGAAGTCAACTTTCGTAGTATAACCTCTCCCAAGGGCCCATTTCCTACTCTCCTGGGCATGGGCCACTAGATTCTGACCCAGAAGCCCACTGGGTCCCACAGGGAGACTCCAGAACTCCTCTGCTCCCTGCAGCACCTCACCCTGACTGCCAGCACTTCCAGAGAACTGGTCTACTTCCTGAGGTATCTTTCTGAACCTAGCCCATCTACCAATATGTAGAATGAGTACCCTGTGCCTTCCCAGATGTAACACACCTCTGACTGTAGCCCAGAGACTTTCCCATGGCCTGGAAGGCTCCATTAGCAAGACCTAGCCAGGCACTGCTCTGGCCCAAAGCTGTTCTCAGATGTACTAAAGGTCATGACTCAAGAGGACTTGTGCCTCTGGAGGGCACTGCGAACCCAATGGTAACACAGGCTTTGTCAGGAGTATTTAAGAAGGTCTCATTTACCCCTTCCTATTTAAAGTTCATCATTTGGCCCTGCCGGTGTGGGCATCATCCCATGGACTGAGAGGTCCCAGTTCGATCTCCAGTCAGGGCACATACCTGGGTTTCGGGCTCAATCCCCAGTGGGGGGGTGTGCAGGAGGCAGCCAATTAATGTATCTCTCTCACACCATTGTTCCTATCTCGCTCTAAAAAAAAATCAATAAAAACATTTATTTTTTTAAGTCCATCATTTGGAGTTCTGCCAGCATCTGGCTATTCTGTGGAAATTATGTTACTTGCTGCCTGGAGCAGATGACCTCTTTGGGAGGGATGAGGGAATAACTAGTTGTTTTAGAGCTCCCAGAACTGTTAGCTGAAATGTCTCAATTTATACATTGCTTTCAGCTTGATTTTCTGGAATTGACAGCCCCTTCTAGCAGCCTCTCCAAAGAGGCAGGCTGTCAGCTTTTTGAATGAAGCTCTCCCGTGTACCTAGGCTGCAGCTGGGTTGTTGAAGACAGGAGGTGAGCTGAGAGAAACGGCTGAGGAGCCTTTGCCGACAGGTTGTCCTTGAGTGGCAGCTGCCTCTCCCCTCCAGTCCCCACTCTATCGTGGGGATTTGGGGCTTGGAAGGAGATTCCTCAAATGGCTGCGAAGTCCTCAGTTGCTCCACTGGAGAACACTCTTGAGAGGTTTTGAGTCACTTGTCTTACCCCGGTAACCATACATCCTAATTTGCATCCATGCATTAGCTTTCCCATGAATTTAAAGAGATTATTCTCAAAAATCACTATTACCTTGCCTATGTTTTCAGAGAAACTTTTAAGAGCATTGTGTGTTTAACTAATGCCTCTAGTGTATAGTGATCATGAAAAAATCCTCTTTTGGATAACAAACGTAAGTCAAAATTGCCTTTTAAAATATTTTAAAAAAATTTTTTTTCTTTATTGATTTTAGAGAGAGAGGAAGGGAGAGGGAGAGAGAGATAGAAACATCGATGAGAGAGAACATCGATTGGCTGCCTCCTGCACGCCCCCCCACTGGGGATTTGGCCCACAACCTGGGCATGTGTCCTGGCTGGGAATCGAACCCATGACCTCTTGGTACATGGGTCGACGCTCAACCACTGAGCCACACCAGCCGGTCTTAAAAATACTTTAAACGTATAACATTACAGAAATGCATAAAGCAGAAAGTAGAAGTTTTCTATAACCTTGCCCCCCCCCCAAGAGAATCACTGCCACTATTTTGTTGAATGTTCCAAGTGTTTTTCTAGACACATACTAACATGATTTTTTCCTAAAAACATGGGCTCTTACTAGTTTTCATTTATAGAAAAACTGGAAAAGCTAGGAAAGAGTTAATGAGAACATGACATCAAGGCCTGGCTTAGATGGGCTTCAGTGCTGCCCGTCCCAAAGCAGCCCGAGGAAACATCCAGTCCAAATACAAGTGTGTGCTAGCATGGCCAGTGCAGCTTCCAGACCCTCTCCTGCCTCTCTCTCCACCAGATTACCAGCCCGAAGCCCCTCCGTTCAGAAAACCCGTTGCCACTGCTGTTTACTACGGTGAACATATTACTGCATTTTCTTCCAGTGTTTCACTAAATTAGAATCATATCCACTTAGGGTTTTTCCAGCAGTCATGTTCAAGTCCCAGTGCAAGATACATGTGGAAAGCACTTCCCATTGCCCAAGTAACATTATATTTGGTTTTGGTTTTGTCCCCAGTAGCACTATTTCCAAGACACTGAAATAACATGTCAGGGAACTTTGTTTTAAACTCACCCCTGGGAGATGCTTTTACTGTGCTAGTGGAGAAGATGAAACATGGGGGCAATGACTTAGCAGAATAAAACTCTGCCTTAGCCAGACTGACCTATAAGTGTCTAAATGCCCAGGATCACTGGCTTAACTGCCTAAGTTTACTGAAACATTTGGAAAAGAGAATGGACATCCCCAGATCCTGACTTCTTCCTTCTCCAGCCTGGGTATCAGCTGCTTAGTATTGTTTAAATAGATGTGCTTCAGCCCTGAGAGAGGTTAAGACATGTTGAAACTCTTTTCTCCTCTTTGGGGAAGGATGTTGGCCCTTAAGGTCAGACAGAGTCCCACTTGGGCCATCCTCCCAGTTCATGAGAGGTTTCACAATATTTTAGTTCTAGATTCTCTTCTCTACACCTTTCTTCATGTGCAAACACTTAGCCAAGGAGGGTTCTGACAGTGTAGATCTCATAAAAAGAACATGGCAGAAATAAACTTGGGAAGCCCACACCTCAGGTCTGACCCAGACAAGTGCCATGGCCACAGAACAATCAACATGACTCAGGGTGACGTTCACGAGTGAGAGAACAAAGAGGGACTCAGCTTAGAGAGTCCAAGGGAGAGGAGATAAGATCCATCTGTGTGTTAGTTTCCTATTGCCGCTGTAACAAATCACCACGAATTCAGTGGTTTAGAACAGCACAGATCTAGTATAAATAGTTCTGGAAGTCAGTAGTCCAAATCCTTGTCAGTGGGTATAGTGGGCTGAATTGGTAGCTCCCCAAAAGTCCTAAATCCCAGAACCTGTGACTATTACCATATATGACCCCCCAAAAAAGGATACAGTGTATTGCCTTCTGTGACAAAAGGTGTGATTAAGAATTTTAATAGGAGAGGCTTATCCTAGATTATCTGGATGGGCCCTAAGTGCAGTCAGGTGTATCCTTTTAAGAGGAAGGCAGAGGGAGTTTTGAAAGAGAAAAGAAAGAAACTGTGTGACCACATAGGCAGAGACTTGAGTGATATGATCACAAGCACAGAATGCCTGGAGCCACCAGAAACTAGAAAAGGCAATGAGCAGATTCCCCCAGAACCTTCAGAGGGAGTACAGCTCAGCCGACGCTTTGATTTTGAACTGGCCTCCAGAGCAGTGGGAGAATAAATTTTGTTGCATTAAGTCACCCAATTTGTGGTAGTTTGTTAAAGCAGCCACAGGAAACGAATGCAGTGGGCTAAAATCAAGGTGTCAGCAAGGCTATGCTGCTTCTGGAGGATCTAGGAGAAAATCTGTCTCCTTGCCTTTCCACCTCCTGGAGGCTGCCTGCATCCCTGGCTCGTGGTCCCTCATCACACCTCTCAGCTGCCGTCATCACATCCCTCTGAGCCTCCTGCTTCCCTCTTTTTTTAATCCTCACCCGAGGATACTTTTCTGTTCATCTTCAGGTAGAGAGAGGAAGAGAAAGGGAGAGAGAGAGAGAAACATCGACGTGAGAGGGACACATCAAGTGGTTGCCTCCCGCATGACCCCGACCAGGGCTGGGGACGAACCGCAACCTAGGTATGTGCCCTTGGCTGAAATCGAACCCGGGACTCATTGGTCTACGGGCTGACGCTCTACCGCTTAGCCAAACCGGCCAGGGCTCCTGCTTCCCCCTTATAAGGACCCTTATACATTAAGCCCACCTGGATAATCCAGGATAATTTTCCTATCACAAAATCCTGAATTTAATTACATCTTCAAAGCCCCTTTTACCATTTAAGGTAACATATTCAGAGATTCCAGGGATTACGACGTGGACACCTTTGGGGGCCCACCACAAGCTGTATAATCCTAACAGGTGTGGATAGGAATGGTGGATCTGTTCACCACATCCCCAAGCGTTCAAATTAGATGCTAGCCCTTGGAGTAAGAAAGGC
Organism: Tadarida brasiliensis; assembly: GCA_030848825.1. Classification (NCBI taxonomy): domain Eukaryota; kingdom Metazoa; phylum Chordata; class Mammalia; order Chiroptera; family Molossidae; genus Tadarida; species Tadarida brasiliensis. The sequence continues at coordinate 62,656,989 of CM061270.1, read as the reverse complement.
AGTATCAAAGGGAACACTTCTTCATGCAGAGGTAGGAAACATGAGATGCGTTACCCTCACAGGTTCTTCTAGGCAGAAAATGTAGAAGGGAGGTTCAGCTGTGCTAAAAAGGTAGGGTTATGAATGTGAGCTAGGCAAGGTGAAGTTCTCCCTTTAAGCTTTTGAGAAGATGAAGATGTGTACGGGGTGAGGGGTCTTGTACAGCACTCCCCTTTGGTGCTTATCAGATAGACTAAGCTGAGTGGGCCTTTAAGAGCATTTCATACAGCCATCAGTCATAAAGCTGGTGCCTGTGGAGACACAGCCCCTGGGATGAGCCAAAGAATGAGTCACAAAAAGCATCCCTGGAAAAAACAAAAACAAAATCATTATGAATATGTTAAAAAAAAAAAAAAAAGGTATACCTGGTGCTGGGATTAGAGGTAATGGGGCAAGTTCGTTGTACTTGGAGAGTTACGTACGGGGCATGTGGGAGATGTATGGCTCCCTTCATAAAAGATGGAAGTGGTTTGTGGGGTTGTTGGTCAGAAGGGACAGTGAGAAGCTGAAGAGCTACCATTTGAAACATATTTCCATTAAGAGGTAAGAACTCAGGAGGGAGTGACCCAGTAATAGTTGTTCTTGAAGGCAGATGAAATTACTTGAGGCAGTTTGACTCTATATCAAGACCATCAAAAGCAGAGTTCCCATTCTGCTTCTGCCTATCTCTCTAGCTCTGGGAAATAATAATTTCTTCCTCAGAAGTAAATAAAACTTCCTATTTGGAGAGGATGGAAATGCATTAATTATTAATATTTATTTTCATATTTACAGATGAAAGGCATGCTGACTTCAAAGAAGTAGAGTTGGGACTGGGAAAGAGAATTAATTCTCAACATTAAAATTATCTACTAGAAAACACTCATGCCTATTTTGGAAAAGTTTTTGATGGTTGAATATAAAGTTGGAGACTTTTAAAAAGAGATTTGACAGCCAATAAAGGGATCAGAGAAAAATCCATCAGGACAGAAATGTCTGTGTTCCTAGCCACTCAAACTCATTTCTAGGACAAGGCATTAGACAAAGGTGTCCTGCATGCTTGTGAAACGTGAGATGGCATGGTAAATGCTTTGGAACCTTGCCAAATTATTAATGGTGTAATTTTACTTCAGCTCCTCTTTTCGTAACACCAAGACCTGAAACTCCAATGAATGAATTTCACTTTAAAAACAAGCAGCTTGTTGGATACTGGCTCTAGTTTAGAGGATAAAACTCAAAGTAGGGAACAAAAAAGAACCCATCATCCTGGGGCCACCTCTCTTGACAATTCTACTCCCACATCCTAGGCAGGCAGGCCTGCTGAAGGCCAGGTTCTAATCACCAGGGCCATTGTTACATGGTGTGTCTCTTGGCCCGCTAGTCTGAGCGCCACAGTGATGTGGCATCAGTGTCTTTCACAAACCAACATCCTGACTTGGTGGAAGGGGGATACTCTTCCTGGACAATTTTTAATGCAAGGACATTCCAGCATCTCAGCAGTCTGTGATGGTGTGAGATAATATCTGTCTTGGTCTCTAGCTCTTTTTTTAAGTTTGCATATATGAGTATCACGAAAGAACACTGCATACACTTAGCTGCTTTTCATTATTTTTTTTCTTTATTGATTTTAGAGAGCAAGGAGAGATGGAAACACTGATGAGCGAGAACATCGATTGACCGCCTCCTGCATGCCCCCCACTGGGGACTTGGCCCACAACCTGGGCATGTGCCCTGACTGGGAATGGAACTGGTGATCTCTTGGTGCATGGGTCGACGCTTAACCACTGAGCCACACCGGCCAGGCCATTTAGCTGCTTTTTAAATGGTGTCCAAAGCCCAGCCGGTGTCTCAGTGGTTGAGCATCGACCCATGCACCAAGAGGTTGCGGGTTTGATTCCCAGTCAGGGGACATGCCCAGGTTGTGGGCCCAATCCCCAGTGGGGGGCATGCAGGAGGCGGCCAACCAATGTTCTCTCTCATCGATGTTTCTATCTCTCTCTCCCTCTCCTTTCCTCTCTCTCTAAAATCAATAGAGAAAAAAAAATGTTAACGGTGGCTGAAGAGTGGCTCTCTCTATGGAGCACGCCCATTCTTTCCCCCTCCTCCTCCCCCAGGCATGTTTTCCTTGCCTCTCTCTGTAACTTGTTTCCTGAGCCCATTTCTTCTATGGCTCACTTCTTCCTCTGTGACTTTCTAAATAAACTATCTCTTATATAAATAAATAAATGGTGGCAGAAGAAACCAGTTAACTAAGTGGTCATTAATAGCTGTGAGCCTTCATTGAAATTTTTTTCAGCATCCATATGGAAAGTCAGCATATTTCTTTATATTTGTTCCCCAAGTTGCTTTACTCTATCACGACATTCTGGAATCCAACCAGAAAGACTAAAGTGGTTGGAGATGAGGGAAAACTGCAATGTAAAAAAAAAAAAAAAATGCTTTCCCATGACTCAGCTTGATGCTGTTCAGGCCACTGACTTCTTAACAGTGATGGGAGCAGGTCAATAGGAAGTTAGCATGTGTTCTTTAGGGCAGGATGGTCTCAAGTGTGGTCCTACAACGGACTCACCAGGAAAGCCTGTGAAAATGCAGACTCCTGGCCCCAGTCCAGAACTGTCCCTCAAGGGGGTGGGCTCAGGGATCTGTGTTAGTGATGGACCAGTCAGGTGGTTCTTGTGCACCCTAAATTCTGAGAACCTCTGCTCTAAAGAGTGCTCCATCTTGAAGTACACGGATGAAGGTTCTTGGCTTGAAAGTCGTCGTCCAAAGCCAAATGTGACCCTTGCCACTCCTTCACAGAAAAAGAATTCTGCTCTTCCCTCCATGTCCCCCTGGACCTGGAAAGAGTTGTACCCTAGCTCGGCACCACTGCATGCTGTGAAGTCCCAGGCTTATTATTCACCCTTGCTGTCTGCCAGGAAGACAGCTTCACCACCTCAACGTTTTCCTGAACAGCTATGCAGTTACAGCACCCTTGTCTCCCAAACTGACACAGAGGTGAAGGCTTGAGCTGCAACTGTCTTTGTCTCTTTCATTGTTTGGTGGCATTTTGAAGTTTTTCTTGACACCCTTAGAAGAAAAGGCTTTGTGGAATTTCTGATGGCTATTTTACAGAACATCATGAGACACCCACTGAGCTCCAGAGTACCTGGGCACAACCTGCTTGGTTGTGGTCAAGGAGAGAAGTGACTTGTCTCTGCTGTGAGCTGGGCATTATGCAGGCTGTTTTCCATACTCTGCCTCGATTAATGAGAAAAGCGATGTAGGACAGTAACATCATGAACGAATGAAAGGCAGCCTTGAATTCTGTCTTCAGCTTCAGTGTTGACTCACCATGGTAGGAAAGTGAGCTCTCTGGTGCCTCATTTATCCTTTTATATTATCTGTAAAATGAGGTTATTACTTTCTCTCATTGCCCAATCATGAGGTCAGTGTTGGGAATTCTTTGAGCTTCTCAGATGAAAGATGATATAAAACTACAAGGTAAAGAGATGGTGTAGAAGAGGATGCTAGAAAACTAAGAATGAGATGGCTAAGTGAGCAAAATGTAAGGATATCAAGATTTCCTACTCTGCTCCCATGGGGACTTTCTGGGCCTTCCTTTGCCTTGCTTGTGTGAAGGATGGTGTGACTGACTGCACACTATCACAGAAGGAGAGGCAGCCTAGAGTAGTGGGTTGAGAGCGAAGACTTTGGGGTCACCAACCTACTGAATCAGAATCTCAAGGTAGGGGATGGGGCAGCTGCAGCTTTAAGAAATTGCCAAGGTGATTCTGTTGCACATCAAAGTCCGAGGAACAGCATGTCCTCACCAGACTGCTGATGGTCCCCACAGAAGTGTATATTTTCACACCCTCTTACATGCTCAGCCTATCCCCACTCCCTGAACTGTCTCTCAGTCCCTCCCCAATGTATGCATCACAAGCATTTTCTCTCAGCTTTGCTTACTACTAAATCAACTCCAACTCTTCCTTCAAGGCCCAGATCACATATCACCTTTTGCCCAAAACATTACCTAACCTTTTCAGAGAAGTTAGTTATTCCTGGATACAAGTGAATATCAAGGAGAATGGTGAATCTGTATACCCTGCACAAAAAAGTAACCATGATATTTTTAGAGGGAAAAAAAACAGTATACAGAATATTTATATTTTTATTCTATTTTTCTTTAAACAGTGGAACAAATATGTATGTATATTGTTTGAATATGTATATTAAAAGGTCTGAAGAATACACATACCTGATACCAAGAAATTTTGCTTTATTTTATTTTTTAAAAAGTTTTTTCTTATTGATTTCTAGAGAGAGAGGAAGGGAGAGGGAGAGAGAGATAGGAACATCAATGAGAGAGAACATCCATTGGCCTCCTCCTGCATGCCCTTCACTGGGGATTTGGCCCACAACCTGGGCGTGTGCCCTGACCAGGAATCGAACCAGCGACCTCTTGGTGCATGGGTTGATGCTCAACCACTGAGCTATACCAGCTGGGCTTGCTTTTTCATTTTAGATACATCTGTATTATTTGCATTTTAATACTACTTTTGTAATTTTTCAAATTCAATAACAATTAATTACCAGAGAGTAATTGTTCAAATAATTACCAGAGAAGAACTGATTGATGTTATAGCCCTTATATATGATGTTATCATTGTATGTCTTTTTCCACGGTTTAGCTGTGGGCTCCTTGATGGTGGGGACCTTGTCCCGTTCACCTATCACCAGTGCCCAGCACTGTCCCTGACACTCATTGGGTACAGAGTGCATAATTACTGAATGTAAGAATCTGGGAGGCTCAGTGGGTCAGCTCCAAGGACAGTCAGGTCTGCTGCTGAGGCGCAGCCCTCCCAACACTTGGCATGTCATCCTAGCAGAAGGACAAAGCAGAAAGGAAGTGACAGTGGTGATTGAATCAATACTATCCACAGCCTTGATCACAAAGAACTTGATGATGGTGATAGGGAGAAGAGAACTTTGGGGGTAGGAATTGGGCACAAATGGTCTGTGGGGTCACTGCTATTCACTTTATTAAAGGTCACTAACTACAGCCCCGGCTGGGGTGGCTCAATTGATTGAAGTGTTGTCCCGTACACCAGAAAGGTTGTGGGTTTGATTCTGGGTCAGGGCTTATACTTAGGTTGCAGGTTCAATCACCAGTCAGGGCACATGCAGGAGGCAACTGATCAGATGTTTCTCTCTCTCTCTTTCAAAAAAAAAAAAAAATCAATGAACATATCCTCAGGTGAGGAGTAAAAAAAGTCACTACTCTGTAGTTATCCCTCTGCGCCTGCTCCAAAGTAACCCCTACTTTTTTTTTTACAAACAGAATAAAACTCCCCATTCACTTCGTAGAGCCCTGCAGAAATGAAAAAGCAATGGGTTCGTTTTCACACAGTTTCCTTAGTATCTCCTTTCTATCTCTGTCCCACCAGAATTCTCCAGTCATGAGATTGCCTAAATGATCTCTCTGGAAGGCCCTGGCAACTTCTAGGCATCTACTCCCAGTCTTACATTTCTAGATCACTCTCAAATTCTTACTCAAGCCAGAAGTACGCAGATAATTCCACTAAAATTAATGGGCATTCCTTCTCTCCTTCCCTTATTGAATAAGCATGATTTATTATTATAAGTCATGCTAGAATTTCACTTTGACCTTCTTTGTCCACACATGTGAGAGCTGGTTCCCTGACCTTCACCACCACCATCCCACACATATATCCTTCCTTTGTGCCAACTTCCTCTGAGAAACTGCTGTATACAGTTGTTTAATTTCATGATTTGGAGAAGTCAGAAGCTGTTATTACTCCTGTAACTAAGAGAGAAGAATAAATGAGATGTGTTTATATTTATTATATTTACATCTAAAAGCTATAGCAATACATTTTGTCAAAAATTTTAGTAATAGCCCTGGCCGGTTTGGCTCAGCGGTTAGAGCGTTGGCCTGCGGACCAAAGAGTTGCAGGTTCAATTCCAGTCAAGGGCTCGTACCTCGGTTGCAGTTCGTCCCCCACCCTGGTCGGGGTCGTGCAGGAGGCAACTGATCAATGTGTCTCTCTCATGTCAATGTTTCTCTCTCTCCCTCCCTCCCTCCCACTCTATCTGAAGGTAAATGGAAAAGTATCCTCAGGTGAGGATTAAAAAAAAAACACGTTAGTAATAAAGAATAGTTTGCCAGTTGGAAAAATATGATTTTAAAAGTCATATTTTAGAGGAAGCAGTACACTCATTCTCAGTAATGCTCTCAGAGCATTCTCAGTAATGCTCTCAGATAGTTAAAAAAATTTTTTTTTTTAATGTATTGATTGATTTTAGAAAGGGAGAGAGAGAGAGAGAGAGAAGAACATCAGTGTGCTGCTCCACTCATCTGTGCGTTCACTGGGTGATTCTTGCGTGTGCCCTGACCAGGGATGGAATGCACAACCTTGTCATATCCAGAGAACGCTCCAACCAACCATTTTACCAGGCCAGGGCATATACTTAAAAAAATAATAATAATGACTTATTCTAGAGTTGGGGATGGATTATTTGAGGGGAAGAGGTCACTCAAAAACATTAAGCACTTACTCTGGGCCATGCTTTGGAATTAAAAATACAAATATGACTCACTGCCCCTGTCCCTGAATTCATGTTGCAGTTTTAATACACTATGCTGTAATAATTCGGTACATGTGGGTGTGACTCCCTGCCCACTGAGACGGCCCAGTTGAGGACCAGCTGGTGAGCCTGCTACCCCCTTTTCAGTCTTAGCAATGCTGATGTTTGCTGGACTTAAGAAACGGCAGTTCTGGCTCTTTTTTCTACTACTGTAGGCCCAGCTTGGTCCTGACCACTGGTTGGGTCTGAAAGATCATGTCTGTCAGGAAAGCCAGAACTATAATTTTAAACCTTGAGAACCATGCTCTCCTGAGTAGGAGGTAGGATCCCACAAGACAGAGACTTATCGAGAACACTGACTTAAAGGAATGCTTCCAGGATACCCCAGGATTTGGCTGGAGCCCTAATCTTTGCGGGTGGGAGCTGTCCAACATTTCAGCATACTTTTCCATCTGCCCACTTTGAGAGAAATGTAATGATGATCTGGCTGTTTTATTGTGTGCCGTGCTCTAAGGGAATTGACACAGTTCAGGATCTAGCCGCTCGTCTTTAGATTTGATATTTTAATGATCAGTTCTCCTTAAGGTCACCGAGTCCTGAGAAAACTGACTTACATTTATTTGCACAGGCACATTTGTACCAAAAAACAAATTTTAATGTAGCAAGGGATATACTTCTTCCCTACATTGTGATGGCTTGAAAATCAGAAAAGTAATCAGAGCTTGCTTTGCAAGCACAAAATCAGAGCAAATAGAGTTGAAAGATGTTAAGAAATGGTATGTCATTCACACTGTGGTCAAGCTTGATTAATTCTCCCCTCTTCGCTAGAAGAGATACTGTCCTAGTAACCAGAATACCAACATCAACCAAACAGAGTGCCACTCCATTGGACAATGTTAAAGTTGCACTAACATAGTTTTACTTTCCAGCCATCCTTTTTTTCTATATTGCATAGTAACCACTTCCTCTGTTTATAATTACAACCAGATGCTACATCATGACATGTTGCAGTTTTCCCAAGTCTGTAGCTTATTTTGCATTGATAAAGGTGCTGCCTTGTGACATCTAGGAAGACATATTGGTCTTATTTACTGTGTCTCCAAGCCACACTATTCTTCCTGATAGGTAATCCTGTCTATAACATGTGGATACTTGTTAGCAGGGATCAGCAGACATTTTCTGTAAGGACCAGATAGTGAATTTTTTACGCTTTACAATCCATACAGTCTTAGTCAAAACTACTCAGCTCTGCTGTTGTAATGTGAAAGCAGCCATAGACAAAAGGTAAATGAGTAAGCATGGCTGTGTTCCAATAAAACTTTATTTTTAAAAAGGTTCCAGCTCATAATTGCTGACCCCTGCTTACTAGTCTCAATCAGATTGGGAGCTCTTTCTTATTCTTTCCTAACTTTGCTCAGTCATCTTTTATTATAAATATTAATGTGATGCTTAAGTCTTCAAAAGTGGATTTCACTCTCCCCTAAAAGGACCAGGATCCTTAGAGAAATGGCTTGTTCCAAGACTGAAGCAGGGAAAGTATAAGTTGAGCCTAGAACATCTTATTGCACTAGAAAGTAAGGAACTTCTCCAAGAATGTTGAAGGTGTGTCAAAACCAGAAGAGCCAGCTGGAAGGGGCTCCCAGGGACCAATGCGGGGACAAGTTGAACATCAAAATAAACCATAGTAATGTATTATAACTCATTGAGTAAAATAACCTGTGAATTTATACTAATATAAAGAGATAAATGAAAAAATAACTAGGGAAGGGACAGCTCTTCGTTAATGATGGGGTTAGGAGAAAAAAGTGGTTCTCAAACAGGTTGGAGAGCAGATCAGAATCACTTGGGGAGCTTTTCCCCATACCGAGTCTTTCTAGAGAGGTGTGTGTGTGGGGGGGGGTGTTGGAAAAGCTCCCCAGGAGATACTGCTGGGCTACAAAGCAAGTTTTCCCTTTTTCTGACCTCCATAGTGGAGACAGGCAGGGGAGAAGGGTGATTGGAATGGGTGTTGAGTCAGCCAGCCAACAGAAACAAAGAACCATCACATATTCTTCAACAATATCACTCTCTTAAGCAGCTGTGTAGGTTAGGTGTACCATGATTTATTTAACAATTCATTATTGTTCATCATTTTGCTTGTTCCCAGTTCTTCATTATTATAAATATGCTTATATCTGAAACTTTATGCACACCCACAGTTATTGCTTTAGTATAAAATTCCTAGAAGTAGAATTAAAGTCAAAGAGTATGTAAAATATAAAGGCTTTTAACATATATATGTATGTATTTTACCAAATTGCCCTCCAAAAAGATTGTACCAAATGACACTCTCACCAACCATGTTTCAAAGAGCACACTTCGAGAGAGTATTTGAGATTTTGCTTCCTGCCATGTCATCAGTTTGGCTCACACTCTTCTAAAAATCCTCAAAAAAAAAGTACACTTCCCTGAATTCTCAATAACAGGTTTTTGTTTGTTATTAAGCTATTACCCTATGACCATTACATGGATTTTAACTCTGTACTAGCACTGACCAGACTCTGAAGTGCCCAGTGACCTCTGGGGACCCAGAGCAGGGACCCTGAGAACCTCAGCCAGCCCCCATCCTTCTCCATCTCTGCCTGGATGTGCAGGACTGCAGGGTCCTGTGCTCCCCAGAGGCTGGCATGGGTCCTCCACCTGACAGGTGTCACAGAGGACTTGTGATGTTTCTGGTAAACATGTACTTCACTCCTTTAGCCTTACTTTGAAAGTCCATTTTGCCACTGTGGACCCATCATTTGTCCTATCTTAGTCCTAATTCAAGGCCATCCTGGCTTGTCTGGGAATGAGGTATACCTGGGATCTGGCTTCTTTTGAAACAGCCCTCCCCACAGGTAACAGTCCACATATACCTGGTGTACCTCAGGTAAGGTAGTCTTATAGGCCTACTTCATAATCTGCAACAGAGAGAAGACCAAGAAGACAGTATCAGTAGATTCTGGGGGAGTTTTAATCATATTAAGCTGCTTTTACAACATGCTGCAATTTCCTGGGGAGGTGGTCAAAAGAATAAATGTATCTCTCTACATCACTTTGAAGTAGTTATTATCCAGTCAGCAGTTAGCCACTATGTACAGTGCTTGTCAGATGGGGAGCCATCCATGAATGAGAAGGGTTCCTCGGGCCAGATCATCTCTATGTACATACTAGGTGCTTACATATTCCCATGTGTAGACACCTGCTTATGTGTGAACAAAGGAGTGAGTGAATCCAAGCAAGACTTGTGCTCACTGTAGGAACACAGGCCAAGTCCTAGGGCCTCACTACCACCCCTCTAAAATAAGAAAGTTCCAGAATCTGGATTCCAGGAAGGAAATGATAAGGGCTCTATTTCAGTGATCCCTTTAGGACCTTACCCTGACCTCCAGAGAGGTGACATTTGAACTGTGAGAAGCTATAGTCAGTTATTACCTCCATGAGTGAAAAGAAAAGAAGAGAAACTAAAATTTATAGACATGTGGGATCTGGAAGAACCTTTGATATTATGAGGGGAAAAAAGCAACCCTGAGTTTCTTTGAGTGTCTAGCGTTTGTGTTCTTAAATCAAGGCCCAGTTTTTCTGCTGCTTAAATTATCTAACATTCTCTTTATCCTAGAGCAGAAACAGGTGGGCCAAAATGACCTCATTGAAAACATGACATCTCAAAGTAGGGTAGCAGAATTCAAAGTATTACTGCAATGAATAGAAATATGTGGGCAGAAAGTAATAGGATTTCACTGATGGTAAGCCTGTTTACTAAGAAATGTTGCATATTTTCAGTGAGCTACAAATATTCTCCAGCATGAAATGCCAGCATATTTAAAGGAAACCCTAAAACCAGGTGTGCAGAAGCCCCCACTAGCTTGGCTGCTAGGGCTACTGCCCAGAGGCAAGGTGAGTAGGCTTTGCCACAGGTAGGAGACTGCAGTAGACTGTTGACGTCTGATGAGTCCCATGAAGCTGAGTCATTAACACCAAAGGTTTGTCCAGATCTCACATGTTCACATAGGTAGAAATGTGTATGGTCATTAGGTAAGCCCAGAGTGGGAGGTAGGGCTAGTTAACTCACAAAAGACCTCTTCATGTCCAGATTCCTAAGGAAGTGATTTGTATACCGAGGACTTGGTTAACTTCTGAGTGTGATAGTTTCAGAAAAGTTGGAAAGTTTTGAATGGCCTATAGTCTGCCAGAAGTAAAGGATTTACCTCTTTGGGGAAAATCATGTCCTTGGTAATGAACTTCACTTTAAATAAAATTGTAACTTTTCTTTGAAAATCTTATGCCTTTTCTAAAAGAACAATAGATAACTCAAATCAGTTAACCTTACCTCATCTGCAGGATCCAACAGAAGCTCATCCACATAAGAATCACAGGGAAATTCAAGGCCCTTCAGGTTGTGGTTGAGGACTTGTGAAAAGTAGGAGAAGCCTCAGCAAATCTTTGGGACATAACACTCCAGGTATATTGTTGATATTCCCAGAAGAAGGTAAAAAAAACCAAAACACTATTTTGATCTAAAGAAACAGTAAAAAAAAAAAAAAAAAAAAACAGAACTTACCTCTATAATCATAAAATATGCAGCCTCAGAGGCACTAGAGATAAGAACGCACTTGGTTCTGGTCAGGGAATGACTATTCTATTTATGGCCCCAAGTAAATCTCTGCCCCTCCATTGGGTTTTTCGACTGAGTGTAGGGGTGTTACAAGGACTTGTTCTAGATATGATGAGTCCTTTATTATACTTTTGACAATTTAGTCCTTCTTTAGCTTCTGATTTAAGAGGGTTTTGTGCAAGTTTGAGTAGAAATTTAGACAGGTCATTCTGAACTTTAATGGATTCAGCCCCAATAATCCTCAAACAATTGGATGTTTGAAACTTTATTCTCTTCTTGTTCTAAAGCGCCTCTCAATTTTGTTCATAGTGACTGCTCTCTGAATTGGCCACTATAATTCTAAAGTCTCCTTGGTGAAATTATGCCAGGACTTTTAAAATAAGGATAGATAAGTGAGGTACATGCTTATCAGGAAGGTGAGTTCACAAATCTGGGTTAGTGTAAATGCATGTAAGTAGCAAGAATCTGGCTTGCAGGGCAACAGACAGGTTTAGACTGCGACAAACCAGAATTCTGTCAACAGTCAGTCCAAAGAGTCATTTGTGCACCTGTGTCTTAGCCCCCCAACCCCTGCCTAATGCCTGGGACTCCCAACTATACACCCCAACCAGATTTGTGGTTCCAAAGAATAGGAAAATATGGAGCTATCTCGCCCAGAGCCAGACTCTCATGGACAAAGCAAGAAAAAACCAAGGAAAGTTCTCATAGGGTTTTTGTAGTCACCAAAAACTGGAAGCAACCCAGATGTCTTTCACTGGGTGAATGGATAAACTGTGGTACAGTCACACTTGTACTGTTGTTTGGAATATGAATCAGCAATAAAAAAGAACTAATACATGCAACAACTTGGATGGAACTCAAAGGTGTTATGCTGCGGGGGGGGGGGGGGGGGAGCCAATCTCAAAAAGTTACCGTATGATTCCATTTATATAACATTCTTAAAATTACAGAATTATAGTGATGGGAAACTGACCTGTGGTTGCCAGGGGTTAGAGTGGGAGGAGAAGCATGGCTATAAAGGGCTAGCACCAGGGTGTTTCTTGGTGATTATAGAACAGTTCTGTGTCCTAGTAGGGTGGTGATAACATGAATCTATTTGTGGTAAAATTTCATAGACCGTACACCAAAAAAAAAATAAGAGTGCATGTAAAAGCTGATAAGATCCAAATCAGGTCTGCAGCTTAGGTAATAATGTGCCAATGTCAACTTCCTGGCCTTAACAATTGTTATGTAAGATGTCATTGGGGAAGCTGGAGGAAGATACGTGGGAATTCTTTGTCCTATTTTCCAATTGTGGGTTTAAAATTATTTCAAAATAAAGAGTTTACAAAAATTTGGAGGGGCACTGATTTCTGTGAGCAGCACTTGGGAATCCTTTCAGTTTTTACTAGAAAAGATAAAATAAAACCTCAAGAATTACAAATTGTATGCAGTTTCTGAGCACTGTAATTTCATTTGCTATCATTTCAATTTAGAAATTATGCTTAGTTATTTTAAATACAGTATTGTTACAAATGATTTTGTATTGTATACAAATATGTTGTATACATGAAAAAAAAAAAAAAATCCCTTGGTGAGTTTCCCACAGAATGAAATAGCTCCTGACCTCCTTACAGAGCTCCTGGTGTGTGGCTTCCATCTACCTTCTAACCACATCTTCTGTCCCCAACATTCATTCTGGGGTGAACTATTTGTAGATCTCTCCCTCCTCCCAATCCATTCCTCTTTCCTCTTGACTCTTAATTTGTTTGATAAGTTTCTCCTTCAAGACCAAACTCAAACTACAGAGCCTTCCCTGACCCAGGAAGCCGCATGTCATTCCTGCGTGGGGGGGGGTTGGTAGCGTAATGGGCTGCCCTTTGATGATTTTGTTCACTTGTCTAGCTCCCCCGCTAGTCCATGAATTCCTCAAGGGCCCAGGCTGGGTCTCGTTCCTTCCTAAAGGCCCCATACCTGGCTCAGTGCCTGGAGCACACACTCCAAAAAACAAATGAGTGAGTCTGAGGCTCTTAAAGTCCTTTGTAAGAATTATTTTTAATTCTACCCTGTCTCAATAGAGTAATTTTCCAAACAAAATTTTCAAACATCAAAAGGGATTCTGATTAACCACAGTTAAACAGAATAGTACGTGAATATTTAAAACACTTACCTTAGTGAAGACATTATATTTAAAATTTTCCCATTCTTTCTTTTCCTTCATGATGCAGTGTTGTGGGAAGCTTTAGAAAGACCATGAGGTTGTACTCATGAGCCTCCTTAGACAGATGAGATCTAAAACTTAGGGATAGGATATGGATTCTAAAGAGGATGAGTGAGATGTCGAGATAAAGAACACAAGCCTAAGTTAAATCTGTGTGCCATTTCACATTTTTACTAAAAGATGCAGGGTGCCCTCCACCTTGCACGCAGTCACTCTCTAGGCCGCCTGCCCTGCCGCAGCACAAATGGCCTTGGAGACAAACTCCTGACTTCCCTCCTCTGCATCCTCATAGGCAGATGACCTGGGACGCCATAACTATCTGCAGGTCTAGCTTCTGTCCTCATACTCCAACAAAATGACTCAGAGTTCCTTACAATCTAAAACTGTTTCTCCATCTAAGGTCTGGTAACTTCATTAAACTGGATAGGTAACCTCCTCGAGACTGGTCCCTCCCTGGGCTCCTGAGACAACACTACCTCTCCCACCTCCTCTCTTGATCATGTCCCCTAACAGACCTCTAAGATTTAATCATAAGTTTTATGCTCATTAAAAAAAATAAAAGTAATGACCGGCCGGTGTGGCTCAGTGGTTGAGCGTCGACCCATGCACCAAGAGGTCGCCGGTTCAATTCCTGGTCAGGACACATGCCCAGATTGTGGGCCAAATCCCCAGTGGGGGGCATGCAGGAGGCAGCCAACCGATGTTCTCTCTCATCGATGTTTCTATCTCTCTCTCCCTCTCCCTTCCTCTCTAAAATCAATAAAGGGGAAAAAAAATTTTTTTAAATAAAGAAGAATAAGATATTTTTAAATAAGATAAAATAAAAGCAATAATAAACCTGTTTCCCATGTTCCAGAGTTCCCATTTTCTTTTCCTGACATCATGTTATCTCTAAAGGCCCAAATGAGGTGCCACTTCCCCAGAAACCATCTAACTACTGAGCCCCCAGTCATCCTTATACTCTTCTGGAGCACTTACAAGGCAAATGTGCTTTCACTATTTAGTACCTCATATATTCTGGTTTGTGGGGTCCCTTTTTTTTTTTATGAATTACTCTTCTTTCTTCAACCAAACAAAGGCCCCTTAAGGACAAAACCCATGCTTTAAAATATTCCCATGTCCTCCTCATGGTGCCTCATGGAGTGGTTAGCACACTGTGTCAGTGGTCAGGAAGCACTTGCTGATTGAGATGAAAGCAATGTTGCAGTCGTTTGGAAAGAGAAATATAACGAAGAAAACCTTTGAAGTTGTCTTTCCCTTCTCCTAATGCTCCAGGACCTACAGCAGAGCGAGCCATCGTGCCCTAGAGCTGTGCGAGATTGACTCGCTCTCCCTGCCACAGTGCGGTGGGCTGGCAGGGGCACAGGGCCTGGGTGCAGAGGCCTGGGTCATGCTCTGGCCTGTCAGTGGTTCATCCTGAGCATGACCCAGAGCCTTCAATTCCCCATATTCAAAACTGAGAATTTTTCAAAGAAGGCTTTTTGGAGACAAATGTTATAATCCACAAGAGTACCATTTGCAGCGGGAATTTAAGGCACCATGGTAGATCAGGAGAGAAGCTGTTTGAAGTTAGGCAAGCCTTCTGGTACCCTTCCCATCATGTCCCCACTGAAGGAGCCGACTGTCTCCTGCAGGGCAGGCAGGTACGGGAGAGTCTTGGGGGATATTAAGGATGAGACACGTTCTGTGTGAGAGAGAGGACAGAGAATCTAACACTGAGCATGGTCACATTTGTTCTGGACATCATCAGAGTAGACTTTCTGGTGGAAAGGTTAAAAGATTATATGAGCAGTCTGTCAAAAAGGCAAGGAAATAAAACTGGAGGAGTCTGAGAGGGATTGGCCGTGGGTGGGAGGAGTTATGAGAGCAGAGAAGGGCTGAGCCTCGGGTCAAGGGAAAGTAGGCTGAACAATGATGAATCCAGGTATTTCAGAGGAGGGGGTGAACAAACCACTTTGTGCGATGACAACTGTAAGCCACACAGACTGAAGAAACATCATTTTAAAGGAAAATAAAGTAACATGGCTTATAGTGCCCCCAGAGATGCAAGTGTGCTTGGAAGCATGAAGGGTCGTTAAGGAAAGAGCAGGCCCTCTAGGGCTGTAGAAAGGAATGTTCTCTTCCCAACATGTCACAGCCCTGTTCCTTCTCTGTCCTCAAGCTAGCTGCAGATGGACCAGCAACCCACCCTCCAGAACAGGCTGGGGGAGGGGGCTTCCCTACCCTGTGGGGGTGCCCAGAGCTGTACTGAGAGGTGGTCCTGACCTGGAGTCCTCCCAGCAGGTTTACAAGTTCTGTTCTCAGAACCATCCTAAAACCCTGCTCTGAGGAATCTGGCAGCACCCTGTACAGTTTCTCTTTTACTTGCATCAGAGGAAGAGCTTTTTTTAAATGTCTCGGTGAGCATCCAGAGGCTTCACGCTGCATCTGGTTGCGTGGCCAGAGAGTTCCACTTGCCTCCTTTCTCCTTGGGGCAACAAACAAGAAATGAGGCCAGAAAACCATCCTTTCTGAGCCCACCTATCACCTGAAACCCCGCACTGTGGTTTAACCTCTCCCATTCATTCATTCATTCATTCATTCATTCATTCATTCAACAAATATTTACTGAATATTTGGGCCCTGAACCAGTGCTAATTAAAGAAGGAAGTGGGCAACATAACTCCAAAAGCTCAGCTCTCTTTCTGCCTGAGGGCCACAACCGAAAGCCAAGCCTGTCTTCTACTCTCCCCCTGCTTACCACCCTGAGCTGAGGTCTGTGGGGAATTTGTCCAGGGTGCCGGAAAGAATGAGTCAAATATGTCAGTCATTCTGTGCCTGCTGTAAAGGTAGCTTAGCCTCCAAAGTCTGGGTAATGTTGAACTCTGGTTCCCATAGACAGGGTCCCTCGGTAACCTCATGACAATCCCGTGCTCAATAGTATCATCACTCTGATCCTCAGACCTGAAAACTGAGGCTTGGATACTTCAAATTACTGGCTCAAAGTCTCTCAGGCAGTAAGTGGCAGAGCCTGCAGCCAGCCAGGCCACATCTTCTGCCACTAAACCTTGCTTCACTCCATGGTAGAGCTTCCAGGAGTCTGCCGCTGGTCACCTTGGTTTGATGGATGGCTCCCATCCTGGAAGTCTGTTGACTTAAGTTGATATTTGAGGAACTTAAAGATATCCAGTGGAGAACCTTTAGGAAGAAAGGTTTACCGTTCTATCTGCCCATCTAGATGGACCCCACTGAAATGAATTAATTTTAACAAGTGATGTATTCTGTTTACTCCCCTCCTGGGTTTCCGTTAACCCTTTGAGTTATGGTCAGATAGAGCAGTCTGGCCAGAACTCTCCAAAGGACGCCTTCCCCTGGACAGCAGCTACAAGGGATATGGCAGCAACATCCAAACCAGCCTGGGGGAAGCCTCATTAAGAGTTCAGATCATCATTCAGCAGGTCACGTCCAGGACCCCAGTGGCTGGAACCTCAGTGGAGTTCAGGATCTTAGGAAGAGCTACATGACCTAAAAGTGTTCTGTGAACAGAATCCTGGAGAAGCTCCGGTCCCTACCTGAACCTACACCATCCAGCTCCCTGTCCTGATCTGCTGGGTGGGATGTGCTGGCCCTCGCAGCCCTGGAACTACTCCCCCTGCCCCTTCTCTACCTTTGACTGATTCAGCTCTGAGAGGACGAGCCTCCCTATGAGTCAGGTCTTTGCTCAGCCATGAGAAGAAGGTGATTGGCTGGGTCTACCAGGGCTTTGTGACCCGCCAGCCAGGCTCCTCCAGTCCCTCAGCACCCTTCATCCCCGCCTGCACATATTGCCTCCATGCAACCCCAGAATAACCTGGATGTGTGATCCAAGGGGGCAAGGGAGAGCAATTTTGCAAATTTTCCAAACAGGTGACTTTAGCCCCCCTGGGTCTGAACAGGAAGGGGTAGCTCAGTGACAATGGGCATAGCCCCATGTCAGGAGCAGGAAACATTTTGGCAGCCTCCGCAGAGTTCTCTCTCCTCTGATCCCACAGCATCTGTTCCAGTTTTCCTGGCCGGTAGGATGGCATCTACAAAGCAGAATCTATGGGAAATCGAGGTGGGGAGGTATCTGGTCACAGGCCTATCTTTGGGAAGCCCAGATGGCTCGTTCCAGGCAGAAGGGGCAGAGAAAAGCACAGTGTGTACTGCCTCCTGGACTGGCGTCTTGGACACTTGAAGCTGGGTGTGTATTGGGCACCTGCTTCTCAAACAAGTGCCCTTGAATTCTCCCTGTCTGCCCCAGTAATGCTGGTAACACCTACCAGATACTTACTGTGTGCCGGGCTCTGCTCAGCACTTTGTATACATGGCTCACTTAATCCTCATAACAGCTCTATGAGGTAGGGACTGTTACTGTTCCCATTTTATAGATGAGGAAACTGAGGCCCAATGTCAAACAGCTAGAATTTGGTAGACCCAGAATTGAAACCCAAGTGGTCTGACTAGAGATCCAGTATTCTTCGAGCAGCACCTTTTGGAACCTGCTAGAGGGACACCCAACACCCACTGCAGGAGTGAGACCTGGTGCAACTTTCATAGCCGTGCTGGGCAGCGGGTAGAGGCCTGCGAACTGCAGAGGGATCGTCTAGGGACCAGAGAACTAAAGAAGACTGTGGGGCCCTGAATTCTCTTCAAGACATATTTGTGGAAGACATTTCCACTCAAGATTTAAAAACAAAAAGCCAAAATTAGATTTAGTCTGGTGATAATATTCTTAAATATTAAGTGAGTTTTCAGAGTTCTGCAGACTTAGTTATGATTTAGGAATATAAAAACCTAGATCTAAGTGCAGTCCTATGTATCTGGGAAGGAACAGCACAGTCTCTCAAAACTCTTCTGGCCATGGGATGTGGAGATTTGGTCATGGTGACCATTTTCAAAACCTCAGGCCGGAGAATGATCATCAGCTCCACCTCTCCTGATGAGAGCTATAACAACCTTTCTGTTGTCGGTGAATGCACCATGACCCTATGACCCTAGCTTAGGAGATGATTTAGCAAAATCACTAGATTAAACCTTCTCAACCTTTCTTTCCCATGACTCCACACCTGGTAACAGGAGTCGAGACTGCAGAGCAGGCTTTTCCCAAGGTCATGTCCTCAGTCTAATCCTGAATGGGGTTTTCAAGTGCCCTAGAGGATGACATGTCACAACCAAATCAGAGGCTGTTTTTCCTGACAGTCACCATGTGCCAAAGATGATGATAGAAACACGGGGACTGGGTTGGATGACCCCACTATTGCAGCCCTTGGAACAGAGCCTGCCCCCTCTGGGTGGTTGCCTACCATTATCTACCATTCAGGGAAAGTGAAGCAGCCCTTGGTAGTGGGTATTTTAACTTTAAAGAGTTTTCACAGACTATGTCTCCACTCTAATCAGAGGCAACTGGTCCACTTAGGGCCAGATGGTTGGACAAATGCTTTCTATATCTCTGCTCCCAAAAGCTGGTCTGGTTTGAGTCTAGGCCTGAATCAACCACCAGTAAAAAAAAGTCATCAGAGGTTGGTCCTGTTAATGAGTTTAACACGTGGCTTTGGGGAATAGGGAGGTTGGTTTAGTTTAGCCCAGAATCTTAGAGCAGACCCAGTCCTCTATGCCACTCCAGCTGGTCCACCTCTTCTCAGATCTGGTCATGAAAGCACTCCACTCAACCCCTTGCCCTGACACCACCAGCTTTTGACCCAACCAGGCTTCCTCTTTGGGGGACCAGATCAAATTTAGGGGCTCTCCTTTTCTAATGGAGCTAGGGTGAAGGGGATTGGGGGGTGGGGAAACTTTTAAAGGAATCTTTGCTCGGGACCTGGGTGCCACCTGCTGGCCGTAATTTAGTTGTTTTTACAGGGCCAAATCTAGGAGAGGAAAATTAAAAGGGCATCCTGCCCTCCCTGTCATGATGTAAGGGAACTAGGAAGCTGCTTTCTAGTGACCTTTGAGTAAGTGTGACAGAGAATCCTTGCAGGGACCCCTGGGTGCCTTGGATGAGTTCTCCTGAACCCAAAAGGACCCCAACCAGGGCAGAGATAACATCACCTGAAGAACCTGAGCCAGTCCTGAGTGGAGACAAGGGCTCTGTTCCTAGTATCAGATGAGGACTGTGGTTCTAATACCAGGCCTGATTGTGCACCAGAATCATCTGCAGTGTTTTTTTAACTACATATATATAATATGTGTGTATGTATGTATATGTATAAATATATGATATACTGCATATATTCTATATAGTGTATTATATAGTTATATACATAACTATCTATTACATGTGACAGTGTATAGTAATAAATATAGTTACATATAATATATATAGTTATTCACATATACACACACATGCATGACTTGGGCTTCACTCCAGCCTCTTGGAAAGTCTCTGCAGGAGAATCTCAGGTACTCTCCTAGTAAAAATCCTCTGGAGTGCATGGGACAGGCTATGTGTCATTCACTTTTGGTTCCAGACCAGACTTGATAAAGACGCAGAATAGGTAGGGACAAGGAAGTGGGCTGGGCTCATTCTTTCTTCAGAGGCACTTTGTGGATTAAATCTAGAGAAATAGTCTTTTTTTAAAAAAATCCTCACCTGAGGATATTTTCTCCATTGACTTTTAGAGAGAGTGGAAGGAAGGGAGGGAAGGGGAGGGAGAGAGAGAGAGAGAGGAACATCTATGTAAGAGACACATCGATTGGTTGCCTCCTGCACGTGCCCCAACCAGGGCTGGGGATAGAACCTGCAACTCAGGTACTTGCCCTTGACTGGGAATCGAACCTGCAACTCTTTGGTCCACAGGCCAACGCTCTAACCACTGAGCACACCGGCCAGGGCTAGAGAAATATTCTTCACTCCAGAACTATACTGTTACAATTCTGAGTACATAGTCCTTTCAGCCTATCTTCTGTTTCTTCATTTCTGATAAAATATAGTTACAAGAAGTATTTCCCTCTTCCCTTAACAATGCAAGTCAGAGATGAACAGCACGGACACTTGGCCTTTGCTGGGAGATTGGGGGAGGGGCTCCCACCTGTTGGCCAGAGTGGGCGCTTCTGCTCAGCTCCAACATAGATTGCTGTGCAGGGAACATAGGCCCAGGATTGCCAAAAGAAGCCAGAAATCCCAAATTGTTTGCATGAAACATCCCAACTTTAAAATATTGGGCACTAATTCAAAAATGTTTCCAACATTGCCCGGCTGGTGTGGCTCAGTGGTTGAGCATTGACCCATGCACCAAGAGGTCACCGGTTCAATTCCCGGTGAGGACACATGCCCAGGTTGTGGGCCAAATCTCCAGTGGGGGGCGTGCAGGAGGCAGCCAATCGATGTTTTCTCTCATTGATGTTTCTCTCTCTCTCTCTCTCCCTCTCACTTCCTCTCTCTCTAAAATCAATAAAGAAAAAAAATGTTTCCAACAGTAAGTACTAAAGAGTTCAAGTCTGCAAGGCAAATTTGGCCAATGGGTGTCTCATTTATGACTGCTGATTGCGAGGGCTTTAAGCTGGGGAGTGACCTGGCCAGGGCTGCTTTTAGGTAGGTCTGATGGCTGGAGAGAATGTCTGCATAAACTCCAAGGTAGCAGGAGAGGTGGCGAAGAGCAGGGCATATTGGGAAGACAGTTGCAGGACTTGGTTAGATACGAGGAAGAGGGAGAGTAGAGTGACTGGTGGTGACATCACTGGGATAGTGAATACAGAGCAGAAGCATGTATTAAGGGAAGGTTCTGAACAAGCAGAATTTAGGTGCCCCAGGTCAGCCAGCAGATCACACACCACAGGCCCCACAGGAATATGGTATTTGAAGTCAGGCGAAGATTAGTTGGCCTCCCCCGAGGATATTTTTCCATTTATCTTCAGATAGAGTGTGAGGGGGAGAGAGAGAGAAACACTGATGTGAGAGACACACATCGATTGGTTGCCTTCTGCACGACCAGGACCAGGGACAAACCGCAACCGAGGGACGTGCCCTTGGCTGGAACTGAACCTGCGACTTTGGTCCGCGGGCCAGCGCTCTAACCCCTGAGCAAAACCAGCCAGGGTGGGTAGCTGGCTTTCTAAAACACAAATCTGGTCAGGATTCTGTCTGCTTAAACACTTCTAATGGCTTCCCACTGTCTAAACAGAAGTCCAAACTCCTCCTCGGGGCAAACAAAGCCCTCCATGATCTGTCCCTGCCAGCCGCACTGTGTCGCGCCCCAACACAAAACCTGCTGCCCAGCCCTGCCCCGCAACTCGGGGAGCCTGGACTAAGCCATGCCTTTGTTCTTGCTGGTCCTTGGGCCTGTAGTGCCTTTCTACATCCCTTTGTATGTTTGGAAAATTCCTACTCCTTTCCCGCTCCAACATCTTCGGTTGGAAGCCTTAACTGACCCTGCCAAGCAGAAGCGATCACTCCCTTCCTTGTGCCATCCCTGAACTTTGGACGTGCCCTACTGTGTGTGGGGATTTGCCTGTCAGTAAACTCCGTGAAGGTGGAGACCACATCTTACTTAACTTTGTTGCACCAGTTAAGCACACCTCTGGCATCTAGGAGGCACTCATTAGATGTTTAAAGAACGAAGAGGTACCCCTCTCCAGGAGGGAAACTGCAGGGCTTTCTGGAGGAAGATGCCTCTCATCTCTCCAGGGAACATCCAGTTCCTGCTCTCCTTACAGCTAAAGAGCAGCACGAGCCTGGCCTGTGTGGCTCAGTGGATTGAGCATCGTTGTCCCATGGACTGAGAGGTCCTGGGTTGCAGGCTCGATTCCCCCAGTAGGGGGCATGCAGGAGGCAGCCAATCAATGTTTCTCTCTCACATCGATGTTTCTATCCTTTCCTCTCTCTCTAAAAAATCAATAAAAAATAAAGAAAGAAAGAACAGCACGAGTTGCCTGGTGCTGACCTTGCCTCTCCTCTTTCTTTGCAGCTGGGGTATGGCCGTCAATGTGTACTCCACATCCGTGACCAGTGAGAATCTGAGTCGTCATGATATGCTTGCATGGGTCAACGACTCCCTGCACCTCAACTATACCAAGATAGAACAGCTCTGTTCAGGTAAGAGGCTGGGAACAGGGGAAGTGGGCCCTGTTGGAGGGGAAGGGAGGAAAGGAGGGACTCAAAACAGCCACAGCAGAGAATGTAACTTGTAATTAGGATTAAGGAGGAGAGCTGCAGAGTCCCTAAACTAGTCAGTGTTTGGAGCTGAAGGAAAGAAGTCAGGGTCTCAATGGACCAGGGAGAGCAGGAGAGGCACAGGAAAGGGCTGCAGGAGGGGCGGGGCAGTGGGAACAGGCAGTAAAGCCAGAGGTTAACAGCACAAGGTCCAGTCTAGCCACTCTGGGTCCAAATCTCAGTTCTTCTTGTCGTGCAACCCTGGGCAAGTCACTACACTGCTCTAGGCCTCGGTTTTCCCATCTGTAAAATGGAGATAACATCACCTATCTCACTAGGATTGCTGTTAGATTAAATTATGTATACCTAGTGTTCGCTATGGTGCTGGCACATAATTGCATCAATAAATAGTAATAGCTCTTATTCTTGGAATGCTGGGGGGATTCTGGCTGAGTCTATCCTACCAGTAGGATTAGCCATGCCCCAGAACGAAGAGAAAAGAGGAGATGGGGTCGTTTGGGAGAGTAGGCCAGCAGAGGGCCTGGCTGAAGGGAAAGCAAGCAGCCTAGGCAGGAGAGTGGCCTGGACCCCCTCAGTCAGCCATGCTTCTCCACAGGGGCAGCCTACTGCCAGTTCATGGACATGCTCTTCCCTGGCTGTGTGCACTTGAGGAAGGTGAAGTTCCAGGCCAAGCTAGAGCACGAATACATCCAAAACTTCAAGGTGCTGCAAGCAGCTTTCAAGAAGATGGGTGTTGACAAAGTAGGTGCCTGTGCTCCCAGGGGCCCTGAGGAGCCATGTGACCCTGGGGAAGAAGATGGCCCACCAACAGGGCAACAGGGGCTGCTGGGGTCATTCCAGCTCTCGCACCTCTCTCCACCCCCCAACTCTCCAGAGGGAATGTTCCCCCAGCTCAAGGCACAGTGGAAACCCCCACACTTCACAGCCCATCCTGACGATGTTCCTGTCCCTTCCTCCTCCCTGGACCCTATCCATCCCAGCAATTGAGCCTTGATAAACTGCTCCTGTTAAGTTCCTTCTCTAGGGCCCAAGCAAAGTCTCTTGCTCACTCTACTGCCTCGTTGGCCCCAGGCCCCTGGTTCCAGCAGTCCCCACCCCACATGGAGGCAGCAGCACCAAGGGACTCCTCCCCACACAGTCTCCCCTGTGCCTGGGGGAAGGCTGTCTCTGGATCCCAGGCGGGGCCTGCAGCCTACCCATGTGTTCTGGTGCCATGGGAGGGGGCCCGGTGAGGAGCTGGCGGACACTGCAGCCCAGGGGCTGGCCTTCCTGAGAGCAGTGGCCCTCTCACAGGAAGGCAGCCCTCCAGCCGCAAGTGGTTAAATTTCTCCGCTTATGTGGTCTATTTCAGATAATTCCTGTAGAGAAATTAGTGAAAGGAAAATTCCAAGATAATTTTGAGTTTATTCAGTGGTTTAAGAAATTCTTTGACGCAAACTATGATGGAAAGGAATACAACCCTCTGCTGGCGCGGCAGGGCCAGGACGTAGCGCCACCTCCTAACCCAGGTGATCAGATCTTCAACAAATCCAAGAAACTCATTGGCACAGCAGGTAACGTGCCCGAGCTGGGGGAGGGAGTGTGGGGGGCGGGCCGGCAGGCTCTACGACCAGGAGTGCCTCCTGGGCTGCCGGCCCGGCCCTGCCGCCGCCTAGAGGAGACTGTTATCACGGAGTTCAGATGACGCCGCCTGCTGCCCGCTTAGACCAGGGGGAGTCACAGTAGGGAGGAGAGGGCTCCAAAGATTGCTACCAAAGGAGAGCCACTGGCACCAGCCGAGGGCCCTTCCTTCTGTAGCGTGAGCTAACAGGTTTGCCTCGAGATGACGGGGCAGCACATGGCATGGTCCTCTGTCCAGGTCCATCCAGGCCAAGGGCCTGGTGCCAGCACTACACATCCTTTTTGCCCCTGCCCACTGGATGCCCGGGGACAGGAGTTTGCCAAGCTTGGTCATATCTTCCCCCATTCAAAGGTCCATAGCCCTAAGTCCTCAAGAGATGAGTCTCTGGAAACAAGACTTTGTCTGGGTTCTAGAGGAGAAGGGAAAGAAGCACTAGGGCCTTGGGGGGTCGGGAGGGTTGGGAGAAGAGGAGAGGAGCAGCCCCAGCCCATCTGAACCCGTCATAGCAGAGCCCTCCTGTTTGCGCTGCTCCCCGCCTGGACCTGCCCCACTCACCTGCTTGCTTTGCATTAGCGGCAGCTGGCTCTGTCTAGGGAGCTGCCCGAGCTAGAGAACAAGTAGCCACAGCATGCCTGTTCCCTGAGTCAGGCCCCGAAGAGGCACAGAGCCCGTCCTGAGGCAGGCAGCCCAGGAGGGGCAGAGGCAGGTTTCTTTAGTGTCCTCCAATCCCGAGACTCTGAGGTCACCCGTATGGAGGGTGGCTTTGGGCTGGGGCTTGTCAGGAAACACCCAGCAAGAGCTAGATTCGAGACCCTGCCCCAGCTGCTTTCCCTCAGGCTTCAGCTGTCAGTGCGAGAAGGCCCCAACCCTCCCAGCCCCACTTCCCGAAGTCCCCATCCTGGGTCCCCTCATCTCTCCCTCAGGCCAGCTCCCCCCCCCCCACCTCACACCTTTAGTTCCCTGTCCTCCCTGCTCTCCCAGGCTTGCCAAAGGGCTGCCAGCTGCTATGGTGTTCCGTGTGGCCGTGGCTTGAGGCCTAGATGTAGATGCCCCCAAATGGGAGAGGAGGGGAGGGCAAGAGTGCCTGCCTTTCGCAGGGGCCTACCCCCACACTGTCACACCAGCCTGTCTCCTGCCACCTGAGCTGTGGACTCACATGGCCCCCTCCAACTTTTCCCCTCTGGGCAGTTCCACAGAGGACGTCCCCCACAGGCCCCAAAAACATGCAGACCTCCGGTCGGCTGAGCAACGTGGCCCCACCCTGCATCCTCCGGAAGAATCCCCCGTCGGCCCGAAATGGTGGCCATGAGACTGATGCCCAGATTCTTGAACTCAACCAGCAGGTGAGCGGGGTGGGCGAGGGTGGCTGAGACAACCTCCCACAACGCCAGGCCCTGGGGGTGTCAAGGCAGGCGGGGAGTCTGAGGCAGGGATCTCGGCTTGAACTCCACCTTTGCCCCGGCAGCTGTTGGATTTGAAGCTGACAGTGGATGGGCTGGAGAAGGAGCGTGACTTCTACTTCAGCAAACTTCGGGACATCGAGCTCATCTGCCAGGAACACGAAAGTGAGAACAGCCCTGTTATCTCGGGCATCATTGGCATTCTCTATGCCACTGAGGTGAGCTCTGCCTTCACCCGCTAATGTCCAGGCCCTCCCCCGTTCCGCCTGGCCCTAGACCAGAGAGATAGGGACCAGAAGGAGCCTTGGAGAACATGGACCGATGAGGAGAGAGCTGAAGTCACAGTCCCCAGGTCACAGAGAGCATTAGCAGGGAAAAGAGGACTAGAACTTGGACCCTTGCTCCCAAGCTGCCTATATAATTCCACCCTGAGCCTGGCCTGCCTGGCTCACCATTTCCCTCTCCCTTCCCACCCTCCAGGAAGGATTTGCACCCCCCGAGGATGATGAGATTGAGGAACACCAACAAGAAGACCAGGACGAGTACTGAGGGCGGCTCCAGCCCTGGCTGACTGCACGCCCCCCCTCTCCTCTCCCACCCCCACATTATAATCCTTTCCTTACAGCCGGTCGGCCGGGTGCTTTGTGTCAGTGCCGCAGCATTGGGGAGTCAGGCAAGGGGGCTTGAGGGGATGGGGTAGGTGGGCAGGCAGAGGCCCTGTCCTCCTGTGGCACTGGCCCAGTGGGTGGGACCCCTGCCCACTCCCCACCCCTATTTATTTCCGTTGTCTCTATGCTGTTTCGGCCAACACTTCCCAGGGTGCTGCGCCACCCGCCCCAGCCAGCCGCCTGCTCCCCTGACAGCCAGCAGCTGTATATTTGACAAAGTCATTGGTATATTTTTACTTACTGGATTTTCCTTGCACTTTACCTGTTCTTTTCCCAGGGCTCACAGCATGGGCTCCGGGGCAGTGTGCCTGGCTTGGCTTCCCTTCCCCATTGCCGGGCCATGGCAGGACTCACTAATTCTTATTTATTTTGTCTTTTGACTCCCCAGTAGTTGAGGGGAAGGCTGATGTCAGGAGAGGGATGGGGGACTGAGGAGGGGGTGCCTTAGGCCTTGGTGGTCAGGGAGAGGGAGGGGAGCATGCGAAGGATGAAAATGACCTCCTGGCACCAGACTCAACCACCCTGGGCCCTCTTGCCCCAGCCTCAAAGCCCAGCACTGCCCCGAGGTCCCCAGCCGCTCCCTCTGCAGCTCGGTTCATACCACACAGACTGCCCAGACCCTCCTGTACGTCTGCCTCCCATCCACCTGCCTCCCCCAGCCCTGGCTCCTCAGGCCACCCAGCCTGCGTATGTGTTCACTTTTATTTAAATAAACTTGTGTGGTAAAAGTCCATGCCATGTCTCCCTCAACTGACCCACAGCCTGGGTCTCAATGCTTTGCTCCTCCTGAGCACTCTCTCTCCAAAGCGATTGCCACGGAGGACACACCACTGCCGCCTTCCCTCCTGCCTCCAAACCACCACTGCCTATCTCTGACCTAGTCCCCATCTCCCAACACTCATGCCAGGGTTCTGAGAGAAGGCATGGATGCCCACCCCCAGCCCCTGAGGAGGAACAGGCTTTGGGGCCATGGCTGTGAAGGTAGGCAGCCTGGGAAAGTGGCTGGGGGTGGGGGGGACAGGTGGCCTGGCCAAGGGGTGCTTTGTTTCAGTCTCCCTTGGGCCAGTTAGACTGCATGTTGTCCCCCACCCCCTTGTCAAAGCACATACACCTCACCACAGTGATCCAGTCGGGGACAAGGGCTCATCTGACAGAGAGAGCTGAGTGAGTTACAAAGAGTAAGCAACTCTGAGCACTGAAGCCCAGAAGGACAGCAGTGCCCACGTGGTTCCTTCTGGAGAACAAGGTCTCATGGGAACCAGGGTCAGGAAGCTTTCACATCGTCCACACAGCCCTGCATTCTTGGTGTGTGACCCGGCAAAGGGCCATAATCACCAATGTCCTGGAAGCCCGGCAAGGGCTCCCAAGCCCATTCAAACAAAGCCTTGGCAGTCGTGTAGACCAGCGCCCTCGTTTACTGACGAAGGGACCAAGGCCCACAAGTGACAAGACTTACTCAAGGTGGTAAAAATCTGGACTAGAATTCACATCTCCTGACTCGTGGTTGAGTGCTCATCCCCAAAACCACAGAGGTATCGCCTCCAGAATGTTCCTGTAGGTTCAGGCTAGTCCTGGTAGCTGTTTCTTCACCATCATGAATATAACCGAGATACAGTTGGGGCTGTTTCTTCTGTGGCTCTGCTCCATGAACCTTCTTCCAGACCACCACCATTTCTCTAATGGCTCCAGACAGAAGCCTAAAATAAGCGATTCCTGCCTGCTCATTCCTCATTCACTTCTCCTCCTCCTTTTGACTCCCACCCCACATACAGATACTTCTGGCTTTATTTTATCTCTCTTTTTCTCCTCCAACAAGTTCCTTGCCTGCTTTTATTGATCTTTTAGTGATTTTTTAATCCCTTGCCTAATTTTAAAAGGTTTTTCCTCCATTATCCCAGGTAGATACTATAAAAGCATAAGGTAGTTGTTCCGTGTTGCCCAGTGTTCATCTTCAGGCCAAGACCTCACCCTGCTGATAAAGCAGGTGTGCTAGGCAGAATAATGCCTCCCCCCGAAGATGTCCGCATCATATTTCCAGGACGTATGAATATGTTACGTTACATAGCAAAGGGGAATTAAGGTTGTAGAAGGAATTAAGTTGTCCTGAAGAAGAGTATCCTGGGTTATCCAGGTGGACCCAATGTAATCACAAGGGTCCATCAAAATGGAAGAGAGTGCAGAAGAGTCAGAATGATAGAAGGTGAGGACTTGACCCAATGCTGCTGGCTTTGAAGATGGAAGGGGGCCATGAGCCAAGAAATGTGGCAGCTTTCATGCTGGGAAAAGCAAGGAAACATTCTCCCCTGGAGACTCCAGAAAGAAACACAACATGCAGATACCTGTTTTAGCCCAGTGAGACGTGTGTCAGACTTCCACCTTCCAGAACTGTGAGATAATTTGTGTTGTTTTAAGCCACTAAGTTTGTAGTGATTTGTTACACCAGCAATAGAAATCTACAGTAGATTTCCACTACCATGCTTCCATAGGCTCACCCTTCTTCTTGCCCCCACTAAACACCCACCTGTCCCCCTTGAACCAACACCTGTTGATTCTTCCCTCAAACCCCATGTAGGTACCTGCCCAAGTCCACCTCCATGCTAGTGTCTAAGGCTGCTCTTCAAATACCGAGAGCTCAGGGACATAAAACCACTTTCCCCTCCCTCACCTCTTCTCAGTACCTCATACTAAGTGTGCCTTTCCATGGAACATTTAAGATGGTGAACTGTCATTTTCTGTTTACACATTTGTCTCCTACACAGTTTTCAAGTTCCCCACAAGCGAGGCGCATCCTCCAGCTCTACCTAGCGCGGTGCTAGGTGCTTAGGTTGAGAAGGTGCTTTGGAAATGCTGCTGGATAAGTGAATGACTTCTGTCCCCTATATACCAAGTTACTACAGATGACCTGCCAAACTATTATTCTAAGGAGAGACAGGAAAGAAAGCCCTCCCCCATCATTCTATATTTCTTCCCCTCCTTGGCCTCTATGGAAAGCCCATTCTGTTTCTCTTCCCAAAACAGTGTCTCTTCTGAGACCATGCATGTGACACAAGGGGTCGAGCAAAGAGGGGATATTGTTGGACTCTGAGTAGAGCTAAACCAATGATCTGATTAATGAATTGATTAATGATCAGCTCAAATATGGTCCTTGCAAAAGTACTCCATCTCAGAGCTACCTGAGGCAAAGTCAGCCATGATCAGTCCTGAAGGGGCTAGAGGCCAGGCAGAAGGAGGCAGCAAGAGCTGATTATCTCTCACCTTCTGCTTTTCTCCTACCCAATGCATCCTTCACTTATCCTCATTCATCTTTCCAAAACAGTGGACGATGTCACTTTCCCACGGGCTTCCTAGGGTCTGGAGGATAAAGTCCAAATTATGCAGGCAAGACCCTTTTCAATCTCATCACCTCCAAAATCCCATTAAGCACTGTCACACTAAACCACTTCATTTCTCAGCCTTGCCCTGCACTGTCCCACCTCTAGGCCTTTGCTTAAATCAGTAAATCCATACAATTGGCTTGTTCTCTCCATCTGTCCTGATCTCCAACCAATGAAAATTCTCCCATTCCTCAGGACCCATCTCAAATTCCATCTCCTTCAGGAAGCCTTCTCCAATCTCCTTCCTAAGGAATTCATCACCCCCTAAGCTGTCTGGTCTGGTAGGAATTTGGATTCTATTAGTTCTTACTATAAGGGCTGGCCTGCCTTGCACCTCAGTATGGCAGGTATGAGTTTCATCCTCAAATGTAGGAGTGTATGCAAAATAGCACATTTCCTCAATTGTGATAAGTTACTTTCGGTTCACCTTCCCTCATCCTCCCCTGCTGGGATGCTTCAAGCTCTTCCTGATCTCACATGATACTACAAACATGGTAGGAGGCCCTCCAGGAATAGTGAATGTCTGAGCAGTAACCTGTTTGAGTGGTTCCTCTGGTCTGTGGCTTTTGATCACTTTCAGGCCACATCTGGGACTTAGGACTGACTGCAGTCGGAGCCAGAGCTATCTCTTTCCCATTGCCTGGAAGGGAAAATCCAGCCAGCCCTGGCTGTCCCAGACCCCCGGACTTTTCTCTGCCTCATATCAGAACTCTCCACTCTCCACCCTGCAAAAACTCTTCCCTCAAGCTCCATCCTCTTCCTTGTTCCTTCACAATAGATGTTTACAGGCCATTAAACTCAACGTTTAATCACTAGCAACAGAACACAAACACTTTCCTAGAAGGAAGGAAGCATTTTATCTACAAACTCTTCCTGGAGGTGACACTTTTCATTCCATCCTTCTGACACTACTAGAAAGAAAAACTGCAACAGTTAGGTTTCCAAGTCTCCGAGTGCAGCGACCTTCACACAGCGGGTGCTCCATACAGTTTGCTGAATGCAGGTGCCTCTGGTCTCATATCTTTGCCTGAAGAGCCCGACAGAAACGAAAGACTACAAGTCCCAGGCTGCCTTGCGGGTGTCGTCACGCGCCGCGGGGCTCTGCGAGGAGACGTGGCAGAGCGCGGCGCGTGCACACCGACCGGAAAGCCCAGGGAGGCAGCTGACAGTGGCGGGAGGGTCGGAGCCATGGCGGCCAGGACGGCGGGTGGGGGGCGCTGGGAGGTGGTGAAGAAGGGGCGGCGGCCTGGGGCCGGAGGCAGTGGGCGAGGCGGCGGAGTGGACCGCCGGGCGCTCGGGGAGGCCAACGGCGTGTGGAAATACGACCTGACCCGTGAGTACCCACCCGGCCCGCCGCCGCCCGGACCCGGGCCTGCCCCTCCAGGGGGTTCCCCAGCAGCTGAACTCTCCGGGCTCCTCCACGCGGAGCTCTCCTGCCGATCGGCGCCTCCCAGGTCAGCGAGCGCTACCCTTGCCTTGTCTCTTTTGAGCCTCATAAATGGTAGCGCCAGGGAGGTTGCTGTCCTGGCTTCGCGGATGAGTAAACTGAGGCTCACTGAAGTTAGATGCCTTGCCCAGGATCACCTGTCAGAGGGGACTAGGAGTCCGGTCTCCCAACGCCCAGCTCGCTGCACACACCCTACCAACTCTTACTGGGCCCTAGCCTGGCCTCTCTGGGCAGGTGTCCGAGAGCTGGGAAGAGGCATCCTTGTCCATTATATAAGGTGCCCCCTCCTTAAGTAACCAGCAGGTGGGGTGAAGGGAGGACGGCTAGGAGGCCCCACGACATACTTTAAACACCCACCAAGCCTTGTTCTAAGTGGCGCCTGTTTCCTCCAAGTCTCCCTGAGGAGTGGAGAAAGCTTGCCACTTGTTGATTACCGAGTTGTCACATCTGAACCAAGAGGAACTGGGGTAGAACCAAGATGGAAAAATCCTGACCTCCTAACCTCTCACCAAAGAAGCCAGCCCTCTGTCTCCAACCCCTCCACTAGTTCACAGATACTCTGACTTACTAATAAATGCCTCATCTCTGTGAAAGAGCCCATGAACTCAAGAGTTGTGATGACTGAAAGAAGCAGCCAGAAGGGCTCACTGGCCTGCTCCCTAAGCAAGACAGCAAGGAGGGTATTTGAGGCAGCTCCTCCCTGGAGGTGAATTAGGTGACGGGGTGGGAGAAGGGACCACTATTCCTGTGAGGTCCTCATGACCCAAGGATGGTCCCTCTTTCTCTGCCTGTTATCACATCAGCTCCCATCCAGACGACAAGCACCCTTTATGAGCGGGGCTTTGAGAAAATCATGAAGAAGCAGAATAAGGAGCAGGTTCCACCCCCAGCCGTGGAGCCTAAGAAACCTGGGAACAAAAAGCAGACTAAGAAGGTGGCGACCCTCACCAACCAAAACCAGAAGCAGGGCCGCTTCCGCAGCCTGGAGGAGGCACTGAAAGCTGTGAGTGTGCCTAGACTTTCGGGGGGGAAAGAACGAGGACTTGAGGTGTGAAGGAGATGAAAGGATTGGGAAGGGGCCAGACAGCTGAGGGACTTGTGGAATTTGGGACGCTATTGGTTGAGAGGAGGCATTCAGGGAAGGATGGAAACCCCAAGGGATAGAATGTTTGCTCTTAGGATAGAAAAGAAATGAGAAGTTTCTAGGGAAACATAGATTAGTGAGAAGAGAGCCTTGAAACCCAGAGATACCAAGGAGAGGTTAGAGAAACTACTTGTGGTTCCTAGCCCCATGGAAGTAGTGATCTTTCTTTTGCATCTTGTCCTTTGTTTTTCCCCTTGAACATGTGAAGGGCCTAAGAGTACTGGGCCTTGAGATCAGCAATTCCAGCTGTCCTAAACTTTCTAAAGATCTGTATGCAGCAAAATTGTGGTATTCCACATACTTATGTTTCAAAGCAGAAACCCTTTGTTCTTCCTGTCACCACCTAGTTCAACCATTTTCCCACCTCTACCCCATTTTTCTACACTCACAACTCACCCACAACTGACCATGTGAGGCCTGTGTCCCTGGCAGCTGGATGTGGCAGCTCTACAGAAGGAACTGGACAAGAGCCAGAGCGTGTTCTCTGGGAACCCATCTGTGTGGTTGAAGGACCTGGCCAGCTATCTCAACTACAAGCTCCAAGCACCTCTAAGTGAACCCACACTAAGCCAGCATACTCACGGTTAGTTCTCTCAACTCCCTCAAGCTCAGACAAGTTGAAGAAAATTCTGAAATGGTTATGTGTAAGCACACTACTTATTAACAGACCCTAGTGTCCTCCACTGCCCTGATTTATATGGGTGGAGCTATCCTCAAATCATCATGGCTGTGAAAGTTTCTGGGCCTTATTGGGATAGGAAGGATGCCAGCCTCAGTGCAGGGGCCTCTGCTCCACTCACCATTCTCAGGGAGCACACCAGTGTGCTCAGAGCTGGTAGAAGATTCTGGTCCTTATACTCATATGGCGGTCTGTTGCCCCAGATTATCCCTATAGCCTGGTGAGCCGCGAACTGCGTGGAATCATCCGAGGGCTACTGGCAAAGGCAGCGGGGTCTCTGGAGCTCTTTTTTGACCACTGTCTGTTCACCATGCTGCAAGAGCTGGATAAGACGCCAGGTGAGAGGGGCCCGTGAGCGATAGCCCAGCCCCATCTTGGGGGCCTATTTCCTTTTTCTTGCTTCAAGAGCAGCTGGGTTGTTGTTTCCATTAGAGAAATGTGCTAATCCTGACACTTGGGGAAAGGGAGGAGGCAGTTAGGATTCACTGGCCTGGGTTCTGGGCTCATGGCTGCGAATAGGGAGATTTCAGGTTTTGGATGCCTATTCCTATGTGTGAGTCTAAGAATGTGTCTCTCCAGGGGAGTCGCTACATGGTTACCGCATCTGTATCCAGGCCATTTTGCAAGACAAGCCCAAGATTGCCACCATGAACCTGGGCAAGGTGAGCTCAGGATGGTGGTAGAGACACCATGAGGCTAGGACTGGGGAGGCTGGGCAGAATCTACACTGTTGGACCCCATCAAGGGCTAACGGAAGACCCTTAAGACCAGTCATAACAGCTGATACTATTAGCACTTACTGTGTGTCTGCTTTGTATATATGAGGCAAGTACTACTGTTATTCTAATTTTATAGATGAGAAGATTGAGCCACAGAGGGGTTCAGTAACTTTCCTAGAGTCAGTCAACTAGTAAGTGGCAAGTATGGGTGAAGGCCACAGTCTGGTGCCAGAGCCCATGCTCTAAATCACTGCACCACACTCCCATAGTGTGCTCCACTGTCCCTCAGCCTGTCCCTCCCAGTTGACAGCTCTCTTCCTGCCTCGCTTTGGGGGTGCTCCTGATGCTTTGCCCTATCCCAGCCTGCCTCTCCTACTGGTCTCCTCAGTTCCTGGAACTGCTGAGGTCCCACCAGAATCGACCAGCAAAGTGTCTGACCATCATGTGGGCACTGGGTCAAGCAGGTTTTGCCAACCTCACCGAGGGACTGAAAGGTAACAAGGCAGTGGGAAAGAGAGAGGGGTGGTCTTGGAGCCGGGAAGCTTCTCTCTCATGTCCCCAGTGGGTCTGAGCTTGAAGCTTCCTCCCTAACCTTTGTCTCCATAGTGTGGCTGGGGATCATGCTGCCTGTGCTGGGCATCAAGTCCCTGTCCCCCTTCGCCATTGCATACCTGGATCGCCTGCTCCTGTGAGTAGTGGGGGGATGGCAAGGGGAGGGCCCAGGTGTTTCCAAGTGGCTGTTTCAGTAAAATGGGATGCTGGGATCCTGGTCTCTGTAGATGTGAGGAAAACCAGGACCAGCTCCTCCCAGCTCTGAATGTGGTGGTGAGGAAGGAAGGGGAGGGAACCATTAAGGGGTGAGGTGTTGGGTAGAGTTAATGTCCTTTTTCCTAGATATTGGTCTTAGCTGGGATCTTGGCCTATTTCTTTCTTCCCCCACAGGATGCATCCCAACCTCACCAAGGGCTTTGGCATGATTGGCCCCAAGGACTTCTTCCCACTTCTGGACTTTGCCTATATGCCCAACAACTCCCTGACACCCAGGTAGGGCCACCCTGGGACACACCTGCTGTGAAGGATCCCAGCAGGGGCTTAGAAGCAGGCAATATATTTCTGTCCCTTCTTCAGCCACCCTAAATCTAAGATTCTCAACCTGCAAGTTCAAGGGATCAGTAAGCCCCTTGAAATGATATGGACCCTCGAGTGTGATTAGCACGTGGACATTTTCCTGGGGAGAGGATCTGTGACTTTCAACAGATTTTCCAAGGAGTCTCTGAGTCTAAAAAGATTCAGAGCCATTATAAGGCCCTTAGACTCCCATCCTTGGGCAGGGTATGGACTCTGAGGCAAGCAAAAGAGACACAGTGCACAACTCTATTTAGAGCCTCTGCCTGGCTCTCCTCCCCACCCCCATTCCAGCTTGCAGGAGCAGCTGTGTCAGCTCTACCCCCGACTGAAGGTGCTGGCATTTGGGGCAAAGCCGGAATCCACCCTGCATACCTACTTCCCCTCCTTCCTGTCCAGAGCCACCCCCAACTGCCCTCCTGAGATGAAAAAAGAGGTGAGGAAATGGTGGGAGGCTCCTTTTTCCCTTTCAGGGGTCAGCTGTGGAGATCCCTATCTGTGACAAACGCCCTGCCTTCATGGACCTGTTTCCTGAACATCCCTTAGCTCATTCCTGACAGCTTCCTGCCCTACTCTGTCATGTTCTATCCTCAGAAAACGGAGCTGAAAAGACAGCACATTCAGATCTGGCTGGTTTCTGATGTCTTCTCTCTTGCAGATGAGTGATCTTTGAGTTCAAGGTCTAACTCAAGACCCCAGCCTTTACAGCCTCTGAGATCTCTGGGGTCTGGGCACAATTTCTCCACCCTTTAGGGTGGATGTGTTGCCTGCATGGTCTCACTTGGGAGAAGGGATTACTTCTCAGCACTGTCCCCTCCACCAGCCCCATGCCCCAGCAGTCTCTCCCTCTCTCATCTCCTGTGCAGCTCCTGCGCAGCCTGACCGAATGCCTGACGGTGGACCCCCTCAGTGCCAACGTCTGGAGGCAGCTGTACCCCAAGCACCTATCACAATCCAGGCAGGTTGGGGGAAGGGTGTCAGCTACCTCTCACTCACACAGAGATGCCTTAGTTCAGGCCTCCCAGCCTCTCCCTGTCGGAGAAGCAGAAGGGAAACATTTGTTACTGTTGTTGGGGCTCAGGCCTCTCAAGTTGAGTGGGAACATTGCTGAGTGGCTCTAAGAAGCTGGTCCTCTGCTAGTAGGGGGTGCAGTCTTTCAGCATGAAGCAGCCAGGGGCCTAATGGAGGATGGGAAGGACCAAGTGGGCCCCCTGATTGAAAGGGGTTGTGCTTTCCCCACAGCCTGCTTCTGGAGCATTTGCTCAGGTCCTGGGAGCGGATTCCCAAGAAGGTGAGGAGCTGGAAGGACATGGCAGGCTGAGCCTCGTCTGGGTTCTGGGTTCGTACCCCCAGCCACTGTCCCTCCCTTCCCTGAGAAGGCATTCTGTTAGTACATATGGCATAGAAAATGGAGCATGGTGGAGGCTCAGGGTTCCCTCACGAGCCAAATCTTATACTCTCAACCCAGATGTTTCTTATCCTATAGGCACAGAAGTCTTTGCAAGAAACCATTCAGTCCTTCAAGCTTACCAACCAGGAGCTGCTAAGGAAAGGCAGCTGTAATAACCAGGATGTCGTCACCTGTGATGCAGCTTGCAAGGTGTCAGCACCCAGCCCTCCCCAACCCACACACTGTTCTGCAACTGTCTCGGCACACCCTGGGTTGGGCCTGTATCACAGTCCTGCCCCACCTGTCCCTGGATACCCCACTACCTTGGGCATTGTGAGGGCTTGACCCCCTCCTTGGAAGGCCTAGCTTGAGGCCTGCCTTAGGAGGCAAGACCAGCCCCTCTCCCTTCTGACCACTGCTCCTACCGCCTTTCCTCCTAGGGTCTGTTGCAGCAGGCTCGGGGCTTCCGGCTGCCCTGGACACGGCTACTCCTGTTGGTGCTGATCTTTGCCATAGGTTTCCTGTGCCACGATTTCCGGTCACACAGCTCTTTCCAATGTAAGCAGGGATTGGCATGGGGGTGGATCATAGAGCTAGGAGTAGCACCCCTGTCCCCAGCACACAGCTTTGCCCTGATGCTGCAAAACAAACACTGTTCAGACAGACTTTTATGTCCACAGCTATGACATTACCACTTCAGATTGGCCTAGTGCTTTGCAATGTAGAAATGCTTGTGTGTTCATGGTCTCATTTAAGTAGGTGTTATCTCCTTTTTAACTCTTGAGGAAATTGAGGCTCAGGAAGATTTATCAGTTAGATTAAGATCACAGCTGGTAAGTAAGACAGACGCCAAACCCAAGGCTTCCTGATGCCTAAGTCCAGGGCTCCACCTGCCTACACCATTCTTGCTCACGTGACCCAACAGGAGAAATGGGCTCAGCTCCCTGGGCCTGCATCCCTTCCCTCCAAGCGTGCTCTGCAGCCCTGTGAACACACTGAGGTCTGCCCCATCCCTCACTGGGCCTGTTCTGGATCCTTTAGTGTCTGTCTGCCCAGTCCCTGCCCAACCTCTCAGCTCACCAGAGGCCCCCTTTACTCAGCTTCCCTTTCTGGACGGTTGCTTCAATCATCTGGTTTCTTGCCTGCTGGCCAAAAAGCGTGTGCCAAGATCTACTCCTACAGCCTGCAAGGCTACAGGTGAGCACCTCCCAGGGAGGTGGGGAGGGAGAGGGACTGGGTGTTTAGGGTGGTGATGGCATTGACAGTCAGTGGGAAGTAATTGTGGTTTTCCCTTTCTAAGGCCTCCCTTCCCCTAACTATGTCTGGGGAGCCGAGCTGCCTGACGAAACTTAGCCCTCCTCTCTCCTATCTTCTACAGCTGGCTAGAGGAGACATTGCCAGCCTGGGGCTCTCACCTGCTGATTGTGGTGAGGCCCAGCTTGCAGTTCGCCTGGACTCACATCAATGCCACAGTCAGCTTCCTTTCCGCCCACTGTGCCTCCCACCTTGCCTGTTTCAGTGACAACCTCACCAGCCTCTCCCAGCGGGTAAGCCACAGACATTGAGGTCAGAGAAGGGCTGGTCTCCCCAGCAGCTGAGTTCTTGGGAAGGGGCAGCCCCTCATGGACTGGGTCCTCAGGGACAGGATGCATTCAGCAGGCACCCTAACCCCATTCATTCTCCATGGTCCAGCTCCAGCTCCCTGATGCCCTGAACCAGCTGCTCCATTCTCTGAGGGAGCTGCCTCTGCTTCTTTACCACAACGTGCTTTTGCCAGTGTGGCACATGCTGCTTGAGGCCCTGGCTGGGGCCCAGCAGTACTGCCACAAGGCGTGCAGGTGAGACCCCCATCCGGGGCTCCAGTAGGAGCCCAATGGCCCCCATGCCCTTTTTCCAGGGACAGATCTCCTCTGTTCAGTCTCTCTGCCCTGCCCCTTGCTCATCCTTGGCCATTCTGGTATGCATTCTGAGAAACAGCTCTGTGACTTGACACAGCTACACACCACTATTTCCCAACCACACAAATGTTCTGCTTTCCTCCCAGAGGTGAGGTGACCTGGGATTGCGTGAAGACACAGCTCAGTGAGGCTGCCTGCTGGACCTGGCTCTGCCTACAGGACATCACAGTGGCTTTCTTGGACTGGGCACTTGCCATGATATCCCAGCAGTAGGCCCTGCCTCCTTGGCCACTAGGTTCTGACTGAGATGGGTTATCTGAGACTGCTGGGGGAC
Organism: Tadarida brasiliensis; assembly: GCA_030848825.1. Taxonomy (NCBI): domain Eukaryota; kingdom Metazoa; phylum Chordata; class Mammalia; order Chiroptera; family Molossidae; genus Tadarida; species Tadarida brasiliensis. Next base: position 62,618,639 of record CM061270.1, on the reverse strand, counting down.
GGAGGGGGGGGCGCAGTTCTGCCTGGGGTCTTTTTTACTTGGTGCCTGAGTTCTGTCTTCTAGGCAAGTGTCCAGTCGTCTCTGCCCCAGTTCTTCCGTCTTTGGTGGTGACTGAGCCCAGGGGTATCTCAGCCACCTACCCGTGGGTCCACTGAACACTTCTCTGGCCTTGTTGCATATAGCTCCCAGCCTCTGCCCGTGGGCTGGTAGCCTCTGTAGTCTCCTCTGTTGTCTCCTGCCTTCCATCTCATTCCTGAAGCCCCAAACAGCTCATCCCTAAAGGTGGGACTCCAGCGAGTGGCTTCTGCATTCTTCCCATGAATGAATTCTGCTCCCACACTTTAATCACAGCAAGGAAAGGAAAGGGATTTCCGGAAGGATACAGCACCACAGTGGGGAACAGCAGCTTCACCTCTACCCAAAGCCTGGACTTGGAGGGCTACTTGGAAAAACCTCTCACCTCAAAATGCCCAACTTAGGTCCTTCAAGACCCCTCCCTGCCCCCTCCATCCTGGTCCTTTTTACTCACCATTCCCCTTCAGTACTGGGGGGCCTCTGCCTCCGGGTTCAGCTTCTCTCTGCTGCCCGCCCCTACCTGCCATCTGTCTGGAGAGAGCCCAGTTAGTTGTATGCCTTGAGCCCAAGGAACCTTCCAGCAACTTGTTGAGACAGGATACAGCATATAGCTCCTGGATATGCCTGTTAGGTGGAATAAAGGCCACAGATTTGATTTCTAGCTTTCCTCTCTGCATCCTCACATAGGAATTCCCATACTTGTGAACAGGACAGAATATGGGCACCTGCATATTCCCCTTTGGCCCTTGCCCTCCTGGGGTTTGTAGCCACTAGCAGGAATTGAGCTTTTGGCAAGGGAAGCCCACACCCATCATCCTAAACTTTGGCCTATTGAGGGTTCTATACACACTCCTCTTGCTCCCCTGGTCATATTGTCTCACTTGTCACTGTGACTCATGTCCCAATTGTGATTTGCCTTGACAGTTTATTTGATGCTTGGAAAAGCAGGGAAGAATCTCCTAGGGAAATTCTTGGCCAGCAATCGGGATGCCTTCTTCCTTGCCAGGACTTTATTAAATTGATTTGTTTTATAAGGAAGTGAGTGAAAGATTTAGAACAACAGAGACACAGGATGAAGGGTTCATCACCAAAGTCCTTTTAATTTTTGACTTGAGACTATGTCATAACTGCACAGGTTTTCAGTTCTCACCTCAAGTCTCTTGCATGTTTCCAGACAAGCAGTACTAGAGGTACACTGCCCACTCATATTTTTGTTCCCTTTCCTTGTTAGGATGTTAACAACTTGGGAATTAAATAGCCCACGCTGGGCAGAACCCTGCTCTCCTAGTGGCAGTTAGCAATGACCATTTTTCACAGAAATTAGAAACCCTGCCTGGCAAGAAACAATGGTCTAGGACATCTCAGCAGGACTGTCCAAGGGTCCCAAGACATGTTCCATGTCCTCAGTTCTTCCTCACCAATCAGAAACAAATGGGTTCAATTCTCAGGAATAGTGAAACTTTGGAACTGGCCTATTCAAGGCAAGTAGAAGTTGGCAACAGCAAAGGACAAACTCATGACACTCCTACAATGACATCGAGTCCAGTTCAGCCAAGACTGCTGGGCTGAGTTCTTTCAATCCAGCAACTCGGAGAATGCCACTTACAAGTGCTTCATTGGTTTCTAATGTGGGTACTATACCTTGGTTCATTCCATTTCTGGCATATAACCCTGGGGTGGTGTGACATTTCTCTTCAACTTAGGTTAACTGAGGTCTCCACAGGCTCTCACAAGGACACTGACACCTGAATGGGCTTTGATAGATGCGGTTGGTTGACCCAATGTTGGAATTGCCCAGAATTTTTCCTCTGGCAGAGGAGTAGTCCCAACATTGCTCCTGCTGTCCATTAAAGCTACACCAGACATCCAGATGTTTAATTTTGCATAACTATCAACAAACAGCCAGTGAGTTGAACCAGTGTGGACTAGCAGAGCACACTGTGGTCCTGACAGGTTGGCAATGACTTGGTGTTATTAGAAGAACAGAAGTAAACTGACACTCCAGAGGGTCACATCTGTACATTGTTACTCTACTTTTCACACACAGCTGGAGTTCTACAGATAACATGCCACAAAACTGAAGGGCAGTTTAAATATGGTTATCTCTTAATTGCAAATTGTGTGAACCTGCAATTTATATCACATGACTCATTTGAAACACTTCTTTCTGTTTTTCTAAGTCTTAAAGTATGTTTCCACACTCCTCTGCTTATTTGTACCCAGTCTACAGCTTTAGAGCAGGCCGACTTGATGGGCCAGCCTGATTTACTATGGCTAGATTATCTTGCCAGGCAGATAATGTTGCTGGTCTCACACCTCAGCATTGCTGGTCCATTCTCAAATGCTACCACCCTTGAGGTGAAGCGTTTCCCACAGAGAGGGACATGCCTTCCCTGCCCTGTTCCAGAAGGACCCAGTTGTCAGTTACACAGAAATTTCAATGATTGGATGACCTCAGCATTTTAATATGTCTTATCTCTCCTGAAGGAGTTTGAATTTAAGCAAACACTTAAAATGATCCATCCTTTTTCTACATACTCTTCATGGTCCTGCTCCCAAAAGGGCTTGAGGGGACAAAGGGCCTTGCTTTTCCCTATGTGGTATTCCATTTTTACTGGGTATTTTCATTACCCCAGACTTGAGGTATGAGAGGAAATTCGAAGGTGGTGGAGGGGAGCTTCCATTGTTCAAGGTATGAGTGAATATTTATTGAATATTGAATATTCTGCCTATGAATAAAAAATTGAATTCAGACCATTTTTTTTAATGTGCCTTGGTATAATTTTTTACATTGTGTTAGCACCAGTTTAAATGTTTAATGGACTTTGTTTTTAGAGCAGTTTTAAGTTCACATCAAAGTTGAGCAAAAAGTACATAACCCTTGCCCTATATATACTTGGCACAGGCTGTCCCACAGTCAGCCTACAATGACACATCACTGTCATCCAAAGTTTGTTGTTTACATTAATCAGACTGTATTATTTCAATCTTTTTAAATTTGTTGAGACTTGTTGCCTAACATGTGAGCAAACCTGGAGAAGGTTCCATGTGTGCTTGAGAAGAATGTGTTCTGCTGTTGGGTGGAATGTTCTGTGTATGTTGAGTTGCTGTGTTGATCAAGGCCTCCATTTCCTTATTGAGCATATCATAAACACATCCTTAATGTTAAAGAACACTACAAATCAATAAGAAAGGTGCCAGATACAATAATAAAAATATGGACAAAAGGCATAATTCATAAAATAAATGCAAATGAACCACAGACTTGAAAAAAGCCCATTTCATTGGTTAAAAAGTGCAAACATAAGATACCACTTTATTTTTGTATACCATATTGAAGAATTTTTTTTAAGTGATAATATACTCAGTGAATGTTATGGTAGAAATTGGCATAATGTTTCTGGGAAGTAATTTGGTAGTATTTATCAAAAGGTTTAAAAGTTTCATACTAGCCCTGGCCAGTTTGGCTCAGCAGTTAGAGCATTGGCCCGTGGACCAGAAAGACCTGGGTTTGGTTCCCTAAGGGCATGTACCTTGGTTGCGGTTTGTCCCCGGCCCCAACTCTCACATCGATGTTTCTCTCTCTCCCTCCTTCTTTCCCTCCCGCTCTATCTGAAGATAAATACAAAAATGTCCTTGGGTGAGGATAAAAAAAAATAAATTAAAAAAAAAGTTTCATACTACTTTTACCAAATAATTCCACTCCTAAAATATATATTCTGACTTTTTGCATAACTGTAAGAGTTAGTTATCCAAATTATGTGAGGTTCCAAAATATGTAAAAGTAATAATAAAAGATTAACATATATGTGTGTGTGTGTGTGTTCTGGAGAATAGAAAAATAAACATTTATGAGTAAACATTAAAAGTAAAGATTTATATTCCAGAACATTTACTGTAGCAATATTAATAATGAAAATTTGGATATAAACTGTGTCTGACAATAAGATCAATATTTAAATAAATTGTGGTAAAACCAAAGGACAGGAAATGGCTATTCAAATGATTCCAAAGAATCTTTAATGATAAAAAATGCTTATAATTAATTGAGCTTAATTTACTGAAATAATGGCTATGATGAAAAAATACAGAAAATAAGTGTTGACAAGGATGTGGAGAAATTGGAACCCTCTTACATTGGCTGGTGGGAATGTAAAATGGTTCACACACTGGAAAACAGTTTTAAAGCTCCTCAAAGAGTTAAACATTATAATTACCATAAAACCTAGCAATTCCAGTCCTAGGTATATAACCAAGAGAAATGAAAACACATATCCACACAGAAATTTGTATATGAATATTTATAAAACCATTATTCATAAAAGTCAAAAGGTGGAAAAAGCCCCAAATAGATGAATGGATAAACAAAGTGGTATATTCATACAGGGGAATAGTATTCAACCATAAAAAGGGAGGAAGTACTGATGCAGATTACAACTTGGATGAGTCTCAAAAACATTATAAGGGAAAGAAATCAGACACAAAAGGTCACATGTTTTATGATTTCTCTTCTATGAAATCTCCAGAATTGGGCAAATCCATGCAGTCAGAAAGCAAATTAGTGGTTGCCAGGGGATGGTGGTGGGGAGTAATTGCTTAAAGGGTACGAGTTGTTCTTCTAGGGTGATTAAACAAAAACAGTTTTGAAACTAGAAAAAGGTGGTAATTTGCACACTGTGAATGCATTAAATGCCACTGAATTGTTCATACTTTAATATTGTTAATTGTGTTATATGAATTTCGCCAAAAAAAGCAACATAAATACGTTCTGCTTCCCAGCCCACCCAACCCCCCGCCCCAAGAAAGAGAATAACTGTTAAACACCCCAAGTTAATGCTCTGGGACACAGTGGTACCATTTGCAGCAACAAAGCAAAGTTAAACCAAGATGTTAACATCCTACTTTGTGGGTGGGCGCAAGGCGGTGTTGTGCTCAACGACATCAGACCTCTGATTTAAAGCTCAGCCTACCGTTCAGAACCCGTAAAATGTCGGAGCGGCAAAGGGCTTGAAATCATCACCTGACTTGGATTTGCCCAGGGCGATCTTGACTCCAGGTTGTACAGGCAGTTGGCCAGAGCTGGAAATAGAGGTCAGGCCTTCCCGCATACCCACCCCGCCAGGCTACGAAGCAAGGCTTCACAGAAGAGTTGAGTTTTAGGTTGGTTTCTTTGTTTTTAAACCTCGGGAGCTTCTGGTGGCAAAGGATTGTGGGCTGGCTTTGCAGGCCCCTGGAAAGAGAGGTGAAGTTGTGAGCCGGGTAGGGGCGGGGGCCAGGTGGGCAGAGCCATGCCCGGGGTCCCTCTCGGGGCTCCGCCCGCCAGTCCCGCCTCGCGGAGTTTTGGCAGCTAGATCCCGCGCCGCCCCGAAAACCTCGAGCAGCTTTGTGGTTTTTATCTTTCTTGCCCTAGTCAGGACGAATAGATGCAGACAAGACGGTGGTTAATTGACTGAATGAATGTACTTCACCAGGAGAGCAGTGGGATTTTATTGGCGTCCCGGGAGAAATGGAAGGAAAATGTGGAGCAGAAATAGCACAAGCCAGCCTTTGGCTATGCGAACGGGGCTTGCGCTTTGCAGTCGCAGGGCATGCGTGCGTCCTGGCCCCGCCGGGCAATGCTGCCCAGAAGCTCAGGGTTGCGAGCGGGATCTCTAAGCGTCCGCAATCCTATGGAAGCCACTAGGAGGGCCGAGGGGTGGAGGTGTATTGTTTTGTAGAATGCAGGGAAACGGAAGGGAAGTGTATTGCCCGTGTTTCCTCCATACAGGGTTGGGAAGCGAGCCCCGTGCCCTCACTTCTGTCTGCGGCTTCCTCTGTTCTGTGTGGTCTGGAAGGGCTCAGCCCGGGTGAGTTTCTTTAGAAAGTGGCGTCCAGGCTCCAGTCTGAAACCCTGGGAGAGCGAGGCTTCGGTAAGCTTTAGAGGGGAATCTGCAGAACGCTGAGGCAGCGGGGCCTTCGATAGCTCAGTTGGTAGAGCGGAGGACTGTAGTGGGTTGAGCTGTGGCAATCCTTAGGTCGCTGGTTCGATTCCGGCTCGAAGGACTTCGTACAATATTTTTAACCCCCACTTAATTTAGTTACCTTGTTGGGAAAAAGGTTTACTCCAAGGCAGAAGGAATTTGCGTGAGTACTGCCAATGTTCGGTAAAACATATATGCAGTAAGTAGTCAGGATACGTACGGTACAACTCTCTTTTGAGTTCAGTCCAGACGTATTAACATGTGTTTTAATTTAAATAAGGCTTTATTACGATTGTTTACGTGTAGTTATTCCTACTTGTTAAAATTTTGCCCATGGTTCCAATGTTCTGAATTTCGGTTGGTCCGCTGGTCAGCAGACAGCTTGCAGCAACCTGTAAGGTAAATGGAAAGACACCAGCAGCAGCCGGGGGATTAGCTCAAATGGTAGAGCGCTCGCTTAGCATGCGAGAGGTAGCGGGATCGATGCCCGCATCCTCCACTCGGTTTTTGCCCTTGCATAAATACGATCTCTGACTAGCGGGAGAGAAACTGAACCGATTGGGTGTTTGTAATAGAAGAGCACGGCAGACAATGCTTGCTTTCACACATTCCCCTTTTATTTGTAAGCTAAGTCTTTTGCAGTTTACTTCTGGGTCATTGTGTTTCCCTGCTCCTGGCTGACAGGCGGTTGACTATCTTCCGAGAAGACACGGGCGGAACCCTTCCGCCTGGCCTGCGGGCCGTGCCCCCAAACGGCACTGGCTCAGGGACCCGCTCGCGTGCAAGGGAACCCCTGCGCACTGACCAATGGCAGCGAGCTTTACTGGGCGGGTAGCCAGCTGTACCTACGGCCAATAGGCGAGAGACTTCTTGTTTCCTGGCAGAGCGGGGTCCCGGCACCGCGGCGCTCGGGTTTTGTTTGGGTCCTGGGTAGAGGGCCTGGGTGCCGGGGCCCGAGGTGGCGCCTCGCTAGCGGGAAAGGGAGCGGGATCACCGGCCCATAGAGAGGTGAGGGGCTGTGCGTGGCGTGCGGGCCCCGCCCGCCCCGGCGCCGCCCCCTTCTCAGCCCTTTCTGCCCCTTCAGCACCGAGCCCTTCTGCAATCCCACCCCGCCCCTCAACCCGGGCTTCCTCGGCCCCACCCCCATTCCGGTGGCCTCACCTCTGACCCCTAGGCCCTGCCTTCCCGCCCTCCCTCCACTGTGAGTCTGTATTGACCCATTCCATGCTCCAAACCCCACCCTGCCCAGGGCAGTCTCGGTCCTCCAGAGTCCAGGGTCGAGAAGCCACCCCCTGCCCCCAGATGGGTCTCTACCAGCCACTTTTTTGGGGGGTACTAACAACACTCATTATTAGCCCACAACTACCAGAGTAGCCTATTCAGGGACTCCAGTGCTTACAGGGCTGAGAAGGGTGGAAACAGATCTGTGCCCTAATTGGAACTGAGCTGCAGTCTCTAGGTGAGCAAGTGGCTTCTGCCCAGTTTCCTTTGGCTTGACAAAGGCCATACTTTTCTAGTTTTCTTCCATAATAGGCATAGGGTAATAACAAAAAAGAAAGAACCAGCCCTTGCAGGGCTCAGGGGAGCAACAGAAGAATGCCTAGTCAGTACTTGTGAGGACGGAGGAGTGGAGACAGGAAGTTGCCCATTTAAACTTAGAAAGTTGGTACTTTCCATTCTGCTTTGCTGGAGAGTGGAGGGGCCAGTCTAGGAAGTAGAGATCCAGAATGTCCCATCCTTCAAGATGGCCATGTATTGTGGTGGGTGTATCTTGGCTAGGTTTGGGCAATCGGACCTCTCTGATTATATTCTCTAATCTGTGGACTGCAAAGCTTAGAGTCTAGTATTTCTTAGTATTTCTCAACCTAGTTAAGCCACTGAGTATTTCATTTTGGAACAACTATGCTGTAGTAAAATGGAGTCCTTTTAGGTCAGTTATAACCCTCAGTGAAGGGACAGAATACTGCTTTCTCTTGGCCTTTGCTGGAAGGCCACTTCTACCTTTACTGACAGGGAGAAAGCTCCCTAAGAGCAGCTCTCATTTATCTGGAGATACCTAAAAAACTTTTCATTTTTCCTCTCAGGGTCAGCTCTCGGGGCCAGAGTGGAGCAGGAGGATGCTTTCCCAGCCCCACCATGGAGCTGCGCTGTGGGGGACTGCTGTTCAGTTCTCGATTTGATTCAGGGAACCTAGCCCATGTGGAGAAAGTGGAATCTGTGTCTAGTGATGGGGAAGGAGTAGCAGGTGTGGCATTAGCCCCCACCAGCAGCACTGCCTCTTCCCCTGACTATGAGTTCAACGTGTGGACCCGACCAGACTGTGCTGAAACAGAATTTGAGAATGGGAACAGGTAAGAGGAAAGTAATGGAGGGTGGAAGAAGGAAAAGAGAGGGGAATGTCCCTGTCCCCAAACCCATGCTCAGTTAGCCCTTTGACTTACAGTTCATACCAACACATTACCCTTCCTTCTCTCCCTATCCCTCCTTACTACTCTCCCACATATTCCCTCTCCAACCCTCGCGTATATAATGACCTGTCTGTCCTACTCTGGCCTTCAGGTCATGGTTTTACTTCAGTGTCCGGGGAGGATCTCCAGGGAAACTCATCAAGATCAATATTATGAACATGAACAAGCAGAGCAAGCTGTATTCCCAGGGCATGGCCCCCTTTGTGCGTACACTGCCTACCCGGCCACGCTGGGAACGCATTCGAGACCGGCCCACATTTGAGGTAAGTTATCCATGAGGAGCAAAGAAAGACTTGGGTGCTAAAAGTGGAGGAGGGAAAGGAGAGGCATTAGCCTCGATACTGAGCACTAGGCAGCAGGACACCAGGTTTGGTAGCAGCTTTTCCTACAGCACTAGCAGGAGTCCAAGATAAGCCCCTGCCTCAGGAAGCCTCAAAGGAGCTGGTTGTCATGGAAAGTCTCAAAGGGAGGGAAATTGGTAAATGTGATGAGGGTGTGAGGTCAGTTCCTGGTGACTCCAGTGGGGTCTTAGTTCTGACATCGATGGCATGTTGCTCCTCCCTCTTCCTCCTCTGCTCCTCAGATGACAGAAACGCAGTTTGTGTTATCCTTTGTTCACCGTTTCGTAGAGGGCCGTGGGGCCACCACCTTCTTCGCCTTCTGCTACCCCTTCTCCTACAGTGACTGCCAGGATTTGCTAAACCAGCTAGACCAGCGCTTTCTGGAGAACCACCCTACCCATAGCAGGTGCCAACCCCATTCTTACTCCTGCCACACAGTCCTGGACCAGACAGCACCTCTGCTGCTTCTGGAACTTGCCCTAAGAGCCCTGAACCAAAACTTCACCAGCTCTTTTCTCTGTTCAGAATGTGGGACTTTGGGTACCTTTGACAGATATATTACTGTGTGACCTGATCTCAGCATACCATCCCCTACGCTCCACTTACCCCCATGTCCAGTTCAAGCCCTTAATATCCCAGCTTCCATTAGTAATCCAGAATTTAGCCGGCACTGCCATTGCTCAGCACACCTTTTTTTCTGTTCCAAGAGGGGGCAACTCTCTGTCTATGCAAAGTAATCTATCCTAGGTAGCCATAAACTGCAGGGGGAAAACAAGTTCATCCTGTCCTGTACTCTGCATTCTGGCAATGCAGACCCACCCAAATCCTCAGCCTCCTTAAATACTCGGAAGGATTGCAAGGCCCCAAAGGTTAGGGTGAAACACCAGATCCTACAAATCCTGGGCTCATGTCAAGGCCCACCTCTTGCTAGGACTGTAGGGACTTCTACTGGCTTAATGATTTGTATCCCTACAGCCCTCTGGATACCATCTATTACCACCGGGAGGTCCTGTGCTATTCTCTGGATGGACTTCGTGTAGATCTGCTAACGATCAGTTCCTGCCATGGGCTTCAAGAAGATCGAGAGCCCCGTCTAGAGCAGCTATTTCCTGATATCAGCACCCCCCGACCATTCTGTTTCACAGGCAAGAAGGTGAGTGGGGATAGTATAAAGGTTGGACCCTGACCTTTCGCTAGTCCAGGCACTATTGATAGCTTAAAGCCACGTTAGCTCTAGGCATCTTGGACACAGCCTCGGCCTGCATTCTGAGGCAAGTGTGACAGTTCCCACTCCACTTACAAACTCAGCCAGCTGGCAATCCAGTGGCTATTCCTGTGTCATCCCCTCTCCCACACCCCCAACCTCAGCATGGTTCTGGTGGAACTATAGTGGAACTGACCTAACAACTGCTCTCTTCTCCACATTAGATATTCTTCTTAAGTAGTAGAGTACACCCTGGGGAGACTCCATCTAGCTTTGTCTTCAATGGTTTTTTGGATTTCATCCTTCGACCTGATGATCCCCGGGCCCAAACCCTACGTCGCCTCTTTGTCTTTAAGCTGATTCCCATGTTGAACCCCGATGGTGTGGTCCGGGGCCACTACCGGTAAGAAGCCTCCCCAACCTCTCCGGGTTGTTCCAGTTCCCCTCATGCCCTGCATCTCAGTGAAATACTGTCAGCTTCTCATGTACCTACCTCTCATCAAGAGGTTGCACCCTAACAAGGCAAGCCCATCTAATTGTCTAGTGACCTGAGAAGGAATAGGATCCCATCTACTGCCACTCTCTGCAAGGAGCAGAGCTAAAATAACTGCAGGTCCACCTGGGGGCTATCCTTAGGTTTCTATGCAGGAGTGATAGCAGATCAAGGACAGGGCCTGTCCTCAGTTCTTTCGTTCCTAATGCGACCTCAACCTCTTATTCTATAAGTCAGTCTCCCATAGTCTCCTTTTCATCTACTCTAGTGTCTCCCTCGCTGGTCCAGTCCTAGACCCTGCTTCAGTCCTTTTTCCCTACAGCACAGACTCGCGTGGAGTGAATCTGAACCGTCAGTACCTGAAACCTGATGCGGTCCTGCACCCGGCCATCTACGGGGCTAAAGCTGTCCTTCTCTACCACCATGTACACTCTCGTCTGAGCTCCCAGAATCCCTGTGCCCCACAGCACAGTCCTCACCTCCGTCCTGATGCCCCCCTTTCTGACTTTGAGAATGCCAACAATCTCCAAAATGAAGCTCACCTTGGGCACTCATCTGATGGGGATAACCCTGAGGCCTGGATACAGACTGAGCCAGCAGAACAAAAGGCTAACAGTATGTGGATTATGCCACAGCAGTCCACTGAGGTTGAGCAGCCAGCCCCCGACACCATCCCCCCCAAAGAGAGTGGTGTTGCTTACTATGTGGACCTGCACGGACATGCTTCCAAAAGAGGCTGCTTCATGTATGGAAACAGCTTTAGTGATGAGAACACCCAGGTAGGAATCCACAGTGTCATGTGAGTGTGGGAAGTGTTGCAGGTTGGGAGATAAAGGTGACCTTCTGTCAGGAAGGCCTGTGGCTGCAAAAGGTGGACTACTTACTGAACAAGCTTCCAAGGGCCAAGAAGGGATGGCACTGGGGCCTGTTACATCATGACCCTGAAAGAGTGTCAGATTGTTGGCATTGTAGTCTTTTCTAGAATTTGGGAAACCGGGGGAAAAGGAAAATTTTACATTATTGGAGAGAAGAAGCTAAGAGTTTAAAAAGAGGTAGAATTGTACCTTTCCAACACCTGGAAATAATGTCAAACATTCTGTGAGAATTCAAGAAATGCTGTCTACTGCTGATGGTTGTGAAGGTATCTTAAGTCACATGGCCCCATGCTTGCCATCTCTTCCTTGCCCTGAGGCCTTCTTTCTGTCTCTCCTGAGTTGCCGTTTTCCTCCTCCCAAAACAGGTGGAAAATATGCTGTATCCAAAGCTCATCTCCTTGAACTCAGCCCACTTTGACTTCCAGGGCTGCAATTTCTCAGAGAAGAACATGTATGCCCGAGACCGCAGAGATGGCCAGTCTAAGGAGGGAAGCGGCCGGGTTGCAATCTACAAAGCCTCAGGGATAATCCACAGGTTGGGTGGAAACTGAGATACAGTTGATGAAATAACTTCCCTAAACAAAGCAATACCCAGTCTAGGGGGTTTGAGGGGCAGGGGACAGCCCAAGTCTTCTCAAAAAGCAGGCTCACAATGAACATTATTGGCTTTAGTCTGGGATTCTACCTTTTTGGGACTTTTTGCATATGTGATATAGTGCCGAGGTCAGTTGCTGGTGGCTAGGAATTAGCACTTTCTATTTGTGTCCATTTTTTTCCCAAGTGATTACCTTCTTAGACAACCTAGGCTGTCCCCCATAGTTCTGTCCTGATTCTGTCCAGGCAGGACACTGATAAAGGTCTCTGTATCTTAGCTACACACTTGAATGCAACTACAACACTGGACGCTCAGTAAACAGCATCCCTGCCGCCTGCCATGACAACGGGCGTGCCAGCCCCCCTCCCCCGCCGGCTTTCCCTTCCAGATACACTGTGGAATTGTTTGAGCAGGTACGAATACATGGGACAAGTGGGGAAAAGGAGAAGTCTGGAAAGGCCTTCACTCCTACTGCCTGACTCTAAGGTCCTCTGATGAGAGGCTCACCACTATCGCCATCTCACCACTGTGGTTATTTTCCTCAGTTAACAGGAGCAGGCCTCTGACTATAAGAGTGTTGAGAGAATGAATGGGCACTGTTCTGATCCCCCACTGCAGAGAGTCCACTAGCAGATCTGAGTCAGGTTCTTTGTCTCTGAGCTTGTCTTCCTTATGTTGGGTTAGTTCACTCCTGGGCTAAAAGCACCCTCTCTGCAGTAATCTGGATGATCCCTGGTGTCCTAGAGCACACGAGAGGAGTAGAAAGAGCTGTGAGTTATAGAAGAGATCCAAACGCCTTCTGCTGGGAGAACTCCTTCCTGCTGCCAGCCAGAAAGCACATCTGCCCAGTTCATAATGGATGAGGGCCCCCAAATAAACAGTGGTTTAGGGAGCAGCTCTAAATCCACTTGTGATAAACAGCCTGAGCACAAGAGTAGGAGTACCCACTGAACAAATTTGAGGTCTGGCCTCTCCTCCCTTCCACTGTGCTGTGCACCCACCCAACACAGCAGCCTTGGTTGGAAGACCAAGACACTGAGCCAAACTGGACTCCCCCACAGGTGGGACGAGCTATGGCCATTGCAGCCCTGGACATGGCAGAATGCAATCCATGGCCCCGAATTGTGCTATCAGAGCACAGCAGCCTCACGAACCTCCGGGCCTGGATGCTAAAACATGTGCGTAGCATTCGAGGCCTGAGCAGCACTGTGAACGTGGGTGTCAACAAGAAGAGAGGCTCTCGAACTCCACCCAAAACTAACAAGTAAGACCAGCAGGGTGGAAGGGAGAAAGACTGTGAGAGTGGAACAGGGCTCTAGAGCAAGGATTCCCAGGGATTTGTGTTCCTTTCCTACGTCCAAAAGGACCACATAGTAAATATTTTCAGGGTAAATTAAAATTAGTGAGATGAGCTCACTTTTTGAGAATGGGATCTTCTTCCCTTTTACCTGGAGCTACATGCTTCCTAGGTATCTGGAAATCAGGCTACAGGACTCCGTGCTCCAGAGCCCTGCACAAAATCAAATATAATTGGGGTGAGGGCAGGGCTCAGCTTCCAGTGGTTGTGAATAAATGATTGAGGGGTCCAAAGGCCAGCACCAAGGCAATAAGGGAGGAATTTCCCGAGAGTTTAAGCTGCTCAGGGATGGCCCTTCTGGCTCTTGGTGTATTTTCTGCAGGAGCATGTATGTATGTGTGAACAAGGGCTTCTAGGCATTCTGAGATCAGCTGATATGGTCCATGTTAGATACCTCAGACAGCAACAGGAATTCCTCCCTTCTCCATTGGAATAAGTCCCTATACCTTTGTACCCCAGAGGTGAAGCTTTACTGAGCATCAGATCCTGGGGAAAGACTTGGGACACAACCTCCCTGGCCCATGGTTAACTGGCATCTGCTTCTTTGCAGTGGATTGCCTGTTTCCTGCTCTGAAAATACCTTGAGCCGTGCACGAAGTTTTAGCACTGGCACAAGTACTGGTGGTAGCAGCAGCAGCCAGCAAAACTCTCCACAGATGAAGAACTCCCTCAGCTTTCCTTTTCATAGCAGTCGGTCTGCAGGGCTGCCAGGCCTGGGCTCTAGCACCCAAAAGGTCAGCCACCGGGTGCTGGGCCCCGTGAGAGGTAAGCTAGTCTGGGAGCCTCTGCAACAGGTGTTCAGTTGTTTGGGGCATTGTTGGGGGAAGTGAGATCTTGAAGATACACACTTGGACTGGGACCAAGAGGGTGAATCAATAAAACTAGTTTATAGCAGAATTTGCAGCCTCTCCTGCGACCTTGGTGTTCCCTGCGGCATGAGCTCCAGAGTGGTATTGTGTGTGGCATAGGCGGGTATCCTGGGTATCTGCTTCAGCATATGTTGGGAAGCAGGGGAGTTTCTAAGGATGAAACACTAGCTGAAGCAGGGCCACACTGAGATATGGAGCCTCACTTCAAGGGCAGTGTCAGGCTGTCTTGTTGGAGGCAGTATAAAGAAATGCCCTCACAATCCAAATTGCAGCACTGTAGAACGATGGAGAATCTTTTCCAAGGTCCTCTGAGCTGAAATTGTTCCTAGCTTCAGAGCCTATTCAAAAGTGTTATCAAAAGGATTCTAACTTTTCCAAAGAAAAATGGAACTACAGACAGATTCTGTTGTAGGCTTACAAAGCAATAGTCTAGCCCCTTCCAGCAGTGACCACAATTGCTCAACTTTGCATCAGTACCCCTAGTTTTGGCCTGATGAAACCCTGCCTGATAAGATAAGAGATTCTAGTCAAAATGTATACAAGAAAAAGATGGGCCTTTAGGGAAAAAGAAGAGGAAAGGACTACAGAGCCATTTCTTGGGAGTGACTGGGACTGTGGTGGGGAGACTTGCAGTGCCACTTCTGGGAGTACACTAAGCCACAAATCAGTATTGTGTGTGGCTCCTGGGCTACAGAAGTCTTGCCTGAGTATGGAGGCTTATAAGCTGGAACTAAGAGCTTTGCTGGTCTTCAAGCTGCACTCATCCTTGTTGGCACTTCCTGCCACTCAGCTTGCATCAGAGTTCTTGGTGCAGACCCGAAACATGCACTGGGTCGTTGTCGTGGAAACCAGAGGAGAACAATGGTCCTTCCCAGCTCTGACCAGTACGATGTTCGATCCCTGACATGCATCATGGTTACCTCTGCTTATATTCCAAGTCCCATTCTTTTGAGATTCTATCTTCATTGAAAAGGGTACTTGTGCATACTGTGTTTGAAGGAGAGTATTAATGCCTTATATGTAGTTAACATTAAACAGTGAACAAAACAGTATCACATATAAATTTCATTTAATCCTTACGAGGTCCCTGTGGGATGGATGGCGTTTCCATCTTTCTGATAAGGAAACAGGCTGTTTAAGGGTGACTTGTCCAAAACTGCACAGCTATGTAGTGGTAGAGTTATTCACACATTTTTTTCACGTGCCAGTATACTTGAGTTTCCCATCTTAAACTGGATAAAGTTTTTTTTCTTCTAATTTCTTTTCCTCTTAACTCATAGTTCCTAGGAAGGAATATCAGCATTATAAATCCTCCTTCCCTTTCTACAAAAGGGAAATAGTAAAGAGCCTATTCTACATCCTCACTGGAGGATTCTAGGCAGTTTTAAACATCCTCTCTGTCCCCTTTCCAATGCAGAGTGCTATGTTAAGCTCCTTGAGTGAGGGACATGAATTGTGTTTCTTTGTTACTTCCCCAAATAACTAACAAAACAGGCATAGTCAGTATAAAGTAATTTCTAGTTGGCTGATTTGAAACTGAATAGGGCATGAGGGCAGTAAACACAACATAAACACACACACATTATAAACATACAGGGACGTGGGGAGTCAGTCAGGTAAACACAAGGGTAATTAGCCAGAGAATGTTTAGTTGAGAAGTGGTTTTGAAGAATGGGTGGTGGTATATGGTTTGACAAAAACATTCCAGAGATGAGAATGATAGCCAGGACCAGAGCTGCTGCGTAGAGAAGACAAGAAGCAAATGTACTAGCTGGCTCCAAGGGCAGCCCTTTGCCACGGGAGTCCCGTAAAGAGAGGTGGGAGGCAGAAGAAGTGTCTTGAAAACAAAAATTATGAATTAACGAGACATATGTGCTGCTTCTGAGAATCATGGGAACAAAATACTTATGTTAAGAGAGATGTCTGAACTGTATATGTCAGGTGGGGAGGGGAGGTGGGATCCTTGGAGTGGTTTATACATGAGAAGACTACCAGGGTCTGGAAAGGACAGATGAATATATATATTAGAAATGGAGTGGCAGGACTCAGTGATAAAAACTAAGAGAGCTTCAGGGCTACAAGCTAGAAAAGACCATGGTGACATTAAGACTCTGTTGGAAGAAAAAGTGATGAGTTTATCTAGTGTAGACATGCTTGGATGTCATGGATTATCTATATGGAGATGTCCCGCAGGCAGAAAAATGGCCAAACTGTAGAAAAGGTGACATCAGGGTTGGATCTAGGAGTCCTCCACATACAGATGCTGGTAAAACCAAGTGAGACGTTATCTTCCCCCAGGTGAATGAGCTTAGAAGCAGAAAAAGAGAGCTGGTTTGAGTACAGAGACACTCCAGGGACTTGAATAAATATTTGTAAGACCTAAGAAACTATGTCTAAAGTAAAGGGTCAAGAAGAGGGTTACTAATAACAAACCAGGAATACTATGAGGAGCTGAAAGGTCAGATCCCAGGAATCTTGTCTCCTATGTTCCCTTGGGCATTTGCTGGTGCTGCAGTTTTTCCTGCTTTCTTTCTTAAAGTCCCTAATATGATGCCAGGATGGGAGACTGGCCCTGGCTTGGGACAGGGACCTGTGATACAGACTGTGGTGTCTGGACTTGGCATCTTCAACCCTTGGAACAACTTCATTGTCTAGTGTGATTTGTCTGTACTGTAGCTTTGTGACATTTCCTTTTCCACACATCTGGCTCCTTGGCCTCTGCCACATCTAGACATACTTGGTCTCCTGAGACAGGAAGAACATGACCCTGTATCTCTGAGATCTAACTATAAAGTTGCTATACTTGCCAAACCCAAAAATGGGATTGTGATTTGACCATTTTTTTTGTCTTGTGAAGTTTTAAGAAAATTTCACCCTGGCTGGTATGGCTCTGTTGGTTGGAGTGAAGGGTCACCAGTTTAATGCCTGGTCAGGGCACATACTCAGGTTGTGGGTTCAATCCCCAGTCGTGGTGCATACAGGAGGCAACCAGTCGATGTTCCTCTCTCACATCGATGTTTCTCTCTCTCTCTCTCCCTCACCCTTCCTCTCTCTCAATAAAAACATTTAAAAAAAAAGAGCCCTGGCCAGTTTGGCTCAGTGGTTAGAATGTCGGCTCACGGACCAAAGAGTTGTGGGTTTGATTCCAGTCAAGGGCACGTACCTCGGTTGTGGTTCGGTCCCTGGCCCTGGTCAGGGTCGTGCGGGATTGATGGGTCTCTCTCACATCAATGTTTCTCTCTCTCCCCCTCTCACTCTATCTGAAGATAAAAATGGAAAAATATCCTCGTGTGAGGATTTTTTAAAAAAAAGAAAATTTCCACTAATGTATAAAAATTACATCACACTTAACTATACATTTAATTAGTGACTATTCTTTATTGGCTAGAACAAAACATACGATAGGGCTATCCAGAACATTTCAGAAAATATCTAGGCAGCCCAGTCAGAAGCTTCAGGCAGAGGTTCAGGGAACTAGTCTGACAGGTTCTGTCTTCAGGGGCTGGAGGATGACATTTTAGAAGACCAACAAGTAGCCAACTTGGGGTGAGCAGGAATGCTCCTGGGGCAGGAGGCTGGACGAGTCTCTGAATAAGCCTTGACTCCCAGAACCCCTGACCACAGTGCCAGGATCTTCTATACCTCCTTCTCCCCCGCTGCAAAATATTTAGCACTGCCTTCCCAGACCTGTGGTCAAGTTCCCATCCACTGGCTCAGAAGCACAGACAGCGTTATCAGCAGCTGCTGCAGAGGAGGAAGGAGAGATCACTGGGGAATATCTAATACAATGATGGAGTGAGGAATAAAAGTCTGCAAGATACTAGTGTAAAAGCAGGTGCAAACAGCTCAAAGGAGGGCCAGGGAGAGGGTGGAGAGGTAAACCAGCTTCTTCTAATGGTTATGTATTGACAAAAACAGGGCAAGTTCTGGGGGAGGCCATTGAAGTACCCAGGACACACAGTGTAAGAAGACACTTGTTCTCAGGGTCAGGCAAGGGCCTCCTTACATTGTGCAACCTAGATGCCTCACTCGCTTCATAATAGTCCTGGCCCTGGATTCAAGCAATAGTCTCTATAACTGAAACGTAAGCCCTGGCCCTCCAGACTACCCAGTGGGATACTGGGGTAAAAGACAAGGGACTTAAATGTAAAGTCTTCAGCTGTTGTCCTGCCACCACTGCTTTCATTCCCCCAGCTCTGGCACTTAAACCTGAGGTTACTAGAACCCTTTCCTGGCCTCTGTGATGCCGTGGCTCAGCTGACAGGCAGCTTTTGGTAGAGAAGCTAAAGTCTAATAGTGAGTGCAGGTTCCTTTGCGAAGTGAGTCAAAGGACACAGGACCATCACCACTAGCATCATCATCACTTTTACTTCTGCTGCAAACAAAAGTTTCATGTTACAAATAGCAGATTAAAACTTACTCGATGGCAGGAAATGTCTCCTAACACATCTATTTTTTCCTTTATCATCTGGCACTGTACCTGGCACTTATTAAACCATCAGCATATATTTGCTGAACAAATAAAAGGCAAGAAGTTGGGAGCTGAATGAATGCTTGTCTCACCTTACCACCCCTCAGAGGGCATACATCAGGTCTGCAGTCATCCCAAGGATTAAATAAGATCTGGGGTGTGAAATATAGGGATAGTTCCAAAGATGTTTGGGGGAGGGTGATGCAGGATCTAGGCACAAGTCACACAACTGCTCCTCTAAATTGTGAGGCTTTAGAATATCCATCCTAATTCATACAATGGCGAGGCCAGTCTGGCTCTTCCTCTCAGACCTTTGCCCCGGGACTATGCTGCCACTCCCAAAATAGTACCTATAGCTGATTACCATGAAACATCATCTCACAACCTCTGGAAGCAGAGCTGATCATGCATCATTCTTGTACTCAGCCTTAATCCGCCATTTCTATAGCTCAGAACCAAGAAATGATAGTTGGGGCTCCTCCCTTTAATTCTTGTCTCAATAGGGACTGAGTAGGCCAAAAGCCAAAACCTGAGAAACGGCTGTGTGCTAACCCTGCCAGATTTATAGCAGGCCTGGCTAGATCTTAAGCTAGTCTCCTAAGTGATGATTTGAAATACTCTTTAAATGCCTTACACGTTCCAGATGAGGCTTCTCTCCTAAACCAGACTTGTTTTCTATCCTGAAACTCTCCTTAGGGGCAGGATTCCTGAGTTGTATCCTTAGTATCTTTCCCATTATCCTACATCTCACACTTTTTTTTACATCTTTTGCCTGTTTTGTTTCACACCTTCTTGAGTATCATGCAGTTCCTTACTAGCACCTACAAATATCCCAAAGGCTTTTGCTCACTCTTGTTCTCTCATCCTTTCTTGGGGTGGGTGAGGCTTTATCCATTAATGTGTTTTCAACATGCATCTGTGTATGGAGATTTCTCAGACTATCTAAAAACCTGTTTCTCCCTTCATCAAGTTCATTATATCTGCCTACTGTGTGCACTGTCACTTGGACATCATAGTGACATCCCTGTTCTAACCAAAGAATTTCCCAGGTCTGGGCTATACAGCATCTCTCAGTTATTGGCTGTGATCTTAGACTCTAACTGGTACTCAGCATCTCAGCAAACTCAAAGCTAGAATAGTTGCCATCCTGAGATCTCTCCCTTTCTTCTACTCCTTATTCATGTATCTTTTTTTTTTTGGTTTGGGACCTTTCAGAAATATCCTTGTTACTGCTGGCTACGGCTCAGTGTAGCTAGGCAAGATGAAGTTATTGTCACCTACTTTCTAATTTGGAGGATTTTCACATCTAACATATGTTGCTTTGTTAGGTGTCAACTGACATCCTGGAACCTCCATCAAATTCTGCTCCATGAAGGTTAATAGCTTATTCTGTTTGAGAGCATTTGGCACCTGCTGTCCTTCTTGTGAGGAAGGACCTGCCAAACCAGAAAGCCTCCCTACCCCATCTAGTCACCATTTATGCTAGTGGGCTAAAACCTTTCAGAACTTGTAACAGTGGGGCTCCAGACACAAGGAATGGATCAGAGAGAGCTGCCTCACAGGGTATAAGCATATGCCCTTAGAGATTACTGAGCCAGCTCATGGTCTATAGTGGGTGTCTGCTATTCAGGTAAACAAAATGCTTATTAAGGTCTCTGTTTTATAGGCACTGAGATATATAGTGTTAGAGAAGGTCCCTACTCTCAAGAGACTCAAATTCTAATTAGAATATCGGCAAACATTTATTGAGTACTTAGTATGTGCCACGCACTATTTTAAGTCCTTTACATGTACTAACTTATTTAAGGAGAAACCATAAACAATTACTAGCCAAGCAAATGAAGGACAATGAAGAGAACAATTAATTCTACCAGTAATGGTCAAGGCCTCACGAAGGTGGCATTTGAGATGGGATGTGTAAGATAGCCAAGATTTCACTAGGAAACAGACATTGCTGGGGAACCACACAGCTACCAGCCCTAGGGGTTGTAGCAGAGGGTGTGAAGGATCAAGTCAGCATCCTACCGAGGATGAGCAGAACCACAGTGGGCAGGGCTTTGAATGCTATGTGCAAAGGTTTCGACTCTGTCCTTTAGAAGACCTTCAGTATCTCCCCTTTGTCTAAGCCAAAATGATTTTTATCAGGTCTGTGTTTTAGAATAACAATTTCTGGCACCTGCATAAAGGATGGATTGTAAAAAGGAAGAGAGAGACCAGTGGGGAATTTTTTTTTAAGCCTGAATAAGCTAAAGACCTGTATCTGGACACTGGCAATGGCAAGGGAGAATAAAGAAGGAATTCAAATGAAGGCAGAGGTAGAATTGTGCAGATTTGGTTAAATACAATATAAATGTGAGGGAAGAGATGAAAGATGAAACAAGCTTTCTAGCAGGATCTTCCCGAAGGTAGGAAGAACGAAAGGAAGGATGGGAGAAAATGGATTCTGTGTGGGTCATGAAAGACTGCCAGGTAGAAATGTCCAGTGGACAATTAGAACTGCAGCTCAGGAGAAACGGCTAGAGGGAGATTTGGGAGTTTAAAGTACGCTGGGCAGGAGAGGACCAAGGATAGAACGGTGGAGGAACACCACCATTTAAGAGGCAGGAAAAGTTGTTGAAGAGGAGCAGTTAGAGGTAAGAGAACCTAAAAAAGCTGTGTTTTAGAAGCCAAGCTCAATGACTCCTTTGCCAAAAGAATGAACTGGTGGGTAAGTTGGTTAGCTACACAGAGGTGAAGTAGGGTGAGGGCTGGCTGAGACCTGGATAACTGGAATAAGTATTAATAGGTCTTTCTACTCATCTCAGATTTACTTCAGACAAGGGATGCTGGTATGATGACAAATTTACAGACAGGCATCTTCTGACCCAGGAGGCAGTGGGGCAGTGGAGTGGCAGTGCTTCACTTATCTTCCCTATCTGCTTGTGTCCCTTCCACTCAGAGCCCCGAAGCCAGGATAGGAGACGGCGACAGCAGCCACTGACCCATCGCCTTACTTCAAGCAGCCTGGCCCCATCCCCAACTCCTGCCAATTCTAGCCCAGCCTCCTCACGCAACATGGGCTCCTGCCTACTGCCCAACTCACTCAGCATATCAGGTCTGTACCCACTGCCACGGAAATCTAGGTTGGCCAGCTTCCTTCCTTCCTTACCACGCAGGGTGTAGACCAGGCTCCTGAAGAAATCCCTGCAGCTCCGTTGCCACCTGACCTGACCCTCCTTCCTGACTTGATGTAATGTAGACCACTCCAGACCAGGGCATCAGTTATCTTCCTGGATTATCCTAAACCCAAAACACCCTTGTCCTTGTACAGGAAGCTGGAATTTAATGAATGTTTTTGTATAATAAAATAATAGTTGCTATTTATTGAGTGTTTACTATGTGGCAGGCATGCTCTAAGCACATTGTCTCATTTCACTCTCACTTTTACAGTTGAGGAACCTTAGGACTTTTCCTTCCTGCTATGTATTGAAGCTCCCCGACTCCAGGAGCTGGGCAACATTAGACAAAACTGCAGAATTTTTAAAAAGCATAGGCCTTTCCCATCATCACCACAAATGTGTGACCACATCATGCACACAAAACCTTGGCCATCTGCTGTCCGCTCTCCTTTTGTTATATCCCAGCTGTGTAAAGGACTGGATAGGAATGATTTCTAAGATACCAGTCCAGCATCTTGTGCCTCCCTCAGAGCCTGTCATTCCTAATCTGCTAACTCTCTTCACTAGGGAGCCCTCAACCCGCCAGTCTTGGGTACTGCTGACTAGATCCTTAAATGCTCACACATTTGATTGGGACAGGCTGTAAGGTCTATAAATTCACAGGGCAGTTGAGCTTAAGTGAGTTCTGATTCAAGCTCTGATTTGCTGCTCCACCCCTTGGACCAGACTAGAATATGCCAAGCTTCTTAACCAAAGGCAACTACCCCCGGATATTTGGCAATGTCTGGAGACATTTTTGGTTGTTACAAATGGGGAGGGGGCAGGGGAAGAAACACCATCTAGTGGGTAGAGGCAAGGATGCTGCTAAACATCCTACAATGGCAGAAAGAATTATCCAGCCCAAAATGTCAATATTGCCAATATTTAGAAGCTCTGATCCAAAGAAGTTAATTCTTCTTCTCCGTGGCCCCTACCCTGATATCAGTTTCCTTTGTTCCCTAGGGAGCAGCTGTTCATTCCTGTCCTCAGGGGACAAGCCAGAGGCTGTTATGGTGATTGGGAAAAGTCTACTAGGAACTGGACCTCGAATGCCCTGTATCAGGACCCGTTTGCAGGTAACATTTTTGGGTCTTTCCCAGTCCCCAGCATAACAACTCTGGCAGAACCCAATAAAGAACTGTTCATCTGGACAGTAGGAGGGAAAATGCCCAGCACTGCTTTACCTCTCCCCCAACCATTTAAGAGAGCTGTTCTGGTGTCTGAGTGCCTGTCTGTCCAGTGTCCCCATCCCCTTTGACCAGGTCTTTTGCTTGCTTCCAACCCCATGTCCCTGCTGGATATACCCCAACCTCAGCCTGCTAGCTTTGGCTTTGTCTGCCCCTGCCCTTAGCTTCTCCTCTCTTTCTGCCCAGACCTGCCCGAGGAGAGTTCCCGCCAGGAGGGGTCCCGGATTCCCCAGGTAACACGTCTGGTTGCTGCTCCTAGAACAGCTGTGCCACCAACTCCGACTCAGTCCAGATCCCCAGCTAGTTTGGCTAATGTTGGGTATAGGCAGAAGGTGACTGGATGGGTGAAGCTTAAGCTGGTTTAGCAGGGGCTGAGGCACAGAAGGCTCTGAGAAAGATCTACCAATCCTCCAACATCTTTCCACACAGTACTTCTCTACTCAGGCAGATGTTGGCCAGTGTAGCCATGGAGGTTAAATGATGGATCCTTTTGCTTCCCCTAGTTAAACAAGACTCAGAGTATATAGTCATAGATTGAACCTAAGAGTTCTGTTATCTTGCCTTACCCTTCTCAGCTAGGGACAGTGCCCAGAAACTAAAGGTCCCAGTACCTGTGTTGACTGCTAAACTACATCCTTACTCATGGAAACTCTAGAAGCAAAAATACTCATGGAAGAACCCAATCTCTTAGCCTACCCCCTGTCCACAGGCTAGGCCCAGGTTGGGCCGGGGCTCACCGCCGACTCGCAGAGGGATGAGAGGCTCTTCGGGCCCCACATCCCCTATCCCCCGGACCAGGGAGAGCAGTGAGCCAGAGCCGGGACCCCACTCTGCACCTGGGTGAGCACTGGGGTCCGGTCCCTCACCCCACCTCTCATTTCTACACCCCCCCCCATTCCCAATTCTGCCATTCAGGATCATTTTCTTCCTTCCCAATTCCTTTTGACCCCTCCAAAAAAGACTACATGTACTTTCATTAAGAATCTAGTACCTGACTTTTTCTCCCCATCATGGCCCCAGTCTTCACTCCAGTGAACAAGAAAACAACTGTTTAGGGTCTAAGACCTAGGAGTTGGCTGGTTCCAGCATCAGACCACTGTGCAATACTCAGCCTGCCTATCCTTACCCATCTCACCTGTCTCATCTCCCAGCCCCTGGCTAACAGACCAGAAGAGGGGCAGACTTTTTACAACCCTGATTCCTCTCTTCTCTGTTGCAGGCTGCCTCAGGCTGGGCCCCCACGGCCCCACTCTGCCCCTGCCGTTTGTCCTATTTCTTGTAGTCTATCTGACTCCCAGTCTCGGACTTGTTACAGTGGGGGGCCCTTGGGCCAACCTGAGGTTTGTTTTGTCCCTAAATCTCCCCCATTCACTGTTTCTCCCCGGGTCTGATGCCTTGACCTTGGTGCCCAGGACATAGCCACAAAATGGAGAACACAGTGAGAAATGTGCTAGTTTCCTCCCTCAGCTGCTGATTCCATGTGACAAGCATAACTCCTTGGAATGACAGCCACACTGTTCTGAGGCGCCACAGAGCATCACCATGAGACAGGACAAAGCAGGGAATGTGCTACCCCTTCCCTCCCTCCACAGCACAAGATTTTGGGACCACAAAAAAAATCTATATTTTTATATCGGGGGGAGGGAGTAGAAAAGAAAGCAGCCCATATACTGGGCTCAACTCAGTGGCAGCTTCTTGTTCCATAGAGTTAAGGAAGACTTTGAAGAAATAAAAGTTGTTTGGAAAAATCCAGCTGTAGTTGCTTTATATGTTGTGATGGGTAGAAGGGATGAAGTGAAGTGTGAAGGCCCCTCACACCCTCCATCTTGCCTCAGACTATGTCCTGGAACCCTAGAAAAGAGGGGGAAAGACCTGAGGTAAGGAAAACGCTGCAGCTTACTCTGGAGAAATCCTTCAGGAATCAACTCCCATCCAGCCTCTCCCCACTTTACATTTTGACCCACACTTAAGGTTGGTTTCCAAGCCCTTCAGCCCCCACTTCTTTATGATTGAGTCCATAGTAGCCAACCCCTAAAGCAATGCCCCTTGCCCCAGAACATGAAAATAGAATTCCATATCTTTACAATCCCTCATGCACAAAAATCTGCCTACGTAAAGGTCTAAATAATCTTGGAAAAGTGAGGACTGTTTAAGTAAGGAGTTCAAATCCTCATTCGCGGATGGCATCCTCAGTACCTTCATTCCTACCGGTGTCAGTGCCTCCTTGTACCCATACCTCCAACTTGGGCATCTGAGGACCACATGAAGGTGGGGACTGAGGGGGGATTAGGAAACCCACCCCTATTCTAACAGGGAGGGACAGAGCACTGCAAGGCACTCTCTTCTTTGTGCAGATAAAAGGGCCCAGTTCTGGAACTGTATCATACTTGGCCCGACACTTTCTGATTTGAAGTTTCGAACCCTGCAGGCCCTGGCACGGCCTCGCCACTCCACTCTCCGGAGGCTGGGCGCTACAGCCCCGGACCGTTACCTGGCGCTGGGAAAGTGCCACTTTCATTCCTGCTTCTTGGGATTGTTGACGGCCACGTAGTGATAGAGAACGACAAGCAGGAACAGCGACACGCCCAGCATGTTGGCGAAGATGGCGAGCTGCACGTCTGTAATCATCCTGCGGAGAAGAGAACGGACTGAGCCTCCGGCCGGCACATTCTTTGCCCAGACCAAGGCCTGTCCTCGCCCCCCTGGTCCAGCCACCGCCAGAAGGGCTGTGGACCGCGCCTGCATGCCTCTCACCTGACCAGCTGGCTCGGCTCCGACGCAGTCTGCGAACTAGCTCAACGTAGGAGACCTGAACCGGAAGTTTGTTGCGCCAGCGCTATCCCAGGCCAGGCACTTCCGGCTGTGCGGCTCCGCCGGATCGGTCTCTCTAGCTCCGCCGTCTCGCCTGCTCCCCTCGGCGCGCTCGCAGGGGCGGGGTCTGGGGTGGGGCTGCGGAGGGATGACGCGCCGGGCCGCACGGCGCAGCTGGTTGCAGCTGGGCGCAGCTGGCGCGGCGGGGCGTGTTTAACGGCGCTGTGACCGCCTCTCCGGAGCCGAGGGGTGCTAGGGCGAGGGTGCGGCGGCAGCGGGGCCCTGCGCGAGGCTTGGCCTGACCTTAGACTCTGACCCCCCTTCCTGTCCCGACCCCCCACGCTGCTACTCACTCCTTCCCGCCCTGGCCCGGCCCAGCCAGGTGCTTCCTTTGGGCCCTGCCCTCAGGGTCCCCTCCCTGGCCTGGGCTGCGGGGAGAGGGGTGAGAGGCGGTGCAGAATGGAGACAGGGCTGGGGTGACTGGGTGCTCCTCTCCTCAGTGCCAGCCTTTCTGCCCCACATCTAACAAGTAGAAAGATCCTGCCTGAGATCTGACCCGTGCCTCCTTACCCTGGCTCCCTCTCACCACCCCACCCCCGGAGGTAGGCGTCGGAAATAGGGCGGACCCTCCCGAAATCTAAACCCAAACCATGGGACTTCGGCCAAGTGGGAAATCACCCCCCGGATGTGAGGGAGGGGAGAGAGGAGGAAGGACTAGGATAAGCAAGAGGGGTCTGAGTTCCGAGCAGCGTGGGTCACGAGGCGGGGGGATAACTGTGGGTAGATGTCCGAGGGTCTCTGGTGAGGGGAGAAGTACTTTGGGGCTCTATAATCCTCTACCCAGCCAGAAACTGCTCCCCCCTCACGTCTTGCTTTCCCTCAGCTTCACCATAAAAGGGAACGGCACCGAGCCAGGCTGGGGCCGGGGGCTGGGCTGTGCTGTTGCTCTGGAGCTGTCAGGGGTAATGGAAGCCAGTTGCTTTGCGGTAGAGGGGGGCCAGGGCTCAGGGGACGCTTCTGCTTCTCTGAGCCAAAGAAAACTACAGGAGCTGCTATGGGGCTGGGACAGCTGGATCAGGGGACCAACTTGCCGCCTTGTGTGTACAGTGAGCTAGGGTGCACTAGCCCAGATTGGCTTTCCCTGGCCTGGGACCATTGGCAGTTTGTCCTCCATGCTCCAGTCCAGTGATTCCTAAGCTCAGACTCTGCCTTTAGTAGTCTGTAGTTCCTCTGGCCTCCCCACTCACCTCCAGCTCCCACCCAGTATTTCTCACAAGTTTTCTATTTAGTCCCCTCCACATAACCTTGAAACTCCAGAATGTACTTCCTCATGTGTCCCTCAGTGATCAGTCTGTTCCCAGCTCTGCTCTGGGAGAATGAGGGTCTAGGTCTTAAAGGATTACACACATTATGCTTTATGTCTCCTGGAAATTTGAAACAGATTCAAGTCCAACCAGATCTTAGAACTACTGTTGGAACAGAACTAGACCCTGGAAAGCAGACTCTCTAGACTGCCAATGACATGAGGTGCTTCAGATTTTCAAGGCTGTCCTGAAACCAGCTGAGCCAGGTGCAAAGTTACCTAGACTGTCAGAGCTGAATGGTGCCTTCAAGATAATTTTATAAAGAAGGATACTGAGGCCCAGAAGATAATTGATTTGACCAAGGATCTACAGCTGGTGGACAGTGTCACCTGATTCTCTTTCCTTTATTCCATACTCCCATGTCAGACTGTGGACTCAGTAGGATGTTCTGGGTCAGGGACAAGAGGAAAAGGATTTATTTTAGAACCATCTAGAAATGTCCTTCACCTCCCAGAACTTCCTATGCCTAGGTCAGTGAGACTTTATCAGCCTTGAATGGGTCATTTGGCCTAATGCCTGGAGGAACAGAAAAAAAAAATGGTCTCCAGGACAAAACTAGACCCAGCTAAGAACTAATAAAGCTTGAAAACAGGGTGGGTGGAAGAGTATGTGGGAAATGAGACAGGCAAAGCCTCATCCTGGGAGGGATTCAGAGAGGGAGAGGATCTGGAGGGGGCACGTGTGCAACTTAATCTTTGTGATTAGTGTGACATTTTCAAGGAAAAGGTGAGTTTAGCATTAGACTCGGGAGAGAAAAAGCAACAAGACCTGGGAAAAAGGGACTGGACCCTGAGTCTAGGGAGGTTGGCACCTAAAGTACTGTACCTGTAGGAAGGGTTGGAAGGAAAAGGAAATGTATGTATTTGAGGAGAGGTGGACTTTCGCTCAAGAATCCCACAAGCTTGAATTTCCATCTGGGTTTGCATGACCCAAGGCCCAATTCATATTATTCCCCCTCTTTCCCTTCCAATATTCATCTTCTGACAGATGGTGTTAGACATAATATATTCCTTACTGCTGGTGTCCCCTGGTTGTCCTGACTTGGGCACGTGAGCTCAATGCTCAGTCAGTGATGGTTGACTGAATGAGTCAGTTGCTTAGTATAGCCAAGATTTCCCATTGGTACTAGACCCTTGGAAATTCCCCCTCGTGGAGAAGGGAATCAATATTGTCCTAGTGCCCCACGGACTTAGCCTATTTTATTTGATCTCAGGACTTCTTTGGAATTCTGATTGCTTTGGAAATTTGTAGCTATCTGCCTATATGCCACGGCTGCATTCTCTCTAGTCTTAGTCTCCATTGCAGCCTGCTTGCCCAACACCTCAGGCCTCCCCAGTGAACCCAGGAATTCTCCTCACCAGTGAACCCAGAGCCACTAATTTATCTGAGATTTCACAAGCATCCATGTCAGCCCCTGGGTCTTGGTGCCTAATTCCAGGACTAAACGATATGCAACCTACAGCAATTATATTTCAAAGCCAACATTTCTGACTTGACACACTTAAAATATAACAGATTTTTAAACTTAAGGGGGCAAGCAAAGGAATGGGTGACAACTGGGCAGTGACAAGGTGGCTGGGATGATTCCTCAGGTTGCCAGAGGCCTCCTGAAGGGAGAGAAGAGGGAAAAGAACAGAGAAAGAAAACCCATGGCAGTAGCCAGGGCAACCTAGAGGGGAAGTGGGTTGGCTTCCTGCCAGAGCTAGGGCCTAGAACTGATGCTGAGACCAGGGACAAAGCTGCAACCTTCCACTGGCAGCAACTTTGAAATCAGGATCTCCTAGGACCATTTCCTTCAAGTCTCCCTGTGTGCTGATCCCCACACCTCTAAGGGGCAGCCACACACTTCCATTTCTGTTGGTTCCAGTGCTTACTTTCACCATCCTGTCTTTTCCCAACCTCAGGATCCCATTCTGGGTCATAGGACCTCAGAGGCAGATCATTCAGAGTCACGTTGAAGATTTGGCGGCTTCCTTTCTTGGCTTCCAATTATTAACCTGCAAGTGGTTCCCAGAATCAAGACCCACATTTCTAATCATCTCCTGGACATTCATTTCCATTGAGATGTGTTACTGTCATCTTAAACTCAGTACAGGCATACCTTGGTGATATTGCGGGTTTGGTTCCAGACCACAGCAATAAAGTGAATATCGCAATAAAGCGAGTTGGGATCTTTTTGCTGGTGAAAGAAATAAATTTGTACAATTTTCTGTTTGTAAAAAAAAGCAACATCTGTGAAGCGTAATAAAGCGAGATGCCTGTATGTTTAAACTAAGGTCATCTTGCCCTGGCCGGTGTGGCTCAGTTGGTTGAGCGTTGTCCTGTGCACCGAAAGGTTGCAGGTTCCATTCCCAGCCAGGGCACATACCTGGGTTTCGGGTTCAATCCCTGGTTGAGGTGTGTGCAGGAGGCAGCCACTCCATGTTTCTCTCTCTCTCCCTTTGCCTTCCTCTCTAAAACCAATAAAGACATATCTTAAAAAAAGAAACTAAGGTCATCTTTCTTTCCCCTAAACCTGCTCCTCTTCTCAACTTCCTCATCCTGGCTAGAACCCTGGAATCTTCTCTGGTGTCTCCCTTCATCTGGTCCCTTATTACCCAGGCAGTCACCAGGCAGACACAGCCTTCTCTGTCAGGTGTGCATCACTTCACAGTGTAGAATTTGGAAGGGACCTTAGACAACAGACCCCCAGTGGAGTCATGGGACTTGCTCAAAGTGATATCATATTTAGAGGAGGAGCTAGAGCCAGCATCCTTGTGCCCTAGCACCCTGCCCATTGTTCTTGCTGGCAGTGTCTTCTTTCTGCATGTATATTAACCTCCGACTCAAAACCTTGTAATCCAAGTTCTTAACCAGTCATCTGAGTCTCTCCCTAAGGTTTCTGCAAACAACTTCTCTGACTTTCTGGGCCACTTTTTGACACAAATAAAAGCTAACACGTACTGAGCATTTACCACATGCCAGGCACTATTCTAAATACTTTACATGTATTAACTTAATCCTCACAGACCCAGGACAGAGGACACTATTATTATTCCCCTGTTACAGATGAGCAAACTGAGGAAGATCACTTTTCCCAGCCTGAAACCTCTTTATCTCTTTCAACAGCTCTTCTCTGACTCCCCCAGCAGCCAACTGTCTTTCCTCTTACCCAGGACCCGCCTCCTCCATTTGTCTTGCCCCCTTGGCACTCTGTCTGTCCTGCTTTATGTTAGTTTCTGTTTCGGAACTTGTGTCCATTCCCCAGGAGCCCCAGCTGCTTCTCTCTGAGTCTTATACATACACGCCTTTGCACCTGGGCACCTCCACAGTGCTCAGCATACAGCGCTCTCCTAGTACCTCCGCTTAGCTCTCCCAAGTGTCCCTCCACACAGGAGACCTAGTGCAGGACACAGCCCTGAGGGCCATCTGATGAAGAGGGGGCCAGCTGACAGATTCCAGCATCTTCGGAGGAGCTGATGGTTGAGTCTGACTGAGTTCCTTGCCTGCGACAGAGGCTATCAGACTTGCCTTTAGGCTCGGAGTGACTTCCTTTGCTGTAGAGATAGGGCCCATGTCATCTACCTCCCTTCCTCACCCACTTATGGCCTGACCCTCGCCAAGACACGTCTGGGGCCCATATTCATTTGGCCTTTTTATAATGAGAGTCTCCTTTTGCCCAAGTTCTCTTCATGCTTGACAGAAGGCTGGTCCCCCATTTCCAGATTCCTTTCTTCCTCTTCTGGCTTCTCTGAATTTCGTGCTTCCTCAGTGGAGTCCTTTTCCTTCTTCTCCCTGGCCCAGTAGCCCTCTCTTTTATTCTCTTTTTTTCTCCCAAATCTCTGACCTAGGTATTTAGATTCTAATCTCAGCTCTGCTCTTGACTCGCTGTGTTACCTTGGACAAGTTACTTTCCCTCTCTGGGCCTCAATTTTCACAACTATAAAAGGAGAGAGCTGGACTGGATGGTGAGTGATATCCTGCTGACCTCTCCAAGCTCTTCTCCCTTTACAGTCCTTCCCTCTTTCTCTCACCTCTGGGCCCTTCTCAGGTCTTTTCTCCCAGGGGAGGCCTGCCCCAGCCCCAGGAGAGCCGTGGCTCCAGCTCCTGTTCCCCAGCTAAGCGGCCAGCCCTGGGCCTCCTCCCCAGGCCTGGCCCCGGCTCCACTCCATGTGGCCCGTCTGAGAGGCTGGCCCCAAGCCCGGCGGCAACTCCACATTTCTGTTTTTCCTTTTTTTCCCTCTCTTTCCCGGAGTTAACAAGAAGCAGATGTGGCGCACGATGGTTGGAGAGGTGGGGGGAGGAAGGGGGAGGCTGGACCGCCAGCCAGACAGGGGGGAAGGGAGGGGAGTGAGCAAGAGAGGGAGGCAGGAGGCCAGAGCCCGCCCCACACAGCCACTCTTGCGCCTCTGAACAGCCACAGGGGTAAAGTCCTGTCACCCCCAGGATCTGGTCACTGGGGAAAACGGATAAGGAGACCAGAAGAGGGCCAGCTGGGGTGAGGGGGTGGAGACCCAGGAGCAGCATCTGAGAGGGGCAGGCACCGGGCGCCGGAGGCCAGGGGGCACACAGAACAAACTCCCCTCAGAGGTGGAGAAGAGGAGAGCGGAAGGAACCGAGGGAGGGACAGACGGGAGCCTGAGGAGGGAAGGAGGGGGAGAGGGGTCAGGCCAGGAGGCCAAGGAGGAGGCGTGTGGCTGGGGGCTGCCGGCAGGAAGCTGGGGACAGGACCCGACCCTCGGAGCAGCGGGCATCCCCGCTCCAGGCAGAGGCGCCAGTGGTCAGGCGGGATGTGCCTCTGAGGGCTACGGCGAAGCGCCCCCACCATGGCCCCCAGGACCCTCTGGAGCTGCTACCTCTGTTGCCTACTGACCACAGCCGTGGGGGCAGCTAGCTATCCTCCTCGCGGCTACAGCCTCTACACGGGGAATGGTGGGGCCCTCAGCCCTGGGGGTCCCCAGGCCCAGAGCGCCCCTCGGCCTGCCAGCCGCCACAGGTAAGTGTCTGGTGAGGAGGAGCCCAGCCCAAGGCAGAAGGTAGGTGGGAGGGTGGGTCAGAAGGTGGGTCTCCGGCCCCCACTTTGGCTACCCTCTCCTGGGCTGTCTCCCCAATGCGGTGAAGACGGGGAGAGGAAGCCCATCCATTAGATGGCTCCTCACTAGCCTACCTTCCTGCTGGGCGTTTCCAGCGCCTCCCCCCAACAGATAGTCCTCTTGTCTAACCTCAGGGGGATCAGCTCCCGCATCCTCCCCATGGGACTTGCAGTTAGGGGTCCAGGGAGACTTCTCTGAGGAGCGTGGGCCAGGCCTTCCAGCCAGCTGCGCACCAGCTTGGGACTCTCCTGCAGACCTTTCATCCCTTCTGGGGCTTCCTCGGCCCATCCAGTAATCCCTGATTCTGACATCACTTCTGCTCTGCTCCTTTCGGCTCTCCAGCCGGACACAGATCAGAGGCCAGTAAACCTCTGGGGGACAGGGCTCATCAATGGTTTATTCTCTGCTTAACCCTGAGCTGGACCCCTGCCTGCCTGGGCCCCTCCCCTGAGGGGTGGGTGGAAGCCAGCATCCAGGGAATCACCCGAGGGCCCAAGCCAGTAGGCTCACACAGGCCACGCCAAGCTGGAGACTGAGACAGAAAAGGGACACGAATGAATGAGTGAATCCAGAGGCTCCCCAGGACCCCCTCCCCAGCCATGAGGATCAACTTCTCGTAGTTGTGGTTTTCTATTCTGCGCCTCCTCTCCTGTCTTGAAAAGTCTTTATCGATGCCGGCCACACAGGAAGGCGTGGGGGAGCTGCCCCTGCCAAAGTCCTGCTCCCACTGGTCCCCGGGGGCCCTTCGTCCTTTGACTCTCCCTTAGCCCCTCTGGTAGCCCCTGGGCCCTCCTCCGGGGTGTGTGTCTCTGGCTCTTGGGCCTAGGTGGGGTTGTGCCTGCAGGAACTGGTGTGCCTACGTGGTGACTCGGACGGTGAGCTGTGTCCTTGAGGATGGAGTGGAGACCTTCGTCAAGCCCGACTACCAGCCCTGTGGCTGGGGCCAGCCCCAGTGTCCTCGAAGCATCATGTGAGCCCCAGTGCTGAGGAGAGGGTACTTGGTGGGGGCTGGGCTAGGACAGCAGGCAGGTGGCCAACTCAGGGAATTTGTACAAAGCAGGTAGCAAGGGGCAGGACCAGGGGCTCCAGTCAGAGCTGTTCTGAGGAGATGCTGAGACAACAGTTTGGCTGGTGGGATACTGAGGGCACACTTAACCAGACCACTCTGCCAGCCTCCAAATGCCTTCTCTGGGCTGGGTCATGCTCAAGGAGAGGAGTTCAAGGTTCCAGCACAGGACAAGGGGAGGAAGAACAGCGATTTGGCCTTTGGCCAACAGGCTGACATCTGTCAGCTGAGCAAGACCACATGCTGAACGGTAAGGGGACCCAGCCCGAGGCACAGGCCTTGCCCACCAGCAGCTGCACATCTCTGAGGACAGTGGCCACGGTCACTGACAGTACAGGGAGGAGTAAAGAGCCCTCCCTTTACGTCTCCCAGGTACCGCAGCTTCCTCCGTCCTCGCTTCCGTGTGGCCTACAAAACAGTGACGGATATGGAGTGGAGATGCTGTCAGGGGTATGGGGGAGATGACTGTGCTGAGAGTCCTGCCCCAGCGCTGGGTCCTGCACCTACCACACCGCGCCCCCGGCCCCGGCCCGTCCGCCCCAACCTCTCTGGCTCCAGTGCAGGAAGCCACCTGAGTGGACTAGGGGGGGAAGGTGAGTATGGGGGCCCTGGAGAGAGCAATGGGAGACAGTACTGGGCAGAAAATGTGGGGCCAGGCTGCTGAGGGAAAACCCCACATTCCAAGTCAGAAAAAAGGGACAGAAAAGAGTTAATGAGATCCCTGAGATTCCCTGTCCATGTGTGTGTGTGTGTGTGTGTGTGTGTGTGTGTGTGTCTGTGTGTGTGTGTGTGTGTGTGTGTGTCTGTGTGTGTGTGTATGTGCACACCAGACAGAGATGGAGAGATTGAGGGACCAGAGGAAAAGGAGGCAGAGAAAGTGAATGTGCTTACGCACGCCCACATGTGGCCAAGACATTTCCCAGCTGGGAACAGCTGCGGGAAGAAGGGGGAATTCCTTCAGAAGCTTGGTTCAAGAGGATAGACAGTTGAGACTACAAGTCCTAGCATGCACTGCAACTGCCTACAGGCCCCAGGCCCCTCGTGGCCTCTGGAGACTGCAGGTCCCAGAATGCAGCAGTCCCTGTTGCCTTCCTGAGTGTGCTGGGCACTGCGGATGTGCTGTGTTTGCCTGCCAGGGAGAAGGCCATGTTGTAATTATGGAAACAGGAACTTCTGGCTGACTCTCCCCCATCCAGCGAGAGCCCCCACAGGCTTATCGCAGAACCTCATTTGTCCCCAGTGGTGTTATGGAAAGGTGCTGCCCAGGAATAGCCACTGTCATGCAGTCCACAGTGCCTCCCCTACATGCCCATTTCACTTGCCCTGAGGGAGCGACACAGTGTCATACCTATCTCATAGATGAGGAAACAGTTTCCACAAAGTTAAGAAGCCCTCTGGATAGTGAAAAGGACGTGGGCTCGGTGGTCAGGTGGATGACCTGGGTTTGAAACTTGGCTCTGCTACTTATTTCACTTGTAACCCATGGCCCAATTACTTCAGCTCTCTGGTCCTCTGTTTCCTGCTCTACACAATGGGAAGAGCTAATGGTAGCTGCCCAATGGAGTTGTGGTAAGGGAGAAAGATTTGGCCTTGAGGCTTTCAGTGAATGAGTTTCCTTCTGTTTTTTCTTGCCCAAATCACCCAGCTAAGTGGTGGTCAAATCAGCTGGGACCTTTGACTTCATGTTGGAGCTGGGGAGCTGGACCTAGGAGGCAGGCACTGAGCACTGAGGTCTGGCCCCTCTGCCTTATGTCTTCCCCTCTCTGCCAGGTCCTGGGGAGTCAGAGAAGGTGCAGCAGCTGGAGGAGCAGGTACAGAGCCTGACAAAGGAGCTGCAGGGCCTTCGGGGTGTCCTGCAAGGACTGAGTGGGCGCCTGGTAGAAGATGTCCAGAAGGCTGTGGAGACGGCCTTCAATGGGAGGCAGCAGCCAGCAGATGCAGCTGCCCGCCCTGGCGTACACGAAACCCTCAGTGAGATCCAGCAGCAGCTGCAGCAACTGGACAAGCGTGTCTCCACCCACGACCAGGAGCTGGGCCATCTCAACAACCATCAGGGTGGTGGTGGTGGCGGAGCCCTGGACCCAGCCCCAGCCCCTTCGGGCCACAGCGAGGAGCTGCTGCGGGAGCTGGAGCAACGGCTGCAGGAGTCCTGCTCTGTGTGCCTGGCGGGGCTTGATGGCTTCCGCAGACAGCAGCAGGAGGACAGGGAGCGGCTTCGAAGACTGGAGAAGATACTAGAGGAGCGGCAGCGGCAGCTCCCTGGGCAGGCTGTGGGCCGCAGGCCCCCTCAGGAATGCTGCCCTCCAGAGCTGGGCCGGCGACTGGCAGAGCTGGAGCGGAGGCTAGAGGTCGTGGCAGGTTCAGTGACGGTGCTGAGTGGGCGGAGAGGCACTGAGCTGGAAGGCGCAGCAGGGCAGGGGGGCCATCCCCCAGGCTACACCAGCTTAGCATCCCGCCTCTCCCGCTTGGAGGACCGGTTCAACTCTACCCTGGGTCCCTCGCAGGAGCAGGAGGAGGGCTGGCCTGGGCGTCCTGGGGGACTGAGCCACTGGCTGCCTGCTGCCCGGGGCCAACTAGAGAAGCTGGAGGGGCTGCTGGCCAATGTGAGCGGGGAGCTGGGTGGGCGGCTGGACCTGCTAGAGGAGCAGGTGGCAGGGGCTGTGCAGGCGTGCGGGCAGCTCTGCTCTGGGGCCCTGGGAGAGAAGGACTCCCAGGTCAGTGAGATCCTCAGTGCCTTGGAGCGCAGGGTGCTGGACAGTGAGGGACAGCTGAGGCTGGTGATGTCTGGCCTGCACAAGGTGGGAGCAGCTGGGGAGGCCCAGCAGGCCACGCTGGAGGGATTGCAAGGGGTCATAGGCCAGCTCCAGGGTCGTGTTGACGCTCAGGATGAGGCAGCTGCAGACTTCACACTTCAGCTGAATCTCACAGCAGCACGGCTGGGCCAACTAGAGGGTCTGCTGCAGGCCCGTGGGGATGAGGGCTGTGGGGCCTGCGGTGGTGTCCAAGAGGAACTAGGCCGCCTTCGGGATGGTGTGGAGCGCTGCTCCTGCCCCCTGCTACCTCCACGGGGCCCGGGGGCTGGCCCAGGTGTTGGGGGGCCAAGCCGTGGGCCTCTGGATGGTTTCAGTGTGTTTGGGGGCAGCTCAGGCTCAGCTCTACAGGCCCTGCAAGGAGAACTTTCCGAAGTTATTCTCACCTTCAGCTCCCTCAATGACTCACTGCATGAGCTCCAGACCACCGTGGAGGGCCAGGGTGCTGATCTGGCTGACCTGGGAGCCACCAAGGACCGCATCATCTCTGAGATTAACAGGCTGCAGCAGGAGGCCACAGAACACGTTATGGAGAGTGAAGAGCGCTTCCGAGGCCTGGAGGAGGGACAGGCACAGGCTGGCCAGTGCCCCAGCCTAGAGGGGCGATTGGGCCGTCTGGAGGGAGTCTGTGAGCGGTTGGACACAGTGGCCGCGGGACTGCAGGGCCTACGCGAGGGCCTTTCCAGACATGTGGCCGGGCTCTGGGCTGGACTACGGGAAACCAACAGCACCAGCCAGACACACGCAGCCCTGCTGGAGAAGCTGCTGGGGGGGCAAACAGGCCTGGGCAGGCGGCTCGGCGCCCTGAACAGCTCACTGCTGCTCCTGGAGGACCGGCTTCACCAGCTCAGCCTGAAGGACCTCACTGGTGAGGGGGCAAGAGGAGGCCTGGGGTGGTGGGATGTGGGGGGGGGGCCCTTTCAAGTCCTTTCTCCCTCCCTCACAACAGCTCAGTCTTAACCTCATCTACTTGTTCTTTGCTCTGCCCAGCATGAATTGCAGACCCATCACTGCCCCAAGGGTTGGTTTATCCATGAGGTGATCCAAGGTCCCAGCTCCCCGCGCTCCCCTGGTGGCTCAGATGGGGCTGTGGGTGGAGTAGGGTGCTACTCTGCCAGCCAGGTATCCAGCATGGGCAGCAAGGGATCCCATCAACCTGTCCATGGAGCCGTCACCCTCTTTGTCCTTTGGAAACTCCTTTTATGGCTCTCCTTCAACAAACTTTTGTCATTGTAGGGCCTGCAGGTGAGGCTGGGCCCCCAGGGCCTCCTGGAGTACAGGGACTCCCAGGCCCTCCTGGACCTCCAGGACCTCCAGGCAAGGACGGACAAAAGGGGCCTATCGGGCCACCAGGTATGTGGGGGTGAGATCCTTGCCACAGCCAGGGTTACCACCCCTCTAGGCAGCCCCAGGCTTGGCATTCCCCTCTGAACTTGACAGGGAAGTGGGGAAAGGGGCGAGGAATTGGGGGTCCTAGATGGCTGATAGTGATTAGGAAAGTGACTAGGAGCTGGGACAGTCATTGTGTTGGCTAGTTGGATATGGTGGCCTCATTGCTGTATTGAAGACCAAGGTTGAGCCTACAAGGGTTGTGTTGGGTGTGAAAAGCTGGGGGCTAAGGGCATAGGCCCAGCAGTTGAACAGCGTGGACCTGTTCCTCCTTTTCTTGGTACCCCCATTCCTGCTTTGAAGTCTTTATGGTACCTAGCACAGCCCTACAGGCTCAGCAGATGTTTGCTGAATGACTTAGCGCTGTTCTCTCTCTCACTGTCCTCTTTCCTCCTCTCACAGGTCCCCAGGGTGAACAGGGTAAGTTCTCATTTGATGCTGGAGGGAGTGGACTTGCACTAGGGGTTGGAGGATGGAAGGCCTCAGGCAGCCCTGGGGGTAGAGACTCCAGAGGGGAAGGGGGCTGGGCAGCTCTGCACTGAGGGTCTACTCTGACACCCACCCTACCCCCACACAGGAGTGGAGGGGGCACCAGCAGTCTCTGTGCCCCGGGTGGCCTTTTCAGCTGCCCTGAGTTTGCCCAGGTCTGAACCAGGCACGGTGCCCTTCGACAGAGTACTGCTCAATGATGGGGACTACTATGATCCAGAGACGGGTAAGCCTGGTAGGGGGCTGGCTGGGCACTGGGGGAGATGGTGGGGGGAGAACCCATGGAGAGGCTATGCAGTGATACGTTCTCATTCTTGCCCCTTTAGACAAGGTGAATCTTTTCATGCTCTGATCTGGGGAGAGCCCTATTCTTTCCTTCATTTATCCAATCTCACCACTGCTTGAGGGAGGAGTCATTCGTTCAACAGATTTTTACTGGGGGCCTGCTCTTGCCGAGGCACTATTTTGAGTGCTGAGGATGCGGTAATGAACAAAACACCAAATCCTCTGCCCTTGTGGAGCTTACACTCTCGTGGAAGAGAGGTGAAAAGACACAGCAGGTCCATCCCTAGTCCAGGAGCTCTGGGTCCCGAAGCCTTCCCTGCCACCTGTCTCTCTTCCTGACTGCCATTCTTGTCCCCAGGCGTGTTCACAGCGCCACTGGCCGGACGCTACTTGCTGAGCGCGGTGCTGACTGGGCACCGGCACGAAAAAGTGGAGGCTGTACTGTCCCGTTCCAACCTGGGCGTGGCACGCATAGACTCCGGTGGCTACGAGCCTGAGGGCCTGGAGAATAAGCCGGTGGCGGAAAGCCAGCCCAGCCCAGGCGCCTTGGGCGTCTTCAGCCTCATCCTTCCGCTGCAGGCCGGGGACACGGTCTGCATCGACCTGGTCATGGGGCAGCTGGCGCATTCGGAGGAGCCACTCACCATCTTCAGTGGAGCACTGCTCTACGGGGACCTGGAGCTAGAACAGGCGTAGACAAGAGGCTGGCCCGACCGGCCGGAAGTGTCTAGGCCTGCCAAAGAGCCATCTGGGGCAGCAGGATCCCCGCCCGGGGCTGGGCCTGTCCCGGCACCCCAGCCCCCCAGCCCCAGGCGAATCGCTGTCTCCAAACCCGACGCTGCAAAGGCGCCCAGAGCAGCCTCCTCCCCACTAACGGAGAGCGTCAGGTTGGGGTCTCCAGAGTGCCCTCGCGCAGACTTGGTGGCCTGATCGCTGTCCCCTGCAAGACCCGGACTGCGGAGGAGCAGTTCCTGGTGCCCTAGAAGCTCCCCCAACTGGCTTCTAGGCCTATTCCCTGGGTTCCAGGGCTCTACCGAGGGTGCTCCGGACCCCATCGCCATACTAAACTATTCAGGAATAAAGACACTTGGTTTTTATAAAAAACAGAACAAAACAAAATACACCGTCTGCTTTAGTATGTTCACGGGTACATAGGAATACACAGGGTTCTGCGCGGGATAGCCCTGCCGGTACTTGCTCCGGACGCGTGGGCCACTGGGTGCGTCTGCGGTTTACAGTCCCAGCGGGACCCTCTTCCCGGTCACGCCCGTTCCACCAGTGCCCACCAGGGGGCGCCGAGCGCCATCTATCGTCACGTGACCGGCGTCGCTCACCTTGCGGGCCCCAGCGCGGAGGCGGGGCCTCGGGCTGGGATTGGCTGGGCCTCCGGGGCCCACAGAGCAGCAGAGCATCGGTTTGCCGCGACAGGCCGTGGCTGCGAGGCCGGCTCAAACCCGCGGGTCTGTCGTGTGGAGTGGCAGATGCTGCTGCAGGAGAGGGCGGGCAAGGGGCACCTTTCTACTGCACTTTCTTTTTGCGTTTATGAGATTGCCTCGCTGTGCTTGAGAGAGGTTTGCATTAGCTCCGAGTCCGTCCGACAAATGAGGAAACTGAGGCCGAGAAGCGGGAGGCGGTGCCATCTGCTGGGCCACGCAACCTGCTAAAGCGAGGCTGGGGACCAAGACCTCGGGGTCTGCGCTCCCAGGACCGCTTGGGTCGGTGAGCGTGGGAGACAAGGGCCCTACAGCGCTCTTTGCACTCCACTGCACCCCTGCCGCTGCAGGAGGCTCCCTGGAGGAGGAGCTCGGGACGCGGAGGAGGAGCCAGGGCAGCCCCGGGGAGCGGGAACTCAATCCTACGGGATAAAAGTCAGAGCCCGGGACGAACCGCGGCAGCCCGGCGGGCAGAAAGCTCCGAGAGCGCCCTCATGGAAGAGAAGCAGATCCTGTGCGTGGGGCTAGTGGTGCTGGACATCATCAATGTGGTGGACAAGTACCCGGAGGAGGACGCGGACAGCAGGTAGGGGCGCTCGGGCCCCTCGGAGACCCCGGGGGCCGCTGCAGCCCCGCGTGTGTGCCAGGCGGCCAAGACTACGGGCTGGGGCCGTGGGAGTCCAGCCTCGGAAGCCGGTGCCCCGTGCCCTCTGTCTGGGACCTGGGGAAAGAATTGAGTCCTTTAGTGATATGACCCAGGCTTCAACAGCATTGCGCTCGCCAATTCCCATTTCAACTCTGGGACTGTGTCAGTAATGATTATCCCCATTTTACCCATAAGCAAGTAGAGACTCTGAGAGAGGAAGTTATTTATCCAAGGGTATGCATCTAGTCCGGTGCAGGACCAGTTGTTGTTGTGTTTTCAACAAGACCTGTGCACTTGCCTCTCACCAGCATTTACTTCTAATTTATCTTATATATATGAAATATATATATTACATCAATATATATATAATATATATTATATATATATATGAAATCTCAGCAATCTCAGCTATTTCTTTTCTTTTTTTTTTTTAATCTTGAGATAGAGCAGGAGGGAGAGAGGGAGGAAGAGAGAGACAGAAACATCCACGTGAGAGAGACACATCCAGTGGCTGCCACCCGCACGACCCCAACCGGGGCCAGGGACAAACTGCAATCGAGGCACGTGCCCCTAGCGGGAACCGAACCCGGGACACTCTGGTCTGTGGGCCAATGCTCTAACTGCTGAGCCAAACCCACCAGGGCCTCAGCTATTTCTTTAAAGAAATTGAGGGAGCTTACAAAAAGAAGTATGTGTGGTTAGTTAGACTGGTCAGAAACATTTAAAGCCATGGTATTTGAGCTACACTATAGCTTGGGGCTTGCTGGCACTGGAGGGACCGGAGGTGCTGTGGGTAATGGATAGAGCTGGTTCATGTGCCAGGACAGACTGTTCCCTGGTGTTAAATTCTGAAAGGAGTTTACTAGAAGTCCTTTTTACAAAAGTCAATGGGCAACATAGTGGAAAACATCCTTCTGATTTGTCTGGTGGAAGTTGAAGAGTCATTTGTTGGTTCTTATATTTACTCCTGATAAAAACTACACCATTATACTGTAATCCCAAAAAAGCATTTCTGTGGGTGGAATACAGGGCTTTCTCCTGGGGCAGTCCAGTGCTCGGAATACTGAGCAGAATTGCTCCTTGGCTATCAGTTGTCTCAGCCAAGAACTGGATAAAAGGCCGGTTCAAGGTTGAGCTCAGCAACATACTTCAGTGCTGATAGCCATGAGGCTCACTGAGCAGAGAGACCAGGCATCCTCAGGCTTTGGGTCCATTCAGCACTGTCATGCGTTATCACACTTTCCTCACAGCAGCCCATGGGAAGTGTATAAAGATCGGTC
Organism: Tadarida brasiliensis; assembly: GCA_030848825.1. Classification (NCBI taxonomy): domain Eukaryota; kingdom Metazoa; phylum Chordata; class Mammalia; order Chiroptera; family Molossidae; genus Tadarida; species Tadarida brasiliensis. Next base: position 62,576,902 of record CM061270.1, on the reverse strand, counting down.
AAACCCTTTCTTTATAGATGAGGAAGATGTGGAGAAATTAAATGATTTGTGCAAGGCCATGTGGTTAATGAGTGGCAGAGCAGTAATCACAACCCAAGCCTCCTAACCGCGAGTCTAGTACTCCAGCCTTCATTCAGCACAGTCATTTCTTGTGCTCCCTGTCCCATTGCTGGTGCCCATCTCATGGAGCTGACCCTTTGTTTTGGGCTGCTCTGTTTGGCAGGGGTTAGAGCCTCTTGCCAGGGGTGCAGGGGCAGTGGGGGAGAGGCACAAGGGTGTTCCCACTCACCCAGATCGAGACAGCCCCGGACACAGCACAGTGAGGAGTTGGGCTTCCTTGCAGAACAGTGCACATTCCGGAGCCACAGGTCCTCCAAGGACTGGCGGCCGAGGAAGACCCAGAGTGCCTCTTTGGACTAGAGCGGGAGCCCCATGAGAGCTAGGATAGGAGATCCTGCCACCCTGACAGGGGCTGGTTCCAAAGGCTGGCACTTAGTGAGGCGCCTCTCCGAGAGACCTTTTCCATGTTCTCCATGCCCCTTGCTCTTCAGGGTGTACGTCCCTGTCCCCCAGACCGATGGTTCTGCTGCTCTGCACAGCGCTTTGGTTGTTCTTAGGGCCTCTCCCCCGTGCTCCCATCCCACCCATCCCAGCTCCTGGACTCTGTTGTGCCTCCCTGCTGAGCAAAGCTGAGTGGGGACCCAGTCCTTCCCAGTCATCTCAGCCTCACCTGTCCCAGGCTCTCTGTCCTCCACGGGCAGCTGGGACTCTCAGGAGCTGCCACCTGGGACTCGGCCAGACCCCTGAGGAATGGCCCTGCCTCCCAGGTCCAGGCTGAGAAGAGCCTTCCAGAGAGCATCCTCATGTTCGGCAGATCCTTTCTGCACATAAAGTTGGGTATTGGTGTGACTTTGAAGAGTTTCCACAGAATAAAACTGTATATTCTTTCTTTGAAACCTCATCCAAGTGGGGCCTAACTGCTTTCCATGAAAAAATACAGAGCGCACTGCAGTGGTTCGGGAGTCAGAAGCCTGGGTTCTGATATCAGCTTTGTCATTAGCTATTGGTGTGGTTCTGAGCAAGTCAGATCCCCTTAGGCTCCTCTCTTTGCTTGAAATGTCTCTAAAGCTCTTAGCTTGAGAAACGTGTGACCCTTTACAAATTAGTATCCTTCTTCCTAATGAGATCATGGTCCCCTTTTCCCAAGGCTGAAGGGAAGTTCCAGGTTAAGTTCTGTGTACAAATAAACCTTTGTCTAAATTCTGCTGCATTTATTCCCCTTAATTAGTGATTCTTTGGTACTTGTTCCACAGTTATTATTATTCTTTTGGAACTGGGAGAATAGAAATAGCAGCCTGCACTGTTTACCTCACAGTATTATTGGAGCACAAATGAGAAATCATTCAAGTTTTTTGACTCTTATGCATAACTTATTATTTTTGTTCTTGATGATGACAATGAAGCCATACAGGTGTATTTTGAGTTAGTTTCCTCGTTAGACTTTCAATAAAGATGGAGAAAAAAAACAAGAAAAAAACCACAGGTAACTATGTGAAGTGATGAATGTGTCAACTAACCTTACTATGGTAATCATTTCTCAATAAATATGTGTATCTAATCACATTGTGCTTCTTAAACTTACAGAATGTTATATATCAATTACATTTCAATAAAGCTGAAGAAAGGAAAACAAATGAAAGAGGTGGAGGAAAAAGTGGTCTTCACCCAATAATCTTTTTAACTTTTAACATCGTAAAAGTTAGCTTCCCCTCCTCTTACATGATCACAGTGTCCAGGTTCACTTCCTGTCCTAGTCAGCTTTACCTGAGTTACTCCTGACGTGGCTTTCTTAAGACAGGCGCAGGTAGTACATTTAATACTGTGGGAAGTGGCGCTTGGAGTTATCCAGAGTTCAAGGGGAGGCCGAAGGGACAGCAGCTCTACCCGGGGAAGAGGTGGGCCATTGTAATTGAGAGGAGCTAGCCTAGAGGGAGTGGAACCCTCACATTGTAATGGAACTGAGTGAGTGGTTTCCTGATGTCATAAAAATAGAAATTAATTGTGAACATGAGTTTAGCCTGGCCCGGGAGACAGACCTCGTCTTCAGCCAAGCCACTACCCTTTGTTGAGCCTTAGCTGCCCATCTAGAAAATGATAGGACTGGCCTGGGTGCTTTCTTTCTTTTTTTTCAACTTTGATTTATTTATTTATTTTTGTTATGTTAATCCTCACCCGAGGATATTTTTCCATTACTTTTTAGATAGAGTGGAAGGGAGGGAGAGAGAGAGAGAGAGAGAGAGAGAGAGAGAGAGAAGAAACATTGATGTGAGAGAGACACATTGATGGGTTGCCTCCTTCGTGACCCCAGCTGGGGCCAGGGATTGAACCTGCACCTGAGGTACATGCCCTTGACCAGGAACTGAACCCTCGACTCTGGTCTGCGGGCCGACGCTCTAACCGCTGAGCCAAACCGGCTAGGATTCAACTTTTATTTATTGATTTTAGAGAGAGAGGAAAGGAGAAAGAAAGAGAGAGAAACATGGATTGTTGTTCCACTTATTTGTGCATTCATTGGTTGATTCTTATATGTCCCCTGATCTGGCTCAAACTCGTAACCTTGGCGTATCAGGACGATGCTCTAAGCAACTGAGCTACTCGGTCAGGGCCTGGCCTGGCTGATTTCTCAGGGAGTTCTCCTAGCTATTCCATTCTGTGAGCCCTACCCAGGGCACTGTGCTCAGCCCTGCTTATCGCAGAATGAGCCTGCTGGAGCTGCAGGGACCCTCGTTCTGTTTTACAGGTGCTTGTCTCAGAGATGGCAGCGTGGAGGCAATGCCTCCAACTCCTGCACTGTTCTCTCCCTGCTCGGAGCCCCCTGTGCCTTCATGGGCTCACTGGCCCCGGGTCATGTTGCTGAGTGAGTTGAGGAGGGAGCTGGGGAGGCCTGCCTGCAGGGTGGGGGTAAAGGCCATCTTGACCCTGATGGGTGGGCTGTAAGAAATGGTTGTCACCACCAGAAATGGGTGGGAGGGGATGGAATGGGGTACCGGCATCCCAGAGCCTCCCTGGTGTGGCTTATCAGATATTAACGCTGCTCCTGTTAAAGGTTTCATTTCCACAGCCTGGTTCCGTGGCCATTCCCTGGAGTCTGCTTCAGCTTCCCCACCTTCTCCTTCCTGCACCCACAGACTGCAGTGGATGTGACTTTGCCCTTCTTAAGTCTCTAATCCTGGCTGTGCTTGAGGCAGAGGCAATCAGGGACAGGTTGTACCCATCCTCCCTCAGGGATGTCCAGCATCCATGGTCCAAGGGTCCAGGCTCACAGTTTCTTTCCCGGATGAGGGGGCAGGGCCAGTGTGCTCATGTCCCCATTGTTCCCTGAAGTAGCAAGAGCACCCTGGCCAAGGACACCCCGAAGCCACATGCTAAAGCTGAGCCCAGACTCATGCCTCCCAGCTCGTCGGCTGTGAGGCTGCAGCCCATAAGTGGCCCACGTGCTCTTCGTGTTAGCTGCTGCAGGGACCCAAGAACCCTTTGACCCCTGGCATTGCCGACTCAGCAAGTGTTTATCAGGAGGTGAGGCCCACACTTTGCCCACTGTGGGCACTGGGGCAGGCTCCAGGTTGCTGGCCTGTGAAGCACAGCCCTTTGAACCCTGGTTTAGGGGGGTCTGCTGCAAGAGCCCAGCCCCCTGAGCCACAGCCAGATTCCTTTCCTCAATGAACTGGCACGAAGCAAATCGGGGTGAGAGCCGGCCCTGTGAGGTGGGACAGAGGGACCCAGAGCCAGCAGCTGGTCACTTATTAACCCTCTTCAGCAGCTGCCTTCCCTCCCCATTAGAGGCAAGACTGGCTCTTGCTTAGGGTAGTGGACCTACCTGTATGTAGCAATCATGCTGATGGGTGGGGCATTCTGAATTCTCCTCATGTGTTCAACAAACATTTAATGAGCACCTACCATGTGCCAGGCACTGTAGATACAAAAAGTAATTTGGAAAACCAAACCATATTTTCTATGCTATGGAAAAGCTACTGTTTAAAGGATCCTTGAGGTGTAAGACAAGGATCGATGTCCTGACTTGGTGTGTGTATTACATGCCATTGAGTTGGCTCCAACTCCTGGGAACCCTATGAATGAGTGATGTTCACAGTGTCCTGTCCTCAACAGCCCTCCTCAGCTCCTGTGGCTTCTTTTATGGAGTCAATCCATCTCATATTTGATTTTCCTCTTTTCCTGCTGCCTTCTGTTTTTCCTAGCATTATTGTCTTTTCACCTTTACACAAATCTGCATTGTCCAGCTTTGGTGTTGCCAGAAATGGGGTCCAGCCATAGTGAGAAAAGCCAGGATGATGGCTGGACGACTGGCATAAGTGCCAGCTTTTGGGCACAGGAGACTGCATTTCCAGAGAAGGCCAGAAAGGGTAGGGCTGGCCTCCTTGTTCTCCTGCTTGTGCAATCTTCCTGAGGGGCTGCCCCCAGCTCACTCTGATTGGAGGGGATTCTGGGCAGGAGTCCTGGGCCAGGCCCACATGGAGGGCCATGAGGCACTGGGAGCCGGCTCACTGCCCAGGAGGGTTCGCCTTGTTGCAAGAGGAGAGGGCAGTGAGCAGCCCCACCAAGGCAGCACCGCTTCCTGGCCGGGCATAATGGAGGCAGGTGCAGAATGAGGACTCACTGCAGGACTGGAAGGGACTTAGAAGAGTGCCATGGGGATGAGTGTGCAGAGGGCAGCTGGGGGGCAAAGTATCACCTTGGTAATTATTAATTCTGCCTGGGCTTTTTGCATTAAACAGGCCACAGGGCCCTCACCTGCTTATTTCAAACCCGGCTAACTTTATGAATGTAAGCAGATCCTTTCCAGCTTGAGTCCAACTGAAGGACAGTGTCAGAGTTGGAGTTTGCTTCCTGCCAGGACCTAAAAGAATGTCCCTTAGTGTTTTTTTCACTGAGCTCCAGCCTATGCATTCCTGCCTCTCCCGCCTCCTTGCACAGCCCGTGACAAACGGTGATTTCTAGTTCCCTCCTAGCCCCCTCTGCTTGCACCCTGGGTCCCTAGTGGCCCTGCCAGCTACCTTCCAGTCCCCAAACCTTGTGGAACTGTGCCTCCCCCACCCCCCGGGTTACTCCACCTCGGCAGTTTTGTCCTGGATGACCTCCGCCGCTATTCCGTGGACCTACGCTACACAGTCTTTCAGACCACAGGCTCCGTCCCCATCTCCACAGTCATCGTCAATGAGGCCAGTGGTAGCCGCACCATCCTCCATGCCTACAGGTTTGTACACCTGTCTGCACCTTGCCAGCTGCCGCCGCCATCGCTGAACTCACAGAACAGGACCCTTCTCCTCTTGGAAGAGGGGTGCTCGGCACCCACGTGCTCCAGCACCCTTCCCCACCCCTGTAGAAGGTCCAGGCCACTTGTAGGCTCTAATTTGTGTCTCATTGCCCTTCCCTTGGCTCGGGCTCCACCCCAAGTTTCCTGGTGACTGACTTCAGGCAACGGGGTGTGGACGTGTCTCAGGTGGCCTGGCAGAGCCGGGGAGAGACCCCATGCTCTTGCTGCATCGTCAACAACTCCAATGGCTCCCGAACCATTGTGCTCTATGACACGTAAGGCCCCCTGGCCTCGCCCTGCCACACCCACCAATCAGTTTCCTCTCTTGCCACTAGGGGGGATTCCAATTGCCCACCCTCTGTGGCCTCTCTCTTTGTACCAGAAATTGTCCCCATGCTAAACTGCTCCGTGATTTCTGAATTGTTTTCAAATTAGGGGAGAAGTGAGGTGGGAAGGGGTGAACTTTGCCTGGCAACTTGGCCTTGGTCAATACCAAGGACGGGCGGGCAAAATGTACAAAATGTACAAATTGTAATTTATGATGTGATTCCTCCATAATTAGTCAATCAGCAGCCTGGGTTTGGGTGTGGGAAATTTTTCTGGGGCTAGAGGGATGGGAGATGCAATTCAAACCATCTTAAGCCCTGAGGGGGGACCCAGTGGGATTTCCAGGGTCAGCATTGCCAGCCTGCAGCATGGCATCAAGGAGCTGGGGTTTGGGTGTTCAGAAGAGATGATGCCCTGCAAAGGTCCCAGCATAATGAAGCCAGACCGCACATCACACACCATTTTCAGCCATTGATGAAGGGGAACATTGGGTCAGCAGGTCAGGGCCATCTGATGTGATGCTAAACTACGGGGAGGGGGATCCCTTTAGGGTCCAAGTTACTGGGGAGAGGCCCTGTGGGCCCAGACCCTTCTCATCTCCTTCAGATTCCCTCTTGAAAAACCTCAGAGGTTTAGTTTACTGAGAACATAAAATGTGCCAAGTACTATGTTAGGGCTGAGATGACCCACTCAGCTGTCCTGGGGTTCAGGCCATCCCTACTGCCCAGCATGACCACTGGGTCTGGGGGAGAGGGACGGTCAGTCTAGGACAAGCTTTATGGCCAGTGGTCCCTGGGCTCTGTGGGTCCCAATGAAAGAGTGGGTGGGCATACATGCTACTGCAACATTCACATTGGGCAGTCCTAGGCATCTGCCCATTAAGCAACAACCTGTAGCAACTTTCGTCCAGGACAACATGGGTATTCACAGGTAGGGAGGCAGAAGAGCTCTGGGGAGACCTCTGAGGAGAAATGTTTATTGCCTACTGGCCTCAGTCCAGGCATATCCCACGCGTTATATTACTTCCAACCGACTGCAGCAGGCCTAAGGGTGGGGTCCTGGCCCCATTCACCGCTGCGGAAGCAGCTTCGGAAAGGCCCAGGTGAGGCAGCTAGTTAAGTGGACAGGACTCAGCTCTGGAATACAGAGATGACATGGGCTGTGTGTAGGTCTCTGGCCCAGGAGGGTCAAGGCAGACCCTGGTGGGGTCCACACCTAAATTAGCCAAATATAAATTCCTCCTCAAGCACTAAGCTTAACCTCACGGTTGCAACACGGAACTGCCAAATTCGGGACAGTGGTGCTGTCACTGCTGGGGTGCCAGAAGTGAGTGGGACCAGACCAGAGCTCCAGGCAGAACAACCAGTGGCCTTTGTAGTTTCCCAGGCCACTGCATGCTGGGAGCTGTGTGCGCTGCTGCCAAGGGGAATTCTGGGGATTGTAGTCCTCGGTGCTCGGAGCGTTCTGGGAGATGTGGTCTCCAAGGTACACAGAAATTGGCCCCTTGACACATGCTGCAGTTGAGTTTGCCCTTAGATCATTTCACAGCCTCAAACACAGGAAGGGGCACCCTAGCAAACTGCCTCCAGTCCCCTGTCTGGATGGAGCCGAGTGGGGCAAGTAGTTGTGAGTTTAGCTTGGGACACTGTCCTGGAGCTGAGCCTCAGAAGCCTGTGCTGTAGCTCAAGCTTCCTGCCATGCTTCAGTCAGTGCCATGCATGAAGACCCCAGCAGCCTGGTGGAGATCCTGGCCCTGGCCAACCTCACCATGCCACTTCATCTCTGTCCTTTCCATCTTGTGACTTAGGAACCTGCCAGATGTCTCTGCTGCGGACTTTGAGAAGGTTGATCTGACTCGGTTCAAGTGGATCCACATTGAGGCAAGTCCTGCCCTACCTGTTTTGAAGTGCTCAACCTGCCAGCCCCTCCTCATGTTTTGCCTCCTTGGTTTCTTTGAACCATGAAGTGCCATAGAGATCAATAAATCTGACCCTCCTCAACCCCTTTCCACCCTACTTTATGTTTTTAGGTAGGAAACTAAGGCCCACAAAGATTGGGCGACTTACGATCACACAGTAGGATGTAGGCACCAGAAGCAGGATGCTGACTCTAGACAAAGTCCGTGCTGTCTGTGATACAGGCTGCCCTACCTCCTCCACACTGCAGGAGCCTGGCTGCAGAAGGCCTGACCCATTACCTCCGGGCAGGCAGACATGGGAGGGCCTGACCAGCTCCCAAATAAAGGGAACTAGAATCTTCATTGCAAAAGAAGTTTTGGAGTCTGAATGGGAGGAAACCCCGAGAAGTCCTGAGTTCTAATCCTAGCCCTGTCATTTAACTTATTGTAGGTCCTTAGGAAAGTCTCTCTTTTATTCTTTGGTCTCCTCATCTATGAAATGGGAGGGCTGGTTGAGAAGGTCTTTCAGGTCTGTGGTAGCTCTGGAATTTTTAGATTGAAGATCAGGTTCCAGCCCAGCCTCCCCTATCCACCCTACCCCCTCACCCAGAATTTCAGCAGGAAGGGAAGAACAAGCCAGATTGGCTGGGCACTTCCCAGCTGGTCCTGAGCTGCCCTTGCCTGCCCCAGGGCCGGAATGCATCAGAGCAGGTGAAGATGCTGCAGCGGATAGAACAGCACAATGCCAGGCAGCCTCCAGAGCAGAAGATCCGCGTGTCCGTGGAGGTGGAGAAGCCCCGAGAGGAGCTGTTCCAGCTGTTTGGCTATGGAGACGTGGTGAGCGTCCCATGCAGCTTCTCCTGGCCACATCCAGCTAATTTAGTTCTTAAAAGAAGCCTAAGAATCCCTTGTTTTGCCTACCATGCCTGGAACGGCTAGGTACTCATGGTTTGGTGGTGTTGGCAGGAAGTGGACAAAGCAAAGAGGCTGACCCCCAGCTTTGGGCTCTGGTGCAGGCCCCAGCAGTAGCCAAGGAGAGTTTCTCTATCCCAGTAGGTGCATAGGTATGATCAGGTACCCAAATGGCTTGGACAGGGTGAAGACAGCCAGCCACAGGGCAATCATTTGTGGAAGCATCTCCTCTCTAGGCCTCTCCAGTCTTTTTCTCTGTCAAATGAGGGGATAGGACTGTTTTCCGAGGTGTCCTCCAACTCTGGGGTGGGTGACAGGTTGTAGGAGCCTCTAGTGGAAACAGGAGGATGGGAGGGGACTTGCACAAGTTGAATTTGAGCAAGGTGTGATGTAGATGGAGTCTGGTTGGCAGTCTTAGCATCATTGCGGAAGCTGGTTGGTCCTCAACCTTGGCTGCAGGTTAAAAGATATGGATGCCTGAGCCACACCCCTGTTTATTATTTGATTGGTAGGGGTGGAGCCTGGGCTGAAGTATTTGTCACCAAAACTGTCTCTGGTTATTCTAATGTAGGGTTGGTATGGAGGAAGTTTTTGAGCCCCTACTCCTTTGTTTTTAAGATGAAGAAACCAGACCTAGAGGGCATGGTTGTATGAGGAAAACTAACCAAACAAAAATAAAAATGCTCCTGAGAGTTGGCCGTTTAACTTGGCAGTGGTAGATTTCACCCCAAGATGGCGCTCAAGGCTCGCTCTGGGTTTCAATTGGGAGGAAATTCATTGGTCTTAGAGCAAATAGACCAGAGTGTGTGCATCACAATTTACAGCGCTGTATTCTGGCATATCTTGAGCAAGTAAGAAAACGTGTTCCTGGGGGTCCGTGAAATGCTATCTTGGGGCCTGGGATGGCCACGTTGGAGGAGCAGAGTCATAATATGGGGGCAATGTTAGGCTGCTGGTGGTGAGTGACTGAGCTGGGACTAGAGTTAGGGTGATCATCAGCCTCTCTTCCACTGTCCACAGGTGTTTGTCAGCAAAGACGTGGCCAAGCACTTGGGGTTCCGGTCAGCGGTGGAGGCCCTGAGGGGCTTGTACAGTCGTGTGAGGAAAGGGTGAGCTGGGGGGGTTCAGGAAGAGTCGGTGTGGGAAGTGAGTGAGCTGGGACTCAGGGCCTGCCCTGGGGAGAGGGCAGGAAGCTGGGGGCCAGGGGTGGGCTGACACCCAGCTGAGTAGAGGGTCTTGCAGGGCTATGCTTGTCTGTGCTTGGGCTGAGAAGGGCGCCGATGCCCTGGGCCCTGATGGAAAGCTGCTCCACTCCGATGCTTTCCCGCCACCCCGGGTGGTGGATACTCTGGGGGCTGGAGACACTTTCAACGCCTCTGTCATCTTCAGCCTGTCCCAGGGTGAGTACCTCAGCAGGAGGCACAAGGCTGGAGCCCGCCCTGCCCAGAGGCCAGGCTGATCCAGCTGTTTGTCCCTCTCTCCAGGAAAGAGCATGCAGGAGGCACTGAAGTTTGGCTGCCAGGTGGCTGGCAAGAAGTGTGGCTTGCAGGGCTTCGATGGCATCGTGTGAGTGCCCTGTGGCAGGTGGCATCAGCTCACACCTCCCTTGGAGGTCAATTACTGGCTGCAGTTGCCTTCTCCCCTCCATCCAGCCTGGTATCTGGGCTGCCCTGCTCCTGGGCAGATGCCAGCCATGGGAGGGCTCTGCCTGTGTCCTGGCATCTCACACTGCAGAGCCATAGAGCAAATAAATCTCCTTTCCCCTTCCCCAGAGCCCGCTTCTTCTGGCAGTCTGTTTGTCCTTGATGTCCAAACTGCTCTGCCTGGGCTCCCAGAGGCTTTGATACTGCATTTATTCCCATCCCCCCAATTCACCTCCTCACTCAAGCCCACAGGATGGGCTGCCTAGACCAGAGCGGCAGAAGTGCCCAGGCTTGAGCAGCTGTGCCCGTGGTGGAGGCCCAGTTCAGGGGTCGGTAGTGACCGGGGGCCTTCCTGGCTGCAGAGGACACTAAACTGCTTGCACCCTAGGGAACCTTCCAAATAACCACAAATCCTGAGAAAAGCTCCTCTGGGCCCCTGTGCTGTCTCAAGACTCAGTTCCAGGGGCCCCAGGGGTGGCCCAGGCGGAGCCAACTTGACCGGCCAGCAGGCAGGGAGCCTACTCTGTGGTTTGGTGGGGCCTTTGCAGTCCAAAAATAGCTTCCCAGTGACCACCCCAAAGCCTGAAAGCCCAACCCTGGGAGCCCCTTGTAGTTAAGGCGGTGCCTCAGCCACAAATATGACCCGGGATGCAGAGTCACTGGATACCAGGGCTGAGGGCTGAGGGGAGCTGGGGCAGCGTGTGTGAGGCCACTTTCAGACCTGAATTCAGAGCTGCCTCTTTGGTTTTCTCCATGGATTTTTTTTTAGATAGAGTGGAAGGGAGGGAGGGACATAGAGAAACATCTATGTGAGAGAGACAAATTGATTGGTTGCCTCCAGCATGACCGCTACTGGGGCAGGGATTGAAACCAGGTACGTGTCCTTGACCAGGAATTGAACTCCAGACCCTTGGGTGTGTGGGCCAACGCTCTAACTGCTGAGCCAAACCGGCCAGGGCCAGATATGCCTCGTCATCAGCTGTGTCATCTTGGGTACATTACTGAACTCAATCTCCCTCAATTTCCTCATCCGTCAAATGGAGCTAATTCTGTCTGGTCATAGAATTATTATGAGGATAAAATCACACAATATATAAAATGTCCAGCCCTGGCCGGTTTGGCTCAGCAGTTAGAGCATCGGCCTGTGGACCCAAGGGTTGCAAGTTCAATTACCAGTCAAGGGCAGGTACCTGGGTTGTAGGTTCAATCCTCAGCCCTGGTTGGGGTTGTGCAGGAGGCAACCAATTGATGTGTCTTTCTCACATCAATATTTCTCTCTCCCCACCCCCCTTCTTTCCACTCTATCTAAAAATCAATGGAAAAATATCCTTGGGTGAAGACTCTCTCTCTCTATATATATAATTATAATGCCCGGTATAATGCTGGTGTGTACGAAGCTCTCGATAAATGGTAGCTACTGTTAATATTATGGGGTGTGGGGGGAGATACAGGGTGATGGGGGAGATCTGTCCAGAGCTGCAGGAGGGCACTGGGTGTCTGAATACCAAGTGAGGCGGGCACAGGGATGTTTGAGCCCCAGGGAGACAGGGAGAACCTAAGCTCTCAGCACCAGCTGGGAACACTGGGAAAGCTGAATCCCTGTTATTCCAAGAGGCCTGTCCAGTCCCCAGTCTGCTGCATCCCTGAGGTCTGGCCAGGCTGGTCCAGTAGAAAGATGGCCCAGGGGATGAGTTTATTCAGTTCTTTATTGGTTGTCTAGGCCCTAAAGCTGCCCTCAGCGTAGGGTCTCCATGAGCTGCACAGGAAGACCTGCCACCTAAGGGGACCAGGAGAGAGACACAGAGGTGGTCCTTATCCCAACATACACTCCCACCTTTGGAGCTTACGTTCTGGCACTGAAACTTCAGGGGCTACAAACCTGTATCCTCAAGGTTTATATCTCATCATTCTCCAGTTGAACAGCGTGAACCTCAAACTCATGTTGGGTGTTCTTGGACTCCAGTGTTTCCCCTGGAAGCTCTTCTGCTTCCTTTCCAGTGTCCCTGGCCTCTGCCTGTCCCTCAGCCCCTCCTCCGGGGCCTGGAGCTTTGCCTCCAGCCTCTGCCTGTCCCTCAGCCCCTCCTCCAGGGCCTGGAGCTTTGCCTCCAGCCTCCTGTACGGGCTCCAAGGCCTCCATCTGTCCCCCAGCTTCTCTGGGACCCAGGGCTTCCTGTGCTTCTTGTCGTGATGGGCTTCCTAACAGGGACTGCCTCCCAGAATCTTTTGGCTCTGGGGACTCTTTGTGCTCCGAGCGCCTTGGGGCCTCTCCTGGAAAGTTGATGAGCTCTGCAGGGGTCATGAGCCCATCTCCATTCAGGTCCTGGGTCTCAAGCACCTCGTCCACTACCAGGATCACCTGTGGAAGCACACAGTTGCTGTGGGGCCTACAGTGACCAGAGATATTTCCCTGAGCCCTGACCCTCCCAACACCGCCCCCCCCCCCCATCTCTGTCATGCAGGCTTTGAGCATTCCTGGGTATTCACTAAGAGTCATGATGAAAAAGACCAAAGCCCCAACGAGCTGGGTCTCCTTCACAGGAAAAGGGCTTACTGGGTTGGTGGTGGGAGAGTCAGCAGCTCCAGGGGCTAGAGCTGCAGTCAACATGGACAACAGCTCCAGGCCATCCAGCTGTCCACTCTGGTCATAGTCGTGGAGGGCAAAGAGGTAGAGTAGAACTAAGGAAAAGAAGCTGGGTCAGAAGAGGCGTCAGAGGACAGGTGGAGGAGGCAGGACGCACCAGGACGGCCGGGGTCAGTCCCAGCGCTGGCTGCCCTGAGCCTCACGTCCACTAGCCCATCAGCCCAGCCCTCACCCTGCTCCCGGTTCATGTGCTCTGGCTCCTCTTCCATCCTCTCCAGTCCCTTTAGGTAGCTCTGTAGAAGTCTGACAGAAAAGTGGAAAATCAGCCCATGAGAGGCCAGTCTGCAGCCCCAGCCCTAATTCTTAGCCCCCAGCCCAGCCTACTCACCGGAGCTGCTCCTGGCCTGGCTGGAAGGGGTTGGGTGGGGGCTGCTGCTGCACTTCAGGGTCCAGCCTGGAGGAGGGGGGAGAGGACCAGGCTTGCAAGGAGCCTCCCTGAGGGCCCAGCCTACCAGCCTTCCGCTCCCAAGCTCCTGGCAGAGTTCTCTCCCCAGACCCAAAGGGAGTTGCTTTCCCAAATTCACCAAAACCTTGTGGGGAGGAGGCCCTTTTGGTGTCTTCAGAAGCAGGACCTCACTCCCTCAGACCCTGTGTTTACAGAGTCCTAACTTAGATGGTAAGTAGGTGAAAACCCCCATAAAACACCTGGGAAGATAGAGACCGGTGAGGCCACACCTAGACGATACAAGTTGGAGACCCAGGAAAACAGCACGTCAGGAGCAGGACAACGCAGATGGTGGCAACAGTTCTACTTTGATGCTGGGGCCAAAGGGCAGGTCTCTGGCTAAGCTCAGAGGCATCGCCCGCTTTGATACAGACCCCATTTACACTACGACACAAACTGGCCTCTTTTTTTTCCTCCAAACTGAGGGCATATATGTTGGTTTTGGAGTGTCAATCTGCTTAGGGCCTCCGTCAGGCTGCTGTGGCTCAGTGGATTGAGCGCCATCCCATGGACCGAGAGGTCCTGGTTTGATTCCTGGTCAGGGCACATGCCCGGGATGCAGGTTGCGGGCTGGATCTCCAGAAGGGGGCGTGCAGGAGGCAGCCGATCTGTTTCTCTTTCACATCGATGTTTCTCTCTCTCCCTTCCACTCTCTCTAAAAAATCAATAAAATATATTTTAAAAAAATAAAGTTCAAGATTTGCTCTCAGTCCTGAACAAGGCTACCTGTTTGCCCAAGTCATTCTAGAACTATGACACCAGAGAGCTGTTCCTGTGTCTGTCCCCCACCCCACCCAGCATACATGCTGCATAGGTACAAGAAAGGTATTCAAAGAGAGTGGAGATGATTTGCTAATGACCTCTATTTCTTTGGCCTTCCCACTCTCAGGTCTTTTTTTTTTTTTTTTTTTTTTTAGAGAGAGAGAGAACCGGAGAGGGAGAGATAGAAACATCGATGAGAGAACATCAATCACCTGCCTCCTGCACGCCCCCTAGTGGGGGTTGAGCCCGCAGCCTGGGCATGTGCCCTGACGGAATCCAACGGTAACCTCTTGGTGCATGGGACAATGCTCAATCCACTGAGCCACTCCGGCCAGGCCCACTCTCAGGTCTTGATAAGAGGACTGCAGCCCCTTCCCTGGCTCATAGCTTCTTCCCTGTGCTTCACATCTCATTGGAACTGAGCTCCAGGCTCCAAAGGAGTCCAGCAGACACGTATTCCATGCCCACTTTGTGTAGAGCACTCTAACAGGCCCAAGGCAGAAAAGTTGAGGTGGGTGGGCAGGGATACAGAGGTCAGGCAGCATACATCCCAGTGTCCTTCCTCCCAGAGGGGCCTATCACACCCTGGGATTCTCCAGAGACTCCCCTTGCTCCCGGCCCAGAGTCCTGACCTCTGAATCCCATTACCTCGTGGTTCCATCCTTGGGAGCAGCCTGACTCAGGGGCAGCAGCAGCAGCACTAACATTCTCATCACCAAAGGTAACATCCTTCCTGGAACTGGAACAGGTAACATCTTTCCTAGGAGCAGAGTTAGGGAGTCAGGGGGAGGGAGGGTCTGCCACAGAGAGGAGGATTGGTGGGTTACACGGGAACGTCTTCTCTCCCTGCCTCCACCTCTCCCTGTCCCCCAGGTTACAGGGCACAGGGACCTCAATGATCCCCAGTGCAACTCTGCTTAAAACAAATTTGCCTCCAGATCCAGTGTGTAAAGTGCACAAAGACCTGCTCTGGAAGTGGTGCTGTGGGAGGAGCCCCTCCCCACACCCGTTCCTCTTGCCCTGCAGCCCCCGGGTGCTGGGAGGAATGCAGTTTAAGTACATCTGATTCAGTTCAGTCCACTCGTTTTACAGATGAAAACTGGCTCAGAGAGGTTAAGAAAAGGGCCAAATTAGAAACACAGAGATCACAAAAAGACCAAGACTTAAACAGGGAGGCAGATTGTTAGTTTGTATTTACTAAAACCTCACCGAAGAACAAATCAAAAGAGGGGCAGACTCCTTGAAACAGGTCTAAACTCAGGTAGGGATTGAAAACACAACAAACCAGGGTCAAACCAACAGTGGCCCCAGGAACAGGTATTTACGAAGTGCAAGTGGGAAATCAGATGCCAATATGAAGGAAAAAGCAAAACAACTCCCCTTAGACTTACACTGTGTAGGCCCACTGGCAACAAAACCACTCAATTATATAAAAACAGTCAAATAGAGAGAGGCTCAATAAAAAACACAGAGCATGAACCTTTCTGATCAGTTCCAAGTGTGTGTACATAGCATGTGAGTTCCTGAAGAAGCAGAAGCCCACCAAAGCCAAGGCCTGAGACCCCACACCTGTCTCTAGGTAGACAAATCACTGGGTGCTTGGTCTAGGCAGAGAATGAGGAACCCTCTGCAACGATGCCCTACACACTGGCTGGCACTGAATTTTCCTGAAGAACGGTTTATAGCTTTCAGCAGATTTTCAAAGAGTTCCATGACCCTGACAAGGTTCAGAACCACTGCCAGGGTTGACATGAGCTTCGTAAGAGATGCGGAAGAGCAGGTGAGCAGGTTAACAGGAAGATGCATGGAGGACCTGGCTGTAGCTGGGCCAGCAGAGGTGCCCTGAGGAAGCAGAGGCAAAACAGGGACGTCCACATGAGGGTGGAGCCACCGAGAGTCCTACAAACTGCTTTCCGTTTTCTACGCATATGTTGACCCCAAAGGATATAGTGAGTCTACACAGTTCCACAATCCCCAGTGGCCAGATGGGTTCTGAAGCCACAGCTGCCCCAAAGGTGTTCACAAACATCGGCTGGCAACATGGGTCCTTGTGCTTTAGTTGTTTTACCAAGGAGAGAAGACAAGGTCTTGGGCCCGTGCAAGGGAGGCAGCTAGAACTGAGGTCTCTTTACTAGCTGGGGACCCTCAGAGTTCCCACCACAGTGGACACCCCTCAGTAAAAGAGTGGACTAGAGAAACATCCAGGCCTCCATGTCTGGGAGTATGCTAGTCAATGTCCCAGTGAAAGTAATTCTAGAGCTGGATAAAAATAGAAAGCATCTTTTCAAATGCAATGAGTTGGCAAGAAAGTAAGACATTCTCAGTACAAAAGCAGTGAAACCAGTAATCCTGAGGAAAAGTCAGCTTGTGGTCAGCTTTTGCCTTAGAGTATCTGTCAAACCAACCCCTGGTGAACTTGAGTTATCAGTTGGAGTGCTTTGTGCAATAGAGGAGACCAGAGAGAAAGCCTGGACCCATGCAATGTGAGGAGACTAATGGGAGATTCAAACAGCTCAACTCTCAATCTAAGGGTGAACAAAAAGTAAATTTGGCCCTGGCCAGTTTGGTTCAGCAGTCAGAGCATTGGCCCGTGGACCAGAGAGTCCCGGGTTCGGTTCCCGCTGGGGGCACGTACCTCGGTTGCAGTTTGTCCCCGGCCCCAGTTGGGGTCGTGTGGGTGGCAACCACTTGATGTGTCTCTCTCACATCGATGTTTCTCTCGCTCTCTTCCTCCCTCTGTCCCTCCCACTCTATCTCAAGATAAATGCAAGAATGTCCTCGGGTGAGGATAAATTTTAAAAAAAAGTAAATTTGCCCTGAGGAAGGGAAGCACAGAGTCATGCTTATTTTGACCTTGGTGTTGGGTAGAAAGGAGAAAAATATCTTCCCTGAGAATTTGTCATAAGCCTGTTCTAAGGTAAGTTCGAGGCCAAATTAATGCTACCTCTGTGGTTCAGAAACCTAGAGCAGATCGTGTATTTTGAAGTGGTACCTGGTTGACAATACCCCCAGTTGACCCACAGAAGAAAATGTACACCTTGCCTGAAAGAACACAACTCCAATCCAGGGCTCAAAGAAGTTCCATAGGTAAAGTTTCAAGGAGCATGAACTCACAGCCAAAAGTCACAAACACTGTGAATAAGAAGAGCCAGCTAAACAATAGCAGGCAAAACCAGATTTGCAAAGACTAAAGATATTGTAATTATCCCACACAGAATACAAAAAATATTTAATACATTTAAAAAAATTAAAGAGAATCTTTAAACTATGAGAAAGGAATAAGAGCATAAAAATGACCAAGTAGATTTGAAGATGAACCAAATATAACTTATGCAAATATAAAGAAAAGATTGATTTTAAAAATACAATGAATGGGGCCCTGGCTTGTTTGGCTCAGTGGTTGGAGCGTCGGCCCGTGGACCAGAGAGTCCTGGCTTCGGTTCCTGCTAAGGGCATGTACCTTGGTTGCAGTTTGTCCGGGGCCCTCGTTGGGGTTGTGTGGGTGGCAGCCACTCAATGTGTCTCTTTGACATCGATGTTTCTCTCTCTCTCTTCCCCCTTCTCTCCCTCCCACTCTATCTGAAAAAGTGTCCTCGGGTGAGGATAAAAAAAAAAAAATACAATGAGTGGGTTAAACAGATTAGACACAGATGATGTACGAATTAGAACTGGAAAATAGATCTGAATAAATTATTCAGAATACAGTTTGTGGGGGAGGAACAGAATTTCCTCTACCCTCAAGGTTCTTCCAGATGGTCTAATAATCAAATAGACATGAGACAGATTAGCAAGAGAAAATAACCAAATTTAATACATACATATGTATGGGAACTCCACATACAGGAGAGAGTCAGAGACCCCACATGCACGGGAGGTTCAGAGACAGGAAGGGGGATCAGTATGTAAGACATTCTGAGCTAGGGAGGAGATAATGCACCTTGGGGACCGCAAAGGGTCATTGCAGTATAAGAAGAGTAGATGTTTGGTAAATAGAAGTTTGTCATGCCCTATAGATTGGTCAAAAGACATTATCTCTGATAATTTCCCATTATGGGCAAGGTCCCTAATTCAAATTCTTCCAGGTAGTCAAGGAAGGAACAGAAGTTTCTCCTGAGCCACAGCTAAAGTTGCCCTTAGCTCCAAACAATCTGCATACCACAGAAGCACATCTTGGGGTGACTATCTCTGAACCCCCACAAGTTCATCGAGTCAAAGACACAGAAAATATTTCTAAAAGTTTAAGTGGCAAGGAGGATGGAGGAGATAATAGAGAAAATTAGAAGCAGTATTTGAAGAAATAACAGTTGAGATTTTCCCAGTATGTTGCAAAACACTAATATTCCAATCAGGAAGCCCAACAATCCCAGGCAGATTAAATAAACAGAAATATAAATGAACAAAAAAATAAAGAAAGAAACAGAAATACATAACTAGAACTTTTGCGAAATTAGAGAACACCAAGAAAAAGAGATGGTCTTAAAAGCAGTCAGAAAGAAAAGACAAATCACCTAAAAAGGAAGAGTAATTAGACTGACAGCTGATTTTCAAGAGTAAGAGTGATGCCAGAGTACAGTAGTAGAGTTTTTAAATTTGTTTCAAGGGAGAGAAATTGCCATTCTAAAATTATATTCTCAGCAAAATTATCTTTCAGGAATTAGGTGAAACAAAAATAATTTTAGATAAACAAATTAGAGAATTTACTAGCAACATCCCTTTATTAAAGGAAGTTCTAAGGGATCTATTTTAAGAAAAAGACAAATGACCCTATTAGTGTCCCAAGTGTTTAAAGTGCAAGGAAAAATGGTGAGAAAAAAAATCAGAAAGTGTGTGAGAAAATATAAACAAATATAGACTATCAAACTATGATAATTATGTTAATATATGGGGCAAAAAAGATGGATTGCACTACAATATTAGACTACAATAAGATATAAGGTGAGGATGGTTGTTTGGGAAGAGAATAGACATACTGATCAACTTTGTAAATATACATGTACAAATTTTAAGGATAGCAACTAAAAATAGAAATGGAATGCATGACCTCGAACCAGTACAGAATAAAATGAATGGAGTTTTTTTAAAAATCACTTCAAAGGGAGACAGGGAAAGGGGAAAAAAAGAAACTAAAAAGTAAAATAAAAAGGAAGACAAAAGAAAGCATAAAATAATATGGTAAAATAGATCCAAATATATCAGTAATCATAATATAAATTGTATGAACTCATCAGTTAAGAAATAGAGATTATCAAAATGTATATAAAACAAAATACAGTTATATGCAATTTTCAAGAGATTAAACTAAAAAAATAAAGACAGAAAGGTTGAAAGTGAAGAAGAAGAAGAAGAAGAAGAAGAAGAAGAAGAAGAAGAAGAAGAAGAAGAAGAAGAGGGAGGAGGAGGAGGAGGAGGAGGAGGAGGAGGAGGAGGAGAAGAAGAAGAAGAAGAAGTATAAAGCAAATGCTAGACAAAGAAAGCTGGTATAGCTTTAATGACATTATTAGACTAGACTTTAGGGTGAAAAATGTTATTTAGATAAAAAGAGTATCATTACAAAATGCACAAGCGTTTAATCCCCTAAGAAGATATAATTCTGAACTGGTATGTATCTAATAACAGCTTTAAAATACCTAAAACAAAAATTGATATAACAGTACACACCTATTAGAATGGCCAAAATCCAGAACACGGACAACACCAAATACTAACACGGATGTGAGAAAACAGGAACTGCCCTTCACTGCTGGTGGGAATGCAAAATGGTACAGCCACTTTGGAAGCCACTTAGGTAGTTTTGTACAAAACTGAACATATTCTTACCATACAACCCAGCAATTGCACACCTTGGTATTTACCCTAAGGAGTTAAAAGCTTATGTCTACACAAAAACCTGCACACAGATGTTTATAGCAGCTTTATTCATAATTACCAAAACTTGGAAGCAACCAAGGTGTCCTTCAGTAGGTGGATGGATAAACTCTGGTACATCCAGATAATGGAATATTATTCAGCAACGAAAAGAAATGACCTAACAAGCCAAGAAAAGACATGGAGGAACCTAACATGCTTATAACTAAGTGAAAGAAGCCAACCTAAAAAAGCTACACACTGTATGATTCTAACTATATGACATTTGAGAAAAGGCAAAACTATGGAGACAGTAAAAAGATCAGTGATAGCCAGGGGTTGGAGGGGGAAGGGATGAATAGGCAGAGTACAGAGGATTTTTAGGGCAGTGTAAAAGACTCTGTATGATACTATAATGATGAATACAGGTCATTATACATTTATCCAAACCCATAGAACATATGACACCAAAAGTGAACTCTAAGGTAAACAATAGACTTTGGGTGATTATGATCAGTATAGGTCCACCAGTTCCTCATGTACTGGTGGGAGTTATTCATGTATGGGTGCAGGGGGCAAATGGGAAATCTCTGTTCCTTCCTCTCAAATTTGCTGTGAACCTACAACTGTCCTAAAAATAAAGTCTTTAAAAATATACCTGGCATCTGACCGGTTTGGCCCAGAGATTAGAGAGTCGGCCCATGGACCAATGAGTTGCGGGTTCGATTCCAGTCAAGGGCACGTACCTCGGTTGCAGTTCGTTCCCGGCCCTGGTCAGGTCGTGTGGGAGGCAACCAGTCGATGTGGCTCTATCATATGTTTCTCTCTCTCTCTCTCTCTCTCTCTCTCTCTCTCTCTCTCTCTCTCCCTCCCTCCCACTCTGTCTAATGATAAATGGAAAAATATTCTTGGGTGAGGAATAAAAAAATAAACACAAATAAATAAAATACCTGGCATAACTACAAGGAGAAAGATCTATCTGACATGATAACGGGAGAATTTAACATACCACATTCAGTAACTGTAAGATTAAGCAGACTCAAAATTAAGAATGTAAAAATTGAATAAAACATTCAATAAGCCTGAGCCAATGAGCAAATAGAGAACCCCACTTCAATTACTTAGCAAACACATATTCTTCTCAATATACATGGAATATTTATAAAAACTGACAAGTAGTATGCCAGAGAGTACAGCTCAATAAATATAAAAACAGTCTCATACTATGTTATGTAACTAAAATGCAATTACATTAGAAATCAATAACAAGAATGATGTGAAAAACCTCATATATGGAAATTTAAAAGGTGTGCTTACATATGGATCAAAGAAGATAATAGAACTTGTTAAATACTTATAATCGGATAATATTGGGAAAACATACATCAAAACAAGACATACAGCTAGAGCAGTATTGTAGGGAAATGGATTGACTTAAAAGCTTATAACAGAAGAAAGACTAAAGTTCATGAGCTACACTTCCAACTAAAGGAGCTAGTAAAACAGAATAAACTTAAAGAAATGAAAACAAAGGAAATAATAAAAGATAACAGAAATGAAAAATACAATAGAGAGCAGCAACAAAGCCAAACAATGGTGTTTTTTAAAAGGACTAATAAAATACACTGCTGACAATTTCCATTACAACAAAGAGAAGAGGCACAATAAACAATATTAGGAATGAAAATTCGAACATGACGACAGAAATAGAAAAAATCTGAAAACTTAGCAGATAATAGCCAATTCCTAGAAAAACCTAAAAGCAAAACTGAAGCAAAAAAAATAGCAAATTTTAATAGTTTGGTAATCATGAAAGAAATTAAAGAATCAGTGAGTATTAACCTATATTGTCTGAGGAATTTTAAATCTGAACTGTTTTTAGAAAGCGATCTGCAAATGTGTATTAATTGCTGTGAAACTCTGATCCAACAAAACCATCCTGGTGACTACATAAAGAGGAACATAAATGGAAAAGAAGTTATAAGGGTATTAGCTTTGCTATTAATATTAGTCAAAGAAAATGTAAACAACTCGGAGGTCTAACATTTAGGTAATGGCTAAGCAAATCATATTATATGACAGAGCCATTAAACATGATAAAAATTTCAAACTCATACGTTTTAAAGAAAAAAATGGACAGATTTGAATATATTAAGATTTGAATAAGTTAAGCTTCTATATCAGGAAAAATACCACAGAAACCCCATGGAGACTGAGTGAAAATCCAAGAATTGCAGAGATATGTGCCTAACCCAGGAGGATTACAGAGAAGGCCCTGCCCACAGAGTGCCTGCGTGGTCAGGAAGCAATGGCTGAAGGAGGATCTAGGCGAATGGCCACCTAATCCAGCTCTTTGTATTCAGTGCTGCTGGTTTGAGGGGTGGGAATTCAGGGGTCAACTCCAGGCTCCAAGGTGGAAGGAGGGGAACAGAATGGCTGAGAGGGCCAGCTGGCCAGAAGGAGAATGCCAAAGGTATGGACCATGGAACTGAATGCCACAGAGGACACCATGGGAAGCACCAGCAGAAGCTTAGACCTTTGGTGACAAAGACCAAGAGGATGAGCATCCTTAGGGAAGGAAAATGTAAATATAAGTTTGTAGAATAAGGATAAATGTTATTTGTTTCTCTAATATTTATTAAGCACTATCTTATAAATTAATATAAAGTAGAATTAGTTATTCTTTTTCTTCCTTAAAGCTACAAATCTTAAAACAATGATTAAGAGAAAGACAGAGAGCCCGGCTGGTGTGGCTCAGTGGCTGAGCATCGACCCATGCACCAGGAGGTCACTGGTTCTATTCCTGGTCAGGGTCCATGCCCAGGTTGTGGGCCAGATCCCCAGTGGGGGGCATGCAGGAGGTGGCCAATTGATGTTCTCTCTCATCGATGTTTCTATCTCTCTCTCCCTCACTCTCTAAAATCAATAAAGAAAAAAGAGAAAGAGAAACACAGAATTGCTAAAGAATGGGTGGTTTGGGTCCCAACCTCAGGCTCTGCAACTCACTAGCTGTGCGACCTCTGTGTTTCAGGTTCTCCACCTGTAACCTCTCATGGGGTGTGATCAGGTTAAGAGACCAGATATGTAAAGCACGATACCTGGCCTCTTTCCTTCCAGAAGTTTTTGTGGACAGCTCGGCAGAGTCTTCACCCACCATCTTGGTCTCCCCACCTGAATACCCTCTAATTGCTTTCTCCTCCCCATCTGTTTACTGCCAGGGCCTAGGCCAACAGGAGGCACTGAGTAATTTAAATCCCTCAGAGCTGTCAAAACCTATTATTCAGGCTTAATAAATCATCCACTAGCAGTTGCCTTCTAAAAGAGGACAAAGAATAGCTCTAGTGGTAGCAGCTCAAGCATAGAGGGGAAGTATCCATCAGATCTCACTAATCTCTCTCACGAGGCCAACTGTGCTGGTTTGAAAAACAGATTTACAAATTCTTTGACACTTCTTCCCACAAAAGCTGAAGTCTAATTCACCTTTCCTTGTGTATGAGCTGGACTTAGCACCTCACTTCTAATGAATAGATGAAATGATGCTGCGTAACTTCCAAGTCAGTTTTAAAAGGCGACATCATGTATGCCTGATTCTAGTTCTCTCTCCCTCTCTTGACATGGAGTTATGCACCTCTGGAGCCCAGAGCCACCATGGAAGAGGTCTGTTGTCCCTGAAGCCACCATGATGAAAAGGCCAAATGGGGAAACCACACAGACATAGAGATGCCTGAGGAGCCCCAGACATTCTGGCCTCCACCTGCTCACACTTTCCCAGCCCAGGGACCACACAAGTGAGAGAGCAAAACTTTAGGTGATTCCAACCCCCAGCCTTCAAGCTGCCTCAGCCAACACAGAATGGAGTAGAAATGTACTTGTTTCCACAGCCCTGCCCAAACTGCACACTATGAGCAAAGTCAAGGCTATTGTGTTCAGCCACTAAGTTTTGAGGTGATCTGTTGTCACAGTAATTAGAACTGGTTTCATGAGTGTGTGGCCTGCTCTGGGAAGGGCCCTGTGCTTAGTCTAATGCTCTGCTGTCATCGTCTTGAAATTCTTTATCTTATTTTTGCACTGGTAAGTATGTACCTGGTCCTGAAAAGTATGTACCTGCTCCTGAACCCTGCCTGCATGCATTACTATCCGTCGTCTCCTCTTGGTCCTATGTATCACACACACATATGCAGCTATTCAGTATGTGCAATCGACAGAGAACAGAGCTTAGGTTCGAATCCCAGCCTCACCACTGACTGTCCTTATGACCTTGGGTAAGTTAATTATTCTCACTTAACTTTAGTTACCTTATCTGCATAATGGAGAGAGTACTTACAGCACAGGGTTAGAGTGAATATTAATTGGATAATTAATTACTTCTTGTACAAACTAATGTAGTAATCTCTCATTCTCGTCTCTGCCTCTGCTATCTTCTCCATTTTTGTTTTGTTTTTATTATTATTTTTATATCTTTTTCATTTAAAGAACCCTCCATACCCACATCACATTAATCTCCCTTTGCTAGAACTCCACTGCTCCAAAACCTTCGTTGGCTCCCCACTTCTATTATAGTCCAGAGTCCTCACCTGGGCATTCAAGGCCTACAGTCAGATATCAAGATATAACATTAGACTCATCTTCCAGAGATTCATCACACTAACACTCTACCTCAAACAGAGGGATTAGTGTAGTCTCCTGACACACTTTTCACTTTCACTTTTCAGTGCTTTTACCCAAGCTGTTCCACCCCTCCCTGGAATGTCCTGGGCCCTCGTGACAACCTTAGCATTCTGGTTGTAGTCCACTTCATAAACTTAAGTAAGGGCATGTGGACTTTTAATGTTATCTGACTGATATTCTCTCAAGCAATGTTTTCAACTGATTTTTTTTTTTTAAATCCTCACCCAAGGATATTTTTCCATTTATCTTCAGACAGAGTGTGTGTGAGGGGAGAGAGAAAGAGACAGGGAGAGGGAGAGGGAGAGGGAAAGGGAGAGAGAGAGAGAGAAACATCAATGTGGGAGAGACACACCGACTGGCTGCCCCCCCGCACAACCCCAACCAAGGCAGGGACCGAACTGCAACCAAGGTATGTGCTCCTGACCGGAATTGAACCCATGACTCTTTGGTCCGTGGGCTGACACTCTAACTGCTGAGCCAAACCTGCCAGGGCTCAACTATGACATTTTTAGTACAGGTAACCCACCTCCCTCCATTATTTAAAGGAAGTCCAGCTAAGACACTTATAATAATGAATAATGAGGTAGACATAATGTGAGTTGTTCACACACATTTCTAAGCATTTACAAAGCTTTTGTAAGCAAAAGAAATAAAGCAATTGTTGAACCACTGCCTGTCAGATAAAAATGTTCCTGATTATTTTCTATAACTATAATGTGTGTAAACATAATTTACCATAATGACCACATGAAAGCCACCATAACTGTCAGTTAACAGCTGTGATGTAATTCAGTAAAGTTATTTACACCCTACACTCTCTCTCTCTCTCTCTCTCTCTCTCTCTCTCACACACACACACACACACACACACACACACACACACACACATTCATGATGACCCTCTGGCCTCTGATTTCTTCAAGCCTTTGCACCAGTGCATGCGAGGTGAGCCGGCCTTGGAGTGAGAGTTCTGATCAAATCCTGCCTCTCACCGTGCTAACGGTGTGGTCTAAGCAAGTGTCTTAACATCTCTGGGCCCTGGGATCTTCATTTTAAAAAACCAGGATAGCATCTATCTCGTAGGGCCATGGGGAGGATGAAACCACTCGATAATCTAGGTTAATGACTGGCAGTGAGCAGATGCTTCTTGAGTAGTTCAGAGACTCTAGGATGTGGCAGGGGCCTTTTGTCTTGCATAACTTCCCATCCACTGCAAAAAATGTCTTCCAAAGCATCCCTGTCGATGCCTATTCAGCCTTCACTTAACTTTGCCAGAGGGAGCCTAGCACCTCACAGGGCATCCACTCCATTTCTGGCTAGTTCTGTTAGGAAGTTATTTGGAACTGAATCCTCTCCCTTAACTTATCTCTCTGGTGCCTCCTGTGACTCCCAGCATCACCCACAACCCCCCCTTCCACCTACCCCCACTGCCCCACCCTACCCCCCACTCCTGCCCAAGAGAAGAGGCAGTGGCTATACAGCCAAAAGGGTTCCACACCTGAGAGCTGGGCTCCAGCCTGCCACTTCCAGCTGGGTGATATAACCTGGGCCCCTCCCCACCCTCCTTTTCTTCATCTGTCAAAGGAGGATGAAACTCTTGCCAGCCCCCCTCCCCAGGGCTGTCAGAGCGACAAATGGGACAACCGGAGGGAAAAGTACTTGGATAATTGTGAAACCTCATCATCACACAGAGGGAGCCCAGGATTTCCACCTCTTCCTCTACCTACTTTCAGGGGTGACCCTCTCCCGAGAGTGCCCAGAGGCTAAGGCCACCGCTGCGGCCGCGCCGCTGGGGATGCAGAGGTTCTGCGCCTTCAGCATCCAGACTCAGAGGCCAGGAGCCGCCTCGGCCCGCGTCCCGCCCCCCACGCGGCGCGCTCCCCGCTGGCTGTGGTGAGGGTCCCCGGCCGCCCCCAGCCCGCCGGCCCCGGGTGGGGCTCGGACCCACCTGCGGCAGCGCGGCGAGGCTCAGGCCGGGGGCGGCTTCGGCGTCGCTCGGGGCTGTGCGCCAGCTCCTCGCCGCCCGGCCCTCCCCTGGGCAGCTCCACGTGGCCGCTCCACGTCGCCCTCCCGGCGGCAGCCGCCGCCCTGGCCGGGGCAGAGTCCTGGTCGCCAGCCGGAGGGCAGGGCACCCGCACCGCCCTGACCCGCCCCACCGGCCCTCCGCAGCCTCCACCAGTCTCCCGCCACCCACTCCCGGAGAGTGAGTGGGGTGTGTGTGTGTGTGTGTGTGTGTGTGTGTGTGTGTGTGTGTGTGTGACAGAGACAGACAACTAGAGAGACAGAGAGACAAAGAGGCAGATGGTGAGGCTGCTGTCTATTAGGCACATGTTTAGCTGTGGTGATGGAAGGGTCCAGATATGTGTGACCAGGGGGGTGGGATTTGGGAGGAGGGGGTCAATGGGGAAAAATAGGGGGGACATCTGTATTACATTCAACAATAAAGATAAGTTAAAAAAAAAAAAAGATATGTGTGACAAGATAGAATATTACTGTTAGTTTGTGTGATTGTGATTGGTGTATGTGGCTGCGTGTTTGACGACCTTGTGACACAGTAGGAGATATTTTGTGTGACTGTGTATCCATTGTGACAGTATGGGCTTGAAAGAGTATGGCCAATGTGTGACTGATTGGCTGGTGTGTGATGGTACAGGAGGATGTTAGCAGTATGTGTGTTAGGGTATCTGAGTGGACTCTTCCTGAGTTGTTGAGTGACAGCTGTGACTGCTGGTTTCCAGTGACTGTATCATTGTGTGGCTGTGCACATCACTGAGATATGGAGGGAGGTGGTCTGGAAAAAGTATAAAGTATCATCTTAAGGGTGATGGTGGCAGTTGTTTGCCAGCAGAATGTGGCTGTAGCTTTGTAGTAAAAATGGAGTGTCACCTACTTAAACACACACACACACACACACACACACACACACATATATATGTAAAAAAATTGATTTTAGAGAAAGAGGCAAGGAGAGATAGAGAGAGAGAGAGAGAGAGAGAGAGAGAGAGAGAGAGAAACATCGACATGAGAGAGAAACATTGATCAGCTGCCCCCTGTATGCACCCCGACCGGGGACAAACCTGCAACCTGGGCATGTGCCCCGATCGGAAATCAAACTGGCAACCCTTCCATACATGGGACGATGCTCAACCAACTGAATCACACTGGCCAGGTTGAGTGTCACCTACTTTTGTCACAGTGGCCAGTTCCTCCATCAAGGCTCTAGACTACATCCTCACCCACTGGCCCAAGGACTTAGTTCTTTGAATAGATGACTTCTTACCTCTCTGGAGTCTTCATTTTCTCCCTCTCCATCAGCTGCTTCCCATCAGCATCCGTCACAACAAACCCACTCTCATCAAGGTCATCCTGTTCTCTTTCCTGGGGTGGATGCTGATGAATGCTACCTCCTTGGATCACGGTATCCATTGGTTTCAGCAACACCATTTCTCTCTATATAGTCATTTCTTCTTAGTTTTATTCATGCTTCAGAATTCCTCTGGGCTCTTTCCTCACTCCCCATCTGTTCATGTGTTCATTTGTTCATGTAGCCTCCATTACTCCATATTATGCGTTGAATTGCATCCCTCAAATTTTTATATGTTAAAGTCCTAAACCCTAACACCTAAGAATGTAACCTTCTTTGGAAGTAGAGAGTCACGGCAGATATAATTATTGAAGATGATGTCATACTGGAGTAGGGTGGGTTCCTAATTTAATATGATTGGTATCTATACAAAACCGTGGACACACACACACACAGAATAGCATGTAAAGATGCAGACAGAGATTGGGGTGAAGCTTCTACATGCCAAGGAATGCCAAAGATTGCCAGCAAAGCACCAGAAACTAGAGGAGAGGTACTGGACAGATTCTTCCTCACAGCTCTCAGAAGGAACCAGTCCTGCTGACACCTTGATCTTGGACTTCCAGTCTCCAGAATTGTGAAATATTAATAATAAAGTTTTGTTGTTTAAGATACCCAGTTTATTGTCTTTTGTTATGAAAATCCTGCAAACTGCCCTGACCGGTTTGGCTCAGTGGTTGGAGTGTCGGCCTGCAGTCCAGAGAGACCTGGGTTCAGTTCCCGCTAGGGGCATGTACCTCGGTTGCAATTTGTCCCCGGCCCCTGGTTGGGTCGTGTGGGAGGCAGCCACTCGATGTGTCCCTTTCACGTCAATGTTTCTCTCTCTCTCTATCTCTCTCTCTCTCTCTCTCTCTCTCTCTCTCTCTTTCTCTCTCTCTCTCCCTCTCCCTCCCACTCTATCTGAACAAAAAATGGAAAAATGTCCTCGGGTGAGGATAAAAAAAAAAAATCCTGCAAACTTATATATTATCTAAATGCTGATGACCACCAAATCTCAAATTCCAATCTCTAAGCCCCAGACCACTTCAGAAATTGAACAGCCTACTGATTTGTGCCTGGATCTCAATTTATAAGTGACAACATGAGAGGTCAATGCCATTGAAAGAAAAGTTGAATGTTACAGTTTTCCTAGAAAAAGAGAGGCATAGCTTGCCCACAGGACCACAGTGGGGAGTACCAAGGTAGGTCAGAAGGCAGAAAGAAGCAGGGAGAAGATGTAGGCCACAGCCTTTATTAAGTGGGAAAGGTAAGGCAGGGCAGGGTAAACACCTTTGGATTGGCTACTTTAAATATTTCTGGTGGACTTTGGAGGATCCAGCTGCCCCTACTTCTTTGGTATCTGGCCCTGTGTTGATTTAGGAGAGAGGAAATATTGGCTTGGTGTGTGAGAGTTAGATAAAGGAAGGGCTCAGAGTATGGACTCTGGATAACGAGATATAAACAATTTTGGCCACTAGTTTGGCTTTGAGATTAATGGATGCCAAACAGACAAATACAGAATCTAAGAAAACACCATTTGAACACCTACCAGCACCCCAACCTCTACGTGTGTGAATCAGAATGCATCACCTTCCTCCTCAAACCTTCTCCTCCCCCAGTTTCCCTATCACAGGGACAGGCACTACCATGCATCCCTGAATCAAAGGAGTCAGAAACCTGGAGGGCATCCATGATTCCTCCTTCTCCCCACACCTCCAACCTACTATCAGTTCAGTCTCCTATCTTGAAGATCTCTATTCCTCCCCCAGTCCTGGCAGCCATCACCCTACCAACATTCTGTTAACAGCTTCTTAATTGGCCTCTCTGCTTCTGTTCTCACCCTCCTCCAATTTATTCTCCAAGTAGCCCGAATGATTCTTTTAAAACAATTCTGATCATGTTGCCTACCTCTTCATAAAACTCTCTGATGGCTTTCCTCAACCCTTAAGATAAACTCTAACATCCTTTATGTAGCTGCTCACAACCTGGTTCTTGACCGTCCCATATGCTCCAGCCACACCAAATTTCTTTTGGTTCCTTTAGTCTCTCACTGCTAGGCTTTTGCTTAGGGCGTTCCCTTTCCTGGAACAAATATTCTCTGCCTGGGAAACTCCTATTCAATTTTTGGTTTCACCTTAAATGTATTTTCATTTCATATTTGGGTATACTTTCTCTGATCCCAGGGAGTTCAGGAACCCTCCTCAATGCTCCCACTGAAGCTAGACCTTCCCTTACCTAGCACCATTCTCTATTGCAGGGGTTCAACCCTGATTACATATGAATCTTCCAGAGAGCTTTTAAGTTATATTGATACTTAAGCTCCACTCCAGACCAACTATATCAGAGGTGCAGTCTGGCCACTAGTAGTTTTTAAAACTCCCAGGTGATTCTAATCTTCAGTGAAGGCTGAGAGCCACTGTTCTAATAGATGACTTGTTCCTACATCCCAGTGAAGACAGCATCCCTGGGGCATCCCAAGTGCCCGGTACAGAGTGAGGAGTATCTGTTGTACTTACTTGACTGGGATTACATCGCACAGAGAATGACACTGTGAGAGACTTTAACCTATGTGTGTGTGACTATGTGTAAGCTGCCCACTCAGTAACTGAAACCTGATTATGTGACTGGAGTGTTGCAGTGTGAATGGGTGTGTCCAGTGTGAGGACCACTGTGAAGGGCTAACACTGTGAGCCTGCAGGGTGTCAGTCCCCACGTGAATTGGCATGTCATGAGTGTGAAGGTCACTGTGAATGGCTGTACTCTGTATGACAGGGCAGAACGTCACACAGAGTGGCTGAGTCCTGTGTGTGACAGACTGAGCAGCGGGGGACCCCGACCAGGCTGCCCACCCCGCCAACGCCAGGCGGAGGTGAGGAAGGGCTGGGGGTGCCCCTCGCCAAGATGGCGGCTGGGGGAGGCCGCTCTTCCTTCCGAGGGGCTGCCCTGCTTGCGACCAAGAAGCGGAAGCAGGAGGCGGGGAGGCACGAGATCCCGGCCGCGGAGGGGAAGCCATTTGCAGGTCACCCGGTTCAGCCCCAGGCCCGCGGTCCCAGCCCCGCCGCTCGCCGCCCGCCGCAGGGCGCACAGCCGGTGGGCGGGCGGTGGAGGCGGGACCCGCAGCGGCTGCCCAATCGCGGGTGACGGGTGAGGCCCGGCGCTCACCTGCGGGGCTGCTAGTCAAAGTCAAGGCGCTGGAGCCGGTCAGGAACTTGGGAGACGAAACCGGACAACACTATGCTGAGCTCCTCCCTGAGCCCCCAGAACGGCACCTGGACAGAGCTGTTCTTTCTGCTTTTGATTCTTGTCGCTGCCCTCTACTTGGGCTACTACTGGGCATGTGTGCCCCAGGTGGGTGTGGGTCCAGAGCTCTGGACGGCGGGTTGACGGTACTCGGGTGTACAGGGCAGCTTCCAGCTGAGGGCTCCAGCCCTTTGTGGGAGCTGGCATGATTGGGCCTCCCGTCCCAGGTGAAATTTGACGCCCCAACCCCACCACCACCCCAGCCCCGAGCTCCAGCCAGGCTCCCGCTTTGCTATTACCACCTTATGGAGAGTCATTTCTTTGCCTGCCTAGATTCTCTCTCATGCTGTGCATGCCAGATGGGCCTTTCAGGCACCGGAGGGGTGCTGCTTTCCAGGACGTGGACAGACATTTGGGGAAAGGCGGGGTGGAAGGCATCCTGAGGTGTCAGGAAGATATGCACACTATGCTTCCCTTTTCCTTTCCAGCAGTCTAGCTAAGTTTCTCATGAGCTGCACTGAATAAAGGAGCCCGTGGGGTTGTGGCTAACTCCCAACACCACCCCATCAGAGGTGGGATGGCGGAGGTTTCCCTCCTGGCTCAGGATTGATGGATAACCCTAACTGCCCTTGCTAATTCAGCCCTGTTTTAAATCCTAGGCTCTCCATGTATAGTGCAGTGAGAAAGTCTGAAGGGGTTGATTTTTATGAACTTGGAGATTATATTCTCACTGAAATGTAGATAAACTACATAATTTACATATCCAGAAAAATCTAAATCTTTTAATCGTCTTTAAACTCTGTTTTAAGTAGCTGAGTCTAACAATAAACCTATTGATTCAAACCCTTTTAAAAAATCAATATGGGATTTTAATGTTACCTAGACTTTTCTGCCTTTCCAGAGCTTTCAACATTCACATGTATTTTTTATAAAAATAAGTCTGCCTTAATAAAACAATTTAAAAAGTGCAAACCTCTTAATACCCTATGAATCTTACTTTATATATGTCTGATGGGAAAGTCATTAATTTCATACCTTAACTAAACATCTTCTTTTGCTTGCAATAAGCCACACAGAAGTCAGAGGCCTCTGCCACTTCATTCTCCTGACCCTCCCTTGACTTTCACATGCTGGTTAAAATGCAGGAAAAGTGCCATTCCAGAGGCCCCGAAGACATGGCATTTGGATTTTCCAGCATGGTAATGGATTGGTATGATTTATCCACAGTGACCAGTGGCATATTACTATTTAATTCTCTGGAATGAGTCAAGAAATACTTCACTGTAGTTAAAATGAAACTAACCCACATAAATAAAACCCATGACCTAATTTATTAGCAACTTATTCTACACTGTTGAGCAAGGATTTAATAAACTGATAACTCAAAATCTTGGTGATTAGGAGGTAATATAGCACAGTGACTAAGAGCACCTGCTCTAGAGTTGAACAGACCCAGGTTTGAATCAAAGCTCCCCCACTAACTAGATTTAGCAAGCTTTGTGACCTTTGACAAGTTACTTGACATTCCAACCTGTATGCACAGAGGGATCACATTACTTATCTCAAAGAGCTGTTGTGAAAGTCACAGGATATAATCATGTAAAATACTTAGCACAATGCTTGGAACATAATGAGCACTCAACAAATTTTATCTACTAGTATTAGTGGTAATATAACTATTAATTCTGCTTTGCCTCTTGTTTGCTGTGTGATTTTGGGAAACAAGTTAATCTCTGTGAATCATAGTTTCTTCACTTATAAAATATCCTATCTCATAAAGTTGGGCTTAGCCTAGTGCCTGCATATAGCACACAATGAATCACAGGTGTTATTATTCCAGAGCTTAAGAACCAGGGTGCGAGTCTATCTCACAACAGTCACACTACCAATCTGCCCTCTCTGGCTCATAATTTACCTCGTCCCCTTTAAGTACCAAGACTGCAGAAGAGATAGGAATCTGGTCGTTAGGTTCCTTAAGGCCTGCAACAGAAATGCAATTTCTATTTCTTGAGTCTGAAATCTTTTGGCTTTCTACAGCATACTCCTCCTTCATAAGCTTTCTATGTGGCTAGTCCTTCTCATTCACTTGATCTGTCCAGAAGAACCAAGCAGAGGGGTTGTAAGTCAGGGTGGAGTGCCCACTCACCTTATTTTGTCCCTGTTATCTCATCCCTTTACCTTCTCCCTGGCTGGCATGAAGGAAGAGAAAATCTATTCACCTGGGGATTATTCCTCCTTTAGAGTATGGCCTAACAGCAGGGGCCCCACGAGTGAGAAAATGAGGTGCTGTGGTAGGAAGAAGCCCTTCAGCAGTAAGCACACAGTAGGGAATAGGAATATGTAACAATGGGGTGCTCAAATCAGGGAGCCAGTGCAGCCAGAGCTAGTTTTAGGAAGATGACAGTGTGGAAAATTCAACTGCAAGGCAAAGGTCACAGGTTGAATGGTGCTGCATTTCTTTAGCCCCTGCCTGGGATCCCAACCCTTCCTGCCTGGGGCTAGCTGGGCAATTTATCTATATTACTTGATCTCTGCAAAATGGGGTTGGACATGGATTGGCTAAGTGGGGGAGTCAGCACTGTCAGCTGCAGCAGCTCCCAGCCTGGTTCTGAGTCAGTACAGGGTCAGTTCTGGAGAGGTGACACTCCAGGACTGCAGTTCTTGGGCCTCTAGCTGGACTATATTAACAGAGGTGACTTGGCCATTCCAGACTGAGGTATGCTAGAGTTCTCATCCCCAGCTGAAGCAGTGCCCTCCAGGCTGGCCTCAGAGAGGGGTCACCGGTGTTGAGCACCCTCACTGGCTTGGCACAAAAACCAGGGGAATGAGGCAGATTATGTTATGTGATTACAGAGGCCTCAACTGGTGACTGGGTCCCGGTTTCTGGCCTTCCTGGAGCAACACTGTCCAATCACTGTGGAGACTTTCTACCCTACACTATGGTGTTTTGAGGGGCGGCTACAAACCATCTTCCGAGCCTTACTGCAGCCTCGGCTTCTAGTCCCTTACAGGAGGTAAGAAGGGACAGAATGGGGTGAAAGCCAAGCTGCAAGTATATGGCAGTCCTAACTCTTTAAAATGAAGGTAATCTTTGCCCCCATCTACCTCAGGGTGTTGAGGGTAACGAGAGTGGCTATATGGAGGGGTATTTAATTGCACAACTGTGAAGTAATATTCAACCTTTTATGTCCCCATTACACCTTGTTATAATCTTGTTTTCCATAACACGTCCTCAAATGATGCCAATGGGAAGATGTGGGAGTTGTTTGGGTGGGGCAGGGGTAAACCTCTTAAAGTACATGGAGTTCCTGACGGTATCTTTGTGTGCCCTTTTCTCCAAAACCACAGTGAAGTCCTCCAAACCCCAGATGGAGGACAGCTCCTGCTAGACTGGGCTGGCCAGTATGACAGCAGTCAATACCCTGACCCTGCCACCCAGCCTATTGTATTACTGCTTCCTGGTCTTACAGGCAGTAGCCAGGAGACATATATCTTGCACCTAGTTGACCAAGCTTTGCGGGATGGTTATAGGTAAGGATGGGCACAACCCAGAAGAGTTGGGTGGTATCTGAGAACTGGTAATAGGGAGCTCAATTCAGACTGACAGCTATGGGGAGGTAGTGCTATGTGAAAGGCATCTTTTGACTGAGGTCTTTCTGAAGGCTGTCAAAGGGGAGTGGCTTTTAGGGAGGGTCTGGCTAAGATGTACCTGTGTATGCCACAGGGTTGTTGTATTCAATAACCGGAGCTGCCGTGGGGAAGAACTGCTGGTGAGTACCCTCCTTCCTCATAACAGCTCTTCACCCCACTTCCTTGAGAGATCCTTCACCCTGGGGCTTTACTTCCTTATCCTATTTCTCTGCCTTCTGGCCAGGGCCTCCCTCCCTACTCAAAGTTCTGGTTTGCCTCAGACCCACAGGACCTTTTGTGCCAGCAACACTGAAGATCTGGAGACAGTTGTGAACCACATAAAGCACTGCTACTCCCAAGCTCCATTGCTGGCTGTGGGCATCTCTCTTGGAGGGTAAAGGCTGCCTGGGTTTAACCCAAATGCCCAGTCCCCCTTTGTTTCTCTCCACCTCCATGTCTTCTCCCTACTTCCTCTGTCCCAACCCACTAATGCAAACCCTTCTTTCATGGTCACTGGTCCAATCCTGCAGGATATTAGTGCTGAACCACCTGGCACGAATGGGGCAGGCTGCAGGGTTGGTGGCAGCACTGACTCTATCTACATGCTGGGATTCCTTTGAGACCACCAGCTCCCTGGAGACCCCACTCAACAAACTGCTCTTTAATCAGCACCTCACTGCTGGGCTCTGCCAAATTGTGGACCGGTAGGATCTTGGCAAATGGGAGGGGGCAGCAGACAGGGTAGGATGGCAGACATGCCAAGTTCTCCCAGTGCTTGGGTTAGTTCTATATCTGGGCTTTTCCCCTCATGAAATAAGACAGAGGCTGGGGGCTCTGGGCCAGGTCCAGGGGTAGACCCAAACCCGTGCTCTCTTGCAGAAATAGAAAGGTGATGGAAAAGGTGGTCAATGTAGACTTTGTGATACAGGTATAGTCTTCCAACCATCTCCCCTCCGCCCAATTATTCTTCCAGTATCTTCCTAATCCCTATCCTTATCCTAGCCTATCCCACCCTCCGCCATCCACAGGCCCGCACAATCCGCCAATTTGATGAGCGCTACACAGCTGTGGCCTTTGGATATAAAGACTGTGTTGCCTACTACCAGGCAGCAAGCCCAAGAACCAAAGTAGGTGCCATCCAGATACCTGTGCTCTGCCTCAATGCAGCTGACGACCCCTTCTCCCCAGTTCATGGTGAGCACCCCGAGTCTTGATGCTTTAGGCCCCAAGGACAATGGGCCGTGTGGTGCAAGTGGAGAGAGCCTGGGTTCTCAGTAAAGGTCTGGGCTCCTGACCTCCTCTCCAACTCCTCCTCTAGCCCTCCCACTACAGGCTGCCAAACAATCTCCCCATGTCGCACTGCTCATCACAGCCCAGGGTGGCCACATCGGCTTCCTGGAAGGGCTGCTCCCCTGGAAGCACTGCTACATGAGCCGCTTGCTCCATCAGTATGCCAAAGCCATCTTTCAGCACCCAGCAGAACTGCTTGGCCTCGGGGCTCCCTCACCTTCTGAGGGAGGCAAGAGCTGACAACAGTGCCATTTAGGGTCTCAGTTCAGTCTTCCTTCTTTATTAAATACCAACTTTTCCTGTTGAACAGGCTGAGGTTCATTTTCCCTTTTCTCAAGGCTAGGGTAGGCCATCTAGGAACTTACTGCATATTTAGCCTGGCTGGCTTAGAGCTACTCAGCTGAACCCACAGAGTACTGCCTGGGTCTTCCTTTCGCCCCTTCCTTCCCAGGCTGGTGCTTGCCCCAGCAAATGCAAGAGGCTCATGTGAAAAGCAACTGGCCACAGGCTGTGAGGGGGAAAACGGACTATTTCTGCAGGAAGGACAGCAGTAACTCCAGATTCTGGGGCATCGTCACATATTTCTGGAGACAGGATAAGCTCAACTCTGGAGCCTCTAGTAGAAAAAGAAAAGGAGGCACGTGGTGTGGCCTGGGCTGCGGACACCACTGTCCTGGATGGATCCAAAGATGATGAATGCAGGGTTCCCAGAACTTAGTTTCACAGGGCCACAGTCAAGCTTTAACTGGGAATGGTAGGCCTGTCAATGTCACGTCTCATCGAAAGCCACCTCAGCTGTGAACCCAGGTAGAGGTGGAGTGAGCAACGGGGTCTGGATCTCCACTCTGGTCCAGAAGGTGGCAGAGTCCCAGACCCCTGACTGCCTGGGAGCAGGAGGCTAAAGAAAACCAGGAAAGGCACTCTGGAGCAGCAGGATGGTCATCACAATAAGCCCAACACATAGCAGCAGCAGCAGCCACACAGGAACGCTCCCTGCAGGGGAGGGTGAGGGAAGAAGTCAGTGGGCAATGGAGATAAAAAAACAGAACCCTCATCCAACTCCAATCAAGGAGAGGGCCGATGGCTATAAACAAGCAACCCATTCTCTGTAGCAAAGTTTGCTACAGCTAAAGGTTGGGTGGTACCTGCCCACCCCAATGACTCACGTCGTGAGGGTAGCAGGTGCAGCTGGCAACGACTATCTACAGCCACAGAGAACAGGGCGGTTTCATGGGACCCAAGGAGCTCTGGACCACGACCCTTCTCAGGTAGGAAGGCCACATCCGTCACTACAATGCCATGGGCCTCCCTCACGTAGTAGAGACGCTAGGGACAAGAGAACAAGTGAAGGAAGGCTCAGTTGGAAACATTCCTTCTGGAAAACATGCCCCCTGCTCCCAGAAGGCTTTCCCTCTACAGACTGGGCCAGACTCTTTCCTGCACTCAGGGTAGAAGCAGGCCTAGAGTCCCCACCCCAAAGAGTCCTCAGGGCTGTGCCCATGTCTACCCATTACCTGGAGAGAGAAAGCTATGTAGATGGCAACAGATCCAGTAACTGTGCCCAGACCGAGGAAGGTGCCTGATTCACTGCAACAAACAATACAATGTTCATTGTCCTGGAGACCTGTGCAGCAACACTCATTCACTAACAACAGTCCTCAGGGACTCCTTCTGGAGTTCCCCAGCCACCCTCACATCCAGCCAAGCCAGCACTGTCTCAGACCTGACACTAAGGCAGGAGATGACTTCATGGCCACAGGATTTGGTCCGAAGAGGCAAGAAGGTAGAGCCATCCCAGGCTGTGAGGTAGCAGGGTGGGGGCTGACGCAGACGCTTGTGAGGAATCT
Organism: Tadarida brasiliensis; assembly: GCA_030848825.1. Classification (NCBI taxonomy): domain Eukaryota; kingdom Metazoa; phylum Chordata; class Mammalia; order Chiroptera; family Molossidae; genus Tadarida; species Tadarida brasiliensis. The sequence goes on along the minus strand of CM061270.1, from coordinate 62,539,081 downwards.
GCACTGTGAAGAGTCGCAGCCCAGCAGGCTGGTCTGGAACCTGCCCAAACCTGGGGGCCAGGTGAGAAGCTGTTCAGCTCCTGGGGCCTGCCCAGCCCTCTTCAAGAGTTTGTACCCTCTGGCACCCTGATCAGGCCTGAGGTAATACCCACTAAGGCTACAATCCTCCCCAGCTTCTCCCAAGTCTTTCCCCACTGCCCTACCACACCTAGGTTGAGCCTCTTTTTAGCCACCCTCCAGGATCTTCACACCTGCAGGCCTGGTAGCGGTAAGGCGTGTTAGAAAAGGTGGGTCCATTCTCTTGCCAGTGCAGCTGTGTCACCAGCTGATCCTTCTGCCACACGAAAGCCTTAAGGTCCCAGCCCACAGTAACCAACTGGTCAGGAATCAAGATTCCAAGGAGGGACAGTTAGGAAATCCAATTACAGAACAAGCAGCATAACCACATACTTTCTCCACCCTCTCACCTCCTTACCTTGCCATCAGGCCCCAAAGCCAAGTCCTCAATCTCCCCTTCATGGGCTTTGAACTCCAGCACTTTCTCTAGGCTGGGTACCTGCAGCCAAATCACCACCACGGTTAGCCCAGGTACCCAGCAAGAGCGTAATGATCTCCATCCACCCTCTTCTCTTCTAATGGCCACTCAGTGCAGACTTCACTCACAAGTTCCCAGAGCCCACGTTCGGTTTCTCACAATTCCGGCCCTACTGCTACCGACACACATCCTCCCTAACCTCCTAGACCATACCTTCCAGACACGAACATAACCATCTGTCCCTCCAGTGGCAAGCAGAGTATTATCGTGGTTGTAGCATACAACTTTCTGCAGTGGATCAGCGCTGAAGTCTGTCTGCACCGACTGTAAATTCTCTACTCTCAGTTCTACCCCCTCCTGGTGGGTTTCGGCTCCGGATTTCTTCTCTGTTGGGGCCGCCCCCTTTCTTTGTCGAGGCCCCTGCTCCTTGGAATCTGCAATACAAACAGTCCACCAGATTCCAGGCCTCTGTAAGTAAGTAATACTGGCCGTCTACACGCCTGGTGAACATCCAGCTTCCCACCTGCTACCTTAACTCCACTTCCAGCCCCGCTTTTTCAGAGACCAAGATGAGAATGATCTTATTCATTTAATCTTTTCCCCAAAAGCTAGACAGCCTGCTTCTCACCTGTCTTCTCTGCCTTGTTTTTGCTCTTCTGCTGGTGGGTCTGGAAGCGCAAGAGCTGACAGTGGGCATCCTGCCCTGCAGCAAGGATGTTGCCAGCCAGTGCCAAGTTCATAGTAGCCCGTGTCTCTGTGTCATGGGAGTGTAGCAAGGAGGCGCTCAGGCGCCCATTAATCAGCTCTAGCTGTAGAAAATGCTGTGAGAGGGAACCAAGATGAGCAAGGTTCAGGGGTGCCCAGAGTTTACCTCAAGGGCAAACCTGCATCCTATGGTCTGGTACCCTAACCCTTTGCTTACCACACTTTATAATACACAAGGCTTTCTCCAAACCCCACCCCTACCTCCTTCTTTGAACCTCACAAATCTGTACAGCAGACAGGGTTGGGATCATGACCTCCAGTTTACAGAGCAATTGGGTGACGCTTAAAAGAGTGAAGAAAACCTAGCCTAAGGGCCAAATGCAGCACTACGGCTGCTGCTGGAAGACAGTCAATGTGGCCTCCCCGGAGAAGGCCATAGTAAGACCCCCGGGCTGCTCCTGAGGTCAAGCTGAAGCGCCTAAGCAGCGCTGTGGACAATTTTCACTTTACCTTAGGAGTCTCTAATAGCCCTGTGATTAAGTTCTCGGCTGAAACTCGCGCCGGGATGCCCGGTTTGCCGGGGATTTCCACCGGGTAGGGACAGGATCTGAAACTGGGGTGCGGCCCGTCCCCGCGACCCTCCCCGAATCGCCCTCAGCCCATGGTGTGACCCGGCCAGGTGGCCCTGCGCTCTTACCACTCCATTCTTTATGCCCGTCTTGGCGGCGCCTCCTCCGCCCGCAGCGATGAGCAGCCCGGTGCTGGGGTCCACCTGAAGCGCGTACAACGGGAACGGGGCCCGGTACAGCTCTGGCGCCCGGCGCCGACCCATCCCGCTCGCCGCGCACTTCACAGCCGGCACCGCGGCACCCGGGACATGCCGCGCCCGGCCTTCGACTCTTGCCCCCGCCGCTGTTGAGCTTGATTCGGTCGCCGCCGGGAGGACTCCTGACCCCTCTCACGCCCGGGGACTTGCCCAAATTCTACCACACACAGCAATTACTGTCTCTGCCCCGGGCAGTCCAACCCGGTCTCTGACGCTCAGTGCGCAAGCGCTCCTAGGCCGCTCTCCTCGCGCAGGCGCAGAACCGCCAATACGCGTCAGCATTAGCCGGTCGCACGGCGACCGAACACCAGCTCCAGGATTCCGTTCTCCGCCCCCATTGTGACGTCAGACGCCGCCATCTTTTTGCGGGGCGGAAGCAGAGCGCTCTTGCGTCGCCGGAACATCCTTGGTGATTCAAGATGAGGAGTGGGATCTAATGAAGGTTAAGGGAGGTTACTAAACCTTTAATAAATAAATCCTTGGACTAGGGCTATCTACCTTCAAGACAGATACACAGACTTATACAAGCGCAGCCTTTACGTTTTACTCCAGAGGAAGTGATTTGTCCCAAGTTCTCACACTGGAAATGTGACTGTCTCTTGCCTCTTAATCGAGGCAGTGCGGACTTTAAAACAGACCTGGCTTCGAATCCCGAATCCACCGCTTCCTAGTATGAGGAAACGATTTACCTTAACACCTATCCATGCTTCGCAGCAGTGGGAGTTGGCCATTCTTGTGGCTCCAACCCTGCTCCTGTGCCCAAGTGTTTGTGGGTGGGGGCTGCTCCCCTCTGACATCCTCAGAGGCTGGCAACCTGGCCCCCAGCAGGGCAGATCTCATCTCTACCTGATACTGCACCCTCCTGACCCCTTCAGGTTTCTGATCGCCAATGTGAGGGCCTGGTGGTTTTCTGCAAGTGAATGCTAGGAGTGCCCTTTCCTGCAAGGAGACACCTTCTGTTGCTCCCCTGACCTCATCAGCATGCATCCTTGTTAACCTAAGATGCACCCAGAGGAAGGGACCCAGTGGCTTCTTTGGGGATGCCATTATTTGTCTCACCAAACTGAATTAAATGTGCGAAGGACCAGCCAGAGCCTTCTGCACATTTCAGGTGCTCAGGCCTGTGGGCCCCATGCCCTTTTCAGGTACACAGTATCCACTCTTCCTGGCCACTCTGTTTCCTTTGACTCTCCCCCACCCCTTGTTAGGTTCTGGCTCCCATGTAGGTACCCACAGTGTCTGCTCAGTAACACACAAACACAAGTTTTGCAGGGTTAGGCTTTATTGGATACATTGAAGGCTGAATGGGGCCTCAAGTGCCCTTGGTCCTCTTCAGCCAGGAGAGAGCAGACTCCACAAGGGACTTCCAGGGTTCAGGGCTGGAGAGCATACCTGACCTCCAGCCAGCCAGCCCTTCAGGGTGTCTCAGGGGCTTCCTGGGATCTGGGGTCTTGTGGAGACAGAGTTTGGAGGAGGTACTCCAGTGAGCCTCCATGGCTCTGGAACAAGGGTGGAGACGTTTGGAGAACAGGCTTTGGAGAGGCAGGCCCCTCTGGAGCAGAGGAAAGCTTGGGCTTCAGGGAGACAGTGGCCTGTTTGGGTGTCGGAAGTGGAGGCCCTGAACATGGAGTGGAGTTTGGCGACTGAGGGCCTGCAGACCTGAGGCTCCCGGTCTGGGAGGGTTTGCCTGAAGCTGAATGTGCCCTGGCCTGAGCTGCTGGGGCTCGAGCTGCTAGGGATGCCTGGGTTTGATACCCATGGGCCTGAGTGGCCTCGCCCTGAGGTCCTGTTTCCTCCAATCTTCTTTCTGGCAACAGATGCAAAGCCCTGGCCTGACCACGAGGCAGGCGGAGGCCAAAGCCAATGCCTATGCGGAGTGGTCTGGATTCCTGGCCTTGTGCACAGGGCAGTAGTTGGGGGAAGGCAAGCAGCCGGGGTCCAGTCCTGTACTTGGGGATAGGGCAAGAGGGACTTCGGGGCCGGAGACACACCAGGCATATAGGATATTCCACAACTGGAGGCTTGTCGGCTCTGCCTAGCCACAAGCTCTGCAAAAGCAGTAACCGAAGGTCGTGCGCGATGCGGCGGTGCCCCAGGTCAACCACCAGGGCCTGGGCCAGGGCTCCTGGGTGCCTGAACTCTGCAGGGTCCCTCTCGCTCGCCATGCATTCCCCCACAACCCCAGGGGACTTGGTGTCCTGGTACTGATGCCAGGGCCATGTTTGCCTATTAGAGTGGACCCCAGGAGAAGGCTGGCTGGGGTTCTGGGAAGGGAGAGTAGAGCTACGTAGGTCTTCAGGGTGGGAGGGAGACTGGCAGGGTGGGAGAGGGGAGTTCTGTGATTGAGAGGGATTAGAGGAGTGAGTAGGGGGAGGTGAGGAGTATAGTCTGTAGGAGGGAGAGGAGGAACCTGGAAGAGAGACAGACAGATAATTCTGAGGAAAGAAAGTGGAGGAACTTGGGAGAGAGGAAGAGTAGGGATGTAGGACAAAGTCAGAATTTGAGTCAGAAGAGTAGAAATGGGAGCCAGGAGAGTGGGACTGTGGAGGAGGGGAGCAAGGTGGGTGGGAGGGAGGGAGGGATTTCTGGGGAGGCAAAGGCTGGAGGTTCTGGGGAAGGGAGTCCACAAGTTGTGAGGGGCCCGGAGGGGGACACCCAGGGGGCGCTGTGTTCTGTAGCAGCACTTGGTCCTTGTTTTGAGGCAACATCGCCTTAAAACTGGAAAGGGCTGAGGCGTCAAGATCAGAGATTAGAGACCTAGCAGTCAGGACCAGTATCTCTGGTTACAGCCTAGGAGACACTCAGTCCAGTAGCACCAGGCTCTCTGAGTGTTCAGGCAGGAGCTTGGATCTAAACTTGGCTTCTCACTTCTTTGCAGTTAGCCATTGATGAGGGATGTATAGGGATGGAGAATCAGAGCAGCCTCTTGGGAGCTTCGGGGCAGCAGCAATTATCTGAATGGGCCAGGGAGGAAGACACAGCCCATAGGACCTGTAGAGAAAGAAACAGAGCCCAAGATATTGGGAGAATTGGTCCACTTCTGGCTCTGCCTCAGGGGCCAGTTCCAGGCTGGTTCACTAACACCCTAAACCCATGTCAGCTTTGGGGTCAGAAGAGCTGGCAAAATGCTCCAGGGAAGGTTAGAGCTGAGGAGAGAAATAGGGAGGGAAGAAGGGTGAGATGGAGTTGGAGAAGAGGGGTTAGGGTATGAGGGCTGAGATGGGACTAGGAATCGAGGGTGTTCTGGCGTTATAAGCTCTTACCCATGAGGGTTCCTCTGGGCTATGTTTCACAAGGTACTTCAGAAATGAGGGGACCTGGGAGAAAGAGGAACAGTCACGAAAGAGTGGTCCACCCCTCTCTGCCCCTTTACCCTAAACTCACTCTGACCCAGATTTCTGTCTGAGCCTTGCCTTCAGTCCTCCTTTGGCCAGGTAGAGGTCTTCTGTTGCAGGCTTTTGTTCTCCTAAACCTGAATCAGGGATTCTGCAAGCATCCTGGTTTCCTGCCACTCTGGTTCCCCTGACCCCTTGTTACTCCTAATGCTGATGTCCTCTGGCTCAGCCTGGCCCTAGTCAATATGGCTTATCACACCCAGCAGGAACAGGAGCAGTGGGGCTAGCTGGTGAAAGCCTCTGGGAGGCTGGGACTTTGTCTAAGGGGTGGCGTTGCCACCCGCCTTGGGAGCTAAGACCCCTATTTCAGGGGCCAGTTCTCTAGTGCCTATGTCACAAAGGTCAGGTGCTGACATCATAGACTCTCCACCTCAAGGCTCTGGGACCTTCTTTCAGAGATCACCCAAAGGCTGGCCCTTGATAAAACTGAAGCAGGCAAAATTCTTTGAGGCACTCAGTCTCCTCTTCAGACCCCAGTTATCACCTCTGCTCTCTGCTTATATACATACCACTTCCTCCACCCAGGGACCTCCTGAAACACACAGCCTATTTGGTCTGGGCCCTCCCTTCAACTTCTTATTTTCTCTTGCTTTTTGAGCAGGGCTCATGCTCCACACCCCCGTTGGGATATGTTTACATATTTTTTGTTGTTTTTAATCCTCACCCGAGGTGTTCACATATTTTAATAACTATTTTCTTAACAGCTTTATTGAGATATAATTCACATATCATACAATCCACCCATTTAAAGTGTACAATTCACTGTTTTCTAGTATGGTTGTGCAGCCATCAACACAATCTAATTTTAGAACATTTCTGTACCCACCCTACCAAAAGAAATCCCATCCCCATTAGCAGTCACTCCTCATTCCTCCCCCTAGTCCCTGGAAACTATAAATCTACTTTCTGTTTCTATGGACTTGCATAGTCTAGGCATTTCATATAAATGGAATCATACAATATGTGGCCTTTTGTGTCTGGCTTCTTTCACTTCTCGTGTTTTCAAAGTTAATTAATGTTGTAGCATGTATCATTACTTTATTCCTTTTTATTGCCAACTAATATTCCTTTAAATACATATACCATATTTTGTTTTCTCATCCATCAGTTGAAGGATATTTTGTTGTTTTTATTTTTTTAGTGATTATGAGCAATGCTGCTATGAATGTTCTTAAACAAGTTTTGTATTGGCATATATTTTCATTTATCTTGAGTAGATACCTAGGAGTAGAATTGTTGAGTCACATGGTGAGTCTATATTTAACTTTTTCTTTAATCTTTTTTAAAATTCTTATCCCAGGATATTTTTCCATTACTTTTTAGATAGAGTGAAGAGGAGGGAGAGGGTGGAGAGAGAGAGAGAGAGAAACATCGATGTGAGAGAGACACATGGATTGGTTGCCTCCCACGTGACCCGATTAGGGCCAGGGATCAAACCTGTAACCCAGGTACGTGCCCTTGACCAAGAATCCAACCCGAGACCCTTCGGTCCTTGGGCCAACGCTCTAACCACTGAGCAAAACCGGCCAGGGCCTTTAGTCTTTTTAAAAAAATGTTTTTAGTCTGGCCAGTGTGGCTCAGCAGTTGAGTATCAACCCATGCACCAAGAGGTCGCCTGTTTGATTCCTGGTCAGGGCACATGCCCAGGTTGTGGGCCCAAACCCCAGTGGGGGCATGCAGGAGGTGGCCAATCAATGTTCTCGTTCATCGATGTTTCTATCTCTCCCTCTCACTTCTTCTCTCTCTAAAATCAATAAAGGAAAAAGAAAAAGAAAAAAATGTTTTTATTGCCCGGCCGGTGTGGCTCAGTGGTTGAGCGTCAACCCATGCACCAAGAGGTCACCGGTTTGATTCCCGATCAGGGCACATGCCCAGGTTATGGGCCCGATCCCCAGTGGGGGCATGCAGGAGGCAGCCAATCGATGTTCTCTCTCTCTCCCTCTCCCTTCCTCTCTGTCTAAAATCAATACAGAAAAAAATTTTTTTAAATAAAATAAAATATAATAAAAATTAAAAAATGTTTTTATTGATTGTCCTGGCCGGTTTGGCTCAGAGGTTAGAGCATCAGCCCACAGACTAAAGAGTTGAAGGTTTGATTCCCATTATGGGACATGCCCAGATTGTGGGTTCAATGTTATGCTTTCACATCAATGTTTCTCTCTCTCTCTCTCCTTCCCTCCCTCCCTTCCACTCTATCTAAAAAATATCAATGGAAAAATATCCTTGGGTGAGGATTAACAACAAAAAAAATTTTTATTGATTTTTAGAGAGAGAGGAAGGGAGAAAGAGAAAGAGAAAAACAGCGATGTGAGAGCATAACATCGAACCCACAATCTGGGCATGTGCCAGGACTGGGAATCAAACCAGCAACCAGTCAATGTATATAGGAGGACGCTCAACCAACTGAGCCACACTGACCAGGGCTACATTTAACATTTTACGGAACTGTCACAAACTTTCTTACAAATTAGCTGTACCATTTTTCAATCCCACTAGCAAAGAAGGAGGGCTCTGATTTTCCCTATTCTTACCAACATATGTCATTGTCTGTCTTTTTGATTTTAGCAATCTTAGTGGGTATGAAGTAGTATAATATTGTAGTTTTGATTTACATTTTCCTAATGATGTTGAGAATTTTTTCATGTGCTTATTGGCTATTTGTTTATCTTTGGAGAAATATCTATTCAAATCTTTAGTCCATCCTTTTTTTTTTTAATATTTTTTTTCTTTAATGATTTAGAGAAAGAGGAAAGGAGAGAAAGAGAGATAGAAACATCGATGAGAGAGAACATTGACTGGCCACCTCCTGCATGCCTCCCACTGGGGATCAGGCCCACAACCTGGGCATGTGCCCTGACTGGGAATCAAACTGGTGATCTCTTGGAGCATGGGTCGATGCTCAACCACTGAGCCACACTGGCTGGGCCCATCCTTTTTTTTTTTTTAATGTTTTTATTGATTTTTTAGAGAGAGATAGAAACATTGATGTGAGAGATACATCGATTGGCTGCTTCCTGCATGCCCCCTACTAGGGATGGAGCCCAAAACCCAGGCATATGCCCTGACTGGGAATGGAACCAGGACCTCTCAGTCCATGGGATGAAGCTCAATCCACTGAGCCACACTGGCTGGGCTTTAGCCTATCTTTTAATTAGGTTTTTGTATTCTTAGTTGATTTATAAGAGTTCTTATATATTCTGAATATAAGTCCTTTTCAAACATGATTTGCAAATATTTTCTTCTATTCTCTGGGTTATCCTTTGACTTTCTTGATGGACTCTTTTTAAATTTGATAAAGTTCAATTTATCTATTTTTTCTTTTCTTGCTTGCTTTTGGTGTCTTATCTAAGAAACTATTGCCCAATTCAAGGTCACAAAGATTTGCTGTGTTTTCTTTTCAGACTTTTTAGATTTAGCTCTTACATTTAGGTCTGTGATTCATTTTGAGTTAATTTTTGTATATGGTGTGAGGTAGGCACTTGGCATCCAAATTGGAACAGTGATATTGTAATGCAGTTGTTTTAGTTTGCTAGTTATTTCCTGTTGTAGATGTAATCTACCACACACTCTTCCCACCCCCAACTAAACCTGAGCAAGAACCCTGTGTTCTATTTCTTTCAAGTTCTATATAAATGTTCTCTCCAGAAATCTGCAAATGTTTGTTGAAGGGATGAATGATGATGGATAGTAAATGGATAGTTATCGATGAGAATTTGACCTAGGCACTTTTTTTTTCTTTCCTCTCTGTTTGGGTTGTACATTATAATATAGCAGGAAGGGGCAGGAAGGGGCTGCTTGCAGAACTACCTTGAGTATTCTTGGAGAAATCATGATTATAAGAGAGGTGTCAGATAACTGCAAAAAGGTTAAAATTTAAAAAGGGAAAAAAAGATAAATTCTAGAATCTCAAGTCAGCCAGTATCCAGTTGCTTGACAGGAAAATTTGAAACTGGGTTACTAAACAAAATGTATGTGAGCTCTTAGAAAGAAAATAGAAAATAGATGATTACAATGGACAGAATGGGTTCAAGTAAAACAACTTTTAGAGAACATATAGCCATCTGGAAGTGGCATACAGTAGTCCCCCGTTATCTTCTGGAGATATGTTCCAAGACCTCCAGTGAATGTCTGAAATTAAACCATATATATGGATGTAGAGGAACTGGAACCCTTGTGCACTGGCGTGGGGATGTAAAATGGTGCACTACTATTTGGCACCATGGCAGTATGGCAGTTCCTCAAAAAAATTAAAAATAGAATTACTGTATGATTCAGCAATTTCACTTCTGGGTATATACATGAAAGAATCAAAAGCAGAGTCTCAGAGCTATTTGTACATGCATATTCATAACAGCATTATTTGCAATAGCCAATAGGTAGAAACAAACCAAATGTCCGTGAGAGATGAATGGATAAACAATATGTGATATATACATACAATGGAATGTTATTTAGCCTTAACAAGGAAGACAATTCTGATACATGCTGCAACACATAGCACCTTGCAGATATGCTAAGTGAAATAATCCAGTCACAAAAAGTCAAATGCTGTATGATTCTATTCATACTTAGAGTAGTCAGATTCTTAGAGACAGAAAGTTCAGTGATGGTTGCCAGGTGCTGGGGGTAGGGAAATGGGGAGTTATTATATAGTGAGTATAGAATTTCAGTTTTGCAGGATGATAAATGTTTTATGGATGAATGGCAGTGATGTTTTCACAACAATGTGAATGTACTTAATACCACTGAACTGTACACTTTAAAATGGTTAAAGTGGTACATTTTATGTTATATATTTTATTACAATTTTTAAATAAATAATTTTTAAAAGAGATATAGAATATGAAACTGAAAGGCTGGTCTTTGAAAAGATTGATAAACTAAGCATACTTCTGGCAACACTGATGAAGAACGAAAAGAGAATTGGGTGCAAATTAAATGCAGAACAAACAAAGAGGGTTATATCCAGAGGCATAACAGAGATGAAAAACAATAAAAGAGGGTTCCCATTTGGGGCTGGAAGTCGTGAAACTACCGAGGACTTCTATAGCACTGGAGGCACTAGGAGAAGTTCTAGAAGGGGAAGGAGAAGGCTGCTTTTCTTGTTCCCTACCACTACTAAGTGAAATAGGTAAATTTATAGAAAAATATAAAATACCAAATATTTCTAAGAAGAAATAAGAAACTTAAACCAATCAGTAAGAAAGTAAAGAGATTGAGGTGGAAGTTAAAATTTCTTCTCCTCTCCGCCAGAGAAAAAAACCAGGCCCAGTGGTTTTACAAGTACAGTTCACCAAACTTTCAAAGAAGAGTTAATTCCTATGTTATGTAAAAAGTTGTTTGAGAAAATAGAAAAGAGTGAGAGCTACACAGCTCAATGTATGAGGTTAGTGTAAGTTTGACTTCCAAACCAAATAATGACAGTTAAAAAAAGTTATAATCTCGTTTCACGTACGAAATGGTTGCAAAAATCCTAAATAACATATTAACTAAATGAATAGGATGGTGTTTAAAAAAATAAATCATAGCAGATGGGATTTATTATAGGAACTTCAGAAAGATTGCTCATCAGAAAAATCTAAGGACATAATTTAACATATTAATAGACTGAAAGAGAAAAATAATGATTATTTCAATTGATGCAGAAAAACGTTGGATAAAGTTCTACAGTTATTTATGATTTAAAAACACACACACACACCAAAAACCTCTTAGTAAATGAGGAATAGAGAGGTACTGCCTTAACTTAGTAAAGGTCACATATAAAAACCTACACCGGCTGCTGCCGCTGTCACTATGGCCCATTACAAAGCCACCGACTCGAAGCAGGAGCCCCTCCGGAGGTACTTGGAGAAGTCAGGAGTGCTGGACATGCTGACCAAGGTATTGGTAGCCTTATATGAAGAACCAGAGAAACCTAATAGTGCTTTGGATTTTTTAAAGCATCACTTAGGAGCTGCTACCCCAGAAAATCCAGAAATAGAGCTGCTTCACCTAGAATTGGCAGAAATGAAAGAGAAATATGAGGCTACAGTAGAAGAAAATAAAAAACTGAAAACAAAGCTTGCTCAGTATGAACCACCCCAGGAGGAGAAGCGTGCTCAATAGGATTCTTCTCAGTTGAAAAGACTGAAAAATGGTTTTGTAAGACTTGAATAGTTTGTATAGTATATAATCTTTTCTGAACAGATGCTATAAAACTCTATTAATATGTTAAAGTCACCTATCACACTTTAACTGTTATAGACACATATTCTTAGAATCACCAAAACTCAATATAACTTTCTTTGGGTCTTAAAAGCAGGAGAATCTAAAATGAATCCTGAAAAAAAAAATCTAAACACAGCCATCCAATTCATTACCTTAAAAGACATTCTGTTGCCTTGGCTGGTTTGGTTCAGCGGTTAGAGCGTCGGCCCGTGGACCAGAGAGGCCCGGGTTCAGTTCCTGCTAAGGGCACGTACCTCGGTTGCAATTTGTCCCCGGGGTCATGTGGGTGGCGACCACTCGATGTGTCTCTCTTGCATCAATGTTTCTCTCTCTCTTTTCCTCCCTCTCTCCCTCCTGTTCTATCTGAAAATAAATGCACAACTGTCCTCGGGTGAGGATAAAAAGAAAAAAAAAGACATTCTGTTTACTAGTCTGACTAGGAATGATGGTACTGGTTGTATTTTAGCCCAAGGAGGTTAGCGTGGAGCTGTTCCTTGGTTTAGTTCAGGACATGAGCACAGGTACAGTCATTCTTTAAAATGAAGAAGACAGTTTACATTCTCCATAGGCAGCTGGAGAGATCTGTGTGACATGAAATGCTTTTGCATGGGTTCCTATGAATCTTTTGCTCATTTATATAATGCAGAACAAACAACTCTTCTTTGCCACCACTTTGCCTTAGATAACTGTGTGTGTGCCAGTTTGAACTCTGACACCACGTTTTCCTTCTGTGCATTCATGCCCTATTTGATGACGTTGCCTTGGTTGATCTGTGCTTCACTGGGTCCTACTTGCACAATGGCCTTTCTGTGTTGATATTCAATTTGCTATAATAGCAGTTACCCTGTTGTGACTTATTTAACTTTAAACAGGATCACACTGCTCCCCTGACTGACTTAGTTGCTCAGTTGAGCACAGAACAGAGGCAATATAAAATTCTGCGTTCATGCACAAGCTGGGATGAGAAGGGGAATGAGCCATATTATCGTGGAAAAGTATAGTTTGCAGGTATAATTATACAGTACTTTTTTCTCTCAAAGTATTTTTTTAGCCTTGAATTCATTTCATCTTCATTATCCCTGGGAAGAAGGTAGGGCAAGTATGAGGGAAGGTTGGGTGCTGAATTTTTAGGCCAAAGACTGATATTAATACAGGTTATTTACTAACTGTAGACCCTTGGGCACATCAATTAACTGCTCTGAGATTCACTTTACTCATTGTCAAATGAGAAGAACAATATCTGTGCTGCCTACCTCACAGGGTGGTTGTGAGGGTCAAATGGAATGTATGTGAAAGATTTGTAAATGGTAAAGCACTATATCTTTGAAAAAAATAAAATAAAAATAAATTAAAAACCTACACCAAATATTATGCTTAATGGAGAGTTGAAGAAATATTAAGATTAGGAGAAGAAAAGGGTGCCCACTATCACAATTTGTGGTTAACAGAGTGTTGGAAGCACTTGTCAGTGCTCTAAGGAAAGAAAAAGAAACAAGAAATGTGAAGATTGGAAAGGAAGAGATAAAAGTGTCATTATTTTATCTCCTTAGAAAAACCAACAGAATCAATAGAATATTGAGACCAATAAAGTTCAACAAGGTTGCTGGATTCAAGATAAACTTTTAAAAATGTAATAGCATTTCTTTACAGTTGATTATAAGAAAAAGAGCATTTGCAAAAGCAATAAAAACTGAACTATTTAGAACAATAAAACTATGAACGATTTTACTCATTCGTAGTTTGAAGCAAGAATACACAGACATTCGTGGTGTAAACTATAAAACTAATAAAGGATATAGAAGATAACTGGAATAGCCCTGGCCAGTTTGGCTCAGCGGTTAGAGCATCGGCCCGGGAACCAGAGAGTCCTGGTTCGGTTCCCGCTAAGGGCACGTACCTCGGTTGCAGTTTGTCCCCGGCCCTGGTTGGGGCCCTGGTTGGGGCCCTGTGGGTGGCAACCGGTCGATGTGTTTCTCTCCCTCCTGCTCTATCTGAAGATAAATGCAAAAATGTCCTCGGGTGAGGATAAAAAAAATAAATAAAACAGAAGATAACTGGAATAAAGTGAAAGACATTCCATGTTTTTGAAAAGATTAACTTAAAAGTATGAAGATGGCAAACTTCCCAAATTAACCCATTGATTCAATGAAATCCCAGTCAAAATTTTAGTTGAATTTTTAGGGACTCAATAAACTTTCTCTAAAATATATCTGGAAAAATAGGGTCTAGAAATAACTAAGTCAATCTTGCAAAATAAGAGTAAAGAGGGTGTTTTATTCTACCAAATATTAAAACGTGCTACAAAGTCATAATAAAAGTAGTGTGATATTGACTCAAATACAGACACAAACATCAGTGGAACAGAATAGAGAGCTCAGAAATTGACTTATAAACAAATATGGAGCCCTGGCCAGTTTGGCTCAGCGGTTAGAGCATGGGCCTGAGGACCAGAGAGTCCCGGGTTCGGTTTCTGCTAGGGGCACATACCTCGGTTGCAGTTTGTCCCCGCCCCAGTTGGGGTCGTGTGGGTGGCAACCAGTCGATGTGTCTCTCTCACATTGATGATTCTCCCTCTCTCTCTCGGCCCCCTCTCTCCCTCCTGCTCTATCTGAAGATAAATGCAAAAATGTCCTCTGGTGAGGATAAAAAAAAAAAAAAAAATGGAAACTTAATATATGGTAAAGTGGGAGTGAGACTAAACAGAAAGAGAATGGACTGGTTAGTAGAAGATGCTGGGAAAACAGTCTGCCGATATAGAGATAATAAAACTGGCTCTACATGGAGAAAATAAAACTGAATCTCTACCAAGCACCACACACAAAGGGTGCTTGAACTCATCAGTAATCAGATAAGGGCAAATGAAAATGGCAACAAGATCACCCTTTCTACCTATTGACTGTAAAACTAGGAATCTGGTCACTACCAGGCGGTGGTGAGGATGTGGGGCTCTGGGGCCCCGGGCCATGCTGTTGGACGTGCAGGCTCCGCATCCATTCTGGATGACACTCTGCCAAGTCTTTAGTCAATTAACCCAGCATTCTGCTCCTGGATGCATGTTTTTTAAAGTCTTACCTGGATCCAGGAAGAATGTGCAGTGGTATTCATGACAGCATTATTTGGGGTGATGAGGAGCTGGGGGCAATCTGGATGTTCATCTCTGGGGCTCTGGGTGCTCAAAATGTTATGGGTGTGCACTGTGGAGAACTTTGCAGCAGGGAGAAGCAAGGGACTTAAAAACAGGCTTGGCTCGGCCGGTGTGGCTCAGTGGATTGAGTGTCGTCCCAAGGACTAAGAGGCTCGATCCCTGGTAGAGGGTGTGCAGGAGACAGCTGATGGATGTTTCTCTTTCACATCGATGTTTCTATCTCTCTCTTCCTTCCTCTCTCTCTAAAAAAAAATCAATAAAAACATACTTTAAAAAAACATAGGCTCAAATGAAAGAAGTAACAATGAAATATATAATACAGTACCTAATACAAAAGCAGTATTGTATTATAGATTTATAGAATAAAATGTATTATCATTTACTGAAATTCATTCATACAGCAATACATATGGTTCAAGAACACCTACCACATTAGTTATCTGTTACTGCTTACTAAATTACCCCCAAACTTGAACAGCAGCCAACATTTATTATCTCACATGGCTTCTGTGGGTCCGGAATTCTATGGGTTAGAGCAGCTTAGGTGGGTGACTCCGGCTCAGGGACTCTCCTGGGCTGCACGCAAGCTGTCAGCCAGGGCTGCAGTCATCTGAAGGCTGGGCCGGGGCTGGAGGGCCTGTTTTCTAGGTGGTGCACTAACACTGTGCAAGTTAGTGCTGGCTGTTGGTGAGAGACCTCAGTTCCTCGCCACGGGGGCCTCTCCTCAGGGCTATTTCATGACATAGCAGCTGGCTTCTCCCAGAGTGATATGAGTAACCTGGGTGATCTGAGAGAGAGGAAGGAGGAAGCTACAGTGTCTTTTATAACCTTGTTTCAGAAGTTACACACTTCTGCCACATTCTGTTTGCTAAGTCCAGCCCATACTCAGAGGGAGGGAGTCAGGCTTCACCTTCTGGAGAGGAGTATCAAAGAAGCGTGTGCGTATTTTCAAACCACACTAACAAAGGAATAGACATTAAACAATTTGGAATGGTTGCTTATGAAAGGGAAGAATAATGGGAATGGGATAAAAAGAAATGGAAGGAAAGAAGGGGGAGAGGGCAAGTGGGAAGGAGGCTAGCGATCAGCCTTGTGTGTACCAAAGACTGTGCCACGAATTGAGGTGTATTTTTAATTCTGTGCATCCAGAGTTTTAAAAAAAAACACAAAAAACTTGGTGCACATCTTTCAGTCTTCTTTCTATATGTTCACATAAGTACATAAACCTTCACACTTACAGCTTTGTTTTTTGGTGTTTTTATCCTGGCTGGATCTTATTATACCTATTGATTTACAACTAGGTTTTTTCACTTAATTGTGCATCTTGGAGAGTTTTCCATGTCAGTATACAGAGCTCTGTCTTATTCTTTCTGTTACTGCACATCACTTCTTTATCGGTGGATATTCAAGTCAATTTTACTTGTCTTTTTTCCTTTCTCTCTGGTTGGCTGGGTGTCTGCCTCACTGTTCCTACAACCACCTTTGTCTCTCTGTCCTCTCTGTACTTTCCCTTTGCTTATTTTGTCTCCCCTGGAGTTCAAGAGTGAGGGACAAGGGACATGCAAGCCGATGCTGCTGCAAGCAGAGGTTGTGACTTGCTGGCAGGCAGGGGCTCCTGTGGCAGATTTGCTATTTCTTCAGCCTGCCTGCTCCTGACTAGCTGTATGGAAGATGCAATGCCACTCAGCAAGCATCCTGGCCCTGGCCTTCAAAGACCTCACGTCTAGCATGCGGACATACAGGTGAGCTACTCACTCAAAGCAGAACAGTATAGGGTGAGGGCAGCCTTCCAAGCCCACCAACTGCCTAGGTTTTCCACCTGCATCACTTACCAGATGTTTGACACTGGGCAAGTTATTTCACCTCCTGATACCTCAGTTTTCCCATCTGTAAAATGAAGATGTAAGAGTCTATTTTCTTATAAGGTTGATCTGAGAAATAAAGATAATACACACAAAGTGCTTAGCACACTGCCTGGCATGCAATGATCTGAGAACTTTGAACTGTTAGGAAGCTAGCCAGGGTGTGGTCACGCATAAACAGTTGCACCAATGAAACAGGGAGACATGGGCTCTGTGCCTTCACAAATGAAGGGCATAAGTTGCAGGATGGGCAGCCTTTCCCCTGGCAGAGCTGGAAGAAGGTCTTCCAGGGGGATGGAAAGGTAAAAGGAAAAGCGCTGGGTTGAAAATCCGAGGTATGCTTGGGGGATGGGGAGTAGAGCCCTGTGGCTGGAAGGTCATATTTGCTGGCAAGGGGAGAAGTCCTTTTAGGGATGTGCACAGGCAGGCTTCTGGCACAGAGAAGGAGGTTCAGGGCCCTTCCATGAACTTGAACCCCAAAGCTAAAGTTGTAGATGTATCATAGGACTGCTGTCAGGGTCAGGCAAGGCTCCAGGAAGGAAGCTCCCTTCCCACCATCCTCATGCCTTCTTCAGCGGGGGCCTCCTCCCAGGGCTTGGCCACTCCTAACATCCAGCACCCCCACCCCTCAGCTGGTTGGGAGGCAGGCAGGAGGTTTTTCGCGGGGGCTGTGCCGGGTGGGCGGTTTTCCCAGAGCAAGAAGCGAGCAGGACTGAGTTGGCGCCAGCTCCCTCAGATAGAGACATTGCTGGTTGCATGACCAGCCTGCCCCAGCTAGCTTGAGCCCAAGGACTCCCTCAGGCACTGTGTTTCTGTCCTGGGGGCTGTGACACCACATCCCTGGGGTGTGGCATGTCACAGAGAAAGGCCAGAGGGGCACCAGCCATGCCCGGAGTGGGGCAGAGCCCGGCGAAGGCCAGGCCGAGGTTGCTAGCAGGCACAGACAGGAGGAGGAGCCGCCTGAGCAGGACAAGGCAGGACCTGTGGGAAGAGAGCAGCTGGAGCAACCAAAGGCGGAGCAGAGCTGCCCCTGCCCCAAGAGGGGCCAGGACCAGGAGCCTGGCTCGTGGCAGGGTAAGGAAATACTGGCCCTCAGAGGGAGCTGGGGAGGCAGAGCTTAGAAGGGCTGAGAGAAGTCACCTCCAGTGGCAGAATGCCATTCGGTGTCACCATCCCTGCCCTAAAGAGGGGACACTGGCCCCTTCAACTCTAAGGCCCCATGCTTTGGTGGTTGGGCTAAGCTGGTCTTAACCAGAGTGTGGCTGAGAGACCTGGCCCAACTCACTTCTTCTGAGGACACTGAGGCCTGGAGAGTGACGTGAATTTCCCAAGGTCCCAGGGCAACAGTCAGCGGCAGGGCCAGGACTTCAACTGTGATTTGAGTCCAGTTTGACGTCCTCTCCTCTTTACCGCAGCTGCCTCTTCCTCTCAGGACCTGCCTGGGCCAAGGGTCATCCCTACTGAGCAGGGCATGGCTGGGCTCCCTGGGCCCCAGGGCACTCTGCTAAGCAGAATTCAGACTTGGGTGTGTAGGGAAGGAGGGCTAAGGAGGCACAGAAGAGAATTAGAAACAGCACAGAACTCTCAGCTTCTGAGCCAAGCTCTGCCATCCTGGTCCATCTGACCCCAGGCAAGGCCTCCTCTCCGTTTCCTCAGCTGTAAGGTAGGGCGGGGCCAAGAGCGGACACATCGGGGTGATGTCCTTGGGGCCTGCTGTTCAGAGTGCAGACCTCGCACTAGAATGCTCTTAGAAGTCAGGGACAGACAGGGGTCCGGTAAGGCTCACTCACTGGGGTCTTCCGTGCAGAGTGAGGCCAGTCCTGAGAACGCGGCGCGGGAGCGGAGCCGGGTGAGGACGCTGCGCCAGGCCTTCCTGGCCCTGCAGGCCGCTCTGCCCGCCGTGCCCCCCGACACCAAGCTTTCCAAGTTGGATGTGCTGGTTCTGGCCACCAGCTACATAGCCCACCTCACCCGCATGCTGGGCCATGAGTTGCCTGGCCCTGCCTGGCCACCCTTCCTGCGTGGCCTCCGCTACCTGCACCCTCTCAAGGTAGGCCGTGGGCCTAGGGCTTCAGGGAAGGGGGTTTGGGATAGAAGGATACTGGACTTGGGCCCCCTGCCCACGGTGGTGAATGGTTACTAGAAATGACTGGGTGAGCCTTGGCTGGTATGGCTCAGCAGTTAGAGCGTCTGCCCACAGACCAAAGAGTCGCGGGTTCGATTCTGGCCGAGGGCACGTACCTCGGTTGTGGTTCGGTCCCTGGCCCTGGATATCCTCAAGCGACAGTTAAAAAAAAAAAGAAGAAAGAAATGGCTTCATGAGAATGTAGTTCCTCCAAGATCAGGGAAAGTCATGGAGGCCCCAAGACTAGGGGTGCCAGGTGGCAGGGGAGGAAAAGGAGCAGGATCCAGGGCTGGTGCCTCAACTTCATCAAGTGTGAAAGGGAAGATGACATGGGCCATACTTCTCTTCCAGGGCATGAAAGGAGATTATGAATAAAAAGTATAACTAACAATGTATCACCATCTCAATAACAGCTAACTTATTCAGAGGCTAAAGTTATGCCAGGAGCTGGGCTCAGTGCTTTAGTGCATTTTAATCTTTGAATCCACACAAGAACCAAAGGAGGATTACTTTACAGATGAGGAAACCGCAGCTCAGGGAGATTTAGTAGCTAAGTATTTGAACCCAAGGGTGTCTGACTTCATACCCTCCCTTCCCTGTTTGCAGCCACCAAGAAGACATGGCATGTAAATTGCTGGTTGCAGAGCATAATCGTGTTACAAAGAAGAGCCATCTCTGCCCCCTGAGGGTAGTAGCATTGTAATGAGGTCAAGTTTATTTTTAGGGAGGATACTTTTCACCATCTGTCTCCCCTAAACATCATAGTTCTGAAATGTCTTGAAACTTGAGATTTTTTTCTTTCTTTCATGCAAATGTAGCTAAAATGCAAGAATTTGAGACTAAATGGGGGCAACTCTGAAATGCTGACAGTGCACCTGGGGTGGCATAGTTGTTTCCTTAGCTGTAAAACGGTGATCAAAGTAAGGCCACTGCACGGAGGACGCATATGTTGAAGAATGAACACGTGAGAGCTGGTAAGGTCTAGAGCTCTGGCAGTGGGGCTGGTTAGCCAGGAGCAGGGGCTGCCCAGGTGGAGGGGCTGCCAAGAGGAGGGCAGACCCCACGGCAAATCAACCTGATATTTTCTAGGACTGCCCACACTCCTGCTGGAAGGACAAACAATCTTGGGAGGTCCTCAGCTTAGAGGGTGTGAGTAGCACTGACATCTGGGGCCAGAGGCACTTGGATGGGAGGCTGTGCAAGAGACAGGGTCACGACTGTTCAATCCCCCACCCCCAGCCCTAGCTGCAGCCAGCTTTACCATCACCTCCCTCCCCACGTGGGGGGCTCCTCTTGGGACCCTTGCTCCTCAGCTGGCTCCTCAAGTGCTTCCCTGCCAGGCTCAAGTGTTCAGGAGAATGTGTGGGGCCAGAGTGGTGTTGAGCCAGAGACCACTGTCATCAGAGCAGTCATGGCAGGGAAGGTTTCGGGGAGGGAGGCTAGGGAAGGCATACTTTTGGGTGCCAAGGACTATGAGAGGCTGCAGTCGTGAGCATTACTCACTCTTCATCCCCGTTTCTTGCAGAAGTGGCCGATGCGATCTCGTCTCTATGCTGGAGGCCTGGGGTGCTCTGGCCTCCACTCCACCACAGCCACCACGTCAGGCCAAAGAACAAAGGAGGAAGAGGTCAAGCCCCAAGTCTCTGGAGAGGCAGATGCTCTCCTCCCCACCAGGCCACTCTCACCAGCTCTTGGGGACAAATGATCATCACACTCACCCTTTTCTCCTAGACTGTGACTCAAGCTTAGGGACCTGGCTTCTCTGCCAGGCCCTGCCTGTTTTCACTTTGACTCTTACCCATTGGATCTGACTCAGCTCCCAGGCTCCAGGCTGCAGACCAGGCGAAGCCACGGGCACATCTGTGATGGAGAGTACTCAGGAGCACCAGGGAGTAAATCCTCGTCTTGGCACCCAGGCCTTGTATTAGAAGAATATTGATTGATTCAATGACATCCTTGAAGGACCTTAGAAGAAGAATGTGTATCTTTTCCAGGGGATGACAATTACAGTCGGGTTCAGTGGGTTTCTTGTATGATTTTGGCGTATGGCCCCACTGGCTCTGGGGTTATTTCTGTAATCTATTTTTTTTTTTTTTTAAATCCTCATCCGAGGACATTTTTCTATTTATCTTCAGATAGAGTGGGCAGGAAGGAGAGAGAAGGGGAGAAAGAGAGAGAAACATCGATGTGAGAGAGACCTGGTTGCTTCCCACATGACCCTGACCAGGGCTGGGGACAAACCACAACTGAGGTACATGCCCTTGACCCCGTGACTCTTTGGTCCGAGGGCTGACGTTCTAACCACTGAACCAAACTGGCCAGGGCTCTATAATTTTCTAGATTTTTTTTCTTTATTGATTTTAGAGAGAGAGGAAGGGAGAGAGATAGAAACATCGATGAGAAAGAACATCGATTGGCCGCCTCCTGCATGCCTCCCAGTGGGGATTGGGCCCACAACCTGGGCATGTGCCCTGACCGGGAATCGAACTGGCAACCTCTTGGTGCATGGGTCGACGCTCAACCACTGAGCCACACCGGCTGGACTACAATCTATTTTCAAACGACCTCTTTAGGGCCAGTTCCTCCCCACAGACACTGCCCTCCAGGTTCTCCCTAAGTCCTGCCATGGGGGGCTAGAAATCTGATAGAGTTCTGGCGGAATTTATCTCTAGTCCTGAAGAAGTCGTTTGAGGCCGAATCTCAGAGTTCACACATACTGGAAGTAATCTTCCAGATCAGGTGTAGCTTCAAACCAGTGCCTGAAGTCCAGGCAGAAGGAACCACCTTTTTGTTGAACTTCAGGGCCTCCGATTGGGAGGGGATGAGTCAAGACAACTAGAGTCCCAACAGGGGTAGCCTTAGACAGAGCCACCATTGCCATCATGAGAATAAATGAGGTTTGGGGCAGGCTGGGAGTGACTGGGGTCACTGGTGTGATGAGTTGCTCTTCCACAAGGCCGGCCAGGGCAGCAGGGGGAAGGGGGCTGAAGTGGTGACTCAGCACGTTGGGGTGGAGGCAGGAAAGGACACACAGAACGTCCTAGCCATGGCTGCATGGGATGTGGGAGAGCAGCTGGACTGTGGCTGGGAGCCATGGGGAAAAGGCCTCAGCCAAGGCTGAACTCGTAAATCTACCGAGTTTCTGCGGAGGAGCCTGGAGAGCTTGTGCAGAGCTGCTTCTGGGCAGCTGGATGGGGCCAGGCAGGGGCAGAGACCAGGTGTGGGTGGGCATGAGTGCAGTGTTCTTCATGGACCATAAAAGTCCAGCTTGAGTGTCCTGTTTTTAAAGCCAACGAGCAGTATCTTTCTGGTTGAATTTGAGGGTGATAGGAAGAGAAGATGAATTTCCTCCCAAGTTAGTGGCGCACAATCTTTCTGGGGATAAAACTGGGAAAGCTGGCTTTGGGTGTGCATGGAGGGGTCCCCCTAGAGCATGGGGCTTCTGATAACTGAGGAAACTCTGGTTTGGAGCTTGCCCCACCCCACCAAGGTCAGACTCAAGCCTGTGCCTTGGGGGCAGGAGGAGGTGGTGACCACGTTACCCTGGTAGAGGGAAAAAGAAAGATGAAGCTGGTGGAGGTCTGAGGAAGGGCAAGTGCCATCATCACAGGTTTCCAAGGCTGCCTCAGGGTTTTTCCAGGCAAAGCTGGCTCCTTAGTGCCTGGACAGTCCCATGGGGTCCAAAGGCCATCTTCTCCAGCCGGACAGCACCCAGCACAGTCAGGACAGGGAGCAAAAGAGCTGTGAGGGCACAGGTCGAGCCAAGGGAAGGACCAGGGGATGAACGAGAAGAACTAGAGGAAGTATCAAGTTGGAGGCTTGGATCCACAAACGAACCAGAGCCGGAACGAACCCCCTTTGCTTTGCAGCAGAGGAAGAACAACACCTGCTCTCTGGGAGACTTTTTATTCTCACCAGGATGGGGGCTGTGGGTGGACAAGAGCAGTTGGAGGCAGCTGAGACTCAGGTCCAAAGACAGCTTTTATTCCCTGGGAACAGGGGGATGTGGGAAAGAGGTTCCAAAAGGAAACAGGAGCATAGAAGACAAAATGACAAGATGACAAAATGACCAGATGACAAAGGTGGCCCAGCTCAGAAGTCAGAGGGATGGCTGGTCCAGTTGGTTATCTTGTACAGCCTGGCCCATCCCCGTGCCCCTGACTCGAGGGGGGGTGAAAGCGGATGGAGAGGACAGCTTCCCCAGTGTTGGACGTGCGTGCACTTTCTGACGAGCCGCAGAATTCAGGGCAGAGTCTTAGACGGGCCATGGGAGAAGCAGAGATGGCCAAGGGCTATCTAAGTATTGAGGTAGAGACCGCAGATCTTACCAAACTGAGAACTACAGTAATTAGAAATAGAAAACTTAGTCTTCTCTGAGAAATTCCTTTTCTCTTCTTCCAGAGCCTGGCCAGGAAGAGTAGAAGGCACAAGCCCTAAACCCAGGGCCTCTGCAAGTTTAGATTCTAGATCAGGGGTTGGCCAACTATGGCCAGTGGGCCAAATCCAGTCCCCCTCAACCTGCTTTTGTAAATAAGTTTTTACTGGGATACATTCAAAGCCATTTGTTTATATAGGTTACCAGTGGTTGCTTCCTGCTACCACGGCGGAGTTGAATGGCTTCCACAGACTGTAAAGTCTAAAATATTTACAGGAAAAGTTTGCTCACTCCTGCTCTAGATCAGATAGATACTCAAAGTGAGGGCCAGGACCCCGGGGGGAGAGGGGGTCCCTGAGACCCATTCAGTGCTCTAAGTGGCTGAAACCATTTTCACCATGCAAGATGCTATTTGCCTTTTTTCACTCTTATTCTCTCACAAGTGTAATGGAATTTTCCAGAAGCCATATGACATGTGCTATTGCAACAGCAGATGGAATGTAGCGCAGGTAGAAGAATCTAGACGTCTGTTACAATAGATAATACTTATAAAACTGTAAAGCAATGCCATTCTTCTCACTAAATATTTTCCAATGTGAAAAACAATTATTTTTCATAAAAATGTTATGTATGTTCACATATAGTGAGTTAATTAATATTATTTTTAAGTAAATATTCTTAAAAAGTCTCTATTTTAATTTCTAATATGGTGACTATCAATAGAAGTAACTCACAAAAGCAAAAGCTCTTCAGAGTCTTACTTTTAAAAGAATGTCAAAGGGGTCCTGAGACCAAAGCTTTTAGAATGTTTACTGTAGAATAAATTGGTGACGGTCAAGGAAAGATCCTACTTCACTCCACGATCCTGTCTGTGATAGCTCTACCCTCTGCCTTGGGCAGACACAGTGACTTGGTTTTTGTCTTTGAGAGACAAAGGGTTTGGAGTCAGCCGGAGTGCCTGGCAGAGTGGACAGAGGCCTGGGTCTTGAGTGAGGTCTCCTGGAGGATGAAGGTGGGGCTGCTCCCCTGGTAGACGGGGCCTTCCTCAGGCACTGCCAGGGCCTCCTTGTCTCTGCTGCCCTTCAGCATCCCATTGTTCATCTTCTCCGGGAACACTGTGGTGTCCTCAGAGAGGTCCTGGGGACACACAGAGCACAGGGAGTGGAATGGGGAGCAAGGCACAAAGGGCTGCAGAAGTGACTCAAGCAGAAAGGTGCCAGACCCTGCTTGACTCCAGCTAGAAGGGACAGCAGCACGAGGAGGGGGGAGGAGAGGAAAGGCCAGCACACCGTCGCCTCGCTGTGCCCAGACCCTGCTGCAGGATGGGCCAGGCTCGGGCAAATCATCACAGAAAGGGGTGCTGGGTGGGGGCAGAAAGCAAAGGGATGGAAGGGAACCTAGAAGGTCTGGGGGACAGTCTGGGGGGGAAGGAAGGGGCAATCTGGACAACATAGGTGCTACCTGGCTGCAGCTTTTGCAGTGAAGCCACTTCTGACAGGACACAGGCAGGAGGGCAAGGAGTCTTGGCAACATCGGGTAAATGGTCCGAGGGTTCAGGGTCCGGCCCCGCATTCCTCCTGAAGGCAAAGGAACCTCTGAGTCTCTTACGGTGTGGCTGGTGCATACCCAGCAAGCATCCAACCACAGGTCCCCATGCCCCGGCCCCTAAAGACCCACCGCAGTCCCTGCTTCAATGATGAGAACCCCCAGGAGTGAATATCTATCTCCTCTTGGTTGAGCCTGGGTTTCCCACTCCTCCCACCCCAGGCTGGAGGTGGGGAGCAGGGGTTGGGGGGCACATATGATTGGGCACTCTCCTTCTCTGGGGGTCTTGCCTCCCCAGCCTCAAGTTGGGAGAGGAACCCCCCACCACAACACAGCAAGGGGTCAGCTGCTGAACAGTGAAACAAAGGACAAGGGACAAAGGACAAACCACCTCAACTTCCTAGGCCAGGAGCAGCAGGACTCTTAGTAACTGACAGGAGCTATTGAGAGACGGAAGAGCTAACCACCAGCCATCGGTGAGATATTAGTGGGGACAGAAGCAGGAACTAAGGACCAGTGCCATTGAGTAAGCTGAGAAGTGTGACGGGGCAAAGGTGACTGAGGGGTTTTTTTAATGTGAAAATAAATTATTAAAAATTATTATCTAGTTGTCAGAATGGAAATAATCCTCCACATTAAGGATCCCGGAAGGAGAAAAATAGTTGAGTAAATGAGGCTGGCCTAAATGACAACAGGGGGTCAGAACCTCTGGCTGGAAATAGACTTGGTGCCACACATACCAGAAACCACAGCTAACTGCATGGTGGCTGGCAGAGCCCCTGGAGCTCCGGTGAAAATACAGGTACTCTCACTCTCTAAAGATGCACACTTTGAATAGGGCTTGGGGAGGGAGCCAGCCATAACTGATGCATCCATGAGAGGTGAATATAAAACCGTCAAGGTCTGATCCGCTCTGAGAAGCGCAGTAGCATAAACCAGAATATGGTTAAAGCTCAGCTATAACTGCTGACGTGTGGGCATGTGCCAAGCCTGCTGGGATGAGCGACATCTCATTGCAAGAAGCCATTGGCCCCGACACTGGGAGAGCTGCCAGATGTGGGATGTGCCAATCAGCAGAGTTCCTCTTCCTCCTCACACCAAGGCTGGTTGAACGTGCCTCACAAACACAGTTGTAATACTCCACCAACAGGCCAAGGAAGGGAGGCTCCCTTTTGACCGGTCTCACCAAGTGCCTATGGGCAACAACGTGCCGCCGCCACTATTTCCCTGAACAAAAGGGCAGACCAGGACAGACCTATTTTGCTTTTGGAAGGTTGTCGTAAAAATATACTATTGACCCAGGCAGGTGGGCTCTTCATGTATTACTATTAGTTGAATATCTACTTGTACCTTAGAAAGATGGAACTCTACATGAGGGGAAACAGGTATTATTAAAAACTTATGAAATTCTAGGCTATATTTTGATAACTACAGGACCCAGGGTTAATATTCATGGAGTTCCTGTTATGTGTGAGCTATGGGTGGAGTTGAGGTACTTCTTAGCTCTTTTGAAAGGCAGTGTCACTTTGTAGAAGAGATCTTGATATTGCAAATCCTCCCAAGAAACCAGCTGTTAGAAACACTAGCAGTGAAATGATGGGGTGTGCTATCCATGGCATGCTTATTAAGACCTAGAATGGAAAAGAGCTGGTCTCACACATATTAAGGGAAGCCAGGGCCATCAGCAACTTCCCAGAAATAGTAAACAGTAAAAAATCCTGTCGATCATTATATGTTGGTTCTCCTACAGCCCTTTTAAGGAGGAGAAAAGTGTTCTTTCCAGCTTAAAAAGACACAGAGTTTAGAAAGCTTTCTGCTGAACCACTTTTATAGGAGGATTTTTTTTTCCTTTAAAGCATTGCAAAGATGATCTTTGTGCAAGGTCAGAACTAGAATTGTCCAAAAGCTGCCCACAAAGACTAAATTGACAAAGCACCTATGTTGAAATATCCCCTCTGGCTTTGGCAGAATCTTCCCCATTTAAATGCATATCCTTAATCAGGGAGATCATCTAATTTGAAACAATTTCGGGCTCTTCCTGAATTGCAAAACTGGGAAAGAAGATGGCTCTGATCTTGATAGAAGGGTATGAATGGGGTTGACCAGTTCTCCCATAGCCTTTATATATATATATATATATATATATATATATATATATATATATATATATATATTTTCCCCCCAATTTAATGTGGTCCTGGATAATTGTCTTGTTATTTAGTGCAATTATTACTATTCTTACAGAGCTTTTGTTCAATTTGTGCTCAGTTATGGCAACTATGCAAGTTATAGAAGGAATTTCTCCAGAGACATTCTAAACAAACATGAAGAAATGGAACAGGAAAGAGAAAATGTGGGTTTTTAAAATATACTGGACCAACGGCTGAAGAAATTACCTGCCTTATAGGACTCCTGTATGTGTGACATGTTTTCTATGAAAAATTGTTGGACTTTCTTTTCTGACAACATGGTGGGCTGGATGTGTAGAGGAATCCTTCTCATACAGAACACTCAAAATGATGGATAAAATATTAAAAACATATTATTAAATGCATTGTTGGGCTAACAGAAAGATAAGGGGAAAGAATAATAGAAGGAATGAAAAAGAAGCATAAAACCAGAAATGGTAAGCCAGCACAGAGGCCAGTGTTGCTCTAGCAATATCTGCAGATCCCTGGTACCCAGGGTCAGGGTTTTAACAGACCAGAGTTGGGGGCCAAAGACAAAGCCTAAGGCCCCTACAAAATAGGATATTGGATCAGAGACCCTGCCATAAAGTGGGGATCCCAAAAGGCAACACACTCAGTATATAAAAGAGAGAAAAGGATACGTGTCCAAATAGGTCTTGACCCAGGGTGGGAGTGAGGGGAGTCTTTTAGAAATTTCTAAGCCCTTAAACTTTTTTTGGGGAAAAGGCAAAAATCTCAAGTGGTCTTGATTTCGTAGTGTTTCTAGGCATGAGTGAATACAATTCTTCTCTGGAAGAACATGCTTTAAATCCAGGCTTTGAAGGATTCCCATGGATAAAATTCTAAGAAACTTTAAGATTCATAGCAAATAATTCTAAAAATCAGAAGGAAATACGCCACATAAATAAGCAATAGCAGAAACAGTAAACTGTAAACTCACACTTGAAGTGACTTCAGATATTGTCATTTTTGGGGACAAAATATACATTAAATATATTTAATATGTTTAAAGAAATAAAGAGTAATTTGAAAAGACAATGCAGAAACAAGAGCTATCAAACATGACCAAGTAGAATCGGAGAAAAATTACAATTTCTAGAAATTAAAAGTATAATATTTTCATTAGAAACCCAGTGGAAGATTAGAAATTGCTAAAAACAGAAACTAGAAAATCAGAAAATAGATCTCAAGAAATTACTCAGAATTCAGTACATATGAACAAAGAGATAGAAAATGGAAAAAGAAGAATATAATATAGGACAATATCTTCATGACCCTGGAATAAGGAAATATTTCTTTTTTTTTTTAATTTTTTATTTTATTTTATTAATTTGTTTTTGTTACAGATGTTTCTCCTTTTTCCCCCCATTGACACCCTCCTCCCCAAGGGAAATATTTCTTATAGAAGATACAAATAGCACTAATCCTAAAGGAAAAGATTGATAAATTATCCTACATAAAATTAGGAACATCGGCCCTGGCTGGTGTGGCTCAGTTGGTTGGAATGTCATCCCATATCTCTAAAGGTTTCTAATTAGATTTCCGATCAGGGCACATACCTAGGTTACAGGTTCGATCCCCAGTCAGGATGGGCATGGGAAGGCAACTGATTGAAGTTTCTCTCTCATCTCTCTCTCTCTATTTCTCTTCCCCCCCTTAATTCCCCTCTCTCTAAAATCAATAAGCATGGCCCACCCAGTGTGGCACAATGGATTGAGTGCCGTCCCACGGACTGAGAGGTCCTGGTTCGATTCCCAGTCAGTACACATGCCTGGGTTGTAGGCTTGATCCCCAGTAGGGGGTGTTCAGGAGGCAGTCAATCAATGTTTCTCTCTCACATTGATGTTTCTATCTCTCCCTTCCTCTCTTTCTAAAAAAATCAATTATAAATTATAAAAATAAAATAAAATAAACAAGGATGTTGTCCTTGGGTAAGGATTTAAGAAGTCAAGTTCACAGGCTGGGCAAAAATATTTGTAATACATACAATCAAAAGGGCTTGTATCAAAAATATATTTTAAAATCTTCATAGAGCAATAAGAAAATTGTAAATGGGCTAGAGACTTAATCAGGCACCTTTGAAAAAAAGATATCCAAGTGGTCAAAACTGGTCAACTTCAATAGTAATTTGAAATATGCACTTTGGAATCACAGTGAGATAGCATCACACATTAACCAGAATGGTTAGTAAATGTATCTATTAATCCAGCAAGTACACTCCTGGGTTTAACTCCAAATATGAGTGAACAAGTGCATCCAAAGATATATACAAGAATGCTCATAATAGTGTTATCTGTAATAGCCCCAAACTGGAAACTTTTATTCATTCCCTAAGGCTGCTGGAGCTGGGCTTCTGCAAACCATATTTCTATTTGTCGCTGTCACCTTGTGAGGCTCTGCCAGTAGGGGTCACTAGAGGAAGACTGAGAGGCCAGAGGAGAGAAAGGACTTGCTTCTTACTGTTTGCTTTGGACAGCTGGAATATCACCGTGGCAACAGCTTTTTACCCTGGCAGCTGGGCTTTCCCCCCTTCTCAAAACTAGCCTTAATTGTGCCCCTCAGACATGTTGCACCAATTCTTCCTCTGCGGTCTGGGTTCCACCTCCCTTCATGCTAGGCCTCTAACCTTCTGGATTCTAGTGACTCCCCCTTCTTCCCTTTGTTAACCCCAACCCCTCCAGGGGCTACCTTCAGTTGCCACCTCTGTGTTTTCTTTGGCTTTGAGGTCCTTATAATAAGCTCCCTCTGGCTTTTATGTTCCTGACTGAACACACCTAAGATTCAGTTCTTTTGGCGTCTGACCAACCTCCTGACCAGCAATGAATTGAATATCACTCCTCTTTAAACAGGGAATTTCAGGGCTGCAAAATGGTTGATAAGGTTCTCAGATCCTCACAGCCTTGCTTTGGTTGATTGTCAATGGCTTCTTGACATGGTTACAGAAATCAACCAGAGCCAAAGACAACAGAGCATCCTGGGTGTCTACTGCTGTGGCTACCTCCTAGGAGGACAACTAGGGTCACATCAACCTTTGGGAACACTGGCTGGACTTTTTTTTCTCCTGTGAATGGGAAAGTGGTGTCTTTCTTAAAGTCTTCACTGCCCTTCTCAGATAAGTTGCTGAGGAAACTGAATTTGAGAACAGCAAACCCCAGAGACACCATGCTGTTACTATGGCCACCACTGTGTATTTAATAATGTCATTGCTAGGGCTGATTCTTTAACCAGAGTGTAAACATGTGTGCAGAGCTTGCCCAACAAAGGAACAAAACATTTGTGCAACTTGTACGCAAAACAACGTCAGCTAAGACCTTGATGGGCCAGGATCTTTCAGTGTTCTTTCCCCATCACAAATGATTAGAAACCCAGGCCATCCCGCTGCCCCCCAGAAATTCCTCTTGGTATGTAATTATCTTAACCCATTAAGTACACATCTCCATAGTAACCACCATTTGAAATCTGTGTCTAAAGAAAGCAGAACACAAGTTGCTTATTCAAACATCTATTTTTATTTTTAAGCCAGAATATTCTCATGAGGCTTTCCTAATGTATATATTCTATATTGTGTCAATCTTTGGTCTGCCCAAAGGCAATATCCAACATCTTGGGATCTCAGCTCCTGACCTTAAATGCAATTCCCCTCACATCAGCTACATACTCCTAGGGTCATGCCCTTTACCATCTCCAAAATCTCTCTTTCAAGCATTCTGATTTGGTATTTTCTCCATTCTTCTATCTCACTTACACTAGTGTTTGCAGTCCAATATTTCTCCAGTCCTGCTAATGTGCCTCTCTTAAATGGCCGGGAATGTTCTTCCGTTGTTAAGCCTCTCCCAGATAAGGTTCAAGTTTCTCTTCCAGGAATCCCCAAAGAGCTCCTCTCTGTGCCTGTGCTGGTGGGTACCTGGAAAGCAAAGAAATGAACTCTGCCCCTTGGTGAGGAGCCCAGCCAGACCCTGGCAGCAGTTCTGAGAGCCATATTCTTCATTAGTGGGTGCTCCCTTGATGCATCAAGCTCCCTCCACCTTGCTTTTAGCAAACCTCTTCTTTTGAATCTGTTTCACCTCCTCTCTCCATTTCTATCTTTGAAAGGGGGGCAAGAACCCCTTTGCTGGTGACACTGAAACCTGATTCATTTACCACCTCTGTTTTACAAACCATCTTCCCTCTGGTCCTTACTTCCTCTTTACTTATCCCAGATTCCACGTTTATTATCATTGTTCCTCTGCAAACACCCTTATCCCTCCCCTTCCCACCCCACTGTTTTTGCTTGACAACTTCTTGACCCTGTACTCTCACTGTCTTCCATTCTAGGCCTTGCCTGAGCACGCAACTGTGCTCACTGGCCTCCTTTGAAATTCTCACCGTAAATCTCAGATGGGTGCTTAACATCCTGTAGCAATCTTCCCACATTCTAACACATTTAGTTTCCACTTGCCTTCACCAGCTTCCCTTCAGCACACACTTCGTGGAGAAAACAAGAGCAATTGGGCAGGAACACCTCCACCATTATACCAGCTGCCACACCTACCCATGTCCCAGCTGTGTGCCCAGGCTCGCAATGGATGAGGCTTTCCTCTACATGGGCCAGAATCCCACCCACTCTTGCCCTTCTGAAGAGCCTCACTCTTAAAATGATTCCCTCTGCCTCCTTCTGTATCCTTAGCTTTTCTCTCACCACTGGTTATTTCTCCCATTAATATCAGCATACAAACACTCTCTAGTAGAATATCTCCCATTAAAAAAAAGTTTCCTTGCCCTGGCTGGTTTGGCTCAGCAGTTAGAGCATCGGCCTGCGGACCAATGAGTTGCGGGTTCAATTCCAGTCAAGGACATGTACCTCGGTTGCATTTCGTCCCCAACCCTGGTCAGGGTCATGTAGGAGGCAACCAGTCGATGTCTGTCTCTGTCTCTCTGTCTCTGTCTCTCTTTCTCCCTCCCTCTGTCCCTCCCACTCTATCTGAAGATGGATGGAAAAATATCCATGAGTGAGGATCAAAAAAAAAAAAAAAAGGAAAGTTTCCTTGACCCCAGATCTCCATTCACTACCACATTTCTCTGCCCCACTGCATAGCACAACTTCAAAAACAAAACTCTCTCCACTGTTTTTCCTCACTCACTCACTCCAACCAGGTGTCTTTCAACACCTCACCTAGAAAACTGGGCTTCAAGCTCATTGATAGCCTCCCTTTTGCCAAACCTGATGTTCATTTTTATGGCCTCATCTTAGTGTTTTGTTTTGTTTTAAGCATCATTTGACACTTGTGGCAACTCTGTCCTTGAAATACTTCTCTAGGTTCCCTAACCAACTGTTTCCTTGTCTTCTTCCAGGCTCCTCCTCTTTTACGTCTAATGTAAAAGTAGCGTGGAGAAATTAGCAAGGCAAAAATCACGACAAGCATAGTCAAAAGGCAAATGACAAAATGGACAACAGTTGTAAAGGAAAAAACTCTTACGCAGGGCAAAACCCAGCTCTTCCCTACTGTGCCTTTTCCTCCTGTGTGTCTCCTTTACCTTTCCAGAGAACACTTCACTTCTGACACTTCTGGTCACCAAGTATGTGGGGTTCTCCCCACAATAATAAGCAATCTCCAACACCAGCTGGGTGTCCTACAATTTTACTCAATTCTGACACTGTCTACCCAGAGACAGCATCAGACCTCACAGGTAGGGGCTCAGTGCCACAAGACTGCTCCCCACCCCCACTTCAGATGCCAGTCGCAAGTTTGGGTTATCACCTGTGCGTCTGAACAACTGGCTCTAGACCCCCTCTTCAGGCTTGATTCATTTGCTAGAGCGGCTCACAGGACTCAGGGGAACACTTATTTATGTTTACTTGTTTATTTTAGGATATGATTGAGGATACAGATGAAGAGATACAAAGGACGAGGTCTGGGAGGGTCTGAACTGTGGAGTGGGGATGTGTCACCCTCCTGGTGTGGTTCGCCAGCCTGGAAGCTCTTCAAACTCCATACTATTGGGGTTTTATGGAGGTTTCCTCATGAAGGCATGATTGGTCATTAACTCCATGTCCAGCCCCTCTCCCCCTCTGGAGGATGAAAGGTGGGGCTGAAAATTCCAAGTGTCTAATCATGGCTTGCTCTTTGTGGTGACCAGCCCCCATCCAGGAGCTCACCCAGAGTCACCTGCTGGAACAAAAGATGCTCCTAGTGCTCTTATTCTTTAAGAATTTGCAAGGATTTTAGGAGCTCTGTGCCAGGAACCAGGGGCAGAGACCAATATATGGTAAGTCCTCACCTAACCTCGTCAATAGGCTTTGCTACCTTAAGTGAAACAATGTATAATGAAACCAGTTTTACCATAGACTAGTTGATGTAAATAAGAGTTAATACTTACCTGGCAGGGGAGATACCATGATCACAAAAGTGGTTTTCCCAGGGCGAGGCTTATCCATTGCACTCCGGATGTGCTGACCCCTGTGATTTCCCCAAATGTGGGAAACTCGACTACATACTTTGTGGTAGTGGGGGACAGTGTTCGTGCTCTCCCTTAAAAAAAAAAAAAAAAAACAGCCCTGGCCGGTTTGGCTCAGCGGTTAGAGCGTTGGCCCACGGACCAGAGAGTCGTGAGTTCAGTTCCCGCTAAGGGCATGTACCTCGGTTGCAGTTTGTCCTCGGCCCGGTTGGGGTCTTGTGGGTGGCAACCACTCAGTGTGTCTCTCTCATGTTGATGTCTCTCTCTCTCTCTTCCTCCCTCTCTCCCTCCTGCTCTATCTGAAGATAAATGCAAAAATGTCCTTGGGTGAGGATAAGAAAAGAAAAGAAAATGAGATTTATTCTCTTAATTTGTCTGTTCTTGGGTGTGGTCAGCAAATGGCACTAATTAAATTTCTGCTATCTCCCTCCCTGAGTAGGGTGATTTAAGCTATTTACCCTCTGGTTGGGGAGGAAAAGTGGAAACCCTTTACTCTTAAGTGTCCTTGGTTTAGGGAAGATAGAATGTATTAGGTAGCTGCAAACTGCTGTTTAACTATCTGTCTCAGTTTCCCTATTCCGCTTGTCCTGGAATTTTCCTAGCTTCTTACTATCTTATAACAATACATTTTTGCCCTGGCTGGTGTGGCTCTGTTGGTTGTGTTGTAGGTGGCTAGAACAGCCCCAGGTGTTAGACCGGTGGGGTCAGACCGGACCTGGGTTCAGCAACCTTGGTACTTGAGTTCTGGCTAGGAAAGAATTCAGAACCAAGACTCAAGCTATAAGAGAATATTTATTTGGAAAATCACAGAGGTAGAAGAAGAAATTTGTAGAAGAAATGAGCTTAGGAAACAAGTTATAGAGATAAAGGAAAGGTCCAAACCATATGACCAGTGACATGCTAGGGGAGGAAAGGCCAGCCTGGGGCAAGGTCCCACCCTACAATTGTTTTTTGCTAGGCACCCAGGACTTTCCAGCCTGGTGACCTTCTGTACCTGGCCCATTGTCTTTGCTCTGCTCATGTCTGTCTAACTGCCTACCACAGTTGGAGCATCATCTCTTACACAGAAGGGTCTCAGGTTTGATTCCTGGTCAGGGCACATACCTAGGTTGTGGGTTCAATCCCTGGTTGGGGCATGTGTTGGAGGCAGCCGATCCATGTTTCTCTCTCACATCGATGGTTCTCTCTCCCTCTTTCTCTCCTTTTCTCTCTCTAAGATCAATGAACACAATGTCCTTGGGTGAGGATTAAAAATAAATAAATAAATATAAAGAATTCTCTTTATCCTATAAATGAATAAGAAAAAGACCAACAACCCAATAAAAAATGGAGAAATGATATGAACAGACAAATCTCAGAAAAGGGTTACAAATACCCTTTAACAAACAAAATGATAAACAAACTTGTTAATAATAAAGAGAAATAAAGATAAAAACTACACTGAAATACCATTTTCAATGATCATATTGATAAAAATTCAAGTTTGACAACATGCCATGTGGGAAAACAGGTCTCATATATTGCTATGACATTAATATCAAAAGATCTCTGAGACTGATTTTTAAACGGATAAAAAAGTACAAACCAGCATGTCTATTATGTTCCCAGAACATACATAGATGATTTGTTTGTATTTGCATAAGGATGGACATACACACACACACCCCCCAATGAAAAGCGATGACTTGGAGTGGTAACTGGATTGGATGGGAAAAAGGAGAAAGTGAGTCTTTTAAGTTATATGGTTTTTGGACCATATGAATGTATTACTTATTTTTTAGAAAGAGAAACAAAGAACTATGGTCCAAAGAGTTTCTTGGTGAAAATTTTCTGTTGATTTAAGGAACACAGAAAAATGTGTTTCATCTTCAGAGGAAGTTAGGGAATTATTATAAGCAGGATGTGTGGATCCTGAGTTGCACTTGAGTCCTGTACCATTCAGATGACCACACTGTCCTGAAGGACGTTTATGATGACAGGCAAAAGCATCACCAGGCATGTGTTGATCTGTTTGAAAACTCTACATTGGATCCATGACTTGGCTGTGTATGGACTCAGATTTTTACCAGGGCACCAGCTGTCACTGTTATCTGCTTTAACCACCACCTTCACCAGAAACATTGGCATCAATTGGATATCTTTAGTGCTAGAAAGAAAATACCCAAATCAAATACCCAAAAAAATAACTAATTTTACCTTTTGCAACAGCATGGATGGACCTGGAAAGTATTATATTAAGTGAAATAAGCCAGTCAGAAAAAGACAAGTACCATATGATTTCACTTATATGTGGAATCTAATGAACAAAATAAACTAACAAACAAGGTGGAGACAGACTCATGGTTACAGAGAACAGACTGACAGCTGTCAGAGGGGAGGGGGCTGGGGACTGGGTGAGAAGGGTGACTGGATTAAGCAAAAAAAGCACACAAAACCTCATGGACACAGACAACAGTATGATGATTGCCAGAAGGAAAGGGGGATGAGGAGAGTTAGAAGAAGGTAAAGGGGGGATAAATGGTGATGGAAGGAGACTTGACTTTGGGTGGTAAACACACAATACAATATAAAGATGATTAGATATCTGAAACCTGTATAATTTTATTAACCAATGTCACCCCAATAAAGTCAATTAAAAAAATAACTAACATCATTAGTCATTAGGGAAATGCAAATCAATACTGTTTCACATCTACTAGGATGATCATAATTACAAATAATTAAGAAAAATAGCCCTGGCCAGTTTGGCTCAGCGGTTAGAGTATCAGCCTGCGGTCCAGAGAGACCTGGGTTCGGTTCCCGCTAAGGGCATGTACCTCGGTTGCAGTTTGTCCCCGGGCCCCTGGTTGGGTCGTGCGGGAGGCAGCCACTCGATGTGTCCCTTTCACGTCGATGTTTCTCTCTCTCTCTCTCTTCCTCTCTCTCCCTCCCACTCAATCTGAACAAAAAATGGAAAATGTCCTCGGGTGAGGATTAAAAAAAAAAAAAAAAGAAAAATAATAATTAAGAAAATAAGTGTTGGTGAGGAAGTGGAGAAATTGCAACCTTCATACATTGCTAGCAGACCATATTCAGGGCCATAAAATAAATTAATAAAATTTAAAAAATTGAAACCATACAAAATATGTAAAATAGTGCAGCCATTCAAAAACTTAAACATAGAATTATGATATAACTCAACAATTTCTCCCTTGGTATGTACCCAAAAGAATCGCAAACAAGCCTGGCTGGTGTGGCTCAGTTGTTGAGCGTCGACCCATGCACCAAGAGGTTGCCGGTTCGATTCCTGGTCAGGGCACATGCCCAGGTTGTAGGCCTGATCCCCAGTGGGGGGCATGCAGGAGACGGCCAATTGATGTTCTCTCTCATCAATGTTTCTATCTCTGTCTCCCTCCCCCTTCCCCTCTCTTTAAAAATCAATAAAGTAAAAAAAAAATTAGGGGAAAAAAAAGAAAGAATTGCAAACAAGCCCTGGCTGGTTTTGCTCAGTGGTTAGAGCATCGGCCCATGAACCAAAGGGTTGTGGGTTCGATTCCCAGTCAAGGGCATGTACCTGGGTTGCAGGTTCGATCCCCAGCCCTAGTCAGGGTCATGCAGAAGGCAACCAATCAATCTGTCTCTCTCACATCAATGTTTCTCCCTCCTTCTCCCCCTTCCCTCCCTTCCACTCTATCTAAAAATCAGTGGAAAAATATTTTCAGGTGAGGATTAAACAAACAAACAAAAATTGCAAACAAGTGTTCAAATGAAAACGTGTACATGAATGTTCATAGCAGCTCTATTCATAACCAAAAAGTGGAAACAATTGATGAATGGATAAACAAAAGGTGGTACATCCACACAATGGAATGTTATTTGGCAATAACAAGGAATGAAGTACCAATATATCCTACAACATGAATGAATCTGGCAAACATTACGCTCAATGAAAGAAGCCAGACACAAAAGGCCACGTATTGTATGATTCTATTTATATGTTCCCAGTATTAACTACACTGAAGCCATACAGAAAATGCAGACCACTTCACCACCTCAGATGTTGAATATATACCCAGTCAGGGTGAGCTGAGCAGACCTACATTCAGGAAAGAGACTCTGTTGTGAAATTTTTACTGCGGACAAGGTGGGGCAGGGGCATGCCTTGGCCCAGCGTCCCTCCTTGCCGCATTTAAAGCAGGGACCGGTTGGTGGCTTCTGGCCCTTGCCGCTAGGAGTCTGCCTATTATCAATGGAGCCCTGGATGGCTGTGGCCAGCATTTGATATTTGACCTGGTCTCTTTTCGGTTTTTCTAATTTTGTCTCATCTCAGTTGTTTAAAACCTTGCAGGTGGCACTCAGAAGGTCCTTCTGTGGGGTTTGAGGGCCATCTTCTAGCCTTTGTAATTTTTGTTTAATATCGGGAGCTGAATGGGAGATGAAATGCATGTTGAGGAAAAATAGGCCTTCACTTGAAGTGGGGTTCAGGGTGGTGTATCTTTGAGGGGCCTCTGTTAGGTGGGAGAGGAAAAGGGCAGGATTTTTTTTAATAGCCCTTTAAAAAAAATTTTTTTTCTTTATTGATTTGAGAGGGGAAGGGAGAGGGAGGGAGAGAGAGATAGAAACATCAACAAGAGAGAACATCGATTGGCTGCCTCCTGGATGCCCCCCACTGGGGATCTGGCCCACAACCTGGGCATGTGCCCTGACCAGGAATCGAACTGGTGACCTCTTGGTGCATGGGTCGACGCTCAACCACTGAACCACACCGGCCGGGCAGAGGCAGGATTTTCATCGGGACCTTGAGTAATTTCTTTGAGTTTTTCATAGGTAACTGCCTTGTGGGCTGTCTCGAGAAGACCTGCTAAGAGGCAGGCCACCATGTGAGCCAGGTGTGGGCAGCCTGGAGAATCTATCTGGTACTCCCACTTGGGGTCCCTCCTTGGGACTGCCTCCTCCCCCTCTGGATCATGGGCATCTGCGTGATGTAACTCCTCAGCGTGGGCTTGGGTGGCTTGCCAGACACGTTCCCTCTCCTCAGGGGACAGGGTAGAGGTGATTACAATGCAAACATCATGCCATGTGAGATCATAAGACTGTGTTAGATATTCAAATTCCTTAGTACAGGTGGCAGGGTCAGCAGAAAGGGACCCTAGGCACTTCTCGATTTGTGAGAGATCAGACATGGAAAAAAGAAAGTGAACCCGGACTGGATATTCTGCTCCCTGGAGAGGCAGGGCCACAACCCGAGAGCAGCTATTAGGAGAGGAAAAGGGAGGTCTCGGGTTAGGGGGTCTCCTCGTCTGGGACTTCAGGGGCCAAGGGAGGGGACTGCCAGTCTGCCTGAATCAGTGGATCAGGTGAGTCAGTGACAGGCTGAAGGGGAGCATGGGGTGGGGGAAGGTCATTGGTCTCCTGGGTCAAAGATTCAGAGTCAGAGGAGTTAGGAGTAGGGCGTTTAGAATATAAGAGGAATATTTAGTAGGTAGAATAGGATTGGCCCAGCGATGGTCGGGATTGAAGGGTGAAGAAGGCCTGAACATAAGGAATCTCTGACCACTTTCCCTTGCGGTGATAAAAGTTACCTAGATTACACAAAGTGTTGAGATCAAAAGTTCAATGTTCAGGCCACTGGGAGCCACTATCTAATTTGTATTGTGGCCAGGCGATATTACAATAGAAGAGGAGACGTTTGGGTTTAATGTCCCCCATGAGTCTGAGCTGGTCAAGGGTTTTAAGGAGACAGCCCAATGGGGTGGTTTTTGGTGGGACAGACTGGGTGTTGCCCATGGCGAATTTCTGAGAGGGGCGAGTGACAAGCCACAAAGGAAACAGCAGCTGCCTGACAGGCATCCCCGGCCGGGTGTGGAGTACAGTGGGGTTATGAGGGAGCCCCTCTGAACCTGGCATCCCCATTTAGAGGGATCCCAGGCCAAAAGGCTGAGGGGTCTCCTGGACTAGAGCTAGGACTTTGGGTCGAGAGAGGCAGACAGAGAGAGACAGAAACAGAAGACCCGAGAGAGAGTGGCAGGTCACTTACCCCTAGACAATCGGCCACTGGTGGTCAGCAACGGAAGGGAAAGACTAGTGTCTGGCATCCTCCCTGGCTGGCTCAGGAGGGCCCACAGGGCCGAGGAGAGGCACAGCTGCCAGCCACCAGAACACCCGGTGGGATTCGGAGGTTAGCCCAGGACGAGCTTCCGCTGCCTGTTGCTCTCTGAGTAGCACACCTGAGGTGTCCGTGGCCGGGTCGCTGCCTCCGGGTTTCAGCACCAAATGTTAGATTGCTGAGGGAGCAATGCACGAAGCCAGAGTGATGCAGGAGCAGAACTGTATTCAGGGCATCTGCAAAGCAGACGGGCTGAGTCCAAACTGGTGTCAGCCCCCAACTGTCTGGGGCTTGCTGCTTATATAGAGTTTTGGGTGAGCTTTTTTGTGGGTTTCTCAGGGCGTGTGAAGGAACAAAGGCCAGGCAAACAAGATGTCAGTTGCTCAACTGTAATGGACCAGTGGGGAATGTGTGGTGAGACAAGATGAACAAAATGTTCTGTTAAACAAGAACAAGGAAAGGCCATATCTACAGAGGCATTCCTGTGGCAGGGTGCTCTCTGGCCTAACAGCCGGCACGACTGGGTTCTGGTGAAGGCCCTCTTCTGGGTTGCAAACTGCCATCTTCTCGTTGTAGTCTCACATGGCGGAAAGAGTGCAAGAGAGCTGTCTGGGATCCCTTTACTAAGGGCACTAATCTCCTTCATGAAGGCTTTGACCCAAGTGCAAAGGCAATTCAATGGGGAAATGATAGTCTTTTCAACAATACTAGTAGAATAACTGGACATCCATTTGCAAAAAAAATGGACCTCAAAAGAAAAAAAAAACCCTAAAAAAACGAATCACCACCCATACTTCACACCTTATACAAATTTAAATATAACATCTAAAACTATAAAAACTTTAAAACACAGGAGGAAATCTGTGTGATACGGAGTTAGGCAACAATTTCTAAGAAATTACACTGTTACTGGACCTGGACCGGGACCAGGCCTGGGCGGTGTGTGTGGATTCTTGATTCATGCAGGAAAGATTTCACAGCATGAGTTCAGGTGATTTTGAGAGCACTTTTATTGAAGTTGGGAACAGTGAAACAAGGAAGGGCTTAGGATAGAAGAAGCAACGGGAGAGCCTGGGCGGGGCTGCTTTGGCTCTCTAGAAATCAGCGGTTCTCAACCTGTGGGTCGCGACCCCTTTGGGGGTTGAACGACCCTTTCACAGGGGTCGCCTAAGACCATCGGAAAACACATATTTCCGATGGCAATTCATAACAGTAGCAAAATTACAGTTATGAAGTAGCAACAAAAATAATTTTATGGTTGGGGGTCACCACAACATGAGGAACTGTATTAAAGGGTTGGGGCATTAGGAAGGTTGAGAACCACTGTGTTAGAGGAAGGAAATGAACCAAGGCGGGGCTGCTATTGGTTCACTGGAAAGTCAGAGAAAAGGGGCCTTGGAGACAGGTTCAGGGATTTCGCTGCCCACTGTTCCCCTGGTTGCAAGTCCTATGGAGGCCCTCAGAGTTTAAAAAAAAAAAAGTTATGAACTGAGAGAAGGGCACTGGTACACCCTCCCAGGAGTGCACCTGCATCCTTTGTTTTGAAGGCTTTTATTTGTCTTCTGCAGGTGGGAATCATTGGGGAGATCTCAGGGGAGGGTCTCAGCAGAATATTCATCAACTTTCCAGGTGAGTTCTTTAATATGTTGATGTACCAAAATGAGCACAGAGGGACTAGGGTAATTTTCTGGTCAGTTTCACCTTCAAAGAATGTCACAAAGAAGAGGGTCTGTCCCAGCACCGTCTGGAATGTGTAAGCTATTTGTTCCTAAGGGTCCTTGTTTAGAGAAGATAAGACTTGGGTTTATTACCCGGCTGTAAATTGCTGGACCAGTTTGTTCGGCTATCTGTCTCAGTTTTCCCATTCCACTTGCCAAGAAATTTTCCTAGCTTCTAACTAACCTGCCTCAACACTAAAAGCATAAGCTATAAAAGAAAACTTAACAAACCAGATTTCACCAAAATGTAAAACTTTTACTCTGTGAAAGACACTCTTAAGAGAATAAAAAGAAAATTAACAGATGGGAAGAAAATATTTACAGATCACATATCAGACAAAGAACTTATATCCAAGATACATAAAAAACTCTTAAAACTCAATGAAAAGAAATATAATAAGTGGACAAAGATTTGAACTGACACTTCGCCAAAGAAGTCATATGGATGGCAAACAAGTACATTAAAAAATGCTCAACATCATTAGTCATTAGGAAATTGCAAATCAAAGCCACAATTATATACCACTTAACACTCACTGAGATGGCTATAATCAAAATACAGAACAGTAACAAGTGTTAGTGAGGATGTGGAGAAATTGGAACTCCAATACACTGTTGATGGAAACGTAAGAGGTCACAGATGCTGTGGAAAACAGTTTGGCAGTTTCCTCAAAAAGTTAAATATAGCCCAGCCGGTGTGGCTCACTGGTTGAGCGTTGACCTGTGTACCAAGAGGTTGCTGGTTTGATTCCCGGTCAGGACACATGCCCAGGTTGTGGGCCCAATCCCCAATGGGTGGCATGCAGGAGGCAGCCAATCCATGTTATCTCTCATTGATGTTTCTCTCTCTCTCTCTCTCCCCCTCTCCCTTCCTCTCTCTGTAAAATCAATAAAGAAAAAAAATATATAAAAAAGTTAAATATAGAAATGCCATATGATCGAGCAATTCTACTTCTAGTTGTACACCCAAGAGAACTGAAAATTTATGTTCACACAACTTGTGCACAAAGTTATAGCAGCATTATTCATAATAGCCCAAAGTGAAAACAATCTAAATATTTGCGTGATGAATGGATAAGCAAAATATGGTATGTCCAACACAATAGAATATTATGCAGCCATAAAAAGGAATGAACTATTGATGAATGCTACAACATGGGTAAACCTTGAAAACATTATGTTAAGTGAAAGAAGCTAGACACAAAGTCCACATAATGTATGATATGATTCCATTGACATGATTGTCCAGAAAAGGCAAATCCAAGAGACAAAAAGTAGATTAATTATGGTCAGAGGATGTGGGGTTAAGGGGATTGGAGGTGGAGGGTTCTCTTGTGAGGTATTTTAGTCAGCTGTGACTGCTATAAAATAAATACCATAGACTGGATGACTTAAATGACAGAAATTTATTTCTCACACTTCCAGGGGCTGGAAAATCTAAGATCAAGGTGCTGGCAAGGTAGGTTTCACTCTGAGATCTCTCCTCTTGGCTTGTGGACAGCCACCATCTTGCTGTGTGTTCACATGACTTTTCCTTGGTGTGTGAACAGGGGGAGAAAGAGATCTCTCTCTTATTATTATCATGAGGACACTAATCCCATCAAGAGTGCTGCCTGCAGCACTCCTCCCACGAGCTTCCTGAGGTTTA
Organism: Tadarida brasiliensis; assembly: GCA_030848825.1. Taxonomy (NCBI): domain Eukaryota; kingdom Metazoa; phylum Chordata; class Mammalia; order Chiroptera; family Molossidae; genus Tadarida; species Tadarida brasiliensis. Next base: position 62,496,283 of record CM061270.1, on the reverse strand, counting down.
AGCCTCTACATTCTGTATGTTAGTTATGGCTCCTCCATTTGCTTTCATTTTCCAAAACTGTGTTGACATCTCTTGACCCTTGTCATCATTTTCCCTTCTCTTTAACACTATGGGCTTATGGTCTTTTTATTTCTTTACTGTTATGACAGTGAGAATTTGGGAGGGAATAGATAAATACATATTCAGTGTACTTAGACAAGTTTTTCTTTTATCAAGTCTAAAACATAAATATAGCCTGGCTGGTGTGGCTCAGTGGTTGAGCATCAACCCATGCACCAAGAGGTCGCCGATTCCCAGTCAGGGCACATGCCCAGGTCGTGGGCCTGATCCCCAGTATGGGGCATGCAAGAGGCAGCCAATCAATGCCCTCTCTCATCGATGTTTCTCTCTCTCTCCCTTTTTCTCTCTCTAAAAATAAAGAAAGAAAAATAAATAAAACAAATATAGTTTAGGAAATAGATATTATTTTCTCACATATATATAGTTTATCTCTGGCCAACCTCAGAAAACAACTGTTTACCAGACATGATCCCAGTAAGTATATCCATGCAAGCCATTGGATTTTTGTCTCCCAGAGTGGACACATTTAAGAGAGCTGTCACACAGTTTCAGTCTGGCAGCCAGAATTTCCAACAGCTGCTTGTGCTCTGAGCCAGAGTTCATGGGGGGGTCTACAAATCAGTGGTTTTACACAGGGTTGTGGGAGCGGGGCAGCCTACTAACAGTGGTAAGCTGGTGACTTGGCAAAGGAGATGTGGGTCTGTATATGTCTATAAGCAGCATTCCAGTAGTCACACTTATAATCAGGACCCAGAAATGCCTTTTCACTACTTACATCATAATCATCCCCTTATATAAATGCATAAAAATACTGTTGAAATGGCACTGACTCCCATAGGAATCATTCCTATTCTCTCATTTTTGCTATGGTACCTTTATCTTCAATCCCCAGTGGTCCTTGGAAAGGCAGTAATACTCAAATCTTCCACACGGAGAAAACTTCAGGGTCCCAGGAAGCAGTGGAGCTGGTATTCCCCTCTTCTTTAGATGCCACAGCAGAGCGAAAGAACACTAGGTGGTGGCTTTTAAAGCTTTGGATCACACAAATGTAAGTTGCAGGTTGTAACATATCCTACACACATCTTATTTATTTTTTAAATCCCCACCCCAGGATATTTTTCCATTTATCCTCAGATAAAGTGGGAGAGAGAAAGAGAAAGACATCCATGTGAGAGAGACACATCGACTGGCTGCCTCCCGCACAACCCTGACCAGGGCTGGGGACCAAACTGCAAGCAAGGCTCGTGCCCTTGACTGGAATCAAACCCGAGACTCCTTGGTCCTCGGGCCAACGCTCTAACCGCTGAGCCAAACTGGCCAGGGCACACACATCTTATTTTTTAAAGCATTTTTTAAATGTTTTTATTGATTTTAGAGAGAGAGGAAGGGAGAAGAAGAGAGAAAGAAAAAAACATAGATCGGCTGACTCCTGCACAGGCCCCGACTGGGAATCGAACTAGGCACCTTTTGGTACACAGGACGATGCTCGACCAACTGAGCCACACCAGCTAGGGCCACACATCTTATTTTTAACAAATTTATCATTGTTTATCTTTGCAAGCTGACCCTGAAAATTTAGGTTTTATTTTATAATATAAAACTATGATCTTCTGGGTCATGTACTTTATTGATGGTACATGACAAGATAGGACTCCCTGAGCCCCTCCCCTTCCTCAGGGCTTCTGACTTGGAAACTGTGTTGAGGACAGGAGATTTTCAGTGTGTTGGAGTTAAGTTGGGGCAAGGACTTCCCAGCAGCTGAGGGCCTTTCTCTTTCTCTGGTCCTTTTATTGGGGCTGGTGGCCCAGGGGCTCCTACTTCTTGGAGCCAATTTGAACCATAAGGTCCGCCACCCATTGCTATAGACAAACTCATTGTCATCCCAGGAAATGAGCTTGACAAAGTGGTCATTGAGGTCAATGCCAGCCCCAGCATCGAAGGTGGAAGAGTGGGTTAAAGTCACAGGAGACAACCTGGTCCTCAGTGTAGCCCAGGATGCCTGGGGACCCTTTGATGCCTGTTTCACCACCTTCTTTTTTTTAATCCTCACCTGAGGGTATTTTTCCATTTATCTTCAGATAGAGTGGGAGGGAGGGGGAGAGAGAAAATGGGAGAGAGGGAAACACCGATATGAAAGGGACACATCGACTGACTGCCTCCCACACGACCCTGACCAGGGCTGGGGACGAACCGCAACCGAGGTACGTGTCCTTGACCGGAATTGAACCCGCAACTCTTTGTTCTGGGGTCCGACGCTCTACCGCTGAGCCAAATCAGCCAGGGCTCACCACCTTCTTGATGTCATCATATTTGACAGCTTTCTCCAGATGAGTTAAAATCCATGACCGACACATTGTGGGTAGGGACACAGAAGGCTATGCCAGTGTACTTCCCATTCAGCTCAGGAATGACCTTGCCCACAGCATTTTCAGTACCAGAAACAGGAATGATGTTCTGGGCAGCCCCTCAGCCATCATACCACAGCTTCTCAGAGGGGCCATCATGGTCTTCTGGGTGGCAGTGATTGCATGGACTGTGGTCATGAGTCCCTCCATCATGCCAAAGTTGTCATGGATGACCTTGGCCAGGGGAGCCAGGCAGTTGGTGGTGGAAGAAGCATTGCTGACAATATTGAGAAAGTTGTCATACTTCTCATGGTTCATGCCCATCACCAACATGGGAACATCAGCAGAAGGGACAGAGATGATGAAACTTTTGGCTCCACTCTTCAAGTGAGCCCCAGCTTTCTCCAAGGTATTGAAGACACTAGTGGACTCCACAACATATTCAGCACCAGCATCACCCCATTTGATGTTAGTGGGATCTCCCTCTTAGAAGATGGAGATGGGCTTTCTATTGATGACAAGCTTCCCATTCTCAGCCTTGACTGTGTCATTGACCTCGGCATGGGTGAAATCATACTGGAACATGTAGTTAATGTCAACAAAGGTTCATTGATGACAACAGTGTCCACTTTGCCAGAATTAAAAGCAGCCCTGGTGAACCAGGTGTCCAATATGGCCAAATCCATTTTCTCCAACCTTCACCATCACATCTCAGGTACACGGCTGTCTGTCAAATGGGGAGGAGCAGAGAGACAAACAAGGACTTTCCTGATGGGAGCTATAGAAAATCTTTTGTAGCAATGAAGCAGAATTTTGATTGTTACTTTTAGGCACTACCTCCCTCTTCTTGCTAATGGAACTTTGATTTTGTTAAGTATTGGCTAGCAATGGACTTAAGAAAGATGGGGTGTCCCCCAGTAGGGTTGCCAGATTTAGCAAATAAAAACATAGGAATCCAGTTAAAAATGAATTTTAGACAAACAATGAATAGGCAACCGTATCCCCCAGGTTCCGAGAATGAACTGTGATTGGTTAAGCCAAATTTGGTAATCCATTTCCACCTTGTCAGTGATTGGTTTGTGGGTGGGTTCTGATCAATTTCATCTGAGGAGAAATCTTCTGGGGGCTTCTGGGAAAGATTTTTCTCCCTGATTAAAAACAGAGGCAGCCCGGCTGGTGTGGCTCAGTGGTTGAGCATTGACCCATATACCAAGAGGTCGCCAGTTCGATTACTGGTCAGGGCACATGCCCAGGTTGTGGGCCCAATCCCCATTGGGGGGTATGCAGGAGGAAGTCAATCGATGTTCTCTCTCATCGATGTTTCTATCTCTCCCTCCTTCTTCCTTCCTCTCTCTCTCTAAAATCAATAAAGAAAAAAATACTTAAAAAACAAATAAAATAAAAATAAAAAAACACAGAGACTACAGTCTTCACGGAGAGTCACCGTGGTTTCCTGCTTCAACAGTGCTTGGACGAACTAAGCGTTGGACCCATCCCAGCCAGCCACCCCATCCAGCCTTCCGCCACCTCCTCACAGCGCCTCGGACATCCCCAAGGCCCCCTCCAGCGCCGCACAGCCGCCTCTCCTTAGCCGCCCACCAGGACGGCCACCACGGCCACCTCGTCCACCTCGCAGGTGCACCAGAACTACCGCCAGGACTCGGAGGCTGCCATCAACCGCCAGATCGACCTGGAGCTCTACACTTCCTGCGTCTACCCGTCCATCTCTTACTACTTTGACTGCGATGATGTGGCTTTGAAGAAGTTTGCCAAATATTTCCTTCACCAATCTCATGAGGAGAGGAAACATGCTGAGAACCTGATGAAGCTGCAGGACCAATGCGGTGGCCGCATCTTCCTCCAGGGTATCAAGAAACCAGACCTGACGACTGGGAGAATGGGCTGAATGCAATGGAGTGTGCATTACACTTGGAAAAGAGTGTGAATCAGTCACTACTGGATTTGCACAAACTGGCCACTGACAAAAATGACCCTCACTTGTGTCACTTCATTGAGACGCACTACCTGAATGAGCAGGTGAAATCCATCAAAGAACTGGGTGACCACATAACCAACTTGCGAAGGTTGGGGGCCCCTGAAACTGGAATGACAGTGTATCTCTTTGACAAGCACACCCTGGGAGACAGTGACGAGAGCTAAGCCTTAGGCTGGCGTCCCATAGCCATGGGGTAACTTCCCTGGTCACCAAAGCAGGACGTGCATGTTGGAGTTGCCTTTACATTTTCTATAACTTGTACCAAATCATCCACTTACATCTTTTCGTTTGTACTATTCCTTCAAATAAAGTAATTTGGCACCCCAAAGATTAAAAAATTAAAAAATAAAAACACAGACTAATGTGGGAAATCTCATGCTTCCTGCTTCCTGCTTCCTGCTTCCTGCCTGAAATTATCTCATGGAAGATGTGGTGAAGAGAACAGCAGAAGTCTTTTTGTCACCATGAGAGAGACTTTTTGTCACCATGATAGACTGACCCAGAGCTCTGAAATTGTTAAACTTTTGAAGTAGGCAGCTCTGGAAATTCTGTTCTCCAGACTTCTGAATGCCTCACTGTTTGAGACTCTTTTTAAAAAAAATATGTTTTCTCTCTCTCTCTTTTTTTTTTTTTTTTTTTTTGAGAGAGAGAGAAAGAAGCATCGATTGGCTACCTCCTGCACATCTCCTACTGGGCATGTGCCCTCACCGTGAATCGAACCAAGACCTCAGTTCATGAGACGATGCTCAATCCACTGAGCCACACCAGCCTGGCTGTTTGAGCCTCTTTTAGATGGGTATTCTGTTTATGCTGCTGGAAGCATCCTAAATAATTCAGCTGAAATATTTTGAATCTCATTCAGCAGGTTATAATAGACTCAGTCTCAGCTAAACAACCTTATCCCACCCAGATAAACAAAATTATTTTATTATAACATCACTGGCCTAGTAGTATCGTCTGGGTCTTTCTCAACTTCTCACGAAAGAATTATAGAAACTCTCCCACAGATTTTGGGGTAGGGGAATGGACGGGAGAGTGTTTCTCGCTTCCTAGGTTGGAATAGTTATTTTTATTAACAGTTCTCTATGTCCTCAATGTTACTGACAGCTTCTGAGATCTGAACTGGCTGTATGGGGAAGTGCTAGCCAACTTTATGGAACAGATGGATGCTGTTTCACAATTGTGGGTGTGAGAATGGCAACCTTTAGTTCAGAAGTTGAGCTTGGTGATCCTGAGACATCATTAGCATCAATGGCATCTGTGCTGTCATTTTTTTTTTTTAATTCCGCACCCGAGGATATGTTTCCATTTTATCTTCAGATAGAGTAGGAGAGGGAGAGAGAGAGAGAGAGAGAGAAACATTGACGTGAGAGAGACACATCGACTGGTTGCCTCCCACATGACCCCGACCAGGGCTGGGGACGAACCGCAACTGAGGTACGTGCCCCTGACCAGAATTAAACCCGAGACTCTTTGGTCCATGGGCCAACACTCTAATAGCTAAGCCAAACCAGCCAGGGCTGTGCCGTCATTTTTTATCACATGTAGATACTACCCAGTTTGTTGGTTTTATTTCTAAACATTCTAAAATGGATAAAATTTACCCAATGTGTTAATAGCTACAATTTGTATGTATGGCAAACATTTTTATGTTTAAATAATTTGAATAGATTTTATATGCATTTGGCAAAAACAGAATTCAGACCAGTAAGCTCCCCTTCCATCCTAGTCTCTTTTTTCCTTCTCTAGAAGTAACCATTGTTATAGTTACTTGTATTGTCTTCCAGACTTTTGTATACATGTACAAATATATATACAGTTCCTTTTTAAATACAAATGGTAGAATAGAATACACATTACTCATATCTTGGAGATCCTATGACATCATTACTTTTTCTTTTTTCTTTTTAGAGAGAAGGGAAGAGATAGAAACATCTACGTGATTGGCTGCCTTCTGCACGCCCCCTACTGGAGATCGAACCTGAAACCTCAGGCATGTGCCCTGACCATCAATTGAACTGGGACCTCTCAGTCCATGGGACACACTCAATCCACTGAGCCACACAAGCCAGGCAAACAAACAAGTATTAATGTATTATTTTCATCGTTTTACTACAAAAGATGGCATATTATACATGATTCTACATCTTGCCTTTCTTCTTAATATATTAGAAATGAGAGTTATGTCAATGACTATCATATATTAGTAGATTCAAAATTTTATTGCAGCCCTGGCTGGGTGGCTCCGTTGATTGGGGCATCATCCCATACACCAAAAAGTTGTGGGTTTGATTTCGAGTCAGGGCACATACCTGGGTTGTGGATTCAATCCCTGGTTGGGGGTCTTACAGGAGACAACCAATCCGATGTTTCTCCCATCAATGTTTCTTTCTTTCTCTGTCTCTCTCTGTCTCTCTGTCTCTCTGTCTCTCTCTGTCTCTCTCTCTCTCTGTCTCTCTAAAAATAAAAAATAAAAACATATCCTTGGGTGAAGATTAAAAAAAAAAAATGATGAAGGCTGCATGCTGATTAATGAGTTGCTTTAAAAAAGTTCATTTCAGCCTTGGCCGGTTTAGTACAGCAGTTGGAGTATCCGTCCAGACCAAAGGGTTTTGGTTCAATTCGTCAAGAGCACACTTACCTCAATTCCAGTCAAGGGCACATGTACCTCAATTGCAGGTTCAATCCCCAGTGCAGGAGGCAACCAATCAATGCGTCTCTCTCTCCTTCCCTCCCTCCCACTCTCTCTAAAAAATCAGTGGAAAAATATCCTCGGGTGAGGATTAACAACAACAAAATTTTATTGTGAAATATACATAGAGTATATAAGACATATTTGTCATGCTTAAGGTGACCCTTTATGATATTCCCACCCAGTGAAGAACTAATATCTGCAAAGCCCCTCCCTGATCATATCGTACACCTTCTTCCTTCCAAGTTACCCCTCTCCTGGCTTTTCTTTATGGTTTTACCACTTTTGTATGGGTCCATAAACAATAGAGCTTATTTTTTGTTTTGAGCTTTAACAAGTAGAATCACAGTGTTTTCTTCTATGACTCTCTTTTGTTCAACACTTCAGCTTGTTGATATGTGTGGCTGTGGTTAATTTTTTTGTCATTGCTGCATAGCATTCCTATTAAGAATGTAACACTAGCCCTGGCCGGTTTGGCTCGGAGATTAGAGCATTAGCCCTCGGACCAAAGAGTCGAGGGTTCAATTCCCAGTTGAGGGCACGTACCTCAGTTCTGGGTTCGATCCCCGACCCTGGTTGGGGTCGTGTGGGAGGCAACCAATTGATGTGTCTCTCTGACATCGATGTTTCTCTCTCTCCCCCTTCCTCTCTCCCACCCTATCTAAAAAAAAAAAAAAAAAAAAAATCAATGGAAAAATATCAGGTGAGGATTAAAAAAAAGAACACGAATTTTTATGGACTTTTTGGTTGTCTCCAGTGTGGGGTAATTATGTTGATATGAAAGGGTTTTTTTTGTTTGTTTTTGGGTTTTATTTTATCCTCACCAGAGGACATTTTTTGCATTTATGCATTTATCTTCAGATAGAACAGGTGGGAGAGGTGGGAAGAGAGAGAGAGAAACATATAAGTGAGAGAGACACATCAACTGGTTGCCACCCACACGACCCCAACTGGGGCCGGGGACAAACTACAACCGACGTACGTGCCCTTGGCGGGAACCAAACCCAGGACTCTCTGGTCCGCAGGCCAACACTCTAACTGCTGAGCCAAACCAGCCAGGGCATGCCATGAAAGGTTTTGTACATCTAGTTTTGGGCAACCATTTCCACAGAGTGGTCAATGAACCCCTTAGGGTTCCCTGGGACCTTATCAAGGACCTTATTTATCACTGAAGTCAAAACTATTTTCTTCTATGATAATACTACAATGTAATGTGCTCTTTTCACTCTGTGGGCATTGCACTGATGGTACAAAAACAATGATGAGGAAAACTGGAGCCACTTTAGCAAAAATCAACTCAAAGGCTCCCACTTGTACATGAAGTCATTTTTTGCCAGTCTAGTCCTTATCTTGTTTTGTTTAAATTAGCATATCCTTCATCACTAACAAGAGTGAATTCCTTTTCACATGTTTATAGCATTTGCATTATCTCTTTTGTAAACTGTCAATTCAAATCTCTTCCCCATTTTTAATAGGATGATTTGTCCTTTTTATGTTGAGAGGTATTCTTTGTCTCTCTTTCATGTACATGTGACATATTTTCTCTACTTCTTTGTCTTTTTCACTCTTTTAATGGTATCTTCCATTGAAGAGAAGTTTTAAATTTTAATATGGTCAAATTCACTATTCTTTTCTTTGTTTTGTGCTTTTGTGCGACTGTGCTGACTAGTATATTAAATATATCAACTACAGTGATGAAATAATAGCAGGCGCTTCTTCTGGTCCCGCTCAGAGCCAACTGCAGCGGCCCGCGGCTAACACTTGAGAAGGCCTGTCTGCGGCTGCCCTGGTGGCCCACCCCAGGGACCTTCCGAGGTCCCCACCGCCACCGCTGCTCACTCAGCCTTCAGCTGCCCTCACCTACCACCATGGGGATGATCCGTCCCCGGCGACGCCTGCCCCTCAGCCCTCGCCAAGAGGCCCTGCTTACCTTCTTGTCTGGAGGGTCCCCTCCGGAAAGCCTGTTGCCCATGCCCCCAGCCGCCCTGTTCCTCTAGGTGTGGCGCCCCAACCGCTCTCTCAAGTGCATCAGAACGATCACGCCCACTGCGAGGCCACCATCAACAAGTGGATCACCTGGAGCTCTACGCCTCCTACGTGTACCTGTCCACTGCCTTCTGTTTCCAGTGCCAGGACACTGCCTTGAAGCACTTCGCCACCTTCTTCTTGTGGCAGTCCAGGGAGGAGAAGGAGCAAGCCCAGGCGCTGATGCGGCTGCAGAGCCAACGAGGGTGTCGTTTGCGACTGTGCGATGTCAGAAGGCCTGATCGCAACCAGTGGGAGAGCGGCCTGAGAGCCCTGGAAAGCGCCGTGCACCTGGAGAGCATCGTGAACCAGAGCCTGCGCAGTCTGTTCCACTGGCCACCAACAAGAACGATGCCCACCTGTGCGACTTCCTGGAGCATCACCACCTGCGCCAGGATGTGAAGTTCATCAACTTCGGAGCCAATATTGTCGAACTGCGTAAGCTGGGGGCCCCAGAATCTAGCCTGGCAGGGTACCTCTTTGACACGGTCGCCCTGGGTGCCAGCATGAAAAACTGAGCCTGGACTGTCGTCCTGATAGCTCTGGGGTGACTTTCTCAGGTCACTGTGCCAAGCATGCCTATTGCCATATTGCCCTTGCAAAACGTTCACTTCAGTTTTTATGTTCAGGTTTTAGCATTTCTTGCAATAAAGTTATTGTTTCCTAAATAAAATAATAATAATAATAGCAGGGATCCTTATCTTCTTTCTGTCACAAAGAGAAAGTTTTTCAACACTCCATTAAATTCCCTTCCTGTTTCCTTTTGGGGAAAAAAAACTTTGAGCCACTTTCCCTTCAGGAGGACTGGGCCTTGCCAATACCGCCCCCTTCTTCTTCCCCTGAGGCCTTACCTTTGCCTTTCTCTCTCCTAACCTCCAAGGGCCCTTCCTTTTGCTTCAGTAACTTGTTTCCTGAGCCTATGAGCCCAGTTGGCTCATTTCTACCTCTGTAACTTTCTAAATAAACTTTCTCTTATAATTTGGGAAAAAAACAACAAAACACAACACTTGATTAGAGTTAAAAGAATTAGTTTGTGGATTCCAAAATGGTGGCGGAGTGAATGGAAGCTACACAGACCATCTCCCAGGACCAAACTGGAATTACAACTAAAATAAAGACAAATTGTCAGGATAAAGCAACAGAAAAGCAGCTTGCGAGGACCATATAACCAGGGACACTGAATCAAGCCTGGTAGGACTGCAGAGGCACGAGAGGGGGGCTGGGAGCCCACAGACAGCAGCGGCCTTAGCCGTGAGCAGCGCTCCGCCCTCGGGGTTAAAGCCCAAGCCGGCTCCACAGCGCAGAGCCGGGACAGAGCGCTAAAATAGCCACAGCCACTCACCTGGGGCTCCGGCAGAGGGAGGGCGGTCTGGACTGGAACTGTGTGGGGACACTCGGGATTTGGAGGGCGCTCAGAGCTTTTGGTGAGTTGCAGCCACGCAGGACTGTGGCCTGGCCCTCTTACTCCATCCCAGGGCTCTGGGCGAGGCGGCAGCCCCTCCCTCGGAGATTCAGCCACACCCTAGTGGGCCATTGAAATGCAAACTGAGGCTCATTAACTACCAGCATCTGCCCTACCCTCTGGAAATCCTCTCACGCTGAACACCTGAGGGAGGTTTTCATTCATCTGAAAACCCAAGGCTCTTCAAGCAACCACGACTAATAGCCTCTAGGCAAAAAGCTAGAGGATAACTTAACCTTTGCTGGGCTTGCAAATATACCCTGGAAAGTAAGACTCCACGGTGGTGTTTAACGTGGGTCCTCCCACGCTCATCCAAACCCAGTAGAGGGAGCCACAAACAGCAGAACACCAACATCCACAGGAAAATTTGGCAGGCTCCAAAAACCACTGAGATAACCAAAATGGTGAAACAAAGAAACAGATCCCAAATGAAAAAACAAGAGACCTCTACCGAAGATGAGATAAATGAAATGGAGTTAAGCAAGTTAACAGAGCTGGAATTCAGAACCATGATCTTGAGGAAGCTCAATAGCATGAGTAAGGACATCAACACCTTGAGTAAAGACATCAACGCCATGAGCAAAGACAGAAACACTGAAAACCAACCAAGTAGAAATCAAAAAGCACCAAGAAGAAATGAAGAATGACATAGCAGAAATGAAGAACACATTGGAAGGACTAAACAGCAAAGTAGAGGAAGCTAAGGACCGGATCAGTGAATTAGAAGACAGGGTAGAAAAAATCAACCAATCAGAAAACCAAAAGGAAAAAACAATGAAAAAAACAGGAAGACAGCTTAAGAGAACTGTGGGACAACTGGAAACGTAATAATATTCGCATCATTGGAGTCCCTGAAGAAGAAGAAAATGAGCAAGGGTTAGAGAATATATTTGAAGAAATAGTGTTAGAAAACTTCCCTAATTTGGTGAAGAAAGAAGGCATTCAAGTTCAAGAAGCACAGAGAGTCCCAAGTAAGAAGAACCCAAACAGGCCCACACCAAGACACATAGTAATTAAAATGCCAAAAATTAAAGACAAAGAGAGAATCCTAAAGGCAGCAAGAGATAAGCAACAGGTTACCTACAAAGGAACCCCCATAAGGCTATCAGCTGACTTCTCAACAGAAACACTACAGGCCAGAGGGAATGGCATGAAGTAATCAAGGTCATGAAAAACAAGGATCTGAATCCAAGACTACTCTACCCAGCAAGGCTATCATTCAAAATAGAAGGTCAAACAAAGTGCTTCTCAGACAAAAAAAGGCTAAGGGAATACATTAGCACCAAACCAGCACTGCAAGAAATGTTAAAAGGACTGCTGTAATTAGTAGAAGAAATAGGAAGGAAAATAGAACCACACTAAACAAAAATGGCAATAAATAAGTACATATCAATAATCACCTTAAATGTAAATGGATTGAATGCTCTGATAAAAAGACACAGAGTTGCGGATTGGATAAGAAAGCATGACCCATATATATGTTGTTTACAAGAGACCCACCTCACAACAAAAGACACATAAGCTGAAAGTGAAAGGATGGAAAAAAATCTTCCAAGCAAACGGAAAGGAAAAAAAAGCTGGGGTAGCAATACTCATATCTGATAAAATAGATTTCAAAATGAAAGCCATAACTAGAGACAAAGAAGGTCACTACATAATATTGAAAGGATCTATCCAACAGGAAGACATAACCTTGGTGAACATATATGCACCCAATATAGGAGCACCAAAATATATTAAAAATCTTCTGGAGGACTTCAAAGGAGAAATCGACAGCAATACAATCATAGCAGGGGACTTCAACACCCCACTGACATCGCTGGAGATCCTCTAGACAAAAATTTAACAAGGAAACAGAGACTCTAAATGAAGCACTAGACCAAATGGATTTAATAGATATTTACAGAGAATTACACCCCAAAATTACAGAATTCACATTATTCTCAAGTGCACATGGGACATGCTCAAAGATAGACCACATGTTAGGACACAAACGAAGTCTCTACAAGTTCAAGAAGATTGAAATCATATCAAGCATCTTCTCAGATCACAATGGCATGAAACTAGAAATCAATTGCAACAAGAACATGCAAAGACATTTGAACACTTGGAGGCTAAATAGCATGTTATTAAACAACGAATGGGTTACTGAGGAGATCAAGGAAGAAATTAAAAACTTCCTGGAAACCAATGAAAATGAACACACAACAACACAAAATCTATGGGATGCAGCAAAAGCAGTTCTGAGAGGGAAGTTCACAGCACTCCAGGCCTACCTCAAGAAACAAGAAAAATTTCTAATAGACTATCTAACCTAACAACTTAAAGAACTAGAAAGCAAACAAAAGGAAAACCCCAGAGCAAGTAGAAGGAAGGAAATAGTAAAGATCAGAGCAGAAATAAATGACATAGAGACCAGAAAAACAATTCAAAGGATCAATGAAACAAAGAGCTGTTTTTTTGAAAAGATGAACAAGATTGATGGACCCTTAGCTAGACTCACCAAGAAACAGAGAGAGAGAGAACCCAAATACACAAAATCAGAAATGAAAGAGGAGAAGTAACAACTGACACAACAGAAATACAAAGGATTGTTAGCAAATACTATGAACATTTATATGGCAACAAATTCGACAATCTAAGTGAAATGGACAAATTTCTAGAAACACATAGTCTCCCAAAACTGGACTGGGAAGAGATAGAAAACTTGAACAGACCAATAACAACTAAGGAAATTGAATATGTAATCAAGACTCTCCCAGCAAACAAAAGCCCAGGCCCGGATGGCTTCACGGGGCAGTTTTACCGAACATTCAAAGAAGAACTAACACCCATTCTCCTCAAACTATTTCAAAAAATTCAAAAAGAAGGAAGACTTCCAAACTCGTTTTATGAGGCCGGCATAATCCTAATTCCAAAACCAGAAAAAGACACTACAAAGAAAGAAAACTACAGGCCAATATCCCTAATGAACATAGATGCCAAAATCCTAAACAAAATACTAGCAAATGGGATCCAGCAATACATCAAAAAAATAATTCACCATGACCAAGTGGGATTCATCCCAGGGATGCAAGGCTGGTACAATATTCACAAATCAATAAATGTGATACACCACATAAACAAAATGAAAGATAAAAACCACATGATCATATCAATAGACGCTGAAAAAGCATTCGACAAAATCCAGCACCCATTTCTGCTAAAAATGTTCAGCAATTTGGGAATAGAGGGATCATATCTTGATATAATAAAGGCCATATATGAAAGACCTACAGCCAACATCATACTCAATGAGCAAAAACTAAAAACATTTCCCTTCAGAACAGGAACAAGACAGGGACGCCCACTTTCACCACTCTTATTTAACATAGTACTGGAAGTCTTAGCCACAGCAATCAGACGTGAAGAAAACATAAAAGGAATCCAAATTGGAAAGGAGGAAGTGAAACTGTCATTATTTGCAGACAACATGATATTATATATAGAAAACCCTAAAGACTCCATCAAAAATCTACTAGACTTAATAAATGAATTTGGCATAGCAGCAGGATACAAAATTAATGTCAAGAAATCAATGGCATTCTTATACACCAATGATAAACTCACAGAAAAAGAAACTAAAAAAACAATTCCATTTACCATCGCGGCAAAAAAATTAAGATACCTAGGAATAAACTTAACCAAAGAAGTAAAGGATCTATTTGCAGAAAACTACAGGACATTGAAAAAAGAAATAGAGGAAGATATAAAAAAGTGGAAGCACATACCTTGTTCATGGATTGGAAGAATTAACATCATTAAAATGTCCATATTACCCAAAGCAATCTATAGATTCAATGCAATCCCCATCAAAATACCAGTGACATATTTCACAGAACCAGAACAAATATTCCAAAAGTTCATATGGAACCAAAAAAGACCCCGAATAGAAGGAGGACAAAGTAGGTGGGATCACAATACCGAATATCAGCTTATACTACAAAGCTGCTGTAATCAAAACAGCCTGGTACTGGCACAAGAACAGGCATATAGACCCGTGGAACAGAACAGAGAATCCGGAAATTGACCCAAGACATTATGCTCAATTAATATTTGACAAAGGTGGCAAGAGCATACAATGGAGTAAAGACAGCCTCTTTAATAAATGGTATTGGGAAAATTGGACAGCTACATGCAAAAACATAAAACTAGACCATCAACTTACACCATACACAAGAATAAACTCAAAATGGATAAAAGACTTAAATGTGACATGTGAATCCATAAAAATCCTAGAAGAAAATGTAGGCAACAAAATTTTGGACATCATACGCAGCAGAATCTTCACTGATACATCACCTAAGGCAACAGAAACAAAGGGAAAGATGAACACATGGGACTACATCAAACTCAAAAGCTTCTGCACAGCAAAAGAAACAACCATCAAAACAGAAAGGGAACCCACTGTATGGGAGAGCATAATTGCCAATGATACATCAGATAAGGGGTTAATCTCCAAAATATATAGAGTGCTCATACAACTCAACAAAAGGAAGACGAAGAACCCAATTAAAAAATGGGCAGAGGAACTAAATAGACACCTCTCCAAACAGGACATACAAATGGCTAAGAGAAATATTAAGAAATGCTCAACATCACTAATCATCAGAGAGATGCAAATTAAAACAACAATGAGGTATCACCTCACACCTGTCAGAATGGCCGCCATCAACAAATCATCAAACAACAAGTGTTGGCGATGGTGTGGATAAAAGGAGACTCTAGTACACTGCTGGTGGGAATGCAGACTGGTGCAGCCACTGTGGAAAACACTATGGTGTTACCTCAAAAAATTAAAAATTGAATTGCCATTTGACCCAGTGATCCCACTTCTAGGAATATACCCTAAGAAGCCTGAAACACCAATCAGAAAAAATACATGTACCCCCATGTTCATAGCAGCAGTATTTACAATAGCTAAGATCTGGAAACAGCCCAAGTGTCCATCAGTGGATGAATGGATAAAAAAGCAGTGGAGTACACAATGGAGTACTATGCAGCTGTAAGAAAGAAAGATCTCTTATCCTTTGAGACGACATGGAGGGACCTGGAGAGTATTATCCTAAGTGAAACAAGCCAAGCAGAGAAAGACAAATATCACATGATCTCACTTATTTGTGGAATATAATGAACATAACAGTCTGAGGTACAGGGTAGACCCACAGATGTGGAAGTAGGGTATATATAGACTGACACCCCTCAGAAGAGGGGGTGGGGGGGAGGGAAGAGATAAACCACAGAACTTAAGCGCATATATGCATAACTGATGGACATGGACAACAAAGCTGGGGACGGGGTGGGGGGATGGGGAGGAGGGTGTCAATGGGGAAAAAAGGAGAAACATCTGTAACAAAAATAAATTAATTAAAAAAAAAGAATTAGTTTGTTTTACCTTTAACTTTGATTATAGTTTTTCAAGTTTTACTGTACAATTTTCCCAGACTCCCTTAAGGGAGTCCTTCTAGAGCTATTTTCTCATAAATGAATGTTTATCTTTATGAAACACCTTTTCTGCTCCTATTGATATTTTGCTTTAATCTTAAGGATTATATTATTTGAATTTCTATTTTTAAACCCTCTCATTTCTGAAATAAACTCAATTGGTGATACCACTTTTTTATATGCATTGTTGGATTCAGTTCATTTTTTTTTTTTTTATCCTCACCCGAGGACATTTTTTCATTTTTTGTTCAGATAGAGTGGGAGGGAGAGAGAGGAAGAGAGAGGAACATCGATGTGAAAGTGACACATTGAGTGGCTGTCACCCCCACGACCAACCAGGGCCAGGGACAAACTGCAACCGAAGTACATGTCCTTAGCGGGAACCGAACCCGGGTCTCTCTGGACCGCAGGCCGATGCTCTAACCGCTGAGCCAAACCAGCCAGGGCACTAATATTTTTTTTATCTTGCATCTATGTTCATGATTGATTAACCCATATTTTTCCTTTGTTCTTATGCTGTCTGGTTTTGGTACTCAATGGATCCTATTATAAAAGACTCATAAAATGTCATACTTTAGCCTGGCCGGTGTGGCTCAGTGGTTGAATGTTGACCCATGCATCAAGAGGTTGTCAGTTCAATTCCTGGTCAGGGCACATGCCCAGGTTGTGGGCCAAATCCCCAGTGGGGGGCATGCAGGAGGTGGCCAATCCATGTTCTCTCTCATCAATGTTTCTCTCTCTCTCTACCTCTCTAAAAAAAAAAAAATTGTCATACTTTAAACATTTGTTACTGATATATAGAAAGTGCATTTAGGAGGGTTCCCTCCTCTATGCTCCCTTGTTTTTGTAAATTTAGCATTATTTATCCCTTGAAAGATTAGAACTTGACAGTGAAGCTATGTGGGACTTTCCTCAAAATGTTTTTCTTACTACTGTTCTATTTCCTTAATGGGAATAGGACTATTCATTCGCATATCCTATTATTCCTGAGTCTGTTTTAGTAAGTAATCTTTTTCTACCATTTTATCTAGTTTCAAATTTATTGGCCTAACGTTCATATCTCCTATCATCTTAATACCCACAATATCTGTAATTATGTATCCTTTTTATTTCTGGAATTATTTGTGCCTTTTCTTTTACTTGATCATTTTTGCCAGTTTACCCTTTTCAAAGTCTCAAGTTTGTTTGTTTTTTAAACCATTTTTATTTGGAATCATTTAAAGGTGTCAATGTTCCAAAAGCTTATTAAAATTAAACAGAGGTCCCAACTCCAAATTTAATGGAATGCCTACATGCATGCATATAAATTATTTTTCTCAACAGCAAGAACATTCAGTAGCTTTATCAGGACCCTTGAAAGGCAGAAATTAGGGTCACTGGATGTTACGTTCAATCACCTTCATCATCTTCTTCACCCACATCATCCACCTTAGCATCTGAGTCAGGAGCTTCTCGATCCTCTGGGTCAGAGCCATCCAGGTAGATAGCTGGGGCAAGAGCTTGAAGACACTCTCTAGGTGGTCATTCAAGTTATAACCTCCCTGTTAAACAGATCCAGGCTTTCCAGACATTCCAACTTGTTCAAAGGTTCCAAGGTGCTGATACCTTTCCGTTTATTTCCACTTAAATTTAGATGTGTAAGATTTGGAAGTTTTTCTGCCAACATGTCCAGACATCCATAGATTCTATTATCACTGAGCTCAGAGTTTTTCCGTTTTGGTAGTTTGGGGACATTTGAAACTGAAATCAAGCCTACATTTATTAAACTGAGGAACTCCTAAATTCACAAATTCAGCTATTAAGCCCAGTTTTTCCATTATTTGATTTGCAATTGTCCAGGACAAGTTCTCGAACCTGAAAAGGGTGGGTCTGGCTGAGGCATGGCTTCCCTGAGTGTCGGTTCCGTGGCGACCAGGAACCATGGGAAGCCGCTCCAGTTCGAGGGGAGGGTAGGAGGATGGGGTGGAGAAGAGGCGATTCTTAAAGGTTGCCCACCTCGATGGCAGGCCTCAGTTGGGTGCATTTGCGGGGGCGGAGGCTACCGAGTCCCACCGGCACACCTGGTGCCTGGCCTGGGCCCAAAGTCCCAAGTTTTAACTTGCTGAGCAATGTGAAATTGGACTGCAAATCCACATAAAAGTTTATGTGTAGTATGTGGCTAAATATATTGAAGAATGAACAAATGAAATTCCAGTTAGGTCTAGAACACTGGCAGCTTGGTGGGGCGGCGTGGGGTAGTTAGCCAGGAGCAATGCCCCCTCAGTCCCCAGGTGGAGGGGCTGCCAAGAGGAAGGCAGACCTCAGGCGAGTCAACCTGGAGTTTTCTGGGACTGTCCACAGATCTGCCTGGGACCAAGTCTCTCCTGAGAGGCCTCAAGAGTTTGTGCAGACTTGCTTCTGGGCAGCTGGACAGGGTCAAGCAGGGGTAGACACCAGCTGTGGGTGGGAATGAGCAGTGTTCTTCATAGGCCATAAAAGTCCACCTTGAATGTTCTGTTTCTCAAGCCAATAGCAGCATTCTTCCTCTAGCCCCAAAAGTGAAAATCTCAGAGCAGCAGGGGAAGATGCACACTCTCTCCCCTTGCTGTAGACAGACAGACTAAGCCACAGGGGATAAGAAGCAGCAAGGGGAGAGAGTATGCCTCTTTTACCCTGACGGGCACAATGTTGCCCGCTGCAGACATGCCAGGACATGACCTGAAACCTCAGAGCCTGAGCTAGTCCCCTTTGTTTCTCCTTGGCAGAAGACCTGTGTGTGGGAAATGAGGGCTCTTACCCTCTCCAGGGATGGGACTGGGGTGGACAGAAGCAGCTTGCAGATAGTATAGGAGCCCAGATTCTAGGTCCAATATCAGTTTTTATTCCCTAGGAACAAAGATATGTGGGGAAGACACCAAAAGGAAACAGGAGCACAAATAACAAAATGATACCAGGGTGGTGTGGTTCAGGAGTCAGATGGACAATGCACAGTGGACCTGGTCATTCCCTGGTTTCCTAGATCAATATCTGCCCCATCCCCAAGTGCCCACTGGAGGTGGGGCTAGAGGCAGTGGAGTGGAAAGTTTCCCTTAATCCACACAAAGGAGATGAATGTACCGGTCTATTCCGAGAGGCTTCCCAGGAACACCAAAACCTCCCTCAAGAATGGAGGTAGACAGATTAGAATAAGAGGGGCCTGGGTGTCACAAACAACCTGAAAGTAGTCAGAGGGACCCTTTGTGGCTTAGATGGGACACAAGGGGAAGCAACAGGTAGTTTGTGGTGGAGCTGGTCAACCTTGCCAGATCAGGCCCTGTGGCAGTTGTAACCTGCACTGCAGGTTCCATCCACTTCAAAGGAGCTTGGCCAAGTTGAATCAGAAGCCATTATCCTTTTCCCAAAGAATTCCCCTCTATCCTCTTTTCTGGCAAATTCTTGTCCTATTCACATACCTCCCACGACCTGACAGCTTCTACTAGAGCACAGACCCCTCAGATACAAGGTCCTTTGGTGTGGGCTAGGTTATCTGGTCATCCAGTCCCCTGTAGAATGCATCAAGTAGCTCATCCCTGTACCACAGGGTAGACTCAGTCTGGTTCCTGAATCCAGATCACAGTGAGGTCTCCTGGAGGATGAAGGTGGGGCTGCTCCCCGGGTGGACGGGGCCTTCCTCAGGTACTGCCAGGGCCTCCTTGTCTCTGCTGCCCTTCAGCATCCCATTGTTCATCTTCTCTGGGAACACTGTGGTGTCCTCAGAGAGGTCCTGGGGACACACAGAGCACAGAGAGTGGAATGGGGAGCAAGGCACAAAGTGCTGCAGAAGTGACTCAAGCAGAAAGGTGCCAGACCCTGCTTGACTCCAGCTAGAAGGGACAGCAGCATGAGGAGGGGGGAGGAGAGGAAAGGCCAGCACACCGTCGCCTCGCTGTGCCCAGACCCTGCTGCAGGATGGGCCAGGCTCGGGCAAATCATCAGAGAAAGGGGTGCTGGGTGGGGGGAGAAAGCAAAGGGATGGAAGGGAACCCGGAAGGTCTGAGGGACAGTCTGGGGGGGAAGGAAGGGGCAATCTGGACAACATAGGTACTACCTGGCTGTAGCTTTTGCAGTGAAGCCGCTTCTGACAGGACACAGGCAGGAGGGCAAGGAGTCTTGGCAACACTGGGTAAATGGTCCGAGGGTTCAGGGTCCGGCCCCGCATTCCTCCTGAAGGTCAAGGCACTTGGGTCTTACCATGTAACCAGTGTATACAACCCAGCAAGCCCTCTGTTTTCAGGGCTCCCAGCCCCAGCCCCACCCACTCCCTGGAGCTCAGCCAAGAAACCTGGTTGTTAAAGACACTAGGAGCCCAGTGGGTAGGGTCAATTCTCCGCCCAAAGTCCCGATTCCCTGAGCACCCTCCCTCAGTCCATCCTGTTTCTGTGACCCCATCCCACACCATCTCACCAGTGAGGAGACTGACAATCAGGCCCACCACAATGACTGTGGTGGAGTTGTGAGCGCTGTACCATAAATATGACAGGGAATAGAGACGCTGCAGCCCTGTGGGCCTGGGAAGAACAGAGGGGTGAGGACAATTCGTTGACAGGGTATTTCATGGCCACCTGGTTCCACCCATCTGCATGGTCGCAGGGTCTTGAGATCCAAAATCCAACATTTCTCTGAGGCTTCTGGTGGCCCATTCCTTAGCACGGCCCCTGGGAAACCCCTCAAAAATGAGCTATTCTCCACAAGAAAGAGAGTGAGGCTCAACTCACCTGGAGAGTATGGTCGAAGGCATCAGCGTGGTCATGGTGACAGTGGACAGATTGCTAGGCAGGGAAGAGCTGGACCCATTAAAGGGCAAGGGTGCCATACCAGAGCCCATTCTGGTCACTATGCTCCCAATGCCGATCCAGAAGGCCATGATGAGTCCAGCCAATAGGCCCACAATGGCACCCTGCCCAATGAATAGCACATTCTCCTGTCACAATGCCAGCCCTACCCAACCTTCACACCAGTTCCCAGCACTCATGGTGAGAGCCCTCCCAAGCCATCTCCTGGGTCCATCCCTGCACTTGACTGGAGCCAGATGGGTCACTCACAGAAGGGTTGGCACAGGGAAAGAACATCCCAAGGCAGAAGAGTCCAAGCAGCGGCCCCCCAACCATGCCAAAGATGCTGAGTGCTGCCTGTGGAGAACAGGGTTGGGAAAAGAACACTTAGGCTCAGAGACCCCAGCCTCATCAACATCGCCTCAGAGCCCTCAGATGTCTGCCTATCACTTCTATCTAGAACCATCACAATGCACGATTCCAGGGGACAGGAATGAGAAAGACAAAGTGCTTTGGACTCTCCTCTGAGGCTGATCCTTAGATGTCTCTGAGCCAACAATGTCCCAGGAATGACCCTGGGACTTTTGGCTACTTGAATCTGTTCAAAGCTAAAGGTAGTCCATCAAAAGGGAATTTCTGACACCCGCCCCATGCCATTCCCTTCATAACAGCTATCTTCCTCAATTCCCAGTTTCAAACTGCTCTTTTACTCCCCTAAAAATTGCTTTCTACCCTCCTTAGTCATTACCTGCAGCACCGGTCCCATCTGGGAGGATATATAGGCCATCCCCAGACAAAGTAGCCCATAGCCAAAGGCTGGGGGAAAAGAAGGGAGGAAACAAGATGTGAGTTAACACACTAAGAAGCGGTGGGAAGTGGAGCAAAATTCCTTCCCCAGCCAAGCCACTACCTCTGTGTTTCTGGAAACAGGACATGTTACCTCATGCCCCAGCTCCAGTTCCCTCCCACCCTGTCCTCATACCTATCTGACTCAGAAACCCCCCAGGAAGTGCCCTGAGCTGTGGACAAGGCTGCGTGCTTCATTCGGCAAGCAGCCAGCCCAGGTTAAGCTGGTGCTTTAAAGCAGACTGGCAACAGTGCTTAGGGTATATCTTAGAAACAACATGACTGAAAAGATGAGGAAGCATAATCCTACCAAGGATTCTGGAAAGCATGGTAGCCCGGACTTCTGAGAACTGAGGGAACCAAGGTCGAATCAGGTCTTCCATCGTAACCGTTGCCAATGAATTAAAAGCAGAGGATATGGTACTGAAAGGAGGAAGAAAAAGACAAGTTGCACTGAAAAGCAAAACTAACAAGGGATTCTATTGACAGATAGCACCCTAAAGGTAGATGATGTGTGCAGCCAAGAAACCTTCCTCATAGTTGGCAGCAGAGGAAGAGGCCTGGAAGGTAAGGATGCTTGACCTTTTCTGAGTGGGGTACAGGTTTTGTTCAGCAGACCAACTGGTATTATAAAAGAAGAATCCTTCCTCAAAAAAGGTATCATCTCCTAGGAGAGGACATGCTCTGTCCTACACAGATGAGCTGTCCCTTGTCACCCACAGATAGAAAGGCATAATGAGGGATCCCCTTCTCTACCCATCACTCTGTGCTAAGTAGGGACCAACTGCGCCAAGCTGAGGGAAAGAGCCAAAGAGGGTACCTGAGGGAGCCACTGAAGAGGCAGGCGACGAAGAGCCCAGGCAGGCCTGGCAGGCCTTTCAGGAGATCCATCACAAAATACAGGACGAACTGCAGGCAGAACAGAAGTGCACAGCTCTCCTGAGAGGGGAGCCCTTCCCCAGAGCAAGACATACGGAAAGCCTCCCTGCACATGCCCCAGCCAGTCTGGAGCATCAGGAAGAGGGGCCAAGCACTGACGGTGACCATAGTAAACAGAGAAAAGAGGACACAGCACACTGGCCACCTTGTTGAGCCTCTTTTTTCTAGAAAAGGAAGCTGTTGGGAGGGTTACATGAGACCAGGTGGGTAATAGCTCCCAGCAGGGCATATGGTGTACAGTGGTGAGTCAATGAAAGTAGGTCCCCACCCAGTAGGGTGAGCAATGTGATTAGGTGGTGCTGGGGTCCTCTCTTAAGTCCACCTGCCGTCCAGGGTGGGAATCCCTTCTGCAGCCACCCAGACACTCTTCTTGAGGGGTCCAGGTTGACCCCTCTTGGGCACAGAAGGGGGCCAGGGAGGCCTTCTCACCTGGTCAGGGGCTGCCTCAGCCTGCTGGGTGCTCATGGGATACTCCTTGTAGTAAGCAAACATGACCAGGCCAATGAGGCAGCCCATGCAAAGGACCACCTGCTGGCAAGGGAAGACCGAGTAGCAGGAGCTGTAAAACAGGCCAGGGTAGGGGAGAGAGGGGCTGAACAGATACCCTCAAGCATGTTCCTGAGCCCCAGAAAGCAGACTCACGTCCTGACCCCAATGGGGGCATGTGTGCTCTGAAATCCTGCCCCCACCCAAACTGCCTCAGTGGGACCAGGGCCCACTCTCTTCCTCCAGCCTTGCTCCCCAGTCTTCTTGTCCCTGCACTCACAGTATAGCAGCCTTCTCCGTGCGGGAGCTGAGGTAGCGCTGCACCTGAGCCTGGTTCACCCCATACAAGGACAGCATCATGAAGACTCCCCCGACGGCCAACGTCCAGAAAGTGTGCCGCACGAAAGGGTCCGGATCTAGCCTGCAATAAATGCCACCTGGTCACTGTGTCATAGCCCCAGAGAGACTCAGCCTTCCTCACCCTCCTACATCACGGGTCAGAGGGGAGCAGAGACACCACTGCGCGGGCTCAGGAGCTACTGAAGAATGGACTGCGTGGACTCAAGAGGCAGCGTAGCAAGCTAGAGGGAGAGCTCCATTCCTCCAACCTCATCCCAGGTACTAAAAACATCCTGACTGTCCTTCACCACCAGTCAGACCCCTGTGATCAGCCTCCATCTCTGCAGTGCCAGCTTCCCACCTGTCTCCATACTGTACCTAAGGCTTCCATGGCTTGCCCTCTGCTTACTACAACCCTGAGCTCAGGCTCTAGGATAAGTTCAGCTCCTAGGCCCTAGAGACCCCAACCAGGGGAAGGGGTGTACTTACTCGATCCCAGAGATTCGGCCATGCTGGGAAGCCAAATCCCACACACGTCCCAAGCCGCCCACCTTGGCCGACCCCACAATGATAACTGCCAGCTGCCCTAGGAACATGACCAGTGTCTGGAACACATCTGTCCAGATGACTGCCTTCAGCCCACCCTGTAAGAAAAAGAGCATGCCTAACACAAATGTCTTCAAAACCACTCACCAGTGAGGATACCATACCACTAGCAAGGGCACTTTACTGCTGCCAGGGGCATAATTACTGAGACACATCATCTCGACTTCAGATCCTACCTTCATATCCCATCCCCCATCATAATCCCATCCCATCTCCTATATCTCATTTCATTCCACTGTCTTTTTTTTTTAATTGTTGAAAGTATTACAGATGCCCCTCCTTTATGCTCCCACCCCTCTCCTGCCTTCCCCAGCCTAATGTCTGTGTCTCATTTTACCTTCTCACCTATATTCTTTTTATTTTATTTTATCCTCACCCGAGAACATTTTTCCATTTTTTGTTCAGATAGAGTGGGAGGGAGAGAGAGGAAGAGAGAGAGAGAAACATCGATGTGAAAGTGACACATTGAGTGGCTGCCACCCTCACGACCAACCAGGGCCGGGGACAAACTGCAACCGAGGTACACGCCCCTAGCGGGAACCGAACCCGGGACTCTCTGGACCGCAGGCCGATGCTCTAACCGCTGAGCCAAACTGGCCAGGGCTCACCTATATTCTTATCTCATCCCCTCCTACCTTATCTCATTCATCCCTTCTTTTCCTTTTCCTCCCATTTCCTCTCCTTACTTGTCTCTTCTCCTCCCTCCCCTAAGACTTATTGCACTTACCAGAGCAGTGTAGAGGGCACAGACAATGCCTAGGGTCAGCACTGACAGCCACAGATCAAAGCCAGTCACTGTAAAGAGATAAAAGTCACATTTGTCTCTGGAAGAGGATTTTGGATCGGGAAAGCCAGAGAAGCTCTGGTAAGACATGAAGCATTTGGTAATTAAGGATGAAATAAATCATTCACCACAGTGGGAAAAAATGTTCACAGAGCTCCACCAAAAGGTGGTGGTTAACCAGTTCAGATGGGGCATGGTAACATTTGATTAGCTTTCAAGTGAAGTGAAGCAAGCCAGCTTCCATCTCTGGTGGAGACCAGCCAAGGGCCCATGTCGTGAAATAATTCCCAGGCCAAGGTGGATTCTTTTTTGCACACTCTCCTCTACCTGCCCCTCCCAAAGGTGCTTTCCCAGACTACTGGGGCTGGTAGCAAGGAGCTGTGACTTCTCACCTGCATTGAGCGCCAATGCTGGTGCATAGAGCACAACCCCCATGTAGATCATCTGTTGGGTATGAAAAAGAGACTGTGAGGGGAAGAGGAGATGAGGGTGGGCAGAGAGAGGGAGAAAGATGGACCTCAGCTCCAATATCTCAACAGCCTCCTTTCACCCAGGCCCATTTCCCTCTCCCTTCTTCCAAATTTTGACTTGCTGCCACACAGTGTCTGTGCTGGAACTGGAAGGAATGGAAAGCAGGATGCCTCCAAATGTCCGAGTTCAGATTCCCCTATCATGTCTCAGGCTCAGTTCTAGCCTCATTCTACTTACCATCTGAAAGATGAAGGTCATGGTCCCACAAACCCGCACAGTTTTATTGAATCGAAGCTCCAGGTACTAGGTGGGAGTATAAAAAAAAAAAAAAAGTATTCTTCCCTACTCCACCCCTCACAGTTCACACACAATTTCCCTCAAGAGGTCCAGAAACATGAGGGAATATCCAATTCACATCCACTCTGGGCCCACTCAGCACAGCACCTTCCTTCTCCCCTAACCCAACCTCACCTGGGAAGAACCTATAAACACATGATATGGTCCCTGTCACTCTCGTTAGGCAGAGGAAATCTGGGGACCCAGACCCTTCATATGTGCCCTGTTCCTATTTCCATCCCTGAGCCTGAGGGTCCAATGTGCTCCTCCCTTCCTCCCTGCTCACCTCATAGGCACTGGTGAGATGCAGGCGGTAGAAGATAGGGATGAAGATGTGTGCAGGGATGATCAGCCCCAGGAAATATGAGCAGCCCAGGAACCAATACTGGGTCCCAAATCGGTAGATCTCGGACGGCACACCCAGGATGGCCACAGCCGACTGGAAGGTGGCCAGCAGGGACAGCGCCACAGGAAGGCAGTCCATTTGGCGGTTTGCCATCTGCAGCTGACCAATGGTATGCTGGCCCCAGCCACGACAGGCATGGTAGAGCCCAATGGCAAGGGAGAGAACCAACAGCAAGATGAAGACCACATAGTCCACAAGGGAGAAGACGGATTCTACCGTGCTTGTGTCTGAGGCTGGGGGGAGAGAAGCGGAGGGGGTCACCCCCACACTCATGTCCTCACTGTATCTATGACCTGTAGTCACTTGCTGCTCTTGGGCTCTGGGCTGCCACTTGGCTGGGCAGTGGCAGGCAAGTGGCTACTACCTGGCTCTCAACCAAGGTCTCACAGGCCTCTTCCTCCACCAAGTAACACTGTCCAGGGTAACCTGCAAAGGAATGAGCTTCTAGTCAGGCCTATCCTGATTCATGGCCACCCACCCTCAGGCCTGTGTGTCCCATACCCACCAACCCTGGACCAGCTAGCTCGGTGGCAGACCTTGAAAGTCTGGAGGTCTTAGTATGGATGTGGTAGGGGGAAAGTATGGAGGAAGCAGCAGTGAGATAGCCAGGAGACAACTTCTTGGCCAACACCTTTTTGAGCATGCATAGCTATGAAATAAAAGAACTTTCTTAGGTCTTTAGCCCAAAACAAAAGAAAAATTAACTCTAGTCCATGTTTCTTCTCAGAAGATTTTCCTGCCCCCACTTGTAGGCACAGACCCAGTCACTACAATATACTAAGCCAGCAGAGCCCAACCTGGCGCCACAGCCCAGCAGGGAAGAAGAAATGGAGACTAATAACAGCATGGTTTCCTCTATTCCTCTTGGCCTCAGCTCCCACCTCCCATGACCCTGTTTTACCTTGCTAATAGCACCCCTTCTTAGCACTGATTCCCAATGAGATCACCTCCATGGCAGCCCCAAACTCCACTCCAGACATCCCCAGGTCAACCAGTCAGTTCTCCCCAGCACTACTAGATAAGCCCTGCCACTTATCTTAGCTACTCTACGTGTAACACCGCCGTCAATAGCAGATCTGGGAAGAGGAGTGGGATTCAAAAGTGAGAGGTGTTCCCTGTACAAAATGCCCAGTGAAACCACAGAAACCGTCCCCACTACAGATCAGGAGTTGCCACAGCCCCAGGCTGAGACAGGGTCTGGAACAGAATCTGACAGCGATGAATCAGTACCAGCGCTCAAGGAACAGATTCCACACAGGCCACCACACAACAAGCCCAGCTGGCAGCAGCAGCTGAAATCGACAAAGAACCAGGCAGTAAAGCAACAGAGCCGGAGTGAAAAGAGGGCACAGAAGGCTATGTTCAAACCAGGTCTTTGACAGGTTACTAGGGTCACTATCCAGAAATCTAAGAATATCCTCTTTGTCATCATAAAACCAGATATCTACAAGCGCCCAGCTTCAGATACCTACATTGTTTTTGGGAAAGCCAAGATCAAGGATTTATCTCAGCAAGAACGGCTAGGAGCTGCTGAGAAATTCAAAGTTCAGGGTGAAGCTATCTCAAACATTCAAGAAAACACACAGACTCCAACTGTACAAGAGGAGAGTGAAGAGGAAGAGGTTGATGAAACAGGTGTGGAAGTTAAGGACATAGAATTTTGTCACCTCACAAACAAATGTGTCAAGAGCAAAGGCAGTCTGAGCCCTAAAAACCAGCAATAATGATATTGTAAGTGCTATGATGGAATTAACCATGTAACGATCTAAAAAAGGACTGTTTTGCCCTGGACGGTTTGGCTCAGCGGTTAGAGTGTCGGCCCACCTACCAGAGGGTCTTGTGTTCGATTTCCAGTCAAGGGCACATACCTGGGTTGCAGGTTCAATCCCCGGCCCTGGTCGAGGCTTGCGGGAGGCAACCAACTGATGTGTCTCTCTCACATTGATGTTTCTCTCTCTGTCTCTCTCCCTCCCTCCCTTCCACTCTATCTAAAAATCAATGGAAAAATATCCTCGGGTGAGGATTAACAGAAAATAAAGTAAATAAAAAAGGACCTTTTTTTTTGGTGTTTCAGAAGAGTGACTGCAGCTTGGTTTGAAATACCGTTTCTATCATTAATAAAGTTATGGCTTCTTGTGGGATGGAAAAAAAAGTGAGAGGGCAACGTGCTGGACCCAGGGGTTCAGAGTTAAGATTACAGGAACATTTTGGGGTGAAGCAAACCAGCCAGGGAGCTGTGGCAAGGGGAACAGCTAGGGAGAGTGGTCCTATTCTGCTGGGGCAGACACCTTACCTAGAGAAGCAATCCCGTTCTGAGGCAGAGCTGCCTGGAGAAGCTGTACTGTCTGGAGCTGGATAGAGACTGTGGGTCTGGCTCTATAAGCAGCTACCGGTGAAATCAGGAATTGTAGGGGCGGAGTGAAACTCAGCAGCTGTTTGAACTGGCCCCTTCAGGAAACCAATTGCTATGATCCAAATGGCCCTATCACCCCATGGGCCCCAAACTCCAGCTCCAGAATGGAGTCAGTAACATTCCTAGATGGATTAGGCTTTCACTCTAAGTCACACTAGGCACTGTGTGCTAGAGGGAATTGGAAAGGAGGGGCTGAGAGAAGATGGGAACGTTTCTTTTCTGACTCTTGCAGAAGAAATACTAATCCTCAAAGAATATACCATTATCCTTAGGACAAGGACAGGATCACAGTATTTCAAAATTTAAAGGAATCACAAAGACACTGAGGCTTAGATGACTCAGTGATCTTTTCAAAACCACAGAGCTGATTCTTGTCAGAGGCTAGATTAGAACCCAGGCCTAGTGATTTCCTCATTCATCCGTTTTCCGTTTATACCATACTGTCTTTAGAGACTTTCCCCTAGGGCAGCAGTGTTCAACCTTTTTCATCTCATGGCACAAATAAACTAATTACTAAAATTCTGCAGCACATCAAAAAATCTACTTTTTGCCTATCTGACCAAAAAATAGGTATACTTTTAATTCATTCACGCCGGACGGTTATTGTGTTGGCTGCTGTCATTTTTTAACTTGACAATCTAAGGGAAAAGACGGCAGTGCCCGTGACTAAATAGTCAGGTATTGTTATGTTTTAAAAGTTCTTGCACCCTGGCTGTTGTGGCTCGGTTGGAGCGCGATCCCGTACACCAAAACTCACATTGAGCCCTGGCCGGTTTGGCTCAGCGGTTAGAACGTAGGCCCGTGGACCAGAGTCAAGGGTTTGATTCCGGTCAAGGGCACATACCTCGGTTGCGGTTCATCCCCAGCCCTGGTCAGGGTCGTGCGAGAGGTAACCAGTTGATGTGTCTCTCTCACATCGATGTCCCTCTCTCCCTTCCGCTCTATCTGAAGATAAATGAAAAAATATCCTCAGGTGAGGATTTTTTAAAAAAACAAAAAACAACTCACATCGATATTTCTCTCTTTCCCTTCCTCTTTCTAAAATCAATAAAAAATAAAATAAAATAAAAATTCTTGCAGCACACCAGTTGAAAATCACTGCCCTAGGGTACTCATTGGTGTGAGGAAAAAAATACCAGAGAATGCCATATATTTAGATAGCCTAACATGATGACAGTTAACATTTTCTGAACACCCGCTATGTAACCAAGAAGCATGCTATGTACTTTACAGACATTAGTAATAATAAGTAATTATAATAAATAATAAAAAATAATTGAAATAAGTGAAGACATCACCATAGCTATCACTCTCAAAACACCACATCTTAGGTTATGCACTTTATCTTTCAATCCTCACCTGAGGATATTTTTCCATTGATTTTTTTTTTTAGATAGAGTGGGAAGGAGAGAGGGAGAGAGAGAGAGAAACATTGATGTGAGAGAGACACATTGATTGGTTGCCTCCTGCACCACCCCAGTTGGGGCCAGCGATCCAAGCTGGAACCAAGGTACGTGCCCTTGACCAGGAATAGAACCCAGGACTCTTTGGTTCATGGGACATTGCTCTAACCGCTGAGTCAAACTGGCCAAGGCATGTTATGTACTTTACATGAACACTCTAGGAAACTGAGATTTAGAGAGATTAAATAACTTGCTGAAGGTTACATAGCATGATATAAAATATGGGAGAAAGAAACAGTACTATCTGCAGGTATAACAGATTTTTCACCAGTGGTCCCCATCTTTATTAACCAGGACAGAAGTAGAATGTTAACTGTAGTCAGTCATTCATGGAACAAAGTTTAGATTTTAACTAATCTAGACACAGAACATTACAAGCTATGTCTTCTGTTCTAGTCCCCTAGGAGAAAGCCTGGCTGTCTTCTGGCTCTCCCACACTGTTCTTGGGCAGATGTTGCCTGCTGGAATGATATGGCCTGACACAAATGAAATCCAAACTCTGAAACTCCTGGGGGAGGAAATGAAAGCTGGCAACTCTTGGATTGCATGTTACAAATGTCAGTCCTCAGAACAATATTCCCAGTTAAACACTCTGGTTTAACCTAAAGATACCCTGGGCCTTTGTACATTGCAACATCTCTCACATTTCTCACTCCTCTAGCAAATCTTTTACTGCTATGACAGAGGTGATAGGAACTACTGGCAAGTAGGAAATAGCTGCTATATGCAAATAAGCATGTGTAGTGGTAAACGGTTAGTGATGTGGATAGGCAGGTAGTTGGAGAAAGATTCCAGTATAAACTAGAACACAGACATAAAGAACTGGAGACAGCTGGGGTAAACTGGCAGGGCGTCCTGATAAGAAGTCTATCTATTTGCACGGAGAACCCTCCTAGTTGGCTATCTAGACTAGAAAAGAAAAGCGTGACCCATTAAAAAAGCCTTCATCAGACATGATTCTAAGAACAGAATAGTGGCTAAGAACTCTACAGTGATTTAAACCCTGTGGACTTTTATCTGTTTGAGAGATCACAAGCCAAAAGAACTGAGTTGTTTCATTAAAACTGCAACACACAGGCACAAATAGCTGGCTGTGGGACCCCTTTTAAAATTCCTAAGACAAGGAAGAGAATATTTTCCACCACCATCCCCCCACCCTCACTTCAGTCACACACTGCACTGGATTGCTTTAACTCCTACACAGGTTAAGAGACCACAGCAGGACCAAAGTCCCAACGAGATTTCTTCAAGATCTGGTTGTTATGTCTAGGATTCCTCAAGGTCTGAAAGGCTTTAGGGACCCTCACTAAAATGCTAATTTTAATTTAAACTATAATGTTAATTTTTATTTTAATGCTAATTTTAATTTCCAAGGACTTAATACTCAGTCCCTCCGGGCGTGGCCTCACCACTGCCACCCCGCACCTTGGGGTCTGAGCCCGGGATCACCCTGGGACAGCGCTCGCCTTCCCCTTACCTCCGTGGCTCAAGCTAAGGAGGTCCCGTCGTTCTTCCTGGGATCAGCATCGCTCTTTTTTCTGGGAAGGCACAGGAGATGAGGAGTTAGGGAAGCATCTATTCCGCCCCTACCTCCTCACCAGGGCGCCAGACGCCAAGCGGTCTCAGGACTGAGGTGAAGAGGACACGGTGTCCGAGGCGTTCGTTCCCAAGCAAGTCTTCTCCCGCCTGGGTTTGCCCTTCGCCCTTCACCCCTCCACCACTTCTACACGCTTTATTTCCTGGCTTCCCACCTTCCCTCCACAAGCAAGACAGCGGGAGCACTAACAACCACCTCGCCGCCCGCACCTTAGATTTTCCCGGGCCCCCACGGCCGGGTCCCCGCTCACTCCGCCCCCTCTCCTCTATGTTCCTCCCTCCCCGCTCTAACGGGGTTCTCCCGAGCCCTTTAGTACCGATCCACACCCTGCCGGCTCGCCCCAGTGCGGCCCACCTGCCAGGTCTCCACGCTTGGGTCCCGCCGCCTACCGAAGAACAAGCTGGCAGCACGTGGGCCGGGTGACAGCGGGGCCCCGCCCCCTGCCCGCCCCGCCATGTTTACTGAGAGCTGATGGAGTAGCCCAGAGACGCCGCGGAAACGCCACCTCGGCGTCTTGGCGCATGGAACACGGGACTGAAAGACAGGCGGCGGGAAGGGCTTTGCTGAAGAGGGAGGAGAGGGGTAGATCAGTACCCCTCACGAGGACCCGGACACACAGAGAAGAAAGCTGACCGCGAGGAGGCGCAGCCCCCAACCCCGTCCCCGCCGACTGGCTCGCACCACCAGTCCACGCCCCCCGGGGGGCGGAGCCACGCGCGCAAGTCTCGCGAGCTGCTAAGAAGAACGAAGGGAGAGGAAAAATGTCCCCTCGCGGTCCTGGCAGTCCTTCGACCCCGCTACTCTGGGCTGCGGCCCTGCTCCTCGCTCTGGGCGTGGAAAGGGCTCTGGCGCTACCCGAGGTACAGAAGCAAATTAGAGGTCGGATTGAAGCAGAGGTGCTGGGCCAGCTTGTGTGTCGCACTCACCCGCCCTCAGTTCTCCCCAATTGGCCCGCAGCTCTGATTTTGCCCTTGAGGCCTTCCCAGCTGGAAGCCCCAACGGCTCCGGCTCAAGATTACTCACTCTGCAGATTTCCTAGCGCTTGAGCCCTGCCGACATCCAAAGACCTTTCCATTTTGACCTCGTCGCACCTTAATCTTTGAATAAGCTTAAGTTCTTTCTACAGATGAGCCTTTTTGCTCTACTGCAGGCTCCCTACGCCTGAATGCAGTATATCGTGTGGTGGCAGGACTGTACTTTCTGTAATGTTTAATGAGTTATTTGTGTATTTGCAGTCCTTTTACACCTGGCCAAACTGGCTGTCAGATTGAGAAGTCACTGGAGAGGACATAGTAAATGTTCCAATAGTGATTCTCAAAGATGAGAGCCGTCCCTGGGTGTTGTATGGTGCAGAAAGTCTCTGTTGCGCTGATTTGGCGCCTGGGAAGAAATGCATCTCGTAGTCAAACCTGGTATAAAGGTAGGACACTTCCCTGTGTTAGAGGAATTCTGGAGAGGTGTGCTGGCAGTTAACTTTTGATCCCTGTTTGTTCTTTTCTTGACTTTATTTTTTGGAGTCCTAATAGTTTTCTCTTCTGCAGATATGCATCCAGTGTCCAGGGAGTGTTCGAAATTTGTCAGAAGTGGCCCATTATTGTAAGCAGACGCCGGAGCTAATGTTGCAGGCCCGCTGCTGCCTGAATAAGAAGGGCACCATCCTGGGGTGAGGGAGGAGAAGACATCCCTGGGTAGTGGTAAAGAGTTCCCAACCCAGATTCATCAAGGCTTGCCAGTTTGGCTTATGAGATAAATATTTCTGCCTATTTTGGAGGCATCTCAACCATGATTCTAAGACTTTTAAATTTGTTATAGCATTTTTGGTTAGGTAAATAATCCTGCAGCTCTTCCTGGTTGAAACTACATATGGGTCTTAATTTTTGCCAGTTTTATTTTAAAGGCTTTTATGGCTTTGTTTTAAAAAGATTTTTTTAAAGAATAGTTTATTGATTTTTTTTTTTTTTTTTTTGGTATGTGCCCCTAGTGGGAACTGAACCTGGGATTCTCTGGTCCGCAGGCTGAGCTCCAACCACTGAGCCAAACCGGCCAGGGCTAGTTTATTGATTTTTAGAGAGAGAGGAAGGGAGAGGGAAAGAGAGCAACATCCATGTCATTGATTGACTGCTCCCTGCCTGCCCCCTACTGAGATGGAGCCTACAACCTGAGCATGTGACCTTGACCCAAATGGAACCTGCAACCTCCTGGTGCACAGGATGATGCCCAACCAACTGAGCCACACCGGCCAGGGCAAAGAGCTTTGCGTTTTTGTTTATTATCTAGTCTTTGGATTATTTACTGTGTGTCTCCATGACCCCCATAGCCTCCAAGACACTATGTTAATATATTTTTTCCCCTTTCTGATTAATTCATGTTTGTTTTTGAGGCAAATTCCTCTTCCTGTTTCCTTATGCAGGTTAATCCCTGCATTTTCTCCCTTTATACTCTTGAGAATCCACCTAATTCTTTTTTCTTTTAATGTTTTTATTATTTTTAGAGAGAGATAGAAACATTGATGTGAGAGAGGAACATGGATCAGCTGCCTCCCGCACACCCCCTACTGGGGATCAAGCCCACAACCCGGGCCTGTGCCCTGACCAGGAATCGAACTGGGACCTCTCATTCCATGGGATGACACTCAATCCACTGAGCCACACCAGATGGGTAAATCCACCTAATTCTTATAGCTTCAACTGTAACCACCATGCAGGTATCTCCCAAAACTAGATTTAAGTATTCTTTGACCTCTCCCCAAGCAGATACCTCTAGCTTCCTATTAACAGTTCCTCTTGAGTGCACCCTCACTTCAAACTCAAAATATCATGTCTTGCCTCCATTCTCTTTCTCTGATCTACCTAAATACTTCTCTGTGTTAAACTTTCTGAAAACCAAAATTTTTCCATTATCACTCTGTTTTTAAAATTAGATTTCCTGCCCGGCTGGTGTGGCTCAGTGGTTGAACGTCAACCCATGCACCAAGAGGTCACCGGTTCAATTTCTGGTCAGGGCACATGCCCAGGTTGTGGGCCAGATCCCCAGTGGGGGGCATGCAGGAGGCGGCCAATTGATGTTCTCTCTCATCAGTGTTTCTGTCTCTCTGTCCCTCTCCTTTCCTCTCTCTTTAAAATCAATAAAGAAAAAAAATTTTTTTTAATAAAATAAAATTAGATTTCCAATTATTTCTCCACTCAGACCCTTCATGAGGATCTCGCTTTGGCCTGCCTCCAAAAGCATTGTAACTTTGTTTTTTTTTGTTCAGGCTTCTCTCCTTACCTGAAATTGCCTTCCTCTACCAAATTAGACATATCCTTTTTTTTTTTTTTATCCTCACCTGAGGACATTTTTGCATTTATCTTCAGATAGAGCGGGAGGGAGAGAGGGAGGAAGAGAGAGAGAGAAACATTGATGTGAGAGAGACACATCGAATGGTTGCCACTCACACAACCCCAACCGGAGCTGGGTACAAACTGCAACCGAGGTACATGCCCTTAGTGGGAACTGAACCCGGGCCTCTCTGGGCCACAGGCCGATGCTCTAACCACTGAGTCAAACCGGCCAGGGCGACATATCCATTTTTTAATTCCAATATTTTTTGTGTGAATTCTCCCTACTACTAAATACCACGGTAATATTTTATTTTACTTCCATTAATCTTTAGTGTCTGTACCACTCAAATTTATTTATATACTGTCCTGTGATTTCTTTCATATTATAATTTAATGTTTATATTGTTTTTATTTTTGGTCTTGTTCCTCTACTACATTGTAAGCCATTTGAAAGCTAAGATACTGAGGTTAGTTTTTTTAATACTCCAAATTTTTGCAGTTAGTAGGCACTCAGTAAATATTTGTAGAGTAAAGGAACAGACAGCAATAGATACTGAAGAAAATAATGTGGCATGGTCCTTAATATCCAGTAGTTTTTACATCTAATCTGTGGTAGAAAATACACTTGGAAAAAACTTTCATTTATGTGACTTGAATTTTTTTTCCATTTGAAGGTCCTTTGTGGATCTGACAATCATAATGTGAGATTCACTAATCTATACAAGAAACAAATTTTTTTTCTAATATATGCACAGAAACAAAGAACTTTCTGTCATTATGGAAATGTTCCGTATCTGTACCTCCAATACAGTAGTTCTCCAATACACATATTAGTGGTTAACTGAACACTTGAAATGTGGCTAGTGCAAATGAAGGAGTGAATTTTTTAAATTTAAATTAATTCAAGTAGCTACATGTAGCTAGCTAGTGATGACTGAATTGGACAGTGCAGAATTAAAACATCTACAGCACTTAGTTTGTGGCCCTGAACACAGCTGTGTTCAACTAATACTTGGTAGAAAAAGGGTTGTATTAGTCTACAATGGATAAAGAGGAGAGACATGTAGTTACACTGATTGCCTTATTTCCTCAGGCTGGATCTCCAGAACTGTTCTCTGAATGACCTTGGTCCAAACTTTCCTCAAGCACATACTGCTGTCATTATGTAAGTAGTTAGTCACCCTCCCTACCAAAAAGTGACTATGATGAAGGGTTGATGGGAAAGTCTTTGACTATGGACTCCTAAAAAAAATGTTTGAATACTGATGTTTAAACTTGGACAACTCAGAATAAGAACTGGAATACCAGTCCAGGAAGATGTGTGAATAGAAACAGAGTGTTTTCCTAAAGCACAGTGCTAACAGTGTGTGCTTTTCAGAAACCTGCAAGCAAACCCTCTCAAGGATGACTTGGCCAACGCCTTCCATGGCTTCATCCAGCTCCAGACTCTGTGAGTAAGGGTATGGGGTTGAGAGAATCAAAAAGAGGCAGTGCTGTGAGCTCAGCAACTTTGGGTTGCATATTAAGACTGCTTGTGTTGTGTTCAGGATACTACCACAAGATGTCAACTGTCCTGGTGGTATTAATGCCTGGAATACTGTGACCTTTTATACAAACAAGCAAATCTGCCAAGGGCAAAGGAACCTTTGCAATAGCACTGGGGATGCAGGTATGCTGTCTCACCTCCACCCTTTTGGGAACTGTCTTTCCTCCTTTGTATTCTCCCTGTTAGATCAGAAAGACAGTAAA
Source organism: Tadarida brasiliensis (assembly GCA_030848825.1). Lineage (NCBI taxonomy): Eukaryota > Metazoa > Chordata > Mammalia > Chiroptera > Molossidae > Tadarida > Tadarida brasiliensis. The sequence continues at coordinate 62,459,674 of CM061270.1, read as the reverse complement.
ATTACTTGTGTGCCTTTTGTTTGGATTTCTGAGGCTCTAACCCCTTGGAAAGAAAAGGTCTTAAAATATATTTTATATTATGATGACGTTCTGACTTTCTGTAATCGTCTTTCCTCTCCTTTGACATAGAAATCATTGAAAGAATCTAAATTGAAGCACATATTTGAAAAACATACCTAATGAGATCCAGTGATGTTCTCTGTTTCTCTCTGACTCCCAGAAATATGTCCTGAGAATGGATCTTGTGTGCCTGATGGTCCAGGTCTTTCACAGTGTGTTTGTGCTGATGGCTTCCATGGCTACAAGTGTATGCGCCAGGTAAGGAATTAGGTCTTCTAATTAGGGATAAGAGAAATGCATAGACCAGGAGGGAGGCAAGTCACCTAGAGAATTGCCCTGGATGAGAGGATAGGTATACTAGGAAAGAACTGGGTGTTAGGATGTGTGTAGCCTTTGGTGTATAATGCTGTATGAGTTTGTTGTTGTTTTTTTATCATTTATCCACAGGGCTCGTTCTCACTGCTTATGTTCTTTGGGATTCTGGGATCCACCACATTATCCATCTCCATCCTGCTTTGGGGGACCCAACGACGAAAAGCCAAGGCTTCGTGAACCACACAGGTCTTCCTACTGACCTAAAGATCATCCCAATCTATTTTAGCCCAGCCAGGGAGATTTGCTTCCTAGATAGACGGGCCAGAGGATCCTCCTCAAGGCTAAGGCCACGGTTGGAAGGAAGATGGAACATTGCGCAATGCTGGAGTGTCACACTCCAGCCCAGGAGTGGACTAGTATCATTTCCCCATTTGTGCTGTTAACTGTAATAAACTTATGTTTATTTATTTGTTTATTTTTAGGGGAAGATGCCCCGGCTTTGTGTGTTTCTTTGTTGGGATAGGGAAGTAGGCTTTCTTTCACAGGTGTCTCCGGGCTTTGCGCTGGAGAGATCGGCGCCTCCACCATCGCCGCCGCTCTGGCCCCGCCCCTTACGTGCTGGGCCCGCCCCTCACGCCGCCAGCTGCCTGCGCCGCCGCAGTTTGCCGCCGCCCCGCACGCCTGGGACTCCTGCGCTTTCCGCCGCGCACATTCTCCAGCCAGCGGCGCCGCTAGCCACGTGTACCTACTCGGGGCTCACAGTCCTCACGTGGTTCTAACATAGGCGGAAACTTGCTGTGCTTCCAGCTTCTCTGTTTGCTCACGTCTCTGAGCTCCGTTCCCATGGCGACCCTGGTTTTGGAGGATGGGATGGTCCTGCGGGGCCAGCCCTTTGGGGCCGCAGTGTCGACTGCCGGAGAAGTGGGTAAGCAGGCCCGGTCCGGCTGCCGACCTCATTCCACTCTCTGCTGCCCTTCTCTGCCCAGCCTGCCCTATCCAGACCCCGCCATTTTCCCGCCTGCAGAACCCTCCCCCTCCCCCTTTCGGCGCCCAAGTCCCCAGTCCAGCCCCTTTCATCTCACGGCATTGAGGCAGTGTTCCTAAGGGGGCCCTGCCTGAGCCCCAGCCCTGCTTCTTTCTTGCAGTGTTTCAAACCGGCATGGTCGGCTACCCCGAGGCCCTCACAGACCCTTCCTACAAAGCACAGATCTTAGTGCTGACATATCCTCTGATCGGCAACTATGGCATCCCCCCAGATGAAGTGGATGAGTTCGGTCTCAGCAAGGTAGCCACACCCAACGCTTTATATTCCTTCTCAAATAAGTAGTTATTAACTGTTAATGAAGTGAAGACATTGACATTCAGCTAGGCATCTTGGCGAGAACAAAGATATATACTGAAGTGGTAAGACAAGTGTTGTTAAGTACCTTGAGAAGCACAGTGCTGGAGGCCTGGCCAAAGAGTCTGGGCTTTAGTAAGGAACCACTAGCCAAAAAAAAAAAACGAACCAGTGAAGATTTTTAGCAGCAGAGTCCTGTGATGGAGCAATGCTTTAAGATGAAATAGATTAGTGGGAAAGAGCCTATAAACTACGGTCACACCCTTTCCAGTGATGGTGGGTCCCAGTTCACCTACCAAACCAATGAATTTGATTATCATTTTTCTAAACCTACTTTCCTTACCTTGCCTCGTTTTGTACTTATGCCTAGATAAGAAAACTCGGCTTCTTCCCACAGTGAGGTTTACCCTGTTCCTCTTCCTCTGGAATTTGTAAATGAAATTGCCCTCTGAGAGTTCAAGTAATAAAAAAAATCAACCCAAGTTAAAAGGGAAGTCATGATAGTCCAGGTGCAATATTTCTCAAACTTGTTTTGTCCTGATTCCAGGCTTACTGAGCTTTAGTTCTTAATTTGCCTTCCACTTGGGAGAGGGAACTCTAGGTAAGGGACATACTTGATATTCCTCAAAAGAACCATTCCTCATCACAAACCTATAAATACACTGCACTCTAGTTATAATGCAGTATCTTAGTTAACATATGTCAGTCTTCAGCTTTGTCAACTGTAAACACACTGACAAAATTGATTTTATAAACCTGCAAAATTGAGGCCCTGAGAGAACCAGGGTAAGGCCTCCTAGAGCCACCAGACCACCATGGATACTTTTGTCATGTGTGTTGTAAATACACTTGTCCATGTGCAGACTAGTCTTCCTGGACACAGGGTTTTCCCAAACTATCCTTCAGATCCCTAAATAACAGTCTCAATATCATCCATCTTTCTTTAAATCTTCCACTAAGTAGATGTAATTTGTATATGTTACTCCTTCCCACATAAATGACTTGTTTCTCTTTTTAGTTATTAAATGCTTATCTGTTGGATAACACATTTGTGTTGTCTTTTTAAAAAATATAATCGGCCCTGGCCGGTTTAGCTCAGCGGTTAGAGTGTCGGCCTGTGGTCCAGAGAGACCCGGGTTCGGTTCCCGCTGATGGCATGTACTTCGGTTGCAGTTTGTCCGCGGCCCTGGTTGGTCGTGCGGGTGGCAGCCACTCGATGTGTCGCTTTCGCATCGATGTTTCTCTCTCTCTCTCTTCCTCTCTCTCCCTCCCACTCTATCTGAACAAAAAATGAAAGAATGTCCTCGGGTGAGGATAAAAAAAAATAAATAAATAAAAAATATAATCGCCTATGAAGGAGGAGGGTATAATTATGCAAATATTATTATCCAAACCTTTATTTTTATTTAGTAAGGTGTTATGTGCACCTACCTGTCTTATACTGTTTTTATCACACTCTGTAATTGTGATCTTGTTTATTTACATGTTACCTTGTTAATTTTCATGCTCCCTAAGTAACAAATTAACGTTGTGACAATAGGGACCTTGTCTTTTTTCAGGCTCACTGTTCCTTCCCCAGCACTCAGTAAATGTTTATTGACTGCTACCATGTATCAGTCACTTTGCTCTTGAGGAGTTCACAGTTCTATGAAGAAGACACAAACACATTCATATTACCATGTAAATAGCAAGAACAGTGGTAATGAAGTGAACTTAGGTGAGCTTTAAGGAGTAGGCACAAGCTTTAGTGGGTGAGTGGGGGTGGCTTCACAGAACAGGGTATTTGTGATCTCAGTTTTGGATAAAGGAAAAGGAAGGAAAATATCATTTTCAATTATTAATCAGGTTCCCTGAGCCCATGTGTTCAGTATTTCATATGGGGGGTAGCACTGCTGGTAAAGGGCAGAAGCATGAGGTGCTTGGTGTGGTTAAGAAATGACAGGTCATTCAGTGTAGCTGAAGTACAGGGTTTATGCCATACAATGGGAAAAGATGACATAGGAAGTTATGTAGCCCTGGGCTCGTTACCATCTCTTCCTTCCATCAACAGTGGTTTGAATCCTCGGGGATCCATGTGGCAGGATTGGTGGTGGGAGAGTGCTGCCCCACGCCCAGCCACTGGAGTACCATCTGCACCCTGCACAAGTGGCTGCAGCAGCATGGAATACCTGGCCTGCAAGGTATAGTGTAAGCACAGGTGTGTTTGGGCAGAGCATAGGTGCCTAGATGAAAGAATCAGGAGAAGATCTCTGTGCACTATTGGGACTTGAGTTCCAGGTTGTGATAGAATCTGATTAGAATGTTTATATTGGGGTCTGCGGCAAGGACCTGAGCTCTTGCTCACATGGAAGATTTCAAACATACAAAAGGCCCTGGCTAGTTTGGCTCAGTGGTTAGAGCATCAGCCTGCAGACCAGTCCCGGGTTCGGTTCCCGCTAAGGGCATGTACCTTGGTTGCAGTTCGTCCCCGCCCCAGTTGGGGTTGTGTGGGTGGCAACCAGTCGATGTGTCCCTCTCACATCGATGTTTCTCTCTCTCTCTTCCTCCCACTGTATCTGAAGATGAATGCAAAAATGTCCTCTGGTGAGGATAAAAAAAAAAAAAAGAAAAAAAAAGGAGAGACTAGTACATAATGAACCCCCAGCTTCTATAGTCAGCAACTCAGGGCTAAACTTATTTCTTTTGTGTGTGTGTGTGTGTTAATCCTCACTCGATATTTTTTCCATTTTCTCAGAGAGTGGAAGGGAGAGAGAGAAACATTTATGTGAGAGAGACACATCTATTGGTTGCCTCCCGCACTCACGTAACCAGGGCGGGAATTGAACTGGCAACCCAGATACATGCCCTTGACTGGGAATCAAACCTGCAATCCTTTGGTACATGGGCTGAAGCTCTAACCACTGAGCAACACGGGCCAGGGCAGAGCTAAACTTATTTCATCACGACTATTATAACCCCCAGATTATTTTGAAACAAATGTCAGTCATTGTATCATCCATAAATAGTTGAATGTCTATGAAGAAGGAATCTTTTTAAAACATGACCACAATAACATCATACATTTAAAAAAATAATAATTCCTTAATATCAAATATCCAGGCAAGGTTTAAATTTTTCTCAGTTATCTAAATTTTTTTTCATGGTTTGTTTACTTGAATCTGGATCTAAACAAGATCCATACATTGCATTTTATTATATCTTCTTAATCTATGGGCCTTGAACCTATTTGACAAAAGCAGGTCAGCTTTTGTTTGGAGTATCCCACATTCTGCATTTTGTTGATTACATTCCTTTAGTGTCATTTAGCATATTCTTTTTCTGTGAACAGATAAATCCTGGTATCATTTTTTGTGAATAGATAGTACAATTCAGATGTGATAGTTTTGGCAAGAATACATGATGATAGTGTACTTCCATCAGGATGGCTTAGGCTTTTGATGCCCATGGAACAGCTTTGTGTCTCAGGGCTCTGGAATGGAAGTTCTCCTGGAAGTCTTAATCTCTTGCATGACTGAGTTGGGGAGTGTGATCTCTCAGAGTGTGCTGTTTTGACAGGAGTGGACACTCGGGAGCTGACTAAGAAGTTACGAGAGCAAGGGTCTCTGCTGGGAAAGCTGGTCCAGGATGGGACAGATCCTTTAGCCCTGCCATTCTTGGACCCCAATGCCCGCCCTCTGGTGCCGGAGGTCTCCATTAAGGTATAGAGGTAGAGTGGGAGAATGTTGCAAGTTACAGCACAGTAGTAATAGTCTGTCTGTAACTGGGGAGAACACTTGAAGGAGAATCAAAAGAGGCCTCAAAGTTAGGGGGTTTGTGTGTACATATCTGTATCCACTGATCACAGCTGCCAACCATTGCACTTTATTTCTTAGGCTCCACAGGTATTTAATGCAGGGGGTACCCCTCGGATCCTTGCTTTGGATTGTGGCCTCAAGTATAATCAGATCCGATGCTTGTGCCAGCGTGGGGCCGAGGTCACTGTGGTACCCTGGGACCATGCATTGGACAGCCAGGGTGAGTGGCTAGGTCTCTACAGGACCACAGAGTAACAACATGGGTGGAAGATCTGTTCCTTGTTCTAATTGCTAAAAGTCAACATGAGTTGCAGGGAAAACAATGGAGATAAGGGCTTTTGCTCTAATGGTAAGGGCTGCAAGTGTGTCTCTAGTTGAATACTGGTTTTGACGTTATCTTTTCTGCCCATTCCAGAGTATGAGGGTCTCTTCCTGAGTAATGGCCCTGGTGATCCTGCCTCCTATCCCAATGTGATATCTGCACTGAGCCGTGTCTTATCTGAGCCTAATCCCCGGCCTGTCTTTGGGATCTGCCTGGGGCACCAGCTGTTGGCCTTAGCCATTGGGGCCAAGACTTATAAGATGAGGTGGGACTTATGGGGAGAGGAAGGGCCTGCACTACTGACATGAGGGGTGGGGAGTCTGGGGAAATAGGCATAGAGTCGGTGTTTATTAGTGATTATTAGTGTTTAAACAGAGCAGGAGCTAGTGAGAATCCTAAGATCAATAATAGTTGAGTTTGGTCCAGTGGTGAAGGAGGATGAAAGGGGCCTATGACTCAAAAGCTTGCTTCCATCTCCAGATATGGGAACCGAGGCCATAACCAGCCATGCTTGCTGGTGGGCTCTGGGCGCTGCTTTCTGACGTCCCAGAATCATGGATTTGCTGTGGAAACAGACTCACTGCCAGCAGGTTGGCTTCCTCTCTTCACGAATGCCAATGATCATTCCAATGAAGGCATTGTGCACGACAGCCTGCCCTTCTTCAGGTGAGCCTAGGTGATTCTGGCAGAGTGACTGGTTATGTACAGCTTTGAAGTCCCCTGGGACTTGAAGATCAAAAAGTAAAGAATAATAGTGGGCCCCATTTATCTATCTCACTCTCTACCTCCGAGGCTGCCAGTGCTCAGGCCAGTGATGATGACAGGTTTCGTGACCCAATCTCTTCAACAGTGTCCAGTTTCACCCAGAGCACCAAGCTGGCCCTTCAGATATGGAGCTTCTTTTTGATATCTTTCTGGAAACTGTGAAAGAAGCAGTAGCTGGAAACCCTGGGGGCCAGACAGGTAAGGACCTAAGAAGAATTGGGTTGTGGAACCAAGAACAGGGCTGACTCTATACCCCAGGAAACTGATACATGTTTGGGAGGTTAAGGAGGTAGGGCGGGAAGGCATCCAAACCAAGATGACTTATTTATACCTCTGTTGAAAGCAGCACCTACCTCGTGAGTCCTGGGTTCTGGTTCTGTCTCTGCCACTCATTACAGGCATGATTTGTTCTGGATCCTTCTGTAAAATGAGGGAATTAATCCAGGTGATTTCTCTCAGGTCTCATGCAGCTCTAACAATCTATGACTTACTTTCTTTCTTTTAAAATTTTTTTATTAATTTATTTTTGTTACAGATGTTTCTCCTTTTTTCCCCATTGACACCCTCCTCCCCATCCCCCCCGACCCCGTCCCCAGCTTTGTTGTCCATGTCCATCAGTTATGCGTACATGCATATAAGTTCTGTGGTTTATCTCTCCCACCCCCACCCCTACTTCTGAGGATTGTCAGTCTGTACCCTACTTCCACATCTCTGGGTCTACTCTGTTCCTTAGACTGTTATGTTCATTATATTCCACAAATAAGTGAGATCATGTGATATTTGTCTTTCTCTGCTTAGCTTGTTTCACTTAGGATAATACTCTCCAGGTCCCTCCATGTCGTCTCAAAGGATAAGAGATCTTTCTTTTTTACAGCTGCATAGTACTCCATTGTGTATATGTACCACAGCTTTTTTATCCACTCATCTACTGATGGACACTTGGGCTGTTTCCAGATCTTAGCTATTGTAAATAGTGCTGCTATGAACATGGGGGTACATATATTCTTTCTGATTGGTGTTTCAGGCTTCTTAGGGTATATTCCTAGAAGTGGGATCACTGGGTCAAATAGCAATTCAATTTTTAAATTTTTGAGGTAACACCATAGAGTTTTCCATAGTGGCTGCACCAGTCTGCATTCCCACCAGCAGTGTACTAGAGTCCCCTTTTCTCTACACCCTGGCAAACACTTGTTGTTTGATGATTTGTTGATGGCGGCCATTCTGACAGGTGTGAGGTGATACCTCATTGTTGTTTTAATTTGCATCTCTCTGATGATTAGTGATGTTGAGCATTTCTTCATATGTCTCTTGGCCATTTGTATGTCCTGTTTGGAGAGGTGTCTATTTAGTTCCTCTGCCCATTTTTTAATTGGGTTCTTCGTCTTCCTTTTGTTGAGTTGTATGAGCACTCTATATATTTTGGAAATTAACCCCTTATCTGATGTATCACTGGCAGTTATGCTCTCACATACAGTGGGTTCCCTTTCCATTTTGATGGTTGTTTCTTTTGCTGTGCAGAAGCTTTTGAGTTTGATGTAGTCCCATGTGTTCATTTTTTCCTTTGTTTCTGTTGCCTTAGGTGATGTATCAGTGAAAATTCTGCTGCATATGATGTCTGAAATTTTGTTGCCTACATTTTCTTCTAGGATTTTTATGGATTCATGAGTCACATTTAAGTCTTTTATCCATTTTGAGTTTATTCTTGTGTATGGTGTAAGTTGATGGTCTAGTTTCATGTTTTTGCATGTAGCTGTCCAATTTTCCCAACACCATTTATTAAAGAGGCTGTCTTTACTCCATTGTATGCTCTTGCCACCTTTGTCAAATATTAATTGAACATAATGTCTTGGGTCAATTTCTGGGTTCTCTGTTCTGTTCCACTGGTCTATATGCCTGTTCTTGTGCCAGTACTAGGCTGTTTTGATTACAGCAGCTTTGTAGTATAAGCTGATATCCGGTATTGTGATCCCACCTACTTTGTCCTTCTTTTTCAAGATTGCTGTGGCTATTTGGGGTCTTTTTTGGTTCCATATGAACTTTTGGAGTATTTGTTCTGGTTCTGTGAAATATGTCGTTGGTATTTTGATGGGGATTGCATTGAATGTATAGATTGCTTTCGGTAGTATAGACATTATAATGATGTTATTTCTTCTAATCCATGAACAAGGTATGTGCTTCCACTTTTTTATATCTTCCTCTATTGCTTTTTCCAATGTCCTGTAGTTTTCTGCAAATAGGTCCTTTACTACTTTGGTTAAGTTTATTCCTAGGTATCTTAATTTTTTTGCCGCAATGGTAAATGGGATTTTTTTTTAGTTTCTCTTTCTGTGTGTTCATCATTGGTGCATAAGAATGCCGTCGATTTCTTGATGTTAATTTTGTATCCTGCTGCTTTGCCAAATTCATTTATTAAGTCTAGTAGATTTTTGATGAAGTCTTTAGGGTTTTCTGTGTATAATATCATGTCATCTGCAAATAATGACAGTTTCACTTCCTCCTTTCCAATTTGGATCCCTTTTATTTTTTCTTCATGTCTGATTGCTGTGGCTAAGAATTCTAGTACTATGTTAAATAAGAGTGGCTAAAGTGGGCATCCCTGTCTTGTTCCTGTTCTTAAGGGAAATGCTTTTAGTTTTTGCCCATTGAGTATGATGTTGGCTGTAGGTCTTTCATATATGGCCTTTATTATGTCGAGATATAATCCCTCTATTCCCACATTGCTGAGCGTTTTTATCAGAAATGGGTGCTGGGTTTTGTCGAATGCTTTTTCAGCGTCTATTGATATGATCATGTGGTTTTTATCTTTCATTTTGTTTATGTGGTGTATCACATCTATTGATTTGCTAATATTGTACCAGCCTTGCATCCCTGGGATGACTCCCACTTGGTCATGGTGAATAATTTTTTTGATGTATTGCTGGATCCCATTTTCTAGTATTTTGTTTAGGATTTTGGCATCTATGTTCATCAGAGATATTGGCCTGTAGTTTTCTTTCTTTGTAGTGTATGTCTTTGTTTGTTTCCATAGTTCGAGAGCGGCTGACTCAGCGCCTCTGTCCACCTGGGACTCCTAGCCCAGGCTCTGGGCTTCCACCACCACGGAAGGTTCTGATCCTGGGCTCAGGGGGCCTCTCCATTGGCCAAGCTGGAGAGTTTGACTACTCAGGTTCTCAGGTAAATTATGTCTATCCCGCCCCTCTGGGTGTGTGAGCCTTGGGAATGGATAGAGTGTTCAGGAGAAAGGCTGAGGCATGAACATTGGTTGTGGGAAGGAGATGAAGGAGGAGGTCTGGGGAATGTGTAGAAAGGTAAGGTGCTGAGGAATAGAAGTTGGTTGTTAGGGACAAAGAGTACAGGGAGGAAAGAAGAGGAAGAGAAATGCCCGTCTGAGACTGTTTATAATCTTGCTTCTGCAGTCGAGGCTACATGCCATTTTTGTCTCCCTAGGCAATCAAGGCCCTAAAGGAGGAAAACATCCAGACGTTGCTCATCAACCCCAACATTGCCACAGTGCAGACCTCACAGGGGCTGGCTGACAAGGTCTATTTCCTTCCCATTACACCTCACTACGTAACCCAGGTATGACTGGGGTAAGGCTGGCCTGAGAAAGGGGGACCCATATGGGCAGGGGGATCCAGTGGTCATGCTGGGTTTCTAAACTTCTTTGATCCATTTCCTAACCCTAAGGTCTTAATGCCTGTTATTCCTCTCTCTCCTTCCTCAGGTGATTCGTAATGAGCGCCCAGATGGCATATTACTGACTTTTGGGGGCCAAACAGCTCTGAATTGTGGTGTGGAGCTGACCAAGGCTGGTGTGCTAACTCGGTATGGGGTCCGGGTCCTGGGCACACCCGTGGAGACCATTGAGCTGACTGAGGACCGGCGCGCTTTTGCCTCCAGGATGGCAGAGATTGGAGAGCATGTGGCCCCCAGTGAGGCAGCAAATTCTCTTGAACAGGTTTGAGAGGTGGTTGGAGGGAGGTTAGAATGGTGTCATTTTCTTTTTAAAATTTTTTTCTTTATTGATTTTAGAGAGAGAGGAAGGGAGAGAGAGAGAGAGTGAGATAGAAACATCGATGAGAGAGAACATTGATTGGCCACCTCCTGCATGTCCCCCACTGGGGGTTTGGCCCACAACCTGGGCATGTGCCTCAACTGGGAATCGAACCAGTGACCTCTTGTTGCATGGGTCGATGCTCAATCACTGAGCCACACTGGCCGGGCTGTCATTTTCTTTGTATCTTATTTTCTCTGTGTCCAGGAAACCTCTGTGCATCAATCAGTCAAGGCCTGACCTGCTTGTTCATCTCTTCTGTTCCTTGCAGGCCCAGGCAGCCGCCGAGCGACTGGGGTATCCTGTGCTGGTGCGTGCAGCCTTTGCCCTGGGTGGCCTGGGCTCTGGCTTTGCATCTAACAGGGAGGAACTCTCTGCTCTCGTGGCCCCAGCCTTTGCCCATACCAGCCAAGTCCTGGTAGACAAGTCTCTGAAGGGATGGAAGGAGATTGAGTATGAGGTGGTGAGAGACACCTATGGCAACTGTGTCACGGTGAGTGACAGAGACAGGGTGGGAGCATTGTCAGGTCCTCAGAAGCCAGGGCTGAGATCTTTGAGGGTTCAATGTTCCTCAGACCCAGGATGGATATAGCCTCCTGTCTTTCCTGACCCACTTTGGCAGTGACCTCCATGGGATCTTCCCTTCACAGGTGTGTAACATGGAGAACTTGGACCCATTGGGCATTCACACTGGTGAGTCCATAGTGGTGGCTCCAAGCCAGACGCTGAATGACAGGGAGTACCAGCTCCTGCGGCAGACAGCCATCAAGGTGACCCAGCACCTTGGAATCATTGGGGAGTGCAATGTGCAGTATGCCTTGAACCCCGAGTCTGAGCAGGTGAGACTTTAGGTCCTGGAGCTCATATTCCAGTTGTTGGACCTCCTTCCATAATTTTGAGGCCTCAAGGCCTTACAGACCCTGGAGTAGAAGCCAGCATTGTTTTGGGTAGGGTTGAGTCTTGGGTAGGGGGCTTTTGCTGTCATTCCCTTTGGGGAGGGCTTTATTTTCTTACCTTTCTGAGATCTCTCCTAGTTGGGCCTTCTAGGCCAGTTACCTGGTGACCTTCTCTGTTCTCTCTCTTTGTAGTATTACATCATCGAAGTGAATGCCAGGCTCTCTCGCAGCTCTGCTCTGGCCAGTAAAGCCACAGGCTATCCACTGGCCTATGTGGCAGCCAAGCTGGCTTTGGGCATCTCTCTGCCTGAGCTCAGGTACAAGGGTTGGGGAGAGATCAGGGTGGTAAAGAAAACATTCATGGACATTCAGGGAATATGAAAAAGACATTGGCCTGGATGTATGGGGGTGGAGAGAGCTCTCTGGAAGCTCAACCTCTGTATCTCCCACTCTGTCCTTCTGGCACCCCCATCTGATGGCTCCTAGGAACTCGGTGACAGGAGGAACAGCAGCCTTTGAACCCAGCCTGGATTATTGTGTGGTGAAGATTCCCCGCTGGGACCTTAGCAAGTTCCTCCGTGTTAGCACAAAGATCGGAAGCTGCATGAAGAGTGTTGGTGAGAGACACAGCCCAAGAGACCCCTCCCCCAGATCACCCCATGGGGACCCACCTGTCCCAAGAATCTAGAGTGTCATAGAGTTAGTTCCTTGGCATGGCCTTTCAGTGTCATATTAGCACCTTCTTGGGAATACAGTTTCTCAGAAATAATAGGGACATTTCAAACTAAGTATTTTTTATTAGGAGTGGGGATCAAAGGCATCTGGAAATCTGCGGCAGAATATACATGCCACCTCCACTCCTAGATGGCATGTCAGAATCTCTGGGGTGGGGTGATAGCCATCAGAGAATCTCATCTCTCTCATTTACCATTGAGTAACTAAGGTGCCCACGAAGAAAAGTGGTGTGGCCAAATAGAGGGCAGAGCCAAGAACTGAAAACTAGACCTGGTTGCTAGTGTTCCTTTCCTACAGTGAGGCCAGTTCCTTGAAACTCCACCCGTTTTGTTTTCTGTGCTAGTTTAAATTCTGATGCTTGAGGCAAACAATGACTGCTGTTTTCTGTGAACCCTCTAAATCCAAGTCAGCATAGTGGTAGCCATTGTTGCACATCTTCTGTGGGCACTTTCTGCTGTGGTCACTAAATGAGGATTTTTTTTTAAATTCTCACCCGAGGACATTTTTGCATTACAGCAGGAGGGAGAGAAGGAGAAAGAGAGAGAGAGAAACATTGATGTGAGAGAGACACATCAACTGGTTGCCACCCACACAACCCCAACCGGGGCCGGGGATAAACCGTAACCGCGGGCCGACGCTCTAACCTCTGAGCCAAACCGGCCAGGGCAGGATTTTTTTTTTTAACACAATGTATAACATCAGAGCAGGATTTCAAAGACCTTTTTCATAAAAATAAGGACATTTAGTAGTGAACGGTGAATGGGTATAGCTGTCAGCCTCCAAGCAGTGGTAGAGTATGCTGGAACTGAGCTGATGTTTCCTTACAGTGTCCTTTTAAGTTGTCTTACACTGTCCTCTAAAACATTTCAGCCCAAACAAGCATGTGCAGGAACCAAAGTGCCACCAGCTAAGGATAAGAGCATTTCATTGTGTTCAAGTTTCCATTATGAGCAATCGTAGCCTTTAAACAAGTTAAGTCCAAGCTCAGATATTATTTCAGAATTTTTAAAAATCTTACAAGACTGCCAAGTTGTTCCTTCTGGAGATGAATTTGTTATATGACAATTATAGTAAACATGGGAACGAAGCCATAATTGAATTGTGGCTAAAAGAAGTGGATTGAAAATAGGACAATCAAAGATTGATTCCTAGATGAGATATTTCAGTGTTTTATATCTATTCAAGTATTCTTAGAATGTGATCTTTCGTAACTTTTTGTAACTTTTATTATACAAGTAAGATACATCTATCATTGAGAAATTAGAAAAGATAGTTTAACCAAAGAATAATCAGTCACTTGTAATCTTGTCACACAGAGATTAATTTGGACATACATGATTCCAGAATTTTTCTAGGCATGCAGGTATGAATGAATGTGCTGGGTTTTTCTTTTACCCAAAATAAAAACTTTTGTAATATAACCACATTACAAAGGAATTAAAATCACTCACAATCCACTTTAACACTACTATTAGCATCTTGGTGTTTTGAATTTTTTTTAAAGAAACAAGTATTAGGATCATAAAAAATATAGTTGGTAAGAAATACATAAAGACGGTAGGGTAAATTTTCAGAGGACGTGAACAAAACTTTACAGCAGAGGAAATCAGTAAGCAAACTGGGGTGGGGGTGGGGAGCTCCCTCTTATTAATAAATAGGAATCTAGGCCTGGCCTGGTGGCTCAGTTGGATCATCATCTGGTACATCAAAAAGATTGCAGGTTTGATTCCTGGTCAGGACACATACAAAAATCAACCAGTGAATGCATAAATAAGTGGAACAAGTCAGTATTCCTCTCTCTCTCTCAAATCAATAAATAAAAATATTGTTTAGCCCTGGTCAGTGTTGCTCCGTGGTTAGAGTGTTGGCCCATGCACTGAAGGGTCGAGGGTTCAATTTCCAATCAAGGGCACGTACCTGGGTTGCAGGTTCAGTCCCCAGCCCAGCACTGGTTGTAGTATGTGCTGGAGGCAATCAATGTCTCTATCTCACATCGATATTTCTCTCCCTCTCACTCCCTCCCTTCCACTCTTTCTAAAAAATCAATAGAAAAAAAAATCCTCGGGTGAGGATTGACAAAACACAATTTATTTAAAAAAATTTTTTATGGTCCTGGCCGGTTTGGCTCAGCAGTTAGAGCATCAGCCTGTGGACCAGAGAGTCCTGGGTTCGATTCCCACTAAGGGCACGTACCTCAGTTGCAGTTTGTCCCCAGCCCTGGTTGGGGTTGTGTGGGTGGCAACCACTCGATGTGTCTCTCTCACATCAATGTTTCTCTCTCTGTCTTCCTCCCTCTCTCCCTCCCAGTCTGTCTGAAGATAAATGCAAAAAATGTCCTCGAGTGAGGATTAAAAAAAAATTTTTTTATGTTGTTTTGTGTTGGGAAAAGGTGAAAAGGTAAGAGCGTACACATTTTTTTAAATCCAGCTACTTCTTAATTAGGCTGATTCTAATTGCTACTGCTGCTTTTTGTTGTTTTGTTATTAATCCTCACTAGAGGGTAGAGTGGAAGGGCCAAAGTTCTAACCGCTGAGCAAAACCTGCCAGGGCTTTTTTTTTTTAAGTACAGAAAACATCTCAGCCTCAATTAGAATGGTAAGCACTTCAAAGCTAAATGTCCTTCAGTAAGGGAGCAGCTAAATTGTGGTAAATTATGCAGGAATTAAACTGCTGGTAGTAAGGTCACAAAGCAATGTGAGAACATGCTTATGATGAGGAAAAAAGCAGAATGGAAATTATATGTGCATTATAATCATGTATAAAACATACATGTGAAAAAAGTCCAGGAAGAAATACTCCAAAGTGATAGTTATAAATGTGATGAGCTCTGAGTAGATTTAGTGATTAGTGGGGTCATCTTCCTATTATCCAGACTTTTTTAAAGTTTTAAGGGATAAGTCAAATTCCAGATGATATCTTCACAATATGAATAAAACAAACCAAGTAACTGGATAACCATTAGTGATTGGTCCACTGTGATAAATTGTAACATGTTCCATTATCCACATGCCCATTTTAGGCATTTTAAGTCCATATTCATTAATAAACAAAATATGAAAGTCGTAGGGGGAAGAGCTGAAAGTTTAAGATTTTTCAATAATGAAACACCATAAATCCCACCACCATGGGACTTGACTTGAGAACCTTCCGGAGATTTGACTAAACCGTAGACGTTCTGGGCAGCTCCCCAATACCATCAGGCTCATAGTCTTTACATCCTATGTCTCCAGGTGAAGTCATGGGCATTGGGCGTTCTTTTGAGGAGGCCTTCCAGAAGGCTCTGCGCATGGTGGATGAGAACTGTGTGGGCTTTGATCACACAGTAAAGCCGGTCAGTGATATGGTAAGTGCCCCCTCCCCTAGCAACACCCCTAAAATGGACCCTGCTGCTCTCTTTCCCCAGCCCGTGAGCCTGTTACCAGTAATAGCAGCAGCAGTCATTATTGGACATTTACCGTTTTCACTTTGTTGAGAATTTTGTGTTGTCATCTCATTTATTATATGTGGCTGTATTAGACTTGTTTTTATAGAAGAGGAAACTGAGGCTTAAGAGAGGTTGTGGAACTTGCTCAAAGCCACACAGGCAGTGAGAGGCAGAGCCAGGATCCGTGTCCAGGTGTTTGCAACTGCGGAACCTTTGCTCTGGTCTGCAGTTTTCTTTCCTAAGATGATGACAGTTGTGCTCTCAGGCTTTTTGAGGTGCTGACAGTAGATTGGAAACATTTTGCTTAACATTCTGCCGTCTCCTACCTCTGCACAATCCTGAGTATCCATCTATCGGCCCTCTCCCCATTAGGAGTTGGAGACTCCAACAGATAAGCGGATCTTTGTGGTGGCAGCTGCTCTGTGGGCTGGCTACTCGGTGGAGCGCCTGTATGAACTCACCCGCATCGACCGCTGGTTCCTGCACCGAATGAAACGGATCATTGCACACGCCCAGCTGCTGGAGCAGCACCGTGGAAAGCCTCTGCCCCCATCCCTGCTGTACCAGGCCAAGCGCCTCGGCTTCTCAGACAAGCAGATTGCCCTTGCAGTTCTCAGGTGAGAGATGGTGGTGAGGGCCTCAGGCTGAGAAATGTGGGCCAGTGAACCTTTGTACCAGAGAGGGGCCCTTGGAAAGGAGGCAAAGTGGGGAGTTTCCGAGGCCTCTGACCTTCATCCATAGGGTATTTTCCCCTGTGATCCCTGCCAGGGATCTTCCTCCCCTACTCAGTCTGTACCCCTCTCCTAGGACCTATGTTTCTGTCCTTTTTCCTTTAGCACAGAGCTGGCTGTTCGTAAGCTGCGTCAGGAACTGGGGATCTGCCCAGCGGTGAAACAGATTGACACAGTTGCGGCTGAGTGGCCAGCCCAGACAAATTACTTGTACCTCACATACTGGAGCACCACCCATGACCTCACCTTTCGAACACCTCACGTCCTGGTCCTTGGCTCTGGCGTCTACCGTATCGGCTCCAGCGTCGAGTTTGACTGGTGTGCTGTGGGCTGCATCCAGCAGCTCCGAAAGGTCCAAGAGCTGGTCTTTCATACTGTCTTCTCTGTTGTTCTGTTCCGCTCCAGAGATTGCCTTCCACCCATACTTACTCCTGGGACTTTCTGTTACTTGCTACTCTTTACATCTATTGTAGGGCTTTGGGTTGGGGGCAAGGGTCCCCTTAGCCTATCTTGTGCCCCACACAAGGCATGTGTCTGCTTTCCAGCACTTTGTACCTACCTCTCCAATGCCTGCAGTGCTGGCCCTACTTCCCTCTCAAGCCAGGAAAGCTGAACAGCTGTTTTAGGAAGCTGAGGTGGTGCTCTCTAAAGCAGGGGCTTTAGCTTAGTTTTTCCATCTCTTCCTCTCACCTCATTGCTAATATCAGTCCCCTCCCCATTGCAGATGGGGTATAAGACCATCATGGTGAACTACAACCCAGAGACAGTCAGCACTGACTATGACATGTGTGACCGACTCTACTTTGATGAGATCTCTTTTGAGGTGAGAAGGATGAACACTGCCCCTTAGCCTGAGTGGCCCGGATCAAGTGGGGGTAGCTGGCTGACCTAAGATTCTTTGGAAGTTGAGGGATGTGAGGAGCAGTGAGCCAGAAGGCTGAGGTTCTGACCCCACTTGTCACCACCACTTGTTTCTCCTCCTACACTATAGGTGGTGATGGACATCTATGAGCTGGAGAACCCTGAAGGCGTGATCCTCTCCATGGGTGGGCAGCTGCCCAACAACATGGCCATGGCTTTGCATCGGCAGCAGTGCCGGGTGCTAGGCACCTCCCCTGAAGCCATCGACTCGGCCGAGAATCGTTTCAAGTTCTCCCGGCTCCTTGATACCATTGGTATCAGCCAGCCTCAGTGGAGGGAGCTCAGTGACCTAGAGGTGGGCTGGGGCCTGGTGGGCTGGAGGGTGTCGTGGGTGAGTGTGACCAATCTAGCTAAGCTCCCTGCACCCTTAGTCTGCTCGTCAGTTCTGCCAGACTGTGGGGTACCCCTGTGTGGTGCGCCCCTCCTACGTGCTGAGTGGTGCCGCTATGAACGTGGCCTACACCGATGGAGACCTGGAGCGCTTCCTGAGCAGTGCAGCAGCTGTCTCCAAGGAGCACCCTGTGGTCATCTCCAAGTTCATCCAGGAGGCCAAGGTAGGCTGCAGACAAATCTCTGAGCCCAGCCAGTGTGGCTCAGTGGTTGAGCATTGACCCATGCACCAAGAGGTCTCTGGTTCGATTCCTGATCAGGCAGGGCACATGCCCAGGTTGTGGGCCAAATCCCCAGTGGGGGGGTGTGCAGGAGGCAGCTGATTGATGTTTCTTTCTCCTCTCTTTCTCTCTCTCTAAAGTCAATAAAAACATTTAAAAAAAAAAAAAAATCTCTGAGGACAGGTTCCAGCCCTAAATGAGATCTCCCTCTCTTGTCCTACAGAAATTCGTAGGCGCAGTGGGCTAGGAAGGATGGGTTGTATCTTGGGGCATCTTGGGGCAAGTGGGAGAAGAAAATGGCCCTTGTCCTACACCACATTGCCCTGTGTGCGTGCACACCCCCTCTCCCTCACTAGGAGATTGACGTGGATGCTGTGGCCTGTGATGGTGTGGTGGCAGCCATCGCCATCTCTGAGCATGTGGAGAATGCAGGCGTGCATTCAGGGGATGCCACACTGGTGACCCCACCACAAGACATCACTGCCAAAACCCTGGAGCGGATCCAAGCCATCGTGCATGCCGTGGGCCAGGAGCTACAGGTCACAGGACCCTTCAATCTGCAGCTCATTGCCAAGGTAGTAAGAAGGGGCTAAGGGAAGGGACTAAAGGGCCACAGCGCCTCCTCGTTCTGTGCTGGCCCCAGTGCCAGGGAGCCCTGCACTGTCTCCTGCCCTCATGGAAGTAGGCAGGAAGGCTAGAGGGACGGGTGATAGCTAGGGCCTGCAGTGTCGTCAGGGTTTTTTTACCTGGTTGATTGCCCACAGAACAGTGACTGAGGGAAAGAGTTGAAGTCAGTGGGTAGTGTCACTACTGAGGAAGGCCTGACCAATTCCTTTCTGCCCCAGGACGACCAGCTGAAAGTTATCGAATGCAACGTTCGCGTGTCTCGCTCCTTTCCCTTCGTCTCCAAGACACTGGGTGTGGACCTAGTGGCCTTAGCCACACGGGTCATCATGGGGGAAGAAGTGGAACCTGTAGGGCTCATGACTGGCTCTGGAGTTGTGGGGGTCAAGGTAAGGAGGATGGAACCCAAAGGTTTGCAGTCAGCAGCAGGGAGACAGAGTAGGAGAGAGTTCCCTCATCACACAAATCGTCTGTCAACATGTAAACCAAACACCTACTGTGCGCAGGCATTGCTAGGTAGGCCAGAGAGTGATGAGATGGCCTCTGTCCCTTAGGAGCTTCCACTCTTATAATGGGAGGCAAAAGAAGTTGGGTCCAAAAACAGCTTGTTTATGGAACAGTCTGTAATAAACCTACGTAATAGAGACATAAACAAAATGCTGTAAGAGTTCACAGACAGCAGGTGCCACTTCCAGAAAGGGTGACCCAGGAAGGCTTGAAAGAAGAGATGGCACTTGAATTAGGCCTTGAAGGACAGTCAGGATGTTTGATTTGCAGTTCTTGTTGAGGAAGTGTTCCAGGGCTGGGGAATAGCTGAGTGGAAGCTGAGGGAAGGTCCGGGTGTGTTGGGGAAGCAGCTGGCTGGTGGGTGTAGGGCACCTGTAGAGCAGGCGCAGGGCTGGCTAACCCCGCTGTTTGTATGGGACCAAGGGGAGGGGACTGTGGCTGCCTCTCCCACTGGGGAGGCAGGCCCCTCATGCCTTGGCCTCTCTCACATCCCGCTCCATCAGGTGCCCCAGTTCTCGTTCTCCCGCCTGGCGGGTGCTGACGTGGTGTTGGGTGTGGAAATGACCAGTACCGGGGAAGTGGCCGGCTTTGGGGAGAGTCGTTGTGAGGCCTACCTCAAGGCCATGCTAAGCACTGGCTTTAAGATCCCTAAAAAGAACATCTTGCTGACCATTGGCAGCTATAAGGTACAGAATTGGGGCAGGGTGGGGTGGGGGACGCCCAGAGAGATGGGGCCAAATGGTCTGACCTTGAAGTGGAAGACTGGAGAAACATAACCTCATTTTCTTTCTGCTTGGTTCAGAACAAAAGTGAGCTGCTCCCAACTGTGCGGCTGCTGGAGAGCCTGGGCTACAGCCTCTATGCCAGTCTGGGCACCGCTGACTTCTACACCGAGCATGGCGTCAAGGTACAGGGCCCCCACGACCTACCCCACACTGCCCTTCCTTCAAGGGTTTTAAAGCACCAAGAAGTCTCTCCCTCTTCTCTGGCTTTTATTATTATTGTACAAACCATGTACATTCCATGCAGAGAAAATGGAATATGCAGAAAAGCAGAGGAAAAAAGCTCTGAAATCTCTCTACCACTGTTAACGTTCTGATATATTTTTCTCCAGAATTTTATCTCTTTATATATGTCAGGGGTGGGGGGGTTCATATGCACAGAGTCCTTGGTAACCAAGTTTAGATATCTTCCCTCTCATGAAATAGACTCTGCCCTGGCTGGCTTGGCTCAGTGGTTAGAGCGTCGGCCCACCCACCGAAGGGTTGTGCATTCGATCCCCAGCCCTAGTCCAGGTGCATGCAGGAGGCAACCGATCAGTGTGTCTCTCACATCGATGTTTCTTTCTCTCTCTCCCTCCCTCTCTTCCATTCTCTAAAAAAAAATCAATGGAAAAAATATCCTCGGGTGAGGATTAACACACACAAAAAAAGAGAAAGAAATAGACTCTGCCACTAGCAAATAGAAGTAGCCCTGGTCCCCACCCTGTGGGTACTCAGTCTTCTCATGGACTCCTGGGCCGCCTCCTCTCCCTTCAGTGTGGCCATCCTGACCCCTGCCAGGTTCAGATTGGCCCTGACCTTGTCTCTGGGCCACAGGTAACAGCTGTGGACTGGCACTTTGACGAGGCAGTCAATGGTGAGTGCCCACCACAGCGAAGCATCTTGGAGCAGCTGGCTGAGAATCACTTTGAGCTTGTGATTAATCTGTCCATGCGTGGAGCTGGGGGCCGCCGTCTTTCTTCCTTCGTCACCAAGGGCTACCGTACCCGACGTCTGGCCGCTGACTTCTCTGTGCCCCTCATCATTGATATCAAATGCACCAAACTGTTTGTAGAGGTAACTGAGACCTGGATGCAGGGAGGGAGACAGCCAGTGTTAATGGGGGAAGAGGGCGAAGTGAGCATATCATGAGGTTGGGAAATCTCAGTGTGAAGTAGCCATGCTAATCAAACTTTGTGGCTGCAGAGAGAAAAGGTGAGTATAGAGAGGTAGGAGCCTGGTTTACGGGAAACCCAGTCCCTACCTACAACTCCCAGGATGCCCTTAAATCAGCACTGACCGTGGTTTCCATCTGCAGGCCCTGGGTCAGATTGGGCCAGCCCCTCCTATGAAGGTGCATGTTGACTGCATGACCTCCCAAAAGCTTGTGCGGCTACCTGGTAAGTGTAACTCATGGGAGAGCCTGGCTCTTGACACTGGAAACAGCTGTCATAGAGTCCCCAGAGCAGTGGAAAATGGTTGCGGGGCCCACTCCCTGCCCTGGACTGCATAGAGTGTGGAGGTCTCAGAATCTTTGTCACTCTGAGCTCTTTTATTCCCCAGTCCACGATGCCTTTGACTAAGGAACCTTGCCACCTCTCACTTGTATTTTCCTGCTGCCCCAACTCATCTCCCTGATGTCCTTAATGGCTCTGAATCCTCCTTTGATCTCACTGCCTCCATATTCTCCCAGGACTGATTGATGTCCACGTGCACCTGCGGGAACCAGGTGGCACACACAAGGAAGACTTTGCCTCAGGCACAGCCGCTGCCTTGGCTGGGGGCATCACCATGGTGTGTGCCATGCCTAATACTCGGCCCCCCATCATCGACGCCCCTGCTCTGGCTCTGGCCCAGAAGGTGAACCCTTGCACTCCTGCTTCATGGTGACCCACTTGTCCCCACCAGTCTCCCCTGCTTCCCTCAGCCCTGCTCCCTCAGCCTCTCCCCAGGGGCCCAGGCCACTGGTGCCAGGCTGGCATGGATGCCACTGGGCCCTATCTCATATGTATCCTCTCTAGCTGGCAGAGGCTGGTGCCCGCTGTGACTTCGCCTTATTCCTCGGAGCTTCATCGGAAAATGCAGGGACCCTGGGTGCCGTGGCTGGGTCTGCTGCAGGGCTGAAGCTCTACCTCAATGAGACCTTCTCTGAGCTGCGGCTGGACAGTGTGGCCCAGTGGATGGAGGTAGGCAGTGGGCATGTGGGAGGAGGCAGCCAGACAATCCCTGCTGGCTAGAGGGCCCCACCATGTGGGCCGACAGCAGTGAGGAGCCAAGAGAGCTCTGCGAGGGCTTCGGGCTCTGACGAGCATGGGGAATCAAAGGCTCTGCACACTCGGGAAATTATTTCTGCCCCCAGCATTTTGAGACATGGCCTTCCCACCTTCCCATTGTGGCCCACGCGGAGCGGCAGAGTGTGGCTGCCATCCTCATGGTGGCTCAGCTGACCCAGCGCTCGGTGCACATCTGTCACGTGGCACGAAAGGAGGAGGTGAGATGCACCAGAGGCCCTGGTGCCCCATTGCTTTCCCAGTAATGCCAGGAGGTCAGGGGAGTCCTTGGGGGCACTAGAGGGTCTGAAGAACTTGGAGCCAGAACCCTCAGTCTGTCTGCCCCGTAACTTTTCAGGAAGGGATGTTGGCTGCGGGGACTTTGTAGGGCAGGGCATAGGGGGGTCTAGATATCCTCTAGATCTCCCTGCTCTCCCCCCAGATCCTGCTGATTAAAGCTGCAAAGGCACGGGGGCTGCCAGTGACCTGCGAGGTGGCGCCCCACCATCTGTTCCTGAGCCGCGATGACCTGGAACGCCTAGGGCCTGGGAAGGGGGAGGTCCGGCCTGAGCTTGGCTCTCGCCAGGACGTAGAGGCCCTGTGGGAGAACATGGCTGTCATCGACTGCTTTGCCTCAGACCATGGTGAGAAGGCCCACAATGTACCTCCTCTGCCCAGCGGGGCCCCGTGCCCCAGCTCAGGGGATCTGGACCAGGGCTCTGGCTCCATGAAGACTGGGACTTGATCTGTGTAGTACCCCAGCCTCTAATCCAGTGCCTGGTCTGTGATAGGTGCTCAATAAGTGTTCATTGAAAGAATGAGTGAGCAAATAAGTAAAATTGTAAATGAGAGAATATGGGGAAAGAGTGTGGGCCGCAGAAGATGGCAGTAGTCCCTGTTTCCCCATTTACCAATTCCCAGAAAAAATCAGTGTTGGGAGTGAGGTGGCAGTCCTGGTGGTGGTGTGACTTCCCAGATGTGGAGAGATCGGTGCTGAGGGTAATGCTCTTTCTCCCAGCCCCCCATACTTTGGAGGAGAAGTGTGGGCCCAGGCCTCCCCCTGGCTTCCCTGGGCTTGAGACCATGCTGCCATTGCTGCTGACAGCCGTGAGCGAGGGCCGGCTCAGTCTGGACGACCTGCTGCAGCGCCTGCACCACAATCCTCGGCGCATCTTTCACCTGCCCCCGCAGGAGGACACCTATGTGGAGGTGTGCGGATGATGGGTGGAGGGCCCAGAGCCGTGGGGGACCCTCTACCCCTTGGGTATCTTCCATGGGGTGGGCTTTCCCTAGCATAACTCATGACTCTGGGCAGGTGGATCTGGAGCATGAATGGACAGTCCCCAGCCACATGCCGTTCTCCAAGGCCCACTGGACACCCTTTGAGGGGCAGAAGGTGAAGGGCACCGTTCGACGTGTGGTCCTACGAGGAGAGGTTGCTTATATTGATGGGCAGGTACGTGTGTGGCCTGTGCCCAATCCCAGTTGTGTCATTGTTGTCCCACCCCACTACCCCCGCCTAGACGTGGTGGGCACAGGTCCCCTAGGGCAGTGTTTTCTCCTTGCTGGCTTCCATTCCTTCAGTCCCGGGCTCTCTCCTCACTCCCCACCCCTGCCTCTGTCTGCAGGTTCTGGTGCCTCCAGGCTACGGACAGGATGTACGCAAGTGGCCCCAGGGAGCTGTTCCCCAGCTCACACCCTCAGCCCCTGCCACCAGTGAGGTCACCACGGTACACACTGCTTGGGGCTGAGCAGCCACGGGAGGGGCATAAACATTTTCATTGGTGGTTTCAGGGTAGGAGGCTCTTCACTTGACAGTTAAAAGCCCCACCACCTGCTTCTCTCTGTCTACTGCAAAACACAGAATTAACTCAGTTTAGGAGGCTGCGTGTGGGAAACAAACCCATTAACCCAACCAGAGACATATCTGGGGGCCTGTCGGACTAGCACACATCTCTAGAAGACCAGTGTGTCTGCCCCTGTTGAGGACAGCATAGTGCTGAGGGGAGGTGATGGAGAATGGAATCCATGTGGACAGTGAGCAGTTTGGCTTTTCACGATGGATTGAATTTGGGAAGGGTTGGGTCAGTTTTCAAAACACTAGACCAGTGTTTTCTCTCCAGACACCTGAAAGGCCCCGTCGGGGCATCCCAGGGCTTCCTGATGGCCGCTTCCATCTGCCACCCCGAATCCACCGAGCGTCGGACCCAGGGCTGCCAGGTAAGAGAGAGGTCCTATTTTGGGGAGGGTGGGCCACATAGACTTAGAGATGTGTAGAGACAGGCTCCTCCCCCCTCCGCCCCAGTGTCCCGGATGGACCAGGGTTGGGGGTTTAGTGGCCTAGGAGCTGATCCAGGCCCTCCCCTCCCAGCACGTGTTTGTGCACTCACCTTGTCCTTTCCACCATCCCCTCATCCTAGTCTGATCCACTCTACCCACCTTTGCCTAATCAGTCTGCTCAGCATAAGGTCGGCGTCCCACAGCTTCTTCTCACAGGCCCTTTTTGTTGTGGGCAGCTGCGTTCCTGCACGTGGGAGCTGGGATCCCACGGGGCATCAGAGTGTGTGGTAAATCCAGGTGGTTGGTTGATGTGAGCCTGGCCATGCCCCTTCCCCAAGATCCCTTTGCCACCTGGGAGGGCCCAGGGAGGGGACCACTGCTCACACACAACAACCCCCGTGGGAAATCACATGTGTGTCCCCAGAGCTGGTAGTCCTTCCCCCTCCCATAACCTGCTAGAGCTACTGTGGTGTGAGTCAGTTTAACACAGACACTGTGATTCAGAGTCCGGGTGTAATGGGGGCTCTTTGCCGACCTCAGCCACAGGCTTACCCCTGTTCTATTGCCCTGTTTACAGCTGAGGAGCCAAAGGAAAAGGCGTCTCGGAAGGCAGCTGAGCCAGGTGAGAGACTCCCCCAGAACACACACTCACCTCGGGGACCTCTGATCTGGCCTGGGTAGGAGGAACACTGACCAGCCTCTTCTGCCCTGTCCCTCACAGCAGAACTGATGGGAACCCTTGATGGCATCTGCTACCCTCCACCACCAGTACCTAGACAGGCGTCACCCCAGAACCTGGGGACCCCTGGCCTGCTGCACCCCCAGACCTCACCCCTGCTGCACTCATTAGTGGGCCAACATATCCTGTCTGTTCAGCAGTTCACCAAGGATCAGGTGCCTGGGTGAGGGAGGATCGGGACACCCAGAGCTTTAAGGATCTGGCAGCTTGGGGCTGGGACCTCCAGAGGCCACTACCTTTCCTGCTGACTCGGGATCTTTCTTAGATGTCTCACCTGTTCAATGTGGCGCACACACTGCGTATGATGGTGCAGAAGGAGCGGAGCCTGGACATCCTCAAGGTCAGGGTCAAGGCTGTGGGCTGAAGATCCTGGCCCCTGTCAGCAGGGCTGCGCGGTGGTCAGAGGGGCCTCCTTCCCCCTGCCATAAGCCCCTCGTGTGAGTCCCATCCTCCCGCTGTCACTCAGCTTTCTCTGTTCTGGTGAGGCCTGCCGCTCCAGGCGCCCCGTGTCTGTCCTATCAGCATGCAGCTGACTTGCGAAGCTCTGAGCATCAGCCCACTCACCTGGTCACGGTCTGTGCTGATGTCCTCATGGGAGAGAGCTAGGATATTTCCTTTTCTCCCGGAGAATGTGTCTCATTCAGACACTTAGCAATGGCCTTTTAGAGGCAGAGCCTTTATCTCAGAGTGGCACAAATGGTGGAAATTCGTGTCATGGGGAAGTCTGGGGGAAGGATTCTCTCAACACTCCTCTTGTGTAAGTTGAGAAGGGGGGCAAGCAGTAGCCCGTGTGTTCCCTAAGATGAACGCACACACATGCACATTGAATCTTCTTCCCCAGGGGAAGGTGATGGCCTCCATGTTCTATGAGGTGAGCACGAGGACCAGCAGCTCCTTTGCAGCGGCCATGGCCCGGTTGGGGGGCGCTGTGCTCAGCTTCTCAGAAGCCACGTCCTCCGTCCAGAAGGGGGAATCCCTGGCTGACTCCGTGCAGACCATGAGCTGCTATGCCGATGTCGTGGTGCTTCGGCACCCCCAGCCTGGAGCAGTGGAGGTGAGGCCAGCCTATACCCCTGTACCTGGGGACCCAGGGACATGTAGGCCCTTGTTCCATGTTCTGTGACTGCAAGTCTTAGGTTGGGCCAGATGGGTGAGGGGACCTAGGGAGAGTGGAACTGGGGCAGGAAGATGCAGAAGACAGGATACTCCTTCCTTGTGCCCGTTTTCACAGCTGGCAGCCAAGCACTGCCGGAGGCCAGTGATCAACGCTGGGGATGGGGTTGGAGAGCATCCCACCCAGGCCCTGCTGGACATTTTCACTATCCGGGAGGAGCTTGGGACTGTCAACGGCATGACGGTGAGGGTGGTGGCCTGCCCAGGGAGGTCTGGGGAGGGGGGCAGTTGGGAAGTAATCCCTTTTCCGGGCATGCTGCATCAAGGAGGCCTACAGCTTGGTCCTGAAGCTGAAAGCTTTGAAATGGGAAGGGGGATGGATGCTCAATCTAGGGACCTTCTTGGTGATTGGGTTCCTTCCCTAGATCACAATGGTGGGGGACCTGAAGCATGGACGCACAGTGCATTCCCTGGCTTGCCTCCTCACCCAGTACCGTGTCAGCCTGCGCTACGTGGCGCCTCCCGGCCTGCACATGCCACCCAGTGTGTGGTCCTTTGTAGCCTCCCGTGGCACCAAGCAGGTGAGGCCCTGGGAGGCCCTGGGGGACATGGGTCGGGCAGGCAGAGCCCAGCACTGCATTCACCTGCCTCGGCCTCCCCCTTTAGGAGGAATTTGAGAGCATTGAGGAGGCGCTGCCCGACACCGATGTGCTCTACATGACCCGAATCCAGAAGGAGCGCTTTGGCTCTGCCCAGGAGTACGAAGCTGTGAGTGCCAGGGTTGAGAAGCCGGGGCTGAAGCTGCCGGGCCTCCAGACAAGAGGCCAGAAAGGCTGGGCTCCTGGAGCGTGGTCTGAGCCCCTTGGTTGTGATAATGTGTGGGTGTGGAGAGGACCTGGTGGGAACTCAGGCCTCTGCCCTGAGATGCTGACAGGGCCCCTGTCTGTCTCATAGTGCTTTGGCCAGTTCATCCTTACTCCCCACATCATGACCCGGGCCAAGAAGAAGATGGTGGTGATGCACCCGATGCCCCGCGTCAATGAGATAAGGTGATATGACGTCACAGTTGAGGATACACCAGGGGCTGGCAGTGGGAGGGCATTTAGTCCTGGACAGGCCTTCACGGGCTTCATGGTAACTCTTTTCCTTCTCTCTCAGCGTGGAGGTGGATCCGGACCCCCGAGCAGCCTACTTCCGCCAGGCCGAGAATGGCATGTACATACGCATGGCTCTGTTAGCCACCGTGCTAGGCCGCTTCTAGGGCCCAGCTGCTGGGCCCAGAATCCGGTGCCCCCTACGGGGGCAGCATACTTAGTAGATGCTCTGGGTGTCCAGGTGGCTCACGCTCACGCTCACACCATGCAGACCACACTCCCGGCGTCGGACTGGAACTCTCCAGCGTGGGGTCAGCCCTGTCTGCCTATTGCACCTCAATTCTGTACAGTTTTCTACTGACTTAATAAATAGCTTAGCTGCCTCTAGTTCCTGCTTCCTTGCATGTATTCTGACTTCCCCGTAGGGTACTAAGTAATAAGCAGAGCTTTATTCCAGAAAATGAGAACTGGCAGCTCTTGCTCTTGCCAGGGCTGAGCAGCCCCGCTCAGCATTGTCATCATCGTGGCTCCTGGGGGTCCTGGGCAGGGACATGCTGTTCCGTTGGCGCTGAGTCCTGAGGTACACTGGTACATGTTCACCCTCCTTCCTCAGTGAAATTGCACTCCAAGTCCTGACCTGAGTCATAGTGACAGGAAGGCTGAGCAGCTGGAGCCTGGCTGGTGAAGTTCATTGTCCTGTAGGCTTGTTCACTCCTCCGTCTGTGTAGTCCTCTCCTTCAGTAGCTGAAGCGTCCATTGATCCTCAGAATCTTGCTGGAGTTCTCCATCTGAGATCGCTGCTAGGAGCCCCTCCTGCCTGTTACCCCTGGGAGCCTCTGCCTGACACGGGCTTTTCAGACTGGCCTGGGGACAGGGGCAGATGCCATGGAGGGCTGAGGAGCACTTTGGCTTGGAAACCCTGGGGTGGAGGAGGGGATGGGTGGAGTAGCTCATGTATCTGCAGGTTAGGGCTTCTGTGGATCTTTTTTTTTTTTTTTCCCCTCACCTGAGGATATTTTCTCAAATATCTTCAGATAGAGTGTGGCGCGGGGGGAGAGACATCAATGTGAGAGGGACACATCGATCGGTTGCCTCCCGCACGACCCCAACTAGGGCCGGGGACAAACCGCAACCGAGGTACATGCCCTTGACCAGAATTGAACCTGAAACTCTTTGGTCCAGGAGCTGGCGTTCTAACAATTGAACCAAACTGGCCAGGGCATGGATCATTCAAATGAACTTTATTCCATGAACTTGAGTAGCATCAGGGCATTTTTTTTTTTTTTAATCCTCACCCGAGGACATTTTTGCACTTATCTTCAGATAGAGCAGGAGGGAGAGAGAGAGAGAAACATCATCGATGTGAGAGAGACACATCGAGCAGTCGCCACCCACACGACCCCAACCAGGGCCGGGGACAAACTGCAACCAAGGTATGTGTCCTTAGTGGGAACCGAACCCGGGACTCTCCAGTCCGCGGCCGACGCTCTAACCACTGAGCCAAACTGGCCAGGGCTCATCAGGGCATTTCTTGATCCAACAGATTCATTCAGCACCTTCTGGGTACAAGGCACCATGAGCAATGGGAGTTCAAGGATGAACAAGGTAGTTCTCTCCCTCCGTTTTGAAGCCTGTTGGGTGGAAAGGCATCCAGTGACTTGTTGACTGAACACGTTTGCACACCATGGTCCAAACTGCTCCAGCCTCATTCTGGAAGAACCTACTTCATGCAAAGAGCTATTAACATGTTACAGCGATAGGAAAAGGAGAAGGAGCTCATTTTTTGAAAGTGTGAGCAAGAACTTAAGCCCTGGCCGGTTTGGCTCAGCGGTTAGAGGGTCGGCCTGTGGTCCAGAGAGACCCGGGTTTGGTTCCCGCTAAGGGCATGTACCTCGGTTGCAGTTTGTCCCTGGCCCTGGTTGGTTGTGCGGGAGGCAGCCACTCGATGAGTCCCTTTCACGTCGATGTTTCTCTCTCTTCCTCTCTCTCCCTCCCACTCTATCTGAAAAAAAAAAAAAAAAGAACTTAACACATTGTTTAATCTTATGCTAACTTTCCAACCGTTTTTGCAGATGCAGAAACTGGCTCAGAAAAGTTACTGGGTGGCTTACCCATCACAGAGCTGGTGTTTACGTACAGGACTCCTTCAAACCCATCTTTCTATTAAAACAGAAAGGAAAAAGTCATTTCAGGCTTTCGGCATCCAGAAACAGTGGGAGAGACAAGCCACACAAATCAAACCAACCAGAGACCAGGTCTAACATGTTTGTAGGAAGCTAGTTTTCAGAAAAGAGTGATCAGCACAGATCTGGAGTCAGAAAAGCCCACGGAGTTGAGATTTGGGCTGGTTCCTGAGGAAGGGGCAAGCTTTGGCAGGAGGGGGGAGGAGGATGCGGGAACATGCAGCACAGCTTGAACAGAGGAGCGGCAGTTCTGTGTCTGCAGCACAGCCAGGAGATCCACCAAACCCAGCAGGGAGCCCTCTGTATAGTTGGGGTTGAGAGGCTGGTGGACCAGACCAAGGGGTTTGGACATGGATTCCAACAGAAATAGGAATTCATAACCACAGGCTGTTTGAACAAGGGTGGGATAAACTATAAGGCCATCTGCTCCTCCTGGGACCTGAGACCTCTCTCTTCCCGCTAATATTAACCCTTCCCAGGCTTTCCAAACCCTGGCCCTGACAGGTTCTCCCTTAGGTACCTGGAGGACTTTGTTGGTTGAAAAAGAGTTATCATTTATAGAACCCTTCTACTATTTTCTAGAGTTTCCCTTACCCTTCTTGGGCTATTCAAACAAGTCAGAGATAATTTTCCCATGGACTCAGTAATCTGTCACAGATTCCCACAGAACTCGGAGCCTCGTCCTCCAGTGGAAGCAGTTTGCTGCCAAGCAGCGCACATTCTACTCGGCTGCGAAGTGGTGGGAGGTGTTTCTGCCCCATCCTTTCTTTGGCTCTCCTAATCATAACAGCTCTAAGTTGACTAAACTTTCCCCCTACAACCAGAAATGAGGTCGTATTACATTGAGAAATAAAAGAAGCTATCAGCAAGAAATAAAAACGGTCCTTTAAACAAAATACCCACATCTTAGCCTGTTCTACATTCATTGAAACTTCATAGACTTCAGGTAATTATTAACCATAAAAGTTTTGTGTGTGTGTGTTTTCAAGTTTTTTGGTCTCCTTTCCTCCTGAGATGCTTAAGAGATTTGATCTACTTTTTTTTTTTTTTAAGTTAACATAGCTTTAATCATGTGCCAAGGACTGTTCTAACACTTCACAAATATTAACATTCTTTTTGACTTTTACTTTTGAATGAACCCTTATTCCCCCTCCCCAACTCACTCCCGGGTGAAAAGCAGTCTGACATTACGTGTTCACTTAACATTGCAAAGTCATTTCCCCCAACTATTCACCGACTGTCTACCCTAGTGAGAAAAGCCCCCTCAAAATAGGCATCCCACTTGGAGCTCTGCCACCTTCGTTCTGTTCCTGCCTCGTCATTAACGAGCTGCAGCCTTGGGCGAGTCGGTGCACCGTAGGGCTTTACGTTGAAAGGGTAGAGTTGGAAGTTCCCAGTGTAACACTGGCAGGCGTCTCTATCTAATTCTGTAACAACATCCCATAGACTGGGAGACTGCCTGGTGGAGTGCCAGGGTGAGATGAGTGCCCAGGGAAGACTAGTCTGGAAGCGGCATCTGGAAGAGATAGGGGATAGGAGCCGTTCCACCACCAGGGAAGCCAATTAGGATGCTGTTGCAGATGATGGGTGAAGAGGGTCTGGACTAACAGACAGGACTGCATGCCATAAGATACTAAGGATAGGAAAGAGTGGAGAAGGACTGTGGTGTGGGGACCTTGAGGTTGGGAGAATAAGGACTGGTGTAGACCAGAGAGACAGTTTAGGGTATGGAAGGATGGAGTCTGTTTGGGCATGATATTGTCATTTATGGGACATCTATATGGAGATGTCATGTAGATAATGAACCTGGGGGATTGAGGCAATGCGACAGAAAAATACGTGGCATTTATATGTGATAACCTAAGTGCCATAGAACAGGAACTTTATTCACTAATGTAGCCCATGCATCTAGAACAGTATTAAGCACATAACAGATGTTCAATAAACATTTGTTGACTGGATCATCAACATAAACCGTTTTTTGGTAGTAAGGTAGACACCAGATTTCACGGGGTTAGTGAGAGAGGAACTGGTTTAGAGGCTGGGGTCCCAAGAGGCAAGGGAAAAAGAGGTGTTAGGAGTGGACGTGAAAGAGTCTAGAAAAGGCTGGGAAAGCTGTGATGAATCCACAGGAGATTAATCAAAGGGTCACCGAGTTGGACTCAAGAGGAAGTTAGACACTGGGTTTGTGGTAGGGTTGGGGAGGCAATGTCCAGGGCAGAGCCTTGGACAGGCCTGTCACCCACCCTGAGGAACCCTACAAATATCAATTTCTTCCTCCTTGGGGGGCCCCTGGTCAGTTACCACCAAGTGCTATTGCAGATTTGCCCTGGGGAGTCAGCTTGTAAGGCACTAGCTTATTGGCCGGCTGCGGGGAGCCTGGGGACTAAGTACTTGGTGGGCTCTGGGCTGACCCCACGTCCATTTGTTCACCGTCTTTCCATCCATTCATTCCTTTACCAACAGTCAGTACTGAGCGTTGACTCAGTGCCAGGCTGTGAGCTGGGTGCTGGGAGGCAAATCTGAGGAAAGCAGTGCCTTCCCTCAAGGGCAACCCACAGACCTGCCATCTGTAGAGCACTCTTCCCTGCCCCCCGTCACTGTGCCTCCCAGAGGTCCTGTGTGACCGTCCTGATCCTAACCCTGCTCCCAGCAGCAGGTGGGCCGGGTGGAGAGGAGCAGGGAGGGGATCTCTGGGCAGGCGTCGGTCAGGGCAAAGCAAATTTGCTGTTGTAGGGTCTCAAGCCTGCTTATTTTGGTAAGCTTCAACTGTCTTATTTCCTGGGTTTGGGCCCCTTTTGTTTCTGCCTAGGTTTTTGGCTACAGTCCTTTTAAAATTTATAGCCTATTTTGGTTGAGCCAAAGGAAACAAGAGAATGGAATTGAATGTGCAGACTGTTTGGGTCAGAGAGAATGTCAGGCAGTAAACCCTGGCACCAGATGCCATGGGCATAGCACCAAATGGGAGAGGAAAACTCAGAAGAGTTGCACCTGGAGACCCACCTACACAGTGCTTTCCTGTTCTATTCTGAGGTTCTGTTTTAAGAATGGAAATTGTTCTGTTACCGGAGCCTGCAGCCTGCAGCCTTCGAACGTAGCTCTAACTAGGGTAGGAGAGGCTGTTGATGGCTGCACTTTCCTTCTCCCCAGCAGGAGGCGCCAACTTAGAAACTGGCCAGAAAGCCTTCCGGAGGGCATGGGAGTTCTGGTGCTGCAGGGGAGGGGGCCAGGAGATGTGCCCTTCCCAGGGTGGCTAGCATGGCCTCTAGACTGGTGTCCAGTGCAGAGGGGTCAGCTCCGACACAGAGGAGACCTGTCCTCTGAGTGAGCGTTTCCCGGGCCTGGTGGGGACTGCTTCCTGGGGTTTCAGGATGCTGTAGCCAGGGAGCAGTGAGGGGCAGAGAGAGGGCAGGGAGTGATGATGAAGGAGAGAGGCACTGGCCCTGGCAGCCCGGGCCCTCCTTCCTACCCATTCTCCCCATACTTTCTCTCCCCGGCCCTGGAAATAGGGGCTTCTTTGTGGGGTCATCTGTGATCCCAGCTGCATCCACAACCTTGGGCTCTGCCCCACAGAGGCCTGGGAACTGCCCAACACCCCCAAAGGGACTGAGCTCATGACAGAGACAGGGAGGCCCTGGGAACTCCCAGAGTTGGGGGTGAAGAGTCCTTCAACTCTGTAGGAAACTCCCTGAACACGGTTCTCCACGGAGGTGGGGAAATCTGCCAGGAAGAGGGGCAGGGGTTTCCCACCCTGACTCAGGTCCTGAGATTCCCTCCAGAGCCTCTGGCTTGCTCTGCTGCTACCATGGCACAGGCCTGGGGTGGGGGTTGAAGGGGTGCTGCTCCCCCTCTGACAGTCTAGCTCAAGGCAGCCAGGATGGGCCCACAGCTCCTCCTTCAGACTGGCCTGCACAGAAGTCCCTGAAGGGAGGAGGAGGGAGGAAGACAGGGCTTTATCACCCGCTCTTCCTCTTGACCCAGACAGATTGCTCCCCTGGCCTGCTGGGTCCTCAGTCCTCACCCCTTGGACAGGAAGTCGTGTGAGTCCCCTGCCAGCTGGCCCAGCAGTCCCCCAGGTAAGCAGCACAGTGAGGAAGGCAGGGCCTATCCCTCTGCCAGGATGTTCCCCACGCCCCGTCTCCGCACCCTGCCATTCTGGCTTTTCTGTCTGGCTCTTTGGTCTCACGTCTCCTGTGAACACACCTACAACTGAACTCTCAGGATGACAGTCCTGTCCCCCTTCCTCCTGACCACCTCATTCTTCTCTGGCTCTCCCTTTCCTCTGGCCCCTCTGCCTCTGGCCCTCTCCCCAACCCCCCTGGTTAACGAGCTGTGTCATAAGCTGCCATGGCTGGGTTGGTAGATGATGAGCCTTCCCTGCGCTCTGCCTCCGCCTCCCCTTTCTACCCTGTCCCCTTCCAGCCCCTTCTCACCCCTCCCTCCACCACCTATTTTATCATCATGGAAGGGCTCCCCGAGGGAAAGGGCCTCTGGATAAGCCGGTGGAGGAGGCGGGTTGGGGAGATAACAGGGCTGCTGCAGGGGCTCCTGCAGATAAGGATTTCCTGGACTCTCTTGGGAATGCTGTGTAAATGAAGAATGCTCCCGATCCCCTCTCCTTCCCTGTCCCTGACAGAGCCATGCCTGGAGGTGGGTAGAGAGGCAGGGGGCAAGGAAGAACAGCTGGGGACTTAGAGTAGTCAGAACCGAGTTTGGATCTCAACTTGGACAGTTATTTGCAGCATTACCTTGGGCACGTAAGCGTCAGTTTCTCCACATGTAAAATGCAGACAATATCTCCCTCAGTGCTTTGCATTAAGGGTTAGTTCAATAAACGTTGGCTCCTGTCCCTGCTGTCAGGGTGCTGGATCACCCTGTTCCCCTGAAATCTCTCCCTTGCATCCTGGACTCCACCCAAACACTAACCCTTTCCTACAGGCCCTCTGCATACCAGGCACACTCACACCCACAGTGTCACGTGGTCCCTCTTTATAATTTGGAAAGCTGGAAGGCGGAGAGGTTAACAGTGACACAGTATTAGTCAAGAGGTGAGGCAGAGTCCAGAGCCCCAGGACCTGGCATGCCAGCAGCAGCAGGTTGCTGAGAAAGGAGCCCAGAAACTCCGCTGGGCAGGAGCTTCAAAGGGACCTGAGTGGGAGTGAGAGCTGGCTCTGCTCCTGCCCCTGGCACTTCGTGGGTGACCTTGGGGAAGTCCTTTTCCCTCCCTGGGCCTCAGTTTCCTCTTCTTCATCTGGCAGGGGGTGGGGCAGAGATGGACTGCATGCTTTGTGAGGTCTCTTTCTGCCTTGATCAGTCTGTTCCCTCCCCTGCAGAGGGACCCAGCACTGTGCACGTAGGGCGGGCCTTCAGCCTAAGGCTGTTCTTAAGGTGAATATCAAGTCCTCATTCCCCCCCACTTCCATTTCCTCACTCTTCCCCACCCCCTTCCTGTCGCTTGGGGCCTATAATCAATGAGACGTAAAATGGGAAAGTATCAGGAACTAGCAAAGCGTGGAGAGCAGCTGGGGCAGCCTCGATGCTCCTAGTGGGATGGACTGCCAGCCTGTCACCTTGGCCCAGCCTCCCACGTCCATCTCGGGCCATCAGGCCAGCAGTGACTCACCCAGCCTGGGCCCAGGTCCCCAGTTAAAGCTCAGAGTGGGGAGGCCTATTTCCAACCAGTCCAAAGGCCTCACCTTAAAAAGAATACTGGAATCTGTGTGTATTGATGTGGAAAGAGGCAGCCAGGATGTATGGTTGAATCATAAAAGCAGGTTACATGATAAAGTGATCCCATTTATGTGATTATGTAGAAGTGTTTGTTCGTATATAAAAATATGGGCGGGGAGATTCCAAGGTGTGAACAGCAGCTTTCTCTGGGAGTAGGTTATAGAGGAGACATTCACTTTCTACTTCATGAACATTTCCTGTGTTGAACCCTTAAAACAAGCATATACTTATAATATGCTTTAATCATAAAAAGGAGATAATTTCATAATAAAGATATTGCCATTATGGGGGGGGGGGGGAGGCTTGCAGAAATATGCATGGGTTAATAAAAAATACTCAGTGTCCTTGCTTCGGGCTGGAATTTTATCAGCCTGGGGTGGGAAGGCCAGTGAACTCCTGTTGATCCAAAGCACTACATCTAAAATCAGAGCACAGTTTGATTTTTCAAAAGCAAAAATCAATCCCTCAGTGAGTCTGGTTTGTAAGATAAAATCTGTCAAAATACATGATACTTAAGGCACAGGGGGAATAGCTGTAAAGAAGTCCTTGCTGTCCATAGCCCAGACCTAGACTCAGGGTTGGGGCAGTCGGGGCTGAAGGCCCCACCCCCGGCCTCACACCCCTTGAGAACCCAGACCATGTTAGCACTGTGGTCCAACCACTCACCCCAAAAGGGATGCAGTCTCCTTCCCACCAGCCCAAGGCCGCCATGGCCGGCGGGAGCCTTTAGGAATGACTCTCCAGAATCCCTTGGCTCCTCGCCTTCCAGCTTTCTCAAGAAATCCAGCCCAGAGCACACGGGGACGCTCCCTGAGCCAAGGACCCAGGCTGGAGCATGTTGTATTGAATAGGGAACGGCGGAGAAGAGCCTGGCAGGTTCTAGCCTACATCACGGGAATATGTATTTGAAGGTGGAGAGGGTGGAGGGGCTGGGAAGGGGTCAGAGGGCTGTGCAAGGTCGCTTGGACTGCAGGACTCTATTTCCCCTCCTGAGGAGTCAGCACAGGGGCGGAGAGATGCAGTGAGACACACGTTTATTGGTGGAGCTGCAGTGGAGTCCTGCCTCTCTCTGGGATAGCCAAGGGCACAGCACCAACAGAGGGATAGACGCAGACCCCCAAATGGACACATGGATGGTGTGGACTCATAGCAACCACAGCAAAGCCACACAGGCACAGAGACACATAGGCCACAGCACCAAGAAACACACACATACACACACACAGACAAAACCACAGGGCCAGAACACACGGACAAAGTGCAAATCTTGGGGCTCCTGCATAGACAGAGCGAGGGCCACAGGGGGAGGGGCCCCTGCTGACCTCCCCCAGGCATAGGCACACCAACAGCACACAGACAGGCAGATGCCCCAGCCAGCCAGCCTGCCACACAGACAGATGAGCTGCATGGAAAGGGTGCTCCTGGCTCCCCAGGCCATGGGGAGCTGGGACCACGAGAATTCCAACCCCCTCCCCACTGCACTGATTCCCTGCTCAGCCCCACTCCCACCCCCCCCCCCCCCCCCACACACACACTTTGGTCTTGCCCGCTGGGGCTTGGGGCTGGGGAGTTGGCAGGTGGAAGGTGGGAGAAAGGAAGGATTAAGGGCCCAGCTCAGTTCCTTCTCCATGAGCAGGGAGGCAGCTGCTGAGAGTCCAGGGCTGAGCCAGGGCCTGGCAGTGGGGAGAGGGCAGGGCCAGCTCAGGCTTGGGGGGGCTCCTGGCAGCGCTGGCACTGGGCCATCTCGGTCTGGTACTGTTCGACCTGCAAGGTAGAGCTGGAGAATCCAAATCGGGAGTGGAGCCTGGATGTGGCTTCAGCCAGGACAGCTTCTGGGTCCGCAGTGGAGTCTGTGGGAGAAAGATACAAGACAGCAGGTTCCCAGGGGAGCTGGAAACCAGGCTGCGGCCAAGATAAGGACCACTGAGGGGGGGACCCACGGGCTTGCACGGCATTAAAGCCAGGTTTCAATGGGGAGCTTTATTTGCTTTCTGTGTTGCATGAAATGCATAAAAACATCAAAGAAAAGGTTGGAGAGACACCCTGAATCCACCAGGCTAACACACTAAACTGTTCTTATGTTTCTATTCTCTCCTGCTCCTTGAGTATCAGGATACAGCTGTATTTCAGCAGTCAGGCTACCCGATTTTCCAGGACAACCCAGATGTTAAATATTCGGTCCCATTGTCCCTCTAGAGCTATCATCAAATATCCCACAAAGTATATTTCTGGCATCCAAATTGCATGTCTCTGATTGCTTCTTGCATCTGGAAGAAACTCAAAAAATCCTTTGTCAGCTTGTGAGTCACCATATATATTTTTAATAGTTGAATCATAATGTAGATATAATTTTATATTCAGCTTTTTCCTTGTAGCATTATACCATAAACAGTTTCCCTAGTTGCCATACAGTCTTCATAATCATCATTTTTAGTAGTTACACGGTATCCCACTGAGCGGAGGTGCTGGAATTTACCTAGCCATGTTCCATCCCTACTCCCCAACCCACGTAGGTACTAGTGATCTTGTAAAGGGCTCCTGGTTCCCTGCACTACTTTAGAGAGGGTGAGACAGAGACAGAGACAGAGACAGAGAGAGAGGGAGAAAGACAGAGACGGAGACAACCCCAGGAATTCAGGCTATCCATCTTCCTATGTTTGGAGGGGGAGGGGAAGGGAGGCATGTTTCTAGGAATAACTGGCTGGGGCCAGTGTGGACTCACCGATGGCCAGATGTGCTGAGGCAACATGGTAAGTGAGCGTCAGGGACCACAGGTGTAGTTCATGAGCTGCCCGGACTCCCGGTACTGACAACAGTGTATCCCTCACTGGCTCAAACCCCACATTTCGGGGGGTACCTGCAAGCAGTACCCACCAAGCCTTACTTCTGGGGCTGCTCCTGCCCAGGGGCAGCCCCCACCAGACTCCACCTCCCCCTTTCTGTACCCTCTCACCCTGTTGACCCCCACAATTCACCCTGTGCCTGAATCCTCCTTCCAGCAATAGGCCCCGTGGCCCTTGCCTTCTCCTTACACTCAGAGAAAAGAGAGGCGCCCAGTGCTGGAGTGAGGTCAAAGGGGGCCCAAGGAGGGGAGCAGTGGGGTCTGATTCACCTTCCATGAGGACACGGAGAACATCTCGGAGGGTGGGAGCCGTGGACCCAAGGGCACAGACAGAGAAGAGGAAGGTGCTGATGGGGTCAGCTGCCTTGCACTGAGGCTGAGAGAAAGAGAGACCCCTAAATCCAGGAACAAGGGAATTTTCAGAGGAAGATCTAGCGGCGTCCCAGACAATCAGGACCTAAGAGGCCCCTGAGAACACTGCTCAGGGGAAAGGAACCGTGACCCTAGGCCAGGAGCCCTGGGGAGCCAGGAGCTGGAGTGGGAGAAGGAGGCTGTGGGTCCTGGGGAGGAGAGGATGGGTGTGGAGTTGGGGGAGGAAGACTGGGACAGGCATGATGACAGTACCTTGAAGTAGATGAGGATGGAGGCGGCCAGCACCCCAAGGCTCTGTAGGAGGTCCCCCAGCACATGCACAAAGGCTGCCCGGACACTGGTGTTCCCCAGGGACAGGGGCTCCGAGGGCCCCTCCTCCAGCGGTGCATACTCAGCCCCCCTAGACCCATGGCTGTGGTGGGGCCCAGCCTGGTGCAGCACAAAGGCCATTCTGAGGGGGAAGTAGAGCAGCTCAGCCCAGGGGGCCTGCTCCCAGCCTCCTCTGCCGATTTCTACACCTTCTCCTCTCACCTCCCCAGGAGCTCTTTGTTCCCTTATATTCTCCCTATTTTCCCAGCCCCAGGAAGAAGACAACATTGTCCAAGAGAGAAAAATAGTGCAGCCTGGAGGCAAGAATACAGCACACGGTGCCAGAGATTTGAATTAAGATGCTGGCCCTGCTACTTAAATGGCCTGGGTGGTTGTGAGCTTTAAATGAGATAATACTGATCAAAGTCCCCAGCAAGAGTGGCTGGTACACAGCAGGCCTTTAACAAGTGTCTGTTGACTCTGAATGTTAGGTCTCTAGCCCAGGCCCTTCTCAGGCATTCTCAGGGCAGACTGCTAAGAACTGTGTGTTTGTGTTGCCTGTCTGTCTGGGAGGGAAGGGCCAGCTCTCCCAGCCTGGAGGAGGACCACTTGCCCTGAACTCCACATGGTGCCTGCTCCATACTGGAACGTACAGTAGATTGGCACAGACTGCGATGCTGGCGGTCAGCAGCATGGCGCCCCCCTCGATGTGGTAGTCGCTGTGCAGCAGGCGGATGAAGGCCAGGTACAGGAGGACGCCAGTGACCATCCAGAGGGAGACCACAGAGGCCAAAGCCCCCAGAGTCTCTGCAGGCAGAGACAAGCTATCAGACACCTGCCCGGGACCTTCAGAGGTACCCTCTGGCAAGACTGGAGGGTCGCCAGCTCATGCAGGAGCCTTACCTGAGCGATGCCAGCCAAAGGTCATAGTGCGGGTGGCTGGACGGGTAGAGAGCCAAAGAGAGAAGAGGCTGCCCATCATACTGCCCACATCTGCCAGCAGGTGGGCTGCATCGGTCATAATGGCCAGGCTGTGTGCTAAATACCCACCTGCAAGGGTAAAACAAGGTACATTTTCTGTATAGGCATGAAAATGAGAGTGGGGGATGTACACCGAACTGTGATCTGTGATTTTTCACTGGTGATGGGATTACAGCTAGTTTTTATTTTCTTCTTTTCACTCATCCACATTTTCTAGTTTTTCTACAATGACATATGTTAATAACAAGAAAATAGGGCTTTTAAAAGAGCAGTTATCACACACAAAAAGAAACAGCCCTGGCCAGTTTGGTCAGTGGTTAGAACATTGGCCCATGGACCAAAGGGTCGCGGGTTCAATTCCCAGTCAACAGCACATACTTGGGTTGCAGGTTCGATCCCCAGCCCTGGTCGAGTTTGTGCAGGAGGCAACCAATCAATGTGTGTCTTTCACATTGATGTTTCTCTCTCTCTCTCCCTCCCTCCCTTCCACTCTATCTAAAAACCAATGAAAAAATATCCTTGGGTGAGGATTAAAAAAAAAAGAGCAGTTATCACAGAAGCCAGCCATGGGCCTCTCCCTGAATTTCCCCTGGTGCTGTCCTTCATTCTCTCCCACTTCTGGAGCCCTGGGCACCCAGCTCCCAAGTGCCAGCCATCCCCATCCTCTCTGCATCACCACCCAGGAACATCCCCGGGATTCTGAGTGGAGTGGGTTAGGCAGGTGTCGGGGGGACAGGGGTGGAGGAGCAGCTCTGCAACTTACCAACCACCTCCCCAGCCATGAAGACGCAGCACACGGCGCAGGCGGCACACAGCTGCCTCTGCGCCCGCAGCCTCTCAGGGGTGAGACCCTGTGGCAGGGGGTCCCTGTGGCAGTGGTGGGAGGTCATCTCCACAGATTTGGGCTCCTCGGGGAGGGGCTCTGTGAAGAGACTGAGGCAGGCAACATAGTTCAACTGAGGCCTGGCCCACGGGCTGACCTGCTCCTCGCTCTCAGATCCTGGATCCCAAAGACTGGCCCACCTCTCACTCCTTCCCAAGGCCTGGTCAAACCCAGGACCTTGTGGACAGAGGGCCACATGAGAGATAGGGCCTAAATGAACACTCAGATCCCGACCTTCCTTTTCTTTTCATACACAGCTGGAAAGCATCTTAGAGATGGCTTAGTCTGACACCTTATTAAAGAAATTAGAAGTATGAGGCATACATCTATTTGACAGATGCAAGAAAAAAGGGTCCTTGTGCTTTCTGTCTGTCTGATTGTGGCAGCCAAGATCGTATGGGGGAACAGAGTAAAAAAACGTGGAGTTTTTACAACTCAGAAATTACCTTGTAAACAGTTGAGCCTATTTTATTCCAAGAATGAATCTAAAACACAAGTTTATAAGAGAAGTGTTGGAAAATTATTCCCCTGTACCCTTGTCTTCTGATTCATTCCACTTTTAAAAGCTTTAGGCCCTGGCTGGGTAGCTCAGTTGGTTAAAGTATGGTCTCGATATGCCAAGGTAGCAGGGTACATACAAAAATCAACCAATGAATGCATAAAGAATGGAACACCAAATCGATGTTTCTCTCTCTCTCTCTCACTCTCTCCAAAATCAATTAAAAATAAATAAAAGCTTTAGGAGAGAGAGAGGACTTATGGAGGCCACACAGTTAATTAGTGGTAGAGCTGAGATTAGATTCCAACCAAGTCAGTTCATTATTATAGGTACCATAAGGCATACAAAATGAGCAGAATCATCAAACAAAATCCTTTCTGGTCTCTGGGAGCTTCTAGTGGACAAGACAAATGTATGTGCAGAGGGTAGCTACAACCATTAGAGGAGTTAAACTGCTATCAGGGCTCAGATAGAGAGATACATTGATTCTAGTAAGGAAATCAGGTTAAAATGGAAGGAGGCATCACGATTAGGGCCTTGAAGGATGGGGAGACGATTTTGATAAAGACGAAGTGAGCATACCAGGCAGAGGCGATATGAAGGGAAGATGGTGTGAAAGTGTGGGGCAGGACTCAGCACACGAGCCTGGCCTTCATGCCTCCACTCCCAGATCTTTCACCTTTCCTCTCTAGACATGGCTGAAGTGGAGCCCTTTAAGGGAGGAGTGGAATGTTGGGACCCCAAAAGTCTGAGGTTCCTGGCACAGAGAACTAATGGCCACATTCCAGAACTGGGTTGTCATGGGGAAGACGGTGTGCACACAGCTGTGGCTGGCAATGGCAGCAGTAGAAACATTGTCTTTGGAGTCTGCCACACATTAGCTGGACTTCAATATGACAATAGGCACTCAGCAGAGGCCACTTAAACTGCACAGTGCCATAGGCCTCCCTTGACAAATGAATGCGGCTGAGGGCCTCATCTGGGGGTGCCAGAGGCTGAGCTCAGGCTGACTGAGGTTTAGGTCCATTCGGGCCCAATTCTCAACCCCACTACTATCCAATCTGAACCTCAGCAAGAATAGAACCATCCACAGAATAAAGGACTTAAACAGAAAAATACAGTCCTGCCCTGGCCAGTTTGGCTCAGCGGTTAGAGTATCGGCCCGTGGACCAGAGAGTCCCAGGTTCGGTTCCCGCTAAGGGCACGTACCTTGGTTGCAGTTCATCCCCGGCCCCTGTTGGGGTCGTGTGGGTGGCAACCAGTCGGTGTGTTTCTCTCACATCGATGTTTCTCTCTCTCTCTTCCTCCCTCTCTCCCTCCCGCTCTATCTGAAGATAAATGCAAAATGTCCTCGGGTGAGGATAACCAAAAAAAAAAAAAAAGAAGAAGAAAGAAAGAAAAGTACAATCCTAGAAATACAGAAGTATGACAAGAATACCTATGAGTGAACATGAAGCCTCCAGATAGAAACATGATCACAGCAGTAAAGTGGGGAGGGGTGCCTATGGCCTTCTGGCTGAGGGAAAGCTCTGTCAAGTGGGTGAATCGAGGGAAGTTGGGGGACCTTTGGTATTTGTAGGGAAAATTCAAGTGCTGGTAGGTAATTCATTGGAATTCCCTTCCAGGACTTAGAATCTGGATGTGCATGATTCTAGGTGTGTTTCCAGAGGAGATGGGGAGATGAGGGTGGCTTTGAAATCCATCCTCATTCTTCAGTGAGGTGTGCCAGGCAGTGTACACATGCTGAAGCCTAGTCTAGCGGGAGAGACAGATGTGTCACAAATGACTTACTAAGCAAGGAGAGGCTAGGGCCAAGAGGGTT
The DNA here is from genome assembly GCA_030848825.1 of Tadarida brasiliensis. Taxonomy (NCBI): domain Eukaryota; kingdom Metazoa; phylum Chordata; class Mammalia; order Chiroptera; family Molossidae; genus Tadarida; species Tadarida brasiliensis. The sequence continues at coordinate 62,416,698 of CM061270.1, read as the reverse complement.
ATGAACAAAGGACTTGGAACACAGGGGAGGGAGTAACCAGTTCTAATGGGGGTAAGGAGAACTTCACAGAGGGAGAGATGTAGAAGATGAGACCTAGGTGGAGAAGGGGAATCCACACACATGGAATGACAATGACAAGATATTCAGCTTGGAGTTGAAGTATGAAGAACCAGGGGAAGGGTGGAGGAGAAAAGTGATGAACTTTAGGAATATAAAGGGAGATACACTGATTGATTTAACATATCTTTCCTGAGCCTTGAGATGACCCAGCTGATATACTTATTTGGCAGGAAGAGAGGAGATGGAGGGGTCCAGAACAGACCAGGCCAGAGGCTCCCTGCACAGAATTTTAGAGGAGGGGCAGGTACGTGGGGAAGAGCCTCTTTCAGAAAATACTGCAGGATTTGGTGACTAATGGTCAAGTGAGAATGAAGATGAGCTGGGAGTCAGAGATGTGGGTTTGAAGAGCAAACAGAGGCTGAGTGGCTTTGGGGCAGTGGGTAAGATGTCTTTTCTGGTCCTGTAAGGCACAGAGCAACCAATCATCAAGATAGCCACCCATCAACAGGCTGCTTCCTTTTGTTCTGCAGGAACTGGGCCCTAAAGAACCTCATTGTTAGTGTGTGGGTGTGTATGGGGGGGTGTAGGCAGTGTTTAGGGGTGAAGGGAAGGCAGTTTTCTCTCCCTAGCCCCCGGAAACCCCAACAAACGGCAAATAATATTGAGTGGGGTAGAAAGATGTAGGGAGGGGAGATGATCTGAAGCAGAGTCAAAAGGATATGGGAAGAGATGCCAGGGCCTCGGCTGGAGCCCCCACAGCTGCACACGTCTGCAGTCCCCTGCAGGAAAGAGTCAGACGGGAAATCTTGCCTCTTTCTGCTCCCCCACGCCCCACCCACTCAGGTTAACAGCCCCCACCCAGAGAAAAATCCAGAAACACACGGAGGCACCCTATGAGACAAAGGGAGAGGACCTGGGAGGGAAACAAAGATTGGGAAAGATGAGAAAAGAGACAAACGGACGCTCAGCCAACAGACAAAATGGCCAGCGGAGGTGACCAAGGAGGACCTGGTTCGGCAGCTCCGAAAGACAAGGCGGACAGGGCCCGCGGGACGCGGAGGCGGTTCTGCAGCCACCCCCGGCCCCGCTGTCCCCGCCGCTCAGCGCGCCTCATTTCACACCTCGCCGCCCCCGGCCCCGTCTGTGTGGAGCCTGGAATACCCCCTGCCGCCCAGACCGCACCTGCTCCTTCCTTGTCGCTCCCTCGCTTCCTTGTGCCCACCCGCCCCCAGGGGCCTGGAAGACCCTCTGCGGAGTCCGGGCCCATCCTCGGTCCGGGTGCCCACAGCTGGCCACGGCTGGAGCGGACGCCCTGAGCCCGAGCGCGCGGAGGGAGGGGCCGGGGGCCTGCAAATGGGGTTCCGAAACCTGGGCGGCGAGGTGCTCGCACCGCCAGGGCCCCGGAGCAATGCGGACATCGGGGCACCTGGCCCGGACTGCCGTCCAACGGAGGGCTGTAGCTCGTAGGGAAGCCAAACGCAGCGGGGGCGGTGGAGGGGTCCCGAGGCTTGGGGGGCAGGCCCGGGAGCCGTTTTGCGGGCCCGGGAGAAAGAGGGGATCTGGGAGGAGGCGAAGCAGGCTGTTGAGCGGCGGGGGTCGGGGCTGACTGGCTGGGCGGGCCGGGGTCTCGGGGTGGCCGCAGAGGAGGGGGCTGCGCGCCACGAAGCAGAGGGAGTAGCAGTGCGCTGGGGCAGCCGGCCCGGGCCGCGCCGAGGGAGACAACGAAATGGACGGATGGCAGGAGGACGGCACTCCCCGGCCGAGGGCTGGCCCAGGTCTGTCCTACCTCTTCAAACGCAGGCCGCCACCGGCGTTGCCACGGTCCCGGGGGCTCACCAGGCGAGTAGTCTCCGAGCCCACCGTGGCGGGAGAGGGCTCCATGTCCTCGCGGCCCCGACCGTCTAGGCCCCACCGAGGGAGGGAGAGGCGGGGCCGGCTCCGTGCCAAATCCAAGCGGCCAGCTGACCCACAGACTCCCCTCAGGGCAGTGGGGCCACCAGAGTGTTAGGAACTGCGGCGACTGTGGCGCTGGGAGTCCGAACTGCAGATCCCGCGGCTGCTGGAGCCCCGCCCCGCGTGGGGCGAGCTCCCCAAGCCCCGCCTCCAGGTTCCCCGGACTCTTCCCCCTTGCCTAAGTCCCGCCCCCGCAGCCCTACCCCCATAGCTAAAGCCACATTGCCCAGCACCAGAGCCAGGTAGGGGCAGCCGGAGCCCACACGGCACCCAGGCCGGGTTCTAAAGAACGCCTAATTTCTATAGCCCCGCCCACTAGGTGGACTAGCCCCGCCCCCACCAAGCCCTGCCTACCGGTTCCAAGCCAATTTCCTCAAGCCTGGGGACCTTAGGGACCAACCTTCATCCAAGGAACACTGCCACTTGTAAGCCCGTGTGGGGGCGTCCCCGCCTCCGCCACCCTATCATCTCGTGACCTGAGTTCCCTACACAAAGGCAGAAACAGGTGTGGACCCATTACCTATCCCGAGAGGACCAGAAAGAATGTGGGGAGAGCACCGTGATACATCTGGGAGAAGTCCAGGAACTCTGGCCAGAAACCACTCTGTGGAGGATGTGGGGTCAGAATTCGTGAGCTAACTCTGCTGCCAAGCACTGTACCGTACCGTTCATTATCATTTATTTTTATACAGAGACTTTGGATGACAAAAAGCTTCCTGTTCTCCTTCAGTCTATTATTATCCCTATATTTTGGATAAGCAAACTGAGTCCCAGAGAAAAAAGTGTCCAGGATCATGCAGCCGGTGTATAAAGAGTTGGGGCTGGAATTCCATTCTCTGTTACCTCCTGATTCAGGACGCTACACTGGTGACGGAAGAGAGTGCGGTCTTGTCACTCAGAATTCTGGAGCCGCTAAAGGAGGGAGGAGCGGCGCCCCATCTCTCTGGGGTCACAAGCCACTGTTCCTGGAGGGAGGCTGCAGTCAGCTTGCCAGCAGGTGATTCCTTACCTCAAACCTGTGGTACCTTCCCGGGCATTACCTCATTTGGCCTCATTTTAACTGAAGCCCGAGGAAAAGAGTGACTTACAGCAAAGTCGGTGGCCGAGCCTGGAGCTGAAGCTTCAAAGGCTCAATGCTCTCTGCCCCTCACACCTGCTGTCACTGTCGATTGAAAAGGGGTGGTGACTGGATTGTGCACATCAAGAAGTGACTCTCAGTAAAGCGAAGAGTCCGTAAGAGGAGGGGAAAGAGTGAAGCGTGGATGGGGAAACATGGAGGGTGGAAGTGGTTATTAAGCCTAGGCAATAAACCCATCAATTACTTCCTTCAGAACACATTGGGCGTCCTGAACTTAGGGACATTATTATTCCAAACAATGAGACCGCGTGTACACTTCCGAAAGCAAATAAACAAAAAATAAAAACTGGAGCACGGGCCAGATAGAGTGGTTGGAAGTGATGGGGTTAACCCGGGAGAGCTTCGCGGAGGAGGTGAGGCTTGAACGGATTAGACAAGCTAGCTGGGCAGCGGGCTGGCTGTTCTGGCAGGGAAGAGTGCGGCTAGTGCCAAGGTTTGCGGGCGGCGTGTGCGTAGGTATAGTAATGCACCCAGGAGCCTTGCAAAACCGAAGAATGAGAGGGTCCTCGCTAGCCCTCTGCGCTCCGCCTCCACCCATGCTGCGCCGGGGCGGGCGCCAGCCTCTCCCCGGCGCCTTCACCCTACCCCCCGCCAAGGCCCAGCCCAAAGCCCACGCGCGGCTAGGAGGCAAGCGAGGGGGTGGCGTTCTCCTTCCAACCTCCGCGAGGCGTGGGACCTCAGCTCCTTCCTTGGGTTGTAGAGGGGGCAAACTGAGGCGGCGGGAGGGGGAGCCACCAGCTGAGGTCACCTTGTTGGTCCGTGTCAGAGCCAGCGTGGAACTCATGTCCCCGCTCGCCTTTGCCAGGGCCCCGGGCACGTCCTGCCTGACGCCGTCGGTTTTCTAAGCTCCGCCCCGGGCCTGGGGCTTCCCAGATTCTGAGAGCCTTGGAGCTGGGACGCACAGGGGCCACCGAGCACTACAGGGCTCGGATGCGATAGCTCCGCCCGAAGTGGCTGGGGCGGGTGAGCTCGAGAATAGGAAGAAACCGCTGGGCTCTATGCGGGAGAAGGGGCTTCTTAGGCACGCCTCAGCTGATGACGACAGCAGAGGACTTGATAGTAACAACTATGGCTTCCTCCGGGATTTCCCTTCTTGGGCAGCCCCCGCGCACGGACCGCAGCCCGGGGTACTGGGGGGTGGGGTGAGGGGAGAGTGCGCAGACTCTGGCACGTGCCCGCCCTGCTACCGGGGCGGGTATCCAGCAGGCGGAGAAGGCAAAGGGGCGTTGGAGCAGATGGATTACAGGGCTACCGCCGCGGCTCTCTTGGTGTCGGACCTTGGAACGTGCTGCCTCTGGAAACCGGGACAACAGCGTGAGAATACCAACAGTTGCTTTTGCTTGGAAATTTATGCAAGAAAAGCCTGGCAGCGAAACAGACTGCTTGCACCTGTTTCTCAAAGACCCATCAAGTGGCTGTATGAAAATCTTTGCAAAGCGTCCCCTTGAATGACTAGCCTGAGGAAGGCATTCTGCACCTGATGAAGAGCTGAGAAAATTACGCAGCAGTTAGAAGCACAGCTTAGGGCTAGTGCCCTGTATGGAACTGTAGTCTTGTAAGAACTATTTATTTAACATTTACTGAACAAATTTCCTGCCATGCACCTTGACAGCATAGCTGGGGATTCCTGGTGAACAAGATAAATGTGTTCCCTCCCCTCCTGGCTTTAACTTGATTGCAGAAGATTCCAACTTTTGCAGTGTTTTGTTACTGATATGTCCACATTCTCTTACTGCCTGTCCTGCCCTGCCTCAGATATTGTTCTTCCCTAAAGTGAGTCCTTAGGCCACTCTTAGTACCAAAGGCATGATGGAGACAAGAAGCCCTGGATGTTTCCAGGAAAACAGGTCAATGGCTGTTTCCAGATCAGAGGGTAGCAGAGCAGGTCAGAAGGGGACTTTGGGAGTTGGGGGGGAGACCCAGGCTAGACCAGTTCATTTTTGCAGAGAAGAAGGGTAAAGCCCTGCGGTGAGGTCAGGATTTAGGCTGGCTAGATACCTCACACAAGATTTTGAATCTAAGCATATGGGCAAGGGTTAACACTTGTAAGCTCCAAGCCAGGTTGAAGGGTATGCACAGAGGCAACCCTGTGCTCCATTCTCTGCTCAGGTGTTAACTTCCAGGAAGCCTTTCCTAACTCACCCCAGCAGGGTTATGTGCTCCTACCGGGTGCTCTCAAGGCTTACTGTGCTTATGTGATGATAGCACTCACCACCACATTTAAGGAAATCAGTTGCTCTGTCTCCTCACTAGAGTACAAGCCCACTGAAGGCAGGAATTGTCTCTCATCACTATGTTCCCAGCACCCCTACTGGCTGATACCTTGTCCTCCGAAAAGCCATCCCAGAAAGGAGGAGCCCCATGTCAGAGAAGAAGTAGGATGAAGGAAGCAGGATTTTATGTTATTTTTTTGTTATTTTTTCTTTATTGATTTTAGAGAGAGATAGAAACATCGATGAGAGAGAACATCAATTGGCCGCCTCCTGCATGACCCCTACTGGGGATCGGGCCCACAACCTGGGCATGTGCCCTGACCAGGAATCGAACTGGCGACCTCTTGGTGCATGGGTCAACTCAACCACTGAGCCACACCGGCCAAGGGAAGCAGGATTTTAGTTGAAGATAGGATGAGGGACAGCTGCAGCTTAAAAGTTACCTCCTCTGATCCTTTTGTAGTTCATAAGCGTGATGATTGGGTGTTCACACTCTTGTGTGAGATGTACCTCCCACAAACCTTGTTATGACTTCGGCACATTACCTGTCTGACATAAAAATAAATAAATAAATGTCATCTCCTCAGGGAGGCCTTTCTTGACTCCCAAACTAGGTTAGTTCTCATGTTATATTCTGATTGAACACGTTTTCTTCCTTAGCACTTATACTGTAATTAAATTGTTATTTGGGAATTGTTTCTTCACTTGGCTTCCGGGATACTGTAATCTGATTTTCCTCCTACTTCACTAACTGCTTATCTTCAGTCTCCTTTGCTGGTTCCTCCTCATCTGCTCAGCCTTTCAATGATGGGGTAGACCAGGACTTGGTCACCCTCTTCCCTTACCACCTCAATCCCTTGGAGATATTACCCAGTCTCAAGGCTTTAACTACTATCTAGAAATAGCAGGAAGCAATGGTTGTTGAAGCTAAGTAATGGGTACATGGGGAATTGTTGTACTATTCTATTTTTGCATGTGTTTAAAATTTTCTATTAAAAAGAAACGTTTTTAGCCCTGGCCGGTTTGGTTCAGTGGTTAGAGCGTCGACCCGCAGACCAAAGAGTCCCGGGTTTGATTCCGACCAAGGCCGTGTACCTCGGTTGCAGTTCATCCCTGGCCCCGGTTGGGGTCGTGTGGGTGGTAACCAATCGATGTTTCTCTCTCTCTCCCTCCCTTTTTCCCCCCCGCTCTATCTGAAGATAAATGTAAAAATATCCTCGGGTGAGGGTAAAAAAAAAAAAGAAACCTTTTTTAAAAGGCATCACTATGATGAGTTGATTCTCAGATCTCTCATTTGAACTCCAAATCAAACATCTAGATGTCTAATAGGCATCTCAAGCTTCATAGCCTAAAACTGAGCTCCTGATCATCACCCCCATCCCCAACCTTCTCTTTTTGGCAATCCTCACATGGTAACTCCATACTTCCATTTACTCAGGCCAGAAACCTTAGTTAGAGTTATCCGCGATTCCTCAGTTTTCACCCCACATCCAATCTGTTAGCAAATCCTGTTCCCACCCTTGTCCAAACCACCATCGTCTGTATTCTTGATTATTACAGGAGCCTCCTAGGTTGTTTACCTTTTTAAAAACATTTTTTTAAATTGATTAAAATAATTTTTTTCTTTATTGATTTGAGAGAGAAAGGAAGGGAGGGGAAGAGAGAGACAAACATCAATGAAGAGAACATCAATTGGCCGCCTCCTACATGCCCCCCACTGGGGATTTGGCCCACAACCTGGGCATGTGCCTTAACCAGGAATCGAATCAGTGACCTCTTGGTGCATGGGTCGATGCTCAACCACTGAGCCACACCGGCCGAGCTTAATTGATTTTTTCAGAGAGAGAGAGGAAGGGAGAGGGAGAGAAACGGATGTGAAAGTGAAACATTGATGGGCTGCCTCCTGCACGCCCCCTACCGGGGATTGAGCCGCAACCTGATCATGTGCCTTGGCAGGGAATCAAACTAGCAACCTTTCAGTGCACAGGACAATGCCTGACCAATTGAGCCACACTGGTCAGGGCTGTCTTTCTTTTTCTACCCTTACTGCCCTATAGTCTATTCTCAATCCAGTGGCCAGACCCCACAGGCCAGATTTCATCACTCCCCCTTCTCACTCACTGTCAGCCACAGGCCTTCCACGGGCCTGCCAAAACCCTATGAAATCTAGCCCTTCTGATATCATTTCATACTATTCCCACCTCACTCCCCAGCCATTCTGGCCTTTATGCAGGTCCTATAACACACCAGGCATGTTCGCACCCAAGGGCCTTTGCACTTACTCATCTGTTTGCCTGTAATACACTCTGCCAGATGTCTTCACTATTCACCCAAGGACCTGCTTCAGACCTTGACTCATATATCACCTTCTCAGGTCCTATCTGCTTATCCTTTTTGTTTTTTAATTCTCATCTGAGGATATGTTTTTCATAGATTCTAGAGAGAAAGGAAGGGAGAGAGAGCGAGAAACATCGATGTGAGAGAGAAACATTGATCAGTTGTCCCATATGGATCCCAAACAGGGATCAAACCCACAATCTGGGTGTGTGCCCTGACTGGGAATTGAACCGCAACCCTTCGGTGCATAGGACGATGCTCTAACCAACCGAGCCACACCGGCCAGGGCTATCTGCTTATCCTTTTAAAAACTGCAATCTCACCCTGGCTGGTTTTGCTCAGTGGTTGGAGCATAGGCCTGAGGACTGAAGGGTCACGAGTTCAATTCCCAGTCAAGGGCACATACCTGGGTTGCAGGTTCAATCCCTGGTCCCTGTTGGTTCGTGCGGGAGGCAACCAATTGATGTGTCTCTCTCACATTGACGTTTCTCTCTCTCCCCCACCCCTTTCCCTTCTTCCATTCTTTCTAAAAATCAATGGAAAAATATCCTCAAGTGAGGATTGACAAATAGTAAATAAATAAAAGTGCAATCTCCCTAAAAAAATTCTGTCTCCATCACTTGCTTTATGTTTCTCCGGGGCCATTATTACCCCTAACACATCAAGTGGCTGCCACCCACACGACCAACCAGGGCTGAGGACAAACTGTAACCGAGGTACATGCCCTTAGCGGGAACCGAACCCAGGTCTCTCTGTACCGCAGGCCAATGCTCTAACCGCTGAGCCAAACCAGCCAGGGCAAGAGTGGTAGCGCTTTGTGAACACAGATCTGGTAGCAGAATCCAGGACGAAACTGGCAGTAGGGAGAGCAGTTAGGAGGCTAGGACAACAGTCAGTGTGATATGGAAATCCTTCATCTAGGCTGCTTCAAGGTTATGGGAGCTGAAAAAAAGGGACAAATAAAAGAGCCACTTAAAAATTAACCGGACTTTTTGGACTGAATTTGGGGAAAATAATGAGTCCACAGCCTAGCAATGTTTGGGTTTCAAGCATTATTGTCTTGGAAAGTCATAACAGTAACATAAATAGAGAAACAAAGAGGAACAACTTGGCTGGGGGCAAGACCATGAGTTCAGATTTTAGAGTGTGGTTTTGAGACAATGGGAAACTGGCGTGTGGATGACACCAAACAGATACAAAAGCATAGTTGTGACGGCTGAAACCATGGGTATAGACAGCATCTCTGAAGAAAAGAGAAGAGAGCCCAGCAGGAGCTTCAAGACAAAACCATACAGAATAGTCATGGTCAGGAGGTGAAAGAAGGAAGAGGAGCCAGCAGGGGGAGAGGAAACTTACCAGAGATGGAAGAGGAGAATCAGAAGAATGCAGAGCTACAGAAATGAAAAGACATGAAATTAGTGGAGTTGGACAGAAAGGAGAGAAGTGATTTATGTTATGTTTCCCAAAACATAGCCTGAAATTCTACCAATTATTACTTTTGTGCTGGTAAGAATTAAGCGGGTGAGGTAGTATAGCCTTTCCCACTATAAGCTGAATTACAGTGTTTTAATCAGATTGCTTTCCACCTAACCCTTAAGGATGAGATCATTTTATGGAGGTATTTGTTTTTATTAGAAATGTTGAAAGGAGAGGAAGTAAGAGAGGTAATTTTGGAGTTCTGACTGCTTGGGGAGGATATTTTGAATAGCCAGAAAGCAGCAAGAAGGTCCTGGGTAGGGGAACAAGAAAACGGGGTTCTAAAAGGCTGAGAAGGATGCAGAAAGGAGATGGAAGGATATCAATTACAATTTGCAAATCTTAGAGAAAGGAGACTTATTTTTCCCTTCTCCCCAGAGACAAAATGAAAAGTAATTTCTCTCTTTACAAAATTGGGAGAAGATAGGATAGAAACGATGATGATGATGATGATGATGATGATGATGATGATGAATGATATAGCACTTACCATGTGCCAAGCACTGTTCAAATTAAATACTTAAGCCTCCTAACAACCTTAAGAGGTAGACCTTATTATCTCCATTTTACACGTGAGGCAGGCGTGCCCTGGTAGCCTGCCCTTAGGTCTGCAGAGTCTGGGGTTGCAGGTCAGAGAGGACATGGATATGAAGTATCTTTCTAGCTGGAAGCCCTCCACCTCCCACCCTGAGATGTCTGCTCTGGGGAGGCCAGGCAAACAACCTGAGCCAGTAATATATTTTTGGTGACATGTAGTATATGTGCCTTCAACTGGGGGGAGAGAAAGAGGGACATTTCCTCACATCATCCATGAAAGGAGGTAAATATCAATTACAGCTTTGGCCTGTCTCTAACCTAGATTTTATTTTATTTATTTATTTATTTTTTATCCTCACCTGAGGACATTTTTTTCATTCTTTGTTCAGATAGAGTGGGAGGAAGAGAGAGGAAGAGAGAGAGAGAAACATCGATGTGAAAGGGACACATCGAGTGGCTGCCACCCGCACGACCAAACAGGGCCGGGGACAAACTGCAACCGAAGTACATGCCCTTAGCGGGAACCGAACCCGGGTCGCTCTGGACCGCAGGCCGACGCTCTAACCGCTGAGCCAAACCGGCCAGGGCTAACCTAGATTTTAGAGAGAGCTGGTGTGTATAAGAGGCAGTCACGATACAGACACTGAAGTTGGAGTCAGAAGACTGGACCTCACTTGTTGACCTTGAGCAGGTTAATCCTTATCTCTGAGCCGCACTTTCCTCAACTACAAAATGAAGGCATTGGATAAGAATTCAGTCTCTGAGGTCCCTTCTAGCTTAAAAACTGCACAATTGTAGAACCTGGTGGTTGGGTATGACAAATTATGATCTCTCTCTCCCACTGCATATGTTTGAGAGCATGATATTTTGGGTATAAATATGCCAGTGTCAGCTGTCTGTAAGTGTGCATTCCAGCTATATGACTAAAACTTCAGTTGTTTGTGGGTAAATAAAGGATGCTTCTTGGTTTTCTCCAGGAGAGACCAAATGGCTCTGTAAGGTAGTAAACTAGAAGATCCCTGACTCAAGGTATGGTAAGAGGGCAAATAATCCCAGAACAGGTTTTAGTCTGTACTCATTCTTTAGCATACTTATTTTCATTTTTTCCATCCTTTTTACACCAAATCTAATTTAGTCTTGACATCAGCCCTGGAAATGACACAAGTTTATATAGAAGAGGAAAATGAGACGCAGAGATTATGTGACTTGTCCCAGATGACACAGCTTGTTAGAACCAGAGTGAGAACTCAGAACTAGGACTTCTGACTCCTGGCTTGTGTGTTCTTCCTAGTTCTATGTTGGGTGTCAGAAGATACACTGTGCATAGGAAACAGAGCCAAAGAGGGTCTGTTTCTAGGTCAAAGCCAAGTGGAGAGCCTCTGGCCGAAGGATACCAGGATGACTTGCCTGCTCTATTCCCACCTCTGCAGCCTACTGGCTGCAGCGTCATTTCAGTTAGAGCAGAGCCTCAGAAACTTAAAGATAATGGCTATTTCAAGAGCTGCAAACTATAATTAGAATTAATTAAAATGTCAGAGGGCAATGATAAGAAGTAATAACATTCTGTAGCCTCTGGCAAGACATGAAAGGTATTTACTAATTCTTTAGAGCACCTAATATGCCCTCTTTCTCAGCACTCACTTCTATAAAGCAGGGATGTGATCATACAGGGCTCTTCTGAGGATCAAAGGAGATAATTGGGAAAAAGGACCTCTTTTCTCCAGGAGAAACCAAATGTGAAAAGGCACACAAAAGTTTGCTAGTTCATTCAACCAGCCAATATTTATTGAGCGCCTATAATATCCCAGGAACTGTGTTGGGAACTGGATGAAGACTAAAACAAGAAACAAGAAGCTCAGAATCACCATTACCATCTCTCCTACTGCCCCTCTTTCTCTTTGCCCCTTGCTATGGGCCAACCTCTGAGTCTACACTGGACCAGCAGGGGGCTCCCTCTGCTGTAGCTTATTCAACAAATTAATTTACTTACTGTGAGCCAGCCATGGTTCTAGGTGCTGGGGATACAATGGTAAACAAACAGACAAGGTCCCTGCCCTCATGGAGTTCACTGTCTAGTGGGAAAGACAGATGTTAAATAAATTGACATGCAAATAAACATATTCACAAACCATGGTGAGGATATTATGAGGTGGGGAAAGAGGAATGGAACTCCATTTAGAAGGCCTCTCCGAGGAGGCATGAAGCTGAGATCCACAAAGAACGAAAAGTTGCACAGCAAACAGCCCGGGGAGGAGTCCTGCAGGCAGAAGGAGCACGATAGCCAAATGCCCTTAACATGGGAGGGAACTAGATGTCGTCAAAGAACTGACAGAAAAACAGTGTGGCAGAGACCAGAACAATCAAGACAGTGGTACTCGACAGAATAGGAGTGAGAGGTAAGGGCAGGGCCACGCTGGGCCTGCAGGCTGCGGTAAGGAATTTGCTGTAAGTGCACTGCACTTCTAATGCCTTCTACTCTCTTCCTGGTGCTAGTGAAGAAACTACTTGTGTTGTTCTGCTGGTTTTGTCTTCCGGTGATTGGTGATGGAAAGTTGGAGGTTAGCCCTGGCCGGTTTGGCTCAGCAGTTAGAGTGTCGGCCCGCAGATCAGAGAGTCCCGGGTTCGGTTCCACTAAGGGCACGTACCTAGGTTGCGGTTTGTCCCCGGCCCCAGGTGGGGTCGTGTGGGTGGCGACCACTCGATGTGTCTCTCTCGCACCGATGTTTCTCTCTCTCTTCCTCCCTCTCTCCCTCCTGCTCTATCTGAAGATAAATGCAAAAAAGTCCTCTGGTGAGGATAAAAAAAAAGAAAGGTTGGAGGTTAGAGGAATCTGGCATAGTACAAACCACCAAAAAAAATTGTCAGTTTTTGCTCCTTCACTTTAGGTCACTAACCTCTAAATTCATCTGACCCAGAACCTATGAACTGGGTGGGTGATGCCAAAGATTTTCATCCCCACCCTGATCACAGACCTACAGAAATAAATTAGTTAATTCAGTCGTCACTGTGCCTGTTGCATATGGACTCCTTAGTTTGCTCAGATGGTTCACATCTCTTGGGGTGGAGTATTGATTTATCACTTAAAACATAGAAGGGGAGAAAAATGTGCACAAATAACTGTATTAAAGAAAAGAAAGTGGTAAAAAGCCACAAGAGGGGTAACAGAGAGATAGTATTGAATTAATAAAGCTCTTTCAATTACATGTTATAGAAACCATTGCGTTTTTCTCTCCGATATCATGAAGTGGTAAATTACTTGTACTGCAAATACTACTTCCTGTAGGAGATCATGGGAAGTGAGGCCAGGTAGAGACGGGTGCTCTCATGTCCTGTAGGTAGAATGGAAATTGGTTAGGGATATAAATTGGTACTTTTAGTACCTGTCTGGGAAGGGAGTTAGGAATATGGATGAACGGCCTCAAAGAATTTCACTTTGACTCAATAATTCCACTTCCAGCAATCTACTCCAAGGGAAAAGGGGGAGATTTATTTAAAGATTGATAGATAAGAATTTTCATTATAAGGTCATTATACTATCAAATGATTAGAAACTTCATTATCCAATCTGGATTATATAATTGCATTATGGTACATAGTTATGATGCAATAGTATTTAAAGGAAGTTTTTGAAGAACCGCACTAACTTCTGGAAATGTTCAAGATAGTGTTTTAAAGGAACGTGCAAACTAATGATTACAATATAACAGGATAAATACTTTGACAGAGCAAGGTCGGAATAACTGGGGGAGTGAAGGAAGGATTCCCAGAAATACTGATATTTGAGGTGGGTCTCAATGGACATGCAGGAGCTTCCAAGTGGAAAGGAAAGAAAGGAGCAAGTGGAGGCTCCCAAATTCAAAAAAGAAGACCTGGGAAGGTAACACACGTCTTGAGAAAGGCATGCACAACCACATGCCACGTTCTGCAAACCCATAATCTTGCCACAAGTGAGTCAATGAGCCAGGACTGTGACCAGGATAGGTGATTGCCTCCCACCAGAGAAGAGACGCCTCTGGAGGATGCGACCGTACAAAGGGTTAGAAGAGACGCCATGCTGCCCTTGGCCGCTGGCGCCTGGCGTATCCCTACGCTCAGATTTCCCGCGAGCAAAATAAATCCCAGGACTCGCTCAACCTTACCTCCCAGACCTTCCGGTGGCGCCAAAAAATGATCCGGCATGTTGACGCAGTGCGCAAGCGCAAGCGCAGTGGGCGGCTGGAGCCCCGCCGTGTGAAGTTTCACACCGTGGTGGAGGTTGTGTGAGGCCTACCGGCTGAAAAGAGGACTCAGAGGTAGAGCGCCAGGCCCGGTGGGGAGTCCACACAGCCAGAGGAGATCTGGGGGACCAGAGTATTCCCCTCTGAGCTTGTTGCCTTGGTTCTCCCGGGCCACAGCCTGCCAGGCTCTCCCCACTGTCTGGGGTCTTGCTCCCTGTTCCCTGGCTGGTCGCTGGTCAGCCGACAGCTGCCCCTTTTCACCTCCCTCTTTATCCCTCTGATCCACCGCCCTGTCTCTGAGGGGCAGGGGTGGGATGAGTTGAGAAGGGAAGCTGGGGGTAAGAATAAAGCCTCTGGCCTAGCTGAAGCACTGCCCTCTGGCTGGCTCTGGACACCGGACTTCTCTTAGGCGGCTCAGCGTTTGGTCTGAATTGCTTCTCCCTTGGGAATTGTAGATCTCGCTGATTTCTGACCCAACCAGTTCAGGGGCTGAGGTGCACTGGTTTCTCAAACCTAGCAATGAGTTTGGACAAGACCAGGGCTGTTTACTCAAGGTGCTAGAAGCTCTGGACAAAATCAATCTCTTACCATGTTGGGACCTCCCCTTGCTTGCAACTCTCTAGGATGTGGGGTGTCTGGAGGTCTGCTAGCTGAAGAACACTAGAAAATGTGAGATGTTTCCTCTTTAAAATTTAAATTTGGCCCTGGCTAGGTAGCTCATTTGGTTAGAGCATCCTCTGGATAGTCAAGGTTGCAGGTTTGATCCCCAGTCAGGGCACATTCCAGAAGCAACCAAAAAACGCATAAATAAGTGGAACAAATAAATCTTTCTTTCTTTCTTTCTTTCTTTCTTTCTTTCTTTCTTTCTTTCTTTCTTTCTTTTCTTTTCTTTTCTTTCTCTCTCTCTCTCTCTCTCAAATTAATATAAAAAAGAAAAGAAAAATATTTGAATTTGAATGTCTTTTTGGTCACCTGAACTCTCCTGCTAGTCACAGATCCCACTCATTGTTGTTTTATACTTGTCCCTTTGTAGTCGTTTACCCACCTAGCACCTGAAGGCAATGAGTTTCCTGTCACTGGAAGTTCACTTGTCTGCAACCTCACCTGTGGAAGTTCTCACAAATGCTTCTTCTCCTCTGACCCAGATCATGGCTCATGTGGATGAAGCGGCCCGCCGGCTGTCCCAAACTGGGACAACCCTTTATGCAGTGCTGGAGCTGAAGAAGGGTGCCTCACCTGAAGACATCAAAAAGGCCTACAGGTTCAGACCTCAAAGCCCCTTATTAAACTCTGGAATTTCCACCCTTAAACCCATTTCTTTCTACCTTGCTCTCTGGCTCTTTAAAAAACCCACTTTGGGGCTGGATGGGGCCACCAGGATCTCCTCTTCAGTGTAGCATGGGAAGGAATTTAGACTTGGGCTGCTTGCCTCCATTCTTTGTACCACATCTAATGCATTCCTTCTTCACTATCTAGAAACTTATCCCCATCTTGCACAGGCCTCCCCCTCCTCTTACTTGTACTTCAAACCCTGATTAAGTTTCACCTCTTATAAGAACACTTTGCCCCCAGTAGAGCCAGCTCCTCCCTCCTTTGTGCTCTAACATAAAAAAAAAAAAGAAAAGAAACCTATCCCTGTTATTCATCCTAACCCTCCCTCCCCAGCTACTTACTGTTCTCTCCCCACCCCACTTTTGGGTATTGCCTGGGTAGGAAACTGGCCTTGAAGTATCATCCAGACAAGAATCCAGGGAACCCTCAAGCAGCAGAAATATTCAAAGAGATCAACACAGCCCACTCCGTACTGAGTGACCCTAAGAAGCGGAAAATCTACGACCAGCATGGCTCATTGGGAATATATTTATATGATCACTTTGGTGAAGAAGGTGTCAGATACTATTTTGTGATGAATAGTTGTTGGTTCAAGGTACACAATTCTTCCTAATCCCTTAAGAATAAAGAAGGAGGGGTGACCCTCCTCATCTAGGACACCTGACTCTCCTCTCCTAGGACAAATGCTTTTGTTGTCTCATTTTCTGGGTGCTAGGAGGATGGAGGGAGGGGAGCTTGAATGGATATATAGAAGAACTGTTGGACCGAGGCCATTTTTTCCTACCTTTTAGACGCTTGTCGTCCTGTGTATTCTGCTCACCTGTTGCTGCTGCTGCTGCTGCTGCTGCTTTTGCTGTGGAACACTTAAGCCACCACCCGAGGAGGAATTGAGGAGAAAATACGAGCAGGATGTCCATACTCAGCCTAAGAGACCAGGTGAGAACCATAGACAGGGACTGAGGTAAGAACTGGATTAGGAATGAAAAAATTGGTTGGGAGTGCAACTGTCAGCCCCTAAATATGAGAGTCTCAAGTTGATATTAGGATAATATGAAGAAAGAGAAGGGGAGACACTTGGTTTCTGAAAGGTTTATGCTACAAACTGGCAATTTGAATGTAATGTTGGCCTCTGGATGGTTAAGCTAAGGAATGGGTGGGAGTTAAGGTAAGAAATGGGTAGGAGAGTGTGCCTGGAAAAGGCAGTAGTTGCCCGGCCAGTGTGGCTCAGTGGATCAAGTGTCATCCCATGCACCGAGAGGTTACTGGTTCAATTCCCATTCAGAGCACAAGCCCAGATTGCAGGCTTGATCCCCAGTATGGGGCATGCAGGAAGCAGCCAATCAGTTTCTCTCTCATCGATGTTTCTAATTCTCTTCCACCTCTCCCTCTCTATCTAAAAAATCAATTAAAAAAATTTTTTTTCAAAAGGGCAGTAGTTGAAGACAAGTTAGAGGATGTAGTTTATTGTGTTTATTCAAAAGGAAGATGAAGTGTCTGAGATGATCCCACTCCAGCTAGTTAAACTGTCCAGTGTGAGTGGACTGGAATCACACCAGTGCCACCTAATGATGCTAATGTGGACCACAAAGCAATGGTCTTCCCACCAGCAGGCTAAAAAATTGTTATTAAATGTTCATATATGTGTTTCTCAAATTCCATCATAGGAGACAAAGAAAATTTTACAGGAGAGGAAGATGATTATAGTGAAGATGATAAATAAAAGATGAAGAAGAGTGAGGTATGAAAACTGAAATACAACAAACAAAAAAGAATATACAATAACTTCAGATGAGTCATTAGTGGAAAGTTTATACCTGTATAGTATGGACTATAAGTAGGTTTTTTTTGTTTTGTTTTTTAATCCTCACTCGAGGACACATTTCTGTTGATTTTCTAGATAGACTGGAAGGGAGAGAGGGAGGGAGACAGAAACATCCATGTGAGAGAGACACATTGATTTGTTGCCTCCCACACGACCCCGACCGGGGCCAGGGATTAAACCTGCAACCCAGGTATGTGCCCTTGACAAGGATTTAACCCCACAATCCTTCGGTCTACAGGCCAAGGCTCTAACCACTGAGATAACTGGCCAGGGCTGGACTATAAGTGTTTATATCCTTACCTATAGGGGGTTTGCTTTACATTCTGGGTGCTCATTCCTTCTGGTTAATAAGACGCCAACTTCAGTCCGTAGGTACTGACCCAATGAAGGTGCCTTTTGCTGCCCAGTCCACTGGATACATTGAAGAGAAGAGCAAGTAGCCCTGTCCTGACATTGACCCTGATTTGCCCCTCTTCTTGTGAGAATCCCAATTATTGAAGCATAGATGGCATCTGTCCCAGTGAGGATGCAGTCTCTGCACTTGACGGTGTCACTGACCCTGGCCTACAGGGTCACCCAGCTACTCTTCTTTTTAGCTTCAATCGCAATTTTAATCTGTTAGAGAGAGACCTGTCATTCCTATCCTCAAGAGGTCTTAGGCAGTGGTGACAGACTTTTCCCAAGCACCCTTTTTCCTGTGCCTTCCTTAGGATTTGAGCCAATGTCAGCTGGGTAGGGTCCCTGAGTCACTTGTGATATCTCCACCAAGATCCTGAAAGCTGAACAGAGTGTATCCTGTCCCAGAGCTGTGGTACCAGTTAACCCTCCTTTGTTGCAAATCTGTGTACCAAGAACTCTTAGCAGCAGCCTCATTCCTAAGCCAATACACCTTTCTGGGGCTGTCCTCACCTTCTGTGGTACCCATACACTTGGCATTGCCAGCCTCATTCCATGCCACCATGACTCAGCTTGGGAAATGTATGAATGCATTTGAGGCTTAGGGGTAGTTCTCCCACCTTTGGGTTGTCCCTGGACTGCAGCTACCAACAAAGCTCCCATCAGCATGGGTCCTGTGGGCTTCCTGAGGTTCACACATCAGGGCCTATTTGCCTCCATCCTTTCACCACATCTAATGCAGGCTGGTCACTATGCATTTTGTTTTTAAAACAGGCATGAAACATGTGATAGGGAATAGATTGTACTTGTACAGACACTTGCCCCACTCATGCCTCTTCGCACAGCCTGTTTGGTATCCTCTCCACACCATTTATTTCCTGTCCACTTAGGGTCAGAATCTAGTAACTCCTCATACTTGTCTCTCCCGACTGGGAGAAGGGCTAAAGAATGTCAGTAAATAAAAGAGCTTTTGTCCGATCCCAGTGCATATGTGGGGCCCCCAAAAGACAAATCGTGCCTAGGGTAGAGAAGAACGCCTGTTGGAGAAAAAGATAGAGGACCGGTGCTTACATCTGAGACCAGTCGCCTTGGAGAGTGGGAGTCCAGGACAACTGTGGAGTCAGGACAGAGGCCTCACAGAGCCTTGTGATTATGACTTTGTCACGGCTCTAAAATTTCCCTGAAGGCCGATTCCCCTGGGACTCAAAATAGGCCCCTGGCACTCAGGTCCTGTCTGCCCAGCTCGGCTTCTCTCACTTTCCTAACAAACCTAAAGTCCTTGGAGTGGCTCCAAGGATGTGTTCATGGACCAGAATGCCACACTTCCTCAGGGGCAAGCTCATGAGGTTGCTCTAGGCCCCGACACAACACCAACTTTAGCCTCCAGAGCTTCTTTTCCTAGGGCGATATAAGAAAGTTCTGGGCAAGAACAAAAGTGGACCAGAAGTGTTGGACCAGAGCCTCTCCCCAGTCTCTGGTGTCCTGTTCTGAATCATGGGGTTCAGAGGAAGAGGGCCAGGGTCACTGGCTAAGCCTTGGAGACAGAAATTGTTACTGACTGTAGGTCTAGTAAGATCTACCCTCTCACCTTGAGCCCATGTATGGTCCCTCTCAAATAGGCCGACTTAGACTCTATCACTGCCCTGGAAGAAGGGTCCAAGCCAGAGCTTGGGGCTGAGGGGCTCACAGGAGCCCTCTGAGTGACAGCAAGTGAGAGCTCAGTACCTTTGCTGGCCCACCTTTCACCGTAAGCAGCGACGCTCACCCCAGCTCTTGCTCAAGAGAGTCACCCATTCCCGAGTGAGTCAGGGTCACTCATTTGGTGACAGCTGTGGCTCGCCTTACAGGAGCTAAATTGGGAGTTGGAATGTCACACAGATCCCCTTGTTCCCCACCCCCATGTTAAAATTAATCTCCTCTCTGGGGAGTGAGGGACAAACAGTGCTGCCCATAGAGTGAGCAAGAGTCGTTTGGGGAACAAAAGGAGAAATTTCCAGGGACAGAGTTACTCAGGGAGTGAGGGATAGAGAAAACTGCGTGTGCCTGGCTGCAGCACAGAGCAAAGAAGAGAAAGAGGAGAAGTGCCTGAAAACAGCTAAGGACGAGGGGAATTGTCAGAAGGGGCCGAGAGAGATAGCAGAGCTATTTCAAGAGTGAGCAACAGAAGGGAACACAGGAATCCACAGCCTGTCGCAAGTAAACGAGGAAGGGTCCAGAGGCAGTGAGGGAAGGCCAGGGCCAGGGCCAGGGCCAGGGTAGGCAGGAGCACTGAGGGGATGAACTTCGCAGTGGGTTTCAAGCCGCTGCTAGGGGATGCGCACAGCATGGACAACCTGGAGAAGCAGCTCATCTGCCCCATCTGCCTGGAGATGTTCTCCAAACCGGTGGTGATCCTGCCCTGCCAGCACAACCTGTGCCGAAAGTGTGCCAATGACGTCTTCCAGGTGGGCCGGGGCGGGGGCAGGGCCAGGTGAGGCAATGTGGACTTGCGGGAGACTTCTCGACAGAACTGAGCCCCCAGAAGGTGATGGGCAGAGTGCTCTATGTGACGGGTGGTGGCTGTCCTGGCTGAAGGGCAGAAGAGGAGCCGGGGTTCTGGGCGATCCCAATGTAAGCATGAGTCAGCAGCTGCTCTGCAGGCTGGCAAGGTCAGCCTGTGCGTGGACAGCAGCAGGAATGATGGTACCTACAGAGGAAAGAAGACCCCCACAGGAAGTAGGAGGGAGGTGATCCTACACCAGGCTGTGTAACAGTCTGTGCTAGACTCTGCATTCCAGTTTGGAGTTTCAGATTTGGAGAACGTTATGAAAAACCTGGAGAAAATAGCATTGAAATAATGAAATATTTAAAAATAAACCCTGTGAGAAAGGTCCGTGATGACAGTGAAACTATCGCAAGGCTCAGCGCCATCCATCTTTGGGAGGCAGAATTAGACAGTGGGCAGGAGCCTGGGAATTCTCCCCAATCAATAGAGTCCCATCTGTCCCCCACTCCAGACTGGTCATAAAGGGGCCTGCTGGTTAAAAAGGATTAAGGTCACTTAAACAGAGAGAAGGCAGAGAAGAAATTTTACTTCCCAGAAATGCAAACAGTTTGGGTTTCTGTGTGGTCACCAGGCAAAGCAGACCTAATCAAATTCACAGATACCATTATAACTATTGGTTTTTTAAAAAAGCAGTGTATACCAGAATGGTTTATAAATGGGTTTTCTTTCTTGCCTTATGTCACTGGTATAGGTTCTAGTAATCTACAAAGTGGGACAAAGATCAGGGGGAGTGAGGGGGAAAGACACACACACACACACATACACGCGCGCTCGCACACACCCTCTTGCAAATGAGGTAAAAACTCTGAATAGACGAGAGTTGACCAGCTTAGTATGCATGGCAGTAATAAGGAACATATTCTTCATCTGTATCAGAAACTATGAGAAACTGTTGAACACAGTGGTTTTTAATTTAACCAAGAAAATGCTTGCCTTTGAAGTCTTTGGGGCAGTATGTTTGGGAGAGAAGTAATGGGCTCACTAAGTCAGCCTGTCCCTCAGCTGTGCCCTGGGACCACCCTTTGTTGTCTGCCATCTTCCCTGAGTACCCAGCCCCATAGCCTTTCCTGCCATCTTCCCATCGAGGCCCATTCCCATCTCCGATTCCTCTATGAGTCTATTTGGCTCCAGAGCACCTGAGAGCCAGTAATTTTCCCTCTCTGGGGGCCGAGACTGACTGTTAGGCCTCCCTATCCCAGACATCAAGTCATGTACGAGAGGCTGTGCCTTGCCCACCATTTTGGTTTTTCCCTTGGCCTAAGGAACTCTCTGAACATCCTTCTGGCTGAGATACCTAGGGTGGAACGGCAAAAAGATTTTGCCTTCCCTTCTCATGAATTTGGAGTGAAACATCCTTTCATTAAAGCCTGCAATATGTGAAAGCAAAGAGAAGTTTTTTTTTGTTTGTTAGTTTGTTTTTATCCTCACCCGAGGACATTTTTTCATTTTTTGTTCAGATAGAGTGGGAGGGAGAGAGAGGAAGAGAGAGAGAGAAACATCAATGTGAAAGGGACACATCGAGTGGCTGCCACCCGCACGACCAACCAGGGCCGGGGACAAACTGCAACCGAGGTACGTGCCCTTAGCGGGAACCAAACCCGGGTCTCTCTGGACCGCAGGCCGATGTTCTAACCGCTGAGCCAAACCGGCCAGGGCACAAAGAGGAGTTTTTAAAGTGAAGGTAATGTGTCTGTAAAAAAAAGTTGTCAGAATATTAAAGTGCAAGACACGCAGTAACACAGGCAGAGGGACCCAGGGACGGGAGGCCCGAAGATATTTAAGTGGCGTCCCTTGTCCAAGTCCGTCCTCTGTATTCAGGCACGCCTGCTTTGGTCCCTTGAAGCTCTGGAATACTGGTCTGGGCCCTAAGAGATATGGGAATGTTTTGGGCCAAACCCTGTGCAGAGTATTTGGGAGACAACACGGTTCCCAGGGCTTTGGGGTAGTTCTGTGGGTCTTTCAGAGACAGAACACCCTGGCCTTCCAAGCAGGGAAGAGTGAGCATCTTGTTTCCTTGCTGCTTTATTCGGGCTGGCCTGGTGGGAGTCTGACCCAGTTCTTCGGCTGCATTTATGTATGTTCATCTCAGTAGATCTCCTCTGAAAGATGAGCATATTTAGTTTTTTCACACTTTGCCTCCACATTTTGACAACTCTAGGCATAATCAGATTGTCTGTTTTCTAAGTATGGGGACAAGAATAGGACTTTTGGTTTCTCTATCTTCAAGCCACTTAGGAAGAATACCCTTAGAACATTGTCTAGAAAGTTGCCCTGACCGATTTGGCTCAGCGGTTAGAGCGTCGGCCTGCAGTCCAGAGAAACCCGGGTTCGGTTCCCGCTAAGGGCATGTACGTCAGTTGCAGTTTGTCCCCGGCCCTGGTTGGTCGTGCGGGAGGCAGCCACTCGATGTATCCCTTTCACATCGATGTTTCTCTCTCTCTCTCTTCCTCTCTCTCCCTCCCACTCTATCTGAACAAAAAATGAAAAAATGTCCTTGGGTGAGGATAAAAATAAAAATAGAACATTGCCTAGAAAGTTAATAGAACTTATAAAAGTGATACCAGTGTATTATATCACACACACACACACATACACACACACACACGGTTTTTCAAACAGTATATATCATGAAAACTGAATCTTCGTCTCAGGTGCTCAGTTCCCTTCTCTAGATGGAGATAGCCATTACCAACTTTCTTGGATAGCCTTCCAGAAATTTTCCATGGATAGGTATGAGTGTGTGTGTATGTATACACATATATTTAAACGAGACGCATTGTCCTACACCTGCCTTTGTTCACTTACTCTTTCTTGGCAGTCGTTCCATATCCACACATTCAGATTTGGGTTTTCCCTTTTTAAATGGCTGTATGGTGTTCCATTGATGACTGGAGCACAGCCTATTTCATCAGACCTCTAAAACATTTAGATGGTGTCCAGCGTTTTGCTGTTCTAAAAACTGCTGTGATGGACAACAAACAAGAATTTTAAAGAATTGTGATTTTATAACAGCAAGAAACAAATTTGAAAAGTTAAAACATTTCATTGAAAATGTGCGACAGTATTAAGGGTTTAGGAGGAAATTATCCATAATCCTACCTCCCCAGCACAATTATTTTCATGTTTGCATATTACTTTCAAGCCCTTGTCCCCATACATATTTTTACATAGTTTTCATCACGGTTTAACTAGTTTTCATTAGAGCTGTAATTCTCATTCTCTCTCTCTCTCTCTCTCTCTCTCTCTCTCTCTCTCTCTCTCTCTCTCTCAATTTAAACATCATAAAACACCAAAGCACCCTATTAGCCCCCTTCAATTTCTCCCTCCCTCTTTCCCCACACTGTACCCACTCAGCTACCAATCATTTTGACTAGAAGAAAGCTGTTGGTGTGGGAATTTGACATAAACATCTTCCCATGTGTTTCTGTATTTGTAAACTCTGTTTGCTCCTGAACTACTTTAAAGCAAGCCTTCCATTTATTTTTATACTTGCTCCACTTCACTGTGGGCCCTTGTTTATGAGCTGCAACCTGCTGTCATTCAACAGACAACCAGAAGGCCTTGTAAGAAGATTGTTCAGGAACAGCTTTTCTGGAGGATATCCATTTAGGGAGAGATTTACAGAGATGGGAATACCAAGAAAGAGGCCTCCCCCTCTGGTGAAGGGCAGTCTGGGAAAGAGATGACTTCTGTGTTGGATCACTCCACCCCGAGTTCCAGGTCTTTATTGGTTCATTGTTAAGACCTGTTGTTATCAAGTACAGGCCTGCAGTGAAAATCCTACACAGCCTGCCTCCCCGACCACTTCCACCTGCTGCTGAGGGCACCAGGACCTCCCCAGACCAGCCGTGGGCAGGTCTCTTTTGTGAGAAATTGATTTATTGAAGTTTTGTGAATTGCATTAACCTTGAAGCAGGTTAAGATTTTACTGACTTTAGGAAAGAAACTTGTGGGGAACAAAAACCTAGACTGCGACTTAGCATTCGTGGGATCTATTCAAATAGTTTCTTCCTTAATTTGCCATGTGATGTAAATCAGGGTATTTTACCTCTTTAAGCCATATACATGTATATGAGATAATGAGTGAGATAAAAAGAATGTTTTAAACTGATCTTTAACATCCTTGTAATTCTATTTGATTTTACAGGTTCAAGAATTATTATTGATTTCCCTTTTTTTAAAGGGTCTTCCATTTCGTTGCTAGTGTCTTAACTTGACTCCCTCTTCTGCTTGTCAGTCTACCTTTCAGCCAGCCTCCTTTCACAAACACTTGTGCCAGGCTCTTTCCTAGGTTCTGTCAGGCAGAGCTCGCCTTCCACTCAGAATCACTTTCCCTCCCACAACTTAGCTTTAGCCAACACCTGGATTCTTCTAAGGCTCTTCAACTTTTCTCCAAATCCCTGGTCTTCTGCCCATTATTTCCCCATGGTTTCTTCAGTATATTCCAAGGCTGGCTCAGAGGACCTGCATGGTCCACTCTTTGTCATTGGCCAAGCCACCAGTTTGAGAGAGAACGCCTCCAATGCCTCCAACATTACCCTCCCCCCCTCCATCTTGCATCCTGGGCCAGTATCCCAAATCAGCATCACTCTGGATAGTCAAGGAAGAGGGAAAACATTCTGACATAAGTATAGATTTGCTAGAGTAACTGCATTCACAGAGCATCTTTCTAGATGGAACATTTCTGTTAGATGTCATGAAATGTTGCAAAGGAAATAGAAGGCACAGTAGAGCCTAAAAGAGTAACAACTCTTGGCATGTATGCCACATAAAAGCCTTGAACATAGTCTAGAATTAAATTCCATTTATTTCTTTTATTCCATTTTATCCTTCACAGTAAAGAAAGAACAGTTATTTCATGTCGTATGGTTCTATGTGGTCATATATATATTTTTTTAATATGTTTTTTTAATTGATTTTTTGGAGATAGAGGAAGGGGGAGAGAGATAGAAACATCGATGTGAGAGAACAATATTGATCTGAGAGAGAAGCATCCATCGGCTGCCTCCTGCACACCCCCTACTGGGGATCAAGACTGCAACCCGAGCACGTGCCCTGATCAGGAATTGAACTAGGACCTCTCAGTCCATGGGATAACATTCAATCCACTGAACCACACCAGGCAGGGCTGTGTGGTCGTATGTTTTTAAGGTCTAGAGCAGTGCTTTGTAATCACATGCATGATTCCATCTGAGTTAGGTAGAATGGATAACATTGCCATTTTATAGGGAGAACACAGGAAACAGGGTATAGTCACACAAACAAAGGAACTGAGTAAGGATATAAATCTACGTGTTCTGTTTCCTTTACACATCACATCACTGGCACATAAAATTTCACTTTATGGGGCTGGCTCTCTTGTTTGCACAATCTTACAAGGCAAGATGAAAGAAAAGAACAAAGACATTTATGTGTACAACAGAACCCATCAATTATTTCTTAATCTTGAAATACAAAGATAAATAGAAGCAAAAGATAGAATTTTGCTAACTGCATATAAGCTGGTTGAGAGCTCTTTAGCCCAGTGTGACACTACCAGCAATGGAGATGTATTCAGGAGATTGCCATATACACCTCACAGTACAAAATTCCTATTTATGCTGAGACCATCCAGGAACTTACAGTCAGGGCAGGAAGTAATCTCCTTTTGTGCCACGGACCCCTTTGCAGCTTGTCAAGCCTGTGGACCCTTTCTAAGGACAATGTGTGTGTGTGTGTGTGTGTGTGTGTGTGTGTGTGTTGTAAATAACAGTGTCTTTTAAATGCATAAAATATGTATGATTATACAGAAAATTAATTGTGTTAGAATATGACATGCATTCTCACCCATTCTCAATGGGGGTGATATTGCTCCAAGTACATCTGTGGTATTAAAATTTTTTTTATTTTTTTTCCTTTTTTTTAATCCTCACCTGAGGATATTTTTCCATTGATTTTTAGATAGAGTGGGAGGGAGGAAGGAGGAGAGAGAGAGCGAGAAAGAGGGAGAGAGAGAGAGAGAGAAACATCGTGTGTGTGAGAGAGACACATCGATTGGTTGCCTCTCACACAACCCCAACAGGGGCCCAGGATCAAACCTGCAACTGAGGTACGTGCCTTTGATCAAGAATCAAACCTGTGACTCTTTGGTCTGCAGGCTGATGCTCTAACCACTGAGCCAAACCAGCGAGGGCTATGATCTTATTTTTAACTATTTATTTATTTAATTAATTTTTTTTTTATTAATTTATTTTTGTTACAGATGCTTCTCCCTTTTTTCCCCATTGACACCCTCCTCCCCATGCCCCCATGCCACCCCGTCCCCAGCTTTGTTGTCCATGTCCATCAGTTATGCATACATGCGCATAAGTTTTGTGGTTTAATGTGGTTTATCTATTCCCTCCCCCCCCTCTTCTGAGGGTTGTCAGTCTATACCCTACTTCCACGTCTCTGGGTCTACCTTGTTCCTCAGACTGTTATGTTCATTATATTCTGAAAATAAGTGAGATCATGTGATATTTGTCTTTCTTTGCTTGGCTTGTTTCGCTTAGGATAATACTCTCCAGGTCCCTCCATGTCGTCTCAAAGGATAAGAGATCTTTCTTTCTTACAGCTGCATAGTACTCCATTGTGTATATGTACCACTGCTTTTTTATCCATTAGTCTACTGATGGACACTTGGGCTGTTTCCAGATCTTAGCTATTGTAGATAGTGTTGCTATGAACATGGGGGTACATATATTCTTTCTGATTGGTGTTTCAGGCTTCTTAGGGTATATTCCTAGAAGTGGGATCACTGGGTCAAATGGCAAATCAATTTTTAATTTTTTGAGGTAACACCATAGTGTTTTCCAAAGTGGCTGCACCAGTCTGCATTCCCACCAGCAGTGTACTAGAGTCCCCTTTTCTCCACACCCTCGCCAACACTTGTTGTTTGATGCTTTGTTGATGGCGGCCATTCTGACAGGTGTGAGGTGATACCTCATTGTTGTTTTAATTTGCATCTCTCTGATGATTAGTGATGTTGAACATTTCTTCATATGTTTCTTAGACCTTTGTATGTCCTGTTTGGAGAGGTGTCTATTTAATTCCTCTGCCCATTTTTTAATTGGGTTCTTCGTCTTCCTTTTGTTGAGTTGTATGAGCACTCTATATATTTTGGAGATTAACCCCTTATCTGATGTATCATTGGCAATTATGCTCTCCCATACAGTGGCTTCCCTTTCCAATTTGATGGTCGTTTCTTATTTATTTATTTATTGCTTTCATATAAGACTGCCCTCTCCAGCTTTAGCAAGGGACAAATTGAGAAAAATTATATATATATTTATGGTGTACAATGCGATAGTTTGATATATATATATATACATTGTGAAATGGTTATCACAAGCAAGCTAGTTAATCCATCCATCACCTCACATAGTTACCATTTTTGTGTGTGTGTGTGGTCTCTTAGCAAATGTCAAGCATACAATATAGTATTATTAACTGTCACCATGCTGTACATCAAATCCCCAGAATTTATTCATCTTATAACTGAATGTTTTACCTTTTGACCAACATCTTCCCGTTCTACTCTGTGCTTCTATAAATTTTTTACTTTTTTAGATTTGTGGTATTACAATGTAATGAAGAGGATTTAGCAGTTAGGGGGGGAAATTGTTTTAAAAAGCTCCTGGAAGAGACAGTAATAAAAAAAAAAGCTTGAGCCCGGCTGGTGTGGCTCAGTGGTTGAGCATCGACCCATGCACTAAGAGGTCACCGGTTTGATTCCTGGTCAGGGCACATGCCCAGGTTGTGGGCCCGATCCCCAGTGGGAGGCATGCAGGAGACAGCCAATCGATGTTCTCTCTCAATGATGTTTCTGTCTCTCTCTCCCTCTCCCTCTTTCTCTCTCTAAAATCAATAAAGAAGAAAAACAATTTTTTTAAATGCTTGTTTGGCTCAGCAGTTAGGCCCACAGACCAAAGGGTGGTGGGTCCAATTCCCTGTCAAGGGCATATATCTGGGTTGCAGGTTTGATCCCTGGCCCTGGTCTGGGCCGTTGGGAGACAACAAATCCATGTGTCTCTCTCACATCAATGTTCCTCTCTCTCCCTCCCTCCCTCCCTTCCTCCCTTCTACTCTATCTAAAAATCAATGGAAAAATTCCTTGAATGAGGAGTGAAAAAAAAAAATGCTTGAGAAACACTGGAATAAATACCAAAATAATTAGAACATGTTTTATAGAGTAATATATGTGCTTTTTTTTTTTTTAAGGACAAGTGACAATTTTATATTTATTTAATTTTTAATTTTTAATCCTCACCCAAGGATATTTTTTCATTTATCTTCAGACAGAGTGGGAGGGAGGGGGAGAGAGAGAGAGACACACTGCTTAGTTGCCTCCCACATGACCCCGACCAGGGCCGGGAAACGAACCGCAACCAAGGTACATGCCCTTGATCGGAATCGAACCCACGACTCTTTGGTCCGAGGGCCGACGCTCCAACCACTGAGTCAAACCGGCCAGGACTATATGTGCTTTTTGATTAACACATTGAATAATGAGATCGAGCCGTGGGCCCAATAACTGCTATAGTTTAGAAGTAGTGATGAGCGTAAATTCTTTTTGGAGATTCAATCAACACCTGTAATGTGATATGAACATACCTGTGATTTCTGTTGTTGACATACTACTACAACTACTGTGGTTTGTCACCTACCTTCATAATTGAGGAAAGTGCCCAATTTCAGCCAGAGGTTAGTGAAAACAAAGATATAATTTTATTTTTCCATCTGGATTCATTGACCACCTGAATTCTAGTCATGGATCTTTTGGGGGCTGTTGTCCCCAGGTTAAGTACTCAAGCATCCAAGCTTGAAATGCCAGAATTGTCTATTGTCTTTGACTCCCTCCCCCCCCCCCCCCCACATCCAAGTGATTGCCGGGCCTGCTGATTCCACCTCCAGCATTCCTAGTCATTCTGTGATTGCTGCCACTATCTCAGGGCGGGCATGTGACTCACATTGACTGGCTCTTGCTTCCCAGCTGAGTTGTGCTTTTAGCCTCTCCCCTCCGTCCATCCAAAACGCCTCTTTTTATTTTTTTATTCCTCATCTGAGGATACTTTTCTATTTATCATCAGATAGAGTGGGGGAGGGGGGAGGGGGAGAGAAACATTGACGTGATAGCCACATCGACTGGTTGCCTCCCGCACAGCCCGACCAGGGCTGGGGACGAACTGCAACCGAGGTACATGCCCTTGACTGGAATTGAACCCGTGACTCATTGGTCCGCAGGCCGACACTCTACCGCTGAGCCAAACTGGCCAGGGCAAATCGCCTCTTTTTAGATTGACACTCACTCTTATTTTCTCTCCCAGTTTAGAAACCCTGTTTACAAAAAAAAAAAATTCACAAAAACATTTTTTTGATTTTACAAAACAATTTTTTTTTTTTAAGATAGGATGGGAGGGAAAGAGAGAGAGAGAAACATCCATCCTGCACCCCAACAGGGGCCAGGGATCAAACCCACAACCGAGATACGGGTCCTCAAATGGGCCAGGGCCCTGTTTACAAAATTAAGCCTATATCCTTACCCTTGGATTCAAAGCTCTTCATGATTTTACTACAATTGGAAAAAGAAAAAAGAAAAGCTCTTCAAGCATCTTCTAGCTTCCCCCATGACTCCCCTCCTTATTTGTAACCTAACTTCCTATAGTCTCTCTGGTCTCTTGAAACTCTTTCCTAACTACCATCTCCTGTTACGTGTCTACCCAGGCTTCAAATGGTATCTTCTTAAACATCCTCTCCCTTAAACTAACAGTTTACTAAGCAGTAATTTTCTCTTGTTGGCTCTTATGGCACTCTAGCGCCCCCTTTTCTCTCATGTCAGGACTGATAATTGCATTTTCAAAAAGTAAAGCTTTTTTTTTTCCAAACCTGAAAGTGCTTGTACAAAATTTGGAAATTATAAAATTTTTTAAATAAAAATTAAAGAAGGAAGGAATTGCCCACAATTTAATTCTATTACTCACTTACAAATTATTGCAAAATTATTTAATTTTTATTTCATGAATTTTATAAAGTAATTCATGGTCTATACAAAGAAATTTGGGGAATGTAGATAAATACAAAGACTTTTTTTTTTTTTTTACCCACAACTGAGGACATTTTTTTTTGCATTCATCTTCAGATAGAGCGGGAGGGAGAGAGGGAGGAAGAGAGAGAGAGAAACATCGACATGAGAGAGACACATCGAGTGGTTGCCACCCACATGACCCCAACCGGGGCCGGGGACAAACTGCAACCGAGGTACGTGCCCTTAGCGGGAACCGAACCCAGAACTCTCTGTACCGCGGGCCGACGCTCTAACCACTGAGCAACACAGGCCAGGGCAATACAAAGACATTTTTAAAATCACCTGTAGCCTGGCCGGTGTGGCTCAGTGGATTGAGCATCACCCCATGGACTGAGAGGTCCAGGTTCAATTCCCTGTCAGGGCACATGACCAGGTTGCAGGCTCAATCCCCAGTAGGGGGCGTGCAGGAAACAGCTGGTCAATGTTTCTCATATCGATGTTTCTATCTCTCTCTCCCTTCCTCTCTCTATAAAAAAGTCAGTAAAAACATATTTTTCTAAAAATTGCCTATAAATCTCATAGCACATTTCCAAATTGGGATCCTACTGATTTATATCTTGGGGGTTTTTTTCCATCTAAAATCATGACATGAGTATCTCCCCATGTTAGTAAGGACTCCATTAAAAACGAAACATAATTCCATTAATAACTCATTTAATCTTTCCTCTGCTGTGAATAACCAGCATATTTATTCTTAAAAAGGAATTTTATTTTTATTTCAGTTACAAAAATAACACAGATGTATTATATAAAATTCAAGCCTCAAAGATAATACAAATTGTAAAATGTATAAATCTATCTAAACACACTAGAGCTATTTCAGAGATGGGATTTCAAGAACTGCTTCCATCAGACAGGAAGAGGGCGCTCCAGTGACAGCTAGGGGGAGGCACAAACAATTGACATACTGGATCACAAAGTTAAACAGAGAGGAAGGTGGTGTCTACGTGGTATGAGAGGAGAAGGTTGTTGTAAAAACCACTAACTCCCTTCTCCTGTCTCACAGGCAAAAATATACAGGTCATGGTATCTGATATTCTTACCATAATTCTACCAATGAAGGCTCACTGTTCAGAGAACACCAGCCCTTGAAAGGACCTAGTACTAAGTACAAAACCTTCTTTTTAGATCTGGGGAATTGGAGCCTGCAAGAAATTACTTTCGCAAGGTCATATATAGCAAATCCTAAACTAGATCTTCAGATCAGTGCTACTCTCCCTATATCGTGCTGCATTAAATGCCCTCTGTTAAAATATAGAGGTGTTACCAGGAAGGAGTAACAATTTGATCCAGTACAGATGACTTTCTCAAAGTAGTCACCCAGCATTTGCAGAAGATTGGGACCCAAGACAGACAAGTTTTGATGAGGAGAGGGAGTCAGAAAAGGGTTAGCACAGACACCCCAAACTTCATTCTCATTTCACCTTCCTGATTCTTGCCATAGCTGTGTACCACCTATACTACGTATTTAATATTTCTAGTCAAAAGGACTCAATATTAAGGCTTAAATATTTACTTTATCCTCATTCTAAATTACAAAATCTATGAAAAATCACCAGTTTTATAGGCTGGTTGTTTTTTCCAATGTGCATTAAAATAAAGACAAAAAATGTAAATGCCCAGCCTCATACAACCTAAAATCTTCATGCTTGTCATCAGGATGTATATGGTATTTTGGGAAACACAGGGGATGCCCTGGGGATTAAGAGGAAAGCCACCAGCCAGAGGTATAGTATAGCGAAGACCTGAGCTTTGGACAAGGGACTGTGCTGTGGGACCAGGACCAGGGGATGAATGGGAAAGCTGTGCTCAGTGGTGGTGTCAGCTCCAGGAAACAGCACCAGCCCTTAGCCAAATTGTGAAGATGGCAGAGATGCAACTCTCCCCACCAACTGCCCCATATGCTCTCAAGGTCCCAGGAAAGGTGCTATTCAAACAAAGGACTTAGGGTGGATTGCCTGAGTATTGATTGCCTCTCAGACTCCTGGGTCCCAGAGAATGGTAGTGATCAGCCAATGGGATGAGCTGCTGAAGGAATTTCTTTGGCAGATGAGAAATTGGTGAAGAGGTAGTGTGCTTTCCATGTCCACCTCAGGTCAATCCCTGAAGTCAGGCCTGACTGGGAGGAGTCTGAAATAGGACCCTTGGCCAAGACATCCCGACAAGTCCTGATTACTTTTTTTTAAAACTTTCTTTTAAAATATTGTGCCACAGTACACATGATATAAATGTATCATATTAACCATTTTTAAGTGTTTAGTTCAGTGGCATTAAGAATATTCAGCCCTGCCCTGGCCAGTTTGGCTCAGCGGTTAGAGCATCGGCCCGCGGACCGGAGAGTCTCGGGTTTGGTTCCTGCTAAGGGCACATTCCTCGGTTGCAGTTTGTCCCCGGCCCCGGTTGGGGTCGTGTGGGTGGCAACTAGTCAATGTGTCTCTCTCATGTTGAGTTTCTCTCTCTCTCTTTCTTCCTCCCACTCCATCTGAAGATAAATGGAAAAATATCCTTGGGTAAGGATTAAAAAAAAAAAAAAGAATATTCACATTTTTCACAATCATCACCACTATTTATCTCCAGAACTATTCCGTCTTCCCAAACTGAAACTCTGATCTCATTATACAATAACTCTCCATTTCCACCCCCCTCCCCCCGCCAGCCCCTGGCAAGCACCATTGTGCTTTTTATTCCACGACTTTGACTATTCCAGCACCTCATATAAGAAGGATCATATAATATTTGTCCTTTTTTGTCAGACTTATTTCACTTAGCATACGACATCCTCAAGGTTGGTCCATATTGTAGCATGTAGCCTTAATTACTTTTACCTCTGTGATTTTCTACAATCTATGTGACTTGGATCAGTATCATAGATTCTACTTCCTTCTGTGACAAACATGCATTTTGTTTCTATGTTGTTAATATATTTTACTCGATTTGTTTCCTTAATTCTGCCAGCTCACTTTTCTTCTCCACCTTTGATCACTTATATCTCTTCTTTAATCAAAGAGACTGTTTTCTCTATTTCCTTTAAAATGTTATATTGAAATAGTACTATTTCTTAGAGCAATTCTTCTTCCAAAGTGTATTCTTCATCTGTTCCTTGCTTGTCATGCTTTCTTTTTCCTATTATTTTTGTATTATCTTGGCTTGCATCTCCAGTTAGATCCCTTCTGCTTATCACCCATCTTTGAATAGGGGGAGATTCATCTAGTGCTGAAAGTGAATTCTTTACTTAACCTTCCATTTACCTTGGCTTTCTTCCACTGTTTTCTTAAATGTAAACAGGCTAGCTGGGTGTTATCACTGGTTTGCAATCTCTGTTTAGTCCTTTGTCTTATTTGGTGAATAGAAGGATATGACCTGGATTAGTAGACATTTGAGTGTCTCAATTTGGTTATGCTGTATCAGAATATTTTTCACACAAAATCTGATTAATTATCCTCCCTGGGGGCAGGCATAGATCCATTGGAGGAGGTCTCCTGAGATTGGAAATATTTCCTCTCCTTTTCACTGACAAGCAGATCATTCTGGTTGCAAGCTGGGCCCTTACCATGCTCCATAGCACAAGGGGTTTTGATTTGACTGGTCATTATTTGTTTATCTCTGCTCAGATAACTTCAATCCATGGTTGAATTTTAGGCTTCTGTTTCTGTCCTTGGTGAAAGGTTGATGTTTGGCCTTTCATGACCTGAAACTCATAGAGATGAATGTTGAAACTAAAAATGTAGTACATTGATTACTAGCATGGACTCTGGAGTCAGAGTGCCCAAGTTCAAATATTGGTCCTGTCACCTATTAGCCGATGACCATGTGCAATTTATTTAACTTGTCTGGGCTACAATTTCCTATCTTTGAAATGGAGCTAGTACTTCATAGGGTTGATATGAGGATTAAATGAGTTCAGTCCTGAACTGCCTACCCATACTTTCACTTGGGAGAAAAAGCAAATTTTTACCTTCTTGAAGCTATTGTTATTTGGGGTTTTCTGTCATTTACAGAAATGAGTTCATACCAATGAATTCATACCAATAAAAGGACTTAGAGCAAAGCCTGGCATAAAGTAAGTGCTCAACAGATATTAGCCACTATCATTATATTTCTTGTAATCTAAGTTAGGAGGTAAACGTTCATTTCCTCCACCATCTGTATAAGAAATTCTTGAGAATTAAATTCAGTAATGTCTGGGAAGCCCATAGAGCAGTGCTTGATACATAATAGACCCTCAAAACACGTGTTGAATGTTAAATAATGTGTATAGAGGGAAGGTGCAGTGAGGGAAGGAGGTGGAGGAGAGAGGGTACTTATGAATTTATCTTTGTTGTGGGCCACGGCTTTAGAATATGACCTTTTATGCCATTCAGACATTTACTGAACATCTTTATAGGCTTCCCACCAGCTAATCAAAGTGTTGATGTAAGAAATGTTAAAATCTGAAGAGAATTTCAATAAGAGTTTATTTGAGCCAAACTGATGACATATGCCAGGGATCAAGCTCTCAAATGCTCCAGAGAATAACATTTTTGCAGCTTCATTTAAAATTAAGGAGGGAATGCCCTGGCCAGTTTGGTTCAATGGTTAGAGTGTCAGCCCAAAGACGGAAGGGTCTTGGGTTTGATTCCAGGTCAAGGGCATGTACCTGGGTTTCAGGTTTGGTCCCTAGCCCTGGTCAGGGTCGTGTGGGATGCAACCAATCAATGTGTCTCTCTCACAATGATGTTCCTTTCTCTCTCTCTCTCCACCCCCTTCCCCCACTCTATCTAAAAATCAATGGAAAAATATCCTCTGGTGAGAATTAACAAACAAAAAAAATTAAGGGGTTTGGATTACAGTGAGCTCTCTCTCTTGAGGGTGGTTGCAGATATGTTGAAAGGTATGTTAACCTAGATGCACAGAAACAAGGGACAGGGCTTGTTTATGACAAAAATAAACCTTTTACTACAAAAGTTATATGGGGGAGTGGGAGCAGGTGAAGGGGCTCAATGGGGGAATAAAGGGAGGACATCTGTAATACTTTCAACAATAAAGATAAATTTAAAAATATAAATAAATAAAAACAAGCCAAAAAAAAGTTATATACCTGGCGCATGACTACCCACCATGACCTGCCCAGTTAGGAATTTACGATCAGATCACCCTGTGAGGTTACTTTCCATAGAACCTCTTTTATTCATCTACAAAAGTAAAGTAAGATCCTTGCAGGAGCTTGCAGGCTCAGTGTTCTCCCAACACCTCCTTACTCACTTGGATTCTAAATATTAAAAGGTAACTGTATGAAACAAACAAAAGCCCAGTGATCTTACACTTTAACCCATCCCTAAACTAAACCAAACAATATTCATATAATCTAGTTACTGAGAAAAACAAATATACAAACACAGCCTTGGATAATCTTGAACTAATTTGTTCCAGCTTTATGAGGGGCTAAAGCATTTGCTTCTTATAATTCTCAAGAAATCTCCCCCAAATGTAATATTTGTGACATGCCAGTCACTCTCCCCAAGACAGGCTGTCCACTTCACAATAGGGCAACATTCCCTGCCTTGCCTACATTTCTTGCTACCAAAGGATCAACCAAGACTCTGGACTTGGGTGCCCTCTAGGTGTTATAGGGTGCTGCTGCACACATCCAAGGGACCGTCTGGCTGACGTATAGCATTAGGATTTGGAGACTCTGATGGAACCCAATTGCAGGAAATGCATTTAAATATACAAAGTCACAGGTAACTGCTCTCTCTATTGTTCTCTGGGAGTGTGTGGTCTTCCAGTCGATTAGGATTAGGTTCTACTGTAAATGACAGAAAACCCCAAAATAACAATAGCTTCAAGAAGGTAAAAATTTGCTTTTTCTCCCAAGTGAAAGTATGGATAGACAATCCAGGACTGCCTCATCAGAGACTCACTCCTTTTATCTTGCTGCCTTTCTCAACATGTGGCTACCTCATGGCTCAAGATGGCTGCTTCAACCGAGCCATTCTATATTCATTTCAGTCAGCAGAAAGGAGAAAGGAGGAGCAGGGCATGTCCCTCCCATAGAAGATTCAGTAAGTCTTCACTTAACATTGTCAGTAGGTTCTGTGACTTTAAATGAAATGATGTATACCGAAACCAATTTTACCATAGGTTACTTGATATGAACAAGAGTTAAGTTCCTGTGACATCTCATCAATGTTATTCGAGGACCTGTATACTTCCTAGAAATAGCACAGAACATTTCTATCTACACCCCATTGGACAGAACACAGTCCCTTGGCTACACCCAGCTGTTTGGACACGTTCTTTATTCCATGTCTCTTGCTAAAATCTCAGGGGCTCTATTGTTTAAGAAGAAGAGGTGAATCTTGAGGAACAACAAGCAGTCTCTACCAGAGTTTCATCTCTACTGCTCTCCACAAATTGACTCTTTTCTCCTCTCTGCAGACCAGCCTTTTCTGTTCACAGTTTTTGATCCCTCACACTTTCTACTTCTACTTATACAAGAACTTGGGTGGTCACAACGTCACCCCTTAGCCCAACACCACAGGTCTTTTTAGTTTCAAAGCCACACATGGTCTAGCCATGTCAAATTCTATGCCTCAACTCCAAGTTCCTAGAGAGAAAGTTTGATTTGTCCTGCTTGGGTCAGGCGATCACCCCCTCGACTGTGAGCCAATTATGTGTGGCCTGGGGCATAGTAGGCCATTTTAGGATAGGAGGAGCAAGTTCTCCAAGAGGTATAAATGGGAGGAAGTGCTGAGCATCTCTGGTAAGTCCTCCTTCTGAGCTTACTCCTAACATCACTCCCAGATTTCTGAATGTAGTTGTCAGTTTGCTTGTCCTGAGGAGGGGGAGGCATTTGTGCAGATCTCATCCTCAGAGCCTAATAATTACCTGGCACACTCAATATCTGTTGTAGAATGAATAATCCCATCCAGTTGTTAATTTTACAGAGGTTGAATTGTTTGCTCAAATGTACATAGTAGATCAGTGTCAAGGGCAGCAAAGGAACCCAGGACTCCTGATTCCCAGTCCCTAGAGTGATTTGCCAGAACTGCCCAGCACAATGTGGCTTGTTTGCCCCATTGTCCAGCACTTGTCTCTGCTTGAGCCCCTGCCCAGAGCTGCAGAGCAACCCAGGTGTGGCTCATGAGAGCCCCAGGCTGGAGGATATTGACTGCATCACTTAGAGTCCTTTTCCCATCTGAGCCTTCCTGCCGAGGTCAATGTCATCTCACAACTCCAAGCTGGGCCTCTCTGGGGAGAACCCACTCTGACTAGGGCTTGACTGAAGCTAAACTCTGGATGCAGGGACACTCAAGGAGGTGGGCTGAGTAATAAGATAAAGGTGGGACACAAAATCTAAATGGCCACCCACTCTGAGCTGCTTTCAGGGGAGCGCCCAGCCATAGAAAAGAGCTGATGCCACCTTCTCCATCATTTTCCTGCTCCCCAGCCCCCATTACCTTCCCCCTGCCTCCCAGTTCCCTCCGGCCTCACAGTGCCTGTTCTCTCACATTACCTGTCCCCACAGGCCTCGAACCCTCTGTGGCAATCCCGGGGCTCCACCACTGTGTCTTCAGGAGGCCGTTTCCGCTGCCCATCTTGCAGGCACGAGGTTGTCCTGGACCGACATGGTGTCTATGGCCTGCAGCGAAACCTGCTAGTGGAGAACATTATCGACATTTACAAGCAGGAGTCTTCCCGGTGAGCTGTCAGGGCCTCTTTTCTCTCTAAAGGGCAAGGCCTGGGACACAGCCTGGGAACCCATCAGGGCTGCAGGGAGGGGCACCAAATCAACCTGCCCCTTCAGTTTAGAGATGAGAGGAGTGGAGCAGAGCAGGGGAGGGACTTGCCCAGATCACTCAGCTCAGGTGGCTCTGATTCCTGGTCACTGCTTCGCTTTCACTCTCTCCACCTGGGGAAGGGCTGGCTGGCAGTCCACCAGCAAGGTCCTTGCCAACCCTCCATTACTTCCTACCCTGTGGGGCTTCTCTGCCTCCTGTAATAGAGACTATTCTTGAGTCTAAGCCTCTCCCCTTTAGCTCTTTCTATTCTTCAAATGAAGAGCCCTGTGGAAGTCACACTAACCTGCTCAGCCACAGCACGGTTGCAGGGGCAGGAAAGGGGGTGGTGACTGGTGGAGATTGAAGAGGTGTTCACGGGCCTCACATCCTCAGGCCTCCCCTCCCCCCTGGCCTGGCCCCTGACCCTCCTGCCACCCTGCCCACGCCCCTCCAGGCCACTTCACTCCAAGGCTGAGCAGCACCTCATGTGCGAGGAGCATGAAGAGGAGAAGATCAACATCTACTGCCTGAGCTGTGAAGTGCCCACCTGCTCTCTCTGCAAGGTCTTTGGTGCCCACAAGGACTGTGAGGTGGCCCCACTGCCCACCATTTACAAACGCCAGAAGGTATCAACAGTGGAGGGAGCAGGCATGTGGGGGTGGAGGCATAAGACAGGGTCTCTAACTTCGGCAAATTACTCCACTTGGTTTTAAAAGCTGGCAGATTAGGCTAAAGTCCAGCCCTATGGGTGACCTTGGGTAAGTCACTTGACCTCTCTGGACCTCACTTTCCTCACTTGTAAACTGAGGATGACAATGTCTACTTCTGAGAGTTATTTCAGGATAAAATAAGATAATGGATGCAAGCAGAGACTTCAGTATGGTGAACTAGATACTCTCAAGGCCCTCTCACCATCACACAACTAGATTCTACATAAAATATAATTTAAAATTATATTGGTAGGCACATAAGAAGTAAAGGAAATCTCCAAGTCGGGGTGGGGCTGGAGAGAGGAAGGTGGAGTGAACTGAGAACAGAACCCTGAATGGTGAGTAGAGAAATCCCGGGGAGCAGGATTTCTCGGGGGGCAAATGCTGGCAGTATTACTAAACTAAAAAGTGAGACTATGCCTCCAAACCCCTAAAAGGTGGGGGACCTGCAATGAAGACCCCCAAGAATCCCAGGTTAAATTGGAATCCCAGGAACTGAAGTGGTCAGTTTTGTCACCTGGCTTTTGGAAAAAGCAAATGCAAACTCTGTCTGGAGAAAACATCCTCAGTTTAAACTCTTGGGCTTTTCTTAGATTAAGAACAAAGATTAGCTCACAAACACAGATGTACAAAGAAATGTACTCCATTACTGAAGTCAGCAGAAACAAAAATTATAGCTTTAGACCTCCAAGAAATTCAGATATTAGAATGATTAAAGATGCCTGGCAGGTGTGGCTCAGTGGTTGAGCAT
This sequence comes from Tadarida brasiliensis, assembly GCA_030848825.1. NCBI lineage: Eukaryota > Metazoa > Chordata > Mammalia > Chiroptera > Molossidae > Tadarida > Tadarida brasiliensis. Next base: position 62,377,349 of record CM061270.1, on the reverse strand, counting down.
TGACCCATGCATCAAGAGGTTGCGTGTTCGATTCCTGGTCAGGGCACATGCCCAGGTTGTGGGCCCAATCTCCAGTGGGGGTCATGCAGGAGGTGGTCAATCGGTGTTCTCTCTCATCGATGTTTCTATCTCTCTCTCCCTCACCCTGTCCCTTCCTCTCTATCTAAAATCAATACAGAAAAAAAAAAGAATAGAAAGTCACTGTGTATAAAATGCTCTAAAAAAGATAGAATTAAAAAAACAGCAATTCTAGACTATCAAAAATGCAGATTTGACAAAGACCCAAATAGAGCTTTTGAAAATGAAAATACAATGGTTGAAATAAAACATTCAAATGATGAATTAAATGAGAGATTTCTCTGAAGAGAGAATTAATAAACAGGAAGAACAGACTGAAAAAAAAATAGCCTAGACTGCAGTACTGGGAGACGAGAAGGTTGAGAGTGAGAAGGTATAACATATCTAATCAGAGTCACACAATGAGAAAATAAAGAGAACAAAGAAGAGGCAATGTGATCCTAACAACCATGAAGAATTTTTCAGAATTGATGGAAGACATGAATCTACAGATAAAGCATCTAGCCCAGTGCCTGGCACTTGGTGAATATTTGATGAATGTCTCATTTGGTGGTAGAGGACTTCCTCTCTCAACCTTCCAGAATCCATAGAATGTGCTTCCACACTTCTTGAATGGTCTCATGCCCTCTAGATCTCTGGAATAGCTGCCCTGAAGATGCCCTAATGGTGAGGTGGAGGGGGAAGTTATCTCCTAGGCAGCCCTGGCTGCAGTGGGAGGGGTACAGTTCTAGACCAGGTCTTCCAGCCCTAAGTGCTGGCCTGTGTGTGTGGCAGAGTGAGCTCAGTGATGGCATCGCGATGCTGGTGGCAGGCAATGACCGTGTGCAAGCCGTGATCACACAGATGGAGGAGGTGTGCCAGACCATTGAGGTAAGCCTGGGGTGGGAGGGAGGAAAATTTTCTGGGCTCCTAGAAGTGGATCACAAATAGTGAGATGAGCTTAGCCAGGCTGCTGGATTTGAATCTCAGCTCTGCCCCTCACTAGCTCTGTGACTTTGGTCCAGTTACTTAACTTCTCTGTGCTTTGGTTTTGTTTGTTTTTAACTATATAAAATAGTAATAATGAGAATGATATAGCACCTACCTCATTGGATCTTTTTGAGAAGTAAATGATGATTTAGTTCTAAATAAACAAGTAAAAAACAGGCCCAGAGACAGAGATAGCACTCATGAGGCTACTTTAAAGTATTGTGTTATTTGCTGAGAGTAGATCTTGAAAGTTTCCATCACATAAAAAAAAAAAGTAATTATGCATGGTGACAGATATTAACTAGACATATTGTGGTGATCATTTCACCTTATATACAAATATTGAATCATTACATTGTACACCTGAAACTTATATGATGCTAATTGTCAATTATATCTCAAAAAAATATCATGTTAATATTTCTGAAAAGATCTGGGAACCTGCAGCCCTTGGCTGGCACTTTGGCTCTGCCACTAATTTGTGTTGTAACTCCAGGCCACTTTTCTTCTTGGCTCTCTGTGACTTGCACTAAGTGAGGAATGGGACAAGGAGAAGGGTGATCTCCCAGCTATGAGGTCTCATCATCACTCCCCATCTGTCAGGACAACAGCCGGAGGCAGAAGCAGTTGCTGAACCAGAGGTTCGAGACCCTGTGCGCTGTGCTGGAGGAGCGGAAGGGTGAGCTGCTGCAGGCGCTGGCCCGGGCGCAGGAAGAGAAGCTGCAGCGCGTCAGGGGCCTCATTCGCCAGTACGGAGACCACTTGGAGGCTTCCTCTAAGCTCGTGGAGTCTGCCATCCAGTCCATGGAGGAGCCACAGATGGCGCTCTACCTGCAGGTGGGCCCTGGGGGTGGGTGGCAGGCTATATAGTGGCTAGAATGCGGGCCTTGGCATATGGAGACTGATCTCTGGTACCTACTTGCCCCACGGCCTTGGGCAAGTCACCCCCTCTGAGTCCGTTTTCTCCTTAAGAATTGGGATATGCCTCACCCCTGCCTACCCACCCCTCAAGACTGTGGTGGGCAGCAGAAATGGAACATGCTAGAGGTTGGCACAATGCTTACTTTCGCCCTTCTTTCTTCCCTACAGCAGGCCAAGGAGCTGATCAATAAGTGAGTAGGCGGGGCAGGGAGTGAAAGGAAGGGGCTGTGCGGGTTTCACTGCCACAGGAAGGGGGTGGCGTGGGGGGTGGGTGCTGGGGCATTTCCAAGTGAGTCTCTGCCGCTGCTGCAGGGTCGGGACAATGTCGAAGGTGGAGCTGGCAGGGCGGCCAGAGCCAGGCTATGAAAGCATGGAGCAATTCTCTGTGAGCGTGGAGCACGTGGCCGAAATGCTGAGGACCATCGACTTCCAGCCGGGTGAGGGAGCCGGGGAGGGGCCGCGGCCGCCGGGACTGGGTGCCCTGTCCCTCCGGAGGGGGCTGGTGGGGATGACGGCCAGAGAAGCAGGACACCACCTTATGGGGTCTTCCTTTGGCCCAGGCGCTTCCGGGGAGGAAGACGATGAGGAGATAGCTTTGGACGGAGAAGACGGCCTCGCAGGGCCAGAGGAAGAGCGGCCGGAAGGTGAATGTCCGAAGGGGCATAGCGGGTCTGGCCGATATGCTCCTGTCCCTTACTCGGCGACTGCCCTCCCTGCGGTCTAGGGTTCGCTGGTGGCCCTACTCCTTTTAAGTGCCTCCCAACCCCAGGGGAGGGGAGCGCCCTTAGCGCAGGTGCAAAAGGACACTTTATTTTCTTTTTCTTTCATTTTTCTTTTCTTTTTAAATTTCTTTCTTCTTTCTCTCTCCCCCCGCCCCCCATCACCATTTATCCTCCCTATACTCTCTTCCACCTCCATCCACCACCACCCCTCCTCCGGGACACTTTCTTTTCCACCAGCCATTCCTCTGGTGCTTTGGGAGACCAGAGTGGGTGGGGAAGTAGAGGAGACACCCACGTGGCTGGGGAAAGGGGTGAGCTGGGGTTCGGAGTTGCTTTGTTCCTTTGGAGCTCCTGCTCACCGCACTTTCTTTCCTGGGGACAGGCCTGCACTGACCCTCCCCCTGTGGGGGACCCTGCGCTCCGGGGCCAGGCGCTCTGGTCGTGGAGGATCTGCACAGAGACCACCGCGACCCCCAGCTCGGCACCGCCGCTGGGGAAAGCTCAATAAAGGGCTAAGGCATCCCGACCCGCAGCTCCTTTCACTGCGCACTCCCAGCCTCGGCTTCAGAGGCGACCCCATCACCATCCCTCCCTTCTCCGGAGCTGGGACCAGTTGGAGGGTGGAAGTGAAATAAACCCCTATTGGGCATCTCCTAGACGTCAGGCACGGATTCCCGAGCCCAGTGCCAAGGACAAAGAGTAGGGGGTGGTGTGAAGGGATTAGGACTGGAGCTCGTGGGGGACTTAGGGACGATGGGGACACAGGACCCTGGCTGAAAGCCGTTCTCCTAAATGCTCCTCTTGCAGCACTGGTCCCCTCCCGCCGGCCTGGGAGGCCTCACTTTCCTGTGGGTTCCCACCCTGCTGTGGAAGGTTCCCCGCGCCCCCACAACAGAGGCCAAAGGCTCTTCAGCACTTTTATTAAAAACTAGGAACGCAGAGAGCGCTCAAGGTATCCCCAGGCCGCTCTAGCCCCGCGGGACTGGGTCAGTTCCGGTTGAGCGGGTGCCAGCCCTGGGGTGGGGGATGGGGTCGAGGTTTTCGGGACCTCAGTCCCTGCAGGTCACTTGCCCACCGAGTCGAATATGATGCGGTTCTGCTCTGCGCGCTCCCGCTGGCTCTGCGTCCGCGCCAGCTCCAGCAGGGTCCGCAGCAGGTGGAAGGTGAGGTCAATGGACAGCGGAGGGTCGTCCCGTCGCGGCCGCTCGCCTGAGGTCCCAGATCCCCATCTGCCGGGCCCAGCGCGGCGGGGAAAGCGCTCGGCCAACAGCAAGAGGAGCGCGCGGGCTCCGCCGCCCTGGTTCCGAGCCCCGGGGCTCCAGCGCAGACTTGGGTCCTGGATGCTGGCCGCCGCCGCCGCCGCCTCCTCCGGGCTCCACTGGCTGCTCCCCGGGTGCAGCTGTGCCAGGATCAGCAGCGCCACCAGCAGCGCAGCGCGTCCGGCTAGCCTCATGGTGCCACCAGCCCTGGACACACAGGAGCAGCGAGTGGTGAGGTGCGCTTGGAGAAGTCGCAGGTGGCACCACTCCCCTTCCCGCGCACATCGAGCGTCCCCGCCGGTCCCCTTCGGCTGCTGCCTGGTGCCCACAACCTTCCCTGCAGCCCCAGCCTCTGCCCAGTCCTGTGCCACCCATTCCTCTTTCCCTCCCTCCCTCCCTCTTAGCGGGTCCCAGTAGGTGAGCGGAGTGCGGAGTCCTGGTGCTGAGGGAGTCCGGGTGGATGCTCCGAGAGCCACTCACAGATTGCGGGAAGAGCGTCTGCACAGTGCAGGACGGAGCTCCAGTCTCTGTCCCTCAGGGCGGGCTGAGGGCGCCTTGGGAAACACGGGGTCTGTCCCGGGACCGCCGCCAGCCTTATATAGCTCTAGGACAGCTCCCACTGACGTCAGCGAGAAACATGCACTGATTGTAGAGCAATGACTGTCGCAGCTTCGAGTCCAGCGGGTTGCGAGACCCCGAAGGGCACGTCTCTTGGGCTTGCTCTAGAAGCGACAGCGGACTCAAGTGAGCAAGAAGCTGGCAGGGGCGTAAAGATTACTCTGGGAGCCATGAGAGTCCTCCACTTAAACAGTCAGCAGTGGCTAGGGTCGGTCCCCAGACCAGACTAGTCCGAATTGCCAGTCTTCTCTGGCACACAAAATAGTGGCTGGATCGTGGGGCTGTCCGTGGTGCTGACCCTGCCCTCTGCCTCCAGAGGGATCAGCGGCATTGGGAGAATGCTGTGCTGCTCAGAGCCACTCCCTCGCCCCAGCTACCAGTTCTGTAAACTGAGGCAATCAGGATAGCACAGCTGGCACTCAGCCATCACCATGGTACCCACCCAAGTAGCAGCTGAGGCAGGCTGAGTTGGCCACAATTCTTGATCTTATTCCAGCACCAGGATCTAAATTCTAGGGCTGACTGGGGCACCATAAAAAAAGGTTCTTGGCCTCAAAGTGCTTTCAGACCAAAAAGCTGATCCATCTGCTTCTGAGTTTGCCCCAAAGTGGTAGTTTAGCCAAGTTAAGTTTTCTCCTGAGAATCATAGCAGCAGAATTACTGTATCTTTGACTTCCAGGTTAAGATCACTTGGTAGAAAGCAAGGAAACATGGTGTCTTAGTCCATTTGAAGTGTAGTAACAACAACAAAAACACAAACTGGGTGGCTTATAAACAACAAACATTTATTTTATTATTTTTTTTTTCTTTATTGATTTTTTTTTTTTAAAGTCCAAATAAGAGCTGTTTATTAGCCGACTGGCGTTTGATTCCAAACACCCCTGTGACAGAGTCTTCAGAATCAGCCTCTTTATTGATTTTTAGAGAGAGGAAGGGAGAGGGAGAGATAGAAACATCAATGAGAGAGGACACTGATTGGCCGCCTCCTGCATGCGCCCCCACTGGGGATCAGGTCCACAACCTGGGCATGTGCCCTGACCGGGAATCAAACCGGCGACCTTTTGGTGCATGGGTCGATGCTCAACCACTGAGCTACACCAGCCGAGCTAAACAACAAATATTTATTTCCCACAGTTCTTGAGGCTGGGAAGTTCAAGATCATGGCGCCAATGGATTCATAGTCTGGTGAGGACCTGCTTAATGGTTCATAGATGGCACCTTCTTGCTGTGTCCTCACATGGCATCTTTTATAAGGGCACTAATCCCATGAGGGCTCTGCCCTCAAGACCTAATCACCTCCCAGAGGTCCCACCTCCTAATAGCATCACCTTGGACATTAGGTTTTTCACCATATGAATTTGGGGGTTATACAAAAATTCAATCTATAGGACATAGGTTCAAGTTTCTATTCTGCAACTATAACTTGTGGTGTGGACAGGTCGCCTCACTTCTATGGACCTCAGTGTCCTCATCTGTAAAATATTGGGCTTGGTAGCCTCTAGGCTTCTTTCTATCTCTAGAAATTTCAACTCCCCTGTATTTTTCTGTTGGGCCTTACTCACTGCCTCTGCAGGTTCCAGATTACATTTTTATAATATATTTATGAAGGTACTGCATAAAGCGTTTGAAGGGATCCCCAAAGAGCTACACTAGGGCTGGGAATGGTTAGAGAAACAAATGTATCAATGAAGAGCAGGGATAAATGGTATTTGCCAGGATATGGGAATAAACTAAAGTTGCCAAGATCATGTGGTTCAACAGATAGTTATGGACTGCCCACTAGGCAGTGGGCATAAGACCATTATAAAGATTTTAGTGATTTAAAAGGAGTCAGTTTACATTTTAGAGTGAAATGGGCCATTTCACAGTGCTGACCCCATTAAGTTCTGACCAGCAACCGAACCCCATGAAAACTGATGTGCCCACTTTGAGGAGGTCATCTGACCATTCCAGGGTCAAGCTGCATCACTGCAAGGCGGAAGCAATGGAGTGAGGCAATCTTAGAGCTGATGTGCCTTCCAGGACAGGTAGGAGTTCCAGATAACAGCAACACACTGGACAACAGCCAACCTAAGGAACAGGAATGGCATTGTGAAGAAAAGGATGGATAAGGAGAAAGCAAAGGGGGACAGATAGGAGAGTGTAAGGGAAAAGGAGGGATTATGTTTGAGAACATCCAAATTTAGATCTCCTTCCTCCAGCCCTCTATGGAGGAACGTGTGGCTCAGACCAGAGGACAACCAGCTCAGGTTCTGGTGCTGTCCCAGAGCTCTGTCTCCTGCACAAGAGCCCCAAAGTGAAATACCCTCAGCAGCCATCTTGCCTCGCATGGCTCTGTTATTCATGCCCCTGTGCAGGCTCCTTTTAAATACACATATTGATGTACCTTGTACCAGCTGAGAAGATCTCATCTTCAGAAATGTACTATCTGCCATTGAAAGTAGCACCTTCTTCTCTTTATTTTACCTTGCTTTAGTTTCAAAGACTATTGCAAGTACCCTAATGTTTAAAATTTGGTTCATAAATCTATATTCCTTTTAGTTATGCTATTCATGTACATTTTGACCATGTCCCCTCTGAAGAGTTTCGTATTTTTCCCTGTTCCCCTCACCTCAAATAATTTTTACTTGTCTTGAATTCTACCTTATCTTTTTATTGCAGTTTCAGCAACTACCTTTATTACTAGGGTAAATTAATACTTTGCAGTGGACTAACCTGACCAGTGGAGTAACCTAACCTACACAGCTCTTCTGGTCTACCTTTCTGTCTAATCTAGGCTGCATCCCCTAGGCACTGTCCCCGTAGCAAGGGTAGAAAGCTCAGGTGGGATGGAGTCACTGGTTGTAGAGTAGGATCCTTCCTAGAAGATGAAAGAAGGTCAGTGGGCAGACACTCTGAGACAGGTTCTATAATGAATAAGAGGTTCTGAATAAAATGTTCAGGAGTCTAGGAGCTCTGATCAGGGCAGAGTGTTCTGGGGGGGAGGGGCATCTAAAGTAGCTCAAGGTTGAATGAGAATCATTTTATCTACAACTGTTTATAATGTGGCTCTCCCTTGAAGGGCGGGGTAGGGGTCTGTCATACCTGTAATGAAGGGGAACCAGGTAGAAGTTGGCTAGCTGCACAGCAGGCCACAGCTACAAGAGAGAGAAAGTAAATGGGGGGCTGCCTCCATTACCCAACCCCAGACTGTCTTGCCTGGTCTTCCTTCAACCACTATAAACAAAAACAATTTAAACAACTGGGTGATCACTCCCCTGAGTGTGCTGCCCACACTGGGAATGAGAGAGTAATCCCAACTAAGGGGTTTATACGTCAGGAGGACCCCCAATCCCTGGGTACGTCTAGACTCAAGGAAGCAGAAGAACAGGCAGCGGAGGTGTCAGCTCTTACATAGTAGTTGGTGATGAGGGCATCAGGATAATCCTGAGGAGACAAAGAAGGAACAAGTTAACACTTGCACTTCCAAGCAGCTCCCACCTCCCAGACCTACTGTCACACACAGACTTCCATTCAAAGGACACACTTCTGTACCACACCTCCCTCAGCTCCCCTCTCCTCCAGAGCCTGGGACTCGACCTGCACATCCACCTGTCTCATCCCCACAAAGCCTGCCTCATTCCCCTGAGCATGCCAGTCAGACAGACAGAGATCTTTCCCACACCTGCCTAACTCACCCGCTGGAGTTTGGCCCAGTTGTCCTGGGCTGACAGTCCATTGAGTGTCCCTACCAGTGGGAGGAAACAGCCTAGAAAACATGGGGCAAAGCCCCCCTGGGAAGAGAAATGAAAATGCTGTGAGCACCTAAACCCCACCCTCCCCCAATGCAGCCCACCCTTCCCAACTTCCTTTTCCATCTGCTCACCTGATCCAACAACATCTTCTTTAGAGCATCCACCTTGGTAGTGCCAGGGATGAGCCGGTCCAAAACCCTGTACCAGCCTCCTACTACAGGGCCCTGAAAGTAAACCCCAGGGAGGGGAGGAAGGATGCAGTGAGGGGAGCAGTGGCTTTTACATCACAAAGCTCCTCCCCCAAACATTAGAAACCAAATCCCAGGGCAAGCATACACTCAGGTTGGCTTAGATGTATGAGGCCAAGGGAAACGGACCACTGTCCAGTCCATAAGCAGCCCTGCTGTGGGCAGAACTTACCACAAAGCCACAGCCCAGAGAGACCATGGTCAGGGTCCGGCTAATCTGGTGTTTGTGTACACCTCGCCTCTCCACCAGTTGCTGTGAGATAACATCACCCAGACCCATCAGGGACCCTGTGCAGGGTACACAGATGTTGTCAGGACACCTGGGATGGGCTGCCACTCCAAGGAGGTAGATAAGTATGCTGACTAAATGAAGCTCTGGCTCTCTGGGCCCAAGGGCTTAATTCGGAGGCAAATGGCCAGTCCCTTGCTGCTGCTTCCAAGCTTTCCTCTCCCAAGGATGGTGACACTTCATGTGTGTACTGTTAGAAACTGGAATGAGAAGTCTTGAGGAGGCCAGGGCCCAAGAACTCTGCATTGAACAATCAAGGGAAGTCAGAGTCAGAAACTGAAGCTAGAGGAAGAAGAATCTAAGGTGCCAGGGGCTGAGAACCACAGACTGTCAGAATTGGGAAGGCCTTCCAGATAACAGAGGTATGGAAATAATGGTCTTACTTTAGAGGTATAGAAATAAAGGTCTGCACCCTCACATAACCAGTACATGGCAGAGCCAAGGCAAAAACCAGGTGGTTTGATTTCCTAGACAGTATTCTTTCCAGGATACCACACTATGAATAGGTCATGTGTAGAATGCTAAGGAACTCGGTTCCCTCCACCCCCCAGCCCAAGGCAAGACCCTAGTCAATGTCCTTCACCTTGGTCTTAGGGTCTTTAATTGTGGATAATAGCAAGAACAAGTCTTTTTCTAAAACATGAGTGTTCAAATGGTCCTAGTTAGGAAGACGACTGGTTGAGCTGGTAAGATTCCCCACAGGAAGGAGTCCTGGCCACCTCAGTACAATCAGGTAAACTCAGCTTCCCCATTCCCAATCTCAGATTGATCTGGCAATAAGTATTATAGCCATTTCTCCCCAAGCTTTTGCATGCTTCCCCTCCCCCTTGCTCTTGCAGATACTCAGTTCTAAGCAGCCCATGTCAGTCACTCATACTAGAAACCAAGACTGAAATCATCACTATTTACAGAGCCCCACCCCCACCCCCCGTCAGTTATGGTGGTGTGATGGTTTCTAGCAAATACACACTTATATATAGGGCTGCTTGGGAGTGACCGTGTGATCTCCAGTTCGCCGGTCCATCTCACTGAGTAATGAGAGTCCCCATCCAGCCCCGTAGCCACCACTGTCTTTGTGCCCTCAATTAGCACTGGGCAAACACATCCTTCAACCCCTTTCCTTGGCCCGGAGCTGGCTCTGACGTCCGTGCTGGCTGCACACTCACTGCTCTTCCCCCACATGCTCTGCACAGCCCTGCCCCTGAGCAGCCTCATCAGAGGCAGCTGGGCAAGGCTGATTGCTAGAGCTGGGACACCTGTAGGTGACTTAGGCTGCTGGCCCTCTCAGCCATGGAGCAACTCTGAGACCCCCAGCACACCCATCAGGACAGCCCTGCCTCTCCCCTCCCTGAAACTCCCACAGTGGTGGAGGTCCTCCCCAGAACACCGCTAGTTGCAACTCCCGGAGGACAAGGACAGAATCCTAGATACCTTTGTTCTCTCATCCCTAGCCATACCTAACCAAGCCCCTGGCAGGTGCTGAGAAAATAAACCAAGGAAAAATGTCAAGTGTGTCACCCAAACAACAGGACTACTCTGGGAAAGGGCATAAAGAATTCTAAGTCCAGTCCTAAGTCTAGCCCAAAGGACCACATGTCAGGCTCAAGGTGTGAGGACCAGTGGAACTGAAGACTTGCTCCCCCTAGTTAGCACTCAACTCCCTACTCCCTCCATGACAACCTGTGGTCACCATCTGCCCGCCCAGGCAGGGGAGGAAGCTGCTGTGGCCATGCACAAAGGGAAGAGTGACCCTCAGAAGTCTGGGAGAGTGGAACAGAAAGGCAGGCACTTGTTAAATGAAGACAGTCTGACTTTAGCAAGATGTTTAGAGTTTACCAAGGGGTCTCACACATTTAACTCTCACAAAATGTCTGGGAGGTAGGGCTCACATCTTCATTTAATGTCTTTGAGAGAAGAGGGAGTTCATAAGACGTGGAGCTGGGGCCTGAACCCAGGCCTTCTCTCAAGGAGGAACAGGAGGCCAGGGAAATTTCCAAAATAGTCTGAGACTTGGGCCTAGGGGCCACAGGGCACCAAGCAGCTCCTGTGGCTGCTACTCGCAGGGGGTTCTTGCCCAAACCAGGCCCCAAAAGCCTGCATATCAAAGACACCTCTCTCTTTTTTACTCCCCAAAATGTGAGACCATCTCTGTTCCATTCCTTGTCACCCGTGGGGAGGGCAAGCAGCAATATTCCTGGGAAAGAAACAGTCACAAAGAAGTGTTTGTTTTTACTCTTCATGTTTGCCAACTGTCACACAACAAGCTAAAGGCAGAGCAGGAATGAAAACCGAAGTCCCAACTTCTAGCCCTGTAGTCCCGGAGGCCTGCAGCCTTTAAGAAAGATAGATCCCCAAACCTGAGAGATACCGAAGGGAAAGGCAGCAGCAGGAGGAGTAGGTGGTGTGTAGCTCTGTAGCCCCGCCAGTTCTGTCCATTTCAGACAGGACAGGACCCAGAGGTTCCTCCTCTGCCCACAAATCATGGGCCCCTGGGCCTCAGCAACTCCAGGGTGGTCTATAGCTTTGGTCCCAGCATAGAGCAAGGCCTGTATTTCTGGTCCAAATGATTGAGCAGGAAAGGCTGACATTCAGATTCCTTATTCCATCTTCCCCAACCCCAGGTTCTGGGAGTCCTCCTAGGCATATTTGGTTGGTCTGGATCTTCCAGTGATCTGGCTCCTTTCCTCGGACTTGTTTCTAGGGGTTTGGGGCTGGAGGTCTGCAGAGACATACTGCCTGAGCCCTGATGGGGCAGGGTGAGGGGCTGCTGGGCAGTGATGCTCCAATGCCAGGCTGGGCGCAGAGCCCTGCAGGCAGATGCTGGCGCGGGCGTGACATCATACCCCTGGGTAGGTGCCAGTTCTCATGCCGTCACTTGCCACCAGATTCAGCAGAGTGGGGGCGGGTTGGGGGAGAGCCTGCCTGTGAGCACAGATGTAATTGGGACCACCCCTCTGCCCACTAGTGGAAAAGCCCCAACTTCCACACCCTCTTCCTAGGCAAAGGTAGGAGTAAGTTCCCTATTTTGTTCCTCTCTTGGCTTTTGTGAATGGAGTCTTAGATGCGAGAAAATAAAGTGTTAATGGAAGAGAACAGGCTGAGGAGCAGAAAGTTGGAATGAAGGACAAGAAGTGTGTCCTTGAGTACAGGAGACCTGAGTTGTCAGGTATAGCTACTGGCATGGGGCCAGTAGTGCTGTTGACTCATTCCTCCCCAGAAGTCTCCAAATCGTCAATAGTTGCTTGGCATAGGGGCTTGGTCTGGCAGAGCCCAGAGGGAGCAAGAGCCCCACAGTGAAAGGGGAGAGTGTGTCCTCTGGGATAGGTCTGAATGTCCTCCCCATTCCTGACCTGGACCTATCCTACTGCTAGAAAATGAGACAAAATGGAGGGTTCTGTAGCTTGTCAGGTGTCTAAGCCCAAACAAGCTGGGGCTACACTCAGCTTTCTGAGTCCCCAGTAGTCTCAGGTGCAGGACAGTGCACTGGCAAGTGCCACAGGCTCTAATGCAGCTCTTCCACTGACAATGTGAGACCTCAGGGCGTGTCACCCCCTTTACCTCAGTTTCCTTCTCTGTAACAGACTGAATGAGCTCTTACATCCTGGCTTAATTCAGACTCCAGAGAAACCAGTGTCTGTAGAAGCTCAGCTTCTCCACAGCAGGACCAGGGTGGCCTAAGATGGGTGGAGCTGGACCCTGGGCCCCATGAAGATTGGAAAGGCCCTCAAGAAAGGATGGAAGGTCTGGCTGGTGTGGCTCAATGGATTGAGCATCGTTGCATGGACTGAGAGGTCCTGGTTCAATTTCTGGTCAGGGTACATGCCCAGGTTTCGGGCTTGATCCCCAGTGGGGACCCTATAGGAGGCAGCCAATCGATGTTTCTATCTCTCTCTCCCTTCCTCTCTCTCTAAAAAATCAATAAAAACATATTTAAAAAAAGAAAGAAAGAAAGGATGGGAGAGGGCTGACTCAAATTCTGCAAAACACATAGCAGACTTTTGACCAGACTGCTCTGTTCCTGACTCTGGCTTGGCCCAAGCTGAGTATATCAGACACTTCTTCTGAACCATTTCAGATCTTCTTGATTCACTTATCTCTTACTCCAGCCACTACTGCAGTTCAGCGTGATAGATTCTCGCCTCTGGCCTATGCCACACCGGGGGCTGCACTGTTGATACTTCACTTGGAGACTGTGCATGTGCAATCTGGTAGCGCATGGGCATTAACGTCCCACATGGCGAACTTTTTTTTTTTTTTTTATCCTCACCCGAGGACATTTTTTTCTACTTTTTGTTCAGATAGAGTAGGAGGGAGAGAGAGGAAGAGAGAGAGAGAAACATCGACGTGAAAGGGACACATCGAGTGGCTGCCTCCCGCACGACCCACCAGGGGCCCGGGGACAAACTGCAACCGAGGTACGCGCTCTTAGCAGGAACCGAACCCGGGTCTCTCTGGACCGCAGGCTGACGCTCTAACCGCTGAGCCAAACCGGCGAGGGCCCACATGGCGAACCTTTAACCAATGTGGGATGGCAGCTGGTGGGTAAAGGGTTCTCCTTTTCTCCAGAAAAGACTACTTATCTGTGTAGTCCTCAGAGGCATTTCAAAGAGCTTCTCAGCTTTAAGGGACTGAGCAGCCACGTGTCCTAAGCAGTGTCCAATTTAGTAATGCATCCTTATATCAGCTCTCCCTCTTCCTTTCCCCGCAAGGAAGTCCTTCCTACTCCCTTACAAAGTACTTGCACAGAAGCTTCAGGCTCTGCTTTTTGGAGAACCAAGACAAAGACCGTGGTCCATGTTCAGGTTTTTTTAAATTGATGATTTAGAGAGAGAGAGAGGAAGGGAGAGAGAGAAGGAGAGAGAAATATCGATTTATTGTTCCACTCATTTAGGCATTCGTTGGTTGCTTCTTGTATGTGCCCTGACCGGAGATCGAACCCACAACCTCAACGTTTCAGGAAGACACTCTAACCAACTGAACTACCCGGCCAGGGCTCATATTCAGACTTCTGGCAAGTGGAACAAACCCAACCCAAATGCCACTATAAAAACAAGAGCTAGCTGTGCCTTGGTTGCCAACACTCACAGAACACTCCAGGCCAAACCCTGGAGCCTTGAAGTTTATTAACATTTTTAAATCTCTAAAGCTTTTTCACAGAGATAATCCCTACACTAACTCTGTGAGGTCATATAACTTTACTCAAGTTCTAAATGAGGAAACTGAGGCTCAAAGAGGTTTGTTGACTTGTCCATGCAGCTACTACGAACTGCTAAGGCTCTGAGGTTCAAATCTTGGTCTTCTAACTCCAAGTCTGAAATCTCTATTCTGTTGTCCAGTGTGATGAGCTACCCCATGGACCTTTAGGAACCACTGTGCTGGGATCTAAAAACAGCTTGATGAGCAATTTCTACCTTCTCCCTTTATTTTTAGTTTGATCCAAATACACTGAGCAGCAGGGAAGAAAAAGTCTGAAAGGTTTAGAAAAGTCTGAGAAAAGTGCTACCTAGAGTTGCTTCAGGGCTGAGCTGTCAGCGCTGCCTCAGGAAGACTGCAGCTGCGGAGCCACAGGGCTCTAGCACCCACAAGCACCTCAGTTCAGCTACATATCTGCACTTGGGGCCCTTTGGAGCTCCAAGTTCTGCCCTTGTCAGCTGCAGGTACCTTGAGTAGGGAAACACAAGGACTATCCTTCCCTCTATTCTTAATGGCCAAGAAGGGGAACCTTCCTTCCAGCAGTTAGGGGCCCTGAGGGAATCTGAGGCTGGGCAAAGGGCCCAGCGTGTCAGTTCCCATCACAGCCACACAGTCCAGCATGAGTCACCACACACGTAGCCAGGTGAGTCATGCAGGCTGACGGACACTCTGAGGACAGGACATAGGGTGGTTGGGCACAGGAGGCTGGAGAGGGACCTAGGGAGGGGCAAAAGGATCCATCTTTTGGCTAGTCCCCCACTGAGGTTTCTAGTGCTGATGAGAAGCTATCCCAGTGACAGGACTGCTGTTCCATCCTGGCTTTCAGGATACCTACCCTTTCAACAGTCTTCCTTTCATAAACCCATGGTCCTCATTATAATCCTGTTCCCTTCCTCTAAACATAGGTAAGACCCCATCTTAACCTGATCACTCTTGTACTGCCCCAATATTCATACTCCTTATAATCCTTTCCCCTCTGTGCCATCCCTTCTCACATTAGCTAATCTACAAAATGAAAATGGTAACAAATGCAGATAAGTCACTGGGTTACCTTTGTGAGGTTGCTACTCAATCACTGGATTTGGAGTAAAAATAAATCCTTGATTAGAATATTGTATGGGGATACATACATAGGTAGTAAAATCATAAGAAAAGCAAAAGAATGATATAAACAAAATTAAGGCCCTGGCCAGTTTGGCTCAGCGGTTGGAGCGTCAGCCTGCGGACCAGAGAGTCCCGGGTTCGGTTCCCGCTAGGGGCACGTACCAAAAAAAAAAAAAAATTAAGGAAAGTGGTTATCTCTTGGGAGTACGAATAAGGGACAAGTGCACAAGGGATCTCAAAGTTGGGTATTCATACAGAAGCATTCAGTTTTAATACTATTAAAATTGTACATATATGTCTTAATCATTCTTTTGTATGTCAAGATGTATTTCAAAATAAAAAAAAACTAAGCCCTGGCCAGATTGGCTCAGCAGTTAGAGCATTGGCCCGCGGACCACAGTTGCAGGTTCAATTCTGGTCAAAGGCACATACTTCGGTTGCCGTTCAGTCCCCAGCCCTGGTAGCAGACATGCAGAAGGCAACCAATTGATGTGTCTCTCTCATATTGATGTTTCCCTCTCTCCCTCTCTCCCTCCCAATCAATCTGAAAATCAATAGAAAAATATCCTCGGGTGAGGATTAAAAAAATAAATACATAAATCCACTTTATAAAAAAATACTAATAAAAAAGTGGGATGAGAATCCTGATCCCAGCACTTGTTAGGTGTGTAATCAAATGGGGACTCAAGTAGTCCCAGCTCACAGACCTTTGTGGGGACCCTTTGAAATAATGTGTGAATGTATTTGCAAACTGTAAAATGTTAGAGGAACGTTTGTTATGATTGGTTTTCTAAATTAAGGCCTCCTAGAGCAATGCCTTTATCATGAAGGGATGACTCCTCAGCTTTTTGAGGACTTTCAGATCCTACTTTACAGCTAGGCTGACTATGCATATTCCTTTCCTTAAGGTGACCCACCCTCCAAAACAGACTGGAGATAGCTTGGGATGAAAGACAGCCAACTCTTTGGGGGAGAAGGGGCTGAATAGAAGCAAAAAGTGAGAGAGGTGTGGTGGGGCAAGCTTCTGCTTTCCAAGTTAGCCTACTCTGGTCCCACTCAGGTCCCAGAGGGGCACTCACCAGCTGTCAGGACCTGTACTTTCCACGGGTGAGCAGTCAGCGCTCGTTGGTATGCCCGCCAGAGTGCCATGCTTCCTGTCAAGGCAAGAGGAGAGTGGTTCATCCCCACTGTTCCCCCCACAATTAAAGAGACGCTGGACCTTCCCTTGTGCCTACTTCCTCTCCCCTCTCGCTTTCATTACATTGGTCCTAAAGGGCCTCAAGAGGGATGTTTCCTGGACAGCTTCCTGTCACAGGGTCGCCTGGGACAATTGGGTAAAAGAAGAAGGCTGTGGGTGACTATGAAATCCCGGTGGCAGCCACCTGCCACCCCACCCCCAAGCCTTGAAAGCAGGGCCCCCAACCTGGGGGCCCCGTCCCTACGAGGCACTCATGAGGACAGGTTTGCTCTGGCTTTCACCCAGAGTCTGGTCGGTCCCCTGATTCAGACTCTTAATTGGAACCGGCCCGCAATCCTTCCTGAGTCCAACTCCACACCAGAAGTAGGACCTGTCACTCACGGGCCTGGAATTATCACATGGGCTGTGGGCGTTTGTGGCGCGGGGAGATTTGAGCGGCTGACAGCAGAACCTAGGCTACTCACCTGGGCGGAACTCAGCCTCTCCCACGTGATCTAAGCGGGGGCGGGACTTCCGCCGTGGGCCCCGCCCCTTCCGCCTTGCTGACCTGAAGGCTTTCCCCCAGCAGCCAGCGCAGGAATGGGAGTGGACTGATTCATAATACTCGTGGAGAGCGGCTCAGCTCGGTCAGAGCAACTCCTTCTTCAAGTTGACTAAGCCCCAGGCCGGTCTTGGTGTGGCGCCGCCTGCCATAGGTCCCACCTTGGTCCGACCCGGGTCTCCTGTCCCTTTTTCCTGATGATTCTCAACCTGGATAGACCCTTGCTGTTCCCGCGCCCCGGAACTGGCCAAGGTCCTGACTTTGGTTCTGGAGTGGATTTACACTAGTTAAAAGACCAAATGTGGCAGGTTGGAAAGTTGTATTCTCATCAGACTGTCCAGGTTCAAATCCCAGCACCATCACTTATATGACCTTATTCAGACTGGTTAACTGCTCAGAATAGAATTTTACCTTTATCAAGTAAAATGGGGCAATGCCGCCTTTATATGATTAAGTAACATATGCAAAGTACCTGAAACAGATCAAGTGCTTAATAAACATTTGTTTATCCTCTCTCCTTCCTTTCCTCTTGGGAACACATGGGAGAATAATTTTTACTGGAGAATCTGAGAAGTTCTTTGGTGAAGGTGGAATTTGAGCTGGAACCTTGAATGATGAATAGGACTTAACTGGAGATTCTACAAAAGGACACTACCAGAGGACGGACTAGTGTGAGAAAAGGCACAAAGGCAAAGTGCAGAAACCCATGGATAGTATGAAGTGGACATACTGGGAGGGAATATTAGAAAGGGAGTGGCCCAGGGAGAAAGGGGTTTCTGTTAGAGAAAAGGAGCAAGGGCTGAAAACATCTTCCTGATTTCCTTTTGGAGATCAAGACTGAGGCTGACCTTAGCAACAGGAGCAGGGTTGCCAGCAGCAATCTACAGCCTCAACAGCATGGGTCCCTAGGTCCCTTTTTTTTTTCACCACTAAAAGTGGGATTTCATAACACAATGTCGAGACTACCGTGTAGAATGAGCAAAACTTCTCTGCAATGGAAGGCACTTCCCTTTCAATCAGCTCAAAAACAGAACTGGCACAACCTGAGCTGGATCACAATAGAATGGTGCAATACTTGGCTCCTTTGCATTGACGTGGGTTGTGGTCCCTCTGCTAATAATGGTCTGGGCTGCTTCCAGGTCTGTTTTCTCTTCTGTACAGGAAGGAAATTGAAGTACTTGATTCCTTTCTTAAAGGAATATGATAAATTCCCTACACTTAAGAAGCAGAAAGCTATTCCCAGATATTTGGCCAATCGGTAGAGTGCCAGAGGGCTTTGTTCCAGGTAGGCACTAAACTAATCTCTACTTCCTTCAATAGCAGCTGGCTGTATATTTTTCTCTATAATAGTTCCTGAGGTCATCTGACTACCTACCCCAAACCTCAGATTGTATTCCTATACATTCCAAAATTATGCTTTTGCCTATTTCTCATTGCTGGGGTAGTTCTTGCTTAGGAAGAAGTATTACAGTCATGATGAGTCTGCAGCACCCCACAAACGGATTTTAACAAGATGAGCTGTAACAAACAGCAGGTCCTCAAATAACATCATTACATTATAACGTCGATGAGATGCCATAGGAACTTAAATCTTGTTTATGTGAATTCGCCTATGATAAAATTGGTTTCATTATAAGTCGTTTACAGAACCTTGCCCTGGCTGGGTAGCTCAGTTAGAGTGTCATCCCAACACGCCAAGGTTGCAGGTTTGATCTCTGGTCAGGGCACATGCAAGAAGCAACCGATGAATGCATAAATAAGTGGAACAAAAAAAATCTATTCTCTCTCTCTCTCTCTCAAAAGCAATACATTAAAAAAATGTTGAGCCCTGGCCAGTTTTACTCAGTTGTTAGAGCGTCGGTCCACGGACTGAAGAGTCATGGGTTCGATTCCCGGTCAAGGGCTCGTACCTGGGTTGCAGGTTTGAACCCCAGCCCCAGCATGGATCATGTAGGAGGCAACCAATCAATGTGTCTCTTCACATCCATGTTTCTCTCTCCTCCTCCTTCCCTCCCACTCTATTTAAAAAAAAAAAAAAAAAAATCAATGGAAAAAATATCCTTGGGTGAGGATAAAAAAAAAAGTTGAGAAAAAAATAGTCACACAACCTACTGATGATTAAGTGCGGACTTACTGTACATTACTGTACTTGGGTTCTAAACATCTCTTATACATAGGGTTTAAATAAAGTAGCTAAACATGTTCAATAAGTCAACCATGTGACAGTACCATGAAGGATCAAAAATCATGACGTGTAAAAGAATGGTTAAGGTAACCGAAGATATTTAATCTAGAGAAGAAAAGACTTGGGAAACACGATAGCTATTTTAAACACTTAAAAGGGCAATCACAGGTAAGAGTGACTAAATTTCCTAATACCCATGGTAAAATTTAGAGGTATATCTCTGGCTGGATATAAAGATGTTTTAAAACATGACTGTCTAGGAGTGTTCAAGTAGGGTCAGATGACCAGTGATCAGGAATATTTCATAAGCAGGAGCAAGTAAGATCTGAGCCACTGTCTATTGGTAGTGTGTTTGTGGTGTTCCTCAGTTAAAGAACTACTATAAGCAGCTTCAGTCCAATAAAGTACTACCCCCACCTCCATGGCTTGCATGTTGGTTACTCTGAACAGGAAGCTGGGAAGGCAGTAATACTGGATCCTGGAATATAGTCAGGCAGAAACCTTCATGCAGATACTCTTTCCAGTTTTCTAAACACCCACTCACATGTGGTCTCAAAAACACCCAGTACCTTTACTTAGCTTTACCCACTTCACAATATGCTCAATATGAGCAATTTGACTCCCAAGCCTAGGTCAGGCCTGAATGTTTCTTGTGAGCCATAGTTTTAGGCTAAGGAGCCTTGAGAGTTTGTGGAGGGCAAGCCCCCCTGCCACAGGGGACTGTGATGACAGCTGAAGTCCATGGAAGGAGAGGTATCTAAAGAGTCCTGGGGAGGCAGGTCTAAAGGTCCAGGCCTGGCAGCATCACTGTCCAAGGCCCCAGTTCCTAAGGTCTGTGCATAGGAGCCATTTGTTCTTGACAGACTTCATTCCAAGAGTCCCATGTGGACTATGACTAGGGACTGGGCAGAAGGCGATGGCTGGTTGGAGAGAAGCCAGGCCCTTTAGTAGGGGAGGATGGTTGGAACACAGCACGGAAGTGGGCTCGGCTTTCAAGCTGCATACGGTGGCCCAGTGGGGAGGTGAGTCCACGGACAAAATGGATCCGAACCAGCCCTGACTGTCCCCCAGATACGAGCCACCCATAGGAGTCCAGGTTTGGGCTGAAACGTACCTGGGAAGAGAATAGAAAACAAAAGAGAGATGCTCACAATTGGTGCTTTAGGGTGAGTCCTAGCTGTGAGAGCAAAAAACATGGGCCACAATTTGAAAGGATAGGACCACAAGGGGGTGGGAGGTAGGAATGAGAAGACAATGAACAAGGTAAGCTCTTGAAGATGAGTTTGCCAGAACTATTTTCCCTCCTTAGCCCTCTTGGTTGCCTTTTCATCTCCCATTTCATTGATCACAGGCCCAGAGTTTGGAGAAAATGAGAACGAAAGGTGGAGAAGATAAGAGGCAAGGTTTTTACCTTATGAATAGCCTCCAGCTGCAGCCTGTCCAGGCAGAGCTGGGAGTGCCCCTCTCCCTCCTGCATACGCAGCATTGGTTCTCTATGGAGCAGATCGTGGAATGAACTCTGGGAAGAAGTGTAATGGGAGAGAGATAGTGAGCAGCTTCTTAGTTTTGCATCTTTGTGGAACTCTTTAGGATTCCCTATTACATAAGGACTAAAGTTTTCTATTTTTTCTAGTGCCCCATCCATTCTCCTGGCCCCAATTTACCAAATCTGTGTCTTGAAAGAGCAAGTAGTGATGGTTGACAGTTTCAGCATAAGTTCGAGCCTTGGGAGGGTTGAGGGCTCCAGATGAAGCAGAAGAGTGGTCTTGACCTTCAGGATTATCCTGATATGGCATCAAATCTGCTTTATATATAGGCTAGAAAAGAGACCATCAGATTAGGTTCTATAAGACTGGAGATAGAATGAAAGTAAAAGAGAACAATGGTTTGGGGCAGGAAAACTTAAAGATGAAGAAAGTAGTATGTTTAAACATATGTTCACATGAACTAGGGTATGGAGCATTATGTACAACTCTACCAAAACTCCCAAGGATAATATCAGGGCTGGGAAACCTAGTACTAATTTGTACTCTACTACTAATTTGTATTACTAATTTGGGAGATCACGTGGATTAGGACCTAACAGATGGTCCTGTCATGAAATATTCATATACGTACAAATCTTCGCTCTACAGGCCGCTT
This sequence comes from Tadarida brasiliensis, assembly GCA_030848825.1. NCBI lineage: Eukaryota > Metazoa > Chordata > Mammalia > Chiroptera > Molossidae > Tadarida > Tadarida brasiliensis. The sequence continues at coordinate 62,356,148 of CM061270.1, read as the reverse complement.
GACAGTTATTGGGTTCAGTGCCATATCAGGCAATATAGCTGCAATGAGCTCCCCAGATGTATCTCCTGCGGCTATTGTCCCAAGCCAGTCGGATCCTGAAAGACTCTAATTAATAAGAAGAGACAGATTTCATTAATTCATTCATCCATTCATTCAGTTCTGTGAACTGGTAATAACTGCAGTTTCAGTGGGAAGAGAGATATACACAAACAAAAATGAGTTTATCGCCCTGGCCGGTTTGGCTCAGCGGTTAGAGCGTCAGCCTGCGGTCTAGAGAGAACTGGGTTCGGTTCCCGCTAGGGGCACGTACCTCGGTTGCAATTTGTCCCCAGCCCTGGTTGGTCATGCGGGAGGCAGCCATTCCATGTGTCCCTTTCACCTCCATATTTCTCTCTCTCTCTCTTCCTCTCTCCACCTCCCACTCTATCTGAACAAAAAATGGAAAAATGTCCTCGGGTGAGGATTAAAAAAAAAAAAAAAATGAGTTTATCATAACATATATTTCTGATACTATAGTTACCACACACCTATCTTCTATCCAAAACTACTGCCTCTTCCTGACCACCAGGTGAGTAAATGAATCATTTTCCTGTGTAATAAAGATTTAGAAGACGGGCTCACCCAGACAGTGCCTTTTCGAGGAGCAGTGAAGTAGGCCTTGAAACCAAGGTAACCAGCATCAATATAATGAATTCCACAGAGTCCATAACTATAAGAGAAAAAGAAAATGAAACCTTCCTTTTTCTAAGATTAGATTAATTTCTTCTCCCCATGTCCTTCCAGAATTCAAACTATTTCAGTGAAACAATTCTCAACCCTCCTCTCCCCACAATAATCTGGCACACTTTGCACCCCAACCCCTAGTGTCTGTCCCCTGAGCTTCTCCTATCTCCATCCTGCCATACGAGGCATAGCAGTTGTCCTGAGCCACAGTGACACCATTGTAGGGGAGCAGCCAGGCCAACTCTGTACTCAAGAAGCGCTTGATAGAGTTTATTGGTTCATAAGGTCGTCGAAGGTCCCAGAATTTGATTTTCCGGTCGCTTCCTGCAGACACTATGAAATGACTGTGGAAAGATGAAAGATGAGGGAGATCAAATCTGAACAAATCTGAAGAGTCAGTTTGTCCCAGCTTCACCTCCCACCTCCACAAATCTCCTATTCCAACCTGTTGGCTTTGCACCACTGAAGGGTACGCACAGCCTGGTCATGGGCTAAGAAACACTGGAAGGGGTAGAGCTTCAAGGAGCCATCAGAGAGCCGTATCCGCTGCAGGGGCGAGTTAGTGGGAAGGTTCCAGAAAACCACCATGCCTGAAGTACAGATAGAATGTGGAGATATTAAGGCAGGTTCTCTCTTCCTTGTTCTAAATACTTTATCTTCTACCCTCAGATCTGATTCTCTATGAAATGACATAGGGATCATGATTAGCTAGTCAACATTTCCTCCATAATTTATTTTTATTTCTTTTTTTCTTTATTGATTTTAGAGAGAGAGAAAGGGAGAGAGAGAGAAACATGGATGAGAGAGAACATCGACTGGCCGCCTCCTGCATGCCTCCCACTGGGGATTTGGCCCACAACCTGGGCATGTGCCCTGACCGGGAATCGAACCGGCGACCTCTTGGTGCATGAGTTGACACTCAACCACTGAGCCACACCAGCTGGGCTCCCTCCATAGTTTAAAGACTCAACCTGAGCCCTAGCTGGTTTGGCTCAGCAGTTAAGAGTGGCAGCCCGCGGACCAGAGTCTTGGGTTTGGTTCCCGCTAAGGGAACGTACCTCGGCTGCAGTTTGTCCCCAGCCCCGGTTGGGGTCGTGTGGGTGGCAGCCACTTGATGTGTCTCTCTCACATCGATGTTTCTCTCTCTCTTCCTCCCTCTCTCCCTCCCACTCTATCTGAAGATAAAATAATTAAAAAAAAGACTCAACCTGATATTTCTAGTTCCAAACCTCGGCAACAAAAAAGTAGTATCTTAGTCTGGGACCTGCAGTTGAAAAGTAGGTTGAATGCACTCAGTAGCCTCTACTTTCTACTAAATAAAATAAAAGTGAAGTGATTTTAAAAGAACATAAACCCTCTAGGACAGGGTTCGCAAACTATAGCCCATGGGCCAAATACAGCCTGCCGCCTATTTTGGTCAGTAAAGTTTGACTGGAACACAGTCACACTCATTCATTTGCCTAATGTCTATGGCTATTTTCACTTCACAGTGGTGGAGTTGAATAGTTCCAACAATGGCCAAATAGCCGAGAGAGCATAAAACAGTCACTATCTAGACCTTTACAAAAATGTTTGTCAACTCCGATCTAAGACAAAGAGAATAGGAAAGGAGCCAAAAGCAACAAAATGTAGAGGAAAAAAAACAAATGGACAAAAACTAACTTGGCTGCCCCAAAACAAGTGGACCTCTGACTAGGCTGGCAGAGGAGGAGGTAATAAAAAATGTAACTTTGATAAAAATAAAAGACAAACAGTTCGGCTGGTGTGGTTCAGTGGTTGAGCATCGACCCATGCACCAAGAGGTCGCTGGTTCGATTCCCGGTCAGGGCACATACCCAGGTTGTGGGCCTGATCCCCATTGGGGGGCATGCAGGAGGCAGCCAATTGATGTTCTCTCTCATCGATGTTTCTATCTCTCTCCCTCTCATTTTCTCTCTGTAAAATCAACAAAGGGGGGGAAAAAAAAAAGACAAACTAAAGAATAGAATTTAATAAATAAAATTTGGGAAAAATATGTGTATGTGTAGCTAAAACCTCTTTTATACATACATTCAGGAAATGTAGCACCTATGAATCTTTCTTGAAGAAAACTTATTGATAGTGAATTACAGATAAGCAACATTAATAATTCAGCAATGGAAGGGGACAGATAAAAGGACTGATAGACACTTGCAATCATTTCATTATAAAATTAAGATAAAATAACTTTGGAAATTAAGACAGCAAAACAGCATCAAGTTTCATGTACCCTGACAATGTAAGAATAATACACCAGAAGAAAGACAATTAGAAGATAGTGGGAGAAATGGTAAGAAGAAATATAAGAGTGTTAATTTCCTTATCTTCCCAGCAGAAAGGTTACTGATGATGTCTAAAAATAAACTTGTCATTTACAAACAACAACCTAAAACCTCCAATTACTTATTGTTATTTATAATCTTTTATTTTTCTTTTTAAATCTTTTTGTTGTTGTTGTTAATCCTCTTTGGAGGATTTTTTTCCCCATTGATTTTTAGAGAGGGAGGGAGGGAGAGAGAGAGAAAAAAAAACAACATCGATGTGAAAGAGATAAACAGATTGGTTGCCTTCCACACATGCCCCAACCAGGGCTGGGGATCAAACCTGCAACCCAGCTGCATGCCCGTGACTGGGAATTAAACCTGAGACCCTTTGGTGCGAGGGCCAAACACTAACCACGGAGCCACACCATTCAGGGGAAAAGTACCTTTAAGGAACTAATGTCTTTGTGGTAAAGGGACATTTATTGGGAGTTTAGCTCATCTTTCAGCTTCACTTGTCTTTTTCTTCTATGAAATTAAAGTATTAAATGTAATACCTTTTCTTCAGCCAGTGTGGCTCAGTGGTTGAGCATCGACCCATGCACCAAGAGGTTGCGGGTTCAATTCCCAGTCAGGGTACATGCTCAGGGTGTGGGCCAAATCCCCAGTGGGGGCATGCAGGAGGCGGCCAACTGATGTTCTCTTTCATCAATGTTTCTATCTCTCAACTGAGGACATTTTTCCATTTTTTGTTCAGATAAAGTGGGAGGGAGAGAGAGGAAGAGAGAGAGAGAGAGAGAAACATTGATGTGAAAGGGACACATCGAGTGGCTGTCACCCGCACGACCAACCAGGGCCGGGGACAAACTGCAACCAAGGTACATGCCCTTAGCAGGAACCGAACCCAGGTCTCTCTGTACCGCAGGCCGACACTCCAACCGCTGAGCCAAACCGGTCAGGGCAAGAAAAATATTTTTAATTTAATGCCTTTTAATTTAAAATCACTTATGAAGCCCTGGCCGGTTTCGCTCAGCGGTTAGAGCGTTGGCCTGTGGTCGAGAGAGACCCAGGTTCGGTTCCCGCTAAGGGCACGTACGTCGGTTGCAATTTGTCCCCGGCCTTGGTTGGTCGTGCGGGAGGCAGCCACTCAATGTGTCCCTTTCACGTCGATGTTTCTCTCTCTCTCTCTCACCCTCCCTCCCACTCCATCTGAACAAAATAATGGAAAAAATGTCCTCAGGTGAGGATAAAAATAAATAAATAAATAAAATCACTTATGGAGTATGATCCCATTTCTTTTTATCTTTATGCATAGAGAACTGCATAAAATGTTCATCTACTCAATTATTTTCCTGAATAGAAAAATTCTAGTAACTTTTTTTTCTTTTTTGTATGTTTTTTTACATTGCCCAAATATTTATAACTATGTAATGCTCAACAATGAACCAAAAAGGAAACAAACCTAAAGAGCAATATTACGTTTTGTTGTTTTTTACCATTATAGTATCCAGCAGCCAGGTGGTGGTGGGGCCGGGTGGGCATCCAGGCCAGGCTAAGGCACTGACCACACTCAGAAGGGTCTGACACTTGCACAGATCCCACCTGAAGGGTTGCCACACATTGTGCCTGCAGGGACAGAAGAGATGGGACTAGGGTTAGGGATACCTACTGTTTGGAAGACTCAAATTAGTATTCAGTCCAGCAGGAGAGGAAGATCTCTGAGTTAGAGACTCATTATGGAATCAATGAGGGGGGCTCTAGAAGATGGAGCCTAGGGTAAGGCAGCAGGTTCCTCACTCACCTTATAGATGGAGGGCTTCACTGCATCTGTGAGGAAAAAAGAGCAGAACTGATATTCTGGATCCAGAGGACTGAGGTCTTAATCAGCCTTGCTCTTAGATCAGCACCCCGCCCTTTCAATAATGACCTTCCCTTACACTCTTACCTTTCCACCATTAAATGTACAAACCCACCTCTTTCGGCCCCATTTTCTTCTTTCCTCCTATTATACCTGATAGTAGATTCTATCAGAATGGCTAATCCCTCCACTCTGCTCTCTTCTCATCATCTCCCACCTTTTCCAGAATTTTGCTCTCTGGTTACCTGTCCTTTCTCCTGCATTATTCACGTTCTCTCTCCCTACTGGGTCATTCTCACATTCACATGTAAACATGCACTACTGTCTCCTATCTAAACCAACCAAACAAAACTCTTCCTTTATCCCCAGCTACTACCTTGTTAAGTGTTCCGCTTCACAGCCAAACTTCCTGAGAGCATTGTCTATCCATTCTGTCTTCACTTCCTCACCTCCCATTCCCTCCTCTACCTGATCACCAAATAGGGGACTTCTCAGGGTTCAAACCTAGGTGCCTTCTTCTTCACTCAGTACAGTTGAAAAACAAATAAAATTCAACAAATCAGAGCTGCCTTTCCCTGACCCCCTCCTCTTCTTGCTCATCTTCAGCTCTATATTCTCTCCCTCTCTTCACAACAAAGAGAAGGTGTTCCTACGTATGTGTGGTGGTGAGGACAGGAGAGGCTGAGGACAAGATTAGGGACAAGAGTATGGCAGGGGAGACTGGCCCCATCTGTCAGCCTTAGCCTTTAGCAGCTCTTTACACAGCCAAGTAACTGTGGCAGCAAGAAGAGACCTGAGAGCACAGGAGAACAGGGAAGAGGGGAGATAGAGGTAATGTGCAAAAGACCGCAGTTGTAAGTCTGCAAAAGAGTACTACTTTCAGGCTGCTGAAGAGGTCAAGAACATAATGTGTGAAGTCAGGAGGTATGACTGTGTAAGGCTTTGTACTAGAGAGCTTGGAACTAGAGGAGTTTCAGGGGAGATGGACAGGCCCTACAAAGCTCTGGCCATGGCTACAGCAGCCCCATTCTCCTTGCTGTGCTACTTACCTGGTGGCTGCTGTGCCAGCAGGGCCTCAGGATGGGGCAGACTGAACAGCAGCACCTTCCCGTCTGAGCAGGCAAGAGCCAAGAGCCCCAACCGGGGCAGGAGAGGAGCCTAGAGGGTGAGATCAGATCTGTGCTGAGGCTTGCTGCCTTCAGGAGCCTCTCAGAAAACTTCTGAGGTTCTGATCTCTGAAAATATGATAATGGAGTTGCTGGAAAAAATGCCATCCACCACTCTCCAAACTCCGTTCCTCCAACTCTGGGAACACTCAGGGCCTCTTTGTCCTGGCTCAGAGTCCTAGGGCCAATACACAATCAACTGGGAGGTACCTTCCGAGGGGTGCCTGGAAGTTCCCATGCTCCACTGGGGCAGAACTTGAGGTCCCAGATGCAGCCGTGGTCACAAGCAATCCCATAGACAAAGTGAGCCCTGTTGCCAGGGCTGAGGAGAGAAACCATGTGGGGAGAATGGGTAGGAAGAGGGGGCCTAGGGCTGCCAGAGCCTGTGCTCCCCTTATCTCAACCCAATCCGAGCCCTCCCCGCCAACCCCAACCCTGCCCAGCCCCATTCTTCTCTCCTCAACCACCCTCCCACAGCAGTGTCCCAGCCCCACCTCACCAGCTTTCTTGCTGCAAGGTCCCAAGGCCCCAGAGCTGAAGCAGCCCAGGACCTGAATGGAGCTGGCTCAGTGGATGTGTCTCATTCATGTCAGGGCTGGAGAAAAGGGCCACATACTGTGAGGCTGCTGCCCCCTCTGGCACTGGGCACCAGTCCAGAGCCCAGAGAGGTCCCCCTGTGAAGAAGGACACATCCCAGCGCTCTGGGTGTGCTGTGATTGAGCTGAATCTAGAGAAAAGTCAAAGATGGGATGAAAAATAGAGTTAATAAAAGGTAATAAAAACTTCATAGGATAAATAAACTGTGATACATTCAGACAAATGAAGCATTATTTTGCACTAAAAGGAAATGAAAAGACATGGAAGAACCATATTAAGTGAAAGAAGCCCATCTTAAAAAGCTAGTCCTGTACGATTCCAACTATATATATATATATATATATATATATATATATATATATATATATATATAAACATTCTGGAAAAGACAAAATTATGGAGATAATGAAAAGATCAGTGATGGCCCGGCCAGTGCAGCTCACTGTTTGAGCATCGACCCATGCACCAGGAGGTCACTGGTTTGATTCCCAGTCAGGGCACATGCCCAGGTTGTGGGCCAAATCCCCAGTGGGGGGCATGCAGGAGGCGGACAATCAATGTTCTCTCTCATCGATGTTTCTATCTCTCTCTCTCTCTCCCTTCCTCTCTCTCTCAAAACAATAAAGAAAAAAACCCAAAAAACCCAAAACAAACAAACAAATAAAGGTCAGTGATAGCCAGGGGTTGGGGTGAAAGGGATGAATAGGTGGAGCAGAGGATTTTTAGGGCAATGAAAATATTGTGTGATACTATAAATACATGTCAGTGGATGTTTGTCCAAACCCATAGAATGTACACACTAAGAGTGAACCCTAATGTAAATGATGGATTTTGAGTGATTATGATATGTCAGTGTAGGTTCATCTATTCTGGTGGGGAAATGTTGATAGTGGGAGAGGCTATGCATGTGTGGGGGCAGGAGGTATATGAGAAATCTGTTTCTTCCTCTCAATTTTCCTGTGAACCTAAATTACTCTAAATAAAGTAAAAAAAAAAAAAAAAAAAGATAATGAGGACAGAATGGGAGCTCCACTGGGAAGCTAGAATGAACTAGCTTAAATAAGGGCCAGAACAGCAAGAACAGTCTACAGGTGATGACAGTCCTAGCCATCATTTGTATATTCCTCCTTTCCTTCCCAAAGTCATTCTAGTTCTAGCTCACCTTCAAGGGTGTCAGGCTGTGCATTCTGGTTACTACAATGTTCTTTCTCGAGCCATTTTATCTGGGTCTATCTGAGTAGACATGACCTTGTAAACAGGTTTGACCCTCAATCTCCCTAGCTTCCCTCAGTCTGGGCAGCAGTAATAAACACTGCAAATTAGAAGGGACTGACCAGATCTACCCTGGACTCCAACCCTTGGGATCAACTGATCAGCATCAGGGGAAGAACAGGGCCAATCTGTCTTCCCTTTCAACATTCATTTTTCCTATTTTTGTCTCCTAGAATCAGAAAAAGAGATGTAACCCCTTCTGATGTAATCTTCACCTGTTTATTCGATAGAGTGTGCCATCTTCAGGAAGTCCTTCACGTTGTACAGAAAACAGTGGAGACTTCTCCTCCTGGGGCAGGTAGGGAGCTGCCTCACTAGGGGAAGGCAAAGGGAACAACAGCCTGAATCTGGAAGAGTTTCTCCCATTCCAGGATTCCCATCATAAATCTAGAGTCCTCTGTCACTCTTCTGTCTAGTGCTACCACCCCCCTCCAGGGCTCCAAAGATGTCTCTTCAACTTACAGTTCAGATAACAAGTGCCACTTCCAGGCTAAAGGAATCCATTCTGCAAACTCCCAGTATGAATGCTTCTGTTCTCGGCTAGAGGAACAGAAGAAGCATTAATTGAGGAGGAGATAAACTCCCAAGCAGTGTTGCTCAATAAAACTTTCTGTGATGACGGCCCTGGCTGGTGTGGCTGTTGGTTGGGCGTTGTCCCATGCACTAAAGGGCTGGTTGCCGGTTCGATTCCTGCTCAGGGCACATGCCCAGGTTGTGGGCTCAATCCCTGGGAGGGGGCGTGCAGGAATCAGCTGATCAATGTTTCGCTCTCACATCTGTTTCTCTCTCCCTCTCCCTTCCCCTCTCTCTCTAAAAAAATTAAGTAAGCTCGGCCGCTGTGGCTCCATGGATTGAGCGTCATCCCATGGACTGAGAAGTCCTGGTTCGATTCCGGGTCAAGGCACATGCCCGAGTTGTGGGCTCAATCCCCAGTGGGTGGCATATGGGAGGCAGCCAATAGATGTTCCTCTCTCACATCAAGGTTTCTCTCTCTCTCCCCCTTCCTCTCTCTCTAAAAAAATAAATAAATAAATTGCCCTGGCAGGTTTGACTCAGCAGTTAGAGCATTGGCCCACAGACCAAAGGGTCGAGGATTTGATTCTGGTCAAGGGCACATACCTGAGTTGCAGGTTCAATCCCAGGCCCCAGTCAGGGTCGCGTGGGAGGCAACCAATCGATGTCTCTCTCTCACATCGATGTTTCCCCCTCTCTCTCTCTCCCCCCTCCCTCCTTCCTTTCCATTCAATCTAAAAATCAACAGAAAAATATCCTCAGGTGAGGATTAACAACAACAGAAAAAATCAATTATAAGTAAAACTTTCTGTGATGATGGAAGTGACCAATACACAAGCTGCTAGCTGGGCACTTGGAACAGAGCTAGCGCAAAGGAGAAACTGAACTTTTAATCTGAAATGGCCACATGCAGCTAGTGACTACCATATTGCACAGCACAGCTTTAGAGCTCTTGCCTTTGAAGCAGTGCCGTTTATGAATGTCTTCAGTGTTCTGCCCTGTGAGTGCCTTCCCTCTTTCCTTCCCACAGCCCCACTTCTAGATCATCCTTTGCACTCCACCACCACCCTTTCATCCTCAGCCCTCATTCCCCAAGTCTCACAGGTCCTTGGTGAGATGGAGGCATTTCCAAACAGGAGCCATGATGTGATTTGATAAGCCATTGGGAGCCATACCCCGGCAGTGTAGCTTCTGCTTCTGGGGATCAAATGAAGAAAGTATAAGGGAGAGAATTATATAGGCTGGAGAAAGTCCCCAGGATACAACTTTCCTAGCTTTTACTTCTCTTGACACCACTTCCTCTCTAACCTTTGCCTATCAGAATCTTAAAAGATTTGTTTCGACCACTGCAATGATTTCTCCATCTTCTGCTGCTACTCCTCCATCAAAACTGCAAAATCCGCTAACTATTTTTTTTATCATTTTCCTTGATGTCTCCAAGCACTGGATTCAGAGGACTCCTATTTACTTCTTGAAACTCCTGCCCTATGGAGTAGTCTCTCCTTATTCCTCCCACCTTTCTAATATTCCATGGCTGGTTCTCCCTCCTCTGATAGATTTGGTCCATGATGCTATTTCCCTGAGACGTTCTGACTTCTCAACCCTTTATACATGCACTCCTGGTAATTTCATCTCATGTCCCATCATTATACCTGACTATCAAGTTTGACTACCATCATTACCTGTTTACCAAGTTTACATTTTAGTAAACTCAAACCTAACTAGGTTTCAACTTTTCTACAAACTCTATACCCATACAGTGGGGCCGAGCAATATTAGAGCCTGAGGCAAAAGGAAAATCAGTAATACAGTTTCTGTCTTCATTTAAAATTTGGTATTTTGGTCATTATCGATTTGTTAAATTAACTTTTATTTTTTTAAATGTTTGTATCAAAATATTTATCTTGATTTCTGAGGGATTTGGTGCTCCCTTAAATGCTGCTCTTAAGACAAGTTAGGCACTCGAGTTCCATATACTATATAACTAGTGGCCACATGTCCCCAGAAGGATAGCCCATGACCCACAGGCACCTCCAACTCAACAAGTCAGAAAGTGAGCTCATCACCTACCCTGCCCTTCTTCGCCCCTCCTGCATTCCCTACTTTTCCTGTGTTCCTAAGTTCAGTGCACTGAGAGCACTATCTAAGCTGGAAACTCCTTCCTTTCCTTCAACTCCCAAGTGCTGTTAATTCTCATATTCCTCTTGAATCTGCCCCTGCACCCCGCCCCAGCACCTTCTCTTCCTTCACTGCTTAATTCGGGCCCTCACTATCTCTCACCTAGATCACTGAAGCTGTCTTTTAATTTTCAACTGCAAATTGACCTATTTTCCTAAATGACCACATTATTTTTCTACTTAAAAACCTTTGTTATATAGAGTTTCTACTTGGGATGATGAAAATGTCTTTGAAATGGATAGTGATGATAGTTGCACAACACTGCGAATGCACTAAACGCCAGTGAACTGTACATTTCAGTTATGTATATTTTACTACAATTAAACAAACACCTTTGTTGGCTCCTACCAATCTTAGTTATTTCATCCTCTCTAGTTAAATCTCCCACCACTTTACGTCACGTTTTATGCTGCAGCCATAATCGATTTCTGGGAAAACCAATCTCTCTGGCAAACTTCCATTTACCTTTCAAGACCTAGCTGAACTATCATTCCTCTGTGAAGCCTGAGCAGTTAAACATCCCTCCCCTATATGCCTAAAGCATTTTGTTCACTCCTGGTCTAGCACTATTACACTGAACTTTGTGAAGCAGGACTCTATCTTACTCACATTTGTGTTTCCTAGCTGAGTAGATGCTCAATATATGAGTGAATAATCGTGTTTATGCACACCCTCAGCCCCTGCAATCTCAACTATATTTGAAGTTGTCCTTTTCTTCTTTTATCTCTTTTGGCCATCATAGTTACTAGGCCAAAGCTTTCCTTCTGGGCATCCTTTGCTTGACCCCCCGAATAATCCTATTATTTCCTCCATTCACTTTCTTGTCCCCATTCAGGTTACCCCTGAAGTGGATCCTCGTGGGGTGCTTCGGGGCACAGCAGGCTCAGGATCAGATGAGCTCTCACTAGGGGCCTCACTTTCTTCTCCATCTTCAGCCTCAACCTTGAGAACAAAGTCTTCATCTTGTGCGGTATCATCCTCCCCTTCTCCTCCACCTTGACAGGTTGACTGTTGCCGGGTTTTCTTTGGTTTGGTGGGACTGCTCACCTTGGGGCTCTCAGAACAGGACACTGGAGCTGGCAGAGCTGTTGAGAGCTCTTCAGCCAGTTCCTGAAGATATAGAAGTGCCCTGTGGGATAGGGCAGAGTCAAAGACATACTCACAAACACTTAACTAAGAGCCCACTTTTCCAGACATCTGGCTGATTCTTATTTCACTGGATCCTCCCAGTGACCCTGTGAAATAGCTATTAATTTCCATTCCCCTTTGATAGATGAGGAAACAAATCCAGGAAAGTTAAGTGACTTGGCCAAAATGATTCAGATAACATACATGGGATCTAAACCAGATCTTCTGACTTGAAGTACCAAGCACTTTTCACTCTACCACAGTCAAAAATCAATGATGGCAATAGAAAATAATGGAAAGATATGTATATACTGATGTATATTGGGTGGTAAAATTGCAATGAAGATCTAGGGGCAATTGTGAAAAACGTGATAGGATACAAAGTACAGGAAGAAACCTCCTATACAAAGTTAGCAACAGATTAAAGTTGCTGTGGTAAAGCCAGAAGATTGCTCAAGTCCCCAGGACCCAGAACTACCCCCACTTACCTGACGCCACATCATAGTCTTCTCATCTCTCCAACATCTGACCCACCCTGATTCCCACCCCAACCCACCTCCACCAAGATATGCCCCAATCCTTACACTTGGGCAGCCCTTCGGCGAGGCCGTTGTCCCGGTGGGGTCTCAAAGTCCTCAGGGGGTCTCTTTGGAGGTGGAGACTCTGGTTGATCTAGGCCTTTTGACAACTTCAGCAGTAGCAGCTCTGCCTTGGGCTTTCGACCTCGTTTCTTAGGCATGGGGGTGGATAGAGGGTTGGATTGATCTAAGTGACCAGGAACCAGAGGGGCTGATGGAGGATTAGGCTGTTGGGGCCTTTTTGGGCCTTTCCGTGTCCTACCACCTCTCTTCCGGCCAGGCTTTGAGGTCCTAGGCTTTGAGACCTTTGACATCTCTGAAGAAAGATCTGTAGAGAAGAATATGGGTCTATGAGATGGGACCAGAGCGCAAACCTCTTTAGAACAAACTACATCATACCCAGGTTTATAAGACCTTCGAGCTCAATCTGTTCTATTTCATCTTAAGCTAAGCACAGGGAGAGAAAAAAATGAAAAGACAAGGTACATACCTTGCTGTTCCAGTCTGGAAAGGCTTTCCTGTTCTAGTCTGGAAAGGCTTTCCTGTTCTGGAAGGAGCTTTTTCTCATCAAGAGAATCCTCAAATCCAGACAAAGGGGTAGGCAAAGACATTTCTATGGAAGCCTCTGTACTGGCTGTTTCTGAAGTGGTCTTGACATCAAGTTGGTTTAGCACCTCTTGTCCGGGAGAGTCTGCTACAGTCATGTTCCCCACGGGGCCGGCCTCCCCCAGGGCGACATAGCCGACCCCGTAGGTATCCATCAGCACACGCTAAAATGGCTGCCCCTGCATACAGAGGTATACAAATGAGAAAAAGGCAAAAGCTATTTGTACTGGCTCAGATATTTCTACTTTCCACCCCTCACTGCCCCTCCCGCAACTAGAAACATAAGCTCCCTGATCATTGATTCATTCAACAACAATTACTAAACATCTATATGGCAAGCACTGTTCTAGGAACTGGTAATATGACAATAAGCAAGACAGACAGACAGACAGACAGGGTCCCTGCCCTCATGGAACATACATGCCAGTGGAGCTGATAATAAACAAACGAATAATAATAAAGCTACTATTTATTAAATACTTGCTATGTGCCAAGCACCGTACTAAGTGCTTTATTTACATTATTTAATTTAAAGCTAATAACTTTTCTTGTAACGATATTGCAGTGAATGTCTAGAACTAAAATCCACCTTTGGGAATATTAGTCAAGAAACACATTTATTTATGAAAAGCAAGAACCTACAACCAAGATTACTCTATCCTGCAAAGCTGTCATTTAGAATCGATGGCCATATAAACAGTTTCCCAGACAAGGAAAAGCTAAAGGAGTTCATTACCACCAAACCATTATCATATGAAATGTTGAAGGGTTTTCTTGAAGAAAAAGATAAAAAAATATGAACAAACAAAATGGCAACAAATACATATCTATCAAGCAATTCAATCTACAAACAAAATGAACAAGCAGAACAGAAACATTCTCATAGATACAGAGAACTTTGTTGGTTGCCAGATGGGAGGGGGGTTGGATGAAAAAGGTGAAGGGATTAAGAAGTACAAATTGGTTGTTAGACTGACAAACCTCAAAGGGAAGGGGGGTTAGGGGGTGGGAAGAAATAAACCAAAGAACTTATATGTATATATGCATAACCAATGGACACAGACAACAGTGTGGGGAAAGGCAGGAGGGGGGTGGGAATGGGGAGGAGGGGGGCAATGGGGGAAAAATGAGGAACATCTGTAATACATTCAACAATAAAGACAAGTTTTTTTAAAAAGCCTGAAAAAAACAAAAAATAAAAATAAAAAATAAAAGAAACACATTTATTTAAAAATAAGTAAAACAGCCCTGGCCAGTTTGGCTCAGCGGTTAGAGTATCGGCCCTCGGACCAAAGAGTCTCAGGTTTGATTCTGGTCAAGGGCATGTACCTCAGTTGTGGTTCGTCCCCGACCCTGATCAGGTTGTGTAGGAGGCAACCAGTCGATGTGGCCCTCTCACATCAACGTTTCTCTCTCTCTCCCTCCCTCCAACTCTATCTGAAAATAAAATAGAAAAATATCCTCGGGTGAGGATTAAAAAATAATAATAATAAGTGGAACAATAAATCAATATTTCTCTCTTTCCCTCCCTCTCTCCCTTCCACTCTCTCTAAAAATCAATGAGGAAATATCCTCAGGTAAGGATTAACCAAAAAAGAAAAGAAAAGCACTCTTTCAAATAAAAGTTCCAGAAAACAGAAAAAAATTTCTAACAAAAGCTTCTATGTTTTCAAAAAACCCAGAGACTGTGAAATTCAAGAAACAAGAGATCAAAGTAGAGGTAAAACAATGGCAAGGTAAAAAGTGAAAGAAACTAAGTAAAAGAATAAAATTATATAAATGAAAACCAGAGAAGCAAAATATTGAAACTATACTGCTGAAAAGAAAAAGTGTTATATGAAGGATAGGTTTGAGAAAAACCACACAGGCTGCAAAGAGATAAATATGATTAGTAAGATGATATAGATGGAAAAGAGAAAGTGGGAAGCCAACATAGGAATGAATAATTGATGTTCCTAAAGAGAGAAGAAAAACGGGAACCAAAAAAGCCTACAAAAATTTAACAGAAGAAGAAAAAAATACTTTCCTGAAATAAAGGAAGACCTCAGTCTATAGAGCCAAAGGGCTTACAGTGTAAAAAGGAAACAAAAATCAATCAAGAATCAAGATCAAGAAATATCTTAGCCCTGGCTGGTTTGGCTCAGTGGTTGGAGCATCAGCCCTCAGACCGATGAGTCGAGGGTTCGATTCCAATCGAGGGCACATGCCTCAGTTGTGGTTTGTCCCCGACCCTGGTGGGGGTGGCGAGGAAGGCAACCAGTCAATGTGTTCCTCTCACATAGATGTTTCTCTCTCTCTTCCTCTCCCTCTCTCCCCCTCCCGATCGCTCTATCTAAAGATAAACAGAAGCCCTGGCCGGTTTGGCTCAGCGGTTGGAGCGTCAGCCTGCGGTCCGGAGAGACCCGGGTTCAGTTCCCGCTAAGGGCATGTACCTCGGTTGCGGTTTGTCCCCGGCCCTGGTTGGTCGTGCGGGTGGCAGCCACTCGATGCGGCCCTTTCACATCGATGTTTCTCTCTCTCTCTCTCTTCCTCTCTCTCCCTCCTACTCTGTCTGAATGAAAGGGTGTCCTCAGGTGAGGATAAAAAAATAATAATAATAAAAAAATAAATAAATAAAGATAAACAGGAAAAAAAATATCCTTGGGTGAGGATTAAAAAAAATAAATATCTTAGTAAAAATACTAAATTTCTCCTACAAAGGGGGAAAAAAATCAGGTCAGCCTCAGAGTTCTCAGAAACAATTGATTTTCTAAGAGTATCAAGAGACTTCTTTACTTAACTAGGATGTCATTCATGTAAAAGTAACAGGATGATATTTTCAATATGCAAGTTCGTAGGAGTTTAAAATTGATGCAAACTTAATTTTTAAAAAATCCACTTGAAGACCTACTTCAGCCAATAAAAGATAAGTCAATATAAAGAACTTTCTAATGGAGATGTTGTAGTATTAAGATTGACAGTAAGCATTTAACACAGTGGCACAGCAATTGGGTTTAAACAACCACAGTAACTACAGCTATAAAATAAACTCTAACTTAAAATTTTTAAATGTCCCACAATGTAAAAATATCAGTACTGTGATTGTAGTGGACTAAAACAAAAGAAGAAGTATCCTAATTTTGTATCTAAGTTTGGTAAATTAAAAACACACAGGCGCTGTTAATACATTTAGATATTTAATAGAACTAAAAACAGTATACCATATTGCTCCCAAAATACCCTGTAGGCCATAAAAACCAGACGGCATTTTTTTAAAAAGACCACATAATAGAAGATTAAAAATAAAGGATACATAACACACACACACACACACACACACACACACACACACTGCCATAAAGATGACAGAAGCAAGATAAACATATTTATTAAACAATAAACATATATCAGATTAATTCATCCATTAAAGGAAAGAAGATTCTGATTGATTTAAAAAGCCAAACAACTACATGCTTTTTAAGAGATATCTAAAACAAAGGAACTCAAAAAGCTGAAAGTAAAATGAATTAATATATACAGATTCAGGGCAAATGTAAGTAAAAAGAAAAAAGGAGTTTTGATGGTAATAGCAAAGTTGAACTCAGGGAGAGAAGTATTAAATGGGACAAAAAGGGAGAAGCTAATAATGAATAAAATTTCAAATCACATAAAAGGTATAAATATCATTAACTTTTATTATTATTTTTTTTTATCCTCACCTGAGGACATTTTTTCATTTTTTGTTCAGATAGAGTGGGAGGGAGAGAGAGGAAGAGAGAGAGAGAGAGAAACATCGACGTGAAAGGGACACATCGAGTGGCTGCCACCCACACGACCAACCAGGGCCAGGGATAAACTGCAATCGAGGTACATGCCCTTAGCGGGAACCGAACCTGGGTCTCTCTGGACCGCAGGCCGACACTCTAACCACTGAACCAAACCGGCCAGGGCAATATCATTAACTTTTAGACATCAAATACCATAGCATCAAAATACATAAAGTAAAATCTTCAGGAAATACAAGAACTATTTCCTTTAATCATTGGCAGTTCAAGTAGGTAAGGACAAAGAAAATGTGAATAAAATGATTGTTCTCTCTATTGGCCAAGGTTCAGTTGCATAGAACAAAATCCTCTCTAGTCAGTTCAAGCTAAAAGGAATTTATTAAAAGGTATTAAATGGTTCACATCAGCGGTTCTCAAAGTGTGGTCCCAGCAACTGTAGCCTCACCATCACTTGAAAATTTGTTAAAATGCAAATTTCCAATCCTACCCTAGACCTACTGAATCAGAAAATCTGGGATGGGGCCAGTACTTGTTATAACAAGCCTTTCAGTAGATTCTGATGCACACTCAAGTTTTAGAATCCCCTGCATAGAAGATCAATGGGAGGGTTGGGAGGAAAAACAGTTTAGGAACAAGTGCTCGTCAAATTGGCAAGCTGTTTTATAGCTGCTGATTCAAGAACCACATGGCCTCTCCTATACCATGATGGGGACCCACTTGCTGAATCAATAAGCCCCTGTCACAGCTGATGGCCCATAAATAAGATGCCTCTGCAATCAGAATGTGACTGAGTAAATGGGGAAGACCCTTCTCTGGCTCCCAAACCCAGAACCATTCCACTGCCACAATCTGCACCAGTGAAATGCATACCTGCTGGCCTGCCTCTCTCCTCTCTAATCTCAGGTCCAAATTTGAGTTCTTCAAGAGTACATCTGATCAGCAAAACCTAAATCATCTTCAGAATCTTGGATGGTAAATTTCCAGGAAATGAAACTTCTAGCTTTCCAGGTTCTCAAGTAGAAGTTGCTCATTCTCTCACTCCCCCCTTACCCCAGGGTAGAAAGTGGGATCAATCTTCTCAGCTACTCTCCAGTACCACTTCTTGACAAATAGTCCTACCCCTCTTGTAAAAAACCTTGTTCCTTTGAAGCTTGTAACATTCAACTAAAGTATTGCTAATCACTCTGCTATC
Organism: Tadarida brasiliensis; assembly: GCA_030848825.1. Lineage (NCBI taxonomy): Eukaryota > Metazoa > Chordata > Mammalia > Chiroptera > Molossidae > Tadarida > Tadarida brasiliensis. The sequence goes on along the minus strand of CM061270.1, from coordinate 62,338,294 downwards.
ACACCCTGCACCCTGTCATCACATAAAACCTTTTAACCTCCAAAATCATAAGACATCCACTATCTGATCACAACCTTCCATCATTACAGCTAGATTGCTCAACTACTAACACTGTTAGCTATTCTTTAACCATATCTAGCCACTATTCACTGATCTAATTTCTCCCTATGGCCACCACCTGAAATCTAGCTTATATTTCTTTATTTTAATCAGACTCTTATTGACATTATGAACTTGCTTTCTTTCTGTCTTTTGTTCCACAGTCTAGCAAAAATCGAGCCTTGGATGAACCAATCATCGATTTTCTCCATTGTGTGCATATAAGCTGCTCAAGTACTAGCAATCACACTTTCTCTCTTAGTCACTCCCACACACTCTCTCTTCCAATGTCTGATACCCTGGTTCTCAGCAGATAACTTTGCCTCTGGTTTCTGAAACAAAACCCAAAGCCATTAGATGGGAAAGACTTCTATTTCCTGTCAAGTAGCCTAACCCTCCCCACATCTAAACTCCTTCCTCATCCACTTTCTAAGTCCACACCTTCCACTAGAGTTCTAGTCCCATATTCCCCCTTAAGGAAACTAGAGTCATTTATCCTTTCCCTTTCCACAGGCTCCTTCCAAAGAGCATTTAAATATGTTTACAGTTCTTATCTTAACACACATACAATTATCCTTCAACACATATTCCTCCTCCAACTAATATCTTCCTCCATCTCACAGTCAAACTTTTAAAGAGCCCGGCCGGTGTGGCTCAGTGGATTGAGCGTCGTCCCATGGACTGAGAGGTCCCGGTTCAATTTCCAGTCAGGGCACATGCCTGGGTTGTGGGCTCGATCCCCAGTGGGGGGGCATGCAGGAGGCGGCCAATGGATGTTTCTCTCTCACATCAATGTTTCTATTTCTTTCTCCTCCTTTCCTCTCTCTCTAAAAAAAAAATCAATAAAAATATTTAAAAAAAAAACTTTTGAAAGAGTTGTCTGCCCTTATATTTTAATTGCCCTGCTTCCTCCTAAATAGGATATTGCCCCCAACTCATCCCCAAAGCTAAGTCATCAGTAATTGCTGTCAATGAACTCAATTGACACTTCTCAGTCTTGTTTAACATGACTTCTCAGCAACACTAAGGCTACTTACCATTACTTTCTTGAAACACTCATTTTTTTGTTGTTGTTTTTTGTTAATCCTAATCTGAGGATATTTTTGCATTAGTTTTTAGATAGAGTGGGAGGGGGGTGGAGAGAGAGAGAGAGAGAAACATCGATGTGAGAGAGACATCAATTGGTTGCCTTCTGCATGACCTGGACCAAGGATCAAACCTGCAACCCAGGCACATGCCTTTGATGGGTTGAATCTGCAACCCTTTGGTCCTTGGGCCAATGCTCTAACTGCTGAGACAAACCGGCCAGGGTGAAATATTCTGTTTAAAAAATATATATTTTCACCCTGGCTGGTTTGGCTCAGCAGTTAGAGCATCGGCCTGCGGTCCAGAGAGACCCGGGTTCAGTTCCCGCTAGGGGCACGTACCTCGATTGCAATTTGTCCCTGGCCCTGGTTGGTTGTGCGGGAGGCAGCCACTCGATGTGTTCCTTTCACGTCGATGTTTCTCTCTCTCTCTCTCTCTTCCTCTCTCCCTCCCACTCTATCTGAACAAAAATGGAGGCATGTCCTCAGGTAAGGATTGAAAAAAATATATATATATATATTTTTTTTTAGGGAGGAAGGGAGAGGGAGAAGGAGAAACACCTATGTGAGAGCAGAACATCAATGGGCTGCCTCCTGCACACCTCCTCCCGGGGATTGAGCTTGAAACCTTTTGATGAACAGTACAATGCTTAACCAACTGACCCACACCAGCCAGGGCTTGAAACATTCTCTTTTCTTGAAAAGCAATTCAAATGCAGTAACTTCCAGATTTTTTACAAATGTTCTTCAGTCTTTTACAATTGTCTCACTCACATAACATTGAGTGTCATCCCATGTACCAGGAGGTCTTTGGTTCAATTCCCTGCCCAGGTTTCAGGCTCAATCCCTAGTGAAGAGTATGCAGGAGGCAGCCAATAAATGTTTCTCTCATCCATGTTTCCTTTTTCTTTTCTTTTTTATAAATGTATTTTATTTTTTTGTATTGATTTTAGAGGGAGAGGTAGAGAGAGAGAGAAACATCGATTGGCCACCTCCTGCACACCCCTCACTGGAGATTGGGCCCACAACCTGGGCATGTGCCCTGACCAGGAATCAAACTGGCAACCTCTTGGTGCATGGGCTGACGCTCAACCACTAAGCCACACTGGCCAGGCTCATCATTGTTTCTCTCTCTCCCTACCTCTCTCTGAAATCAATAAAAACATATTTAAAAAAAATTTTTTTTTCTATATCAGTACACATGTTTATCTCACTCTTCTTGGTTACTATATGGTGTTCTATAGAATTATAGTTTATTTAGATATTTCCCATTTAAGGACAATTGGATTATAATACTATTACAAACAACACTGCAATGTATATTCTAGTACAGATCTCTTCATTAATGAGAAATTATATTTCTAAAACGAGCCATCTGAAGTGGAATTCTGTATTGGGTTGAAGAGTATGCATATTTTAAAATTTAACAGATATTACCAAACAGTTCACCAAAACAAAAATCAACTTACATTCCCTCCAACTATACATAGCCATTTTATTATTATTATTATTATTATTATTATTTTTATCCTCACCCGAGGACATTTTTCCATTTTTGTTCAGACAGAGTGGGAGGGAGAGAGAGGAAGAGAGAGAGAAACATCGATGTGAAAGGGACACATCGAGTAGCTGCCTCCCGCACGACCAACCAGGGCCAGGGACAAACTGCAACTGAGATACATGCCCTTAGCGGGAACCGAACCCGGGTCTCTCTGGACCGCAGGCCGACGCTCTAACCACTGAGCCAAACCGGCCAGGGCTATACATAGCCATTTTACCACACCCTTGCCAATCTTTAATTTTTGCCAATCTGATGGGTGAAAGAATTCCTCCTTATTTTTTTTCATTGACCTGATAATAATTGAAGTTAATTTATTTTTATATGTTGGATATCTGTGTGTCTCTTATGAACTGCCTGTATGTACAATTTGTCCATATTTCTATAGGGCAAATTGAACTTTTCCTTATTAATCATTATTTATGTTGCAAATATTTCCTTTGTGCCTACTTTTAACTTTGTTTATAATGTTCATCCTAAACTGAAGTTAAATTTTATGAGTTAAATTTCTCAATCTCCTCCTTCATGGCTTCTGTTTGTTTTGTGTCTTTATTTTTATTTTGTTTCTTTATTGATTTTAGAGAGAGGAAGGGAGGAGAAAAAGAGAAACATCGATGTGAGAGAACATCAGTTGGCCGCCTTCTGCATGCCCCGCACTGGGGATCAGGCCCACAACCTGGACATGTGCCCTGATCAGGAATTGAACCGGCGACCTCTTGATCCATGGGTCGACCCTCAACCACTGAGCCACACTGGCCGAACTGCTTTGTGTCTTAAAAAGGAATTTTTCCACCCCATTGACATAAACATATCCTATTTTATTTTCTTCTAATACTTTTTTTCTAAATTTGAATCTTACATGTAGCTCTTTAGTCCATCTGGAATTTTCTTTTTCTTTTTACCCTCCAATTTTTATTAATTTATTTTTGTTAGAGATGTTTCTCCTTTTTCCCCCCTAAACCTCCTCCTCCCCATCTCCCCCCACCCCCAGCATTGTTGTCTATTTCCACTGGTTATGCATATATGCATGTAAGTTCTTTGGTTCATCTCAGCCATCCCCCCCGCCCACCTACTCTACCATCTGGAATTTTCTTATGATAAGAGATACGGGTATTGCCCTGGCCAGTGTGGCTCAGTTGGTTGGGCATCGTCCCATGCACCAGAAGGCTGCCAGTTGCGATTACCAGTCAGGGCACATGCCCAGATTATGGGTTCAACCCCCAGTAGTGGGTGTGCGGGAGGCAGCCGATCAATGTTTTGCTCTCACATCGATCTCTCTCTCTATAAAAAATATCTATTAAAATATTTTTTTTAGCCTGGCCGGTGTGGCTCAGTGGTTGAGGGTCGACCTATGCACTTAAAGGTTGCCGGTTCCATTCCTGGTCAGGGCACATGCCTAGGTTGTGGGCCTGATCCCCAGTGGGGTGCATGTAGGAGGCGGCCAATCGATGTTCTCTCTCATTGATGTTTCTATTTCTTTCTCTCCTTTCATCTCTCTAAAATCAATAAAGAAAAAATGTTTAAAATATATATATTTTTAAAAAGACATGGGTATTTACTTACTTCATATCTATCATCCCTAAAAGTTTCATAAGATAGGAATCTTGCCTATCTGATTCACTATTGTCTTCATAACCAGCTACATGATAAATATAATAATTAATCTTCGTTGATTGTATAGCTAACTTCTCAAGGTACAAAAATCCCTTTTAAAGATTCATTCCTTATAGAAGGCAGTAGCAGAGTATGGTGGTTAATTTCCATTTATGATTTCACAGGTAAATTTGGACACTAGTAAAGGAAGAGCTGTTTAGTAAATTTGTACTAGAATTTATAAAATTTTACGTTTGCACCCCAACTTGTCTGGTTCCCAAGATCCAGGCTGCCTGTCTGACCTCCTCAACCGAAGAAAATAATTAGATAACACTGCTGCCCAGATATGGAATTACTTTAAACTCACTGTTTGGGCTAACATACTATTTCCCAAAGTGCTTCTATGGTACAACTGGTGGTATGCAAAATGATTTTAGTGGTATAAAAATGAACAATGGCCTGGCCGGTGTGGCTCAGTGGCCGAGCCATGCACCAAGAGGTCACCGGTTCAGTTCCTGGTCAGGGCACATGCCCAGGTTGTGGGTCAGATCCCCAGTGGGGAGCATGCAGGAGGCAGTCAATCGATGTTCTATCTCATCGAGGTTTCAATCTCTCTCCCTCTCGACTACTCTTTCTCTAAAAAAATCAATAAAGAAAAAAATTTTTTTAATAAAATAAAAATTAACAATGTTATTTGACCAATTGTGTTTTTAACTTGTATAAAATACTTTAACAAGTCCATGAAACATCATGGGTTCATCCATATTGCTTAGGTCGAGACTAAAACACTTACACTTTAAAAATAAATCAATTTAAAGAGAACTATTAAGAAAATAATAATACTGTTGATAAAATAAAAGTGATAATGGCACAGGAATGACTTAAGTCTGTGTAATCATATGCCGCTGGGTCGAAGAGGCTTGGCCATACCCTACACTACTCTAACCAAGTGCTGGGTGGGGTTGAAGTCGTCATCTCTGCCTTCCCCAGCCAACTTGCCACGAGAGAAAAGGGCTATACAGGGAGGGAAACGTAACTGGCCCTTGACTGCACCAATGAGGTTGCAGCGCGCGGGGCACAACCCCCAGGGTTAGAAGAACCTCAGCGAGGAAAAAGGCTGGGATACAGCAAAATGAGGAGATTGACCCGCAACTACTATAGGGGGGACCACCTGCCCTCCCTCAGTCCTGGGCGTGGGAGCAGCTTTTACCACTAGCCAGTGCCTGAGGCCAGCCCTGAGTTTTCTAAGGTTAAGGACTACTGTAGGTTCTCACAGTCGAGGGAGGTAATGTAAGTAGCGCGGAAGCCGGGACACAGGATGTTGTGTTACGGACACCGCGTAGGGGAAGACGGCAAGACGGTGGTTAGCAGAGACGGGGGATGCACTCTTGCCAATGTGGGGAAGAAAGTGGGAAGCATAATGGTTTCTACAGCTGCCCAGCGGCTAGAGGTCGCGACGCTGTGCAAAGTGGGACTAGCGGAGCCAATATTTTGGCGCTACCGAAAAAGGAGGAGGAGTAATCGTGGGGCCCCCCGCACACCCCACGGCTGTACACTCACCCTCACCAAAGTCCTTCCGGAAGTCCAAGTTCGAAGATGGCGCCGCCCGTCTGGTCGCGGTTTTATGACGCAATCGGGTAGCTACTCTTCATTGATGCCCCACCCCGGCCGCCGACGCCAGTTCACAAGGGAAACACGAAACACGTGAGTTTGGTCGGGAGTTTGTGCCCGAAGAGTTTTGTGTTACACTATGTATTCCACAATGCAATGCGGCAAGCGTTCCCGAGCCCTTTCCGAGCGGGCGAAGCTTCTGGGCTTTAGCTGGGCAGAGGACGCTGCATGGCCTTATGGGAATTGCAGTGTCAAAAAGGTAAGATTGACGCTTGCGCGGTGATGGTCGCCGCGCCCCCTTGGGTTCCCACGCGGCCTCTACGCGATACTCGAGTGTGCTGTTTTTCCCGAGCGCTGAGTCCAAGACTTTTTTATTCGACTACCGAGCCTGTGGCGGGCAGGCCCAGGCCGGATGTGGATCTTTACCTGCAAGCCTGGCGCCGTTAGAGCCGAACATGGAGACTGGGAGACAAAGGAATCCTTGCAGCGGGCCGCCAGGAGATGACTCCTGCCTCCTCCGCGGTGCATGCCTTCCAACCCCCACCCTCCCGTAGATCCAACCACTAGTGAAGTTAAGGATGAACACGAGACAGAAACGCAGTGAAAGGGGACTTGGGAAAAGGACAGGACAGGAAAGGGAAGGAGCAGGAGTAGAAAAACCTGACGTGGGGACCGTACACACGAGTGAGACTCTAGGAGGTGGGATGCGGGTGAAGAAAGATGTAATAAATTCTGCCCATTCCTGAAGCACTTAAAGCCATATAAACTTCAGGCATCTCACAAACCAAATGGGAGAGTTCAGAAAGTATAAATACGTGGAAGGGATGTGGTAAAACCATTCTCTTCCCAAGTAATCTCACCTATTAACCCCCCTTGCTTACACAAAATATTTAAGGAAAGCATGGGAAGAGCTAAGATTTTTATAAACTTTAATGAAGGGTCTCCCCCGCACCCCTTTAGTGCCCCAAAGACAAGCTAAGGCTGTTCTGTGGCTTAGGACCAACTCCTTTGTGACAGTGCGAAGTTGGTGCAGTTGAGGCTTGGTTCCCCAGTACATCCCATCTTAAGTGCTTCTGTAATGAACAGATCTGTCTCCTCTCCACGCCTGCTGCCTCAGATTAGGCTATCTTTGACTTGAACAATTGTAAAATCTTTTTATATTAATAATTGTATTTGTTTTAGTAATAAGACATTCAGCCCTGGCCAGTTTGGCTCAGCAGTTGGAGTGTTGGCCCACAGACCAGAGTCTCGGGTTCAATTCCAGTCAAGGGCACGTACCTTGGTTGTGGTTTGGTCTGGCCCTGGTTGGGGTCGTGTGGGAGACAACCAGTCAATGTGTCTCTCTCACATCGATGTTTCTCTCTCTCCCTCTCTCCGAAGATAAATGGAAAAATATATCCTTGGGTGAAGATGAAAAAAAAAAAAAGACATTCACACAGCTCAAAATTGAATATACAAAGGGTACAAACTGAAGAGTTCTACCTCTTGCCTCCAGCCTCCCAGACCACATCCACACAGGCAGTTTCTTGTTACAGGTCCAAGATATTTTATGTATGTATGCACATATGTAAATACATGTATCTTTCCCCCATTCAATTCAAACAGCAACTACACACACTTTGCTTCTTTTAACTAAGTATACCTTGCAGATTGTTCCATTTCTTTACATAAAAGAACTTTATTCTTTGTTAGTATTTAATTATATGTAGTATAATTAGTCCTTTATTAATATTAATGGTATTTAAGTGGTATCCAGTCTTTTGCAATTATAAACAATGCTGCTATAAATAACCTTGTATCTAAGTTACTTCAAATGTGTGAGTATATGGGTAGCATAAATTCCTAGAAGTAGAATTACTGAATCAGAATTTAGGTGCATTTGCAATTTTTTTTTTTTTAATATCCTCACCTGAGGACATTTTTGCATTTATCTTCAGATAGAGCAGGAGGGAGAGAGGGGGTAAGAGAGAGAGAGAGAAACATCCACGTGAGAGAGCCACATCGACTGGCTGCCACTCACACAACCCCAACTGGGGCCGGGGACAAACGGCAACCGAGGTATGTGCCCTTAGCGGGAACCGAACCCGGGACCAGTCTGCGGGCCGACGCTCTAATCACTGAGCCAAACTGGCCAGGGCAATAGGCAATCTTTTTTTTTTTTTTTAAATATGTTTTTATTAATTTTTTGGGAGGACAGGGAGAGATAGAAACATCGATGTGAGACAGAAACATCCATGTGAGACAGAAACATAGATGGGCTGCCTCCTGCACGCCCCCTACTGGGGATCAAGCCCACAACCCAGGCATGTGCTCTGACCGGGAATTGTACTGGGACCTCTCAGTCCATGGGATGACGCTCAGTCCATTGAGCCACACCAGCCGGGCACAATAGGCAGTCTTTTAACTGATCTGTTTGTCTGCTTCTAATCTCTACTAGTTATCTTTCTAAAGCACCTAGCTGACCCTTGTGAACTTCTGCTTAATTTTGATGATTGAGTGGTATGCTCAATATTTTTCTTAATGAGTTCATAATGATCTTTGTAAAGAGAGAAAAACCAAAAACTCAGTTAGTTATTGTACACCACTGGAAGTAACTAGTGATCAAATTCCTGAAAACTGCAAATAAGAGGTAAGAAGCATTTATACTGCCTTTCCAGTATGAACTGTAATTCAGAATAATAGCTAATGAGAAAAAGAAAACTGATGAGAGGGAGTTCTTTATAGATTATCAGCTAGTAATGTGGAAAGAATGATAGAATGAATTAGAGGGGGGGAAATCACCATTTTGCATCTCCTGATAACAGGATTTGAGCAACAGTCATCAATGGATGGCAAATTTCAAAATGCCTGAACCCACTCATCACTGAAAATGGAACAAGCAACCATTTATTTGCCTCCTGATGTAAGGCAATATAAAACAGTCAAACTGGTTTCTCAAACATGTCAATGTCAACAGAAAATAAGAAGCATGGGGAAGACTGCTTCTGATTATAAGAAATTTAAGACAATAACCAAATATAATGTGTGGGTTTATTTGGATTGTGATTCAAACCAACCAACTATAAAAAGCCGTTTTGAGACAATCAAAGAAATCTGATTATTGACTGGACAACAAAGGAAAGAATTTAGTAAGTGTAAACATATAGTAAATATCCATATTTTTTAAGAGATGCTACAGTTTGTAGGAGTGAAATGATAATGTCTGGGATTTGCTCTAAGTAACTTAAGTGAGGGAAGATAAGAAAGCAAATGTGACGTATCTGGACAATTATCACTTCTGGTGGTAGGGATTCTTTGTATAGTTCACTCTACTTCCGTGCTGCTTGAAATTTTTCAATAAAACACATACATACACAACATGGATAACTTGTTTTTTTTTAAGCTAACCACAATAGTCATACTCTCACAATCTGGCCCCAACCCAACCTTACCTTTGCAGCTTTATTACTCACTCTCCATATAAGCCTCAGTTCTAGCCTCACCACACTACTGGACATTTTGGAATTAGCCTCATATTTTGGAATTAGCAACAAATTTTAAGGTCTAGTCTGTCTTTGTGTCTAAGCTATTTCCTCTTTCCCATTCTTTTCCAACTGAGAAGCTTCTTATCCTGCAAGGACTAGGTCAGATGTTACCTGTGAAGTCTTCTCCAACCTTATAGATCTCTGGCCCATCCTTGGTTCCTCCCAAGGAACTCTTCATACTACTGTAGAGTTTATCTCATATTGTAGATACTGTCTGTTTTCCTCTACCATGATGAATGTTCCTTAATGGCAGATAGCATAAAAGTTAAAGGAACAGTCTCTGGATTCAGAATGCCTGAGATCACATGCTGGTTTAGTTACTGTGTTATCTTGGGCAAGTAACTTAACCTCTCTGTGCCTTATAGCTGTGTTGACTTGGCAAATAACCTCTCTGTGCCTCAGTTTTCTCATCTCTAAAATCTAAAATCTCAGCCGGGCGACCCCACCCACTACGGGGGAACCCAGGCGGAGCGGGGGAGCCACGACCCCACCACCACGGGGGAACCCAGGCGGGGCGGGGGAGCCGGGCGACCCCTCCACCACGGGGGAACCCAGGCGGGGCGGGGGAGCCGGGCGACCCCCCCCACCACGGGGGAACCCAGGCGGGGCAGGGGAGCCAGGAGACGCCCCCACCGCGGGGGAGCCCAGGCGGAGCAGGGGAGCCGGGAGACGCCCCCCACCACGGGGGAACCCAGGCAGAGCGGGGGAGCCGGGCGACCCCCCACTGCGGGGGAACCCAGGCGGAGCGGGGGAGCCGGGCGACCCCCACCGCGGGGGAACCCAGGCGGAGCGGGGGAGCCAGCCGACCCCCCCACCAACGGAGGAAGCCGGCAACACACAGGAGAACTGAGCAAACTGAACAATGAAATTGACCCAGAGACATGGAGGGTGGAGTACGGGATGACGGGCCTCAGAGGAGGGGGGGAGGCGGGGGAAGAGATAAATCACAGAGCCTGTGTGCATGGGTGCATAACCAATGGTCATGGACAAAAGGGATGGGGAGGAGGAGAAGGGGAGGGGGAGGAGGGTGTCAATGGGGGAAAAAAAGGAAAAACATCTGTAACAAAAACAAATTAATAATAAAATAAATTATTAAAAAAATAAATAAATAAAATCTAAAATCTCACTTCGCAGAGTTAGATTAAGCTTCATAAATGGCTAAGAAAGGAATTAGAACCATTTCTGACATACAATAAGTACTCAATACTAAGGATACCAAATACTTATTAGTACTTATAATTACTTGATATAAATATTAAACTATTCACTTAATATAAATAATATAATATTAACTGATAATAGTAAAACTAGGATTCTTATTTGTCCTTATATTCCTCCTCATATCTAGCTCAGTGTCTGGCACTTAGATGCTCAATAAAAGGTTGAAGACTTAGGATAGTTTTTGGTCTCCATGTTGACCTTCACTTGGGCCCTAAAGCACTGGCATGGAGCTAGTCACCTGAGAGGGTCTCCATAAAGGTCTGGGATTGGTAGCAGGCACTAAGAGGAATTGGGGAATCTGAACTCCTAACCTAAGTGGTGGCAATGCTAAAAGAGACAAAAGCAACAATTGCTGAGTGTAGGAAGTATGTCTTTTATTGACCTTGTGCTCCTTCACTCACTGGTCACTACTCTTGACTCGTAGGACAACAGGTACAGAACTGCAGGGGATCATCCCCAGCTCTGTGATCACCAGATCCACAAGCTCTGGGGGAGTCACATCATAGACCAGATTCAACAACCGTAGGGACAGGTGGTTCTGCCAGTTAGCCAAGGCCACATGTTCTCCTCGCTCACACAGCAGATCATCAGGGTCATCTGCAATGGGAGTTGTACCCATTATGTCCTTTTAGAAAACAAGTTGTAGTTTAACACCCCCCCCCTTCCCAAATCTCAGTCCCTGGAACCTTCTCTTATGCCCTCCTGGGCCTCCTTACCTAGCTCATTAGAGACAAAGGCATCAGTCTGCACACGTTCACAGAACTTGTACGTTTCACAGCAGACCAGTACTGGCACATTGTGGGCTCGTGCCACCAGGGCCAGCTGTGCTGTCCCTACCCGTGACATCACGGATCCATTGGCCAGGAGTGCATGAGCTCCCAATAGCACCTTAGAAACCTATTTTGGAGAGGAGAGAGTAGGAAATGTAATCTGTGATCAATGCAGAATAATGTTCCCCACTCCTGTCCAGGAGCAACATTAAGAAAATGACAACAAGCCCCCGGCCGGTGTGGCTCTGTAGTTGAGCACTGACCCATGGCACCAAGAGGTTGCCAGTTCGATTCCCAGTCAGGGCACATGCCCAGGTTGTGGGCAAAATCCCTAGTGGGGGGCATACAGGAGGCAGCCATTCGATGTTCGCTCCCATCGATGTTTCTATCCCTCTCCTTCTCTCTCTAAAAAAATCAATAAAGGAAAAAAAAAAGTAACAATGACTAACAAATCTTAATGATGGCTCTTAGAAAACACCTGACCAATGACCCATTGCACCTCCCACAGGAAAACTAAACTCTCAAGTTACTTTTGTCCTGTTCCCTCTTGGTGGTTGCTAGTTTAATGTAATGTTCTTTAACAGTTTGACTGTAATAACACACTCTAGGTGTTTTTCCCTTTAAATATAAACAGGTCCATACAACTCTTATATTTCTAAATAATTGTAATTCTTGGAAGGTGGGATTATATCTATTCTACCAAACCCTTTTACTCCAACTCTGCAGTCCCTTTTCTCTGCTCTCACCTCTGGGAGCACATAGGAGGCTGCAGGAATCAGCAGGTAGGAAGCAGGGACCCCAGCACGGACCAGAGAGCGTAGCATGTGTTTTCCTTCTAGCCGTGGTCGGCTGTCCACCACTACCACCCGAAATCGCCGGCCTTCAGCCCAAGCCTCCTGAAGAATTCGTGACACCAGAGATGAGCTGGAATGAATGGAGAGAAGAATTCAGTTATAATGTTACTAGCTGATGGCCAGCTCATTCCTAAAAGGCAAAAAGGGTAGTCCCTTTTTCAGATAATTTCACCCCCCCAATTTTCTCAGTCATAGCATCTGGACCATACCATCCATATACCAGGATCACATCTCCATTACTGATCTTCTTATAAGCAAAGCGTGAAATTGCCTGAGCTGCAAGCACAATCTTCTCTTGCACATACCGATCAATGGCTGCTCGAAGTTCTGACTTGGCCTAAATGGAGTAGGATGCTTAGGGAACAAGAAATGGACACACTTCTTCCTGATGACCATGCCAGATGCTTGAATATGTGTATAATGATGGGCTCAAGGAGGAGGGGGTTGCCTAAAGGGGACCCAAAAGTGGTACAAGTCAGACAGCCAACCACTTCCTCAACCCTTGACCAGGGCAGAACAGCCACACTGTCCCTCCTAGGAGTCCTGAATATGTTTCTCAGCTCTACCCCCAGGTGCATGCCTTGCTCATTTCTCATACTCATCACCTCCTCTTCCCGCTTGGAGCTGCTCACACCGGTGATCTCCTTGTTAAGGAACTTGATGGCATTGTACATGCTTGCCGACAGGGGACGGCACTGAGTCAGGAAGCTAAAACAAGAACACCTTATATTTGTGCGACTCTTCACAATTTACAAAGCTTTCACATTTAAAAAATTCTTTAAAAACAAGACAGCCCTGGCCGGTTTGGCTCAGCGGTTAGAGCATCGGCCCGCGGACCAGAGAGACCCGGGTTTGGTTCCCGCCAAGGGCATGTACCTTGGTTGCAGTTTGTCCTCGGCCCCAAGATGGGGTCGTGTGGGTGGCAACCAGTCGATGTGTCTCTCTCACATCGATGTTTCTCTCTCTTCCTCCCTCTCTCCCTCCCGCTCTATCTCAAGATAAATGCAAAAATGTCCTCGGGTGAGGATAAAAAAAATAATAAAGCCCTGGCTGGTTTGGCTCAGCGGTTAGAGCATCGGCCCGTGGACCAGAGAGTCCTGGGTTCGGTTCCCGCTAAGGGCACGTACCTCAGTTGCAGTTTATCCCTGGCCCCGGCTGGGGTTGTGTGGGTGGCAACCACTCAGTGTCTCTCTCTCACGTCGATGTTTCTCTCTCTCTCTTCCCCCCTCTCTTCTTCCCACTCTATCTGAAGATAAATGCAAAAATGTCCTCGGGTGAGGATAAAAAAAATAATAATAACAATAAAAAAAGACAATAGAAAGATGAAAAAGAAGTAAAAAAGCAAGACAAAGACACAAGAAAAGGACTAGGTAGCTGGGAGTGGGCTTACAGAGGCTGTCCTTACCTGAAATAGGGCTTTAATTTATTGACTAGGTCCCTTGAGAGCTCTTCATTGGGTGGTGTTGTGTAATCCTGAATTACCTGTAGTGTACATAAGTAGATCAACAAAATGTTCCCTAATAAAGGTCTCTAAAAGGGGGATAGGGTAAGCTTTACTGAAGAAAGTGTTCTGAGGGTGAGAGAAGCTGGGGTAGTGTTGGGGAAGGTGAGGCTGGGTCATAAGAGGGAATAAAACGGGACATACCTGCTGCAAGGCATGAAGCAGGGCAATACACCGGGCATTGGAGCCACTGACCAGGCCCTGGGAGTACTGCAGGCCGAGTCGCACCATGGCTGGGTGGATCACAGAGGATGGAATGCTGATGGGATGGCGGTGTCACACACTTTGCAAGGGAGCTTGAGCACTTACTGCCCACCTGCCCCTAATGAAAAGGAACTTCCTTCACTAGCACAAACACCCCCATTTCCACTAGAGTTTTGCCTTGTGTTCACGTTTCTTCCCACAGATCCAATCTCAAATTTCCTGTCACTTTCAATACATAATTACTAAAACTCCTCAAACTTAAAAATTATGGCAGAAGATCCTACCTCATACTCTGGGTCAGAGAGTTTTGTCTGCTGTACTGGGGTAGGTGGGAGAAAAGACTGACTTTGGATCCATAATCTTTTCGTGTAGGAACCTTGACAAAATAGGGGAATAAAATCAATGGCCTGGAGTTTACAACTTATGAGATGAAGCTAGAAAGGAAGGAAACAGTGAAATTACCTTGTCCCAAATACCCATCCTTCTCCAGGTTCTTCATTTTTGCCCCAAGCACCCTCTATCCCATCTCCCTAGGCTCTTCCTGGCCACACACCAAATCCACTTCCTACCTGTTGTCGCTCTGGTTTTTTAACAAGTCTTCTCAGAAGTGTGGGGTCATCAACCTGAGTGTGCTCAGGGAGACGTTTCACTCCTAAAAGAGAAGGACCACCATGTTTTCAAGATTCTGTAGGTGATACTGAGAAATTTGCTTTTAGGGTATGAGAGACATCAAGAAAAACTGGACAGAGGAAGGGGGGGAAATCAAGGGGGATAAAAAAAGCAGGGGAAAGAGTAGAAGAAACAGGGGTAGGATGAGGTTGAGGGGACAATTTTGAACTCTGGGAACCAAGGCAAAGAATGGGAGACTAGAGCTGTTTTACTATGGAGAAGCCTGGGCTAACACTAGAATTAGAATCAAACAGAGATCTTAAAATGAAAGGAAGATACCTGAGGGGGTTTCTCCAGCTGTGCTAGGGCAGGACTGAGGAGGTGGTCCTCCTTGTTCACTTTTTCTTGCCTGTTTCAGGGCCCGCTCAGCCTCCTGCTTGGCTCGCCGTTCAGCACGAAGTTCAGCTTTACTCCGACCAGCTGGAACTTTCTCCCCAGTAGTGCCCAACTGATTGCCAGGTCCTAGCAGTTCTTTGGTTGGGCCTACTAGAGATAGAAGGAAGAGATGCCCAAGCCTCAGGCAGGTAATATCTATGCTTTATTACCAACAAAGCTTCTCTCCCTGTCTATCTAAACTTCTCCCATCTTCATTTGCTCAAACCAACTCTGTCCTGTCTCCCCTTCTCTGCCATACATCCCTCTACCACCTCCACACTCAGCCCTTTTTAAAAAAAGCTCCCCCACACCTTGACATTGGGCTGCAGATACAGCAGAACCACATTCTGGTTCTGCCCCCTTTTCCTCCTTCCGTTTCTTCTTCTGCTGTTTCTTTTCCTTCCGAAGCTGCAGCTTCTCTTCTTGGGTCATCTCCCTCCCTGCTGCCTAAGACACAAACAGAGAATACTTTTCTTCCCCAACACTTCCAAAGGTAAGTAAACACTAATGGAGCGTCACAAAATAACCAGAAGGCAAAGTCCCTAAACCTCCCTAACTCTCACCCCACCGGCATCAAAACTTCTATTCCAGGGTCAATACCGCTAGGGCGATAAGAACTCTAAAATCTCCTGGCTTTACTGGGAAATAAAGTGAAACAGGGATGGAAGCTGGGGCGTAATAAAGCTGATAAAAGCCTCCAGAGTGGCGCTTGGCAGGCGGCTTGGGAGGGCACCCTCACTTACCCCAGGCCGAGAAGAAAGCTCCGCCTTCATCCCAGATCCCGAGTCTGCATCAGAAAACAGGGCACAAAGTGACCCAGAGAGGCTCTGGGAGGGTTTGAGGGGACTCGTACAGGGCGCAGCTGACTGATGGGTCGGCATGTCTACGGTTCCGCCAGCAGGCGGGAGGCGAGCCAAGGATTCGCGTGGGGACGCAGTGCGCGGCAGGATCAAAGGGTAGGCGGGGGAGAGAAAAAGGAGGGGCACCCACGCTTCTCACGGGAACCAGCCGGTACGCGGCTCCGGGCTGCGCCCGAGGCAGGGTAGACCAGCGTCCGGCGTGGCGCCGGAACTGAACAACAGTGCCCAGAAGGCCTCAAGGCCCAGCAGTAGCGTCCGGAGCCCGTCGTCTCGCGTACCTATTTGTGCGCTCCGGCCCTTCACTCACCCTTGCGAACAACCACAGCCACGGTAGCCATCACACTCGGTCCCAGGCTCCGCCCCACGTGGTCACAAGGACAACAGCGCCTCCCAGGCCGACACCTGTGGCGCTCAGCCCCAAGCCGACTACAATTTCCGACGTGCACTGGCGCGCCATCCGGCTTACGGGTGGCGATGAGCACCATCTCCACTTGGGTCTTCCAGTCCCGGCAGTCTCTTCTTGCCTTTTAGACTACAGTTCCCAGCATGCCGTGGGCTTCGCCCAAGAGTGGACGTCCCTCCGCTCTTTCCATATCCGATCTCAGAACCCCGCCCCCAAAATGGCGAGTGAGGCTGCGGGGACGCGCTGAGTAGCGGAGGCGAGCGTGCAAAGCCGCTGCGGTCTTCACAGTCCGGTGCGTGGCCGGGCCCTGCCGCAGGGAACATGCACTTTTCCATTCCTGAAACCGAGTCCCGCAGCGGGGACAGTGGCGGCTCTGCCTACGTGGTGAGGAGCGGCTGGAGCCGGGCCGGGCAGGGGCGGGGATAACGGGCCGGAGTCCTCTCCGAGCGGCCTCCGAGGCCTGGCCGCCAACCTTTGGGTCTGTTCCCAGGCCGCCGACTCCCGACGGTTTTGCTGGGAGTTTATATCACGTCTCAGGCTCGTCCGGGGGTCCCCCTAGCTCTGTATGTCCTTTGTTCGTCTGCGTCGCTTCCTCCAGCTCGGCCGCGGCTGCTCTGATGGGCGTCACTGGCCTCTTGGGTATGGAGACTGCGACACGAACACCTGAATTTCCTCAGGACTAGTCCATCTGCTTTGGGACCTGGCCCTGGGGAAAACAGACTGACAATCCTTCGGAAAGTCTCTGCGCGATACTCAAGTGGAGCTGTGCCAGACAACTTCTGCCAGGATTCTCACAGGGGTCGCCCGGATCGCGACCCTAAAATGCTTGCCTGATTTTGTGTTCTCAGGCCTATAACATTCACGTGAATGGAGTCCTGCACTGTCGGGTGCGCTACAGCCAACTCCTGGGGCTGCACGAGCAGGTGGGACTAGCACCCTGCCTTGAGGCAGCTTCAAGCCCGTCCCTACACCTGGGCGTCAATGTCTCAAGTTTTCGCCCTCACTCATCGCTTTCCTGTAGGCTGTAGTTCCTCTTGAATCACTGCTACAGGGAAGGACCTGTGACTTTATCTTACCCTTTGACATTTCCGGGGAACTCCCTAAGAATCTTAACGTCTGCCCTCTAATTATTCCTCCCTATGCCTACATCCTCCTTCCTGCTTTTCTGACCCCTGGCTTACTTCAGGCTTTGCTTGTGCATGAAAAAGGACCTCCCACCCACCCCTCTATCAGCTGCCAAAGCACATTCCTTCTGTCATCTGAGCTGCAACTTGAGATGCTTTTCCTTGCTCATACAAACCATTAACTGACTTCCTTCTGTGTTCTGTGGCTCATCTCAGTGTGAGTAGCTGTTCTGGTTATCTTTATGTATCTGTGCTGCAGTGTTCCTCTGTCGTTCTCACCAGACTGTGAATCTGTATTTAACTCAGTTCAGAGTCCTGATTCTACTGATAACTAATTGTGCAACCCTGAGCAAGTTACCTAATTTCTTTGGGCCTCAGTTTCTACAACTGAAAAATGGACTTGTTGATCTTTAAAGTCTCTGAGTCCCAAGGTGCTTTGTGAACTTATTTAACTGTTATTTAACTATTTGCGCACATAACTTTTTCTTTTAAAGCCCTTTGCTTCCTGTGAGGGTTCAGTGAACACAGTGTTGCTAGATAATCAAGGGGTTCCGTAGGCCCTAGTTCCATACAAACGCTCCCCACACTGAAGGGGCTGACTTGAACACAGTAAGGTAGGAAAGAACTTATGTCTGGGACAGAGGAACAGCTTTATTTGAATGCTACCTCTGCCAAAGGAATTGTTTCATGGATGACCAGAGTACATTGGGAAGCAGGGACTGAGGGAAGGGTAAGGGAGCCCAAAATAACATTGTGAGCATGGATTGCCTACTCTAGTTTGATATGTTTATGTGAAGGGTTATATCTCTTTCTCTAAATAGCTTCGGAAGGAGTATGGGGCCAATGTGCTTCCTGCATTTCCCCCAAAGAAGCTTTTCTCTCTGACACCTGCTGAAGTAGAACAGAGGAGAGAGCAGTTAGAGAAGTACATGCAAGCTGGTGAGTGGTTGGAGGGAACTTTAGGCTGGCTCTGTTGAGGACAATGGGGAGGGACCAGATAGCTGGTTCTGTAGAAGGTCTGAAAGTCTAGACATGGAAAGCCTCTTGTTTGATCTGTATTTAATTAGCAAGAGTAAGTAGCATGCAAGGATGCTGAAGATACTAGCAAAGCAGCTTGGGCACTAACATTTATGAGAAATACTGATATAACACTGAATGGTCTTAAAACTATCTAGATGGGCGGGGAGAGCTTAAATTGCATCTGATGTGCTTTCAATTGACAGCGTTGTTACTTCCCTAGTTCTATAGACTGGACTTAACTAGATGGCAGCCAAGGGTGGGGCAGGTGAAGAATTTATGTAAAAAGTGAGTGAGATGAGGCCAGCTTGGGATGTGACAGACCACCATCAGCTCAGGAAATGAGGTGATGGGGGGGAGACTTACCAAGAAGAGAACTGGGAGGAGCCAAGGAGGAGTCTGGAACATCATTCTCTTGTCCCCGCAGTTCGGCAAGACCCATTACTTGGGAGCAGTGAGACCTTCAATAGTTTCCTGCGTCGAGCACAACAGGTGAGGCTTTGGGTGGGACCAAGATTTAAGGAAAGGACCTTCCTGTAGGGACACATCACTTTAATGAGGTGGCTACCAAGGAGTTATCCTGGCACCATTTTTTTATGGAATGAGGCTTCTGCTGTACCAATGAAATCAAGGAAACATGTAATTAATTAACGTAATTAAGCAGCTGAGAATAAAGACACCAGAGAGACCTAGACATAGAGAGTTGGGCAGGGGTTAAAGTGGTGCCTTCCATTCCCAGGAGACACAGCAGGTCCCCACAGAAGAAGTCTCCTTGGAAGTGCTGCTCAGCAACGGGCAGAAAGTTCTGGTTAATGTGCTAACTTCAGATCAGACTGAAGATGTCCTGGAGGTGAGGTGCTTGTTCTGTACTACCCCTGCACCCCAGGGTCCCAGGTTTGGGGGGTAATTGGAATCAGCCAGCACGATGAGCTGTACTTCCTTCTTTACCCCCAGGCTGTGGCTGCAAAACTGGATCTTCCAGATGACTTGATCGGATATTTTAGTCTCTTTCTAGTTCGAGAAAAAGAGGATGGAGCCTTTTCTTGTGAGTTTCTCTACTGCTACTCTGTGCTTCAAGCAGTGAATTTGCCTCCGTATACCCCCTGGCATTTCCTCAGTGCTTCCCTCTTGATTTCCTTTCTTTTGAGTCTCATGACATTTTCCTTTTTTTATTTTAACCCGTAGTTGTACGGAAGTTGCAAGAGTTTGAGCTGCCTTATGTGTCAGTTACCAGTCTTCGGAGTCAAGAGTATAAGATTGTACTAAGAAAGAGGTCAGGGCTGGGCTTGGAGGAGGGGGAGGTGCTAGATTGAATTACTGGGCCATGTATTGAGACAGAATAATCTGGACAAGGGAATAGCACTGGGTGTTTCTACCAGGCCTCCCAAGCTTCCTCCCAGCATACCTTAGCCTGATAGTTCTAGATTGTTACTGTTTTGCCCCTATTTTCCATTCTGTCTCTTGCCTTACCCCAGCTTAGCTCCATTACCTCTTTCTACCCCCTTGGACTCACAGTTATTGGGACTCTGCCTATGATGACGATGTCATGGAGAACCGGGTTGGCCTGAACCTGCTTTATGCTCAGGTGAGCTTGGAGCTGCCTCAGAACCCTTCCCCTGAAAATGACTGTGGTCTCCCACTGTGCCAAGAAAACTCCTTTCACGTCTTTGTTTCCAGTTTGTGGGGAAGTTCCTAGAATACTATCCTAGAATACTGGCACAACATCTCTCTCTACTTTGTAAACTTGTTATGGTCAAGGACTCGCTGCAAAGACGTCATTCAAGTGTGGGGCTAGGGTTCAGGCTGGATAGAGGTAACTGGACACTTTTCCTTGGACCTCTGACTGGGAGCTCCGAACCTCTCACCCCTTGTCTCCACCGCAGACAGTATCAGACATTGAGCGTGGATGGATCCTGGTCACCAAGGAGCAGCACCGGCAGCTCAAATCTCTGCAAGAGAAGGTCTCCAAGAAGGAGGTGAGCTCTGCCTGTCTTCTTCCAAGGGGTTGCTTTCTCTGAGCTGCCCTGCTTCCCCCTCCTGACCCACCCCACGTGGTGACTGGGTTTCAGTTCCTGCGGCTGGCTCAGACGCTGCGGCACTATGGCTACTTGCGCTTCGATGCCTGTGTGGCTGACTTCCCAGAGAAGGACTGTCCAGTAGTGGTGAGCGCAGGCAACAGTGAGCTCAGTCTCCAGCTCCGCCTGCCTGGGCAGCAACTCCGTGAAGGCTCCTTTCGGGTTACCCGCATGCGGTGCTGGCGGGTCACCTCCTCTGTGAGTTGGGGTAGGGGGGAGAGGTCTTTGGGGTGAAGGCCTGGCAAACCTTGAGTTTCAGAAATGGGCTGGGCTACAGTGCGTCAAGGAGCATGGCAGATTGATCACCTCTTTCTCTCCCAGGTGCCATTGCCCAGCGGAGGCACAAGCAGCCCAGGCCCGGGTCGGGGCCGGGGTGAGGTACGTCTGGAACTGGCTTTCGAATACCTCATGAGCAAGGACCGGCTCCAGTGGGTCACCATCACCAG
The DNA here is from genome assembly GCA_030848825.1 of Tadarida brasiliensis. Taxonomy (NCBI): domain Eukaryota; kingdom Metazoa; phylum Chordata; class Mammalia; order Chiroptera; family Molossidae; genus Tadarida; species Tadarida brasiliensis. The sequence goes on along the minus strand of CM061270.1, from coordinate 62,317,305 downwards.
CCCTCAGGTGTGAGCCCACCCTCAGGCCTCTGGACCCCATTGCACCGCCTCTCTTAGATACCCAAGTCTAGGGCTTCCAGGACTCCATGTGAGTGGGAGCCCTTATCTTAGGGGTGCTGGGCTCAGGATGACAACTCTAGGCTGAGCTCTCCTCTTGCCCTCAGGCTATCATGATGAGCATCTGTTTGCAGTCCATGGTAGATGAACTGATGGTAAAGAAATCTGGGGGCAGTATCAGGAAGGTAAGTAGCAAGTGTGGACCAGGTAGGTAAGTGGTTGTGCTCTCCCTTGCCTTTTGTCTCAGATGTGAGGGAGGGGAGTGATGGGGATGCCAAAGGGAGTGTTCCTGCCCTTATTAGTGCATTGTACCTCCATCTCCAGATGCTGCGCCGGCGGGTGGGGGGCACCCTGAGACGCTCAGACAGCCAGCAAGCAGTGAAATCTCCACCGCTGCTTGTAAGTGTTAAGTATCAGTACCCTAGCCCCCAGGTTTGCCTCGTATGCCCCAGTGAAGTGTCTGACACCCCTGCCTCCTCTTCCCCAGGAGTCACCTGATGCCAGCCGGGAGTCCATTGTCAAACTCTCAGTGAGTTTCCCATGAGGGTTGGTGAAATGGGTGTTTGTAGGGTATCTCAGGGAGACTTGAGCCCTCTGACCCAACCCTGCCTTTGTTACAGAGCAAGCTGAGTGCCGTGAGCTTGCGGGGAATTGGCAGTCCCAGCACAGATGCCAGTGCCAGTGATGTCCATGGCAATTTCGCCTTCGAGGGCATTGGAGATGAGGATCTGTGATCTCCAGTGCTAGGATGTCTGCCCTCTACCCCAGAGGAATATTCAAAAACTTGCCCTGTGCCTGTATTCCCCAAGCCCAGGGGTCTTTTTCTTCCTACCTTCCCATTTGCTCCTCTCAGCCAGGGGCCTCCTAACCTACCTTCCCTTCCCTCTTGGGCTGGCTGCACAAAGGATTATCCCCTTCTCAGAGCTGGCCCTCAATGCCAAATTAGCATTTAGTATTTTGCACAAAGTCCACGGGACCACGGTTACCTGCCTTGGGGAGTAACCATAGCTTCCCCCAGCAGCTTCTGGCTCCTCAGGGCCATGGGCCAAGGGGATGGGCAGAGGTCTGTGTATGGTCTGGCCCAGCTTCCTGTCATTAAACTCAGCCTGATTGCTGCTTACCTCTGGTTCCCTCTCTGCCCCTGCTTCCCCCATCACAGCATGGACTGCTGTGCTAAGGGTGAGGCTGAGCTGTGCTTGCCACTGCCAATTCAGCATAGACATGGCTTTGTTAGTGTTTCCTTTATTATAAAGTACTGAAATAAGTTAAATAAACAGGTGGGAGGCTGGGTAGTTCCCCAGCCAGTTTCTCCACAGCCCCTGGGAGCAGTGGAGGTGAATATAGGGCCCTTCTCACTGAGCTCATGAAGTGCATCAGTCAAGGCCAGGCCCCATGGTCCATATGGGCCCCACCCCACCCACGGGGTTTGGGCTGATCCATATAGTGCCTAGGTTAGTCTGTTCAAGCCCCTGGCCAGCGGGGGAGGAAGAAGGTGGCTTCTGGTCCATCTCTATGAGACATACAGGAGGGTCAGGGCTAATCCATACAGCCCCAGGGGAGAAGGACCTAGTTCAGGGTGAGTCCGTATGGAGAGCCCGACTACCAGTGGTACCCAGGGCCATCGGACCCCGAGAGCTCAAAACAGAGGTGGGGCTATGAGGTGGGGCCCAGCCCTCAGGGGCAGAGAGGCCAGGTCCTCCTGTGTTGCCATGCCCATGCACCTTCTGGTGGCGTTTGTAGTTGTCCCAGTGGCCCGTGGTGTAGGCGCACGTGGCACAGCGGAAGGGCTTCTCGCCTGTGTGCCGTAGCATGTGACGTTTGAGGTTCATGCTCTGGTTGCAGCTGTAGTTGCAAAGGCTGCACCGAAAAGGTTTGTCCCCAGAGTGGATGCGACCGTGACGCTTGAGGTTGGCCAGGTTGCCACAGGCATAGGGGCAGAGGGGGCACTTGTAGGGCTTCTCTCCTGTGTGGACACGCTGGTGCCGCTTCAGGTTATCCAGATGTGCAGAGGCATAGGGACAGCGGGCACAGCGGAAGGGCTTCTCACCACTGTGTGTCTTCATGTGCCGGGCCAGGTGGTTGGGATAGTGAGTGGCGAAGGGGCAGAGACTACAAGCAAAGCCTTTGTCACTGGGGCCCTGGGGCCCCCCACTGGCAGCTCCTCCAGCCTCTCCTCGAAGGCAACGCCCACACATGGCAGCTCCCAGCCGACTACCCTCCCCCTCCTCCAGCTCTTGTCCACAGTTTCGGCAAGTCCAAGGGAACAGCAGCTCTGGCAGTGGTTCTGATCCAGTCCCACATAGGCCCTCCCCTTCACCCCGCAGCTGCCCACAGTCCGGCAGGAAACTGGCACCACCTGGCGGCACGTGGAGGCTCAAATCAGGAAGCAGAAGAGCATCTGTGGGGACAATGAGACCTGGTGAATCCAAGTACCCCTAGGGCCACCCACCTATGTCCCAGGTTCTTTGGTCCCTAGTGTTTTACCTTCAGGTCGCCGGGGCACTGTCCCTTCCTGCTCTGTGGGACTGGGAGGCCGGGTTGGACGAGGAGCACAGCAGCGGAAGCCACAGGTCGGGCAGGGAGGAGTGGGGGGCCCTGCATGGGTACGTTGATGCCGCCTCAGGTTGCCCAGGCTGCTGCAGGCAAAGGGGCAGTGGGGACAGCGGTAGGGCTTCTCGCCAGTGTGGGTGCGAGTGTGTCGTGTCAGGTTGACGAGCTGGGCTGAGGCGTAGGGGCAGCGGCCACAGCGGAACGGCTTCTCTCCGCTGTGTGTCTGCATGTGCCGCTTCAGGTGGCTCGAGTAGTGGGACACGAAGGCGCAGAGGCGGCATGAGTATAGTAGCCGTGGGGGCAGCGGGGCCCCCCCACCCGGCCCTCCTGCCCCACAACACGGCCCCTCACCTGTCAGCCCCCCACACAGCTGGCAGGCTGGGCCTGGCCTCTCACCCCTGGCCTCCCCTGGACCCCTGGCTGGCTCCTCAACTTCACTCTCGGCACTTAGTGCCCGGCCGCCCCCAGACTCGTCGTCGCTCAGCCCGTAGGGAAGCCCAGGCCTGGCCCCTAGAGAGTCTCCTGGTGAGACAGACATGAGAAGAGTCATCAACATTGGGTAGGACTAGACTCCAAATACCCTTTCTCACTTGTGGTCTCCCTGTTTGCTTGGCCCCACCCTTCTCTTTTCCTTCAGTGATCCCAAAACTTAAATATGAATTGGCTACTGCTGTATCTGGACTAGCCTAGTGAAGACAGAGTTGTGCCTAGTTCCACTTAATGGAAAAAGATCAAGGGCTCACAGTGGACCACAGACTGAAATGAATAATGTAATTAACTGATTCTTAGGATGTGAAAGTCAAAAGACACCAGGTAGAGGTCTGAGACCTTTTTCTAAGCTCTATATTGGTAAGATGCTTCTTCAGTAAAGACCTGATTACAAAATAAAAACTCTCAAAGAGTGACGCAAAATTTGGAGGGAAGTAGAAATAATGCATGTAGTACCACTTTTAAGCCTTAAGGATGATTTCTTTTACATGGGTTCCCTCAATTACTTTCAAAAACATCCTTCATAAGTGGCATGAATGAGGAGGTAGTGAGGCAAATTAGGAGGATGGGGTGATGCTAAGATCACAGGGAAGAGGAATGTGGAAGGATACTTGAAGGTAGAGACTAAAACCTAAATACAAGGATCTTAAGCTTCACGTAAAAGGGAGATTAGACATTAAGTAACAGCTTAAATGAAAACTTGCTTCCCTGAATCTCTCAGAAGTAAACTTACATAAGGAATGGGCTGTGGAGTGGGACAAGGTTATAAAAAGGACACTTACTTTTAACCAGTGACTTGTCCACTGCCCTATTCAGACCACCTTTGGACCAGGCCCCAGAATTTCACCTCAAGAAAGTGATAGAGCTAATTGGACAATTAGGCAAGTGGAGAAATCCCACTCAAATCTAACCTAAACTAGCCCTAGCTGTGGCAGGAAACAGTGTTCTGCTCAATGGCACTAAACTCTAACCTGTCTCCTGAAGGGCTGGGTTTCCAGTCATTACTAATCCTTAACCAAGTCCCCAAAACCCACCTTCAGAGTCTCTCTCGAAGCCCATGAGCTGGTCGCTGTTTCGGTCACCTTCCTCCTCTTCCTCTTCCTCTTCCTCCTCAAACTCCAGATCCTGACCTAGTAGCAAATCACTCTCCAGTACTAGGGCCCCAGGTCCTTCATCGAGGGAGTCTTCGGTATCCACTGAAGAGAGGAGAGGATGGATTTTCCCTCAGGACCCATTCGCATTATACGCAAGAGGGGGGCCTGACCTCGTGGACCGTACAGCCCAGACTTGTAGACCCTCCAGGGTTCCCTTAGTCCCTTGGTGGGAAGCTAGGAGCCCAGATCGCCCACCTCATCCCTAAGGAGTACCCCTCCGCCCCGACCTGAACCCACTCCACTGACCCCACCCCTGCTCCTCCCCCACCGCAGCCCCTGACCCCTGACCTTTGACCCCCTCGCATTTCACGGGCTGCGGGTGGCTTTGCTTCCTTCGGGGCATCGTGACCGGCTCCAGCCCGACGCGCCTCTGGCCTGCGGCCGCCCGGCCCCGCCCCTCCCAATTCGGCGCACCGCCCGCCCTTCCTCTCAGGGCCCGCGGGCCGCCCCCATGCAGCGGCGCGGGCCCCGGGCAGCCCCCGGCCCTGGCCCCGGCGCCCAGCTCAGGCCGCTCCCGCCGCCGCTGCCGCCGCGTCCATTCATGGAGCCCCCTACCCCCCCCTACGGAGACCAGCTGGTACCTCCGTGCTCGCTTCCGCTTCCGCTACCGCAGAGGCGCACGGGACGCGTAGTCCATGTAAAGCAGAGGCAGCAATACTTTCACAGCGTGACCAGGAAGTGATTGTGACGGAAAAAAGTGGGAAAGCCAATCACAGATCAGAGAAAACGGCCGGTGAGGGCCTAAGCCCGGCACCTGGCTTCCTCTTAAGGGCTGCCTGGCCGGTCATGATCCCTCCCTAGAGGGACGAAGTTACTCTTGGACTCCAGAAGCGGATGAGGATGAGCCACGATGCAAGGCAAGCCAGCAACTCGGAGTTAAAAAATATCTGGGCCCCTCTACACAGGTGGGCGCTCTCTCTCTCTCTCTCTCTCTCACACACACACACACACACACACACACACACACACACACGCGTGCTACTGATGGGGTCAAGTCTTAAGTGCCCAGACAACCTGGGTGGCCCAGACAGAACGGCAGCAAATAAAAAAGGACACCATGGGCGCGATTAGATTTTGGCCTTTAGTCTGAAAAAGTGTTTGATTGAAAGTGTACAACAGAGAGCGGGTGCACGCGGCCGGGGCCATGGGGCCGCCAATAAAAAAGAATGTCCTTAAATAAAGTTCACAGAGTAAAAACCAGAACCTCCAGTCCTTCCCTCCAACACAACAGAGCACAGGCACAGAACCAGTGATGAGCCCCAAGGAGCGAAGAGGAGGCTGGGGAGAACAGCGGAGGCTCCCGGGCTGCTGTGTGGAGGGAGAGCCCTCTTTGGAATGGGCTGAGTAAAGCCACCCAGTTCCCCCTGCACACCTCACAACCACTGCTAAGGCTAAAGGAAAAAGACAAAACTCAGTCTCAGGTCCAGAGGGCTCAGAAAACAGTCTAGGGGGGCAGGGGTCTGGACAAACAAATCCACTAGTCCCGCTTGGCCTTCTTCTTGTTGTCACTGTTGCCATTTTCTTCAGCCCCCTCAGTAGAAAGCACCTCCTCCAGTTTCCGCTTGCCACTCTCTGGCTGAAGCTCTGCTCTGTTTCTGGGCTTGAAGCAAATGATGATGCAGGTCATGTTGTCACACCCTGTACCGTCCCCAGAAGTGTCTGGTGCCAGGCACTGATCCAGCAGCTACAAAATGGATGGGGTAGCACAGTTTTAGGGTTTGAACACCTTCCTGGGAACCTCAAGTCCCACTAGAGGGCTGGTCCTGCCAGACAAGGTGGCAGAAGGAGGGAAATGGGCAACGGGTATAAAACAGCCCACCTGCTAGTCCATGAGGCATAAGGGTAAGTCAGGGAAATGAGGGAAGGTGGAACTTTCTAGTTAGGGTTTGGCTTCTGTCACTAATGAATGATACTCCCATGCTCTGGTTGTAGAGAAAACCTTGGCTATGCAGACTAGACACTCTCCTCCAGCCTGGGACTCACCTCTTCCACGATGGATGACAATAACCGAAGCTCCCCATTTTCATCACGCTGGCTAATCTTTGATTGAATAAAGTCTATAACTTCCTGGCTGCTCATCACATTCCTGAGATCAGAAACAACAGTCAGAATCTTCTTTAGTCCCACCAAAGCAGAGTAGAGAAGGATAGATAGAAGTGAAAGCTTGGGCAAACGTAAACACAGACTGTCCTCAGCTCTGCCTTAGGCTTGGGGGTCTATCCCAAACTCTCTGCCTAAACTCTAATCCTAGAGCAGAACAGGTGCTGAAAGCAGCCATTCAAGGGATGATAAAGCCAAAGCAGCTCAGAGCCCTACATGAGAAGTAATGCTGCAGGGGGGAAAAAGGGAATTTTAAGACTGCCAGTGCTCACCAGATGCCATCACAGGCAATGACCATGAATTCATGGTCGTCAGTGAGAGTCAGCACCTTGATGTCAGGAAGGGCTGAAATCATCTGTTCCTCAGGTGGCAAGTTCTTGTTTCTCTTGTAGAAGTGGTCTCCTGAAGTAAAGGAATAGTTGGTGAACGAGCAGTTTAGGCACTTCCTACAGACTTGTGTTTGAAGCCTTGCCATTCATTTCCCTCCTTTCCATAATTGAGTGCACAAGAGAACTGAGTTCCAGTTTTTATAATTTCAACCCTGACTTTAGGTTGTTGAACCTTAAGTAACTCACTAATGTCTTTTTCATCATCCAGAAATGATATCCATATTACCTATCTCATAGAGACATTTAAGGATATAGGTGGTAGATACAAAAATATTAGGAAAGATACAAAGGCTATGAAGATTAAAACTTGCTACTACATAGTCTGAAACAGAGAACAAGATCCCAGAAATCTTTACCATAGTTCCCTATCTCTTACCAATGGCTCTGGAGAGGTTGAGGCCCCCGTTGACTCGACCATCCATGGTGACCTTGCCGCCAGCATTCTTGATGCGTGCTAGCTCCACTTCATCCTCCGGCTTGTGGTCATAAGACATGTCTAAAGCTTTGCCAGCCTCAGATACCACACAGCGAGAGTCTCCTGCATTGGCTACAATCAACTGCTTCCCTCGTATGAGAGCCACTACTGCTGTTGTACCACTGTCAGAGCCAGGCTTAAGAGGAAGAAAGAAAGCATCATGGGAGCTACTGGACACAAGCTTCTCACCAGTACTCCCCTGACCACTGACCTATGCTTTCTCCTCTCACAAGGACCACCAAGAGAGCTTTAACAAACAGGGGGAGCACAGATTTAATCTTTCCAGAGACTATGGCATGCTCCCTCCCTTTTCTGAGACAAGTCTACCCCAAAGACCTAGTTCCCCTTGCAGAAAAAAATCCCCCCATAACCATGACTTCAATACTAAGATAGCAAGGGATCCCCTCTCCCAACATCAGAATCAGAAGATTCACACCTGCCTCTTGGTTTTTCTAAACTCACTGCTCCCCTTCCCCACAGACCTCCTCTTTGCCTTCCATCCCAGGGACCATCATCTCCTCCTCTTCTTCCTCATCCTCTTCGGCCTCCTCGGTGTCATCCTCATCTTCCTCATTCTCTGCCTCTTCACTGCTGTAGCCATCCTCTTCCTCACTGCATTCCTGCCAGAGGGATGATCCCAGGCCACTGAGACTAGGATGACCTTCTGTCCCACTCCCCCAACTCCTACTCAAAACACTAAAAGATGCAACTATATGATCACGGTGTGAAATATGGGGAAACGGAGAGGGCTAGCATGGGTATAACTGGTATCTTCAGCAGTCCTTAGCAGGAAGCCCTGGGGAAGGCCAAAGCAGTCAGCCAAAAAGCACCTTCCAGGCAACATGACCAGAAAATAAGTTGCCCAGAAAAGGCAATACCCAAATATCCAAAGTAACAACCACCATCTTCCTATTCTCTCTCTAGGAGACAGACTCTGAAAGGCCAACACTAGATCTATTTGTTAGTATATCAACAAAGGAAGACATAAGAGGGCTAATGGTACCTGTGTTGGTAGAGATAACGGATTCAAGAAAAGCTTAGAATATAGTGTGTCTTGGGGGATGATGTCAAAATAGGAGAAGGAAAAGAGTCAAACAGCTATGGATGGCAACCAACCAGGCCCTCTCTGCAACTTCAGCATCTATCAGCCCCTACAGGCCCTTACCTCGCTGTCTTCCTCTTCCTCCTCCGCCTCATCTGACTCATCCTCACTGTCCTCAAAGAACTTGGACTTAGCAACTCGAGGCAGCTTGTCAGAGGCTGAAGAACAGGAAGGCCCAGCCTCACCAGTGGGAGTGCCAGGTTCACCACCCTGGCCTGCCTCTGTACGTTCCGAGTTGGAGGAAAGGCCTGTGTGGGCCTTGACTGTGGGGCCATTTTCCTCTGAAGATTCCCTAGATGGGTCCTCAGATCCTGCCTCCCCATTGAGGCCCTGGGACCCTGGTTCCTCGCCTGTCCCAGCTCCAGATTTGCTGTGGGGAGCACCCTTGTGACAGTTCTGCCCGTAGCGTGTCAGCAGCTCTTCAATAGTCATGGTAGCCTCTTCATGCAGCAGTGCAGCCTCCTCATTGTCCACTGCAGGTAAGAGGCTAAATCAGCGCCCCCATGCCAGACTCCTCATGGGATTAGTCCCTCACTACATCCACTGCCCTTGCAATCTGAGTTCCAACTGCCCCACCACTTCCTACTCCTAAGGGTCCTCTCACTTACCAAGTCTCAGGAAAACACCCCTTTGCTTCCTTCTCAAGTAATATCTGCCTCCATAGACTTCCTTTGGTCTTTGTCTTTCACCCCTTTCTTAGTCAAAGGAATACTAGTTACTAAATTTTCCTTATCACTTCTCATTTTTTATTGGTAAGTTAAAAACCCTATTCTGGCTGAGGACCCAGGAAGCCCACAGTGCCAGTCTAGGCCTATGGCCCAAGCTTAATGACTGGCTGCTAGGGCTAATGACAGCTCTGGTCTTGAAAAAAGGTCACATAAACATTAATAGGAATAAGAAAGATCCCATCACAATGACAAAAGATAATGCATATAAAAATGCTTACAACTACGACACTAGGCACTCAACAAAGGTTATTCTATTTTCTCCTTTTCATAATCACATGTAATGCAGGAGAACATAGGGTTCTTTAATTTGAGGACTCTCCAGGTCCCTAGGAAGTCATCCTCTCTTAGAATTGATATAGAAATAACATATACTAAATAATAGTACTTTAAAATGCTGACTTCCTCTCACAACGAGATGCCACACTCACCATCATCTTCATCTGCTACTTTTTCTTTTTCATCTTCATCCTCAGTAGGTCGCCCTGCAATCTGTGCCAGCTCCTTAATGACTTCCTCAGTGGTCAGTTTGGCATCAATAGCCAAGAAGGCATCTTCCAAAGCCTAAATATAAGCAAAACAGTATGAGGCAAGGGTAGGAAAAAATACAGCAGGGCCCTGGCCAGTTTAGCTCAGGGGTTAGAGCATCATGGGTTTGATTCCAGTCAAGGTCATGTATCTCCATTGCAGTTTGGTCCCTGGCCCTGGTCAGGGTCGTGTTGGAGGCAACCAATAGATGTGTCTCTCTCACATCGATGTTTCTCTCTCTCTCCCTCTCTCCCTCTCTCCCCCTCCCACTCTGTCTGAAAATAAATGGAAAAATATCCTCAGGTGAGGATTAAAAAAAAAAAAATACAGCATGTATTCAATAAATAGCCTGTATAGAATCCTGGTCACAAGGATGGGGTGCAAATTAGAGTGTGATCCACCACACTAGAAGACACTCATATATAAATAAAAAACAGTTCAGCCTTGGCCGGTTTGGCTCAGCGGTTAGAGCATCGGCCTGCGATCAAAGAGTCCCAGGTTCGATTCTGGCCAAGGGCACATACTTTGGTTGCGGTTCTTCCCCGGCCCTGGCTGGGGTCGTGCGGGAGGCAACCAATCGATATGTGTCTCTCTCACATCGATGTTTCTCTCTCTCACGCTTCCTCTCTCCCTCCCTCCCGCTGTACCTGAAGATAAATGGAAAAATATCCTCAGGTGAGGGTTAAAAAAAAAAACAGTTCAGAGATCTGGGAATGATAAGGTAGCTCTAAAAAGGCCCAAGTGGGATTAAGCTAATTTTAGGCTCATTTTAGGCACAGGATTCCTTAAGAAGTTGAGTGATAAGTGACAACAAGAAAGGAAAAGCCAAGGACTAGAAAACAGGGGAAAGCCTACAGAAGAAGTGAAGAATGAACATCGTGGGAAAACAGACCTTCTGTAGTTTGCCTTCTTTGTAGGCCTTCTGATCTTTGATGATATCAGGAAGATATTTGGCACAATACAAGGCAACTTCCTCCCCTAGAAGAAAGGTAAGGTCACCCAGAGCACTGCTTCCCACACATAGAAAGTAATATAATATCTATATGTCACATTAGAGTAAACCCCTTGGGTTGAGGAGATGAATATCTTAGCACAACTCAAACCTATGTGAAAGACAATGTTTGGGAAGTTCTGACTCAGAAAATGGACTTCACTATCACCTCTCTCAGGACTATATTAATATATCCCTTGTTGTTTTTTCACTTGCATACTTAGTTTTCAGTAAAAAAAAAAAAAAAAAAAAAAAAAAAAAAAAAAGCTAATGTAGGAAGAGGCTTTTGGGATTAAAACAAGGCCTGGTGAGATTATGAACCAATAGCAATAGCCTCTTAGGGAAGGAAGAATGGCAGAATAGAGAAAAACAACAGCACCAGGCAGGAAACGATATGAGGACCAGAACTTTGGAAAGTAAAAGAACAAAGGACCTGTTCTTGATCCATAAAATCTGGAATGAGAATGTTAGAATGTTACCAATGCGATCTGTTAAAGTTACCTCCATGTCCATCATAGACAGAAAACATGGCTGTCTCACTATCCAGCTCAGGAATACAATTATGAGCATCCTAGGAAAAAGAAGAGCATAATTAGGATTTTTCACGGTCAAAGGATATCCTTCCTCAAATCATGAGGATCGTGTTCACACCTTAATCTCATTAATCCTTCCCTAGCTGACCTACATGGCCCAGAAATAAGAAAGGAAGAAGAGCCCTGGCCAGTTTGGCTCAGCGGTTAGAGCATAGGCCTGCGGTCCAGAGACACCAGGGTTCGGTTCCTGCTAGGGGCACATACCTCGGTTGCAATTTGTCCCTGGCCCTGGTTGGTCGTGCGGGAGGCAGCCACTCGATGTGTCCCTTTCACGTCGATGTTTCTCTCTCTCTCTCTTCCTCTCTCTCCCTCCCACTCTATCTGAACATAAAATGGAAAAATGTCCTCAGGTGAGCATAAAAAAAGAAAGGAAGAAGAAATGATAAACTAAGAAAAGAAGTATAGGGGAGAGAGGAAGGAATGAAAAGAAGGAGGAAGAGAAGAAGAAAGAGAGATGAATCAGGTCACTACCTCTGTAGCCTAGCAGCCTCAGCCTAACAGATAGCAGTCCAGATGGCAGAATGTTTGGCTGTTGGAACTCTAGACCTGACCTTTTTTGGATTTGTGTCAACTACAAAAAGAATCAGAATAAAGGATCTTTTAAGTCAGTTCTACACCCATTCCATGAATCAGTGAACTTCAAGGAAGAAAATACTACGAAAGATAGTACAATGAGACCAGAGGGCATTACCAACCTAAAAAGTTTCTAGAAGAATCCTAAGAAAGCCTAAGTGAAAGCACTAGAAATTTGCAGAACTATATACATTTACACTCTGCCCTCCCCACCAAAACACCATGGAAACACCTTCTTCCTTCAAAGTTTAACTCATTCAAGAAGTTACCCTCAGGTTAGACAGAAGATATATTTAACAAAAGAATATTTCCCAACAAATAAGGCTATTAAACTATGCTGTATTTAGTACTTATTACCTGGAACTTACAATACCCCGTATAATCAGCCTTCCAATCTTCTACCCCCAGCCAGAATTGAGACATCATTCAACCCTGACTACACAACATACCTGAAGAGAAATTTATAATGGTCCTGCCATACCAACATTTCAGTTGAAAGGCTAAGCTTAATCAAGTTCTTCTAACAAAACTCTGCCACCCAAACTAACATTCCAGGTTAAACCATAGTTCAACCAAGATTGTCAGACCTAGGTAAAAGTGTGCCACAGCTTACTCTGCCCCACCTTGCATAACAACCCAATCTTCCTTTCAGGTGCTTTCTACAAACAAGGTTTTAACCCACTATTTATATATTTTGATTGATTATCCTTGTGTAAATTAATAGTTCTCCTTCCTCTTTCAGGCATTAACATTTAAAATTTTCTAACTGTATTAATTAAAAATTTCTAATTGCCTGGCTGCTGTGGCTTAAGCGTCCTTCCATGGACCGAGAAGTCCCAGTTCAATACCCGGTCAGGGCACATGCCCCGGTTTCGGGCTCAATCCCCAGTAGGGGGCGTGCAGGAGGCAGCTGATAGATGTTTCTCTTTCATTATTATTATTTTTTTTTAACTTATCTTTATTGTTGAATGTATTACAGATGTTCCTCATTTTTCCCCCATTGACCCCCTCCTCCCCATTCCTGCCCCCCTCCTGCCTTTCCCCACACTGTTGTCTGTGTCCATTGGTTATGCATATATACATATAAGTTCTTTGGTTTATTTCTTCCCACCCCCCAACCCCCCTTCTCTTTGAGGTTTGTCAGTCTAACAACCAATTTGTACTTCTTAATCCCTTCACCTTTTCACCCATCCCCCCAGCCCCCACCCATTTGGTAACCAACAAAAGTTCTCTGTATCTATGAGAATGTTTCTGTTCTGCTTGTTCATTTTGTTTGTAGATTCAATTGCTTGATAGATATGTATTTGTTGCCATTTTGTTTGTTCATATTTTATCTTTTTCTTCAAGAAGACCCTTCAACATTTCATATGATAATGGTTTGGTGGTGATGAACTCCTTTAGCTTTTCCTTGTCTGGGAAACTCTTTATATGGCCATCGATTCTAAATGACAGCTTTGCAGGATAGAGTAATCTTGGTTGTAGGTTCCTGCTTTTCATCACTCTGCATATTTCTTGCCACTCCCCTTCTGGCCTGCAAAGTTTCTTTTGAGAAATCAGCTGACAGTCTTATGGGAACTCCCTTGTAGGTAACTAACTGCTTTTCTCTTGCTGCTTTTAAGATTCTCTCTTTGTCTTCAACCTTTTGCATTTTGATGATGATGTGTCTTGGTGTGGGCCTCCTGGGGTTCATCTTGTTTGGGACTCTCTCTGCTTCCTGGACTTGTATGTCTGTTTCCTTCACCAAGTTAGGGAAGTTTTCTGCCATTATTGTTTCAAATAGGTTTTCGATTTCTTGTTCTCTCTCTTCTCCTTCTGGCACCCCCAAGATGAGAATGTTGGCACGCTTAAAGTTGTCCCAGAGGCTCCTTACACTATCCTCATTTTTTTGGATTCTTTTTTCTTTTTGCTGTTCTGATTGGGTGTTTTTTTGCTTCCTTATATTCCAAATCGATGGTTTGCTTCTTGGCTTTACCTACTCTACTATTGAATCTGTGTAAACTATTCTTTATTTCAGTTAGTGCCTCCTTCATTTCTAACTGTGCATCCTTCATTTCTGACTGGTCCTTTTATATGCTCTTGAGGCCCTCACTCAGTTCACTGAGGTTCTCACTAAGTCCACTGAGGTTCTCACTAAGTCCATTGAGCATCCTTATAAGCAGTGTTTTGAACTCAGCATCTGTTAGGTTGCTTAACTCCATTTCACTTAGTTCTTTTCCTGGAGTTTTGTTCTGTTCTTTCATTTGGAACCTGTTTCTTTGTCTCCTCATTTTGGCTGCCTCCCTGTATTTGTTTCTACGTATTACTTAGCAAGAGGTATGGGGCTAGCTGAGACCAGATGCTGCTTGTTTGAAAGAAATTAGGAAAAGCTGAAGTAGGATCCAAGACAGGCCAATCCTATGGTAAAGCAACTGGCAACAGCTTGGGTGGGCCTGAAAGTTGGGTGGGGCGGGGTCTCAGGGAATCACCAGGGCGGGGCAAACAGTGTGAGCCAGGTTGCTGGAGTCCCAGATATGGCGGCATCTGCCAGCCCAGGGAAGGGCTCACCAAAGGAACAAAAGCCTCTGATAGCACGTCTGTCCAGGAGAAAGCTGCCTCTCCAGCCTTTGTTCCAATGCCAAACAGCTCAGTTCTTCCCCATATGACTCTGGTGCCTTTCAAGCTGCCTCCCCCACGCTGGAGCCTGGAGGGTGCAGTCTGAGTAAGTCCGTGCGCGGGTCCTTTAAGAGGAGCTGCCAGGGCTCCAGCCGCCTCAGCCTCCCTCAACCTCAGTTCCCACTGGTTTTACGGCCCGAAGTTATGGGGACTTCTCTTCCTGGCACTGGAACCCTGAGCTGGGCGCCTGGTGTGGGACGGGGACCCCTCAGTCCTCAGGGAGGACCTTCCCAGCCGAGGTATCCTCCTAATTTTTATCTGCCACACGCGGGTGTGGGAGCAGCCCGTCGCGCCTCCGCCCCTCCTACCAGTCTCGATGCGGCTGCTTCTTTAATTTCGTAGTTGTAGGACTTCCATTCAGCTTGATTTCAGGCAGTTTTGAATGATGGTTGTTCTGTAGTTTAGCTGTAACTTTGATGTGGTTGTGGGAGGACACGATACCGCATTTACCTACGCCGCCATCTTGACCGGAAGTCCTTCTCTCTCATTATTAATGTCTCTCTCTCTCTCTCCCTCCCTTCTCTCTCTAAAAAAAAAAAAAAATCAATAAAAACATATTAAATAAATAAATATTTCTAACTGAATTAATTTAGGAAATCTGAGTGCAGTGCTTCTTAAGTTATCCCTGAAATAAGACTATGTCTTCACTATACAAGTCTAGAAAATAAAGTGATTTTAAGGTAAGGAAGGAAAACATCGAAAAATACCTACTTCTGTAATATCCCTCTGTCTGTCTCCAGGAAAAAGTGTCCCAAAAGCTAATGGGCTGCTATGGATGGCCCTTGATGGCCTATCTATAGTCATCACCAACTGCCTCTTAAGCCTCATCCCAAGGATCTGGAGAGTGCCACAGAACAAAGTTCTCTTTTTCCCTCTTCCAACCACTCTACCACCAGTCATGATGGTCTCCCTTCCCTCTAAGCCAGCGTTTATCTTAACTGAGCCTTCCTCTCCTCTCACCACCATTCTCAGCACCTTATTGCCTGCTTTTGTGATTGTCTATTTCCCCAGCATCCTCTACCAGTAGTTCTCAGATGTTAATGTGCTTAAGAATCCATTTGCTGCCCTGGCCGGTTTGGCTCAGCGGTTGGAGCGTCGGCCTGTGGTCCAGAGAGACCCGGGTTCGGTTCCCGCTAAGGGCATGTACCTCAGTTGCGATTTGTCCTTGGCCCTGGTTGGTCGTGCGGGAGGCAGCCACTCGATGTGTCCCTTTCAGGTTGATATCTCTCTCTCTCTCTCTCTCTCTCTCTCTCTCTCTCTCCCCCCCCCCCTCCCATTCTATCTGAACAAAAAATGGAAAAATGTCCTCAGGTGAGGATAAAAAAAAAGAATCCATTTGCTCATTCATTCATCAAATATTTGAGAATCTATTATGTGCCAGGATGAGTTCTGAGTGCTTAGGATAAATATCGGTGAATCAAATAAACACCCACACTTCATAAAGAACTTACATTCTAGTAAAAGATATAGGCAATAAACATAATAAGTAAGTAATCATATAGAATGATGGTATGACTCACATGGAAAGATGGTAGTGATATGGAATAAAGAAAAAGTAGAACAAAGTAAGGAGGATTGGGTTGGATTACAGACAAATAGTGGGACAACTGAATCAGCATGGTACACGGTGTAGTACAGGCATGCTAAACTCATTAAAAACTGCACCTCCGCAATCACTGCCTAAGTCATGCTATGTCTAATTAGCTTCAGCAAAAACAGTGTCATATTAATGTTGATTTAATTCTGTTGATTTTGTAGTGGTTTGTTGACATGGAATTTATATCCAGTTCTCTATTTGTACACATTTAAGTAACATTAAATTAAAATCATTTTAGTAAATAATGGAGTTCCACAAGTATTGCTTTCCTTTAAAAACATAAATCCACGGAGGACCTCCGAGATATTTTGTTAAATAAAGCAAACTGCAAAGCAATATACTTAGTAAGCTGCTTTTTGTCTAAAAGGAAGCATAGGAATATGTCTTTCCATATTGTAATACTATAAGGATACACAGAAACTAATAAAAGCTGTTAACTACAGGAGGGCATGAAGGTGCAGAGGGATGGAAGAGAGAATGAACCATGGGAATGTTTAGCTTTTTCAAAAGTAAATTAAATGTTTTTTTAAATGTCCTACTAAAATTTGAGAAACCAGTCCAACTAATTCCACTTTTTTGGTAGGGGAGGGAGGAGCAGTTTTCCTGCCCACTCTTTCCCAGTGGACCAAGAGAATCAACTGGTTTTTGTCTTGCAATGCCACTCCAGATCATAGCTGTACTATCTCTTTTGAACCCACATCTCTATTTAAACTATCTTTTTTTTTTTTAATCCTCACCCAAGGATATTTTTCCATTTACCTTCCGACAGAGGGGTGGGGCGGGGGGGGGCATCGATGTGAGAGAGACACATCGATGGTCGCCTTCTGCACGACCCCGACCAGTACTGGGGTCCAAACCGCAACCTAGGTACGTGCCCTTGACTGGAATCGAACCCGCGTCTCTTTGGTCCGTGGGCCAATGCTCTAACTGCTGAGCCAAACCGGCCAAGGCTAAACTATCTTTTTTACTTCCTCATCTGTTCCTCACAAGAGCATGTGATCTTTTTTTTTTATTATTTATTTATTTTTTTCATTTTTTTTTTTGTTGTTGTTCAGACAGAGTAGGAGGGAGAGAGAGGAAGAGAGAGAGAGAGAGAAACATCGACGTGAAAGGGCCACATCGAGTGGCTGCCACCCACACGACCAACCAGGGCCGGGGACAAACTGCAACCGAGGTACATGCCCTTAGCGGGAACCGAACCCGGGTCTCTCCAGACCGCAGGCCGACACTCTAACCGCTGAGCCAAACCAGCCAGGGCTAGAGCATGTGATCTTGAAGCAGAAGATCTAGCCTCAGTGAACATATGAAAAAATTTTAACCTCAATAGCAATCAAAGAAATGAACATTAACAAGAAAATATCCTTTTGTGCAAATTAGGATGAAAAAGATTACTAATATCCAGTGGTGGTAAGAGTGAAGAGTAAAAAAAAAAAACATTATCATATCCTTATCAACAGGAATTTAAATTAGTATTGCTTTCCTGGAGGGCAATTTGGTGTTATGTATCAAAATTTTAAATGTGCATGTCCTATGATCTATTAATCTGAATTCTAAAAGTTTATTTTATGGAAGTAATAAGACAAAGGTATAAAGATATGTGTAATAATGTTCCTTATAGCCCTGACTGGTGTGGTTCAGTGATTAGAGTGTCAGCCCACACACAAAAGGGTTGAAGGTTCGATTCCCCATCAAGGGCACGTACCTGGGTTGCAGGGCACGTGGGGGAGGCCAACCAATCGATGTGTCTCTCTCACATAGATATTTATCTTTCTCCCTCACTCTCCCTCTCCTCCCTCCCCCCCCTCTCTAAAAATCAATGGAAAAAATACCCTCGGGTGAGGATTAACTAAAAAAAAAAAAAGATTGTTCATTACAACATTATTTAGAATAAAACCATGACCATCTAAATTTCCATGAATAGACTAGATTACAAATGGTACATCCTTCCAATGGAATATATGCAGCTGTTAGAAATTATGAATATGAGTTAATGTGGAAATGAGTTCACAATATATTAAGTGATAAAAAGAAAAAAAAGTACCTGTATGTATATGCTAGAAGTCTGGAAGATCATGTATCAAACTTACTGGAGAGTAAGCCTTGGACAATAATTATTTTTACATTTAAAATTTTTGTACAGCCTTGACCGGTCTGGCTCAGCGGTTAGAGCTTCAGCCTGTGGCCCAGAGAGTCCTGGGTTCAGTTCCCGCTAAGGGCACATACCTCGGTTGCAGTTTGTCCCTGGCCCCGGTTGCGGTCATGTGGGTGGCAACCACTCAATGTGTCTCTCTCACATGGATGTTTCTCTCTCTCTCTTCCTCTCTCTCTCCCTCCTGCTCTATCTGAAGATAAATGCAAAAATGTCCTTGGGTAAGGATAAAAAAACAAAACAAAATTTTTGTACAATAAGCCATATTGTTCTATTCTGAATAATAACCAAAAAAACAACCCTATGAATTATTGGCCTTGAGTGGTCATGCTACCATATACTGCATGATCTCTGACTAGCTATCTCTTGCCTTAATTTCACCATTTATAAAATGGAATAAGAATATCTATCTTGCCCATATCATCACAGGACTATTGTGAGAAGGATGCAAAACATGTAAAAGTCCTTTGTAAGCTGGAATTTAACATATAAATTTATATATATTCTGCTCTGAAATTCAGTACCCGGCTCATGTTTTTCTTCTCTATCCTTATTCTCAAAAAGGAATGCCCATTCATCTTATGCCTTGAGTTCTCATTTCTAAGAACTATTCTACATTACTTTCTCCTCCACTTCTTAATGAAGTTTTGAATCTATATTATCACTTGGAACTGTTCTACCTTCTCTAAGCACTTCAGTTCCCCCGTTTACACCTTTGATCATCAGTCCCCCTACCTTTAGCCTTGCCTTCCTTTCTCTCTCTGTCCCTTTCTGAGCCAGAGCCAAGTATTTCAACACTGTCTCTTAGCAAGCTAGAAAACCTCATCCAACCTTGTATAACCTGACCAACTGCTTTCTTTACCCCTGAATCAGAAGCACTAAGTATTGTAGTCATAAGATGTTATGAAATTATGCTGATTGTGGTCACTACTTCCATTTATCATTTTTTTCTGTATTCTCCTTTGATTCTTAAATATATTAACCACATCTTCCCTCTTCTACCTCAAAATTTCTCCAGCTTTATCTAATTTCTCCTTCACTTTAACCTCAAAAGCAGTATTTTTCCTCTTTCTAGATTAACATTCCTCTTAAGGTCCTAATTTTCAAACCCTTCTCCTCTGTCTGCTTTACTTCACAAAGCAGACAATAGCCTTAATAGCAATCCAAAGAGCTATTTTGCAGACTTCATTCACCCCAGCCATTGTATATAATCAAATAGTACAAACCATGTCAGCTTTCTTGAAAGTACTCTTGGATTCTGTGAAGAACTGTAGTTCTATACTTCCAAATGCCTGTTACTATCAGATGTCCCTTCTCCACCTCAAACTTAACATATGTAAACAGGAACTCAACAGTCTCCCAGTCTCCAAAAAAATTAGAGCTTCCCCTACGGGTCTTATTTCGGTAGATGAAATCTTAACTCTCCCAGGCAACACCTAATACAGATCCACCTTAATTTCCTGGTTATCTTCCACCTTCCATCACTGAGTCCTGCTGAGTTTTCCTTAGAAACTCTGTTATGCATTACTTTACTCTTAATAGTTTTAACTCTTCTCCTATCTCTACTCTCTGCCCCCCCGTAATCCAACCTACATACATCCAGCTGCCAAATTAATCTTCCTAATACAACATTTTATTGCTAGAACCTTCAGTGGATTCTACTGAATATAAGATTTGATTCGCTACAACTTACTGGAAATTTAAAGCACTCAACACCATTCCTACCCATCTCGATAACCTAATCTCTTACCTCTGAAAACTATTCCCCAAGACTCTCTTGACATTGACCAGCCCAGCTGAGTAAGCATGCTTGTCTCAGTCTTTCCTCCTATCCCTCCTTCTAATACTTTTTCTTCTCCCACTTTCCTCCACCTCATTTGTTTGTTATAATCTTTCCTTAAGGACCAGATAGTCTCACCACCTCCAAGAGATCTTTCTTAATCACACCAATATTCTATGATCACTTCCCCCTCTATACTCTTTTAATATTTATTGCCTCTACCAATACTTTTGGCATTCAGCATATGCTACCTCATATTATTATCCAACATTCCATGGGAGTAAAGGGAGTCCTAGGTCCTAACTAGATTGTAAACTAACATGAAAGCAAAGACTGTCAAATTTCTTTATAGCTTAGGGGCCTAACAGTATGTTCTGCAACACAGCAGGACTTTCACATTTGCTCATAATGGTGAATTCCTAGGTGCCTCAGGACAAATACATTAAAGATACCTCCTCCTTCATTTCCTACCTCAAACCCAGAGATGTATCATATCATAACACAATAACCATTGAGATGGTCTGGAAGAGATGATTCAGAATACACAGGTCACCTGAGTCAGGGCTCTTAGATCTTGCCTTACTAAATCATATATCACAAAACCCCTTCTGACCTTCAAGACAATCAATGGATCTATACTAATAAAGCCCTGGTTATCCTCCTGATGTCTATCTCCCAAGGTTATAAATGCATCCACAAACACTCCTGTGTCACTGGATTCACAATACATAAATTTATCTTAATCTTTATAAATTAATTTTTAAAATGTGAAGGTTTTGGGGAAGAAAATTACTTTTTTTTAAAAGAGTAAAGAAAGATTTACTGATCAAAATGGCCTGGCCAGGTAGCTTAATTGGTTAGAGTATCATCCCGATACGCCAAGGCTGTGGGTTCAATCCCCTGCCAGGGCACATACAAGATGCAACCAATGAATGCATAAATAAGTGGAACAACAAATTGATGCCTCTGTCTCTCTCTCCTTCCCCCCCCCCTCTCTAAAAGTCAATAAATAAACTTTTAAAATCTTCACCCAAGGATATTTTTTCTATTGATTTTTAGAAAGTGGGAAGGAGGGAGGGAGGGAGAAAAAGAGTGTGTGCGCAAGCCGCAAGAGAGAGAGAGAGAGAAACATCGATGTGAGAGACACATCAATTGGTTGCCTCCCACACGACACTGACCCTGACCCTGACCCTGACCGGGGCTGGGGATGGAACTTGCAACCCAGGTACGTGCCCTTGACTGGGAATCGAACACACAACTCTGGTCCATGGGCCAACACTCTAACCACTGAGCCAAACCAGCCAGGGCAATAAATAAAAAAAATTTTTTTTTAAAAGGCCTAACTAGAGCCCTGTCCGGTTTGGCTCAGTGGTTAGAGCGTCGGCCTGCGGTCCGGAGAGACCCGGGTTCGGTTCCCGCTAAGGGCATGTACCTCAGTTGCAGTTTGTCCCCGGCCCTGGTTGGGTCGTGCGGGAGGCAGCCACTTGATGTGTCCCTTTCACATCGATGTTTCTCTCTCTCTCTTCCTCTCTCCTTCCCACTCTATCTGAACAAAAATTGGAAAAATGTCCTCCAGTGAGGATTAAAAAAAATAAATAAAAAATAAATAAATGCATGCCTAACTAGAGAAGATGAGAGAACTAATTCTCAAATTCATCCTGATATTACTATCTGACTTTTTATTTATTTTTTAAATCCTCACCCAAGGACATTTTTCCATTTACTTTCAGACAGAGTGGGAGGGAGAGAAAAACAAAGAGAGAGAGAAACATCGACGTGACAGAGACACATCGATTGGCTGCCTCCCGCACGACCCCAAACAGGGCTGGGGACCGAACCACAACCGAGGTACATTCCCTTCATCGGAACTGAACCCGAGATTCTTTGATCGGAGGGCCGATGCTCTAACCGCTCAGCCAAACCAGCCAGGGCTACTATCTGACTTTTTAAATTATATGTATGTATTACCACTGTGCTATTTGTGTCCCCCTAAAATGCATATGTTCAAATGTAATCCCCAGTGATGGTATTTGGAGGTCGTGAGGGAAGAGTCCTCATGAATGAGGTTATGAAAGAAACACCAGAGAGCTCCCTTGCCTTATAAAGACACAGCTAGAAGACAGCCGTCTATGAACCAGGAAGTGGGCCCTCACCACAGTCCTTGATCTTGGACTTTCCATTAGGGTCGAAAACAGATACTTGCACACCCATATTCATAGCAGCTTTATTCACAATAGCCAAAAAAAAGGTGGAAACAACCCAAGTATCCATCAACAGATGAATGGACAAACAAAATGTGGTATATACATACAACAGATATTATTCAGCCTTAAAGAGAAAGGAAATTCTGACACATGCTACAATATGGATGAACCTTGAAGACATTATTCTAAGTGTAATAAGCCAACCACAAAAAGACAAATCTGTCTTTTTATATGAGGAGATTTTATATGAGGATTAAGTTTCAACATATGAATTTTAGGGGATACAAAACATAAAGTCTACAGCACAGTGGTAATACATGAATATAATTTTAAAAATCAGATAGTAATACCAAAATGTAATTCCCTTCCCAATCACTTACAATAGTCAAATTTCATAGAGAGAAAGTAGAATGGTGGTTGCCAGGGACTGGAGAAAGAGGGGGATGGACAGCTGCTTAGTGGGTATAATTTCAGATTTACAAAATGAAGAGAGTTCAGGAGATTGGTTACACAACAATGTGAATGTGCTTAACACTACAGAACTGTATATTTAAAAATGGTTAAGATGACCCTGACCAATTTGGCTCAGCAGTTACCAGTTTGGCTCAGCAGTTAAAGTGTCACCCCACAGACCGAAGGGTCTCGGGTTCAATTCCTTGTCAAGGGCATGCACCTGGGTTACAGGTTCAAACCCCGCTCAGGGTTGTGCAAGAGGCAGCCAATCAATGTGTCTCTCTCACATCGATGTTTCTTTCTTTCTCTCTCTCTCTCTCTCCCTCTCTCTCTCCCATCTTCCTTGGTCTCTCTCTCTCTCTTTCTCTCTCTTTCCCTCCCTTCCTTCCACTCTATCTAAAAAAATCATTGGAAAAATATCCTTGGGTGAGGATTAACAAAAAAGAAAAAGGTTAAGATGGTAAATTCTTGTTATGTGTATTTTACTACAATAAAAAATATATACATTTTAAAACAACAACAAAGACAAAAGAAAAAAACTTCCCATAAAGAAAAGCCCAGTCTCAGATGGCCACTGGTAAATGCTACCAAATATCTAAAGAATGAATACCAATTCATCATAAAGTCTTTTAAAATATAGAAGAGGTAACATTTCCCAACTAATTCTATGAGGCCAGTATTATCCTGATACCAAAACCATCAGATACCACAACAAAACTACAGAGTTAATAATGTTAAAGTAGTAATGCTCACTCCTCAATCTACAGATTAACACAATCTCTACCAAACCCCAGGTGCCTTTTGTACAGAAATTAACAAGATGATCCTAAAGTTCATATGGAAATGCAAGGGACCCAGCAAAGAAGAAACAAGTAAAAACAAAGTTGGAAGATACACTTCCTGATTTGAAAACACACCACAAAGCTATAGCAACCAAAAAAATGTGGTACTGGCGTAACAATAGGTATATAGATCAATGGAATGGCATTAGGAGTCCATAAATAAACCCTCATATGTATGGTCAACTGATCTTTAACAATGATGCCAAGATAATTCAATGAGGGGAAAGAATAGGCTTTTTAAAAAATGGTGTTGAGACAACTAGATATCCACATACCAAAGTATAAAGCTGGATCCCTTCCTTACACTATACACAAAAAATAACTCAAAATGGATCACAGACCTAAATGTAAGAGTTAAAACTATAAAACCCTTGATAAACTGAACTTCAAAATTTAAAAGTTTTGTGCTTCAAAGGACACCTACAAGAAAGCAGGAGGCAGAGGAGAAAACACTTGAAAATCCTACATAAGGGACTTGTATCCAGAATATAGAAAGAACTCTTAATCTCAGTAAAAAGAGAAAAAAGACAACTCAATTACAAATGGGCAAAAGTTCTGAATAGACATTTCTCCATACATATATATAGATATCCATCTATCTATCTATATAGATGGCCAATAAGCACAAGAAGAGATTCTTAAACATCATTTACCATCAGGGAAACACAATCAAAACAACGAGCTCTGGCCAGTTTGGCTCAGTAGTTAGAGCGTCAGCCCACAGACCAAAGAGTCAAGGGTTCGATTCCGGCCAAGGGCACGTACCTGGGTTGTGGTTCATCCCCGGCCCTGGTCAGGGTCGTGGGGGAGGCAACCAATTGATGTGTCTCTCTCACATTGATGTTTTTCTCTCTCCCTCGCTCCCCCTCACACTCTATCTTAAGATAGAAGGAAAAATATCCTCGGGTGAGGATAAAAAAATAAAAATAAAAACAATGAGATACCATTTCATATACGTTATAAGAAAAAAAACAGATAATAACAAGTGGAGGGAGGCCCTGGTGGTGTGGCTCAGTGGTTGAGCATCGACCCATGCACCAAGAGTTCACCAGTTCGATTTCCAGTCAGGGCACAAGCCCAGGTTGTAGGCCCAATCCCCAGTGAGGTGTGCAGGAGGTGGCCAGTCGATGTTTTCTCTCATCGATGTTTCTATCTCTCTCCCTCTCCCTTCTCTCCCTCTAAAATCAATAAAAGGGAAAAAAAAAATTTTTTTTTAAAAGTGCAAGGAGGATGTGGAGAAATTGACACCCTCATATACTGCTGGTAGAAATCTAAAATATTGCAACCACTTTGGAAAATCGTTAGGCGGTTCCTCAAAATGTTAAACATGGAGTTACATTACATGACCCACCAATTCCACTCCTAGGTATATACTCAAAATACTCAAGAGAAATAAAAACTTATTTCAACACAAAAACCTGTACATTAATGTTCACAGCATTATTATCCATAATAGCCAAAATGTGGAAATCTAAACATCCAACAACTGATGGATAAACAAAATGGCCATACAATGGAATATTGTATTATTTGGCCAGAAAAAGGTGTGAAGTACTGCTTGATTAATGATACAACATGGATGACCTTTAATAATATCATGTTTAGTAAAAGAAGCCAGGAAAAAAGTGACATATATGCCCTGGCCGGTTTTGCTCAGCGGTTAGAGCATCAGCCCACGGACTGGAGAGTCCTGGGTTTGGTTCCCGCTAAGGGCACATACCTCAGTTGCAGTTTGTCCGCGCCCCGGTTGGCGTTGTGTGGGTGGCAACCAGTCGATGTGTCTCTCTCACGTCAATGTTTCTCTGTCTCTCTTCCCCCTTATCTCCCCTGCTCTATCTGAAGATAAATGCAAAAACGTCCTCAGGTGAGGATAAAAAAAAATAAAAAAAAAGACTACACTTCAGTCCGGCCAGTGTGGCTCAGCGGTTGAGTGTCGACCCATGCACCAAGAGGTAGCAGGTTCAATTCCTGGTCAGGACACATGCCCAGACTGTGAGCCCGATTCCCAGTGGGGGGCATGCAGGAGGCAGCCGATCGATGTTCTCTCTCATCGATGTTTCTCTCTCTCTCTCCCTCTCACTTCTCTCTCTAAAATCAATAAAGGAAAAAAATATTTTAAAAAAAAGACCACATCTCAGCCCGGCCGGTGTGGCTCAGTGGTTGAGTGTTGACCCATGCACCAAGAGGTTGCTGGTTCAATTCCCAGTCAGGGCACATGCCCAGGTTGTGGGCCCAATCCCCAGTGGGGAGCATGCACCCAATCCCCAGTGGGGGTCATGCAGGAGGTCGCTGATCAATGTTTTCTCATCGATGTTTCCATCCCTCTCTACCTCTCTCTCTAAAATCAATAAAGAGCCTAGCTGGTTTGGCTCAGTGGTTGAGCATCGACCCATGCACCAAGAGGTCAACAGTTCGATTCCTGGTCAGGGCACATGCCTGAGTTGTGGGCTCAATTCCCAGTAGGGGGCATGCAGGAGGTGGCCAATTGATGTTTTCTCTCATCGATGTTTCCATCTCTCTCTACCTCTCCCTTACTCTCTCTCTAAAAATCAATAAAAAAAAAAAAATTAAAAATAAATAAATAAAATCAATAAAGGGAGGGAAAAAAAAAGACTACATTTCAGATGGAACTTCTCATTAGCCACCAAAAACATAGAGCTTTCCAAATATATTTCTCAGGCATCATTTCACAACTTACCTCTTAACCCCCCAAAACACATACCTCAACCAGCTTACAGGTCCCTCCAAACCATGGAGAAGGATGAAAGGAAGGGAGCATCAACTGTGATATTCTGATTACCCCTCCTCAAAATACCCTGGTGCCACAGCAAAAGGGGCTGGAGAGAGGCAGAAAGTGTAAAATACCAGCTATTGATAGTTGCCATCCTTGCCTCAAGAGAAGGAGTAAAATAGTACTCTCTAAGGCTGAATCTATGAGTTAAGATTTTAACCTTTGTAATGTGTACTGGTATGATAAACTTAACCTCAACTGAATCATTAGAACCAAGCAAATAAGGTCAATAGACTTAATTAGTGGAATTAAGCCCTAAAGGTTAAGAGGAACAGGAGTACACTTTGTGAGAACACTCACTCAAGAGGCTAGATATCATAGTTATTTCCTTCCCATACCAAAAAATCTATGCTGCCCTGGCCCGAGTGGCTCAGTGGTTAAGCAACAGATCCATGCACCAAAAGAGGTCACCTGTTTGATTCCCAGTCAGGGCACATGCCCCGGTTTCCGGCTCAATCCCCAGTTAGGGGCCATCTAGGAGGCAGCTGATAGATGTTTCTCTCTCATTATCAATGTTTCTATCTTTCTCCCTCTCCCTCCCTTTCTCTCTCTCTCTCTCTCAAAAAATAAATGAAAACATATTTTAAAAAGAAATGAAATGAAACTATGTTGTACTTTGGGGTAAAAGAAAAAACCAAGCCAAAAGGAAAAGTATCAAGGAAGCAGAAAATGATCCCAAACAGGACCTCAAGAGGCTTTGATCAGGTAAATTTAACTATTCAAAAAAGATAAGTTCATGCCTTGGTCCGTTTGGCTCAGCGGTTAGAGAGTCAGCATTCGGACCAGAGTCTTGGGTTCGATTCCGGTCAAGGGCACCTACCTCGATTGCAGTTCGGTCCCTGGTCCTGGTTGGGGTCATGGGAGAGGCAACCAATCGATGTACCTTTCTCATATTAATGTGTTCTCTCTCTCTCTCACTCTGGCTCTCTATCTTTCTCCCTCCCATTCTATCTGAAGATAAATTGAAAAATATCCTCAGTTGAGGATTAAAAAAAAAAAAGATAAGTTCAGAAACAGCACAGCAGGGACGATTTTAAAACCCTAAGTAGTTATCTCTCAAAAGGAAGATTAGGATCTAAGGAATAGTCTAACAAGATCTCCTAAAAACCAAACAGCCCCTGATGAAAAAACTCATTTTCTAATTAGCAGAGGAGAAACCAAAAATAAAGGGCAATGCCCTGCAGAGGAAGCAAACAGCACAAAATCACTGAGCAAACGACTTGGAAAACTGAATATCCAATTCATAAAGAAAATGAGAAATAAAGAGTACTAAGCAATGAAAAAACCACAGCAGAGAGTAAAATGGAAAGTATGGAATGAGAAACCTGAAGGAAAGGCCTTACTGTGAGATGAGATATTCACCCCAAGTCTTATAATACTAACAGAAAATGCCATTGAAATGGAACCTCCAAACTACCAACTAATCCAAACCCCAGCCTTATATAAATGTTTTCCTTTTGAAACTATATCCAGGTATTTCTAGCAGCCAGACAATTACATTTATCAAGCACTCAGTAAGCTCAATACTGTGCACCGGCAGTGATATATGAACGTTATACTTCAAGTTGATACAGATGATAAATGTCTAGCATCTTGAACAAGTTCAGCCTACAGATTCTTTCCACCAAGGCACAAGTGTCCTAACCTTTCCAGGCCTCACCTTCCGAGCTGTAAAATGTGGGAGCCAAACTAGACCAGATGAACTATAAGATCCCCTCTATTCTTGAAATGTATACCTAATGATAGAACTGTTTAAAGTCAGCTGTGGGTATAATAGTTGAGTCTGAGAACAAACCTTTAAGTTTATACTGTCATTCCAGAGCTAACCACAGGGAGGAGTGAGGGATTTGAAGAAATTCTCAGGGGAGACAGTATTTGGCTGTTACCTGAAGCCCACCTAGTAAGTGGATAAACCCTCAATCCCAGACATAATTAGAGCATTTCCCTGGCCCCTCTGCCTAGATCTCACAATACTCTTCACAAAGACACATCTTACACAGGTCTTCCTCCCTTTCCTTCCTACCATAGTTTTCCCTATTCTCCTTTGTAGTTTCAAATCCATTTTACCCAATAGTACTCCTTTTTATCCAGACTTTTCCCCTTTTACCCAGAGTGAAGTTTTCTAGAAAAGAAAGTCAATTCTTTGTCGGTTAAGACAAAAATATATATATATTAATGAAGTGACTGAAAATCAAGGACACTATAAACTGCAAGCACAGCAAATGACAATTATAAAGATTTCAAAAAAATCCCAAATGAGAAAAACTATCAAGCATAATGTTAAAAAAGGAGTACTACTGATTGATATAATTCAGGTTTTCCAAAGGCCGTAAAAGGCCCTGAAGAGGATACAAACGAGTGACAATTCTTGGAGGTCAGGTCGAGCCCCTGAAATTAACATGCGGTGCCCAGGGTCAGGCAACTAAGTGTTAAGAACTTGAATCGGACTATTTGCCCGGGCTTCCTTTCACTGTCAAACTCCACGCCCAAAGAGATCTCTCATGTATTTAAAATAAAAAATTTTAAGTACAGTCATTTACATTTATTCGCCTCTTCCTCGCAAAAGCAAATGAATAAATAATCCCTTTTCATCTTTACTCCCACACTAAACCTCACACCGTTTATGAGCCTGGAGAGCTGTGTTGGCACGAGAGGATGGCGCGAAGGCACGGAGAGAGGCGGTCAGTGGGCGGAAGGTGCCTCTCTCCACATGGCAAAGCCCTCGCTGCTAAGCTGGCCACCGGCACACGGTCCCCAAGCACCGGCAGTTCCCTCTCGGTGCCGGGCCTGCTCATGGTGCCGCCCTCCAAACTGCCGCTGGGGACTCAGGCTCTTGATTCGGACCCTTCCCCGGGGACGACCCCCTCCCCCCGCTCCCTCTTTCTCCACTGGGTTCCCGCCCTCCTGCCACCAGTCTATGGGCCCCTGCGGCCTCACCTCCATGGAGACACGCCAGCCTTGCATGGCGGAGAAGCCGTAGGGTAGCGGCAGGCGCGGTGCGCCGGCCCCGTCCCCGGAGCACTTCACCGTGTTGGGCTGGGAAAGGTAGGCACCCATGGCGGCGGCTGGCCGGCGGCTTCAGGGGCAGGCGAACAGAGCGCGACCCGTGCCGGCGCCGGAGCCGGGAGCCCCGGGGGCGCGCGTGGCAGAAGCGGGCCCGGCGGCGCAGCGACGCAAGGTGCCGGTGAAAGGCGCGAGGCCAGCCAGGAGGCGGTAACGGGACTGCTGAAGAGAGGGAGCGGAAGCGGAAACGGCACCGCTCCAGACCCCGCCCGGCCGGCGCGGCGCGGCGCGGCTCAGCGCTGCGGGCAGTCATTTCCTTAGCAACTCGCCCCACCCGCGGAGACAACGGCCCGCCCAACTGCCGCTCCCGCGAGACTGGCGCGGCCACGCCCACCAACGGCCGTGAACCGCCTCTCGCGACCCCGCAGGCTGATCGTCGCGTGTGTCTGTTACCCTCTGGCCCCCTTCTTTGCTCTCTTACCCCGGCGTCTCGCGTGTTTGTCTGAAGCTCTTTTGTGTGGGACCCGGTGCTTCCAGTCAGTCCTCGAGTGTGTCAGCCCTCTCTCTCCCTACCGCGCCCTCAACTCCGCAAACCCCGCGGGATTCGGTTCAGTTCAAGTTGGCTAATTCTGAGCGCGTGATGCACCTAGCCGGGCTTTTATGAGGCTTATGTGAGTAGAATGTGAGAGAGTCTTTGCTGACAAAAGAGAATAAAGACCTCTGCCTACGACATCAAACGAGTTAATACGGTGCAAAAGTGTCTGGCGCATTTTATGCTGGGTGAGAAGAAATCAAAGGGGAGGAGGACGCGCTGTTGCCCGAGTCCTCAGGATGCCTGGGGGGTAGGGGAGGGGGAATGTTCCGAGGTTGCAGGGATGAGGAAAAACTGTAAGCTGCGTTTGGGAAGATTTTTGAGGAAGCTGGCTAGCCTCGTTGGAAAGTGACTTTAAGTAGTAATATTAGAATAGAGATGGTTGTAAGTGCCAAGATGGGTGAGTTACCCTGGTATAGCATTTCAGGACTGTTGTTCTAGTCGTCCTGTGCAGTGTAGATTGTGGGGAGAAAGTCTGGAGAATAACGGGTTAAAGGGCTCTTAATCTAAGCGTGAGGTTAGAAGGGCTGGGACTAGGATGGTGGCAGTGGGAATAGAGTTGAAGGAACAATTTAGACAATAAGAAATCAACAGGATTCAGTGTTCTCTCCCATCTCTCTCTCTCTCTCTCCCTCCCCCTCTCTCTCCCTCTCCCTCTCTCTCTCTCTCTCTGTCTCTGTCTCAAATCAATAAAGAAAAAACAAAACAAAACACACCCAGCTGGTGTGGCTCACTGGTTGAGCATTGACCCCTGCACCAAGAGGTCGTGGGTTCAATTCTCTGTCAGGGCACATGCTCAGGTTGTGGGCCCTATCCCCAGTGGGGGCATACAGGAGGTGGCCAGTCGATGTTCTCTCTCATGGATGTTTCTATCTCTCTCTACCTCTCCCTTACTCTCTCTCTAAAAATCAATAAAGAAAAAAAAATTTTTTTTAGCAAAACAAATTGATTGGAATTTAGCAATAGATTGGATTCAGGAATGGAAGGGAAAAAGTTCTCCAAACTATAAGCAGATTGATTCTTTTAAAATACAAAACGAATGGCTTCCTCCTGCTCTTGGGAGACCTGCTGCAAATTCCTTAATATAGTTTGCCAGGCCCTTCATGCTTGAACCAATTCTAGCATGATTCTCCCACTTTTCATTTCCACTACAACTCAGTACTTCAGCATTATATCTTTGGGTTTCTCCAAAGCCGTGTTTTCTCTTCCTATGCTTTCACCCATAGAACAAACCTCCTCACCCACACCTCTTTATCATCACTTCCTCTAGGAAGTCTTCTCTAGTATACCTACACTAGTTTTGGTCCCCACTTGTTTGTCTTTCCTGGTAGACTATGAGCCTTTTTTTCCCCCCCTTATTGATTTGAGAAAGAGAGGAAGGGAGAGGGAGAGAGAGATAGAAACATCGATGAGAGAGAACATCAATTGGCCGCCTCCTGCATGCCCCCCACTGGGGACTTGGCCCACAGCCTGGGCATGTGCCCTGACTGGGAATTGAACCGGTGACCTCTTGGTGCATGGGTTGATGCTCAACCACTGAGCCACACTGGCTGGGCATGAGCCTTTGTGAAGGCAGAAACTCCATCATACTTATCATTGTGTACTTCAGCATCCCTAGCACATTTCTTTTATGTGCTCAACAGTATTTAAATATTTGTTGAATGAACGAACACCAAGGTTTTGACCCTGAATGACAAAAATTGGTGGAGCCGTTTACAGAAAATGGTGTGGTGGGAGGGTGCTAGTTTTGGGAGGAAAAAAGTGGATTCAGTTTAAGGTGACAACTGGGTATACAAATGTTGAAAATATTGAAGTTAAGACTGAGGGTAAAAGAAGATGGTCTTTAGGCCTGTAGTGATTTACATGAGATCTCTGACATGAACCTGGATGAGATCTCTGACAAAGGCAGTGTAAAAAGAATACAGGCCTCTTTTTTTCCCCCTAAGAATGAAAAAAAAAACATGTTTTGACATATATTACCTATATGGTCTTTCATAAGTTACTTATTCTCTCTCAGGCTCAGTTCCTCGTCTATAAAACAGACACAATATCTACTTTTCCAGATGGCTTGAAGGATAAGAGGAGCTGAATATAAAGTGCCAAATTTCCATTGTTGTATTGTTACTCAACCAAAAGACCACCAGTTATTAAGTATCCATAAACACATACTGTAGTAAATAAGAAATGGAAATAATATTAAATTATGTTCACAAAAAATAGGGTATTGCCTAAAACAAAATAGAAGAAAAATAAACAAGGAAAAACTGGAAAAGAAAATATGACTGAAGGAAAAAGTGAGGCACTGGGAGGGCAGTGGTGTCTCAGAGAAGGGAAATAAAGATACAAAGGGGGCTAATGGAAAGAGATGGGAAAAGAGACAAAGAATATGAAGATTATCCTCTCCCTAGTCAATCCCTAAAACAGTACAGTACACTTCCAAGGACACAAGTTTTCATGCTTTGATAGGGAGCAAAAACAATTTTTTAACTAAAAAACAAAAACATCATCATATTCACAGATTGATTTTCCTGAATCTGTCTTTGTGAGTTTCAAAATCTGATTAAATTGAGCATAGTAAAAGAAGCATCTCCTGAACATGTACTTTAGGGGCTGTCCTGAATGAAAAAAAGGGTCTCTAAAATATACACCAAATTTATTACACAACAAGTGATAAAGGCATGGAATTGGTTTGTTGTGTATAGAAAATAACTAATTCTAAGCATTTGGCAGATTTTACATATGTTCACAATTATATATCCAGGTATTACCTTTGCTTTATTTAAACAAATCACTAGATTGCTTATATTTGCTTGTCTTTCAAATTGTTCACACATAGAAAATAAACTGAAAAATGCCAGACATTTTAAAAATCTTTTTTGTCTATTTCTATTAGTCACTCATGAGCCTATTTCGAGTTACCTTTCACGAGAGAAAGGAGAAAAGAGGAGAAGGTGATTTAAGCCATTGTTTTTCAAACATGAGAAATTGTAAACCACTGAGAAATACTTCTGCAGATCCCAAGGGATTCAAGGAACTCCAGGCCAGGCAACATTTCCTTAAAAGTTACATGCTAACTTCAGAGTATAATGTGATGCTGGCAATTCAGTTGTAAACTTAAACACAAGATCACTCAAAAATAAAAGGTGCTGCCCTGACAGGTTTGGCTCAGTGGTTAGAGTGTTGGTCCATTGTCCAAAGGGTCTCAGGTTCTATTCCTGGTCAAGGGCACGTACCTGGGTTGCAGGTTTGATCTCCAGCCCCAGTCAGGGTCGTGAGGGAGGCGACCAATCGATGTGTCTCTGTTGCATTTATGTTTCTCTCTTTCATTGATGTTCCTCTCTCCCTTCCACTCTATCTAAAAATCAATGGAAAAATATCCTCAGGTGAGGATTAACAAAAAAAAAGGTGCTAATCCAAAATATGCTAATGTGTTTATATTATAAAACTTAAAGCACAAAGTTTTAACATTCTCATGGAAGACTCATAGTGACTTGGAAATACAAGACCCCCAGAGGGTAACAGACCACAGATTGAGAAACTCAACCTGCATGTGGAAGATGTTAAGTGAGGATAGAATGAGAAAAGAGAAGTTGAAAGGTCCTCCCAGACTTCCCCCGCCCCAGACTTTTCCTGGGTTTCCTAATTCTGTTTCTGACCCTTCATGTTCTCCCTTCACATCCTGTTTCTAATGACATTGTACTAATCATAAAATATTACCTTGGAAGTGCAGCAGTTTTGATACTATATTCCTTTCTGTGTGTGATTAAAGGTGAAAGATTGGTCCAGGGAGGGGGGAAAGTGTGTGGGGGTTAGATTTAGGGTTAAGAAGAGAGAGGGGAAAGAATCCATTTCTGAAGTTCTGGACTAGGCCATACTCCTCTTAGGATTTAAAGAGTACTCAATAAATGAAACTTTTTATTTAGTTATTTATTTATTATTATTATTTTTTTATCCTCACCTGAGGACATTTTTTTCCACTTTTTGTTCAGATAGAGTGGGAGGGAGAGAGAGGAAGAGAGAGAAACATCGACATGAAAGGGACACATCGAGTGGCTGCCTCCCACACGACCCACCAGGGGCCGGGGACAAACTGCAACCGAGGTACGCGCCCTTAGCAGGAACCGAACCCGGGTCTCTCTGGACCGCAGGCCGACGCTCTAACCGCTGAGCCAAACTGGCCAGGGCCCGAGGACATTTTTAAATGAAACTTTTTAAAAACTCAGTTACATGTGCTCGCTTCGGCAGCACATATACTAAAATTGGAACGATACAGAGAAGATTAGCATGGCCCCTGCGCAAGGATGACACGCAAAATAAAAAAATAAATAAATAAATAAAAAAAATAAAAACTCAGTTACAGTTTTATATTTCTAGAAGGCAAGACATAAATTCATTTTGAAGCAATCTTCCATTTCTCAAGAATATCACCAGAATGGGCCCTTTTTACATACATAAAATAGTCACCTTTATCCTAAAGTTAATTGTGACATGACCATTAATCAAAATTCAGGTGTTTCAGACTGAGATGCTGGAGTTTGTTTATTTAATAATATAAATATTGTCTTTCGCAGGATTATGCCTTTGCAGGGAAAGAGAGATTTTTTTTTTTTTAATCCTCACCCGAGGACATTTTTTCATTTTTTGTTCAGATAGAGTGGGAGGGAGAGAGGAAGAGAGAGAGAGAGAAACATTGATGTGAAAGTGACACATCGAGTGGCTGCCACCCGCACGACCAACCAGGGCCGGGGACAAACCGCAACCGAAGTACATGCCCTTAGCGGGAACCAAACCCGGGTCTCTCTGGACCGCAGGCCGACGCTCTAACCGCTGAGCCAAACCAGCCAGGGCAAGAGAGATTATTTCTTTCCCCTAAATGAGAATATAGACTGGAATGTCTGTTAAAATCCTTATTTGTTTTTAGGAAACCTATATATATTTTTATCCAAGTGTTGCTCACAGGTGATCACAAAGCTAGAGCCACCCTGAAGGGTATGTGCCAATCTTATCTTCACACCTCACATAAGCTGACAGACTGGCCTGAATCACTGGTATTTCACAAAATGATGTTATGTGAAAGTCAGATTATCCCAAGTCTAGAAAATATCAGTAACTCCTGGGATTGCATCAAGTAGGCCAAAGTGGAGGTGAGTTTTTCCCCCTAAGGAAAAGACAGTCCTTCAGTCAGACATTCTAGAGTAGAAATAAGCAGGCCTTGAACTGGAAAAGAAAGATTCTCTTTGGTCCCATGCCTGTTGCCAGCATTAGGATCCCAAGATGTGACACAGTCTAGATAGTCCTGTTGAGGGAAGTGAACAGGCTGAGCTGGCTCTGCCTTATCAGGAATCTGAAATATAGCCACTTCTAGTGGCAGTTGTGGACTACTCTTTGTTATTAATGTCTGTGCCTCTGTGTCTTGTTAAATAGCCTGGACTAAGCTGAGCTTTGAGAATAAAGTGAGGAGGTCTTTGTCCATTGGGATGGGGCCATGTGCAGAGCATGAAGGAAGTGGGGGCAAAGTTCAAGAGCAACAGTGGTTTGGGGCAAGGACAGCTGGCAAAAGCAACAGTAGTTTCCAGAGAGGATCTGTGGCACACTTAACCATTCCATTCCTTAGGGGGATTCCTCAAAGTCCTTTGGTAAGAGAACTCTTTTGCCATATTGGCTGCTAAAAACTGAGGTGACACACAAGTTGATTTGCCCAAGAGAACCATAGTGTTACTTAGAAAAGTCCTGCTGCTGCTTGTGGTTATCAGGAGGGCAAAAGTTCTTAACTGAGGCTCATGTTCAAAGTTACAAATGACTTCACATTTGTAGTCACTTGGCTCTACAATTTGCTAGGGACTAAAAAACAAAAAGAGCAATAAAAGGAAATCTGCCGATGGAATCATGCTGCCTTGTCCACCAAAATGGCTTTCTAGCCTCTGGAAGATTGTTCTGCCTATTCCTCTCAAATGGTTCTTTCCTCAACTTTGATAGTTACCTCATGTATTAATATGTTTTAGCTAAGTGCTCAGCCAAAATCTTGAGAGGATCTTTTCTCCATTGTCCTCTCTGTGTGTAGCTCCGTCCTTTTTGGTACTCTGCCCTGAAAATATTTACCACCTTGGCCTCCCTAATTCCAAACTCTTCTCAATGCAGTGAGATTGTTAGGCTTTGTTCCGGTTTCCTCTCTCTACAAAGTGGGCTGAAAACTCTTTCTAGACAGTACTCTCAGGATACACTTCATTTTTTTCCCTTCTCTCAGCGATCACTATCCTGTGCTACCTGTTATCCAATGTCTGAAAACAACTGCTTCATATATTTTGTCCAGTTTTCTGGATGATTAAGGCAGGAGGGTAAATTTGATCCCTGTTATACCATCATGGCCAGAGTGTAAGTTCTCCCAATCAGCTTTATAAATTGTTATTTATAAGTAGGTCTTTCAGTGAGATTGTGTGGGTGCTTTTTATTTTTTTATTTTTATTTTTTTGTGGGTGCTTTTAAAGAAATCTCTTGTTTCTGCTATATCAAATGTATTTTGCCCTCAGTCTTGAATTCTAGGGTTACAGGGAAGTCTTTTATCAGTCTGACTGCTGTTTCATAGGTAATCAATTTTTTTCTCCCATCTCTGGTATCTTTCACAATTTTCTCTTTATTCTTGATGTTATGCAAATATCACTGTGATGTACCTTAGCACGTGTTATTTTAGTACTAAAAGCTTATTTTTAATATTTAAGAACTAATATCATCAATACTTAAAAATTGTTTTTTATGACAGAAAGCTGAAACAAAGCTTTCTTATTTCTTAAACATATTATTCTTTAATATGTTTTTATTGATTTCAGAGAGAGGAAGGGAGAGGGAGAGAGAGACAGAAACATCGATGAGGGAGAAACATTGATCAGCTGCCTTCTGCACGCACCCTACCCAGGACCAAGCCTGCAACCTCGGGCATGTGTCCTGAACGGAAATTTGAACTGGTGACCTCCTGGTGCAGGGATGACACTCAACCAACTGAGCCACACAGGCAGGGCAATACTTAAAAATTATTTTTATTTTTTTATTTTTTATCCTCACCTGAGGACATTTTTTTTTTTTTTTTTTTTTTGCATTTATCTTCAGATAGAGCAGGAGGAAGAGAGGGAGGAAGAGAGAAAGAGAAACATCGATGTGAGAGAGAGACATCAAGTGGCTGCCACCCAACTGGGGCCGGGGACAAACTGAAACTGAGGTACGTGCCCTTAGCGGGAACCCAGACCCAGGACTCTCTGGTCCCTGGGCCGACTCTCCAACCGCAGAGCCAAACCAGCCAGTACTCTTTTTTTTTTTAATTAAAAAAAATTTTTTTTTCTTTATTGATTTTATAGGGAGAGGAAGGGAGAGGGAGAGAGATAGAAACATTGATGAGAGAGAGCAGCCTCCTGCATGCCCCCCATTGGGGATCCAGCCCACAACATGGGCACGTGCCCTGACCGGGCATCCAGACGGCAACCTCCTGGTACATGGGTCAATGCTCAACCACTGAGCCACACCAACCGGGCAATACTTAAAAATTCTGATTTCTTGCCCTGGCCGGTTTGGCCCAGCTGTTAGAGCATCGACCCACGGACCAGAGAGGCCTGGGTTCAGTTCCCACTAAGGGCACCTACCTTGGTTGCAGTTTGTCCCTGGCCCGGGTTGGGGTTGTGTGGGTGGCAACCACTCAATGTGTCTTCTCACATTGATGTTTCTCTCTCTTCCTCCCGCTCTATCTCAAGATAAATGCAAAAAAATGTCTTCAGGTGAGGATAAAAAAATTTTTTTTTTTTAATTCTGATCTCTTATGTTTTCAAACTGTTTGATCAGCATTCTCTTTATTTTCTTCTAGAACTCTCATATATGTTGGGGCTCTCATTCATCCCTCTCTCCTAGCTATATATCATATATCCTTGTGTCTCTCTTCAATTACACCCAGTTTAGAGTTCTTACTAACTTTTTCTTTTCACTATTTTGTTTCTCTTAGTCCCAAACAAATCAGGCAAGAAGTTCCTTTACTTGTTTTGGAGAGGACTTTGTCACTCTCTTCCCAAGCTTGCTCCAAAAAGTAAAAAAGTGTTCTTATCAGATCCTTTCTTTAGTTTTCTCATTTATTCTCTTAAGAATGTTTTCCCTGCCCTGGCCGGTTTGGCTCAGCGGTTAGAGCATTGGCCCGTAGACCAGAGAGTCCCAGGTTCGGTTTCCGCTAAGGGCATGTACCTCAGTTGCAGTTTGTCCCCGGCCCCGGTTGGGGTCGTGTGGGTACCAGCCACTCGATGTTTCTCTCTGTCTCTTCCTCCCTCTCTCCCTCCTGCTCTATCTGAAGATAAATGCAAAAGAAAAATAAAATTAAAAAATGTCCTCGGGTTAGGATAAAATAAATAAAACTGCTCTAAAAACAAGTCTTAAAAAGATGTTTAACCTCATTCTTAATTAAATATATGTGAATTAAAACAGCAGGTTTTGATTTTTTTTTTAATCCTCACCCGAGGATATGTTTTTATTGATTTTTAAAGAGCGAGGAAGGAAGGGAGAGGGAGAGGGAAGCATCCATCAGTTACCTCCCAAATGGAATGTGCCCTGACTGGGAATTGAACCTGAAACCTTTTGGTGTATGGGATGATGTTCCAACCATGTGATCTGCCTAGCCAGGGCTGCTGCTGCTGCTGTTGTTTTGTTGTTTTTAAATATATCAGCAAAGTTGAAAAGAGTGATAATACCCAATGTAGGTAAGGATGTTGGGGAGAAGGAACTGTAACATACTCATGGTGGTATTGTTATTTGATACCTTTTTGAAGAGCAACTTGGCAATATCTATTCAAATTAAAATGTTCTTAGCCTTTGATTTAGCAACCAATTCCACTTTTTGAGAATGCATAAAAGTCATTTTCACAATTAGACAAAGATGTACGTAGCAAGATGTTCATTACAGCTTTATGTATAATAAATAATGTGTTGGAAATAACCCCAATGTCCATTGCTAGTTATTAAACATTGGCATATTTGGACAATGGAATACTACATAGTGGTTTAAAAAATTAAAGTAGTGTGCCCGGCCAGTGTGGCTCAGTGGTTGAGCGTCAGTCAACCCATGCACCAAGAGGTCGCCAGTTCAATTCCTGGTCAGAGCACATGCCCAGGTTGTGGGCCCAATCCCCAGTGGGGGGCATGCAGGAGGCAGCCAATTGATGTTCTCGCTCATCAATGTTTCTATCTCTCTCCCTCCCTTCCTCTCTCTCTAAAATCAATAAAGAAAAAAGGAAAAAAATTAAAGTAGTGCTATATGTGCTGCCATGGAAAACAGTGAAAAAAGTAACTTGAAATAATGTAGTATAAGCTTGCTTTAATTTTAAATTATATATACATGTATTAATATATACATAGAAAAGGAAACCTGGAGAAATATACATCAAAGTCTTAATTATTGCCATGAACTAGGATTGTAAGAGATTTTCACTCTCCATTGTAACTGTTAATTCACAATATTCATAGGATTGTTGTGAGGATTAAATGAATTAATATGTCATAAGGCAATAAAATAGTGGAACATAGCACATAGAAACTACTATATAAATGTTAACTATGTTAAATATTTGAAATGTTTTTATTTTTTACAATAGCATGTATTAATTATTTTTTAGGAAGGAAAAAATAAAGATAATAAATGAGGTGGTGAAATGCTGGCAATGTTTGAGCAATTTAAAAATGAATGACATGTTAAAATAAAATGAGAGCTTGAGGATGCCAGTGGGTCCTCTGCATATTTGAAAGGAGCTAGTTGAAAGGGAAAGGTTGATAATGCTATGGCGCAGAGAGAAGAGAATGGGAAACTATAAGGATAATATCAACTGATATTTAATGAGTGTTAACCATATGCCAGGTGTTCCAATTGCTTTGGAGCTCACAGGGAGAAAAGGTTAATCGGGAGAGGAGAAACAAACATTCTTTCTTTGAGATTAGAACAAAGATTTATCATCTCAACTCCCTGAAATTGTATGCTAACTTTGGTGTGTAAATGCATTTTTTAATACTTTTTTTTGTTTTTTTATTAATTTATTTTTGTTACAGATGTTTCTCCTTTTTCCCCCCCATTGACTCCCTCCTCCCCCTCCCTCACTTAAAATTTTTTTTTCTTTGTTGTTATTAGAGAGAGGAAGGGAGAGAGAGATAGAAACTTCTATGAGAGAGAACATCGATTGGCCGCCTGCTGCATGCCCCCCACAACCTGGGCATGTGCCCTGACCGGGAATCGAACCAGTGACCTTTTGGTGCAGGGGTCCATGCTCAACCACTGAGCCACACCGGCTGGGTACTGTAAATACATTTTTTAAAAATCCAAAACAAGGTCCATAACTTTCATTAGATTTCTAACAGTGTTTGTGCCTTCTCTTTCAAAGGTGAAAGAATCAAGGAAGGATGAAAATTTGGTTTTTAAAATAAGTATTTTGAGGTGAAGAGATGAGAAAATGAGAGGCTTTTGCCAGGTACCTTTTTTTTTTTTTTTTTTTTACCATCAATTAAATAGATTAACGATTCTCTTTAAGGACAGTGAAACTTGGTGATTATGACATTCCCAAGTTCTGAAGATGGGTTTATCCTCCTCTCTCCATTATACTAATGGCAGAGTGAACTTCAGGCTGCGTGTTTGGTTTTCACAGGTCATCCGGCTCACCCAGAGTCTTTTCTTTCCAAACATCTTTTCAAGGAGGTCTTATTTGATGAGTTTTAACTGTTTTGGATTCTAGATTTGGCTTATATCAATTTTCAGTAAATAGCTTAATGGCTCTGATTCCGTTTTTTGCATTTGTCAACTATCACTGAATGATAATTTCAATTTCTAATGATCAAATGAGATAACTCTTGCAAAGTTTTGGCAAATATCAGTGCTATGCAACCACGAAGCATCAACTATTAATTTTCAGTGTTAACGTGTTCAGTAATTTTTTAAAGCTTTCTGAATAATTGGTGCTCTGCGTAGTCTCGCCCCCAAATAATGAAGTGGTTGGGCGCTCTTCTAGGACTGAAGATACGTCTTTGGCTCCTTTTGTCTTTCAGTCGGACAAAAACTGTCATGGCGCCTTCAAGAAGAGGAAGAAGACCTTCCTTTCGCCCAGTGGAATCATCGGGGGCACCTGGAGTGGACAGAGGGGTGGACGGACAGATGAGCTCCAGTTGAGACCGAAAATATCGAAACCTCGGAGAGGTGTCGGCCCGACAAGCTCAAGGGGAGGAGACCCGGTTGAAAACGATCCCAGCGAGCGATCGTCTATCCGAGGCACCGCCCACTCCCACCCTTGTCCAATGGAAACCCAATGGCAATGCGGCACCGCCCATCTGTTGGTCCGGACGCCAAGAGGGCGGGGCTCATAGTTCGGTTGCGCTGCGGAGCGCAGCTGTGAGGGAGTCTCTCGGATCTGCGGCCCCGGAACCCGAACTGGAGCTGAAGCGCAGGCTGCGGGAAGCCGAGTCGGGAGGTGAGCGACGAGGGGAATGAAGAGGAGGGAGAGATCCGGTGAGAGGATGGAAGTGTCGGCTTCCGCGGCCCGGGATGGTGGGACCCCGGCAGGCGGGTGTCTGGAGGCGGCCCTGCTTACTCGGCGGCCAGGCCCGTCCCGCAGAAGCCAAGGGGCCG
Organism: Tadarida brasiliensis; assembly: GCA_030848825.1. Lineage (NCBI taxonomy): Eukaryota > Metazoa > Chordata > Mammalia > Chiroptera > Molossidae > Tadarida > Tadarida brasiliensis. The sequence goes on along the minus strand of CM061270.1, from coordinate 62,275,890 downwards.
GGCCTGGGCCCGGGCCCCACAGTCACTGCCGGGCCCTCCGCCACCTCCCCCGAGTGGCGGCGACGGCGGTCTAGAATTCGCCAGCGCGAGTCGCGAGGTCCTGGCGTTCCTGTCCAACTCGGGCTGGCGAGAGGCGGGGCTGGCCGCGGGGGCGGGGGCGGGGGCGGGGGCGGCGGTCGCGGGCCTGGCGGTCTGCGGAAGCGCAGTGTCGGGGCCGCGCCTGCTCGCGGGGTCGGCGTGCCGACTGCGCGGGGGCGTGGCCTGCGCCTCTAGCGGCGCCGCGGGGCGCTCCTGTGATGAGGTGGCCGCCGCTTGCTCCCCCGGCCTGCCTGCGGGGCCGGCGTTCCCTTGCCGGTACCTGCAGGGCGACCTGTTGGAGTGTGAAATCCTTCCCCTGAGCTTGCTGTGTATCTAACCACAAAGCCCTGAAGGTCTCAAAGGCCCTCTTTGGTCTGATCTGGGTGAGCGCAGCCGAGAGGCCTGTGGCCTGCCGAGAAGTTGCAATGCAGAGGGGCTGCAGTCCAAGAAATGCAAGTCTCGGAGAAAAACTTTGCAGGATGATCTACCTACATTGATCAGAAATGAACACACTGTGCGTCTTCGGGTGGCTGGAGGCAGCTAGAAGATTCCCTTTAGGGGCGTAATTGGTCTTTTCCGTGTGTGGTCTATTTAACCCTCTGAACGACCCTGGACAAAACTCGCAGTGTTGCAAAGATTTCTTCATCAGTAGGGGGAGTGCTAGGGGATCTCGGGCATTGCCTTTATTTTGCCTAATGGGGAAAGATTGAGGAGGGAGAGGACAAGCACATTCCAAGGGCATCCTTATGACTGATGAAATTTTGGCTTTTTTAGTAGTGCTCTACTGTGGATTAATTGTCTGTGTCCTGGGTCCAGAGGTTTCTTTAGAGTTCATTGGATACAGGCTTCCAGTATTAGAATTTCACTAGTATTTCCTATTATAATCTAGCTGAACATTTTATTTAGCTGTTTGGATTCAGGATACATTCTGTATTATAGCTGCTCTAGAAAGTAACCCATATGAACTTTACTCCTGTTTTCTTAGCTACTTTTCAGGGGAAGAAAAAGGAAAATTAACTCATTTTCTGGTGGATTACTAACATGCAGATTGTAGCTTTCCTGGCTGGTTGAATAAAATTTATGATAGTCAAGAACCTAGAAAATAACACAGGGAAAGAGTATCTTGCCACATTTTCTCTGTAGTGCTTTGTTGCTCTCTTTACTTACTAGAATGTCATCTAATCTTACGAGTTAAAAGTAGTGTAGGTTGAGGGCAGAGATGGGCGGAAGGGGGCATCCTCAAGTTTCAAAAAGAATGGAGAGTTTTTCAAAAGATTGTTGATGATTTGTATTCTAAACTGAGTTAGAGGAACAACTCTGCTTTCCAGGATATCATTTTCGTACTGGAGTGCATTCCCCTGAGTCCAACACACACAAGTTCCAACTCCTTCACAGCCTTTGTTCATAGAATAACAGTCTATGGTTGTCCTGTGACTATCCGGACAAGTTTTAGTGACTTTTAGCTTTTGAGAATTTTTTTTCTTCAAGTAGCCATGCCCTTAAGAAAATGTTGTACCGTATAGTAGTTTAATAGTTGTTCCTATAACTATTCGTGCTTGAAAGGAGCACTGTATTCTAGATCCAGTGCCCCAGGGAATGGTGCCATTGAGCCATATGAACAAAATGAAAGCTGGAAGATTTTAGTCTGAGATCTGCCTTAAATTTGTGGCTCCATGAGTATGAACATCTTTTTTTGTTTTTGTTTTTTGTTCAGATAGAGTGGGAGGGAGAGAGAGGAAGAGAGAGAGAGAAACATCAACTGAAAGGGACACATCGAGTGGCTGCCTCCCGCACAACCCAGCCAGGGGCTGGGGACAAACTGCAACCAAGGTACGTGCCCTTAGCGGGAACCGAACCCGGGTCTCTCCAGACCACAGGCCGACGCTCTAACCGCTGAGCCAAACTGGCCAGGGCTGAACATCTTTTTATTTTATTCACTATTGTATCTCAAGCACCTAGTCCAGTGCTTGGCCTATAATAAGTGCTTAATAAACATTTGTTGAGTGAGTGAATGAGAAAAAAATGTTGCTAACCAATACCCATTTGCCACACTCACATCACAGGGAGGTGAGGTCATCAGGGATGAAGTCACTAACCACAGCCTGTCACCTGGCCCAAGGGTGGCCTCACCATGGACTGGCAGGCTCCTTCTGTGTGTAGGAAGGACAGATAGTGAATGCCAAGGTTAGTTCTAGTGGAATAAGCCAGCTGAGGGTTTCATGGGGATAAATTGGCTGAGAGTACCACAGGTCCAGCCTTTGGGCTGGATTAGTGGAACATTTTGGGAGTTTGGAATCATCTGTTCTGAACAGTGTCCATGTAGCTTAGTCTTGAGCACAGTGCATTAGGGGTAGAGGAGGATTCAAAGGGAAGGCTATTGGGTGAATATTTGCTGAGAAGGAATGGGGCCCCTGGTTTTGCTGTTCATTTGGACTTTATTAAGGATGGGTTATACTGCCATAAATTTTGTGTTTGCCACTCTTGGGTGGGTCATCTTTAACCAAAATAGCTTCTCTTCTCTAGACTAGGAGAGTAGTAATGTTTCAGTGTTCAGACAGGACTATTTCTGCTTTTGGATTTTAAGCAAACAAAGGAGGTATCTTTTATTTTCTTTTTAATCCCAGATGAGATTTTTAGGATTAAATTTTTATAGATCTATCCTGACCCTTTCTGCCTTTTTCCTCCATCCTTGCCCCAACCAGTGCAGGCTTGAGTGTTTATTCCAGCATGTCGGAGGGGGAGTCCCAGACAGTACTCAGCAGTGGCTCAGACCCAAAGGTAGAATCTTCATCCTCAGCTCCTGGCCTGACATCAGTGTCACCTCCTGTGACTTCTACAACCTCAGCTGCTTCCCCAGAGGAAGAAGAAGAAAGTGAAGATGAGTCTGAGATCTTGGAAGAGTCACCCTGTGGGCGCTGGCAGAAGAGGCGAGAAGAGGTAAGGTGACGGTAGTATCACTTTTGGGAGAGTGAATTCTAAGAGGTGAGAAGTAGAGGGGCAAATTCTCAAAGATGCAAACCAAACTTCAGCAGATCAGAGCCTAGGAGATGATCATATGGAGTATTAAAGTTGAGGGTTCATGAGGTAACTTTAATTACTTTCATTTGAATTTCTTCTTAGGTGAATCAGCGGAATGTGCCAGGTATTGACAGTGCATACCTGGCCATGGATACAGAGGAGGGTGTAGAGGTTGTGTGGAATGAAGTACAGTTCTCTGAGCGCAAGAACTACAAGCTGCAGGAGGTAGGTAATGATGAAAATGTACAGCCTGTGGGGTGTTAGAATGCTGGTGTTAAAAAGGAATTTGTGTTGGGAAGCTGACTAAGGAGAGTATGTTGGGGTTAGATTATTTCTGGGGAGGGAGAGGGAGTGGTTTTTCAGGATTACAATGATTTCTAACCCTGTAATCCCACTGTCTCCCCTGCTCCCAGGAAAAGGTCCGTGCCGTGTTTGATAATCTGATTCAGTTGGAACATCTCAACATTGTTAAGTTTCACAAGTATTGGGCTGACATTAAAGAGAACAAGGCCAGGGTAAGAACTTTTTCCTGAGCTTACTGCATAGAGACTAATTACATTTATTTTTCCTTTACATCCAGATATTAAAACAATAGTTTTGAAACAGAGCTGAATCAACTGGTATGGTGATTAAAGTAGGGCTTTGACTACCACCTATGCCTTTTATCTGGTTATAGACGGGGCAGAAATGAGTGAACTTTTGTTTTCTCCTTCCCATACATAGCTCAGTAGTTTTTATTGTCCTATTAAATCTAAGAAGTGGCCCTTGTGGGTGTGACTCAGTTGGGTGTGGCATCATTCAGTACACTGAAGGGTCACCGATTTGATTCCAGGTCAGGGCACATGCCCAGGCTGCAGTTCAGTTCCTCATCAGGAGGCAACCAATCAATGTTTCTCTCTCCCTCTCTTTCCCTCCCTTTCCTTTCCTCTCTTTCTAAAATCAATAAAACATTTTTTTTTAAAAAAGGAGCCTGGCCGGTGTAGCTCACTGGTTGAGCGTTGACCCATGCTCCAAGAAGTCACCGGTTTGATTCCTGGTCAGGGCACATGCCCAGGTTGTGGGCCCCATCCCCAGTGCATGCAGGAGGTGGCCAATTGATGTTCTCATTGATGTTTCTCTCTCTCTCCCTCTCCCTTCCTCTCTCTCTGTCTCTCTCTCAAAATCAATAAAGAAAAAAAAGTATTAAAAAGAGATGAATTCCTACTCTGCCGGTGTGGCTCAGTGGATTGAGCATTGTCCCATGGACTGAGAGGTCCTGGTTTGATTCCTGGTCAGGGCACATGCCTGTGTTTCAGGCTTGATTCCCAGTAGGGAGGGGTGCAGGAGGCAGCCGACTGATGTTTCTCTCACATCGATGTTTCTACTCTGTCTCCTTTCCTCTCTCTCTAAAAAAACCAATAAAAACATATTTTAAAAAGAGAGAGAGACGAATTCCTGAAAAATATTTTTAAAAACATCTAAGGAGCCCTGGCCGGTTTGGCTCAGCGGTTACAGCGTCGGCCCGCGGACCAGAGAGACCCGGGTTGGTTCCCCCTAAGGGTGCGTACCTTGGTTGCAGGTTGTCCCCCACCCGGGGTCGTGTGGGTGGCAACCGGTCCATGTGTCTCTCTCATATCGAAGTTTCTCTCTCTCTCTTCCTCCCTCTCTCCTGCTCTATCTGAAGATAAATGGAAAAAATGTCCTCGGGTGAGGATGAAAAACAAAACAAAACAAAACATCTAAGGAAGTGGTACTAACACAAAAGGAGAGAAACTTAAAAAACAAAAACAAGACCAAGCTTCTAATTTAATATCCATGTGGTGTATGTCACCAGGCAGGGGATCATTTCTGCTATAAGGCCTTCTTTGTGTGTTGCCTCTCCAGGTCATTTTTATCACAGAATACATGTCATCTGGCAGTCTTAAGCAGTTTTTGAAGAAGACCAAAAAGAACCACAAGACTATGAATGAAAAGGTATGGAGGGAGAGCAAAGTTTTAAGCTGGTTTGAGGGTTTAAAAAAGATTGTGTTAATTATAAAGCTGATCAGGAAGGGATGGAGGGTTGAGGGGATTACTGCTTCCCCTTGTTCTCTCTCTGTTCCAGGCTTGGAAGCGCTGGTGCACACAAATCCTCTCTGCCCTAAGGTAAGTAGGATCTGGTTAGTGTCTTTCCCATGTCTCCTGATTTAGTTCCTCCAAACAGATTTCAGAGCACTATTCTGCTGTTCTTTGCTGCCTCACCCCACTTTCTTTGAGTCATATCCTGTCAAGACTAGGCCTCCATGGGTCTTTTAAAGGGTCCATCCTAATGCCCTAACCACAATATTGTCTCCCAACTCTTTCTCCCAGTGCTTATCCAGCTATTTAGCTCATCAGGCATAATGGAGATTCAGAGTGTGGGGATTATCTTTGTGGTGACCATCAGGAGACCACCAGGCCCTTGCTCCTCTTAACCCTTGGGTTCCCCTTGCCCTTAATTTCCCAGTGGCCCCTCTAACAGCCCAGTGCCCCCACAGCTACCTGCACTCCTGTGACCCCCCCATCATCCATGGGAACCTGACCTGTGACACCATCTTCATCCAGCACAACGGACTCATCAAGATTGGCTCTGGTGAGGGGAGGGAGAGGTTCTGGGCAGGGGAGCCTCGGGATTTTGGGAACCATGGGGGTAAGACAAAAGAAATGAGAACAGAGCAAAATTCTGAGGTGTGGGCTGGTGATAAGAGAAACTTTTCTAGCGGTAATTCATAGGGAGAGGCCAGTCAATTAGTGGAAAGGGTGTAGGGTCTAATCGTGCATCTTTTTGGAGGGAAACGGGTAAATACAGAGATCTTGATAAGGGGTTGGGAAAGGGCAAGAAATGGGTGTAAGGTCTAACTTGAGCCTCTGGGGCTGGACCCTACCAAAGGAGGTTCCAGGCTGTGCCTGCTGTGAGTGCTTTCATTTGCTGTGTATCTGTGTGCAGTGTCTAACATCTCTGTTTGCCGTGTCTGTGTGGTGTTTGTGTGGCCATTTGTCTGGGGCTTGGCTGCTCCATCGCTCACAACTTTTCTCTGTTTTCCTCCCTCCCGCTTACGGGCTGCTCTGTTCCCAACAGTCTTTCATAGGATTTTTGCTAATGGTGAGAGCTCCCTCTGCCCCACATGGGGCTCTGTTTGTGCTCCCTCTGCTCCCCTTTGCGGCTGCCCAGTGCATGCAGTCGTGGGAGCAAGCCCTATTCCCCTACCTCCCCTGCCTCCCCTGCCTAATTATGCCTGCTTGGCTTCTGCCCTACAAGCCCTCCACCTGCTTGTCCTTCCATAACCTGCTTGTTTCCTATGGATTCGCCTGGCTGGCCACATACATTCTAGATTCTTATTTCCCCTCATCGTCAGGCTGGTTCCCTAAATCATACTGTGCTCCCAAACTCTGTGACTTGTAGTCATTGTTTATTTGAGTGAGTCCAAATTGGGCCTGGCCCTGGATCCTCGTTCAGCCCTGTGGCAGGCAATGTTGAAGGTTAAGGGGATAGAGTAGGGGTCTAAATTTTGGGGGGATTAAAAGTGAAAGTGACTCAAGGGTATTGGTTCACTTCTGAGTTTCAGTCAGCAGAGGTGGGCAAGAAGGAGGCTATCTACTTGGTTGTATTCTTATCCTTTATCCAAGTTTCTGCAGTCTCAAATTGTCCTAGATTAGGAAGGGCTCTCTGTCATTTTATGCTGTTTGCAGGGTGGATGAAAGAACTACATCAAACATTTTCCTGTGATCAGGGATTAGATGTACCTGGGCTATGGGAAGGTGAACAGGTCACAAGTTTCTATTGCTCTTTGACTAGCCCAAAGCCCCAGTGTACCTGTTAGTTTAGTGTGGAACTTTTGTTGTAACTGAATTAGGGGCCTTCGATGACAAGTGGTAGACCTGAGAAAGGGGAGGTAGGTGGTGTTCATGTTTAGTCTGTAGTTGATGGGAAAGGGTTTGTGCCTTTTGAGGGTTAGAGACTTCAGGAGAGAATTTGGCTTTTGGGGGCCTCTCTGGAGTGTGACTGCTTTGTTGATGGTGGTCAGATTGTGGGTATCTCCCCTACTCCCAGTGGCTCCTGACACTATCAACAATCACGTGAAGACTTGTCGGGAAGAGCAGAAGAATCTACACTTCTTTGCACCAGAGTACGGAGGTGAGGCATCCCAGTTTTACTGCCCTCTCTCCACTCCCAGGTTTCCACAGAAATAACATAAGTGAAACTGCTAGTTCTTTTCTACTGCCGTACAAAAGTTTTTAAAAGGCATTTCTGCCATGCCCTGCTCCCATCCTCTGATTCACCAAAGCCTTCTGTGTTTTCCTTAGAAGTCACTAATGTGACAACAGCAGTGGACATCTACTCCTTTGGCATGTGTGCACTAGAGGTGAGGAAACCACAATGGGGAGGGGTGGTAGTGATGGAAAGGGGTCAGATTAGAAGATGGAAGGGGGAGATGAAGGAAAGACAAGTAAAGTACTGGTCTTGATGGAGTGACTGGGAACACTGAGGTTTTTAGTTCTCTACTTTGCTTTTCATTCCCCCTGACTGCAGATGGCAGTGCTGGAGATTCAGGGCAATGGAGAGTCCTCGTATGTGCCACAGGAAGCCATCAGCAGTGCCATCCAGCTTCTGGAAGACCCATTACAGAGGGTAAGAACCTTCAGGATCACTCCCTCCTTAACAGACTTTGAAATGTCTTCAGTTTTTCTTCCTTTCTATCTCTTCTAAGAGCAAGAGAACATAAGCAGAAAGGACACACAGAAACAGTGAACATTTCCATACGTGGTGCCTACGACATGTTTTTTTGTTTGTTTGTTTTTTATCCTCACCCAAGGACATTTTTCCATCTATCTTTAGACAGATTAGGAGGGGGAGAGAGAGAGAGAAACATAGATTCGAGAGAGACACATCGACTAGTTGCCTCCCATGCGACCCTGACCAGGGCCGGGGACGAACCGCAACTGAGCCACGCGCCCTTGGCCGGAATCGAACCCGGGTCTCATTGGTCTGCGGGCCGACGCTCCAACCGCTGAGCTAAACCGGCCAGGGCAACTACACCATGTTTTGTATATACACACAGGTTCGGGGTTTAAGATGGGTAATATTGGGGTTAAAGATTACATGTTAATTTTCTACATGGAGGTAAACTAATGTGATGGTTACCTCAGGTAACTGGTATATACTCTAAGACATCCGTCTTGATTTTTTTTTTTTCCTTTATTGATTTTAGAGAGAAGAAGGGAGAGGGAGAGAGATATAGAAACATCGATGAGAGAGAACATCGACTGGCCGCCTCCTGCATGCCCCCCACGGGGTATTGGGCCCACAACCTGGGCATGTGTCCTGACCGGGAATCGAACCAGCGACCTTCTGGTGCATGGGTGATGCTCAACTGCTGAGTCACACCAGCCGGACCGTCTTGATATTTTTTTTTTTTTTTTTTTATCCTCACCCGAGGAAACTTTTTCATTTTTTGTTCAGATAGAGTGGGAGGGAGAGAGAGAGAGAGAGAGAAACATCGATGCGAAGGTGACACATCGAGTGGCTGCCACCCGCACGACCAATCAGGGCGGGGGACAAACTGCAACCGAAGTACACGCCCTTAGCGGGAACTGAACCCGGGTCTCTCTGGACCGCAGGCCGACGCTCTAACCGCTGAGCCAAACCGGCCAGGGCCGTCTTGATATTTTTTAATGTATCAATCAGTTGGAATTAATCGTATCAGTCTTTTGGGGATACACACAGTTTACCCTTGAACAATGCAGGGGTTAGGGGTACCGAACCCCCCCACCCTGTGCAGTTGAAAATTCGCGTACGACTTTGACTCCCCTAAAACTTACATTGTCCCTCAGTATTCGTAGGGGGTTGGTTCCAGTCCTGCAGATACCAAACTGGATGCTCAAGTCTCCTGTATATAAATGGCATAGATCAGTGCATACTATCGGCCCTCCCCAACCATAGATTGAAAACAGTGCAGGTATTTATTTTTTAAAATCTACATATAAGTGTACCTGTGCAGTTCAAACTCATGTTGTTCAAGGGTCAACTGTAGTTTTAGTTAGGGAAAATGACCTAAATAATAAGCTAAGTCCTGGCTAGTTTGGCTCAGCGGTTAGAGCGTCAGCCCGCCAACTGAAGGGTCACGGGTTCGATTCCGGTCAAGGGCATGTACCTGGGTTGCAGATTCAATCCCTGGCCCTGGTCGGGGTCATGTGGGAGACAGCAAATTGTTGTCTCTCTCTGACATTGATGTTTCTCTCTCCCCCTCCCTCCCTCCCACTGTTTCTAAAGAAAAAGTAATAGAAAAATATCTTCAGTTGAGGGTTAACGATAAGTAAATTAAAATACTTTGCAGAATTAAAAATATACATAATGAATTAGTAGATAGACTGTAACAAAGAGTTGACAGGAGTGTTCAAACAAGGATAGTTTGTAATTCATTAGATTAAGTGTGAAAGGGAGAGAAATGAAGGAAGACTAGTGGGAAGTCTTGAGGGTGGTGTGGAATAAGTTTCCAGTTTGGTGTTAGGGTGGGGTGTTCAAGGGGAAGATTAGATATATGATCTTGTGGACCTTCAAGATCGAAACAAGGAAAGTGGGTTAATTATCATGGGAACCGTGGAGGTGGAAAAGGGGTGATTTAGAAGAAGCATGGGAAAATCCAGTGCATTTAATAAGTGTAGTGGACAAAGGAAATTGTGGTACTAGGCTCAGGAAATAAAAAGATGGTAAATATTATTGATCACAATGAATATGTTTGCAAAGAGAAGATAAATTTGGCAAAGGTTAGAGAAGGTAGGTAGGCAGTGAGTGGGCTGATAAAGCAGAGAGGTAGAAAATAAAGAAAAAAATAGGTTTGAACAGTAAAGAAAAGAGAAAGCTTGTGTTTGGGAGCAGAAAAATAAAACCAGAAGGGCAGTGAATGATACCTTTTATATAATATCTTACAGTTTTTAAAGCTCTTTCAGATAACATTTAGCAATTTGTTACCTCATCTAGCGTTGAGCACCTAGTATGTACAAAGCAATGTGCTAAGTATAATGAGAGAGATAAAGATGAACACAGTGGGGTGCTTGCCCAATGCCTCTTCTACTTCCTTGTTCCCTTTTCCAGGAGTTCATTCAAAAGTGCCTGCAGTCTGAGCCTGCTCGCAGACCAACAGCTAGAGAACTTCTGTTCCACCCAGCACTGTTTGAAGTGCCCTCACTCAAACTCCTTGCTGCCCACTGCATTGTGGGACACCAACGTGAGTCCCTTTGGCCCTCGTAGGAATGTTCTTCTTGTCTGGAGCCTTGTAATTATCACTGGCATCCTTTTTTCCTCTTCTACTTTAAATGATTCTTAACCTCGCCCTGGCCGGTTTGGCTCAGCGGTTAGAGCGTCAGCCTGCGGTCCAGAGAGACCCGGGTTCGGTTCCCGCTAAGGGCATGTGCCTCGGTTGCAGTTTGTCCCTGGCCCTGGTTGGTCATGCGGGTGGCAGCCGCTCGATGTGTCCCTTTCACGTCGATGTTTCTCTCTCTCTCTCTCTCTCTCTCTCTCTCTCTCTCTCTCTTCCTCTCTCTCCCTCCCACTCTATCTGAACAAAGAACGAAAAAATGTCCTCGGGTGAGGATAAGAAAAAATAAAGGATTCTTAACCTCCTAGGACCTCTTTGCCTTCTCTGACATTAATCTGACTATCCCTGCATAACTTCCCATTCCGTCATGCCCTCCAGACATGATCCCAGAGAATGCACTGGAAGAGATCACCAAAAACATGGATACCAGTGCTGTACTGGCTGAAATCCCTGCCGGACCAGGAAGAGAACCAGTTCAGACTTTGTGAGTAACTAACTGAGAGGGTCTGAAAGGGACAGCTTTATCAGTACCATCCTGAGGATTCAGTCAATGTCCATTCTCTGGGAATAGTTGAATCGACTATTTTGCTTGTTTCCTTCCTTGCATCTTTTCTCTCTTCTTCTCTAGGTACTCTCAGTCACCAGCTCTGGAATTGGATAAATTCCTTGAAGATGTCAGGTGAGAGAAGAGTGAGAAGGCTTTCTTGAGGAAGCAGGGGTGGGCGTCCTAAGGCATTCACAGACCCCATGTTACCTGTCTAATCTCCCTTTAGGAATGGGATCTACCCCCTGACAGCCTTTGGGCTGCCTCGGCCCCAGCAGCCACAGCAGGAGGAGGTGACATCACCTGTGGTTCCCCCGTCTGTCAAGACTCCAACACCTGAACCAGCTGAGGTGGAGACCCGAAAGGTGGGGCTATGTGGGTGTGGATGTTGGTATGGTCTTAGTGGAAGGGAGAAGACACCACAAATAAGGCTTTGTCCTTTAGAGAAAGGAATGTGTTTCTGTCCCCTGGCAACCATGTCAGTCACTGGTCCCTACTCTAGTAACCCTCTCTGTCCCCTCTCCCTAGGTGGTGCTGATGCAATGCAACATTGAGTCAGTGGAAGAGGGAGTCAAACATCATGTAAGGCTCAGGGCTAGGGCTGCATAGAGTTGGGTGGTCAGAGGGTGGGGAAGAGGAGCTTCATTTTCTGACTGTTCTATTCTCCAGCTAACGCTTCTGCTGAAGCTGGAGGACAAACTGAACCGGCACCTGAGCTGTGACCTGATGCCAAGTGAGTCTCTCCCTTAGAGGATGGAGAGTCTATTAGCCTTATCTATGAGAGACATATTCAAGGGTGGGGAAGGTGACAGGGCAGTAACACATTGACTCATATAAAATGAATAATATTAGCCCCTACAATTTAAAGGTGGATCTGACAGTTTTTCTTGTGTCAGTCTTTCCTAGCTAGGGTAACCCAACTGGGGCTATTGGAAGGACTCTGTGCCTCTGACTCCCACCTTGTACTCATGCTCTCCTGTTTCTCTGTCAGATGAGAACATCCCTGAGTTGGCAGCTGAGCTGGTGCAGCTGGGCTTCATTAGTGAGGTGAGGTTTCTGCCTTCATCTGCGGAGCTGCCTCTGTTCTTCTCTTGCTGGTCTCACTGAGCTTTCTCCCCCAGGCTGACCAGAGCCGGCTGACTTCTCTGCTAGAGGAGACCCTGAACAAGTTCAATTTTGCCAGGAACAGCACCCTCAACTCAGCCGCTGTCACCGTCTCCTCTTAGAGCTTACTCGGGCCAGGCCCCAGTCTGAGCTGTGGCTGTCACTAGATGTGCTGCAGCCTTCCTGCCCCTTCCCCCAGTCAGTATTACCCTGTGAAGCTCTTTCTCTCCTTTATGATTTAGGAGGGCTTTGGGGCTCCCTGGATCTGAGCATCACCCTACCCCTTCTCCTTCTCTTCCTCCCCTCTGCACTTTGTTTACTTGTTTTGCACAGACGTGGGCCTGGGCCTTCTCAGCAGCCGCCTTCTAGTTGGGGGCTAGTAGCTGATCTGCCGGCTCCTGCCCAGCCTGTGTGGAAAGGAGGCCCATGGGCGCTGGGGGAGCTGAAATCTACAATCCCGCTGGGGCGGAGGGGGCGGGAGAGAAGGGTGGTGCTGCAGTGGTGGCCCAGGGGGGCCATTCAATTCGCCTCAGTTGCTGCTGTAATAAAAGTCTACTTTTTGCTAAAAGCGTCCTGTGTGTTTGCTCCTTACCCACTAGGGGGAGCAGGCGGAGCCCCGCCCGGGTGTGGAGGTTGGGCCTTCAGGTAGTGATCGGGCGGAACTGGCCTGCGAGCGAGGGAGGGGCCGCAGCCAGGTAGAGCTGCCTGGCGGCTGGCGCGGAGGAACACGATGAGGTGCTGCCGCCTCTGCAGATTCGGTAACTCAGGCCATTTGGTCTCGTTCTCCCGCACCCACCCTCAGCGGGTCCCACGACCCTTGGTTAGCTTGGGGCCGCCACGCGGGGCTTCCCAGTTCCTTTCTGGGCTCAGGCTTGCCCCTCCCCCCCGTGCTCCGCAGACGCAGTCCGGGGCCCTCGGCGGCTTATGCGTGTGGGCCTCGCGCTGATCCTGGTGGGCCACGTGAACTTGCTGCTGGGGGCCATCCTGCACGGCACCGTCCTGCGGCACGTAGCTAATCCCCGCGGTGCCGTCACCCTCGAGTACACCACTGCCAATGTTATCTCTGTGGGCTCGGGGCTGCTGGTGAGTGCGGCGGCCGACGGAGTTGTGGGCGGGTGGTGTGCCGAGAGCAGCCTGTGCCCGACTTGGGCTTTGTGTCTTCCAGAGTGTTTCCTTGGGACTTGTGGCTCTCGTGGCATCCAGGAATCTCCTCCGTCCACGACTGGTGAGGGGTGATTGCTGGAGCTTTAATGAGGGGGCCCTGAGACAGGGAAATGGGGGCTGATTCAACTTCATCTTTAAGTGGGGAGGAGGAGACCCAAATAGAGAAACTCAGGTGTCTAGTCAGTGGGAGAGTCAGCCACCCCAGGCCGCTCACCTGATCTTCTGACCCTGCCAGCACTGGGTTCTGCTGGCAGTAGCTCTGGTGAACCTGCTCTTGTCCACTGCCTGCTCCCTGGGCCTCCTCCTTGCTGTGTCACTCACTGTGGCCAATGGTGGCCGCCGGCTTATTGCCGACTGCCATCCAGGACTGCTAGATCCTTTGCTACCGCTGGACCAGGGCCCTGGACACGCTGACTGCCCCTTTGACCCCACAAGAATCTATGTGAGTGTGTTCTCAGCATTTTTGCAGTCCCCAAAGCCTTGGCCTGCCCCTTTAATCACCCCAACTTGCCACTCCTGCCCTGCTCCCTCCTAGTCCCCCCATCCTTCCTCTTCACCTTTTAGGATACAGCCTTGGCTCTCTGGATTCCTTCTTTGCTCATGTCTGCAGCGGAGGCTGCTCTATCTGGTTACTGCTGTGTGGCAGCACTCACCCTCCGTGGGGTTGGGCCCTGCAGGAAGGAAGGGCTACAGGGGCAGGTAAGGAAGATGAACAGGAAGGGTTCATTCAACACAGGTTGGCTGTGTTGAAAAGGTGCTGAACTATAATTCAGGGCCAGAGTACTAACTTCACCCTTTTCTGCAGCTGGAGGAACTGACAGAGCTTGAGCATCCTAAATGTAAAAGGCAGGAAAATGAGCAGCTACTGGATCAAAATCAAGAAATCCAGGCATCACAGAAAAGTTGGGTTTAGGAGAGGTAATGGGCCATGAGGATTGTGGCCTGGGAAAGGGTAGGGGCAGGGAATTGCTCTTAGAACTGGGTCTAGTCCCTTGCTCTGCTGCTTGCCTCTGACCCAGGCTCTTCCTTCTATCAAGCAGGTGCTGATCCAGAGGCTCAGTCCACAGTGTTTTCCACTGACCCCTAGGATGATAAAAACACTGTAATAAAAGAACTCTTCTACTTGATTCTGATTTGGGGGGAAAGGGCACCGGGTGTGAGGGTAACCTTGATCAAAGAATATAGTGGTCTCTGTTAGTTACAAGAGTTTAATGAAGGAAAGAACTTGATATTCTTCTCTGAGCTCTACCAGTTACTGAAAGGAAAAGCTGGTGCTGGGTAGCCCTCCACACCACTGACTGATGAATTTCAGCACATCCTGGCACACTGGGCTGTGGGAGGTCTGTAAGCAAACAAAGAACATCCGAGGAACATCAGTGCTGAGAAAAACATTCTTGCTGTAAAGAAATCAGCTCCATCAGTATGGGCAGCAGGGTTCAGGGTCTGCACCTGCCTTCTTGACTAGCCCACCTGCCCTCCCTAGCAGTTTGTTGTTGTTTTTTCAGTGCTACTCCCCCTGCCCCATCCTTCAAGTCTCCCGCTCTAACCTTGATAGCCATAAGGAACTTATTCCAGTTGTCCTTGTTAGCTGCCTTCCCTGGCCGCTTAAATTCAATTTTGTTCCTCAGAATGGGGTATCCTGTGGGGGAAGTAAAAAGGGAGGGGACCTGGGGTTTGAGAGGGAAAACAAAGCAATTTAGGGGTAGGGATGTTTTTGTCTTCTGCATCATTTACTGAATGGTGGTAAAATAGTTTCTTAATCCTGCTGTTTTCCCCTCCTTTCTATCTACCACAGAATATGGGGTGCTGTGGGGTTATGTACCTGTAATGAGGCACGGCAGTGCCCGAACTCCAGTGCTCGCTGCCACCAGGGAAGCCTCATAGGCACCACGCTCATCCCGAGGTAGAACTTGCTCTAGTCGCTGGTCCATTGAGACTGTGAGCACCCAGTCTCGAACCTCTTCTCTCTGAGCCTCCTGGGAAAGACACAGGGAGCACAGCTTCACACAGGGCAGGTCTGGGCCCATGGTGGGAGGTCCAGTGGGGGGTTTGCTAAGCCCATCCTTTCACCAATAAGTGGTCCTCCTTGAATTGAGGGTCACAATCACATCTTTTAGCTTTTTCCTCTGCTTCTACTTTCACTGAAGGAACAGTGAGGACTGAACCCTTTCCAAAGATGTGCTTGACTGATGGCTGGTACAAAGGGTTGGGAGAACCATCCTAAAGTGTCCTCCCTTCTCAATGCACTCACACTAGTGAGCCTCCCATTCTCCAATCCTGTGTCCTTACCAGTATGTGCTGCTTGGCTGGTAGTGGCACCTCAAAGGGAATGTCTGTATCCTGAAAGTCAGAGTGGTCAAGGGCATCCAGAGTCCCTTCCTCGATTGCCTGTGTTAGAGTGAGCAGCCATGAGATAGGCACAGCTTGTGACAGGCAAAACCTCCCAACCTCTGGGCACAGCCTCCCTACTCACATCAGTCAGATCCAAAAAGCGGTTGAGGAAGATGAATGCCATGTTCTCCCAGCCAACTGCCTGCAACGGAGAAAAGGTGCAAGTGGGAGTGAGCATCTGGGCTTGAATGTTGCTTCTCCAGGATGCAGGGGGAAGAATCCATAAAGACACAGGAAACTGATATCTTCCGTAACATCAGCCCCACACTTAGCTTTGCTCTACCTGAGCAGATGGGATAGTCTACCTTCCGACTTTTGATTTCCTTATCCCCTCAACCCCACCCTTCTTTGTCCCAGCTTACCTTGGCAGCAATGCCTGCTTCATAGAAGGCTTTGTCTGCAGGTAGTAGCTGGGTGTGACGTAAAAGTGAAACAGAAAGCTTGGCAGCCACAGTTTCCTGTGGATTCAAGTCAAAGCATTGTGATTCTGGCATTTCAGTGACTGAGCTACCGGACCGATGATCCTATGACTGAGGCAGCCCCAGAACCAGAGAACCAACATCAGTGTTAAACTACTCTGCGTCTCAAGCCATTCTCGGTCTTAGTTATTTTCATCTGCACAGAACTGGGCATAGAGTGTTTCTAAATTTCATTTCACTTCTAGAATTCTATCATTCAAGTACATGAAATAATGATACAGTGTACTATTGTGAATAAGGCAAAGGCATATGTATAAGAGGTCAGTACAGAAATCATGGGATTTGAATGTTTAAGCATAAGGAGGCTGGAGCTGTGTGGGCACAGAGCCCTAAGAAGGTCAAAGGAGGCAGGAAGAAAACCATCTCAGCAAGGGTTAAAGATGTATTTAAACAGAAGAGAAGCTAGGAGAGAAGTGGGCCAAGCTTGAGAATCCAGAACTTGAATTCATTCAACTTCATACATTTGAAGATGCGTCCATAGGACTGAGTGCCCCCCCCCCCCATCTCACCAGCTGTTTCACACTCTGGGCAGCAGAGCGAGTGGCATAGTAATGAGCGATCAGCAGCATTGTCTCAAACTCCTCATGGGCTGGAGAGTTTGCCTCACTGGACTTCACCAGGTTTTCACACTAGAGCAGGCAGAGAGAGCATAGCCTGGGTCAGGGGTCAGAGGGGTAACCAGGGCCACAGAGTGGTCAACTGATGGCCACCTGGACAGAGGAGGGTACAGTACATCAGAGGGAAAAGATATATGTGCGTGAAAGAAGAGACGAGGACAGAGACAGGAGGAGGAGCCTTATCACTCTCGTCGACCCGACTTCCTCACCAGGTTGAAGAGGACATCCCGAAGGTCAGCCCAATTGTGGTAGGCCTCAGCACTGTTGGTCCCAGGTGAGCTCACCATGTCAGCGAAGATCCTTTTGTAGATGTTGAAGTTCTGAAGGTAGAGGGGCAAGAAGAGCTCAGTGAGAAGGAGACAGCTAGAGGAGAAAGTGGAAGTGGGGTCAAAGAGAGGAAGTCAGGCTGTAAATGTGTGTGTGGAAGAGCTAGGGGACAATGATGGAGAACATTTTTATTATTTTTTAGGGAAGAGAATGAAGAAGAATAAGAAAATAACTATTTCTTACTGACTGCGCTCTGTGACTGGACAGATGTGTGAATGCGAATGCATAGTCCCAGTGTGAATGGGCTAATACTCCAGAGAGCTGTGATGCTCAGATAGGAGAGCGGTGTTCATTCATTCACTGGGGAAGTTAAGGCCCTAGAGGTGTGTGCAAGATTCAGTTCTGAAATACTGTTCCCTGTGTGTTGGCTAAGAGCTTGGGAGGTTGGTGTTTCTTCAGTGGGTACATCCTCCAGAGAGGCCATGTACATTTGGAGGAGACTGGATGGGGTCTCTGGGCATGACACTGATCAACGAATCCTTAACAAAGACAGTTCCTATTGGGAGGGTGGTTCTGGAGGAGAAGGAAATACTTTCCTTGAGGAAACATTCATTCCAAGGAGCAAGCTGGTACCTGTGGATTAGCAGGGGCTCCATGCTGCACATACAGGGCCAGTGCCTGGGCACAGCCACCCTCTCGGATCAGGTGAGTTGCATACAAAGCCACGTACTTGTGTAGAATCTTGTAGTTCTGTTCCAGGAGTGGAGGAAAAGCATGGGGGACGTTGGGATCAGTAAGACCAGGCAGTGAAGGTGGGTGGTGACCCGAGGTTGTGGCTTTGTTTAGGAGGCAAAGGGCATACACAAGCCAGGGCAAGCTTCTGACCCCAATTTCAGAGGGTGGAAGACTAAGTTCTCTGATGCTGATTAGGCATCTTTAGGGTTTGGGCTTTAGAGGAAGTAAGAGAGAGCGAGCTTTGGGGCAGGTGGGGCCTCAAGGGAACATGTACAGAAGAGCTAGAGGCGGAGGAAGACAGCAGTACCTGCTTGGTAGCTGTTTCAATGCACTTGTCCCACTGGCCCTGCTCCACGTACAGGTCCAAAGCAGCCACCACATCCACACCCACCAGCTGTGGATCAGTGGAAGACAGGAGAGAGGTGATGTGAAGGGGAGAAGAGGTAGAGAACCTCTCGAGTCTCTGGGTGTCTGCTGCCTCCTGCTAACTCCACAAGCCTCACCGAGTCCACTTTGCCCTGGTTCTTGAGGAAATCTTTATAATGCTGGTCCACGTAGTCTTCATACCTGTGAAGATATGCAGAGATCTCACACTTCATGGTCCCAGGATGGTCTCATGGTTACACCCTTCTCATGAGAACTTTCCCAGTTTTTACAAAAGGAAGTAAGAGAATTTCCCACAGAGAAGGGGGAATGAGCTTACCGGGGATCTAACTCCTTGGCCACACGCTTGGCCTTGTTCCACTCCTCACCCTCCATGAAAGCATCGATGGCTTCCTTGACGAGATCCAGGTTCAGATAGAGCTCTGCAGCCTTCATGGTAGGAAATCAGGCTAGAGACCATCTTTCCCCTCCACTCCTCTGTGAACTCTTCCCTGTTTCCCCAGACCTGCCTGCCCAGGGGCCCACCTCATACACCTTCCTGGGCATAGATGGCACCATTCCCCCCATCTCTGGAATCTGTCTTTCAGTCCCAACACCCCACTTACTGCATTGTGCTTTCCAATTCCAATCAGCTGGGGTCCTACAGCCCGAACTACTTCCAGACTGCGTTGGGGAGGCAGAAACTTGATGGAGAGTTCGGCTGCCTGAGTGGTTGAACAGATGGAAATGGGTAGGAGAGACAAATATCGCTGGGGGTCCTCAGCTTAATCTGCTTTTTCCCTCCAATTGCCTACTTTCTCTCTTAAACCCTCCCTCACCTTCTACCCTCCCAGGAAAAGCCTGCCTCGTGGCCCACCAGAGCCTTTAACGGACCATCAGAGGACCTATCCAGTACCTCTCAGCTCGTCCTCTTTGAGACAGTCTTTGCTGTCTAAGGTCACTGCATTTGGTCCTGCCACCTTTGCCAGACTGGTTTCTCAAGTTCTTTGTAACAAATAGAATATTGCTAACATGGTATAGGGGAAGAAACCCTAAAAAGTAGGAGCCTAGGATATTTTGTAAATACTTATTGGGCTTTTCTGAGCCTCAGTTTCTTCACCATAAAAGTGATGGTTTGGCCCGGCCAGTGTGGCTCAGTGGTTGAGCGTCAACCCATGCACCAAGAGGTCACCAGTTCGATTCCTGGTCAGGGCACTTGCCCAGGTTGTGGGCCCAACCCCCAGTGGGGAGCATGCAAGAGGCGGCCAATTGATGTTCTCTCTCATCGATGTTTCTCTCTCTCTCTCTCTCTCCTTTCCTCTCTCTAAAATCAATAAAAGAAAAAATAATTAAAACAACAATGAGGTATCACCTCACACCTGTCAGAATGGCCGCCATCAACAAATCATCAAACAACAAGTGTTGGCGAGGGTGTGGAGAAAAGGGGACTCTAGTACACTGCTGGTGGGAATGCAGACTGGTGCAGCCACTGTGGAAAACACTATGGTGTTACCTCAAAAAATTAAAAATTGAACTGCCATTTGACCCAGTGATCCCACTTCTAGGAATATACCCTAAGAAGCCTGAAACACCAATCAGAAAGAATACATGTACCCCCATGTTCATAGCAGCACTATTTACAATAGCTAAGATCTGGAAACAGCCCAAGTGTCCATCAGTGGATGAATGGATAAAAAAGCAGTGGTACATATACACAATGGAGTACTATGCAGCTGTAAGAAAGAAAGATCTCTTATCCTTTTAGACGACATGGAGGAACCTCGAGAGTATTATCCTAAGCGAAACAAGCCAAGCAGAGAAAGACAAATATCACATGATCTCACTTATTTGTGGAATATAATGAACATAACAGTCTGAGGAACAGAGTAGACCCAGAGATGTGGAAGTAGGGTATAGACTGACACCCCTCAGAAGAGGGGGTGGGGGGGAGGGAAGAGATAAACCACAGAACTTAAGCGCATGTATGCATAACTGATGGACATGGACAACAAAGCTGGGGGTGGGGTGGGGGGATGGGGAGGAGGGTGTCAATGGGGAAAAAAAGGAGAAACATCTGTAACAAAAATAAATTAATAAAAAATAAATAAAAGAAAAAATATTTAAAAAAAATAAAATATTAAAAAAAAAGTGATGGTTTGTCTAGACTTGTACCATCCAGAACAGTAGCCACTGGTCACGTTACTGGTCCCAGCTGAGATTTGCTGTAAGCTTAAATGCACACCAGATTTCAAAGACTTAGCATGAAAAAAGAATGTCCAACATCTCAATACATTTTTATATTGATTACATGTTGAAATAACAGTTTAGATATATTGGGTTACATAAAATGTTAAAATTATTTTCACTTATTCGAATGTGGCTACTACAAAATTTTAGATTACATGTGTGACTTGCATTATATTTCTGTTGGACAGTGCTGGTCTAGATCTTAGAGACACCTTCCAACCCTAGAACTCAGTAAGTCTACAAACCCAAGTGTTCTATGAGCTTACTGTTGCCACTGTGATGCTGACGGCCTCACCGGATTTTAATTTCTGCACAGTCTAATTTAGCTATAGACTATGCTAATCGTCCTGGTCTTTCCCCCACTTATTCTTGCCTCTCTTTCTTTTTTTTTTCTTTCATTTTTTTTTTGTTCAGACAGAGTGGGAGGGAGAGAGAGGAAGAGAGAGAGAGAGAAACATCGACGTGAAAGGGACACATCGAGTGGCTGCCACCCGCACGACCAACCAAGGCCGGGGACAAACCAACCGAGGTACATGCCCCTAGCGGGAACCGAACCCGGGTCTCTCTGGACCGCAGGCTGACGCTCTAACTGCTGAGCCAAACCGGCCAGGGCTTGCCTCTCTTTCTTTACCTGCCAAACCCTTCCTGGATGGCTTCCCATCCAGGAAGCCATCCTCTGACTTATCTGAAGAAGGTATAGTCATGCACAGACCCCAGTAAACAATGCCTCAGAGCAAGATACAGGAGATGCTTAATAAATACTTGCTGATTAAAATATGCTAAACTCGCTCTAGCCAGTTTGGCTCAGCGGTTAGAGCGTCGTGGGTTCGATTCTAGTCAAGGGCATGTACCTCGGTTATGGTTTGTCCCTGGCCCTGGTCGGGTTGTACGGGAGGCAACCGATCGATGTGTCTCTCTCACACTGATGTTTCTCCCTCTCTCCCACTCTATCTGATGATAAATAGAAAAATATCCTTGGGTGAGGATTAAAAAAAATATATGCTAAACTCCAAACCAATCATCAGTCCTTCCTTCTACTTCCTTCCCCTCCAACTTCTAGGGGCTATTCAATTATGAGGCCTCAGAAACCTAAGGGAAATTTTGCAAGGGCATCATCCACCAACATTTTATTTAGGGGGTGGTAATGAATCTCATCCCCTTATAACTCCTAGCACCATATTTCTCTGAATCTAAGGCACATCATTGAAACTGTACATGTATCCCAATTTGAAAGACACTAAAATGTGATTATATGTCTTAGAATTGATGATCATTGGCTTGGCTTAATCTGCTAGAGGCTTCTTTTCAGGAGCTGCTGGGTAGAGAAGCCTCTGCTTTCTTTCTTTTTTTAAATGTTTTTATGGATTTTAGAGAGAGAAACATTGATGAGAGAAACATCAATGCAAGAGCAAAATATCGATCAGCTGCCTCCTGCATGCCCGCTAGGGATTGAGCCCACAATCTGGACATGTGCCCTGACTGGGAATCGAACCAGCAACCTCTCGGTGCTCAACCAACTGAGCCACTTGGCCAAGGCGCCTCTGCTTTCTGCATGAACTCCATCTGGCTCCAGCTCCAGGGTCCGGAATTTGCCCTTCCAGCTCTGGTCCCAGGCCTACCTCCTCTCTCATATAGCCTCTCTTACCCTTGTAGCCCACAGAGATCTCAACCTTCTCTGAACTTCACTTTGAATCATGTACTTTAATAGTCATTGAGTGATCACTTCACTCAGATACAATATTAATTAATTGAGCTACATGTTAGTCTAACTTCCCCCAATTTCTGACTGTCAGGGTTCTGTCTTATATCCCCTTTTATAGCCTTCATAAGCTCTGGATCTACTATCTGGCAAGCACTCAATAGACACCTGCTACCTGACTGAAAACAGAAAGATATAGGAGAAAAAAGATGAATGTCTGAGAAGGGCTGCTGGGTGTGAGTGGAGGCCTGTGGAGGCAGAGGCCAGGGAGGGTATGGCAGGCCTCACCTTCATCCAGCACTTCTCCACCAGGCCGCTGCTTCCTGTGTCCCGCACTTTGAGGTAGCAGTCGACTGCACGGCTATACTCTCCAGCCTGCTCCCACTGTCGAGCTTGTTCCACCAGCCCCTCCATGCCCCTGAGAGATGACAGTGCTTGTGCCGAGCAGTGGGGAGGGCAGCCTATCCTGTGCACACTTTATGACCCACCCCCACCCCTGGCCGCATTTCTTGGCCCCTTGGCTTCATACCTGGCCCCCTTCTTGGTAGCTTCCCGCTCATACTCTTCCTGCAGAGCCTCCAGCTGGCCAGGTACATAGTCCTTGCAGATCCGCAGGGCATCGCTCCATAGTCCAGCCTCCTGCTCAGATTTTCAGGTATCAGGAGGGCAAAGGAAGGCATGATAGCTTCCCACTGCTACACATGTGGTATGGCCCACTGATTCCTGGGTCTTTGGATCTCCCTTTTTCTTCCTCTTTCTCTCCTTCCCCTCCCCAATGCTAACCTCCTGATCTTTCTTAGTACTAGAGGTCAGTGTAGTGCTCTGTAGGCTCACATATGCTCTCACCCTCCCCTCATGGCCCTGAATTCGGTGTCCCACCTTATAATAATTGAGGGCCAGCCCTGGTCTCTGGGCCCGAAGCAGCAGTCCTTCTGCTTTCTGAAAGTCCTTCTCCTCCAAGGCGCCCCGGGCCTGCCCTACCAGCACCTCGGCGACACTGTCGGGGTCGTGGGCCTCGGCCACACGCTGAGCAGCCTCCCAGTCCTGGTTATGGACAAACCTGCTCCCAGATGAGGATACAGGAGAGGTTAAGTATAGGATTGAGGCCTCAACAGTGGGAGGCAAACAGCCATGCCACTGAGGGGTCTACAATTTATTGGTACTAGGTTTAGATGAAGGTGAGGATGACAATGAAAGATCCTGGGGCTGGTCTTGGGAGGACAGGATTTAGGAATTTCTGGAGTAACTCACATGAGGACTGCTTCCTTGGGTTTACCAGCCCTGATGAATTCAGCTTCAGCCTCTTCAAATTTACCCTACAGGGAGAGAAAGGCAGCCATACACGATGAGGAGATTGGCATCACAGGCAGCCACGAGACGGGAGGTGTGAACACCTGGCAGCAGTGGGCTAGGGGGTGGAAAGGAGGGCTCTGTGGTCAGGGTCAAAAGCATGGAGAAGGATCACAGCCATACCTCATCCTCCAGGTACATAGCATATTTGAGATGAATCTCAGGGGTTTTGTGCTTGAGGGCCAGCCGAGAGAGTTCAAAAGCAAATTCAAAGGAGCTGAAAGGGAAGGTGCAGATAAGGTTTGCCTACTCAATACTTCCTTTTTATAAGAGGAAAAGGGAAAGCAAGGGCAAGAGAAATCAGAGAAAGGTCAAGAATTGAGGGGAAGGGAAAGGTAAGACAGACAGCTGACGTGAAGCTACAGAGGCAGAGGGCAGTACGGAAAGACGGGCAGGCAGCCCTGTGATGGTCACAGCACTGTCACTGTGGATCTGGACACATCTGGAAATGCCTGTGCTTCCCGAGACCAGCTGAGTGTGGAAGAGTGGGATGGGCAGGAGGGAGGGGAAGGAGGAGTGGGCCCCACAGCACTGCCCACAGGGTAGGAAGGGTTCCTGGTGCTCCCACCACCTCCTCCTGAGCCACATTAGCAGAAAAACAGTCTCTCAAAAACAAGTAAGACTGCCCACCCTCAGTGCTCGGGCTCCACGCAGGGTTACTACTGGCATTTGTAACTCTTACTGAGGAAAAGCTCACTTTGCATTGAACTGAATCACACTTCTGTTACTCAGAAGGAAGTTACTGGCTTAGTGCATTTTAGCTTTAAAACTGTTCTGTCTCCACTTTTATCCTAAGAACAGCCAAAGATTAAACACTGTTCTGAGATCCAGGGAATAGGGGAAGAGTTATTAATTCCTTCTTGTCTCTATCAAGTCCTTCCAAGGATCTCTCCTTACTGCATTTCTTCACTCTGCCTCAGCTTTTAGAAATGCTCTTGAGTTATACATCAGTTTTCTTTTCTATGGAGAGGCTCTGTCTGGAACGGGGCCAGTGGAGAGAAGGCTTAGTGCCTCACCAGTTGTCGGCAGCATGGTCGATAGCAGCCTCCAGAAGTCCCAGCTTATTAAGCAGTCTAACTGCAGCCTCTCCTCCCAGGCTCTTTGCCCACAGATAGGCCACGTGTTTGTGGGCACTAGCTCCTCCGTCAGCCTTGGCCACCTGTAAAGCAAAGCCACTCGGCAATCCTCCAGAGCAGGGATACATGGTCGCTCCCTTCTCATCTCTGACCTGACCTCAGCTTTGACAAGGTCAAGGACCTGGGCTAGAATGACAGAGAGAAGGCTGTTTCAGGGTCTCTGGACCTGTTTACAGTCCAAGGATGGATTTCAGATGGTCTACAAACCCTTAAAATTGCATGAGAAATTCTGTGCACAGGTGTGGACATTTTTCAAAGACACCCACGACCAGTTTAGAATTAGACAGTCACTTGAGAGCGGGAAAGAAGGATGGTTGTACCCCCAGTGTGGCCTGGATTCCTTACCCGGTAGGCCTCTTCCCAAAGCCCATTGGACCGGTACATGTTCACTGTTGCCTTCCATTCCTGGGCCTGGAGGTAGTGATACTCAGCCTCCTGTAGTCGGCCTTCAGCCTCCAGCTCCTGGGGAAAGGTGGGTCAGGATGGAGAGAGGGGCAGATGGAGCTTGTCTGAGGAAGAGATGGGCAGGGACAGAAGGGCTCACCTTGCCCAGATGTAGGTGTGTGTCACTGAGGAGATCTGGGTGGTGCTTCCCTACCAGGCGGATCATATCATCATACAACTTGTGCTTTTTGAACATGGTTATGGCAAGATCAGGCTCTTCCACTGTCACATACAACCTGGGGGTGGGAGATACATCTGGGGCCTCCTAGACCCACACTGCTGCTGCTAGAGTCATCCCTAGGAGGTCTTGTCACTGCCTTCTGAGCAGAGGACACACACTCTCAGACCCCATCCCTCCTTCCAGCCCTGAAGCCCTCTCTCCATCCACACCTCCCCGGGGGCCTCGGCTCACCTTTCAGCCTCACGGTACTTGCCCTGCTTCTCCATCTCCTGCGCCTGGGTGATGTACAGCACTGATACGTCTTCTGGTCTCATGCACTTCATCGCCAGCTGTGCACACAAAGCAGGAGGAACCTCAGGTATCAGTTCCCACGAGAAGCAGAGGGCTGTGCAGAGCAGTCAGCAAAGGGGACTTACGGGGACCTGTTTTCTCAGGAACTCTGCGCTTTCCCGTCAACCACAGGAGTGTGTTTACTGCCACTCTCCTAGTCAGCTCAGGGAATTCCAAGTCCATAAGAAGCAAAGTTAAGAACTATATTCTGCTAAGGCAGGAAGGTCAGAGATGCCCGGTGCTGGGGGCATATGTTCCCATTACCATCCTCCTACTGTACCCGCTGGGTTCTGGGAGCAGGAGCAAGAACACAGCTGCCAGTGTCACTAGGGTGTCAGGAATGGTATTCCAGATTCCCCAGCTCACAAGCCCATCTGCTCTTCAGAACTCCAGGTTTGGGAATATGGGTCTCCATTCATCCTTGCCTTTCCCTGTGGCTAGGGATCAAAGTTACCCGACTGTATTTTGGTACTTTCTCCGCTTTCTTGTAACCCATGGAAATGGGAGATCAGAGACTACGGAGAGTGGTACCATAACCACAAAGGCGGAATTCTCTTGTCTACCATCCCCTTCTCTACCTTGTGGGCCTGCTCCCAGCGGCCAGCCTGGGTGTACATGTCTATCGCATCTTTTGTCCGGTCTCCCTTAATGTAGAGTTCCTCAGCAATCTGTGGTTGAGAGAGGCAGAGGCAAATGGTCAGAGCAAGAGTTAAAGCAGCCCGTGGAAGGAAAGAACAACCCTCAGCCAGGCTGCAGTAGAGCCTGGGATACCACTACTGTACCATAACAGAGGAGAAAGGTGACTGGGTGTCTCAGACCTTCTATCGTTTTGAAGAAACGATCAGCCCAAAACAATGGGAGTTTAAAAGGGCCTCGCCTTTCTGCAATGCAAGGGTTTTTTAAAACTAACTAAGTTGGAATTATTCATGAAGAATCATTTATGCTGGCTCAGAAGGAGGGTCTGTGTCATGTTGGAATGAAACAGGGTCAATAAACCGTTTCTTACCGTTCAGGGTGGTGATGTTGTTGGGCCCCAGAAAGAAGGAATTGGTGAGATGGTCCCCACTTCCTGTTCTGGGTTCTCTCCTTGTTACCCTGTACTGTGCTGCCTCAGGCTGCAGAAAGGGGCTTTCCTCACCTCATACTCCTGCAGAGACGCATAGTGTTGGGCCACTCGAGGATAGTATTTGGACGCAGTGCTCCGGTCCTGCAGATCTAATATATAAATTGCCTTCTTCCACTGGCGGGCACCCAGGGCAGCCTCAATTGCCTTGATGGAGCACCTGGCATAATTGGGAAAGGCATAAATATGTCAGAGGAAAGAGGAAGATGGATGCAGGTAAAGGACACCTCGGGCATACTCCACCCTATGTTTTGAGATCTCTCTTCTAGGCCTTGGCGCCCTTCCTTGCCCCAGCACCTCTCAACTTATAGCCAATCTCCTTTGCACCCCCAGACCATCATACCTGGCTTCAATATAGTGATTAATGGCTGCATCAAGCTGCTTCTGCTGCACCAAGTGGTCCCCCCACGCCTCCTCTAGTCTCACCACCTCCACTGGGAATGCTGATCGGGCCAGCTCCACCGCTGCCAGAGATGGACAGGCATTCGGCTCAGAATTCCAGGGATGGGACTCAGGAAAAGTAAGACAGGGAAATGAAGTGTGGAGAATAGGTGAGAAGTGGAGGAATGGAGAAGTGAAGACAGTCGACCTGAACAGATGCACCAAAATAGGTACTGGGGGACTGTTTGGGCAAGAGTCTACAGCAGTGAAGAATGGGTTGTGGATGGATGGCTAGTACCTTTCATGAAGGCGTTGCCTTTACAGTAGCACTCCAGGGCCCGTTGTGGATTTCGAACCTTCTCAAAAAGATCACCTGCCTGTTAACACATGCTATATTACTACAATGATACCCCTATCACACAAAGAATCAAGTATCAGCCCCAAAGAGAAGAGAATCAGCCACCAGTCAGGGAGGGTTATGCACTCTAAGACTCCTCTGGGGAAGAGACGGCCACTGAGCCCTGGAGATAAGGGGGATAGGAATAGGAAGCCAGCCATACCCTTTCATACAGTTCCCCCTTGATAAGGGCTGTGGTGATGTGTTCTACCAGCTCGGTGTTGGCTAGCAGTTCCTCTCGGGTCAGCACCAGCCGAGCAGCTCTGGCAGGGAGCCCCGCTTTGAGGTAGAGGCTGATGGCCGCTAGCCCATCCCCTTGGCTCTCCTGCAGTTCACCTGCTCGCTCCTCTTGCTGGGTATCCATCAGCCACTGGTAGTAACCCCGGCGCAGCTTCTCCAGGGCAGGGTGCCCCTGGACACACAACAGAGGACTGGGAGTCACATCCCTCCTGCCTGCCCTGCTGCTTCCCGTGCTTCTCCGATCCCATGGTAACAGCAGAAATCCTCCTGGACACTAATGTCCTAACTCCTCACCATGTCAGCTCTCAACTCCAACCCCGTTCCAGTTCCTACAGCCTCCCTGACAAGAGATTTCCGATATTGGTGGAACTGAGTTCTAAGCCACTATGGAGAAGACAGAACCGGTACCTTGGCCTCGGCCACGGCGATGCACTCGTCCCAACGGTGTAGCTCCTGGTACATGTTCATGGCCTCCTCAACAGCGTTCTAGGGGATCCCAGGGAGAGGAAAGAGGGACACCAGGAAGAGATGAGCATCAGAAATCAGCAAGCTGGCCCAGCCGGTGTGACTCAGTGGCTGAGTGTCGACCCATGCACCAAGAGGTCGCTGGTTCGATTCTCAGTCAGGGCACATGCCCAGGTTGTGGGCCCGATCCCCAGTGGGAGGCAGCCAATCTATGTTCTCTCTCATAGATATTTCTATCTCTCTCTACCTCTCCCTTCCTCTCTCTCTAAAATCAATAAAGAAAAAAAATATCAGCAATTTGTCCTCAGCCTGGCTAAGATGCCAGCCCCTGTGGCCTTTACTTATGCACAAGCAGAGGTGGACTTATTGTGAAACTAGAAGCTTAAGCTTCAGGGAATCTTATTTGACAGGCCCCTTTCAAAGCAGTTTTTCTTTCTTTCTTTTTTGTCCTCAGCCGAGGATATGTTAATTGATTTGAGAGAGAGAGGAAGGAAGGAAGAGAAAGAGAGAGAGAAACATCAATGTGAGAAAGAAACATCGATCGGTTGCCTCCTGTATGTGCCCTGACTGGGGATTGAACCAACAACCTAGGTATGTGCCCTGACTGGGAATCAAATCTGCAACCGTTTGGTGTATGGGACAAAACTCCAACCAACTAAGCCACCCAGCCAGGGCCCAAGGCAGTTTTTCTTAAACAGAACTCCTCAAATTGTATATGCTTCAAAGACGGGCTCTGGAGTACAGGGGCGGACAGACGTTTTATGAAAGAGAGTAATTGTAAGGACTAACGCAGAGAAGGAAATTGAGGAGGGAAATTAATGGTATAACCATTTCTATAAGTTCTCTCCAAACCTTTGGAAGCCCAGCTAACCAGTACTCTTTCCTCCCCCGAGTCTGCCTCGTTCTCGCTCCTTTTCCCTCTGCTTTCCTCATCTATCTAGTCCCTCTTCTCCCATTGCCTGTTCCAAGAAGATCATTTCAGCCAGTTTGTAGTTCTTCTCCAGCATGGCTAGACGTGCTCGGACCTGATAAAAGTCTGTTCCTTCTCCACCCTGCGGGGAAAAGGGAAGTTCTGGTTAGTCTGTCGGGCCTGCAAGAGCCATTCTGCCTGTGCAGGCTGAGACAGGAAGGCCAGAGAGGTGTGAAGCTAAAAGACTTGGAAAGCTGAAAAGCTTCATGGGCTTAGAGGCTTGAGGTTTAGCAAGCAATTCCAAAGTGGTCCAACTTGAGGGTGCAGGTGGGGTGGGCAGGGTAAAGGGAAATTAGTGATGGCTGGGAAGCTAGGACTCCTGGAACTGAGGACTAAGAGACATCTCAGCTGGCGAGACTGAATGAATCAGGAGGATAATACTTGCATATTCCCGAGACACTTGATCTGCAATCTCGTTGGTCTCATGCAAGAATCGAGCTTTTGCTACATGGCCCAAAGCAGAAAAACACCTACAACATGGAAACAATAATAGTAAGAGTAATATTATGATAGGATCATCGTCAATTCATTGGCTCAGCAGGTACATACTAAGCATCTACTATGTGCCAGGCACTGTTCTTGTCAGAACTGAAGACACAAAGGGAATAAGACAGATGAGGGCCCTGCTCTCAGGGAACTTACTTTCTGGTGGAAACAAATAATTAGTGAACAAAAAAACAGAGATAATTTGAGAGAATGAAAAAGAAAAGATAATGTGTGCTATTATAGGCAGTAACTGAGGGAACTATTTAAGCTGGAGTCAGAGAAGTCCTGTCTGAGCTGCTGACATCTAAACTGAGACCTGATTATAAGAAAGAGGCAATCATGTAAGATGGGGAAAAATTATTCCAGGCAGAGGGAACAGCTAGTGTAAAGGCCCTGTGGCAGGAGTGAGCTTGGCTTGCTCAAAGGGCTAAAAGCATGCCAGTGCGGCTGGAGACTAATGGGCAAGTAGGTGCCTGGTATGAGAAGGAGCAGAGGCCAAATACTGTAGAGCCTTAGGACATGGCAGAGAGTTTGAGTTTTCTACTAAGTACAATAGTAAGCTACTGGTAGATGCTGAGCAAGTAAATGACAATCTAATTTATGTTTTTTAGAAATTGCCTCAGTGGCTATGCAACACTATAGGTAGGAGATGGTAGTGGCCAGTTCTAGGGTGAAGACAGTAGCATTGGACAAATAAGAGATTCAGCATATGTTTTGAAGACTCCGGATCAGAGTCCCTCGGACCTGCTGATAGTCTAGTTGTGGGGAGAATGGGGGAAAAGGGATCGAGGATGACCCCCTAGCCAAAACAGCTGTAGTTGACATTGACTGAGCACCTATAATCTGTGCTCTCATTTGTTATTCTCACTACCATTACCATTCTTCTTTACCATCCTTCAAGGTTAATTCTCCTTTATCCCCAATTTCATAGGGGAAATTGAGATACCAAGGCTTAGAAAGGTTATATCATCTCTCTAAGGTTACACAAGTTGGTAAATGGAGCCAAGATGTGAACTCTAAGTCTGGAATCCCAGTTTGTCCTATCCACTACACTCCTACACCATACTCAGAATATACACACAAATGCATGGATCGTAGGGCATGGGTGTTAAAAAGTTCGAAGGGGCACCTATTACAAGAAGGGGAAGCAAAGACAATAAAGGACATACTCTTCCAATCTCAGATGGGGGGATGTTTGGGATAACTGTATTATGGAAGGGCTCTGTTGGCATCTGCAGGAGGCAGTGCTTACACTGGGTAGGAGCAGCCCACATGTAAAACACCCACATGGTCAGCCCTTCTCACTGCCGGGCCCCTCAGCCCTACAGTCCCTCTCACCTCTCGGCAATGTGCAGCTGTCTTGCCTCTAGCGCCAGCTTACTCAAGGTTTTCCACATTGCCTCTGTTTCTGGGGTCATTTCCAGAGTCTCCAAGAAGGCTGTTGCCCTGGAGAGGGAAGGAACCAAAGCACAAGGACTGAGTTCAGGGTCAGGAAGACACGGAGGAATATTGGTGATGGGGCAGGGGAGGGGAGGGCCAGGTATATCCTGTTTAGATATGGCCAGTTTTACAACCCAGCCCAGCTCCTCACCGGGTGTAGTTGCCGTCATCAATGGCTGTTCCAAACTCAATAAGGCCCTCATCCAGTGTGTAGGCAACTGTAGTCACACCTTCGGTCACCATCACCTGGGTCTTTCCCCCGCCCCGCTCCAGACCTACAACATCACCCTGTAAAAGTCCAATCCCCCACCACGCCCGAATTCCAAGTTAGTGTTTCCACCAAGTCAACTGCAGAACAGACCTGCCCTCACCCAACCCTCATGCTCATACAACGAGGGAATTACAGTGACCCTTGTTTTCCTAACATTTAATTTCTCTCAAGAAGATAAAATTTCCTTATCTGTGTTATTTTATCCTTGGGTTAAAGTACACTCATAGCTATGATGGCACTAACACCTGCAGGGAAGGTGACAAAATGTGACATCCACTTCTGTTTCCAGCAGTACTATGACTAGATATTCTTACGGATTCTCCCCGTAAAAGACAACTTGAACCTGGCATACTTTTTAATGCATTGCTCAGTTTAACTGAAGAGGTCACCAGGAATGCTTCCTACCCCCTTTTCTACGCTTTCCCCTTAAAAAGAAAAAGAGAGAAAGAGATGGGGGTGGGAGGGAAGGAAAGGAAAGGAAAAGAAAAGGTCAGCAAGCTAAAACCTGAGCAGGAAAATATGGAAGATGAGCAAATGGGAAGAGTACATTAGCTCTGAAGGCAAACACAGTGTCAGGATGGGTCGTCTAACACAGCGGGGAGGCCAAATCTCAGAATCCCTCGTTAAACCCGGGATCCTCTCTTCAGTAATGGGAACAAAAGTGGTACAGGTCACTAACATGCCTGATTCCTGCAGAAGCAAACACAAATCACCTTTGGAGGAAAACATTTTAGGCCCTTGGGATTCCAAAGGATTCACTATGACATGAGCTTATAATCTTAAAAATACCAAAATGCAAGTTAACAAACCACTATAAAGAAGTAAACAATAACTATGAACAACAGTTTTAGACTTCTAAGGATTTCAGATATTAAAAATATCATTTATGAGAAAAGGTTATGGAATATAAAATAATTATGTGTGAAACATGTAAAGACTCAAAAGATGAAATGAAAAATTAAGCAAGGGCCCTGGCCGGTTTGGCCTGCGGTCCAGAGAGACCCAGGTTCGGTTCCCGCTAAGGGCGCGTGCCTTGATTGCAGTTTGTCCCCGACCCCTGGTGGGTCGTGCGGGAGGTAGCCACTCGATGTGTCCCTTTCACGTCGATGTTTCTCTCTCTCTCCCTCTCTTCCTCTCTCTCCCTCCCACTCTATCTGAACAAAAAAGTGGAAAAAAAATGTCCTCCGGTGAGGATAAAAAAATAAAAAATAATAATAATAAAAAAAAATTAAGCAAGGGACAAGAGACTATAAAAAATGGTCAGCAGAATGTGGTAAACAAACAAAAAGCATTATGAAAATTTAATTTTTTTTTTTTTTATCCTCACCTGAGCACATTTTTGCATTTATCT
Organism: Tadarida brasiliensis; assembly: GCA_030848825.1. NCBI lineage: Eukaryota > Metazoa > Chordata > Mammalia > Chiroptera > Molossidae > Tadarida > Tadarida brasiliensis. Next base: position 62,243,306 of record CM061270.1, on the reverse strand, counting down.
TCAGATAGAGCGGGAGGGAGAGAGGGAGGAAGAGAGAGAGAAACATCAACGTGAGAGAGACACATCGAGTGTTTGCCACCCACACGACCCCAACTGGGGCTGGGGACAAACTGCAACCGAGGTACATGCCCTTAGTAGGAACCGAACCCGGGACTCTCTAGTCCACGGGCCGATGCTCTAACCGCTAAGCCAAACCGGCCAGGGCATGAAAATTTAATTTTTAAAGTAAAAAATTGAATGGATGGTTTAAATAGCAGATTAGACAATGATGAAAACTAATTAGTAACCTGAAAGTTGTACCTAAAGAAATTATCCAGAATGTAGCATGGAGCAAGAAGGAGAAAGAAAGGAAATATGAAAGAGAAGTTAAAAAGGAATAAAAGACAAGACAAGAAATCTAACATATGCCTAATTAGAATTCTGACGGAGAGACCAGAGAATGAAAGAGAAGCAGCAATGTTAGAAGGATAATGGCTGAAGAATTTCCAAGACTGGATGAAAATATGTGTACTCACAAATATAAGAAGCACAATATATAACAAGCAGGATAAATAAAGGAAATTTATATTGCGACACATTGTAGTGAAACTTCAAAACACCTAAGAAAAAGATTTTTATTTTGATTTTATTTAAAAAAATATTTTCTCTTTATTGATTTTAGAGAGAGTCAGAGAGAGAGAGAGAAACATCAATGAGAGAGAACAATGATTGGCTGCCTCCTGCATGCTCCCCACTGGGGATCTGGCCCACAGCCTGGGCATGTGCCCTGACCGGGAATTGAACTGATGACCTGTTGGTGGATGGGTCGATGCTCAACCACTGAGCCACACCGGCCGGGCAACAAAAGAATTTTTATTTATTTATTTTTAATCCTCACCTGAGGACATTTTTGCATTTATTTTCAGATAGAGTGGGAGGGAGAGAGGGGGGAAGAGAGAGAGAGAGAGACCCAATCAGGGGGCCGGGGACAAACTGAAACCGAGGTACGTGCCCTTAGCGAGAACCGAACCCGGGACTCTCTGGTCCGTGAGCTGACGCTCTAACCGCTGAGCCAAACCAGCCAGGGCAAGAAAAGGATTTTTAAAAGCAACCAGAGAGGTCCGGCTGGTGTGGTTCAGTGGTTGAATGTCAACCCATGCATCAAGAGGTCTCTGGTTCAATTCCCGGTCAGGGCAAATGCCCAGGCTGTGGGCCAGATCCCCAGTGGGGGGCATGCAGGAGGTAGCCAATCTATGTTCTCTCTCATTGATGTTTCTATCTCTCTCTCACTCTCCCTTCCTCTCTCTCTAAAATCAATAAAGAAAAATAAATAAAAGCAACCAGAGAGAAAAGGCAGATCACTTATACAAAAAGGGCTGTTAAATTTCTCAGAACAAAGGAAGTCAATTAATGGGATAATATTTGCAAAAGGCTAACTGTCAAGCTAGAACTGGGCACTGAGTCCAATTATCTTTCAAAAACAAAGGCTAAATAAAAACATTTTCAGATAATCAAAAACAAAGGGTTTATCATCAAAAGACCTTCCTTCGAGAGGAAAAATAACTCTGGAGGAAAGATCCGCAATGCAAAAAGACAAGGCGAACAAAGAAACTGGCACCATGATGGTGAATCTAAACAAACTGTCCTATAAAATAATGTCTAACTTTGGGGATAATAAAAGAGAACTAAAATACTGGACAACAATGGCAAAGGGGAAGTAATTGAAGTTAACAAAGGTCCTTTTAATGTCCTTGTATTGTTTGCAGGGGAGTGGGGATTAGATGATTAACTTTAGACTTTGTTAATTTAAGTACATGGTAAATTTTCAAGAGTAATCACTATAGAAATACAGTGTATAACCCCCAAAGCAAAAAAAGTGAAAAAAGGGTGTTTAAAAAGGACAAAACAAACCAAAAAACCGCAACCTTAATCAGTTTAAAATGAGGCAAGAAAGACCCGGCTGGTGTGGCTCAGTGGTTGAGCGTTGACCCATGCACCAAGTGGTCGCTGGTTTGATTCTTGGTCAGGGCACATGCCCAGGTTGTGGGCCAAATCCCCAGTGAGGGGCATGCAGGAGATGGCCAATCAATGTTCTCTCTCACCGATATTTCTCTCTCTCTCTCGCCCTCTTCCTTCCTCTCTCTCTAAAGTCAATAAAGAAAAAATTTTTTTAAATAAATAAATAATTAGGCAAGAAAGGAGAAAAAAGAGATATAGAAAAAGAACAAAAAGAAAGTATCAAGTACTCTATTCACACCCACACCAGTCATCCTGGCCTGGCACAGGGGCCTCTCTTCTGTTTTCATAGGCTCCTCCTAGATTTTGGAAGATTAATTGCGTGTGTATGATAGAAGAGAGGATAGAAGAGAGGGTCTGATCTCCAGTCTGAGATAAAAGAAACTGGAACTCTGAATGGCTCATAGCAGAATCAGCACACAAGGAAATGAGGTAAGAACTGCCCCTCTAGTGGGGGTCTTCCAGCCTGGGAGAACTCCTTATGACTTGGTGCATCCCCAGGGCCACTGTAATAGAGACCCATACTCCAAGGGTCTAATATAATGTCAGGAATCTGAACAAGAATGGTTCTGGGGCCTGGTCCACTGTGGGGAAAGAGTCTAAGCTTTGCTTATCAATTCCAACACAGAGATTATGGGTGGTGGGCAGAGAAAACCAAGTAACCTTCAGAGCCTCCTTAGTGCTCTAATTAATCAGCCTGACACTATGTCTGAGGTGCCTTGGTGTCAACATACCCTTATGGAGGACATGGTGACCCTCTCAGGTGCCTCAATGTTGTACCACACACACAAGCTGTTTCGGTTCTGAGCTACCAGCACATCACTTCCTGGGACCCACTGCACGTAGGAGCAGAAGTTGAGGATCATTGTCTTAGAGCAGCTTTCAATATCATATAGATGCAGCTGAGGAAGGAAGGGATAGAGAGCACAATTAGAAGGGGATATGCGGTGTCTTTGGGTCTTGACCATTTCCCTAATGGTGAAATGTGGTGAGCTAACTCACCAGTCAGGTACATGCTGAATTTCAAAGCTTACTGACCTGCAACCCTTGAAGTTTATGTTGAGTTGGCATATTCTGACTCTGGCTAAATAAGAGATGACCTATAGAGTAAAGATCTATATCCTAGGAATTTAAGTTAGGTGAAGGTCAATCTTTTGTTCTTAGAATAACTGGGCCAGAGTTACCAGCCTAGATTACAAAAGGAAGGCCACCAGACAAATTAAATGGTCTGGAAATTTGTGATGTGGCTTTCACATAAAAATGAAAAATCACCAGATAGTCTCTTTGCCCCTGAGATTGAACTCTGGTGATACCATACTGAAGTCAGAATCAATAAGGAGCTGGGAGGAGACTGTCTTCAAGCCAGCTGCAATGCTGTCAGACAAGTGTAGCCGAAGAGCACTAGAACAGCAGGTGTAGGTAAAGGTCAGCTAGGCACAAGGAAGAGGAATGCAGGGGTAAGGAAGTTTCACAAGGGCACAGACTTGTGAATAGCAAGAGAGAAACCAACTCTCAAATTCCCCTATTGGCCCTGGCCCGTGTGATTCAGTTGGCTGAGCACAGTCCTGTGCATTGCCAGTTAGATTCCTGGTCAGGGCACATGCCTAGGCTTCGGGCTTGATCCCCAGTAGGGGGCGTGCAGGAGGCAGCGAAGCCTCTCTCGTCCTCTAAAAATCAATTTTAAAAAATCTAAAAAAAACAAAAATAAATTCCCCTATTGACTTTGGTGCCACCATGATACAACCTCCTTAAGGGTAATAAAGGATGGGTTGTGATAGCAGATACGAAGAATGTTGATTCTTCTGGGCCTTGTACTATGCTAATGGCATAGCACCAAGAAATTATGTCCCATCCTGCTCCCCACAATCCCTGGTAGCAGCAACACCACATCTTCTATGGACCAGTCAATGGCTAAGGCCTTAGTAACCCTTCTCACACGAAGTTTCCGGTCCCTGAAGAGAAGCTTGTGCCCAGTCTCATTAAGTTCCAGCCAATCCACACGGCTCTCATGGCTGATGGTGCCAATGTTGTAGCCACCAATCAGATCCACTAGAGAGTAAAGGAAACAAGATTAAGGAGAGACATTCCACATAAACATATACAGGGCATGAGGCACCGTGCAAAAGTCTGGCCTTACAATCATAGGTTGGGCTTTAAGAATGTTACATCAGTCTAGAATATGTCCTGAGGAATGCAAATGGCAACATAAGTTTGCCAAGATGCTTAAGATAATGAGTTTCTTTGAAAATTGTCAAGGTTTTGTTTAACTCTGTAGTTAATTCAAAATGTCCAGACCCATAAAAAAATGTGATTTCTTTCTGGCACTCTTGAAGTTGTCTCATAGTAGATCAGAACTACGGTGCAACTGGCCTCTAGTACTCACGAGTTCCTCAGGAGGGCAGTGCTGAGCACATTAAGGATGCGCCCCCAGTTACAGCACACCCGTGACAGAAAGCTGATGAATAGAATGACCTTGATGATCAGATTTGCTCCAAGGAGTTACTGCACATTTGAGTGCCTATGATGTAAGAGCCCTAAGGGGCAAACAGTGGTGGGTGAAGGCACAGAAACAAAAGTGGAGGAACCTCTGACTAAAGCTAGGCTGGTCAGGACAGAGATGAATATTTTAGCTTGGTCTCAATCTTGTAAATATAAGAAACAATCACGCTTAGAACAGACCACCCTGGGATTCCTAGGGTGCTCTCAGGGAGTCTCTTGAACAAAGCCCATTCACAACTCTTATTGATATACATTATTAACAAGAAATGTACCTGGCTTTGTTATATATGTTGAAGCTAAAGACCAAATGCCAGCTAATATCTACAACAGGGAAGATCAACTTAAAAATAAATTTTCCTTTAATTAAGGAGCAAAAATGATAAAGCCATGTTTTAATGCCCCAATTATAAGTAGAGTCATAGAATGTTAGAGCTTTGGGGACTCTATTTTACACACACTGAAGATGAGACCTAAAGAGTGAGGTGACTTGCCCTGGCTGGTTCGGCTCGGCAGTTAGAGCATCGGCCCATGGACCAAAGAGTCACGGGTTCGATTCCGGTCAAGGGCAAGTACCCCAGTTGTGCTTCATCCCTGGCCCTGGTCAGGGTCATGCGGGAGGCAACCAGTCAATGTGTGTCTCTCACATCGAGGTTTCTCTCTCTCTCCTCCTCCCTCCCACTCTATCTGACGATAAACAGAAAAATATCCTCGGTTGAGGATTAAAAAAAAAAAAAAGAGTGAGGTGACTTTTCCAAAGTCTCATAGCTCATTATTGCCACTAGAACTTAGGCCCCTGGACTATATTATTATTTCCATTATAGATACTTAACATTTCTGAGCTCAGCAATATGATGTGAAATATAAAATTCATGAAATGTAAAAATATCTTAAGAACAGACCCATATGTATATAGAAACTTGATTTATGAGAGAGAACATGAACAAATTAGTGGAGAAGAATGGACTTTCAATAAATGGTTAAACATATGGAAAAAAAATAAAATTAGATACCAACCCACATTCTGAAAAAAAAATAAATTCCAGGTGAGAAGCAAAATTTTTAAATGTTAAAATATAGGAGGGAGTAAGGAAGAATTTCTTAAATAAGACCTCAAAAAACACAAACTATTTCTTAAAAAGTGAGGCAATAGTCATTAAAATTTTAAATGTCTGGCCCTGGCCAGTTTGGGTGTCAGCCTGCAGACTGAAGGGTTATGAGTTCGATTCCCAGTCAAGGGCACATACCTGGGTTGTGGGTTAGATCCCTAGGCCCAGTTGGGGTCGTGCAGGAGGCAACCAATTGATGTGTCTCTCTCAGATCGATGTTACTCTCTCTCTCCCTCCCTCCCTTCCACTATCTCTAAAAAAATCAATGGAAAAATATCTTTGGGTGAGGATGAACAACAATAAAAAAAGTCTGAACCTGAAAAGACACTGAGAAGGAGAGAAAAGGCAAGCCACAGGCTGAGATCAAATACTCGCAATGCAAATAACCATCAAAGGCTATAAATGTACACACACAGAACTACTTCAAGTCAATTAAAAAAAGACAATCTGATTTTGAAAATAGTCCAGGAAAATGATCTGGCAATTCACAGAAGAAGAAATCCAAACAGCCAATAAACAAATGAACAACAACAAAAATACAATGAGATCTGATTGAGCCAAATTATGAAGTCAGGCAATTTCAAGTATTGGAAAGCATGTGGAAGAATGGGAACTCTAACTGCTGGTAGGAGTGTAAACTGGTACAATCTCTTTGGAGAGGAACTTGGAAATATTTAAAAAAACATTTTTTTTTTCTTTATTGATCTTTAGAGAGAGAGGAAGGGAGAGAGATAGAAACATCGATGAGAGAGAACATCAATTGGCTGCCTCCAGCATGCCCTGACTGGGGATTTGGCCCACAACCTGGGCATGTGCCCTGACCAAGAATCGAACCAGCGACCTCTTGGTGCATGGGTTGATGCTCAACCACTGAGCCACAGCGGCCAGGCGCAACTTGGAAATGTTTAGTGAAATTAAAGGTGTACTCTTCTATGATTCAGTGATTCCATTCTAGGTATAAGTCTTAGTGAACTGAAACACTGTAACAGTGAAAAACCATCAACTTAAGTGTCCATCAGTAAGAGAAGAGATAAAAGATCCAAGGTAAATATACTGACACATTAGGATTTGACAGACTGGGTATGGATACACAAGTCATAATAATATTAGTATTATTAATAGCTAACATTTATTAAATACTTATATGCATCAAGTACAGTCTAAGTGCTTTTCATATGAGGTAAGTGCTATTTTTATTCCCATTTTGGGGATGAGCAAACTGAGATACAGAAAGGTGAAGTAACTTGCCTAAGACCACACAGGTACTAGTAGAGAGGTGGAGAGGTTTGAATCCAGAGCCCTGTTCTCTACAACTACACTATATAGGTATGTTATTCTCTATACTGCTTAAAGAATACTATGCTATTCTCTATACTTTTTTTCCCTATGCTTAAAACATTTCATGATAAAAATGCACAATTGATAAAATAAGATTTATAAATGCAAACCAGTGAAATGCAAATAAGTTTCTCATCACTAGTTATTAATGACAAAATATACAGAAAATAAGGCCCTTTCCCGTTCTAAGAGTCTATGATTCTATGAAGTCTAAACAGGAAAATTTATAAATTTGTTAATGATTCTTCTCTATAATTTATAATTTTTCAGACCTAAGATATATATCTAGAGAACATGAATAATTATATGGACAGGCCTATATATGTACCAATGTATCTATATCTAGAAATCTAGATACAGACATGCACATATGGATTTGAACATTTCAGGTATCCACTGCAGAGTGGGGTCACAAATTTACCTCTCGGATTCCTGGATCCTCCGCTGCACACAATCCTGTGATATGGAAGTGTACCATAAACATCTAGTTTGTTATTAAAGTTATGAGAGAGTCTTACCTATAGCAATAGTCTTAATATCAACAAGATAAGCCAATTTCTTATTCTCTTCCATTCCTCGCTGACACCTTTCATTAATACGGACACTGAAACATGAAGGCGAGATAAGGCAAAATGGGCTTAGGCAGTTGGGATGTTAATCAAGGGCTCAAGTACCATATGGGATGAAGTTTGAAGGTTAATCTGAGGACACAGGAGAAGTCAAAAAGGAATTCTTTTGAGTTTCAAATTTTTAGAGAACCTTGTGGGATTACCTGATGAGGTGGGGGTTCATGAATTCAGTACGTACAGAACCCAGGGTATCATTACTCCCATATTCTACCAGGGTTAGCTCTCCAGCATTGAAGATCATGCATACCTGGGGATGAATGGAATTGTTATATGGTGGAAAGTTTGCATGAAGAAAGAGAAAACAGTAAAGGGAGGTGTACTGTCAGTTCAAAGTGACTCCCACTTTTTCTCTGTTCCTCTGCCTATTTCACCCTCTGCCTTTCTTTATCTGCTGTCTTCTCAACCCATTGCCACTTGCCATCCTCCTAACACAGGAGTTGGAAGGAGGCTTATCAAGATGATAATAAGCTCTACTCACATTTTCATTTTCAAAGAAATACTTCTCATTGCCACCAGATCCCTGCCAAGCTACCTGTAAAGGGAAGAGAAGACAGGGAACAATTGGATAACTATCCAAAGCAATGCTGAAAGAATGAAAGGGTGGGAGGCAGAGAAATCGAGTCTGGGGAGGCTTTGACATTGCACAAAAGAGGTGCTATGTCAGATTTTGCCCTGGTCCCTATGTTTCTGAGAGTTGGCATAGAAACAGTCTAACAGTGGTGATTCGTACTCCAGGACTCTAAACCTCCTGGGCCTCATTCCCTGACACTAGATCCCCAATACCAGAATGTTAGAGCTTCCTGTGGAGATCTTCCCCCTAGGGACCCTGGCTCCCCCAAAGTAGCAACTCAAGAAGCCCCCTTCCCCACCCCACCCCCACTCCATTTTGGTTCCTACCTCACTAAGGCGATTAGTGTTCAGGTCCCCCAGCAGCAGCGTATCTGATGTGTGGGCTACCAGGTAACGTTCCTTTCCCAGGATTTTCACTTCTTCCACCTCATCGCCATAGTGTGACGTGAGTACCACTCGGGTCCCCGTTGATAGGTTCTTCACAATCACCTTGGTAGGGGACAAGGCTGAGCTCCCTAGGCTTCCCCAACCCAAAAGAGGGGTGAACATGCTGTGCCCTTTGCCCACCTCCACAGTGCTAAACAAAGCTGATATCTTGTTTCCTCACCTGGCCTAGGACACTGTTGGTAATAAGAACACCTCATTTACACAGTGCTTTACTATTTATGAAATGCTTTCATATATTATCTCTTTTGATGCTTATAATACATATGATACCATTGGATAAAACCAATCACTCTCCCTATGTTCCCACAGCTCTTTTATAACCTTTAGGATAACTTTTACCACTGTTACTATATTATTTTTTGATGTCTATGCCTTTGCTGGAATGATCTTCTCGATTAAGGTATAGTGTGTTACAGATAATTATCTTTGAATTCTCAATGACTAACAGTGCTGACACATAGAGAAAGGATAAATGTTTCTGGAGAAAATGAAAGAATGAAGGAATCAAATAATAAATGAAAGAAAAAGGGAAGATAATGGCAGAGAAAAGAAAAAAGTGGGCTAAGTAACTAAGAAATTAACTTGCAACATCAAAGAGTTCAGAGGCCCTAAAACAACAGAATTCACCCTTGTAATCCTACTTATCAACTTCACCAGCTGACATCGTATAGGCAGTGAAGTTTCAAACCAGGAAGAAGTAAGTGGCAATCTCCATACCTCTGAAGCCTGGTGTTTAAACCTTTTCTTATAACGAGCTGGAAGAACCATTTCAGCAAAGTTGCCAGAGAGTTTCCCTAACACAATCTGTTCCCCAGAAAAATTCAGAGGTTAAATTTGACCCTGTGGCTGTGGCCAGAAGGCAGGGAAGTATTCCAAGGATGAGTGAGCCATGGCAAGATCTTGGTGTGGCAGGCTTTGAGCAGCTTACCTGGCTAGGTCCCACATATGTCAACTCAAACTTGTTCTTATAGATGCTCCGTCGGAGGCAGCAGTCAAACTGTTCCACCCCACCACAGAGTGTGCCCTAGGAAGGAAAGCGACAGCAGAAAGGGTAACTAACACACATGGTACTCAGGCATGGGAAGGTATCTAGAGACATCTTCAAAACTTAGGCTCTAGAATTTAGAGAAGAGCTGGTAGTTTTTGGAAGTACCAGCAGGAAAAGAGGTGGCAAACTGAAGACTCAAGGGCATAGTGATGGGATATAAGGGTGAAACCAGCCCCACCTATACCACTCTGTATCCCTTTTGGTTTCCAATAAAGTATGCATTTCTCTTTCCTGTCTGTAACGTCAGATTTTTAGGCTGGGGTCAAAAGGGAGATTCTCTAGTGTCAGGAGAGAGTGCTTTAGAACAAAGTAGGATTTTTCCTAGTTTGGAGAACACCACCAATACAGGAAGGGGTTAACTAGTAACATACCACACAGAGTCGTGAGCCATCCCGCTTCCAGGCCAAGGCAGTGACTGTGTATAAGTTGGCAATCTCCTTGGGCTTTGCCTCTTCCCAGATGCTTCTTCGAGGGCTCCAGTTGAGTACCCGAAGTCTGAAATAAAGTATGAAGTTTTTAGAAGAGATGGAGGATGAGAAAAAGAGTGAAAGTGGGTTGGTATCTGAAGGAAATTAGTCTTGCTAAATCAGAGAAGGAAATAAAAACGAACAGACAAGCTAGGGAATCTAGTAGGAGAGGACAAAAAGGTTCCAAGGAAGTGAGTTGGGAAAATCAGGTCCAAAGTAAAATGGAGTAGCCCTGGCCAGTTTGGCTCAGCAGTTAGAGCGTCGGCCCGTGATCCAGAGAGACCCAGGTTCGGTTCCTGCTAAGGGCACGTACCTCAGTTGCAGTTTGTCCCCGGCCCCGGTTTCGGGTCGTGTGGGTGGCAACCACTCAATGTGTTTCTCTCACATCGATGTTTCTCTCTCTCTCTTCTTCTCTCCCTCTCACTCTACCTGAAGATGAATGCAAAAGTGTCCTCGGGTGAGGATTAAAAAAAAAAAAAAATCAACAAAGTAAAATGGAGTAAGAGTGATGGGAGTGGAGAAAACAAAAGGAGGTATGGCTGGTAAGAAAAATGAACTGTTAGCAGTAGAGAAATATGGGGGGGAAAGAGAGAAATGATAGTCACAGAAGAATAAAAGGAACAGGAAGAGTCATATACGAGATTGAAGGGGATAGAAAGACAGGATGGACAAAGCTGTGGTTAAAAGCACTCCAAGAAAGTGATAGGACCCAGACCCTAGCTGTTATCTACTGTTCCACCATTCATTCATGCATTCATAAAAAATTTGAGCATATATTATGTACTAGATGCTAACCTAGGCACTGGAGAGAGAAAAAACGAATAATAGGCTCTGTTCTCAAGGGCTTTTCGATTTAACCAGATAGATACAAACTTCGAAGTATAATATAATGTGATAAACACGAAGCCAGTGGTCTAAAAAGAAAGTGGAGATAAATTCCACAGTGGAATCCCAGGGAGAGGCATAGAGACATAACAGAGCATGTGCATTTTGGAACTGCCAGTGTGCCAATGGAAGGAGCAAAAGAGGAAAGTGCATAAATTAAAACCTGAGAATCTCTTTCAACATACACTTGATTCCGATCCAGTCTTCCACTCTGGTTGAGAATAACTGGACTAAGGCCAAGAGTATATACAGGGAAAGTAGGCAGAAGATGCAACTGGAAGGGGACCCACCTGTCATAACTTCCCAGCACAACAGATTGGCCCCCGGGACTTGCTGCAGCTGTGGTAAACTCCCGCTCCTGAGGGTCACGGCTATAATCAAAAGTTTGTAGCACGTGGCCTTCCTTTCCATAGGCCACAATCTTCCGATCACAGCCTGCAGCCACGATGCTGTTGGTAGCCCAAGCCAAGGCATAGGGTGGGCACGGATGGGTAACCAACTTCCCCTAAGACAGAAGTAGACGGGGAGGAGGGGATCAATGGGGGGGGAAAGGGGGAACATCTGCAATACTTACAACAATAAAGATTTTTTAAAAAGATAGAAGTAGAGATTTCCAGTCACTCTGACTCTGAGGACTCCATCCTGGAAATTTCTCATTCAAAGCACCAGACACATTCACTCTGGTCATCTTACTCTGCAGAAATCTTTCTCCCAGAACATCCTAATCCTGAAGACTTCATATACTGTCTTTCTATCTTATGCTCACACACATATACATATGACTAATACACAATTACTGACCTTGTGTTCAAGAGGAAACCTCAAAATACTTATGTGTTGGGAGATATTTTCTATGTACCTAATAAGGACCCCCAAAGGGAGATGTCCTACACATTAACCAACCACAGGAAGTTATGGCTCCTTTTTTATTTTTAGGATGGATACATTTAATTATTACACAAGTAATTCTTAATGTAAATGATTCAAACTAAAGAGAATTAGAGTAAAACATGAACATTCCTTTTATCCTATTATACATCTCTTGCCTCTTGAGAGTAAACAAGTCTTTCTTCTATAAGTTTATATACATATTTTTTATATAATGAAAATAATTTTCACTACTCTCAGAGTTTTATTTCCCTTTGTCTCCAAGTGCCTTCCACCTGACTCACCCTTTCCCATAAATATTAAGCTCTGGCCTCCTAAACACAAATCCTCCCTGTGGCCACATCCAACTGTCGCTCTTCCTGAGATCTCACTCCTCTAGCCTCCTTCTTCAGCACCTCAATCAAAATTACTTAACCTTAACGTCCAGCCTCCTCTAGGAGGACTCTTGGGATTTCCTTACCCCTTATCCCAGAGCATCCTTTATTCATACCTGTGACTCTCCAGATCCTTCGTCATCAAAGAAATACCTAACAATAGTGCCATCAGCATGACCAGAGAGAATTCCTTTCCCAGAGCAACTGAAAAAGGGGAAAAGAAGGAAAGGAGAGAAATATAGAAAAAGATTAGAGTATTCTGTCTTACCAAGAAAGTCCCCTTTCTCTGTCAAACACTGCCCTGCCTGTGGGTCCTGCTACCAGTCCTCCCCATCTTTCAATCCAGGGTCTCCCAGTCCAGACTTCCCCACAGCTTTGTCCCACCATTTCCAAACTCTTGGGATACCACTCTCCATACTCACTTTGTTGTCAGTGATACCACATAAGAATCTGTCCCATAGATGGTAGATGACTTGTTAGTTTTAGTGTTTGCTAAACGAACCTGAAAATGGGAGAAGGGACACAAGTCTGGTTAGGGTACTTTCAATTTCACCTAGGTCCTAAGGAAAGAAAAAGAAAAAAAAAAAAAACAAACAAAAACTGGTCCCTATGTATTCTCCCCCAGTACACAACTCAATTCTAAGGGAGGTTAACCGTATTTCTTTCTCCAGGACAATCATCCCCACCCACAACCCTTCCTGTGGTTCTCTTCCCTCCTTTACCTTCCCTTCAGCCAGTCCAAAGACAATGATGTACTCTGCTGGCCACTGCAGACAAGTAACAGCACTCTGTAAGAAAGAAAGAATGAAAAGGATAATAACTTCTATGTGGGTTAGCACATTTATAATAGCATAAATCTGAACTACCTGGACACCTTGCCACATGCCAGCACCCCAATCAGCCAAAGGGAAGGAGAGCTGGGGACACAACTGGGCTCTAAAGAGGAAAGCAGATGAGGATGAGCAACCAGATAGCACCATCCTTGCACGAGGAAAAGTCAGATACAGATGTTGAAAAAATGCAACTTCTGGTTGCATTTATAAGCTGGTATATTGATACACATTTGTTCATCCTAATCTTCCAGGGAGGGACTGGTCTGAACTTTACCGTCTGGATGAACTTGTTACAGATGACTTTCTTGTCACCCCTGTCAAATAAAAGGAGGAAAAGCATATTAAAAACCATTTCCATAGATAAATTGACACAAATAATGCTGGGGGAAGGGAAGAAAGAGCAGATACATTCCTACCACTCCACAGGTGCCCTGAAAGGAGGCATAAGAGGGAGCCTGAGTAGCTCTGGAACAATAACAAAGATGCTACATCACCCAGGGCTCCCCAGGATCTCACAGCCTCCTTGTTGACTTAGACTGATTCCTCCAGGGACGGGATCACAGAACACAGGAGGCAGGCAAAGGTAGGGAAGCAAAAACAGACTCTGCCTTCCATGCCTCAGCCTGGTTCCTCATCCTCTCTATTCTCCCTCCCCAGACATTTCTTCCTGCCTTCCCCTTCTTTTCTGGGTCACCCACTTCTCTCAATCTCTGTCCTTACCAATCTTCTCCAATCCTGTACACATAGATGATGTTGTCAGTCTGTCCTATGGCAATTTTAGTGGAATCAGGAGAAAAAGCCATGCCTTTCACCATATAGCTCTTTCTGCCATACTGAGAGTTAAAAAAGAGAGAGAGAAAAAAAAAAGTAATGAGAATATGTGAAAGAGAAAAGAGAAGAAAAGGTGCATGTGTAACTGTAATGAGCTTGAGGGATTTATACTGAGAAATGGAGGGGCAGGCCATTTCCTATGCCTATGGCTAGGAAGTGGGTTAGAAAGTTTTTCAGGTTTCTAAGGCCCCATCAACAGGTTAAGGTACACATGAGTACTCACCTTCATGTCAGCTGGTTTGGTGGAGAATTTATCTCTCCGTTCCCCGTGTTCATCATATAGCAACACCACTCGGTCCACTGTGCAGACAGCAAATTTGGCATTGTTCTGGGACCAAGCCATGCAGGTCACCTTTGCAGCTCCATCCTGCAGAGGCAAAAGGGGCAAAAATAAATCCAAGTGCTGGTCTAGAATGCCAAAAGCATTTCTAGTTCCGTTACTTCTAGTGTGATTTTAGTCAATTTCTCTTAAAGAGATGCCCATGATCCATCTGGTCTCCACTGCCATAAAACCCTAGACTATGAGAACAAGGTGCTTCTAGAAACCCATAATGCAAATGTACTAAGAGGTGACGTGCTTAATCAACTGTCCCAATGTGTCCCTGCAATGGCCTTGTCCCCTCATATCCTAGGTCTGCTACTGAAATAAATTCATTTGATCTAAGTTTTGGCCTTTAGCCATTTATTCAATTAATGTTTTTAGAGTATCTCACTGAGAAAGGCACTTGGCCAGGGGCTGAGAGGGAGACAAAGACCAAAATATGGTCCCTGCCCCCGGATCTAATAAGATGGCGCAAAAAAGGGGAAAAGTCCCATAAGTGAAGTACGTACAAAGCACTATAATAGTTTGTAGAAGCCTGAGATCATTTATGTTTATATGATCAACATTAAGCTTTGAAGAATGAATGCAGCTGAGGGAAGAAATTATCTTAGGTAGAAGGAATGGCATGTGCAAAGGCAAGTATGGTCAAGAAGTAGTAATTTAATTTAGCCGAAACTGTCTTGTAAATAGCAGAACAGAGAAGGTAAGGCACGAAAAACAGACTGAGGGCAGTTCAAGAAGGATCTTCAAAACTAGGACTTTGGGTTTATTTGGTAGGAAAGAGAGAGACAGTAAAAGCTCTGGAATAGGGAATAAAATAATCAGAGTTAAGACTTAGGGTGAACAATGCCACCTTGTTTTTATTTCTTTTTCCCCTTAATATTCACTTCACAAAAGCCCAAGTTAGAAGTGATTATCTCCCTGTGAATAATTCTGTCCCTTCCGCCACCAGCCCCAGTCCTCTATGGTTCTGCACTAAGGATTTCCTTCCCTGAAATAAAAACTTTAGTATCTGCCTCAGTTGTTTGATTAATTACTTGAGCTCTAGAGCACTGGTTTAAAACAGTTACCTTTCACTCCTAACCCAGTTACCTCCAAAGTCAGTGGTTTAAAAAAGGCTTTTTTCCCCATCAAAATCCTCAAACCAGTCAGAAAATAGCCACATCACCACCAGTATCACCCTCCAACCCTTGATTAAATTATGTTAGAAGGGCTGAGGGCTCCTCAACAGTCATTGCTGATGATCTTCATCATTTCTTTCCAATCCTGGGCATTCGGCCCTTTCCTGCATCATGACATCATCTTATTTTGAAAGGTTGAAGGAAGATTTCACTTACAATTATTTCATTAGGGTAAAGAAAATTTTACATTACAGATTCAGGGGGCAGTTGACTGAGCAATGGGCACATCTTTCTTTTGTTCTAATTTCCTTCTATTCTCCTAATGCAACATCCTCTGTTAAGCCTTCCTGATTCCCACAATCAATCAAGTCTCCTTTCTCTGCAATATGTACCTCACAGGGCTGTTGTGAGAATTAAATGAGGTAGGAAATAGAACAATAATAGCTAACCTTTAACAAGTGCTTACCATAGACTAGGCATGTTGATAAGTGCTTGATATGCATTATCTTGTTTTCCCTCATAACACTGAGGTAGATGCTATTATTATGCATCTTTTACAGGTGGGGAAACTGAGGTACAGAAAGGTTAAGTAATTTGCAGTATAGGGCATTAAAAAAAGAGAAAGGTTAAGTAATTTGCTCAAGCTTGCATATACAATTTTAAGTGACAGACCCAAGATTTAAATCCATGTATGTCTGACTTCATAAATCACAATCCTAACTTTTTTAATCCCCAGTGGAGGATATTTTTCTATTTATCATCAGATAGAGTGGAAGGAAGGGAGAGGGAGAAACATCCATGCCAGAGAGACACATCCACTGGTTGCCTCCCACACAACCGGACCAGGACGAACCCGCAACTGACTCTAATCGAACCCTAATCGAACCCGCGACTCCTTGGTCCGCGGGCCGATGCTCTAACCGCTGAGCCAAACCGGCCAGGGCCTAACTTCTTTACTTATGCTATTAAACATTCAATTATGACAGACATTATTCTTATTAGTTTTGTATTATTTTGGTCTTTGAATTCGAATGTCCTTCTCTCTTGTCTACCCGGTTTTTTCACACTGCTTTTCAGTTTACAATGTTCTTTTGTGTATATTACGTCCTTTAGCTCTTCCCAAATCCCCTAAGGTTGCTATTAGAGTGAGTGCTGAGAGAGACTGTGTGATAAGGGCCAAAGTCTGAGGTATCAGGTCATTTATTGAAAGTAGGACTTGAATTCTGGTTTCCTAATGCCAAAACCCAGCCTTTCTTCACCGTGTTTCAGGGTTCCTCCCCCAGTACCCAGCCTCTTCTGAGTCAGACATCTTCACCATCAGATCGAACGGTGCGGTCTTCACTCCCTCTTTGGGGCTTGCACTTAAAGTGCTTATTTCATTCGGTGTAGGTCTATGTTCATTGTTTACATGCGCTCCTCTCCCTCTAGCTCGAGCCTTTTGAAGGCAGGAGCAATAACAGCTAGTTCTGGATCCTTCCGAGTCCCAGCACGGGGCCTGGTACAATACTGATGCTAAATGAAATGCAATAAAAGCTGCAGTGGTGAGCGGTCCATCTCGCCTGCTGGACACTATAGACGCAGCAGATCCCGATCATCGCTCTAGCCTTCAGTCTTCTGCACACAGTAGGCGCTCAACATTATTAAACTTCAGTCCCCCACTTTTCTTGGAATGTTAAAGAGGGCAGGAGGAGGGAAGAGGCACGCAACTCCTCACCTGAGGGCTCAGCAGGGTTTTCAGGTGCTTCAAATGCATGACGAACACCTGTCTCTCAGATGCCACCAGACAGCAACAACTCCCGTGGTTACCTGGACAACCCGTAACGCAGCCACAGCTACGCGGCTGACGCAAATGCAACCAGAGCGCAACACACGTCGCGAAGTCACCACGTAGGTTCGGGGCGAAGCAAACAGAACGTGCGCAGGCGCAGTGAGATTTAGGGCGGGACCCGAGATTTGATGAATCCTCTCCTTGGCCAATCCCGGCGCCGCATGCCGACTCAAGCTCAAGCCACGCTCGCAAGCCTGCTGTAAACCTGGGGTCTGTATAATCACAGCCATTCTCTCTCTTTGATGTACGTAAGAATGGCTGAATGCATTCTTTTAATTCTCGCAGCCCTGAATTAAAGCAGAGCTGTTGCTATTCTAGACCCTTTACCGTTGACGGAATTGAACCCATATGAGTTATATTACTTGCACAAGATCACACCTAATGATGATAGCTAAGAGTGAATACTCAGTATGCGTCTGCTAGGTTTACTGTGCAAAGTGTTGCACATGCATTATCTCATTTAAGCTCAAAGCCATCTTTTGAAGGGGATAGCATTATTAGTCCCATTTTACATAACAGGAGACTCAGGATTACAGAGGTAGTTAGCCCAAGCTAACAGTCAGTTAAGGATGGAACTGGGATTCAACCCAGAGCTGGCCCATTTGAACACCCTTTATATTCAACTCCTACCTCCCTATCTCCATGCCACTATACCCCCTGACACTTCCATTCCAAGAAATTATGTGTTCAGTCTGAGAGATGAGTGTTTTGGAACCAGTGGCCAGGGAAAAATAAGGTAACGTGTGTCCAAATTGGGTAATGGTGGATTAAAGACTGCTGATTAGATCAGGATACTTTCACGGTTCAGGGTGGACAGCAAATCAGGAACTGACTCACCTGGTAGGTTAAGGTTGTTTTGTGATACCTGGGGTTGGGGCTTGGTTAAGTAGAAAAGATAATGACTTGATCTTTGTTTATTAGTTTAATTTATTGTAACATACCAGAGAGATCAAGATTCAGAAAAGGAGAGTTATTCATAAGCCTCCTCTGGCTAAAGTTGAGAAGACCTGTAACCCTCCAGAAAGTGTAGCATATGCTATCCAGACAGAAAGTGTAGCATATGCTATCCAGACAGATTCTGAGTTCGGAAGCCTTTCCCCCACAGTGGTTGCAAATGTCAACTGGTATTTCGCTGGCACCAACTGACCGTGGAATTTAGGAAAGAGTAGGGGACAGCCCCTATTTTTACAGGAAACAAATAGGCTCAGAGTCCAAATTATAATTCTTTGACAGGGGAGTTTGAACCCGTTAGCTTTATTTCCAGAATCCTCCTGTGGATATAGTAGCAGAGAGTGAACATAAAGTAATTTATGCTTTACAATTATTATTGACCTTGACTGAATGAACAGAGACAGAAACAGAGACAAAAGGGAAAGAAAGGGCAGGGAATAGGCACAGGAACACACAGGAGGAGCATGTGGCACTGAGGGATCCATTAGTGTAGCTGCTCTTTCATTTATCCTAAGACACTATTCAGTCCTTTTCTGAAAATTAGCTCAGGGTTGGTGGAGGAGTCAGAGGAATAAATGGTGAGGAGCGGGGCTGCTGATGTGAAGATAAAAAGGCTACTGGCCCTCTCAGGTAATATAACCTTAGTTTCCACTAGTGCAGGAAGAATTTATGTCTTCTTTCCTTCTCCCCTTTCTCACCCAACAAAGCAAAAGGAACTAGGGCTTTAGTTTTCTATATCCTTTTCTGGCCCCTCTCCACCCATTCCAGGCTGGAGAATCAAAGCAAACATCTTAAAACGAGAGTTTGCTCCTGTCAAGTTGGTGGTGGTGTGAGGGGCCCTTGCAGTCAGAGGAGAGAAGGTGGGGAAATGTCTTGACAGTATATTATACAGTCAGCTCCAGTTTGTCCAAGAACCTTTATTGGAAAAAATGTCCAAGGGGTGAAATCACCAGCAGCTGGGGGTGCTGCCAGGTGAGAAGGGGAGCACCTGAGGCTCCATGGAAGACATTGGAGTAGTGCAGTGCAGTGTCTGTCATTTTTTATTTGCCAGGAGAGGGGGAATACCCATAGAAACCCCTCTCTGAGACCCAGAGACAAGATGTGGGGGCAGCTGGGGATGCTGAGAGTCCTGATGCAGGTGAAATGGGGGCTCCATTTAGGACCTAATGGGATAGGGTTAAACAAGTGATTCTCCCCTTGACCTGGAGGATGGAAAGACATATCCCATCTGATATCCACTCCCCAGGTTCAGGGGCATAGACTCTCACAGACCTACCTTCTGGCCCTGTTCACAGTGGAAAGAGGATGGGTACCAGGCCTGAGACTGTGGGAGTGTCATTATCTTCTGGGAGACTGTGGGATCCTTCAGTCTTGGGCAGATCACCATCTTAGGCTCTCCCTGACCCCATCCCCATCCCCAGGTTGTTAGTGCATCTCTCTTCTGGTTCTGTTTCTTCACTCATACGTCTATGGTGTTGATGGATGGTGACTTTTTCTGTGAATGAAAATGGATTGAGTCTCTAATTTCAGGAAGATAATAGCCTCCTCCATCCCAAATTTCCATTCTCCCTTTTCCTGCCCCTCCTTGGCCTTCTCCCTTTTCCCATGATGGTCCTAGAGGTAAAATCACCCTTCCCTCCCTCACTGGCCCCACATCACCTGTCTTGACCCCACTGGCCTTCCCTGAGGACTCTGCTCTGGCCCCTTCCCCTTCTCCTTGGGGTTGTTGTTGGAGTCGTTGTCCTTGATGATATCATACTGACGGCAGAACAGCCCAATTACAGCTGAAACACAACAATTTAATCTGAGCCTTGAATCAAAGGACAGTGAGATACTCACAGTTTATAGAAAATCCTTGAATTCCTGGTGCTCATGCACAAGCACCACCCTCTTAATCTTCCTCTCTGGGCTCCCCGTAGCCTCCTCTCCCTCTCTTCAAACTTCTGCTAATCCCCCTCAGCTAAGCATCTTCCCACTCCATTTCTCTCACCCCCTCTTCTCCCAACAGTCTTCACCACCTCCCACCTTCACTGAGGACCATTCCCTCAATCATTGATCCCCTGTCCAGCTGCTCACTCACCAGCCCACATGAGCAACACAACCACAATGATGACCACTTCTCCTGTCTGCAGTGGTCGCTCTCCATCCAGACCCTCCACTGTGATGTCACCTGAGAAGGAAGGAAACAGACTCCGGGTGTGGGGAATAGCTAGAGAGCTATGTCTGTGCAGACAGTTAAGGATGAAGATGCTGGGGATTAGAGTCAGGGTAGACCCATCACAGCATTGCCCCTGGTAGCCCCTCCCTGGGAAGCTGTTGATGGACAGGTGGTCGGAGGCCAAAAAGCTGGAGGGCAGGTACTTGTTCATGCAGGCTACAGCTGCTGTGAATTGAGGTTGGGTAAAAGGAAGCTTAAAAGCCCTTCCTCCAAACGATTCATTACCAGCCTGTCTATATCCAGTTGCCTGCCAACCTGCTTTCCTTCCTTTCCTGGCAGTACAACAAATTAAATCATCATTCTATTCATCTAAGCTAGACTGTTGCTTGCTTTGGAGAAGTAAACAAGAGGCTAAAGTCCAGATAAAAAGCCAGAGAATGCAAAGCTTTAGGGAGTGGGAAATAACTGAGACACTCACCTGGGCTTGAGCTGTTTGAAGGCAGCCGGTCAGAACCTTTGAGAGTTCGAAAGTGCACCCGGGGCCCTGGGGGGCTCTCTCCCCGAAGGCCGATGCTCCTGACCTGCACCGTGTAGTCACTGTCTTCAGCCAGGCCCCAGAGGGCACAGGCTCGAGTGGTGGTGTTCACCTCCCGGATAACACGCTGTCCAGGGCCATTCTGTCGCTGCAGGAAGACAATGAGAGAGAGGAGGGCAGCCTCACCCGAGTCCCAGGCCACAGGCTCGACCCAGTACTCTTGAACATCCAAGCCAAAGGAGTAGGGTGAAAAGGGCAGCTTGAGCCAGGGAACACCAGCTCCCAGATTGTCCCAGGGCTGGGAGGGAGCTTGGTTGGGTGAGGTTCAAAGGAATATTCAGAGATCCAAGGACACAAGTTAGGGGAGCAGAAGGGTGATTCATACTTGCTGGGAAATGGAGTAGCCAATGACGATGTTGCCTTCTGGGACGTCCCAGGACACAGTGGCCGAGTTGGCTCTGAGGTGAGTGACTGTCACATTCACAGGAGATGGAGGCCTGTCTATGAGTGCCAGTATGTTAACAGGTTAACAGGTTCCACCCACAGACTAGCTCTAGTTAGTCCCCACCCCGATCTCCTTTACTCACCTGCTCGCACAAAGCCCAGGTCACAACTGACCAGCAGGATGACCGTGGGGCTTAGATAAGGGGAGAGGGGCATCAGCGAAGCCATGGTCTCCACTGAGTCCGCTAGGAGGCACTGGGGCATCCGCTTGACATCCAGGCGGGGCTCCTGGAGATGGCAGGAGTTGGGGGGCAGGGGTCAAGGGCTGTCCAGAATGCACGTGTGTGGGCAGCAACTCTCCCAGGCTCCCCACGGCCCACAGCAGCCCCAGAGCGCCCCCTTTCCCCATGCCTTCCCCGCCTCCGCATCACCCAGGCGCCCCCAGTGCGCGGCTCTGCCCTGCCCACACCCACCTCCGCCGGTCCTCGCGGTCGGTCAGGCCTCGGGGGGCTGCTCGGTGCCCAGTGGGCGACCCATCGCCCGAGTTGGTGGTGCTGCCCCTACCCCATTCCGGCGCGGGCCCGTCGAGGCGGGTAGCAAGGGGCCGAGATGCGGGCAGAGAGCGGAGGCGTAGCGGGCGCCGGTTGAGGGGCTGCGGGGCCCCCAGAGCTCGGACCGGCGGCGTAGTCTGTCGGTGAGCAAAGGGCGGTGCCGGCGCGGCCTGGCCGCTGGCCTGGGTCCCTGGTGCGGGAGGCTGTGCGGCTGTCTCCGTCGGCGCCTGCAGCGGGATGTGACCGTTCCAACGAGCCAGCTGCCGCCTTCTGCAGAGCTGGCCCCGCTCGCTCCGCTGCAGCCTGGCCAGGACGCACAGCCCCCGCCCCGCCCTGCTCCGCTGGGGTTCCTGCTGCCGTCATTACCCCCTCCTCACCCCACCCGCTTTTCTCGGGGCTCCTCCCACAACCCTCCCATTGGCGGCCCCTGGGCCCCTATTCCTTCAGATCCCCCCAGCTCAGTCCCAGGAGCCCGCGGGGCGGGGCGATGGGAGAAGTACAAGTGCGAGGGTCTCTGGCACCTGGGATTGCTCCTCCTTCCCCGGATGGAACTAGCCAAGAGTGCGGGAGGGGACGGAGTGATGGAGATAAAAATTGTTTCAACAATCTCCTACTTGTAGACTGCGTCAGCTTTTAAGTCTTTTCCCCATTCATAATGTGATATTTATTCCCTTCAGTCGCTCATTCATTCTTTCATTTATTAAGCAAATATTTATTGAGGTTCTCCTATGTGCCTGAGATACGTTAATGTTAAGAGCCTGAGATAGAGCGATTATTAAGAGTAGTGTATTTTTAGAGGGAAATTTAAAGAGCAACGACTTAGGAGTCTGTGTAGCCTTGGGGAAATTGATTAATCTAAGTCTCATGTTTCCCACCTGTAAATCAGAGTCCAAAATGTCACAGAGCTGTAGTGAGGATCAAATGAGACAATGTTGGGGAACGATCTTTACAAATCTTGCAACACTGTGTGAATGAGAGATTATTAATTTTCACCAATTTGTTAGTTACTTCATTCATTCAATAAACATCTAATAAATAGTCACGTTTTTTCATCCTTTGGCTGAGCATGAGATCTGGAGTCAGAACCTGGATGTGAGTGCCAATTCTGTCAACTGTGTGATCTTCAGCAACTGACAACTTCTGAACCTCAATTTCATCATCTGAAAAGTGAAGGTATTAATATTGTCCTTTTAGTGTTACTGTATCAAATGATATACTGTATGGGAACAGAGCATTGTAAATAAATTCTGGCTAATGTATTCAGGGCAGATTGCAGCATTTCTATTTCTGTGGCTCCTTCCTCTGTAATATCCAGTCCAGTGTGTACACCCCTGGCACTCTGAAGCTTCTGTTGTCTTCCTACTGAGAGGAGAATGAAATGGGGTAAGTGGGGCACAGATGACTGGACAACTATGTGCACTGAGCATGTGATCAAGCCTTGGCCCCAGCCCTCTGACTTCTGCTGACCCAGAGGACCCTCATCTTTGGTCTCCTGATACATTCCTGGTCCCAGAGCACTCTTGCCCAGGGATTCTCCCTGCCCTGGGACTGAGCCTGGGTATAGTGCTACACTTCTTGGCTCCAGGCCATCCAGAAAGAGGTTATTGTACTGAAGGGCAAGAGTAATGAACCTTGGGTCTTCCTCTTCAGGGGCAAAGCAGGGGCTGGGGAGTCTAGTGCATGAAAAGAGGGACTCCAGAAGCTCCCCCAGGGTTACCAGAAGCCTAGAGACCAAGAAAAGGTACAGGTAGAGAGCTCAGAGAGGGTGGTGCTCAGAGGGGCCAGGGTACTTGGGATAATCATCACTGTGGCTCAGATAAGGCCCTGACAGCTGGAAGCAGAGGCAGTGTGACAGAAAGCTTTGTGTGGCTGTAGAGGCAGGCAGGATAGTGTGTCCACAGCATGGGACCATGCTGGGCACATGGTTTCAACTTGTGATTAAGACCTCAGAGCCCAGCAAATGAGAGGTGAGACCTTTCTTCATATTGGGCTTCTGCACTGATTCCTAGAATCATTTCTCATCTGGACTTCCTTCCACCTCTTCCCCTCCTCCTTCCCATCTTCCTTTCTGATCTTCTTTCACTAATAGGCCCAGAATACCAAGTGCAGGCTAAGTCCATGGGATGTGTGTGTGTGTGTGTGTGTGTGTGTGTGTGTGTGTGTGTACAAACACCGTGACTACTGCCCCTCCTACCTCCAGTTCAGTAGTCATAAATGAGGCTTTGGCTTTCTGTCCATATCTTTTCCCCACTTCTCTCTACTCGTCTGGGTATGATGCAGTCCTGCCAATCACAGAGAAGTCAAACCCACTGACCCGGGACTTGAACAAAGCAGATGCTGAGCAAATTGTTCAGTTGCTGGGGCAATGTGATGCTGAGATCTTCCAGGAGGAGGGGCAAGCCATGCCCACATACCAGGTGACCCAGACCCATCCCCTGGACACTGCAAATAAAGATGCCAACCCCATCCGCACCTCCAACCTCTGCCCTCTCAGACCACAGTCCCTAATTTTAGAAACCCTGAGAGCCCCTCCACCTCATTCTCACCCCAAACTACTGTCCTCTTCTTGTCTTCTGATTCCTGCTTGTTCCCTACAGAGACTCTGCAGTGAATCAATTCTGGCCACCATGGTGCAAGTGGCTTTTTAACCCTACAGAGTGTCACCATGGTGCCCAACAAATGGTAGGTGCTCATTCAATGATTGTTTTCCCTTCATTCCCTTCTCTCAGGGCAGCCTGCCCCAATAAACCATAAGCTTCTGCTTTCCACCAGTGCTGCTGACCTTGAGTCTGTTCTCTTAGGTCTGTGGTGGCCTCTAAGGAGGGGACAGAAGATAGTGCCCTGCATGGGACTGAGGAACTGAAGAAGGTCTGTGTTTTCCACTGATACTCATCCAGAGACCTCTGTCTGTTCCTTCTCACGGGAACATGCAATCCCCAACATCCGGCCAAAGCCCATTCCTCCCTGGTCCTGGCCTTGACGTCCCCACAAAATAGCTTTGTACCCTAAACTCCTCCTGGTTGCCTTACCTCACCCATCCTCTCCTAGGTGGCTGCTGGGAAGAAGAGGGTGATTGTTATTTGCATTTTGGTGGAATTATCTGTGAGTGTAAAGATAGGCTGGGTGGATCAATTTTATAGGGAGGAAGGGGGTGGGAATGGAATAGCATGAAATATAGATTGACAAGGTAGGTTCTAGAAAACAGAAAGGGTTTTCTCAAGGAATTTAGATTTTACTCTCACTAATTAGGATCCAGTTGAATGAATGTGGGATGAGAGGGGAAGGGATCCTATCTCAGAATAACTGTGTACCAACCCATTCAGTGACCAAGATAGAGGGACTAGTCCAGGGGTCAGCAAACTGTGCTGGCAGGTCAATCCAGCTGCTGCCTGTTTTTGTAAATGAAGTTTTATTGGAACACAGCCATTTGTATTGTCTGTTGTCTATGGCCATGTTCATGTTATAATGATAGGGTTGAATAGTTGGACAGAGATCATAGGGTCCCCTAGGGCCCCCAAAGTTTAAAATAGTTACTCTCTGGCTCTTTACAGAAAAAGTTGACCCCTGGACTAGTCCCTTGCTACTGAAAGTGTGGTCCTTACACCAGTGACATCAATATCACCTGGGATTTGTTAGAAATACAGAATCTCAGGCTCCACCACAGACCCACTGAGTCTGAATCTGCATTTTAGCAGGATTGCCAGGTAATTTGTTTGAGAAGCACTGGGCTAGATGATCCCAAGTTTCTTCTCAGCTCTCTGATTCTAAGAATTCCCTGAGCAAAAACTAGACCCCAGCAGTGCTAGATGTGGAAGGAGGCACATAAGAAGAGCAGGACACTGATCTCAAGGAGCTTACAATTTAGTTCAGTAGTTTTTATTTATTTATTTATTTATTTATTTATTTATTTATTTATTTATTCTTTATTGATTTTAAATAGAGAGGAAGGGAGAGGGAGAGAGAAATAGAAAAATCGATGAGAGAGAACATTGATTGGCCACCTCCTGCACGCCCTGCACTGGGGATTTGACCCACAACCTGGGCATGTGCCCTGACTGGGAATCGAACTGGCAACCTTTTGGTGCATGGGTCGATGCTCAACCACTGAGCTATACCAGCTGGGCAAGTTCATTAGTTTTTAAACTTCATTCTGCAGAACATTCCACTAGGGAAACTTGTTAAAAATATAGATCCATGGGCTCTCTCCTTCAAATTTGGATCCAGTAGATCTTAACTGGGCCTGGGAACCTGCATTCCTAACAAGTATTCTGGGGGATTCTGATGCCTATGAGCCTCAGGAAACACTAACCCTCCATTCATCATGCCCTCCACTCTCTCCCTACCATCAGGCTCCTTTTATGGCAGGCCAGATGGACTACTGCATGGATAACCCAGCCATCTTCTTGTCAGTCCTGGTTGGTTTCAACCCAGTGAGCATGGCCAGGTGAGCCTTTGGTAATGAAAGGTGGTGACTGGCCAGACCCCTGGGGGAGACAGGGAGGGAACCTGTCAAAATCTAGAATATAATCACAAAGGAGGGGGCAGGATGAATATGGTTTTGTTCATCAAATCTCAGAATATTAAAGTAAATATGGAGTGTCCCTAAGCTTATGAGTTTCTTTTTTTGGCTGTTGTTGTTGCTTCGTTTGTTTAGTTATTCTCTTGCTTCAGAAAGGATTGAAGGCAGTTTACAAAGCATACATGAAATACAAGAAAGCATACATTCAAAACAGAGATTGAAGAGGCGAGGGAAACAAGTGCCAGAGGACAGAATGGGGTCATGAAAATGCACACCGCAAAGATCTGTACTTTCATTTGAGGTGCACCCCAAGCATCTCTCCACAGAAAGAGTAATGGGTGCTGAGTGGCCTCCTCTCCTTTGAAAAGCTCCCTAATTTTAGTGCTTATTCTCCATAATTCCAGATACCCCTTTGTCCCCTCTGGTTATTCAACCCCCACACTGTGTTCTCCTTTCCTGAGAGCCCTGTGCCTCCAAATCCCCTCCCTCTTATTATCTCTCTAAATGGCCACTTTAATCTCAGAGAAGGTCTATGAAACCAATGGTGCTCCGTGTGGTTCTGTGGGTGGGCTCCCTTGGGAGTGTTAAAAAAAAAATAGAAAGAAAGTCGATTCTAGCCCTTTATGTGGGAGTTCTGATATTGTAGGTTTGGGGTAAGGCTGAAATATCTATTTTTGAAAACATCCCTGGAGATTCTGGTGTACTGCCAGGCTCAGGAAACTCTGCTAAAGAAACCATTGGAGTGGGCCACCTGATAACGCAGAGGGCTTCCTGTCACTGGAGGCATTCCAGAGAAGGGTTGTCGATCACTCAAGAGCGGCTTTGTGTTTTTAGTGGTGATCTTGGGGACAAGAATGAGCTGGGTTCTTTCTGAGGTACTTTTTTCAATTCCCAGGTTCCAAGCTTGTAGTGTAATTCATACGAAAGTATAAATGATTCTGAGGTACTCTTAACCCTGATCCTTTTAATGGAGGCCTCTCCTTCACCAAAAATATATCTGCTGCAGTGAATGCTAATTTCAGGCACCGTGACTAAGTGAGATGAAGGATTCCAAACAATGTAGGCATGGAGATCTTCCAGTTTTTCCTTAAATTGGTGGCTTCCAAACTTGGCTTCCGATCTTTAGAGTCGTCTGGGAAGCACTTTAAAAATACAGACTTTTGGGCGCTACTCCAGAACTACTGCAGCTGACTCTTGGGGTGGGCATGGTACCCAGAAATGGGTAGTTTTTAAAAAACAAACTCCCAGGTGATTTTGATGACAAGCCAAGTTTGGGAATATTGGTTTTATACCACACAATAAACACTGCTTCCTTTCTCTGCTCAGGTCTCCTGTCTTACCTCTCTAGGAAGTTTCAGATGTAGTTTGAGGACAAATTATAAGAAAACACTTTACACAAGGACTTAATATGTGAAACTTGCTTGCCCTAGAAGTAATACAGATTAAAACACACACACACACACACACACACACACACACACACACACATACACGGCCTGGCCGGTGTGGCTCAGTGGTTGAGCATCAACCCATGCACCAAGAGGTTGCTGGTTTGATTCCTGGTCAGGGCACATGCCCATGTTGTGGGCCAAATCCCCAGTGGGGGGCATGCAGGAGGTGGCCAATCGATGTTCTCTCTCATTGATGTTTCTATCTCTCTCTCCCTCTCCCTTGCTCTCTCTCTAAAATAAATAAATTTGAAATATATATATATATTTTTTATATAGAAACTTTGCAGGGATGGGATGTTAAAGGGAAGTTAGGGACTCCATGTACAGAGGTAACCCTGAGGTCCTGACACAATGGGTGATTCACAAATTTTCCCCTAGCAAAGCTAGTGAGGTCAACTACAGAGGATTCTCTTTTTTTGAGATCCCATGGGTGCACCAAGGCAGATAATAACCCTGTTGCTCTCTTGTCTTATTATCACATTGTTTTGTTCTTGATTAATTTATTCAAGGAATATTTGTCAACTGTTAGGTGGTACTCAGTTTGGTTCCCTCAGTGGGCACTGTTATCCCTCCTTCAGGTAGTGAGGGGTTTACTATTTGGGGAAATTTTCAGGAATAGGAAGGGCTTCTGATGGATGCTAAGACTGAAAATAAGGTGGCAACTTTGACACTCGGATGACAGGCATTCCCTCAGGGGCCAACAGAGTGCATGGCTAGTGTGGCCATGGCAATGTGACATGTGCAAGAAGCAGAATAAATAAAGTTCTGGTCTCAGGCAGGAACTTTAAACTTGAGTGTTGGCTTTGCTCTGGAATTAAGTAAGTTGCTGAGTGTTTTATTAACCCTTTCCTTGGGGTTCAGGGACACAGTGCCCCTATAAGCTCCAAAACACATCTCTCTAGAAAGCTGTTGACCTCTGACCCGAATCCCAGTGTGGTCTTTGATCCTGACTCTCATCTGAGGCCCTTCCTTTAAATCCTCACAGGCATCCCTCAGTCTGTCTTTCTCTGGGCCCAGAAATGACCTCACTGAAGACCGGAGTTCAACATTCCAACAAATAGCAGAGCAGATACAGAAACTACAAGAGAAACAGGAAACTTTTGTGCTCAATTCTGCTATTGGGATAGGATGTCCCCCCATCCCTACCCCCTGCCCCCACCTTGGGATTGCTTGCCACTTCCTGTGGGCCTCTGATTTTAGGTTCTGTTACATCTTGTCTAAATTCCTGCCATTATGTGTCAACTAAAATGTTGTAAGTCAAATCCTATTTTCTCGTGTCCTTTTTCACTTTAAAATGTGTTATTTCTGCCCTGACCCGCTTGGTTCAGCAGTTAGAGCACTGGCCTGCAAACCGAAGAGTCTCAGGTTCAATTCTGGTCAAGGGCATGTACCTTGGTTGCTGTTCAGTCCCCAGCCCTGGTCAGAGTCGTGCGGGAGGCAACCAATCAATGTGAGGATTTCAAAAAATAGATTAATTAAAAATATAAATAAAATAAAATGTGTTATTTCCATCCATTTAAGAGATAGGTCGTAAAACACCTAAATGGTCTAGGGTAGTTTCTATTTTTTTAATATTTTTTCTTTATTGATTTTAGAGAGAGAGGAAGGGAGAGGGAGAGAGAGAAACATCCATGAGAGAGAACATCGATTGGCCACCTCCTGCATGCCCCCCACTGGGGATTTGGCCCACAACCTGGGCATGTGCCCTGACAGGGAATTGAACCAATGACCTCTTGGTACATGGGTGAGTGTTCAACCACTGAGCCATACCTGTCAAGTTGTTTGTTTTTTTAATCCTCACTCGAGGATATATTTATTGATTTTAGAGAGAGGAAGGGAGAGGGAGATTGATGTGAGAGAGAAATATTGATTGGTTTCCTCTCTTACGTGCCCCAACTCAGGACCAAACCTACAACCTAGGTATGTGCCCTGACTGAGAATCAAACCCGTGACCTTTCCATATACAGGACGACTCTCCAACCAAGCCACACCAGCCAGGGCTAGTTTCTGTGTAAAGAAGCTTTGTGCATCTGTATGTAGAAAGTATATATTTTTTTGGTACGTGCCCCTAGCGGGAACCAAACCTGGGACTCTCTGGTCCGCAGGCCGACACTCCAACCGCTGAGCCAAACTGGCCAGGGCTGTATGTAGAAAGCATTAACTAGAATGGTGGATTGCTTTATGTCTCATTTATATGTTTAAATTTCATATATGCCCAGCTAGTTTGGCTCAGTGGATTGAGTGTCGTCCAAGGACTGAGAGGTCCCGGTTCAATTCCCAGTCAGGGCACATGCCCACGTTGCAGGCGCGATCCCCAGTAGAGGGCATGCAGGAAGCAGCCAATGGATGTTTCTCTCTAACATCAATGTTTCTATCTCTCTCTCCCTTCCCCTCTGTCTCTAAATAAATATATATATATATATATATATATATATATAATTATTATATATATTATATATTATATATTATATATATTATATATTATATATTATTATATATAAATATATGTATATATATATACACACACACACACATACATACATACATATATGTATATATGTACAATTTCATATATGGACTTTAAAAAACTGGGTTGCAATTTCATTCTTCTGCCTTTCTAATCCTCTCCAAAAATTGAGGTGGGCCTTCCAAGCCTTCAGTGCTCCTGTTCCCTTTTTCTCTGGATTGTGGATGCATCTCACTAGTGTGATCTGCCCTTCCTTTGACTTTACAAAGGCCTTAGCTGAATCTCTGCTCCTCTGTGCCGGTGATGGGCACATCTGTGACATTCTCCTTAATCTTCCTTTTGTGAGATAGGAAGGCAGGAATTCCATATTACAAACAAGTTCCATATCTTTCACCTCCCAGATGCTCATCTCTCTGCCTGTCTACAATTGTTTACTTTTAAAAAAATGTTTTTATTAATTTTTTTTTAGAGAGAGATGGAGAGAGAGATAGAAACATCGATGTGAGAGAGAAACATCCATTGGCTGCCTCCTGCACACCCTCTGCTGGGGATCGAGCCTGCATTCCCGGGAATGTGCCCTAACTGGGAATCAAACTGGGACCTCTCAGTTCATGGGATGACGCTCAATCCACTAAGCCACACCAGCTGGGCTACAATTGTTTACTTTTAACCTCCTTTCTCAGATACTGCTTTTATCATTCCTTTTGCTGTCATCACTTTATCTGTTTGGTGTGGCATCTTACATATCAGTACCATGACAGTGGCTGCTTCATTGGTCTGTTCAAAGAACCAGAATGTGGCATTGGGACTGACAAACTACTATTAAACAATGGGGGACGGGGTAGAGAAAAAGTTCGGGGTGGGGGCGCTCTCTGAAAAACTGTTATTCCCAGCTAACAGGTGACCCAATCACTGTGGCTTCCTCATCAGAGTCCTGAACGTACCATATAAATGACCAGAGGTGGCCCTTTCCTTCTCTCTACTTCTTCTCTTGGTTAAGCCCTCAACCCAGCACTTTTCCTCACAGCACACTGGGGTCCACCAGTATTAGCAAATGCATGCCCAGTGGCCACTAACCAGAGGGCATGTCCAGTGGTCACTAATTAGTGAACTCCAGGATCCTCCTTTCTCTCCTAGTTCATCTGGGTGTCATCACCTCCTCAGCCCAAGGGCCTGAGTGGCTCCTCCTGGATGAATGGTGGAAGCACCACCCAGATCCTGCCGGAAGCCCTGTTACTGGCAAGACTGTGGCCTGGGGCATTTCAGGATCTCAGGTAGAAAGGATCTCGGCAAGAGAGAGATTGGAGTCAGGCGGCAGGTGGCATGATGTAGGTGGGGAATGGCAGGTCCAGATTCAGAGACTGGGTGGTGGCAGCAAGGCTGATGCCCTGCCACTCCTGTTCCTACCACACGGTCATAGAGTCTGGATTGTTTCCAGTGGACCCTGGATTCCTCAGGTCCAGACCTAATCCCTGTGCCCACCTCGGACATCCAAAGTTAACCTAGCTTCTGAGAGTCTTTGATTTGGGGATGGTCCAGGTCATGCAGAGCAGAGTTTATCATGCTGGAGGCCTCCTTCCTTTACCAGGCTCTCTAGCCTAGCTTCCAGACTGCTCACTTACTTCCCCAACAACTCTCTGATCCCATCCTCCTCTCAACACTTTCTTGATGCCCTGTCTTTCTGCTCTTTGGTTTTCTGCCCACTGAAGCCCTCTCTACTCCTCCTGAACAGAGTCTGGATGTACTCACTGCATCTTCACTGGGGACCAGCAGAACTTAGTTTTAAGGGAATTGTACCTTCCCTGGGGAGGGAGATTCCCAGGCTTTCTGAGGGGGCACAGGCCCACCCTACGGCTTTCTCCCAGATGCTCTCTGGAAATCCTGCAGACATCTGATAGAGCTCATCAGGTGACCTAGAGTCAAAGCCCCAAGGTCCATGCCTGTTGAAGCAAGCCAGCACTAGGTAGGTGGAAATGTATTTGGAGGGGGGAAGTGGCCTGGATGGGGTTGTGGTTTTTGTCTTTTGCTTGATTCAAGTTTTTATCTTTCTAAATAAATATATTGAAATTGTTTGAAATAAGGAGGCTTCCAGGAGGGCTTGTATATCTTTAGTTGTTGAAATACTTTTGATGTAAACTCCTCCGACACATTCACTTTGAAAATTTTCAAACCTACAGAAAAATTGCAAGAAACAGACAATGAACACCCATATGCTTTCCCTAGATTCACCCATCATTAGCATTTTCCCACATCTGCTTCATCTCTCTATTCCCATTGAGTCATTTGAGAGATAATTGCAGATATGATGACGCTTGACACAAATTACTGTGTCCCCTACGAACAAGGGCATTCGCCTACATAACTATAATTTAATTATCACACTAAGGAAAATGACAATTAAGACAACGTAATTATCTAATATACAGACCGTATTCAAATTTCCTCAGTTACCTCTGTAATGTTTTCATTTGCCAAGATTAGTTGTCAGGTCTCTTTAGTTTCCTTTCATCTAGATAAGTTCTTCAGCTGTTTGTCTTTCATGACATTGATATTTTAGAAGTCTAGACCAATTGTTATCTAGAATGCGGCTCACTTTGGATTTGCCTGATTCTTTCTTCATTATATTCAGGTTGAATGTTTGATGGCAGTATTGCACAGATGAGGCTGTGCCTTTATCAGGAGGTGCCTGTTATCACTTTGTCCCTTTATTGGTGATCTGTGTTTGATCATTTGGTCAAGAGGATGTCTTTTAGATTTCTTCATATCCTATTCCTCAGCAGTCTTTCATCCGGTGGTTTTAGCATCCACTGATAATTCTTGGTTGAATCAGTCATCACCATGGTTGTTTTACAATGGTGATTTTTCTATTTTTATCCTTCCATCTACATTTATTCATTGGCATTCTTCTGTAAAGTAAACCTTTCTTTTCCCTCCTCATCCCATCTACATTTGTTTAGTGTTGGTATGGACTCATGCATTTTTGTTGCTGTTGTTGTTAAATGTGTTTTAATCCATTTCCTGTCATTATGTATCTTAATGCTCAGAATGAGAGTTCATTCAAACTGGCCCCTGTATCATATCCACATTAGTATTTAACACTCTTTGCCCTGTTGCTATTTTTTTGGGGGGGATCCCCTTTTCTCTTATGCAAAGGGTAGCATACTATATTCTTTTCTGCCTTGAGTTTTGCTTAACAAGATATCCTGAAAATCACTCCACTTCAGTTTATAAATCTCTTCTTCATTATTATTTACATGTGTGTGTATATATACACTAGTTCACCCTGTCATCTCCCATGTAGGAGCACAAAAATGTTGTCCTTGGTTCACCTTGTACTTTCCCTGGTTCCAGCCCTGGAAACAGTCATTTCCCAAGGAGCTCTAGCTGTTGTTACTAGAGATTGGTATTTAGAAATGTAGGTGCTAGGTATGCTCACTGCTACTGGTGTGTCCTTTTCTCTAAGCCCTTTCAGTAGAAAGAACAAGGGTGTGGCTCCGCGGTTGAGTGTCGACCCATGCACTAAGAGGTCGCTGGTTCAATTCCCGGTCAGGGCACATGCCCAGGTTGTGGGCAAAATCCCCAGTGGGGGGGCATGCAGGAGGCAGCGAATCAATGTTCTCTCTCATCGATGTCTCTCTCTCACTCTTCTTCCTCTCTCTCTAAAAAATCAGTAAAGAAATAATAATAATAAAAAAAAAAAGAACAAGGAGATATATATATATATGTAATTAATCCCCTCAATTCCTTCACTGGACTCCTGTTGCCCTCAAAGTGTGGTAATAGATGTTATAAGTGCAAGATACGAGGGCCAAGGACAGATGGTGGTTATACTCATAGTACCATATATTTGTACACATTTTAGTTTTCAATGAGCTGTCACATGCATTATTTCATTCTTATAGGAGATGACTGTGGCAAAGTAGGAAATGCCCTCATCACTGAATCAGAAGACCTGGATTTAGATCCTGAGTCATATGAGCTTATTCAAGTTAATTTATTTCTGACCTCTAGTTTCCACGTATTTCATAGGGTTGTTATAAGGATTAGACTGAATTTGGTTTTCAACAAATATGCATTGATCAGTAATCATTTGTCAGTCCAGGGAAAGACTGGGGACTTTGGTTTAGTGAAATGAATCCCAGGGCTTCCATTCCCCTGTATGGTACCTGGGAAGCAAAAGGAAAGTTCTGGTAAGAGCAAAATCCTTCTGTGGAAGGATTCAGAGAAGATATCTGTCTACCAGGGGTCAAAACCACAAATGTGTTAAGCCATCAGGTGTGCCTAGACAGTACTGATTTAGAACCACTGTCCTAACATTTAAACTCTGGGCTGGTCAATCAAATTATGCCAGCATTCTGGTCCCTGGTTTTTGATCCCTAGAGTCCTGTCTGATAATAGGGCCCTGCTCACTCTGCTGCTCTGTTGTCCTCTACTTTTCGATATCCCCATGTATCTGCCCTATTTAGAAGTTTCAGCATGAACTAAGCAGCAAGTGCGTGATGAATACATTGAGTATAGGAGTCCATGTGCTTCTTGGGAAGGTCCTCCAAAACCACATGTTAGATCTATGCATTCGCAGCTCCAAACTCCTCTGGTGGACTCTGGCCATGCTGCAGGTAGGACATGATTGGATGGGGCTGGGTGGGGCCTGACTTCAATGTCTAGGTTGCCATAGCTGAAGTATGGACATGTGTGGAGATAAGAGCTGACTTTTCTCTTTTGCCTCTTCTCTTCCTTCTACCAGCCTCATCCTCCCCTCTAAGGAGTATGTGTGCTCATGGGTGTGTGTTTATGAAATTATAACTATCAGGCAAGATTTTTTCAGTTACAAGTATATGATAGAAATGCAGTTCATACTGGTTTAAGTGAAACAAGGCAAATAATTGGCTCATGTAACTGAACAGTTCCAGTGTAGCTAGTTCCAGATACTCAAAACGATATTCTCCTGAGCTCGATCTTTCCCCAGAGAAAAATCAAGGTGCTGGTACCAGAAGGAGGAGGAACGGATGCTGAGCAGATGGTCATAAAAGTAAGGTTGCTAGATTTAGCAAATAAAAATAGAGGACGCCAGTTAAATTTGAATTTGATAAGTAAAAATAACTTTCAGTGTATGTTCCATTCCATATTTGAGACATCCTTATATTATTTTTTTCATTATTCATCTGAAATTCCTATTTAACTGGATGTCCTGTATGTTTACTTGCTAAACGTAGCAACCCTACATGAAAGGAATTAATCAATGAGCATTTAGTGAGAACCCACCAGGCCCCAAAACAACCTTCTCAAATAAGCAGAACCAACCGACCAGTGGGAAAAAAACAAACAAAAAACAGTTTTATGCTTTTCTAGTTCCTGGAACTGGGGTGGGTGGGGTGAGTCAGAGATGTATTTGAATTGGTCCTTGTTATCCCAGAGTGGCCCATCCAATGGAGAGACAAAACCAATAATTGAAACAGATAACAATTAAGTGTCAACCTACATGATCCTTACTGAAGTCCAACAGAACTTACAAACACTAGAAACCCCAATTTGTACTTTTAGACCTCAGCTGTCACCTGTTTCCACAAATCAAAGTCACCCTTTCTCATCCTAGACCCATGCCAGCTCTTCAGTGCCTATATATTACTCTGATAGTAGAGAGCTGGCTCCCCCTTGTGCCTGAGAAATACCCATCTAATAGACACCCAGGAACTCTGGGGGC
This sequence comes from Tadarida brasiliensis, assembly GCA_030848825.1. Taxonomy (NCBI): domain Eukaryota; kingdom Metazoa; phylum Chordata; class Mammalia; order Chiroptera; family Molossidae; genus Tadarida; species Tadarida brasiliensis. Next base: position 62,207,348 of record CM061270.1, on the reverse strand, counting down.
AAAACCTCCCTAAAGCTCACTTGAACCTTATTAGGCAGGAGGGTGACTGCTTAGTAGCAAACAGATTTTTGTTTTATGAGGATAGAGTTGTCAACCTTTTAAAGGCCCTCTATATATCTATCTGTGGGTTTCTAGCCTCTATCTGAGCTCTCTTTTTCTTTCTGTATCTACATTTACATTAGATCTTTAACTAATGTCCTTTCCTCAACCACCACCACTCCCATAGTGCCTTCTGCCTGTCATCCCTTTGGTTTTCAGACTCTGCAAACACCTCTTCCTAACTCTACAACTAGAGATGGGTAAAGTTAGGAAAGGATACTACAAAGGCTCTCTGCTTCTCTTTACCCACAACTCCCTCCCATGTGCCTTCACTGGGTAAATTTCTCTCTCATGTTGGCATCATGAGCAGGGTCAAGTCAGAGAAGAGACCCAGCTTTTCAGGCCTGGGGAAGGCAAAGCACTCTTTGATCCTGTTGTTGAGGCCAACATGTGCAGTAGCCCCACTCCCACGTGGGGAATGGATATGATACAGGGCCAGATTTCCATAAGGCTGGAATCAGGAGCACTCTAGAAGTCTAGAAGGTTTCCTTTTTACTTGCTAAGTACTTGGTACAAAGACATTAAGTGAATTCAATTCTTCTTTTTTTTTTTTTCTTTATTGATTTTTAGAGAGAGAGGAAGGGGGAGAGAGAGAGAGATAGAAACATCGATGAGAACCCTGGCCAGTTTGGCTCAGTGGTTAGAGCATCGGCCTGTGGTCCAGAGAGACCCGGGTTTGGTTCCTGCTAAGGGCATGTACTTCGGTTGCAGTTTGTCCCTGGCCCTGGTTGGTCGTGTGGGTGGCAGCCACTCGATGTGTCCCTTTCACGTCGATATTTCTCTCTCTCTCTCTTCCTCTCTCCCCCTCCCACTCTATCTGAACAAAAAAAATGAAAAAAATGTCCTCGGGTGAGGATTAAAAAAAAAAGAAACATCGATGAGAGAGAACATCGATTGGCTGCCTCCTGCATGCCCCCCACTGGGGATTTGGCCCACAACCTGGGCATGTGCCCTGACCAGGAATCGAACTGGTGACCTCTTGGTACATGGGTTGACGCTCAACCACTGAGCCACACCGGCCGGGTGTGAATTAAATTTTTATACAGTTGCATATGATATTCAGGTGTTACGAACAACATGGAGTACTGCTCACCTTGGGGAACTTTAGAGGCTGGCTACACTGTGCCACTGTGGAGGAGACAAAGATGACTAAGACCTGATCCCCACCCCCTAGGAACTCACAAGCACATATAAGCAATTCCAATATGAGAGAGAGAGAGAGAGTTGAAATGGATTGGAGCAGCAGGCTAGGTATAGAGAACTGCCAGAACTGTTTTGGGAGATTATAGGGTAGGCCAAGAACCAAGGAAAATTTTGAAAGAAAGGTGGTAGGGGTGGAGTAAGGGAACACCCAAAGAAAACCTGGGAATGTTTGGTGGCTTGCACTGGTGGGTGGATCCCATATCAGAGAGTCAGGTCATTGTCACTAGTACCTGAGCTCCAGGCAGAGCTAAAGAGGTTCAAAGGTTTTTAAAGAACAATCCAGAGACAAATGGTAGGGTGACAACTTTTACTGTTATTTGGACAAAACAAACATCTGAGGGCAAGAACAGTTAGAGAGTAATCTATTATCAACACAAGGCAGTAATTATGCTGAAAGGATTCATGGGTCTATTCCAGAAAACTCAGTTCGATTGTGGAAGATACAGGAAACAATTTCTTACTACACCTATTTACAGGACCAAAAGTAAAAGGTGAAGAGGTAGAAGATATTTGGATATTGCATATATTTCAAACTTAATATATATATAAAAATGGAACCCATGATATCTCCTCCAAATCAGTTATTCTTTTTATAAGTAAGGTGAGGGCCAGGTCACATGGAACAGTAAGGTTGAAGGAGGATATTGGGACTACGTAGGAGATGGGCCCCAACTTGGCTTCAGGGATGGGCCCTACAAGTACAGTAAATTGTCTAATATCCAATCCAAATTCAGGTATGGTTTGGATAGTTAGGTCAAATCCTAGGGCTGAGAGGACAGGCACTGAATCTAGGCAGTGTAAATGCTTCCATCCTGGAAGAGCAAAAAATTTGGCTTACCTGTAAATTAGTGGCTGAGGTGCTATGGTGTGGGAGAAAGAGACAGGAAGAGGAGCCAAGCACATCTCGTAGTGCCAGAGAGTAAAGAAGTGCTCATAAAAACAAGAGGATAGGGTCATGTCAAAGGGACATAGGAGCCAACCTGAAAGAATTCTCAATGGCCAAAGTTGAAATAATTTGAACAACAAAATAAATAATGTAGTATTGGACTATAACACAAAGTATAAAGTAAGTATACATGAGTTCATACTTATATGACAAAATAATTGAATAAAGTATTTATTTATTTATTTAAATAATTTTTAAAAAAAGAATTCCTTCTTCAAGAATTCCAAATAATATATGTAGATACACCCCACTTCCCAGGCTGGGCTAGACTTAGGGACTTGCTTCCAAAGAATAGTATGGAAAGAGAAAAATAGTAGCTTCACTGTGGAGCATTGCCTTAACCAAGTAATGGAGATTGGCATCACCAGGTGATATCATATACTGCCTGATATGGTGGAATGAGAAGAGCACATCACCTCCATGGCATTCTTCCCAAAATACATAACCTCAGTCTAAGCATAAGGAAAATATTAGAGAAAGCCAAATTTAAGGACATTTTATAAAATATCTGCCCAGGCCCTGATGGGTTTTGCTCAGTGGTTAGAGCGTTGGCCCATGGACAGAAGGGTCGTGGGTTCAATTCCCGGTCAAGGGCATGTACCTGGGTTGCAGGTTTGATCCTTGGCACGATCAGTGTTGTGTGGGAGGCAACCAATCAATGTATCTCTCTCGCTTCAATGTCTCTCTTTCTCTTTCTCTCTCCCACTTTCCCTCCCTTCCACTCTATCTAAAAATCAATGGAAAAATATCCTCAGGTGAGGATTAAAAAAAAAAAAAAATCTGCCCAGTATAACTCAAAACTCAAGGTCATAGAAGTCATGGAAAGGCAGAAACTGTCACAGACCAGAGGAGACTAGGGAGGCATGACAACTAAATACAACCTGGTACCCTGTGTTGGATATTGGACAGAAAAGGGACATTAGTAGAAAAACTGGTGGAATCCAAATGAAGTTTGGAGTTTAGTTAATAGTAAATATATTGATGTTAGTCACATAGATTTGAAAAATGTAGCGAAGTTATATAAGATGTTAACATTAGGTGAAGCTGGGTGAGGGGCATATGGGAATTCATTGTGTTATCTTTACAACTTGTCTGTAAGTCTGAAATTATTCCAAAATAAAGTTTATTCAAAAACAACATTTAAATTTCTGACTACAATACCATATATGTAAGAAGGGGTAAATAGAGCTAAACTATTATTTTCTTTTTAACTTTAAAAAAAATTGTATTGATTTGAGAGAGAGATATTTGTTGTTCCACTTATTTATGCACTCATCAGTTGATTCTTATATATGCCCTAACTGGAGATTGAACCTACAACCTTGGCATATCAGGACGATGCTCTAACTAACTGAGCTACCTGGCCATGGCAGAGCTAGAATATTCTAAGGGCCTTGATTTATCCATAAGGAGGATAAAGGTTTTGATTAACTTAAGAATTTGATAGGTTAAATATGCATATTGCAGTTTAGAAGCTATCCACTAAAAATTGGATTAGCAAACTTCTTCTGAAAAGGGATAGATAGCATATATTTTAGTTTTTGCAGATCCCCTATGGTCTTATTGTAACTTTTCAGCTCTACTGTTGTAGAATGAAAGCAGACATGGACAATATGTAAAATGGGTATAGCTGTGTTCCAATAAATCTTTATTTACAAAAACAGGTAGCAAGATAGATGTGGCCCACAGGCACTAAAAGAACAAAAATTGAGAGCATAGCCCAGCTGGTGTGGCTCAGCGGTTGAGCATCAATCCATGCACCAAGAGGTTGCCAGTTTGATTCCCAGTCAGGGCATATGCCCAGGTTGTGGGCCAAATCCCCTGTGGGGGGCATGCAGGAGGTGGCCAATTGATGTTCTCTTTCATCAATGTTTCTATCTCTCTCTCCCTCTCCTTTCCTCTCTCTCTAAAATTAATTAAGAAAAAAAATAAAAAACAACAACAATTGACAGATGTTTAGCAAAATAAATCAAGGAAAAGGGGAAAAACGAGAAGACACAAAAAACCAATATCATAAAAACAAAGAAGACAGTACTACATTTGAACACTTTTATGTCAATACATTTGAACATATAGAAGTGGAAAAAATATTAGAAAATGTAACTCTCACCCAGCCGGTGTGGCTCAGTGAATTGAGCATCAGTCCCATGGACTGAGAGGTCCAGGTTTGATTCCTGGTGGGGGCACATGCCTAAGTTGTGGGCTCGATCCCCAGTAGGGGGCGTGCAGGAGGCAGCTGATTGATGTTTTCTCTCATATCGGTGTTTCTCTCTCTCTAAAAAAATCAATAATAAAAAAATTAAATGTAACTCTCCAAAGCTCACTCAAAAAATTTTACAAATTCTCAATAGTATTGCAACCTCCAAGTAAGTTGAAATCTGTAGTCAGAAACCTTCACTAAAAGAAAACTCCAGGCTTGTGACAGCTTTGCTGATGAGTTGTACCAAACATTGAAGGATCAAATAGTTCCAATCTTATGCAAACTCTTTCAGAGCATATAAAAAGAGGAAACATTCCTCAGCTCACAAATCTAGCATAACCTTGACACCAAAAACCTGAAGGACAGAAGAGCAAGAGAGGAAAATTACAAGCTGATCTCACCCATGAAAATAGGTAACAAAAATCCTAAACAAACTATTAGCAACTAGAATGCAGCAATATATTTAAAGACAAATGTCCAATTAACTTATGCAAATGTGTTCACAAGTTAGTAATTATTAGTATTCAGAAAAATTCAGGTTAAAACCACAATGAAATACCATTACCACACATACCACATAAAATTAAGCAGCCTGACAATACCACATGTTAGGATGAGTGCAAGAACTGCCTGCCGTTCACCACTGGTGGAAGTATCAACATACCCACTTGGGAAAAATAGTTTGGCACTGTCCACTAAACTTTATGTTACATACACTCTATAACCTAGCAATTCCACTCCTAGGCAGATATCCTAGAGCAGGGATCCTCAAAGTGTGGTCCCTGGACCAACAACATCAGCATGAGCATCACCTAGAAACTTACTACAAATGCCAAATTCCTGGGCCTGCTCCAAAGTTACTCAATCAGCAACTCTAGAGTCCAGCAACCTGTGTTCAGACAATTCTGATGCACGTCAAAGCTTGAGAAACACTGCTATGGCGAAATAAGAATATAAGTCCACCAAGGTACATGAACAAGGATGTTTTTAACAGCATTGTTTATAATAGCCAAACACAGAAAACAAGCCAAATGTTCATCAATATAATGGACAAATAAATTATGGCATAGTTATATAATGCAATGAAATAATAAAAATGAATGAATATCAACTATACAAAATAGCATGAATGACTCTCAAACATAATGGTGAGTAAATATTTAAGACACAAAGAATATATTTTTAAATCCATATAAAAAAAGGTTGTTGTCGAACTGTACCTATATATTTTAAGAACCAAAACTGTACCTCCAGACCTAATCTTTTCTTAGAACTCTGGGCTGACATATAACTAGTACCTGCCATATAATGTGTGCTCAGTATGACAGGTCTCATTTTTAATAATGATAACATTTTTAATCTTTTTTCTTTATTTTTATTCTTATAATTATAATCTTTATAGTGACTACAGAATATTTCATAATATTGATATACCATATTTATTTAACACTTCCTTGTTGATGGGCTTTTCAAAAATATTACTTTGGCTGCCCCAATAGACTGAAAATTATATGGGGTGAGAGACCATGTCTGTCTTCTAAGACAGTGCCTGCTATTCTATAGTTACTTAATTGAATTGATTTTCCAGATTAACTTTTCTATAAGAAAACAATGTCCTGGCTAGTTTTATGTATCTTTGTTAGAGCATAAATGATTCGTTGCAAATTTTGTTTACAGTGAATTAACCCCAGAGAATCCAGTAACTGGATGAAATGACAAAATAGATGTTCTAGACTTGGAAAATTAGACCATAGATTTTGGAGTGCAGTGATCCTCTAAGGTCATTTAATTTCCCGATGTGACACCTCTTGTCTGTCTCAATGCAACAGCAACTAGGAAACGTGTCAAGCCTTAGAGTTAGGAAAGCATATATCTCACATTTTCTGAGAGCACCTACTTAAAATATCCTAGCTTTCTTAAATGTACTTGACCCATTGTAATTTGGGATTTGGAAAATATGACACCATACCAGGACCTCTAGGGAATAACTAGCTTCAGAAAAGATGCTTATAGGGCAGGACAGGCCACCTGGGGGTCCTGCTTCTTTGAAACCTTGCCTCCACACTCTCTACTCTGTGACAAGTTTTCCAGCCTGATCCCAGAAGAGTCGTGAAAGCATTGGCTGTCAGAGCAAAGGCCATGGCAGCTGCTGGAAGGAGCAGCAGATGGGCATGGCTCAGAGAAGAGAATCAAGCAGCATACACAGTGGCTGGACCCTATCAGGTTTACCTTGCAATGCCCATTGTGATGTCATATGGAGTCACAGCCTTGAGAGAGAAAACAGTTTGACTGAGAAGGGCATGGCGTTGAGTAATGGCGCTGACATGGGGGCTGGCCCTTCCACTGCCATCACATGTCAGTCTTCTACTATTATTTGGTCTCCTTGTTTGGGGACTTTGGGTGCTGTTTTCTGGGAAACAGAGCAGGGAGCAGGAGGCAGCAGAGACAGACTCAGACTCAGAGGTATGTGATGCAACACTCTCTTGAAACTCACTGCTCCCTGCCCCTGCCCTTGACCCTGAAGCCACAGAAACTCCTACATCTTGGGCCATCGAGAAAATTGGATGGGGAGAAAGAGGGAAGTTGAGATAGTGCTTTTGGATGTCTTCCTATATATGAGTCACTCTCAATCATTTTCCTTTCAATTCATTTCAACAAACCTTGAGCCCCTATTATATGACAGCATACTAGACACTGAAGACGAATAAAACACCATCCTCACCTTCTAGGAGCTTGAGATGAAGAGGAGGAGATAGGCAGACAGATATATACACAGCTCAAGGAAAGAGAGTGATGAGATTTAATAGAGGTATAACTATTGCTAAAGAGATGGGAGGAAAAGAGTATTTTGAATTAGGGGGATCTATAAAATGCCTTCTGGGAGAGCTCAGTTTGAGTTGTGCTTCAGAGTAAGGGTAGGGTTTGAAGGTGGATAGGGTGGGTGGAGGAGAGTAGTGGAAGATTCTTCAGACAGAAGGAATCTATTGGGAAAAAACATGGGAAACAGAAGAGTGTTGGGTGTGTTTGAGAAGAGGTGAAGACACCTATCTGAATAGAGTGTAGAAGCATAGGGAATGTGGAGAAAAGGTTGGAAAACGGAAAGAGGTCACATTGTAGAGGTCTTTGAATGCCAGGCTGAATACTTTGTAGTATAAATATTCTGTGTGCAACTGAAAGACATCAAAAAATATAAAGTCAGGTAAAAATGTGTTTAGAGCAGTGCTTCTCAAACTTTAATGTGCCTATGAATCAGCTGGGGTCTTTTTTGAAAAGCAGATTCTGATTTAGGTGTGGAGTGGGTACTGAAATTCTGCATTTCTAACAAGCTCTCAAATGATGCTCCTACTGTTGAGTGAGCCTTGAAAGTAACTCCAGTAAGTGTATATGGTAGTTGTCTGGCGTAGCTAAGCCAATCGGAGGCTATATTAATGACTTAGTGTGAAGGAGGGAAAAGAAAATGAAAGAATGAGAGCAGTAAGGTGGAAAAGAGGACACGGATTCATTCTCCAAATGTTTATCATCCATCACCACCATGTACCAGACACTCCTCTAGGCACTAAGGATACAGCAATAAAGCAGGGACAAAACACTCTGCCCTCAGAGATGTGAAAGAGGAGGGGTATACTGTGGTGAAAGTTTGGATGTGGAAAGTGAGGCAGAAAAAGAGGGAAGGAGCTGAGTCTTTTTCTGATTGAACCTCAAATACAAAGAGTTAATTATAAACATTATCATCAGTTTCCTACAAGGACTATATTTATCTATGTATCCCCTGTGCCTAGCATCCTGCCTGGCTTAATAAGTGCTCCATATATGTTTGTGAAATGAATGAATGACTTTTCAATTTTAACCCTGAATGACTGACAAGATGAATGCATTTGAAACAACGGAAAACATTAGATAGGAGAAGTCCTGAGTGTGGTCAAGGTAGAAAATGAATGATTACATTTGAAGTTCTTGTAAAATGTATGTGGAGATATTAATCAAACAGCTCAAATTAACGATCTAGACCTGTGCTGTCCAATCTGGTATCCAGTGGCCATATGTGGCCATTTCAATTTAAATTAATCAAACTTAAATAAAATTTAAAATTCTGTTCCTTAATTGCACTGTCTATATTTCAAGTGCTCACAAGTGGCTAGAGGGTATCATATTGGACAGAGAAGATATATTTCCTTATTTCTATTGCATGGAGCTAGCCTAGACTCTAGATCTTGGAAATACATGTGGCTATCGATATATTTGGCTACAAAGTTCTTTCAATTTTTTTCTCAGAAAAGTCAAGTACAGCAATCCAGATCCAGTATCATTGTCTTAACTAGGATCTCATCTCTTGATCTATTTACAGTCTCCTAATTCATCTGCTACAAACGTTTTCCAGCCTGGAGCATAGACCCTGGCTCTACAAAACAAAAACATAGCACACACAAAGCCTCCCCAAGCTGACTGTGCCATTCTGCTAAAAGAAACTAAACAAACAAAGTCTCCCAGCATTCCACTGCCTAGAGCAGCATTTCCCAACCTTTTTAATTCCTTTATTTTATTTTATTATTTTTTCTATCACCATTTATCCCCCTTACCACCCTTTTCTGACTCTCAAACTTCTTTCATTTTTCAACCCACTTAGGAATTTAAAAATCATGTTGTCCCTTTTTAAAAAATAATATAGGATAAGTGGCCCTGGCCAGTTTGGCTCAGCGGTTGGAGCATTGGCCTGCGGACCAGAGAGTCCCGGGTTTGGTTCCTGCTAGGGGCACGTACCAAAAAATAAAAATAAAAATAAAATAATAATAATATAGGATAAGTGATTTTAGGTAAATAATATTATTATTTTCAGATTGTTCACAGCTTGTGTATAGAAATAGGACTGATTTTGTATCCCATTGATATCATATCCTGTAACTGCTAAATTCATTTATTAACTCTAATGGTTTGTGTGTATGTGTGTATTCATTAGGATTTTCTGTAAATAAGATTGTCATCTGGGAATAGAGATAGTTTTACTTTTTCATTTCTAATTTGGATGCCTTTTATTTCTTTTTCTTACCTAATTGCTCTGGGCAGAGCTGCCAGTACAATGTTAAAGAGAAGTAGTGAAAGCAGTCATCCTTGTCTTGTTCCTCATTTCAGGGAGAAAGCTTTCAGTCTTTCACTATTGGGTATGGTATTAGTTGTGGGTTTTTCGAAGTTCCCTTCTATTCCTAGTTTGTCATGTGTTTTTAAAATCATAAATGGGTCCTGGCTGGTTTCGCTCAGCAGTTAGAGCATCGGCCCAATTGCTCTGGCTAAGGAATGTTGAATAGAAATTTTGAAAGCAAGATTTATCCCAAGAATGCTAGGGCGGTTCAACATATGAAAATAAATCAATGTAATATACCATATTAATAATATTAAGGGGAAAAACTGACATGATTATCTCAACAGATGCAGAAAAAGAACTTGACAAAATCCAACACCCATATATGGTTTTTTGTTGTTGTTGTTAATCCTCACCTGAGCAATTGACTGAAAATTTATCTATTTCAGACATTAGAGTTATTTTTTGCTTCCAGAAGTCATTTAGAGTAGAGAAACACATCTTAATCCAATCAGGGATTAAACTCATCAGAGGCTAAGCTTTAATTTAAAAAACTATTATTTAAAAAATATTTTTTTATATTGAAGTTAGAGAGAGAGGAAGGGAGAGGGAGAGAGAGATAGAAACATCAATGAGAGAGAACATCAATTGGCCACCTCCTGCACACCCGACTGGGGATTTGGCCCATAACCTGGGTATATGCCCTGACTGGGAATCGAACCAGCAACCTCTTGGTGTATGGGTCGATGCTCACACAAGCCGGGCTAAAAAAAGTTATTTTTAAATTACAGTTGACATTCAATATTATATTATTGTCAGGGGTACAGCATAGTTGTTAGACATTTATATAACTTAGGAAGTGATCCCCTGAATAAGTCTAGTACCCACCTGACACCATCTGAGCTTCAAGTTTTGAGCCTAGTTTGTTTCAGGATTATTCCTATTCCTAGGTATAACCCTTTGGGGGTGTCTCAATTGAAAGCCTGGGATATTTATTAGGGATCCTCCTCCTTAAAATCTTTTTTTTTTTTTTTTTGTCCATCTACCCCATAAAATTACTAAATATTTTGCTTAGCTTTTCAGTCATGGCATGAGAGTTGGCAAATGCTTGAGGGAGAAATCTGGGCTCACCTTTCTAAACTTACTTTTTTCTCTGGATATTGACTCCTCTGGTCCTTGATGCCTTGATAGCTCTTCAATGATTTCAAATAGATGTTTAAATTTTTTTTATTTTTTATCCTCACCCGAGGACATTTTTTCATTTTTTGTTCAGATAGAGTGGGAGGGAGAGAGAGGAAGAGAGAGAGAGAGAAACATCGACGTGAAAGGGACACATCGAGTGGCTGCCACCCGCACGACCAACCAGGGCTGGGGACAAACTGCAACCGAGGTACATGCCCTTAGCGGGAACCGAACCCGGGTCTCTCTGGACTGCAGGCCAACGCTCTAACCGCTGAGCCAAACCGGCCAGGGCCCGAGAACATTTTTGTATTTATCTTCAGATAGAGCGGGAGGGAGAGAGGGAGGAAGAGAGAGAGAGAAACATCGATGTGAGAGAGACACATCAACTGGTTGCCACCCACGTGACCCCAACCAGGGCGGGGACAAACTGCAAATGAGGTACATGCCCTTAGTGGGAACCGAACCTGGGACTCTCTGGTTCGCGGGCCAACGCTCTAACCCGTTGAAAATCAGCCAGGGCATTACCTGGCATTTCTGTAGGTTTGTTTGTGCAGAAATAATCTATTTAATAAAATGCAATATTCATGGGAGATTTTTTGAAGCCCAGGATAAAGATCTTCCTTAGAGACTATTTCATTTGCTTTTGACTATGGCACCATCAATCCAGGACCACTTTAAAATCACGGCTTGTGGGTTTTTGGGGACTATGTTGATGATGTGAACTTGAGCTGCAAATTACACAAAAGTCAACCTGTGGTTACAACTTCCTAGGGACTTCTCTTTAGTCCTCCGAACTTCTCAGTGTCATGAGGTTCCAGCTGAATGTGGCAGGGTCTTCTATTGGATTTTTTTTTTTTCTGTATGGTTTGTATTTTTGAAGTTTTTTTTTTTCCTTTATTGATTTTAGATAGAGAGGAAGGGAGAGGGGGAGAGAGAGAGAAACATCGATGAGAGAGAACATTGATTGGCTGCCTGCTGCATGCCCTCCACTGGGGACCGGGCCCACAACCTGGGCATGTGCCCTGACCGGGAATCAAACCAGCAACCTCTTGGGGCATGGGTTGACGCTCAACCACTGAGCCACACCTGCTGGGCTGAAGTTTTTTTTTGTTTTGTCTTGTTTTTAAAGTTCTTCTGTGTCCTAGGTCACAAAGATTTTCTCCTATATTTTTTCAATGTTCCAGTCTTACCTTTCAGATTTTAATTTTTAGTATACTTGGAGTCTACCTCTATACATAGTATTAAGAAATTATCCAATTTTATTTTTCCCTTTATAGTTAGCCAGTGTTCTCATCACTATTTGCTAAAGAATCTTTTCCCCATTGATTTGTGGAACTCCCTTTACCATGTTCATGAATCTACCTTTTGAATTCTCTATTCTGTTTCATTGGTTTGTTTGTTCCTGTATCTATTGCCATAGATTTGTAGTGTGTTTCAGTGTTTGGTACAGCAGGTTCCTTCTCTTTAAGGTTGACTTAGCTATTAGTGGACCTTTCTTTTGCCATATAGTTTTAGGGAGTTTAACAAGTTCTTGAAACATTCAAACTGGAATTTAGATTGGGAATGCTTTAAAGTATAACTTAATTTGGGGAATACTGATATCTTTATAATTGCAAATTGTTACAATTAAGAGCCTAGAATATCTCTCCTTTAATTCAGAGCATCTTCTATGTCCTTTATTAGAGTTCCATAATTTTCTACATGAAGGTCTTCTGTATTCTTGGTTTACTTAATACCTTGATACTCTATCATTTTTATTGCTATTATGAAGGACATACCTTTTATTATTTAAAATAATATTTTTTTCTAGCTTTTTTGCTGTAGTAGCAAAATGCTATTGATATTTATAAGTTCTGGTATTTAGAAACCTTGAATTAGCCCTGGCCAGTTTGGCTCAGCGGTTAGAACATCAGCCTGTGGACCAGAGAGTCCTGGGTTCGGTTCCTGCTAAGGGCACGTACCTCGGTTGCAGTTTGTCCCTGGCCCCAGTTGGGGTCATGTAGGTGGCAACCACTTGATGTGTTGCTCTCACACCGATGTTTCTCTCTCTCTTCCTCCCTCTCTGCTTCCTGCTCTATCTGAAGATAAATGCAAAAATGTCCTCGGGTGAGGATTAAAAAAAAATAAAATAAAAACCTTGAATTATTTTATTAGGTCTGATGGAGAATGTCTTTGATTATCATTTTGATTGCTTTCATATTTATTGGTCTACTCAAATGGTATATTTCTTTTTGCCTACTTTTGTTTGTTTATATTTTTTCTAAGAATTTAACCATTGCATCAAGTATTTCTCATTGATTAATGTATAGTTATTCAAACTGTTTTCCTTCTCCTTCCTCTTCTACTCCAATTTCCAAAGAGATTTTATATTTACTTTTGCCTTTTGTCCTAAGGGCATTACCACCCCAGGACCACTTTTTATTTTCTTTTTTGAGGTTCCGGACTACACAGTGGGTATAAATTCGTATTCCAAACCAGTATGAGGATAGACTCTGGTTAAAATTCTTGGAGAAGGCTGTGGTAAACCGCACCCCCCCCCCCCCCCCCGCAGAATTCAAGCTTCAGTGTCTAGTGGGCAGATTTTTTTTCTAGCTACCTTTTACTGAGTGTATAGCAATTTGAAAATCCTGGCTCTTTTTCCCTAGAATCTCAATTCCAAATACCCATTTTACATGGGCCTTGTCTTTTGTCCCTATCCTTTAGTGACTGACACTGCAAATGACCTAGGACATTGAAGTATCAGCTGACTTTCCACTCTTGTTTTTCAGTTTTCTATTTTTGGCCTAGATATTTCCCTTACTCTCTTGTAAAGAATTAAACTCTGCATTTCAAAGGATATTTGTTATATTTTATTCAGCATTTCCAAGTGTTTTTTTAAATTAAAAAATTTTAATGTTGACATTATTACAGGTGTTTCCCTCCCCCACCTTTACCCACCTCCACCCACCCCTACTTCCCCCTCCCTTGGCCTTCACCAAACTATGTCTAAGTGTTTCTGTAGTGGGGGATTAATTAGGTCTGTGATATGCAGAGGTCATTTTGAGATTAAATATATAGAAAGATAATTTGTAAATATATTAACCTGTATTTCAACATCAGCTTTCCTAGTGCTTGATGTTTTTAATCAATGGTCTATTGTGGACATAAATAATATATGACAAGTATAAAATCAATTTAAAACTGTTTAAAAGTTAAAACTACCACTGTTCTAGGGGTATTCAACTGAGTAATAAATTGAGTGACTGAGTCATGTGGACATTCATGAGTTTCTCAGTAATTGTTGTAGAAGCTCTTTTAATATCTTCTCAGAGTCTGATGGTCTAGTTTAAAGGGAATAAATAAAAAATTGTTTTAGAAATTGTAACAAATGTCATTTTTGCCTTTAAAATGACCTGGAACACCCTTGCAAAAACCCAGGAGTTTGCTAACTAATGGTTGGGAAATTCTGACCTACAGGACAACATTAAAATGCTACAGTTGGCATAATCTGGCTTCTACCTACTTTTTCAGCTTCATCTCTCACTACTTAACAAAAGCGCACTTGACAATCATGACCTTCTAATGTTGGTGTTGTTCCCACTTGCCTGAAATGCTCTTTTATAAAAAAATTTAATTTATTTTTTTGAAATGCTCTTTATTTACCTAAAAAACCTTCTGCTGACTCTCCAAACTCCAATACAAATGGCAACTTCTTGAGCAATTCTTCCCTTCTCTCCCAAGCAGTTAATGACTGTCCTCTGTATCCCCTAGCACTTATATTTCTGTTACAGCATTTACCACACAATACTGTAATATATCTGTTTAGAGATCTGTTTTCCCTATTAGTATAACTTCCTAGAATACAAGAATCATATTTATCTTTGTAGTCCTGGCACTCCACACAATACCAAGAACTTAGTAAGTACTCAATAAATGATTCATGAATCAATGAATGAGGTGGTAATTGTTGCTGTGGTTGTGGATGGCAATCATATCAATATTTATGTCTATAAGATGAAATGCACTGTCAATAAATTCTCTTACCTAGAACACTACCTGATTTTTTTTTTTCTTTTTGTGCCTCTCTAGACTTCAAAGCAGCATAGATTGAAAAAGATCCAGAAAATCACAGGTCAGAAAAATCCTATGTTTTATTCTGTAGCTCGAGGCTAATGACAGATCAGCTGTGGGTCTTTTTTAAAACTCTAGCCTTTAACAACTGATGGAGGGCAGGAGGTTGAAAAAGATTATGTTAATGAAAGAAATGTGCTTGTTTTTCCTAGCATCTTTACTTCCAAAGAGATGTAAATGGCTCCATAATTCTTCCCATGCTTCCTTTCCTCATTTCATTTTGTGTAATTCTCAAAGCATCAGGAAAGAAACTTGGTGAGACTGGAGAATGGAGATGGGGTAACTACCAAGAGTTTGGTGTAGAAAGTTTCAGTACCTTTTTCCCTACTACAGAAACTGGATAAACTCTTTTGGAGGGAAAGATATGTGTTATATCTGTTTCCCCAAGTCCAACTCCCTACTACCATGATTATTTCTCCTCTTTCCAATGGCTTACATCTATACTACATGGTGAGGGCAGTATAGTTAAAGAAACAAACTTCAGACCTAGGCTAAACCTGAGCTCTACCATTAATTAGCTTTATAATCTTAGGCATGACTTCATCTTTGTTTTCTTATTTGCAAAATAAGGGGTTTGGACTAGGTGATGTCAATAGTCAAAATACTAAAAGATTCTTTACCTCTACTCCCAGTTCAACAGTGGGAAGAAAATCTCAGGATGGGTTATATTAAAACTAACCTGACATGGTGAGTAAAACTGATTTTTACTGTGTCTAATTTTTCTCTCTTCAACCTATCCTACTGATAAACTGTAGAAAGTTAAAAGTAAGATACCTGGGACTCTGTTTTACTTTGCATACTATCATAGCTGTTTCCTTTCTAAGTTAAATCTCTCTTCTTACTGGTTTCCTTACTAGTACTTTTAATATCACTTCCATTACACTGACATACTCTTTTTCTTCTAGCTTTTCCGGCCTCCCTGAGGGATGGACCCAGGAATGTATACTCTGTCTTCAACGAATCTTCCAACATCTGGAAAGTGCAAGGTCAGGGAATGTAGTTTCTGAGTGGGAACTGAAGGTAGTAGAGCTTTTAAGAGGGAGGAAGGAAGGGAGTGAAGGAGGGAGGAAGAGAGATGAGGAAGGAGGGAGGGAGAGGGAAAAGAGAGTTAGTTCGTTAGTTAGTTTTGGCAATGGGGGAAAGTTCTGGGTTTAAAGGAAATTTAAGAACCATTGGTCTATTGATCATTTCTGATTGGAATGAATGGTCTTGGTCTTGGTGGAGGAATTCTTTCCATAAGGAAATGATGTTGGGGAAAGCAACCTTTTGTTGTTATTGTTGTTCTTTCTCAGTCCAAAATATTTTGCATTTTAAATGGCCATTATTTTTTCCTTTTTCAACTTTTCTTGTTTCAAACCAAAATGAAACTTTTTTCTTTATACCCTAGATCAGCTCTTATGGAATCATGTTTGCCTGAACCACAGGATATGATTTCTTCCTCCACTTCCCCTGTTTTTGTGGCTCAGGAGCCTGTTCTACCATTTTGTGACTGTAAGATGGCAAAATATTCTACTAACCACAGCACGTCTTCTGAATCATCATGCAGCTCCAGTTTGTCTCACTTTTCTGAAGAAACAACCTGGCAATTCCAGAGCCACAGTTTACCTATTTTATCTAAAAAGCAACCACCTATGTTCAAGAACGAAAGCACATCCCTGCCTCCTTTTCAGCTCTCAGACCTTGGGAAATCAAAACTCCTTCAGAACTTGGCAGCTCTTTCACCTTTAAGACCTCAAAGCTCTTTAATGAACTCTATTTTTGAATCCCTGAGTTTCTGCAAACAAGTGAAAACAAAATATGAGAGAAGGAGCAAGAATCATTTAAGATCAGATCATCAGCCAAATTCCATTTTCAAGAAGAGACCGCAAGTCCCAGGATGGGCTCCAATCCAGCTGTCTCCTTTGGCTAGGTGGGAGTTAGAGGGACATATGGCTTGGAAGGTTTGTACTTTGAAGAAACAAACAGTACCTCTGCCTGTGAGAGAATCATGGACGATGCTGAATTATTTAATTGAGTTACATGGAAGCATCCCTGAACCAGAGAAACCCCAAATCCATTTATCTATGCCCATTCATCAAAGCACTGAGCAAAATATCAACAATAAATCCCCAGACCTTCCATCATTTCGGCGCCATGTGAACACTGGAGTGGAATCTGGATTAAATAGAACAGAAACAAAAATTTCACAATCACTTATCCCAGGTAAGCAGTCACAACCTGGGGGTGGCCCCCAAATCCTTGGATCCAACCCGTTAGTTACATCAATGGGAACTCCACTTCCCAAAAGTTTAAAAGTTGACATAATTAAAAAGGAAACCACTTTCCTGCAGAAGGACCCAAAATATATGCTAGAACTTAGTATAGAGCAGAGGGTAAGAGGTCTTCCAGAAAAAAGCACAGAGCAGCATGAGACCCAAGTGACTAATGTGGAGTTGACTCCAAGGCTATCATATCAAGTCACAGATAGAATAAAGGTAACACCACTGGCATTGCTTCAAGTCATGGATTCAATGGGGATGATCCCAGAACCACATTCAGAATTGACAGAATCTGTGGGTTTGTTTCCACGGCCAAATGAAGTTGTGAAACCAATGGAAACAGTGAGTGTAAGCTCAAACTCAGCATATCACATTATTGAATCAGTGGGGGTAACCCCAAGTCCTCAGCATCAAGTTATAGAATCAAAAAAGATGACCTCAAGACCACTGAATCAAGTCACAGATAATATGAAGGTAACTCCTGAAGCATTGCTTCAAGTCATGGATTCCATGGGGGTAATTAAAAAATCACACCCACATATCACAGAATCAATGGGAATGACCCCAAGGCCACAATATCAAGTCAAGGAGTCAGTGAAAATTAACACATTTTTGAACCATCAGATCATACAACCAGGAAAGATGAGTCCAAGGCCACAGCATACAGTCATGGAAACTGTGGAAATGACCCCAGAGAGACAGCATAAAGTCACTGAGTCAGTAGGCATAACTTCAAAGCCACAAAGTCAAGTCGTAGAACCATTGAAAATTATTCCAGGGCCAATATGTCAAAACACAAAATCATTGAACATGACACCCAGGCCATTGCATCAAGTCATGGATATCATGAAAGTAACTCCAGTGGCACTATTACAAGCTATGGATTGCATGGGAATAATTCCACCAGCACAGCCAGGTGATACCCCAGATTCACAGACTTATATTTCTAATTTGACCCCAAGGGCAACTCAATCAGATGATTTGACTTCTTCTAGTTCTCCTACTACTATTAATCCACCTGGAATTAGAGAGTCTGTGAGTGTACCTCCAAAGCCACCACCTAAAGTCATGGAATCAGCAGGGATGCCATCACATCAATCCATACGTTTTCTAAAGACAACCCCAATAGCATTGGGGTCATTTATGGGAATGATCATAGAACCACAGTCACAAGTTGTAGAAGCTCAGGATTTGACCCCAAGGCCAACATTTCAAATCAGAGAATCTCTGGAGTTGACTCCTGGGCCATGTATTCACGTGCTAGACTCTGTGAGGATGACTCCACAACCATATCAACAATGCAGAGAATCTATGGAGTTGACTCCTGGGCCATGTATTCATGTGCTAGACTCTGTGAGGATGACTCCACAACCATATCAACAAGGCAGAGAATCTATGACATTAACCCCAGTGCCATCTCAAAACATGGAATCTTCAAGGTTGACCCCATGGCATCAAATCCTGGAATATTCAGAGATGATCCCAAAGCAAAGCCATCAAGTTATAGAAACTATGGAATTGACCTCTGACATATGGCTACAAATGAAGAAATCTGTAGAGTTGACACAGTCACATAATCAAATAATGGAGTCTTTAAGGACAATCCCAAAGCCACTGGGTCAAGGTACAGAATCTATGGGAATGAGCCCAAAACCACTGCATCAAGTTACAGAATCTGCAGTAATGACTAGTACATCACTGCTTCAAGGTATGAAACATATGGGGGCAAAGCCAATGTCACAACTTAAAATTATGGATTCTATGAAGTTACCTCCAGGGTTGCCAAATGTAAAATCTGAGAAACAGACCGTGGGACCAGGGTTGCAAAGTTTAAAACCTGTAGATATATCCGCAGGTTCAATCCCACAAATAGTAAAATATGAACAGCCGATCCCAACTGTGAACTCTTTAGAAATGGCCACAGAACTTCAACAGCAGAGTGTAAAATCTGATAAGTTGACCTCCATACCACAGCTGCAAAGTGGGAAATCTGTGCAGTCATACCCAGGATCTCTGCTTCAAGGTGAGAAAACTATCCAATTGACCCTAGGACCACAACAGCAAAGTGAAAAATCTGCTGAGTTAGCCCCAGAACAACAGTGGCAAAGTAGGAAATCTGTAGACTTGACCTCCAATTCACAGTTGCAAGATGTAGAATATGTTCATTTGACCCTTCCGCCAGAGTTGCCAGGTATAAAAACTGTGGAGTTGACCCCAAGAGCAGAACAGGAGGATATGAAATTTGTGGAGTTGGCCCCAAGGCCATGTTTACAAGATATAAGATCTGAGGAGATAGCCCGAGTACTATTGCATAAAGATGTGGAAACTCCTCAAATGGTAGAATGTAGAGGGTTGATTCCTGAGACACCAGTAGAAGGTATGAAATATGAGGAGCTGATACCAAGGATACACATTCCAGCAGTAAAATCTGTACAGTTGGTCCCCAAACCAAATTATCAAGCCACAGAACCTGAAGGATTGACCCCATGGCATCAAGCTTCAGAATCTTTAGGGATGATTTCAGAGCCAGGATATCAAGAAATAGAAGCAAAGTTGATCTCTGACACTTGTCACCATGAGAAAGAATCTGTGGGGTTGATACAATCATCTTTAGGAAATAACCCAGGGCCATTGAGCCATGCTTCAGAATCTAGGCAGATGAACTCAATGTCATTCCAAGGTACCCTTGAGACAAAGCTCCAAGGTATAAAAGCCATGGGGGAGACCCCTGTGTCACAATACACAATACAAGAATCTCTGAAGTTGGTACCAGGATCAGAGGTGCAAGGTATGAAATCAGAGATGTTGATCCCAGACTCCCAAGATACTAAATCTGTTCTGAATCTAGGACCATATTCAGAAGTTATGAAGTATGAGGATTTGATCTCAGAACCACAATTTCAAAGTGTGAAATCTGTTCCATTGACCTCAGAACCACAGCCTCAAAGTATAAAACCAGAGTCAGCCCGATTAGTGGTAGGATCTAAAGAGTTTATTACAAGACCAAAACCGTATGTTATGGCGTTGACTCCAGAGTCACAGCCCAAAGAAGCAAAGTCCAGGCAGTTGAATCCAGACCCACAATTACAGGATGTGAAATATGTTAATTTAATTCAACAGTCAACTACACCCAGAGCTGTAGAATCAGAGAAGCTGACACAAGCGCCAGTGCTGCAAACTATGATATCAGAGGACTTGACTATAGGGCCACAGTCGCAAAGTGTTAGATTTTCAAAGTTATCTCCAGGGCCACTTCTTCAAGGAGGAAAATCTGTAGATTTAATATCAGGGCCCATGCACCAGGGTGTGATATCTGATGAATTGATCCCAGCTTCCTCAATGCAAGAAATCAAATTGTTAGATTTTTTCCTACAGCCAAAGCATCAAAGTGTTAGATCTGTACAGTCGACTGATGAACCACAACCTCAAGGTATAAAACTTGTGGAACTAAACTCAGGACTATGCTTGAAAAATATTAGATTTTCTGATTTGACCCCAGAACCAGAGCATCAAGATTTCAAAGATGTGCAGTTTATACCAGGAACACAGATTCAAGATATAAAGTCTGCAGAGTTTGTAGCAGAGTCATCTTTGCAGTTAAGCCAAGGGCTCCCAGTTGAAAATATGAAATCTGTTTTGTCTACTGAAGGATCACAAATTCCCAGCATGAAATCTGAGACACTGACCTCAGAAATACAATTTCAAGATGTAAAATCTGAGGGATGGAAACTAGGGCCAAGGCAGCAAGATGTCGAGTTTTCGTCATTGACTTCAGGGCCAAAGCATCAAGGTGTCAAACGTGGGGAGCAAACCCCAGGATCATTGTTTCATGGCAAGAATTCTGTGGAGATGACTTCAGAGTTAGGGCTTCAAGATTCCAAATTAGCAAAGATGTATCCAGGGCTTCAAGTTATGAAACAGGTGGGACTTAACCAAGGGCCATGGCTACAAGATGTCAAATTTAGTGGTCTGACATCAGGAACTCAACCTGAAGGTGTAAAATCTTCAGAGTTAAAATCAGGGCCACAGCTACAATGTGTGAAATTTTCTCAGTTGACTCCAGAGCCAAAGAAGCAAGGAGTAAGCTCTGTGGAGTTGACCCCAGGACCTGAACAGCAACGGGTTAAGCCTGAGATGTTAGTACCAGAGCCACTGTTTCAAGGTGTAAAATGTGTAGAAGTAGGTCAAATGTCAAACTTTGACAGTGACATTTCTCATAAATTAGTCTCAGAGCCACAGACAGCAGATGCAAAATCTATGGAATTGACTCCTGGGCAACAGTTGCCAAGTGTAAACTTTTCTAAGTTGATCAGAAGTCCACAGTTACAAGGTATGAAATCTTCTGAATTGATCCAAGGACCACAGATGCAAGATGTAAATCCTGTGGAGTGGAACCTAATCTCAAAGTTTCAAGGTTTAAAATCTGAGGTACAAATCCCAGAGCCACAGCAGGAAGATATGGAATCTGTGGATTTAACTCCACTGTCACATTTGGGAGGTATGAAATCTATGCAGTTAACACCAAAGCCAAAATTGGGAGATGTCAAATCTGTAGTGTTTACCCCTGGGCCACAGATGGGAGATGTGCAACAAGTGGAGCTGACCCCCAGCTCAAAACTTCAAGGTTTAAAATCTGAGTTGTTGATCTCAGAGTCAGACCTGGAAGATGTGAAATCTGTGGCCTTAACTCCAGGACAATGCTTAAGATGCCCAAGTCCACAGCTGGAAGGTAAGAAATCTGTGGAGTTAAACTTAGGACCACAGACAGATGTCAAAACTGTAAAAATCACCCCAGATTCCAAGCTTCAAGGTGTGAAATCTGTTCAGTTGACTCTGCATTCAAGAAGTCAAGAATTCAAAACTGTGGAGTTGGTCCCAAGAACGCAACTGCAAGATATGAAAGCTGTGAAATTAAAACGTGGGCCAAAGATGCAAGGTGAGAATTCTGTGCTTTTTGCACCAGGGCCACTGCTCCAAGGGCCTCAATTGCAAGGTACGAAACCTGAGGAACTGACTTCAGAGCCACAAACGCAAGACATGAAATTTGTGGGGATTACCTCATGTTTAAAACGTCAAAGTTCAAAATCATTAGAGGAGACTCCAGATCCACTGCAGTGGGTAAAATCTGTGAAGTTGACCCCAAGGCTAAAGAAGCAGGTAGTAAAACCTGTGAATGTAACCAGAATACAAAAGTTTCAAAGAGTAAAATCTGTGGATTCAGCACCAAGGCAACAGTTTCAAGGAATGACACTTGTGAATTTAACTCCTGAGCCAGAACAGGATGGTGAGATATCTGTAACCTCACCAGAGAAGCCATGTGTGAATTCAGAGCAATGTGTGAAGAGAGGGTCTAAGTCAGAAGATGGGAAGTCTTTGGAGTTAATTCCAGAGCTAAACTTTAAAGATGGAAAATTAGGAGAACTCAACTCTGAGTTAGAGTTGAAAGATACGAAATCATTTGAATTGGCTCCCAAATCAAATATTCAAGGTGTAAAATCTAAAGAGTTTGAACTTGAACCACAGTTGCAAAGCATAAAATTTCCCAAGTTGACCCCAAGGCCACAGTTGCACCAAGTGAAACCCTTGGTGTCAACTTCAGAACCACAGCTTCAAGGGGTAAAAACTATTGATTTAAAACAAGAGCCACAGCTTGGAAGAATGGAATATATTCAGTGGATACAAGAACCTGAGTTCCAAAGTGTGGAATCCCTAGGGTTAAATCTTGGGTTACAATCACAAGATGTCAAACCTGTAGAGTTGAAATCTTTGATACAATCAAGAGATGTGAAGTCACCAGAATTGACTCTAGAGCCAAAAACTCCAGGTGCAACATATATGGAGTTCAACGGTGGGCCACAGTTGCAGAGTGTGAAAACCCCTGAGTTGCCCCCAGGACCACAACTGCAAAAAGGGAAATTTCTGGCATCAACATCAGAGCCACAGCATCAAGGTATGAAAAGTGTAGGGTTAAACCAAGAGCCACAGCTTGGAACTATAAAATCTGTTCAGTGGAATCCTACAATAGAGTTTCAATGTATGAAATCTCTGCCAAATCTTGGGTTTCAATCTCAATGTGTCAAACCAGCAAAGTTGAAACCTTTGATACAGTTAAGAGATACAAAGTCATCTATACTGACTGCAAAGCCAGAGCTTCAAGGTATACAATCGTTGGCATCACGCCAGGAACATCAGCCTCAAGGCTCTGATTTGAAACCTTGTTTACAGTTTAGAAGTATGGAATCACATGACCTGACCTTGAGGTCAAAGCCCTGTGATATAAAATCTATGATGTTCAAATCCAGGCTTCACTTGCATGATGAGAAATCTCCTAAATTGACCCCAGGACTACAGTTTCAGGAAGTGAAACCCTTACAGTCATCCCCAGAAACACAGCTTCAAGGTGTAAAGTCTCTAGTGCTTACGCAAGAAGCACAGCTTCCAGAGGTCAAATCTGGTGTATTAAACCAAGGGTCACAATTACAAAATGATAAAACTATAGAATTGAGCTCTCCACTACACTTGAAAAGTATTAAGTCACCTGAGTTGGCTCTTCAAACAAAGCTTCAAGGTGTGAAATCTGAGGATTTCAACTCTGAGTTACAGTGGCAAAGTCTAAAATCTTCTAAGTTGCCACCTGAGATAAAGTCCCAAGATATGAAATTTACTGAATTAAATCCCAATTCACAGTTCCAAAGTACAACTTTTTCTAAATCAACTGTAGGGACAAAGATTCAAGGTGTCAAATCTATAGATTTCAGACCTGGGTCATTGTTACAAGATATGAAATCTTCTGAAGCAACCTCAAAGACAAAGCTTCAAGATGTAAAACATAAAAAATTCAGTCCTGGCCCCCAGTTGCAAGTTGTGAAATCTTCTGAGCTGAAATTGGGGACAAAGCTTGAAAAAGAGAAATCAGAATTCAAGTCAGGCTCACAGTTGCAAGATATAAATTCTTCTAGGTTGATCATGGGTATAAAGCTTCAAGATGGAAAATCTAAGAATTTCAGGTCTGGACCACACTTGCAGGGTACGAAATCTTCTGAAGTAATCCCAAGGGAAAAGCTTCAAGATATGAAATCTGTAGAATTCAAACCTAGTCCAAAGTTAAAAGGTGAGAAATCTGATTTGACTCAAGGGAAGACGTTTCCAGGTGCAAAATTTGAGTTGGACTCAGATTCACAGTTACAAGACATAAAATGTTCTGACTTGATCATGGGTATAAAGCTTCAAGATGTAAAATCTATGGGGTTCAACTCTAGACCACACTTTGAAGGTATGAAATCTTCTGAAGTGATCCCAGGGACAAAGCTTCAAGATGTGAACTTCAACTATAGTCCAAAGTTACAGGGTGAAAAATCTTCTGATTTAACCCAGAGGAGGAAGCTTCAAGGTGTGAAATCTGTGAAGTCCAACCATGGACCACAGAGTCAAGGTGAGAAATCTAATTTGACACTAGAGTGGAGGCATCAAGATTTGAAATCTGTTGAGTTAAAACTTGTTCCACAGTTACAAGTTGTGACATCTGAGTTAACACCAGAGACAAAGTTTCAAAGTGAAGAATCTGTGGAATTCATCACCAGACCAATGTGGCAAGATATAAAATCTTCTGAATTGACTCTAGGTACAAAAGCACAAGATATTAAATCTTTGGGGTTCAACTCAGCCCCACACAATAGGAAAGTGTCTATGTCGACACAAGGCACATACCTTCAAGGTATGAAATCTATGGAATTCAAATCTGGGGCAAAGTTGCAAGGTGCAGAATCTTCTGAGTCAAAAAACTTTCAAGTGATGAACTCTACAGAGGTCAATGATGGCCCAAAATTTCAGGTTGCAAAACCCTCTGAGTTGGCCTTGGAATCAAAAGTTCACAATGTGATATCTTCTGAGTTCAATGCTGGAAAGCAGTGGCAAGATGAGAAATCTTATAAGTTAAATCCATGGCCAGAGCTTCAAAGTGTCAAATGTGTGGTGTCCAATCCTAGGCTACATTTGCAAAAGGTAAAATCTCCAGAATTATGTAAAGGGACAAAGCAGCTTCAAGATGTGAAATCTACTGAATTCAATCCTGAGCAACAGTTGCAAGATGCAAAATCTTCTAAATTGTGCCTGGGAACAAAGCTTCAAGGTATGCAATCTGTAGAGTTCAATGCTGGGGCACCATTAAAAGAGGTAAGATCTGAGCTGAACACCAAGATGAAACCTCCAGATGAGCCATTTCTAGAATTCAAGCATGAACCTAAACTGCAAGGTGGGAAATTCTCTGAACTGAATCTAGGGTCACAATTTCAATGTATAAATTATATGGCATTTAACACTATGCCAGTGTTGCAAGGTCTAAAATCTTATGAGTTGAATCCTGGACCAGATCTTCAAGGCACAGAATCTAAAGTAGTCTACCTTGGGCCACATTTGCAAGGTATGAATTCTTCCCTATTCATTTCAGACCCAAAACTTCAGTGTGCAAATTCTACTGGATGCAACCCTGGGCTACATTTGCAAGGCGTAAACTCTTCTGAATTAACTTCAGTTTCAAAACTTCAAGGTATGAAGTCTTCTGAATTGAATCAAGGGACAGAGATTCAAAGTGAGACATCTATGGTGTTCAACTCTGGACCACACTGGCAAGGTTTGAAATCTAAATTGATTCCAGAGTCAAATTTTCTAGGTGTAGCACCTATGGAATGCAACCCTGGGCCACAGATGCAGTGTGAAAATTCTTGTGAGTTGAATCCAGGGCCAAAATTACAATGTGTAAATTCTACTGGATGTGACCCTGGGCCATTCTTGCAAGGTGTAAAATCTTCTGAGTTGACTTCAGGGACAAAATTTCAAGGTATAATGACAACGGAGTCCAACTCTGGCCCAAAGCTGCAAGGTGTGAATTCTTCTGAACTGAAATCAGGGTCAGAACGTCAATGTCAATGTATAAACTCTATAAGGACACAAGGCATGAAACTTTCTGAATTGAACCCTGGGCCAGAATCTCAAAGTACAACATCTATTTTATTTAATTCTGGACTACATCTGCAAGGTGTAAAATCTCAGTTAACTCCAGGGACAAAGTTTCCAGAAGTCCACGTTTTGGAGAACCACCTTGGGTCACAGCAACAAGCTGGGTACTCTGTTTTAGATCCTCAGTTAAATGGTGCAAAATCTGAGTTATTTGTACCAGAGCCACTGCTTGAAGATGTAAAGTCTGTGAAGACGAACAAAGAACCGTTGCTTTGTGGTGCAAATTCTGTGAAATTGATTTCGGGCTCTGAGCTGCAGGACTTAAAATGTGAGGTGTTGACACCAGAGTCATGTTCTCAAAAAGTGAAATCTGTGGAGTTAAAACCAGGGTCAAATACTGAAGTGAAATCTGCAGAATTAACCTCACAGCCAACATCTCCATTTGAGGATCCTACAGTGTTGACTCATGAACAAGGGCTTCAGGCTGTGAAATCTATAGGAATAAAAATAAGGCCTCCTCAAGTTATGGAATCTGAGGATTTGAATCTAAGACAGGTATATCAGAAGAAGGAATCTGAGGAGTTAACATCAGGAGAAGAGTTACAAATAGGGAATTATTTCTCTAGGTTTCTGCACAACTCTTCAAACTCAGGTATATCAAGCCCTGTCAAAATAACATCTGAATTAGGTCTTTGGGATTCTGAGATGACAGAAGTATCAAGAACCTTGGATATAAAAAACCTCTGGACAGATATTTTGCAGCCTGAAGAGTCCTTTATAGACCCTGCTTCAACCTTTCCCTTGTACCTTCATAATCAACCCTCTGATAAGACAGCTAACACTATAGAAACCCCCCATTCCGAGATCCCAGGAGTGGATGTCATATCTAAGGAGAGGATTCAGAGGAGGCAGGTGGCAGAGTTAGAAAATTCACTCCAGGGCCTCTTCCAACATCCACCACAAAGGTGGATATCAGCATCTAAGTCCTTCCAGGCAGGATCAGGGGCTCGAAGAGGCCTTACCTGGTCTGTCCTGGGAAGACAACAGAATGTCTGGGAGAGTCACTCCTGGAAACAGAGACTACCTAGAAAATATCTCTCCAATATGCTAATGCTGGGGAATGTCTTGGGGACCACTATGGAAAGGAAGCTTTGTTCTCAAACATCTTTAACAGAAAGAGCCACTGCTGATACCCGTCAATCTATTCAGAATTTATTTGGGGTTCCTGCTGAACTGATGGAATTTTCCCAGAGTCTGCTAGAGATAGATAGAGATACTATTTCTCAGGCTTCAGTGGTCAAAAACTACATTCAGAGACATACTTCATGCCATGGTCATGAGAATAGAATGGCCTTAAGGATATGGACACGTGGTTCTATGTCCTCCATAATACAGCAATATTCTGGAGCTAGAGTGAGAATAAAGAAAACAAACTCAAAGCTCAATGGTATATCCCAGGAAGTCCTTCAGCACATGCCTGTTTCATATACAGGGGGCCAGCTTCCTGACCCAGCAGAGTCAGAGTCTTCCTTCAATATATTTTTCACTATGAAAGATCCTGTTCCACTGGAAGAGAGTGAGAACTCACAGAGTGATTCACAGAAAAGGACTTTGGAGTCCCAACACCCCCTCAAGCCAAGTCATCTTTCCCAGGCCAAGGCAGACCTCTCAGAACAGTTGCAGTTGCTACAAGAGCTGCAGCTAAAAATAGCAGCAAAACTGTTAAGGAGTCAAATACCCCACAATGTACCTCCACCGCTAGCTTCAGGTCTGGTCCTAAAATACCCTATCTGCCTACAGTGTGGCCGATGTTCAGGATTTAATTGTTGTCATAAATTAGAGGCCACTTTTGGGCCTTATCTTCTTATCTACCCACAGCTGCACCTTGTAAGCACTCCTGAAGGCCATGGAGAGATTAGATTGCACCTTGGCTTTAGGTTACGAATTAGAAAAAGATCCCAAGTTCCAAAGTATCATAGAAGAGAAAGATCAATCACACCAAGGAGCTCTATATCACCATCACGAAGGAAAGCTAAAATCTGTACTCCACCTTCCAAGAGTCCTACTTCTACAACAGATTTCCCGTTTCAGTCTTCCCAGTCTCCTGCTTCTGTACAAGTCCACTTTAGGCAAAAGCAATGTGGCAGCCCTGACCTTCTAGGAGAGTCTGGGTACTGTGAATTCACTGAAGTGCACTCTTTATCAGAGAGTAACTCTGAAAGCAGTCAGGATGAAAAATGGACTAAAGTGAGAACCAAATATACCCATGATTCAAAATATCCAACAAAAATCACCAAGGGATTTAGAACACAAAACAAAAAGTTCCACACAAACAGTAGACCCATAATACTGAGTCCCTCTAGGGACTTACCAGCCCAGTTAAAAAGGAAAAGGAATGGAACATCTCAGACAACTACTGCCTCTTTAAAAAGACACCATAAGAAATCCTCCCAACCCAAATTCATTGAACTGCTTTTTCAGGGACTAAGGAAGGCATTTCAAAGAGCCCACAGAATTATGGCATTTGCTGGGCCAAAGCCTGAGGACAGGACAAGGGCAGACCATTTGTGGTCAAGCAAAAACTACCAACCAAAACAAATAGCCAGAGACCAAAGCTTACCAAGAGATAGCGAAAGAGACCCGATGTCAGTTGTCAAGCTAAAGCCAACAGACCCAGCCACTAAACAGGGGAGCACATTGTGGGAAGAAACAGACCAATCCAGCTCAACTCAACAACCAGAAACAGATAGCTCTTTCCAACCCAGACCTTTCCCACTGCCCAGGCACAAAGTTTCCAAAAGAAGTACCACCACAATCAGACATCCTTTGGGTACCGTTCAAAATGACAGTGACAGATCTAAGAAAAACTTCTACAGAAAAATCTCTAGCCCAGAGTCTAAGAGCTCCAAAAGAGGAATCAGAGTTCAGGTCCAAGAGAGAATCCTACATGGTACCCCTAAGAAGAGAACCTCATACAGTCACCTTATAGAGAAACACACACATAAGAAACCAAACCACCACAGCTTCCGTAGGGAAAGTTCTTCTCAGAGGAGCCATAGCAGTCCATCTCAGAGGAGACATCACAGTCCATTTCAGAGGAGACATCACAGTCCATCCCAGAGGAGACATCGCAGTCTCTCTCAGAGGAGCCATCGAAGTTCTTCTCAGAGGAGCCATCGAAGTTCTTCTCAGAGGAGCCATCAAAGTCCATCTCAGAGGAGCCATCGCAGTTCTTCTCAGAGGAGACATCACAGTCCATCTCAGAGCAGCTATTGCAGTCCATCTCAGAGGAGCCATCAAAGTCCTTCTCAGAGGAGCCATCGCAGTCCCTCTCAGAGGAGCCATCGCAGTTCTTCTCAGAGGAGCCATCGCAGTCCATCCCAGAGGAGACATCGCAGTCCATCCCAGAGGAGACATCGCAGTCCATCCCAGAGGAGACATCGCAGTCCATCCCAGAGGAGACATAGAAGTCCATCCCAGAGGAGACATCGCAGTCCCTCTCAGAGAAGCCATCGCAGTCCATCCCAGAGGAGACATCGCAGTCCATCCCAGAGGAGACATCGCAGTCTCTCTGTGAGGAGCCATCAAAGTCCCTTTGAGAGGAGATGTCGCAGTCCCTCTGAGAGGAGATGCCACAGACTCTCTGAGAGGAGAGGACATAGTCATTCTGAGAGGAGCAGACCCCATCACTCTGAGTGGAGCCAACACAGCCCATCTAAGAAAACCCATGGAAGTCCCTCTGAGAGAACACCTCACAGTCCCCTCAAGGAGAGAGACAAACACAATTCCCCTAGGGAGAGGCCCATACATAATTTGTTTCAAGATTTCAAGAGTTACCCAAATGTCTCCTAGGGACCACACACACACACCAAAGCAGGGCAAGTCTGGAGCCCGGAAGCAAGTAGATGAGATTTCCACCCCCATTATTCATTTATTCCCTCAAGTCTTCACCAAGCTTGCCTTTCCTGGCTTCTTTCCTGCTCAGCCACTGACTCCAATTCTCGCACCCTCAGCAATGAAAGAGCTTATGCCTCTCTACCTGGGGGCTGGGACGGCGGGAATGGTTCTGCAATTTCTCTAAGATAAATAAAGGGGCAATAATTGATTTCCTTGTGCACCTAGAAAGACCACTCGTCGTACTGGGAGAGAATGAGGGTGGAGGGGCACTAAAGGAGAGGGAGGGGTTCCTGAGGCCGGGTTAAAGCTCCAGTCGCACTCACAGCCCCCTGGGTCCCACAAACAATTCGGGGGCGGGGTCTCCGAGGAATCGGAGGGCGGCTCGTCACGTGACGCACTCCGGCGGCAGCAGCCCCCTCGGAAGCCGCCAGGCGGAAGTAGACGTTCAGCACGGAGTTGGGCGGCACGGACTGCGCAGACTCCACATCCGGGAGAGGCGAGGAGAGCAGAAGTGGCGTTGGTCTGGCCGGAGCCCTTGGGTGAATTTGTTAGGCGTGGAGAGGGAGTGATGTCTTCCAGACTCGGTGCAGTACCCGCCGTGAGTTTCTCGGTTTGACCGTTATGCCTCAGAGGTAGCGCTGTCGAGCCCGCAACACGCGGTCCTCGCTTTTGTCCCAAGCTCACAGTTGGTTTTATCAGAGCTCATCGCAGGCCCCACCCTTCTAGGTCAGATCTACCTGTCCCCCTCCCCCCCCTTTTCCTCTTCCTCTTCCTCACCTTCTTGAACTCAGTTCGTCGCCAGATTGCCATTAGTTTCTATTCCTTTTTTTTTTTTTTTTATTATATCCAATGCCTCCCATATCCGTTGTCCTCTCTTTTCTCCTCCCTTTAGAGCCTCTATCCAGACAGGGTTTTAAGAATGGGGAAGATGAAGGCTCTGGTATTGTCACCTGCCGTAGGAGGAGATAGGACGGCACACTTTTCCTAAAAACGCCCTGCCTCCTTCGTTTGAGGTAGTTGTCCCAGGAGAGCTTCATTTCTTCTGGGCACAGGGGGATTGTCTTTTTGTTAGGCGAACATAATCACCACCACACTACAGAAACAGGTGGGATTGTCTTTTTGTGGTCAAGGTTCAGCGGCCCCTAGCATTCACTCATGTGCTTGCGTTTGCTAGACCCCGGGACCCACATCCTTTAAGCAGCAGAGGAGCACGAGGATCGTGGGAACCAAGAAGTAAGTGAGGTTTTCTGAGGTCCATTTATAATTATGTCGCCAGCGCTGTCCTTTAGAACTATCTGTGATGATGAACAGTTTCTGTAACCGCACTGTCCAGTACTGTAGCTACTGGCCACGTATTGCTTTTGACCGCTTGAAATGTGGCTAGTGTGAGGAACTGAATTTTAAACTGTATTTAATTTTAATTCACTTAAATTTAAATAGCCACCTGTAGCTAATGTCTACCTGATTGGACAGTGCAGGTCTAAACTTAGAGAAAAACTTGGCTTGCAAAAACAAAAAAAAGTACACATGATAATAAAAGTGGAACCTATGACACAGTATAGCCTGCATATATGTACTCATGGATACATTGATGAACATGGGAAAGACTAATAAAAATGACTGTAAGGCCCTGGCCAGTTTGGCTCAGTGGTTAGAACATCAGCTCTCGGACCAAAAAGTCTCAGGTTCAATTCTGGTCAAGGGCAGGTACCTTGGTTTCGATTCGGTCCCTGGCCCTGGTTGGGGTGGTGTGGGAGGCAACCAATCCATGTGTCTCTCTCACATCGCTATTTCTCTCTCCCTCCCTCCTTCCCACTCCATCTGAAGATAAATGGAAAAATATCCTGCGGAAGGATTTTAAAAAAAATGACTGTAAGAAATCCTTGTATTTTCAAACTTGGCTTCCAGACTGATGTATTATTTTGTATATTGAATGTACTAAGCTTTTCCAAATTAATACAAACAGTTGTTAACTAGGTACTTATTGGAGGGGTTTAATTCATTCAGATAACATTTACTGAATATCTGCCATATTCCAGACATCACTGATCTGTTTCCTGTCACTACACAGTGGTTTGCATGTCTAGGATTTGTTTAGCCATCTTCCTTGATGAATACTTGGGTTATTTTCAGATTGGGGGTATTACAATAAAGCTGCTATGAACATTCATGTACAAGTCTCTGTGTGGAAACATATTTTTGTTTTGCTTGATAAATATCTAAGATAGTATTTATTTACTAAGGCAGTATTTAGCATTTAAGATGGTTGGGTCATATGTCAGGAGTGTGTTTAACTTTATAAGGCATTGCTTGTTTTGTAAAATGGTGGTATTATTTTACATACCTATCAGCAGTTTATGAGAGTAAATCTTTAATTTTAGCTAATTTAATGGGTGTATAATGGTGTTTCATTGTGTTTTTTTAATTTTTATTAAAAATTTTTTATTTTATTTTTATTTTATTTTTTTAGAGTGAGAGGAAGGGAGAAACATCAATGTGAGAGAGATAAATCGATCAGCTGCCTCCTGCACACCCCCTACTGGGGATCAAGCTCACAACCTGGGTATGTGCCCTGACCAGGTGTCGAACCGGGACCTCTCAGTCCATGGGATGACACTTTTCTTTCTTTTTTTTTTTTTTATCCTCACCCCAGGACATTTTTTCATTTTTTGTTCAGATAGAGTGGGAGGGAGAGAGAGGAAGAGAGAGAGAGAGAGAGAAACATCGATGTGAAAGGGACACATCGAGTGGCTGCCACCCGCACGACCAACCAGGGCCGGGGACAAACTGCGACCAAAGTACATGCCCTTAGCAGGAACCAAACCCGGGTCTCTCTGGACCGCAGGCCGACGCTCTAACCACTGAGCCAAACTGGCCAGGGCGACACTTTTCTTTTTAATATAAGCATTTAGAGCTTTAAGTTTCCTTCTAAGTACTGCTTTAGTTGCACCCCATAAATTTTGATTTGTTCATTTTTGTGTTAATAACTTCAAAATATTTACAGATTTCCCTTGTGATCTCATTTTTGACCCATGAATTATTTAGATGTAGATTGTTTAATTTCCAGATTTTTTTTTTTTTACTTTAAATATCTTACAATTCTTGATGTCTAATTTAATTCTGATGTGGTCAGAGAATACAGGTGTAATTGTCATCTTTTTAAGATTAAAGTTTTTGGCCCAGCATATAATCTCTCTTGGTGAATATATAATGTGCACTTGACAAGAATGTATATCCTGTAATTGTTGGATGTAGTCTTCTATAAATGTCAACCTGAATAAGGTGGCTAATAGATCAGTTCAGATCTATGTCTTCCCTGAATTTTTTTTAAATCCTCACTTGAGTATATGTTTATTTAAATTGATTTTTAGAGAGAGAGGAAGGGAGGGAGGGAGGGGAGAGGGAGGGAGAGAGAGAGAGAGTTGGAGAGAGAGAGAGAGAGAGAAACATCCATCCGTTGCCTCCCATATGCATTTCCACTGGGGATTTAACCTGCAACCTAGGTATGTGCCCTGACTGGCATTTGACCAGCTATGTTTTGGTGGTATATGGGACAATGCCCCAACCAACTCAGCCACCCAGTCAAGGCTTCCCTGAATTTTTGTATAGTTCTGTCAATTGCTGAGAGGTAGAGGTCTTAAAATTTTCTGCTACGAGTGTAGAATTGCCTATTTTCGCCTTTAAGTCTATCAATTTTACTTTGTGTACTTTGAGCCTCTATTATAGACACATACAGTGGGTAATTATGTCTTCCTGAAGATTTGTTACTTTTGTCATTGAAGTGTCCCTTTTTATCTCTGACAATACTTTTTTTTTGCATTCATCTTCAGATAGAGCAGGAGGGAGAGAGGGGGTAAGAGAGAGAGAGAGAGAAACATCGATGTGAGAGAGACACATCAACTGGCTGCCACCCACATAACCCCAACTGGGGCCAGGGACAAACTACAACCGAGGTACATGCCCTTAGCGGGAACCGAACCTGGGTCTCTCTGGTCCACGGGCTGACGCTCTAACCACTGAGCCAAACCGGCCAGGGCTCTGACAATACTTTTTGTCTTGAGTTTGTTTTATCTTATATTAAAATAGCCACTCCAGCTTTCTTGTATTCACTGATTGCATGGTATGATTTTTTTCATCAATTTACTTCCAATCTGTATATGTCTTTATGTTTAAATTGTACATCTTGTAACATATGCATATATGGATTGCCCATGGATGCAGACAATAGGGTGGTGAAGCCTGGGGTGGGGCAGGAACCAGGTGGAGGGGGACAATGGGGAAAAAAAGGGGAGACATCTGTAATACTCTCAACAAAGATTTTTAAAAAATAAAGTATACATCTTATAAGCAGCATATACTAGAGTACTGCTTTTTTATTCACCCTGTCAGTCTGACTTTTAGCTGGAGTGTTTGGACCATAAACATTTATTAAAAAATATGTTTTATTTATTTATTTACTTTTGTTACAGATGTTTCTCCTTTTTCCTCCATTGACACCCTCCTCCCCCTCCCTCCCTGCCCCGTCCCCAGCTTTGTTGTCCATGTCCATTGGTTATATGTACATGTGTATAAGTTCTGTGGTTTATCTCTTCCCCCTCACCCCCTCTTCTGGGGATTGTCAGTCTGTACCCTACTGCCACGTCTCTGGGACTACCCTGTTCCTCAGACTGTTATGTTATATTCCACATATAAGTGAGATCATATGATATTTGTCTTTCTCTGCTTGGCTTGTTTCGCTTAGGATAATACTTTCCAGGTCCTTCCATGTCGTCTCAAAGGATAAGAGATCTTTTCTTTCTTACAGCTGCATAGTACTCCATTGTGTATATGTACCACAGTGTTTTTATCCATTCGTCTACTGATGGACACTTGGGCTGTTTCCAATCTTAGCTATTGTAAATAGTGCTGCTATGAACATGGGGTTACATATATTCTTTCTGATTGGTGTTTTAGGCTTCTTAGGGTATATTCCTAGAAGTGGGATCACTGGGTCAAATGGCAATTCAATTTTTAATTTTTTGAGGTAACACCATAGTGTTTTCCATAGTGGCTGCACCAGTCTGCATTCCCACCAGCAGTGTACTAGAGTACCCTTTTCTCCACACCCTTGCCAACACCTGTTGTTTGATGCTTTATTGATGGCAGCCATTCTGACAGGTGTGAGGTGATACCTCATTGTTGTTTTAATTTGCATCTCTCTGATGATTAGTGATGTTGAACATTTCTTCTTATGTCTCTTGGCCATTTGTATGTCCTATTTGGAGAGGTGTCTATTTAGCTCCTCTGCCCATTTTTTAATTGTCTTTGTCTTTTAATGTTCTTTGTCTTCCTTTTGTTGAGTTGTATGAGCACTCTATATATTTTGGAAATTAACCCCTTGTCTGATGTATCATTGGCAATTATGCTCTCCCATACAGTGGGTTGCCTTTTCGTTTTGATGGTTGTTTCTTTTGCTGTGCAGAAGCTTTTTAGTTTGATGTAGTCCCGTATGTTCATTTTTTCCTTTGTTTCTGTTGCCTTAGGTGATGTATCAGTGAAAATTTTGCTGCGTATGTCTGAAATTTTGTTGCCTACATTTACTTCTAGGATTTTTATGGATTCACAAGTCACATTTAAGTCTTTTATCCATTTTGAGTTTATTCTTGTGTGTGGTGTAAGTTGATGGTCTAGTTTCAATTTTTTGCATGTAGCTGTCCAATTTTCCCAACACCATTTATTAAAGAGGCTGTCTTTACTCCATTGTATGCTCTTGCCACCTTTGTCAAATATTAATTAAGCATAATGTTTTGGGTCAATTTCTGGGTTCTCTGTTCTATTCCATTGATCTGTGTGCCTGTTCTTGTGCCAGTACCAGGCTGTTTTGATTACAGTAGCTTTGTAGTATAACCTGATATCCGGTATTGTGATCCTGCCTACTTGGTCCTTCTTTTTCAAGATTGCTGTGGCTATTCAGGGTCTTTTTTGGTTCCATATGAACTTTTGAAGTATTTGTTCTAGTTCTGTGAAATATGTCGTTGGTATTTTGATGGGGATTGCACTGAATCTATAGATTGCTTTGGGTAGTATGGACATTTTAATGATGTTAATTCTTCCAATCCATGAACAAGGTATGTGCTTCCACTTTTTTATATCTTCCTCTATTTCTTTTTTCAATGTCTTGTAGTTTTCTGCAAATAGGTCCTTTACTTCTTTGGTTAAGTTTATTCCTAGGTATCTTAATTTTTTTGCCGCGATGGTAAATGAGATTTTTTTTTTTTTTTATCCTCACTCGAGGACATTTTTTCATTTTTTGTTCAGATAGAGTGGGAGGGAGAGAGAGGAAGAGAGAGAGAGAGAGAGAGAGAGAGAGAGAGAGAGAGAGAGAGAAACATCGATGTGAAAGGGACACATCGAGTGGCTGCCACCCACACGACCAACCAGGGCTGGGGACAAACCGCAAGCAAAGTACATGCCCTTAGCGGGAACTGAACCCGGGTCTCTCTGGACCGCAGGCCAACGCTCTAACCGCTGAGCCAAACCAGCCAGGACATGAGATTGTTTTTTTTAGTTTCTCTTTCTGTGAGTTCATCATTGGTGTATAAGAATGCTGTCGATTTCTTTACGTTAATTTTGTATCCTGCTACTTTGCCAAATTCATTTATTAAGTCTTGTAGATTTTTGATGGAGTCTTTAGGGTTTTCTGTGTATAATATCATGTCATCTGCGAATAATGACAATTTCACTTCCTCCTTTCCAATTTGGATCCTTTTTGTTTTTTCTTCATGTCTGATTGCTGTGGCTAAGACTTCCAGTACTATGTTAAATAAGAGTGGCGAAAGTGGGCATCCTTGTCTTGTTCCTCTTCTTAAGGGAAATGCTTTTAGTTTTTGTCCATTGAGTATGATGTTAGCTGTAGGTCTTTCATATATGGTCTTTATTATGTCAAGATATGATCACTCTATTCCGAAATTGCTGAGCGTTTTTATCAGAAATGGGTGCTCGATTTTGTCAAATGCTTTTTCAGCATCTATTGATATGATCATATGTTTTCATTTTGTTTATGTGGTGTATCACATTTATTGATTTTCGAATATTGTACCAGCCTTGCATCCCTGGGATGAATCCCACTTAGTCATGGTGAATAATTTTTTTGATTATTGCTGGATCTGATTTGCTAGTATTTTATTAAGGATTTTGGCATCTATGTTCATCAGGGATATTGGCCTGTAGTTTTCTTTCTTTGTAGTGTCTTTTTCTGGTTTTGGAATTAGAATTATGCTGACCTCATAAAATGAGTTTGGAAGTCTTCCTTCTTCTTGAATTTTTTGAAATAGTTTGAGGAGAATGGGTGTTAGTTCTTCTTTGAATGTTTGGTAAAACTCCCCCGTGAAGCTGTCCGGGTCTGGGCTTTTGTTTGCTGGGAGAGTCTTGATTACATCTTCAGTTTCCTTAGTTGTTAATTGGTCTGTTCAAGTTTTCTATCTCTTCCTGGTTCAGTTTTGGGAGACTATGTGTTTCTAGAAATTTGTCCATTTTGCTTAAATTGTCCAATTTGTTGCCGTATAATTGTTCATAGTATTTGTTAACGATCCTTTGTGTTTCTGTGGTGTCAGTTATTATTTCTCCTCTTTCATTTCTGATTTTGTTTATTTGGGTTCTCTCTCTTTGTTTCTTGGTGAGTCTAGCTAAGGGTCCATCAATCTTGTTTATCTTTTTTTTTTTTATCCTTACCCGAGGACATTTTTCCATTTTTTGTTCAGATAGAGTGGGAGGGAGAGATAGGAAGAGAGAGAGAGAGAGAGAGAGAGAGAGAGAGAGAGAAACGTCGACGTGAAAGGGACACATCAAGTGGCTGCCTCCTGCATGACCAACCAGGGCCGGGGACAAATTGCAACCAAGGTACGTGCCCCTAGTGGGAATCGAACCCGGGTCTCTCTGGACCGCAGGCCGGCGCTCTAACCGCTGAGCCAAACCGGCCAGGGCAATCTTGTTTATCTTTTTCAAAAAAAACAGCTTCTTTTTGTTTGCTTTCTAGTTCTTTAAGTTGTGAGGTTAGGCAGTCAGTTAGAAATTTTTCTTGTTTCTTGAGGTAGGCCTGTAGTGCTATGAACTTCCCTCTCAGAACTGTTTTTACTGCATCCCATAGATTTTGTGTTGTTGTGTGTTCATTTTCCTTGGTTTCCAGGAAGTTTTTAATTTCTTCCTTGATCTCCATGGTAAAACCCATTCATTGTTCAATAACATGCTGTTTAGCCCCCATGTTTTCAAATGTCTTTGCATGTTCTTGTTGCAATTGATTTCTAGTTTCATGCCATTGTGATCTGAGAAGATGCTTGATATGATTTCAATCTTCTTGAACTCATAGAGACTTAGTGCCCTAACATGTGGTCTGTCTTTGAGAATGTCCCATGTGCATTTGAGAAGAATGTGAATTCTGCAGTTTTGGGATGTAATTCTCTGTAGATATCTATTAAATCCATTGGATCTAGTGCTTCATTTAGAGTCTCTGTTTTCTTGTTCATTTTTTGTCTAGAGGATCTATCCAGTGATGTCAGTGGGGTGTTGAAGTCCCCTGCTATGATTGTATTGCTGTCGATTTCTCCTTTGAAGTCCTCCAGAAGATTTTTAATACATTTTGGTGCTCCTATATTGGGTGCATATTATGTTTACTAAGGTTATATCTTCCTGGTGGATAGATCCTTTCAATATTGTGTAGTGGTCTTCTTTGTCTCTAGTTATGGCCTTCATTTTGAAATCTAATTTATCAGATATGAGTATTGCTACCCCAGCATTTTTTTCCTTTCTGTTTGCTTGGAAGATTTTTTTCCATCCCTTTACTTTCAACTTATGTGAGTCTTTTGTTGTGAGGTGGGTTTCTTGTCAACAACATATATGTGAGTCATGCTTTCTTATCCAGACAGCTACTCTGTGTCTTTTTATCGGAGCATTCAGTCCATTTACATTTAAGGTGATTATTGATATGTACTTATTTAGTGCCATTTTTGTTTAGTGTGGCTATATTTTTCTTCCTATTTCTTCTACTAATTACAGCAGTCCTTTTAACATTTCTTGCAGTGCTGGTTTGGTGCTAATATATTCCCTTAGCCTTTTTTTGTCTGGGAAGCTCTTTATTTGACCTTCTATTTTGAATGATAGCCTTGCTCGATAGAGTAGTCTTGGATTCAGATCCTTGTTTTTCATGACCTTGATTACTTCATGCCATTCCCTTCTGGCCTATAGTGTTTCTGTTGAGAAGTCAGCTGATAGCCTTATGGGGGTTCCTTTGTAGGTAACCTGTTGCTTATCTCTTGCTGCCTTTAGGATTCTCTCTTTGTCTTTAATTTTTGGCATTTTAATTATTATGTGTCTTGGTGTGGGCCTGTTTGGGTTCTTCTTACTTTGGGCTCTCTGTGCTTCTTGAACTTGAATCCTTCTTCCTTCACCAAGTTAGGAAAGTTTTCTGTCACTATTTCTTCAAATATATTCTCTAACCCTTGCTCATTTTCTTCTTCTTCGGGGACTCCTATGATGCGAATGTTATTACGTTTCCAGTTGTCCCACAGTTCTCCTAAGCTGTCTTCCTGTTTTTTAATTGTTTTTCCTTTTTGGTTTTCTGATTGGTTGATTTTTTTCTACCTTGTCTTCTAATTCACTGATCCGGTCCTCAGCTTCCTCTACTCTGCTGGTTAGTCCTTCCAATGTGTTCTTTATTTCTGCTATGTCATTCTTCATTTCCACTTGGTTGGTTTTCAGTGTTTCGATATCTTTACTCATGGTGTTGATGACCTTACTCATGCTGTTGAGCTTCCTCAAGATCATGGCTCTGAACTCTACCTCTGATAACTTGCTTAACTGCATTTCATTTATCTCATCTTCAGTAGAGTTCTCTTGTTCTTTCATTTGGGATTTGTTTCTTTGTTTCACCATTTTTGCTATCTCAGTGGGTTTTGGAGCCTGCCATATTTTCCCTGTGGGTGTTAGTGTTCTGCTGTTTGTGGCTCCCTCTACTGGGTTTGGATAAGCGTGGGAGGGCCCACGTTAAACACCACAGTTAAGTCTTATTTTCCTGGGTAGATTTGCAAGCCCTGGAAAGGTTCAGTTATCCTCTAGCTTTTTGTCTGGAGGCTATTAGTCTCAGTTACTCAGGGCCTTGGGATGTAGCCCTCAGGTGTTCTGCATAAGAGGATTTCCAGATGTTGGGGCAGATGCTGGTTGTTAATGAGCCTCAATTTGCATTTCTTTGGCTCACCTGGGTGGGGTTGAATCTCTGAGGGAGGGGCTGCTGTTTCTCCCTGCAGCTCCAGGAAGGAGCAAGCTGGCCACCGTTCTGTGTGGCCATGACTCAGCAAAATCTCTGAGTGCCCTCCAAATCCTGGGTGTCCCCACAGAGTTCCAGTCCAGTCCGCCCTCCCTCTGCTGGAGCCCAAGGTGAGTGGCTGTAGCCAACCTAGTGCTCTGTCCTGGCCCTCTGAGCTTTGGAGCCGGCTTGGGATTTTAACCCCGAGGGCACTGCTCACAGCTAAAACCGCTGCTGTCTGTGGGCTCCCAGCCTGCCACCCTCTCGAGCCTCCGCAGATCCTACCAGTGTCCCTGGTTATATGGTCCTTTCCCACTGCTTTTTTGTTGCTTTTTTCTGAAGATTTGTCTTTATTTTAGTTGTAATTCCCGTTTGGTCCTGGGAGATCATCTGTGTAGCTTCCATTCACTCCACTGCCATTTTTTCTTCCCCTAAAATATGTTTTTATTGATTTTTTTTTTTTTTTTTTTTTTTTAGAGAGAGAGATAGAAACATTGATGTGAGAGAGAAACATCGATCAGCTACCTCCTACATGCCCCCTACTGGGGATCAAACCTGCAATCTGGATGTGTCAGAAATTGATCAGAAATTGAACCGGGACCTCTCAGGCCATGATTCAACACTCAATCCACTGAGCCACACCTGCCAGGCTAGACCATAAACATTTAAATTAAGTATCGAGCCCTGGCCGGTGTGGGTCAGTGGTTAGAGCCTTGGCCCATGGACCAAAGAGTCGTGGGTTCGATTCTGGTTAAGGGCATGTACCTTGGTTGTGGTTTGTCCCTGGCCCTGGTCGGGGTCATGCGGGAGGCAACCAGTCAATGTGTCTCTCTCATGTCAATGTTTCTCTCTCTCCCTCTCTCTCCCTCCCTCCCACTCTATCTGAAGATAAATAGAAAAGTGTCCTTGGGTGAGGATTAGAAAACAACAACAACAACAACAAAAATTAATTGTCTACAATGATTGGATTTAGATCTATTTTATTATCTGTTCTCTGTGCCCTGCTTTTTGTTCCTCTATACCTTCTTTTGAATATTGAGTGTCTCATTTTATTTTATCTGTTTGATTTTTGACTCTCTTTTGGTAGTGATTGCTCTAGGAATTATACTCTACATACCTATCCTTCCACAGTCTACTAGAGTTAATATCTTACTACTTTGCATACCTCATAACCATATTGATTCCTTTAAGCCCCTATCTGACCATTAAGTTATAGCTGTCATATGTATTATATTTATATATATTGAGAACCTAACCAGATGATGTTAAAATTTTGCTTTAAAGAATTTAAAAAAAAATATTTACTCAGTACCATTTGTTGCTCTTTCTAATTTTTTTTTTTTTTAATTCTCACCCAAGGACATTTTTGCATTTACCTTCAGACAGAGTGGGAGGGAGAGAGGGAGGAAGAGAGAGAGAGAAACATTGATGTGAGAGGACACATTGACCGGCTGCCACCCACACGACCCCAACTGGGGGTCGGGGACAAAGTGCAACTGAGGTACATGCCCCTAGCAGGAACCAAACCCAGGTCTCTTTGGTCTACAGGCCGACGCTCTAATTGCTGAGCCAAATCAGCCAGGGCTCTGTTGCTCTTTCTTTATTCTCAAACTCTCTCTGTGGTATCATTCTCCTTTAGCTGGAATAATTTTCCTTAGCATTTCTCATAGAGCAGGTCTATTGACAAATTTTCTTAGTTTTTCTTCATCTGAAGAAATATTTCTAAAGCATATTTTTCACAGCATTTTTTCATTCAGGATTTTAAAGATGTTGTTACACTGTCTTCTGTCCTCCGTGGTTTCTGTTGAGAAATCCATGATAATTTGAATCATTGTTGCCTGTCTGTAATATGTCATTTTTTTCTAGCTGCTTTCTAGATTTTTTTTTAATCTTCGGTTTTGAATAGTTCTGTTAATATGTGTTTAGATGTGTTTTCTTTATCTTATATTTTTGTTTTACCTTCTAGATTACCAGTATATTATAAAAGAATATAACTCAGGAATGGCTAGATATAAGAGATACATAAGGCAAGATATGTGGGAAGGGGGTGCAGAGCTTCCATACTCTCTGAGTGTTCCACCCTCCCCAAATCCCCAGGTGTTCACCAAGGTGGAAGCACTACGTGTGTTTTCTTTGAGTTTATCCTATTGAGTGTTTATTGAGCTCCTTGAATCTATAAATTCATTGAATTTGGGGGATTTCCCACCATTATTATTTTCAGATGTATTTTTCTGCCTCAATCTCTTTTTCTTCTCCTTCTGGGATTACAACAAAGTTAGACCTTTAGATATTGACCCACAGGATGTTTGGGCTCTGTTGACTGTTTTTTAATCTTTTTTTCCTCTCTTATTCATATTAGAGCATTTCTATTGATCTGTCATCAAGTTCACAGACTCTTTGCTCTGTCATCTCCATTCTCTCACTGAGTCCATCCAGTGAATTTTTATTTGAGATACTGTGTTTTTCAGTTCTAAAGTTTTATTTGGTTCTTTTTCATGATTTCTATTTTTTGCTGATAATTCATTCCTTTCCCTTCATTTCAAATGTGTTTTTTTTAATTTCATGGAGCATAGTTATAATAGGTGCTTTAAAGTCTATGATAGTTCCAACATCTGGATTATCTTGGGGTTGTCATCTCTTTATCATCTGTTTCTTTGAGAATTGCTCATATTTTTCTGATTGTTTCTGTATTGCATCATTTTGGAATTCTCAAGATTGTGAATGTTATATATATGTAGATTCTAGGTCTTTTTAGAATCTTTTGGGAAATGTTAGTGTTTTTATTTTAGCACCTATCCTGTTTAGGTTCAGACCATAAGTTCTGTGTTGCCTTCTGAGGTCATTGGTTCAGTATCAATTCTATTCTTTGAGTCTTTGTCATGATGGTTAAGTCTGTTTATAGATAGCTTATGGGTTAGTCTGAGACTTTTTCAGGTGTTTCAAATCTTGTTTTTGCTCTCAAAGCTTTTGATACATTGGTTTGGGTCTGTCTCACACCAGAAGCTCAGAGGTTAGTCTGAGACTTGTGCATTTGTTCAAGTTTTATTTTACTTTACAAAAGCTGATGTGGGTATGCTGCACACATACATAGCTCAGGCTAAGCTGTGACTTGTGTGGATTCATACACAAAATTATAGGATTCCTTCTTTGCCTATCTCTTCTCCATGATTCTCCCCCACCCATACAGACACACTCTAGTCTATAGGGATTCCTCTTTTTGTTTTTTCTGGTCAGAAAGGTGTAGATTATATTGGAAATTAGGACCATGAAATAAGATCCACCCTTATTGCAAAGCCACATGTAAGGAGGGAAAAACTGGGAAACACACCCACATGTGGGTCACTTCTCCCAATTTTGACTCTTCTCCACAACCCACCTGGTTTTGTTTACTTTTCAGAGTCCAGAGTTTTCAGTTATAATCAGCAGGAGTGGTAGGCTTATGCCACTATGCCAGAACCAGGACTTCTTTGTATTAAATTTGTAATGTTGAACCTCATGTGCAGAGAGCTGAAAATCATTCTTCCCTTTTTGTAGCATACTGACATCATCAGTCCCTGTTATTTTTTCTTATCCCCATTTCCATCCTCTTCCTCCCAATAGACAACCATGTTGATAAATTTAATATTTACCCTTAAATAGTATTTATGAATTCTTATAAAATAGCTAGTGCTATTTACATGTGTATTTTTTAAATTACTGAATTGACATTGTACTATAGATCTTGTTCTGTTTCTTTTTTCACTCAATAGTATGTTTTTTAGTTATGTTCATGTCTCTGTGTGAAATCGTTTATTGCTTCTAACAACTACCTAGTATTCCATAGTAGGCATCTATCACATTTTACTTACATAGTTTCCTGAGAATGGTCACCTGCATTTCTTCCAACTTTTTGCTCCTAAAACTTCTTTGTGTAATTCTTATCATCTCTACTTCTAAAGTGTTATCTTGAATGTTAGCTTATCTTTACTACAAAACCTTAATTCATGCCCTCATCCTCTCTTATCCATACAATTACAACAAGCTACTCACATTTCTTCCTTCATTCACTTTTCCTCCATGTATCATCTTCCATGCAGCATCCAGAATGGCCTTTCTAAACCATAAATCTAAAGTGGCCTCACACTTTGACAGCTGTTGCTCTACCACATCCTGAGCCACTTAGAAGATACTTTGTAGTTACTCAGTAATGTTTGTTAATGACATACTGACTGGACTTGGATTTGGAAATTTGGATCCAACTGTATACCAGACTTCTCTGGCCAGTTTAACATAGACAAGATAGCACCCTTCCTTTAGCTATAGGAGCTAAGTATCATGTTGCCTAAGTAAGATAGGGTGGCTCTGACATCAGAGTTTAGGGAGAAGGAACATGGATCAAACTAGGGCCTACAAACTGTTCTCTATTCTCAGGGATATTCCTTAGTTACCTGTCTCTCTGTCTAAGAAATAAGGAGACCTGGACATAGCTGGCTACAGATCCAGGGGATCTCTGTCCACAGAACACTCTATTACTTAGACTATTTTCTCTTCTTGGATAAATCTAGGAAAGAGTGCGTACTTGAGCTGCAGAGTATTCGTTTATGTGAATAGCTTACTTTTTCTGATTATAATGAAGTATACTAGTTGTACGTGTTGTGTTAGATCAACCATTGTAATTGTTTGAAGATTATGATCTAAATTATTATTATCAGACTTCTTTGTTTTGGCAAAGGTAACCAAGTTGGTTATCTTCTTATGATATAAAATAATTAAT
Source organism: Tadarida brasiliensis (assembly GCA_030848825.1). Classification (NCBI taxonomy): domain Eukaryota; kingdom Metazoa; phylum Chordata; class Mammalia; order Chiroptera; family Molossidae; genus Tadarida; species Tadarida brasiliensis. The sequence continues at coordinate 62,162,395 of CM061270.1, read as the reverse complement.
AGGAACTTTATTCCACACCCTCCTTTTTTGGTATCTATATCTTTGTGTCATATTAGTAGCAGGACCAAGTGCTCCATAAAGGATAACAGTTTCCAGTACACTATTCCTCATGATGATTCCTTAAGTGGCTCATCATCTGCCTCTTCATGTGAACCAGTAAGTGATTTTCCAGCATCCTTCCGAAAATCTACCTACTGGATGAAGATGAGAAGGATCAAGCCAGCTGCTACTCCCCATGTTGAAGGTATCATTCCCAGTATCTTATTCCAAAGACAGAGCACTCTCTAAAGTTGTATTTTGACATAGCTGCTGTAAGTGGCCCTTAAAGTATTAAATACCACATATGTGTTTCTTGTTAGTGATTAATTTTTTTAAGGTATTAGTCTATCACATACTGTTAGCTTTGTGAATGGTCCTTCTGTTTCACAGAGGGAAGTTTGCTGATCTCACTCCTTTAGGTTATATCAGCCTTTCCTCTTCACAATTTGAACTTCTTTCCCCTTGTTCTAGTTTGATTTCTGTTGAAGGTTTAGGGGCTGGTGTAAGGGTTATTCTGTGTAAATTTTCTTGATCATAGTCTCAAGGGTCCTTAGTAGCCCATTATTTTGAACAATTCTGCTTCAGTGTTAGCCTTAAATCAAGATGAAACAAAGCACACTGCCTGAAGGCTGTTATTATTTATAGGGAACTATTGATCACTTGTGATAGAGAACAATACAAAAGGAAAAGGGGAGGTTGAGTCAGTTAATAAAAAGTTATACAACTTCCCTAACAATGTCACAAACACTTCTGTGAGGCCTGTGCTTGCTATTGATCTTTCCCTTTGATGGTCTTGTGAGTGATGTTTTGAAGGCAGGCCAGGTCCAGATGTTCACTTAATATTCCATACTTAGGTTGTTTTCTGTTTTTGTATGGTATTAATATTTCAGGGTCAGGTGGAGTATCAACCAAAGGGAAAAGGAAACCCAGGCAGGAAGAAGATGAAGATTATCGAGAATTTCCTCAGAAGAAGCATAAGCTGTATGGTAAGGAAGTAACTCTGCTAATTATTTTTTCCCTGGGTGCCTGGGCTTTATTCTTTGAGGGAGAGAGACCTTAGGGTTTGGCCCTTGAAGCACTTTTGAACCCTTTGAATTTTTTGGCAAGGCATGGCCTCCATCCTGCCTATTTTACCCTTTCCTTCTGTCATGATTTAAGGGAGTCAGTTGGTTAAGGGACTGGGGCATAGGGTGTTGAGAAGAGGAGGGAAGAGATTTTAGTACTAGAGAGGGATTAGCAAAGGTGATATGTTGGGCTTCAAGTTTCTGTCTTGCGTCAGGGAGGAAGCAACGGCCTAAAACTCAGCCTAATCCCAAATCCCAGGCTCGTCGTATTCGGAAGGAACCACCAGCTTATGCAGCAGGTATGCTTTCTGTTGGAAGCTTTGTGGGATCTAGTTCTCTTACTCTGACTGTTGTTGTTATTGTTGGTAAAAGAATGATGTGGAAAAGCATTTCTTTAGGGAGTCAGGTATTAACAGCATGGGTTGAAGGTCAGACAGACCCTCCTTCAAGTTTTGGCTCTTCATTTTCTCATCTGCCTCAATTTCTTTATTTTCTGCAAGCTTCAATTTCCCTGTCTCTAAATAGGGACAATAAAGGCAGTCAGAATTGTGAGAATTAAGTGGGATGAAAACATTAAACAAAGTTTCAGGCACATAGGAAACAGCATAGTGGCTGTTACATATCTCAGTATCCTATTTTTATATGCTGCTCTGAAAAATGTTGCCTGTTGTCAGTCATACTTCAATGAAGTTGGGAAAAAAGTGTTGCCTAGTTTTTTAAGCCATTGGAATTTGGATGTTTCTTAGATGGTTTGTATCTTGGGGAACTGAGTATAAGTTTCAGAAACTCCTCACTGTCTGAAAAAAATTATTTCTAGAAGTTATACACAGCAGGAATCTTCCCCAGGAAGGGGCAAAAACATTTTGTGATACTTATTCCTAAGTTCTGGAAATGTGCTTTTTGTTTCCGGAGAGTACTACAGATTATATCATGTTCTTTTATCTTCTTTGTAGGCAGTTTAGAGGAGCAGTGGTACTTAGAAATTGTGGATAAAGGCAGTGTCTCCTGTCCTACCTGCCAGGCAGTGGGGAGGAAGACCATAGAGGGCTTAAAGAAACACATGGAAAACTGCAAACAGGTTAGATATTTTGTGGCATTTCATGACTGTTATATTATGATCTTTTACCCAAACTTGAGAGACATCTGGCACTGTGTTGGATGTGCTGATTACAGTGGAGAAGAGGCAACATTGTGTCATAGGGAAAACATAGGCTTTGGAGTGTGACAGACTTGGGTTTGAATCTTCATTCAGCCACTTATTAGTTGTATCATTTAGCTTTTTATGTATGAGCCTCGGTTTCCTCATTTATAAAATAGAAATAAAATAATTACTACTTGGGTAGTCCATGAGAGGATAAGAAAGAAATAATACATGCTAAGTTCCTACCCCATTACTTGGCAAATAATGGCACTCAGTAAATGGTAGTTGTTATTTTTTAAGTAATGAATTGCCTTTACTTCTTGCCCTTGAGGATGTGACACTGAGCTTGTGGGATTTTGAGATTCATTGACTGTTGAGTTTGGAAAATAAAGGAGATACAGATGAGAGCATTTGAAACGTGGTGACGTTCTATTTCTCTGTTGAATAGTCTGGCATTGAGCAGTATTTTTTCTCTGTAGGAAATGTTTACTTGCCATCATTGTGGGAAACAACTTCGTTCACTGGCAGGGATGAAGTATCACGTCATGGCAAATCATAATAGTTTGGTAAGAGTGTCTTCTGTCCTATATGAGCCTCTGTGGTGTTTGGGTGTCTTAGATGAGTATAGATAACTCCGTGGAGATGTTTAAGGCTCTGGGACTTTATAGACCCTTTCAATAGAAGACTTATATACAATAAAACTGTTGCAGTGGATACATAGGTATTTGTGTGTTTAGGTTAGTCCCAAAGGTTCATATCCTAGGAGGTGGAGGCTCAGTACTCTAATTTCCTTTACATTCATTTCCTTGTCTGTCTAGGAGATAGAGAAAGCCAGGAGTCAGATAACAGACTTCATGGGCATCAGCTGAGGTGCTAGCCTAGTCCTTGATTCTTCTATAATTTTTTTCTGTATCTGTCTTTTCTATGAATTATCTGCTTATTTGCTTCTCCTGCTTTCTAGCCCATTTTGAAGGCTGGAGATGAAATAGATGAGCCAAGTGAGAGGGAACGGCTCCGAACAGTTCTAAAGAGACTGGGAAAGCTCAGGTGTATGCGTGAGGTAAGAACCCAAGGACAGAAACTCCCTCTGCCTGGAGTCTTAGGTTCATGTCTTTCCATTATTCTCTTCCATTTCTCCTCCTCCTCCCTTGTAGACCTGATTTTGTATCATTTTCCAGCATAAGAGTGTCTCCTGCTTTTCCAGGTCTCCTGAACTCATTAATAGGTCTTTTATTTTCTTTCTTGTCTCCAAAATTTATTTTTCTCCCCTTATCCTTTGTTTGAAGGGGTTTCTTTACGATCCTTTCTTTGGTGTGATGAAGAGGATCCTAGTAACCTCACTGTGAGGAACTTTGATATTGCTGGGTATTTGATATTGGGGTGGAGTTGGATCATAGACTAAGGAGGAAACTCTGACACAGAAGAGGTACACAGTTCTAGTTTGTGGCATGTTAACTGAACATTGAATGTGATTCTTGGTGGTAGACAGAACAGCTGTTGGGCCAGGGACAAGAAAGGGTTGTGCCAATGGGAAATGTTGGAGAGGGTCTAGTGATATCAGAGGGTCTGTTTATGTGGATGGATGGTTGAATGCCTTGTGGTGTTTAGAAATTTAGAGGTCATGCCAGAAGATGTAAGATTATAATTTAGGTCTCTTTCCTATGTTTAGAGTTGCTCTAGTAGCTTCACCAGCATCATGGGATATCTGTACCATGTCAGAAAATGTGGCAAAGGGGCTGCAGAGCTGGAGGAGATGACCTTGAAGTGTCACCACTGTGGAAAGCCATATAGATCAAAGGCTGGACTTGCCTATCACCTGAGGTCAGAGCATGGGCCTGTGAGTACTGATTACTTTCCAGATCCTGTTTGGGATATATTCTGTGGTAGCAGCTTAGCCCTACCTCTTCCCACATATCCTTGGTTCCTCATTTGTATCCCCGTTTAATTTTGAATGCTTTTGTTCTCTCTTCCTTGTTCTTCCTTTTCTCTTATATCTGCCTTTTGTACATTCTTATCTTAGAGAAATCAAAGTTTATGTATAGTCTAGGCAGAAGTAAGCTCATTATTATATATATATATTTTTTTTCATTATTGATTTTTTTAGAGAGAGAGGAAGGGAGAGTGAGAGAGAGAGAGAAACATCGATGAGAGAGAACATTGATTGGCCGCCTGCTGCATGCCCCTTATGGGGATTGGGCCCACAACCTGGGCATGTGCCCTGACCAGGAATTGAACTGGTGACCTCTTGGTGCATAGGTCGATGCTCAACCACTGAGCCACACCGGCTGGGCCATTATTATATTTTTAAAGCTTAAGGCAGTCTCCCTTAGCTAGAAATTTTATGGAAATCTGTCCAGCTGTCTTCTGTATTATAATTTTTTTGTCTTGACTTTTTTTTTCCTGATTACATTTCTACACTCCCCCTAGCTCATGTTTTTTTTAGAGTTAAGTTTCAAGACATAATTTATATATGGTAATTAACATTCACCCTTTTGGTGTATGGTTATAAAAGTTTTGACAATTACATATAGTCAGGTAACGACTCTAATCAAGATACAGAACAGTTTGATAATTCCCCCCACATTCCCTTGTGTCCCCTTGTAATCAGTTCTTCTTGCCATTCCCAAACCCTGGCAATCACTGATCTATTTTCTGTCTTTATAGTTTTCCTTTTTTTAATGTAAATTTTATGTCATGTGAATATAATCATATAGTATATAAACTTTTGAGTCTGGCTTCTTTCACTTAGCATAATGCATTTTGAGATTCATTTATGTGTTGGCATGTATCATAAGTTTATTCCTCTTCATTTCTGTCTAGGATTCCATTATATGGATGTCTCACAATTTGTTTATCCATTTACTAATTGAAGAATGTTTAGTTATTTCCATTGTTGGACAATTATGAATAAAGATGCTATAAACATTCACTTTTTAAAAAATCCTCACCCAAGGATATTTTTTTCCCATTTATCTTCAGATAGAGTGGGAGGGGGAGAGACACATCAATGTGAGAGAGACACATTGACTGGTTGCCTCCCGCATGACCCCGACCAGAGCTGGGGACTGAACCGCAACTGATGTACGTGCCCGTGACCAGAATCGAACCCGTGACTCTTTGGTCTATAAACATTCACTTTAAAGTTATTGTATGAAAATAAGTTTTAATTTCTTTTGGGTACATACTTAGGAATGAGATTACTAGGTCATATGATAAATGTATGTTTAACTTTATAAGAAACTGCCAAACTGTTTCCCAAAGTGGCTGTGCCATTTTGTCTTCTCACCAGCAAAGGATGAGAATTCCAGTTGTTTTGCATCCTTCTCAGCACTTGCAATTGTCAGTTTCATTTAAAAAATCCATTCTGCCCTGGCCGGTTTGGCTCAGTGGTTAGAGCGTCGGCCTGCGGTCCAGAGAGACCCGGGTTCGGTTCCCGCTAAGGGCATGTACCTCAGTTGCAGTTTGTCCCCGGCCCTGGTTGGTCGTGCGGGTGGCAGCTACTCGATGTGTCCCTTTCACGTCGATGTCTCTCTCTCTCTCTCTCTTCCTCTTTCTCCCTCCCACTCTATCTGAACAAAAAATGAAAAAATGTCCTCGGGTGAGGATAAAAAAAACAAAAAAATATCCATTCTGATAGGTATGTAGTAGTGTTTTACTGTGGTTTAAATTTGCATTTCTCTGATGATTGATGATGTTGATTGTCTTTTCACGTAATTATCGGCAATGTCAGTCTTTAGTGAAGTGTCTGTTAAAATCCTTTGCCCAGCCTGGCCAGTGTGGCTCAGTGGTTGAACGTCGACCCATGCACCAGGAGGTTGCCGGTTCGATTTCCGGTCAGGGCACGTGCCCAGGTTGTGGGCCCAATCCCCAGTGGGGGGCATGCAGGAGGCAGCAGTTGATGTTCTCTCTCATCGATGTTTCTATCTCTCTCTCTCTCTTCCTTCCTCTCTCTCTAAAATCAATAAATAAAAATTTTTTTTTTTTTTTTTTTTAATAATTTATTTTATTATTAATTTGTTTTTGTTACAGATGTTTTTCCTTTTTTTCCCCCCATTGACACCCTCCTCCCCCTCCCCTTCTCCTCCTCCCCATCCCTGTTGTCCATGTCCATTGGTTATGCACCCATGCACATAGGCTCTGTGATTTATCTCTTTCCCCCGCCTCCCCCCCCTCCTCTGAGGCCCGTCATCCCGTACTCCACCCTCCATGTCTCTGGGTCAATTTCGTTGTTCAGTTTGCTCAGTTCTCCTGTGTGTTGCCTGCTTCCTCCGTTGGTGGGGGGGTCGCCGGGCTCCCCCGCCCCTCCTGGGCTCCCCTGTGGTAGGGGCGTCTCCCGGCTCCCCCACTCCGCCTGGGTTCCCCCGCGGTGGGGGGGGTCGCCGCACCCCCGCTCCACCTGGGCTCCCCCGCGGTGGGGGCGTCTCCTGGCTCCCCCGCTCCACCTGGGTTCCCCCGCGGTGGAGTGGGTCGCCCGGCACCCCCGCTCCGCCTGGGCTCCCCCGCGGTGGGGGCGTCTCCTGGCTCCCCCGCGCCACCTGGGTTCCCCCACGGTGGGGTGGGTCGCCCGGCACCCCCGCTCCGCCTGGGCTCCCCCGCGGTGGGGGCGTCTCCTGGCTCCCCCGCTCCACCTGGGTTCCCCCAGGGCGGGGTGGGTGCCCGGCACCCCCGCTCCGCCTGGGCTCCCCCGCGGTGGGGGCGTCTCCTGGCTCCCCCGCTCCACCTGGGTTCCCCCGCGGTGGGGTGGGTCGCCCGGCACCCCCGCTCCGCCTGGGTTCCCCCGTGGTGGCGGGGTCGCGGCACCCCCGCTCCACCTGGGTTCCCCCGCGGTGGGGGCGTCTCCCGGTACCCCCGTTCCGCCTGGGTTCCCCCGCGGTGGGGGGTTCGCCCGGCACCCCCGCTCCGCCTGGGTTCCCCCGTGGTGGGGGCGTCTCCTGGCTCCCCCGCTCCACCTGGGTTCCCCCGCGGTGGGGTGGGTCGCCCGGCACCCCCGCTCCGCCTGGGTTCCCCCGTGGTGGCGGGGTCGCGGCACCCCCGCTCCGCCTGGGTTCCCCCGCGGTGGGGGGCGGTTGCCTGGCACCCCCGCTCCGCCTGGGCTCCCCCGCGGTGGGGGCGTCTCCCGTCACCCCCGTTCCGCCTGGGTTCCCCCGCGGTGGGGGCGTCTCCCGTCACCCCCGTTCCGCCTGGGCTCCCCCGCGGTGGGGGCGTCTCCTGGCTCCCCCGCTCCACTTGGGTTCCCCCGCTGTGGGGGCGTCTCCTGGCTACCCCGCTCCTGGATTCCTCCGTGGTGGGGGGGTCGCTCAGCTTCTGCAGGCGCCCCTGGCTGCAGGATCATTTTTCCTTTCAGGCAACAAGGAGGGTCATGGAGGGCAGTATGCCGTCTCCATTCTGCTGCTTCTTCAATTTCGTAGTTGCAGGGCTTCCCTTCAGCTTGATTTCATGCGGTCTTTAAGTGATAGTTATTCTGTGATTTAGTTGTAACTTTGATGTGGTTGTGGGAGGACGCGGTTCCGCGTCCACCTAGGTCGCCATCTTGGCCGGTAGTCCTAAGCTATTCTTTATTTCGGTTAGTGCCTCCTTCATTTCTAACTGTGTATCCATCATTTCTGACTGGTCCCTTTTTATGCTCTTGAGGCCCTCACTAAGTTCACTGAGGTTCTCACTAAGTCCATTGAGCATCCTTATAAGCAGTATTTTGAACTCTGCATCCGTTAGGTTGCTTAACTCCATTTCACTTAGTTCTTTTCCTGGAGTTTTGTCTGTTCTTTTATTTGGGACCTGTTTCTTTGTCTCCTCATTGTGGCTGCCTCCCTGCGTTTGTTTCTATGTATTACTTAGCGAGAGGTATGGGGCTAGCTGAGACCAGATGCTGCTTGTTTGAAAGAATTTAGGAAAAGCTGAAGCAGGATCCAAGACAGGCCAATCCTATGGTAAAGCAACTGGCAACAGCTTGGGCGGGCCTGGAAGTTGGGTGGGGCGGGGCCTCAGGGAATCACCAGGGCGGGGCCAACAGTGTGAGCCAGGTTGCTGGAGTCCCAGAAATGGCGGCGTCTACCGCCCCAGGGAAGGGCTCACCAAAGGAACAAAAGCCTCTGATAGCACGTTTGTCCAGGTCGGTCCAGGAGAAAGCTGCCTCTCCAGCCCTCGCGCCAATGCCTAACAGCTCAGTTCTTCCCCACATGATTCTGGTGCCCCTCAGGCTGCCTCCCCCGGGGCTGGAGCCCTGAGGGAGCAAGTCCGAGTAAGTCTGTGCGCGGGCCCTTTAAGAGGAGCTGCGGGGGGCTCCAGCCGCTTCAGCCTCAGTTCCCGCTGGTTTCTCCAGCCAGAAGTTCTGGGGGCTTCTCTTCCTGGCACTGGAGCCCTCAGCTGGGCGCCTGGTGTGGGACGGGGACCCCTCAGTCCTCAGGGAGGACCTTCCCAGCCGAGGTGCCCTCCTAATTTTTATCCGCCACACGTGGGTGTGGGACCAGCCCGTCATGCCTCCGCCCTCCTACCAGTCTCGATGCGGCTTCTTCTTTAATTTCGTAGTTGTCGGACTTCCATTCAGCTTGATTTCAGGTGGTTTTGAATGATGGTTGTTCTGTAGTTTAGTTGTAACTTTGATGTGGTTGCGGGAGGACGCGGTTCCGCGTCCGCCTAGGTCGCCATCTTGACCGGAAGTCTAAATAAAAATTTTTTAAAAAATCCTTTGCCCATTTTATTATTGGAGTTTTTATTAACGTACTATTGTTTTGAACATATTTGGAGTTTTTTACATATTCCGGACACAAGTCCTTTATCAGATACATTTTGCAAATATTTTCGCCCAATCTGTAGGGTCTTTTAATTTTTTATAGTGCTCTTCAAAGAGCAGAGTTCTTAATTTTGATCAAGTTCAATTTATCTTTTTTTCTTTTATGGATAATGCTTTTGTTGTATCTACGATATTTTTGCCCAACCTAAAGTATAATTTTCTATTGCTGCTGTGAAAAATATCACCACAAAACTACTGGCCTAAACAACACAACTATATTATTTCACAATTAGGCTAGAAGTCCAGGTACAGGACATTTCAGCTGGCTCCTCTGTGTAGAGCCTTGCCTAGCTGGAATCAAAGTTTCATTAGGGCCATTTCTTTCTGGAGGCTTGAGGGGAGAATCTGTTTCTAGGCTCCTTATGATTATTCAAGAATTCAGTTCCATGCAGTTGTGGGACCTCATTTTCTTCCTTGCTATAGGCCAGGAGTTGCTCTCAGCTTCTAAAGGCCACCTACCTTCCCTGGTTCATGGTCCCCTTCATCTTCAACAACAGTATTGAGTTTATCTCATTCTTTTTTTAAAATATGTTTTTACTGATTTCAGAGGAAGGGAGAGGGAGATAGAAACATCGATGAGAGAGAAACATCAATCGGCTGCCTCCTGCACAACCCTGGCATGTGCCCTGACCTGGAATAAAACCGGCAACCTCCTGGTACATGGGATGATGCCCAACCAACTGACCCACACCGGGATATCTCGTTCTTTGGATCTCTCCTGCCTCTTCTTCTGTCACGTCTGTCTTACTTAAAATCAACTGATTATAGACTTTAATTAGATCTGCAAAATACCTTCACATCAGCACCTAGATTAGTATTTGAATAACTGATGACTGCCGCCTAGCTGAGTTGCCCCGTCAAAAACCATCACACTCCTAATATGATATTGTGTTAATTATAACTGAAAAGTAAATTTTAAAAAATTATACCTAGGATCACAGAAATTTCTCACTCAGTTTCTTCTAGAAGTTATATTGTTTACTTTTAGGGCTGTTACCTATTTTGAGTTACTTTTTGTGTGAGGTAAAACGTACATTAAGATGGTGGAGCTTAATGACAGTGATTAGCAAGCTAATAAAGAACTCTTTTGATATTTAGAGCAGAAAGGACAGTCTTTAATCAATGGCTCTGATGGAAGCCACTTCTCAGGTTGTGTTTTGCTATGTTTCATTTTTGCAGATCTTTCCAGAGTCAGGACAGCCAGAGTGCTTAAAAGAGATGAGCCTGGAGCCAAAGAGTGGGGGCCGAGTTCAGAGGCGTTCTGCCAAAATAGCTGTATACCACCTGCAGGAGCTGGCCTCTGTGGAACTGGCCAAGGAATGGCCTAAGAGGAAGGTTCTTCAGGATCTGATACCTGATGATCGGAAGGTAAGGTAGAAACTTGTATTAATTTTGAAGGATTATGTCTGATACTGTGCTTATTACATACAGAAAAGTAAATATACTTGAGTGAGTACATAATAAACAGTATTTTGCTTCTTTATCCTTGGAGGTGGAATACATATGATCCAGCTCCAGTGTTTTGATTCATGTAGGTCCTAGAGAAACAGTATGTTTCAGAAGCTCCTTTAAGGAGCCTCTTAATTTTGGACCACTCCCAGAGGGCACCTAAATTCCCAAATTAGTTTTTTGCTTCGTCCTTGTCTAGTGTGTTTCCACTTTGTTAGTTCACATGTAGTCATTTATATTTAGCTTAGGTAAATGCTAAACACTTGATTAGGTTGTGTTGTCCAGTTTTTCCATGGCAAAATTACAATTTTCCCCTTTGTAATAAGTGAATATTTTATGGGGCGGTTGAGACTACATAACTAACCTGTGTTTTATCATACTTTTACCCACTTACTTTAGGGTCCGTCAGTGATTCATGCTTGTAGCAATTATTACTGTGGTGTTTGCTTAATGATGATTTTTTGTTTTAGTTTTCATCATTTATTCTACAGTTCTGTTGTGAGATAGCTCTGTCCTTTTCTCCTGTTAACTTATTTTATATTAGTATGGACTCACGGATAATTACTTTATTCTATGGCCTATCATCCAATGCTGTTATTATTTTGCTGCTCAAATTGTCCCAGATTTGGCTGTCAAGAGCTCTTTCAAGTGAGCTCCTGCATCTTTTTGATATTCCCCTATCTTTTCTAAGCTCTTTTTTACCCTCTGACACCATGAGATACTGTAGGCTCATCTTGCATTTTTCCTGCCCCAGCCTTGGAACCAATCATTTCTTAAAGGAATTCTGGTTCCTTTTATTGGAGAATATATTTGGAAACCAAGATTTGAGTGCCAGGCATATTCATTTCACTGGCATGTCATGCTTTTGGGCCTTCTTGGTGAATAGAGCTAGGATATATATGTATGTGTGTTCATGGATGTATACACACACTATTTATTTATTTATTTATTTATTTATTTATTTATTTATTTATTTATTTATTTATTTATTTATTTTAAATCCTTACCCGAGGATACTTTTTCCTTTTCCATTTATCTTCAGATACAGTAGAAGAAAGAGAGAGAGAGAGAGAGAGAGAGAGAGAGAGAGAGAGAGAGAGAAACAAACATCGGTGTGAGAGAGACACATCAACTGGTTGCCTTCCTCACGACCCCGACCAGGGACCAAACCTCAAGTGAGTTATGTGCCCTTGACCAAAATTGAACCCGTGACTCTTTGGTCCACAGGCCAACACTGTAACCGCTGAGCCAAACCAGCCAGGGCCTTCATATTTATTTGGGTGGGCAAAAGTAGGTTTATAGTTGTGGGTACATGAAACACAAGTTTATTCCTGTATTATTATTAATTATTTATTTGTATTACATTTGTAAACCTACTTTTGCCCACCCTTGTATATATATTTAAAGCCATGATACCATTAATTTCAATCCTGCACACAAGTTTCATTCTCGCCTTCCTCTTTCCTAATGTGTAACTCCTTTCTCCAATGGTGAGAAATTTGGCTCTTGTTGTCTACTATATATTTACTTTGTTTAGTCCTAGTATAACATAAAGTAGTTTCAGAACTGTTAACCCATACGCCTGTAAAAAACAAATTTACTAACTGAAGAACAATATTTGTGTATAGTTCTTTTCATCTTTAGCCTTACAGTATATAGTCAAAGCACTATTTTCTAGTTATTTAGGTTGGTTTTTATCACTCATCCCAGTCATTCTGTTTCCTCATTTGTAATAGTTAGGTTCACATGTCACTCTTTAATTTTGCATTCCCCTATATCCTATTTAATTTAAGCTATTCATTTATTTTGTGGTATGTGAAACATTACCATAGTTTTAAAAGTCAGACCTATACAAAAAGGTCTTCCCAGAGAAGTGTCACTGCCCCTCTTCCCAACTTTCCTGTTCCAAGTCCCCTTTTATTTCAACTCTGTTCCTACCCCACCGCCCCCAAAGATAACCAGGCTCAGGAGTTTCTGGTTTATGCTTCCTGTATTTTCATAGGATGGATGATCAGAGCTACATGAGTATTTTCTTATATACTCTTTTTACTATAGATACTTTTAAACAATTATCCTTTATTTTACTTAAAAGTATATCCTGGAAATCACTCTAAGTGTGTTTATCGAGATTTTTCTCATTTCTTTTTTATACCTTCATAAATACGATAGTTTATTATATGAATACTTTATATAAATATTCCCCTATCGACAGAAAAAGATTTTAGATGGATCCATATATATAACTGCAGAGGAGGGAAAATGCTTATAAATAAAGCCATCTCTGTGCTCCTATTTCTTTTATAATTTTACCAGAGTTTCTTTAGGCTACCTGCCTTCCTTCCCCCATTACCTCTGTTTTTCTGTCTCAGAGAATCAACTTTTTTCCAGACACTTCCATCTTTCAAACAGGAGGAATATTTTCTCACCAGAGATACAACTGTTAGCCATGGTGGACTTTGTAAGAACTCTCTGTACAGGGCTGTCTCTTTTCTGGAAGCTATAGTTATAGTTGTAAGAAGAGACTGATTTATGTCAAAGTATGTGAAAGGAAGTGCTAGGAATAATTCTAATCTTGCAGTATAAACAAAGATTATGTGTTTTATTCCAAGTTCTCTTACATCCTAGTTTTAAGTCAAATCTTAATTTTGTGTGTGTTAGAATTGAAAAAAAATGAGAACTGCAGATAAGCAGGGAAAAACAACATTAAAATCCTCAAAATTCTACCACCCAGAGAATACTACTGTTAACATTTTTACTTACAGCCTTCTAGCCATTTATCCATCTACATATATTTCTATTGAATATATTATATGTGTATATATGTACTTTTCATAATATATATACATATAATATATATTATATTTTTAGTGAATTTTTGTACCCCCCTCTCTCTTTTTTGTAACACATATTTTAATTGTATAATGCTCTGTCACTGGCTTTTTTTCCCCTAATTGTGGATGAAGAATTATACCTGAAAGTCTCCTGCCCTCTGTTAAAAATCAAACTATTCTAAGACTAAACAAAAGACAATTATACTTACCAGTTTCAGGAACTTTAAAGGGTCTTACATATTACTTTTTTTTTTTTGTATATGAAAATATACTGTGGAACTTCAGAAGAGTTGGGTGTGAAACTTTCAGGGTGTTTTGGAAGTTGGATTCCTCCAATAAAATCTTTCTTGTCTTGTAGTTAAAATATACTCGCCCTGGGCTACCTACCTTCAGCCAGGAAGTACTACATAAATGGAAGTCAGATATCAAGAAGTATCATCGCATTGAGTGTCCTAACCAGGTGGTTCTTTCTCATTTATTTATTCAGCAAATGTATCTCGGGCATCTGCTGTTGTTTCAGTTATTTATTCCTTTGTGACAAAGCACCTGAACCTTTGTGGCTTACAACATCAGTTATTTTATTTGTTCTCAATTCTGTAAATAATTTTGTCAGGGCTCAGGGCAGTTCTGCTGTACATAGCATCAGCTGGGATCACTCATAGGTTGCATTCAGCTGGAAACTCAGATGGGACCTGAATGTCCAAGACGGCTTCTATGCAGCTAATTGAGCTGGGAGCTTGGCTCTGCACATGGCCTCTTTCCCTAGCACAGTAGTTGGATTACCAGTGGGGTACATGGTGACAGACATTTCAGAGAGTATTCTAAGAACATGAAAGTGGAAGCTACAGATCTCTTAAAGCCTAGTTTCAGAATTTGTTCAGCATCTTTTCATGGCATTCTGTTGGTCAAAGGAATCCCAGAGCTAACCCAGACTTAAGGAGAGGGCAAATAGACTCCACTTCTTCTTTTTTGTTTTTAATCCTCACCCAAGGATATTTTTCCATTGATTTTTAGATAGAGTGGGAGGGAGGAAGGGAGAAAGAGAGAGAAACATCAGTGTGAGAGAGACACATTGATTGGTTGCCTCCTGTATGACCCTGACTGGGGTTGGGAATTGAACCTGCAACTGAGGTACATACCCTTGACCGGGAATCAAACCCGAGACTCTTTGGTCTGAGGACCAATGTTCTAACAGCTGAGCCAAACTAGCCAGGGCCAGACTCCACTTCTTGTTGGCAAGAGTGGCAGAGAATGTCCAGCCATCTTTAATCTAACCTAGCTGTATATACAGTACTTCGTGGAGGAGTAGATATGTAAGAAATAGAAGACATATTTGTACTAAAGAAAGCAAATTAAAAAAAAAAAATCTAACTGTGTAGTTTTCTGTGTTTCTCTAAGTATCAGAAAAAGTACCAGGGAAGAAAATATGTTAGGCTTTTGTAAACAACTTGTTTACCTCTTTTTCTTTTACCTTTTGTTGGTCTTCATTCTTGCTTTTATGGCTTGCATGTGAATTCTTTCCCTGTTGGGTTGTGGTACAATTTATTGGACTTCTTTCTCCAAATGTGATTGGTCAGTGTCAACAACCAGATTGCTGAGAGAAGGATGCTCTTTTGTTTAGTCTTCATGATATTTTTTCTTCTTTTTTTCAGGGTTGTGAGGCTGTCTACAGTAGTGTATCTGGCCTTAAAGCTCACCTGGGCTCTTGTACTTTGGTTTGTAACTTTCTGAACTATTTATCTTAACATGACTTCTAAAATAGTCTGACATAGGAGAAAATTCAGTTTAGGTGAACAGCTAATTATCCTGTTTTCTGTTTTCAGAGGCAGGTTTAGTTTTTTATGTCCCAAAGACTCTTGGTCTGTTATTGGGTGGGATGCCAGGGTATGTCCAAAGTGAAGAAAAGGCCAACATAGCCATAAGTCATATCAGTGAAAGAATTTGGAGAAAAATATATTAGTTCTGAATCCCTACCGGGGACTTTATTTCTACATGAGCCTCTCCCACACTGGACCTACCCTGTCTTATTGGGCCTTAAACTTTCTGAGTCAACTTACATGTACTTATCTGGATTAGTGAAGATCCTCTAAACCCATCTGAACTATACTGGCTTCTGGAGATGGGAGGTGGGATCCCTAGGTGTCAGGCCAACAGCCGTACACCTCACTGAATCTTTTTTTTTTTTTTTTTATCCTCACCCGAGGACATTTTTTCCATTTTTTGTTCAGATAGAGTGGGAGGGAGAAAGAGGAAGAGAGAGAGAGAGAGAGAGAGAGAGAGAGAGAGAGAGAGAGAGAGAGAAAGAAACATCGACGTGAAAGGGACACATCGAGTGGTTGCCTCCCGCATGACCAACCAGGGCTGGGGACAAACTGCAACCGAGGTACGTGCCCCTAGCGGGAACCAAACCCGGGTCCCTGTGGACCGCAGGCTGACGCTCTAACCGCTGAGCCAAACCGGCCAGGCCTACCTCACTGAATCTTTTCCATGTTGACCCAGGTGCCCTACAACCCACCAGCCATGGGGATTGCTGCCACTTTCCAATCCCTTTTAGAAGTATCTCTTCACACAAATGAGCACCATGGAAACCCGAAGCTTCAGGAGGGGAGAGAAGTCTCAGTTCAAGCAACAAGAGGGTTGTAGGCATCCAAACCAGATCTATCCAGGAATGCTTAAGAGTCTGTCATCTAGATCTTAG
Organism: Tadarida brasiliensis; assembly: GCA_030848825.1. Classification (NCBI taxonomy): domain Eukaryota; kingdom Metazoa; phylum Chordata; class Mammalia; order Chiroptera; family Molossidae; genus Tadarida; species Tadarida brasiliensis. The sequence continues at coordinate 62,146,383 of CM061270.1, read as the reverse complement.
TTTCTGAGTCCTTAAACTTTGTATTATTGATGGTTGTCTTCTTATTCTGAATTTCCAAGGCACTCTTTGCAGCAATGGATTATAGTGGGAAGAATTGTACTTTGGTGCCTAAAGTTCAGAAGTTTGATCATTTTTGGGGAGGAACCAAGAGAACCTGGAAGTGAGGTGACAGAAACAAGGGAAGATAGAAAAATGTGACATGTCACAATAAAACTAGGAGGATTTCAGGTCGTGTTGAAGGGGGTGGGAGGGTTTGGTATAAAATTGCATTAGGATAGATTTATAGTTGTGATAGTCTGCCCAAGCTGTTTTTTCTAAATATATTGCTGTTTCAGATTTTCTTCTTACCTTTGCTGAAGTAGAATTCCTTCTTTTCATCGATAACAATCCCTACACATGGCCCAGGCATATGTTCCTGAATTTGCCAGTAATTCTCTTTTCTTTAAAATAGGGAAACTTTGTGGCTGGAAAATACAAGTGTCTTCTATGTCAGAAAGAATTTGTGTCAGAGAGTGGTGTCAAGTATCACATCAACTCTGTCCATGCTGAGGTGAGGATCCTGCTTTCCCCACAGTGTTTTTCTAATCCTATGGGCCCCACGCATACACCGAAGGAGAGGTGGATTTTGTGTATGTTTTTATGGGCTAGGACTATCAAGGAAAGGAAAGTGGTTACCGAAGACATTGGAATTCAGTCCAGTTAAATCAGGCATTTGGGAACCAGGCTGAATTCATACCTTTGGAATTCTTATTTCACAGCAGTCTGTATGCTTCCATTTCCTAGTATTCTAATGTTTTTGAGCAACCTGTTTTTAATGCTGTTTAAAATACTGCATAGAAACAAGTATAAACAACATTATTAAGACAATTGGGGAAATTTGAATATTGACTATATTAAATAATAGTATTGTGTCCATGTTTATATTTCGAAATGTGATCATTGTAGTTACATAGGAGAACACCCTTGTTCTTAGGCAGGAACATGCTGAAGTATTTAGAGATGAAGTAGCATGATGTCTGCAACTAGCTTTGCAAGTGGTTCAGCAAAAAGAAGGAAGGAAGGAAGGAAAAGGGAAGGAGAGAGGTGAACAATGGTAAATCTAGGTGTTCAGTAAAGTAATAACTTTTCTGAAGGTTTGTAAGTTTTCAAAATAAAAAAATAAAAATTCTGTGTTCTGCCCTAACCATGCCTTTTAAAATTCTTCTCACACCCCTTCTTTGTGCTCTCCACTGTGTTTTGACTGGATAGTGTTTCTATTTTGCCTCTAGGACTGGTTTGTTGTAAATCCAGCAACAACCAAAAGCTTTGAAAAGCTGATGAAGATAAAGCAGCGGCAGCAAGAAGAAGAAAAGCGGAGGCAGCAGCACAGGAGCAGACGGTCTCTAAGAAGGCGGCAGCAGGCTGGCATCGAGCTTCCTGAGTCAGCAGAGCTGAGTCTCAGAGTAGGGAAAGATCAGAGGAGGAATAATGAGGAACTGCTAGTGTCGACCTCCTGTAAAGAACCAGAGCAGGAGCCAGTGCCAGCACAGCTCCAGAAAGTAAAGCCCCCAAAGGCTAATCATAAACGAGGAAGGAAGTAGGCAGTCAGTGTGAAAGCGCTCCTAGGAGAGTGGATGTCATACTATTGTCGTGGGGAACTGTGCTGGGAGGACTGAGTCATGGGGCTGAGTGAAGAGAAATGTACTCTTTCAGCTGTTTGTGTAAAGATATGACTTTCTTGGCTCTTTCGTCCTGTATAAATTTCACTGTTTTCCCTACTTATTCACTTTGACAACCCCTCCCCCAAAACCCTTTAAGGTAGGTTTTCCTGCTATTCTTCATTGGAGTTTATTGTTTTTCTCTTCTCTTGCCCAAAGAGCTCCCTCTTAAGGCCACTATAGGCCCCTCTTGCCCTGTACAAGACTAAGAAAACTGGTTGTCCTTTCCTTCCTGGGGTGTAGAATGTTTTTGGAAGCTCCATTGATTTAGTAGTCTCCATCAAGCTTATAAAACAATTCCAAATTAATTTTTTAAAACCATACTGTTTAATCATTTTGTATTTGTGCTATAACAAACCTAGAAGCTAGAAATGTTACTCATGTGATAAGGTTACCCTGTCTCTTTGGGAAACAAACTTTATGGAGGCTGTTTGTTCTCTTAATATGGTTTTAGGATTGAAAGAAAGAAAATGGACTTAGGATGAAAAAGCTAGAACTTCCTTACACTAATTTTACTGGGAAATGTGTCCCAAGTAGCATTGTAACTAGACCCACAGGCATGAAAAGCAGCCGTAGGAGTAGTGTGTCCCAATCATTAAAATGGCTGAAAAGAAGAAAGAAGAAGAAGCAATAAATACTGCCTCTACTTTCCTGTGGCTCGAGACCTCATCTGTCATATCAGTGCCCTCCTGAAGTTTGTTTTTCCCCTTCAGTTTTAAGGACTGAAGAAATACCAGATTGGTTGCCCCTGATTTTTTTGACACAGAATCCTAGTGTTTCTGGTAATGTCACTAAGATTGGTAGCCAAGGTACTTGTTCTTTCTCTCCTGGACTTGACCTCACTTGTTAGTCTACACCCCACTAAGTCCTCATCCCTCCCTTTACTCAACCTCTGTCTGAATTTTCTGAGAATATTGCTGTTCCCCTCTTTTATATGTGTTCTATCGTCTTTAATCCCGAGACTTAGACACCAGATGTAAATATTTATCTGGAGTTGGAAAGAAAAATTCTTTTTCTGTACCTCATGCCTACCTGATAATGTCTAATGGGCTGTTAGATGATTGTTTTGAAACAAGTCAAGGACATGGTATATCCACTCTACATTTTCATTTGCAGTTGTGCACTTAGAGCCCTTTCAGTAGATGAGGATTGTCAGGGAGGAGAAATGAAGAAGCTATATTAATTTCTGGTGAGTAAGACTTGGGAAATGTTTGGCAATGACAAAAGAAATAAATGACTCTCAGATTGATGTTTCCAGTTGTTCATTGACTCTGACCTGCTGCTTGACTCCTTGCTGATACAGCGTATGGGGGTAAGAAGGTGGCTAGAGATGGAAATGAGTTTGAAATAAGTACAAAATGCAGTTGTCTCAGTTGTTCTTTAGCCCCAAAAATCTGCGGGCTAAAATGAATAATTTGAGATTAAAGTGAATTAAGTTTAGGAAACTTGCCCAGTGTCATACAGGGCCCTTATAGGCACTCTTTTTTTTTCCTTCTTTTTAAAAGATTGGTTTTAGAGAGAGGAAGGGAGAGGTGGAGAGAGAGAGAAACATTGATCAGTTGCCTCCTGTACATGCCCTGACCAGGATTGAACCCGCAACCTGGGTATGTGCCCTGACTGGGAATAGAACCTACAACCCTTTGGTGCACTGTATGATGCTCAACCAACTGAGCTACACCGGCCAGGGCACCTTTTTTTTTTTTTCTTCTTGAGGCCAGAGATGAGCAGGACTCAGTACAGACTATCTTGATCATACTATTTGAGTTTTTAAGTTTTATTTTTAAAATTCATTATAATAACATAAACTTAAGTTTAACAATATCAAATATAGCTAGGTTTTGGAGCAGTGAACTCTCATGCATGGTTTGGAATGTGAACTGGTACAATCACTTTGAAAACAATTTGGCAGTAACTAGCAAAGTTAAAGATATGCCCTAACACTCAGCAGTTTACTCCTAGGGATATGCAGAGAAACTCCTCTTGCTCAGGTGTACCAGGAGACATACAAGAATGATTACTGCAATACAGGTCATAATAGATACTGGAAACATGTAGTGGAAACTACTAGCTGTCTACCAAAATCTGCTCTCAACTTGCAAATTTATAGGATTATAGAACAAACGCCTAGACTACATTTCCCAGCCCTTTACGCCCCTTCCCCTGTAGGGAAGGGGTAGCCAACTAACCTCTCCAGTGGAATGTGAGTGGAAGTGATGTGTGTCACTTCCAGGCTAGAACTTTGAAGTGAGTGAGTGTACCCTCCATGCTTTCCCCTTCCTTGGGTTAGGTGCAGATAATGATGGGGCTCTGGGAGATTGTAGAGCACAAAACAGGATAGTTGACTCCCTCAGTCACCCCATGAAGGACTACTTGCCAACTGGGAACATCTATCAGACTATTATATAAGCAAGAAACAAATGTCTTATTTTGAGACTTACACATTCTTGGGTCTCTTTGTTAGCCTACTCTAATACATAAACTAATTGTCCATCAGGAGAAAGGATAAATTGTGACATAGTCATACAATGGAATACTGTACAGCATTGAAACTAACTAGGGCCTCTTTTTCATCATGAATACATCTCAGAAATAATGTTCAGGGAAAGCAAGTTATTACAGTATACATCAAATGTATCATTTTTATAAGGTTTAAAAACATGCAAAAATGCTTTATACCATTGATGGATATATATAAATATAAATATATTTATAAATATATAGTATGTGCACATATTTATATTATGTTTATATTTTAATATATGCATAAACATAGTATGAAAATACGCACAGGAATGATAAACACCAAATTTAGTATAGTGCTTCTGGGACCTAGAGGACTACAGGTGAATTTGGAAGTTCCTATTTCTTAAGGTGGATAGTGAGTTTGTTACAGTTTTATATTTTTTGTATGTCTAAAATATTTCATTTTAAAAATCAGTTACGCAAAATATATTCTTAGCTTACCTCTTTCTTTAAAGGAAGCACTTTGGAAATTTTTCTTCTGCTTCATCTTAACTTTTGATCTTCCCCTTATCCTATATTCTACTCTGCCCTGTGTTTACTTCTGTTTCTACCATCCCAGTTGGAACCATCATCACCTCTTGCCTAGACTACAGTAGCTTCCTAATTGGTTTCCTTCTGCTTTTTTACTGGCTTGGATACATTCCACATAACAGGTTGTAGTGAATTCTTAAAATTGTAAATCAGACCACATTCACCTGCTAACAGCAGACAAAAAGTAGATTGAGATCTAGTTGGCCAACTTGCTGCTGCTCACTTGCAGGTATTGATTTCAGGTACCTTTATCAGATGATTCATCTGTTAAAGTTTGCAAGCTCTCAGAGGCCTCACTCTGAAAGGGACAGCTATAAGCAGTACACCAGGTCCATTATCTGGAATGATAGGAATTAAAACTAAACAGGTAAGATGGAATTTATCCACTCCTGAATTAGATAATTGGGTCAGCAATGGTAAGAGGAGAATTAATAGCAGAAGAGTAAGATTCTAAGATCTCATCAGCTTTAGGTATATATTTTCCTAGGGTTTTTGCATCAAGAGAGAATAGGGCTTCAAATTTATTACGGATAGCATGTTTTTCAAGTGCAGTATTTCTGTATTTTCAGCTCATGAATTGAAGTATTCAGGTTAAGGTACCTGCATGGTTTCTAAAGTCCTGTTTTCTGCATTAAAATTGCAGTTTTATTATTTGCACATATACTAGTATGAATAAGACATGCAGAAGTAATGAGAGAAAAATGATGAAGTAGAAAATACATTGGAACAATAAAATCAGCGGGTAAATTATAATCCGAGTAGGCTTTTTTAACAACAAAAACTTGTTTAATAAAGAAACTACATATTTAGCAGAAAAACTGTTAAAGCTAGAAGTTAAAGGTACATTGAGGGAGAGTCCTTTTTAATCCAATTTAGAGGAATTAATTTTATATATGAATAAAACTAAATTCAAGAACATTATTTTGAAGTTTTTCATTACAGTTTCTGGAAAACAAAGTTGATTATATTTTCCCATGGAGGAGCGATGTTATAATATGGGGTTATATTCCTGTACTGGAATTCAGCATTCAAATAATTCACTGATCTAACTATCAATATAAGTGCAAAAAATAACTACCCTAAATGTCTATACTAATTTAAAATACTATTCCCAGTTCTATTAAATAGGCCTAAATATATGGCAAATCCTAATTACAAAAGGCATTTCATGTATTATTAAGTGCACATATAGTAAGAAAATGTAATAGGTGACCTAAAACTAAAGTACTTGTTATATTTAACTAAGTCATTTTATTTATCATCTTAGAATTTAGGATGTTGCTAGGAAAATAGATGGCATAAGATTCTAGAAAGTCATCCAAATATTTAAAAACTTTCTTTTGATATATTTTCCTAAAACAGAGGCATTCAGCCACCTCATTAATTATTGAAGTCTTTCTTCACTGAAAACTTTTTTTTTAAATTTATTTTTATCCTCACCTGAGGACATTTTTCCATTTTTTGTTCAGTAAGAGTGGGAGGGAGAGAGAGGAAGAGAGAGAGAGAGAGAGAGAAACATCGACGTGAAAGGGACACATCAAGTGGCTGCCACCCGCACGACCCAACCAGGGCAGGGGACAAACTGCAACCGAGGTACGTGCTCCTAGCGGGAACCGAACCTGGGTCTCTCTGGACCGCAGGCCGGCGCTCTAACCGCTGAGCCAAACCGGCCAAGGCTGAAAACATTTTCTTTTTTTTTTTTTTTTTGGTCCTCACCGAGGACACTTTTTGCATGTATCTTCAGATGGGGGGGTGGGGGGGAAGAGAGAGAGAGAAACATTGATGGGAGAGAGACACATCGACTGGTTGCCACCCACACGACCCCAACCGGGGCAGGTACAAACTGCAACCTAGGTAGTTCCCTTAGCAGGAACTGAACCGGGACTCTCTGGTCCGTGGGCCGATGCTCTAACTGCTGAGCCAAACCAGCCAGGGCTCTTTTCCTTTCCTTTCCTTTCCTTTCCTTTCCTCTCCTCTCCTCTCCTCTCCTCTCCTCTCCTCTCCTCTCCTCTCCTCTCCTCTCCTCTCCTCTCCTCTCCTCTCCTCTCCTCTCCTCTCCTCTCCCCTCCCCTCCCCTCCCCTCCCCTCCCCTCCCCTCCCCTCCCCTCCCCTCCCCTCCCCTCCCCTCCCCTCCCCTCCCCTCCCCTCCCCTCCCCTCCCCTCCCCTCCCCTCCCCTCCCCTCCCCTCCCCTCCCCTCCCCCTCCCCTCCCCTCCCCTCCCCCTCCCCTCCCCTCCCCTCCCCTCCCCCTCCCCCCCTCCCCCCCCTCCCCCCCCTCCCTCCCCCTCCCCCTCCCTCCCCCTCCCCCTCCCTCCCCCTCCCCCTCCCTCCCCCTCCCCCTCCCCCTCCCCCTCCCCCTCCCCCCTCCCCCTCTCCCCCCTCCCCCTCCCCCTCCCTCTCCCTCTCCCTCTCCTCTCTTCTCTTATCCTCACCTGAGGATATTTTTCTATTTATCTTCAGGTAGAGAGAGAAACATCGACTGGTTGCCTCCGCACGACTCTGACCAGGTTTGGGGACGAACCGCAACCGAAGCACGTGCCCTTGGCTGGGATCGAACCTGGGACTGACTCATTGGTCCGCAGGCTGATACTCTACTGATGAGCCAAACCGGCCAGGGCACAGAAAACATTTTCAAAAGTAAAAGTTGACGTAATACATGTTTCTTTTATCTTCTCTTCCCTTTGTAATCTACTCACAGCTAAAATTGTAAGGACTGCATCAGACAATAGGTCATTCTGCCAAGTGTTTATTAATCTTGCTGTTTAATTAGAGTACTTTTTCACTCATGAGAAAACTATAGAAGTAACTACTGGTCACTGGCACTAACTTTTTTTTTTTTATCCTCACCCGAGGACATTTTTCCATTTTTTGTTCAGATAGAGTGGGAGGGAGAGAGAGGAAGAGAGAGAGAAACATCGACGTGAAAGGGACACAGCGAGTGGCTGCTTCCCAACCAAGGCCAGGGACAAATTGCAACCCAGGTACGTGCTCTTAGCGGGAACCGAACCTTGGTCTCTCTGGACCACAGGCCGACGCTCTAATCGCTGAGCCAAACCAGCCAGGGCAATTTTTAAGAAGCTTAAGAGCACTTTGCCTCTATGTTCTGCCTCTATGTTCTGAGTTAGCCAAGGAATGAGGATAAACTGGTATTGGTTGTTTACTGAGCAGAAAGCTCTCAAAGTCAATCTGAGATGCTATCCTTAAAGGTGCTTTTTCTAAAGAAATTTGACTCGCCTAGATGAAATAAATCATGCAGCTATTTTCCTTTCACTTCCTCAAGGTGGTTTTCTTGACCTGGTTTCATGTGTGAGTTTCTGGCAAATGGTGTTAGGTTATCTGGAGTTTGAGGAAGATCCTGTTTATTAACAAGAGCTAATTAAAGAAAAATCTAATTAAAGGAAGCTGGTTCAGCCCTGGCCAGTTTGGCTCAGCGGTTAGAGCGTCGGCCTGCGGTCCAGAGAGACCCGGGTTCGGTTCTCGCTAAGGGCATGTGCCTCGGTTGCAGTTTGTCCCCGGCCCTGGTTGGGTCGTGCGGGAGGCAGCCACTCGATGTGTACCTTTCACGTCGATGTTTCTCTCTCTTTCTCTCTTCCTCTCTCTCCCTCTCGCTCTATCTGAACAAAAAATGGAAAAATGTCCTCGAGTGAGGATAAAAAAAAAAAATAAAGGAAGCTGGTTCACACAAGTATCTGGCAGTATGGCTGGAAAAAAGCATCTAATCCTTCACACTAAGACATCTTGATGGATATTTTACCATAGCAATGAGACCAGAAAGCCTTCCTAACCAGGTTTATGCAGCACCTAGTAATACTTGCTCCAGTCCTTATTTAATCAGTGATATATTAGTAATTACTGTGGATTACCCTGATTTGGCACCTAGGGAAGGGGTTCTTGTGGCACCCTGTTGCAGTCATTGCTTCCCTCAGATTAAGCACTCCATATACTACTGTTCCTGCTGCAGCCGCAGCTTCTGATTTTTAACAGGCTTTGAGCAGCCTGCAACTCCTGGCATTGCTGAGATTTATAATTATTCTTTCTGTAACAGTTGGTTCTCTGCAGATGCCCTGGTAGAACTCAGAACTATGTTTCTGTGCTACCACCTCCAAGGTCTGGGCCTTCCTTTTAAGCTCTTTGTTTTTCTTTCCCAACAGCCTAATGTCTGCTCACTCAGTTGACTTTCCAGTAATGTTCTTTCCTGAAGGAACTGGGCCTGGATTTGCTGTGGCTTTGTAGCTGTCTCCTCGTGAGCTTTTTCTCCTTCTGTAATGTCTAAATTTCTCTCTCCTGTTTCTCCTTTAATAGTGATATATCCCTCATTGCCTGCAACTGCTGCTTCATATTGGATTAGATCTTTTCTTTCTGCAAGAGCTGTTTTTTTTTTTTTTGTCCTCACCCGAGGACATTTTTTCATTTTTTGTTCAGATAGAATGGGAGGGAGGGAGAGGAAGAGAGAGAGAAACATCGACGTGAAAGGTACACATCGAGTGGCTGCCTCCCGCATAACCCAACCAGGGCCGGGGACAAACTGCAACCGAGGCACACGCCCTTAGCGGGAACCGAACCCGGATCTCTGGACCGCAGGCTGACTCTCTAACCGCTGAGCCAAACCGGCCAGGGCTGCAAGAGATGTTTTAAGCTCTTAAGTTTGTTTTGCATATTTGGAGGCTAATTCTTGTCCCCTTCATTCAATCTCTCCACATTCTTGTATGTAGTTGTTTCACAACTTCTCAAGTTGCCTTCTGTATTCCCTGGTTTTGTTGGTCAGGTATTCCATCAAGAATTTATTTTCAGCCTGGACATGTAACTTTTCACTGATTAACTGCTTGGTTTCCTGCATTAGCAGTTTTGCTGGATTTGAGCTTCTTCAATTTGCTTGTTCAGCTTCATCATTTCCACTGTCTTTCAATTTTTTTATTTATTTTTTTTGTTTCATCAGTTTTATTGGTCATATATCCAGAATTCATTATATAAATCTTTCAAAATAACTAGATTTTATAAGAATAGTTTAAAATTCAACTCAATCTGATTGCACAAATAACACAGGAAACCATTTTTACAAATACATCTTTTCTTATAAGAATACTTTAATAAAGAAAATAAGTCTCTATACATCTTACAGAAGATTTTATGCAGTTTTCCCCCCATTCGATCATTTCATGATTTTCTATCACAGTATGTCCATCACATCCAATAAACCAAATTACAATTTGCTGCTGCTTCTCACCTTCAAGTATCGAGACTCACACTGTTAAAAGTTTTTAGACTTCTTTTTCTAATCTTCCCTGATCTGAAAGAATTCACATATTTAGGCTAGAAGAGGTCATTTAAACAACGCTCCTTCTAAATACAACTTGTATCAGGTTAATCACTGTGCTTGGTGAAGGACCTTTTCACTGAGGCTGCGGCAGCTAGTAGTTTTATCCCCGCTGTATCAAGCAGAAGGGATAAATTCTTGCATTCCTATGTTTCTAAACTACAAAAATGAAACCCTAGAAACAAGAGTTAAATACAAATATGAAGAAAGCTAAAATGTGCTACTGATTAGAGAATACTTTTATATTCAATGTCTCTCCCAGGTTGAAGAAGACATAAAAGAAATAAAATATAAAGAAATGGCAGTAGTTTTATAGAATATTGAAAAGCTGAAAAAGGTTAATCACTTAGGTCAGTGGTGTATCATATCCAAAGTGCCAGAAGATACAGACTCTGGCAAGCGGAACTCAATACCTGGCATTTGTGTTATGCTGTGGCTTGTAAATAGCTTAATCAATACTCACTTGCCCAAAGCAAGTAATCATTTAAACTAGGGAACTTGCCAGAATACTGACCACGTTTACCTGAAGAGACAGGACCCACAAGGGGGAACATTTGGCATTGATTCCATTCCTTCACTGTTACTGAAAAGTGTGTCCACCTGGCAAAGCTTGTCTTACTTTTCAGGTAGCATGAATTAAAACCAAGAGACTAGCGGTATTCTATACATGTTACTGAGTACTCAGCTCCAATTATCCAATATTCCTGAAAGATTCTTTAATCTTTTTAAGTCGTACATGTTCACTGTAGCCCTTGTCCAACAGGAGATTTAACAGTGCTTGGAGACTACAACATGTCCCATTTCGCTTCTCTTTTATTTCTCTTGACTTCTCTTTCTCACACCAGTGTAACACCTGCTACAGGTATTTACCAAAATACTTCAGCAGTAGTTGGAAATGAATTATTCTGCATTACGAAAGATGTTCAATCACATTATAATGGGTCACATTTGCATAAAAACTAGGAGATGGTCAAATAATGTCTACTGTAGTGATTTTGCAAATTCAGCATAGTCGATGTATCCATCATTGTTCTTGTCATCGTCTCTTAAAACACCATCTATTAAGTTAATCAGTTCCTCTTTGCTCATCCGTGGTGTCTGTTCATTCCCTCCCTCCTTATGGACACGCGTGATGGCTGTGGAGAGTTCTAGACTGTCAAGCAAATTTTTGCCGTCATAATCATGCATTTTGATATAATGGAGCTACAGTTCTTGTGGGGACATCTCCGCCTCTGGTTTGTTGATGACACCTAGATGTTCCATGATATGCTCTTGGTCATCCACTGTGTGCTTATCCAGACCCACGCTGCCAGATGGAAAGAGCCAGCCCGGTGCTCCTTAGCCCTGGTACCTGAGGCCCAGAAGGCCCAGAGCAGGCTGCACAGGAAGGGGGTTCTGAGCAGCCGCAGAGAACTCATGGTCGCCGGTACCCTCGCTGCCTGCTGCTGCCCAAGTTTCCCAGACACCTCCGCTGTCTTTTTAAAAGGCCCTATCGCTGCCTGTTTTGGCTTCCCTGGCTTCAAAAAATTACTTATTAAGCTAAGATACCACATAGGAGGTACTACTGGAGTCCTCAGTAAACCTGAAGGAAGACCAAATGAAATATTCCTCCATCAGTTCTTAATGAAAATTTAGGAAATAAAAAAAATGCACAATTGTACTTTAATTCACACAAGAAAATATTTCTGAGCATTTATTGTGTTCCTGACACTGAGAGACATGGGAGATACAGCTCAGGTAAAAGATGAGGGAGTGTAGTTTACAATTTACAATATGCATTTAGTGTTATCCTATGAGGTATCTCAATTTTATTAAAAATTTTTTTTTTCTTTTCCTTTTTTTCTTTCCTTTATTGATTTTAGAGAGAGGAAGGGAGAGGGAGAGAGAGAAACATCGATGAGAAAACATCGATTGGCCGCCTGGTGCATGCCCCCCACTGGGGATCAGGCCCACAACCTGGGCATGTGCCCTGACCTGGAATCCCACCAGCGACCTCTTGGTGCATGGGTCAACGCTCAACCGCTGAGCCACACAAGCCCAGCTGAATCTGTCTTCGCTTTAAAATTGAGATAATAAATGGTCGGCTGGTTTGGGTCAGCACATGCCCAGGTTGTGGGCCTGATCCCCAGTGGGGAGCATGCACGAGGCGGCCAATCGATGTTTTCTCATGGATGTTTCTCTCTCTCCCTCTCTCTCTCTAAAATCAATAAAGAAGGGGAAAAAAAGAGATTCAGATAATTTAAGTGACTTGGCCACCATTTACACTGCTAGCAAGTGGCAGAGCCTGGGTCGGTGTGAAACCCAGCTCTATGACTTAGTGAACAAGTTACAAAGGGCCACAAGAACAGACTTGGTGCAGGAATAAATTTCTCAGCTCTTTCACCACCTTTTCGGGTTCCGAGGACGCTTCCGTGGAGGGAAACGCCCCTTCAGTACCTACTTGCTCCCGGAATCCCACTGTTCATCCCCCAGGTCTTGGTGTAGTGTTCACTGAGAGTGGCAGTGACTGACAAGGAGCTAATGTCAGGGACGGCGACAAGCGGAGACCGCATCCCGGTGCGGCAAGTTTTCGCAATTTCTCGGTTCTGGGCTCAACGGGTCTTTGCAATGCCCAGCATCCCCTAGGTTCGCACCCCCTTCCAGTCCTGGCCAGTCCAGCCCTGAGCAGCTTAACCAACCCTTCGACGTTAATGTTAAGCCCTAGCAGTCGGTTCTCCGGCGGCAGAGGTCCCCGCTCCTTTGGGGGCCGAAAATGAAACGCACTCTCTTTTTCGTATCGTGGGAGCGCTGCGATCGGGATCTCATCTCGTCTGGTTCTCCTGGGTACCAGATCTTTGCCAGTCCCGGGCCCAATCCTGCAGCGGTGAGCTCCTTTTTTTCCTGCCTCCCAGCAGTCCTCCCAGCGCCTCCACTTCCCGGGCCGAGTCCCCAGTTGGCTCCCAAGCCTGGTGGGGACAGGAAGACGCTCTGGCATTCCTTCGCTCTTTCCTTTCTGAGCGGATACGAGCCAATTCCAGTCTCACAGCCGCTCAGTCGCGGAAGTCTCTCTACCCACTCGTCGTCTCTGTGGTAGAGTGGGCGGGGCGAAGGAGGAAGATGGCGGCGCCCGCAGCTGCCGCTGAGCCCCAGGCTTCCGGGGGTCCTCGGTCCCCAGTGTGTCTGTTGGTGTTGGGAATGGCGGGATCTGGGAAAACCACCTTTGTACAGGTGATGTACTTGGCGCGGGCGCAGTAGGTGTGCGCGAGAGGTTGTGGAAGACCAGGAAAAAGTGGGGGAGGTCTTTCTGAGGAGGTGGAGGGGACCGGCGTGTGGCTTTCGGGGACTTGCCAGCAACCCCGGTTCCTTACTCGGCGAAACCTTCTTGGACCCTAGCCTGGGTTAATTAAGGCTCCCTTTTGCGTATCTTCAGTGCATACTTGGTACAGCTTACCACATTGTACTGAAATTGTCCTGACTTCTTTACTAATTGCTGACTTCTTTAAGGCAGAGGCTTACAAGTAACTGGCGATTAGTACAGTGAGGTACCACACAGGCTTTTGATGCAGATTGCTAAAGAATTGCGTATTTCTTGTGCGCCTATCATATTTCACGTGTGGACAAAAAAGGGGTGCTGTAATAAGTATAACCAAAAGTAACTTCATATGGTGATTAGATCATAAATTCCTTTTTAAAGAAATAGAATTTATTGGGCTGACATTGGTTAATAAAATTATATAGGCATTAGGTGTACAGTTCTACAATACATCATCTGTATATTGTATTGTGTGTTCACCACCTCAAGTCAAGTCTCCTTCCATCATCATTTATCCCCCTTTTACACTCTTCTACCTCCCACGACCCCCCTTCCCCTCTGGTAATCACCATGCTGTTGTCTGTGTCTATGAATTTTGTTTTGGTTTTGGTTTTTGCTTAATCTCTTCATCTTTTTCACCCAGCCCTGCAACCCCCACTTCCCTCTGACAGTTGTCAGTCTGTTCTCTATGAGTCTGTTTCAATTTTGTTTGCTAGTTTATTTTGTTCATTAGATTCCACATATGAGTGAGATCATATGGATCATAAGTTCTTAACTGGGTGGGTCTTGGTGAGTAGTCACACCTCAGGCATATAACTTCTTTAGTAAAAGGTTTATATTTGCTCTAAGCAAGACCTGTTCATTTTTGTGTGTGTGCATCTAGGTTAATACACTTTTGAAATCTCTCTCTTTCTAGAAAGCATGTAATCTTATTAACTATCCAATCCTTGCCTTTCTTTCTCCCACTTCATGTAATCTTCCTTATGTTACCTCCTTAATTCCAAATGCATAAATAAAAGAAACTGCAAAACTGTCATTCTCTGGAGCATTTGAGATCTTGCTGCCTGGTAATTGTCATCAGTTTGACTCAAACACAGGCACTGGGGATACAGTGAAAATGAGATGACAAGGTTCCTGTTTTCATGGAACTGCCGGTTTATTGGAGGTGGTAGAAAAAACCCCACACGAAGCAAGTAAATAAGAGATGGAGAGTAATGGAGGCTCTGTTAAACTGGGTAATAAAGAAAGGTTGCATTTCATCTGAGAGTTGGAGTGTTGGAGGCGAATATTTCAGATAGAGAGAAATGTCCTTTGTCCTCTTATCATGCCCTCTTTGTCTCCATCCCACACCCTATATCTCTACAGAGGCTCACTGGACACCTGCATAGCCAAGGCTCTCCACCTTATGTGATCAATCTGGACCCAGCTGTGCATGAAGTTCCCTTTCCTGCCAATATTGGTGAGTAAACTGTACCATTCTGTGTAAAGTGCCTTGGAATGGAAAGCCTCCAGCCTGCCAATTTTCAATGCTTTCATTTTTTTATTAAACTATTTACTTTCATTTCCCTTGAATTTGCTAGACTCCCTAAATAGGCTTCTGCCTTTTTCACATTTTTTCTTTGTTTATTTTTTTCCCTTTCCTAAATTTGTTTTCTTTCCACTCATTGTTATTTCTCCTTTCTGACCCAAGGGTGTCAGGCTGTTGTTTCGGAAAATGAAGTGACAGAAAGTCCTCTCACTTCTAGGCTTATAGCTCTGGTATTTATACCTTTTTATTTAGTTTCTTTTCTCAAAGTTTAGAGTATAATGGTTCTTATGTGGTAGTTCACTTAATGATTTGTAGGAACCTTGCTTCCACTTACAAAGGTACATGGGAAAATGTGCACATGTATGCATATGTGCATTGTTTTGGGGAAAGGTTCCCAGTTATCATAGGAGGAATCTGTGACTATAAAAAGATAAGAATGGGTCCAGTGTCATGAATCTTGATAGGATCTAGGCTTCCTGATCTAGGCTATCACTGTGTGCTGATCTTCTCCTTATCTTTTCTTAATTCTGTTCAGATGCTTGTAACTCAAACAAACTAATAAAGGAAGGCCTTGTATCAAGAAGCAGAGGTTGTCTTGAGAAGAGTTTGGTGAAAAATTCACCCATCTTCTCACTGAAAGGATGGAATTTTAATAGTTGATGACTATAGACTGGTAGATAGGTTTAGTTAGATATTACAGGTCAGATTAATTCCTTTAAAAAATCATTGTCTATATTACCATTGTAATCAGTAGACAATTAAGAAATACACCTTTTTTCTTGATTTAGCTCCCTTTTTCTATGCATGTAGTTACTGACAAGGTATTTAAGTTGTCTCCTTGTATCAGACTACTTCTATCATAACTTGAGAGATTCTAGCCTAACATTCTTCATGGATTACTTGATAGTTATCCTTTGTAAGGGCAGAAACCAATGTGAAGCTGAGGAAATTAGTAGAAGAGAATGCTGACAGTATCCTAAATGGCTAGTTTCAGTTTCTTGCTGGTAGAGAAAGTACAGAACACCTTTGCCCTTTTATACTTTTTCTCCCAGTCTTACTTCTTAAATCTTTTTTTTTTTGTTAATCCTCACTCGAGGATATTTTAACATTGATTTAAAAAAAATTTTTTTTATTTTTTTTTATTTTAGAGAGAGAGAGGAAAGGAGAGGGAGAGAGAGATTGAAATGTTGAGAGAGATTGAAACATCAATTGGCCGCCTCCTGCATGGCCCCCACTGGGGTTTTGGTCCACAACCTGGGCATGTGCCCTGACCGGGAATCGAACCGGCAACCTCTTGCGGGGGGTGGGGGAGGGGGAGAGATACATCAACATGAGAGAGACACATCAATTGCCTCCCGCAGGACCCTAACAGGGGCCTAGATTGAACCTGCTACCCACCTGGGTCTAACCGCAGAGCCAAACCGGCCGGGGCACAGTCTTACTTCTTTTTCTATCACAGTTCAGTGTTCTTAGCTTCAAAATTTAGAAAACAAATTTGAAAATTAAATTTGCCAAGAGAGAAACTTATTTCTTGATTTCTTTTCCTTAGAGGAAGCAGAGATGACTTGAGACACCTATTGGCTTAGGGTATTATTGGTGGAGAGCCTCAAGTTATATTTTTTCTTATGTGTTAAATTCTTATTAATTCTTCTCCTTCTTCCCCCAGATATTCGTGACACTGTGAAGTATAAAGAAGTCATGAAACAGTATCCTTTTTTATGTCCTCTTTGGTGTTGACTCATCTCTGGCTAGTTACCCTCTGTTTATTTTGTGGCTTTGAAAAAGTGTTTTTGCATTTCCTTGTGAAATATACTAACAAAAGCATTTGATTGCTTTAAAGTCATTTTATTAGAAGGATGAAAAATGAATGTGGGAAGAGGTATTGTAGCTGATTAGACATATTCCTTGAGCTTGCTATTTCAGTTTTCTTACTAACTTTCTAGACTACAGGCTGTTGTAATTAGAGAGCATAGATAATGAGAGGCTAGCTTGTAGCGTGACTGGGTCCCAGAAAGTAGTATTGCCTTGGAAGCTACATCCATTGGTCACTCCCTCCTCAGACTGGGAAACCCAGAAATGAGTAGGTTGAGTAGGATCACCTCTTAGTACATTGCTGTGTGAAATGTGTACTTTCCCTCTAGGTAAGTGTAGGTAGGAAGACTAGTTATAATAAGCAGGTTGCTTGATTAGCGAGGATCAGAGCAAGTGGTGTTATGTAGATGATATTAACAGCTAATGCCAGTAGGCTGTCACTGCTTGATACATCTGTCTATTATGTTTTGGTCCCTTGAGTTTGTTCATTTTGCCTGGCCATCCTTAAAACAATAAACAAATGAAGAAGCTCTTGATGGTGAATGTTTCCTATCAAGTTAAGGCTTTGTGGTA
Source organism: Tadarida brasiliensis (assembly GCA_030848825.1). Lineage (NCBI taxonomy): Eukaryota > Metazoa > Chordata > Mammalia > Chiroptera > Molossidae > Tadarida > Tadarida brasiliensis. Next base: position 62,129,114 of record CM061270.1, on the reverse strand, counting down.
TGTACTAGTCAAGGATTAGCTTGTCAATATCCATTAATTGACCACTAATGTTATAATGTTTATGTGAATGATGTCCTAGGTATGAACTTTATCATCTGAATTCATCTATAAGCAATTTAAATCCTCAACTTAGTGTCCAGATATGGACTTGGACCCAATGGTGGCATAGTGACCTCACTCAATCTCTTTGCTACCAGATTCGATCAGGTATGTCTGTCTGTTTTTACTTATATGGGCATGGCTGTGTAAAAACCTGTTACTCTTAAATGCCTGAGTTTGATAACATTGGGAAAGAAGAGCAATAAACCTGGATATAAATATAGAAAATAAGTAGGCATTTGGTAGACAGAGAAGTAGGCTATGAGAGGATGATCAGTTTTATGAACTCTTTACATTAAATATTTGGGACAACCAGTAAAACAGAAATCCAGGAGACGTGGGTTTGTTTCTTGATCTGTTATTGGCTTGTAGTGTTACCCTGAGGATGGAGTAGAGGGACGGGGGTGAGATAGGCTAGCAAGCATGGAACAGAAAATCAGTGGGGCTTTTAACTTGTGACAAATAGTTGTCATCATTTAGGTTTTTTCTGTCACCTTCTATAAGAGTGTTTTAACAATGCTTTGTAATCAGTTTTTTTACCCTGATGTCACTCCATGAGACAAGCTATTAACATTTTGCTGAAGCATCAGGAGAAGTGACTTGACAGTGACAGACTAAGTCTTCAGCTTCTCAGACCCTTGCCCTGTGCTCCAGGGTGTTGCAATGCTGCTGGTGTGGCTGTGTTTCTGTGGTTTAGTGAGTTTATTAGTTGGTGTCCTACGATTGAGAACACAGAGATTCAGTAGTTGTTGACACCTATGAAGTGGGCCACCTGGAGAGGGTCCTGTGATTAAAAAAAATTTTTTTTTACATCGTTGCTGGAGGATTTATTTTTTTTATTTTTATTTTATTTTTATCCTCACCCGAGGACATTTTTGCATTTATCTTCAGATAGAGTGGGAGGGAGAGGGAGGAAGAGAGAGAGAGAAACATTGATGTGAGAGAGACACATTGACTGGTTGCCACCCACATGACCCCAACCAGGGCCGGGGACAAACTGCAACCCAGGTTGCCCTTAGCGGGAACTGAACCCAGGACTCTGTGGTCTGCGGACCAACGCTCTAACCGCTGAGCCAAACTGGCCAGGGCAAGGGTTCTGTGATTTTATGCTGAAATTGGATCCTGTTGTAATTGGCATCTTTTTCTTTTAGGTGATGAAATTTATTGAGAAGGCCCAGAACATGTCTAAGTAAGTGATTTCAGTTTAGACCTGTTTATTATTCTGTAGTTGACATGTTTCTAGGCTTTTTTGAAAGATTTTGGAATAGCATCAAGTTTTGAAAGGGTTTAGATTGAGATGAAACCATTAGAAATGAAAAAAAGGTAGGCAAGAAAATCATTAAGATGCTATAAAGTGTAGAGCTAAATTTAATAGTATCCTACCCCAACCACTTCGGTATATGCCCATGGCTTCTTAGGAGATATTTTGAAACTTTGTCCAAATTCAGTTGTCTTTCTGCTTTCTCTTGGGAAAACATAGTTGTTGGCATTAAAGTCTCTGAAACACCTTGTTCAGGTTAATATAATTTACATAAACCAGAGAGAATAATTGTATTTTCATTTAAAAAGTATCAAAATATAAAATAGATTAATATTTGTTCATACTGTTTTTACCTGTGGGTAACTGTTAATAGGTTTTTAATAGGTTTGCTTTTTTATTTTTATTTATTTATTTAATCCTCACCTGAGGATATTTTTCCATTTATCTTCAGATAGAGTGAGAGTGAGGGAGGGAGGAAGAGAGAGAAACATCGATGTGAGAGAGACACATCGACTGATTTGCCTCTTGCACAACCCCGACCAGGGCCGGGGACCAAACCACAACCGAGGTACGTGCCCTTGACCGGAATCAAACCCGAGACTCTTTGGTCCACAGGCAGACACTCTAACCGCTGAGTCAAACAGGCCTGGGTAATAGGTTGGCTTTTTAAAAAAAAGAGAAAGGATGTATGCTCATTATATAGAATTCAAACCATACATAATATTTAAAAGATGCAATTATCACCCACTAGATTCCCACTAGAAATAGCTATCATTATTATTATTATTATTACTTTAAGTATGTTTTTTATTGCTTTTAGAGAGAGGGAGAGAGAGAAACATCCATGTGAGAGAGAAACATTATATAGTTGCCTCCTGTACCCACCCCGACCCCAGGAACTGAACACCACAACCTGGGCATGTGCCCTGACTGGGAATCAAACATTTTGGTGCACAGGACGATGCTCAACCAACTGAATCACACTGGCCAGGGCTATCATTGTTATTACTGTTAGTGACTATCATTTCACATATTTCTCTACATATGTACATAGAAGATAGAAGGATGGAGGGATAAGGTGTTTGCAAAAATAGGATCATACTAGAAGTAGTTTTTAAAAATATCTTTCTTGAGATATAAATTCACACACCATAAAGTTCACTCCTTTAATTTATAAAACTTAGTGATTTTTAAGTATATTCATAAAATTGTGTATTGATCCCTACTATCTAATTTCAGAGCATTTTTATTGTCCCGAAAGAAACCCCATACACATTGGCAGTTATTCTCTATTCTTCCTTTTTCCCAGTTCCTGGTGGCTGCACCATTTTACATTCCCACCAGTGGTGCATGAAGGTTCCAGTTTTTCCACATTCTTGCCAATACCTGTCATATCTTTGTTTTGTTTTTTTTTTTTAATCCTCACCCGAGGACATTTTCCCATTTTTTGTTCAGATAGAGTGGGAGGGAGGGAGAGAGAGAGAGAGAAACATCGACATGAACAGGACACATTGAGTGGCTGCCACCCGCACGACCAACCAGGGCCGGGGACAAACTGCAACCGAGGTACATGCCCCTAGTGGGAACCGAACCCAGGTCTCTCTGGACCGCGGGCCGACGCTCTAACCGCTGAGCCAAACCAGCCAGGGCAGTTTTTGATTATAGCTATCTCAGTGGATGTAAGGTGGTATCGCATTGTGGTTTTGATTTGTTTTCCCTCAGTGATTAATGATGTTGAGCATTATTTCATGTATTTATTGGCCATTGGTATATATTTGGAGAAGTGTCTATTTAAATTCTTCGCTCATTTTTTTTTTTTTTTATCCTCACCCGAGGACATTTTTTCATTTTTTGTTCAGATAGAGTGGGAGGGAGAGAGAGGAAGAGAGAGAGAGAGAAACATCGATGTGAAAGTGACACATCGAGTGGCTGCCACCCGCACGACCAACCAGGGCCGGGGACAAACTGCAATCGAAGTACATGCCCTTAGCGGGAACCGAACCCGGGTCTCTCTGGACCGCAGGCCGATGCTCTAACCGCTGAGCCAAACTGGCCAGGGCTCTTCGCTCATTTTTAAAAACAGCTTTATTGAGATGTGATTCACATTCCATGCAATTCACCCATTTAATATGTATAACTCAGTGACTTTTAGTATAGTCACAGAATTGTACAACCATCACCACAATCAATTTTAGATCACTTTTATCACCTCAAGAAGAAACCCTGTATTCTTTAGGTATCACTCCCCTGTCCCTTCATTCCTCCCTCTCCACCTTTCCCTACCCCCACCCCTAAGCAACCGATAGTTTCCCAAGAGATTTATTACATTCTGGTTTTGCTTATCTCATTTTTAATGCAGTGTGTTTCTATAACTATCACAGTGTCCCCTGTGATCATTTACAGCAATTGATGGACTGCTGCTCTTATGCATTAGCATGAATATTGAACATTGAACAAAACCTGGGGGGATGTGATATGCATTTTAAAGGCAGTGGGAGGAATGTAGACTTGGCAATGTGAAGAGGTTATTCCAGTCTTAGATAACCAGAAGTTTGGTTTTTGTGTAATGGAATATTTTCAGCATTGAACAAGTGTAATACCTCTTTAATGGTCTTTTCTTGCCACAGATATGTCTTGATTGACACACCTGGGCAGATTGAAGTATTCACCTGGTCAGCTTCTGGAACAATCATCAGTGAGGCCCTGGTGAGTATTGTAGGACTTGTTACTGAGAGCTAGACTGGATAAGCATCTTTTTATTGCCTCGGACCTTATGTGGAAGGGAGTTATAGAAGCTCTGTACACTCTGCCTAAAGTGGTTCTTCCTTGCTAAAGAAGGTAGGAAAAGTTTGGGGACAGATCATGAGCCCTCTGGTTAAGGCTTTGATTGTTTTGTGTCTTTAGGCATCCTCATTTCCAACAATTGTCATTTATGTAATGGACACATCAAGAAGTACCAACCCAGTGACCTTCATGTCCAATATGCTCTATGCCTGCAGGTAATTGATTATTGGTGGGCATGATATTACATCAAGGTATGAGGCCTCCTCTTCTTCTTTGAGTCCTGAGTGCTTACCCCTAGATTTGTGCCCATTTCAGATTTGCTGCTCAGTTTAGTGGTATTGGCATTCATTTAGTGGTATTAGCACATAGAGCTCCTTTTCTGTGTTATGATAGGTAGAGTGAAATTATAACATGAGGAGAGATTATGAATAAAAAGATTGATCCATAATTCTAAAATACACAGGTTTGCCCCAAGTGTGGTGCTCTTAGGAGAGGAAGGACATGCCTCAATATTTATGTCAGTGCATTAGACCTAGGAGCAGGGTATACCATTATTGAAGCTGAGAGAATTTGATTTTAGGGGTACACAGAAGCCATCACCAACATTTGTCCCTCTAATATGTCTAGGGATGTCTCTTCTTACTAGATGCAAGAATTCCTAGTCCAAATAGAAATCTAGTGACTGACAGCATTTGCTCATTTTTATATTAGTTGTTTAAAAGACAATCATTTGGTAAAAACAAACACCCAAACAAAAACACATAGAAAACAAGATCAGTAGCAAAGCATTATTACTCAAAGAAAGAGAGAGAGTATATGTGTGTGTTGTTCGAGTGATGGTGGTGGTGGTTTTCCTCTTGGGAGAGGAGGATATGTACCTTGTAAGAATGGATACCTTATAGTTAGAGACTGAACTTACTCTCCTTCTCTTTACTCAGTTCCAACAAACTGACACTGGATAAACAAGAGCTGAAGAGTTTTTAACTAATAATGTCTTGATGTTTGATTTTCAGCATCTTGTACAAAACCAAGCTTCCTTTCATTGTGGTCATGAACAAAGTAAGTGGATCCTTACTGTTGTGATTCAATATTTCCTTTTCATCAGAACTTTGTGTTATCGGAAGATTTGGAATAGATGGGAAGAATTATTTCAGATGGTGGAGAGCAGATTCATGCGTAGATTCATGAAACAATCATGGGCACGTCTAGGAAGAAGATTCAGTCAGATTGAGTATTTATCACTGACTCTCATCCAAAGTTATTTTAGCCTACATAGAGCAGCCCCTCAACCATAGGGTGTAGGTTATCTTTCAGAATCAAGACCGCGGGCAGGGGGAAGGCATGGGACTGCTAGTCTTTTGGAATTGGCAACTAAAACAAAGACAAAACTTCCCTATTGGTTGGTTGCTGGATACAACAGACTACTTGACTTCAGAGCTTGGAATGTGCTGACATCCACTTTGGTCACAGTCACTTGGCAGTGGATAATGAAGGGTCTGCTTCATCCAAGAGAACAGTTTGCACTATACAGTAGTCTTGGTTCTTTGTAGTTTGTTGCAGTGGAAGAGGATCTGGGGGAAGCAGAGAAAGAAAGTACATGAATAATTGCTTTATTTATTTATTTTTATTTAATTTATTGGGTGACATGGTTAATAACACTGTATAGGTTTCAGGTGTACAATTCTATAATACACCATCTGTACACTGTATTGCGTGTTCACCCAAAATCAAGTCTTCCTCTGTCACCATTTATCCCTCCTATACCCTCTTCTACCTCCCTTTACCCATAAATGATTGCTTTTTGCTGTCACCACTTAATTAATTTAAAAATTGTGGGAGGGGGCATTGTTTGATGTCTAAACTCATCTCTGGTTGCTCATAGTTGGCTTCTCTCTGGTACAGACTGACATCATTGATCACAGCTTTGCAGTGGAATGGATGCAAGATTTTGAGGCTTTCCAAGATGCCTTGAATCAGGAGACTACATACGTCAGTAACCTGACTCGTTCAATGAGCTTGGTGTTAGATGAGTTTTACAGCTCACTTAGGGTAAACTCTCTTCTGTTCATACTGACAGTCTTTCCAAATAACCTCTTAACCCATAGGGCTGGCTTTGAACCCATCTTAGGAAGGCAGTTTATTACCTTCTGAAAAGTATATTTTAAAGCATTAACTTATTAAAAGCTGGAGTTTTAAAAAATAAATTAGAGGCCCTACGCTCAGAGAGTTTATGGTCTAGTTAGAAGGCTACACACAGAATTGACACATATGATATATTGTGGTAAGTACCTTAAGAAAGACTGGAAGTTGGGCCTGATGGTGGTAAGAGGGCAGATCACTTGAAGTGAGAAATTGTGGAGGATATAACATTAGACGTATGCTTTGAAGGAAGGTAAGATTGGTATAAACAAAAGCAGAGCATATATTAATTGCCGAAGCAAAGGCACTGAGATACTAATTTTCATAGAGAACAGACAGTGGTTTGGTTCCATAGAGGACAGATAAAAAGTCCTGCTACTTGTTCAGCTCTAATTATCTTTGTTGTTCAGTTCTTTATTTTCTATAGACTTATTTCCATGACTTTTTAGTAGGCATGCTGTTTTGTTTTAGCTTTATTCTTTACTAGAGACTTTTTAAGAGAAGTATCTAAACTTCTTTTGTGAGATTTTACGAGATTTGAACAAAATAATGTACACCATTAAAAAATACAGATTTATTTCCTCAATGGCATTAATGGTGCTTTTGTCAGGTGGTAGGTGTGTCTGCTGTTCTGGGTACAGGCTTAGATGAACTCTTCGTGCAAGTCACTAATGCTGCAGAAGAATATGAAAGGTGAGAACGAAGGAAAATCCTATTGATGACATTCTTAGTAACCCACAATTCTGATATAATAGTGGTTTTGCCCCGCAAAGCTTTTTGGTTTTCATAGTGTACATATTGTATTTGGCATGCATATGTGTACTGGATCTGACCATACTTAGGGGTAACAAGTCCCCGTTAACTTTTTAAAAAAATAGAGGAGTGTAAAAATCTTCACTGTATTTAATAAGATCAGGCAGGAGTCATCAGACTTTTTGTAAAACGCCAGATAATTATTTTAGGCTTTGTGGGCCATATGATCTCTGTTACAACTGCTCAACTCTGTCATTGTGGCACAAAAGCATCATAGATAATTTGTAAATGAATGAGCGTGGCTGTGTTCCAGTAAAACTTTATTTACAGAAATAGGCAGCGTGTTTGATTTGGCCTTTTTGCCACATTGGCTGACCCCTGATTAAGAACATAGACTTTGGCCCAGCCAGTGTGGCTCAGTGGCTGAGCGTCGACCCATGCACCAAGAGGTCACCGGTTTAATTCCCATTCAGGGCACGTGCCCAGGTTGTGAGCCAAATCCCCAAGTGGGGGGCATGCAGGAGGTGGCCAGTCGATGTTCTCTCTCATTGATGTTTCTATCTCTTTCCCTCTCTCTCCCTCTCTCTCTAAAATCAATAAAAAGAAAAAAAAGATGAAAATCTTAAAAAAAAACATAGACTTTGGAATCGGACAGTTATGAGTTGGATTTCTGTTTCCTCCACTTAATAAATGAGTGACCTTAGCAAGTTTTCCTCATTTGTAGATAAGGAATAATAGCACTTGTTATGCCTGACATCCAGTGAAGTTTTTTATTGTCAGAGTCCTAGGAAAATAGAAGTGATATGGGGCGGGCAGGACAGATTATTAAGCATAGCAATTTAGAAAGTGTTTCTCTTCCAGGGAGTATCGTCCTGAATATGAACGTCTGAAGAAATCCATGGTAAGAGAGGAGGCTGTTTGTGTATTTTGGGGCCACTAAAAAAACAACCTCAAACCATATACTGATCCTCCTGCTATTAATATTTTTGTTTTGGCTATCAGTGTGTCTTTCAGGTACTTCTTAATTTAAACTTGTAAATTTCTATGTGTACTGTGTGGATACAGAAAGGCCCCTTAATTATTTTTCTTCTCTTTATTTAAAGTTTTAAAAATCATATTTTTCCTGCCCTGGCTGGGTGGCTCAGTTGGTTGGAGCATCGTCCTGTACACCAAAAGGTTGCAGGTTGATCCCCGATCAGGGTGGCAACCAATCAATAGTTCTCTCTCACATCGATGTTTCTCTCTTTCCCTTCCTCTCTCTCTAAAAAAAAAAAAAAATCAATAAAACATATCCTCAGGTGAGGATTTTTAAAAAAAATCAGATTTTTCCTATTATATGTGCTAAGCCTTTATTGTGCCCCACCCTGCCCCTACTCCAAGGTCCATCTAGTTGTAGAATTTTGTTTAGGAACAAAGAGGTGGTTCACAACTCTTATCCCAACTGATCATGTGTCCTGTTCCCATCCACTGCACTGGGCTCCATATTACCGAGCCTTCCTGCTATATCTACGTGAGGGGTCTTTTGTGTCGTTTCTGAAACTTCTGATTCAGTGTCCAGAGCCCTTCAGCCTGAACTGCTGATCTGGGTCCATATTGCTCAGTGTTTCTGTCCCCATTATCAGCCATCCCTTATCTGCCTCAGTGTTTTGTCTCTGGAATTTGTATCATTGGTCATCTCTAGTCAGAAGTCTGGTATCTAACTTAGGACTCCTTTTTGAATCTGATATTTTTCTCTCTATATACAGGCAAGTGCACAGAGCCAGCAGCAGAAAGAACAACTGGAACGCCTTCGAAAAGATATGGGCTCTGTAGCCTTGAACACAGGAACTGCTGCAGGTATTGGAGGGTCTCTTGGTGTTAGAAACTGAAAGGAGGTACATTATTTCTACTCAGCAGGAAGATATTTATATTTGAGGAAAGAGAAAAGGAGGATGTTTTTCTTATGTAGGATTTGCATATTTTTTGTTAAATTTATTCCAAGGATTTTTCTTCTTCTTTATTAGTGTTGAAAATGGGTTTTTGTGAACCATCACATCTTCTTGATGGTTATGTTTGTGTATATGAAGGCGTTGAATTTTTGTACATTAGTCTTTTTATTCTGCTACTATACTGATTTTTTATATTGTTTGTGTTAGTTTTATCATTGATTCTCTAGGGATTTCTAGGTTGTTGCTCATAGTTAAATGTATACACTCTCACTCATCCACACTTATTGATGGACTGGACTTTAAAGGAATGAAGTTCTATTCATGAAAGCTGTTCCTATATGCCTAATAGAGAACAGCAAAACCGCTTGGAGGAGGAGATGCTGGAAATGGGTGGGTTGACCAGTTACGTGAACTCACCTATGCCATCCTTGTTGCACACCTCAGCTACATACATTTCTGTGTGCTGTGGTCTTTGGAATTACTCATGAATGCACAAAGTGGCAGTGTTAAATTTCCTGTGGCAGAGGGTCTGATGTACTCAGATAACCTGTTAAAGGTTGGGGGAGATTCAGTAAATTATTTGGGGAAAATCACAAGTATAGTCTCGTAATTCTGAGTTGGGCACAGAATGAAATACTGATTGTCAGCACACCATGTCATCCTTTCTCAGGGCCACGGCCCCTTGAACTTTGTGCCCCTTGTTGTTGCTGCTGTTTGCCACCCTATTCCCCAGCTGACCTTGTTTAACCTGTTAGGGTCCTGAAGAGAGGGTGGTCATGTCCTACCATAGCTTTAGGTTACGTCACATGGTTTTAGGTTCTCATAGAATCCAACCCCTGCAGGCTAAATCCCCTGCCTAGCAGTGACCTGATTAGACTTTTTCCTGATTATTGGAGCTCAGCTCCGTCAGTTTCCCTGAGTAGGGAATTTGCCTCTATTACTAGATTCAGTTTTCCATTTCCCCCCCTCACTCTACCCGGGCTCCTCTACTCTGGATCATTTCACACTGTGTTCTCTTCAGACCCTCTCTGAACTTAATTTCCATCAGGAAGCTTCCTCACTGCTCCACTTACCCTTGACTTACTAGCACTCTGGGTCTGCCCAAATGTCTTGAGCCTTAACAAGAAACCATAGTCTATTCCAAGCTGTGGAATAGACTTCTTACTAAGACAAGCTACTTGAGAATTACTGTCCTCAGTTTAAAAATGAGACCTTTTGAGTTACTGGAATAGTGAAAGCACTTTGTGAACTAAACTATTATAGACAGGTTAAGTGGTATTAATAATACATTTGGAAAAAGTAGTATCCTGTAATTTTTGCTGCTGCTGTTAAATATTTTTCCATTTATTTTGTTTTTAGATAGAATGGAAGGGAGAGAAAAACATCGATGTGAGAGAGACATATCAATTAGTTGCCTCCCGCATGATCCTGAACAGGGCCAGGGATCGAACCTGCAACCCAGGTACATGCCCTTGACTGGGACTCAACCCCATGACCCTTTGGCCCAAGGGCTGACACTCTAACCCTTGAGCCAGACCGGCCAGGGTGAGATCCTGCCTTTTATCATGACCACTTTCATCCAGCCAAATTCCAAATCGTAGTTACTTGCTAATGCAAAATCACCTTTTTGAGGAGGCATATGTTCATGACATGCTACTGGTGTTTTCTCTATAGACAGCTTATCTCCTGTGCGGGACCCTTCTGACTTGATCCTGACTCGGGGAACCTTGGATGAAGAGGATGAGGAAGCAGACAGTGACACTGATGATATTGACCACAGAGGTGAGAGGTGGCTGAGGTGCCTCATGAAAACAGACTAGCTGCTTATCTTTACGTTGTTTGGTTGGGATCTTGTTGCGAGAAGACCTTAAGTATGCAGCCAGTAATAGGGGAGAGAGATGGTGAAGGATACAGTACCAGGAAAGAGTTCCATGCATTGGGAGTTTCTGGCCTTCCTGTTGATGATTAACATTGAGCTGATTACAGTCTTTTTATTAGTCTGTCTTCTCATTTTTAGGTCCTAATTCAGTTTGAGGAATCTTGCATTTTGTTTATTGTAGTTGTTTTAAGAATATATAAGGAGCTCGGCCGGTGTGGCTCAGTGATTGAGCATCGACCCATGCACCAAGAGGTCGCTGGTTCGATTCCGAGTCAGGGCACATGCCCAGGTTGTGGGCCCAGTCTCCCGGGAGGGGCATGCAGGAGGCGGCCAGTCGATGTTCTCTCTCATCGATGTTTCTATCTCTCTCTCCCTCTCCCTTCCTGTCTCTCTAAAATCAATAAAAAAAAAAAAAAGAATATATAAGGAGGCCTCAGCAGATCTAGTCAGAAGGGACTAACACTTGGAGGATAGAATGTTGTAGAAACCCAAAAGGGTCAATTTGGCATAGTTTTATGGACTGTGGACAGAATCTATTTCTTGAAACACCCTTTCAGGTTCTAGCTATGACCAAGAGCAAACCTCTCTTCACTCCAGTGCACCAGATGCTAACATGTAAAGTGCCTCATTTACTCAGATTTATTGAAGTATGATTTATAGAGTAAAACACACTTTTTAAAAGTTTATAGTTGGATGAGTTTATTTTTTTCAAACTATAAGAGAAAGTTTATTTAGAAAGTTACAGAGGTAGTAGACGTGGGCCAGCTGGGCTGCCTAGGCTCAGGAAACAAGTTACAAAAGCAAAAAAAGAAGGGCCCTTGGAGCTTAGGAGAGAGAAGGGCAAAGGTAAGCTGCCTGGGGGGAAGATGAGGGGGAGGAAAGGCACAGGTGTGCTCCTGAGAGGGCAAGTGCCTTGACCAGTTTTAACACATATATATGATCTTATAACCACCATCATAATCAAGATACAGAACATTTCCACTACACCAAAAGTTCCCTCATGCCCATTTTTATTCAGTCCCTTCCTGCATACCTAGTTCTTGGCAGTCACCAATCTAATTTGTTCCTATAATTTGCCTTTTCCAGAATGTCATATAATTGGAATCACAGTGTTTAACTTGCATTAGACTCTTTTCAATCAGTATAATGCTTCTGTGATCCACTCATGTTGTTGCATGTATCAGTAGTGTTTTTATAGTTGAGTAATATCCCATTAGTACCACAATTTGTTTATGCATTCACCACCTGATTGACATTTGGGTTGTTTCTAGATTTTCGCTATTATAAATCAAGATGCGATTAACATTCATTAATGGGTCTTTGTGTGGACATATGCTTTCATTTCCCTTGGATAAAAATACTTAGGAATAGGACCTCATTTTAGTTACTTTTTGAGGGAGGCTTTTTTCTCCCTACTTACAGATAAAAGAGATTGTACATTTTGGGCAACATGGTCAATAGAGAAAATTGACTGGGGGAAATGAACACTTAGTTTCTTAGAAATAGAATACTGTGTCTGATGGATGGGTGGCAGCGGGTCTAATCTGCCTGTCTAATGGGAGAGTCTAATAAGAATTGACCATTTTTCCCTTGCAGTTACAGAAGAAAGCCATGAAGAGCCAGCGTTCCAGAATTTTATGCAAGAATCAATGGCACAGTACTGGAAGAGAAACAACAAATAGTCTCTAGAAGTCCAGAAGTTTGGAACTCTGTGAAGGAACTATCCTTACCTCTGACTGGGGTTATTATAAAGAACAATTTTGTTCGGCATAGCAGAGTTTCTCTTACTAGGGAAATCTCCTGACTCCAATGAAGCCAGGGGTAGAAGAAATTTGGACCTGGCAGGTAGACACTGATTCCCCTTGGATTGCAAGGAAGGATTTTATGACTGTTCTGGATGCTGGTTTTCTGTGTGTAAAACTTCATGTTTTGTCGTTTGAACTCAAGTACTTTTGCTGCTGACAGATGGAGTAGAGAACATATTGTTCACCACAGATCTCTATTAGGCTAGATCTATAGCCTCTATTTCCTAAGCATCTTGCCCTTAACCCATGAGTTTCCCTCCTTCTAGCAGAATGGGAGAGGGGAAACAGGAGCTTATACAGAGTGGCAGTGAAATCTCCTCGGCAACCAATCTGTTGGTATGAAATGTGCCTCATGCTTAGTAGCTCATTATAGGACACCAGGTTTGTTGAAGAAAATGGGAAAAACATAATTAATAAGCATCCTGCTTTTGATGGTGACTTGGATAAAGAGTTTTTAATTTTGACTTTGGTGTAAGCCTGCCTATCATAATTTAAAATAAAATTTATAATCACAAGTAAATTTACTTCTGTTTATCAGAGAGGTTTAAAGCCACATGTCCAAACCTGTCTCAGTAAGGTGATGTTTACTCATGTTTCCCCTGTACACATACCTAGTAACCAGGTATAGAGCCAGCCCTGTTTGTATTGAATTTTGAACTTGATGCAAAGTACCCTTGGTGATTTACTCAAAGGTCATGGATTTGAGTCAGGTGTACATTCCATACATAACAGTCATGGTTTACCCTGCCTTCATTTTTCACAGTATCTTAAAATGTAGTACATTTCTCTTCAGGAATTTTATCCCTGCCTGATCTGTCCTCCAGTGGTTCTGAAAGTGTGGTCTCTGGACCAGAAGCATAAGCATCACCTGGGAAATTGTTAGAAAAGGGACACTGAAGACCTGAATCAGAAACTGGGGTTGGGGTCCAGCACTCTGTTTGAACCACTGCTCTGACAACTCAAACAGCCTGTGACAATTCCAGGCCAGGCGAATCTCAGGTTATCAATCCTCATATGACCTACTTTATCAGAGTATGCCAGCTTTGGCTATCTGGTGCTTATTCTCCAATTTAAACATTCTAAAAATAAAAGTATTTTACTTTACCATGAAGTATTAATTTCAATATTCTATACCTAGTCGGAACCACTGGTCTAAACATTTCAACCTTTTTTTAAAAAATATGTTTTTATTTATTTATTATTTTTTAATCCTCACCCGAGGATATTTTTCTATTTATCTTCAGATAGAATTAGAGGGATGGAGGGAGGGAGAGGGAGAAAGAAATATCAATGTGAGAAACATTGATCAGCTGCCTCCTGCACACCCCCTACTGGAGAGCAAGCCAGCAACCCGGGCATGTACCCTGACTGGGAATCGAACCAGGACCTCTCAGTCCATGGGATGACACTCAGTCCACTGAGCCACACCAGCTGGGCTGAACCTAATCTTTAAGAGGAAACCATTTTTACAACAAAACTCTGAACATACCTGGTTTTCCCCTTAGTGCCTTTGACTACATTTTCCTTAAAGAATAACTTGTATGGCCTACACTATAAACTCCCTAAGGGCAGGCACAAAGTCTTACTCATCTTTGTATCCCTTGCAAATGACTTAGCACATAATAGGTACTCAGTAAATGTTTCCTAACTGAATGAACTAAATATTAGATGGCTACTTTATGGAAACTGACTGATGTCCACTTTCATAAATAAAGGGAAAACAAAGCTAAGCCTGGAACAGGAAGGGTTCAAATAAGTGTGTCAAAGATGTACAATTAGCAAATTCATAAATGATAACAGTTTAGATTATAACCTCACCTGCTGCTATTGCATTAGTCTTTATTCTCAATGCCTGGGACATTTAAGGCACTAATTAAAGCTGTGCCTTGATTTTTGGTCTTGATTAAAGGAGTGCTCTAAATTTCACAAGATTTATAATCTGCACTCAAAAAACCAGAAGTTAACATGCTGGCACCTAGTACCAAGGCATAAAGCACACGTTTGCTAATTACTCCTAATTATTCCAGTGCTGTGTCATTTATGTATTAAATGCTGATTGAGACTATCAGATGCCAAGCAGGGCAGCACTGTGATGGGTGAGTGACAACAGCAGAGTTGTTCAGGACATGATGTAGAGTGGAAAGCCTCTTTTTAGCGGCTGCCCATCCAGGAGAAGCACAATGTGCAGATGTAGCATTCTGGCAAAGGAATGGACTGCTATCTTCTGATGGCCAAGCAGATGCAATAAATGAAATAAGCACAAGCCTGTCCTTGGACAGGTCCTGTTCGTTTCATCCACAAAGGAGAAAATGAAAGAAACAATTGAATGTACATAGTGAAAATATTTTAAAAATCTGAGTGGAAATAAAGACAAGGATGGGGACAGATGGAATAAATTTAAAGAAGCAAGAAGAAAATACGTGGGTGATATTGGAGAGGGCTGTCTGAATAAGCAAAAAGGCTGTGTTACCACAGACCTGATTTCATAAGACTTCATGGGCAACAAAAATTTTAAAAAGACTACTGATGTATACGTTGTGCAGAGTTTAGCTATTTCCTGTTAGGTATCAGTTCTGGAATCCCAATGACTGAACCAAAACTGAAGTAAATCAAATGAAAAAACTGACATCTGATACCAACATACACGTACTTGTGAGTCCTGTTCAAGCGCAGCTTTGAGTTTTAATAGCACCTCAGGCTTCCCAGCAGCCCTGCAGCGTGGGTCAAAGTGATATGAGTGTTCTCAGTTGTGCAAGAGAAACGGCTCTAGAGAAGCTAAGCAACTTGTCCAGTCACAGTAAGAACAGCCATCAGAGACTGCTTTGGTCTCCTGATTACCACCCAGCATCATGGCATACCTGTGAAAGGTGGCTTGGTTGTTATGGAAAACTACAAAAACTGGATGCAAAAGTAATATGCAAACTTGTTTGGTTAAGTCCAGTTCCACCTGAATTCAGGAAAATTCACTGTGTTTAAGAGTTATCACTATGGAAACAAATTTGAATTTACCAGATTTTCTGCTTGGTTTGTAGGTTTGGACAGAAAATCTCTGTTTATATTTTCCTCATCCTCTTCTTGCAGCGCTGGTTGAAAACAGGGGAGGACCCCATGAGGCTATCAGTGGAGTGGGAGCCATAGCTGCTGTCTGAGTCATCAGGGCTCTGGGGTATCCCAGCTTCACTCATGCCTGACATGGGCTCCTCGAAGACATCGCTGCCCAGCACACCATGCCCAGAGACATTGCCTTCTTCGTTCTCTTGAGGCTCCATTTTCACGTGGGCCAGATTCCAAAGAGGGGAAGCATTTACCTCTGTACCTAAAAATAGAAGAACATATATAACTACTGGTAAGCCAAGGCTGGAACAAAGTAGAATGAATATACACTATCCAGGGCAGACTGATGGCCTTTGAGCTCAGCTTACATTCTGACTCTCTACTTGGCTGGAGAATATGGTTGTAGTGCTCTGCTTCAAACAGTTAGACCAACGCTGCCCTGGCTGGTTTTGCTCAGTGGTTAGAGCGTCCACCCAAGGACCAAAGAGTCACAGGTTCAATTCCAGTAAAGGGCACGTAGGTACCTCGGTTGTGCTCCGGTCCCCGGCCCTGGGCGAGGTCGTGCGGGAGACAACCAATTGAGGTGTCTCTCTCACATCAATGTTTCTCTCTCTCCCTCCCTTACATTCTTATCTGAAGATAAATGGAAAAATATCCTCGGGTGAAGATTTAAAAACAAAAAAAAAGACCAATGCTGAATATCTTCTTTCCACCTCCTCCACCCTCCTTTACCCCACCTCACCTCACCCCCATTTTTCTGAACCAGGGAAGTAAAACTGCATGCATGTGGAAAGATTCCCTGTTTCACGGCCCAAAGGTAGGCACAACCACAGGTTCAGTAATGTTTGCCTGTCCTTCCTTTAATGGGGCTGTCTTGTTTTCCTGCCTTTAGTTTGGGTCCCTGGTCCTGTCTGACATTATCAAAAGTTAATGATCACTCCAAAATGCCAGTAGTTCCTCGACTGCTGAAAAGAGATGGCCCCTAAATCTGCAGCAAGGTCCTCCTGCCTCTGTGTGTTTTAGCAATACTGTTCTGTGTTTATTCTTCCATGGTGAAAGGCTCTGCCCAACAGTTTAAAAACTGACCTAATTCTGTTTAGGCCAAACTGGAGGATTTGCTGTTTGCAGCATTTGTGCACTGATGAAATGACAACTTGTATTTGTAAAGAACCAAGTGTCTAGACTAATTTGCAATCTAACTGACTTAAGGATCAAGTCATCCTGGTTTGTAAGGTAATCGCAGTCTATCTGGAAGAAGAGGCTAGCTGTCCATGTAGCACTTTTCCAATCACTTCTAGCTACAATTTGTTGCATACTCTAGCAAGGAATCCCAATGATTCAAATATCTTTGAGCAATTAACACTCCTCCATCTATCTAGAAATTGTCTTAATTAACTGAGTACAAGCACCAGGAAGGACCGATACACATACTTAGGGAAGGAGGGGACATCTGCCTACCTAGTTGGTTCAGCTGAATTAACTCGTAATCAACAGGATAACACATATTGCATCTATATCCTAACTAGGAATTATTTTAAAGAATGCTTATAAAGCTGTACTACTAGTCCTGTTATTTATTTATTTTTTTATCCTCACCCGAGGACATTTTTTTTTGCATTTATCTTCAGACAGAGTGGGAGGGAGAGAGGGAGGAAGACAGAGAGAGAAACATCGATGTGAGAGAGACACATCGAGTGGCTGCCACCCACACGACCCCAACTGGGGCCGGGGACAAACTGCAACTGAGGTACGTGCCCTTAGCGGGAACCGAACCCGGGACTCTCTGGTCCGCAGGCCAATGCTCTAACCACTGAGCCAAACCAGCCAGGGCGAGTCCTGTTATTACAAAGAGAAGAATGAAGAATGTTGGTACCTCTAGATCTGTATTTGTTTTTAGACTTTTTATTCTCCTGCCCACTTCCACTTTTGTTCTTCCATCTTGAGAGTATTACCCCATAATGCAAAAAAGTACTGAGATGGGCAGATCTCCCAGAATCAAAGTAAGTTGATTTCTCTTACTTGAAGCCTGTGGTGAAGCCTCAACCTCCAGGTTAGATGGGAAGCGCTCACTCTGGGCCCCAAGGACTCCCATGGGCAGTGACTGGTCTCCAGAAGCAAGGTCAGCCTCCAGTTCCTCACTGACAGGGAAGGTGATGTCGCTCACAGGTTCCTCCTTGATCTTTACAGGTTTAGTGTCCTCTGAGGCTTTCTCAGGATTGACAATCCTTTCATACTCTTCAGAGAGCTGCTTACTAATCTGTTGGCAAGCAAGAGACAATTTTTCAAAGAAATGTTAGAAACAAGTTGGCTAGTCATGGAAATGCCAACAGAATGTGAATATGGATATGAATAAAGCATCCATTGCCAATGGAAGGAATTTGCTTAAGGTGTTGAGTTTGCATTTGTAAATGATAGACATGTAAAGAAAATTTGTTTGCAAAAAGTACATGTGTGTCATTATTAAAAGTTATGTAAAGGTGAAAATTCAACAAAGATAAATCAGAACTGGGACAAAAAATCACATTTATGGCTGTAAAAACTAATAGTTAACATATGTATCCTAGGTGGATAACAAATGGTGTAGGAAATCTGGATTACTTAGCAAAAACTTTTTTGTTGGGTGTTAAAAATTCCTTATATTTTAGATTTGGGAAACCAAAATAGTGAACAAGTGACTTGCATAAGGCCACAACTATTGAAGAAATGAGATATTACTGGTTCTAACCCAAAATGTTATCTCTCCCTGCCATTCCACCCTTGGGCAGTATCACCTCACTGTTTTGTTTGGCCATGTCAGCGACGAGGCCAGTGAATCTCAGCTAAGGCCATGAGGAAAGTAGATTATGTCCACTCTGTTCCAAGATCCTGTGCTCTGCATTCTACAGCAATTGTGGGATCCTGCTGAACACCCGTAGACCACACATCTTTATGTTCTTCTCTACAGGGTCACCTCACCTGGAGCATGTAACTGTGATAGTCCTTGATGCGGTGCTGCCAGAACTTCTGGAGGGAGAGCACACTGCCAATGCCCACTTCATGGAATACCTCCTCCATAACGTCAGGGAAAGGAGTGTGCCCCAGCCGGGCCTCCCGGTCCACAGCAAAGCGCAGCAACTTGGTGAACTTCAGGCAATACTCATGTGCTACATCAGTTAGGGTCTCCAGGACACTTTCATTTGCACACTCAAAGCCTGCATGGGCCAGGATGGTGGCCACTGCCTGGTAGAGGAGCTGCCGGCAGGAGTGCCAGCTCAGTTCAGTCACAGGTTCCCCTTTCCCACTGAAAGCAGAGACATGGTTGTAGTGTTATTAGTGCTCCTGCAAAAGGGTGACCTGTCCTGTCTCCCTGGAAGTTTTACAATTCCAATCAGACCATTGGCCCAGCTTTCCAGGAAAATTCTATTCAGGTTACATAGTCCAGTTTCATCTTTGCTGCTGTCAGGGCATGTCCAAGCAACCCACAGTCATATCTCTGAGCTCCTCCAATTACATAAAGCTTGAATAGGCAATACATTCCTATAATAAACAGTATAAAAGGTTATCTAGTAAAAAGGAAGTCTCCTTTTTATACCAACTGCTCAATTTTTATCACTTTTAGGATCTGATTAATTTTCACAGTATAGCTCAGACACTGCTCAATGGTGTTCAGGTTATTTCACGAGAACATAGTTTCCTCAGATGCTGGGCAGCATATGACCTTTCAGAAATTTACAGTCCCAATTAGGAGATTCTTATATAACAGCAACAGACCATTTGTAAAACTGAGACAGCAACTCAATTTTATAAAAGCAATTTAAAACATATACAGCTTACAAAGCATTTCTTCTCTCCTATGCCGTGAAATGGGTAGGGTCCATATTATTATTCCTACTTGGCAGGTGAGGAAACTGAAGTTCAGAGGGGCTGACTTGCCAAAAGTTGTTTAGGTATTAATAATAAGTGCCATGTAGAACTTCTGACTCCAGATCCCATATTCTTCATAATACACCAAATTGCACCTAATCACTAGTGAAGAAATCTGAATCTTTCCAAGAAAAACACTTCAAAAAGCTGTGTAATCTTAGTCCTAAAAATAACTTAATAATTTACCCGTTTCCTGAAATTTCCTATCTATCCTCTGCCTCCCCTTGACAAAGGAAGTAAACAGTTAAAATATATAAAAATAAAATAGGGTACAGAAAATTACTCTTCCCTGCTCCATACCTGGCACATGTCACCACTTGCTATATGAAGAGTGCTTGAGGGACTATCCACCCACTTTACTATTATTTTCTGCTCAGTCGCAACTACTGAAATTCACATAATAGTTGGAAAATAAGAAAACCAATTGCCAAACAACTTTTCATTTACTATTTCCATCATCATTTTTCAGGCCAGTGTCTCTGCACCAAATGCTTTAGGCCTCAGAAGTGCCTAATAAACAGAGAGCTTTTTTTTTTTTTTTTTTTAAATCCTCACCCGAGGACATTTTTCCATTTTTTGTTCAGATAGAATGGGAGGGAGAGAGAGAGAGAGAAACATCAACGTGAAAGGGACACATCGAGTGGCTGCCTCCCGCACGACCCAACCAGGGCCGGGGACAAACTGCAACCGAGATACGTGTCCTTAGCGGGAACCGAACCCGGGTGTCTCTGGACCGCAGGCTGACGCTCTAACCGCTGAGCCAAACCGGCCAGGGCAACAGAGAGCTTTTTACTTGAGTAACATATGGACCTATATATTTTCAAAGGAAAATAATTCTTTGGGAACTCTTATAACTGATGCAAATTATTTTTGTTACACAGTTTCTTAAATATATATAAAACAAACTAGGTACGAACTTTTGATGTTTATAGCTCTTCCTAACAAAGTTAGAAATTTGACACAAAACTGCAAAATTCTAAATAACATCAATTTAATATGATGGACAATATTATTTTGTTACAACTAAATTGCCCTCAAAATGGTACTGATGGCTACACAGCAAGTGTTTTTAAGTTGTCATCTCTATAAGAATATGTGCCATCCATGTAATTACACAGTTATTCCTCCCACCATCACTATTCCAAAGACTTGGCTATGACATCATCTAGACTTCACTTGGCCCAACTGCAACTTTTACATAATAAGTCTATGTCTCTTCTCATTCGTTTAGGATAATTAAAATAGTACTATTATCATCAATAGGCAGATGCAATAAGTGATATATAATATTCATATGTAGAATTTTTGCCAAACAGATTTAACCTAACCTAATCTAATCTTGAGGAAATATCAGCAAATCCAGTAAGTGGAAGATTCTACAAATGACCTAAACTCTTAAAAAAAAGATTAATATGTTTTTGCCCAGCCGGTGTGGCTCAGTGGTTGAGTGTTGACCCATGCACCAAGAGGTTGCCGGTTTGATTCCCGGTTAGGGCACATGCCCAGGTTGTGGGCCAAATCCCCAGTGTGGGGCATGCAGGTGGCAGCCAATCGATGTTCTCTCTCATCGATGTTTCTATCTCTCTCTCCCCCTCTCCCTTCCTCTCTCTAAAATCAATAAAGAAAAAAAAAGATATGTTTTTTAAAAAGGAGGGAGCTGTTCTGGTTTAAAAGACACTATAAAGACATAATATCAAATGCAATGTATGAATCTTTTGTTAGGTCCTGGATTGGGGAAAATTATCTACAAGAGGTATTATGGGGACAACTGGAGACATCTGAATATGGACTTATTGTGATACAATTGAATTAGTGTTCATTTACTTTGGTGTAATAATGACATTGGAATTGTGTAGGAAACTTTCTTTATTTTTAGGATAAGGTGAAGAATTTAGACATGAAATATTGTGATGTCTGCAACTTTAAAATATTTGGGGGAAAAGTGTGTTTGTGTATGTATATTTGTGTGTACACACACATATAAGAGAAAGTAAAGATGGCAGAATGTTAACAATTGGTGAATCCAGGTTAAGGGTACTTGGGTGTTCATTGTACTATTATTTAAATTTTTCTGCCCTGGCCGGTTTGGCTCAGCGGTTAGAGCGTCGGCCTGTGGTCCAGAGAGACCCAGGTTCGGTTCCCGCTAAGGGCACGTACCTCGGTTGCAGTTTGTCCCCAGCCCCGGTTGGGTGGTGCGGGAAGCAACCACTCGATGTGTCCCTTTCACGTCAATGTTTCTCTCTCTCTCTCTCTCTCTCTCTCTCTCTCTCTCTCTCTCTCTCTCTCTCTCTCTCTCTTCCTCTCTCTCCCTCCCACTCTATCTGAACAAAAAATGGAAAAATGTCCTCGGGTGAGGATAAAAAAAAAATTATTTAAATTTTTCTGAAGGTCTGACAAATTTCAAAATGAAAAGAAAAAAGTAGTTATTTGGCACCACATGCAAACTTACACACTGAAATCTAGCAGTAGTACTAGGTTACAAGTCAGTCATTCAGAGCATCTGGAGCAGGGTTTCTCCAATTTAAATATACACATGAATCTCCTAGAGATTTGTTAAAATGAAGATTCTAATTCAGTGGGTCTGGGTGGGGCCTGAGACTGCATTTCTAACTCCAGGTGATGTTGATGCTGCTAGTCTTCAACCAGATTTTGAGTAGCAAGGATCAAGAATGTTTTATATTATTATTTCTTAAACTATGTTATCAGAATGAAAATACACAATTAAAAGATTCTTGTATAGAACTTGTGGGTTCCTAATACCAGAACAAGGCCATGAATCTCATTTTGAGGGAACTGAGTTAAATCCATAATATACATTTTAGAATTATTTTTTTCTTCATTGATTTTAGAGAGACAGACACAGACAGACACAGACAGACAGACATCAGTGAGAGAGAACATCAATTGACTGAGAATCGAATTGGTGACCTCATGGTGCATGGGTCGACACTCAACTACTGAGCCACACCGGTCGGGCCATAATATACATTTTATTTTTTTTAATTTTATTTTTTTTCCTCTATTGATTTTAGAGAGAGAGGAAGTGAGAGGGAGAGAGAGATAGAAACATCTATGAGAGAGAACATCGATTGGCCGCCTTCTGCATGCCCCCCACCGGGGATTCCACAACTTGGGCATGTGTCCTGACTGGGAATCAAACCAGCGACCTCTTGGTGCATGGATGCACTAATGAGCCACACCAGCCGCACCATAATATACTTTTTTTTTTCATCCTCACCCGAGGACATTTTTATCTTCAAATAGAGCAGGAGGGATAGAAAGAGGAAGAGAGAGAGAGAGAAACATCGATGTGAGAAAGACACATCGATTGGTTGCCACCAACATGACCCCAACCAGGGCCAGGGACAAACTGCAACTGAGGTATGTGCCCTTAGCGGGAACCGAATCCAGGACTCTCTGGTTCTCATGCCGTCGCTCTAACCACTGAACCAAACCGGCCAAGGCCATAGTATACCTTTTAAATGAAAGAGAAAGCCTAGATTCTGAGGGCTATGAGGCCATGGCCTGTTTAACATACCAGTGTAGTGCCTTGCTCCTAGTAAAGTGCTTGGTACATAGCTGGCACTTAATAAATACTTGTTGCATCAGAAAAATAAAAAAATACAGAGTCTGGATTTTGAAGATGAGGGTTCAAGTCTTAGATTTCCCATTAATTACCTGAGCAACTTTGGCCAAGTCAGTGACTCTTATTCTCAGTTTTCTCATGGAAATGCTATTTTATGCTTAACAGGGTTGTAAGAAAGATTTTTTTTTTGAGAAAAGTAAGATATAGCAAAGCCTTAACTTACCGATAAAAGTCACTTTCTGGGTCACTGTGCCGAATCTGGAATGGTGCATTGGGATTCTTACAATCTAAAGGCAGGAGGTCATCAGGAAGAGGAGGTGACCCAGGACAAGAGGGAAGAGGTTCACTCTCTTCAGTCTTTACTCCTTCTGTCTGTTGCTGATTCTGGGCCTGAGCTGTAGCAATGAGGTTGCGCAGACGTCGGTTGTGCTGGATAAGCTGAATGGTATGGATTGTGAGGCTGCATGGCTCTGAGGGGATATCCAGCATAGTGGGGGGCTTGGGCTTGTTGGCTGAGGGTTGGTGCAGGGGTGGGTCATGTACTTCCACCAGACGGAACTCCCTTGGCAGCAAATCAAAGGAACTTCTATTGGTCTGGCTTGATGAGATTGGTATCTCTCCCCAGTATCTCAACATTTTGGAATATGAAAGGAAGTGCTCTCAAGTTAAATGTAGATGATATCCTAAAAGTAGTGTTTTTAACACTCTGGCAACTGAAGCTTATATGCTTCTGAAGTGAAAAATATGAAGTCTAGTCGTTATTTATATAAAAAGTAGGCTGTTCAAGACCAGTTAGAAGAATGTGTCAGCAACACTGCAGGACCAAGGGTATTCTCCCTGAAAAAATTAAGAGAAATACAACTTTGTTAGATGACAGTTATCAAACCACATATGATGACAATTTCTATTGGAATAAATTACAAGGTGGAATTTGGGTTATAGTATCTGGGACTCTATTTTCCATCTCACTCCACTAACTCACTACTAGAATTATCATCGTTCCCAATCCTGAACAATTTGCAAAGCCAGTTACTTAAATGAGACCTGGACTATTTCTCATAGTATCTTGACACATATGTTCTGGATTAGTAAGAGAAAAGGGAGTAGAGTTAAAAATAGGAAGAGGTGGTTCTCATTCTGTGTGTCACATATGGGAACCCTTTAACTAGTCCTGGTGGAACATGTCTTAGGCAGTAATCTAAATGGTCTTAATGCGTTCAATTTCTGACATACATATAGGAAGAATCTCTGAGAGATTTCTGCTGATTCCTAACTGGTATTCCCTTCCTCAGTTCTCTCTTTGTGTCTAATCTATTCTCCAGTGCTGCTAGACTTAAAAGCTCAGATTAATGGCTTCCCATTGCCTATTGGAAAAAGCCAATCAGAATTCTTTGGCTTACCATTCAACAAAATTAACAATCTGGCTTTCACCCACCTTTCCAGATTCATTGCTTATATATCTGTTCAAATTCAACAAACATTTATCAAATGTCAGGCATTATGGGAGGAGACAAAGACCAATGCAAGATCCCTGACCCGAGGTGAGGGAGAGAAAGAACACTGCAATATGAAAATGTGTGATAAGTGCCGTTTTGGAGGCACAGACATGGTGCAGTGGAAGTCCAGAGGAGCTTCCTGGAGGAAATGACCATCTCAGTTCTAACAATATCATACTACTCAGTTTTTTGAGAATGCCATGAATTTCCACAGTTGACTCCAGAAATTCCCTGCCACTCATCACATCCCTGGTAGATTTGTACTCATTCTTTTTTTTTTTTTTTTAATTCTCACCTGAGGATATTTTTCTATTTATCTTCAGATAGAGTGGGAGGGAGAGAGAGAGAGGAAGAGAGAGAAACATGGATGTGAGAAAGACACATCCACTGGCTGCCTCCCACAGGACCTGACCAGGGCCAGGGGCAAACCCCAACCAAGGTACGTGCCCTTGACCAGAATCAAACCTGTGACTCATTGGTCCGTGGTGGACACTCTACCACTGAGCCAAACAGGCCAGAGACACATGGATTGGTTGCCACCCACACAACCCCAACCGGGCTGCAGAGGAACTGCAACCCAGGTACGTGCCCTTGGCTGGAATCAAATCCTGGACTCTGTGGTCCGCGGGCTGAGCTATAA
This sequence comes from Tadarida brasiliensis, assembly GCA_030848825.1. Classification (NCBI taxonomy): domain Eukaryota; kingdom Metazoa; phylum Chordata; class Mammalia; order Chiroptera; family Molossidae; genus Tadarida; species Tadarida brasiliensis. The sequence goes on along the minus strand of CM061270.1, from coordinate 62,103,787 downwards.
CCGCAACAAACCGGCTCTAACAGGGCCAAACCGGCCAGGGCGCACTCATTCTTAAGTATAGCTTAGGTCACCACCCTCCATAACTTCCGTAGTACATGCCCGCCATAACTCCAGCAGTACATGTCCTCCATAACTTCAGTACCTGCCCGCCGTAACTGCAGTACCTGCCCGCCATAACTTCAGTACCCGCCCGCCATAACTTCAGCAGTACCTGCCCGCCATAACTTCAGTACCTGCCCGCCATAACTTCAGTACCCGCCCGCCGTAACTTCAGCAGTACCTGCCCGCCATAACTTCAGCAGTACCTGCCCGCCGTAACTTCAGCACCTGCCCGCCATAACTTCAGCAGTACCTGCCCGCCATAACTTCAGCAGTACCTGCCCGCCGTAACTTCAGTACCTGCCCGCCATAACTTCAGCACCCGCCCGCCATAACTTCAGTACCTGCCCGCCATAACTTCAGCAGTACCTGCCCGCCATAACTTCAGCAGTACCCGCCCGCCATAACTTCAGCACCCGCCCGCCATAACTTCAGCAGTACCTGCCCGCCATAACTTCAGCAGTACCCGCCCGCCATAACTTCAGCAGTACCCGCCCGCCATAACTTCAGCAGTACCTGCCCGCCATAACTTCAGCAGTACCTGCCCGCCGTAACTTCAGCAGTACCCGCCCGCCATAACTTCAGCAGTACCCGCCCGCCATAACTTTAGCAGTACCTGCCCGCCATAACTTCAGCACCTGCCCGCCGTAACTTCAGCAGTACCCGCCCGCCATAACTTCAGCAGTACCTGCCCGCCATAACTTCAGCAGTACCCGCCCGCCATAACTTCAGCAGTACCCGCCCGCCGTAACTTCAGCAGTACCTGCCCGCCGTAACTTCAGCAGTACCTGCCCGCCGTAACTTCAGCAGTACCTGCCCGCCGTAACTTCAGCAGTACCTGCCCGCCGTAACTTCAGCAGTACCTGCCCGCCATAACTTCAGCAGTACCCGCCCGCCGTAACTTCAGCAGTACCTGCCCGCCGTAACTTCAGCAGTACCTACTCGCCGTAACTTCAGTACCTGCCCGCCGTAACTTCAGTACCTGCCCGCCATAACTTCAGCACCTGCCCGCCATAACTTCAGCAGTACCTGCCCGCCATAACTTCAGTACCTGCCCGCCATAACTTCAGTACCTGCCCGCCATAACTTCCGCAATGCATGCCCGCCATTATACTCTCACAGCACTTTGCATGTTCCATCACAGCATTTATCCCTGGATTTAAACCAGCACTTATCTCAACTGATTTTATTCTCCAATCTCTCTCTCAAGACCATGATCTTCGTATAGTGTCTGGCTCATAGTAATATATGGAATTTACTGAGTACTTACTATGTGCCAGACTTTGCCTTAATTGTTTAATTCCGTTTCCCAACTCAGTGAAGTAAACACTATTATTACCCCATTTTTCATATGTGGAAGTGGAGGCCCACTGTCACACAAGGCCAAGGGGTAAAAATCAAGACAGGCTCCAGAATCTGCACTCTTAACCGCTTCACTATGCTGCCTCAACAATTGGTTTTGGAAAGAATACAGGATGAACGAATTAATAAATGAAGGGATTAAAAAAAAAAAATCCCCCTCTTCCCTAACCTCACCGAAAGGAGTACGAAGAACAGGCACCAGCCCAAGGAATGGCCAGGGGCCTCGGGAGCTCTTCTGCTGGCGCAGGCACAGATCACAGGGTCCAGGAGTCGCCTGAGGTGCGGGGCAGCTGGCAGAGGAGGAGCTCTGGACCTGGAGGGAGGCAAGAAGGCGCCACAGTTCACGGCCGCGTCGCGGGAGCCGGGCAGGGCAGGGCGGCGGATCCAGTCCGTGAGGCCTGAGGCCAGGAATACTTCAGACCCGGAAGGCTGGCTTGTGGATTAGTAGTCCAGGGCTGCCGGAAGCGCTCCTTATGATCAGGCTATGCCATAGGAAGTCATTACAACCCGCTGTGCAACCTCTAAACATGTCCCCGACCGCCTTTTTTTGTTTTCAGCGTATTATGACCTTCCTGTCGTAACGCACCTCTTCGCCGCGCTCACGCAACGCCTCAGTCGCTGCCCAAAGCTGGCGCCGGGAGCTGGGGAGAGAGGCGTGGGGAGGAAGGTAGCGACCGAAGGGTGAGGTTTCCCAGGACACATTTCGAGACTGAACCCGATTAAGGATGGCCGATAGCCCCCCTTTGCCCGAGCCAACGGCTTCGCAAGAACTCAATGGCGACTTCAAAAAACCAGCCCTGCCGGTGCCCCCGGCGGTGCGGGGCAAGTTCCCGGCCCCCAATCCTTCAAACCCCGAGGAGGGGCAGGAGAGGCCCACAGCCCTGCCGGACCCAGGTTCCGGGGAGCCTGACATCCCTCCGCCTCGGCCGGAAAGCGCGGAGACTCGGAGTCCACCGGAGGGGCACCCGCGGCCCCCCACAGCGGCCCCTGCTCCCGACGGCCCGGCCCGGGCGCCCCCTTACCGAGAGCCGCCGTGGGGCGGCCCCGCCGCCGGCCCCTACAGCCTAGAGACCCTGAAGGGCGGCACGATCCTTGGCACCCGGAGCTTGAAAGGGACCAGCTGCTGCCTCTTCGGGAGGCTGCCCAGCTGCGACGTGTGCCTGGAGCACCCTTCGGTGTCTCGGTACCACGCTGTGCTGCAGCACGGGGCGGCCGGCGCCGACGGGGAATGCGACGGCCACGGGCCCGGCTTCTACCTCTACGACCTGGGAAGCACCCACGGCACCTTTCTTAACAAGACGCGCATCCCACCCCGCACCTATTGTCGGGTCCACGTCGGGCATGTTCTTCGCTTCGGCTGCAGCACCCGACTCTTCCTTCTTCAGGTAAGTAGAAAAACCTCGAATGGAAATCTCTGGAGCACACCGGGCAGGGTTCCTGAGAGTGGAGGAATCTGGCCCCTCATCTCCAAACCTCAGGACACACTGCCGTATTTCCGAGAGGGCCGTCAGTGGTCCTGAGCTCTAAAGGGATTCTTTGGCTTGGTTCATCAGGGACCAGAGGAAGACCGAGAGGCAGAGTCCGAGTTGACAGTAACGCAGCTGAAGGAACTGCGCAAGAAGCAACAAATGATGTTGGAGAAAAAGATGCTAGGAGAAGACTCAGATGAAGATGAGGAAATGGATACCACTGAAAAGAAGAGAAATCCTAGTAGTCAAGATGATGAAATGGGCTGCACCTGGGGAATGGGTAAGACATTAAAATTGCCACCAGAGGTTAATATTTTAAAATCATTACTAGTGATACCCTCAGATGTTTTTTATCAAGCAAGTTTTCATGGCTTTTTGAGATAGGGCAAATACAGTTTTCACAGGAGGTTGCTTTTCTGAAGTCAAAAATGGAATTATGGGTACTATAGACTTCTTTTCATTTGTTTTGCAGTTCACTCCCTTGTTGGAAACTCTTCCTGAGCATACAATGTTTGGTATTTTTTACTGTTTAAAAATATTTTTTTAATTAAGTACTGGCTTTGATTATCACCGAAAGGGCTGGAACTACATTTAAACAAATAAAATGGAATATTATCCAATATAGAATATTCCCTTGAGTTTTTTGTACGTGTGTAAATATCCTGAAATGTGAAATATCTAATCAGAGAAAGCTGATCCTTTAGCCAGAGGGGTTAGGAATGGGTATTCAGGAACTAGGAATATAAAAAGATAGAAAAGGCCTTAATATGTTGTGGGGAGGACAGGGTATATCATATTAGTTTGGTAAGAGTCAAACAAAATCTAGAAACCATGCTAGAGTAAGGGTTCAGAGAAGGGAGCTATCACTGAGGACTTAGACCTGCACTGTCCAGCGTGGTAGCCACTAGCCACATGTGGTTATTGGACACTCACAGTGTGGCTCGTCCAAATCAACGTGCTGTATATGTGAAAAACACTGGATGTCAAAGACTTGGTGTGGAAAAAGAATGTAAAATATCTCATTGATAATATTTCTATATTGATAACATGATAGTAATTTCACCTGTTTCTCTTTTTAATAAGGCTACTAGAAAATGTTAGATTACACATGGCTTTCATTGTGTTTCTGTTGGGCAGCACTGACTTAGATCTTTGGGAAAGTTTATAAGCAGAAGAGTTTTGAGCTGGGACTTGAAGGAAACTAAAGTAGCCCTTAGGAAGCTGAGCATTGGGAGTGGTGTTCAAGGCAGGGTTTGATAATTTTAAGGGAGTAATAAATAGACCAGTCCATCTGACAGATATGAGAAGTATTAGGAAATTCTGTTGGCGACAAAGTATGAGACCTGGAGATTAGATTTCTTTTTTTCCATAGGAAATGTGGTAGGAAATATGCTTTTAAAATAGGGTGATAGAGAGGGAAAAAATGCCACAAAAACAAGTTTTAACTTGCCACACAATTTAGAAAACCTGAAGATGTCGATACTGATGATTTTTTGTTCTCTCCCCACCTCTTCTTTTCATCACTGATAACTGTATCTTTATGAAGAAAGGATAGTGTGTGTCGTTCAGATGGTCTCTTATATCTGACTGCCTTTTCTTTCTTTCCCATATTCTCCATATACCAATGTAGGAGAAGATGCTGTAGAGGATGAGGCTGAAGAGAACCCCATTGTTTTAGAGTTTCAGCAGGAAAGAGAGGCCTTTTATATAAAGGATCCGAAGAAGGCTCTCCAAGGTTTTTTTGACCGAGAAGGTATGTAAACAGACTCTGACCCTCCTGGTAGAATGTGTCCACAGCAATGTTGTTTTCTAAATCTTCAGGTATTTAGAAATGGCTTATTTTATCTACTGTCTTCCTTGTTCAGTACTTGCTCTTGTAGTCAGTTGTGTCAGGTTTATTTTGAAAATAGTAAAAAATCTTGTTAGTCTTTCCCATCTTGGAAAAAAGGAAGTTCTTTTTTCTGACTTGCCTCATTCTTCTCAAAAGATCCTAGATTTTGGTGGTGGGAGATTGAGCCAACTTTTTGTAATTTTTTCTTTGTAATTCACCTGATCTTTTGTAATTCTTAGCCTGGATTTTGATTTTATAGGATTTAAAAAATAATTCCACAGAAGATTGTTTCATTAGAGATTCGTTGAAGGAACATCTTTGTGTATGGGTGTATGCATAGATGTGTGTGTTTGTGTGAGTGCATGAATATATATGAATTGGTTGCATTCTGCGCTTACACTTATGCTTCTAAAAATCAGGCAATTGTGACAATATAACAACTTAAGTCTACAACTTACAAAAAAAAATGTGAAAGTTACTATACAGTGGACAAAGCTATGTATGGAGAGCTGATTGTTTTGATTTGAGTTTTCTTTTTTTCTGCCTCAAGCTCATCCTAATTTTATTATCAGATGATAATCCCTAGGAATGAGAACTGAAATGCTTTGAAGTTTAGTTTTCAGTATGATAGGGGAACTTGATATTCTTATTTAACTTTTGTTTTCTTTTCCCTTTGTACCAACTAGTAATTTTTAGATCTTATTAAAATTCTTTTGTCTTTTTACCTCCCAAAGGAGAAGAATTAGAATATGAATTTGATGAACAGGGACATAGCACTTGGCTCTGCAGGGTGAGGTATGTTCTCATCTCATTAATGTCCATTTCTGGAAAGTGACCAATTTCAGGCTTAATTTACAGTTATAGACAACAATCCAAAGAGTAATTTTAGGCTGTTCCTGATTTGGGGTCTTGATAGTTTAGTAACACTTATATTATTGAGGGGTGGGGTAGAATGGGTGAAGGTGGAAAGGAAAGATTCAAAATCTAACCTTGGCAAGATAAAACAAAATGAACCAAGAGATTGAAAAGTCATCTAAAAAAAAAAAAGGCTATTACCATAATATATTAATTTTTGTGTGTGTGAATTGGAGCTTAGTGCTGTGCTATAATTCCCTCTCAACTAATGCAGATTACCTGTGGATGATTCAACGGGAAAACAACTGGTGGCTGAGGCCATTCACTCAGGAAAGAAAAAGGAAGCAATGATCCAGTGCTCACTGGAAGCTTGTCGAATCCTCGATACTTTGGGATTGTTGCGGCAGGAGGCAGGTGAGTATGTGGGAACATTTTTCTTTAAAAAGAAAAAAAGAAAGAAGGCAATTTTTTTTTTTTTTTTTATCCTCACCCGAGGACATTTTTGCATTCATCTTCAGATAGAGCGAGAGGGAGAGAGGGAGGAAGACAGAGAGAGAAACATCAATGCGAGAGAGACACATCGACTGGCCGCCACCCACACGACCCCAACTGGGGCCGGGGACAAACTGCAACCGAGGTACGTGCCCTTAGTGGGAACCGAACCCGGGTTTCTCTGGACCGGGGGCCGACGCTCTAACCGCTGAGCCAGACCAGCCAGGGCAAGAAGGCAATTTTAACATAAAAGATAATAAAATCTTTTTTTAGGGGGAACATGTAAATTGTACAGACTTCTCTGAAGTAAAAAGAAAAAGGTTTCTATCTCAATACCCTAAGAGAGCCATTGTTTATATTCTCCCAGACATTTTCTGTGCAAACAGATGTGTGTTCAGAACTAGATCCTTTAACAAAAAACAAACACTTGTACACTAATGCAATTATATTATTTATACTCTTTTGTGACTTACTTTTTTAACATAAGAATGTATCATGGAAATTTTCCACATCATTACATTGCTTATTTCATTTTTAAAAACTGGTGCCCCAGCCGGGTGGTTCAGTTGGTTGGAGTGTCATCCTGTGCACCAAAAAGGTTGCAGGTTTGATCCCTGATCGGGGTGCATATGAGAGGCAACAGATTGATGTTTCTCTCTGTCTCTCTCTCTCTCTCTAAACAAACAAACAAATAAAAATGAATAAACATATTCTCGAGTGAGGATTAAGAAAAAAAACCAGGCAATACCATCACTTCTTAATAAGGCTTATATTTTATTTATTCAAAAATTAATCTTTACTATTGTAAAATAACTTATGTATAATTTTAAACTACCAAAGGCTTATAACAAAATGTACCTGCTCCTTGCTCTGTCCCTCCTCAGCCTTTATCCCTGGTCATCTAGTCATCTGTTGACTGTTAAACTAGAATTTAGTATTTATGTGATTGTGCTTATGCAAATACTAGTCACAACTGAACAATTTTAAATTCTTTTTATTTTTCCTAAAATTAATAATTGTGTTTGTTTAAAATGAACAAACAAAACAGAAACAGACTCATAGACAATGAGAACAAACTAATGGTTGCCATAGGGGAGGAATGTGAAGGGAAGGGCAAAAACAGCAAAGGGGAGTAAGAGGTACAAATTTCCAGTTAAAAAATTAATAAGCCCGGCTGGTGTGGCTCAGTGGATTGAGCGTTGGCCTATGGACTGAGAGATCCCGGTTCGATTCCCAGTCAGGGCACATGCCCAGGTTTCGGGCTCAATCCCCAGTAGGAGGTGTGCAGGAGGCAGCCAATCGATGTTTCCCTCTCACATCGATGTTTCTATCTCTCTCTCCCTTCCTCTCTCTCTCTAAAAAATAAAAATAAAAACATTTAAAAAATTAATAAACCACAGGGATGAAATATGCACGACAGGGAATATAGTCAATAATATCGTAATAACCTTTTATGATATCAGATGGTTACTAGGCTTACATGGTTATCACTTCCTTAGGTATATAAATGTTGAATAACTACGTTGAATACCTGAAACGAATGTAATATTTTATAGTACCTATATTTTAACTTAAAAAAATAGTTGTATTTGTTTTTCGTGTGTTTGATTTTTTTTATACCTCTTGCTCATTATTCCCACACCTTTCAATAGCGTTTCAGTGTGGTCATTCACATTAAGTGATTTATCAATTCTAATATTTGAGGGGAGACATTTCTCCTGAAGAGCACTGTTCTTCTTTTAGGGCTTACTGCTCTCTAGACCTGCTGTAGAACTGTCACCTGGAACTTCACTTTGCTGTAATCCTTGAGATTTCCTTTGCCTTTCTCCAGGGTTGGAATTTTTGGTTTTTGATTCTCATGTTGTCAGATTTTTTGGCTTACTCCCTTGTTTTAGTGGAATGCATCTTTCTGTAGTTTTAGCAGGTTAAAAAGCTGGTACAACAATAGAGGGCATGGATGATGATAGGCTTCAGTGGATTTCACATCTTTCATTTTTCTTGGTCTATGCTCTTGTTTTGGTAGACATCCCCTAGTGGATTCCTGAAAAAAAAATATAGAGCCAGTAAACTATTAAATCTTTCATTCTGAAAATATAATTATTCTAGCTTTACTCTTGGTTAATAGTTTGGCTGGGAATAGAATTCTAAATTGGAAATAATTTTCCTCCTAAACTTTTCAGATACCTGACTTATTGCATGTCATCTTTTTTCCCCCTCACTGAAAGCTTGTAAGAGTTTTCCTTTGTTCTCAAGGTTCTGATACTTCAGTATGATGTACCTTTCTGTGGGTCTCTTCACTCAGTTTTTTGGGTACTTGTTGGGTCCTTTTGATCTGGAAATCTTGGCAGTTCAGGAACATTTCTGGAATTGTACCATTAATCATTTCATCCCTCTGCTGTTTATCTGGAATTCTGTTATTTAGATATTGAAGCTCTTGGGCTGACCATTTAAGTTTCTTGACTTTTTAATTTAATTTAATTTTTTTCTTTATTGATTTTTAGAGAAAGAGGAAGGGAGAGGGAGAGAGAGATAGAAACATTGATGAGAGAGAACATCAATTGGCCGCCTGCTGCATGCCCCCCTCTGGGGATTTGGCCCACAACCTGGGCATGTGCCCTGACCAGGAATTGAACCGGTAACCTCTTGCTGCATGGGTCACAGCTCAACCACTGAGCCATACCAGCTGAGCAGTTTCTTGTCTTTTTTTTCCTTCTCTTTTTTATTTCTATGTTTGTTTATTGTTTGTGGAGATTTCTGCAACTTTATCTTTCAGTCTCTATTTTGTTATCAAGATTTTAATTTCCAAAGCTTATTTTTTTGGAATTTTCACTTTTAAAACAATGATCTTGTTTCATGGATTGTAATTATCTCATGCCTCTGCTGATCTGTTTTCTCCAGGTTGCTTTTTCTTTTTGTTTGTTTGATCTCTATTTGGCATATTAGAGGATTTTTTCAGATGTCATGTAGTCCTTGGTTTTAGATTCTTATTTGGGGATGAAAAAGGTGAATGACAGCTTAGAATATTTAGGTGGGAACTCCTCATGTAAATATCCTTAGGATTTTCCTCTTCTGCTGGCAATATTCCCCATAGAGGATTCTTGCAGTCTCCTACATGACAGGAAAGGACTGGCTGCAAGCATTCCTAGAGCTCAGTGGTAGAAGATGGCTGAGAAGCTTCTCAGCATTTAGCTATTTTCAGGACAGTACTGTTTCTCGAATATAGTACCCACGCCCTCAACTGCACTAGTCAATTTACAGTCCAGAGACTTTCTGTTCTACCCTTTCCAGAGATTAACTTCTGGATTTTTTTCTGGGGGTGGGAAGGAGATGAGTAGGCATTGGGGAGGATCTGTTTCTCACCCAGCTTTTACTCAGCCCTCCTTATTTCAGTGCTACTATCCATCCCCAGTTCTGTAGTATAATCAGATTACTTTTCAGCTCTCCCCACTTTGTTTTAGGATTTATCTTTTTAGTTCTAACTTAGTTTCCATTCATCTGTTTGCTTTCTAATACCTAAAACTGGTATTGCTATTCCCTCCCTTCTCCTCCCTGTCTTATGGATTAGTGTCTTTAAAAAAAGATCTCTTTACTGCAGTTTTAGTGGATTATAGGGAGAAAGTAAAATCCTGTATGTATGTTCAGTGTACCATCTTAATCTAGAAATTATCAGACTTACATTAATAAGGACTATTAAGGACTATTTTGGTTGCAAATAATAGAAACCCAATTCATACAAGCATAGGGGGAAAGGTTATTGGCTCCAGAAGCTGGAAAGTGTAGCTCACAGGACTGAAAGAACAGCATGAACCAGGACCTTAAGTTTTGGAACCAGAACTTGGTATCACTAGGACACATATGAGCTGTGAGTATGTGTGTATCTATGAGCAAGTCTGTCTCAGGAGTGCATGGTTTTATTTTGTAGTCAGATTCTTACCCCATGTTTTTATATCCTCAAGAGAGCCTCTTTTTCCCTATATCTAAATAAAAATATGAGGAAAGGATTCTTACTGTTCTGGCTTTGGTCACATGACCAAATCCAGATGGAATGAAAAAGGAATTTCCTAGAGGAAAGGGGGTACTTTTACCTTAACAAGGGGAGTAAGATGGTATAGCATAGACAAAAAAATAATAGCTACCATAGTCCCCTGTTGATGGGCTTTCCAGATTTTCAGTGTTACAAATAATGATACTTGATAGCTATAGTATAAATTCCTACAAGTGAAATTCATGGATCATTGTATTGTTAATGTTGACAAATGTTGTAAGATTGAACATGAAAAAACTGATATGAGTGTACATTTCCACCAGCTGTTGGAGAGTCTTTCTCCCTATACCCTTGACAAATTGGCTGTTAGTAACCTTTGAATGCCCTTTTCTAGTCTAATAGGTGAGAGTGGTATCTCATTGTTTTAATTTGTATTTTTTAAATTATTTTTTTAAAGTTTAACATCTCAAATGTTTTTGACCATTTGTATTTCTTTTAATATGAACTGCTTTTATTATTATTTTTCAAATTTTCTTTTGGCTTATTGGCCTTTTCCTTGTTTATCTTTTTCCTTTTTTTACTCATTTATTTTTAAAAGTCTTTGCTTATTAAATAAATCTCTTTGTTTTAATTTTTTATTGTGATAGAAAATATATATAATATAAAATTTACCATTTTAAGCATTTTTTAAAAATCTTCACCTGAGGATATGTTTTTATTGATTTTTAGGGAGAGAAGGAAGGGGGGGGTAGAGAGAGAGACATTGATCTGTTGCCTCTTGCATGTGCCTGACTGGGAATCGAACCCACAACCTTTTGGGGGTGGGATTACACTCCAAGCACCTGGCCAGGGCCCATTTCAAGCATTTTTATTATTATTATTATTATTTTTTTTTTGTTAATCCTCACCCAAGGATATTTTTCCATTGATTTTTAGACAGAAGGGAGGGAGGGTGGGAGGGAGAAAGAGAAAAACATCAATGTGAGAGAGACACATCAATTGGTTGCCTCCTGCACAATTGAACCAGCAACCCAGTTACATGTTCTTGACTAGGAATCGAACCTGGGACCCTTCGATCCGTAGGCCGATGTTCTAACTGCTGAACCAAACTGGCCAAGGCTAAGCATTTTTAAATGTAAAGTTCAGTGGCATTAAATACATTCACACTATTGTACAGCCATCACTACTGTTATCCAGAACTTTTTCATCATCTCATATTGAATATTTGTACCCTCTAAACACTAACTTCTCATTCTTCATCCCCCTTGGTCCCTGGTAACCACTGTTCTACTTCTTGTCTCTATGAATTTGACTACTCTAGGTACCTCGTATAAGTGGAAGCATGCAATGTGTGTCTTTTGTGTCTGATTTATTTCACTTAGCATAGTGTCTCCCAGGTGTAGTCCTTTGTTTTCATATATAGTTTGGCACCTTGTCGAATCCTGTCTTTTAATAATCGATGGTAATATTTTAAGCTGCTTGCCTACTTGCCTTATTTCTTTTTCTTTTCTTTTTTTTAACTTATTTCATTTCCATTTATTTTATCTACCTCTAGTATCTCGGAAAAGGAAAGCAAAGAACTGGGAAGATGAAGACTTTTATGATAGTGATGATGACACATTTCTTGATCGGACTGGCCTGGTTGAGAAGAAGCGTCTGAAGCGAATGAAGAAGGCTGGGAAGATTGATGAGAAGCCAGAGACCTTTGAATCATTGGCAAGTTTTATTTATAGAAGAAGCTGTGCTAGTTTAATTTTTTAAATAAAATAATGTATTATTTAAAACTTTTTTTATAATTATAAATTTTAAAGCAATAGCATTAAAATCTGGTATTGAAGTATAACTTTTGTGATCTGCAAGTTTGATGGTTACAAACAACTAGTTTTATGCAAGTTGGGAAAAAGTTTGGCTTGCTGCTGGTCTCTATCCACCTCTAGGTGAATATTGGTCCATTAGTGAGCATTCTTTGAATATGATGCCCCCCCCAAAAAAAAGAAAGGAAAAATTCCAAATTGGGACATTCTGAAGTGAAATTGACTTTAGGCTTCTGGCAGTCAAAAATCATGAAAGGAATTTGAGGAGTTTAGTTTGATAATAGTCTTAAACTGTGTATCCTTCATGAAATTATCATAAGGTAGCAGGTGTTTTCACTATATTAAGTAGTATTCAGAGCTTAAAACATTACCCAGCATCTATTCTTTTGCTTTATCATTGAAAACAAATACCTTGAGCTTTTTCTTTTTTTTTTTTTAATCCTCACCCGAGGACATTTTTCCATTTTTTGTTCAGATAGAGTAGCAGAGAGAGAGGAAGAGAGACAGAGAGAGAGAAACATCGACGTGAAAGGGACACATGGAGTGGCTGCCTCCCGCACGACCAACCAGGGCCGGGGACAAACTGCAACCGAGGTACGTGCCCCTAGCGGGAACCGAACCCAGGTCTCTCTGGACCGTAGGTCGATGCTCTAACCGCTGAGCCAAATTGGCCAGGGCGAGCTTTTTCTTTTGAGTAAAATAAAGTTCTCTACATTTATTGTTTAATTCTGAGTTCTTTAATTCAGAAATTGATTCAGTTAGAATTAAACAAATGAAAAATGTTAATTCCATAAGGAACAGATTTAACTGGACTTTGAATTAATCCTCTTTAAACTTATAACAATAGTGAAAACAACAGGAGAAAGCTACCATATTTTGAAAGAAGAAAAACATTTGCTAACCCTGTTCCTTTGAGCATTACAGGTTGCAAAGTTAAATGATGCTGAAAAGGAACTCTCTGACATTTCTGAGAGGCTGAAAGCCTCAAGTAAAGGTAAGGCAATAACTTATTAAAGAAATATTTATTGAGCACCAACCATATGTAGTGCACTATGCTAGGCACTGGGCTACATTGGTTAATAAGATATATCAAACAGAATATGGAGCCTTTCTAAGGAGCAACATAGCACTTTGGAACTAGAAAGAACGTTATAAGTTATTTGGTGTAACCTCTTTATTTAATAGATAAGGGTCTGAAGCCCATTGTGGGAAGGTGACGTCCCGCAGTCTCCCAGCTATAACCTTTCTTTTTATTCCTAATATCAATAATGTCCTTTGTCCAGCTCTGTGTTAGTGAATTTTCTATGGAAACTTTGTTGAATTCTAAAACATTTGCAACCATCTTTCTAAACATGTATTATCCCTTTCCTGACAGCTCTATCAGAGTCACCGTCTCAGGACTCTTTAGATGCATTCATGTCGGAAATGAAATCAGGGAGTGCATTAGATGGTGTGTCCCGGAAGAAACTTCACCTGAGAACTTTTGAACTGAGGAAAGAACAACAGAGACTTAAAGGGTTGATAAAAATTGTAAAGCCAGCAGAGATTCCAGAACTAAAAAAGTAAGTCTCAGTTATACTTGGAATTTCATTAAAAATTTTTTTCTATGCAATCATTATTTATTTGTGTTTTTAAATTTTGATTTAAAAATTTTTTAAATTACAGTTGATATGTAATATTATATTAGTTTCAGGTGTACAACATAGTGATTAGACATTTATATAGTTTATGAAGTGATCACTGTGATATGTACTTGGAATTTTAAATAAACATGTTTGCATAGATAACATTTTAAATTATATTTTTATCTTTTTAGATAATCATTGTTGAATAGAAATAGAATATAAGAAACCCTTTAAAGCACAGAAGGCAATGGTTTCATAAAGTAACTAAAAACCCATTTCATTTATGACATATAGATACAAATTTTTAGAGAAAACTATTAATACCTGTTTCAATGGAAGGCTCTGAATTTTATACTTCATCTTTTAGTGCAGAGTAAACTTTTTAAAAGAGCAAGATGTGAAAAAGGGTAATTTTCCTAATGTGTAAAGACTAATGAATGATAAGTAGATAACCATCCACCCAAGAGAAAAATGGGCAAAGGATGTCAACTGATAGGCCACTGAAAAAGAAATACAAATAGCTCTTAACTACATAAAAAGATGCTCAACCTTGCTCATGATAAGAGAAATAAAAATACTATAACATAATACCATTTTTATTTATTATTTTAAAACCACAGATGAAAAATATGAATGTGGAGTGCTATTTAAAATTTTTTTTCTAAATTAAATTTATATAAGTTTCAAGCGTACAATTCTCTTACACATCATCTGTTTATTGCATGGTGTGATCATGCAGATTGGACATTTTTTGCATTTATCTTCAGATAGAGCGAGAGGGAGAGAGGGAGGAAGAGAGAGAGAGAAACATCAACGTGAGAGAGACACATCGACTGGTTGCCACCCGCACAACCCCAACCGGGGCCGGGACAAACTGCAACCAAGGTACATGCCTGCCCTTAGCAGGAACCGAACCCAGGTCTCTCCTGTCCGCGGGCCGACGCTCTAACCGCTGAGCCAAACCGGCTAGGGCAATTTTTTGTTAATCCTCACCTGAGGATATTTTTCCATTGATTTTTTTTTTTTTTTTTTTTTAGATAGAGTGGAAGGGAGGGAGAAAGGGAGAGAGAGAGAGAGACACATCGATTGGTCGCCGCCTGAACGACCCCGACCAGGGCCGGGGATTGAACCTGTAACTCAGATATGTGCTGTTGGTGGGGAATTGAACTTTCCACCCTTGGGTCCGTGGACCAAAGCTCTGACTGCTGATCCAAACCAGCCAGGGCCAGATTGTCTTTTTTTTTTTTTTTTTTATCCTCACCCGAGGACATTTTTGCATTTTTCTTCAGATAGAGAAGGAGGAAGAGAGAGAGAGAAACATCGACATGAGAGAGACACAATGAGTGGCTGCCACCCACATGACCCCAACCGGGGCCGGGGACGAACTGCAACCGAGGTACGTGCCCTTAGCAGGAACCGAACCCAGGTCTCTCTGGACCGCAGACCGACGTTCTAACCGCTGAGCCAAACCGGCCAGGGTGCCAGATTGTCATTTTAACGCCTGTATCTCTCATTCCTAAGATCCAGCTGACAACTGTTCAATAAAAAATAAAAAGGGTAATTTCTTCCTTTATAAAAAGAGAAAGCATAATCCCCTGAAGTTGATTCTGTTGTGAACTTTGATTTTTTAGATTATTGGAAGAGATTAACCCAAATCCATTTGCAGATATCAAGAAGATTTTTTAGTAATTTGTAAATAAGATTTTGAGACTATTTTTTCCCAGAGTTGTCTAGTGTGTGTGTCTGTATGTGTGTATGTGTGTGTGTGTGTGTGTGTGTGTGTGTGTGTGAGAGAGAGAGAGAGAGAGAGAGAGAGAGAGATATCCAATCTTTTTTTTTCCTTTTTATAGAATTTATTGGGGTGACACTGGTTAACAAAAATACACAGATTTCAGGTGCACAATTCTACAACACATCATCTGTACACCATATTGTGTGTTCACCACCCCAAGTCAAGTTTTTGTCCCAATTTTCAACTTGACAGTATTTTTAAAATATTTATTCTATGAGGTCTCAACAAATATTGAAAATGTTGAATTTTCCCTAGTCGGTGTGGCTCAGTGGATTGGGCATCAGTCCCATGGACTGAGAGATCCTTGTTCCATTCCTGGTCAGGGCACATGCTTGGGTTGTGGCTCAATCCCCAGTAGGGGGCGTGCAGGAGGCAGCCAATCAGTGTTTCTCACATCGATGTTTCTATCTCTTCATTCCTCTCTCTCTAAATAAAAACATATTTTTTTAAAAAAAAGAAAATAGCCCTGGCCGGTTTGGCTCAGCGGTTAGAGCGTCAGCCTGTGATCCAGAGAGACCCGGGTTCGGTTCCCGCTAAGGGCACGTACCTCGGTTGCAGTTTTGTCCCCAGCCCTGGTTGGGTTGTGCAGGAGGCAGCCGCTCGATGTGTCCCTTTCACGTCGATGTTTCTCTCTCTCTCTCTCTCTTCCTCTCTCTCCCTCCCACTCTATCTGAACAAAAAATGGAAAAATGTCCTCAGGTGAGGATTAAAAAAAAAAGAAAAGAAAATGTGGAGTTGGTTGTTTTAGAAATAAGCAACCTCTAATGAGCAGAAACCAGGTGGGCATCTCAAAAAGTGGTATTGCCTGGGTGGGTTCACTCACAAAGGTAGTTATACTATAGAAAGTTTCTTGTTTCCTAGATCTGTGTTGTCTAGTCAGCACTCAATAGTCACATGTGATATTTATTTATTTTTTTTATCCTCACCCGAGGACATTTTTTCATTTTTTGTTCAGATAGAGTGGGAGGGAGAGAGAGGAAGAGAGAGAGAGAGAGAGAAACATCGACGTGAAAGGGACACATCGAGTGGCTGCCACCCGCATGACCAACCAGGGCCGGGACAAACTGCAACCGAGGTACATGCCCTTAGCGGGAACCGAACGCTCTAACCGCTCAGCCAAACCGGCCAGGGCTCATGTGATATTTAAATAAGATTCAAAATTCATTTCCTCAGTCACACTAAGCACATTTCATGTGCTCAATAGCCACATGTGACTCGTGGCTATTATCGGACAGCGCAGATATAGAACATCTCCATCAATGCAGAAAGTTCTGATTTAACATTGCTGCAGTAGCTTGTCAGCCTTTATTCAGGCCCTCACCCCTGAGTACAAAACCTACACTTGATGCTGGGAGCATTGCATAGATGAGTATCTGGATATTGAGAGGCACCTCTTCTTACAGAGATGTAGAGGGAAAATGTTTGTGGAGCCCTTGATCATCTGTACATAAATTTTATCCTCAAATTACTAACAGATTTGTTCAAATATTTGTGTGTCATTTGGATATTTAATACAGTAATTCATAGGTCAGTTCCCAAAGTTCTTCTTCACCCAAATGACTTGAGTTACCTTACCGAGAGTGAGATGGTAGGTTTTACTAGAGTTAGACTTCCTGGGTTTCATTCTCATCTCCATCCATTACTTTTTGGGCATTTGAGGCAAATTATGTAACTTCTTTGATTTTTGCTTTCCTCACTGTAAATTAGAAGTAGTGATGTTGCAAAGATGAAATGAATAGTAGTTAACAACGTGCTGGCATATATGTACTGTGGTCATCATTGCCATAATTTTTACTATTTAACACCTAGCAACTGTTTGTAATATTTTTGTGGAAAAAAGGTAAAAACTCAGGAGGCATAGTCTAGGGTAAACAAATTAACGGTGACTTTTAATTACAACTCTAATTCTTTAACTTGATAGGTCACCTCTTCCAGGTGTTCTGAGCTGGAAGACATATATAAGATTTCTCCAGAGCCTCCCCTCCTGCTGCCTGTGTGTCTGCCTAGTTGATCCTCCCTTTTCTACTTTAGACAGTGGCTTTCAGATACTGTGTATCTTCCCCCTCCTCTTATCGCTTGAGTGTTGAACTTCCAAACTTTCTTTCTAATACTTTACCATCTCCTTTGGGCATCTTTGCACCTCCTCCAGGCCAGTCAAGCTAATTAACGGAGCTGCAAAATAACTGTGCTGCTCTTGCCTTTGTCTTCCTATGTCAGCACCTTTCTAAGGCTTCTGGGGCAAGGCTGTGAAGCATAATGATTTGGCAAAGGGTCTTTAAGGCCAGGCAGGCAGGATTCTTCTGGTGGCCTCAGTCAGGCAACGAGTCTATCTCTGGTAGAGAGAAAGGGCGTGAGACTAGGCCCAAGAGTGCCACTGAAAGGGTAAGACTTAGGTGAAAGAAGACAATAGTGGCAAATGGGGCTTCAGGGCAGAGCAGGGTAGTCAGTTTCTTGTATGGGTCGGGTCACTGTAAGTCAGGAGCGCCCATGCTGTTCTGATATTTCACAGTGCAGGGCCGTGCTGTGGTCAGTGTGAAGGAAGTGGAGGGCTTTCTCCTCATGCTATCTTGTCATATCTTGCCATTCTTTTATTTTTTTGGCTCTGTTTTTTTTTCCTTCTTCTAATTTCTACAATCTATTTTGCCCTTCCTCATCTTTACCCTAGTGGACTTAGCTTTTATAACTTTGCTTAGCCGATGAGAACATTGACAAACTCATCATTATAGGGTCTCTTATGTTTTTGTCATTACTCACTACACAGAGTATCCTGCCTCCTACACACACACACACACACACACACACACACACACACACACACAAACTTTTTTTAAAAACTTTTGTGCTCATAGCTGTTGTGTGGTTATAAGTGTGGACTCCAGGTAAGTAAGGCACTTTGAGTCCTCTTCAGATTTTGGTGAAAATAGGGCTTTACACCATGGATCTATCTCCTGCCACTTAGTGGGGATGGGGTCATCTTACATATTGCCAGTGACCTTAGTTTCTGTCAGCATCATTTTATGAATGTGAAATCATGTAGCATGGTATAAATTACTAGACTAAGGTAGGAGCTTCATCTTGCTCTTAATATCTCTATGTCTGTGATGATCCATAGCGTCATTTCAGACTCTGCAGGCCTGAATACCTCTTTCATATTGATGTATGCTTAGATATTCGTTTTGTGGAAATTTTTGTTTTGCTAAAATTTTTTTGTTGGTGTCATGATGTTTTTAGATATATTCTTGGCCTCACTGGAATAGAGTTGTATAATTATTCTTTTTTCCTAGGACTGAAAGTCACACTTTAGAAGCTGAAAACAAAGCTAAAAAGCTTACATTGCCTCTCTTTGGTGCCATGAAAGGAGGAAGCAAATTCAAATTAAAAACTGGGACAGTGGGGGTAAGTTGTGGTTCAAGGTGTTAAACGTCTAGCTTTTGAGTGATCTGAGCTAATGTTTCCCTTTTCTTTTCAAAGCTCAAATGACTCATTCCATAGTATGAGTCATTTTTTTCACAGCAATGTGAAAAAGGGCTGTGGGCTTGGTGTGATCACATCTTTTCCAGGTCTTGGTTTTTAGATTTTTCTCTTCAGTTTAGGGTTATCAGGAATTAATGGGGGGAAAAAAAAAGACCAAAAATGAAAAATAATAAAAAATGAAAGAAAAGTAACAAAAAAAGAATGAATAGAGTGATGCCAATCATTTTGCATGTAACTGATTTATAAATTAGAATACCAGTTGAATTGATTCGTGATGAATGTTACATTTAAGAAAGGGTCCCCTGCATTAAATGCTTCTCTCTTGGTGTATAGATGTTGTAATGCTCAGACTCAACAATTCTGGAGGCTAGAAGTCCAAGAACAAGGTGCCAGCAGGGTTGGTTTCCTCTGAGGCCTCTTTCCTTGGCTTATAGATGGCTGCCCTCTTGCTGCCTTTTTTTTTTTTATTCCTCACCCGGGGATATTTTTCTGTTTATCATCAGATAGAATGGGAAGGAGGGAGAGAGAGAGAGAGAGAGAGAGAGAGAGAGAGAGAGAGAGACAGAGAGACAGAGAGACAGAGAGAAACACCGATGTGATAGAGCCACATTGACTAGTTGCCTCCCACACAATCTGACCAGGGCTGGGGATGAACCGCAACTGAGGTACATGCCCTTGACCAGAATCGAACCCTCGACTCATTGGTCCTTGGGCCGACGCTCTTAACTGCTGAGCCAAACCTACCAGGGCTCTTGGTGCCTCTTTACATCGTCATCCTTGTGTGCATTTGTACCCCTCTTCTTATAAGGGGGTACATATTGGATTAGGACCCTATCCTAACAGCCTTATTTTTACTTAGATGCCTTTTAAATATCTTATCTCCAAATATAGTTACATTCTGAGGTACTGGGTATTGAGACTTCAACATATAAATCTTGGGGGTACCTAAATCAGCCAATACCTTGAATTAGGAAAAACTGCCCTCTGGTGGCAGAGGTCTGAAGTCTCAGCCATATATTCTGAGTGAGTATGTGGTTTACCTGAGATGGAAGCTTTTCTGTGGTGTGTGTGTGTTGGGGATACTTATGCTTTATTAGAAGAAAAACTCTTTACTAAAGCTCTTTTTAGATGATTACTGAAATAAATCCTGTTTAGAACATGGTATACCCAACATATACTGTGATACCTTCTCACTATTCCTTAAGCTGTGATCAACTTTTTCTAATAGTTTTATTAAAAGGTCTTGCCCTGGCCCAGTGTCCCAGTTGGTTGGAGCATTGTCCCATACACCAAAAGGTTGCAGGTTCAATTCCTGGTCAGGGCATATACCTTGGTTGCAGGTTTGATCCCTGGTTGGGGCGCATATAGGAGGCAACCGATTGATGTTTCTCTTACGTTGATGTGTTTCTCTCTCTCTAAGATAGACAGATAGATAGATATATATATGATCTTGACTAGAATAGTTGGCTGTTGGCCTTATTCTTCAAGAAATGTCTTCCTTTTTCTCAGGATCTATTTTACTTACATGTCTTATTTTCTTGAAATTGTGTTCCATCTAAAATGAAAACATTGTGCAAATGATTTATTTCTTAGAAATGTGTGCCTGATTTACTCTCTAGAAGGTTTTGTAATGATTAAGATCCTTTAACATCATGAGGGGGTGACAGGACAGAATTCCTGTAGCTGATATTCACCTGGAATAAATGTTTTAGTTCCTTACATGCTGTTTCCAGTATTTTGTACTTAATATTCTTTTGACCCTGGAAACTAATAAAGATACTTGTTAAGGGTCCATAGATGGATAAAATTTCACATAAAAGTCCTACTTCCATCAAACTTCTGCAGTGTTTATCAACATATAGAGGTTAAACATTCTACACATTTAGCTTAACCCCCTGGAAGAGATTTTTTTCTCATTATGTAGAACAATTTGTTCAGGGTCTTGTTTCCCTTACAGAAGTTACCCCCCAAGCGTCCTGAACTCCCTCCAGCTCTAATGAGAATGAAGGATGAGCCTGAAGTAGAAGAGGAGGAAGAAGAGGAAGAGGAAGAGGAGAAAGCAAAGGAAGATGAGGAAAAGAACAAACTGGAGGCTGGAAGCAGTAGGTTACAGCAGGAGAGAGGGCCGGAAGAAGTAGTGCAGGAAATGAGTCCTCCCACAGATCTCACATATTCTAAAGAAACAAAACAGCACGGTAAGGTATTTCTTTCTTTATAGAATGCGTTTGCATTTATTGTGGATAGCTTTGAAAAAGAAAAGCCGTGCTCACTTCGGCAGCACATATACTAAAATTGGAACGATACAGAGAAGATTAGCATGGCCCTTGCGCAAGGATGACACGCAAATTCGTGAAGAAAAAAAAGAAAAAGAAAAGCCAGTTCTTGCCTGTGCATCTTTTGACTTTTGAAATACTGTGATTTGTGATATGTGATCCAGCTGACTCTACGGAAACATACTTTCTTTAACTGCCATTTTTTATCCTCATTGCAAAATAAGGGCAGGTATTTTCAGTCTGTTCCAGAATTATGGAAAATTGAAAGCTATGGAATCTGAAACTCCAGCTATTATGGTCAGTCCTGAGCTGTTGCCACTGTTTGATTGGATGGCACTGGAATATGGAAGATAATGAGGCCTGATCGGGTGGTCTCAGGATAAGCCTCCCCTTACTCATGTTTTCCCCCATCCTAAAGCAGATGCTAAGTATAATTGTCCCCACTGGACACACTTCTCAGGACGTATCATGACATTCATTTGTTTGTCCATGGTGGCTAGCAGAGAACCTCACATATAGTATTTACTCACCACAGCAAAGGTTTGATGGAAAAGGGAATTGATTGGTTTTTTAATATATTTTCTTCTGATTGTAAAAGGCATATGCTGAGTTAGAAACTAAATCATACATAAAAGTCCAAAGAAGAAAAGAGAAATCTTCCATGATCCCATCCTGAAAGATGATTATTTATCTTTTTAGTATCCTCTTATCCCTTGTCAACTGCTGGGGTTATTTTCCTACAGGTTGGCCGAATTGCTTAGCAAGATTAAGTCTGCACAGAAAATAGGGAGTAAGAGAGGAAAACAACAACAATTGGCATTAAATGTGTGTGGGAATGTATGCATGTCTTCTTCCAAAACAAACCAGGCTTGTCTGCATAAAACACCAGGCCTAGTATATAGACCTTCTCTTGAATTACCTTCAGCAGTTAAAAAAGTTACCATTTCCACCCTGGCCGGTTTGGCTCAGCGGTTAGAGCGTCGGCCTGCGGTCCAGAGAGACCCGGGTTCGGTTCCCGCTAAGGGCATATACCTCGGTTGCAGTTTGTCCCCGGCCCTGGTTGGTTGTGCGGGTGGCAGCCACTCGATGTGTCCCTTTCACGTCGTTGTTTCTCTCTCTCTCTTTTTTTCTCTCCCTCCCACTCTATCTGAACAAAAAATGAAAAAATGTCCTTGGGTGAGGATAAAAAAAAAAAAAAAGTTACCATTTCCTTCTCTGAGAGAGGTAAATCTTTTGTTTTTTGCATTCTCCATTGTTTAGTTACTGGCAAAATGCTTGGCCTTTTCAAGAAAGATACTTATGCATACTTTTCTGCGTCTGGTCTTTGATCCATTCTTTTTAATCCATACTGCAAAAAGGGGAGTAGTTAGTATTGTATTTTTTTGTTTAAGGGACCAAATCAAATATGTGTGTGTAAAAACAGCAGACTTTAAAATTTGGTTTATAAGATACATTAATTAGTAAATCTGTAGCTGATTAGGATTCCTTCAGGTGTTTTTGTTTGTTTGTTTTACAACATTGGGATCATATTGTACATGCTATTTTGTAACCTTTATTTATTTTAATGTTTTTTATTGATTTTTTTAGAGAAAGAGGAGGGAGAGAGAGAGAAACAGATGTGAGAGAGAAACATTGATCAGCCGCCTCCTGCATGGCCCCTACTGGGGATCAAGCCTGCAACTGGGGCATGTGCCCTGACTGGGAATTGAACCGGGACCTCTCAGTCTACGGGACAACACTCAATCCACTGAGCCACACAGGCTGGGCTGTAACCTATTTATTTTTTCCTTTATTGATTTTAGAGAGAGGAAAGGAGAGGGAGAGAGAGATAGAAACATCGATGAGAGAGACCATCAACTGGCCACCTCCTACATGCCCCTCACTGAGGATTTGGCCCACAACCTGGGCATGTGCCCTGATCGGGAATTGAACTGGCAACCTCTTGGTGCATGGGTCGACGCTCAACCACTGAGCCACACTGGCTGGGCATATTTTTTATGTTTTAAAATACTCTTTTAAAATGTGGTTTAAAAAGGGACATAATGGTCCATTACATGCATATGCTATAACTTATTTAATCAACTCCCTGTTGTTAGACTTGTTATTTGTTAATTTTGGCTATTTTATTTAATATTTTTTTATTGATTTTTAGAGAGAGAGGAAGGAGAAGGAGAGAGAGAGAAACATTTATGTGAGAGTAAAACATTGATCAGCTGCCTCCTGCACACCCCTAACCAGGGATCGAGTCTGCAACTTGGGCATGTACTCAGATCGGGAATCAAACTGGCAATCTTTTGGTGTGTGGGATGACACTCAGACAACTGATCCACACCAGCCAGGATGTTAATTTTGGCTATTTTCAACATACTTGTATATAATAAATCTTGGTGCTCTGATTATTTTCTTTGAATATGTTCCTGGGAGTAGAATTTGTAGGAATATGTACATTTCAAGGAATATGTACATTAAAAAAAAATTTTTTTTTTATCCTCACCAGAGGACATTTTTGCATTTATCTTCAGATAGAGCGGGAGGGAAAGAGGGAGGAAGAGAGAGAGAGAGAAACATCGATGTGAGAGAGACACATCGACTGGTTGCCACCCACACGATCCCAGCAGGGGCCAGGGACAAACTGCAACCAAGGTTCATGCCCTTAGCGTGAACCAAACCTGGGTCTCTCTTGTCCGTGGGCCGACGTTCTAACTGCTGAGCCAGACCAGCCAGGGCTTAAATTTTTTTTTTATCGTCACCCGAGGATATATTTTTTCTGTTTATCTTCAGACAGAGTGGAAAGGAGGGCGAGAGAGAGAGAGAGAGAGAGAGAGAGAGAGAGAGAGAGAGAGAGAGAGAGAGAGAGATACATCGATGTGAGAGGGACTGGTTGCCTCCCGCATGACCCCAACCAGGGCCGGGATGAACCACAACCAAGGTACATGCCCTTGACCGGAATCAAACCCACAACTCACTGGTCTGTGGGCTGATGCTCTAACCACTGAGCAAAACCGGCCAGGGCAGGAATATGTACATTTTTAAGGCTTGGATAAGTATTACTAAAAGTTTCATCTCAGAGGTGGTCAGTTTTTAAAGTTGAAAATTGGTGATTCTCTGTTAGACACATGGAGGCACATTTATTGAAAATTTAGTTTTAGTTGAAGCTCATGATAGTAAAACTGGATGATTGTGTATGTACTTAGCTTTTCTTGCTTCTGTTTTTGTTTTCCTGGTTCCACACTATGAATTAAATAACAGTATGCTTTTGTTCTGCTTTTTATAGAAAACAGGTCTCAACTCAGGCAAGTGGAACAGAATAAAGATGATCAAGAGATTAATGAAACAGCTGCATCATGTGAGGAACCCTCAGGTAAGTAGCACAGCCAACTCCATTGCTGCTCACCACACAAGCAGCCACCTGGTGTCCTAGAGGAGGGGTGGCAGCTGACCTGAAGCAGCACAGAGAATGGCTTTTAAGACACTGGGTAGATACTGCCACTGGGGCCCCCTCAGGAGAATTGGAATATATGAGAGGTTTATGTTTGATGCCATCCTACCATCCCATTTGCCTTTATTTACTCCTGTGGCCATGCAAAGCCCTCCACAGTTTTACATATCCCAGAGTTGAATATGTGCCTGTCGTGGGAGTGATTCCAGTACTATTAAAAGAAATTGGTTGAGGGATTCCAAAATGGTGGCAGAGTGAATAGAAGCTACACAGACCATCTCCCAGGACAAAACTGGAATTACAACTAAAATAAAGACAAATTGTAAGGAAAAAGCAACAGAAAAGCAGCTGGAGAGGACCCATATAACCAAAGACAGGAAAAAAGGACACTGAATCGAGCCTGTTAGGATCTGTGGAGGCGCGAGAGGGCGGGCTGGGAGCCCACGGACAGCAGCTGTTTTAGCTGTGAGCAATTCTCTCAGGGTTAAAATCCCAAGCCAACTCCACAGCGCAGAGGGCTGGGACAGAGGACTAAATTAGCTACAGCCACTCATCTTGGGCTCTAGCAGAGGGAGGGCAGACTGGTCTGGAACTGTGTGGCGAGACTTGGGATTTGGAGGGCACTGGGAGATTTTTGCTGAATCACTCCCTCACAGGACAGTAGACATCTTACTCAAGGATCCCCTTCCCAGAGCCCCAGGGAGAAGCAACAGCCCCTCCCTCAGAAATTTAACACCACCCAGCTGGGCCAGAGAAATGCAAATTGAGGCTCATTAACAGCCAGCATCTGCCCCCACCCTCTGGAAATCCTCTTACCCTGAACACCTGAGAGAGTTTTTCATTCACTGAGGGCTACAACCCAAAGCTTATCAGGTAACTGAGACTAATAGCCTCCAGGCAGAAAGCTAGAGGATAACTGAATCTTTCCTGGGCTTGCAAATCTACCCAGGAAAGTAAGACTTGACAGTGGTGTTTAACGTGGGTCCTCCCAAATTCAGTAGAGGGAGCCACAATCAGTGGAACACCAACACCCACAGGGAAAATTTGGCAGGCTCAAAAACCCACTGAGACAGCCAAAGTGGTGAAACAAAGAAACAAATCCCAAATGAAAGAACAAGAGAACTCTTCTGAAGAAGAGATAAATGAAATCAGTTAAGCAAGTTATCAGAGGTAGAGTTTAGAGTGATGATAATAAGGAAGCTCAACAGCATGAGTGAAGAGCTCAATAACATGGGTAAAGATATAGAAACATTGAAAACCAAATAATTGGAAATGAAGAATGACATAGCAGAAAAAAAAATGAAGCTAGACCACCAACTTACACCATGCACAAGAATAAAATCAAAATGGATAAAAGGCTTAAATGTGATTCGTGAATCCATGAAAATCCTAGAAGAGAATGGAGGCAACAAAATTCCAGGCATCCCACGCAGCAGAATTTTCACTGATACAATGCCTAAGGCAAGAGAAACAAAGGAAAAAATGAATACATGGGACTACATCAAACTAAAAAGCTTCTGCACAGCAAAAGAAACAACCACCAAAATGGAAAGGGAACCCACTATATGGGAGAGCATAATTGCCAATGATACATCAGATAAGGGGCTAATTTCCAAAATTATATATATAGGGTACTCATACAACCCAACAAAAGGAAGACAAAGAACCTAATTAAAAAATGGGCAGAGGACCTAAATAGACACCTCTCCAAACAGGACATACAAATGGCCAAAAGACATATGAAAAAATGCTCAACATCACTAATCATCAGAGAGATGCAAATTAAAACAACTATGAGGTATCACCTCACACCTGCCAGAATGGCTGCCATCAACAAATCATCAAACAGCAAGTGCTGGCGAGGGTGTGGAGAAAAGGGGACTCTAGTACACTGCTGGTGCAAATGCAGAGTGGTGCAGCCACTATGGAAAACAATATGGTGTTTCCTTAAAAAATTAAAAATTGATCTGCCATTTGACCCAGAGATCCCACTTCTAGGAATATATCCTAAGAAGCCTGAAACACCAATTAAAAAGAATATATGTAACCCTATGTTCATAGCAGCACTATTTACAATCAGTAAAATCTGGAAACAGCCTAAGTGTCCATCAGTAGATGAGTGGACAAAAAAGCTATGGTACATATACACAATGGAATACTATGCAGCTGTAAGAAAGAAAGATCTCTTATCCTTTGAGATGACATGGAGGGATCTGGAGAGCATTATGCTAAGCTAAATAAGCCAATCAGATAGACACGTACCACATGATCTCACTTATTTGTGGAATATAATGAACAAAATAAGCTGATGAACAAAACAGACCCAGAGACATAGAAAGGAATACGGTTCAGACTGACAAACCTCAGAGGAGGGGGGCAGGGAAGGGAGAAATGGACGAGATAAACCAAAGAACTTATATGCATGTATGCATAACCAATGGACATAGACAACAATGCTGAGGGGGAGGGGGGCCGGGATGGGGAGGAGGGTGTCTAGGAGGGAAAAAGGAGAAACATCTGTAACAAATTCATAAAAATTGAAAAAAAATTTGGTTGAAAGTTTGGCCTATTCAAAGGACTTTTTTTCTGGTTTTCTACTGCTTTTAACTGTTATGGTTAAACTATAGTAAAGTCAGCCCCACATTCCTTCACCTATTCAAATGGTGTGATTATGTTCAAGCTTGTAGAATAGCATTAGGATTTGAAAACAAGGGTTATTAATGAAGGGAAAATTTGCTTAGCAGATAGTCTTTACAATAATAGAAGGAATTTTTGAGAATTTGATTGTTACATGTTTTCTTCAATAAATATAATGCTCTAGTGCTCTCTTAGGAGGATTTTTTTTCTATTTCACTTATTCTGAAATAGCTATTGCCTCTTATTTTTTTTTTTTCCTTTTTCTTAAATTAGCATCAAAGAATGAATATGAGAAAAGCAGAGATGAATTGAAGAAAAAGAAAGCTCCTGGTCCAGGCAAAGTAAGTACTTTAGTCATAATCTTCACTTCTCTGGAAGTAAAAATGAATCCCCTTGTCATGGACCACATCCAGACGAGTGAATCTGTAGGAATTATCTTAGCAGAGTTCCCAACTGCCTTATAACCCTCTTCTGGAAGCCTGGGCTCTATTTATTTTTATTTTTGAGTTTTTACTTTTTGACTTTTCTATTCTTGTCTCCATCTACCCTGCTCTATAACTGCTCACATACCTGTTTTATTAATTTGTGAATCTTTATATTCTAGTATGCCATGCAAAGACATTTGAGTAATATATTCTTATTTTCCTCCTTTTATTACACAAAAGGTAGGATGTAATATACTGCATTCTACATCTTGGTTTTTTTTTTTTTAACCTATCTTGGAAATCATTGTCTATCAGTACACCAAGAGCTTCCTACTGTATGGATGTAGTTTATTTAACCAGTTCCCTGTGGAAGGACACTTGGGTTGTTTCTAGTCTTTTATTATAACAGTGCTGTAAATAACCTTGTATACACATAATTTTGTATGGATATAATAAATTCCCAGAAATGAGATTGCTAGGTTGTATCAGGAGGTCCTTAAGACCACCCTCAGGCAGAGTAACTCACAGGAGGCCTCACAGGACTCAGCTTGCGGTTGTACTCACAGCTGTGATTTACTACAGCAAAAGTATATACCAAGCACAGTCAGAAAAGGAAAGGCACGTGGGGTGAAGCCTGGGAAAACTAGGTACAAGCTTCCAAGGGTCCTTTTCCAGTGGAGTCTCACAGGATGTGTTTAATTCCCCTAACAACGAGTTGTGACAATTTGTGAGATGTTGCTAACCAGGGAAGCTCATTAGAGACTCAGTGCCCAGGGTTTTTATTGAGGACTAAGATCATATAGGTGCATCCCTGCCTGACATGTACCCAGATTCCATTCTCCCAGAAGAAAAGCAGGTGTTCAGCATAAATCACATGAATCACAGTTTAGGCACTATCCTAATGGATAGTGGGAACCCTCCTGAAATCCATGTTCCCAGATGCTAGCTAATGGCCAGCTTGCAAACAGGACTTTCAAAGGGTAGTGATCAGGCTTGCTATGCCAACTTGTTCCTGCACCTAGATCAAAAGGCAAATACCAAATTTCTCTCTTTGGGAAAAAAACTCAGACCTGTGTTAACTGCCCTTTTTAAAAAATAGCACTTCAGCCCTGCAGGTGTGGTTCAGTGGGTTGAGCGTCGTCCCATGGACTGAGGTCCCAGTTCAATTCCAGTCAGGGCACATGCCCAGGTTTCAGGCTCGATCCCCAGTAGGGGGCGTGCAAGAGGCAGCTGATCAATATTTCTCCCTCACATTGATGTTTCTCTCTCTCCCTTCCTCTCTCTCTAAAAACATATCAATAAAAATATATTTTAAAATAGCACTGACTGAAATCAGCTAATTGAGGCTTTACAGAAAAAATAAAATCAAGGTTCAGAGAGAAAATATTCCTCCATATTTTGATTACTTATGTCAAGATCATTAATGGAAGCTATTCTCTCTTAGTTTTTGTTTGCTTAAAAGCATAGGGACAGTAATTCTTAGAGTTACATTTTTTTTTAAATCAAATAACCTATCTTTTCTTTGCAGCTTCCACCAACACTTTCCTCCAAATATCCAGAAGATGACCCAGACTACTGTGTGTGGGTCCCACCTGAAGGTAGATTGTTTTTACTTTTCTTTTCCTCTAAGATTTAGTTATGTATATTTATGAATATATAATATATAGGGCTGGGCAAAGTAGGTTTGCAGTTGTAATACAAATAAATAACACAATAATTAATAAATAGTAATACAAGAATGAACTGTGTGTTGTGTACTCACAACTATAAACCTACTTTTGCCAACCCCTGTGTATTTAAGGTTCAACATAAGAAAGTTACAAGAGTATGTAGTGGAATGCTCTCCCTTCTGGGGGAATGGCAATTGAAAGATCTAAAGAGACACATCAACAAATATAATTTGTAGACTCTAGATCCTTATTCAAACGAACTATTATTAAAAAATTATATAAGCCAGATAATTTTGAATACTAGCTAGATATTTGATTATACTAGGAAATTACTGTTAATTTTTTAAAAGTGTGAATGATCTCGCCCAGCCAGTGTGGCTCAGTGGTTGAGCATTGACCCGTGCACTAAGAGGTTGCTGGTTCGATTCCTGGTCAGGGCACATGCCCAGGTTGTGGGCCACATCCCCATTGAGGGGCATGCAACAGGCAGCCAATTGATGTTCTCACTTATCGATGTTTCTATCTCTTCCTTCTCCCTTCCTTTCTTTAAAATCAATAAAGAAGAAAAAAAATTTTTTTTTAAAGTGTGATCTTATGTTTTTTAGAAAAAGTACTTGCCCTGGCCGGTTTGGCTCAGCGGTTAGAGCGTCGGCCTGCAGTCCAGAGAGACCCGGGTTCGGTTCCCACTAGGGGCACGTACCTCGGTTGCAATTTGTCCCCGGCCCTGGTTGGTCATGTGGGAGGCAGCCACTCGATGTGTCCCTTTCACGTCGATGTTTCTCTCTCTCTCTCTCTCTCTCTCTCTCTCTCTTCCTCTCTCTCCCTCCCACTCTATCTGAACAAAAAATGGAAAAATGTCCTCGGGTGAGGATTAAAAAAAAAAGAGAGAAAGTACTTATCTTCTAGGAATATGTATAGAAATATTCACAGATGGAATGATATCTAGGATTTGCCTTAAAATAATCCAGTGGTGGAAGATGAGGGCAGGTAGGGGAGGAGTAATAGATAAAGCAGGATTTGCCATATATTGATAATTTTTAAAGCTGGGTGATGGGCAGAAGGAGGATCATTATGTTTTTCTCTTTACTGCTGTATTTTCAGTTTTCCTTGAAGTGAAATAAAAAAACTCTTCTGGCTATGCCTCAGCTACTCAGTTTATTTCCTCTAAAGACAATGAAATATCAGTTTATTATGACTTCTTATATATATTATATATAATGCCTACATAAGCAATAACATACATAATATTTCACCACTTTTTTACACAAATGGAAACATATTCTTTCCCCCCCCCCGTAGATGTATTTAAGAGTGTTATCTACCATTCAGATAACTAAATTCATAACAGTAGTAGGCTCTATTATAAAAGACATCAAATGAAACCCACAGCATGCATTTTGTAAACTTATTTCCCAAGTACAAGTAAATACCCAATACAAGTATTTACCTTGATGATAGCACTGCAATTTCAGTTAATTATATTGTGTTAATTGAATTAAGAGTTTAATTAATTCTGGTATTTAAGAGAAGTATATACTAGTCAAAATAAGAAAAGTCAACTTTTTTCTCAACTAGGATATCATAGAAATAAGTTTATTCTTTTAATCAACCATTCTTTTCACACTATACAAAATTTATATTAGAAAATGTTGAACTGTTTTCCAAATAGGGCAGAACGGGATGTGATCTTGGGTTTCCTACAATAAAATATTTTCTAATTATGTCACTTTGAATGTTTATTCATATAAATATTTCTCTTATTCCAGATAAGTCAAACAATGTGATTTGCAAAATTGGAAGCATATTCTATGCCTTGCTGTTTTGTACTTAACACTGTATAGAGACCCTTCCATAGTTATTTATAGATTTCTGTGTGTCTGTGTGTGCTCACACGCATGTGTGGTAGCATAGTTCTTTTTTATGGTATGGATATACCTTTACTTATTTAACCAGTTTCCTCAATGAATATTTGCTGTGTTTCCACTCTTTTGCCGTTACAAACAACTAATAAGTAACCGCTAACATATATAATTTTGCAAGGGTAGAGGTACATGTGTAGGAAAAAAATTCGTAAAAGTTAACATGCTAGATTAGAGGCTATGAACATTTTTGTTTATTTATTTATTTTTAATCATCACCCAAGGATATTTTTCTGTTTATCTTCAGATAGAGTGGGAGGGAGGGGGAGAGGGGGAGGGGGGGAGAGAGAGAGAGAGAGAGAGAGAGAGAGAGAGAGAGAGAGAGAGAGAAACATTGATATAAGACAGACACATCGATTGGTTGCCTCCCACATGAACCCGACCAGGGTCGGGGACTCCAACTGAGGTACATGCCCTTGGCTGGAATTGAACTCCTGACTCATTGGTCCGTCGGCCGACACTCTAACTACTGAACCAAACCGGCCAGGGGAGGCTATGAACATTTTAAAGATGTTATAAATCGTATTCTATAGACATTGTGCCAGTTTACATTCATACATTTATCCTTAAGGCAATATAGAAGATGCTTGTTTCTCCATATGCTCATCACAGGTTGCTTTTTCTGTGGATTGGGTTTCTAATTAATAGAAATTTAAATGACTAGAAATGCTTGCTCTTTTGTCTGCTGGTGTTAGTGTAGAATTGAAAAGAGGGCCATATTTTGAAATTGGATGCAAAAAGTAAAATTTGTATCACAGAAGAAATGTTTATCTGTTTTACTTTTTGGCCCACAGATGTCTTTTCTTTTCCCTCCTGACTTTGGAAAACTGAATGTATTTCTTTCATTCTTTATACCCTGTTGTAGGTCAAAGTGGAGATGGCAGGACCCATCTTAATGACAAGTATGGCTATTGATTACTTCAGAATCCTAAAGGAAGACCTTATGGACCATGTGACATGGGATATTTAGGATAACATATCAAGTTGAATGTCCAGAATGTCAGATGATCATTTGTAAAATCTGGTGACTGGCCTTTTCTTCTATACTGTTGGCTTCCTAAATTTATCTACCCATCTGATTTTCTTGAACTTGGTATTTATATTTAAAAGTGTTTGTGTATGGCCCTGGCTGGTATTGGTCAGTGGTTAGAGCATTGACCCACGCACTGAAGAGTCACGGGTTTGATTCCCAGTCAAGGGCACGTACCTGGGCTGTAGGTTTGATCCCTGGCCCTAGTTACACCTCTTGTGGGAGGCAGCCAATCGCTGTGTTTCTCTTATGTCATTGTCTCTCTTTCTCTCTCTCTCCCTCTCTTTCTGTCCCCATTCCCAATCCCTCCCTTCTATTCTCTCTAAAAATCAATGGAAAAAATATCCTCAGGTGAGGATTAACAACAATAATAAGTGTTTATGTATGTATGTAAAAAAGGAACCATATATTTTGAGAACTAGTAAAGTAAGACATGACTCTGTTAAAATGAGAAGGTGAAGATGTCTCATGTTTGTTTAGGGCCACACGTCTTTCATTAAGTTTCAGGGACTGTACTTTTCCTGAGTGGTAGGATGCTCTGGCAGTTAGGCTCCAGGATTCACTGATGTTGCTTCAAATAGTGATGCAATATGAGGTCATGCCATGGGTGTAACCCTGGGGGACCCTGTCGTTCTCGGAACTAAAAAATAGATGCACAATGGGATCTTCTTACTCCCTTCCACTGTAATCCTCCTGCCAGGTTTGAGAACAGACCCTGACTTATCAGGACCCAGTTCAAGACCATAGCATACCTCACACCAAGTCCTGATAAAAACTCAGCCCTTTGAATGTCCTGGACCCTGACCAATCAGATTAGTTGTTACTTGTGGGAAGGTGCAAATAAAGTCATAGTATGAAAAGCTGGATGTGTCTTGCCCGGTGTGGGGCACCTCACCTCTCTGGAGAGGGGAATAAGTGTTCCTTTGTCTCTAGGAGCATGAAAAAATGCAAGAAGGTGTCTTATCTCACCCCACTCCACCCCCATCATTAATGCCTCACTTCTACAGGAAAGGAAGGTCTAAGCGTGGAAGCAGGCAGAGAGCCTGTGGACTGGACTGCAGGCAAACATGAGCAGGCAGGAGAACTGCTGGTGGCCCAGCAAGAGAGTGGACAAGGATGATGCTTTCTTCACATGGGTCATACGGTCTGCATGAGGTAGGCAAGAAGCAGTTATAAGAAACTTCAGTTACCCTGACAGATGTGGGAAATCTGGTCTGCTGGGAGTGATAAGTCTTTCATTTCTAAAAAAACAATACCAAGATTGGTATCGTGAGAAACTATTATTTTGAACTTCATTTAGACCAACAGGGAAGAATTTGTTGATGATGTAAGAAGTGACAGGAATTTGGGGACAGAGTTACCATGCCATCTTGTATCAAGGCAGTGGACCAAGGTCTAAACCAGATTAGTGGTCTTCAAAGGTGAGACTTTGTACTCAAACAAAATTGTATGTGGGATCCTAATACTTGAACAGGTAAAAATATACCTGCTGTGATGGAAGTGAGGGCATGGAGGTTGGGTCTGCACACACCCACATGCACACATTCTCTCCTCCTCACTCCACCCTCACAATGACCCTGAAGAATCCTAGGGGCTCCATAGAGCACAGTCTGCTTTAGGAAGGCAGATGTCTAAATGTTCTGGGGGAGGTAGATAGACATGGTCCCATGTCTAGAGACGCTGAAGCAAATAGGACTCCACATGCCAAAATAAAATGATACATATGTAACTTGTACAAGTAACATCAGCAGTCGTTGGATTTGATTCAGTAGACCTGCACGTAACTCTTAGCTCCTGTTTACTGAACAGAAGACTTTGGGGACATGACTTACGTTCCCTGGGCCTCAATTCTTTCATGTGTGAAGCAGGATCAGCAATGCTTCTTGCTCTCTAAACCTCAAATTTGCTCTAAGGATCAAATAAGATAATGTGGATGGATGCGCTTTACAGGGCTTTGTAGATACTAGTAGTTGTTATTCATTACCAAAAGGAGACATATCTTGACATCAGAGGAGACCGGGTTAGATCAGTGATTCTCAGCTGTGGCTGCATATTAGAATCCCCTAGGGAAATTTTTCAAGTTTTTCATTCCAATGCTCCCACCTCAGATCATTTAAATCAGAATCTCTGAGGTGATCCCTTCTAAAAGCACTCGAGGTAATTTTTTTGAGTAGCCCATAGTGGAGAACCTCTGTTAATGGCCAAGTATTTTAGGCTTTGCAAGCCATTACAATCTCTGTCGCAACTACTTGACTCTGCTGTTGGAGTACGAACGCCATAGACAATCCACAATCGAGTGAGCGTGGCTGTGTTCCAACAAATATTTATTTATAAGGACAGATGGCAGGCCAGATTTGGCCCGCAGGCCATAGCTGGCCAACCCCTGCTCTAGGCTAATTCTTCAAGGTCTCAGCTGGCTCAAGATGTACCTTACAGGATCTTGAGGAAGTAATGTGTGTCCCCGTTCATGGATATTGGATGTTTTTGTTCAAAAGGCTTATTATCCCCTCCTGAATGACATTGGTCACAGTTTATGGTTACCAGAAATCAAGGTAATTCAGTCTCCTACCTCAGAAACAAAGTAAGATTATTAGCCATTACAAAAAAATGTTGTTACAACAAGAACACAGTAAGTTAACTAAAAGCAAGATGTCCCTGGTCAGTTGTCCTGGACTCCCTAGGAGATCTGTTTCATGCCTGCCTTTTTATTTAAAGAGCAATGAGAAGCCACTGGGGGTGTTAGTGATGGTGAAATGATCAGATCTGGGTTTTTAAAAGAACATTCAAGCTACAGTGTGGAGGAAGGATGGATGTAGGAAGACCAGTTAGAAGTCTGCTGCCAAAGTCTAGTGAGAGCTTATGGCAACCTGTAGTAAGTGGAGATCGAGGTGCAAAGAGGTAAATGGATCTTTAACAATATTTTTAGAAGTAGAATGGCTGAGACTGAGTGAGGGATTGTCTGGGTGTAGAGAGGGAGGAAGGGTGGGGGGTGATTCCTAGGTCACTGGCTGTACACCTGACTAGGGGGTGGGTTCATTGAGATGAGGGATGTTGGAGGAGGATTGAGTGGCGGTGGAGGATATTGTAAGTTTGGTTTTGGACAAGTCAAGCTTGATACCCTTTGAGACAGCTAAGTAAAGGCATCCAGAAAGCAGTTGGATGTAGAGGCCTGGATCTCAGAAGAGGGTTAGAAAACAGTTGTAGTCCTCTACCAGATGAACCTCAGTCAGGGGCACCTGCAGGTGAGGTGAAAGACCAGGTGGCAGGCAGGGATTCTGCAGGCAGACTGCAGTCCTGGACAGCTCGTTTCCATAGCTTTGGCACTGGGAACAAAGTTCTTGCTATAAGTACTCATTTATTGGGGGGCGGGGGTGGGGGGGGTAAAGTAAGTACCACAGTTAGCAGCACTCTGGAGAGAAAAGGTCAGGGGTATGTATTTAACATTAAAACAAGTCTCTTTGATTTAGGACATTTCTAAGGATTTTATACAGTTCCTGGTACATTAAAAATGCTTGTAGAGCCCAGACCGGTTTGGCTCAGTGGTTAGAGCGTCGGCCTGAGGACCAAAGAGTCATGGGTTCACTTGTGGTCAAAGACATGTACCTTGGTTGCGGTTCAGTCCCTGGCCCTGGTCGGGGTTGTGTGGGAGACAACCAATCAATGTGTCTTTCTCACATGGATGTTTCTCTCTCTCTCTCTCTCTCTCTCTCTCTCTCTCTCTCTCTCTCTCGCTTGCTCGCTCTCCTCCTCCCCCCCCCCCCACTCTGTCTGAAGATAAATGGAAAAATATCCTTGGGTGAGGATTAAAAAAAAATGCTTGTTGCCCTGGCCGGTTTGGCTCAGCGGTTGGAGGGTCGGCCTGCGGTCCAGAGAGATCCGGGTTCAGTTCCCGCTAAGGGCATGTACTTCGGTTGCGGTTTGTCCCCGGCCCTGGTTGGTCGTGCGGGTGGCAGCCACTCGATGTGTCACCTTCGCGTCGATGTTTCTCTCTCTCTCCCCTCTTCCCTCCCACTCTATCTGATGATAAATAAAATAAAAAAATATCCTCGAGTGAGGATTCAAAAAAAAATGCTTGTTGAGTGCCTGCTATAAATATTTTCTCTGGAATTGTGCTAATCTAGGACAGGAAGTATGAAGCCCCACCATCTCCTGGTAGCCCAAGCTTTTACCCATTACTAACTTCATTAGAGTTAGCTCTTTTGGGAAATATGACACAATTCCTAACAAACTTTGAAACCGTAAGCCACAGCCTGGGGATCTGTTACTTTACCATTGAAATACTGCCACCTCCCGGATAGGGTGTGACAAGTGACCAACAGCTGTGGCTGGCTTCCTGAGAGTGGGAGCCAGAGGGAAGCCTGCCAGTCCTGTGGCAATCAAAAGCAGGAATCCAAGCCCCTGGGCTGGCTGAATTCCCATGCAGGGTTTGGACCCAACCAGGTTTGATGGTCTGCTGGGAAATGACATAAAACTCTCCTTGACCTTTAGGGGGACAGGTCACAGCATCAAACTGGTATGGTGTCTTCTTGTGACAGGCTGCTTTTTGATCTTGAGATTCTTCACTTGATGTGGGCATTGAGAACAATTTTCAAGACTTCTTCTCTGCAATCTGAACAGTTTTTGTCTTGCTTTGGTTTTAGAGGTTTGGCACAACTATAGTAGGGTGAGAATGAGACTTCCAGTCTATGGGAGACCAGAAGCCTTTCTCTCCCCAGTTAGACCTGGCCTTGGTGATGCAGATTGGAGGACTCAGCATGTGAGGGGACAGTGGTTCCCACTGAGGGTAGCTCCACGGGGACTTCTTCATTCCCCAGGTCAATCTTAACAGTTTCTCTGTGTAGACATGTTAGGATTCATCCCTCTGTATTGCCCACTGCCCTGACCCAAGCTCCCCTCAACTCCTGACTCCACACAGATCTCCCTTCCTCTTGTCTCTGCCTCATCAACCTCTCCTCTACACATCGGAATTAGCCTAAAGTACATCTCTGAGCAGAATCCTCTGTTCTGAAATCTCAAAGGATTTCATTATCCAAAGAATGAGGTCTAAATTATCCATTATCCAAAGAGTGAGGTCTAAATTCACTTGAGGCTTTCAAATCCCTTATCATAGGGTTCCTGTATTTAAAAAAAATTTTTTTATTTCAATTACAATTGACATACAATATTATATTAGTTTCAGGTGGTTGGACAGTATATAACTTACTAAGCAATTACCCCAGTAAATCTAGTACCTATCTGACACCATACATAATTATTACAATATTATTGACTATATTCCCTATGCTGTACTTTACACCTGTAACTACCAATTTGTACTTCTTAATCCCTTCACCTTTTGGGTTCCTGTACTTTTTGATAATCATCACCACCCCCTACCATATGCCCTTGTCCTTTCGTTTCTGCCACCTGACCAGGTGAACCTGATACTCTAATAATAATAGATTATTTGCCCCAAACACAGCTTTTGCTTTTACTTTCTATGTTTTCTATTAATCCTTGATGTATACATGGCCTTAAGCCTTGGTTTCCTTGTCTATTAACTAGAGAAATTAATACCTACCTCATAATATTGTGCTGGAGATTAAATAACTAATATAGCTATAAAACCCTTAACCATGCTTGACACATAAACAGCTCCCCCCAAATATAGTTATTATAATAGTAGGTGTGGTCTTCCTTGCTCATGTCTGCTAGGTAAGGCCCTACTCATTTTTCAAAGTCCATCTTGAGTGACTCTACTTTCAGGAAACCCTGATCCCCATGGTCGTCACTAACCTCTCCTTCCCCACCAGCCCTGTAGCACTCTATTTCTACTTCCATGATAGCCCTTACTCTAGGGGCCTGGTGTCTGTTAAATGATATGTGTGCTTAGGTTATTTATGCTTGTAAAATGTATGAGTTGGGAGCAGGAACTATGTATCTTATTTTGTACTCCACCTGCATTGCACCCCATGGCACCAATCAGTTCACAAAACAGGTGCTCAGTTAACTGTTTCTTTTAATGGGTGGGGTTGGAGGGCAGGTTCTAGTCCTGGCTCTTCTGCCCTTGGGTTTTCCAGGCAGAGAGGGAAGAAGAGCCATCTTCATTTCCAGACAAGTGGGACAGTCAAGGAACTGAATGTTTTAGCAGAGTTAATGCAGACAGGGGCCTGGATTCTTGTCCTACTTGGGGCAAAACCAGGTGGAACTGGGTGGAACTGCCCCTTCCCGTTAAGGCGCTCTGGATTCCAGCAGCTGCCTTTAATAGTGTTTTAAGTCTTCTGCCAGCCCTGGAAAAGCTTGATCTTGAGGGTTGGCTCTGGTTTCCTCAGGCTGTCACGCACACCCCTGAAAAAGTCAGTGCAGCAATTGCAGGGAGTGACCACAAGAGGGCAGTAAAGACCCATTACTGTGCAGCAACTTGGCCATGGGGTGGGAAGCTAGAAGACACGTTTCAAAGAAGAAAGAAGAATAAGAATCAGAGAAGAATAGCAGGATTCTGAAGGAGTGAAAGGCAGCAAGCTGGTTCAGCTCACCAACGTCTTCCCAGGCCCAAGACCTGGAAGCAGCAAGTTCGGGACACTGGTCACACCCATGTGGTGCTCCCCAAATATCTTCCAACCTGTTGTTTCTGATACTTAGTTTTCACCTCCAGAGAGTCATTCTGCAGTCATAATGTAAATATTCTATGTGGGAGTTTGGGCTTTGCCTGTTTAGTACTTGCACACTATATTATAGCTTTATGTTTTTTACAGAGAACTTTTCACACCCATTTCCCCCTTATTTTTATTGAGGTATGATTGACAAATAATAAAAAATTATACTGAATTAAGGTGAAAAACTTGATGTTTTGCTATATCACATCCATTTTTGAAAATCTGAATCTCCCATTGTCTTAAAAGGCAAAAAGAAGAGATATTGTCATCTCTGTTTAAGGACATTGGGGCTCAGAAACATGAAGGGACTTGCTTAAAGGCGAGTTTGTGGTGGAACCAAGTCCAGAGCTTCTCTGATTCCTGTACTTATTCCTCTAGTTTTCAGTTGTTCATGTTTGTAATCTTTGTGAGTTTTTAAGAGCAAGGACTAATCTGGTTCATCTTTATATCTTTTAATGGTGTCCCTTAATCTTTAGGACTATGAGTGGGTGTGTTGCATAAGGCCCTTGCCCCTTAGGAGTTGGATTCCATGATCTCTCTTGTATCCTCCAGGATTCAGTAATTCTGTGATTTGGAGACACAGCCCTAATGACGACAGAGATGGCCCTGAGCGATCTACTGGCTGAGCATTTCAACAAGGGCAGCCACTTAGTGACTGCCAGCCTGTGAAGGTCCATTCTTAGTAATGCAGGGCAGGTGCAGGACAGTGTACAGTTTCTCAAAGTGTGCGCTAGTGTCCCTGGTGTGACGAGAGTTGACGTTAGAGGAGGAGGATGAAAATGTTCAGTTTTAGTAATGATACATATAAATACATACATTATTATTTATATATATACACATACACATGTGTTGTTGCCTAGAATGAGGTCAACTTTTAAAGTGACTTTATTTAAAGAAAAACATTCAGGAAATAATAGTAGGCTGCTATGCAACAAGGCAGAAGTATGAAGCAGGTATACCAAAGACTGAAGTTGAAGGAACTGTGGTGAGGTGGGAAGATGTTGTAACCAGAGTCACAAAACTGATTTCAAGTCTGGCTCTGTGATCCTTAAGCCATGTAACCTTGATTAAGTTGCTGGCCTTAAATAAGCCTCAGTTTTCTCATCTGTGAAGTCAGAAAAGAATTTTCACCCTCCTTAACTCAAATGAGAATAAATGAAACTATGCTGAAGCCTGGGAAACCTCTGTACAAATGTCCGGTGGTGCTAATATCCGATTCCCTCTTTTACCAAGGTCTGCACAGGACCTGCTCTTTATTGCTACAGTGGATGCCTCCCATTTCCCAGGATCCCAAGGACTGAGTCCAGTTCAGTTTGTTGTCTCCCCCTGGGTCTGACATTCTGAGAATGGGGAGCAGAGAGGGGTTGGGAAAGCCTAGAATCATTGTGGGAACAAGTCCCAACACATGTCACTGTTTGCTTTGTCATCCTGATTCAATGACCTCATACAAGGAAGGGAGGGAGCAGAAGGCGCTGTTCTCTTCTAGATACCTAAGGAGGCTTCTGACATCTACTGTTTTCCTTGGCATGAGAGGAGCAGGCGCCAGGCTGTGATTTTTAAGGTCTGAGCTAATCTTGGAAGTGAAAGAGAACAGCACCTCCCACAGCTGGCCAGACTCTGCAGAGCTGCCTGGAGCAAAGGGGCATGGGGGCTGCAGTGGGCATCAGAATCCAGGCTGTTGCCCCTGCTCCTTGGAGGGGCTCCAGAATACACGGCCTTGTCCCCAGGTTCTCACCAATGTTAGTGCTGCTTGGATGAGGGCTAAGGATTGGCATGTCACCCAGTTGGGGAAAAAGAACCTGAGGCTAGGACAGTTCTTGAATTAGTTCTTAGCCTGGTCCCCATGGGACAGCCAACTAGGGTTGACAGAGGCTTCATTGACCTCAGGGGCCAGGGAGTATCATCATCATTACATACTCCTACATCCTCACACACTCGAGGTATTCAGTGAGTACTTTCTGAGTACCTACTGTGTACCAAGCCTTTTGGGGAAATGAGGCAGCCATGTGTCAAAAGGCTGCATAAGACCTTAGAGTCACTTTCTTAACACCAGAATTCCTTTTGTCATCCTTTCTTCCCTCTATAACCTGGACTTAGGTTTATATAATTATTTTGTCAGCCAAAAAATGCATTTATTAATTATTCATTTCCAAGTTTTTGTAATCAAATATTTACATAACTGCAAATAAGTGCTTCTTATGAACATGAGATAATGAGTGGCATCACTACATGAGTTAGTGTCCAGTCAGACAAAAGTCAAGAATTTCAGCATTTTAGCTATCCTGTTTATCCTGGTTGGGCTTTTTAAAATTTGAAAAATTGCTGGCAGACTACGTGGGGGCTCAGTTCAGGGTTTTAGGGGTAGCAACATAACAGCTGGGTTTTGAAGAATAAGCAAGAGTTCATAAGCAGAGAGAAGGAGGTTGCTGCAGGCAGAGGGGGCAGCAGGACAGGTGCTAAGCCCAACACCTCCATTCCTGGGCTGATCAAGGGGATCAGGCTGTGGCTTGAACTCAGTGGGTGGAAGCTGGGGTTTGGAATGGAGCCAATGAGGGTGGAGATGAGAGCCAGTTATCTCATGGTTGAATGTTCTAGTCTTTCCATATCATGTTCCCAGAGAAACCAAGGTATAGGAAGTCCCACTGGAGTCCCTTTGGTTCCCAAGAGCAGAAGGGAAAACGACAAGCCAAAACTCTGCCCCAGAGCTGGCCTGAAACCTGTCTCCCACCCTGGCTGCCCACACCTTAGCTCCAAGAACAAACCATTTTTCTGTAATTTCTTTTGGCCCATCTCTTAAATGTTCCAGAGTCAGAACAGGCTGTGCCATGGCTGAAACAAACACGTTGAACAAATAAACAAGGCAGGCTGCGGGTCCCCAACCAGATCCATGGGTTCCAATAAGTCTGTCCTGAGCCTGAGCCTCTGCTTATTCCTTCGAACATGAGAGGTGGGAGCATGGGAGTTTTGGGTCCCTTCCAGCTCTGTGATCTAAGCAAATTGCCCATAGAGGGGAAAACTCCAGAGCTGACTGTTCAGAAGAAGCCTCCTTCTTTTCCATTGCATAGTGTGGCTAAGGGCCGGGGGAGGGGAGATCTCATGGCAGATATTGAAACCAAAGGACACCAGTCATTTGTTCGCTCATCAAACACCGAGTATCCAGTCCATGCTGGGCGCTGTGCTGCCCTCTCCCTCAAGGAGTAAACAAGGAGTCAGTGCTCTAACAGAAGAGAGAAGGAAATAGTTGCTTGCATGCACCGAGCTCTGGCCTGCCTCAGTGCCTTTGCTCCTGCTGTTCCCACCCCCCTCCTCGTTCTTCAGTCTCAGCTTATGTGTCATTTCCTCAGTAAGGCTTTCCCTGGCCACCCTCCATGTGGTAGGGCTCCCCATCTCTCCTGCCACACTCCATTATCCTCATAGAATTTATGGCACTTTGTAATTATATGTCTGCCTGTTCAGTCAGTCATTGATTTTCCAGAAGACAAGAATTCTATGTGTATTTATCAATTCCGGACCCTTAGCAGCATATCCTTATAGAATATGTGAA
Source organism: Tadarida brasiliensis (assembly GCA_030848825.1). Classification (NCBI taxonomy): domain Eukaryota; kingdom Metazoa; phylum Chordata; class Mammalia; order Chiroptera; family Molossidae; genus Tadarida; species Tadarida brasiliensis. Next base: position 62,061,417 of record CM061270.1, on the reverse strand, counting down.
TAATATTTTAGCATATGCCAGATTTTTTACATAGACTATCTCATTTAGTCCTCTTGACAACCGTGAGAGAAGCTTTATTACCTACATGTCAGAGTGAAGAGACAGAAGTCGAGGGATGTTAAATATCTTGCAGTTGGCAGGGCTGGGTTTGAACCCCATGTCCAAGTCAGGGCTCTTTCTCCTTCACCACACTGCAGGGACAAATGACAGGAGGCTGTGCCTGGCTCTGGCTAACCCCTGGCTCTGTTTTTTCTGTTCATTTTGAAATAATTTTAATTTACTAAAAATCTGCAAGACTGGTACAAAGAACTCCTGTGTCTCTTCACACAGGTTCTGTTATCATTTTGCTATATTTGTTTTAATATTCTCTTTTTCTCCTTGTATGTCTTTTTACATGTTTATACTTATTTTGTTTTTTAAACTGTTTTAGAGTAAGTTGCAGACATTATAACTCTTTACCTTTAAATACTCAGGTGAATTTCTCAAGAACAAGTACATTCTTTTATATAAAATCAAAACCAGCAAATTTAACATTGATATAATGCTATTATTTAAATTACAATCCATATTAAATTTTATATAATTGTTGCAATAATTTTCTTTATAATGACACTTTTTTCTAGTCCAGGATCCAATTCAGGATCACACATTTCATTTAACTATCATATCTCCTTAGTTTTTAATTTAGAACAATTCCTCGGCCTTTCTTTTTCTTTTATAACATTGAACATTTTCAGGAGTATAGGCCATTTTGTAGAAAGTCTCTCAGCTGGGTAGTCTGGTGTTTGCTCACAGTTAGATTCAGGTTAGGCAGTTGTTCGTGGAGTGTCACAGGAGTGGTGCTGTGTCCTCGGTGCATCCTCTCCGGAGCCCCCTGTGTTGTCCCACTATTGGTGACCTTAACTTCAGTCGCTTGGTTAAGGGGGTGTCTGCCAAGTCTCTCCACTGTAAACTTACTGTTTTTTTCCTTTGTAATTAATAAGGAATTTGGGGGTAGGTACTTTAAGCCTGTGAATATCCCATCCTCATCAAACTTTTCCATCCATTGATGATTCTTAGTACGACGGTTGCAAAATTGAGACCTTGGTTCTGAGTTTAAGGCTGGTTTTCAGGATGATAGGCTAGGATGGAAGGGAAGAGGGAGCGAGAGACATCTAATTCTGCAAACAGTTTGCTTTTCAAGTGTCTATCGGGGAAAGCTGGTATGGACTTCCTAACCTTACAGGATTTTAAATAATAGAAGTTACTTCCTAATGGAATAATGATTCCCACTTACCTAGCTAGCACTTAGCGAAATCCCAAACACCACCCTTTAGCAGATCTGATTCCACTCAGTCCACGTAACCTCTCTGTGAGAGAGGATTGTTACCTTCAATTCATAGAGGAGGAAACTGACTCAGAGAGGGACAGCTTTTGCCTGAAGTCATACAGCTGGAGGTGGAAGAGTCCGATCCCGACTAAGACCTGCTGGGCTCCAAGGCTCTTGCTCTTTCCAGTGGGAAGAAGCTTTAGGTTTTGTCATGACATTCAGCCTTGACACAGGTCCCAGGCAGTGCCAGTTCCAACTCACCCAGCTTATGAGTGAGGTATTCTCCCGAAGTGGGTGTTAAGCCTGGGAGTCCGAGCCCTCCAAAGAGGCTGGTGAGGCCCCAGTGTAGTTATCTTCTGGCCCCCACCAGTTGGTCCTTGGCTATGAGCAGCCCCCTAGCTGGGAGTGGCCTGAGAGGACCCCGCAGCCCCCTCTGCTGCCGCCCTTTCAGCCCAGGTGGCAGAGCCATCCCCAGACATTGACTCATCAGTTCCCCTAGCCCGGCACTGCTGCATCTCCTGTGCTTAGAAAGGCAGGAAATTGAACTCTGGTATTTTAGAAAGGCTTTCAACAATAAGCTTGATTAAAAGGGGATTTTCCAGTTAACCCTGGAGAATTTCAGTTAACCAATGCCTATTGTATTCTAGTTCTTTGAAATGTGGTAATCTATGTTCAGTGCGTATTTATGGTGAATCTCAATAATCAGACGACTCAATTAAACAGGATTTCCCCCACCACTTAGGATAGGCCACAGAAGCACAGAATTACCAAGTTGAAAAGGCATTGGGGATCATATAATAGGATCCTTCATTGTACAGATGAGGAAACTGAGGCCCAGAGAGGGGGTGTGACTTCCCAAGGTTACACAGCTCCTGACTGACATAGCCATAGCTAGAAGCTCCTAGTCCACAGTGCTTTGTGCCACATCAAGAATAATTACAAAGCAGGAAACCTTTGTGTCCAAGGTTACCTGCAGGTTGAATGTAGCTTGCAGCAGTGTTTTGTTTGGCCTGTATTGTGTTTTTAAAAAAAAACTGGGAAATTTCCTGTAAAAATCAAAATTTGGTGTTTCTTTTGAAAAACTGGATAATCTGGCCACACGGGTCCCAGTGGCAATGAAGGAGGGCTGAGTTGCAGCAACCCCTCTAGACTGGGGACGTGGGGTCTAGATGCCGTGTCCCACCACTCCCTCTCCTGGCACACCTGACCCTCCTCACCCATTTCATGACCTGCTGGTCCCTCTAGGCATTGGAATTTGGGCTCTCTGCTTTGTGGTGAAGGGCACTCCTTGGTTAATAAAAAGGAGGGCTGAAGTGAGCCAGAATGAAAAGTAGGGGGAACAGTGAGGAATCAGAAGCACGTGTGTTAAATGCCAAGGTGCAGCACCAGGGATCCCGGCTGGCCCTGGGTAAGCTCAGATCAAGGGCTGAGAAAGGGCTCTAGGAGTTCCCATTCAGGTGCACAGTGTGAAAAGCTAAACAGCAATAGGAGAGATACCACTTGGCAAGATAAGATGCACTGGCAAAGTGAATGGAATAGGCGAGATGTGCTAACGCAGTTTAGGTGGTCGAGAAAGTTATAATGGAGGTGGGCCTTGACCCAGAAGTTAACCTATATTAAAGGATGGAGACACGGTAGGTAGAAAAACCAGCCAGGAAGCTACTGTGACCATCAGAACTGGGAGTTAGGGTTAGGTGAATGGAGGTGGGAAAGGGAAGGAAGAGATGGATGCCAGAGAGAGATCCCAAAGAGGGGATGGACAGGATTTGGTGTCTGCATGGAGGTGAGAAGAGTCAAAGTTGACGGAGCCTTTGTGCCTGGGTGGCCAGGGAAGTGGTCATGCCCCAAACAGAAAAGGGAAAGCTGGTTTGGGAAAGATATGTTGAATTTGAGATGACAACAGGGCTTACAGTTGTCTAGTGGGCAGTTGAAATTGGGACTGGAACTCAAGAGAGGTCAGAGCTCATAGCCTAAAGGAGATAGCTGAAACCACCAATCAGTGAGATCCCTCTCCCGGTTGGCAGAGGATGGCGAACTGAAGGCCGCATGATGAACCCTGGGTAATAGCCATCCTTACTAAGGTGCAGAGGAGGGAGCGGAGCCAACAATACGGAGCGAGTAATCAGAGAGGAAGAGAACCAAGTTGGGTATCATTGGAGAGCTTGAGAAGAGCCCTTTACAGTGTTAAGAGAGTATCAGAAATTATGTCCCAGAAGTCAAGGGGACTGAGAAAGGTTCCCGGACTGGACAATTAAGAAGGCGTCACACTGAGAATGCACATTTAGGCACTCTAGAGAATCTCACAGGGCTGGAGAAAGAACTAAGACAACAAGCATAGGGCCCCCTAGAGAACATGGAACGTGAGAGGGAGGCGCATCTATGGGTGGAAGGGAAGGGGTCAACAGAGGAAGAGATGGAGGATCTCCCTCCCCTTTTTTAAAGATAGAATGGAAGGGAGGGAGGGAGAGAGAAAGAAAAAAAAAATATCAATGTGATTGGTTGCCTCCCGCACAGCCGCAGGGGCCGAGGATCAAACTGCAACCCAGGTAGTGCCCTTGATTGGGAATCGACCCCAAGACACTTCAGTCCACGGGCTGATGCTCTAACCACTGAGCTAAACCGGCCAGGGCAAGGATCCCCTTTTAACACCTGTGGAAAGGGGGAGATCCTGAATCAAGATCAGCCAGATTTCAAAGACTTGATTCTCGTGTTGGCTGCTCTGTATTTATCTGGGAGTGGTCTCTTGACTTCTCATCATTCTGGAGATATGTCATCGCTTTCTTACTTTGGACTATTCCCTATTTTACCTATCTGGATTAAAAAAAAAAAAAACTGTATTGGGTGCTGCCGCTCTCAGGGTTAACAGACAAGATCTGAGTGATTCAAAAGAAGTAAACTGGCCCCTTCCCTTGACACAGAAATACCTGTGAAAGGTGCCTTAGATTGCATTGCCTCATTTAGTCCTGGGAGGAAGCTTTATTATCAGCTTTATAGTCAGAGTTCCATTGTGCAAGTGAAATGGAGGCTCAGGGGATCGAGGTACCAAAGCTACTGTTGGATTTGAGTGCAAGTCTTCCTGAATCCGAGTGCATGTCCTTTCCAACCCCAGAGCCAGGCAGGACTCAGGTAACAAACTGGATGGAGACTCAGGCACGCCTACCACCCCAAGTAAGCACTTACAATCTAACTTTCGTTTTACTCATTTGGGGGTGAAATCCTTGCACAGTCAAAGAGGCTGATCACAGGGGAGGGAGGGGAGGAGGGAGTACTGATTCTGATTGGGAGGAAACTGGCTGAAGGAGAGCAATCTATGGCATTCTCAGGACCTTTGCACTGGGGCTTTTAACCTGGGGTCCTCCACCCCTAGGGTCCCATGCAGAACTCCAACATTGTAGGCAGAATTGCAGTGTCTCTGGGAGAGTGTGGGGGGTGATGGTGGTGCATGTGGATACTTTCTGGGAGAGGGTGCAGATTTTTCATCAAATTCTCAATAAAAGGGCCTTGTCCAAACACCAGTAGAAAACCATTGATTTGGAAGCATTTGCAGTCCCCTTGGTGAATCTGGGACACTGGTATAATTTATACTCAGTCCCTGTCATTTTTTCTAAATCCTTGCCTAGAGATATATTCTAGTGAGACTCTTTCACCCTGCACAGGGGGCGGAGTTCCTCCTCCTAAAAGCCTTTTTTTGGGCCACAGTGGCTGAGTGAATCCCTGAAGTCCCCAGAGAGCAGTGCTGGGCCTCAGGGGTGCGGGCTCCCTGAGAAGGGTCGAGTGGTGCTTTTCAGGGGGCGGGAGGGTGAGGCAAGCGGATGTCACAGCTTACCTCAGAGCCTGAATTAGAAGGCTGAAAAAAATCACAGCAGGAAATAATGTGGTGCCCAAAATAGAAGCATCAACTGGGAGCGAGGCCGGGGAGTAGGTGGCATTTGAGGCTCCTGCGGAGTCCTCCCCAGCGGCTGCCTGACAGGCGTGTGGATGCTGTGGGGCCAGAAAGGGCCAGGAAGGCCGAGGATGCATTTCTGCTGGGGAAGGAGGGATGCTCAGCAGAAAGTCAGACTCAGGGAGGGGCTGCTGTTCTGGCCAGGGCCCTGCTTGTCTCCCTCCCCTCACTGTCCTCATCCCTCCTCTCTACTCTTCCCCACAAGCTCCCCTCCCCTCCTCAAATGTCCCTCCCTCCCTACCCAAATTTAGTCTTCCACCTTCCCCACTGCCTTTGGTTTCCTCCTAAGCCCCCTACCTTCCCTATAACCTTCCCTTCTTTCTCCCTCTCCTTTCCCATACCAGCCCCTCCAATTCTACCCCCTTCCCGCAGGCCTTGCCCCCTCTGATGTACACCTCCCATTGTAAGCACCTTGGCCTCCAGATAGGAAGCTGCCTGGAAGCCCTTGGTGCCTTTCTAGGCATTCCAATCAAATTCTAGCAGCAGCAACCCTCAGGCCAGCCTCCCACTGCCTGACTGCAGTAACCCCTCACACGCCCGACTGGCACCATGTCCACCTCTGTGAGCCTTCCAGAGCCAGGCACTTGAGGAAAAAGGCCAGCAGCGCAGGGATTCCTTCACCTGGGCCCCTGCCTCCAGACAGGCTGAGAGGAAGCAAAAGCTCCCACTGAAGACCTGGGCTGGCCCTCCTTCCACAGGCTGTGGCCACCAGGAGGACCCTCACAAAGTTTCCCCGATTGGCTGTGAGGTTTGCCAAGCAAGGTGCCTACTGCTACTCGTGCCAGCTGAGACCAAACAGCCATATACAAAAATAGGACTGGCCAGCACTTAGAGGAGCATTTCTATGTACATACTAACTCAGTCCTGACAACCCCCTGAAGCAGGTTCTTTCATCATCTCCATTTTACAGAAGATCAAATCGAGACACAAAAAGATGGATTAACTTGGCCATGTTCACAGAGCCAGTCAGGTGGAAGATGGGGACTTGGGCCCTGGTGGTCTCTGCAGAGCCCTACTCCTGAATTTCACACGCCAGTGCCTCAGCTTAGTGCCCTTCTACTCAGCTTTTCTTAATAAAAAGTGATTTAAATTTTTTTAAATTTTTGAGAGAGGAAGAGAGAGAGAGAGAGAGAGAGAGAGAGAGAGAGAGAGAGAGAGACATCTATTTATCATTCCAGTATTGATGCATTCATTGATTGACTCTGGCACCTGCCCTGACTGGGATTGAACCTGCAACCCATTCTGGGATGACGCCCTAACCAGCTGCTACCCGGCCAGGGTTGACTTTTATTTATTTATTTATTTATTTATTTATTTATTTATTTATTTATTTCTGAAAATAAGCATAAGGTATTTGAGGTTCTAACTATTATGGGTGCTTGGAGATTTCATTTGAAGAAATCAGATGTTCATATTCTTATTTTTACTTCTCTGGGTGTTCCCTCCTCCCTCCCCTGGCTGTTGCTATACTAAAATCAAGCGCTCTCATTTTCACCTGTTTTAATGCTGTGCATCCTTACCACCATCTGGAGTGAAATGGGCATTCATGTGTGCTCAAGTGCACTGTGTGTGTGTACATGCACATACACATGCTTGCACATACACATGCTTGCACATACACATGCATGCACATACACATGCACATACACAAGTGCGACACTTGCTCCCTCCCACATCACGTGTTTGTGTCGCTCTGGGGTTAATGGCTTATGATTTGCCAAACAGAATTCATAGGAAAGGTATGAGACTAATGTAGCTTCACACAGGCTTTGTTCCCTAGAGGCTGGGAGTTATTAGAATAAGTGGTAAGAAATAGTGGCTAAAGTTGTGGGTAGGGGACTAAAAGAAATATCAGAATAAAATAATAATATAGTTAACATTTTTTTTTTTTTTAGATCCTCACCTGAGGTTACTTTTCCATTTATCCTCAGACAGTGGGAGGGAAGGAGGGAGAGAGAGGGAGAGAGGAAGAGAGAGAGAGAGAGACAGAGACAGAGACAGAGACAGAGACAGAGACATCGATGTGAGAGAGACACATCGATTGATTGCCTTCCACAGGACCCCGACCAGGGCCGGGGACGAACCGCAACCAAGGTACATGCCCTTGACCAGAATCGAACCCGCGGCTCTTCGGTCCACAGGCCGACACTCCAGCCACTGAGCCAAACTGGCCAGGGCTAGTTAACATTTTTTAATAGTTACTAATCATAAGACTTTGTGCTAAGCATTTTACAGCAATTATCTCATTTAAGTGACACAAAAACCCTATGACATTAGTAGTATCATCACCATTTGACAGAAAACTCAAGGTAATGTAGGGCTTAGGGCTGGGGTTCTGGTGCACTGAACCAGCATCCTAACTGCAAATGAAAATGTGGTGTTGGTTTCTGCAAGTTTTTTTCTTCAATATGGAAATATCTTTGTCATTTAGCTAGTTATAAAAGTAATACATGCTTACAATGAAGATTTAAAACAATACAGAAGTGTATAAAGTAAAAATATTGAAGTCCCCCATAATGCCCCACTCCATGGACTTGAACACACTTCTGCATTTTAAGATACCTGGTATCACATTGTCATCTTCTTCAGGAACATCTTTGCATTTGTCAGCACACACTTGATGATTATTTCCTTAATTGTCGCAGGGGAATTGGTGGGTCAGAAGGTATAAACATTTATATTTTGATCACCTGTTGAAATGGATATGTTATCATTGTGAGCCACGGTATACAATGAAAGGTAAGAACTCAGTGAAAGTAGGCCCTTGTATTGCTGGCGACAGTTTAGCACACTCTTAAAGAAAGCAATTTGTTAACGTATCAAGAAACTAAAAAATTTTCACACTTTTTACCTTCGAGTCACTCCACTTATGGGAGTCTGTCTAACCCAAGGAAATAAATAAATGAAAAAGTAATAGTTAGCATTATAATAAGCAAAATTTGGGCATAACTGAAATGTCCTTCAATAAAGGAATGGTTAAATAAGTGATGAAAAAATTATGACCATTTCTGTGCTGAAAGACTATATTGTCATTAAAAATAATGGTTATGAAGACTCTAGTAACATGATGGAACTGCTTTGAAGGTAAAATCGAATGAAAAAAACAATGTAAAACCACATGCACGTATAATTACCATTGCATAAAGAGAAACTAAAGAAATAGTAAAGTTATATCAATGGTCATGTTACAGTGTTGGGATTAATGTGGTTTTTCTTTTTCATTATTTCTCTAATGTGGTTTATTTTTTTAGTAAAAGTTATATTTGTTCAAAGACTATAAAATAGATTGAAATGATCAAAGGACTCGGCTCCTTTCCCCTCTCTGGATTTGAGTTTTTGCCTCTGTAAATGAAGCAGTGAGACTAGAAGCAGATGACTTCTCAGTCATCCCAGTTCTGACAGTACACATTCTTTGATACAAGCAGGTGATTCTTTGTCATACACTTAAAGCCAAAGTTCAGTCTTTACACTGAAGGTGGACAGGTCAGACTAGCACCTGCTCTGCGATCATTAGCTCAGGTTATGCTCCATGTCAGCGTGAGGAAGAAAACACGCTGTTGTTAGAATCTGCACAGACACACCTTGGGGCTCAGTGTTCCTGATGAGGATTGGTGGGCCACACTTGGGAGCCATGGCATTGGTTGGTTGAGCAGTGACTTCCTGGCTCTTCCCAATGTTGAAGGGCTTTGTCCTGCACCAACCCTGGGTGCCAGTGCTGTGTACAGCCTCTCCAGCTCTCCGTGGCTGTGCTGGCCCACTCCTCTGGAGTGCAAGGCCTGGGTGGAATCTGTGTTTCCTCTGCCAGATGGAGAGCTCCTTGAAGACAGGACTGGGTTTTTATCCCTGTTACATGAACAAAGTGAGTGAGTGAGTGAGTGAGTGAGTGAGTGAGTGAGTGAGTGAGTGAGTGAAGAAAGCCTATTCCATGGGAGAGCCAGTAGGATTTCACTGAACCTGTGAAATGAGTGAGGCTAGCTAGCAGTCAGGGGAAGCATGTGATTCATTGATCTGGAGGGTGTGTGTGTGTGTGTGTGTGTGTGTGTGTGTGTGTGTGTGTGTGTGAAGGGGCAAGGCTGGAAGAATGCCACTCTGCTGGCACAGACTTCGTCAGAACCCTGAAAAGGGCTGAGTGGGCTCTGACTCAGCTCCATGACTCACTCTGTGTTGCATCTCCATGCTTTGGGTACATCTTCTGGATTATTTCAGCTCAGCCTTGAGTGGAGGAAAGAGAAATTTGGGCCAGCACCTCTGGATGACTCACCCTGCTGAGCTGGAAGGAAGGAGCCAAAGCTAGTCTATCTTGCGCCCTCCCCCATCACCACCCTTGCCTCCCCAGAGGTTCCCATGCAGTCCCAGACCTCATGTGTAGGTTATGGTTGCTCCACTAAAGGCTCCACCCAGGCACTTCCCACCCACCCACATCTCCTTGCTCAAACTGCTATGATTTCCTAGGTTCCTTCACTTGGTCATTCCTTGTGCTTCCTGTGGGCATCTGAGGTCAGCTTATAAGGAGGCTTATAAACTCTCCTGAACCACCTTTCATTCTGTTCTTCACTTCTCACTAAACTTTCCAGTTTACAACATAGTTTTGCATCCCTTTTCTCATTTGATTCTCTCTGAGACCTTAGGAAGCCTGCAGGGCAGGGCAGCAAATATCACCATTCTACAGGGAGCGATGAGGGAGGTCAAAGAAGTGAAGGAACTAGTAAAGGGATTTATAAAAGGCATTGAGGGCTGGGGAACTGCAAGGCACTTGGTTGGACAGTAGGCTGGGGAAAGGGGCTGTGCTGGCTGGTTTGTGACGTGACAAGAAATATGGCTACGTGGGGGCAGAAGAGGGACAATGTGTTTTTTGTTGTTTTAATTTATTTTTTATTGTTGAAAGTATTACAGATGTCCTCTCTTTTTTCCCCATTGAACCCCGCTCCTTCCCACTCCCACCCCCTTCTGCTTTCCTCAAACTAATGTCTGTGTCCATTGGTTGTGCATATATGCATGTAAGTTCTTTGGTTTATCTTCCCCATCCTCCATTCCTCTGAGGTTTGTCAGTCTGTTCCCTACTTCCATGTCTCTGGATCTATTTTGATTGACAGCTTATTTTGTTCATGATGTTCCATAAGTAAGTGAGATCATGTGATATTTGTCTTTCTCTGACTGGCTTATTTCGCTCAGCATAATACTCTCCAGGTTCCCCCATGCCGTCTCAAAGGTTAAGAGATCTCTCTTTTTTTACAGCTGCATAGTATTCCACTGTATAAATGTACCACAGCTTTTTTATCCACTCATCTATTGATGGACTCTTGGGTTGTTTCCAGATCTTAGCTATTGTAAATAGTGCTGCTATGAACATAGGGGTGCATATATTCTTTCTGATTGGTGTTTCAGGCTTCTTAGGATCTATTCCTAGAAGTAGGATCACTGGGTCAAATGGCAATTCCATTTATAATTTTTTCAGGAAATGCTATATTGTTTTCCACAGTAGCTGCACCAGTCTGCATTCCCACCAGCAGTGTACTAGAGTTCCCTTTTCTCCGCATCCTTGACAGCACTTGTTGTTTGAAGATTTGTTGATGACCCCCACTCTGGCAGGTGTGAGGTGGGGACAAGTGTTTTGACTTTATCCCGAGACCAGTGGGAAACGATTGAGAGGTTTTAAGCAGGGGACCTGGGTGTGGTGTGGCCGGGAGCTGGAGCAGGGCCAGCAGGGAGGCTGTCTCTGCAGTTCAGATGAGAGTGGATGGTCTGCCTGTGTGCAGCTGCTCCGATGGTGTCACCCCTGAGTCAAGTGTGGATGTTTATTCCACTGTAAAGGGGACAGAGCTTTCTCTAGATGGTGGCTGGAGCCAGGCAGTGGGTGAGATGGCTCAAGGAAGAGGGAGAAACACCAGGGTCACCAACACTTCAGAGTTGAGCAAAGGCAGGTGTGGCATGAAGGCATGTCATAACGTTAAAGCACCGCCCTTCGTGACCCCATTCACGTGGACAAGTCCCTGCAAAGGAGACAGGTTCCTCTTGCCTCACAGAGGCTCAGGGGTGAAATGACCTGAGGGGACCCCTGGTTCTTCCCTGTGTTGTCGTCCCTCTCCTCCTTCCACCCAGTACTGGCGGTGTGGGTCACCACCCAGGAACTGAGGCTACAACCTTGGCTGGCAGCCAGGAAGTGGTCTCTTAGGAGAGTTCCTGGACCCTCCAGTGGGCTGTGACTGCAGGCTCTAGGAAGGGGCTGGGCTCCCTGAACCCTTTTAGCCCTGGGAGGCTACTGGAGGGGGTATGGTTTCCAGATAAAATGTGGGATATCCAGTTAAATTTGAATTTCAGATAAACAGAAAATAATTTTTAGTATGAGTATATTCCAAACATTCCATGAGACATATTTGTATTTAAAAAGTATTTGATAACTATCTGAAAAACCAAGTCTAACTGGGTATCTGTCCTGTACTTTTATTTGCTAAATTTTTGCAACTCATGGGGTGGGGTGCCTCACTGCCTGTGCATACCAGGGCCTTGGAGACTTTCCCTTGTCTGAGGCCATGGTAAGACCCGGCTCCTGCATCCTTCAACCTACCCTGGGGCCTCACGTGGGTCTCAGGGTCGTTTGAGGTCTTCCAGCACTGGCTCAGGCCCAAGCTACTGTGGCTTCACAGGCCAATGGCTCCCCGTCTGGGTAGACAGCCTGCTGTCTCTCATAATGAGGCCTAACAAATGAGATGACCAGGGCTTTCCTGCTCAGGCCAGGGTGTCACATCTAGGCCTGGTAGGTGGCCCAGAAGGTTGTAGCCCTCAGCCAGTGACAGCTGGCACTGAGGGGCTCAGGTTAAGGACTAGAGGAAAAGGGAAATGTAAACTCTGCTTTGGGACTAGGGAATGAAGTGTGTGTGTGTGTGTGTGTGTGTGTGTGTGTGTGTGTATGTGTGTGTGTTCAGAGACCTACTGTTAGAAAAGAGCAGTGCCACACCTGGCCTGGGTTTTATAAAGTTCAAGGTGCTTTCTCATATCTGACCTCATTTGACCCTCACCATATCGTCATCAGGTGAGCATTTCAGCTGCCTCCTCCTTTATGGGTGAATGAACTGGGCCCGAGAGAGGTTAAGTCTTTGCCCAGAGTTCCACATCCTAACACCAGCACAGAGGAAAGTGATAAATAATGCTGCAACTCCAGGGAGCCCGGGGTTGTGATGCTCTCAGTAAAGTCCCTCCATTTACACAGCAGGGGGCAGACCCTAGGCCTTTCTCTGAGAACCAGATGGACAAATCCACAGCCCTGCCCTGGCCACTGGCAAAAAAGACAGGCTGGCAGTCCTCACTGCGGAACTTGAAGAGCTTCCTCAGGACACATCTTTTTTTTAAAAAATATATTTTTATTGATTTTTTTTAGAGAGAGAGGAAGGGGGAGAGAGAAACATTGATGTGAGAGAGAAACATCAATCAGCTGCCTCCTCCATGACCCCATGGGGATCAAGCCCACAACGCTGGCATATGCCCTGACCAGGAATCAAACCGGGACCTCTCAGTCCACGGGACGATGTTCAATCCACTGAGCCACACTGGCTGGGTGCATCTTGGGGCCGGGGATCAAACCTGCAACCCAGGTACCCTGCCCTTGACTGGAATTGAACCCGAAACCTTTCGGTCTGAAGGCCGATGCTCTAACCACTGAGCCAAACCAGCCAGTGTCTCAGAACGCATCCTATCTCTACCCCTTCCCAGACATGGAGTGGGCAGTGGGGATCTTGGGTAGACAGCCTGCTACCCTTCTGGGGCAGCAAGACAGGGTGCTGGGTGTTGTGAGTGAGGATCCGAGTCCGTCCAGCAATCTGTTGAATGTTGAACCAGACTTCGAATGGGGAAGACACAGTGGTGTGTGTGGCCGAAACTGCACATGTGAAGAGTTGCATCTGTTTATTCCACACATATTTTCTGAGCATCCATTGCATTTTCTGAGCATCCATTGCATGCCAGGTGCCCTTCTAGAACTGGGGGATACCATAGGATGGAACAAATATGCACACAGCTGCCTCACAGATTGCCCTCCCTTGCTTGTGAGTGGACTGTTTTGACCCCAGCAAATATAATGTAAAATTCAGTCCTTTACTAGCTTCCAGAAAAAAAAAAACACCTATCCCACCAAACATGGCACGAGGGGCAGGGGTGGGTGGGTGGGTGGGTGGAGGGCATTCATTTTACTGAAGATTTACTGGGTCATGAGAGGCCATACTGCTCTCTCACAGCCTCTCACTCTGAGTCCTAACTGCACAAGACCCTCTGCGAGTCTCCCTTTGTCCCTGCAGCCATCCTGGCGGCCATCTCCTTCCCTCCACCTCCCACCCCAAACTCCCAGCCTGGCCAGCCTTTCTCCAGGCGTTTTCTCAGACATTCAGTCTCGGGAAGAAAGGCATCTGTCTCCTCCTTGGCCTTGAAGGACAGTCTCTTTCCACGATGCCCCTACCTTCTGACATGGGATGCAGTCCCTGTCCCATTTCTACTTCTCAGAATTTTTCCTGGGTGAAATGAGCTGACACCTGGAAAGAGCTGTCCTCAGAACTGTCACGCACCACGGGTGCTGTCAACCAGCGACACGCTGACAGTCTTGCTCTCGGCGTTGGAGCAGCCAGGGGAGACCGCTCCAGGGTTTTACACACTTCGGTGATTTCCCTGTGGGAGTCGAGGGTGAGCTGCCATTTAGCACCTTGTTCTCACGCGTTCGTTAATAAAGTGAAACAAACACACACTACCATCAAAAGAACGTTGACAGCCTGTGTTTATGTGTTTATGTTGTGTCTCTAAGAAGCTGCAACTGCTACGTCGATTTTTCTTTTTAACAAAATGAGTTTTCACTCAGTGAGGGGAGCGTATGATAATTAAAAACACTAAGGGAGAGTTGCTCCTTCTGTATCTTTTCATTCTTGCTCTCTTTCTCTTCCTTTTTTCTTTAAAACAGATGCTATGCTATCTGTCAAGGTTGACCTTGGCCATCTCTGATATGGCCAAGGCCGAGTGTCTGCGTTCCCTCTGTGAAGACTCTTACTGGGGGGCTTCCTCCACTGCTCTGTCCTGCCCTCCCTGAAAGGGCCTGTGTGTGATCTGGAGCTCTGAATAGGGTGCCTAGGGCAGGAGATGTGTGAGTGAGGAGAGCAAGGAAAGAAAAAGGCAAGAAAGGAAAGGAAAAAAAGGAAAGAAAGGAAAAGTAACAATGAGAGAGACGACAGAATCTGTGTAAACTTTGTGAACTCGGGGACAAGGATGACATGGTCATTTATACATTTTAATTAGTTCAGTGATTTGACTGAGAGTAATAGAAACACTACTGTAATTAGCTTGAGCCCTAAAAGAGAAGGTGTTGGCTCACACAAGCTGACCGTGGAGACAGCAGAGAGGGGTAGCTGGGAGGGACTCACCCTCCCCTCTGGGGTATTGGTTCATCCACAGCTCTCAGGACCCTGCCAGACAGTAGAGAGCTCTTCCCATTATCTCCAGTTACAAGGCTCCGGCAAACAGCAATATACCATTTTTTAGTTGTAGATTAAAAAAGTATGTTAAACTTTGATACTCTCAACTATTGGTAAAAGAATGGAAAAATGAGGACCCTAATGCTCTGATACACTGCTGGAGTGGGGGTAGATTGTCCCGGCCACTTTGGAGGGAAATTTGGCACTACCTATTATGATTTTAAATGTGGATATTATCTGGCCCGGCCGGTGTGGCTCAGTGGTTGGGCCTCGACCCATGCACCAAGAGGTCGCTGGTTCGATTCCCGGTCAGGGCACATGCCCAGGTTGTGGGCTCAGTCCCCAGTGGGAGGTGTGCTGGAGGTGGCCAGTCGATGTTCTCTCTCATCAATGTTTCTATCTCTCATTCCCTCTCCCTTTCTCTCTCTGTAAAATCAATGAAAAGAAAAAAGAAATTTTTTTAATGTGGATATTACCCTGTCCAGGTGGCTCAGTTGGTTGGAGCATTGTCCCATACACCAAAAGGTTGCAGGTTCTATTCCCTGTCAGGGCATATACCTAGGTTGTGAGTTCTATCCCCAGTAGGGGCATGTATGGGAAGCATTAATGTTTCTCTCTCTCTCTCTCTCTCTCTCTCTCTCTCTCTCTCTCTTCTTCCCTTTTTTTTCTCTCTAAAATCAATAAAGTAGATCCTCAGATGAGGGGGGAAATGTGGGTATTATTGATTTGGTGATGCTACTTCTCAAAACCAGACCAGCAACTTTTACACATGTGTATAAGGAAATATAGGCAAGGATGTTATATAAAGTGTTATTTGTAGCACACAATTAGAAATAACTTAAATGTCCATCTTTAAACCATGGTATATTTCATGCTCTGAAAATATGGAAAGTGTTAAAAAGAACGAATATGTACTGACATAAACCCTAAGACATGTTGGTAATGAAAAAAGTAATTTTCAAAATGGTACATACAATATGGTATCACTTAAGCTTGAACAAAAACAAAACCTTGAAATAATCATAGACATGTCTGTGCATGTTTATAATATACACTTCTAAATGTATCCAAATGTATAGAAAAGGTCTGGTGAACAGCTAAGATTGGGGATGGGGTTTGAAAGAAACTGTCAGGTTCTAATTTTTTTAAATGATAATGTTACTGAACTAAAGGGATCCCTTTGTCTGCACTCATCAAAGCCCAATCAAACTCAAACAAGAGTTTGCAGCCGAGAAAGTAAGGGTTTATTAGTTGAGGAAATGGTGCCAAGCCCGGAGCTACAGGTAGGCTAGTGCTCAAAGACCTGGCTCCCTGATGGCTTCCAGGGGATGGGTTATATAGGGGAGACATCATTAGTCATCATGGCTAAAAGAGTTGGGGTTGGGGCCAGGCTAGGAAGTAGTTGATCATTGTATCAGGTCCTGATGTCAGCCATGGCGTTATTCTGTCTGGTCTCCTGAGGGTGTGGTCCCTATGGTCATTTCTGCTTTCATGGGCCTGGGGCTGAAACACAACTAAGATGTTATCTTTAGCCTGACCGAAACTCTGCTGATGTGGTCAACAGACCTGGGGCTTTGTTCTTAAGACATTTTGATACTGACCAGAATCTGATGTCCTAAGGGCTTAATGATTAAGGAAGGGAGTGGAAGGACAGAAAGGACAAAGAGTCTTGTTAGAGAAATGGAGTTTCTGTGTTGTTACAAGCATATTTGTGTATAATTTATATATTTAGAATAAAACTTTAAAGGAAAAAGCTACGGAAGCATTCTGATTGATTCAGCTTGGGTCACATGACTGTTTCTAGCCCAATCCATGAGGCCAAGGGGCCCCTAGGATTCTATGACTGGCCCCATCCGTTACACATTCACCCCTGTGCACACTGGAACAATCCACACATGGCAGCTCCTTCCATCATTACCTGTTAGAGTGGGGAAGGAGCAGTTCCCCAAAAGATGGGGCTACTGTTCTAGGCAGACAAAATGATAAATCTCTACAATGAAAGCATTTAAGCCAGCAAATGTGGTTGTATCTATGTCATCCAAGGCTAAAAAGTTTGTTTAATATATTTCTATTATTATATACGATAAGGATTTGTTCTGCTCATTGCTATATCCCCAGAACCCATGAAAATAGATGCTCAGCTATATTGATTGAATGGAGATACCACTAGTATAGTCTAGATTATTTAATAGTAATCTACAAAGCACAACCGACAAAGACAATGTCTCCCAATGCTCTCAGCAGGGGCAAAAGGGAGAAAGGAAGAGGAAGTCAAATGGCCAGCTCTGGACTCCTCCCAAGACCAGAAAGTCACTGTGTCACACACCTGGGACAGTTTGACAATGACCCGGGTGAGGCATGGGGTTGGGTAGGGGGTGTGTCTTCAGACCAGTCACTCACACTTCTCATGATTAAGTGGTGCTTCCTTTCCAGGCTCCTGAGAGTGTGCAAATGCTCCCTTAGCTGGTGTCATAGCCTCGCAGATCAGCTGTGGGAGATGGGGCCACAATGGAAGAACATGGCGAAAGATAAACAATTTGTATCTCCTTCTTCTTCTCCTTCTCCTTCTCCTCCTTCTTTTTCTTCTTCTTCATGTAACACCAAACCATAAGCACTTTTCCAGATAATAAAAAAATTTGTGAAGGTATTTTAATTAAGGCCAGGAGAGACCAGTGTGTATTTGTAGGCAAAGAAGAAGGTGTGAGTGGAGAGAGGATGCTCAAAGATGCTACAGCAGCGCTTCTCAACCTGTGGGTCGCGACCCCTTTGGGGGTCGAACGACCCTTTCACAGGGGTTGCCTAAGACCATCAGAAAACATATTTCCAATGGCGATTCATAACAGTAGCAAAATTACAGTTATGAAGTAGCAACGAAAATAATTTTATGGTTGGGGGTCACCACAACATGAGGAACTGTATTAAAGGGTCGCGGCATTAGGAAGGTTGAGAACCACTGTGCTACAGGGTGAAGGAGCTCAGCCAAGAGTGCAGCAGGGCCAGGGCCAGAAGGGAGGGTCTGAGGGTCAGGGCTGGAGGGACCCTGGATGAGGAGGCGGTTGCCTCTGCTTTTACTCTCACTCCTGTGCTTGCTCCAGTGACATCCCCACCGCCACCAGGCAGTGGGTCCACATTCTTCAGGTTCGATGGATTTTCTGGTTGGAGAAACTTGAGAATTTTCATTGTTGCAACTAAACCGATGTAGTTCCTGAACATTGGACTGAGTTTGGCTTGGCTGAGTCTTCGAGGAGGAACCAAGGGGAGCCAGAGGTGTGGAGACTAGAAAGCCAAGCTAGACAGCGCATGAACTGAGTAGATTCCAGGATGCATTTTTAGACACCTTTTCTTCACTCCCCACCACCCTGTCCCCTCACCAGCTCTGTCATCACTGGCTACCTTGACTCCCACAGCTGAGATTCAGCACCAGCGAACAATTTTGCTGTGGTCATTACCCAAAATTTGATGAGTGTCATTTATTCATTCATTCAGCAAATATTTATTGAGCATCTACTGTGTACTAGATACTATGTTATGCTGTTGTTATGAGACACACCCTTGTTTTCAAGAAGCTTCCATCTACCCAGCAGCTAGCTCTGGGATTACAGATGTCACCAAAACTTTTGTCTGGGTAATAGACCCCTCTGTAAACTAATGACAACTTTGCACACATCCCCAGAAAAGTACACACACATACATACATTTGCATACAGTTGAGGGCAGCACCAATCCCCTGAAGCCCATTTATGATTTAAGGGTCTATGTTCCCCAAGTTGCAAACACTTGATCTAATTTAACCATCTCATTTTATAGACCAGGAAACTCAGACCTAGAGAGAGAAATGGCTTTTCCGAAGTTACACAGTGGGTTAGACTCAGGCAGGGGAGGGGAACATACAGCCCCTGGGCTGTACAAGGCCCGCGAAATCAATACCAGCTAACATCACACACCTCACCAAATAGAGCAGGCTAATTTTTAAGTTGATAATTTTGTATGGCCTGTGAATGATGTTATAAATATCCAAATGGCCCTTGGCAGAAATAAGATCCCCCACCCCGGAACCGTTAGAGGCTAAGCCAGCCCTAGAAGCCAGGACTACTGGCTCCCTAGACACGGCTCCACTAGGCCTCCTCTCCCTCCCTTGTTAGTTGGGAGAACCTGGCTGGGCAGGGGTCCTGGGCCAGTCCCCTGTTCAGCCACCAACCCTGGAGCTTTCCAGCCTGCAGGCCTTTCTTCTCCACCACCCTTTAGGCTCTTGAGGGATGTAGGTCAGTGGTCAGGAGCTCCCTGAATATTTGCTCTGACCCTGACTAACTGGTTCCCCCCAGACATCAAGAGAAAAGTTCTGGAAGGAACAAGGTGTGTTTTCCTGCAAAATCGTTTGTCTCACAAGATGATTTGCATACTGGTGGAGACACAAATGTCATTCACTGCCCATTTCCTCCCTAGAGACAAGTGTTCCCATCACAGATTTCCCCTCGAGAGAGGAGGCAGCTGTGTGGATCCAGGCCCAGACTCATGAGCCAACTTCCTTATAGAGGGGAACCAGACATTAGTAAGGGCTCCCAAAAGTAAGAAGGCTCCCTTTTTTTTTTTAAATTTTTTTTTTTTATCCTCACCCGAGGACATTTTTGCATTTATCTTCAGATAGAGCAGGAGGAAGAAAGGGAGGAAGAGAGAGAGCGAGAAACATTGATGTGAGAAAGACACATTGACTGGTTGCCATCCACACAACCCGAATCGGGGCTGAGGACAAACTGCAACCGAGGTATGTGCCCTTTAGCGGGAACCAAACCCGGGACTCTCTGGTCCGCTGATGCTCTAACCGCTGAGCCAAACCGGCCAGGGCAGAAGACTCCTTTTTTTTTAATCCTCCCTGGAGGATATGTTTTTCATTGATCCTAGAGAAAGAGAGGGAGGGGGAGGGAGAAGAAAAGGGAGAGAAAGAGAGAAAGAGAGAAACATTGATGTAAGAGAGAAACATCTATTGGCTGATAAGGCTCTTTTCTTGACCTCTCCCCACTCTCAGGGCTTGGCTGGAAGGGAGCTCCTGCCTCCAGCTTTGGCAAAAGGCTGGATCCTATGATCCCCAGAAACCTGGGCATCTACCTTGGTCTTTATTACACTTTCTTGGAGTAAAATTATTGAAGAATCAGCTGCTAGAAGAGAAGCTTGAGGTGATGTTAGGTGGAAAATAATAACAGATACTTACTTACTTAGTGTTTACTATGTGCCAGACATTGCTCTAAGCAATTTACTGTAAACTCGTGTAATCCTCACAACAATTGAGTGAGCTTGGTTTATTTTTCCATTATCAACATGAGAGATCAAGGTTCAGAGAGGTTAAGTAACTTGCCTAAGGTCACACAGCTGGTAAACTACACAGTCAGGATTAGAACTCAGCCAATCTGCCTGTTAAGTCCAGACTCAAAATACTGTGTTAAAAGAGGGGGAGTTAGAAGGTTGACAGTCTATTCTAACCTTGAAGGCGGTACCCTAGTCCAGAAACATTGGCATGGCATTCAAGGCCCCTTATGATCTGCTCCCAGCCACACTGCTATCCTCCCCTGCCAGGAACATGCCCAGCTGGTCTGTATGTACAGTTTCTTCCCAGATAGCGCTTCTTATTTCTCTCTTTATTCACTGAGAACCTCTGAAAAGCCTTTCCGTCGTCTGTAGACTGTCAGTCAGGACCCTCTCCATTTTTTCCAATGTGGCTCTTAACAAATTGTCCTCTAATTATTGGCTATTAAGTCTTCCTAGATTCTAGATTTCACTCCTCAGACAGGCTGGGTGTTTGTCTTATTCATTTCAGAATCCTCAGCACTAAGCCCAGCGCCTGATATATGGTAAATATTCAGCAAATAGATGTCTGTTATGTACAGTGAACAAAGCATGTTTCAAAATAATATGTACACCATACTAAATATTGTATTATGCATACTGTAACTGTATCACAATCCAGATATATCCCGAAATATTAGCAGTGATTGTCACAGATTTTGAAGGCTACAGGTGATTTTTATTTCTTTGTTTGTATATCTGCATTTTTCAAAATAGCCTTAATGAACATGTATTACTTTTGAAATACAAAAGAAAAAGTAAAGTATTTAAAGATTGTTTATGAATGAATAATAATAGCTCATATTTATTGAGCACTTACCACATAAAAAAATTCAGAGCTTTATATGCACTGTCTCTCATCCTCACGACAGTTCTCTTTGGTAAGTGCTATTGGCATCATTACCATTTTACAGAGGAGGAAACGGGTCCAGAGAGGTCAAGTACCTCACTCAAGGTGACATGATTAGTAAATAGTGGAGTCGACCTTGGAGTCCAACTTGTCAGACTCCAGAGCCTGTACTGCAGCTTCTCTGCAATCAGCCTGTAGATGGAAGATGGATAGATGGGTAAGTGTCTCTCTTTTTAAAAATCAACTTTAAAAAAAATCCTCATCCGAGGATATTTTTTCATTGTTTTTTTTGTTTGTTTGTTTTTGTTTTTAGAAATAGTGGGAGGGAAGGAGGGAGGGAGAGAGAGAGAGAAACATCTATGTGAGGGACACATCAATTGCTTGCCTCCCACACGATCCCGACCTGGGCTGGGGATGGAACCTGAGACTCTTTGGTCCATGGGCCAACGCTCTAACTGCTGAGCCAAACTGGCCAGGGCTCAACTGTTTTTTAAAAATTATTTTTATTAATTTATTTTTGTTACAGATATTTCTCCTTTTTCCCCCATTGACCCCCCTCCTCCCCCTCCCCCCCGCCCTGTCCCCAGCTTTGTTGTCCATGTCCATTGGTTATGCATACATGCATATATAAGTTCTGTGTTTTATCTCTCCCCCCACCCCCTACTGAGCTTTGTCAGCGTCTGTATCTCTGGGTCTATTTTGATCATCCGTTTGTTTAGTTCATTATATTCCACAAATAAGTGAGATCATGTGGTATTTCTGTTTCTCTGCTTGGCTTGTTTCGCTTAGCATAATACTCTCCAGGTCTCTCCATGTCGTCTCAAAGGCATAAGAGATCTTTCTTTCTTACTGCTGCATAGTACTCCATTGTGTATATGTACCACAGCTTTTTTATCCACTCATCTACTGATGGACACTTGGGCTGTTTCCAGATCTTAGCTATTGTAAATAGTGCTGCTGTGAACATGGGGGTGCATATATTCTTTCTGATTGGTGTTTCAGGCTTCTTAGGGTATATTCCTAGAAGTGGGATCACTGGGTCAAATGGCAGTTCAATCTTTAATTTTTTGAGATAACACCATAGTGGTTGCACCAGTCTGCATTCCCACCAGCAGTGTACTAGAGTCCCCTTTTCTCCACACCCTTGCCAGCACTTGTTGTTTGATGATGTGTTGATGGCAGTCATTCTGCCATCAATGAGGTGATACCTCATTGTTGTTTTAATTTGCATCTCTCTGATGATTACAGGGCTCAACTTTTAATTTTGAAATAATTTCAAACTCAGAAGAGATGTGAGAATTATACAATGAACTTTGGCATATCCTTCCCCCAGATTCGGCATCATTCATGTTCTGCCACATTTGCTTTATCACTCACTTTCTCTCTCTCTTGACATATATACATATTATTTTTTATAACAACTTTATTGAGGTACAGTTCACATCCCCTACAATTCACCCATTTAAGGTGTACAATTCAATGGCTTTTAGTGTGTTCACAAATGTGTGCAACCATCACCACGGTCAATTTTAGAGCACTCCTTCATCTCAAAAAGAAACCCTGTGTCCTTCAGTGATCTCCCCCACCCCCCATTCACTCCCTGTCTCTGTAGATTTACCTATTCTGGGCGTCACGTAGAAAAGGAATCATCTAATATTCCCTGTTTCTGGCCCTGTTCTTTCACTTAGCACGTTTTCAAGGTTCTTCCGTATGTAGCATGTGTCAGTACTGTCTACCTTTTTATAGCCAAATAGCATTCCAGTATATAGATATATACAACATGTTACTTATCTGTTCATCAGTTGGTGGACATTTGAGTTGTTTCTACATTTTGGCTATTATGAATAATGCTGCTACGAACATTAGTGTACAAGTTTTTGTGTGGACATATGTTTCCATTTCTCTTGGGCATATATCTAGGAATGGAATTGCTAGGTCATAAGTTAACTGTATACTTAAATGCTTGAGAATAATAATGTGCTTATTACTGCTATTTCTGAGTCATTTGAGAGTAAATTGCAGACATACCCCTTTATCCCTAAATATTTCAGAGAAAACAAACCAGGGACATTCCTTTGCATAACCACATTTCAGTGATCAAATTTAGGAAATTTAACATCAATACAATATTACTATTGTGTAGTTCATATTTAACTTTTGCCAATTATGTCCTTTACAGCAATTCTCCCCACCCCGAATCTAAGATACAGTTCAGGATCACACACTGCATTTGGTCATTTGGTTGTCATGTCTCTTCAGTCCCTCCAGCCTGGAACAGTTCCTTAGTCCTTTATCTGTCTGTTGTTTTGTCAAGTGTCCCTCAGTTAAGGTTCATCTGGTGTCTGTTTGGTGGGAACTGAGGTCAAGTCGTGCAGCTGCAGACTAGAGGGACGTGGCTGGGCACAAACCCTGGTTCCTTCCACTCCGGGGAGGGCCTGAGGGGCACTCTGAATCGGAAGGACCAAATCAGACCTGGACCCAGGGAGGGGGAAGCACTGTGGAAATCCCCATCTGGAGGATTTAGTGGGAAGTGCCACAAGAGAGACAGAGGCTCTGTGGGGGCTTCTTCCACACCCTTTCCCAGGAACAGCTGAGAGCAGGGAGAGGGTGTGTATTAGGGCCAAGTGCTTCTCCCTGTGGCTTCACTGAGGGCTCCTGAGGCCTCCGCCAGCCTGAGCTCCGCCTGGGAAAGGCTGTGGAGAGAGACACGGGGATGTCTGGGAAAGGGCGGGTGGGGGAGACCCGCAGGCCCAGTGCTAGGAAGGAGCTGCCCCTTTCTGGGAAGGATTTTGATGCAAGATCCCTCCTCCCCTGCGTCCTACACTCCTGCTTCCGGCAGCCCCAGCCTGATTCTCTGGAAGGCACTGGGGGAGGAGATTTCGGCCTCTGATTCTAATCAGAGGCACGAGATGCAGATTGGGAGCTGGAAGGCGTGTTGCTTCACTTGGCCCTGAGCCGGTTTGCTCCCAGCTAAAGGCCCCACCAACCTTTGCAAGAGGCTCTGGGCGCTCTGTCAGCACTGTTGAGAAGAGCAGAATCTTAGGTCCTGCCCCACACTGCCCAGCAAAGTTCTGCCTGAGGCGGCGGTGTCTCATTTGTTCGTTAGTTCGTTCATTCGTTCATTCGTTTTGTGGCTGAAGATCCCCGTTTCTCACCCTTCCCTCCCTCTTAGGGAAGATGCTTGGTGGGGCTTCCAGGTGGCAGTCCTGTGCCCAGCCTGCTTCTGTCCTCAGAGCACCAGAAGACCTGCCCTCCCTCAGCCCCAGGGCCTTGGGTTCAGGCCGCTGCAGGGCTGAGCTGAGCCTGGACCAGTTTACAGTGTGGGTGGCAGATACCACGGGGCCAAAGGCAGAGCCGTAGGGAGCCAGCCAGAAAGGAGCAGAGCAGGAAGGAAACCACTTTGCGTGTGTAGCGTGTGGACAGGAACATCATCGTGGAGTGCGTGAAGGACGGCCTGCAGACACACCTGTTCTGTCCTCACAGGCTTGTGAAAATTGGAAAAGTTCATATAAAAATCCAGGTTTCTGATTTTTCTTGACAAGTAAAAAGATCGGGCAACCCTGTGGAAGCTCTCTTCATGAGTTCTATCACCTGCCTGTGTGCCAGGGGCACCTGTGATCTTATTCAGGCCTCACCACCACCCTGTGAGGCCAGGAACATTAACCCCACTTTATACATGAAGAAAGCAAGGGGAGAGGTCAGCAGCCTCGCCCAGAGTCACAGCCAGGGAGAGGCAGAGCTGAGATCCTCACCCATTTTATGTGCCTCCAGGTCCTGGTCTTTGCATTCCCCTCAGCCCTTTCCTGCTGAGAGCTGGCACTGCCAGCAGCAGTTGGATAGACTGCAGATGTGGACACCAGGTGAAAACCCTCGGGCCACCCAGGTCTGGGGCCTCGCAGGCCACCGCAGAGTCCTGAGCGGGGCTACACAGCTCTGGGCTGAGTGGTTGGTCAGTGGGCCCACAGCAAACTCAGGTGGGTGAGAGCACCTGGGCACCTGGGCGTGGGGCACTGACCTCTGGGCAGTCCAGCTGGTGTCGCCTTCCTGGCTGCTCTGTCTGCACCGGAGCAGTCTCCCTCCAGCAGCAGCTTGCTCCACTTGGCCTTTCTGCGCCTGGGAGCAGCCGAGGGCACAGCAGCGCCAGAGCCATCACTGCCCGTGAATCACGGCGCAGCGTCAGGCTGGTGGCCTCCAGCAGAGCCCCCTTCTGCTCGGTTGTGCGTGCTCCTCCTGGAAAGGCTTGCTGACCCTTTCCTGGGTGGGTTTGTCCAGTGCTCTCTAGTAGTTTCTAGGAACGAAGGGAGGGCAGCACCTCGGGTCGCGGGCGTCGGAGGAAGCGGAGTCACTGCTTTGTTAGAATGGCCCGGCTGTGTATGGCATTCATGTGTATGATTTTTATTTATTTATTCTGGAGCAGAAGTTCCCATCCTGGGGCAGAGGAGGGTGCTGAGGGGCAGGGACAGGGCATATTCATGTGTATGATTTGTTTTCTTTTTAAATTATTTATTCTTATTTTTTATTATTATTTTAAATATTTTTTTTCTTTATTGATTTTAGAGAGAGAGGAGAGGGAAAGAGAGATAAAAACATCGATGAGAGAGAACATCAATTGGCGGCCTCCTGCATGCTCCCCACTGGGGACCAGGCCCACAACCTGGGCTGTACCCTGACCGAGAATCGAACCGGCGACCTCTTGGTGCATGGGTCGACGCTCAACCACTGAGCCACACCGGCCGGACAATTTATTTATTTTTTTAGAGAGAGATTGATTTGTTGTTCCAGTTATCTATGCATTCATTTCTTGTATGTGCCCTGACCGGGGACTGAACCGGAAACCTTGGCGCATTGGGAGGACACTCCAACCAGCTGAGCTGCTTTGTGAACCAGACAGAGCAGCAGTCGGCAAACACAGGTCATCCAGGAAAGGGCAAAGAACTTTGAGTTCATTCTCGGACCTACTACCTACCTTGAGCGAGTTCACTTCATCTTTTTTAGCTTTTATTTCCTCATGGATTTAAACTTTTTTTTTTTTTCCCAGGCAAGGCCACTCCAATAGTGCTATTCACATCGAACACCATGTGATGGGTCCCCTTGGAACTGTACCTGTCGTGAGGATTCAGTGACATAGTTTACGCACTAGCACAGGCCTGGGCGGTAGTAGTGATTAACACATGTTTGTGGAGCAAAGGATCTGCTCACTCAACCGTGCCGGGCTCTGAAGGGAGCTCACAGGAAGAAGGAAGTAGTCCTGGCTCCCTGTGGCTGGTGCTGCGTTTCCTGCCCATTTTTCTGTCTCTTGCCAAGTTGCCCTTTGTCCTAGGCCTCTAGGCTTGCAGCTGGCTGGAGGCACAGACTTATCTGTGGAGCCTGGAGAACTGGGCCTGGGCTGGGTAATGACCAGCCTTCCGCTTACTTGCAGTTTCCGCTGGGGGGCTGGAAGCCACAGCATCCAGATGGCTAATTGCTTTGTGCCTGTTTCTGCAAATCACAGTGATTCACTGTCCCTGCTGAAAACACGCTCTCTTTTCAAAGATTTAATAGTTTCCAAAATTAATTTAGCCTCATCTGTTATCCCCCTGCCCTTCTGCCCTGGCCCCTCCCTGCAACACCCTCTTCTGCCCCAGGATGGAACTTTCTGCTCCAGAAAGCCCACTCTCACTCTGAAGGGCATGGTGGAGGGGTGTGCAGCACAGATCTCTTCCCAGGGTCACCAGAGTACCTGCTGAGTGTGGGGTGTTGAGGTAGAAAAGCCTAGGCAGGAAGGGCTGGTGTCCACGGTGCATTCATCTCCCACCGCCCTGCATGCTTTCGGCCACCCAGAGCAGGTCTGCCCGATGCTCCCAGACGAAGAACTCCAGGAAGCTCTCCCTCTGGCACTGCTTTGCTTATCCAACTCCCAAAGATCATCTGTGTTCTACATTTGAGTGACATGGTTGGTGTTGTTTGTTTTGGACAGCCGTGGTGGGTCTATGAGACCTCAAGGCCAGAGCCCTGGCTAAGAGGCCAGAGTTTAGGGAATTTACCTCCATCTGATTCTGGCCTGTTTTCTTGACCATCTTTGGGCATCTATTCTTCCCCAGTAACATAAAGGTGATATAATTCCTACCTCTGCCCACTATTCATTTATTTAATAAATATTTATTGGACCTCTCTATATGTCAGGCATGTGTTAAGGACTGGGGGTACAGTGGTAAAAAAAAAAAAAAGCACCACTATCCTGGGCCTTCAGGAGCTAAGTCTGGAGCAGAGAAAGAAAAGGCCTGAGGCCAGGAGCTGGGTCCACTGAATATTCTCATTGGTGGACTCTTGGTCTAGTTCTATGGAGAGGTTTTAACAAAAATCTTTGCCCCAAGGCTGTGTCTTAACTGGCATTATGACACACAGCATTTCTCTTTTATTTCCTACTGGTTGTCCAACCCTGCAAGTCCCCAAATCCTGGATTCCTTTTTACCTATCCTTCCTTCTTTAAAACCAGCCAGTTCTTTTCTAACCCTTTTCTGTCTTGTAGAACATTGTCAAGTGCACACAGTAATAGCCAAGGCACTCTACTAAACACTGTTTCGCAACCTCTTTACTTAAATCTACAAGTTCATTAGGTACTCAAGCCTTCCAGATGTTCACAGATGACAGTTTTCCAAAAGTTGGACCACCGCAACATGTGGGCACAATTTTTCCAGCCTCCAATAAACCCTTCCTCACCATCCCCTGACCGGCGGCAAAGCCAATATCACATATTGTAGCTGTTTTCTTTTTTATTTTCTTTTTTACGTTGGCATGGCAGCCCCTAATTCTGGGTAGCAATTTCTGTTCATAATGATTTTCCATGAGAACACTGATGCTATTACTTCGTTCTCTTAGTGTCTTGGAGGTAGATGAGAAGACTAGTGCCAGGCTGGTTGTTCCTTTTAGGTTATCAGTTCTTTCTCTCGCTTTAAGTATTTCTTCTTTACTGACGTTCTCTGCTCTCACGTAATGCTTCAGCATTTCCTCCTTCCTGAAAAGTTCTCAACTGTTACCTTTTAGAAACGTGCCTTTTCATTGCCCTCTCCACGTTCCCAACAATTCTCATTATAAGGATGCTGGCATCTCGTTTTAATCCCATCTCTTATATCTCCAGCTATGATCTAGGAGACTGCCTCACTTCTATTTTCCAAATCAGGAATCCTCTTCATCTGTGTGTATTCTTGTTCCTGTTTGACATAGAGCATTCCCTAGTTTACTTCTCTAAGGGTTTTAGACATACCTGTTTCTGAGTCCCTTTTACAGTGCTTTTTATCCAATTCCTGGGTGTGTGTCCTCCAACTTTTGAAGTTGTAGATGGTCTTTCATGCTGTTACACTTCCTTGTATGTTCTCTGATTCTTGTGTTTTAGCTCATATTCTCTAGAAATCTTTTTCTCTGGGAGTTTTCTTCTGAATACGCTCTGTATTGACGAGGCCTCCTTATGGACAATTTAGTGATTATCTTTGCCCAAATACTTTGGATACGCGGATTCTGGAAATTACGTCTTACAACATTGTTTAGATTTATAGTTTTACACTATTTGGAAAGTACAAATTTACACCCAACATCTGTGCCCACAGCACAGACTGTGAGTTTCGTTCTTCTACATGCCGCTCCGATGTACCCCAAGCCGCGGGCGTAGATACTGTGGTCCCAGTTCATGGATGGGTCGTGTGCTCCCAGCTCCTGCCTTCATGCAAAGAGCTCAACTTTCTGAGAGAAAAGTGCTTGGGAGGTAAATATTTTGAATATTTGCAAGTATTGAAACTGTCTTCTCTTGCATTTATTTGATAGTTTGAAAGGGATAAGAATTTGGGGGTAAAATCATCTTCCCTCGGAATTTTGGAGCCGTTTCTGGGATCCAGTGCTGCTTTGAGATGTCAACTATAATTCTGATTGCCAGGACTTTTTTAGTAACTCTTTTGTTTTTTTCTTTCTGAAAGTTTTGGGATCTCCTCTTTTTCCCATTGTTATGAAACTTCATGATACCTCAGTGAGTGTCTTCCATCCTTTATTTTGCTGGCACTTAATGGTCCTCTGAGTCTGGAGTCTCAGGACTTCCAGTCCTAGGAAAGTGGGCTTTGTTTAGACTTTGGAAAGAGACAAGGATGAGATGGGCATGAGACTTCCGACATCACTTCCCAGGTGATAGGCTGAGAGTCACAGGGCCAGAGGCCAATCCCTGTACCCACTACCTCTTTAGAAAGACTGATTTCTACTTTCATCAAAGTACATAGAAAAATAAAATAGAACCTTTTATATAAAAAGCCTCTTATATAAAAGCATCAACTCCCTGCCCCTCCCTCCCTGATTGTAGTCTCCTTCTGGAGATAGTTACTTTCAACTCTATTAGCTGTTTTCTTCTGCTAAGTTCTGCTTTTAAAAAATGCTTATGCTTATACGGATGTTTATTTTTTCTTTTCTTTCTTTCTTCCTTTCTTTTTCTTCTTCTTTTCTTTTCTCTTTTAGAACAGTAAACACCTTTATTACATGAGCTAAGGGAGGAGGAAGGAGGATTTATTTGCCTTTCCGGGCCTTGATTTTCCTGAGACAGAACTCCAGCATCTTGCCCCCAGCACACAGCCATCTGCTAGGCCAGGTCGCCTGGTCTCCGAGCGATTCACACAAGAAGCTGGCCCCCTGGAACTGCTCATCTAGGAGATTGCTGATTGTGGCATTCTTTTTCCTTTCATCATATTTCTTCTGAATTTTCTTTGATCGTTTTTTGTTTAAAACCTCTTCCTCCTCAGAAGTCAGCTTGGCCCCTTCGTAGTGCCCAGGGCAGTGCGTAGTGGGACCCGCACCCTCCGCGCCAGGTGCCGTGGGGAGCACGATGCAGCTCTGTACTCGGGGTCGGTGCGGACCAGCTCATTGTTGGATGCAGCGTAGGCAGCATCAGTAATCCTTGTTGTGCGCGTACAACACTCAGAGCCCCAGAAGTTGCCCGTGTCCGGTCTCAAGGCTCTGTACTTCTTGTGCCTCCCGGCCGTGGACTGCGTGTGTGTGCAGCAGGGCCAGTGTTAGTGTTGGCAGCAGGGTGTCTCTCCCAGCTCCTATTTTTGCTTTTTGTGGTGGGGCTTTCTCTTGCTCCCAGCCTTGTGGCACCTGTGCCAGTTGTCCCAAAAGATGCCCATGGCTCAGCGCTGGCTGGAAAGAGCTACACTGATATTTCCTGATACTGTGTGGGAACAGCTCTGCCATGGTCCCCTGCTGACCACGCGCATGTTCAAACAGGCCTTGACGGCACAAGTGTGAACCGCAGCTAATCCGAGTCTCGGTGGAATGCCTTGTGATCCTCCCAGCACCGGAGAGGATGGGAGACTTGTAAGGAGTTGCTAAGAAGCTATCTTCCGCTCACCTCCCTGTTTTTCCTGGAAGGCTGTTATGAGACAGTTTCTCTTTGCCTTTGGGTTCTACAAGATAAGGGGTTTTCTGCCCTGCCCCCAGCCTTGGGGCTTTAGGTGATAAGTTCTGTTCTCTCTTGACTTTAAAAACTGAAATTTATTCTAGGTTCACTATAATGTTTTTATATTTTATATTACTTCTGGAAAATTCTCAAATACTCTTTAAAAGTATTATATCACTTTTTTTTTTCATTTTCTCCCAGAATTCTTATTATAGGACGTTTGCCACTTCTTTTTCATCCAGTCTCTGTTAACTGCTGAACAGATATTGCTGACATGATATTGCATAATTATATTCCCTCCAACTTTGTTTCTCCTGCAGTTAACTGTTGTCATAGTTTTTCTTTTGCTCAGTTTCTTTTTAATAGCTGTTGCTAATATTTTCAAAATGTTCTCTATGTATCTGTTAAACATCCAGCAATGTCTTTTCCAAATATCCAAGTGTGTCAGAAATCACTGTCTTTTCTTCCCCCAACCCCTCCCTTCTGTACCCTTTGCCACCTGCTTCCATTTGGGAGGGTTGCTCCCTACACCTGGGGCCCAGACATCACCTCGGGCCTTGCTTTCATCCCTCTTCTCCTTTGTTTTCTGGAGTCTCTTCTTCCTCCTTCTTAGCTTAGTCTTTCATTTCACCGAATTATATCCTTCACTATGTTCCTAAAAAAAGGTGTCTGGGAGGTAAAACTTCTGAGTTCTTACATATCTGAAAATATCTTCATTCCACACGTGCCCTTTTGGATAAGTATAGCATTCCAGGACAAGAATAATTTTCACTCAGAACGTTGGGCACCCGACACTCCTGTCTTCTCGTACCCCGTGCTGCTGTGGAGAAGATATCCAATGCCACCGCTTCTTACTCCTTCACACGTGGTGTGGTATTTCTCTCCAGACGTTGTGAGGTTATTTCTTTTATCCTGGTATGCTAAAAATCAAAATTATTGTCTTGGCTTCCCCTCCTCCATTCTACTGGATATTTAGTGGGTCCTTTCAATTTGGAGATTTGTGTCCCTCTGGGAAATATACTTACATGATTATTATAAAGCAAGATTTTCCTGTCCTTTGTTTTCTGTTTTGTGAGCTGCGTACAGATGCTGGAACCCCTTGAATAGTCCTCTAACACTCTTTTCTCTCCCAGTTTTCATCTGTCTTTCTTTTCTACTTTCTAGGACCTTTCTTCAACTTCATTTTCCTACTCCTTTGTTGAGTCTTTTATTTTTGCTATCACGTTATAAATTTCTAATTGCTCTTGCTCATTCTCTGACTATTCCTTTTTCACACCATCCTGTTCTTTTTCATGGATATGTATCTTCTTTTAGATCTCTGAGGCTATTAATTCAATGTATACATAAAAATAAAAAATATATTTTCTTCTTACATCATCTCTGTTTCCTCGGAGTTCATTTTCTTTCTTTCTTCTTTTTTTAATGTTTGTTTGCTTTCATCTATCTCTTTTATGGGGGATACTTTCTGCAAATCCCTGGTGATCCTGGGCTGTCCAGTCCTCTGTGACAGTGAGCATCAACATGATTGGCAGCTGTGTGTGTGTGGAGGGGTGGCAGGGATTTGATGGGCGGGCCTCACTCTCAGACCATTTCATTGGGAGACAATGAAAAGTTAACACTTAGAGAACTTCTTTCTGGGGCTAGTAAATTTTTTCCAATGAAGATCTTTCAATCTTCTACAGGGGGCGTATACTTGACAGTCCCTTTCTGGGAGTGAGATACGGGAAGGAGTCTGGCAGAGGGCCCTACTATTAACATGTGGCCTTAACTGACCTCCCACCCCTGTTTTCAGCCAGGCAACTGCCCTCTACTGTTGCTGGAATCCCTGAATTTGGGCGTACTCTGGTTCAATTTCTCGAAAGAAAAAAAACCAGTGTATGGCAGAGACCAGGTTGCCTAACTGTGTGGGATTAGGAGGGGATCTCGAGTTGTAATGTCTCCATATATCTCTTTCAGCCATTCCATAGAGTTTAGTCCATGTTTTAAACTTGCTCCTTGAAGACCCTGCTACTTCCAAGTTCCCTGCTTCTCTGGGGTCTATGGAGAGAATCTGCTCACTCCTCACCCTCAGTCCCCACTCAGGGCCCTTCCAAGTCTTGGTTTTCTCTACTCAACTAATCCAGTTACTGTCCTGCAGCCACTTCCAATCACCCAAAACTCACTGAAACTTCTTGTCCACTGATGTCTGTCCTCACTTCCATTCCTGGTATTCTCAGGGGTCTATTCTTTTTTTTATCCTCACCCAAGGATATTTCTATCTTCAGATAGAGTGGGAGGGAGAGAGAGAAAAAGACATCGATGTGAAAGAGACACATCGACTGGTTGCCTCCCACACAATCCCGGCCAGGGCTAGGGACCGAACCGCAACTGAGGCACCTGCCCTTGACTGGAATCGAACCCAAGACTCTTTGGTCTGTGGGCTGAAGCTCTAACCACTGAACCAAACCGGCCAGGGCTCAGGGGTCTATTCTTTCAAAAAAAAATTTTGTGGGGTTTGTTGAGGAAGAGGAGATAAAGTCATATGATAAGTTTATTATCTCAAACTGGACGTTTACACTTTAAAAAGTTTTCAGATTTTATAAATAACAGGTACTTTATAGAAAATTTGAGCAGTACATTAAAGCAAACATTTACCATCCTACCATCCAGAAGTAACCAATATCAACATTTTGGTGTGTGATACAATCACCCACTTTTTAAAAAATAAACTTTTAATTTTAGAATAGTTTTAGATTTATAGGAAAATTACAATGGTGCAAAGTTCTCATATACCCCACACCCAGTTCCTTCTATTACTAACGCCTCTTGTTAGTACGGTACGCTTGTCACAATGAACCAGTGTTGATATACGATTATCAACTAAATCCAATCTTTATTCAGATTTCCTTAGTTTTCCCCCAATGTCCTTTTTGTTGATGTTGCAGGACCACATCCAGGACACTATTTTATTTAGTCGTCATGTCTCCTTAGGCTCCTCTTGGTTGGGACAGTTTCTCAGATTTTCCTTGTTTTTGATAACCTTGATAGTTTTGAGGAGTTCTGCTCAGGTATGTTGTAGAATGTTCCTCAATTGAGATTTGTCTGATGTTTTTCTCATGATTGGACTTGGGTTATGGATTTTTTGGAGGAAGACTGCAGAGATGAAGCACCTGTCTCAGCACATTGTATCAAGGGTACCTACTGTCAACATGACATTGCTTCTGATGTTGACCTTGGTCACCTGGCTAAGGCAGTACTTGACAGGTTTCTGTAAAGTTACCCCCTCCTTCCACATGGTATGCTTTGGAAGGAAGTCACTGTAGGCAGCCTGCATTTAAGGGCTGGGAGCTGTGCTCCACCTCCCTGAAAGCAGACTATCCACACAAACTATTTGGAATTCTTCTGCCTGGGCGCTTTATGTATTCTCCCTCATTTATCTACTTATTCAGTTATTTATTCATATCAGTATGGACTCATGGATCTTTATTTTATATTTTTTGGTTATAATACAATAATACTTTATTTCTTTTGTTGCTCAAATTGTTCCAACTTTGGCTATTGGGAGCTCTTTCATTTGGTTCTTGTGTAATTTTGTGTTCCCTCCCCCATCACTGTAGAATTTCCTTACTTTCTGGCCCTGTAAGATGCTCCTAGATCTTCCTGTATATGTCCTGCCCCAGTTCTAGAATCACCTACTTCTCTAAGACGACCTAGTCCTTTTACGGGAGAGTGGTATTAGAAAGCAAGATCTGAGCACTAGGTATGCTTGTTGCTACTGGGATGTCTCTGATGACATAGCAAGGAAATGGATGTGTGTCTACTAACCCAGGTATGTGCAACATCTATAAATATTTCTGTATGTAACCATGTAAACATGAGTTCCGTATGTAAACATGAGTTCCCACTAATGTCTTCAACTCTAATTTATCACCATACAGATCATTCTACCCACCTCCTTTTGTTTATCTGTAAACATATTCTACTCCAACAATAAGAAACCTGGCTCCACCATCTGCCATCTATTTACTTATTCAGTCCCAGTATGTATACATGTATTGTCAATCACCCACTTTTTAAAGTAGGAATTCATTTTAATTGTTCACAAACTACTTATTTCACATGTCCAATATTCCATATAGGACTTTGTGTCACCTGGTCCTTACAGTCCCTGCTCTGCTCCCAGTTTTCAGTTCGCCAAACTAAAATGCGCATGTTCACATTGATGTCCTCTCCAGGCTCTGGGTTGGTTGTTTTTCTCTGGTCTCATTCTTCTGGAGGTCCGCTGACAAAAAATGCATCCATCTCAGGCACCCCTTGAGTGACAAACTCCTGTCCTAGCAAAATCTGTGCCCGAAATGCTTGCTCAGGCATTGTAAAGGCAGGGCTTGCCTTTGTTGGGCGAGAGGAGTGTGTCCTTACATTCTTTCTCACTGTAGGCAAAGTTCTTAAAAGCCACTTGGGCTGAAGAGAGAGATAGAAGTATCCCTTAAATGGTGTGTTCCCATGTCGCCACACACCACACTGCTCAAGGAAACTCTGCTATAAATAGCACTTGTCTCCGCACCCATCCACCACAGCCTACTTAACCCCGACGGCATGGAGACTTGGTGGAAAGAGGGAAAAGCAGAAAAACAGATCAAACAAAAAGAGGAGAGGAAGAAAGACAATGGGGAAAGGGTGGATATATAATAATAATATTTATAATTAATGAGTTACATTTGCAAAGAATTTCCACACGCATGGTCTCATTTATTTCATTAAGTATAAAAACTCAAAAAAGTATATATTTAGTTTATTTAAACTATCTTTTGGGTTAAATTGGCTTTTATAGGTTTTCGATCCAGCGATAGGCACATGGCCCACACTGGGCCAACGAGAGCCGGCCCAGGGACCATTGCTAGAACTGTTGGAGAGGAAGCATGTTCCTTCTGTTGGGATTGTAAAGTAAGTGTGGGTGGATGTTCAACACACCTAGTTCTTTGTTCGCTTAGTTATTTGTATGCACAGAGGAACTGAAGGAAGTACCCCACAATGAATGTTAACACCAATTAATTTTTGGTGATAGGATAATTGGTAACATTTATGGTTTTTACACATTTACGTGTTATATTTTCTATAAAGTAGTGTATTACATTTATGTTAGAGTTTCTGTCATAAGTTATTTTTAATTACTTTATAATATATGTTATAAAATAATATAAATACGTGGTACTATATTTATACTATGTTTATATTATTATATAAATAATAGATTAGTGTAATTATTACATTAGTATAAGACAGACGTGCTTTCACCCCCAATGCCCATTTATTCCTTCCTTGGGTCCCTATGCCCAGCAGCACATAAATCCTTAATCCCAGGAAAATCTAGTTTTCTGGAATAATTTTTTCAAAACAAAGTATTTTATCTTTTCAAAGTAAAATATTTAAGAAAAGGAAAATTTTCAAAGTAAAACATTTGGGAACTAAGAGGTTCTACTGGTTTTGTTCTTATCCCACGAGACCCCAGGCCTCCCCAAAGAACCGAGCGGAAAGGTGGGCGAGGCTGTGCTCTCACTGAAGCCTAGCTCAGGAGGAGGCTGGATGTGCCGTTTTGCCTGACGCTGTAGTCTTTTCGGAAAGAGCTCAGTGGTTTAGACTGGCTTTGATGCCCTAGGTAGCCCTGCCAGAGAGAGGAACAGACCACAACCCCAGCGTGAGAGGAACAGCCCGCCCAGCCCAGCCCTCCCTGGTTGCCCCCCGCGGTGTTTGCGAGGCCTCCTGGCAATTCTGCGCAGAGATGCCCCCCCTGCCCGCCACCAGCTCAGTCCTGCCCTCTCCCACCACAGACACACCCAGCCAGGGCCAGGCTGCAGCATTTAACAAAACTCCCCAGAAACTCTGAAGAGATGCCATTCATTCCGGGAGAAAACCACTTTTTACAATTCCAACCAGAGCCTGTAGCTTCACTTTGTCCTGACTTGCATTGTCTCTTTTCCAGAAGAGGTTTAAGTTTTATCCCTGCATAACCCCAAACCCCATTAAAATATTTTCCTCAAAACAAAAGGGATTATCCCCCCCCCCCCAAGAGCAGTTTGCTTCCACCTCCACAGGAAATAGAAGAACTGGGATAACCCCAAAGCCATGCAGTTTAGAATTGCCGTTTCCAAGGCTAGCGGAGACCACCTCTGCACACTACAGCATGGACCTATTTGGAAACAGAAGGCGGTCTGAAAGGGGCAGGGACTGGGCTGGCCCGCACTGTGGGAGAGACTCGGGAGGAAGGACAGTGGACACAGAAACCACCAGTTTCCCCAAGACTCAGACTTTTTTCTTTTTCTTTTTTTAATCCTCACCTGAGGATATTTTCCCATTGATTTTTAGATAGAGTGGAAGGGAGGGAGGGAGAGAGAGAGAGAGAGAGAGAGAGAGAGAGAAGAAGAGAGAGAGAGAAACATCAATGTGACATGTGACATATCAGTTGGTTACCTCCCACAGGACCCTAACCAGGCCGGGGATCGAACCTGCAACCCAGGTATGTGCCCTTGACTGGGAGTCAAACCCGAGACCCTTCGGTCCTGGGTGGACACTCTGACCTCTGAGACAAACCAGCCAGGACAAGACTCGGACTTTCTACACCTCACAGTCAGATGGGGGCAGAGAGGGACGGGTGCCAGCCAGCCGTGGGATCACGGGCAGTTCTCCTAATCCCTGAGTGTTCAGTTATTTCGGCTTTAAGGGAGGCACCTGGGTAGGTGAGCTCTCAGGCCCCTTCCAACCCTGAAACTCTCCATTCCTCCGGAGGTCAGGGAGGAAGGGGCTCGCTCCCCAGGTGTGGGTTTGTTTCCACAGGCTTCTTCCCGGATTGCATCACTGCTGTGCTGGCAAGGCTCATTCTCCCACCCCCACAGGCGCCCACACCTGCCTCCTCCCCCTGCCCAACTTCTTAGTTTGCGATAACACCCTTTTGTTCTCCCTGGGACTCCACACCCAAGGGGAGAGGGAATGAGGAAACCTTCGAGAAAGTGCCACCTATCTGATGAAGGTAAGAGGTAAGAGGCTGCCCCCCCCTGTGCTCCTCTTGCCTTCCAGGGCCCACGCCCAGTCCAGGAGGCCTTTCTGGGCTGGGCTTCCTGGCAGGGGAGGCTCTCGGGCACTGGAGTGCTGAGGAGGGTGCTCATTGTGTAAGAACGAACCCCATTTCAGTTGGGTTTGTGGAATTTGGAGTAGCGTAAGAGAATGTTTCTGTCACCGTGGACATTCCCTGGCCCGCAGTGCCATCTCTCCAGACAAGGTCATATATTTGTGAGTTAGTGTATTCACACAACGCCAGTATGACACTCCTCGGGTAGGTTTACCTCTGATTGATTTATTTTACACATTAACCCTATGGTGGTTATTATAGTTACCACCATAAGATGAAGAGACTAAGATAATAAGAGATTAAACAACATTATGTCGAGGTTACAGCACGTGGGTGGCAAAGCTGGGGGTGGTGGTGCTCATAAGTCTTCGTCTTTCAGATTCATTAGGGGTTTTTTCCCCAAGGAATCCTCCAGAGAAGGGGTAGTTGTCTTTCAGTGACTTCCCACCAGACCCACAATCGGGTCCAAACTTCTTATCATGGCATCTAGGATTTTGCAGACTCTTTTTTTATTTTGTAGAATCTTGCCTCTGACTTCCTTGCCAACCCCCTCTTTTGCTATCTGTCCCCAGACCCACTGAGCTCTAACTACTTAGGACTACAATTGCCCCAACTTCTTATGCATGTTCACACCTCTGTGGCTAATTTCAATATGCTGTTTGCTGTGCCCGAGTGCCCCCTGCCACTTCTGCTCTTAAAGAACTCCTATTCATCCTTCAAGACCCTCTTCAAAAGTCAGATGCTTCTTCAAAGTCTTGCATGACTCCCCAGACAGAGTCGGTTGCTCTGTGCTCCAAGGCACAGGGTTCCTTCCTTGGCTCATCACCCAGCAGAGTAATTATTAGGATTTGCATGTTTATCCTCCTCCTAGTTGCTCCTCCAGGGCTGGGACTGTGTTATTCACCTTTGTAAACCAGGCCAGGCCCTAATAATTCTTACATAATTGTGTAAGAATGAACCCCATTTCAGCTGGGTTTGTGGAATTTTGAGTAGCAGTAAGAGAATGCTGCTGTCACCATGGACACTCCCTGGCCCGCAGAGCCATCTCTCCAGGCAAGGTCATATATTTGTGTTTGTGTGTTCGCACGACATCAGTACGACACTCCTCGGGTAGTTTTACATCTGATTGCTTATTTTACACATTAACTCTATGGGTGGTTATTATAGTTACCATCAAAAGATAAAGAGACTAAGATAATGAGATATTAAGCAACATTATGTTCAAGGTTACGATACATGCGCAGCAGAGCTGGGACTTGAACCCTAGTATTCTAGCTGTGAGACCCACCAGACCTCTGCCTGCACCAGAGAGTCCCAATAAGTGGTCTTCAAATGAGCAGATCAGCATCATCTGTGAATCTGTTAAAAATGCAAATTATTGGGCCCCACCTCAGGTCTACTAAATCAGAAACTCTTAGGGCAGGCCCCCAAATCTGTGTTTTAACTCTCACTGCAGGTGATTCTGTTGCACTCGGAGTTCGAGAGTCCTGGCCTACACCCTAACTACTCCAGTGGCTGCCCAGGGCCAGAGGAGGGCGCTCCAAGGCAAACTTTCAGCCTTAGACAGTCAAAGCAGCTGGGATGGGAACCTAGTTGCGGGGGAGGTGATTTTGAGCACCTCTTTGGGCCTCAGTTTTCTCATCTGTAAAATGACGATGTTGACTAAATGATCTCACCTCTAATTTCCCTTTACGTCCTGTTATTCAGACCCTCCTTCTTTGGAATGATATGTTGTTTATACCTGGAATGGAATGAAAACAGAGTATGAGTACTTCATTTTCAAGGATTTTCCCCACACTTGGAAACTGATAGTCTCAAATTCTATATCCTTGGGCCAGCTATCAACCTTCTTTTTTAGGGCAGAAAGTTGAGCATTTGAGTTGATGCATGAGATTTTATCAGATAAAAAAAGAGAAACCATCTGATGATATTGGTTTGGACTTCCCTCCACTGCTGAGGCTCCTCACATGGGCCTTTTCTCTGGTCTCTCTCTTGTCACCTGTTTTCCCGCTGTGACCCTCTTGCTCGTTGGACCATCTCCCTGTCTCCTCTGTGAGCTCAAGTGCTTTCCCTGCTCTTCTCCATAGGGTTGCCCAGCCCACAGGCTCTTCCTTCCACCTTCCTTCTGAGGAAGGCGCAGGGGTGACGTGCCAGGGTGCCTTATGAGGTGCACCACGGACTTGGCCTAGTGGGGGAGCCCATGGACACATGAAGCCCTGTCTTACTGGGACCTGTGGACCTGAGGGCTCTCCCTGGAGCCCACCCAGAGTGGGTGGTGCTGTGCCCACAGGTTATGTGGTGGGGCCCAGCACTGAACTGGCAGCTGGAAAGCCTCCTATGTACATCAGACTGAAGAGAAGGAAGAACATTTCTTGTCCCTTGGAGATGATTATGAAAAGTTGAGGCAAGTGATTGCACTGTACAGGTAGAGCCCTGAATCAGAAAGGTGAGTAGAAGAATTTTAATCACTCAGGACCTGGGTGTCTCTCAAGCCTGGAGGGGCTGTGAGAGCGTGTGCTGTTTTAGAATATTTGGTCAAAGAACATGTTGCCTTCAGCAAAACCACATGTGCCAGCTAAACAGCCCGAGTGTCTGTCAAATCAGTATCATACGCAGGGGAGACTTTCAGCACAAGGTTTCCGGAGTCCAGGAAAAGATGAAAAAATGCAGGACATCAGGTGTCGCCGGTGGCCCTCGGGTTAAAAGCCCAGAAAGTGGTCATTAAACAAGGCCCCGGGAATAGCAGGTGCTGAAGCTCCTGAGACTGCGCTTCTCAGCTGCCAGGGGCCCAGGAGAGGGGGCTGCCCCCAGACTGAGCATCAGTGGAACCGCACATCAGTAAAGAACACGTGTGCATCCCAGACTCATCCAAGCGCATACATGAAATATCTCCAGCTCTTTGTATGTCAATCATACCTCAATAAATGGTTAAAAAACTGAATATGTGTGTGAATTTGTGTACAGTTATAGCTTCTAATATACTCTTTAAATCAACAACACACTCTCAATAGTTATTCCAACAGGTGCCCTGGATCTCATGTAAACACCTTCTAATGGCCACTGTCTTTGCCCATCTGAGCCTCTCACAGTGGGCCTGGTAGTTGAGTTCAACCTGGAACCTGCTGACCTGCCTCAGTGACCTTGGGATTCCCAGGACCCAGGGGACTTGAAGGTTGGGAAGACCCAGGCATAGGTTAGGCTTCCTGGGACTGCTCCAGAACGGGTCCCTCTCCTCCACCACAGTTTGCTCCTGTCCCAGCTCAGCCTGAAACTGGCTCACTCGCCTACGAGACTTGGATTAAAGAATTCTATATATGTTCAGAATGGATTTTAGCCTCACTCCTTGGAATCTCGTAAGCATCCTGCTCTCCAGCTTATATGACTTCACAGACTACTGAGCACTCATTTCCAGTGCTGTCTTCCATCCAAAGATTGGACAAGTCTGAACACTTTGGTCCTTTAGCTGTGCCTGAGGTTGTGCAGGGGAGATGTGGTTGTAGTCTGAACAAGCTGATGCAATCTAGCTGTGGGCCCTTTGGCAAGTCATTTTGCTACTCTGGGCCTCAGTTTTAGTATCTGTAAAATGGGAATACTGCTTCAGATGCCTTCTGAGGTCTTCCAGCCCCAACATTCGGAGATTCTGGAGTCCACATTGGCCAAAACAGAAGGCTCAGAGATCCTGTCCATTACTGCACACCTGCCCAGGTAGGAGGTAGAAGGGAGCACATGCAGTGTCATGACAGTGGGGAGGACTTAGAGCCAGATGAGTACTTGCCCTTCATGGCTTGGATTTGAGGAGCACCTGTTGGGTGGGTCCTGGCTGGAAAGAGTGAGACAACCTCCTCCAGACTTCCCGTTGCCTGAAGGGTTGCCTCACAGGCTATTACTTAACTCTCCTTACCACTTTCCAGGGTGGGGCAGGGAAGGGCAGATGGGTAGCAGCTGATGCAATAGGCATTTGCAAGCCTGTGTTGTTCTTCGAGGACTAAGCATAGGTCAGCTGGCTGGGCCAACCTGGGCTGCAGCTGTAAGGCTTTGCTCTTTGCAGAGTTTCAGCTTTCTTTTCTCTCTCTGACTTGTCCTGATTATTACTTAAATGGGGTTCATTCTCTTGTTAGCAGAAGCAGTAATTGATACTTTAAAAATAAATATGTTTTTATTGATTTTTTAGAGAGAGGAAGGGAGAGAGATAGAAACATGGATGTGAGAGAGAAACATCCATGACCTGGCTCCTGCACGCCCCCTACTGGGATTAAGCCCGCAACCTGGGCATGTGCTCTGACTGGGAATGGAACAGGGACCTCTCAGTCCATGGGACATCGCTCAATCCACTGAGCCACACCGGCTGGGCAGTAATTGATACTTTGTGTTAGATTAACCCACATCCATTTACTTGTGGTGCTCTTTAACCTGTGCCCCAAAAGGATATCCTTGCCTGCTAGGAATGCGCGTGTGCACGCATACACCACACACACACACATACAGTGAGGACACCCAGAACTGGGATGGTTGTTCTGAGGATCTGCTTCTGTTCCCACAAGCTCTTCCAGCAGGAAGTGGATCCAATTAGAAGGATCAGAGAGCTCAGAAGATCTGGAAGTTTCCTCTGCCCTAGGGAATGCCATTTCTATTCAAGGCTCCACCTATCAAACGTAAATGAGACTCCAGTCTACGTTTTCTCACAGGGATCTGGATGCCGAACACAATAACTCTTTTAATCTTTTAAGTTTAAAAAAGAAAAAAGAGTCTGTGAGGGAGAAAAAAGAGAAGGGGCGTCAAGTCCTTGACGAAAGTGAATTGCTAAATATCGTACTCAAACTAGCTTGATAATGAGCAACTATACTCCATCATACTGAACCCATGCTTCAAGGCTGCATGTGCTCTGCAAACAGCTCAAGAAGGAAGTCTAAGCATAGTTAGGCCCATACACTGATGATCATTATAACCTACTTTCCCTTTTATGTGCCAGGCCCCGTGCTAAACGATTTACATGAATTACCACACTTCATCCTCACAAAACCCTACGAGCTAACCTATTATTACCCCCATTTGACAGATGTAGAAACTGAGGCACAGAAGTTTAAGTCACTTGCCCGAGGACACAGAGCTAGTAAGTGGTGAAGCCAAGGGGTTAACCTCGTTCCCCGACCCTGGAGCCTATCCTCATGACCATCTGGAAAACCCACATATACACATGGAGAAGGGAAGTGGGATAGAATCCTTGAAATTATAAAAGGATTCACCAGAATGTTCTCTACAGCCCAAATTCCGCTGTAACTTTAATCAATAAAATCCATACATTTTATATTTCTGGAGTTTGTTTTATGTCCAAATTTTAAGGAACATATTTTTTTGGAATCTAACATATAGGCGCTGCTCTTTGGGAAGGGTCCCCCCTGAAACTTCCATCAAATCGGTTCATTCCGATATGATTAATTCTGTTAAGAGTTACCGATGGACTCATTTTCTTCCTGGTATTGAGTAACTACATTTAGAAAGGAGCTTTGGGCAAGGTAGGTTATAATTTAAGTATGAGTTTTATAATTATACATGTGTTTGTATATACTTACACATAATCAAATTTAATCAAATGGACCACCCGAAAGAGGGAAATTACAGTGCTATCACGGGAGAGCAGGAGTTGGGGGCTTTCTTCCTGCATCAGCCATCAACTTGATTTATAGATGTTTTATCTCATTAACCTTTATGTCGTGGAGCTAATTGGTGAATCTGGGAACTGCAAAACACACTTGAAACAATCATGTCGCTCTTTAACTTCACTGTGCACCAAATTAAAATGGACCCAATTATTCCGAATCACAGAAGGCATCTTTTGAAAGGCTTTGCCTCCTTCGTTTGAAATGGCTCATTGGAATGGAAATCAAACTTGATGTGGCCCCTGACTTTCTCGTATGGCTGCACCCCATATTACATAAAAACAATTTGAATTTTGAATTTTTCAAAAGCTCTTGCTTCACAGAGAGACAAACGTACACTGATTGTTGTGATTATCCCTGTTTGGGTAAAGTTGTCTCGGGGGTCTTGGGGATTGTGCTGCCTGCCTTCCGCCTGCTCGCGAGCACCAGGCAGCCATGTGGGAACCCAGCCCTTGCTGGAGGCTGCATCTGCAGGATGGAGAAGGTCCCTCAGGTTCGAACAGCACCGTAGGCATCCCTTGGTTTCCCTTGCCCGTTCTCACTTCTGGAACCAAGACCCCGAGGCACGGGTAGCTACAGCCTTTCTTCCCTCCCAGCCTTCTGTGGTAGGGTTCTGGGCCCCCCTCCCCCAGCTCTTGTGGCTTGAGTAAGTGGTGGCTGGGATGTAGGATGATAGAGACTGCACAGGCTAAATTAACTCGTGTGAGAAGAAACACCAAGTTACTCTCTGGAGTGAAAATGGGCTGAATGCAGCTGTTAACTGGGACTTTGGGTGAGAAAAATGGCCACTTCAGGAAACCTATTAAACATTTACATTATTATTATTTTTTTTATCCTCACCAGAGGACATTTTTTTTTTTTTTTTACATTTATCTTCAGACAGAGAGGGAGGGAGAGAGGGAGGAAGAGAGAGAGAGAAACATCGACATGAGAGAGACACATCGAGTGGTTGCCACCCACACGGCCCCGGTTGGGGCCGGGGACAAACTGCAACCGAGGTACATGCCCTTAGCGGGAACCGAACCCGGGTCTCTCTGGTCCACAGGCCAATGCTCCAACCGCTGAGCCAAACCGGTCAGGGCCATTTACATTATTTTTAAGGTACTTGATATTTCTTTTGAATAAGACACCACGTGAGAATGGGCTTTCATGAGGGAGAAAGCACAGGTTACATTTCAAATAATTTTCTGAGAGAAGAAAGTAATTTGGGTAAAAAAAAATCTAAGATGATGACTTACAGTGGGGTTTTCAACTTTGCAGGACAGGGCTGTGAAGTGTCAGGAGCCATAGAGATGGGCCTATGAGATGCAATGTTATCAGGTGGGGGCCCTTCAGCTCCCTTGGGTTTGTGGGTAAAGTGGTTTCTTGTGGGGTGATTTCACATCCAGAGCACACCCCAGTGCTGGAGTGCCGCGACGCCACACTTCAGTTTCTTAGTTTAGTTTGAAAATGGTCTACATTGTTAACACGCAGAAGAGTTTTTGTGTGGGTTCGTGCTCCCGAAGCGCCAAACTGATGTTCTAATGCCGTTTGATATGTCTCCCAGCTGAGTGACTCAGCCCTGGCCTCATGGACCCTCCACAGGCTCTCTCTCCCTCCCTCAGGGGTGCAGGTGTGTACCCACTTCTGTCAAAGGCCAGGAAACTAACCACAATCTCCTGGCCGTGGTCCTCAGGCTCCTGCCTTGGAGGCAAACAGGGAGAAACACAGGCAGGCAGGATCCCAAACC
This sequence comes from Tadarida brasiliensis, assembly GCA_030848825.1. NCBI lineage: Eukaryota > Metazoa > Chordata > Mammalia > Chiroptera > Molossidae > Tadarida > Tadarida brasiliensis. The sequence continues at coordinate 62,016,635 of CM061270.1, read as the reverse complement.
ACAGAAGCTCAAGTTAGGTCATCCTTGTGAGTGTGACAGCTTGCTGTCTCTCCCAGTCAACCAAAAGAAACATAAACTCACCAAAAAATGGCTTTAAAAGACTGAGAATTTGCATGACGATGGTGATTTGCTATTGAATGCTATTCTAAAGGAAGGGAGAAAGCTAACCAGCCAAACCTTCTCACCAGCCAAGAAAGGTGCTGTTACAGGCACAGCAGGACAGTTGAGTACGGAAGTAAATCACTTGTCTGGTGGCCAGTGATTTCTTGTTCCCTCCTCCTATGCACCTGGCAACTTGTAGGACTGCGTGCTGGACAGGAACCTTCTTTCTAAGCCCCTGGAGAACTTACAGAGACGCAGGAGTGTTCCTCTGGGGGACCAGGCTTTCCGGGACAGTTAGAAATTAGGCTGAGGATGAGATTAGAGTGGCGGAAGCAGTAATGAAAAATTATTATTCCTGTGAAAATAGTTACTCATGGGTGTGTTGCCATGACCAGTATGGCCATTGAAACGTGGGATTCAGCCCGGGGTGAAGGGAGGTGAGTCCTTGGGAATGCACACTTACATTTAGTCAGTTCACTGTGATAATCAAGCAAATGAGATTGCCTGACGAGAATGACACTGCTTTGGAAGGCATTTTCTCATGTTCACGGTGTATTTAAATAATCACTGGGAAAAGGGCCTGACATCTTGAAGTCTCAGAAATCTTCAGCCCATTATTTCGCTAGGGCAGGACGAGAATGGATTTATTTTAGCTGAAATCCTAACTTCTACTGCCAGGGTTATCCAGAAAGTCTGGATAATGCTCCACACAGGAAAAACAAACATTTTCTGTTTAGACCGGCACCCCTGGAGACTAGGCATAACCATCTCTTCAGACATGAGTTACCGATCCTTTCCTCTAAGGCTGGTTAATGACAAATGCTGCTTGTTCTTTGTAGGGTTTAACATTTCCCCAACCTGCTTATATGGCATGGAATTTGGACTTAATGCACCAGCACCATACTGGCTGGTTCCTGGAATCACTCCTACTGACCAGACGAGTTGTTTCTGGACCTGGGGCTTCTCTGGCCACCTACCTCCCCACTGACTGGTTCAGTCCCTGGTTCTCGTAGAAGACATACCTGAGAAGGCCACTGTATGTTCTTGGTTGCATTTCCATGGAGGCTTTTCATCTTCACAGAAGAGACAACTTAAGATGCTCCTGCCTCAAATGGCCATGAGTTCTGCTCTGTGCCAGCATCAGAACCAATTTCTCCTGGGCTGGGGGCTAGGAAGACCTTGGCCCTAGTAGTTAGCATCTAGTCATGGTGGTTACTGGCCCCCGTTTGGCCTCATGCCCTGGCTCCAGAAACTGGACTCTTACCTTGTCATATATTTATTAAGCACCAGGCCCACACACATGACAGTAACGAAAACAGATGGAAATCCCTGCCTTTCTCTAACTTCTTCATTTTAAGGAAGTAAGTCTCATCCTCCCATTCCCAAGTATCAACCTTGGTTCTCTGATCAGTAAGCCAGTTCTTCTAGAACAATGTTTCTCAAACTTTAATCTGCATACAAATCACCCAGGGATCTTGTTAAACTGCAGCTCTGACTCAGTGGGTCTGGGGTGCCCGGGGCCCAAGGTTCTGGGTTTGTAACAAGCTGCCAAGTGACACTGTTGCAGCTGCCGGATTACACTCAGTGGCAAGGACGTGCAGCCAGCGGCATGCTCACCCCTGCACGTTTCTGTTAGGAAAGCAGAGTATCAGGCCTCATGTCAGAACCACCTGCTCAGAATCTGCCCTTTGACGAGATCCTCAGGACTTGAGGAACAGTGATTCCCAAAGCACTGGAACATCAGAAGCACCAGATGAGAATTATAAAGTACCCTTGGACATGTCCCCCCGCCCCAATCACATTATCTGGCAATGAGCACCCCCAGTGATTCTGATGGGCAGCAGGTTTGAAAACCTCAAAGAGCATTTTTGGAGGGCACTTTCCTAGTCATGGGACTTCACTGTGGAAAAGCTTTAGAGATGATCTAATGATAATTATCCGAGTTGTGTGCTCCTCCAATGTTATTAGTGCACAAGTCCCAGATAGGAAACCCAGGCCAAGTTCTTGCCCAGGGTCACATGGTTAGTAAACAGCGGAGTCAGGTCCGCAGTGCACATGCAATTCTCCCTCCACTGCAGCTACCCCTCCTGCTGCTTCAATGAGCCCAGCTTCCCACCCAGCTCAGGAATGCCTCTCCTTGACCATGACCCAAATCTTCCCCTCCCCCATTTGAGAGTTTCAATCCATTACCTGCAAACCTCCACTCCCTCACAGATGCTTTTCTTTGGCACCCATAAATGCCATCCTCTCCCCACCCACGTCACACACTAACCAAACCACATGTTTAATTGGTTGATTTTCCCCAAAGACTGATTCTGTCAGCCTTTTGGAAATGTTTGCGGCTCTTCTTGGGGCAGGTGAGGTATGTGGGTGGGAAGGAAGGGTGTTGACTGCTGGACTTCCATCCATCTCTCAGGAAGGCAATTAAGCTTCCTGCTCTTTGTCTTCTGTCTCAGCGCCTCTAGCCTGTCGCTGTGTTCTGCAGCCTTCTGGAATGTATGTGAGCCCCTACTCTCTTTATTTACAGCCTCAAGACTTCCTCATTCTTCCAAATTGGCCATCCCCCCCCCCCCCATCTCTACCCAGGTAGGTGCTGCTTAACTGGGAGTCCACAAATCCCTAGCCCAAAACTTTCAATATTGAGAGTACACTGGAATCTCCTAGGGAGTTTTTTTTTTTTTTCCTTTAAAAAGTCCAGACTGCACTCAGATCAATTAAATGAAAAGTTCTGGGGGTGGGAGGCGGGCATCAGTCATGTATAAACCTCCCCAGGTGTTTCCAATGTGCAACCAAGCCTGAGAACACTGGAAAGTCCAGGTAAAATTTCTGGATAGGCATATGTGTATTTCCTGGAAAAGCTAAGCCAGAGCTTTTAGCCAGTTTTCAAAGGCTTCTATGATACCTTTCTCCTTCCCTTTCTCTCCCTCAAAAAAGGCTCCGTGACTGGTTTAAGATAATAAAGAGGAAGAACTTACCAATTAAGGAAACACCAAATACATGTATTGACTAAGTAAATAGGCATTAACATGCAGAGCAGAGAAAGTGCCTATCGTTGCTTCACAGATGAAGGGGACTTTGGGAATGTGTGTTTGGAGGGATGGGAGAGTCCCTGCTTCTCTTGCAATCAGCCAGGAAAATGGTATGATTTCAGATGCTGCCAATGCAGAGACCAGATCACATCACTCAGCTCCTGCACCGCCCACAGAACCAAGGCCTGGTCCCCAACTGTAACATCCTGGTTCCTTCCTTAACCAGCCAGGTCGTCCTCTCTGGTTCTCCCTCATTTCTTCACACACTCTAGCCCCAGGAGGATGCTCTCTGTTCATTTTTAAGACTCCTCTGTGCCTTTATTTCTATTCTTTCTCCAGTCCCTCCCACACTCCCCGTCTCAGGTGACCTGGGAGGGGAGGTAGGATTGAAAAGATGGAGAATGACTGGAGGCAGGGTTCCCAGATTACAGAAGATGCTCAGTTTATATCTATCAAAGTGAGCGGGACAGCCTCCTTGTGTTAGGAGCTCCTGCTTGGAGGAGTCTGGGGGATGATATAGTGCAATTCAGAAGCTCTGGCCCTCAAGGGACTTAGATGCCAGGGGAGAGGCAGACCAGTGATCTGAGGAGTGCAGGAAGCATAATAGGTGTTCTGAGAGGATGTGTGGGTGGGATGGGGAGCGGAGGGTCAGGAGAGACTTCATCCAGCAGGGCCCAGTGAAGAGACATGAGGCTGAATTAGGAGGCTGAGGCCAGACGGTGGAAGGCAATTGAATGCTAAACTGAGGATACCTACTGCACCCAGACTGAACCTGGTCGGTGCCCCTGGTCTTGCCAGCTTTTAGTCTTGCTCTCCCAGGAAGCCTTTGCTGTAATGCTAAGTTGTTCAGGCAGAGGACCCAACGTTGAAGCTGTCCTACATGTCTGCAGGTATCTGAGTTTGTGAAGGTGCCAGCTTTTTGCAGGGAGCCCCAGCCTTCTGCAGTCTCCCTTCCCCCATTGCCCATGTGGGACAGGTCAGGGAGCAGGGATCATTACCCTGTACACAAGAACAGTCAGATGGAACGTAGGTATGACAGTGGTGGGCTGGACAACGCTCAGTGGGACCTCTCAGCACATCAGAGGAGGAGAACAGCCTCCAGATCCTTAGGTTGGAATCTCAGTGCTGAGTTCTGGGAATGCAGTATTGACCAATACAACACAGGCCCTGTGTCTTAAGCCCTGCAAGAGTAGGTATTCAATGAATGTTGTTCTCTTCCTCCATCTACCTTCCTGGGCTGGGAATCCAGGTTAAATAGCTGTACCTTTTCCTCCCTTCAGCACCTCCCCCGCCCAAAGTGGATGGTGCCCCACCCTTTCAACTTGGGCTGCCAAGCTGCTCTAATTGTTCTGTACTTTAATAAGGCTCAGAGGGCTCATTATGTAAATTCAGGCAAAACCCCTCCAAATCATGAATTACATCTGTATTAAAAAACATTTTAATTAACACTTACCAACTGCCAACAAGGTGTTAGGTGTAAATAACAGGTGGATGTAGGTGGAAGTAATGAGACTAGAAAGCCACCGCTTCCTTTCTACTCCTAGAATTTCAAGAAACAGTTCATATGCTTATCTCTTCTATTTTTTCTTATAAATATGTTTTTATTGATTTTTTTAGAGAGAGAGGAAGAGAGAGAGAGAAATATCGATTGGCTGCCTCCTGCACGCCCCCTACTGGGGATCAAGCCCAAAACCCAGGCATGTGCCCTGACTGGGAATCGAACCTGGACCTCTCAGTCCATGGGACGATGCTCAATTCACTGAGCCACAATGGCCGGGCATGCTTATCTCTTCTTAAAAGCAAGCTTCTAAATTCTCCTGAACAGTGAAACTATTGACATCACACACATATTTAACATTGTTTGCCATTTAAATGTAATATTTAGTAATAATTTAACCTTTGTATGATGCCTCTCATTTCGCACTCATTCAATGCCTGTAGCAGGCATTGTTCTAGGCACCAGAATACATCAGTGGGTGAATAAGATGAGCTCCTGATCTTAAGAGGTTTACCAAAGAGAGATGATAAGGAAATCAAGTATACAAGTCAGAGGAAATGGAGACCAGTGTTACAGAAAAACGTTAAGCACGATTAGGAGAATAGGGAGTGTGTGCATGGGGAGTAGGTGGCATTTGAGTGACAGGACTTACTGGTGACTTAGATTTAGGGTGTCAGAGAAAGAAATGTCAAGTTGGCTCCCAGGTTTTTTACTTGAGCAACCAGAAAAATGGAATTGCTATATATCAATATGAGGGAAGCCTGGGGGTGCAAAGCGAGTTTGGGAATTTGATTTTGGACATGTGATGTCATGTAGGTAGTCAACTACACTGATCAGAGGAAAGGCTGGGACTGGAGATACAAATTTAGAAGTCTTCAGCCAGTAGATTTTTTAAAAACTAGGAGCCTAGGTGTGGTGATCAAGAGAATAAGTGTGGACAGAGCAGAGAAGAAATCTAAGGCCTGAACCTCGGACATGCCTCTCCTGATAGGTCCGTGAGGTGAAAATGGAGGAAAAAATCATTGATGATATAGAAGGAGAACTAAGATAGTGGACACCTGGACACCACATGAAGAAACAGTTCCAAGGAGGGGAGAGTGAGCCACTGTGTAAAATGACACTGGTAGAGCCCTGGCCAGTTTGGCTCAGCGGTTGGAGCATTGGCCTGTGGACCAGAGAGTCCTGGGTTCGGTTCCCGCTAGGGGCACGTACCAAAACAAAACAAAACAAAACAAAAAAATAAATAAAATGACACTGGTAGATGCTGAGGAAAACGAGGCCCAAGAGTTGACCATGGATTTGGTATTGTGGAGGTCACTGGGGCTTTACAAGAGTGGATTCTATGGAGGGTGGGAGGCAAAAGTTAAGTGACTCTCAGAGAGACACTGTCTTAGACTGTGCAGGCTGCTATAACAACATACCATAATGGGGTGGCAGAAATTTGTTTCTCCAAGTTCTGGAGGCTAGAAGTTAGAGTGCCAGCATGTTCCGAGGTTCTGGCAAAGACCTTCCCCCAGACTGCAGACTGCTGACTTCTTGTAGTATTCTTACACAGTAGAGAGGGTGAGGGTGCTCTCTGGATCTCTTGTAAGGGCACTACTCCCTTTCATGAGGGCTCTGCTCTCATGACCTAATCACCTCCCAGAGGCCCCACTTCCAAAGACCATCACATTGGGGATTAGGTCTCAACATCTGAATTTTGAAACATTCAGTCTACGCAGATGCTCTATAACCTTGGTCCTGAATTATTTCTGAAATGCTGTTTCCTACTGCTGAGGCAGTCCAGGCCTTAAGTGGCTTTCTGCTCTTGGCTGTTCCTGCTGTTGCTGTTGAGATGCCTACAGGGCTATCTCCTGACTGGACAAGGCCTCTGCCTGCTCAGACATCGTGGGAAGTATGGCAGAAAACGCCAGGGCCCTGTGGGTCAGGTTTGAAACCTCAAACTAGAATAAGAGCAATGGGGCTGGAAGAGAACGTGGCCATTCCATAGTCTAGACCTTCTGTGACCTGTGGAGTCCAAGGCTCTGAGAACATCCTTCAAGACATGACGCTTTGTTTTATACAGTGAGCGAGCTCCTGATACAGGTTGCATTTGAATGATGATTCCATTATTTAAAATAAAGCTTGAAATCCACTAAAATCTAGTCCAGTGGCTGTGCATTAGATTGTGGCTTCTGTTATCACTTACAAAAAGGAAGCAGAGTACCTTGGAGAAATGGCTGATTTCAGGCCTGAGCCAGGGAAAGTACAAGGTTAACCTGAGCCGGTGTCAGAAGGCAGGGAAGGAGGTGTATTAAAGAACATTGGACCAGCTTGAGGGGCTCCCAGTGGCAAGAGGAGCTTGGAGAAATGGCTGATTTGGGAAAATTTGACCATCAAAAATATTAATGAACATGGTTGATTATAAAACAACGAATAAAAATCCATTACAGTGATACTAAAAAAATGAAATTACAGAAAGGGGAAAAAAACCTCTTTGTCACCATTGGAAGTGACTCTTACAGAAGTGACTCTTCTTACTTGAATATTGGTAATTAAAGAGAAAAAAAATAACAGTTATTCTGCCTTTAAAGGAGGAACAATAATTCAGCCTTAATTGATAGAAAGCTCTTCTTTACTGAAGAAAACTAGTTAATAAATAAAGAATTATATAAGTTAGAAAATAGCTATTATGTACCCCAAATGTAATTACTAAGTAAAAAAAAATCATCAATGGATGCTAAAACCATGAGGAAAGGTTGTTGGGGAACAGGATATTTTCATATGCCAAACTATTACAACACAGAAAACTGCAAAGAGAAAAAAAAATCTACCTTTACAATGGAGAGGAGAGAGCTAGAGATCATCCAAGTTAGTACTAGCAACTGACATTCTGGACCTCCTACACGTTGCAATATGAAGTTGAGAGCACCACCTATGATGTCCTCTTGTCAAAAATGTTTTAAGTGGAATCTGCTCAGAATTTTAGATTTGCCTTCCAATTCACAGGAAATACAGAGAATAGAAGAACAAATAAAATGACACCATAGAAGACAATCAGACAAATCCAGAATATGGGAGACTCCATGAGAAACTAGCTCAGTGTCTTTAAAAGGTAATTGTCATTAAAAAAATAAGTGAGGGGTTTTGTTTTAGATTTGAAAGAGATTAAAGCTCTATAACAACTAGCCCTGGTTTAGTGGTTAGAGCCTCGGCCTGAGGACTGAAGGGTCACGGGTTCGAATCCCAGTTAAGGGCACATACCTGGGTTGCAGATTCGATCCCTGGCCCCTGGTTGGAGTTGTGTGGGAGACAACCAATCGATGTGTCTCTCTCACATTGATGTTTCTCTTTTTCTCTCTCCTGCCCCTCCCTCCCTCCCTCCCTCCCTCCCTCCCTCCCAGTCTATCTAAAAATTTCAATGGAAAAATATCCTTGGGTGAGGATTAAACCACCCCCCCCCAAAAGATCTGTAACAACTAAAGGTGATTATTAAACCTTGATTGGATACTGCTTTTGTTGAAACCAGCTATAAAAGACAATTTGAATATGGCATAGATATTATTAAACTATTATTTAATTTTTTAAGGAATAAAAATAGTATGTATTGTAATTATAATGATCTTATTTTTGAAAGATACATACTTAAATATTTTGGGATACTTAAATATGAGGTTATTGATGAAGTCTGTGGTGTTGAAGAACCTGATTCCTTGCAGAGACATGAAGAATTGAAGATTATTCAATTCTTATTGTTCCCAAAGTCTAGCAGGAAAGGCATGAGTCTTTTCAGTTAGAATTCTGACTGCCACTTACTAGTTTTGTGACATTAGGCAAGTTATGAATCTCAGTTATTCATTCCCAGCACGGTGCTAGGTGCTTAGATACAGCAGTTAAGATGCACAGGGTCCTGCCCTCTTAGAAACTGTGGACCCTGAGAAAGAAGATACCTACCAGAAAGGGCTCCTGATGGCTTATGTGGGCTCAAATTTAATAAAACAGAGCCTAGCAGCCATTTCCACACAGGGTCTCTCACCCAAACTGCACTTCAGGGAGCAGCATGCACTGAACCACCTGTCTCCCCTCTACCTGCCCCGTGTTCCATCTGAGGCAGCCTTTATAGAATTTCTGGAATCCTATTTCAACCAATAGGATGGAGACTTCCCCTGTCTATTTGGATCTGTGCAGTTATACTCCCCCCACCCCCAAATTGGCATCTTCACCAACCAGTCAGAGTGGCTCCATTCTGGTCAATCAGAATGGTGTCTTTTGGACCAATCAAACTGTGAGGATTTGGAGTCCTCGTTTGCATGAGGATGGGCCAATCAGGGACCAGGGGCCGGGACTTCTGTCAATATAAGCTCCTCCGTCGGTTGTCCAGAATATTTTCCTATTCTACCATTGTCTTGGAGATTTCCTTTCCTTAAAGCTGCCTAACTACCTGCTGTTTTCCCATCCTGTGCTATATCACAATTGAGCTGTTTGCACTGAACAGTTTCCTTCCTCACTGCACCCCAAACTGTGGACCAAGGACCTGGTTGACAAAACCCAACCTTAATTAAGGACTAGGTATATTCAGGTGGGTTTACTGAAACTGGATCTTAACCAGGTGGATGGAGTTGGGTTAGAGGGGGCAAAGCAGGCAACATTTTAAGGAGATATTCAGGAGTCTGATAGCCTGGACCGGCTGAGGAGCACATGCTGTTCTGTGGCTTTAACTAGGTGGTTGTGATTACTTAGTGAATTAGTATGGAAAGCACCTAACTCTGACCCAGAAGTAGGAGTCGAGTCAGGGCCTGGCGCACCAACCCTGAAGCTAACAAAATCTCACCAAAAGGAAGGGGACTCCAACATCCCCACATCAAAAACAAGACACCAGGCAGGTGATACGGAACACAGGTGGGAGGCAGGGCGGAGGGAGGTTTACACCGGAGGGGGCGTGGCTGCGAAGCACTCCCAGACCTCCTCTTCCGGAACAGGCTGGTACTCCGGAAGCAGTTTGTTGAGGGACTTTAGGCCTTACGGAGCCTGCAAGGGTGCTGTCACCATGTTGCTGTCCGCGGTCTCCTGTAAGTGGGGCTGGAGAACGCGGCGGCGGCAAGGCCTGCGGCGAGGGCGGGAGGCAGCGACCGGCAGGCCCCGGACGCAGGGGGCGGGGGGCGCGCGCCGGCCGGGAAGCGGCTGCTCCGGCCTCGCAGGCCTTCGGGACTACAGCGCCCGGCATGCCCCGCGGCGCGCGTCACTGCGGGCGAGTGGGTCCGGGGGTCTGCGGGGCAGCTCCGAGCCGTTTGTGGTTCGCGTGGACAGCGGGAGTGGGGCGCTTTCCCCGCCCTCTGTAGGGACGTGTCAGCAGAATCACTGGACGTCCGGACTGGGAAGAACCTCAGAACTTCTAGTCCAGTGGTCGGGGGCTCTAAAGATAAGGAAAGGAAACAGCTTCCGATGGGGGCAGTGCTTACCCTGGGTCACACAGCTGGGCAGTGCAAGAGCGCTCTGAGCCCAAGACCGCGCTCTTCCCTGCACCAGGCTGACCTCCCAGTTAGATTTATTTTCCCTCCTCCACCTGGTTAACTTGTCAAACAAAGACTTGTTCCAGTGCAAATATTTGCACCTTAGAAAGGGAACAAATGGAGAAGATGTTACTCTAGAAAGATTTAAAAGGCAGTCCAGCCGAAAAGAGATTGTGCAAAGCATTATATCCAGAATTGTGTTGGTCTGGTTGGATCTTTTTATCTTCATTCTGTAAAGTCTGAACAAGACCCCTAATAGCTAGGCAGTAGTCACTTGAGTGACAGACAACCCATGACATACTTAATGGTATAAATATTTTTGGTTATTAATGACATTTATATGAACTTTGCATAAGAAAGATAATAAATTGATATTTTTCTTTTCTCTTCCAACTTTTCCTTGCTACAAAAAGTTGCCAAAAGCAAGTCAAAGTAAGTAAAACTTTTTCTTTTTTTAAACTTTACTTGTTTATGTTACATTCCTTAGTCCAGCTGCTGCCAATACAGCCTGATGTTAAACTAAGCATTTGGCCTCGATTTTCTAAAAATTGGTTTGAGGACTACTTACATGATGAATTATTTTGGTCCTTTGTACTCTTTCAAAAAATATTTTTCCTCCTGCCCAACTGACCTACTTAAGTGAGCATTCAAATTAAAGGAGTTCTTGCTGTCTTGTTCCTAAAGAAACCGTCGGAGTCCCGATGCTATCTTTGAACGACCATCCTATTTCTGTTTCCTCAAACTGAGGACCAGTGGCTATTTGTCTGGAGCCCACTATAGGAGTGTAGCAGAACAAGCTATGATTTGATTAAACTACATGGAGCCTATTTTAATGAGTTTTGTAATCTTTTGGGTTCATGGTATAAACATTTCGAAAATAGCAAAGATTAAAGAATTCATTATGTACCAGAGAGACTATAAATACCCAACTGTTATCTTAAAATACATTTTATAGACAGTAACTGAAGATTTTTGTGTGTTAAAAATAAGAAAATTCTAAAGTAGCTTTTGCTTACAAACCAAGATACATCACAAATCCTTTAGAATAGGTTTTTTTTTATTAAAGTTAATTGAAAACATGTATATTGTTGTTTCCCCCCAGTATCTTTTATTGATTCATAGAGCTTGTCCCACAATCCAGTTATTTATGTTAGAATTTCCCACCTCCAGGTTCTGTAGGAATCTCTCATGCCTTCAGTTTCTTTAGAGCTACTCCCTGCCTCTCATGTTCTTTGTATCCTTCTTGTGACATTTGTCATATATATTTTGCCTTATAGACCTCCTGTACACAGTTGGCCTTACATTATACCATTAGTTTCTCAAGTGTGCAGATGCAGCCTTACTAGATTTCTGCATTTCCCATAGTGCTTTCCACAGAGTAAGCACTTAATAGGTTTTTGTTAAATCTTTTTGAACAAATGGCTAATTATTGTCTCTCTTAATCAACAAATACTATATGCCTCTTATGTATGAGGCACTGTGCTTAACATGGAAAGGGATGCAAAGATGTGTAATATATCTTAGATGCTTTATATCCTTTTTGGCATTAAATGAGAAATAAAACAGCATGCTCTACATAGGGAGACAAAACACATGAAAAACTAACAAACAGTACAGGTATTAAAAGGTCCAGTGAAGCAAAACATGAACTTTATGCTTTGGAGGACTATAACTTAAGTGAAACATATGAAGAGGGAAAAGGTGCTACATGTTAGCAATATAAAAGTTCTAATCCCTTAATTTTGTCCCTTTCTGATTTTACTCTTACTGCTTATCCCTGCTAGATAGGGCTCTTCTGAGACAACTATCTTTATGATTTCCTGACTGGCCATCAAGGGTCACCAGTATATTTGTATTTTTTTTCCTCCTGACCTCTGCTCCTTCTGGGAGTTAGGTGTCTGAGTGTATTCCTAAGCATGGTTTGATTGTTCTTATTACTTTGGTTAGGTCATTACCAGGGCACTCTGTGTAATGAAACAAACTTTGGGAATCAAAACCACTGAAATTGTGACTTATAAAAAACATAATCTGTCTTAGAACCAAACCTTCTAAGGGCCAAGTGATGTCCCACAACTAATATAACTATATAGGGTTCTCAAAAAGTGCCATCTCCTTGAGACTGATTTTAATCTCTTTCTTCAGCTTCTAACAGCTTACTTTTAAATCTTAGGACCATTCTGGTAAGAATGGTAAGCCAAGCTGGGACAGGTTACTCCTTCAACACTAAGAGAAGTCGACTACGAGAGAAACTGACTTTACTGCATTATGATCCAGTTGGTAAGATTCAGAAAAATTACTCCACAATAAATTCAAATGCTTTCAAGGCTTGCTGCTCTTTCCAAACTGAATGATGCTGAACATTTGGCAGTTTTTTGGCCCTTTTGACACTATCATTTATTCAGCAAATATGTATTGAATGTTTACTATGGTGCCAGTCACTATTCCAGGTGCTGGGATATACTAGAACACATGATGGGTTCAGTCCCTGCACTCTTGGCACTTAAAGTCTGATTTGGAAGGGAGAGAAAGAAAAAAAAAAAGCAAATTATACTAAATGCTATGAGAGAAACAAGCAGGATGCTGAAATAGAGGGGACGGTGGGTCTCAACTTTAGATAGGATAGATCAGGGACAGTCTCTCCTGTAGGAGATAGTTAACCAGAGATCTGAGGTGAGAAGCCAGTCATGTAAAGAGAATAGGTGGTATTGTTCTGGAAACAAAGAGATGAGTGTCTTGAGAAGGAGAGGGAATATTCTCCTGGGATCATCTGTCTTAACAGTGGCAAGTAATTAGGTCCAGATTTGAGTTCAAGAAGTATGGTTTTTATATATTAGTGCAGCAGGGTGGGAAATTTCATTTTCTGTTTTATACCATTTGCTAAAATACCATAATAAACCTACTCTGCTGCATAATAAACGGCAACTCTAAATGGTCTCATTATATAGAAGTATTTGTTCAAAAGGGACAAGTGTTCCCAAGGCCAGATTGCCTGTTCACAAACAGAAGTCAGCACCTGACTGCTGCTGGTGGAAACCTGTCCCGTTTTTGGGTTTCATGAGCTGATTTATGCAAAATAAACTAGCAAACAAATTACTTATTTGAAAACTTGGGGTCATTCATTTCATTTTTCTGTCCTTGCTTTTAAATAGCCCCTTTTTTGATTGCTTGTGAATAAGGGCTGTATTGGAGCTTCTGGGTTGGTGAACATGTGGAGATTCCGCGAGAGGGACAAGCCCCAAGAGGCTAGGGAAGCTCGGCGCCCCTTCACCATACCTTGCCTGTGCGTCACTCCATCTGCTTATTCCTGAGTTACTATCTCCAGGTAGATAGTGTCAGAATTGAGTTGGATTGTAAGACATGCACTTGGTGATCAGAATTGGAATAGGTACCAGAATCTTACTTCCCAAAATTAATCCATTATATAGTGAAAGACAAGCACTTAACTTCATAATCAACTTTTTCATTAAGAACAAGAACTCATAGCCCTGGCTGGTTTGGCTTAGCAGTTAGAGCATTGGCCTGCAGACTGGAGGGTTGTGGGTTTGATTCCAGTCAAGGGCACATATCTGGGTTGCAGGTCCGATCCCTGGCCCTGGTCAGGGTCATGAGGGAGGCAACCAGTTAATGTGTCTCTCTCACATCGATGTTTCTCTCTTTCTCGCTCTCCCTCCCTCCCACTCTATCTGAAAATCAGTGGAAAAATATCCTTGGGTGAGGATTAACAACAACAACAAAAAAGAACAAGAATGCATAGACTCTCACTTCTGGTCAAGAGGGAGTTATAGGGAATGAATTTACCTTCCCATCTGAAACAACAACTAAAAAAAGACATTATAGGCAGCAAAAGACAGTGATCTCTAGGAGAAGGGAAACTAGCGCTTGTGAATACCTAGACAAAATGGAAAGTTCTGTATTCTTTGCTTACCCACACAAGTCTTCATGTCTTCAGATGCTATGAATCCATCATAACCCAGCACCTGCACTTTCCAGGTATCTGAGTCCCATTTTACAGATGAGGAATCTGATGCCGAGGATCTTAACACAGCGAAAACGTTACAAAACAAAGACTTGAATTCAGGACTGTCCAACTCCAAAGGCTGGGCCCTGAACCACTTTATGTAGGGACTTGTTCTGAAAGATTTGACAGGAGGCTAAAACCTACTCTGCTGCATGACCTCTGGTCAGGCGTTAGTGTGAATGCTGGATGACAGCTACATTCATAGCCGCCTTCAGTTTGTTAAGAAGGTCTTACAACTACAGTTCATTGTACTGCATTCATCAATGTCTAAGAAAAATAAAAATAAAGCTCCTTCAGAAAAAAAGTAAGGGCTGTCCCAATGTGAGGATGCATTTTAAAAAGGCTCCGAGAAGCAGTTGTCAGCTTAAAATTGTGTGAGTTCTATTCTTTAACAGAAATAAAATTTCCTGGTTTTATGGTGTTAAATTTTCTGGTCATTCTTTATTATAATAGAAAGGGAATTCCAGGTTTGTACCTGATGATAAGGAGTATGAATTTCATGATGACACCTTATATGTTGGAAAATTACTAGGATGATAAGCTATGTGTCTTAGTCTGTTTGGTTTGCTGTAACAAAATACCTCAGTCTGGGTGGCTTATAAAACAACAGACATTTAATTCTCAAGAGTTCTGGGGCCTGGGAAGTCCAAGATCAAGGTGCCAGCATGGTTGCTTTCTGGTGAGGGCCCTGTTGGTTCATAGCCTCTGCCTTCTTGCTGTGTCCTCACATGATGGGAGGGCAAGCAAGCTCAGTGGGGTTTCTTTTATTTATAAGAGCATTAATCCCATTCATGAAGGCTCCACCCTCCTGACCAAAGCACCTCCCAAGAGCCCCACCTCCTAATGCCATCATCTTTTGGAGTTAGGATTTCAACATGTGAAATCCTGGGTGGTTGGGACACAAATACTGAGACCATAGCAATATGATTTTGGATTGGTGTGGTGTTTTTTTCCCTCTGATTACTTTGTATCAGTTGGTGAAAGCTCAAAGTGACGAACTTGACAATAAAGTAGAGGCATACCTCAGAGAGCTTCCAGGTTCAGTTTAAGACCACTGCAATATTGCAATAAAGTAAGTCATGACTTTTTTTGTTTCCCAGTATATATAAAAGTCATGTTTATACTGTATTCTATTAAGTATACAATAGCATTATGTCTAAAAACAGTGTACATACCTTAATTTAAAATACTTTATTGCTAAAAACTGCTAACCATCATCTAAGAGTTCATCTCTTTGCTGGTGGATGGTCTTATCTTCAATTTGTAAAAAACAATTATCTGCAAAGTGCAGTAAAGTGAAGCGCAATAAAATGAGACATGCCTATTGTTCTTCTAGCATTTTAGCTCCTGTAGAGTTTTTTAGGAACTTGTACAACATTAATAAATGTTGATTGAATAACCTCTATAATATTTTAAGTATGAAAACGTATTGGAGTTTTCATCGTTAGTATGGAGGTATAGCTGGTTCTCCGTATCCGTGGGTTCTGCATTCATGGATTCAACCAACCACGGATTTAAAATACTGGGAGGGAAAAAGTTATGTGTTTGGTGACGAGTACTATATAGTTAGGCCTATGATGGTTGTGCCTGTACTGAACATGTACAGACTTTTTCCCCCCTCTCATTCCCTAAACAATACAATGTAACAACTATTTGCATAGCATTTACATCGTATTAGGTATTATAAATAATGCAGAGATGATTTAAAGTATACAGGAAGATGTGTGTAGATATATACAAACACTGTCCCCATTTTTTATGAGGGATTTGAGCATCCGTGGATTTTGGTATCTGTGGAGGGGAAGTTCCTAGAATACTCATGGATATTGAGGGGACTCTGTATTAGGAACTTATTTGTTGGATTGATTTAAGTTTTGAGATTGGGGAAGGATATAACCATAAACAGTACTGACCGTAAGTTGAAAGTGGGAGAAAAGATTCATATATAAATTTTAAACAGACGATTAGAACTTCTCTGAAAAGGAGTGATCTGAGCCTTGACAGCACAGCTTTGTCTTTTCTGAAGAAGAGAATGTTCTAGGACATCAGACTGCTTGGCTTTCTGCCCACCTACTCACTGAGTGCCCTGCAGGCTTGCGTGCTGGTATTTGCCTTGGGGCCTGCCCATTGCTGAGGGTACCAAATAGCTTGGCAATTCTCCCAACATATTTTACTGCAGTGAATAAGTGGTTAGTTTTAGGGTAATGTTTTATTAGTCTGATTTATGAAGGAAATCAGATAAGGAAACAAAAATTCTCAATTATTGAAGCATGTCATAGTATACTCTATGGCTAGAACCAGCCTCTCCTTCCAAACTCCTTTACCTCACGTAAAACTTGATGCGAATTTCAGAGTAGGAAGGATTAAAGGCTGAGGCATAAGCTTATTAAACTTTGTTAAATATATGAAGGTTTATCATAAAGAAAATCAAAACGTGTCAGTTTTAATTCCTTGGATGACTAAACAAGACAATGCAGACTTTAATTGAAGCAGAATGGATTTAGATTAGATGTAGGGGGAAAACTTGACAGATTCATTCTTCTATGTATTAAACAGCAAATATTTTGACAAAATGGATTTATGTTTATGATTGTGGATAGCAGTGCTCAACTAGCACGTATTGAGTGTTCACTGTGCATCTGACAGCAGCCCTGTGAAGCAGTTGAAGTTATCTCTGTAATAGGGAAAGAAACTGAAGGGTAGAGTATTTTGAGAAATTTGCCCAGGGACTCAGAGCAGAGAAGTGGTGGAGCCCAGGTTTGAACCCAGGCCTCCTATTCTTTCTATTACATGGAGCCAAATTAATCTTCTTCATTAAAAAAAAATTTTTTTCTTTATTGATTTTAGAGAAAGAGGAAGGGGGGGAGAGAGAGAGAGAGAAACGTCGATGGGTGAGAACATCAATTGGCTGCTTCCTGCATGCCCCCCACTGGCGATTTGGCCCACAACCTGGGCATGTGCCCTGACCAGGAATTGAACCAGTGACCTCTTGGTGCATGGGTCGATGCTCAACCACTGAGCCATACTGGCTGGGCCATTTTTTTTCTCTTAATCAGGGCCTACTCTGTGGTCAACCTAGCATTTGAGGCCATGAAGCCCCACTGTCATTCCTACCTCACTGCCTTTCCCTGCACCAGATGCCCAAGGCATCTTCTTATACTTTTGTAAATTCCACATTGCCTAACACAGTGGACTTAAGTATTCTTTGAATTAAGGGAATGAATGCAGTGAATGAATCAAAACATTTTCATAAATAAAGCCTTGCTTTACTAATCTTTGTCACTCCTGTTCACAGTCACTTATGTTATCTCCTGATTGGTTATCAGTAAGATAAGTTCTTTCTTTTATCTATCTTTTTAGCTCTATGTAGAAAAATATGGGGAACTATTTCTTGCAATGAATAATATTGCTTCATAGGAAAGTACTTTGTTTTTTTACTACCATTTTATAATGCTTTGTAGTCCTTGGACTTTGAAGGAGCATCAGTCCTACTTATATTTAATATTAGATGATTTGAAGTATATTAAAAATATCCCTATCTAATATGTACATTTTAGTTTTATTAATATTGTAGATAAAATTCTATTGACTGGTTAATGGTTCTTAAATCCAGCTGCCCATTAGAATCATGAGGGTTTAAAAATGGAGATTTCCAGTCCCACTCTAGATCTGCTGAGCCAGAATTAGGGTAAGGGTAGAGGTAAGAAGCAGGAATTTATTTCAGTAAGCTCCCTAGCTAATTCTTAATCATAGATAGTTTGGGAATCTCCTATACAGAGTGTTTGTGTTGATTATAGAAGAGGAAAAAACAAGGCTAAAATCCCTTTGTACGGTAGGGACAAGTGAATTGTTGTAGCATAGTCATTTGAGTTCCTGGATCTTTCTGGGTGCATTGGTTGTTTTTTTGGCAAAGAAGAATAAGGTGGGGTGTGTGTGTGTGTGTGTGTGTGTGTGTGTGTGTGTGTCAGGGAGGGAAGGGGGAACGGATGGGGAAAGAAGGGGCAGCATAGATATATGAAGTTAATGGAGTACTACTATAGGGCATTATAGGAACTATGAAAACCTAGCATCTAGTCTCCAGTATTTCCTCCAGACAGTATAATGAGATTGTGGTTATAATATTAATTATGTTACCAAATTATAAAATCCATATTTGGGCGTATGAAACCATCTCTGGAAAGTACAAGGCTTAATGTGTATTTTACTCTTTCAGCCAGGCTGCCTTTCCTTCCGTGGTCTGCTCAGTTCTTCTTTTTTTCTGGAGCCCAGCTCTAATCTGTCCTTGCTTACCTCCTTCAAGAGTGGATATTAACTGGGTGAAGACATCAAGTGTTTTCCATCTTTTGCCTATAATTTTCTTTTTTAACTTGACTGTTTCACATTGGTTGGAATATGACCTTGTGGCTGGACCTTTCCTTTTTCCTTACCATTTTCTCTAGCCTCCTCTGGCCTCTGGGATCGGGGAACTGAGTTTGCAAGTTTCCTCATGTCAAAGGAAAGTAAAATAAGAGAAAGGAGAGGGCTTATGGTCTGATACATATTTTTATTAGAAAATGGTGATGATACTTAGTTTTCTACCATAATCCTTTTTTCTCCTCCTGTAGTGAAAACAAAAGTCCTCTTTGTGGAACAGAAAAAAATACGCTCCCTCTAAACAATGGATTGAAAATGAATTTGATTTATAAATGAGAAGACTGAGGGCGGGATACTGATTCAGAAATTCTGCAGCATGTACTGAAAGAAGAGGAAATGACACGGAATCTCTGTCTCCTGTGATTTGAAGGCCATTGTGAAGAAAACAATGCAGTGAAAGAAAGTTCTTCATATTAGGACATATACCATTGCATCACATTTATTTATCTTTCTAGATATTTTTATAGCCCTTAATAAAACATATTAAAATAGCCCATGCTATTGTCTCTTAGTGATGTTTTCCCCCACTATTTGAAATTAAAAACACAACTACATTACTAAAAAATAACCATTGTTTCATGTAATGAAAGAAAATTTTCCACAATGAGACTTGTGCAAGAGTTTCCAGGCTGTTCCTCCTTGTACGTCATAGAAAAGGCAGAGTCACACTCCAGAGTGATCTTGAAAAAACGCCCATATAATAACAGATGGCAAAGGGGAGCAGGAATGATAAAGAAGGGAGCCAACCTCAGTCTTCTAACACAGAAGAAACTGTGAGAACTTCTATTTTTGATTTGTGCTTATATACTTAGGGAAAATACCATTGGTCCATATTCTCAAACTCAGGTCACGAAAGCAGTATCTCTGATTTTCTAGGACAGCTTTGGACCCCTTTATCTCCTAGATTTTTTTTGAAGTAAGAGGCACTATAATGTTATTTCCATAAAGCTATAGTAAGGGCTCTGGGATACGGTGTTACTGCATAGCTAACCAGCTTGGAAATCTCACTGATAATCCCTAATGTTCAGATAAAGACTCCTGCCCTACCCAGATCTATGTACTTTCTCACTCAACCTATTGTTTCCTACAGATTTTCAAAATTGTCCAGTTTTCTCCTTGTCAGATTTCTGGTTGAAGGTAAGAAGGATCAGCTCATTTTTGAGCTCTATTGGTTCATATCCTATCCCATTTAAAGCATTTCTGTGGGAGAATGAGCGTGCCCACCATGACTGCCAGCATGAAGAAACCAAGACTGTTTCAAAATAACAGGTGTTCCCTCCCCATGGGCCAGTCTGTGTCTCCTGAGGAAATGCAAGAGCAGCTCTCTGGAAATGGAATTAGATGTAGACAGTTGCTGAGGCTGTGGCATCCTAGTCAGTCAGCTCTTTATGCTATCTTTTGTTAAAGCTCTGGTTCAAAGTAACAATAGGTGAGATCTTGGCTATTTTTAGATAGAAACTATACATAGTGGTGTTGAGTTACAAGAAAAATCTTTCACCTGATCCTACTAGCTAAGCCCAATGTAAAGGGTCTGAGACATGCATGACTTGCCTTCTAAAAAACAAAGCCTGGCTGGTGTGGCTCAGTGGTTGACTGTTGACCCATGCACCAGGAGGTCACGGGTTTGATTCCTGGTCAGGGCATATGCCCAGGTTGTGGGCCTAATCCCCAGTGGGGGGCATGCAGGAGGCAGCCAATCGATGTTCTCTCTCATCGATGTTTCTATCTCTCCCTCTCCCTTCCTCGCTCTAAAATCAATAAAGAAAAAAATTAAAAAACAAAACAAAACTTAAATACTGGCTTAACCAATGATTTGCCTGTTAGGACATGGGCCAACTGTGGCCCACAGGTGGTATTTACGTTTGAAAAAAAGTTGCTAACACAAACATTCAAAGATTTCAATAAACATCCAAAACTTCTGGCTTCTTTTGCAAAACCAGAAGCTTTGACAACACTAAAGCCAAAGCTGAATTATCAGCTGTCCCTCTTAGGAACTGCTTGAATGGTCCAATTCATATGCCCCCATTCCCTTGTTTAACATTCTCTGCTCTGAGTAGACCCTTGTGCACAACCTCTGCTGTCTGATGTACATGGTGTTCAGGATCTGTTGGCAATAGTTTGCTGGTTTTTGAGTAGTAATGTTTGTACAGGTTCTGGTCATGAAATCCTTACTTCTGGTTAGCTCTTGCATGAAAAGCAAAGAAATTAATCATTGTAAAGAATAAATAAAAGCTTGAGGATGACTTAGTAAATGAACATAATATTTGCAAAGAAAGGCCCAGCCAATGTGGCTTGTGGTTGAGCATTGACCCATGCACCAGGTCACCGGTTCGATTTCTGGTCAGGGCACATGCCCAGGTTGTGGGCCAAATCCCCAGTGGGGGGCATGCAGGAGGCGGCCAGTTGATGTTTTCTCTCCCTCTCTCTCTAAAATCAATAAAGAAAAAAAATATTTGCAAAGAAAGGAGAAGAGGATGTTTTATAGTAAGCTGCTAGTTAAGAGTGGCCACCCCTAAGTACATTTTATTTCCAGGTATATTTATTTTGGAATTAATAGCAATCAAAACAAATCAAGTGGCAGGTCTTTTTTGTATGGATAAGATGACTGTGTTCCTGCAGCCTGGACACTGACTGCTGCGATGAAATTGGATCTCTTGAGCATTTCTTCCAAGGACAGATTTGGGTAGTAAGCCAGGTAGAAGGCCAAAGCTCCTACAAAACTGTCACCAGCGCCCTGTAATTAAAAGCACAGTTGTAGAGATAAGCATATAGTTATCATTCCCCCAAACTTGTATTTTTAAAATACTTAAGCACACTTTTATTTTAGAATATTTATTTTTTAACTCATCTTCATTGTTGAATGTATTACAGATGACCCCTTTTTCCTCCCATTGACCCCCCTCCTCACCAACCCACCCCCCTCCTGCCTTCCCCACGCTATTGTCAGTGTCCATTGGTTATGCATATATGCATAGAAGTTCTTTGGTTTATCTCTTCCCGCCCTCCCCCCCTTCCCTTTGAGGTACATCAGTCTAACAACCAATTTGTACTTCTTAATTCATTCTTCTTCACTCATCCCCCTAGCCCCTTCCCATCTGGCAAGCAACAAAAAGTTCTCTGTATCTATGAGCCTGTTTCTGTTCTGCTTGCTCATTTTGTTTATAGATTCAATTGTTGATAGATATGTATTAATTGCCATTTTATTGTTTATATTTTTATTCTTCAAGAAGACCCTTCAACATTTCATATAATACTAGTTTGGTGGTGATGAACTCCTTTAGCTTTTTCTTGTCTGGGAAACTATATGTTTATCAATTCTAAATGATAGCTTTGGAGGATAGAATAATCTTGGTTGTAGGTCGTTGCTTTTCATCACTTTGAATATCTGTTGCTGCTCCTTTCTAGCCTGCAAAGTTTCTTTTGAGAAATCAGCTGACAGTCTTATGGTAGCTCCTTTGTAGGTAACGAACTGCTTTTTTCTTCCTGCTTTTAAGATTCTCTCTTTGTCTTTGACCTTTTGCATTTTGATGATAATGTGTCTTGGTGTGGACCTCTTTGGGTTCACCTCGTTTGGGACTTTCTGTGCTTCTTGGACTTGTATGTCTGTTTCCTTCAACAAGTTAGGGAAGTTTTCTGTCATTATTTTTTCAAATAGGTTTTCATTTGCTTGCCCTCTCTCTTCTCCTTCTGGCATCCATGTGATGTGAATGTTGGCATGCTTGAAGTTATCCCAGAGGCTCCTTACACTATCCTTATTTTTTGGATTCTTTTTTCTTTTTGCTGTTCTGATTGGGTGTTTTTTGCTTCCTTATATTCCAAATCGATGATTTGCTTATTGGCTTTACCTACTCTACTATTGATTCCCTGTAAATTATTCTTTATTTCAGTTAGTGCATCCTTCATTTCTGACTGGTCCTTTTTTATGTAATTGATGTTCTCACTAAGTTCCTTGATGTTTTCATTAAGTTCCTTGAAGTTCTCACTAAGTTCCTTGAGCATCCTTATAACCAGTGTTTTGAACTCTGCCTCTGATTGATTGCTTATCTCCATTTTATTTAGTTCTTTTCCTGGAGTTTTGTTCTGTTCTTTCATTTGGGACATGTTTCTTTGTCTCCTCATTTTGGCTGCTTCCCTGTGATTGTTTCTATGTGTTAGGTAGAGTTGCTATGTCTCCTAGGTTTCATAGGGTGGCCTATTGTTCCATGTGTCCTGTAGGATCCAGTGGCACAGCCTTTCTGATCACCCCAGCTGGGCCCTTGAGGTGCACTCTAGTGTGGACTGTACACCCTTCTGTTGTAATTGAATCTTGATTGCTGTTGGCACGTCAATGGGAGGGATTTACTCAGGCTGATCAGCTGCAAGGACCAGCTGGCTGTGCCCACTGACCACTGGCCTCTGACTCCCTTGGAGGATCAGCTGTGCAGGGGCCCACCACACACAGCAAGACTTAACTTTATCGGGGCTCTGGTACCCACTGAGTCCCCTCATTGGGTGTGTCACCTGTGGAGGTGGTTGCGTGGTGGTATTTCGACGTGGTCTGAAGCTGTCCACTGGGTGTGCTGGCTCTGGGGCAAGGTCAGCCACTGCCTGTGTTCTATCCAGGCCCACCCGGCATAAGCTACAAAGTGATCTGCCGATGGCTGCTTCTTGTGCTGGGCTTGGAGGTGCCCAGGAAAAGCCAAGTTGTGAACCAAGGCTGGCTGCTTCTAGTGCCGGGCCTGGGGCCACTTAACGAGAGGTATGGGGTTCGCTGAGACCAGATGCTGCTTGTTTGAGAGATTTTAGGAAACTCTGAAGCAGGATCCAAGACAGGCCAATCCTATGGCAAAGCCACTGGAAAAAGCTTGGGTGGGCCCAAAAGTTGGGTGGGGCAGGGCCTCAGGGAATCACTAGGGTGGGGCAAACAGTGTGAGCCAGGTTGCTGGAGTCCCAGATATGGCGGCATCTGCCAGCCCAGGGAAGGGCTCACCAAAGGAACAACGGCCTCCCACAGCAAGTCTGTCCAGGAGAAAGCTGCCCCTCCAGATCTCGCCCCAATGCCAAACAACTCAGTTCTTCCTTGTATGTCTCTGGTGCCTTTCAAGCTGCCTCCCTGATGCTGGAGTCTGGAGGGTTCAAGTCCGAGTAAGTCCATGGGTGGGGCCCTTTAAAAGGAACTGCCTGGGGCTCCAGCAGCCTCAGCCTCAGTCCCTGGTTTTTACAGCCAGAAGTGATAGGGACTTCTCTTCCTGGCACTGGAACCCTGAGCTGGGCGCCTGGTGTGGGACGGGGAACCCTCACTCCTCCGAGAGGACCTTCCCAGCTGAGGTGTCCTTCTGATCTTTATCCTCCACACGTGGGTGTGGGACCACCCCGTCCGTGCCTCTGTCCCTCCTACCAGTCTCGATGTGGCTTCTTTAATTTCGTAGTTGTAGGACTTCCATTCAGCTCGATTTCAGGGGGTTCTGAATGATGGTTGTTCTGTAGTTTAGTTGTAACTTTGATGTGGTTGTGGGAGGAGGCGATACCGCATTTACTTACCCGTCATCTTGACTGGAACTAGAATAGTTTTAGATTTACAGAAGAGTTACAAGGATAGGATGAAAGTTTCCATATACCCACACTCAGTTCTGTAAATACATTACTGTGGTACATGTGTCACAACTAATGTCATAAGAGCAATATATTAACCGAACTCCATAATTTGTTTGGATTTTACTAGTTTTGCTTAATGTCCTTTTTCTGTTCTAAGATCTCATCCAGGATACCATATTACACTTAGTTGTCGTGTCTCCTTAGACTCCTGTAGGCTGTGACGGTTTCTTAGACATTCTTTGTTTTTGATGAACTTGACAGTTTTGAGAACTGGTCAGGCATTTTGTAGAAGGTACCTGAACTGGGATTTGTCTGTTTTTCTCATGGTTAGACTGTGGTTATGGTTTTTGGGAGGAAGACCACAGAGGTGAAATGTCATTCTCATCACATCATATCAAGGGTACATACTATCAACATACATACTAAAACTGATGATGTTATTCTCGATCACTTGGCTAGGGTAGTCTTTGCCAGGTTTCTCCATGTGAAGTTACTTTCATCCCTCTTTTCATACTGAACTCTTTGGAAGAAAGTCACTAAGTGTGGTCCACGCTTACGGGGTAGGGAGTTATGCTCTACCTCCCTGAGGGTGGAGTATCTACATAAATTATTTGACATTCTCTATGGGAGATTTGTCTCTTCTCCCTTGTTTACTTATTCAACCGCTTATATATATCAGTATGAACTCATGGATATTTATTCTTTGGGCTATAATCCAGTACTACATTATTTATTTTGTTGCTCAAATTGTTACATCTTTGGCTATTGGGAGTTCTTTCAGTTAGCTCTGTGTTCCTTTGACATACCCCATCATTTTGAGTTTTGAGTGCTTTCTTATTTTCTGACGTTATAAAATGCTCTAGGCTCATCTTGTATACTCTCTGTGCTAGCCCTAGACTTAGACATTTTTTCTATTAAAAATTCATGAAGAAAGTGGTCAAAGCCATTCAGATATTATTTTCAAACTAAATACAAAGTCATATAAGGTTTCTTTCTATTTTCCCTAAAGCTCCAAAGGTCCAAGTTGGTGAAGACTATATAGGGACCCATGGAAATAGAAAACACCAATGCAATTCTGTTGACCTCTGCCATCAGGTAGGACAATACCTACTTATCTGTTCATTAAAAAAAAAAAAGCATTTTAAATAAATGTGATTACACAATTTCACTTTGAAAAAGCATTCTGGTATTTAACAGCATTCAGGGTCATTTTTGTTTTTCCTAGTTTGCTGGCTTTTTTCTTTTCTTTTTTTTTTTTTGACCCAAGAGCTTTCATAACAAATCTTGTAGCTGTACCTCAGCCTTAATGGCCTTGGCGTGCAAGACTGTTTCAGTTGCAGCTGAAGTATTTAATGGGCTGTGTGCCCAGCACAGTGATGGGTACTAGAAAAGGAGTAAAACCCATTGTGGATTAAATGCTAAATAGTGTGGTAGAGTTTGGATTTTAAGAAAGTGTTTGAAGAAAGCTTCCCTAAAGAAAGGAGTCCTTATGGAATGAGACAGATTTATAGAGAGAAGGAAAGCCTCAAAGAACAAAGACCCAGGAGGAGGAAGGAACAAAGTGAGCTCATGAGACAGTGAATGGCTTTAAGGAAAATGACATTTTCCCTTGTTAACACAGATAAAGCAAACATTATTAAACTTGCCCAGAGGTAACAGTAATGCAGGTATGAATTCAACACTTTCCTGCCTCCCATTAATGTTTTCAGGCACTGCTAGGTGCTTTGCAATTGTTGGGTTGTCCCTGAAGGAAACAGTAGAGGAAGAGACACACATGGTTCCTGCCTTCCCTCAGTTTACAGCATAGCAATGCGACAACAGAAAGATCTGAAGCCAGAAGAATTATGAGCTGGGTGGAGAATGTATTATGAAAACATGAAAAATGCCATAAGATATGAAGAGTTATGGCAAACTTTAAGATTCCAAGTTTTGATTCCTCACATCATATACAAAATTAAATTCCGGGCATGAATGTAAGAAATATAACAGAAATATAATATGAAAATTTAGCCCAGATGGTGTGGCTCAGTGGATGAGCATCAACCCATGCACCAAGAGGTCACTGGTTCGATTCCCGGTCAGGGCGCATGCCCAGGTTGTGGGCCGGATCCCCAGTGGGGGGCATGCAGGAGGCGGCCAATCGATGTGCTCTCTCATCGATGTTTCCATCTCTCTCTCTCTCTCTCCCTTCCTCTCTCTCTCAAAACAATAAAGAAAAAAAAATTTAGATGAATATTTTATAATCCCAAGCAAGGAAACCACAAGCATGTCAGTAAACCCAAAAGCCATAATGAAAAAATAACATTTTAATTTTTTTAAAAAAAATTGAAAATTAGTCTTCCGGTCAAGATGGCGGCGTAGGTAAACGTGGTATCGCGTCCTCCCACAACCACATCAAAGTTACAACTAAACTACAGAACAACCATCATTCAGAACCGCCTGAAATCAAGCTGAACGGAAGTCCGACAACTACGGAATTAAAGAAGAAGCCGAATCGAGACTGGTAGGAGGGGCGGAGGGGACGGGCTGGTCCCACACCCACGTGTGGCGGATAAAAATTAGGAGGACACCTCGGCTGGGAAGGTCCTCCCTGAGGACTGAGGGGTCCCCGTCCCACACCAGGCGCCCAGTTCAGGGTTCCAGTGCCAGGGAGAGAAGTCCCCATCACTTCTGGCTGGAAAACCAGCGGGAACTGAGGCTGAGGCGGCTGGAGCCTCTGGCAGCTCCTCTTAAAGGGCCCGCGCACGGACTTACTCGGACTCCCACCCTCCGGGCTCCAGGGCGGGGGAGGCAGCTTGAAAGGCACCAGAGACATATGGGGAAGAACTGAGCTGTTTGGCATTGGAGCGAGGGCTGGAGAGGCAGCTTTCTCCTGGACAGACGTACTGTCAGAGACCTTTGTTCCTTTGGTGAGCCCTTCCCTGGGATGGCAGATGCCGCCATATCTGGGACCCCAGCAACCTGGCTCACACTGTTTGCCCCGCCCTAGTGATTCCCTGAGGCCCCGCCCCACCCAACTTTCAGGCCCACCCAAGCTGTTGCCAGTTGCTTTACCATAGGATTGGCCTGTCTTGGATCCTGCTTCAGCTTTTCCTAAATTCTTTCAAACAAGCAGCATCTGGTCTCAGCTAGCCCTATACCTCTCGCTAAGTAATACATAGAAACAAACACAGGGAGGCAGCCAAAATGAGGAGACAAAGAAACAGGTCCCAAATGAAAGAACAGAACAAAACTCCAGGAAAAGAACTAAGTGAAATGGAGTTAAGCAACCTAACAGATGCTGAGTTCAAAACACTGCTTATAAGGATGCTCAATGGACTTAGTGAGAACCTCAGTGAACTTAGTGAGGGCCTCAAGAGCAAGAAGTACAAATTGGTTGTGAGACTGACAAACCTCAAAGGGAAGAGGGATTAGGGGGTGGGAAGAAATAAACCAAAGAACTTATATGTATATATGCATAACCAATGGACACAGACAACAGTGTGGGGAAAGGCAGGAGGGGGACGGGAATGGAGAAGAGGGGGTCAATGGGGGAAAAATGAGGAACATCTGTAATACATTCAACAATAAAGATAAGTTAAAAAAAATCAACAGAAACATATCCTTGGGTGAGAATCAAATAAATAAATAAAACCTAAAATGAAAAAAAAAATTGAAAATTATATACCCAAAGACAGTGTAAATAAAGTCAAATGAAAAAGAGTAGGTTTGATGAAAATTCTTGTAATATGCATGACATATCCCCAATAGTCAAAGAATACCTTCAAATTGCTGGGAAAAGACAAATCTAGGATAAAAATGGACAAAAAATAGAGGTCTGCAATTTCAGAAAAGGAAATGTAAATGGTCAAGAAGCAATAAACATGTGAAAGGATTATTAGTAGTAAAAATATAAAAATTAAAACATTATTTTACTCACCAGATTGATAAAGTAGTAAGATGGATAGCAAGAGCAGCAAAGGTGGAGATGGAGGGGACAGAGGTACTTATACAGTGTTGGTAGGAATGTAGAAGGTGATGCAATATTTATTAAAATAAAAAATGTGTATGTCCTTGTTTCTGGAAATCTACAGAAGTAAAAGTTCCTATAATACCAGGATATATGTACAGAGATGCTTATTGCTGCATTGTTTTCAAAGGCAAAACACTGGAAATAATGTTGTTGTCTATCAAATAGGAGAGTGGATGACTACACTTTTGTACATTCACATTAGGGAAAACTATACAGCTATTCATTGAGAGCATTTATGAAAAATCTAAGTTAACATTATTCTTAATGGGAAAGTGACTGTTTTCCCCCTGATCTTGGGAACAAATCAAGGATTTGTTTTCACTACTTCTATTCATTATTATACTGGATTGCCTAGTGCAGTAAGGTAAGAAAAAGAAAGAAGAGGCATACAGATTTAAAAGGAAGAAATAAAACTTTCTTTGCTGATAGCATAATCACCTATATAGAAAACCCTAAGAAATCCAGCAAAAGAGCCACTAAGAACAGTGGGGTTAGCAAGGTAGCAGGATACAAAGCCAATATTTAAAAAAATTATATTTCTATATACTAGCAATGAACAATAAGAAATAAAAAAGCAAAGTCATTTATAATAGCATAAAATATGAAGTATTTAGGATTAAATGTAACTGAATAAGTATGAGATTTGTACACTTTTATTATGGAAAGTAAGGCAGATTAAAGAAAACTTAAATGTTAAGATAAACGATATTCATGAATTGGAAAACTCATTATTAAGATGTCAATTCTCCCTAAAATGGTCTATAGATTCACTACAATTCCAATGAAAAATTCAGCTCAATAAAAACATATTTGAAAAAACAAAACAAAATGATACAGACACTTTGGAAAATAGTTTGGCAGCTTCTTATAACATTCAACACACACCATATAACCTAGCAGTTCTACTCTTAGGCATTTAGCCAAGAGAAATGAAAACATATATCCACCTAAAGACTTACATGTGGATGTTTACAGCAGCATTATTTATAATCACTCCACATCTGAAACAATCCAGATGTCCTTGAACTGATGAATGGGTAAACAAACTGTGGTATATCCATATAATGAAATGCTGCTTAGCAATATAAAGGAATGAACTGTAACATGGATGTATTTCAAAAGTATTATGCTAAGTCAAGCCAGATACAAAAGACTATATACCATATTGTATGATTTCATTCATATGAAATTCTAGAAAAGGCAAAAAAGTATCGTGACAGAAAGTAGGCCAGGGGCTGGAGACTAACCATTGAAAAGGGGCTGCACAGGAAAATTTCTGGGTGACAGAAAGTTCTATATTATTGTGATGGTGGTTAAATGATTGTATACATTTGTCAAAACTCATCAAATCATACACTTAAAATGAGTAAAACTATGTATGAAAATTATGTATCAGTAAAGCTGATTTTTAGCAAAGGTGGGGGATGGGGGCATTGAGTCATGCAGGAGCATGAATTTTGAAAACCTTGGTAGTATTTTTTAAGTGCCCTAGGCTTACTGATTTATTCTACAAGTGCATGGTTGATGATAATGGAGGCTTACTGTAGGCCAGGCTTATTTAAGTGTTGTGATTGGCATATTAGAACTGCTTGTCCTTATATTGAGAACCCTAATTCTACCTTTCTTCTTCCATAGAAATGTTTCTCTTTCTTGTGGCAATGTGGGCTTTGAAGTCAGATAGATTTGTATTTGAATCTTGGCTTTGTCACTTAGTAGCTTTGCGACATTGGGAAAAATTGATGTAAATTTTTTGTGACTTAGTTTTCTTATAAATAAAATGAAACTATTAACATCTGCCTCATGATTTTGTGAATCTATCATTCCCTGCTCCTTAGTCTTCCCACCCAAAATCAGTTAACAGAACTATTTCACACGTTGCTACTGCACTTACATTTCTACCTTACTCCCTTGGCCTCCTGCACACCCTCCCCATAGACTGAGCATGTTCATTCCATCACTGATTCTTTCCCTGACCTTCCCCACCCCACCTTGCTCTGCCAAGACCCCCCAATTTTTGTGTCTAGTTTGAAAGCCATCGATTGTGCTAGTCTTCTTAACTGTCTCTCACTTGTCTGCAAAACCCCTTTCCTTCTTTTCTTTAAAAGGCCCTGTTCCTTTGTGTCTTCCCAGAGTACCCCATTTTGCCATAGCTACTCAACACACTTCAATCACCTATGTGTTCAACCCAACAACCCCCATAGAAAGATGTTTTCTGTTTGCCTTTGTAGATAGTGGGGTATAGATCAAATGTTTAAGTTCACATCACGAAAGAGCTCTGCTTGCAATTAGGTTGACCCATCCACAAAACTGAGAAGTGGTTTATCTAAGGGATGGATTCCCAAAATAGATAAATTGTTAAGAGTCCCATTAAATTTTATTAAGAATCCATGAGTCTATACTGATAATGAATAAATCAATGAAAAAAGAAATCAGTAATGGAGAAGGGAAAACTTATCCTTAAAGTAGAATGTCATCTAGTAAATATAGAAGTTTGAAAATCACCAATTTGCAACTATCATAGTAATAACTAATTCAGGCAAGAATTATCAGTAGATGCATTAAGACTACTGGATAAAGGCTTGATGAAGGCAGATTATTTACAAGTTTAGAAGTATTTCCTCACAGGTTACCTATTAATTACAAAGTGAAAAAGAGTAACTGTTCAGTGGAGAAACCTGGTGGACACCACCGTGACCAAGTGGTCAACATGTCAATAGTGAGAGAAACTGACACCACGTGTTCCCTGATGCAGGGCCTTGACAAGGACGCAGCGTTACTTGTGTAGTATTCCTGCCCGAAATGCATAACCTAACTTGGGTCACGAGGAAGCATCAGACAAACTTAAACTGAGAAACAGTCTGTAAAACAATGAGCTTGTGCTTTTCAAAAACTATCACGATCAAGAAAGACAAAAAGGTTGAGGACCTGTTTCATATTAAAGGAGACTAAAGCAACATAGGAATAAAATGCAATGCATAATCTTGGACTGGCTCCTGGACCAGAAAAATGATAAAGAACATGATTGAGCTGTACATATAAGATTATTTCAGTGTCAAATTCCTGAATGTAATAGTTATATTGTAGTTTTGTTATGTCCTTGTTCTCAGGAGATATGTCCTGAAGTATTAAGAGGCACAGAGTCATGATGTCTGCAACTTACTCTCAATGGTTCATTATAAAAACAGATATTGCCCTGGCCTGTGCACTGAAAGGTTGAAAGTTCGATCCCTGATTGGGTGTGTGCAGGAGGCAACTGATTGATGTCTCTCTCTCAGATTGATGTTTCTCCCCCACACCCCCTTCCTCTCTCTCTAAAATAAAAACAAAACAGTCCAGCTGGTGTGGCTCAGTGGTTGAGCATCGACCCATGCACCAAGAGGTCACTGGTTCGATTCCTGGTCAGGACACATGCCCAGGTTGTGGGCCCGATCCCCAGTGGGGCGCATGCAGGAAGTGGCCAATTGATGTTCTCACTCATCGATGTTTCTCTCTCTCCCTCTCACTTCTCTCTCTCAAATCAATAAAGGAAAAAAATTTTTTTAAATAAAAACAAAACAAACAGCCCTGGCCGGTTTGGCTCAGCGGTTATAGCATCAGCCCTCAGACCAGAGAGTTGTGGGTTCAATTCTGGTCAAGAGCACATACCTCGGTTGTGGTTCAGTCCCTGGCCCTTCGGGGTCATTAGGGAGGCAACCAGTCGATGTGTCTCTCTCACATTGGTGTCTCTCTCTTTCACTCTCTGTACCCCTCCCTCCTACTCTATCTGAAAATAAATGGAAAAATATCCTCGGGTAAAGACAAAAAAAAAGTATATTTATGTATTTTGAGAGATAGCAATTAAATGTGGCAAAATGCTAATAATTGGTGAAACTATGTATATTGGAGTACTGCAATTTTTACTTTTAAAAAATTAAAAATTTTATTAAAAGAAGTTTTTTATAAAAGAAATTTCACTAAAGAAGTTTTAAAAATCAACATCCGTCACTTTGTGGATTTTCAAATGGGCCAATTTTAGTCTCTGGATGATCTTCCTTTTCTTTTTTTTTAAAATATGTTTTTATTGATTTTTTTTTTTTTTTTTAGAGAGAGATAGAAACATTGATGTGAGACAGAAACATTCATTGGCTGCCTACTGCATGCCCCCCATTAGGGATCGAGCTCGCAACCCAGGCCTGTGCCCTGACTTGGGAATCAAACCGGGACCTCTCAGTCCACTGAGCCACACTGACTGGGCTGATCTTCCTTTTTTTCTTAAGTGGACATCTACACATTGGAGTGAACTGAACTGACAGATGCTCTTTCCTGCGGTTGGGAATGCCCCATATCATCAAGGCCATTTCCTTTGCAGTTGAAAACCAGGCCGTGATACCCACCTGAAAGTTGAGGGGACTGAGC
Organism: Tadarida brasiliensis; assembly: GCA_030848825.1. Classification (NCBI taxonomy): domain Eukaryota; kingdom Metazoa; phylum Chordata; class Mammalia; order Chiroptera; family Molossidae; genus Tadarida; species Tadarida brasiliensis. The sequence continues at coordinate 61,984,105 of CM061270.1, read as the reverse complement.
AACATTTTCTGGCTATGACAGTGACTGTAGAAAAACTGAGGTCTGGGATATTTGTGGCAGCATTGTTGTGATGGCATCCAGGGCCCAGTGCCAGTGATAAAACTGGTCGCTTTTATCTTCAACCAAGAACCTCGATTGAGGCAATCCCACGTGTTAAACTCTTACGAGAGGCCAGAAATCTTGTGAAGTTCATTTCTTGATGACTCCCTAGTTATACAGTCCTTAAAAGACATGCATGCTGAATTAATGACTGCTGATGGACCGACTCTCAGTTACCCAAGTCTCCACCTTCTACTTTCACAGAAGTGAGATGGTGGGGCTGGGGGTAGAGTTCCACTGTCTTGTCATAAAGAGGGCAGCAGTCGGTCCTCTGAGTCCAAAACCACAAAGAAGTAGGGAGGCTCCTGGCTGATGGGCCATCAGCCCAAAGACATGAAGGCCAGGATATGCTGTTAAAAGTCACATGACCTCCAATAGTGGAAAAGCTGTTTGAAATTTAAGCAAGAAAGGGGCGGAAAAATACTATGGAACCTTCACAGAGGGTGGAAGGGTGAGGACGGGAGTGAACGTCTATGTTGTTCTGCGTCAGGGAGGCAGCAAAGCTGGGTACTTTTATACACACGAGACTGATGTCATTTCATCTTTATGATGACCCCCCCCCCCAAACTTGAGGGAACTTAGAGTCTTAGAGACATTGAATAACTTGTCCAGGGTCACAGCAGTGGCAGAGCTGCAGTGTGCATCCAGACCCAGTTGATGCCATGCCCTGTTCACACCACACCACATGGCAAATGGTCGTGGGAGGCAGGGAGGCAGGCGAGAAGGAAGGAAATCACGCTGAGAAGAATCTCTCTCCCTTTTAATAGCTCGTAGTCCTTTGCATTTCTCTTAGGACTCTTAGGACATTGTACTATTTTGTGTACAAGCCTACATACAGTTGGGGACACTTTGAAACTCTTCGAGGGCAGTGACCACATCTCTGTCCCCTCTGTCTCTCCCACTGTGTCACTCAGTGCTTTGAGTTGACCTGACCTATTGATCCTAGTTCCACTGTGTTCTTCTCTTCCCACAATCTCTTTCAAGCTGGCCAGGTGACCCTCTCTGAATGACATGTGACTTTCTTTTGTCAGTGAAAATGGAGGTTAGGTTGCCACAGCTGGAGTTACTTGATATTCTCATTGTGCTGAATCTGTTTATACCACAGGGCTTTCAAGTGCCAATAAATTACTCGGCTGTTGATTCACATCTTCAATATAACTATTTTTATACATAGGTATAATTTTTTTTAATGGAAAGTACTTTAAAAGTGGAAGCCGTATTGTATTACTGTGATTTTCTTGCAAGTAAAGTACTTTCCAATCAATCATTCTTGGAATAATAGAATAGTTCTCATTGATACAACATGATGGTTTTAACCTTTTACTGAAAATCATTTTTGTGCCCAAAGAGGTGATGGCATAATTCATCTCTCCTCAATAGAAACACCTGTGTGGCTAGTGTTCATTGTCTTCTCACAGTGCTTTCCTCTTAAGGAAGAGCTGCCCTTACAGAAGGGGTGTGGCATTCTGAAGTTCCTGCTCTCCCAAGGGGCTTCACACTTCTGGGTTCTGAGAAGTTCTGGTGTGTGGTACCAGTAGAGGCAGTGGCATATCAGTGAAGTGAAAAGACAGCAAAGCATGCCTTATGGAATACGCAGGCCCTCTAGCAGGTGGGTGGGTGGAGGGGTTGAGGCACTCTGCAGGGCTGGTGGGTTAGGGATGACACTCATGAGAAGCTGGTAAGAGGAACCCAAGGGAAGAGTCTGAGAGGGGGCACTCCTAAGGACAGCACCCACTACTGGGGTGTGGTGTTGGGGAGGGCAGCCTCTGCCACTAGGCAGTGTTGTCCTGGGAAGGTTAGTTGCTTATTTCTCCTTTTCAGACCATCCACTCTGCCCCATTCCCTATTCCCTTCCACTGTACCTTGCCTACCTGGAGCCCTTGACTATGACCGTAGGTCTGCTCCCTCACTGAATCTATCAGCTCACATCCCAGCTCTTAGGGCTCTGCTCTCCAATGAGAGATAGGAGCACACTGATACACCTCGCGGAGCTGGCAGTAAATGTTTGTAATGCTGCCAGTAAAATGGCTGAAGGAGCCACCCTAGCAGAGCACACCTACATGTCAATCCAAGTCCCAGTGGTCTACATTAGCTCTTTTGTCTGAGTCTGCTCAGAGTCAGGCTCTCTGCTGGGCGCCGTGCATGTTCTCTCCTTACTGCACAATAACCCTGTGGTGGCAGGCATGCTTGTGGCTGCAGTGCATGGTTATGCAAGGTGGCACTATGCAAGGGCACCCAGGTGAGGGGTGACTGTGGTCCTGCAGGCCATGCGCAGCTCACCAAGGTGTGTGCCTATCCAGAGGGGCACCTTCTTCTAATTTTCACGAAGAGCCATAGAGACTGGCAGCAACCCTGGGGATCCCTAGGATTCAAGGAGGTTAAGTAACTTTCCCAAGGTGAAAATAAGGTGGTAATTGGCAGTCAAGAGTTGTACCAAGGACGTCTGTGGAAATCCAGCAACAGAGCAGGTGGAGAAGCTATTTTGGGAGAGAGAGATTGGGCTTTTGGCTACTGCTCAAATTTTCCTATTTCCCCATAGGAAAGGCTTATGTTTTCTATAGTGATGAAGAATGTCAGGGATGAGAGAGTGAAGACTATGAATCTCTGATGATGACCCTCTATATGGGGTCCTATTTTCCTCTGTGTGCTTGAGCAGGAATAGAGAAGAGAATGTGAAGTAGAGTTGCCCTGGGCAGGTGTGGGGGAAGAGTGGGGGTGCAAAGGAAGCAAAGGTTTTGGGAAAGAATACTTCAGTTGAACAACCAGAGTCCAACCTGGGTAAGGAAGGAAGAGAGTTCAGGAGGAGGTCAACAGGTCAGAAGAAAATGGAGGGAGCCAAGGAAAGTGAGAACAAGTATAGGAAAAGAGGTGAGAGAGCTGGTTGTGGTCAGTGTAGGATGTGAGGTTTGTTCCCACAGAACTGAAGCAGTGCCAGGTATTAACCGTTTCCTGGGAGTCATCATTGGGAGTGGGAGGCTAGAATGGAAGTGAAGAGTCACTGTAGGTGAGGGCATCTAGGAACTATGAAACTTGTGATGGTTCATCCTCATGGTATTGAAATCATTCTACATGACGGTAGCTTTGGAATGGAGAGAAAAATGGTGACGTAGATGCCAGAGTATAGATGAACAGAATGATCAAGAAAGGAGGTCAAGGCTCTATAACTGACTTTCATGAGCCCCAAAGATGTAGGAATCTCTATAGGAGGGTAGAAGAGGGATGACTGGAAGCTTTGGGATTAGGAGTTTTCACCTGAGAGGGCTGTATGGGGCGTTAAGTATACAAAAGAGCTTGCTTTAAGGAATAGGACAGCCAGAGGGCTTAGGTGGAAGGTTTAGGAGGGAGAGAGGCACAGAGCAGTAAGAGACTCTCCTGGGTCCCTGTGTCTCTCTGACCTTCTTTCTTTGTCTCTATCACAGGTCCCTCTTCTTCCTCCCGCACCATTGATACTGGAATTCCCTTGGGTTCTGTCCTGGCCCATTTCCCTTCTCATCCCCCATTATTTCTTGGGGTTCTCAACTACTATGCAGTTATAGTTTAAACTGTTAAGAATACTCATCATATACATAGCCCAGAATCTTCTCTATCTTCAGATTTATACATCTACCCGTGAGTCTGTTCCACCAGCCCATGCACTCTAACTCAACATGTCTGAATTGAACTCATAACTACCTGAACATGGGCCCATTCCTACCTTTTCAGTTTGTGGCACCTCCACATTGAAAATCTGGGTGTCTTCTGAATTAACCACCAGTTGCCAAGTTTAAATGTAAATATTTCTCTCCGAAAATCTGTATTCTCATTTCCATCTCTACTCCCACTTCCCTACTTCATGTTCACATCACCCCTAGAGGACCGCATTAACTTCCTAACCAGTGTCCCTGCCTCCAGTCTGGCCCCTTCAACCCATCCTTCACACTGCTGTACATACAGCCACCTCACTTACATGCCTAAAGCTCTCGGAATGTTCCTCACCTTTCTTAGGATAAAATTTCAGCTCCTTAGCATGGCACACCAGGCTCCCTAGCCCACTTTCCCAGTTTCATCTCTTACTACTTCCTGTTGACATGTTGATCTTTGGGTCTTCATTCATGGAGCTATCTTGGCTTCGACTCTTCCCTAGACTAACTTCTAAGACTCAACTCAGGTATTAACTAAATCAACACATGTTTGCTGACTGGCACCATATTGGAAGCACTGTGTTTTCCCTGATCCTATGAGCCCAGGTTAGGAACCCTCCTAGATGCTCCTGCCCTCCTCCTTGGCATTTGGTGAGGAGCACACACTGTCAAGAATGCCCTGTAGGAGGGATGACAACGAGACAGACTTCTGAAAGTCCTAGTTTGCCAAATTCCAGATGATAGGAAAATGGATGAGTTGGAAGGCATGATGAGTATTAAGTGTGGTTGGGGAAGAAAAACCCATGTGATGAAATCCCCAAGGTAAAAGCTACAACAGAGCTCAGACGATCCTGCAAGAATGATGTCATCACAAGGTTTCATTTGTTAGGAATCTGTACCCACACTGGGTGATTCATCACCCAAACTGCTGAGGGACCCTAACAGTTAAAGCCCTTGCATTCCTCCTTGATGTCTTAATGCATTCCATCTGACCAGTGGATACCACTTTCCTTTCTTCTCAAAACCTCTCCCTACCCAAAGCCATCCAGAGCCTACACTGTGGACCTGAATTCCTTAGCCAGGCTTGTGGCTTTAGAGGCTGGGGAAAAGGCAAATGGGATGAAACATGACTAAATCAAAGGCTAATTTCTTCTTCATAAAAAAAAGAATATTGCAAGGGCCCCAGGAAAGGCAGAGAGAACAACATAAACCCACCAGGGTCCCTGCTGCTGTCTACCCCCGGCAGGCAGGGCTGCACCGACGGCTGTGGCTTACTCTCAGGCCAGCTTGTGGCAAGTCCTGCTTCACTCTGGCTTCCAAGTTCTAAGAATGGGGCTTCTGCCTTGTTCCTGTTTGCAGGAGGTTGAGGCATGAACATGTGGCTGGGCCTGGGAAAGTAAAAGTCATTCTTTGTCCTTAAAGGGCTAGTCATGGACTGGCAGGAGACATGGTGTCATGACCCTTGGGGAGGCAGCACAGAGGGAAAACAAACTTGGTTTTAAGTCCAGCCTTCTCCCCTTTTTGTTAGCTGTGTCATCTTCTAAGAATGGTAAATTCATTATCTTCACACCTGCAGTGAAGCCCCTCTGTACATAGCTGGGAAAAATGTTTTTCTCAACTGGGACAATGCAGTAAACGGTTTGGAATCAGACAGACCTGAGCTTAAGCCCCGATTTCACCACTCTGGCAAGTTATTCCACCTCTCTGTGACCTATGAGGTAGGGCTATTGTAAATACTGAATTAGATAATGTATGTGAAAAGGCTTAGCCCAGTGCCTGGAGCCAAACGGTGTTCAACAAAGGTGGGATAGACTAGATGGTGTCATCTGGAGGCCTTTAATTGGCTAATAATGTTTTTGAAAATGAAAGCCCATGACCTGGGTCAGAAGGGGCCAGACAAGGATTCTAAGGAACCAAGAGGGTCAAGATTCTAGGGCATGATTCTAGGGATCCTAGGGCAAGGGGTTTATGCTGTGACTGGCCTTGTGTTCCCAGCTTAGAGCAGAAGGATGAGGGCATCCAGGAATGGTCGCGCAGCCAGGAAGGGGCAGAAGAGGCAGAAGCCAGTGTCCTGTAGCTTTTGATTACAAGGGAGGCCAGGCTGCAGAGTTCTAGCAGTGGCCATGTGTATGTGCTAGGGTCTCTGAAATCCATTCCTCTGTGGGGGCAGGGAGGTACTTTATGAGGCTTTTACAGAGGTTGTGAGTAGGACATTAAAGAAATGTCAACTGAAGAGTATAAAAGTTCTTCTACTTATGTTTCATTTGGGGTGATGGAACAGAGGGAGAACAATGAGAGAGGCTTCTGGGAGAGGCCTGGAGCTGGGAAGGGCTGGAGAACAGCATGGGAGGAGGGTAACCTGTGCGCTTCAACCAAGAGGGCTGCTTTGATGGAGGACCTGGTTTTCCATAACAGCAAGCCAGCTGCTGCCCAGGGAGAGGAGCTGGTGGCAAAGTCTGGAGGGCGGCAGGCAGGCTGAACAGATGGTGCGAGGACAGTGTGATCTTGGAGGACATCTCTCTAGTCGTGCTTGAACCTGAAGTTGGCACTTGTCCTAATTAATGATGGACAGTGGGTCACCTGATTCACCTTCTCCACGTGACTGACCTCACCACTCACTCAAGTGTGAGCAGAAAGAGAAAGGCCCTGCCTAGACCCTTCATTCTATCCAGGATATGCATTCTCAATCACGGCCATATCTCTCCACTGGGGTGAAAAGTCATTCTTATAGGGGGAAGGGGTAGTGGTGAAAAAAAATCTTCAATACAATGATTGTGGCTCTCCAAAGGGCCACAGTACATAGATTGATAGATAGATAGATAGATAGATAGATAGATAGATAGATAGATAGATAGATAGGCTGTCTGTGGTATTGAAGTTTCATGGGAGAAGAGGGCAATTAGGAAAAACAATTTCCTAATTGTTGGGATGGGTGGGTGGTGGTGACTAATGAAAAAAAGGTTGAGAAACAGTGAAGTAGGGCCTCTTGGCCCAAAGAACTGCTAGTATCAGGGGCTTCTGGTGGGTTACAAAGCCCTAACCAGCAACCTCTCAATTGCAAAGCACACTGGGCAGGTGTTGGTAGCTCTCTGCTTTGTTTCCACTGAGCCAGAAATTCCTACATCTCCCAGCCAGTTCCTCTCTTGTTTACCTCAATCTACAGTCTCCATGGCCACCAGTAAACCGTGGGCAAACCCACACCCTGGAATGAAGACTTTTACAGGGAGATTAGAACTATGTGGCCTAGCCCGTCTTCTTCCCAAGGCAGGAAAGTGCAAAGGTTCTCTCCTGGGCAGACAAGACTGTCTGATAAACGTGCCATGAGATACAATGCTGCTTACACAACAGAAGAGCTCCGTTTCACAGCTCAGATCTGAATATTTCTATCTTTTCTTATCAGTGCATATTTGCATCATAAGGATGAGATCACATCCTTCCCAACCTCAGCCTTCCCTAAACAGATCATTTTAGGAACTTCATAATGGACATGAGAATCTAGTTTTCTTATCATTATTGTGTAAGTGCTGCTGATTTTTATTCTAAATAAATTTGTAGGGAACATGACAAATCACTATGTCATAAATGTCAATGACTTTGGCTTCTACCACTAGCCACTTTAATTTATTACATTTAAATTTCAATTATTAGGCTGAGATTGTCTCTTTTTAAATACTCTTATGATTAAAAGAAAGAGCGAATATTTTCTGCCTTATATTTCAAATGATCACTATTTCCTATTAATCAAGTATGAAATTGCATGCAGCAAGGTTTCGATGTGCTTTTTATTCCTGTCTTTTAAGTAGGCATAATGTTTTCCTTGGCTCTACAGTTTATTAGCTGTTTGATTAAAAAACAACTTTATTGCCCAGCCGGTGTGGCCCAGTGGTTGAGTGTTGACCCATGCACCAAGAGGTTGCCAGTTTGATTCCCAGTCAGGGCACATGCCCAGGTTGTGGGCCAGATCCCCAGCAGGGGCATGCAGGAGGTGGCCGATCGATGTTCTCTCTCATCGATGTTTCTATCTCTCTCCCTCTCCCTTCCTCTCTTGCTAAAATCAAGAAAGAAAAAAAAAAAAAAGATGCATAAGGGAACTTTCTCTATACAGCAACAGTATTCAGGTTTCTTAAAAAAATTAAAAAACAGCTTTATTGAGATATAATTCATATACCACATAATCTGCCTATTTAAAGTATATAATTCAGTGTTCTTTACTACATTCACAGGGTTGAACAACCATCACACAGTCTCATTTTAGAAATTTTCATCCCCCTCCAAAAGAAACCTTGTCCCTATTAACAGTCACTCCTCATTCCTTCCTTCTACCCCCCAGGCCTAGGAACCACTAATCTACTTTCTGTCTCAATAGATTTGTTAAATAGGCACACATTTTTGAGCAAAATCATTTCATAGTCTAATTCCATAATTAACCAATAGCTTATTTTTCCATAATTAACCAATAATTTAATCATAATTAACCAATTAGATTCACACCTAATTATTTTAGCTGGCACTTTTTGTGAAAAGTGAAGTTGATGTTGGCCCGTGGGAACTGTTTTGTTACTAAAATTGCATTCCCAATAAGCACTAAGGCAACAGGATTTAGCTTCCTTCCTGCGGAGATATGTTCACTGAGTACTTGATGAAGTTTTTAAGTTAAATGATAAATGCAGCAGGAGCTTGCTGTTTAAGAACTCCTATGGTGAAGTTGTTTGTAAAGGCTAACCTTTAAGGTGCAATCCACCCACATTCTTCTCAAGCACAGACACATTAACTGGTCTGGCTTGTAAATCTTGATTTCTATAGATTTGGTTTGCTTGAGGGATTTTCTTTTTTCTTTTTTTTAAATTTAAATTTATTGGTTAATAAAATTAGATTTCAAGTGTACAATTCTATAATATACCATCTGTACACTGCATTTATGTTTACCACTCAAAATCAAATCTCCGTCTGTTACATTTTCTTTTTGGTCCTCTTTGCAATGGTTAGTATGTGGCAACGGACACTTAGCTTCCTTCTTGAAGGTCATGACTCCCTCGCGCAGGGCTGAAATGGGTGGTTTCAGTACAGACTCACTGCTGGTGTGTGACAAGTTCTGGGCAGGACAGCTTCAGTGCTCACATACATGTCTGTCCTTAGTGATCATCACAAAGCTTTCCATAGAAAACAGCATGTCTGAAAATGGATATACTTTTCTAGCCCCTTGTAGCCACCAATCAGGCAATGGTTTTCCCATCTTAACCAGATAAATCGGTGGGCTGAAATGGCAGGATCTGAGGCACATCCACCAAGGTGATGAATCAGTCATTATATAGACAAAAAGATGGATCTGGCTAGGCCTTCTGCCCTGCCAGAATGCTCAGACTACCAGAGTCCTGTCTGCAGAAGGACATGACTCGCTTTTTCACAATACTTTCTGGTTTACAGAGCATGTCTGTCTGTAGCTGTGTTTCATTTTGAATCTCATTATAATCCTGTGAGGTAGGTAGTGCGGATCTTTCATCTTCCAGATGAGAAACCAAGTGTAAGAACTTGCTCAAGTTCATGGCTAGGTGGCAGGACTCAGACCCCTCCGTTGAAGGCCAGTCTCTATTCAAGCAGCCCTCTGGAGAGGTCATACATGTACTCCAGTTTTGCTCACGAAGATACTGAAACTTCATTTTTGGTATACCTTTAAAACCTGTAGCACATCTTTGTCTATCCTCAATGAAGGCAGTATTTCATCTTCTAAATTAGTGGTTCACCAACTAGTGTGCCACAGAATTGTCTGGAGGGCTTGTTAAACTGCAGATTGCTAGGCTTCACCCCCAAAGTTTCTGATCCCTTAAACCTGGGGTGGGGCCCAGGATTTGTTTCTAATGAATTCCCAGGTGATGCTGATGTTGTTGGTCCAGAGCCCACTTTGAGAACCACAATCCTCAGGAATTTATTTCTGAAGAGTGAACCCGTTAAAACCAAGTCCAGTGATTAAGGTTGAGGATTAAGCTAGGGAATTCCACAATTGGCAAAAACAGTGGGCAACTATAAAGCACACCAGCTCTAAAGGAAAGTCGAGTGAAGAACCCCCTGCAGTTTCTGAACAATGGCAGTCTGATTGGACTAAATGTGAAGCTTCCCACCGGAACACCTTTGAAGGGAAGCACAGCCTTGGATGTGTGCTCAGGAATTCTTCTCATGAGTGTTTAGCACATGTGTGAGATGTTCATTAGCAACCTTTTGTTTTCCAGCTTTAGAAAAAGAAAAGAAGCCACGGAGGTGACACTCACATTAGAGAGAATCAGTATTAAGGAAGAATTAATAGCTATTTACAGCAGCCAAACTAGACAGACTGGTGTGGCAGGGGTCCTTTCTAGGCTGCAAACATAATGGGTGTGGAAGGTAAGGGGAAACCTTGACTCTTCCTACCCTATTCTGTTGAGATTAGTATGGAAAAGGTAAAAAGATCTAATTTTGGATGCCAAAGTTAAACATGCAACATTTTATGGGGAAAAAAAATTCCAGCAAAAAAGAAAAATGAACTACATTAGGTACTTAAGCTGGGAGTCAATCCTTCATGTCACAGCAGGGGAAAAAAGAGGCGGAGGACTGCCTAAATATTGGTTCTAATTTTATTTCCAAATCTACATTACATTAAACTCTCCTTGTACTCCTCTTTAATTTACAGCAACTGCTGACACAAATTGGTGTGCCTTCTCTTCTTTGACATCAGTATTTCTCTTGAATTATGCATTTCCATCTGAAATGAGGTTTATGGGGCTAAAGCCTTCTTTCATTTAGATGGATGAAAACAGAGGGGGGTCAATGAGGGGTCGAGTACAAAATCAATGGTGGGGGTGTGATATATGTTCAGGGCAGCATTTCACTGCCCAAAAAGAGTGTAAGTGGTATTTAAAAATGACACTGGTCTTTCAATTTTCAACATACTGATTAAAATTCCACTACTAAAGAGTAAGAAAAACTCTACCAACCTTCATCCCAGAACTGCCAGATTCTCCATTATTGGTACCCAGAAGTATTTAGTAATTATTTGTAAGAGTACAGATGATCATAATAACTATCACTTCGATTTGATCTAAAATTGAGTCAAAGGCAAAAAAACTCACCAGCTTGCTACTGTGTGTTTCGCTCATCCCAACCCACGTGAATGTACATGGTTGTGGTGTTCTGCCTCAGAGGTCAGCACCATGGCCTGATCGGGCTCCGTTATTGGTGACAAATGGCTCCTGGTTCAAGTCAGCAATGGTCTATATTGACAGAGGTCATTTGCTGGATCCATCTGGGGTCTGACTCAGTGTCTCAGGGTCCACTCTCAGTTTCTGGGTTTTGGTAGGTTCTGGGCTGGCCAGTCACACCAGTATTGAAATAGGGCATTTTGATGAAGTTGTTTTGAGCTAGCACTTGCATCAACATGACCATATAAAAAATGTAGGCAGCCCTGGCCGGTCTGGCTCAGGGGTTAGAGCATCGGCCCTTGGACTAAAGGGTTGCGGGTTTGATTCTGGTCAAGGGCACATACCTCAGTTGCAGTTCGGTCCCCGGCCCTGGTAGGGGTCATGCAGGAGGCAACCAATCGATGTGTCTCACGTCTATCTCTCTCCACCCCCCCACTCTATCTGAAGATAAGTGGAAAAATATCCTCAGGTGAAGATGAAAAAAAATGTAGACATATTGTCTCAATGTACTAAATAACATACAGAACAGACATCTCTTAACTCACTCCATTTCTGCACCTCTTGCCACCCTCAGCCCAAGCCTGGGCTTTACCCTATAAACAATCCTCAACCATCTCTGAAAACTCTCAATTTAAAATCTTTACCCATCACCCACTCCACTCCAGGAGGGGGAACTGACGACAAGGGAAAGCTCTTTGCTTTGTACATTGCTTGATAGTTTAGAAAAGAGGAGAACTGTATGCCTAAGTTATAACAATGTAATGTAACAAATGTTCCTGAATCAATATGGCCGCATAGAAGCAGTTCTGCCATAATGTGCTTTGTCTGAAACTGGGTGTGCCCAGCAGCCATGTCATGATGTCACTTTGTCTCCATTGTAGCTCCAGTGTGACCAGTGGTTGGCCCGTTTAAGAATGTGTGACAGTCTATTGTCAGCCTGGGATTCGTCCCCACTCTGGCAACCTGAGGGTGGGTGGGCCCAGGGCCCAGGGCCCAGTGGGCAGCCCTTGCCCCTCTGCAGGTCCAGGGCAGGGCTAACGTGCTCAGTAGGCGCCACTCTCAGCCACAAACCTCACTGCTCTTCTGTCTGGCTGGCCACAGAGAATGGCCTGTGGAGACTCAGAACTGGTTACTAACCCCACTCTGGCCAAAATGTCTGTGGTGGGTTAATTTATTCTATAATTTAAAGAATTCCATTATTAATGAAAGAGAAGAAGAATCCTGAGTATGAGCTAAAACTGGAATAAAAAAGGCCCATTCTTCAGGCAATATTAATGGAAGCTTTGTATATAAATAACTTTATATATTGGTGAATAAATGGCACTTAAAACTAAAATGTCTGTTAGTGATTCACTGGGTTTTAAAGACTGGCCTTGTCTTCTGTGGTCAGCGATCTTTCTTCTTTGTGACTCCACTATTCTAGACAGAAAACAGTTAATCCAATATGATTTAGTATCTCACAAATGATTCCGCTAAAATATTTTCTGCCAAATGTTCATCTTCTAACAGCTGCTTTTTTTTTATTTCAGTGAGAGGCACTTGAAATAAAATCATTGTTCTCTGTGAACATTGCATGCTAAATAATATAGAACTATCAGATTATTAAACAGCAAAGGCATCTGACAATATTAGCACCAACCACAGGTTCCACTTCTGCTGATGCACAAAAGTTTGAGTCATTAGTCATTGCACAATATTGTATTTATATCCTTTTTGCTTGAGCTGTTAGGCCACAAAATCAGCAGGCAGTTGCTGTTATAAAAGGGTCCTCTGGGTTATTTATAATGTTCTGTTTCCTTACAGTTGCTGCTTCTCTCTTGGGTCTTGGGCCAGGTCTACACTGTAAAAATGAAGGAAGGAACTGAGTGATTGTTTTGTGACTCTCACTGCTGAAAGCTGGTGTGGATGATTCACAACAAACTGTGTGTGCTTTGGCTCAAATACTTGGTGTTTCTGTCTATACAACTCAGATTTGTCACATACTGGCTCACTTGCCACTTCATTAGGGGAGAACGTGTAGTTAGTGAAGGCTGTACTCCTACCAGGAGGAAGCTAGTGTCCACGGCACAGGTGTTAGGGTGAGATACCAGAACTAGCCTTATGTTGCAAAAGAGTTTCTTTCAAATATTATTTACTTTACGTGCAGGATAAATTTCTGCTCCAGACACTTCTCTGTTGTGTAGATCGGTGATTCCCTAAACAGGCAGCAGGATGCCCAATGGAAAGGCACAGAGGAATCACCTAAGCATCATTTCATTGTATTTTTTGTAAATTACTTCCTGTGCCATCTGCAGAATCACTGATGAAACAGTTCATAGAACTGTTTCTAATGGGAGTAGGTCTTAGCTCTTAGGTGATTCAGGGCTCAAAAGAAAAACCCCACAAAAAACAATGTTGAGAACCACTGAGACTGGTAGAATGATCTATTTGTTTTGATCATGAAATAAGCATCTTACTTAGGTCCCCTAACCCCACCTTTTAAAAAAGGAAATGAACTACCATTGTTTACTCTGAATTCTTAAGAGTTCTTCAACCTATTTCCCAATATCCTGTTGCCACCTCTCTAGTCCAGGCTGCAGTAATCTCTCACCAGATCAATGCAACAGTCTCTGAAAAGTTCCCCCTGCCTCCAGTATTATAATCTCCAATTTATTCTTCACACCACAGCCATGTTAATCTTTTTATAAAGTACAAATCTGATCAAATATACCCCCTGCTTAAACTCTTCAATGGCTTCCTACTACCCTCAGGAGAAACTGTAAATTCCCAGTTGTGGCAAATGAAGCCCCCCACAACCCATCCCCATTTGGCTTTTCCACTCTTCCTTGCACTGTAAGCTTTCCCCAAACAGAACAGCTTGAAAAGGCACAAACATGACATGCTGTCTCGGCTCCGGGCTGCTTCATGAACTGCTGCCTGTGCCTGGGTGACCCTTCTCCACATGGACTTGTACTTCAGCTCACCTCCTCCCCTTGCCCTCTCAAAGCAGGTCCCCTGGGCTCCTCAGGTCAGGTGGGCCCCTCAACTGCACTCCCACAGCACCTCAGGGGCACCCCATCACGGCACTTCTGACTGTGTGGGCTGCATACTCTTCCAGACTTAGCGTTTTCTGTGGCCAGGGACTGTCTTATTATACCAGGGTATGCCCGATGCTTGGAATCAGAACATTCGAATAAAGTGTGCTGAATAAATGAGTTCATAGTGGGGTGCTCCTCACCCCACTTTGCCACCATTTCCCATAGGGATCGTTTTCATTTCTTCAAGAACCATTTTCAGGTCTAGAGGTCACTTTTGTTTCGTTACCCATGGAACTACCAGGATGCTTCAAGAATAAGGATCCTGACTGTGAACATACCCTATTTCGTTTTCTCTCTCTAGCAGAATATCCAACAGAGTAGACACATGATTTGAGAAGTCAACAGGTAAACACAGGTGCTTCTAAGTCCTGGCATCTGAGGCTATAACTCAGAAATATACCCACTCTACTCTTCAGAGCTCTCTGGGTCTCTTCTTTATGGCTTGAGAAAAGAGAGAAGACAATGACAACCCAATTAATTAAAAAAAAAAAAGATATGAATAATAGAAAAGAGAAGGTCTAACATATACCTAGTAGGGATTCCAGAAGGAGAGATCGAGAAAATAGGGGAGAGGCAAATAATAAATTGGTTAAGGTTTATCAGAGTTGATGAAAAACACAAATACGGAGATTCAGGAATAACAGAGTCATGAGCAGTATAAATAAGAATAAATTTAGGCCCTGGCTGGTTTGGCTCAACGGTTAGAGCATCGGCCTGTGGACCAATGAGTTGCGGGTTCGATTCTGGTCAAGGGCATGTACCTCGGTTGCCATTTGTCCCTGACCCTGGTTGGGATCATGTGGGAGGCAGCCACTCGATGTGTCCCTTTCATGTCTATGTTTCTCTCTCTTTCTCTCTCTCTCTCCTTCCCACTCTATCTGAACAACAACAACAAATGGAAAAATGTCCTCGGGTGAGGATTAAAAAAAAAAAAGAATAAATTCAGATCTGGACTCATTGCTATAAAACTGCAGAATGGCAAAGACCAAGAGAAATTCTTACAAAAGAATACTATTCTTCTGTTCAAATGTCCTAAAAGCTAGGTTCTGATATAGGCTGAATCTTCATAGCACTAAGCTCTTTAAGCAAAAAGGCCATATTGTGTTTGTAATGTTTTATTTCTTAAAAACTACTTGAAACAAAAATAGCAAAATGTTAAGAATTAACAAAGCTGGGTGGTGGATCCATGGATGTTCATGAGATTATTCTTTATACTTTTCAGTACACTGAGAACATTTCATTATTTAAAAAGAAGGAAGGAAGGCAATCCGATTGGCCTTGGGACTACTGAGGGAAGTAGTAAATATAAGTAGTTGATGCAAAGTATTTTCACTTAAAAGTAATCTACACAATTAGATCCCACATGCTAAAACTAAAAGTTAAAGAGAAGACGAAGTAGGGAAAAACATTTTCTTAACTGGGAACAGAACAGTTATGGGGAAGTCATCTAGCAAATGTAACTATGATCTTTTCCCAATTTTGGTTTATTTTGACCAAAGAAGGAAAAGGATATAAAACTTTCAGGTTTTAGAGAATCTTTTAGGGGAGATGTAATTAGTCACACAGAGCATGCCAACACAGATAATACATCACTAACTTACAACACACACACGTTCACCAAAGGGCAGAAAGATGTTCAGCAAGCTATGAACAACATCTGTTTTATTCATTTCCTGTCCACCTCCATCACCAATGGGCCTTAGGGCAGTGGGCACGACTCCGACTCACTGGGCTGTACAGTTTGGCTTCAGATGGTTTTCTCACCTCCTTGTAATTTCAGGTCTAGCCAAGAGATAGCACCACACAACCCAAAACACTTAGCAGACCTAGATTCTAGTCCTGGCAGGTCAGCTCCCGAGAGCACTGCTGCAGCATTTCAGGGAAGCAGCCAGGAGCAGGCCACTGGCGCCCTGCGTGGTACCACACTGACACCTAGCACAGTAAGGAGTGGGGCTTAGGGGCAGGAAGCTGAGAGAAGTCTTAATCCTAGATGGGTGAACAAGCTGCCACAACCTCATACCATCGCTTCCTACTGGGAGGAGGACTATTTCCCATCTCTTCACTTAGGCACTATCTGGGCCCACAGAACACCAAGTCTAGATTTAGATTTTGCTGTCTTGACTTTTGCCATGGTCTAAACAGCTGTTTTTTCTCTACATCCTACCTCCACCCCTCTTCTCTACAACCATTGCTCTCCTTTTACTCTCTGAGTTCTGAAGCAGGGCCAGGATCCCAGGTGTCCTGGGGAGTCCCTAGGACGTACAGCCCTAGGCGCATGTGCATGTCTGTCCAGTTCTGGCTAAGGGACAGTACTTTAGGAAAATGGAAAAAACAGCCTCGTATCTGGCCCTATTTCAGTTCCTCAAAGTGAGGATGACATTTCTGGTAAGCAGTTACAATTAGATTTTTAGAGCCCTGGGTTTTCAACTGATCCCATGCAGGATTAAGAAAGATAATTTAAAATATTTAATTCTGCCTGATTAGCTGGTAAATGAGGTGATCTGCTGAGGTGGAAGTAATGTAATAGAGCTAATATGGCCCCCTGGGGCATGACAGATGCCTTGTGCCTTGTCCATCAGTCTCTTTAGCAATTACCTTGTCCTCTGTCCTTTCTTTATAGTCAGAGAACTTTTTGTTGTCTTCATCTTTCCTGGCAGCCAGGGTCAGCAGAGTTTGCACAGATATCATGTCCATTTATTGACATCATTCCTAAGGTTATGATGGCTATTTCGGAGCCTCACTGGGGTTTACTTTATTTTATGATGCCAATTTCAGAGATGTCATTTACCCTCTGTGACTTTTTTTGGGGGGGGGGGGGCTGGCCTTTCTATGACAGCAGGCAAAACAATCTAAGGATATGTTTTAAAATGGGAAAGTGAGTAATTATTTTGTTTTCAAATAATTAAAAAAGAGCATTTTTTATTTGAGATTTATTCTTTCCCTTGCATATGCAATGTAGAATTTCAGGAATAAAATCCTGTGGATGCTCTAGTCCTCTAAGAACACTGGGGCTCAGTGAGGTTTAGTAACTCTCATACACACTAGTTAACTTTCTCAGAAGGAACTAGAACTCCTTTGTTATTTCAGGAGGGCTTGTTAATATATGCCAGGCATTGTATTAATCATTGGGGTTGTCTAAAAAGAACTCCGAGCTGGACCTTGAGGATGGCTAGGAGTTTGCTAGGCAGGGAAGGAGGAGTGTATTTTCTTTCCTTAAACTACAGAGATAGTTTTGGAATATTAAGATAAGAGGAATTACCTTTTCCCCAGCCTCTCTATTTAGCACTTCAGGCCCCTAGTTAAAGAACTGTAACGAAAAGAAGATTTGGTTGTCGTGTCTAAGAGTGGTGCACCTTTCCTCTAGGTTTGGTCATTCAATGACAAGAATGAATGAGCGTGATCTTTGCCAGAACCTGTGATACCTGGATTGGCACTATCTTGCCAAACCACTCTCCATATAGTTCGGCTCTTTGCTCTATATAGGAAGATGCTGGAGTTGAATGGGAGTGAGACCTGGGTTTCCCTCCAGTAATATACAGAGCCAAAGTCATATCTACTCTGTGTAATGGTGAGTGATGCAAGCTCCTGGTGATGCTTCCTGGTACCCCCAAATGATCCAGGGAAAGTGAACAGTCAGACACGTAGGGACTTATTAATGAGAAATAACACGTATAGAGTGCTTATGTCTGCCAAGCACTGTTTTTAGGGCTATATATGGGTTATTGCATTTAAATGAAGCTGCACTGTACCACACAAAGCAAGCAATGCCTTTGCGAGATCTGGCAGCTTCTGAAGATCGAGAAAAATGGAGCAGTTATAAAAACCTCTATCATGAAAAATGACAAGGAAATTCAGTGCTGGAAGGCCAAATAGGAGACCTGGAAGGTCAGGCACATTGCCACCAAATCAAGAGGCAGAGTGGTGCAGTAGAGAGTACATGGGTGTCAGAATGGGGCAGACACACAGACCTAGAAGCAATTTCTGGCCCTGTCAACTTTCCAGCTGTATGACTCTGGGCAGGTTATTTATCTTTGGGAGCACTGTTTCTTCCTCTCTAAAATGGGCATGAACCCCATCTTGTAGGGTTGTTATGAATATGTGAGATAATGTATCGAGTCCAGCATAGCGCCTGGCACAGAATAGTGCCTGCTTTTCATTATTAGCCAAAGAATCCTCATTTCCAAGAATCTGTAAGAATTCTGGACCTTTAGAGGTCAAAGATGCCTCAGAGTTCACCCACTCCAGACACATCATGTTTGGATGCACAACCTGAGCCCCAAACATACTGAGTCATTTGCCCACAGCAGCCTGCTAGTCAATGGCTAAATCAGGATGAGAACTCAGGACATCATTTGCCCTTACCCACTGGGACCAATGATTTCAGTTAAACCATATGCAAAACTCTCGAGATATTTCACCCAAAAGGTGATTTAGGGTGATCCTGTTAGTTATTATGAGATTATTTTCTTCTTGCAGAACAGCTGATTTTTCAGTATTCACTTTAGGTTGCTTCTGAAACACACTGATTTGCTTTCTTGTATATGTTAGTCTGTCTGGACCATGATAACAAAATACCACAGCCTGGGTGGCTTAAACAACAGAAATTTATTTCTCGCATTTCTGGAGGCTAGAAGTCCAAGATCAAAATGCTGGCAAAGTAGGTTTCATTCTGAGGCCCCCTTTCCTTGCCTGCAGGTGGCCACCATCTTGCTGTGAGCTCGTATGACCTCTTCTTTGAGTACACACATAGAACTAGCTCTCTGGTGTCTTTCTTATAAGGACACTAATCCTATGGGCTCCATCTGTATGACCTCATTTAACCGTAATTACCTTCTTATAGGTCCTAGCCTCCAAATATAGTCATATTGGGGGTTAGGGCTCCAATATATGAATTTTGGAAGGGACAATTCAGTCCAAAGGACTGTGTTACATATGTCCCTTCATCCCTCATGAGCCATTCCTTTTAGATCTGTTTCAAATAGTTAGTACCTGAGCGATAAACTGTGCACCATCTATTAAGTACCTAAACATGAGGCATCACCTATGGCCCGGCCCCTTGTACAACTCCTCCAGGTTATCAATTAATAAAGACCAAGAAATGTGTCAAAAGCCAAAATTTAGAGCATTCAACATATTATTAATTGTGAGAATGAGGACTGAAGAGTTAAACTGAGATATACAAGCAGACCCATTCAGGAAGCAAACTTGAACATGGGTCAAGTTTCTCTGGAGATCTGCTGTGCATTTGACTGACAAACAGAAACAGTGTGGCTTTGACATTTATTCTGATATTTCCAAGGGAAACTGAATAAAGTAACATATTTTTGAGGGAAATTATTATTTTTTTAATGAAGATTAAGGGAAAAAAAAAAAACTGTCAAAAGGATGTAGTGAAATACCCAGATTTAAGGAGGCTCTGTTTCTTGGGCATCAGGAGACTTTTCATTTAGAAGTCATCTGAAGTCAATGGGCTGCTCAGCCCACTTGCACAGAGGCTTGGCAGTGCTTGGGAGGTTCTTTATGAGATCAATCGCTGGCTCCTTGGTGAGGACAGTGCCGAGTACACCCTTTGAGACATGATATCACCTGTCTTATTTGCTAGATGTAGCTCCAAACAGTTTCCAGCTATGTCCCAAAGTCATATTTACTCCAAATTTTAAAGCAATACATGAAAATACAGGGTTGTGGAAAAACTCAAATAACTCAGAAGAATACAGAGTAAAATGTAGAAGTCCTTTATCACACCTTCTCCCCATCTTCTGCCCCCTCCAGTGAGTAATGATCATAAG
Source organism: Tadarida brasiliensis (assembly GCA_030848825.1). Lineage (NCBI taxonomy): Eukaryota > Metazoa > Chordata > Mammalia > Chiroptera > Molossidae > Tadarida > Tadarida brasiliensis. The sequence continues at coordinate 61,964,351 of CM061270.1, read as the reverse complement.
TCTGGTGGGGTTTTTCCAGATTTTAAAATATGCTTTTATTTATAGATAGCTAGAATTATTTAAAAATAAATGACACCATACTGTTATAATTTGACTTTCTCCTAATGATGATTATGTAGATCTGTCTGATTAATTTTTGGTTATTACAAACAAAATAAACATTCTTGTACAAATACTTATATATGTGAGCATTTCTGTAAGATAGACCCTTAGAAGAAGATTTATTGGTCAAAGGGAAAGCATATTTTAAAAACTGGTACTGTTAAGCTGCCCTCTGAAAACTCTGTATGAATTTATACTCCCACCAGAATTATATGAGAGCACGTGTTTTCCAATTTACTTGGACTTTGACATTATCAATCTTTATTTTTTTGCTGACGTGATGGGCAATAGAGGGGGTTTCACTGGCATTTTGATTTGTGTAGTCCTGATTTCTTGTGAGGTTGAACACTGTTTAGGTCTTTTTTTTTTTTTGTATTTCTTCTTCAGTGAATTGCCTATTGACATTATTCCAGAGAAATGTTTGATTTTTTTCACGTATGTAGAGGCTTCCCATAATTACACAAAGTAACTCTGCTGTTGCAAATATTCAAATTTTCTGTTAGTAAATACCCTGTTAATAGATATTCATGCATGAATGTGCACAGAAAGAATGTGGAAGGATTTACAAGAAGGATTACAGTGGTTACATCTAAGTGGTAGGATCATTGGTATTTGACTTTCTTCTTTATACCTTTCTCTGTTGTCTGCTTTTTTCTCCCCTTGAACACTAAGTATGTATTGATTTTTTGAGTATAAAGAAAAAATCCCCAATAATTATTAGTGGGGTAAAGGTGAGGAAGGCTCTCAAGGCTATTCTAAAAGAGGATTTCCCAAGGTATTCTGAGTAGTGGCAGTATCAATAGACACTTCTCGTAAGGTCAAAATTTGAAGGAAAAACAGTTACTTCTTAGGTAATAAATTGATATTGTAGTCAAAGTTAGCCTTATTATTATATAGTACCTCTTCAGCACCCAAGATTCTATCACTCTTTACCCATAGTATTTTACCAGTCCAACCCATTTTCAAGTATTGGTGGTCAACATCTGAGGGGCACTCAAACATCTTGGCTATAACAGAAGTTTCTGGACAGAAATGTGCCTCAGAAACCACACTAGTTATTAACAAATGCAAAGAATGAATGTCTTGGTCAGAAAGAAGGGGGTGGGAGGAAGAAAGAGTGTTGTGCTGGGGAAACAGTTTAAGGAGCGTCACAAAGACCCACACTGGCAGTGCCCACGTGTTTGGTCCTCTCAGTAAGGCTCTGGCTAAGTAGGAAGCAGTAGCTCAGTTTGCTGGAGTTGAGAAACACCTCTGAGGAGCACATACATTCATTGGTTCCAGTTGTGTCTGACAGTATTACTTTGGCTTTCCACTGGCCTGGGGGCTGGGGGTGGGAAGAAGGTGTAGGCTATGGGGATAGGGGACTCCAATTTGGAAATAATGGCCCTTCAGATGCTGGGTTTTCAAAGACCGAACTGTCATTCTGGATGGTGGATTAATAGGAACCTATCCTCAAGAGCAGCTTGGATGGCTGAAGGCCAGACCTCAGGATGAGGGGAATACAAGGAGAAGTTACTTTGGAAAGCTGTGGGTAACCCATCAGCCCTAACAGTCACCCCACCCTCACTTCCACGCAAACTTGAACAGAAATGATCTCTACTTCCTGCTGGTGCAAACTCTAGTTTAGAGCTCATTCTCAAGCCCTGAGTTGTCCCTTGGGGGCATCCATGCAGCTAGTGCCTCACCAGCAACTGAGAATACCACAGAACTCAAATATAATGGATAGAAAGAAAGGAAATAAAGAATAAGTAAGAGAAGCCCCCATGTCCCTGGCTTTTGATTACGCTCAGCTCACTTATATACCGTAAATTATGACGATTTATTGTAAAGTGAGTGATGCTTAAGAAGACAGATTTAGCCTGTGGGCTGAATTCTTAAAATTAGAGTGTCACTGCGGATTCTAGGACATAGCCATTTACACGTAGAAAAGCAATTTATATATAAAGAATATTACAGGGCTTATGGGCCAAGGATAATTAATGTTACAACATATTATATCACACTAGCACAATTATTTCAAAATATTACCATGCTTAAATGTGTGTAGTGTAGCTCTGACTATGAAGTGATTATCCTGTGTAACTGTGAACACAAGATGGCAAAGCCCCTAACCTTCAGGCTGGAAAGACTGGAGTGAGGACGTGAGTGTCGTGTCATTTTGAGGCTGAGACTCAGACAACATGGAGATGGGAAAAGACACATCTGTCATGTCTTCCAAACTGAGCTGAGGACATCTGCAGCTACTGCCACCATCTCACTCTAGTACAACGGGGAACAGATGTAAAAATAGAAGTGACATATCCAACTATTAACACAGGCAAAACTGCATCCAGCAGCCTGCAGAAGCATTCCAGGGCAGGCCGCCTGTCTCACGTGGACCAAGTGCCAACCAACTGAGGATGTTTCCACCATCCATCCCATCCCTGATTTACTTATTTATTTTTTCCAGCTTTATTGTGGTACGATTGACAAGTAAAAATTGTATGCATTTAGGTTGCACAACATGATTTTTAAAAATGTGTATATAGTAAGGGATTAGGAGGAGGGAAAGTGAGAAGGTTACAAACCAACTAGCGCAAGCAGTACCCTCCTGACAGAAAAATGAAGGAGCCATTTGTTCAGAAGAAAACGCCTCCCTGGGAGTTCCTCACCTCACCATGTGAATTATCTCCTCTTTTTCAGACTTATGAAGAGGCAAACAGTTGTGTGCAGAATAGGCAAGAGTTTTAATAATGAGAGTGCTGGATGAGAGGACAAAGATAGCATTTAAAAAGCTGAGGGAGATTCTACACCCAGAAAATAACTACCCTGTTTCCTGTGTCGCCTCCGCTCTGCCGAGGGGACATTGAGAGCCTGTTCAGTAGGTTCAGTAGAGCAATGACATGGAAGGTTCCTTATCACAAGAGTATCCATTCTTTAGTGAAGTGCCTAGATGGATAGTTTTGTTATTTTTTTTTGACATTTGTTTTCTAAATTGAGATATCATTCACATACCATAAAAGTCACCCTTTAAAAGTACACAATTCAGTGGTTTTTAGTATATCCACAAGATTATGCAACCATCACCAGTCTGGGGCATTTTCATCACCCTGAAGAGGGACCCTGTACCCATTAACAGTCACTTCCCATTATCCCCTCTGCCCAGACACTGGCCACCGTCAATCTACTTTGTTTCCATAGATTTACCTATTCTGGGTATTTCATATAAATGGAAGCATATAATATGTGGCCTTTTATGTCTGGCTTCTTTCACTTAGTATAATGTTTTGGATGTTCATCCATGTTGTAGCATGTGCCAGTATTCCTTTCTGTGGCTGAATAACATTCTATTATATGTACTGAAGGGGCAGGTGAATTATTTTGAGCTGAAGGCAATCAAGACCCTGTGGGCTCAGGAGAAAATTCTGCCTCTCCCTTAAAGGATTTAAATTTGGGGCCTTGCCCATTACAAGAGTTATTACCAGAAATAACTTTTTATGGCTTATCTATAGGACAGGGCAAACTTCTAATTACTGAACATCTGCTCTTATCATCCTGCAGATGACCTTCCTCCCCTCTGAAGCCCCCATTCTTACCTCATTCTTAGCTCCTGTGTACCTCATTTTAACTCTCTGTCTCAGAACCTCTCATGTATGTGGGGTCTCTGACTCATGTATGTGGGGTTTCCATACATATGTAATTAATTTTGGTTATTTTCTCTTGTTACTCTGTCTTGTGTTGATTTAATTATTAGACCAGCCAGAAGAACCTAGAAGGATAGAGGAAAATTTCTTACTCCCCAACAGTATATACCACAATTTATTTATTCATCTGTTGATGAAAATTTAGGTTGTTTTCAATTTTGGGCTGTTATAAATAATGCCGCTATGAATATTCACGTATAAATTTTTGTGTGGACATATGTTTTCATTTCTCTTGGTTATATACCTAGGAGTAGAATTGCTGGGTCATATTGTAACTCACTCGCAATTTAATTTTTTGAAGCTTTCCCAGAATGTTTTCCAAAGTGGCTGCACCATTTTACATTCCTACCAGCATTGTCTGAGGGTTCCATTTTCTCCACATACTAGCAGCACTTGTTATGATCTATTTTTGATTATAGCCATCCCAGTGGGTATGACATGGTATCTCATTGTGTTTTGTCACTTAAAAAGAATCAGAGCCATCCACATACACCGTTTAAAAAGACAAGACTTAAAGTGTAAATATCCCATATCTCTCCATAACCATTTCATTGAGGCAAATACTTTTAATTATTTTAGCGGTTTCTTCTGGTATTTCTTCTATTTCTGGTAATATGTATTATACCGCTATTTTAAAATCCAGTTTTAGATATTATCTCTTGACTTCCAGCTATGGAAGATGAGCATTTAGTTCTCTTTTCTTCTCCAAGGTGCACACAAATATACACTCACTTTTTCTTTCAAGCTTCACAATATGATTATAATCTCCATTTTTGGTTAAATCAATAATTGGCACATTGTTATGACTATGAATTCATAGTCATGTGATATACTAAGATATTTACTTAATCATACTATTTTCCCCCTTAGACTCTAGATGACCTAGAAGAAAACATTTGTCTCTTTTTTTATTATTTTTTTTTCTTTTTTATTAATTTATTTTTTTACAGATGTTTCTCCTTTTTTCCCCATTGACGCCCTCCTCCCCATCCCCCCTACCCCGTCCCCAGCTTTGTTGTCCTTGTCCATCAGCTATGCGTACATGCATATAAGTTCTGTGGTTTATCTCCTCCCTCCCTCCCCCCCACCCCCTCTTCTGAGGGTTATCAGTCTGTACCCTACTTCCACATCTCTGGGTCTACCCTGTTCCTCAAACTGTTATGTTCATTATTTTCCACAAATAAGTGAGATCATGAGATATTTGTCTCTCTCTGCTTGGCTTGTTTCACTTAGGATAATACTCTCCAGGTCCCTCCATGTCGTCTCAAAGGATAAGAGATCTTTCCTTCTTACAGCTGCATAGTACTCCATTGTGTATATGTACCACGGCTTTTTTATCCATTCGTCTACTGATGGACACTTGGGCTGTTTCCAGATCTTAGCTATTGTAAATAGTGTTGCTATGAACATGGGGGCACATATATACCTTCTGATTGGTGTTTCAGGCTTCTTAGGGTATATTCCTAGAAGTGGGATCACTGGGTCAAATGGTAATTCAATTTTTAATTTTTTGAGGTAACACCATAGTGTTTTCCACAGTGGCTGCACCAGTCTGCATTCCCACCAGCAGTGTACTAGAGTTCCCTTTTCTCCACACCCTCGCCAACACTTGTTGTTTGATGATTTGTTGATGGCGGCCATTCTGACAGGTGTGAGATGATACCTCATTGTTGTTTTAATTTGCATCTCTCTGATGATTAGTGATGTTGAGCATTTCTTCATATGTCTCTTAGCCTTTTGTATGTCCTGTTTGGAGAGGTGTCTATTTAGTTCCTCTGCCCATTTTTTAATTGGGTTCTTTGTCTTCCTTTTGTTGAGTTGTATGAGCACTCTATATATTTTGGAGATTAACCCCTTATCTGATGTATCATTGGCAATTATGCTCTCCCATACAGTGGGTTCCCTTTCCAATGTGATGGTTGTTTCTTTCTTTCTTTTTTTTTTTTTTATCCTCACCCGAGGCCATTTTTCCATTTTTTGTTCAGACAGAGTGGGAGGGAGAGAGAGGAAGAGAGAGAGAGAGAAACATCGATGTGAACGGGACACATCGAGTGGCTGCCTCCCACACGACCAACCAGCGCCGGGGACTAATTGCAACCGAGGTACATGCCCTTAGTGGGAACCGAACCCGGGTCTCTCTGGACCGCAGGCCGACGCTCTAACCGCTGAGCCAAACTGGCCAGGGCTGATGGTTGTTTCTTTTGCTGTGCAGAAGCTTTTGAGTTTGATGTAGTCCCATGTGTTCATTTTTTCCTTTGTTTCTGTTGCCTTAGGTGATGTATCAGTGAAGATTCTGCTGCATATTATGTCCGAAATTTTGTTGCCTACATTTTCTTCTAGGATTTTTATGGATTCACGAGTCACATTTAAGTCTTTTATCCATTTAGAGTTTATTCTTGTGTATGGTGTAAGTTGATGGTCTAGTTTCATTTTTTTGCATATAGCTGTCCAATTTTCCCACCACCATTTATTAAAGAGGGTGGCTTTACTCCATTGTATGCTCTTACCACCTTTGTCAAATATTAATTGAGCATAATGTCTTGGGTCAATTTCCAGATTCTCTGTTCTGTTCCACTGGTCTATATGTCTGTCCTTGTGCCAGTACCAGGCTGTTTTGATTACAATAGCTTTGTAGTATAATCTGATATCCGGTATTGTGATCCCACCTATCTTGTCCTTCTTTTTCAAGATTGCTGTGGCTATTCGGGGTCTTTTTGGTTCCATATGAACTTTTGAAGTATTTGTTCTAGTTCTGTGAAATATGTCACTGGTATTTTGATGGGGATTGCATTGAATCTATAGATTGCTTTGGGTAATATGGACATTTTAATTATGTTAATTCTTCCAATCCATTAACAAGGTATGTACTTCCACTTTTTTATATCTTCCTTATTTCTTTTTTCAATGTCCTGTAGTTTTATGCAAGTAGGTCCTTTACTTCTTTGGTTAAGTTTATTCCTAGGTATCTTAATTTTTTTGCCACGATGGTAAATGAGATTGTTTTTTTAGTTTCTCTTTCTGTGAGTTCATCATTGGTATATAAGAATGCCGTCGATTTCTTGACATTAATTTTGTATCCTGCTACTTTGCCAAATTCATTTATTAAGTCTAGTAGATTTTTGATGGAGTCTTTAGGGTTTTCTATGTATAATATCATGTCATCTGCGAATAATGACAATTTGGATCCTTTCCAATTTGGATCCCTTTTGTTTTTTCTTCATGTCTGATTGCTGTGGCTAAGACTTCCAGTACTATGTTAAATAAGAGTGACGAAAGTGGGCATCCCTGTCTTGTTCCTGTTCCTAAGGGAAATGTTTTTAGTTTTTGCCCACTGAATATGATGTTGGCTGGAGGTCTTTCATATATGGCCTTTATTATGTTGAGATATGATCCCTCTATTCCCACATTGCTCAGCGTTTTGATCAGAAATGGGTGCTGGTTTTTGTCGAATGCTTTTTCAGAGTCTATTGATATGATCATGTGGTTTTTATCTTTCATTTTGTTTATGTGGTGTATCACATTTATTGATATGTGAATACTGCACCAGCCTTGCATCCCTGGGATGAATCCCACTTGGTCATGGTGAATGTTTTTGATGTATTGCTGGATCCAATTTGCTAGTATTTTGTTAAGGATTTTGGCATCTATGTTCATCAGGGATATTGGCCTGTAGTTTTCTTTCTTTGTAGTGTCTTTTTCTGGTTTTGGAATTAGAATTATGCTGGCCTCATAAAACGAGTTTGGAAGTCTTCCTTCTTCTTGAATTTTTTGAAATAGTTTGAGGAGAATGGGTGTTAGTTCTTCTTTGAATGTTCGGTAAAACTGCCACGTGAAACCGTCCGGGCCTGGGCTTTTGTTTGCTGGGAGAGTTTTGTTTCTTGGTGAGTCTAGCTAAGGGTCCATCAATCTTGTTTATCTTTTCAAAAAACCAGCTCTTTGTTTCACTGATCCTTTGAATTGTTTTTTTGGTCTCTATGTCATTTATTTCTGCTCTGATTTTTACTATTTCCTTCCTTCTATTTGCTCTGGGGTTTTCTTTTTGTTTGCTTTCTAGTTCTTTAAGTTGTGAGGTTAGATAGTCTATTAGAAAATTCTCTTGTTTGTTGAGGTAGGCCTGTAGTGCTATGAACTTCCTTCTCAGAACTGCTTTCTCTGCATCCCATAGATTTTGTGTTGTTTTGTGTTCATTTTCATTGGTTTCCAGGAAGTTTTGAATTTCTCCCTTGATCTCCTCGGTAACCCATTCATTGTTTAATAACATGCTATTTAGTGTCCACATGTTCAAATGTCTTTGCATGTTCTTGTTGCAATTGATGTCTAGTTTCATTCCATTGTGATCTGAGAAGATGCTTGATATGATTTCAATCTTCTTGAACTTGTAGAGACTTAGTTTGTGTCCTAATATGTGGTCTATCTTTGAGAATGTCCCATGTGTACTTGAGAAGAATGTGAATTCTGTAGTTTTGGGGTGTAATTCTCTGTAGATATCTATTAAGTCCATTTGGTCTAGTGCTTCATTTAGAGTCTCTGTTTCCTTGTTAATTTTTTGTCTAGAAGATCTATCCAGTGATGTCAGCAGGGTGTTGAAGTCCCCTGCTATGACTGTGTTGCTGTTGATTTCTCCTTTGAAGTCCTCCAGAAGATTTGTAATATATTTTGGTGCTCCTCTATTGGGTGCATATATGTTTACCAAGGTTATATCTTCCTGTTGGATAGATCCTTTCAATATTATGTAGTGACCTTCTTTGTCTCTAGTTATGGCCTTCATTTTGAAATCTATTTTATCTGATAAAGGTATTGCTACCCCAGCTTTTTTTTCCTTTCCATTTGCTTGGAAGATTTTTTTCCATCCCTTCACTTTCAACCTATGTGAGTCTTTTGTTGTGAGGTGGGTCTCTTGTAAACAACATATATATGGGTCATCTTTCTTATCCAATCCGCTACTCTGTGTCTTTTTATCGGAGCATTCAATCCATTTACATTTAAGGTGATTATTGATATGTACTTATTTATTGCCATTTTTGTTTAGTGTGGCTCTATTTTCCTTCCTATTTCTTCTACTAATTACAGCAGTCCTTTTAACATTTCTTGCAGTGCTGGTTTGGTGCTGATGTATTCCCTTAGCCTTTTTTTGTCTGGGAAGCTCTTTATTTGACCTTCTATTTTGAATGATAGCCTTGCTGGGTAGAGTAGTCTTGGATTCAGATCCTTGTTTTTCATGACCTTGATTACTTCATGCCATTCCCTTCTGGCCTGTAGTGTTTCTGTTGAGAAGTCAGCTGATAGCCTTATGGGGGTTTCTTTGTAGGTAACCTGTTGCTTATCTCTTGCTGCCTTTAGGATTCTCTTTTTGTTTTTAATTTTTGGCATTTTAATTACTGTGTGTCTTGATGTGGGCCTGTTTGCGTTCTTCTTACTTGGGGCTCTCTGTGCTTCTTGAACTTGAATCCTTCTTCCTTCACCAAATTAGGGAAGTTTTCTGTCACTATTTCTTCAAATATATTCTCTAACCCTTGCTCATTTTCTTCTTCTTCGGGGACTCCTATGATGCGAATATTATTATGTTTTTAGTTGTCCCACAGTTCTCTTAAGCTGTCTTCCTGAATTTTCATTATTTTTTCCTTTTGGTTTTCTGATTGGTTGATTTTTTCTACCCTGTCTTCTAATTCACTGATCCGGTCCTCAGCTTCCTCTACTCTGCTGTTTAGTCCTTCCAATGTGTTCTTTATTTCTGCTATGTCATTCTTCATTTCTTCTTGATTTCCAATTGGTTGATTTCCAATGTTTCTATGTCTTTACTCATGGTGTTGATGTCCTTACTCATGCTGTCGAGCTTCCTCAAGATCTTGGCTCTGAATTCTAGCTCTGTTAACTTGCTTAACTGCATTTCATTTATCTCATCTTCAGTAGAGGTCTCTTGTTCTTTCATTTGGGATTTGTTTCTTTGTTTCACTATTTTGGCTATCTCAGTGGGTTTTGGAGCCTGCCAAATTTTCCCTGTGGATGTTGGTGTTCTGCTGTTTGTGGCTCCTTCTACTGGGTTTGGATGAGGGTGGGAGGTCCCACGTTAAACACCACTGTCAAGTCTTACTTTCCTAAGTAGATTTTCAAGCCCAGGAAAGGTTCAGTTATCCTCTAGCTTTTTGCCTAGAGGCTATTAGTCGTGGTTACTTGAAGAGCCTTGGGTTCTCAGCTGAATGACAACCTCCCTCAGGTGTTCAGCATAAGAGGATTTCCCGAGGGTGGGGCAGATGCTGGTTGTTAATGAGCCTCAATTTGCATTTCTTTGGCCCAACTGGGTGGGGTTGAATATCCGAGGGAGGGGCTGCCGCCTCTCCCCAGAGCCCTGGGAAGGAGTAAGATGGCCACTGTCCTGTGTGGCGGCAACTAAGCAAAAGCTCTGAGTGCCCTCCAAATCCCGAGTGTCCCCACACAGTTCCAGTCCAGTCTGCCCTTCCTCTGCTGGAGCCCAAGGTGAGTGGCCGTGGCTGTTTTAGCGCCCTGTCCTGGCCCTCTGTGCTGTGGAGTGGGCTTGGGAATTTAACCCCGAGGGCACTGCTCATAGCTAAGACCACTGCTCTCCATGGGCTCCCAGCCCCCCCAGCCCCCCTCTCGCGCCTCCGAAATCCTACCAGGATCGATTCAGTGTCCCTGGTTATGTGGTCCTCGCAAGCTGCTTTTCTGTTGCTTTTTTCCCGGCGATTTGTCTTTATTTTAGTTGTAATTCCAGTTTGGTCTTGGGAGATGGTCTGTGTAGCTTCCATTCACTCTGCTGCCATTTTGGGATCTCCTTGTCTCTTTTTTTAAAATTTCCTCAGTTTTTTACATATTAATTACTACTTCATCCTCAAATATTGCAAGAAAATGAAACATCCCTGGGCATATTTACCTCTTTTTTTTTTTTTTAATCCTCACCCGAGGACATTTTTGCATTTAGAGTAGGAGGGAGAGAGGGAGGAAGAGAAAGATAGAAACATTGGTGTGAGGGAGACGCATTGACTGGCTACCACCCACACGACCCCAACCAGGGCTGGAGACAAACTGCAACCGAGATATGTGCCCTTAGCGGGAACCAAACCCGGGACTCTCTGGTCCGTGGGCCGATACTCTAACCACTGAGCCAAACCAGCCAGGGCTCTGGGCATATATAAACATATGAATATTCCACTCTGCCCCCCTACCCCCACCCACTTTTTTTCTGGGAGACATTCCTCCCAGAGCTCTCCACTTACCTGCTCTCCTCTGGACTGCATGGCTATGCGCTTGCTGCATAGCTACTGTCCTGGAACCTGCCTTCACCACCCCTGCTTCATTGTGCCTCACTTCTCTCCTATGTTGCATCACCTGTTTCCCAAATCCCATGTCTTTCGCTGTCTTAGTTTTATCCTTCAGTTTACAATAGCAGATCTTCCAGAAGCTTCTTTATTCCTCTGTTCCTCCTTTACCGTGTCTTTTGTGTTAGATATTTTTTAGTGTACCATTTTAATTCCTTTGTTTATTGTTTATTTTAGTGGTTATTTTTGTTTTCTTTTAGTTCTTGTCCTAGTGATTACACTGGTGATTCCAATTAACATCTTAACTTAAAATAGTCCAGTTATAACTAAATAGCAACCTAATTCCGATAGCATACACCGTTGCTGATGGATGCCTTCATGCTACATGGCATGAAAGCAGCGCAGTTCTGACAGAGCATGTACACGTATGGCCTGTGAAGCCTCAAATGTGATTGTTCAGCCCTCTATGGAAAAGACTTGCTGATCTTGATCCAGTGCCCTGATCGTCCTGATCCCATTTTCTATCTCCTGCTTCTATGGGAAAGTAATCTGTTCTCCTCTGAACTCTCACCTTTCCGAAACCCAGAAATTAACTGCAACTGCTAAGAAACCAAACGGAAGGGCACAAAACAAAGTGAACACTTCTTTCATGCACATCGCGCTAGTTAAGATGCTCAAAGTTGTCATCCATCGAGATCTATGAAATCTAGTTCTTCAACAGGAAATTACTCTGAGGATTATTATTATTGATTTGAATTTGAACAATTTCAAATAGTTTCTCCGTCATTTAGTCCCAGGCCCAAGCAGTGCATTTCCATATGAGTGTTGTGTGGTAGGCATGGGTTGTTTTTGCCTGACCAGCATCCACTTCCCATCCTCTGAAAAGAGTTCTTTGACTTTTATTTGACACCAGGGATGGAGACATGATGTCGGGCACAGTGTGGGCAGGAAGCTGCCAGGGACCGTCACTGGGAGGGGGCCTGCGTGAGCCCAAAGCCCAGTGCAAAGCAAGCAGAGCTGACAGGGAGAGAGCAAGCGAGTGTCACGACACAGGTTAGCCTCTGCATTCTGCCATACTTTTGAACTTTCTAATTATGTGCACCAAGTAAATCCCCTTTTCTGTGTAAGCCCATTAGAGTTGTGCTTCTGATACTTGTGAGCAAAAGGAGGCATGACTGACCTACACATGGAAGCTGAGTCTAAGCCACTTCTGGGTACCCACAGGGTCCAGCACCTTCACAGGACCCTCCATTTCATTCTTAGCAAGAGAAGAAGAAGCTCTTCTGCTTTAGTTCAGGACCGGAATAGATTTAGTCTAATGCAGGGTCAATTTCAGAACTAATAAGAAACTTTTCAAATGCAGGTTACTGCCCATCTTGACAAAACAGAAAAAAACTAATGGTTTCACAAATGATTAAATGTGAAGAGAATAACATTGCCATGAACAATTTATTGCATACCCGATGAAGCACATTTTGAAAGGTAATGACAATGTAATTTCATGTTATAAAAGCACGCCTTGCACTTAGCTATTTTTTAAAGCATATTCATATCCCAAACTTCATCAGATCCTCTTAGGCTTCTTTTTTTAAAATAAATGACCCATATTTTAAAGTCTTTTTTTAAGCATAAAAACGAATACTTATTTTATAAATAATTATACAGCAATTTCTTATAAATAAAAATTCTACACTTTTTATTCTTCCTCTAGTTTTGTGTTCCTGACATGTGCTTACTTTTCTGGTCAGCTCTTCTGAATTCTAGGTCATAAAGAGACTGTTTTATTTCCCCAGCTGTAGAGGAACCCTGAGCCTTTTTCTGACTTGTTTCTTTTCATCGCTGCTCTGTAGCTGGCTGTGGCTTGTCCACTTAACCCGCTTGTCCTTACCATAGCGCCATGCACAGGGAGTGTCACTGGAGTCCCCACAGGCCGTTTTGAACCCCTACCTGTGTTACTTCCTAGCATTATAATCCTGAGCACGTTTCTAAATCTGTGAAGTGAGGGTAATGATCGTACCTACCTCATTTATTATTGCAAAGGTTAAATGAGATGTATACAAAAGAGACAGTGAGCATGTAGTAAATGTTAGCTGTTATTATCTGTTGGCGGAAAGAAAGAGCTCTGCTAGCCAGTGCTCCCTGCCATTTCACTCCACACGAAGCTTCTAAGACCTGGTGATTGTTTATCGTCTAAAATCTAAACCCCTTGATGGCAGAGACCGTCTTGTTCGTCATTGTAGCACCAGCACCTAATATTTACTGGCATAAAATAGGTATTCAATAAACATTTATTGAATAAATGAGTGAATATAGGTAATACAGGTGTAATTTTACTGATATTCCGATATTATGGATGAGAAAACTGAGGCTTAGAGAGCTTAAGTGACTCTTGGAGGTTCAACATGGGTTAGAGAGGAATTAGGATATGGTTCTCCTGCCTGGTGGTTTTTCTTTTCTACCATATCACCTCCTGGAGCCATTACCTCGTGATCCAAAGTGCAGTATCTTAGTAACTCAATGATGATTTCAAGGGCCAAAAATGATTCTGAAATTTTAAAACCTACCGTGGTATCCACAGCCTTGACTTTCTCTGTGGGAATGTACTTTGGAACAGGATCTGACTGTGACAGCATCACACATCCTTCAGCACCTAAGGTGATGATTACGACCTGGCAGCCTCTTTCCACGAGTACCTGTGCAACCTTCCCAGCGTCCGCCGCGCTGCTGACCGTGAGGCCGGTTAGAATCTCAGCCTGGAAGACATCAAGTGAAAGGAAATGGTGAGAAAAGTAAACTGGGTCCACTTCCACATTAGATTTGTTTTTCTAGAAAATGTCTCCCTTATTGTGCATAACCAATGCAATAGAGAACATGGATAAACACTGCTCAGAAAAATAAATACAGCAACAAGTTAACTGTTTAGGTGAAGAGTATATGAGTATTCATTGTATTGCTCCCTCAGCTTTTCTGTGTGTATGCACAATAATTTTCATAGTAAAGAGGGAGGGGAACTATGAGAATCCTACAAAACAAAGAAAGGAAAGGGGGAGAGAGGAAAGGACAAAGGAAGGGGTCAGTGCCAATGATTTTGATGATATAAATCAGACCTGTAAATTTCACTTGTAAGGATGTAATTCCTCTAGGCCTCTCTTGGGCCATAATGCCTTTCTCACATTCTTAGTTACAGCTTTCCATGTTTGCGCACCACCCATTTCTTTGTTTGTTTTTGCTGGAGAAGATGGAAGCAGAGTAGGAGAGGCACTGATATGTAGCAGAAAAAGCAATGCCATGGCACTCAGGTCTCCACTACTTACTAACTCTGACCTTTCCCAGTCATGTACGATTTGTAAAAGGAGGGGCTTGTGCAGGATCAGTAGTTCTCCCCGAATAAAAAAGGCTGAAGTAGGGGTGAAGGGCTGCAGCCCTGCTTCCTCATCCTGTAGGCAACCCACCTACATCTCTGAGGAACCTCTATGGTTCTGAATAGGTGGCTGAAAAATCACTGGACTAGATGAATTATATGATGCTTTTTAACTAAAAAAGTTTGTAACCAAATTCTGTCTTTTCTGTATTACAATTTAAGCATGTACTATCTTTTCTTAAGAATGGTTCTATCCCTTCCTGTGCCTGCTCTGGTTATGCCCAGATTGACCCTTTTTGTTACCTGTAAATTATCCACAGTGTCTGATCATTCTGGGCTTTTCCTAGCAGTACAGTTCCATTAACTAGAACATGGCCTCCCTTACTATCTTTTTTCAATAGACCCTTTCAGTCTGAGTTGGTTATGGTTTGAGGTCTCTTTTATTTTTGTTTTTATAAGTTTTTCATTACTGTGATCAGGTATGTCTGCTGAGTTGGTCTATTTTCAGAAACACTGACTTCTTGTGGTTTCTAAAAACCTTTAAAAAGCTATTCTTTAACAAAAAATCTTGAACATAAAAAATAATGCAATAAACACCCATGTACTTACCATCTACCCTGAACAAATTTAACATGTTACTTTATTCACTTTAGATATTTTTCTTTAAAGGGAAATATCTTCCATATATATTGTTTAGCAATATGTTCCCCCCTTAACATTATTTAAATTGTGTTGATATATGTAGCTCTATGTCTTCCACCCCCTTAAACTGCACAGTATTCCATGTTGCAAATACACTTTTTTTTTTTTTTTTTAAAGATAGAGTGGAAGGGAGGGAGAGGGAGAGAGAGGGAAACATCAAAGTGAGAAAGACACATCGATTGGCTGCCTCCCGAGCGACCCAGATCAGGGTTGGGGATTGAACCTGCAACCCAGGTATGTGCCCTTGGTCGGGAATCCAACTGGAGACCCTTCGGTCTGTGGGCTAATGCTCTAACCGCTAAGCCAAACTGGCCAGGGCCAAAGATACTATTTTTTTTTTTGGTACATGCCCCTAGTGGGAACCGAACCTGGGACTCTCTGGTCTGCAGGCCGACGCTCCAACCGCTGAGCCAAACCGGCCAGGGCCAAAGATACTATTTTTAAACAAAATCTATTCTCTTTTTCATGAACACTTTGGTTTTTTCATTTTCCCCTTTTACAAGCAATGAAGTATTGGATATTATCATTTATATGTAATGCCTTTTTTGCCTCTTTAGCTATTAAAATATATTTTTGTCTTTGCCCTTAATTTTATGCAATTCCATTAAATGTTAGTAGAGAATCATGTCTGTTTATTTCATATGGTACTTTTAATACATTTTTGATCTGTGAACTCATGCCTATTCTCAGTCCTAGAAAATACCTTGCACTTTCCCTCTGGAATTGCTTCTCTTCAGTTCTCTCCATTCTCCTCTTTCACCCCAATTAGATGTACGTTGGAGCCTCTCAAGTTATCTTTTATATCCCCAAATTCCTCTTTAATATCTAAAAAACTTTTTTCTGTGCCTCTTGCTATGTGAATTGAATTTTTCACTTCTAGGTGAGAACTGATCAAGATTTTCTTTCAATTCACTCATTCTTCATTCCAGTCTGATGTTCACATTTCTAATGAATGATTTAAATTTTTTTCAATGCTGATTTTTCATTTTCAAGACTTCTAATTGATTGGTTTTCATATTCATACATCATTGCTTTGATTTTGTTTTTCTTTCATAATTTCTTCTCTTTAAAAACATTTTTTTTCTTTATTGATTTTTAGAGAGAGGAAGGGAGAGGGAGAAAGATAGAAACATTGATGACAGAGAACATCGATTGGCTGCCTCCTGCATGCCCCCCACTGGGGATTTGGCCCACAACCTGGGCATGTGCCCTGACTGGGAATCGAACCAGCGACCTCTTGGTGCATGGGTCGACACTCAACCACTGAGCCACACTGGTCAGGCTCTTCTCCTTTAAATGAATAATAATATTAATCATACTTATTTTTGTCTTTTTTTCCTTTCTTTAAAAAAACATTTTTTTTTCTTTATTGATTTTATAAAGAGAGGAAGGGAGAGGGAGAGACAGACAGAAACATCGATGAGAGAGGACATCGATTGCCCGCCTCCTACATGCCTTCACTGGGGACTGGGCCCACAACCTGGGCATGTGCCCTGACTGGGAATCGAACCAGCAACCTCTTGGTGCACGGGTCGATGCTCAACCACTGAGCCACACCGGCCGGGCTTTTTTGCCTTTATTATTTGAATTTCATCTTGTGCACAGGCATCTTTAGGTTGCTGATTCAGTTGGGAAACTGTTGCAGCACTGTTTCTTCATTTGCAGGCTCACTTTGTTCACTGTGAGTTGAAGAGTCTTCACGCTTCAGCTCCCACCTGCCTTTACAGGGTTTTTTAGTTGCATCTGTAAAGGACACACCTTGCACCTTGCACCAGAGCAAGGTGTTATATCAGCACTATGGAGTTCCTATTCTGGTGTTATTGGTGATACGGCCAATCCAGTCACTAAAGTCAGCAGTTGGCTTGGTTTCCTTCCTGATCAGAGGTAGCATCTCTGTCCTCCTTTCTCCTCAGGTTGGGAGCCTTATATAGATTGTTGTCTCGGCAGCAGGAGTAGCAACTTCCTCCACCTTTTTTTGTTAGCAGGGGAGCCTGAGCTCAGCATCTCTGGTTTCTTGCAATGGGCGCTGCTCCAGATTCCTATGAGTGGTATACCTTTAGTGCCCATTACTCACAGGAGCAAACTTCCTACCACTTATACCTGCTTCTAGGACTGGAGTAGAGCATACCCAGGGCTGAGTGCTCTGTGATTTGGTTCCATTTCCAATCTGTGGAGTTGTTTTGAGCTTGTGAGTATCTTTTCCTTATCTTTTATATTTATATATCAATGCTTTGTGTGTGGAGCAGAGGGAGTATCTTAAAGCATGAATTTACTTTACTCTTCTGATTAAAAGTCACCCATAAGAAAGTTAAGCTTGTAAAGTTTTCCTTTTTTCCATTATGTTTTTCAGATCAATTTTCTTAAAGACCAGAGTTTGTTCATTTGTTCATTCAGTCATTCAGCAAGCATTTACTAGGTGCCAACTATGTGCCAGGTATAGTATAACTGATGGTAATTTATAAAGATAACTGTATCAATATATATAACATCATACATGCTCTTTTCACACTATGACAATGACAATCTTCTGTTGAGCGGTGGGGGACCAGGGTGGACTTTCCTGCCTTAATTAATAAATGGGTCAGAAGAGATGCTGTGTGACTTCCAGAGCTAGGTCATAAAAGCCAACATGTGTTCTGCCTAGTTCTCTCTCTCTGATCTTGAAACCCAGCTTCCATATTGTGAGGAAGCCCAGGCCGCAGGGAGAGGCCATGTGTAAGTGTTCTGGCCAACAGCCAGCATCAGGTAGCAAGCATGTGAATGAAGGAGGCTTCAGGTGATTCCCGCTCCCAGCCTTTGTCTTCCAGGCCCCAGACACTGTGGAGGAGGGACAAGCTACGCTGTGCCCTGTGCCAATTCCTAATGCACAGAATCCATGAGGGACAATAAATAATTGCTGCTGTTGTAAACCACTAAATTTTGGGGTAATTTATTATGCAGCAATAGATAACTATACACATAGCAATAGCCAATGGGGATACAATAGTGAATAATCAGGTATACCTGTCCTCTCAGGACTAGTAATTTAATGGGGAAGACAGAAGTATTGAACAGGTAATTCTAGCTGTGATTAGTGTCTAAAGAATAAATACAGTGATCTGTAAATATGTAGCAGGGAAATCTAAGGCGGTTTGGCAGTTGAGGGTAATCTAACCTTTTATTGTGCAATGGTCACTATCTCCCACAATTCCTTTTTCCTAGTACACAGCCTGGCCATGGTGCTGGCTCAAAAATATTGTGTAGCCCTGGCCGGTTTGGCTCAGTGGTTAGAGCGTTGCCCTGCGGTCCAGAGAGACCCGGGTTCGGTTCCTGCTAAGGGCACGTACCTTGGTTGCAGTTTGTCCCCGACCCTGGTTGGGTCATGCGGGAGGCAACCACTTGATGTGTCCTTTTCACGTCGATGTTTCTCTTTCTCTCTCTCTCTCTCCCTCCCACTCTATCTGAACAATGGAAAAATGTCCTCGGGTGAGGATAAAAAAAAAAAAATATTGTGTAGTATATTATGGTTGTTAAAATTAGTTTCTTGTGGCAGTCTTCTTTTTTGTTTACTTTATATTCTATGAGATGAAAGTAACAAAGAGGCAGGTCAAGAAATCCTAGAAACCATCATCGGCCTTCAAACCAAATGAAAAATTACAGAATAGTACATTAATTACTAACTTTGTCTCTCTGCATGTTGCATTGTATAATATGTCCTGCCTCTGGTCTAAAACTATTTACCTATAAAAGGGAGAAATATCACCCTGGCCGGTTTGGCTCAATGGTTGGAGCATCGGACTGCGGACCAGAGAGTCCTGGGTTTGGTTCCCGCTAGGGGCACGTACAAAAATAAATAAATAAATAAATAAATAAATAAATAAATAAATAAATGGGAGAAATATTAAAATTATCTTCCTAAAACGCTTCAGAATGAATGGCACAATATGAATATATTAATAGATATTTACTGTAGATCTATAAATTATGACCCTCAGCTATACTGAGAGAGTGCTCCCCTAATTGAGTGACCCCCAAGGTCTTCCCATGGCACCGATGGAAACCTGTGTCTGTCCACCAGTGCAATCACAGGGTTGTTGCAATAGAATGCAGCAAATGCACCAGGGGTTGTATATTATTAGGGTTGCTAGATCAAATCAGGACACCCAGTTAAATTTGAATTTCAGGTAAACAACAAATAATTTTATAGTGTAAGTACATCTAGTACGTTTATCTGAAATTCAAACTTAACTGGGCATCCTATATTTTTATTTGCTAAATCTGGCAACTCTAATACTAATTAGGCCATAGAATATGGAATAATTAAAAAGAAAAACAAAACACCAATAGTGCGAGGGCAGGGAGGGCACTAAAATCAGCAGAGGTTTGATAAGTGCCAGATTATGGGGTGACTTGGGGAATCCCCTTTTCCCCCTAGGACTCACTAATTATCTTTCTCCACACATCTGTCAACTGAACATCTGTTTTCACTGGGCCCAAGAATTCACATGCATTCAGATTGCTGTGGTTATTCCTGCTTCTTTTCTTTATCCATTTGCATGAAAGTCTTTGGCTTCTCATGGAATAAGAAAAACCGTCTATCCTTACCTCACTTTCATTGCAGCAGAACACATCCGAGAGGGAGTAGAACCGGGGGTCCAGGTCAGCAGTGGCAGGTGCTGGGTTGAACAATGTTTTCACTACAGAGGAATGGAAGAGGGGCTCAGTGGTTATCATTTTTAATGTGCTGCACTTACAGACATTCATTAAGGGAAATCCCCAAGTACATCCATTTTCCCCATTAGATTAAAAATCAACTTAGTTATATGAAACCTCAATCTCCATGGTAGCCTAGTACAAACTCCTTATTTCCATTTGCTCTACTTTTTACTTTACAACATTTCAGCTTCAAGGGCAAGCATCAATATTTACATCCAAGGTGATCACAAAGTTATGGCAAAGGGCAACAAGAGGATTAGAGAATATTTTAAATGTGGCATGAAAGGACATGTACGAATGTGAACACTCAGGCTGGTGGACATGTTTGTGGGTTACTTTAAGTGCTCAGCTGCAAGGCTAGTTTATAAATGCATTTTCCAGGAAAAAAAGAAAGAGATGATAGAAGAGGAACAATGAAGAGCTCAAAACTTTCCTGGTAAGACTAGTAAGTAGGAAGTTGACGTACATATGTATATTTTGAACACCTATGTATGTCTTCCAACTACATCAGAATTATTCATGCAAACATACACACTTACACAAAAGCTTACATTCTTGGCTTCTGTGAGTACTCCAAGAACACAGGAAACTGAGAAAGGAGGAGAAATTCAACCAGAGGCAGAGAGCTAGCTCAGGCTAGGAGACTGCAGGAGGAGAATGGATGGGGAGAGCAGAAACAGGGCAGATGAGAACGGCACAGCCATTACACTTTTCAGAGGAGGAAAGTGAGCCTCAGAGAGATGAGGTCACAGTCTAAGGTCAACACTAGGCCTTGGGTAAACTGGATCCCTACCAGCGGTCCTCCAGCTTTAAGTCCAGGGTTTGATCATCTCTAAAGCAGTTGCCTCTCTAGGCCAGAACTCTGTCCATAGCAACACAGCTCCCAATCCCAATTCACAATATTTTAAAACAGCCTTTGGTGTGCAACTTTGTAAATATTTTTTGAAAGTCTTTAGAAATTACATTCAAAGGAATCTTTCCCCTTGTCAAAACACTGAATCATTCACCAGAGTACCCAGCCAGATTGGTTGGTCTTCTTTTCCTCTATACAGGTTCACTGACTTACGGGTTTAGTAACCCCAATTTACCATAGACCTATAGAGTAAAATCCTCAGAGACTCCTCCAGAGCAGTGGTTCACAAACTTGGCTGCACGTCAGCATCACTTGGAGAGCTTAATAACATGCATGATTTCTGGGCTCCACTTCAAACCCACCGAATCAGGATCTTTTGGGGTAAGATCAGGGGATGTGCACATTGACAAGTTCTCCACGTGGCTCTTCTGCAGTTATCTTGGCACTGATCCACTGCACATTCTTGTGGAGATGCTCATCAGCACGTGTTTGAGGGAAATTGTCCGCTGCTTCTGCCTGCTGAGGCGAGATAGTCTGCTTCTGCACCTTCCTTGGTCTTAACATTTTGGTTGGGTCAGTGGATCTTGTCCAATGGTTTACAGGATAATTCTATTCCTACCTTTTCATTATTTTAGAATCCAGAATGTCCACTCATGGAAATTCTATGGTATATTTTTGGCTGCTCAGGGTTATGGTGTAGCTTAAATTAGAAATGGATGTAAAAGCCCTGGTAAACTGTAAAGTGTACAAAATGTAAGGGATTATTACTGTTATTATATTGTCCTTTACATACAGCCCAACACCCCCGCCTGTCCACCCATCTCTTCTGCCTTCTGTTGAAGTTTGTAGCCTGGCAATAATCTCTCTGATTGGTTTTCCTGCTTTTGCAAGGTCTTAGCGATGTCAATTATGCATAAAGGCACTCATTGCCCAGCGTTCTAACACACTCACTTACTTTTTAGGTTTTCAGAACAAATATATTGTACCCTATTTTCCTTAAGCATTAAATTGAGACACCATTGCTCACCTACATGATCCTCAAACCTGCCCTCAGCAGCATTTGAGCACAGGTTAGAGCAAGCTACCAGTTTGGAACAACAGGGTAGAGCCATTCCTATAGCAGTTCTATTTGATCTCAAAGGATCCCTCATCCAGCAATTCCTTTTCTAAACCTCTCCTACAGAAATACACAAGCATCCAAAGATGCGGTACAGTGATGGTCATTCAGCTCTTGTTTGTAACAGAAAAAAACAAAAAGAAGCCCAAGCATCAAGCAGAGAGGATTGGCTAAAAAAATTATGACATATAAATCCAATGGAATACTCTGCTATTAAAAAGAATAAAACAGATATGATTTGTCACAGAAAGATTTCTATAATTTATAAGTGAAGAAGGCAGTTTTGTAATACATCTAGAGTATGATGACCCTCTTTTTTATAACAAGACAAAAAAAATAACTATATTTGTATTTATATTCATACATTTACATAGAAGATTAAAAAAGTTTTGAGAGGTTATTCATTAAACTATTAAGTAATTAATTATAAAAGGCGAATGGGGAAAAAATCTGACCAGATTACCTGCTGTATATCATCCAAAGACATCATTCTTAAAACATATAATATCTTACATCAAAAACAAGTATACTGTGAATGAAATGATACCATGTCTGGGTTTTGCTTCAAAATAGTCCAAGGATGCAGCTGGAGGGTAGAGAGTTAGGATATAGATGAAACAAGATTGGTCATGTGTTGATAATTGTTGAAGCTAAATGATAGTATATATGGATTTGCCATACTATTCTCTATATGTCCATATATATTTAAAAATTTCCACAATAAAAACAAACTTAAAAACACACACAATTATATTGGCTTTTAAGCAATGATTGCTGGAGTAAAGAATTCTACAATTCAATTTGACCATAAATATTGTATAAAAATCAATTCAATCTTACTTGATTGTATTTTACTAAAGGAAATAATTCTATTTATTTATTTATTTAGAAGATTTTTTTTGCCTGGCCGGTGTGGCTCAGTGGTTGAGCATTGACCCATGCACCAAGAGGTCGCCAGTTCGATTCCTGGTCAGGGCACATGCCCAGGTTGTGGGCCAAATCCCCAGTAGGGGACATGCAGGAGGCGGCCAATCAGTGTTTTCTCTCATGGACGTTTCTCTCTCTCTCTCCCTTTCCCTTCCATGAAGGACTCTCTTTGGCTCATGCTGCTATAAATAAGCATAAATACTTCACCATGATGAAAAAACGAAGAATTAATACAGTAGATGTAGTTAATCAAAGAAGAATGCAAATCTGTAATACACAAGATGGGAAAAAGTGATGTCATCCTGGAACCATGCAAAATAGAGAGCACAGGATGTACGATGGAGTAGCTTGAGGCTGCAGAGGTGACTGATAGCATGCAACAGTAATTATTATTCATTACAATATAAGATGGACTAAAATCCTGGTTGTCCTAACAGCATGTCAGTGGCTGGCACAATGACATCAGTGAGGAACTGGTGAGGCCTAGGGAGGAAGTTGTTCAGGTGCAAAGACAGGAACATGAGGCAGAAGCTCTTATTGATGTCACCATGGAGGGCAGTGGCTGGGCAGTTAAGAAGGCCCTAATAACTAGCTTAGAGAAACAGGGGAAGAAAATCACCCTAAGCAGAGAAACTAGGGGAAGGTTGGAGTACCCAAAACACTGGCTTGGCAGCCTCTCACTCTAGGGGTTCTTTTCTGTGACTTGAGCAGCAAAAACACTCAAAACTTGGGCCACATGCTAGACAGTATTATTGTGAAAGTCCAGGTAGCCAGCCAAGACGTTTTGTTTGCCAAATAGAAAGGGACTAAAGTGGCATTAAAGGATATTTTGTATCCTACCTTGAATTTAATCTTGGCAATTTTACAATCTCAATTATTTATAATTGTTCCTGTAATGTTTCATTTGCTTTGAAATGGATATAAAGACCAGAACCAACATGCATAATTTCATCACAAGCAGCTGCAGCAGCAGCTCTGCTGTGGGGCTACCTCTCAGCATTGTGACCTAGAGAGGAGGGGGGATCTAGAGGGCTACTAATGCATTATTTTATGTTGCAGGTGTTGTCTCTTTAAAATCACTGCTTTCATTTTGGTAGAGACAGCAAGAGAACAGACAGTATATACAAAGATGGAGGGGTCTTCTTCCTCTGTATTTAAAAAACTGATACATAATCTAGTTATACAGTGTGTTTAATTCAAACTCCATTACTAGTTAAGTAGCATAGGTAAGAGCTGTGATCATAAACCCACAGATGATGACAATGATGATTTTACCATCTTTCTTGTAAATGGGATAATGCTGATTAGCATATATGCAGCCTTGTGGGGCAATGGGCAGGGCATTCAGTGCTCACAAAAGATCTTTTTTTTCTTTCAGGTGTTTTTTTTTTTTTTTGGTATGTACCCCTAGCGGGAACCGAACCCAGGACTCTCTGGTCTGCAGGCCAACGCTCCAACCGCTGAGCCAAACTGGCCAGGGCTTCTTTCAGGTTTGTATATTCTCTTTTTTTTTTGTACATGCCCCTAGCGGGAAATGAACCTGGGACTCTCTGGTCCGCAGGCCAATGCTCCAACCGCTGAGCCAAACCGGCCAGGGCCTTCTTTCAGGTTTAAAAAAAAATCTCAAATCATGATTATAATAGGATATTTTTTCCAAATCACAACAGATCTGTAAGTTTTGCCTGCTCTGCTCTGTGATCCGCCCATTTGCACATCATCACATTAAAGAACCGTGAGAGCGCTCACTATTCTCGTTTCACGGAAGAAACTGAGGCCCAGAACAAGGAACTGACTGACTTGCTTGATGTCCCCTATTTGCTAAGTGACTGATTCTGAATTCAAAGCCACGCTTCATGACTCCCAAACCAGTGTTCCTTTCATTGTACTAGTCTTATGTAAGAAGGAATAGACATTAAATTCACACACACACACACACACACACACACTGCTCTTTGGTACAGAATCTCAGATGCATCTGTCTGGTGACTATGGGGACCAGCTGAGATCTGGACAGAGGAGCATGTGTGCATGTGTGTGATTAATGGGGGTGGGTGGGTAACATTCTAGGGTCCCTTCTGTGACTTGAGCAGCAAGACACTCAAAGCTTAGGCTACATGTTAGACAATGTTACAATTCATGAATATCACTTTTCTAGAGATAATCTTTGTAAAGGCTCCATTACTAGAAATCAAGGAGATTTTGAAATTACTTTATTTAAAGTGTGGAATTAATACTTAGGCATGCTAGCTCATCACCAAAATGTGAAGTAGGCTAAGTGGTCTTTGGCCCACCATTACCTAACCCCCTTTTTGGTGCTCTGGGTCCTCCAGCTCCTCAATTGGAAGAACTGCCTGGTAGGTGATGGAGGAAGCATTCCTGAACCCTACCCAAGGACAGCCCAAGGTCAGGCTTCCTGCCCATCTGGATAACTCCAGCCTCACCTGTGAAAGTTTGGATCCTCAGCTGTGGTTGCTGTACATTTCTCTTCTCCACAAGCTGGGAAGGTAACAGGTAACTAGACTAGGACAGAGGAAACAGTGGTCTCTGAGAAGTAAGGGATAGTAGGAAAAAAAGAAGCTACATGAGAATATGCTCTGATTTATATCAGGAAAGAAAGGAGCATGAATGAAGTGGCACATGTGCTCACATCACCTGAGTAAGGCCAGTGCCATGCAGAGCAGGCTCACCATAAGCATTAGACTTGATCTGTGACACTGAGAATTCTGGCTATGGCTCAGAATTCTTCTTGACAGCTTCAAGTCCATTAAAAATACATTAAATGTCAGTGAGAATTTGCCATGGCATGTTGTTTTGCCATGAAGAAAATTTGTTAAATCAGGACATATATTTAAAAAGTCTCCACACAATCATTTCAGTAACTTATTTCCCATTTATTTTTATGTAGAGCACTATACAATTTGGGAGAAATCACTTACACACACACATACTGTTCTTTTTCTTTTATTTTTTTATTGTATCTTGATGAGAAAGTTTCATCTGGAAAACCAATGTGGTTCTTTCTCTATGTTCTTCTTAATATAAATCATAGAACTATTGCCATAATATCAAGAAGAAAC
Source organism: Tadarida brasiliensis (assembly GCA_030848825.1). Lineage (NCBI taxonomy): Eukaryota > Metazoa > Chordata > Mammalia > Chiroptera > Molossidae > Tadarida > Tadarida brasiliensis. The sequence goes on along the minus strand of CM061270.1, from coordinate 61,938,560 downwards.
CATTGTCTTAGAGTGGCTAGTTTTTATTTTTATTTTTTTGACCAAATGTTGATTAGGATATTGTCCAAATTTTAATTTAAAGAGAGAAGAAAATTGGCATTTATTGAAACTTACTACACCAGCTTGGCATCATCTTTTATTTCATTCTTAGAACAATTCTGTAGGGGAGTATTTCTTTTTTTTTTTTAATCCTTACCCGAGAATGTTTTTCTATTTATCTTCAGATAGAGTGGGAGGGAGAGAGAAAGGGAGAGAGAGTGAGAAACATCGATGTGAGAGGGACACATTGACTGGTTGCCTCCCGCACGACCCTGACCAGGGCCAGGGATGAACCGCAACCAAAGTACGAGCCCTTGACCGGAATCAAACCTGAGACTCATTCGTTCGCAGGCCGAAACTCTACCGCTGAGCCAAATCGGCCAGGGCAAGGGGAGTATTTCTATATGCATTTAACAGACAAGGCTCAGAAAAATCAGATAATTCTGCAAAGACCACAAAGCTAACAAGGAGAAAAAATGGGCTTCTAATTCAGAAGGTGCTCTGCCCACTGGTCAATAATGAAAAAGCAACAAACAGAAGGAATCTATCTTATTTTATAAGTCTGTTATTTGCTGGAGGTGAGAGAGAGGTCTTGGGCGGGAGAACAGATGAGCAAAGATTAGCCGAGGGTTGATCACTGTTGAAGCTGGGTGATGGGTTTCATTATACAATTCTGCCTGCTTTTTCATGCTTAAAATTTTCTAAAATAAAAGGTCAAATAAAAGAGCTGCTTACAGGATGTTGCCAACATAGCAAACATTACATATAAATAATCTTTTGTTGTCCATAGGAGAGATGGTAAAGTTTTATGAAAGGAGGAAGAACTAATCTTTAATTCCTAGCGATGTTTAACAAAATGTACCTGGGCAGTGATTATACATGACATGCAGCTTAACCTCTGCGTCTCAGAATGGAAATCATTCCACTACCTAGAGACAATGAGCTGCTTCAGAGATTCTCGTTAGTACTTGTACTGTTTCTGCTAACCAGACTGAAGATTTATATTGTGGAATATCAGAAATGCTACTCGTTATTTTTACCCTATTTGTAAGGTTTTCTAACATTATCAAGAACTAGAAGAAGACAGTGAATCTTACAAATGGGAGAAAGAATATTTTACTACAGAAAACTATTGCTTTGCTTAAAAGGTTAACTTTAATTAAGACAGAGATAAAAGCTTTTATAGAAAGAATGACAAGTATGTAAAATTACCTCCACTGCTGTGGGCCATTGTTAGGGCTTCCAAAGAAATTGCTGGAGTTACTTCTAGCTGGCAGATCATTACTTTGGCTCTGCTAATGGCATTGGCTGCTTCCCTCAGGTCTTCAATATTCAAAAGTAAATTTGCTCCAGCCACTATCACGATGATATTCTGGCCTAAAAAGAATTTCTACATATTTATATTAAAACCAAGCAAAGCCAAGCAATGATATTCTGCAATGTTACAATCACTCTTACAAAGACATTACAAAAAATGTGTTGTATTAATTTTAACATATCTAGGCCATTCAGGTTAAACTTCATATTCCTAATGTATCTTACAATATTCATGTAACATGATTCATATTCTAATCATTTTGAGCAAAATCTGAAAATGATTTCCTCTATCAGTATTCTTATATACAAAGAATATTAATAGCTGAGAAATGATATATAACATATGTCAAATTTTCTTTTATGGGAAATGGCCGGTACAATGTATATGGTAAAGATTCTTAATCCTAAATGACAGATGTCATAATGATGAGTATGAACAGAAATAAAGTTGCCTAACTCTAAAAACTAATGCTCTGTAGCATGTAATCAGTTGGAGGTAGACCGTAAGGCAGTGGTTCTCAACCTTCCTAATGCCGCGACCCTTTAATACAGTTCCTCATGCTATGGTGACCCCCAACCATAAAATTATTTTCGTTGCTACTTCATAACTGTAATTTTGCTACTGTTATGTCTTAGGCAACCCCTGTGAAAGGGTCGTTTGACCCCCAAAGGGGTCGTGACCCACAGGTTGAGAACTGCTGCCCTAGGGTATTCTTAAAAGTAATTCTGTAAATCAAAACATATTTTACAATATCTAGCAGATGAAAAGTTGTACTAAATAACTTAAGGTAGAGAGAAGGATAGTTGGCCTAGCCTGTACCAGATCAAACAGAAGCAGGACTAAGGAATCTTATACGGGTGGGGCAAATGTAGGTTTACAGTTGTGAGTACACAGAACAGTTTATTCTTGTATTTTTATTTATTAGTTATTGTATTATTTTTGGATGACCAACTTTAACCTACTTTTGCCCCATCTGTATGCCCATCACTTGGACCCATTCTCTACAATCCCACCTAAATGTGGGAGGTGTGGTGGTACATTTGATCTGTCAGGTGAACTCTCAAGAGCTGTGCTGCCCAATATGATAGCCACGAGCACAAGCCACATGTGGCTACTGAGCACTTGAAATGTGTTAGCCCAAACTGATATGTGCTTTAATTGTACAACAGAGATTTCAAGGACTGAGTACAAAGGAAAGGTAAAATATCTCATTAATTTTTAAGAACTTTTTGATTACATGTTGAAAGGATAATATTTTGGATATATCGGGTTAAGATGAATTTTACCGGTTTCTATTTACTTTTTTAAGTGTGGCTAATGGAAAATTTAAAATTGCATACGTGGCTTCGTTATGTTTCTATTGGACAACGCTGATCTGGTGGGATGAATTACAGCAGCATTGTTTTGTGCCGCAGGCTACTTGTGCTGCTCTTGTATAGACATGACCTAAAATTACCTCTGAACACAGAACACATGCTGGCCTATCATCTTACCACAGATGTGTTTGTTGGCCACAAGGAGGACTTAATAAAGTGGGGATGGTTCAGCGTAAACCCAACCTCGGTACTGGAAAAATTCAAAGTCCCCACACAGTGAAAGATAGCATACCTTCTTCCTTTTCTCCTCAGTGACCTCACTCTCTCTGCTAGAGTCAGCTGCTGCTTCTGTGTTGCTGACTCCTGGATCTGCATTTACGGCCTGGCCTTGGCTGATGAGCAAAAAGCCCAAGACACAGCTGTGTGGTGGGCACTGCCATGTGCTAGCTCACTCATGTCTCAACTTTAACTTGTCAAAACTGAACTCCCTACTTGACCTTGCTACTCACTCATTTAAAGGAGCCTCTCTGGGTATTTGTATGATCTCTTCTACTACCACCTATACTCTTGAGGGTATTACCATACCCTGTAAACCAGACCAAGTCTACCATAATAGGCACTTAATACACAATATTACATTATATCTTCGCACGAAAATGCAGTTATTTTGTACACAGATAAAGAAGAAACAGAACTTGAAGATATCCGTAGAACACAAAAAGAGAGGCTTAAGGCAGGGAATGAGCTGCTGTTGGCAGCAATAATCACTTAAGAGGTAGCTTAAAGTAATGAACACAGACTATTAGAAAACTTCTATCAACTGTCTTTTTTTGTTACTGCAACTTTGGGATCACTAAAGGTAAAAATATCATGTCTTCTGTGAGAAATGTTGTTGTGAAACTGCATTATAAATTAAAGACATATGGTAACAAATCCTAATCTAATACAAAGTACACTGACTGCCCATATGCACTAGGTTCCGTCCTAGGTGTCCCAAGAAATGCTTGGCCCTTCTGAATATTAATTCTGATTTAAAAAATCGTATAGAGGTGTTTTTATACTAAAAATAGTTGGCAGAAATTGTGAAAATGTTACTTGAGGGTAAAGGGAAGTTACTCTTTTTGAAGACAAATATTTCAGTATTGCAAGGCCTTGTGACAGACATAGTTGCATATATAGACTTTTGAGATTTGATTGCTGTTTAAAGAGCAGACAAAATTGAACACTAACGATAAGTTAGAAGTAATTAGTTGCTGCCATTTGCTCAGTAAATATTCTATAAATATGATTCATCAACTTTCTTTTGCACCTATCTATTTACATTTATTTACCTGGTGTAACTGAAATGACAGATGAATACTTAATTGCTTTTAGAGACAAACATCAATTCTGAGTTCACATGAAGGGTAATGGGATGTTACAGGATATAAATATTATTTTGAGGCAACTATAATGCTTCATTTGTATCGGATGGACAATTCTATATTTGAATGAACAACCTGGGATGTATAAATAAAGGGAAACATTTATATTTAGGTTGGAAAGACCACGCTTTAGGCCTGGTGGGTATGGTAAGAGATCCATAAGATTAGGATAAAAATTGATGCTTCTGCTCTAGTTCTGGGAATGAAGTGTTTTATGAAATGACACTTCAATATGCAAAACACATACCTTCTTTATTGACAATTATAGAAGCAGTTCCTGTAGCAGCATCTTTAGTCTGATATGTAAATTCTAAAAGAAAAAAGAAATTACAATCACGTATACACAGCCTGGCATGGATAATTTATTTTAACAATTTCAGTGCGCCTCTAATCCTTAGAAAATTTTTTAACCTTTAACCATCTGGAATGATAAAAAAGAAATAAGTAATTAGTGCTAATTTATACTCATTACCTATACAATGAGGAAAATAAAAGTCTTTACACTTAGTTGCACCTTTTCTCTACATTAGTAACAACCCAGCAAACCACCCCCACTTCTAGTTCCCCCAAATTATTCGTAGTTATATACATATACATTTTTCTACACCACTCTATTTCTTCAGTGGAAGAAATGACAGACTGGAGATGAAAGACTAAAGGTCAAACCTATAAAATCAACTTGTTTGTTTTTCTTCATTCTCACAAGCTTTGCATCTCATCAAGAAGTCTGGCCTGGCATGTAAATGGTAATGCTGATCAGGCAGCCTTTGGCAGGAGCAGAGCCTTGAACTGGAGCCAACGACCTGCATTCTAGTCGTGACTGTAGCTCCAACTAGCTGTGCTCTTGGACAAATTCATAACCTCTCTGGCCTTTGGTTTTCTCTCTTGTGAAATAATAGTATCAGCCTCAATGGTTTCTAAGTTCGTTTCCAGCTATGATACTCAATGACTTTTCTTAAAATATCTTCTGTGAATGTAGCACCTATTTTGTCTTGTCACCTGCTTTTGAAACATTTCCATGAGGTGAAGGTTTTATTTCCATTCCTCCTATTGTTTTATTTCCATCTGGAGGAATGTACGTGAAAGAATTAACCACAGGCTATTTAAGCAAGACTAGACAAAGGTGTGCATAAAAATCCCCTGGCCACCAGGGGAGGATCTAATAATTCTAGTCTATATTCAACTTTTCTTGTAATCAGATCAGAAGAAAGTTATAAAAACCAACTTTAAAAAAGATGAAATTTTACCTGTAGAAATATCATTCTGTTTTAAGTTTTCTATATAATCATTGCCAAAAGAATCTTTGCCAACCTGTACCAAAGAAATGGTGAACATTAGATCTTTTACATTTAGTAAAGGCTACAATGTAGTTTTTAGAATACTTAGCATTTGGAAAGGGCAAATCTACACAGTACTTTATAAACATTAACTAATTAATCTTCTTAATGTAAGTTGCTAGACTTGATTTCAGCCCAAAGAATTGTTATGTACTAATGTTCCACTTATATCCTGCCTAAAATGTGAAGCATTTAGTGATTCTCACCAGTTCTGTAGTTTCACTCTCATTTTGATCTGTTCATGAGGAGATTCCCAATGAGACAGAGCTGTTCACCATCAACAGTCCTCAATATTTATGAAGAATCTCAGTCGTCTGGACTTCACTATTAATGATGACATCTTTGTAATTAATGACTTGCCTGGTGTTTTAGAATCTTCTTATCTTCTCCCCTGACCCTGACATAAGGCGCAAAGAAGAGGGAATTTGAAAAGCCCTTGCTAACTTGGTATAGAGGAATTCCGTTGTTTTTGCATCCTTGCATCCATTCTAGTAATATTTCAGTTTTTCCTTTAGATTTGCATTCCTCTTCTATTTATAGGCAACATGATTAGGGTGGCATAGTTGTTAAAATCAATGAACATATGTTGACACATCAACCAAATTCCCCAAACTCCATAGTTTACATTAGGGTTCACTCTGGTGTTGTACATTCTATGGGTTTTGATAAATGTACAGACATGTATCCACAATTACATATCATACAGAATGGTTTCACTGCCCTAAAAATCCTCCTGCTCTGTCTATTCACCACCATCTGCCCCCTAGCCCCTGGCAACTACCGACCTTTTTACTATCTCTATCGTTTTGTCTTTTTCAGAATGTCATATAGTTGGAATCATTCCTGAACTATTTCTATCTTTCTGTTCTGCAGGTGAGTACTACATCAATGGATTATGCCTCTGTCCAGGTCTCAGCCACTCCTGGTGTGTTCTGCTCGTCCACAGAAAATTGTTCCTCTCTGAATATATCAACAGAAAGAAACCTAGACATTTACTTGGGTCAGGATCCTCAATGAGTGACGATAAAATTTCCTGGTGAGCATTTGGACTGTCTAGATCAGGAACTGGACCTTTTTTTTTTTTTTTTCCTGTAAAGGATCAAATAGGTAATATTTTAGACTTTGTGGGCCGTTTTGTCTCTTTTGCCACAATTCATCCCTGCCATTGTAGTGTGAAAGCAGCCAAGGAAAACATGTCAACACAGGGATGTGGCTGTGTTCCAATAAAACTTCATTTACTGAAATATGCAGTGTGCAAGATTTGCCCCAGGGGCCATGTTTGCTGACCCCTGATTTAAACGTTACTTCTGATACCTTCTTCTGAAAAGAATACTTTTCCTCGTGCTCTTTTCTGGCTCAAATGCTGATTAAGCAATAATCTCAAACAATATGTAGTAACTTCTTCTTAGCAGAATTTGTCTTTATAACGAAGAGTGTCCACAACAAAGTGTTGCTGTGGGGAGAGTTCCCTGGTGGAGGGAGGTAATCTCCCAAAGGTGTGCCTCATGGAAGGCTGGCTATTCATTTATCTAGCAGGTATGTGCCAAAGCATCCTATCTTAGGTCAAAGATTCATACCAGAAACAAACTCTTTCTTCTCTCATCTTTTTCACATTATTTAACTCTCTCCCATGGGCCATCAGGGTGTTATATAGTTGGGAAAGTATCATTATAAGAATGTTCTGGGGATTAAGAAAAGGCCATCCCTAGGCATGTGGAGCATGATACAAATTAGAGCTAAGAAACTTCTCTTCCTTTTCCTATCAGTTTTATATGGGCAAAATCTATTTATGGTGAATATCAAGTGCAGATGATAAATGGCAGTGATGATATAAACATTAGCAAGTGCAGGGGTCAGGAAGAATTGTTGGAGGGGAGGAGGAAACTAAAATAACACGAAGCTTTGCCCTCAAGAAACTTATAATATTGGAGGGAAATAAGACACTCGAGGTGGAACAGCATGAGCATCAGAGGCATAATTGGGAAGGGATCTCTGCGTCAGGGTAACTGCATTTTGCAGACTTGCTACAGTTGTATTTTAGAGGCTGCAGTAGCATTATCTGATTGGCTACATCCCTGGGCGATGATTATGGTTCCAGGTTTATTCTAAAACTGATTTCCTGGCAAGTCTGTTGGCTGGCCTTCTAAACTGTATGTGAGACATAGGACAAAATACTTTGTTTTTGCCTTCTTTGATATTCATTTGTCAAAAAATAAAAATCTGGTAACTAAAAAATAATGGAAAAGTAACAACATTGCTGAGGATTAGAAGTTAACTGTAGCTCCATTAACTTTACATCATCTGGGTTGTAGTGATACATTACAAAGTAAAAGAAGTGATGAAAAGACTAAGAATAGGAAGACAGTATTTTGTCTGTGTCATGGAAACCCCTTGACACTCGATGTGGGTTTTTGGGCAAGCCACTTTAATTCTCCCTAGGCTCAGTGTCCTCATCTGGAAAGTCACAGCACATTTGGTGTGAAGATAAAGTAATATGCATGACAGTACGTTTAAAGCTAAAAAGGATTAAATAAGGGTTTGGTGCCATCATCATCATCATCATCATCAGGCTGCTTCTCTTTGGGGACAGGGCAGGGCTCCTGCTGCTTGGATTCAATCTTATGAACTACTTTCAGGCCCATCTGGTTCTCCCTGATGCTTCAGTTCTTCCTGTTGCTTCCTATTTCCAGACAGGAGAGCATTTGATCATGGAAGCAAGCATGTGGGTACATTAAGTTATTTAAAAAATGAGACTGTACTTATTACTGTTATTGTTCTAATAAAAACATGACATCTCCATTAATGGTTTTGTGTAAGGAAAGCTGTTCAATATAATCATGTATCCTGTTACTTTCATGAGAATCCTATAGCCAACTGGGACGTTATCTCTGCCTTGGGAGTAATGTTTAAGCTTTAAGTAGATCTAAATCACATATCAAAATGTGAACAAAAAGCAATGGAGATCTGAGTCCTATTTAAAAGGATCCCCTTTTCTTTCTGCATCACAGAGTTGCAGAGATGACATGTGCAATGTTATACTAAAAGAATGCCATCTTCCCTATTTCCCCACCCTCAAGACCTCTTACACATTCATGTATTCTTCTGGATTTATTTTTAAAAAGGTTTCGAGACGTGAACACCTTCCAGTCCCATTTGCTTACTTCTGACCCAAATTTAAGCCTCTTCCCCCATAACTGGAAACTGAAAACCAGAAGTCAGAGGAAAAGAACCCAAGCAAAGGTGTCATTCATAGCCTGCCACTGAGAGTGAGTGCAAGTGTCTTGAAAATCACAGTGATGATACAAATGAAAGGCCCCTGACACAATAAGGGCTATTATAAAGGAACCTTCATAGGTATCTTTGGAGGCTTCCCTATTTTCCTGGTCACGCGTTGGCTACCAAGTTGATATGAAAACTTTAACTGTAAGTATCTTGGCCATGAGGCAAATGGTGCATATGGGAGTCAGGAAACCTGGAATCTAATTTCAGTTCTGCTGTTATCAAGCTAATTAAAATTCTTTACTACGTTTTTTGGCAAATTGTTCCATCTGAGCCAGGCTGTAGGATGGGACTGGTATGAGTTATCTCTGGCAGACAGGAAACCAATCGTTCTCAGCCTCAGTTGCTCATCAGTATCTTCTGAGGAGCTTGTAAACAGCCTGTTGCCCAGATTACACACAGACCGATTCAATCAGACCCTCTGCAGGTGGGACCCTGGCATGCTCCCCAGGTGATTACAATGTGTGGCCTTCAGTCGAGGACCACTGGTTGCAGGATTAAAGTGGGGAGAGAGTCTATAAAGGTTTTTTTGGTAAGGGAGAAATGAAGAGGGAGAGCACAGCATTAGGTTGGTGAGTCAACTAAGTGGGAGCAAGTGGAAGTGTGACCTGCAGAATCTGCTGAGGGCGAAGAGCCCAGCAGAGTCCAACATTGGGAGCAAGGTATTGTGAAGCCCAAAAGATTTCTTTGGCTTGTGTTTGTTGACTAGTTGCATTTTGACATGGCTTGCTTCCCCTTGCTTCTTTTGTGTCTGTCCTAAAACTCATATTTGGCAAAAATAGTTGGGTTATGTTTTTCAGAATGGTCAGTAGAGGCACTATTAACCTGATGTTATCACTTGACTGTGAAAACACTGTGTGAGTACAATATATTCATGTCTATTTCCTTGCCTTCACGTATGAGAACTCAGAAGCCCTTTCCTCTCTCCTCCACTTGATCAAACCTCACCTGTTTTCCAAGCATCAGCTTAAGGCCTACCTTTCTAATTTACCCTTGTTACTCTTTTATTTCCAGAACTCCAACAGCATTTCTAATGGATAGTATACAATTAAGTATTTAATTGAATACCATCTTATATTGTTTGCCTAAACAATCTTCCTTAAAGTCTAGTCTTCCTAAAAGCTTATTGGAGACTCTAACTTAGCATACATTTATCCATCCTTAAACTTGTGCATTAAAGGTGTTATATGAGTCTGATTATCTTAGTTGCCTGTCTGTTCATTTTCCTTGGGCCTATTTATCATTCTTAAGGGGACATGACTACAGGCACCCACACTGTTCTAGTTGTGACTGCAGAAAGGTTTTCTCTAAGGTATTGCTTCTAATAGCCCTTTTGAAGGCACTCCAATACTCTTTCAGCCGCAGCAGTGAGGTAAGTACTTCTGGACAGAAAGATTCTGGGAAAACTGCATAGTCTGAGGCAGTCGCTGAGTGCCTAGTCCAGGTAAAAGAGTCCAGGTCATCAGCAACTATGGACAACCCCTCACACTTAAACTGAGGTAACTCACAGAACCCCGATGCTCTTAAGGAAATCCCAGGCTCAGCTCTACGCCGAATACTGTAGAGCTGCACTGTTGAATGGAACTTCCTGCCATGGTGAAATGTTCTATGTCTGTGCTGTGCAATGTAGGCACTTAAAATGCAGCAGTGTGACTGAGGAACTCAGTGTTTAATTTTTAAAAATTACATTTACATCTAAGTAGCCACACGTGGCTAGTGGGTGCTGTATTGGACAATGCAGCTGTAGAGATGTGAATTAGGATCATGGAAAACAAAAGGGCTGGGTTTATCAGGAGCATTTCCTCCAGCTAAGGATACTAGGGTGCTTCCATCACTCTCACCACTGGGAAGGCTCTCTCTGCATTGAGGGAGAGCCAGTCAGTGGCTTTCCCAGTCCAGAACAATGACTTGTCACTGAGGAGGGTAATTTCAGTTAGCACTATCATAATAAACATCTATATTTCAAAATGGTGGAGGAATGGGGTGCTTGGAATCCTTGAATGGCAGAAAACATCTATTAATTCCACCCATCAACATATATTTGAGGTAAATAAAACACTGAGGACCCAGATATCTTACCCGAGGCCATATTAAATTGAATATTCTGCTAAAAATGTTATCACATATATTAAAACTGTTTACTTTCAGTTAGAATATGCAAAAATATAATTAACACTAAAACTAAGCTGTGATTCAAGACATTTTATGACTTTTAGTGGCTGAGGGTCAAAATAAGCAGCAGGTTTAAGAGACTGAGCCCAGCAGTTGCTTATTTATTTATTACTGATTTTTTAGAGAGAGAGAAAGAGAGAGAGAGAGAGAGAAAAACATCGATATGAGAGAAGCATTGATCAGCTGCCTCCTGCACACCCCCCACCGTGGATTGAGCCCACAATCCAGGCATGTGTCCTGATTGGGAATCAAACTGGGACCTCTCAGTCGATGAGACGATGCTCAATCCACTAAACCACATCAGCTGGGCAGCAGTTACTTTTTTTTTTTAATCCTCACCAGAGGACATTTTTCCATTTTTGTTCAGATAGAGTGGGAGGGAGAGAGAGGAAGAGAGAGAGAGAAACATCGACGTGAAAGGGATACATCGAGTGGCTGCCTCCCGCATGACCCAACCGGGGCCGGGGACAAACTGCAACCGAGGTACGCGCCCTTAGCGGGAACCGAACCCGGGCCTCTCTGGACCGCAGGCCGATGCTCTAACCGTTGAGCCAAACCGGCCAGGGCAGCAGTTACTTTTTAAAAATAAATCCCTCATATTATCTTTTTAACTTGTCATTTGTGGCTTTATCATAAAAGATGAAAGAAAAATACATGACATTCCAGTTGTTTAAATCCCAGTAAAATGGGTGTTTACCTTAATAATGGCCTTTAGTATACAAAGTTAATGTTATTAGGGGGACCGGAAAGTAATGTCGTTTTTAAACATTAAATTCAAACAGATAAATTTTTAACAAGTTTTTATTTTCAATCAATGATGTAATCACCCTCGTTATCAACAACCTTTTGCCATCTAGTGTGCAAATTTTCAATGCCGGATCGATAAAAATCAATTGGTTTTTGAGCAAAATATCTGGAGATGGCATTTTGGACATCATCCAAATTTTCAAATTTTTTGCCACTTAGAAAATGTTGTAGCGATCGGAATAAATGGAAATCCGATGGCGCAATATCGGGTGAGTATGGTGTGTGAGGCAATACCTCCCACCCCAATTCATTAATTTTTTCCAGGGTTCATCTTGCGCAGTGCATTATCGTCTTGCATTATCGCGTTGCAGAATAACGCCTTTCTGGTGACAATCGCTGGGCACTTTTCAATTAAAGATTGATTTACTCCATGCAATTGTTCACAGTAAAGGTCTGCATTCAGTTTATCCAGGTTTCAGCACTTCACAATGAACGACCCCGCGAATACTCCACCAAACACACAAAAGTGACTTTTTGGGGTGTAAATCTGGCTTAGCTGTACTTCGTGGCGATTCCTTTGGAGAGAGCCACTGCCTTTTGCATTTTGGATTATCATAGAGGACCCATTTTTCATCTCCAGTGATTAAGCGATCAAAAAACGCTTCTGTATTGTGCCGCTGAAGCAGTAAGTTGCATGTGGTGGACCGGTTAGCTTTGTTTTCTTTGGACAGATTATGCGGGACTCAAACACCTGCTCTGCTTACTGTACCAATCTGCTGCAAATGTTCTTGGATGGTCGACCAAGGTTGGTTAAGAGTGTTTGACAATTCCTCGATTGTCTGACACGGATTTGCTTCCACTTCTGCCCTTAACATGTCATTAATTTAACGACATTACTTTCCGGTCCCCCTGATACAATCACCACTATCAGGCCTGCTTATCTGAGAGTAGTGGTGGGTTTGTAATAATCCAATTATTTTCTTCCATTCTTTCATATGAGGCATATTTTATTTATTTGTTTAGGGTCATTTATTTGGACTTCTGGCCAAGCATTTCAATCAACACAGCCAACTAGTTTTAGCCAGTCATATCTTTCAACAGGTTTCAGGAAAGGGCAGATTTCACCTGGAAAGGTCTGGTGCCTAATTTTTGGTCTTTGAAAATTAAAATCTCAATGCATGGTTAGTTGATTGCCCCACAGTAATCTAACATAGAAGGTACCTTTCTGGTTAAGATGATGGGTACTCTAACACATTGCTTTTCAAGCTATCTTTGGTGAAGCCTCAATTTGTTTTTCTTCTCATTTTCAATCTATGTGCAGACTACTAATTTTGTAAAATACAATAACAGTGAAATGAAAACAAAGAGTCAAACAAAATACAAGGCCTAATTTATTACTATTATATTCAACAGCTATAAAATTACTGTCAAATTGCTATAAATATTTCTGTTTATTCTCAATTTCTGTACTGTCCAGTCCAGTGACAGTCTGCAGCCAGCCAAAGGACCAGTGTTTTAGTAGCACTGCTCTAACATAATGCTTCGGTCACAGAACTTCATTCCTGACCATTCTGAAAGGAAAATGCTACTTGTATTAGAGAGTCTAGTTCCACATTTGAAGGAAGCAAGACCAGGTAGGTAATTTCTTGAAGGTCCTCCCAGTCTGCTGACTTCTGATGTGGGTCACTTGGGTCCGTAGTACCTGCTCGTGGCTTCCTTCCACCTGAACAGGAGGCAGGGTCTCTGGGCTCAGACTAGGCCACACCACTGCATCTTGGGCTCTTTATTCTACCAGGTCCTCCTGAGCTGCCAGTTTTTGATGTTTAAAAATACCTTCCCCTCCTCTCTAATGTTTGGCTTCAATGAAAGGGAGGAGGAGGAAACACTTAAATCAGGTGAAGTCCTCTGAAAGGTGTCCTGCCAGGCTCTTTGCCCTTCCAAGAAGACTTTCATTTTCTATGAGATCTTTCTGGATTTTTAATCTCAAAATATCTCCAATTACCCTTGGACTATAGCCTTGGCCCATGACTCAGTTAAATATTGACTACACAACTCTTAACTACTTGAAGTGTTTCATTATACCTATTTCACTGTATGCATATCGATGGACTCCTGCTTAATAGTCCTTGCCACAGTATCTCACAAATATTTCTCCTTACCTCGATGTAAGGAGTTTTGCATGTGCCATCAAACACTCTTACTTCATCAGAGCTTGGATTTTAGTTTGTTGCAGAGCAGTAATAGGTAAGTTAATGTTGCTAAGAAAACCACGGGACAATTTCTACCTGTTTTTCTTTTGTTCCATCTGTTCAATTTTATCTTTAGTAATTTCATGATTTTGGTTTCTACTTAGAATTTATCATTTTTTAAAAACTGCCATAAAGCAGTTTGGCTAATTGCTTAATAAAAATATATTTCACAATGGGAAGAAATACCATGATTAAAGGATAACAGTAACTTCCACTAGAAAAGAGATTTTATTTTTCTTGTTAAGAAGTCTAAGAATATTACGCAATTTGTTTACTCTTACATAAATCTATATCTAAATGTCCCAGGTTATCTAAGTAAAGTAACCCTGTATAGGTTTTAGCTGAAGCCATTTTTTCTTAAACTTTTTGTACAGCTACCCAGGTAAATTCCACTGTGGGGCTAAACACTAAATGACTAAACCGGGGGCACGTTAGATATAAAGAACCTTCAAAATTGGACATGTACTAACATAAACCATCATACACAGACCAGAATAAATAAATAGTGCCTTTGCTTTAATCAACCTCCTCACCAGAACATTTCCACAAATACAGTCCTTTGCCTCTACTCCCCTCATACCCACTCCTATGGTTTCATGATTCACTTCCCAAGGTCAGTTCCACAATTCAAATATTTCAATTTGTTTTTCTCTCTCTGCCTCAAATTCAACAGACCTAAAATAAAACCAATTTCAAAACTGAGATGGATGAAATCCTAGGGGACATCCAAATTTGACTTTAATGGCTAAATGAACAGCTTTTATAAAACTTCCAAGAGGGGGTTCTCTAATCTCTCCTTTAACAGCTCCAGTTCTAGGAAACTCTCCTTTTCCCATGGCCATTCTCAGTACCTTGCTTCCAATACCAATTCTCTGTCCAGGTTTTCCCAGCCAGGAAATGATATCCTCTTTCCAGTTTCCAAGCCCCCTTAGATCAGCACCATCTGATTACTCCCCAAACTCTTCATTTCTAATCAAGTATAGGATGAATCAGGCCTAGCATTTTTAATCTGCTCCCTCTCCAAATCCCATAATTCCTAGCACATAATAGGTCGTCAGTAATTAATTGCTGATTAATTGATTGATATTTTAAATCTATCAAGAGCTCAACCTTAGTAAATGAGGGTTTCTTACTCTGAACTTTGTGCTTCATGAGATGTTTTTGACCAAATAGCTAGATGAGAATTATATCATGTTAATCATAAATTAGAAATAAAGCTACAGTTCATTAGTAGATGAAGTGATAATTGTATAGTTTATGCATTATTTAGAGACTCCTGTGGAGAAAAAGTGCTGTATGCAATGGTAAATGACATTTTAGAGACATTTTGGTAAAATCTACACAGTTCACAGCAGAGAGCTCATTCTTTTAAATTTATCATATTTTTCTTATCCTCTACTGTGCAGACCCAGTCTAGCTTTCCTAAAATAAATAAACTATCTGTCCTGTTGACCAGTAATGACAGCATCTTAAAATTTCATTAAAGATGCAAAAGTTGAACCTTTGGCACCCAATTTTGTTTGATTTATTTTTCAGATCACTTCAGTAGATGGATGGAAACAAGACTACTGTATTGTACATTTCTTTACATACCTGAAAACAGAACTATGCCTAAAGATCAATAATGTGTAGTTCAGTAAGGCCCAGATGTCCTTCTGACCCAAGATATAGCATTAAAGAAAAATAACTTACAGATGAGCAAGTCACCAGTTATCAGACCAAGTTTCCAAAAGCTGTGTTGCTGCAGTAAAACCTGCTAAAAACAGGATGACTCATGCTGTTGTTTAGAAGCTGGACTACATAAACCCACTGGAGTAGACTAATTCTCCTCGCTTCTCACGCTCTAGTTATAAACTCATTCAATTCACAGTGTTAAGTTATTTGAGGACTGCTACTTCCCAGAGGATCCAGTGAGGTAGGAACTAATATAAAAAACAAGGAAGATTACTCTCTCCTATTTAAATCTTTAAAACCAATGAACTTCTAAAAGAATTCAAACAAGTACATGTGAGAGCATGTTTATAGCAGCAGTATTCACAATAGCCAAAAGGCGGAAACAGCCCCATTGTCCACCGACAGATAAGTGGATAAACAAATCGTGGCATATACAATGGATTATTATGGAGCCACAGAAGGAGTGAAGTACTGACATGTGCTATAAGGTAGATGAACCTTAAAAACATTATGCTAAGTGAAAGAAGCCAGACACAAAATGTCACATATCACATGGTTCCATTTATAGGAAATCTTCAGAAATAGATAAATCCATAGAGACAGGATGTAGATTGGTGGTTGCCAAGGGCTAAGGGGAGGGGGAAATGGGGAGTGACTGCTTAATGTAAGGAGTTTTATTTTGGAATGATGGAAATGTTCTTGAACTAGGTAGAAATAGTGGTTGTACAACATTGTGATTGTACTAAATGCCACCAAGTTGTTCACTTTAAATAGTTAAAAAAATAGAAACAGTGAACTTAAGCCTTAAAACCACATTCTTACCTTTAGAATACTCTCCATTGTACTTTACACTTACCTTGCACACTATGGATGTCTTTGCTCCAAGCCTAGCAGCTTGGACACACTGGTTGGCACCTTTCCCTCCAAAGCCAATAAAAAACTTATGTCCATGGATGGTTTCTCCGGTTTTTGGCAAACGAGAAGTAAGACTGTCATAATTTAAAAAGAGAAGGGGAAAAAAAAGCACACTGATAACTGCAATAAATTTAAGTTCTTTAGTAGAGAGAGGGAAGGTGATCTGGCGGAGCTCTAAGCAATCAGCACTGCAAGCAGAAGCAGGGCACAATACTTTTTCCTTCAAGATAACGTTCAGTACTTTGCACCACTTTCGAGAATGCATCTGCTCGACAGGATTCCTCTCCCCACTGCCCTGTGCTACCGTAGCTCTACTTCAGATGACAGTCTCTAGTGTCTGTATTGCGTCAGGGTTGTTCACAGTGTCTGTTTTCCATCTTGGGGGATCTCTTAGAGGGAAGTAACTTCATATTCCTCCTCAATGCTTGGCACAGAGCTTCATTCACAGTGGGACTTATATGAGACCAAGTTAATGTGTGTTTCTGTCCAGGTTTACCTGGTCACTTTAAGAAGAAGCAGGAAGGAAACCAGGATTCTGATAATCATGTTTAGGACCTTAGGAGAAGAGAGCAGTTGCAATTCCAGGCACCAAAGAATCTTACTTGTTTCTCTGAGGGTGGAGTAGGAGTGGGGTATTTGGGTAGCAGGTTCAGGTTTTCATCCTAATCCATCCTGTATATTACCCATTTCATGCACTGATTCAAAAAGAGCATCTATTTCAAAAAACGAATTTGGCTTGGCCGGTGTGGCTCAGTGGTTGAGCACCATGCACCAAGAGGTCACTGGTTCGATTCCCAGACTGAGCACATGCCCAGGTTGTGGGCCAAATCCCCAGTGGGGGGCATGCAGGAGGTGGCCACTTGATGTTCTCTCTCATCGATGTTTCTGTCTCTCCCTCTCCCTTCCTCTCTAAAATCAATAAAGAAAAAAATATTTTAAAAAATGAATTTGAAGGAGCTTAGTTTTCCATTTTTACTATACAAAAATCCAAACATAAAACTAGAGAAAATAGTATATTGATTTCCCCTATACCCATCACCCAGATTCAACTATTGTCAACTCAAAGCCAATCTTGTTTCAGTCTATACCTTTGTCAACCTCTCTAAGAGCTAAGGAATTTCACTGACAGGTTATTACTGACGTGTTAGTGCCTAATGAAAATAGTATTACATGAGGCAAAAAGTAAAAGGTTTGCTCCAGTATATGATTTTCAAAACATTAAAGGTGGAAGATGCGAAGAAACAAAGTCTTTGAAGGACAGAAGACTTTAAAATGGAAAAGGAGCCCTGGCTGGTTTGGCTGGTTTGGTTAGAGCGTCGGCCCACAGACCAAAGAGTCGTGGGTTCGATTCCAGTCAAGGGCACATACCTCGGTTGTGGTTCAGTCCCTGGCCCTGGTCGGGGTCACGTGGAGGCAGCCAGTTGATGTGTCTCACACTGATGTTTCTCTCTGTCTCACACTCCCTCCCTCCCACTCTATCTGAAGATAAATGGAAAAAAATATCCTTGGGTGAGGATTTAAAAAAAAATGGAAAAGGAGTTCTGGGTGGAGGGGCAAGTGAAGATGGGCTTGGTGGCATGAGGAGTGGTTGACTGGCCATAAAGAAGTGGGCCAAGGGCCAGATGAAGCAGATGGAGAGATGGTAGGTGTGACCAAAAAGGTTAATTAGCTTTAGGCAGGAAAGAAAAGCCAAGAGAGACGTTCACCATGGTAAGTCGACTGAAAACCTTTGTTTTAGCAGGTTAGAAATTTATGTTCATTTCCCACATAGGCTCTGATCTACCTGAAATCAGTATCTTACCATATTAAGAGTAACAGAACCATGCCAATTCCTACAGGTCACTAACAGCCTGTTTGCAGTGGGATGCCATATGACTGTTAACCAGAGCCTATGATTGTGTCAATAAAGACTAAGTTCGACCTGTGAACCTCCTTCATGTAGTTCTAAAGGTTTCAATAAATTGAGCTAAACTACTCCATTCCCTAGAACTGCACTGTCAAATATGGTTATTTGAGATTCAAGACATTCATCAATAATTTGAAAACATCCCACTTCACTCCTCCCCTTTTCAATTCTATTTTTATCTCTAATTCTAAATGCATTTATAGTACTGATGAAAAAAATATACATCTACAAGGTTCACTTCTGAAAAAGGTACTCAATCAAGAGAAAAATGGTTTTAATGTAATGTTATTATCCTGTCACTTAATTTAGCAATGACAAGTGATGATGAGGTTTCGATTTGCATCAGAAATCTTAAACATTTTAGGATTCTGTTATGAACAGGCAATGATGAGTAATCTGTGTGATTGAGTAACTGCGAATTCTTGGCTTATTGATGCTGCTACAAACAACATTCATAACAACTTTAAAAAGAAAAACTATCCAGCGAGGTTAAAACCAGGCCAAATAATTTAATTAGTAAGACTGTCACTAAACTTATGACTTCCACTATATTTATACTTAGATCTGGGTCACAATCCAGTGGTTTGAATCAAGTGTATTTAGAAAAAAATTTTTTTTTAATCCTCACCTGAGGATTTCTTTTTTCCATTTATCTTCAGACAGAGTGGGAGGGAGGGAGAGAGAGAGAGAGAGAAGGAGAGAGAAATATCGATGTGAGACACATTTACTGGTTGCCTCCCGCATGACCCTGACCAGGGCTGGGGACATGCCCTTTACTGGAATCGAACCCTAGTCTCTTTGGTCTGCAGGCCATCGCTCTAACCGCTGAGCCAAACCGTCCAGGGCTCAAGTGTATTTATTATTAACAACTGCAGAAAATCATGAAAATATATCTCCATATTATTATTGGGATGTATATGTATGTGGCGGAGGAGTGAAATCAGGTACAGCGTGTATGTATTTGATGTGGGAGCAGATGGCTGGGATTTAAACAATGCATATTATCATAAACACTGTACTGATTTAGCCATTAACTGAAATCCTCACTCCTTTGGAATTCTATTTTCTTTTTCTTCTGCATCTTTGCCCTACTCTTATCCCTTTCATCCCTCAACTCTAGACTTTCCCTGCCTGAGGACAGGGACCAAGTCTGTCGAGTTCCACATTTTATCTATAGTGCCTGTAATTTAGTATGGGGTTAACATATTTGCAGACTGAAAAAATCTTTGTGTCTCCCCTTATCTCTCAAAGGTAGCAGAATATGCCATCCAAAATATGCACCTTTGGCATATTGATGATTTGAACTGTAGGCACTTGAGAAACAGCAAATTCAGGGAGAGGCTGTCTCTGAAATCCCTTCTCTGCCTAAAGACGATCCTCCAGAAGAAATCTGATTGCCACAAATCCCCTCCCCGGGAGTTGCATCAGCCAGGGAAGGTTGACTTGTCACAGGAGAAGAGACCGGAAGTTGACACCACACCCAGACAAATTTTGTCACAATCATATCTCCCAAGGGCCCATTCATCTTTTCTAAAAGTCATTTACTCTCCCCTAACAGGTCTACCCCTCTCCCCTTTCCCTATTAAAATGTTATTTAATCCTGAATTTGAAGTCACCTTGGGGAGTTACTCACTTTTTCCTGCGTTTCTCCCATGTATACCTGAAGGATACATGTTGATAAACGTGTTTGTTTTTATCTTGTTAATCTATCTTTTATTATAGGAGTCTCAGTCAAAGAACTCAGAAGGGTAGAGGGAACATTGTTTTTCCTCTCCTACACTCTTTTCTGTGTCTCCTTTGTGTAGTCTCCATTCTTACTTCTGAATTGAGGCTGTGGAGGTGTTGATGAATGGGAAGAAGGAGATGGGCAGGGATGACTGTCAATTGTCTGGCAGTGACAATTCCATGTTTTACCAGACCGTGCCCACTGCATTCCCAATGTTAGCAGCATTCCTCTCCTATAAGCAAGAACTCTAACTAGAATGCATACTGTCATTTCTTCATTAAAGCATTCATTCAAAAAATGTCAAGTCAGTGTTTTCCAATGTACCTCCTATAGGGCAAAATAAACTTGTTGAAGATGAGGTAAAACCTAACCATGATGCAAGTAATATATGAGTTGAAAAGAACATGTCACAGAACAAGGAGATGAATATGATCCAATTCATATTTTTAAAAGGAAAAAAATATATGTATATGGCCTTAGATGATATGTAAATGCATAGACAATGAAATGTTAATGAGTATCCATGAGAGAAGGGTGGGGGTGGGGAGCAAAAGTACATGTTTTACTTTATATACTTATGCACGGAGGTATATGACACAAAAATAGAGTTATGCGTTATGGGAGACCACATGTTAGTACTTCAGAGTCATCTGCCCTCCATGCATCTTTTTCCAGCCACTAGTTTTTCCTTGGCTCTAGCTGGCTTCTGGCAGGTGCAACCTAACAGGCCTTGCCCAGTGCCACTCTCTTTCCACTCCTGGGTTTGTTTCTTTGTTATGGTTCTTCAGGCTGTCCTGCAGGATGAGTGTGGCCAACTTGAACATGTCAAGTATCTTTGTATAGGCTCTTCGCACTCCTCTGCTTCACTTTCCCTGTCCCTTGTTCTTGCTTCCTGGATCTGAGTCCTAAATAGCGTATTTACACTTAAGTTTCTGTCTTATGCTCTGCTTTCTGTTGAACCCACACTAAGACAGCTTTTTCCTTATTTATTTTTTTTATAAAAGTAAATAGAGAGTGGAAAGTAGAGTGGAGAGCAACTATAAAGCTAGTTACAAACAAGCAAAAGCATTTCTGAATTATAAAGCCTAACTTCCTTTAAATTAGGCTTTCCTATTGTTATTTCTTTAATGAAAATCATGAAATTAAGGTCAGGTTCAAGGAAGGATCTGCACAAAGAACCATTCCCTGGATGAAAGCATTACTATGATCTGCCTCAATTCAAACATGAGGTTTAGCAAGGTGCCAAAGACAGACCAATGAAAGTGCTCAAAGAAGAAGAAAAAGCAGTACCAGTAGAAATACACCGTGGTTTACCATTTAAAAATTTTAAATATTGTACATTTCCGAATGAGGGAGAAAACCCAAACAGAGAAAACCAGTCATAAGAAATACACTTAAATTTAAGACATATTTGTAGCTTTAAAAAGGTCACAACAGCCCTGGCCTGTATGGCTCAGCGGTAAGAGCGTCACCCGCAGACCAAAGAGTCCCAGGTTCGATTCCGGCCAAGGGCATGTGCCTCGCTCCCCGGCCCCAGTTGGGGTTGTCCGGTTGGCAGCCAATCGATGTGTCTCTCTCACATTGATGTTTCTCTCTCTCTCTTTCTTCCTCCCTCTCTCCCTCCAGCTCTATCTGAAGATTAATGTAAAAAATATCCTTGGGTGAGGATTAAAAAAAAGTCATGACATTTTAGAGTTGGACAGAAGGAAACATCAATGATTGTTCGTAGATGGCCCCACAGTCTCCTGGGCCATGAGAGGCCCCAGGGTTAGAGCCTGGTTGTGCAGGCAGGAGGCCTGAGCCATTTACTGATGATATTACCTTTGACAGCTTTTCCCTCTTTGAACCAGCTTCTTCTCTTGCAAAACAGGTTTAATAATACTTGTCAACTCCTTAAATGCCTGGGTTTTGTGCTCTGAGTTATTTCACTGACAGGTGTTAGCAGAACAACTTATCATTGCTTTTAACTTCTTGACAATGATGTGCTTGTTACAGATTCTCAGAGATGATTCACAGCAAAGGAAGGAATGACCTGATGAAATAGAGATGAGAAGGGTTTCGACCAAAAAGGTCATACCAATACTGGCTCCAGCCCTGAGGTGGGGAATATGCTGCCTTTTGGCTTTTGCATCCTATCCTTTCTTCTCTGGCTGCAAGCTTCTGACACTGTGCAACTAAAATAAGGATCACACTATTAGTTATGACCTGATTAAAATTCATTATGCTCATTTATTATTCCTACTGCCCGTGCTCTTCAACCATATCTGTTTTTCTCAGCATTTGTATGTTACATTTACAAGGATGAGAGTAATTTCCAGACCAAGTTAGTATCTATTTCTATCTCTGTAAAAAGAACTTAGCCTCCCAACTAAAACTTCACTCTGTGCTTCTTAACCCTAAATTTGCAGACACATATATGATTTATTCAAGGAAATGAAGTATGCATTACGCTTGAAACATTTCTTAATGAATATGATTTCTAGCCGATCTTTTCCTAGCTAACAAGCCTGTGGCTAAAAAGTCATTTTGTCTGAAGATGTAGCTACTCTTGAATTTAGAAAAACAATACTCTAGCCAGAAGTGGTCAGCCTTTCACAGTGTCATATCCTTGACCCGTATTTATCTAAATTTTGCTTATGTAAGAATAACTGTGCTAGGCACTGGGAGAGCCAATAAGAAGAGTGTGTTATGGTCTTCTCCCATGTCTTACATGGCTTACTTCATTCACACATCTGCTCAAATGTTACCTCCTCAGAGAGGCCTTCCCAGCCACCTTACAGGAGATACCCCTTTCTATTTTAATTTCTCTTAAGTATTCATTCATTCATTCTGGCAAGAAACACTAGGTTTCTGGATTAGCCTTTTAATTACTCATAATTCCATTAGTTAGTTCTCTATGTCCTAATCCCGACAGGGTGACATGATTAGAGAAATCTCGAAATAATGAATTTTTGGAGTTTATATGGGACAGCTGACACAGCTGCTGCTCCTCCTTCCCTTTGGGATGGGGATGGGGAAGGAGGGTGGATGGAAGAGGGGAGGGGGAGGGGGAGGGGAGAGGGAGAGAGGGAGAAGAGGACCTACTGACCTTAGTTTTGTAATATAAATAAATCCTCTCAAGGGAGAGGAGGGGAAGGTCTCTAGGTTTACATCCCCTAGAATGTAAATAAATGTGTCCAAGGAGAAGTCTCTAAATCTCTCCAGAGGTCTCTGACTTCTGAGATCTGTCTGCTATTCAAACATTCTTCAATCTAGGTGCTAGCAGTCTGCTCAGAAAGCCCTGATCATGCAGAAATGTGAGAACATTCATGGAGCATTGCTTTTCAACTGTTTTCTTCATAGCAATATCACTATCTAACATCAGAACATTCATTTACTTCTTTCCTCTTTCCCCATCTTCTTTTGGATTAACTGTATTTCATTTCATCTTCACTTTGGTATGTTATTAACTCTACGACTTTTTTTCTATTTTTAGAAGTGACTGTCTAGGGTTTACTATAAGCATCTTTAACTTATCAGCTTATTTTCAAACATGCTATTTTACCTATAAATTAATTTACTTTACAATAGTATTCTTCCATTTTCCCTTCCTAACTTTTGTGCTACTGTTGTCATACATTTTACTTCTATGTAATATAAACCTTACAATACAGTGCTGTTATTATTTATACTGTCAATTGCCTTTTAAAGAAATTAAGAAATGAAGAAAAAGAGTCTTTGTATCCACCCATGTATTTACCATTTCTGGGGCTCTTCATTCCTTTGGGTGGATCCGAGTTTCCACCTAGTATCCTTGTGGTCCCACCTAAAGAACTTCCTTCAATGTTTATGGTAGTGCAAGTTTCTGGTAATAAGTTCTTTCAGCTATTGTTTTTCTGTCTCTATTTCCCCTTCATATTTGAAGGATATAAAATTCTATGTTGACAGTTTATTTTTTAAGCACTTTAAAGATTTTTTATGGCTTGTATTGTTTCTGACAAGAAGTCTGCAATCAATCTTTGTTCCCCTATATGTAATGTGTGTTCTTTTCCTCTGGATGATGTTAAGAGTTTCTATTTATAATTGATTTGCAGGAATTTGATTACAATGTGCTTTGATGTGGTTTACATTACCCTTATCCTGCTTGGGGTTCACTGAAATTCTTATCTAGACATTTATAATTTTCATAAAGTTTGAAAATTTTTCAGCCATTATTTCTTCAAACTTTGTGTCTTTCCCACTCTCTTCTTCTTAGACTCCAATTATACATATGGTAGACCACTGTGCATTTTTGCTCAGTCATCCCCCCACCCCAGCTTCAATTTAGATAGTCTTACTGTCTTCAAGTATACTGATCCTTTCTTCTGTAATGTCTACTCCACTGATAAGCCCATCAAGTGAATCTTTAATTTCAGATATTTTATTTCATTTCTTAAACCTCTATTTGGTTCTTTTTATATATTCCACTTTTCCCCTTACTATATTCATGTTTTTAAATCACTGAGCATATTTTTAATGGCTCTTAAAATTCCTCTTTGCCAATTCCATCACTGTCATTTGTGTCAGTTTTGACTGACTTTTATTTTTCTTGGTTATGATCACATTTTGCTGATTCTTTGCATGACTAATGATTTTTTATTGGATGCTGAATATTGCAAATGTTACATCATCGTGTGTCTTAATTTGTTGTGTTTTCCCCAAAGGGTTGAACTTTGTTTGTTTTTCAGACAGTTAAGTAATTTGAGTATCTGTTTGACTCTTCTGAGGATTGTTTTTGAGATTTGTTAGGGTGAGTTTAGGGTAGCCTTTTCTTTAGGGCAAGTTCATCCTTCTACTAAGTTGTGGATCTTCTGGGATCTTTACTGAATGCTCTCTGGCTGGTTAGAACTTAACACCTCCCATTCCTGTATGATTTCTGGGAAATGATCAGCTTAGAACTTTCCAGTAGTTGCCCGGCTTTGTAGAGTTTCTCTCTACATATTTCCATTTAGTATTTAGTAACAGACTTAAGGGGATTCCTCTGTAGATTTCTGGACTTTTCCCTGAGACGTTCCCATAAATTCTAGCTACCTTAATCTCCCTAAGCTATAAACTCAATTTTCTCAACTCACTGATATTGCCATGATTTCCTTGAGTTCTTCCTCTCCGGGGCTTGGTCAGTAATGTGCCTCCAGGAATCACCTTATTTGTTTCCTTTCTCTTCTGGATAATACAACTATTGTTGAATAGATGAAACAGCTGTTTCATATATTTTTGTTTCATATATGTCCATTTTCTAGTTGTTTATGGTGGGAAGGTAGGTTTGGTTCTAGTTACTTTAACATGGTCAGAAATAAATATTTTTTGAATGAATGGTCTACACTTTATTTTTTATTTATTTTTTCCTTTATTGATTTTAGAGACAGAGGAAGTGAGAGGGAGAGAGAGATAGAAACATCAATGAGAGAGAACATCAACTGGCCGCCTCCTGCATGCCCCCTGCTGGGGATTGGGCCCTCAACCTGGGCATGTGTCCTGACCGGGAATTGAACCGGCGACCTCTTAGTGCATGGGTCGACACTCAACCACTGAGCCACACCAGCCGGACTGAATGGTTTACACTTTAAAAGATACTTATATAGCCTTGGTCAGTTTGGCTCAGCGGTTAGAGTATTGGCCCGCGGACTCAGTTCAGTCCCTGGCCCTGGTCGGGGTTATGTGGGAGGCAACCAATCGATATGTCTCTCTCTCTCACATTGAAGTTTTTTTATCTCTCTTTTTCCCTCCTACTCTATCTGAAGATAAATGGAAATAAAAAATATTCTCGGGTGAGGATTAAAAAAAAAAAAAGATATAGCCCTGGCCAGTTTGGCTGAGCGGTTACAGCGTTGGCCCGCGGTCCAGAGAGACCCGGGTTCGGTTCCTGCTAAGGGCACATAACTCGGTTGCAGTTTGTCCCCGGCCCTGGTTGGGGTCGTGTGGGTGGCAACCACTTGATGTGTTTCTCTCACATCAATGTTTCTCTCTCTCTCTTACTCTCTCCCTTTCGCTCTACCTGAAGATGAATGCAAAAGTGTCCTCAGGTGAGGATTAAAAAAAAAAAAGATATAGGTAGTTGGAATGGCAAGTGCCTATGTGCATAATAAATCATGTGGTGAGGTGAGAGCAGGGCAAAAGTACTGTGTATGACTGTAGCCCAAGGAGAAAAGTAAATCAGTTATTAAACAGAAATGTAGTCAGAATAATGGGGACAAAAAGGGACCAAATCTTTCTTCATTCTTAATAAGTGGGATAGAGAATTGAGTACAGAAGGTGCTAGGAGAGGCGTATAGGTCAACATATTAAAGATATATTTAAAGCCCGAGCCGGTTTGGCTCAGCGGTTAGAGCGTTGGCCTGCGGTTCAGAGAGACCCGGGTTCGGTTCCCGCTAAGGGCATGTACCTCGGTTGCGGTTTGTCCCCGGCCCTGGTTGGTCGTGCGGGTGGCAGCCACTCGATGTGTCCCTTTCACGTCGATGTTTCTCTCTTCCTCTCTCTCCCTCCCACTCTATCTGAACAAAAAATGAAAAAATGTCCTCGGGTGAGGATAAAAAAAAAAAAAAAAGATATATTTAAAAATGAAGATACTATCTAATGTCAATGAATCTTTCTGAATTATATATATCTCCTTATACCCAGGTGAGAAAAGTCCTGAGAAAGAACAGAAACTTGGGACAGGGAGGTACTGAATGAGCTAATTTTGGAACTAGAAGCTGCAAAAAGAGAAGGCAGGAGAAATACATATGTGTATATGGGAATTTATGGAGTAAGGATTGGACAACTATAGGATGGCATGTAAGGTATGTGGGAAAATCAGGATGCAGAAAAAGAGAGCAGAAAGGGAATTGGTAAGACTAAAGCATTTATCAAAGTTCCTGATGAAAAACCTTTATATTCATTTAAGACAAGCAAAGTATGAAGTGACAAATAACTACAAAATCGATATTTTATTTCCTATTTTGTGAATTAATTTTAGTAATGTTTAAATTCCAAAATGACTTCTGTCACCACACTGTAATTATCTAGGCTACTTCTTCCTGCCATCTGCTGGTGTAGGTTAAAGAAATACAAATGGAATTAATTTTATCCTAAGTAAAATATAATTAGAAGGATAAATCAGCATACAAAAATGTATTCTGGAACCAATTATTACAAATTTTAATTTATCTACTATTTTTGGGTTTTGGTGCTTGTGCTTCTTTCGCATTCCCATCATCATGAATATTAAGAACTGATTATATTACATTTGAGCTTCACAATACATTTGTAAGACGTGTTAGCATAGGCCTTATCATCTCTGTTTTAGGGAGAAAGTAAGAATTCAAAACAGTAATAGCTTATCAAAATGCATGTGGCTGTTAGGTGGTTGAGTCTAATTTTAATTGAGCTCTTATGATTCCATTGCTATGATCTTTAAACTATACTATGCTACTTTCTTTAAAAATCAGCTTTCTCTCAATTTTTTAAAATGAGAACTTTTAAGATCTACCTTCTTAGCAACTTTAAAATATGCAACACAGTATTATTAACTATAGCCACCTTGCTGTACAATACATTCCCATGACACTTACTTTGTAACTGGAAGTTATAAAATTGTGCCTTTTAACCCCATTTTACCTATTTTGCCTACCCTCTCACCACTTGTCCCTGGCAACCACCAAATCTGTTCTCTGTGTCAACAATCTTTGTTTTTTGTTTTTTGTTTTTAGATTCCCATATAAGTGAGATCATATGGTATTTGTTTTTCTGTCTGACTTATTTCAGTTAGCATAATGCCCTCAAGGTCCATCCATGGTTGTTGCAAATGGCAAGATTTCCTTCTCTTTTTATGGCTAAAATATATTCCATTGTGTGCGTGCATCACATTTATTTATCTGTCCATCTATCCATCCATTGATGGACACTTAGGTTGTTTTTATAGCTTGGTTATTATAAATACTGCTGCAATGAACACAGGGGTGAAGGTATCTTTTTCAGTTAATGTTTTTGCTTTCTTTGGATAAATACCCAGAGAGGAATTGCTGGATCATATGGTAGTTCTACTTTAATTTTTTGAGGAACTTCCATAATGTTTTTCATACTGGCTGCACCAGTTTACATTCCCACCAACAGTGCACTGGGTTCCCTTTTCTCCACATCCTCACCAATACTAATTATATTTTGTATTTTGATAATCATTCTAACAGGTGTGGCATAATACCACATTGTGGTTTTGATTTGTATTTCCCTGATGATTATTGATGTTGAGCATCTTTTCATGTACCTTTTGGACATCTGTATATCTTCTCTGGAAAAATGTCTGTTTGGATTTTCTACCCATTTTTAAATCAGATTGTTTGCTTTCCTGCTATTGAGCTGTATGGATTCTTTATATATTTTGGATTTTTTTCTCTGTTTTGACTACAGTGTTGGACAGTCAGTAGATATAACAGATAAATATTTAACATTATATTTATTTTTTTATCCTCACCCGAGGACATTTTTTCATTTTTTGTTCAGACAGAGTAGGAGGGAGAGAGAGAGAGAAACATCGACGTGAAAGGGCCACATCAAGTGGCTGCCACCTGCACGACCAACCAGGGCCAGGGACAAACTGCAACCGAGGTACATGCCCTTAGTGAGAACCAAACCCGGGTCTCTCCGGACCGCAGGCCGACGCTCTAACCGCTGAGCCAAACCAGCCAGGGCTATTTAACATTATTAATATGAACATAAATATTAACAAACTCGAGCCCCATACCTCTTGCTAAGTGGCCCCAAGTGTAGCACTAGAAGCAGCCAGCCTTGGTTCACAGCTTGGCTTTGCCTGGGCACCTCCATGCCCAGCACAAGCAGCAGCCATCTGCAGATCACTTTGTAGCTTATGCCTGGTGGCTCTGGGTGGAAAACAGGCAGTGGCTGACTTTGCCCCACAGCCAGCACACCCAGTGGACAGCTTCAGACCATGTCAAAGCACCACCACCCAACCACCTCCACAAGTGACACACTCAAGGAATGGACTCAGTGGATACTAGAGCCCTGCTAAAGTAAGTCTTGCTTGGTGTGGTGGGCCTCTGCACAGCTGATCCTCCAAGGTAGTCAGCGGTCAGTGGGCATAGCCAATCCTTGCAGCTGATCAGCCTGAGTAAATCCCACCCATTGACATGCCAACAACAATCAAGACTCAATTACAACAGAAAGGTGTACATTCCACATGAGGGGTACACCTCGAGGGCCCAGCTGGGGTGATCAGGGAGGCTGTGCCACTGGACCCTACAGGACACCTACTACAACAGGCCACACTATGAAGCCTAGGAGACATACCAACTCTACCTAATATATAGAAACAAACATAGGGAGGCAGCCAAAATGAGGAGACAAAGGTACATGTCCCAAATGAAAGAACAGAACAAAACTCCAGGAAAAGAACTAAATGTAATGGTGATAAGCAATCTAACAGATGCAAAGTTCAAAACACTGGTTATAAGGATGCTCAATGAACTTAGTGAGGACCTCCAGAGCATAAAAAAGGACCAGTCAGAAATGAAGGAGGCACTAACTGAAATAAAGAATAATTTATAGGGAATCAATAGTAGAGTAGGTGAAGCCAAGAAGCAAACCATCGTTGGAATATAAGGAAGCAAAAAACACCCAATCAGAACAACAAAAAGAAAAAAGAATCCCCAAAATGAGGATAGTGTAAGGAGTCTCTGGGATAACTTCAAGCATACCAACATTCTTATCGTGGGGGTGCCAGTGGAGGAGAGAGAGAGCAAGAAATTGAAAATCTATTTGAAAAAATAATGACAGAAAACTTCCCTAACTTGGTGAAGGAAACAGACATACAAGTCCAGGAAGCATAGAGTCCCAAACAAGATGAACCCAAAGAGGCCCACACCAAGACACATCATCATCAAAATGCAAAAGGTTGAAGACAGAAACTCTTAAAAGCAGCAAAAGAAAAGCAGTTGTTTACCTACAAGGGAACTCCCATAAGAATGTCAGCTGATTTCTCAAAAGAAACTTTGCAGGTCAGAAGGGAGTGGCAAGAAATATTCAAAGTGATGAAAAGCAAGGACCTACAACCAAGATTACTCTATCCTGCAAAGCTATCATTTCGAATCGATGGACATATAAAGAGTTTTCCAGATAAGAAAAAGCTAAAGGAGTTCATCACCACCAAACCAGTATTATATGAAATGTTGAAGGGTCTTCTTGAAGAAGATAAAAAATATGAACAATAAAATGGCAATAAATACATATCTATTACCAATTGAATCTACAAACAAAATGAACAAGCAGAACAGAAACAGACTCCTAGATACAGAGAACTTTATGTTGGCTGCCAGATGGGAGGGGGGTTGGGGGATAGGTGAAACAGGTGAAGGAATTAAGAAGTAGAAATTGGTTGTTAGATTGTGGAACCTCAAAGGGAAGGGGGCAGGGAGGGTGGGAAGAGATAATCCAAAGAACTTCTATGCATATATGTATAACCAATGGACACAGACAATAGTGTGGGGAAGGCAGGAGGGGGGTGAGAACAGGGAGGGGGGGTCAATGGGGGAAAAAGGGGGGACATCTGTAATACTTTCAACAGTAAAGTTAAGCCCCTCCCAATAAAATAAATAAATAAGTAGTAACAAACTCTATATTAAAAATGATCTATATAGTTCATTCCATTTCCTCTATTTCTTTTGGCTGTGACACTAAGTGATGTTACAGGGGAGAGAGTGGCAGCCTCCACTACAATGTCAAAATAGATTAGTGTTCATTCTTAAAATCTTATTAGTATTTCAAATCTCTTTTCATATCTGATTTCCTATGCCTGCGAAGTTCTTTCCCTGCTTCTGTGCTGAGCTTATTCACATGCATCCTTTACAGTTTAACTCAGATGTTACCTCCTCTAGGAGTTCTAATGTAATAGTGTGGGTTGGTTGCCCTGCCTCTGTGTTCTAGCAATCTATGCATGTTTCTCTCATAGCATGTATCACATTCACTTCTGCATCACTATGGCCAGGGACTGTGCCTATATACATCATGTGTCCAATAAACACTTGTTAAGATACATAATACATTAATTGTGCCAGATACCATTTCTTGAGTGTTTATCATAAGATAAATACTGCACTAAGCACTTTGTGACCACTAAATCACTTAATCCTTACAATAACCCAGTGAAAAAGTTATTATTTCAATCACCATTTCACAGATAAGGAGAATGAGAATCAGATTAAAAAAACATACCCAAGTTCACTTAGTAAAGATGGCAGAGCCAGGATTCAAACCAAGGCTGGCCTGACTTCACAAACGTCCTTAAAGCCGCTTGGACCTATCTCTATTTCACGTTTTTATAATTTCTTGTGTAATTTCTGGTAGTCAAGCTTCTGAAGAAGACTAGAGTTTTGCAAGCTGAACCAAGATGCTAAGATGGAAAGACCAAATAAGGTGCTCCTTTCCCTCGAGTTCAGAAGGAATTAACACAATGTTCTCAAATTTAACTTTTCTTCTGAAACCCTTGGGCTCACTACTCTGTGTAAATTACAATTTAATAGAAGAGAAAATGTAATTTCATGTGAAATATGAATATAGTTAACTTTTAAGCTTAATATTCTTTGGTATTCCACAAAAAGTGCAATGACTTCCTTGTACTCTACAACCTTTGTGAGTTTGATAAACAGTATTTTAAAGAGTAGTTTATTGTAAAATAACATGTTTGAAATGAATCCAAATACATCAGAACTCACATTAAATGTGAATGGATTACAATTCTCCAGATAAAAAACAAACAAACAAAAAATTATAGCCAAAAAAGAAATAGAACAAACCAACAAAAATCCAGCTAGGTGTTTTTTATAAGACATATACTTAAAACATAAGAATAAAGAAAGTTTAAAATAAAAAGATGGGAAACATTATATCTGGCAAATATCAACTAAAATAAATCCAGATAGCTTCATCAATGTCATCCAAAGTAAAGCTTAGAGTGCAAAGAGATAAAGACAATCACTAAGTTTAACCAAAAGATTAAATTGAACAGCAAAAGGTTCTAATTCTAACACACACACACACACACACACACACACACACACACACGAGAATTGACAAATTTACCATCATGGTTGTAATTTTAACACAATTCCTTAAGTAACTGACAGATCAATCAGACAAAAAGTCATGCTAGCCTAATGAACATATATAAAACATCATGGGCTAACACCTATTAAATAATAATTTTTCTAATGTATACACTGAACATTTACAAAAACCAACCAGGTACTAGGCTATAAATAAAGTCTCTTTAACTTTCAAAGAACAGTCTGTTTAGAAAATATTTTCTGACCCTAACAGGTTAAGTTAGAAGTTAATAATAAAAAGATAAATTAAAAAGCTCCATACGTAAAGAGATTTAAAAAAATGCTTCTAAATACTGATGGATCAGAGAAGACATAATAATATTAGTTAAGAAGTAGTGAAAACTGAATTTCAGTTTTATGTCCCACATATGAGTGAAATCATATGGTTCTTAGCTTTTTCTGGCTTATTTAACTTAGTATAATATTCTCAAGTCCATCCATGTTATCGCAAATGGCAGTATTTAGAAAACTGAAACTCAGAGACACAGACAACAGTATGGTGATTTCCACAGGGAAGGGGGTGGAGGGGTGGTAGAAGGGAAAGGGGGCCAAATATATGGTGACGGAAGATGATCTGACTATGGGTGGTGGGTACACAATGCAATATACAGATCATGTATCATAGTAATGTACACTTGATTCCTATATTATATTGGAATATATATAATATATATATATATAAAATATATTCCTAAATTATATATTATTTATTGGGTTGACCCTATTAACCAAGGTCAACCCAATAAATTAAAAAACACACAGTAGTGAAAACTAAATAATAATAGTGGTACCCCCCTACCCCCAAAAGCTTGAAGTATAGAATTCTTTTGTTCTATAAGATGAGATTCTTTCCAAGAATTCCACTTTCTAGGTCTTGACAATTTGGGAAAGCTGTTAGCATCAGGGTTTGCTCATAAAGGACCAGAAAACGAATGCTTGATTCATGCCCATTTTAATTAACAGGTGTTTTCAACTATTTTATCCCCTAAATATTTCCTTAAGCTTCTTCCTCTTCTTTATCCCCATCGCTACTGTCCTAGTTCAGGCCTTTGTCATCTCTTGTGAAGACTATTGCTTTCCTTTTCTAATGGGTGTCCCTGTCTTCAAGAATGCCTTTGATACCTTCAAAACATTGCCTTCTTTTACATCTGCCTTGGGCACGGAGTGAACTATGTGAAATACAAATCTGACCACATCATTCCTGTACTTTTTGAGTCCATCACTGGCTCCCAGGGCCTACAGAATAAAACCCAAGCATGGCTAATAAGGGCCTTCATCAACACCTCACATCTGATGGCTACAGACCCAGTAGCTGCTGTCCCTGGCATACCCCGTGCATACCCACATCTCTGACTCCCTCCTCTTTTTATTACTGGGCTAGCACCTGCTTATTTTTCAAGACCCAGGAGGCACTTCATCCAGGAGCTTTTTCCTGTGTTCGCACAAAACCTGCAAGTACTTACAACATCATACTACAATGATCTATTTTTCTGTCTGCCTTCTTCCTTGGACTGTAAGTTCCTCAAGAACAATGACCATGTTTTACTAATTGTAGTATCCTAGAACTTGGTGCAGAGCCAGTATTTCAATATTACATACAAGTAATCAAAATATTGGAGCAACTTTCATCACAAAGCCCTCCCTACCTTGCTCTCCCAAAAATATAGACACTAGGGCACAAAGAGCTGGCAAAGGAATGGATTATAAAGGGACTGCTTAGTAATACCACACAGTACGTGCTGTTTGTCATATGTAATTTCCTTTTGAAGGGACCAAAATGAGCAAATTTCCTATGAGCGATTTGTTTTGATATTAGGGAATTCAGTCAACAGAAACATGTTTAACAAAATACTATGTTAAATATTGATTGGTAACCGATAAGCAACTTGCAAGATCACTTTAAGGGGCAGAAAGAATAATAAAGACTATTATATTCCTCTAATATTGGGAAAGCACAATATTTTTTGGACCAATATTCCTTTGGCTTTTGCATTCCTGAAATTATGACTGCAAAAATTTTTTATGTTCTAAATATGACAAGTCAAGAAGCTTCTGGTGTAACACAGGTTAGAGAGTAACTGTATTTATTTATTTATTTATTTATTTATTTATTTATTTATCCTCACCTGAGGACATTTTTTCATTTTTTTGTTCAGATAGAGTGGGAGGGAGAGAGAGGAAGAGAGAGAGAAACATTGACGTGAAAGGGACACATCGAGTGGCTGCCACCCACACGACCAACCAGGGCCGGGGACAAACTGCAACCGAAGTACATGCTCTTAGCGGGAACCGAACCCGGGTCTCTCTGGACCGCAGGCCGACGCTCTAACCGCTGAGCCAAACTGGCCAGGGCTAGAGAGTAACTGTAACACGTCAAACACATTCTAGGTGCAGTATAAAATTTTGGCTGATTTAAAAAAAATTAATTTTATAGTAATGTAGGTCCAATGTTTCATCCACTTTGGATCTAAAAGCTTCTAAATTCACTTATTCCACTATCCAATTAAAATCTTTTGAGAACTAAGCAATCATTTCCTGACTTGCCAAGAATTAAATCTGGGTGCTTGGCTGAACATGAGCCTTATCTCTCAAGCCATCACTTTTAATTGGAACATGTAAAGGGATAACATAGGGTTTTAGTTGACATCATAGTCTATTGCCATGGAAATGTAAACATGGGTTTGTATTAGACTTGTCTCAAAGCAAGTTTTAGTGGTACAGAGAGACTGGGAGACAGAAGATAAATTATGTAAAAAATGTATCCTCTAAATGTTGGAGTGCCCTAGAAGCTTGGACCCTCAGTGATCTCATCTTGCCTCAAGGCTTTAAATACCATCTATACACCGACAACTCTCAAATTTATATCTTCAGCTGGACCTCTCCTCTAAAATATGAACTCATATTTTTGTCTTATTGACTGCTTCAGTTGGTCTAACAGGCACCTCAAATCTCACAAGTCCACCCTAAGCTCCTGATATTGCCCTCTTCCTACCCAACTTGCTCTGCTCTAAATCTTCTGTATCTCAGCAAAGGTAACCTCCCCTTCCGCTTGCAGAGGCCATAGAACTTGGAGTAATCCTTGACCTATCTTGTACTACTCAGCAAATCCTGTCAGCTCTACATTCAAAATACAATCAAAAGATGCCCACTTTCCCTACTTACACTGCTTTCAAGCTACCATCAATCTTCTTGCCTAGATTATTGTGACTGACTCTGGTCTCCCTGCTTCTGCCCATGCCTTGCTTCAATCAATTCTCACATAGCTCCCAGAGTGATTATTTAAAATGTATGTCAGGCCCTGGCTGGTTTGGCTCAGTGGTTGGACTGTTGGCCTACGGACCAGAGAGTCCCACGTTCGGTTCCTGCTAGGGGCACATACCAAATAAAATAAAATAAAATAAAATAAAAGGTATGTCATATTATGTCACTCCTCTGCTCAAATTCGCCAGGGGATTTTCATCTAATTCAGGGTATGACCCAACGTCTTTGAATCAATTTTTTTCTTCAGCCACACTGAACTCCTTGTTGTTCACTGATCGTAAGAGGTATGGTCCCACGTCAGGGCCTTTGCATATGGGAGCTCCAGATATCTGTATGGTTTGCTTCCTTTCCTCCTTTAGATCTTTACTCAAAATCAACTTCAGTGAGGCTTTTTCTGGCCAATGATCTAAAATGACTACTCCCACCCCCCTTTTCTGCTTTATTTTCCTCCTTAGTATTTATCTAACATACTATATATTTTACTTATTTCTACTGATACTGTCTTTTCCATTAGGATGTAAGTCCCATGAGGCAGGGATTTTTGGCTATTTTTCATTGCTATATCCTTTGCACCTAGGAAAGTGCCTGGCACATAGTATAAAATCAATAAATATTTGTTGAATGAATAATTGAAAAAATGTGTAATACATGTCATAAGAAATAAAGATTATTAGTGAAAGCATGATTAACCAAGGCCTGTAAGCCTAATGTCTAAAAAAGTTCATTTGTTATTTGTTTTTCATGGTAACCTGTCTCTGGAGGAATTGACCTAATTTTCCATAAGAACAGGCTTGATTTATTTAACTTCACAGATGAATGTTCAAGAAGGAAGAGAATAATGATAAATACAGGTATGTATTAAATAATGTCCACTCTTTGCCATGTTAGATGAGCTAATGATTTTTAAAAATTATTAGTACAGAGCTTACTATTCATAGAGGACTAAAATTAGAAATGAATAAAAAAAGTAGCTCATTGATTGAATTAGTAGTGTCTGGCACACAGTAATGTAATATATGAAGTGAGTTGGACTTGGATGTCATCCAAGAGGGCTTAGTTACTGAAGTAGTTTTATTTCTAGTGATTCTGCAATATAGGCATGGGTGTCCAGACTGGTTACAGTTAAACTTAGAAATAAATAAGGAATAGTAATGAAGATACTATCTTTAGACTGGAAAATTTTAAGTCCTTAGTTATTATTCCTTATCAGCTTACAAAGTAAACAGTTAATGAATGTACAGACTACAAGCTCTCAAATTAACTGTAGATGAAAAGGGCAATAAATCCTAGACAGAGTTAGAGGTAGAACGGTATAATGGAAAGATAAAGGTTGGGAAACCTGAATTCCAGCTTTCAGTATGCCACTAATTGACTGTGTGATCTGGGGTGAGTTATTCAACCTCTCTTAGTTACCTCATCTGTAAAATGTGGATGATGGACTGATAGGCTTCAATGATCCTCTAAGTATTATAAACCTTTTGACTTTAAACTTAACCACGGTGGTAGGCAGAGTAATGCCCCTCCCATCCTTCACCCTGCCCCAAAGATGTCCACATCCTAATCCCTGGAATTTATGTATATGTTATGTTACATGGCAAGGAGTAATTAAGATTGCTAATAAGATACCTTGAAATAAGGAGATTATCCTGAATTATCTGTTTGGGCCCAATATAATCACAAGGGTTCTGAAAACGTAGAAGAGGGAGGTAGAATCTTAGTGTCAGAGTGACGACATATGAGAAAGACTTGACTGACCAATTGCTGGCTTTGAAGATGGAGGAAGGGGCCATGAGTCAAGGAATGTGGGCAGCCTCTAGAAGTTGGAAAAGGTAAGAAAAACATTTCCCCTAGAGCCTTCAAAAAGGAACACAGTCCTATAGACACCTTGATTTTAAATCCAGTGAGATCTGTCAGAATGCTGACCTCTACAACTATATTACATTTGTATTGTTTAAGCCATTAAGTTTGTGATAATTTGTTACAGCAGCAATAGGAAATTAATACAATCATGATATGTATCATAAGTAGCAAAGCTGGACTCAAGTTTATCACAGTTTCAGGGCTTTATCTAAAAATACTATATTCAGCCCTGGCCGGTTTGGCTCAGCGGTTAGAGCGTTGGCCTGCGGTCCAGAGAGACCCGGGTTCGGTTCCCGCTAGGGGCATGTACCTCGGTTGCAGTTTGTCCCCGGCCCTGGTTGGTCGTGCAGGTGGCAGCCACTCGATGTGTCCCTTTCACATCGATGTTTCTCTCTCTCTCTTCCTCTCTCTCCCTCCCACTCTATCTGAACAAAAAATGAAAAAATGTCCTTGGGTGAGGATTAAAAAAAAACAAACAAACTATATTCAGGTATTTTGTAAATATCTTCAAAGGTAGAAGTAGTCAGATACCATCAGAAGTTTGTATAAAAGTCATGGGAGAGAGTCTATAGGGGACACATTACAGAAGTGATCCACAGTGTAAGACAGTCTACTTATCTATAAACTGAAGGGCTAGGATAAATAATTTCTAAATTCCTCTAGCTCTGAAATGAGGTTTAAATATCCTCATTTAAAATTTAGCTAGATGGATTTTCTAAGGAATAAATTATTTTAGATGTCTGAAGGTTTACTGAAGGTTTATTCCTTTAGGTGACAAACTTTCAATATATTTGGTGGAACTATTTCTGAAAAGAAACGTATGCCCTATTTTTTATATAAAATTTAATGGGTACCATATTATCTTTTCTTGAAAAGAGTCATATTACTAACATCAATTACTATAGTGGGCTGTAAGACAATGATGCTCTAAAAAGCAGTCAGCAAACTATAACCTGAAGGCTGTTTTTGCAAGGCTTGGGAGATAGCAATAGTTTTTACATTTTGAAAGAGTTGTTTAAAAAAAAAAAATAGACCCTAAATATTTACTATCTGGCCCTTTACAGAAAGGTTTGCTGACTCTTGCTCTACAAAAAGATGTGTAGGCCTCTTCACAGCTAGACTGAATTCTATGCTGCCAAGGCAGCTCAAATATTCGTGGAAAAACAAAGGCTACTGGCATTTAAAACTCTTTTGTGGCTTGTTACACTCTCCCATTCACTTTCAGGTTTTGGGCAATCACTATATCTGTCCCTAGCAGTCTCTCCCCTTTCTACTCTCCACTTTTCTAATTTCCGCCTGGATATTTGAGCTTATAAACATTTTAAGTTACAGAAGATGAAATTGGTTATGTGAAGACCGTAGAACTATTTTCCAGGTAAAACACAAGTGGTTTGGTGCAGGGATTTCGTGACTTATTTTGATTGTCCCAAGGCCTTTTTATTTATTTCTGGGTTCTCTGCCATCCTTTGGAAAAGCAAGGTTGCAGGGCAGATGAGGTCTTATTGTAGTATGCCTGATTATTGTTTATTATTATAATATAAAAATAGTATTATACTGAAAAGCTATTCACCAAAATATTAAACTGAAGCAATCTGGGTGGTAGGATTTTCTTGGAATATCTGTGTGTGTGTATTTTTTAAAATGGATACTACTTGTATAATCAGAAAAGCCACTTAAAAAAAAAGATAAATTGAAAGGATCTCCCCATCTAATCTCACCAACTTAATTATTTTCACTTAGCATATTTTCTTTCATTATTTGATCACTTTTAAACATGGTTGTAAATACTGTTTGTCAGTTTTTATTTTGACTCACACTTGGGTTGCCACAGGTAATCCACGGTTGCCCTAATACTGTAAAATAAGTTGTAAATATGAACTACTGCAAGGATGCCAACAATCAGTATGGTGAAAGGTAACTGACTGAATGCCTTTTGACCTCTGCTCCACTCATTTTATACAAGTTCAGATGAAGAATGCCCAACCTGGATAGAGTTCCAGGCCACAAAACCCTTTACTTCATTTAGTCCTCACAGCCACGCAGTGAAGGCAGGCACATCACATTTTTGGGGGTAAAATGGCTTGGCCAAACTCACTCGGTTAGTCAGGGGACAGGCTCAGCAGCCTGGTCAAGAAAACAGGAGCAAGGCTTTTGGAAGCGCTTCTAGTACCATTAGAGCCTTCACTACACCCTGGCCTTTATGTTCCCTCACCTGACAAACCTATCCTACCTCCTGCACCCCATCAAGGTACAGTGCGGACGGAGGAAACCTGTAGCTCATACCAAAAGCCAACACTCTCCATCCTCAAAGCCCCAGTGCCACCAGAGCCAAGAGCACACAGTCCGCTCCCTCCCGCAAGCCGGACTCTGCGAACCGGTCCCAGACTAACCTGACCAGGTCGGTCATGCAGGAGCCCACCACTACCACCGCCGCCACCTCCTCCTGCCATTGCCGCCCGGGCTCCCCAGACGCGGCCATTGCTCAAAGGAGATGCTCTCCAACCTGGAAGCTGCCCTTTACCCTTTGGTCGACCCCGTAACCAGAGACGCCGCTCCCCAACTACCCGGGCCTCACAGACGCCTACGCGGGTCGCCCACCTGAATGCCCGAAATAACCCCGCCCACCAACTGCTCCCAGTTCTTCCAGGAATTGTCTCCCTGCACCGCCTCCCGTATAAGGCCCTTCTGATAGTTCCAGACTCCAAGTTGCTCGCCACGCACGAGGAAAGCGCGGAAGAAGGAACTTTCAGGCACTACGCAGACGCCTTTCCGAGCGCCCGGCTTGGTGCGGCCCGAAGCGCGCACGCCGCCCGACTGGGCCGCAGACGGGGCGGGGCGGGCGGACGTCCGGGGGCGCGCACGCATCGGCCTGCGGTGCGCGCGCAGGTCGGTGCGTCGGTCGGGGGCGCGCTCGGGTAACCTGTACCCCACGTAGTCGCCGGTTACCGAACGGACTAAGTTCCAGGTACCTAGTCTGGGGCTGGTGTGGGGAGGTTGGATCCCGAGTCGCACAGGTGGTGCTGAGGACCGTGGTTTAAATATGCCCAGAGCTCGCTTTCCCTTCCTCTAGAGAAGGCCCCCATGCCAAAGATGCTCTGCTCATTCCCATCACGCTGGTCTCCTCAAGAATGAGACCCCAAGGCCAGGCGTTACTCTTTCTCCTTATCTAGTCCGTCCCCGGTCCCTCATTAACCTGACTTCCTCCTTCCCGCTTGATGAGGGGATCATAAAATTTGGCAGAGTGCCCCTTTTAAATGTCTCCTAGAGTGGGGTGGTCATTCTTTGGGTCGGAGCCGTGTTGTTTTTCTTGAGTGCTGCACCTTGGATAAATTACTTCCCTAGTGTAACTTCCCTCGTGCGCTGTATGACGTTGACGTGACGCAGCTGGACGCTACCTCTTTCCGTTCCATGACGTCAGCAGGGCACATGTTTCCGTGTATGTCATCCTATCTTAAATGCACGAAACTGGAGGACGCTTTAGACGTCTTTGTATTCCCCAGGTGGCCGATCAAAGGACCTTATGTGACCTTAGCTTGAGGCAGCAGACACCTGTAAAAATTGTATTTCTGCATTTTCCTTCTGTAATATGTCAAAATCAGGAAATACAAATTGCCTAACTAGCATTCAAGGGAGGCTGGCCACCATAAATTTTTGCCTGTCTGCGATCTATTAACAGTGCTGAGATGTGTAAAAGCTACTGCTGGGGGATGATCCCCCCCAGCCATGCCCCTGGCTCAAAAGGACTGCACCAAAGGAACTATATTTTGTGACCTCTGATTTTGGAGTATTTTTCCCCTCTCTTTTAGAGAAGTCATAGCACCTCATGGTTGAAACAGATTTTAACACTGCATGAAACCTTGAACTGTCAAAAAATAGTATTTTGGCTGTTCTGGAAACAAAGACAAATTCATTCCTTCAGGTGTCATTCTAAGGTCATGACAGTTGCTGAAATGGAGTGGGTTGTTGTCACCATAAGTATAGTTTGGCTTTTGGAACAGGTTTGTTCTTTTTAGCATTTGACTAGTGTGATAAGTCAGACCAATTTCAGCAGTAGGCCAGCAGTAGTCTAAATTGTTTCTAGTTGTAAAGCAACCATGAGTGTAAATTTATGCCATTTTGTCCAAATTTTACAAGATGTATACATACTTAAAAATTCACTTTGATGCTTTCCTCTGGTGATTAAAGTCATGTTTATTTGAGAGGAAAATGAGAATAGTGGACTTTGAGGGAGATCTGGATGTGAGTTCTGATCTTTCTGTTTCCAGGTTGGTGACTTTGAACAAGTTAGTCTTGCTGAGTATTAGTTTTCTTATCTGTGAAGTGGAAACTACTGTTAATCAGACTGGGACAGGGTTGTTCAGGGGAAGTAAATGAAATTACAGATATAAGTGGGTAATACAGCACTTGATACTGAGTAGATGTTCAGAATGTTCTCTTTTTTCATAAAAATGAGAGATAAAAAATTATAATAGATATTTCTCATAATTAAGATTATGGGAAAAACAAAGAAGAATAATTTTTTAATGTAGGTGAGATCCTTCCCCCCCCCAGATAAGTATTTTTGTATTTGCATATGATCTAGATAGTCATCCTTTCAAGAATTGTGACATCAGTGGCTAGAAAGAAAGATGCAAATATTGCAGAATAGAAAAAGTAGGCTTCAAAATGATAATATGGATTAGTATACTTTTCAAAGACATTATAAAAGTTATCTGTATCATCTGTAAAGTGGGAATTCCTACTGCCCAGGGTTGTGAAGATCAACTGCAATAATGTATATGGAAGCTCTTTGTAAGTGATAAAGTATTTTAAAAATGCACATGATTTTTTAAAAACTTTATTTTATTTTATTTTTTTAGAGAAAGAGGAAGGGAGAGGGAGAGAGAGATAGAAACATCGATGAAAGAGAACATTGAGTGGCCACCTCCTGCATTACCCCCACTGGGGATCAGACCGACAACTTGGGCATGTGCCCTGACTGGGAATCGAACCAGTGACCTCTTGGTGCATGGGTTGATGCTCAATCACTGAGCCACATTGGCCGGGCATAACGCACATGATTGATAATAACACGCATTAGATGTTTATTCTTACTTTGTGATGACACATTGGATGGTGGAAGGAGGTCATCTGTTAAGTGGTTGCAAGAGGAGCTTGTTTTATATTTGCAGAAAGGATGATTTGGGTCCTGACTCAAAGATACTTCTGGGTGTCATTACCCAAAAGGTCACAGTATTATTATTTTTCGAAAGATCAGCACAGTTCTTTCCTTTATTACTTCTGAAATGATTCAAACAGGTTCTAGTTTTCAACATTTATTTTAGCAGGGACATGTAAGTCCTCATATGCTATAATATATGGAAACTAGAAGCAGAACATCATTTACTTGTAATTTGTGAGAAATTAATTGCTTTTGATGTCGGATTATCCTTTCAGATTGAGGAAGAAAATGATCATTGAAGTTGACTTATTCACCTCTGAAAGTAGAGGCTTTCATTTAGAAATCTATTAAGAGGGATTCATGTACTCCCTTCCTCAACCCTGTGGGTTTTCAAGTAGTTTAGA
This sequence comes from Tadarida brasiliensis, assembly GCA_030848825.1. Lineage (NCBI taxonomy): Eukaryota > Metazoa > Chordata > Mammalia > Chiroptera > Molossidae > Tadarida > Tadarida brasiliensis. The sequence goes on along the minus strand of CM061270.1, from coordinate 61,895,662 downwards.
TATGATTTATTGGTTTTACTTTTGTATTTTCAAGTTTGAGAGCTTCTTATTGCCTTACAATCAAAGATTTTTGGATCCATGTTAGTTTGTGTTGCTGAATATCTGGGTAGGTGTGAGTTTTCATGATTTAACTCTTAAGTAGATTTTTGTTACATCTATTCCTCAGATATGCTATCATCTGCCAAATTTTTGAGGGTGTATCATCTTCTTTGCATACCTAAATATTTCTCTAGCTTTTGTTTCCTTATTCATTTATTTATTTAAAAATGTTTATTGGGGCCCTGGCCAGTTTGGTTCAGCGGTTAGAATGTCAACCCAAGGACCTAAGGGTCATGGGTTTGATTCACAGTCAAGGGCACATACCTGGGTTGTGGGTTCAATCCCTGGTCCCTGGTCTGGGTCATGCAGGAGGCGACCAATCCTTGTGTCTCTCTCACGTGGATGTTTCTCTCTCTCTCCCCCCTCCCTCTCCCTCCCACCCTATCTAAAAATCAATGGAAAAATATCCTCAGGTGAGGATTAACAACAACAACAAAAGTATTTATTAGATGTTTCATCTGTGATCTCTTGATCACTAAGCAGGTGGTTATAATACACTGTGCAGAAACAGTTAGGAAGAGAAGTATATCAGAAGAAAATAATTTTTAGCAAGTAACAATTGCAAGCAGATTATGCTTGTTCTAGGTTTCTATACAGTATTACCAGCCAAGTTCTTACTCACAGAGGGAGGATTCCTAACCTAGTGTTATGTAGGTTTTGTGTGTTAGAGTATTGTCAGCGAAGGCTTCTTAAGGCCTCAGCTAAAGTAGAACCTGCCAGTTGTGAGACAGAGTGGGACAGCTTTAAGTGGAGTGTGGCAGTGTATTTGGGAAGGAGGAGGAAATTGGATTTCAAGGGATGCCTCTGTTCCTGAAAAGCAGTGGTGTAGTCTATGTCCTAAGTAGGTGAGCAGCAGGGAGATGGTTTCATTGGGAGAGGCTGCTTAAGACAGGAAATGATATTCATTCATGCAAGAGAAACTTCTGTGTGCTGTGCCAGTTTTCATGAAGCTTGTTATATGTAGTTCTTTTGGATACTCTGATCACCATTCTTTCCTTCTGCTTTCAGTGGTGATTTTCAAGTCAAGTTAAAATGTCCCCAGAAGTGGCCTTGAACCGAATTTCTCCAATGCTCTCCCCATTCATATCTAGTGTGGTCCGCAATGGAAAAGTGGGACTGGATGCTACAAACTGTTTGAGGATAACTGACTTGAAATCTGGGTATGTAACAGAACCAATCCAACCTTTACCTAATGAAAAGCCTTTTTTGCCAGACTAAGTATTGGCCACAGCAATTCATCAAGTCATGATCTCATCACATGTTGATTCAGTTGGTTTTGTCCAGTTCTTGACATTTTAGTTTGAAGTTTTTTTTTTTATTTGTTTTGTGGGCCATTGCTTCATGTCTTTTTGGGGGCATATATCTTTGCTAACAGAGTGCCATGTCGTGTTTCGCAAGTGTACTTTTCATTCACTGACTTGTTTTCTAGTTATGTCTTCTGTAATCCAGTATGTATTAATAAGAGTTGGGTTTTGAGATTCTGAATTTGACGTCGTTTGATAATCTCTCCTAATAGGAAAATTTTAATAGCTAGATCAAATGAGTAATTTTTTATAATGGGATTGAAATGTTAAGATCTCATGCCTACAGAAGTTGCATTAAAAAACAACAACTCAGCCCTAGCCAGTTTGGCTCAGTGGTAAAGCATCAGCCCGTGGACCAAAGAGTTGCGGGTTTGATTCCGGCCAAGGGCACGTACCTCGGCTGTGGTTCATCCCCCGCCCTGGTCAGGGTCATGTGGGAGGCAACCAGTCGATGTGTCGTGTTCCTCTCACATCGATGTTTCTCTCTCCCCACCCCCTACTCTATCTGAAGATATTTGAGAAAATATCCTCGGGTGAGGATTAAAAAAACAAACAAAAAACTCAACTTTTTATTTTGAAATAAATTTAGATTTACAGAAAATTTACACAAATTTTACAGAAAATTTAATTGTTACAATACTGTTAATTTTTCCACAAGCCTTATTTGAATTTTGCCAGTTTTCCCATTAATGTCCTTTTTTGGTCCAGGATCTCCAGTGTATAAATTGTCAAGTCTTCTTAGTCTTCCCAACCTGTGACAGTTCCTGTCTTTCTTTGTCTTTCACAATTTTAAAGATAGCACTGGTTAGTTATTTTGTAAAATGTCACTCAGTAAGGGTTCGTCTAATGTCTTGTCTTTATTAGAGTGAGAAATGCATCATTTTCCAAGAATACTACAGAAGTGACGTTGTAGCATTTTCTGTGCATCACATCAGGGAGTACATTATGTCTTGTTACTCATATGCTAACTTTTACCGCTTGATTGAGATTGTGTATTCCAGGTTTCTTCACTATAGAGTTAAGTGATTTTCCCTTTGTAATTAATAAGTATCTTGTGGGGTGATGCTTTGAGACTGTATAGATGTTCTGTTTCTCATCATACTTAAGTCCATTGATTTCAGCATCTACTGATGGTTCTTGCCTGCAAATATTATTACTTTGGTGCTTATCTAAGTGATTTTTCTGTTGCCCTTATTCCTTCCACATGTATTAATTTCAATTCTATTTTAAAGAAGTGCTATCACATCTCCCCCAATTATTTATTTATTCAGTTATTTATTTATATCAGTATGGATTTTAAATATTTATTTTATCCTATCCTATGGGTTATAAGCCAAATCCTGTCTTTATTTATTTTATTGCTCCATTGTTCTAGCCATAATCATCAGGAGCTCTGTCAAGTCACCTTTTGTGTCCTTTTGACATATCTTCATCATTTTTTGAGCACTTTCTTATTGGAATTGTTACATTCTTGATTCTCTGTAGCTTTTCTTTTTGGTCTCTTTTTGCCTTGTACAAATCTTGCTATTTTTTTGACTAAGCTAAAGAACTCGATATAAGGATACAGATTTACAATTCTTTTTTTTTTTAATCCTCACCGAGCACATTTTTGCATTCATCCCCAGATAGAGCGGGAGGGAGAGAGGGAGAAAGAGAGAGAGAGAAACATCAGTGTGAGAGAGACACATCCACTGGTTGCCACCCACACGACCCCAACCGGGGCTGGGGACAAACTGCAACTGAGGTACGTGCCCTTAGCGGGAACCGAACCCAGGACTCTCTGGTCCACAGGCCGACGCTCTAACTGCTGAGCCAAACTGGCCAGGGCCAGACTTACATTCTTTAGTAGAAAGATAAAAAAGACTAAGTTGGACATGTCGTTGGAATAGTAGGATGCTTTTAAAAAGATCTGGTATTGCCTTCAATTCAATTAATCAGTAGGCATGGGGTTTCTTTTTGAAAAGACAAACATGTTCTAAAATTAGGTAGCGCTGATGGTTATACAACTCTGTAAAAAATGACTGAATTGTGTACTTATCAGGGTAAATTTTATGGTATGTGAATTATATCTCAGTAAAGCTGTCATTAAAAAGCAAACAAACCTGGGAACCAGGGATGTTTATTGGCCTGAATGGATATGACTTAGAATCAGGTCTTTATTCTTTAGTTGTCACAAGCATTCTTTTCAGAGATATTGAAGACATGACAGGGGACTGATGGCAGAGGACTGGGGACTGGTTTAGGTAAGATGATATAATCCTGAGCTTCTTACTCCTTTTACCTGTATCCTAACGGTTGGGTTCATTGACAAAGTCACTTTTTTCTTTTCTTCAGACTGCCTCTTCGATGCTCCCAGATTCCTAAATGTTTAAGTGCGAATAGTGGATCTGATGATAAATTTGAAATGAATGCACTAGACCTGGACTTGTCTGGACTAGCTCTGTGGAAAATATTTGAAATGGCATTTAATGACTTTTAGTATTTATGGAGTGTACTTTCTTCAGATTAAAAAAAAAAGGAATGAAAATATCTCTACCTGCATTAACAGAGTTGCGACACATAAAATGATGTGAAAAGCCTTATTAATTTAGAGCATTATTGATGCCTTTTATGTAGTACTTGTCTGAAAGATCCAGGAATGTTCTTAGGAGCTCATTAACAATTCTTTCTTCAATCCTTCCTTCAGCCAAAATGTGAATTCCTCAAATTACTAAGCCAAACAGTGGCAGAATTGGGGAAAAGAATGGCTTCTTTTTGGTGTGTCACTTTTGGCATTTCCCCCCTTTTTTTTTTAGATCAGCAGCTCTCACAGTTATAAGAATTGGGATTCACATTTGTGACTTCTATTAACTCCAAGAGGCATACCCCATAGGACACAGTATATATAGAAGGTGTAAAATGAGGAGACTGATTTTCAGAAGTCAGAAGAACCAGTCTTGTTACTATATATCCTACTTGCTCTTGAAGAGATGAGGTCTAAGTATCTGTATTCTAGATCTGGCTTACAGGAGGGATAGGCAAGAATCTATTCTAAATAAGATTTTTAATTTTTTTTTTCTTTATTGATTTTAGAGCGAGAGGAAGGGAAAGGGAGAGAGAGATAGAAACATGGATGAGAGAGAACATTGATAGGCCACCTCCTGCATGCCCCTACTGGGGATCGGGCCCACACCTGGGCATGTGCTGTGACTGGGAGTCGAACCGGCGACCTCCTGGTGCATGGGTCGACACTCAAACACTGAGCCACACCGGCCGGGCCTAAATAAGATTAAAAAAAAATAGCAATTCATCTTTATTTCCCTTATAATACCCAAATCTTCTTATCTTTTCTTCAGACTGTGTATGTTTTCAAACTCCATTGCTAGGCTGTCAGTATTTTAAGGTTCTTGTTTATTTTTATGCCTCCTGAAGGTCTACTGTGGTACCTTTGACATGTAGTGTAGTAAGTAAGGGTTGAATGAATGAATAGGTGAGATTTTTTCCTAGAGAAGTGGTTTGGTTTGGGGATCAGAGGGATTGGGGCTTTTGGTTTGGAAGCATGTTTTTTGGTCTGGTAGTTTATTGCATAAATTCTGTTACATGTGATTCTTTTACATGACATTCCTTGACAAATGAATTGACATTTTTGAAATTACAGCAAAGTGTATTACAGCACTGGGTTTAATCTTCTAGGTGGCATATATATTGAGACCTAGAAGGGCCAAATTTTTAATTTTAGGGAATTATTCCATGAGCCCACTGAATGTTTATTAGCTCTCTGCTGTGTTACTTTGATCAGAAGCATATGCTCTTTGTAAGATGCCATATTTTGTCCTTTTTAGTGATTTACTATTCTTGAAGATATCTGAGTATTCAGCATTCTGGAACGATGCCTGGCAAATATAACAGAAAGGAAGGCAGAGAGGGCTCACTGCAACCTGTGGCAGCTGAGCCTTAATATCTTTTTTCAGCATTATCACAGTGACTCAACCTTATTGGCACATGACTATGTTTGGGGCATCTGCTGTGACATCTCATCCACCCACAAGTACCTGTTGCATTTTTTGTCCATGTTCTGAATTTCATTACTTAGTTAAAAATAGATACTCAGTGTACTTGATTACTCAATAGAACAGTTTTAAAAGATGAGTGTTGTAAGCTTTGAAGACTGAGCTCAATTTGGCTGTATTACTCTCTCTGGCTGGCTGTTGAACCTGGTGCTTGGAAGGAAGCAGCTGCCCAGGGAGGCAATTTTAATTTTAAGATGGGCAACTTTTAACAATTTAGTTTCTAATTGTTCACTTGGCTTTTTCATTTCACTTTCTTTTCTGTACTTTTCTGGGATCTATTTTCTTTTTCCTTGTGCATATCTTTATATGTTGTATATTCATTATATAAAAACGTGTCTTTAAACAATATGCAGTATAGTCTTGTTTTGCATGTTTAAAAAGTTGATACAAATGATATCATGCTATATGTATTCTTCTGCAACTTGCTTGTTTTGCTTAGTATTAAGTTTGTGAGATGTGTCTTTAAATACTTAAGGTCCTAGTTCATCCATTTGCAGTTACATCCAATTCCATTGTATGAATATGCCTTCAGTTTTTTATTCACTCTCCTACTGATTGACTTTTATGTTACTTTACATTTTTTTTGACAAAGAATGCCATAATGAACATTCTTCTACCTTTGAGTAAGAAGATATATATGAGGCTATTTTCTGGGACAGAGTTTTTTTAACTGGATGTGTTTACCCATTACTGGTTCTAAAATCAATTGAGTGAGTCATTCCAACATTTAAAAAATGAATGAAAAATAGAATGGAAGCTATCAGAATGTGTGACACACACTAAGAATAAATTCTGTTCTGTGAATTTTTATTTCTGTTAAATAAATATGTGTGCACTGGGTCACAAGGTAAAATATGTTTGTGATGATCAAAACAGTTTGAAAGGTACCTCTCTAGGGTATAGTTCTAGGAATAGAATTGCTGGCTCTTAGAGTATATGCATCTTCTATCGTATTAGACATGGCCAGATTACATCAATTGTCTTCCATCAGAAATGAGAATTTCCTTTATTTATAGCCTCAACAATACTCTGTGTTGTCAGACTTAAATTTTTTGCCAAGTTGATGAGTGTAAAATGGTATCCTATGGTTTTAATGTGTACTTCCCTGATTACTAGTGTAGTGAAATATCTTTTCATATCCTTATTGCCAATTCAGATTTATTTTTTGGGGAATATCCCCTGCCCATCTTTTTAGTGATTGTTTGTATTCTTGTGTATATTTTAAAACATTCTTTAAGCGTTTTTGGATACTGATATTTTGGCAGTTAGCTATATTACAAATATCTGCATTTAGTCTGTGGTTTGTATTCTTAATTTGTGCTACTGATGTCCAGAAGTTTTAAGTTTAATGAAGTCACATTTATTAATATTTTCCTTTTTAGATTTGTGCCTGTGTATGTGTATTTGTAAGAAAGGGAGGATTTCAAGAAATTCTGTCCTACCCAAAAGTTAAATCTTCTGTTAAGAATTTTAAAGTTGAGCCCTGGCCGGTTTGGCTCAGCAGTTAGAGCATCAGCCTCGGACCAGAGAGTCCTGGGTTCGGTTCCCACTAAGGGCTCGTACCTCGGTTGCAGTTTGTCCCTGGCCCCGGTTGGGGTCGTGTGGTCGTGTGAGTGGCAACCAGTCGATGTTTCTCTCTCTCTCCCTCCTGCTCTATCTGAAGATAAATGCAAAAATGTCCTCGGGTGAGGATTAAAAAAAAAAAAAAATTAAAGTTGAGCTTTTTTTTTTTTTTTTTTTAGTCTTTAAATAGAAATTTATTTTTTCTATAAAATATGTTGTGAGTTAGGGATATAGTTCCCCTTTCCCCCATATGGATAATTGGTTTTCCAAGCATCATTTATTGAAAAGGCCATCCTTTGCCTGTGGATCTGCAGTGCTACCTCTGTTAGGTCAAGTTTATATCACACCTGATCTGTTTCTAGGCTTTCTGTCCTGATATGCCAGCCTGCTTGTCCTTGTGCCAGTTCTACACTGTGTTAACTGTTACAGCTTTATAGAATGTAGGATAGCTGGTAGGAAAAATTCTCTTTATCTGTTTTCTAATTCTTAAAAATTGTCTTGTTGAGCCAAATTAGATAAATACTTTTTGATAACCTCATTTAAATAGTTGCATACTGTTCTACTTGGACATACCATAATTCAGTTAACAAAAACCCCTCTTTTTAACTCACTGAGAAAAGGAAATGAATGGAAACTGACTTGATGAGGGGCTAATTGAGAATTAATGGTTAGGAAAGCTCTGAGGAAATGACATTTAAGTTGAATCATGAAAGATGAGACTAATTCAATGTGAAGAGCTGGGGAATTTGATGTAAAAAGAGAATACCGTGTGCAAACGCAGGATAAAGCTTCACATATTCAAGGATCTGCAAGGCCACTGTGGATGGAATGTAGTGAGAGAAGGTGAGAGGGAAATGAGATGAGATTCTAAAGATAGTCAGGGGCCAGATTATGCAGAGGTTGGTGGGCTATATTTGGAAACTTGGGTTTTATTCTGGGTGGAATGAGAAGCTATTAGAGAATTTTAATCAGAGTGACATGATCTTATTTATATTAAAAAGTCACTGGTGGTTATATGGAAAATAGCTTGTACAGGATAAGGTAGACTAGTTAGCTTTCCATTGCAATAGACCAGATGAAAGATGATGGAGTCTTAGGACATGGTGGTGGCAATGGAGATGGAAAGAAGGGAGTAGATGGATTGTAAGCTATTTAGAAGGTACAATCATGAGGATGTGGAATTTGGGGTATGAGAGAGCTTGAGCAAGTGGGTCAAGACATCTGCTGAGATGGGAAGATTGGTGGAGGAACCGCTTTAATCTGCATTGATTGTCTAAATGTACCATGCAGCTAGGTTTCCTTTTGCCTCTTTCCTGTGTTGAATCTCATATCTTATTTTCTTGTGTCCTCTTGCTTTGTTGACGCATGCACTCCAATAGCATCCTATGAAAGGGAGAGGAGGAGGTTTGTTTTTTGAGTTCCTGGAAGTGTGAAAATGTCTTTAATTCTTTTAAACTTGATTGATAATATGAGCAGGTACAGAAGTCTAGTTTGCAAATTATCTTCCATTCAAATTTTGGAGGCCTTGGTTTGTAATTGTGGAGACCCTCAACACACATTTTGTAGTTTCATGGATGCAGTATCTTCTCTTAGTAATTATAGTTTTTGGAAAAATTGAGGTATAATTGACTAATCACAGTTTTAAAAAACCTCTTTTTTCTCCTTGGCCAGGTGACTCAGTTGGTTGGAGCATCATCCGTACACCAAAAAGGTTGCAGGTTTGATCCCCAGTCAGGGTACATATCTAGGTTTCCAGTTCAGTCCCTTGTCCAGGCGTGTGTGGGAGACAACTGATTGATGTTTCTCTCTCACATTGATATTTCTCTCTCTCCTTCAAATCAATAAACATGTCCTCGGGTAAGGATTAATAAAAACAAACACCTTTTTTCCTGTGTATGCATTATCTGTGTTTCACGCTTTCTTTCATGTTGGTGGCTTTCCTCAAACTGATGATTCTTGGCTGTCCATGTCTATTAAAGAGTGAGGTTTTAAAGTGTGAATTGAAGCTCTTTGTGTATAGGTGGGCTTGTCAATTACTGAGCCACAGGCAATGTTATCAGGCTGCAACCTGGCCTTTTATTAGGTGATTGTCAGATTCATTATCTGGAGATCTTCTCTGGGGCTATAAAAAATAAAACTGTCTAAATGGATGCATATATTCCTATATGTCAGCAAGATTTAGAAAACAATTTTTTTTTCTTTATTGGTTTTAGAGAGAGAAGAAGGGAAAGAGAGAGAGAGATAGAAACATCAATGAGAGAGAACATCCGACTGGCTGCCTCCTGCACGCCCCCACTGGGGATTTGGCCCACAACCCAGGCATGTGCCCTGACCGGGAATGGAACCAGGACCTCTCAGTCCATGGGATGACCCTCAACCACTGAGCCACACTGGCCGGGCTGTGTCAGCAAGATTTTATTTTATTTATTTTTATTTTTATTTATTACTCCTCACCCGAAGATATTTTTTCCATTGATTTTTAGAGAGAGTGGAAGGGAGGGAGGGAGGGGAGAGAGAGAGAGAGAGAGAAAGATTTGTTGTCCTCCCCCCAGGGATTGAACCTGCAATCCAGGTATGTGTCCTTGGCTGGTAATTGAACCTGCAACCCATCCGTGGGCCGTTGCTCCAACCACTGAGTCAACACCAGTGAAGGCAAAATTTTAATTTTGGGGCCAAAGAGTGTAAACTTTAAGACTTTTGATGTATTTAATATGTTGGTATGAGACTTTTGATGTAACCCTGGCCGGTTTGGCTTAGCAGTTAGAGCGTGGGCCCGTGGACTGATGAGTCGTGGTTTCGATTCTGGTCAAGCGCATGTACCTCCGTTGCAGTTCGTGTCTGACCCTGATTGGGGTCGTGCGGGAGGCAACCAATCAGTGTGTCTCTCTTACATCGATGTTTCTCTCTCTCACTCACATTCTATCTAAACAAAAATGGAAAATTGTCCTCATGTGAGGATTAAAAAAAAAAAAGACTTTTGATGTATTTAATATGTTGGTATATTTATATGTAAGGATATATAAACATATATATTTTATTTCTCTCAAGAAATGTATTATCAACTTATACTCCCACTAGCAGTATATGAGGATGCTAGTTCCTCTATAGTTTTGATAATATCAGTATTAAATTTTACATGGTTATTTGCTAATTAAGTAGATGGAAATTATATTTAATTGCTCTTTCATTTTGCTTTATTTATTGGCATGTGCATGTATGTGCTTGTAAAAATGATCAATTCATGACATTTGTCCATTTTTCTGGTGGGGTATTTGTCTTTTTCTTACTGATTTGTAAAGCTTTTTATATGTTAATGAAGATTGATTAGGTTGAAGGATGAATGGGCTTGGAGATGCCATCTTTTTTTTAGCAGATAGACCTAGCAGTTTTCAATAGCTATTAAAAATTGAACATTGGTTGTCTTGAGCAGAGACATGCAACAGTTTTTGACTGAGGGTTGAAGAAGCCTGCCTGCCAAGGCCTTTTAAGATGGTGTGCAGACTAGAGTAGGAGTTCTGTTGGAAGGTGGGCAGTGTGGGCAGTGAGTGGATGGTGTTGTAGATGTTACCCGGCAGAATTTTTGCTGGTGTTTGGAGTGCTTATCTAGGTACCAGAGAATCTAGAAACCCAGTGAACAAGTGCACGGTGTTGGTATTTTGAGTGCTATTACTGAGTCCAGTTAGTCATTCAGGAATTATTTCTTGGGCTTTTTTTTTTTTTTTTCTTTTATCCTCACCCGAGGACATTTTTCCATTTTTTGTTCAGATAGAGTGAGAGGGAGAGAGAGGTAGAGAGAGAGAGAGGGAGAAACATCGATGTGAAGGGGACACATCGAGCGGCTGCCTCCCGCACGACCCAACCAGGGGCCGGGGACAAACTGCAACCAAGGTACGTGCTCCTAGCGGGAACCAAACCCGGGTCTCTCGGGACCACAGGCCGACGCTCTAACCACTGAGCCAAACCGGCCAGGGCTTTTTTCTTTTTATTAATTTATTTTTGTTACAGATGTTTCTCCTTTTCCCCCTCATTGACTCCCTCCTCCCCATCCCCTCCCACCCTGTCCTCAGCTTTGTTGTCTATGTCCATCGGTTATACATACATGCATATAAGTTATGTGGTTTATCGCCTCCCTCCCCACCCCCCCTTCTGAGGACTGTCAGTCTGTGCCCTACTTCCATGACTCTGGGTCTACTTTGTTCATCAGTTTGTTTAGTTCATTATATTCCAGAAATAAGTGAGATCATGTGATATTTGTCTTTCTCTGCTTGGCTTATTTCGCTTAGGATAATACTTGCCAGGTCCCTCCATGTCATCTCAAAGGATAAGAGATCTTTCTTTCTTACAGCTGCATAGTACTCCATTGTGTATATGTACCGCAGCTTTTTTATCCACTCATCTACTGATGGACACTTGGGCTGTTTCCAGATCTTAGCTATTGTAAATAGTGCTGCTATGAACATGGGGGTACATATTTTCTTTCTTCTTGGGCTTTTTTTAAAATTTTTTTTTTGTATGTGCCCCTAGCAGGAACCGAACCCGGGACTCTCTGGTCCGCAGGCCAACGCTCCAACCGCTGAGCCAAACCAGCCAGGGCCCTTCTTGGGCTTTTTTAACCAGAAAAAATAGAGTTCCCTTACTCTTCATGCCTCAGCTCATACTCTTTTCTACTCTTAGATCTTTAACCTAGGTAGCTGCCTGTTCAGCCTTCTTTTAATTATAATAGTGTAATACAGTTAATATAGTTCATCGATCTTGTAACATTTCAAAGTGCTGCCACTTATTATATATTTTGTACTTAATATTTTTTTGGGAAAAGTCAAGGTGATAATGTTGGCCTTGTCCCAGTGAACTCTGAAATCACTGACTTTGGGGAAGGTTTTCTAGGATTTCTCAGTGTTCCCACAGAGTCTGGCATGGTAAGTGCTAGAATAAATCTGGGTCTGGAGTTTTAGGTAGTTGTGAATTTTGGGCTTTTCATGCCTTGCAATTACTTCATTTCAAGGTGGTTTATTTGGTATGGAGGTTGGGGTAGGGGAAGAGGTGAAGAGAAGTAGCCAGTCTAATGTGTAAAGGAAAGGGGATAGAACATTCATTTAGTCTATTCCTAGCTCCACTTTGCATTGTTCAAGGGAACAAAAACGCACTCCTACTGTTATCTTTGTCCTCTCTATTCTGTGCAATTTTAAGGTAGTATTTTTTGACTAGTTTTGTTTCATTAGAACAAAATGTTTGCCAAGTTCTTTAAGATTAGAAGGTAAGTGAGGCTCTTTAAATACATGTTAATAGGCACATACATTTGTTTTAAGGTTCCAAATTAATTATTCGTACACCATCACTGTTAAAGCACCCATGTATGCCTCATGCTCATCTAGAACAGCTTCCTTTTCAGCATCCATGTTATTTGACTAGTCTTGTTTTTTGGTGCCATGTTCTTGAGAAATAATTTTGTAATCTTCCTTTTCAGGGCCACATTTCCTGAGTAATTTGGTTATCTTTCTAATGGCTTATTATGAAAGTAGTTTTTCCCATTGACCTTGCTTCTCTTGACTTTTTGAAAAATATATCCTTTTTGTTTTCTGAAAAGGTTTTTATCTCAACCTTTGCTCTTGCCAACTTATTGATAAGAAATCTTGAATCAAGTGGAAGTTTTGGAGGACATTTTGATGTTCCACTGTAAAGTAGGGATGATGCCCTCAGAACAATTGTTTTTTCAATCTATGGACTCCTAAGACTCTTTTCATTTAAAAACCATTATTTAAAAATTTTTTTGGTTCAGTAAATAATGAGGCTTAGCACATACTTTTATTAATGTGGCAAAATGTACATAACAAATTTACCATTTTAACCATGTGTAAGTGTGTAGTTTAGTGGCATGAAATACATTTACATTGTTGTGCGGCCATCATCACCATCCATCTCCAGAATCTTTTTTTTTAATATGTTTTTATTGATTTTTTTACAGAGAGAGGAAGGGAGAGAGAGATAGAAACATCGATGTGAGAGAGAAACATCGATTGGCTTACTGGGCATGTGCCCCAACTGGGAATTGAACTGGGACCTCTCAGTCCATTGGACAGTGCTCAGTCCACTGAGCCACACTGGCTGGGCAATTTCCAGAATCTTTAAATCTTGCAAAACTGAAACTCTGTGCTCATTAAACAGTAACTCCCCATTCCTCTTTTACCCTAGCTCTAGGCATTCAGCATTTTAGTTTTTGTCTATGAGTTTGACTACTTTGGATATCTCATATATGTGGAATTATGCAGTGTTTGTATTTTTGTGACTGCCTTATTTTACTCAGCATCATATCTTCAAGTTTATCCATGTTATAGCATGTACCAAAATTTCCTTACTTTTTTTTTTTTTTAAATCCTCACCTGAGGATATTTTTTCCTTTTATCTTCAGATAGAGTGAAGGTAGGGGGGGGGGGGGTGGAGAGAAAGAGAGAGAAAGAGAGAAAGAGAAACATCAATGTGAGAGAAACACATGGACTGGCTGCCTCCTGCACGGCCCCGATCAGGGCCGGCGACTGGACCGCAACTAAGGTGCGTGCCCTTTACCGGAATTGAACCTGCGAATCTTTGGTCCAAGAGCTGATGCTGTAACCACCGAGCCAAACCAGCCAGGGCAATTTCCTTCCTTTTTAAGACTGAATAAATATTCCATTGTATAAATATATTTAGTTTATCCATTCATCTATCCATGGACACTTGGGTTGCGTCTACCTTTTGCTATTGCGAATAATGCTACTATGAACATGGATGTATAAATATTTGAATTTCTGTTTTTAGTTCTTTTGGGTATATTCCCAAATGGGGAATTGCTGGGTCATATAATAATTCTCTTTAATTTTTTGAGGAATCTCCATACTGTTTTCCACAGTGGTTGTATAATTTTACATTGCTACCAGCAATGCATAAGGGTTCCAATTTTTCTACATCCTTGCCAACACTTATTATTTTATTTCTTTCTTGGTTAAAAAAATAATAATAATAGTCATCCTAATGGATATGAGATGGTATCTCATTGTGGTTTTTATTTGTATTTCTCTAATGACTAGTGGTGTTTAGCATCTTTTCATGTGATGATTGGTCATTTGTATATTTTCTTTGGAGAATTGTCTATTTAAGTCCTTTGCCCATTTCTAAAGAAATTATTTATTTATTGATTGATTTATTGTTAATCCTCACCCAAGAATATTTTTCCATTATTTAAAAAAAATTTTTTTTTTCTTAAATAGAGTGGGAGGGAGGGAGGGAGAGAGAGAAAGAGAGAAACATTGATGTGAAAGGGGCACATTGATTGGTTGCCTCCTGCACGACCCTGACTGGAGCTGGGTTTGAACCTGCAACCCAGGTATGTGCCCTTGACTGGGAATTGAACCTGCGGACTGAATCTATCCACACGCTGATGCTCTAATCACTGAGCCAAACCGGCTAGGGCCCTTTACCCATTTTAAATTGGGTTTTGTTTTTGTTGAATTGTAGTTCTTTATATATTGTGGATATCACTCCCTTATCAGATATATGATTTGCAAATATCTTCTTCTATTGCATAGGTTGCCTTCTTACTCTGTTGATAGTATCCTTTGATGCACTGTTTTTTTGTGTGTTTTTTTTTCTGATGAAGTTTAAGTTATCTATTTTTTCTTTTGTTGCTTGTCCTTTTGGTGTCATATCCAAGAAATCATTGCCAAATTCAATGTCATGAAGCTTTTTCCTTATGGTTTCTTCTAAGAGTTTTATAATTTTAGCTCTTGTGGTGAAGTCTTTGATCCAGTTTGAATTTTTAATACAATTTTTATGTGTGTGGTATAGGATAAGGGTCCAAGTGGATATCCAGTTTTCCCAACACTTTTTGTGGAAAAGACAGTCTTTTCCCCATTAAATGATCCTGGCACCCTTGTTGAAATCATTTAACCATATATGTGAGGGTTTATTTCTGTGCTCTCTATTCTCTTCACAGTCAGCGTTTATGTGTTTCTTTATGCTAGTACCACACTCTTGATTACCATAGCTTTGTAGTAAGTTTTGAAATCAGGAAGGGCAAGACCTCCAACTTTGTTCATCTTTTTCAAGATTATTTTGGCTATTTGGGGTTCCTTGAGCTTCTATACGAATTTTAGTGTGGCTTTTTTTATTTCTGCAAAAAACATCATTGAAGTTTTGATTGAGATGGCATGGAATCTGTCAATTGCTTTGGGTAGTATTGACATCTTAATATTAAGTCTTCTGTGAACACAGGATGTCTTTCCATTATCTGTACCTTCTTTAATTACTTTCAGCATTGTCTTGTGGTTTTGAGTGTCCAAGTCTTTTGTCTCCTTGGTTAAGTGTATTCCTAAGTAGTTTATTCTTTCTGATACTATTGTAAGTGGTATGTTTTTGTAATTTCCTTTCCAGATTGTTCGTTGGTGTATGGAAATGCAACTGATTTTTGCATGTTGATTATGCAACTTTGCTGACTTTGTTTACTAGTTCTAACAATTTTTGCATGAAATCCTTAGGGTTTTCTACATGTCTGATAATGTCATCTGCAGTCAGAGATAATTTTACTTCTTCTTTTCCAATTTTGATACCTTTTATTTTTTTCTTGCCTAATAGCTCTGGTTAGGACTTCCAGTACTATTTTGAATAGAAGTGGTGAAAGTAGGCACCCCCGTCTTGTTTCTGTCCTCAGAGGAATGGTAATCAGTCTTTCAGCCTTGAGGGTTTTTGTTTGTTTGTTTGTTTTTTAATTTCCGCTTTGATTCAAGCCTTTGGCTGAAAAGGCAAACTAAATTAAGCACAGTGAGGAAAGCTTAAAACTGTGCTGAAATTGTGAACTTTTCCTTTTTTATTGCAGTAACTTTGGTTAATAACATTATGTACGTTTCAGCTGTACAACATTGTAATTTGATACCTCTATACAGTATGGCATGCTCACTACCAAAAGTCTAGTTTCCATCGGTCACCATACATTTGACCCCCTTTACCTATTTAGTCCCGTCACTCCCTTTCTGTTGTCTGTACTTGTGTTTATGATTTTCTTTGTTATTTTTTTGTTTCTTTTTTATTTTATATTCTACATGACTGAAATAATATTTTTGTCCTTTTCCACCTGACTTACTACTTCACTTAGCATAATATCCTTAAGGTCCATTTATGTTGCACAAATGGCAATATTTCATCTTTTTTTATGTTTGAGTAATTATATATATCTCATAGTATCTTTATCCATTTAATTCTTAGGTTGTTTTCATATCTTGGCCATTGTAAATAATGCTACAATGAGCAAATAAATGAACATAGGGGTGCATATGTCTTTTTGAGTTAGTATCTTCATATTCTTTGGATAAATACCAGAAGTGGAATACCTGGATTATGTGGTAGTTCTATTCTTTTAAAATTTTATTTATTTATTTATTTGTTTGTTTATTTGTTTATTTATTGCTTTTAGAGAGACAGAGGAAGGGAGAGAGAGAGAAATATCAATTTGTTGTTCCATTCATTGATTACTTGTATATGCCTTGACCAGAAATCAAACCCACAACCTTGGTGTACTGGGACAATGCTCTAACCAACTGAGTTACCTGGCCAGGGCTGGTAGTTCTTTTCTTAATATTTTAAAGGACCTCCATACTGTTTTCCATAGTATCTGCACAATTTACAATCCCCACTAACAGCGCACCAGGGTTCCCTTTATACCATGTCCTCTCTAACACTTGTTATTTCTTGTCTTTTTGATAGTAGCCATTCTAATAAGTGAGAAGTGATATCTCATGGTAGTTTTGTTTTGCATTTTCCTGATAATTAGTGATGTTGAACATCTTTTCATGTGCCTGTTGTCCATCTGTATGTCTTCCTTGGAAAAATGTCTATTCAGATCCTCTGCTCATTAAAAAAAAAAAAAAGATTTTTATTGATTTTTAGAGAGAGAGGAACGGAGAGGAAGAGAGAGAGAAACATTGATGTGAGAGGGAAACATTGATCTGCTGCCTCCAAATGACCCCGACTGGGGATCAAGCCCACAACCTAGGTGTGTGCCCGACTGGGAATCGAACTGGCAACCCCTCAGTGTACGGGATGATGCCCAACCAACTGAGCCACACCAGCCAGGGTTGCCCATTTTTTAATCATGTTATTTGTTGTTGAATTGTATGAGTTCTTTTTATATTCTGGATATTAACCACTTATTGGGAATATCAATTGCAGAATATCTTCTCCCATTGGGTTGGTTGCCTTTTTGTTTTGTTGATAGTTTTTTTTTTTTTGCTGTGCAGAAGCTTTTTAGTTTGATGTAGTCTTGTTTTTAAAATGTATTTGTTTCCCTTGCTGTTGGCATCAAATCCACAAAAATGTCCCAAAGACTAATGTCTAGGAGCTTAGCATCCAAGTTTTCTTCTATGTATTTTATGGTTTCAGGTCTTACATTCAAGTCTTTAATCCATTTTGAGTTAATTTTTATGTATGGTATAAGATAGTGGTCTAATTTAACTATTTTGAATGTGGCTGTTCAGTTTTCCCACCACCATTTACTGAAGAGACTTTTCTTTTTTTCAGTGTATGTTTTTGACTCCTTTGTTGTAAATTAGTTGTCCATAAATGTGTGGGTTCATTTCTGAGCTCTCAATTCTGTTACACTGGTCTATGTGTTTGTTTTTCTGCCAGTACTATACTGTTTTGATTACTACAGCTTTGTAATATAGTTTGAAATCAGAGAGTGTGATACCTCCAGCTTTGTTCATTCTCAGGATTGCTTTGGGAATTAACTCTTACCATTTGTGACAATATGGATGAAACTAGAGGGTATTATGCTAAGTGAAATAAGCCAGACAGAGAAAGACAAATACCATATAATAGCACTTATATATGGAATGTAAAGAACAAAATAAATGAGCAAACAAAATTGAAACAAACTTACAGATTCAGAGAACAAACAGATGGAGGCCAGAGGGGATGGGTGTTGGGGGGACAGGGTGAAATAAGGTGATGGAAGTAAGAAGTACTCATTGATAGTTACAAAATAGGCATGGGGATGTAAGGTAAAGCATAGGAAATATAATTAACAGTATTGTAATAACTATGTATGGTGTCAGGTGGGCACTTGAATTATTATTTATTTATTTATTTATTTATTTATTTATTTTTAATCCTCACCTGAGGACATTTTTCCATTTTTTGTTCAGATAGAGTGGGAGGGAGAGAGAGGAAGAGAGAGAGAGAGAAACATCGACGTGAAAGGGACACATCGAGTGGCTGCCACCCGCACGACCAACCAGGGCCGGGGACAAACTGCAACCGAGGTACGTGCCCTTAGCGGGAACCGAACCCGGGTCTCTCTGGACCACAGGCTGACGCTCTAACCGCTGAGCCAAACTGGCCAGGGCGGCACTTGAATTATTGAAGGTAATACTTTTTAATCTAGATAAATGTCTGTCTACTGTGCTGTACACCTGAAAATAATACAAAATAGTTTTGAATGCAAACTGTAATTGAAAAATAAAATAAAATAAAATAAAATAAAAAAAGATTGCTTTGGCCCTGGCCGGTTTGGCTCAGCGGTTAGAGCGTTGGCCTGCGGTCCAGAGAGACCCAGGTTCGGTTCCCGCTAGGGGCACGCACCTCGGTTGCAGTTTGTCCCCGGCCCTGGTTGGTCGTGCGGGTGGCAGCCACTTGATGTGTCCCTTTCATGTCGATGTTTCTCTCTCTCTCTTCCTCTCTCTCCCTCCCACTCTATCTGAACAAAAAATGAAAAAATGTCCTCAGGTGAGGATAAAAAAAAAAGAAAGAGTGCTTTGGCTATTCAGGTTCTTCTGTGGTTCCATACAAATTTTAGAATTATTTTTTTCCTATTTTTGTGAAAAGTGCCATTGGGTTTTGATAGGGATTGCATTGAATCTGTAGATTGCTTTGGGTAATAATGGACATTTTAACAATGTTAATTATTATAATTCATGAACACGGAATGTCTTTTCATTGTTTTGTGTCTTTTAAGTCTCATCAACTCCTCTCAGAGGCTCGTTGGCCTCCATTCCACCCATTGCCCTCTCTCTGCACTGTCAACATCACTGTCTGTTATTTAAACTAGTCCTAACTAGTCTCTTCAAGACTGTTCTAGCTCTTCTCTAATCTGTTTTCCACCCAGCTGCCATTTACATTATTTTTAATAAATCTAATACATTTATTTATTTAAAAAAAATTTTTTTTATTATTATTTTTTAATCCTCACCCAAGGATACTTTTGCATTTATCTTCAGATAGAGCAGAAGGGAGAGAGAGAAGAAGAGAGACAGAGAAACATCGATGTGAGAGAGACACATCGACTGGTTGCCACCCACACAACCCCAACTGGGGCCGGGGACAAATTGCAACCGAGGTAAGTGCCCTTAGCAGGAACCGAACCCGGGTCTCTCTGGACTGCGGGCCGACGCTCTAACCGCTGAGCCAAACCGGCCAGGGTGTAATACATTTATTTGAAATAAAAAATAAGAAAATAAATCAGATTGTGTCACTTGTTCAGAATTATTGAATGACTTCCCTTTGCTTTTAGAATAAAATTCCCAAATGCTTAAAGATTTGCTGTGTGATCAGGCTCTTCTCCGCCTTTTCAGCCTTATCTTGTGTTGCTTTCCCTGTGGTTCTCTTCCATAGTCTCACTGACCTCTCTATTCCCAGAAGGCCCCAAGCCCTTTTCCAATTTTGGGCTTTTGCTCACCTTCTTTCTTTTCCTGGAGCATTCTTTTCCTCCTCTTACCCATTTCCTGATTTCTACAGTGCTTCAGATTTAGTTTGAATGTAAGTTTTTCAGGGGGCTTCCCTAGCCCCATCTAAATTAGATCTCCTGCTGTGTTCTCTTATAAAGTCCTATCTTAGAACTTACTACTACTTGAAATTATGCTTACAGCTGATTATTTATTTAATGCTGAGTCTTATACTAGACTTAATTCCATGAGGGTAGGCACCATGCCTTTGTTCAACACTGTACATCCTGTATGTAGCACAAAGTAGGCACTCAGTAAGTCCTTGTTGAAGCTCTAAGAAACTGTGCTCTGAACGAAATGGTCTCAGTGGCCCATCATTTGTAAGTTTTGCCTGGCCTTCTGAAGTGCCAAGCTAGAATAGTATTGGTCAGTACTGAATGGTAAGTAGGTAAAGAGTCAGTCTGCAGAATAGCAAGTATTATATAATTGTATTTGTATGAAAAAAGTCTTCTATATATGTTTACATACATATATGTATATATATAAATATGCAGAGAGAAACTTGGAGGGATATTTAACAAACTCAGTACAGTGGTAAACTCAGGAATGGGAAGAGGTCGGAACAGTGAAGGGGTACTTGGTACTTTGATGTTTGTATTATTAGCATTTTGTACAGTGACATTTTTTTGAGTAATTACAAAAAAAGTGAATATGGCTTAAAAGGCAGTTTCTGCTGTAGGAGCCAAATGGGGTGAGACAGCAGAAGGGGAAATTTGCATTCGTATTAGTAAAAAAGGACAGACATTGGGGTAGAAGACAAAATAAATGGTCTGGGAGAAGAATGAAATTCAGAGGAAAGCAGCTTTGTCACTTCTTTGTGCTTTTCCCAGTATATGTTTATCATCAGGACTCTTTGTGTGAGTATATAGTTTATATTGTAGAAATGAGAGAATTTTCAATAGCATTCCTGGAAAGAATTTAAAATTGATTTTATCACGAATCCTGTAGTGGATACTGACCAAGGCCAACAGTAGATTCAGAACTCTAAATAGACAATGTCATATATATATATATATATATATATATATATATATATATATATAATTTTTTTTCCTGTAATGAAGTGAGCAATAAATGAATTTAGTATTTGTGAATAGTATAAAGTTTTTTCCCACCCATAGACTGTGTTTGCCCTCAGTAAATCTGTGAGGAATGTTTTTATAATTCCCTTAAATTTTTTTAAAAAACACATCTCAGAGAGGTTAAGAAGCTCATTCATAGTTATTTACATGATAAGTGGTATAGGCCAGGACTAGATCCTAGGTTTTCTCTACCAGATGATATGGTTTGTTTTTGTTTGTTTGTTTTCAAGAAAGCACTGGCCAGGAAAAGATAGGAATCACTTATTAATGTAGTATACTGTGGAATGGGTT
The DNA here is from genome assembly GCA_030848825.1 of Tadarida brasiliensis. Classification (NCBI taxonomy): domain Eukaryota; kingdom Metazoa; phylum Chordata; class Mammalia; order Chiroptera; family Molossidae; genus Tadarida; species Tadarida brasiliensis. The sequence continues at coordinate 61,874,531 of CM061270.1, read as the reverse complement.
TTCCAGCCATCTATATTTGTGAGATATCTTTAGATATGAACATGAAAAAAATTAGTAGATAGAATTCTGATAGAAATTTGTTAGGCAGTTGGACTAAAACTTAAACGTTAGGAATAGTTCAGTATGAGAATTTATCCAGAAAAAGTTGTCTAAAATAGCAACATCTTCTAGGCAATAGTTTACTACAAATGGGCCAGATCTCAGAGCAATAGATAATTTGACAAGAGTTTATCGATGTCTACACATTAAAGACTATGGGGAGGAAAAAACAGTTTCATACTTAGTACCGGGGCAGAAATTAAATACAAGTATTTTATTGTCTGGTCCCCCTCCCCCCACAACCATTATTTGAGTTATTGAAGAGCTGGAAGAGTGAATGATGCTGCAAGTCTTAACTGAAAGTATGTAATGATTGGCACTTTAGAATAATTTCTTGTAGGATAATACTGTGTATTTATTTAGTATTTCCTAGGAATAGTGCTTATCATATTTTTGTGTAATAAAAATATCTTTAGGAATTATTTATTGCAAGGTTTTATAAGTATATTAAACCCATCTTTGTACATAATTATATAAGAAAGAAAAGAATATGTAAATCAGAAAAGGATTCTGGGAACCAAAATAATTCAAATGGAAAATTGAGAGTCCAGGGAGATCGGCAAAATTACAGAGATAACAGGTCTTTAAGCATAGTTCAGGATTCTGCAGGCCCTTGCTTCAGGCGTGGGGGCCTGGGATTTAAAACTGAGCTGTACTATCTTTAGACTGTCTAAAAAATTATATGACTTACTGCCATGGATTATGCCAGCAGTCATGTGGCAAGATTGGGTGACCCCTCCAAACTGGATCATCAGATTAGCTAATATCTTCTTATAAGGAATGAATCCAAGAATTTGTTGGAGCTACATCTGAATACAAATGAAGTAGCGTTATAAATTATGAGCAGCAAGACAGATAATCTGATGATAAATGTTAAGAAGTGAACTATATTGATATTACTATCAATTTAGCAGAGATGTCAAAGGAACACTTGGAAAGAAATACATTAATAGTATTTGTTACTGCAGTGGGGAAACCAAGGTGAATAGGGAGATTGGGGGACAGCAAAGTAAAGCAGTTTATCTTCATATCCAAGTACCTTCAACATTTAAAGGATCTTTAGAGAAGTGTTTTAAAAAAATTTTAGCCCGGGCTGGGTGGCTCAGTTGGTTGGAGCATCATCCTGTGCACCAAAAGGTTGTGGGATCAATTCCCCATTGGGGAACATACCTGGGTTTTGGGTTCAATCCCAGTAGGGTGTGTATGGGAGGCAACTGATAGATGTTTCTCTTACATTGATGGTTTTGTTGGTTTTTTTTTTCCTCTTTCAAGAGTCAGTGAACACATGTCCTCGGATGAAGATTAAAAAAAAAAAAAAATTCTAGACCTGGCTGGGGTAGCTCAGTTGGTTAGAGTGTGGTCTTAATATGCCAAGGTTACAGATTTGATCCCTGGTCAGGGCACGTACAGGAATCAACCAATGAATGCATAAATAAGTGGAACAACAAATCAATGTTTCTCTTTCTCTCTCTCTCTCTAAAAAAACATCAATCAGTCAATAAAAAATTTTTCAACCTGTCACCAAGTGTTACTTTTGTAAAATACAATAAAAATGAATTACTAGAAAAATGAAATTAAAAACATAAAATGCAAAGTTGGGCTTTTCAATATTGGATTGATAAGACTTAAAGCTACTCTTACAAATTGCTGTAAAAGTTTCTAAATTCTTACACTCAATTTCTGTGCTTATTTCATTATGGATTAGTAACAGGTTATAGTCCAGCACTGGTCCTTGGATCCACCCCACTTTAAGTAGCACTGTTCTAGAAGGGTTTCTGCATTCTAATAGTCCAAGAGTTGACTTTTTAAAACATCTGTTTCAGAGTTTAGACAATAATACATTAGTAATAAGTAATTGCTAACTACACTTTGGATAATCTGAGATACTGCTTAAAAAAATTTTTTTTCTTTTATTGATTTTAGAGAGAAGAAAGAAGAGGGAGAGAGATAGAAATATTGATGAGAGAGAACATCGATTGGCCTCCTCCTGCATGCCCCCCACTGGGGATTTGGCCCACAACCTGGGCATGTGCCGTGACCTGGAATTGAACCAGTGACCTCTTGGTGCATGGGTTGACGCTCAGCCACTGAGCCACACTGGCTGGGCTAAAGTAAATGTAGTAGAACAAATATGATAGATGGTTGTAAGAATGAGACTTTTCCCAAAAATTATGAAAATTTTTAGTTAGTTGGGACAGTGAAAACTCAGAGCATCATTATTATTATTATTTTTAATGTATTCTGCATATATACCAAGGAAGCATGACTTTATTTATTTATATTTTTATTTCAATTATGGTTGGCATTCAACATTATATTAGTTTCAGGTGTACAGCATAGTGGTTAGACATTTATATAACTTATGAGGTGATCCCCCCACTTTTTCTTATATTTTGTTTTTCCTTCTCCCTTTCCTTCCCACCCTCAACTTGCTGTCTCTTGGTTTTCCATTCTTTTCTGTACCCTGCCTTTGTACTGTTCATGTTCACGCAAATTTATTTATTTAATTTTTATTTTTTAAATTTATCCTTATTGTTGAAAGTATTACAGATGTCCCTTCTCCCCCCACCCCATTGACACCCTCTTCCCCACTCCCGCGGCCCTTCTGCCTTCACTGCACTGTTGTCTGTGTCCATTGGTTATGCATATAAGTTCTTTGGTTTATTTCTTCCTGTCCCATACCCCTCTTCCCTCTGAGATTTGTCAGTCTGTTTCCTATTTCCATGTCTCTGGAGCTATTTTGTTCATTAGTTTAATTTGTTCATTAGGTTCCACAAATAACTGATATCATGTGATACTTTTCTCTGACTGGCTTATTTCGCTTAGCATCATACTCTCCAGGTCCCTCCATGTCATCTCAAAAACACATATTGAGCACCTAGTTAAGTGTGAGGTGCTTTTGAGATACCAACATAAATAAAGCACATATCGCGAAAGCCAAAAAGGGAAAGAGATCAAAGCTCTGCTAGTTCATTCCCTTGAGAATCTGAGTTACATGCCAAGATAAATACTCTCCATTCCCTCTTTGTAAACAACAGGAATTGAGATCGGGATTTAGATACATAGTACAGTTGAATAAGGCAGTGATTAGGGGCACCAAATCCCCCACCTCTGCACAGTTGAAAATCCACATATAACTTTTGGCTCCCTAAAAACTTTACTAACAGCCTACTGTTGACTGGAAGCCTTACTGATACCATAAATGGTCGATGAACACATATTTTGTATGTTGTATGTATTATATACCATATTTTTACACTAAAGTAAGCTAGAGAAAAGAAAATTTTATTAAGAAAATCATAAGGAAGAGAAAATACATTTATAGTATTGATTGAAAAAAATGCACAGTTCAAACCCGTGTTGTTCAAGGGTCAACTTGTACAAATGATATAAAGTATAAAACCCGTGTTGTTTAAGGGTCAACTGTACACAAATGATATAAAATATTAAGCCCCAGAATTCAGAGTCTAGGGAATATATCCATCTAGTACATGTTTTGGGTCAAGGAATGAAAACGGTAGCCTAAAAAGGTTACAGGAATATTTTTATTGAACAAATTAGGTGTTTAGTATAAACATTACTTATATAAAATGTTGTACATTAAATGTATAGAAATAGTGTGTAAGCTGGCCTTGTCCCTGGAGATTTTTTATAATATTAATGTAAAAATTACCAGTATTCCCACAGTTAGAATAAGAACCAGTCCAGGACATTTAGGTAATTTGCTTCGACTTTGACATGACCTTGGAGTGTACTTGTCCTCTCTGGTTCTAATTGTTCACCTGTACTATTTATGCACTGGTTATCAGGTGCTTCCTGTGGTCCAGGTATGCATGCTGCTGGACACTAAGGGATTCAAAGTTTAGTGAACTCTATTTTATTATAGAGCTTTCAGTCTAGAAGAATATCTCCTTGGTTTTGCCCCTATTTAAAGACAATTGCAGATAAATATTTTTCTTTCTCCTAGCTTGACCAGATCCAACTCATTCTTAGAGGCCAGTTATATTTCAGTGACCCTTCCTTGATTGCCACAGTTAAAAGTGGTTTCTCTGCTCTCTCAGCTTCTATTGTGCTTATTTTCTTTAACCACTAATTTGGCAATTAATCATGCTAATTGCTTTGTGACTTGTATCTATTGTTGTCTTAAATTGTTATTTAAATTGTGCCTTGTTTGACTTTCATAAGTTTGATTTTTGTCTTCTGATTACAGTTTCCTGAGAATGGACTCCTTTCTTTAACTCATAACAGCAGTCTCTAAACTTTTTTGATTATGCACCTCAAATAATTTCCTTATGAATTCCCAATACATGTATATTATATTTATTTAATTATAAAACTGTATTTACATATGTAAAATATAAGTTAAAAAGAATGATATAAGATGAAATAAGCAATACCGTAAAAATAATGTTACTTATATATGGTATTTTCACCTATCATACCTGAAAAAGAAATCTTCAGAAATAGATAGATACTCAGAGAGATGCAAATTAAAACAACAATGAGATATCACTTCATACCTGTCAGAATGGCCACCATCAACATATCATCAAACCAGTGCTGGCGAGGGTGTGGAGAAAAGGGGACCCTAGTACACTGCTGGTGGGAATGCAGACTGGTGCAGCCACTATGGAAAACACTGTGGTGTTACCTCAAAAAATTAAAAATTAAACTGCCATTTGACCCAGTGATCCCACTTCTAGGAATATACCCTAAGAAGCCTGAAACACCAATCGGAAAGAATATATGTACCCCTATGTTCATAGAAGCACTATTTACAATAGCTAAGATCTGGAAACAGCCCAAGTGTCCATCAGTAGACGAGTGGATAAAAAAGCTGTGGTACATATACACAATGGAGTACTATGCAGCTGTAAGAAAGAAAGATCTCTTATCCTTTGAGATGACATGGAGGGACCTGGCAAGTATTATCCTAAGCGAAACAAGCCAAGCAGAGAAAGACAAATATCACATGATCTCACTTATTTCTGGAATATAATGAACTAAACAAACTGATGAACAAAATAGACTCAGAGTCATAGAAGTAGGGTACAGACTGACAATCCTCAGAAGGGGGGGGAGGGAAGGGATAAATCACAGAACTTATATGCATGTATGCATAACCGATGGACATAGACAACAAAGCTGGGGACGAGGTGGGGGGCGATGGGGAGGAGTGTGTCAATGGGGGGAAAAAGGAGAAACATCTGTAACAAATAAATTAATAAAAAAAAAGAAAAAATATATATAGATACTAATGGAAGAAATGCGACGTTGGCTGCATACACTATGCTATAAGACTCGTTTTCAACCCCACCCACCTTAAGATTTGCCTGTACTTGCATTGTTGGTATTATTTTGTAGCCACGGATTCTTTGCAAGAATCAGTTTAAGCCACTTGTCCATTTCATAAGGGCTTTAGTATAGTTAAAACTAGGCAGTGGATTCCTTACATCCATGTAGCATATCACAGTATGCTGAAGGCAACTGAATAATTGAGAGAACCACCATCAACCCCTCACAGAAAGGAAAATGTGAACTTGAGTTTGCAGGTGGTTGTGTTGATCCACTGGCCTTAGAAAATCCAGCTTAAATTACTGTGATTATTACTAAGCCCAGACATAGTGCATATTTAAAGCAGTGGTTTTCAAATTTGAGTGTCAAAGTCACCTGGAGGGCTTGTTTAAAGCACATACAGTGTAAATCATATTCTTACATCTTAATAAGTATCAAAATGTGAACATCTGTGTTATCATTACCTAGATCAAGAAATCAAATGTTGGCAAAGCCCCAGGAATCCCCTTTGTGTCTTCTCCCAGTCACCACTCCCTTTTTTTCCATGGATAAACTACTCTTCTGACTTTTATAGTCATCACTTTCCTGCTTCACTATAAATTTTTATCAGTACACTAACACTATAGTTTTTTCTGGTTTTGAACTTTAAACAAATGGAATCATACAGTATTTATTCTTTCATTAATAGATATGTTTATGGATTCATCTATATTATTGAATGTGGGTGTAGTTTATTTATTCCATTGCTATATATTTCATTTTTGATTGTATCCCAATTTATTTTCCTATCCTGTAGCTGATGGGCATTTGGGGATCCAGTCTGAAATTACATTTTAATTATTCAGTTTGGGGCTATTTCAAAGAATGCTGCTGTTATTAACATTTTTAAGAATCTGCTTTTTAGGTTACAGATCAGTTTAATCTATGAACATATATCTGTGTTCATTTATTTATTTTCCTTTGTTTTTTTCTTAAAAATCACTTTCTACATAGATACCTTACACATTTTGTGTGACGTTTACTTCTATGCATTTGATCATTTGATGTTAATTTCAATGGCATATTTCTAAAAGTTTTTATTTTTCAAATGATTGTTGATGGTATATAGGTATACATACATATACAGTATACTGTTGATTTCTGTGTATGTTCTTTGCCTAGCAACTTTGCTGAACATAGTATTTCCAGTAGTGCATATGAAGATTTAAAAACTATAGTGCTCGCTTCGGCAGCACATACATTAAAATTGGAACGATATAGAAAAGATTAGGATGGGCCCTGCACAAGGATGACACGCAAATTCGTGAAGCGTTCCATATTTTTTAGAAAAATAAAAAAATAAGCCCTGGCCGGTTTTGCTCAGCGGTTAGAGCGTTGGCCTGCAGTCCAGAGAGACCCGGGTTTGGTTCCCGCTAAGGGCATGTACTTCGATTGCCGTTTGTCCCCGGCCCTGGTTGGTCGTGCGGGTGGCAGGCAGCCACTCGATGTGTCACTTTCACGTCGATGTTTCTCTCTCTCTCTTCCTCTCTCTCCCTCCCACTCTACCTGAACAAAAAAATGAAAAAATGTCCTCGGGTGAGGATTAAAAACAAAAAAAAAAAAAGAAAGAAAAAAAAAACAAAAAAAACTTCTATATGCACAGTCATATTATCAGCAAAAAAAAAAGATAGTTTGCCTTGGCCAGTTTGGCTCAGTGGTTAGAGTGTAGGCCCGCGGACCAAAGAGTCCCGGGTTCGGTTCCCACTAAGGGCATGTACCTCGGCTGTGGTTCGTCCCTGGCCCCAGTTGGGGTTGTGCGCGTGGCAACCAATCAATGTGTGTCTCTCACATCGATGTTTCTCTCACTTCTTCCCTCTCTCTCTCCCGCTCTATCTGAAGATAAATGCAAAAATGTCCTTGGGTGAGGATTAAAAAAAAAAGTTTTATTTCTTCCTTTTCAGTATTTACACCCTTATTTCCCCATGCTACTCTACTTACTAGGACCTCCAGTACAATGTAGAATAAAAGTGATAAGAACAGGTAGGTATTGTCAACTGATGGTTTGTTGGCACCAATTCAATGCCAACATGAATCCCCAATTTGGGATGAGGTGAAGAAGGAAACTATTAAGTGCAAAATAGTTCAATTGTGATACAGCATGGTTGTGAGGCAGCTCTGCGGCTAAGTCCCTCTCTGGCTAGATAGCTCTCTTCCCTGCTCCCTGCTGGTCTGCCTGTGCTATGCTATTCTATTCCACTCTGCTCTGGCAAGACATCAGTGTTTCAGCTCAGCCAGGGAAATCTAGTCTTCAGTCTACAATGGAAAGGGAAAGTATGCTCCCAGAGTCAGAAGGGAGCTGGCTTATATAGAGAGAGCTGCCCACCCCCTGGTCCCCGATTGGTCTGTCCACATGCAAATGAGGACTCCAAATCCTCGCCGATTGATTCATCCAAAGGGCACTTTCCTGATTGGTCATAATGGAGATGCTCTGGTTGGTTGGTGAAGCTGTTGATGGGGGAGATACAGCTGCACAGCTCTGATTGGATGGGGAAAGCTTTAGTCCTATTGGTTGAAATAGGATTCCAGGAACTCGTTTATAAGGGCTGGCTCAGAGGGCAGAAACATTGTTCTCCATGAAGTGCAGTTCGCAAGAGAGACCCCTGTGTAGAAATGGCTGCTAGGCTCTGTTTTTTAAAATTTGAGCCACTTAACCACCAGGAGTCCTTCTTAGTAGTTATCTTCTTTCTCAGGATCCACAGTAGCCTTGTCTCATTTTTTTTTTTTTAATATTTTTATTGATTTTTTTTAGAGAGAGGAAGGGAGAAGGAGAGAGAGATAAGAGACTTCGATGAGAGAAAAAGGTCAGTCGGCTGCCTCTTGCACACCCCATACCCGGGATCAAGCCTGCAACCCAGGCATGTGCTCTGACTGGAAATTGAACCAGCGACCTCTTGGTGCATGGGACATTGCTCAATCCACTGAGCCACACCATCTGGGCTGATTTTTTATCTCAAAGGGAAAATTTAACATTTTGTTATTAAGTATGATGTTGCTGTAAGTTTTTTGGAGATGGCCTTTATCATACTAAAGAAATTCCTTTTTTTAAGTCCTCATTTGAGATGTTTTAAAAATCACAAATGGATGTGTAATTTTATCAAACACTTATCTTGCACTTGTTGAGATAATTCTGTTTTCTCTTTTATTCTGTTAACAGAATAAATTACAAGCACATACTAGAAAAGGAAGCTTAAACATTAATGACCTATGAATTAAAAATGTTAAAAGATTTTTCCCCTCCTAGTTAACTGTTAAAAATAGTATTTGAGTCCATTATTCCTACTGAAATAACACTTAATCTGAACCATATTTTTGTTATAGGAATACCTACTAATATTTAAAAATACTCCCTACTCTAAAGTAGATTGGAAATCTATCATCTATAAATGAAGATACAGCACAGAGACTGGGAATAACAGTTGATGCCACATGAACTAGCAAATACATTTAAAAAATATTTTATTTTTATAATTTTAAAAACATTCTGGGCTGAGTCACTTATTTTGGTAATGGCATTTTGAAATCTTATGCTAACAATGGAATCCACTTTCCAGTAGGGCCTAGAAATATATTTCAGGCTTTAGATATAAAGGATCTATTTGGTTTATCAGGAACATCATATATCATTAAGTAGATAGTTCCATTGTCGTGGAGAACAATGTAAAAAATCTACCCTACTGCAATTTTGTTGCGCATTTTATAGATCAGTTTAGATAGCTATTAAGATAGCCCATATCAGTCTTCTAGGTTCTTTACTGCTGTGTTTCACTGTAGAAACCATGATAATTTTGAACTGATTTAGTCTGAGTGGAATCACTGATGATAGATTTAATTCAGAGAAAATAAATTCTGTAAAATGAAAATGTGGTGAATATCAGCTAACAATAATTCACTCTAATTTGTGACTTAATAATTATTTAACAGGCAGTTATTAGTCTTTGAGCCTATTTTATTTCTCAGTCACCTGTTATTTTAGGTTGCCAAAGCTGAAGACTTCCTTCTCAGCTGATGTTGAATATTGTTAAGCACAAACGTCATTATCAAGAAAACAGGAAGCTGTGTAGGAGAACATGCCAAATGGTAAATTAATAGTCTGGGGAAAGGAAACTGACGTAGACTCAGGGAAGGAACCCTGGACTCATCTACTTTGTTCTTTTTAGATGGCTTGAAGAATAGATATGGTTTCAGAAAATACATCAAATAATAGGTTTAGCATTAAATTAGAAAGCATATATTTTGCTTATATTTTGCATTGTCTTAAAAATGCTAATGTCTTAAAGGTTATATTACACTTTTTTTTTAGCTGTGTTAATCTAGATTAATTCTTGGCTGTCACTAAAATCATATAAAGTGCAGTGAAATTGCCAGTTTTTCCTCTTTATAGTGGTACTTTAATAATTGAGTCAAATCTAAATAACCAGGACCAAGTAATGATTTAAAGTATTCACATCTGAATTTACCTTTCACTGTTTGTTTAAAGAGTTTGCTAAATAAATCAATAGTGTCAACATTGTAGAGCCTATTAATCAAGTTATGAGAGCCTTGTTCCCTCTTTTGCATCATTGGTTTACATGTATACAGTTCTTATACTTATGACTGGTAAAATCATTTTCTTTTCATTAAAACATATGTGGTGGAACACTCTTTCTGGTAGTGTTTTATCAGCTTTTACTTTTCATTATTAAAGGTACTTAATAAAATAGAATTTGTCGAAAAAATCATAATTTACATTTACTAGGTTTCCCCTGTAATTACTGAGTGATGATTTAGTAGTGTGGTGAAGAAAATGGGCCCTGGAGCCAGGCATCCTGGGTTTGGATTTCAACTTTGTCACTTACTAGCACATATCTTCTATGTGCCTCAGTTTCCTCATCTGTTAAATGGAGATAATAATAGCACCTATCTCTGAAAGTTGCTGTGGACTTAAATAATTTAATATAATTAAAGAACTTAGAATAGTGCCTGCCACATAGTAAATGCCCAACAAATATTAGCTGTTATTGTTAGTATTTATTGTGAAAATAGAGTAATTTTAGGTAATGACTTTAAATTTGGGGTCACACGTATAGCTCTGCTCTTCAAAGGGATGACCTTCCACAAACCATCACACTTCTGCCTTTCTCAGAGGTGAGGATGAGAGCATCTTCCCAGTTGCAGTTAATCATCAGTTTTTGGCACAAAAAGAGCACAACCATTATCTCCATGTTGCTGGAGTGTTCATGTCCTGGACACCAGTGGTAGTTGCTGGAGATTTAAAGATGATTTGGAGATGTCTAGGTTAGGGAAATGAAGATGTGGCCAGAGTGCCCCAGAAGTGATTTCCTATCCCAGAGCTCTCACTGAGTGCCTGTGACCCTCTGGACTTCACTTGTCAACTGTAAAATGACACTTTCTGAGTTTTATTGGAGGAGAAGTTGAGTACTCTGTAGGAGAGAGAGACCTGCTGATGGAAGCTTAGCCTCTGTTGCCTTGAACAGTTGAGCTCTTGACCCCATATTTGTAATTCTTCTCACCAAAACAGAAACCCTGCTGTTAACAGGAGATTAGCTATTTTTAACTTGTTTATGCTCTTTGGGGAAATATTACCTCCATCCCCATCCCCACTCCATGTGAGTGATCTCACCGACAACATATAGCACTCTCTCTAAGGTAAGTTTTGGTAAATTTTGCCTAGCCCACCCATTAATCTGGCTCTGTTTCCATATAAGATTTGGTAATCATCTCAAATTTTACACCAGTTTTCAACTGGTATGTTGCAAAAAAATTTAAAACATGCAATACCTGACTATTTAGTCAGGGGCACTAACCTCTTTTCCCTTAGACTGTAAAAAAAAAAAAAAAAAAAAAAAGACGACAGCCAACAAACACAACAATAGCCACCCAGTGTGAATGAATCAAAATTATACCTATTTTTTGGTCAGATAGGCAAAAAGTAGATTTTTTTGGTGTGCTGCAGAATTTTAGTAATTAGTTTATGTGTGCCATGAGATGAAAAAGGTTGAGAATTGCTGCTTTACACTCCCTGATTTCCCTTCTCCCTAAACTTACCCCTCTCCTAGTCACCCTGTGAGTAAATCTGTTTGTCTCCATCACTGTTGCTGCTCCCCTAGTCTAAGTATTCATCATCTTTCCTGAAATGGACTCCTATCTGATCTCCCCATTTCCATTTTACCTCTTCACAGTCCCCTTTCCCATAGAGTAGACAGAGTGATCTGTTAAAAGGATAGAATCAGATAATATTACTCTTCTTAAAACCCTTTTTTGCACTTGGAATAAAGCCTGAATTAATTGTTACTACCTACAAAGCTCTGCAATTATGTCACTTGCTTACTCCTTGTTCTAATTGTTTGCTATTCTCTCCCTCATTCACTTTGCTCTAGCTACATTGCCCAGACAGATCCATATTTCTTCCCCCAAATATATCTAACTTGTTGATCCTGCCTTCACGCCCTTGCACGAGTTGTTTCCTCTGCCTGGAATATTCTTCTTCAGAACATGGTTGGCCCCTCTGTGTTATTCAAGTTTTGGATTTCACCTCCTCCAGAAGTTTTCCCCAATCATCCAGTGTAATGTAACTCCTGTTTTATTGCCGCATCCTGTTTTATTTTCTTCGTAATGTTGTGGTGGGAGAGAACCGAGAGACCACCAGAGCCAAATTAAAGCCAAATAGAGAGCAAAGCTGGCCAGCGACTGATCCCCGAGTTCTCAGAGACCAGACCTGATATGCTTTATTACATGCCTTTTATACCTTACAGAAAATAGGATCTTCTTGATATAATGCCCAGGGCTACAACAATGCTGTATAGAATTAGTTTGCCTTGTGGATAACAGGAATAATCGGGCCCACCCAGGAACACGCAGGCCCACCCAGGAACACCCAGGCTGTTATCTCAGGTATTTCAAGGTACATTGGGTCACACTTAGCCCCGAGCTGCACAAACACAATGCAAGCCTAATTCCTTGAGATTGTGGGGGAGGTCGAGTCTCTGACTCAAGACCTCCAGGCTCTGTGGACTCTGTCAGACACATAGCCAGCTCCCAACAATTTCTGGGTTCAGGGAGTATTCCAATTTACTGAGGTTATTTTGACAAAACAGGTTCAGCTAGAGGGCACACAGTGACTTTCTCAATCATCAATTCTGAAACTATAAACAAGTCAGCACAATAATTTACCAATCATCAATTATGGGGTTATAAACATGTCAGCACAGTAACATTTAGCAATCTTAAACCATCTTTATATATTTGTCTTTTGTGTATTGTTTTTTTTCTTCCCTTGCCAGAATTTAAGTTCCATGAGACTGTAGATCTTGTCTGTCTTATCCACCCTGTATTCCTGACAATTAGAACAATGCTCAATAAATCTTATCTAAGTGAAAAATTCAGTGAATGGATCACTCAGAGGGAGAAATGTACCTTTTCACACCCTGATGTGGCTGGAACCAGCCGTACAAATAGTTAAAGGAGGAAGGTGAAGGGGCACAGGGCAAAAACACTTCTCCAGTCCTGGTTGAAACCTAAAGTAAATAACATAATATGTGGCCCAGCAGTGAAAATAACAGTTCAGAAACTAATTGCACATCGAAGAAAGATGACTTATTCCAACAAACTACAGTCAGGTTTCCTGTGCTATTAATAACTTCAGAGATAGATAATTTGATATTCAAGCCCCAAAACACTTAATTATGAATGTTTTTTTAAAAAGTTATTCTAAAGCATTGTTGGTTGAATATAAGAAAAAATTCTTAATGTTTCTTGTAGGGTCATTTCTATCATTAGATTATACTTTATATTTTGTAATGCTATAGTTTATGTTTTCCACAGTGTTTTCAAATAACTACTGTGCTATGGGCTAGACAAGAATATACTATAAAGGAAATGTTTTACTTAATAAAATGTGCCCTGCAGAATTTTTTATATTGAAAGGTAAAGGAGAATGTGTTCTTAAAACCTGTGGAAAATTATAATACGATAGTATGCAATTACTAGTGTAACTTTGTTGTGTAGTTTATAAACTGGTGTTTTTGTTTGTTCGTAAAGATAAAGAGGAATAACCAGCCTAGTGATTTCTATTAAATACATCTGAGTTAATGTTTCTGTTTGGTTCTCTTTCACATTCAAATAGTTTTGGGAAAAAGTAATAGTAAATCTAATATGAGGTCTGACAGATTTTTTTAGAGCCAGCATTTCTTAAATTTATTTTCAAATGACTGTTGTCCTTCCAAGTGGCATCTAGGAAAGTTGTACCTTTATTCCAACAATGCTCCCATTCCATAAAGTACTTTTGTAGGTTCTTTTACATATATATATATATATATATATATATATATATATATATATATTTATTGATTTTAGAGAGAGAGGAAGGGAGAGAGAGATAGAAACATCGATGTGAGAGAGGAACATTGATTGGCTGCCTCCTGCATGCCCCCCATTGGGGGTCGAGCCCACAACCTGGCCATGTGCCCTGACCAGGAATCGAACTGGGACCTCTTAGTCCATGAGATAACGTTCAATCCATGAACCACACTGGCTGGACTAGTTTTGTAGGTTCTTTTTCAGAAATGTTTCAAAGCAAGTTTTGGAATTATGAAAGAAAATTAGCCTTCTTGCTTTACTTTATAAGTTAAAAAACCTCATTTAAAAAACTAAAAAACTAAACGAAGACCTATAATCTCCTCAATCTTCATATTGATATTTTATTAATTTATGAAGCCAGTACTGCTGTTACACAGTTGAAGCTATGACTTGTAACATCATGAAAGATATCTTGTAAAGTGAATCTGTATAGAGATCAAAGTTGTATAACTTTGTGAAGTAATAGATTAAAAAAAGTACCAAGCTGCTGGACCTGGGTAACTAACTCACCGCCCTTTAAAATTTGCTTTGTATGCAAACAAGACATACAAATGGCCAGGAGACATATGAAAAAATGCTCAACATCTGTAATCATCAGAGAGATGCAAATTAAAACGACTATGAGATATCACCTCACACCTACCAGAATGGCAGCCATCAACAAATCATCACACAACAAGTACTGGTGAGGGTGTGGAGAAAAGGGGACTCTAGCACACTGCTGGTGGGAATGCAGACTGGTGCAGTCACTGTGGAAAACAATATGGTGTTTCCTGAAAAAAATTAAAAAATGGAACTGCCATTTGACCCAGTGTTCCCATTTCTTGGAATATATCCTAAGAAGCCTGAAACACCAATCAGAAAGAATATATGCACCCCTATATTTGCAATAGCTAAGATCTGGAAACAGCCCACATGTCCATTAGTAGATGAGTGGATAAAAAAGCTGTGGTACATTTACACAATGGAATACTATGCAGCTGTAAGAAAGAGAGATCTCTTACCCTTTAAGATGACCTAGAGGGACCTGGAGAGTATTTTGCTAAGTGAAATAAGCCAGTCAGAGAAAGACAAGTATCACATGATCTCACTTATTTGTGGAACATCATGAACAAAATAAGCTGTCGACCGAGAGATCCAGAATCATGGAAGTAGGGAACAGACTGACAAACCTCAGAGGGATGGGGGGTGGGAAGAGTGGGAAGAGATAAACCAAAGAACTTACATGCATATATACACAACCAATCAACATAGATACTAGGCTGGGGAAGGCAGGAGGAGGGGGTGGGAGCGGGAAAGGGGGTCAATGGGGAAAAAAGGGAGACATCTATAATATTTTCTTTTTTTTTTTATTCTCACCCGAGGACATTTTTACATTTATCTTCAGATAGAGCGGGAGGGAGAGAGGGTGGAAGAGAGAGAAACATCGCTGTGAGAGAGATACATCAAGTGGTTGCCACCCACACGACCCCAACCGGGCCGGGTACAAACTGCAACCAAAGTACGTGCCCTTAGTGGGAACCGAACCTGGGCCTCTCTGGTCCGTGGGCCGACGCTCTAACCACTGAGCCAAACTGGCCAGGGCTGTAATGCTTTCAACAATAAAAAATTTTTTTTGCTTTGTATGGAAACAGCACAGTGCACTGTGCTCTCCTGCAGATGTAAGTTGTGGAGCACTGAATCCAGAGGAAGTGCCTTACCTTCAGGGAAAGAGAGAAAACCATCTGGTCCCGGAAAAAAGCCCAAACTGGGCTCTTTTTAGTATTAACTGAGTGAAAGCTAAGAGTCTATATTTAAAATATGACCATAAAGCTACTCTTGTTTTACAGTTCTTGGCATCAAAGACTACAGACCTCTTTTGGATGGTATGCCTATTTTAAAAGAGGGATACACACTTCTTGAAGAGAAATAGCTGAAGCAATGGTGGTGTTTGTTGTTAGAAGGCATATAACTTTTGTTGTGAGATAAATGGATTATTTTTTAGGTCAAGTCTTGCTGTCTTGGCCTCCATGACCACTATGGGCTTTTATTTTGTCCTGTAGGCCAGTGTTTTAATCTTTTATATATAAAGATCACTTTTTGGTTAGTTTATTAAATATCTTAAATATGTGGGATTAAAAAAATTTTTTTCTTTTTCTTTTTTTAAAAGCTGCACGTCATTGACTCCTGGACCCAACTGTGACCGATTTAAACTGCATATACCATATGCTGGAGAGACATTAAAATGTAAGTAAATGATGACTGTTTCACTGAAAATGTCAAGCACAGAAATCATTTTAGGGTTTAGTTCTTCTGGGGATGATCCATATATTTAAATAATATGCTTATGCTTCTGTTTCTTGATTTATCAATTTTAGGTATTATTATCTTTTGACTTCCTGCTCTGATACATGAGGCATCAGTCTGTTTTCAGTGCACCCTTTATCTCTCTTCTTCTCCTCTTTAATGTAATTATGTCATCACTGTTGGTTCCTGTGTTTGTTACCCTGTAGCTTTAAAACTTTTTTTAAAGAATCATTTTAAGCGTTGTGTCGTACAGTTAAATGAACAGTCCGTAAAAATTCTTAGTAAGTGCCTGGCACAGAGTTAGTACTGTTATTACTTAAGAACAGTTTCTCTGCAGTGACAATGAACAAACAATTGGCTTTTATTTAGTTTCCCATTAACTATAGTGTGTTTTGGCTCCCCACTTTACAAGATGAAGATATTTGCCTCTGTCCTTCCTTTCATTCCTCTTCCTTCACCTCCCAACTTTTTTTTTTCTATTATTTTCTTTTTGCGTTGTCAAGATTGATAACTTACTATCTATTCTAAATCTGTAATTGTCTTCTGGTCTTTGTCTATAACTTGCTTGTACAATTACTCTGCAGGCCTGCGCCTGCACAGTTACCCCTATGGGATTTACCTTTCTTATCCTCTTGGGTTTGACCTTGTTTTGTAGAATCTGTGTATTGAGAAATCTGTTTTGTAGAATTATGTCTTGGTAAACAGATTACCCTTTATCTTGCTGAATCATAGTCTCAAATAACTTGCTGGGATTCCACTTCTCCCTCCACCCTTCCACCTGTCCTGTAGATCTCTACTGGTAATTTTTATTACCACAGTCATAAATAGGTATCTTAATTTCTAAGAGCTCTTTCTTGCTTTTGCTCTCTGTTTCTGTCACAACATCTTGTTCTTATTTTAATGATACAGTGTCTTTTTTTTTTTTGGTACGTGCCCCTAGTGGGAACCGAACCCAGAACTCTCTGGTCCGCAGGCCGACGCTCCAACTGCTGAGCCAAACCGGCCAGGGCTGATACAGTGTCTTAAAAGTTTTCAAAGGATATAAAAGTTTATTTTATTTTTTAAATTTTCTCCTGTTTTCTGAATTATCTTAATTTCCCCCAGGGATTATATTTTTGTTTATCATCCTTTTCCCCCTCTGTTATTCTATAGCCTTTTCTCAAATAAAAGGTGATTTTTGGTTGTCCACTTATATTTAAGACAGAATTTGTTTGGGACTTCTGTGTAGGCTGGCCTTACTGAGTGTGTGGGTTAATGGTGGGCTAGCTGTTAGTATGAGGAACCCCTATGTGTCATATTTTAGAGTTTAACTGTTGTAGCTCTCCCTCAAATAGTTTGTTTTGTTTCTTTAGAAAATTCCCTGTATATTTTTTCTGGGGTTACATATCTGGCCACCATGACATTTTTTTGGGAGATTGGTATTGTGGACGAAAAAAGGAGTTCTATGAAAAGTAACCTTATAGGGTAATCTGATTGTAAATTCCTAACTGGGCAGGTCATGGTGGGTATTCATGCCCTAGGCCTATAACTTCTTTATTTTATTTATTTAAAAAATTTTTCAATTATAGTTGACATACAGTATTAGTTTATATTAGTTTCAGGTATACAGAATAGTGGTTAGACATTTATATAATTTACAAAGGAATCCTCCTCACCCCCCACCCCACCACATAAGTCTAGTACCCACCTGGTGTCATATATAGTTATTACAACATTATTGACTATTTTTCCTATGCCGTACTTTATATTTCTATGACTGTTTTATAACTACCAATTTGTACTTCTTAATTCCTTTACCTTTCTCACCCAGCCCTCCAACCCTCTTCCCCTCTTGGCAACAATTAGTCTATTCAATATATCTATGAGTCTGTTTCTGTTTTGTTTATTCATTTATTTTCTTTAGATTTCACATATAAGTGACATCATATGTTATTTGTCTTTCTCTAGCTGACATATTTCACTTAGCATAATACCCTCTAGGTCCATCCATGTTGTTGCAAATGGTTAGATTCCATTCTTTTTCATGGCTGAGTAATATTCCTTTGTGACATATACATACCACCTCTTCTTTACCCAGTTGTCCATTGACGGGCACTTAGGTTGCTTCCATATCTTGGCTTTTGTAAATAATGCTGGGTCCATGTGCACTTGAAGAGAATGTATATTCTGCTGCTTTGGGAAGAGATGCTCTAAAAATATCAATTAAACTAATCTAGTTTAAAGTGTTATTTAGGCCTATAATTGCTTTAGTGAAAGATTTTAAGCCAGTCCTGTTTATTGTTCTTGTGCATCTAGGTTAACACATCTTTGAAATACCTCTAAGGGGATATTCACCCTCAAGAGAGCCCATAATCTTGTTAACTGTCCTGTAACCCAATCTCCTCCTTGCTTTCTCCAGTCTTCCTTATGTCCCCTCCTTAATTTCAAATGCATAAAAGAAGATGCAAAACTGTTAGATTGTGGGAGCATTTTAGATCTTGCTCCCTGGCATATGTTGTCAGTTTGATTCAAATAAACTCTTATAAAAATTCTCCACAGGTTTGGGCATTTCTTACTTTGACAACAAACAGGTTATTCCCTATGGAGCTTTTAATTATAAATCTCCCTGTTCTTAGCACCATGTTTCATCCTCGCCTCTCCTTATACCGGATGACTGCAAGTTTTTATGGATTTACCAGGACACATGGCTTCCTCCTCATCGGTAGCCTCTTCCTCACATTATTGCAGCCAGAGCTTTCTCTGCCTTGTCTCATCAAATACTACTCTTCCATCTGCACTCTGTCTTCTAGGAATTTGTTGAAATGTCTAATGTACTGATTGCTACTCTCTCCTCTTCCTCTTCACTCATGTTGTTTTAGATTTTTATCTTACTGTTTCTTCACTATCATTTAATAAGAGGGTGGGTCTTGCATTGATCATAGTGTACAACTTTATCTAAAGTTTCTCATGACATCCCATTGAAAAGTTACTGGGTTTAATTTATAATTTTAACCAAGGTTGAATCAAACTATTTGGAACTTATGATACTTTTATTTCATAGGTTTAAACTCAGTGAAGTTAAAGATAGAGATGGTTTTGTTTATTAAATTATATCTTTAGTCCCTAGCACAGTAAAGATATTCAGTTAAATATTTGTTAAAGAAATGAATTCATGTATAAATTAATTAATCTTAGTGTTCAGATTTTTGTTGGTTGAAGTATAGTGTTATAGAGAATGTGACATTCTGTTAGTTGTATCTGTCTTTTGCCAACAGAAATTCAATTTTTAGAAGTTATTTATTATACAATGAATTTGTAATTGGAACATTGCTCTTAACAGCTCAGAAAACAGAAAGGACATATAGTACTTTGCAGACTTGGAGTCTATCAATTTTGTCTTTATATGTTTTACTCTACTTTCTTAAAGCAGATTAGTGAAAATAGCATGTAACTAAATTTTATATTTTAGAATATTTTATATATTAGAAAACAGTTTTCTATAAATGTTTATCTGTGAATAAAGGAAATTTTGTGCAGTTAATGATAATGAGAATGGAACACAAAAAGGAGGGTATATTTCAACCCATGAATTCGTGAATTGATTCCCACAAGAATTACCCACATTCAAAATGAAATAATTAAAGTAAAAAGGACCAGAAGATTGCAGTACATTAGGAATGATGTTATTGTTTCCTCAGCTCTTTTAATGTGAAGAGACCACTCTTCAGTGTTGGGACAGTTACCAATTTGTGTGAGATTCTTATGGAAAATAGCAAAGGCTATCTGAATTTAAGAGAAGTCCTTGAATTTCATGCCTCTAGAAGAGACAACTGGAACTTAGTTAAAGAGGATTGGAAAAGTGAATCTTCAAAGACCAAGGTTGATTTAAATAAAATATACATGTTAAAGTCTAAGATGGTGCCACTAAAATGAGCGAAAATTTACCAGTTAGAGCAAAATTTACAGAGGAAGATCAGTGAGCTTCATATAAACGCATTTATGTAAAAATGGCCACCCTAGTCACTATCTACAGCACTTAATTCTTGAAGAAATTGTGTTTATGTTTTTGTGTACCCTATTTAAACAGGGTAGGGAATACGCTGTTTTGCTCATATTTTACTTCTAATCTCTGGTGTATTGCCTGGCATTTAGAGAGGCTCAGTAAGCATTTGTGGAATGAATGAACCATGTTCATTCTCTGGATCTGGCAATGATGAGGTTTGATGAGGAAGTGACAGAAGTCTGAAGTATCCTCAATTTTACAAGATCGTTGAATAACACTACATAACTATAAGGAGAGATTATTGAAATACTATACGTTATATCAAACAAGTCTGTGGCTGGTCCAGCAAATGGTTTGCTAACATTGGTTTCGAATTTGAAATTATCTTTTTTTTTAAAACCGTCTCTTTTTCATACTAACAATTTACTTTAATCAGGGACTGTTTGGTTATAAGAAGCCAGTTGGAACAAACATAAATTAAAGAGTCTTTTTTGTTTGTCTTTATAAGAAATTAAGTGAATTCCATGGTGCCCAAGGGTGGGAGGTGTAGTCACTGGAACCAGGGACTCTAGAAAGATGGTAAGCACCCTAGTAGCCAGTCAGCATCTGTGTCCTTATTTGTCTGTGTCTTTCTCCCACAGCATATTCTATTGTTACTGTATTCACTTTACTCTTTCCCCCACAGATTTCTCTGTTTCTCTTCATATAGAGTAGAAATCGCTTCCTGAGCCCGTTAAGTGGTGACTCAGTTCAGGGCCACCAGAGATTGCCTGTGGTCTTGGAATCTGAATTCCTGGGATAGAGGGTCTGATTGGCAACTTGAGCTGGGTGTCTACCTGTGTTCCAGTCATTTAGCCAAGAGTTCTAGATCATGTGTTCTCAGTCTAATTACTAGAGGCCAGTTTAGTACAAGGTCAGCATGGGCTTGGGCAGGTACCCAGAGAGGCATCTATTACACTGTCTCGGGAATTCTTTCTAAAGAGCTTCCAAATGAAACTGTAGACATTTTCCACTTTATTTTTTAACAATAGAAGCAATGCCATTGTTTGTCATTTTGGAGGAATGCTGAATATTTCAAAGCTATTTGTGACAGAGTGAAGAAGTCATGCTAAAAAATTATCTCCAAAGATTTTGAAGTTGACTATTCCAGAGGAAAAGCCCTCTTTCATAGGAAAAACTGAAAAAAAAATTATGATTTGGGTAATACATTCTCTCCCATGTTCTCAAAGGAGCAGTGTAAAATTACTGTTCATTTCCAAGGCTTCAGTAGTACATCACTGAATTTCAATTTGTATTTTTTGGAGAATAACTACAACAAAATGAAACCAGTCTTCAAACTGCTATTTCAATGGAATACATCATTTAATGAAACAGTGGTCAAACTTATAGAAAGATTTTTATAGATATGTAGTAAATAGTGTTCTAGAACTTCTGTTTTGCTGAATCTTGAAATCAATTTCATTTTGATCATGTCTCAAGTGGTTTGGCTACTGTGTGTGTGTGTGTGTGTAGGTGTATGCATTAACACAGTGCTTCTTACATGTCAGGTCTAGCACATATTACTTTGTCTTAGCTCATCAGTATAGTAAACTTAGAATGTTCTTTGTCCTCTAAAAACTTACTTATGCAGCGCTGCATGGAGACATTCAAGGGCTTGACACTGATGGCTGTGAAAACAAACTGAACACCAAACCCGTAGCACCTGAAGGTCCCAGTGGAGAAGTTTGTTGCACCAGCTGAAAGAAATACTGAAGTTCTTTTGAGTTACTCATCAATAAGAATTTTGCACTTTTGCCCTGGCCGGTTTGGCTCAGCGGTTGGAGCGGCAGCCTGCGGACCAGAGAGTCCTGGGTTCGGTTCCCGCTAGGGGCACGTACCAAAAAAAAAAAAAAGAAAAGAATTTTGTACTTTGTTTGGTGTATTACTATACCTTTTATTTTGAACTTTGGCTAATAGGTCCAAAAGCTGGCTGCTGTGGCTATAGCTATTGGGTTAACCGAGTAATTATTTTGCTTGAACCCTTTCTCCCTTACCTTTCGTAACTTATTTACTGAATCCCTCAGCCTAGCTTTTAAGGTTGTCACAGTCTGCCATTTCAGCCTTTTAGTTCCCCTCTCCCCCATTGGAGCTCAGCTGACAACAGTCCAAGTTACACAAGTGATTTGCCAATTGTATTTCTCAGATACCCTGCCTTTTCTGTGACTGCCTTTGTCCACACTGTTTTGGCTTTAGTCCAGTGGACCAAAGAGGTAATAAAATGGCTCGTTTTGTTTTGTCACATTTGGTTCTTCATTTGCACTCACAAATTTGCTGCTCTAATGGGTGTGCTCTCTAGGAGGCTCTTTGGCCTGCACTCTCCAGTCTCCAAGATCACCTGCAAGGAGAGTAGGAGTTAACAATTTTTACTATGACTTACAACAGTTGAGCTGAGTAAAAAGAAGTTGGACACTGTGTCAAATGGACTTAGTATTTTGCATCATGCTGAGAGACATTATAATTTTCCTTGGTAGCATAGTTCATTTTACTTTATTTTTATCCTTTCAAAGGATTCATTTACTTAAAAATTATTATCTAGTATTCAAGGTATTTTTAGAGGCTAATTAGGGAGGCAGGTCACTTTTGATTTAGTGAATGTTATAAAAAATGCTCATTGAAAGGCAAGTAAGTGCTAATTTTGTGGAGTAGACATTATCTCTCCCTTAGATTTTGAGGATTCCTTTGTTCTGGTATTTAAGAATATTTTATTTTCTTGGAATTCATGGAATGTTTGAAAAACATTTTAAGAATGGCAATTAATATTAACTTATATTTGTAACATCAGCTTAGTTATAGCTAAATATATATACATAAATAAATTTGGCTTTGATGCTGATTATAGTTTATTAAAATATGATAAATTGCTAAACTAACTTACTGAGCATTTATTTTATAAAGAGTTTGGTTCTTTTATATACATTATCTCATTAAGTCATACAATAATTCTGAGAGATAGATTTATAGCCCACTTTTTATTTTACTTTTTTAATCCTCACCCGAGGATATTTTTCCATTGATTTTCAGATAATGTGGGAGGGAGGGAGAAAAAGAGGGAAGGAGAGAGAGAGAAACATTGATGTGAACAAGATACATCGATTGGTTGCCTCCCATACGACCCCAACCAGGACCAGGGATAGAACTGCAGCAGAAGTACTTGCCCTTGAGCAGAATCGAACCCGCGACTCTTTGGTCTGTGGGCCAGTGTATAGCCCACTTTTTAATATTAAGTTTATTGAAGTATAATTTACATATAATAAGATATATGTATTTTGGGTGTACAGTTATATAAATTTTGGCCATTATAAACACCTATATTAATTACTACACCACAATCAAAATATATAACATATTCATCCCCCAAAGATACAGAACGAACATTTCCTACCCTTAGTAAATCAGTCCTCTGCCACCATCTCCCTATCTTCTGAGTTTTTATTCTCTCTGAAATTATAAAAGTTTTCCTGTTTTAGAATTTCATATAAATGGAATCATATACTATGTAGTTTTTGTGCATGGCTTCTTTCATTTAGCCTGATATTTTAGAGATTCATCCATATTATTCCTTTTGTCAGTACTTTTTATTGCTGACTAGTATAACATTGTATAGATAGACCAAAGTTTTTAAATTCATTCTTCTATTAAAAGACATTTGAGTTGTTTCCAGTTTTTAGCTATTAAGAATAAATCTGCTGTTACATTTTTATGTTTTTTTGTGAAGATATGTTTTCATTTTCTTGGATAAATACCTAGGATTGGTATTGCTATGTTGTAAGCTAAGTGTATGTTTAACTTTGTAAGTATGTTATTGCTAAACTGTTTTCCAAAGTGGTTGTACTATTTTACATTCCGACTAGCAATTTATGAGCAGTTTAGTTATCCCATATTCTTGCCAACATTTGGTATTGTTGGTCTTTTAAATTATATTCATTCTAGTGGATGTATAGTGGTATCTCATTATGGGTTTTAAGTTTTCATTTTTATGTGCTCATTGGCTATTCATATGTCTTTTGTTGTGAAGTGTCTGTTGAAATCTTTTGCTCAGTGTTTTGATTAGATTATTGGTTTTTTATGTGTTCTTTATCTGGTCTAGAAAGAAGTTGTTTGTCAATATTTTCTCCCACTCTGTCTTCCTTTTTCACTTTCTTATGGTGTCTTTCCAAGAGCAGAAGTTTTAAATATTGATGAAGTCCAATTTAACAATTTTTTTATTTTAGTGTTTATGTATTTGACTCCTTGTTTAAGAATTCTTTGCCTACTTGAAGGTCTTAGAGATCCTCTCTTAGAAGTTTTATATTTTTACCTTTGATATTTTGGTCTGTGATACAGTTTGAGTTAATTAAAAAAATTTTTTTTTATCCTCACCTGAGGACATTTTTCCATTTTTTGTTCAGATAGAGTGGGAGGGAGAGAGAGGAAGAGAGAGAGAGAGAAAGAAACATTGACGTGAAAGGGACACATCGAGTGGCTACCTCCCGCACAACCCAACCAGGGCCGGGGACAAACTGCAACCGAGGTACGTGCCCCTTAGCGGGAACCGAACCCGGGTCTCTCCGGACCGCAGGCCGACGCTCTAACCGCTGAGCCAAACCGGCCAGGGCTGATTCTTAATAAATCTATCTAAATAATTACTTATGTGGTAGGATATGAATCTTTGTTTCTATTGAAATTAAATAGTGAGACTTCTGTATGATATAACCAGTATACTAATTCCTAGTAGAACTTTTTTTTTTTTTTTTTTTTTATCCTCACCCGAGGACATTTTCCCATTCTTTGTTCAGATAGAGTGGGAGGGAGAGAGAGGAAGAGAGAGAGAGAGAAACATCGACGTGAAAGGGACACATCGAGCGGCTGCCACCCGCACGACCAACCAGGGCCGGGGACAAACTGCAACCGAAGTACATGCCCCCAGCGGGAACCGAACCCGGGTCCCTCTGGACCGCAGGCTGACGCTCTAACCGCTGAGCCAAACCGGCCAGGGCTAGAACAGTTTTTTTAATACTGTTCCCAGGCTGCTATCAAACCTCTAATTTATTGAAATCCTTCTTCATGTTTCCAGAGTTAGGCAAGATAATCATCTTTTGATTCTTTAGCCAGTTCTGTGTCAGCATATAAAAAAGAAAACCCAAACCCTAACCCTAACATTTCCCTTTTGATACCATTCACACTAATATCATTAGTAACAACTCCTCCAAAAAAAAAAAAAAAAAAAATCCTTGTTTTTCTTCTGCCTTTTGCTACAGAGCTAGGTTGTAAAAGGAAGAGAACAAAACGTTTTAGTAGGATCATCTTTAGTGATGGGGCATGAGAGCCATTAAAAAAAATAAACAGCTTAACCAAAAATAGAGAAAAATAGAAAAGTGGATGCTAGAGGATTTGGAAGTTCCAGTGTTGTTGATATAGGATTTCAGATGAAGACTGGATACATCTAACTTGAGGGGAGAATGGAGGGACAAGGGAAGAGAGAGATGAATGGGAATAGAGTTAGCTTGAAGATTAAGAGACTTAAAAAAAAAAAGTTCTTATGCAGTCTCAATAAAAATTATGTTTTCCTTTTCTTGGGCCTTAGAAATTAGAATGTTTTCATATTATTGTCATTCTGTATGGTAACCCTGTTTGATAGTGGTGTTGCAAGCTTAAGAGTATGTGGTTGCATTCAGCTTATAGAAAAGTTATAACTCATCTCTAATTAGTTCTTCCTTTGTACTATGCCTAAACCTCTCCATTTGGAGAAATGCCAATTTGCCACTAAATTTAAATAAATAAGAATATTTCTCATCAATAGGGGTGGCAAATTTAGCCCCTCTTTAGAGCACTGAGCAATTTATGACCATATGTTAAATACCATAAAACAGCTTTAAAGACTTGGTCCCTGGCCATTGCCAGATTGCACCGTAGGAGTACAGCAGCACTGCGAGGGACTGGGAATGTTTCCTCCGGCCCTTGGAGGCCTCCGTAACGCACTGATGTCACAGCCGAAGAGGCCTGTTTTCAAACATTCCCTTTATAAAAGTGAAATACTAAAAGATTCCATTTTGGCATTTGGGTGCAAAGAAGGCAAGACTTCTTTTTGATTTGTAAGGGTCAAAATTAGTATGGAAAGTGTTGTGTGGGAGAATGAGTAACTTGGCAGCAGTGAGTCCAGAAGGCAAGTCTAGGAATAGGTAACAGATATCCTACTCACTCTTTTTCTTGGAGCATGAACTGGACTTTTATAAGGCACAAGCAAACCAAATATTACATTTCTCAATTGTTTTCCTTTTGCCAACTTTTATGGAATTAATATTAATGTTAAAAACAATTTAAAATTTCATCCCATTGGACTGCCAATAATAATGATTTCTTTTCTTCCAGAAGTATGACTCATTATTTGGTGAACTCCAAATATTAGTTTTTCTTCTTACCATCATCACAGCCTGTGAATCATTTATGGCATTCAGTGGGCTCATGGCTGAGAGAATGAAGCTGTGTGCCAGCAAACATGTGATTTTTGGTTAAGTAGTGCTGTGGGGCCCTAGATGGACTTTTAACACATGTGAGGGAACCACTGGCTCAGGCAGTGCGCAGTGTTATTAAATAGGAATAGGCACCAGATCTTTGTGCAGGATTTTCCTGACTGTTCTCTCTGAAGGATAACTCTTCCTACAAAGGAAGATGAAATTTGGCTGTCAAAAAAAGGTCCTGTATTCTTAGCCTTCTTGAATGTGTAAGTGCCAGCCCCAGGGCTGATTTCCTGTCAGTTCCTGTGTGGTTTGCACTACATCCTCTTTGCAACAGATCAGTCATCTATCACAACTACTATCCTGTAAATTCTTGGCAATTTGATCTCAGTTTGCAGAAGGCAGCTGGTATACTTCTCTAGGAAGTGCAGTTGCAGAGCTCCTGTCTCCCTCTTCCTAAGGCCAGGAAGTATACTATTGTTATTCATTGCTGCTTTCTTCCTTTGAAAGAACAAGAATCCTCAAACTTTGGCAAATTTAGAAAGTGCTGGATAGCAATTTGGAATTACGCTTTCCATTTTGTTGAACTAGGGCAAAAACATGAGTGATCTTTGACATTATTTGAAATCTTGTTTTTTTTTTTTTCCATCATACATATACGTGCATTAGTGGAAGCCCCTTTTCCCCACACATTGCAAATGAAGTCATGCTTAAGTCATTAGTCACATCAAGATGTTTTGTTTTGTTTTGGGCTTTGATTTTCAAGAATAGTCAAATTACTTAGGCCATGTTATTACCCAGTTATTTTTTCTATTTCTTTCCCTTAATAGTGAGATTGTTCTATTCTTGTTCCAGCATCCATCAAGACTACATATCCACTTTGGATATGACTTTAGTATTTGCATTGGATTTTCAAACTCTGGAACACAGAGATATTTAAAGCACATTTCTTCACTATTTAATGTTAAGATAAATGTATTGTTTGAGTTGTTCCAATTTATCATGCCATAATGGGTGAACTATGTTGTGGAATTGAGAAAAGTGAGCAATGTTTCTCCTGTTTTATGACTCAGAAGTCTCATTTTGGCAACCTGATTTTATTTATGTAGAATAGGAATTACCTTTAGCCCAGTTCATCTAAGAGAAGAACCTATTTCTAAAGAGAATATAAACTCATGCATGAGTTATTTTAAATAGTATTTTTTAAATTGAATTATTGGGGTGACATTGGTTAATAAAATGATACGGGTTTCAGGGGTACAATTCTATAATACATCATCTGTATATTGTATTGTGTGTTTACCACCCTAAGCCAAGTCACCATTTTCCCCCACTTTACCCTCTCCTATCTCCCCCCAATCCCCTTTCCCTCTGGTAGTCACCATACTGTTATCTGTCCATGAGGTTGTTTTTTTCCTTAATCTCTTCACTCTTTTCACCCAGTCCCCTTACCCCCTCCCCTCTGACAGCTGTTAGTCTTAAATAATAGTCTTTAAAAAAAATGTTTTTATTGATTTTTTAGAGAGAGAAGAAGGGAAAGAGAGATAGAAACATCGATGTGAGAGAGATACACCAATTGGCTGCCTCCTGCACGCCCCCTACTGGGGATCAAGCCCTCAACCTGGGCCTGTGCCCTGACCGAGAATCTAACCAGGACCTCTCTGTCCATGGGATGATGCTCAATCCACTGAGCCACACCAGCCAGGCTTAAATAATATTCTTAACAATCCTTCGTGGCACAGATCATTTCTACTTCTGATTCTTCTTCTTTTCATCTTTATAAAAACTCTGTCTTCTGTAAGGTTCAACATCATTAGTATAGCTCTTGGTTTCTTTTGTGTTCTGGTTCCTAAGATGAATGAAGGGAAAGGGAAGATGAATTGTGTTCTTTACAGAAAAAAGGTGAACTTTCTGAAGGTGTATTTTATGTCAGATGTATAGACATCAGGCAGTATCATCACAGAAATAGCCCAAATTCTGATAACGCACTAAAGATGGCATAAAGGAAGAAATTTTGGATTTAGGACATGGGAGAATTTGATATCTAAATTATTTATATCAAATCAAATCTGTAGTTCCTGAAATAGTATGTTGTTAAACTCAAGGGATAGGAATCTCTGTGATCTTTAAGGTATATATGACTCACAAAGTAGCTGATCAAGAAATATTTGTTTATTGAATGAGTGAAACCAGGGCACTAAAATAGTGTGTCTTATGTGGAAGGTCTTAATTGGAAGGATACTAATTTTGGGGACCTTTAAGTGGTACAAGGGGTATCTAAAGATTTGAGAAAGCAGCATAGTTTCTTTATTGAAGAAAGGGATAGGAACTATGGAAAGTTATATAGATCTACCTGGTTTACATGCATATTTAGAAAGAACCTAGAAAAAGACTAGCAAAAGTAATTTCTAACATGGGCTAGATAACAGGACTAACTAATTTCACTTTATAAAGAACAACTGTTAATAAGTTGATCTCTTATTATAGAATGATGAGTATAGTACATTGGGAAGAAAAAAATAAATTGAATTTATCCCAGGAGTAGCAGGGCCTTTGATTCTGTCCTTGGGATGGATATGATAACCAGATCATGAAATGATTAGACATAAAATGTTGTGTTGCTTGACAGTATGCCTCGAGTCTGTCATGATTAAAGAATGAATGCTACTTAATGTTGAAATAAGACAATTTGGTCATTTTAATATAGAGCAAATTGCAAAATTGTTTCTTCTCCAGTGAATTTTATTAATTGTTTTACCTGTTTCCCCTTTTTTGTTTTTCTAAGTGTAATTTCACTACAGTTGAGTAAGACAGGTTCCGGCCAGTCACACTTAAACATCAGATTTACCTACTTTGGCAGGGTTGACCATCTCCTCTAGAAAGGAAAGAAAGACTCCACAAATTTCAAAGCACTTTCACCTGACCATTATCCAGTCATTATTGAGCCACCTATTCATTACAAATTCTGAAGCACAGTATTTGAGGACCTCCATTGCTCGGCACCATCCTGACCTTTCCAACATTCTCTCTTCTCTTTACCCCCTTCTCTACTAAGCCCGATTGCTTTGACAGTCTATCCTCAGCTTTCATTTTCAACTCTGTCTTTTGCTCTCTCTTTGATTATCTTGTTTCTACCAGTGTTGTCTATTCTAAGGGGCATGTAATTTGCTTTCTCCTCCTTAAAATATTGCTAATTCTTCTACCCTTGCCTGTAATTATTTTCTTATATTTCTTTGTTTATTATCTAAGCCTACTGTGAACAGCACTAAGAGTGGACATTTAAAAAATAATTGAGTAGACTGAGCCGATTTTAGACTGAAAGGAAGTAGTCAGTGAAGTAAGAGACTGTGGCAGATTGTCCAAAGATGGCACAACAGTATCTCTTGTCCTACATAATTTTCTATACTATGTGTGACCTTACCATCCCCACCCCCCTTCCAGAGTTGGAGTGTAATTTTTCTCCCCTTGAATCTTGGTGGATTGGTGACTGTTTTGACCAATAAAATATGATTAAAATAATGTTTGGCTAATGAGGTTGGGTCATAAATGGCAATATAGCTTTCATCTCATTAGCAGGAACACTTGTGCTTGGGGCCCTGAGCCACTGCATATGAAGTCTGACTGTTTTGAGGTTGCTATTACTGTCAGGTAGCCAAACCACATGAAGAGGCCACGTGTTGGCACTGCAGTTGGCAGTTCATTTCTTGGAGTTATCCCAGCCCAGGCACCAGATATGTGAGTGGAACCATATTGGACCCTTCAAACTGGCCTGTATACCAGCTGTATACCACTGAGAGGTCTCTCTCAACACTGTCAGGAGCAAAAGAATCACCATCTGCTTTCTGCCCATATTTCTAAATTTCTGCCCACAGAATCCGTGAGCACAATAAAATGGTGGTTGTTTTAAGCCTCTGAGTTTCGGGGTAGTTTGTTAGATAGCATTAGGTCGTAATTGGAACAGAGACACTGAAAAACAGGAGCGGAACAAAGCGTCTGTAGGAGGGTGGAAGAGATGGGACTAGGAGCAGAGATACAGAGGTTCGGTCTCCAGAGGGAGGAGGAAAAGACGAAGGATTAGTAAAGAAATGGGTAAATTTTGAGGAGAAAGTATGGGTAATTCACTATACAAATATATATATATTTATTTATGTTTATATTTGGATGAAGTTGGAGTTGGAGTCACCTACTGAGAGGTAGAAGGTCTAGAGAGGGCTGGGCTGCCTGGTTGAGAGTATTGAAGACAGTACAGATTACTGGTCTTCAGCTTCTTGCCTTTAACAAATAGTCATGTGAGGAAAGACAGAGGCTTGGCATTTTATCACTGTGGTCTGCCTTCCTCAGGAGGGCTTTGTGTATAGTGAATACTGAAAGCGTGAAGTACTCAAACCCTTCAGAAGTAAAGGTGATTCTTCCCAGAGGAGAGCCTTGGACCTCTGTGGCTGTTTGTAAGTTCTGAACCACAACACGACTCTCTAGGATTTCGAATGACCCAAAGTTGCTTGTAGTTTTGGAAAATGAAAGGATGCCTATCTTCGGAGTGGGGACTTCAATTTTAAGTAGCAGCTTTCTTGAGAGGAGAGGAAACAAATCTACAGTTTTAATTGGAGCTTCAGAGGGCTTTGTCCACGTTGAAGATTCAGCAAGTGTTGTTAATTGAATGGTGGAATTAATTCTCTACAAGAATTGTTTTCTGCAGCATCTAGCAATCTGGCCATCAGCTACATGCAAGTCAGTTTGTTTCAGTGAAGGATTACATACTCCATGTCTAAATGTTCTCTTAAGGATCTGGGAATCCTGCAAGTTGTAGTTTTCCTTAGTAAATTATCTAATTTGTTGTTGAAATCTTTTAATTAAGCTTGTAGAAAGAGAGATGCTATAGAACCTCAGTGAAATAGTATTACTGGATAAAAGAACATTACTTTCATGACAGGGTAGATGTGTCAAACCTTTACTTCATGTACAATAGTTAGAAGATAGAATTTGCCTCTGTGTTATCAGGGACTTTACTATATTACAGTTGGTCTTTGTTAGATGCTTTTATTTTACCATTGTGTTGGAGTGACCTTGGCGCATCTGAGATGTAGTGACTTATGTTTTGCTTATTTCTCCATCCCTTCACTGAAAATTGTGGCACATGTAGATAATGTGCTCTTGCAGACCCTCCTTGATTTCTTTCTGACTTGCATAATTTTCCTGGCAGTAGTATGACTGTCTTTGTTCTTTGTTTTTTTCATCAACTTTAAGTGATCAAACAGAAAAATTGTCATTGTGATACCATTGCTTTTAAAAACCTGCTCATTTTCTGTTGCTTGATTATTTTTTACTTTTTCCTGTTTTCAGTGAATGTTGGCTAGAGCTTGTGTACCTTTAACAGTTTTTACTCTGTTAGTAGTTTTATTTATTGATTTTATTCATTGTTTCTGAAAAGCATTTTCTTTTTTTTTTTTTTAATCCTCACCTGAGAATATTTTTCCATTTATCTTCAGATAGAGTGAGAGCGAGGGAGGGAGAGAGACAGAGAGAGAGAGACAGACATCGATGCGAGAGAGACACATTGACTGGTTGCCTCCCACACGACCTCGACTAGGGCTGGGGACCAGGGACCGAAGCGCAACTGAAGTACGTGCCCTTGACCAGAATTGAACCTGCAACTCTTTGGTCCTCGGGCTAATGCTCTGTCCACTGAACCAGACCAGCCAGGGCTGAAAAGCATTTTCTTATACCTACTTTTGAAGAATTTTAATTTATTCATCTTTATTTGTCAGCATCCTACATTTTCATTCATTTCAATAGATTTCCCTCACTTTAGCTTCTGTGGATTACGGGACTTGCTTTTTGTTCATTGTTAGACTTGCTGTTTAGCTCTGTCGTGTGTGAACTCAAAGGATCCTTCATGCTGTTTTTTTTTGTTTTTTTGTTTTTACATCTTTCTTGGTCCAGTTGCTGGTCATTTCAGAATTATTGGACAGTAGAAAGTATTATTCATTTTTTTTCTCTCCATGAATTCCAAAGGCTATTGCTTAGTTTTCAGTGTTTCTGAGAGTTTATGAGTGGGTTTTTGCATGATCTTCCCAGCACTGTTTTGTGGGAGCTGAAGTGCTGGTGGTAAAAACAGAAAGTAAAAACGATCCTACCAGGGAGAAGTTATTAGGAATCAGATTTTGACTCTGCACAAGAGTTTTTTAATAATTGGTGTTGTCCTCTAATATCAGGAACTGCTTTGGGAAATAATGAGTTGTTTGTTATTGGAAGAGACTTGAATTAGATACCATACAACTTCTTTCTTGGAGATATTGTATGTTTTAAGGGATAATTCCGAGCTGTAGAAAACTGAGCTGGATATCATATGTGGAGGGCAATCAACCATATTCCTCTATGTCTGTTGTCCTGGTTAATTACTAATAATGCCCTCTTTCCCACTCTAGGCTGTCCCAGTTTGGATAATAAATTATATAATTGCCTTCATTATAGGGTTGCTTCCAACTCTATAAGTCTGCTGAATGAAATTATATTGGTTTATCATCTGAGATCAAGTCCTGGTGGCAAAATGTGGAATCTTTGAGAAAGTCACATAATTAAAAAAAAAAAAATATATATATATATATATTTTATTGATTTTTTTTAGAGAGAGGAAGGGAGAGGGAGAGAGAAATTTCGAAACATTCACGGGCTGTCTCCTGCACTTCCCACGCTGGGGATCAAGCCCTCAACCTGGGCATGTGCCCTTGCTCAGGAATCTTTCAGTGCACGGAACTACGCCCAACCAACTGAGCCATACCGGCCCGTGCAGAAAGTCACATATATATATATGTATTTGTGTATAAGTGTCATATCATTCATTAAAATTTTAGTATGTATTGCTAAGATTTCTGTTAAAACATAACTGTAATACCATTGTTACACTTTAAAAAGTCAGCACTCATTCTTAAATCTTTTATTACCCGCCAGTATTCAAATTTCCCTGGTTGAACAGTTCTTTTAAGTTTTTTATTTTTGTCATTCTTGATATGAGTGGTTTTAAAGAGTCTAAGCCTGTTGTTTTGTAGAATGCCCTAACATTTGGTTCGTCTGATTATCTCTTCATGATTGTATTTAGGTTAAACATTTTTGTCAAGCTTTCTAAATAGGTGATATTATGTCCTCAGTGCAGTCACCTCAAGGTCTGTGATGTCTATTTGTTCCATCATTGGTGCTGCTAAACTTGACCATGTGGTTAAATTAAGGTGGTATCTGCCAGATACCTTCATTATAAAAAATACTTTTTTTCTATGGTAATTTATGAGTAATTTGTGGGGTGATACTTTGAGACTGTGTCCTTTCCCCAAAAAACGTTTTTCCTAATGGTTTTAGTATCCATTGTTGATCCTATCCTGAATCAATCCTTTATTAGTGTTTATACTTATTTTTATAAATGTTTTACTTCTAAGATCATATCTCCTTGATTGTAAGCTTTATTGGGGCAGAATCTTTTAATTCTTTTTCTGTTACACTATTTATAATATTTTTGAGATATTGAGTGAATTAATAAGTGAAGATTATCTCTCTAGAAAATGAGGAAAAAGACTTTCTTTATCCTGCCAGCTTAACCCAAATCTTTACAGTCACATACTCTTTTTCTTAAGCTTCCTCATGTATGGAATAATCAGTTGTGATTTTATAATGTTGTTTCACATTCAGGATTTTTTCCATAGTGTCTTCCAAATGACAATGTCTGTTTTTCTTCTCTGTAAATGCAAAGCTATTTACTCTGCACATTGAAACCAACCTTTTAATCCATTTCACTATGATATTTAGTTCACAGAAAATGAAATGTAAATATATATTAGTCTGGAGGGTACATCTAAATATCTAAATTAATGGTCTGTGTATATATATAAAAATCAGGCTAGCATGCTAAGTTTTTTTATTATTGTTTTCCCAGTTTTTTACTATTTCATGTCATCATTACTGATTTATTTTAAATTTATATTTAACTCCTAGCTACTTTTAAAAACTATAAACAAAATCATAGAAAGGTTGAGAAAGCTTACTTTCTAGGGGGTCAGATGCATTGTAATCATTAAAAAAGAATTGGTAATAAATTGTATTAATGAAACAGTTTATGAATATGCATTAAAAATTATTAAGACTAAAAATTTCTACAGTAGAATGTTTATTACTCAATAAAGTAATGCTAATTTATAACTTTTGGCTTAAAATATTGTTATTTTATGCACTGAAATAAATATACAGAAGTACAAGATTAAAGGTTCATTTAAAACATATCATAACATCTGAGGATAGGACATTTATACCCCTTTCCTAATTAGTTTAAGTTTCTAAGAGTCAGCAACATAGCAGATTCCCTCTGATATACCTAAGAATCTGGAACTCAGTTTCCTGAGAACTGTCTTTTATTGTAAGCCACTGAAATGACTGGGCATACTTAACTTGGAGATGGGAAGACTAAAAGAAGAGGTCCTTTGTAGATGAGTTAGGGACTGCCATGTAGAATAATGCTTAAGGTAGAACTAGTGTTAATAACCAAAAGTGTTTTATAAGCACATATATTTTTATCAGGTATAAGAAAGAACTTTTCTAGCAACTAATAACTTCCCAGCAACAGCATGTGCTGCCTAATGAAGTAGTGAGCACATTTTACCTAGAAGTGGTCACGGAAAAATGGATGACCTTTTCTTCTTACCTTCCCTTCATTCCCTTTGTTCTTTTCTTTCTTTTCATTTTATCCTCTAGATCTGTGCTGTTCAACATGGTTGCTACTAGCCACATGTGGCTATCGAGTACTTGAAATATGGCTAGCCTGAATTGAATTGTACTGTAAGTGTGACACATCAGATTTTGAAATAATGTAAAATATCTCACTAATTAATTTTATATTGATTGCATGTGAAATGATACTACTTTGCATCTATTAGATAAATAAAACATTAAGATTATTTTTATTTATGACTAGTTATTAAATCTTCATTAAGATTAATTATTAGTTCCAGATAAGGAGTAAACACTCTTTACCCTATCTCTTTCAGTGGTTATATTTAAAGAATACATATAGCAACTACCTGAAGACTCTAAAAAGTAAATAATAGCAGACATACTAAGAAGAGAAATCAAAACTCAAAGAATAACGCATATAGATGTTAGTTTCCTGTCCCAACCCCTGCCTCCCACCATCCCCGCTATTTTCTTTAATATTTCCTGGCTTAGACCGTAGGGCACTCTGAATCCTGGAACTATGCAATGGTCATGGATAGAAAAAACTCGAATGAAAATCCTCTGTCTTGGGTCAAAAGACCAAAAAAGGGGCCCCTTTGGGATGGAGCTTATTTAACGCTTCTGGCCTTAACTCAGACAAGCTCCAGTTATAAAACTGGACTCCTGCCACAGCTTCTCAGAGTCTTTTGCTGCTTCACCTCCAGGTGGACACAGTAATGGAAGTGCACAAGAATATGGGGAGGCTAAAACTCCCACTTTCTAGCCAGAGCACCAGAAAAAGGTGCCCCTGAAAGCAAGAGAGTATAGGGAGAAATCACAGAGAGGAGGAAGCTAGAGAAAAGGATCCTTTAATTTGTGTATGAAGTCTTGTGTATGAATTGAAGTGGACACAGAATTTTCCAGCTCATTTTATAAGGCAAGTATTCTCCTGATACCAAAATCAGTCAAAGAAAGTACAAGAAAAGCAAAACAAAACAAACTATAGACCAATATTCCTCATTTGAAGAGAGAGAGACAAAACTTTAAAACACAATATTAGCAAATTGAATCCAGCAGGAAAAAACAATGCGTCATGAGCATGTGGGTTTTATGCTGGGAATAA
The DNA here is from genome assembly GCA_030848825.1 of Tadarida brasiliensis. NCBI lineage: Eukaryota > Metazoa > Chordata > Mammalia > Chiroptera > Molossidae > Tadarida > Tadarida brasiliensis. Next base: position 61,838,188 of record CM061270.1, on the reverse strand, counting down.
ACGACACATTCAACATTTGAATATTTATCAGTCAATGTTATTCTCCATATTTACAGACTCTAATACAAAGGAAACCATGTGACCATGTCAATAGATGCAGAAAAAATATTGAACAAAATTCAGAATATGTTCATTATAAAAACTGTTAGTGGTTTAGGAATAGAATGGAATTTCCTCAACTTCAACCCGATAGAGGATATCTATACAAAAAGCTACAACTAACATTATATGTGGTGAAAGACTAAATACTGTGTTCCTAAGATTGAGAATAAGGCAAGGATGTTTACCTTCTTAGCTCTGGTATGATATTATATTGAAAGTCATAGACATTGTAATAAAGCAAGAAAAAAAATAAAAGGCATACAGATTGGAAATAAATAAATAAAACTACCTCTGTTCATATATGACCTGAGTGTTTATGTAGAAAATTCTAAGGAATTTCAAAGAAACTTCTAGAACGAATAAATGAGTTTTCTAGGGTTGCAGGATACAAGGTCAACATAGGAAAATCAATCATTTTTTTTAATACTTGAAAGAAAAATTGGAAACAGAAAATTTACAAATAGTGCCATTATAATAGCTGTCCTCTAAAAAGAGAAAAAAGAAAAATTTAGTTATAAATCTAATAAGTTATGTTCAGGATCTATATCAGATGTAAGGAAATAAAAAAACTTCAGTAAATGGAAAGATATCATATTCATGGATCAGAAGACTGAATATAGTTAAGTCAATTTTCCCTTAGTTAATCTACAGTTTTAGTGCAATCCCCATAAAAATCCCAGCAGGATTTTGTAGATATTGACAAGATGATTTTAAAATTTATTTGGAAAGGGAAAGGAATTAGATAAGCCAAAATAATTTTGAAAAAAACAAAGTTGCATGAGTCAGACTACTAAACTTTAAGACTTATTTTGAAGGGTGGTGCAGTATTGGCAAAAGAATAGACATAGATCAATAAAGCTAAATTGAAAGGTAAATAAAACCATGTAAATATGATTAATTGGTTTTTCACAATTATGCAAAAACACTTCAATGGAAAAAGGATGGTCTTCTCAGCAAATGATGCTAGAACAATTGGGCATCTGTATGCAAAAAAAAAAAAAAAAAGGATCTTGACCTTTATCTTAAACCATGTACAAAAAAATAACCCAAATGAATCACATTCTGAAATGTAAAATTTCAAACTATAAAATTCTGAGAAGACAACATAGGAGGGAGTCTTTGCGACTTTAGTGTGTGAGTTCTCGACTTCTTGCAGGAAAGATTTCTCAACATGAGCTTAGGTGATCCAGAGTATATTTATTAAAGCTGGGGACAGTGAAACAAGGAAGGACTTAGGATAGAAGAAGCAACAGGAGAGTCTAGGTGGGGCTGCTTTGGCTCTCTGGAAAGTCAGAGAAAAGGGGGCCTTGGAGACAGTTTCAGGGGGGTAGCCCTGAATGAGCTGCCATTGCCCATTGCTCCCCTGGTTGCAAGTCTCATGGGAACCCTTAGAGTTTAGGAGATGCATACCTGTGGGGGAAGGAGGGGAAAGGGAAAGGCCTGAGCTTGCTTCCAGGAGGGAGAGCACATGCTGGGATCTTCATTTTGAGGGTTTTTTTTGTTTTTTTTTATCCTCACCCGAGGACATTTTTCCATTTTTTGTTCAGATAGATTGGGAGGGAGAGAGGAAGAGAGAGAGAGAGAAACATCGACATGAAAGGGACACATCGAGTGGCTGCCTCACACATGACCCAACCAGGGCTGGGGACAAACTGCAACCGAGGTACGTGCCCTTAGCGGGAACCGAACCCGGGTCTCTCCAGACCACAGGCCAACGCTCTAACCACTGAGCCAAACCAGCCAGGGCCATTTTGAGGGTTTTAAAGGCTGGGGTTTTATGAGAGGTCTTAGGGGAGGACCAATTGAATATTCATCAGTTTTATGCTGATGTGCCAAAATGAGATTTATTTCCTTAACTTCATGTCCTTGGGTGTGGTTGGCACTAATTGGATTTCTGCTATCTATCTTCCTGAGTAGAGTGATTTAAGCTATTTACCCTCTGGTTGGGGAGGAGAAATGTAAACCATTTATTATTAAATGTCCTTGGTTTTTGGAAGATTGGATTTTGCGATTTACTAGATGGCTGTAAACTGCTTGGCTGTTGAACTATCTCTTTCAGTTTCCCTATTCCACTTGTCCTAGTTTACTAGCCTGTCTCAATATGACATTCTGGAAAATATGAAACTAAAGTGAGAGAGTGCATATCAAAGGTTGGCAGGGATGGGGGATGGAGGGAAAGTTCAACTACAAAGGGATAGATAGCAAGAGGAAATTTGGGAGGGTGATAGAATTGTTTTGTATCCTAATTTTGGTGGTGTTTATACAAATCTGTGCATGTGAATCTGTGCATGTGATAAAACTCGTAACTGTACTCAAAAAAAGATGAATTTTACTGTATAACAATTTTAAAAATAGTTAAAAACTTAATTTCACCCTTTTCTTTTTTCTTTTTACTCTTTTCATGTGATCAACTAGTAAGTTTTAAATTAGGTGTATGAATTGTATTATAGTTCTTTTGTATAGCACAGCTTCAGATACTAGAAATTAAAAGAAGGATTAGATGTGGTCTCAGCCTAGAGATAGGGGTCTGATAAAAGAAAGTCTTGTAAAGAAAGGAGGCCAATTTAAATGACCTAAATTTAATCTCCTCCACTTCCATCTTTTTGTTCTACAGACATTTCTTGAGGGCCTGTATTATACAAATTGTCAACTCTCAGATACAATAATTCTTATAGTCTCTTTTCCTTGATATAGGAGAATAATTTCTACCTCTCACGACAAAAAGCGTGCTGTACAATGGAATCACTGACAGTATCTGAATTTGTAGGGAAAGCAGAGTGTATCTTTTTTTTTTTTAACTTATCTTTATTGTTGAATGTATTACAGATGTTCCTCATTTTCCCCCCATTGACCCCCTCCTCCCCTTTCCCACCCCCCTCCTGCCTTTCCCCACACTGTTGTCTGTGTCCATTGGTTATGCATATATACATATAAGTTCTTTGGTTTGTTTCTTCCTACCCCCCAACCCCCCTTCCCCTTGAGGTTTGTCATTCTAACAAGCAATTTGTACTTCTTAATCCCGTCACCTTTTTCACCCATCCCCCCAGCCCCTACCCATCTGGTAACCAACAAAAGTTCTCTGTGTCTATGAGAATGTTTCTGTTCTGCTTGTTCATTTTGTTTGTAGATTCAATTATTGATAGATATGTATTTATTGCCATTTTGTTTGTTCATTTTTTTAATCTTTTTCTTCAAGAAGACCCTTCAACATTTCATATAATAATGGTTTGGTGGTGATGAACTCCTTTAGCTTTTCCTTGTCTGGGAAACTCTTTATATGGCCATCGATTCTAAATGACAGCTTTGCAGGATAGAGTAATCTTGGTTGTAGGTTCTTACTTTCATCACTCTGAATATTTCTTGCCACTCCCTTCTTGCCTGCAAAGTTTCTTTTCAGAAATCAGCTGACAGTCTTATGGGAACTCCCTTGTAGGTAACTAACTGCTTTTCTCTTGCTGCTTTTAAGATTCTCTCTTTGTCTTGAACCTTTTGCACTTTGATGATGATGTGTGTTGGTGTGGGCCTCTTGAGGTTCATCTTGTTTGGGACTCTGTGCTTCCTGGACTTGTATGTCTGTTTCCTTCACCAAGTTCGGGAAGTTTTCTGCCATTATTGTTTCAAATAGGTTTTCGATTTCTTGTTCTCTCTCTTCTCCTTCTGGCACCTCCAAGATGCGAATGTTGGCACGCTTGAAGTTGTCCCAGAGGCTCCTTACACTATCCTCATTTTTTTGGATTCTTTTTTCTTTTTGCTGTTCTGATTGGGTGTTTTTTTCTTCCTTATATTCCAAATCGATGGTTTGCTTCTTGGCTTTACCTACTCTACTATTGAATCTGTGTAAATTATTCTTTATTTCAGTTATTGCCTCCTTCATTTCTGACTGTGCCTCCTTCATTTCTGACTGGTCCTTTTTTATGCTCTTGAGGCCCTCACTAAGTTTACTGAGGTTCTCACTAAGTCCATTGAGCATCCTTATAAGCAGTATTTTGAACTCAGCATCTGTTAGGTTGCTTAACTCCATTTTTGTTCTGTTCTTTCATTTGGGACCTGTTTCTTTGTCTCCTCATTTTGGCTGCCTCCCTGTGTTTGTTTCTATGTATTACTTAGCGAGAGGTATGGGGCTAGCTGAGACCAGATGCTGCTTGTTTGAAAGAATTTAGGAAAAGCTGAAGCAGGATCCAAGACAGGCCAATCCTATGGTAAAGCAACTGGCAACAGCTTGGGTGGGCCTGAAAGTTGGGTGGGGCAGGGCCTCAGGGAATCACCAGGGCCTCAGGGAATCACCAGGGCGGGGCAAACAGTGTGAGCCAGGTAGCTGGAGTCCCAGATATGGCATCGTCTGCCGGCCCAGGGAAGGGCTCACCAAAGGAACAGAAGCCTCTGATAGCAAGTCTGTCCAGGAGAAAGCTGCCTCTCCAGCCCTCGCTCCAATGCCAAACAGCTCAGTTCTTCCCCATATGTCTCTGGTGCCTTTCAAGCTGCCTCCCCCATGCTGGAGCCTAGAGGGTGGGAGTCTGAGTAAGTCCATGCGCGGGCCCTTTAAGAGGAGCTGCCAGGGGCTCCAGCAGCCTCAGCCTCCCTCAGCCTCAGTTCCCGCTGGTTTTTCCAGCTAGAAGTTATGGGGATTCTCTTCCTGGCACTGGAACCCTGAGCTGGGTGCCTGGTGTGGGACGGGGACCCCTTAGTCCTCAGGGAGGACCTTCCCAGCCGAGGTATCCTCCTAATTTTTATCCGCCACACGTGGGTGTGGGACCAGCCTGTCCCCTCCGCCCCTCCTACCAGTCTCGATGTGGCTTCTTCTTTAATTTCGTAATTGAAGGACTTTCATTTTGAATGATGGTTGTTCTGTAGTTTAGTTGTAACTTTGATGTGGTTGTGGGAGGACGCGATACCCCGTTTACCTATGCCGCCATCTTGACCGGAAGTGCAGAGTGTATCTTTGAGGCACTTGATGAGTTTCTTCATGATATCCCTCTAATGACTGTTCTAGGTTTGTGGTATTATTAGGTAAATATTATTGTTTAAATGATTGCACCCATGAGGTACTGATTAATTGAACTAGCAGAGATAGAGTTTTCCAGAAGCATGTTCATCCTATCAGTTTATAACTGGAAGTTGGGAGTGCCAACCCAAAATTGTAATAGAATCTAAGAATACTATGCTGGGCTGTAAACAGAGAGGTAATTCAAACAAGATCAAAATATGATAGGGGCAAATTTAAAATCCTGAAGTAGATGCTGAAATTTAGCTGTCCAAATTAAGAATGAAGACCAAGCCCTGGTCGGTTTGGCTCAGCGATTAGAGCGTCGGCCTGCAGTCCAGAGAGACCCGGGTTCGGTTCCCGCTAAGGGCATGTACCTCGGTTGCAGTTTGTCCCTGGCCCTGGTTGGTCTTGCAGGTGGCAGCCACTCGATGTGTCCCTTTCACGTCGATGTTTCTCTCTCCCTCTTTTCCTCTCTCTCCCTCCCATTCTATCTGAACAAAAAATGAAAAAATGTCCTCGGGTGAGGATAAAAAAAAAAAAAAGAATGAAGACCATGTGGGTTAACAGTAGTGTGTATATATATAAAAGTCTTGGGGCTTTTAGTTTATAGGAAGCATAATACGAGTCAACATTGATGTGTTTGCCAAAGAAAGCTACTTCAATTTGCAATGGTATTTATTAATATAAGTTTAGTACCTAAATGAAGGCATGGATTTTTAAACTTGATTCTGTGCTCTTTAAAGCACACCTGAAATCTTATGGTTAGTTCTAGTCATTGTTCTGTAAGAGGATTATAGACAAACTGGTACACCTGGAGAGAGGAGAGCGGAATGGATGATAAAGGAAACTGAGACCAAGTCATATGAGAAATAGTGAAAGAAACTTGGGTATTTAGCCTGGTCAAGAGGTGACTCATGGTGGAGTTGAAAGAGAGGTCACAAGAACTGCCTGTAAAGGGAGTAGAAGGGCTATGATATTACAGTGAAACTAGAATTGTTCCATAAATTCCTAAGAACCAGCGGATGAAATTTTAAGGGAGAGATTACATTTCAGTGTAAAGAAACACTATCAAGAGTTAGAATTCTTGGAAATGAGTCACCTCTCCAAAGTCTTTTCTCAAATTATTGCTTGAACCTACCTTCCCATTGAGAATACTCTTCAGCTGGCATTCTCACAAGATTCTTGTCTGACCCTTGCTTCCCATACTTGGGAGTTTCAGTATATGATCATTTTATGTAGCAACTCATAGGAATAATTCTTCCATCACTGGCAGAAATCCAGTTATTTACCATTTGAGTTGTTTCTTTGAAACTATATTTTCCTGGGTGTTGTTTAAACTTTAAGATAGATATGTCGTATTTTAGTGGTACGAGTGAGGAAAGGAGACTGCAGGCAAGCTGTGTTCCTTCTGTAACTGGGGACGATGGTTCATTCTGCAGATCTGGTAACTGTGCCTTCCTGAGATGATGCTGATATCCTCTAGAGATTTTCAGCTTCTTAGGCACAAATGTGTAAATAAAAACTACTTTGCACCTGTAATTTCTGTGATTCCATGTATGTGTCATATTATGAAGCATTGGTCGTAATATTGTAGCTTAGAAAAATAAAACTTGAAACTACCATTTTGTTTTTAGGTGATCACAACTGCTAGGCATTGTAAGTGTCTTGTTTCTTCACTTTTTTTTTTTTTTTAAACCTCACCTTATGTCACCTCTGATCCTATTTTTATTTCTTTGTTCTCTTGTCTGCTCTTCGAAAAGTTGAAATAAGGACTCTGTACCTTGTGTTCCTTTCATCTTCTCCAGGGTGAAATAAAGGAAATGCAATGCTATTGCTCTCCTACATGATTTGTGTCGGTCTTTTCTCCACCATCTCTGCCTTGAGGTCAGGTACTATGTTTTCTCCTTCCCATATAACTCCCCAGGTGTCCAATATGTGCATCTGTGCATGGTGGGTTTTTAATAAACGTTCTTGACTGATTTACTGACTGTTCTCCGAAGCAAGACAACAATGCCACACTTTATTCCAAAGAGGCTATAGGGTATTGAGTATAGTGTTTCAGGAGATCTTTCAGGTTGAAGGTAAGAGTTTGAGAGATTTTGAAATGTCAGAGTGTGAGATTCTCAAAGGTATTTAAATTTACTTATTTTGAAAAATAATTGTATAATGTTTTTACTACATGTATTGTAGTAACTTCTCTCTTTCTCTCTAAAAAGATCCTCTCAGTTGAGGGTGTGATATTTGGTATACATTGTTTATTTTTAAAAAAATATTTTACAGCCCTGGCCAGTTTGGCTCAGCGGTTAGAGCATCGGCCCGTGGACCAGAGATACCCGGGTTCGGTTCCCGCTAAGGGCACATACCTTGGTTGATGTGTCTCTCTCACATCCATGTTTCTCTCTCTCTGTTTCTCCCTGTCTCCCTCCCGCTCTATCTGAAGATAAATGCAAAAAAAAGTCCTCGAGTGAGGATTAAAAAAAAAGATAAAAAAAAATTTTTTATAATCAAATACTTTTGGCTGTTTTAAACTTTAAAAAATATCAACTAAAATAAAAAAATATTAACTTCCCCAGTGCTCTTCTTGAAAAAGATCCATATGGGAACTTTTTGGAAATTAAAAGATCTTTGTAAGTGTTCGTATAAAAATATTCTTTGATTTTAAAAAGGGCTCATTGCAGAGTTTTTAAAATGGAGAACTCCCTAATTGCATTTTCAAGATGATTTTATTTATAAGAAATAAACTTACTCATAACCATTGAGTAAATACTTTCTAATTTATTTAAGTTAAGATTGAAATGGAAGAAATTTTGCATCACATTAAAAAAATAACAGCTTTATTGAGATATAATTTACATACTATGCAATTCACTCTTTGAAGTGTACAATTCAGTGGTTTTTAATGCATTCACAAAGTTGTGCAACCATCAGCACTATTCCAGAACATTTTCATCACCACAAAAAGAAACCTTGTACTCGTTAGCAGTCACTCCCCATTTCCTCCGTTTTCCAGCCCCTGGCAACCATTAATTTACTTTCTGTCTGTATGGATTTATATATTTTGGACATTTCATGTAAATGAAATTATACAATAATCATACAATATATGTGGACTTTTGTGCCTGGCTGTTTTCACATAGTATAAGTTTTCAAGGTTCATCCATATTGTAGCGTGTAACAGTACCTTTTTTATAGCTGAATGATACATATATATCACATTTTATTAATCCATTCTTCAGTCAGTGGACATTGTTTTTTTCCTACTTTTTGCCAATTGTGAATAATGCTGCCATAAACAACATTCTTATGCAAGTCTTGAGTACATACCGAGGAGTGAAATTGGTGGGTCATAGATAACTAACTCTGTTTAACATGTTGAGAAACTGTCAAACTGTTTTCCAAAGTGGCTGTACCATTTTCTATTAGCACCAGAAGGTTATGAGGGTTCCAGTTTCTCCACATCCTCACCAAGATCTATTATTATATGTCATTTTCATTGTAGCCATCCTAGTGGGTGTGAAGTGGTATCTTATTGTGGTTTTGATTTTTATTTCCTTAATCAGTAATTATGTTGAGCATCTTTTCATATACTTGTTGGCCATTTCTGTATCTCCTTTGGCGATATATCTATTTAAGTCCTTTGTCCATTTTTAAATTAGGCTATTTGTCTTTTATTGTTGAGTATAAGCGTGCCTTATATATTCTGGGTGCAAGTTCTTTATCAGGTATATGATTTGCCAAATCATATATTTTCTCCCATTCTGTGAGTTGTCTTTTTACTTTCTAGACAGTGTCCTTGAAGGACAAAAATTAAAAATTTTTATGACATCCAATTTACTTAGTTTTTCTTTTGTTGCTTGTGCTTTTGATTTCATATGTAAGAAAATACAGTACTGCCTAGTTATAAAGATCTACTCTTATGTTTTCCTCAAAGAGTTCTATAGCTTTTGCTCTTACATTTAGACCTTTGATCCATTTTGAGTTAATTTTGATATATGTCCCGAGTTAGGGACTCAGCTTTATTCTTTAGCATGAGGATATCCAATTGTCCCAGCACCATTTGTTGAAAACACTCTATCTCAGTCTGTTTGGGCTGCTGTAACAAAGTATTATACAACAAACATTTACTTTTCACAGTTCTGGAGGCTGGGAAGTCTGAGATCAAAATGCTGGCAGATTCGACCCTGGTCGGTTTGGCTCAGCGGTTAGAGCGTCGACCTGCGGTCCAGAGAGACCTGGGTTCGGTTCCTGCTAAGGGCATGCACCTCGGTTGCAGTTTGTCCCCGGCTCTGGTTGGGTCGTGTGGGAGGCAGCCACTCGATGTGTCCTTTTCACGTAGATGTTTCTCTCTCTCTCTCTCTCTCCCTCTCTCTCCCTCCCACTCTATCTGAATGAAAAATGTCCTCGGGTGAGGATTAAAAATAAATAAAAATGCTGGCAGATTCAGTGTCTGGTGAGGTTCTGCTTCCTGGTTCAGTCTGTTTCTTCATTGTAACCTCACATGGCAGAAGGGGATAAAGGGAGTAATGGAACTTTCTTGGGTCATTTTTTAAGGGCACTAATCCCATTCATGAGGGATTATGACCTAATCACCTTCCAAAGACCCTACTTCCAAATATTATAACATTGGGGATTAAGTTTCCACATATGAATTTTAAGGTGACACAAACATTCAATCTATAGCAGACTCTTTTTTTTTTTTATTTTTTATTCTCACCCGAGGACATTTTTTCATTTTTTGTTTAGATAGAGTGGGAGGGAGAGAGAGGAAGAGAGAGAGAGAGAGAGAAACATCGACGTGAAAGTGACACATCGAGTGGCTGCCACCCGCACGACCAACCAGGGCCGGGGACAAACTGCAACCGAAGTACATGCCCTTAGCGGGAACCGAACCCGGGTCTCTCTGGACCGCAGGCCGACTATAGCAGACTCTTTTATTAATTTTTAAAAATTGTGGTAAAGTATACATAACATAAAATTTAACATCTTAATAATATTAAGTGGACGTTTTGGTAGTGTTAAGTGCATTCACATTGTTGTGCTGCCAATCTCCATAACTCTTTTCATCTTGCAAAACTAAAACTTTATACCCATTAAACAACTCCCCATTTTCCCTTCCCCTAACCCTTGCCAACCACCATTCTTCTTTTTGTCTCTATGACTTTGACTACTCTAGGTATCTCATATAAGTGCAATCACACATCTTTTGTCTTTTTCTGACTGGCTTATTTTGCTTATCATAACATACTCAAGGTTTATTAATGTTATAGTATGTGTCAGAATGTCCTTTTTAAAGGCTGAATAGTATTCCATTGTATTTTTTTAAAACTTTTTTTTCTTTATTGATTTTAGAGAGAGAGGAAGGGAGAGGGAGAGATAGAAACATTGATGAGAGAGAACATTGATTGGCCGCCTCCTGCATGCCCACAACCTGGGGATGTGCCCTGACCGGGAATCGAACCGGTGATCGCCTGGTGCATGGGTCAACGCTCAATCACTGAGCCACACTGCTGGGCCTGTTTAACTATTGATGGACACTTGGGTTGCTTTCATTCGACTATTGTGAATAATGCTGCAGTGAACATGGGTGCACAAATATTTCTTTGAAACACTGATTTCACTTTTTAAAAATATATACTGAGGGTAGAATTGCTGAATTATATGGTAATTCAATTTAAAAATTTTTGAGGAGCTGCCATATTGTTTTTCATAGTGGCTGCACCATTTTATATCCCCACCAATAGTTCACAGGGGTTCCAATTTCTCCACAGCCTCACCAACACTCATATATTCTCTCTCTCTCTCCCTTCCTCTCATTGAATTATCTTAGTACCATTGTCAAGATTAATTGACTACATGTGAAAGTTTATTGCTAGACTCTGAATTCTGTTCCATTGATCAGAATGTCTCCTTATGCCAGTACTGCACTGCCTTGATTACTGTGGCTTTGAATTGAGAATAAGTTTTGAATTGAGAAGTGTAAGTCCTTCAACTTTGCTTTCTCAAGATTATTTTTGGCCATTCTGGATCCCGTGCATTTCCATATGACTTTCAGGATTGGCTTGTCAATTTCTGCAAAAAAAGTCAAGCAGGGATTTTGATAGGGATTGTATGAAATCTGTAGATTAATTTAGGTAGTATTGCCATCTGAACAATATTAAGTCTTCTGGTCCATGGGCATGAGATGTCTTCCCATTTATGTAGGCCTTCTTTAATGTTTTTCAACAATGTTTTGTTGTTTTTAAGTGTACAGTCTTATGTTTCTTTTGTTAAGTTTATTCCTAAGTATTTTATTCTTATTAATACTGTTGTAAATGAAATTATTTTCTTAATTTTAGATTGTTCATTGGTAATGTATAGAAATTCAGTTAATTTTATACATTTATCTTGTATTTTGCAATCTTGCTGAACTTATTCTCATAGTTTTTTTTCTTTGATTTTATATCCAATCTAGATGCCATTTATTTTTTTTTCTTGCCTAAGTGCCCTGGCTAGAAGTTCCAGTACAATGTTGAATAGAATTGGCAAGAGTGAATATCCTTGGATCAGATTTTTAATGTTTAGTGGTTTGGAAATATGTATTACTGACAATGCTCCTTTGAGAACTTGAAAAATCCAGCTTCTATTGGAATGTACCATGCTATTTATTTTTTGAGCATCAAGATTCTAGTTTGGCTTTTTCCAAAACTTTAATAAAGCATTTGCTTTATTAACTTTATGAATTTTTCCCCCTAAGTCACTAAAGTAATCCAACTGTAAGACTTTTAAAAACACATCTGTAATGTGCCTGTCCTCCTAAAGAATTGTGCGTACTGGGTATAGTTGAATAAGAATGAGTAATTAGGGCCTGGCCGATGTGGCTCAGTGGTTGAGCATCGACCCATACACCAAGAGGTCGCTGGTTTGATTCCTGGTCAAGGCACATGCCCAGGTTGTGAGCCTGATCCCCAGTGGGGGGCATGCAGGAGGCGACCAATTGACGTTCTCTCTCATCGATATTTCTATCTCTATCTCCCTCTCCTTCTCTCTCTCTCTCTCTCTTATATCAATAATAATAATAAAAAAGAATGAGTAATCAGGGCATTCATATTGTCTTCACTAGTTCTTCGTCTTGGCTTGGTTAATGCTTTATAGTTGGCAAGTTTGAAGACATTTTTTATAATTCATAGTTGAAAACTAGAGGTAATGATTATGGGTAGGGTTAAGGGACTGATTGTACTAACTTTTGATAATTTAATTCTACACTCAACTTCTGAAGGATATATTCTTGCTCACATTCCCTATTGTCAAGAGAAAGTGGTAGAAGTAATAACTCTTTCATGCTTTATTCTTTTTTTTAAATCCTTACCTGAGGACGTTTCCTGCATGTATCTTCAGATAGAGAGAGAGGAAGAGAGAGAGAGAAACATTAATGTGAGAGAGACACATTGAGTGGCTACCACCCACATGACCCCAACTGTGGCCGGGGAGAAACTGCAACTGAAGTACCTGCACTTAGCAGGAACCAGATCCGGGACTCTCCGGTCCGTGGGCCAACACTCAAACCTCTGAGCCAAACCGGCCAGGGCTCATGCTTTATTTTTTACTGTAGATTTTATCAGTACTTAGATATTCAATGTAGAGAATAGAATTTCTTTCATAAATTGAGCATTTCTTGACTCTATTGTATATGTACAGTTGTCCCTCGTTTATTGCGGTTAATCTGTTCCAGACTCTAGTGGTTGCACCTGGTGTTGAAGGATTCCTGGGGTGCTCGAATACATAGGCCTACAGTCCATACGTACAGTCATTTTAATTTTAATTGTAATACAGGGATGTATAATTGACTCAGACAATCGAGCGCGTGCTGTATCATTTTCACTGTCTCGATCAACTTTTTAATGAATATGTTTGAAAAAACCGCAATAGAGTGAAGCCGCGAAAGTCGAAGCGCGAAGTGGCGAGGGACACCTGTATTGCATTTTGCCTTGGTGGAGAAATGAAATAAGTATGAGAGCATGTTTATTTTCTGAATGCTTACAAGATATTTAGGAAGATCAAATATATGTATTTACCTTGGATTGCTGTTTATTTGTAGTTCTGTGTATATGTCTTGTCTCTCTCACTAAATGTAAGCTCCTTAAAGATAACCATCTTTCTATTGAAACAGTGTGTATCACAGTGCCTCACACTGTAGCATGTGTTTATTTTGAATTTTAAAAACTATTGAGACAATAAAATTAATGACTACATTTCAGTACTCAAGAGAATGACATAACTAGTTAGTATTGTTGAATTTCAGAAGTAACAATGATCAGTTTGTTCTGGATTTATTAGGGAAGTCTTTATGCAAGAAAAGATAATTAAGTGGGCTTGTAAAGGATGATATAGAACTGAGCAAGGGGAAAGAGCATTTCAACTACGTGTCATGCGAGCACATCATATAAAATTGATATTGGTTTGTAGATAGAGAGAAGAATGGATAAATAAATAGGGACATTGTATTTTGGAAGTCTTAAATGCCAGTTGGAAAAGTTTGCCTTTACTACATTTGACATTAGAGAATCATTCAGATTTTTTGAGCTAGGAAATTTTGGGGCAAAGCAGTACTTCAAGAAGATTTACTTTGTGATAGTATGTATTATGGGCTGGAGGGAAACTGGTATCAGGAGACCATTTAAGAGGATATGGTTATGATTGAATTCTTCTAGTCTTCCCAGCTCTTCAAGAGCACAGTTTGATCTTTAGTGCCTAGCATAGTGCCTAGAGCAGAGTTTAAATGTTTATTCATTGGGTGCATGAGTGTATGGACTAGGTCGTCTGGGCCTGGATAGAGCTGTGAGCAGCAGGAAATATCCATATGAGAAGCACTTTGTTTTCTATGAATATAAAGGGTATGGGTAGGGTTGAAGATGATACTAAAGTTTCAGCGTGGTAATTAAGGAATAGCAATGCTATCCCTAGAAATAGGAAAGTCAGCTAGGAGAAGAGGAGTGAGAAAAGGGACAGCAAGGAGCATGTTTTTGGACTTGTTGAGTTTGACATTGAAATACATAGTATACAGTTAGAGATAGAAGGGTTCAAGTGAGAGCTGAAGTCTGAATGTTTAAATTTGGATATCACCATGAAGGTATTATTGTTTGAGCAGTAAAAATGATTGGACTGATATAACTGTATGTGTGTGCATGAGTATAGTGATGTGCATGTACACAAGTATACATACTCTTACACACTAGAACCCAATATATATGTGTTAAATTACTGGTATACTAATCTGCTTGTTTGTACTAGCAGAATGATGAGGACTGATTCTTGGGGAGAGCAGAGGGAATAAAATGGAGCTAAAGGAGGCAGGAAAGGAACAGAGGTAGAAGTATTTGCAACACAAATTTGCTAAAGAGGCTTTGTAATTTGTCTTATGTTTCAAAATAACACTAGTAATAACAACAGTAGTATTCCTGTATCACTTATTGAGTGCTTGCTATATACCAGACACTGTGCTGGTACATAGTGGTATTTTATCCTTACATGTGGTCTCTTTATCCTCACAACAAGTCTGTGATGTTAGTAATATTATACCCCCTTTTACTGATGAGGAAACTGAAGTCTAAAGAAGTTAAAACTTGTCCAAGATGACTTGAGTAATAAATAATTAGGAGGCCTTGTGAATATAAACCTGATTTTTTTTACTCCAAACCAAATGTTCTTTCCGTTATAACAAAGTTTGGATGTTTAATTTTTTCAAGGAAAGGACTGTATCTTTAGAGAACCAGTCCTCAGTAATGGCCTGTTATTTAGCAGGCAGTGACTGGACAGTAACATTTCCTATAAATATATCTCCATGTATTTTGTGTGTGGCTGCTTATACTTTTCTACTGGGTATTTATAGTTATAGTGTGTTAGGAGATTAAATTTTTTTGATTGAGTGTGGTGGGTGTTAATTTAAAAGAGGATATCAGTTCTTTTGTTTGGAGAATTAATCATTCAGAAAGTGTTTTTCACATTTTTTTTGGTCTAACATAAATTTCTTTCAGAAGTTTTTCTGATATATTCCTCAGAACATTCATACATTAACAAGGAAATAAGAAGGGCCTGACATTTTCTTTTTTTTTTCAGGGGATATCATTTTCAATGCCCAATACCCAGAGCTGCCCCCTGATTTTATCTTTGGAGAAGATGCTGAGTTCCTGCCAGACCCCTCGGCTCTGCATGTGAGTAACTGCGGGCTTATTCGGATGTTCTTTATTTGTCGAAAGAAAAGAAAATTAGCTTTTGACAATTGCTTAATAGATAAATTTGCCAAACATGTGGGCTTTTTTTCATGACTTTTTTCTCTGTTTTGTGAAATAAATACAACTCTTTATGTGCTAAAGGAATTTAAATAAGAGGTTGTGTGTATGTTTTTTCATTGCAGCTTTACTTTCAGACTATCTTGAATTAATGAAAGTCTCTAGCACATTGGTTAAAATGTTTTTACTTCAGCTTAAGGAGACATGTTGAAAACATTTTCTTTGTTTTAACTTAATATTTCATGCCTGCAATCAATTTTCTAATGTTGACCAACACTTCATCACAGGGCTTGTTAGGGGAGTGATTTTTGGCTCTTTAAGAGGCCTTTTTTGTGTGTGTAATATAAGTGAAAGTGTCAAATTTGGACTTGAATCTGCATTATCTCAAAGTATTATTATCAGAAGGGTAAAGACCAGATTAAGTATTCTTTATTAAGCAAGACCCAAAACTTTGCAGTTCAAGTAAAATGTCTCTGGAATTAAGGCAGAGAAAGGGTGGTGGTACTTCTCAGAGCACATGTGGTTTACATAAAAAGTGTGTGTTTTGCATAGCTAGTGGAGGAAAACGTGCCATTTTGTTAAAAAAAATCTGACTAGACAAAATGTCTCGTTCCTTCCCAGGTTTGATTTTGCTATGATGCCTATACTATAAGTTTTACTGTTGGTCAAAACTATATTCTTAGTTTTGTTTTTTGGAACTCTTTTGTCTCATTTAAGTTTTGTAATGTAAAGTTTTGATTACTTACTTGGAAATCTTGCCCCCTTCCTTTTTTTTTTTTTTAAATCCTCACCCGAGGACATTTTGTCATTTTTTGTTGAGACAGAGTGGGAGGGAGAGAGAGGAAGAGAGAGAGAGAGAAACATCGACGTGAAAGGGGCACATCGAGTGGCTGCCACCCGCACGACCAACCAGGGCCGGGGACAAACTGCAACCAAGGTACATGCCCTTAGCGGGAACCGAACCCGGGTCTCTCTGGACCACAGGCCGATGCTCTAACCGCTGAGCCAAACCGGCCAGGGCGTTGCCCCCTTCCCTTTTTAAAAAGGGGAATATTAAATAGGAAGTTTTAACCTAAACCTAAAGAATTATCTTACGTTTTATAACACAGCTATAAAAATGCAGTTGGCAAGAGTAGGATGGGTTTGCTGCTAAATCTAATAATTACACATAAACTGTTTTATGGCTGATTTTAAAAAACTGTAGTTTACGTATGGCCCCTTTAGATGCTTTGTGTTATATATTCAGCCCATACTGAAGCTGAAGGGCTTACCTGGAGAAAATGAGGCAGAAGTTTTCCTGTAGACCTCTTGTGTATTAAATTTTCCCAGTGAAGGGTAGTGTAGGTTAAATGCCAAAGATGTATAACAGGCTAGGTGCTTCAGGAATTTAAAGAAGATTGTCAGAAAAGGCTTTGTAGTGAAGGTGAGACTTGTACTCGTTCTTGAAGAAAGGAAGAAAAGTGGAGAATGTGGCAGAGAGTATTTCAAGTAGTGGAAATGACATAGAAAATGTAAGAAGTTATCATATGTAGAATATATTGTAGAAGAAGGTACTGACAGGTTTGCTGAAATGTAAGTTAATATAACGAAGGTCTCGGAAAGGTTGGAAAGATTGATTGGGATAAGATTATGGAGTGCCTTGAATGTTAGGTTAAGAGCCATTGAAGGAAATGATTGGACAGTCATCTAACAGTGGTCAATATAATCGATTAAGGAGAGATTGAGGACCAGAATTGAGGACAGTTGCAAAAATCCAAGACGGGAGACAAAGGTCTTTGAGCTAGGATGAAAGAAGGAACACTATGATGGAAAGGATAAGAACTATATGTTTACAACTTCTTGTTTTGGAATTGTCTTTAAAATTTGCAAGGCATATCTTCAATATTGACAAGTATTGTGAGAGTGTAGAATTTAAAAACTAGAAAGGACCTTAAGGTTAACTTACTCCATTTTTCTATTTTATTGATTTTTTGGAGAGAGAGGAAGGGAGAGAGAGATAGAAACATTGATGTGAGAGAGAATTATCGATCGGCTGCCCTCCTGCATGCCCTCTACGGGGGATTGAGCCCGTAACCCAGGCATGTGCCCTGACCAGGAATTGAACTGGGACCTTTCTGTCTGTGGGATGACGCTCAATCCATGGAGCCACACCAGCTGGGCTCCACTTTTCTATTTTAGTATTGAGGAAATTGATTTATATAATTGTGTCAGACAACTCTTCTGATATTTTGTCCCTGAGAGAAGTTGTCACAAATATTTTGAGAAATTATATGAAAAAGAACAGTTAAAAAAACCAAAGCATTATATCTAAAAGAGAGATTACATATGAGGAGAACACTTTCTCTTTAGCTATGA
Source organism: Tadarida brasiliensis (assembly GCA_030848825.1). NCBI lineage: Eukaryota > Metazoa > Chordata > Mammalia > Chiroptera > Molossidae > Tadarida > Tadarida brasiliensis. The sequence goes on along the minus strand of CM061270.1, from coordinate 61,820,482 downwards.
TAAATCTAAGGCCTCTGCCCAGCTGCTGGTGTGGCTCAGTGGTTGAACATTGACCCATGTACCAAGAAGTCACCAATTCAATTCCCAGTCAGGGCACATACCTAGGTTGCAGGCTCGATCCCCAGTAGAGGGTATACAGTAGGCAGTCAATCAATGTTGATGTTTCTCATCGATGTTTCTATTTCTCTATCTCCCTTTCTCTCTGTCTCAAATCAATTAAAAAAAACGTAAGGCCTCAGGCAGTGTTTCTTCATGGACCAATAGACTGGGCAAGCCTAGATAAGCAACTAGAGTACACTTTCCACTAGCTGGGTGAGGTCTACTTAGCCCTGCAGGGTGCCCTTGATGTTCATTGTCATCTGGCTAAAACAGTAGGACAGGATAAACAACAAGGCCTGACCCTCAGCAGACATTTCCCTGAGCACTGCAGGCCTCCGAAGGACTTTCCACTCAGTTGTTAACATGTTATGCTTTAGTTCTTAGATTCAGTTCAGACTTTTTTTCCTCCCTTCTTGAAGTGCACAGAGCACAGTCACTAGTAACCCAATTAATTTGCACTGTATATGGTTTTGAATGAATGGGGATTAAATATTTCATCATCCATGGAATGAAAACAGAATGCCTAGACATCTTGGGTTTTTCCACTGACGTATTAATTGCAGAAGAGAATGAGTATGTACCCTTAGAATCTGGGAATGTAGAAGAGTAGTTCCTGTGGCAAATACAGAATTTCCTTGAAGTTTATGGGTTCTGTCTTAAAAATTCATAAAAAATTTGCATTTGATTTTATAATATACCTGCATTTTTAATATAAAAATATCTTACAAATATTTGAGAAAAAAATGGACTCTCCAATGTGTCCCAGTTTGAGAAAGAAAGCTTTAGAGAATAGATGTGATCTTTTATTCAATTTATTTAAACCTGTTCTTTTCTAAAAAAAAGATTAAAATTAGCTTAAATAAAGGATACACATAAGGTTAATACAAATATGTGAGGTGTTCTAATCCATCAGATGAAACCACCTCTTTCTAAACACAAACCTTTATAATTCAGGGAGGTGAGTGGCATAAAGGACTTTGAAATTCTTAGATGAATGGAAAATACTAGATAGATACCAGATCTAGAGATAGGTCTCTCATAGATACTAGAGAATCATAAATCATTGAGTTAGGATCTGAGTGGTCTAGTGTTTCCCACTTCTGGTGTATATTAGCATAATTTAGGGAGCCTGTTAAAATTACAGATTCCTGAACCCATACTGAATTAGATTTTTTAGGGAGCCAGAGTCATTAAATTCCCTGGGTGATTTTTATGTATTAGTCTGAACTGCTATTGGGAACCACTAATTGAATTCATCTTTTACAGTAATATTTCCAACAGAAGGCCATTTGCCTTTGCTTAACATTATTTCCAGTGAGGGATTATTTTCCACTTTGGGGACAGCTCTAATTTTTAAAAATAAGACATAATTTATATGTCATGCAATTTACCCATTTAAAGTGTATAATTGAATGGTTTTTAGTATATTCATTAAGTTGTGCAACCGTCACCAGTCAAATTTAGAACATTGTCATCACCCCTAAAAGAACTCCAAACCCATTAACAGAAACTTCTTGTTGTCCACTCTAGGCTGTATTCTGTCTATATGGTTTTGCCTATTCTGAACATTTCTTATAAATGGAATCATACAATATGTGTTTTTTTTGTGACTGACTCTTCAGTAGCATACTGTTTTCAATGTAGCATATATCACTATTTTTTATTGCCAAATAATATTATATTGTATGCATATACCACCTTTTATTTATCCATTGTCAGTTGATGAATATTTGGGTTGCTTCCACATTTTGTCTATTATAAATATTGCTGTTGTGTGGATATTTTTTATTTCTCTTGGATATATCCCTAGGAGTGAAATTGCAAGGTCAAATGGTAACTCTGTGTTTAACTTTTTGAGGAACTCCCAGACTGTTTTCCAAAGTGCCTATACCATTTTACATACCTACCAGCAATGTAGAAGTGTTCCCATTTCTCTACATCCTCACCAAAGCTTGTTATTATTGGTCTTTATGATTATAGCCATCCTAGTGGGTATGAAGTGGTATCTCATTGTGATTTGGTTTGTATTTCCCTGATGGCTGTACATCATAATGTCGTTTTGCATCTTCCCATGTGTTTATTGGCCATTTGAATATCTTTTCTGGAGAAATGTCAAATCCTTTGCCAATTTTAAAATTTGGTTATTTGTCTTCCTATTGTTGAGGTGTAAGAGTTCTTTTTTTTTTTTTTTCTTTATATGTTCTGGGTACGAGTCCTTTTTGTCAGGTATATGACTGTCCAAAATTTTCTCCCGTTCTGTGGATTGTTTTTTCACTTTCTAGATAGTATCATTTGAAGGAGAAAACTTTTACATTTTTTATGAAGTCCGATGTATCTGTTTTTTCTTTTGTTGCTTGTGCTTCTGGTTTCGTACCTAAGAAATCACTATCTAGTCTAAGGTTATAGAAACCTACTGTTACGTTTTCCTGGAAGCATTTTATAATTTTTGCTCTCACTTTTAGGTCTTTGATCCATTTTAGCTAATTTTTGTATATGGTATGAGGTAGAGGCTTTGCTTCACATTTTACAAGTGGAGACCAAGATCTTCTAGCACAACTTATCAGAAAGACTACTTTTTTCCTTATTAAATTCTTTGCATTCTTGTTGAAATTTAATTGACTGTAAATATGAGGATTTATTCGTGGATTCTCAATTCTGTTCCACTGATCTATACTTTAACCTTATGCCAGTACCACACTGTTGTGACCTTGTAATGTTTTGCAATTGGGGAATATGAGTTTTCCAACTTTGTTCTTCTTTTCCAAGATTGCTTTGACTGTTATGAGTCCCTCACATTTCTTTCTTTCTTTTTTTTTCATGTCCTCATCCGAGGACTTTTTTTTTTTTTTTTTTGCATTTATCTTCAGATAGAGTAGGAGGGAGAGAGTGGTGAAGAGAGAGAGAGAAACATCGATGTGAGAGAGACACATCGAGTGGTCGCCACCCACACGACCCCAACCAGGGCCGGGGACGAACTACAACCGAGGTACGTGCCCTAGTGGGAACCGAACCCCGGACTCTCTGGTCCGCAGGCCGATGGTCTAACCGCTGAGCCAAACGGGCCAGGGCGAGTCCCTCACATTTCCATATGAATTTTAGGATCAGCTTGAATCTGTAGATCAAGCTAGAGATTATTGCTATTTTAACAATATTAGGCCTTCCAATCCAAGAACATGAAATGTCTTTCCATTTTTTAGTCCTTCTTTAATATCTTTCAATAATATTTTGTAATTTCCAGAGTAAAAGTCTTTCACTTCTTTTGTTAATTTATTCCTAAATATTTTGTTCTTTAAAAAAAAAATTTTTTTTTCTTTATTGATTTTAGAGAGAGAGGAAGAGAGAGATAGAAACATCCATGAGAGAGAACATCGATTGGCTGCCTCTTGCATGCCCCTCACTGGGAATCGGACCCACAACCTGGGCATGCGCCCTGACCAGGAATCAAACTGGCGACCTCTTGGTGCATGGGTCGATGTTCAACCACTGAGCCACACCAGTGGGGCCTAAATATTTTGTTCATTTTGAAGCTATTATAAATGGAATTGTTTGTTAATTTTAGTTTCAGTTTCACATTGTTACTGTCTAGAAATACAATTTAATTTTGAATATTGATCTTGTATCCTGCAACCTTATAGCTGTAACTTTTTTGCTACAAAGTTTTTCTTTCTACTGAGCAAAAATCTCTTTACAGACTTAAGTTCTTTATCTTTTTTTACTTTGAAGTAAATCAATTTGTTGTGGAAGCTGGATGATCACAGATTTTGATATTGAGATATGATTATAAAATAGTGACATTGCTTAGGATAATAGTTTCCAGGTCCTCCCATGTCATCTCAAAGGATAAGAGATCTTTCTTTCTTACAGCTGCATAGTACTCCATTGTGTATATGTACCACAGCTTTTTTATCCATTCGTCGTCTACTGATGGACACTTGGGCTGTTTCCAGATCTTAGCTATTGTAAATAGCGCTGCTATGAACATGGGGGTACATGTATTCTTTCTGGTTGGTGTTTCAGGCTTCTTAGGGTATAGTCCTAGGAGTGGGATCACTGGGTCAAATGGTAATTCAATTTTTAATTTTTTGAGGTAACACCATAGTGTTTTCCATAGTGGCTGCACCAGTCTGCATTCCCACCAGCAGTGTACTAGAGTCCCCTTTTTTCCACACCCTCGCCAACACTTGTTGTTTGATGCTTTGTTGATGGTGGCTATTCTGACAGGTGTGAGGTAATACCTCATTGTTGTTTTCCTTTGAGACGACATGGGAGGACCTGGAAACTATTATCCTAAGCGAAACCAGCCAAGCAGAGAAAGACAAAGATCATATGATCTCACTTATTTCTGGAATATAATGAACATAACAGTCTGAAGAACAGGGTAGTCCCAGAGACGTGAAAGTAGGGTACAGACTGACAGTTGCCAGAAGAGGGGGTGGGGAGGGGAACGATGAACCACAGAACTTGTATGCACGTACGCATAACCAATGGGCATGGACAACAAAACTGGGGACGGGGCAGGGAGGGAGGGGGAGGAGGGAGTCAATGGGGCAAAAAGGAGAAACATCTGTAACAAAAATAAATTAATAAAAAAAATAGTGACATTGCTTTTCCTTTGGTTTCATAAATTGAACTTAAAACATTTTCTAAGCTTATTGCAATAAGCTTGTAGTATTTTTGAGATCTACTTTTAAAGCCAATACTCACACATTCTAGTAGATTTGTTAAAAATTCACTTCAATGCTCTGCATTATGTATGCTAATAATTTATTCACCAAACCATTTAAGTCAACATTAATCGAACTTATGACCTGGTACCTAGGCAATGGATACAAAGCCTGAGTTCTATTCTAGGTGTGTTCCCTGAAGACAGACACACACTTTAATTAATAGACAGTGTGAGATCATGTAAATAAAACATAGTAGTACATAGCAGAGGGAACAATTAATTTGGCTTGAGGGTGGTCATGGAAAGTTATTTACACAACAGTAACATTAAAATCATCCAGATAAACTGTGTCTATCTGTATTTTCCAGAAACATTTAGAAGAGTTATTCTTGATTTGAGTGGTTATTTGTAGAGCTTTTTGCTGTTTGCACTTTTGCTCTGAGACTCAAGTCGTACGCATTTGCTGATTAAAGAGCTGTCCCTGCAGTGTAAGTTAGTTTGTCAGTGGCTGTACTTTTACTGTATTCTGTTCTGTGTGTTTGTTATACTGTGTCATGTGTCATATTATGGAAAAGGGACTGACATATTGCTGCCCTCCTTTACTAATGAAAAGGTATAGAAGTCAACAAAAGACAAACTGAGGGAAATCCTATCTGGATATTATTGATTGTGCACTGTGTGTCCAACAGTGTGTACTATGGAACTTGACTTCAAGGAGACTAAATTTTAGAGAGGCATAGATGCATGAAAACAAGTAGATACAGGAAGTATAAATTAAATGTTGGAATAATTGATACAAAGGAGTGCTACAGGAAAATTACATTGTGTTTTCATATACACTATATAAAATGAGAAGAAAGGATGATCAATAAATTAAGTCAGAGGCCCCATTGTAATGAAAAAGGAAAATTATTATAGGTTGGAATTGTGGAATTAAAATTATCTGGAAGAAGCTGGAACTTGTGCTGAATCCCAAGTGATGGCGATGCTGTAGCTGCTAGGCTGTAGCTATCATGCAATTGCTTCTCTAATTTTGTCTCCTTCCATTCTGTTCCTTGCTCACTGCTCTCCAGCCACAGTTCTCCTTGCTATTTCTCAGACATTTAAGCACACTCCCACCTTAGGGCCTTTTATTTACTGTTCATCATTTTCATTCACTTCTGCACCCTCCTGTCTTCAAATGTCATTATATCAGAGAGGTCTGTATAAAACTGTGGTAACACCCTTCAAATTATTCTCTCATCTTCATCATGCTTTGTTTTCTTCATTACATGTATCACCATTTGATACCCTTTTGGTTCTGTCTTTGTTTGGTGTCTTGTCTTTGCTAGGGTGACCAACTGCCTGGGGCTTTGAGGTTTTTTGAGATGTAGTACCTTCAGGACTAAGACAGGGCAGCCCCAGGCAGACTGGGACAAAAGGTCACCCTTGTTTCTTCACTGGAATGGAAGCTTCATGAGAGAATGGAGTTTGTTTTGTTCACTGCTGTATCCTAGTACCTGGAAGAGTGCCTGGTGTGTAGAGGTATGCAAATACACGTTTGCTAGGGGAACAGGTTGCCTTGAAGGTTCTGCCTTAAGGGACTTGTTGGTTTCTGAAACTAGAAAATATATTTTCAGTGAAAATTTCAAAATAGAATTTCAAAATAGAAGAAAAAGATTCAGTTTTAGAGAAGTTTGGGGCACAAAAATCAGTTAACAGAAACTCTGGAGCAGTGATTTTCAGCCTTGCTTTTGCAACACCCTGTGGTATATTCAGCTACCTCAAAGGGTGTTGTGAAATTATTTCCCCTGAAAATAATAATGATAATTCACTTTAATTTAAAATAAAGTTGCATAAAGGAGGAAGGGTGGATCATAAGTTTAAATGAGAGGAACATGTTGTAATCGTAGCAAGATTGGAAACCACTGATATCTGACTTCCTAGTTTGAAGAAGGTGAGGGCAATTTTGTGTTTGAGACAATCATCTTCAGTGTGGGGGAGCCTACTGTTCCTGCAGGTACTACCTGCTGGTTGTATAATTATTTCCTTGACTCTGTTCTGCTCACGTGGAATGTAAATATAGAAAGAAGTATCATACCAATACTTTGTCACTTCTCTTTCCCTGCTCTTCACTGTGCTACCTACAGAAAGACATCTTTTGAATGTGTCCTTGCAAAATAGTGCTCATGCCCGGTATACATGAGATAGATGCGAAGAATGCCTGAAGCTGATATGGACTTCATGGCACTATTGAAAAATGCTGCCCAGATGTGTGGTGCTCCTATTCCTAGACACTTCCATATGCCATGGTCTATAACATCTTTTAAAATGGAATGCTCTGTCATTTTTCAAATGTCTATTAATGCCTCATTTGAGACCTATAAAAGTTTCATCTTTAGCCTTCAAGCTGGACATAGTGCTCAAGACAGATAAGTGCATAGAATTGCAGTCACGGGTGATATGTGCAGGGGTAGAGGTATATGCACAGGGTGCTGTGGGGACGTGTAAGAGGAGCAGTTACCAGATCCACATGTTGTAGGTGTCAGGGACTTAGAAACATTGTTTGATTGTTTATAAGTACTCTATATTTTGGTGTAACTTATTGAAGAATAATATACCTACAGAAGAGTGTACAAATCACAAATATATAGCACGGCAAATTTCAATAAGTAAATGCACCATGTAACTAGCACCTAGATCAAGAAACAGAACATTTCCAGCGTCCAGAGGCCCTACTCACGCACCTTTCTGTCACTGACCATTTTGCCGAAGAGTAAACACTATGTGACTTATACCACCATTATTAATTTTGCCTCATTTTGATCTTTCTACAAATTGAATCAATATAGACTTTTATGTCTGACATTTTTCACTCAACATTTATTTGTGAGCTTTGTCCATATAGTTTGTTGTTGTTGTATGCTCATTGCTCATAGTATTCCACAGACAAACCGAGCATACCACAGTTTATTTATCCATTGTTATTGATCAACATTTGGATTATTATTATTATTTTTGCTGTTGTGAGTAGTGCTTCTTTGTGTATTCTTGTACATGTCTCAGTGAATATATATGTGCATTTCTGATGGGTATATACTGAAAAGTAGACTTACTGGGTCACATGTATAGAGAATTAAGGAGAAGACTATTAATATATTTACATGTGCATACACATATAATTTTGAAGGCATGTGTCATAAACAAGGCTTTAAAAGCACAGTTGTAGAAAAACTGAACATCTTGAAAGTACAAACAAGGTACAATTAAAATGAAACTTGATCAGTTTATCAGTTGGAGTTTAGTTAGGAGACAAACCATACCAGTAAAATTGAATAGGACAATTGAATATAGAGAATTATTAACTACTTAAAGGAGTAAAAGAGAACTCTAAGGAATGCAAGAATAGCAACTGTATAGAGTAGCTGTTCTAGGGCTGAGGGAGAATACCCAAGAAGGAACAAACTTAAAAGATCCTACCCTCACATCTCCCCCTACCACTAAGGCTGAGACTCTGACCTCTGCATTGGAGAGGGTGTGTCTGTAGCCCACTGGATAATGGAGACCTTTACTTGGGGGTGCTTTAGGCCAGAACTGGTGTGTGGTCTATTGGGTGCTGGTTGTCCAGGGATGGCGAAAAAAATGGGTTGGGTGCGGTTAAACAGGCTGAAGGGTGAGCACTACTGGGTCTCCTGTGTGCCTCCAGCAGCTGTACCATAGGAGCAGCTGTAAAAAGCACACCAGAACCAGGATTAGAAGCTCCTCCTCTGTTATGCCTTGTACTGTCCCTTCATCACTTCTGTTAACAAGCTAAATACCAGCTGGCAAAGGAAAAATGTTTACAAGATCCAGCCCCAGTTTCATAAATAGGACAAAGAAGAGTAGATTTGGGAGATGAGAGGCAATAAATGAATAACTAGCACAAGTAGATAATATCTAACTTATCGTTCAGTGTCTTGTTTTCTGCTGTGTCTAATCTGCTGTTAACCCATCTAATGAATTCTTAGTTTTGGGTAATATATTTTTCAATTCTATTTGATTCTTTTCCATTAATTCTTTGGTGAATTTATCTTTTCATCTATAGTTTTCTCCCTTTTCTTGTACATGCTGATCATAGTTATTTTTAAGTCATTATGAGTAAATTCTAGTATCTGGAATATTGTTGGGTCTGCTTGTTTTGCCTACTTTTTCCTTTGGTTATCAACCATGTGGTCCTGTATTTGGTGTTTGTAGTAGTTTTGAGTGAACATGAGACAATTCAGTTAAAAATTATAGAGGTTTGTTGCCTGGCCGGTGTGGCTCAGTTGGTTGAGCATTGTCCCACGTATCAAGAGGTCACCGGTTCGATTCCAGTCAGGGCACATGCCCAGGTTCCAGGCTGTATCCCCAGTAGGGGTGTGCAAGAGGCAGCCGATTGATGCTTCTATCTCTCTCTCCCTTTCCCTTCCTCTCTCTGAAATCAATAAAAACATATTTTAAAAAATAATAAAAGCAAATCTGAAAAAAACAAAACTATAGAGGCTCCAGATGATGCTGTCTTCTTCTAGAGGGAGGGTTCATTGTCCCTTCTCACAGGCAGATAGATGTTGACTGATCATCTTAAGCCAGATAGGGACTCTGCTGAGTTTGGCTGGTTTGTGGCTTTGGTCAGGGTCTGGCTACCTCTGCTCACTGTTGTTCCTGAGATAGAGCTCTTTTGGGTTTTCATTTGAGAGTCTGGAACAGTTTCTAGGCACTTTTATTTTTTAATTTAAAAAAAATTTTTTTTCCTTTATCCTCACCCGAGGACCTTTTTTTTTTTTTTTTTTTTTTTTGCATTTATCTTCAGACAGAGTTGAAGGGAGAGAGGGAGGAAGGGAGAGAGAGAAACATCAATGTGAGAGAGACACATCGACTGGTTGCCACCCACACGACCCCAACCGGGGCTGGGGACAAACCTCAACTGAGGTATGTGACCTTAGCGGGAACCGAACCTGGGACTCTCTGGTCCGCCGGCCAACACTCTAACCGCTGAGCCAAACTGGCCAGGGCCCTAGGCACTTTTAAATGCCTTGGCCTTTAAAGTATTTTAAAATACAATAAATAGAATGTGACATCATTGTCAAATATTAAATTGCCCAAACAGTGTGGATCATTGCTCTGATGGATGTCAAATTTTAAATTTGGTCTTATAAGACTACTGATAACTCTGTTCTGCTTTTCAGAGGTAGTATATTTATTTTTAATTTTTATGGATTTTATTGGGGTGACATTGGTTAATAAAATTATGTAGGCTTCAGGTGTACAGTTCTATAATACATCATCTGTATATTGTGTCATGTGTTTACTACCCCAAGTCAAGTTTCTGTCCATCTCCATTTATCCCCCCCTTTACATTCTTTTACCTCCTCCCATCCCTCTTTCCCTCTGGTAATCACCATACTGTTGTCTGTGTCTGTGAGGTGTTTTTTGTTTGCTTGCTTAATCCCTTCACCTTTTTCACCAAGCCCCACAACTCCCATCCCCTCTGACAGTTGTCAGTGTGTTTTCTATCAATGAGTCTGTTTCTATTTTGTTTGTTAGCTTATTTTGTTCATTTGATTCCACATATAAGTGAAATCATATGGTACTTGTCTTTCTCTGACTGGCTTATTTCACTTAGCATAATGGTTTCTAGGTCTATCCATGCTGTCGCAAAGGGTAAGATTTTCTTCTTTTTTACAGCTGAGTAGTATTCCATTGTGTAAATGTACCACAGCTTTTTTATCTACTTATCTACTGATAGACACTTGGGCTGCTTCCAAATCTTGGCTGTTGTAAATAATCCTGCAATTAACATAGGGGTACATATATTCTTTCAAATCAGTACTTTGGGTTTCTTCAGATATATTCCCAGAAGTGGAATCGCTGAGTCATAAGTCAGCAAAGGTAGTTTCTTAATCCTTGGGCTCCCCCAGAATTCATCAGATGTCTTGAGGGGAACTAGCTGCATGTTTGAGATCTTTCAGTACTCTGCCAACAGTTCTAATGATTTTCCTGAGTCCAGCAGCAGCTCTGTGACTGTGCAAAGCCTTCATTCTTAGCCTCCCTCTAATGCCTAGAATTTGCAAAGTTCCCCAGGTAAAAGCAGAAGTCAGCTCCTCTCCTAGATGTTCTCTCCTTTGTGAATTCTCAGCTCTTTCCAGTTCTCATTGCTTCAGCAGATATCGAATGCCTTCAGATAGATATCTATATTTTGTCTGGCTTTCTAGTTCTTATTGAGAGTGCAAAACTACTTTATCCTATCTGTAAGCCTAAGTCAGTTGCCCTCCATTTTGAGAACATATAAGTTTACCCTTTACTTTCAGAGAAAAAAAAAAAAAACTTTAGTGGACCATAAAATACCACTTAGCTTGGCAGAAATACAGAATTAGTGAAAGTTAATTATTAATAATTAATAAAATGTTTAATGTTAGTAAAAGTGTTCAGTAACATTAGTTAATAAAAATTAATAAATGTTAGAAAACAGTGTATTTCCTTTTTTATGAAAACCTGGATTTTAATTTCCAGTATATTTTCCTAAGGTAGAAATAAGGGTAAACATTATTTAGAGATCGCATCTCTGGTTCTCTCGAGTTGAATGCATCTTGGATTCAAAGGATACATCAGTGTGTGATCCAAGTGAATGTGAGAAAATTATCAGAAATTTCAATGCAAAATCAGTTTATGTGCTGATGAATTAAAAACTCTACTTGTACTTCTACCATTATCTGGTTTTACTCATCAGCCATGGAAACATTTTATGAAGTAGGAAGAATATTGGTATCATTGATCTTTGTAAAATGTACTTCCTAAGGGGAGACAGTGGAAGGGTGCTGGTTTAAAAATGATTATTTATAATTTCATCTATTTTTCTAAAGGTGTTGCTATTATAATCAATTTTGGATTAAGAAAAGAGTATTAATATATACACATATGCAGTACACACATATAATTTTGAAGGCATGTGTTATAAATACGGCTTTAAAAGCACAGTTGTAGAAAAACAGAACATCTTGAAAGTACAAACAAGGTACATTTAAAATGTTCACTCTCATAAGACAAATGCAAAAAAGCAACCCAAGTTATTTTTTGAAACCCAATGACAAATATAACATTAGCAGATGTTGCTAGTTTTGATTTACTTGATTGAATATGTAAAAATGCTTTTGGGAAAATGAGGTACTGAGTTGAGTATGAAGCATTGTAGCTCAAGAATTTGCTTATCCAGTTATTTAATGATCAGCTTTGAAGATTATTATCTTTCATTGGTCAGACTTCCTTTATTGCTTCTAATCCTCTCCACTCTCCTCAAAGAGTTGGGTTTTTATGTATTTTCATTATTATTTGTGGTACAGGTACTTAGTAAGTATACACTAAGGTTTTTTGTTTTTGTTTTTTAAATGAATGACTATGCCAAGTACTACATTAATGGTACAGGAGTTCTGATGAAGCAGTGCTTCTTAAGCCTGTGGTGATCTGAGGCTTTATGGAGGAGGAAGGTCTCCTCCTTAAAGCTGTCTCTTTAAGCAGGAGTAGGATTTAGAAGATGAACAGAGGGGATGGCACTGTGGGCAGGGAGACAAAGCTAAAGAGAATCATCACAAACCAAGAATGGCATATAGGAAGCACTGAGCAAACCAGTTTTCTTAGAGGAGAGTTTGATTTCGCAAATAGTAGAAAATACGGTTACAGAGGTAGATTGAGGCAAAGTAGTAAGGGGTTTAGAATACAAAGCTAAATGTTGCTCATTACTAGTTTAGGCTGTGATTTTGAGAAAATGCTTCAGCCTTAAGTTTTTTTTTTTTTTTTTTAAATCCTCACCTGAGGATATTTTTTCCATTTATCTTTTGATAGAGTGGAAGGGAGGGAGTGGGGGGCGGGGAGAGAGAGAGAAACATTGATGTGAGAGAGACACATCAACTGGTTGCCTCTTGCACCACTCCGACCAGTGCCGGGGATGAACTGCAACCGAGGTATGTTCCCTTCACTGTAATCGAACCCACGACTCTTCGGTCTGCGGGCCAACACTCTAACCACTGAGCCAAACCGGCCAGGGCATTTTTTTCTTTTTTTTAAAAAATATATTTTTATTTATTTTTTTAGAGAGAAAGGAAGGGAAAGAGAGATAGAAATATCCATGTGAGAGAGATACATTGATTGGCTGCCTCCTGCACGCCCCCTACTCAGGATCGAGCCTGAAAACTGGGCATGTGCCCTGACTGGGAATTGAACTGGGATCTCTCAGTCAATGGGACGACACTCAATCCACTGAGCCACATCGGCTGGGCTGTTTTTTTCTTTTTTAAATATATGATTTACAAAGACATTGAAGCTTTTTTGAGATGTTTATAATCTGCAGATTTTTTTTCCTTTGGTATTGAGGATTCCAGAAATTTTTGATGCTTTTACTTTTTAGTCACCTGCTGTTAAGTACACTTCTGGAAATAGTTATAAACTTCATGTGTTTACATTAGTTTTTTAAAGGAGTCAAATTTTTATTATACATTTAAAAATGTGCAGTTAACTGTTGATTATACTCCCGTAGAATCTCTAAATTATTTCGCATTCTCCACCTGTTTCAAAGACTGGTCCAAAGGAAAAGTAATAAATTCAGCTGAAGGAGAAATACTTCAGGAAGGAAAATCACGTGGTGAATTGTAGCAGTTAGAACCTGGTAGCATTCAAGTGACAGAAAGTGTAACCAAACTGGCTTAAGAAGAAAGATAATTTATTGAGTCACATAACAGAAGAGACCAGGGGTAGAGGTAGCTTGGGACATGACTGGTTTTAGGGCTCAAACAATGTCATCAGGGCTTTGCTTTGCCTTCTGCTCTGCTGGCATTGTTCTCAGGCCATCCTGGTATCTCCCAATACCTCCAGACCAACATCAGAACACCAGAAGAAGAGGAAGTCTGACGTGTGAGTGGAAGTCTTAGAATTAGATTTGTCAGCCTCACTTGGGTCATCATATCCGTGAATGTTGTTACTCTGGGGGATAGAATGTGCTGGTTAGCTTCTAGCTTTGCACATGTGCTCCATCCCTTTCACAGGGTGCTGATTTTGTGATTGTTAATTGAGCTATACATTTTTGTTTTGTGAACCTGTCTCTGTATTTGATAATAAAATTTTTTGAAAGAACTGACTATATCCAGCATACAAAAATTAATCAGTGTAATTCCTTCGATTCAGGAAGTCCAATTAATTCTAAGCAGGTATATATAAAGAAATCCACTTCTAGACATATCATGGCAAAATTACAGGAAACCAAACACAATGAGAAAAATCTAAAAACAGCCAGAGATAAAACAAAACAGCAATCATTAGACTGTTAGCTGACTGCTTATAGTTAGCAACAATGGAAGATAGAAGACAGTTTAATGATATCTTTAATGTGATGAAAGAAAACAATGACCATTTAAAATTTAACCTGACAAGTTCTTTAGGAAGAAGGAAAAAAATATCTGTTCGATGGTCAGCAATGCAGAAAGGAATGGGAGATAGCTGTAAAGAGGTTATAAAACTGTGAATCATCCAGACGGTGTTTTAATTAGAATTATCTTATACATATTGATGGGTGTTAAAATGTATGTGTCCAATACACATCATCTAGACAGATATTAAAATTAACTGACTTTTTCTTGGTGTTTACTGATTTGGGATTGGGGAAACAGGTACCTATAGGGTGAAAAAAGAAAATGGCATTAAAGCTTGGCTTTGCAAGTAGATAACTTCATATTGACCATGTCAGCCGCCCTTCTTTCTACTTTTCTGTTCTTGTACTGCTTTGTATAATACTGTGATTCTTTCATGGGGACAACTGGAAATATCCTGAGCCTGGGTCCTATCTCTCAAAGATTCTAATTTAGTTATTTAGTCTCAGGTAGAGCCTTGGCATCAGTGGTTTTAGAAAGCCAATTCTAGTGTATAACCAAGGCTGAGACTGTAGGTACTGAAAATGGATATGGGTGAAACAGATCAGAATTCTGGTCTCAGCTCTGTTGATTACAAGGTAGATTATGTTGGCCAAGGTACCTAACATTTATGCATTTGTTTATTGATAAAACTGCTAATATTAGTACTTACCTCATAAGTCTGTTCTGAGGATTAAAAAAGTAACATTTGAATGAAAAAATGGAAATGAAGCGTGGTGTGGACATGAAAATGACCAAGGCAATTTACAATCATAACTACAGAGGGCTTAGCAAGTGTTTGTTAAAGAAGTTTTTCAAAGAAGTTTTCTAGTTCTGTTTATGATTTGAAGCAGCTTATTCACATTTTTTTAGTTTATATTTAAACTCATATAGAAGTGAGGTTTTGTACTTGTTGAAAGTCTTTAGGTTTGGGATTATTTTGCTGTTCTTGGGTTATCTACAGGGATAGGCACATTAAAAAGGAAAAAAAAATCTTGTAAATTTTGAACCTAGTTCTAATGTATGCTTTATCCAACATTTTTAAAAAATGAAAAACCTTAGCCATTTAAAAACATTTTTCAGAGAAATTATCTGCATCCTGCTGAGGATTTTATGCCAAGCTGCAGCCCCCACACAAGCTTTGGAGAGCCAAGATATTGAAACCTGCAAAGTGAAGTGCCAGCTCACCCTTCACACTGGTCCCATGTAATCCTTTAACCACACAATGGGTGGTAGCCTTGAATTAACAATGGCTCAGTAGACCTTGTGTACATTTAAAAAACGCTTTTAAATGGTTGGAATTATGAAAATACCATAGAAGCACAATATTATTATAAGCAAAACATTCAACATATTTAATGTAGTTTCTTGAATATGTTTCAGGAACATTTATAAAGAAGCCAGATTGAAAAGTAAAAAGTCTGGATTATTATAGATTTTTTAAAAGGAGGGCAACTAATTACTTATAGTATCTGAAATAGTCTACCAGAGAGCATCAGTCACATTTTTAAATCAAAGGAGCCCTTTAGGAGTTGAAAAAATTAATTAGTAAGAATAGTGATTAATATAATGAGTATATATAATTTGGGTGTTTAAAGATATATTTTAAAAGGGTTTATTATTTTTTAAATTTGGAGATGTTTGCAAGGTTAACATGAACTTTAGCTTAGTCAGCCCCTATGGGAATTATTTTAAAAATGCAAAATTTGTCCCAGTGAAGCTTGATTTAATTAAAAACTAATATTATCTTAAAAGTCTAAGTTAACCATTTGTTTTACTTTCAACTCCTGCCTATCCTGGATTTAATGAATTTGGGTTTAGGAGCAGTACCTAAGTAGGGGTTGAAAGCATTTTGGAAGTCAAGAAAATATAAAAGCATTTTAGAGTCAGGAAAAGATGAAATAACTATCTCAAACATTTGAGTTTCTATGATTGTATTGCTATATGAATAAAATTGAATATAAGTCATTTTGGGTTTAGCTATAGAGTTATGTTATAAATGTATTTTCTAGTTCATAGTGAAGAAAATAGTCAACCTTAATAATATTTTACTGAATCAGAAAATTTGTAATAGTAATTTTCAAACTTTTAAGACTAAAATCAAATAGAAATGCTATTCATTAACCTAATGACTTTAACTTTCTGAAGAGAGCCTAGGAATTATTTCTTACCTTTTAGTACTTTTTTGACCTTTAAATTTATAACTATTAAGATTGTGCTCTAAACTTTTGTGCTGTTTTACAACATGCCTTGTGAGAATTTTTATTTTCTAAGAAAATAATGCAGTATAAGTTGTTTATAACATTTATAATAAAGGATTAATGAAAGTTTTGAAAATTGAGAAACTCTTTTAGCAAGATTAAAAAATAAAGATTAATTTAATGATACAGTTTCTTTAACTTTTAGCATCTTTTCATGACTGTAAATTTGTAACTAGCCATTTTTAAAAATCAAAGTATAATTCTTAGATGTAATTTTAAAAAATCAAAGGTTTTAGAAACCAATGCTTAACAAAATTATTTATAACTATAGAATTGCCTATTTTAAAACATTCTGTATTATGGAGAATTTAAAATATATACAAAAGTAGAAAGTACTGTATAATGAATCCTCATGGGGCTCTCACCATCCCTTCAATGATTGTCAACTCATAACTAATCTTGTTTCATCTGTACCATCATCCACTTACCCCCTAGCATTATTATTCTGAAGCAAATCCTGTGCATTATGTTTTTAATCCTCACCCGAGGACATTTTTTCATTTTTTGTTCAGATAGAGTGGGAGGGAGAGAGAGGAAGAGAGAGAGAGAGAGAGAGAGAGAAACATCGACGTGAAAGGGACACATCGAGTGGCTGCCTCCTGCACGACCCAACCAGGGCCGGGGACAAATTGCAACCGAGATACATGCCCTTAGCGGGAACCGAACCCGGGTCTCTCTGGACAGCAGGCCGACGCTCTGACCGCTGAGCCAAACCGGCCACGGCTGCATTATGTTTTCATCTGTAAATATTTTGGTATGTTTCTAAAAACGATAAATATTTTTAAAAGCATAAACTAAATATCATTATTTTATCTAAAAAAATTAATAATTCCCTAGCATCATAAAATAACCAGTGATTATTCAGATTTCAAATTGTCTGAAACATAATCTGTGCATTGTGATTATGTGTTTTCAGTCTTTTTTAACTTATAAGTCCCTCTCACCCCCATTTACAATTTATAGTGGAAGAAGCAAGGCAGGCCATTTATCCTATGAAATTACCATTAGACTGGATTTTGCTGATTGTATCCCTGTGGCATAGTTTCACAGGTTCCTTTGTTCTTCTGCACTTCCTGTAAATTGATAGGTGGATATGTCCCAGATTTTGTGCACCTTCAACCACCTGGTATATAGTGAAAAAGCAATAACATCTCATTCCCACAAAAAAAGAGGTTCTGAATTTTGTGATAGCTCTCACAGGAACTAGATGTTTTATTATATATATAAGATATAGAAGCATCTTTAGTTTTCATTTAGATGATTGTGTATAATACATGACTGAAGATTAGAATTTACAACAAGACTGGTTATAGCAAAATGAGACAAATGTGTGTATAGTAAGGGGAAAAGAACTATCAAAAGCGGCAGAAGGAATATAAAGGTACAGTATCCTGGAGTCATTCATTTTAAGGACAGACAGCCTTGTTCACTTAAAACCCCCTAACGATATTACTGTTTTTAAAAACTGGCAGTATAGTATGTTCTCATAATAATGAGCTCAATTCATCAGGAAAGGTGAATTAGATTTAACTTGGATTATTTTAAAGAATCACAACAACAACAACTAGAGAGTCAACAATTTGTTACTTAAAGGATTGAAGAATTATATGTCATATTTGTAAAATATGGTGTTGTGGTTAATCTGAAATCCCTGCTAATAATATATTTTCATATAAAAAGTGTAGAAATTCTTCTTTATATGAATAACTGGGAAATAAGATATATTGGTTAATCAAATATTTAGATTCATAAAAATTTCCTGTATAATCCTTATAGATCACCAATTCTTTTAAAATGATTGATTTTTCATAAAATACCCCTTACACTAAAAGTAGAACATAATTTGATCTTTGATGATTCAGAAACTTTTGAGGGACTGTTTACTGCATCAGAATTACTGTTCTTTAAAAATTAAATTTATTGGAGGAAGGGGTCATTGGGGGAAAAAGGGGAAACATCTGTAATAAAAAATTAAATTTATTGGGGTAACATTGGTTAATAACATTATATAATTTTCAGGTGTACAACTTTACAGATTTGTTGTTCTTAACCTTGATCATCATTAAATTGTAGCTGTGTAGTAAGTTGATTAATGCAGACTTCCAA
Organism: Tadarida brasiliensis; assembly: GCA_030848825.1. Lineage (NCBI taxonomy): Eukaryota > Metazoa > Chordata > Mammalia > Chiroptera > Molossidae > Tadarida > Tadarida brasiliensis. The sequence continues at coordinate 61,801,961 of CM061270.1, read as the reverse complement.
AGTATTGTTAGTTATATGAGAATTATCACTGGATTAAGAAAGCCCAAATGAGCTTTGTGAGTGTGATATTCACAAGAGTCAAATAGAGACTTATAGAAACTGCTAGGCATGGATATATATATGTGCAGCTGCATACATAGATATATGTTTACCTGTATGCATATGTGTACATATTACTGTCAAATTTATAATGTGTATTGTTAAACATATACACATGTGTACCGACTTGTGACATGTGCAGCGATTATTAGTACTAAGGAAGCTGCAAATGGAAGGAATTTGATCAAAATTTACCAAGAGGAAATTGGCTCCAAGGCATAATGATTTTGGCTGGAGAAGATAGTGATTCTGGCACAGTATACTCTCTATTTCCTTGTGAGAGCTCCAAGATGAAAAGAAATAGCTACATAGAGGCAGATGCTTGGTAGTTTTCTGGAAGCACAATTATAAGGTTTATGAAAAACAGGAAGATCAACATCTCATGCATTTTTTAAAAACTGGGAACTGATTTAATGTGCTATTTTGTACCCCTTCGACCTTGTCTATTGAGCCATGATAATTTGATTTTGTTTGTATGACTTTTTCTTTTACATTCTTATTTTAACTGTGCTAGCCTTTGGAGAGAAATTGTGTCTTAAAATGCTTTTAAGATAATATGTTTTAGACTGTTCAAACTTTTTTAGCATTTTATTTTATTTTTATTTATTTTTATTGAATTTATTGGGGTGACATTGGTTAATAAAACCATATAGGTTTCAAGTGTACAAATCTATAACACATCATCTGCATACTACATCATGTGTTCACCACCCAAAGTAAACTCTCTTGTAATGATTGATGACTATAATTAGTCATATTGCAATATTGTATTTTCAGAGTTGCTGTCCAGTTTTCTTTTGTCTACTTCTGCTCATAACTACAGATTAGCTTGGCTTCCAGTAGCTAGAATTTCTGTTGACTCTGGAAAAAATTTGGATCCTTTAATATATTTAACTTAGTTTATAATGAATTGAATAGTAGGGATCATTCACTTGACAAATAATTTGAGTGCCCACTTCGAATAGCCCATGACATCCAGCACAGCCCTTCCTCAAAGATGAATAAGACACTGTTCCTGTTCTCAGATAATTTATAGTTAACAAAGGGATGATAATATGAAGTAACTATATCATCCACACAATCCATCATTCTTTATGAACATTAGTGGGTACATTGCATTGGAGAACTTTCTTTTTACCTTTGATTTTCAGTGCCTGAGGAGCTTTAGCCATTTATTCTGCTGTATTTTGCTTACATGACACCAATAAACACCTCTGTATCTACCATAAGGGGAAGAAACATAGAATAAACTAAAACATATCTGTAGGAAATATCCTGAAATATTAATTCAGGTGTTACAAACTCAGATGCCTAAAGGAGTCAGCCAGCTAATACTCACGACTGGAAAGGACAGGTATAAAAAACACAGTTGAAATTGGTAGGGATTGTGACCTACTGAAGTGTGTATGCTTTGTCTAAAGATGTTCAAATAAATTTTTTTTTGTGGGTCAAAGAAAGCATGACTGCCGGCTGAGGATGACAACTTGGGACCCTTTCATAATTCCTTAATATTAATGAAACCATCACAAAAACATCTGAGAGAGAAAAATGGTGATTTAAAATTAAACTCAAATAAGTAATCCAATTTAAGAATGATCACACCATTTAATAAGAAATTTGGTGCATTTTGAGGGGGTGGGTGGGGGGTATACGTGACATTTAAATTAAGGATGATGGGGTCCCAGGAGGAGCCTGGAAGACATTATAGATCTAGGCAGATGAGGGGATGAAGTTTAGTAGAATCCACTACTGTAGGAGAAATAGGAATTAGCAAGAATGATGTTGGCTCTCCATCGTGGGTTTTTTCCCCCCTGAGTAAGTGTAGCCCTGCATTCCAGGTGTTAAATTATTGTTAGAAGTAGATCAGAGGTCTGGAGACACATTCTGTTACTTCCTGGGAAATGTGTGGGGCAACTCTAATGGAAAGCTCTAGTGGATGGAGCCTTTAGACAACATTTAGAGGGGTGGGGAAAGTACAGCCCAGGCCCATGAAATCAATACAGCTAACATCACACACCTCATCAGATCAGCTTGACCAAATATAGCAGGCTAATTTTTAAGTTGATAATCTTGTATGGCCCAAAAATGATGTTATAAATATCCAAATGGTCCTTGATAGAAAAAAGGTTCCTCACCCCTGAGTGGATTTTATGTGAAGACCTAATGAGTTTATGTGAAATTATTTGGGCCTTTGATTACAATGAGAAAATTCATCAGGAAGATGATCAAATTTTCTGGGTTTCTGCCTTGCCATGGAATGCCCAAACCTGACACCCAAACTCACAAAAGAAATTCTATTCTCTAGGACCAAGGAGTAGGTATCACTTTCCAGGCCTACTGAATCAGTGCCTCAGAGGGTAGGACCTGAGAACTTGTCTTTTTGAGATGCTTTCCCAGTTATGCTGATGATAGTTAGAATGGGAACTATAGCTATAGGTAGAAAAGGTTTCATGTACTTGCTGGAAGACAGTAGGCTTCCTTGGTCATTGAAGATGGTGTATGGACAGCTTTCTATTAAGGGATTTTTTTAACTTTTAATTTTTAATTTTTTAACTTTTTAATTTTTTAATCCTCACCCGAGGACATTTTTGCATTCATCTTCAGACAGAGCGGGAGGGAGAGAGGGAGGAAGAGAGAGAGAAACATCGACGCGAGAGAGACACATCAACTGGTTGCCACCCACACGACCCCAACCAGGGCCGGGGACAAACTGCAACCGAGGTACGTGCCCTTAGTGAAAACCGAATCTGGGTCTCTCTGGACCGCAGGCTGACGCTCTTAACCGCTGAGCCAAACCGGCCAGGGCTAAAGTGGTGTTTATTGATAGAAAGAACCTCGTTCTTTTTGAGGATAGTGAGTTGAAGGCAATAGAAGATGGTAGCTTTGTTAAGGTTCATTGGAGGGATCTGTATTCATGATTATTTATCCTGAGACACAGGGAAGGCTATTTGGATGGTAAAATTTGAAACAGATATTTTTCTTTAGTTAACTTTGAGGAGCACCACAGTTAAAAGAACTGGTGAGGGATGGCTTTGGGGGCTGGAGAACGATGGTGAGTTTAAGGAAGTGAAAATTGATGAAATTGTGTAATCATTATGTATTGCTAAGTTGACAAATAGTTAAAAGGCAGTTGCTCTGGCTGCTTTGTGGGGCCCCAATTTTCAGTCTCTCTGGAGAGAGAATGTGTGCAAAAGATGTAAAATGTTTACTAGTCAAAGTACTCATTTCAGGTTTGGCATGGAGCCAGCATTCATAAGACACCACAGTACAATTTGTATGTGCTGATTATGTTTCAGTCAGGTGGAGTAAAGTTAAAAATATCTCCTGTTTACAGGACCGTGAAGCCGGTGAAGCCTCCTATCTCAGCTCGGTTCTAATGAAGGCTGGGCTGCTGCTTGTGTACATAGCCCCAGACATATGCCAGTAATCAAAGTATCCTTTCTGGGCTGGAATAGGTGTTTACTTTTCTCCTTTACATTCTTCAACAGCTCTGGCTTTTTCAGAAGTCTGGCTTTATTACCCACTGAATCAAATATCTTTTTTTATTTGTTCCTTAGGAGAAATAATTGTTAATCATTGTTGGATGAGTGGGAATAGGTTAATCCTTTGTGTAAATTTTCCTGCACATAATGTAAGAAGCTACTTAACTTTTTATCTGGCAGAAAACATAAGGTTCCAAACCAAATCTACATTTTGGATTAAAGGACTCTTAAATAGTTCTGTGGTCTGGTAAGAGTTCATGTACCTCTCCTTCTATTCTTTCTCTTAGAGGAGGTAAAATCATGATATGGTATCAGCCTTCTTTTATTATTTCTTCTCCCTCATCCCCCTCATCTTCCTCTTCTTCCCCTTCCCTCTCCCTCTTCTTCTTTTTTAAGTGACAGAAAACCTCATTGAAATTGGCTCAAACAGTAAGGGGAATTCATTGGCTTACAGAATTTAAAAGGGCTTCAGATAAGGGTTGGTCCAGTGGCTGAAATAATGTCATTTAAGTACCTAGTTTCTTTCTATTTCTTCTCTGCTTGGCCCTTCACTGTGTTGACTTTATTCTTCGTCTCCATATTCACCCAGCAGCTCAAGTCCCTTCCCTTGTGAATACAGAATTGTTACTCTAGTTCAGACTTTTATATTCTCCTACATTGAGAAGAAAGAACGCTTGTATTTCTCAGAAGTCCCAGCTGATGTTTTCATTTATCTCATTGGGTTTGATTAGGTATGTGTTGAATCAGTCGTCATGATAGGTGTGTAGAAAATATTGATGGGGTTAGGCAGTCAGAACTTCTAAGGAGCTTGAAGTGAGGTTCTTACTACAAACCCATGCCTGAGAATGGGAGGGGTGGTTTTCCCAAGGAAATTGGGGTTTATGTTACCAGAAGGAGGGAAATGGACATCAAGCAACAGATGTCTCCTAAATGTGGGTTTAGGCCAAGACCATTATATGGACCTGGGGCTAGGAGGTACAATTTTTTTTCTTTTCTTTTTTTCCATCACTATTTATCCCCCCTATACCTAACTACACCTTCACCACCCACCCCCGCAATCACCACACTGTTGACCATGTTTATGAGTTCTTTCTCTTTTTAAAATTTTCTTTTGTGCTCAATCCATCCACCTCCCCCAGTCTCCCCCAGAGCTGTCAGCCTGCTCTCTGTCTGTGAGTCTGTCTCTATTTTGCTTGTTCGTTTAGTTTGTTCATTAGATTCCACATATGAATGAAATCATATGGTACTTGTCTTTCTCTGACTGGCGTATTTCACTTAGCATAATGTTCTCCAGGCCCATCCATGTTGTTGCAAAGGGTAAAATTTTCTTCTTCTTCTTTTTTTTTTTTTTTACAGCTGAGTAGTATTCCATTGTGTAAATGTACCACAGCTGTTTTATCTATTCATCTACTGATGGTCACTTGGGCTGCTTCTAAATCTTGACTATTAATAATGATGCATTGAACATAGAGGTGCATATATTCTTTCAAATTCGTGTTTTGGGTTTCTTTGGCTAAATTCCCAGAAGTGGAATCACTGGGTCCATAAGTCAGTTCCATTTTTAATGTTTTGAAGTACTCCATACTGCTTTCCACAGTGGCTGCACCAGTTTGCATTCCCACCAGCAGTACACGAGTGTTCCCTTTTCTTCACAGCCTCACCAATACTTGTTTGTGGATTTATTGATGATTGCTTTTCTGACAGCTATAAAGTGATATCTCATTGTGGTTTTAATTTGTGTTTCTCTGATGATTAGTGATGTTGAGTATCTTTTCATGTCTGTTGGCCATCTGTATGTCCCCTTTGGAGAAACGTCTATTCAGGTCCTTTGCCCATTTATTTATTTATTTATTTATTTTTAATCCTCACCCAAGGACATTTTTCCATTTTTTGTTCAGATAGAGTGGGAGGGGGAGAGAGGGAGAGAGAGAGAGAGAAACATCGACGTGTAAGGGATACATTGAGTGGCTGCCTCCCGCACCACCCAACCAGGGCCGGGGACAAACCACAACCGAGGTACATGTCCTTAGCGGGAACCGAACCTGGGTCTCTCTGGACCGCAGGCTGACGCTCTAACCGCTGAGCCAAACCGGCCAGGGCTCCTTTGCCCATTTAAAAAAAAAATCTTTTTTATTTATTGATTTTAGAGAGAAAGGAAGGGAGAGGGAGAGCAAGAGATAGAAACATTGATGAGAGAGAACATCGATTGGCTGCCTCCCACATGCCCCCTACTGGGGATTTGGCCCACAACTTGGGCATGTGCCCTGACCAGGAATCGAACCAGCGACCTCTTGGTTCATGGGTAGACGCTCAACCAGTGAGCCACACCTGCCGGGCCCTTTGCCCATTTTTTAATTGAATTGTTTTTTTTAGTGTTGAGTTTTATAAAGTCTTTATAAATTTTGGATATTAACTCCTTATCAGATGTATCAGCAAATATGTTCTCCCATTCAGTGGGTTGTCTCTTCGTTTTGTTGATGGTTTCCTTTGCTGTGTAAAAACTTTTTAGTTTGATGTAGTCCCATTTGTTCATTTTTTCTTTTGTTTCCTTTATCCGAGGAGTGAGAGGTAGAGTTTTTAGGGGGAATGATAAAGGCACTGAAAACTCTTACTACCCTGTAGATTGAATTTCGTCAATATCCTTTCTGTTAGTTGATGGCCTACTTTGTGTGGCCTTTTCTTTCTTGCTGTTATAGCTGCATTTAGCTGGTATAACAGGAAGAGCTTAGGGTAGCCTCCTTTTCAATTGGAGTTGCCACTAATTATTAACACACAAATTGTGTTACTAGGACATTGGTGGCTCTAAGACCACTGGCCAAGAAAGCCCAAGACTAGAATATTGACTAAAAAGAAGAAGGTCTGGCAAATACTGCAGGTCTGGAGTTAAGTCCAGGGAGCTAAGTTAAGGTGAGGATAAGCAGTTGTATAGTATAAATCATTGTGACCCAGGGGTCAAGTCTAGCTAGGGAAATCATCTAAGGCAGGAGTCAGAAACCAGGTGTCAGAGCCTGCAGGTGTTTCTCTACTTAAAACTAACAACTTGGTTGGAGCTGTTTGTTCTCTGTCTTCTTCCATACTGTCCATTCCTATGGGTCTCTTTGTGATTATCACAGTAGAAAAGAAATGAGAATCTACCCTGAGATGTGGTCCTGACTGAGGCAGGAAAAGAGTTGTTGGTTGATACAGTAGAGTAGATAGGACTCTTATGATGTTGTGACTTACCTACAGCTAGAAAACACTCTGCTGGCAGCAGAGGATCACTAAACTCGAACTATCTTCATCATATTTAAGTAATTTGCTGCTACAAGTGTAAAAGTCTGTGGGCAGAAATTGGGATTCTTAACCTTCTACGTTTAAAAGACATTTTCTAATGAAAAGTGAAACCCGAACAAAGTATTTGCTTTAACTAAATAATTGCAGTTAATTTCTTGTAAAGAAACACAGAAGCACACATTAACTTAAAATAAGCTCACACTGTTGTTTCTTGTAGTACAGCCAGGAAAACCAGTAACAAGCTGTCTCCTTCAAAATTACATCCCTGGATGATATTCGAGCAACCTGGACAATTTAAATACATCCCCAGGAAAAACAATTTGAATTAAGTTAGAAACCATATTTTCTAATTTCTTTTCTGCCATTGCAACATTGCCTTTTATTCTCAGAGGCTGAGTAGCATTGAATGAAAAGGTGTGTGACATTAGTGATTTAGGTAAATAGCAACAATTATTTAGGAGCCACAGCTAATCTGGAACCACAGAAGGATTTTTGTGGGGGTAGTTGTTGGGGTCTTGGTGAATTCAGTGCATGCTCAGCTTAAAGGAATTTAAGTTTCAATTTTTTTAAAACACTTTGTTACATAGACAAAATTACCTTTTTAATGTATAGGGTTTTTTTTTTTTTTTTTTTTTTTTATCCTCACCTGAGAATATTTTTTCATTTTTTGTTCAGATAGAGTGGGAGGGAGAGGAAGAGAGAGAGAGAGAGAAACATCAACGTGAAAGGGGCACATCGAGTGGTTGCCACCCGCACGACCAACCATGGCCGGGGACAAACTGCAACCGAAGTACATGCCCCTAGCGGGAATCGAACCCGGGTCTCTCTGGACCGCAGGCTGACGCTCTAGCCGCTGAGCCAAACCGGCCAGGGCATGTATAGGGTTTTTTAATCAAACTGTCTACACTGGCATTTTATCCAAAATTGAGCTTAATAGTAACATTATTTATTTATTTTTCTGAGAAATAATAGGTATAAAACTTGAGCATTTTAACCTCAAATAGATTTGATTTTTATTTAATAGATAACACCTTAAAGTTGTATGGGTAAAGACAACATTATATAGAAGAAATAGAGTGGATTTAGTTATTATTGAATTCAGCATTCTGCAAAGAGTTGAGTAATATTATTAGATAATAACTAAATCCACCCTATTTCTTCTATATTCATGCTTATATTCAGTGATTTTAGTGTTCCCAGTCTTAGTTTTTTTAATACATGTTGTGGACAAGATACTATTTCTATTCTCCAAGTAGTTAGTTATACTGTTAAGAGAAGTAAGACTAGTAAAGGTTCTGTGGAGGGTATTTCCTTTCTTCTCAGACTTGTTCCACTTGAGGAGGTTTCCAAGATAGAAAGATATCTGCTGTCTTTCTTCCTCTTAATAAACAAGGAAGGCTGGACCAAGAGGTGTGATGTGAGGTTCCTTTCCCCTGCTCTCTCCCACCCTTATTTCCTCCCGTCTACTTACCCCCAGTTCCAAAGAAAGAAACAGAAGTTAGCACACCATGTGATCCTCAGGACATATTTAAAGTGGCAGTTCAACATGACATGGGCTGTGTGCTGTTGCTTTAAGAGGAACTGAAAGGCAATCTTATACCAACTTTGGATAGGCAAGAATGGATATTACAATTTTTAAAAAAATGAAGCCAAAGGTATAATTTTGGAGCTACTTCAGTGTATTTTAGATTAAAAGCATACCTTCTGTGGAAGATACTAAATAAGTAAAGTGTACCAATTCTGATGATTCTGACACCCTAGTACAAAATTGGGATAATAGAGAAATTCTGGTGTGATGCACCAATAGATTCTCTTTTGGTAGGTATTTGAAGACTTCCCCAGAATTCCTCTGTTAATTGGAAGTTTCGTTTACCTAGAAACTGTGGGTAAGGCTGCCTACTGAGTGGCATTTCAAAAAATTCAGATTTAAGATTCCCTATTTTGCTTTTTCTCTGTTATAAGTCTGTCATTTCTATCATAAAATCACATGGAAAAGTGATTTTTCAGCTACAAAGGTATTAATATTTGAATATTTTGCCCAAGACATTATCTTTGTTCTTCTCAAAGATGGGTAATTGTCATGTTCTGTATTGATATAGAATCGGGGTCATATTACCATGAGTAGCCAGCATCCTGCAAGGCAATAAAATCTTTTTGGAAAGATCCTAGGTCACCCTTTTTTTTTCTCTAAACAAAATCCAAGGCAGTAGGTTGTTGGTTAAGAGGCAGGTCAGAACCTTGGAGAGCTCCAGAGAAAGCTAGGGCAGAACCACAGCCTTCCTTGGCTGACCCCAAACACACTAGGTTTTTTGAGGAGATGCCAATTTCACTTTGCCTATTGACAAAATACGTATGATTTAAGGAGACAAATTCCTTTACTCCAAACATTAACTATGTATTTGTAGACTAATTTGGTGACTTGGGACTAATGTCTTAAAAACTAGAGAAAATTTCAGCACTTCTTAAAGGTCCTCCAGGCCATTTTATGATTTTGGATTCTTCTTAGCAGGGCTTCTGATATCAAGGTGAAGATGGTCATAAATAGGAAGGGCAGAAGGAACATGAGATTTCACTGAAATATTCACTATGTATGAGATGAGATCCATTTTTAAAAAAAAATTTTTTTTGTTTTCAAATGACGTCTTAGGTAAAACTTCAACAAAACCAAGATCCAGACCAAACTAAACCAAACCAAACCAAACCAGACCAGACCAGACCAAACCAAACCAAACCAAACCAAACCAAAAAAGAATGGCAGAGGTGTTGTAGTAAAAGCAGGGTTTTAGAGGTCTGGAGTGCCTTCTACTCAGATTACTCCTGGCTCCAGCAGTAGCCACTGAACACAGGTCACGAATTACCACATCAGAGTACATTCAATTTACTTGTCAGACACAGTTCCTAAGTAGGAATACCTTTAGTAGCTCATATTAATCCCAGAAATGACCTTTTATTGGTTGCCTCCTTAGCTATTCATTTGGCTGTCAAGAGTTAGCTTTGAATTAGCTTTTGTGCTTCCCAGAATCTACTGAGTTTTCAAAGACTGTAATTAACAACAACTTCAAACATCATTGCAACAATTGCAGATCTCAGACTCAACAGGCTCTGCCTATAAGGATGAAGAGAAGTATTAGAATATTTGAAAATAAAGCCACTGAGGATTACAAAATGACCCTATTTAATTTTTTGCCATACCAAAATTTATTTCTGTGAGTACCCTACAACTTGTAGTGGAGCAGAATACAACTATGAAGTTCTCTCCACTTCCATGTCCCTCATTTAAAAAAAAAAAAAAAGTTGAATTTTCTCAAAAACAAAATCTCAAAACATTAACTATAAGTTAACTATAGGAGATATACTCTTTAAACTCTTTTATGCTTTTGGGAGTGCTGTGTTGTCTTTTTTGCTAGACACAGATATTTGTATGGAGGTGGGAGTAGATTTGCTCTGTGTAGTCCCAAAGTTAGTTTCTCCTCATCCAACTTTCCTTTCACCTACCCCCGAATTCATGTTATATTAACTCTGTTTTAAGAAGTTAAGAAGTTGTTATATTTTAAGGAAGTATGAAAAAAAATGTTTAAGATAATTTTATTTAAATTATTTTAGATGATGTATTAGAGGAGTTATATGTATACAACTCTGCCTTAATGTAGAATATAGACATTTCTTTTAATACTTGGCACTCTTAAAAACAGGACAAATAGCAGATTGATTTTTGTTATCTTTTGTATTCTTCAGATGAAGTGACATTTTAAAAATTCATGCTGTCTAGTTATAGTTCTGTCAGAAATGTAAAATGTCATTGGTCATTTCCTAAGACTTCCATTCAGAGGCATGTAACACAAAAGAGTTTTGGTTGAGAAAAACATAATAAATTCCTACAACTGTGACCATTACATTATAGCATATTGCGTTAGCTTTCTGGAAATGTTCTGTGAAGCTTGGAATTTAAGAAACATGAGTTCAAGACTACTTGAAGCATATTTATTTAGGGTTAAGTGATGCAAGACTTGTTCTCCAGAAGGCTGTGGAATTGGCTAACTTTTTGTTGATCAGAAGACACAATTGAAGTCTGACTTCATAAAATATGTAAATGGCAAGTGGAATTTCTTAAACTTTGAGATTGAGAAACAGTTTGAAATGAAATATCTGAAGTATGCTATTGTATTTTTTAAAATTTATGTTTTCCATTATGGGAGTATGTGCATGTGTTTTGTATGTGCACATATACACATATACATATGTGTATAAACACATACTCGGAAAAAATAGAAAATATAGGGGAAGGGAAAAATCTTCTTTTAAATAACTCCCAACTGTAGACATCAGTTGTTAACATTTCTTCTAGTAATTTTTCTATACATAGATGGTTTTTGCTGTGAAGAGTTGGGAGGGGATGGGGATAATCAAAGTTTGATCGTTCTGTATAGAGGTTTTTTAAAATCCACCTTTAATATTTTAACAAAAGTATTTTCTGTGCAGTTATAGAATATTTGTAAACATATTGGCTGCATATTACACCTTTTAGTGACTGTAATATTTTTTCAACTATTTGTTAGCCATTTAGATTATTTGCAGTTTCATGATATAAATGACTCTGTGTATATGTTTTGTCTGTGAAGCTCATCTGCACCTTATTTTTATTGTTTTCTTAGATTCCTAGAAATAGAATTTCTAGGAAATCCTGAGATTCTTGAAAAAAAGATTCTTGAAAAAAATAAAATAAACTGTTTGAACCAATTTATACTCTCATGTGTAAAAGTGTCTATTAGCCCTGGCTAGTGTGGCTCAGTTGGCTGGGCGTCCTCCAGCGTTAAAAGGTTGTTGGTTCGGTTCCTGATCAGGGTACATGCACAGGTTGTGGGCTCAGTCTCCAGTAGGGGGCGTGCAGGAGGCAGCTGATCCATGCTTCACTCTTACATCGATATTTCTCTCTCCGTCTCCCTCTCCCTCTAAAAATCAATTAAAAAATATTAAAAAGTGTCCATTAAACTACATCCACACCAGCGTTAGCTGTTTGCTTAAAAAAATGACTTGGCTGATTTAAATATAAACTTTGTTTCTCATAATTATTGCCTACTTTTCTTCTCTTATGGGGGATACTAGGTGAGGGCCAGGCCAAATCAGTGAGCCCCATGAAAGCAAGAAGTAATTTGTGGGGCTGAGGACCAGTCTTGGAGTAAAAGTCAGGCTAATGACTTCAAATATGGCTAATTGAACCGTGGGAGTCAGGGTATGGAGTATGAAGTTTAATAGAGTAGGGAAGGAAGCTTAGAGTGAGCAAAGCCAGAGGTTATCTGTAAGATCAAGTAGAGTCAAATGTTGGAACCTTAGAGGTCCTGGCATGGTAAGAGTAGTCTTCTTGGGGAGTGGGGGCATCTGATTAGGTTGAGAGGGAGACTTAATTTTGTTTTTTATATACTCTTTTATGCTATTGGAAAAAAAAGTTTCTTTTACTATGTGTGTTTATTACTTTTTCAAGGAAACATTAGCTTATAAAAAAGAAACCAGGAAAATTACATTTCTTTATTAGTAATTGACATATAACATTATATTACTTTCGGGTGTACAACATTGTGATTTGATATAAATATATATTGAGAAGTTATTACCACAATAAGTTCTGTTAACTTCCATCACCATACATAGTTCCAAATTTTCTTGTGATGAGAACTTTTAAGATTTATTCTTTTAGCAACTTTTAAATATATAATACAATACTGTGTGTCTTGCACAATGCTAGACAGTTGTGCAAACTTTAAAAAAATTTGTTTTCTTTATTAATTTTTAAAGAGAGGAAGGGAGAGGGAGGGAGAGAGAAACATTGATGAGAAAGAACATCGACTGGCCGCCCCCTGCATTGCCCCACTGGGGATCGGGCCCACAACCCGGGCATGTGCCCTGACCGGGAATCAAACCGGTAACCTCTTGGTGCATGGGTCGATGCTCAACCGGTGAGCCACACTGGCTAGGCTGTGCAAACTTTTGTAGTAAGAAGTTTTAGATAATTTTTTAGTAATATTTCTAGTCTATTTCTGTACTTTATATTTAGTTAATTGAAAACTTTTATTATAAGCTTTAATTTTTTAGAAGAATTTTTTTTTTTCCTGTAGAAGATTTTCTTCTCCATTATTAGGCAGTGATGGTCCTAGGACTCATTTGCTAAGTTGCTTATTTTCCTCCTTCTCTCCAAAGATATGAACCTGGTATGTTGTTTCCCAACTTTTTTCATTTATTGGTGTCCTTGTATGTGAATTTGCTTCAGCATGGCTGAGAAGCCATGTTTTGAATAAGTGAGACATGAATTGGGAGTGAGCTAGGCATCTGAAAACATTATCCTTCATTATGTTTCTGACATAAGGAAGCTTAATAAGGAGCTGAGGATTGGTTGGACTTTTTCATGTCTGTGGGGTCATTAATTTGGGGGTGTAAGATGTATGGTGGAGTGTATTTATGAGAGAGAAATGTGGAAAGGTTGAGGGTTATATGAGCAGGAGCATCCCTTAAGTCAGGTATCCTGGACAGGGGAACCAAAGTGGGGAATCAGAAGCATCACTAAACATGAGATAGGTTGTGACTGCACAGAGGCGGGTACCAATTCTTTGGTTAGAAAACGAAATTTCAGTGAACTGAATGAGGGAAGGGTTGGCAGACCTACATTCTACATTGTCAGTTGTCTACACTTGAGTATTAGCAGTTATTCTACCTCTCTAGTTAACTAGTCTTTAAAAAGAACTGGCATAATACCTTCCCTGAACTGCTTCATAGGTGTTTAGTGAGAATGAATAAGGTTTCATAATAGTAGTTAATTCTTTTACTTTTGTCTATTTTAATGTATTTTATCACTTTCTCTTAATGCATTTTTCATGACTCATTTTTGAAATCTCTTTTCTTTGTTAATATGAGTCCTATGCCTACTCTTCACGGCCATTCTCATTTCAGATTTCTTCCTTCATGCACTACCAAAAATAATTACAATAAGAGCTTTGTGATAGAGAAATACTTATTTTTTTTTCTTTTTCATATTTAACTTATGCCTCTGCCCCCTTTTCCCGAAGAAGCCTTAGGCATTTTTCTCTCTCTCCTACTCAAGAGAGTGGAAAGCTCCAATGTCCTGCGTAGCTAGACCTGTTTTTAATATATATTCTAGGCTTAGGAAGTGACCAAAATCTTGCATATCTTCTGTGTTCTCTTCTTCTAGGCAAAGTGGTTCAAACCACAAATTACCTAATAAGTAAAAGTAGTCATGTAGAAATAGTAGAGGACATTTTATCTTTTTTTTTTTTTTTTAAAAACTTATCTTTATTGTTGAATGTATTACAGATGTCTCCCCTTTCTCCCCTATTGATCCCCTCCTCCCTGCTCCTGCCCCCCTCCTGCCTTCCCCACACTGTTGTCTGTGTCCATTGATTATACATATATGCATATAAGTTCTTTGGTTTATCTCTTCTTGCCCCCTTCCCCCTTCCCTTTGAAATTCATCAGTCTAACAACGAATTTGTACTTCTTAATCCCTTCACCTTTTTTGCCCATCCTCCCAACCCCTCTCGCATCTGGCAACCATCAAAAAGTTCTCTGTATCTATGAGTCTGTTTCTATTCTGCTTGTTCATTTTGTTTGTAGATTCAATTGTTGATAGATATATATTTATTGCCATTTTATTGTTCATATTTTTTATCTTCTTTTCAAGAAGATCTTGCAACATTTCATATAATACTGGTTTGGTGGTGATCAACTCCTTCAGTTTTTTCTTGTCTGGGAAAGTCTTCTTATAAGTCCATCAATTCTAAATGATAGCTTTGCAGGACAGAGTAATCTTGGTTGTAGGGAGGACATTTTATCTTATTGGGCAGATCTGTATCTCCCTTGATGGGGATGTTTTTCAGCTAAGTCATTTCCCAGGGAAGTGTGCATTTAATGGTCTAAGAGGTCAGATACATTTCCATGTTTTGGGAGATTGTATTTTAATGGAAAGAGACTGGTTGGCCTGTCTTTACAATGCATTTAACAATTAGGTTGAATCAATTGAAATGAATTCAAATTGGTAAGAGATGTTTGTCTGCTTATATGCTTTCATAATTGTTTTTTGGTGTGTGTGTATAGATAATAGGCTTGTAACTTGCAAAGAGCTAAAGAGAAATGATTGAATTAAAAAAGCTTTTTTTATTTTTGTTTTTAAATGAAGCAACTAAAGCCTATTGTTTTTGTACTAGAACAAGGACTTAAAAGGAATACTTGACCAAGAAATGGAATGTTGTGTATTTTTTCTATTTATTAATGTTTGATTGATCTCTGAAGGAAATGCATGGCAAGCTACATAATGATCATTTAAAGTTTTATATGATGTTATTATCCTATTGATATGTTGACTAGCTCAAAAGAAATTTTCAGGCCCTTGAGGTCAAGAGGTTTGCCAGTGAGGACTGGACTTTGTACTCTATCAAATTACTTAATAGCAAGAGGCCTCTTTTAATCACTGTATGATGCTGAAGCTCTTTTTCCTCTGCTCATCAGATTTTTATTTGAATATCTGTTTAGAACCATCTTTGCTATAAATAAAAGAATATTTAATGATTTCCCCATTGTCATTTAGTCCCTTTAAATCCATACACTCTGTAGAGCAAAGTAATGATTATCCTTTTAAAGGATGCATTTCTTTAATTTTTGTTTGTCTTCTTTTGATAGAAGACTTTTCTGGTGAGATTGGTCATGATATTAATGAATGTGATTTTTTGATATTGTATAAATGAAACATGTCAACATTTGGAAGATCTGCATAACTCAGTGAATCAGTATTTTCTAATTGACCAATGCATGACGGTACAAAAATCATACAAGGGTAAAGAATCCATTTAAAGTCTGAGTGAAATAAGTCAGGAAAAGACAAATACCATATGATTTCACTTATACGTGGAATCTAAAAAACAAAATAAACAAACAAACAAACTCATAAACACAGAGAATAAACTGATGGTTGCCAGATGGGAAGCAGTTGGGGGGATGGGTGAAAAGGTGAAGAGATTAAGCAGTACAAATTGCCAGTTATAAAAACAGTCATGAGAATGGAAAGTACAGCATAGGGAATATAGTCAATAATATTGTAATAACTGTGTATGGTATCAGATGGGTCCTAAACTTGTTGGGGTGATCACTTTGGAAGTTATATAAAAGTCTAATCACTGTGTTGTACAACTGAAACTAATATAATATTGTATGTCAACTCTAAATGAAAAAAATTTAAAGTGCAGGATAGACAAATGGAATTTAATATAAGAATATGAAATGTTAACAAATATACCTTCAGATTTCACATTGCAGCTAACCTTTAAGAAACTACCACTTGTTGAGTTTTGGTGTAGTATCAAAGAAGAATATTTGAAAAGGCTATTAAAAATACTCTGTCTTTCAAAGTACATATTTGAATGAGGTTGGATTTTCTTTATATATTTCAGCCAAAATAACATATTGCAACATTGAATTTTGTAAAAGCATTTAGGGGAATACAGCTTTTTTTTTTAAAAAAAGGACATAGAGATTTGCAAGAATATAAAACAATGTCATGCTTCTCACTATTTTTTCAGAAAATATAATTATCTCATTAAAATTGTTTTATATTAACATGTAGGTTTGTTATTTTAAAATGAATAAATAAAAATTTTAATTTCTCGGTTTTTATTTTACTATAGTAAATTTAATCATGTAATTCATATATACAAAAGTTAGGATCCTTACTACTTTTTAAGAGTGTAAAAGGTTCTTGAGATGAAAATGTGTAAGAACATCTGGTGTAGTGCTTAAGGAGGAACTTGGAGCCAAACTGAGTGTCAGGAACCTAGCTTTATTGTTTAATAGCTCTGTGACCTTGGATAAGATATTAAACTACTTTTTGCTTCAGTTTCCTCATCTATAAAATGATATAATAATATATGGAGATGTGGTAGGTGTTTTCCTTGTTCTTCCATGCTGCTACCAAGGAAAATATCAGTCCCTTTTCTCTAATCCCCTGTCCCCATCTTCAAAACTCATGCCTTCAGACTATAGGACCCATCAATACCTCCTTGTCGTTGTTATCCATAGACCTTCATCGCAGATTTTAGCACATGGCTTGTTGTTAGTCTCTCTGTATTATTGTACTTGTCATGGTTCAGGTGATTTAATGTTCATATTAATAACCCTTCCAACACCCTGGCCTCTCAGTCAGTCCCTGACTTCTTTTCCTTCAGTGATCTCGTCCTCCTCTCTCCCTTAGCCAGGCACAGTCTTAGCCAGGCCTTGTTAATACCAGTTACAGATCATCTCCGTCATCTCAGTTGCAAACGTCCCATTCTCTGACTACACCTCTTTCCAATTCATTCTTTTCAGTGTCTCAGCTCCAACAATTCTTCTAGTTCACCAGGAATATTGGTCCTCCCAACTTTTCACTAATTCTCACTTTCCTTATGAAATTACTTGGCTTTTTCCTGGCTTAAAGTGCATGGTCCATAATTATCATAATTGTTTTGCAAACTTTCTAAGATCTCTTGCCCCTCTTTCTGTCTGTTGTACTTGTCTGGCAAAATCCCAACCTTTGTTAAATTCAAATTCCTCCCACTCCACATTGCACCCAGACAATGGAATTTATGCTAATCGGTCTCACTTAATAATCATACCTCCAACCTCAGTGGAGCTTTTAGTGCTATGTGGAATTCCTCCTTCATTTCCTCAGTCCATTTATTTTTCTAAATGACTCTTCTAAATGACTCTTTTACACTTTCTTCTCAAACTTCCAATATCCGTTCCTTCTTCCTCACTCTCAGCTGATGACCTTCCTTCCTATTTCAAGGAGAACATATAAGCTCCCAGGAGAGAACTGCCACAAGCTCCTCTCACCACATGGAACAACCTGCCTGCATTCACACTCATGTAGTTTGACTTTTCTCCTGTTTCTTTGGATGGACTCTTCTTATTTCTAAAGTCAGCCCTCTATGAGATCCCATTTCTAGCTACCTATTTATTTTCTCTCCTGATGTTCTGCTCCCCTTACCTTGCATCATCATGTTCACCCCCTCCCTACACCGACATTCCCTTAGGCTGTAAATATCTGAGCAAAACTTTCCCTTGACCTCACACTCCCCTCTAGTTACCAGATTGAATTGTCAGTATAGCCAGCTGCTGTTTCTTTCTGCCCATTCTCAAACCCTCGACAGTCGAGCTTTACTTCACCAAGTAACATTTGTTGAGGACACGATTGATCTGCGTGTCACTAGACCCAGCAGTCAATTCTCAGGCCTCATCTTACTTATCAACACAGCTGATCAGTTCTTTCTCCTTGAAGTACTTCCTTTACTAGGTTTCTGGGATGCATGCTCTTATTTTTCTAAGTAGCATTGATCACCATCTGACATATTTATAAACTGTTTATTATTTATTTCAGCCCACTAAAATGAAAGTTCCTTGAGGGCAAGGCCTTGGCTTGTTCTCATTACTGCCAAGAACAGTGATACATACATAATAGGCACTTGGTAAATAGTTGTTGAATGTATGAATGTATAAAAACTAGTATATGCTTATCGGCTTTCCCCTCATTCCTAGTCCTTTCCTGGTCATAAGCTCTCACAGCCATTTTTCCCCCTTTTCTCTGAACCTTTCATTTCCTAATTGTATTTTGCCTCATCTCTACTCATTTTTGTCTTTTTCAGGCTGAACCATCACCATTGTGCTTATATTTCTGTAGAGCTCTAGTGTGTACAGAACATTTATTTATATCTGGTATTACAGATGGTCTGTGGATCCGAGTTGATGACATTAGCATATAATGCTGAATTTAGGTGCAGATTAAAAAATGAAAATTTTTATAAAAGAGTAAGAAACAAATTAAGTCTTCCAGAGCTAAAATTATGGTCTTCTAGGATATTTAGGATTCTTGTTTATTACTACCCTGCTTTACACTTTACTGTTTCTGGCTACTCGTGATGGAATTTCTCTTGATTTTTTGCCAGTTTTTTTAGAAGGCAGGGAGAAATCACCAAGCTGAGAGGACTATTCTAACTTCAGCTCTGAGTTTATTGCTAATTAAGAGTAGTCTGCTCCTCTTAGAGTTTCATCATTCATTCTGTATTGATGTGCTAATGTGATACTGGATTTGTATGAAAATTTATTTTAACTGGTCTCTTATTTATGGCTTCTACAGAACCTTTCCTCCTGGAATCCTTCAAATCCTGAATGTCTCTTACTTGTGGTGAAGGAACTCGTGCAACAATATCACCAGTTTCAGTGCAGCCGTCTGCGCGAGAGCTCCCGTCTCATGTTTGAGTACCAGACATTGCTGGAAGAGCCGCAGTATGGAGAGAACATGGAAATTTATGCTGGGAAAAAAAACAACTGGGTAAGGTTTTTTGAGAATGAGGGAAAAAGCCACTTTATCTGTAATAAAATAAAATAATCAATTCAGATGTCTATTTATAATAAACCCTAGCCATTTCCTTAGATAAACATGGTTCAGGTTGCCTACATACTTTCTCATAATTTAGCATTTGAAGGGGCCTTAATGTTTATCTGATTCATTGTGTTTCTCAGAGGCATCACCTGAGAAGTTTGTAAAATTTGGAGTCTCACATCCCCAGCCTCAAGTATTCAGAAGTCAGGGGTTTTGATGTAGGTGGCCCCCAGGCCACCTTTTGAGACAGACAAGTTTACCCTTCTTTTCAATATAGACCTTCTTCAGTGTCTCAGTCAGATACAAGAGGTTTACTCTGGAGGTAGCTAGTTGATATGGACCTTTTTGTAATTAAAAAAAATAGTTTCTTTATATTGTATGATCGTTTTGAAATGCAAGTCAGATTATTTCACTCCTCAGCCCAGAACTTTCATATGCCTCTCTTTTAATCTCATGGTAAAAGCCAGTGGCATAAAGTGCTCTGTGTGATTTCTGTCACCACCATCCTTTATCCATCATTACTTCTCTCACTTCATCTCCTGCCTTCCTGTCTGAAGATACTCACCTCTAGCCACACTAGCACCTTTGCTGTGCTGCCAACACACCAGGTATGCTTATGCCCTAGGTTTTGTGTATAGCTTTCCTGTTGTCTGGCTGGCATAGTTCCCCTAAATATTTGCATGCCTATTACCCTTCCTCCTTAAAGTTTCTCCTCATATGTCATATTTTCAGACATGCCTGTCTTGACATGCCTGATTTTTAAAAACTTTTTAAGGTATAATTTTCATATCGTAAATTCACCTGTGTTAAGTATACAATGCAGTGATTTTTAATGCATTTGCTGAGTTGAGCAACCACCACCACAATCCAGTTTGGGAATGATTTCATCACCCAGTAAGATTTCTCATGCCATTTACAGTTAACCCTGTTCTCATCTCCAGATCCTGGTAACCACTACACTACTTTCTGCTGTATAATGTTCTTTTCTGAACATTTCATATAATGGAATCATACAATATGTGGCTTCTTTCACTTAGCATAATACGTTTGGGATTCATCCATGTTGTAGCATGTCTCAGTGCTTCATTTCTTTTTGTGGCTAATACTCCCTTGGATAGACATACCACATTTTGTTTATCCATTCACCAATTGATGGACATTTGGGTTCACTTTTTGACTGTTATGAATAATGCTGCTATAAACATTCACTTGCAAGTCTTTGTAACATTCCTTTTTAAAACTGTAACTCGCACTCTCCCACCTTTACCCTGGTGTACATTTTTTTGCATCTCTTTTCAACATATCATATGATTAACATATTGTATTAGTTATATGTTGCTGCATAAAGTAATTATTCCAGAAATTAGTGGTTTAAAACAACATTTATTATCATAGTTTTTGTTTGTCAGTAGTCTGTATAGATTCTTTGCTTCAGGGTCTCTCATGGGCTGCACTGAAGGTATTGGCCAGGGCTGCAATCATCTCAAGACTCAGCTGGAGATGAATCCATTCTAAGCTCATTCATGTGGCTGTTCAATCTTTGTGGGATGTTGAACCGAGGGTCTCAGTTCAGTGCTGGCTGTTGGCTGGAGGCTGCCCTCAGTTCCTTGTCTCTTCACATGACCTCTCCACAGGGCAGCTCATAGCATTCAGTCAGGAGAGCGAGAGTGTGTGGGCAAGACAGAGTCACAGTGTTTTTAACCTGATCTCAGAAGTGACATCTCATCACTTTTGCTGTATTCTGTTTAAGTCCAATCTACACAGAGAGGAGGAATGACCTAAGAGTGTGAGTAGCAGGGATTATTAGGAGCCACTTAAAAGTGCCTAGCACACTTACTTCTTATGTTTATTGCTTGTCTGTTTCTTCCCGCTGGAATATAAAATTCCACAAAGGCAGGGATCTTTGTTTCATTCACTGATATATCAAACCACCTAGAACAGTGCATGCCACATTGTTTACATTCCATAAACATTCGTTGAATGAATCATAAACTCTCTAGTCTAGTTAAGCACAGAATAAGTTTAGGTTCCCTTCTCTGTGCTAATTCTTTTAGGTTTCACTTACTCTTCCTTTACGTAGGTTAAATATGCCTCCCCTGTCTTATTCTTCAGCTTTTTCTTAAAAGGACATAGTTACCAAGGTCTTATGCATGATTAATGCCTTTGAATCAGTAGGACTAAAATTTATTCTTGTTACAAATCATCTTGTTTATCCAGTTCAAGGTTTTTTTGGGTGGTAAATTTAATTTGTTTATTTTATTGTGGTAAAAGATACATAAAATGAAATTTACCCTCTTAACTATTTCTACTTACACAGTTTAGTAGTATTAAGTATATTCACATTGTTGTGCAACAGATCTCTAGAACTTTTTCATCTTGCAAAACTGAAACTCTATACCCATTAAATACTAATTCCCCTTCTCTCCAGCCTTTAGCAGCTACCTTTCGACTTTCTGTTTCTTTTTGACTCCTATGAATGATACCTCATTTAAGTGGAATCATAGAGCATTTGTTCTTTGTGACATTATACTAAGCTTAAGCTCATTAAGCTTGTTTTGCTAATGAGTTTCATTCATGTTGTGGCATGTGCCAGGATTTCTTTTCTTTTTAAGGCTGCATAGTATTCTATTACATGTATATACCAAATTTTGACTATCCATACATTTGTGATGACGTTTGGGCTGCTTCCATCACTTAGTTGTTGTGAAACAGGCTGCACTGTACATGGGTGTGCTAATATCTCTCGAGATCCTGCTTTGAATTGTTTTCAGTATATCCCCAAATGTGGGATGGCTGAATCATATTGCTAATTGTATTTTTAATTTTTTTATTAAAAAATATTTTTTATTGTTGAAAGTATTACAGATATCCCCCTTTTTTCTCCATTGACCTTCTCCTTCCCACTCCCACCCCCTCCTACATTCCCCAGCCTAATATCCATGTTGATCGGTTGTGCATATATGCATATAAGTTCTTTGGTTTATCTTTTCCCACCCCTCCTACCCCCATCCCTCTGAGGTTTGTCAGTCTGTTCCCTACTTCCGTGATTCTGGATCTCTTTTGGTCGACAGCTTATTATGTTCATGGTGTTCCACAAATAAGTGAGATCATGTGGTACTTGTCTTTCTCTAACTGGCTTATTTTGCTTAGCATAATATTCTCCAGGTCCCTCCATGTCATCTCAAAGGATGAGAGATCTCTCTTTCTTACAGCTGCATAAAAAATTTCATTGTGTAAATGTGACCACAACTTTTTTATCCACTCATCTACTGGTGGGCACTTGGGCTGTTTGTAGATCTTAGCTACTGTAAATAGCGCTGCTATGAACATAAGGGTACACATATTCTTTCTGATTTGTGTTTCAGGCATCTTAGGATATATCCCATGATCACTGGGTCAAATGGCAGTTCCATTTTTAATTTTTTGAGGAAACATCATATTGTTTTCCATAGTGGCTGTACTAGTCTGCATTCCCACTAGCAGTGTGCTAGACTACCTTTTTCTCCACATCCTCGCCAGCATTTGTTGTTTGAGGATTTGTTGATGGCAGCCATTCTGGCAGGTGTAAGGTGATATCTCTTAGTGGTTTTAATTTGCATGTTTCTGATGATTAGTGATGTTGAGCATTTTTTTCATATATCTCCTGGCCATTTGTATGTTCTGTTTGGAGAGGTGTCTATTCAGGTCCTCTGCCCATTTTTTTATTGGATTGTTTGTCTTCCTTTTGTTGAGTTGTATGAGTACTCTATATATTTTGGATATTAACCCCTTATCCAATGTATTGTTGGCAAATAAGTTCTCCCAGAGAGTGGGTTCCCTTTTCATTTTGATGCTGGTTTCTTTTGCTGTGTGGAAGCTTTTTAGTTTGATGTTGTCCCATTTATTAAATTTTTCCTTTGTTTCTCTTGCCCTAGGTGATGTATCAGTGAAAATTCCGCTACGTATGATGCCTGAGATTTTTTGCCTATATTTTCTTCTAGGATTTTTATGGTTCACGGTTTACATTTAAGTCTTTTATCCATTTTGAGTTTATTCTTGTGTATGGTATAAGTTGGTGGTCTAGTTTCATTTTTTTGCATATAGCTGTCCAATTTTCCCAGCACCATTTATTGAAGAGACTATCTTTTCTCCATCTTATGTTCTTGCCTCCTTTGTCGAATATTAATTGTGCATACTGTCTTGGGTTGATATCTTGGTTCTCTGTTCTGTTCCATTGATCTATATGCCTGTTCTTGTGCCACTACCAGGCTGTTTTGATTACGATGGCTTTGTAGTATAACTTGTTATCTGGTATTGTGATCTTTCCCACTTTGTTCTTCTTTTTCTTTATTGATTTTAGAGAGAGAGGAAGGGAGAGGGAGAGAGAGATGGAAACATCAAAGAGAGAGAATGTTGATTGGCCACCTCCTGCATGCCCCCCACTGGGGATCAGGCCCACAACCTGGGCATGTGCCCTAACCAGGAATCGAACCTGCAACCTCTTGGTGCATGGGTCGATGCTCAACCGCTGAGCCACACTGGCTGGGCTGTTATTCTTTTTCAAGATCGCTGTGGCTCTTTGGGGTCTTTTTTGGCTCCATATAAACTTTTGGAGTATTTATTCTAGATCTGTGAGATATGCGATTGGTACTTTAATAGGATTTGCATTGAATCTGTAGATTGCTTTCGGTAGTGTGGACATTTTAATGATGTTGGTTTTTCCAATCCATGAGCAAGGTATATGTTTCCACTTTTTAATATCTTCCTCTGTTTCTTTTTTCAATGTCCTATAGTTTTCTGAGAATAGGTCTTTTACCTCCTTGGTTAAGTTTATTCCTAGGTTTTTTTTTTGTTTTTTGTTTTTTTTGCAATGGTAAATGGAATTGTTTCTCTTTCTGTGTGTTCATTATTGGTGTATAAGAATGCCATGATTTCTGGATGTTAATTTTGTATCCATAAGAATGCTACTTTGCTAAATTCATTTATTAAATGTAATAGATTTTTGATGGAGTCTTTAGAGTTTTCTATGTACAGTATCATGTCATCTGCGAATAATGACAGTTTCACTTCCTCCTTTCCGATTTGGATCCCTTTTTGTATTTTTAATTTTTAAGGACCCTCCATAACCTTTTCTACAATGGCTGCACCATTTTACATTTCCAGCAACAGTGGAGAATTCAGGGTTTTAAACTATTGATTGTTTTGAATCTTCAATCTGTTCATACAGATAGCAAGGAAAACTTTGTTGAATTTAGTTTATCCTCTCGCCCCATTATTTCCCTTATTAAATAATCAACTATTGTCCTCTCAAAAAAGGGCGTAAGGTAAATTTGGCATGGTTTTATCTTGGAGAACCTATGTTGCCTTTAAGTGCTGATACATTCATTTAAAAACAGGAATCTCTGTCAAACTTCTAATTGGTCTTTAGTTTTTAGGATTTTCCTTCCCACTCAATTTGTTCTTTTAATATTAAGGCTACATTGAAATATATCCAGTTTTATGGTACCTTTTCTGATCTAAGAACTTTTGAAATTATGTTCATTGGCTCAGCTAATAATTAAGTTGCCGTTCATCTGAATGTAGAAGTTTAAATTAATTTAAAACAGACAGTTTTAATTTATAGTATTTTAAAAACTTTCTATTTAATGTTATTGATTTTCTATGCTTTACTTACAAAACCTACTACTGCTGTACTTGACTCCAGTTTATTTTGATGGGAACTGTGAGACTATAGAAGTAAAAACATAGGCATATGAGTTAGTTACTGGGAAAAAAACAAAACAGTATATAACGGTGAGTCTTGAGGGATGAAACATGTTCAGGCTTCACATGCTGGTTCAGGAATACATTAAAGGACAGCCTTCTAGGAAGCCAAATCCCCAGGACAAGAATCTGGAAGATAAATGCAGGACTCTGGCAGAAAGATTTGAGCCAAGAGTTTTTGAATCAGAGACCGTATTAGTTTCCTGTTGCTACTCCAAAGTTGGTGGCTCTAAACAACACAAATTCATTATCTTATAGTCCTGGGAGTCGGAATTCTAAAATGGGTCTCTGTGGGCTGAAATCAAGGTGTTGGCAAAGCTGCATTCCTTCTGGAGGTCTAGGGAGACTGTTTCAGGAGACTGAGGAAACTGGCAGATGTACTCTCAGAGATATATATTATCTTTGAGAATTTACGGAGAAGCAGAAAGATCCTAGAAGGGTGTAGAAAGTAAAAACATTCTGGAAATTAAAAAAAAAATTACACTCAAATTAAAAAATTAAGTGGATGATTTGCAAACATTTAAATAAGAATGCACTAGTCAGTTGGAACAACAGTTGGGTAATCAAGAAATAGGGCTGGTTTCTGGTCAGATGGCGAAAGAGGTAAAAGCAGTACTTATAACCACATCAAAAATAAAACTAACTACAGAACAACCATCATTCAGAACCACCTGAATGAAATCTAGTTGAACGGAAGTCTTACAAGTAAGGATATAAAGAAGAGGCCACATTGAGATTTGTAGGTAGAAGGGGTGGAGACACTGCAGTGGCTGGTCCCACACTCACATGTGGTGGTAAAAATTGGGAGGGATATCTGGGCTGCAGAGGCCACTCCTGAGGAACAAGGGGTCCCAGCCCCACACCAGGATTCCAGTGTTGGAAAGAAAAGTCCCTATAACTTCTGGCTGTAAAAACCAGGGGGGTATTGTGGCTCAGTGAGATGAATGCTCTGGGTTCCCAGGTGTCTCTCTTAAAGGGCCCAGATTTACTCAGACTCACTTGCTCTGAGCTCTAACACTGGGACAGCAGCTCAAAAGGTGCTAGGGACATAAGGGGATGAACTGAATTGTCTGGCTTTGGGGTGAGGGTTGGAGGAGCAGCTTTCTCCTAGAAAGAAGTCCTGGCAGAGGCCATTCTTCCTTTGGTAAGCCCTTTGCCCATAGAGCTGGCAGGTGGGGCCATATCTGAGTCTCCATCAGCCTGGCAAACACTCCGCCCTGGTGGTTCCCTGATACCCTACCCCACCCAACTTGCGGGTCCACCCAATCCCTTTCTAGTGGGTTTTCCATTCAAACGTCCTATTTTGGCTCATGCTATGGACTTTCCTAAAATCTCTCAAAGGTTCACAAACCCAAAACAAGCAGCATCTGGTTTTGACATGCCCTGTACCCCTTGCTTAGTGGCCTCAGGCCTGGCACTAGTGGTAGCTGGCCTCAGTTTTCAGCTTGGCCTCTCCCAGGTACCTCCAAGCCCGGCACAAGTAGCAACCATCTGCAAATTGCTCTGTAGCTCATGCTGGGTGGCCCTGGGCAGGGCACATGCGGCTGCTGATTTTGGCCTGCACCTCCTGGGAGGCCCCAGAGCCAGCACACTTGGTGGATAGTTTCAGACCATGCTGGAGCACCACCCAACCACCTCCACAAGCAACACACTCAAGGGGCAGACTCTGAGGGCACCAGAGTCCCACTGAAGCGAGTCCTGCACCATGGGGTTGGCTCTTGCACAACAACTTTTCTACTTTAGCATTGGCCAGGCAGTAAGTCCCTCCCATTAACATGCCAACAGCAATCAAGGCTCAACTACAACAAGAGGGTAAACACAGCCCACATTGATGGTTGGGAAAGACACACCTAGAGTGACCAGCTCTGGTGACTCGGGAGGCTGTGCCACTGGGTCCTACATGACACCTACTATATAAGGCCACTCTACCAAGATCTGGAGACAAAGTGGCTCTACCTAATACAGAGAAGCAAACCAAACATAGGGCAGTCAAAATGAGTAGGCAAAGAAGCACGTCCCAAATGAAAGAACAGAACAAAATCCTAGAAAAAGAACTATACAAAATGGAGACAAACAATTTACCAGATGCAGAGTTCAAAGCACTGGTTATAAGGACGTTCAGTGAACTTAGGGGAAGAGTAGATGAACTTAGTGAGAACTTCAACAAAGAGATAGGAAACATAAAAGTTGAGATAGAAAACAACAAAGAACCAGTCAGAAATGAAGAATATACTAACTGAAAAAATATATTACAGTAGAGTAGATGAAGCAGAGGATCAAATCAGAGATTTGGAATATAAGTAAGCAAGACACCCAATTACAATGGCAAAAAGAAAAAGGAATCCAAAAAAAGGAGGATAGTGTAGTGAGCCTCTGGGACAACTTCAAGTATACCAACATTCACACCATGTGGGTGCTGGAAAGAGAAAAGAGAACAAGAAATTGGAAACTATTTGAAAAAATAATGACAGAAAATTCCCTAACCTGATGAAGGAAATATACATACAAGTCCAGGAAGTGCAGAGAGTCCCAAACAGGATGAACCCAAAGAGGCCCACACCAAGACACATCATAATTAAAATGCAGAAGTTTAAAGACAGAGAAGAAATCTTAAAAGCAGCAGGAGAAAAGCAGTTAGTTACCTATAAGGAAGCTTCCATAAGAACGTCAGCTGATTTCTCAACAGAAACTTTGGAGGCCAGAAGGGATTGGCAAGAAATATTTAAAAAGTTATGAAAAGCAATTACTTACAACCAAGATTACTCTACCCAGCAAAGATATTATTTAGAATTAAAGGACAGATGAATTTCCCAGACAAGAAAAAGCAAACAGAGTTTATCACCACTAAATGAGTATTACAAGAAATGTTAAAGAGTCTTTAAGAAGAAGAAAGAGCCCTGGCCAGTTTGGCTCAGCAGTTAGAGTGTTGGCCCGTGGACCAAAGAGTCGTGGGTTCGATTCCAGTCAAGGGCACGTACCTCAGTTGCGGTTCGTCCCCAGTCACTGTGTCCCTCTCACATCGATGTTTCTCTCTCTCTCTCCCTCCTTCCCACTCTGTTTGAAGATAAATGGAGAAATGTCCTCAGGTGAGGATTAAAAAAAAAAGAAGATAAAAAATAGTAATAATAAAATGGCAATAAATACACATCTATCAACAATTACTGTATTTTTTTTCTGGAATGTGAAACTCTTTTAAATTAAAGTATAGTTGACATACAATAGTATATTAGTTTCAGGTGTACAACAGTGATTTTACATTTATATACCTTATGAAATGATCACCAAAAGAAGTCTAGAAGCCATCTGTCACCATACAAAGTTATTGAAATATTATTGACTGTATTCCCTATGCTGTACTTTACATTCCTAGGAGTTATTTATATTATAATTGTAAGTTTGTACCTCTTAATTTCCTTCATCTTTTTGCCCATCCCCCCACTGCCCAGCCCTCTGACAGCTATCAGTTCTCTGCTATGAGTCTGTTTGTTTTGTTTGTTCATTTGTTTAGTTTTTTAGATTCCACATGTAAGTGAAATGATATAGTATTTTTCTTTCTCTGACTGATTTTACTTCGTATAGTACCCTCTAGGTCAATCCATGTTGTTGCAAATGGCAAGATTTTATTACTTTTCATGGCTGAGTAATATTCGTGTGTGTGTGCCCGCGCACATACATAACCACTTCTTCTCTATCCATTCATCTATCAGTGGATACTTAGGTTCCTTCCATATTATGGCTATTATAAATAATGCTGCAATGAACATAGGGGTATGTATATGTTTTTAAATTAGTGTTTCATTTTTTTTGGATAAGCACCCAGAAGTGAAATTTCTGGGCCCTTCTTTGTCTCATGTTATAGCCTTTGTTTTAAAGTCTATTTTGTCTATAAATATTGCTATCCCAGCCTTTTATTTTTAATTTCCATTTTCATGAAATATCTTTTTCCACCCTTTACTTTCAGTCAGTGTGTGTCTTTTGATCTGAAGTGAGTCTCATGTGGGCTGCATATGTAATGGTCTTGTTTTTTAAAAAAATCCATTCAGCTACCCTATGTCTTTTGAATGGAGTACACAGTTCTTTAAATTTAAAGTATTTGTTGATAGGTATGTACTTATTGCCATTTTTAATTGTTTTCATACTAGTTTTGCAAATGGTTGGTCTACTACTTTTACTATATGTTTGCTTTTACTAGTGAGATGTTTTTCTTTCACATGTTTTCTTATTTCTAGTTTTGGCCTTTTCTTTTCCACTTAAATAATTTTCTTTTCTTTTTTTTAAAGAATTTTCTTTAACATTTCTTGTAATGCTGGTATAGTGGTGATGAACTCCTTTAGCTTTTGCTTGTCTGGAAAATTCTTGATCTCTCCTTCTATTCTGAATGATAACCTTGCTGGGTAGAACATTCTTGATTGTAGGTATTTTCCCTTTCATCATGTTGACTATATCATTTCTATTTTACTCATTATATTTTCAGTGCCATTATAGGACCTGACACATTTTAGGCTCTTCACCTATAGCCGTGAATGGATGAATACATCTTGAGCCGTAGTTGAGCTCTGGCTCTTTATTATTCTCTCAATTATTATAGGCAAGTTTCTTGACTATTCTAAGCCTCAGTTTTCTCATTTCTAAAACAGGTATAAATGAATTAGATCTACTGAACAGGGTTTTGGGGATAATTAAATAGTCTATCTTAGGAAACACTTTTGTAAAGTACGAGATGTTCTAATTAGCCTAACTTTGGCTTTCTTTTTTACATGTAGTAGATAAGTATGCATTTGCCAAGGAACAATCTCCAGACTTAGGCTATTGGTTGTCAGAGTCCATTTGAAGAATCACTCTTACCAGGCTGTCAGCCAGCTACAATTATAGTCACTCTTGAGTATTTCTTAGCTTTTAGCTATCTAATGGTTAGAGCAGTTAATTTCAGATGAAAGCTTGTTGACAGGGAACAGTCCCTAAGAAACAAAATAAAATTTCCTTTTATAGAGCAACCTGGGTTTAGAATCCATTCTGCAGAAGATGCCTACCTGTCACTTCCAAAAGGAGGAGAGAACTATGATACAGCTGCCATAACCAGAAGAAAAGCTTAGACCTAATAAATTACTGAAACTCAGTCTTGTTAGTTTAAGTTACCTGCCAAGGTACTGCAACTTGGAAAAAGGATGGACACGCACATTCATTGCTAATGTTGGGGAAATTGCTTTTAAGGCAGTTGGCAGAACGGCTGGCATTTTGACAGTCTTAGGTCAGATAATTTTCTATGTCTATCCAAGAGTGGATCTGACCAAGGATTGACAAAAATAAATAAATAAATAAAAAAAAATTCAAATTATTCTGTTCACTTGGCTGCATCTAACTGTCTCATTTTCAGCTTACAGGAAAGATTGCTATGGAAGCAGCCTTTGACATTGCCACAGAGTGACCATAGGTTGCTTGAATAACTGTTGGAACTTCAAATATAAAAACAGAGCAAAAGTCATTGTCTGAGATAGAACTGAGAAAGGCTTTCTCATTTGTGTTTTGCTCCTCATATTGTGTTTATAGCTCAAATTTTACAGTAAGGTATGTTTTAAATCACCATTTACTCACTTTCACAGAGGAAGATTAGCTTATAGGTCTCAAGGAAAATCAGAGTAGAACTGAAAACTGAATTCTTGTCTAGCTTCTAATGTTTCCAATGCTATTAGGAACAAGTGCTAAGTTTTTGTTAGTTTCTCAATGGCAAAATAAAGAATGTATAGTAGGCTTGAAAGTTGGAGATCATAAAACTTTTTTTATGGTTTCTGTTAGATCAGATTCTTTTCACAGCATTAAGTTTCATTTATTATGAATTTAGTTTTATAAATCAATCTGTTGCCAATAAACATAAATTTATACTAGTTCTAGGATCAACATTTTGAGAAGGGATAAAGTAGGGATCAATCTGAGCATTTTAAAAAGAACGTTGGTCTAAAATAGTTGGTAGACAAAATATATTGTACAAACTAAAAAAGGGTAAAAGAGCTAAAATTCAGGGCATGGACTAAAATAATCAGCAGTTCAAATGAGTCCAAATGTGCCCAGCTGGTGTGGCTCAGTGGCTGAGCATCGACCCACGCACCAAGAGGTCGTCGGTTTGATTCCCGGTCAGGGCACATGCCCAGGTTGTGGGCCCGATCCCCAGTGGGGGGCATGTGGGAGGCGGCCATTCGATGTTCTCTCTCATTGATGTTTCTATCTCTCTCTCCTTCTCCCTTCTTCTCTCTCTAAAATCAATAAAGAAAAAAAAAAAAAGAGTCCAAGTGCTAAATATGCAATTATTTTTCTGATTGCCTTATATGTACAAGAGTTCTTTTAATTTTTTTAAATCCCACATTTCACTCCTTTTGTTATTTAAAAAATATATAAGAGCCATTGAGTCTAAGAAACTCAATGTTTTGAGATTGCCATTTTAACCTACAGATTGCCATTTTTGACTAGTTGGTAGAAATGGCTACTTGATTGATAGGTTATTTGCTGCTAAAATTTGAAAACAAATAAGAAATGAATTGAGTTAGACTTATTATACTCTTCTAATCCCTTGGTACTTTTTTTTTTTTAATTTTTTTTTTTTTATCCTCACCTGAGGACATTCTCCCATTTTTTGTTCAGATAGAGTGGGAGGTAGAGAGAGGAAGAGAGAGAGAGAGAGAGAAACATCGATGTGAAAGGGACACATCGAGTGGCCACCTCCCGCACGACCAACCAGGGCCGGGGACAAATTGCAACCGAAGTACGTGCCCCTAGCGGGAACCGAACCTGGGTCTCTCTGGACCACAGGCCGATGCTCTAACCGCTGAGCCAAACCAGCCAGGGCTCCTTTGGTACTTTTTAAAAACCTATTACACCCTGGCCAGTTTGGCTCAGCGGTTAGAGCGTTGACCTATGGACCAGAGAGTCCCAGGTTTGGTTCCCGCTGAGGGCATGTACCTCAGTTGCAGTTTGTCCCTGGCCCCGGTTGGGGTCGTGTGGGTGACGACCAGTCGATGTGTCTCTCTCACATCGATGTTTCTCTCTCTCTCTTCCCCCCTCTTCCCCTCCCGCTCTATCTGAAGATAACTGCAAAAATAATAATAATAATAATAATAATAATAATAATAATAATAAAAACCTGTCTCAACATCCTCAGGAATGAGTTAACAAATGTCCCACATAGATGTAATAGCCATTTTAATGTTCACTGGTTTTATGAATGATTGTTGCACATCCTACTGGGGTTTGGAAATAGCTCACACTATGGAGAAGGGAGTTTCTGGGTGACCTCAGGTCAGTATCAGTGCTTCTTTGCTCCAGTAACACTGACCTCCTTGTTCTTTCTTGAAGATCCAGACATATTCCTACATTGACCCTTTTTACACTTGCTGTTCTCTTTGCCTGAGATATTTTTCTGCTACACTTCACATGGTTTGCTTCCTCACCTCTTTCACATTTGGCTCAATTGTTACCTTGTCAGATTACTCTCTTATGGAGCTAACTCTCTACCATTTGAGAGTTTTGAGCCAAAGGAGGGTCATACTTTGGCTAATGTGTTGACAGTATCCCTTTGCCTGTGGTGATGGGAATAAAGGTGAACAAGGGCTGAAGCAGTTAGGGGTGATTGCAGTTGTCCAGGGTAAAATAATTGTGGCTCAGATCAAGTGGTTGTGGAGGTGGTGAGAAGTGGGCGGACTGCCGATATAAATTGAAGGTAGGGTCAGCAGGATTTGCTGCCACTTTGAATGTGGGATGAGAGAAAGATGGGAGTCAAGGATGATTCTGAGGTTTTTGGCCTGAGAAAGTGAAAGCATGGAATTGCCATTTACTGAAATGGATTAATATCCAGGAAGAGCAAGTTTGGTTTTAGTCATGGTAGATGGAAAAATGAAACTTGAATTAGTAGGAGGTCTGAGATGGAGTTATAACATTTAGGAATCATTAGCATATAAATAGGATTTAAAGTCATGAGCTTGGATGAGATCTGGGGAGTGTAGATAAAGGAAAGAGGACTTGGGGGTAAGCCCTGGTGCACTCCAGTGTTCAGAGGTTGGGGAAATCAGAGGGAAGGCCAGTGAAATAGAGAAGAGCCAAGAGAGTGGGATCCCAGAAACCAAATGAAGAATGTTCCAGGAAAGGAGTGATTAGCTGTGTGGAAATGCTGCCGATAGAATAGGTAGTAAGGTGAGAACTGAAAAATGATACTGGATTTGGCAATGGAGAGGTAGGTCATAGATGAGCTGATTTGGTAGCATGGTGGGAAGGAAAAGCTGACTGGAGAGGGCTCAGGAGAGAATAGTAAAAGAGGAAATGTAGACCTCAAATACAGCCTAATTCTTTTTTTTTTT
Source organism: Tadarida brasiliensis (assembly GCA_030848825.1). NCBI lineage: Eukaryota > Metazoa > Chordata > Mammalia > Chiroptera > Molossidae > Tadarida > Tadarida brasiliensis. The sequence continues at coordinate 61,768,611 of CM061270.1, read as the reverse complement.
TTTTTTAATCCTCACCTGAGGACACTTTCTGCATTCATAGAGCTAGAGGGAGAGAGGGAGGAGGAGAGAGAGAGAAGAAACATCGATGTGGGAGAGACACATCGACTGGCCGCCACCCACACAACCCCAACCGGGGCCGGGGACAAACTGCAACCGAGGGACGTGCCCTCAGCGGGAACCGAACCCAGGTCTCTCCAGATCGCGGGCCGACGCTCTAACCGCTGAGCCAAACTGGCCAGGGCCAGCCTAATTCTTTTTTGGAGATTATTCTATGAAGTGGAACAGATAAATGAGATGGGACCTGAAGAGGGATATGAAGTCAAGAAAGACTTTTTTAAATGATGTGTGTTTGCTGATGGGAGTGAGTGAGTAAAGAGGAAAACATTGATTATATAGGAGAAAGAGAAGGGGAACAGTTGTTGGGAACGTGTATTCTTTTATAAGTGTTCCTTCCTCTAAAGCACTGTACACAGAACTAAAGGAAGTCTTTAAAAAAAATTTTTATTGAATTAAAAAAAATTTTTTCTTTATTGATTTTTAAGAGAGAGGAAGGGAGAGGGAATGAGAGATGGAAACATCGATGAGAGAAAACATTGATTGGCTGCCTCCTGCATGCCCCCCACTGGGGATTGGGCCCACAACCTGGGCATGTGCCCTGACCGGGAATTGAACTGGCAACCTCTTGGTGCATGGGTCGACGCTCGATTTCTGAGCCACCCAGCCAGGCAAATTTATTGAATTTAATGGGGTGACATTGGTTAATAACATCATATGGGCTTCAAATACACAATTCTATAACATCATCTGCATAGCACTTTGTGCACTCACCACCCATAGTCAAGCCTTCCCCTGTCACCATTTATCCTCTTTACCCTTTCCACCTGCGCTCACCCCCCTTTCCCTCTGGTAATCACCATACATACCATTGTCAGAGTCCATGAGTTTTTTTGTTTGTTTAATTCCTTTACTTTTTTCACCTAAACCCCCCAACCCCCTTCCCCTCTGACAGCTGTCAGTCTTTCTCTCTATCTGTGAGTCTGTTTCTATTGTTTGTTTTTTTATTTTGTTAATTAGATAAGGAAGACTTCTATTCTTCTTTCAACATCCCCCACCAAACTCCTACAGGGCTAGGTGCCCCTCTTATAAGCTCCTATTTAACTCTGTACTTTTTATGTTATTCTTATATTTACTCCTTTTAAAGTATGACCTCTTACTTAAAAACAGGCTCTTTTAGGTCCAAAGAATCACACTTAACAGGGCATGTTAGTTCTAGAGTTGTAGGAGTTTATGTTAATTCTAGGAGTTTAACATAACATCAAAACCACACCTTTTAGTAATCTTGGACTGTAACAGAAAGTAAGAATTTTATTAGGATCTTTCAGAGACTTTCTCCTCCCACCCACCATAATGAGTTGTTTGTACATCCTTAAGTGGCTCTTAACTATTCTCTCAGGTGTTGGGTTTTAAGTAGCCTGTATGTATTGGTATTTCATACTCAGTCCAGCTTCTCAGTTCTCAGGATTAGTCCTGTTTCTCACCGCTGGCATTCCTGGAGGCACAGTGCTTGCTGTGACTGTCTGGCTGCCTCAGCTTTGAGTCTGTTCATTCAGTTCTCTCATTCTGCCTTTTCTGTCACAGGGTTATGCTTGCGGTGATGAAGAAGTGCTCTGTCCTTAGCCAGAGGTTGATATAAGTTAAAAGATGTTGTAAGCAGTAAAACAAACAGTAAACAACTATGCAGGTGGTAGTTATCATTGTGATCTTTTGAGCTCAAGGTTTATATTTCTGTTTGCATTTTCAAGGTTTTAGGTCAGAGTTTTAAAGTTAAGGCCAAGACCTTGCAGCCAGTTGCTAGGGTGTTTGTAGAAAAGAATGGTGCGTGTTGAGAGTGCCTGTGATCTTGGTTCCCAGCATGTCATCAGTTTGGCTCAAATAAATTCTTATTAAAAAAAAAAAGAATGGTGCATGTTATGGAATCAACTATAAGAAGTGTGCAAGTATGCTTATGTGTGTTCATCTACTCATCCATAAAAAAACCTGTAAATGTGTACTATGTTTAAAGATATGTTTTAGGGAGTTTGAGGTGCTTGTTTTTATAAGGGGGGAAGGGAATGGAGATATTGGGAGCTCTTTAGTAGTCACCATATGAAAAGGATAGAGATCCACTCTTTAGAGTTCTTGATTATCCCTGGAGTTCTTTGTTCAAACAGTATGTCATAGTGGAACCCAATATGTAAAAATCCCAAGCTGGGCTGCAGGCTTGCAGTGAGTGAGTCCGGAACACCCAGGGTCCCACCAACTCAGCACATGTCTTTGTTGTCTTTGTAAGACTTCCCTTGGAACCCTAGGTGTCTGTATAGCTCAACTGGAAAACCCCTCCTCTAGACTATGACAAAGTTTTTAAAAAACGTGATTCCTTAGCCTTTCCCATCATAAAAATTGAGAGAGAAACTTTTTCTTTTACATGAGTTTTCTCTTTTAAAAAATAGAAGGTATTATGTATAGCTTAGTTAAATGTTTTGTTTAAAAAAATTTTTTTTCTTTATTGACTTTAGAGAGAGAGGAAGGGAGAGGGAGAAAGAGATAGAAACCTCGATGAGAGAGAACATCGATTGGCCGCCTCCTGCATGCCCCCAACTGATAATCTGGCCCATAACCTGGGCATTTGCCCTGACCAGGAATCGAACAGGCGACCCCTTGGTGCATGGGTCGACGCTCAACCACTGAGCCACACTGACCGGGCTTAGTTAAATGTTTTAAACTTCCGAACCTCTGTACATCTTTCCTATGAAGACTGGTTTATAGATAGAATCACTGAAAAATATTAGCTGATGATAATGGTAACATATTGTCAGGGAATTAAATCTTATTTGGGGTATCCACTGATGTACTGCTTTATATGGGTAGAAGTTTGACTTTGTGTGCACTTCTAGACAAACTATAAAGGCTGGTGATATATGTCATGAGCCTGTGGGTTATAGATACAGGGGTTGGCAAAAGTAGGTTTACAGGTGTGAGAACTTGAAACAGAGTTTATTCTAGTATTATTATTAATTAATTAATTATTGTATTATTATTATTAACCCACTTTTGCCCACCCCTGTATTAGTGAAATGGTCTGAATGCGTTAGTAAAAACAAAAGAATTACAGGGGCAGGTTTGTCTCTATTGTTTAGATTTTTAAAAAATCATAAATTAAGGTGTTCTTTTTATACTAAAAACAATAAAGCCAAAAGGTAATATTACTGCATTACAATGTTATTTGATTTATAATACAGATTATAAAAATTATAGTTGTACTTTTTAGTAACTAATAATTTAATACTGTTTTTGGTCCTCCCCTACTTTTTCATCCCTTTTTTCTTATTTCATATTGCTTCACCCAAGCTGAAGATGCTTGCATTTTGAACAGGTTGAACTTGTGGTCTTGGCTATAATTGTCATGTCACAATCTATTTTTGATTTTAATCTTATTATTATACCTTTCTGTCTACAGACTGGTGAATTTTCAGCTCGTTTCCTTTTGAAGTTACCAGTGGATTTCAGTAATATTCCCACATACCTTCTCAAGGTAAAAATATATAATTGTCAATATAAAAATGTAAATGAGCCTTTTAAGTAATTATTTAACTCTGAATATTTGTATGATTGATTTACCAGCATTCATTTGGATGATAAATTCTATTAAAATATTAATTGCATGAGGATCCATTAAATTCATTTGTTACCCAAAAGCTAAAAGAGTAGCCCTAAAAGTAATTTTGAAATGATTTTTTCTTATAAGATAAAATTAGTATAGGTAAAATAAACTTTAGAAAAAAATACCTTTAGTTAATAACCTTTTTGGGATGAAAGACTCTGTTAGAAATGGTCTAATACGCATTCTGTCTTTAAATTGAATTGCATATTAACTATGCTTTGCTAAAGGACATTTTCTTTTCTTAATTGATGTTAGAAGTTGATCTCAGGCACCTTCATAGTTGGCCTGTCCTGGAGAGACCAAGAATTGAGTTAGGCCAGTGTATATGGCATCCTTTAAAATGAATGCCGGCAAGGTGTGGCTGGGAGGGGTCTGCACATGCTTTGCAGAGAAAAGGTGAAATGCACGTGATTAGGCTGTGGTTAGAGTGAAAGAAACTAAATGGAGAAGAGAGCAGGTTCTGAACAGGAAGCCTTGAGACAGAGACCTAGTCATTGTTGATGTGGAGTTTGGTTGACTGCCCTCAGTTTCATATTTCAGCCTGTGGTTAGATGGCTTTAGTCTAATGTAAGAAAAGTGTCTACCTTCCTAACTTGATGTTGTTCAAAGAGTTAACAGTATTTATAACAGTCTAGAAAGAAGTCAGAATCCTTGTACAAGTTTTCCTGCATATTGTAGTAGTCAGTAAATAATATTAGATATTAATCTTGATAATGATTGGAAGTGTGGTCTGGTAGAATATAAACTATAGACCATAGAAAAGATTAGGGAACACTTTTTATTTTTATTTGTGATTTTATTCCTCACCCAAGGATACTTTTTATTTATCATCAGATAGAGTGGGAGGGAGGGTGGGGGAGAGAGAGAGACAGAGAAAAACATCAGTGTTGATAGAGCCACATCGACTGGTTGCCTTCCGCAGGACCCTGACCAGGGCCAGGGACGAACCACAACCTAGGTACATGCCCTTGACCGGAATCGAACCCACGACTCATTGGTCTGCGGGCCGACTCTCTAACAGCTTAGCCAAACTGGCCAGGGCAATTAGGGGACAGTTAAAAAAACAAACTGTTTCATTAAGTAAAACATCAGATTTTTGTGCTCCATTAAACTTTTATTTTTAGTTTCTAGTTGACTAGTTTTCTACTCTGTATCCAAGGGTTATAAAGTCCAAGTGAGAATGGAAGTCAGCAATTTGTATTAGTTTCTCCACACTCCTGTTGTGGAAAATATACATATTAGATCTGTGATTACTAAGCATAACTACTTTGGTTTCAGAAATTACTGTGCTCCTTTAGAATAGCAAGCAGTTTCCTTGGAAACTCTTAGATCACAGACTCATTGACCTTCATATATTCCAGTTAAAACTCTATTTCAGCTTATTTAAAACCAGATGCAATAATATATGAGAGTACCTTATTTATATAATCACTTTACTCCATAATTTACAGTTACAGTATCATTGTTTTGATTTTTTGGGGCCTTATCAGTTTGATTGGTTGTCTTGTTTATTTGAACTTGATGTTGCCTCTGCTCATGTTCTTGAAGGTCAAAGGAAAAAAATGCTTCTTGAATCATAATCTGTCTAATTTTTTTCTCTTCAAAATTTTCCATTTTCTGTTCTAAGAGTTCTAACTTTATATTATATGCCCTCACTTTTTTTTGCCAAATAGAAGAAAAGTAGGATCTATTTGTCAAAATTAGAACGCTTTCTCCCACACCCCGCCAATAAAAGTACCATGAAATGGTTTTTCTCCTATTGATGAAATGGCTACATTGAAGCACTGATGTCTTTCCGGATCTTTTGTTCATGCAAAGAGAGTAAAACAAGGACCAAAAAAGAGAAACTTTTGTATAACACAAAATAATAACAATAAATAAATAAATAGACAAATAAATAAATAATACCTACCTAAACCTATATAATTTTATTAACCAATGTCACCCCAATAAATTGAGTTTAAAAAAATTTTTAAAAAATTATAAGCTCTTGGTGATTTTTGTCACCTTATCAATAACATCAACACACACACACACACACACACACACACACACACACACACAAAATACCTACCTGCATTTCAGAAGTAATCTAAAACATCTGTTGAAGGTCTTAAAATCTAAGTTCCTAAAGTTGTTGAATCATAACATGGGAATATTTGACTGTACTCTTAAAAACAACATTTGTGTTAGGTGCTGCTTTATGTATTATTTGCATTTGGATGCTTCTAATTTAATCACCAGGCTTATGACTAATAGTCTAAGTCCTAAAATAAACTCCTTAAATTTCTGGGGTTAGGATACTCTTTACCAGCATCAGTGTAGTTTTACCTTAACATCCCAAATAAATGAAAGGGTAAGTAGACTTCTACACATTGAGATAGTGTGGAGTTTGACTACAGACCCTACTGATTTGCTTAGTGAAACTTTACTACACTGTGATGAAACCATCATCCACTCATAAGTTTCTATGTCCAAGTGTACCTATTTTGTCCACTAGTAGAATTTTTTGATGTTAGAATGAAAAATCCATTAAAAATTCAGCGATCATGATTTTACTTAATATTGTCCTCTAAGCATATACGGTTTTTACAAGGGGTAGAGTGAATTTATTCTGAAATTAAATCCTGACGTCATTGTCCAAATTCTATTCTTGGCTGAGGTAAGCCAAAGGGTGAGATAAATCATTTACATAAAAACTCAGTAAAAAAATACTTTTGTATTAGTTAGGACCTTTACTTTGGGTGGTAGAAATCCAGCACAAGCTAGTATAAATGTAATGGGAAATGTAGTACAAATCCTCTGCTTCCATACATAGCAGGAAACAGATCCCACGTTGGATAGTCTGTAGATAGGTATAGACCAACTTCCTCATGTCTGTCCCATTTTGGCCTATGTACACACCCCTGAACTTCTCAACTGGAATGCTTATGGGAAGAAATAGTGGTCCCCAGAATAAAGGGGGATGACTGAAATGATAGAAGTTAAAGTATTCACTACAGTTACTAAACCAAAGAAAGATTGTTTTGTACTTGTGTATTTTAAGGACGAGCTAGTCATTAGAAGATGCTGCTCTTAATTTTCTTTAGGATGTGATGAATATTGACTTATGTCTAGTCCTGTCTTTATTCTTGTTCTGAGAATTATTAAGCCTAAGAATATGATGCTAGAAAGCATTATTTTTTCTGTAAAACTGTACTCTATCATGAGATAAAGGAAAGATTTTAATTGTCTAGTAAAATTTTTATCATCTGAACAAGAAGTACTCAGGAACTAAGAATATAGTGTTTCAGGGAGGGGAGAAGCTTACTTGTAAACACAATATGTGTTTGAATTAGCCCTTAAAATAATGAGCCAGTTTTATTCAGAATATGGTGAAGTTGAAATTCTATAGTTAGGACCCTTTCAGCAGCATTATACAGAAATATCTAGGAAAATTGCTGAATCTCACTAAACTAGAAGGCTAAATACATACTGATATTTCCTGCTGATAGTGGATATGACAAGTATATAACCTTTAAAAAAAAATCAATGTTAGCTTTTTTTTGTTTGATAAGACCATAATTGTTCATATAGTTGCCTTAATCAGTTTGGGCTACTGGAACAAAACACCATAGAGTGCGTGGCTTAAACAACAGATATTTATTTTCCACATTTCTGGAGGCTGAGAAGTCTATGATCAAGTCACCAGCAGATCCACTGGCTGGTGAAGGCGTTTCTTGGTTTGTAGACACCCATCTTTTCGCTCTGTCCTCACGTGGCCAAGAGAGAGATCTTTCTCTGGTATCACTTCCTATAAGGTCACTAATCCTGTTCATGAGGTCTCCACTTATATGACCTGATTACCTCCCCAAAGCCCTTTCTCTAAATACCATCACATTGGGGATTAAGTCTTAACATAGGAATTTTGGAGGGACACTAAACATTTAGTGATAGCAGTAGTCTAAATAGTTGCTGGAGGGTCTCTAAACTAGGTACTGTTGAGCCCTAGCTCAGCCCAGACGCAAGACTGCAACCAATTTACTGAGACTGAAGTACTTGGACTTCTGTTTTCCACAGTGTTTTTATTCGCATCATTTCACATCGCACATGAGCTCATTCATCCTGATGGATTGCTTGCTGTAATTTAGTCCCACTCTGGTCTCTGAATCATGACACTGTATGGAAATGAGTTGAGGATGAAAAAGCTAAAATTGTGTCAGGAGAAGAGGTTCTCATTTTTCTCGTCCTTCTCTGAAAGTTACTGTGGCTGTATTGATCAGTCAGGGCACACTCAGAGCAGGGTAGTGGAACACAGTGTGTCAGACAGAGGCAGAATGCAGGAATTAAGGTTCAGAGGCTTAGGACAGGCAGACTCTTAGGGAAATATCCATATTGGAATCCTACATGGTCTGAGGTCATTAACATGGAGAAAAGCATCCAAGGTCCTTGTGTGCTGAGATTATCCTGAGTAGGAGCTAAGCTGCCTCCTCAGTCAGACATTGGCTAGCTTAGTCAGTCTGCTTTCTAATCAGACCGAGGTTAGCAAATGCAGATACTCCCAGGATCAGGCAGGTACTGAGAAGGAGTGTATTTGCTTGGTATGATAGTAGGAAATGGTGAGAACTGTAGTGAACTAGCAAGTGTGTGCTTCATCTAAGGCAGCAGCTGCGACAGCTACAGAGTTGTTTCCATGTGAAAGTGTGGGCCTAATGTTGCCAGATATGCAGACGTTATTGAAAGAAGCCCAGAATCTCAGGGGTCCTGAGATTTTTTTTTTATATGAAAAATACCTGCTTTTAAAATGATGGCAGTGGATAAATATTTTTTTTAAAAACTCTGCAAGCCAAACAATACTTCTGTGTATTGGCCATGGCAACCTTTTAGCCAGGTGGGTTGCAGGAGGGTGTTCTGAAGAGAATCTCAGGTAGATAAGGTACAACTTTCCATAGCACAGGGTGGTCATTGATTGCTGAAATATGACAGGCATAGATGAATTGACACCATATTTCAACTTCAGATGTAGAGATACTGATTTTGAACTAGGGAACCATTCTGGATTAGTCAGGGTTCTCCAGAGAAACAAAACCAATAGGATATGGTATATAAGAGTTGGTTCACATGCTTATGGAGCTTGAGAAGTCCCACAATATGCCACCTGCCAAGTAGAGAACCAGGAAAGCTGGTGGTATAAATTGGTCCAAGTTTGAAGGCCTGAGAACCAGGGGAGTTAGGGGATGCCTGGTGTAAGTCATGGAGTCTGAAGGCTGGAGAACCAGGATTCTGATGTTCAAGGCCAGAAGAAGAGGAGAGGAGAGGAGAGGAAAGGAGAGTAGAAAAGGGGAGAGAGAATATGAATTCACCCCTTTTGAGCCTTTATGTTCTATTTGGGCTCTCAAGGAGCAGATGATGCCCACCCCCAGTGGTGAGAGTAGATCTTTTTTACTCAGTCTACTGATTCAAATGCTAATCTTCCTGAAACACCCTCACAAACACACCCAGAAATAACGTTTTACCAACCATCTGGACGTCCCTTAGCCATGTGAAGTTGACACATGAAATTAACCATCACAAAATGGAAACAGAATGAGACTTTGCTTGGAGCGATGGGTGCATGATGCAGTGTGTAGATGATGTTTTGTTGAGTTGCACACTTGAAACCTGTATGATTTTATGAACTAATTTCACCCCAATAAATTCAATTAAAAAAAACACACACACAACCCTGGCCGGTTTGGCTCAGCGGTTAGAGCTTCGGCCTGCGGTCCAGAGAGACCCAGGTTCGGTTTTCGCTAAGAGCATGTACCTCGGTTGCAGTTTGTCCCTGGCCCTGGGTTGGGGTCATGTGGGTGGCAGCCAGTCGATGTGTCTCTCTCACGTTGATGCTTCTATCTCTCTTCCTACCTCGCTCCCTCTCTCTCCATCTGAAGATAAATGCAAAAAAAGTGTCCTTGGGTGAGGATAAAAAAACAACAACAAAAAACAAAAACAAAAACACACAGTGGGCAGTTGTGATGAAAATAAAATATAATGTTTCACACAAAAAAATTTATTATCACACTTTCTTTTTATAAGGCTGCTGAATTTGTTATTGGAGCTACCAACTGAAAGATAATTAATGTATACTTTAATAGAGAGAGCAGTTTAGGCCTAGATTTTTAAGTATTCTAGGGCACAGAAAGTATATTTTAAAATTATCTCCTGAGGTGTGTTCTTGTGTTTTTCATTGTGATGTATGATACACCAGAATTCTGTTGGAGACTTACTGGATATTTTTCACCCTGATTGCTGTCATGTTAAGGGATAGAGATCAGTATAGAGTGACTTGGTTCCCTGAGATTATTTAAGGAGTCTGTGGAACCAAGGTAAACTTAGGGAGATTGCATCTATGCTGTATAGTCTTGTCTAGGGAAGCTTGTTTGAAAGCGGGCAAGAAGTTTCAAGGGCCCCAGGGGCTCCATTTAACTCTGAATGATCCCAGTTAACTGTAAGTCAGTGGTTCTCAACTTGGGCTGCACAGATAGCCTGGCCGTGCCTCAGGTCAGTGAAATTGGAATCTTTGGAGGTGAGGACCAAGTATCCTTATAGTTTAAAAGTTCCCCCAAGTAATTCTCATATGCAGCCAGGGTTAAGTAGAAGCTATGGATTTCGACTTTGGCTTAATAAAACCACATGTAAATAGGTTTATTGGCACAATGATGGCGTGATTGCAACCTTCTCTAGTGCCTCTAGTCTCATTTATCAGTGGGTACTAATGGTGACAAGTTTTGAAGGTTAGAAGTGAGGGAAAATAACTAATTTGTGTTGAATAAATGCTGTTTGTAGGAACTGGGTTAGGTGCTTTATATACATGATCTGATTTAATGTTTTAATAACGCTATGAGGTAATTTTTTCCCTCCATTAAAAAAAAAAAAGGTAAGAACTCTGGAGACTCAGTTACATAAGTGGTCCAGGTAGCAATTTGTGGAACTGGAATTTGGATGTAGATCTCTCTGGCTTCAAAGGCAATGGTCTTTCCAACACACCACACTGCAGGAAGAAATACTCTGTTACCAGATTATTTTAATTTTAGTAGTCAAAAATGGGAAGCTAAGAGTCCTTACTTCTGTCTTGAGGTAGAGAGAATAAATGAGATTGAGGAAAGACCCTAAATTGAGATCCAACATAAACCTGTCTGGAGTGATATTAATTAATTAAGGGAGTATCTTAGTATGACCCAATGGATGGTTGAAGGAGAACCTTGAACTGGGTAGCACCTGTACCTCCTGTCCAGTATCCTGAGCTGCTTATAACAACAGCAACAGGATGCCCAGAATGGGCTTGGCTTGGTTCTTGAGTGTAATACTGTGCAGAACCTTAAAATACTGATTTTTGACTTAAAATGACACTGGAATCCGTAGAGGATTAACCAAGCAAAAAAAGAAATACAAGGATAATCTTTGTCCCCAAATACCTTATAATGTAGTTGATAAAATATAGTTAATAAACATTAATTTAAAAATAGTTAAGCATTGCCCTGGCCGGTTTGCTCAGTGGTTAGCGTGATGGCCCGTGAACTGAAGAGTATCAGGTTCGATTCCGGTCAAGGGCACGTACCTTGGTTGTGGTTCGGTCCCCAGCTGTGGAAGAGGCAACCAATCTATGTGTCTTTCTCACATCTGTTTCTTTCTCTCTCTCTCCCTCCCACTCTGTCTGAAAATAAATGGAGAATATCCTCAGGTGAGGATTTAAAAAAACAAAACAAAAAAGATCACAAGTGAAAAATAGTTAAGCATTAATTTGTATGCTACATATACAATAGGCCTTTAAAAATGTAAAGATTGTTATGGATTCGAATGGTTAGGGAAACATCTGTGACCAAGTTTAGGTGTAAACTAGACCTCTGAAGAGGCACAGCTTTTAAAGACTAGAAAGGGAAGAGGGACAGTGACCGTATGGATGATCAAGTCATTAGTAATGGAACTCTGGGCATACTGAAATTAGGGAGCAGATAATAATTTAGGCTGGAAGAGGAATTTTTTGCAAGAGATTAATGAAAGATAAAGCTGGAAAGAGGAGTTGGAAAGATCTTGAATGCTTGGACAATGATTTCAGACTTCATTAAGCAGGTGGTCTTAATTTCTTTTCCCTGGATTAGCTTCCTATTTTATTTCCGTGGCCTCTTTCCCTGCCACACCCAATCTCTCTGCAATATTACTTCCAGAGCAGTGTACTTCAGTCTCCTCTTAAAACAAATAATGGTTTCTCTTGAAATAAACAATCACTTGCAAAGCCTACCTGTCCATGCAGTGCTGTTTTACAGGCCTCTCTCCTCACTGTCCTGCCAGTGCTGTGAGAATTCCCAGTGCTGTCACTTTGCTCCTGCTCTCCCTCTAGCTCTGAAGCTCCTACTCTTTCATCTTTTCCTAGAGAATTTACTTAATTGAATAAGAATAAAGTAAAGTCCAAAGAAGTTCAAGTTACTTGTCCAAGACCATAAGTGTTTATTTGGAGCTGTTGACAGAATATCTAGTCTTGATTATTGGCACCTGGGACTAGAGAGGAGCTAAGAGATCAGGATAGAGAAGAAGGGGATCATGAAACCAAAGCGAGCCTTTTAAAAGAGAAAGTGGAACATACAGCGATGGGAAAACCAAGGCCTGAACTTGGAAGATCCAATGGAAGAGAACAGTATAGGTTTTAGGTCTATAGGAGCCCAGAATTGTCTAAGCCAAAGGTTTTAAAATGTTAATGAAGAAGGGAATGCTCAAATGCCATTGAATAAATAAGACTATACCCAAGAAAAGACTTTTGATTTGGCCAGGGCCATAGAGATATTGAAACTACAGAGAACAATTCATACAATGGTCAAAATAGACACAGGTTTATTGGTTTAATGAAGATATGATATGAATGAATAGGAAATATGGTTCATGGGTATTAGACAAAATGAGTTGTGAAAGTGGAATGGAAACTTGAAAACTGAAACGATCAAGCGAAGTTGTTAAGAAACAACTGAAATGATAGCATACTGGCCAAAGTAATCATAGAGTAGGCTTTTCAAGGAATAGTTTTAGTTCATGATATATGTGAATGTGATAATCTTACTGATGTTCTTTCTTTGAAAAGTTTAAAGGAAATGTTGCTGGGGAAAAATCATTTCAAGTGGTGTTATTATTCTTTCATATAGTTGAGGAGAAAAGGTAAATGGTATGAGTTAAAAATGCTTATGACTTGTCATTAAAGATTGAGTTTTAGTAAATTGCAGTTTCAAAATTTTTCATTCTTCTCACCTTTCCTTAGGAACAGGGGAGGATTTTGCATTCTGTGTACCCAGAAGAAGAGAATTAGTCTAATTAATCTCCCTATAATTTTTAAAAATAAATTCTTGCATTGTCCTTTATTTTTCAGAACTGTTTGAAAGTCCATTTAGTTCTACACATTTGCTAGGAAGGAAACTGATATTTCCCCCCAAATATTCTCTTTATTTAAAACCCAGCAAGTGCCCTGGCCGGTTTGGCTCAGCGGTTAGAGCGTCGGCCTGCGGATCAAAGAGTTGTGGGTTTGATTCCCATCAAGGGCATGTACCTCAGTTGCGGTTCATCCCCCGTCCTGTTCTGGGTCTTGCGGGAGGAAACCAGTCGATGTCTCCCTCTCACGTCGATGTTTCTCTCTCTCTCTCCCCCTCCCACTCTATCTGAAGATATTTGAAAAAATATCCTCAGGTGAGGATTAAAATAACATAAATAAAAAATAAAACCCAGCAAGTTTTTTAGGGTGACATGTATTGATTATAGTTGTTTCTCAGTGAGCATAAAATAGCAGACATTAAAAAGGTCCCTGATCCTGATAAATGAATATAAATTCAAAGGATGACCTCACAAAGGTTTTTCTCTAAACCACAGATTAAATGATGCTTCAAAATTTGAGACCATTTAGTTGACAGAATTTTTTGGATCCAATAAAGTCACACTTAATAAGCAGCCTTTAGAAATAAAGACTGCTTTAACTCACTCTTGTGAAATCTGGTTTTAAAGCAAAACAGTTGTCTGTTTCTTGAAAGACCATAAAGAATTCACAGACAACCCTCATCTTATCTTAAAGGAAATAGTTTCTGTCTAATCAAATAGGAGTGGGCATACTTTTATAAAAATAGGAATGTGTACCTGGAAGAAAGTGCCGTAAAAATAGGGGGTACTGTTTATTCCTGCAATAAGTCTGATTTGTCATTGCTAAATTTGAGCCAAAATTTGCATTTGAGACTTAATCACAAAGAAAGTAGTGAGATGGTCTAAAAACACCCTACAGGGAACTTCTTTTATTCTTTCATGAAGTAGGGGACCCATGACTGCTCTCGGTTTATTATTCTTGTTCTACTTCCTTTCTCTACAGAGAAAGCAGGGCTTAGAGAAAAATACACTCCAGATCAGAGGCCCCCAAATGTCTTCTCTAAAGGGCAAGATAGTAAAATTTTAGGCTTGCAGGACAGATGGTCTCTGTCACAACTACTCAGCTCTGCTGTCATAGCATGAAAGCAGTGATAAGCAGTATGTAAATGAACACGTGTGGCTGGGTTCCAATAAAACTTTATTTTCAAAAACAGGTATCAGATGGGCTGGATTTGGCCTGTGGGTAATTGTTTTCCCATCCCTTTTCTAGATTATGGAAAATGTTTTTTCACAATCACACTTGGGGCAGCATAGATAGATAAGTAAAGGGCTTTGGCTTTTATTTTATTTTTGAATATTGTTGAGAGTATTACAGATGTCCCTCCTTTTTTATCCCCCATTGACCCCCTCCACCTAGTTCTTGCCCTGCCCTAGGCCTTCACCACCCTATTGTCTGTGTCCATGGGTTATGCATATATGCATATAAGTTCTTTGGTTAATCTCTCCCCACCCCGACCTTCCTCTGAGATCTGTCAGTCTGTTTCATGTTTCCACGTCTCTGGTTCTATTTTATTCATCAGTTTATTTTGTTCATTAGATTCAACATATAAGTGATATCATGTGGTATTTGTCTTTCTCTGACTGGCTTATTTCGCTTAGCATAATAATCTCCAGATCCCTCCATGCTGTCTCAAAGGATAATAGATCCTTCTTTTTTACAACTGCATAGTATTCCAATGTGTAAATGGCTAGCAGGTCCTAACTGCACCTTTCCTCGCCCCTCATTTTCCCAGGTTGATCATTGAGCTAGGTGAGCAAGCCCTGTAACTAAGTGTGTGAAAACTTCAACAAATCTGCAACATGGGTCACCTGGAGCCTTAATATTCAGTTTTATATCTCTTGAACCCTGACTATCAGCCTCATTTCCCTCCACCTCCTCCTCCCCAATCATTTTATAAATTATTTCTATGATTCTATGAGGACAGCACTACCTGATAACAAAAAACAGACAAAGATATTATAAGAAAACTGCAGATGAGTCTCTCTCTTGAATATAGATGTAAAATTAAAAACAAATTTTTAACAAACTCAATACAATAATATATGAAAAGAATGATATATCATGACCAAGTGGGGTTTATCCCAGGTGTGCAAGGTAGGCTGAATATTAAAAAATCAACAGTGTAATTCACCGTATTAACAAACAAATACATACCATATGATTATCTTAATAGATACAGAAGAAATATTTGACAAAACTGAACATCCACTCCTGAAAAAAACTCTCAGCATTCTAGGAATAGAACAAGAGTACTTCAACCTGATAAAATGCATCTGTGAAAGTCCTATAGCTAATATTATACTTAATGGTGAAAGACCAGATGCTTTCTCCCTAAGGTTAAGAGCAAGGCAAAGATGTTTACTCTCACCAAATCTGTTCAATACTACAGGTTCTAGCCAGTGCAATAAGGCAAGAAAAAGGAATAAAAGATGCTCAGAGTAGAAAGGACGAAGCAAAACTGTCTTTATTCATAAATGATATGATTATTTTTATAGGATAGACTAAGGAATCTACAAAAAAAGCTTCTAGAACTAATAAGTGGATTTTGTAATTTTGCAGGATACCAGATCAAGATATAAAAATCAGTATTATTTCTTATATATACCAACTATAAATAATCTGAAGTTGAAATTTTTAAAATATAATTTATAATAGCATAAAAATATGAAATATTTAGGGATAAATCAAGCAAAAGACACGAAAAACCTGTATGCTAAAAAGTAGAAAATATTGCCCAAGAAAACCAAAGAAGACCAAAACTAATAGATATACCATGTTTATATATATGAAGACTCAATATTGTAAGATTTCAGGTCCTCCCAAATGGATTTATAGATCTGACTCAATCTTAGCTGGATTTTTGTTGTAGAAATTGACAGTCTGATTCTAAATTTATTGTGAAATACCAAGGGCCTAGAGTAGACAAAACAATTTTGAAAAAGAACAAAATAGGAGGACTTACACTCCCTGATTTCAAGATGTATTATTAAGCTACAGTAATTAAGACAGTATGGTAACGGTCTTAAAAAGACAAATCAGTATAGATCAATGGAAAAGAATAGAGTATCCAGAAATAGATTCACACATGCATCAACAACTGATTTTTGATGAATGTGGAAAGACAGTTCAGAAGAGAAAGCAAGATCTTTTCAACAAATGGTGCTAGAACAATAGGATATCTATATTTAAAAAAGGAACTTCAGTGCATACCTTTGAACCATACAAAATTTAACTCAGAATGGATCATCAAATTAAATGTAAACCTAGAACTACAGAATTTCTAGAAGAAAACATGCTAAAATTGCAATAAAGCTGTTATTATTTTAAAAAACAACAACATATTACTTCACATTCATCTTTTTTTTTTTTTTTTTTTTTTTAAGATAGAGTAGATGGGAGGGAGGGAGACAGAGAAGAAACATTGATGTGAGAGAGACACATCGATTGGTTGCTTCCCACATGACCCCGACTGGAGCTGGGGATTGAACCTGCAACCCAGGTATGTGCCCTTGACCAGAAATCGAACCCATGACCCTTCAGACCATGGGCCGTTGCTCTAACTGCTGAGCTAAACTGGCTAGGGCAAAGCTGTTATTTTTTTTTAAATCTCAGTTTTAATTTCTAATACATGAAATATCAACATATATAACACACATAAACAAGAGCTCTTTGACGTTCTCAGTACTTACAAAAAAGGAGTCCTGAGACCTAAGTATTTGAAAACTGCTGCTGTAGACTTTGTAGCCTGTTATATTTCCTAGTGGATTCATAGAGCAAAATATAAGCATGTCCAGGATTGTAATGTGCTTAGTAAAACATCTCCTGTATTATCAGTCACGATAATTGTATTTAAAAATTATTACCAGCTCATACCAATGTAGAGTAAATCTGAGGTCTTCACAAATTGCTCTTTAAAAATCAATGCACAATGGAGTACTATGCAGCTGTAAGAAAGAAAGATCTCTTATCCTTTTAGACGACATGGAGGAACCTCGAGAGTATTATCCTAAGCGAAACAAGCCAAGCAGAGAAAGACAAATATCACATGATCTCACTTATTTGTGGAATATAATGAACATAACAGTCTGAGGAACAGGGTAGACCCAGAGATGTGGAAGTGGGGTATAGACTGACACCCCTCAGAAGAGAGGGTGGGGGGGGAGGGAAGAGATAAACCACAGAACTTAAGCGCATATATGCATAACTGATGGACATGGACAACAAAGCTGGGGGTGGGGTGGGGGGATGGGGAGGGGGGTGTCAATGGGGAAAAAAGGAGAAACATCTGTAACAAAAATAAATTAATAAAAAAAATAAAATAAATAAAATAAAATAAAAAAGATTATATTAAAAAAAAAAATCAATCCTCTTCATAAACTGCCAGCATATAGGGTTTAGCAAAAGTGTCATTGTTTTGGGTACTTTTGATAAATACTTAGGTATTGAAATCCAAAGTGCTTGTCCCTTTGGGTTTCTGTTATGACTCACAGCCACCTATTTATTCAAAGAGTATGTGGTTTTATGTCACAGATAGCATTTAGAGAGGGATTTTGGTCAGAATCTTGCCACTGATAGAGAGGGCAGTGCTACACATGTTTATATTTAATCCTCACACCACCCTATAAGGTGGCACAGTGGATATCTGTTGCTCCTGTCTGCCTGGCATCTCTCGTCCCCTTCTTGTATTCCATGTATTCCCTGTCCGTCTTCCTTTCCCTACCCCATCCCTGGGATTCTGGTAGTGCTGTACATTATAGTGCCTCTTCTTCTGGGAAGGGCTTAGTCCAGGGGCTGGATACATCATCCAAGCTGCCCTGGTCAGAGTCTTTCCTAGAACATTTGAAAACTGAAGAAGGAAGAGGAAAACTTTTCTTTGCTCTGATGTTTATAAGGGGGCATGAATCGAGTCCAGGACTACAGATAGCCATGTTCCTCACCATATGGGAAAAGCCTCTAGATTAGCCCAGCCCAGTAGAAATATCATGTAAGCCATACATGTGAGCCACATATATAATTTCTAGTAGCCACATTAAAAGAACTAAGAAGAAACAGGTGAAATTAATTTTAATAATGTTTTATATATATATTATTTCAATATATAATCAAAATTAGAATTATTAATGATATTATATATATTTTTTTGTACAAAGTCTTTGAAATTTGACATATATTTTATTCTTTACCACCTCTCAATTCAGACTAGTCATAATCTAAATGCTCAATAGTCACATTTGGTTAATGTCTACCATACTCAACAGTGCAGCTCTGCACTGTGGGACTGAAGAAGTAAAGATGGAAAAAGAAGTAAAGATGAGAAACATGGGAAAGGAAAGGGAAGATGAGAGAAACTTAGAGAGAAAGAGTACTGTCAGTGAGATTTTTGGTTTCAGTTCTTCAAGTTGGAGAAGCTGTCTTGGTTTCAGCTCCTATAACCAGCTGTCCTTTGGAGTCTTTGAGCCTCTCCCATAGTTTTCCAATAAATAATCTTTTTTTTTTTTTTTTTTTGCACTGAAGTGACTATGATTTAGGTTTCTGTCATTTGTAATCAGAAAAATATTGATTCATACAGGAAGGCATTATTATCTCCATTTCTTTGAGACGAGGAAACTTAAGCTGAGAGAAGCTAAATGGGTTAGCCAGGGTTATATTAACTGTGTATGGCAGAGCACAGGTTTACCTCACTCAAAAGCCCATGCTCTTTCCACCTCAAGAGATTGTCCATGGAAGCTAGTTGTAGAGCAAGCCCTTTCTCTGCATAAAGGGATGGAACTTTATTCTTGTACATTCAATGCCCAACATAGTTCTTTCTAGCCTCTGATATGATGTAATTATGAAAATACTTATTTTTTTGACAGGAACTTTCTGATGGGAACACATAGTAGTCCTGTTTATACATCCCACCTCCACCCTTTTCTAAAAAGTTATTCCAGCAAGTCACTTGGCAGTGAATGGAACCTACTTCAGTCCTGTGGTCACATATATGCTGCCTTGTAGACTGGTGTAGTAATCCAACCTTGTTTCATTTGAATTACTGTAGCCTGTCCAGGAAACTTTATTAACACCTCTAAACAATTATGTCATTAAAGAGCATGACTGATGAGTCCTGTTAAGGCTATGTAAGATCTGTTTTCCATCCTGAATAAAGTTAAGCAAATTCTCATAATAAATTCAGAATGATTCAGCCTTTTCTTTTCTTTCTTTCTTTTTGTGTGTGTGAAACCTCACCCGAGGATATTTTTCCATTGATTTTTACAGAGAATGGAAGGGAGGGAGGGAGGGGGACAGAGAGAGGGAGAGAGAAACATCAATGTGAGAGAGACACATCTGTTTGTTGCCTTCCCCACAACCCGGACTGGGGCCAGGGATCAGACCTTCAACCCAGGTATGTGCTCTTGACTGGAATCGAACCCTCAACCCTTGGTCTGTGTTGGTCTTTGGCCCGATGCTCCAGCCACTGAGCCAAACCAGCCAGGACAGAATGATTCAGCCTTTTCTAGTTGTTATAACTGATGTTGCAAAAATTTGGAAATCAACATGAGGCTATTCTTTTCAGAATCATCCTTTTGAATTATTATAATACTCTAGTGTTCAGTTGATAGTTGATCCATTTTAACAAATTATCATAAATTCATATGTTGAGAATTAACATGAATAAGGCTGAGGTTTTATGGTGGAACACCCAGGCAATCCGTAATCGCAGTAAAACATTTGTACTCGATGGCACATAGCTAAAAGTTCAACTTAATTTATGTACCTCATTAGCACATTATGCAGGACTGTTTCCTTCAATAGTCCAGAAGTGAAGTGATATACTGGTAGCAGAACAAATGGGAGGGAAGGGCTGATATTTATGAATTTTAAGCTCTTTATGGAAAATTTAGTCTAATTCACCTTTGTATTTCCCTGTATTGTGCCCTGAATATAATATATACTCAGGAAGAATTTGCTTTTAAAGAAAAAAATATAAATATGTGTATATAGTATATATAAAATGATTTAATGATAATATAGATGAGTTCTTATATCATTCAAGTGAACTCTACTTTTTCTACTGATGTTTTAAAAAAAGAAACATTATGATCCACAATTAAAATCTTAAATCTAAAGACAATATAAAAGGAAATATAATTCTAGAACTCATTCTATTTTTATTCAGTACATATATTCCACTTGGTATGATGAGACTAGCCTAAAAAAGAATAGAAACAGACTCCTGATTATGTAATAGACTGCAATTATTTTTATGGCTATTGCATTCCAATCTTCTTATGCAATATTTACAATGTACATGTGTAGCAAGGGCACAGAATACAAGTTCTAACAATCTTAACTGTAAATCAGAATCAAGTCACGCAATGTACTATTTGTGAACTTTCTTGGCTGATGCAGGTAACCTTTATTAAGAGTACATAAAATACCAAATTTACAACTCTGTGGTAGATTTGGGGTTCTAAGTTCTGAAATTTAATTATCCCCCACACCATAATTAGTTCTTGCAAGACATTTTGATATTGGTTTAATTCTAAAGATGGGGAAAAACTCATGTATCATATTTTGAAAAAAAATGTCTTAAATATTGTATGAATGTGATGAGAACTTCAGCAGATTATGGCTACAAAAGATTATGATTCAGCCTGAAAACATAACCTGTGGAAAATCATCAACTGTGCAGAATGAGCCCTTCCAGATGACAGATCTAAGAAAACCTGCCAATAAAAGAGAGAATGCTATAAGGAAAAGAATCCCGTTGACTCTCAACACATGGCCCTGATACTGACATATCTTACAGTTTTTAGTGAATAACAACCCAAAAAACTGGGTTGATAACTCCCCCCCCCACCCCCGCCAAATGTGTGAATTTTGAAAAGTCTACTGATTTTTTTTCACTTTTGTTTCAGAGGATGTTTTCAATGGAGTGTGTATGTATGAAAGTGATGAAGGGATACATATTAATTATATTTTCACCTTTCATGTTAACAGAGACTCCTAGCAAACTGAAAATAAAGACAAATAACCATGTAAATTAATACATTAGTGAGAAAATTTCCATCATCATCTGTTATCCTTAGTATTGGTTCTCTCAGTTACATACTCCCCGTATTTGTTTTCTTCCTCTCTCTTTCTCTCCAGGGGTCCTTCTTTAACCCTTTCTTTAGTTCAGCCTTTCAACTACTACTTAAAAAGAAAAGGGCCACTAGAGATTATCTGGCTTAATTTCTTGGTATTAAATTATGCATGTCTGTGATTGTTATCTCATGGGTTCATATTCACTTTCATTCAGTCAATGTTGAGTACCAACTATGTGCCAATCACTGTACTAGAGAAACCTAGAGTTCACAGGATTAATCCTGTCTGATGTATTCCAGAATACACGAGTTTCGAATATTCCATGTGTTTGGAATATAATGGGTCAAAGAGTTACAGCAAGTTAAGTTATAGGTCAAGTCTACTTCTTGTTTCCTTCCTTGGAATAGAACTGGTTCAGATTGGCATTCCCTCAAGAGAACTCTTAGTTTCTCCTAAATTCCATTAAGAGTTCCCATGGTGGGAATTGTGGTGCTAATTTAGAGTGGGATTGGCCCATAGGAAAATTAACTGCCAAGTGACTGCAAAGCCATAGATAAATACAAACACACCAAAAGGTCAATATTCCAGCTCTGCTGCTTATTAGTTGTGTGACTTGATTTCTTCATCTAAAAAAAAAGAGGATATAACTATCTACTTGCGAGAGTGGTTGTGAAGATTGAGTTAATACATTTAACTGGTTAGTTCAGTGACTACTGCAGAACACTCTATAAATGTTATCTATCATTGTTCCTATTACTATGATTGTTATAAAAATTCTTAAGCCCTGGCCGGTTTGGCTCAGCGGTTAGAGCGTCGGCCTGTGGTCCAGAGAGACCCGGGTTCGGTTCCTGCTAAGGGCATGTACTTCGGTTGCAGTTTGTCCCCGGCCCTGGTTGGTCGTGCGGGTGGCAGCCACTCGATGTGTCACTTTCACGTCGATGTTTCTCTCTCTCTCTCTTCCTCTCTCTCCCTCCCACTCTATCTGAACAAAAAATGAAAAAATGTCCTCGGGTGAGGATAAAAAAAAAAAAAAATTCTTAAAATAACAGGACAAATATTTACTAATTACTATAAATTACCCAACACAACCAGGCTAAATGTTACATGTGTCAAATGACAAAAGTGAAACAAACTAGTATGGAGCTTAATGTCCTCACATGCAGTGGAACCTTCTTCCTGAGGGATATTGGGCAAGAGTGAGTTTTAGAGTGTTAGGCGAGGCAACATGGTAACAGGCCATGATTGGGTAGGAGGCTGGGGTTTCCTAAGACCAGCAGGTCTTATTTTCTAAAGTAAGCCAGCGAGCTGAGTTGGAGGATTGTGATTGGTATACGTTAGGTTTCCTTGACAGATGTTTCCAGTAAGTGCAGGCTGACTTAGGTTTAGATTGTGACGTGGGCTGGGCCACTGAGGGAGCCTCCATTTCGTGGGTCCTGATGTATGAATTAACTTTATCACATGGAATTAATTTAAAAGAGTTAGACCTACTTTGAGGGACAGTTCCAAATAGCTTCCTTAAACCTAACTATACTCAAATGACTTTTTCTTTAAGAATATCTGTAATTCGCACAAAGCTTTCTAATGTTTTTTTTTTTCCCCACGTGCTCTGGGGTGCTTTGTAAACTTTCCCCTTTGTTAGCTAACCTGCCAAGGTTTTTCTTTTCTTTTTTTTAAATCTATGAGAGCTCCTATTCAAATGTGCCATGAATGTCTCTTTTTCTATGGAGGGAAGCTACACTGTCATCTCCCACCTGCAGTAACACACCTTGGTTCTCTTCAGAGATCCCCAGGGAAGTATTTATTTTTCAGTAAAAAAGAAAACTAACACATTAGATCACATAGGAAGCATCATCCTGACTGTCCTACCTCCAGTTCCAGGAAAAACTCATTTACTACTGCAGTGCCTTTCTTATCAATCTCAAATTGTCAACAACTTGGCTTTGCACTGACATGTTTTTTTTAAATTATTTTATTAATTAATTTATTTTTGTTACAGATGTTTCTCCTTTTCCCCCCATTGATATCCTCCTCCCGATCCCGCCCCCCCCCCCCCAGCATTGTTGTCTATGTCCATTGGTTATGCATATATGCATGTAAGTTATTTGGTTTATCTCTTCCCTCCCCCTTGCCCTCCTCCTCTGAGGTTTATCAATCTGAACCCTACTTCTATGTCTCTCGGTCTATTTTGTTCATCAGCTTATTTTTTTCATTATATTCCACAAATAAGTGAGATCATGTGATATTTGTCTTTCTCTGACTGGCTTATTTCACTTAGCATAGTACTCTCCAGTTCCCTCCATGTCGTCTCAAAGGCTAAAAAGATCTTTCTTTCTTATAGCTGCATAGTGTTCCATTGTGTATATGTACCACAGCTTTTTTATCCACTCATCTATTGATGGACACTTGGGCTGTTTCCAGATCTTACTGATTGTAAATAGTGCTGCTATGAACATAGGGGTACATATATTCTTTCTGATTGGTGTTTCAGGCTTCTTAGGATATATTCCTAGAAATGGGTCACTGGGTCAAATGGCAGATCAATTTTTAATTTTTTGAGGAAACACCATATTGTTTTCCATAGTGGCTGCACCAATCTACATTCCCACCAGCAGTGTACTAGAGTCCTCTTTTCTCCACACCCTCGCCAGCACTTATTGTTTGATGATTTGTTGATGGCAGCCATTCTGGTAGGTATGAGGTAATACCTCATAGTCGTTTTAATTTGCATCTCTCTGATGATTACAGATGTTGAGCATTTTTTCATATGTCTCTTGGTCATTTGTATTTGCTGTTTGGAGAGGTGTCTATTTAGGTCCTCTCCCCATTTTTTAATTGGATTCTTTGTCTTCCTTTTGTTGAGTTGTATGAGTACTCTATATATTTTGGAAATTAACCCCTTATCTGATGTATCGTTGGCAATTATGTTCTCCCATATAGTGGGGTTCCTCTCCATTTTGACGCTTGTTTCTTTTGCTGTGCAGAAGCTTTTTAGTTTGATGTAGTCCCATTTATTAATTTTTTTCCTTTTTTTCTCTTGCCTTAGGCATTGTATTGGTGAAAATTCTGCTGCATGTGATGTCTGAAATTTTGTTGCCTACATTTTTTTCTAGGGTTTTTATGGATTCACGAGTCACATTTAAGTCTGAGATATTTTGTTGAAGAGGCTATGCATTCCTCTCTCTATAAGGACATTGAAAACCATCAGAACAAAACAGTGTTTCATATGTAAAGTTCACTGAACTTACTCTCAAGTTAAGTTGCACTCTAGATTTGTGCACTTTAGTTTTTATAAGTTATACCTTTTATTTATTTTATTTTTTAGTCCTCATTTGAGGATATTTTTTCATCAATCTTTTGACAGGGTGGAAGGGAGGGACGGGCGGGGGAGAGAGAGAGAGAGAAAGAGAAAGAGAAACATTGATGTAAGAGGGACACATCAACTGGCTGCCCCCGGCCCCTGCACAACCCCTACCAGGGCTGGGGATTGAACTGCAACCGAGGTGCATGCCCTTGACCGAAATTGAACCCGCAACTCTTTGGTCCGCGGGCTGACTCTAACTGCTGAGCCAAACTGGCCAGGGCATAAGTTATATATTTTTTTTTTTTAAAAAGGGTGTTAAATCACAGTTAAGCCCTGGGCAAGAGTTGAAGCTTGTCAGATCACCTGTATTTGAACTGAAACTCACACCTGCCACTTACTGTGTAAACTTGGCAAATTACTCAAACCTCCTAAGCCTCAGTTTCCTTAATGATAAAAGGAGAATAGTAATATCTGTCCCAAATGTCATCTTGGTAGAGAGTTATCCCTTGACTCCATATGCCCTGTCCCCAAAGCAACCACTTCCTCCCTCCAAAAGTAACCACTACCCTAACTTTTAGAAAGGAACCTGTGAGACTCTTGATGGTTTCATTACCCAAGTGTGTATCCTGCAACTGTAGTTGAGTCTTACCTATTGTTTTAAATTCAATATATTTTTTACGTCTCTTTTCATCTACAGATTCATCTTTGTTCTCTTTTCCTTACAATTTGTTGTTGTTGTTGTTAAAGAACCCAGGTCATTTACTTATGGAGTTTCCCATAGTCTAGATTTTGTTGATTGCAGACTCATTGTGCAGTTCAGCATGTTCCTATGTATTTCCTGCAAGTTGGCAGCTGAATCAAAAGGCTTTATCAGATCTGGGTTTAATTGCTTTGGCAAGACTATAGGTGATGGTGTTTCTTTTACTGAGAGACATATAAATGTCTGGTTGTCATTTTTTTGTGATGTTATAAATAATATATATGTTGTTTTTTTCTAGAAGATTGTATCAGTTTACGCATCCTCTAATATTTATGATTGGTGCTTTAAGGTTTGGTTGCACTTGGAGCATGTTGCTGGGACTCTTAGAGTTGGGGTTGTATCCTCAACTATAGTTGAGTCTTACCTATTGTTTTATTTTTAAAAATTTATCTCTATTGTTCAGAGTATTACAGATATCCTCCATTGACCCCCTCCACCCCATTCTATTGCTTTCATCTACATATTCATCTTTTATTCTTCTCTTTTCCTTACAATGTTTTGTTTTCTGTGTTGAAGCATAGAAACAATTTGTAAAGCATATGCATAAATTTATCTGTGACATATTGCCTTTCAGGATTTTTCAACCTCAGCACTATTGACATTTTTGGCGAGATAATTTTCTTTTGGAGGAGCGGTTCTGTGCATTATAGGATATTTAATAGTATCCCTGGCCTCTACCCTGTAGATGCCGATAGAACTCTTGCCTGCCCCCCACTTCTGATAACCAAAAATATCTCCAAAACATTGTCAAATGTCCCCTGGAGGACAACAGCTCCCCAGGTTGAATAGCACTGAATTCCAGCCCCCCATTTTTGTTTCCATAATGCAAGTTTGTTTGTTAAATTTAATTCTTTGTTTCTGTATACCAATTTATATAATGATTAAATTCCTGAAAAGTAGTTAAGAAGTATTTTCTTATATATATTATAGTAGTTTGAGGGGAAAAACAGTCTGGGTTCAGTTCCTTTGGTTAAAACTATAGATGTTCTTGCCTTATTCCTTTAACAATAAAGAAAATCTCTGGATAACATGAATACATTGAAAAGTTGTTTATGAAATGCAGTCATTTACAACTCTCAACCTAACATGTTCTTTACACTCGGCGCTGTTGTCCTGCTGAGTTCTGTCCCTGCTTTGTCCATGTGATGCTGACTGCTCGTGTCAGTTGTCCTCCCTTTGTCTTCTTTAGTGAGTCTGGGGACCCCAGTTTTACTCTGGCAGTGGTGGCCCTTTGCTGCTTATTTATCTGGCCATGATTTCACTTAAGACTTTAATACCTCCCCTCCTCCCAAATCACTAATGCATTCAAAGAGCATAATCTTGGGATTTTATTTCACCTAAAATATTGCAGATATGGTATTTCCATTGGAGTTGAAACTGGTGAAGTTGCTAGAGACCAGATCTTGACTGTTGTAGAGAGCTGACTGTATTTTGTCAGTGGTACTTTTCAAATCTAGTTGAAGTGGTTATGTAAAGACATAAGAATTGTCATGTCCACAGTTTTACTTTTGTGACAGAAGCCATGACAACCAAGTCCTTCTTTGACCCTGGTTTACTTTCTAAGACTCAAGACCCTGCTTCAACTCAGTTCCTATCTAAGAGTTAGTATTGCAAATGCATTTTCTCATGAATAGCCAGTTGCAAACTTTGGGAGGTGCTGGAACTGGGTGAAATGCTGTCTCTCCAATATAGGGTCATATTCCCAAATGGTCAAGCCTGCTTGACCTTCAGGTTCTTCCTTGCACTTACTTTAGGAAAACGTTTAGTCTGCTGTGCTTCGAAGTCTCCCTTTCTCTTTATTTATGTGAAAACTCAAATTCAGAATTTTTTGTTGTTCACATTAACATCTCGTAGTGCCATACTGAATTCTTTCTGATCTATATCCTCATATTCACATGCTACTGATACTTATATTTCTTCAGCAGATACCAAATGCCTTAATCCTCAGAGAAGGGGCTAGGACCAACAATTATGGAGCTAAATCCAAATTTTAGCCCTTTGTCGAATTATGTGTGAGTTTATTAATGAAACTATTTTTATTTCCCTAACTCTTGCCATTATACTATTGGTAAATCTTCAGTAGACTGATTTCCCTGTCTGTGGACTTTTGCATTCTCTTTTGTATTTACTGCCCTCCATGGCATGAGGAGGGGTGCAGGGAGGTGTGGAGTACTTCTCTGAGGGAATGTTCACCCAGTCAGGCAAAACTCAGTGAAAGGTACCTGGTACCACCCAGAGACTCTCCATTATTTGGATGAATTTAGATTTTCAAGCTCTTGCTTGAGATATAAATTTTCCTTGAGAATAATAAAGTTTATACCTTTAATGTACATTTAACTAAATAGATATTTGAGGCCATGTTTCTCTCAAGATTTTTTGGGAATGGGAGATTTGATACAGACCAGGAAAAAGGAAGGCAGTTTTTGAAGGCATTCCCCAGGAGAGATCTAAGTTAGTCCCAGTTTACCAGTTCATGGATACTTGGGACCACATCTGCATTGAACCTTGAAGATTTTCTATACTACTAGCTTAAGAAGCCAGCTGTTGCCTTTGCCGGCTCCCATTTTAATACAAAGTACACCCAATAAAGCCAAGACAAGTTCTAACAAGCAACCTTTTCCTGGATCACAATGGAAACTTTGAATCTAGGAGAGTATGCCGGGACACACAATTGTCTAAATTGGGCCACACCTCTCTTTAAAACACTGAGAGGGCTGCTTTTCTTTCTTAAAATGAAGATTAACTTGGCCTTCGGGCTCCTAACAAGTTAGTGATGGAGCTGTACAGCCTGAGACGCCACTCCTGTAGTAAACAGTGGCTCTCTAGCTAGTATATAATGGCATTCCCTTCTAGGCAAGGAAAAATTTGTACTTAGTTAAGAAAGGATGAAAGTAAGGTTAAATTTGAAAGAGCATTACAACATCTTATTACCATTTCAAATTATAGCCACTATCAAAAAGGACTGTGTGTGTGCATGCGCGCACATGTGTATGTAGGTGTCCTTTAGGGGCCTTCACCTGCTTTTGTTTATCATACAAGTCTTCGAGGTCTACAGTTTTTGACAGATGTAGAAAATAATTTTAACTAAGTTTTCAAATACAGTATGCGTTGTTTGCTACTTGAACTTTAGAAGTCATTTCAGTAGGCAGCTAACTCAAATTGAGTGTTCTCAAACATTTATGTTTCCTATAACTGTAATAGAATCCTTTTCTTGTCTTTATACAAAATCATTATTATTATTATTTTTAAAATATGTTTTTATTGATTTTTTAGAGAGAGAGATAGAAATATCGATGTGAGAGAGAAACATCGATCAGCTGCCTCCTGCACTCCACCTACTGGGGATCGAGCCTAAACCTGGGCATGTGCCCTGACCGGGAATCGAACCGGGACTTCTCAGTCCATGGGACGACGCTCAGTCCACTGAGTCACACCAGCCTGGCAAAAAAATCATTATTTTTATTTCAAGTAATTTCTTGAAACTTTCAGATGTAAAGCTTGAGTAAAATCTTTAGAACTACAAAGGATTTGTGAATGGTTCATGGAGTCACACATTAAAAACCAAACAAACCACTTTGAGTGCAGTAGAATGATTATTTTCACTTTATTTTATTATTTTTAAGACTCACCCGAGGATATTGTTCCATTTATCATCACATAGAGTGGGAGGGAGGGAAGGAGGGAGAGAGAGAGAGAGAGAGAGAGAGGGAGGGAGGGAGGGAGGGAGAGAGATACTTTGACTGGTTGCCTCCCTCACGACCCGATCAGGACCAGGGATAAACTGCAACTGAGGCACATACCCTTGACCAGAATTGAACCTGCGACTCTTTGGTCCTCGGGCCAACACTCTAAGCCCTGAGCCAAACCAGCCAGGGCAGTATTTTCACTTTATTTTAATAAGACTCTCTGCTTCCATACTATCACATGTATTTTCCCTCATTTATTGTGTACAGTATATATTGTGTATTGTATAAATTATATATTGTAGAGTATTAGATTTAATTAAAAGTTTTTGAGAAAAAATTTCATACTGGTCTTTGTAAAATTTTAGATTAAAAATATTTGTGAGAATAACTCTTGTTTCAGTAATTTTTTTTTTTTTATCCTCACCTGAGGACATTTTTCCATTTTTTGTTCAGATAGAATGGGAGAGAGAGAGAGAGAGAGAGAAAGAGAGAGAGAGAGAGAGAGAGAGAGAGAGAGAAACATTGACGTGAAAGGGACACATCGAGTGGCTGCCTTCCACACTCACGACCCCACCAGGGCCAGGGGACAAACTGCAACCGAGGTACATGCCCTTAGCGGGAACCGAACCCGGGTCTCTCTGGACCGCAGGCCGACGCTCTAACCACTGAGCAAAACTAGCCAGGGCTTGTTTCAGTAATTTAACATACAGCTTGAGATCATTAAAAATTTGAATGACCACTTAAACATTTTTAATAGAGAATTGTATCATGTCAATTGTGTGAAGGTATTTTTGTACCATGAGCTCTTCAAAGACAGACTAAGTGCCATATTTATCTTTGTGTCATCAATACCTAATTTCAGTGATCAGCAGTGTTTATCAACTCAACATATTCTTTCATCACTTGGAAATTGACCGTGGGAGTAAATGACTTAGAAAATCCATAAATATTCTTTCAGATTCTGTGGTGTTTCATTTTAAGAGACTGAGCAGACCTTTCAGGCTTTAGGTTTTGGAGACAACACTAAAATTACCCAGAGCTTTTGCCTACTTACTGACAGTAGAATTAAATATAATTAATGGGGTGGAGAGACTGGTTAGTTATAAAATTATATAACTGCTTGTAACAACAAAGCACAACTTCTGTATTGAGTATCTTCTTACAGCATATGTAAGTAAAGGTTTTCCTCTTCAAGGACTAGTTTTAAGAGAGGACTGCTGCTCTTTTTTCCTATATGTTTTATGAATTTAAAATATTTTTATAGGGTGTATAAGATGCTATTAAAATTGTAGTAACTTTTGGCTTTTATTCCGTAGTATAATTATCCTTGATTACAGACTTCAGAAGAGGTAGTGTACGAAAGAGCTGTTTATCTCACAAAAAAATTTCACATAAGATTCTAGAACTTGCATTCTAAATAAAGACTGTTCTTTTTGAGGTTGTTTAAACCTAAATAAATGTTATTTCAGAGAATGATTATGTTTTTATTAAGGACACTGTCTTTGGTTTTGAAGAACAAATATTCTTCAGCACGGTTTGTTGTGAACACCCAGATTGTCTAACAATACCTATTTGATCATATTGCTTCAATTCCTTTTCTAATCTCTCTCCAGCTCCCTCAATGCCACCCCAAAGAAAATGCTCAGGAAATACAACAACGGCACCATATCATGTCAGACTTCCTTTCTTTAGTTCTCTAGAGTGCCAATATCTTGGGAAGGTAGGACAATGTTAAATGTAGTTTTCATGAAGTCCATTACTATGTCACGAAAATTAAATACTAACAGAGAGGCATCAAGGGTGACCACTAGGTTTCTGGCTTGAGTAACTAGGTAGATGCTGGTGCTCTTTGCTTAGATGGAGAGGATAGGGACTAGAGAGGGGTACAAGTTTGGGGTGGAGTGAGCAGATTGATGCGTTGATCAAGAATTCCAGTTTGGACATGTTACATGGAGCTGCCTATTAGACATCTAAGTGGAGATGTCCAATAGATAGGATATGTAAGGCTAGAGTTTAAAAGAGAGGTTGAAGTGGAAATATAAACTTAGAAGTGTTCGGCATGAAGACATTACTTATATCCATTGGAATGCTGGAGGTCACCTGAGGAGAAAGTGGAGAGAGAAGAGCCCTAAGTCCTGAGGGATATTTAGAGGGTATTTAGAGGAAAAGCTGTCAGTAAGAAGACTGACAAGGGTGGTTGTTGAAATAGTAGGAAAACCAGGAGACAGTAGCACTGCAGAAGTCAAGAGAGGAGATGTTCCAGGAAAGAGCATGGCAAACTGTGTCTAATGCTGCTAACCACAGATTAAGAGGAAAACAGTGTTAAAAGTATGGTGGCTTGCTTGCTTGTTATTCATTTATTTGTTCACTTGTATTTGTTTTTTTTTTGTTGTTTTTTTTTGGTACGTGCCCCTAGCGGGAACCGAACCCGGGACTCTCTGGTCCGCAGGCTGAGCTCCAACCGCTGAGTCAAACCGGCCAGGGCTGTTCACTTGTAATTATTAATTAAACAAGTGGTTCTCAACTTAGATCTTAAAGTTATTCATATTTGTAGCATGAACCATTTTCCATCTATTTTTATGTCAGTTTTGATATACAAATTAAGATATATTTTAAAATAAATTGGGGAATATTGATAACAACTTCTTTAGCAACTTACTTTCTAAGTTTAATATAGAGAAATTTGCAGAGGAAAAACATGGCAATAAAAAACAGTTCTCAAAAAGCCATTAAGTATTCTGTTTCAAAACAAATTTCAGGATGGTGGATAACTGGGTGGTAAGGGCGTAGGGAATACACTGGCACTTCTTTTGTATTTACTTTGTTTATCTGTATGGTGTGTAGATTGGTATTAATTATATCAGTGTCTGGATATATATCAGTATCATTTAAGAAAAAAAAACTTGCACATATTTTTAGAATTTGATGACTCCAATATCTATTCATTTTCTTTTTGTTGTAGTACAAGTAGGGCAAGAATTGGAAAGAAATAAAATAAAAGCTCTTTGCTTCCTGAATTAGAAAGTGCAGCTTACTAAAGAAAAGTTTTATGATTAATTATAGAATTGTAGTATTATTTTACTCATGTAAAATTTATTCTATATAGCAATTGTTGATAAAGTAGGGCCATTGTATATGTTTTCAAATAAAACTTTGAGCTCTCGGACCTTGGTTTGTTATCCTCCCTTCATAATTCTTTTCATGGGAAATTTGGAATTTTCATTACATTTTTTTGGATTTATAGTTCTTATTAAAGAATCTAATTCTCTATAAATGTGAGCACTACCTTTAATATGAATTAAGGATGGGTCAGTTTTATTTTATTGATTGAAACACTGTTATAGACATTAGAAGGTAAACTGTTCACTCTTTTCTCAAATGAACCGTTTGAAGAAGACAGACTTATCCTAATGTTTTATTAAAGTTATTTATATTGTTTTGCAAATTTTAAAAATATTTTACAAACATAAAAACATTTTATGTCACCTGAAAATCAATTATGAATGTAGGTTCATAGTTAACATTATGCTATAGATTCATTTCTACAGATTTAGTGTACATTTATTTTGCAGTGTAAATTCTTAAAAAGAAACTACATGCCTGGCCTGAGTGGCTCAATGGATTGAGCGTCGTCCCATGGACTGAGAGGTTCTGGTTTGATTCCTGGTCAGGGCACATGCCTGGGTTTCAGGCTCGACCCCCGGTAGGGGGTGTGCAGGGGGCAG
Source organism: Tadarida brasiliensis (assembly GCA_030848825.1). Lineage (NCBI taxonomy): Eukaryota > Metazoa > Chordata > Mammalia > Chiroptera > Molossidae > Tadarida > Tadarida brasiliensis. The sequence continues at coordinate 61,735,963 of CM061270.1, read as the reverse complement.
CCGATAGATGTTTCTTTCTTACATTGATGTTTCTATCTCCCTTCCTCTCTCTCTCTAAAAAATCAGTGAAGACATTAAAAAAAAAAACAAACTATAGAAACTTATTATTTAAGAAGTTCTTTAGCCAGTCCTCCTATTGAATGAAGAACTTTTGTAAATTCAAATTTTTAGAGTAGATTTTTCAAAGAAGTTAACTTGGGGTACCCTTTATCATGTTTGTCCTTAATTAATGGTGTGACTATGGGGAAGTTAAGAAATCTCTCTGAGTTTCAGCCTTCTTATCTCTGATTCCAGAATTAGACTAGATAATCTCTGAGGTTCAGCCTTAAAATTCTGTGATACTAATTTAAAATTAACTATACCATACAGCATTAAAAAATTATTAATGACTTATGTATCCTTAAGAAAAAGCAGTATTAGAGCACTGAAAAAAAAAAAAGGTGGGTTTGATCCCAATAATGTAGATGTGTCTGTTGGGCAGACAGACTACTTAGATGAGGCAGAAGAATCCATAGACCACCTACCTCAACCTAAGGGGAAAGAAATCTCCAGAAATAATGGGAGAGATGATAGTACTTGAGCTCATAGATGAGCTATTCATCAGGTGATGGCTTTTTTTTTTTTCTTTATTGATTTTAGAGAGAGAGGAAGGGAGAGGGAGAGAGAGAAACATCGATAAGAGAGAACATCAGTTGGCCGCCTCCTGCATGCCCCTCCTGGGGATTTGGCCCACAACCTGAGCGTGTACCCTGACTGGGAATCGAACTGGTGACCTCTTGTTGCATGGGTCAATGCTCAACCACTGAGCCACACCGGCCAGGGGGTGATGGCTTTAAAAAAAAAAAATTGTGGTGCCCTGGCCAGTTTTGCTCAGTGGTTAGAGCATTGACCTGCAGACCAACGAGTCGTGGGTTTGATTCCAGTCAAGGGCACCTACCTCGGTGGCGATTTGTCTTCTGCTCTGGTCCGGGTTATGTAGGAGGCAACCAGTGGATGTGTCTCTCTCTTTCCCTCCCACTCTATCTGAAAATAAATAGAAAAATATCCTCAGGTGAGGAGTTTTAAAAAATTATGGTAAAATACACATAACATAAAATTTATCATCTTAATCATTTTTAGGGATACAATTCAGTAATTTAATCCATTCACATTGTTGTGTTGTGCAGCTGTCACCACTATCCATCTTCATAACTCTTTTCATCTTGTAAAACTGAAACTCTGTACCATTAAACAGTACCTTCCCATTCTGCCTCCTCCCAGCCATGGAAACCACCATTATACATTCTGTCTATATGATTTTGACTACTGTAAGGACCTCATTTAAGTTGAATAATATATGTCTTTTTGTGACTAGTTTATTTTACTTAGTAATGTCCTCAAGATTTACCCATGTTGTAGCATATTGCAGAATTTCTTTTTTAAGGGCCAAATAATATTCTGTTGTATGTATATGCTATGTTTTGCTTATCTATTCATCTGTCAATGGACACTTGGGTTGCATCTGTATTTTAGCTGTTGTGAATAGTGCTGCTATGAACGTGTGTACAGACATCTCTTTAAGACCCTACTTTCAATTCTTTTGGGTACATACCCAGAAGTGGAATTACTGGATCATATGGTGTCTATTTTTAATTCTTTGAGTAGCTGTTACACTGTTTTCACAGCAGCTTTACCATTTTACATCCCCACCAACAGTGCACAGGGTTCTAATTTCTCTACATCCTCTCCAACATTTTTTGTTTTGTGGGGGTTTTTTTGTTTGTTTTTATATATATATATATTTTTATCCTCACCCGAGGACATTGTTTCATTTTTGTTCAGATAGAGTGGGAGGGAGAGAGAGGAAGAGAGAGAGAGAGAAACATTGACGTGAAAGGGACACATCGAGTGGCTGCCTCCCGCACAACCCAACCAGGGCTGTGGACAAACCGCAACCGAGGTACGTGCCCTTAGGGGGAACCGAACCTGGGCCTCTCTGGCCCGCAGGCCGATGCTCTAACCGCTGAGCCAAACCAGCCAGGGCTGTGGGTTTTTTTTTTTTATAGTTGCCATCCTAATAGGTGTGATATGGTATCTCATTGTTTTGATTTGCATTTCCTTAATGATTAGTGCTATTGAGCATCTTTTCATGTGTTTATTGGCTATTCGTGTATCTTCTTTGGAGAAATGTCTATTCAAATCCTTTGCCCATGTTTGAATTGGGTTGTTTATTTTTGTTGTTGTTGAGTTTTAGTAGTTCTCTGTATAATCTGGACATTATCAGATGTATGATTTGTAAATATTTTCTTCCATTCTGTGGGTTTCCTTTTTACTCAGTTGATAATATCTTTTGATGCACAAAATTTTAAAATTTTCTTGAAATCTAGTTTATTTTTTCTTTTGTTAGCTGCGCCTATGGTATCATATCTAAGAGATCATTGCCAAATCTTAGGTTGTGAAGTTTTTGTCCTGTGTTTTCTATAGGTCTTACATTTAGATCTCTGATCCATTTTGAATTAATTTTTATATATGGTGTTAGGTGAGGGTCCACTTTTATTCTTCTGCATGTCCAGTTTTCGCAGCACTTTTTATGGTGATGGTTGTTGAACAACAGTGAATAAAACAAGTAATCATGTTATGAGAAACAAATCTGAGCCCTTAAGTGTTCAGTGCCCTATAGAACACATTGTGTTTTTTTTTTAATTTTGAAATTTTGTTTGTGCTTTTTCCCTCCCAATTTTTATTAATTTATTTTTGTTACAGATGTTTCTCCTTTTTACCCTCTAGACACCCTCCTCCCCATCCTGCCCCCCCACCCCCCTGCATTGTTGTCTATGTCCATTGGTTATGCATACATGCATGTAAGTTCTTTGGTTCATCGCCTCCATTGTTCAGAGCATGGTTCAAATAGAAATAAAACTGCTTTTAAAACCCTATAAAATTTCCTTGGCATTCTCACTCTACAAGCATATTAATTCCTTTCTATCATTGAACTCTCTATTTGATTAACTAGTGACCTGATTTAGTAAACTTTTGTTAGGATATGTCTCCTCTGAAGATATGTATTAAACTTAGAGTACGTAAGGCATCTTTTCCTCTTTAAACGGCATTAAGTTAGGAAAGTGTTGTGATAATATTGGGAGTACAGTTGTCTAAGAACATTAAGAACCTCGGTCTGGATCTTTTATAACCATAAAAGGCAATGTGTCTGCTTTCCTGTTTTGCATGGATGAGAAGGGAGTAAAAAAACACCCAAAGAATTTTTATTGCATAGAAATATTTCCTTCCTAGCAGTGTGTGAAGCAATAATGAGCCTAAAAAACAATCTTATGTAGTAGTGGAAGAGGAAGGCAGGGAAACGGAGTACAGCCACACAGACTAGAGGGCTGGTCAGGAGGCCCAATTCCAGCCAGGGGTACTTCTATAGACCCGCACAGCACTTTACCCTGGGCAAAGCGCCTTCATGTGCTGCTGCTTCTCCCAGCCCTCAAAGACAGGCAGGGCAGTAGTAGCTTCCTCTCTTCTAGAAGAGAACTTGTCCAAGTCTGTGCTGCAGATAACTGGTACACACAGGCTAGAGCCACACTTTCCTAATTGCCAATCTATGACCAGAGGAGTATCCATTGTGTTGAAAAGATGTTTTCCGTGAGGCAGATTACTCAGAACACAACTTGTTGATTTTAGTGTGTCCATTGGTAACTTAAACATTATAGACCATCATTCCAAAGATTGATACACCTGAACGATGGATTTCAGAACTGCTTACAGTGATTATTATACTTTAGCACATCTTAAGATCCCATATTTTCTACCAGCCTAATTTACATTGTGCCCCTCACACATTTTTAATGCTGTGCTACTCACAGTTCTTTTTTTTTTTTTACAATTTCCCTCATTTTATCCCTAAAAGAATTTAGGTTGCTGAAAAGAAAAGACCATGAATCACTTCTCAGTCTTTTGGCTAAGATCAAGTGTAGAAATGACCATGACTCTCTTTTTAAGCCAACTTAGAAGAGACCCATGGTTTCTTTGGTTTCATCAAACCAAACCTGCCTCATTCTCTGGGTGTGGAAATGATGCCCCTACCAAAACAGCACAGGAATATGTTTTATCAAATGCTTTTCTAAAGACATTTTACATGCAGTTTATTTTTATTTTTTCTTACAGTTTTATTTTAAAGTTTTTAAAAATTGATTTTGGAGAGACAGGAAGGGAGAGAGAGAGAGAGAAACATCAATGTGAGAGAGAAACATTGATGAGTTGCCTCCCGTACATGCCCCAACTGGGGATCGAACCCTCAACCTGGGTATCTGCCCTGACCAAGCATCAAACCAGTGGCTTTTTGGTGCATGGGATGACACTCAACCAACTAAGCCACCTGGCCAGGCCCATGCGGTTTATTTATTTATTTCATTTTTAAATATGTTTTTATTGTTTTTTTTAGAGCTAGAGGAAGGGAGAGAGAAATAGAAACATTGATGTGAGAAAGAAACATTGATCGGTTGCCTCCTGCACACCCCCTACTGGGGATCAAACCTGGGCATGTGCCCTGACCTAGAATCGAACCAGGACCTCTCAGTCCATGGGGCAACGCTCAATCCACTGAGCCACACCAGCCAGGCACATGTGGTTTATTTTTTAACCAATTCTGATGTGTATAAGAATTAAGGTAACAATATATAGTATGTTTTGTGCTTTTTATTTTTTATATTTATTGATTTTAGAGAGAGAGAGAGACAGAGACAGACATTGCTTTGTTGTTCCAGTTATTTATGCATTCATTGGTTGATTCTCGTATGTACTCTGACCAGGGATCGAACCTGCAACCTTGGCGTAATAGGATGACGCTCCAACCACCTGAGCTACCCAACCAGGGCTGTGTTTTGTGCTTTTTAAAAATGAGTGAATAGCAATAAAGTGGAGACAACCTAGAGTTGTTTATTTTCTTTGGAAGAGAGGAAATAAATATTGAGACTAAACAATAAGAGCTGCCTAAGATTTTGGGGTGATGTGACCATGGCATATTGCTATGGGAAAAAACCCCCAAGCCATTTACTGTGATAGCAGTACTTAGAAAGTGAAGAGCAATTGTTCCTCAGCATAATGCACTTTTGAGTTTTAGGGTAAAAGCGTTGCATTCCTGGGAAGACAATCCAGTGCACTCAGTGCAATGCAAATAAGTATGTGGTGTTGGTTCTCTGATGTGGTTGAGAATTGGTATTGCATAGCTTCAAAAGAAATGCTTTAAAGATAAAAGAAGGAAGAGCAGAAATATGGGAAGAGGGAATACTTTATGCCATCTGAATTCTATTAGTGGTTAAGAATAGCAAGGGCTATCAAGTCACCCGTAGGTTCCAGTTCCAGCTTTGTCACCAACTCTGATCTTCTATGAGTTAACTTATTTATGTCTTTGTATCCTCTTCTCTAAAATGAGTTTAATACCTGTCTCATAGTCTAGTTGTAAGGATGAGATAAAATAGTGCATGTACCACTTCCTATAATGCCTAGTTAGCATTTAAGTTATCTGAAAATAAGAGTTTCAGTATTTGATAGTTGTTATTTTGTGGTACTTCAGCTCAAAGGCTTTCAGAATATTTTACTAATAGGCTCTAAATTTGATTAATCCAGTAAGCATTACAGTGATAGAAACATTCTTTCATCTGGAAACATACCTTCTCATTCTTAAGGCATTTCTCTGTTCCTTTATGTAGCTTCCCCTCTTGTCCTAAGTGAAAATTGATTTTTTTCCCTTCTCTGTGGAGGCCTCACCTTTTCCCATTTCTTCTGATTCATTGAGGAAGTATTAAAACATAATCTTTTGTCCACCTGCACTATTCCCTTCTCGTAATCATTGCCGACTCTGTCTGTTGTAGGGCTCATTCTCACTTTGCTGGACGACCTCAGTGTCGGGGTCATGTCTTTTCTCCATCCTGTGCCACTCTCCTTGCCAATTTTGGCATGTGAGATGATGATCTATTCATTATTCTTCAGCCTGCTAGATTCTTTTCACCTCCATCTCTACTCCCACCTCTCCTTTTGCCTGTCTTGTACTTCATCATCATTGCTTTACCTTGACCTTACTACTCTCCTTCTCTGTTTGCAAAGTCCTGAACTGCTGCCTCTTCCATCCTGCTCCGTGGAGATGGATGTTTGCCTTGAGCCATTCACTCCTGCCCAGTCTTGTCCCAAAGACCTGCTACTTCAGTAGCACCTCCATGGCCTCCTAACCACATCCTTGCTCTACTGCGAGAGTCACTGCATGCTTCCCCCTTTTTGCAATTTGATGGTAGAACATTTTAGCAGAAATTTCCAGAACCATACTGATTTGACCCACTACAAATTTGTGATTCTAATTTCATTTTGGGTTTCAGTTATTATTTCTTATCAATTCCTTAGCACACTTTCTTCAATGACTAATAAATGTTTTCCATTCTCCCTGTGCATCCATTCCTAACTAGCCCTCTCTTCCTCTTGGGAGATGATCTTGCCTTTTATTTTCCCAAGATTATTGTATTGATGTTTTTTTGCCGTTGGGCATGTACTTTCGTTGTCCATGGGAGATTGATGAACAAAATGTTATACTTTTTTATTGTAAAAGAGTAAGTTTTGTAATTGTGTCTCTGAGGTCTGAGCCTGTAAGTAACCAGGTATCTAACTTTCACCTGTGTCCCAGCTTTAGAAGGTGGCTCTCTTTGAAATAGATGATGTTTCTTTATTTGTATGTATATATTTGATCATTTGGTGATCTGTACTTACTGAGTATAGTGCCCTGTGTTAGGCAGGTAGTAAGAAAAATTAGAAAGAAAAAATAGAACACACAGCCTGCCCTTCCTTTCTCTGAATTAGAGAGACAAACCTAACCATTTCATTATTATGTACTTGGTTCTAACCAAGAAATTGGTTACTTTAAAGGTATCCTGCCCTTTTTTGGGTGCAAAGGTTGAGCAAGATACGACTTGATGGGTAGAATGGCTGTCTTTTCCTTCTGACTCCAGGGCTGTGATAGCTGTTATTACATACATGAGTGACAGAGACACAGCAGCAACCATACAGGATTTTTATACTTGTGCTAAAGACTTAGAGGGCCTCTGAAGGCAGAAAAATAGTAGGAACTACCAGATTGATTAGAATAGTGGGTCTGGGCCTGGCTGGTTTTCTCAGTGGTTAGAGCATTGACCCAAGGACCAAAGGGTCCAGGGTTCAATTCTCGGTCAAGGGCACATTCCTGGGTTGCGTTTGATCCTTGGCCCTGATCCGGGGTTGTGCAGGAGGCAGCCAATCGATGTGTCTTTCTCACACCTATGTCTCTCTCTCATATACTCAATGGGAAAAATATACTCAATGGAAAAAATATCCTCAGGTGAGGATTAACAACAACAACAACAACAACAAAAAAGTGGACCTGGAGAGGCCTTTGTAGGGTATGTTAAGGAAAGCAGAGCTGGGCTTGGGAGGGAGAGGTGGCATTTGATGAGGTAGTGTGCAAAGGATATCTCAGGGATGTGAGTGGAAATCTTTGCTGGAACAGTCTGAGAGTAGACCCCAACTCTGATGAGATGAGAGCAGATAGGGCATTTCTCTGGAGGAAAATGTAAATGTAAACCATTGTAGAAGTTTGTAGATAGAATTTGCCCATCAGTGTTTTTGTGTTGAATTTTATTTAAAAGTAGAACTTGGGTGGGATCTATAGGTCAGGCAATTCCTTTCCTTTGTAGAGTTATAGGTCCTGAGGGAGCCACGGGGTATGTGGAAGGAAAGATTTTTATCATGCAAGTGCCCTTGGGTGTCTTCATTTTGGGTAGTTTCCTGATGACATAGTGTTGATACCTTACACATGTGCTATTGGCATTTTAGTCTGTTGCTGGAGAGAGTAATCCTAGAGATTTGATTCCAGGGAGGAATCCAGGGAGCCAGGTTGTTGACTTTCACAAGTCTGGGGCAGTCGTTTAGGGACTGTGGTTCATGGTCCATGAAAAGAGCCTGAGAAGCCCTTCTCCCTTCTCATAGTCTGTTAGGAAACCATGATATTAGAGAGGAAACCTAAGGGAACCTTAAGGGAACCCATTTTTGACAATTTCCTAGTCCTGGGTAATTTATTTTAAAAGACAGACTGTGTATTCAGGCAGGCTCGGTGTCATTTTACTTAGTGTAGTACAGAGGCAAATGAAATTAATTTCTCTTTTACTTTTTTTTTTTAAGTGAATAGACTATTTTTATTTTATTTTATTTTTTCTTTTATTGATTTTAGAAAGAGAGGGAGAGAGAGATTAGAAATATCGATGAGAGAGAACATCAATTGGTTGCCTCCTGCATGCCCCCCACTGGGGATTGGGCCCACAACCTGGGCATGTGCCCTGACCAGGAATCGAACCAGTGACCTCTTGGTGCATGAGTCAGTGCTCAACCCTGAGCCACACCGGCTGGGCCTCCTTTACTTTTATTGAAAAATATAAAAAAAGATTGCTGTCACAGAATGAAGCATTATAGTACTAGAAACAATGAAAGGAAAGCATCAATACATTTTTACAAGAAGGATCACTTTTCAACTTCTCTACTTAGGAGCATTTCCTAACTTGAATATTGCTTTCAAATGTCATTTATAAGTCAGGCATAACACAGGGAATGTTTTAAATACCAAATTTCAGTTTGGGATGAATAAAACATTAATTGTATTCTTTTAACAAATATATAAATATAAATTGTTTTAAGGGGCATATTATTGGGCAAAGAGATGTTTTGTCTCTGTTAACATTTAACTCAAGTAACAGTAAATCTTTTAAGTCCACCAAAACATGAAGTCATTGCACAGTGTATGGTACATTATAAACGTATTGTTTAGAAGTGATTTATGCATCTAACTTTTATGGAACTGAATTTCAAAACCTTGTAAACACGTCATTTTAGAGAAATGTCGTGCTGACCTGTGTTGAGGGAGAGGTAAAGTTTCTGGTATGATTAACTTCATACCAACTTTCAGAGTTACAGATATAGTTGAAAGCTTACACATTGCATATACTGAATAAATGTTAGGTAAATGAATGAATATTTAACATATTACTTGAGTTATATATTAATGAGTTTTCTAAAATTCTACATCTTTAGCCCCAATGACTGGAAGTTTATTTCTTGTGTATCATGTTATAGATCCTTCCTGTTGCGCTGCCCAACAAGAACCTTAGTATTTCTAGGATATTGCCTCAAGATCATCACAAACTACTTGTATTTACTTTTAAAAATTCATACCATAGCATCTGTAATATATGGCAGTTTTAATATTTTGGCATTTCCTACACATTAACTTATCAGGGAAGATAATGTCTTTATTTTACTTTAAATGAAGTACTGTTTTCGGAGATGATTTCCTTAAATCCATCTGCACTGAAAAAATGTAATTAATCTGACATTTTGTAAAGGTTTCATTGAATTATATTCTTGTCTTATGCTCTACAAGGAGAAGTACATATACATTTTCAACTAAGATTAGCTTTAGGATGTGTTAAGGAGGAAAGATAACGGTACATATTTTATGATCAATATATTTTAATTAGTCAATTTTCAGATACGCTTGTCCATCTGTAAATTGTAGATAGGATATGCCCAAGTGCAAAAAAATATATATATGCTTTGGAGCTTAGACAAATAGAAGAAAGAATTTTCAATATCTAAATGTAAAGCTCGCATCTGAGAACAGGCTGGTTTGTGTCTGACCCAGTGTACTAACACGTTGACACTGTCCCCAGCCAAGTACAGGGATAGACTGGACTTGGGTTTTAAAAAACAAATACTTGCCTGGCCAGTGTGGCTCAGTGGTTGAGCGTTGACTCATGCAGCAAGAGGACACATGCCCAGGTTGTAGGCCTGATCCCCAGTGGGAGGCATGCAGGAGGCGGCCGGTCAATGTTCTCTCTCATTGATGTTTCTATCTCTCTCTCCCTCTCCCTTCCTCTCTCTAAAAATCACCAAAGAGCCCTGGCCGGTTTGGCTCAGCGGTTAGAGCGTCACCGGAGTCCTGGGTTCGGGTCCTGCTAAGGGCACGTACCTTGGTTGCAGTTTGTCTCTGGCCCCGGTTGGGGTCGTGTAGGTGGCAGCCACTCGATGTGTCCCTCTCACATCGATGTTTTCTCTCTCTGTCTTCCTCCCTTTCTCCCTCCCGCTCTATCTGAAGATACATGCAAAAATGTCCTCTGGTGAGGATTTAAAAAAAAAAAAAATCACCGAAGGAAAAACAAATACTCTTTTGAGTTCAAAGAATAGTCTATTCTTCTTCCTAGTTAAATTTAATTTCATGTTATTATTTATTAACCACAGTGAGTTAATTTAGAGCCTAAAGTAAACATGCTGACATCTTGGAGGATCTTACAGTTTTACTTTTCAAGTGGACAAGTTTATTTATAAATACTTGCTTAATGTATATGGACCCCTGATTCAGGGTTAAAACATTTTTAAAAAAAATTTTTTCTTTATTGACTTTAGAGAAAGAGGAAGGGAGAGGAAAAGAGATAGAAACATTGATGAGAGAGAACATTGATTGGCCACCTCCTGTATCCCCCCACTGGGGATTTGGCCCACAACCTGGGCATGTGCCCTGACCGGGAATCGAACTGGCTACCTCTTGGTGCATGGGTCAATGCTCAACCACTGAGCCACACCGGCTGGGCTAAAATTTGTTTTTTAAGTTTAACATGGCAAATAGTTACATTTGTAGCTGATTGAAGGTTTTTTGTTTTGTTTTATTTGTTTTTTTGCCTGAAGGAAAGAGAATGTTGAAATATGTTTTCAAGGGCCTTAGTTGTTTTTCTAGTCCTATGATTGTTAATTAACTATTGTAAAACTTCACTTACACATAAAATAGCAATATTAGAGCTTAAGGTGTACTTTTCCCCTCTTCAGATTAATAATTTCAAAAGAGTTCTTATGATAAGCACACAAATGCTCCTATGACTTTCCAATAAATGAGTATTCCTTGATTCTGACACAGTTTCTTGAATGGCTTCACAGTTTCTAATGGCCTCATATTAAGTCAACTTTTAATCACCTACCTTCTAAACTAGGAAAAAATAAACATTTGCCTTGACTTGGTTTTCTTTCCTCTGCTCTGCCACCATACTTTAGCAGCCTCCTGATACAGTTTTGTTTCAAGAATGCAAAATTAATTTTAATATCAGTTTAAGCAAATCTTAATTAGCAGGGAAGCAACCCTGCTGTTTAAAGAAAAAAATCTTATTCATATAAATCATTATAGTTTATCTGCCTGTTCATTTATTGTTTTCTTTAGTGTGGATAAACAGAAGGTGACGGTTGGACCCTTTCTATATTGAGGTTCCTGTCTTTCAGTTCTTGGAAATTCTGTTTTTCCTTTGAAATGTTTTTCCATTACATTTTGTTGGATCTTTTTCTCTAGAACCGCAGTGTGTTGGATATTGGACTCTCGGATTTCATTTTTTTCCCCTTTTACTTTGTAATGTCTTCCCTGGTTCTCTGCTTTTTTGATTCTGCTTTTGTGGAGACTTCTTTGACTTTATCTTTAGTTTTCCATTGAATTTTTATATTTTTCTATCATATTTTAAGATATTTTCTATCATATTTAGGATATTTCTATGATATTTTTTTATTTTAATTTTTCTGTTTTCTCTCCAGTTCTTTCTTTTTTGTATTAGAGGCTTTCCTCAAAAGCCTGGTGGTTCTTTTTTATTTAAGAGTATACTAAAAGGCTGAATAGAAGCTGTGTGTTTGTGTATGTGTGTGTGTGTGTGTTTGTCTGGGAGGATAGATAATGTGTGCTTGTGTGTGTGTATGTAGGGAGTGCTTATTAACTGAGGACTTAATCATGGGAAGATTAGGCAGTGAGTTGTCTTTTTCATTGGGAAATCTTTAGATGCCAGTATTAGTAGGTCTTTTCTCCAAAGAGTACATTTTGGTCTCTTGCCTGGGGATGAAGATGGTGTGTTAGATCATATAAGCCTGATTGCTGACCTTCTAGGATTGATTTTTGGTTTCAGCTCCATGTTATAAAGAGCTGGAATGACAATGTTCAGTCCCATCTTTATCCCAAGAAAAATGCTTCATTGATAGATTTTCGTGAACCCATCAAAGAACTAAGGTCACAGAACAAACAGCATCTCAGAATCTGGAAGGAGACAGGGTCTTCAGTGAGACCAGGACATAAGCACTTGCTTACCTGAGACAGAAGTCACTGGATGCTTGTAAGAAAATTAAACTAGAATTTTGATGAATCACTGGAAGCTGAGGCTGTTGAGAACATGAAGTTTTGGGGGCCTGAAATCAAAGGAGGGTTCTCAGACTTCTGCAAGCTTCTACAGACTTGGAATCAATACCACTCTTTTTAGCCCTGCCTCTGACCTCGACTTCTACAGAACCTACTACCTATATCTTGCCCTTTAGGTATTTTTGAATGTGTAGAAGCAAATGGGAATTTACTTCTCATCAGTATTGCATTCTGCAGTTTAATCTGTCATCTTACCTGGAAGTCTCCATCACAAAACGTTGCTAACTGAAAATAGCCTATTACAAAAAATAATGTACAGTACACACACACACACACACACACACACACACACACGGAAAATGTATGATTTACATATCTATAAGTCATGTATTGTGAATGATATTTTTCTTCTATTTGTATTTTCTAATATTTATATAATGTTACAAATTAAAAATGTTTCAGAGAGTTCTCAGAAAACAGAAATATGTATCTGTAATTATTCACTAGTATGATACTTAGAAAATTCTCTTTTTAGTTTGTTTTCTTCTCACTTATTCTCATCTAGATGTTTAGGATAAGAAATGACTAGTATTCCACTGAAACTTGCCATTTGGGTGTATAAGGTAATGACTGTGGTAGTTATTTATAGCAGGACCCCAGTGGTTGCCTTAAAGCTCACTGTCAGAATCTCCTGCAATTGGGCTTCCTGCAATTATTCTGTTCTTCCAGGTGAGGAGGCTTTTGTAGGACAGGGTGGTTATTTAATTCCCAGGGAATTCTGAGCTGCTCTATGCTAGTGGTGCCCAAACTCCCAGTGTCTAGGTTGCAACCCAAATCAATTAAATCAGAATCTCTGTGGAGAGGACCCAGGCATCTGTAGGTTTTAAAACGGGCCCAGGTGATTTCAGTGGGCAGCTAACAAGAGAGAGCCACTGCTCTAAAGGAAACAGTTACGTGTTTTCATTCCTAAATAGCCCTCTGGATCAACATGGAAAAATAATCTCTGTGCTCACTGTAATCTCAGGTACTACCTTGTGGGATTCTGCAGCCACTTTATGACCTTTGACTAATAGGCTATGCTCAGGTGTGCACGTGTATCTGCCATGATGTTACAAATCCTAAGCACTAAGAGGAAAGACAGCTTCTTTCTTTGTTTATCATTGTGTCCCAAGTGTCTAAAACAGTCCCTGTCCTAGTAGGTTATCAACAAGTAATGAATTCACTTTGGGTGTTCACCACCCAAAGTCAAGTCTCCTTCCATCACCATATATTTGATCCCCTTTACACAATGCAACATACAGATGATGTATTATAGAATTGTACACTTGAAACCAATATATTTTTATTAACCAGTGTCATCCCAATAAATTTAATAAAAAATTTAAAAGTTAATAAACTACTTTTATGTGTAATTAAAAAACTAATGAATTTAGCTTCTTTTTTCCTTCTTTCCTTACTTCTACTTAAAAAAAAAAAAACCACAAAAAAACTGAATAGGGGCAAAGACTGTTAAATGGTCAAAACACTATTCCATATTTCTTGATTTTTAATAAATCTTATCAGCCCCAAGTATCTAGAATTCAGTGAGGAAAGGTCTCACCTTCACTCCTGTTACATTACGTAGTGAATATCCATGGTTTGCACAGGGCTGTGATCAAACCCACACCTCACATATTGTGCCTAGAAAGAAGTAAACCTTGGAGAGTCAAATCTGTGAAGAAATAAGAAATAACTCAATAGAAAAGTGAGAATTACTGTGAACCACATTCATTTGTCCATTTAATAAGTATGTCTTGGCCATTTTATCTTCTGAACGCTGTTCTAAATGTAGGAGGTCCTGATGTGAATTTAACAAATTCCCTGATATTGCTAAGTAATTTTAAGATACAACTTTAGGGCCTAATTTTCATTATTTCTTCACAATCAGATTTTGGGCCAGGGTCCCAATAATAGATTTCTAGGTATTAGAATAGATGAGGAAGTCCATAATTATATTTGAAGTTTACAATAAACAACTGCTTAGGAAAAACATAGTTATTTCTATTATCCTTATTTTACAAAAGAAGAGTCACTTTTAATGCACTTATAGTAACTTGGGCAGGCTCATAACCAGTAGTAAGTAGCTCAGCTGAGACTTCATTCTAGTCTCTCTGACTTCAAATCCTGAGTAAGAAGGCTTAATATTTCAATTGTTCCATAATGGCTGATTTGGTCTGATTTTGTACTTAGAGCAATCAAGTTAAAAACTATTAAAAAATTTCATCACAATAAATCAGTTTCAGTGCCATTAGTATTTGTTTTGAAATTAGCTAGTAGTTTTCATTGTTAAGCTCTGTGGTATTTGTTTTATTTTGGTGTGTGTGGGTGTGTGTGTGTTTGAATTAGCATTATTTTATAGAAAGATTTGGGGATTTGAAGGGCCCTGAGATGAGTTGGCAGAGCCACAGATATAACACATAAGGCAGGGTTTTTCAATCTCCATTGTTCAGATAATCTTGGAATAATTTACCTTTGTTAACAGGAATGATAACTTCTTAAGTCCTAATACATGAGTAAAAGATAGTAATCAACAGATGGCCGAATGACAGAGGGCTTGTATCTGGCACAAATAACTTAGGTCCTTGAGAAAAGTAAATGACTTCTTGTAGTTTCTAGTCTAGCTGTTGTTTTCACGTCCTTATTATCTTTCCTGTAGGTGTCACCTATCAGAGTATTTAATTTTGGATTTGAAATAGGTATGCTTCTAGTTCAGGGTTATTCCAAAGGGATTATAATTCTTTAAGATCTCTATTCTTTAAGATAGAGATATCTTTGCCCTGGCCAGTTTGACTAAGCAGTTAGAGCATTGGCCTGCAGACCAAAGAGTCGTGGGTCTGATTGTGGTCAAGGGCACGTACCTTGGTTGCGGTTCTGTCCCCCGCCCTGGTCAGGGTCTTGTGGGAGGTAACCAATCGATGTATCTCTCTCACTTCAATGTTTCTCTCTCTCCCTCCCTCCCACTCTGAAGATAAAGGAAAAAATATCCTTGGGTGAGGATTTAAAAAAAAAAAAAAAGAAAAGATAGAGATATCTTTTGGTTTACCTCTGGACATATTCATGTGTAAATTACATATAACCAACCCAAGGGCCCAAGGCAGAGCACAGGGATTTTGTTGTCTGGAGTTAGAGAACAAGAGTTAAAGCCCATATTTGCCATTTGCTGTAAACTTGAGCAAGTTACTCAGCTTCTGAACCTATATTCTCCCCTTGAAAATTAGGGTAATACTGTTTATCTTCCTGTTTTTCTGGGGTTCAGAAGAATACAATGAAGTATGTGAAAACATATTCTTTTTTGTTTTTTACTTTATTCTTGACACTATTACAGATGTCCCTATCCCCCCCTTTTCCCACCTTCACCCAACCTCCATCCCCCCTTTCCTCTGGCCATCACCACACTGTTGTCTGGGTCTATGGGTTATACATTTATGTTCTTTGGCTAATCCCTTCACCTTCTTTCATCCAGTTCCCCGCTCCCCCCTATAGACATATGAAAAAATGCTCAATGTCACTAATCATCAGAGAGATTCAAATTAAAACCACAATGATATACCACCTCACACCTGCCAGAATGGTTACCATCAGTGAAAACATATTCTTAACTGCCAAGTGCTATATAAATACTGGATATCATTGTTTTTTCATCTACTATGATGATAATATTATTTTTGTCATGCCTGAGCCTTAATATATATATTTTCCTCTTGTTATACTACCCTTATAAATTTATTTTTTTAGTTCAGATTTTATATAAAGACAGAAAATTAATTTGTTTTCACATTAGCTCCAATATCTGTCAGAACCTCTTGTTTTTCAGCCCTAAAATAATTAAAATGGGGCCTTATGTCAGTCAGGACATTGCTTTGATTAAAAATGATGTGACAAAATACTGGCTCCTTTAATAGTAGTTTAACTAAATGGATATGTCATACTTGGGTGTTACTGGCTCAGGGTTTCACAGTGTTTTCTGTTGAACTTACATAAGTAAGTAGGGGTGCCCTTCCTGTCCCCCAGGGTAGGTGCTCAATAAATCTTTATTAAATTGCAATAAATATAGAGGTTTTAAATAATTTAAATATAGATATAAAGATTGTGTTAGCTTCAGAGTTCAGTGTCTTAAGATAGTTATGTTGGTCTGACCTAAGGATCAATTAAAAAAATTATAAACCTAAGCATCCTTACAAATAAAGAATCTTGTAACTATTTGACTGTGTTATTACAAGCTAAACGTCTCCCTGGCTGGTTTGGCTCACTGGTTAGAGCACCGGCCGGTGGACCAATGAGTCTCAGGTTCGATTCTGGTCAAGGGCGTGTGCATCGGTTGTGGTTTGTCCCTGGCCCTGGTCGGGGTCGTGTCGGAGGCAATCAATTCGATGTGTTTCTCTCTTGTCTATGTTTCTCTCTCTCTCTCACTCTCCCACTCCCTCCCACTCTACCTGAAGATAAAAAGAAAAATATCCTCCGGTGAGGATTAAAAAAAAAAAGAGTAGAAGGGTTAGGGTGTGGAGGGATTGAGCAAAAAAGTGAGAGCTCCTGGGCCGGGACAACAGTGTGGTGATTGTGGGGGTAGGGGTAGGTGGAGTTGGAAGAGGGCATAGAGAGGATAAATGGTGATGGAAAAAATAAAATAAGAAAGAGTAGAAGAGCTTTAGAAATCATGTAGTTCAGCCTTAAAATTAATGTAAATAAGTAGGTTATACAGTTACATGACAATATACATTGAAAAAAAATTAACTCCCATCCCATCTCCATGTATCTCATTTCATCCTCTTATATAGAAGGTGGCACATTGTATATACTATTCTAAATTTTCATTATTTTTTTGTACTTAACAAATGTATCTTGATGATCTTTTCTTACTCCTATGTAACTCCTGCTTTCTTTTCTATTTTTTTTCTAGTTCATTATGTGGATGTATCATAGCTTCCTTAATCATCCTCTATAGACACTTAGGTTGTTTCAGTTCGGCTATTTTATAATAGTGCTGTAGGTGAATTACCTCAAGTATGCATTATTTCCCGCATATCTGATATCTTTGTAGGACAGATTCACAGAAGTAGTATTTCCAGATCAAAGGATAAATGCATTTGTAATTTTGATGGGTATTGCCAAGTGTCCTCCATAGTAATCCTCCCATTTTATAGGTGAGCAAACTAAGGCTTTGAGAGATAAGTCAGGAGTGGCAAAGTCAGGATATACTTCTAGGAGGCCTTTCTAGATCAAGTTTGAGTTAGGTGCATTTCCTCCATGGTCCCATAATACCCTGTATCTCCTGTAACAAAGCCTTATCACATATATGGTAATTGTTGGTTTATTTACTTGTCTTCCTGTCTACATACTCATCATTATAGCTCTGAGACCTAGCACAGGGCCTGGCACAGAGTGGGTGCTCAATAAATAATGAATGAATGAATGAATGAATGAATGAATGAATGATGGAAACAAGTTAGGTCTTCTGATTCATAGCCCAGAGATCATTATATTCCATTTTCCACTCTTACACTCAACTTAAAAAACAACAACATGTTAGCTACACAAATAAATGCAGACTATAAGGAGAAGTATTTATAAACTGTTCATGTGAAAAAGATTTAGGGTATTTAGGGTTCATATGAAAAGGATTTGTGAATCAGCTGTCAAATAATCTCATGTAGTGCAAGACTTCATTAATGGAAGTGCTATTTCCAGAACAAAGGAGGTGATAGTTCCAAAAGCTGTCTCTGGGGGTTTAAGTACTATAATTCTGGGTGCTACATCCTAAAATTCATGTAGGTAGAGAGGAGGACTAACAGTGGAAGGTGATTAGGATAATGAAGGATCTGGATTTCTACCAAGTATGTTTAAAGAACTAGGGCTGTTTATGGGGGGAAAAAAGGACAACTTAAGGAAAATGTTCTGTTTTCACATGTTTTCAAGGGTATCATATAGAACAGAGGGTTTTTCTCAGTAGTTTTCAAGGGGAAATCTGGAACTATAAAGTCAAACTTACAGATTTGCAGACTTTAACTCAATATAATTGAGTCCATAAGTAAATATACTGCCTTGTGAAATAAAAGGCTTAGGGTGAGGATGGGGTTCAGGCAGATAATTCCTAAATCCTTTCACTTCTAATATCACTGAACCAACCACGCTCCCCCCCCCCCCCCCCATCCCGCGCCAATGTTTCCATGTATGTATGGTTTACGTAGTGGCCATTTTAAAGTAATTATTGAACACTCAATTATGTTAATGTTTCATGGTTTTATCATTCTCGTCATGTCATTATATATTCAAATTCTTTTACCTTCCTCCCTCCTTCTCCTCCCATCCATCCATCTTCCCTCACTCCCTCCTCTCCTCCCTTTCTTCCTTCCTCGCTTTCTCTCTTATTTTTCATAGCTCTGCCATGAATATCTTGTAGTATTAATTTGTTATTTTCTCTTGGACTATTTCCTTGGAATAATTTCCCCAAATAGAATTATTGGGTCAAAGGATAAGCACAGTTTGTTACATATTTCCAGGATGCATTCAGGAAAGATTAGAACAATTTCTAGTATTCCCCAACAATGTGAAAATTATGTCCATGATTAATTATGACTCTGCTTTCTGTGGGATGGGTTAGGCCCAGAACCCTGGCTTGGAAGCTAAACCAGTCCATTTGGTAAGATGGTCGATCTAGGAAGATAATAGTACTAGATAATGGCAAGGCATTGAAGCTGACAGAAAAAGAAACTGGTTACATTAATTGATATTTTATTTCAGTCCCTAAGAGCATGGGCAAGAGCAAGGTGGGGCCATAGTTGTAGGAGGTCTGTGATGCCTGGCAGCAGGAAGGTAAAACTTAGATTCATTTACTGCAATGCAGAGAAAGTAAGTTCTTGACCATATGGAACCAGGCAAAATCCATACAATATAACAGGAAAATCTGGGGATTTTCTACATGGGGTGATGGATGGAGATATGGGAACAGAAGGGGAAGCTTTGTGTATGCTAACCCTGGCCTAATTGGACTTCTGTCATTTTTATTTGTTTTTGCTAAGTTAATAGTTATATAATGATACCTTAAAATGATTTTTCATTGCCTTGACAAGTTGTACATTTTTCCAGGGTTTATGTTCTAGGGCCACTTTTTGAAGTAAAATCTGGTTTTTGCCTCTTTATATTTCTATGCCATGGATAGTAGCCAATTTTTGGTCAGTGTTTATGTCACATTTGTCACATTTAGCTATTCTGCTTTCTCCGTCCTTTAGATATTCAGTATTATAATGATACATTTGATAGTTGATATATTTGGGGGGATAGAAATTTTCTTTATATTTGACAATATTTTGTCTGTGATAATATTTTACCTTTTTGGCAGTTGTAAAATTCTCTTTCTCCCATAGTTGGAATAAATATATGTTCTGTTTTCTTCTACGTAGATTTCCACTTATCAGCCTGCTCGCATGGCATGAGCTCTGCTCTCTGCATTTCTGTTCGCTCTTCTGTCACTCACTGGAACTTTCCCCCTGTAACAGGATTGCTTCTGGCTTATCATGTACTAATCTTTTATATTTATTTATGAATTCTAGTTTGAGTTTTTTCTATTTCAACTAATACCATCATATCTTTAAAAAATAATTTTTCTTTTCTAACAAATTAAAATTTGATTATTTGAAACCACTATCATAACCTCAGTGTTTTTCATTTGGTATTTTTTCTATTTTCAAACACACATGTTTTAGTACCAATATCAAGATCTGTAAAATCAGTATTTTATTTAATCTACATAATAATTTAGGAAATGTTGTCATCTTTACTATATTTAGTTTTCCCAGCATGGGGCAAATTATATTTCTCCATTTATTCATCTTTCTTTCATTCTGCCGTCAGACTTTGTCATCTTTGAATAAGCCTCTAATTTTCTGATTTAAATTAATACCCACTTACTGAATTTTTTTGTCAGCATTATAAATGGGGTCTCTTCCAATGCATTTTCTAGCTGTGGCCCATAGTACATAGGCTTGTAGTAGTTTCAAATGTATTTTTATTCTTCAACTTTGCTGAAGTTATTTGTTAACACTTGTTATTTTGTATTAATTTTGAGTTATACAGGGTGGGGCAAAAGTAGGTTTACAGTTCATATGGAAAATAATATAATAGTAAATAATAATATAAGAGTAAATTGTGTTTCACATACCCACAACCATAAACCTACTTTTGTCCCATCCTGTATAATTATATAACTTTATAAATTAATTATATGGAATGATTTCATACATAAAACATATATTTTTAATTCTTGCTATGTTTATACTTTTTATTTTCCTTTCTAATATATAATTGCCCATTCAGTGAAGTAACTACCCTTGCTTCCCTAAGAACTAGGAAGTAAGGGAATCAGGATACTCTGTGAAAATTACAGCCAGTGCATAAATGGAATGGATAAAGATATTAACATGTGATAGTTTCTGTGGGGCATGGGCTGGATCCCAGGTGAGCAATATTAGATTTGTTTAAATGTGTTCATGTATCTGAAGAAAGAATGTATCAAACCAAAACTAGGGCAAGAATAAGGAGAAGGAATGTTACAGAGTCAAATTTTGGCAGTCCAAAATAAAGAATGGGTTAGCCAGTGAGTTTTGAATAATCTGAAAGTGAAGATGGGTGCAGGAGGATGAAGGTCACCAAGTTCAAGTACTCTTAGTGTCCCACTGGTCCCACTGACAGTGTTATCCCTAGGGTTTGATTAGTGTATCAGGCTTTATTAAAATACAGTTCCTCTAATTCCCCTTCTTCTGACTCCTTGCTCACTTAGAAACCCACAGGGTCTTCCTATTAGAGAATGTATTGATCTTAGGGGCCTGTGAATATGATTTGCAAAGTAATAGACTGACATTATGGGGAAAGAATGCACCAACTATATGAATTTAGAATATTTTTTACCTAATTTCCCATAATAAACTAATGAGTTAGCATTCTGGTTGTATGTCACCCATCCTTGGTTGATGGCGCTGCTGTAGGTGTACAAACAAAATTGAGTTTCTGAGCCCAGAAGGCTTGCTAAGAACGTAAACTTCACTCCTGAGGCATCTTGGAGAGAGCCTGATAGCCTGGATGTAGTGTTTGCATTGCCACAGGGCTAAATGAGCATTTTAAGTTTTCTGTGAGCACTTATTGTGATAATGATAATTTGGTCCTTACTACTTCCCCTCTCATGTGACAAATTATATAGTTTGCCTCATGTCCAGCCATGCATACTGTCCAAGTATAAATTCTTTTGCTCATAGTGGAATATTATTTTAATGTGGTCTTGTATTTTATTTACTAAGATTTTTATTTAGTTATTAGAGCCATGCTCATAAAAAAAACCATTGTGAACATCTTGTCTGTTTATGGAAAACAAAAGTACATTTACCTTATGAAGTAGATTGAAAAGCATAACCATTCTTATCTATTCAGAAAGTTTAGAAACATTCTACAATAAACTCATTGGCTATAGGCATCTTTTAGAACAGTAATTTTAAAATAACATTTCCTTTTGTTGTTGTAAATTGTTCATTCAAATTTGCTATTTCCTGATACCTCTCTTTTAATTTTGAATTTTTATTCACTTCCATTTAATTACTAAATTTATTAGCATATAATTAAAACACACACACACACACACACACACACACACAAAACTGCTGCCCTAGCCAGGTGGCTCAGTTAGTTAGAGCATTGTCCCATGCACCAAAATGTTGTGGGTTCAGTCCCTGGGTCAGGGCGCATATGGGAGGCAACCGATAGATGTTTCTCTTCCACATCGCTGTTTCTCTCTCTCTCTCTCTCTCTCTCTCTCTCTCTCTCTCTCTCTCTCTCTCTCTCTCCCTTCCTTCCTCTCTCTCTAAAATGGATAAAAACATACCCTTGGGTGAGGATTAAAAAATAAACCTGCTAATAATCTTGATTTAATAATATGAATTTTTTTCTCTTTTGTATTGATTGCAGGTGCTTAGTTGTGTGTTTTTTTGCTCTTGGTTTTATTTTTGGCCTTTTCTAATTTTAGTTTGATATTGCTTCTTTGCTCTTTTTTTTAATTCTTTTAGATAGAGTCTTAATTTTTTTTTTCCTTACTGATCTAGACAGATGGAAAATCTTTGTTTAAGGGGCCTGATTTTCCTTGAGATGCTGCCTGACTTTTAAGTCCTGTTGAACTACTTGTGTGGCTATTTCTGCAGTTGTGAGTAGATCATTTGAGTATTGCCTTTTACTCTTAAACTCAAACGGTTTCATTCCATGTAACTCTTTGAATAGTAACAATTGGAAGCACCAATAAGAAGACTGGAGTAGAGCCTATAACTGGAAGGGAAAGCTATTACCTCTTGAGATTTTGTGCCAGCACAGAGAAAACAGTGAGGAAGTTAGTTGCCGAATGAAAGGACAAATGAAGGCTGTTGGTCCATGAGATGTAACACTGAATTCAAAGTCAAGGGGCTGTAGGCCTGACAAAGTAGGGCGTGGCTTCTAACATCACCAGTTGTGGTGGCACTCATTCAGCATGGTCCGAAGGGACCAGACAGGAAACTGATTCTGCACAGACAAGCCAAGATTTGCCAAAGAAGGCGACAGATAGGTATCTTTCCAGGGAAATGGGCCAGGCTCATTGTGTGCATATACCAGGGAACATGTGGGTCAGATATTACAAGGTGATCTGGGATAACAATGACAATGATGGTGGCCATAGCAGTGACCACCCTTTATATTTGCTGTTTCTTTTATTAAATTTTTTTCTTTATTGGTTTTTTAGAAAGAGGAAAGGAGAGGGAGAGAGAGATAGAAACATCGATGAGAGAGAACATCAATTGGCCGCCTCTTGCATGCCCCCCACTGGGGATCGGGCCCACAACCTGGGCATGTGTCCTGACTGGGAATCGAACCGGCGACCTCTTGGTGCATGGGTCTATGCTCAACCACTGAGCCACACCAGCCGGACTATTTGCTGTTTCTGATACAACAGTTTTATTACTCTTCCCATTTTACAATTGAGGAAACCGAGGCTTATCCAGATTTTAAATAAATTATCCAGCCAGGTTGACACAGCAAGTAAATAGCAGTGGAGCCATGTTCTCACTAGTCTGCATAAATCCAAGCCTGTGGTCTTTCTACTACACCACATTGCCTGGGATCTAGCATGTGTGGACACAGTCACGTGATTCCCACAATTGACACACTAAGGCACAGCTGCTAAACCTAGGACGCAGGTAATATTTTTTTCAGGTCTAGATTTTCCATACTTTACTTAGTGTATGTTAACAAGAATTGGTGGGTATGTATTGGCAGGTAGAGTAAGGCAGGGTCTCCCCAGTACCCGTCACTGAGATGATTAATCTAATACTCTTCTGCCTAAATCTCTCACCTAGAAGTGATATTTTTGTAAGTTTATGGAACAGAGTGAGGGCTTAGATAGTCTGTCTTCCCAGGCTTTGAATCAAAGGGCCTCCCCTATGGTTGTCCTGCTCCCTGGTCCAATTAGTGGACATTATTTGGTCCTGTTCAAAATGTTCATGAGACCTTTGATCCATAGTTAATATAAATCTCATTCTTCTGCCAAATTCAAACCCTAACCCATCTGCCTAACCCCATGTGCCTTCGCCAGCTAGGCTACCTGAGGCAAAAAGGGTTGTTATCAGCAGTATAACCACAACACAATTGTTGGACCAATAAAACATGATAGCATTTTTTCGCCCTGGCCGGTTTGGCTCAGCGTAAGTTAGAGCGTCGGCCCGCGGTCCAGAGAGACCCGGGTTCGGTTCCCGCTAAGGGCATGTACCTCGGTTGCAGTTTGTCCCCGGCCCTGGTTGGTCGTGCAGGTGGCAGCCACTCGATGTGTCCCTTTCATGTTGATGTTTCTCTCTCTCTCTCTTCCTCTCTCTCCCTCCCACTCTATCTGAACAAAAAATGAAAAAATATCCTCAGGTGAGGATAAAAAAAAAACACATGATAACATTTTTGATGTATTAATCCTGTAAACCAAAAGTAGAAATAAACATTGTGGGCAATTTGAACTCAGGGACATTTTCTAAGCATGAATGTTTTGGACAGGACCAAATTTCAAAGACCTTTTGGCTTGGACCAATTGGCTTTGTGGACATTTTGGACAGGACCAGTGTCCCTGGTCCATATGAGGAGCCTGTAGGCCTCCTGGCGTGCCCCATGCAGTAAGTAGTGAGCTATAGTCTCTGCAGGCAGCCACCCAGGTCGGGGAAAAAACTTTGTTTATACTGTATTTATTTTTAGCTCACCCTCTTAGAATTTATACGGTTCGTTTATTTTTATGATGTTCACAACGTATTAGTTCAGCAGGTCATGTATATAGCTTATAAGTAAATACATATAGACATATTGATGTGAAGTTCAAACATTTTTCTACTGATGGGATATGAGTTTAAATGTTTGGAGGTCAGTACTCTTGGGCAATAGACCACAAACCTGGCTGGGCAGTTCAATCTCTTGGTAAATAAATAATTAAAAAACACACACCAACAGTTCAGATTTCCTTGGCCTGCCTACATTTACTGAATTATAATCTCCAATGGTAGGGTCCAGGAATGTGATTTTTAACAAGTGCCAGAATTTGAACCACTCCTACAGGGTATGATCCCTAAAAACTATCTTACTACTTACAGTTGCTGGAAAAATCGTGGTGCCAATTTAAAGACTGTTTATGAATTGGCTTACTTGTTTGTTATCTCCTGTTGCAAAGTAATCTCCAAGAGGGTGGGCCGTCATCTATCTTGTTCACCACTTGTTCCTAGAATAGAGCTTGACACATAGAAGTGCTCAGTAAATATGTGTTGAATGAATGAATGATGAAACCCTTTTCCACTGTGTTTGGGTAATACATGTCCCTTCTTTCCTCAGCTACTAAAGAAAGAATTGTTTTCAGCTGTGCTGCTATGAATTTGAATGATCTGATAAAGTCCTTGGTTATTCCACTGAGCTGATTGTAATTTTTCAGTGTTCAAAAATTATGTTAATTTTCACATTTTATCACATTTTTAATACCATCAAAGAAAGTAGTAGAAGTTGGAAGGTGATATAGAGGTCTGCTTTTATTTCGTTTCTCATTTCAAGTCCTGTGTCTTTAAGGAAAGGGCTCAGCTACAACTTGGTCATTCTCCAGATCCAAGAGGAAATGGACTGCAGCAGTTGTGCCTTTGTAGAGCAGATGTTTTGGTTGGAAAGGCTATCAACCATCTGACTCATAATAAATCCTCAATTCCAGTAAATTCCCAGTTTTCAGTTACAGTAGGTAGGATGCAGGAAAACAATGTCTTCCACTTTGGGATCTTTGAACTTGTTTCACATATTACCACTGTTCCCTGTGCATTACTGTGTGTGAAAGGATGAAATACTAGGGGAGGTTAGAGTGATTCCAGGAATAGACTCAGTCAGTTGGTGTTTTTAAGAGACACCAGTTGGAGGTAAACTGAAGCCACTGACCTCCCTGACATATTACTCACGACAAGAAACCTAGCGACATTGAGTTTTCTTTATACGTTCTTTATACGTTCTTTGTACTTTATACGTTCCTATGTTAAAGTAATTTCTAAATTATGTTGATTTGAATAATCTATAAACAAGCCTACAGTTTAATTTTGTTTTATGGGGAGGGTTTTCTTTTCCCTTTTCCATAAAACTTTTAAAGTAGTTATATGGTTCCATGTATGATATCTTGAATTTTAAAATATTTATTTTATGGGAAAATTTGCTCAATACATATAAGCCTCTCAAAGTTCTACTAAGACCTTATATCCAGTGTTCTAGGTCGGTAAATCTGAATTACAGAAATGATATTAAGCACATATTTTGTACTATGAGGTTGGTTGAGTGAATTCATTGTTAACTTTGTAAAGTTGCATCTTATTCCCCTCCCCCTGCTTTTATCTAGCAGTTAGTTTATTCTTAACTGTAACTGAACTCAGAAGAAGAACATGATCTTCACAGAGGTAATTGAACATTTTAAGATTCCATTGCTTCTTCAGTCCCATTTCTTCTAGTCAGGGGCCTGACTGATTTCTGAGAGCTTCTTAGGTGATCTCTTCGATCAATTGAAACATTGGAAGTTTGGGAATAAGCAGTTCCCTTACTCCTAACATTTCTTGGGTTGGTCTTTGCCTTTCTTATCCAACATCAAAGTATTCAGAAGTAATACTGTTTTATTTATACTCCTTCTGTGTCATTTGTTCTTTCCATTTTGAGCTTATTAAGTGGTCATTATGTACTCAATAAACTCACTTCACACAGTACCTTCTAAGGCACATTTGTAAATCTTCAGAATTGCTGTAGCATCTCTTCAGTGATGGAAAAGGTAGAATACATAGTTTCCCTGAATTCACCCACTGATGAAAACTGGGATATGGGAGAGTAACGGCAAGAGGTGAGAGGCAGAAGATTTTGCCTACAGCATGAAGGGGAGAAGGCAGAAATAGTTCTCTGAGGACATGTCTCATTCATTTTTGTCTCTCCCGCAGTGAATAGCATGGTGCCTTTTATGTAGCGAGCTACTGGGTAACAGTAGGGAAAGCATGGGCTGTGAGTTAGAGAGCATTGGATTTGTTTCTTGATGCTCCATTTACTAATGTGGAAGACTCAACATTTTGCATCATCTCTTTGGGAAAATTTTTAATCTGCAAAATAGAGATGGTAACAGTTGTTATCTTAAAGGGTTATTGTTGATATAAATTTAGGAGTGATATGTAGCACCCGGATGGAAATAAACCTTATTAAGCAATTATCTGTAAGAAGCCCTACTAACCTAGGTTTGACTTGAGACATCAAATCTTTTTATTTTTATTGTATTTTATTGTTGACAGTATTACAGTTGTTTCCCATTTTCTCCCTTTTTGCACCACCTCAGGCCTTCCCCATGCTATTGTCTGTGTCCATGGGTTATGTATACATGCATATATGTTCTTTGGTTAATCTCTTCCTGTTGTCTCCCACTCACCCCTACACTGAGATTTGTGATTCTGTTCCATGCATCCATACCTCTGGACCTATTTTGTTCATCAGTTTATTTTGTTTTTAGATTCCTCATATAAGTGAGATCATGTGATATTTGTCTTTCTCTAACTGGCTTATTTCACTTAGCATAATGGTCTCCAGGTCCATCCATGCTGTCCCAAAGGGTAGATAGGCATTAAATCTTGACTCTGGGATCAGAGAGAGGTTAGTCATTCCAGGGAGATAGCTGTAACCGGACCTGGCAAGATCCCTTAATTTGGGGAAAATAGCAATATCTGGGAAAATTACTAAACCCATGTAATGCTTTGAGAAGTATACATATTTTATTATACAATTAAGTATAAATATATACCATGAAACTTTAAATATGTGTAATAGGTTTATGATTTAAAATTCCAGTCTCTGTACAGCATCTTTGTATTGTTTGATCTGGATTTTACCATCTTTTAATTTTTTTTTAAATTTTGAAACAATGTCAAATGTATAATAGAAATAAATGTAAGAATAGTTCAGAGTACCTTTTAAAACATTTTGAGAGTAAGTTCTCACATGATGCCCTTCATCTCCAAATACTGTAAGTGTATTTCTTATAAATAAGTACATTTTCCTACGTAATTATAATAGTCTTAAAAATCAGGAAATTAACATTGATATAATACTATCATCCAATTCTAAGACCCCCCCATACAAATTTTACCAATTGTCCTCATGATTTTCTTAGAGCAGAACAATTTCATTAAGAATCATACTACATTCTGTTATGTCTCTTCAATCTGCAATAGTTCCTCAGTTTTTCCTTGACAGTTACAACATTTTTTAATATTATAAGCCAGTTTTATAAAATAAATCTGTTTGGGTTTGTCCACCATTCCAACACAATTGGATTCTGTTTATGCATCTGTGGCAGGAGTATCACAGAAATGAGGCTGCATTCTTTCTTCTCGTTGCCCTTTCTCAAGTGGCATAGCCTGTTTGACTCATTACTGAGTATGTGTTCACCTGATCACCTGTTTAAGGCTAGCCACTGCAAAGTCACTTTTTTCCCTTTGTAATTGGTAAGTATTTTGTGGGGAAGTCCTTTGAAACTATATAAATATTCCATTTTTCATCAGATGTTAAATTTATTTATAGCAGTATGGACTCATGATTTCCCATTTATTTAATGGATTATGGTCAGTTACTATCATTGTTTATTTTATGCTTAATATTACTTCTGTGTCTATCTGTGTATATTGAACAACCATGTTCATACTGATACCTCTAATTCCAATTCAGTGTGCTGGGTTTGTTCTAGTTTTCTCTTTATACATATTTGTAACTTCCTTCTTTGAAAGTGGTAAATCTGGTTCCCATTATCCTTAATATATTATTATAATATATTATAATGCACTATATATATATATATATAATATATATATTATATATATATTATATATATATATAAATAAAGTATTTATCCCTCTATTTGTGACCAATCTCCCATTGTTGCTGCTGCGCCCCCCCCCCCCCCCCTCATGTGGTACCCTCCTCACTCTTCTTGGGCTCTGACAGCTGCACCAAGTTGCCTTTCTGTGGGGACATCCTTCTCACTCTGCTATGGACCACTGTAGACTTTTCTCCCCCACCCCACATTCAGCCTTGCCCTCCTTCAGTCCATCCTTCCCAAGCAAGCTGTTAGAATACTCTTTCTAAAACAATCTAATCATGTCATTACCCTCTTTATAATTCCTTTTCACATTGTCCTTAAATGAAACAAGCTCCTTATTTTAAATGCAGCGGGCTTTTAAACTTGTCCAACTCCATCTTCCACCATTCCTCACTCACACCCCCTGTTTATGCTTCCTGAGCAGACCCCTGGATGTGCCGTGTGCCTCTGTACTTTGTTGTTTTCCTCTGTGCTGTCCTGTCTTCCTTCTACTTTTTATTCCTTAAGCACTTGGATTTATCCCAACTAAAAACCTTGCCTTCTTTTTGAAAAGCCGTATGTGACAACCAGTTTTATGTTCTCTTTAGTGCCCTTCCTTTGTCCTGCCATAGGTGCACTTCTCTCTTATAACACACCTTTATTCTCACCTAATCACTAGTTTTAACCTAAACGCATGGTTAGTCTGCTTGTTTATTTTATCTTCTTGACTCTGAAAGTTTTGAGGGCATGTGTCTCTAGTGCCTTCTAGGTGGTGCTAACACATAGTGGGGCATTATTACATGCGTGTGTTTGTTTTTTTTTAACATAGTTTCTGAAACCTGTTTTGTATTGTTATACAGGTTTCTTGTACACTTACCAATATTTGATTCAGTAATAGACCCAAGAAACCCAAGAAGCTAAAGGGCTCTCTCCTAATTTGCTATCTTAATTACATTCTTTCATGCTTATTTAGTATAAACTTTTTTCAGCAAGTTGAATCCACATTCCAATATGAACTAGAAATGTTAAGCTGTTAATAGCTTCCCTGGAGAATTGCAACTTGCTAGGAGGCTTCAGTATTTCGTCATCATTTATGCACCGTGAAATGTCACCATTTCTGTTCATAAGCACCAAACTGCAAATGTTCGTCAACTGGTCTATCTGAAACCTGTTATTAGTTTAGAAATTAAAGATCTATTCACTAACCTAAGTCAAGATAAAGTCTAACTCCGTTTATAGTTCTTCTAAATCTGGTTGTCAGCACTTCTATACTTAGTCAAGTTCTAAATAACAAAGCCACCCACTCAATAGTTATGCTAAGTTCAACATTTGTAGTTTTTCATTTTTGGAGCTTTTCATACAATATGTTCTTTCTGATTCGACTCTTCCTACTCTTCATAACTCCCTCCTCTTTGGATCTTATATTTCCTTTTCGATTCACACTGATCTCATTTAGTAAGTGACAAAGAGTTTTCAAAGCAGATTTGGACATAGCAGAGTGATGCAGTGAGAAAAGGCATTGATGCAGGAATCAGCAGTCTGGGTTTGGGTTTCAACCCCGTGACTGATTAGCTGTACCCATTAGACAGATCACGTCCCTTATCTCAGTCTTTCCATCTGTAAACCTGTGCAGTGTGGGTGTCAGAATCAGTTATACTGGAAAACTTTATATAAATAAAATCTTTCTCCCAGTGCCCAGTATACAAAACAGAATAGTAGCTACTCTTAAGGTGTCCTCGGAACACAGAGTAACAACCACTGGACCAGATCTGTAAGGGGTCCTTTTTACCTTTAACAGTCTCTGATTTTATTTACCCTCATACATGTCATTATAACTCCAGCACATTTTCACCAATATCATCGACCCACATGGGAATAATCTCAGCAATGCGAGCTCTCTCCACCTGCCCCCTTTCTCTGGCTTCTCCATAGCATACTGATGTGGCCAGTTGTAAGAATATTTGAGAAGTACCTTATTGTACTTTTTAGCTTCTACCATGATTCTTTCCTCCATTTTTGGAATATGTCATACATATGTATTTTTAAATCATAAACTTTGTCTAAGATACCTTGTCCTCTCCTCTCCCAGGGGAAACATCACAGTTCATCTGTGTTCTCCTCCTGTTTAATCACAGGGTGGATATCTCAGTCCACTGCTTTTCAGGTCTCTCTTCATCTTTGGATCCATTTTCTTGTCCTTGAGTGCCAGTTCTGTAACTTTAAGTGCTTCTCAAACCTTAATGTGCACACAAATCACATTAAGTGTCCCCCAGGTGAAGCTGCTGTGGTTGGTCTGAGTAGCAAGACTCCATTCATTCAGTCTTTAGCCGCCTGCCGTTCACAAATGTTATGCCACACCTGATCCGGTATTGGTCCTCTGTCTCTATGCATTTTGAACTAGATCATCTGAAATATGGAAGAGGTAGAACTGTCTTCATTGGACAACATCCAAAGCTTGTTGTTTAACGACATGCAGGCTGGGAAGACCAGACCCTCTTTCTCTGTCTTTTCCCACTTTTAGAAGTTTTGTGTTTTTCATCTTGGGATACCCATTACTCTCCTGCTTTCTTAATCTCCTCTCTTGTAAAAGCCTAATATGCCAGGAAAGAGTCTGATGAATTCATTCTCAATACACAGAAACAACTGATGAGTTTTTCAGCCTTTCCTTATAGGGCTTTTTACGATTAATCATGTACTCTCTTATAGGATCTCTTATTGAAGAGAAGAAAATAACTTTTCTCATCTTCAAGTGTTTACATCTGCCTTTTTGAGTTGAGAGACTAATTCTTGCCATTTTTTTCCTTAGTGTGTTTATCAAAGTGTCTTGCACATGGTAGGTAAATCATAGTGGACATTGACTTAATGACAGCACATGGTGTGTTGTTTGGGAATTTATTAGGAGTAGCAAAAAAAAATTACTCTTGCCTTTCTGTAGTTTAGGGTTTGATCTCTCAGTTAGGTGTTCAAACTTGAGTTTTCTTTTTATTCCAGGGGATGGTCTGAACCTAAGGGATAATGGCTAATTCTGCCCAAATTTACACTGTCTGATTTATATTGGAAAGTCAGGTTACTAATTTACATAGACCTCTGTTGTTTCTACTAGGGAAGTCTGCTTGTGGAACCATTTTTGGATCAGTAGTTTACTGCCAAGCAGATATAGTCATTCTTTCATACGGATATTCATACATTGTTCATCAAATATTTATTGGGTGCCTATTTTTGTGGTAGGCTCCATACTGGGCACTGGGAATAAATACAAAAATGAATTAAGCACAGTCACTGCTCTTAAGGAACTCAGTTAGATAAATAATAAGAGCATATGTGTAAATAACTTTAAAGCACAAAGGAAACAGTGATATGTTACCATATAAAGGGTGTAGCTCAAGACCTGTAGGGATTCAGAGGAGAACCCTTAAATAAGAGGGTGAGATCAAGGAAGTCTTGTGAGAGGACATGGTATCTGTTTGGGACCTTAAAGAATGGGTAGAATTGGTGCCCTGGCCGGTTTGGCTCAGCTGTTAGAGCATCAGCTCGTGGACCAGAGAGTCCTGGGTTCGGTTCCACTAAGGGCATGTACTTCAGTTGCAGTTTGTCCCCGGCCCCAGTTGGGGTCATGTGGGTGGCAACCAGTCAATGTGTCTCTCTCACATCGATGTTTCTCTCTCTCTCTTCCTCCCTCTCTCTCTCCCACTCTATCTGAAGAGAAATGCAAAAATGTCCTCAGGTGAGGATTAAAAAAAAAAAAAAAAAAAGAATGGGTGGAATTGGGAGTTGTTGGGTTGGAGGTGGCAGGGCTGGAAGAAGGCATTTAGGATTGAGTGGCAGAGTAGACTTGATGGAGTGACAGGATGGAGTAGGGGCGCCTGCTGCAGTTAGGGTGTGTCAGCCGGGTAGTGGAAAAACAAGGTTGTAAAGATACCTTGGAGGGCCTTGAATACCAGGCCACTGTAGACAAGGGAGGGCTTCTGAGACTGGGAGAAAGATGCAGTATTCACTCTGCTTCTCAGAGCTCATTTTCTACACAGGAACCATCCCTCCAGCCAGTTCCAGAAGGATATGGCTCCTTGCTGCAGATAACATCAACCATGCAAATCAAAGGTCCCTTATTACTTCAAGGAGAGAGTCTCTAGTAGGTTCCAGGCTCTGTTTTGGCACCTGTGGTTTGTGATAGTCTCCAGTTAATGAGAATGTGGTGCCAGGTGGCTGAAATAACTTGGAAGTAACCAATTGCCTAGTTGCTATGGGCACCAGGCAATTTGAGCCAAGTGACTTGCTGGTGGGTGGGTGGGTGCAAAGGTGTTATGTGCTTCTAGGGTGCCTTTCCCTTCTGCCTCACACACAGAGCCACTTGGGAAGAATCTCTAAACCCCATAATGCAAAGAAACCTGGAGAGGGAAGGATAGGGTGTAGCTTTAATAGTAGGAAGAATGGCATGGTAATGAAAATGATGTCAGACCAAGAGTCCGAAAAGAGTAAGAGAAGTGAAACTAGCATTTATTGAGCACTTTCTTCATGCCTGGTTCTGTGCTTAGCACTTTCACATACACTTGCCAAAGCTGTGCAAACCTCTTCCTGTCTATAAGGCCCACGTTTAGCATATCATGTGGAAAAACCAAAAACATGTAAACTCTTTGCAAAAAAAATTATTTCTACAGATAGGAGCTCACCATTTTTGTGCAGTTTTTAAGGTGCATTACGAACTTGCAAAACATTTCATGTATTCATATGCATGCTGCTGTGGATTTTTCTGCTTATAGCATTGGCAGTTGTACTACCTGTTCGTTCACTGGGTGAGGTTTAGAGGGGGCTATAGAGCAGGAAGAGCCAGGCCCAGGATGGGTTGTGTGCTGTTTCAGGCCCACCAGGACGAGAAGCAGTAAGTCCAGGGAAATAGCCTCGCTGCAGCCAGAGCTGGAGCTGCAGATTACTGGCTTCTGCTGTGTGGAGGCTCATCTCTATCCCAACAGCCCTTTCTAGGTTCTGATTAGGGCCTGGCATTGTGTAGTATGTAACAAGTAAGTTTTCAAATAACCCAGGGATGAAAGTCTCTCTTTAGCATGGAATTCTGAAGATTTTTATTTGCCTTAGTTTTCATCTATATTAGTTTAATAATTTACAAGAGAAAATGTTGGTTATAAGTGAAGGAAAACCACTTCAAACCAACTTAAGCATATGGGCAATTTATTAGCTCTCCAGAGCCAGGAGAAGGTTGAATAGCCAAACCACAGTAGGAGCAGGACACAGTTGGACCAGGAGCCGTGGGGACTAAGGGTAGGAATGGTGCCAGGGCTCCCTTCTCTCATCTCTGCTTCTCTCAGCGTGTTGGCTTTATTTTCTCACATTACAGCCTGGCCTCTGCCATGTGTAGGAAATATGGCTACTGACAATTTCTTTTGCCTCTGCAAAGGGACTGGTCTGAACTTGGCTCTCGAGTTCACAAACCTTGACGGAAAAAACAGCCTCTCCCGGGACCCATCAGCTGTTCCCAGGGGGTAGGAACAGGCAGCTTGGTCAGGTGCTGTAAGGATCAGGGCCTAGCAGTGGGGACTAGAAGAGAGAGAGGCTTCCCAGGAGGAGAGAGTAGCAGGCAAGCAATATCACAATGTCCACTGTATCAACTACCACTTCAGATCTGTACTTTTCTATCCCTTACAAAGAGCTGTATATACTATTTATGTAAAAGCATTGTCTATCATTTCTTTACATTACGGAGACACACTGGAGCTGTGGTAAGTGGTATTCATGTTTGTTCTGTGTGAGCTCAAATAAAACTCATGATTGTTTTAACTTGTGTTGGGCTCTTGGATAAAAGTCTGGCACAAAGTTGCATCAGTAGGTGTGTGTAAAATCACAGCTCAGCGATGTCCGAAGATGTGGGTCACTATCATTTGTAAAACAACTGCAAAATGGATGTTTATTTAACTAAGCTCAGCTTCTTATTAGACTCATTAAGAACACAATGTTAGGGCAGCAGAGGAAAACTCACACCCCAGATTCTCTAAAAATGTTGGCGAGTTTTTAGAGAAGGTGGTGGAAGCAAGAAAACGTCATTTGCTTCCAATGAGGACCCTGGCCATACTGCAGAGGCTCCCCTTTCCATCCCTTCTCAGGCCTCCAAGAGACAAGGCTCCATTTGACACCCCTTTGTAGGGTAGGACTGTGACTATGCAAAGAAAGTTGATAGTTCTCCAGGCTCTGTGTGTCAGGTATAATAACTGATGGGACAGTATTTAACCAACAAAATCTTAATCACCATTATTTTAAAAGAACCAGGAACTGCCCCCCCCCCACACACACACTTTATTTGCACAACATGTGTTTCAATTTAGCTTTATAAACAGAAGCTATAACCAGCATATTAGGGTAAGTACCGCTTCACATGCAGATTCCTGCATAAACTAGAGCAGTGAAATGGTCTTTGTTTATGAAAATAATGAGCAAGATACAAATTTTTAAAAACCCTAAGACCATACTGTATCATGACATCTAGTAGTAATGAACTCAAGATGTTACTTTTGGAAAAAGAAAACATGGATAGGTGACAACAGCTCTATCCTGGTGTCCTGGATTCACCCTAGTTATTTCAGGAACACTGCAGTTATCCTTTTCTGACCTGACAATCAGCTCTTCTTATTTCACTGAGTATAGTTAGTTGATCATAGAATGTGCCTAACCATACGTAGTTGAAGGAAGGTTGATTTATGGCTTAGAACTCCACAGTCCTCCTCAGTGTTCTTAGAGAAGCCATCCTCCTTCCTTACTTGAGTCTGTATAAAGATGTCAAATGAATGTCAAATGAATACTTGTTATATAGCATAGTGGACTTAGAGCTTCTAGTCTGTATGCTGTTAACAATTTTAATTTCTTGCTCCATAGTTTCTAAAAGTAAATGTTAAAACACACAAAACATATACTTCTCAGTTTCTTTTGACTACTCATTGTGTGTCTGGTGCAAGTGGGATAGTCAATTTTGAGTAAAAAGGGAATAAAAAATGGTTTCTTAAGTTGCTCATGGTTTTTTGGAACATACAGGATTTATACACTAAATGGAGAACAAGTAAATGTATAACTATCTTTTTTGCATTGTGGGTTTCCAGGTTTTTTATACCTTTCTCTGAGCATTGATACAGAGTCTTCTCTGTGCCCAACAGCATGCCAGGGTATATAGCATTCATAGTTAAGAGTCAGGTTCTGAGTCAGCATACATGGGTTCAAAACTCATCTTCACCATTTAATCTCTCTCTGCCTCGGTTTCTTCAATTTCAAATGTATAACAACAGTACCTACCTTATAAGGTTGTTATGATGACTGTATCAGATAATGCATATAAAGCACCAGGCAAAGTAACTATTGAGTAAATGCTGTTATGGTGTCAGCTGTTATTATTAGACATAATAGGAAGTATGAAATCTCTACCCTGCCCTTAGGAAATCCACAGTCTATTTGGAATATAAAATATATGCTGCTTAAATGGCTTGGGGAATTCATGAAGCAACATGGTGGAAACTACCAAGAGTCAACATAGATCTCATAGGAATCTTAATGGAACAAGTGAATTGACTATCACAGTTAAAAAAATTAAAACCACACCAATGAAGAAAAGGAGAGAAAGAGCTTCTTGATAAGGAGAATGGAAAGTGTAAACGTGTTTAGTCAAGAGCTAGTAAAATACATGGGAAGTGATCCAATTTGTCCGGACTAGGCAGGGAGAATCCTTTTACTCCCATTTCCATTTGGGGAAACCAAATCAGAAGTAACTCTCTTAAATGCTATCTTCATAAGAGATATCAAAATATCAAAGGAATTTTTAGCAAGAACTCAGTTTGTGGTGGAGATAGGCTGTACCTGGGCCTTCAGAACCCCTGCCCAGTGCTGCAGCTCCCTGCTGCATGGAGAGGAGACCCAGGTTGGGAGCCACATCATCAGGCAAAAGAGCCAGACGCAGGGCCTGTTTATTGCTCTTCCTCAGCTGTTTGGCTCAACTTCTTCACCCTTGCATTTGCTTTGCTTTCTGACTATACTGCTTTTCCTGGCACTTGTACATTTCCCAGCTCTTTGATGAAGAGGAAATGACCTGATTTCCAAAATGACCAGTGTCATTATTGGGCAGACATTCCTTAACAGTGAGACCAAGGTCTTGTTTCATATATATCATTTTCCTTTTTCTTCAGTATTTCTTCTGCTTAGATTGAATTCCATTCCTAGAATATTCATTGACAAGTCTTAATGCCAATAGAATCCAAATTCAAATTTTGATTGGGGCTGCTTATGTTGATATATAACACAGTGTGTCAAGGATTTTTTTAAATCCTAAATCTGCAGGTTTAAGTTGTGAGAGGCTACTACTGAATCACCATAGGGCCGCCTTGGACCACCCTCTTTAAATTTCCATTCCTTCCTCACCCCTTATCCCCTCTCCTTGCTTTAATTTTCCTCTCCACAACATTTGTAACGTACTATATATTGCACTTACTTAGTTAAATGCATGAATGAATGGTAGCACCATGAGAGTCTTGTTCTTTTGAAAAAAGCTTGATTTTGAAAAATCTAAGTTTATGTAGTTTGATGATGGATCTATATTATCAGAATACTGGGACCTCATAAGTACAAACGACATTTAGTATACTTTTTTTAAAATTCTGTTTTGGAAATTTTAAATTTGCCTACAGCTTTTAAAAAACTCAGAGCCTTGCCCTGGCCGGTTTGGCTCAGCGGTTAGAGCGTCGGCCTGCGGTCCAGAGAGACCCGGGTTCGGTTCCCGCTAAGGGCATGTACCTCGGTTGCAGTTTGTCCCTGGCCCTGGTTGGTCGTGCGGGTGGCAGCCACTCAATGTGTCCCTTTCACATCGATGTTTCTCTCTCTCTCTCTTCCTCTCTCTCCCTCCCACTCTATCTGAACAAAAAATGAAAAAATGTTCTCGGGTGAGGATAAAAAAAACAAACAAACAAAAACAACAACAACTCAGAGCCTTTATATAATGAGGTGCTTACGAGATCTAGTTTTTAGTCACCCTAGGAATCATGATTAGTTCTGAATCATTTAATACCATTTTAAGTGTAACTGAAAATGCTTCTTTCTTGATTTTTGACATGTTGTATACTAGCTTCTTTATAATTCTTATGTCTATAAACTGGTTTTGCTAGTAATAGTTATAGCTTTGTTATAAGTCTTTTTGAAATGAGAAATACAATGGCTTTTTTACAGTCTTCCTGTGTGACTTGTGGTTTTAATATTTATTGTTTTGCTAATGTCTATCAGCAATTAGTTAATTGGCAGTTTGTACCTATATTGACACTCAGCATATAGGGGCTTGTTTAATGGCTGCTGTCTTTTCTTGGAAAATTAACATATCAAAGGGGTACACCATAATGAGAAACTGTACTTATGTTTACTTTTCATTTCCAAGGCTAATTGTTGGGGTTTTTTTCTGCACCGTTTTGATATTTAAAAGAGCCCCAACTGAGAATAGTTATATAAATATACCATTATGACCTAAGCAAAAGGGTAACTCTCATTAGTAGGTGTGTCCTTTGCTTATATATGGTTCAGATTTGGGTTGCTTTAATAAAACGTTAAGTAGTCATAGATTGAAGGAACTAGAGAGATAAATATTGGGAATTTTTCTAACTGAAAGCACTTTTTATTTAACTCCCATCTTTTACTCATTCTTACAGTCATTCTTACATTAATTAATTTTATTTCAATGAATTTGCTATGTGTGTACAATGTCCCAGACACTGGGGATGCAAAAATGAACAGGAAAAGCTCCCAGCCTAAAAGAACTCACCATCTAGTGAGTTCCTATAAACCATGGGAACCCTTTCTGCTGTAGTCAAGTGCTGAGCCATATTCACTGTGAAATCTCAGCACCATATCACAGCCATAGTGCCTATATATACTTTATGTACATATGTACATAGTACTATATGTACTTTCATGCCTGACACTTTCATAAAGGTAGAAGCAACACTATATTTTAGCTTTAGCAGATTCAGCATCTTTTCCACCATTGTAGCCTGCTGCAGCTGCAAATGGTGCAGATAGAAAGCCCTGAAAAATGTACATTTATCCATTTTTAAATGTCCCCTACTACACTGTAACCACCTCCTGTTTTCCAAATGCTGCCATTAGTGGTTACAATAATCATCTGTAATGTTTGCTTCCAAGAACCATGGTACAAGAACTTCTTTTATAATTTCCCAGATGGGAAGGAACACATGTACAAGCCTGTTAGAGTTGCAGACACTGGAAACAGCACTGTGCGAATTTGTATTTTTGGAACTATTTCGGCTTATTTAAGCACTCAAAGTCAAACTTGGTATCCAGTAGGAATCAGATACCAATTCGGGGAAAACTCATGTGCCACTCCAAGGGGAATAAGTCATATTAAAGTAGTTTGTAAAAGGAACTCCTGGAAACAGCCATTTTTGTATTGACTAATGTTTCATGTACTCTTTGTAGGACACCATGATAAATGCTGGCTATAGAAACCAGGGTCACACCATTTATTTGGAGGACTGTCCCTAAGCATTTCTGCTTTTTTACTTAAATAGTAGTGAAATGAGCCCTAGCCCATTGGCTCAGCTGTTGGGAGTGTCAACCTGAGGACTAAAGAGTCGCGGGTTCGATTTTGGTCAAGGGCACGTATCTCAGTTACGGTTCAATCCCCGGCCCTGGTTGGGGTCATGTGGGAGGCAACCATTCCATGTGTCTCTCTCACATCGATGTTTCTCGCTCGCTCTCCTCTCCCCCTCCGTTCCTCCCTCCCACTGTATCTGAGGATCAATGGAAAAATGTTCTCAGGTGAGTATTAAAAAAAAAAGTAATGAAATGAGAAGTGAAAAAGTCAGAAAGAGAAATAATTATAAATTATACATAGGCATATGGAATGAAGTATTATACTAATTTAAAAAGTTTTCGGTGGCCTCTAGTTTTTGCAGTGGTTTTGTTTGTTTTTAGTAGGGTTTTGTAACTTGTAGTCAGAGCCTTGACAAGGAAACTCAGCCACTGAGGGAAGATATCTGAAAATCAATGTTCTTTTTTTATTGTCTTTCTTAAGATGACCAATCTAACTCTAAAAAGAACTTCTAAACTTAGCTCATAAAATGAATTTGTCCCTCTAAATGTGAATTTTTTCAAGCTGAGCTTCAGTCTTAGTCTTAGGTATTTTATGAGTTTGAGTCATATAACATAATTATGTAGTTTCTATTTGTTAAGACCATATTTTTAAAATTAAAAAAATTTAATTATCCATCCTCATTTTTCAGAAAAGAATATTCAAGGGTGAATACTTTGTCATCTGTAAAAGAGCAAAAAGCCATAGGTAAACTCAGACTCTCAATCTTGGCTCCTTTGTAAAGCAGGTTCCTGCAAATAACTAGGAATGAAGAATAAAGGTTAGGAATGAACATTAATACACTTCCTGTAGCATACCATCTAAATATATATTTCAGAGCTATTCAAATGTACATGTAAAAATAAAGTTATAACAATGTTAGATGAAAAACTAGGGAAATAGTTACATAACCTCAGTTATTTGTTGACCAGATTTAATTCTAGAGAAATCTCAATTTTCTGTGATATCAGAAGATCCTCCAAACAAAGTAAAACGTTAAAGCTAGACTGAGAGAAAATATGTATAACACATGAACAGACGAGGGTTAATAAGCCTAATAAACAGCAATAACAAAAAAAAGCCTAAGAACCTGAAAGCAGAAGGGCAATAAATTTGATCAGAAAATGTACAGAGGAAATGTAAATGACCAGTAAACCAAGTGAAAAGTCGCTCAGCTTTATTTTTTCAATCTAAATTGAGACACCATTTTCTAGCTGTCACATTGCCAACATTAAATTAGAAAGAGTGACAACAGCACCATTATTTAGTTATTCAGGATGAGCGGAAACAGGCTCTCATGCTGATGAAAATTCATGGGTCCAAATGTGAATTGCTATAAATTTTCAGAAAAGTAGTCTTTTAAACTCTATTAAAAGGTGAAATGTTCGTAACCTTTGACCCAAAAGCTAAGTTCTAGTTTATTAAGAAATGTAAATCCCACTAGTAAAGGATATATTTGGATATGTAGCACTATCAAGTGGCTGGGAACTATAAACAACCTGAATGTCTGTGGCTAGGGGAATGATTTAATAAAAAAATAAATCCATGCCATCGAGTATTATGTGGCTATTTAGAAAGCAATTGGCAGAGTAATGTGTATAATATGCTTGCATTAAGGAAAACAAAACAGAAAGGTTAAAGAGCTGTTTATGTGCAAGTGTGTGTATGTGTGTATGCTTTTATGAGCATAGATAAAGCTATTTGAGGCTGCACACACAGTTAATATTGGTTACCTTGAAAAGTGAGGGTGGAAGAGCCTTTTCTTTATAAACTTCTGTATGATTTGACTTTTTACAACAAGCCTAAATTTTATAAAATAAAACCAAAAAACAATTGAGAAATTAAGAAACAAAGAATGAAAAGGGAGGAGGAAGTGGCCAAAGAAACAGATGAAGACTAGGAGAGTATTGTTTATTAGAAGCAAGAAAAGAGGATTTCCAGAGGAGTGAGATCGTCCTTGTCAAATACTGTCTAGAGTGCAAGTAAAAATAAGGGTAGAGAAGCATTTGCTGTGTTTAGTGGATGCCCTCAGTGGGAGCAGTCTTGATGGATTCGTAGGGTCAGAGGCTTAATATGCTGGGCTAAGGGATAACTGGGAGGGAAGGGAGTAGAGATGGGGGTGTAGACAGTTTTTTTAAGCGATCTGTGAAGAGGTGAGAAACGAGAGAAAATCCAGGGGACTGTGTAGTACTATTTATCTTTATTTTTAAGATGGGAGAGACTGTGGTCCTTGTCCCTTTGTAAACCAGCCACACCTGTGCATCCTATGGGCACAATAGAAGGCAGAGCAAGGAGACTGATTTTGTCAGTGCTGAGAGGGATGAGTGTGGTGACAGCTTCCCAGGATGCCAGGAAAGAAGGGTGAGGTTAATTTTAGACAGAAGGAGGGATATCATAACTGAGGTTCTCAATGTTCACAGGCTACGATTCTTAGAGTCTAGTTTGGGACCTTCATAGGATGGCTGCTGAGCCCTCCTTGGGACCTATGAACTAATCCAGGAATATAGGTTGGTTTTTACTAGCCCTTATGAGTGAATGAAAGATGTGCACTTCTATTAAGTTTTTTAAAAATTTATATTTGCCCGGCCAGTGTGACTCAGTGATTGAGCATCGACCCATGCACCAAGAGGTCACTGGTTCTATTCCCGATCAGGGCACATGCCCAGGTTGTGGGCCAAATTGATGCAGAAGGTGGCCAATCGATGTTCTCTCTCATTGATGTTTCTATCTCTCTCTCTCCTTTTCC
The DNA here is from genome assembly GCA_030848825.1 of Tadarida brasiliensis. Classification (NCBI taxonomy): domain Eukaryota; kingdom Metazoa; phylum Chordata; class Mammalia; order Chiroptera; family Molossidae; genus Tadarida; species Tadarida brasiliensis. The sequence continues at coordinate 61,693,986 of CM061270.1, read as the reverse complement.
CTTCCTCTCTCTCTAAAATCAATAAAGAAAAAAATTTTTTAAAAAAGTAATAAAAAATTTATATTTGACTTGGAGCCACTACCCACCAAAAATAAATTATTAAGGCTTACTAAAATTTGATATTCACAAATTAAAGTCATATGTTACTATAATTTATTCTAATTCAGTATTCTATTCAGGGGTCTGGCAGACACTTGGTGCTTAGCAGTTATTGTAAAGTATGCACACAGTTGTAGGTCTCACAGTTTTGATTCAGGACACTTCAGTGTGTCATCATTGTTGGCTTGAGTTGGTTATGACATTTGATTGCTGCCATTCTTGCTTTTTAATGATAAATTACAGTTTAGCTTTATTATTATCAGTTTAATTTATTATTGGTTGTTTGGTTAACCTCTCAGTGTGTCTTAATACATATTTGGATCAACAATATTTTTGTTACAATATTCTTTTTAATCCTCACCTGAGGACATTTTTTCATTTTTTGTTCAGATAGAGTGGGAGGGAGAGAGAGGAAGAGAGAGAGAGAGAGAAACATCGACGTGAAAGGGACACATCGAGTGGCTGCCACCCGCACGACCAACCAGGGCCGGGGACAAACTGTAACCGAAGTACATGCCCTAAGCGGGAACTGAACCCGGGTCTCTCTGTACCGCAGGCCGACGCTCTAACCGCTGAGCCAAACCGGCCAGGGCTGTTACAATATTCTTATAATTAGACTTTAAGATATACATGTCTATGGTTCATATATGAATCATCCATGATCATTTTGCTAAAGTACATGTGTATGTAACCCCCTGCTATTTGCTTGTATGGTGCATACTTCAGAGTGATGTTTCTTGGGAATTTTTACTATTTAAATAAATTGCAACATACTATCAAGGTACGTATAATACAACGACTGGGCATTTTAAGTTTTTTTATTGTTGTCTTATGATATAAATCATTTATAACTCATTCTTTCTATAAAAAGTAAATTAGAAGTCATTTATAAGTATAGAAATCATAAGCCAAAATATATATATATATATTGCCAGCAAAATGTTCATTGTACTTTGTTAACCATTTTTTGTCCAATTCTTTGTTATCACCAGATTCACATTTCTCCTCTTGGAATGTGGGAACAAGTAGATAGGCGAGGGTCTTTTCCTCACTGTGGTAGGCTTTGGTCAGAAAGATTGGAAGCCATCACTAAGGGAATAGCTAGGTATGTAGTCAAGGATGTACAAGCTGCTAAATTCAAATCCAGGTAACTCACACCTACCAGCCTAAATGACAGTGGACTGTGAGCTCAGCACCAAAACGACGTTACGAGAGCAGGTGCTGATGAGATCATTTTTCACTTCCTGTTTAAGGATGTAAATGAAGACCCTGGAGAAGATGTGGCCCTCCTTTCCGTCAGTTTTGAGGATACTGAAGCCACTCAGGTGTACCCCAAGCTGTACTTGTCACCCCGAATTGAACAGTAAGTATCATGTCATTAATTTTTTGTAGCCTGGTGCTTCTCCTTGTTAACCAAACATGTCTCGCTAATTCTTTTGCCGCTCTTGAACCCTTAAAATGATTTTTATTTATTGACTTTTGTTTTCTTAAAAAGGAATTGTATTAGAAGTTTAGATTGCTAGAGTAAATGCAGTTAGTATTTGCCACTGCAATCTTTTTTTTTTTAATTTTATTTATTTATTTTTTATCCTCACCTGAGGACATTTTTGCATTTATTTTCAGATAGAGCAGGAGGGAGAGAAGGAGGAAGAGAGAGAGAGAGAGAAACATCGACATGAGAGAGACACATCGAGTGGCTGCCACCCACACACCCCAACCAGGGCCGGGGACAAACCGCAACTGAGGTACGTGCCCTTAGCGGGAACCAAACCCAGGCCTCTCTGGTTCACGGGCCGATGGCTCTAACCGCTGAGCCAAACCAGCAAGGGCCACTGCATTCTTTTTTTAAAAAATATGTTTTTATTGATTTTTTTAGAGAGAGGAAGGGAGAGAGAAATAGAAACATCCATGTGAGAGAGAAACATCGATTGGCTGCCTCCTGCACACTCCCTACTGGGGATCGGGCTCACAACCTGGGCTTGTACCCTGACTGGGAATTGAACTGGGACTTCTCAGTCCAGGGGACAACACTTAATCCACTGAGTCACGTGAGCCAGGCTGCCACTGCAGTCTTTGGACAAGTCTTAGTTGTGTAATTTGTGTTGTGAATACTATACTTTTGCAGGGAGAGATGAGTAGGCAGACTGAATCTGAAATTGTGACTCCTTCCAAATGTTCCGTGGGTACGTGTGGTTATATAGCTTAAAGAGGACCGCTGAACAACATCCTACCCAATTTCTTATTATTTGTAACTATTATAGTTATTTGTGAAAATGTAACTCGTCTTCTGAAAATATTAAGCAGAACTTATTCAGAAGTTAGTAAAGCTAATATTAAATCAGATAGCTTAGCCTGGCCAGTGTGGCTTAGTGGTTGAGCATCAACCCATGCGCCGGGAGGTTGCTGGTTGATTCCCGGTCAAGGCACATGCCCAGGTGGTGGGCCCAATCCCCAGTGGGGGTTGTGCAGGAGGTGGCCGGTTGATGTTCTCTCTCATCAATGTTTCTGTCTCTTTCTCCCTCTTCTTTCCTCTCTAAAAGTCAATAAAGAAAAAAAAAATTTTTTTAAAGAAGTAAAAAGATAGCTTAAAAAGATGACATGTTTGAATTCTTTTTCTACATAGCTGTAATAATTTTACACAACATTCAGGCTACATGGTACAAGTAGTTTGATATCACATTTGTTTTAACCAAATAACTTTACTCATTGATAATGAATTTTACAAGGACTAGCCTCACAATGTGCTTATTGTTGGCTAAAATGCTTTAGTAGCTTATTTTACTTCAAAGGAATCTGAAGTTCATTGAAAATAGATTGTAACCAGATTTGCTTGAGAACTTCTGACAGGACAGATTTTTCATCAACAGAGAGAGTTTTTACAGACTCTGATTGAAGTGTATAATTAAAATTCTCTGTAAGTCATAGTCAGGGTTGGCTGATTTCTGTCTATGAGATGTGGTCACCACTCAACATTCATGTACTAAGCCGTTTCACCCCCCCCCCCCCCACCTTGGTTGCTCTAACTCATGAATCGTGAACATGCCATCTTACACACTGATACAAGACATAGCGGTTTCAAATATGGAAGATTATGAGCATCAATAATCTATGCACATGCTCTCTTTTATTTATATACCTCTGACAGCACCTAGGACAGGATTTTACAGTAGCAGGCATTCAATTAATATTTTAATTTTTAACTTAAAATACTAAACCATATCAGTAAGAGGTCAAAGGGTGGTGGAGGCAGTACAGTGAAGTGGTAACAGGTAAGGTTCTATAACAAGCACATCTGGTTTAAACCTGGTTTTTGCACTTACCAGTTGGCAACATATTTAACACCTTTGAACTTGTTTTCTCATCCGTAAAACAGGGATAATAATACCTATTTCATAGTGTGTTTTGAGGATTATATTAAATACTGTTCATAAAGCATTAATTAATTTCAGAGCCTGGCATTATAGCAAGTAGTAGCTATTAATGTTATTATTATTGATACAGTTCATAGGATAAGAACAAATGAGGGAATGAGTGAGTGGTTAGCCCCAGGACAGGTGGGGCAGAAAAAGAGAGGATGGGTAAATAAGTGAGCAAATACTAGTTCTAGAGCAGCCACTCCCTATGTATGGAATGAGTGAAGAAGGTATTTTGGTGATACGGAAAGAGAGACACTAATAAGACAATCCCTTGAGGTGGGTAAGAAGAATATATTAGTTAAGCTGCAGCCAAGAATTTGCCAGCTCTGAGAAACAATTTTCCCAGCTCCATTATTATTCCTTGAAGTTATTCCATCTAGTTTGCAAAAAGAGCTTACTAATAAAATATTTCTTCCTCTAAAAATCTAAGATGTGATGTGAAAAATGATTAGCATGGGATACATTTTTTTTTTTTAATCCTCACCCGAGGACATTTTTGCATTTATCTTCAGATAGAGCGGGAGGGAGCGAGGGAGGAAGAGAGAGAGAAACATCGATGTGAGAGAGACACATCGACTGGCTGCCATCCACACAACCCCAACCGGAGCTCCATACAACCCCAACCGGGGCCGGGGACAAACTGCAACCAAGGTACATGCCCTTAGCGGGAACCGAACCTGGGACTCTCTGGTCCGCAGGCCAATGCTCTAACCGCTGAGCCAAAGTGGCCAGGGCAGCACGGGATACATTTTAAAAGTCACTTCCTATTTCTAAAATCTAGCTTTCTATGTTTCCCTCCACATTCATTTTATGCTAAGAACTGGCCACAGCACACCTTTCCAAATCAGTGTTTTATTTGCCCTCCTGTAGCCTGTCCTTCACCCAGACTCTCTCACATGAGGTTTTCTTAATTCACCTGCACTCTCTTGCTTCTTTGCTCTTGCTAAAACCGTTGCATCCATGTAAAATGCCCTTCTCCAATGCCCTCTTCCTGTTGAAATAGTTTACATTTTCTAAGGCCTTAATCAAATGCCATCTCTACCAACGATTTTCCATGAGCACAATTAGTCTAGCCTTTCCCTGAACTCTTATAGTACTGAATTTGCATCATTGTTATAATCTGCTCCTCATAGATTTAGTTAGTGATGTGCTTTTTTTTTTTTTTTTTATCTTTTACTAAATTGCAAGCTACTCAAGGGCAAGGAACAAGTCTTTTCATTCCTTTAATAGCCTGATTGGCAGTATTCTAGGTCAACGAGTATTTCTCACAAGATTTGAAAATACTGCACTGAGAGCTGTTATATGTTTTCCATTTAGTAAAAATTCACTTAGTAGAACTATATTTGTAATACTAAAAAACAAACAAAAAAACAAAATAAAAACCTACCAAAAGTTTTAACATCCTTAAGTAGAAGTACAAATGAGGTTTTAGAGAAAGGTTAAAATGGAAAGTGGTCAAATTGTGGTCTGACTTTCTAAGGGCTTACATATTTTCTAAAGTTATTAATATCTTTGGTTAACTCTTGCAGAGTTCAGGGTATAGAACAGAAATAATGCCATTTCAGTAAGGCAAAGGTTATAGGAAAGATATTAAGAACTAAGTGAAGAGGGTTGGTACTGTCTTTGATAATGTGTTAAGCTCGCATTTCTTTTCTGTGTTTCACACTATCCTGTCACCTCTTAGCTATCCACGCATTGATTATAGACTCAGACTTGGAGAGTTCTTTCAGGAGTCATGGGAAAAGCATCCCGTATGGACCCGCCCAAAGCCAATGCCAGACAGTTGCTGTAGCTGAGGCTTGTACTCTTTTTGGCTTCTGATGTGACTCTTTCTAGGAAGTCCCAAGTCCACACAGTGGATTTGACAGGCAGAGGCCAAAGTGAGACCAGTAGCCTGATCCGATATTAGGTAAAAATTGACGAGTGAAGGTTTGCATTGTCACCATCTGCTTTCCGTGGCTTGGAAAGATATCTTGAGCCTGGGAGATACCAAATTCCAGTCTGGCTAATCTCTGTCTGTCCCGGCTTGACCATGCAGTGGGCAAGAATATTATGTTCACATTAACTAGTCTCAGAAATAGGAAAAAGCTACTTTGGACTCTTGCCTTCACATGTAGGAAAAGGGATCAATTTGTTGTACCCTAAAGATTTCTAGGGATGTGGATACCAAATGTCTCCAAATTAGACAATCCTCACAAAAAGGAACTTGTGTCAGAGACATTGGGTAGAACACTCTTCAGTGTATTATAGTTTATGAAGCTCTGAACTGCAGTCCCACGCAGAAGTCTCTCTGTTTACCCAAGGCCCTGGATTGTTGTCTGGTTCTCTGGCAGCACTGGAACATGACTGCACACCTGTATGGTGTTTGCATGCATGTTGTTTCCTGGTCTCCCACTGCCCTGTATACAGCTTGCAAAGTAAACGCTTCTGAGAACTTCCTGTTCTTCTTACCCAGGCACACTTATGAAATACATATATTCCATAATATACATTTGTTTCCCAAGGGACCCAAATCTATCAGTTGGATTAGTTGCTGTTCATTTTTTTTTTTTTTAATGGTGAGGTATGCAAACAAAACCTAGTGGTCAGTTATGCAAAACTGACATTGGTTGGATATTAGGGGGAGGAGAATCTAGTTTCCAAACCAGTTGCCCTTTTTTGTCCCGGCAGAAAAGCAGGAATTATAAGGTTACAGCATCAGGGCTGGCACTAAGCACGCCCTACCTTTCCCTCCTCCCAGACAGCTGGCAGTTGCAGCAGGGACGCAGAGTTACATGGGCTGCGCAGTTCTCTTCCCCGAAAGGTGTGGGCCCTTTCTTGGCGTGAGCTGGTCTGGGGGAGTGGTTTGTAGAAAAGCAGCTCATCACTCCCTGTGCTGTTCCCACTCCGTGCATAAAAGGAGGACTTCAGCCCCTGAGGCAGACCAGGTGGCATCTTTCACAAGTACAGAATTTGTTTTTAGAACTTTTTGTTAAGTTATGGTCCGCCTTAGAAATAAGTACTCCAATCGTACCAGCCCACAGACACTCACCATTAGTGAGGCCTATGTGCCTGCAAATATGTACATTCGTCCTTTCAGGTAACAAAAGCACAGTAACTGACCTCAATGAGAAAAGGCCCCTTGCTTCAGAGGGTAGCAAGATAAATGAGATATGGCTTGTGCCCTTAATTTGCTGATAACATAGTAAGGGAAATAAGAACAAATATGGCAAGTCCCAACTTGTGTTTTAGTAGAAAAGGCACAGTAAGACGTGGCATCAGAAGCCCTCTTTTCCTCCACTGATTGGCTGGCAGTCTTACTCAAGATACTTAACCTTTTGAGCCTTTTCATCTTCTGTAAAGGGGGCTACGTCTTAAATTTCAGTATCATCTGCACCGGGGGTGGGGTGGGGGTGGGGGCATGTGTATATGAGAGTGCCACTGCCCCATGGTAGTGTTTGGCACATGGGCAATGCTCAGTCAGTACTTGAGTTATATAAACACCTAAGAAAGACTTACTAAGTACTATAAGAGTTCAGGGGAGGAGGAGATCATATTTCCATTTGATTTGGTGGAGAGGAGACTTTGGAAGAATTTGGGAAGCCTGGCTCTTCCAATGTAATGTGACTTTTCTAGAGATTGAGCATGTACTTCTGTAACCATCATAAAAATGCATTTGTTTAGTACTTTAAAATGTTCAGACTGCTTGTCACTTTACCATCCTATCTGATCCTCATGATAGTATTCCCAGCATGTATTTCATAATACATCCTTTTTTCCTATAACCGAAATTCTCGGACCCTTCCTGGTCTCCTTTGCTACCTCTTCTTCCTTTTTCAACCTATTAAGTTATGCTAAATTATGTTTTCCATGATTCCATCCCTAGAGCTCTTTTGTGGCCTTACTTCTTTGTGGATGACTCCAAATCCCCATTTCTAATCCTGACGTTTTCCCCTGTTTACGTATCTGCTTTTCTAGCTGCCTGATCGATAGGTCTGTCTGTGTGTTCAGGTGACACTTCAAGTTCACAGTGTCTGAAACCAAACTCATCACTTCTCCAATAAACTAATGTTTCTTCTTCACAACCCTGGTTTTATTCATGACACTCTGATTTTCTTAGATGCCCAGGTGCCACATCTCAAAGGCATTAGATGACTTGTTTCTACAGTGGACCCTCGTTTATCGCGGTCAATCAGTTCCAGACTCTACCGCAATAAATGAATTTCCGCGAAGTAGGACTCTTTATTTATATACAGTCGTCCCTCGCCACTTTGTGTTTCAACTTTCGTGGCTTCACTCTATCGCGGTTTTTTCAAACACTATACTATATTTGAAAAAATATCCTCTCCACAGTATCTCTCATTCTTGTCATTCCTGCTCTCATTTCCTAGTTCAGTTGCCATGTCTTCTGATGGCCTTTTAACTCTTCTTCCTACTCGAGTTTATCCAGCACTGAACTGTCATTATCTCCCTGAAGTAAGTTCCCATCATGCAGTGGCCTTTCCTTGCTCAGTATCAGCAGTGCCTCCCTAGTACCAACTGAGTTAGGTGCCCCAATCTCAGTCTGGCACTCAGAGTCATTTCTGTTGCAGTCCTAACTGACCTTTCTACTCCACTCTGGGTTCTGTAGTTTCCTGTTGTTCAGCCAAACTGAGGTTTTTGGTGATTTCCTGTGAATACACCTTGTGTTTTTTTCACTTCCATACCTTTGCTTGGGCCGCTTCTTACGCCAAAACATTGAATTTATTTCCCTTTCCCAGAGGATCTGGCAGAAGTCTGTCTGTCCTCTTTGATCTTCTCAGTCACCACCTGCACAGAACTATTCCTGACCACTACCACCTGCCTCCCCAGCAAGACTGCACTTTCCCCTCCTGTGTTTGTGTCTCAGTTGTCATATTGTTTCCCTGGACTAGAAACTCCTTAAGGGTGGGCCTCTGTTTCCATTCCTGAGGGCTGGTGAGGCACAGCTCATCTCCTCCCAAGCCCGCCCCTGCCCTTGGGCCCTGCCTGAGTTCAGCCACAGCACCCCCCCCCCCCGGGGGGGGGGGTGGACTCCCTGGTGGGGCAGAAAGCTTTGAACCTGCTGGGTCCTGTGCCTGCAAAGTCTTGGAGGTCTCTGGAGTTGTTTTTCATTGCTGTGGCTTGTGGCTAGCCAGAAGGCTTGTTTCCATAGGGACCCCTGGTTGTTTCTGAGAGATGGAGCTTTATTTCATAGGTGTGGTGTATCAGCTGAATCCTGGAGGTGGTAAATATGATTTTGACCTCACATGACCTCTCATCTACTCCTGTTGTGGCTTCTCCAGCCTTCCTTTCCCTCCCTTTACCCCTCAGACATGGTCACTTACATGGTCACAGACATGCACATGTAGAACATTTAGATAGCTTGTAATCCACAAAGGCAGGGATAAACCAATACTTTAAAGGGCCTAGGGAAAGGGTGGAGGGAGCTGTAAATTAAAATAGTGCTACTTAGAATTATGGGTGATATTTAATGAGATTATGGATATTAAATCCAGATAAATCAGATAAAATAGATTATTTTTAAAGCAATGAGCAAATTCAATATTTTGTGATTTTATTTAAATTTAATACTGAATTCACCATCTGAACAGGATGGAAATTTTTCATTTGAGATGCTCAAAGATTTTTTTAGGTTAGAAAAATTATACAACTAAACACAGATAGATTTGAAAGAAAAGATAATTCTTGCCTTTTTTTTAAACCTTACATTAATTGTCTCAAGAAATGAGACCCCAGATCTCCTGGGGTGATTTCATGTTAGGATTTAAGTAATAGAACATCATAGTAAACATGGTTTAATTTAGCCTCACTCATATTTACTTAAGTCTCTAAGATAATCTTATAATAAATATTGTGTCCTTGAGGACCCTCCCCCCTTTGATAAATGTACACTTCTGAGTTTGCTGAGACAACCAGCTGTCAGGAGGGGATGTGTGTTTGGTTTTAGTGCAGCGAGCTAGATTAGCTCTAGGGACTTGAGATGTTCGTTTTACTAGTCTGGGAGCAGGGCCAAAGGGGTTCTTCGTGACTTAGAATGGAATTCTTAAAAGTAAGTTCAGCAAGTTTTCATTAGTGAGTTTGGCATTTTGTCTTGTGTATGCCTACTGAAAGATTAAGAGCTCAGCCTGCACTTTGAAACATTACAAAAAAGAACCAGAACAGAATTTAGTTGAGGGAGAAAATCAATCAGCCCCTAAATACCATATTTTTGGAAACATTCTGGTATAGAACTCTCACCTCCCCAGCCGCCCAAGTTAGTGATATATTGATGTTTTTTATCCAGCTTTCTTTTTAGGCAGAAAATACACATTTAGAAAGCAGATGTATATATGTCTGTGATAACTTAAATCTCACTGGTACATGTTGCTTAAACTTGTTTGACCCTGAAGCTCTTAGATTTATTTTGTGTCTGTGGGCAGTTCTATGCCTTGCTTCTCTTAAATGCTACTCTCCTCTCTACAGTGTAATGATTAGCTGAAAACTGTTCATTTTCATTTTAAAATTCAGGCCTAACACCTTTCTGCTAAACATCTCAGAGGTTCTGTGCAGTTTTTTCTGTAATGAAGATGAGAAATTAATGATTTTCAGTGCAACGCTGTATCTCAACAGCCAAGCTCTGAACACCGAGCATTACTGTTTTATGCAGTCGATGTTCATTTATATTTATCCACAAGTAGGAAACTATTCCTCAATGGAAGGTCTGAAATGGAGAGTGGTAGTTAACAAAAACATTAGGCTGTGTTATAGGCAGGAGCAGAGAAAGTATAAAGTGGAAGAGAAAATGGCCTAGAATGTTCCAGAACTGATGGACATTATCAGTCCTCGGAAACAGGAAGTACAATGAATCTGAGACTGGCTAAAGTAAAAGAAATTGACACCTAGACACAGCATCTAAAACTGCAAAACACCAAAGATGAAAAGTATCCAAAACTGACACATGATGTTTAAATTCGGAATAGCAAATTGAGACAGACCTCTTTGAAAATATGATGAGAGACAAGAGTTTTACCTCCAGAAAAATGTACAGACACAAAAAGTTTATATATAGTTTTGAGAATAGCACACCCTCCCCTGAAGCCAATTCATAAGCCGCATTTAAGGATCCGTGTTCTAGATTTCAGTCTTGTACTATCATGCTAGAATAATCACTGAAGTTTCACATTTAATATCTCAAGTGCAAATTATCATTCAACACTGTCCATCTCTCCTTCCCCCAAACCTACTCTTCTCCACTGTTCTTTATTTTTGTTAATGACTTTACCTTCCTAGTGACTCCAGCCATGAAACCTAGGCATCCTGTCTTTGACCTTCCTCTCACCACTGTTTCTTTTCCCATATCCAAACAGTGGCCATTTGATTTTGCCTCTGTGGTATCTCAGATTCATCGCCTCACCCTTTCCCCTAGCCCTATTTCAAGCCTCTATGTATCTTACTCTTTGCCAGATTAATCTTTGGAAAGCAGAGCGCCATCCATTTTACTCCCTTGCTTAAACACTCTTAAGTGCCTCTTTACCGGACAGGCAAGAAAACTGCATGTTACACTGTCCTGTGTGAGAGGTCTCAGTGCCCACCACACTCACAGCCCCCACTCCCATGTACCCTGTATCCCAGACACCGAAACCATAGGTGGTAGAACCAGGAACCAGGTGGTAGAACCAGGTATTTTCTTAATTTTTTTGAAGTGTAGCTAGATTTGTTTAAAATTTTTAGATGTTTTGTAGTAGGAGGACTCTAAGATTATCTAGTTGGTCATGCTGCGAGGTGTTCTTTTACACTGTGTCTTCATCCAGTTTTCGGCAGGGATTGACTGTGGTTGTAGATGTGCTGTGAATGATATTCCAGAGATACTCTGCTGTGTAGCTGTTGAAACTCTTTTCTGTTCTTCCTCTTGTGGTTTTTAGTAAACCTTTATTCTTTGAGATAACTTATCTGAGCTATTGTCATCTCTCAACTGGACCATTGAAATACTCTAGCTGGTCTCTACATTTGCTCTTTTCCCCACTGCCATCCAGTTGCCTGCCACACTGTAGGCAGAAGGAGAGGAAGGGAGGGAGAGGGAGAGAGAGAGACACATGGATGAGAGAGAACATCGATTGGCCGCCTCCTGCATGCCCCCCACTGGGGATCGGGCCCACAACCTGGGCATGTGCCCTGACAGGGAACGAACCGGCAACCTCTTGGTGCATGGGTCGACGCTCAACCACTGAGCCACACCAGCAGGGCCAGAGTGGCCATTCTGAAACAAATCTCATCTCATCCCATCATTGTCTTGTTTAAAAGCAAAGTTCAGCCCTGGTCGGTTTGGCTCAGCAGTTGGAGCGTCGGCCTGCGGACCAGAGAGTCCTGGGTTCGGTTCCCACTAGGGGCACGTACCAAAAATAAATAAATAAATAAATAAATAAATAAATAAATAAATAAATAAATAAATAAATGCAAAGTTCATTATCTTTCCTCATAAATGATCTCTCATCAGCTTTATTCAACTCAGAGTTTTTCCCTGTATCTCCCAGGCATATATACTTTTAAACTATCTACAGTCGGCCCTCGTTTATCGCGGTTAATCAGTTCCAGACTCTACCACGATAAATGAATTTCCGCAAAGTAGGATTCTTTATTTATAAATCGAATATTTTCACAGTTAGAGCATAGAAAACCTGTTTACAACCTTCTAAATATGTTTTTTAACATTATTAGAACCCTCTAGACATGAAATAACACCCTTTAGTCACCATTACACTCGTATTTCCCAATATATTAGACAAAATAAGAGAAAATAGGACATATTAGACGTTACAAAGATCATATTATTATTATTGTACATTTAATTACACACACACACACACACACACACACACACACACACAGTTCTTACACACAACCACTAACCTATGAAAATAGTGCAACTTGTTCGATGATGAAGCGATGAAGATGAAGAGATGTACTCCACAGCAAAGAAGAGCAAGGTCACTGCTCCTCTGAAGGCACGACCTCAGTGGGAGAGTCTTCAGGTGGTGCAGTATCTTCAGCAGGTGTGTCGTCATCTTCTTCAGCTGAAGGAGCACTAGGAGTAGGCAGTGGGTGTCTGGGTGTGTGGCTGAAGAACATTGTGATAGGCAGTTGCTGGTGCTGTCTTTTCATATGCGTGAGGAGGCTTTTGTAGGGTTCTATCGCTCTATCAAATGCATTCTGGAACCGCAATGCACGCATCATTTGTGGGTCCCATTTGCCAATCATGTCCTGTACTACCTTAATAGTTCTCACGACTTGCGAGAGATGCTCAAGTGTAAGACCAACTTCCTCCTCCTGACCCCCAGGAACCTCTGGCTGCTCTTCCTCCTCCTCACGCACAGACTTAGTCATCTCCACCAGATCCTCGTCAGTTAAGGGATCCAAATGTGTCTCCAGCAGCTCATCCACGTCATTGCGGGTCATATCCGTGAAACCTTCTCCTCCCAGCATCCGGACTAACCTAACTACCTTATCCACTGCTGAGTTGCTTATATCCTCTGGGGTGAGTCTTCTGTAGTTGTGGACAATTTCAGGCCACAACACCTTCCAGCTGGCCTTCACGGTCTCCATCTTTATGTCCTTCAATGCAGCCTGGATGTTCTTCAGACAGGTCGCAATGGTATACTGCCACCAGTACTCCTTCAGCAAGAAGTTCTCCTCAAGGTCCATGCCTTCGACGAGGTGCTGCAAGGTGTTTCGCGTGTAGAGGGCCTTGAACGCGCGAATAACGCCTTGATCCATGGGCTGGATCAGCGAAGTGGTGTTGGGAGGAAGGAACTTGATCCAGTATCATAGGATAGGTCTTGTGCATGACCTCCAGCATTGTCCATGAGGAGAAGGACATTAAATTTGAGTCCCTTCTCCGCGAGATACAGCTTGACTTGGGGGATGAAGCACTCGTGGAACCAGTCTGATGACAGCTGCTTTGTGATCCAGCCCTTGTCATTGTGCATCCAATGCACTGGCAGCAGGATCTTGTTTTTATTCTTCAGGGCCCTAGGGTTCTTGGGCTTGTAGATAAGGGCAGGCTTGAGCAAAAATCCCTCAGCATTTCCACACATAACGATAGTCATGCGAAGCCACAGACCTTGGCGTCATCCTTGAAAATGAATGTCCAGGAAGGCATTCTTTTCCAGAACAGTCCTGTTTCATCCACATTGGACACCTGTTCTGGATGATACTCGCTCTCCTCAAGGATCTTCTGGAACGTGTTGTTCACGTAGTCCTCTGCTGCAGGCTGATCAGCAGAGGCAGTTTCTTCGTGGAGAACGACACTCTTCAGATGGTATCTCTTCTGGAACTTCTCGAACCAACCCTTGCTTGCCGTGAAATCCATGCATGTTGCATAAGAGGGTCCTGGTTGAGGTTTGTCCACTGTAAAGTGCTGATAGAGCTGCCTCACCTTCTCCCGGATGACCAGCGAATCCAACAGAATGTTTCTCTTGCGGCTGTCACTGATCCAGACAGCTAGGGCAGACTCCGTTTTCACTATGAACTTATTATGACTTGTCACGATGCACTTTGCTTCCTTGTTGAAAGAGACAGTCGCTGTTGCACGGATGTTCTTTTCATCTTTACGGATGGAGCGAACGGTAGACTCATTCAAGTCGTAATGGCAGGCAAGCTCCACAATTTTCTTGCCATCTTTGATCATATCCAAGAGTTTCACCTTCTCCTGGATGGTAAGCATCTTCCTCTGGTGCTTAGTTTCATCGTCAGAAGGCTTAGAAGAAGCAACACGTTTAGGAGCCATCGTGGGGCTTAGATAAAAGTTCTCAGAAATCGCACACACTTATAAGAGCAAAGATGCTTCCGATGCGTAGCGATGTAGAAGCGTGTACCAGAGAAACAAACTTGCATGAGGCTGAGCCAATCAGTGGCCAGGATAGGAAGAGGATAGGATAGCTGGTCAGTGAACAGCACGCTCTGATTGGCTTGGTTTCACTACACCCAATTTTTTTGGAAAAAGTTATTGCCCACACACAAGGAGTGGTCGAGTGGTTGCACCTGGTGTTGAAGGATTTGTAAGGGTGCTTGAATACATAGGCCTACAGTCCATAGGTACAGTAATTTTCATTTTAATTGTAATACAGGAGTGTATAATTGACTCAGACAACCAAGCACACGCTGTATCATTTTCACTGTCTCAGTCAACTTTTTAATGAATATATTTGAAAAAACCATGATAGAGTGAAGCCGTGAAAGTGGAAGCATGAAGTGGTGAGGGACGACTGTATATCTAGCTTATTATCAAGTTTTATCACTCTTTTCTTCACACTGTCTTGAAGTCTGAAGTTCTCCAAGTTTTCGTTTCCTCTTACCTATAGTTTCACTTCCCTTTTAATCCTTCTTGACAAACACTGGGTGAAAGTGGAAGCTAATGTGTAAAAGTGGTGGCTTAAATGTATGAAAAAGATGGTCATCAGCACTATAAGGTCGTTATCCCCACCCCCTTTCAAATGTGAGGACCTGTCTTTAATGTTAAAACCTACATGAGGGTGGAAGGAGGGCTTGGCCGCAAAGAGACAGCACAGGGGAATTTTGGGGATGATGGAGTTGTTCTGTATCCTGATTGTGGTGGTAGATACACTTTACAGACTTGTCAAAAATCCTTCGAACTGCACATCGCAAAGAGTGAGTTTTTTTTTTTAAACTTATCTTTATTGTTGAATGTATTACAGATGTTCCTCATTTTTCCCTCATTGCCCCCCTCTTCCCCATTCCTGCCCCCCTCCTGCTTTTCCCCCACACTGTTGTCTGTGTCCATTGGTTATGCATATATACATATAAGTTCTTTGGTTTATTTCTTCCCACCCCCCAACCCCCCTTCCCTTTGAGGTTTGTCAGTCTAACAACCAATTTGTACTTCTTAATCCCTTCACATTTTTCACCCCTCCCCCCAGCCCCCACCCATCTGGTACCCAAAAAAATTTCTCTGTATCTATGAGAATGTTTCTGTTCTGCTTATTCATTTTGCTTGTAGATTCAACAGTTGATAGATATGTATTTATTGCCATTTTGTTTGTTCATATTTTTTTATCTTTTTCTTCAAGAAGACCCTTCAACATTTCATATAATAATGGTTTGGTGGTGATGAACTCCTTTAGCTTTTGCTTGTCTGGGAAACTCTTTATATGGCCATCGGTTCTAAATGACAGCTTTGCAGGATAGAGTAATCTTGGTTGTAGGTTCTTGCTTTTCATCACTCTGAATATTTCTTGCCACTCCCTTCTGGCCTGCAAAGTTTCTTTTGAGAAATCAGCTGACAGTCTTATGGGAACTCCCTTGTAGGTAACTAACTGCTTTTCTCTTGCTGCTTTTAAGATTCTCTCTTTGTCTTGAACCTTTTGCATTTTGATGATGATGTGTCTTGGTGTGGGCCTCTTGAGGTTCATCTTGTTTGGGACTCCCTGTGCTTCCTGGACTTGTATGTCTGTTTCCTTCACCAAGTTAGGGAAGTTTTCTGCCATTATAGTTTCAAATAGGTTTTCGATTTCTTGTTCTCTCTCTTCTCCTTCTGGCACCTCCAAGATGTGGATGTTGGCACGCTTGAAGTTGTCCCAGAGGCTCCTTACACTATCCTCATTTCTTTGGATTCTTTTTTCTTTTTGCTGTTCTGATTGGGTGTTGTTTGCTTCCTTATATTCCAAATCGAGAGTTTGCTTCTTGGATTTACCTACTCTACTATTGAATCTGTGTAAACTATTCTTTATTTCAGTTAGTGCCTCCTTCATTTCTGACTGGTCCTTTTTTATGCTCTTGAGGCCCTCTCTAAGTTCACTGAGGTTCTCACTAAGTCCATTGAGCATCCTTATAAGCAGTGTTTTGAACTCAGCATCTGTTAGGTTGCTTAACTCCATTTCACTTAGTTCTTTTCCTGGAGTTTTGTTCTGTTCTTTCATTTGGGACCTGTTTCTTTGTCTCCTCATTTTAGCTGCCTCCCTGTATTTGTTTCTATGTATTACTTAGCGAGAGGTTTGGGGCTAGCTGAGACCAGATGCTGCTTGATTGAAAGAATTTAGGAAAAGCTAAAGCAGGATCCAAGACAGGCCAATCCTATGGTAAAGCAACTGGCAACAGCTTGGGTGGGCCTGGAAGTTGGGTGGGGCGGGGCCTCAGGGAATCACCAGGGCGGGGCAAACAGTGTGAGCCAGGTTGCTGGAGTCCCAGATATGGCGGCATCTGCCAGCCCAGGGAAGGGCTCACCAAAGGAACAAAAGCTTCTGATAGCACGTCTGTCCAGGAGAAAGCTGTCTCTCCAGCCCTCGCTCCAATGCCAAACAGCTCAGTTCTTCCCCATCTGACTCTGGTGCCTTTCAAGCTGCCTCCCCCATACTGGAGCCTGGAGGGTGGGAGTCCGAGTAAGTCCGTGCGCGGGCCCTTTAAGAGGAGTTGCCAGGGGCTCCAGCCGCCTTAGCCTCAGTTCCCGCTGGTTTTTCCAGCCAGAAGTTATGGGGACTTCTCTTCCTGGCACTGGAACCCTGAGCTGGGCGCCTGGTGTGGGACGGGGACCCCTCAGTCCTCAGGGAGGACCTTCCCAGCCGAGGTATCCTCCTAATTTTTATCCGCCACACACGGGTGTGGAACCAGCCCGTCGCGCCTCCGCCCCTCCTACCAGTCTCGATGTGGCTGCTTCTTTAATTTCGTAGTTGTAGGACTTCCATTCAGCTTGATTTCAGGTGGTTTTGAATGATGGTTGTTCTGTAGTTTAGTTGTAACTTTGCTGTGGTTGTGGGAGGATGCGATACCGCGTTTACCTACGCTGCCATCTTGACCGGAAGTCTCCCAAAGAGTGAGTTTTACAGTGGGTAAAAAATAAATTTAAAATACATTTCACAGACCAAAAGAGATAGAAGTGTAATACATTTTAACATTTCATGTTAATAAATGATGAATCAAATGCCTTTTAAAATGAACTCTTACTTTATTAATTATAACTGTGTGTTTATATATATTTGAAAAAGGAATAAATATATACACTTTCATGTGCTGTATGTATGTGGATATGTGTATATGCATGTAGACGTGCATGTACATATGTCTGTACACATGCACATATATATTTTATACATGTGATATCACACACAACATTTATTCAGTCTTCAGATGCTTAGTGTCTAATAAATTAGTACACCTGTTATATCAAGTCCAAGGCCCTCTAATGCCATGAAGCCAGCAGATTGGGAACATTTGTTCTAAGGGATGTATAATGAATGACCATTTTTTCAAGAATTCTGTTGTTTATATTTATTGATATTTGCTTAAATAAGAGCACATTTTAACTTTCCTACTCTCAAAATAACTAACATAATTACTATGTTAGGAAGCAGTTTTGTTTTTTTAATCCTCACCTGAGGATATTTTTCTATTTATCTTCAGATAGAGTGGGAGGGAGGGGGAAAGAGAGAAACATCAACATGAGAGAGACACATCGATTGATTGCCTCCTGCACAACTCCGACCAGGGCCGGGGATGAATCGCAACCGACGTATGTGCCCTTAACCAGAATCGAACCCACGACTCACTGTTCCTTGCTTTAACCACTGAGCAAAACTGGCCAGGACAGGAAGCAGTTTTAAACTTGCTGTTTTGTCTCATGGTGGAATGACAGACCCATGAAGAGCTGACACTTTGACTCCTCTCTGTCCAACACAAACACCTAGGTTTCTTAATTTAGCTCGTGGTGGGGACAGAGGAACTCCAGAAAGAGCACATATCCAGGGTATTGAAACTAACCCTTTGGAGCTTTCCCTTGTGTCTGGGCCTTGGCCTCCATGAAGCTCGTGGTTCACAGCCTTCCTTTTCCAGGGCTCTTGGCTCAGATGTTCCATTATTTTTTCATGTTTCTCAATGTGTTTCTATCGGCACAGTGGTCTGTGAATTGGTCTATTAAATTAATATAGTATATTTTACTTTATTTTCTGAGCAGAGTGTGGGTGTGGATAGGCAGATATGTCAGTTGGGTTTTAAAAATAAAGTCATTCTACCTCATCTTCTCCCTAAAAAAGTATATGGTTTGTTATGTCCACAGCATGGTTTCAGAGGGTAACTATTTAGTACCAAAGTAATGGCATGGCTCTGGATTACAAGTGTTTGGGTAAGGAGGTAATGACTAAGGCTCTCCATGTATAAAGTGGAACCCCTTACTCTGTTGTTGGAGCAAGGTCTAACACTAATGTCAGATTTTACTGTGTGAACTTGCATTAAACAGCATATAATTTGATTCTGGTATGTCTGATTTTGATTCCCATAATACAGGGCTAATAATTATACTGCAGTTTTTCTGTACTTGTTAAAATTCAGAACTCTGTCTTTCACTAGCAGCATTAATAAGTTTAATGAATGGAGAAGGCTTTAGTTTAAGACAAATAAATGATGAGTTAACATAATATTCTAAATAGGACCATAACAAGGAATGAACATCTTGTTGTGAACATTATCTTTTATAGACAGCTTCAACAAAAAGGAGGTCATTCTTGAAAAAGACTGGAATCTGCCACCTTGCCAGATTTCAGCTAAACCAAACTATTAAGTTGAAGAAGTTATACATCAGTGGAAAATTTATTTTACTGACAACCTTTTCCCCCCCTTAAAGCGAGAACTTTCCCCTCCCACTTTATAACCCCTCCCTCCCTACTCCACCCCAATCTTTCAAAAGTATGATGTAAGATTGGATTGTTTTGTGCCAAGTTTTCATCCTGGAACAGATTTTTATAGCCATGTTTCCCTGAGAAAAGGAGTTTATGACCAAAGGGTGATAACACTTTCATGTTTCCATGTTCTCCTCTGACCTAGTATGTTTTTTCCAACTTCAACTTTTTCGGAGTTTAACATAACCAATCTAATGTGTGTGTTAAAGCCAAAGAAAATTATTTTGAAAGCTTTTAAGGATTCGTTAACTATAATATCATATATGATTCCTTAAAAAACAGATAAGAGAGCATAGTATTATTTTTAAGTTTTAGATTTTTCTCTTAATATAATAAGGAAAGCCCTCAAAATATTTATTTGTAAATATTATTTGTTTTGGTTATTATTTCTAGTCTATTAGGCTTATTCATCAATGACTGGCTGTCCATTTATTTTTTGCAAACTGTTTCTTAAAAATACTGATAAACTTGGTCCTGTTTGGTCTCAGTAAGTGGAGAATTTAGTGTTAAGAGTCCAAATGGTAGAAATAACTGAAATGGTCATCAGTAGGGAAATTACTTAAAATACCTTGGCATAGAATGAAGCAGTAAACAACTAGGTAATTTCTCTCTACTCACACGGAAAGATTTCTGAGTTGAAGAAAAAGAGCAAATATCGAAAAAATGAGCAGAATCATACATTTTTATGTTAAAAAATTAAACATCAAAACCATAGTATATATTTTCTACAAAGGAGTATGTATATATGTGGGTGTGTACGTGTATACTGGATACCAATAATAGCTATCACTTAATGAGTACATACGTCACGTTTTAAGTGCTCTATACCCATTAACTCATTCAGTCCTCACAACAGCCCTGTAAGATTAGTTACTACTCGTGTCCCCATTTTATAGATGAACTGAAATTCAGAGAGGGTCAGACACTTGCTTGAGTTATATGCCTAGCAAGTGGTGGTACCACCATTTGAATCTAGGCCGTTTGACTCTAACAGGATTGAGGGTAGAGATCAAAGGGAACTTGAACCTGTTGGTAATGTTTTAATTTTTTTTTCAGGGTGGATCTAGGCATTTTTATTATGAAATTAAAATTAATTTGAAAAGAAACAGATTGAAATAAACTTACTGTATGTTTGATGACTTACATAGTTTTTTGGTGGAACCTCTTTATTGTATTTAATAAATGCTATCTTTGTGGAGCTTCAAACATTTGGTAATTGAAGTACTATGCTGTGATCCCTTTAATCTACTACAAGGTTTCTTATTCTTGGTGCTATTGACATTTGGGGGTGGATAATTCTTTTGGGGGGGCTTTCCTGTTCCTTTAAAGATATTTAGCAGCATCCTCTATACACTAGTCATGACAATCAACAATGTCTATAGTGTCCACTGGGCAAAGGATGGCAGGGGATGCAAAATCATTCCCAGTTGAGAACCACCCATTTACTATCACTGTCCTTTAGGAACCTTTAAGAGCTTATTTGTACCTGTGCTAAGTTTTAGAAATATCTTTCATTCACCTCATTGAACTGTTTTCCGTTAGTATCCATAAAGGTTGTCATGCCTAGATCATGCACAGCAATTAGAAATTGAAATAAAATCTTGGACCCTTCACTACTCTCCAGTTATTACCCTATTCCCGTCTTACCCCATCTCAAAGCCGCCAGTATTTACACATGCCAAGTGTGCTGGACAGCCAGTTCACTTTCAGTCTCTTCAACTCACTCACTGTCTACTTCCTCTCCTCCCTGACTCTCAGGAAGGAAGTCCACAGCTCTGTACTTGGTACATATTTAAAGTGTGTTTCTCCATTTGTATCTTTGATCTTTTTCCTACTTTCCATTCCACAGACAAGTATGTCCTAGTCCTCAGTTTCCTTACAGACTGTTGATCTGAGCAGTTTTGCATATTTACATTTTTGGGCTGATTTTTATAGCCTTTTTGGAAGGTCCCCCAACATTTTAGTTCCAGAGACTAACATCTCCCAAAGATCAACAGGGCACAAAGCCCAATTCTGCCTTTTGCCCCAGTTCTCAATCCTTGGGGGATAAATGCAGTTCAGCCAGAAGTAGAATCTTCACCTCCGCTCCCAACAACCACTTCACCCTCTGTTCTGCCCCTCTACCCCTCCCATTGTGATCAAGTTGTTAGTGAGATGACACAGAGGCGGGCACTGGTTACAGAGCCCCGCTTTGCAATAGGACAGAGTTGGGATTGAGGCCTGACTGCCACTCTCTGGTTACGTGAGCGAGGGTAAATCACTTAACCTCTATAACTCAGTTTCTTCATCTATCATTTCCGTAGAGTTTTTGTCAGGATTGAATGAGAGAATATGTATAAAATGTTTGTTTTACCATAGTGCCTGGCACATCATAAACACTCAATACATGGTAAGTTGCTGTTATTATTACTGTCATCTCAATCAACATCTGCATCACCTTCTTCTGCTCTTGAAATGTTCAGGGACCCAATTTTTGAAAATTCCACTCCAGAGGCACAGAACTAACTACCAAAGGTCAACAACGAGTATGTAGCAGCAACGGGATTCAAACCCAGATCCATTATCTTCCAAAGCCTTTGCTGTTACATGCTACCTAATGCTTCCCTGAAGGGCGGGCACAGACCACTGAGGGCGGTGCTCTGCTTCCAAGTGTGGTCCTCAGAACGCCTGCTTCAGTATGAGCTTGGGGTTTGGCTAAAACTGGATTCCTGAGGCCACAGACACATTCTGAATCTAAGGGCTGGTGGTGGATTTGGGAATCTGTGCTTTAACACGTACCTGGTGATTCTTATGCTCACTAAAGTTTTGAGAGTCACAGGTCATTGTAATGTGATAGGGTTTACAGAGAGAATTGGACAGAACTGAAACAAAGGGGAGGGGAAAGATGAAGGGCAGATGAGAAGAACTAAGAGTATGCCTTACATATGCTTATGTCTTTAAATACATACAGTTCTTGCTTTATCTTGACATTTTCAATCTGGACCCTTATATTTTTCAGTTAATTTGGTCCAACCTTTCCCTTGTTGGAATCCTAGCTTTCTACACCACCTCTCCCTTCCTGACTTTCACAGCCTTTACAAGTTGTGTTTTCAGCCCCCTTTTTTTGTTGTTGTTGTTAGTCCTCACCCAAGGATATTTTTCCATTGATTTTTCGATAGAGTGGAAAGGAGGGAGGGGGAGAGAGAGAGAGAGAAACAGTAATGTGAGAGAGACACATCGATTGGTTGCCTCCCGCACGATCCTGACCAGGGCTGGAGATTGAACCTGCAACCCTTGGGTCCGCAGGCTGACACTCTAAATGCTGAGCCAAACCAGCCAGAGCTCTGCCTACTTTTTAATGACACTCATCCCTCCTAAGGCCCACAGGAAAATGCACTATGTCTGAAATCTGAAGTTGTCACCCTGATTTTAGGGCATTCTGTCATTCTTTTTCTTCTCATTCACTGCTTTGCCTTAGCCTACTATTTTTTTTTTTTTTTTTTTTTTTTTTTTACATATAGTTTATATACTATACAGGTCATCTATAATGTATATAATTCAGTGTTTGTGAGTGCATTCACAAAGCTATGCAACCATTACTCCCTCCCTTTTTATCTTTTGTTTTTAAAGAAGAAGGGATAATGGCAAGAAATATATCAAAAATTGATAATTGTTTCCATTAGAAAATTCTTTTGGTAATGTGACACATTTTATCCTCATTTTGTTGTGTGGTACTGTCCTGTGCAGTACAGGACACCTAGCATCCTTGGCTCATGCCTGCTATATGAAGAACCCCTCAGTAATCGAGACCACTTATTCTGCCCCCATACATTTCCATGTGCCCCTGTGGGGGTGCTATCACCCCAACTGGGGAAGAAAGTGATAACTGCTTTTCCTTTGAGTTCCAGATTATAAACTGGACACCTTATTAGGTTGTTTATTTGAGAATCTTATTCCTGTTCTTAGAAGAGATTTCCAGGAATCCCAGAAGTACTTTCCTCATATTCTGTGGTTGTCCGCCTGTTTCAGATCAGGATCTTGTGTCTTGGAACATAGGATGCTGTGGCAGCAGTGTCACGCAGCTCACTGCTCTGGCACACTTCAGGTTTGACTCTCCCTTTCCCTGCTCTTCCCTGATACTGTGCCTTTTGAACCGGGCTCACCTTGAGTGCCACAATCAGGTTATCAGGACTGTTTTCAAGCTTACTAATTTTTTCAAGTGTGGGCAGCTCCCCCCTAATAAGTTGCATTTCAGATTGTATGTGTATGTTGATTGTTTGGACTCTGGGATATGTTTTGCCATGGAAACCATTCAGTACATAGTTAGGTTACCAAGGAAACTGGATGTACTGAAGGATTCCATCAAGTCATAGCGCCTGCCGTGTATGTCACCACATTTGGAGGGACAGAACCCAGCCCTTTTCCTTTTTCTTCAGTGGCTGTCAGTGTGCAGCCTGCCTTGTTGGGGGATGGCAGGGATCCAGCCAAGGCAGATGGGTCAGGCTCAGTTCACCCGGCAGAAGTCCATATACCAAGAGGCCCCCCACCAGGCATCTTCTCTGTACAAAGTACAGGGCGGGGCAGACAGCAGCTGAGCTATCGCTAGGCTCTGGATTAGTATTTGGAACAGTGCTAAGCAACTTGCCCCTCCTGCCCATGAAACTCACTCCACACCCCAGAGCCAGAGTGGAGCCAGAGAGAGCACAGATCTGATGGAGTACTTGCCTGTCTTTCTTATGTTACCAAGTGTCTTTGCAATAAAGGGCCGTCTCTGTATCTCTGTAAGTCATCTGTGTGGACCCTGTGTCGCCCAGAGAACCAACTAGCTGAAACTGGACATGGGGCCTGTCCACAAAAGCCTACTACCCTGCAATCTAGGTTCTTATATTAAGGAACTGAGAGAACACTGGGCCCAGTGTACTGTTCAAAGACAGCATTATTGTGTTTTTATATGCCTATCCCTTGGCATTCAGGTTATGGTCGACCTGCTAAGCACAGAGTATGTCGCCCTTCTGTGCTGATCCCTACGAATCTTCCCTTGGTGTGCTCCTAGCTAGGGTGCTGGTTTCTATCCTCCTGTCTTGTCATCACCCTTTGGGGCCTCCTTATTTTATTTCCTGTCTTTGTATGCTGGCCTGGTAACAGTCACCTAAGTTTATGTTTATATTGCACTTCCTACTGTAGAAGTGTGTTCTCCACTATTATCCTTGCAAGCCAGATAGGACAGGTATTGTCATCCCTGTTTTCGAGAGTTAAAATAAATATTTAAAGGACTTGACCAACTCTCACAACCTGTCCGGCAGGCTGGAGCCGGGACGCGGGGCTTCGGGCCGGCTTCTGGTGCTTCACACTGCAGCGCGCGCTGCCTGTCGCTGCTTCCTGTAGCTCTGCCTGTTCCTTCTGTTAGCTCTCTTCGGACTGACTTCGGTGTTGGACATCTCTAGCAGAGAGCTCCGCATTCCCCACTGGCTGCTCCAGTCAGCGTTCTTGGCACTTTGGCTGCGGCATCCCTCTTACTTCAGCAAATTGGTACCTTAGGACAGGCTCCTGCCATGGCATATTTATCATGAATTGGTACCTTTGCATATTTTACAGAGTGAAATGTGGTGTCATTTCATCAGAAGCATATATTATCTTTCATTTTATAGGGGAGGTTAACTAGTTAAATTACTTGTCTGAAATCTCAACAATCGCAACAGAAGAGGGGAGAAGGAACTAAATTATTTGAGGAGCCTATATGAACCAGACACTGTACTAGGTGCTTGAAATATATGATCTTATTTCATCCTTGCAAAAATCCTATGCTTTATATTTTATAGGTGAAGAAACGGTCATTCAGACAAGCTGAGTGACTTACATGCAAGTAAAAGGCAGAAGGAATATTAAAATCTAGCTTTCTCTGATTCCAAGGCTCATAGTCTATCTACTGTCCTGCACACCTTCCTCTTGTGCAAAGAGCGCCATATTCAGGGCTTACAGTAACAAATGAAAGAATGCCTTGGACACATGGTGATGCAGTGGGGAAGGAGGAAAGCTGGAGGATAGCCATTTCTTTTTCCTGAGAGCCACCAGCAAGGAGCTAATTCACTTTCTCTTTCCTCTAAAGATCATGCATCTATTGACAAACTCTCTGATGTAAGTTTGAACTTGAACTTAATTGAACTAAGGTAAACTGAGAGCAATCTGTGTTTTAGTGGCTGTTAAGGGAGGGCCTGTTCATAGACATCATCAAGCTTCTTGGAAAGGCAGTGGGACCAGGGAAAGAGGACCAGTCCAGAAGGCAGAAGTACTATGTTTCGGCCTGGTTTCTCAAGCCATGGGACCTTGGGTTGGTAAGTCATCTCATGTCTCTGGCTTCCAGTCCCCCCCACCTGTAAAACATGGGAACTGAATGACCCTCCCAGCAACTGCAGTTTTATTGTTACCCACAGAAAATTTTTTATCATGTTAGCAGGGGAAGAATCTAGAAAACAACATCGTGAGAATGATGGAAAATGTCTTGCTACTTAATGACCTTGCCACATAAGAGATTGTGAAAGGGAACCTAATGTTAACAGCTCCTAGAGGTCTGACTCTTCTAAAGAAAATAGAGGGCCACAGGAGGTCATGTTCTAATCAGGCTTGTGGGTAAAACAGTCCTTGATTAATGAATGATTGGTGAATAGTGCTGAGGGTCTTTAAAGGCACCTATGAGTTGTGGTCTTGCTTTGTTGGATCTAAAGTAAACATGTGTGAGGTTTTGGAATTTCTCGTGGACACTGACACCAGGTGACTGGTGCCTCATTTGTGCCCAGGTGCTCCAGGCTGCTCCTGCGGCAGGGAAGGGCTCCAGTGCAGTCAGATTTTCTCCCTTAAGTCTTAAATAGTGAGCTAAAACCAACAACCAACTACTCATACTTACAGAATAAATACGAGAAAAACGATAATTAGAGCCAGATAGTTCAAAATACGTTGAAACAATTTGGTCTCTCCCTTAGGAGCCTACAGTTTTTAACATTTGTGACTTGATCTGACTCAGGATTTCCCTAAGTAGAAAATTCAGTTTGCATCTTTCCTGGAAGAGGAGAGCTTCCAGGCCTTGGTTGGAACATTAGACCCCTTTTGGTGTCAGGGGTCTTCACACAGATTTTCGTCACTTCCATGGGCACTGAACACCTCACCAGAGAGTAGGCAGGTTGGCCTGGTGTGACCACCAAATTCTTTACATAGCACTGTAAATAAGTGATAAACCTAATCCTACCAGAGATTTTATTTTCAAAGAATGATTTTGGAAGGCATAATCCAAATGCATCTGTCATGTTAGAATATGTAAGAATAAGCTTTCTGATTAGGTATGTTTTCCCAAGTTATTTTAACTATAACAAACTGCCCACTGCATCACTCCTCTGCGTGCTCAAAAGATCCACACTTAACATTTAGCAGCCTACCTCTTAAAGGTTTAAAACTCATGTTTTTAACAATTTAGAATGAAGATCCATGGACCCCTAAAGGCTTAGACCCCAGCCCCTCTGCCCTGGCACCTCAAAACTGCCAAGTCATATGCCCCAGGACATTGGAACTTTCTTGCCACCTTTCAAATGCTTCCCTGAGTGGACCTTTCAGGACACTTTCCCCTCCCCCTCCCCTGGCACATTGGACACTTCTTGGCTCTGGCCATTGGCCTCCATACCAACTTTGATTTCCCTCTAGGCCTGTCCTTCCCCAGGGAAGAGGTCCCTCAACTCAGGGGATCTTCCCCCTTCTCCAAGTCTAGCCTGGGCTTTTTTAAATTTTGGTATGGGGAGGGAGCATTGCAGGAACTAGGAGGCTTCATCTTCTATACTAGTGGTTCTCAACCTTGCTAATGCCGCGACCCTTTAATACAGTTCCTCATGTTGTATGTGGGCGTATCTGCATGTGGGCGGGCCCACCTGGAGACCAATAGAGGAGCGGTGTCTCAGTTCCTAGACTATCGGAAATATGTGTTTTCCAGTGGTCTTAGGTGACCCCTGTGAAAGGGTTGTTCAACCCCCAAAGGGGTTGCGACCCACAGGTTGAGAACCGCTGTTCTATACAGTAAAGGCGTCTGGGGCCAGTGGTTGGGAAGGCAGCAACAGGGGCAGGGGAAGAATTGGAGAGAACCAGCCATTGGAGAGAGCCAGGATGAATGAGCTGCTCACCCACTCTGAAATCATGCTATTACACCAACAGAAAGATCGGTATTTGGGTTTATAAAAATAGTATAATATCAGTATACCAAAAACCTGTGTTGTAATCTCTAGTAAGTTTCTCTTGCTAGGGTAAGGAAGGGAAGGCTTCACGGAAGAGGTGTGATTTGAGCAGTCTTAAAGGACAGTCACCACTACTAGGACTTGAGCTCTAACTATGGACCTAGTTGATTTGGCTACACCAAGAGTTTTAGGTAAAGTTTATATGCTATTTACTCCTTGCCAGTAGTGTGGTTTGTATTTAGTTGTTGGAGGCTGGGAGTGTGTCCTGAAGAGCCATTCTCTGCTTTATTCAGCTACATCTCTTCCACCTCTACTTGTCTTTGTAATAAAACTTGAGCAGTTTTGTGTGTTATTCTTAGTGGTTAACACTTTGATACATTAACACCTCATAACATTTCACTTGGAGTTGTTGTTTTTCTCCCCCATGACTTTAGCATTTAAGAATGTAGAATGTAAAGACACATTAGGATTTTGGATCCTGTTTCTTGGATGCTCCCCTTTACAGAAGCTTATTCACAAATGGTTTCTTTCCTCATACTTTTTCTTTTAATGGACATTCAATCGCCGTTGTTTGTCACACCTGTTCTCTTAGCTGCTAGTTGGTACATTTAAATACGAAGTATATAACAATCACTTTTACTATCTAAAAGGCTTTTTTTTTTTTGGTTGACTTTAGAATGAGTAGTCTAAATCCTAGCCACTTAAGTTGCTGTTTAATTGAAACTATGTTTCAGTTTGTATTGCAGTCTTTGAGACTTCTCAATCTTTGTTAAATGTGTTGATGGCTTTATTTGGGGGCTTTCTGGAACCCCAAAGCAGTGCTTCTCAAAAGTATGGTCAGCATCACCTGCACCAGCCTTGGTACATAATAGTAGATTCCTTGAATCCATTCTATACCCACAAGTCAGAATTTTGAGTGCTTATAAATCTGGGCTTTTAAAAGCTTCATAGGTGGTTGTATGTACATAAAGTTTGAGAACCTCTGCTTTGAAGTTGGCTCAGCACTATTTATTTGGGATTTATTACCTAATTTTTTCTAGGACATACATGATTGAGTGTTGGCCTTCCTTTGGTCTTTCTTTGATTTGAATCCTGTGAAGAATGCTCCTCAGATGAGTTGGGTCATACTTTCCCTGGTATCAAGAGCGTTTCAGAGAAGATTGGACTCCAACAATATTATCAAAGCCCAAGTCATTGGATCCTCTTAGACCTGGTGTGTGTGGTACTTTGGAGGTAGACAGGGGCACCAAACCTATACATAGTGCTTGGAAATCACCTCCCTGGGTCATAGAGGACTGCTTAGTGCATTAGACATTAAACTGCAGCTAGTCTGAGCTCTGGAGCCTTATAATAATAGTAATTAACATAATGATACTTTGTATTTCTCAAGTGTCTTTACACTGAAAGCCTTAAAGTGCCTTATTAAACATAGTATGCAACACCCTGGCAAGAGAGGTCAGTGTTAAGTTCCTCATTTTATAGATTTAAAACCTGAAGCTGAAGACGAAAGTTTAGCTTAGACACTTCTCTTGGATAGTGACACCTTCAACTTGGAGAAATGGGACTATTTCAAAGGAAACATTTGTGATTTTTTTAGGGGATGGGGGAGTGGTGGTGGTAGAGTGGTAGCTATTTTGGCATTTCAGGGTATATCCTGAGTGAAAACAACCATTTTTGGTTACTTTACCTAATACCTTTAATGACTAGAGAAGTTTAGCTAGAAAGCACCAACATTTTTCTTATTAGCATTTCCGTGCTACAAATCCCATATTCCTTCTGGCTTCTTCATCTGCCTTGCCTTTCCCTGGCCTTCTTTATTTTTTAATCATTTGTAAAGTCAGAGAATGTTCAGAAAAAAGAAGAACCTAGAAAGGACCTTAAACATAATGCCATCAGCCCCCTTTGTTTTACAGAACAAGATACTTGAGACTTGAAAAGGTTAAGTAGAAGACTCACCAAAATGGCCTAGAAACTTTGGGTATGAGAGATAAGAAGTCACTCTCTTAGCAAATTTCATTTATGCCAGCGGTTCTCAGCCTGTGGGTCGCGACCTCTTTGGGGGTTGAACGACCCTTTCACAGGGGTCACCTAAGACATAACAGTAGCAAAATTATAGTTATGAAGTAGCAATGAAAATAATTTTACGGTTGGGGGTCACCACAACATGAGGAACTGTATTAAAGGGTCGCGGCATTAGGAAGGTGGAGAACCACTGATTTATGCAAAATAGTGTAATCAGCTGTGGTCACCATGTTATATATATTAGATCCTCCGAGTGTACTCATCTTGTAGCATGTTTGTATCCTTTTCCCAGCTCATACCTGTTTCCCCCACCCTTCAGCCCCTGGTAACCACTTTTCTAGTGTTCCTATGAGTTATTTTATTTGTGTTTTATTATATATCTTTTCTCACATGGGTTGGAGTATGTATTAAATGAATACAGTTTAGAGTTTAGAATCAGTTCAAGTCTTTCAGAGACCCTGTCACCATTTTTTCTTCCCGTTTTTCTTTCTTTCACCTCAACTTTCGATCTTATGGTATTTCCTTGCTATTACTACCTTAAATTTTCTCCCATTTGCTTTTTATGTATTCTTTCTATCATCTCCCTTCTCTTTCTTTTGCTTGTATGAATTAATACTATCACAACATAAACATCCCAGAAAAATAAAATTGAATAAGTTTTTTTTAAATCCTGAAGATCAACACTTTAGAAAAAAGCAGATTTAATTAAAGGATAAAGAAAAATTAAAAAGTACTGGGAGACTTATGGAATATTTGAGTTTGGTTTTTTAAGCACTTCAGCAGCTGTGGAAATAGCTAATTCTTTATTATCACAATCTTCAGCTTCCGTTTGCTCAGCTGCTGGTGTAGGCATAACTAGCATTGCTCGTGTGGGTGATTTATAGTGACTTTTGCCTTACAAATAAAATGAACAGTTCCTAACATAACAGGTTAAGAGTTTGAAGAGAAAAGAATAGGAAATTTATTCATTTATTCATCAAGTAATTGATAGATAGAGAGGGATCATCTCCTTATAGAGTATACTGTATTTTAATGCAAGCTGATGAGAATCCTGGTGATTAATGCAACATTGTCCTTCGTCTTTGTGCTAAGATGGCTGAGCTAAAGGTACTCAGTAAATGTAAAAGTGCTTGGGGGAAAATGGAAAGGGTCATACAAAATCCTTGTATTAGTGATTTCTTATTCAAAACAGCTCAGTTCTATAAATATTTATTGGCAATATAAAAAACAAATATTTGTGTACTAAGGACCAGGTGCTGGAAATACTGAACTATAGGGGAAAGGTAGAAACAGTGAGAGAACCTAGTACTGAATATTCATTCTTCCCTGTGGGGAAGAAAAAAGTACAGTAGAGGGACAGAAACACTAACCACGTAGTTCCCCATACTAACCACCAGGTGGGGCTGTCAGCCACAGGCAGCTCAGTTGCTGTTCATCTGGTTTCCTGTTGGATAGTAGGGGGTGGAAGAAGTGTGAAACTAATTGTTGTATATATGGGTAATTCATAACGCAGGGTACCTGTATGTTAGGCAGAATATTTACCTATATTCTCTAGGTCACTGTACTGTCGTTACCCCTTCTATCTGAGAAGAAAATTAATTTGATTAGATGTGTTTATGAAATAATGGTAGTTCTTATTAGCTTTCTTATGCTTAAAATTTTATTTTGGAGTAAGTATAGATATATTTTTCTGAGTATATATACCCAGAGTTAAGAGAAAGCATAAGAAAAGTTATTTCCTATTTTATCTGTCTATAATCTTGCCTTCCTGGTTAATTTCTACTCCTTCAAGATTCAGCTCAAATATCACCTCCCCTCCAAAACCTTTCTTGGCACCCTTTTACCAGACAAAGTTAAGAATGCTCTTTTCTACGCCTACAAGGCTGTTTATTCTCTATAGTTCTTATCTCATTGAATCATTATTATTTTTTACCTCGCTATCGCTGCCACTAATCGGAAGAGTCTTGAAAACTATATATTATTTTTATTTCTTTACCCACTGGTGAGTATAAAACTGAGCACTCACAGAATAAGCAACTCTTAAATATTTGTCAATTATAGTTTTTCATAGACTATACATTATTAAGTTAGTAACTGAGCAGTCTTCCCCAGGATTATAAATAAAGCTATCAGGAGTCAGCTTACAAAATAAGTGATTTTAGAAGACTTTTAGAAAGTAGTATTTATCTTAACAGGGAAAGGGTTAGAGGATTAGTTCCAAGGACCATGCAGTGCATAAGGCTTATCTTATCTAACTTTATTAGGTCTACTCCCAGTACAGCAGGCATATGGAATTTTAAGACTTACTTGGAATTTTAAAACTTATTTGGAATTTTAAAACTTATTTGGAATTTTAACTTGGTGGCTTATTTGGAATACATTTACTTATTATTTTAATTGAAACAATATAGATCTTTTGTTTAAATGAAATTCAATAGTCTAGGGGTATCTTTGAGTAGTAGACCAAATTTGATTCTATATTATAAATTTTTAAGTGGAACTTAATGGGAAATATGATTCACTCCATTCAGTTCACTTGATAGAAATTATTTTCATAGCCACCTTTAAGGTGAATTATGTATTTCTCTTTAGAAAATAAATATATGGTCTATCATTTTTAGGCTTCTGTGAGAATGAAAATAGTAAACTCTTTAATTTAAAGAAAATTGAAAGACATATTTTTCCTTATAAGAATGACCTCCCAATTATTTCCCTGTGTATGGAAAATTTCCATTTCTCTAATCTTGACTGGAAAAGTTTCTCCAGAGCAATTTAGAAAACTAAAGAAAAGTGTTTCATCATCTTCAACAAACAGTACCAAGTGCCTGCTATGGGAAGGTCATATTCCTAGTCCCTTGGAAAAACCCCACTTATCCAAAGGTGAGACTCCTGGCAACCCCCTGGCAAAGAACCTTGATCCCCGGACTCAGAGAAAGGGAGTCTGTGTAGCTGAAGTACCCATTTTAAAAATGCACTCAGCTCTTTTGTTTTATGCTGACTTTGTGGTTAGCCTGTCTTCATACCCCTGGCATATGTGAAACAGCAGGTTAATGGTAGGCAGGCTGCTATGGTAGACATGCTTTGAGGACAGCCAAAAAAACAGCTATAAAGAGAAGAGAAAATCCAAAATACAATATATTAACTGACATCCCCAGTGACGGCTCTACATCATCAATAGAATTTGTACCAAAATTCATTAATTCTGTTTGGCAGATTCTTTAAGGACAATGAACTGTGGGATCAGACAGGCCTGGCTTCTGATCTCAAATATAATGATATAATCATGAATAATTTACCCAACTATTTAAGCTGAGCTTTTCTTCTGTGTCAGAAATATCATGAAAACAAACAAATGGAAAGATATCACAGATATGACAAGTATAAGTTGATCAGCAAAACACAAAATGTCTTTGTAAAAGGATAAAGAATAATGTCATTCAGTTTACAAAAGACAAAGTAAGGCAACTAATTAATATGGAATAATGTTTACCCTCACCTGATGATTGAAAATTTCAAAATAAAAACAACAAAATACTTGCATCAGGTCTAACTCAGCAGAACGGTAAAAGTTTACAAATAAATTCTAAATGAAGAAACTCACATAGGGAGAAAAGACAGATCCAAAGGAAAAACACAAATGACTGCTTGTATAACGCTCTCTTAGTAAAGCAGCCCCCACTTCATGCTTCACAGTGGCCCTAAAGCTATCAGTAGTAAAGTGGTTTCCAGTAAGGGACTCCTGGTCACCGTCTGGATCTCTGGTATCACTGACCCTAGAAACTGAGAGTTTCTAGGAGTGTGGTCTCTTAGGGTTAGCAATATTCATACCTATATTTCTACTCTCCATGTGTTGGACCTCTGCTCTCTGTCTCTTTCATTAATTGGAAGTCAAATTCTTAGTCTTTCAGCGTTATAAAAAGGCAGTATGACATCGCTTGAGACGCTACCCTTCTTCTTGATCCTACCTGTTAATGCAGCTTTTGCCTGCATTATTGTTATTATAGAATGATTTATAATTTGGATTTTTACAGAGGGATTGTGGGAGGTTTTTTGAGGTTTTTTTTAAATAGAAAAAATTGAAACTTGGCAGAGTAGGAAATTTTTGCTTATTCTCATTATTGCCTTTGTCCTTTCTTTCTCTGCTTCAAGTTATCAACAGTGGTTTAAGCTGTGCGACAGCCTCAGTTCTGCTTTAGAGTCCATGCCTGAAGATTTTACTGGTGTGGAAAGCAGGCTGGAGTATTAGCATCATCAACAAGATTCTCTTCACTTGAATGGCTGAGGATGAAAAACATTTGATCTGAAATTCCTACGTTCTGAGGGAATTGATCTATGTCAAAGCATTTCAGGAGTTTCTGTTTATTTGGTTTTTAAGAAAAAATGTATAGTCCATTCTTTCAACAAACATATTTGAGTGCCTTTCACATGCCAGGCACTGTGCTCACACTGTTCCAAGGTGTAGAATAAGGATGCAGAGTCCCAGCCCTCAATAAGAACACAGTCTACTGGGAGAAGCCAGCACACGGGTAACTGGCTGGAACGGTGTGATGAAGTCTCTGCTGGAGGGGTGCACACAGCCAGCCTGTACGCTGAATTCTGTCTGCATGAGGGTCAAGGATTCACAGAAGGGGTGCCTTCTGACCAGGATACTGAAGGAAGAATAACGTTTTTCCAGGAGGTGAAGGAGAGGGTGGACATTCCAGATAGCAGGGACAAGTGAACTAGAGGAAAGTGTGTGCCTGGCATTTTCAGGTGCTGTGAGTCGACCAGTATGGATGTTTAATCATGAGTGATCTGGCTGTAGCTCAGTCATGTGCCAGAATTTAGTTAGGTAAAGGGTAATGATCCAGAAGGGTTTCACATCCTCAAAAAAAAACCTCAGAAAATTCTTGGTGTTTAGTATGTTCTTTTTCTGCTGGGTCCTCTGCTCAGAGCTACTGTGTTTAGGCTGTAGCCAGTGCCCCTCCAGTCCCTCAGCCACCTAGCCAGCTGTGTGAACGTCTCTTCGAAGACACACTGTGGTGACAGCGTTTTCCCCATTCACTCAGCCGCAGTGTCGGGCTGCAGAGACAGCAGTTTGAAGGAGTGCACACCCATGCACGTACACATAATCACCACACGCAGTCACGTAAATATGCTTGTTGGTATTCTCTTTCATTATTCTTAATAAAAAGTTGAGCCCCCTGGAGGTACTTTCTAAATATATGCTAGCCTTTTTTGGGCATAAGCATCAGCATCTAGCACGTACAAATATTACATACACGTTTATCCAGAGAACTGAATTAAATGGACATGGAAAGGGATACAATAAAATGTTTTTTAGAAATAGAGTAGGTATGTGGGACATCGTAGTGAAATAGTGAGTGTGTGCTAATGAGCAGAGGATGTGATTTGGCGGGTGTTAGAAAGTGGTGCAGAGGAGAGTTTGGAAAGTACAGAAACTTGTGGTCTAAGAATTGTCAGTCTGGTACATGAAAGACTTCTACTATTCATGCTTTTTGTTCTTTTAATTTACTGTTACTTAGTCAAATTTCTGGAGACTACCGCAAAGTTAAAACTGTTAGGTGTGGTTCTCTGTGGATTTGTTAATGGTGGTTTATAACTGCGACGATCCCAAGTTTTCTAATTGTGAAAAGCCAGTTTTCCAATAGATTCCCCATAGAGGAAAGGCTTATAACTGAGGAATTATTTAAACCAGCCAGACATCTTCAGGGAATTATGGGTAGGCAGTTTTCTTTTTAAGTGGCTTATAAAGCATTTGAAAAGTGCCGTTGTAGAGCTAAGAGCACACGTCTAACCACTGTCCTTTTGGGGAAGGGACAGTAGTTGGCACATTCTTGTTTTGAGTTGCCTGAACCCCAGGGCTACTCTGTGACCCCTGGGGTTCTTGGGAGTGGCTCCTGGGTCTAGGTTGGTGCTGGAGGGAGCCAGTGATCCACTCAGGCTTGAGCAGCTTTCTAGTGCTAATGACTTGGGCATGGGGATGGGGACAAGAGTTGGGAGTAGGTGGAAAGCAGGTGTTTGATATGGATTAGGTAAAGATATGCCAATTTATTTTTCCCATTTTCAAAGAGTCTCTGAGTTAGTTCAATCTTCCAAAGTGTCTCAAAGGTCCCTCTTCATTTAATTCTGGAACTCCTTAGAACCCAAGCTCTCCTTCCACTTGTCAAGCAAGGGTTAGGCAGAGCTCTGTGGCAGATCTGTCCTGGATCTCATCCTGAAAGCCCTGAAGCAGTGCCGTGCCCTGTGTTCATAGTCTAAAAGGGAGCACTGTGGGTGTGTCCTTTTGGCACTTGTCCCCCTCCAGCTTGTTCTCTTGCAGTCAAAGAATCTTGCACAGCAGTTACTCAATGCCCAGCTGGCACAGCTGCAGCTGATTTACCCACTCATGTGTTGAGTGAGTTACTATTTCCATTTTGTAACTGGGGTAAACTGAGGAATGAGATCTTTAACTATTTGATTTAAAGCCATAAATATCAACTCTGATAGATCTAGGACCAGATATTCGGACATCCTATTGCTTGCTTTAAATTTTAAACATAGTTCGCTAGACTATACTATGTCCCGCACCCTTAATTAGCGAAAGTTTAAACGTTAGCTATTGCAACCATCTCTTCGGACAAGTTACTTATTCCTAAAATGAATACCAGTAATTTCAAATGAAACCTTTTGAATTCATGGTCACCTGACTAGGAGTTGCCATCATTTAAACAGAAATTACTTAGAAACTTGAAATGTACTTTTGCTTTTTTTATGCTCCCTCCAGTAGGTGTTTAGGCCAAGAAGAAAATAACCTCTTTGAGCTCTGAGTGCGTGACTCACATTCATGCCATAAAGGTAAAAGTCACCTGAAATGTATTCTACTCTTTGCAGGAGGAAATGTATTCTACTCTTGTGAGGCACAAGAACTTGCATGATGGTTAAAGTATAGACCCCAGAGTCAGGCAGACCTGTGTTTGAACCCAGCACTGACTAGCTGGGTGACATTGGACAAGTTCCTTGAACTCTGTGTGCATCAGTTTGTCACCCGTGAACTGGGCAGAAAGCTAGTTGTGAGGGTTCGTGGGTCTGAGTCGTGTAAAGCACGGAGAGTAGTGCCTGGCACACACCACCACACTCAGGAAGCGCCCGGTGGTGGGGAGCGCTCGCTGCTGGGCTTGCTCTGGGCCGGGCTCCTTACTTAGTGCTGTTGTGCACATTGCCTCCTTTCATTTCCCCACGACCAGCCAGGTAATCTCTTCCTTCCATGTTAGAACAGTGTGAGTTGAACATTTGAATTTTTAAGCATCTTGACTGAATATGACACTGCGTCGATGACATTTTGATAGCTGTCATTGCATGGTTTAGTTCCAGCATCTTTCAGCACATTCAGAAGCATCAACCTTTCCACGTTGGGGCTTCTCCAGCAGCAATTATAGCCACAAATGAAGAAAAGCTATACATGTCCCCATGAAATATCATTGAGATTTGTGTCACAGGCCTCTGGTGACAAATGCTAGATGTCAGCTGGTTTTTTTTTCCCCCTTCAGATAAAATTAAACTGGAATAACCATTCAATCTATAAGAATAAATTGTGGGTTTTTTCCAATCACAATTCTGTAGAAAATCAAGACCACTACCAAATGTCTTTATTTATAAACTTTTTTTATTGTGACTATGTGGACAGATAGAGTAGGGTGCCCACAGGAAGGGTGCTGGAATTGTGCTTTGGGGCCAGCATATGCGGCATTTCCCCTGGTGAAACCCTTGCTCTTCCCCACACGCCTCCCCGCCTGCAGCTACTCTGCTTTCTCTCTGACCTTCTGAATGTGAAGCTCTGAGTGCTGGTGCTTGTTCCAGCCAAGTCAGTAGGTGGACCGGAATACCGATGATCAGTTTTCTAACAGCCCCAACTGGCCACTCTCAAAATAATTCCGTTAAATGTGGCCTCTTCTGTTATATAGGGTGCCAGTAGCTGGCTATACCAGGAGGCTGTAGACATGTAGAAAGCTATATGTCTATTGGGGGGGGAAACATTTATCTGGACTTGAGACAGGTCACCGAAAATGTATGTCTGAAAAAAATCAAATATGACTTCGATGATCAGGACACCGTGGTTATCATGCTTTTACCTCCCTGTATAGATCACATGAGCCAGAAACAGAAGTCTGGGAAAGAAGCATGAGACCATCACCCCTGCCTGCTGTTTAATAAAATGCCAGATTTAGACATTAATGCCATTAGAATAATGAAAAATTGAGATTACTGGGCCTTAGAGAAAGGAAAGGAAAGGAAATTGGATGGCAGAGCAAGAGAACATTTTACCACAGCCAAAAAGAAAGACGAAGGGTGAGGCAAAGTCGGTCTCATCTTAACACAGTATACTACAAAGAGGGAAACTGTGAGAACTGGCTGGGCTGATGGGCTGGGTCAGAGGGCTCAGAAGTGGACCCACGTGGCCAGTACTCTAAGGTGAGATGATCTAGTGTCATGAGAAGGGGAATTAAGGCCACCCACTCTTGGACACTGCCCACTGAAAATTGCTAGATTGTTCCCGTCTAGCTTCATCTCTAGTTCCACAGCTACTCACCTCTACTTAGTTGGGGAGACAGAAACTAACAGGTGATACCGGAGATTGGAGAAGCATTTTCCCATGAAGAGCTCTTCTTAGCAGAAGCTCCTAGACTCAGTGACTGATTGCAATGGGCACATCTGGCACAAGGAAACACTCTTTTAACTTACTGTACTTACTATCCTGATAGCAAGGATCATAGGGATGGAAAACAGATGCTAATCCCTCTAACTGTGACGTGGCTGGTCACTTTGATGCAAGCAGTAAAAATACAGTGTTGGTGGAAACCTGTGCAAATAGAGCAAGGCAGTTCTGCATGTACGTACAGTTGGTATTTGCTCTCCCCTTCGATGTGGTTTTTGTCATGTCAAACACAAAGGAGTGAGAGTCTGCCCCCCCCACCCCACCCCGCAGAGCCCCAACTGAAGTTAGTGGAGTGAGGCCTGGCCTGGAGTGGGCCTCTTTCTGGGCCAGTGTCTGGGCTGTCTGAGCAGTGGAAGCACAAATATAAACCTCGGGCACATAAGGACACACACAGGCCACAGAGCCTGTCAGGGGCTCTGTCGTGTTCCGAATGAACAGATGTTTATCCCACAACATTTTTCTTCTTGGGGTTTGTCCAATGCACTTAAAAAAAAAAACTGTTTATACTAATTATTCCCTTTTGCTGCCTTTGCTTGTTTTGTTTTGCTCTTCTCTTTTTCCATACATTAAGAACTGTTCGTGTGAGGAAATTCTGCCCAGCTGCTTTCTGGAACAGACCCTTCCATAGCTTAAACCAAGAACCCTTTGTTCTTGGATCGGAGTGGAGCTCAAACTGCCTTGTCACGTGCATCTTGGTGTTTCTTCCCTGAAGTTTATAGACTTTTTAAAATCCATTTTCTTTTTATTCCAAAGATGATCAGCCTCCACAACTTTTCTTAAAGTAAATGACTCCAGACCCCTTCACTGTTTCGGGTTTTCTCCTGTGGTTTAGTTTTATCCAGCAGTCACTTATTACTAAGTTTGGTGAATACTATACCCCTGTACTCGGCATCAAAGAGAAATTAAACCCTTTTCTCGTTCATTGGTTTGTTTATTCTTTCAATTTATTTATTTCTTTCATTCAAGAAATATATTTTTTTTTAGCTCCTACTGTGTACCAGGTCTGCGCCAGGTGCAGAGGAATCAGTAATGAGCAAAAACAGACATGATCCTTGCCTTCAAGGAATGCCCAGTATGGTGGGGGAAAAGACATGTAAAGAGTTCATTGCAATTCAGGGTGATACATGTTATAGTAGGGTGTTCAAGATTCTTTGAGGAGTGGGGAGAGTATAATTAGCTCTGCGTCAAGCATAAAAAATAACTTCACAGAGTACCTGACATGTGAAAGTATCCTAGAGAGAGAGAACAGCATGTCCAGAGACAAGGAAGTAGGGAAGAGTACGTGTAGAAAAGGATAATTGGTTCACTGGGGTTGGTATCTAGGGTGCAAAAACAGGAGATACAGGAGATGAAGCTGGAAGAGGAGGATGGCAGCCAGGTTAAGGTCATTTTGCATGCCACATTTAAAAATCCAGAGTATGTCTTACAGAGCAGGGGGGTGGTGAAGACTCTTAACACAGAGAAAGTACGTACTCGGTGTTATGGGCTGATTGTGTTCCCCCAAAATTCGTATTTGAAGTCCTAACCCCCAGTTTGTCAGAATGTGACTGTATTTGGAAATGAGGTTTTTGAAGAGTTAATTAAGTTAAAATGAGGTCATTAGGGTGGGCCCTAATCCAATATGACTGGTGTCCTTAAAGAAAGGAAATCAGGACACAGACATATACAGAGGGAAAACCATGGGGAAACACAGGGAGAAGAAGGCCATCTATAATCCAAGGAGAGGCCTCAGAAAAAACAATTCTGTCAACACCTTGATCTTGGACTTATGGTCTCTAGAAGTGTGAGAAATAAAGATTTGTTGTTTAAGTCAGTAACTAGTGAAAAAGTTTCAAAGGGAATGTTTAAGTAGGTTAACAAAGGAAAACATTTTTAAGTATCCTTAAGGATTTCAGGGATATATTTATTTATAAGTAATCAATAGTTAATGACAGGTCATTTTTATCTGTTTGTTAAAGCAGTTTGCTAGGTCGCTTTGGTAGCCGACACTTTATTGGCTGAGGTTCAGCTACTCTATATGTTCCAAAGTAGTTAACCTATAGTACCTATAAAAGCAAGATAATAATAATGTTTAGATGCTAAGTGTTTTTCCTGAACTGGCTTATTTAATCTGCATTTCTACCCGTGAGGTGGGTACCATTAATATCTTCCTTATTACTGATGATGAAACAGAGGCTTAGAGAAGTTAATAATTTCCCAAGACCACACAGCTAGTAAATGTCAGAGCCAAATTCTTTTATTTATCTGAATAAATGAGGGTTTTCATGAATACTTGGAAAGACTTTCTTGGATCCCACCCAAGAGTTTTTGTTACAGGAACACTCAAAGAACCCAATGTAACGAACACACTTTGACCTAAAAGGTGCCCTGTGGTCTGGACTTTGGAGATACCTTTAAAGAAGATCCAGCGCAGAGCTGAACCATTATATCATAAAGGGCCAGAATTGCCTGTGTAGGAGGGATAAAATATATCCTTTCTGTCTTTGGCCAGTATAAAAGTTGTATCCTTTGTACCAAATTATTTAGCCAGAATCTGAATTCCTTGGAAGGCCATCGCTCCCAGGCTCGTGTATTATAATCAGAGTCCATTTGATATTTTATAAGCCATGGCCTGCTACTTCTGGCGGTATACATGTGACCTGGTGTGGTATCATGGAGGTTTGCCAGTCTGCTTTGTACACGCAATGCAGTGATCAGTCCTAGTGGCTGTGAATATTTGCCCTTTATTTATTCCAAATTCTCCTCACTTTTGAGGTTTTGAAAAGTGGGGGCACGCAAAAATGAAATGGTTTATGGCCCAAGGTCCTTATTACCTTTTTTGTCCAATGTACTCTTGAAAGTTATCATATTTATGATTCTCAGAGGACAAGAAGCTTAGTTCTGAGCAAGTTTCTGGTCTCTGAAACTTGTATCTTAAATGGATTAGCATCCTTTTTTTTTTTTTTTTTTCCCCTGGGTCTTATCAGGGCACAGATCTAGTAACTTCCCCTATGGTCCAGAGTAGTTGCTTTCACTTCTCCCCAAATCAGTAAATTAACCAAACTTTCAGAAATAAAGCGACACTATAGGTATGAGTTCAGGCTTATTACTCAGTCGTTTATTGGTTTGACACTAATGGCCTCTTTTATTCTTCTTCGTAGTGTGGTGGGGCTTCTGAGAAAACTGATGAAAAATTTAGCTGAGCTCCAATATGTGGGCTTTTTATCTTACTGCTCACATTGAAGACCTGGCTAACTGTACTTTATTATGGATTTATTTAAAACTTTACTTCTTTGTAAACCCCAGTAAGGATTGTGGGTCAGCATTTAAGAGCCCTTAAGCCATATATTGGAATTTTATTTTCAAGCTGTGGTAACAAAGTAAGCCTGAAACATGTTACTTTAATTATTGTTATAGGTAGGTGTGTTTGGTTAAGGGGGGAAAAACCACGTACATTTTAAAAGACATTTTTATTTTACAGTAAGTATGCCTGATATCGATGACATTGTTGCTTGGTACCCATTTTGGAAGACAACTTGGTGATATTTGTTAAACATTTTTTCAAGATACATGCCTATATTTCCAGGATTTCAGTATATTGATATAATTCTAACCTGGGTGGGGCCTTTGTAGCTTACAAGCATTTATTTACCTGTCTTTATATTCTTCACTACCTCTTCAAAGAAACAATCTAAATATACTGTAATAAGGGGTTAGATTAGTTTATTATGACATATCAGTATAACAGAATTCCATTAGCCATTTTATAAAATTATTAATGGCATGCAAATATATTTATAATACAGGGTATTCTAAAAGTCTTAGTTCAGTTTTAAGCTTTAATAACTTCAGAAGTATAAATGCTTCAGATGAAAAAAACATTATTTAAAAATTTTAATTATTTAAATTTCTCTTCTACTTATTTCATTTTGAATTTTGGGTAATTAAAATATTTTTCGAGTAACATTTATCAGAGGGACTGAAACAAAAAAATTTAAATTTATCTTTGAAATATTATAAGTAATGTATATTTTATAATCTTAAGCACCAACGTTATGAAACAGAAGATAAGTAGGGGTGATGATTTATTAAAGCAGACTTTTTAAACAATATGTGCAGTTTGACTCCAATTATGTAAAATAAATACACTTGCATGAATTGGAAATAAAAAAAGGAAGACTATATATCAGAATTAATAGTGGTTTTCTCTAGAGTAGTGGGATAATAAATTGTTTTAATTTTTCTCTGTGCTTTCCTGTTTTTCAAGTTTTCTACAATAAACATGCACTACTTTCTATTCAGAAAAATATTATTTGAATACTTCAAATAATAGAGCCAGTATTTTGACTTCTGATACCCAAAGTATCACAATTAATGTGTTTAAAAAGCTAGGAATATTAACTGTACCCACCAATTGCCATTAAAGTAATTACCTTAGATATTAATGATGAAAATATAGAACAATTAAAATGTAAGAAACATTACTTCCTACCATAGCTAAAAGCTCTGCCCCATCTTTACAGTTGGTTGATAGTATCACATTTTGAAAAAGTTATTTTTAGGTGTTTTGAACTGCAACAGAATCACCTGTCAAAGGGAGGTTAGAGGACTTATTATTATTATTGTTTTGTATTTTATGGTTCTAAGACATTAAATAAGTTCATAAGCATGAAAGAAAAGAATTTGACTTAACAAGAAATTAATTTCTCCCTCACATTTTAAAACATTTTAAAGAAAAATTAAACAGTATATCCATAAAAATATCTAAACATTTTAATTTTAAGTAAAGAAAATGATATAAAAGGATATCTAATACAAAGTATATTTCCTACAACCTCAGAGCCCCTAGACTTCCAGTTCCTGTCCCCAAAAATAGCTGCTTACAAATCTGTGTGTCCTTCACAAATATGCAAGTGTAGATGAATATCATTTCTGTCCCTTTTATGGCATCATACCACACACAGCATGCTACAGCCTTCTTTTTTTCTTCAATTAAAAGTGTATTGTAGAGATTGTTCCATTTTAAGCCAGATAGGTCCACTGAATGATTGTAAGGTGATTTATTTAACCAAGTCCTTGTTGAATGACATAGGTGCCATGCCCTCCCTCCCCCTTCAGTCTTTTGCTACTATAACTAACAATGAATATCTTTGTACATATGCTGAGGACTGTTATAACAATCACATCTGTTAAATGCTTAGAGATGGTGCTGAGATTCTCATATTTCTATTGTACTTGGTAGTTTTCAGAGCTTTTTCCATATATTACCTTATTTGCCTCATTTGGTTTGCTTTCAGAAATGGTTAGTTCTTCACTGCTGGAGGTGGTCGGCCATCAGGTGCATTTACAAGGTTGTTAGGGAGAGAGGGTCATCCATCTAAAGGTTGAGGGTGCCTTCTGACTAGGGAATGGAGAGGTGAGGCAGTCTATTCTTGATTTCCAGTCCAATAGGTCTTCCCATAATAAAATCTTTTTTTTTTTTTTTAGCAATTGGTGTTTTTTCTTACTAATAACAACTGAAGACAGGAAAGAAGGAGGGAAATCTGACTGTATTCTAATTGTTTTTTATGTTTAGTACCCTATGTATGTTTTTAATGGGATGATTGTGGTTGAGAATTTCATTTACCCCTTGGATATAATCGAGAGGGGTGGGGCTAAGACAGATTGAGAAATAGGATTTATAAAGGTTAAGAGAATTAGGAGGATGAAAACAAAGGCAAAGATTAACCATAAACTCCTTTAGTATACAGGTATTCAAGTAAAAAACAAAACAAAAAATTATTGAGGGACAGGATCCCTTGCTTTAGAGTAGAATGGTACCTTCCAGCCAATTTGTGAAGTACATTTCACTGAGGAGTTTTAATTTTCCCATTAATCTTCATAATATAATCAGAAATGTTATTTTCCATAGGACTGTGTTCTAAACCTTTGGGAAAGCCTATACACTCATTCATTCATTCATTCATTCATTCATTCATTCATTCAACAAATATTTATTGGGCACTTACTATGTATCAGGCATTGTTTTAGGCACTGAAGATACAGCAGTGAATAAGACAGACAACAATTCTATACCTCATGGAAATTATACTCTAGCTGGTGGAGACAGGCAACAAACTAAACTAGAAAAAATGAGAAAAATAAAACAGGGAAGAAGGAACAGGGTATGTGAGTGGGGTGAGGTTGCAAGATGAGGTTGTTATTTTGGATTGAGTGGTCAGGGAAAAGCCTCACTGAGAAAGTGACATTTGGGCAGAATGAAAGTACAAGAGTGAGCAATGCATATATCTGGGGGCAGAGTGCTACAAGGAGGAGAATCAGCAAGCACCAAGGCCCAGGGTGGGAGCTCACTGAGAGTGCTCAAGGATCAGCAAGGCTCCTATTGTGGCTGGAGCTGAGTGGGAGAGGAGGTGGCAGTGGGGAAGATGAATGATGTGATGCGACTATCATTTTAACTCTGACTACTGTCATGTGAATAGATTAAAG
Organism: Tadarida brasiliensis; assembly: GCA_030848825.1. Lineage (NCBI taxonomy): Eukaryota > Metazoa > Chordata > Mammalia > Chiroptera > Molossidae > Tadarida > Tadarida brasiliensis. Next base: position 61,649,441 of record CM061270.1, on the reverse strand, counting down.
GGACCGAGGTAGAAGCCAGGAGACTGGTTAAGAAGCTCCTGCAAGGTCGGGCTGGTGTGGCTCAGTGGTTGAGCGTCGACCCCATGCACCAAGAGGTCGCCGGTTCGATTCCTGGTCAGGACACATGCCCAGGTTGTGGACCCAATCCCCAGTGGGGGAACATGCAGGAGGCGGCCAATCGATGTTCTCTGTCATCGATGTTTCTCTCTCTCTCTCTCTCTCTCTCTCTCTCTCTCTCTCTCTCTCTCTCTCTCTCCCTTCCTCTTTCTCTAAAATCAATAAAGGAAAAAAAATTAAAAAAAAAAAAAAGAAGCTCCTGCAAGAATCTAGGTGAGGGGTGATGGTAGCTTTGAGCAGAGTGATGGCAGTAGAAGTGATGAGTGGCAGGTTTCTGAATATATTGAGGATTTGCTGATAGATAGATGTGGAGTGAGAGTGGAATTAGGGTACTTACAGGGTTTTTGTTTGGCTGGTTTTTATTGGTTCAGCTAGAAGAATGGGGTAGGCTTCTACTGAAATAAGAAACACTGGAGGTAAAGAAGAGGGAGGGCAGGATCCGGAATTAGGTTTTTAATGCATTAAGCTTGAAATGTCTATTAGCTCTCCAAGTGTCCATTAAGCAGTTGGATATGTGAATCTGGAGTTCAGGGGAAAGGTCTGGCCTGGAGATGTTTAGGAGTTGTTGGTAGGTAGGTGACATTTAAATTCTTAAAACTAGATGAGCTCATGTAGCAAGCAAGATTAAGATGGAAAAGAGAAGACCCAATTTGAACCCTGGAGCTCCAACATGAACTAGTCTGGGGCAAAGATGGATGTTTAATCAGGGGTCAGCAGACTTTTTCTGTAAGGGGCCATATAATAAATAGTTTATGCTTTGTGGGCCAACTATTCATCTCTGCCAGTGGAGTGAAACAGCAGCCATAGACAATATATAAACTAATAAACATGGCTGTGTCCAGTAAAACTTCACGAAAACAGGCAGCAAGCTGGATTTGGTCCATGAACCATAATATGTTGACCCTGCTACATCCCCGCACTTGTCTTTATGCCAAGACTTTTCCTTCTCTTCTTTCTTTCTTGGACTGTAGGACTTTCTTTTATTCCCGGGAATCCCTTTTGATTGGATAGCCATAGTGTGTAATAGAGCCAGGCTATCATGTTACACTTTATTAAATTGGTTTGGCCTGATCTAGCCAGAGAAGTCCTAATTTCAAGATTTACTTTAAGTGTGGTACCTTATTATTTTTTAATTCACTTAGATGAGGAGAATTACATGAAAATTACTAGAGATGTGAAGATGAGTAATCAGCAGAGGTCAGTTATAGACAAAGAGGCAAATTTGTAGCAGGAGAGATTTAGATTGCATAAAAGTAATAACTTTTTGATGGTAAAAGATTGTTAAATATTTTACCCAAGATAGTTCATGGGATAACTATTTAGAAAGGTGTTGGCTTCTCTTTGATTTTGATTTTTAAGGTTATTTCTACAATTTGGGGGGCAACTTGTGTGCATTTTATGGTTTGGGGACAAAGGGATAAATGCATGGCATTGAGTTCTCTTGATAGTGATTATCTGTTCACTTAGTAGTATGCATTTAAGGTAATGTATTATGTAATATGCATTTAGTCTTTCATGGCATGATAGGTCATTTCTTTTTAGCACCGAATAATAGTCCATTGTCTGGGTGTACCACAGTTTTTATCCATCTACCTATTGAAGGACATCTTGGATGTTTCCACGTGTTAGCAATTACGAATAAAGCTGCTATAAACATCTGTGTGCAGGTTTTTGTGTGGGCATGAGTGTTCAGCTCTTTTGGGTAAATACCAAGGAACACGATTACTGGGATGTGTGGTAACAGTGTTTAGCTTTATAAGAAACCACCAAACTGTCTTCCAAAGTGTCTGTACCATTTTGCATTGCCACCAGCAATGAATGGGAGTTCTTGTTGTGCCACATCATCAGCATTTGGGATTGTTAGTTTTCTAGATTTGTGGCATTCTAATAGGTGTGTAGTGATATCTCTTCTCTGATAACATATGATGTGGAACATCTTTTCATATGCTTATTTGCTATTTGCATATCTTCTTTGGTGAGGTGTTTATTAAAGTCTTTGGTCCATTTTTTATTTGAGTTGTTTGAGTAATTGTCTATTGATTAGTTAGTTGGTTGGTTTGGTGGGCAGGATTAGGAAAGTACTTCCAAAGATTTGTCACTGATATATAAAAGAACCTTGTAACCATCTAAAGAACTCTGAGTAATAGTAACAGAAGTTGAGTAGTAAAAGTTTACCAAAGGCAAAGATCAGGATTTTTTCCTTTTGAAAATAGAGACTGTTTATGCAGCTTTGTCTCATGTCATTTTTGAGAAATTAGTCCATTAAGATGGCTCTAACATAACTGAATTAATCATTCTGTAGTGCTTGCTAGGCAATAAATATGTGTATATGGACAGTATCTAGATAAACTGATGCTAATAATGAAGTTCCCAAGGACAGTGAAGACCATCTGGGTTGTTCTGGGCTTCTACTTTTGGCTTCATTATTTTAGGGCCTCAAACTATTCATTGATACTGGGAACCTAAGAACCTCTTCTGAACTGTTGGAGAAAGAATCATTGTAAACCTGCATTGTGGTGCATAACAGCTTCCTCGCTCCTTCATTTAGTTTTTTTGTTTTACCCACAGCTACAGGTTTTCTGGAGAAAGCCAGGTGTGGGTGTCCCCAGATGTTGTCTCAGATTCAAAGAGATTGTTTCCCCCAGAATCTCTCTCTCTTTGCTTTTTGCAGGGATGGGATGGAATGAATGGGATGAAAGGCAGTGTGTCAGAGCTGGTGACCATGTTCAGAGTAACATGGCCTGGTAAACGGTGGTGATGGGATTAGAATTATGGAGGGTCAGTGTCAGAGAGGATCTGGAGCGTCTGTATTGTTCAGTGTTCCCAGCTTTTAAACAGCAGACAATGTTGGGTGGGATCTGCTGTGGAGTTACTGCAAAGACTGCAAATTCCTATGTAAACCAATGTTGTTTTTAGACTAAATAAATAATGTCCAACATCTGCATACCATTACTTTAAACACTAGTGCAGACTCTGCTGTGATTAATAAATTGGAATTTTATTTCCAATGGTAACTGCATCAAAAGTATCTTTTTATCATTATATGTTTTCTAACTGCACAGATTCTTAGAGTATAACTGCTGTCATTTGATTAGTCTAAGGGAGGTTTTGATGTGTTAAAACATCCCTCACTCCTGAAAAGGCCGGGAAACAAATCTAGTCCAACCCTCCAGGCTAGGACACTGAAATCCAGAGGAGTTATGTGACTGCCTTAGCATTGGGGAGATTGTCAGTAATAAGGTAGAAACCACCAGATCCTGGTTCAGTTGGATCCGGAAGTGAGTGTTGTTTTTTTATCCTCACTTGAAGACATTTTTGTATTTATCTTCAGATAGAGCCGGATGGAGAGAGGGAGGAAGAGAGAGAGAGAAACATCGATGTGAGAGAGACACATCGACTGGTTGCCACCCACACGACCCCAACCGGGCCAGGGACAAACTGCAACTGAGGTACATGCCCTTAACGGGAACCCAACCTGGGACTCTCTGGTCTGCGGGCCGATGCTCTAACCGCTGAACCAAACTGGCCAGGGCGTGTTGTTTTTATTGTTTTTTTAAAGTTTGTCATTTATGGTTCCCATTAATCCAAATCATCCCTGGGATTCAGGAAAATTCACAAAATATTTTTCTTTCCTCAATATAAGTGAAGGTCATATAATAATGAGGCATGAAGTAAGCAAGCAATAACACATTGTGACAAGTGACGGTGCCTGAGTTTACTTTAGAAGGGACTGAACATTTCTCCAGCCCAGCAGCAGCCACCTTATTGTGGAGCCAGCCACTGGCTGAGACAGCATCCAAACAAGCCTGACAGGTGTTTGCTCCGTTATGATTCTTGCCCAGATTCTGCAGACACACTGTCAAACCAGCCACATAGCTTTTCATGTTACTTTTGGATAGAAGATGCAACACAAAAATAAAGTACCTTGATTTGTTTGTGAGAGCTGAGGGCAGATGCCATTTGTTAGCCAAATGATAGTGGTGTACAAAATGCATCTCCTTTTTATGTTTGTGTTTTTCTTTTTTTTAAGAAAGGATTTGTTTCTCTTGGGAAAGCCTAACATCAGAGTAACAACATAATTATTTGTTCACAAAGATGCACACATAACTCTTTCCTTTGTGTTCTCTTTTTAAAATCCTCACCCAAGGATATTTTTCTGTTTTTTTTTTTTTTAGATAGAGTGAGAGGGAGGATAGGAGGGAGAGAGAGAGAGAAACATAGATGTGAGAGAGACACATAAATTGGTTGCCTCCCCAAAACGGGGCTGGGGATTGAACTGAGGTACTGTTATAACCTGACGGCGAGATAACCAGAGACGCATGGCCGAATTGTAAAGGAGCACTTTATTTCATCGGCGGGCTGCGGAGGGCATAGTTTCCCCTCAGATCAACAGCCCCGATTCTTCTTACTGGTCCCATTTTAAAGACAGAAACTCCCTCCACCTTTTGCCCCCTCCCCCCAGGGAACCAGTACAATAGTGGGAGTGACAGAGACCACAGAAGTCAAAATTAGCATTATTTACCTACGGCCTAAGCACTTACAAGTACCTGCAAATACCTATGCTCAGGAAACTGCAAATGCCTCCCAACTCCTGGGGCAACTATAATCTTAGGTAAAATTCCTTTCTGTCTAGGGGTAATTAACCTATTATTGGAAGAATATCAAGGAATGTCTATTGGTGACAAAATGGAGTCTTTTAGTCGCCTTAACCAAGGGGCCTACATAAAATGGAATCTAGTTGCCTTAGCCTTGGAGCCCACAACAGTACATGCCCTTGAGTAGGAATCGAACCCAAGACTCTTTGATCCACGGGCTGACTCTCTAACCACTGAGCCAAACCGGCCAGGGCTCCTTTGTGTTCTTATTCACACAAAATTTAACTCCATATCTCTTGAGCAATAAACTTTGCATTTGGGTACAGGAGATGAGTGTACACTTGTTCAGCTGGATCAGCAATGCCTTTACTATTGTTAGCCTTCCTTTGCAAATGAGCTCAGTCTCTGGCTTACTGTGAACCTTAACCAAAGATCCAGGACCATGACTTGCGAAGATTACTTGGACTGCCTCTATTCAACACCCCCCAACCCCCAACAGTAGTTTTAAAAATCATGCAATAATCAGTGTGTAGTGCCTTACATATAGGAGATATTTCATATTAAATGAATCATTGGATGAAATGCACACACTACTTTGTGAGGTGGCTTTAAGTTAGTTATTTTCTTTAGCCTTTATCTTGATAATTTTATTTCTTGGTTCATAGTGAGATGGAAATCATTTATGCCTTCTGTTGTCCTGAAACTTTTGTGCTACTCATGTTTATCGAGGCCGAAAAGAATTTAAAAAGCTATTTAAATCACGAGAGACTATAATTCATTTAGATTGAGAAATGGGTCTTTGAATAGGTTAAAAAGAACATATAGGCAGGTGTATAAGATTCTTGCCAACTAAAAAGACCCACCCAGCTTAATGTTAATATAGCAAAACCTCATTTCTTATCAGAACATAATTATATTAGAACAAAACTCCAGAGATAAATTCATCTGCCTGCCAACAGAGCCATACACCTGAGCCCCAGGTGGGTGTTTGTGTTTGGGTCTGTTTCTAGGTGGAATGATCTCATGTTCTGCCCTGACTGGGAAATTGTGCAACCCTGATACACACCTGCGTTTTGATCTTTAGAATCTGTCGTGGTTACCTGTCAAGCCATTTTAAATAGCTTCATGGATGATCTAGAAAGCACGTCTGCCAGAAACATTGTTGGGCACGATTTTGGAACTGACTTGCACTCCTGAAATAGTAAACATTAGTTATGTTGAACATATATTAGGTCTCGGATTCCAGTCTTACACCTGAGACTTTTGTCTGAGTGCAGATCCGTGCACAAGTGATCCCGGGCAGGATCCCGGGGGAGTCTTCCCGGTTATCACGAGAGAAGAGCAGGGCAGGCCGCCGAGAGCGAAGCACGTGACCTGCGTCACTGCGTCTCTTCTCTTTTCAGTATTTATCTTAAGTGTTTGAAGGTTTTTTCCTCTTAAACATATCTTCTTCATGAAAGTTATTCTAAAATGTGACAGTTTAAAGTGCCTGCTGCCAAGAGAGTTGGTCTGAAGTGGATCATCCCCGATTTCTTTCTTCAAAAGCAGGCAAATCCCAAAGGTAGGATTTAATCTGGGAAATGATGAAGGGAGTGAAAGAGAGAGAGTTGAAGACAGGCTTCCTTATTTTAAAGACAGTGATTCGATGCAAATCTGATGCATTTCTATCTTGTCTGAAAATCCATGGTTAATTCCTACTTCAGTCTACCACCATATGAGAAAATGTTGACGTGGTAAGGTCTTAAAAAATTATTTATTTTACTTTATTTATTTTACTTTAACCTTTCTTTAACAGGTAATTTCAAAAATATACAAAAGTAGGATAGTATAATGAACCTCAGGTACCCATCACTCTACTTCTCTTATCTGTGGTCAGTCTTTCCCCACTTACTTCCCAGCCCCAGCCCCCTGCTGCCCACTGGAATTTTTTAAAACGAATCCAGAAATGTAAGAACTTTTGTCTTTATGGAGACATTTTAGAGGACATTACCGTTACTGTGACACACACCGAGAAAGCAAAAGGGACAAGATGCGAAGTATATTCTGAGGGAGAAGAGAGAGGGGGAGACGGAGGGGGAGGGAAAGGCAAGTCCAGTTGAAACAGGAGTGCGGAAGGGTGGTAGCCTAGCCTGTTATTCTGTACTATTTATTGTAGCATTGTGGATCAGAAGGAACTCAGCCTTTTTAATATTGGAGAAATAGGTTCTGACTGTGTGTCACTGACTCTATGGCACATGAACCTGGACTGCTGACAATTTACTGTCTGTCGAGTGCACTTACCTGTCATGAGCACCTCCACAACTCAGAGTTTTGCCTCATAAAGTGACCGTCCTGAAGACCTGTATAGAGTGGCCACTAAACCAAGCATCTTGAGGGCAGGAGCATGGCTGTTTTGTATAGCACTGTTAAATATTTGTTGAGTGAATGAATTCTTCCATCTGTAGAACTCTCACTTGAGTAAGTGGAGGAAGAATTGTAGAACCCTTTTCACACACAGTTCCCCAACATAGTGCTTTAAAGACAGAGTTACAGGAACAGGTGATGGGATTATTTGTGCTTTAAGTCTTTTAGTGTAAAAATGTATCTGTCCTATCTATTCACCTATCTGAAATCTAAAAAAAAAAAAAATTTTTTTATTAATTTATTTTTGTTACAGATGTTTCTCCTTTTTCCCCATTGACACCCTCCTCCCCATCCCCCTCACCCCATCCCCAGCTTTGTTGTCCATGTCCATTGGTTATGCGTACATATGCATGTGGTTTATATAAGTTCTGTGGTTTATATCTCCCCCCCCCCCAAAAAAAATCTTGATAGTGACCTGGCTTTTACCAATAGAACTGAAACACACTCACATCATATGGTTATTATCATTCTTCAATAATCTAACCATGGGGATTTTTAATAGATGCTTCTTTACTACATTTGTAATTTAAAAAGACATGCTTGCCTGGCCGGTGTGGCTCAGTGGTTGAGCGTGTTGACTCATGCACCAAGAGGTCACCAGTTTGATTCCCGGTCAGGGCACATGCCCAGGCTGTGGGTCATATCCCCAGTGGGTAGCATGCAGGAGGTGGCCAATCTATGTTCTCTTCATCGATGTTTCTCTCTCTCTCTCTCTCTCTCTCTCTCTCTCTCTCTCTCTCTCCCTCTCTCCCTTTCTCTCTCTAAAATCAATAAAGAAAAAAAAATTTTTAAAGACATGCTCCCCCTCCCCCACCCCCAGTCCAAACAGTAGACGTGTATGAATTCTTTGGGAGTGAACCCAAAGGTTGCTTGGTATCAGAAATAAAGGGCAATCCCAAACCGTGTTGTTGAGTCCATAAATAACAGCAATTTTATAATGAGGCATGGTGGATTTTGAACTAATGTTTGTTAATTAACTGTGCCATAGTGACACTGTTTGTTTTTCCCATTTACACATGTCTATCACTATTTCTATGTTCATTTTTAAGAGAATATTGGATGGGATGCCCCTAGCTCTCCCTGTAATGAGTTTGGGTTAAGCAGCTATCTGTCAGACAGTGTTGCTTATGACTGCCACAGCCATTTGCTTACACAGTCTCTGTTGCCTGCAGTTGACATGGAGAAACTCAGAAAAGTTGAACTTGCTAAGATGATAAATTATAAACATAGACTGGATCCTAAGTATATTATTTGCAATTCTGATGTTTTAATCTCTGAACTAGGTAAACCCTAAGACATATATGATTGTATCATCTACAACAATGCCTGTCTTATATATTTGCTTCTGATGCCTCTCATGCTATAATTTCTGAGCATATATCTCTTTCTCCATTCGACCTACACATTCATCTGTGTGTCAGTGGCAAAATGTCCCAACCATCTAACTGGCTTGCCTCTTCAGTTGATGACTTCCTTAAACTGTCTCATATTCTTTGTAGTGAATAAGCTTGAAACTGATTTACTGCTGGGGCAGAGGAGAAACTCTGCAGTTCAAGGGTTTGAAAAGTTGGTTGCAACTTTAAACTATATTGAGAAATGGTTAAGGCCAGAATCCATAGTCCAATAATGGGCCTGAAATCACTGAAAGTAATTCTCGGATATTGAAGGATAGAATTTGGCCCATGTCTTATAAACAGCTGCCTGTATCTTGTAAACAGATTTAGTCAGATGCTAACAGCTATTTGTCAGAATTGCACATACCAGAGATTGAAATGGAAAGTGGACAGAAGCCATCATAGAACTAGGCGTCCCCCAACAGCAGGCCCTGGGGGCCTTTGAGAACTGTCATCTAAATATGTAGGGGATGGTCTCTGTAGTGTTTTCCTTCCTTGGGAGCTCCCTAAGGACAAGGAAGCAAATCTACAGTCCCTTGAACCCCTTAGTCCCTAGGCTACAAAAAATAAATAATGAATACAACAAATACATATTAAATATTTGTTTCTTATCTGTTTAATTGTAAGTTATTATTGAATATAGATAGACTAGCATTTCAGACAAATTTTGTTTGCTATACTGTGTTAGTACCTTCATTATAAGACAGAACCATAAAAATCCTAGAAGAAAACATAGGCAGTAAAATCTCAGACATCTCATGTATCAGAATTTTTACCAATACATTTTCCTAGTACAAGAGAAATAAAGGAAAAAAATAAATAAATGGGACTACATTAAACCAAAAAGCTTCTGCGCAGCAAAAGAATCCATTCTCAGAGTACAAAGGGAACCCCACTGTATGGGAAAACATATTCACCAAGGATATATCTGGTAAGGGGTTAATTTCCAAAATATATAAAGAACACATACAACTCAACAAAAAAGAAGACTAACAATCCAATTAAAAAGTTGGCAAAGGACCTGAATAGCCACTTCTCCAAAGAGGACATACAGATGGCTACTAGACATAAGAAAAAATGCTCAACGTCACTAGTCATCAGAAAGATGCAAATTAAAACTACAATGAGGTATCACCTCACACCTGCCAGAATGGCTGCCATCAACAAATCATCAAACAACAAGTGCTGGCGAGGGTGTGGAGAAAAGGGGACTCTAGTACACTGCTGGTGGGAATGCAGACTGGTGCAGCCACTATGGAAAACAATATGGAGTTTCCTCAAAAAATTAAAAATGGAATTGCCATTTGACCTAGTGATTCCACTTCTAGGAATATATCCTAAGAAGCCTGAAACACCAATCAGGAAGAATATATGCACCCCTATGTTCATAGCAGCACTATTTACAATTGCTAAGATCTGGAAACAGCCAAAGTGTCCATCAGTAGATGAGTGGATAAAAAAGTTGTGGTACATTTACACATTGGAATACTATGCAGCTGTAAAAAAGAGAGAGAAGGATTTCTTACCCTTTGCGACAGCATGGATGGACCTGGAGAATATTATGCTGAGTGAAATAAGCAGTTAGAGAAAGAAAAATATCACATGATCTCACATATATATGGAATCTAATGAACATCATAAACTGACAAACAAAACCGGTCTGGAGACATGGATGCATAGAACAGACATATCTCAGGGGAGACAAGAAGAAATTAACCAAAGAACTTATATACATATATGCATAGCCAATGGACACAGACAATAGTGTGGTAAAGGCCTGGGGTGGAGTAGGGGCTGGGAGGAGGGGGATTAAGGGAGGAGGGGATTGAGGGACATCTATAATTCTGTCAACAATTTAAAAAATAATGTGGAAAAAAAAGAAAAAGGACTTCCTGTTTGCCTATCAATATATTCAAAGCACTGTGGATTTACAAATAAGTATACATTACAGTTTTTACTTCTAAGGAGCTTGCAATTTCATTGAGCAGATAAGACACATACAAGAAACTACTAAAGAGCACAACAGCATAGATAACAATGTTAAGTTATGCGATGCAATAAGAGTGAGTGTGCTGATTAAGTATTACAGGCAGTGAGAGCAAAAGGCGAGAGGTCAGCATGGGCCATAGTCTTCAGATCATGGCTCATGGTGGTTACACAAAATATTGGCTGAACAGAAGGACAGGAGATTAGAGATTGGCAGAATAGAAGGAAACGTTTATATCTTTCCTTTGCAAAAGGTTGTTTCTGTTAAATGCCATTTACAGTAGCATCAAAAATAGGAAGTACTCAAAGATAAATTTGATAAGAGGTACAAAAGCTATATACTGAAAACTGTAAAAGAGAAATTAAAGAAGACCTTAAAAAGTGGAAAATATTAATATATTGTTCATGTATCATAAAGTTCAATATTAAGATAACAGTTCTTCCCAAATTGATCTGTAGATTCAAGGCAATCCCAGTTAAAAAATCTCAGCAGACATTTTTGTAGGAATTGACAAGCTGGTCCTAAAATGTATATGTAAATGCAGAGGACCAGGAATAGCCATTACACTTTTTTTTTTTTTTTAAAGAAACACATAGTTAGAGGAAGGACTTACACTACTTGATTTCAAGACTTACTATAATGTTATAATAATCAATACCCAGTAGTGTGGTATTAATATAAAAAGATAAAAATAGCTAAATGAAGCAGAACATTCAGTCCAGAAGTAGATCCAAACATATATGGACAATTGATTTTTTACAAAGGCTCTAAGGTAATTCAGTAAAGAAATGATAATCATTTCAACAAATGATGTTGGAAAAATTGGACCATAAGCAAAAAAGTGAACCTCAGTTTTTTTTTCCATTCTGTATATAAAGTTAACTCAAAATGGATTATAGACCTAAATGTAAGAGCTAAAACTATAGATAAAAACATCTAGAAGGCCCTGGCCGGTTTGGCTCAGCGGTTGGAGCGTTGGCCTGCGGTCCAGAGAGGCCCGGGTTCGGTTCCCGCTAAGGGCACGTACCTCGGTTGCAGTTTGTCCCCGGCCCTGGTTGGTCGTGCAGTAGGCAGCCACTCGATGTGTCCCTTTCACGTCAATGTTTCTCTCTCTCTCTCTCTTCTTCTCTCTCCCTCCCACTCTATCTGAACAAAAATGGAAAAATGTCCTCAGGTGAGGATTAAAAAAACAAAAAACAAACAAACAAAAAACATCTAGAAGAAAACATAAGGAAAAAATCTTAGTGACTTTGTGTTTGGCAAAGATTTCTTAAGTATCATACATAAAAGAACAAGAAATATAAAAGAAAAAATCAATAAATTGGACTTCATCAAAATAAAAATGTTTGCCCTTCAAAGGCACAGTTACAAAAACAAAATGGCAAGCCAACCAATGGAGAAAAACAATTTTCAAAATATATGTCTGACAAAGAACTTTTATTCTTGTATACAAAGAACTCTTAAAACATAAGAATAAGAATACATACAGATCAGTAAAATATAGGTAAAAAAGATTTGGACAGATAACGCAGTCATTAGGGAAATGGAAGTTAAAACCACAATAAGATAACACTATATACCCACTATGATGGCCAAAAATTAAAAAGACTGACCCAACCAAGTGTTAGCAAGGATATAGAGGAACTGGAACTTTCATGGGAATATAAATTGGAATATTTACTTTGAAAAGCAGTTTGGCAACTTCTTACAAACTTAAACACACACCTGCCATGTGACCCAGTCATTCTAATCCCGAGTACTTAGCCAAAAGAAATGAAAACATATGTCCACACAAATTTTGCAGGTGAATTTTCATAGCAGTTTCATAATAGCCGAAAGGTGGAAACAACCCAAATGACAGGTGATTGGATAAATAACGTGTAGGGTATATGTACAGTGGACTACTACTCAGCAATATAGTGAATGTACTAATGATACATACAACAGGGGATGAATCTCCAAATCATGCTGAAAGAAACTAGACAAAGGAGAATATATACTGCATGACTCTAGTTATATAAAATTCTAGAGATTGCAAACTAATCTATAATGACAGAAAGCAGAGCAGTGGCTGCCTGGGGATAGGAGTGGTGTAGTTGTGGGAGGGAGAAATTACAAAATGTAAGAGGAAACTTTGGGGGATGATGGACATGTTCATTATCTTGATTGTGGTAATGGTTTCTTGGGTGCATACATATGTCAAAAGTCATTAACATTGTAAACTTTGAAAATGTGCAATTTATTGTATTCCAGTTATCCCTCAAAGCTGTAAAAAAAAAAAAAAAGAAAGAATTGATAGCTTAATATGGTCATTTTCATTTGACATCAATCAAAAAGATATTTTTAACAGGAGCTCAGTGTCCCATTGGTGTTGGCAGGAGATTATACATTAAACCAGGTAGAAAAGCTAAAGCAATCACAATTTGTGGGACTTCGTAAACTTGGCTGGGTTTCTAGCTTCTGTTTTTAGCTGTGTTTGCATTTATTTCAAAGAAATTGCTCTTGGACAATAGTTCTCTTTATAGTACCTATGGAGAATAAACTAGGCAAATTATAAAATTAAATGTTGATTAGATTTTAATTTCCTCTAGTTAGGTGCTAATAATTCTGCACTCTTTAGCCCCTGTTCCTCGGGTGTTAGGCAAAATGTTAGAAACATACATTGTGCTGAGTGGACCCAAGTCAACCCTGAACAGGAGTCTGAAGGTCTGGTCTCTGGCTGTGGCGTTGCCACTTAATAAACGCATGACATTGACAAGTCATGTGTCTCAGAGCCCCAGTTTCCTCATGTGTAAAATGAGAGGAATAATAACACCCGTCCTGCCAGCCTCCCAGAATTGATATGAGAGTCATATGATCACTTTTTAAAAGCTGAAGCAAGGGGTTAGTGTTACTTCTGTTGTTATCTTGTCTTGGATCTGATTGTGTGCTTATTCATTGCTTAAGAAAAACAAAGGTATATAATCTTTGCATTTTACAAAAAGGAAGAGGCTATGTCATGATTTAACTTCTATTTAGAAACAGATGATGTCACTAAAATGTATGGTACTATTGCCATGGACACTCTACCCTACTCCTTCAAAAGCAGTTCTCTCTCTCTCTCTCTCTCTCTCTCTCTCTCCCCCTCCCTCCCTCTCTCTCTCTCTCTCCCCATTTTTCTCTTTCCCTCTCTACTTCCTCATTTTGCTTCATTCAGGTAGTCAGCAGATGTTTGCTAAGCACCTGCCAGGTGTCAGGTCCTATAGGCAATTGAAATAAATCAAGGAAGAAAACACATGAGTCACTGCCTTTGAGAAGCTGACATTCCAGTGGGGGTTGTGGGGCAGTTTGATAAGTGCTAGGAGAGGAAAATCTGGGGTGCTCTGGAGTACCTGGGAGGACCCATGACCCAGATTTGGGAGTCAGGGGAAGGAGAGAATTGAGATCTGAGCATAGGTAAGGATTAACCATGCACAGAATAGGAAAGAGTGTTCCACTCAAAAGGAGCAGCATGTGCAAGGGTGCAGTATGACTGCGATTAGAGTGGAAGGCGAGTAGGAGGGAGGTGGATGCGCATGTTTTCTGGGGAAAGATCATTTGGGGGTCTTGAAAGCCATGGTAAGAGCAGCAGAGAGCTACATGGGGATCAGTTTGCCAGCTCCCTGTCTCTGCAGTAGACTTCCTGCTCACAGCTGCCAAAGTTCCTTGTGAAGTCCTGTTGGTGGTCCTCAAGGTTAAGAAGGTTGATGACCTCTGTCCTAGCGGTTCTCAACCTGTGGGTTGCGACCCCTTTGGGGGTCGAACGACCCTTTCACAGGGGTTGCCTAAGACATAACAGCAGCAAAATTACAGTTATGAAGTAACAACGAAAATAATTTTATGGTTGGGGGTCACCACAACATGAGGAACTGTATTAAAGGGTCGGGGCATTAGGAAGGTTGAGAACCACTGGTAGACAAGGTTTTCTTGGATAGAATTTGGCTTATGGTGACCAAACTGACTTTGTTTACATTGTTTTTCTGCCAAGAAAACAGAAACCTCTCCAAATAAACAGTGAGTATCACTTATGCTGTTTAGTAAAACCATGCTTTTCAGTGTTTCCCTCACAATCGTTCTGTGGTTGCAACATAGACATTTTAAATGGGAATTCTATACCAGAGAGGAAACTACTCCAGCAGAGAAGACCAGGGAAGGTCTGGATACAGGGGAAGCTCTGTGAGGGCAAATGCGATGAGATTTTGTTTAAACAGAGGATGTTTCTTTCTCACATCAATGTCTCTCTCTCTCTCTCTCTCTCTCTCTCTCTCTCTCTCTCTCTCCTTCTCTCCCTCCCTCCCTCCCTCCTTCCCTCTCTTCTTCTCTCTCTCACCCTCTCCCTCTCTCCCTTCCTCTCTCTAAGCATGTCCTCGGGTGAGGATTAAAAAATATATATTGGTGTCTGTTTGGGATATGTATATATGTGTATATGTGTGTGTGTGTGTGTATATATATACAGGGTGGGGCAAAAGTGGGTTTACAGTTGTTTGTATGGAAAATAATATAATAAACAATAATACAAGAATAAACTCTGTTTCATGTACTCACAGCTATAAACCTACTTTTGCCTCACCCTGTACGTATACATATATAGTATGTATATACATACATAGCATAGTTCAGACATGAACAGAGCATGTCTGTGTAACAGTGGCCATCCTTGGACATTAGGTCTCAGTAAGCATATTTGACACAGGCCATTAGTCAACTTACCAGCAGGAACGCTTCTGAGAAACAATGTTGTGGGTAGAGGAGAAAACATTCTTCTGAGTCACACTGACTCTTAGTTCAGAGCACAGCTTCAGTGCACAGGTGTCCTTGACCAGTTTACTTAGCTTCTCTGACCTTCTTCTTTATCTGTAAAAATACAGCTAATAATACTTAACTATGTTGAAAGAAGTCAAAGAAAAAGCACAAAGAAGAATGTGCTTCTCTCCCTTTTATATTAGAATATTTCCTCTTTACAATTTACAAGTCCTACCCTTAAACCTAGGTGGGAGGTGAAGATGGGGTAGAAGAGGTTAACTAGATAATTGCTGTTTTTGCTAGAAGGAATCCAGAAATTACATCTACTGCATCCACTGTTTAGAGCACTGGTAGCCAAACCCGACACATCCGTGTCACTTGGGGAACCTTCTGATGAAAAATATAGGTTCCAACTTTTATTTCTCTCTGTAGGTAAAGTAAAGTACCTGAACAACAATCTGACTATAAACTCTGGAAATGAAATAAGTTAAAATAAAAATGGAAAGTAACATAACCTCAAAGGCCAGAAATACTGTTTAAGCAGGAATCCAGTGGAATAAGTTAGCACTCTGAGCTTTCAGCCCAGAGACGTCTACCCGACAAGGATGTCCTTGGATAAGGTTCTGATAGCTCACTACCTGTGGAGGACAGGAGCCACATCCGAGGTTTGGAAAAGGTGAGGAGTCCATATAAAAATGGGACCCCAAGGTGTAACACCCTCCATGTAAGGATAAATTAGGAAGGACTCTGTATTACAGAAGAGGAAACATGTTTGCTTTGACCTTGGTGTTGGGTAGAAGGGAGCAAAAGTTCTCTCCTGAGAATTCAGTCACAGGCAGTTTAAACAAGTCTGCAGC
Source organism: Tadarida brasiliensis (assembly GCA_030848825.1). Taxonomy (NCBI): domain Eukaryota; kingdom Metazoa; phylum Chordata; class Mammalia; order Chiroptera; family Molossidae; genus Tadarida; species Tadarida brasiliensis. The sequence continues at coordinate 61,633,327 of CM061270.1, read as the reverse complement.
CTGCATTACAGTCATAGGTTCTGAAAACCTTCAACCCAAAACTTTCTGTAACATTGGTTTGGATTGTTGGTACCCAGGCTGCCTTTCTGCCCTACATCCAAAGCACTGCCCCCTCCTTACCTTCTCTGTCTTTGGCTCCAATGACTAAGTACCAGGAAAACATGAGACTTGTCTTCTTTTGACCTTCAGATATAAGAGTTTATAGTTGGCTGAACTATTCTTAGTTGATACCAGTCTTACCTCAGGCCTTTAGGTAAGCAGAGGACCCCTGCGGCATTCACAGCATTTAGTCTTGACATGAAGGATACAAGTGGGAAGGGAAAAGGACAGAGAGAAATGAAGAGAGCTTTGTTATGCCCTAAGTATATTAAAAGTCATTTCTAACAATAACAACCGCCCCCTGCCCCCCAACAACAACCCTAAAGCAGGCCCTTTGTGGGCTTTAGGGATAAAGGCCAAGGGGTGTGGTTTAAAAGTGTGGTCATTTTGGCAATAGGACAGGGAGGGGAGCATTCTGACCAGGGTGAGGTGCCTGGGGCAGCCAAAGAAGGAGAAAGTAGGTGACTGGGCCTTAGGGTTCCCCACAGGGCCACTCACACTGAGCACCCTGGGACTGCAGGCTCAGGAATACCCACTGTTTAGGTTTAGATTATTCAGAGGTAGAATGTTGGGCTTGTGGGCTCAGATTTGTGTACCTGTTACCATGGTTCTGTCCCAGCATATCTTTGAGTGCCTTCCTTGTTTTTGTGCTTTTTGGATGTTTTTACAGTGCAGTGCTAATCCCTTTGCTGGGTCAGCATTGAGGGCAAACAATGGATTTTAGAAGTATTGTGCCAGTTGGTGTAATCCCAGAAGCAAGGTGGCATGTGTTACATTACACGCTGAATTGACTTCTTGGCTAACAAAACCTCTGCTCTTTCATTGTGTGCTTGTAGTAAGCTGCATGTTTTACGTGCATATTCTTGGCTCGGCTGGCACAGGTTAGGAGCCATCCAGCTCTTCCTGTTCCCAGCCTGTATTTGCTGTTCGGTGGCTGTGGGTTTTTCTAGCAGATTACAGTCTTTGCTTCTAAATTTTGAAAGTCACAAGTGACTTTGTTCACTTCTATACACCCAACTCCTAGAATTCTGCTTGGCAAATAGTAAGCACTCAGTAAATTTTTTGAATGAATTGTTGTTTTGTATGGACTGCAGTTAAAGTCCAGAAGAGAAAATTGAGACTAAGGAGGAAAGATTGGCTGGGTACTAGTGTCCTAAACCAAGGTTGAAGAAGACTTCAGGAGTTGTGTTATCCCTTTGGTTGGCCGTCCAGCAGGTAAGGCGTAAAGAACCAACTAGTGTTCCGGGTCACGGTCAACAGATCGGGTTCCAGGAAGGCAGCGGTGTGCAACAGTTGAAGAGTCTGCAGGCTGGTGGGTGTCTGGCCAAAATTTGGGAGCCATTGTCAGCCCGTAGAGAACAAAGTACCCTGGATGACAAGGCCGAAATAAATGCTCCTCGTCTAGGATTGACACTGAAGCAGACTATGGGGAGAGCTGGGCAGTTCCTAGCACCCTGTTGTTTGGTGAAGTAAATGTTAGGAAATCCCTGTTCACTCTGTATAGGTTAATAAAAGTGAACTGCTGATCACAGTTAGCACTGGTTTCTTCTCTCCTAAATGTGTGAAATGTGCCTTTTAGGGAAATACAATACAGGTTTCACCTTTGTTTACCTTCTTCATAGTTGATTTAGAATCTACTTTCTGAGCCACTTCTCCTCTCTGTTAGGCTGTTGACAGTGAACAACACTAAAAGGAGATGGCAGCACAAAAGATTGGACCTTTTCACTAAATTATTTTCCCTCATTAGTCATTGCTGAGTCTTCTGTATTCATTTTTCACGGATCATCATTTGCCATTTGCCTCTCGTAGAGTCGTGTCTCTCTGTTGAATATGTTTGTGCCTTATTGTCCTCTACTAATGGAAGGCTAAAAAGGCTAATTTGTTAGAGAAGGGAATGAAATATAATGTTATCTATAGATATTAACCCTCTTCTTCACTCTCTGTTAATAAAAGCAGTATATCATTTCAGATGGAAGAAAGGACCGTAGGCTACCCATTTACAGCCATACTGTGCACACACTCAATTAGCCAGAGGGGTCAAGTGCATATTAGTAGACAGCTGGGAGTTTGCTGAAGCAATTAATCGGCCTCATCATCTATAAGTAATAGTTTAAATAACTTCCTCTTCTTGCTCACTTGAGTGAACAGCCAATCAAACTCAAAGAATAGATAGCATCATTGACCTTTCCAAAAATAGACTGAAACTACACGGTTTGTCTCTCATTGCTAAAAACTCTAGGCTGTTTACAAGTTTACCAAGTTTTTGTGGTTTTATCCATGGTGGGGGACAGGGAGGAGTGGCAGTAAATTTCAGTAATAACCAAGGAGCTATGTCTTATATTCCATCAGAAAAAAAAAAAAAAAAGGCAGTATGCTGTTCTGGACGATAGTGTATTTTGTTGTTGTTTTGAGGATTCAACTATAAGGAAAGAACTTCTAGTATACATGATAGCAGAAATAAACAAGCTGCCAGATTTTAAAGATGAATTTGAATTTCATATTCTTTGGTTCTAATATCACATAATGGTTGTTTTTACCCAAAAATGCCATATGGCTAATGTGGACCCAATCTCCTCAACATTTGTTTGCTGCCTTACGCACACATTTTCATTTATATTTCTTTTTATATATATGGAGCTTCGAGTGGGATGCCAGGAGAGATGGTATTTTTGAGGAAGCCAGTGCCCACTCAAAGAGGATATGATGTTGGCCTAGGTATGCCATGGAGCAAAAGATCTCTGTGTGTGTAAGGATCAGCCTTTGGTTTGTGACTTTGGTTGTCACCAAGAGATCACTGTTAATTTCTCTTAAAAGCTCTTCTGTTGTGTTTAGGCAGGTTTTTAATATGAAGGGAAGGAAAAAGAAATCAAGAACAAGTGTGGCCAAACTCCTAAGACTTGGCTCTGTCAGGAGTTTCATCTCCATTTTGTAGCCTCAACTAATCCTCCACAGCTTCTTGCCAGGGATTTCTTAAGTCTTGATACTTACAGAAACGCTGGCAAGAAACTGCAGCACGTCGGCAGGGACAGGTTGCAAAATGTAGACAAAGCCTCTGGCAAGATGGAGGATTGATGGGGGCCAGGCCGCAGAATGGAGCTGCAGCCCGCATGGTGAGGGATCCCTGATCATCGTGCACGTGTGGAGACGGGGTGCTTCTGCATTTGGGGAGTCCGTGGGGGACCCAGGGAATCGGTTGAGAGCAGCAGGCCAGAGGTGTCCTTTGCCAGGGGAAGTGAAAAGCTTTTAGAACTGAGAGTGCTCAGAGGTCTCAGAACCACCTCTGGATGCACTTTAGCCTCCACTCTGATAAGGAGTGTGAGACCAGCTGGAAAAGCACTCCTGGGACAGAGAATGGAAACAAATCCTGGAGCAGATACCAGAAAGACTTGGTTAAGTACTGCTTTATGGCGTACAGTATGTGACCAGGGTACTTACTGTGTTCCTCATATCGGATTCCTTTAGCTTTGCTCTGTTAGTCTGCCTCAGCTTTGACCCCCCCATCTTCCTTCCCTGTCTGCTCACTCATCCCACATTTCCCTGCTTCCTGTTGCCTCCCTTCCCCTTCCCTCCTTCCTCTCCCATTTTGTCCCCCTTCTTCCCTTTCTATCTCCCTCCCTGTCCCTCTCTCATCTCCTCCTCTGATTTAGGAAGTAGGTTTTCTCTCAGTAGCTTTATCAAGGACTGCTTATAGTCTTACAATATTGAGGAAGCTGCTCCTCAGAGGATAGAAAATTCTACTTTAATTCCAGCATCTAGTTGCTTCAGAGATAACAGGGTAACTTGGATTTGCCAAAGCTGGACTTAGTAATGTTGCTCTGGTTTATGTGATTTGCACGTTTTATTTGGGGCTTTTGTTAATTTAATACATGCAGCTGGGGAAGAGTAGGACATGGCATTATACAACTTGCCCATAATATTGTCTTTAAATATGCCAAAAAATTAAACCTATGAGTACAAATAATAAAAATTCTGTTATTGTTTTAGATGTAACAATGGAGACTGAGGGAGGGAAAAATAAAAGAAGAAAGAAGTTTAAAAAAAGAGAGACAAATAAAATAAAAATCTTCAACAGGTAACACAAAGCCTACAAAACAACACAAATATATGCCTTTAGTGCTTCAAACATGGGAAAAAATTCCTCCCATTTTTTAGTGCAGTTGATTATGACAAACCATCAGCATGTATTTTGTACATTAACCTTACCTGTGACCTTACACACCCCCACAGAAAGAGTTCATTCTTATTGATGAGTTGTTGTGGACACTTCCTGACTCGTGTGTAGGCTAATAATGTGCCAGAATTAACATGTTCCAGAATTAGGAAAGGCAAAAGGAGTGTCAGAGTCAGCCAAGGTGATGAGTTGTACTTTGACCTTTATAATGAATTCACTTTATTTACTTCTTTTAAGCCTCTGTGAAAAATGTTCCACTAGAGCTGCCTTATATTTTAGGATCTGGGTTTCTCATTTCAAAACATTTATCGAAAGAAAAGGGCTCACTTGTAAAGGCTGCTGTGAAACAAGTGTGATCCATTCTAGCAGTTAAAAACCAAGTAACCACATCAGTATTTTTTATTTGCATTAAAGTCTTTTCTATTCAGATCCCCATCACTCCATAGCCTATTTTATTCCACTTATCTATATACATCAATCAGTAATTTTAGGCAGAACTTCATGGATGAGTGTCAGCTAATTCCTGCCAATGATTTTCTACTTTTCTGTGTGGGTGTGAGTATGGATGGAACCTCGGGTAGAGATCTGACTCCGTGGTACTGATTAGGTAGTGTCGTCAGCACCCCAGTCTGGGCAAGGCCTTGCTTTTGCTTTGTTTTTTTACTTCATCACTCCTTCCCCTTCATCTCCATTCTATTCCCATTAATAATGTTCTTTTTTTCTTTTTTTATCCTCACCCAAGGACATTTTTCCATTTTTTGTTCAGATAGAGTGGGAGAGAGAGAGAGGAAGAGAGAAACATCGACGTGAAAGGGACACATCAAGTGGCTGCCTCCCACACAACCTAACCAGGGCTGGGGACAAACTGCAACCAAGGTACGTGCCCTTAGTGGAAACCAAACCCAGGCCTCTCTGGACCGCAGGCCGATGCTCTAACCACTGACCCAAACCGGCCAGGGCAGTAATGTTCTTGATATGCCCTTAAAAACATATAGTGGTGTTTTGTAGACTTGACGTGAGTAATGTGTTTTATTTCATAGGTGAGATATACTAAGGTTCACATTCTGTTTCTTACACTCGCTAGGCTTTATGCTTTTAAAGTCTTTCCTTTAATGTCTGGGTTGTTGAGCCTGATTGCCATGTAAGGGCCATACCAGGCACCCAGCACATTTTTCTTCTCATCCCTTTGGTGATAGCCAGCTAAGGTGTGGCAGCGTGCCGAGGTGAGGATCCTTCCCAGATTGCCCTTCCAGAAAGGCTGTTCCATTTAGAATCTCACCAGCCGTGAGGATGCTCGCTTTCCCACACCCATCCCAGCACTTTGTATTTTGTGAATTTGTCATTTATAATTTTTGCCGTTGTTTATGGCATCCTGCTTTAAATTTTTTATTTCTGATTACTGGTAGTTTGATCACTTTATTTGCTTTACCCATGTAAGTTTCCCCTTCTGTGAAAGGCCTATTCATATTTTTGCCCATTTTTTACATTAGTTCTTGTCTTATTAATTTACTGGAGTTCCTTATATATTTTAGATATTAAAGCCTTTTTTTAGTCTTTACTGTTATCTTCTCCCCGTAAGTTACCTATCCGTTCATTTTGTCTGTTATGTTCATCCTTGAATGGAAATCCTTATTTATTCTACTTAAATTTTTGGAGCTTTTTGGGAAAAATATATTTTGTATTTGCATTCAGTTAGAGATTAGCAATAGAGCATATGAAAATTAGGGTGTTTAGGCCAAGACCTTAGAGAATTCAGGAAGTAGCCTGCCCTCTGAGATGGAGCATTGTGCAGAATGCATTTCCAGGGAACTTCCGGGAAGCAAAACCCGGAGTGTCAAGCGTCACACTGCAGTGTGCACACACCTGCGCCAGCTGCGGGATCGCACTGGCTCTCTGGAGTACATTCGGCCCTCATTTATCGCAGTTAATCAGTTCCAGATTCTGCCGCGATAAATGAATTTCCGCGAAGTAGGATTCTTTATTTATACTGTATTGCCCACACACAAGGAATGGTCGAGTGGCTGCACCTGGCCTTGAAGGATTTGCGGGGGTGCTCGAATACATAGGCCTACAGTCCATACGTACAGTAATTTTAATTTAATTGTAATACAGGGGTGTATAATTGACTCAGACAACCAAGCACGTGCTGTATCATTTTCACTGTCTCTATCAACTTTTTAATGAATATGTTTGAAAAAACCATGATAGAGTGAAGCTGCGAACGTCGAAGCGCGAAGTGGCGAGGGATGACTGTATCTTCTCAGCCTGCTTAGGAACAGGGTCATTTCAGATTCCCAGGTAAGCGCAGGGACCAGTCATTAAATTCTGACTCAGTCGGCATTTCCACTCAGTAGGAAATTTTAAGTTAGCAGAAATGCCCCCTTTTCCAGCACCAATCTGCACTACTTAGAATCAGAACCCATCTACTTACTCGGTCTTTCTTTCTGATGTCCTAAAGGGGCCCTCTGAGGCACTGTCTTCTAGAAAATTCTTCTTTTATGTACTTTTCATACAATTTTGGTTTCTTTTGTATGTTTTTTTCTTCCTTTTTTGCATACCTATTCTATAGACCATGTTGTAAGTTCCTATGTAGTTAATGTCCTATTAACAGTAGGATTTGGCAACCCTACCCAGGTGAGCAGGGGCTCTGGAGTTGGCAAATGGGATGATGGGACAGCAACCTCTAACAGTATATCTAGCTGCTTCAGTTCCCAGTGAACTGGTTATAGGTTTCACTCTTCTTTCCTATGCGCTTTGGTACCACAGGCAGTGGTTCTAGGCACAATCTGCTTTATCCCGCTGTGTTCTCAGACAGTTTTTTCCTTTATTGATTTTAGAGAGACAGGAAGAGAGAGGGAGAGAGAGAGAGAAACATAGATGAGAGAGAGCATTGATTGGCCACCTCCTGCATGCCCCCCACTGGGGATTGGGGCCACAACCTGGGTATGACCAGGAATCGAACCAGTGACCTCTTGATACCTGGGTCGATGCTCAACCAGCTGCCGGGCCAGACAAGTCTTTTAATGGGTTTGGGTCTTGGTTTCCTGAAATATACAATGAGGCTAAAGTAGGTCTGAGGGTCCCTAATAAGTGATTTGCAATAGTAAGTTTTGATATTTACAGCCAGATGAGTTGGTCATAGTTGCTTTCATACCCTACGTCCACAGCTCAGCAAGCCTCTACTGGATAAATGTGATTATCCTGGCTGTGTGTGTGTCCACAGCAGGAAGTCAACATCTGTCTCTCCTGATGCTTCCTCAGAATAGAGGTGGAGTTGGGATGACAATTCTTTATCTCTGAGGCAGAGTTGTTTTCTGTAGTGGCTGCGTTGGGTGGAGAAGTTTCTGATTACCTCTTAGCAATCAGCTGGGATTGGCATCCCACAAAGTGGGGGTGGGGACTTTGCTAAAAATAGAAACTTTGGACTTTGGCCTGATCTTCAGATTCCCTGTAAAAGGTGTGGCCTGGGGGAAAGGGTTACCTTGATAAGAAACAGTAAAAAATTTTAAGTTTCTAGACACTGAATTATAAGCATTGCCAACTGAGAGAGAGAAGAGAAGGCCTGCCAGATTAGTTGAAGGTGAGGTATGTGCTGTAATTGTGTTGCTATTGTTGACACATTACTCACACATTCATTCAGCATACATTAATTGAACAGTCACATATCAGATACTTGTCCAGCCACTGAGGGTTCGATTCCTCAGGGCCAGTACTGAGGACTGTTTGTTTTTTCTTAGACATTTGGCCTGCAGTTGGAATTTCCTGCCATCAGGAGGTAGTGGTGTTTTTTGTTTTTTTTTTTTTTCATCATTCTACATAATCCAATTAATCTAGGGATCAAAATAGAGACACAGTTTACCTAATGACAGAGATTCCAATATGATTTTCCTTTTTAGAAATAAAATTATTTTATAAAATAATTTTAAACTTTAAGGCTGGATATCAGAGAGAAATACAAAAGAAAACTGAAGTCTAGATATAATTAAGTACCTTCTTTACATAGCTTTCCCTGTTTTAATTGTTAATCTGGTGGTCCTATCTCCATAGTGTCTAAAAGAAGTACTTTCCATTCTGTTCTTGCACTTCTGTCCTTAAATGTAGCCATCTCTGGGCTTATACATGGCCACTGGCTCTGTGGCTTCCCATAATGTCCTTCCATCTGTCTCTTTAACACGTTAGCCTTGTGAAAAAAGCTTGCAGGGGGAGCTGGGGAGGGGAGAGCCTCTCTTTTCTGGCTATCCTTCCCTGCTTTCCTGCCTTTTATTAATTTGTAAGGTATTCAGTACCTATTGCATGCCTGGGATGGAGCCAGGTCCTGTATTTAGAAAGATAAATAAGAAATATGTGTTTCCACCCTTGAGGTACTCACAGTCTAGGGAGGGAAGACAACATGTGAAATAGTAAATTATGCTGTGCTGTAGAAAGTGCTATGTTTGACTTATGAACAAAGTACACTAGAGGAATAGAAGAGAATGCTAGTTAGGGAATATAGTCAGTATTGTAATAACTATGTAGGGTGTCAGATGGGTACTAGACTTACCAGGGTGATCACTTCGTAAGTCATATAAATGTCTAATCACTATGTTGTACACCTGAAACTAATATACTATTGTATGTCAAATGTCATTGAAAAACATTTTAATTAAAAAAAAGAAGAAGGAAGTGATAGTAACTTCCAAAAAGTCTAGAGAGTAGAGGTTTCACCAAAGTATGATGATGGTTGAGATAGGTATTAAAGACCTTGGAGTTTGCCAGGTAGCAAAGGTGGTAGCAGAAGATATTTTTTCACCTTTATAGCTTAAGAAAAGAGATGCCAAAAGCATGTGCTCTAGTGACTTTTTTCCAATGAAAAAGGATTTTCTGTTTTTACCCTTAGAGTGTTATAAAATGTAAGAGAAAGGAACAGCAAAGGCAAGCACGTGTCCCTCCTCCTAGTAATGTCCAGAGAAGCTCCTGGATTAGGTGTTCCATGAAACTGAAGTACAGTAGCAAAGCTTAGTCACTAAATACTTTTGGCCAGTCCCTTAGAAAGTAATCTCTGAAAGTAGAGATAAAAAAAGTACTTCCTCAGAGCATATTTCTTAAAATGATTATATTTCTCCTAAGTAAAACATTCTAAACATTTAAGCAGAACATTTAGAGATTTTTGAAAAACAGATATAAAGTGATTTCATCTCAGTGTTAACACTTTATTTATTATGCAAATGAAGGACAATGGTAAAGACAGTTCAAATATTTTAAATCTGTTTTAAGAATGCAGTCTATATGATTTGGTTCTCCAAGTTTACCATATTTTTCTTGGATTGATAATAAAATGAGTTTTTATTCCATGAGCAAATAGTAGCCAAAATCTTCAGAGGGTACTACAGAATTTCATTCTAATGTCATCTGAATTTCCTGTGGTCACCAAAAAAGAGAGTAGTCAGGTTGGTTTGGAGAACTTCAAGAGAATTTTGGAAAACTGCTGTCTTTTTGTTGAATTAGGTTGGAACTTAAAAATAATTTTTTAAAGAAAGTTTTCAAGCATACACAAAACCAGAGAACATATTTTAATGGACTCCAGATAGTCATCTTCCATATTTAACATCTTTGTCATTATTCCTCCATCTATCCTCTCTTAATCATCTTTTTAATCTTCATTCATTTGTGTATAAATATGCATATGTGTGTGTAGCTCTATGCAACTTGATCTGATGTATAGTTTTATGTAACCATTATGACAATCATGATATCCAGAGCTGTTACATCACTGCAAAAGAACTCTTTTGTGCTTTTTGTATTAGCATTATACTTAGGTAGGTATATATTTATCTATGTATGTGTGCATGTATGTATTTATTTATGGAGAGCAATTATAAATGGTATTGTGCTTTTAATCTTGATTTCCATACTCATTACTAGTATATAGTAATATGATTAATATTTGTGTGGTGAACCTGTACCCTAAAACTTTGCTGAATTCATGTATTAGTTTCTAGAGCTTTTTGCAGATTCCCTGGGCTTTTCTACATAGACAATCGTGTCATCTGCAAATAAGGACAGTTTTATTTTTCCTTTCTGATCTGTATGCCTTTTGTTTTATTTTCTTGCCTTATTACATTGGCTAAGACTTCCAGTACTATGTTGCATAAGAGTGGTGCACACAGACATTTTTGCCTTTTTCCTGATCCTAGGTGGGGAAGCATTCAGGCTTCTACCACTAAATATGTTTGCTGTAGGATTTTTGTAGATGTTCTTTATCAATTTGAGGAAGTTCTCCTTTATTCTTAGTTTGCTGGATGTTTTTATCATGAATCAAACGTTTTATCTGCATCTACTGATTTGCTTATATAATTTGACAAATGAAATATATCACGTAACTGCTGCCTCCCCCAAGTACTCATTGCAGGCTTGATAATTGCCAGTGGTAAAATATGGTAACCTAAAAAGAGGAAGATTCCAGAGAAAGCAATTTGGGATATGAATTCATGTTACTACTAATTCTTCATTGATATATGTCAAGAGGAATTGATCAGATACTTATTGAAGCTCTGGCCTTTGAGGCAGGTAAAGAACAGAGAGATTGAGAGCATGCATTTTGGACTTAGACTTTGTTCTTATGTGGCCTTCATCACTTTCTAACCATGTGTGACCTTAAGCAAACTACTTGTCCTAGTCTCAGTTTCCTCATCTGTAAAATGGGGCTAATAATTATCTCATGTTGTTGTGAAGATTAAACGAAATTTCATATATATATAATGCTTAACACATAATAGGCATTTAATAAGTGTTAGCTATTATTGTTGTTGCAGCATTCACATATTTCACAATGTTATTAAACTCTTACATTTTAAGTGCTGTGTTAGGCATTTGGAATGAGACAGGGTTATATGAAGTACAGGTTCAATCTTTAAAGAGTGCCATTTAATTTTTAAACATCCCATAATGAAAACTTTCTTCCCCTCATCCAAGACCAGTCAGTCTTTGGTCCTCTCTTTCTCCCTCTCCATTTTTCTGTTTCTCCTCCTTACCTCCCCATTTTTTGGTAACAATCTTGCTGTCCTAGGTGAACCAGTTTTTACCCCATCAGTCTGCCTACTCTTGCATGAACTTCCTCTTTCTCTTTTTCCCTCATTTTACTTTTCCAGTTTCTCATAGTTCCCCTAATTATATTTTAAGCCATCTTTCTCTTTAATCTCTTCTGTCTTCATAGAGAATCTCAGCACAGCACAGCAACCTCAGGATAGTCCCTCCTCGTGGTGTACTCAAGTACTTATGAGCCAGAAGTGATTATGATCATGACTAAGCTATCTGAGAGACACCTGAATTGAAAGTCATAATAATAAAAAATAAAAAAATTAATGACATTAACCTCTAAAAGCCTTGATGGTACCCAGAATTCCTTAGTAGAATCTCCACTAAATTTTCTACTTCTCTTCTCATTTTATTCTAATTAAACCTTCTTTTCCTCAAATAACAGCATCAAGATAAATTAGAAGCACCAGCTTAATTTTTGTTTAATTGCTTCATTTCAAAAGGATTCATTTCTGTTATTTTCTCAATGCAGATTTATGGTATGTCTGCCACTTTATGAATTTTTAAAAGCTTTAGTAGATTGACCTACAAGTCTAGCCTCCTTTACAACATATTTCTAAAGGAAAATGCATTCCCTAAACTCCTCACAAACAAACCAACTTTGGGAACCCACTTTGTTGGTATATGGGGCACTCCCTGTACTAAGTGTTTCAACTTGTAGAGGATTGCAGTCCTTTCAGATATTTTAGAGAACCAAACCAGCCTGTAAGTGCAGTATTCAGTTCATCCTCCTTGGAAAGAAAACCATCTAATTAGAGTTGCCATGACAACTCTGTTTTCATGTAGTATAACAGACCTATTGACCTCAAGTTAAGGTTGATGAAGCACATGTACATGTTGGTGACAGAAACTATCATCCAAGATCTTAGAGCGTTGGCTCCATTTCTCTGCTAGCTTCTTTTCTAATGGATACCCCAGCAAGCATTTATTAAGCACCTGTTACGTGGAGAGCTTATATAAACCCATGAACTATCTTACCATAAGAAGAAAGAAGCAATATAAAACCCTCTCAAGGATAAAGAATAAAACCCAAACATCGTACCATCACCTTCATGTTCTGGCCCCTGCCAGCACATTTGACCTTCTTCTCCGGCCCTCCCCTTGTGCCCTCTGCTTTGGCACTTTGGCCTCTTTCTGCGCTTCAAGCATTTGGGGCTCATTGCCACCTTTGGGCTTTTGCACTTGCTGTTCCTGCTACCAGAGAGACTCTTTTCCCCCAGATGTTCACTTATTTGGCTCCACTTTATCATTTAGTTTGTTTAAATTTATTTCCTGAGAGGCGTTCCCTAATTTCCCTAAAGTTGCCTCCCACTACCTTCCCACATATGTAGTCATGCTCTTTGACATTCTATTCTATTTCCTTCTTAGTGCTTTCTATTCTCTTCAGTTATTTTAGTATTGTTTTATTTTTACATTCTCTTATTAGAATGTCAATTCTTTTTTTAAAGTTTTCTTGTCTTTTTTTTTTTTAGGACTTTTTATTGATTTTTAGAGAGAGAGGAAGGGAGAGGGAGAGAGAGAGAGAAACATCAATGAGATAGCAAAAATCAATCGGCTGCCTCCTGCACACCCCCTACCAGGGATGAAGCCCACAAACCGGGCATGTGCCCTGACCAGGTAATTGAACCAGCAACCTTTGGGTGCATTGGATGACGCCCAACCAACTGAGCCACGCCTGCCAGGGCTAGAATGTAAATTCTGTGAGAGCAAGAATTATATTTATCTTGTTCTCTACCATGTCTATCAATATTTCTTGAATGAAGAGTAGAGTGGTACATTTTATGGTGGTCAAGAAAGACTTCAGATCAGCTTTGATGCTTAGCAATTGAAATATAATTTATTTTCAATCACCCTTATCTATTTTTAATAGATTAATAGCAAATCACTTGCTTATTGTGCAATTCTCTAACAAGGCCAAAAAAATGTATTTCTGGGGAAAAGAAGTGATTAAAATGAGGAGAAAAGAAAGGGTTCATGGAATGGCACTCATGTAAGTGTTTTGGAAAAGATGATGTATGTGGTTGGGCAGAGATAATGGCCAGAAGGCCTTTTATGTGTGAGAAATTATCTGTAGTCCTAAGTGCTGTGTGGAGGTCAGTAACCCTTTGTTTAACAGGAGCACTTTTCAGTGCCCAGATGAACTGTAGTGAAGGGACCACTTGGAGAGTGAGCATGGAGGAAGCTGGGGAGATGGAATTTAGAATTTTAAAGAAACAGGTCAGGTTTGACCAGAAAGATATAGGTGGCCATCCTAGATTGAAGAAAACAGTGTGTCTACATAGGGAAAGGGGAAAGCCTAACACGCTTAAGCAGTTCTGTGTTTGAAGAAACATGTCTAATGTTGTGGAGTCTTGGGGTGGGGGGAGGGAAAAGGAGGAGCCAGTTAGACTAGTGACCTAGAAAGTTTAAAAAGAACCCTTTAACAGCATTTTCCTCCAGAGCAAATTGTTGTTTTTTTAACTCATTAAAAGTGTGATTTTTTTTCAAGCATTTGCTAGTAGATACCCATTTTTTACTTTGGTTTGAATGTTGATTTTCTTTATTATAAAAGAAACAATTAAGTATTAGAACTCAATGATAATAATAACATTTAAAACTGTGTGTGAGGCACTCATTAAATGCCTTCTATGAATCTTTAATTCACTTTTCACAGTAGCCATTCGCATTTTATTATCCCCATTTCACAAATGAGCAAACTGAGGCTTAGGGAAGTTTTAAACAGCTTGCCCCATGGTCAGTAATATTGTGTGGCCAAATTGGATTTCAGATCCTTGTGACCCATCTCATTACTGAGCACGAGCTCTTAACCACCTCATTTTTATGGCTCATTCACATTTTAAGCTTTTTTTTTTTGTTAAGTTCTTATTTCATGTCATGTTATGTATCTTCATGCTTTTTTTTAAAATCCTCACCTGAGAATATTTTTCCATTTATTTTCAGACAGTGGGAGGGAGGGAGAGGGAGAGAGAGAGAAAGCATCGATGTGAGAGAGACACGTCGACTGGTTGCCTCCCGCATGACCTCAGCCAGGGCTGAACCACAACCAAGGTACATGCCCTTGACCAGAATTGAACCTGTGGCTCTTTGGTCCACGGGCCAATGCTCTAACCACTGAGCCAAAGCAGCCAGGGCTATATCTTCATGCTTTTATTTGGGATTCAGACATTCCTTCTAAAAATAAATTGCTTGATGATCAGTCCACAGATACTTAGTTCTTACCTACTATATTCAAGGTATTATATCACATATTAACAACATGAATTGAAAAATCACCTAGCTGGATATATATTGTATTGCATTAGAAAAAAATTAAACTCATCGAACTTACGTTTTTTTTTTCCTTCCCCCAAATTCTCTCTGTGTGTCATATAACAGTGGATCTACTACAAGAATTGAAATAATAATTTATAAGATTTGGGGAGGTGATTTTTTTCTGTTGATATTTAAACTTAAGAGATAAAATTACAAGAGAATGAGGAGCTGCCTTACGTCTTTTTCACCAATTATGTATATTTGCCCCATTCACTTTATCACTTGGTTTAGCGGATGTCCACAGGGTTTTTTTTTTTACAATGACATTACTCATTCTATCTTTGTAATTGATAAGAAATTTGTGGGGAGAGTGTTGAGACTGTAAATATCCCCATCAGACCTTCAGCCACTAGTTTTGACATCCATTGATGATTTTCTAGCTTCATATTTCCTTCTACATTTATTAGTTAGCTCTCTGCTGTAAAGAAGTACTTTCCTCGTGTGTTTATTTATCCATTCATCTATTTGTATCAAAAAGGACTTAATTCTATTTTATTCAATGGGACATATGCCATTATTATCATTATTTTGTTGTTATACAAAATAACTTCTCTCGTCATCATCATGTTTCCTTTAAGAAGTGGCTGTATTTTGCCTGGCCGGTATGGCTCAGTGGATTGAGTGTCATCCTATGTACTGAGAGGTCCTGGTTCGATTCCTGGTCAGGACACATGCCTGGGTTGCAGGCTTGATCCCCGGTAGGGGGTGTGCAGGAGGCAGCCGATTGATGTTTCTCTTTCACATTGATGTATCTGTCTATCGTTTGCTCCCTTCCTCTTTCTCTAAAAAAAAAAATCAATAAAACCATATAAAATAAATAAATAAGAAGCAGCTGTATTTTGAAGGCTGTATTAGATTTCTACTGGTGCTGTAACATGTCACCATAAATTTAGCAGCTTAAAACAACACAGATTTATGATCTTACTGTTCTGTAGGTCAGAACTCCAGTACAGGTCTCACTGGGCTAAAATCAAGGTGTCAGCAGGTTGCATTCCTTTATGGAAACTCTAGGAAAATTTTCTCATTCACTCGGGTTTTTGGAAGACTCCAGTTCCTTGCAGTCATAGGACAGGGGGATATCCACATACTTGCTGGAGGTGAGCTGAGGGCCTTGTCCAGCTTCTAGAGGCTGCCTGCATCCCTTGGCTGTGGCCCTCTTCCTCCATCTTCAAAGCCAGCAACAGCAGGGCCAGCCCCTCTCACACTTTGCATCTTTTCTGTCTCTTCTTCTGTTGTCACATCCCTCTCACCTATTCTCTTCTTTTCCTCTTCTACCCTCACGTGATTCAATTGTGTCCACCCAGATAAGCCAGGATAATATGTCAAGGTCCTTGACCTTTGTCCCATCTGCAAAGTCTGTGTGTAAGGTCACATATTTACAAGTTCTGGAGATTAGGGCTTGGACGTTTTCGGGGAGCCATTATGCTGCCCATCACAAATGCCTACCCTTGTTCAAGGCTTGTGCTAGGAGCTTACTTTTATTTAATCAGAGAAAATGTCAGGCAGAGCATTACAAGTAAAGAAACCATTCAGTGGGAGATGGTGTCATGTTTAGCTAAAAGGAATAGGCTTGTAGTCAAGAGTGGGGGCTGAGAAGAATATGTAATAGTAATAGGACCTCGACGACAGTGCTTGAAGGGTTGGGCAACCTGTTGAGGCATGTAGGGCTCAATGTCCAAGTGTCCCTGTTGCAAAATGGTACTGGCTGCAGGGACTTCAGTGCACACAGAACTGGTGAGAAAAATCACACTGGACAGTCATGGCTGTGTTCCTTTTTTCCCCAAACTTAGTACCTTATCCCAGCACCTAGACCTCTGCTTCTGAATAATATGCTTTTACCAACTAGTCACTAGTTCTTAATTCTGTGCTAGGAAAGTTTGAACATTAAGATTGGATCTTTCTGTTGTTATAGGAGTTCTTTTAAGGCTTTCTTTAATAAAATATACACCTAGCTTTCTGAATCCAAATAGACCTTCCTGTCTACACTACTGCATCAGACCAGAGTAGAATGATAGAACTAAAAGGTATTTGAGAATTACTTGGTCCCATCCTCGTTGTGTATATATGAGAACTGGACACAAGAAAAGCTAAGTGGGTGCTGCAGTCCCCACAGCCAGATGTTCTGTGGGGGAGCAGGGTGTGGAGCAGTGCTGAGATGTGTGGCTTCCGGAACTGCATGGCCTGGCCAACCCAGTGTCCGTCACGTACCTGATGACTTCATTGAGTCAGTTACTTAATCCGCCAAGCCTTGCTGTTTATCTGTAAAATATATCAACCTCAGAGCTTTGGTAAGGATTGAATAAAGCTAATAAATGAAAGCTTTCAATACAACGCCTGGCTCATGAAAAGTGCTCAATATGTGTTAGCTGTTATCACTGTTCTTCTAAGTAGTAGAATTCAGATCAGTAATATGGAACCCCAAAGCCCTTGGGAATTTTACATTTCCAACCCCAGAATCAAACCAAACTTTGAAATACCCTGCATACCCCTCAGGCACTTCATTCATTCCATCATTGCCCTCCCCACTGCACCTGCACTCGCCAAGTTCAACACCTTCCACGTTTGCATTCACTTACTTTTATACTTTGGTGCCTCTCTCTCCCTCTCGCTCGCTCGCTCGCTCTCTCTCTCTCTCTCTCTTCCTCCCTCCCCCTCCCTCCTACAAAAGTAATATGTGCTGATTGTAACCACCAATCCTAATTCCAGTAGCACCAAAGAACAAAGCATACAAGGTAAAGCATCATCCCTTTGCATCGCTGTAGCTCCCTCTTGCTCTGGAAGTTACTCTGCAACACACTGTCCTCGTCCCCAAGTGGGAGTGGAAGTAAAACCCCACCCACTGGGTTTTCCTCAGTGAATCCAGAACT
This sequence comes from Tadarida brasiliensis, assembly GCA_030848825.1. NCBI lineage: Eukaryota > Metazoa > Chordata > Mammalia > Chiroptera > Molossidae > Tadarida > Tadarida brasiliensis. Next base: position 61,615,804 of record CM061270.1, on the reverse strand, counting down.
GTCCTTTCACCACCACTGCATGTCTGTCTGTCTGTCTGTCTCCCTCCCTCCCTCACGGGGGCCCAACGGAGGTCTTAGAGACACCCAGGCAGACCCTGTTCTCTCTGAATCTCTCCCCCTCCTGCCAGTCTCTTTCCATTCCTGTCTTGGGGGATGCACTCCTCAGTGTCATGTCCTCCTTCTTCCCTATGCTGGGGGCCTCTCTGACCTGGGGGTACCACCCCTCTTCCTCAGCGCAAGAAGCCTCAAGTCTTCACCTCAATGAAAAGGCAGAGGGGAAATATGATTCACTGGAAATGCCAAGTATGTAGATTTAGTATTTTCACAACGCTGTCCCTATTCACCCAGTTTGGGTTTTTTGCCATTTTAGCCATAAACATGGTATGATATGTTACATACTATTCTACAACTTGCTTTTTCCCCCTATACCATATATCATGGCCATTATTCTAAATCAGGACCTCTCGTAGTTACCTCTCGTTCTTTCTAGTGGCTTCATGGTACTCCGTTGGGAGGTTCCACTCGACTGTATTTGACTCCTCAATTGACAGATGTTCCAGTTGTTTGAAATGTGTTTACATTTGTGCTTTGGTTTTACCCATATGAACTTGTCATTTACTCTCTCTAGCATTTGGTGTCAGTCCTCACCCTTCTGAGGAGGCTCCCATCTCTCAGAATATGCCTGATCGCATGTCGAGTGTAGGGGTCAGTTGGTATGGTTGCTGCTCAGGCTATGAGCATGGCTACAGCTTAACAGTTCGAGGATGCAATGTAAATGAGCTTAAGGGCTCCCCCTGCTCTGAAATAACCCTGATCCCAGGTTAGTTCCTAGAGAAATGAGTTGAAAAGTGAGAACATCGAGAAAAGTGAGTTGTCCTGAGTTCACTGCAGCTGCATTGAGCAGCAGTCTTGGTTGGTTGGGAAAGACAGGTGCTGACAGAAGCCTGGGGCCGCTCCTGAGTGTCGGAAGGTCTGTGGTGGACCCTGGAGCCCTGCATGCTCTGATGCTCAGGGTTTGCTGCCTGGCCTAGAAACTGGGGTCCCTCCCTGCCTTTCTCCTCAAAGACTACATATCCACCTAGACTTCTGTGGAATTGTTATTTTGGGGAGAGTACCAGGATTTCTGAGAGTTAAGAATGTCTTGAACTGAATCTTTACACCAAGAAGTCCATTCAGCCTGTTTTTCTCCTGTGTGAGTGTGGGTGAAATTACTGCAGGTCCACTGATGCATTCTGACGGCAGTCAGGGTTCAGCAGCCATGCAACTTTTTTTTTTTTTTTTTTTATTCCCACCCGAGGACATTTTTCCATTTTTTGTTCAGATAAAGTGGGAGGGAGAGAGAGGAAGAGAGAGAGAGAGAGAAACATTGACATGAAAGGGACACATCGAGTGGCTGCCTCCCGCACAACCATCCAGGGCCAGGGACAAATTGCAACCGAGGTACCTGCCCTTAGCAGGAACTGAACCCGGGTCTCTCTGGACCGCAGGCTGATGTTCTAACCGCTGAGCAAAACCAGCCAGGGTGCAGCCATGCAACTTTTAAAATAAGCTATGTTTACATTCCTCTCTGTGCTAGTCATATTGCTCTGTCAATACATTTTGAATGTTTTGGTTTTGAAAGCTTGAGAAAATCAAAATTTTGAAGCAACCAAAAAAAGTGTGTTTTTAAGCCAACCTCGATTATATTTAGCCAATTAAATTGGCATTGTCCTGTCTGCATTTACCAGAACCCAGTTACCTTCCTGACTAAGCCTTTCTTCCTCTGTTTCGTCCATGTCACTGGGTTAAAGAAAGCATATACTTCTGCCTTCTGGATTATCAAGTTTCTCACAAACACAGGTTTCCCTGAGCTGCCCGACCCTGCACTTCTCCTTGGCGACCTCAGGCTGCTGCTGCTGCTTCTCGGCTGCCCTGCAGTCTTCGCTGGAGGGGTGTAGGCCCTCAATTATTGTCGTGGCTGTTTTGAATCATCTATTTTAGAGAGTTTGATAAAGATAGTATTTAAACCTGTGGATTTTTAAAGTAAAAGATACAGGTAAATATATTGTGCTATTTAGAAACAGGCTCCCAATTTTGCACAGATGGATGTCAATAGAGCTGAATCCCCACTTTCTCCATTAGTAAGTAAACTAGTTAGTAAGATAAAATGTTTTTTAAATGACAGGGATCTACTGAATACATGGTATTTTTGTTAAAATTCTGATTATGCATATAGCCTCCTCAATCCCTCACCTCTTCAGATTCCCAAATATCCTTTTTCCTCCTATTTTCCTTAGTCCCCTCTCCCAGTGTGCTCCAGAGAGGGCTTCTAGTTCCAGGTGGCTTTTGGAGCATACTGCCTGGAAGGTGCTGGTTGGTGGAGGGGAACTGCGCCCCATCCAGTGTCGATGGCCTGACTTTTAGACTGCTAACACCCTGTATGTACCTTTGTGGACATTTCCTGGGGCAGGAGCTGCACCAGGGCAGGCACCTCGGCTATGTCAGCGCAAGTGGAGAGGGGGCGCTTCTCAGCAAGCTCCTGCCTGCTGGCCCCACTTCCCTTCATCCTCACACTCTCCTGTTGGGCAGCTGTGGTGATGTGGCAGGGAGAAGAGGCTGGAAAAGAGGCAGGAAGAGCAATGGGCAACTGGGCCAACATAGGTGATTGAGCTCTTAAAGGTCGAGCTGGGGCCAGGCTGAATATTGCAGAGCTGACAGCAGTTTCCCGTTAGTTAGCTGAGAAGGGCTTCAGCTTCTAGGATGCTAGACTCTCCTCTGTGTGTTTGACACAGTGCCTCTCCTGCTGGGGTGGGGGCAGCTGAAAAATCTGTCCTGTTAGTTCATATCAGAACCAGCTACTGGATTTGGGGTTTTAGTTTTTATATTTTTTCAAATCACATAGTTCTCTACCTTGAGATTCTAACATGCTACCCTAGAACAGGGATGCGAAAAGAAATAGTTCTCTTCCACCCCTCCTCTTCCTCCCAAGAGACGCTTAGGAGAGATACCACATTTCTTGGGTATGCTGGGGCAGATGAAGGTGTGTTGTGGCCGTGTATTGGCTGTTTATGTCGGCTATAGATGGTGTTCAACAGCAGGCTGATTTCCATCACTCACCAGCATGGCATGTGACTACTCCATGCAAACCAAGCCCAAACAACAACAAAAACACTTCCAGGTTAGTCACAAAGGATAAAATCACTACATCAAAAGGGCCCGCCCTCTAACTGGTGTTTTCATCTTTGATGAATATTAGCCAGCCGTTGTTAAACATTAACTATAACACGTATCCTGAGGACATGGAGTGGTGACTTCCCAACATTTGGAATTGTGGCACCTTATTGTTGTCCCTAAATGGCTTATATGTGGACACATGTTTTTAATTTTTAAAAGCCCACTTGAACTGTACGCAGCCCTTTTGTGATGACTGTAGACACCTTGAGTGTTGCAGAGCCGAACCCAGGAATTGCTGCCAGTCAGCTGAATGTGTCTTCAGTTTCTGCAGGCGAATTCCGTTTAGCCTTTCTCTGGCTTACTAAAATGTGGCTGCTTGTGCTTCAGTGCATGGCACTTGGAGTGACAGTCCCTCTTGCAGTGGCAGGAGCGCACCTAAGGAATGCTCGTGACACTGCCTTAGGCCTCTGCGAACAGCCTGGGTCTCACAAAACTCAGAAGGTTTGGCCTGTGAACCGTCCAGAAGCCAGCATTCCCATCCTGAGTACAGGCCTAGCTCAAGGTTAACAATAAGACCGACATGTTGTTGCCTCATTTTCCCATTAAGCTCTGGGTTGCTGATTGAAGCAGAATTCCAAGGTATTGACACAGCACCACATTGTTAACACGATAGGGAGGATTTGATTATGGGAGAACACATCTAAAAACGGTAAATTGACAAAAATAAATAAAAAATCATGGGGGCCTTGCTTCTCAAGGCAGCTTTTGTGGTTACATTCCTTTATTTGATGTGGTTCCCTCCTTCTCCTGTGCCAAATGGTGCAATGTGGAAAAATGATGAAGTTGCACAAAAGGGCGAGGGAGAGGCCGGGGGAGATAGGGAGTGAACTATTCAGTAACAAGAGAAAGAAAACAGAGCTTAAGGATCAAAGACAAACTACCTGTTTCTCTAAGCGGGAAGAAGAAAGAGACAAGGGTTCCTCTCCCCACGCCTGGGTAAAGACTGAGTCCGCTCTCAGATGGTACTTTTCAGGCCAACCCAGGCAGAGCTCCGTCTGCAGGGAGGCCACTAGCTCCTGTAGGTGACTTGAACCAAGGCTGAGTGCGGTGGGTCCCAAGAACTGCAGGGTTAACCAAGGAGGGCCCCAGGGAAAGGGGCGGAGAACAAAGGCTGCCTTCCACCGTCAGATTATGGGACCCAACACGTTTTAACACCAGCCAGCCTTGGAGGCAAGTCCTAAAACAAGCATTGGAATCTAAATGAGGAAAGAGGTTTCCGTGCAACAACGGGATTGTATTTATTTACAATTTTCAGGCTGGCCAGCTTTTCTATTGTGTGGTTTGTGACTACCCCAAGTGACATTTTTCTGAGTTTTAAAATTATCTTTTTAGCACTGTGAAAAGAGCATGTGATTCATCTTAATATTTCTGAGGATCAGTCACCAACTAAAGCTAGTATTCTGGGTGGGAGGAAGACTTTTGTAGGCAGCTTTTCCACCTAGCATAGAGCTAAAAAGCACCAGAATATGCCTCGAGCTTCCTTCGAAATCATATAAATAGCTCTCCCTTGCACAGTTCCAACCCAGTGTCACGAGAACTCCCACAGTCGGTCCACAAGTTGCCTACTGTTCACCTCACCCTGCCTGCTTTTCATTTTTGTTAACTAGCAGAGGTCTTTATGCCAATGTTTCTTGCTGGATATTTTTCCTACCTTCAGCGTCTGTGGACCTGTCAAATGATCCTGTAATCCTAGGTCAGGAGTCAGCAAACGACAGCGCAGTAGCCCAGTCGGCCTGCAGTCTGCTTTGTGTGGCCTGCAAGCTAAGAATGATTTTCACTTTTTTTCAAGGATTAGAAAAACATTTAAAGACTAATATTTTGTGACTCGTAAAAATTATGCAAAATTCACATTTCAGTGTCCATAATAAAATTTTATTGGGACATAGACGTGCTCCTTTGTGTAGATGTTGTCTGTGGCTGTTTGGGGGCTACAGCATCAGTCGTTGCAACAGACCTTATGACTATGAAGCCAACAACACTCACTACCTGGCTCGTTACTGAAAAGCTTGCCAACCCCTGTCCTACACCCTTAAAACCTTCCTTTCACAATGACTATTTCAGAAAAGATACATGTATATTCACTGACTTTTAATATCCATTCTGGAAATTTGACTCCCATATCTTTCCCTATATTTATTCGACTTTAATATTACAACTATTTATTGAGTGCCTACTATGAACTTGACATTCTTCTTGTTTCTGGTGTTACAGCAGTGAATAAAACAGATTTTCATTCTGGAGGAGTTTATATTCTGGTGAAGAGTGGTAGGGGGAGACAATTAAATACAATATGTAGAATGTCTTCTGAAGATATATGCCATAAAAAAAGGCAAAATGAAGAAGAGGGGACTATAGAGATGGAGATGGGTTATTTTTTTAGGTTGTTCAGGAAACCTTGCTGAGACAGGCATATTTGAGTAAGACCTGAAACAGGTGAGGAAAAAAGCCCTGCTGATGGCTGGGAAGAGAGTTCAGGTCAAGGGTACAGAAGAACCGGGCCAGTGCCCTGACGTGAGAGCAGCCTGGCTTATCCACGGAGGCAATAATTCAGATGAGAAGTTAGGGTAGATTGGACCCAGCTAATTGAATGTGGGGTGTGGGAGAGAGGAGTCAAGGATGACTGAGGTTTTTGGACTGAAAAACCAGTAGGTTGGAGCTGCCACTGACTGAAACGGGCTGAGTCCAGGAGCAGTCTGTTTTGCAGGCAGGGTTTGCTTGTGAGCAGGTTAAATTTGAGGTGCATTTAGATGTCCAGGTAGACGTGTTGAGTAGGCAGTTGGCTATATGAGTCCAAAGTTAAAGTCAGGTCTGAGCTAGAGTATAAATTTGGAAGTTATCAGTATAAAAGAGATCTGTTAAGCAATGAAACTAGCCAAGATTCATTCTCAAACCCCAGACTTTTTTTTTTTTTTTTTTATCTCCAGGACATCTCTCACTCTATGACTAAACACAACAACTTTTTTAACTTCAAGTTTTCTTTCCTGCACAGTTCACCATTGACAGGTGTCGGGACCTACCATCACATCTCCAGGCAGATGCCCTTTTACCAGCAGGTATCTTGGGCAGCCCAAAGTATGAAATATGCTTTTATCATTGGTCTGTTGTTCATAGAGATTTTAGCATTTGATCTAGTGCCTTGTTGAGTAGTCTCTGTGTCCCCCTACTCCAGCCCCAGTCTTGATTCGACTGTCCCTTTGCCTTGCTTTCTGGTTACCTGCATGTAACTACATACTTCCTTTTGCCCATGTTTACACTTAGCAGTGATCACTTTTTTTTCTGGTTGTTTCCACAAATGTCCCATACTAGGCATTAGGCTCCTGTTTTCTTTACCTTCCTGTTATCCATAGTCCCTTTCAAATAGTCATTGACCTAATGCCTTTGGGATGGGACAGATATGCTTTTACCATACCCGTCCCCATTCCTGGTCCCTGTTGTGCATTGCAGAGTAAGGTGCAGAGCAGTGGTGTGAGACCACCTGTGCCTGCCTCCTCTCTGGAACCTGTTCGAATGCAGATTCCCAGTGAGGCCCGGTATCTGAGTCTTTAACAAGCTCCCCAGATTACTCTTATGCAAAGCATGAAAACTGCTAGTGCAGAAAAAATACTACAATCCCAGTTTTGCTGTTTCCAGCCTTAAGACCTTTGGGAAGTCATCCATCTCAGGCCTCAGTCTTCCCATCTCTACAATGAGTATATTGATACCTGCCACCTACTTTGTAAGGCTGTTGTAAAAAGCCAACTGAGTAGCACTTTGGAAAATAATTGTCAAGTCCTATGTACCAGTAGGGTACCCTGGGTTATCTCATCCTCTGGTATCTGTGTGTGTGTGTGTGTGTGTGTGTGTGTGTGTGTGTGCACGCGCTGCAGCTCCAGTGCCAGCTCCAGCTCCCAACATATTAGCTCTTTGAGCACAGGGACCAGTGATGTGTGCGTGAAGTTGTATAATGCTGTTTATGTGCCTGAGCCTTCAGTAATACCAGTAAGCAGAAATCAGATGGATACCCTCCTGTGTCCTGGTCAGGCAGAGGGATTTTTTTCTAATTCTCTGCATCTTTCTTTGACCACCATTATAACCTATGTGCAATGAGGAAGAGAGAATTAGAAAAAATGCTTGTGGGTTTAGTAGGGTAACTATTGTATGCATTGATTTTTTTTTCCAGCTTTATTGAAATATAATTGACAAAATTGTAGGGTATTTAAAATGTACACAATGATTTGATATATCTATGTGTTGATTTTTTTTCCAGTAAATATTTAAAGGTAATTCATAGGAAAAGCAACCTCTACATGTTAATAGCAGAGCAGTAAAGTCATTCTTTGGAGTCTCAAAGTTGTAAATTTATAACAAACTCATAGTAAATTCACTAATTCCTGACTGATATTTGAAATAGTTCCACTTCTTAAAGAAATTGTGATGGAATCAACTTCAAGTAATAGGCAGGGATCAAAATGCAATAAGAATGGGCCCTGACCAAATAGCTGAGTTGGTTAGAGCATCTTTCCAAGGTTGTGGGTTCTATCCCCAGTCAGGGCACAAATAGGAAACAACCATTGAATGCATAAATAAGTGGAACAACAAATCTCTCTCTCTCCTCCCCCTTCTTCCCTCTGAAATTAATAAAGAAAAAAGAAAAAAATGCAACAAGAGGAAAAAGGCTTTTCTCTCCCTTAGCCTGTTTGCCTTGCATGGCCGGGCAGCATTATAAATAGTTCATACCAATCTTAGTAGAACATCTGCTAGGATCATTGTTGTTTTAGGGAGCTTACTTTAAATGCTTTTCCACATGCTAACAAAAATCCTGATGGTGGACATCTGTTCAGAATACTGTCCCTTAAAGCCTTTTTTTGAGATGTTAGCAAACTCGAAATACAGGTATCTGAACAAAAACTTGGTTAGTGCTCATGTCATTAGACATATTCTATTTGCAATTACAATATTCCCATCATTTATATTGTTTTAAATGCAGTGTCCTTCCTTGCATTCCAGTTCCTCTCTGCTGGAAAGTGTCCATCAGTCCTCTGGCCCTCAGAGTTCTTCTAGGTTTCCAGGGGTTAATTTGCCTAGAATGAAAAAGGCCCCAATCATTCAGTTGAGGTACCTAAATAAGTTTAATAAATGTTCCTGGAAGCAGCCTCAGGGGCTCAGTCAGCCCAGGTATCTGCCTGAAACACCCAAGCCAGAAGGAGCCTGATGAATATTGGCACCTGTGGAACCAGATATCTGGTCCTGATAAGGATTCAGAAGTCACCTAAGTGGCAACTGAAGGCCTGACAGTGGGGTGGATTTAAGTCAGAGAGACCTGGATTTAGATGCCTCTCTGCCATTTACCACCTGTGTGACTCTACAGAGGTCATGTTGTTTCTCTAAGCTCCAGCCTTCTCATCTACAAAACGGGACAACACCTTTCTCATAGATGAGTGTGAAGAGTAGATGATAACGTACAGGAAAAGTGCCTAGTGTAGTGCCTGATACTTAGAACTTTGAAAATGGACTATTATTCACTACTCCAGTCTGTGGAGAATTCATTTTCCAGCTAAACTCCTCATATTGGCTTTTCAACTCTCGTCATGTATACTGTGCCTAAGCAAAGAACAGCTGATTTGAATTATTCAAATAGCCCGCATTCACATTTTTAAATTATTCTATTTAATAATCCCATAACCTTCTAAGTAATTTAACTGCGCAATTTCAACTTCTTTAGACTTTGTTCCAGAGGAACATTTTCTGAGTGTTTAATCATATTTATCGTTGTTGTCTCAGAACATTTTCATATTCATATGGATATGAACATTTTCATTTCATATGCCCATGTCCCTCTAAAAATGGGAAACAAGAAATGGAATGCAATACACTGCTGTGAAGTAGACCTGGTGGTGGAGCACTCTAAATAAAGACCTGGATTGTGCCGTGACTTTCAGTGGAAATACTCGACCAGTCACAGATCTCATACGGCCAGCCTGCATCGATGTTTCCTTGGACCTCTCGTTGAGTGTCACTCCCCAAATTTTCTCTTGCTTGTAAATTTAACTTGTCATTCTTCTCTTTTATTTTCTTCTCCTATTAGACTTGTTGAGATTTTTTCATTTTTGAATTATACCTTGATTTTCTTTAACTGAGTGATCCAGAGACTCCTCAGATGGCTCAAAGTTGAGTCTATAAAATGAGGTGAGGGCTAACAATAACTCTAGAAAATGCTTTACTAGGAAAAAGAAAATCCAGTTAAAAAAAAAAAAAAGTCTCTCCTTAATGTAGTATTTATATACTGCTGGGTTTTCAGAACCTATAGATGATTTTTTTATCCTTTCAAGTTAACTTGTTGTGACATATGATGTTAAAATAAGAAAAAGTGAGATGACAAGGTGATGAATTTTATGGATAAAAGCTTTTTTGAGGATAATTTTAGCCACTTATACCACTGTTTCAATATATAGGGGGTTTAGAGTTTCTAAAACTTCACACTGTCTTTCTGTGACAGAATTTCAAATGGAAAAGGACAGAGGCTTTGGAACCAGAAAGGCAGGGATTCAAGCCCATCTCTGCAACTTTCTTGCTGAGTAATCTTGGACAAGGTACTTAGACTCTTAGAACCTCCGTTTCTTTATCTGTAAGTTGGGCTAATTAAGTCTGTTTGGCAGGGTTGTGAGGCTTAGAGATAATGAAATGCCTATTAGAGTGCCTGGCAAAAGTAGACACTCAATAAATAACAGTGACTTTTGTTTTATTGTAATGGCTGTCCTGGCAGGCCACCAGGAAGCAGATTCTGACATTGTAGAGCGCCCAGATTCTTGAGGTCCCTGGCATTCTACCTGGAGGGGAATTAACAGTGGTGCCTTAGCCACATATTCAGAATGGGCAACTCAAAACCTTAAACAGAATTAGGCATGCAGTTAGTGTTTGTTGACTGAAGGCTCACCTTTCCTTAGGATTTCTCTTCACTTGGGGACTAGTGAAAGCTTGTGTCCGTCTACCACCTGGAAGTTACCCATTCCCATGCTTCAGCCTCCAACAGTCCCCTGAACCATACTGTGGAGGAGGCAGCTCAGTCAACTTCCTCTCCCTCAGAACCCGATCCATAGGCAAAGCAGGACACTGCGGCTGATCTGAGTGTCTCTGATGGCACCTTGACATAACCCTTGGACACAGAACGCTCAAACAAGAGGCATTTTAGAATAAGGTCTCAGTTGGAGTGCTTGGTGCTATTTGAATATTAATATAACTCTTAATTGTTACTCTAACCCTTTAACCCCTGGGAGAGATGGGTCTTTTTGAGAACAGTGTTATCCCCACTGCCCTGATGAGAAAGTTGAGTAGAATTAAAGAACAAACTTTGCAGAAGCAAGAACTATAATTGAGAACCACTGGCCCTTCTGGTTTGCCCCAGTGCCAGATCATGGCTTGCCCGTTCTATTTGTCTGGTAAGAGAGAACGCCACTCAGGGAGGAGGGAATTGTTGTTCTGTAATGGGTCAAAATCAAAACCCCATTGTCCCAAGTCAGGCTGACTCCCTGTCTTTCTTCCTGTCAAATTGCTCAAAAACATTTCCTTTCTGCTGTTGCACTGTAGCCAAGGCAAGTCTTCAACATTAGAGATGCTCTATTTGCAGAGCACGGTTCACAAGGGGCTCTATTAGCCGTATTTGCATGGAAAACAGTAGTATTAATACATTTAACATAGACCGCTTTTATATCTGACTTGTAGAGCCACTGAGACAGGAAATGTGTTTGTGGTTACCTTTTGGTGAATTTAACCCCATTATCGGAAAGGCTTCTCGAACTCTGGCCTTGTCCTTCTCATGTATATCTACAGTTTCAGTTCTAGGAATTATCAGCTAATTTTCTGTTTCATTTCAGTTCATAAAGAGATAGAAAGTACTTTCTCAAAACAGCCCTTTTCAATGCTTTCTTCTCCCAAGTTCAGCCTGGAACTCTGCCCCACCAATGGCCTTTTCCTCACCTTCACCCCGCTTTCTCACTGTGCCGCTCTAGAGATCAGAAGAATCAACAGCAAGTGGTCCCTTTCATCTCCTCCTGCCCCTCCCAAACCCCAAGTCAGCCACTTGTGGGTTAGTCAGGTTCTGCCTTCTCTCCAGCCAGCCCTGCATTCCTGGGGCTAGCCGAGTGATCCCTGGAATCTCTGCACAGAGGGAGTTTTCTCTTGTACATGCTCAGCCCCATGTGTTTGGATTCATGAATATTAAATAATTAGAGATCACAAGGTCTTACCTCCATCTTGTACCCTTTAAGAACATAATAGCTCTTTTATTTTATGGCACTTAACTGTGTTTATTCAGCATGATCAGGGCAGCATTCAGGCTATAGCGAGCTGTTAAATATTTACCCATGAGGCGGATATTTATACATGAATCAGCAGCAGTTATCAGTGTGTGACGCTGGAAGTCAGGTTCAGTACCCTCACAAGCTAAGGAACTACTGTTCTGAGTCCAATAAAGGGGGCAATAAGTGTCCTTTCAAAATAAACTCTTGTTTAAAATATCTGTCTGAAGTGCTTCACACACTGAGGCATGCCCTGCACGGCCATCCAAGTCCTCCAAGTTAGACATGGCAGAGCGGTGGGCCCGCCCATCCAGGCTTCAGTGGATCCTGTGGTTTGATGGTCGGGGTTGGAGAGGGTGGGGTATGAACTAAATGGAGAGGAAAGCGAGCCCGGGTGCTCTGTGGGAAATTGTGATGGGAGATGAGCTGTACACCACAGCGCATGCGTTAGTGGTGGTCTGAGTGTGGCTAGAAGCCCGTCAGCCTCACCGGAATCCCAGCCAGCTCGCTGCTAGCCAGACCGCCTGTTTCTTTGCACCCCTGAAGCCCTTCAGATGAAAGCTCCCTTGCTCTCAGAGAGGCACGGGATTCAGCAGTAACAGCATGGACTCCAGCAACAGGCAGTGAGTTCACACCTTGGCTCTACCGTCTTCTAGTTGTGTGAACTCGGAAATTTCTTCTGCTCCCTGAGCCTCGATTTTGTTACCTGTGAACTTACAGTGATGATTCCTACCTCACTGAATTGTGGGGAGGACTATGTTAGATCATGAGAAAGCACCTAGCAACAAGCGTTAATTCTTGATACTCACAGAAGGGGAGTGCGGAGCGACGGGCCTGGCAGTGGAGCAGCTGGTCTTCGGGGCTCTCCACACCTCTGCTTCTCTCCGTCATCAGCTCAGGTTTGGTTAGTGGCTGGACTTCAGAAACAGAGTTTCCCATTTCAAGGATTTCCCACAGACTGTTTTCATTCCTTATATTCAATTTAATGAGTAATTAAGAACTTATCCTGTAATGTTTTATTTAGGTCAAAGCCCATTACAATCAATTTCAGGGAATTGTCCCAGTTATTTTATTTTTTGGAATTTTATCGTGCTAAGGATTGTGCTCTGGGTACGCTTCGAGAAGCCTGGGTCTTGGTGTTCTCCATGTTATACAGATATTTCACCAATGGCTACAGGATCCAAATATTGGATTTATTTTTATAGAATTTTCTTCTTAATCCAGTTTTTATCCTCTGGTTAGATGTGTGCCCTCTGTGTACTTTTTTAATGCAAAAGACAGGATACAGAGCCTCCCTCCAGTTCATAAGAAGCCGTAGGAATGTTCCTGCCCTCATCAGAGTTTAGGCCAAGTCTGGCCCAGTGTCTCCTTAGAGGAGTGGCCGGGAGTGATGTCCTTGCTGCTTCTGTGCAGTTGCGGTGTGGATGGTTCATTGATGTCGTCCTCAGTCCAACGCTGTCTCGTTTCCTCAGCTGTTAGTCGTGCTTTCTAGGTGTTTATGCCACGTTGACTTCCTCACATCACCTGGGATTTTATTTGTTTGTGGGTTTTTCATTCATTCCCTTGGATAAACAAAGGTAATACTCATTTTTACCAGAAAAATTAATTTCAGAAGTCTCTAATCAGTAAAGAGACAGGCTGGGTCTGGAGCCCTTTCAGTAGTTAATGTGGATTGTTTCCTGTGTCATAAACTCTAGACTGAATCTGTCTGCTCCAAACTACGAAGGGATGATTTTCTACACTGTTACTGTGAAATGTTTTGCTTCCATTTACAATCTGTCGCTGTGGGGACTTGGGCAGTGAATAACCACAGCATGGAGGGAATTTAGGGGTCTTTTTGTATTCCATCATATTATAGAGAGGGTGTAAGGGGTTATAGAAACATACAGTAAATTCAAATAAAGTTCAAATAAGAAAAACAAATTAGGACCAAAGGAAAGTAAGAGTAGGAAAGAAGATGAAATCAAGATTAAGGCTAAATGAGTGCATATTGTAAGGTTCTGAACAATTTATTTTAATACTCTTATGCTGCTTAATTTAAACTAAAAGGGAATCTCCATGAAAGTTCTGGGAATTATTACTGGTTCAACATTGGCTCTTAGTTCTTAGATCAGTGATTTTTTACTGTACCTTCTTATTTAGATGAATTAAATATCAATGTTTATTTGTTCTAGTTGCAGGCTTCCTACCCCTATTGGTCCACAGACATGGGACCAGGTTGCACAGTATTTCAGAAGGTGTTTAATTAGTTGCCACCATTTAAAAATTGAGAGATTAAATAATTTGAATTGCTGGCTTCACTTGAAAAATGAGGATACGGTAAGACCAGGCGCATGTTCCTGCATGTCAGAGATCAGCTGCAGCTGAGAGTAGGGAACGCTTCCCACTGTGCACAAAATTTCCAGTTCTCTCTATTCATTTACATCACCTGGCTGAGCTGGGTAGACCCTGGAGTTCGCAGCGCCTGCCCTAGGCCATGTGCCCTACACTGAAAATGAGGGAAGTGAAGCCCCCGGGAGGCTGCCCAAGGCAACAGAGCTGGGCAGCTGCAGAACTGGCCCTTCCGCACGTGTTAGAATGTTGCACCAGTTTAGTTCGGGTGTTTAATGAGTGACTTGCCTTTGCCCAGCCCTGAATTGGGCCTAATGAAGAGTATAAAAGTCTAAGTTTCAGTAATAGGTACAACCCATTAATATTGGTAAGACATTTATCCAATGCCAATTAAAATTTGCTAATTTTTACTATTGTATGATAGGGTCAGTTGTTATTAATCATTAGTTGTTAGTCATGTGTAACATGACCAGGCTGATTTAACAAAATGGATTGAAATACAGAAATGTACTCGTAAAGCAAAGCCTGTAGGCCCGTAGTCCCACCACCATTAATTCAGGCAGTTGGTGGGCACACTTTGATAAGAGAAACCAAGTCTGTTCGAGGGTATCACGTCTTCAATTGCTTGAACCCTAAGAAAAGTGTCCATTGTGCTCTTGTCCTTTCAGTGCACTTGGAGGCTCCTCAGCTCTTCATATTCCAGCTTTCCCAGGAGGAGGATGTCTCATTGATTATGTTCCTCAAGTATGCCACCTGCTCAGCAACAAGGTAAAAGTCATCCCACCTTGGGAGGGTCCTTCCCCCAGCGTAGCACCTACTCCGCATCATCGTGAGCACCGTCCTCTTCGCCCTATCTTCTTAGTTTCAGCCTCCATCTCACATCGGCCTTTCTTACTTTGAATTACAGTATTCGGTTTCTCTCCCTATTTCTTTGCCCTCTTCCTTCCTTTGCTAGGGTTTCTGGCCTCCTGTTCCAGTCTTATCTTTATCTTTTAAATATATATGTCCCCTTTCTTTAATTTTCTTTATGCCTTAACTATATGCTAAATCCATACCTTCTTATGGCTTAACATTTTTGAACTTCATTTTCCAGTAGTCCGTGCGTGCATGTGAGGGTGTGTATTTGTGTGTGTGTGTGTGTGTGTTTGTCACTAATTAATATTAGATTAATTCTCCAGAGCTGCCTTCATCTCCTGCTGCTTTTCTGTACCTCACTTTTTAGTAGTTAGTTCTTGATTCTCCCTGTCATGTCTCGGAGCAGTTTGTAGGGGCAAAGTTTTCAGGTCTGCTGGTCTTATGGCCAGACACATCAGATTATCTAAGCTTTCTGTTAGCTGCATTAATGAGCCATTACAAGTAGCTGAGTTTGCATTAATGGTTGTGGTCAGATATTTTTTAAAAGTGTGTCCAGCCAGTGTATTTAGCTAAAAACTGGAGATGTTAATTCACAAGCGATACTAACTTTCTTCTATATGGACTGACTCAGTTTGCTTAATTCCCAAAGTGTTGTTTTCTTTGCTTCTATTGATTTGTTCAATTGTCTTGGAAAATAAATCTTTTGTTTGTCTCTTTCATTCAAAAGATATCTCAAAAAAGAAAAAAAGACAGCTTATCTCTACATAGAAAATATCTTAAACGTACAATAATCTTTCAAAGGTTTCAATATTATTTTTTAAATGTCAGAGAAACTAAAATCTGGCAACTCTGCAGTCTGTGGGCTTGGCATAGATTCCAGGGTATTTAACTTTCATGAAATGGTTGCTTCTCATTGGACCAAATTCCCCCAGCCTCTACCCTCCTACAAAACCCTTCAGAGGACAGAATTCTTGTTTACATTGTGGGACTTCGCACTGCCTTCAAATCTGTGTCCCAGTATCATGGGGAAAAAATGCAAATTTGGCCTTCCAGAACTGAGTAGAAAAACCTTTTTAAAGCTCTCCAATTGAGATTAATTTCTAGTCATACAATTTTTCTCAAAAAAAAAAAAAAATTGTAATGCATTTCCCCAGAAATATAAGAATCAGTTTGTTTTTCTTATCTGGTTCCCTTTCATTAATTTTACTTGTCTTTTAAAATTGATGTTCTTCTGCTTGCTACAAACGAGGACAGCATGGCTGCTTTTAGAAACAGTCTCTTCAAATGAATTTCCATAATTATATTGGAATCTATCTTTATAGCCAGTTTTGTTGTGGGTTTCTGTTAAAATGGCTTTCTGTTTTTAAAATCAAGTACACAGAACTGTTTTCATCCCCTTTTTAAACAAAGCCACTTAAGCAAACTTATCATCTGTTTTTCTTTTCCCAAAATAACGTTTCTGATCCTGCATTAAGACTGCAAAGTAAGCACTGTTTTTATAAATTGACATAAACCCCCATTATATAAATAGAATTGTTTTACTTTTAAAGGGTACACCATGGCTATCAGTACCAATTGTGTCAAGGTTATTTCAAGCACTTTATCTCAAGCTTTTGTTAGCCATGGAGACTCATTGTGGCCACAGCCAGTATAAACAATTTGGAGGGTCTCTTTCTCCCACTGTTTCTTGCAGCCATTATAGGGACGTTATAAGGAATATATTTTTGTATTAGAAGCTGATGGGTAAATAACTGACTTTCAGATAAATACCTAGCTGACTGAACTGACAATTTTTTAATAGAAACTGTCACTTGGTAATAACAAGGCAAAATAAAATCTCTTATTGTAACACCCCTTATTCTGAATATTAGGAATTTAAAAAGAAGGAATTAAGCATTATCCTGCCTTTTCAATAGGGGTTGTAGTACAGGATAGCCAAATAGTTTTATTTGATGAGAAGGGGCTCTTTACAGAGAATTCCAGCTGATAAACACGGAAGAAATGATAGAATTAAAAAATCACCATTGTTTTCAGGCCCTAATGAAATAATTGATTCAGACAAGCACCTCCAACAGATACTACTCCCATTGGGTAATAAGTTATAGGGAACTAGATCTTCACATGCTTCGAGAGGTACACGCGTGGATTACCTACCGTGCAGTGGCTCGATGTGGCTGTCGTCACCTGAACCATGGTCAAACCCAGTATTAACTGTGAAATTTTCTTGCCAAAAATATTTAACCTGAATCTAATCACACCTTGAACTCTAACTTTCAATGTATAGGGAATACAGAGGATAGTGGGGAAAAGAGAGAGATCACCTGGAATGCAGAACGTTCTACAAGGTCTCTGAAAAGTCAGTGTCACATACACATGTGCAGCACACACACCCTTGGAGGCACTGTTATTCGGGATTAAAAGGTGTTCTAGATTAAGTTGCCTGAACCCCGATTGATTAGCCCCTGCTTAAAAATGTTTTGGGGACAACTGGGAAATTTTGAAGATGAACAGGATTCTACATGAATTCAGAGAATGACTGCTGAATTTGTTGGGTATGATAATAACACTGTAGTTATGCAGAAGAACATCTTATTTTTTGGAGATGCGTGTTGAAGTATTTAGGACAAACTATCACCATGTCTCTAATTTCCTTTGAAATGTTTCAGCAAGATTGATTGATAGATTGATAGGTAGGTAGATGGCTAGATGAAGCAACGAGACAAAATAGTCACAGTTGTTAAATATAGGTGGTGGGACTGGATGTTCATTTTACTATTATTTCTACTTCTCTCAATCTTTGAAACTTTTCATAGTAAAGCATTTAGAAGTTTCTGAGCTTGGGTTCCTCTTCCAGGTGCAGTATGTGATTCAAGGATACCACAAAAGAAGAGAGTACATTGCTGCTTTCCTCAGCCACTTTGGCACGTGAGTCCTCTGCTTGCACCGTGTGCCCTCGCTTCCTGATGGCCCTGATACGAGCTGCAGTCAGTCATTGCTCTGAGAGCTCAGACACAACGCTGACCCAGAAATAGTTTCCAGAACTTTTGTGGAGATTCCCTTTCAGTTTATTTAACTAGCATACAGTTATGACAAGAAATTGTTCAGAAACTTACAGCATGCATTTCATAGATTTGATTTTTTTTTTTTTTGTATGTTGCTTACACTAAAGCTCCCAGGAAGAGATTTTTTTTTTTTAGCATCTTTAGCAAATAACAAAATGAATGTCTTCCCTGGAGCAGCAGCATGCCCAGCCCAGCACAGCAGGAACGCCGGCACCCCTGCTTGTCACAGAGCCTTTGCAGTGCGCAGAGCGCTGTCCCCTCCCTCGGCTCAGTCATCATGAGGTGAACCAGGCAGGGTTACTGACACATTTCACTGATGAAAACCCTGAAACTTTAAGAAGTTCAGTAACCTGACAGAGGTCACACATGTGGGGTCAGAGAGCCAGGGTGGGAACCGGGTGCTCGGGACTCGGGTCTCTTGACAGGACCCTCTCCTGACAGTGCCGCACAGATGACTCCCACTGGGGATTAGGACTTGGAAGAAGGCGCTTGGAGGGAACAGGGCAGCATGTAACTGCAGTGACGGGGGCGTGTCCTCCTGCGGCTGTCCCCTGCATCCACCCTCCCCTTCAGGTTGCCCTTGGCAGTGCTGCTGTGCAGCTCGTCCCAGACATGCTGGCAGAGGCCTGACCAAGCTCCTCGGCGGAGCTCAGGGCAAGGATTGCACTCTCCTCACAGGCTGCTTTGAAGATGGCTCGTTCTACCCACTGGGGGACGGAGGGTTCCGGTGGTCCGGTGAGAGCCCACCAGATTCCAGAGAGATACAGGAGCACAAAATCGAGATTGTACACAAATACATGAAGAAATTGGGACAAAAGTAAAGTGGGATAGGAAAGAGAAAATGAAGTAAAAACTAAGGTGGGCCATCCCCAGGGTTGTAATTTTACAAACTGGGGCATAATTATAAGCAAAATTGCTGACTCCTCAAAACAATTTCAAGAGGTTTTCTCATTATCCGTACTGGAATTCTTCCTGCCTCCAAAGTGGAACTGTCGCTTTCTGAACAGTACGGCTGGCTCTCACAGGAGTCTTCAGCACTTCAGATTTTTTTCAGCTTTATTTATGAACACTTTGAGAAAGTACTTACGATACAGACAGTAGTTAATAAATGACACCATTTATGAGTCAGGTCATCTTTAGTATATATAATTTTGGAGTAAGATTATCTTTAGTACATCTAATTGAACAGGAAGAAGCTGGCACAGGGACCTTCAGAGTAGAGTGCACATACCCCAGAGTGAGCCCACCTCCCTCCATGGTCACACAAGAGAAGTGTGAAAATTGCATTGGCATTTGTTTTTAAATCATTCTTTTTTAATGTACATTTTTGTGTATGTTTTATTTTGCATATAATACAGTAGTGCTTGTATAAAACTACTAAATTATATACAAGTACTAATATATTACTGTACTATACAGGGTGGGGGGAGTAGATTTACAGTTGTGAGTGTGCGAAACAGAGTTATTCTCATGTTATTATTTATTAATTATTATATGATTTTCCATACATGATGAAGAGGATTCTATGCTTGTTTTTGCTTATGAGACGCAGGATCTAAAAAATTTAAATATCAGTGTGTTGGAACATATTGAGTTAGTTATAAATTCATAAAAAGAAGTATAAACTAGTGATTAAAATTGTTGACTTAAGTCAGAAAATCTGAATGATATAAAATAGTCTTTGAGAAAATCACTTATACTTCAATGTGTTAGTTCCTTTACCTTTACAGTGGCTGCAGCTGTTCCTTTTTTTTTCTTTTTATTGATTTTTAGAGAGAGAGGAAGGGAGAGGGAGAGAGAGATAGAAACATTGATGAGAGAGAACATCGATTGACTGCCTCTTGCATGCCCCCCACTGGAGATCAGGCCCACAACCTGGTCATGTGCTATGACTGAGAATCAAACTGGCAACCTCTTGGTGCATGGGTCGATGCTCAACCACTGAGTTACACCGGCCGGGCGCAGCTGTTCCTTTATCTATCAACTTAAACTGGGCAGCCACCAGTATTAACAGTCTGATCAGCCTGACTCAGCCAGGGAGAAGGCATCTCTAAGGACAGCAGAGGCCTTCTTGTGTGGATGAGAGAGAACATTAATCCTGTCCTCAGTGTGCAGTTAGTGTTGTCGCATTATGGTGACATTCCCCAAGCACTCCGCTCTGGAAGGAAATGAGGAAGGTGCACCTACCAGAACCCTGCCCAGGCCCTTCGGTGGTCAGGAGCTATTTTCCCGTCTGAACCCAGCGTTCACCCAGCTAACATTTCCACTTTGTCCTGTGTCCAGTGGGGAGGACAGGGGGACACAAGTGAAAGGATTCCAAGTACTTTGGAAAAAGTAATATACAACCCTAAACCTAGTAATACTGCCATTGCTCATTGCTGTTTAGTGCCTAAGTGAAAGTGAGACTTAGAATCACTGTAAAGACAGTGGTGTCGTTGCTGACCTGATTTCCTAATTTGTCCTTTTATTCATGACTGGTAATGAACATCTGCATAGCATCCTGTGGTTTATCTTATTTGTTTTTCACAACCCTGTAATGAAGTTTGGAAATATTCTTATGTTTGTTTTACGGATGAGGAAACTGAGGCTTAAGGTTAAGTGATATGCCTGTGATCATAATAGATAGTAAATGGCAAAGCTATCACTGAAACCTAGATGCTGTCATTCCAAATCATACCCTTCCTGTGGTGACACTCACTCACCCTCAGTGCATCTCAGATTCAGGACCCTGACCTTATGAATATATTCTTTAATTTTTTTATAACTTCTTTTTATAAGAGTTTTTGTTTGTGTGTGTGTGTATGTTTTTATTACTTAGAGGTGTCGTGGAATATGATGCAGAAGGCTTTACAAAACTTACCCTGCTGCTGATGTGGAAAGATTTTTGTTTTCTTGTACACAGTGAGTATACTTTTGCTATTAGCATGTCAGCATACATTTGAAAATGTATTAGACCACATGTAATAATGAGCATGAGAACCGTTAGCATCCTGACTTGGTTTCTTTTACTTTAGTATATTTGCTGCACGGTTTTAAAGAGAAATATCTCTAGACCAATGTTTCTCAACCAGGTGTAATTCTCCCCTCCGGGGACATTTGGCAATGTCTGAAGATGTTTTTGATTGTCATGATTTGGATGAGGGGAGGCGGGGGAGGCTGTTGTTGTGACTGGCATTTAGTTTATAGAGGTCAAGGATGTTGCTAAACATCTACAATGCACAGGGCAGGTCCCTCACCACCCCCCACCCCCCAAAATCTTTACATGTAAAATACCAGTAGTGCTGAATTTAAGAAATTTTTCTGAGACCGATTTCTGTTTCACAGAATCTTTCCAGTATCAGGTCTCAAAACTTTTAGGGTTACTCAAAACATACCTGCTTTGATCGTTTGGTTATCATCCTTATTAACTTAAGAGTCTACAACTTTGATAATATGTAATATCTATCATAAAGGTAAAACAATGTTTTAATGTATTCCCAACATTACTTTTCATTTTATTCCACAGACTAGGTGTATTTAAATGTTTGTTGTGTTACATTAATCAGTCAGTCAATAAACTTTGGTCCAGCTTTCTCCTGATGGATAATTTAGTCTCTTTTGTTTATTTCTTTGTGTTATAAGAACCAGTGACCCATGGTGCCAGGTTCAAGTTGCAAGTAACCAAGACCTTTATTGTTATTTTTTAATACGTTTTTATTGATTTTTTAGAGAGAGAGGAAGGGAGAGAGAGAAACATCAATGTGAGAAACATCGATTGGCTGCCTCCTGCACGCCCCCTGTTGGGGATCAAGCCCACAATCCGGGCACATGTCCTGACTGGGAATCAAACCGGGACCTCTCAGCCCATGGGATGACGCTCAATCCACTAAGCCACACTGGCTAAGCAAGACCTTTATTCTTTATTAATGTGGTGTGCAAAATGCCTAGTCTTCAAGCTAAAGGCAAAGAAGTTCCAGTTCTTTCAAGTCAAATTACAGAACATCAGTGGGTTTGGGTTGACTTCACTCAGTATCTACAACGACCCTAGTCCTCAATAAACTACGGTATTTCAGGAAGCAAGGTTCTGGCCCTATTTAGCCAGGCCCTCAGATAGTATAAAGATATTGATTTGGGGAGATTTTCCTTCCCCAGCAGATTGACCTTCTTGGTTGATATTTGCTTAGCTAAGCTAAAATAGTTCTTAAATTACTTTGTCTTACCTGATTTCACACCAACAGATAGTAAGTGAAGAAACCCTAACATATCCATAGGGCAGAGGGAGGAAGCCTCTAATCAGAACCTTCCGTTAACTCCACGTAGAGATAACTGAGAGTTGGCTGTACTTGTAAGGAGTTGGTTGCCCTGCATTTTAGGTGTTTCCCAGTGACCACCTTGTCATGCAGTGCTCTGCATTGCGCTCCTACTCTATAGCAAGCCACTGACTCGGACTGTCTTTCAAATGCATCTGGAGAATGTAAGCGTGCCGCTTTGTATTAATAATGTGCACAGATAAACAGAGTTGGAGAGGTACAGATCTCAGTTTGGGGTGTACCTCTAACTAATACATGACCTTCTTCAAATCACTAGGACAGCCTCCCTCTACTTTAGTTTTCTCATATGTATACTGGTTATATGTGAAATCAAGTTAAGTCCTGTGGAGACATCGGCATATAAAGCATAACCTACAATACGGGGCCAGGTGGGAGAAGTAGCCTCACAGTCAAGGCCACCTGGCAGTCACCTCTTTGTTCACCATCTTCTGTGGCCCCACTGGTACTTCCAGCGCCACTTTTGATTCTGACTTTGTGTCACTGCTTTGGTTTTGCATTCAGAGTCATGATTCCTTTGTGAGATCTCACTTCCTATTTGCCATATCCACCTCGCCCACCACTGAATCCCAGTGGTTCTGTTTCTAGACTGAGAGTCCAACCCCAGGTCCTGATTGCATCCTCACTTTGTCTCTCGTGACCCTGGACAGTTGCCTGGGTGAGTAGTCTGCTGTGATTCCCCTGGTCCAGCCTAGCAAGAGGGGTCTGCACCCTGCCTCGAACGGCAGTGGAAACAGTCAAGAGTCCTCCCAGAGGGGCTATGGGAGAAGGACACACAGGGAAGGACTCACAGAAGGACATTGCAGACATTAAATGAAATGAATGCTTCAACCAGTTTATTTATCCCCCAGGGGCATGAAATCTCACTTCTTCCCTGAATCTTACTTGGTTCCTAGCTATGGTTCTACTTTCAAAAAACAATGTCAGATTATATCAGATTTAAGGCGAAAAAGATATTCTTGGCATTGCTCATTCTGACTTGTGTCTGTTACATGCAGCTCAAAGGTGGCTAGCAAGAGTGATGTTCCAGGATAACAGAACATTCACCTCTCAGCTCCTGCCAGCTTTCTTATCAGTGCCTCCAGTTATAACAATTCTTTTCCTTTGGAAGCTACCCCCCACACACCGCCCGAATATTCTCTCCATGGTACCATGTGTCCGGTATTTCTTACAGTTCCTTCTCCACCTTCCTATCTTAGCTTTTTCAAGTCAGACATCTATGTAAAATCATGTCTCAAAGTCATATTTTCACTTAGTATTGACTACTTATTCAGAAACATAGGACTCCCAGGCACTCAAGAGAACAGCTCCTGTGACCTTGGGATTCGTTTGATTTACTTCTACCAAAGTGTTTCCTCAGGCTGATTCCTTTTCTCCCAGGCTGCTCACTTCTTGTCTCTCAGCTCACTGCCCATGCTGGGCTGTTCCGGCAGATGAGACCTCGTCTCTGAGTCAAGGGACTTTGGTGCTGTTTCCACCTTTTTGCTTTTTTCTTATATCTAGGACTTGCTCCATCAGAGTGAAGCTTGGTTAGATAATGTGATTTTTTTTTAGTTGTGCGGTTAAGCATCTGACAATTACCTTCCTTTGGAAGCATCTGCTTGTTTGGTTACAGCACCCCAGGGACCACTTGTTCCCCTTTTTTCCATGAAGATGGGAATGTGAATATGGGGTGGCAGAGACTTAATGATAGAACATTGCAGTGCATTATTCTGGGATCTCAAGAATGTGAGAAGGAAGAAGGAAATACGTAGAGGTGGAGCCAGTCTTCTGTGGCTGGCTCCGCTACTCCATGAGGTTGGAGACCTGGCAGGACCTCAGATAGCATCCCTGCTCCCCTCCCCCCATCCTGCCTAGGCCCAGGGAGAGTGTTGTCATGAAGGCAGGTGCTGGCAATAATTCTGAGCATCCTGGATGCTAGAGGAAAGAGGCAGTCCTCTCTGGAGACAGGTGGCTCTGACCCAGACTCTGCCAGAGTGTGTGGAAGCAGTCATGCCCTCGGGGAGACATTGAGCATACTCCGGGGTCTCAGGAGATTCTGTAACTGCCTGGCATCCTGGTGATTCCAGGAGTGGGGAGTATGGCCGCGATTATGGCCATGGAGCTTTTCTTATTCATTTATTCCTTCTTTCCTTCCTTCATCCATTATCAGAGGGTCACAAGACTTGGAACCACAGCAGGATCAGGGACTTGCTCCCATCCAGAAACTATTTTCGGGACGGTTTCCTGGCCATCATGTAGGAATTATTTGTAGTGGTTATGTAGTAATTCTGAACTTGCCAAGCTGTTGTTACCTCTAGAGGTAGATATTTTCTGTAGGCCAGCAGCTTTTCAGAATGCTGAGTGACAAGAGGACCGGATAGCAGGGCACAGAAACACAGAACAAAAGCCACCACTGGGTGAAACATCGGCCCTTTTCCATGGGCCCCCGTAGCTGCACTGTATACAAGAGGCAGCTGCCTAAGGTAACGGTGCTGCTGAGAAGGGAAGGGTATTGAGATCTGTGACTTCTAAGGCAAGAGAGAGTCTGTGACTCTGCGAGAAGCTGTCTTTTCCCATCACCTATAAATTCATGGTAAATGACCCCTTGAGTCATCCAACCTGGACCGTAGGCCATGTTTCTCTGGTAAAATACCTATCTGACCATTTTGGCTGTTCCATTTCATTTTTTCTCTTCTTGGCCCCTAAACTGATTAATTGAGCAGAGTTCTGAGTTTACTGAGAACCTACTGTGTGCTCAGTACTCTGCCAGGGTCCCAGGGGATCTAAGTAAATAAGTCAGGCTTGATCTTAAGACACCTAGAGTCCGGCACAAGGGTTGGCAGACCGTAGCCTGTGGGCCAAGTCCCATCTTCAGTCTGTGTTCATGTGGCCCTTGAGATAAGGTGGTTTTATGTTTTTAAAGGGTTTTACAACAACTATGTAACAGAGATGGTAAAGCCTTAAATATTTACTCTTGACCCTTTACAAAAAAAAGCTTGCCAAGCCCTGGTTTAATTGATGAGAAAAGAGATTGGATAAAGGTGAAGTACAATGGTATGTATTTTTTAAAACATATTTTGTGAGCCTGCCTACTGTATGCAAGTCACAAGGTGATATATGACAGAGATCTTTATATGATATACACACGAGAGGAAGGGAGGGGGGGAGGAAAAGAGGAAGGGAAGGAGGGAGGAAAAGAGGGAGGGAGGGAGGGAGGGACAGAGACTGAGACCCTCCTTAATGAAGTCTAATGAGAGATACAGACATTAAAGAAGTAAACTAACAAATACATAGATTTCAAACAAACACCATAATGGAACAAAGCAGAGTGCTATGAAAGAAAGAGACTAAGGAGGGGAGTTACTGGCAGGGTGGTCAGGGAAGACTGCTTGTAAGAGGTAACATTTCAGCTGAGACCTTAATGAGCAGCCATTTAGAGTCAAGGGAGGAGGGCCCAGGGAAAGAAGTGAGCTGTGCAAGGAGCAGCTAAAGGCAGCAGAGAGGTTTGCGTGAGGGAGGCGAGTGTGGCTGGAGTGCAGTGCAAGGGGAGTCATATGAGGTTAGAGAAAGTCAGGGCCAGATCAGCTAGTGCCTCTTAGGCATGTGTATCAGTTAGGTTTAAGTAGTAATAAACATTGAAAAACAGTGATTTCAAGCAAGATAGGAGTTTATTTCTCACTCGTGCATAGGTAGGCAGTCTAGGGCTGGAATGACAGATCCCAAGGTCACATAGGGCTGAGGTTCCTTCACGCTTTTTACTCCACCATCCCTTGGTTGTGGCTTTCTTGCTTACAGTCCAAGAAAGCTGTTGGAGCTCCAGCCATCCCATTCACCCACTGAGTAACAGAATAGAAAAAAGATGGAAGAAGGGTACAAACCTCATTTACTGAGACTTCTGAGAAGTCTCATGCGCCACTTCCAATTACATCTCATGCTCCAAAAGTTAGATCATGTGGCCTCAGCATATGAGCTAGGGCAGACTGGGAAGTGTAGTTCTTTAGCTCGGGCAGCAAATGCCCAACTGAAAATCGAAGTTCTTTGAGTGAGAGAACATGGATATTTAATAAGCAACTACTAGACTCTTTCAAACCAAGGCAAGGAGTTTAGATTTTTGTCTAGTTTAAGATCCCATCAGGAAACAGATGACACAGGTAACTAGGGAGAATTCAGTGAAAGGGCTGTGTTCAAAGGTGTGGACCAGGTTT
Organism: Tadarida brasiliensis; assembly: GCA_030848825.1. Lineage (NCBI taxonomy): Eukaryota > Metazoa > Chordata > Mammalia > Chiroptera > Molossidae > Tadarida > Tadarida brasiliensis. Next base: position 61,589,576 of record CM061270.1, on the reverse strand, counting down.
AAGGAAACCAAGAGGGATGGTTAGCAGCAGCAGGGAGTCATTACCTTCTCTAGGCCTGCATGGGCGAGAGGAGAGCATGGTTACCAGAAGCTGCTGTAGCTGTAGGAGAGGGTTTGCTGGCAGGAGCAGGGGACGGCCTTTAGTAGAGTAATGCAGCTCCTGCTAACTGGTAGCTGTGCAAGAAGGGCTGTCTCTCCTTTCAGTTCTATTGGTTTTGTTGTTAGGTACATATATATTTATAATTGTTATATCTTGCTGATGTGTTGACCTTTTTATTATTATGGAATGCCCCTCTTTGTCTCTAGTGACATTACTTCTCTTAAAGTCTAATTTAGCTGGTATTAATATACCCATTCCAGTTCTCTTGTGTTTATTGTTTACTTGGTATATCTTTTTCCATCTGCTGCTTTCAACTTTTTGTGTGTGTGTCTTTAAATCTAAAGTGTGTCTCTTGTAGACCACATGTGGTTGGGTTTTGCTTTTGTAGACATTTTAACAATCTCTCCTGTTTATTATTAGAGCATCTAATGCATTGACATTTAATGTAATTATTGGTATGGTTGGGTTTGGCTCTACCATTTTGATATTTGTTTTCTGTTTGTCTCATTCCATTTTTGTTCCTCTTTTATTACCTTATTTTGTGTCAGACAAATGTTTTTCATATACCACTTTAATTCTTCTGTTAATATTTTAGCTACTTTTTTTAGTTATTTTCTTAGTGGTTTGTTTATAGATTGCAATATTCATCTTTAATCTAACACAGTCCACTTCAGATTACTAGTGATTTAATTCTGGTAGAAAATAACTTTGCTCCTTTTCATCCCTTCCTTTGTGCTATTGTTATCATTTATGACATCTACATGTTATAATTTAAACACAATATAGCTTTTGCTATTATTGCTATAAGCAATCTTATATTTTCAAAATAAATTAAAAGAATTTAAAAAAATTCTCTTTGTATTTTTCTCTTTCCATTATTTCCAGTGTGTCTTTGGAGTGGGTATATTAACACCCAGGACTTGGGTTGCTCTGTTCCCTTGTTTCATGGCTGTTATAGTGGATGCAGAGGGAGGCGGCAGGATTTATTTGGTCTAGTGGATGATGAGTTTTTACTCTTATTTTTTTCTTATTTTAAATTTCACACAGATTTCTTAATATTAACCTTTTGATATTTATCTTTATCTTTTCATTCATTCATTAGTTTTGGGCTTAGATTAAGTCCAGAAAACAGTTATTTTATTTTCCTACAGAGCTCAATTTCTGGTAAGACTTTTTTCCTAAGCTAGAAGAAATTTGACAACTGCAGACTAATTCTGCTAGTCATTTTAATAATTCTTTCTTCATAGGCCTGTAATCAAGGCCAATAAGTTAGAAATTAGGACAGCTTTTGAAATTTTAAGTAAAAATCAGAGGCTTCTGTTTATTGCTAAAAACGCCCCTTCCAAGCTCAGATCTTGTCAGGCTTATATGATTGCTAGCATAACCACAGAAATTATTTGCATTGATGTGGCACAGTCATTTCTCCACTCAAAGGCAAAGCTATCATAGTAGTAGTAGTAGCCACTCATGAGGTTCCTGAGCAGAGTGGTGTGGAGTTCTCTCATTGCCACAGAAACAATGGCTTGTAAGATATTGAGCAGCAACAAGCAAGATGGCTGCTAGATAATTCAGTTAAACCAGAACTGTGAGGTTTCTCAAAACTTGCATACTTTTGGGATACAAATCATATTTTTATATAAATCGATTTGAAACACAGAGTTGAGAAAGTGATTAAAATTTGAAACCATAATGTTATGTGTTAGAATTCATTTCAAACCAAACCTATAAAAAGTGTAATATTATTTTTGAATTAATGTGTTTACTTCAAATTAGGCATATATAAAGAGTTGTGGTTTAATTTTATTATTTCTAGTACTAATAATAGCTATCAAAACAGTCGGAACTAAAATTGATTACGAACAAAACAGTGAAACCAACCAGTTCTCTTTATTGTTCTAAATGATAAAAGGGTATGGAAAAAGATAAAAGAAAATTTATTTTCTAAGTGCCTTTTGCTTTGATTATGAGACCTATTGGGTCCTTTAGATACTTTAAACATTTTGGTTAATTTTTATCCTGGACTTCCTTGGAAGTGGTTAGCTCTCTTAGGCAAAGCAGTGTTCCTCTTTCCATTACACAAACAAGCACACCCTGCTCACACTGTACACCTCAGGTAACTCTAGTCCTCTAGCAACCACTGTCACTGTTTTGGCTCAGATTGAAACTTAGGTTTTATCCTTAGAGTCTACTTCCAGCAAGTCTTGTTTTGTAATTTCTGATACTGATTTGAGAATTTACTTCATTACTCTTTATTGAGAATATTCTCTTCATTCTAATACCTTGGATTTATGTGAGACCTTTTTAATGACCTTCCCGGACTTCTTGTAAGGAAGGATGTTGTAAATCAGATGCATGTTACTATGTGATGATTTCCCCTGTACCTTTTATATGTAGTGTCTGATTCTTTTCAGCTGTAATTATTGGATTAAAGTGATTGCTAAAATGAGTTTATCTGATCAAAGGTCATGAAAACGCAGTGATTTTTATTTAAAAGTTTATGCAGCTACATTGAAATTAATAAATAACCCAAGAAGGCATCTCACTCCATGAAAGAAAGTAACTTTTATAGTATTGACCTAATTCAGTATAACCTTTTCTTAAAATTAGTTTTAAAGTATTATTGACATTGGTGAAACATAGGCATTATTTTGGTGCAAAATGTTTGCTACTGTTGAAGATAATAGTTATAGCAATACTAACAGGCATTGAGTGTACACCATGCTCCAGACTCTGTTCTCAGTACTTTGCATATATTTGTGTTATTTAATCCTCAAAACATCCTTCTTAGAGTAATTCCCAGTAGTGCCCCGTTTTATAAATGACAGAGTGTGGCTTAGAAAGAGTGACTATATTCACTGTGACAGAGCTAGGATTTCAACCCAGGAATTGACTCCAGAGCCCGTGTGCTGCACTGCATCACTGCGCTGCCTCCCGTCATGGTGGTGACACCCCCACATATGTGATCAATATTGAAAGTCTTTGGAGCTTCACAAAGAACCTGGGGCCCCAGGAACCAAAGTAGAGGGTCAGTGTCCAGCCATGCACTTGGAGGTATGTGTAGACTGTCTCGTGTCTCAGGAACGTGAGTGGACATCTCACCAAAGACATTACTGATCTGAAGGCAGCAAGCATGAAGCTGGTATCACTTTTCAGTAGTGGGGACAGGTGGTCCAGCTCTAATCCCCTACCCAGTAGCACAAGTATATTGGCTCTTGTAGGGTTTTACTCTGTGACCATAGGAAGAGCAAAACTAAGTGGCTTAATCAAAGAATTCACCAGCTACTGATTATAAAAAAACTATATTTAACCTGTTTAGACATAATAGCTCATTGTACAAGTGCATGCAAACCTACAAAATCAAATGCTCCCTGAGCCAAATAGGCAGTGAGAGTACCGCAGGTTCTAAGACAAGAGGGAGTGGTAGCAACTATAGCAAACTGCATGCCCCTTTACATGGTTTTGATTCAAAACAACAAAAACACAGTATAATGCAAACATTTCTGTGGGTTGGATTGATCCTGATGGCCCATGAATCTTTTAAACACAAACACACACACACACACACACACACACACTTTGTATTATAAAAAATTCAAACAGCCCTGGCCGGTTTGGCTCAGCAGTTAGAGCGTCGGCCTGCGGTCCAGAGGGACCCGGGTTTCGTGCCTTGGTTGCAGTTTGTCCCCGGCCCTGGTTGGTCGTGTGGGAGGCAGCCACTTGATGTGTCCCTTTCACGTCGATGTTTCTCTCTTTCTCTCTCTCTTCCTCTCTCTCCCTCCCACTCTATCTGAACAAAAAAAATGGAGAAATGTCCTCGGGTGAGGATAAAAAAAAAAAATTCAAACAAATACAGAAGTAGAAAAATATAGTGAACCTCCACATGCTCATCACCCATATTGCAGTTTTGTCTACTTTGTTTCATTGATCCCTTCCTTTTTATTTTAATTTTTTTTAATTTTCTGTAATATTTTGAAGCAAATGTGAAATTTCATTTCACTTATAAATACTTCAATGTGTATCTGTAACAGATAAGGATTTAAAGAAAAGATGTAGCCAATATAACATTATTACATCTAATCCTTTAAGGTCATCTTATACCCAGTCTTTGTTCAAATGTCCCTGTTTGTCTCAAACATTTTTTTTTCAGTTGGCTTGTTCAAATCAGGATCCAAGCAAGTCAGGACTCATGAATCTTGAAGATCTTTATTTTAGAAGAGAAGAGATGCAGACTCAGATAATGGTTATCACCACCCATTTTCCTTCCACATAATTTAGTTTAGAAAATGTGGAGTGAAGTTGTTTGAAAATGGAGGCAGTGGGATAGGAGGGCTGTAAGAGCAGACCAGGCAGAGAGGCAAGCATAAACAAAGGGTAGAATATATACCAGGAACTGGATGTGGTTTAGCACCCCGAATGCACAGTGGTCCTGAGGGGTGGTGAGAGGTTGAGCCCAGACTCAGCATTCTGTCCCAGGCTGGTGAATATGGCCTTTCTTCTGAGCACGGCAGGGGCTTAGTGAAGAGTGCTCAGTAGAGAAGTGGCTTATATTTGCTTATATAAAAGTGACTGGTATTACGTAGAAGATGATTTGGAATGGGAACCAGGAAACCTAAAATGATGATAAGACCTAAACTAGAGCAGCCATACTAGAGATGGAGGGGAAGAAAATGTTTCAAGAAATATTTTGGAAGTAAAACCAGCATGTGCCCTGGCCAGGAATCAAACCTTCCACCTTTTAGTGCACAGGACGACACTCCAACCAACTGAGCCACACCAGCCAGGGCTCTAATCCACTTTCAGTCAGAGGTTACTGGGATGCAAAGAAGTGACCTCTAGTGATAGTTAAGAATAATGATGCCATTGTTTTACATAAATAATATCATTTATTGAGTGCTTACCATGTGTAAAGTACTGTGCTAAGTACTTTACATTCCTAATTCCATATAATTCTCTCAATATTCCTATAAACTGACTACTTACCCTGCTTTATATTAGTGGGAACTAGAATTCTTAGTAATAAAGTAAATTGCTGGAAGTCCCATAGCTAGTAGTTGAACTCTTACTCTCAACAATTCGCTAAAGCTCCCCAATCCACACCCTGGGTTGGGGATAGGCTACTGATCACTTCAGCCCTTGTGGGAGCTAGACCCCATGGTCAGCGACTCCTCTAGCTTCACACATTTTACCCGGTGTACCATAAGTCATACCATTTTTCTGAGCACATGCCATGATTTGAAAGAGGCAGGGGAGCGCAGAACAATACTATAATTTCCTCTTCTGTAATGATTAGAAGACCCTAGATATGTATATGGTCAAGAGAATCCCAGCCCCATTATACTTGATGGGTAAGGATTCTGATTCCTACTTCCTTTCTGCAAATGAGGTCCTAGAGTGTTCCCCAAGGTTACTTCTGATGCCTCCAACTGTGAATCTGTTTCTTTGTACTGTGAGTCTTTTGAACTCTCCCCAGTGTTGCAAAGGTGGATTAAAGATTCCCTGTCTCCAGGGAAACCATAGTCCCTGCCATTGATCAGCAAACTTTGCATGCAGGTGAGCCTAGTGAAGATAACTGCAGAAAGGACTCCCATCAGTGTGATTGAGTCCGAGTAACTAGTGATCGCATTTACATTTTATTTTATTTTTTTTTTATTCATTTATTTTTGTTACAGATGTTTCTCCTTTTTTCCCCATTGACACCCTCCTCCCCATCCCTCTACCCCTTCCCCAGCTTTGTTGTCCATGTCCATCAGTTATGCACGCATTTACATTTTAAATGCCAACCATCCAGCAATCTCTGAAGGAAACCATTGTCTCCACTCAGTCTGTTTCCCAATAAAGATACAAATTTAGTTTCATGCACTTTTTTCTTATTTAATTAATTTATTTTTGTTACAGATGTTTCTCCTTTTTCCCCCATTGACACCCCCCCCCCAAGCATTGTTATCTATGTCCATTGGTTATGCATATATGCATAAGTTCTTTGGTTTCTCCCTTCCCTCCCCCCCTCCCTCTCATCTGAGGTTTGTAAGTCTGAACCCTACTTCTATGTCTCTGGGTCTGTTTTGTTTATCACCTTATTTTGTTCATTATATTCCACAAATAAGTGAGATCATGTGATACTTGTCTTTCTCTGACTGGCTTATTTCGCTTAGCATAGAACTCTCCAGGTCCCTCCATGTCGTCTGAAAGGATAAGAGATCTTTCTTTCTTACAGCTGCATAGTATTCCATTGTGTATATGTACCACAGCTTTTTTATCTACTGATCTATTGATGGACACTTGGGCTGTTTCCAGATCTTAGCAATTGTAAATAGTGCTGCTATGAACATAGGGGTACATATATTCTTTCTGATTGGTGTTTCAGGCTTCTTAGGATATATTCCTAGAAGTGGGATTACTGAGTCAAATGGCAGTTCAATTTTTAATTTTTTGAGGTAACACTATATTGTTTTCCATAGTGGCTGCACCACTCTGCATTCCCACCAGCAGTGTACTAGAGTCCCCTTTTCTCCACACCCTCGCCAGCACTTGTTGTTTGATGATTTGTTGATGGCAGCCATTCTGGCAGGTGTGAAGTGATACCTCATAGTTGTTTTAATTTGCATCTCTCTGATGATTAGTGATGTTGAGCATTTTTTCATATGTCTCTTGGCCATTTGTATGTCCTATTTGTAGAGGTGCCTGTTTAGGTCCTCTGCCCATTTTTTAATTGGATTCTTTGTCTTCCTTTTGTTGAGTTGTATGAGCACTCTATATATTTTGGAAATTAACTCCTTACCTGATGTATCATTGGCAATTATGCTCGCACATATATTGGGTTCCCTTTCCATTTTGATGCTGGTTTCTTTTGCTGTGCAGAAGCCTTTTAGCATTTTTCCAGTTAGTCTTCCAGGTTAGACATGGAGTCTTATTTAGCTTCACAGGCCTAAACCTTTGCAGAGATGGGGTTTGCCTTTATGTACCCCCAGGTCACATCTGAATTTCACTCCATGAACATTTAAGTATACTCTTTTGTGCCAGGCACCATATTGAATACTAAAGACATAGGGGTGAATTTTCCAAAGGAACTCACAGTATATTATACTTAAGATTCCCTGAGGCTTTACCAGTGAACGCTGTCTTTTTCTTTTCATCTCTTTGGCTATGCCAATATTTCTTATTTTTCATTTGGCTGTAGCTTGGGAACCTCATATGTATTGTAAACTGTCTCCTGTGTCAAACACATTAAAAGAATTTACAAAGTTTATCCTTAAGCTCTTATTTGATTGAGACCTCAGAAATGAATTGTGGTCTCAAAAAAGCATCTCCAAATGGCATAGCTTTTTTTTTATGTTGGAAGAATGGAGTGGGCCAAAACCCGTATCCAAACGTCCCACCACAGTCAATCAGTAAGAAGGTAGGACCGAGCTTGAACACTGTTTATAAGAAGATGGAAACAGTTCTGGCCGGTTTGGCTCAGCGGTTAGAACGTTGGCCCTCAGACCAAAGAGTCTCAGATTCAGTTCTGGTCAAGCACATACCTTGGTTGCTGTTTGGTCCCTGGCCCTGGTCGGGGTCGTGTGGGAGGCAACCAATCGATGTCTCTCTCTCTCTCTCTCTCTCTCTCTCTCTCTCCATTCCTCCCACTCTATCTGAAGATAAATGAAAAAGTTTCCTAGGATGAGGATTAAAAAAAAGAAGAAAAGAAGATGGAAACATGTTCAGTTGGCCTCTGTAAAAGGCCCATTCTTCTGGGAGGTGAACAGCCTGAGATTGCAGGCTCAGTGGACCCCACAGAAGGCAAACACACAGAGACCATGCACTGCTGTTTAGACAGTTGACTCCAACACATGCATCATCTTCGCTGTTCCAGAGACCCCGGGCTACAGAAGCCAGCACAGTCAGAGCTGCTTCTTCATTCAGCTTTTCAAGTTTGGTTCTTTCAACAACTAGAGAGTCCTCTGAAACAACCCAGATTTACCTTTGGGACCCTGAGAGCTTAGTTTTTTAAGCCACGTATGACCCAAAGAGGTACTGGCTAGTGGTTGTAGTGCAGAAGTGGCAGTAAGACCTCGCTTCTGTTTCTGATCTCATTTTGTCCTGGCAGGTGAGTTAGGCCAGCCTCAGTTTCCCCAGATAAGGCAATGATTTATTTAAATCCATTGATGTTCTTAAAGTAAACTAAGGGGCAGAAAATGGAAAAGCAGGCGTAGCTGCTACAGTGAGCCCCCGTCCATGACTCCTGGGTATTTCTAATTTGGGGGGAACAGGAAGGAGGTAGGGCTTGGCCAGAATTCTCCAGCATGTGCAGGCTTGTTCTTTCACACACACACACATACACACACACACCCTCAGTGATAACACTCAGCTAACTGCAGTCTCCTGGAATATAAGGCTTTGAGAAAAATGAAGAGTAACTATCCCTCCCCCCACACACAAAAATTTTTAGGAACCCTCCCTAAGAATGTTCCTTTATTATTTTTTAATTTTATTGTTTAAATGGCAATATATTCATCTACCTTAAAAACAATGCACACTGAGAAATCTCATGCTCAACCCTGCTCAGTCCACCCTGTTCCTCCTCTTGTCACTTTTATTAGTTTTTTAATTAAGCCTAGCAGTTTCTTTATATGTATAAAATTAATACAAGTATATATTCTTAATTTTCTAATTTCTTACATGAAAATTAGCATATCGTATAGCCTATCAGGACCTGGAACGGGTATTTTTTGTGTCTTGTTACCGTGTATGTGCAGTTCCTCACCTCTCCTCCATCTTGGTGACAGAGTTAACGCCCAGGCTCGGAACCTCAGCTCTCCAGCTCTTATAAATGTGGATGGGATTATACTGGGCTTCCATCATCCCCATGTTGTTATTAGAAATGTCTCTTCAATAGCCAGTGTAAGACTTTCCAGTATTTCACAGTACTGTCCCAGTTATCATCTCATTTAATTTGGATCGCCAACACTCCCGTGAAGTTGAAAGGGCAGGTATTGTCCTTGTTTTTGAGGTGGGGAAATCGGGTAAAGGGTTTGCATTGGGTCACACATCTGAGTCAAAGGGCTGTCCTCTACACCTAATGCCATTTTACTTTTGTTTCCCAAGAACAGGGAGCAAGTGCCTTCTGTGGCGTTGTTACTACTTCTCCATGTTCACCAGTCTTTCATGGTTTTTAAAAACTTTTTGTTTTGAGATAATTGTACATTCACATGTAAGTGTAAGAAATAACACAGAGAGGTCCTGTGTGCTCTTGACCCAGTTTCCTCCAGTGGTGACATTGTGAGCTGCTGTAATACAATATCAACAGCCAGGACGTTGACACTGACACATTGCTGTAACCAGCAGCCCCAGTCTCTGTAGCTAACACTGTGAAGGTCTACTTTTTGCGGTATCAGTTCAGTGGTGGTCACTGGAGGGGGGAAGGCTCTGCTCCCTGCAGGCCTTCTGGGACCTGGATTCTGTCTCCACCATCCCCTGTGGGCTCAGCATCCTCTGCTGCACCTGCTGCCCCAGGCCAGCATGTCAGGGTTTGGGAGGGCCAGGTCTTAAAGTCCCATTTATTCCTTCCATTCATCGTCCATTGGTCGGAATACAGTCATTTGGCTCCACCCCACTGCAGGAAAGCTGAGAAAACTGTTTGGCTATACCCAGGAGGAAAAACGTTTGAGGGGCACATTAGACTAGTTATGGTGCCCTGGCTGGTTTGGCTCAGTGGTTAGAGTGTCGGCCTGCAGACCAGAGAGACCTGGGTTCAGTTTCCACTAGGGGCACGTATTTCGGTTGCAGTTTGTCCCCGGCCCTGGTTGGGGTCGTGTGGGTGGCACGCAGTCGATGTGTCTCTCTCATGTTGATGTTTCTCTCTCCCTCCCCCCCTCCTCCCACTCTATCTGAAGATAAATGCAAAAATGTCGTCGGGTGAGGATAAAAAAAAAAAAGACTAGTCATGGTACTGTTGTTAGTTGTGGTAAAAACTAGAGAAAAACCAAATGCTTACTGATGAAGGAATGGATAAATAAAGTGTTAAACTCACCCCACCAAATATTATATAATTGTGAAAATGATAAACTGTATCTATAAACCATAAAGATGAAATTTTTAAAAAAACAAAAACCAAAAAAAAAAAAAGCTAATGTTGACTAAAAAAAGCAAATCACAAGAATTTTTATATAAAAAGCTCAAAAACAAGCAGAACAAGATAATATGTTATTAGAATGCAGAAGCAGGTATTAAAACCATGTTTGTTTGTTTTTAAAACTAAGGAATGATCAATCTATATCTGAGAATAGTGGCTCCTGCTGAGGAGAGAGGCAGGAAGATTAGATAGAGAGAGCATACAGGTGATAGCGGTGATGTCTTTGTTCTGAGAGGGAGTGTAGATTCATGCACGTTCTGGTTTTTCACTGTGTGACAGAACTGAAGTCTGTTACAAAGTATCCTTTGATGTGTATCAAATATTGCATAGTAATTTTTAAAAGAATAAACTGGAACACTATAATTAGTAGTAGTAAAAATAAATCTGTATTAGTTCTAGGAATGTGACAAGGAACAGACCCATCACTTGAAAAGGTGACTCATTAATTGGTGTTACTAATGCTATGAAAGTGACCCACTTGGGGCTGGGCCTACCTAAGATCACAGATGTTGCTGGCCCCCGTTGTTTTGATCAGCCCCAGTGCCCTGGTCATTATCCTATCAGGTTCTGTAGTTTTCCTCACTTTCCTCTGCATTCTCATTCAATCTGTTACCCTCACCCAGTGACTTGGTCATCTTCATACTCTTAGGGTATAGTGTGACTTGAGGTCTACTGCGGAGATATTTCCCAGCAGAAAAATCCTGCAAAGTTATATTGTGATCTTTCCCAATGAAAGGCAAGTTTTATATATCTAAATGTACTAAATACTGTCCCTTTAAAAGTATCTCATACCTAGAAAGATGCAACCACAGCCAGCATTTCAGCAAACAAAAGCTGAGACTTGTAATAAACAGGAGCAATTACTATACAGTTATCATCCCGGGTACATGCCCAACTTCCAGGGCAACCAAATTACTTAAACAAGTCAAGTCTTCTCTATCTTAAAGTGAAAGACCTAAAGGAAGCACCACAGTAATAGTTGCCAGCCAGGATCCATGTCTTATCTGGCTGCAGGCAAACTGTCTGTAAATAATCAATCCAGAACAGTCCTCTGGGGTGTCATTTTCTCCTTCCCTCTCCCTCTTCTCCTCTGTCCCAAGCCTTAGCCTTTGCAGTCTCCACCCTCTGTAAGGCATTCTGTGCTCTCTGCACCCGAATGAGTCAGCATGTGGATACATCCCCGCATTTCCAGGAAAATGGACTGAAGTTATCAAAAGACCCGATCTGTCCACCATAGATAAAAATCAAGGCATTTCACAGCCACCCAGAGAGTCTGCTTAGCAGCCTCCCTCTGGAACATGCAGTTCAACTGCTCTGGGAAATACCTAGCTGGGGAGTGACTTTGGTTCCCTGGGTAAAATGTTCGTTTCTCACACAGCAAACCCTTTGTAAAAGGGAGACAGACTCCGTCAAAACTGGGTGGTGATGAGATAAAGGCGGCCACTCCCGTTTGAATGTTTGTCATTTTGGTGGGGATTTTGTTTAACAAGGTTTCTACCTTATCTGTCTTCATTTAGATTTATAGCTCCAGAGCCCATAAAAGGGAGGCCACAGATGTGAACAAGGGCTGTGGAAAGATTAAAAGCAAACCTAGGCTGTTCAATAAGAATACTCTTGAGAGATTTTGGATTTTGTTCTTGTCTCTTCACTGCAAAGATCACATCAGAGGCTCTAACAGTACTTGAATAATAGTACTTAGCAGTTCTTGGCTAACTATATATACATGTCGTGGAAATGGTGGAAGGAGTGTGGCCTTGGCATTGTTTGTGGCACCTGTGCTATTTCCTATTACTCTGCCCTGAGAAAGAGGGTTCGGCCCACTATTATCATTCAGTTAAAAACTATTTATTGAACCCTTTTCTGGGCCAGGTACTGTATCAGATCCACAAATAAGACATGATCCTTCCCTCGTGGAACTTAAAATTAAAAAACCATCATTATATCCTACTGTTTCAGAAAATAATATTAGCATTGTCTCTTAAGAAAGGACCAGATCGCCCTGGCCGGTTTGGCTCAGTGGTTGGAGCGTCGGCCTGCGTTCCAGAGAGACCCGGGTTCGGTTCCCGCTAAGGGCACGTATCTCGGTTGCAGTTTGTCCCCGGCCCTGGTTGGGTCGTGCGGGAGGCAGCCACTCGATGTGTCCCTTTCACATCGATGTTTCTCTCTCTCTCTCTCTTCCTTTCTCTCCCTCCCACTCTGTCTGAACAAAAAATGGAAAAATGTCCAAAAATGTCCTTGGGTAAGGATAAAAAAAAAAATTAAAAAAAAAAAAAAAGAAAGGACCAGATCTACGAAAAAAGTCTCTCTGTGGTGATGTCTGGCACCTGTAGCCCCACTTTGTGGCCCTGATGCTATGGAGAAGGTTTGGGCCACTGCTGCTGTTGGTCGCATATTTGATTATACCTAGACCAGATACCACCTTCATCTTCTCACGCCTGAACAAAGAGGCAGTGTGCTGTTCACCCACATGGCATGGTTATCCCTTCAGTCTGTTGGTGGCTACTGCTATCTCTGTGGAAGAGAAAGTGTCTCGGCCCTCCATCCAAATCACATTAGTAGTTGTCGCTTGTGGAACATTTACTCTGAAACAATAGTGGATACACTATGTGCGTTATGTCATGTAATCCTTACAATAATCCTGCAAGATAAAAATCACAGTTGCTCTTCTACAAATGGAAAGATGGAAAGCAGGGAGGTTCACTAACTTGCTAAGAACCCACAGGTAGTAAATGCAGGACAATGTAAGTCAGGCCCCCGATGTTCAGATTCAAACCCCGAGCCCTTCTTGCTCAGCCTTGCCTTATCTCACCCACACGACGGTGCAATGCTACTATTTCCTGCTGCTTCTAGTGGTGTGGTCTTGCCCTGTTTCCTTGGGATTCAGGAGTCAGTTATGGAGGGGGTGCATGAGCACCGAGTTGACATAATACAGGTTACGCTCCAGAACTTTGGGCGCAAATAAGGATGTGGAACATCTGATTTGGTTTTCCCAGTTTAGAAGATGTCCATCCGTGAACACAGCTAGATCTGAGTGGCTTTTTTTTTTTAAATCCTCACCTGAGGACTTTTTTTTTTTTTTTTTTTGCATTTATCTTCAGATTGAGTGGGAGGAAGAGAGAGAGAAACATCAATGTGAGAGGGACACATCAACTGGTTGCCACCCACACGACCCCAACCGGGGCCAGGGACAAACAGCAACCGAGGTACGTGCCTTTAGCGGAAACCGAACCCGGGACTCTCTGGTCCGAGGGCCAACGCTCTAACCGCTGAGCCAAACCAGCCAGGGCCTGAGTGGCCTTTTTAACTTGTCCAGCAGTGTTTGGGATCAAACGAGGCAGCTGCTTCAAATGTGTGCAATTCAGAAGAACACAGACCCAGGATCTTAGAGTTTTCACCCACCTCATCCATATAGAGGAGGTTTTTGTAAATGCAAGGTGGTTGGGTGTGTTTGACTTGGTTGGGCCTCAAGCTGGACCAGAGCCACCACCTGCCACCAGGGCTGCTTCCTGCTGCATCAGGAAGATTGTTTCTTCAAGGTCTTGCCCGCCCAGGTAGTGAACCAACTTGACCTCATCTCCTCATAACACACACCCTCACAGAGATGTGCTTCCAACTGCAGTGACGGGACTCAGCCACAGTTTCCAAATAGTTCCTGGGCTTCTTTTTCAAAGAAAGAAATTTGACAGATCAATCTATCAACACAATCTTAAGGAAACAAGCCTCTTAAGGGTCCATGCCCCTTTTTTTAGCTTTATTGAGGTATCATTGACAAATAAAAATATATGTTTAAGGTATACAACTTGATGTTTTGATGTATCTATGCACTGTGAAATGATCACAGTCAAGCTAATATGTCCATCACCTCACATAATTACTTTTTTTTTTCTGTGTGTGTGTGTGTGTGTGTGTGTGTGTGTGGTGAGAACACTTAAATCTACCCTCTTAGCAAATGTCAAGTATACACTACAGTATTGTTGCCTGTAGTCACCAGGCTGTACAGTAGATCTCCAGGATCTACTCATCTTGCTCATCTTGCATAACTGAAACTTTGTGCCCTTTGACTTAGTATGTCCCTATGTCTCCTTCCCCAGACCCTGGCAGCCACCATTCTGTCTGCCTCTGTGAGCTTGCCTCTTTTAGATTCCACATATAAGTAAGATTATGCAGTATTTGTCTTGCTGTGTCTGGCTTATTTCACCTAGCAAACCATGTTCATCCATTTTGTCACAAGTGGCAGGATTCCCTTCTATTTAAAGGCAGAATAATATTCCTTTGTATATACATACCACATTTTCTTGATTCATTCATCCATTGATAGACATTTAGATTGTTTCCATATCTTGGCTATTGTGAATAATGCTGCAGTGAGCATGGAAATGCAGCTGTCTCTTTAAGATACTGATTTCATTTCCTTCTGATGTATACTCAGAAGTGGGATTGCTAGATCATATGGTAGTTCTATTTTTTATTTTTTGAGGTACCTCCATACTGTTTTCCATAATAGTTGTACCAATTTACATTCCCATCAACAGTGCACGAGGTCCCTTTTCTCCACATCCTTGCCAGCACTTGTTATGTCTTGTCTTTTTGATGGTATTCATCTTAATTGGTGTGAGGTCATATCTCAATGCAGTTTCTATTTGGATTTCCCTAATAATTAGCAATGTTAAGTACCTTTTCATGTACCTGTTGGCCATTTGTATGTCTTCTTTGGAGAAATGTCTGTTCAGGTCCTTGGCCGTTTTTCAATTGGGTTATTTGGTTTTGAGTTATTGACTTGTGTGAGTTCCTTAGGATATTAACCCCTTAGCAGATACATGGTTTGCATATACTTCTCTCATTTTGTAGGTTGCCTTTCCACTCTGTTGATTGCTTCCTTTGCTGTGCAGGTTTTTAGTGTGATGCAATCACACTTGTCTATTTTTGCTTTTGTTACCCGTGCTTTTGATGTCAGATCCAAAAAAGTTATTGCCTAGACCAATATCAAGAAGCTTTTTTTCTGTGTTTTCTTTTAGTAGTTTTACAGCCTTACATCGAAATGTTTAATGCATTTTGAGTTGAATTTTGTATATGGTGTGCAATAAGGGTCCAATTGTATTCTTCTGCATTTGGATATCCAGTTTTCCCAGCACCATTTATGGAAGAAGCAATCCTTTCTCTATTGTGCGTTCTTGGTAACCTTGTCAAAGATCAGTTGTCCATAAATGCATGGATTTAATTCTGGGCTCTCTTTTCTTCTCATTGGTCTGTATGTCTGTTATTGTGCCAGTACCATACTGATTGGATTGCTGTAGCATTTTAACATACTTTGAAATCAGGAATGTGATGCCTCCAGCTTTGTTGTTCTTGCTCAAGATTGCTCTGGCTATTCAGTGTCTTTGTGGTTTCATATGAATTTTAGGATTTAAAGAAATGTCTGTAAAGAATGCTATTGGGATTTTGATGGGAATTGCATTGAGTCCATAGATCACTTTGCGTAGTTTGGAAAATGTCTGTGCCCTTTACAGCAAGTGTTCCACTTACATATTGGAACTGAGGCAATCCCATGGTATCAGAAGGGACCTCAGATAAATGCAGAAAGCAGGTGTCACCTCACACCCATCCTTTCGGGAGCCATTACTAAAAGGGAAAGGGCCTGCTGTGCAGGTTCACTGTACAGTGTAGTATTGGAAGACTGCCTATCAGCTTGAAAATGGCAGGTTTAAAATGGGGTTTCAAGTTCCACGAATATGTCCTTGAACTCCGTAATTGCCCCAGCTGATGACATTTATGCTAGTAAGTAACGAGTAGTAATGTCAGATGATCCCTCATCTAGTTCTGGGCACATAGATTTTAGAGGTGGTTCCTACTGTCAAGGGCACTCAGTTAATGTGTATGGAGAGAGAGAGAGGACAGATATGATGCATACAAATACATCCTAAGGGGGGTGGGGACTATGTTAGCTGGTACACAATTGGGAGAATGCTTTTGAGAAAGCATCCAAGAGATTTTAAGATTCTACTTTGAAAGTGGGGTAAGGAGGTATGATAAACAGGAGGCGAGATTCTTTCTAGTATTTAGACCAGTTTACTAGTCACAAAAGCAGCATTGGAGGTCCATGACCGAACTACATTCAGAACTGTAATTCAAAAAAGCCTAATAAAAATGAGACACTTATCCAGGAGAAAGTTGTACACACTGAATGAAATATCAGGGGTGTTTTTTGTTTGGTTTAGCATTGTGTCAGCTTGGGTTAGTAATGTGGATATCATTAAGGCAAACCTTTTAAAACTTGTAGCTTTGCTGAGGGAAATAAAGGGAAGATGAACCCCATCTAATAAAAGGGCCAACCTATTGTTTAAGCAAAGGCCCAGAGAGAAGAGGAAGGCCAGCTTGGCTCAAATCAAGTGTTTGTCAGAACAGTCCGATGAAGTTGCGGTTTGCTAGAAGTCGACGTTTGTTCCAAAGGGCTGTAGGATATAGCGTAAAGATGAGAAGCGGACCGAGAGCTGTTCAGTTTGGTTCAGGTTCAGTGCACCACACAGGAAACAAACAGCTTCTGAGCCTCTCCAGTGTCAGCAGTTCAAGACCATGTGAGGTGGGCCTGCCCTCGAGTTACCCACTATCTGCAGGAGAGTCTGAGACCGGGAAAGCCCACAGTGGGAGAGGGACCTCCGAAGTTCTGTGGAACCGAACAGGATCTGAGGAAACTGGAGAAGGCATCACACGGACGCTGTTTGAATGGGACCTGACCAGGCTGACAGCTGTGCAGACGGGGAGACTGGAGGGCCCAGCAGCACAGTCCTCACTCGGGGCTGGGAAGGTGTGACTCCCACCCCCCATCTTCGCAGGAACTCGTCCTCACAGCTGCTGCTCTCAGCCCGTCTTCGGGAATGCCGCAAACTTTTCACCTGACTGGTGAAGATAAAACAGATAGGAGTGAATACAGGCACCTGGAGCTGCCAGAACAGCTCAGTCCAGAGACAGGTTCTACCAGTTCCCCTGGATCGAACTCGAGGACTGAGGCTCCAGACCTTGGAACGGGGTGCCGTTTCTCCCTCTCTTGTACCCCTTATCTGTGGGACCCCACGCAGTGCAGCCCAGTGTGCTTGTGCTTGCAGCCCGGGCCAGACCCCTCAAAGCCTTGAAGAGGTCTGACAGCCGAACACCTCCCTGCCTTCTCTTCTCCCTGTCCTCCCTCCATTACTGGATCAGAATTGGGGGTGCGGGTAGTCACTGAACTCGCATATTTTAAAAACATCATAGGTCAGTCTGATGCACAGCTGGTCTGGAGAACTACCGAGGTAGTAGGAAAACACTCACCTCAAGGTCCGAAAACCTGGGTCAGGTTCCCAGCATCATCTCATACTGCCCCCAGACTTTTCTCATCTGTGAAATGGGATTGATGTTTATCCTGCCTACTGCACAGGGGTGTGTGAGGATTAAATCACATGATAGCAAGTTGGAAACCATCATGTGCTGTAGAAATATAAGGTGGTATTCATCCCTGTGTTTGCCACTCCTATGCCTCCACCCTAGTTTATATATAACCAGTCACCTCACTGCAGGGATATTTCATTGGCCAACTGGTTTATCCATCGCTCCTGTGCCCTGCCACCAAATTATTCCTATAGGAACCACTTTTCGTTTCTTTACTGTGTGGAAGCACCCAGGGGCCTCTCAGCAGCCAAGCTCGCCTTGCCTGTGAGGCTCTCTCTCACTGGGCCTTGGCCTCCTTGTAGCCCCTCCTTGCTTCTCTCCTTGACCTTAAAACCTGTCACCTGTTTTCTCTCTCGTCTGATCACCGGCATCTTCTAGTACTTGATCTAAATCACATGATGAGACTTGAACATATATTGTCTTGGATGATTCTTTATGGTCATGTGCATTTGCTTGATTATTGTTGTTCATTTGCTTGTCACGGTCCAAGACAACATCTGAATGATACTCTCGGTTATGATATTGTTATGCACAGTACCCAGCACAGTGTTAGTCACTCAGCGGGGCTCACCAACCATGTGTTGGGGGGTCAGAGCACTCCTGCAGTCTGGAAAGCACTTTCATTTTCAGGGTATCTTCTCACAATCACAACCCTGAGGGGAAGATGGCTGTTCTCCCCATTTTGCAAATGAGAAGAGAGAGGCTTAGAGAGGTTAAGTAACATCAAACTTGTAGGAATGAAAGGGAGGTGGGGGCACTGTGACCTGGAGGAGGCAGAGTGTGGCAGAGCCCACAAGCAGGTGTAGAAGGGCAGGTAGTACACAGGCCGAGGTGGGGGCTTGGGGCTGAGGCTGAATCAGTGAAGACCTAGCAGAAGCAACCAGATCCGACATGCCACAGTAGGTGCCGGGGCAGGGGCGGCTGCTCACCAGGGTGAAGAGCACGTCCAGGGAATTCCGGCGGGCCTCCTTGGGACAAGTCAGGTGAACAGGAGTCAGGAGGGATGTCGGTGACAGCCTCTCCCCTCGTTGGAGCCAGGCAGCGGACCTTGCAAGCCATTTCCTGGGGAATTTTCAAATGGACCAGTGATTTCATCTTCCTGTTCTGAGGCACCCCTGTGCCCAGGGAGAGATTGTTCACGTGGCCGTCGTATTGAGGCCAAGTGGTCTGAGCGCTTAAAGGAGATGCCTGAATCACAGTGGAAATTTTCTAGGCTGGAGGTATCGGTAATTCCATGTCTGACCAAACACCGATGAGAAATTCTTGTTCTTCTCTGACTTCAGCTCGAGTGTAGATTAACAGTGCTTTGATATTTCAGTATCGCTGCCTAATTTGGGGGGGGTGTAAGCTCCTTGCAGGTAACCTGCTCCTGCCTCTGGTTGTTTATTGCCTCACTGGGACAGGCCTAGGGTGAGGCTGGTGAGAGCTGGCAACTCCAGGCCCAGAGAGGCAGGCGGCCTGAGGGCTGGACCACTACCTAGCACACAGGTGGAGCACGAAGCTTAGTTGTGTGGCTGGAGAATCCCAGGTGCAGTGAGGGGATCAGCTGCTGGAGAGTCAAGACTAACGTTTAATCCATATGCATGCATTAGTGTGGCTGGGTCTTTCGTCAAAAATGTGATAACTTCAAAGTTCAGGATTTTAAAGTAAATAAGATTATCGATATTTCTCTTTCAACAGCCAATGAGCACCCCTCACCAAAGAAAAGTGCCATGTGTTTCATTCATCTTCAGCCTGAAATATTAAAATTCTAGTTTTCAGAAGCTCTTAGAAATAGCTTTCAAAAGATTTCTTCCCTCATTCCCACTCCAAACCTCTGCCCATGTTGAAGGTTAGGAGAAAACCCTATTTTCATCAAAACATTTGATGAAACCCTCCTTCCTTCCCTAAGTCTACCAAATTTTGATCTAAAAAAGGGGGGGGGGCTGCTAATATGACAGTAAGATTTGTACCTTCACAAGTAAATATTACAGTTGAGCTGGGTAACTTGTGGAAGCTTGTCAGGTCACAGTGACTCACTTGCATAGATGAAGTTATTTTTAGAGATGTAATTTGTACTGTTTAGAAAAGAATAAAGAGATGGTAAAAGGCTAGATAGCTCATTATAGTTTACAGAGCTCATGAACCCAGCATCCATGCAGAAGATGACTCAGCAGCGGGTCGGCTGGTACTTTCTCTCAGAATTTTACAGACGTGAGTCACCCACTTCAGACTGCAGACACAGCACTGAGCTACCTGTGACTCAGCTCCATTTAGAAGGAGCACTAGAATTCAATTCTGATACGCTTTTGTAGTTAAGGACTGAGGAAATTACGTATGAAAGCAAAATATGCCTTTGTGCCATGTAGCCATCAGATGTTTTCAGCAAGGATGGAGTTATCTTCATCTCTGACCTTTGAAAGAATCTGTTTGTGATCCATGCTGGCTCCTGTGCCCATTCAGTCTGCTGCCGTGTATGACAGTGGCCCCTTCTCGTGCTTGTGTCTCTGACCCCAGTGCCCAGCTGTCCCCAGTAAAAATCCCAGCCTTACCCTTTCTGCATAAGATAGCCAACATTCAGGCCCACTTCCTTTAGCCAAATGTGTGTGTGTGAAAATCTTTAGCTTGGCATATTAAAATTCTAGTTTTCATAAGCCAGCCGAAAGAGTTTTCAAAGGCTACTCCACACTGTGTTCATATCACAGATTAGAAGAAATAGAATAATATATACATTTGTTTTTTGTTAATCCTCACCTGAGGACATTTTCCATTATTTTTTAGATTGATTGGAAGAGAGAGAGAAACACATCACTTGGTTGCCTCCTGCACAACCCCCACCGGGGCCAGGGATCAAACCTGCAACCCAGGCACATGCCCTTGACTGGGAATTGAACCCGTGACCCTTTGGTCCACAGGCCGAAGTTCTAACCGCTGAGCCAAACCAACCAGGGGTAAAATAATATTTTTGTAAAATATATTTTTGTGTTTTAAAAATGTTTCTTGCCCTGGCCGGTTTGGTTCAGCGGTTAGAGCGTCGGCCTGCGGTCCAGAGAGACCCGGGTTCAGTTTCCGCTAAGGGCATGTACTTCGGTTGCGGTTTGTCCCCGGCCCTGGTTGGTTGTGCGGGTGGCAGCCACTCGATGTGTCCCTTTCACGTCAATGTTTTTCTCTCTCTCTCTTCCTCTCTCTCCCTCCCACTCTATCTGGAAAAAAATGAAAAAAATGTCCTCAGGTGAGGATAAAAAAAAAAATGTTTCTTAATGTACATACATTGATAAGAATAATCTCCATATGTAGGCTGACTTGTCGAAGCCAACATGCCGTTGTCTCTGAGGGCTGGCACTCTGCTGTCTGGCGCAGGGCTGTGCTGGCCGCGTGGCCCTCGGGGTGCAGCCTCGCTCCAGGCTCGCCCCTCGTCATCCGCACAGGCTCATCATGCAGCCTGTTCCGAGTTAAGCCCTCAGAACACAACCTGTCCTTTCAAACATACAGAAAATGGTCCTTGCAGTTGGTAGACATATCAATAGATTATTCATAACCAACAAGGTATTTTATATTTTATTATTTTTATCAAGGAAATGTGAACATGAGCAAACATTCCAGGGAGGAATATGAAAAGCAGAAGTGTTCTGCCCGCCTGCCACTGACAGCCCCTGTGACCATCTCTGTACGCTGGTGTTTCTCTCCCTTACCATTTTGTTCCCCACCTGCTGTGTCTGTGGCACCACTGCTGAGAAGTCAGGACATGCAGAGGCTGAAACCTGGTTCAGCTGTCAGAGAGAAGTCTGTGTGTCCTTGAGTCCATTCAGCAAGCATTTGAATGTCTGAGGACTGAGCCCTGTGTTAGGCCCTAAGGTCACAGAAACGGGTCGGTGCTCTAAGGCGTGTGCAGGCAGGAGGAAGGCAGATGCACAGGTACGTTAACACAGCTACTGTGTGGGAAGTGCTGGTGTATAACACAGGTGTGTTAAATCAACTTCTTTGGGGTGTTGCAGAAATGTCTTAGCACAAGCAGAACTGCACTGTGTAGATGACTAGGAAAGGACGTTCCAGACAGAGAACAGTGTGCTCAGGGACTGAGGTTGTGCATTCAGAACTGGGAATAACTCATAAAATTGCATTTTTAGGGTACACGAGTTAAGGGAGTAATAAGAGATGAGACAGGAAAGAAATGTGCCCGGTTATAAAGAGTCTTGTATGTAAGGAGTTTAAAGTATATCCTATTATGGATGGAAAGCCTTGGAAAGATTTTAAACAGGGCTGTGACATTCTCTCGGCTATGTTATACATCTTATGGCAGAGCGGAGGATGAGTTCAAGTGGGAAGAAGCCAGGGGTAGGAAAAACATTAGGGTAACTAATTGGCCCAGGCAAAATAATGCAAGATGCTAAAACAGTGGGAGGAGAGAGGGAGGGAAAGAACATTCTAGAAATCCTGCAAAGGTGGAATCAGCTGGCCTTAGTGAACACTCAGATTGAGGGAGGGAGGGAGGGCGAGGGAGGAATTGCAGATTACTGGGGTAGTCGAGTAGAGAGTGGAAATTTAAGAAGCAGACTGGAATTGGGAGGAAAGATGATGAGTTTGAGTAGATTGAGTTTGAGGCATTTATGTGATAAACTGGTCGAGGGATTCAGTAAGTAGCCAGAAATGTGAGACTGAAGCTTGAAGACCCACCCTGATTGATGCAGATTTGTGATCCGCGCAGCATGGGACTGGTGGAAGAGCACAGGACTTACCTGTAATGTGAGAGCCTGGAAACCACCCTGGGGAAGCAACAGCTGGTCCTGGGTGGAGGCTAATAAGCAGCAGAGGTAAGATGAGAACCAGGAGAGGGGGGCACCCGGAAGGCAAAAGTGGCAAGTGAGATGAAAATGAAAAGCATTTGTGTTGGTAATTAGCGGTCATTGCGCACAGTGTTGGAGCAGTAAAACACCCGTGCATTCGGGCAGAAGCCAGGTGTTTATGGGTGACAGCAGTCATGGCAGAGGAGAAGCTGAGCCAATCCTGTTCGAGAGCTTAGAGATTAAAGGAAGAGTGAATGAGCAGTAACTAGTAGAGGTGGTGGTCAAGAGGGGTGCTTTGGGGATAAGAGATTCTTCAGCATGATGAGAAGGAACCAGTCGGGGTGGCGGGGTGAGATTTAGAAGAAAAGGGGAGAGAGAATTGAAAGAGCAAAATCCTGGAGGTGGCTCAAGAGTATGGAACCTGGGGTGCAGGTCATGGAAGAAGCTTTGGACAAGAAGGAACTTGGCCTCCTCTGAGACAGGAAGAGAGAATGCAGACAGATAGTGATAAGGAAGAAGAATGGGGAGTGAGGCCAGGAAATGGAGCTATTTTGCCCTTGAGGGTCCATTTTCTGTAAGAAGTTAGAAGCAGGATTATCTCCTGAATGAAGTTGTCAGGGGTAGGATTAGGAATTTTAAAGAGATAGGTAGTTTTGAAATAGTCATCAGAGCCAGCACAGCAAAATTGGAGTTGTTTAATTTATCTGTGTTACCAGCACCTGACAGTACCTGGAGTATAGTCAGCACTCAAAAATGTCTGTGAATCAATGAATTTTAAAATTGTGGTCAGAGAGTAGAATTTTAGAAGTTCTTATTTTCCAGGTGGAGCATGAATAGATGATGAGAAGGTCCAGGGAAGTGGGTGCTGGATGGGTTGCCCTGTAAGTGCCCAAGATACCCCAGATAATTACAGAAGTTAGAATGGAGAGGAAGACTGGAAGCAGGTGTAGATGTTCTTGAGAACGTTAGTGTGTAACCAGGAGGAGACTGCGTAGATGATAGCGAAGAAAATCAACAGAGGTGGTCTAGCCAAATGGTATCAGCTTCAAATGGGATGCTTTTTTGCAGGGGCAAGTCCGAGGGTATAGGCAGGTCTGGGGAAATAAGTAGCTTCTACTCAAGAGGGTGGCCAAGGGAGAAAGCCAGGTTTCACCTGAGGCCTGGACAACCCCAGCACCCAAACACACTGGGCACATCTCGTGGCCACTCTGACCATAGGCTTTTCTTCAGTGCTCCTCAACCTGTGGGCTGCAGGCTGTTGCTTATTACCTGATTGTGAAGAGACACATAGGGAAATTGAGAGTAAACATTTAGAAATTTTTATAGCAATTTGACGTTGCTGAGACAGCTAACCACCTAATTGGCGTTTCAGTCATCCCGTTTTACTTTATAAGTCTGTTGCAGATTGGAAATCAAAACACAACAAAACTGGTCCTTCACCACACAATTTACAACTCGACAGCATTTCCTCTTCAGCCCGAGGCCTTGACATGGAAACACCCAGCTCCTCAGTCAGCCCAATGGCCTGTCACTGGTCCTGTGGCCCCTGTGACTCTCACAGTCTATCCAACCACAATATCTCTTGGCCATAGAGTTCAGCCCCTTCTGAGCAAAACATGGAAGAGAGCGAAACCCTCACTAGTGTCACTGCAGGCCTGCCCTGAGTGGCCCATCGGAGCCACTGTGTGTCGGCGCTTTGAATGCCACCACCCGGTGAACAGGCAGCTTGGGAGGCAAAGGAACGTCGTCCCTGGACCTGAGGCTCAGTCAGCCAGAAACCTCAGGACAGTTCAGCAGCCAAGCAAGGCCATTGATCTTACTGTCTGTTCTTTATCATGTACTAAAGAAAAATGGCACATCATGAAACAAAGGAAAGGAAAACAAAGCCTTTGTGGCAATCAGTCAGGCTCTGTGCTCTGAACCCAGTCCATTCCGTGCACCCTCCTACTTCAGGACTTCTCACACTGGAGTGCGGTGGTTCTGTTTACTGTCCTTCCCCAGTGATGAGTCCTTGAGGGCAGAGTTCATTTTTGCTTCATCTCAAAATCCCCTACCCTAGCACAGGGGTTCCTGCAGACAGGGCAGCTCAAAGATGAATGTACAAACTCACATACTCCTTTTCATTTGACTAATAATAATGCATTTGGCCCTGCTCTCATACCAAATCAGGACTGATTTTAAATAGGGCAAACCCTTTGGGCCATTCTGTGTGATGCTAAAAGATTCCTTAACTCTCACTGGTCAAGAGTCCCATGGTCAGGAGTGCTCGTGGTCACTTTTGAGTTTCAGACAAGCAGCTTTCTCTCCTCTTTTTGTACAAGTCTTTAACTTCCCTGCTCCTTAAACCAAATACACACACATATACACATGTGTATATTTAGACAGAGGTGTGTGTGTATGCATATAAAATCGGGCACCACTTGGCAAAACATTTCTCCTGACCTTGGGTTCTCTTACCTTTTCCTTTATCGATTTCAGTTCCATTTTCCCGTGAGCTAAGGTTGGATGATGACTTAGCAAGTTGAACATTTAAAGAATCAAACCTGTTTTTCCATGGACCCAATTAATAATATACCCAAAGTGAACTATTTAAGCTTCTAGAAGAAACAAAGAGATTTTCATCAAGGAGGGTATTGGCAGGTCATGAAGAAGGTGGAGTGGTGAGAATAGCTGGCCTGTTGTCAAAGCGGCGGGCAGGCGGAATGGGAAGGGTTACCTGTCGAGTCCGCCTCAGGCTCTGCCCAGGTGTGACCTGGTTGAAGGTACTTTATTTTAAAGCCCTTTGGAACTCCTTCTCTTTTTTCTTCCTAATCTGATTGTTTTCATCTGTCCTTAAATGCGCCCTGTATGTGAACTTGGACTTTGGTGTTCAAATCTTAGTCTTTTAACCGGAGACTGATGGGCTGCACCACACCTTCTGTAGACGGAAAAGCTAGATGGACCTCCTCTGAGCTGCCCCCACCAGCACTTAAGAATTATATTTCTGTCCAGGAGAACTTGGTTAGTCCCTATGGGCTAGAACAAGAGGTAGAATTAAGGCGATTAAGCTGGCGTCAATGCGTAGGACAGATAGAAAAGCAGTTCCTAGAGGCAGAGAAAGCTTATTGAATTACTTCAGGTGTGAATTGATTAGCATTTGGAGCTGACTAAAGTGGTGGGCAGGGAAAGCCTGACACAGTTGTTCTTATAACCAAAAGTAGATTCGGCTGTGTAAAGTAGGCTATTATTTTTATATATATATATATATAGTCCCACTTCTGTTTATTCACAGCAAAAGTAAATGTGGCCTCCAGTCCCCCAGTTCCCTCCCCAGTAGGACAGTGCCTTGTGGACGGTCCTCTCCAGGGTATGCTGTCAACAGGGGACCTTTCCAGAGATGGAAACAGCAGAATGAAGGTTGGCAGAGTATTGTCCCTCTACTTGTGTGTCGGTGAATGGGGAGGGAGCAAGCTCTGGCTTTTTTATTTCAGATATGTGGTATGATCCTTTCCCAGGTGACAGCAGAACATCCTAGTGGACCAAAACCACCGGGTTCAGACTCTGAAGACCTGAATTCAAGGTCCAGCTCTGTCACTGTAAACCTAAACAAGCTACTTCCTATTCTGGAGTTTCAGTGTTCTTACCTATAACTGGGGTAATATGCCCACCTTGAAAACTGCAGATGAAACAATATATGTGAAACATATTTAAGCCATAAAACTTATGTTAATGACATTCACCAGGCCTCTGGACTGATCAGACTGAAGCCAGGTGAGTAGTCAGGGAAGGCTGTGGAGATTTTGAAATCATAGAGGGTATTGGGACTTTCTGGGACTTTCTAAAGGAGGAAAGCTGAGGGCCAAGCCTTCAGGGTTAATAAATCCCACAACTGAGCTTTGAGAGAGAAGCTGTTAACCAGATGGAGGAAAGAAGACAGTAAACATTTTAAAAGAGGAGGAAGTAGCAGGTCGATACAGTGTTATGGAAACCATGGGAGAAGAACTGGAGTGAGCAACAGTGTCAAATGCCATTAAAACCCCACAGATATGACCATAAAACTTTCCAAATCAAAAGGAAGAAAACAAGGAAATTGAAACATCAAAAATAAAAATTCTTAAAAGTCTGAGATCATTGTACCCTTGAGTGTAACTTACAAGGTCTGAAAGACAAACGCATTACATTCCTCTTCCTGGTCTGTTAGGACTGTACGTCAGTCTCAAGACTTTTGTGCATTTCCTTCATCACGGCCGGAGAACTTGCTCACCGCAGCAACCCCTGGCTGAGGTGGTAGACAAGCCGAAATGCCCCTGAGTCGGAACTCCTTCCAGAATGTCAGAAACAAGCAATACATCTTATTTGTAGCACTCGTGGTGAAAAGAACATGGGCTCCGGACCCAGATGGGCCAGTGCTAATCCTGGCCCCATCTCTTCTTCATGGCTGCAAGTATGTAAGTTCTCGGGCCGGCCCCAGGGAAGGCGTGCTCCCTAATGAAAAGGGTGAGAGACTCCTGTTGCAGAAAGCGCCAGCACGTTGTAGGTGTTCGCTAAATGTTGATTTCCTTCCTTTCTCTTAGCATTTAAAAACATTGTTTATTAGAATGAAACGCAAAACAAAGAAACATGCCTCACTGTTGTCTGTAGTAAGAGAGTTTTCAGCCTGGCCATTGTGGCTCAGTGGTTAAGCGTCAAGCCATGCACCAAGAGGTCACTGGTTTGATTCCTAGTCAGGGCACATGCCCAGGAGACGGCCAGTCGATGTTCTCTCTCATCAATGTTTCTCTCTCCTCTCCCCCCCACCCCCGCTCTAAAATCAATAAAGAAAAAAAATTTTTTTAAAGAGAGTTTTCAGATCTGGGTTCATGAAGAACCCAGAGTCATACTGTAAAAGCAGGTATGGTCGCTGCAGTGACTTTGCTCCTGTAGGGGAGACTTGCTGGATTACAAGTGGTGCGGACAGTGTAGCTGACGGGGTGGCGGGTCGAGACCTGGGCCCTCTGTGCGGCTGCCCACGCAGTTCTCCAGTTTGTGCCCCAGGCTCCTCAGTTACCAAGTGCAGAGATGATTTCCAAGGCCCTTTCTGGACTGGTTTAGGAGTGTGTCCCTGTTGTGACCAGACATGGAGATTTTTAAGGAAGTATCTCACCTACCTGCAGCTCAGCCCAGCCCTATAAGCACGCGTGTCAAAAGGCAGCCAAAAGGAAGGGAGTTGATTAGAGAGGGGTCACAGAGCCTGTGTGGAGCCCTCCAGGCCTGGCTCTAATGCCTCCTAATAAGCTTGGTGCATAGTTCCCAAGTCCTGAGCAGCTTGACTGCCCAGAGAGAAGGTCTGTGGAACCCAAGTATTCCAACCTCATAGCCTGGGCTGGGAGCTAGAGGTG
Source organism: Tadarida brasiliensis (assembly GCA_030848825.1). Classification (NCBI taxonomy): domain Eukaryota; kingdom Metazoa; phylum Chordata; class Mammalia; order Chiroptera; family Molossidae; genus Tadarida; species Tadarida brasiliensis. Next base: position 61,561,827 of record CM061270.1, on the reverse strand, counting down.
AAGGGAATCCAGACACTACAGACCCCAGATCTAGACAGTTTAGGGGCTGGCATGCCTCCTTGATGTTATGACTGTGTGGCCACTCTAAGAGTTAATATTCATAGTTTTGACTTTGAGTCACTTACAAGTAAATATGAAGTCCACTGTAGAAAGATTTCTATCAAAAACAAACAAAAAAAAGTTTTGGAGCTTCTAAGAACAGATCCTCCATTATTAGAGGTGCATATGCTTTTCTTAGGGCACACTGATCCAACACTTTGCTTGAAAATGGCCTTACTCCGTTGAGTTTGGATGTGCCAGTCAGCAGCTCGTGTAAGTCAAGGGCTTGCCTCAGCACGATGCTGTATGTTTACAGTTCATGCTCTTCAATTCGAGTGAGTTCGGTAGGAGAATGCAACAGCTTCAAAACAGCACGCTAAAGAGCGATCCTGCCTTCATGTCAAATGCGGTTTCTAATCGGGACCTCTGTCAGAAGAGCGTGAATCAATGTCCATGTCTCGGCTGTGGCTCCCTTCGATGCTCATAGAAGAAATGATGACCAAGGAGCTGGCCAAAAACAAAACAAAACAAAACAAAAAACAATGACAACTAAACAGAAACCTGGATAGTTCACACACCAAATAGGTAATCTTCATATATATGCAGATTGGTTACATTTCTGGTCTTGTTTCAAAGAACAAAGTCACAAATAAGTAGTTTAGCGAAAAAAAGGAAAAGCCTTTGCCTTCAGGAAACACCTACGAATGGGGAGAATGTTGCATCACCCAAGCACAAAAGAAAATTTCTGACCAAGTTTTCATCAGGTTTCTCTGTTCAAATGTTTTTCTGGTCTGTAGTCAACTTTTGCTACAAAACCTCATTTGACCTTGGATTCTACAGAGCTGTGCTTTTTTTTTTTTTTTTTTTTTTTTTAAGGAAGAAGATTGTAGAATTAAAAGTGAAGAGTTCCTAAGGACTCCCGAATTTGCCTCAAATTTTAAAATGGGAAAAACTAAGTTGGAAGCTTACCTGAAAGAATATGACTACTTTTAACCTGTGGGACTGTATTTTCTGAGCTGGAAGTCAGGTTGGGAAAAGAAATAATGTAGCCTCAGGGCTATTTGTTTCATTGCTTCTAAGAGAAAAGCAGATAATAATAGGTATCCTTATGGATGTCTGCCATGTGCCAAGTGTTCTACATATATTTATTATATCATGTAAACCCCTCAACAGCTTGGCAAGGTAGGAATTATCCCATTTTAAAGGTGAGAAAACCTAGACTCTAAGAGTTTAGTAAATTGCCTGAGGTCACCCAGGTAGGAACTGGCAGAGTAGCAATCAAGCCCAGATCTGTCAAATTCCACAGATCATATTCTTTCCACAAAACATCTCGTTCTTACATTCCTGTAGGCTTTTACCTTTATTTATCTAGCACTTTCTATGTGCCAGACACTGTGCCCCAGGCTTTATTTTCAACCTGGAGGTTAGAGTTTTTCAGCTTATGGATGAGAAAAGAGGCTCAGAGAGGTCAGTTAGTCCACCAAAGTTGTACAACTACTCCGTGGATCCTGGGTTGCCACCTCCAGAGCACGTGCCTTCTCCACTCAAACATTGAGTGTCACCAGACTTGCTATGTCCCGTCCGTCTCGCCTGATGGAACTGAACCCCAAGCAGCCAAAGAATGGAGTTGCCACCTTCGAGCATTTCCAAGGAAAATACCCCGTACCCTTGATCTAGTGGGTCATAGCTTCCTGTAATTTTAACACCCCAGAACAGTGTAAATCTGGAATGGAGTATGCTTGGAAAGCATCATACACTAGTAAAAGATAAATAAAGATTTCTGCATAGGGGAACGACATGGTGACCAGGGCTTCCGGCCCTGTCTTCCCACTCTGGAGGGGTGTGGTTTCCAGACACCTGCCAGATATTAGACTTAAACTCTGTCCCACCCCAACCTTACACCGAAACCCACATCTCAGGCCTACTGTGTGGACTGTCCAGAGAGCTGTTTGAGAGAAGGTGGAGGGCGCCCATAGATGCCAACAGCCCAGTGTAAGGCTGCCCATTCACAGCCTCTCCTGACTATGAGGGCACACAAGCGAGCCTGGAGACGTTTTGCAAAGAGGAATCGGTGTCCTTCCTGAGAAGCCTGACTGCTCTCCTTTAATAATAAATAACTTACTTGTGCATCATGCTTTCCAAACATTCTCCATTCTGGAGAATTTATACTGTGCTGAGGATATTTAAATTGTAGGGACATGTCTGACCCATCAGAGTGGATGATGGAGTGGGATATTTCCCCTAGAAATGTTCAAGGGTAACACCGCTCATAGGAAAATGTCCCCACTCCTCTGCTTTGTGTTCACAGCTCTCCACAGTTTGTCCTCTTTATCCAGAGCCACTCCGCACCAGCCTTCTATCCTCTTGGCCTGTGTTCCCTCTACCCTGATCACTCTGCAGCCCCTCACTCTCCCCTGATGTGGCTGCTCAGTCCTCCCCGTGTAACTGCCTGTCAATTCTAGTTGTCTTCAAGACCCTACTGTAAAAAGCCTTCTAGAAGCCCTGAGACAGATTAGCTTTCCAGCCCACACCCCTGGTGGCTACTACTTCGCCATCCTCTCCCCTCCTGAGAACCGTGAAGGTCAAGCACACTCTGGCACTACCAGGAGGAGGCGGGCTTGGTCAGCCTGGCCTCCCACGAATGCTTGTCCAGTTGGATATTCGTTGCTGTTTTCTCTAGAATATAAAGCTCATCACTAGACCCTTTAACACAATAACAACAAAAACCAGATAGTTACAGGGTGTTTTCCTTCATAAAACCACGTTAGTCAGCCTTGACTTTGGAGGAGTCGAATATTTGCAAATCTGTGCCTGGCAGGATGTTCCACTTTCTCAAGACTGAAATTTAAACTGACCACCGTCGGTCCCCTACTTGAACGATTTAAAATTTGTCCTTTTCTTCTAATCATCTGCATTTGGCACATTGTCCGTAAATTTGTTAAATTAAAAGCTTATGACTCTTTAAAGACTTGGCCCAGTTTTTAAGTGCCAAAGATTTTTGTATTTGAATATATTTTAATTTATTTAAGGGTTCTTTTCATCAAATTCTTCCCTAATTTAGCCAGATTTCTTGTTTAATCCCCCCCCCCCCAGGCCAGGAGTTTATTTATTGTGACTAAATTCTTTCAAAGATAGAAGTCAGAACACTATGAAATGCTATTTATGGTGTTCTCTCTTGCTATCTTTCTTTCTGCATCTCATACACCACGTTTCCTGTTTCACGTGTGGTACAGTCAGCATGTCCTCACTTGTGTGATCTAGGCCAGTCAGTCAGCAAGGGGCTTCCTAGAAGAAGGTGGGACTTTGGCTGTGTCACAGAAACAAGAGCAGGTGGCAGGGACTGCACAGGGAGCCAGGCCTGAGGAAATGCCAGGCTCCAGATGGGAAACACACCCAGAGGACACAGAACCCAGAGCCAGGGGACGTGCAGGGCCCTCAGTTCAAGCACGGGGCCTGCAGCGTGGAATGTGCTCTCTGAACGCGGGTGAGGGAGCGGATGCTCCACTGGAGCAGGCTGAGAGCCACTGGGGCGAGGAAGGGTTCCCCTGGTCCTGGCCTTGGCCACTAGTATTCTGCTTTTACCCTGGGGAGGACCAGCCCTGAGTAAAAGTTCCAGGACAGAGGCATTTCCTACAAACTGAGTCTTGATGAGAGAAACCCAGAAAAGGAAGGAGGGCCCTCCAGGTGGGGAGAGCAACTTGGCCATGAGCTTCCCAAGGCCAGTATCGACTTCCTTCTTCTCTGTGTTCCCCGTGGCTCTCCTCCTGTGCAAAGGAGAGGGCAGTAGTGGGAAAGAAAGGGAGATTGTAAAATGGAGCAGGTTATGGCTTTTCTGAATTGAGTGTATATGATACCGAAAGAGCCAAGTAAAAAGTAGAAACTTGTTATGTCTATGCAGTATCGAAGTTTCTTGACTTCTTCCCTCTTTATGGAATATTCCCCAGACTCCAAAACTGATTCAACTTTTAACCTGGACCCCACTCCAAGTCCATCTCTGCAGAGCTCTTGCTCCAGCAGGCTCCCTCCCTTTGTATTTGTATGGACACCATGTGCGTGCCTCGTCAGCCTCATGTGCTGAGCTGTAACAGCTTGTTCACCTCGCCCAGGTCTGCTTTTCCAGCCGTGAGCTCAGGGCAGGGCCACCTCATTCTTCTCAGGACTGTCTTCCAGTTAGTGAATGTGGGGGGGAAAGTAGGGACAGACGGGAGGGACCCACCTGACCAGCTGATTTTAAAACTGAGTATTCTTAGGAGAGATCGTACCTCTTCTTGGGTAACTCTGTAAGCTGTATTCCAGCTTTTATGCACCTTTTGCTTCTGTTTTTCATTTTTCTTCACAACTTCGGCATTTTTTTTTTCATGAAGACCATTCAGCTTTCCTGACCCTCTTAGTTTTATAAATGCTTTTTTTTTTTAATCCTCACCCAAGGATATTTTTCCATTGATTTTTAGAGAGAGTAGAAGGGAGGGAGGTAGAGAGAGAGACAGACACAGAAAGAGAGAGAGAGAAACATCAATGTGAGAGAGACACATCGATTGGTTGCCTCCTGCACGACCCTGACCAGGGCCAGGGATCGAACCTGCAATCCAGGTATGTGCCCTTGACCGGAAATCTAACCCATGGCCCTCGAGTCCGTGAGCTGATGCTCTAACCGCTGAGCCAAACCGGCCAGGGCTAAATGCTCTCATTTTTAAAAGTAATATTTATTTGAAAATGTATATACATACACATATATATACACACAACACACATATATCTCCATATCTATATCTAGATCTGCACATACAAAGATCATATAAAACACCTGTGGACTTTAAAGACTAATAAACCCCACCTGACTTCAGAAAGAGGACATAGTGCCCTGTGCATGTCCCTCCCACACGTAACCACTACCCTGAACTTTGTTGGTTGTACCTTTGGTTTCTTAATAGCTTTATACCTACTATATATATACCCGTAAACTGTAGAGCATTGAGTTTTTCTGATTTTGAACTTTATATAAATGGAATTATACTGATTGTTTTCTGCTGTCATGAATATCAGTGGCGTCATTTTTTAAATTAAATATATTTAAAGCTTATACAAGTGTATAAAGAGTCCAAAAGCAAACACCCGTGTATCCACCTTAGTCAAATCTTAATATTTTGCTTTTGGTGATTTTTCATTGTTTTGTTTTGGGTGTTTTTAGAAAAACAATACATTATCAGTTTGGTTACAGCCCCGTGAGTGCCCCTCCCTGATGCATTCCTGTCGCTCTCTCCTTCCCTGTTACCCCCAGGGTAACCACTGTCCTTAACTGGATGTTTATCATTCCCATGCACCTTCTTATACTGTTACTGCATGGACATTTATACACAGTCTGTGACCACGTATGCCTGCTTTTGCACTTGGTAAGCATGCATTGAACAGTCTGCATCTGTAACTTGCCTTTTTCACTGAACATTTTGTTCTTATCCATTCTCCTGTTGATAGACATTTAAGATGTTTCTCATTTTTGTTACCACAAAATGCCGCTAGCAAACTTTATCCTACCTATCGTCTGCACTAAAACGTAGCAGTGTTTTAGGAATGAAATAACTGAGTTATGAAGTGTGTACATCTTCACTTCTCATGTACAAGAGGGTGTGGAAATCTGTGTTCCCACCAGTGAAGGAGGATTCCCAGTGTCCCACAACCTTGACAACACTCGAGTGTTAACTGGGTTTTCAAACGTTTGTCAATCTAGTGGGTATGAAATGAAATCTCATTGAGGTTTTAATTTGCATTTCCCTTAAATTCTCCTTTCTTTTATTTAGCTCAACAAGCATTTATTGAGTATTTTTCTCCTATGTCCTGTGTCATGCACTGTACTAAATTCTAGACATACTAAAATAACTAATGTATGGTCCCTGCCCTTAGGATTCGGGGTCCTGGCAATGATTCCTGCCTGGAGCGGCATCTCAGAATCGCTGAAGGTGCCTTTCCAGAAGTCAGAGATCTGAGGTGGGGGCCAGGCCCCTGCATTGTTAATTCCACGGTGATGCTGATACTCACTTCTAATTGAGAGTCTCTGACCTCATGGGAGGTAAAGCTTAGCTGATTCAGTCTGGGTCTGTTTCTGCGGCAGAGTGAGAGCACCTGGCTGTTCGCGGCCAGCTCGGTGGCATCCCTTTCATCTTGAGGCTCTTCTTGTGTTTTTATGTGAATGGCTCATTGGGTGTTGGAATGATTAATTTGTGTCTATAAAGTACCTCAAAAGCAATTGCTAAACAAAATATAAGCAGAGGCTAGGTTTCCTATAATGTCAACTCTCGGGACAACTTAAACCTGGAAGGAAACAACAGACAACAACAAAAGGGGAGGAGGAGACGGTCAGGGGATGGACAGCAGCCCAGAGCCCACGTGGCATCACTTCACGCCGTGCAGCGCCTGCTCCGTGCCCGGCGCTGGTCCGGGGTGGGCAGTAGCCCTGCCTGCCTGCAGAAGCTGAGACACCTGTGGGGTGACAGGCGGAAGAAAGAGAAGAGGCAGGGAAGAGAGACAGTATTGAGACAGAATTGGCTTTCATGAGAGGTGGCAAAGGAACAGGAAGCTGGTAGAAAAAGAAAACAAATAAAGTGGAGAAAGTTTGTAGTCACTGGACAAACAGCATGTGTCGCCTGGGGACCACAGTGTACCGCACTAACAGTACATCAGCTCTAACAGTGGACACTTGGGGCGTGTGGCTCTCAGGTGGGAGACATTTGTGAAAGAGCAGGTCTGAATCTTCCTTAGCACTTGAGGCCATGGCTTGTAGTGATTTCTTCATGTGTTCTCCATCATCAAGAAAAGGCCAGCTTCGGTTTGGCTCAGCGGTTAGAGCGTCGGCCCGCGGACTGGAGAGGCCCGGGTTCGGTTCCCGCTAAGGGCACGTACCTCGGTTGCAGTTTGTCCCCAGCCCCGGCTGGGGTTGTGTGGGTGGCAACCACTCAATGTGTCTCTCTCACATCGATGTTTCTCTCTTCCTCCCTCTCTCCCTCCCACTCTATCTAAAGATAAATGAAAAAAAAAATGTCCTCAGGTAAAGAAAAGGCCAGCTTATTTTCAGAATATTTACTGAGATGTGCAGGAATGTACAAAGTTTAGAAAGACTTCCATCAAAATAGTTAAAATTTAAGCACCATGAAGGTTTATGCTGTCATTTTCAGAAGTTTCATATATATGGAACAGTGTATAAAACTGATTAAGAAAATAAACTGAGGAAAGGGGGTAGAGAACGGGAATGCATATTTCTTTAGTACCTGCTTGGTTTTTGTTCAGTCCTTTCAACAACACTACCCTCATTTTGCAGATGAGAAAATCAAGATTCAAAGAGATGAAGTATGTTGCCGATGTCTCACCACTGACAGATGGTGGGCCTGGGATTTGAACCCATCTTATCTGACTCCAAAAGCTGTGCCTTTTTCCGCTGTCCCTCCCTCCTGTCTCCTCCCACATTAGATTTTTAGAATTTACAGCAAAATTCAAAAAACTCCAGGCTTCAGTTTGGTAATATTAAAACTCCAAAGGTAACCTGTTTACATGATCAAATCACACAAAAGATAGTGAAAATTTGAAACCATTTCAACAAAATCTGGTTAATATTTGGTCTCCCCTGTCACCGAAAGGCAGTGATGTTAGTAAAAGGAGATTTTTTTGTGCCTTGACTGGGGATATTCTGAACTGGAAAACTTGACTTCTGTATTTCTTGTAGGCAAGTATTTTGGATACGTGGCATTTAACTTTCTAGTGGTTGGACCCCATGTGTCTCGAAGGGTTAGTGTGTAGTTAGTAAGATTGGGTGGTTAGTGACTAGACGGCCGGCTTCCCTAATTGGTTGTGTGCCCACTGTGGGGCAGCCTGGGAGTGAGCTGTGGACAGACTGCTCTTGGGAAGACACAGATGGAATCATTGTTGGGGGGATTTTGCAGCAAGTCCACATGGGGTTAAAACTGTCTCCTCATGAGGCTTCGAGGAACTGGAGAGGCCTGGAAATGGGAGCACAGCCATAACCACCACAAACCGAATCCGTGAGCATCTTCCCTACGAGCCCAAGAGTGCAGGGGAAGGCACGGGAATATGCAGTCTGGAAGGACTGGAGAGATGAAATAATGGCTGACTTGTGAGTAATGATGAAAATATTTGATGATGTGACTCCCAGGGAAGCAATTATGGTTAACCCCTCATTTGTTTGGCATTTTCAAGGATTGAACTGTCCCACATAACTGAATTTTCCAGACAGCTAAAACTTTCCTATTTATGTGCCTTGAATGTTTTTTAACCATGCTCGGTGGAAATATTTCTGAAATAGATTATACAATTATCCTGCCTTCTCGTACAGAAGCTGCAAGAAATAACATTTCCTGAGATGCCTTTGATTGCAAGTCTGAGAAGACCTGATTCAAAGAGGTTGAAATAGTTAGGACTTGTAATTGCCTCACCTAAGAAAAACTCAGAGCTGCGCAGTTGCAAGGATGATGAATGGGGCACCTCAGTGATATCAGACTGACTTTCCGCTCATAGTCACAAGATGGGTGCACAGCTCCTAGCCTCAAGATCTCACATGATAAGATCTCAAAGGCAATGGGAGCTTTTCCCTACACTCATCTTTAATCAGAGACAAAAATATTTCTCAGGAGACCCCCAACCGACTTCCCCTCAGGTCCCATAGGCAGGACTGAGTCACATTCCCATGCCTTGGCTCTTTGGAAGGCTGAGAGAGTGGATGTCCAGCACTTTTGGACTCTGGAGTAGGAGGGGTCTCTGCCCATAAAAGAAGGATGGCGAATGGCTTTCGGGTAGGCAACCAGGAGTATCTGCCGTGGTTTCCAGGACGAGGAGTGAACCTCACTTACTGTATGGCCATAACTTGATGGACCATTGAGCTTTGTGCTCCTACACTAAATGGCCCCAGCCTGTGGTTCTTTTTGATTTCCTGAGTCTGCTTTTATTATTTATTTATTATTCTCTCTCCTTCCTTTGGGTCAAACTGCTAGTTATCACTACTCGCTGTTAGCATGCCTTGCCCTCATCTTTCCATAATTAGATTTTTTCTGAAAAAAATATGCACTCAAACTTGTTAGACTATGTCTGAAATGTTCTGAGTGTCTGACAGCTGTCCTGTGGCTCAGACACACAGCATCAAATTTGTTTGGGCTATTCAGGGTCATTTTTCCATTGTTGAGGTTTTGGAAAAATAAGGTTTCTAAAGAGCTTTGTGAACTTCGATACGACTTTAGTGAAGTCTTCTTGTGCTGAAAGGAGGAGCCTTCGGGGCAGTTAGGCTGGTTCACTAGAGAAGGTGAGGCTGCATCTGTCCACCTGAACCCCCGTGTGGCTTAGAGAGAGGCACTCCGGGCTCCCTCTCAGTGCTGCATGGCTGCTGGCTGCCTGGAGAGCTCCACCAGCTCTGGGACCGGACTAGTGGGACTGTCACTGCAGCGACTGTCGGCATAGGGCAAGGTGGTGCAGAGTTTCATTATTCCTGCCCTGTGCCAGGGCATCACAGTCCTGGGAAGGAGTCCTGTGACTGCCCAGGTTGTGCAGAATTAGAAGTGCTTGGGTGTGACTTGTTTCAACGAGTTCTTGAAGAAATGCTTTGAAAATGGTTATTGAGATGATACCGAACAAGTGAGGACCATCCCTTCTGTGGAAAGAGAGCTGACCAAAATTCAGTCTCTGTATACAGGAAGGAGGAAATAGAAAGCAGTTGTCAAAATAGTACAGACAGTGAGTAACTGACCCACATGCAATGATTCTACTCGGGGAATCAAGGAGCCAGTGGGTGGGTTTGGTTCTAAGGAAGCAAATGGTTAAAATGTTTAATTTTGATAAAGCTGAAACTATGAGCTCAAGCTATTTAGTACTGGGAGTTCCTTCAGAGCAAGTAAACTGTTTGAAGGCCTAAAGTCAGTATTTACTGTGCATCAGAAAGTCATGAGTTAGCCTATAGGCAGATGTGAAGTGACAGAAACATTAGGGATAAGGAAAACAGGTTGGTTTTCTTCAGTTCTGACTAATTTGTACCATTCAAATCTTTCTTACAAGAAGAATGCAAAGTATTTCTCATAAATATTTTCATTAACTCCTTCTTCTGCATAGAACATTTTTAAAGAAGCCATTCTTTTATTGACTGCTGACTTATACAAGCAGGATACAACTTAGTTAAGTTGAACAGGATCTTTTTCTGGTTTTCTCATCTGTGAATTAGTATGTGGATTACTGATTTTATCTCTGAAATACTCTGACCATTCCTGCTCCCCTAATAATCCAGCCATTGTGCTCGGATTTTAATATTGGCATCAACTATACTTTTTTAGAAAAAAATCTCCATGGAGAAATAATCATGTAATCAATGCTTTTGTGAGATCGTGGTACCTGTCAGCATATAGCTGGATGGCATATTTTTTTTTTAATCAGAACAATTCACTTATCTAGGTAAATAAATTTGCATTCACATTTTGAATTATTTCTGATGCTAATTGGGCATTTAGGGGAACAGAGTGGATGGTTCAAAACTAAGTAGGAAAATAATTTTCAGCATATCAGAATACCAGCAACTCATTTTCAGCAAAACAAATCAGGAATAAAAATTATGATGCATTCCAAAGCCCGAAAAGCTGGTTGCTTGGGAATCATGAAGCCTGTGGTATTATCTGTATTACTTTGATACTGAATGGTAACTGTGTTTGCTTTAAATTAGTCAGCTATCACCATTGAATCCTATTATTTAAAATAGTTGTTGTTGCTTTTTATGGAAGCTTACATATTATATACTTTTCACCTGTGCTCTTGGTGATTGTTTCCAGGGTTCATCTGAATCTTGTTTTTATATTTGGAAACTTACCCCTAATGTAAACATAACTTAAGTACACGTGAATAGGCATTTTTTTCTAAAATTAATCAGAAGAAATAAAATGAGTAATCAGGAAAAATATAAACTTATTTTAGAAAGCAGTATTTATTCAAAATGACTAAAGAGGTTACAGATCATGCTTTGTAATATAAGGGATTCAAAAGGGTTTTCTGGATTGAATTACTTATCATTCAAATTAGTCTCTTTTTCATATTTGGTATTGTTCCTATATGTTGCTAAATCTCTGCTTTGGCACAAATGGACCCTGAGACTGCACTGAGGCGGAAAATGTGACTGGAGAGTGGACATTCAGAATCTCGCCACTTTTCTCTGATTGTGGTATGATTCATGTGCAGAAACCCCCTGCAGCACTGAGTCAGAGTCAGAGACACTCAGAGGGCCAAGAGGCCCCACCGACTGGACAGTTTTTTATTTCTTGGGGGGTTTTTTTGTTTTGTTTTTTAAGTTTCTTGCAAACCTAACTTTTTCTTCAAGAAATCACAGTGGGTGCTAAAAGGACCTAGTCTAAGTCAAACACCCGGAACTGGCATAACAATCTAGTATGTGAGGTTTCTTTTTTTCCTATATTTGTCTCGTGTTACCAAAAAGATGAACCTTGTACATCCTTTGCAGTCGACGCTTGAACTTACTGAAGTGTCATGTGACATAGGGAGTGTGGCGAGCAGGTTATACCAGTCTCCGGAAGAGCAGAAGGCAGCGTGCCCCCTAGAAGGAGCTTAGGATTTAGATCATGAGACTCGATTTGAGTCCTGCCCCTGCCTAGCTATGGCATGAGCAGGTGCATAAACCTCTTAGCGTCTCTGGTTTGTTCATCTGTTCAATGCAGGTGGTAAAAATAATGTCTGCTTCATGGAGTTATAACTATCAAATTAGATAAAGTATGTAGAAGTACTCTGCAAAGCTAGAAAATTCTAGACACGTTTTTCTTGTTATTATTTCTGATAAATTAATGTGCCTGTTTTTTGTCCTAGAAGTGGTAACATTCACCCAAATATACATTATAGACCTTGAGGAGGTGCTATTAAAACAATCTGTTTTCAGTGATGTTTTGCCTCAACTGAAAACTGTCATTTTCTTTTAACAAAAGGAGTTAAAGAACCCCAATTGAATAGATAAAGCACAATACTTGTTAACAGCAAAGATTAGAATCATGTTATACTATAACAATTGCATTGCATTAAGGAGCTCCCATTGGTTAGGAGATCAATGTGGTAACATATTCAGAAAAACTTGAAACTGCTGAGTATCAAAATTCACTGCTTGAGTGGAAGTAAAGTGATAGATAACTTGATTCTTTCTGGGGGTCCAGTTGCCATATCCTGTAAAATAGAAAGATTATCGGCTGCCCTCTAGATGATTCCCTTTCTGAACTCATTATTGAAGGACAGCCTCCATCCCACTTCCTCCATCAGGTATAGGTGAGGAAGACACTGCCCAATCTTTGAAGAGTTTATGGTGTAATAGAGACTTACAGCAGGTGTACAGCTGACTCCACTGTACACCGCTGGACAGGTGAGTGCGCAGGACAAGTTCAGATGGCGTTTCTTCGGCACTTACATGCCATGCTCAGATTGGTTAAATTTTCATTGGTGTATGATGCCTCTCTACCTAGAATGTAAACTCCTTGAAGGCAGGGAAGGCACCTTGTATTTCTTGGTCCCTCTCTCCACACCTTTTACCTGAGCCTCAACTAGTATTTGTGGTTTAAATAGAGTCTTTTACCCAACATTCAGATTTAGCCAAAAAATTGTATTAAGATGCAGTTAAACCCTAACTTTATTTTCCTTTTTTCTGTGTTTGCAGTTGACCTGCCCCTGTTTTTCCCTCGAGACCAGCCGACTCTTACATTTCAATCCGTCTATCACTTTACCAATAGTGGACAGCTTTATTCCCAGGCCCAAAAAAATTATCCGTACAGCCCCAGATGGGATGGAAATGAAATGGCCAAAAGAGCAAAGTAAGTGAATCTTTTGTTACTTCCTACAGGTAAGAACATTTTGTTTATCTAGTTCAGGGGTTAGCAAGCTGTTACCCACAGGCCAAATCCTGCCCTGTGCCTGTTTTTGTAAATAAAGGTTTATTGAAATACAGCCACGCCCATGTCTTTACTTATTTTCTTTGGCTGTTCCCATGCTACAGTGTTAGAGCTTGTCATCAAAACAGACAGCATATGGCCGGCAAAGCCAAAAATTGCTGTTTGGCCCTTTACAGAAAAAGCTTGCCAACCCCTTATCTAGCCTCCTCAGTGAGACAGTTGTTGTTTTTAATGAATTACGGGATTTATCAGAAATCTACCTCTCTATTTAGAGAAGTACTAGATAGGAATTAGAGTTGTGGATAAATGGTGTCAATGATGGAAATGTTGTCAGCTGCTTTCATATTTTTTTAAAAAAAATAGAAAATTTCAGCTGACATTAAGCAAATAGATTTTTTTGCTTAGTAGTCAATACATGGATCCAATGCCGAGTTTTTCATATGGGACTATAATGTCTTTGAAGGAACAGAGTGAATCACAAACCTCATTGCTTCTCTGCAGCCATTGCCTAAGGTAGGGCCCGCGTTTTCCTTGATTAAGTGAGTGGCTACTCAGGCAGCTTAGAACTATCAAAATCCCTGTGGAAGTAGCTCGGGAAGTTGATATAGGTTGCAGCTAGCTGGAGTTTGGAGTTTAGAGTTACAACTATCGCACACAAGCCTCTCTGTGGAAAGCTTTCACCAGTCAGATGGAGTAGGGAAATGCAGAAACATGCTGAGTGTTTAATATAACTAAGAGATTAGCACTGGAACACCAGTCTTCATGAACCAGGGCCTCCTGGATTGAAGCAACAGTGGATCAAAATCATAGTTAGAATGGCAGGTGGTTATTACGTTTTCACTCTGAACAGCCATATGCTCACACCTGTGATCCCAACTGAAGTATGGTCAGATCCAAAGACTCACACAAATGAAGAATTATCTACTAAGCATCCTCTTCACTCGCTCATCCAGTATTTATTGAGCGCCTACCATGTTCGGCAGTGTGCTCCATGCCGGGAATACAATGACAAGCAAATGAGAAATTTTTTATGTCTTCATGAAATCTATAGCCCAGCAGGAGAGATTAAACTTCCAACACTTTTAAAGTACCTGCTAACAAAACCTGGCCTTCCAGACCTGGAATGCTCTTGATTAGTAGGACTTCTTGCTCATGCCTCCCCCTCCCTGAGACCTTGCTCCCTACCAGCACATCCATTGGCATCCCCTATACTTTCTATTGCAAGGCCTTCACTTATAGTAGGATTGGGAATTTTTGAAATAATGACAGAGTGGCTTCCTGTAGAAACTCAGATGCATCTGTGGGAGCTAGAGCTGCTGCTGTTACCTGAAACTCCAGTGTGCCTTTTCTCACTGTGGTTGCGCTTTTTAGCCATGACACCCAAGTCTGAAATTCTATTTAAGGAAAAAAACAAGCATGCAAATATAACTAATAACAATGATTAAGACTTGCATACCTTGAAACAGACTTGAAAGGGGATTATAAAGTAAGTTTTATGTTTGTGGCACTGCAATTGTTTAATTCTCAGGGTTTTCCCTGTGTATACATAGGATCTGCCCCCTAGAAGATGGGCTGTTATTTGTGGTATGTGCTGTGGAGTCTGAACCAGATGTGTCTTTGTGGTTTCCATGGCAAAGCTATCTTGGGGTGTGTGTGTGAAGCAGACGTTTTAGCATGTATGAATTGAGTCTTTAAGGAGTTGCAGACCACAAGCCTATGATTTCAGTATGGGAATATTGTAAGTGGAGCTTGTTTATCTTAACAGGTCGGTTCAGAGTCGCAAGAGACATTTGCTTTATGTTAACACCAGTCTAAAGAAAACATCTGAAGTAACGTTGAGAAAAATCTGTTTTCTACTGTAGTACGAAGGATCCATTTTAAATGTAGTAAAATAAAAGGCCAGCAGCTCATGCTAAGAAGAAGAAATAGTCTAAAAGCTTCCTTCTCAAATGGCACTAGTTGACTTCCCTGGGCTCTGTCAGAAAGCTGGGTGATGAATAGACAAACAAGGGTGCTGGCCTGCAGTACAGACTGGAGACTGGTGAAGACTGGAGAGAAAGGACAGAAAGAAGGGTCAACTGCAGCACTCCTTACACACCCTGTTTCTTTGTCCTGTGAAAATACTGTATGTATACTGTGCATAAAAGGCTCTAATTCACTTCGAGAGCTCTGCCCGTGACATAAACACTCACGGTTTATGAACAGCAGTAGAGCCCTTTGATTGGAGCCAGCTGTTGATTCCCTCCTGGAGAGCAAAATTCTAAACATGTGAACTCAGAAAGGACACCTGCTGGCACTGACTAGGGCTTTTCCTGTGACGTGTGCTTCTTGCATGGTGGTCCCACGGATTCTGTCCTCACAAGTGAAATACCCTCTACTGGGTGAGCACAGGCTTTGGGGTCATGCATGCCCCAGTTCCTGTCATAAGGTCTAATCCCATATGCTCTGTGGCCTTGGGCAGGACTATTTACCTCTTGAAGTTCATTCTGTAAAACAAGTCTGTACTCCTCCTTATTGGATGGGCTTGATATAAAGGGTTAGTCAATGAGTGGGCCTGTGAAGGATGACTTTGGACCAATTCATAATTTCCCTGAGGCTGTCCGCTTATCTATAGTGGTGAAGCTAGTTTAGAGGGCTATTATGAGTATTAAATGGGGTGATTTCTATTGTTGGTTAACAAATTGCCACAAACTTAACAGCTGAAAACAGCACAAGTTATTATCTCACAGTGTCTGTGGGTCAGGAGTTCAGGACAACGTACCTGGTTCTCTGTTCAGGGTCACATGTGACTACAATCAAGGTGCTGGCTGGGGCTGCCATCTCATCTGAGGTTTAGGGCCTCTTCTCGCCCATTCAGGTTGTTGGCCAAGTTCAGTTTCTTGTGGTTATAGGACTGAGGTCCCTGTTTTCTTGCTGGCTGTCAGCTGGAGGCCATCTCCTGCCATGTGGTCTCCGCCGTTGTCAAGTCGGCAGTGAGTGGTGCATCAGATCTCTCATGTTTCCCATCCTGGACTTCCCTGATGCTGACCTCTGCACCCAGATTTAAAGAGTTTATTTGATAAGGTCAAGCCTACCAGTTAATCTACCTTTCTTAAAGACATTTGTCCCATGTAACATAGACCAATAACAGGCATGAAACCCATCCTTTTCACAGTCCTGGGGATTACACAGGGAGCATAAACCTAGGGTGCGAGTCTTGGGGCTGTCTTAGAATCCTGCTGCTGCGTGGTGATATGTAGGTGATTGCCCAGCGTGGGCTCTGGCATGTGGTGAGCATTCAGTAAATATTAGCTCCGCAGCAGCATCCCTGGAGGAATGCTGACTCTTTTTTTAAAAGATAGCACAGTCAACACTGCTGTCTTCACACGCACCCCGTGAGCAGTCCTCCAACCTCAGTGCCTTGGCCAGAGATTGGTAGGTTCTAGGCTGCCCCATCCATGGCTGTTTTTCCCTGTGGTCGTGCCTACCTGGTACCAGCACAACCAGTTTGAATCTGGAGAAAAATGTGTCCTTCAGTTATTTAATCCACATAAACCCAACTATTACTTTAAAAGAAAAATGAACCCACTAGTTACCTACTTGCTATATAACTTTAGATATATCTAAAAGAATGGATCAAATGATGTTTTATAATTCTTTCTAGTCTGATAAATCAGTGGATACATGGAATAAGTTTTCCATGAATTTCACTGTACAAAGTACAGGTTGATCCTAAAGGCCTAAGTAGGTTCTTAGAATAGAATTTCATTTCATTTGGGGAAACCACCTACTGCAATGGCTTGTCACACATTAAATTCATGACATAAATGGAATTACTAAAGAATATTTGAAAAATGTCTTCTCAGTCAATACATGGGAATAATTCAGCATGAACCTCCTAAAATCATATGTTGTTTTCCTTCTTGCCTCAAGGTCAGAAAGATGTTATTTTCTTATTTAGAAACCTATCCAAGTGCCGCCAAGCCGTCCACAGTTGCCCATATGTGCTCTTCACCATACGTACTTCTATTATTTGTCTTTGCAGAATAACTTTCTCTTTCACTAATTTTTAAAAAAATGGTACATTCTGAACTATTTCAATTATTTTTCATTGTTGATACCTTAGTATTCTCAAAGATACCGTTTTCTTCAAACATCTCATTGTCTGCCAAATGCTTCAATCCAGATCTCTAAATAAAAGAGGTAAAGATAGAGCTCTCCTAGATTCAGGAGGGGGTAGATGTCCCCACTCGGTTTGCTCCCCATCCCCACCCCTTACTGTGCCTCTGAGGCCCCTCTGGACCCCTAGGATGCCAGGGAGCATGGTTTGAAATCACAGTTCGAGTGGACACTTCACAGCATGGTCACAGGAGCCCTGAGGCCTGAGAATATAGGGGGACGAGGTTGGGCTGGGGAGGGGTTGTTCATGTCGTGTAAGTGGTTATAATGTGAGCCTATTTATGTGTTGGTTTCTCTAGAAATTAATCACTCACTTCTTCGCTCTTTTGTTGGCAGCTCCTTAAGGAAGCTCAAATCATGCTTTGTTTCTGTTGAGTTTTAGTCGCCAAGTCAGGCAGTCCTGTGCTTGGTGAGCTGGCCAGAGGGGCCCCCACCGATCCAGCTTTGGAACCCTGGTATCCAGACCACACCCAGTGTCAGGGGAAACCTGGGTGGGGGGTTTGCAACAACCCTCCCCCTCTCCCTGGACTGCTACTCCACCCACCCCCACCTCTCCTCTTTAATTAATTAATTAATGTATTTATTTCAATCCTCACCTGAGGATATTTTTCCATTGATTTTTAGATAGAGTGGACTGTAGGGAGGGGGAGAGAAAGAGAGAAAGAAAGAGACATCGATGTGAGAGAGACACATCACTTGGTTGCCTCCTACACAACCCCAACCAGGGCCAGGGATCGAACCTGCAACTCTTGACTGGGAATCAAACCCAAGACCCTTCGGTCCGCAGGCCAGTGCTCTAACTGCTGAGCGAAACTGGCCAGGGCCCCTCTTCTTTATATCTGTATTCCTGGCACCAAGGGTAGGGAGATGACCAGGAAGGTAAGAGCTGTGGCCACTGCTGCTCGTGCCCACACTCCCTCTGCAAGGGGGAGCAGCTGCGGGTCTGAGCCACTCTGGGCAGGAAGGGAAGCTGGCAGCAGGGCAGCGCTGAGGGCAACGGGGCAGCAAAACTGGGCTCCCAGGAAGCTCAGCCACAGGCCTGTCGGGTCACCTTAGTGACAGAAACCCCAGGCCCAACTGCTGCTATGATTCATGGGTTTTCTTTTTTCTTTTGTTTTGCCTTGAGTTTCCAAGGATTGGTTCCCTTTTTTAAAAATCCCAGCTTCTTAGCTGAACTCCCCTCAGGAAAGAAGAGGGAATTTTCCAGGCCCAGGCCAGCAGAGCCTGGGTGATCGGAGTACCCTGAGAGGACAGACAGGAACGGAGCCAGTGAGGGTGAGCACACCTAGGAACTGAGGAAGGTCACAGTCGCCAAAGCCTTCCACTCACCTGCATGGCCTGGGTTCCTGCATGGGCAAGCTCACCGTCCCTCCTGGGGTTTAGAAAGATAGAAAGGGTGAAGAGAAAAATAAAGCATATAAATAACATGGCATTTGGGGATCCTTGAACTCTCAAAGAGAATCATTTTGAAAAGTATCTTCAAGGGATTTGGTTTGTTTTTCCTTCCAGAAGAGAGAGCAACAGAGATGGGGAGGAATCCAGATCTGCCTGACGTCCAGGCATCCTCTCCAAGCTGCGTAGGTCAGAGAGAACATGTTATTTATTAGAACCTGACATCTGTTGCTGTGAGATGATAAGCTCCACTAAAAGGCATGGCCATCAATTACTGCTAATACAGCCCTCACCCAGCCTGAGCTGCTCCCCGTCCTTTCAGGCTGTACCAGGCACAGGGCGTGCACAGCCCCGCTCAGCCTCCTCTCTCCCCTTCAGCAGGACCCCTGAGACCTTTCCCAGGCCCTCCGTTGGTGTTCCTGGCATCCTTTGATTCCCTTCTTTGGCCCCTCTGAGAGCTGTCCCTGTCTGTCCTGCTTTCTCCGTGAAAAACGGGATTAGGTTTACTGTCTGGTCCCAGTCACGGAAGCCAGAAGACGCTGCACATGGAAAGAGTAACTGGAAGGTCAGCAGGTCTTTATTGGGGAAATTAACTCAGTTGTGCCATGTGAGAGCTGAGTGCTCAGACTTGGGCTCTGATGATCCCTCTCGGCCACTGGGAAAATGTTCGTGATAACCAAGGACAGCTACTTCCCTGTTTGTGAGTTATGGTCATATATTTTCTTTCTTGGAAAACTAGACAGATGTCTTAGCAGCGGTTCTCAGCCTGTGGGTCGCGACCCCTTTGGGGGTTGAACGACCCTTTCACAGGGGTCGCCTAAGACATAACAGTAGCAAAATTACAGTTATGAAGTAGCAACGAAAATAATTTTATGGTTGGGGGTCACCACAACATGAGGAACTGTATTAAAGGGTCACAGCCTTAGGAAGGTTGAGAACCACTGTCTTAGAGAGTCAGAAATGAAAGGGTAGAGGAGTTGATTTTGGATTTTTATAGTTTACCAAGTAGAAACGCACACTTATTAATGGAACCAGAGTTGTTTTTGAACTGTTGGAAGAAGAAACAATACAGTAAGTAAAGAAAATGCTAAGAACAGTGGCCTGGGAGTTAGGAGACGTGGGTCTCCTCTGGGCATCCTTATAGATTTCCTGTGTGATCTTGGGAAAGACACTTTACCTTTCTGGGCCTCAGTACTCTCATCTGTAAGTACTGGGCTGTTAGCAGATGATCACTAAGTTCTTATTTATATCTGGCATTTTAAGTGAAAATTGTGTTTAAGGTGTCTTAGCATACTTTTTTACTCATGTTGAGAAAATTCCATCTCCGTTGCCAGAGATCAGACACAAATGGAAAACATCACTAAATGCCATTAAGTACACTACGTACGTGACGCTTTTCTGTACAACCTGTGTCTGATATTTATAGAACACTTCAGCTGCGGAACGTGCACACATGTGCCCTGAACACACCCAGTAAAATAATTCTAGATGTAATACATTTTCAGATGTCAAGTTAAAACAGCTTCTTGGGAATTAGGCTTGACTGTTCAGATGTGCGGGTTGGGCTCTGATGAGTGCCGCCAGGGCTGCCCAGGGCTGTCATGTGTGATGTGGAGTCCAGCCAAGGCAGGAGGGCCAAGTGTTTATTTCTGTCACTTCTCATCAAGGCATGAGTTTTAGGGAAAAAAGGAAGCATCAGAGAACAATTGGGACCATCCATTCTGTGCACATCGTTAGTGACAAGCAGAGGCCTTGCTTCTGCAGAAGTGCGATTCTGTCTTGTCTGTTGTCAGATCACCCACCACGGGGCCACCTGTGAAAATGAACTAAATTCATGACTTTTTAAATTAGAAGCTTTATAGAGGTGAGCAAAAACAGAAGCACATTTGGGGCAGTTACCACTACTCTAGTGACCTGCAAAATCCACAGCCAGTGGCAAGAGCTAAGTTGGGCGGCCGTGCGGGAAAGCATCTAGGAAGGTAAGTGTGCCATTGGGAGCCCGTCTCAGGACATGTAACATGAAGGACCCATAGAGACCATCTAGTCCAGCCAAGATTGGCTATGGTAAGCATAACCACTGTGGTGCAAATTAAATGAAACAATTGGTATGAAACCCTTCATACAGTGATAGGCATAGCCGTGACACTCAATTCATCATTTTCATTTCCTGGAAGAACTTGTTCAAGGCCATACAGTTAGCACCAAGGTTAGAACCCTGTGACCCTGATCACTGGTCCAGGGCCCCGCCCCAGCTACCTCTGACCTCTTGCCTTTATTAAGCCTGTTTCCTGCTCCCTTGCTCATGGGAATGTACAGTGAAGTGAGGGCTGGAGGTTAGCATTTCTGCGTGCACGCACCCGTCCACCTACCCATGGCGGGGCCTGGCCTGGGAACCTTCTGCCTAGTGGCTCACCCGGGAAGCTGAGCGCTGCTGAGGCCACATGGTATTCTTGAACAGAAACAGCTTTTCTAAGAGTCTAAAGACCTGGCACTGAGTACCTTTAAGGGAAGGTAAACATTCCTATGGCCGAACTTAATGCTGGAATCTGTGTGCAAAGGAAGGAAAGGGGTGTTGTCATGGAGCAGGCCGAAGGAGAGACGCTGCTCTGCAGCTGCCACCACGCCAGCAGGGAGGCTGCGCATGGAGAAGGGGCGAAAAACTCCAGTGACTCCTATCTTCCCAGGCAGGCAGGACCCCTGGCACTTAGTCACACCCAATGGAAAATGGAAACCGAGACAGCAGAAGTGAGGCTGGAGGGATCTGAGGTAGTCATTAACCCAGAGTCACTTCTGAGGAGAAAAGTGATCTGCCCCCGTGTGCCCTGGATGGTCAGGGCAGAGCTGCCAGGCAGAGAACAAGCTTTAGAACAGTCGTGATTGTCAGACTCAAGTGTGACAATGGTTTCTGCAGTGATGTTACTGCTAGTAATTCATTCTGCAAACATTTTAGTGATACACACTGAATGCAGAGTATGTACAAAGCACTGGGGACCACAACACGCGCGCACACACACACACACACACACACACACACACACGCAGGGTTGCTGCCCTCCAGGTGCCAAAACTCATCTACTCATTTTGAAGAGCCCCAACTCTAAAGGCTGCTGATTGATTTTTGGAGTGGGGTCCATCCCTGGTTGAGAGTCCTTTCTGACAATGGGGCCTTTCATGCCATTATCTACTCAGCCCACTGACTACAAGTCAGAATTGCAAAGCAAGAAGCTCTGTGGCTCTTCTAAAAACCAAAATTTAGAAAACCAAAATGTTCCATTATTGATCATTTTAGGGATCCAATAATCCTGAAATGGGCATTTTTCCAGTTGTCAAGAATAGTGACATTTATGGGAGCATTATATATAAAGGCAAGATTATGTTGTTTTTCTCAAAATAAATTCTAATGGATCATCCAGTCCCTCCTGATCATCTTATAGATGATGGTAATAATACTCTGCACCAGCACAGCTGTCAGTGCTGCACAGCGCACCGCCTGTAATTCTCACAACAACCCTACGAAACAGGTGCCGCATCACACTGATTTTATATTGTGAAGCTGAGCCCCCCCCCCCCCAAAGTGAAGTGACACGTCCAAGGTTACCGAGGAACTCAGCACAGGAACCGAGAATATACATCGGGTTCCCTAACAGTTAGACTGGCATTCTGCTCTTATGATGCCCTGCCTCTCTTCCTCAGGTTGATTGCCTGAATTACCCCAAATTCGCCAGGCACCAGAGCTCAGCTGTCTGCCTAGAACCTGAGTCTCTAGGCTCTCTGCCTTGGTTGACACTCGGGTTTGGCATGCCCCAGGGTGGATTTGCAGTGACAGACATTTTGATTAGGTTCTGCCCAGATCACCAGTACTTTTCCCATTCTTCATTCTTTCATTAAGCAGATGTTTACTGAATTCACGGTTGGTATTAGGCACCATGTTAAGGGATGTCTCAGGCATAGTCCCTGCCTTCACTGAACTGGAGGTGAGATGAAAATTCTGTATAAATGCCTCTCCTTATTCAGGCAGCAGTGTGTGTGGATTGCAGGTGACCCGCAGTGGGAGTCCTGAGGAAAGGGCATGTCTGTTTCTGAGATCAAGGAAGCCGGCATTGGAGGATGGGTAGGATTTGATGTGCAGAAAGGGAGGGAGGAGACTCATGCCAGAGGGAACAGAGTCCCCTGAGGCCAGGAAGCATGGGGGTTCCAGGCCAGCATACACCAAAGAGGGTAGCAGTAGATGAGGCAGGAGAGAGAGAGAGGCAGGTGAGCCAAGTTCTGCAGAGTGGAGGGAACGTGCTCCAGAACCAAACCAGCCAGAGTTCAAACCCTGGCTCTACTCTTTCTAGTAGTATTTTGTTACCTCGGTAGACGTTGGTTTTCTCATCTGTGCAGAGGGTAAGCAGTCCTCTCATGGGGCATTGTGAGTGTTAAATGCGAAAATTACTATTAAATGCCTGGCGTACTGTTGGTGTTCGATTGATGGTAACTATTGTTATTAACTGCCATGGTAAAACATTTGATCTTTTTTTTAATGTAGGCAATAAGATTTTTCTTAAATTAAATTATATATTGATACAATGATCTGCCTTGGTGGAGATAAGTAAATCATAAGCGGTCCTCTTGGCCTTGAGAATATTAAGAAAAGCAGTAAAAACTAAGTTTTCTGGTCACACTTGGGGAACAATATCAAGGAATGTTTGTCTTGGGCCCTTTCACCCCTTATTTGCCACATCAGTGCCCCCGTGCTTTAAGAACCCACTCTGTTCTCCAGTTACGGTTGACAGTTTTAGCAATTAAAAATACAAGATGCGCCCTGGCCGGTTTGGCTCAGCGGTTGGAGCGTCGGCCTGCGGTCCAGAGAGACCCGGGTTCGGTTCCCACTAAGGGCATGTACTTTGGTTGCAGTTTGTCCCCGGCCCTGGTTGGTCGTGCGGGTGGCAGCCACTCGATGTGTCACTTTCACATCGCTATTTCTCTCTCTCTCTCTTCCTCTCCCTCCCTCCCACTCTATCTGAACAAGAAATGAAAAAATGTCCTCAGGTGAGGATTTAAAAAATACAAGATGCCCGGCTATATTTAAATTTCAGATGAACAGCAAGTAATTTAGTATAAGTACACCCCATGCAGTGTTTAGGACATACTTATGCTGGAACATTGTTTGCTGTTTATGTGAAAGTTAAATGTAGATGGGCGTCCAGTATGGAGGGACAGCTCAAGCATCTGAGCAGTGTGTCTGGCTGTGTGGGGAAGGGTGGCTCGTCAGTTCCTGGTCTTCTCTCCCATGAACTAAAAGCCCTGCACAGCCGACTGCGGGGTGCCTTCAGATTACTTCCTGGGCAGAGGCAGCAAGTGCTGACGCCCCGCTGTGTGTGCTTGGGGGTGGGGGAAGTAGAGTAGGGTCCTCTACCAGCCTTCACATATCCCTGGCCCTTTCTTCAGAACATTCGGACAGTTGGCAGATGGAGAAAGCCCTTGTGGTATGAGCAACTTGAGACAGCACAGCGGGCAGGAAGGTGACTGACCCAGTGCTCCCTGCCTAGGGGCGTCTGCGGGTCACAGCCCTGGAGCTGGAAGGACAGTCCAGCAGCCTCCCTGTGGGCATGAAACAAAGACCCAGAGAAGGAAACCTCCGTGCCCAGGGTCACACCACTGTTCAGAATTTGAGTCTGAACTTAAGTCTGGGTCTACTACTTTGGGTTCTTCAATAATAATTTAGTGTTCAGTTGACTTCTGAACCTTTTCTCGGCGTGGTGACGGTGGTCTCCAGATCTCCGCTTCTCTGCGTGCCCTTGGCCACACACAGCTTCGAGCTTGCCTCTCGCTCCCCTTCGGGCAGAGTTCGTTCAGCCTCTAAGAGCGAGATCACTGCTGGGGGGAGTGCATGGCACTTTCTGAGGCCAGCCTGATCTCGGCCTTCCCGTTAGTGCCCCCTTGCTGATCTCTGCCCCACCCTGACCAAGTGTGGTGTGGTGAGATGGAAAAATCCACCCCAGAGCAGATGGCTTTTCACCTCCATTTCAGAGGAATAATTGGCCCATGTAACATGAGGTGAAAATTAAAACAAAGCAGGGCGTAGGTTTGAGCAGAGCAGCGCCCTTGGGCTTGAGTGACTTTGACCTATTCCTCCCAGACTAGAATGATTATCCAGCTGCCAGAGAGTTCTTAGAGGAATTACTCTGTTAGTGGTGTCACTGGCGAGGAGGTATTAGCCCTAAGACCAGCTTTATCTCACACGCTGAAAGCAGCCTGACTGTGCAGGCAGGCAGAGCCAGCCCCCGTGGAAGCCCGGAGCAGCGATCATGGGATCTTCCACTCTTTATTTTCTGTTCCTGCCACAACCTGTCAAGAGACCAAGAAAACTTGTTTTGAAAATGCTTGACAGCCAAAACAACCTGTTCTCAGCCTCAGCCTGGACGAGAGCGTCTGTCCTCCCCGGCCGTTTGTGTACTGTAGGTGTTTGACGAGCTGCTGACTGGAAAAAGTGAATTTGCTGTTTTCTTCCCATATTGTTCATAGGCAGGTGCCAGTGGCTTTCCAGGCCCTTGTTTCCCTTTTTCTCCAGCCTTCACCAGAGACATTTTAAGGCTGCCTGAGTCTAACTGATGAGTGAACGTTAGCAACATAGACTTAGGAGGATATCACCGAGGGTTACGTCTCTGGGGGTTGTCTTTCCCAATCCTGTTAGAGTTTAAGCTGCGATTTTCCACTTGCAGTTAGCCCCGTGGCTAGTTCGGCCTTCTGCATTGGTGGCTACCGGCCTGCATCGGCACCTCTGCTCCTGCTGCCAAGCCATGCGGTCTTGTCTTGGATGGCCTTGGCTGGGTCCTAAGACTGGAGGAATCACTCCATTCCTCCTTTGCAAATAGAGGGTTGGACCAGATAGCATTGGCAAACAATAGCCTAAGGACACATATAGCTGGCTGCCTGTCTTTATAAATAAAGTTTTATTGGAATACAGTCACACCCATTCACTTACTGAGCGTGGCTGCTATCACTATAAGGGCAGAATTGTAGAGACACCGTGTATGGCCATCCGGTCCTTTACAGAAAAAGTTTGCTGACCCCTGGACTGGATCATCTTGAGGGCTTCAGACCCAGCTTTCTGTGACTTTGGAACTTGTGGCAGTTCTTTTACAGCCAGAGCTCCTGAAGTAACCAGTCAGGGGCTAACTAGAAGCGACCTCTCTTGTAGTAGGTACAATCCACGCATGCTTTGAGACTGTTGAAATATACTGCGGCGGGGGGGGGGGGGGGGGGGGCAATTTTGCTGTATGTCTCTATGTGTTTATTGGTCTGATGGCTCTGTATGCATGGTGTCTGCCAGTTTGGATAAAAGCTGCCCCGTTTGTGTAGGTCCGCCTGCATTCAGGGCATGGTTCAAGGTGGGACACCATTTGGAGCTACACGAAGAGAACACTCATTGTCTGCTTGATAACCATGACAGGAAGGGAGCCAAGTGCTGCCTTGAGAACTCTGTGTGGCTGCCCAAACCCACCCCACCCCCTGTCTGTGTTTGCCTCAGTCTCCAAGTCTGAGCAGTGGATGGGACAGGAATAGCTCAAAGTGGTGGTGTAGGTAGGTGACTGTGGTGAGAAAAACAAGAATGGGTCCTGAAGATACCTTAAAAATGCAGAGACTAGGAAAGAACTAATCTTTCTAACCTTCTAATTTATAACATTTGCATCCAAGTGACACGCATCCTAGACCCATTTTGCAGATGCATTAGAGGGAAGCCAAAGTGCAGAATTGAACAGTCTTCTTGTCAGGGCTCCCTGGCCTATAAAAAACTTTGTACAAACTAGAAAAAGGTGCCCCCTTTGGGTTGGTGCAGAGTTCAACTAATAGCTTTGTGTAAGAAAAACCTGTCCCTTTGTCTGGGCACATAGCCCTGGGAGAGCACACAGCTTAGCGAGTGGAGCGGGGGCACTTGCTGTCCTGGCTGGACGCCTTTGTGCAGGGCAGAAGCTACACTCCTGGAGGCAGCAGCTACTCCTGATACTTTGTGTCATAGAGGTCTGTGGGGTCCTCTCACAGGGGCCTTGCTGGCCAACAACAGGTTAACTCTGCTTAGCCTTGGGTTTTGAGACCACAGCAGGCTGGGCTGGTCCCCATCAGCAGTGCTGTAGTGTGAGGTTGGCGCAGAGTCTCAGGGCTGGAAGACCGATGCCCCATGGCCAGGATCACAGAGACCTGGGCCTCTCCCAGCAGGCACCGCAGGCCCTGATCTAGCTTAGGTCCTGGCTCTTCTCTGCCAACTTCTGACCTAAAACTGGCTCAGCGTAAGGAATGACAAGATTTTCCACACAGCTGTATCTCGAAGGTGACATGCTAGCAGCACAAAGAAGTGTGTTTTAAGAGGTCCAGAGCAGACAAGCTCGCGGCGGTGGGGCTGACCTCACTCCCGAGGCCTTGGGTTACACGTTGCCCAGTGTGTACAGGGACGACATTCTGCCAGGACACCCCTGCTCTGCAGGCTGCGTTGTCGGAGCGGTTTTGAGAAGGTTGTTATGAACTCTCTGTGGGTGAGACGGCTCTGTGGTCAGATCTGATTCCCACTTCTCAACTGACATTGGAAATTGTATTTGGGCCAGCCATGTGGGCAAGTTTTGAAAGACTCATAACCCACCCTTTTCATTCTGCATCTATCAGTGGTTCCCAGCAGTTCAGAGGCTAGAGGATTGGGAAGAAACAGAGGCTGGAGGCCCATGGGAGCCGAGAACTGCACACTGCTTCCTGTCCCCTTCCTCAGTTCTGAAAGGCTACCGGAACAAGAGGGAATGCAGTTTGCCAGTTTAGGGGTTTTGAGCCCCTAAAAAGTGCAGAGCACCATGCTAAGGAACCGTTAGAGTCCTGTGGACAAGAGCACTCCTCTCTGTGCCCTAAAAGACGCGGGAGGGAGGCTGGAGGGTGGTATGTGGGCATGAGTGCAGCTGCACCCTGTGGGGGAAACTGGTGGGAGCCCAGTGGAGTCCACACTGGGAACAGCCCTGAATGCTAGCGTGGCACCACTGAGGGAAGGAAATCTCCCAGTCAGCAAATGTTTTCAGTTATAAAAATTTACTACTCTAGATCACCAAACTCCTGATAATGCCCCTCACTTTTAGCTACAGATGCTGTGGCCAGACATGGAGTTGGGAGCAGCATTCAGCAGGGCCTTCCCTGTAGCACATGGGTGCCCCAGAGCCCTGTTCTGCCTGCTCCAAGCCTGCAGCCCCAGAAGGCACAGAAGACCCTCCCAGGCGGACACATGCTGTTGCTGGGCACTGGCTCATACCCAGATCCCACCCTGCCTTTACTACGTGCCTCTGTTTCATAGACATGATTGTTGCTTGAATTAAAATCAGGCCATTTTGAAAGCATATTTTCAAATATTATCAAGTATGAAGTTAGTTCATTTGCTCATTCAACAACCATTGAATGCTCACTAGGTACAGGCGCCAGGTGCCAGTGGTGGTCCCACTGTCCCGGCCCCTCGTGGACAGGAGCTGCTCCGTGAATGTTGTGAAGTAATGTGACACAGGAGTCCCGCAGTGCTGATGTCGCCGTGAGACGGGAGTGGAGGGCGGGAGGAAAGGAAGCTGACATGGTTCAGTTCTTACAGGTGCCTCCCAACAACCCCATGAGTCCTTGGGTCCATCAGAGAGAAACACTGGAGAGTCAGGGAGTACCTTTCCAAGACAGAGATAGAACCGTATCTGAATCCATGTTCTTCCCTCTGAATTGGGTAGGAATGGGTGCAGAGTGTTCTCCTTGCCACAGAATGACCCCAGCAGGTCCACTCTCTAATCCATTTTTCTTTTTTCAAGGATCCCCCAGATCAATGACCCAGGCCAAATCCAAGCCAAAATGATCACCCCTGATTCTAGGCCAGAAAGCAGGAATCGTGAAATCAAAGCAGAATGAGGCGCCACCACAGGCCACACCCCGTGCTCACAAGGGAGCAGGTTTTAGGAAAACAGCAGCCTTCAATGCACGCTCAAAATTCTTTCCATGGTCAGCCACTGTGAGAAAAGTCTCACCCAAACCATGGGCTCTTGGCAGAGAGAGAGGGGGGTGTCTTTTCAGGCATAAAACCACCAACGAGGACCCAGAGTCATTCAAGGGAGTTGTTGGTTTCCCCAGGAGATCCAGCTTTTTGAAATACAATTTTAAAGGATTTCATTTGCCCCTCTGCCCTGTCCCAGTCCTGAGGCCCGCCCGCCATCGCCTCCAGCTCCGTGGAGAAGAGGGTGATCAGGGAGCTCCGGTACCTCGTGTTGGTTCTCGGCTCAGCATCAGCGCATCCTTTTCTGAAGTTCAGCACCCAGCAGTCATTCTAATAAAGAAGGGTGACAGAAGGAATGAGGAAGTTATTGTCTGGCTTGGTCTCCAAAACTGGTCCCTGCAATTGGCAGTCACTGCCTGGACTTAAGAATAGAGTTAGGAAAAGAAAGTAGTTATTCATCTAGTCAGTCAGTCATTGAGCAGAAAATCAGGGTATTTCTGTGTCACTGAGGTGCAGCCCCCAGAAATGAACACGGAAGCCTCTGGTATCTACACCGGAAGGGGGAGGATCTAAAGAGCTACATTTAAAGCTGGGCAGACCCAGGGCTCCAGAGCCAGCAACACCCAGGAGCCCAAAGCACACGATGGGGGCCTCAGCTGCACCCCCCCTTCAGTTCACAAGGCCCCACTGAACCTCGGCTAGTGTGAGCCACCAAGCTCCACCCAAGGCTAACCACAGATGTAAGCAGCATGTATACAAGAAAAACCAACCAGCAACCCCAAACAATTTAGGTAGGATTGTTTTGTTCAAGAAGGCAAAAGTAAGACCCATGGGTGGGGTTTTTCCAGGGAGCAGGTTTCAGTTCAGGAGAAGGAAGAACACTGTAAGTTAGAAATGCCTTTAAGTGATGAGCTGTCCCTTACAAGAGATGTTCAGGCAGAGGTTGGGGGATCACCCCTGAGAAGTGCTGTTAAGGCAAGTCCTGTCCTGGACAAGACCCTGATATCTCTTCCAACTGTGTCTGATTGGTACCAAGTGAGTGGCTCAGCAGTTCATGCTGTGGGACTTCAGAGGCAGGACAACTGACTGTGGGCTGGGGCTGGCGGTAGCAGGCTCTGTGGAGGGCCTGATGCTCATGCCAGGCCTCGAGGGTGGGTAGGGTTGGGGTAGATAGGGAGACCCCAACATGTTGCGTGGTTCAGGAAAGTACCCTTTACCTGCAAAGTGAAGGGACTCCTACTTAGCTGGCTCCCAGAGTTGCAACAGGGAATTAATTATTGTTTGTGATACACTTGAAGATCCCCCGATGAAAGACCTTGTATAAATGCAAATTATTATTATTGTCATTAAAGGTGCTAGACGTCTGGCCTGCTGGATAATGCCCTGTTTAGCTCTGAGCAGAAAAGAAGGCAAGCCCCAGACAGATAGTTTGCTCCAATTGTTCCAGAGCAGTGGCCGTAAGGAGGAGCTGGCCAAGGAGGGTTTGGCCATGGCTGTGGAAGGGAAGCCACCCAAGTCCTGACCCGGGTCAGCATGAGCTCCCTGCTCTGGGAGTCAAGTGTGTGTGTGTCCTCTGAGGGCAGGGCCCTGCTCAGATTCACTCCTTGACCCCTGCAGGAACTAACCCTTTACTAGCACAGGAGCTAACGACGAATGAGTTTTTGGTTGTCTGCTGGTCTGAACAATGGAAGGAAGGTGGCCAGGATGGCCACATTTTTTTTTTTTTAATAAATTTTTATTGACTTTTTTAGAGAGAGGGATAGAAACATCGATGAGAGACAGAAGCATCAACATCGATTGGCTGCCTCTCGCACGCCCCACACTGGGGATCAAGGCCGAAACCCGGGCATGTGCCCCAACCAGGAATCGAACCAGTGACCTCTTGGTGCATAGGTTAACACTCAGCCACTGAGCCACACCAGCCAGGCTGGCCATCCATTCTTGGGGTCCTATCTGGACACAAAGGGGCGATAAATAGAAACCTCACACATGTGCAATGCCTTTGATGATGCTTATCAAGGCTTTTGAATGGTGAGAGGTCATTTGTTAATTACTGCTTCCACTTAAGAAACTTTCTTTGGCTAAAGTAGTTGGATTGATACCAAAGCAATAATAAGGATAATGGATAATAGTACATTAGGCCTGGAAGTGACCTAGGAAGCCATCCCTTCATTTTACAGATGAGGCCTTGGGTCACAGAGAGGTGAAGTGCTCACCAAGGTCGCGTAGCAAGTAAGTGGAGCCAGAATCACTATTCGGCCTCCCCGTGTCTAGTCCATAGCTCAGCTGTGCTGGGATAACAGTGCCTGCCATTTCATAGCACTGCACAGATGTGGTGCTTCTCAGCAACCCTGGGAATTGTAAGATATCAATGACTTGGTGTTAAAGGCACCTTCTGGGCCCATGTGTAAGAACACTGATGGTACCTCCCGTGTGCTCCTGGGCATCGCACCTGCCCTTCATGCTCTTCCTTTCCCGTCTCCCAGACACGCAGAGGAGGCTCATCCTTCTAGGCTGTGCTGGTGCTGTTCAGGAACCAGAGGGACAAGCGAGAGGGAAGTCAGGTTCATCCCTTTTGTCCATTGTTATCACATTCTTGTTCTACTGAGAAGCTACCCAGTGCAGGTCCCTAGAGAGGGACAAAGACACCAGTCAGCACCTCCCGACACACAAACCTATAGGGCGGACTATTCAGAAAGGGGCTTTAAGAGCAAATGTGGGGGTTGCAGGAGTTGGCAGTAAAAAGCTCTCGAAGTTCACTGCCAGGCTGTTGGTAATTCCAGTTTTAACGGAGAACACTGAAAAATGGCTAAGCCGTTGTTTGGGAGGGGGTGGGTCACCAAATCAAAACAGAAAATGTAGATGCCACCTGTCTCACTCCTTCCCTGTGTCGGTGAGGACGTGGAGGGTGATTCAGAGTCACGCCACAGACCAAGAGGCTGAGCGGGACTCCCGCTCACCCCAGGCACTCCACTGGGAACTCTGGCGCTGGGAAGAATGTGCGCTTTGAAGTCAAGCAGCTCTGGGTCATAAACAGCACAGCCACCCACTGGGTGTGTGATCGTCACAAAGTTACTTTGCATCTCCGAATCGTAGATTGCTCATTGGCAAAAAGAGAGGACAATACCTACCTGGTAGCACCCATCAGGAGGAGTAAATGTAAAATAATACAGATAAAAACAAATCGCATGAGGCCTGGCATGCAGTAGGCACCTCCCTTCCTTTATACTCCTGGCGTCCAGACTTTCCCCATAATCCACAGGAAGACGCTTACTTTATATCCTAACCCAGTATATCTAACTGAAACAAATGTTTCACACACAAAAACATTTCTCCTGGCCACATGTGATGTGGCTGCTTTTATTTAATTTTATTTTAATGCCGTTCAGGAACCCCTAAATCAACTCACAACACTAGTGAATTACACCCATCATTTGAACAAGCCCATTTGGTACCGTGTGCTGGATATCATTTAACACACTGATATACGTTCCTCCTTTCCTTTCTGTCCTTCCTTCCTGCTCTCCCTCTGGGTAAGTGGCACACGGGGCCTGCATGGGTGGGGCCCTGGGCTTGTGCAGATCCTAGTGAGCTCTGCCAGCCGATAGGGCAGGTGAGCGCCTTCTCCTGTGCCCCCACCCTCTGCAGTGCACCCAGCGTGGTCGAGAGGACCCTCAGGCCCTTCACCTGCCCAAAGTCCTGCCTCCTCCTGCCAGCTGCCGCGGGACTTCCCCACATCCCAGCCAGTTCCCACTAAGGGCCTGCACTTCAGTAGGAGGGTCGCCTCTGGCATCCTCTCCCATTGAAGGGTTTCTTCATTTGGAATTGCTGCTTTTCTACCTGTAAGCCCAGCAAGCCAGGCATCTGGGGAGATTATTTCAGGTGCCAGGTGGGATTAGAGCAAAAAGAAGAGGGACCATGGCCATCTTGCTGCCCCTCCCTAGATCCTCAGGGGGTATCTGTGAATAGCCAGCTAGGAGGGCAAATGCCCAGAGTGCTGGAGTGACCAAACACTGTGCCCAGAAGACAGCAGGCAGGGGCCCGAGCAGCTGTGGGCAGCAGGAGCTGCAGCCTCTAGATCAGCGGTTCTCAGCCTACAGTTATGAAGTAGCAACGAAAATAATTTTATGGTTGGGGGTCACCACAACATGAGGAACTGTATTAAAGGGTCACAGCATTAGGAAGGTTGAGAACCACTGCCTAGATGCTGAGAGTCCAGTGGGGGAAACCAACAGCCAGGCAAACAGCACTCCAAAGCCCCAGAGAGACGCTTAGGGAGGAGAGGATGGTTTTATGCCCCAAAGATTTACCTCCTATGTTCCATCAGTCCTTCGGGGGTATGGCCCTTTCCTGTGCGGGCTGAGGCCTGGCCGTGCTGAGCAGAAGCCTTGAGGCACCTCCCCAACAGAGTGTCACCTGGGGCCTGGACCCCCCACTTGGCCAGGACCCACACTTAGCCAGGACCCACACTCCACATGGTCAGCTCTGCTGGGACCCTCAGCACTTCCTTTTTGAGGTCCATCCTTTGGTTTTTCCCCTTTTGCTGACTAAGGAGAGGGTAATTTGTGATCTTGGCGGTGACTCACCACCCTCAGACAGGCAGGCAGCTTCTCCCTAGTAGTCCAGCACAGGTGGTCTGCTTGAGCAGCCCTCCTCCGGGCCAGGTGTGGGGAGATCCCAGAACCCTCTGTGGGTATCAGCATGCCTGTCAGCAAGAACCTGTGCTGAGCTCCTGTTCCTGCAGCCTGGGCAGAGTGAGCAGAGGACGTGAGGTGCCCGCTGCCAAGGTACCTGCCACCTAAGGCACACTTGGAAGGTGCAGATGGGGAGACAAAATGAGCACATGGCTGTGCTCTGCTCTGGGGTCCCAGGCCCCAGGCAGCACCATGTTTCTTAGTTCCCTGCATCTACACTCTGGCCTCAGCCTAGCCGGTGCCCACCATCATCTTAGCTGACCCCCACCCCGGGACCCAGCCTTTCTCAGTGGCCACATTGTTACCCCTCTCCCAGCCTCTCATCTGGTAGGTTCCTGATGGAAACAGCTTCAGCCTGAAAGTAAGGAGGCAAGGAGGGCGGGCTGCCACTCAGCCTGTTAGCTCCAGGGCCTTGGGTCAGCCCCTTGGGGCATTCATTCATTCATGCATGCACCAAATTGACATTCCCCTTCTGGGAAGCCCTAAGGAAGGTGAGCACCATGGGGCACTAAGGCTGAACCATCCCCAAATTCTGACCTCAAGGAGCTAGCTCACAGAGAAGGCCTGTGCTAACAGGTGTGGTCATTATAGGGCCATACTAGAGGGACTGTCAACTTCTCTGGCCTCTGTTTTCCCTTCCCTGTAATGATTGGGCTGTATGAACTCTGAGGTTTTTTTTCTGTTACAAGATTCTAAATTCTAAAGTTCATCTTTAAACAAGCCAAATCTTACACCCGTTTGAGAAATGTTTATTGAGCTGCTGTGTATTGGGCAGTATGCTCGAAGCTGGGGCACAGAGATGGGTGGACGTGACCAGGGGTCTGGCTGTCCAGAAGCTCCTACTGTGATGGGAGAACAGGTGGGCTGTGACAGACCTGTGCGCAGAGGTGGAGCCCAGAGCGGGGAGGTGGCCCTGTGGCTGGGGAGGCTCGGGAGCCCGTGAGCACTACCCTGTCCCTCCCTCTCTCCCTCTTACTCGGCCTTCTCCTCCCCGCTCCCCGCTCATACACTGCACCAGGGGATGCCCAGGGAGCAGAGGTGCCGGCAGCCCCTGGGAGCGAGGCCTGGCCCTGCGGGTGAGAAGCCGGCTGCGGCTGCTGTAGCCCAAGGAACTGGCCAGACTCCAGAAGGCCTCCTTGGAGTGCCTCTGAGGAGAGAACTACTAGGTAATTTTAATCATTTTAGAAAAGCATTTAAAAATACCCTATGATTTAGAAGGAGCCAGATTTCATCCCAGTACTGTGATGTCTAGAGTCGGATCCCAGTTGGTTGGTTGTTGAAGTCCTCCTAAGCAGCTTTTGATTTGATTCAACACATACTGGACTACAGTCTCAGCCATGTCGCCGGCGAGGAGCCCGAGCCATGTAAGACGTAGTCTAGACACCAGTCTCAGCATCTCAGACTCAGACCTTGGCGGGGCCTCAGGTTGGAGGCCCCGTGCGCCGCAGAATCCAGCAGAGGGGAGATTGATTCCAGCTGAGGGCGAGGTCCGCTGCCTGACACTGAGCTTGTGATACTTTGTCCTCGGCATAACATCAAGCCTTTGCATTGCAAGTGTGTTTTCTTGCTTTGCACGTTTGGAGCCCCTAAAAATGCACCAGGCCTGCTCAAGGGTTGGCACATGTAGGGAGACTGTGTGCATGAAGCAGTTACAAGCACTTGTTTGTTCCTGAAACCCACACTGGGGAGCCAGGCTGACATCGCCTGGGGCACAGCTGCAAAATGAGCTGCCACCGTGCCAGGCACTTGCTCACCAAGGCGCCCAGAGTTGGACGGGCAGTCTTCACGGGGCCCTTTGGAGGGTTTGGGGTGAAGGGCACTGAAGTAGAACCGGTCTCTTTGTAGAGATCCTATTATAAGGTTGACCCCTTTGACATAGGGGTGACTCACCCCAAGTGAGTCAGTATTTACAGTGCCATCAGCACAGTGAGGACGAGGCTAGACCAGGAGGCGTGACTAGCGGGGCTTGTCTTACACGGTTTGCAGGACTGCTTTGATTCTCCGACCACAGTTGGTTTTCGTGGGACTGACTGAAAGCATGTGCCAGTTGAAGTCACTGCTGCAGAAGAAAACTGGAAAAATAAAGGAGCCTTAGATGTTTTGGAACTTGCCTCTGTTTGCCAAAATGAATTCTGACTTGATTTAAATGTTCTTGGTTTCTTGTCAGTGAGGGTTGTGTCCCTGAATTGCTGCTCCCGCCCGCCACGCTACCACGTGGGCCTGACTGGCAGACATCATAAGGCTCATCTTAATGATTGTCCAGAGAAAAGTATTTTTGAATTCCGCAAAAGAGTCTGCTTTTGGTCCTGTTTTGGAAGAAGGAAGTTGGGTTCTTGCAAAATAAAAAGCCCTAAGTAAACGAGGCTAAAGGCAGCAAGCCCGCAGGCCCCTCTGCATGGCCGTGTTCCTGTGGGAAGGTGTGCTCCTGTGGGTTGGGGTCCAAATGACACCAGGCAGGTATCTTAACTCGCTAAGCTTGTTTTCCCACTGGCAACGTGGAGCGTAGCTCCTGCCACCCCACAGCGAGCCATGAGAGCCAGCTGCCCACGTGCCGCCTGCCCTTTCCCCAGAGCCCCCAACCTCTTTGGGCTTCGGAGTTGTTTCTATTTTCACTTTCTTAAAGCCGTATTGATTCAGATTTGCAGATGTTGATTTCATGAATTTTTATTCTTTTGAAAAGCTCCACTTAATAAATTAAAAACTATAATTCCAGTAGGGAAAACTCCTGCCGATGAGACCTTGTTGAACAAAGGTTTTACCTGCCTCCCCGCAAGGCCTCCGAGGATGTTCCTGATGGCTCCCTGTCCTGGCTCTCTTCAGTGGCCCCAGAGCACAGGGATTGTTGACTTTCTCATGCATTGTTTCCCCTGCAAGTACTGGGAGCTTCCCGACTCCAGACCCCTCTCGGCGGGAGGGCACAGGATGGCCCAGAGGAACATGTCTTCCATCCTTCTCCCCTGAGTTGCCTGTGGCACTGCTGCGTCTGCTCAGAGCTCGGCATGCTTCATCACAAACCCGGTGCCAGTGCCGTTCATGGAAAAGTGTCCCAGAGAGGGACGTAACTACCACCAGCCCCGCCACACTGCCGGCCCCGCCCCTCCGCACTGCCGGCCCCACCCCACCGCACTGGTGGCCCCGCCCCACCGCACTGCTGGCCCCGCCCCTCCGCACTGGTCGCCCCGCCCCGCCACACTGCCGGCCCCGCCCCACCGCACTGCCGGCCCCGCCCCGCCGCACTGCCGGCCCCGCCCCGCCACACTGCCGGCCCCGCCCCGCCACACGGCTGCTGTGGACCCTGGGTTTGGCTGGTGCCCTAATTTAACTGGTGAAGGATCAAGACACAGTGAGGTTCCCTGGCCAGTTTGGCTCAGCGGTTAGAGCATCGGCCCTCATACCAAAGAGCCGCAGTTCGATTCCCGGTCAAGGGCACGTACCTCAGTTTCGGGTTTGATCCCCGGCCCTGGTCAGGGGATCCTGCTGGAAGCAACCAGTCGATGTGTCTTCTCATGCTCGTGCTGCTCTCTCCTCTCCCCCCCCCCCCTTCCCACTCTATCTAAGAAAAAATCGATGGAAAAATATCCTCGGGTGAGGATTAAAAAAAAGAAACATGACACAGTGAGGTCAAGTGGCTTACTCAGGGTCACATGGATATCTTGGAGCCATAACTGGATGGCACTTAGAGATCATCTAAGATAATCTTCTTACAGGTGAAGAAACTGAGTCCCAGCTTCCGATGACAAAACAAGCCAGGGTCTGGATAGAACCCATGTCTCCGCCTCGTGGCTCAGTGCTCTTTCCACGTCCCCATGGTCTCCCCTTTACGATACTGCTGTCCTGAACAGAAAATGATCGAGTTGAGACCAACTTCAGTACCCCTATCAGGGGCAGTCTGGGCCCCATGATCCTTAAACATCCTTCCAGCCCACAGCTCCCACCTCTGCCCGGCCAAGCCTTGACCAGAGCCTCCCACAGGAGCACCCCAGCAGGCTGGGACGAAGACAGCAAAGACCTGCCGGTGCCTCCTTAGGGACCGCAGGTGTGTCACTAGCAGCCTGGACTGGGGCTGAGGAGATGCAGTGTCCCATCTCGTGCCTCCACCTGCCAGCTCAGTCTGGTAAGTGTGAAGTGATCCAAGAAGCCACAGGGGAAAGAGTGAACTGAAGGCAGTGACCTTGGGACCTCCTATCCACACAGGGTCCATCTGTCCCCACAAACCGACAGCCTCTCCCTCTCAGACCCAGCATGGTCTGTTGGTCACAGATGACCTGTATTGATCATCTATTATGACAGGCACCAGGCCAAGTGCTTACCTGAACCATCTCATTTAATCCCCACGAGAATTACCCTTTAAGGCAGGCATTATTATTCCCCTTTACAGTTGATGGAAGTAAAACTAAAGAGGTGAGTCACTTGCCCAAAAGACGCTGACAGTAAGGAACAGGGCCCAGCCTTGAGCCAGGTGTGGCTGGCTCTAGAGCCCACACCATTACCTGTCCTTCACGGCCTGCCACCTGCAGGGCCTGGAGATCTCAGCCTCGGCTCCCTGCCTTATAGATGAGCCCAGAGAAGAAAAGAGATTTACCCTGGATCCAGATCCAGAGGGTAGACCCTCTGAGCACCTCAGTCCCTCGACCCCTCTCCAAGGAGCCTGTCTGCTCTGCCCCAGCTGTACCCGTGAGCTGAGGCCTGGGTCAGGAGCCAGACCTGCTCCGAATGCATGGAAACCTACTCGGCCTTGGCCTGGGATCCATATTTTCAGTTTCATTCGCCTAACATGAGAGCTTGGGGTTGGACTGAGTTCTGATTTTATAACATCGGGCGCAGAGGGACTGAGACCAGTGAAGAGGGTCACCTTACTTAGTCCTAAGGCATGTTGAGCTCCCGTTCATCCAGACAGAAACTGCAGTGTGGGCAGTGAGGAGCCTGGCGGCCTCCGGGCCCTCTCCTGCCTGCAGTCTTGGCCAGTTAATGGGGGTGAGACCTTCCCTCCCCACCCTGTACCACACACTTTCACACTTGCCATACACTCGGTCTGTGGGTCAAAGAGGTTTTTAAAAGGTGACAGATATAGTGCCGATAGCAAGATATACTCCAGGCAGCTCTCCATTTTCTTCAACAAAAAAGTGAAATAAATGAAAATAACACTTTAAAAATAATCTCTACACGGGTGGGAGCCCCTCCCTTGGGTGACTCGGTGAGGACCGTGCAGAGGCACCCGCTGACAGGGTGGTGGCCTCATGCCTGCAAACAGCCCTTCTCCACACTGCTTCCCCTCCGGGTCACGCAGCCGCCGGCAGGGAAAGCCCGGGACAGAACAGGAAACGTCAGAGCTTTCTGAGGGAGGAGAGAGCTGGGTGTGCGTGCTCCCTCCGACCGAGACCTGTGGTCTGAGGAGCGGGCCTGCTGCAGCCTCTCCCCAGGACTTTCCAAGGAAAAGCCGAGCTGCTCTTTCCTCCTTCACGTCTCTTGTGAGCGTCACATCAGGGTGGGCTCAATCCCTCCTCCCTACGGGGAAAGCTTGGGCCTCACGCGGGGCCTGGGGTGCTTTCTGCCTCCTCAGGGTCCCCTTCCTCGACGGGTGGGTGACAGTGGCTGGCTCGGGGTGTGTGGAGCACGATGAGGATGAAGGAGGGGCCTTGTCTTTCTTTCTCACTAATTGCTGAGTGTGGACTGCTTTCCTCATTCAGTACCTGACTGTTCCATGTGTCTGCTTTCTGGGGCTGCTGTGTCACCTTCCGAAACAGCACGTGACAGACCCGCCTCACCTGCGCCTGCAAGCTGGCGGCCATGGGCACTTCCCTTAATCACCGGCCCGAAGGCCCCGCCGAGTGCTGTCTGTGTGCCTGGCTCTGGGGTCACCAGGAAAGGGCATGTCCTCTGCTTTCCAGGCTGGCAGGCAGCCCAGCAAGGAAGACGTGCGCACATGTGACAGACACGCTGAAGAAGCGCGTGTCTACGTGCAGGAGAGAACCGGGGGTGTCCAGGGTAGACGTGGTGGGAACGGCCTGTGGCCTGAGCATGCATAAGGCCCAGAGGTGAAAAACAGCCTGTGGGGAAG
Source organism: Tadarida brasiliensis (assembly GCA_030848825.1). Taxonomy (NCBI): domain Eukaryota; kingdom Metazoa; phylum Chordata; class Mammalia; order Chiroptera; family Molossidae; genus Tadarida; species Tadarida brasiliensis. Next base: position 61,522,602 of record CM061270.1, on the reverse strand, counting down.
AGGGGCGGGGGTCCCATCCTGGACCATGCGTGGATTCCGGGGTCTGACACCCCCCAGTTACATGAAGTATCACAGTGGGGAGACTGACCTGCAGCTTTTCTGGGCAAGGATCCTTAGCTTTCTTAGCTTCTCAGAGCGGGGCTGGCAGAGTGCAGGATTTGAAAGTAAGGGGGGACAAGGGAGCTTGTTGTAATGGGTGGAGCCAGCGTGAAGATCCCTGCGCGCCTGCCAGGCAGCGGCTCGGTGGGGGTGGGGACAGGGACAGGGACAGAGACAGAGACCCGCACTCGGAGAACGCGTCTGGTTGAGGGGAAAGGTGGTCAGCCTTGTGTCCAGGTGAGAAGCAGGCTTCTGCAGCAGTTCTGTTGAAAGCTCACAAGACGGAGAGCCAGAGAGTGTCAGGAAGGAAACAGGACGCTGGGAGGAAGAGGGAGAACCTGCAGGACGACCCTCCGCAGGGTTTCCGGAGAAGTGGGAACAGGGTTCTGTTACCCAAGGACACGCGGGCCAGAGCACCTTCACATACCGAGTCGGGAGGAGGAACATGTGTGAAACACACACTGAGTGACAGAGACAGCCAGGGCACAGGGGCTGGAAGTTTGGGAGAGACATGAGGGCGAGACCCAGAGGACGTGGTTCTCTGCTGAGGACGTGAGCCTAAGGGGGGTGCAGAGCCGGGCAGGAGGGAAGAGACCCCGGGGAGAGTCCATCTGGGAGTGGGAAGGAGACCTGAGATGTGTATTGTCGCAGAGGGAGGAGCGGCCTGTAAGTGCAGCAGAGAGCTGCGGAGGTAGGACTGAGCAAGCAGACGAAGTGGTGACATTCAGGAGAGCAGTTCAGTTGACTTGGTGTTGGGGGAGGGGAGGCAGTCAGGGCCATCCATCACTGCCCTGGGCTGTGATCTCGGGAGGCCCTGCACACCGGGTCTCTTCTCACTGCTCGGGCAAGTCTGCCTCCTGCCTTCAGGTTAGCTCCTCCACTGCCCTGTCTGGTGCCTCTAGCCTCCTGGGACCCCGGACGCCGAGCTTGTTAGAACTGCAGCCTAATAAAACGGACTGGGGGCTCCCGTGGGTGAGGTGCATGAGGCCTTTGCAGTACTGATGACGCGTCTTCTTGGTGGCCCTTCCTCATTCATGTCATGGATCTGGGTGAGCCACTTCTGGATAAGTAAGGTGTGACTTCTCTGCTTTTATGACAGTCAGGGGTGGAGGGGGGAGAAGTAGGTAGCAAGTCTGGGTGACCAGGGCATGGGGTGCCCACCTCGACCTGTCCAGCTTCCTCTCCCTCCACTTACTACGTTTAGTTCCCAGCTCGCAACAAACGTCCCATGCCCCCACGCCACTGCCCCTGTGGTATCTTTCTCTAGCACCCCCATAATGCCTATTCCACGTCGCCTGCGCTGATTAGCCCCTTTGGTGCCTGCTGGCACTTCCAGAAGTGCCCATACCAGCTCAGCTGGTGTTGCGTATGTGTCTGTCCCTCCTCTAAACGGAGATCTGCTGTGTGGCAGGTGCCACATCTGTGTCATCTCCCAGCCCCTGGCACCTCGGGCAGTGCCTGGCCCAGAGTGGCCAGCGCCTGCCCCGTCCTGATGTGCAGTGTAGGGCCCGCTTCTGCAGACTCGAGTCTGGGCACAAGGAGGCCAGACAGCAGAGAGGTGTCTGACTGACTGGGGAGGGTTCTCTTGATACCCAGCCTGGTTTTCCTTCCAGGAGACCAAACTACATGTATGTTTGGAAATAAATGGAGACCATGGATTACTTAGAAATCCTTTTTATTAGACCCTCTTTGTCTACGTGAAGTCAAAGATCCAGTTGAGTGAAAAACGCAGTCCTCTTGCCCTGGCCGATTTGACTCACCAGAGTGTCGACCCACAGACCAAAGAGTCATGGGTTCGATTACAGTTAAGAGCACATACCTCAGTTGCGGTTCGATCCCTGGCCCTGGTTGGGGTCATGCAGGAGGTAATCAATCAATGTGTCTCCCTCTACCTGAAGATAGATGGAAAAATATCCTCAGGTGAGGATTTAAAAAAAAAATGCAACCCTTTTGCCCGGCCAGTGTGGCCCAGTGGTAGAGCATCGACCCATGCACCAAGAGGTCGCCGGTTCGATTCCTGGTCAGGGCACATGCCCAGGTTGTGGGCCCAATCCCCAGGCCCGATCCCCAGTGGGGGCATGCAGGAGGCAGCCAATCAGTGTTCTCTCTCATCAATGTTTCTATCTCTCTCACTCTCCCTTCCTCTCTCTCTAAAATCAATAAAGAAAAAAAAGTTTTTTTAAATGCAACCCTCTTGATGTTTCAGATCACGAAAACAAACGATGGGGTAGTTGGCTTGGTCAGTCTCTGGCTTGTAGCTTGGATGGTCCCTTGTCTTTGGCCTATGAAACAGCAGACAGAACCTGAGAACTGACGTCTAGTAGGAACTGGCAGCCAGGAAGGTCTATTACAGGCCCTTTAAATATTCGTGTGAGATAGCACAATAGTGAAGTGCCTGTACCTCCCTTGGAAAAATCCAGAAGGCTTTGCATCAGCAGGAAGGAAAATCCAACTCGAGATGCCTGAACAATAAATAACAACTGTTCTGAGTTAGGTCGAAAGCTCTGAGTTGCACTTTTTTCAAGTTGTTTGTGCTAACCACAATTTTTTCTCCCCCTCTTTCCCACCAGGGCTTATTTCAAAACCTTTGTCCCTCAGTTCCAGGAGGCAGCGTTTGCCAATGGGAAGCTCTAGGAAACACCAGTCTTGAGAGGTGGCCAACCAGACTGCTCTGTCCACATGCGCGTCAGCACACATGGCCGCTTCCTGGAAGCCACTTGGAATGTCTTCATGGCAGTGTTTTAACGCTCACACAGCAGCTTTGCAAGCCCTGTCTGGAACCCACACTTGAGCTGGCTGGCGGTAACTGTCCTCGAGCCCCCCACCTCTGGCTGCTCCCTCTTTGTTTCCTTCAGTATATTTCTTACTTGGAAGAAATAAAGTCACAAAAGTCACGATGCAATATTTTTCCGGGGAAAGTAAGACATCATAAATGCATACACCCTTGTTCTTTGTCTCTAAGACCGCTTCTAAGTTTTAAGATTAAACCCTTCTCTGCTCCCCCCCCCCCAAAACTGGCATCTTGGTGTGTGTGTGTGTGTGTGTGTGTGTGTATATGATTTACACCTCAAAATTTCCTCCTTGGGGCAGTCCTCGATGGGAAAAGGGGCTGCCCGAATGAAACTGACCAGCCTATATGGTTTCAGCCATCCACTCAGTCAGGCCCCAGGCTGCAGCTCAGAACAACTGGATTCCAGCACTAGCCCCCGTCCCTCCCCCTCCAGCTCCCTGTGCACTGTGTGCACAGCCCATCCTGACCCAGGAGGCTGTGGTTAAAGCTTGCTGAATGCGTCGATGAATCTGTCCCTCTCTCCCCTCGCCCGTCCCGAGGCTGATGGGAGAGATCTTGGGGCATTGGCAGCTCTGTGGGAATTATACCTGACATACCTGCTGTAGGGCTGCACAAGGGTTGACCTGGCCTCTCACTGTTCCCAGAGTCCCCCTGTGGCTTTTGGAGCCCAGTCATACCATGTGAGCCTGGAAGGGAACCAGTTCAGTCCTTTGTGGGGACTGGGGAGGAATACCTCCGTCCTGTACTCCCTGCACCCAGGAATGTTCTCTGGAGGCCAGAGCAGAGCTTGAACAGACTCCTGGTGTGGCTACCAGCTGGACAGCTGCCCAACTCGGATCTTTCACTATGTACTTTGCCCCTCGCCCTGAAACCTTGGGAATTCCCATGACAGAGAATAGTCCAGTGTCCTCTGTCCACACCCTAGCTCTGCCATTAGCTGGCTGTGTGATCCTGAGGAAGTCCCTTCTCTCTGTTATATAAGGAGTCAGTTCATCAGAATCACCCAGGAGCTTTGTAAATGACTACTGCTCTGGGCCCCGCCACGGGCCTGTTGAATCAGAACTCATTCGCCGGGGTTTAGGCACCTGGATTTGATAACACTGCCCAGGTGCTTGTGTTAAGTGGTCATGACCCCCTCAGCCAGCTGACTGCCCCTCTACCAGGGCGTCTTTGTGTCGAGCTCCACTCTTTCTGCTCCATGACACTGTCATGTAGGCTGCTGTGGCCACCCTCCCACATGGAGGGGCATGGGTTGGGCTGGCTGCCTCAGAGCCAAGTGTTGACTGAGTCAGGGTTTACCTCGGACCCGGGAGGAGTTTCCAGCTCCGTTTCTAGCAGAGGCAGTTGTGGGATGGGGCGAATCCGTGCAGCCTAGGTACCCTTGGCATTTCAGATAGCCAGTCAGCAGTGGGCAGTGTGATCTGGGAGCGGCCCCCTGCCCCTGCCAACTTCCAGGGGTCCACATATGCTCAGGCTGGCCAGAGCATACGTGGCCGCCCACGCGTCAGCAAAGCGAGCAGTCTAACTCAGAAGTGCTGTCACAGCTCTTGGCCCAGCTCTGCAGCAGACCCGGGAGGCAGCAAGTGTAAAGGGGAACAAGATCAGAGAGGTTGAGCTACCCACAATCACCAGCCAGCCAGTGCCTGGTCAGGACTCAACCTAGGCTCCTGGCTCGAGATCCAAAGCCATTTTTCACGAAGTCCACAATTCTCTAGTAAACTGAGGCTTATTTTATCTTTCCCAGTAAAGGAGGATATACTATGTATCCGCTTGTGAGTGTGGAGACAACATGCTTTTTGAAAAGTCCTTCAGCCCCCTCAGCACAGGGGGAGGGTTTGGGCTGATCTTCCTAAGGCAACAAACAACAGAAGGTGATAATAGCAACTTCATCCTTCAAATGCCTGGGATTCAAAACCAGCATTTGTGAGATTTTATCTCTACCCGATGGCAAGGGAAGCTAGTGGCGCTTGTAATACACAGGTGACAGTCACCTGTGTATTTTTAACACCCCTTTCGGTTCAGCCTGTTGGGGAGCGCTGTACTGCACACAGAGTGCAGCCCAGGACTCATTAGTAAATGGCTACAAATGCTTTGAAGATGAAAAGTGCCATATATGAGAGCACATTATTATTACCTCATAAGTCCTGTCTCCGGCTTACTCAGCCCTTGTAATTTCAGTGAATCTTTAGCTCGGCACAGACAAGGAAAAGGACTCAGATATGTTTACTAATAATACCCAGATGAGATCAGGGCATCTCCTGGGGGCCCCGAGGAGGAGGCACAAGAGACCTGGGCGGCCAGGGTCTGGCCTGCTCCCTGCCGCTCGGCCGGCTTCCCGAGGACCCACACCCACAGGCAGATGGTGCTCCGTTAGAGAGAGCCCGTCTTCTGGGATGAACTGCAAAGAGTATGAGCCTGAGGAAGAGAGAGACTTATATTTGAATCCTGACTCTGCCCGTTCAGTGTCTGGTAAATATTTAACAAGCAGTTCTTCAGCGGTTTAAAAAAGGAGGGGCCCTGATTTGTGCTGTTTGCCAATTTCCAGTGTGTAAAGACTCCCACCGTGCCCGATCTCAAGCCCTGAATGTGAGGTCACCAGCTGCAGACGGGAGGAGCAGGGAGGGTCGCTGTGGGAGAGCCGTGCTAGGTGAGGGGGCTCCAGTTTGGGTCTTCACTGAATCTGTTTCATTTTCCTCATCTATAAAATGGGAACAAATATCTGCCTTCCAGGGTTGTAAAAATTAAGTAAGAAAAGTACATAAAGCACCAAGTAGGGTGCTTGGCACACAGAAACATTTGATAAATAGTGGTTGTAATAGCTGCAGACCAGAAAAAGGATTTTCTGATGTTGACTTTGGCCTTGGTCTAAAAAGTCAGAATGCCCCTGTTAAAAAGTCCTGCCAGTGACCCTTTCTGGATTACTAGGAAGACGGAATGATGAGTCATCTTGATTTTAACGAGTGAGAGATTAGATGTATCTGTGGGAGTTCCCAGCCCCCCTCCCCCCCCCCCCCCCCCCCCCCCCCCCACACACACGTACATGCACACATTGGTCTTGCTCTAACCCTCAGGACTCGAGAACAAACGACCGACTGACCTGCTTGTTCACCCGGCCCGTGCTTTCCCACAGGCAGGAAAATCAGAGCAGTGCAGGTCACTTTTGCTTGTGACTCAGTTTCAGTTCCTGATGGCTACAGACTTGTTTTGGGGTCACAGCCTTGCCAGAAAAACAACCACATTCGGTTTGCCTCTTGCTTGGGCCTATAAATAGAACTAGCCCCAAACCTGCCCCAGTTCATAGGGACTGGCTGATCCCACGGTTCTTAAATTGAATGTTAAGAACAGCATCTCATGGTAAGATGACATTGAATTCTATTAATGGCATCATCATTAATTCATTGGTGCTTTTTACAATGAAAACGAGAAGAAACATCACCTTTTGTTTATGCCTCATAGGGCTTAGGTACCGTGCCAGTCGAGTGAACACTGGGAGAGTAGACCAGATGTCAAATAGAAATGGCCATCGCTGCCCTTACCGAGCTGTGAATGACGTTCTATACTAGCTGCTTTTCATATGTTGTCTGTTTTAATCCTCAAAACGAATGAGGGTAGATGTTATCTTTTTTTTTCTTTTTTTTTAGTTTTAGAGGTAGGAAGAGGGGAGAAAGGGAGAACATCGATTTGTTGTTCCACTTATGCATGCATTCGTTATGTGCCCTGACCAGGGATCAAACCCGCAACCTGGGCCCCTGGGAACGTGGCTCTAACCAACTGAGCTACCGGCTCAGGGCAAGGGCAGGTGTTATTATCCCCCTTTTACACATAGATTGAGCCTCAAGAAGGTTAAATGACTTACCCAAGGACAGGAAGCTGGTCTATTTACTTATTCATCTGTTCTGCCTTCTCTCCCTTCCCTCTCTTTCTCTTCTTCCTTTCCTCCCTTCCTTCTCTCCCCTTCTATCTTTATTACACAAAGGAAGTGAAGCCAGGTCCTCCTGTTCCTTTCTACTTACTCTGCTTCCCCAAATGAAGAGCTAGTTGCTGAGCATCTCCCGTATGCACGGCCCTGTGTAAGGCTTTCACATCCTTGTTTTTGTTTTGTCCACAGGAGAAGAGGGGCTTGGAGTGGTTGGGACTGGCTGAGATCAGATGGAGGCGGGAGCCCAGGTGCTGGGCCCAGGGCCAGACTTCACCACAGGGGCTTCTGTGTGCCTGCGTGCTCCCAACTAAGACGCACTTCGAAGCAGTCTGTGTGTGCGGGCAGGTCTACTATATGGCTCTGTAAATATATATAAACACCAACTGTTTTCACATGGTGGAGCCAGCACCAGGCCATAGTTGGAGAAGTTCTGACTTCAAAGCTTTGTCATATTCTCAGGTTAAAGTCCAAAACTCACTTGGTTGTAATAATGGCCTATTATCTGAGGAAAACAAGATGAAATAGTTGTTGCAATTATTTATTTATTTTTTAATCCTCACCTGAGGATATTTTTTTCTATTTATCTTCAGATAGAGTAGGGGGGAAGGAGGAAGGGAGGGAGAGAGAGACAGAGAGAGTAACATCGGCATGAGAGGGACACGTCAACTGGTTGCCTCCCTCCCGCACAACCCCAACCAGGGCCGGGGACAAACCACAACTGAGGTATGTGCTCTTGACTGGAACCGAACCCGCGACTCATTGGTCTGTGGGCTGACGCTCTAACCACTGAGCCAAACCGGCCAGGGCAGCTGTTGCAATTATTAAAGAAAATCACCAGGGTATTACCAAAGACAGCAGGACCCAGAACTGATTCCAGGTTAACTATGAAATAGCTCCGAGGCTTCTTTCCCAACCTAACTCATGCTTTCCTTCAGGGCTCCCACGTCTGCGCCTTGTCCTTCTCTGGGTCCTTTAGAAGAACCACACTTTTTACAAGCTGAGAGGTCATGCTTGGGGTCATGAGAAATTATGACCAATCATGGCAATAAAAGTAGCCCCACAAGCAACGCAGGAATGACCAGAATGACCCTCCCTGCCTCAGGCCAGCTGCCTCTGTACCACGTGGGACGAGCCAAATGTCATGTGGAGAGAGTGACAGACATTCATCCCTCCAAAACAGCCCATCCCCTTCTTCAAAGCCCCCTGGACAGAGTCCCTCTACAGAAGTCTCCTCATCCCAGAGACTCTGGAACATGCCCTTTGAGACCATTTAGAGGCCACCCAAGAAAATCCATCCCTTTCAAGTCCAGGATCACACTTGTGCCGCAAAGCAGAGCTCACTCCCCAGCTCCTGGCGACCTTTGGCTGTTTGGACAGGTGCTGATAGACGAGAAGCCAGGAGAGTACCAGGTGCCCTCTGGAAATAAGATGGTGGGTGGCTGTGAGCAGTGACAGCTGCCCTCTCGGGCGCCGTGCGTGGTATTCCGGGCCCTGAGCCCAGCCCTTTGTATCTGTTGCCTTCTTGGTCCTCTGACCCTTCAGAGAACTGGGACAGGCCACCACTGAGAGAGCCGAAGGAAGGTGTCAGGGCTGTGATAGCAATTCCTGGATAGGCCAAAACCGTTTGGGTACGACATTGTCCACAGAATAAGAGTGTCATCTGCCCAGGGGAGAACTTTGAAAGGGTCATAGTCATTTGGGCGCATAAGTTCAAGTAGGTCTGGGGAGGGATTTCTACCTGGGACTCATTCCATAGCCCACCTGGGGACTGATGTCATGCCCAGGGACACAAGGTCTGGGGCAGGGGTCAGCCTACCACAGCCAGCTTGCAGGGTGGGGGCGACTCCTCAAAGGCTCATTCCTTCCCTGAGTGCACCACGCCCACACTGGCACACGGCTTGGCTTCGGGGCCCACGCTGGGACTCCAGCACAGGTGCGGGGTGGGAAGAACTCCCCCGACTCCACACTGGGGCTCTTGGCCTGCGTGCGCTGCTGGGCTACACAACCCAGCTGCTGCCTCTACCTGTCTCCCCTGCCTTTTCCCACCCACGGTGACCCCCGGGCTGCCCCCTGGGCTGCCTCCTCTGCCTCACCTGCTGTTGCCCCAGGCCCATTGGCCCCCAGCTTTGTCGGTCAGCAGCCACCCGGGAGCAACCCCTTTACAGAACTAAGTCCAGTCTGAAGCCTCCCTCCGGGGAAACCAGGCCCTTGGCTAATTGGCTCGTGGGCGTTGAGGCCCGTGGGCTCCAGGGCCAGCCCACCTGAGTCAGCTGTGCTTCCACACTTGCTGGAGGCGTGAACTGAGCAGGTCGCTTGACCTGAGGAATGGGCTGCTGCCCACAGCATCCACGGCAGAAGGCGAGGGGCTGGGCTCGTGGCATGCTTCGGGCAGCGCCGCGGTGGGCACTCGGAAAGACGCCTGCGTGTTGCGGTCCTGGTTTGGCACAGCGTACCCCTTCTCCCTTTTCATTCCTTCCACCCTTCACACTCCTGCCCTTCAGTCCAACGGACCAAAACAAAGTCGTTTTCTGCCCCTGCCTTGTCACGTAGATGGCAGGCAGTCCCCTACAGTGTGTGACACCCCTAGCCGGCCCCCTCTGCCAGCCTGTGGGGAGCAGCTGGGCCTGGGGTCCCCTACTCCTCACTTCCATCAAGCCGCTGGGACCCCTGCTTTCCAGAGTTTGTTACTGAGCTGTATGTAGTAAGCACTTCTTTCTCCCCTTTACCAGTGGCTCACATACTTGCTCGCTAGGGGTCCAGTGAGCACGGAAGACTGGAAGTCACCTCCCTGAGTGGGCTCGTTTCCAGTCAAAGCTAGAACCCTATTAGCCAGGGCTCCCTCCTCTCCGGCAGACATGCAGAAAGCACCGGCTGCCTTAGGCCCGTCAGTCACAGAGCCCAGCCCGACCGTCACCGCTGGGGGAGGGGAGCGCACCCTCCTGTTGGCTCACAGGGGGCTGCCTGGCCCACTGGCAGCCCAGGAGTGAGAAGCAGGTTACCAGGGCTGGGCCGGGCAGCACCTTCCAGAGAACCCGAGTGCCCCACACCACGGAAGGGTGGCCGGGGCCACGCCGGAGCCAGAGGGCCTTGACCGAGGCGGGCCTCGTGCGAGCAGGACGCCAGCGAGCCCGTGAGTCCGGAGTGGACAGGTTCGGATGGACTGAGCAGATGCAAAGAGAAGCAGTGCCGAGCCGGGCGGCCTCCTTCCTTCCTCACATGCTCACTGAGCACTTCGTGTGCTGGGCGGGGGGGGGGGGGGGGGGGGGGGGGGGGGGGGGGAGCTGCCTCCCGGGAGAAGCAGACATCGAATCCCACGTATGCACTCGACAGATGTCTGTGAAGCATCCCCTCTGTTCCTGGCCTGGGGGTGTCCGGATGATAAGGTCAGCCTGCCCTGCAGAGCCAGGAGGAGGCGAGTGCACACCCTGGCTCACGGAGGCGGGGATAAGCTGCGGGAGGGGTAGGTGCCCGCGGCTTACTTCCAGCCCGGGACTTAGGTGGGCTTCCTGGAGGGGGGCAGCGGGCACTGATCCAGCCTGCCGGCCCCACCCTGTTTCATCCCGTTGCCGCATTGCGGTGGTTTGGCTTCCTGGTGGGCCCTCCAGCTGGGCTGAGGAGCACGTGATGCCTAGTTCTCGTGTGTGCCACTGTTCATTGAGCATCTACTTGGTGCCACACGCTGTTCTAGACACTGGACATAGCAGCAGTGAATACAGCATAACCACCCCTGCCCTCCGGAGCTTCCATGCCACCGGGAGTCAGCGGGGACAAGCCGGCAGTGAGGCAGGTGGTACATGAGAAGGGAAGCGTGGAGAAGGTGAGCGGGGAGGGTGAGTGCACTTTCAACCAGGGTGGTCAGGGGATCTCCCTTCCTCCCCCTCCCCAAACGTGCCCCATTCCCAGGCCCCAGTGTGGGCTGGCCTCCTCCCCCAGCCCCCACCCGAGAACAACCCAGTGGAGTCAGCCCCGGAACCCAGACACCCAGAGGTGCAGGCAAAGAGCCGCGAAGCAGGAAGACGGCCAAGTCCTGGCCGGCCGCGCGCTGACCACACGGGACCTGACCTTCTCGGAGCCTCACTCGGCCCCTCGTCTGTAAAGCAGTGAGCCCTCTCTACAGGCTGGTTGTGAGAAGGGGCCGACCAGGGAACCGCGAAATGTCACAGCTGTGTAAGCAGATCGCCACTGCCACCAGTTAACAGAGTCCCCGCAGGCCGGGGCAGGGGCCTGGTGGAGGTGCCCTGAGGACACCGTGAAAATACCACAAACTGCAAAGGAAATGTGGGTGCTGACGCCCATCCTGCCTGCACTCCCCAGCCTGGCCCGCCCGGAGCTGCCCTGGCACAGACTGCCAGGTGGAGGGAGGACAGGGAGCAGGTGTGCCCGCAGCGGCCACCTTCTGCTCTCTCTCAGCCCAGAGAACCCGAAGTGGGCACACGGGGGTCCTGAGAAGGGCCTGCAGTGGATCCTGCCTAAAAGCTGTTTCTGGGGTCCTGAATCAGCCAAAGTGGGTATGGCCTGGACAGTGGGGGCCTGGACAGATGTCACAGCCAGAACAAGTTGCCCGTCCTCCCACATCATTCCCATCAAAACTGTTCGCAGTGATGTCTTTTTCTCACTCTGCAAGGAGCAGGGAACAGAAATCACCCACAACCCATCCTAAGAGATTTTACCAACATTGTCTCATTCGTGTTTGCCACCATGCTGCAGTCTGAACCAGCTGGAGAGTGGCTGCCTCGTATTTCTTCACACCACTTCCCTTGTGCGTAGCCATTTGGATTATTCCTTGATTTACCCTATTACAAATATATCCCATAACTGCCCTGGCCGGTTTGGCTCAGCGGTTAGAGCGTCGGCCTGCGGTCCAGAGAGACCCGGGTTCGGTTCCCGCTAAGGGCACGTACCTCGGTTGCAGTTTGTCCCCGGCCCTGGTTGGTCGTGCGGGTGGCAGCCACTCGATGTGTCCCTTTCACGTTGATGTTTCTCCCTCTCTCTCTTCCTCTCTCTCCCTCCCACTCTATCTGAACAAGAGGTGAAAAAATGTCCTCGGGTGAGGATAAAAAAAATTATATATATATATATATCCCATAACTAATTTCTTATCACCTACTGCGGGAAAGAGTTGGACGGGACTCATACGAGGTGGTCATGGAGCAAACGGCAGGGAAATGCGTGTGGCTGGGTGCCAGTTCGTGCCTGAGAATTCAGAGCAGGGCATGGGCGAAGGTGCCGGGACATTGGGCGGGGGAGCACTGAGGCGGGTGTCTGGGGTGAGACCAGGGGAGCGGGTTGCACTTCCCGGCTGAGCCGAGGCTGGGGAGTGAGGAGAAGTGAAAACGCTGGCTTACGAAGGCCTCCCCGGGACAGGAGGTGTCCAGCTGCTGCAGGAGGAAATGGGGAGCCCCCGAAGGCTTGTGAGCAGGGCAGGGACAGGACCAAAGTGATGTTTAAGGAAAGTTCATCAGTGCGGTGCCTGAGGTCAGCCAGTAAAGGGCAGAGGGAGCCTAGGCCAGCAACTTCTGAGTAATCACAGCTTGAGGTGGGGCGGGGTGGGGGCCCTGAGCAGGAGAAGGTACTGGAAGGGAGTGAGCAGGAAGTGAGAAAACATTTGAAGGTGCTTCCTCAAGCCTCGACACCAGTGGGCACAGAGCATGAGCAGGGGGCTGAGCAGGCAAAGCTGTTGACCCCCAGGCCACACACAGCAGGGAGCCTGAGCCCTCCTGCCTTGGCCGCCTGGCTACAAACCCAGGGAATGGAGAAGTGGGAGAGTTGGCATGGGCGCAGGCCTGAGACCTGGGTCCATACAGACAGGTGTGGGTGGGAAGGTGAAGAGAAGGCCTTGGGTATCAGAATGGTGGGGATGCCCTCTGCCAGCCAGGGCTGATGGCGGCACAGAGGGCCTGGCCTGAACCAAGGCTCCCAGGCTGGAAGGAAGGCAGGAAGCAGTCGGGTTAGGAGCCCAGGTCTGGAGCCAAAGAGAGAAAAATCCTCTCTAAGCCAGTCACGGGCTACCTGACCTTCACCTCTCTACACCTCAGTTTCTTTGTCTATAAAATGGGATGATAACAGCACATGCCTAACAGGCTGGTGGTGTGCCCTTTGGACGTAATGAGCCAGTGGATGGGAGCTGTTGTTGCTATTAGTGCTATTAAGAAGCCCAGGCACACCTGGCCAGCCTGGGCGGCTACAGGCTTGGCTCACTCAGGACCAGGGCACCATCCACACACCTAGCACATTGCCCAGGCGCCCCTGAGCTTCCCCTGTGAAGTTCCCAGCCGGCAGCCTCAGTGCAGGGCATTCCACACTCTCTTCTAGAACGTCCGCTATGTGCCAGGCTCTGTGCTGGGCACAGAAACCACCTCCAAGAGACAGCAGACCTGGCCTTCCCCAGGGCCCATACAGAGAAGCAACTACACTCCAAGGATGTTCTGAGGGGGAGAGTGTGTGGCGAAGGTAAAAAGGGCTGATCCCCAGCTAGGGGATCCGAAAAGGATACGGGGGTGGGGGGGTGGTACTTGTCTGTCCCAGGGCTCTGACTGTCAGAACGCCTGGACCCGGCCCAGTGGCAGGATGTTGGCGATAGTTCCCATCTGCCGAGTGTTCTAGCCTGTGCCAGCCCCGGAGCCGAGACTCTGACCCGCGTCATCTGTTACCCTCACAACGACCCCAAAAGGTGAAATTTTTATCCCCATTTTACAGACAAGAATATAGAGGCCACAGGAAAGACCACACAGTTCCTAACAGGCGTTGCCAGGGCTGGGACTCGGTCTGGCAGCCCCAGCTTCCTGATGCCAGGCTCCCTCTCTCAGACCTCAGGCTGGGCGTGTGGAAGGGGCTGGGGTCTGAGCGAGGAGGAGAGGAGCCGAGTGGGGAGGCCAGACCCACACAACCCAGGGTTATTGTCTACTCTGGAAGGGCCATGGTGTCCCCAGCATGAGTCCCTTCTGAGGTATCTTGCTGGGACCCAGGAGACCCAGGTGGGGGGAAAGTCCTGGAGGTCTTCCCGTGGTCCCCGCCCTCCGCCCCCTCTGCCTTTCCAGCCACACTGGGTCCTCTGGGCCTCTGCTCCTTCCACTCGCTGGGAAAGGCAAGCGCAGGAAGTCTCACCCAGGGTGGTGGGCACCTATCAATGGGTCACCCAATGTCTGGGCTCCCAAGGGCCCTCAAGACCATCTGGTCCGACAGCAATACAGGTGGGCAAGCTGAGGTGTGGAGGGGCAGGCTCTCAGAACACCCATCTGAGTCCAGTGCTTTCCACCTGCCTCTTTGACCTGCAAGGCAGGGGCCAGGCAGGATGGCCCGTTGCCATGGGGGTGGCGTGTGGGGGCCACGAGGTGGGCAGGAAGAACCCAGAGGCCTCCTGAGGCAGGATGGCCGGGATCTGCAGGAGACAGTCCAGGCCAGGCCCACCTTGTACAGTGAGGAGGGGCACAGCAGTGGCACCTGTGGGGGGGGGGGGAGGGGGGAGGAAAGTGCAGCCCCAGTCCCCATCCACTCAGCAAACCCTGGCCCAGGACTGCATCTGCCCAGGGCACACCTTTTTCCAATTTGCCCCCAGGCCCTGAGGGCCCACGGGCAGCCCTCCCTCCATCACCTGGCCGTTCTGGGCGTGGCTGCAGCGGAGCCCCTGTGCCTGCTGGGAGGGCAGGCAGGGCTGTGGCCGAAGCACTGGCCTGGCCCTGGGCTGGGAGCGGGGACTCTGTTTCTGTTTGAGAGGCTGCTCTGGCCCCTGGGACTGTCCTCACAGTGTGCCCATTCCTGCGAGGGGCATTGGCACCGGCTTTGGGCCCCTGCCTCTTCCCACCCTGGCCCCTGGCCCACACAGAGCCCCACTGGGGCGGCCCTTACCCTGTGTGTGGGTCTCCCGCACCCCTGCAGCCGGGTGGGCTCGGCCAGGCGGGTTGTGTGTGCGCGTCGTGTCCAAGCCCAAGCCCGAGGCTGGTGGTGAGGCCCCAACACACAGGCCGAGGTGGCCTCCCTCTGCCCTTCAGTCTCTGTGACCTGGGCAAGACCGTCCTCTTGAGTCCTGGTGGTGCGGGTGACACCCCCTTCCTCACAGGGTGCCGGAAGCATGACAGGCGCTGCCTTCTGCTGCTGGGCCCGGTCACCTCCTCCCCCGCTCTCTCCCCCATCGCGAGGCTCAGAGCCACCTGACCATGACCTGAGGCTGGGAGTGAAGCTTTGTGTTTGGTGTCTCCTTTCTTCCAGGGGCTCAAAACACTTTTATAAGCATGGCTCTCCTTCATCCGCCCCTGCTGTTGTCTTGTTTGCGCTTTGTGTTTTATTATAAGCGGAGGCACCCTTCCGGGGGAATTCCCCAAGCCAGAGGTGGGGCAGGCTGAGGACGCCTCCCGCCAGCCCGCCGGGTACCTGGGGGCTGGGTCCTCCCTGGCTGGTGCCTCCTCTTCTTCTCCCTGTCTTTGGCCAGGTGTCTGTCCCCAGCACCCACGGCAGTCAGCAGGACGAGCTGAGGCAGGGGACCCAGAGGCAGGGGGGTGTGGGGAGAACACCGCAGGGGCAGGAGGGAAGCCACGCTCTGCCAGCCACTGCCGTGTGACCTTGGGCAGGTCCCTGCCTCTGAATCTGGTTTCACTGAAACACACAATGGCAGGGGAGGCATAGAGACTCTCGTGAATGTCAAATCAGAGTCTGGGAAGTTCTCCGTAAAGGCTCAAGTTCTGTATAAATGTCCAGGGGGTGGAAGAGAGGGCCCTGATGTTCTCACTTGGGTTCTAAGAAGAAGAAAGTCCTTTTCTCCCCCCCCCCCCACAGCCCTGGGCCTGCGCCCCTTGGTTCAAGTGGCCAGAGAGGAGGGCGGGGAGGGAGCTGGGTTAGAAGTCACCTCAGGTCCCCGGATAGATGGCCTGATCTGAAGGGGCTCCTTCCAGAGCTCCACGCCATGGACAGCCTGTGTTACTCATGAGCCTTCAAGCAGACAGGTCTTCAGAGCGAGTCCATGGGAGGGGGGTTCAGTCCCACCAGCTCCCCTGGGTGCAGGCCCCCCTGTCAGGCTGAGCGGTTTGCTGGTGTAGAGCTGGCCTCCCAGAGGAAGGGCTGCCTTTTCTGTGCACAGGGTTGCTGTCTGCTTGCCGAGCCTGCGGGGAGGGCCGCGTGATCCTAACTCACACAGAGGTGCCAGGTGTCCAGTGGAGGCCCTGCCTGCCTGGGACACTTCCCAGGGCAGGAGACACCCAGCCACCCCCCCACAGTGTGCTGACCTTGCCTTCCCTGCCCACACCACCTCAGAGCAATGCACAATATTCAGCATCAGGTTCCCCCATCCTATACCTGAAATTCCAAACTCCCCAAAGTTCTGGAAACCCAAAGTTTGTTAAATAACTTATTTTGCAGCAAAACCTGGCTTCCTCAAATGCGAAGCTGCCTGTAACCTTTCTTTTTCCCACCTAGGGTAAATAGCCACAGGCATTAATGAGGAAATACTAATGTGTTTGATCATGGCCTGCTGTCCAGCCCTCCCTGCGTTGTGTCTGATGCAGGGATGTGCATAATGCTTCCTCTCCAAAACAGCAATAACATGAACTCTGCAACACACGTCGCAGGATAAGCAGCACCGGCGATGTCCTAGACCCTCTGCTGGGCACGTCACAGGTGCCGAGTCATGTCTGGTATCCAAGGCTTCTAGGAACCTAGCAGAAACCAAAATCTACAGCTCAGTCCCTTGTGTGAAAAGACACAGTGTTTGCACAGACCTGTGTTTGCACGTCGGCTACAGCAGGTGCGCCCGCCCGTCTCTGCGTGGATTCGCCAGTGCTTGGCGCACGGCAAATTGAACTTTTGCTTTATGAAACATTCTGAGATTTTTTTTTTTTTTTTACTTCGTGGTTGGTTTAATCCACAGATGGGAAACCTGCAGACATGGAGGGCCAAGTGTATTCTCAACAGATCCGCTTACTTCCATTTTATAGATGAAGAAACTGAAGCCCGGGAGGTGCAGTAACTTTGCCAAAGCCACGGAGTTAACTAAGGGGTGGTGTCTGGATTTGAACCCAGACAGTCTGGCTCCCTGCTCTTAACCCTCCACTGTATAGATGAGGAGACTAGGACCCAGAAGGAAGAGGGACTGACTCAGGGTCATCCAGCAGTGGAGCTGGGCCCAGGTCCTGGCGCCCCCCCCCCCCCCCCCCCCGCCGTACCTGCTCCTGCTACTGTGGGCCGGGGGGCGGGCGGGGTCCAGTCCCCAGCAGCTGCCTAGGAGCTAACAGTCCTCCTGGCTGAGTGGGTCCAGCCCATCCGGGAGGCATTTAAAATAGAAGATGTTCCCGTGGAAAGTTTTAAGAGTTCACTGGATTGAAACCAGATGACCCTGTGCACACAGACCCCAGCAGCGGCGTGGGGTCTGGGCATGTGCTGGTTCCCCAGGCCCGTTCCAGGCCGGCTCCAGGGAGGGAAACTGCCCTGGGGTTCGGAGAGGCCAGCAGCACAGGACACTGGACAGGACGAGCCTGGGCTGATCAGGAGGAGCAGGAAGCCTTCTTCCCCGCCGGGAGAGACGCATCCCCAACTTCACTGGCTCCGTCTGCTTTTAGTTTCTAAAGATGGCTGGAGGACTCTGGGAGGGTATCCCTCATTCCCCAGGTTCCCAGCCAGTTCTCTATTCCCCCACGGACTTGTTCTCCCACAAACTCACTCCTTTATTTGCATCCAGAGTCATACAGCCAATATACAGAACATTCCCAATGTGGGGGGCTGGCCGACGAAACAGACAGCCCTGCCCTTTGGAAAGCCCAGACACAGAATGGTCGTCACAACAGGGCTGGCGTGTATGCTGGGGACACAGGAGTGAGCCCAGCTGGTCAGGGAGGGCTTCACAGAGGAGGTGATGCACAGGACCCTGAAGGGAGGGAGAAGGGGACAGGTCTGGCCACCCCAGCAGGCTGGTGCACAGGGCACGCAGAGAGGGCGGCACACAGTGAAAGGGGCCCGAGGTGGACGTGGCCCATTAAAGGGGCTCTGGCTGAGTTGACCCTGAGGGTGCCGGGGAGGCAGGGAGGTTCCTGTCTTCCTGATCCAGGCGGGTCTGGGGAGACTCCTCTCCTGGCAGTGGCCACATGGAGATGACCTGCACAATGTCCATGCCAGTGTCCATGCCAGTGTCCTTGGGGCACAGCCTGTCCCTGTCACCTGTGTAGACCAGCCCCTGACACAGGGCTGAGCCTTTTAGGAAGAGATTGCTGAGTCAACCTGACTAGGGGTCATGATACTCCTCTTCTTATTTTGTGTGTGTTCGGACCCTTTCCATAATTTTGGTTACAAGTGTGAGTTTCTAGATCACTGGCCCTGTGGTGAGATTGGAGCTGGGCAGACATGACCTCACTCATCTCACGTGGACGGGATTGGGGTCCTCTGGAGTGGGGGATAAGAGCACACGGCACCCCAGATCCCACTCTCTTGAATCACCACATCCAACCAGTCACTGGTCCTATTTATTCTACCTCCAGAATCTCTCCCATCCAGCTACCAGCCCCATCCTCTGCCCCCACTCTGCCCCCATCATCCCTCACCCCCTGGACCCCAGCAGCCCCTGCGTGGACTCCTGGGTTACCCTCCTGCCCATCAGCCCTTGCACGGCCCCCTCCACAGTCCTTCCAGGCCCCACAGCAGGCGGGGACAGTCAGTCAGCAAACGGACACTTAGCCCAACTGCGGGGCAGCACTCTGGAGGCTGGCGAGGTGCACAGACGAGGCCCAGCCCCCGGGCGCCCCGATGGGAGCTGGAACACCGAAGCAGAGAGCCCGCCCAGGGATGGGGTCCCCGGGCACTGTGCTCCTGAGAGCACATCTCCAGCCAAGGCCGCAGGGAGGAGGAGCACCGGGAGTGACGGCCTCCAGAGAAGCCATAGATTGGTCATTGGCCCGGTCACCCCAGCTTGGCCTGTGAGTGGGCATTACCCAGCCCCCCGTGGGGAAGGCCACTGTGTGCTGTGGGCCTTGCTCCTCCTGGGTTCCAGAGTCAAGGCTGCGGCCGGGCCTCTGGGTAGCAGGGCCTCTGGGTAGCAGGGCAGTGTGGAAAAGTGCCCCCCTGCTGCAGTCCCAACGCACTGCCGTGGCAGGAGGGTGAGCAGGAGCCAGCCCTCTGAAGGCCTGGAGCAGGCGACCTGCTTGTGGCCCGCTGCCCGCCCAAGTCTGCATAACTGGAAACGCATTCCTGCTGATCCCTTCCATCTCCACCCAGATTCTTAATGAAGAAAACGGCTTTCCTTGCCTCCCTAGCCGCCACCCACAGCCTGGGCTGGCCCCGAAGCAGCACCGGGAAGGCCCGGCGACTTGACTTTCCCAGGCCCCTCCCACCCCAGCAGGGCCCAGGAGGCCCTTCTCAGTCACGAATCTGCCTGTGAGGCGGCTCTGAGCCTGGGCCTCCTGCCAGGAGCGTGAGCAGGGGAGAGCTGGGCTCAGCGTCTGCCCCGCGCTGTGCTCAGGGCTCCTGCCTTTGATCCTGCCTCCTCCACCTCCAGCCGCCCTTGGACCTGCAGCCCAGCTCAGGGTCCTCCTGCCTGCACGCTGGGGCCCCAACAAGCCACGTAGCTAAGGTTCAACTCCTAATAAAGGAGCAGAAGACAGTGTGACTAGAGAAGAGGGTGACTGAGGACAAGGGGCAGAGAGATGCCCAGGGCTCTGGCTGTGGAATGAAACCCAGGAGTGCAGGAAAGGTCTCCCCCGCCCCACTTCTCCTGGGAGCCACGGGCAGCCTAGGCAGGCATCTGTGGCTGCTGAGGCGTGACTCCTAGGGACTAGCAGTGATTTGAGGGACAGCGTCAGGGTGTCTGGAGGCCCTGCAGCCAGCTCAGCCTACAGCATGGACACCACTCCTGTTCCGACTGAGCTCCAGGAGCCCAGGCCAAGGACAGAGCTGCCCCCCTGCCTGGTTCCCTCCCAGGCTCTCCGGAGACCACCCACGTGGGCTCTATCAGCTCCAGCTAGTCTTAGTCTCCACATCACTGGCTCAGCCCACAAACCCAGCCATCTCCAAGCTGTCAGCCGTACTCTCTGGGACTGCTTAGTCCCAACAGCTGCCCTGGGAGGCGTCTGGACCACAGGGAGGGATGCAGGAGGTTGATGCAGAGCAAGGAGGATGGCATGGTGCTCAGGAGCTCCTGCCTGCACTAGCCTTTGACCTTGAGGACATGCCTTCTGAGCGGAGCCCAGGCCTGAGCCCGGCGGAGCTGCCTCCCAGCCCGCATTTCGCCTTGATGTCCCCTCTAACAGACTTCCTTCCCCGCCCTGGCTCTGCCCCACGGGAAGAACCTTGGCTCACGCTGGTCCCCTTCGGGGAGTACGTGTGCTTCGTCCCTGCCAGCCCAAGCCCTGCCCGCCTTTCCCCGCCCGTGGCCCTGCATGCCCTCAGCACACTCGGCACCTCTTTCTGGACACGGGTCCTTCCGCCTCAGGCCTAAGTTATGGGTGTGCTGCGGTCAGGACCCTGGTCCTCCAGACTGACGGTCCCAGGTTCACATCCCAGCTCTGCCACTTCCTACCTGTGACCTGGGACAAGAGACTGAAGCCCAGTTGTCTCATCTATAAAACGGGAACAGTGGCCATGTCACAGGCTGTTTTTGTCAGACGTGTATGTGACATGCTTCATATGGGGCTTGGCACAGGCTAACGCTGGGGCAGACAGGGGCTGTGAGCACTGTGGTGGTGACGGTGGCCATTGTTCCCGTCATTATCCCCAGAAACACTGCAGGTTCCCTGAGGACGGAGCCTGTCTGTCTGCCTGTCTGCGTGTCCCGCCACACCTGCAGCGTGAGTGCGCCTGGCACGGGGCAGAGGCCGGATCGGAGCCTGCGTCAGGTGGGACGAGATGGGCTCCGCTGGGAAGGAGACGGGCCACCATGCTCCCCACCGCGGACGAGCGGAACTGAGAGAACGTCCTCTGGGCAGCCCAGCTCCGGCCTGCCGCCCAAGCTCCTCCTGAGGAGGCCCCGGGTCAGCCGGCCCCGTGGGTACAGTTCACTCGGAAGGGAAACGGTCTCTCCCTGGAGCCCTCTGCGTCTCTGAGGAAAGGTAGCATCTTGGCCCCTCACTGTGCAAGCAGCATGCCTGAGCCCTGACTGTCTACGTTCCAGGCCCATTGCTAACCGGGCCTTGGGTCTGTCATCTGTCAGCCGAGCACCCTATAAATTATCAACTTCAAAGGGTGGTTGGAACATTAAATGAGATAATAATAGAGCCTGGGACAAGGTGGGTATTCAATAGGTGTAAGCTGCTCCGTCCCCACCCCCCTTCCCTGCCCCCCAGCCCTTGTCTGGTTGTCAGCAAAGGAGAGTGGGGAGGGGCGTGCCTGGGCCGTGCGGACGGTGGCTCAGGGCCCAGTGCTCCGTCACCCGGGGCCCAGGGGGTCCAGCCCTGGGGAGAGGAGGGGGCAGGGACTCCCAGAGGAGGCCTCAGCCCCTGGCCTGTGCCTGATTTCTACATTTGGGGAGCCCTGTACAAGCCTGTGCTGCCCTGAGTCCCCAGGGACGAGGCCTCTCGGCCATCCCAGGTCAGCCTGGCCCGCGCTGAGCCTGGGGCGCCTTCCCCACCGTCCCCAGCCCGGCTGCCCTCTCTGAACCTTCCTGCGACATCTGTGCAGGCACCATGTCCCAGGAGCAGTGAAGTCTCTTCTGGTTTATCTGGAGGAAGGAAAATGACGTCGTGAGGTAAACCGCACAGCCTGAAACCACGAGGCTGGGTGCCCGGTGCTCTTTGCTTTTCAGGAAGTCACTCGTGTGCACAGAGGGGCAGAGAGCCGGAGACATTCTGGTCAGGGGTGGCTGGGAAGACAGAGGGAGATTTTCCAACGTGGAACCACAAGAAAGGCGAGGCCCCAGAAGGACGGACGTCACAGGCCAGCGGCGGCTTCCTGGGGCTGCGGGGAGGATGCCCGCCACGCGGGGCGACTGTGCTGGTGGCGGACACACAGGTCCCACCTGGGCACCTGGGTGCTGAGGGTGGTGGCTGCTGTGGGGGCCGTACGAGTGCCAATAACTACTGACAGTGACGAAGTGTGCCCGTTATGCGTCCTGTTAGCTTCTCAGCAGCACCCGTGAGATTGGCTGCTGGGGGGGCATGGTTCTCCGTGTAGATGGGGGGGTCGGCTGGTGGGGCGCAGCCTGGGCCTTCAACCCCCAAACAACGAAGCTTATTTGCCAACAGGCTGGGTGTTCGGTCACCCCGAGGCCTGAGTAGAGGGTTCCCAGGCTCAGGCCCCAGCCCCACTGTTACCTCTGCGCACCCGGTTCCTTCGGCCGGTGTCCTGCCTCACAGAGCAGAGCTCGGAGATGAGCCCTGCGCTCAGAGCGTCCCCTTCCCGTGCCTGGAGCAAGTGTCTCTGCAGAAACTGGCTTCAGAGCGTGGGCCTGGGCCCTGGGCCTGCGGGTTGTGGGGACCACTGGGCAGCTTGAGGAGGACAGAGCAGTCTGGGGAGATCGGGGGATCTCACTTTTCTCCGGGCCTCGGCACCCCACTGCGGGGCTGCATGGGGGGGTGCCTAAAGGAAGTTCTCAGTGTGTCTGGGAGTGTCCGGGTGGCCGTGTAAGGGTGGTTTGATGCCCACAGGGGTGGGTGAGATCCCTGGTTCCATGGCCAAGACTGGCATGTGCACCAACCTGCCCAGGCCTGGGCCCCGGTCCTGCTACCTCCCAGAGGGCCACAGGCCAGCTCTGCCGCACCCTGAGCCTGCAGGGGCCGCTGTCTCGGGAGGGGACGAGGCCTTAGCACAGAGGGCTGGCCCAGCCTCCCCTCCCAGCACCCTGAGGCCCAGCGTTTCTTCGTTGGAGCCACCGCTGTTCGGGCTGCGCTGACCCTTTTCCGTTCTTCTCCTTTACAATGTCAATCCCCAGCAGACAGGCAGCACCTCACAGACGGAGGGGCAGACTCCCAGCACCAGCCTCTCCCTTCACGGAGGAGAAAACTGAGACCAGAGGAGAGAGAGGTCTCGTCCCGACCACACCGCTAGCCGATGGCAGCGCAGGAGCGGGCGGCCAGGTGTCCTGTCTCACGCCGGGTGCCCTGGCTCCCTCCCCGGCGTGGCTGCTGCTAACAGGAATTGCCATTGGATCTGTTCCAAGATGCCCCCAGCTGCAAACAGAGGGCAAGCTTAGAGTTTAGGGGCACTGGAGCGTGGGTGGGAGCTGAGGGAGGGTCCCAGGGTTAGCAGCCAAAAAAAAGATGTAACCTCTCTTCCCTCTTTCCCAGGACCCACTCAACACCTTGTGTGTGAGAATTAGTCATAAGCAACTGCTTGACCCCAAAAGTCATAGTTCACTGAGTTGGTGTCACAAAGATGCTTCTCTGACTCATGACACAAAGCCCTGAGGGACCAGCTTAAGACACCGATAGCCCACCAAATGTCCTGGGATCTCTTGCCTGCAACCCTTTTGCCTGGTGGCCGGGACTTTCAGGAAAGAGAGCCGTGGGCAGAGGAAAGGGCCGGAGAGGCAGGCGCTGGGGTCAGTTGGGGCGGGTGGGGGTGGGAGCCCTCTTCTCTTCCCCGGCATCAGTTTCCCTTCTGTACAATACAAGGTCCGGTCAGATGGTCTCTGGGTTTCTTCTGAACTAGGTTCTGCCTCAGCTGCTCTTGGGGAAAACCGGAGGGTTTGGGCTGGAGGCCCCTTGTAGCCCCAAGAACTGCCAGCGCTCGCGGCCGTCCACCCTGACTCTCTCGCCCGGGGTCTCCCTGGGCCGGGCCGCCTGACCCTCAGGGCTCACCCTCTGCTTTGGCTCAGCCAGGAAGAAGAGCCACAGTGGGTCTGAACGGAAAGGCCCTGCAAACCCCCGGGTCCCACTGTTTCCCACATGAGCACTGAGGCCGAGCCGGGACAAGGAGCATCCCACAGCCAGCCCCTGGGAACTCGGATCTCCTCTTCTTCATTTCTGCTCCTCATCCTGGAGGCCTGGGGAGCGGGAACCAGGACTGCTGCCCCGAGCTACGCCCTCGGCTGCCCCGGGAGAGGGGGGCCAGAGCCGGCAGCTTCCTGCACCTGTGGGGACTCCGGGAAAGAGCCGAGTCGCTGAGACTCCAGGGCCTTCCCGCTGATGCAGTCAGGCCCTCGGGGGCTGCTTCCCAGCAGCTCGAGCAGTGAATACCCCAGGAGGGGGCTGCTAATGGTCATTGAGAAATCCCACAGCTGCCCACACACTTCCCCTTAGCTCAGATGCCAGGAGGATTCCTCCAGCAGGCCAGGGGAGCGAGCGGGGCGCTCTGCTGAGTCGCTAGGAAGGTCAGGGGGCTCAGGGGAGAAGGGTCTCGTTTGTGTCCTCCAGGACCCCCGACGGGCAGTGTAGTTCGAGGTGTGGCCTGAGACCCTCCCCACAGACTCAGGTCGACCAGAGAATGGAGCCTGGAAGCCTCCTCCCCCCCCACCCCCGACTCCCCCAGCCCATGTGGGTACACGCTTGCACACACACACGTGCACACAGTCAAGGGGACAGTGGGCATCTCTGTTGTCCTGTGAAGCTCTGCCTCCTTTGCAAAAGGCTCGCCGAGTCCTCACATCTCACCCACCTCTGGGCCTGAGGATCCCACCTGAGCGACACCCCCACTGCCCTTCCTAACCCAGGGTCCCCGGGTGTTTGCCCCGCCCTCCGTGGACTTCCGTCCTTCGCGGTGACCTCTGTGCGGTGGGGGGGGGGGGTCCCTTGCTTTTGACCCTCACTGCAGAGAGCAGGCAGGGGAGCCCTGCACCGTGCACCCGCTCCTGGGGCCACCGTCCACTGGGGCCCCGGGCGCAGCTGCCCCCAATCGCCCCGCCCGTTCCCCGAGCCAGCGGCAGGCAGCGGAGAGAGAGCCCAGCAGCTGGCTCAGCTCCCTGCTCGGCTGGGAAATGCCTGTGGTGGCAGAATGTGACGGCCAGGGGGTGATGACTCGCTCACATCGAGGTCTGCCCATACCCCGTCATTGGGGCAGTTTGCCCTGAGGGGTTTTTGAGGGCCGATACCAGACAGGAGTGTGGGGGGAGTCCCAGCCGGTCCTTGGACCCATCCTAGAAAGCTGGTATCATGAGGTGGGCGATAACGGAGGGGACGGGCCTGAGCTGGACAGGGTTGGATTTGGGCTTGGGTGGCGGGAGGAGTTGCCATCCGTCCTCTCCAGCTCCACTCAGTCCTGTCTCCTCCTACCTGGACTGTGGCAACCGCCTCCTCACAGGCCTCCCTGCCCGGGCCTCACCCCTCCAACCAACCCTCCAAACGTCACCGTGCTGCTTCCTGGAGGGTCACTTACACTGCCCCGTGAGCTGGTCCAGGGCCAGCTCTCCCTGGCCAGAGGTCCTCCAAGGCTCCCCACTGCCAGGGAGACACAGAAGACCCTCACGGCCTTGCCGTTGGCTTCAGCCACGTTTCCAGACCCTTCTCCCCTCCTCTAAGAGAATCCTCTGCCTCCACCAGCGTGGCTCTTCTGGCTCTAGGCTTTACTTCCCTTCAAGGCACAGCCCAAATCCCACGCCCTCCACAGGGCTTTGCCTGACTGTTCCATCACAACCGAGAGCATTCTCTGAACACTTGGCCTTCATGTGTTGGGAAAGAGCCCAGTTTGGGAGCCAGATAGGCCTGAGTTAGTGTCTCCGCTCAGTTATACTTATAGTTACGAGTCGAAAGTCACCTTTCTGAGCTTCCCCCTCCCACTCAGGACACGGGGACAAGTCCCTCCCGCAGGGTGCCTGGGAGAGCTGCGGCTCGGCGACATCTCGTTTGGCCTCCCAGGGTCCATTCCTCTTTTGTGATGATATCACCTGGGGTTTCTGTGGGATATGTGGACCAGCTGGAGTTGAACCTCATTTTCTGGAGCTCGTGTGAGGCCTGGCCAATGAGAATGTTCCCTAGTCACAAGGATGGACAGGTGACTCAAGCCAGGCCTGTGGAAATCCTATTTGGGACTTTAGCTAGAGGTCCTGAGACTTTCTTTCCATCAGAGTCACTAGGCTGATAGAAGGAAAGGTGTTGGGGGTTGAATTGTGTTCCCCCCACAGGATACGCTCGAGTCCTAACCCCTTTCTAATGTGATCGTGTGTGGAAATCGGGTATTTGCAGATGTAAGCAAGTGAAGATAACACTGTATTGGATTAGGGCGCTACCCTAATGACTTGACAGAAAGAGGGGAATTTGGACACAGACACACCGGCATCAGGCCACATGATGACGGAGGCAGAGGTGGGTGCGATGCGTGTGCCAGCCAAGGACCACCGAGGGTTGCCAGAACCACCAGCAGCACGACGGAGGCGCAGGACAGCTTCTCCCTCGGGGCGACCCTGACAACACTGTGACTCCAGACTTTGGCCTCTGTGCCTGAGAGAGTAAGTTCCAGTGCTGTTAAGTCACCCGAGTTTGTGGCGATCTGTCACGGCAGTCACGGGAAACTAATTCAGCCACCCAGCGGAGAGACTGCCTGCGACCAGAGCCAACACGGGGAACCAGGGCCACGGTGGACCCTTGGCCCTGTCGCAGCACACAGATCCCGCAGTGGCTGAAGCCAGGTTGCTTCGCGATGAGCCCATGTAGTCTCGATTTTACTCAAGCCATTTTGCTGAATCTGTGTCTCTTTCCGCCGAGAGACCCGACTGCCGGAGAGAGGGGGGCTGTAGGATGCGTGACGGTGCCCAGCCAGCGGGAACACTGTAGTTATCGTGACTGAGGTGGTTTCTATTCACAGCGAGACCGAGCACTCTCCAGAGCAAGGCTCCTCTCCTGTCTGTGGCAGGTGGGTCCCAGAGCAGGCTCTGCGATGTCAGCAGGCAGGGCATTTCTGAGGGAATGGAACAAGACATCAAGGACCCAGGAATGGGCGGAAAGGAGCCCCACAGGGATGCCCGATGACAGCCTCCGCCAGCCCACGGGAGCTCTGGAGCCAGACTGCTCCCCAGAGTCACTCCACGTTGGACCTCTGGACTCTCGAACCCGTCCATCCCTGAATCTGGCTGCCCTGGGAAACGGTGAGATCTGGGGAGAGGAGGCTGCCTATGGCTGAGGCCGTCCCTGGAGGGGCAGAGAGTGACTGGCCCTCCCAGCGGCTGGGGCCACAAGTCCTTTACCAGAGGGACCTGAGCGGGCCATCGCAGGCCCACCACACTCGGGTGTGACTCAGATCCTGGCACCTGATCACCCATTTGTTGTTGAAAACATTCATTCATTCACAACCCACGGTTGATGGGGCCAAGTCAGGTGGCCCAGGGTCTGAGTTGATGGAGTCCTCCAGGAGGGGGGTCCCGGTGTAGTTGGGGGTGGGATCAGAGCATGATGGAAACACCACTATGGGGCTGGTAGGGCGTAGTCAGGCTGGCTCTGGGGGGGACTGGTGGTGCAGCCTTGCCCAATGCCTGGCACTGAGTAGGTCCGTCAGTGGCAAATGGTCAGGGTGCTGCGGGCAACCCTGCAATTGCTTCTCCAGGCTTCTGGTGCTATAAAATGTCTCTTCAGTTCTTATGTTGATTTCTTCATTGTGGGGTGAAGTCTGGAGACTGGCTAGGCCTTCCAAACCTCCTTTCCTGAACTTTCCTGCCTCCCAGGCAGCGGTCCTGCAGCTGTGCCATCCCCCTGCCCCTGCCCCAGCCCCGGATAGGGGCTCCAAGGCCCAGCGTTCTGTGCTGGCCTGGGCTCAGCCCCTCCTCGGGAGCCAAGCAGCTCCCCTTATCAAAGCAGAGGCCGAGACGCAGAGAGGAAGCTGGTTGTCAAAGTCACAGTCAGTGGTTGAGCAGGAAGCAGGACCCACTTCTCCCTCCTCGCCCTCCTCGTGCGCACTGCAAACCACAGCTCAAGCCACAGCCCTGCGAGGGGCGTCCGGCCCTCCGCCTGCCGCTGCCCTGCCCCAGGGCTGCCCGCTGGGCACCGCGGCCGGAGGTCCCAGGGCTGCTCCAGGAAGGGGAGGGGCAGCCACAGGGCCTCGGAGGTCACTGTCCTGGCCCTGCCCTCTGTCACAGGTGAAGGCAGAGTCGAGGTCCCTCAGGTGAGACCTCCCTGAGGCCACACAGAGAGCTGCCAGCAGGGTTAGGGCCCAGGCTGGTTGTCCTGGGTCCCTTGAAACTGTCCCCATCTCCGAGTTTACATAAAGCCTTCGCTCTGTTCTATTTTATCTTATGTCCATGGTCGTAACAGAGCACAACACAGACTTGGTTTTATTATACCAGCTAGACCACACACTTCTCAAGGGTGGGGTGCGGGTGCTGGGAACGGCAGATCACTCTCCTGTGGGTCTCCTGCCCACTCTGACCCCAGACTGCTGTCCGAGAAGGGCTCCGGCGCTGTGCCCTGTGGGCACCTGGCTGGCGTGGATGGGCAGAGGAGGGTCCAGAGGAAGTCAGGCAGGAGGAGGTGGGGAGAAGGGGGGTGGCAGAGAGAGTGGGGAGGGCAGGGTGCAGGCCTGTGGGAAACTGAGGCCTGGGACGGTCTCCCAACAGGGGTGTGACTGAAGGGCATTTGAGGAATGGAGTGTCCGCTGTTCAGATGGAAGCTGTTTGTCTTTCTGTCCTCCCGTCTACTCAGCAGTAAAGACCCCCACCGCGGCCTCCCCACCTCCAAGAGTGGGGGAAGGCTCTTGATGAAAACAGTGGAAGGGACAGAGGCCATGCCCGAGTAGCCAGAGGGTGGTGGGGAGAGAGACCCAGAGGCCGGGGGGCCCCAGAACCGCAGACCCACTGTGAGGGAGCAGCAGAAGTCTGGGGAGGCCCCGGTTCCCTGGGCCTGGTGTGTGGCTTCACACTGATCTGTGAAGACCTCGGGGCAGGGAGACCCCAGCTCACCCTGGGTTGTACCTACATTTTCTGCTTTGCTCTGTGAGAACTGTTGTTATCCCCATTTCCCACCAGAGGCCCCTGGGGCCCAGAGAGGTCCAGTAACTCACAGAGACCCCAGCAGTTCATGGTCAAACTAGGACTGAGAGGACGGTCTGTGCCCCAGAGTCCAGCCCCGGTGGCTCAGCTGTGCCACCTGACCCCACCCGGTCCCGGCCCGGCACCGAGCTCACCCCAGAAGCTCACTAAATACTTACACAATGCATGTGGGGGACCAAAGCCTCGCAGATTTGGGTTCAAATCCTGCACAGACACTCACTCTTACTCCAGCTAGGTCACACTCTCTGATCTCATTTCCTCGCCTGTAGAATGAGGATTCTGATAGAGTCCTTGCCAGATGAGTATTAATATGGTCACTATTACATGTACGACCAAAGCCGCAGTATGGTCCTTCCCCGGGGAGGACGCGTCCCGCTGAGGGAGTCACGCCCTTCCTGTCCTGTCCTTGCCCTCCCTGCTCTGTGATAATGTGCTTTTAAAAAGTTCACCCTGGCTTTTCTTGCACGTCCTGTCCTTTGAGAATCTAGGGTCCTACCCACGGGAGGGGCAGCCCTGGCAGGGACCCCAGGAAGGACCTGCGACTATACAAGTCTCCAGGAGGAGCCTTTGGGATGAGGGCCATGGCCGGAAATGGGCGGGATGGAGGCGTGTGGTGGTGGCCGGGTGCTTGGTTTCCATGTTTAAGTGGGGGGACTGCAGAGATCACCCACCTGACCACAGGTGAAGGACCTGTGCCTCTCTGTGCTCTTGTGCCCCCAAGCTCCCGTGTCTGGATGGTGTTCCTGGATCTCAGGAATGATGGATGACCACCTGTGTGGACTGAAACACTCGCTCTGGGTCCCTTTTCCTTCCTGCTCCTCTGTCTGGGCTGCAGGAGTCCAGGCCCTGGCTCTCTCCCTTCTGCCCTGTGACCTGCCCTGAGCAGCACCAAGCCTGCAGGGCCAGGCGGTCCTGGGCTCGGGGCACTGGCAGGGTCCAGGTGGCCCGTGGTCCTAGCACGTATGCCCTTTGCCAACTCCAGGAAGCTGTTACCCACTTTACCAGTGAGGCCCGAGTTTGCCCAAATCCACGCAGCTTGTCGGTGGGGCCACGGGGGTTTGAGCCCAGGGACCGGCTGATGCCAAAGGCTGTCTGAGGATGTGGAAGTGAGAAAACACCGAGGAGGAAGGGGGAAGAAATCCGGTTCTGCCTGTGAGCCGATCACGTCCTGGGCAGTATCTGTAAATTCCCTGTAGCGCCACTTAAAGAATATTAGTACAAATAACAATAGTGCTTGTATCGGGCTTGCTTCGTGCCAGGCACATCTGTTAACTCACGAAAGTGGATTGTCCTCGGCCTGAGATGAGCACAACTCCGCTCCCTCAGCGGCCGACAGCCCTTCACTGCAGGCCCCGCTCCTGCCCCTGGTCCCCCCACCTGAGCCCGGGAGAGGGTGGGGCAGCACGCTGGGGTCTGCTCAGCCAGCCAGGCCACCATCTCCCCTCTCTGCTGTCACAGTGCCCACTAGCCCCCAGGTCATGCCCCACTCGCCTTGGCACTGGCCAGCTTCTAGGCCTCCACCTGGGGGGGTTTCAACACCCAGGTGGTCAGTCTATCCAGACCCTTACCTCACAGTTTCTCCACCTCTCCAACCCTGTGACTTCTCTTCAGCAAGCCACCAACCTGGCCAAAATCTGGGTCTTGACCCTACCTGGAAGGGCTCTATTCTTCAAAATCCCCCTCAGACTACAAGTTCTCATGCCCCCACCTCTCCCGTAGGCCTGCGGGGCTCCCTCTCCCTCCTCTTCTCCCACGTTGCCCCCTCCCCCCTGCGGCTCCAGGACCCCTCACTTCTGCATGCTCACGGGCACTGTTTCCGCCCCACTCACTGCCAGCATCCAACAAGACAAGGGGGATGCCAGGCTCTTCTCACTTATGAATATTGGTGCACAGTTTCTAAATATAATATTAGTACGTTGAATCAGGCATCATATTATAAAAAGAACATCCTGGCCTGGCCGGTGTGGCTCAGTGGTTGAGCATCGACCCATGCACCAAGATGTCGCCAGTTTGATTCCTGGTCAGGACACATGCCCAGGTTGTGGGCCTGATCCCCAGTGGGGGGCATGCAGGAGGGGCCAATCGATGTTCTCCCTCATTGATGTTTCTATCTCTCTGTCTAAAATCAATAAAGAAAAAAAATTTGAAAAAAATAAAAAGATCATGACCAAATGGAGTTTATTCAGGGAAAGTGATATGGTTTAATACTGTTAACTTTTATACTATAACTCGTATTAATATATCAAAAGAGGAAAAACAACTTGGCCATTTAGATGGATGCCAGAAATGTATTTTATAAAATTCAAAATCCAAACCTGCTTTAAAAAAATAAACTCTTGGTAAAATTGAAATAGAAGGATCCTTTAATGTGGCTTTAAAATCTCTACATCAAACCAATAGACAGAACTACGTGTGATGCTGAGAGACCAGGATGTTGCTGTGAAAGTCAGGTGCAAGAAGAGGGTGCCAGGGTTTGCCAACGTTGTTTAACATTATTCTGAAACTGCCAACCAAAACTATTGATTACAGGCAATTGCCTAGGGGCAATGATAGCCCTGTAGCAACAAGCCATCAAGAGCCCAGATCTTAGTTTTAAAATACCGTTCTCCACTGAAAGGAACTAGAGCTAATGACTGATTCCAGCACTAGAACAGGGAAAATACAAACTGAGATGAAAACATCTTTTGTGTCAGTAAGTACGAAAATAGTCAAAGAATAATGAGGACATGTCAAAATAACACAGGAATCTGCCTGAAGGCTAAATCTGGGAACTTCTGAGCATCAACATAAATAGTTATGGTAACAGATTACAACCTTTTGATTAAAATAAGAATCCATGCGTCCATATTGACATGAATGAATGAATGAATGAGAGAGAGAGAGAGAAAGGAAAACTCTTCATTACAATAGAATGCCAACTAATAAGTACAGAATGAGTGATGGAAGTGCAGGGTGCCCCCCCCTGCCCCCTCCCCAATGTATACTGGGTTTCTGTAGTTTCCATTACATTTTGAAAATAAAATGTATTTTAATAAACACTGGCTTTATAATTATTCAAAGTTGTACATACATTTTTTTGGGACACCCTATCAATATTCACCATTTGGCCCTGGCTGGTTTGGCTCAGCGGTTAGAGCATCAGCCCGCAGACCAGAGAGGCCCGGGTTCGGTTCCCGCTAAGGGCACGTACCTCGGTTGCAGTTTGTCCCCGGCCCCGGTTGGGGTTGTGTGGGTGGCAGGCAGTCAATGTGTCTCTCTCACATCGATGTTTCTCTCTCTCTTCCTCCCTCTCTCCTTTCTACTCTATCTGAAGATAAATGCAAAAGTGACCTCGGGTGAGGATAAAAAAAATTATATTCACCATTTGGCAACCATCATGACTGTGGCTGAATAAGGCTGGTAGGTGGAGACTTGACGAGGAACAGGATATTGCTGTTGTCTTGGAGTATCTCCTCACCACACATTTATCAAAGACAAAGGGGAAAATGGTGAGTTCTTGGTGGAGGAACCTGGCAGGCACCCATCTGACCTGGTGATCAAGGGTGACATCACCACTGGGGGAGTGGCCAGTAACGTCTGAACGGATGTGATGCCCTAGGAAGACCACAGCATCCTTTCTGTGGTTTTCTTGCCAACACTGCACAGCCTGAGAGTGGGCACAAGGAAATATTGGATAGATCCAGGTTGGGGGACATCCTACAGAATGAATGGCCTGAACTCTTTAAGATGTCAAGGTCGTGACAGACAGGGAAAGATCGAGGACCTGTTCCAGGTCGAAGGAAGCTAATGAGGCGTGACAACTAAATGCAACGTGGAATTCTGACTCGGATCCCGGCCAGAAAGGCAAATGAGGCATTGCTGGGACAGTCGGAGACATCTGGATGGAGTCCGTGGAGTGAATGATGGCATTAAACTCATTCTGATGTCCTCATTTGGAGGGTTGAATGATAGTAATAGTAATGAGGAGAGAGTGTTGTTTTGGAGCAATGCAAACTGGAATGTTTGGGGGCCATGGGGCACCCAGTTACCACTTGTTCTTACGTGGTTCAAGAAGAAAAAGGCGTATCTGTATATACAGGTGGAGAGAGACAGAGGGACAGAGAGAGGGAGCGAATGTGGTAAAATAGGAACAGAACCGGGGTGAAGGGGATGTAGAAATTCTTTGGCATTGTTCTTGAAATGTTTCCGTACGTTTGAAGTTATTTCAATAAATTACTAATGAGCAACCCGAACGCCCCTTCTTTTACACAGCTCTGCCCACAGGCGCGGCCGCACGCACGGTGCCCGGCGCTCCGGGCCCTGCGACTCCCAGGTGCCCGCCCCTTTCATCCCGAGACAGGACTTCCAGACTCTTACCTCTGGCCTCAGGCCCCTTCTGTCTCCTTCTGCCCCTTTTGTCAGATGACCTCACCCACATTTCAGAGAAAATACAGGATGGGGCAAAAGTAGATTTGCAGTTGTGAGTACGTGAAACAGAGTTTATTCTTGTATTACTATTGACTGATTAAAATATTTTTTCTTTATTGATTTTAGAGACAGAGGAAGGGAGAGGGAGAGAGAAATAGAAACACCGATGAGAGAGAACATCGATTGGCTGCCTCCTGCAGGCCCCCCACTGGGGATCGGGCCCACAACCTGGGCATGTGCCCTGACCAGGAATCGAACCGGCGACCTCTTGGTGCATGGGTCGACGCTCAACCACTGAGCCACACCAGCTGGGCTATGACTGACTGATTGTTGTGTTGTTTTCCATACGAACACATGTAAACCTACTTTTGCCCCCCCCCCCATAAGCCCTCTGAGGGTCCCTGAATTCCCCTGAATTAGCGCTACGTTCATCCTTAGCGTTCAGCCTCAACACACTGCCACGTGGGTCAGCTGGCCTGTGACGGAGTGTGACCTCCCCTCACTGTGGGCATGGGGTACCAGGTCACGTCCATGACCTCTTCACCCACGCAGACACCATCCTTGGGGTCCAGTCTGGATAGTTGCTTCTAAGACTGTGACACAGCTGTCGTCTGAGGCTCCTCACCACTCTCCTGTTCACACTCCCGGTTTCCTAGATCGTCCCCCTTCCGCTTGTTCCGGGGCAAGCACATCGAATGACAGCTCCTCGGGAAAGGCTTCATAGAAGGCAAACTTTTTTGAGATTTTTCGTATTTGAAGATTTTGCATATTGAGATTTTACGTGTATATTTTTACTCTGACAGCCGTTTGACTGGCTGTAGGTTGATCCTTTTCCTTCATAATTTAGAAAACAGAGCTCCATTGTCCTCTTGCCTTCGACATCGCCGTTGAGACATCTGACCGTGCTGATTCTGACCCTTTCCATGTGACCAGCTCTTTCCACGCAGGAAGGTTCTAGGTGCTCCCTCACCTCCATTCTGACATTTCACAGGGCTGTCCCTTGGGGACGCCTTTCTTCATGTTTTGTGTTAGGCACCTGGTGGGTTCTTTCGTGCTGGTCGCCCGTGTCATCAGCCCTGGGAAATTTTTCTTGTATTATTTATTATGTCTTTGATTATTTCTCATCTCTGATTTCTCCATTGCCTTTTTCTGGAGTTATTTCCAGGCAGATGTTAGAAGTGTTGGACCCATTCTCTAGTTTTCTTATCCTTTTCTTTTTCCTCTCTTTCAATTTTTTGCCTTATTTTTTCCCCCTGGGCAAGTTTCTCAACTTTATCTTCCAACTTTTCTATTGGATTTTTAAAGTTTTCCTATCATATTGATTTCAAAGAGGTCTTTGTTTTCCAATGGCTCCTTTTTTATTATATAATCTTGTTCTATGTCATGGATGCAGTAGCTTCTCTCATTTCTCTGAATATTATAGGTCATTTTAAGGAGTCTTCTTGTGCTCCCTGAACAGTCTGTTTTCCTGTACCCCGTTATTCCCTTCCCTTCGTCCAAACCTACCCATCTTATGCTCACTTCCTTAGCAACCTTGCTGCCACTTCTCAAGGAGACATCCAAGGAACACAATCCTGGGAGCAGGGGCCGTGGTCCTTCATCTCTCCACCTGTGGCAGGCTCCGTGGAACAAGGGTTCATAGGACTTTCTGGTGAGTGAGAGCAACGGGGGCTCCTTCGGGTGAGAGCGACTCCCGGTTCCTCCCTGTGGTTCCAGATACGCTTCTCCCCTCTCGGGGGAGAACAGCGTGCAGGAGCTGGCTTGAGCCACCTTCGGAGAGCCAGCTGTCAGAGTTTCAAGAATCTGGTGAGCTGGTCGATGTTACATTGGTAACTTGAAGTCAGCCATGGCAAGAGTACACCGTGGAAATTGGCAAACGCTACACGTTGGAGATGTTTTGTTTTGTTTTGTTTTCAGAACTTGTTACTAAACATTCACCAGCACAGCACTGAATCAGTGTCCCTCCCTCGGTGCTCCGGTGCCTGGTTGGTGGGGCGCGGAGCACGACCAGCGCCCGGGGCGAGCGCGCGGGGTCCGTGCCCTGCGGCTCTTTGCTGCGACCACCTCTGCACAACACACTGGTTTTCCTTGTTACTTGGGGTCGTGGCTTGTTGTGCAAATAAGTGCTACTATCTTCAAATTACTAGCTTTGGGACACTTTTTAAAATATAAATATCTAATCACTGTATCCACAGAGCAGGATGCCAGGGAGCCGAGCACAAGCACCAGGGCTCCGGACTGTTTGCGGGGCACAAATGGGCCTCTTCCAGGAAAGGCAGCCCGGGGACTCTGTCCAGTGAGCCCTGAATGGGCTGGCAGCCTGGCCCCACCCACCGCATCAGTCTTGGGGCTCTGTGCTTCTTCCCCCCTTGGGTGCCCCGCAGAGAGCATGGAAGGTTGGGCTGAGCCCAAGAGGAGTTCGGGGGGCTAAGAGAGGAAGGGGGAGTCTTGCCCAGTGCTCTGGGTCTTGATCCCCTGCCCCTTCATGCCTGTTCTTCCGTCCCCTGCTGCTGCCTTCGCTCCAGTCCCCTCAGGGCCAACTTCGGCTGCCCAGCCAGACCGGAGAGGGGCTGCCCCGGGCACACTCGGTGCCATGGGGAGGGAGGAACCAGGGGAACATTTGGTGAAGCGTTGCCTCTGAGCCCCTCACCAGCCTATGCGGGACCCTGGCCAGCTGGTCCAAAAGAAAGTGCCGAGTGTGCCCTGGGCGCTGGGTGACAGGGCCAGGGAGCGGTAGAGTCCAGGAACGTGGGCCAACTCTTGCCCCGTCTGCCTGCTCCAGCTCAACTTCTTTCTGCTCTCTGGTTTTCCCATATGTGAAATGGAACTAATCGCCCTCGAAACACCCCTGCAGGTACTAATTACTGTCTGTAGGAGACTTTGAGATCTTTGGATGGAATATAACAGTACTAATAATGGATAATAACACTCTGCCCTTCTCCGGGGCCTTTCATCCATGGATCTCAAAGCCTTTTACAAACCTTAATTAATTCTCACAACACCCCAGTACGGGAGGCTCATGGTCATTAGCCCTATTTTACTGGTGGGGAAACTGAGAGAAGCCAGGAAATTGGCTTTAGGCCACACAATATGTTAGCAGCCCCGTGAGGGTTAGAACTCACAGCCCCCGGCCTCTGGGAGAGGCTCAGACAGCCTGGACTTCGCCCGGCCTGGCAGGGGGCGAGGAGGCTGATGGGCGCGCACAGCCCCTGCCCACCAGACCCTGAGCTCTGAGGAGACCCAGGAACATCGCAGGAGACCCACAGGCACGGGTTTTGCTGTCTTTGCCTAGTAATTTGGGAAGAAAAGTAACATTTACAGGGCACCCAGTGTAGGCCAGACACTGTACAGAGCCCCCGCGTGTCATTGGCCCCGTCCTACCTGAGAAGGGGGGCACACTGCTGCAGGTGAGGAAACGGACCTGATGGAGAAGCCACCGTTCATTGTCACCTACTGTGGACCGAGCAACTGGCTTTCGCCCTTGTCACTAACGCATTGCACAAGGCATCCAGGTAGCACTAGGTGCTATTAACTGTCGCATAGAGATGGGGAAACTGAGGCACACAGGGGCAAGTGACTGGCTCACAGGTGTGACCCTGGACAAGCTATGTTCTTCAGCAG
This sequence comes from Tadarida brasiliensis, assembly GCA_030848825.1. Lineage (NCBI taxonomy): Eukaryota > Metazoa > Chordata > Mammalia > Chiroptera > Molossidae > Tadarida > Tadarida brasiliensis. The sequence goes on along the minus strand of CM061270.1, from coordinate 61,485,951 downwards.
CCTCTCTGTCGCCCACCCCTCAAGTCTCCAGAGCCCCCCAGCTCCGACTTCCTCCAACCGCAGCGGGCAGGTGAGGCGAATGAGATCATGTCGGGAAAGACTGGGAATGCTGGAGGCAACAGCCCGGGTCGTCCCAGGGGAGGATGAAAGCCTCTGTCCTGGGCTCTGTGTCATCCCACGAGAAGCTCTCAGAAGAGCAGAAGCAGCAGGGTCACCTGGGGGCAGTGGCCTTGTGAGCGTCCCTTTAGGCCTCTGGGTGGCCTCCCGTCTCCTGCCTGGGGGTCTCTCCAGGGAGGACGGTGCTTCCTGGGACTGAGGGCCGAGAGTGGACTCCCCACGAGCATAGGGCAGGGAGGGTTAGAGGCCAGGGCAACTACTGCCTCTGTCCTGGCCCCGTTTTCCAAAGGGGTCACCTAGGAGGCCTCTGATGTCCCTTCAGCTCTGACAGTCCCCAATACCCCAACACCCTGACTCAGAGCCACGCTCCCCAGACTCCTGTCTGCTTTTAATGACTGCCCCTGCATGAGCTCCAAGAATTCGTTGGAAAGCAGATTCATCCCAATGACAGCGACAGGATCTTTGGGGCTGAGCAGGGCTACGCGGCGGGAGACCTGGCCCCTGCCCCGCCCCTCACGGACATGCTCTGCGTCTGGACCAGGGCCTTCCTTCTCTGCGCCTCGGCTCCTGCTGACAAAGGCAGCAGTGGACATACCAATGGAGTAACTCCGGAGGGGCTTTCAAAGCCCAAGGAAAGAAATGCAGGGGGTGGTGGCAGGACCAGCTCCTGCTGGCCCTGGGGACTCTGCACTCCCAGGGTAGAGCAGTGGCCGGGGTAGGGGCAGGGGAGGGAGGGAGAGGAGGCGGAGGGATCTTTGGGGGGAAATGCTCAAAGCTCCATTAGTGGTTTTGCTCACACCTTGATCCTGATAGAAAGGCTGTCTAATATTTCCATAGCCTTTTACCTAAGTTGGCAGAATGCTCTCTCCTATGCTATCTCTTCGAATGCCCTCCGCACCTGTGGCAGAGGTAGATAGCACTCCCATTTGCAGATGAGAAAACTGAGGCTCCGAAAGATGAAATACTTGGCTCAAGGACACTTAGGTAGTAAGGGGCAGACCCAAGGCTCCAACCCAGGTTTCTCTCTGGGACACGCTTCTTTGGAAAGTTCCCTGGAACCAGAGCAAGGCAGGTCGGGGCTAGGGGTTGAGGGCCTGTTCCCAGGGTCCACTCTCTGGCCCTTTCCTCCTTCCGAGGCCCCTTGTGGGGGCCTGGCGCTTCGGGTGGAGTTTTGGATGGTGAGTCCAGGGTGTGGCCAGTGGGTGGGAGGTGCTGGAGGCTGCTGCTGGCTGGGCAGGGTGGGGCAGGGCGGGCACCGGGAACAGTGTGACCTGGACAGCCTGACCTCCGATAATTGAGCGAGACACGCAGCCGTGGTGGCGGCAGGGAGGCCCCTCGGAGCCTGGGGGCTGCCTGGCAGAGTCGGGGGGCCTCCGAGCCTCCTGCCCTGCTGGCTGCCCTTTGGCCACTGCTGGGCAGCTTCCAGGAGGCGACGTTCTCCTCCCTCCCAGCCGATCCCCAGAGCCTGCTCAGACCTGTCTCCTCACAAAGCACAGTAGCAACTCCCTGGGGCAGAAAGTGTCTCTTCTGAAAGCAAGACAAGAGTTTAATTAAGCCCTAAAAGTGCACAGTTGAGCCTGAAATTAGGGTGGTGAAGGGAGGGGGAGAAGGCAGTCGAGGACAGGGGGCTTCAGCCCAGCCCGGCCCCAGCTGGGCGGAACAGCCCTCCAGCAAACATCTGCAGGGCCCGAGGGCTCGGTTACAAAACCTTTCTGACCTAGACAGGGGAGCGTGCCATGTTCCCTCCCCCTGAACCGGTGCTGTGGGTGGGTATCAGGGTCCACGGAGGATTTGGAGAGTGGAAAGAGGGAACCAGGAAGTCGGGACAGGCCACCTCTGAGACTGTCCAGAGTCACTCTGCACCCCAAGGGGGAGGGCAGCAGCCGGCTCTGACGTGCTGCCGGTCCAAACGGCTGCGGGCATTGGGGCAGTCAGCAGCTGTAAGGGGATACCGACTTCAGCCCCCGTCTCTCCTGTCCCCAGGTCTCCCCAGGTTGCTACTGAGAGTCAAACCACAGCCTCTGCCTTCACCTGGCAATCGAGCCTCCTTTGCCCTGCAACTTGGGTTTGCTCTGACTTTGCCAGGGACTAAGGCGAGGAGAGCCGGCAGGCGGGCGTGTTATCGCTTGTCTCGGGGCAGAGAGGCTGTTGCGACAGAGCCCGAGTGCGTGTAAAAGTGCACGCGTGTATCTTTAGGGAACAGGCTGGCCCGGCCCACTGAGGGCCAGAAGCTGCTGTGAGTTCTTTGACTTTAAGGGACAATCTGCTACAGAGGTCGAAGTGGGTGCCTTTGCTGGGCCATCGGAAGCACAGCCAGGGCACTAAACGGACTCCATTTGCTCGTCCGCACTTAGGTCTTATACCTGCTGGCTCCCCCTTCCTGGCACAGATGGGAAATCCTGGCACAGCTCTCCCCGAACTGAACCAAAGGCGTCACCGAGGTGTGAGGACCGGTCGGCAGAGGGTCAGGAGAGGCCCCTCGGCCATCTGATCTCCCCTCCACAGCATCCACACCTCTGCCAGTTTCCTGTGGCTGCCGACACCGGTGCCCACCACCCTGGCGGCCTGAGACAGCAGGAATGTGCTATTTCACAGCTCGGAGGCCCGCAGTCCAGAGTCAAGGTGTGTGTGGGCTGCCTCCCCCGGTTTCCGGTGGCTGTGGCATTCCTGAGCTGCGTCACTCATCTCTGCCTCTGCCTTCGCGTGGCCTCCTCCTCTGTGGGTCCGGTCTGCTCTGCCTCCTCCTATGAGGACACCCAGATAGCCCTGGAGGACCTCATGTTGAGATATCTAACTTCACTACATCTGCAAAGACCCTTTTTCCAAGTGAGGTCACCGTCACAGGTTCCGGGGGATTTGCAGGTTGACGTCTCTTTTTCAGCCCCGCCATTCATCCGCCTAGGCCGCCCAGTGGTCGGTCTGCTGTGGCCTGGACACCTCCAGTGGTGGGAAGCCCACTACCTCATGAGTTGGCTCAGTTCACGTCCAGACAGGTCTAATTATTTTAAAAGTTCTTACTTGGGTGGAGTTGGAATTCTACTCTGAAGGAACCTCTACCCCCTGGCTCTAGTTCTGGCCTACAGAGCACATAAAAGACACCTAAACAAATCAACTCTCTTCCCACCACCCTCTGCCCTCGATGATAAGACCAGAAAAAGGATGAGCCAGCTTAGTCCTGATAGCAGGACGGTGCACAGATCCTGGGATCGGGAGACCTTGACTCTCTGGTGGCTCTGTCCCTAGAAACTAGTGCCTCAGTTTCCCTACCAGCATGCCAGAGGGCTGGCTGAATCGCTGTTTCCATGGGCTGCTTTTGGGAAATGCATCCTGAATATTCACAGTTTGCATGGCATCTGAAATGTTCTGAGAAGTCCTGAGTCAAGAGACCTCCTCAAGTCATATTTTCCAAACAATGAAAACACCGTCCTTTCACAGACTACCCCCCCCCCTCCCGCGCCCCGAACTTCTGTGCTGCACTGGGAACCAGGACCTCTGTGATGGCTGGGGAGCTTTTCCAGCTTTCCCGATCTGTTGAGGTCAAACCAAACAGGAGAGTTCAGTCTCGGTTCCCTGACCCAGTTGTTGCTAAGTGATTTGCTGGAGGTAACAAATGATCCATTTACAGGATGAGAGTCAAAAATCTGGAAAATGAGAAGCCCCCTCCTCCCCAGCCGCAGACAGCCTGGGGCGTGGCTGTGGGCTATGGCCTCCTCCCAGGGGCCTGGGCCTCTCTGGCCCCTGCCTGGCACTGCAGAGACGAGCCTGCTGGAGGGAGGCAGGGCAGGAAGGAGCAAGTCTGCTGCTCGGCCCTGCAGTGCCCACTGGGACCCAGACCTCACCTTGACCTCCGCCTCCACCTGCTCAGCCCTCCTGCCTTAGGTAACACCCCCTCTGATACCCCCTCTGAACCTGGCTCTTTCTCAAGGTTTTGCTGACGGTTCCAACGAAATCTCCTCCCTTGGCAGGGGGAAAGTCTCACCGAAGTCGGATCGTATGAAATGGGAGCAAGAACACCTGGACCTGCCAAGACAGAACCTTGCTGGAGGGAGAAGGCTGGATTCCGAAGGGTGTGCCTCAAGGGGAGAGCCTGCGGATGGGTCGGGGGTGGGGGCCTCCACCCGGGGCCCAGAAAAAGGCTCACACCTTGAAATGAACATTAAATGAGGATGGAGGGAACTGAAGAGGCCAAGTTTACTGCCCTGCCCCCAAGTGCGATTACTCATGGGCGACTATCTCCTCCTGTCCTTAAGACCCCAGGTTCATCTGCAGTTCAGGCTCCAGGCTGTTTATCAGCGAGTGCCTGTGTATCAGGCCTGAGCTAGCTGCTTTCACACTATTTAATCCTCACACACTCTAAAATTGTACAGGTGAGCACCCTGAACCTCAGGGAGGTTAAGCATCTTGCCGAAGTCCAGAAGCAAAGCAAGCAGCGCTGTGTGGCTCCTAGTCCCGCCCCACAGCCCCCGGTTCCTGAGATGCGGGCAGTTCGCCCCTGACGTCTGGCCCGAGTCTCATCCCCTCGCTTGAGCTGGACCTGAAGGCAGGACCGTGTAAGGAGGTTGGATCAGCTGCCCACCCAGCCTCCAGAGACATCGCCAGTCCTCTAGTGCAGGTAGCAGCCTTCCAGTTATTGGGGTGGGGAATGTTTGCCTTCTGTTCATGAAAAGAAATAGATGTGATAATAAATAAATGCCCAACCCAGTGCAGTAATCAGTGTCCCTAACAATGGGGCTGTGTTTGCTCTCGGCTGTGGGTTATGTTCATTGGCTGTAGTCACTGCTCAGGAGCCCCTGGGCACGTCATCCAGGGTGGGGCCCCAGGCACACTGACAGGGGGAAAGGCAGGCCTCCCCGCCTAAGCTCCCAGAATTCACCCAGGAAGTGAGGTTCTTACAGACCTGCCTCGGGGTGCCCCAGACCAGAGTGAGGTAACCTGCCAGACTCGGGGGTTCACGGGGCCATGGAAATGCTGCCCTGTACTTGGCATCAGGAAACTCGAGTCTGGTCCAGCTCCGCCTCTGCACCACGGTGGACCCAAGGCAAGCCTGTTTCCCTCTCTGAACCTCAGTTTCCACATCTGTGTAATGGGGGTTGAAACACATGATCTCTCATGTTCCTTCCAGCTCTGACAAGACAGGACCCTGTAGCCAGGGCTCTTCACGAGCTGCTTTATGCTCTGAGCACATGGGCCCCTCACAGTGGGTGGCGGATCGCAGAGCCCCGAGAACCCAAGCCCTTCCTCGGGAGGTGGCTGGGTGTCCATTCCTGCCTCAGCTTCCCGAACCCTTTCCTTCCTTCCCACTTTCTCCAGCTCTCATGCATATGGAATTTCCCAGTTTGTGAGACATTTTCTGAAACATTATCCCATTTGAGCCTCATCACAACCCTGAGACAGGCAAGGAGAGAGCTCAGTGCATTCAGCATGAGCCATAGGCCAGCCCCTCCCCATGCCATTTCAGGAACCTTCCCCATAGCTACAGAAATCCTTTGGGAACAGGGCAGAGTATACATAAATAGGCGATGCATGGATATTTAGATATGTGCACACATGCACAGTCCTCCCCATGGCCTCACGAGGGAGGAACATGAGGCTCTGTAATGGCCCAGGGTCCCTTGGCTCTCGGGCAGCAGAACCAGGATTGGACCTAGGCCTCTCTGACCCAACTCCATGGCCCTTTCTGTGCATTGAGCTGTGCCCAAATCAGCATTCTTCACTTCTCTTTGCAAATGAATGAAGTGTACAGAGATGAGGTGACTTGGTCAAGATTTTGCAGCTCTGAGTGGCAGACCCAGGAATCAAACCCCATCTTTTGTCTACAAACTTAGGGCTATTTCTGGAAACATCACAGCTGCCACAAAAGACAAGTGGAGTCCCTCCCTCCCTCCCTCCCTCCCTCCCTCCCTCCCTCCTTCCTTCCTTCCTTCCTTCCTTCCTTCCTTCCTTCCTTCCTTCCTTCCTTCCTTCCTTTCCTCTAGGAACATCCTCTAGCCCCTAAGAGCTTTTGGGTCCCAGGCAGGAATCGCATGGTATGCTCACTTGTGCAGGGAACTGAGCCACAATCCCAGGCTCTGTGTCTGTAAAGGCATAGGGGTGGGTGGGTGGGTGTGTGCAAGTCCCGGGTGCCCAGTGACCCACAGAAGCTGATCCAGGTGCCAGGGCGGGGACACCCAGGGGGTGCTCAGTTGGGATACTGCCAGCACCTAGCCCCATTCTGGATGTCTTCTCCTTGGGGTGTCTGGCTGAGCCTGAGCGGGTCTGCCCTTCCCATCTGAGCACACTCTAGTCAGCTGGAGTGCTGGGAACGCCCAGGTGCGAGCATTGAACTTGGACTCTTCCATCCCTGGCCCACCGAGGTCCCTCCCTACCTCTCTGCTCGAGTCTCCATGCTGGGCTCTTCCTGCTCCCTCCCATCCTCTACTCTGCCATCAGGGCAATCAACTTAAAGCTAGATTTTCAAATCCAGACTGCAGCCCATTATATATGTCCCTGGAGTCATGGGAAAAACCCCTCGCCCCGAGGATAGCATTCAAAACCATTTGGAAAACTCAGCCTTATATGCAGAGTTCAGATCATGTCTTCTCTCTCTTCTCAAGAAATGATCAGTGGAGGAGTCACATTTACTTTAGATTGCTCTCCCTCTCACGTATGTATCACAATTCAGATCTCCCTCCCTCCCATAAACACACACACATGTATACAGACACATACAGACATATGTATATATGTGTATGTACAAATATTTGAGCATATGTACACATACACAGGTATGTGTGTGAAAAAATACAATTTCTTCCCCTTGCCGAAATATTTTAAAACAAAACTCAAACATTATATCATTTCATCGCTATGTTTTTCAGCATGCATCTAAAAATATGAATATTATATAAGCACTATGAATGCATTATCCCTCCTAGCAAAATTCCTGGGCATCATCTACTGTCCAGTCCATATTAAAAATTCCCAAATTGTGTATTTATAAAATCAATTCACAGGCACAGGTAAAGCTCTGACCCCTCACTGTTCCTGCGTCCTTTTCTCACTCAAGTTGGTATGTATTAGCACTGCCTTTGGAAGGAAATCCAGCCCCTCCAAGGTCAGCCCCAGGGATCTCCATGTCTGGAGCCAAACTCACAGAATTGTCTGGGTCAGATTCCGACTCCCATCTGGTTTCTGAACCCTCTTTACGATGCCCACCAAGTCACAGCCTCCTTTTGAACATCTCCCCCAAACTTTCCATGATCTTTTCAGGCAGTAATTGTTGCCTTCCTCGAGCTGAGGTCAACTCTACCTCCCTCAGCAACAGCATCCACACTCAGCCTGTCCTTTGGGGCCAGACCACATGAGCCTCACTCTTTTTCCACAGGGAATGCCTCCAGCGATTTGGAGATCGCTCAGAACCACCCCTCCTCACCTCCCACCCACCCAGACTATGAATCTGAGACCAGGCCCCTGCTCTCAGTCCATCCCACGGACTTATTGTTGCTCCTGCATTTGCATGCTTTTCCTGAACCTGGACCCTTCCTAATGCTGTCTGCTCTGACCCCCTCCCCCACCTGTGAGCATCCCATCAGACTCCCAAGGCTGATGTCACTGCCACCACATTTACAAGGTCTTTTCTGATGCGTCTGTCTGGTATGGTGTCACCTTCTGCATTGACCAGAGAACCCTGGTAGCTGCCTCGTGGCATTTATTGTATGAAAATTTATTCGAGAATCTTTCTCATCCTTCACCAGATTCCAAATTCTTTAATCGAGCAAATGGGAAGTGCTAACAGTAGGTGTTCTTTATGTGCTCAGTGGCGCATTAGTCAAGACCCTTTTAGCTGCAGGTGACTGATTCCCAACTCAAACTGGCTTAAAAAGAACAGGGGATGTCTTGCCACATAATGGACGGTTCAGGAGCACAACCACGTTAGGCTCCGTGGGGCTCAGGTGATCAAGCAATGTGCTCAGAAACTTCTTCTCCATCGCTGGGCCCTGGCTCCTTCTGGGTTAGCTTTCTTCCTTATAGCCTCTCCCCAAATAGTAGGAAAGAGGTAGTCTCTCATTTCAAAAGAGAGTGCTTCTTTCCCAAGGCTTTTGGCCACAGCCTTAGGTCTCACTCTCAAAGGCCAGTCTTGGGCCATCTGTACCATCCTGAACCAATCAGTCACAGCAGCCAGGGAGGTGGGGTGTCCTGTCTGGCCAGCACTGGATCATGTGTCCTTGTGTCCACCCCTCGACCTCAAGAGTAGGGTCAACCCAAGGCACATGGAATGGGAAAGTGGAGGTTCCCCAAAACAAAATCAGCTGCTCTTGCCAGAAGGAGGGGGAATGGGTGATGGGCCAGCCAAAAGACAGAGATTCAGCAGAGAAAAAAAGCAAAAGGCTGGGCAAGTGGGAGTCAGGAGACCTGGGTACTCCTTGTTCTGCATGCAAGGTTGGTGTGACCCTGAGCCCATGACTCACCACTTGAATCTCAGTTTCTTTATCTGGAAAATAGGGCCACTCATGGGAGCCCTGGCTACTGCATGGGCTATCGGGAGGGTCAGATGAACCCCTGTGCAGGTGATGTGCCTGTGTGTGCAGACATGGTGTGTGATGGCTCAACATCATACTAAACATCATACTGAAAGGAAGATCTGTTAACACCTTTTGTATCAAGAGTCTGGGGGCCTGAGTGCACACGTTCAAATCCCAGCTCTGTTTCTTTCGCTGTGCTACCTTGGGTGAGTTTACCCCTCTTGACTTGTGTTCCTCATCTGCTGAGTGGGGGTAATAATTGTAACTACCTCATAAAGCTGTTGTGAAGATTAACTGAGTTAATGTGTGTGACTCAATTAAAACACTGGTGCAAAGGAAGCCCTGTAAAAGGGTTTTATAGGTGTCCCCATTGTTAATTGCTTCATGCCCCCACTATTTTGTATGTTACTATTTTATTCTCAGCAAGATTGTAAACGCCTGAGGGCAGGGCCCGTTCCGGCTTCAGGCTTCTCGTATGCTCTCTCTTCCTCAGTGAGTGCGTGGGAAAATCCTGGGGCAAGGCTGGTGGATGGCTGTCACGGCCTGGCAGGGTCCTGCTGGGACCAGGTTAGAAGTGGATGGAGCCTGCCTGGAGCCTCTGACCTGGACATGGAGCAGGAGGGGGAAGCCCCTCTGGGGGCCTGAGCAGCCCTTCCCTCTAGACTTTCAGATCCTCAGAAAAGGAGGGTGAGACAGATGTTTCCAAGTGGGACTTGAAGATGGCTGGCAGGAGCCCCATCCTGAATGGAGGATGGTGAGGAAAGTTTCCTCCTATAGGACTTCTGTGCCTCCCTTGCCCTATGACAGGCCCCAGGCTGAGTCCATCCTCTTGGTGGCAGATGAGGAAGCAGAGTTCTGGAGATGTCAAAAGACTTTGCTCAGGTCACACAGCCAGCCATGGCAGGGCTATCCGTGGACCTCTGTTTCCCACCTCGAAGACCAACCCGGAGCTGCCAGTCTTTGAACAGATCTTAAACCCGGAGGGGAGCAAGGGAGGGTGCCCTGTTTCTCCTCTCTGGACCCGACAAGCATTCCTACCAGGGGTAACTTCTGTTCTGACTCATAAAAATATTTCTGAATAATAGCACTAGTCACTTTATCTCTGGAATATATCCAGCTTAAAAAAAAAAAAAACAAAAAAACTGGGAAGTACCCTGTTCCTGCCCGAGTCTTTCTAGGGCAGGGACTACTCAGAGTCCGCAGGGCTGTAAGCCAGTGGCCAGAAAGGCCTCATTTGCATACGCTTTCTGAGAAGTCCTGCACACACTTCAATATAATTCTGAATGTGGTCTAAGAGAACGAGATGGTTTCGTTGTTGTTTGCTTATTGTTTTTTTAATTGAAGGTATTACACAGTAAATAAAGTGCCCTCATCTTAGGGTTGAGCGTGATGAACTTTTTACATACATACAGGTGTAACCACCAGCCAGATGCAGACATGTAGGTTGTTTTTTTATTCCTCACCCGAGGAAACTTTTCTATTTATCATCAGATAGAGTGGGAGGGAGGAAGACAGAGAGACAGAGAGAAACATCAACGTGATAGAGCCACACCAACTGGTTGCCTTCCGCTCGACCCAACCGGGCCGGGGATGAACCGCAACCAAAGTATGTGCCCTTGGCCGGAATCGAACCCACGACTCATTGGTCTGTGGGCCGATGCTCTAACCGCTGAGCCAAACCAGCCAGGGCCAGACATTTAGTTTTAATATTACTATTGCAACTGCCTCTAGAGCAATAGTATCTTGACTCCCCTGTTTTCATTCCTTCTCACGGGTGTATATCCCATACATGAAATGGGAATCATGGAGGACAAAGGTACAAGTCACGTCTCAGAATACTTAAGCTGGGAGGGTCCCCCGTGAAATTTTAAAGGAGGCTGAGCACAGCCACAGAGGAGGGAGTGAGCATTGCTTATTCACCCAGCTGTTTTCTCCAGATGCTCATCTCTTTTGATCAGTGGTTCCCAGCCTTTTTTCCTGCCCCCCATACCTGAGGGATATAACCCATCACCTCCGGATTAGTGGCTCAGTGGCTCAGTGCTGTTTAAAGGGAAAGGAGGTGCAGTTTGGGAAAGCCGTGCAGGTTATTTTGATGTTCACCCCCCCACTCGGGATGAGGTGTAAGACTCACTGATTGACCATATTTCTCCAGTCCTGAAATGCCACCCGTGAAAACACACACTTGTATTGGGGTTTAATAGCATCTACACTGGTTTTGCCCATCTGCTGAGTGTGTGCCTTTACCACCCCCACCAGATCCACTGTCCACATCCTTCCTTGCCCTTCTCTGTGCCCTGAGATGGGGGAGGGGATGGGTGAGAGGGGCCTGGTATCCCTTCCCCCAGCCCTCAGCACTCCCTCTGGCAGTGGTTGCTTCTTTCCCTCCTGCTGCACAGCCCTCTTCCACGGCCCCAGTGCACACTCAGCTCTGATACCACGATTTCCTCCCCCTTTCAACCCTAGGGATGGTCATAGTTTCCAGCTGCTACCGGGCTCGTGGTGTCACAAGATCCTTGTGTTGTCGTAGTCCTGTCCACACCTCTATATGGAGATTCTCCATCAAAGCCTCTCCCTTTGAACCACTGGGTCAAAGTCTGTTTCCTGATGGACTCCTGACCGATTCAGAGATTTTTGGACAAACAGAAACACTTCCATATTAAATAGTCATTGATTATAAGGTGCCCTGGCTTTCAGAAATGTTTAAACATCATCAAAATGTATGGCTTACTACAGAGAAATGATGGCAGATTCGCTCAGATGTGGTGGGTAGAGGACTGTTTATCATAAAGGGTTTGCTTCTAACCTGCCAGGCTGGGAGCATGGGTAACTGGCAGAGCACTGGGTGTAAGGTCAGGTGCAATGGGTCTGAGTGCAGGCTTTGCCACCCACAGGCCACTCTGTTCCTCGGCCTCCTCTTTGGCAATCCAGAGTCATCCTAAATGCCATCACATCCTGGCCAGGGTGTTGTGAGGATGAGACCAGATATGTGAAAGGGCTTCATGAACTGTCCAGCTGTCAGATATGTGGGTCAGTGCAGTCCAGAGGCGGCAGCCATTCTGGGATTTAAGTCAGGAGCCAAACATTGGGCTGGAGGGACAAAGGAGAAAACTGGCAAATGCAGAGACAAAAATGAGAACACAGCCCTGGCCGGTTTGGCTCAGCAGTTAGAGCGTGGGCCCCATGGACCAAAGGGTCCGTGGGTTTGATTCCCTGTCAAGGGCACTTACCTTGACAGGTTCGATCCCGGGGCCCTAGTGGGGTTGTTCAGGAGGCAACCCAATCAATGTGTCTCTCTCACATCGATGTTTCTCTCTTTCTCTTTCCCTCTCTCTCTCCCCCTCCCTCCCTCTCTCCTTCCCTCCCACTCTCTAAAAAATCAATGGAAAAATATCCTCAGGTGAGGATTAACCAAAACAAACAAACAAAAATGAGAACACAACCCAAACTACACTTTTCTCCCCACCCCTTCCCTCACTTGATGTGACCTTTCCATAGGTTGAATGATAGTGCCAGGGTGTTTATTCAGCAGAGAATTAAGGAGCACCTCTAAGTATAAGACACAACCATGTACCAGATGAAGTCCATGCTTTCTGGAGACCAGTAAGAGAAACAAAGACATTCCAGTAGGAGGCGGGTCATACAGTGTTCTGGGTAAAAGGAAGAGTCTGGTGTCAGAGAGGCCTAGCTGCACTTCCAACTGGATCACTAGCCCACTAACCAGTTCCCCTGGACAATTTCCTTAATCTCACTTTCTTGATCTTCGACCAAGGAATAATACCCACCTCAAAGGTTTGTTGGGAGGACTGCATGAGACAATCCCTGTAAAGTGCTCAGCCTGGTGCCTGACTCTTGGTAAGTGCTCAATAAAGGCTGGTCTCTGTTCCTCTTAGTATGTTATTCCAGGGAGCTAGAGGACCCTTTCTAACTGGGTGATCCTGGAATCATTCCCCACGGATGGAGCAGTGAACTGGGCTTGGAGGCTGAACTCGCGGTTTGGCAGACACAGTTCAGCCGAGGCACTGGTTGGACCGGCGGGTCAGTCCTCGCAACGCTGGGGAGCAGCTCTGTGTGTCTGGCGCTCTGAGGACTGAAAGGTGAAGGCAGGCAGCGGAAGGCGGCACAAGTTCTGGAGCAGGGGAAGGCCGGGATCAAAGCGCTCCCAGGCAGAGGCAGGCCGGGGCGCAACAAGGCTAGCGACTTGCATCAGCACAGATTCCGTGATGCTCTGCAGACATCTCGGGGCTGCTGGGCTTTACGGGAACCCACAAGAAAGGAAAAGGCCGGGGACCCGGCAGGGCGGGGGCGGGCGAGGGCGCGACGGTGCGCTCTCCCGCCCGCGCGCTCCCGGCGGCGCCTGCCGGGGCTTGGGCGCGCCCAAGACGGCGGAGGCCGCTGCCGCTCCGGCTCCCCTTTCCCCTCCTTCTTTCCCCCGCATTACTGGAAAGACTGTGTGGGAGAGACCCAGAAGCACCCGGATTTTCGAGCGAGGGGTCAGGGAGGGCCAGGCAGCCTCTGCTGCTCAAAGAAAACCAAAAGTGCATCTTGTTCTCCCCTCTTCGACAGGCAGCAGCTCTATGGAGAGCCCTGGACACCGGGATCGCGCCTCCCTTTGCGACTCCCTCCCCCAAGACTTCGTTAAGGCAGCCCGAGTCCCGTGAGGCGGAGGAAAGGACCGAAAGGCGAATGAGAAAGTGTCTCGATTTATTCTGCTCTCTCCCACATGGTCCCCACCCCCAGTTTTCTGGGTTTTGCCGCTGCCGCTGGGGAAAGGGCTGATTGGTTTTGCGTCAAACGACTGCATTTACTCAGTCCTGCTGCGAGAGGCACGTAAACACCCTGGCAGGCAGGACTCAGGGATTTTAAACACACACACACCCACCCTTAACCCCCCGCGGCCAACGTGAGTACCCGCCTGCCCCACACCCCTGGACCGGGCCACGGAGTTGGGGACTCCGCCCAGCGGGCGGTGGCGGAGGTTCGAGGAGTCTGGCTAGCCTCCCCTCGCCTGGCCACGCGCGTCCTTGGGGATGGAGCTTAGGACAGAATGTGTTTTATAACTGTAAACAATGACCCCGAGTATTGTTTGGGATTACCGTATCTTGGGGCCATTGGGGCGGCCAGATGCCGCCAGCCGTCCCGGAAACGCCAGCGCTTTATATAGAGCCCCGGGAAAGCTTTGAGTTCCCGGCTCTATTTTCTTTCCTAGCAACACCCCCACTTTACAGATAAGGAAACTGTGATGTGTTAAGAGTGCACAACGCATCACAGTCTTCACGCATCTTCCCTTTGGGTTCTCACAAGGATCCTTTGGGGGTATAAATGGCGCCACTTATGAGTTGGGTAAACTGAGGCTAAGGCAGACTGTGGACCAGAATTCAAGTTTCTTGACTCAGTACAGTGCTCCACCGCATCACCTCCGCAGAAAGATTTAAGTTCCGGAGCTAACAAGGGCCTTCGAAGGTTACCTGTCCCAACCCCTTCATTTTATATAGGAAGAAACTGAGGCCCAGAGAGGTTAAGGGACTCACCTAAAGTCTCATAGCTCGTAAATAGCATAGCCTGGCATTGGTACTTTAAGGCCTGTGCTCTTTACCCGGTATCTCGCCCCGCCCCAGCTCAGTGAGGCTGGAACACCTAGGAGTCCGAACTACTTGCTCCTTGAACTTCGCTCCAAAACAGCTGAAGACAATGTTGGGCCACACCCTCTCCCGGGCTTCCCTCCTTCCCCGTTTTTTGTTTTGTTTTTAAATTCCTAACAGTCTGGAGTTTGCTTTTAATGCCCGATTGCTCCTATTGGATGCGTTCTAATCGCCCCGCAAGGAGGGCGGCCTGAACATCCTGACTTGGTTCATTTCGTCTTCAAAGCTACTTGCTAAGAAATTAATTGTACGGCCGGAAAAAAAGGAGAGGGGGAGCGGGAGAGGGAAGAGAGAAGAGAGAGAGAGAGAGACGGGGGGGAGGGGGCGGAAGGGCAGCAGTGGACAGCCCGTCACTGAGGGAAAAATTAGCAGGCCAGCCCCGCCCGGCGGCGCCACGCCGCGCCTCGCCATGGGCCGGCCGCAGGGCGGCGCGGTACCCTGCGTGCCCAGGGCGCCCGCTGCACCCGGCGGCGCCGCAGAGGGCGCCGACGACCACGCGCGGCCGCGCCCTCCCTGCGAGCGGCTGTGCGCGCCCGGCTCTCCGCCTGGCGGTGGCGCCGCACTGAACCGTCCGTCTCGCTCTTCGGGATTGTGATTATTCTCTAAAACCCGGCGCCGAGGCCCGCGCGGCAGCTCTCGGGGGCCACGCCCCGCGCCCCTTCGCAGGGCGGGGCGGGGTGGGGGGGCTTGTGGCGCGCTCCGGAGCCAGCGAGGGAATCCCTCTCCTTCCACGTCACCCGAAAGCAAGGGAACCCGCACTCGCGTCCTCTAACGCAAATGACCATCTTTGGCAAACTGCGCCAATGGAACAGACCAAGGGCGCTGGGCCCGGGGGGTGGGCGGGGGCTGGTCAGGGCCGGAGCTGCCTCTGCTCCCCCAGACCGCGCGAGCCGGCCTCTTCCACCCCCGCCACCACCTTCCTTCCTCGCGCGGGGTGTGCTGCTGGCGTCAGCGTGGCCCGGGGCACTGGCAGGGAGGGGAACGCTGCGCCCGCCCCCTCCCGTGCTTCTTCCTCCTCCTCCTCTCCTCCTACTCCTCCTCCTCCTTCTCCTGGGCCTCCTTCTCCCGCCTCCCCGCGCGCTCCTCCCTGCAAGGTGGAGTCTGAGGTTGACGTGAGTGAATCCACATGGTACAGGGGCTGGAGAATAAAGACTGTGGAGTTGAACTCGTGCCACTGTAGTGACTCATCTCGGGCAGAGCGCAGGGGCTCCGAGCGAGGCAGCGAGGCAGCGAGCAAGCGCGCGCGCTCGGCGGGGACAGAGAGAGCGAGCGAGCCGCGACGGGCGAGGCGGGCCGTGCAGGAGCGGGCGCCCGGGAAGGGGTGCAGGTCCGGCTCCCGAGCCGCGGCACAGGGAGCGGGGCCGCGTCCCTCTCAGCTTGAACCCCACGGGCTGCGGGACGGGCGCAGGCTGCCTTCTAGTCAAGTGTCCGAGCCGCTCCGAAACTCCGGCGGTGCGTCGGCCACAGGAAGTTTATTTTCAGCTTGTCTTCTAAAAGGAGGAAATAGAAGTTTCTCCAAGCGGGCAGCCTTTCTTTTCGCCTTTTTTTGCCCTGCCCGAAATCGGGGGTCCGCAGACCCGCAGGCGTGACTTGCCCGGCTCCCATTCTTTTTTAATTTCTAATTTTTGATTGAGCCGGCGGTCCCGGCTGGGCTCTGGCAGTGCGCGGGGGCGGGAGGGCGCGCGCAGGGGAGGGACCCAGGACGCGCCGACTTTTTAGAGGGAGGGACTGGGTGGACAACCGGTCCCGCGGCGCTTGTAGAGCAGGAAAGAAGTGCAGCGCTCGGCGCTCAGGGGCCACTGTTCCCGGGTGTCGCCGCCTCCCGGATCGTGCCCGCCGCCGTGGGGGAGAAGCCCGGGAGCAGAGACTAGAGCCCAGGCGCGGCCCGCAGGGAGCGAGCGCGCAGCAGCCGGTGCGCGGCCGCGGCGAGGGCGGGGAAAGAAAAACACCCTGTTTCCTCTCGGGCCCCCACCGCGGATCATGTACCAGGATTATCCCGGGAACTTTGACACCTCGTCCCGGGGCAGCAGCGGCTCTCCTGCGCACGCCGAGTCCTACTCCAGCGGCGGCGGCGGCCAGCAGGTAGGTGCGGGCCCCGGGTGCACCTGGCGGCGCTGGCGGACCCCCTGTCCTCCGCTCGCCGCCACTGCCCCTTTTGCTTTCTTTTCCCTTTCTTGGCTTGGCAAGAAAATTCCTATGGGCCACCATTGTAAGTGCTGGATTTTCGTCTTGTCCTGCCCATCCCCATCACTTCTCTCTTTTAAACACTGGAGCGAGGAGTGGACTTGAAAGGCAACAAAACCTTTCCTTCACACTACATCTCATCCAGACAAGCTACTTTAGTACCAAGCCTGTTACCTCCTCTCCCAGGAATCCCCTGTCCCCTTTCCCTCTCTCTCCTTGGACCAAAAAAAAAAAGGTCTTTGCACCCTCCTCTGTTCCCGAGGGAAATCCTTCTCCTCTTTCTCCACCAGTCTTAGTTAATTTCTGAAAGACGGGGACTCAGAAACATAGTTAGGCTCCTTCAAGTAATCCGGAGTGAGGGTAAGAATTGCTGCTCTGGGAATCAGGTGCGAAGGTCTGAAAGGAGGTGGTCAGCCTTGATTGGCTCCTGGTGGCCCCTGTGTGCCCTGTGCCCATCCATTTCCTGTTAGGGTCAGAGCAGGAGCCTGCACTGCCATCAGAAGGGGTGCTTTGAAGGTCTGGAGGTACCTGGCACAAGGACTCCTACAGAGAGAAGTGGGGGAAAGAGACTTCGTTTAGGCTCCTGGGTGGTTCTGGATGCAGAAAAACAACTTGTTTCTAAAGCAGCCGGACTGGTTTGCACTGGAGGGGTTGTGCCTGTGATATGTGTGTCTATAAATACCAGAAAGGTGCTGGTGGGGTGGTTGGTGCTGGTGGGGTGCCTGCAGCCGCCCCCCACCACTGCCCCCAGACTTGTGAGGGAGCTAGCTTAAAAGGCCACCACAACCTGAAGGCCCCTGGTCAGGACCTGCGGAGTCTCTAGATGAGTTGGCTGCAGGAAGAGTTGCTCTGGTAAGGTGGTTGCCTTGGCCCCTAGAAGCCAGCCAGCCAGGAGGGGCTGGGGTGGGCTTCCAGGGGGGGGGTGAACCCTGCCGGAGAATAAAATGGAAACATGGTTCCAAAGTGATTCCCCATACCTGCTGAGTCCCCAAAATGGCTTTTCTGTGTCTTCCCTTATCTCCCCAGGTGTCCCCATAAACATCTACTGTAGAGAGCCTAGTCTGTGCATGGAGGGTGCAGTCAGTGCACCCTTAATGATGAGCACTAAGGCAATGAGTTTAAAATCTTATCGTAAAAGTGTTTGATATTGTTTGCTTTCCAGCCCTGCCAATGGTTTGTATTGAATCCAAACATCATTAGGCAAGGGGTTGGAGTCAGTTATACCCATTCCCTCACTCTCCAATTCAACACATCCCCAAATGTCCCTCTCCTTCCCGAATCAGGAAGGGATCTTTTGATTTCTTGTCTGTTCTTTGGTTGCTGTTTCTGTGGCAGTCATCATTGAAATATGACAATCTTGCCGCTGCCTGGCTTTGCTCACACCCTGGGGCCTGGATGGGAAGTCAGACCGGACATCAGTGCCCCGATTGAATAATCTGTGTCACTAGGGCTTTGAGCCCAGGATGTAAGCGGAGGCAATTCCCTGTTTTGGAAGAAAATCAGACAGGAAACCAGTGCTAGGAAGAAGGAAGAGAACTCAGTCCAGCAGAGTGTAATGGGGCCTCATTACCGAAGCAAAAAGCAGCTGTTGGCTAATTCCTAGCATGCTGTAACACATGAGGATTTTGCAATTAGTAATAACTAGCGCATGGGGTTCTTGAATATACGCCTGCCCCTTGGCCCAGCAGCTTGAGTGAGGTGCCTTTCAAACCTGAGGGATTGGCAAGGTAATGCCCCTTTAGACAAGTTTCTCAGCCTGTCCACTCCTGTGGGGAGGGGGTGGGAGGGGGAGGGTTTTTCCATCATCTCTCTGCCTTTGAGCAAAGCTGTTCTGTGGTCCTAAGGACTGACTTTGAGAAGCTTTTGTTACTTAACAAGTCTGTGCTGTGACCCCACCCAATCTCAAGGTAACTTTATTACATACTAGAGAAAACCTATGATAGCTTTAATTCTCTCAATCTCCTTTACGGAGTGGACTGCTGGCAGTTAGAGATGGGTCGACCTCCTCGGTGACATCTCAGTGGACCGGTCACTGTAAACCAGTGTTCTCTGGTTTTCCCTTGGGCAAGTGAATATTATTTTTTCCTGATCTCTTTGTTTGTGGGGTCTAATATTCCTGATGTTTGTTGCTGTTTACTCAACCTGGAACTTTCCTCTCCTCTCAAGCTTCCTAAAGCTTGATCTTAACATGGTCATGAGTTCCAATGACTGGGGGTTGGGGGTGAGGGCAGAGATGATTTTTTGTTAAAACCTCTGTTCTTGTATATGGCAGGAACTTGAAGCATGAGAAATATTTCCTGTTCCAGTTATAGTTTTAATCTCGGAGGCTGGTCATTGGTGATTTTGTTTTGTCAGTAATCGGTGCACACACCTCCCCCTCCTGGCTTTTTCTTTGTGTTGTTGTTTTCTCTCTCTCCTGACTTTCCTAGGAAAACACCTCCCAGATATATGCCCTGCCTGGCTGCTCCACTATTACGGTTTCTGGGCCTGAGCATTACGCAATCCAGCCAGTTACACAAACATAGGTCATTTCATAACTTGTTTTCATCAGCTGGGCCCCCTTTTAATGAAAAAACAAAACAAAACAAAAACAAGACCCAGAACTTTTCCAGGGCTGCCATTTGTCTGTTCCTTAGATAACTTGTGAAAATAAATCGAGGGAGACAGTTCTTTTTTGGAATCAAGGAATACCAGATTACCTCTCGTCCTCAGCAACCACCCTTTCCCAAGAGACAGACAGACAGACTCACAAAATTTCCCGGAGTGAACTTTTGCCAACTGTACCAGGCTGGGACATTCCTCACATCAAAGAACTTTTACCAGAAATGACTGTGATTCCCAAGTCAGCCCTAATCGCACCTCTCTAGTGCCCCCTACAGGACATTCTTAGAAGAACCATCTGGGGAATGTATTTTTCCAGCTCCAGAGAGTTAACTTGGTGAGTTTTTGGAATTCTTAGGATTTTTTCTTTTTAGTTCAGGACAAATAAATGGCATACATGTAACAGCAGTTAGCTAGGAACTGCTTGACTTTGAGATGCAGTTAAAAAAAATTTTTTTTCTTTTGTTCTAAATAAAACCTGGTTGAAAAGCAGTGCTTTTGTTTCTTTCCCTATTTAGGGTGCTGGCACAATGTCTTCAAATTCCCAAGGCTTGTTTTCCTGATGTGTTTGTGTTAGGAGACTGGGAATTGTTTTGGTGGGGGCTGGTCTTCAGAATTGCTGGGCAGGTGGGAGGTCGATATTAAGGGTCTGGTGCCTTCTTTGTGTGCCTTGATCTCAGATGTCGTAGATTAGGATCAAACAAAATGTTATCCCAGGAATTTGTCTGTTCCGCTGATTCTTAAAGGTGGAAGTCCCCGTCACTTTTTCATCAAAGTGAGTGGGGTGAAACAGCAGTCATGTATTGTCTGAATGGCAGTCGGATTTTTCTTTCCAACCCCCTGAGTGCATTTCCATTCCTTTATTTCTGCCTGCCTTAGTATTAAGGTGAGTGTCAAGTTGGAGGCCTCGTCTTTTTTCATTTTTTATCTTAATACAAACACACCAGAACTTATACATCCAAATCACTATTGTCCCTTCGTAATTGCTCCTTGAGGAGACTAAATACTGATTTGAATGCTGGGGCTATTAGTCAGACTCAGAAAGGTTTTTACAACACCTCTCTTTTGGAATTGCCTTCAGCAAATTCTTTTGAAAATTCTTCCTGCTAACAAATCTTTGTCCTTTGAGGGTAAGTTTGATTTGGAAATTATCAAGAGGTTTGACATACAAGGAACCACGTCTGACATATAAGGTCTAGGTGGTCCGGTTGGATCCAAAGCAGAACGTGCCCCCAAGTCCTGTTGGTCTGGGTGTCAGGAGTGCGCCGGGGAGAGCAGTCGCCAGGACAGGGCACACCAAAGCAAGCACCTTTGCCATCCATACCTTAGGGTCTTTCCCCCTCTCTGTTAAACAGGAGTAAAAATACTGGTTTTGAGAATCCAGGAAGCTAACTCTCTGGTCTGTTTGTTGAAAGAAAGAAAGACTGCTTTGTGGATCTGTCTCATTCATGTGTATATAGTATCTTTTGGTGTCCACACCCTTTCAAAACGATGGCAGCTGCCCTGATGGAGGCAAATATATCTGTTCCAACCCCACTTCGGAACTCTATCCCTCTTCAACTCTCTGAGCTGAGCTGGAGGGAAGATATAAGTGTTCTCTTGCCCAGCACGGTCTCACCCTGTCACGTGGTGGAGACTTGGCCACGCTCACCCTGCTGTGGTTGTAGGGGAGATGACATGCCTTTCCCGCTGCGAAGATATGTCTGAGGGTTGGTGGGGGTACCAAAGGGGGTCCACAGAGTAGTGGAGAGGATTCCCTGTATTTTGGAGTAGGGTTTCTGGCCAAAGTGGCCCTGGAGGAAAGAAATGGGAACCTGAGGGAATAACTAGCAGCCGCTTCCTTGCTTTTTCTTTTTTCCCTGATTTTCTGCATCCTGGCAGATAGGTAAAAAGGGGTAGCGTGGTTCTTTCGATTGAACCTGGGAAAAAGAAGAAGCTGAGCGGAGGCAAGTTCCCCGCTATGGTGTTTTATGCTGTATGGTGTGGGGAAACCGTGAGTTATTAGCAACCATTTCCATTGTGGCATAGTGGCGTTGCTCAGATAGGAACGAAAGGTCAAAGTGATGTTCAGTGCTGATCTGTGGGGATTGGCTGAATCCCGTATAGAACTTTGGGGGACATCCCGAGTTCAATAAAAATACAGAACATGTGAGTCAAACTGGGCCTCACCAGGGGGCTTCAGGGGTGTATGTGGGAAACGTTTGCACTTACCCTCTCCTCTTCCCCTGAGCCAGACTCCGGGGATGCTGGAATTTTCCTTTCCCTGTGCTGGGAATCTAAAAAAAAGTGGGGTTCTTAGGAGGAAGAACCCAGTCCCTTCCCAGACATGCACAGTCACACCTGCCTGTGGAGACAGGTCACAGACATTCATGGGGTTCGTGGCTTGAGTCCTTGGTGGCTCAGTCAAAATCATTCTGATGGAGAAACGTCTGGCCAAGGGGACGGGCCAAGAGCACCAGCCCAGCTTCCATCTCAATGCCATTTCTGCCCAGCTCAGAAGCCGCTGGGATGAGCCCTGCCCCGTCCATGTCGCAGGAAATGGGAGCCCAGACCCCAGTTCTGAGCTCATTTCTGCATCCAAGGCTGTTGTGTAAAGTTCAGGAAGGTCATTTTCCCAAATCGGCAACTTCTGGGCTGCAGAGACCTCTCTGATCTGAAGCTGAGCGGCCTTAGGGGCCCTGTGTCCCGAGCTGTCTCTCGTAGGCAGGGGGAGGAGGACACGTCCTTACTGAGCAGCCCAGCGCCCTCCAATGCAGGGTGCTGCAGAGTAGAGGAGGTTCTGATCCCAAAGACCCACAGTGAGGCCTTGCTGTAAGGGTTCAAGCTTCAGCTTCAGAGCCTGGAGATCGGAGCTGATGCACGGGCCCCTCCGCCCTGACGCCCTGGGGTAGAGGAATACGTCAGGTCTGACTTTTTGCTTTCGTGTTTCCTCTCTTTGTTCTTCTCCCCAAACCTGAGCACAGGCGATGAAAATGACCCTCCAGAACAGGAGGCACCAAACTATGGCCCGAGTGTTTTTATAAATAAGGTTTAATGGAACCCAGGCCCGCCTGCTTGTTTACACATTGTCTGTGGCCGCTTCCACGCTACAATGGCAGGCTTGAGTAGTTGCGACAGAGACGGTACGGCCCACAAAGCTAAAATATTTACTATCTGGCCTTTTACAGCAAAAGCTTGCCAAACTCTCCTCTGAGAGGTCAGCGGGGGCCAGTTTGCCCTTTTATGGGAATTCTTGCCCACCCAGAAATCATCAGGATGGCACAGTTAAATACAGCATTTGGAGGCTTTGCCTGGTTGGAATGCCACACGGCCATCCAGCATCTTTGATCCTGTCTCAGGAAGTGGAGCTTTCAGGGGGGCTGGAGAGCCCCAGAGGAGCCAAGTGAGGTCCTGGGTTACCTCCTCTGTCCCTCCACGCCCAGCACACGCCTGGTGCTGCAGCAGGGATCGACCTACCCTGTTACCCGCCACCGGGAAACCTTATCTTAGTTTCTGTTCAGTGTGAACCTGTTCTTAGAGAACCATGATTTATCCCTAGCGTGACGTTTGACTGATTCTTGGGTCTGTTGGCATAGAGCAGGGGTGGGGAACGTCTGACCCGTGGGCTGTGTCAGGTCTGCCGAATGCTTACCAGCTCACATCACACGCCTCACCAAATTAGCCCGATGAAATATAGCAGGTTCATTTCTAAGTTGATAATTTTGTGTGGCCCGGGAATGATGTGATAAATATCCAAATGGCCCTTGGCAGAATAAAGGTTCCCCACCCCCGGCATAGAGGAATGCCAGGCTGACTTCTGCAACCACAAACTCCTAGCCTCGCCTCTTCTCTCCTACCCAGTGTTGCTCCCGGAATAATATCTTCAGAGGTGAGACAAGACCCATCTGCCAGGTCTCACTTACGCTTGTGTGTGTCTCAGAAAGACTCCTCTTGGAGACAAAGCCTCCTTTATCAGAGCCCCAGTCCCCTCTGGGGATGGGACATTGTTTTCCTTGCCATTTAGAGCCAGAGTATTATGCGGATGGCTTCACCTCCCTCTCAAACAAGATGTACATGCATTTAGAGGCAGTCATTACCTACTGTCTTGCTTTTATTGCTGTCTTGTTTTGTCTAGACCAAGCCATTGCTGCAAGGAATCTGGCTGGGGGCCGGGAGCACGTTCTGTGGCCTGCGAGGGGCTGAGAGTCATCCACTGACTTGGTGTCCAAGCTTTGCTTCAGGCTCTTTGCTGGCTTCCCCTAGACTGAAATGGAGCTCTTTTGTTGGTTGGCATGAGGAGTGAATTTCTTGGGTGCTTTCCGGAAAGGAAAGCTGACAGTTCCCCTCAGAGGTGGAGGGTCACATTAACCCTGCACTGGATGCCTCAGGTGTCCTTCACCCTGAGCCTGGCTTGGGAGAGAAAGGGAGCAAAAACCTTGGGTGCTTCTGGGAGTGGGAGCTGGTTCTCCCGGAGCCCCCCCCGGAGCCCCCTGTGCAGAGCATAGACCGTGATGATGCTCAGCGATGTGATGGTGGCAGTGGGGTGATGATGCCCCCCCCCCCCATTTGCAGCAGCATTTCCCCTGGCTGCACGTTAGAGTCTCCTCAGGTGTCTTGTTTTTTTAATACCTTATCAGAACCCCATCCCAAACCAGTTATTTGAGAACTAATGGTGAGGCTGGCTCCAGCCTTGGTGTTTTGAAAAAGCTCCTCAGACTATTCTAATATGCAGCCAGGGTTGAGAGCCCCTGGTGTGTTTTTATAGCCTGTGATTATAAGTAGCTACTAATTTAATTCTCAGGACAGCGTAGTGAGTTTGGTGTTAGTATTCCCATCCACAGGCAGGGAAACCGAGTCCGCGGTGATTTGCCAAGGCCTCAAATCCAGGCCTCCTGACTCCAAGTGCAGTACTGACTCCCTGCCAGCGCCCCCCCACCCCACCCCCCAGGCCTGTCCAGCAGCCCCAGAGAAACCGCTGTCGGGGCCTTAGTGCTTCTGCACATGCTCTCAGGACTTCGCCTCCCCAAAGCCTAGCCTGGTTGTCTGTTTTCTTCTTGAAGATCATTTCCCAGTGGAAGCCTTCCTTGTTCACTGCACCCTACCCATCTATACACACACACACACACACACACACGCCCATACACACCTTCTTCTTTGCAGTCAGCTCCTGATAAAAAAGCCCAGTTGTCTTTGCCTTCTGAGGCGACACGAAATCCCTTGCACTGGGCTGCTGTCCTCACGGAATCCCAGAATCCATTGCACTGGCAGCGCCGCAGAATCCCAGAGTGTATTTTGCGGGGTAGCATTCCTCGTGGAATCTCAGAGTCCACTGTGCTAGACCATTCTCTTCGTTGGGTGCTTTTGGCCTGGGGTCCCGAGGCCGTCTGGGAGGTGAGGCAGCCATTCCGCCCCCTGGACTAGGGTCAGGCATCTGGAAGGGGGGTGAGCTCCCTCAGATCCAGACCTAGATGTCTTCACCAGGGTCAGAGAGTGGTGGTGGCAGCTGCCGTTGCTGCTGACACTTCTGACCCTAGTTGGTATGATTGGGCCAGAATGGGGAGGGTGCTGTAGCACCCATGCTAATGATAGCGGGGTTTCATTTGGGTCAGGCAGACCTGTGGGCCTCCTGGGTAGGAGGGAGGGTCTGTAGGGACCCTTGGCAGGGATGACCGGATGCTCCATCCAAGGACAGGGGGGCTGGATTTTGAGGAAGAAAGACGTAATGCTACAGAAGCTTGTGCAGCACCGTGTGTGAGAGCTCTGGCCTCCTTGTCAGGCTCACCTGGTTTTGAATCCTGACCCCACTGCTTATAAGCAGTGTAGCCGGGATAAGTTGATCTCTTTTACGCCTCAGTGTCTGCCTCTAAAATGGTGATAATGGTAGCTCTTGCCTGAGAGGGAGAATGAATGAGTAATCTTGGTAAAACACCACCATGATGCCTGTCATTTACTGAATGCTCAGTGCGTGTTAGTCATTATGTCACCACTGCCCACCAGGTTACGGAAGAAAGGATTTGCAGAATCTTTTTACGGAAACAGGAATCTTCTGAGGATGAGGGTTCATTAGGGGAGCTTTTCCCTGAAAGCTGGGGCTGGGGGCTCCCTCTCTCCCTCCATCTCTCACTTTCTAGGAGCTGCCCTGAAGAAAGGTCCACCCCAGCTGCCGGGGAGCACGGACCAGTTTAGCTCTTGTACTCTGTCATCATCTTATATTTTAAATAGAATGCTTCCTGCAGCATGGTCTGGGCATAAATAGAGAGGGGGAGAGAGAGAACTCCGAGCTAGCAGCACCCGAGTTTCCCACAGGCGCATCTGTGAACACAGGTAGATAGGCAGGCAGGTGGGTGGGTGGAGACACAGCATGTCTGTCCCAAGCAAGATGGGGGAAAGGACAAGGAGGACAAGGACAGCAAGGGGAAGTCTGGCAGCAAACGCTACTATTTTTCAGTCTCACAGACAGGAGGACACGTTCTCATGGACCTGACCTCACCCTGATGGGGTCACAGTCCCTTTCTGATCCTATTTGGAAAGGAACAAAAGCAGGCACACAAGCTTCCTAGTGATCTGTGTTGCTCCAGAGCTGGCGGTGTGCACATTTCCTCAAGGGGTCCTGAGTCAGTACCCTGGGGAATGATTGGCAGGTGACCCAGAGGCTCGGGAGGCTCAGGCCCTGCTGCAGATGTGGACATAGCCCAGAGGGATGCAGAGAGGGCCTGCTGAGTGTGAGCGACGGGACCTCATCTGTCCTAGAAGTCATTTGGGATAGGACCACATTCTCACTGAGCCACCTAGGGATGGAGTTCCCAGGACTTCATTCAGGGAGCCAGTCTGACACGGGGCCCCAGGAACAGTTAAGATTTCCCTGATTCTTAGATGTGCAGGACTTGTCCAAGGAAGCCCATCGGTGTCCTGACCGGTCGCCCAAGCACTGACCCTGCTCTCTGCTGGTTTTTGCCTCCTGTCTCTGCATGTCCTGTTCTGCTCAGTATTTCTTGACTCAACCCTACTTTTCTCCTCATTGCAGAAATTCCGGTTAGATATGCCTGGCTCAGGCAGTGCCTTCATCCCCACCATCAACGCCATCACGACCAGCCAGGACCTGCAGTGGATGGTGCAGCCCACTGTGATCACCTCCATGTCCAACCCGTACTCCCGCTCACACCCCTACAGCCCCCTGCCGGGCCTGACCTCTGTCCCTGGGCACATGGCCCTCCCGAGACCTGGCGTGATCAAGACCATCGGCACCACCGTGGGTCGCAGGAGGAGAGACGAGCAGGTACCCCTCAGATCAGCACGAAAGAGCCGCATCGGTGCTTTCGGGGCCTTGTGACGCAGTCTGTTTTCTGCAGACTGGTGGGGAGCAGGGTCGCTGTTCCGGGATCCCTGGGAAGAAGCGGGAACTAGGGGCCAGGGGCACGTCTTTCATCGTGGAGGCAGAGCTGGAGACCGAGGGTCAGGTCTGGCTCTATCATCTCACCCGTGTCCCTTAGAATCTCTGAGTCTCAGTTTCCTCAGCTGCAGAATGGGAATTACGGTACCTGCCAGCCACGACTTGTTGCCACTCGAATGCCATCGGGCGTGGGAAAGCACATTGTGAGTGGTGAGGGGTCAGCAAATGGGAAGGACTGTTAGGACCTGCCTATAGCAGCGTCCTTCTCTGATCCTTGGCACAGTGGCCACAGGACAAGCAGCCAGTGAACCTTGGCCAGGAGCTTTTTGGGATTAGCCCTTAACTGTCTTCCAGTATCTGTGCAGACAAGCCGCCCAGCAGACCTAAAGGGTCACACTCTTGGCCGGTCCCGCCCACTGTACTTGACATTCCACCTCCGTGTCCGAGGCCTTCAACTCGGAGCAGGAGCCCATTTCAGTGCCTGGAGCGCGTGCTCCAGAGTCCAGTGACGAGGGTCCTTGGAGCCTGCCTCTGCTGACCGGGGGTCAGAGGGAGGTCAGACATCAGCCTTGTCTTCCTCCAGCTTTGGCCTAGCTGGGAGGGACACCAGAAAACGGTGGGGCGTCTGCTCTCTAGGTGCATCCGCCCAGCACTCAGAAGGCCGCTCCACAGGGAGCCAGGGCGGCAGCAGGCCCCTGATGCCAGAGAGACATCAGAATCATGCTTAATTCCAGAAAGGAGGGTATGAGCTGTCAGAGTGCCCGTCTGGCCCCTTCACAGATGACACAACCAAAGCCCAGACATACCTGCCTGGGGCCTCTCAGCAATGAGTGGTGAGTCTGGACTAGAACCCAGTGCCCTGGACTCCCTGTGCAGTGCTCTTCCTGCAGCAGCATGCCACCAGGAGCCCCCCGAAGGGGAAAGACTAGCAGTAACACTTAATAAGGTGTTAACCTGGAGAACTCCAGTTCCAGCGTCGGAACCCCTCCGCGCTGGGATCCTCAGCGCCGCAGTGTTCCAGTACCAGGACCTTTAAACATGGCCCTCAGTGGGCAGTTGTGGCTCCAGGGCCCGCAGTCCCCAGGGTACTTAGAATGACAAGGATCGCTCTCCAAGGAGCTGGAAGCTTTCGCAGGGGCCTGTTCCTCTGAGGACAAAGCGGGGCCTTGTCTGCTGCGTGCTGGCTGGTTGTGTTAGCAGCAGGACCTGTGCAGGGCGACACGGGGAGGCCTGTGTCACAGATCCAGCTCACAGCTGCTGTCGGGCTCCTGCGCCGGGGCGCGTGGCCAGTTCCCCTCACTGCTGCTTTCCAGAGCTGCAGTTGTAAATGTCGTCCTCTATAAGGACGCTTCCTTCAGGGAGCCCAGGCTGCCAGGCCGTACAGTCGCAGACGAGTTGGATTCCTGGATGTAAGGGACTCCGGAGGGGCAGCCAGGCATGCAAGAGGGACCCTTCGGGGCTGGGAGGACCGCAGAGCCGAAGTGCTGAGCACTTCCTTCTTTGCGGGGCCTAGCTCACACGAAACTTAGAACTTTATATCTGGATGCGATTTTGGAGACTCGCTTTTTAAGTTTTCCCTCTGCACCCATTTTACAGATTAGGAAATTCAGGCCCAGAAGGGGGAGGAGCCCTGGCCAGGGTCGCACAGTGAGTTGGCAGCAGAGCCAGGACTGGGATCCTCCTCCTCTGACCTCCAGCCCTGTGGTTTTCCCACTCCACCGTCTAGGCGGGCCCTAAGACAATCTGTCTGGAAAATTTCCTTCCTTTTTTGAGAGGGAGGGAGAGAGCCAGAAGCACTTCATTTCGTGTCATTGTCAGTGAGGAGTTCAGACAGTCATCCGGCAGCTTGGAGGAAGCCTGGGTGGCAGCATCCTAGCGCCTGGGCTCTTGGGTTCCTAGCCCTAGGGTCTTCTCCCTGAAGCTGACTTCTGCCTTCCTGACCTCCCCCCGGGGGAGGGGCCTGGCACCCAGAGCCAGCCTGGTGCCTCTCTGCCCTCCCTCGGAGCCTGCCCCAGGGCTCCCTCGGAGCCAATGGCAGTGGCTGAGGAGGCAGGGAGGGGAGGGTGTGTGGCTTGTGGGTGGCTACAGGGTAGTGCTGACACACTTAAGCTGTAACCATATTGATGTCACCACCCGAGTACTTCCTATGCCCACAGCTCCCGCAGGTTGCCCGCCCCAGACCTCACCAGATAGGGAAGAGCCTTCTAGGCCAATCGGGCGGCCTGAAAGTAGACCTGACCAGCCTTCCATCCGTGGGGGGGCGGGGCTACCTGGGCCTCAAGGGGAACCCTGAACCCAGGACTGCAGCAGGGCCATCGGGCTCTCTTGGTAACTGTCGGGCTCAGGCTGAGACAGGCTTAGGAAGGGCAAGTATTCATGACCTCAGCCAGGCAGCGGACCCTTGCACAGAGCAGGTGTCCACGTCTGTGGGATCAGGGTCTCCGGTCCTCTTGAACTCTTTCAGGACTCAGGAAAACTCCAGAGAGGAGACCTCTGCATTGCGTCTTCTTTCCAGCACCTTCTAGTTTCGACAGAGCTCGCTGCATCTCCTCTCACTGGGGAAGGCAGGGAGGTCCTGTTAGCCCATCTTACAAGTGGGAGACCTGAGGCCCAGAAGGCTCGGTGCTTTGTCCCGGGCCCCACGGAAATGCTGTTTCTGTGTTTGCTCCCCGTCGACCTCATACCTCTCAGAAGAGAGAATGGAGCCTTCGGCTCTCTGGGGGAAGCAGGATTTCAGAGGATGGGATTGCGGCCAGGGCTTGAGGGAAGTGGAGCCAGGACTCGACGTGGGAGCAGGGCTTCGGGAGGGGCCTGGGAACTCACAGGGATGTTACCTGCCGGACTGCTCTGCATCCCTCCTGGAGGCTGCTGCAGGGGGTGAGAGACAGTGAGGGAGGAGCTGGTGAGGAAGGAGCTGGACCTGGGTCTCCATGCCCGGGAGGTGGGGCGGCAGAGGAGGTGAAGGAGCTGGTCAGGGCGTCCTGGAAGTGAAGGTGGTCCCCGGGCCGACAGATGGGTGGGCGCACAGCCCAGCTGAGCCCTGGGAGGCAGGGACCTGACTACCAGGAGGCCCTGGAGGTCTCCCCAGCCTGCCGGGCTCCCTGCCTCCCTCTGGGCCCTGTACCTTGACTGCTGGGGGAGGATTTGAAGGCTGAGAAGGTGTGATGAGCCTGTCTGTGCTCGGACGGCCTCAGAGAGACTTCATGCCCGAGCAGTCGGCTGGCACACTTTCATGCCAGCGTTTGGAGAATTTGGATACAGGGCTCTGGCACCGTGGGGCCACAGGGTCACCCCAGCATAGACAAGGATGGGTTTGTCCTCTTTGGAGCTGTGCCTTGCTTTGCCGTTCCAGACATCACAGCAACAGACATGCAGGGGATCCCGGGGACTCTGCCGTGGGCCCTGCTAGGGGACTGGCTCCCTCCCTCACAGGGTGGCCTGGAGTGTCCTCAGTGGGGCAGCTTCTCTCGTCCCCTCCAGAAGTGGCTTTGGCTTTCTTGCCCAAGTGTCCCTAGAGTGTGGGACCCAGGTCATATCCTCTCAGAATCTTCCCAGCCCGACCACTGCGCTGGGCACATAGCTGTGCCGTCAGTGTCTGAAAACTGAGCACGATGGTCTTTCCTTTTGAATTGCCCTCTGCCTTGGCCCACGGCCATCTCCTTGTGTCACCTCTGCCTGCAAGGGGCATCGGGTCATAGCCCTGGAAGGGCTCTGTGTAAACGGCATCAGCACTGCTCAGTGGAGCAGAGTTCTTGCCCTGTGGCAGGAGTCACAGACCCCTAACCAGCCTCGTTGTAAGCAGCTAGACGGTGAGCTCTGCAGGGGAAGCTTGTTCATTCGGCTCTCTGATAAATCTCGAGCCCCTCTCACCGTGCCTGGCACATAGAAGGTGCGTGTGTGTCGAGTGAGCGGAAGTGGTGGGCAGCAGGAGTTACCGTGCCACTGAGGGCTCTTCCTCCTTTCGCCCTTCCTGTCCAGCCTAGCACTGTGCCAGGACACTGCTGGGTCCTCAGGGAAGAACTGTGAGCAGCTGGCACTGCAGGGCCGGCAGAGGAAGTCAGGAGTGGGGTGGCATCCTTGACCCTCCCTCTGGCAACAGAATACCCCACCCCCTACCCCAGGTGGTTCTTACTCTGGGCCCAGCTACTTAAGCAAATGGGATAATGAGGCTTGCAGCGCAGGCAGAGCGATGGGAGGAGTCATCGGCTCAGGTTTGGAAGAAGCTGCTTAGTGGGTGGGGCCAGGGACTCCGGGAGGGAAGCAGTCCCAGCTCTGGCCTTGGCACCGAACCAGGGCTGACATTACAAATGCTGCTGCCATCATGCCTGGGCCGTGCATCCCTGACCCATTGCCCTGTTCTCCCTTCAAACATGGGACATCACCTTCAGGGGGGTTCAGCTCTGTTTTCCCAGGTGGCTGGACAGCAGTGAGCTACAGTTCAGGGACCTCTGAGCCCGGCCACCCTCCTCTTGCCTTCCTCCCGCCCCAGTCCCAGAAGGGCTTCCTGCCCTCCTTAAAATGCAGTTAAAACAACGAAAGGCTGGCGAACCATTTACTGAACCTGATCATGACCCTCTACCTTGGCCCCTAGCTGTCCCCCGAAGAGGAGGAGAAGCGTCGAATCCGGAGGGAAAGGAACAAGCTGGCCGCTGCCAAGTGTCGAAACCGACGTCGGGAGCTGACGGAGAAGCTGCAGGCGGTGAGGAGCTCTGCGTGGGGTGGGGGCGCTTCTGGGTGGGCTGAGGCAAGATTCCCGGGGCTCCTGGCCCTCCCACCCTCTCCTTGCCCACTAGTGACCTGCAGATGAGCCCGTGGAAATACACAGTCCTTCCTTTGCACACGTGGGCAGTATTGGCCTGAAAGAAAAGGGGTGGAGGGAGCTGGCCTTTGGACCAGCCTGGGCCCAGAGAGAAGAACTTGTCAACCTCATCAGGCCTAGTGCCCTTTCTCACTCAGGGCCCGAGCGTTCCCTGCTGGGGCTCCTGGGGGAGGGATGACAGACCGTGTCAGCATTGCCAGGCCCCGGGAGCCAAGGCAGGCCTCGACCTGCCCTCTCCAGGGCCGCTTCCCAAGTTTCCAGCCACCCCCATGCCTGCCACCAGCAGGAGTGGCCTGGCCTAGTGTAAGTGACCTGGTTTGGGCAAGGGTACCTGCTCTCTGGGCTCCTCCGCCTCCGCAGGGGTCTTCATGCCCTCTGGGTCTCATGGAGATGGGTCACATGTCGGCTGAGTTGTACTACCTTGAGTCTTTCTCAAAACCCTCATGGGCAGGAGGGTTCTCTGTCTCTGCTGTGAGCCTGCAGCTGTGGCCTTGGGTACCTCATTCTGCCCTTGTGAGTCACTCTCTCCTGTTGCCTAATTGCCCACTCCTGGGGGTCCATGGCTCTGCCCGAAAGTTTGGCCTGACCAATGTCACATCACTCCCTCCAGAGCCTAGCTCTACGGGATGGGCTGTCGGCCGTGGAGAGGAAACCCAGAGCTAGGAGTGACTCTCCCGGGTGGAATGTTTTCGAAGTGAGGAGATGAGGGAGACTCTGCTGCTGGTCCTCAAGGGACCAGCCAGGATGGGCCTCTGGAAACCACACATTACCGTGCACACCCCAGGTACCATTTAATCCTCCCAGGTACCATTCACCCACTCAGCTCCTCTTGTCCCCCCTGGCGCCCTCACTCTTGGGCACTGCATGCGCGCTGCGGGATTTCTGTGACGCCTGTCCTGGTGTCCCCTCGAGGTGTTAGTTACAGTCGGGAGGACGAGTGGGGGTTCTCTGTCGCCTGGAGAGGCGGATCTGTTAGCGATCAGCACTCCACGGGGAAACCCCCGAGAGAGCCCTCTCCACGGCCAGCCTGTCCAGGAACTAGGCCCTCGTGGTCTGCCCTGGGCACTCCTCACCACCCGCCCAGCAGCCTCACACCCCCCTCCTCCCCCTCCCCACCCCCAGCCCCGCCACCCAGGCCCGTGAGCCACATCCTCCACAGGAAACCTCTCATAGCACATGACGTTCGTCAGGCCCTTGAGACAGATGGAAACTTTTTTTCACTGCGGAATGTGCTGCACTCCGTTGGGTGAAGCCCTGGCCCCACATCAGCTCGTTCTTGAACGGGAACCTGCGTTAGGGGAAACGTGGGGAGGAAGCTGGTGACACACACCTCTTGTCCTCCACGTCCCCCCGCCCCCCACCCCTCCCCGGCCACGGCACGTGCTGCTTCTCTGGCTTTGTGTAAAAGGGGGGCCGAGGTCCTTGCCGCTGGACCCTGCCATCCTCACCTCCCGCCCAGGCTGCCAAGTCCCTCCTCTGCTGAGCACAGGGACTAAACGGACTGCCCTGCGGGGTTCTCTGAGCCGGAAACATGTGCTTCTGGAATCGGCGCGAGAAAGGGAAGAGGGGCTGTGATGGTCTGACCAGGATCGACTGACTGCTTCCCACAAGCCAGGCAGTGTCCACTGTCACACAGCTTGGAGTAGTGTGTGTAGGCCTTGAACTCCGGAGTCAGATGCACTGGGGTCGGATCTGGGCCCCCTCCCTGTTGGCTCTG
Source organism: Tadarida brasiliensis (assembly GCA_030848825.1). Classification (NCBI taxonomy): domain Eukaryota; kingdom Metazoa; phylum Chordata; class Mammalia; order Chiroptera; family Molossidae; genus Tadarida; species Tadarida brasiliensis. The sequence goes on along the minus strand of CM061270.1, from coordinate 61,453,004 downwards.
TGACTGTGGGCACATTAGACACCTCTCCTCTCTGAACTGTTTCCTTACCTGCAGAACGGGTTGGTAACACCTGCTTCAAAACCCTCTAGGTTCCATGAGCTGAGGTCTGTGAAATGCCCAGCACAGTGCCTGGCACAAAGGAGGCACTGGGTCATGGCCGCTGAGGTTGTTACGTACCTTCCTCCAGGCCACCTTGCCTCCTTTCTCAGGCTGGAGCTGTGGAAGTAAAGGGAATCTGGAGCCTCCTGGTGACTCACCCCCGGGGGATCTGTGGCCAGGTGTGAGCTGGCTGCTTTCCAGTCAGTCCTCTGAGGACAGCGCTGGGTTTCCCTTTCTTGCCTGGATTTGAACCCCCACCACCCCCACCCACCCCTCCAAGCAGGTCCCTGGCAGGTCGCTGTCCCTTACATGCCTCTCTTCGTCCTGTAGGAGACAGAGGAACTGGAGGAGGAAAAGTCGGGCCTGCAGAAGGAGATCGCTGAGCTGCAGAAGGAGAAGGAGAAGCTGGAGTTCATGTTGGTGGCCCATGGGCCCGTGTGCAAGATCAGCCCCGAGGAGCGCCGGTCGCCCCCGGCCTCTGGGCTGCAGCCCCTGCGCAGCGGGGGCGGCGGAGTGGGCGCCGTGGTGGTGAAACAGGAGCCCCTGGAGGAGGATAGCCCCTCGTCCTCGTCGGCGGGTCTGGACAAGGCCCAGCGCTCTGTCATCAAGCCCATCAGCATCGCTGGGGGCTTCTATGGGGAGGAGCCCCTGCACACCCCCATTGTGGTGACCTCCACGCCTGCCATCACTCCAGGCACCTCGAACCTCGTCTTCACCTATCCCAGCGTCCTGGAGCAGGAGTCGCCCGCGTCGCCCTCCGAGTCCTGCTCCAAGGCTCACCGCAGGAGCAGTAGCAGTGGGGACCAGTCATCAGACTCCTTGAACTCCCCCACTCTGCTGGCTCTGTAACCCAGTGGCCGGGGGTTCCTCATTACTGCCTCCTTCCCAGGGACCAGCACCTTCCGGCGCTCCGGGGCTGCGAGGGCACAAGGGGAATTCTGCCAGAGAGCTTCCTGGCTCTGGGGAGACCTGGGTGGCATTTAGCAGTGAGGCGCTGGAGGACTTGGGTGAGCTCTTAGAAATCACGAAACCTCCTCCCTCGTCTGTCTTGCAAAGCAAATCCTGTTTCTTGAATTGCCTTGGAGAACTTCGTTTCGCGGACTTGGGCAGCCCTCTGGCTTCTGAAGAGCGTGGAGCTGGTGTGGACCATGTCTGTCCCTTTGTTACGAAAGGTCTCCGGAGTGATGGTGTCCCTCCCTGCCCCACCACGCATGCTCGGTGCCGTTTGGTTTCATCGTCCCTCTATTTGACCCTTCCATCCCCCAGTGTCAATTTCACTTTCTCCTGGTTTTTATCAAATTTGCCATGACATTTCATCGGGGTGGTCTGACTATTAAAACTCTGCATGTCTGGACATGGGCAGCAGGTGGCTCTTCTGCTGGGGCTGACTTGTGCAGAGGGGACAGTCAATGTGCAATACAGAACCTCCCTCCCCTGACACTCCCGGTCCACTGCCGGCTCCTGAACCGCCCACGGAGCTTGAGCTCTGGAGGAGAGGCCGCCATCGCCAGGAGGCTCTGAGGACCCTGTCTCTCCATCGCGGAGGGAGACAGCTCCTGGAGGAGTGGCTTGGCCAGAAGACAGGGTGTGAGACAGCCGGGGCACAGGTTGTGTTTGCCAAACGCCTAATTAACAGGCCAGGAACAGTGCCAACAAGCCACACGGTGTTCCAGCTGGCTTCCCTTCACCTGGTGTCTTTAGCAGGACGTCTCCTGTAATTACTGCCTCACCACTCTGCCCCTGGACCCTTCTGCAAACCCGGGAGCTGTCCCTCCCTCGGAACCACACATCACTCCACGGCCTGCTGGCTCCGCCCTCCTCCGCCCTGGCTCTTAGGGTGACGCCACCCACAGAGATTTAATGAGCTTGGGCCTGGACCCTCCCCGATTGCTGCCAGGTGGCCCTCCCCAGGCTTCAAAGGCAGCTTTGCTGCGTGTGGATGGGAAGACGAGGGAGGAGGGAGGCCAGCGCAGTGGGATTCACCTCACACCAGCCTTGGTACCTGGCTTGCCTTGTCCCAGCTGCTCACCTCTCTGAAGTGCCCATTGTCACCTGATGGATCAAGTGCTTTCTCTTCATACTCCCCAACCTCCTCACCCCAGTGTGCTCTTCGGGTCCACCAGCTGGCCCAGAGTTGTCGCTGTGGCCTGCGGCTTGTGCACCATCCTGGGGGCTGCTGGAGAGCTGTCCCCCCTCCCACAGGTGGACAGTGGGGAAGGGCCCACCCTGGCCCCAAAGAGCATAGCTCAGCGTAGCTCAGCGTGGCCCCTGCCTCCTACCCCTCTGAGCCTTTTTCTCCGCAAGGCTTGTCTCTGATCTAGAGTTGGCCTCTGCTGGGCTAGTGCTCTGGGGGAGACCTGCTGTAATTCAGCGCTAGAGATTATTGTGTGGTCACTTAAAACTACACAGCTGTTATTGAAGTCACACCCAGAGGGTAAAGGAGAGCGGTGATGCTTAAAGCTCACCTGTTCCTTGCACACACCTGGGCCTCGGTGCTGGTCATTGTTGAATGTCTGCTACCTGCAGACACAGCATAGAATGACGTATGCTTAAAATACATGGCCCACTAGGACTGGAAGTGACGCGTGGAAGGAGAGGAGAATAAAAGAAAAAGAATTCTGTCCAAAAGTACTTTTAAAATGTTTGTTTCAACATTCCTTGGCTGGGAGGCTGCCCTCCGGTTTCCAGAGGTTCTGGGAGAGGTGTGCCCGGGAAGCAGGGGCAGCTGGGTTTCCGACTGCAGAGTAGTCCGGGCGGCAGAAGTCAGCCCGCAGTAGCCGGAGACGGGCGAGGAGCACGGGGTGCTCTCCGCTCTGAAGGGCTTCATCCTCTCCAGTGGCGTTTGTGGCCGAGTGGGAACGATTTGCTTCTCTCGCTGGCTCGCTCTTACACGAAGCTGCTTTCTGGTGTTTCGTTTCTAAAAGTCCCTTTATGCCCTCATTTGCACAGCACTGATCCCGAGGCAGGTCACACTCTGTGACTTGGGGCCAGGCTGGACATTCCTGAGATGGAGTTTGGCTTTAGCTCAGATTTCAAGCTATGTTGGCTTTGGGGCCAGCAGAAGGCAAGAACCCAGCCACCTCCCAGGACCTCGGAGGCCTCCGAGCTGCATTCAGGATCCTCTGGCTTTGTTCTAGGAGGTGGTTTGGAGGTTTGGGGAAGGCTGACTCTTACTCCTAAGGCGGTAGCACAGCCTCAGTTACTTCCTCTGGCTTGTTCTCCAAGCTCGCGCCCGCACACCCCCTCGCTCCAGAATCACCAGACACCGGCCTGCTTCCTCCTCCGGCTCCAGCTGAGGGAACAGCTGCAGTGGGGCTCTGCACTGGGCTGGGAACCCTGTGCGTCCCCTGTGTCCCAGCCGTGAGGCGCTGGCGTGGACTCCAGCTGGGCTGCAGGCAGCCCTGGGACAGCATAGGGCAGGCACTCCTTAACAAGCTAGTGTGAACAGTCTTCTTGGCCACCTGGCTGGCCCCTCTGGGAACAGCCCTCTTCCTGGCTGGGTGGACGGGGACAGCTGCTGACACAGGAAGGAGAGGAGGTCCCAGGTGAAGCTTAGGAAATTGCCGGAGCTAGCTCTCAGCAGAGAATTCACTGGGGAGGTGTCTCAAAGCCAAGGGCCATCAGAGGCTGCTGCTTCCCTGGCTCAGCTGTGGGGAAAGGAGTTTTCTCTCTGCTCCCACGTGTCTCCAAGTGTCAGGTGAGCTCCACTCCACACGCACTGGGACTTCTCTACCCTGTCCTTGATGGACCGACAGTGCTTCTCGCAATCTCACCGTTCAACTTGCAGGTTGATTTCCTTCCTGATGAGATATCTGTGTGGCCCCTTTAAGAAGGAAAAGACTAAGCACCTATTATGTGCCAGGCGCTGTGTTAGGCACTTTTATATATGCCCTCTTTAGGATGAGACTAAGGAATGAGGGCATGCCTTATTTAAGGCCCCCAAGAAATGGATAAACAGAAACTTGGAGATGAGAAGGTCTTTTTTTAAAATCCAAGGCAAGAGTGTCTTCAGTCTGAGGTTTATTCTCAAAGACTCGTCCCCTACGATAATATCTTCCCACCTCTAAATTTCTCTTCTCTCTACCCCGTGATGTGCTCCTTTGCACTCCTCAGATGGCTGGAGGGGTAACCTTATAGAATTTGTGGACCAATAGGATATGTATAACTTGCTTTAAAAAATGTAAGTAAAGGGGGTCTTGCTACTTTCTGCTTGTTGAGTCTTTTTGGCATTCATCTTAAAAGCCAGCATCTCACTATTTATTTACAGGTTGGGGTGTGTGTGTGTGTGTGTGTGTGTGTGTGTGTGTGTGTGTACGTTTCCAGGGGTACCCATGTCCTCCTGCAGCTTTTATAAAGGAAACCCAGTCATCCCACCACTCATCTGACATCTTCTCATGCTTCTCGTGTTTTGGCTGAACATCAACAAAGGGTTTTAATTTTCCAGCGCCGACATTTCTGGAGGGGCTGGGTCAAATTTTGAGGAGGGTATGGGAAGGGGAGGGGGAGACGAAATGGACATTTATTTTATTATTTATTTTAAATGTTTACATCTTTGTGTTGTACCAAGCCTGAATAGAAACATAGCATTAAAGTACTCAGTTCCTCTCTCCCTCTTTCTTCCCTCTTTTTTTTTTTAAAAAAATAAGGCTAATGATGCTTTTTTTGTTGTTTCTAAAATGCTGTGTGACCTGTGCTGTGTAAACCGTACAAAGGTTCTGTGTTTAAAGATGGACTGTCATTCCTCCGGCAGAGTGGTTCCCAAGAAGCCTACATTGTGAGAACACAACAAAAGGTCCTGCCCTGTTCCCTAAAGCTCTTTTATCCGAACGATTAAACGTTTATTCCAGTTCTTTCCGTCTGTGGTTACTTGATGTCAAGGAAGAAAACATTTACCTTTGTATAAAGAGTAGGTATCAAGGTGTCTTTCCTGCAGTGGGAGATGTATATATATCGTATTCTGGTATACAGTGGACAGCGATGAGCTTTGTGCGTCTGTGTTGGAGATACGTCAATGATGTGGGTGAAGTCTGCTATAGGGTCCCGGAGGCAAACGACCTGTGCGAGATTCCTGTGCTGTGGGGGGTCGAATTACCTTCCTGAGCATCTTTTTTCTTTTTTTAAGTACTGGTGAAATGGTCCTATAGAAAAGGCTTCTAAACAGGCCTCTCTAGGCAGGACTGTGAGCTCAAAAATCTTTGTATAGTTTTGAAAATTGAGGAGTATCTCTGAAGCATCTCTGGTGGTGTTTTGTGTTCTTGTTTTATTTCGTTACCTTACTGTAATACAAGCCTACAGTATTTGCACTAAAGAAAGCTTGTTAGGAAAAGCTTGCTGCTATGGAAGAAAGAACATACTGAGACAGTTTTTTTCTTTGCTTTTTTTTTTTTTTTTTTTTGGTTAGATTTTCCACTTTCAATTGAGTAGCATTTTGTAGAATAAAACGAATTAAGATTGAAGAGCCTCTTATGGTTGGTTTATTCCATCTTCTCGTCTCTCCTGTCTTTTCCTTCTAGTCTTTTCTGCCGGTGGCTTTGTGGGTAGAGCTGGTGTCTCTGGTGGGCGAGGGAATTAGGGGATGGTTTTCCTGGAACCCCTTTCTGCAAAACCGGGAGGTGGGCTACTGGGAGGGGCGTATAGCTCCCCACCTCCTTTCTCCTGCCACTGTGTCCTCGTCACCCTCCCGACCCTGTTTCCTGCTTCTTGGCCTGCTTCTCAGCGAGTGGCCAACTACCACCAAGGTGGGAGCCAATCGAAGTCCAAGGTGCTGGCCCTTCCGGGGATATTTTGTTCCAAACCCAGGAATCTTCAAAGAACCCGATGAAAGGTATCACTCAGAGGGTCCGGGTGGTCAGATGGGCCCTGAAACAGAGGAGGCGTGCACACGGCGGCCTTCCTTTCTCAGCAGACACAGGTTGTTAGGTGTGGAACACGCAGAAGTATCAGCCAGACCCTGTCGTCCTGTCGACCCGGAGACCGGGTGGGTGGGGCGTGTTGCTCTGAGCAGCTTTCCTGGTGGTGTAAGCGGCAGGGAGGCACACCTGGCCTTACCTAACGCTCCGAGTGGTCGGCAGCTGGCTGAGAACGAGCCGATCTGCTCAGACAAGCCCGGCGTGCAGGCCTCACCCCCGGGGGACCTGAGAGCACTGGGCGGTGAGTCAGAGGGGCCCTGACTGCTAGGCTGCCCCCACAACTCAGGGCTTGTGGCACCTCTCCGAGCTTCATCTTCTCATCTGTAAAGGGAAAGGGGAACCAAGCGGTGTGAGCACCCACATCAGAAGGGTTACACTAGTTCCTTTCCCTTCGGAGAGGGGCTGGGGCACCCGGGGACGGAGCACTCAGCAGCCTCCACCCGGGCCTCCCGGGGACCACACGGAGTCGGGGCGTCTCGGGTGCCCTTGCTCTCCTGAGCAACGCGTGTCTCCTCGTGGCGGAGCGTGCGTGAGGCGGGCGCTGTGCTCATCGGCCTCCGCGAGCCTGGGGGTGATGCTGTCGGAGGAGCCTGTTCCTGTGTCTGTGCTTGCCTCTCATGCCCGGGCTTTCCTAGCACCGCATCTTCCAGTAACCCCCGGGAGTCTCGTTGTCCGTGGAAAGGTCCGTCTCTTCCCCCCACGGCGATCAGAGGTCGGGGTCGCCAGGCATTCACAGAGGCGCGAGCAGTCCTGGTCTGTGCAGCGGGCAGTGAGAAAAACACCCAGGGCCACTCCGGTGGGTTCCCAAACCTAACCGGGTTTGTGGGGGAATTTTGCAGTCTCACCTCTCAGTCTGGGTTATCTTGGTCCAAACTCGTTCAGCGACCTGGGTTGGTGGCAAACTACTGATTACATTTCCAATGAAGTTGAGTTGCAGGGATGAAGCAGAGTCCACTCCCTCGGGGAAGAGGTCTTGGGAAGGGAGTCCTAGGACTCCCCCTTTTTGCTGGACCTAGGGTTCCCCAAGTGAGCCCAACGCTGTCACCAGGCTGACTTTGTTCATTGGACGTCGGCCCGTAAGGGAAAAGGGAATTTCTCCAGAAGCCGGTGTTTTCCAAGACTTTCAGCAACATTTGTCTCTTGGGCGACTGAATGAGACGATACATGTGAAGACATGGGTGAGGTACTAAAAAAAAAAAAGGAGGAAGCTTAAGTGGTTAAACCCCATGGACCTTGGTTATAAAGTTGATGGATGCGACTTGATTATAGTACAGCCACCGGGCTCCGGGCTCCAGAGCCACATTTGAAGTGGCAGGGTGTGATTTCCCTTTGGGCCCTGTGTGTTTAAAGGATACTTGGGGTACTTGGACGTGGGCAGCCCAGCCCCCACTGGCCCAGGGCCAGCCAGGCCCACACGCAGCAGGCCCCCGGGGAGGGCTGGTGGCCTCCGCTCCAGGCCAGCCACGCACCGATCTGGGGTCTGGACGCTGCTTTCACACCTGCCCTTGCTCTCGCTGACAGTCTGTCCCTCCCCTGACAAGACAACAAAAGGACTGTTTCCTGAGAAGCCGTGAGCTGTCGGGACAAGTCCACTCAGCCCTCCTCACATGCAGTCAGCTCGGCCTCTGCAGAATGTCTGTGTGCAGGGACGGTGCCCCAGACTGCCCGTGGGCAGGCTCCTCCTCCCCCCTCCATGCCCGGTGGACAGACGCCCTGGAGAAGCTACGGGGCTCTGTCCACAGTCTGCAAGTTGTCTCTGGAAAGTTCCACTTGTTTTAAGGGAAAATAATAAAACCCTGCTTCAGGCTGCACCCTGGAATTAGAAAACCCTTCATCGAACGAAACACCTTCCCAAGGGCTGGTGCCAGCCACCGGAGAAACAGACTCAGATGCAAACGCGCAGCGTGTTTGGCCCAGTCTCAGCGGCGCTTAGCAGTCTGAGGACACTTGGAGGACATGGCCCTGTGTACAGGGGGGCCCTAATCCTATCTGAAGACGAAGTTTGGGGCGCTGTGGGACCTTACGTTGGGCCTCTCCTGGCTCTGGCTCGTCCTGTAGGGCGTTCAGGAAGGGCTCAGTGTTACTTAGGTGATATGTGAATTTCACCCCAATGAAAAAGATTACGTAACATAAAAGTAACCGTTTTAGCGTGAACATTGTAGTGACATTGAATACTGTATTCACAATGTTGTACAACCACCACCTCTAGTTCTAAAACACGTTCACCAGCCCAGAAGGAAACCCTGACCCATTGAGCAGTCACTCCCCGTCCCCCCTGCCCCACAAGTGCCTGGCCACCACCAACCCCCTTTCTGTCTCTATGGATGTATACTGAGGTCGTTTTTTTGAGGATCCCAATGACTACTTTCTGAACTAAATACAACCGTGAAACATTAGATGGAAAAGAAACGAACGGCTATGAGTAGCAATACAGTTTGCTCCCTCTTCAGTGCTCCCCAGATTTCCCCTTCACCTTTGTGGTCTCCTCCAGACGCCCAGGAGGCAGACGCTGCTGAGCGTGTTGTCAATGATCGGCTCCGGGAGGGATTCCTCTTCCCTCACACAGTGGCACGTCTGGGACACGGGCAGGGACAGTCACCCCTCGACCCGCTGCACGAGGCCTGCATTGGCTTCTCGAATACAGATGGGATAATCCCGAAAAGGCAGACTGTCCATCGATGAAAACAGACACCTTTTCACCTTGTCAACATAGGAGAACCACATTTAAATTAATCTTTTAAATGAATGTGTAGACGGAGACCGTCACCATCATATTCTTACGGGTTTGAGGGGGAAAATATTCATTCAAAGATATTTTGTGTCCCTACTAACCACATGACACCACGAAAGCTACTCTGGGAACACAGCTGTATGTTATCTAGGCGTCTCTGCGTCACAGTCAGACGGTTCCCTTCGAAGTGCATCCAGTGCGCACCAGAAGCTCCCCTCGAGGAGCCTCTGGTCTGGTGGGGCTGGGAGGGCAGGGAACACAGGCGTGTACGTGGAGGGCGTTGTGTGGTCGGGCCTGTGGCAAGTGGGGGATTTTGGAGAAGATTCCACGGTGGGAGGGGCCCTGGGCTGGAAACCACGTGGATGGCTGTGCAAGAGCGTGGAGGGCAACGTGCCCGGCAGAGGGAACAGTCTGCAAAGACCCAGTGGGGAAAGAAAGTGTGGGGCAGCTTGGGGCCCGGGGAGGAGTCCCCAGTATCTGGAGCTTGGGCTGATTTTCGGGGAGGATGGAAATGTAATCTGAGATTTGGATTGCCTTAATGACAGGCTTGAATCTTTCCATCAGCTGGTCAGTCAGCCCGACGTACTGATTGTTTATGCCAGGCCCTGTCCTGCCTGCTGGGGAGACAGAGGCAATAAAGACACACACACACACACACACACACACACACACACACACACACCTGCCATTGGCCAGTGGGGCTAGGGTCAAGTAACTACAAGTGCACTGAGTATCTCACAGAAGATGTATAAGGTGTTGTGGACGAAAAAGGGGGTTCTATGGAAAGTAACCTCAGAGTGGGATCTGATCACAAAATCATAACTGGGCTGGTTACGGTGGGTGGGTAGTTACGCCCCAGGCATATAACTTTTTAGTTAAAGGTTTAGCTGTGCCTTAAGCAAGCCCTGTCCACTGTTCTTGTGCATCTAGATGAACGCATCTTTGAAATAGCAGAAGGAATACCCTCAGAGGCGCTGTCAGCCCTCAAGAGAGCACACACTCCTGTTAACTCTCCGATCCCCCTGCCGTGCTGTCTCCACGTGCATTTCCTCCTTAATTTCACATGCATAAAAGAAGATGCAAAACTGTTATTCTCAGGAGCCCTGGCATATGTCGTCAGTTTAGCTCAAATAAACTCTTACAAAAATTCTCTACAGGTTTGGACATTTCTTTCATTGGTGCAGGTACCACTGAGACTTTTCCTAAACTGGGGGGATTTATTTTGAGGTACTGGGAGCTGCAGAGGGGTTACAAATGGGGGGTGGTGACATGATCACAGTCACGCTCTAGGAAGACGCGTGCAGGAAGAGGTGGGGGTGGGGAGGAAGGAGGTCAGGGCAGGGAGTCTGTGAGGGCGTTGCTGGCAGCCCAGGGGACAGCTGGAGCTGGCAGTGGAGTCCGGAGGGCAACAGGGTGCTCCTGGGAGTCCAAGGTGTGTGGTTCCAGCAGTAGAAGGCTGGAGCCACGGAGATGCTGGGCGGGGTGGGGAGGCCCATCCCGAGTTCAGTCTGAGGCCTCCTGTGAGGAGCTGGCGGGACGTGCAGGTGTGTGCGCTCCCTGCAGGGCTGAGGCCGGCCTGGAGCTTGCACGGGCAGGACGGGGCACCGGCAGGAGCGTCCTGGGAAACACAGAGCCCTCAGGGCGGTGCCGCCGTCGGCTCCCCTTTGCACCTGGCCTGGGTCTCGGCCCTGTGTTCTCCTGGCCGCTGTCTCTCTGGCTCCCCAGAAGGATTGCTCAGACTGTTTCCTCTCTCTCAAACCTCCCCCAGCCCCTCGCTCTCCACAGATGCGGTTGCCTCCCATGGCACAGAATGGAGGCCATCAGACGGGGGTCCTCAGCCTGCCTCTGCTCAGGTTTCAGACCTGTCGGCTGTCCCGCCGTCCCCCTCCACCCGCTTTCACAGACGGGTCCCTCGGGCTCCCCGAGGCTCCTTCCTCCACCAGCTCTGGGTCCCACCACGCTCCTTCTCAGGCACCCTTGCCAATCAGTTTCCCCCTCATCTCCTGCCACGGACCTCTGCCTCTCCAAGGGCCCTCCCATCAGCATTAAATGAGGTCGTGTCGCCCATCTTAAAAATGACAAGAACCCTCCCGGACCCCGCACCCCATCTCAGCCTCCCAGGCGGAGTGCCGGAGGGGTGCTCTTTCCTTGCGGTATCACTTCCTCACCCGCACTCTTCCCTCAACCCACTCAAATCTGCTTCCACCCCCACTGCCCTGGAACTACTTCCCTGTGGCCGAATCCCACAGACACGTCCCGCCTGTGTCCCCTTGGCCGTGGCACAGCAGCCCGCACAGCTACCTGCTCCTTCTCTGAAGTGCCATTCTCGTTGGCTTCCCCCTTCCTGCCCTTGACTCCCATCTCTCCCTCACCGCCACCAAGTCCTGTCTCACCTCCGAAATATGCTTCCACTCGGAACGTTCTCTCCAGCCCACCGCACTGTCCTCACCCAAGCCCAGCATCCCTCACCTGGAGAGCTCTGGTCACCCCCACTCATCTGCAGCCCCTACACCAAGCTGGCTGTGTGTGTCACCACTTATTTCCTGCTGCTGCAGGTTCTGGGGCCCAGGGATCACATCGAGCATAACTGGTAAGACCATGACAGGCCCTAGTCAGTGCTCTTTGCTGTTGTCTGGTGTATTTTCCTTCCAAGCTTAGCAGGATGGCTTTCAAGACGGGGAGCAGGAAAACGCTGTGTTCCCTCTTCCCACGACCACATCAAAATGACAACTAAATTACAGAACCACCCTTGAGAACCACCTGAAGACCAGCTGAACAGAAGCCCGATAACTAAGGGTCAGAAGCAGCCACGTCGAGACTGGGCCTCGTGGCTTTTATCAGCAATGTTAGGAAAGCAATGCTTCATGCACTTGGCTGACAGGAGCGTAAGGTCGGCCTCAGATAATAGTCCAAACAATGAGAAAAGAGCTCAGCAGGCTTTCCATCTCTCTGCTGCTGGCTCATTTCTTATATGAAACCCACAGCCAGAGACCCAGTGCCACCATGACCTGAACACCGCATGGGGACCCAGGGTGGCTACGGAAGGAGAAATGCAAATCTTCCCTGGGCCTCACCACCAAACCACCAAGTTTACTTTGATGTGAAGACTTCTAGGTAGAGACACAAGGAACTCTTCTCCCAGGGCCCGAGAAGCCCCCCACCCCCACCCCTCGCTCCCTCATGGGAGACCCCTCCGCTCTCTGGGACATCAACTGGAAGACACCAATCAGGATGCACACCGACTCCCTTCTTCACCTGTTCCCGCTCGTCCCCTCCCCACTGTCCTCCAGATCACAGACCAGGGCCTTCTAGTCTGTTTTCTTTGGGTAAAGCCCACAGTCAATACTGCCAGGCTTGCTTCTGGATATCTTCAAGAGGAAGTTAAAGATACCCAGAAAATCCCTTTTCTTAACAAAGGCTGCCTTTCAAGACTATTGTCTGGCTGAAAAATCTTATTTTTGGGGTGTCAGGAGCTACATATTACTCTGTCCCTCTCTGCATGTGTTTCTTTGCTGATCCAAACTCCACTTCCAAGGCCAGCAGATGCCTGTGCTGACCAGGAAGAAGGTCTCACACCAGAAATGCAAGTTATCCTACTTTTCAAAACAGGATCTTATATCACTAAGGACTTCCTGCTTTTCTTAGGGTAAGTCCAAAATGTGTAAGAGGGCTCTCTGGGGTCTGACCCCTGCCAGTCTCCCCTGCCTCCTCCGATCAGACTCCCAGCTCATACTTTCACATCAGCTACACTGGACTTTCTCAGTTCCTTCAACACACTCTGCTCAGGACCTGCCTGAAAGCTTCAGTGTAGTCTGGAAAGCTCTTTGCCGTTCTCTTTAACGGACAAACTCCTATTCATTTCTCAGGTTTTGATGTAAATAGAGGTCATTGTCCTGGGGAGGGTTTCCGTGACCCTCGGCGTCCCCCAGAGCGCCTGCACCCTGGTGATTATTGGTTATCTTCACGCTGCACGAGCACCTCTGCTCCCCACTGGAAGGGCAGCTGCAGGAGTGCAAGAACAGTCTGCGTTCTGTCTGCCCGCACACTCTTAGGTCGTCATAATCTCTAATCTAGATGAAAAAGATAATGCTCTAAAATGCTAATCTGCCTGAAACCCTTTGGCGGTTCCTCTTTTCACTCAGGTTAAAGTCAGACTCCTCTATGTAGCTCCCAAGGCCCTCCTGATCTGGCCCCTGCTCCTCCCCACTGCCTCCCCGTCCCCGTCAACATTCATCTAGAGCAGCGGTTCTCAACCTGTGGGTCGCGACCCCTTCGGGGGTCGAACGCCCTTTCACAGGGGTCGCCTAAAACCATCGGGAAACACATATTTCCGGTGGTCTTAGGAACCGAGACACCGCTCCTCTATCTGTCTCCAGGCGGGTCCGCCCACCTGCAGATGCGCCCCCATACAACAGGGGGAACTGCATTAAAGGGTCGCGGCATTAGGAAGGTTGAGAACCACTGCTCTAGAGACTAAAACGTCTTTCAGGTATTACATGGGCTGAACCTTTGCCTACAAGTCTTCAGATATGCTATTCCCAATGTAGACAACTCTCACTCATTCTTCAGCTCTTAGCTGAGACTGATTGATTGATGATTGATCAATTGATTGAACTGAACAGTTCATTCATCCTGTTCTAGGTTCCGGGAACCGTGCTAAGTGCTGAGAAAGCAAAGTGAACAAGACAAACGGAGCCCCTGTCTCCTCTGTGTTATCTTTCCTGACCCAAGGCTGGGTTACGTGTCTCTCCCCTGGGCTCCTCTGCTCTCGGCAAAGGCCTTAACGCTGCCTTATCACACCGTTGTGCTGACTGTTTACCTGTCCGTCTCCCTGGCCCGTCCATGAGCTATTTGTTAAATGAAATCTATGACCCATCCAAGTCCTCTGCTCAGAGTATTTATAAGAACTAGGACATGGCACAGAATGGATGAGCGGGGCCACGAGAAGCTGTGGGCAGGGGCACAGGACAATGTCGGCCAGGGAGCAGGGACCCAGGCAAAACAAAAGAAGAGGCCCCTGTTCCTCCTCCTTCCTCAGGGAGTTACAGAAAGTGTGGTCAAAGAAGTGTGCTTGGAGCCAGACAAAAGGTCATATGTTGTCTCGTTCTGTTTACTTCGTTACGGGAACAGGTAAACCCAGAGAGACAGGAAGCAGCTTGGTGATGCCAGGGGCTAGGAAAAGGGAGGAAGGGGGAGTGACAGATTAAGGGCAGGGGGGATTCTTTTGGGGTGATAAAAGCGTTTTAGAACTAGGTAAAGGTGGTAGTTGCACAACATTGTGAATGTACTGAATGCCACGGAACTGTACACTTTAAATTTTTTTCTTTGTTGATATTTAGAGAGAGAGAGAGAGAAACATCAATAAGAGAGAACATTGATTGGCCGCCTCCTGCATGCCCTCCACCGGGGACTTGGCCCACAACCTGGGCATGTGCCATGACCGGGAATCGAACCAACGACCTCTTGGTGCATGGGCCGACATTCAACCACTGAGCCACACCGGCCGGGCAGAACTGTACACTTTAAAATGGTTACTTTTGCCCTGGCCGGTTTGGCTCAGCGGTTAGAGCATCGGCCTGCGGTCCAGAGAGACCTGGGTTCGGTTCCCGCTAGGGGCATGTAACTCGGTTGCGATTTGTCCCCGGCCCTGGTTGGTCGTGTGGGAGGCGGCCACTCGATGTGTCCCTTTCACGTCGATGTTTCTCTCTCTCTTCCTCTCTTTCCCTCCCACTCTATCTGAACAAAAAATGGAAAAATGTCCTCGGGTGAGGATAAAAAAATAATAATAATAAAATGGTTACTTTTATGTTATGTGAATTTCACTTCATTAAGGAAGGGAAGGAGGGAGGGAGGAAGGGAAAGGAAGGGGAAGGGGAAGGGGAAGGGGTGGGGAGGGAAGGGAAGGACTTAGAGCCCGAGGGGATCTTTTCTTTACCTCTGTCAGTCCTGAAGTCAGACTCAGGGGACCCTGGCTGGGGCTGCTTTGACAGGAGAAAGGGCCTCCCAGAGCCACCTGGTTCTTCTCTAGGGACAGGCAAGCTCAGAACACAGGACACTGGCCCTTGTGTGCACCTGGCTCTGTGCAGGAGCATCACACCTTCTCGGACACGGGGACTCCATGGCGGGTTAGTCAGCCACTCAAGGCTCTAAGTCCTGCTGAGTCACTCATTAGCTAAGTTCCTTTGGACAATCACTTAACTTCCTTGAACTTGCTATTTCTCCTCTGTAAAATGAGGGTGCCAATACCTACTCCATGGGGTTACTGTAGGGATCACGTGAGATCATGTACTGAAGGTGACTCAAACATAGCAAGTCCTGTATAATGATTAATGCCATCACTCTGCAGTCATCCTTCCTTATTACAACACGAGGGATGACGAGGAACCCAGAGAGTGGAAGCAACCCGGTCAAGGCCACACAGCTCCCTCGGGGGCAGGCCTGAGCTTCCTCCACAACCATTCCCACCCCTGCTTGGTCAGGGCTTTTCTGAGAATCCCTAACTGATCAGATGAATTGATAGCCTGCATTTCACACCCTAATCAGGTACCCCCACCCGCGTTTGGCAATGGAATTAGAAAAACACAGGCTGCTACTATTCCCCAGCTTTGCCACTAATTTACGCACAGGCACAGAGTGGTTAAGCTACCTGCCCAAGTTTACACACAGGTAAGTGGCCAAGCCAGGTCAGGGAATTGCCTGTTTGTCCCCTTTGCACGTTTTTTAATGAGGTCGTTAATTGTCTGTTCTTTTGGATTTGCGGGGTGCATGGGCGCTTAGTCAGCACAGTCTGATGGAAGGTATGAGTGGGAGCAGCTCCCGGACTCCTAGGAGAACATGGGCCAGGCCGGGCCAAGTCCGAGGTCTGGATGTGCCCTCCTCCCCAGGTTGGCAGCAAATGCCTTCCAGGGAAAAACCAAATCCAAGCAGGTGGTGGTGGTGGGAGAGGGGAGGTGTCCTCTGTTCACCAGCAGCGCACAATCCTGGGAGACCTTCTGGAGCAGGGGGTTGGTCTGGTTTCTCCTAACCCTCAGATAGACGGTTTTGTAGCTTGGGGTGTCCCATGGACAGTGCTGGGATGCTAGTATCAAATCTCCCCACCTGCAAATCCAGCCGTGGATTCCATGTACTCAGGAGTCCCCAGAAAAACCCAAGCCAGTGGCAAGGAGGGCTGGCCAGGACTCAGCCAGCCAGCTACTGGGTGCAGGGGCTGATCAACACCCAAGGCTGACACAAGGCTTACCTTGACCCAGCCTGACAATTCATTTTGCTCACTGTGGCAAAGGGAACAGCTGCCCATGAGGCCCAGGCCGGTCTCTGGCTGCCTGCCCAGGTCAGTGGGAGTGCCCAGTCACCTCTCAGGCAGGGCAGACAGTGAGCGCTCAGACCTGTGTATGGAGCTCCAGAAGAACCCCTGTGTCAGACCCTCAGCTTGCTGTGGTCCGGGGCCACCCCCGTACCCTGCATCCTTGCCTCTTGACCCTTCCCCCCCCTCCCCGTCTGTAACAGTAGGAGGTAGAGACACTCAGTAACAATTCTATCTTGATCCAATACGGCACTCAGACGGAAATTCAGGGTCTGAATAGAATCTGAAATAGTTCCCATTTCGTCACAGGCTCTTGGTGTGAGGAAGTATGAATATCATGTAGCCCATTCTTTCCACATTCTCAGCATCCCAGGGGTTGAATTTCCTCTATAACATTCCAAGGGCAGAATGGTTACCCAATCTTTGCTTGAATTCCTCCAGTGACAGGGAGCTTACCATCGTACACAGCAGTTCCAGGCAGCTCTCATGGCTGGAGGGTTCGTCCTTACACTGGTCCTCCCCTTTGCTGTGTCTGGTCTGCTTCCTGCTTCTGCCATCCGTGGTCCCCACAGAAAGTGGCCAGTCCCTGTTCCTTGTGGCTTTCAGAGATCTCAAGATAGAGAATGGGTCTCTTTCTCTAAGGGTTTAGCAGGCGGAAGGAAACGCGCACATGGGCCCAGGGCAACAGGGCTTTCTGGGCTGTTCGGATGGCAGACACATGGCCTTGCCAGCCGGGAGGGCCTCTCCCCACTGTGGAGCCTTTCTGGGTCCCCAGGGCCCGGAGAGAGGGGCACAGTGTCCTGGAGGAGACACTGTCCTTGGAATGTGGCCGCCAGGCTCCCAGCTCTGATCTGATCCCTTTCTGTCTGAGATGCTTTGAACAAGTTGCTTGAACTTTCTGAGCTTTAGTTTTCTGCTCTATAAAAGGAGAAAGTATCTTATTATATTGTTATGTGGATCAAGTGACATCACATATGGGAAAATGCTTTGTCAACTAAAACAAGCTCTACAAATAATTAACCAATTCCGGTGGTGTGGAGCGTCTTTGGTGTGGGCCTTCCTTGTGGATTTATCAAGTGAGAGTGAATAAGAATGTCTATAGCAGAGTTCGTTGTAAGAGGACTTCAGACTCTTCCTCAAGCCCCGTGGCTGGTCCTTGGCACCGTGAGGGGCTCCCCACTACGGCTCACAGCCGCCTACATCCTGCCCAGAGGCCTCAGCACTGGCTTGGAGACCCGGAGCGAGTGGGTGAGCCTCCAGGGTCTGGGCTGGAGCGGGAGCCAGCTGGGAGGTGCGGGGCGGGGCCGGTGGCTTTCAGGGGGTTCTCCTCTCGGGAGACCCCGGGGCTGCCCGCCCAGAGCGCCCTGCCCTCACTCCCTGCCCAGCCTTTAATTTAGACAGAGGCTAATTCTAATCCCCCAATTAGAACCGGTTTTATTGAGAGGAGCAGTGAGGGGCTAGGAGTCAGGAACCAGCCTAATGACAGTGGAGGCCTCATGTGGTGAGGCTGTCGTCTAGTCCAGCCCCTCACTGGACGGCCAGGCAGGGGACAGGGAGGCTGCCCAGCGGGTGGTGGCTGGGCGACCTGCTGCACTGGGGTCTCCCGGGCCCCAAGCAAGGGCTCCTTCCTGGCAGCCGGCCGCCTGTCTGAAGACTCTGCCGCCAGCCTGCGGCCCGTGACTCCATCCTGGCTCATTGGCAGGCCCGGGTCCCGTGACCGACAGAGATGGCTGCTGCCCTCACCCTCCCAGTGTCACGGGAGCAGAAAGGCCAGGAGCCTCCATAAATAGCAGCATGTTGCCACCCGCCTAACCCCAATCTGGTTTATCCTGAGTTAGCAGAAGCTCCCGTGGGATGTACTTCCCAGGCGGGGCCAAGCGGGCAGCCTGTCCTTCCTCATGCCTCAGGGTACCCCGAGGGCGACAGGACTGCAAACAAGGGGGGCCCTGGATGAAGGGGAGCGAGGTTGGGGTTATCTTGGAGGGGCGTGAGCTGAGGTGGGGCTGCGGGTCAGGCAGCCTGTCTCAGTGGGGTGTGTCCCCACCCCACGGGGCAGCCCCCATCGCTGGGGCAGCAGCACAGGCTGGCAGGGACCTTTGCCCAGCTGCAATCAGACACCAGGCAGGTGCTGAGCAGCCTCCTCTCTGCCCGCCCATCCTCTCAGCTTGGGCTCTCCAGCTATAAAGCAGGAACAAGTCCCATCCCTTACCTGCCTGGGGGGACATTGAGCAGGAGTGAGATAATGTCTGCCCGGCTCAGCCTCCACCGAGGGAGGCAGCCTCTGAGCACACGGCTATGTTTACTGCCTAGAGCTCTGCACGGCTCCCGCTGGGGTCCCTGCTGTTCCCTGGCCCCCGCGGAGACAGTCAGCAGGTCCCACAGGCCTGTCCTGAGCATGGGCGAGGGAGCTCACTGCCAAGCACCCGGCTCTCTGGGGCCTGAGGCCTGGGCCTGGATTAACTCCCCGAAGCCCTTTGTTCAGGGTTCAAGGAGCCGCCACCCGCTCCTGGTATTCTGGTTCCACCAGGAGTCTGGGCGGCTGGGTGTGGTGGGGGCCTAATGAGCAGGGTGTGCCCCCAGGAGTTGTTAGGAGCAGGGTGACAGCTGTGGGCAGGTCCCCACCCACGGTGGGCGGGCCGGCTTACACAACAGTCACCTATGCTAGGGGCGCAGCCGGCATCCCCGCCTAGTGTTTATTTTTAAAAAACAAACACTCAACTTTGGTGGTGGGGGTGGGGAATATTTCCAAATATTTAAAAAGACATCATGCTAACACTTTCTAAATCCCCAAAGCTGATGCACGTTTGCAGGATTCTCACCAATTACAAAGCTGACCCCCTCCCCCGGACGTTCAAAAGGAAGAGACTTTTGTAATCACTGGGGATGGTGGACAGGTGGGCCTCACACCCCGGCCACCCTCCACACCTGTCAGGAGAGCCTCCGCTCTCGGGCTCTGTGAGCAGACTGAACTGCCGCTCGGCCTCCCCTGGTCTTCTCCTGAGCTAGACACTGTGGGAGGAAGGTGGCGTTCCTGGGCCTGCCTGGTTTTCTGGCACAGGGCTGTGACCTGCGATCCCTGACAGCTCATGGAGTTTTGGACCCAATCAGTTTTCCTAGTGATGGCCAAGTGCACTCAAGGCGCTGTCCACTGACCGATGGGTGTCTCTGAGGGGCTGTTAGCGGAGCCGCCTTCCAGCAGCGGTTAGTTGGGTCGGGGTTGGGAGCGGGTCTGCCCAGAACCGTTGCTGAGGTGCCTGTGTGCGCACCTGGAGCCTTGGGTTCCGCTCCTGCCGTTAGCGGGGAGGGTTCCTGCTCAGACACTGGACTGTGGAGTCAGGCCTCGATGGGTGAACAGTGCAGGAGGGCCTGAGAAGGGACCTGGGCTGGGCAACGCGCTGCTCCTCAGGGCACGCTGGGTCTGGCCACCTGGAGAGAGCCTGCGGAGACACCCACGTGCGCGGGCGGCCGTGTGCGCAGGGTGGCCGGGTGCGTGGGGGGAGAAGTATGCGCGGGGCGTCCGGGTGCGCGGGGCGGACGGGTGTGCGGGGGGTGGCCGTGTGCGCAGGGGGAGAAGTGTGTGCGGGGGGGGGGGGGGGAGAAGTGTGCACGGGGGGGGGGGGGGGGAGAAGTGTGCACGGGGGGGGGGGGGGGGCGGCGGCCGTGTGCGCGGGGCGGCCTAGCCCAAATCTCTCCTTTTTCTTTTATCCTCACCTGAGGACATTTTTTTTTTTTTTTTTTTTTTTTGCATTTATCTTCAGATAGAGCGGTAGGGAGAGTGGGAGGAAGAGAGAGAGAGAAACATGGACGTGAGAGAGACACATCAAGTGGTTGCCACCCTCAAGACCCCAACCCCGGATGGGGGACAAACTGCAACAGAGGTAGGTGCCCTTAGCGGGAACCGAACCCTGGACTCTGGTCCCCAGGCCGACGCTCTAACCACTGAGCCAAACCGGCCAGGGCTCAAATCTCTCTTTTAAGCCCTAGACCCTGTGGAGCTGCCCAGGACACCACTCATACGTTTTATAGGGCTACAGGGGAGCGCCAGCACCTGTGCGGAAAACCGGGAATTCAACGCAAATATCTCCCCTCTTCCACACCCTCTCTCCCAGTCCCCGTGCTCCGGACATAGCGGCCCCTCCAGACTCTAGGACAGATGAAGCTCAAAGCTTCCCTTTGCAACAGTCCAGAGGGCTTCAGGGCCCAGGGTCCCCACAGGCCAGCCCTGTACTGAGCCAGGCTGGCGGGCCCAGAGGCAGGATGTGGGAGGGGCCCAGTCACCTTGACCTGTCATTGACCATATAAGGTGATACTTGGGTCCAGGGTGTCCGTGGGAATGGGAGTAGAGACATGAGAAACCAGGCTCTTCAGGGCAGAATTCATCAGGAAGTCCCTCTGGAACGTGTTTTCTTCCAGGAGCATACGCCATGTCAGCATCTGAGAACTTCTCCCCTTCAAAACCCATGGTGGTGCCATAAAGACCGCCGTGACACCGCTGGGACACTCACTGCCAGCGGTCAGACAGAGCCAGGGCCGGTGCCGAGAGCAGGAGCGTGGCCACACCCCACACTTCATTGTAGCTCACAGTGTGCTGTGTTGTGCAGTATACACAACGTGCGCTTACCCTGACTCTTCTGCTTCAAGAAACTACAGAACATGGTAGGAAATGAAGTTTTTGTGTTTGCGTCTCATAACTAAGGTTTGTTAGGTTGTATGTGGCAGCATATTTTGTCTGCTTTTTAAATTGTGGTCAAATACACATACAAACAAATGGCCATTTTAACCGTTTCTAAGTGTGCAATTCAGGGTTGAGTATATTCGCATTGTTTTGCAATCTGTTTCTAGAACGTCCTCATCTTGCAAAACTGAAACTATAGCGATCAAACACAACTTCCCATTCCCCCTCTCTCCAGTCCCTGGAAACTCTTTTTTTTTTTATCCTCACCCAAGGACATTTTTCCATTTTTTGTTCAGATAGAGTGGGAGGGGGAGAGAGAGAAACATCGACATGAAAGGGACACATCGAGTGGCTGCGCAAGACCCAACTAGGGGCCAGGGACAAACTGCAACCGAGGTACATGCCCCTAGCGGGAACCGAACCAGGGTCTCTCTGGACCGCAGGCCAAAACTCTAACCACTGAGCCAAACCGGCCAGGGCGAAACTCTTTTGTTTTTATTGAGGTATACTCTGCATGCTGTGTGACGCATAGATCTTAAGTGTAAAATTTGATGCATTTTGACCAATGCATCAAATGTAACACTAATGTAACTGCGTCTCCAGCCATAACCCCACTTCCTTTCTTTTTAAAAAAATGTATTATTAATTATAATCATAATCACCATACTGTACATTAGATTCTCAGAACTTTTCTGTCAATCCCCACCCCCTACCCCGAGGCAACCAATGTTCTGATTTCTATCATAGATTAGTTTTGCCTGTTCTAGGACTTCATTTAAATAACATTATACCATATCTACTCTCTTGTGCTGACTTCTTTCAGGGTCATGTTGTTAAGATCCGTCCATATAGCATCTGTCAGCAGTTGGTTCATTTCTATTGCTGAGTAGTATTCCATTGTGTAAAGGTGTCCAGTTCATCTATTCACATCTAGATGGTCATTTGGGTTGTTTCTAATTTTTGCTACCCCCTTGTGAACATTTTTGGATAAATTTTTTTGTGTGTGTGAATAGATGTTTTTATTTCTTTTGGATAAATAGTTGGGAATAGAATTGGTGAATCAAAAGGTAGGTCTGTGTTTAACTTTATAAGAAGCTGACAAATAGTTTTCCACCATGGTTGTACCATTTTATGCCCCCACCAAAAATGTCTGAGTTCGAGTTACTCCAGGTCCTTGCCAACACTTGCTGTTGTTGGCCTTTAGAGTTTAGCCATTCCAGTGGGTGTGCAATGTTATTGCACGGTGGTTTGGATTTGCATCTTTTGATTAACACAGTGATGTTGAGCAATTTCCATTTGTTTATTGGCCATTTGTAATCTTTTGTGACATGTCTGGTTGAGTCTTTTGCTCTCCTTCATTTTTTTGTGGGTTTTTTTCTTGTCTTTTATTATTTATTGATCTATTGGTATTCTTTATATATTTTGGATATCAGAACCTTATCAGATATATATCTTGTGACTATTTCTTTGTAGACTGGCCTGCTTATTTTCTTAATAATGTCTTTTGATTTAAAAAAAATTTTTGATGAGGTCCAATTTATCAGTCTTTTTTCAAAAAATGGTTCCAGCGTTTTGTGACCTGTTTAAGAAATCTGTGTGAGCTGTTTAAGAAACTTTGCCTTCTGCAAGGTTATGAAAATGTTCTCCTCTGTCCTCTTTTAGAAGTTTTAGGTTGTATGTCTAGCTTTATAATCCATCCCAAAATAATATTTGAGTATGATGTGAGGTAAGGGTCAATGATCGTCTTTTTATACGTAAATATCCAGTTGCTCTAGCACCACGTAAAATAAAAAAGACTCTCCTTCCACCATTGAGTGACCTTGGTGCCTTTGTAATCAGTTAACCACATGTGTGTCTCTGTTCCCTTGATCCCATTGTCTACTCTTATGCCAAGACCACACCGTCTGATTACTATAGGTTTATAGGAAGTCCTAAATCAAGTAGTGAAAATCCTCCATGGAGGAGCATGTTTCTGAAATACCAACTCATTTCCTCTGTATTTATTCTTTGCCCTTTTGACCCTCAAGCAATTCTATACTGAATGCCAAGGGGAAATGAGCACAATCCCAAGATGCAAGGCATGGAAGAAGGAGGTCTTCCTGGCTTTGGTTTTGAAAGCCAAGTCCTTAGGGAAACAGAGACATGAAGTTTGGGGAAAACAGCATGATAGCTAGTAGCTGCCCCTCCACTTCCAGTCAACAATCCTGCTAAGAATAGAGAAAAATCCCCTGGGCTGAGTGGGAGGAATTAGAGAGAGCAACTATGCACCCCTACATCCAGACTCAGGAGCCATCAAGACCTCAGGGGACACGGGGCAGCCTTGCAGAGCCTCCCCTGTCTCCAATGGCCCAGGAGCCGCAGCATGAATCCTGGACCCTGGGGGAGAGCTGTGCCCTGAGGGGCTGTGGGGTCAGATCCACGGCCCTCCCAGCAGAGGTATGGACAGGTGGCCCTGAGGAAAGTCATCCCAGTGCTTTGGCACTCTGTAAACCTCCCAGAAAATCAGTCTTGATGCTAAGAAAAGGGGCAGGGGGACTACGAATGGCCGGTGATTAATATTCTCCCATTCCGGTGACAGAGGGTCTTAGCAGAGCTATAGGAAAAGAAGAAAGTAATCTCTCTTCAACACCCGAGTGTATTGCTTAAGGTTTATTCTGGCTTTATATGAAGCTTCTAACAAATGACATTCAAATGACTGAGCCTAATACTAATAAGGAGTGATGATGGGGAGAGAACTCATCCTTTCTGATGGACGAGCTGGTGGGGAAGAATCAGGGGACACCCCGTCCAGTTGGTTTGTCTTCCTCACTTATGTTCCAGCCCCCATGTTTAGGATTCATCCTCATATGTTCTTCTGAGTTCTAGTTCCTTTCCATTTAATGCACCACTCTTGTTTCGAGCACCTCTGATATCCTTGTGGAGCAAAGCTTGGGGGCGAGCCCCACCTTCACATGGGAGGGACTGTCTGAGGGGCTGTGGCCCAGAGTGAGGACAATCCAGAGTGAGGACACCGTCCTGTCTTGGTTGCAGAGAACATTAAGGTGGGGCTCCCTCGTGCTTCACAGTCTTGGCGTTATTTTCCATGCCATCCATGTCCTGACTACGCCCACTGGAGGTATGGGGAAACTGACGCTTCAGCCCTATTTAGGAAGTGCCAGGAGTCTAGATTGCATGTTGTTTTGCTTATATTAGCAGGTTCGGCTTGCACCTTAACTCCAGGAATGTAAAAGAGACATTTCAAAACGCACTGAATTAATACATTCCTTTGCTGTGATCCCATTTCCACTAAACGTTCAGAAATGAGGCACATGGAAAGTGAAAGACAGACCAAAAACTATTTGCTTGACTGGCACTGTGGATTAGGGTGTACAGGAGAGTGTGAACACACACACCCACCACACACACACCCTGCAGGTTGGGCCCTGGATTGGGGCCCTTTCAAAGCAGCCAAGGCTGAGCTGCCAATTTCAGGGTTGCCCCAGGCCTGGCTCTGCTGAGCTGAGGCCAGGGGTGCTTGGGTCAGAGAAACACAGTGTTCTGGAACTCCGTGGGAGCCTCCTCCCTGCACCCACTGCTCAGGAAGCCCAGTAGGGTGGTAGGCTGTCACCCCCCACTGGGAAGGCCATCATCACTTAGAAGTCAGGAGCAGGGGGGATGGGTCACAGGACTTCCAGCTCATTGCTAAATAAAGCTGAGTTCCTCCCTAGGGTCCTGTGACCCCTCCCCCTAGCAAGGACCCCTGGCACATGTATCAGTGCCCTGTTCAATGGAGTACTGAACTCATTCACCCTCCCAGCAGTCGGGCCATGACGAGCATGGGCCTCTTACTCACCCTGAAGTCATCAGTCCTGTTTCCAGGAGTGTGAGTAATTTGGGGAGGGTGGGGGAGGGGAGAGGACTCCAGGGTGGGGGTGGGATGATGTGGAAGAGGCAGTGTGTCCCAGAAGAACCCTCATCCCTCTTACACCGTCGCTGGAAATGCTCCCCTTTTTGAGAAGAAATGTAACCTTAATCTGCTCCAAAGTACGTGTGCGCAGAACGGTGGCAGTTTAAGGAAACAGGAAACCAAAGAAACGTCTCCCTTCCTTCCTAGGTAGCTGAGGAAGTGTGGTAGCCCAGAGGAGGGATGCCAGTTAGGTATCTTTTGGACTTTTTTTTTTTATCCTCACCCGAGGACACTCCTCCATTTTTTGTTCAGATAGAGTGGGAAGGAGAGAGAGGAAGGGAGAGAGAGAGAGAAACATCGACATGAAAGGGACACATCGAGTGGCTGCCTCCCGCATGACCCAACCAGGGCCAGGGACAAACTGCAACCGAGATACGTGCCCTTAGCGGGAACCGAACCCGGGTCTCTCTGGACTGCAGGCCGACGCTCCAACTGCTGAGCCAAACCGGCCAGGGCTGGACTTTTTAATAAAATATGAACTCACATTTGTCTAATACATTACCCCGTTTGTCCCTGTGAGGGGCACTGAGGCTCAGCGAGGTTGTGTGCGTTATAAATGTCCCACCCTGGGAAACAGCAAAGCTGGGATTCGAACCCAGGTCTCTTCACTGGTCCGGCATCTGCACCTCCGCACTGTGAGGGCATCCTCCGACCAGAGCGCTTTGCCAGCCTTTGGACTTGTTTGCTCTTCAAGGTCAGCTTTCCACAGCTGGGCTCAGCCTGGACCTGGCGGTCCTCCCTCGCTTCCCTACATCACGCTGTTGGAGGTCTCGGCAGTGTGTGCTTTGGTTACGTGCAATTCCAGATCGTTTCCCTCCTCCGTCCTGCTCGGGGGCATGGCTGCCTCCAGGGGAAACTCTTTTCCACGGCAGGAACAGGTGGGAGAGCCAGGAGACCACATGTAAAATGGAGAGTTGGTGAGCTGGTCATCCAAGACCGTGAGAGGTGACCAGAGGTCCTCTGGCCCAAGCCTGACTGACAGTAGTCGGGCATTTTCAGCCTTGATGGCCAAGGAGCCTGGCATCTGACCCTCCGGGCCCGAGTTTCTGATGTTTCCCGGCACACTCCTCCCCAGGGAACGGTTGAAACGCACCCTTACTTTCCCGGGGGAGGACACCCTGCAGGAGATACCTGGAAAAGGAACTCCTATTTTATGGGCACCTGCTCTGTTCCCAGACATTGTGCTGTTTTACATGTGTTATCTCTTTGGATCTTCACAAAAATCCCCTGTGAGGTAGATGGTATTATCCTCACTAGACTGGTGAGGAAACCGAGGCTTCAGCGGTTACGTAACTTGGGCTACATCACCGACTAGTAAGTGCAGGAGGCAAAATTTGAATGTAGATCTGACAGCTCAGTACTCATTCTACTGAATCACCCTGCCTTAGAAAGTCTACAGCAGCACGGGAAATGTCTCTCAAACCACCTCTTCTCAGATGCTAACCTCAGATCAAGATCAAAGAGAAGGACACGGTCATGGGAGAATAACTTCTTGATCAGAGCCTCTTGTCAGCTGAGCTGTAGTCCCCCTCCACTCCAAACGTTCATGTGTTGAAGTCCTAATGTGACTGATTTTGGAGATAGGGTCTTTAAAGAGGTAATTGAGTCAAAATGAGGTCCTCTGGGCCCTAATTCAATGTGGCTGGTGTCCTTTATATGAAGAGAGTAGAACACAGATTCAGAGGGAAGACCACGTGAAGACACAGAGAAGGCGGCCTTTTGTAAACCAAGGAGAGAGAGGCTTTGAAAGAAACCATCCCTGTAGACCCCTTGACCTTGGCCTTCTTGCCTCTAGCAAGAAGAAAACGAGTTGCTGTGTTTCAGCCACCTAGTCTCTGGTTATGGCAGCCCTACAGGTTAACTCAGAGCCTGTTCTACAGATCACCTCTGTGCTCCTAGCCCCGTGCACGGCAGGCACCGAGTCCCTGTCTGTGGACAGGTTGAAGGAAGTGCCACCAACAGAAAGAATCCAAATTTTGATTTTTGCAACCAGCCTCTGCCTACTTGTTGAAACTTCCTGTTTCTGAGGAACAGAGATTTTTGCAGATCCCAGAGGACATCCAGTAAACCTAGCAGCTCTTACTAAATAATTCTGGTTTTGATGAGCTCAGCGGGTGTGAATCAGAAGTGGGCAGAGAGGCATTTCTCTTGAAATATACCTGAGGTTATGTTAGAATGAGAAGCAAAGATATGTTTGGGAATTTACTGCCAGCAAGGAAATACTGGCAAGGCAGGCACCCTTGGCCACGTGGGCATGGCCTTCCTTTCCTGCTTCTGTGAGCCACCGCGGGCCTGGGCAGGACTTGTTGCTCAAAGAAGCAACCTCTAGGTGCCCAGGGCCCATCCTCATGGTTCTTACCGAGGTCTCCTATTTGAAAAAGAGAATTCCAGGGGTGAGGGTCACTCCTGGCCGCCCTCGTCATCTTGGTGGGTTGTGGCCTGGAGGAGGACCGGGCTCCAGTTGCCCTAGGAGAGAGCCCTGGGCTCTTCCCCAGGCGGACAGAGGGGCAGAGCACACAGCTGGGAGCCCCCGTTGACTCAGGGAGCCAGGGCCCTTGGCCCTGCAATGGAGTCAGACACGGGAGAGAGGGCTGGGGCTGGGTCCCAGCACGGGGAAGCCCACTGTTTTAAGGGCACCTGGTGGAGGTGGCCATGGCTCAGCAGAGCTGACACACAGCATGGAAAGTGAGTTTGAGCAGGAGGTCCTCAAAAGGCCTGGTGGTGGCCGAATTGGGAAGTGGCTAAGAGCTCAGAAGAAGGCTTCTGATTCTGGCTCAGCCACTCGTTGGCTAAGAGGTCTGGGCAAGCTCCCTTTCCTCCATCTGCTGGGGAGACTGGATCAACCTCCGAGGGTCCCTGCAGGGTGACATGGGTGACGAGGTGTGGTACAGCCAGCACAGGCCGGACCCTGTGAGAGCTCCGTAACTGCAGCCAGCCTGGCTCCTGAGCTGGCAGTCACTGCTTTGTCAGTCGCCGGCTGGCTCTCCATGGAGAGTCTCTTCTCCCAAGAGGGCATCTGACCACTGTCCTGGGTGCACACTGGGCGCACACCGCCAGGGGGTCTCACTGCCTGGAGCACAGCAGCTCAGCTCCTTCAGGGCCTGGCTTCCTTCAGCTCTTCAATCTCATTTCCCACCACCTCTTGCTTCACACTCTCAGGAACTACTTACAGTTCCCCAAACCTCCGCCTCCCCCCCCCCCCACACACACACACAAGGGCCGTGCCTTCCAGCACGATGCTCCTTCCTCTGCCTGAAACTCCCTTCCCCTCCCTTGTCTAGCTCCTGCCTACTCCTCCCACACAACTTGTCCCGCACATCGCATCCCCAGCCCCATTCCCTCCTGGGGGCAGTGTTTTCTGGCCACTCCCCCTGAGTGGGGCCGTGCCTGCTGGCCTCGGGTCACATCCGCGCGGGACCCTGCACACCTGCCCCCGCGCGGAACTTCTTCCCCTGCTAGGCCTCTCCTTCCCGGGGCCTGTCCATTCTCTGTCCCTCCCTGGTGCCCAGTCTAGCGTCTGAAACATGACAGCTCAAAACACGTGTGTTGAAAGAACGAACGACTTACTAAATGAATGAGTTCTCCTGGTTATGGGGGCTAATCTCACAAATGAGTCACAGGGCCCGAATCACCGTGCCTTGTCCCCACCCACTGACCTGGGTGAAACACTCCCCACGATGACGTCCTGAGTTACCCTTAATTCTCAGAATCACCCATGCCGTCTTCCTTCTTCTCCTTTTGCTCCTATCTGCCTCTCATCCCCTCCCCCTCCTTCCTTTTCTTCCTCCTCTGGGGGCGGCAGGTCTAAAAAAGGCAATGTTCTCTCCCGCCCCCTTCCCCGTGCTAGTCACCATTTTCACCCAGTTATGACCCTTGGGTGATGGTGAGATAGGGTCATGAGCTCAGTCCCTAGGTGGAAAAGTGGGACAGATAAGACCCCAAGTGGGATGCCTACAGCTGAACAGATATGGAGACTGTTGCCAATGTGGGGCCCTGATGGTCTGAGTAAGCCAGCCGAGACCTGGGAGGAGGTAGGTGGGGAGGGAGGATGGTGTTTCACTGAGAAAACCTGGGCAAGGGGAACGGGCTTGGGGTGTGGGGACCTGGCGGAAAGGGTTGGCCTCTCAACATCTCCACATGCCAAGACATCCTGGTCTGGCACGGGCAGGAAAAAGCCCAGAGGGGACCACCAGCCTGAGCCCCGGCCAAACCCAGGGGACAGCACTGCCGCTTTCATCTCATTTTCTCTCCTTTTGCTCCCCCTTTCCTTTTCCCTAAGACTGCCTCCATTTCATTAAATGTCATGGAGGTGTTTCTGGCGTTAATTATGAGGAGCTGGCCATTCAGAGTGTGTGTCTAGTTCGTTGTCATTTTCCTATTGTGTACTTGTCCGTGAGAATAAGAAAGTAAATTAGGACCCTGCTTCTGGAAAAGTGATGTTTATGGGATCATGAAGAGAACAGGGGTGATATTTGTGACTCTTAAAAAAATACCACAAATGTCTGAATAGAAGGCAGTTTCTGGGGCTGGAGAAAAATAATGTTATAATGAATGAAAAGATTACTACCTTACGTATCCATCCGCCGGGCAATATATGGCATGAATTAACCCCGAGAGTTGGTTTGTAACTAAGGAAAAGTAAATACACCAAGGAAGGTAGATAAATCAAAGGATGTTTCTTGGTCGGTTCTTAGGGGCAGAGGGGTGCTAGCTGGCCACACAGCACCCTCTCACTCTGCACTCCAGTCAGCTCCTGGTCTGTTTCCTCCCTGGACTGGGAGCCTGGAGGGCAGGGGCTGTGTATATCATCTCTCAATCCCCAGTGCTTGGCACAGGTCCTGGCATCGTAGGTAGGCTGATCATATGATTTATCATCCAAACTGGTAACTTCAAGAGTGAAAAGGGGTTATTAATAATGATGTCAGGACAACAGTTGTAATCTGGGACTAATTAATGAATGAACAAACCAACGATGAATGAATGAGTCTTAAAAAGATTGAGGCTGTTGGCAGAGGCCACCGTGACTTCCTACAGCTGTCGATGTCACTGTCAATAGAAAATTCACTTGTGTACATACTGCATTTTAAAAAAATCCTCATCTGAGGATATTTTTCCATTTACCTTCAGATAGAGTGGGAGAGAGAGAGAGAGAGAAACATCGACGTGAGAAGAA
This sequence comes from Tadarida brasiliensis, assembly GCA_030848825.1. Taxonomy (NCBI): domain Eukaryota; kingdom Metazoa; phylum Chordata; class Mammalia; order Chiroptera; family Molossidae; genus Tadarida; species Tadarida brasiliensis. The sequence goes on along the minus strand of CM061270.1, from coordinate 61,423,168 downwards.
CACATCAATTGGTTGCCTTCCACATGACCCTGACCAGCGCCTGAACAAACTACAACTGAGGTACGTGCCCTTGGCTGGAATCAAACCTGCGACTCTTGGTCTGTGAGCCCATGCTCCAGCCGCTGAGCCAAACCGGCCAGAGCTACATACTGCATTTTAAAGCCCATCTTTGTTCTTCTCTTGCAGAAGAAGACCCCTATTACAGAGGGAAGCCTGGGCTGAGACCCAAGGGCCCTGCTGGCGCCGCTGAGAGCACAGGCCACCGTGCACACTGCTTGCTTGGGTGCCAGGCCCTGAGCTAGGCGTTTGATTGTTCTTTATTGCACAGCCTTGCAAAATAGGTATTCTCGTTACTTTTTGCAGGTGAGTCAGTTGAGGCTTAGTGAAGTTAAACAATGTGCCCCGCGTCACACAGCTACCTGCCAATGTCAGCGCTGCTCCCCGTGCCCAAGGCTGTTGGGCACTGGCATGTGTGGCTGTAACAGTCCCCAAACCTGCTCTGTGTGGCCTTCCCTCTGGGAGAGAACTTAGAACAGAGGCCTGGGGTGTCCCACTTAAAACAGCAGGCCTGCTTGCCCCTGCTCTGCGCCTCGGTGCCCCAGTAACCTCAAGTGGATTGGCTGGAGAGGAGTCACTGGGGCTGGGACGGGCCCTGTTCAAATGGAAATGGAGAGTTTGCCTCCCTGAGGCCAGTCCTCTGCCCGATGGCAGGATGCCTCCTGGATGGCGCGGTGGCCAGGCCAGGGAGGTAGGAAGGCTGGCTCTTCGTGGGTTAGAAGCCCCCCAACCTCCCCACGGGGAAGGACTGTGAGACTTAAAGGCTGTGCCTGGGTCCTCACGGATAATGAAGGTGGGTTAAGGAAGAAAAGGCAAACCTGGACTCCTAACCAAATGCTCCACCTCTGCCCCCTGCGCTCCCCACTCCAACACTGACCCCTAGGAGGGCCATGGAATTTCCTTGACACCTGGCCATTTTTCCAGAAAGGCCACCTGTGGCCCAGTTCCAGCCCATCTGGAGAGCAGTCCTGGTGGTCTTCGGTCTCCAGCTCAGGGTGAACCATGCTGCCCCAGGGGCCTGGCCAGGCTAAAATGGGGAGAGGGGAGCAACGCCAGGACCCTAGTCCCCTGCACGATTCCCAGGTCCCTGGGGTGAGAGGGCTCCTGCCCAGTCACTCTGGGCAGATAGGGGAATGAGAGGAGGTGGGCTGGGCCAGGAAAGGGCTTAGCCAGGGCTTTGCTGGGTACTAGTCTCCAAGCTCATCCTCCACCCACCTGGCCTCTGCCTGCAGCTCTCCTCAAACAGGCTTTGCCTCCTGGCTGCCAGCTAAGTTCCGTCTCTGAGACTTCCAGCCAAGCACGGCTAACTGGCGCCCTCTAGTGCCTGCCTGTCATGGCCCTGTTGCCCGTCTGGGTACATCACACACAACTCCCCTGAGACAGGCTCTGTGGACAGTCCCCCAAACCTACCACTTATCTTCCAAACCAGGACACTTGGGATGGGGGGAACCTGTTGATAATGGTACTGGGACAACAGACATAAAAAAGGACTGTCCCAGGCAAATTGGGCATCGGGTCACCCTACCTGGATCAGGAGGAGCACCCCCGCCCCAAAGTCGCCAGCAGAACCATCTCTGGTGGTAGCATCGCTGGCTCTGGGGCCCGCTTCCAGCTGGGCGGACCGGGGGAGCTCCTGGTGAATCAGGAGGGACTCTAAGTTCTGGACGGTGGCACCTCGCAGAGGTGTGGGGCTGTGGGGCTCCACGCGCAGTGGCGGATAGAATGAACCCAGGACATCCCTCCTCTTGTGGTTTTGGGTCTTGCTGGGGAGTCCAGAGGAAAACCGCCCCTCCGGCAGAAGGGTGTTTTGACCTGGTGCCTTTCTGCACTGGCTTTACAATGGGCCCTCTCCTTACCTGTCTCCCCAGGCACCAGCATTAGAGGTGGCCTCAGCTCTGCTGGGCGCCCTTGGTGACTCACACAGGTAAGTGTGTGGCTGACACCTGTCCTGGCCTCCATTCCCCTCTCCCCTCATCACTGCCTCCTGGCTTCTGGGGACAAGGACTCAGGGAGTGTGATAAGGGCTTTCTGAAGGGCTGAGGCAAGGTGGCAGGCATCTGCGACCCTAGCACCAGGCCGCCAGGGGGAGCCCAGCATGAGGCTGGGGACTGGAGTCTGTGTCTCGGGACAGGCAGTTGTAGAGGAAGTGGCCACACTTGGAGCTCGTGGAAAGCCCCAGGGTCAGGGCCAGGGCAGGGGGACCAAAGCAGGCTCTGGGGTGCAGGAGAGGGAAGCCCAGGAAGATCCCCTAGGATGGGAACACACGGCTCAGCTTGGGGGCTCCCGGGGAGGGATCTGGGGTGGTACCGTGTGTGTCTGTGTAGGTGTGACTCAGGGAGACATAGGAGTGACTTGGACAGAGTCAGGGAGATTTGGGTGCTGGATTCTCCTTGGTGGAGGGACGTCGGGGCAGGTCCAGTGCCTGTGTGGGAAAGGGAAGAATGATTTGAGTTGGTTTTTGTGTTCCTCAAACTAGTTTGCCCACATCCTTGGCATCTGTGCCCTGTGAACGACCTGTTTGGAGCCATGCATGTCTGGGCCTGAGGGCCGGGTGCCTACGTGAGGCCCGCGGTCTCTCCAGTGGCCGCGGGGTCACCAGGCACTGCTGGAGCGGAGGGAGGCCGGAATCCGCTGGCTGCACCACACTCCAAAGGCCCCTCCCCGCACTCAACAGGCAAAGGACTGTTCTCCTGCTCCTCACTCCGACCCCCACCCCACCCCGCCCCCGCCGGCGGCATGATCCATAGGTGCAGCTGTGGGCTCAGTCCTGTGCTGGCTCCAGTCCGGGCGTCTTTCTCTGCTCCGCCTTTTCTCTCCTCGGGGCCTTGTCTCTCATATCAGGCTTTCTTCTCGTGCTCACACGTAGCCTTGTACGACCAGCAACACCACACACACGCACACACACACACACACACACACACACACACACACACACGGGCATCGGGTCTGGAGCAAAAAAAGCCCTGGATTGGAGATCAGGCTCTGCCATTTACCAGCTCTGTGGCCTTGGGCAGGTCAAACTCTTTGGGCCTCAGTTATCTCATCTGTAAACTGGGGATAATAACACTTAATGGTCCTTATCTCATGGGGTTGTCATGAGGCTCCCGTGAGATGATGCATGTGCAAACACTTTGCAAAGGGCTCCACCAATGGCAGGGATTGTCACTGCGACTCTCACACCACACACGACCCAAACAGAACCCTCATTCAAGAATGGAAGCGCAGGAGGCAGCGCGCTTACGTGCCTGGCATTGCTCTTTTACTCATCCAGTAACTTCCTGGTGAGCCTGCTGTGTGCCAGGCACTGTTCTAGGCCCACAGGCTATACAAATGACTAAAACGCAAGATCCCCGCTGTCTCGGAGCTCACGTGCTGGGAACTCCCCTGCTCCCAACCTACCCAGCACACATCCTGACCTCTCCCTGCGCCCACAAACCTAGCCTGAAAGGTCGCGCAACATTAGGCTGCTAGAAATTCTCTTCTTAAGTACCTCACAGTCACCTGATGGCCTCCCACAAGCCCTCGAGTGGAAAAACAAGGCCATTCTGATACTTGCGAGAACACGCAGGGCCTTGTGGCAAAAAGAGAGGACAGTCATTAAGTCTAATGGCCCATTTTCCAGATGAGAAAATTGAAGTCCAGAAAAGTTAACTGCCTTGCCCTAGGGTACGCTACTGGTCAGTAACACAACTACTCATTCAGTCAGCAAACATGTACTGAGCTCCTACTCTGTGCCGCCCACTGTTCTGGGCACTAGGGACAAGGCTCTGCTTGGTGGGGCCTCCATTCTGTTAGGAGGTGACTAAAAGAGAGAGGCAAGCAAGTAAGGCTCATCTTAGGTGGTGCTGAGCGCTGGGCAGAAAGGCAGACAGGATAGTGGGAAGGGGAGTGACTGGGGGCTAGGGGAGGCCTCCCAAGGAGGGGGCATTTCAGCTGAGAAACCGAGCAGAGGACTTGAAGTACTCCAATGAACCCGTCCCTACACTTACAAGGAAAAGCGACACCTCTCCTCCCTGCCCCGTGGGATAAAGAGACATCAGAAGGGAGAATGGGCTGTGAGTCCCCCGGGAGGGCAAGGCACCTGTGGAGTGAGGAGCAAGAGCTCAGGGTATCTGGGGCTGCTCTGTTTTATGGGTTTTTTTTTTTTTTTTTTAGTAGACTTTATTTTTTAGAGCACTTTTAGGATCACAGCAAAATTGAACAGTGAGTAGAGAGAGTTCCCCTATACCCCCTGGTCCCCCACACACCCTGTGTCCCACACATGTGCTGCCTCTCCCACCATCAGCAGCCCTCACCTGAGTGGGGCATTTGTCACCATCCATGAACCTACATTGACACGTCATTATCTCCCAGAGTCCATCGTTTTCATCAGGGCTCACACTCGGTGGTGCACAGTCTGGGTTCTGACAAATATCTAATGACCTGTGTCCACCATCATACAGAGTAGTTTCACTACCCTAGAAATGCTCTGTGCCCCCTCCCCCGCATTCATCCCTCTCTCCTAATCCCTGATCTTTTTCCTGTCTTCATAGTTTTGCCTTTTCTAGAATATCGTATAGTTAGAATCACAGTATGCAGCCTTTCAGACTGGCTTCTTTTGCTTAGTACTTTGCATTCAAGTTTCCTCCATGTCTTTTCATGACTTGATAGCTCATTTCTTGTTTATCCTCACCCAAGGACCTGCTCATTGATTATAGAGAGAGAAGAAGGGAGAGAGAGAGAGAGAGAGAAAGGGAGAGAAAGAGAGGAAGAGAAACATTGATGTGAGAGAAACATCGCTCTGTTGCCTCCTGTACATGCCCCGACCCAGGATCAAACCCACAACCTTTTGGGGTACAGGATGATGCTCCAACCAGCTGAGCCACGCAGCCAGGGTGATACCTCATTTCTTTTTAGTAGTGAATAAAATTCCATTGCCTGGATATAGTAGCTGCTTTTGTTTAGTTTTAGTTTAGTTTTGTTTTTTTGATTTGGACTTTTATCTAGCCTTTCCTGCAGCAAGTTCAGCCTGCAAGTGTTTCATTCCCCAGTGATGGAGTGGACCTGGGACGTGCCTGGTGCTTGCAGCTGGCCTAGCTGGGAAGACATGGCACCTCTGGGCCCCGAGGTTGCACTACCCTCGGTGCCCAACAGGTGGCCACACCACCCTGTTCTGGCCAACTTCTAGCTGGCAATGACTGCACAGGACCTGGAATTCTTGGGAGATCCTGTGAGGGTACAAGGTAGAAACAGGGGCTCTTCCTCGTAGGCCACCCTTCTCTTACTCTCCCCAGGCAACTTGGGCAGCTGAGCTATATGGTTTGGGGAACGGAGAGAACCTAGAGCATTTTGCCATTTGTGTTCTTCAAGGAAAGAGAAGTTCTAGTGCCTGGGCCTCACAAAGTACTGTCTTCTAGAAGCCTGGACACGTCCAGGAAGTCTGGTCCTCACAATGGGATCTGATCCCAAGTACGTAGTGTCCTGTGCAAATAGCTCCATTTACATGCGGATGGCCTCCCTGGGGTAAGGAGAGAGGGTGCTGGTGTGGGTGCTCCAGGAACTAGCAGCCCAGAGGGAAAAGGCTTTCTGCTGAAGGAGGCTGCTGCCTTTTGTCAGCAAGACTGGACCACGGCAACAGTGAATGGATACACAGAATGTGGTCTAGTCGTGCAACAGAATATTATTCATCCTTAAAAAGACATGACATTCTGACACATGCTACAGAATGAATGAACCGTGAAAACATTCTGCCGAGTAAAATACACCAGTCACAAAAGGACTCTACATCTATGAGGTTTCTGGAATAGTTAAACTTATAAGACAAAAGGAGAATGGTGATGGCCAGGGGCTGGGGGAGGGGAATGGGGAATTAGTATTTAATGGGGAAAGAGCTTCAGTGCGGGAAGATGAAAAGGTTCTGGAGATGGATGGTGATGATAGTTGTACAACGTGTGCATGTACTTAATGCCACTGAACTGTACACTTAAAAATGGTCAAAATGGTAATTTTATGTGATATATATTTTACTACCATAAAGGGTCATAAAGTCCACAGAGCCCGTCTTATTTCTTCCTGGCTGTTCACACAAACTTCCTCAACTGTCCACAATCTGACATGAGTGGGGCAGCTTCCACCCAACACTTCAAGGGTGGAGATCTCACTACCTTGAAAGAAAATTGAACCTCAAGTGACAAGACCTGTGTTAGTTCTTAGTAGCTAAGCCTCAGTTCCTCATATATAAGATGGGGAAATAATACTTGCCCTATCCTACATTATAAAACTGTCACAGGATCAGTGAGTTGACATAGGAAAGGACTTTGTAAACTCAAAAGCACTCTATACAGATAAGGAATTGTTAGCATTATCATCCTTATTGCCTCCCTAGGTCATTGGCTCCATTTGGGGACAGCTCTAATTATTGGAAAGTTCAGACAGAATTGTGAAGGAACGAAGGTCGCCATTGGTATCACTTCATCTCTAAATATGTCTTAGAATGTCTCTCTCCCTTTAGCAACTTTATACTCTGTCCCAACCCCTTGTTACCATGAGCAACCTAACTTCCTGTCTATATCATATTCCTTGGGGACTGTGTTAGGAAAAACCCACTTCTCCTGTGTGTCTCCTCTACTCTCACATTGCTATCACTCTCACAACCAGATGTACGGGGATCCCCCCCACACACACACACCACAAGCAATTCTGCGACACCAGCTGGACACCCTGCAAGTCAACTCATCTCTGACACTGTCTACCCAGAGGTAGAGTCAGATCCCCAGGTTAAGGGCTCAGTCCCACAAGACTGTCCTCCTCCCCCACTGCAGATGCCAACTGCAAGTCCAGTTCGTCACCTGAGCTGCTGTCTGATTGGCTATAGATCAGAGGTTCCCGTGACCCCTTCCTTGGGTTTGATTAATTTGCTAGAGCAGCTCACAGAACTCAGGAAAACAATTTACCAGCTGTTTACCAGTTTATTATAAAAGGGTATAACTCAGGAACAGCCAGATGGAACAGATGTGTAGGACAAGGTATGTGGATAGGGGTGAGGAGTGTCCACGCCCTCTCTGAGCATCTCCGCCAACCTGGAAGATCTCCAAACCCCGTATTTTGGGAATTTTGTGCAGGCCTAATCACGGAGGCGTGATGGATCATCAATGCCATTTCTAGCTCGTCTCCTCTCTGGAGGATGGGAGGTGGGTCTGAAAATTCCAAGCTTCTAACCATGGATTTATCTTTCTGGTGACCAACTTCCATCCAGTAACCCACCAAGAGTCACCGCATCAGCACAAAAGACACTGCTATCACCCAGGAAATCCCAAGGATTTAGGAACTCTGTGTCAAGAACTGGGGTCAAAGACCAAATATTAGAACAAAAGATGCTCTTCGTGCTCTTATCACTTAAAAAATTACCAGGGTTATTTTTAGGAGTGCTGTGCCAGGAACCAGGGGCAGAGACCAATATATATATTTTTTCTACTATCTCACAGGAACTAAGGTGCCACCTCCTCCAGAAAGCCTTTCCAGATACTCCCTCTTTTCTCACCTAGCCAGACAGGATTTCATTGCTGTGTGGTGCAGTGGGTACATGGGTGAAATTATAAAAGACCTAGGTTTGAATTCTGCCATCATTTACTATGCATTTGACTTTGGCAAACACTTAACCTCTCAAGGTCTCAACATCTCTCTGTAAATCAATGGCAATGAATTATTTAACAGGATGGTAATGAAGATTACATAATATAACCAACAGTGCTAGAACATGGAGGATGCTCCATAAATCATAGATTTCTCCCTTTAAACTCTCATAGACCTTTATCTGAGCTTCAGTCTTGCATCATAGGTATTTTTCTGTCCATTAATTCAACAACTATTTAATTGAATATGAAGGCAGTAAGTGTTATGAAGAAAACTAAAGCAAGATTGGGGGGAAGAGAATGTGTGTTGCATTGCTAATTTATTTAGGATGGTTAGGAAAGATCTCGCTGATAAGGCATTATTTAAGCAGAGAACTGAGGGAGTGAGCCCTGTAGATGCCAGAGAAGATTACTAGGTCTAGAGCAAAGTCCTTGGGGCAGGAACATGTTGATCTGTTTGAGGAACAGCAAGGAAGCCAAGATGGTCAGATCAGAGTGAGCAAGAGAGGGAGGGAGGTAGAGCAGAGAAGTGGGAGAGGCTCCATGACATGAGGCCTTTGTAGACTGTGGTAAGGGCTCTCTTTCATTCTTGATAAGATGGGAAGCCAGTGGAGAGTGTTGAGCAGAAGAGTGGAAGAACTGACCCAGGTTTTAAAAGGATCCCTTTGACTGCTGTGTCCTATCACTGATGGTAGGGTAGCAAGGGTAGAAATAGGGAGGTTGACTAGTAGGATATTACAGTAATCCAGGCAAGAGAGGATAGTGGCTTAGACCAGGAAGGCAAATGGAGTAGGAAAATAGTCAGATTCTGAATATATGATTTGAAGGTAGAGACGAGAGTGCTTGCTGGGGAGTGAGAGAAGGCACTGACGCCCAGGTTTGTGCCTGGGGAACTGTAAAGATGGTTTTCATCACTGAGATTAACAAAACTATGGGGAAAGCAGGTTTGGGTGCAGCAGAGTGGATATTAGGAATTTGGTTTGGTATTTACCTAGTTATTTACCATTTCCCGTGCTCTTTATTTGTTTCTAATGATTTAAATGTCTTTCTTGAATTATTTTTCTTTAGCCTGAGAACTTTCTTTAGCAATTTTTGTAGTGAAGATCTGCTAATGATGAATTTTTTAAAGTTTTTATTTATCTGGAAATATCTTTATTTCACCTTTATTGTTGAAGGATATTTTTGCTGGATATAGAATTCTAGGTTGAAGGTTTTTACTTTTAGAACTTTAGAGATGTTGGTCTACTGTTTTCTGGCCTCTATTGTTTTTCTTCTTTCTTCAACTTTACTAAGGTAGAACTGACAAATTGTTGGTATCTAAAGTGTACAACATGATAATTTGATATATGTATACATTGTGAAAGGATTTCCCCCATCAAGTTAATTAGCACATCCATCACCTCATATATTTACCTTTTTTGGGTGGGAGATGAGAACATTTAAGTTCTCCTCTCTTAGAAAATTTCAACGATACAATACTATAGTGTTATCAACTTAGTGACTATGCTGTATATTATATCCTCAGACCATACTCATCTTAGAGGTAAACTTTATATATATATTTTTTACCAATCTCTCCCTATTTCTTCCACTCCCTGGCAACCGCTTTTATACTCTCTGTTTCTATGAGTTCACCCACCCCCCAGGTTCCACATAAATGTGATAACATGTATGATTTGCCTTTCTTTGTCTGACTTATTTTCACTTAGCATAATGCTCTCCAGGTTTGTTCATATTGTTGCAAATGACAAGATTTCCTCCTTTTTTTAAGGCTGAACAATATTCCATTGTATATATCTCACATATTCTTTATCCATTCATCTGTTGGTAGACACTTAGGTTTTTTCCATACATTGTCTATTGTGAAATGCTACAATGAACATGGGAATACAGATAACTCTTCAAGATAATGGTTTCATTTCATTTGACTAAATACCCAGAAGTGGGATTGCTAAATCACATGGTAGTTCTATTTTTAATTTCTTGAGGAACCTCAATACTGTTTTTCATAATGCCTGTACCAATTTACAATCCCATCAACAGTGTACAAGGGTTCCTTTTCTCCACATCCTTACCAGCACTTGTTATTTCTTTTTTTGGTAATAGCCATCCTAACAGGTGTGCAGCGATATCTTACTGTGGTTTTGATGTCTAATCTGATGATTAGGGATGTTGAGCACCTTTTTTAAAATTGACTTTTTAGAGAGGGATAAAGGGGGTGGGGGGAGAGAGAGAGAGAAACATTGATGTAGGAGAGATACATTGATCAGTTGCTTCCTGTACACACCCCAACCGGTAATCAAACCCACAACCTAGGTATGTGCCCTGACTAGGAATCAAACCTATGACCTTCCAACCAACTGAGCCACACCAGCCAGGTGTGCACCTGTTGAGCACTATTTTCATGTACCTGTTGTCCTTTTGTATGTCTTCTTGGGGAAAATGTCTATTCAGATCCTTTGCTCATTTTAATTGTTTTTCTTTTTTTTTTTTTTACTATGTAGCTGTATGAAATTTTCTTGTATATTTTGTATTAACCCCTTAGCAGATATTGGCCTTTATTGTTTCTGATGAAAAGTTATTTGAGTTGTTTTTACTCTTATATGTATCTTTTTTTTCTCTGGCTACTATCAAGATTTTCTCTTTATCTTTGGTTTTCAGCAGTTTGACTACCATGTGCCTAAGGGAAGTTTTCTTTGTATTTATTCTACTTGGGACATACTGGGCGTCTTGAATCTGTAAATGTATGTCTTTCACCAAATTTGGGGAACATATTGCCTATTATTCCTTTAAAAACTTTTTTCCTTTTTCTTCTGGGGTTCCAGTTACATATGCTAGACATTTTGATATTGTTTCTTGGGTTTCTGAGGCTCTGTTAATTTTTTTTTTTCCAATTTTTTTCTCTTTGTTCTTCAGATTGTATACTTTCTACTTATCTAACTTCAAGGTCATTAACTCTTTCCTTTATTATCTTCATTCTATAAAGCCTATCCAGCAAATTTTTAAAATTTTCAAACATTGTCTTTTTTGATCTAGATTTTCCATTAAGCTTTTTAAAAATAAAGTTTATTTCCCTGCTGAGGTTTCTTATGTTTTCATTTGTTACAAACATATAATTCCTTTTCTCATGAAGCATAGTAATAACAGCTACATTAAAATTATGGTCTGCTAATTCTAACATCTGAGTCATCTTAAATCTGTCTCTGTTGATTGTCTTCTCTCGAGTATGGGTCACATTTTCCATTTTCTTCACGTGCCAAGTAATTTTGGGGTATTCTGGACATTGTTATGGTTAAGTTGTGAAGACTCTGGATTCTGTCATATAGCTCCCTCAAACATACTAATTTGTTTGTTTCTTTGTTTTAGCATGCAATTAACTTGATTGGATCACACTGTAAATTGTCTCTTGGGCCACAGTTCAAATCTTAGTTCAGTTCTTTTTATTCTTATCTGGACCTCTTCAGCCTGCCCCATGTATGCATGGTTCAGGAATTGGCCAGAGATTTGGACAGAATTTACATATAGAATGTGTGGTTCTTCCTTTCTGGGTCTCGCTTTTCCTGGATTCCTCCCTTCGCTTTCCAAAGGCTTTAGACACAAGTGTCTAATCTATGGTGGACCATTGCCGCCTTTGTTTTACTTAACTTAAAAAACTACTAAATGATTTGAGAGAATACAAGTAGAATGTTCTGAGTATCTCTGGAGGGATACTTGAGAAACTGATGACAGTGTTTCAGTGGTGTGTGCAGGGGAGGGGGAGTGGAGATTGGTCCAGTGGGGAAGAGGAGAGAGGGAAACTTGAATTTCACTTGCAGTGAGAAGGCTCTACATTCTTTTGCTCCTTTGAACTTTGTAATGTGTCCATATATCACCTAATCCAAAAAAAATTGTAGAAAAAGTTGAGGTTTTGAAGCATTTGCTGATTTATTACTAGCATTGAACTTCAAGACAAACCCATCCTAGGGTTAAGTTACATGAACCATGCAGCATACTGGTTTTTGATGCCCATTTAAGGCATTTGCCATGAATGAGAGTGGGTAGAAATGGGCCTTTGACAGAACAAGTCCCAACGTGAAAGACAAAAGGCACTGTAACCTGCCCCTGTCCTGTAAAATGACATCCAAACAACCTGCTCCAGCCCTCATTTGAGCTACAACAGGGCACTTCTGCCACACAAGTACTGATGGCCCTGGTTTCTTCCAGGAGGGTCCTTGGGAGCAGCTGCTCCTGGCGGCCACTTACTGCAAGGAGAACAGCCCAGCAAGCTTGGCCACAGGCCACACCATTGTTCTTTTTTGGGTCAGTTCCTTCAGTCAGCAGATAATAGTAAATAAACCTATTTCAGAGGTTAAGTAACTCAGGAATTTGAAGGGCAGGGGTATGGATTCCAGCTAGTTCTAGGCACCTAGGCAGTCTTGAGCGAAAGTCACCAAGGGGCTGCAATGGAAGGATCTGGGAACATACTGGTCACGGGCAGACGGCAGAAGCCTCTGAATCTCGGGGTGAGGTGAGGAGTGTGGTCAATATGAAAGAGTTGGGTTAGTGGCTGTCATCATGGAGAGGAATGTCTGTAAGTGGCAGGACGCTCTGGGGAATGATCTCATTCAAGAAGATTGACAGCATCTCTCTGAGGAAAGCCTGGGATCTGTCCGTGCCTTCTGCTGCCGCCTCCGCAGCCCAGGAGTGGAGCCCATCAAAGGGGCTGGTCCTGGACCTGGCTGTCACCATGTTCCAATCAGAATGTACTTAGTTGCTCTGAGCCTGACCAGATAAAATCAATCTGACACAGGATTTGGGCCACAGAACAGGGGTGCTCCCACTGTATTTCTAACCTAGTAGCTTTCAAACTCTTTTCACCAGTTTTATATCATAACTCAGTGCGCGCGCACACACACACACACGCACACACACACACCTTAGTGAAACAAAACTTTAATGAAGTTTGTACTAATTACTTGTGATATACTCTTTTTTTTTTTTTTTTTTAATGCTAGTTACAACCAACCACATTGATTTCATAACTCACTAATGGGTTCTAACAAGTAGTTTAGAAAACATCACTCTAACCATATAAGCCAATCAGTTGTGATCTGTCTGATTCTCACCAGGTGGTAAACCACACAGGGTCCCAAGAAGCCCTGTTGATTAGCTGGGCCTGTCTATCCATTCCCATAGATTTGCATGTACGAACTTCAGACACATTTATGTAAATATACACCTTGTTCTCTTAGACTCGACCTCCAGCTCACCTGTCTGCACACTGAGAGTCACAGTGTTCAGCTCACAACTTTGTTCCTTGTTTCTCTGATCTGCTGCACCCAGCTCTCCACCCTTCCCAGCTCCGTCCCTGTGGGAGGTCCCTGAAGTTAAAATACTGTAATCAAAGAACGTCAGCGGTGAAAGAGATCTTGGGAAACATTTACTACAACCACCCTTTTGATGCATCTCAGTCTCTGCTTGCATTCCTCCAGAGACAGAGAGCTCACTACTTGTTGAGGAAACCCCTTCCATCTTTGGGCAATAATTAACCCAAAAACTTGTCTTCCCGTGCCTTCCATCTCTTAGTTTTTGTTTCAGAATTAGTGAGTCAGTGTATATGCTCAGAAAACTACCTGGCGCATGTTAAGCACTAGATGAAGATTTCTCACTAGTATTAGTGGTAATGCTTGTATCAGTGCTATTAACAACAGTAACTCAATGCACCCTTTCCTCATGTGACTGCCCTTCATATGTTTGAAGGAAGGAATCACATTGCCTGGGTCCTCTCTTTCCTCTGCTAAACACCCAGCTCCGTAGATCTTCCTGGCTTAGTGTGGTTTCCTGACTCTTCACACCCACTCACTGTCCGGATGCAGACGCGTCCCTGACAGAGGAATGCTTCCCTGGAAGGGCAAGCCTTCAGAGGTGACACTGGACTCCCCCTCGTGCGGGGCACCGGGATGCAAACAGAGACTCACCTCCCATGACCTGAGTGCTTGGTGGCTAATAACACTGCCCGAGATCATTAACGACCAACATCAGAGCGGAGAGAGGCCTGCAAGCCCAAATAAAAGAGGAGTGGGAGGGAGGGTGGGAAATTAACAAGCTGGCCTCCTGGAAGGCATCGGGCCTGCGGGAGTGTGGCAGCCCACCCAGGAGGGGCTAAATGCCCACCGGTGTCTCAAACAGCTGCAGGGAGACAGAGGGGGTGCTGGGCCGTGGTGCTCGCGTGGCGCATGCTCTATGTAGGGCAGGAAGCGGTCACTCTGCTCCAGCCAGTTACTACCCTGCAGGAATGTGGCCCTCCTGTTTCAAGATCACTCACATTTTCAAAAGAAGCCAGACATATCAAGCTTTAAATATAGAATGATCCCATTTTAAAATGTCAACTAATTTAAAAATTTTTCAAAATATGATGTGAAGCCACAGTGTCCAGGCTAAACCAAACGACTGTGGCCCTCCGTTCTCCTTTTGGACCTCTGTGCGGGCGAGTTGGTCTGGGTAGGCCTTTCTACTCCCGTCTCTCCGAGCAGTTCTCAAGGCACTGTTGCTGCCAGGGCCAAATTCAGGAAAACAGCTGTTATCTGAGCAGCCAGAGGGAGCTTGCTTGAGTCTCACGCTCATCACACGCATGTTTTCTGGGTGAGAAGGAGGAAGCGATGAGCCCGAGGTACGCTGTGGAGGAAGGCTTTGAATGGAATCCAGCTGTCCCACCCGCCCTTCTCAAGGGCAGGAACATTACCTGCTTGTAAAGTATCTACCTGCTTGCTGGAGGAGGAGAAAATTAGGCTTTGCTTGGCCTCGGGCTTTCTTCATAACTTCAAACTCTCCTTCCCAATGACTGCCTATCTCTTTGCAAAGTAGGAAAGCTAAAAACGCTTTGTGTTTTCAGATATAAAACACGCAATGTTTTTGCTAGTCGTAAAAGTTTCGACTCGTTATGGATCCACAGAATCATAGACTTTTAGAGCAAAAAAGGGCCTTTCAACCAGCTGACTTTGGGCCTCACCCTATGCTGCTAAGAGGAATCATGCTCAGAAGTAATTAGGAACCAAAACAGGACAAATCAAATACCAGGTGAAGGGGGTTCAGAGAGGGAAATGGTCCCTGGGACCTGGGTAGCCAGGAAGGGCTTTATGGAGGCGAAGGGCAGGAGAGGAAGTCAGGTGGCGGGCTGGACAGAATGGAGACTGTCAGAGAGCAAAAGGAGCCTTCCTCTTGCTGCTCCTTGTACCAACGGGAGGAGATTAACTTTTAATTCATGGCTTCATTCATTTCAACACATTTTTATTGAGCAGCTACTATGTGCCAGTATGGACTGGCAATTGGGGCTATAGAGAGGCAAATCCCTCAAGGAGCACTGTGTCTGTGTTGAGATAGACCTGTGATCAGCCAAAGCCTGGGATAAGTACTGTTACAGGGGGTGCACCAGGCCTGGTCGGAGGAGGAACACCAAGGGGGGTGGAGGAAATGGCAAGGCAGTTTTTCAGGGGCACGGATTAAAATTTACCTGGGGGTTCTAGGGAATCTTCCAGGCTGGGGAGGCTGCTGGCCTGCTGATTAACTCGTCTCCCACTCCATTTTCTAGTAAAGTGCAGTCCCCTTGGAGGGGCTCACCCTTCTCTCTGTGTGGGGGACCCCCCGATTAGTCCAAATGAGTTTGGTCTCTTACCCCGGAGGAGGGGCCCTGAATGAGGAGAGACTTGGCTTTGCCACCCTGAACAGATGCTCTTTGCTTTGAGTTGTAGGGACACCTGTAAATAGACACTGACTGTCCTGGGTGAGGAAGGATGTGACAGGACAGCGTGGGCTCATCCTCCTTACATGTTCCTTTGCAGGCAGAGCTTGAATGTTGCTGGGAGGAGGTGTGCCCTGAGCTTCCGCTGGAGCCTGCCACCTGCCTCCTGGGGACTGTCCATGCTGACCTCTCTAATAGGTGGAGGTGGCTCCATCTCAGGTCAACTGGTTGGAAAGAACATTGGGCCTTGGGACGGAAACTCCCTGTGTGGCATTCCATGTGCACAGTGCGAAGAGATGAGGCCATGTTGAGTGGCCAAGCTAGTGAGGCAGGATCCATCGGGCCACACCTGCCTCTTTGGCCATTGTTGGGGGTCATCTCTGCTCAGCCAGGGCCATTCCTGCCCAGGATCGTTGTGCTGGAGGGAAGAGGATCCAGGAAGTGGCTAAAGTGGTCTGATGCACTGAGATGAGGTGTGAGACGAGATGGTGAGCTGGTCTGGGAGTCAGAAAGCAGATGCTGGCCTCTGTTGGCCCTGGAGCATCTCCAGCCACAGGGAAGTGTTGTTCTTCCCAGATGGGTCATTACAGGTCTGTCAACAACTTCTATTTCCATTCAACAAATACTTTTTGTGTAACACCCAAAGGGGTACAAAAGGAGCTCCTGCTTTAGAGGAGTTTGCTGCCTTTAATAGACGGCCAATTTGTGCTGACAGAGACCAAAGTGTTTTAGAGCCTCAAAGGAGGGTAGATCACAGCTGGTGGGAGGGACGGGAAACAGGCTCCAGTAGGAAGGCTTCCCGAGGCCCTGCCAGGATCCAGGTGCCACGCTGAGTACTTCATCTACCTGCTTTCATTTAATCCTCGCCTCTCTAAGGTATGGATCATCCCTTTCTTTTATAGACTGGGAAACAGGCTCAAAAGACATGGAGTGACTTGCCCAGGGGCACACAGCTGCCAAGTGGCCAAGGAGAGGTTCCGATCAGATGTCTGACTCCGAAGTGTATGCGCATGCATTTTGCTGGGCTGCCACGAGAGACAGATGGGTTTGAGATGAATCTGGAGGGTGGGAAGGAACTTGTCAGATGAAGACAGGAGAAGGCATTGCAGGCTGAAGGGATAGCCTGAGCAAAGATGGGGAGGCAGAGTGGTTCCAGAAAGGTGTGGTTAGCTCAAAGGGAGTCTTAGGGTGAGGCCAGAAGGAAAGCTTTGGGCTTATTGTGAAAGACCTTGAGGGCCTGGGCCAGGGCCTCGTGACCCCTCCAGAGGCCACAGGACTCACTGGTGGAGGGAGGAGGCCCAAGGATGAAAAGAAGATGTGAAGACAGAAAAGGGAAGAGCAAACCCAGAGGTGGGGAAGAAGGGCATGCTGGAGACATGGGCTGGAGGCAGGAGGAAAGGGGAGGAGTTCCTCCCTTGTGTGGGCAGTGGACTTTCTTGGAGAAGAGCTGCTCAGAGATGCTTGTCCTGGGCTGAAGGTGCAGCAGGCAGACCTCAGGGAGGAGCCCAGCAGCACCCACCACCCCGGGGTGGAGAGCGAGAGGAAGAAAGGAGTTTGTGAATGGTCAAGGTGAGAATGGCCCTCTGTTGATTTGGTTGGGGGGATGAAGGAGGGACAGGTCTGGTGAGAAACATCACACTGTCGATACTTAGATATTTTCCACACACCCAGCCTGGCTATGAGGTGCTGTGAGTCTGTGTATCTTGGTCAGGGTCAAAGTGACTCTTAAGGGAAGGGGTTCCTACAGGATGATATCTGCTTTTGCTTGTCCCATGTGGCACTGGACCCGTGGCACTTGCTATGCACCGGGCTGGGGTCTGTGCCCTAGACCCAGACTGAAGCAGCCGTGCTAAGACCACTCTCAGACCTCCCAGGCCAACCCCTTGTCTGTGGGCTCCTGGCGACCTCATGCCCTTGCGCAGGCTCCTCCAATCAGCACACTCACTATTTCCAGACCTGGCTCGAGGTTTGCCTACTCCAAGCCGCGTTCCCCCGGGGCGCACCCCTCGGCAGCTTTGCGCACACCTATACAATCTTTCCTTTGCTTATAGTCTCTAGATTTTATTCTTCATGTATGTTCATCTTATCTCCCCAGAGATGATAAGGCCTTTAAGGGTAGGGATCATATCTCATTTCTTTTCTGTCTCCCACATAACATCTAAAATTGGCTCACGGAAGGCCCAATGAGTGGGAATTCCCTTCCACCCACTCTAAGAGTGTGACCCCAACACGCACTTAGAGGATGTGATGAGATGCACACAGGGAGGAGGCCAGGGAGTTGCTGAAGCATGCCTCCTCCATGTGGGTTCTCTGGAATGATGCTCAGCTGGGAGGGACCTTGGTGGTGACCCAACCCTCTTTCTCCACCGAGGGGCAAGCAGAAGTCCCAGGTGGGGCCCAGGTGCCCAGGGGCACGGAGCTTGGCCTAGGCTCTGAGGAACACCACTAAGATCAGCAATGACCCCCTTTGCTAAAACCCAGTTTCCCTGGCCTCAGATCCTTAACTTCTCAACAGCATCCTCAGTTTGGAAATGTTCTCGCTGTGACACAAGCCTGCAGTCACCGGCTCGTTCTCTTTCCATCCCCCCTCCCCAGGCAGATTCAGCCAGGACTGGAACGGCCACATCTGACTCCCGCATATCTCAGGCTCAGAATTCTCCTTTCAGTTGGTAGATGCCGTCTCTTTGGCATCTCTTGAGCACCTGTCCTAAAGGCACCTCGTGCTCAGTAGCTCCAAACCTGGATTTGTGACTTCCCTCAGCATTCTTCCAAAGGAGCCTCAACCCGGCCAGTGAGCCACCGCCCCGCCGTGCAGACGGCAGACATTAAGACCTCGTCTTTCCTCCCGTCTCGCACGGAATCCATCAGCTTTACTTCCTCAACATGTCTGTTCCCACTGCTCCCTGTCTGCACCCCGTCAGCCCGGTGTGAGCCTCCTCCACCCCTGGCTGGGCTCCCAGCTCCCTTCCTGTCTCCCCACCAGCCACTCCCCACCACACAGCCGCCACTCATCTTTTCAAAACACTGAGCAGATCCTGTCACTTCCCCTCTTAAAACCCTTTATTGGCTTCTTGTTTCTCTTAGCATAAAGGCCCAGATGTTAGCAAGGCCTATGAGGGCTTGAATAGCCCCTGGCTACCTCTCCTGCCTCAACTTCCCTTCTCTCTGCACGGCTCTGACAGAGACCCCATAGCGTTTCTAATGCAGCCTGGGGGGATCCAGAGCTGGCTTCTTGTCCAAGCTAAGTCTTTTTTTTTTTTTTTTTAAATTTAGAAAGAGAGGAACAGAGAGGGAGAGAGAGATGGAAACATCAATGAGAACATTGATTGGCCGCCTCCTGCATGCCCCCCACTGGGGATCTGGCCCACAACCTGGGCATGTGCCCTGACCGGGAATAGAACTGGTGACCTCTTGGTGCATGGGTCGATGCTCAACCACTGAGCCACACCGGCCGGGCTGTCCAAGCTAAGTCTTAAAGAACCAGTAGGAACCGATCGGGTGGCAAATGTGAGGAAGCTCTGGCCAGACATAGGTAAGAGTAAAGACTTTCAAGGAGCTGTAAGCAGGCAGGCATTTCTGGGGTGTAGATTACAAGAGGAACTGTAAATCAGAGGGGTCTTTAAGATGATGGGGAACTTAATGTACTCTATACCTAAGAGAGCAGAGGAGGCGCAGGGCTGGATTTCCATTCCCTCTGTGGAATTCCCCAAGATCCTGCTGATTATAGAGCCTTGAAATGAGCCTGGGAGGGGCCCCCGGGCCCACGTTTCCATATCATCATTTTACATTCATTTGTGAAACTATTTAAATAATGTTTCTCTCTCTACCTGCCTAGAATGTAAGTTCCATGAGGTCAGGGGCCTCACCTGGCACATAAAAGTAGCTCAGGAAGCATGTGTCAGTAGTTAGGCCTCTCTCAGGGGTGACGTCCCTGGGTTCTAGTCACCAAGGTGTGGGGCAAATGCATGTCATCCCTCTGCTGGGTAAGGCGTGAGCGCCTGGGCCCAGCGCTGGAGGCAGTGGGCAGGGGCCGAGAAGGCCTGGAGGTGATGGTCACAGGGAAAGAAAAGGACAGTGACCAAGGGACTTGGCCTTGAACTGGGGGAAGAACTGTTGTGTTTCCTGGCAATATGAGAAAGGAGGAAGGAGAGTCCACCTTGAGCCTTTATCACAGGGTGGGTGGCCCTGATATTCTCTTTAAGTCATTGTCACACATTGGAGACTCTGTCACATCCTCTGTCAAGACCCCTGCTTAATGGGGCAATTACAGGACGCCTTGGAGCCTTAAGCAGGTGGGGTCCTACCTGCAGAGGGGCTAAGGGAGAGAAGCCTCCCCTTTGGGCTATGTTCAACATGGCCAGGGCAGGTCTCTCTGAGCCCCCACCGGGGAGCAGATGTTATCAGGTGCTGCCGTTCCAGACCCTTGGGCTGGCTGGGCTCCTCCGAGGTGGGGCCCTTATGGCACACAGGGTCTGGTACCTAGAAGATCTGGGGTACTGGTGGAGAGCTTTCATGACACCTGAGTTTTGAATTCTTCCAATGGGGTAGGAAAAAATTGTAGATCAGAGAAGCTGGGCTGCAGCCTGAAACCCAAAGAGAAAGAGAAGCCCCAGGCTTGACACCTGGAGGAGGCTCAGTGCGTGTCTGTGGAAGCACAGCTGGGCTGCTACCCAAGCAAGCGGGTCAAAACCCAGGTGGCCGCTTTGCTGTGCGTTCTGGACACACGGCACACGCAGAAAGCACCTTTATTCTCCCCCAGTCCCGGCAAACCTTTCTTCGGATCTAGTCTTCCCTGCAGGGAAAGCCTGGGCAGCCCCCGTCCTTTTCTGGTCCCTCTCACGCAATAAAATATCCAGCCCCATATACTCTCAAAGCTCCGTGCCACTGAAAAGGTCTCCCCACTCAGTTAGGCTGGGAAGCTGTGGGGACCGAGGGAAAGAGCCCATTCTCTTGCTTCTCTCTGCACCTGCCTCCCCCATTCTAGCAGAGCTAGGCTGCCTTGGGTGGAGGGCTTGGGCGTGAAAGGGAGGGAGGGCAGGGAAGGGCCTGCTGGGCTTTTTACAGCTGTGTGTGGCATTGAGCCCTCAAGTAGGCAGACTGCAGAGCTAGACTCTCGTGGGGGAGTCTGGTCAGGCTGGAGCCTTTCAGGTCCCTGAAGTTCTTTTACTTGGGTTCTCTGACACAGGCCACACCTCGTCACTGGCTCCACAGGATCACTCTGGTTCCACCAGTCCTCACCTGGTCCTGCAGGGTCCTCTTCTACTGGGGTCTGTATCTGCCCCCCATCGCTGCTCCGTCAAAGCCTGTGCGATATTGTGATTTATAATCAGAAGTATATATTTGGTCTTTGTCCAGGTTCCAGGCACAGAGCTCTTAAAACTCTTGGAATTTCTAAATGATAAGAGTAATATAGGTGCCTTTAGTTATGTTAATGAGGTGACCTTTGGAGAGCCCCTAAGTCTCCAAAAGCTGCAACTAAGGTTGCCAACCACTCCATCATAGGTTTGGAACTTTCAGTCCTAGACACCCCTCCTGTCCCACCCCCACCAGATCTGGGGAGGGAGAGGGGCTGGACATTGAGTTCAATTACCAGTGGCCAATGATTTAATCAATCCTGCCTGTGTAATGAAGCCTCCATAAATATCCAAAATGATGGGCTTCGGAGAGCTTCTGGTTGGTGAACACGTGGAGATTTGGGGAGAGTGGTGCATCGGGAAAGAGCATGCGTCTCTTCCCACAGGCCTTGCCCTACGCATCTCTTCCATCCAGCGGTTCCTGAGTTATATACTTTTATAATAAACTGGTGAAAAGTGAGTGAGCCGTTTTCCTGAGTGCTGTGGGCCACTTCAGCAAATTAAGCAAACCAGATGGAGTCACGAGAGCCTCTTACTTATAACAGGTTGGTCAGAAGCACAGGTGACAACCTGGACTTGCGACTGGTGTCTAAAGTGTGTGGGGGGGAGGGGGACAGTCTTGTGGGACTGAGCTCTTAACCTATGGTATTTGACTCTATCTCCAGGTAGAACATGTCAGAATTGAGTTGAATTGTTGTGTCACTGGACAGGGGGCTTAGCCCTGAGCGGATCTGCCTAGGGCCAGCCGGTAGTATGTGGGTTCTTGACTTCTCACAGGAAAGATTTCACAACAGGAGTCCAGGTGACTTTGAGGGCATAATTATTAAGGCTGGGGACAGTGAAACAAGGGCTTAGCATGGAAGAAGCAACAGGAAGGACCTAGGGGGAGCTGCTTTGCTTCTCTAAAAATGTTATAAGAAAGAAGTGGGCCAAGGTGGGGCTGCTTTAGCTCACGGGGAAGTCAGAGGAAAGGGGGCCCTGGGGTCAGGTTCAAGGGTTAGTCTGGGAGGAGCTGCCACTGCCCATTGCTCCTCTGCTTGCAAGTCTTGTGGGGTCCTTTAGAGTTTAGGAGATGGGTGCCTGTGGGGAAGAAAAGGGGAAAGGAGAGGTGTGGGCATGCTGGGTCCTTTGTCTTAAGGGTTTTTATCTCTCTTTTGCAGGTGGGAATCTGAGGGGAGGTCTCAGGGGAGGGTTTCAGCAAAATATTCATTAGTTTTCCAGGTGTGCCCTTTTAGGGTCGTGCACTACTGACTGATCTGTGCCAGGGCACGAGATTGTTAGTCATTGCAGCTGGTCCTGGCTTCGCCCACCTGGTTTTGCAGCTTTTCTGGGTCTGGAGCTGAAATACAGCTGAGGTCTAGATGTTATCTCTAGGGAGGTGACCTTCTGTATATCTGGCTGTAAATTGCTCCGCCAGTTTGTTCAGCTATCTGTCTCAGTTTTCCTATTCCATTGTCCTGGCTTACTGGCCTGTCTCATAGGACACCCAGTTGGTGTTGCAGAATTGTTTGCACCCCACACATCTGGTGTCAGAAGTGCTGCATGACAGTGTGCAAGTAAAGGAGACAGAGGAAAAGTGAGGTTTTCCAACATGCTGGAAGCTCAGGCCTTTCCAAGGCACCCTCTCTTTCCCCAGCTACTCTTTCTCACAGAGAGGCTTTTCAGGGGTCAGAGACCACTTCCGATGCTCCTCAAACTTCCGGGGACATCTGTCCAATTCTATAAGACCTCTTACCATTGGTAGAAGTGAGGGCAATACACAGCACAGATAACGTCCCTTCAGAGAAAGGCTAGCCACGTGCCTCTTCAGTCTCCTGAGGAAGTGGAAGTGGGGCACGGGCTGATGGTGGCGCGATTGATTTCTCAAAACAGCAGAGGTGGGCCAGCACCCTGAATTAAGGTACAGCATGTTTGGTACCTATTGAATTGTTCTTGGCCTTTGGGGGATCTGCCTAAATGCCAAGACAAAGGAATAGTCACTGTGTCCTCCTATGTCATGGACATCATAAAAGGCAAGGATGTGTTAAAAAGTTGGGGCAGGAGAGCAAGGCAAATCCAGGGAGAGAAACCAGAGCAGGAGAGGCACAAATAGAGATTGGGAAGGGAAGAGACAGGATGGGAGCCTGGAGAGGACATTAATCTGACATTTACACAGCAAGAGGAAGCCCCAAAGAGTCTCATTTCCTTTTGTTGACTCTTTCATCAACCCTGGAGGAAGGTATTCTTCCTGTTTTAGAGATGAGATGGGCAAGAAGCAGAATTTAGGTATCAATCTAAGTTAATCAATAAAGCACCTAGAAGGTCCTAATTGTTTTTCCCCTTAAGAATAATGTCTGGTTACATGAGCAGTATTAAAATACATTCTCTGTGTGGAAAGATAAATAAACTTTTAATGATAAAGCTAACGACCCCTTTGACCACCAAGCCTTAAGTAATGGTAATTTCCTCTATATCCCCCTCCACACGCACACATGCTCACATATATACACACATATGTAGCTTTCCATAGAATAGACGTAGTGTTTTATTGGTTGGTTTTTGGTTTTCTTATTCTTTTTCCAAAAAAGAAACCCATAAAAACCCAAGATCTCTCACCATGCATACCTTTGGGCTTCTTTGTTTCTTCACTCCCATTGTACCCTGAAAAGGCTTTAGTGGGTGCAGAGCCACCCGTTGTGTTTTATTGCTGCAGTATGGTATTCTACCACAGCTTACTTGGCCATGCGCCTGATGATGGGTAATTAAAGAGCTTCTAATGTTTCAAATAACAGATGCATTATTGAAAAGCACTGCAATGGCACAGGAATCTATGTTGTCAAGTCTCAGTACTCAAGAGGGACTCAAGAGGCTCACTTGCTAATGAGAAGGGACACAGGTCGGGGGTGGGGAAAGCTCTGTGTCAGCAGAGAAGTTTGAGGCCACGTCCCCTCTCTGGGCGTCTGTTTCCCCTTCTGTAAGACAAAAGGGTTGGGATGCCAGTGGTTCTCAACCCTGGTTACTCATCTGAATCACCTGGGAAACCAAACAAACAAGCAAACAAATAAACGTCAACAATAAAAACACTGCCTGGGCCTGTCTCCTAGAGATTCTGATTCTGTTGGTCCGGGACAGGGCTCTTCCACTGGTCATTCTTTAAAGCTCCCCAGGCAGCTCTGATGTGCATCAAGGTTTGAGAACCACTGTTCTAGACCAGGGCTTCTCTAACTCTGCAGTGCCCACCAACACCTGGGAACCTCCTCACACTGCTGACTCAGCAGGTCTGGGCTGAGCCTGAGATTCCACCTCTTTAACAAGTTCCCAGATGACATCAATGTTGCTGTTTTTAGACTGTATTTTGAGCAGAAGACTAGATTCTCTAAGCTCTCTTTCAATTCTAATGTCCTTTTTGACTACCCTATTTCCATACTGACCTTCAGTCAACTAATGCTGAGCTGAGGTTGGTGTGTAGAGTGTGGCTGAGAACTCAGGTGCAAAACAGAATGATTCCCCAGGACCATGCAGGGCAGCTGGAGAGGCCCAGGAGCTTGGCCCCATCCAGGGGTATATCAAGCCCAGAAAGCAGCAGGCAGAGGGTTGGCAGGGCTTGTGAGGTTCAGCTCCAAAGTAGGTATTCCTGTATCAGCCATGATTTAGGCAACAGTTGGCCCAGGGATGTCCAAGAGGCCTCAGTTTCCAATCAGGCCATCTGAGCCAAGCTGCAAGGAATTCAGGGCAGTTCCTGGGAGGAGACCTGCCTCTAGGAACTACATCAGATGTCAGGAAGGGGATTCCCCTAACAAGACAGAATAGCATTAGCACAGTCTTTTGTTTTCCAGCATCCCTTCTGTTTATAATATTTGCAGGTCATCAATAGGGAATCGATTAGAATTAGGACTGCCAATGGTTTATCTTGGAAGTCATGTATTTATTTTGAGTTTTATACTGTTTCTGTTTCAAAGTCCTTTCAAAGTATTCCACCAGATGTTATATTTTAGACTTTTTGCTTGCAAAAAGTCTCTGATTTCAGGTTTAACCCATTTACAAAGTGAAATGAGGGGACAGCTTTGAGACTGACTCCTGAATTTTGTTGGAAGGTAATTTTTTATCATTTCTAGTCTTTCCCTAAAATCTCCTTTTGATTCATCTTTTCTCTGCTTACAAGACTGAATCAAGATCCAATCAATTTTTTGTTTTTTCATATTTTAGTCAACTTTATTTTTAGAGCAGTTTTAGGTCCACAGCAAAATTGAGAGGAACATACAGAGAATACTCATATATCTCATGACCCTGCCCTCATTTCCCACCATCAACATCCTGCACCAGAGGGTACATTTGTTACAATCATTGAACCTACTCTGACACATCATTATCACCCAATATCCACAGTTTACATGAGGGTTTACTTTTGGTGTTGTGCATTCTGTGGGTTTTGACAAATGTCAAAATATAACACTATAATGGCATGTATCCACCTAGAAATCCTCTGTGCTCTACCTAGATATCTGTCCCTCCCTCTTAACCCCTGATCTTTTTATTATATACATAGTTTTGTCTTTTCTAGAATGTCATATAGTTCGAATGAAACAGTATATAATCTTCGATTTAGCTTCTTTCACTTAGCAATATGCATTTAAATTTGTCCACGTCTTTTCATGACTGGATTACTTATTTCTTTTTAGTGCCAAATAATATTCCATTCTCTGGATGTACCACAGTTAATCCGTCCACATACTGAAGGATATCTTGGTTGCTTCCAAGTTTTGGCAATTATGAATGAAGCTGCTATAAACAGCTGTGTGCAAGTTTTTGTGTGGACAAGTTTTCAGCTCTTTTAGGTAAATACCAAGAAGTGATTGTGGGATTATATGGTAAAATCATGTTTAGTTTTATAAGAAACTGCCACACTGTCTTCCAAAATGACTTTACCATTTTGCTTTCCTACCAAACTGAATGAGTTCTTGTTGCTCCACATCTTCACTAGCATTTGGTGTTGTCAGTGTTTTGGATTTTAGCCATTTTAATAGGGTGTATCTTGTTTTAATTTGCATTTCCCTAATAGCATATGATGTGGAGAATCTTTTCGTATGTTTATTTGCCATCTGTATCTTCTTTGGTGAGGTGTCTGTTCAGGTCTTTTGCCCATTTTAGAAATCAGGTTGTGCATTTTCTTCTTGTTGAGTTTTAAGAGTTCTTTGTATATTTTAGATAATAGTCCTATATCAGATATCACTTTTGTACGTATTTTTTCCCTGTCTGTGGCTTATCTTCTCATTCTCTTGATTCCAGTCAATTTTACAGGGAAGATCCCAGAATTCACTTTTAGTCGATTCTGACCTGTTTTCTGGGCTCTCTTGAAGCCTGCTGGTTCAGCTTGCATGCTGGGATCCCTTAAGTCTGACCCTGGGTTAGTCTATTCTGCCTTTTTCCTTGATGATTTAGGATTTGACCTTCCTACCAACATGTGAATTCGTTGGCAGAGATCTGGCTGGCCTGGATGATAGGCCCCTGGGAGAGCCTGGATTTTTCAGTAAAGAGGTGTCTCTCTGTCAGGGATTGGGGAAATCTTGGACAATAGTTCTTAGTTCTGCTGAGACCAGGGTTTAAACTCTGTGGTAGAAGGCATGTGTAATTCTCAAAAGAGGTGTATTTGTAAAGGAAACTGATGTTTTGGAGTGTAGGGGGCTTGTTAGGAAAAGGCAAGGGATCCAGGCAAGGGGAAAGAAGAGGGAGAGGGTGGAGGGATTGGGGTCAGATTCACGCAGGAGTGGAAGAGAGGGTATGTGAAGAGTGGGTGCTGGAGTGTGGGTGTTTAAAGAGGGAGGCACTTTTATTCCAGATAGTTTTTACACTTTAAGTCATCAAGTTCCTTGTTTAGACTTGATCAAAACATTCTTTGAAGATTTGGAATTCTGTTTAGAACCATTCGGGTACCAATAAAAAAATGCTACTCATTGGGCTGAGGAATTTTATTCCATTTTGTTCTAAGGCATCTCTCAAATGAGCAGCTCCAGTGCAGTGTTCCCCAAAGTGCCCATTGAGGCCCAAGTCATCCTGGGTGAAGTTCTCCCATTCAGAGAAGTATTGGAGTTATAACGGGTAATGAGGTACCCGAAAGGGGCTGTTTTTCCCAGATGGGGACACGGGTTAGGCTGAGACGACTCCTGATTACAGTCAGTTGAAAGTTACAGTCAGTGGAATGTCCTCATACAACCTTGTGTGTTGGGTCCCTGACCTCATGGTCCATGACCTCGGAGCACAGACCCAGTAATCTGAGTCCCTGGCAGGTGGAATATATCAGAGAGAGGGAATATGTTCTCTCTGAATCAAAACCAAGTTCTCAGGACAAAGAGCCAGGATGGGAGGACAATCTCATCTGGTTTTACTGGTGACTCACAGCAAAGTGTGTTTGCAGGGGGTACTGGTCTGGAGAGAACTGTCTACTCTCCAGTCTGTGAGGTCGCCTCAAACAGCCAGCTTACAGGACCGGTGGCTGCGTCCCACTCTATGACCCTCCTCCTTATGATAAAACACCTAAGGACTCTGGACAAAACAAAGAGAAAGGCAGAAGGAAATCACCAAGAATGCAGCCCCAAAGGGGAACAATAACCAACTATAAATACCCAGGATTTGACAAGGGAACAAGACACCCGAGGAATGCAATGCAAAGAGAGTGGCGCTGAGGTCCAGCACAGAATCACTTGTCGATGTGGATGATGTTCCTGGGGCAGTGAGACACAGGGCGCCTTGATGGACATCACACCTGGACAAGCAGCAGAGTCCACAGTGACAGGCAGGTCAGGCTGGATCTGAGTCACAGCACCAAGATTACAGTCAGAAATCAAACAAAACCTGAGACAAAATTAGCCAAGACTGTTTATTTATAAACTTGCAGCCACAAGAGAACCAACTGTAGTCGCTGTCATTTCAGCAGGGGTTCAGAGGTATCTCAAAAAACAGTATGTTTTATAGGGGGGAAAGAGGAAATGACAGTCTATGATTGGCAAGCACTCTATTAGGGGGGATTTTTAGAAACAGGGGAGACTCGAACTGACCTTCAAGTGCACTTGGCAATCCTCAGTAGGCTCACTAGCCATAATTGACAAGACTGGAACTTTCAGGCTTCCCTGTTTTCTTAGGAGGACTATTTTAAGAGATGTCTTCACTCTGGGGAGTGTAGGAGGTCACTGGGGCCAGGCAGAGGCCACGCAGGGCTCCCTCTTCCTTTGGGCAGCAATGTGTTGCTCTTGGTCCCAGGACTGCACTTCTCGGGACAGTTTCCTACTGTGTGCAACACCACTGTGTTAAGGAGTTACAAAGATGAACAACGCATGGACCATACCCTTTCCAGCCAAGAAGGCAGCTCCAAATGAGCAATTTTTTGATACCTGACGAGATGAAGTCAGTGATGTAATGGAGCTGCTTACTGATCGGGCAGGGGAAGTTAATCCTGATTCTGTTCACCAGGGGCCTGGCGGAGTGACTGGAGGAGGCTGGCTATTTTCATCCAGATAGCAAAATTGTTCAGTACCTGCTGATGTCAGGTCCTGTGCTAAGTGCTGGGGACACAGCAGTGAACCACTTGGTCCTTGCTCATGGTCAGACAGACAGGACAGACTTTGAACCAGCAATTACAAGTGTGCTGTGTATCGGGGGAGAAGCACAGAAGGCCAGGGGAGCATCAGACAGGGCTAAGGCTAGAGAAAGCATTTCATAATTATGAAATGGTTCAACTAAGTCTAGAAGAAGAGTTAGTGAGGCCAAGAGATAGGAAGGGGATTGGTGTGGCCTGAGAGTTCCAGACAGAGGGAACAGCATGTGTTAAGGCTCTGAGGTGGCAAAAAGGATGACATGTTCGAGGAAGTGAGAGGAACCCAGTGGGCCTGGGGTCAGAGAGGCCGGGGAGAATGGGTCTTGAGGCTGGAAGGGAGGAGGACATGCAAAGCCTTGTAAACCATACTAAGATGGCTGGACTTTGTCCAGGGCAGTGGGAAGCTGTCGAAAGGTTTTATACAAAGGTGTGACATTGGATTTCCATTTTGAAAAGATCATTCAGGTTGCCATGGGGGGAGGGAGGTTGGAACCAGCAGGAGTACACATGGGAGCAGGTGTTGTAGCCATTCGGGGAGCTGAGATAGTGGCCTGGGCCCAGGTTGGGGTGGTGAAGATGGAGAATGGAGGGTGGTTTCATATGGTGATTTAGGATATAGAATGGATGGGCCTCAGCAATGGATGATTTGTTGGGGCTGGGGAGAGGGAATTAATTGTCAAGGGCCATTCCTAGGTCTGTCCATAACCACTGTTGCCATTTCCTGCAGGGGCGCAAATGAGTGGGGAAGATCCTACCTTCAGTTCTTAGCTCCTTGAGAGTGAGGTGCCTGCGCAGCATCCAAGTGGAGATGTTAACTCAATGAATGAGTTTAAGGAGTTTGAACGTTAGAAGAGAGGGCTGGCTGGAGATTGAAATGTAGGAAACATTGACACACAGATTTTAAATGAAGCCCTGGAGGCGTGAGAGATCACCCTGGGGGAAAGGAGGGTCCCGGCCTGAGTCCTGAGGAGCTCCAGCAGCTGAGGTGGAGCTGGCAGAGGAGGCTGAGAAGGAACAGCTGGGGAGAAGAAACCAGGGAGCCGGAAGTATGGGGGCCAAGGACAGATGTTCTGAGAATTGGGGCAGAGGTCACCTGTCAAATGCTGATGAGACGCCAAGCAAGATGAGGTCTGAAGGAGGACCTTATTGTCCAAATTGTTGCCCTTAAAGCATTTTTGGTAGAGTGATGGGAGCAGAAGCCAAACTGAGGGGAGTGGAGACAAGAAAGTAGAAGGTATTTCAAAAGGTCACCCTTGGGATGGGTACAGGATGGGGGCAGCCAGACTGTAGGGATTGATACAGGAATCCAGGTAAGAGATGGTGAGACTCAAGAGCTTGGAGTCTCACTCTGGTTAAGAAAACATGGATCTCAACATCAACAGAGAGGAACAATTGAAAACTTGGCTTGAGGTTGCTCCCAGAAATAAAGAAGAAAGTGAGTGGGAAGGAGAAGGAGCCATCTGGGATCCCACAGCGACCAGGTCAAGATGCCAGTACCTCTCTGGAGAGCCTGTCATTAAGATGCATGTCCTGGTCACACATGCCCTTGCGCGGGGGGTGGGGGTGGGGGTGTTTCTGAGGGTCAATTAAGGAACAAACTGAAACGAACAAAAGTAAAGAAAGTGTTGTGTCTCGGGTTAGGAGAACTGGTCTTTGGAGCAGAAAGCCTGGTACTAAAAATCCACCTTCTCCACCCGCTCTCTGTGTGTTGTGAGGAATGTTTCCCAATGTTTCTGTGGATTATAAGACAGAGTCTGTCTTCAGATAGGTTGTAGTATGAACAACTGTGCTTGGATCAGAACGGAGAAAGTATGGAATTTGTTTTATTTTATTATTTATTTATTTATTTATGATCCTCACCCGATGATATTTTTCCATTGATTTTCTTTTTCCAGATAGAGTGAGAGGGAGGGAGGGCGAGAGAGAGGGAGAGAGAGAAACATCGATGTGAGAGAGACCCATCAATTGGTTGACCGCAACCTGGGCTGGGGATCGAACCCACAACCGAGGTACATGCCTTTGACTAGGAATTGAACCTATGACTCTTTGGTCCGCGGGCTAACACTCTAACCACTGAGCCAAACAGGCCAGGGTGAAAGTATGGAATTTGAAAAGTCCTTTCCTCAGGTTTTCCCCTTCTGGGTGCTCACCCTCCAGTTACGAACAAAGCCCTTCCTGAATCCGGAGGAAGAAAGGAACATAGGCCGAGCCGCCGGAGCCCGCAGTGCCCGAGGCAGAGGCCCTGCCTGGAAACAGAACCCGGGGTGACAGAGCTCCTCAGTGCTGTGCCCCGGCCAGCCTGGCCGTCCTGATGGCTGGAACTCAGCTCAGACCTGTCCTCTTGACCCAGCCTGGCCCAGCAGGCCCGTCTGCATCAGTGCCTGAGGACAGAGGCCAGCCCTCACCCTCTCCCTACCCACTCTCGCAGCCCTCGCCTTAGGTGGTGCCGTCAGAGGCAAATAGTAGGCCTGCCCAGGGAGCTGGCCAGGCAAACCCATGTGTGCATCATCGTCATTGCTAAACCTAATAACACCATGTGCCGTGTGTGTGGGGGAGAGGCGTTGACAGCCCAGCTGGTGACGCCACACCACCAGCAGTCCCCTGCTGCACAGCCAAAGGCCAGGGCCGCATCCTGGAGCAGCAGCGTGGATGAGCAGATGGCCCAAGCTGGTGGGAGGGAGGCTCTCTTCCTTCCCTGGACCCCTAGTCCAGGAGAAGCCTTCCGGGGCAGGTGGTCTGCTCGGAACGCAGGCCAGGGAGGCATGTGGGGTTAGCACAGGGTGGCTGGGGCTGCGGAAGCCAGCAGCCTCCCAGCACGTCTGAAACACGTGAGACTCCCAGGAAAGACTGGGAGACTTTGGTCATTCCCTTTGGACTTGAAGATCAGATCACAGCTCTCACAGACAGGATGCAGAGGGAATTGAGTTAAAGGAAAGTTTAGCCACATAGCAGAAGTTCCCTTGGGATCCCCCCGGTGGGCAGAATACTCTCACGCCACTTCTCTGCCCAGAGCGCTCTGAGGGCCCGGTCACATGGAATCTCAGGTCTGGAAGATCCAGGCAAGAGCTTCTCCCTGTGCCAGTGCCTACTGGCCATGCCAGCCGGCCTGTTTCCATGGGACCCTCCTCCCAGGATGGAGATGCGGGCCCTGGGCTTTTCGTGGGTGTCTGCTAACGCAGGGTCTGTGCCTCGGCAGCAGAGGTGGGGCCCCTTTTCATGCCTCCATTCTGGGCGCTGGGCAGGCCTGGCGCCACTGGACCAGGGGCCCTTAGCCCTGGCCACACATACGGATCCATCAGGAAGCTTTGCAAAGGACCGATGCCCAAGTTCCACCCTAGGCAGTTCATTCAGAACGTCTGAGGGTGAAGCCCAGGCACAGGTATTTGTCTTAAAAGGCGACTGAAATCTGGGCGATTCCAGCATGCGGTCAGGACTGAGGGCCACTACGTGGATGGACAATGGTGGTGTTCTTGTTACTCTTTTGGGGAAGAGCCAAGAGCTGTGAACCTCAGTGTTGCTTCTACAGTGTTTTCTCCCATCACGCTTCATGGTGTTGGGCCAACGTGCCTCTTTCCTTAGTTTTCCATCCTAACGCATGGCTTGTATTCCTCTTGTCTTTGCCGTTCCGTTCTGTTGAGCTGATCTTTTTATGGCAGCCTTGGTCTCTTTCCTTTGATTCTGCCTCTCATATATTTATTGATTTACATTCCGGCGTTTGATGAATACCTGCTACGACAGGCAGAGTGCTAGCTGCTGGGGACACAGTGGGAGCAAGAAGGCCAGGTCTCGTGGAGTGTGACTACCGCAATTTGCCCCGTTGTTCTTTCTTTTCTCTTTTTTCTGTGATATTTGAAGTTTTTTAAAAAAATAGACATATATCACTGGTCCCTTCATTTTGTCTCTTTTACACTGGAAATAGCTTGGGTGGGCTGGGAGGTTGGGTGGGGTGGGTCCTCAGGGAATCACCAGGGTGGGGCAAACAGTGTGAGTCAGGTTGATGGAGTCTCAGACATGGCACCTGCCTGCTGGCTCTGTGTGTAGGTGTGTGGGGGGTGGTCCTCAGAAAAGGAACAATGGTCTCTGCCAGCACTTCTGTCTGGAGAAAGTTGTCCCTCCAACTCTCACCTCAAAGCCAGACAATTCAATTCCTCCCCATATGTTTCTTTCAGCCTTTCAAGCTGCTGCCCCCGGGCTGGAGCTCAGAGGGAGTGAGTGGATTAGTCCGTGTGCGGGCCCTTTAAGAGGAGCTGCCTGGGGCTCCAGAAGCCTCTGTCTCCCTCAGCCTCAATCCCTGCTGGTTTTTACAGCCAGAAGTTATGGGGACTTCTCTTCCCGGCACTGGAACCCTGCACTGGAGGGCCTGGTGTGGGGCTGGGACCTCTTGCTCCTCAGGGCAGACCTCCTCAGCCCAGATGTCTCTTCTGATTTTTATCTGCCACATGTGGGTGTGGGACCAGGTCAGTCTTCGTCTACGCCCCCTACAGGTCATTAATTGCCTACTTGTAGGGCTTCTACTGCAGCTCGATTTCTGGCGGTTCTGAATGATGGCTGTTCTGTAGTTCAGTTGTAATTTTGATGTGGTGGTGTCTACATTTCCAATCTGTGCACTCTTCCCCAGCCCCAGAGCTAACGCAAGCATTGTTTTTAGCTTCTATTTATTTTATTTTTAATCCTCACCCGAGGATATTCCTAGCACAAGGGAATTTGGTGTAGCTGCATCTTTTAACTAGAGGGAAAAACAAACCTGTTTTCTATTTTCTCAAAGTCTAGGGTTTTCTTTGTGAATCTGATCTACTGCTCTCTGAGGTAGTGGTTTTCAATTTTTTTTTTTTTTTTTTTACTGTGATCAATATTAAGAAATACATATTGCATCACCCCATGTAGCTGAAACAAAAATTTCCCCAAACGTAGTTACCCTTACCAAATGCAATGCCCTTGGATAGTTTATATTCTACTTAATTTTTTTTTAAATCCTTACCTGAGGATATTTTTCCATTTATCTTCAGATAGAGTGGGAGGGAGGAAGGAAGGGAGAAAGGAAGGTAGGAGAGAGAGAGAGAGAAACATCCATGTGAGAGAGACACATCAATCGGTTGTCTCCCACACGACCCCAACCAGGGCCGGGGATGAACTGCAACTGAGGTATGTGCCCTTGACCAGAATCGAACCCGCAACACTTTGGTCCTTGGGCCGACGCTCTAACTGCTGAGCCAAACCAGCCAGGGTTCTATTTAATTTTTTTAATTGGGCTGATCATTCACCAGATTAAATTCATGGGAGTCCAGCTGGTGTGGCTTAGTGGTTGAGCATTGTCCCATGCACCAAGAGGTCGCTGGTTTGATTCCCAGTCAGGACACATGCCCAGGTTGTAGGCCCGATTCCCAGTGGGGGGCATGCAGGAGGTGGCCAATCAATGTTCTCTCTCGTCGATGTTTCTATCTCTCTCTCCCTCTCACTTCTTCTCTCTTTAAAATCAATAAAGGAAAAAAAAATTAAAAAAAAATTCATGGGATAATAATGGATTGAATGTAACCCCAGTTGGTTCTAAGGCCAGCTCTGCTTTAATCTACATGCTTGGTCTAGCACCCCCTTGTGGATTGTTGGACAACAGCAAACACTCAGTTGAGGCATGGACTGCCATCCCTAAAAGATTTGAATTTTGGGGCCTGTGCTTTTCCCAACAGGAACATTTGCTGATTGCGGCTAAAAACTGAAATGAAGCATCTTTCCTCCTCTAAGCCATGTCCTTTTAGGACATTTTAGTAGCAAAAATCAGAGAACAAAAATTTATAAATAAGTGATAGAGCTTGTCTCTGGCTTTTGACCAGTGCTTCCCCACCTTGTTTTCACAGCTGCTAAGAGATCACCTAATAAGTAGGTGTTAATTAAGCTAGCACATGTAAAGAGCCCACCACTGTGCCTGATCGAGTGCCCAAGGAATGGTATTCCCCCACTGCCTCACAGTTGATGAGGATTTCTTGATACATTGAGAGGATTAAAAGATTTCTTATATCTAAGAGGAAATTTCAAAATGCCTCACAAAGGTTAAAAAATATTTTTAAGTCATTTTTCTAAATGTAAAAGAAGTTAGATCACTGTGTGCGCCAGCCCACTGGGGCCTGCGTCATGCAGAGAAACAGTGAGAGACAGAAACACGTGCATGGCTTGCAGAGCGAGGCTATTTCTGCCTATTTCCCAGCATGCCTCCCACCCACCTCCGACGGCCAAGGCATGAATGGAGACCTGTGAATGCTCATTCAGTCCAAACAGGTTCAGGGATCTCCTCAAAGCTGGTGGCGTAGAGCTGGACTCCTGAGCTGGACTCCTGACAGTCTAGTAGCAGGACAGCAGCTTTGGGTCTCTGGTTGAGCAGCGGGCGGTCTAGTGAAGATAAGCGTCGGATGCTCACATGGCCCCTGCAGACCTCGCCTTGGGATATTTCCTTCTTCCTTCTCTGTGTGCTGCTCTGCCAGGCTCTGGGACCAGCTGATGGCCAGCTTGGGCTGGTTGTATCGGTGCCCACTCCTCGTGTGCCCTGGGACGTCTGTGCTGCTCCGAAGCTGAGCCTCTGTAGTGGCTAAATCAGTGGTCACCCACAAGCCACATTTTTCTGAGCAGATAAGAAAAGAAAACAACATCTTAATATCAGGGAGCGAGGAACAAAGAGTTGCCCACTTCGTCTTCACTTTATACTCAAGAAAACCAAGCTACAGCGGATTTTAAATACAGGAGAACCACGTCAGATGGAGAGCTGAGGCTGGGTGATAGAGTCGGGCTCCAGCCTCCGAGCCAGATCTCAGAGGTTAGCGCTTGGCCCTGCGGCCGTAAGGGAGGTCAAACGCAAGGGTGATTTACTTATACTTGTTCGTATGAACCAAAGGTTCCTTGATATTTGTGGGATAATTTAAATTTCACCCTCAAGGGTATTTTGTCACCCAGGCTTTAAACTTCAGCTCTGCCTGTGCAGTGTGGACCCAGGCCCGCCCTCCGGCTGCCTTTGCCTAGAGGAAGCAGCTGCTCTGTCCACGGAGCGCCACGGCCCTCCTCGAGCTCGTACCTCTCAACTGAACATGCAGACAACACATGTGTGGCGTGCAGTTCAGGCCAACACTCCCGGCCACCCATGCGTAGGGCGAAGGGGGACAACAGAAACAAACCTCTCTGCATGATGGAGACCAGGGTACCCAGCGGCACTCCTGAGACACCAGGGGGACACATGTCACACTCTGAGATCTCACATTTGGAAGCGGTTTACGGTTGTTACAAAGTAGCTTCGCTCCTTTCAAGGCTTTTATTTCCATAGCTCGCAGCTGAGAAGCCGAGGCCACATTCGGGGGCACACCCACGGTCTCACAGCTTTGGCCGTCTAGGATTCCAGTCTGGCGCCTGGATTTCCAGCCTGCGCTCCTCCCGCAGACCAGTCTGCCACGGTGGCAATGTCTGGGCACGCACCATCCTGGGAGGCCGTAGGACGGGAACTTCATGGGCCTGGTCTTTTGGTGCCTTTGTCTAGAACATGCTACCCATCTTTGACCCACCCACCCCGAGAAATCTTCAGCCTAAATGTTAATATTTATCATTTACAGCTGGCCACTGCCCCCTTTCAAAGGTGAACACAGTAAAATTTATGACAGGCGCACTATCAGACGACAGAGGAGCATAAAAGGAGAAGGAGCGACGGTCCGTCTGTCTGCGGAGACGCTTCGTCCGAGGCCCTGACACCCGGAGGATCCCGGCATGGGGCTGCAGCCGCACCTTCTCCTCCTGGGGCTGCTGCTGCTCCTGGGGCAAGGTAAGTCTGCCCGGGGGTCGGCCCTGCTGGTGTCCCCCGCTGCTGGGACACGGGGCTCCGGAGAGGAGCGTGAACCTCTCACAAGCACAGAACGCACGGTTCAGGCCCGAGCAAGCTGGAACGCTGCAGCTTCGTGCCCTGGGCTGCGGGGCCGAGGCAGGCCTTGGGGTGGGTGAGAAGGGACGGGTGTGGGGAGTCACCAAGACCTAGATTCCAGTTCTCTGTGTTGTGTGGCCTGGGGCAGGGCCAGATTCTTTTTCTCTCTCATCCTTAACATGGAAATGTCACTACTCACGAGCAAGTTTTGACCATTCTGTGTATGGTTTTGTTTTTGCTGAAAGGACAGAGGAAGGCACAGTCAGGATCACAAGTTCTAAAGGACTGCCCACATCTTCAGTGCTGTTGACCCTGATGGAAAAGAGTGGGCTCAGGCAGGGCTTTGGGCTTCTCTCGATGCCAAGGATTAGGAGAAGGTGGTGCCTCCGCCTCAGCCCCTCTCTGCCCTCTGTCATCCCACCCTGGCTCTTCCCTCCTCCCTTTGTGTAGAGAGGCAGAATTTTTTAAACTGAGGAAGGCCTTAAAGATGACACTTTAGCATCTCCAGGTGAGAGTCCTGGGCTCAGAGTGAAAGCGGGGTGGGGGGGAGGGAGAAGGAAGTATGGGTCAGAAGCTGGCCTGGCTGCGTCCAAACGCCAGTTCTGGTGCTTACCGTGGCCAAAGCAGTCACCCTGTGTGTCTGGGAGGATGGAGGGGGGTGCAAGGTGGGTGGGGTGTGAGGTGGAGGGGTGTAATGCCTGCTACACTTACTGCACAGGGTGATTGCATTTTCCTAATTGCTAATGAGGCTGGGTGCTTTTCCAAAAAATCTTTATTGGCCATTTGAATTCCTCTTTCATAAAGTACTTGTTCAAGCGTGTTTCCCATTTTTCTGTGGGTTTGTCCTTATTCCCACTGACTTCAGGAGTTTTCACACATGCTGTGCGCTTGCTCTTTGTTGGTTGTAAGGATGGCAGATACCATACGCTCTGAAGTTTGTCTTTCTACTCTCTTCAGGGAGACTTTACATGAGCACATTCCTTAATTTGAGGGAAAAATGAAAACCCGCAGATGGAACAAATGGAGGCTGTTTATTCAGAGGTTGCTGAAGCAAAGGGGTCAGCCACGATCACTTGTGTTGGGCAGAGACTCCAAGGCAGGTGGGGGTGGGGAAGCTTGAGAGAGAAAAGGGGGAGGCGTCAGGTGTGCTCTGGTTGGAGCTGTTGCTACCGGGAAGCTGGAGGCCAGCTAACTAGAGGTGAGGCCTCTTAAGTGGCTAGTTTGGGGAACATATCTGGCTTTCTCTGCTTGGTCTTGAGTTGGAAGCAGGGACAAAGGAGGGAGCTGCAGCCGTGGACCAAGTCCTGACGGTTTGGGCTTCCTGGAGCAGGCTGCTGCAGGGGAGTGGGTGGCCAGAGCGCTGTTGTCAGCTGTGGTCTGGCCTTTGTCTGTTGTATAGTCAGTCTATTTCCAAAGTTTTTAATCTTTGCCTTTATGGTTTGTGCTCTTTGCTTCTTATTTGAGAACTCCCTTTCTGCCTTGCGGTCATGAGATATCCTATACTTCCTTCTAAACACTTTATAAATTTGATTTTCTCTTTTGGGTCTTTAATATTTCTGGGATTGACTTTTGCGACCTGTGGAAGAGAGAAACCCGATGATATATAATGTTTTGCGTGCAGCTGCCTAGTTGCCTTGGCACCATTGATGGAACGGCTGTTTCCTCACGGCTCTGACAAGCTGCCTCCATTCATACGTGAAGGGTTCATATACATGTGTCTGGTTCTAACTCTGTCTGGCTTTATTAGGCCATTGGTCTATCCCTGTGCCGATAGCACGTTGTCTCAATTCTAGAGCTTTCTAGTTTTATTATTTGGAAAAACACATCTGTTTTTTCTTCTTTTTAAGGAGTGACTTGGCTTTAAACTTCCATCTAAATTGTACTATCAATGTGTCGATGTCTACCAAAAAACACACCTGTTGGGATTTTGATAGAAATTGCTTTGAATTCTATGAACCAAATTGGGGAAAATAGAGATCTTTATAATATGATTCTTCCAAACCACGAGCATGTACTATGATACTTTTTAATGCCTCTCAAAGTTTTATCGTTTTCTCTGCTGAGGTCTTGCATCTGTGTTGTTAGTTATTCTTAAGACACATGACTTTTTTTTGTATGTTAACCGGTTTAAATGTTTATCCTCCCACCCCACCTCCACCCACTGTTGTCTGTGTCCATTGGTTGTGCATATATGCATATGAGTTCTTTGGTTTATCTCTTCCCGCCCCCTGCTCTCCTTCCCTTTGAGGTTTGTCAGTCTGTTCCCTACTTCCATGTCTCTGGATCTATTTTGTTTGACCCCTTATTTTGTTCATTATATTCCACAAATAAGTGAGATTATGTGATACTTTTTAAAAAATATTTTTAATTGATTTTATTAGAGAGAGAGGAAAGGAGAGAGAGATGGAAACACTGATGTGAGATACACCCAGCAGCTGCCTCCTGCACGCCCCCTACTGGGGATGGAGCCCACAACCCAGGCATGTGCCCTGA
Source organism: Tadarida brasiliensis (assembly GCA_030848825.1). NCBI lineage: Eukaryota > Metazoa > Chordata > Mammalia > Chiroptera > Molossidae > Tadarida > Tadarida brasiliensis. The sequence goes on along the minus strand of CM061270.1, from coordinate 61,384,482 downwards.
CTGGGAATCAAACCAGGACCTTTCAGTCCATGAGACGACGCTCAATCCACTGAGCCACACCGGTTGGGCAAGAGATTATGTAATACTTGTTTTTTATATGTTGATTTTGAACCCAATTAAATTAATAAATTTTAATGTTATCTGTATATTCCTTTGGATTTTCTATATACACAATCCTGCCAATAGTGGCAGTTTTGCTGCTCTCTTTTCAATCTCTGTACCTTTTCCAGCTTTTGTCTCACTGTGCTGGCTGGTGCCTCCATGACAATTTTTCACGAAAGTGATGGTTGGACTTTTCTTATCTTATTCCCATGTTCAAGAACAAAAGTGTTTAATGTTTTGTCAGAAAGTATGTGTTCGCTACTGGCTTTTCTGTAGATCTTATTTATGAAACTAAGAAAGTTCTAGTTTATCCCTAATTTTCTAGCAGTTTTTTAAAAATTTTAAGCGGATGTTGAGAGAATTATAAGCAGATGTATAAGCAAATTCAACCCACTCTTTGGATGTTGAATTTTATCTAATGTTTTTCTGCACTTACAAAGATGATTATATGATTTACTTCTTTAATCTGCCAATGTGGTGAATTAAATGAGCCTACTTCTTATTTTATTTTTTCAGTCATTGCTGATTAGATTCACCAAAGCTCACACATTGCAGTTACTTGTCTTGCGTCTTTCCTCTCTTTTCTTCTCGAACAGTTCTTTTGCCTTTTTGTTTGTTTGTTTTGTGCCATTGGAAATTTTAGTCTGATTTTCGTCATGGGCACTTCAGTTGGGATTTGTCCTAATTGTTATTGCTAGAAGCAGATTAAACTCTTAGGACAGAAATGCAACATCGATAATGCTGAGTCCTGGCTGTGTCACATTAGGGGTACACCTGGGGCTGGGATGTTAAATTTGATCGTTTGGTTATGGTGGTGTCTGTCAGATTTCTCCCTAATAAGGTACCTTCCCCCATGTGACTTATACGTTACCTGTAGGGAGAGCTGGGGTACCCTGTGACTGTTCTTCTCCCCACTGGTTTTAGCATTCACTGATGATTCTTGCCTGCATGGATTATTACCATGATGAGTATAATATGGTGATTTTAAAATGTCTATCACCTCTTCTAATATTGTTAATTAGAATTCCTCCATGAAGAAGAGATTCTCTTCTCTTCCCCACTCTTTGTATGTTTTGTCTTCTCAATATAAAATGGACTTAATAGCCCTGGCTATAAGAGTAGTGGGTTCGATTCCTGCCAAGGGCATGTACCTCGGTTGCGGTTCATCCCTGGTCCTGGTCAGGGTCGAGCGGGAGGCAACCAGTTGATGTGTCTCTCTCACATCGATGTTTCTCTCTCTCTCTCCCTCCCTCCCACTCTACCTGAGGATAAATAGAAAAATATCCTCAAGTGAGGTTTAAAAAAATAATAATAAAATAAAATAAAATGGACTTATAGATTCTTTTCCTAAGCATTGTGCTATATTCCAGTCATGTCCTTATTTATTTGGATGCTCAAGTTATTGCAGATTTGGCCAATGTGAGCTCCTTGCAGCTGACTCCTGTGTCCCCATCAATTTTTTAAGCACTTTTTAACTTTATGGAACAAGCTGTTTCAGGCTAATCTTGTATTTTTTCTATCTCAGCCATTTCTTCAAGGTTCCACTTGGTAGAGGATTTTATTTAGAAACAAAGACCTAGGTGCTAGGGATGTTCATTGCTGCTGGGGTGTCATTATGTCTAAGCCCTCTCAAGGGACAGAGCCAAGAAATATAGTTTTCTTTTTTAAACAATAAATTTATACAGACATCTCTAATTTTAGTTAGAACTAGTCTTTTGTCTCCTTCCCCCATTCCAGATTTGTATTGGCCTCCCACAGTGCAAACTAGGGTTATAAAATATCAAATTTATTCATTTGCCGAATCCTAAGATGCATACACCATAATATTGGACTTATTACAGCAATAACACCACCACCAACAAACGAAGTGCAACCTTTTTTTGCTGTTCTTTGTCTTAGACTATATCCCACTCAGGGTGTATAAGCAGAATACTTTGTTCAAAATCACATGGATTAATTTTTTCTTTTGTTTTCTTTGTGTGGTTATGTTCTCTGTTTGACATATAGTTAAGTTTGACTCTTTATATTCAGTTATAAGATTTCTCCCATTCTTGTGGATTTCACTTAATTTTTTTAATAGGTAATATGTCAACATGGTTCAAAAATCAAAACTATATGGAAAGATATACTCAGAGAAGTCCCATCCCTTTCCCTAGCCTTTCCATTCCATTCCTGCTCATCCCTGTAGGTAACCAATGTCAGTGTTTTCTAATCAATGTTCCTTTTTACAGATATATTCTTATGTTTTTCCTTTTTGCACAAAGATAACCTACTATATACATATTTTGCATCTTGAACTTTTTTCTTAACGGTATATCCTGAAATGTTTGTTTTCCTTACTTTATATACCATGGCTCTTAGACTCTTCTCCAACTTGGCATCTGTCTGTCCGTCTGTGCTGCATTCTGGGTTTATTAGGCACATGTCCCAGTTTATTCCTTCTTTCAGTTGTGTCCAATTTGCTGTTAAACCTGAAGATTTCAAGATCATTGAAGATTTGGAAAATTGACTTTACTTTTCAAATTTAGTGTACATTTAGTTATTTACCAAATTTGCAATGTTGCTTTTTATAATGATTTTGTGTTCCTACAAATACCCTCAAGTTTATCTTTTTCCAAACATAGTTTTATAATTTTTGTCTGATCATTTTAGTATCCAAAGCCTTTGATCTGTTTCTGCTCGATTTTTTTTCCTGCTAATTTTTGCTCCTGGATACCTTGTTTCTTTCTGTGCTTGGCAATTTTTTAAAATTATTATGAGATTCTCAGATTCCTTAAAAATTGATTTGTGAGATTCTTTGAGGCGTAGGATAAAAATGTCTGTGTTCAGAGACATATATAAAAGTCATTCTGTCAGGCACCGGGGACATTACCATTCGAGGATCACTTCAAACTAAGCTCCTGGTGTGAGGTTCTCTAGAATAACCAAGCCCCATGGTAAGCACTGTACATATATAATAGCTGCCCTTTAAGAGGAGATGTACTGTTATCCCCATTTTCCAGATGAGAAAACAGAGTCAGAAATAAAATAACTTGCCCAAAGTCATCCAGCTAATAAGTATAGGAGTCAGAATTCAGTCCCGAGTCAGAGCTGGAAACTTTGACCACCACCCTGCATTACAGTCCCACCCAAGGGAGGAAAGACTCACAACTGGGCTTTTATTTAAGCTTGAAAATCGACAAACAACACATAGCAAAACAGATTCCTGCTCTGAAATTTTGGATTTATAAAACTGAAACATCATTATCTCAAAACTGCAATTGGCAAAAGCAAGTTGGCAAGAAATCACTGTATCTAAGGAAATGCAACTTCCACCCAAATTTCGTTTTCCTGGCATGGGTCAGAAGTTATTCAGGAGGTTGTTATGCTGTGGCAATGCCCCTGTGCCAGGCCTGTCACTGCAAAGCCAAAGATGGGAGCTGGGTGAACACATTGTGAAAGGAAAGAAGTACCTCTTTTTTTATTAGAACAAGTCAAGCTAGCCAATGTCCATTTTACAAGCCCCAGAATCTTTCCTGGAGTTTGCAGCCCAGCCCTCTAGAAATACTGTCTTTTCAAATAAGAGTAGAAAGCGACCTTGGAGAACTTCTGGTGGTCCAAGTCCTTCCAGTTATTGATAGAGGGGAAGGGACTTCCTTGAGTCATATGCCTAATTAGTGGCATCCCCACCCCCACTCTGGCTCGCACACTCGTCTCTGAAGTCCTGCTCTGGCAGCAAACCCAGGTATGGGATTTTCTCCAGAAGCTCAGGAGTCTTGCCGGCCTGGGATGTCATCTGTACCTTGTAGAGTTTTAGTGATTGATTGTCAATCACTTTCATCACATTGCATTTCTGCTACTTGTCAATCAACTGTCTGTGCACCCTTCTAAGAACCCGAGTTAGGCTGAACCTGGCTGGTAGATAATTAAACCAAATGTAAGGAACCCTCTGGGGAGGGGGAACGGATCTGCATAAAATCACGGGAGAAGAATTAAATACCGAAATAGGAGCGAGTCGCTGTAATAAAAACAACAGGATTCAGAGGACTGAGTGATGCACGTGGGCTGGGGAAGTTTCATGTGGGAGGTGAAACTGGATTGAGTGCTGAAGGGTGAGTGGGATTAAGATAAACACAGAGGAACAGGGAGGACATGCAAGTGTGGGGAGCAGCACCGCTGAAGGCAAAGTGGGGGCCCGGCTGGTGGGTGTGAGGAGCAGGTTGCAGGCCTGGTCTGGAGTGCGGGCTGGTGCTGGAGAGGTGATTTACATAAAGTGGAATTCTGAAATCCCAAGACAAGGAGAACAATAGAGATGATCCTAGTGTCTTTCGGCTTGAAGAGACTTCTGAAATGATTTAATCCAAATCTTTTCTTTTACATTTACAAAAACTGAACCCTACAGAGGTTAAGTGACCAGCCCAAGGTCACGCAACAAACTAGAATTTGATTTGCTAGAGCAGAAGTCAGGATCTGTTAAAGGTTCTTCAGCAGGGAAGTAGCCTGCTACAGGTGGTATTTGGGGCAAGATGTGTCTGTTAGCTTCAGACATGAAAGTCAAAAGAGACAATACACTTGTGAGTCAGTGTGCCTGGCTCCTAGAAGGAGGCCCAGCAGGGAGGGAGTTTGCTGCGCTCTGGAAAGGCCACGTGCTTGTCTTCTACCTTAGGCAACCGTTTCCTCTCGCACTGCAGTGAGAAATAGTGCTCTCTTCCCACCAGAAATCCCCAGTTGTCCCTGGGAGGACACCTTCCTGATGGGGGACACCATGTGGTCCCCACACACTTCCCTGAGAGTCCCTTCTGGTTGGAGCTCACTAATCACTACTGTCCCTTCCAGCTTTGAGGGTCCCAGTTCCCCTTTAAAGTTCTGGGCCGTGGTGGCCGAGGAAAAGCCCAGCTGGGAACGAGCCCAGAGGATGTTAGCATAGGAGGAGTCAGGGCTCCAGCCTGCAGCTGCAAGGCGCTGCTTGTCCACTTTCACTCCAGGACCCTCTTCTCACGTTGTTCCTTCCTGACTCTGGGAAAATACAGTCTAAAAGCAAAGCGTTCCTTGTCCGAGGTCATAAAGTCAATCAACAACAAAACTCAAGTCAGCTCGGGTATGTTCTCTCCGGTAGGATGCTCCCAGAGCCCCCTTGCCGGTCTAGGGACACAGGGCGTGGCTGCAGGATCCCGGGCAGGTGTCTGCAGATGAAGACGTGGGGATGCACTGGCCTCTGGCTGGAATGGAATCTGTAATGGGTGGTGGTGTCTCCCTGTGGCTGTCAGCACAGAACATGGAGTATTTTTTTTTTTTTATCTTCACCCGAGGACACTTTTGCATTTATCTTCAGATAGAGCGGGGGGGGGGGGGGGGGGGGAGCGGGGGGGGAGGAGAAGAGAGAGAGAGAAACATCGATGTGAGAGAGAGACACATCGAGTGGTTGCCACCCACACAACCCCAACTGGGGCCGGGGACAAACTGCAACTGAGGTATGTGCCCTTAGCGGGAACCAAACCCGGGACTCTCTGGTCCGTGGGCCGACGCTCTAACCGCTGAGCCAAACTGGCCAGAGCAGAACATGGAGTATTTAGAGGATGGTGGCTTGGGACTTTCCATATCATCTCTAATGTTTCTTGTAGTCTCATCAGACTAGAGGTTTTGTCTACCCAGAGGCTGTGACAGTGTAAATCCTATATCATCCTTTGGGATTCTGATGATAAATCTGGATGGACTGATAGATAAGGGCAGCTGGAAATGCTGATCTGGTAGACATGGCCACAGAATACATTTTCATGTACTGGGAACTTGGGTTATAGAACAGCATGCATACTAATAAGCTTTTATGTAACCTTCTTGTAAAAAGACCCTGGTCTCAAGGAAAGCATGCCAGATAGGTTAAGGGGACTTGGGCTCCACAAGTGGCCCTTTCAGTAACTTGCTGAATGGCCTTTGGCAGGTCTGCTAACCTCTCTGGGTCTCAGTTTCCAGAGGTATTAATGAGATGACCTCAGAGATCCGCCCACCTTGGCCACCCACTCTAGAATTCTAAGACAAACATTCAGGGGGTGGACTAGCTATCCCAGAAAGTTTCTCTGGCCTTCACTGTCACCTTCCACTGATATGGCATGTGACTCCCCAAGCTCATGTCCTGTGTTCCTCAGCGCACCGGGAATCTGGTGCTGGAGCAACAGCCAGGCATGACTCACGGCTTCTACTCAGCACCTCCAGAGTCCTGCCCCGTGCCTACTCACAGGTGGCCAGTGGCATCCCACAGACCCTGGGTGGGGGTGGGAATGAGGTGTTGCATGGGTGATAGCTAAAGCCTGTCAGCTCACAGCCCAAAACAGCGCAGGGGACAAACACTGGCTGACTGGGATCCTCCCCTTCTCAGTTCACCAGGACAGCTCACCGCTCAGCGGATGCTGTGGGGGTGCGAGGCCCGCCCCTGCCCTCGGTCTGTGTGAGCTGGTGGAAGTCACCCAGCCTCTCTGAGCCTGTAAAAACTTACCAACAAGATCATAAGTCCTGCCTCTACCTACTCTTTAGGATTGCTGTGAAGACACGATACACTTGTCAAAGAGCCCAAGAATGTAATGTACACTGAGCAGTGGCCTCAGTGCCACATGTGTTGGCCCTGACCGTCCTGCCCAGTGCCCAGGAAGCACGTCCCTTTCATCCAGGAAGGCAGTTCACCCCTCGCATGTGTACAGCCATCTCCTGTCCACGCAGCACTGTCCTCTTCCTTGATCCTCACGACAACCCCGTGAGGAAGGCAGTGAACCAACCTCATCCCATTCTCGAGATGAGGAAGTCCAAGTTCAGAGAGAGTAATGCTTGATCCAGGTCACAGAATGGCTGTCTTTCCTCAAGGCAAGGACGAGGGTGGACAGTTGTGCTCCAGGCACTGTGGAAGTAGAAAAACACAAAGGAAATCTATAAATGAAGAGGGCATGAGCTGTTTTAATCGTGCTTGTGAAATCAGCCTACCTGCTCCTGGCCATTTGTTGGGCTAACACACTTCAGGCTTCTTTGAGGAGTCAGGGCTCTTGAATACAGAAGTGCATGAACAAGATACTTAAAGGGGCTTGTGGAAACCGCCGGTTCCCAGGGCACCCAGGCCGCACCCCTGTGTCGTGGGGCTACACAGCAGGTGATGGGCTGAGAATCGCTGCTCCAGAAGGTACTTCCCTAAGGGAGAGTCGGGTGTGGCTTCAGGGAGTCAAAGCCCTGTGTGCTAACGGCCATTTGTCAGTCCCGGGCCCCCAGTGGCAGTGGCCGTGTCCAGTGTGGGTGACTGATCTCTGCCAAGCCTGTTTCTCGGTGTGCATACAGATGTCTTTCTCTTCCATTCCCACCAGGGCGGAAAAGTACATGTTTTTTTCCCTTACTGACCTTATTGAGGTGGGACTTTTTGGGGGATCTCTAAGCCTTTCATAGATCAGTGGCCTTGAGGCTAAAACAACCATCCAAAAGGGAAAAATTCCCTTGGGATTCGTGACTGGGGTTCAATCATGTCACAAGTGCTTTGACAATTTTTTCCACAACACCTCAGCGCACTGCGGGAACAGGCAAGAAACTTTCTTCCCATTTACCTGCAGGAAAGCAGAGAACTGGAGTGACGGCCCATTCACTCCACGATTCAGTGGGGACAGCACTGAGGGGTCCTGGTTTCCATGTGGGTCTCAGGTCTGGACATTTAACATTGAGATTCTAGGCAGTGCCTCTTTGTGACACCCAGCAGTCCTTATCATGGATGATTCAGACCTTCAGGTTGAAAACGAACTCTGTCATTTTATGAGGAAGTTCCAGAATATGGAGCCTGGAAGGGTCTGAGAAATGGTCTATGCTAACCATCTCTCTGACTTGAAATTATAATAATCATAACTACCAATCACTGTACCTTTACCACGTCAAACACCGTGCTTTGTGTTTTCTCCATTTAATCCACACGGCGTCCCCACGAGGCTGGTATTATCAACTTCATCTTATAGTTTAGGAAACAGAAGCATGGAGAGATTGGCCAGACCAAGGGCGTCCAAGCTCTTAACATCTGCCAAGTATGTGTGCCACATGGCCACCATGATCCCCAGCCTCTGCTTGGACCAGTGCCCTGGTGGCCCATCCTTGGTCAGGTAGCTCTGGCTGTTCTACCAAAGAACAACCTCTGTCCACTGGTTTAGTCCTAGTTGGGGGGGTGGGGGTTACAAGGAGCCAGGCCAGTCTCCCTGGCATCCAGCCCTTTAGATACTGAAGGAAGTTCTTATACACCTCCCCTCAGCATCTCTTTTCCCAAGTGTGTTTAAATATGACATCTGACTATTTAACACTATCAATGTGTCCTACCTATGATCTTTTCTCCTTTCTTTCTTTTTTTTTTCTTCAGTTCTACCACCCTGCCCAACGTTAGCTTGCTGATTATACATTTTTTGTTATTTTGGCATTTAAGATTACAACATGCATCCTTGACTTATTAAAGTCTAATATCAGTGTAACTCCATTTACTCCAGCCCAATATGCCCACACAGCAATGTTACATATATTTTAAACTCCACACTACATTATTTTTATTGGTATTGGCAAGCTTTTATTGTAAAGGGCCGACTGGTAAATATTTTAGGTTTTTGTGGATCATGTATGGTTTCTAGCACATATTCTTCTTTGTTTCTCCCTCCACCCTACCCCCCCAAAAAAACCCTTTGAATAGGTCAAAGTCATTCTTACCTAAGAGAGCCATACGAGAATAGGCTATGGGCAGAGTTGACCTATGGGCCCTAGTTTTCTGGCTTCTGTTTTTCACAGTCAATATAATTTTAGATTTACCTACCTATTTATTCTTTCTGTACTTCATTCTTTCTTACATTACCATGCTTCCCTCTGGAATCATTATTCTCTTAGCATTTTATTAAAATCTTTTTGTATTGATATTAGAGAGAGAGAAACGAGGGGAGAGGGAGAGAGAGATAGAAACATCCATGAGAGAGAACATTGATTGGCCGCTTCCTGCATGCCCCCCCACTGGGGATCGGGCCCACAACCTGGGCATGTGCCCTGACCGGGAATCGAACCAGTGACCTCTTGGTGCATGGGTCGACACTCAACCCCTGAGCCACACCTGCCGGGTTCTCTTAGCATTTTGAATGTGTCATTCCACTGTCTCTGGCCTCCTTGTTTTTGATGATGAGTCAGCCATTAATCATAATGCTGGTCTCATGCATGTGAAAAGTTGTTTTTCTTCTGCTATTTTGCAGATTTTTTCCCCCTTGTCTTCAGAACTACACCTAGACACATCGATTATTATAGTTGATATATCTTGGTAAAATTCTCTTTGTGTTTTTCCTACTGAAGGTTTTTTTTTCTCCAGCTTCTTCTCTCTGTGGCTTAGTACTTCTAATCAAATGTGAGGGGTTTTCAGTCATCATCTCTTCAAATATTTTTCTTTCTCTTTCTCTCTCATTCTTCCAGGACTCATTACCTGTATGTTTGTATGCTTGACAGTACGCACAGATCTCTGAGGCCCTGTTTATTTTTCTTCAGTCTTTTTCCCTCTGTCTTTTTCAGAGATGTACTTTCTATTGATCTACCTTTAAGTTTATAGATTCTTTTTTCTGCCATCTTAAGTCTGATGCTGAGCCCATCTAGTAAATCTTTCAGTTATACTTCTAAACTCTGGAATTTGTTATAAATATATAACTATATAACTATACATAAAAGAAGATATAGCTCTTCTACTCATTGAATCTTTAGTCTACATGTTTTTCTATAGTTCTTTGAACATAGTTTCTTTAATTCTTTGAACACACACACACACACACACACACACACACACACACACATATATATGACTGCTTTGAAGACTAAGCCTGCAAAATCCAACATGTGAGCCCACTCAGAACCAGTTTCCATTCATTGCTTTTTTCCTAAGTACAAGACTAACTTTTCAAGTTCCATACATTTCTAGTAACTTTTGGTTGATAACTGGACATATTTGATACAATTTAGCAATTCTGGACTCTGCTTTATTTTTCTGAGAGTCATTGGTTTATTTCTTATTAACTTGCCTGGACTTAAACTGTGGAATCTGTCTCCCTCACTGTATGCAGCCACTGGTATCTTCGCTCAGTTTTTGTTTTATTTCTTGTGTTTATTTTTTTAACCTGGAATCCTAGCGATGCCTGGGTCTGCATGGTTTAGTGAGCACCCAATGAGTTGGAGAGAGGTCGTGCTCAAACCCCCAAAGTTTGTAAGGCTCTGTTTATTGGTCTGTGGTAGTTTGGAAAATAAACACAAAGTTGCAGCCAGTTTCTCTTTCCTTTACTTTTACATGGGGCTCTCATGTCTCTCCTCCACATACATAGACTTCCAGTCAACCTGGAATACGTGAAGAGCGTATCTCAGCCCTTCTCGTTGCCTGGGTTTCCCCGCTAAATACCTGATCGGGTCACCTCTATCCCAAACAGGGAACAAAACATCAGGCTAACAAAGCTGCAGATATTACCCATTTATTCCCACGTTAGTCCACCACGTTTCACTCTCTATTGTCTTTTGTTTTTATTTTTCCCTGTCTTCGTTTCTGTTTATTATGTGTTGTCTCCTGGTAATTATTTTTTATTAAATGTCAGGTATCATATATGATAAAGTAGAAAGATAATTTCATGTTCTGGGTGGTGCTGTCTTCTTCCATAAAGGCTTCATTTTTGCTTTTGGCAGACAGTTGGGTAGAAGCAGATCACCTTAATCTATTCTGGAATCAGACTGCAGCTATGATAAATATACATAATGGAATACTACTCGTAATAAAAAAGAATGGAATCTAACCTCTTGTGACACCATGGATGGACCTAGAGGGTATTATGCTAAGTGAAATAAGTCAGGCAAAGACAAATACCATTTGATTTCACTTACATGTGGAATCTAAAGACCAAAATAAACAAAATAGAATCACATTTGTAGATATAGAGAACAGACTGGGTTGACAGAGAGGGGGAGGGTTGGGAGGCTGGATAAAAAAGATGAAAGGATTAAGAAACACAAATTGGTAGTTACAGAATAGTCACAGAGATGTAAATTACATCATAGGGAATATAGTCAATAATGTCATAATAACTGTGTATGGGACCAGGTGGGTACTTGAAGTGTTGGGGGAACCACTCTATTAAGTACATGGTGTTCTGACCACTGTGCTGTACACCTGAAACTAATACAGAATAATAATGAATGTAAACTATGAACTGGGATGAGGATAGTGTCTCTGCCGTGTCCCTACCTGCCTCTTCTCCCCCTTCACCTACATTCAGCAAGACCCCTTGAGACAGTCCTTGTCCAGCCATTATGTACAGTCATGGCTGCTGGGAATCCCATTAATAGCTCTTCTATTAAGCTGATATCACTCATCAGACTATTCCAGAATGGCCTTCACCTCCCCTGCTTTGTCCTGGCTCCCCGAACAACAGCAGCCATTTGCCCAACGGGAGTTCTGTTCTTTGCCAAGGAACCAATAAAGGAATCTGCATTGATGTGCCTATGCATGGTATAGGGTTATTGCTGACCCCTCTCAGATAACACTTCTGCTTTTCAACCTGGGGATTCTGCTTTAATAGGCTGCATTAATGGAAGTATGATGTTCCAAACAATGGAGGGGATAGTTGGAGAAATGGAATCTAGACTCTCCTAACAAGAGGGATGTTACTGAGCTGGGCACATAGCTAGGGCTGGGAGGAAGGGCAGCAAACATACAAATCTGGGTGGGCGTTAATTCCAGCTAAATAACCTAAACTATTTTTGCTTTATTTCAGGGACCACCCAAGTCCATACCTATCCTGAAGAGAATACATTGGAAGAGCAACCATGGCCAGAGGTGAGGGCGTTCTCCTCATTGAAGGGGTGGCGGGATCTCTTCCAGTGGGTAGATCCAAGTCTTGATGCTAGTTGGCAGGTCCCTTCCTTGAGGGAATGGGCTGCATGAGCTGCTTCCCCCAGGGATGGCCTAGCTGCCTGGCAGGACAGGGGCAGCATGACTGTATCTCCTGGAATTTGGGGCTCATCACTCCTGCTGACTGAGTGGGTGGTTCCCAGAAGCATCCAGAAAGAGTTATAAATGGGCTGATAACTGTATGAACCTTGAAGCAGATGCTGTGAGTTATCTGAAGGCATCTGGATAAGGTCTTCCCAGAACATCCACAAGATAAGAGTTGAAAGTAAATGCTTTATCTCTTACTGCAATCAGTAATTCAAGGGGAATTAGTGAGAGCTGTGGTCAGGAACTCATTTACTGTGTGATTTCCCCTGTTGGAGTACAGTGAGTCCTCACTTAATGTTGTTGATAGGTTCCTGCAACTGTGGTGAAATGACTTGTGATGAAACTAGTTTTACCATAGACTAATTGCTATAGACAAGAGTTAAGTTTCTATGGCATCTCATCAACGTTAGAAGTTGAATGAAATGACTTTATTTAAGGACCTGCTGTATGTCCTCTTGCATTCTCAGTTCTGGGGAGAAAACCTAGGACCTCCCTTTCCAAAGCCCCTCATGTGATTCCCAGAAGCAGAGGCTGCTCTGGATTCCTGTGAGCATCTGAGGAGGCCTGGGTGGTGTCGAGGACCTAGCGCCGGCCCTCCGGTCCCTCCTCTGCTCCCAGCAGCCCTCTGGGCTTAGGACACGCCGGTCTGGTGGAGACACAAGTCTCCAGTTTCAAGTCTACCCAGTTCCCAGCAGCACATGAACATAATGCCTCAAATGCCTGCGTTTGTGTGAATAATCAAAAGAGAGAAGCTAGGTAACACAAATAAGTATAGCATAGATGGATTTTTAAAAATCTTTTAGTCTAGGCGCACTGGGTCTCTTCTGAATTTATTTTATTTCTTTTTTATTGTGGTAAAATGTATATAACATTTACCATTTTGAATGTATAATTCATTGGCATTAAGTACATTCACATTGCTGTGCAACCATCCTTACTGTCCACCTCCAGAATTTGGTCATCATCCCAAGAACTGATTTTTATTCTCCCTCCTTCTCTATCCCACTGTTTGGAGGCATCCTTACCGGCCACCTGCTAAAATCATTGTCAAAAGACATGTGTCCCTTTGTACTCGGTGAACTGGGTATGGGGTTAGTGAGACCTTGACTGTGCACAGCTGTTGCTTCTGGACTTTGAGCCTAGATAGAACAAGTACATGGTCATTTCCACACCAGCCTTTCAGGACCTGCAGTACTTCCGTTCAAGGCAGTTGATGTTTCTGCTGTTCGGTTTCCGTTGCAGAGCCCGAAGAATGTTCCATTCCTGTGCAGCCCAAAGAAGTCAGGATCCAACACACCTTCTCAGTCAGGTATGTGACCCCTGAGCCATGACCCTGGTGTGGCCAGCAGAGGCTCCGGCCCTACTTTGCTTGTACCTTATCGCCGTTCGAGTCTTTCCTCTTTCCCATCCTCAGTCCCTCACACCTCCTCCCGCCTCGCCACCCCCATTTATTTCTATGGTGGGACACAGACGACACACCAGTCAGAGATAAAACCCACGTGGCCCCGCAGTGGCTTGGCCGATGAGGACGGCCTCTGGCGTGCTCTCCTCCAGGTGGGCAGACAGCGTTGTGGGAGCTGTTACATAAGGAGTGTAGGTAGAAAAAGAAATCAGTGCATTTCTTAGGAAGTGGCTTCTTTGGGAGCCCATAACATGACCAGGGAGTGTGCCAGTGGTGTCTAGAGAGACTGAATTCTAAAAATGCTGGGAGTCCAGGTGGGTCCAGGAGGCTTCCTGGTGTCCCCTTTGCACACAGCTTGCGTCTAATGTTCACGTGTGTGCAGAGGTTTGGAGTGCTGTTTTTTGGCAGTCTTCAAGCCAGTGTGATCCTTTGTGTACACAGGTGGTTTTCATTTTAATTGTTTGCCTTTTTATTAGTGGTGATCCAGAAATACAGAGCCATGGGATAGGTGAGGGGAAAATGAGGCCCATAAATGACCTTTAGTGGGACACCTTTTGGAGATCTTGAGCTCAGTTAAGAGTGTGGCATCCAGAGAGGAGTGAGCCTCTTTTGAGTGGTTCCTGGGGCTCCCAGCAACCGCCTGGTCTTCAGCTCTGCACTTCCAGAGCCCAAGACTCAGCCGTAGCGGCTGGCCTCTGACTGGGGGACAAGCACCTGCCCCTCCCATTTGGGGTCCTTGGCCCACATTGTGGGGAACGTAGACCTGGCCTTCTTACCTGGATTCTTGTCTTTGCAGTCCACTCTCTGAGACCTTCTGATATTAAATTTGTGGCAGCCATTGGCAATGTGGAAGCCGTGAGTATTTCAAGGAAATGGAGGTGGGAAACAGGGATTGGGGTTGGCAACCCTCTGAGTGAGCTCCTGGAAACCAGGCAGAATGTCTCATTTTGGTAGAGGCGTTATTCTCTAAGTTGGAAAAATCCTAAAGAAGAGGGGTTCTGAGTATTTTTTTCTTTAATCAAATCAATGCCTCCCTTTATGTTCAGGTTGAGAAACTTTTGCAGTTTCTTATTAATAAGTTAAACCTATTGATAAATTAAGTCAAAGATCACACAGAATTTAAAAAATAATCCCTTAAACTTTCTGAGATTTTAAAAAATGCCCTTATCTGTTTGGTAAATTTTAAAAAAATACATCCATCCTTGCTAATACATTTTAAGGGGTGTATTTTACACGGTCAGAAGGAGAAAAAAAGCAATAAGAAGAGGAAGATGGAGAGAGAGGAATGAATAGAAAGAGAGAGGCTTCTGGAGAGAAGAAGGTTGGAGGGCAGAGTGAATGCCAGTGTGATCCTCCCCCCTGGCTTTCCACAAGCCCCCCTGCTCTGGTCTTAGTAAAAGCCCTCAGGCCTGCTGCCCACCCCCCACCCCCAGTACCAGTGCCCCCAGCTGCACAGACCACTTACCAGGTGTTCTCTGCTCTGCCCCAGAGCCCTGCTATACCTCCCACACCTGAACTAGGACATTCTTCTCTCTCCCACCTCTGCCTACCTGTCTTCTTCCCACCTCTGCCTACCTGTCTCCTTTCCAGTGTCCCTCCCCTGTCCCTGCTACAGTCTGTGGTCCCAGTAACCTCCCCTGGCCCAGCCTGTCACCTCGCTGCAGGCCCCAGCCCACTACCCTGTGCATAGGGGCAGCTGTATGCAAAATACAAGACTTCATATTAGAAACCCAGTGAAACTGGCAGACAGAGCTCCCATCCTCATTTTCTTCTAGCTGTGCTGCTGGGGGTCAAGCTGCACGTGTGACTGTGTGTGTGTGTGTGTGTGTGTGTGTGTGACTGTGTGTGTGTGACTGTGTGTGTGTGACTGTGTGTGTGTGACTGTGTGTGTGTGTGTGACTGTGTGTGTGTGACTGTGTGTGTGTGTGTGTGTGTGTGACTGTGTGTGACTGTGACTGTGTGTGTGTGTGGACCTGGACCAGGGTGACGGTGGAGATTTCCTGCTGGGAGAGCTGTGACAGGGGAGAGGGGAGTAAATGAGAAAAGAGGTTTCATGTCACGGACAGCGCAGTGACTTGCTGAGCCCAGTGTCCCTGCATGCTGATGGTCACATTCCAGAGCCCGGAATGTGTGACACCGTGGAGGACGCAGGACATGTAGTCTTCCACTCTGGGCAGGAAATTCACTAGGAAAATCTCCATCCCAAGTCAGGTTTCCGGAGTTGAACTGATGAACGAGTCCCACCCTTTGGTCCCAGCTCCGAGAGCTCCTCGTTCATGAATTATTCAGATCCCCAGCTCCCGCCTGTCACTCAGCGCATCCTTTCTCCTCCTGGGAGCCTGAGGCCCTGGCGCGGAACGCAGGGTGGTTCAGTCCAGGAAGGTCTCCCAGCCCAGAATCGTTATCATGACACTGACGGGCTCCTCCACCTTCAGAGTAAAACCTGAAAGCCCAGTCCTAGGACCCGCCCTCCTCTGCCGGAGAGGTGGCTGTGAGCTCAGCCTGCTGTGGAAGAGTCGGGCTGGGGAAAGTAGGGGTGGGCTTAGCCGGGCAGCGTGCATAATGCGATGCTTGGCTTGGAGTTCCCGGGGCGCTGTGCACCCCAGGCGCGAGCACTTCCACCGGAACCTGCGCTTGTTTGTCTAAGTGCTTGGGACTCCCTGTTCCTCAGGGAACTTTAAATGTCAGATTTGTGCATGTTTGCGAAAATTGTTTTCAATCTAACACTTGTGATTCATGTTTAATGTAAGGAAAAATCAACCACGACAAATGCACATAGTGTGAAAGATCGAAGACCTCATTCACATTTATTCCTCTGCCTCAGGGCATGCACGCACACGCATGCACACACGCACACGCACACGCATGCACATTTGGGGGGAGGGAGGGGGATGGGAAAGAGGCCGTGTGTGCAACCTAAGTAAGGTCATCCTGGAATATACCATCTGTGACTTGTTTTTTTTTTGCTTAACTAAGTGTCACAGACACTTCTCCATGCCGGGAGACCACAATCCACTGTCAAACTCCTTGAAGGCAGGGCCTGTGTCGGACTCGCTTTGCGTCTCCAGCGCCACGCGCAGCACCTGCCACGCGGCAGGCATTGGCCAGTGAGGGGTGTGGGAGGCAGTGCCTGGGCATGGGCACGGTGGAGACGCAGGAGTTGGCTGGGTTAGCCCTTCTCACTGAGCTCTTCCCCCACTCTGAGCCTTGTTCCTCTTTCTCCGTCTTCCTTCCCTTCCTCACCTACCACCCCCTCCCCCCATCAACCTTGTTCTGAGGAAGAACTCTGCTGCCAGTCAACCCCCTGTGGTCGGCCTGAGCTGTCCCTGTGTCCTCAGCCCTGGGAGGCCTGCTTCCCTGGACACTTCACCTGCTGGCATCTTTGGTTATGATCCCTGACTGGCATTTTAGTGTGATTTTTATTTAATTTGTTCCCCTTCCCTGGAAATGTTGCCTTTCACACTCCTTACCCAGGGGTACAGGACGCGACATCCGGTTAGGGAAATGCCGTGCTCAGCCTGCCCTCCCGGGAAGGCTCCCGCAGTGGGACCCAGTGTCACAGACCAGCCGTCATTGAGCTGGGTGGGTAGGAGAGACCGTTTTCAAAGGGAAGCCACTGCAGGCTGACTGTGGGCAGTGTGAGTACCGCCGCCACCACCGGACCTGGAGACACCGTCTTCTAGGAGTGAAAATCTCTGAAATTAGTAACACTGACCAGGGCTCCTGTGTACTGGGCAGGATTCCAACGTCCCTAGGACCCTGCAAAGGACACTGTCGCCAGCTGGGTTACCACGGCCTCACCTCCAGCCCTCCACCCAGGGCACTTCTCCAACAGGGAGGGCCCTGCGTCATCCAGCATTTTACCAAGAGGAGTATCAGCAACTTACTTTGTTCATTCAAAAAGTACTTATTGAGCAAATATGTACTGAGTGCTTATGACACGTCAGGCGCTGTTCCAGGGCCCAGGGACACAGTTGAGAGCAAACGGGACGCAAACAGCTGCCCTCGTGGTGCTTCCGAGCTGGCCGGGGCACAGCAGTAGACAAAGTTAGTGTTAGAGCGCGGACGGTCACAGTCAAGCAGTCTCTTGTTTCTATGTAGAATAGTCACAGAGCTTCACGATGAAATGTGAGCTCTGCCGCCCGTTTTCTGTTCTGAGGGAAGCACACCTGCCGTGTCTGGGTCTGGCCACGAGCTGCGGGACCTGCGTTCCGCCCCCTGCAGGCCAGCGTGGGCAGCCTGACCTTCCTCCGGGTCGAGGTTCCCTTGTCAGTGAGAGGGGCCGGCAGGCAGCTGGGGCCCCAGGACAGGCCGTGCCGCCTCCCCGGGCGGGATTAACACCTCCTCTCTCTTCCAGCTTCCAGACCCGGGGACGGCCGAGGTGGACAGGTAACTATGCTGGGCTCACAGAGCAGTAGAGCTGAGAGGGCCTCAGAGCATCTGCTCCCCTTGCTTCCCTGGAGGGGAAACCCCTGGACCAGGGAGGAACGGCCTGGCTCCAGGCTCCCTTCGGGGCAGGTGACCCTTAGGAGCGGTGACGGAACCCAGTCCCCGTGCCTGTGAATCCCAGGGGAGGAAAAGCGGGAAAGGCCTCACCCGGGGTTCTCACTTCCCACCACCATCCAGGCTCCCTGCTCTGCTCAGGGCCAGCGTGCAGGCGGACCAGGGTCTGCAGCCCTGCCCGCTTTGGGCCAGGCTGGACACATGGGGAGAAGGGCCCAGATGGAGCCGTGCACCCCATGTGGACATCTCCATTGCCGTCTGAGCTGTGTCTCCAACTCCAGGAAGGCCAGTCTGAGAAGCGGAGCCAGGCTGAGCTGAAGCTTGCAGGAAGCAGAGCCCGCAGCCAGGGAAAGGGCCGTTGGCCAGTGACAGATTCGGCCTGACACTGTGTGTTTGCTTCTGCTTGCAGGGCTGGAAAAAGGCCACAGCAGGCGTGCATGGGCGTGGTGACAGGTGAGCTCTGTGCTTTCACGGCCGGGTTCCAGACTGTCCCCATCCTTCCTGACACAGCGTTTTGTAAATGAAGAGCGTGTACCCTATTGGCCACTTTGTCACGGGGCCTGAGGAGAATAGACAGGGAACCAGGATATGAAAAGTCACATGCCCTGAAAGGAGGGCATAAAACACGTGTCTGAGGGTCTCTGAGCAGAGAAGCCAGGAGCCTTGGCCAGGTAGAGGACATGGGAGAGGAGTCGGGGCAGCTGGGCCGGGATCCTGAGCGTCCTCCCCAGGACCCCAGAGCTGGACCAGTAGCACTTACCTGTGGAAACTGCTCACCGTCCACTCCCCACCCCCTGCCAAGGAGAAGACCTGGTCTAATTTTCAGCCAATTCCATTTTGTAATGACCTCCTCACCTATAAATATATCGATTCGGTTCCGAAAAATGGAATGAAGGAAGTGAAAATCGGTTCTATCCCTCTATCAGGAGATAGTCATTGCGAACATTTTGGCTGTTTTACATATGAATGTGTTTATGCTATCTGTAACCTGTTGTTGTTTTAACATCGGATGCCCCTTATGACTCTATTAAGTCATCCTGAACCCTCGAGTCCCCTAACGCCAGCCCTTAGCCTAGTGGGACGTTAGAGCCACTCTGGTACTCGGTCAGCGACAGGAAATCACCATTGACTCCACAAGTAAACAACAGGGCTCAGGCACAGGCACGCGCGGCCGAGCTGACTCTCCGAGACAGCAGGGCAGCGAGGTGGCCGGTGCCCTGCCAGTTCAGCCAGTGAGTCACCAAGGGCCTGGGATTGGTTAGGCTGCCTGCAGAGGGCAGGGGTGTGAGTAAGACACTGGGCCTGCCTTCAGCCCTCGCCTTCCAGCAGGGGAGGTTGAGGCCTGGTGTCAGCCCTCCAGGATCTGATTGACAGGTGAGGGGATATTGGTGGCCAATGTGGTAGAAGAGTCCCCTTGGAAAGGGTCGAAGGATTCTGAAAGAGGAGGCCCCTACTGACTGGGTGACTGTCACAGTTCTGCTTTGGTTTGGCCTTGTTTACCTTTAAATAGTAGGAAAAAGAAATGAGGGGGTATATTTGTGGTATCTGGGAAGATAGGATGTAGTTTAGACTCTGAAACCACAAACACAGCTGCTTTGCCTGATTTCTCCTTTTCTTGTCCCTCACCCACCTTGTAACAAGTCCTGATGGCTCCTCCGTAGGCAGAGTGACCAGGAGTCCCACCTGGTCAGAGATGCAGAAGGCAGGGCAGTGAGACAGACCGGGCACCCCTGTCCTCAGAGGCAGGACTCACCTGTAGCTGCCAGTGAATCCGGCCGCCTGCAGAGGAAGGGAGGGCGGAGTGGAGCGCAGGTCCTGGGAGCTCAGCTGGGTGGCCCCGCAGAGGAGCAGCTGGGCTTCCAAGGAGAAAGTGCTCCGGGGCCATCCAGGCCCATGCAGTGCAGCTCGGCTGGCTGAGCTCGCCCACCTGTCCTTCCATCCCAGGACTGTAGAGCTCTTCAGATCGGGCCGTGCCCTCCCCCACCGCAGCCAGTGTGCAGATGGGAAAACTGAGTCGGGGCCAGGCAGGACTTTCTCAAGGTTACGTGGTCAGTATGTGGCAGAGTCCCTGTGAACACAGGTGGTCCAGCCCCACAGCCTGTGACTTTGTTCTGACCTCCCGAGAACCCAAAGGGAGCAGATGACAGACAGGACAGACCAGGTACATAGCAGATGTAAAACCACATGACAGGCAGGTTTATGTGAAAAGAACCAAGGTCCTGTTTGACTACAAAGAAGCCATACAGTCCAAGTACCTTTAGTTAGAAAGAAATTCTCTTTCAAAGACCTAGCACCACATAGATCCCTTGTCCTCACAGGTGATCCTGATGCCAGGGAGGAAAACTCTTCTCCAACACACACACGCACACGCACACACACTCACTCACTCACACACACACACTCACACACTCTCACACTCACATACACACACACTCACACTCACACACACTTACACTCACTCACACTCACTCACTCATACACTCACACACACACACCCTCACTAGCACTCACACACACACTCACACACTCTCACACACTCACACTCACACACTCACACACTCACACCCACTCATACACTCACACACTCACACTCACACACTCTCACACTCACATACACACACACTCACACTCACACACACTTACACTCACTCACACTCACTCATACACTCACACACACACACCCTCACTAGCACTCACACACACACTCACTCACACACTCTCACACACTCACTCACACTCACACTCACACTCACACACTCACACACTCACACACGCTCACACTCACACACACTCACACACTCACACTCTCACACACACACACACACTCACACTCACACACACACTCATACTCACACACTCACACTCACACTCACTGCTGTAGTCGTCCACCGGCCAAGAGCTCTCCATTTTCTCACCACGTGTGAGAGCGGGCTCCTTCTGCAAGCTGGTCAGGGCTTAGAAAAGGAAGCTCATTAGTGTGGGTTGAAGGTGAGGACGATTGAGTCACATGTGACCTGGGTGGCTGCCCAAGCTGACAAAGCTGAGTGACCAGCCTCCTGACTTCCAGCAGGCTCTCCCACCCACCCCTCCCCGCGTGCTGCCTGCACAGCGTCGCTCCTGCAGAGGGAGCCCCTAAAGCTGCCCCTGGTGTCTGCTCCCACGAAGCCCCCGGCCCTTCTGGATGGGGGCAGAAAGAAAAGGGGGCTGAGGGTGGGAGTGGAGGCATCTCCCTCCCATGACACTCTCCCTGCTGCCCTCTCCTCTCTTGGGAGCAAGACACAACGTAGCTGCTCCCGGCAGCGCTATTTTTAGCGGTCCTCTGGCTGTCAGCTCTGGGACGTGTCTCTGTTCCCGGAGCTCTCCCACCCTGCTGTCACTCTCAGGAGGAGGGAGGGGCTGGGAGACAGGCTGCCCAGGTCCCTGTCCCAGCACACTTTCCCAATGGGCCGATAGCACACAACTTTACTAGCCTGGAGACCTCGGGTAGGTTGCTTAGCTTCTCACAGCCTCAGTTTCCCCTGCACACATATAAGGTGCTTAGTCCTGAGCCTGGCCTAGCACTCGACAGATGTTCATTTTTAGCTTCGCTTGCTTCCAGGGGCCTGCTATGGGGTTGACCTCACAGCCTAAGGCAGGTGTGAGGGTCATAGTTTGGAACAGGGCAGCGACCCTGGACACCTCACCCCAGAGGGGTCAGTCTCTACAGGTGACCTCCAGCCGTCAGAGCCACACCCCTCAAACCAGCTCTCCCTTTCTTTAGCCCTTTCAGATCTCATCAGACACTTCAACCCCTCTGTTCTGAGTCCCGTGTGCACCACTGGGAAGAGAGTGCTACCCCACAGTGGTGCTGAGTAAGTCCCTTTCCTGGCCTCTCCAGGGCTGTGCACTCCTGTTGGTCTCAGGCACCTGGGCAGGGGCATTTGGGGAAGGGAGGCGGGCAAAGTCAAAGAGGCTGTCAATGGGGGGAAAAGGAGAAACATCTGTAACAGAAATAAATTAATTAATTTTAAAAAATAGAGATCTGTTTTAAATCAAAGCCCAAAGCATCTCCTGCACTGATTGAAGCCTGCCTGATGGGCCTAATTAAAAAATCCAGTCCAAGGTCTGCCCTCCGGAAGCCAGGGGTGGTCCAGTGCGGCCTTGGACTCAGAGACCGGCTCCCGCGCTGGGGCGGGGGGCGAGCGTCCAGCCCGGACAAAGTAACATTGAACTGGTTTTCTCTCTGCTCCCCTCCCGCTGTGCAGAGACTTGTGGGTTCAGGCAAAAGAACTGGTGAGGAGCATGAAGAAGAACCAGGTAAGAATACATCTGACTGTGGCTGGGGCTGCCGTGTCCGCTGCAGGGCCGTCAGACCAAACACACCGGACAGCTGTGGCCCTGCGGCCACTGTGCCTTGAACTCAGCAACCAGGGTGGCCTGGATGCTCCAGAAACGATCTTCCTGAGGCCGCTGACACACAGGGCCACTTCTTGTGTGCACAGTCGGTTCTGTGTGGTCCTGCCAAAAGTCAGCAGATGGACTTCATGACTTCTCACTTAGGGAGGGGGTGAGAGCCGGGGTTCCAGAGGGACACCAGTTTAAATGGGAATCCTGAATTCTCTACCTATTAACTGTATAACGTTGGGTAAGGCACTTCATCTCTCAGCCTCAGTTTCCCCATTTATGAAATGCTCCTAAGAGGCTGTAGCACAGGACTTAGGAAGGATTCAGTGAGGTGTTGGATGTGTCTGGCACAGAGGCAATGCTCAAAGAAAGGCTTAGCTGTCATTGTCGTTGAAATGGTGATTGTTACTGTCACTAATGACCGCGTTCATTTTAGTTCTGAGGTGGAGGCCCCTGTGCCCTGTGGGTCCTTGGCTCTAACCAAGTGCTGAGCCTGGACCGCGGACACCAAGGGCAGCCGCCGTCTCTGTGGGCCGTGCAGTCCTCGATGAGCTCAGGCATGAAAGCCAGGTCATCGCAGATTCCACAGGGACAGGGGCAGATGCAGGAGATACGCCATCCAGGGTCTGTTTCCCCCCAACGAGAATGCCAGAATTTCTAGAGTAATCACAACATTCTGGGAGAAGCTGGGAGGTCTTGAACCAACCCCATAATTTTCCAGATGAGGAAACAAGTCCAGGGAATTCAGGGGACCCGTCCAAGTTCACACAGCTCGTTAGAGTTAAAGTCTGAAGCGTCCGATTCGCAGTCTCGTGCTCCCCAACTGCATCACGCTGCCTCTTTTTTATGTTTAATCCTCACCTGAGGATATGTTTATTGAGTTTTACAGAGAGGAAGCGAGGGGGTGGGACATTGATCAGTTGCCTCCTGTATGCACCCCGACCAGGGATCGAACCCGTAACCTTTTTTTATGTACGGGGTGACACTCCAACCAACTGAGCCACCCGGCCGGGGCTCACGCTGCCTCTTAAGGAGCAAAACAAATGTTTATTTTTTGTTCCACAAGTGACACATGTTTATTACAGAAAATTTTAAAAACACAGGTAAATAAAAAGAGTAGTACCCACAGATAATTGCTGTTGACAGCTCAGTGTACATCTCCTCCCGTATTTTTTCCAAGCACATGTGTATATTTTATAAACAAGGATGTGACTAGATGTAGATACTTTTTATAACCTGCTTTTCTAAATATGATATTTTCCATGATAATAATGACATTTTCCAACGTCATTTTAGTAGACACAGTGTTTCATCTTATGAGTGTTTCACAGTTTGCAGAGCAACCCCTATTTTAGACATTTATATTGTTTCCAGTTTTTTTGCTGTTGTAAACAAGGCTTCATCAGTGCAGCTAAATCTGTCACGTCTCATTTCCTTAAAATACATTTTGGGAAATGGAATTGTTGGATCAAAGGGTATGCCCTTAAACATTTTTTTAAACTATATTTTGCCAAATTGCCTTCTAGAGCAGTTATACAATTTGAGTCTCCCACCATATACTTCTCTTTTTGGAAAAAGTTCATAAATGTGATTTTGTGGGGGTGGGTATATGAACCTGAAAGATATGAAAAGAAAGCTCTTTTGGTATCAGGTCTTACTGCTATCGCTTTTTGATGCTGTTGCCTTTTTCTTCAGCAACTTGACTTTCAGAATGACTGGAAGCTCATCAGTGTGTTCTTCAGTAATACAAGCCGGTGTCACCTGGGTCCCTCCGCCCAGCAGGTAAACCAGCAGGCTGGGGGTCAGAGGGATTGCGAATGCAGGGTGGGTGCAGAGGGAATGGACGAAACCAGTCTGATCTACATCTGGGCTGGGCCTGATGGCACCTATTTCAGAGTTTGGATGGATGGATGGATGGATGGATGGATGGATGGATGGATGGATGAATATCTAAGGGCTCAAGGAACCATTATACAGGGACAGGTGTTTTAACTTACCATCTTTCATATCAGGTAAAGGAAACAGGTATAGAAAAACTCAGTCAATGATCATTCTGCAATTGAGAAAAATCAGCCTCCGAGTTAAACATCGTTTTGCCTCTTTTTACTCTGATTTCACTTGAGCACTGAACTTGGGGAATAAAGCAGGACAGGTACTCTTGTCATCACCTCTAGAACTGTAGTTCACCACGAACCCTAGCAATGGAAGCCTCCTGTTCGTGTACCTAGACCATCCTCCAGGCCCTTCGGCACTCCTGGATGCAGGGCCTAAAACACGTGGCTTCACTTACTGTTTATGTAGGACTTCTGTCTAGGACTTCAGTCCTTACTGGAGATCTTCCAGGTCAGGATCAGCTGAGTAAGGGGCAGCTTAGATACCTAGGCTTTGATGACATAAATGGCACACACACTCTTCTTCAGGGCCCTGAAGCCTGGTTGCCACCAGGCTGGCCTTGCCACATATGGTAGACCAGCGACTTGCCCCCTGTCCTCTCAGCCACCTGCCAGGCATGGCACAGACATGGGTGATGTTCCCTGAGGTGTTGTCCTCCTCTGTTCCGTGCCCTTCTCCCACAACATATACTCTGGCCTTCTTCCAGTGTCCCATGTTCCCACTGACTCCTGGCCCATCACCACAACCCCCTTCCTTTAGTGACCTCGGGCCCTGGGAGAAGGCCTGATGGAAGCCCACCTTGCCTGCCCAGCTCTTGTTGAGCGATAGTCCACACATCTCCTGGGGTGGTGGCATATAGATCTTGAAAGTTTATTGTTCTGCTTCACCCCTATTTTCTCCCATGCTAAGTGAAATTTACAAGCTCTGTTCATTCCATGCCCCTCTGTTTGGTGATTATTCACACCAGAGTTCCTTCATGAATTTGCGTATTCATGCATTAAAGTACTCAAAGAAGCATTTAGGCATTGCTGCATTCCTCTGTGTATCCACCCATCCATAAGTTGTCTAGTCATGCGTAAATTCATCTTCTCTTTTTACATGTAGGCGTGTGCCATTGTATGTGTGATGAGTTTGTGTTCATGCTGGCCTTTGTTTGATATTTTTAAATGTTTGAATGCATTCGTGGATGCTTGCACTGATTCATGATTTCTTCCATACACTTTGCTCACAGTCAAGCATTCCCATGTGAATTCTTGCATTCTTTCATGTATTTATGCTCTGAAGCATTTTGACTATGTGATGCACTCCTATGTCTGAGTGTGTCCATTTATTTACTGTTAATAATTTTTAGTTAGGTAAACAATGCACAAATGTTTTCTTCTTTAAAAAAAACTAAAACATTACATCTAAAGCTAAAATACCACCTCCAATCCCATTTTATTTCCAAGTTTCTTACATATCTCTGAATCCTAGTAGTATTTTGCGTGAGAGAGAGAAAGATTGATATTTAACACAAATAGTATTATATGTGAGCAATTTTTTTCACTAACCAAGTATTTTTGACATCTAGTCATGGTGTACGCATAGATTTTGTTCCCATTATTTGCTAAATAGTATTCCACTGCATAAATTTAATACATTTTATTTTACCATTTCCCTATTGATGCCCATTTACGTATTTCTAGTTTTTCACTGTTATAAACTATCTTGTTCATTTACCTGGACACGTGCGTTTTTCTAAATACAGTGATTTTCAGATTGCAGATTGAAGAATATTAGTGGGTCAACATTAAGTCTAAAGATTGCAACCAAAATTGTAAAGATAGAAATAGAATAAACTATAAAATATTAGAGTTGATTGCATGTTGTAAGGTAAGTGTTGGTTCATGCTTATTTTTGCTTCGTTTTCTACACAGATATGTGCACGGAATTACTACATGAAACCCGTCTTATAGTGGGTCGTGCTCAAACTAATTTGAAGAAAATTTCCTAGAGTAGATTCTTAAACACAGAATTGCTAGTCATCAGGCACATTCTCTTCAGGTTCTAACAGGGCCTGCTTAGTTACCATCCAAATAGCTGAACCCGTTTCTATTCCTCCAGTGTCTGAGAGCTCTCATTCCCTACACCCTTTCCAACACTTGTTATCAAACTTTTTGTCAGTCTGTGAAATTCCCTCCGGTAGGTGAAGATCTGGTCATGTTGACCAATATGGATTGAATTGATACACACTTGGAACCTCACACTTTCAATTGGTTATAAACATATGACAAATGTATACCTTACTCCTAGTTTCTGAATGGTTACACACCAGTGACTCCATCTCTATAAGTTCAGCTCACTGTGGCGATGCTTATTAGCATCCACTCAAGTTCCCTCTTTATTGCATTTTTTTTTCTTTCATCTTGATTTTCCTTTTGCATAAAGACCACAAAGTCTTTGGAGCCTGGAATAAATCCCACCTCCAATTACATTTCCCACGAAGGGCCTGTGGTTCCTAGATCTGGCTCTCGGCCTCCTTGTCCCAGGCCTGCCAGCTCCTTTCTCCACGCCACTAGTCATACTTCCACTGCCCACACCCACCGCTCATCTCTTGGTCTTCCTGGTGGTGCCTCTGACCACTGGTCCCTCTTCAGGCTAACCCAGGGGCATAGCTCGTCATCCCCCATCAGAGATGTCCTTGCACAGCATGTCTGCATCCCTAAAGCACATGCCAGTACGCCTGTCCCTTGGGACTTATTCTGCAGAGTCCCAGGGGCCACTGGAGAGCAAGGGCTAGCCTGAGAGGGGGGCTCCAGGCTTCCACCCACCTTCACAGAGTACCTCTGCCTTTACCTGTGTCACAGGTCAAGTTCCCAAAGTAGTTCATATGAGAAAAAGGTGTTTTACTGTTACGAAGAAATGCAAACTCCTGTCCTGCCCTACTTAGGACCCGACATTTTCTCCTCTAAGAGGGCTCCTTTGGTGGGAGGTACATAAGGGCCTGTGTCCACATTTGTTCTTTGGGGGGTTCTTAAGGCCAAGTCATGAGAGAGGAAGATCGGGAGCCATCCATTAGGCAGTGACAGGGCTGCCATGTGGGCCCAGCAATTCAAAGGCAGGTGCTTCACAGGTAACTGGGAACCGGGCTCATTGCGCGGAAACGGAGGCTCAGAGGGGTCTGGACTCTTTTTACTGCTTGCTCTCTCGTTCAAGTCTAGTTTTGTTAATAGATAAGATGGAAAAAATCAGTTAAAAGAAGAGAAAAAATGAAGGGAAAAACTCAAAGCCAATGACACTGCAAGAAAATCTATTCATGTATTGGTTGCAAATGCCTTTGGAAGCAGGGTCCGCATTTTGGGGGGTCTGGTGGCAGGGTGATTCACGAAACCTTAAAGTGGCTTTATCTTTTTATTGAATAATCCTACTCCTCGGAATAAATCCCAAGGAAATAGATTATTAGAAACAGTTAAGTCTTGTCTCGGGCATGTATTTGATAATAGAGCACTCTTCTGACTGTGAGGGCAAAAGATATAAATAAAAATGTGTCTTTTCATTTGGAAAAATAAGCTTTTTCCTGACTTTGGGTTCAAGGAGGAGTTTATTATGTGTGGCCTGATAGATGAGGGACATTTTTATAAGAGTGTAATGTCTTCCACTAAGGAACAGGGACAGTTGGTGCCCAAGCGACAAGCATTCAGTACCTGAGTAAATAAGCACCTTGATGGGGGAGGGTCACGCAGGGATCCCCAGTTTCCCTGTGGAAGATCAATGACCTGAATGTGGGCAGCGAGGACCTTTATAGACAGAGCCCCCAAGGCTCTTCAGAAGGAAAAGTGAGATGTTTAAGGTCTCGTTCAGAGACAGACTCACAGAGACTGAAGAACATGAGACAGCCGCTTCACTGCTGGCCGTACAACAGGGCGGGCCCCACTGGCCCCAGAGGACAACCTCGCACACGCGGGACTCAGCAAGGGGAAACTGTCCCACCTGCGGCCGCAGCCTGACTGATTGGCAGCTGTCTCCAGAATCACCGCTGCTGTTCCCCCAGGAAACGGAGCAGCTCCTGGGCCTTCCTTGTCTTCCTGTCTGAGCCAAGTCCCCTCAGGGGACATCGGGCTGGCAGGCAGTTTAGGAGTTGGTCTTGTCAAGTTTATTTTTGTTTGGTGTTTTTTTGTTGTTGTTTGTTTGTTTGGGCTTTTTCTTTACCCTGAAAAGATAAACCAGGGTCTATTTTCGAAGTGCTATCATTTGTTTATTTTTCATTACCTGTAAGGAATCGGGTGGGAAGGGGGTGTCCTTAAATGCCTGGTGACAGGATGTGAAGGGACGGTCTGATGAAAGAATGCCCCGTGGACACTCGAGGCCCGTCTGGGTAATTGTGTTCCCCCTCTGGGAGCGAGTCCCGTCTCCCCTCCCTCCATGTGAGCTGCAGCGAGTCCTCGACCTTGAGTTTGCCCTTTCCTGATGTGAAACTTCTCAGTGGGGGGAGTTTCATTTTTTCCTAGTGGATAATGGGTTGGGGAAGTCAGACCCTAGGGTGCTCTAGGAACTCCATCCTTGTTTGTGGGAACCTGGGGTCTAGTAGGGCCTTTGTCACTGTCATCTCAGCTGAGGGCAGGGGTCGGGGAGGGGAGGGGACAGGGGCCATGAGCCTAGCCATCCTTGGCCCCCTGTTCCTGTCCCCGCCTGCACTCAGCACATTTCTCCTCTCGCAGCACCGGCACATGACGGGTGGCATGGACAAGCTGACCAGAATGCTGGACTACCTGCACCAGGAGGTAAGGCTGGCAGCTGCCCCCACTCCAGGGGACCACACACATTCCTCGTGTCCGCCTTCCACAGATGAGAGAGAGCTGCCCTTCTGCGGGCTGGCGGGGCAGGTTCTGGCTGCTCTCAAATCGTCTCCGCTGGGTGGGGAAATGGCGAAGTGGCAGACCTTCCACGAGGGAGATCAAGACCAGGGTAAGGGTCTGGAGGAGCCAGTCTTTGACCCTTTTAATGGGAACTTGGGTCAGTCTTAAAGTCCTTCCAGACTTCTCGGCAGGAAGAAGGAGCAGAGCACAGCTCCTCCTAGGGGTTCAGTGACCCCACTCTCTCCTGAGCAGTCTGGGGCAGTGATGACCTGGAGGGTCCTTGAGAACCTTCAGGCTTCCCTCTGGAGAGAGAGCACGATGAGCAAGCACTGCAGGTTCTGAGACTCTGGGAGGCAGCTTCTCTGTTGAAGGTCTAGAGTTCCGTCTCCCTCGTGGTTCTGCTTCCTGGGGACACCTGGCGGGCGGTGCCCTGCCCACCACGAGGGATGGTGAATGACATGTCTCTGCATAACCAGCAAGCCGGCAGCTTTGGGCCAACCCCAACCAAACTTCTCCCAAAGAGGCCCATGATGCTCAACCAGACCCCACACTGGGCTCAAGCCAAGGGCTCCAGGGAAGATTCTGGGCAGGATGGTGACTTTGCAAATGCTCATCTTCCCCCTTGTTTCCTGTTAGGTCCCCAGAGCATTTGTGAACTTGGTGGATCTCTCTGAGGCTGCAGGGGTCTCTCCCTGGCATCAGGGGACCCAGCTCAGGTAATGGAATGGCACGGGACCAGAGTTTGTTGAGGGGCTGCCATGCGCCAGGCACTGGGTGGGGCACTCCACATGCATTGCTCCCACGAGGGAGATCTAAAGGATGGAGGTTCAGAGAGAGTAAGCTCGTGTGTGAGATCACACAGCTCGTGCGTGCAGCATGTTCTGGGACTGAGTCAGAGGGGGAACCACCCGGTCTGGTTGATGTAGTCAGGTGCCCCCACCCCCCCAGAATGACTTCAGTTTAACAGCAGGTTTGACAAAACATCCATAAACCAAGAAGTGATACTTCTAGACATTGGAAAGAAAAAAAATTTAGCCTAAATGTATTCTATCTTCACAGAACTTGATCCCCCCATAGGTCTGAAATTTGCCATGGAATGTAAACCCCTTGACCCCAAACCCTAAGATTTCTGGCTTTGTACCCAGAAAAGAAGTTCACATGGCAAAAGTCAGGGTAGGGACTGCTAGGGGGGGAGGCACCGGAGAAGAGAGGACTGCTGAGAGGAAAGGAGGGTCTCAAGAGAAAGGGCACAGGGTTGGGGGAGGAAGAATTGGAGGTGGGTCTCTGGTGTGGGGGAGGGGGTGTCTCCAGAGATGGAGTGAGAGGGAGCATGCCTCCACATCCCTCCCCACCCCGATGGAGGGACAGGAGGGGAACCAGATCACAGTGTACCTTCCCATCTGTTCCGCTCAGTGTGTGCTTGCTTCCTTCTTCACCCTCTGAGACTTCAAGTTCTCCTTCCCCGCTCCCTCTCATTCCTCCACGGGCAGCCTGAATGGCCCTGCTGTGTCCTAGCTCTCATTTCTGGCTTGTTTTAACCCGCAGCCCCTCAGCAGAGCCCTACAGGTGCTCAGGGGGCGTCTCGAAGCTGTCCAGGGTTGTGACGCAGTGGTCCTATCAGGTGAGCCCACCGTGGGAGACTGGTGACTTGCAGGGGTGAGGGTCATAGAGAACAGGGATGATGGGGACAATTAGGGTGTAAGTCTGCCACTGTGGGACTTCTCTAACGGAGTCAGGGACCAGAGCGCTCTCTCAGTTCGCCCCCCAGTGACGACTTGATTTTCCTGTACGTAAAGTGGGGATGACAGGACTGGCGGGTTGGGGGGCAGTGGTGGTACTTTAGATGGTGAAGGACTTTGCAGATGCACTTGGAAATGGCTTTGATCGTCACCACAGCTCGTCCACTGCAGCTGTGGCTGCTGAGCTGTTCTGCCCAGGCTGGGCCAGTACCCAGATGGCAGCCCAAGGGCAACTCGAGGTCACGAAGACATGCTTTCTGGTTTAGAGAAGAGACCCCAAGAGGGTGAGGAGGGCTCAGTGGAAGCCACCATCCCTGTCAGCAAACGTCTCAAACACAGTTCCTATTGCTGTGTTCACATGGGGCTTTCTATTTAAGAAGAAAGTTATGTTTGAAGCTGGGTGGCACTTCTCTCACTCCAGAGGTGACGTGTTTCGTCTAGTTAATGGCACATCCCTCTACAGGACTTAGCCCCTGAACAGAGCATGGGCGCCTAGCTGCATGCCTGGCTGGCGTATGCCCCCTGAGCTCCCAGGGAATACATTGCAGATCTCTCTCAGAACAGCACGTGGTGGGCGGTTGCGACCGAGGGGCTGCTGAGAGCCCCGGTCGGAGCATGGGACAGGCTGTGCCTCTCTCGTGCTCCTGAGTGCACACCTCTCCCCTCTCTTCTTCAGGAGAATTGGGAACGTCTGCTGGCCTCCAGCAAGTACAATGAGCAGGAGTCCTTCGCGGTGGTTTTCCAGCCCTTCTTCTATGAGACAGCCCTGTCACCACACTCGGTGAGTGAGGGTGGCCATGAGAGCCTGGCCCACACCCTCTCCCTCTCCCACCAGCTGGGACTCACTGAGCCCGGGACAGCATTCTCTCATCCCTTCGGGACGATGTCCCTGTGGGGTTGGAGAGCCCACGAGGCAGGTTCTTAGTGGCAGAGCGGCCCCGCGGTAGAGCATGGACTCGAGCCCGACGCTCCTGGCTGGGAAATGGGCGAGCTGTGTGACCTTGGGCAGGTTGTCGGAAGTCCGTGCCTCGGTTCCTCATCTGTGCAGTCAGGGCCAGTACTGATATTCCCTCCGTCTAGGGTGGCTGTCAGGATCGCACGAGTAAACACGTGTGAGGAACTTGGGAAGCCCTCGGTACCTCTCAGCTACTGTGACCCTTCAGGACAGAATTTTAGGGCATCCTGTCGCCCTCCTCCCTCTGCAGGCTCTCTACATCCACCCCTGCAAGGGAGGGCGGTTTGCGTTGCCCCCACGCCCCCAGGTCACTGGGCAGTTGCCCCTTGCCCCGGTGGGGTGCCCAGACCTTGAGCATGGTGGCGGGTACACACATGCTCAGTAGGGTCTCTGACACCATCGAGCTTCAGCACTGTGAGTCTGGGACAGTTCCTCCCCCCAGGCTCCTGCCTGTTGGAATCAGGGTGCCCCCTCTAGGACCTCAAGGACGTTTAAATGGTTTAAAAGGAGGAGGAGGAATATTAGTTCCCCTCCCCCTCCCACTCAGACCACCCATGAATCACTTCCTTGTCACTGCTGCTTCAGCCGTTTGGTTCAGTCATGCAGAACCCCATGATAATGAGGGGTTTGACCTGCTCCTGCAGGTCCTCACCTCCAAGCCCTGACCCCAGACAGTGGTCCTGTAAGTGCCTGTCCTTGTGGATGTGGAGAGGGGCTGAGAGAAAGAGTCTGGACAGATGAGGGTCGCCCCATCTCCACCAGGGACAGCTTCAAAGTGCTGGCCGGTCCACCTCATCTTGGGGGCACACAGAGGTTCTTATCTGTTCTCTTTCAGGGGGAGTGGCCACTCCAGGATCCCACCACATTCGCCTTGAATCTCTGGAACAGCATGGTGAGTTGCGGGCATTCTGGGAGGCTGCTGTGCCAGCCGCCGCCACACCTGCTCTGCCCAGTGCTTTGATGGAGGGGCTGCAGGATGCCGGCAGGAGCCTGGGATGATGATTCTGGGCCACCAGGGATGCTTTACACATCTGGGGACAGCCCAGCTCTGACCACACGGGAGTTTCACCTGCTGCCCCAGAGCTGGGCGCAGCCCTGGCAGTGTGGGTACCTTCAGTCCTGCTCTCCCCCGAGGCTGGGGAGTTCCCCCAGAGTCTGTGTGGGAGACTTCACTTGGAGTGGGGCCCCAGGGAACGTCTCACAGAGACTCCAGGCCAGCTTTCCCTCACTTCCCATGTAAGCACCATCACACGGTTTCAAGGCCCAGGGTGGTACCTGCGACGAAGATGGACCTTCCAGTGATGGAGACCTGGGTTCAAATCCTAACGCTATCTCTCACAGGTTGTGTGGATTTAGGGTCTCCACTCCTTTCTGCACAACCCAGACCCTAACCCTGACCCAGAGCACGCCGAGTGTGTCGCTCACTCCTGGCCCACAGTGTGCACCTGACCCGTGTGGGCACCTCTCACTGTAGCTGTGCCAGGCTTTCCCCGCCTCAGGGCCCGGGCTGCCTGGGCCCCGTCAGGGGGTGGACTGGAATGTCCAAACTTCGAGCCTTTGAAAGCTGGGGCACCAGACAGACACCTGATTTTGCCATTTATTTTTTTCCCCATCTAAGCTGCCCTATTTTTAGAATTCCAGAGACAGAAACTTGGTATTCTTCTTCCTGGGATTAGAAAGTTTTTTCTCCATCTTTCAACTAAGTCCTCTGCCGACACCATGAGCAGCTGGGTCCGCATCAGCCGGCAGGACAGGGAGCAGGCAGGGGCAGGGGCCGCCGGCAGCCCTGGTCCACAGAATCGCCCTCTGCTTAAAGAAAGCATCTGGTTTCTTTGTCGCGGGTCTGGCCCTGGGGTGGAATGTTTCCTGGGAGGAGTCACCTCGCTGCGGATCTCCTGTGGCAGGCAGAGGAAGTGCGCCCTCCCTGCACCTCTGTCTGGGCGAGGGCAGCTCAGCCGTCCTATCTCCTTCCTTCTCCTCCCCTCTCTCCCAGCAACGAAAGGGAACCTACAGTGTGCCCTGCCCTGTGCTGGGTCCGAGGAGGATACAAAAGACACATCAAATGGCCTTTGCCTTCACTGAGCCTAGGGTATAGCTGGAAGGGTCAGGCGACTCAGAGGACCAACAATAGACTTGAACTCAGCCAGCAGTGTGTGCTGGACAGTGCACCCCAAGGTGACATGGGCAAGAGGTCCAGAGAGCCCTACAATGGTGGGATCTGAATTGGCTTTGTAGAATGTGTCAGAGGAGGTCAGGGTGGGCATTCCCAGGCAAGAGACCTTTGTGAGCCAAGGGCATGGAGAGAAAAAAAGGCCCAATGCCTTATAAAGAAGCAGTAGAAGCTGGTCTGATAAGACAGGTGACGGGATAAGGAGGCCCCGAGAACAAAGGAAGCACTTTGAACACCAGGCAGAGGAGCTGGAGGGAGCAGAAAGGAAGAAAGGGCTCCCCTCTCCCTCTTTCTCTCTTCATCTTGCTATCGAGTGTCATCGGTGGTGGTGGCAGCCGTGATGACTGCCTTATTGAGCCCAGGTGATGTCCCGTCCATTGAAACAGGCACGCACAGTGTCCTGTGACCCCCCTCAAGGGTGAGGACGAGGACGAGGGGTGCACCAAGAGAAACAGAAGGTCTCACACTCAAGGCCAAAGGACTGGGACTCAGTAGATGTCACAGGGCCCCGAGGTGGTGGAGGTGGCTTTGCTGGGTGGGCAGTCTCCTCATTCTCTCCAGACCTGTCCAACCAATCAGCAGTCATTTCCCAGTGAGAGTTCTCAGGGTTCCTGCAGCCAGGCCAGCAAAGAGGGAGGGGTCTCCCAGGTGTGCCTTTTGGTCGTTTTTTGAGGTGAGTCACATGGCCGTTTTGGGTCTCCAATGTCTCTACTTGCCGAAGGAGTAGATGACCCTCAGTCAGCCTCCCAGGCCTTGGGAGTCGTTCACTTTTGGGTTCATCGTGTGTCCTCCCCGGGACACGGGAGGCCAGGAGTCTCTCTTCACCCCCTTGAGCCTCTGCTGCGTGGGGCTTAACTGAGACCACAGAGGTGAGAGTCAGGTATGTCTGTCTGTGCCCACATTCGCAGACACACAGAGCCCCAAACGAGTAGGGGGCAGAGAGTGGCCAGTAGAACTGCTGTGACCACAGGGGCCGGGTTCTACGTTCCCCCACTACACCCCAGGACTCAAGGGAGCAGGGTGCTCCCCTCCTGCACCCACTGCCGAGCCCCGGTACATTCATAAGCTCTGTGGGCCAGTGACTGGCGGCCTGCATCTGAGACACGCCTGGGATCGTCCCAGCGAATGAGCTCCCCGGGCTGAAGCTGAGCTCCTGGCACAGAGCTGAGCTTGTGTTGGGGACATAAGTCCTTCCCTAGGCTCTTTCTGCCTTCTCCTCGCTCATTTCTCATCAATTTTAAACTACCACCGTAGCTTTAAGGAGATCCACCTTTGGGGAACTCGATTCCCAAGTCCTTGCAGCCATAACTGCACCCTGCCCGGTGCCAAGCCCTGGCAAGGCGCTGGCATCGGGGCAGAACGGGAACGCTCGGGAATCGCTCCCAGTCCAGGGGGAATTCCCCTGGGAGAGAAGGTCTAAGGTCACCCTCCCACCTCTCCCACACTCCAGGTGACGGCAGGGTGGCCAGGAAGCTGTGCAGAGGAAATGCCAGCAGTTGAGGGGCTGAATGGTGTCGTGAGAGCACCTGGCCAGCACCGCGGTCCCTGGGGTGTACGTGCAGAAGGAGGGACCCGGGAGGGCTCATTTGAAGAAGCAGGTCATGGTCCCCCCCTTGAGGCTAGAGGGTCCAAGCGGGTGTTGAGGGGATGGGTGGGAGCAGGAAGGATGTAGGTGACTAAGAAAGACACATTTAGGACAAGATTCTTCGTGGAAATGGGTTTATGGGGAAAACCTATGCATTTCCCTTCTTTGAGGTCCTTAAAAAAGGCTCTGCTAGGAAGGGGCTCCCTTCCCCCTCCAGCCCTTGAGCCATAGGGCTGCCGCTCCTTTTCCAAAGGGTTAATGACACCCTCTTATCGACTCTGTCCCTTTGGGTGAAGAGCCAGCCCTGAGGAGGGTAAAGTCCTTTCCCTGCTTCTTGCTTCGTGAGCACAGATTCTGGGATAAGATATTGCCGCCGAATCTGAAAGCCTCACGGAGGCTGGCAGAGCCCGTGACTGAGCTGGACAGGGTGCTCCATCCTGTCACCTCCCGTGTCCCCTGTCAAGGTCCTGGGAGGGAAGGCGAGGGACAAGGTGTCGTGGGAGCCTGGCCCCTGTGGGAAGCAGGGCTGACAGCGGACGCGAGGTTCTCCGTGGTTCGTGCAGAAGGAAATCTGCGATGTCTCCAGGCCACTGCGTTTTCCTTTGAAGTACTTACGTATGCATAATGAACACTTAAAAATGACAATAAGGCACTTGAAAAACATTGCTCTCACATCAAGTTCTTCAACGGCCTTCATTTGCCTCTCTGCCCTTCAGTGCTTGTACCTGCCAGTACACCACGCACTCTTTGTCGAGGTTGTTGCATAGGCTTCGGTGATCATTGAAGGCGCTGCCTATATTAGAGCTGACGCCACCGTCGCTCATTCCCGAATCCACAGACATAGGGAGCCGTGTGACTGAGAGACATTTGGTTGGATCGAG
Organism: Tadarida brasiliensis; assembly: GCA_030848825.1. NCBI lineage: Eukaryota > Metazoa > Chordata > Mammalia > Chiroptera > Molossidae > Tadarida > Tadarida brasiliensis. Next base: position 61,348,057 of record CM061270.1, on the reverse strand, counting down.
GACCCCAGTGTCCTAGACCCAGCCCAGCCTGCCTGGTGTGCAGTTTCTCCTGTGATATCAGGAGGCGTGGCCTAGGAATCAATAATTCCTCTCGTCCAGTGGGCCTCAACTTGAGCGTGCATCAGAATCCCCTGAAGGGCATGATAAAATGCAGGGAGCTGGCCCTGGCCAGTGTGCGCAGTGGTTAGAGCGCCGGCCCACACACGGAAGGGTCACGGGTTCGGGGTGCGTGCGTCTCTTTCACATTGATGTTTCTGTTTCTCTCTCTCTCCTCCCCCCCTCCCTTCCACTCTCTAAACATCAATGGAAAAAATATCCTCAGGTGAGGATTAACAACAACAACAAAATGCAGAGAGCTGGACCCCACCCCAGGGTTTCTGACTCAGTAGGTCTGGGGTGGGGGCTGGAAATGTGCATTTCTGATGTGTTCCCAGGAGATGCTGATGCTGCTGGTCCAGGGTCAGACTCAGAAACACTGGACGAACGAGGCTTTCTCGGTGGTAGCTGGAGTGCTGCCACCTGTACGTGACTTTCCTGTCCTAAAGACCCCTTTCTTTTCCAGATGGAGCCAGCAGGACAGAAAGATGAGCCATTCAGTGCAAACGAGAGAAAGCTGATGAAGTGTCCCTCTCAGGTGGGCAAGGACTTGTGGTGGGGGAAGGAAATCGCTCACTGAATTGGGAAAGAGATGGGCTCACCAACTGGGCTTCGCTTTAAAGTGGGTCTCCCCTGGCTGAGACATTAGCCACTTTAGAGTCATGGTTCTGTTCCTCTGGGTTTGGTCACAGCTTTGCATACTTGGCACATGTAAGTTTATAGAATTTAACCATTGTAGCAGAATTGAGTCATTTTAGTAGAATTATGGCCCCTTCCATATCTGTGGAAGGCATGGGGACAAAGCCATATCTTACCTGGCCCCAAGTGTCCCAAAGGTGAAGATGGGTTTCTTAAACGTGTGCCAAATATATAATAGGCATGCAACTAATGCTGCTGAATAAATGAATGAAGAAATACCATAAATAAGCAGGATTGTTTTATCATTTAATGGTAGTCAAAGTTTCGGCTTTCTTGATGAACTGGTAATTTTTTGTTGCTAGACTATAAGATTAATCCAATTCACCCTGTTTCCCTCTTTGCTTTGGCTACCAGGAAGCTCACCATTAAGTTCTTCTTTCATGGAAATATATGTACTTTGCTGGTAGCATGGACCTACAGGTAGAGAGCAAGAGATGCTGGCTCTTTCAAATGGGACATTGTAAAGCATTAATGGGCTCCTTCCAGGAACTCATAGGCAGTACAGAGAAGAAAAGCCAGAGGGTGGTTTTCATTTAAATGATGGTATGAATGTTCCAAATTGGCCAAAGGCATTGCCGGATGATAAAGCCTGATGATTCAAGGGTACAGATTTCTGGGTCATGGTTACAACACATTCCTTTTCTCTGCAGGAAAACCCCTATCTGTTCACCTATAAAAACAGCAACTACCTGCACAGGAGGCCGAAGCCCCAGGAGAAGTTTGAGGTACGGAGAGGTCCTCTGTGGCCAACACACATAAATGAACCAGGGCCTCCACTCTGCGGAACCACTCTGGAAACTTCCACATGGTTCTTCACATCCCCACGGGCAGGCTGGGCTGGGTGAAGGATCAGGTGCGGGGCTGTCTTGCAGGTGCTTGAGGCAGGTCTGCCCTCGGGCTCCGCCCGGGGAGCAGCCTGGCAGCCAGCATCCTGCAACCTTGCGGAGAACGTCAGGTGCTCAGCACTGCCCGCTCCCTGTGTGTCCTGCTGTAAGGCCAGCTTCTGCAGGCCCTTCCCCAATCTCTTCCTTTTGTTAACCTTTAGAGGTGTTTATTTGAACCAAAAAACTGAGGACTGGCCTGGAAACCCAATCTGTAAGGATTGAGAAAATGCTCCAGAGAATGGCAATTTTGCCGTGTTTTAAAAAAAATCGTATTCATTGGGGTGAATTGGTTCACAAAACCATATCGGTTTCAAGTGTTCAAATGTACAGCTCAACAAAACATCATCTGCACACTGCATCGTGCACCCATCGCCCAAGCGAAGTCCCTGTCTCCATCCCCATCCCCCGCTTGCCCACCTCCCCCTGCCCCCACCCCCTTCCCTCTGGCTATCCCACAGCTGTTGTCGGTGTCTCTGTGTGTTATGTAGATATGGGTTTTTTTGCTTAGTCTCTTCCCCTTCTTTCATCCAGTGCCCCAAACCCCCTCCCTTCTGACAGGTGTCAGTCTGTTCGCTGTATCCATGCCTCTGTTTCTACGTTACTGGTCAGTTTAAACTCATCTGAGACCTTAATCTGAAGAGAAAGTCAAGAAAGGGCCAAGAAATATGGTGAAATCTGAAACCAGACAGCATGGAGACCAAAAGGCCTCAGAAACCAGCCCCCATCTCAGGGCCCCTCCCCCTCACTTATGTCTTGCTTTGGCTTATCTCGGGACTCTTCCTGATGCTTCCTGTCCAGATTAGATAGGGCACCCTGCACTGCTCTGAGGAGCAGAGACACTTGCAGGTCAATGTCCTCCTCTGAGGACTGGGGACTGATACGAGTTGCGACAGTTCAGCCTAGCTCCATCCCTGCCTCCTCATCCCGTAACAGCGGGTGGGAGTTACTCCAGGTGCCGGAGGCAAAGCTGAGACCTGGGCCTGTACCACTCAGCCTGGGAAACACCACGTGGAAGGCTCTTTATTTGTCAACCTGTCCCCCACTTTCTAACTCATACCACAGCAATGAGGATGTGTCTGAGGGGCAGCATGGCACGGGAGGGGAGGGAACTGGCTCTGGGTTCCAGTCCAGCTCTTCCACCTCCTGGCTCTGTGCCACTGGACAAGTGCTGACCTTCTCTGTGCCTTGTTTATTTTACTGTGGAAAGTGGTGAAAGTCATAGTCCTTCCTCACGGAGTTGTTATAAAATCATAACAAATAATAGGTATAAAGCATGTGTGATCATATCTGCATGCTACGAGTTCTGTGTAAGTGTTACTATTATTATCATCTGATAACAGGGAGCCATACATTCCTGCAGGATACAGTTATTGATTACCTACCTGCTCTGTGCCACTAGGGCTCAAGATCAGTGAGGGCAGGGACTCAGGGCAGGCACCTAATCACTATTTGTTGAGAGACTGAATGGGTGGGTGTGTGGAAGGATGGATAAACAGGCACAAGAGGTACCATCATCAATAAAATACGTGCTTGTCCTAAGGAGCTCAGTCTAGTGGAGTCAACCAGAATATTGCACAATGGAATACATTTTGTAATTAAAGTTTCCATGGAGTTTTCAGGGAGCAGAGAGGCAGAGCAATGACCTGAGACAGGAGACAGTTGAAGGAGATTTCCCAAGGGTACCCATGACCTCAGTCTTGGAGGCTAAGGTTGAACCAGGTGGACGGGGATGTGGAAAATGGAGGGAAGGAAAGGAAAAGGGAGAGTATGAGTAAGGGCTTGGGACCGTTCTCATGGTTTAGAATGACGGGGGGCCCCTTAGGCCATGCTAAGGGAGATGGACTTCATGTTGATAGTAATACAGAGTAGAAACGTATTTACTGTTCAACCAACAAACGTTTATTGAGCATCTACTGTGTACTGTTCTAGGCTCCGGGGATACAGCAATACCCAAAACAGACAAAAGTCCCTGCTTTCCCTGGGGATTTGGCAGGCGAGTGGCATGGTTCTATGATGCTGAGAGAGAGACAGCTCAATGGATTCAGAGCTGGGGAGGAAGCCCAGGGGACAAGGTGGCGAGGCTGGGGATACTGCAGTATTCCGGGCAAGAAGAAGCAGGCCTGGACGTAGGCTGAGGCAGAGGGATCTGAGAGGAGGGAACAGGTTTGGGAGCGTTTGCAAAGGATGTTGCAGACACCCGGATACGAGTGTTGAATGAGAAGGAGAAATCTTAACAGACACTTTGGTTGCTATATTAATTGATATTTTCCAACGTAGAGACCCCACTCCTCACCCAATTTCACATATTCCATTTCTCCTTGTTTCTCCATGTGTTTCATTTCAGGCGAGAGATGGAGCAGAAATCAGGTGCCCTGACAAGGATCCCTCCAACACGATTCCCACCTCAGGTACACGCTTGAATCAAGTGGTTTTTAAACTCATTCAAGGCCTGAACTCAGCCAAGTAGGAGCGACCGAAGGATGACGAGGGCTTTCCACCCAATCTGAGATACACCCCAGAGGTTTCCAAGGACAATAGAAATAGCTCGGTGTGTACAGGCACACCTTGCTTTATTGCGCTTCACAGATGTTGCATTTTCTTTTTTGAATCCTCACTTGAGGATATTTTTCTACTTCAGATAGAGTGGGAAGGAGGGAGAGAGAGGAAGAGAGAGAGAGAAACATCAATGTGAGAGGGACACATCGACTGGTTGCCTCCCACATGACCCTGACCAGGGCCGGGGACTGAACTGCAAACGAGGTACGTGCCCTTGCCCGGAGTCAAACCTGGGATTCATTGGTCCACGGACCAACATTCTAACCATTGAACCGAACCGGCCAGGGCACATTTTGCATTTTCTACAAATTGAAGGCAATCCCCTCCACCAGCAAAAAGATTCTGACTCACTTTATTGCAATACTCACTTTATTGTGGTTGTCTGAAACCAAACCTGCGATCTTCAAGGTCTGCCTGTATATTTATAAGTTCATGCCTGTGTTTGATCATTCTTTAACTAAGATAAGATATGAAGTGACGTGATCTGCTATGATATGTGATACGATCGGAAAACTTATTGGACATTAACTGTGTCAGGCCGTGTTCTGCAAAGAGCGAGCCAGTGTCATTGTCCCTGCCTTTAAGCCTTGATGAGGTGAATTTGCTCTCCAAAAAGCAAAACTACCTTGAAGCAGGGAGCAAAGGTAACCAGTCCGCACTCCCTATTAGCGCCGCACGCGGGATGCACCCAACCCCCGCACAGAACAGGGAAGAACACTGTCTTAGAAATGTGCCGTTTTTCCTGCTGCTATTTCCAAAATGACTGTTGTTGGGCCCTGAAAATGAGAGTCATGGAATGTTCTAGGCAGAGACCTTGCCAAAGAGGGGCTGCCTAAGGGCTGAGCCTTCTCCTCCAGGCCAGCCAGTCTGGGAGTGGTGGCTGTGTGCGTGTGACCATGGGAACTCACAGGGTTGTAGGGGTGTGGGGGGCTGTATGGTGACCCACACGACTCAAAACGCCAGCCCAGGAGCATTTCTGCAGCAGTGAGACGGGGTCCTGGAGGGTGACTCATCTGTTCACTGACGTTCACTTGTTCATTCATTGATCAGATGTGTACTGAGTGCCCCCGAAGTGCCCTGCAGGACAGAAAATTCAGTTTGCAGATGCCGCAAGGTCTTGCAGGAATCTTTCAGGGAAGTGAATGTTTGCAGTCAGGCTGCCTCCTTCTACTGAGTGCTGTTAGCCTGCCTCTCACACATCTCAGCCCTGTGCACTCGAATTAGGCCAATGACTGGAGAGGTAAAAATCTCCCCGCAGTTTGGTGTATAAGCGGCTCTTGTTCTATATTGCAGAATAAAGGACTAGGTGATCGAGACCTTATATGCACACACACACACACACACACACACACACACACACACAGTCACACTCACTTTTAATCTTTGACTCCCCCGCCCTCACCTGGTTAGTTTCTAGCAGGATTTTAGCAGGAGAAAGAATTTACAGCTTCATATGTAGGCCCTCCTATAGCAAAACCCAAAGGTATACATACCTATGTATAGAGAGAGAAGAGGAGAGGAAGCATTTCAATGTTTTAGTAGCCATAGTCTTTACAGTGAAATAATACTCATCGTCTTTTTAATCTCATCACTCTGAAAGAATGATCTGTAAGGAATTTCGCAATCTGCCTAAATAATGTTCCTGTCATGACAGAGATAACCAACCAGAGCATATCTCAACATCTAAAAGCTAAATAAGATGTGAACCTCTGCTTCATCCCCTGACCCTGAAGGTTGTTGTTTGTTGGCGCTTGAAGCTGTAGGTACCAGAAATCTCAAGACCTGGCGATCTGAGATAGTCTGGCGATAGGGGCTGCTGGAATAAGCAGATAGATGGATTTAGTCTCGCCTGAAAAGTGTCATTTAGATGAATGGCCACTGCTAACTGGACCTGTGAGAAACACACTTCATTACTGTGCATGATCTGTGACTGGACATTTTAACCACACTTGTGACCGCTAGGGTAGACAAACAGACTTGACACAGGGCCCTATTATTATTTCCCTTTGATAATTGTCCTATTTCTGGTGAGGTCGTTCACTCTTCTGGAGATCATGTTTGCAATTTCTAATTGAGATGAAGGTATCTGATACATACTTATAAGAACAGGTTATCTTATCTTTATATCCCCAGTGACTCAGCACCTGGTAAGAGCCCATACATGTTTGCTGAACTAATCGGAATTATTGAGTATTTCTAACTCAGCAAATCAACAATCCTCAGGGTTGAGAAAGACCTTCGAAACCAACTAGACCAAAGTATCTTCTGTTCAAATCATTTTTCTTATAAAATAACTGTTTTGCCTTCAGATGTATTTTCAGAAGCCTTCTTTATTAGTCCTCTTTTCTAGTGTTTCTCTCAAGCCAATCCACAGGTACGCCTAGCTAACCAAAAGTAATATTTCAAAATAAGATACTGCCTTCATCAACAGGCCAGGGCCCTGGCAGCCAGGGTGCCTCACTCTCATTCCACTGGAGCCCACAGGCGGTCAACCTCTTCCACTGATCTGTGAGGCTTTGGATGAGATGTATAGGGTTGATGTAATTTTTTATAACCAATGGCATTTGGTAGACAATGAATGAATGAATGAATGAATGAAAGCCTCTAATTTTTTCCTCCTACTCAGTTCATACCTGCAGTTGCTAGGTGCTGTCTCCTGTGGGCTTTACAACTTTGTAAATACTTGTATCATTTTATATTGCTCCATGTTGGGATAACTAAAGAAAAAATTTTAAATATTGGGACCTGGTAGCTGACTTAAGTAATAATGAGTCAGAGGGGCCATGGCTTGTAGGCTATTTATTGAAGTTGGTTGTCTTGAAGTGAAGCTGCTAATTCCATGCAGAGGGGAACATTTATAGGATTTGAAAATAGGGATCTATAAAGCTAACCATATGCCATTTCACCAAGAGCGTGAATCAGAACGGTTCATTCATTTAAGCCACTGATTCCTTTCTAAGTCCCTGATATTATTTATTTTACCCATTTGGCTAAAATGAGCTACTCAAAAGTTGATGTGAGAAGTGCCCCAGGTTCCAGCACTGAGGGATCACTGAGGGTTTCACTTCATCCACTGTCCACTGTAGACCCAGAAGCTGTTTCTGTAGTCACCCATGCGCAGGGGTCTTGCAACTTAATCTATCCTGTGACTAGGAAGTAATGATGCCCCACAGGGAGTGCCAGCCTGCGTGCACCTAGGCAGGACCAGCCTGCTAAGCAAGTTCAAACTCACCCCAAGACATCTGGATAAGTTCTCCCTTCCCTGTAGTTTCCATCATTGTAAGCTTGGAAAGCTGTCATGTCCCTGACACAGAGCCCCTTACTTAGCCTGTCATTTTCATTAACACATTTCTTGAGCTCCTACTATGTGCAAGGCACATATGTTTTGTATAAACTCACAATGAAGCACTTCAAAGGAAGAAACAAGGTTCCACCTTGTGCTAGCAGTCTACCACCATTGAAGAAGTCTTTACATAAGACCCTAAAGCCAGAGAGTTTATGGGTTGGGCAACCCTAGCTAAGAATTAAGAGAAAGTTCATGTTTCAGATTATGGCCCCACTTGGTTATGTTGTTGGGTTACACAAGGCAAAACTCCAAAGTGCCAAGTCTTTATCCTGGGTACAGCTCTTCCTGTACTGAGGGTAGTTTCCCCAGTTCTCTACTCTTGTGTACCCTTTCCTGGCTGTTTATCGTATTTCATCGTTTGGATGGCCTTCTGATAAGAGGTCCCTTATGAAGAAATCTTGATGAGTTAATGATGTGTTTATCAACTTTTTTCAAGGTGGTGCACAGTTTGTACCAGATAATATTTAGCTAATCAGCCCACACAAATTTAATCTTATCTCTAAATAGCTCTTTCCCCAAGGAGAGCAATTGCTAAAGTTCTTTACTGTGTTTCCAGGCTGTGTCTTTGTCATTCATGATGATATTAACGACGCTCAAATCAAGGTCTACAGATATTAAACCAATGATATATGTTGGGCTCTATCTTAATAAAATCCCAGATAAGTCAAACTTCTCCCAACTAGGCTGGCTCATTTGGTTTATTATCTCTTGCAGGAGATCGTTTAGAATGACCAACAGGAGAAACCCCCTCCCCCACCACACATAAATCAATCTGTCTACACATATATATATACACACATAGATGTATACGTGTGTGTGTGTGTGTGTGTGTGTGTGTTTTCTGTCTGCTACAAATTTTAGAGACAGGAATAGCCAGTTTCAGCTGCCTCTTTATCAAATTGTAACATGCTTTTCATAGAAATATATCCATTTCTTCCACATTTGTCAGCCTGAAGATTTCCCCTACCCTTTATACCCTAGAGCGTTCACAGAATTCACTGTATTACACATTATGGCAACAAGAATATGGTGACTGACTGTCATCACCGGGAGCTAAAATGAAGCCTCTAGAGTTGAGGGAGGGGGTCTTTGCTGCCTTTCTTTTTTTCACCCACAGCCTGATTTCTTTGAGAAGAGGTCACTTTAACGTTCTTAGGCTCAGCCCCGTTGCTGTGTGCTAACGTGTGCGCGGGGCTTTGTGATTTGATGTTGTTCTTCTAACCACATATCCTTGGGCCCACAGCAGACCTACTAAATCAGAGGCTAAATCTGAGGGTGGGGACCAACCATCTGTGTGTGTTTTTTTCTTTTATATTTTTATTGATTTTTCTTGGGGGGGAAGGAGAGGAAGAGTGCGAGAGAGAAACATAGTGTGAGAGCGAAACATCGATCAGCTGCCTTCTGTGTGCCCCTTACTGATATCAAGCCTGCAACCCAGGCATGTGCCCTGACCGGGAATTGAACCAGCAACCTTTCCATGCACGGGATGATGTCCAGTCAACTGAGCCACACTGGCCAGGGAACCATCTGTGTTTTAACCAGCTCTCCAGATGATTCTGATGTGTGCTCAAATTTGAGGGACCACGAACCCATATATTTTGCATACACACATTCACAACTATGTATGTGTTTGTTTGCATGCTGTGCTAGGAAGAGCCAGGGACTTTTACTTTTCCAATGAGAGCAATTCCTCAGTGAGAGTGACAGTTCCCCATCTGCAGACAGCGTGGAAGTCAGGTAGACAAGATGTCTCCATGGAAGGAAACAAGACAATGTTCCCACCGAGTGTTAATACAGTTTCCTCCACAGGTATAATTATACAATCACGATTTGGATGTTGATGAGTAAAGTGAGCTATATGTAGCCCAGTTGTGTCAAAACATCTCATTCTCTGTATGTTTCTGCGTGTTTATAGAGTGACTTGGCGAAAAAGAGCTGTTGAGAAAGCTTTCCTGCACACAAATTTCAGCGGCCCCACCTTAAGCAATGGCACACTGAAGTGAAGGGCTCCTGCCCTCTGGGAGTGGCCTTGGTGCAAATGACGTATAGATGTCTCTCAAGGCCTGCGGGCTCTTTGACAATTTAGTTCAGCACTGCCCCACGAGAGACCGGGTGGAGGGAGGGGTGCAGCACATCTAAGAGGAAAGAGGAGCGATGGCAAAGTGAGGGGGACTGTGGGAGCGAGGTGCTCCAGGGGGGTGGGAGCGGTTGGGAGAGCAGGAGGTGAGCTTGTGACTTGAGGGGACAGAGCTACACATGGCATAAAGAATCTTAGGTGTGGTCCCCAAAATGCACTTGGACTCATGTTCCTGTATGTGTGAGGTGAAGGGTAGATATTAATAAATATAGTGCAGGTGTGCGAATGCATGTTGTTCTATGTACAGGGTGGGGCAAAAGGAGGTTTACAGGTGTGAGTACTCACAACAGAGTCTATTCTTGTATTATTATTTATTAGTTATTGTATATTCCATACAAACAACAGGAAACCTACTTTTGCTCCACCTTGTAAAGTAATAGGCATGTTCACCAGGCATAAAAGGCCTGTGGCCTTAACCTACTTTTCTTTTTTTTTTTCTTTTTTTTTTTACTTTTTTTTTCTTCATTGATTTTAGAGAGAGAGGAATAGAGAGGGAGAGAGAGATGGAAACATTGATGAGAGAGAACATCGATTGGCCGCCTCCCGCATGCCACCCACTGGGAATCAGGCCCACAACCTGGGCATGTGTCCTGACCAGGAATCAAATCGGTGACCTCTTGGTGCATGGGTCGACGCTCAACCACTGAGCCACACTGGCCGGACTAACCTACTTTTCAATGTTATTTTTGTTAGTCTCCTTCTAGACCCGTCACTTAAGCCAAACCACACAACTGTCTGTGCTTCATAGACATCACATGCTTTACCAGACCACGTCCATCCTTTACGCTTTCTACCACCTACCTGCTTGGTGTTGAAGATGTTTGTCATATGAGCAGACAGCTGCTTAGCCACATCACAGTATGTGCTTAAACTCAGGAAATAAAACATGGAGTCAGGCTGTAGGGACCAGTTTGGCAGTTCCTCAAAAAGCTAAACATAGGCCCTGACCGGTTTGGCTCAGCGGTTAGAGGATCAGCCTGTGGACTGGAGAGACCCGGGTTCGGTTCCCGCTAAGGGCACGTACCTCGGTTGCAGTTTGTCCCCGGCCCCGGTTGGGGTCATGTGGGTGGCAACCACTCGACGTGTCTGTCTTATGTCAATGTTTCTTTCTCTCTTCCCCCCTCTCTCCCTCCCGCTCTATCTGAAGATAAATGCAAAAATGTCCTCGGATGAGGATAAAAAAAAAAAAGCTAAACATAGGATTAGCATATGACCCAGCAATTTCACTCCTAGGTGTATACCCAAAATAATGGAAATCAGGCATTCAAATAAACACTTGTACATGAATGTTCATAGCAGCACAATTGCCAAAAGGTAAAAACAACACAAATGTCCTTCGAGTGATGAATGGATAAACAAAATGTGGTATGTCCATACAATAGAATATTATTCAGCCATAAAAAGGAATGAAGTACTGACACATGCTATCTATCACATGGGCAAACCTTGAAAACATGCAAAGTGGAAGAAGCCAGACATAAAAGGCCACATATTGTACGATGCCATTTGTATGAAATGTCCAGAATAGGCAGATCCATAGACAGAAAACAGCTCAGTGGCTGCCAGGAGCTGGGGGGGAGGGAGAAATGGGGAGTGACTGCTGAGTGGGTACAGGCCTCCTCCGAGGGTAATGAAAATGTGTTGGAACTTGACAGAGGTGGTGGTGGCACAACATTGTGAAAACAGCACTAAATGCCACTGAGTTGTTGACTTTAAAGTGGTTATTTTATGTTATGTGAATTTCACCTTGATTTTTAAAAAATAGTGGTATGAAAGCATTTCCCTTTTCACTATAGAGAAAGCTAATTTTTTTTAGTAGGCTATGATACATCATCCCAAATATGTCCAGATCCTAGACTAGATGAAGTATTGGCTGTAAGTCCACACAGTGCCTTCCCTAGTCCCACACCACACTGTCCCCGGCTATGTCATGCCCTGAGGATGACGGCTCACCTTGTGGCATGGTTTTATCACAAGCCAGCCCACTCCCCTCTGAGAGCTGGTCCACCTGCCAGCCCTGGGCCCTGTGTCCAGGTGCCCCATGGAGGAGCCGGCAGTCGGGCTCACGGCTGCCGCTGAACCTTATGACAAGGACGGCCTCTTAATATCTTTGTCCACGCTGAATTGCTGTTAAAAATGCACTTCCTCTTGGTTTTCCTGGGAGGTCTTCCTTTGTTTGCAGAGGAGACAGAAGCCCCGATCTGCCATTCACTCCTTCTTGGTTCTCAGTTCACAGGCTGAAGCTGGCGGACATCAAGGTGATCGCAGCCCTGGGCGACTCTCTCACGGTGAGTCACCCAGACTGTAGAGGGAAGGGGCAGGAGAGGGGCTGGTCTGGGTTCAAGTGAGAGCCCGAAGAGAGAAAACCTCACTCCCAGCTCTTCAATGTTGCCACCTCGGGTCCTGCTCTGCTGTCCCTCTCCCCACCGCCCACCCGGCACTCCTGGTCCCTCTCGTTTTCCCACCTTCACTTGACACTCATCATTCCTCTCCTGATGCTGGAACAAAGCAGAGAGCAGGAGGGGGGATCCCAGAGGGAGCATCTGTGACGGAAGTGACCAGCCCAGATCACACAGTGGAACCTGCCTAGGTCTCCCCAACAGAGGAGCTCTCCTGCAAAGGCCCGGTGTTTAGTTTATCATGTAGAGTTAGGGAGGGGCAAGGAGATGATGAGACAGGGTTGCTGATGGGGCGAGGGTGTGAGAAACCGGGTCGGTGGAAGAGTCAGAGCTCCTGAAAACGACCCCAGCCCTGCTCTGCAGCCTCTCCCTGGTGACGACCCAGGCCCTACAAAGCACTGTCCATGAAAAGCCACCTCAGGCCCTTCTCGAGCCTGGGTGGGGTGGCCCAGAGGTTCCCAGACAGAAGCTGCCATTGATGGCAGCTCATTACAGAGTCCCGCTGCTGGTCAGGAGCATGCAGGGCCCCAGCGGAGTGTTCCCCAGGGACGAGCCGGCACCTGTCCTGTCTATGGCCTGTTCACACTGATATTATCTCAGTATCCTCAACAAAATCCCGTGAAATCTGACTCTCCTTAAACTTAACCAATAAAGAAGGCGAAGCTGGGTGTGGTAAAATCAGTGTCCACGGCCACACAGCTTGTGCCTGCTGGACCGGAACTCACGGGTCCTGACTCAGTCCAGGATTCTGTCCCTGTACTGTAGCTGTTTCCTCCCTGACCCCTCAGTGGCTCTTCACTCCAAAGGCCCCACTGCTCATAACCTTCTGGGAAGGATGTGCAGGCTGGTTCTTAGCTCTGCTTACCCAACCACCTGCCAGGTGTGGCCTGATGTCACTGGCCCCTCTCTCCCCCACCCCTTGACTCCTTGAAGATGCTCTGGGAATAAGGAGTCGTCAAGCATCAGCAGAGCTGTTCAGGATGTCCTAAAGGGGCAGCACTTTTTCTTTCTTTCTTTTTTTTTTCTGTATTGATTTTAGAGAGAGAGGAAGGGTGAGGGAGAGAGAGATAGAAACATCGATGAGGGAGAACATTGATTGGCCGCCTCCTGCATGCCCCCCACTGGGGATTTGGCCCACAACCTGGGCATGTGCCCTGACCAGGAATCGAACTGGCGACCTCTTGGTGCATGGTCGATGCTCAACCACTGAGCCACACTGGCTGGGCAGGGGCAGCACTTTGAATGTGACATACCTGGCAGGTGGCAGAGGAACTGGGCACCAGAGCAGCGATCACACCCTGGGGGGCCTCTCACGGAGGCCCACCCTCCTCCCCAGGCTGCCTGGTAGGCCAGCCTTGCACATGCCCTTTGGCATGACCCTGCTCAGAAGTCACATGCTTTAGGGGAGGGATGTGCACCTGCAGAGGGTCCAGATGGCGGCTTTAAAAGACCCTAGTCATTCATCAGCTGAAGGGTAGGTACGTGGCATTTCATGGGATGACTACTTTTAAATGGTCCATATGTGAGATACAGGGATATAGAGGAATTGCGATATGCTTCCTTTTATGACACGTTACACAACTTTTTTTAAATTAAGAAAACAGGCCCCCAAAATGTGTCCTTTTGGAAATGGACACCGCGGTCTCATCTTCAGAGCACTTTGCTAGACTAGTGGACTGGATGCTGGTCTGGGCAGGGTTTCTTAGGGCGAGCTGGGCTGTGGACAGGCCAGGGTCCCCTGTCGCTCGCCTCTGAAAAGGGTGCTGTCTGGACTCTGGATTCTAGAGAGTGTCCAGGAGATTCTGGCCAGAGCCCGGTGCGGACCTGTGGCCAGCAGGCAGGAAACTCACCTCCTCCTTGCTCCCTCTCAGGCAGGTAACGGGGCCGGGTCCAAGCCTGGGGATATCGTGGACGTCTTGACTCAGTACCGAGGCCTGTCCTGGAGGTGAGTGAGGGTGAGCAAGGCCCCGAGGACCACGTCATGGCAGGGCTGGGAAGACCGCTGGGCATCGTAGAAAACCATCCCCCCAGCCGAGGGATGGGCCACCTAGTGCCTTTCATGAGTGTAGTTCAAGGTTTAATTCAAGGAAGGTATTTATCAGCTTCCCCAAACCACTGCATTTCCCAGAGCAGGAGCTGGGGCTGGGGGAGTTTGGGGGAGAAACTACATAAACATTTGGGTTGGGAATGCTTCTCTAGCTTCCATTTCTCCCTCTGGGAAGTAATCCCAGAAGGAGGAAGTAGCCTTTGGAACCAGAGCTGTGTCTGAACCCTGGCTGCCCAGCTCTGTGCAACTTTGGGCAAGTTATTTAACCTCTCTGAGCTCGTCTCCTCGTCGTTGATGCAGGGATAATAATACTGCATGAGCACTGCCCTGAGGATTAGAGAAAATTTAAGCACCCCAGCACAGTGCCTGACACAAAGTAGGTATAAATGGCAGCTGGCATCATTATTTAAGGGCCTTTTGTTTACAGACGAAGAAGCAGTGCTCAGAGAAGGCAAGTAACCTGTCCAAGATCACACAGCCAGGTGGTAAAAGAGCAAGTAGAGTAGGTGCTTGTTGACGCCTAACCTGGTGGCTTCCCCCGTTGTGTACTGCTTCCCGCAGGCTTGTTCCTGCTCCAGCTATTACCAAATCCAACGGGCAGGACCTGACCTCTGTGCTTCGAACGCATGAGAGGGCCGGTCTGGCGGTTCCTCAGCCTGGAATCTGGCCTCCCTGGCACCAGCTGAGTGTCGATCCCTGGCATCTTCCCTCGTGATGCTGCACAGAGTTAAACCCCAAATACTGAGATCTGTTTAAATGTTCCCAGACATACTTGGCAGAGAAAGAAGGAATATGGAAAAGCAGGGAATCCACTAAGCTCTGGAATGTTGCATGTTTTCATGCCTAGAATCCCACCCAACTTCGATTTCCTTGGAATTTTAGAATTGGCTAGGAAGTTGGGTTGCTCTCCAGAAGACACCCTTGGAAAACGGGTTTGCCCAAGCCTAAGAGGAAGAGGATGAGGGCAAACTTTTTACTGTGTTTTTAATAATAATAGCAATGCGCAGCTGCAGTGGCCAGTGGGGCAAGGCGGGACCCAGCATGCCAGGAAGGTCACTTTCCTTTTGGAAGTTGGGGAGGTGGGGGCCCACTTGGATCCCTGCCCCAATGTCAATGCTCCTAGTTAAAAATCAACAAAGTCCTGACCATTTCTTGTTTGGATGTTCAAGTTTGTGGAGAGAGGGGAGAGGACTTGCTGTATATCCTGGTTTGTTTTTCAAGGTTTTTGTTTACTGAAATCATCGGTAAAAGGCAGGCTCCAAGCCCCCACGGTGTTTCTCAAAGGAGAACGTTCTGTTTTGGTAGTGTCTGGCATTTTCAACCTTCATATTCTTTTTTTGTTTGTTTGTTTCCACAACACAGCGTGGGTGGAGATGGGAACCTCAGCAGCGTCACCACTCTGGCCAGTAAGTACATGCTTCCTGGGGGTGGCGTGGGGGGGGGGGGGGGTACAAGCTCCCTGGGGGATTTAGGGCTTCTCACGGTCACCTGAGCGTTTCTGCAGCGCCCCCTGGTGGCGGTCGCGGGCTTAGCAGGGGGCCTGGTGGCAGAAGACAGCCGCATTCGGGAGGGGGCGCTGCGTCCCCGATGTGGTCGCCCTGTTTTGCTTCTTGAGACAGATAAAAGCCTGGGAGATTTTTTTTTTTTTCATTTGAGAAATTATTTGTCCAAGGAAGAGAGTAAGAGAGAAAATGAGATCTCAGGCCAAATATTAGAGCAAGTCATTATTAAGAAATGATTCAAGAAAGAAGGAAAGGAAACCCATCTCTGCTGTGCCTGTCGTTCTGAGCAGAGCACCTTTCTGAGAGCCATTGATCTAGGCTTGGCTGCATTCGACACCGCTGCGCAGGGACACTGCGTTCCTGTGTGTCGCTTTAGGAAACGCGTTATTGCAGCGGTGAGGATGAAGTTACCTTGCCCAGGCTGTGCAAACACAGTCACATTTGGAGGCTGAAGCCTTCTTTAAATTATTTCACCAACAGCCTGCTTGGAATGATTGTTTAAAGCCTGACTAGATTCTCTGGAAACCTTGTCTTATTCGTCTTTTTATTCTCCTTAGTGCGTGCACATCACTGTGCTTGTTCTTAAAGATGCATGCAATAAATGTTAAAATTGAATTCTTCCCCCTTAAAATCTTATAGCTAATAATACCTGCGAGGAATTTCACTGGTCCCATTCTCATTTACTCTTCTTGTAATATATCTCTTCGTAATGTATCTTTAGAAGCTAGGAAGTTATTTGAACTCTAAATCACTAGGAATTTGGTGATAGGGATTGCTTGATCTCCACATAGGCAGAGCTGATTGGATGTCACATTTGTTATCTGTCTTTGCTATTTGCAAATCCTGTTGAATTTAAGTAGGTACAGTTCTGTGGCACAAGTTCTCCCTGTCTCCTTTATTTCTAGGTCTATACTCAAGAGCTATAAATAAGCTCCCCTATTGCTAGGAGATGGTTTGGGTTGCTTTTGTAAGTGTGACTGGCTGGCTGTGAGCTGGCCCAGCCTATACAACAGCTTGCTGGGCTCTCTGATTCCCATGCTATTATCATGGGTGACATAACTGAAAATCAACAGGTTCAAAATCTTTCACCAAAGTGACTTACAAAGCATTGAGACAAAGTGACTTACAAAGTCCTGAGGTGGACTCTCCTGACACACTTAGCCTATGTGACGTCCATTCAATGGGAGAGAGAATTGTCTTTTCAATAAATGGTACTGGGACAACTGGATAGCTATATGCAAAGAATGACGTTGGACCCCTACTTCACACCATACACAAAAATCAACTCAAAATGAAACATAGACCTAAATGTAAGTGCTAAAACAACACTTAGAAGAAAATACAGGAGCCCTGGCTTGGTTTGGCTCAGCGGTTAAAGCGTTGGCCCGTGGTCCAGAGAGACTTGGGTTCTGTTTCCACTAAGGGCACGTACCTCGGTTGCCGTTTGTCCCCGGCCCTGGTTGGGGTTGTGTGGGTGGCAGCTAGTCGATCTGAGCACATCAATGTTTCTCTCTCTCTCTTCCTCCCTCTCTCCCTCTCACTCTATCTGAAGATGAATGCAAAAAAAAAAAAAAAAAAAAGAAGAAGATATAGGAGCAAATCTTCACAACCCTAGGTTAAACAAAGCCTTCTTAGACATGACACCAAAAGCACAAGCAATGAGAAGGAAAAAAAGACATGTTGGACAAAATTAAACACGTTTGTGTTTCAAAGGAAAAAGGCAACCCAAAGAAAGTAAAATCCAAAGAGTGGGAGAAAATATTTTCAAGTTATATATTTGATAAGACACTTGTGTCTAGAAAACATAACTCAGCAATAAAAAGACAACCCAATCAAAAATGGGCAAAGGCAACACTATGAATCTATTTAATACCCCAGAGCTGTACACTTAAAAATGATTAAGATGCTAAATTTTATTTTGTGTATTTTACCACAATTTTTAAAAAATGGGCAAAAGATTTGAATGGACATTTCTCCAAAAAAGAGATACAAATGACCCATAAGCACCTGAAACAATGCTCAATATCAGTGACTGTCAATGCAAATCAAACCACAATGAGATATCATCTCACATCCACTAGAACAGTTCTAATAAAAAGATAGCAAATAATAGTGACAAGTGTTAGTGAGGATGTACAGAAATGAGAACCCTCACACACTGCTGGTGGGAACGGAAAATGGTACAGCTGCACTGGATAAGGCTAAGTTCCTCAACGGGTTAAACAGGTGACCCAGCAATTCTACTCCTAGGTCTATACCCGAGAAAAATCCATGCAAAACTTGTACATAAGTGTTTATAGCTGCATTGTTTATAATAGCCAAAACAGTGGGAATGATTCAGATATCCTTCAACTGATGAATGGATAAATAAAATGTGGTCTCTCTGTACAATGGGACATTATTCGGCCATAAAAAGGAAGGAAGTACTGGCACATGCTAGAACATGGGTGAACATTGAAAATATGCTGACTGAAAGAAGCCAGCCACAGAAGACATATTGTATTGTATGATTTCTTTTATATGAAATGTCCAGGGAAAAGTACGTTTGTATAGAGAGAAAATAGACGAATGGTTGCCATGGGTTGGAGGGAATGGAGAGTGACTGGCCCAGGGTTTTATTCTGGGGTGATGAAAAGGTTCTAAGTTTGACAGTGGTAACAGAGTCACTAAAGCTATTGAACTGTGTACTTTTAAAATGGTGCATTTTATGGTACATGAATTATCTCAATAAAGTTATTATATATTTAGGAGAAAAAAGGGAAATGCATGAGAGAAGCACTGCTCAGATTTACATTTATTCAACAATAATTCATTAAGTGCCTGTGTGTGCTGCCCAGGTGGTTAAGCATCAGCCTGCTGGACATTGTCTTTCCATCCTGGGGTTGGGGGGGGATAGTAAGGGGGAGGGCTGTGGGTGGGGCTCTGCGTGGTCCTGAATACCCACTAGCGCTTATTAGAGGAATTTGAACATTGCTTTGGGGTATACTAAGCATGCCTCTTCCGTGTATTTCCAGACATTCTCCGGGAATTCAACCCTTCCCTGAAGGGCTTCTCTGTTGGCACCGGGAAAGAAAACAGCCCTGGAGCCTTCTTAAACCAGGCTGTGGCCGGAGACCGAGTTGAGTGAGCAGGGGAGATGGGGTGATCAGCGCAGGTCTTCTGGGGACCTGGTCCGAGCTTAGTCTAGATTGGGATGTATGGCTGACAGCTGGGGCGCGGGGGTTGGTCCAGGGGAAGGGTCTAAGGATCAAAGACTGGACTAGATGGGCTCTCTTGGGGGTATCCCTTGCTGTGGGACACAGGAAGTTGCTAGCCCACCCCAACTCCACCCCAGGAACTGGTCAGAGCTGACGCTGATGCCAAGTATATGCTTTGAGCAAATTCCTTTTTCTCGTCTGTGAATCTCATGTCCACATAGGACAGAGGTCCTGGGAGGGCTCACCTGAGACTCTGTTTCTGTTGTTTCATGGCCTCTGCTCCCTCCCTCCCTCAGATATGCTTTTTGGGCAGCTTTTGCAGGCTCTAGACTGTGCATCTCTCCTGGATCATGAGAAGAACACTGGTCCCTCGAGTCTGAGTCCTGGCTCCCCACTCCCCAGCCTCTCTAAGCCTTAGCCTCTAAGAGGTGGGCTGGCTATGCACCCTCCCAGGGGCAGTTGTGGGTTCAAGGCCATGTTGAATGTGGAAGTTCTGATGAGCTGTAAATAGCAACATATGTTGGGTCAGGATGGTGGTCCCAGCAGCAATGCAACAGGGATGCAAGACCCACCTGGGAAAGCTGTCAGTGAACAAGGGAGCCACCGTGTCATGTCCATGGGTGCTGAAGGGCAGGTTCCCGAGAGCAGGGTTGGCTTTCCTGAGCCCTACAACTCCATTTCTCTCCAAGGTCCCAGAGCCTTGAGTGCTGCCTGGGCAGAGAATAAGTGAATACCACACCCAATCTAGGAAAAATAAATGGAGGGATCCTTTCTGGTTCTTATCCTTATTCTTCTTGTAGAATAATCACAAAGTTCATCTGACCATGTAGTTCCCAGGGATTCCTGTGTTTTGGTTCCCAGATTCCTTAACTTCTTCATTCTCCTAGCTCAACACGATCCCGAATCTGTGAGCCACCCAAGTAACCCTCATGTGTTCATAATAGGAAAGGGGACAAATGACCCAAAGCAGAGCCTACAAAACCTAACAGGGTTTAGAATGAATTCTGTGGCTTTGCTTTCCCTTTGGTGGGGGAGGCTACCAATTTACTACTTTAGATGTTTGGCTTACTTTAATATTGCCATAGTTTTGCCTCTTTCCAAGCACACATCAGCCGGTGTGTAAGAGGAGAGGCAGTTCTAAGCATGACTAGGTCAGGAAGGCATCCTAGAATGAAACCTTAGTCACAAAAGGAACCAAAACGGAGTGTGATTCACGTGGCCCTGGATTTCTTCCCTGCCCTCCTGGAGGCCTCGGGGCTCTTCTGTGAAATCATTTGTCCAAGCACATCCTGAATTGTGGGGAAGTGTTAGAGATCATTGTTCCCGTGTCACAGAAACTGCAGCGCGAACAGGTCAAGTGGCCTGAACAGATGCATCAACTCAGCCACGTGGTCTGCAGGCTCTGGGCCCCCAGGCTTTATCCCGGGTGTGATGATAACCCCTCACACATGTACAGCAGTGTGCACGTCACAGAGTATTTCTGCTATTCCTTGTGCTCTGTACGGTGACTACGAGTGGACAAAGCAGAGGGTCAGATACCCATGTTTTCTTAATGATGACACTGAGGCTCGGAGAGGTCAATGAGCCATCCCACAGCTCTGGTCCATAGAAAGAGCAGCTGCTCTGATAACTTCAGGTGTACAGATGAGGAAACCGAGGCTTAAAGAGGTTATGTGGCTTATCTGGAATTCCCACCCAGGCTAACTGATACCTAGTCTACTGTGACTAAGACCAGGCCAGTCGGGCTAATAGTTAAGAGAAGAAGAGGATGCCAGCTAATGTTTCCTGCTAGGCATTGTGCCAGGGACTTTATTGATGATAATGGTGATGATGATGGTACAAATAATTCAATGGATTATTTCTAATATGGATGCTTACCATGTGCTCTTCCCAGTTCTTTATGGGCACCTTATTTAATCTGCCCAACCACTCCATGAAGAAGGTATGCTTACCATACCTGTCTTACAAGGAAAAAACTGAGGGTGGGCAGGTTAAGTACTTTGCCAAGGTCTCAGAGCTGCTCAGTGGTGGGGCCAGGATTCAGACCCAGGCTGTCCGGCACTAGTGAGGGCTCTTACTCCACGGGGCTGCTTTGCCCATCCCGCTGCTCCTGATGGCACTCTACAATCGGGGATTTCTCTCCATGCTTACAGGCTTGTTAGACTGGGAACATAAGTCACATTGCCACTTACTAAGAGGAAACTAAATGTCAAACCCAGGTGTGTCTGACTCAACTATGTCACCTTGAGGATGAGGGTCCCTGGAGGCTGAGGTCATGGCATGAGCCTGCAGGACAGGAGCGCGCAGGCGGCCTCTGTTTGCTCTGCGTGAGCTTGGCTGGGGAGAGAAAGAGAGTATGCGATCAAACACGCCAACCGGGAAACCATCCCACTGGCAGTCACCTCCTCACGTGTGGAGTGTTCCGCTCTCCCCACGGCGCAGACATGACTCCCCACCCCACCCCCAGCTCTGAGACAGGAGCGTGGCCTTTGCCCCAACTTCCCTGCTACATATCTCCTTTCTGTTCTCTCTGCTGAGTTCCCCCAGCCCCAGCTTCAGTCCCTGCTCCTCACGTGACTTCTTCCCGTGTCTGCCCGCAGGGATTTACCTGCTCAGGCCAGGAGGCTGGTGGACCTGATGAAGAATGACACGGTAAGTCTGGGGAGGAGCCACCTGGGACCACTTGAGGTAGAACTCCCCAGAACAGGGCGTGGGCAGGAGAAATCCCTGGAGGCAAAGAGTCAGCTTTGGGGGAGGACAGGGCCACATGGAAGTCCAGAGAGTCCACCTTTAAAAAAACAACAACTAATGATTAAACCTGTGACCTATGACCTCAGGACCCCAAAACCAAAGAACAGAAATCATTCATGTCCTCTAAACCCTGTGGTATGTGGGGTCCCATCCCTGCCAGTGTTCAGCACTTTGTATTTTCCTTGACTTGACTCTAGGGTAAGGCATTTACTTGTTTGTGTTCTATTCATTTCAGAGTATAAATTTTCAGGAAGATTGGAAGATAATAACCGTGTTTATAGGAGGCAACGACCTCTGTGATTTCTGCAATGATCCGGTAGGTCCCAGGCCCTTAAGTGAAGACTTGCCCAGGGAAGGATTTCCACCCAGGTCCCCGGAGCAGTGCAGCTGGGTTGGGACTTGGGGCTTGCAGTCTGGCATGGATCCAGCCTGGGATTAACCCAAGACCGAGAGGGCATTCACCTCCAGGAAGAGATTCAACAGGACAAGGAGGACTGATGATGAGATTAATCCTCTTTAGGTTTTCTATCAAGGGAGCCTGATCATATCATTCTAGAAACCAAGATAACGTTCCACTGATCTCAAAAAATCTGTCCTATCTTCATAGATCATTATAAATCAGCTCCTTTCTCCAATGTTGAATTGCCTCACCATCTCCACCTTTATGCTGTTGCTTGTGTAGGAAAGTCGATTTCCTAACGCAGGCTCTTGGGCAAAGTTCGAGCCCAGTCGTTCTGGGCTGATGGGAAACCCAAGAGCCCGGCTGCCGCCCTGTGGGTTCCGTGCTTCTTCCTGGAATCCCAGGTTCTCTGAGCTGGAGAAACCCACAAGCCATCCTGACCATCTCCACCCAAACAGCCTTCCACAGAGTGCAGTTGTTGACCTTGTCCAGTGCCAGGCAGCTCTTTAATTTGCAAGGTAGCCCTGACTAGTCGTCTAAGTAGGTGTCAATTGCTTTGTGGTGTTTCTTTGTGTTCAACCCAAACCTACCTCCTGACTTCTGCCTGTGCTGGGCATGCCTCTTCTACATTCAGTTAGCTGACTTTTTTAAAAAATAGTTTTTTTTTAATTATGCAAGTAATACACACAGGAAACAACATATCAAAGTACGGAGACAAAAATATTCTCTGTGACATAATTACAAAATCCAGAAATGCCATGGTTAACGTTTTGGTAAATGTCTCCAGCATTTTTTGTGAATACAGAGAAAATGCTTTATTATTTCTAAAAATGATGTCATCCTGAAAATATTGTTTGGTAACCTGCTTTTTTTCAATAGTAACACATTGGGAAGATGTTCCTATATCAATGTTTATTTTTCTATAAAATAATTCTTAATGGCTATATAGTAGCCCATAGTATAGATTAGCCATAATTTACTTCACTGTTTCCAGTTATTGGATACTTAGCTTACATTACTTCTAATTATGCCTGTTATAAATAACACCAGGATAAACAACCGTCTTTATATAATCCACAATTGTTTCCTGGTATATAGTCTAAGGAGTAATCTTTATAAGCAAAAATATATGTGTATTTCCCCCAATCTTTTATTATGAAAATTTCCAAACACACTGAGAAATTGAAAGATTTGTGTCGTAAGTGCCCATAAACCCACTACCTAGATTTGACAGTTGTTCACGTTGTGCTATATTAACATATATCTATCCATCCATCTTATTTTTTGGTGACTCTGCACAATTTTAATGCTTTGGATACATATTGCCAAATTGCTCCTGGAATGTTTATACCAATCATGCCTATTTTCCCACATTCCAACTGGCAATGTATGTTCTTTAATAACTGCTAATCTGATAAATGAAAAAATTGTGCCATTTTAAAATTTTGCATTTATTTACTCACTAGGTAGGAATACATTTTTATTTCCCTTGTTTGAATCTCTCCTTTTGACAAATTCTATATTATGCCTATTGGCTATTTTCTGTTAAGATATTTATCTTCTTATTGATTTACAAAAAGCCCTTACATTAAGTATACTAGCCCTTTGTCAAATGGGTTGTTTACTTGTCTCCCATTTAGCCTTGTTTACAGTGTTTTCTGACAAGCAGGATTTTGTTTTCTAGTGTCATTTGCTGGACACGTATTACATGCCAGGCACTGTACTAGGAGCTAAGCCGACGAGTGACACACAGGCTCTGTCCTCAGAACTCACACCGTCAGGGAGGAGACACAGACAGTCTGCCATAACACGATGAGACAAACACCGTGCTGTGGGTCTAGAGACGCACACAGAGGTCTGAGGTCAGAATCGCCACGAGAGTTTGGCATCGGGGGAGAGGGGCATCAGAAGCTTACACAGAGCAGGAGACTTCCCACTGGCACTTGAAGTCTAAGACATTTGTCAGGCAGAAAAGGGACCAGCTGAACGAAATTTAGAAAGCGGTGAGTCTTGCTGTGGCCTGGGAGTCCCAGCCCTGAGGGGCGACCCTACCTCCAGGCCCCTCCTTTCCTGGCATCAACGTCACCAGGGTCTGGGGTTTTAGAGCCACCATATGAGGGGCCCACAGTGGAGCCTGGGGCTGCCAGGGCAGATGGGGAGGCGGGATCACGGGCCCTGCCCCCTTCCCTGCAGGGCTTTGGTTAGATTTCATTCAGAAAGGGTTCCACTGCTTTAAAAAACTAAAATTTAAGAATCACAAATAACAAAATCAAGAGAAATAATCATTAAAATGTGTTTATGCTAGGGACAGGGGTTCACAGGACCCTCTTCCCCTCCATTATCTCCTTGAGTGATTTGACTGGGCTGTGGGTTCCCTGGCACGTGAGGCTCTAAGCAGCAGAAATCAAGGCATAGGGCTGGAGGATGTTCTAGCTGCAGGAGACCGTAGACATCCTCTGTTCGAACACCCCCTTTCGAGGGGCCCTGAGATGGGACGGGCCTCAGCTAAGGCCCTACGTCTGGTTGATCGAAGGTGGATCCAGAGCGTCCCATAGCTCCATGCAGGAGAAAGGTGTTCCCATGTGGAAGGACAGGTCACAGCCATGACAAGCTTGAGGACTATGGGGCTGGTGTGGAGCTGGGGGCCCCAAGGCAAACCTATATTTCAATATTGCCCATTCTGGCTGAAATACAAGAAGGAAGGGACCCAAGAGAAGAAGCAGCCCTGTCTGCGTAGAGATTGGGCAACAAATGGTCTTAGATGTTTCCTCTTCCTGCAGGTCCACTATTCTCCCCAGAACTTCACCGACAACATTGGGAAGGCTCTGGACATCCTCCACGCTGAGGTACAGAGGCTGGGTCACATAGCCTCTGAGCAGCTCAACCACAGTTCTTCTTGGGCCTCAGACCCAGCCTGGGGGTGGCTCTGGCTTCTGGCTGAGACCTCCTTGTCAGGTCGCCTTTACCTGGAGACCAGCATGAGCATACTGTCTGTCTGGGTCCCAGCAGCCTGAACACATAGCTGTCGATGGGGAGGGCTAAGAGGGCAGGGATGAAGAAGTGGATAGGGCCAGATGGTAGGCCATAGACTTCCTCCAGCAGGAGGAACTGTCCAGCCAATCCTCTCAGGGACAGGTCTTACCTTTGCTCAGGTTCCTCGGGCATTTGTAAACCTGGTAAAGGTGCTGGAGATCGTCAACCTGAGGGAGCTGTACCTTGAGAAGAAAGTCTTCTGCCCAAGGCTGATCCTCAAGTAAGCTTCTACTCCTGTTCCCATAGGACCCTTAGCAGAAAGTGACTCTGATGAGTTAGAAAACCAGAGGGCAGAAGTGTGAGGAGTGCCGAGATCACCCCATTTTGTAGCCTGTGACCCCAGCATAAACCTCAGCTCCCCTTGGAGTATGTGTTTGCAGCCCCAACATGCTCCCATTGTCATGGCAGCTCAGGATGCCCTTCGGTCCTCCAGGGAGAGAAGAGTCGAGCATGAGGACTGGAGGGGCCTGTGTGGGCCAGGCTCAGTGGCCTCTGCTGGGGTCAGAGCTTCTCCCCCCATCCCAGGGGCCATCTCTAGGACAGAAGGAGCCTCTGTTTGGCATGGTGCTCCAGGCTGGGCATTCACAAATGTAGGGCTATTGTCCTTCGATGGAGGGGAGGGAGGTCAAATCAGAACCAGGAGGGTCTGGAGGACACAGTCTTCCCCGGAGAACAGAGAGCCCTGGTCCTGGGAAGGCCTTCTTCATCCCCAGTCTCCAGAGCCAAACAAAGGTGGCTTCCTCTCTAGTATTACACATGTCCATGACCCTCAGCAATGAGATGTCCTTTTAACCGGAGCATGACCATTTCACAGAGCGCAGCTTCCTGCAAGGCCTCCTCTGGACCATTAGCTGAGGTCACGGTGGCTATGCCCACCCCGCCCCCAGCTCTGCACCTCACCCCCGCCATAGCCCTGAGCATGTCACGTGGTGATTATTCATGTGCCTCTCCCACAGCCCGAACTCTCTCTGAGTCACTGCTAGCACGGCATAGGGCCGAATGGCTGAATGAATAATTCACAAGGGCCAGATTTGCTCTTTGAAATGAAAGGGTATCTTGGCTGCTCCCCTGAAGATCCCTGCCAACCCTCACCTGGGGGCCCCGACTGCGCAGTTCCCCTTGGGAGGCCGAGGGTGCTGAGAACAGGAGGGTGGCTGCTGGATGACACATGCCTATTAACGCGGCTGGTGTCAGGCATGCTATTTTCAGCTGCTGACTCATCCCCTGGCTCCCACTTTCTCCAGTCACTGGGCCACGCGGGGCTCAGTGTTTTCATTCCATTTCAGAGCAGCTCACCCAAGAGTTTCTTGCTACCGATCACCGCAGGGTTTTTAGACAATTGAAGCTAAAGGTTCAGAATAGGCATTTGCCAGGTTTGTTTTCAGACCTGAAATGGACAAGTCACTGACTATGGGTTAGGCAGGCTCAAGGTCACCTTGTCCTGCCACCTCTCCAGCGCGCTGCCCTCCCTGCCTCTCTGCTGTTCCATCGCAGTGGTGGTGCTGAGTCTACACTGAGCCAACCACACTCTTGTCACCTTATCCCCCTAGACCAAAAGCCCGGACTTGTAAGATGGCCATCCAGGCCAGAGCTACATACTGAACAGAAGCAGTTTAACCAGGAATCAAGAGCTCAGGTTCATACCAGGCAGACTTGAGTTCAAGTCCTGGCTCCTACAATTAGCGTTTGTGTGACTTTGAGAAAACGACCACGCTGAGCCTCAGTTTTCTCAGCTATAAAATGGGGATAATGTTAGTACAACTTCTAGAATAGCTAAAGAGGATTGAGCAGGTTAATACCCATAAAGCTCTTGGCACAGTAAGTATTCAATATGCATTAGCCATTATTATTATCGTCGTTGTCACTATTATTTATTTAAAAGGCAGTGTGTCTTATTGCACTGCCCTACCTTCAGACAGTCATGAAGTAACTCAGCTCAATAAAAGTCACTCCTGCAGACGTCAGAGGAAGTAAATGTTTCCTTTTCATGAGCAGATCAGGGTCTGGGACATTTTCTTCAGTTTCATTTGGTACAGTTACGGTTAGCCAGCCAGGGTCCCCATTAGCACAGACTCTTGGTACCTCCACGTTAAACAGATTCTGAATCTCAAGCCACCGTTTCTGCATCGTGCGCTCAGATGGTGATTTTGGTGGGGTGGGCCACCTCTTCTGTTTGCTCTGTAGGAATTTGTGTCCCTGTGTCCTGAAGTTTGATGATAACTCAACAGAACTTGCCTCCCTCATCGAAGTGAATAAGAAGTATCAGGTAAGGCGGGAAAGGACTCTGAGCTGCAAGGAACTGCTGTGGGATGTGTTTGTTCTGGTTGGAAAATGAGCATATGCCTACCTTATTTTGACCCCAACTGCGTGTGAGGTTACCTCTGACCAGCTGGCAGATTGAAAGACACCCTGCAAGGCAGCAGGGACTGTGGTTCCATTTATTTGAATCAAGCTATAGAGCCAAGTCACTGAACACACATCACCAAGCCTCAGTTCCTGACCTTACACAGTTGTCCATGGGGAGTGTGGAGGAGCCGCTGACTCCCGGTGGGAAACCCTTCCCACCCAAGAGAGTCGGGAGGATTCCACGAGGTAACATGCATTCCCTCTGCCCTCCCCTCCCAGGGGAGCAGGTGTTATTGGGGAGCACGTGGAGAAAGAAAGCCAGCAGGTGTTTTCCAAGACATCCCGTGGGTTGTTCATTTGGGGCCTTTCTCCATCAAAGCTTTGACCAGAGCAGCTGACTCCCTTGACTCATTCTGGAGTTCCTCCCAAATAGTTGTCCAGTCACTCAAGAGGACAGTGGTAGCCTTCCAGCCCTTCTAGAGTGGACTACAAACAGCTTCCAAGGTGGATTCATCCTCCAAGTCCAAGGACTCCTTGGAGCAGAGCCACTTCTCTGCAGACTCTGTTGGAGGCAGCCACCGTTTCTGCATCGTGCGCTCAGATGGTGATTTTGGTGGGGTGGGCCTGCCAGCAGTGTCAGGGCTCAGGAGGATGAATCTGTTTCTCACGCTCTGGCGCCCTCGCCCTGCCCTCTGCGTGACTCCCCCGCTGCACTGCCTTCTCTGTGAGCAGCGCTGTGTCCCCATGGCCCGCACCAGGGGAGGGAAGGCAGCCAAGTTTATGGCCATGAGAGCAAGCCTGTTCCAGGTGGGGTTTTGGGGTGCAAGCAACAAAAGCTTGTGCCATTCTGGTTAATTTAAGCAGATTTATTTTTTATTTTTATTTTTTAAGTATTTTTTTTTCCTTTATTGAGTTTAGAGAGAGAGAAAATGAGAGGGAGAGAGAGATGGAAACATAGATGAGAGAGAACATCGATTGGCTGCCTCCTGCATGCCCCCGACTGGGGATCGGGCCCACAACCTGGGCATGTGCCCTGACCAGGAATCGAACTGGTGACCTCTTGGTGCATGGATCTACGCTCAACCACTGAGCCACACTGGCCGGGCTAAGCAGATTTATTATTTAGGCAAAATTTCTGGAAGTGCTAGAAAGCTCAGATCAGAGGCCACGCCAACAGAATCACAGAATTTTAGGGGCCAAGCCATAAGAATCAAAATTAGGCCAAAGAATGAGTCCAGAGAGATGCCATGGACACCCTGGATGCAGCTGCCGCCCTCAGCGGAGTGGACTCTGTGTGCCTCCATCCAGTTTCTAAGCCAGGCCAAGGCGAACGCACCCACTCGGGAAGCTTGGCACCTGCCAACGCCCTAGCTGTGAGGGGCATTGAGAGAGCCAGCATTTGCCTTTCTCGCCTCCTACAGTGAGAGGCCGGCTGTGCCTCATACAGTGGAGTTTTTCAAACACAGGAATGGGTTCAGATGCTGGGTAGACAGAAAGAACTGTTCACCTAAATTGCCTTCACCAACCTTTGTAGCTTGGCCAGCTGTTCCCGGGTCTGATCTCGGTTACTGAAACCCTCACTGAGTGTCCTGGAGGAGCTCATAGCTCAGCACTTGAGGCCGCATGCCCTCTCTCAGAATCTTCTCACTCCCCACTTCCAGCAAAAGCCGTGATTCCCATCACTGCCCTGGAGATAATCATTGCTGTTAGTACCACCAGGTGTCAGGCATTCTAGACAGTTTCTTTCATTTCTTGAGATGCACGGTGCCACTGTGAGCCACTGTGGCTGATTCGGGGCATAACCAGTAGCATTGGCAAGGATTTAAGGGCTGGTCCAGGTCTTGCCAAATATCCTCCATTTACAGATGAGGAAATAGAGGTCCAGAGAGAGAAAGCATCTTGCTGAAAGCCACACAGCTAGTTAGTGGCATTGCACCTTCTGCCTTACTCAAGGCTCCTGTCACGAGGAGACTCCCCTGGGAGGTCAAAATTGAGGCATTCCCAGTATAGAGGCTCTCTTTCTGGCTGACCCTGGGCAAAGAAAGTGTGTGGTATCTTCTGAAGTGACCGCACTAATGTTCTCGGGCATGCAAACCTGACTTCCCTCTCCAGCCAGGGTTTTGCCCCCGACCGGTGAGAACCTGGCAAACAGTGCGATGGCAGCCTGGCAGAAGTAGGAGCCAGAGCTGGGTTCATCGGTCCTCCTGGAACTGAGCCCAAGTAGCTGGGTTAATCGGTCCTCCTGGAACTGAGCCCAAGTAGCAGCTGAGAGAGTAACAGCTTCATTACCTTCCTAGACAGATCTGAGAGACTCACGGGTGTGCAGGCGTGGGAGCCCACATGCTCACACACACCGGGCACACGTGATGTAAACAGGCATTCAAAGTTGTTGTGATTCACCTTTGATTTTCTGAAGGACAGAAACAAAGTAAATGTAAGGATTAGCCAACCAGGTCATTTAATCAAATTTGTACCCCCACCCCATTTTAATCAGAAGCTTTAAAGAGGATCAAGCTGATGGACTTAGGTTTTTCCTTACCTCCCCTTTTTCACAGCCTAGGTCAAATGTATACAATGGCAGCAGAGGCTGGGGACAGAGGTTGCGATCAGGGCTGATCTACAAAGTACTAGCTGGCTGCTGCTCAGTTGAGATTTAGCTGCAGATTGATTTTACTCAAAGGTCAGGCTCTGATCCTATGGCAGAGAAAGGGATTGCACAAAGACCGAGCCGATGCGGGGAGCCGCTGACCCCTGTGCCGTTTGCCTCCTGCAGGAGAGGACTCACCAGCTGGTTGAGGGTGGGCGCTATGACACAAGGGAAGACTTTACGGTGGTCGTGCAGCCATTCTTCGAGAAAGTGGACATGCCAAAGACCTCGGTAAATAAAGCAAGCGCCGTGGATAAATGGGGGACACAGGTAGTGCCCAGCTGTTCCTGAGCGTTATCTGTGTTACCCGACGGCTCATAACACAGCCCCTCTTATCTGCCCTGCGAGCAGGAGGGGTTGCCTGACAGCTCCTACTTCGCACCTGACTGTTTCCACTTCAGCAAGAAGACCCATGGCCACGCAGCCAGTGCTCTCTGGAACAATATGGTAAGGATTTTCCTCCCTCTGATCAGAAAAAGACTCCAGAAAGCTCAGACTCTGGGCCTGAGAGGCCCAGGTTGTGTGAGTCCCAGCACAGCAATGATAAGAAATCCGTTTCCTTGGTCCCTGCCTGCCTTCCCCAGCCCCGACCCACAGCCTGGCCTCTCCATTCCTGCCGCCTCTTTCTCACTCCCCGTCTTCCTGCTTCTTGGTTTAGCTGACACCTGTCGGCCAGAAGGCAACGCAGCATGATTTTGAACGCAAGATCAACATCACGTGTCCGAACAAGGTAGAGTGGAAAGCACATCCTTGCAGCGGATCCGTCTGAAGCATCTCTTCCAGCCTTTTAAAGTCCCATTAAGGTTTCTCAGTTGATTGCACACCAGGGTCTCATCCTCGCCCCCAGCCCTGTTCACCTACTCACTCATTCCAGACTCCGGTTAACTGTCCCCAGTGCCCCATCTGGTTGGACTGTGATGGAGGCCCTAGAGCGCACCTCCGTCTCTTCGTGTCACAGGGAGCCAGCCCTAGCACACGTCTGGGCTGTGAGCAGCTCTTTCCAGTCGGAAAGATGAACACGGCATCTCCATCCAGCTCTCATTTAGAAGGCCAGAGGGTGGGAAGTCAAGGGCAGGATGGGACAGAAGGACACTCCGTCTCCATGTAGCCACTGTCTCCATGGCACGATGGGAAGAGCAAGGAACTGAGACCTAGAATAATATACGCTAGGACGGGGGTGGGGTGGTCACTGGAAGCTGCAGCTAGGAAAGCAGACGTTAACCAGGAAGGCAAAGCAGATCAAGGCCCCCGTGTTCACTCACATGTGGTTGAAAGATTCGTGGACCTCTGCAGCTGCTCCCTCGCCTCTGTGAGCTCCCCTGTATTCCCAGCGGGGTCCCACTGAGCTGGGCTTGCATGAGGCAGGAGCCCAGGCTGCCGCAGGGTAGGAGTGGCATGGGATGGCAAGGGGGCCCGGGGAATAGGGACACAGGCTTGTATTAGCAAAAAAATGATGCTCTGTCGGGAGGGGGCAGGGATGAGAAAGAGGTGACACAGCCACCCCAGCCAGCTGGGTGGGAGGTGAAAAGAAGACTGTGCTCAGTATTGGGAGCTGCTGGAGGGTTTATTCTCATTGTTCCTGGGGGTTCGGGTTGGGTCAGGGTTGCAGAGAAGGCCCCGGTGTGTCCTGGGAAGGAGCCCCAGGGTCCGCCTGGCAGGGAGGGGCTTGCAGTGTGGATTGGGGAGGCCAAAGGTGTTTAAAGTGTTATGACGAGGTCAGCACCTCTTGAGAGTGGGCGAGCAGAGAGCAAGGCAGGAAGCAAGCCGAATTCACCTCCCTCTTCTCGCAGGACTGGCCGTTTCTGAGCACCTACAAGAACAGCGTGCAGGTATCTGCCTGTTGCTTTCTCTCCTCTCGGCCAATGCAGTGGGCAGCCCCTGAGCTGGGACTGGCCCTGCAGGGTGGGTGACAACGAGGGGGTTCACACGCTTTTATAAAGTCCACCCACCTGGGCCTCAGACTGGGTGGAGGGCAGGTACGCTCCATCAGTAACAGCCCAGAGTGGGCCCAGCCAGTCAAATCACAGCCTCAGCGAAGACGTGGGGAAGGTCCCAGCCTCCCCACAAGCTGCTGTGGAAGCAGGGGAGGGGTGGGTGGCGGGTCATGTTGTTGCTGCGCCGATTCTTGCATTAGTTGGTGGAGGGGTCTGAACTAGGTTAGCAGATCCTGGGAGTGGCTGATGTTCAGAATCACAACCGTCTTCAAATGCCCTTCTGGGCTCCTCCCCGGGGTGGGGGTGGTGGTGGGGGTGGGGGAGACAGGAATCTGTGCTTATTAAAGCTCTCTTCATGTCTGACACTCAGCCGCCCTCTTTGGTCCCTTTCACCCCTGAGACTCATTCTGTGCTCTTAGGACCATGGGAGCCAGCTGCTGTGCGGCGACAGAGCCCCCTCAGCCTCACCGCCCACCTCAGGTGAGCCCCCTGTGAGCACCAGGACCCAGGACCTCTCCGCGCGGACTCAGAACATTCATTGGAATGTCCTGACAAAAATTGTCATATGTAACTCAATGACACAGTCATGGCCAGCACTTGCTTCCTATCTGGGAGGTCGCCTGGGACGAGTTCCTGATGGGTCTCCCTCTGCCCTGTAGAGACGTCTTGCCTAGCAGGCCCCAAGGAGGGAGTTCTGCAGGGCCCCTCTGTATCAGTCCTTAAAGGGGGCCATGTACGCTCCATCCAGGGACCTAGCCCTGTGGTGTGACCTCACCAAGGCCCAGAGACGGGGCGTGGGGTGTCGAGGGAGCCCCAAGAGGGTGCCAGCTCTGCGGATTGTCTTGGGGCTCTGGGCTCTGCCACCACTGCCGCCTGCGGGGCTGCGAAGTTCCCTGGACTCTTTAGAAGGCACTGCGGGGCACAGGAAGGCCTGCCATGATTATTTCTCAGATTCCTGATGGCACTCCAGAACCCAGCTCTAAATGGGCTGTGTATCAGGCCCTGAACCTCATCTTGGATGGTCCAGTGCCCATCTGTCTGTGCATTCAGGTCACAGCTGGTATCCCACGTGACTGCTGGCACTACTGTGGTGGGATCCACTGTGCCTTCCCTCCATTCCTTCCTCCTTCCCTCCCTCCCCCCTCCCTCCCTCCCTCCCTCCCTCCCTCCCTCCCTCCCTCCCTCCCTCCCTCCTTCCTTCCTTCCTTCTTTCCTTCCTTCCTTCCTTCCTTCCTTCCTTCCTTCCTTCCTTCCTTCCTTCCTTCCATTCTCTTTCCTTCTCCCTCTCTCTCAGCACCTCTCCCTCCCCACAGGTCCAGGATTCCTTTATTGTGTCCCTTACGGGGAAAGTCTGTCGTTATATAACCTCTGCCTCTAGGGCACCATGGACACTCAGTCCTGCATGGCCCAAACGCACGTGCGCTGCTGTTTCTGATCTTGCTTAAAGACGCAATAGACAAGCCCAGCCGGTGTGGCTCAGTGGACTGAGTGTCGTCCCATGGACTGAGAGGTCCCGGTTTGATTCCCAGTCAGAGCACATGCCTAAATTTCGGGCTCGATCCCCAGTGGAGTCCCTGCAAGAGGCAGCCAGTCGATGTTTCTCTCTCACGTAGATGTTTCTATCTATCTCTCCCTTCCTCTCTCTAAAAATCAATAAAAACATATTTAAAAAGAAAAGAAGCGCTAGACTCAGCCTGCAGCTTCCTTCCTGCAGACTCAAGTGTGTCCACTTGTCTCTCCAGTGCACGCCCTGAGACCTGCAGATATCCGAGTGGTGGCTGCTCTGGGGGACTCTCTGACTGTAAGGACTTGGGCCCCGGTGGCGTGGGGGTGGCTGAATCAGTTGCAGGTCCCAGTCCTAACTCCAGGGCGTGCACTCCGGAGCCCTGCATTATTCCCCTCTATTCTGGCCTTGTTATTTCAAGAGCGTGGCGATGGTTGGTTCTGTGGCCACTTCCTCACTCAGGTGTGCAAAGGGAAGCCTTTTTCAGATGTGAACTGAATTCTCTCAGATAGTGGAAGTTTTTAACACCTAACAACACCTTTTTAACAATTGCAAAAACGCCATTTTGACTAAACAAATCTTCTACACCTACCTGTGTGGGTGCTCTTTCCCTTCGGATGATGCTTTGCAAGCAGCTCAGACCCTCGCATCTGTTTCCTCTTTGCGTCTGTGCAGAGAGTGGCAGAGACTCCAGAGCTGGGGCTGAAGCTCTGCTCCTAGGTTCTGAGAAACTGGGCGCTTTTACCATCCCAGAGGACCCCTTTCTGAAGCATGAGATTGCCTTACAGAATGTCCAGGAGGGAAGGAAGAGAAATGTAAAGTTGATGAGAAATCTGCCCGCTGCAGCCCACTCAGACCTATGGACTCTTCCTTCATTGCTCATACAGAACTTAGGAGCATGACGCTGGTAGTAATAACGTAACAGTGTCTCACATTTGTAAAGCACTTTAGAGTCTTCCAAACCATTTTTACAGCTCCGATCCCATTTGGTCATCAAAAGAACCCTGTGAGAGGACAAGGCATGTCCTCAGGGCAGTAAAGAGGCAGCTGGGTTCATGCGATGAATGTGTGGGGGACCACCTGCAGACACCCTGCACACCGCAGCCTCCGTTTGCTCTGACTTGCTGATTTTCCTGTGGATTTTGGTATTTTTTCAAAGGCTGGCAATGGAATTGGCTCAAAACCAGACGACCTTTCTGATGTCACCACTCAGTATCGGGGGCTGTCCTACAGGTAATGTTAACCCTTGACCCCCTCCCGTCCCATGTTCACCTCCCGAGATTGGGTGAGGGTTTGTCTCCTGTAAATGCATAAATGCCAAGGAGCAAGGACCAGGTCTGGAAGGGGCTTTCAGAAGAAAAACCTATGTATGTGTAAAATATGACAATGTGGTGAGTGGACAGATCTTTTACTGTTGGTGACCATTTTTTTTTTCTTTTTTTAAATTGTGCAGAAAAAGCAAACCAGGATTCTTATCAGACTCCTGGGTCAGCAAATCCCACATGAAATGCACCCGAAAAGCACCAAATCCCTGAGCCTTCACCTGCCTGTCTGCGTGTATATGTGACGTCTCTGTTTACTGTCTATCTGTGCTCATTCGTGTCGGTCTGTAGTCACCCTCTGCCTTTACATGTATGTATACATCTGTACAAAAACTCCACAGTGCAGCACACTTCAGGAGGAAATAACCAAGACAAAATCACAACCAGCACACGTGGAAAGAGGGGACTGCGTGGGAAGCACAGGCACATGCTTATGCTCATTCGGCGAGTGCTCTGTAGACATGACAGCTGCCCGAGTGCTACAGGAGTGCAGGGGGACGAACCCACCTGGCCTCCCGGAGAAGGGGGGACCCAGCCAGGTCCTGACAGATTCGCAGTTAGGTAGGCGGAGAGGGTGAGGACGGACGTTCAGACACAGAAGTAGGGAAGCGCAGGGTGGCAGAGGAGCCGATGGATGTGGGTATTCTCAAGTTTCTTTCCCAATAAAGTTCCCGTTTATGCATGCTTCACAGTACTGGCCACTAGCTCGGAATTCAGAACACCAGGACACAGGCAGCCACGAGGGGGCAGAGCGCTGATGGGAAGCCGGTGGCCCAAGGACGCGCTGGCCTCCTCCCTTTTCTTCGCTGTGAATTCAAGTGAAATGTTTCTTCCGAGAAAGTGGGAGGGAACACTGGGGAAGACTCGGATTGTGACAGTTCTCTGGTCAACCTTGAGGACGGTCTCAGAGAGAGAGGTTTTCCTGGGTGAGAGGTGTCCTCGCTCAGCCTATAGCCACCCCCAGAGAGGATCCGGGGCGTGGGTGGCGTGAAGACATCACTCCGAGAGCTGAGGGAAATGCCTCCCGGCCCTGATGTCCTAGGTCCACGTACCTCAGCCAGGTGGGTGGTCTCTACCTGGCCACCTCGGATAAAACAGAGCCTCCCCTCCTGCCCTCTCTGCCCCAGATGTCACTGAGGCTGCGAGAAGCAGAAAAGCCAGAGGGAGAGAAAGGAAGCAGAGTTGTTGCAGTCAGGAGAAGTGTGAGGTTGTGGCAGCTGCGTTAGTCTTCGCCAGCAGTGTGGGAAGATGGGACACAGAGGGACCGCCCACGGGCGATGGAGAAGCTGTACCTGGAGGCGCAGCCCGGGTGAGGGCGGTGATCTGCCCAACTTCACAAACAGTTCAGCTGCACAGGTTCTGAGAGTCGGGTACAAACGGCAGTCTTCTGCTGAATGTTTCTCTCTGCAGCGATGGAAACAGCCATTGCCCAGTTCTTCCTGCACGTGAGGTCCAGGGAGGCCTAGTGCTTCCGGCCTTGGTTCTCATCCAGGGCCTCGCATATCCAGTGGCTGCTGTCCCTTTAAACCCTTGGTTTGTTCTAAACGTTTCAAACACCTGCCCCCAGATCCCCATGTGTTAAAGACGGAAGTTCTGGGTCAGAGTCTGAGAGACAGCTTGACACGTGGTAGAATCTAGAGACTGTTTCCCAAAGTGTGTTCCATGGAACATTCGCCCCAGACATGCTCCGGAAGAGGGCAAACTTCTTTGTATTTTGGGGGGAAACGTTACTTACTATGTCCTCCCTCTGGGGAATTCACATGTGTGTTAGCACATTGAAGTCTGAGAATACCTACAGTGAAGAAATTTTTAAAAATTGTATCTGTTTAATCCAGTGTTCCCCTTAACCCCAGAACACTTTCCGTGTCCATATATCTATTAGCATCCCCTGGGACCTGGCCACGTACCAGGCCAGCGGTTTTCAACCGGTGAGCCACAAGAATTTTTAAAACATGCATACTTGATGATTTAGTCAAGGGCCCTGACCTCTTTCCCTTCGATTGTCAAATGGAAAAATGACAACAGCCAACACAGCAATAGCTGTCCAGTGTGAATGAATAAAAGTTATCCCTATTTTTTTTGTTTTTTGGTCAGATTGGCAAGAAATATATTTTTTTGGTGTGCTGCAGAATTTTAGTAATTAGTTTATGTGTGCTCTGAGACGAAAAAGTTTGAAAATTGCTGTACCAGACTAATCTGAGCAAAGCAATTTTCTGAAGTCAATAAAGCATCTAGATTGGCAATACTAGGCAATGAACGATTTCAGGTAAATTAAAAATGCAAGTCGAGCCTCTTCAAGGAAAGTGGAGAGAGTGGACCTCATGGAGTTGGATGGGGGAGAAGTAGACCCAGAATTCTTGGGAGGTGGTGGCTGTGAGCGGGGCACGCAGAAGGAAGTTTGGCTGAGAATACTGCCAAGGCCCCTTGACTCTGAGAATCATCTAGCTTAACAGTGTGGCAGGCCCAGAGCTCTTTAGAACGTTGCCTTTTCTTCTGTTGAAATACATTTTCTTGTTTGGCACTATTCAAAGGTCTAAAATAAAATTTACTTACCAAAAAAAATGCATTTCTTTGTCTTGTTAATTAGGAGTTCAGTCTTGCATTACTGAAAGTCCTTTACCCAATGTTACTGAGCACCTACTCTGTACCTCTCTGCACTGTGGTGACACGGAGGAACAAAGCCCAGCCGTTGCTCATGGTGTAATGAATCTGCAGGTCTCCCGTAGAGTAACTATTTCACGTGGATCTGTTTTCTTTCATGTTTCACATAGTTCTGATCAAAATGAGGACTTAAACTTTTTTGTTCCATATTTATTTGTATAATTCTCTTTTCTCCTGGAAATGTTCACTCTAAAATGGGCTCAGATTTCCGTCGCTTATTGGTCCTGATCAGCCGCAAGGCTTATTTTAGAACAAAGATGCCTTTTACAGTAGAAAGTACTTGACGTGCGTGTTTATGTATGTCTCTGTGTTTATGTTTACATGTTTATTGAAAGAGAAAAGGAAGCAATTAGTTAGAATACAGTGATTAGAGATGGTGTATGATATACAATTTCCTTTCAAGTGTGACATATTCTGATTAAGTGCTTTTAGTCCAAAGAAAGAAGGATCAGAAACAGCTAAAGCAGCACTTTGTGCAGAGTTGGAAAAGACGCAGAAGCTCAAACAAATGCCCAACCACCAGCCAGGTTAGGGTCAGGCATTTTGCGGGGAGGTGGGAGAGAAGTATCTGAATGAAGGTAGAAGGGCAGGGCTTACCTGGCTTCTCTCTCTCCACCAGCAGGGGCTGCTGAGTGGTTTAAGCCCTTGACCACGCTGGTATGAAATAGTCAACTTCATTCCAAGCATTCCTTGAATAAAGAACAGCATGACTTTGATTCATGGCCTGTCCTTTGGAAGCCTCTACTGATGGGCTGGATGTTCTCATAATCTGTAGGCCCAGAGTAATATGCTGGGATTGAGGAGGAAGATGTAGAAGAAAAGTAACAGTAAATATAGTACATTTGAACATTGGACTTTGTTAAAATAGAAATGCTTCTCTCCTTGCTTCCCACATGTATTCACTTTGAATCATGAAAGGAAAGGGAATTTTGAGTGCGTCTTAGGGTTAGATGGAGGGCCAGAAAACTTTATTAGATCAGATGGAATTAGATTGGGCATTGGAAGGCAGTGGGATTGACCTCACCACTAGACAGAGAAGAGTTTATCCATTTTCTAAAGGTTTCCAGCTCAAGCTGGTTTTTTGTTACCTTTATGGGTTTTAGTAGCCTTTAGAAAGTCAGTAAACCCGTGCACCTCAGCTTCCTGCTCTGTAAAATGGGTATAGTGGCATCTACATCATAAACTTGTGGAGAGATGTGAGATACCTAATGAAGAGAGTCGAGTTCCTGGCCGGGCACATAGTATGTTCTCAGTTAAGTGCTCTCCCTCTTGATTTCGTGGAGAAAAGAAACAGTTCTCTTTTGCCTTCAAATCCTGGATTTGGAGGAACCAACCCTTTGAGGAATTCAAATTTTCTCAGAATCCCTCAAACACAGAGAGATGGGTCTGACGCAAGTTTCGGGGGCTGATGGCGTGGGTGCTACAAAAG
The DNA here is from genome assembly GCA_030848825.1 of Tadarida brasiliensis. Lineage (NCBI taxonomy): Eukaryota > Metazoa > Chordata > Mammalia > Chiroptera > Molossidae > Tadarida > Tadarida brasiliensis. The sequence goes on along the minus strand of CM061270.1, from coordinate 61,309,167 downwards.
CAAACCTACGTACTGATTCGATCTCACTGGCTTACTCCCTACAGTTCGGGAGGAGACGGCTCCCTGGAGACCGTGACCACCTTACCGAGTAAGTAACCACCAGGGGCTTGCATTTCTCCGCTCTTTGCTAAGAAAAGAGGAAATGGCATATTCCTTTTGTTGTTGTTACTCTTCACCCGAGGGTATTTTTTCCATTGATTTTTAGAGAGAGTGGAAGGGAGAGTGAGAGAGAGAGAGAAAAAAGCATCCATGTGAGAAAGACACATCGATTGGTTGCCTCCCACGCACACCCTGACCGAGGCTGGGGATCGAACCTACAACACAGGTATGTGCCCTTGACCGGGACTCAAACCCGTAACCCTATGGTGCGTGGGCCGACGCTCACCGCTGACCAACACCAGCCAGGGCAGCTTCCTTTTGACTACCATTGAAATGGGAGGAGAGGTTCGTTGGCCTCTAAATACACCAGGATTCCTGTCTGGGTAGAGGTCACTCTCTGGCCAATGTAAAGGTACTGTGATCAGTTTTAGACGTGTTATTTGGAACTCCATTAACTTGCCTGATCTACAGAAAGGCCCAGGTAGAGAGCCCTCTCCAGAACAACGATGCTATAGCTCCTTTCTCAGCTCTGCCTTCTGCGTTCCTAGTTAACGCCTCTGTTGCTTTAGAGCACCTGGCGCAGAAAATGCTGTGTAACTGAGACACGCACTAAATTCTGAACGGAGATTGGCATGGAGATAATCTGCGAATAAACGAACACGGAATTAATACTTCAGTAAACAACAACAACAAAAGGAAGTGCGAGGAGAGGCCTGTAGACTGGCGGCCTAAGGGGGTAGAGTAAACACTGTATTTGGAGCCCAGAGACCTGGGCTCAAGCCCTGGCCCTTCTGTGTGCCTGTCATCAAAGATCTGAGCCTCGGTTTCTTCGACTGGCCCAGAACGTGAGGAGACAATCAAATGAGAGAGAGAGGATTCTCTGCACAATTCTCTGTGAATTGTGAGAGGAGGGAAAAGGCGGAGAGGCTCCTACTGCCTTGGGCCACCCTGTCATCTGGACATGTCATCGAGGCCACAGTCCTGCTGGGCACACACTCCGCCTGCCTCTCCCCAGGCTGCATGAGGGTGGTAACAGCCCACTGTGGAAACATTAGACCACAGGAGATCCCTGGCTTTCTGTCCCAAGCCTCTGTGTCCCATTCACCTCTCCTCTTCCAGATATCCTTCGGAAGTTTAACAGATATCTCACCGGCTATGCACTGGGCACCGGCAACGCCAGTGACACAAATGCGTTCCTCAATCAGGCTGTTCCCGGAGCAAAGACTGAGTATGCACTTGGGAAGGGGGCCCTGTGGGAGGCATTCCCCTTTAAGACTGTGATACTGCCCTCCGTGTGCAAAGGGGACATGTATCCATTTGCAGCAGTGATCTGGAAGGCACTCAGCCCCTCCCCTCCCTGGCTGCCCTGTGAGCAAGCTAGAGAGGCGGGAGCTTGGACAGGACCGTGCCCCTAAAGGCTGATCCCTGACCTTACTTTCATGTACAGCATGGTCTGATCATTCAGCCAACTGACCAGCCTCATCCAGTTCTTGAAACTTACCATGGCATGATGGTGCTCGAGAGACTCACTCTCGCCAGAGCCTTACCAACGGCAATTCCCCAAAAAGATCAGGGCCAAACAAACGGACAGGCAAGCCAGAACCTCCTTCCTCAGAGGCTCCTGGGGCAGTAAATCAGGTCGCGTCACTAGCCCGCCGCAGAGCTAGCTGGAAGAGACAGCTAGAGCAGAAGTGCTCCACCTCCCAGGCCCACCTCCCAAGGAGGGCCCTCGTCCTGCCCCTAGAGGTCCCAGCAGCCTGGGTTCCCTTGTTTCAGCCCAGTTGTCTGAGCCTCTGTCACACTGTCATCTTCTCACTCAGGCCCACACCCTTCTGGTTGGCGGGCACAGCCCCCAGACCTGTTCACTCAGCCTGGGTAACAGAAATAGCTAGGGACAGATGGACCCACCATCGGGCCCCAGGAGATCACCGTGCTGTGGGTCCATCCCACCCAGACCTGTCACAGGGCCCGTGAACTAGTGGGGAGCTCAGGACGCCTGAGGTCCGGTCCTTCTGTGAATTATAAACCTGTGTACAAAGTACAGTGTATATTTATTCTCCATCTCTTTCTGAAAGAACATTTAGATAAGTTTATTTTAAAAAATAATAACAATTAACATATACTTAAGAGAAAATCTCAGCCACTGGGGAAAGAGAGGGAGCGACTCTGTCAATATGAGCATTTTGATAGTTACCGTGCCTGGGCTTCACCCTCTCAGCTTCCCGCAGCCAGGCCGGAGAGAGGAAGAGGCTACGACTTCCACAGGTCTCACGTCAGGAGCTAAACCAGTCTTCCAAAGGGGACGCGTGGTTCCTAGCATGGTCTCCTAAATGACACTCTGCACGTGTGGTCCTAGGAAGGAGATTACGAAGAACAAATATAATTGGCGGAACCTGTAACTACAGCTTTAGGAACAATTCACAGTTGGCTTTTCAAAGGGTTGTGTGTGGTAATAACTCCAGAACAGACAAGGAGTGCCTCGTCCCTGAGCCTCGGGGTCCTGCAGCTCAGCAGTGGGGATAGTGGCATGGAAACCTCCAGTACAGGCCCTTTAGGAGGAAAATTCCAGGACTGATTCCCTCCCCTTTTCAGGGAACTCACAGGCCAAGTCCAGACTCTGGTGCAGAGGATGAAAGATGATCACGTGAGTCAGATTTATCACTGAGATGAAACACTGATTTTCTAACCCACAAAAGTCCCCACATGGATTGGTCTGCTATGAAAACAGTGAGCCACCCGTCACTAGGGGCATTCAAGCAGCAGTAGGGTAGCCCTTGGTGGAAACCGTCTGAAGGAGATTGTGTCAATGGGGAAAGGTTTGCTGCTGATCACAATGACCTTGAAACTCCTTTCTGATGCTGATTCTGTGGTCTATAAATAAACCCCTAAAATTATTTCAGTTCTGATTCTATTATTTCAAGTGGGCAAGGAAGTCTTAGAGCTGTTTGTGTGTGTGTGTGTGTGTGTGTGTTTGTTGAAAATCATCAAGCATTTTCCTCCCTCTGTGTAGAGAGTAAATTTCCAAGAGGACTGGAAGGTCATCACAGTGCTGATTGGAAGCAGTGACTTGTGTGACTACTGCACAGATTCGGTAACGGGGGTCGGGGTGGGGGAGGCCTCTCATTGCTCCTGACTTTGACCTGTAGGCTTTGGAGATCCTCTTTGAGAACAGTCCCTAGACTCAACCCCAGGACTGTACAGCTACACCTGTGTGTGTGTGCACACACACACTTCTTACCCCATGACCCTCAGGTTTCTGGCTTCACCTCCATGTCCCAGGTGGTGTGAGGTAGCAGGTGGCAGATCAATGGTGCTTCTACTCTCCTCTCTTACATTTCCTGAGACTGCAGAAAGAAAGGCTGCAAACCCCAAGCAGTTAGAAGGAAGGCTCTACTTTCTGCTCCTGAACTACAGCTCTGGCCGAAGGTTCCAGCCTTCTGCGGGCTTCTCTTTGATAACAGCCAGTGGTCAACTGCTCATCTCAGATTCTGACATGATGAGCTGGTGACAGTTCAAGTCCCTGGGGCTGGAGCCAGCGGGGGGTCTGCATCTGCCCGGAGGCCCTTTCTTCTCAACCAGCTCCTCCTCTCCCTCCTGTCTCTTCCCAGAATCTCTATTCTGCAGCCAACTTTTTTGACCATCTCCGCAATGCCTTGGACATCCTGCATAGAGAGGTGGGTGTAACAGCCCAAGCACGGTGGGGCAAAGGCAGATGGGGGAAAGAAGGTGAGGGCTCCTTCCCTTTCTAGAGGTTGGGGTCTACCCACAGGCAAGCCTCATCATATTTGGAACCAGCCCAGAAGGCTCTGAGGCCTGAAGAGGGGAAGGCAGTGAGTGCATTAATAGCCTGGTTCCCCCTAGTACCTGGGACATTACCTGGTGGCAGCAGCTGGGTGGCTCCCAGGCTGGGACTGCACTCTGGGCCACCCCGTGTGTCCAGAGCAAGCCCTTTTCTGGTCCAGTGCCCAGCAATGGGCTCTGTCCCCACCCCTGGCATAGGCAGACACTCCTATACTCTGACCACCAGGTGGTCCTCTGGGTGGCTGAGTCCTGGGGTCTGCTCAGCAGAGTTAGTCCAGGTTGGGCTAGAGAGACATGATCAAGGGCTGCCGTCCTGGCAAACAGGGTATCTGTCCCACTAAACTGAAAGATAACAGAGTTGGGTTCACTGACTGATAGCTGAACGGAGTTGCACTCCGAATGGCAGAATGGGTCTGCCATTCTGTCCCATTCCAGGAGGTGCCATTCGCACTGAGCCCATGCGGGCACACAGCCTGCAGGATCCTAGGTGGTAGCCTGGTGTGGATGCCCCCCCAGAACCGCACTCAGAGATGTCTGAGCTGGAGTTCTGTGGGGACCCTAGAGCCTGTTCCCACTTCTCAGGGCCCTAAAGCCGCTGGAGGGAGGGACCCCGGGAGCCCCTCTCTCACCCTCGGCCTTGCCCTCAGGTGCCCAGAGCCCTGGTCAACCTTGTGGACTTCATGAGCCCCAGTGTTATGCGGCAGGTGTACCTGGGAAACCCAGACAAGTGCCCAGTGCAGCAGGCCAGGTAGGCAGGTGTGACTGTCCTGTGGAGGAGCGTTCACCCCTGGGCGGGCTCATGCAGCGGTCACTCCTCGGCGTCTTTGTGACTTGGTCTGTCCATGTGCCCAAGTCTGAAAAGGGGGCCTTGTGCCAGGACCACCCCCTTCTGGGAGCTTGGAGCCATGCCCCACTCCTTTCCCAACCTCAGGGTGTCAGCAGGAAGCTCTGTGATGTGGGGGAGCCCAGAGGGAGAGGCCAGGGCTGGGCAAAGCTGGTGCTTGAGAGATGGCACGGCCTAGCCTGTGCAGGGACAGCACGGCTGGTCACACTGGAGCAGAGGCGAGGAAATGACCTGCTAGTCACCTTCAGCAGAAGAGGATTAGGGAGGGAACTTCCAATCGGGAGGTTTTGTTTCTTAAGCGGGAATAAGGTGTGTGAATGTGTATTTTATTATTCTTCATATCCTATATGCACGTTTATTTAACACACACTTTCACAGAACTGACTGTGGACCAGGGACAGTCCTGAGTGCTTTAGAGATCATTTCTCTCTCTCTTCTTTTTTTTTTTTTTTGGATCCCCACTTAAGGATATTTTTCCCACTGATTTTTAGAGAGAGTGGGAGGGAAGGGGGAGGAGAGAGAGAGTAAGAAAGAAAGAGAAAGGAGAGAGAGGGAAACATTGATGTGAGAGAAGCACATCGATCGGTGGCCTCATGCACGTACCAGGGGTCAAACCTGCAACCCAGGTACGTGCCCTTGACCAGGAATTGAACCTGAGACCCTCCAATGCGCTCGCCAATGCTCTAACCGCAGAGCAACACTGGCCAGGGTGATAATATCTCTTTTTACAGTAAGTTTATTTTATAGGCATGAAATAATTCATAACAAAATAAAGGATACAGTGGGCACTAGTGCCAACTAAGGAGGTGTCTGAGGGCGTGAGCCTTGGAGGCCCCGAATACCAACTCCAACACTAGAGGGTGCATTTTTATTTTATTTTAAAATATTAAACATTGCACCCTGGCCGGTTTGTCTCAGTGGTTAGAGCATCGGCCTGCAGACCAATGAGTCGCGGGTTTGATTCTGGTCAAGGGCACGTACCTCGGTTGCGGTTCGTCCCCGGCCCTGGTTGGGGTCTTGTGGGAGGCAACCAGTCGATGTGTCTCTCTCACATCAATGTTTCTCTCTCTCCCTCTCTCCCTTTCTCTCCCTCTCACTCTATCTGAACAAAAATGGAAAAATATCCTCGGGTGAGGATTAAAAAGAAGAAAACATATATATATATATATATATATATATATAATTAAACATTGCATTTTCATTGCCTAAATTCATTTGTTCAGCATAATTTACTTTGGGCCCAGCACCTGCAGTCCACTACTTGTACTCTGTTAGTATGAGAGGGTGCTCATCCATGCCCCCTTAGGAACCCATCCAGCCCCCGTGTCAGGCTGAAGCCTGCCCCTGAGTGCGTGCGTCAGAGCCTCAGGCCCACGTGCCCCTACACCCGGGCTCCAGTGAGCTGCCCCGTGCAGCAGAGCCAGCCCCCGGGCAGAGCGTGGGCTCCGGGTCCTCCTGCCTCCCTCTCTCTGTGCAGCGTTCTGTGCAACTGTGTCCTGACCCCTCGGGAGAGCTCTCTAGAACTGGCCAGACTGGAAGCCATCACCAGAGCCTACCAGGTGAGACCAAGAAGGGCACTATTTGGTGTGCTGTGCCCCCCTCAATGAGCACACCAGCCCGGAGATCCCTAGGGGAGACACACAGGAGAGGGAAGAGCTGTTCAGGTTTGAGGGGGGACCTCAACATCGAGGCCCCTTCCTCTGTCCCACCTGGCTGAGGTGTCTCAGGCACCCAGTTGGAGTCATTCTAAAGGAATCTAGGTGGGCCCTGGCCGGTTTGGCTCAGCGGTTAGAGCGTCGGCCTGCAGTCCGGAGAGACCCGGGTTCGGTTCCCACTAAGGGCACGTACCTCGGTTGCAGTTTGTCCCCGGCCCTGGTTGGTCGTGTGGGTGGCAGCCACTCGATGTGGCCCTTTCACGTCGATGTTTCTCTCTCTCTCTCTCTCTCTCTCTCTCTCTCTCTTCCTCGATGTTTCTCTCTCTCTCTCTCTCTCTCTCTCTTCCTCTCTCTCCCCCCTACTCTGTCTGAACAAAAAATGAAAAAAAAAAAAAATGTCCTCGGGTGAGGATAAATAAATAAATAAATAAATAAATAAATAAAGGAATCTAGGTGGCAAAGCCCCCATGGCCCAGCTGCCCATGGTGGCTTAACCCCAACGCTTGGCCTGAGAAGGACAATAGCATTGGATGCCCCATGGGACCCCCTTTCCCAGGGGGCCCAGCTGCGCCCTCTCACCTCCTCAACAGGTAGGGAGGCTATAGGTCCCCAGCCTGGGGCTCTTTGGAGACTCCTCCCAGGTTTTTATTCCTATGGGACTGCCAGCCTGGCCCTTCAGAGCTTGCAGTTCACTTAAAAGCAAAACAAAAAGATGACCCAACCTGTTTCCAGTTCTCTGGAAAGAGCTTTGCAATCAAGTATTTGCCTGCTCAAGGGAAGTGCTGAGTCAGCACCCACCCCCATTTCCCAGGGGGATGGGGACTCTGCCACCACTCCCATCCCTGCCCCAGTGGGCTGGGGCCATCTAGGGCCTGTGCTGAAGGCACCATGGGTGTGTCCCCAGAGCAGCATGCGCGAGCTGGTGGAGTCAGGCCGCTACGACACGAGGGAGGACTTCTCCGTGGTGCTGCAGCCCTTCTTCCACAGCATCCAGCTCCCCACCCTGGAGGTAGGTCCCTGCCCTCCCTGACGGGGCTTCCGGAGGGAAGAGGACATTCAAGGCAGAAATGTCACATGCTTCCAGGAGAGTGCACATACAGTGGGAAAGACACAGGCAGCCCTCCAGGTGCGGTCTGGCGGGTGCAGCCTCCTTGAACAGCTGAGCTGCATCCTCAGAGGCGGCCTGATGTGGCAAAGCAGCCTCCATTTTATTGAGCATCTACTATGTGCCAGGCACTGTGCCTGCCATACATAAAATCTTCACAACTACCTTTTGAGGTGAGTTTTCTCATCCCCATATAGTGGAGGCTCGGAGATGTGAAGTGGCCTTCCTAAAATCGTATAGAAAATACGGGACAAAGAGGCAAGATTTGAATATTCACTTTCTGCCCCATACACAGACACTGTAGTCATAAAGGAGGTTCCGGGTATCCAGTTTCCACTCCTGGCTTGCTTTGTGCCTAACACTCCCACTCCGAGCAGAAGAGCTCTGTGAGTGGACCGGGGTGGGCACTTGGTTCTGTCCACCTAGGCCTCCATCCTAAGGTCCTCACCTAACTGGAGGGAGCTGTGGGCACCCCTGAGTGCCTCAGAAGGAGGAGGGTGACATGCTGCCCTGGTATCGGCTTTGCCAGGCCTGCCCCACCCACGCACCAATGTGCCTAAAAACAAATATGGCACTTTTTTATTAAATAGAGAAATTGAGGGGCAGAAGGAAGATGGGGTCTTGGGGTCACCCAAGGCTGTTGATCTGTGGGATTGCTCTGATCTCCCTCTTGAGGTGAGCAGACCCTGTAGAAGCCCAATGGCTTGGAGCACCCCAGGGGAGGAGGGTGTTAGGGGGCCAATCCCAGGGGTCAGGCCAATCAGCCGTGGCCCCCTCTCCACCCTCTGTGCCAACAGATCTTAAGGAAGTCTATTTCTCTCCTCCAGGATGGGCGCCTGGATATGTCTTTCTTCGCCCCAGACTGCATCCACCCAAGTCAGAAATTCCACTCCCAGCTCTCCAGGGCCCTTTGGGCCAATATGGTAAAATAAGTGGGGTGCCCCTGGTTCTCTGAGGTTCTAGTCTAGAACAAAGCACCAGCCCCTACAGAATGGAGCATGTTCTCGGTCCCCCTCTGCCAGCAAGGCACAGAGGAGCAGTGGCCGGCACATCTGTAGTCATTTGTAGGACTGAAAATGCAGGGTCCTTAAGGTCCCAGATTAACCACACCCTCTCCCCTGTGCTTTAAGTCTGATGAGGAACTCTCCATGATGCAAAGCATAGCCCTCACATATAGTCAGCCTTTTCTACGTGCCAGGCACTGTGCTGGGCAGGTTAGGCCATGTTACCTCATTAAAGCTTCTCAACGGCCCTGCTGTATTGTGAGGAAGCCGAATCCTAGAGAAGCTAAGAGACTCGCCCAGTATCCCACAGCTGGCGACTGGCAGAGCCAGGAGTGGAAGCCACGGCTCCTGAAATCGAGGTCGGAGCTTTCCCACGGCAGGATGCTGCCCAGGGATGCTCACTTCCGTGGAAACGGTACACCTGTGTCTCTCTTCTCTTCCCCCATCAGCTTGAACCACTAGGAAGGAAGACAGACACCCTGGACCTGACGGCAGATATACCCCTGTCCTGCCCCACTCAGGTAATAAGGGAGGACCTGCTCTACTCCTCTCCAGGAACCCAGGACTCTGACCTCGCCCTTCCCCCTTCGAGCTCCTCCACAGCTCCTCCTGGCCCATCTTGCCCCTCAAACGGGAAGCAGATGGACTTTGGAGGATGGAAGGAAGTCAATGAGAGTGGAAAGGGGAGAAGCAGGTGGGATGGGAGGCCTGGGCCCAAGCAGAGGTTGAGGACCAGGGTGAGAAAGGTAGATCCTTGAGCAGGAGAACCAGGAAGCCAGAAAGATGACAAGAAGGCTTGTTTCAGCAGCGGCACGTGGGCAGATGGGAAAGTCAGCCTGCAGGTGGAGGCCTAGCACGAAGCCAGCGGGTCAGAAGCTGTGGTTAGTGGTGGGGGAGCCGAACTGGGAGTTTCCAACGGGGATAGCTAGGGTCAGAGAGGACGGCCCGGGAGCTGTGTGGAGGAGGGCAAATCGGAGTGGCCTTGGTGAGAACTTGAGTGAGGACTCGGCTCCTTTTAAGGAGGAAAATGTAAGTGGTTGTTCAACTTGATTTCAGGCCTAAGGGTGGGGGCAGGTTCATATTCCCACTGCCTTCGGCTCCCTCTTCTAGGCCCTGTCTCATGACTTTTTAACCAAATAAGGCCAAGGCTTGAGCGCCCTGAGCAGCAATAAAAGCAGAAGGACTTGACCCAATGTGGGACGCTGGGTTTCCCTCCTGGCTTGGCTGCGTCACTGGCTCCCACCCTCCAGGCTGAGCAGGAAATGGCCCTGCAGCTCCCGGGGTATCCGTCAGGGCTCCAGAGAGGGTGGCAGCCCTTCCGGGACCCAGGCACCCAGTCTGCAGCCCAGGCCTGGCCTGTTGCCATCAGCCTCATCAGGAGAACAAGAGTGGTGAGGAGAAGGGATGTGGAAGTGAGGGCAGTGGCCGCAGAGCGCTCAGTTGCTGGGTCTGGTGCTTGGAGCGAAGGAGGTAGTCCAGTGATGTATCAGCCAGTGCACCATGGATGCCTCCACTCAGGTCAGATGCTGGCCAAAGGCTGGGGCGAAGGCCCGGAGGACCCTACTGTGCCAGGTGTAAATGGTTTAATTGCTAAATTCTGAGCGTGGCCAAGGAGTCCCAGGGGAGGAGCCAGGCAACCTCTGTCGTAGGGCATTTGGGGACTCAGAGCAGAGGCTGTAAACCATACTGGAGGTAAGTGTTTCAATATCTTTATCACCCATATGGCCGTACTGAGCATCACCCATGGAAAACCGTCTCCAATCTGCCCATTCGGCCTTCCAGTAAATAGTGAAAGTAATAACCCATTCCAGGGAGCCATCATTGCTCTTCCTCCCCGCCAGCATTTGTTAAGTACCAGGTTGGAACCTAGGTACTGGCCCTGTCACCATGGGCCTCAAGGTGACCTATGCCACTCTCTGCCCCAGACCAGGTAAGAAGCCCCAACAGGGTGCCGCTCCACCAACACTCAAGCCACAGTGGGCTCAGCTCCTCCTCCTGGACTGAGCCTGACTGAGCCATTGGTGAGCAGAGGAGAGCAAATCCAGCCTCCTGGACCCATAGAAGCCCAGTCTGAAAGAAGTGGTTGCCAGGCAACCCCAGAGCCCATTCCCAAAGGCTCCATCTGTCGGTTAGCCCAATTCTACCACACCAGGCAATGTCGCATTCTGTGTTCCTCAGGCCCATCTGCTCCCTCCCGTGTGCCTTGGAGCTATATAAAGTCCACCAGCTTCTCAGTGTGAGCTGACAGGGGCCAGGTAGCACATATTTTAGTGCTAGCTGTGTCTAAACATGGAGGCAACAGGCAGGACCCAGTGGGGAGGAGGAGCCGAGATGGATGCGAGCACCGGGGAGCTTTCTCAGCCTCCTCCCTGCTCCTCTCCTGCCCAGCAAGTGCGTTCTGCCCGGCCAGGTCGGCACTTAACACTCTGGATTTCTGATGGACTTTCAGGTTGGACAAATGCTTTCACAGCCAAATTTTGAGTAGCCTCTCTGTGGACTGTGACTATTGTCCCCTTCCTGCCTTCATCACCTCTCTGCCCACTCCTTCCCTAACCCAGGGCAGCTGGCGGTGGCTCTTCAAGCTTTGAAGAAAGCAGCTGAAAGACCAGCACGGTCCCTTTTAAGCTCTGATTCATCATGCTCTCTCTAAGCATTTGACGAAGTTAACCCTCTCCTCATGAGTTTCCTGGATGTGAAAGCACCTCCCTGTTCTGCTTTTCTAGTTGCTGCCCCTTCTTGTCTCTTTTTTCACAATTTTTATTTACTGATTTTTTTTTAGAGAGAGAGAGAGAGAGCTAGGAAGAGAGAAAGAGAGAGAGACAGAGCTGGAGACAATAGTTGTTCCACTTATTTACGCATTCATTGGCTGATTCCTGTACGTGCCTTCACCAGAGATCAAACCTGCAACCTTGGCATTTCAGGACGACGCTCTAACCAGCTGAGCTACCCACCCGGCCAGGGCTCTTGTCTCTTTTAACAACCCTCCTTTCTTCTTCCAGCCTCGAAAATGAGGGCATTCTCCAACTGCATGTCTCAGCCCGCCATCCCCTCACTCTGAGATTTGTCTACTTCCAGGGTTTTCTGTTAAATTTCTTTATACGAGACTCTCCAATCTGTGTCTTCATTTATTTCTTTCCCAAATTCCACCTTTGTATTTCTAACCCTTAAGAGCTCTTTTCCCCTTGGATGCCCTATATGGTGTAAGCTTACTCAGATGGCTGCTTACAGGAGTGGTCAGGGTATCGACAAAGCAGAAGAACCGAAGAGAGATGCAAAGAGAGACAGAGAGACAGAGAGGCAGAGAGAGGGAGAAACCGAAATAACTTCCAGTGATAGTACATCCAGTCTTTTATTTTGGGAAAAGCAGAGGTTTGTTGGGTTCCATTATATGTATCGTTTAGTGGTGTTTCTATTTTGAATTATGGGGGACACTGTTATCTTCAGCATGCTTTGGACTTCTGAATCTCCTAATCCTGCCCTGACTTCACCATCACCTCAAACCCAACAAACTTGCATTCAAAAAATAATTTTTAAGTATGGAGTGTTAAAATAGGAACTAAATATCTGTCTTCCCAAACTCTATGATCCTTAGGCCTTTCCTACTTCCGTCACTATTATTGTGGTCTCCACCAGCCAATAGGCATGGAACCTCCAGCAGGAACCCTGTGCCATGGGACTCTTCCCAGTGCCCCTGCTGCCCATTCCTACCCCCACCCCAGCCCATTCAGCTCCTTAGCACTTTGTATGTTAAAGGTTACCTGATCCTACCTTCCCATCATAAAACAGCAGAGAATTATGTAACCTTCGGATCTCAGCGGGAGGGCCTTGGAGTTCTGTTGACGTAATTCTCGTAGACTAAGTGAACTATCCCACCACATCCCTCCCAAGGCATCACCACAGCCTCTGCTTAAACGACTGTCCTCTCAGGGCAGAGCTTCTCCCGCTGCCAAGAGGCTACCCATCAACAGGTTGTGACATTAGCCTAGGAGGTCGTGAACCAGCACGTATGGAATAGAATCAGAAGCATGGCCTGTTATGTCCTCCTCCCCTATCACCACCGCCACCTTCCCTGAGTCTTCTCCTCAGTTCCCTGAACCATTTCTCACAGACAAGCCTTCCAAACCCTGTCTCATGTAATAGGTATGTCTCCTTGGAACACGGTCCCCCCAGGTGGGTGCCCAGACCTGCCTGTACACCCTGGTTTGTTCTGAACGGCACAGAACAGAAAACAAGCCACCACTCCTTCACTGTGGAACTTTAAACCTAGTGACACAGCCAAGATGAACATGACCTTTTCCCGAAGCCTCTGACTCACGCTGCCGACTCACATCAGGTGGCTGTCCCGGCTCTGCCCCCACCCCCAGGCAGGTGACACCATCTCTGCACAGACTTCCTTGTGCTGGTGTTTAAAGGGCTTCACCTTCTACTCACTAGTGTTGCAAATAGAGCCTAAGAGAGCCAGTCAGACTAAATCACGGAACCCCTCCTCCGCCCGATCCCTCCACTCGAGGCCTTTAAACCACTCTGACTCATGCCCACACCGTGTGGCCTGTGGCCAATAAAACAAGCCCTAGGCCACCCAGGCTACCTGTCTGCCACTGCCCTGGACCTGTTCTTCTTCTTGGTCTGGCCTCACTCCCTGTGGAATTCCAGTGTCTCCTTGACCTCTGACCTCTTTGACTCAGTCTCCTCTCTTTGGCCCTTCCCCCAACCATTGGATCATATGACCAGCTAGACTCTCCACTTTGACTTGCAGCCTTTCCAGAAGGGCGGGGCACATCTCTGCCCCCGGTTTGTTCCTGTGCTGGCCACTCTGGGACTAGCTCCGGCCCCAGACCCTAGGCCCAGCCAGGGCTCCCTTGAAGTGGAGGAAGAAGAGTAATTAGCATCCCAGCCCGCACTGAGTCCAGTCTTTGAGGACCACACATCCCTAGACCTTACGTCTGTTGCTCACCAAGCACTGCACTTACGGCCACACTGTTCTTTGACACTTCACTGCCACCTCATCGCTTTCCACACTCTCTGCCTGCCTGGGTTTAAGTCTCTGTATCATCCCTTCACCCTAGCACTCGGAGCACTGCTCTGGACACATGGGGCCTCAACATCGGTGGGCCAGTTTGTACAGAATACGCCCAGATTGCCCTCATGTGATGTGAATGCGTGGGGGGTGCCAAATAACATTGGCTGGAGACAGCCTGGTTCGTCATGTGACACGCCATTGTAAGGCCCTCTAGTCCTTGCACTGTTGCAGACAGTCCTGGGCCACTTCCCGCCCAGGGCCCTGAGTGCGCCTCCAGCCTTGTGTCAGCTGGGAACGCTGAGACTCAGAAGGCAGGAGGAGGCGTGCGGCGCCCGGGAGCCCGGGTCTGTGCAGGGCCTGGGAGTCCCTCTCCTCCTCTTCCTCTCTGTCTAACCACACCGAGCCTGACGCCCGTGCGAGGAATGCTCGGGAAGGCTTGCCAAGTCAGGTCAGGACCTGTTCTCACTTACTACTTGCTCTCTACCTGGATCAGGCCCCTTCCTCACTCTGGGCCTCAGTTGCTGCTCATCTGTAAAATGGGGGTTTTGGGGGGCTGCAGACTCAGACTGATGCCCAGCAGGAACGTGATGGTGTGAATGGGCTCAGGCATTCAAGAGGAGTGGCAGGGCCAGAACTGAAGAGAGCGTGTTTCTCCTGAGCATTCAGATGCTCTCCCTCCCACTCCTCCTCCTCTGTTAACATCATTCAGGCCAAAATAGAGCAGAACACATCGAAACATCTCCTGGGTGTTTCAACCCCTGGAACTGATCTCCAGTGACCTCTTCTCCAACACTCTGGTTCTTTCTTCTCATTCCCACTTTATCACCAAACTTCAGACCATGGCCCTTCTTCTCCACTGAGAACATCTGGTGGCAGAATGGACAGCCCTGGGCCTTTCAGTGTTTCCTGACCTCAGTCTTATTACTCGTTCTTCACCATCTTTATGTTTTCATTTCCTTGCTTTCCCCTTGTTTCTCCTTTGCCTCCGTTTGTCTTTCTTGATCAATCCATCACTTGCAATGGAATAGGTTTGGATTCTTGACTGGGCTTGTGTGAGAACCAACAGTGAACTAGATAGGTGAGTAGGGAATGAGGATGTTCGTGAGAAAGAGCATGACAAATATATGAAGCCAACCTGAAGGGGGTAAGACATAGTTCGAAGGAGAGGGAAAGAAGATATTGAAAATAAATTGAGCCTTGGCTGGGTGCTCAGTTGGTTGGAGTGTCATCCCATACACAAAAAGGTTGTGGGTTCGATCCCCAGTCAGGGCACATACAGGAGGCAACTGACCAATGTTTCTCTCTCACATCAATGTTTCTCTCGCTTTCCCACTCTTCCTCCCTCTGTAAAATCAATTTTTAAAATTAATAATAAATAAATTTTAAAAATAAAATCAATAAATACATCCTTGGGCGAGGATAAAAAAATAATAAAATAAATTGATAATCGTAACACTTTTTAGACAAGATAAATTGCTATAATGTGACTCTCTTGCCAGAGGAATTACAAAGGAAAGAAAACAGATCATTGTGATGATTAGGGAGATGTTCAGTTGCTAGGGTGAAAACGGAAGCATAGATCCCTGAATAAAACATACACGAACCCTTTTTAGGCCTTTCAGTGTGCATCCCTTGCCAAAGATGATATATAAAACCCTCTAGGGAACGAATAAAATTATGTTTATACAGTTCTTTCTATTTGAGTGCAGAAAAATCACGCTAAGAAAATCTAGAGGACAGGATTATTAGTTCTTATCTTTCCTAAGCAACCTTCCATATTGTCAGTCACCTCTCCTTGTGGTTTCTTTTCTCTCTCAGAGTGAGCCTTTCCTGAGAACCCTCCGGAACAGTAACTACACATACCCCACCAAGCCGGCCATCGAGGTAACTCCTGATGCCTGTCTGCCTCTCTCAGGAACAATCCATTTCCACCTGCCCGTGACTCAGGTTTCTGAGTGTTAGCTTAAGCAGAAATGTACCCTTCTTACATACTGGAAATTGAAATTTAAAAAAAAAAAAGTGGACTGAACCACAAAGTTCCAGGATTGTCCTAACACGTTCTCAAGCGCTTACGTGACATTAGCAACCAACAAGAGGAAGTGCCCACGGATCCGCTTTCTTTGACCTTTGTGTAAACATCTTTTCTGATTAGGCAACTCAGCCTTTCAAAGGATGAAGGGGAGGTAGTAGGTATGATGTGCCATTGACTTCCTGAAAGGTGGAAGCTGAGTAGACAGAATCTCAGTTTCAGGGCTTGGGCCCAACAGGAAGCTGATGCATATCTAGGTGGGTCCCCAAGGCTGGTTTGGTTCAAGTCAATCATACTGGCTCTGAGGAACCCCAGAGGATTCAGGGCCCATGGCTTTAAGGGCTGCTTCTCCAAAGCTGGCCTGGAGGATCCTGGACCACACCAGCCATTGCAGGACAGGCCTGGTCCAGATCAGGTCTGTCAGCCACCAGGACAGGGGCTCAACCACCAGTTTCAGTGGAGCACCTATGTCCAGTCTGGTGTCAGAGTTGGAGGGAATTCAGAGATGGCCTTGGCCTTGGGGAGTTAGAGGTCATTCCATACTGAGCACCTGCTATGTTCTGGCACTGTTCCAGGGAGATAGAGCAGAAGGCCAGACAGACGGGTCCTATCCCTCACAGAGCTTACAGTCTATTAAAGGAGGCACTCAATAAATAGCCAAGCACAATCGTTTCAGACAGTGATGATAGCTCTGAGAAAAGCGATACGAGAAAGCATGGTGGGGCAAGGGAGGAGTGGCAAGCTCTGATGAGCTGAGCAGGCCAGGCCTCTCTGAGGAGGAGAGATTTGAGCTGGGACATGCATGGTGAAAAGACACCAGCTATCTGGAGAGCCAGAGTCCCAGGCACTACCAGGGAACACAAAGGTTCAGAAGTGGGGTTGAGTTGGGTGTATTTGAGGAAGAGAAAGAAGGTCAGAGTGGCCGTGAGCATGTGAATGAGGTAGAGTAGGGTGATGAGATCCAGGAGTTTTTGAGGGCCAGATCATCCAGAATCTGAATCCCTAAGTAGGAAGGTTGGATTTTAGGTGGAGAGATGTGGGAAGCCATTGAAGGTTCTAGGAGAAGGTGACATAATCTGGCTCACCTTTTAAAAAGATCTCCCTGACTAGTGCGGAAAATGGACTGGGGAGCAGCAGGAGTAAATTGAGGAAGCTTTTTATAAGCTAGCTGAAGTGTTGAGACTAACCTATCAGAAATTATTGAAGACCTGTTAGAGCCTAAGTTCTGGGGTCCCAGCCATCACAGCTTCATGGCTCAGGTAATGCCAACCATCCAGCCTCTTGGGATTCTTTCAGGCCCACTTCAGCCCAGCAGAGGCTCATCTCAGGCAAACCATAGACCAAAACTCATTATAATTGGAATGGCAGCTGTGTCTTGCCAATTGGACGTTTATTTAACATTTATTTACTGGATGCCTAAATTAAGCAGGCATTATGCTAAGCATTGGGTATATATGGTGAGCCAAGTGGGCCTGGGCCTGCCCTCTGGGATCTTACAGTCTTATGTGTCTCTGCTTCTGCTCCAAAAGAGTGAGAAACCCAGGCCCAGAAGGTGTGCTTTTTTAAATACCTTGCTGTTTTAGCCACAGACAAGTGACATCAACATTACCTGGAAACTTGTTAGAAATGCAGAGTCCTGGGCACCATCCCAGGCCAGATGAGTCAGAATCCACATTTAACAGGACACCCGAGGTATTCGGGCATACTGCAGTGTGTGGTTCTCCCCTGTGACAGACAAGCAGTTCACATTCCAGCCTGTGTCTGTTCATCTGCGTGGCACCTGCTTGTCTCGGGCTTGCCAGCTAGCTGAGATAGTTCTAAAGTACTCACGGTTATAAAACTTTTTTTTAATTGCATTTTCCCTGATATGTGTCATCAGCACAAGCACATTCTTGACTTCAGTAGAACATCTACACAGAAGAAGGGATCCATCAGTGTGATGAATTGAGCAATTCCTTGGAATAAACTAAATTACATCAAATTAAGCAAATAATCGTTAAAAGAAGTTTCAT
Organism: Tadarida brasiliensis; assembly: GCA_030848825.1. Taxonomy (NCBI): domain Eukaryota; kingdom Metazoa; phylum Chordata; class Mammalia; order Chiroptera; family Molossidae; genus Tadarida; species Tadarida brasiliensis. The sequence goes on along the minus strand of CM061270.1, from coordinate 61,291,598 downwards.
TCAGCCAACTAGTCAGCACCTGTTTGTGGAGCCCTACTGTGTGCTCAGCACTGGGCTTGTCCCTCGGGCCATCTTGGGGATATGCAGGTGTTTGGAAGCCTGGGGAAGAGATTCTATTTCTTCCCCAGCTTGCTGGTACTGGTCATTTCCCTGCCTTCTGCTTCCCACCCCATCCCTTCCTCCAGCACCTGGAAAAGGTGCTTTGTATTTTGTTTTATTTTTTAATTTTTGAGAGAGGAAGGGAGAGAGAAACATCGATTTGTTGTTCCACTTATTTACGCATTCATTGGTTGCTTCTTGTATGTGCCCTGACTGGGATCGAACCTACAACCTTGGCATATCAGGACCACATTCGAACCAACTGAGCTACACGGGCAGGGCAGCAAGGTGCTCTGTATTTTTTTTTTTTTTTCCTCACCCGAGGACATTTTTTCATTTTTTTTTGTTCAGATAGAGTGGGAGGGAGAGAGAGGAAGAGAGAGAGAGAGAGAAACATCGACGTGAAAGGGACACATCGAGTGGCTGCCACCCGCATGACCAACCAGGGCCGGGGACAAACTGCAACCGAAGTACATGCCCTTTAGCGGGAACCGAACCCAGGTCTCTCTGGACCGCAGGCCGACGCTCTAACCGCTGAGCCAAACCGGCCAGGGCTGTATTTTTAGAGATGAAGGAATTTGACTAAAGGTATCCAGGTTATAAGCATTAATTTTTACACATACAAGGAACTGGTTGGTTATTAAGTTTAATATCCAAAAACATATACACATGTACAGAAAAAATATGCAGAAAACAGGAACTATGCAATTGTAAAAATTTCATGTTCCTTTCCTAAAAAATTCTAACTAATTATTGTTTCAGTTTTGCATTGTAATTAGTGCCCATTAGCTTAATGTTAAACAACACTACCAAAAGCCAGCTGTAATCTCGTGTTAGGTATCCAAGTCTGTGTCCCCTGGGAGACTGCCTGAGCACTGCTTCTCCCCTGCTTCGGCAGGACTGCCAGCTCCATTTAAGAGTGCAGATAGCAGAGATGGGAAAGGCTGTGAGTGCATGTGTGTGCCCACTGTGATGTGTTTTGTGCATAGGGATAGGCAGACACCCGTTTTCTCCTCTCTCGTTTCCCTCGCAGTCCATCTACAACTAACAGGTCTTACCCTCACACGGTCCCCCACAGTGACATAGTTCCAGCCTCCACCGAAAGTGACTTAGCTAGTTCTTGGGCTGCAGCTAACTTCCTCACACAATGAGTGCTGGGCGTTGTGTCTTTCCTCCTGTTGATTTAGAACTGGGGCAGTGACTTCCTGTGTATGCAGTGGGCTCCTTCCAACAGCGTTCCCACCTCGGGTGAGTGAAACGTCATTCCCCACTTCAGTGAAGGGCCTTGCGAAGTGTCCAGGTGGGGGGAGACCCTACAAACACATCTTGGAGCCTTGAGCAGGCCTGGCGGATGCCCGTGCAATGCAGACCTCGATCTGGTGCCACCCACAAATAGTTGGCTTGCAACCCCTGCTGGGCTCCCAGGCCTCCCCACAGACCCCACTTCTCATGTCCACTTAGTCCCAGTGGCAGTCCCTCAGGCCTCCCTGCCGTGTGAGGTAGGGACAGTCAGGGATTGGGGTCCTCCCTGCCTATGTTCATGCCCCCCGCCACTGGAACTTTCCTGGGCCACTCCAGTGTGAAGCTGGCTCCTCTCAGGATGGACAGTAGCCATCAAGGCCATTACCCTCAGCACCTTGTTTGCTTTCAATGGATGTAAGAGGCCAAGTTGCTAAAGCCCTAGGCTGGAAATTAGTATAAGGGGGACCTGCGGGACTACAGCAGAATCTCAGACTTCTAATCAAGTTCACTTTAAAAGAAAGACCTCCCCCGACCATCCATCTTTCTGCCTGTCTGTCCTAGTTCATGAGCTCCGACCAGCAGACATCAAAGTGGTGGCCGCCCTGGGTGACTCGCTAACTGTGAGTACGGAACTGCTCCCGGCATGGCACCAGCCGGGCCCTGTGCAGAATCACCTCTTCCTCTGCACTGGCTCTGCATTTAGTGGACACTAGTGAGAACCTACCTGTGCCAGGCGCAGAAACACAGCCAGGCAGCCAGGAGACATCACCAGGCACTCTAGAATGCCCGCCCTCTGCCTTTTCATAGTCCCGCTCAAACACCACCTCCACCCCCAGGCAGAAGCCGTCTGCCCCCTGCCCCACCGTCCCCAAGCATTTCATCTGTGTGCTGTGGTGCTCATTCAAGTCTGCCTGCCTTGGTCAGGAAACTCACCTCCATCTACCTGACTCACAGAGTGGTGGGTCTTACCCACACGCTGCCCAGCAGCCCCCTCACCCCACTTAAAGATGCATTCTTCGGGGGCAGTGGGAGCCCAACTCCTGCACGTAGCCCAGTTTCATTAAGTGACTCACACTAGCCAACTATTTAGCTACTGCTGTGTGCAAGACTCTGCTAGCAATTCTGAGGGGACAGAAGTATGAGACATAGTCACAGCCCTCGAGAAATCTGTTCAACTGGGAAAACGAGAAGCTTACACAGGAGGAGCTACGTAATCAGGTAGATGACATCCAGGACTGTTAAAATCAGGAACTCATTTCTGTAAACACAAACGACTTCCCCATAGTGTGTGAATGTTTGCATTTTGGTATGAACGTGGAGAAAGCTATGGAAGGGTACACACCAGGCGCGTCACCGTTGGTTAGCTTTCGTGGTGTGTATGTGTGGGTCAGGGGCCAGGAGGGGATGGGGCAGGATTATGAAGGTGTGATAGATTATTCATTCTTCAAAAATCTTTGTATCATTTCACTAGTTGTGGTGAATATGTGTTATTTTTATAAGTTTCGAAGAGGTATTTCTCTCTCTTTTTGGAGAGAAATAGGGCATTCCGAGAAAGCTTTATAGAGGAGATGAAAACTGCCAAAGGTCTTAGAGAAGGAATTCGACTCCGGTCCAAGGCCCTCATGGGTCAGACCAATCTGCTTAGACCTGGCGGTTGTGTGGGTAAGAGACGCACTGGAAGGTCAGAGTTGAGGGGAAGTGCTCAGAAGAGCAGGCGGACAGCTGGTGAGAGGGAACAGATCCGGGGACTATGGGGTCAGGTGGGGGGTCAGAGTGTTGTCCCTGGTGAGAAAATGACAGTCTCCCCTCAGACTACGGCAAAGCGAACAAAAGGAAAGAGATGGGAGCTGGAAAGGTTGGGAAGGAGGAATCTTGGTTGTTCCAGGACTTGTTACTGTTGTATGTGGAGGACTGGGGCGTCAGGACAACTCAGAGAGCAAATGGCCTGGAGAAAAGCTGACAAAGGGAAACCGGGCCCGGCTGCTGCACGAGGGCGCAGGGGCCTCTCCCGGTGCCCGCAGCCTGCAGCTGAGCCCAGCCCAGGTCTGCAGCCTCTCTCTCTTCCTGTCATAGACCGCGGTGGGAGCCCGCCCAGGCAACTCCAGTGAGCTGCTCATGTCCTGGCGGGGACTCTCCTGGAGGTGAGGCTGTTCTCCACGTATTTTCCATTGACGACACTCCCCCAGAGGGGCACAAGTGGTGTTGCCCTGTCAGCCCCCCAGAGCAGAGGCCAGGTTCCGTGGCCCGGTGCTGAGATGCACGGAGCGGCCCTGGTGCCCATGTTAGTCCTAAGGGGGATGGGAATCCCATACCAAGGGCAGAGTCTCTGGTTCTAACGCAGAAATCTGAGGACATGTGGAGCAACAGGTCAGGGGGATTTGAACAAGTGTGTTTCTCTTCCCCAGCATTGGAGGTGACGGGGTCCTGGAGACTCACACCACGCTGCCCAGTAAGTAGCAATACGAAGATGCACCATCACTGTGGCCTCAACAGCCCCTCACTGAGGCCAGGGCCTACCCACTCAGCAGCAGCAGAGGTTATCTGCAAGGAGGGATGTCAGCCAGCCCCGAAAAGACCCCAAACTGGCCTGCCCCCCAAACACTGCACATCCATCTCCCCCTCACCTGTGCTGTCTGCTTTCTCCCTCTTAAAAGACATTCTCAAGAAGTTCAATCCTCAAGTCCTTGGGTTCTCCACCGGGACAGAGAAGGAGACGGCAGGACTGAATGTAGCTGTGGAAGGGGCCAGAGCTCGGTGAGTGGACGTGGGGCCAGGAAGGGAGAGAGGAGGGCAGCTGGGAGATCACGGTGGGAAATGGGAGGAGGAGAGGACGGTGGCTCTGGGAGCCGGGCCCCAGACACTGAGGACACTGAGGCTTAGCAAGTTTCCTAAATGGTCCAAGCTTATCAGGGAAGGTTATCAGAGGAGCCAGGATCAGACCAGGCTGCCTCAGGGCCTTTGTTTTGCCCACTGTGCGGTGACTGCCTCTCAGGACAGCAGGAGGCACGCCGCCCCTCCTGAGCTGCTGACCCGCTGACCCAGCTCCCTGCCCAGCAGAGGTTCAGGTCAGACATTCAGGGCACTTCTCAGGGACTCAGGGACTCAGTGCGTGACCCCATGGATGCCACCCTTCCTCTCCCCGCTCGCCTCCATCCTCCAGTGCTTGGTTCCGAACAAGCTGTTATGTTGACGTTAAGGAGTTAGGTGTTCACCTCCCAAATGGCATGGTAGTTGTTTGTTTTCACTCAGATTTCTGTTGTTGACAATAATTCAGATAATTAAAGTGGAAATGCCTGACAGAGTTCATTGATTTTCTGCACCGAACGTGCTGGGTATTTGCTTTGCAGCAGGATTGCTGGGCTCAGATCACCAAGGAAACGACACTGTCTTGACTCATTCTGTTTACAGGGAGCGTTCCTTTCAGACTGGTGAGGAGGGCCCCACGCTCGGTCGGAGTCTCTGAGCCACAGGAAGCCATGTCAGTTCCTCAACGTCATAAGCAGGAACAACTAATTTGTCTACAAAAAACTCGGCTTCCTGGGGTCCTAATGTCAACATCTCACTGCTGTTATGACTATTATAGTAATTATTATCATCATCATCACCATCATCATCATCATAGTTTCATTATTATTCTCCAACCCAGGCTTCATTAACCAGGAGGCGATCCTCATCTGCTGACAGCTGAGCTCCTTGCTCGCTTCACTTCTCTTTCCGCCTTTTCTCTGTCAGGCTTGCTCAGTGTCTCCGCTGGAACAAATCGCTGGCGGGAGCAGCCCAGCCAGCAGCTTCTTGTCAGTTCTCTGGTGTCCCCTGTTAGGGGGAAGGAGAGTAAGCCATTGACTTAATAAGCAAGGTTGGAGAATTGTTCTGTGTCTCCTTTATCTGCCTGTGTTTCATACGGTGTAGATGAGGGTCTGTTCCCCTGAACAGGAAGATTAATGCTGAAGCAGAGCAACAAAGATCACAGGGTCTGGGGTCAGACCGTCTGTCCAGATCTCAGCTCCCAGCCTTGCTACCTCAGTGACCTTGGGCAAGTCACTTAGCATCTCTGAGTCTTCGTTTTATCATCTATTAATAGGGATAGTAATAGTACCCACTTCTCAGGGCTGGCATAAGATGAAGTGAGATGATAATGCATGGAAAGCCCTTCGTACAGTCTATAGTACATAGGCAAAAAAGTTTGTCACGATTAGGATAGGTGGTTTCAAAGTTGTATTAAACGTCTAACTTCCCTTCAATCAATCAACAAGCAAGAATTCATTGAACACCTGCTAAAGGCTGAGCCCCAAGGTGGTTACTAAAAGATACAAAAGAGTCCGAAAGGTGAACTCCCTGCCTACAAAGAGCTTGCTGTCTAGTTAAGGAGACTAAACAAACAAGTAACTTGGGGGGAACCATTGCGGATGGCAACATTGCAGACTGAAATGATTTCGCCCTTTGGAGTGCAACCAAGAGAACAGAAAAGTGTGGTGTGAGGACTAGGCAGTTCCAGTACAGATGCAGACCCAGAAGGGACCCCAGAAATCATCTAGCCCAACTTCGTCATTTAAAAGGCGAGAAACTCAGCCCTAGCAGGATTTATTCACTTGGGTGAGCTCATCCAGCAAGTTCATAGCAGAGCTGAAAGGAGAGCCCTGGTCCCATAACTCCAAGAGCAGGGCTCTGCACGGGATACAAAAGGAAATGGAGGAGGTGTGGGAAAATGAGCTCAGAGGGAAGGCTCACCGGGGAGGCGGGACTTGCTCTGAGCCTGAAGAACATGGCTGGGATGAGAGGAGGAGGTAGGCGTTCCTGACTTCCCCTAGTGCTCATGTGGGTTTATCACCCATGAATCCCCCGGTCACATCTTGAACCTATTGAAAGGTCATAGGTACTTCTGTGATTACCTTTAACCAGGGCAGGCTTTCTTTACAGCTTTCTGAGATACCCATCAATAGCAACAGTGTATGGGTGTGCTCCTGGATGTGTAAATGAGAAACCAGGGCAGGGAAGGTGTCGTGGGTGCTTGGCCACGTGCCCAGCTCATTGTGGCATGCAGAGATTTTAAATAACCATCCTGTACCAGCAACTGCGTCTATGACTTCTTCCAAGGAAGCCTGTATTGGCTGTATCTCTTGGTGGCATAACTTCTCATATACATATCTTTAAAAAAAAAAAAGGTTTAATTGACACGCAATACGCTGTCATTAAAAGCCTGCAGTTTGATAAGTTTTATACATGCATCTGCCTATGAAACCATCACTGCAATCACGATAAGCACATCCATCACTCCCAGAACTTTCCCTGTGCCCCTTTGTGATCTTCCCTCTTGCCCCTTCCTGCCCTACCCGACTCCAGGCAACCACTGACCCGCTTTCTGTCTCTATAGATTAGTCTTAATTATCTAGAATCATGGACTATGTACTCCTTTCTTGCCTAACCTCTTCCACACAGCAAAATTATTTCAAGATGCATCCGTGTTGTTGTATATATCGCTAGCCCGTTCGTCTTTCTTGCTGGTAGCATTCCATTGACATACAGGTCTCTTACCCAGAAGCGTTCCTTTCCTTGTTCATGGCAGACACGCGGGAGAACTAACCCTGGTTGATTTTTTCTCCTCCGTCCTGTTTTGTCGGGAGGGGGGAAAGTGAGGAGATGGAGAATGGTGTGGAAATCCAAAGTAATTACAGAGAAGGAAAACAAAAGGATTAAAGGAACAGAGTGGGACTTAGAAGGAAAGGTTAAAGGAGTCGTAAAGCCTGTGAGGGAGAAAGCTGAGGGGTAATTTAGGGCTGTGACTTTTTTCAAATACACAGAAGGTTATTTTTAAAACAGGCAGCTGGATAAGAAGTGCACAGACTTATCTTGCAATGAACGAGCTGGATGAAATATAAGGGAACCTCCCTGATGGGAAGGCTGAGCAGATGCCACCCCAAGTGGCCCACGAGGACAGGCCTACAGAAAGAGGCAGGGGGGTGCAGACTGGCCCCCGGCAGGGTCTGGATCCAGGTGACTCCTAGGTCCATGGCAGGTGTCGCATTATTACTCGGTTGAGATTTCTTGAGAATCACGGCTTTCAATACATTCTGAAGGAATAAACTTAATATGACTTTAGTCTTCCCGAAACACATCCTTGCCAGGCCAAACACCTACAGCTTGAGCTCTTGCTCCTGAGCCAGCTCTAACGATCCCTTCTCTTCTCCTGCCTAGGGACATGCCAGCCCAGGCCCGGGACCTGGTGGAGCGGATGAAAAATAGCCCTGTGAGTACAGGGCCCCCAGGTCTCCAGCTGGGGTGGATACATTGCAGCTATGCCCTAGTGCAGCTCCCGCTCCGGGCTTGTCTGTAAAAGGGACCAAACGAGCCACAGGAAGCAGGCCTTGCCACAAAGACACCCTGTTTGTCCCCCATGGCACCCCCACCCCTAGGGCCAGCAGCAGAAGGGAGAGATGGAGCAGAGAATTGGAGATCGATGGCCTTGGCCTCTGGCAGCTTCCCACTTTACCCAGAATTGGCTTCGCAGAGCCCTATTATGTAAATGCTGGGTTCTAAAAATAGGCTTCTCATTCCAGTCCTTCCTCCTCCCCCTCACCCGGACCCTCTCAACCTTCTCACTAGTACTTTTGTGTTTTTTTTTAATGCTCTGTGTTTATGCCTTGGAATTCAGCTCCTGGCAAGACTCCTATTATGGTGGTGGCTGTATGGAAAGCAGGCTCCTTGGAGGGCTCCCAGCCCCCCTCCCCTCACCTCTCAGTCCACGCATGGCTTCCCCTCCAGTCCCTTCCATGGTCTGCTCCCTGGTCCCGCACCTGCAGAGCTCTCCCAAGAGGCAGCTCTGGGGTTTTGCTTCCAGCTGCATCTTTTGCCGTCGGCTTCTTTGAAGGCCTTTAGATCACATTTTCAGTGTGTGTTAATACGCTCAACTCCACGTTGGACTAGGCTTTCTGAAGAGGATTTCAAAGGGAAAATAGCTCCTGCTCTGTGTGTGCAGACACACACGTGCGCACACACACACACACGCACATGTGCACACACACGCACACACACACACACACACATGCACTTTGAGGCGCTCCCTGCTCTAGCACCCAGTGTCCATGGCGAGGGTGAGGCATCTTCTTTCCACTGTGATAGAGAGACAGTGAGAAACACGTTGGGGGCTGTCTGGCCTGGGAAGCACCACCTGAATGTACCCCCAACCAAGCCCTAAACCTCGGATCTCCATGCCCTCAGGAAATCAACCTGGAGAAAGACTGGAAGCTGATCACACTCTTCATTGGGAGCAACGACCTGTGTCATTACTGCGAGAACCCGGTAGGCCCCTGCCCAGCCCATTGGGACCTGCCAGGGGAATTGCTGACCAGTGGCATTATCCATGCCCAGGCCCTGAGCTCCTTCAGGGGGGTCACACTGCCTGCTCTCCCAGGCACCCGAGTCGGCCCAGGCAGCCCCTGGCCCATACCTGCCCCGTGAGGCCTGGCATTTCCCACTGCTGAAACCCTTCGGAGACCAGCTTCATTGGTTTCCTGATTCCAGAGGGTCTAGAAGCACCCACACTTCAGGCACTGCCGATGGGGTGGCCTCTCTAATGCACACATACTGTTTTCTGGTACCCAGTGGGCAGCTAGCAAGGCTCACCCCACACCAGCTTGCAGTCTCTGCCCTGTTTGTTGGTGCTTTTATGTGTGTAGAGGGAGCTGGAAAATGTTAGAGATGGGTTGGCTACAACTGAACCAGCCCTGAGAGGATGGCTTGCTGCACTCCAGAGACATCACGGGTTAACCAGCCTCGGCCAGCCAGCCTGGGAACCCAGCCTCTTCCTAACGTGGTTTCCGTGGGGACACATCCAGACTTACAAACTTTGGAAAGTTGTAACTTTTGGAATACATCTTGTTCTAAGTTGAAAACGTCCTGTATTTTATTTGGCCGGAAAAAGACAGCTGCCATTACTCAGAGGTCGTGGTAGGATGTTTGACAGTCCTAGGCGGGGGGAGAAGGCATTTATCATTCCTTGTGGCCCAGAGAGACAGCCACCGAAGGCTTGATGAGAACTCCTCCCCCCGCACAAGGGTTCCCTCTTCCGGGCCGCTCCTCTCTGCTCTCTGCCTCACTGCACGGATTCTGGAGGCAGAAATGACACAGCCCACGGGGATCAATGTCATTGCATCTTGGACTTGATGGGGTCCAGGAAGCCAGAAGTGACGCCAGAGCCACCTGTGGACACTTGGTACAGGAAAGTGCCTCCACTAGCCACAGAATGCCTGCCCCTGTGTAAGCAGGATTATACCTGAGAGCATTTTTATGGAAAGGACCTGACCACCACCATCAGGATTAACTTGGAGGGGCTGATTCAGTCTCCAGTCGGAAGATGGGTCAGAGGAGGAGACCCTCCAGCTGAGTCATGAGAGACAGTAGGAGTTAGGTGGGGGCAGTGGGGCCAGCATGGCCATCGGGGCACCGCCATGGTTGAAGGTGACAGTTGGGACTGGAGGAGTGAGGCCAGCCAGGGTCTGCCTGTGGGTTTGAGACACCAGGGAGCAAGGTGAGGTGGGGATGGTTTATGGTGTCTACTAGGGGTCTGGAGGTGACTTCTGACAAGTGACTGTGTTCACCAGCAACAAGGGCTGGGCTCCTCAGCCTATCCAGTGCCATCAAAGCCCCTCTGTACCCACTCTGCCACTATCCCAGGACTCCAGGGCCCTTCTATGCTGGGAACAGACACTCTCCTCCTCTGAGTAAAACCCAGTGGCTGAGGAGAAGCCCTTCTTTCTTCACAGGAGGCCCACTCAGCCGGGGAATATGTTCGGCACATCCAACAGGCCCTGGACATCCTCTACAAGGAGGTAGGAAGGAGCCGCGGCGCGCTCCTGGGTCCCATTGCCTGCCGGTGGCCTGCCTGCCGGCTGGCTCATTAGGCTGCTCCCAGGGTGCAGCGAGGCCAGCTGTGTTCCGGGCGACGCAGGCCGAGCAGAGCCCCACCGTGAGCAGGCACCAGGACGGGATGGGAGGAAGGAGGCAGTTGCCGTGCTCCTCCTCGGGGAAATTCCAGCTGGATCAGACTGTATTGTTGGTGGCAAAGAGCCTGTCTGTGGAGCCAGCTGGCCTTGTCTGCAGCCAGGTGCTGTGGCTTACTAGCAATGTGACTATGGGCAAGTGTCTCGGTTTCTCAATATAGAGAGTGGGGCCGATAAAGAAGATTCAGTGAGATTAATACAAGTCATGTTCCCTCTCTGGGCCTCAATTTCTTTATTGGTAAAATAGGGGAGGGGGGAAGTTGGCTTGTAGATGATCCCTTAGGCTCATTCCAGCAGTAATCAGTGCTCAGCACCCCCCACACACACACACACACACACACACCTGCCTGGGGACTGATGAAGCCCACCGCTCTGCTTCCACAGCTTCCAAGGGCTTTCGTCAATGTGGTGGAGGTCATGGAGCTAACCAACCTGCACCAGGTCCAAGGCGGGAAATGTGACAGGCCCCTGGCCGCTCAGTAAGTACACGGCCACGGTCCCAGGGTGAGGGCACCTGGGGAAAGCAGGGCTCACAAATGCCAACGATGAGACCGTTGTAGTCTGCAGAGCAGACAGGCCTATCTAGAGGAAGACTAGCCAGGCACTTGGGAAATCCTTTGGAGAGGCCTCTCCATTACTGAATGCCTCTTTTATGCAAGTCATTTCTCAGGACCCCAGTTTGCTCTTCTGCAAAGTGAGACAGACCGAATGATCATTAGAGCTTCCTGACCTTGTCGGCGATTCCGAACTGCAACCCCAGCGAGTGGTTCTGGTTTGGGAGACAACAGAGGGCAGTGAGCTCTCCCTGGCCTCAGATCCTGGCTCTGCCATTTGGGAACTGTGGGGCCTTGCCCAAACCACCTAACCCTCACTGCACCTTTTACTTCTCGCCTGTAAAATCTCCTTGCAAAGTAGATGGGAGGTCTGGAGGAAATGCATGTAAAGTACTTGGCCCCCTTGGGGCAGGCTCTCAGGAAATAGTGGGTTTTATAATGTCCTTGATATGACCATCCTTGAAAGCCAGTGCAAGACGATAATTTCTATTGGAGGCTAGAATGTATTTTAAGCTCAGCTGCGACCCTGGCAGGAAGTTGCCATCTTCTGAGACCAGAGTGTCTCCCAGAGTTTTGTCATGGAGGGGAGAAGATTCTGTAGGGGGTTGAGGGGTGCTATCTGGGATAAAATGGATTTTCTGGGAAGATGACAAGCTAGCTCCCATTCTTGATAGGAACCTAGTCCCCCCGGGTGGAGCAGCCTGTGGCTGGGGGTAGGACAGGCTCCTCCAGCATCTGCTGGTCTTACATTGCACCTTGTCAAGGTACCGCACGCTGATTGACTCACCCTAGCTTCTCAGGAGACTCCCCACTCTGGAGCCCTGAGGGAGAGTCCCAAACAGCTGCAGGTAGAGAAGGGAGGCCTTGAGAACACGAAGGAGCAAGACTGGGCCATCATGACAGTCTCCCCCCAACTCCAGCCCCCTCCCTGGTCATTCCCTGGGCAAACCCCAGAAGCCACAAGGTTGGAATGGAGCAGTCAGGTGGCATAGGGAATGGGCAGCCTGTCCACACAGAGACCCAGGCATTGGGTGCCAACTCTTCTACCTTCTCTCTCAATAAGTACCTGCTGGACCTCGTGACCTCGAGGTTCGGTTCTGTGACCTGGGTCCACGAGTCAGCAAGGCTATGTTATAGAGGCACCTGTGTGTCATCACCTTCGCATGTGAGGCAGCGTGAGGTCCAGGCCCCTGTGGATAACAGCTCTCTCTGGTGGGGGTCAGCCTCCCTGGGGCCCAGAGCCAGGCTGCCCCCAGGGAGCTTCTCCACAGGATTCCTTGCTTTACAGGAGCAACTGCACTTGCTTCAGACACTCCCAGGAGAACTCCCTAAAGATGCAAGAACTGAAGAAAGTGAACTGGAACTTTCAGGTACATCTGCACCCCTCCTCTTCCTGCCCTAGACGAGGGGCACTTTACTCCAGCGCGAGGATCCCCAAGCCATGTGTTCAGCAGGGCTGCTCCCTAAAGGCAGATCACAGCCCCTGAAAGATTTGTCCAGGTGAATTGAACACCAAGGTTGGGGAGGGCAGGGGAATGAGAAATCTCAGAAGGGAACCTGAGAGAACTGCCACCTCCGAGCCTGGGTCAGCCTTGAGCAGGTGAACAGCACTGGGCTCCCAGAGCAGGTGCCAGGTGATGGCTGCCATGCCCCACCCAGAGGGGGAGGGGAATGTTCACTGCCTGTTGGTCCTTCTCCCTTCTTAAGAGTAGAAGGCTTAGCCCCACCCCAGTAGTGTCCCCTCCCTTGACATGCCCGTGCCCACTCTGAGCCTTTCTGCAACATCTCCATCTCACACAGAGGGCTTCTCGTGGTTTTTCACATTTGTCTCATTTTCCCTGTTGGATTATAAACTCCTTAAGAATTAGCACATCTAGTCTTTCTCTTTTAGAGTCCATATTTTGGCACTTAAATCCAAAGACTATGGACATTCATCCCCCCACATTTACGAGCATTTGGGGGAGCTGGCATTGAAATGCTCCCCATTTGAGCTGGATCTGAACTGGGGCCTATGTTCTAACTCACCTCTTCATGCAGTGAGAATGGGGGGGGGGCGCTTTGGCCCAAGCAGTCTGGTCAGCAGCTCAGACCCCGCCTTACAGGGACTTTGGAGTAGAATTGGGTGGTGCTCCTGCGTGCACCCTGGAGTAGCCCCTTTAAGAAACCTTTGTCTAGAGTGGGTTGGCCTCCATCATGACCAGCCCAAGGCAGCAGGACTGGAACCTGTCCATCCTTGCAAGGAGGGTTGAGCAGCCTCTCTCCTAACCACAGAGTGGCGTGTCCAGGTTCTCCTACTGGCAGCAGTACCTGCAGCGTGAGGACTTCACGGTGGTTGTGCAGCCTTTCTTCCAAAACACCCTTGTCCCCCTGAACGCGGTGAGCTGCGGGCCTTTCCGGGAGGCGCGTGTGTAGGGGCTGTATCTTAGAGGGTGTATTTTCTCCTCTAAGTGGGCTTTGTTTTACCCTCTCTCTCCAAGAGGGCTCCCAAGAAGTTGCCTTTTCTGCTTCCCCTTCACCCTTTTTTAGAGGAAAGTTAGAACCTAGATGCACTTGGGAAGAAAAGGAGGAAAAAAAATCCACATTGACCGAGCTCCTGAGGCCTGGCCCTGCTATTTGCTGGACTGGGATAGAATGGAAATCTTCCTAAAACTGTTATTCTTTTCCAGTTATTTGGGCAGGGATGCTGAAGGAAAAGGAGGGACTGTGGTTGGCTATGATGCATGCCTGTTTAAAAAATAAAAATTCAAAAACGGGGGAGTTTCTCCATCAATATCTGAGCCAGCTGTCAGCAGAGATGAAAGGAGAAATGCCAGGCCACCTGCTAGGCGGGTGGGGGGCAGGGAGCGGTGCCCTTGTCCCAGGAAGATAATCCCCTCGCCTTTGGTCACAGAGAGGAGGAGCTGACCTTACCTTCTTCTCCGAAGACTGTTTCCACTTCTCAGAACGCGGTCATGCCGAGATGGCCATTGCGCTCTGGAACAACATGGTGAGTGCCTGAGGGCCCAGTGGGCTGTCAGAGGCAACCCCAGGACGTTGACAACAACGCCTGCTGGCTGACTTCGTGCCTTCCTCCCCAAACTCAAGGGCGGGACATCTCATTTGTCCTCACAGACTTGATTCTTTCGGTATTGCCCCAGTACTGTGGGTGGATAGCTTTGTAATCAGATAGACTGGAAGAAAATAACATCTTCAACCCCTTACCGTGTGACCTGGGACAAATGATCTCTCTCTGGTCATCTGTATCAACATCTGTAAAAACAATGAAAATGACACAGATCTCAGAAATTTGAGGTAATGTGTGAACAACACCCAGCACAATAATTAACATTCAACAAATGTCAGCCCCATCACTCCAGTCTCAGCACATTCCCAACTATTATTTCTTTAAACTGCTAAAAGAAAACAGCCACCCAGCCTGTTTTCCCCGGCTGCCACCTATTCTCATCCTCTCTTAAGGTGGTCAGGGGGACCTAATGCACTCATCCTCTCTTAAGGTGGTCAGGGGGACTTTATGCACTCACCCTCTCTTAAGGTGGTCAGAGGGACTTTATGCAATGAACCTACAGCCAAGGGCCACAGGAACCCCTGGCCTTACCTCTGCCCTCTATGGCTGGCTACTCACTGCTGAACAATCAGCTACATGTGCACAGAGCAATGAAATGCCTTTCCAATCCACTGGCTTCTTTTGATCTAGTCGCAGTGGATAACCCAGTCCCCACCCCACGTGCATGTTCCCTCGTTTCTCCCATGGTGACTGAACAGTCTGCACCCCCGTGCCTTTTACTTCTGTTTAGGCCCGCAGTGTCCCTGCCAACCACCATTGTGCAAATATTCCCACACCTGTCAACTCAGCCCATAGGCCTAGTATCTTACTCAGCTGACTCACTGTATTGACTCTCTTCTCCTTAGCACAGCATGTAAGCAGGTTTTATCCTTGGCCTACTTCAGTGCAGACTCAGCCTTCCTCTACTTCTGTTTTCCTTCTGTTGGCATCATATGCTGCCCACTCCTACATCTTTCATCATCCTCTCAGCCCAGGACTCGGCATTTCAATCAAAACATCTTAAAGTTCCCTCCCACCCAACCTCCACACAGTAATTTTGTAATCCAGGTTTGTACAGTCTAAACAAAAATCTACAAAAGAAATAAATTAGCGCTGGCCGGTTTGGCTCAGTGGTAAAGCGTCGGCCCATGGACCAATGAGTCGAGGGTTCGACTCGGGTCAAGGGCACGGACCTCAGTTGCGGTTCATCCCTGGCCAGGGTCGTGTGGGAGGCAACCATTCGATGTGCCCCTTTCACATCGATGTTTCTCTCTCTCTCCCTCCCACTCTGTCTGAAGATAAATAGGAAAAAAAATATCTTCGGGTGAGGATTAAAAAAAAGAAGAAAAAGAAAAGAAATAAATTAAAGTCCAGTAGTTGCCCCTCTGTGGCTGGTCATGTGACTTCATTCCTTTGAAACCCCCCTCCCCCCGAAAATGGGTATCTATTCACGATCCTGTTTATCCCCTGAGATCTCAGGGGGATCATTCCAAGACGGGTCCAGAACACTAGGCCCTTAGCCTTTCCCTCCCAGCCTTTCCATCAGGGAATGATCTTTCTACCTGGTGCCATTCTGAGCTGCTTCCTGTAAGGAGTCTCCTGGGGCTTGGTGACTCAGAGTGACAGTGCCCACTGGTCTCTTTCTGAGTGAATTAAGGATGTAGCTCTGGCCCCCTCTTCTAAAGCCACTCGGTAGTGCTCCCCCATTAGCCCAGGTGAGAGGCTTTGATACGTAAAGGCATGTGGGAGGGGTTTGGATCTGAAAACAAAAGGTGCACACTGCCGCAGAGCCATGTTTTTATAAATACGAGCTCCAAGCCTGCCTGTGCCTCCCCACCCATCATTGTCCCGGCCATACTCTGAATTTTAAAAACAACAACAAAAACAAAGTAAAACTGAACTATAGTCATCTAAGACTATCTTATCCTGTGCTATATAATTGGGGGAAGTAATTATAGAGTGCAGTGTCTTCATTCAAAGCCATCTCAGATATAGAGCTATTGCATCATGCCAACCTTTCAGAGTATTTTCTTACTAGAACTTCACCCCTAGAGTGACATAAAATAAATAGTAGGCTCTCAGAGGTCATCTCGCCAGAATGCTCTATAACTACATCACGGAGACGTGAAGCCGTCTGCCCAGGATCATGCAACCAGTCGGTGGCACCGCAAGGGTTGGAACCCAGGTCTAATGGCCTCATGTTCTGGACACGGCCCCACCTGGCCTTCCCGCTCCCAACCAGATAAGCACATATGTAACCGGTGAATTCATGTCTCATACTTAGAGTCCTATGACATAGTGTCTGCAGACTTTGGCTGATGTTCCCAGGGTACCCTACTGTGGCAGCAAACACACTTTATGCTTCTTCCAGAGACTTGCAAAGCTAGAAATATTAGCAGTGTCAGGAAATGTTTTTCTCTTCCTTTTTATTCTTTTGTCTTCTTATAAAGTTTTTCCTCCTTTTTCTCTGATGCCTAGTCCTCCACCGCTGGCTGCTCCCTCCTGTCGAAATCCCACTCTCAGCTACTGTTTGCATCTCCCCAGGTGCTGGGTGACAGCCAGCCTCCTGATGGGTGTCCCTGTCTCCAGGCTTACAGCCCCTACAATAGCCACTCTCAGCTCTGGCTATAGAGTAGAATCATCTGGAGACTTTTAAAAACAATGTATGCCTACAACCACTTTGAACATATGGATTCCCTGTGACCCAACAATTCCACTCCTGGGTATATTCCCATCAGAAAGGAACACACGGGCTCGCCACACGATGCGTACAGACTTTCCACAGCAGCACTATTCCCAATCCCCAGTGTCCACCAGCAGGAGAATGGGGAAACAAGCTGTGGAAGGCCAGTGTGACTACAGGGAAGTGAGCAGGGTCAGAGAGGTGAGCAGGGCCGGTCCTTGGATGGCTCAAGCTGTATGAGCCAGTCTACCTTCTGGCTGTTGAGTGGCGATGGACTAGAAGGAAGCAAGAATGGAACTGGAAAGGCCATTAGGAGGCTGCTGGAGTCCAGGTGGAGGGGAAGGTGGCCGGGACCAGGATGATGGCATGGAGGAGGAGAGAGTGGTCAGATCTGGGATATGTTTTAGACTGATTGATGGATGAGGTAAAAGAGGAATAAAGGATGACTCCTCAGTTTGGAGTTGAGGAAACTGGGGCGATGGTTGAGGTGGTAGAGAGAAGTAGGCTTGGGAGGGAAAAGTCCAAGTTCTATGTTGGACGTGGTAAGTTAGAGATGCCTTCCAGATACCCACCTGGTGTTATCAGGTAAGCTGTTAACTGTGTGAGTCTGGAGGTCAGCGATTTGGTCAGGGATGGAGATTTAGGAAAAGATGTGGGTGTCACTAGCATAAAGGTGGTATTCAAAACCATGGTTTAACTAAGAGCTCCTAGAGAAAGAATAGGTGGGAAAAGAGTATAGGACTAACTACCAAGTCCTAGGACATTCATTACAACTTCTGATGTTAGCAACAGAGGACGATGGGGGAGGGGAGGGAAACCGGGAGAGCGCTGTTTCCAGGGAGCCAGAGAAGGGAGTGATTTGAAAGGGAGGCATCAACTTTGACAAATGCCACTGAAAAGTCAAACAAGACAAATACAAAAAAAAAAAAGTGACCGTTGGATCTGGCAATATGGAGGCCACTGGTGATTGACCAGAGCTTCAGTCAAGTGAGGAGACTGGAGACTGATTGCAATGGGTGTTAGAGAAAAGGGGAGACCGGGAAGTACAGTCAGCGACTACAAACAACTCTCCCCAGAGTGTGAGAAGTAATGGCAAAGGTCCCTGGAAGGGATGTGCAATCAAGAGGTGGGCAGTTATGCATGGAAGACAGTAGGTTGTGCTCTGATAACAAGGAACCAGTAGAGAGAGAGAAACTCATGCAGTCATCAAACTCAAATGGTCATTATCTTCCTCTGCACCACTTAGCGTCTGGGTTCCTGGAATATCACTGGGGATCATCCAACCGGCCTTTAGCATCCATCTGTCACTAGGTGGTTCTGTTACAACAGTGCGAAGTAGAAACAGTACTATCTTACATATGCAAGCCGCCTCCTGCTCTCACCTCTTTCATTTCACCTTCTCATTCGATGCTCACAACAACCCAATGAGGAGTTGTGAGGACAGGGTTTGATGTCCTTCCCCTAACCTTGGGACAGTTCAGGAGCCAGCCTGGCATACAGGTCCTTATCAGCAGAGCCAGGACCCCAGCTGACGTGCCCACTGTCCAGCCACCACGGTGTCTCTCCCAAGGCCAGAGCAGCCCTTCCTCCTCTAACTGTGTTGCTAAGGAACAGGTATAAAGGCTTTAAGTCAACAAAGAACAAGACCATGAGCCAGGTGTAGTCATTAGCTGGCACAGAGTCTTTTCACTTACCTCATAGGCAGTACCTGGGGGGTCAGGAGCTGATGATGTCAGGAACAGGCAGGGACACAGATTATAAGATGCTGGAGGCCAGATGTTCAGGACAGTCTGAATAGGTATCCATCCTTCTCGGAGCTGGCCACATGTCAGGGGGCAGGCTAAAGATGCTGGGTGGTGTCCAGCAGCTTCCAGCTCATTCTCCGAGGGGCCCAGGATCAAAAGTATTAAGCAGAACCTCTCGGAACCATAATTGCTCCCAGGAATGTTTTGAGTAAAGCTTTTTATCAATGGGAAAAACATACAAAGATGCTCAAGTGAGAAAACCCAATTTCTTGAGGTTGACAAGCTGAGTGTAGTAACAGTGCCATGGTAACCAATGCGTAGTAACAGTAACCAATGTGTTTTCAAAGTTTTCCTGAAACTGACTAGCCCCACACACTTCAAGAAGTTGGTCAATGTGATTATCGCCATTTTATAAACTGAAAATGCAGAGTGTCTGCGATCACAGCCACCCAGAAGGGAAGCAGGAAATGGAGGTTCTGGGCCCTGACTTCCACACGCTGTGGCCTCCAGACTGGTGGGTCTCTCTCCGGCCTCAGTAAATCCAGGACAGAGACTCGGGGCCCACCTGCTCTGATGGACCTGGCACTCTGTGAGCCAGGGGGAGGCCCGGCTCTGGCCCCGGGGCTGCTCCTATCTGCTGTGGGTCTTGCCTCCTTGCTGGTTTCAGTCTTGCAAGGGGAGGGAGTCCGGTGTGAGAGACCCCCCCAACAGAATGGTCTCCCCCAGCTTCGGAGGGGCTCAGGGTTTCCTTCTCTTGTCAGCTGGAACCAGTGGGCCATAAGACGACCTCCAACAACTTCACCTACAGCCGAACCAAACTCAAGTGTCCCTCTCCCGTGAGTACAGGTCCTGCCTGTCCAGTGTGGAACGGGGTGGGGGAGGGGGTGATGCAGCCACCTGGAGACACAAACCCCCTGGGGGCTTCACCATCATGCGCCTTCCTTCGCTGCCACGTTCTCCGATCTCACCTCTGTGAGTGTGGGCAGCCATGGGTGAGGGCCGGAGAAAGCAGCTGATCCCGACCGACACGGTGGGAAGAGGCACTCAGGGAGTCGCCGTCTACCTGAGGGTCTGAGTCACGCTCTGTCTCAACAGGCTGAGGAGCTCTCCCGAGCCAGGCAGCCACTGGGACCGGGGTTGGGAGGCCAAAGAAATGAGATGCAGCCTCTGCCTCCCTTTCCACCACTGCCCCTTTCAGGCCTCACTGCTGTACCCCGCCCACTGGCCAGGGCCCCGCTTCTCCCCAGCTCTCCTCTCCCTCTCCATCCACCCGGTAGTCACTGCAGACATGAAAGGAACTCCACTGTCGTCAAGACTACTCGAAACCCTTCTGGTTCCTGCTGCCCATTGACGAGAGGCACCTCAGACACTGTTCGGTGGCCCCAGACACTGTTCGGTGGCCCCAGACACTGTTCGGTGGCCCCAGACACTGTTCGGCGGCCCCAGACACTGTTCGGTGGCCTCAGACACTGTTCGGTGGCCCCAGACACTGTTCGGTGGCCCCAGACACTGTTCGGTGGCCTCAGACACTGTTCGGTCATCTCAGACACTCTCTGCTCCTGGAAATGAGCAGCGCCCAGTCAAGGCCCACGACTGGCCGCGTCTCTGCTCTCACTCCTGCCATCTGCTCCTCCTGGAGGCTCACCCCCCACTCCGCTATGGAAAATTTCACATCCTTCAGGCCCTATCTGGGCTACTGCTCCACCTTATTTCACCCTAACGTTCCTGCACCCCTGCCTCGGCCTCTCTTTTCTGTGTACACCCCTCACAAGACACTGACAGGCTCCTTTGTGATATGATCGCGTCTCCTCACAGCTTACCTCCTGAGGGGCAAGGAGAGGTCCCTCGGCTGCTCCCACAGCTCCCCCAGCACAGGGCTCCCCACGGCAGGCACTCAGTGTTCGCTAAAAGGGAGCGAGGACTCCAGGGAGGCAGGCCCACACATCTCTCCTGGCCCCTCTCCTTTCTGGTTTTCTCATCTACTGCAGAACCCGCTGTCCTTCCACACTGACCTTCTCTGTTCCCCAGGCTCCCCTGGATGGGAGGACAGGGACAGTTGTCTAGTAGTGGCCTAGAAGAAACAGAGTTGGGGGCTCTGCCAGCTCCCCAGGACTCTTTCTTTGGTCACCTGTCAGTTCCCACTCTTTCAAAACTGGGTCAACAGGAATGAAGATGCTGGTGAGACACAGAGGAGGTTTTAGCTGGGCGTTGACCCCTTTGGATAAGCCTCCTCCTCCAGAAGACCTGGGCGCAGTGGAGATGAAGGAGCTTGACAAGTGATGAGCCGGGAGCATGAGCAAGGCTGTGGGAGCATTTCCAGGCTGGGGATGAGCAAGTCTGAGGTGGGCAGATGGATGATTTCCAGAGGCCCCTAACCCTCTCCCCCTCCACAGGAGAGCCCGTACCTCCACACCCTGCGGAACAGTTGGCTGCTCCAGGACCAGACTGAAACAGGCCCCAACGTGCTCTCCTGGGCCGTGCCAGTAGCGGCAGGAGGTGGCCTTGTAGTTGGCGTCGGCGCGATGATGGCATGGAGAGCCATGAGGGGTCGCCAGAGGGACAGTACTCCCATCAGCCTGAACACTATGAGCTTCTAGGCCCACCAGCCGTGTGGGCACTCATCCTAAATGCCCCGGTCACACCACCCCTCACCAGCCCTCTACTCCAGCCACCCCTGAGCACCACGGAGCTCTTGCTTCAACACCTGGTGACACAGGCCACCAAAAGGACCTCATGACTTACAGAGGCCTGGGGGTTATGCTCCTGGAATTGGCAGTTTTAAATAAAGGCCAAAGCCGTTCTATTCTTAAAGTGAAGCTCTCCCCTTCCCTCCGATGTGCCATGCAGGTGGGGGAGCTAGAGCCTTTCGTGTCGTCTCTGACCAGAGCCAGACCAACGCTGGGCTCCAGCCCAGCACTAGAGGAACAGATCCTCAGTCACCAAACCCACTATTTCAAAAGTGGGGAGAGCACTGGTCACCAGGTGGTGGCTAGAATTTGGGAGCTGGCTGGCCACCATCCAGTACAATCCAACACATACCTGTCATATTCATGTTTTGTACCCAGGACCACATAGAGAGAGCGCTGTGGTGCCCCTAAGGCTGTGAGCTACCTGGCCAGGAAGACAAACTCCTTCCAAAGACAAGAAGCTCAGTGACAGTGTGTAATTCAGCACTGGGGCATTGGTGGGTAAATGTGTCTGAATGCTCGCAAGACTAGGAAGAGTTCCTTGGGAAGTCTCCTGGGAGAGGGCAATTTTGAAATGTCATTTAAAAAAAATAAAAAGATTGTGGCATGAATACTTCAAGTATCCTCACACTGGTTGTCCCCAGGTACTAAATTTAGGGAAGACTTCCTCTGTCAACATCACCAGGTTGCTGAGAGAGAGCTGGAGAGTCTGATAATACAGGCAAGGCCCTGAGCTGTACGTCTTACCCAGAGGATTCCTTTTATCCTGCATGAAAACCCAGGCGGGGGATGCAGCCGTTTTGAAAATAGTAGTGATGGTTGCACAACATTGTGAATGCGCTAAATGCCACTGACTTGTTCACTTTAAAATGGCTAATTGTAAAAACAAAATGAATCCATTATCATGTGCATTCTGAGTACCTCTCTGATCCCATAGCTCCGGATGACAAAGAATGCGAGTTAGAGCCCCAGATATACCGTTTGGATGTGTGGCCTTCGGCGCAAACCCTATCACCAGCCTAAGTCAGCTACCTTATCTACAAAGATGGACTCAGAGTGCCCATTCTGATTGCCTCACAGCACTGCCGGAAAACAAGAAATGTATATGAAAATGCTCTATAACTCTAAAATACTGCACACATGAAAATGAGTTTTCTCCTCTGTGGAGAGTCGAGATAGGGTCCAGACTGTCAGGAAGTGGAGAGGTCCAGAAACGGTTGTGTGAACTGGGCAATAATGTCTGGATAAAAATTGCCCGCCTCCCTGTCGTGAAGGTTCATCATCTCTTTTGCAAAGCAGGATCGAGTCCCCAGAGGACCTAGGTCCCATCCCAGTGTCCTTCTAGCCCCAGTGCTGTTTCCGTACCATGCAGACAGCATACCTGTTCCACTTCTTCCTAAGGACTGAAAACCGTAGCAACGGAATCACACGCGTCCTGAAGAAGTGCTACATCACAGCGTGTGCTCCTGGCTTACCACAGGGTGACACCAAAGAGAGCCATTAAGTCCAAGAGTTTACCACCACCACCACCCCCGCCTTTGCCCTCAAGCTTCCATTCCTCCAATAGCTCCCACTTCAAAACACCACGGAATTCCTAACCACAAGTCCCCTCACTTGGGTTGGGGTTGGAATTTATCCTACCTGAGTAATCCAGGAGCCCCCAATCTGAAAAATTAACAACAAAGTGGTCCCAGGCTGGAGACCAAGGAGCACTCATCAGAAACAAAGAGAAGTCCTCTCTGGAGGGACACAAGCCAGGCCCCAAATTCCCACCAAATATATGCTAAAAAGCCAAAGTTTGAAAATACATGAGAGCACCTACTTGAACCTGGTGCTAGTATACACACATTGGAAGCATGCCATGTCCCTTACCTGTTGGAAAATGTTCAGTCTCATTAGGACGACACCCACGACCACACCGTGAACGAAGCCATCAAATCCTGAGAAAGCTGTAGTCCATGTTCCTCTCCATAGAGGCTTTTTTTAATTCAAAAGAGGCTCATATGTATTAAATTTGGTCAGAAGCCTTCCTAAAGGACATGGAACTTGAACTGTGCTCTAAAGGATGGAGAGATGATTTAGTTAGAGGCCATTAAGTGGAAAGTGAACAAGCATGGTGTGAATAAGGAACAAGAGAGCCAGAAAAAATGAGGATGGATGGGCAGAGGCAGTTGGATTAGTGGGATACTCTGGACGGGGCAAGGCGTTAATAGTGACTGTGTGGGTAAGAAGGTCATAATATCAGGCTGCATTTGATTTGGGAGCACAAATATTATTGGGAAAAGGTTAGTACAAAGAAAAACAATACCAGTAAGAGTTAATAGAGGCCCGACCGGTGTGGCTCAGTGGTTGAGCGTCGACCTGTGCACCAAGAGGTCACTGGTTCGATTCCCGGTCAGGGCACATGCCCAGGTTGAGGGCCCCATCCCCAGTGAGGCAGGAGGCGGCCAATTCATGTTCTCTCTCATCGATGTTTCTATCTCTCCCTCTCCCTTCCTCTCTCTCTAAAAATCAATAAAGAAAGCAAAAATGAAAAAAGAAAAAAAGAGTTGACAGAGGGCACAATAATTAAAATTTCTACATCCCTATTACCATCCCCTTTTTACGAAGAAGAAAACTGAGACTCAGAGAAGCGGTAACTGGCCCAGAGTTATGCTTTCATTACAAAATAGGACATTTATCAAAATTAGTGCTAGTGTCCAGGGTAAGGGAAAAAACCCAAAGCTTAAAACAGATTATTCCAGCAGGGAATTGGGCCAAGTTGCAAGTAAATATGTAAAGTAAAAATCTAGAAAAGGAGGGTATTGTGTTCACAAGGCTATGATGGCATCATGAGGTTCTCTGCATCCAATTGGTCTGAAGAAGTCAACCATCGCTAGTTAATAAGCTATGATTTAAAAAATTAATGGAAGGAACTATGATTTATTTTACTAGAGTACATGTGGAGAGTTAGCAGCAGGCAAATCTTTTCATTAGAAAACAATGAAGACACAATCCCTGTGAGAATCAGCACACACAACAAATGGCAGAATTAGACCCACATTTTACATAACAGTTTTATAACAGCATTGAAGACAGACTATACATTTGTTTAGAAAGATTAAAGACAAAAGGATTTAAAACATGAGACAAGAATAATGCATTATTTTTCAAAATAAAGACAGATTCGTGAAAGAACTAAAAATCAAATAGAACTTCTAGAAATCAAATATATTGATATTAAAGAAAATTAAACTTCAGGAGATATAACAGGTTAAGTGCTTAGTGAACCAACATTTCCTTTGTATTTACTGTATACCAGGCATTGTTTTTAGCAGTAAGTTGTTATTCCTCATCAATTCCCACAGCAGCCCAGTGAATTATATACTATTGTTACTTCAATCTTACAGACAGAACTAAAACAGATTCTGTGTCTTTTCAGTCTTTTTGTAAGAATTCAGTGAGATCCAACAACAGTTTAAGAGAGGGGTATTCAATCATTAACTTCCTCCCCTCATCAGTGTCAGTTCCAAGAGATTATTCAAGGGGCTTTGTGAAACAACCACAGTAATGAAGCTGTATTTGGCACCTTAAGGTTTACAAGCATTTCAAAATGTTCTCATTTGATCCTCACCACAAACTTGGAAGCAAAGGACAGTATTGTTAAGAAAAAATCATCCCAAACTTGGAAAGAAGGCAAGAGAGCGACCACTTGTCCTGCCAATGTCCTTGTCCCACAAAGGTTGTCTAAGAGATAACGTAGTTATCCAGAGTGCAGTGCTAGACTTTGCTGTTTACTATTTGATTAGAGCCCAGACACTGGGAAGTTATGTCGACTAATGGATTTCTGACTGGCAAAAAAGATAACCTCACCCTGGCCGGTTTGACTCAGCAGTGAGAGCATTGGCCCTCAGACCAAAAGTCTTGGGTTTGATTCCTGGTCAGTTTCGGGTTTGATCCCGGGCCCTGGTTGAGGTCATGAGGGAGGCAACCGATCGATGTGTCTCTCTCACATTCATGTTTCTCTCTCTCTCTCCCCTACTCCCACTCTATCTGCAAAAAATCAATGGAAAAATATCCTTGGGTGAGGATTAAAAAAAAAGATAACCTCAAGGTTACAGTTGTATCACCCTACAGGACATTAACCAGTTTTGTGTCTATAAGCAACATCATTTCAGCAGTCCTTTGACCAACTAACAATGTAAATCTCCACTCCTCAAATTCTTCTTTGAACCAAACTTCACCATCTTAATGATTTCCTCATTAATTACTGAGTTTAGAATTCTTTGACATCTGTTCATCCTATATGATATGAAAATCATGCTTTTAAAAAAAATTTTTTTTCCTTTATTAGTTTTAGAGAAAGAGGAAGTGAGAGGGAGAGATAGAAACATCAATGAGAGAGAACATCAATTGGCCGCCTCCTGCATGCCCCCCACTGGGGATTGGGCCCACAACCTGGGCATATGTCCTGACCAGGAATGGAACCGGCAGCCTCTTGGTCACTGCTCAACCACTGAGCCACACCGGCCGGACAAGAATCATGCTTTTAACTTTGTAAATATTAAGATTGATTTTTAAAATAACTAATGAGAATACAAATTTTAAGAAAATATGTAAGCCCTGGCTGGTTTGGCTCAGCTGTTAGAGTGTCGGACTGCGGTCCAGAGAGACCCAGGTTCGGTTCCCACTAAGGGCATGTACCTCGGTTGCAGTTTGTCCCCGGCCCTGATTGGTCGTGCGGGTGGCAGCCACTTGATGTGTCCCTTTCACGTCGACGTTTCTCTCTCTCTCTCTCTTCCCCTCTCTCCGTCCCACTCTATCTGAACAAAAAATGAAAAAATGTCCTCGGATGGGGATAAAAAAAAAAAAGAAAATACGTAAAACTTAAGGATATATTATTAAAAAAAAAAAAAAAAAACACTAGTAAAATTGAAGGAGGAACCAACCACCCAGTAATTCTATCCGTATTCTATCCTTAGGTAATAGCTCCCAAAGAAACATTTGCAAACATGTCTCTCTAGGGTGATGGGTACAAGCATATTTATGGCAATGTTGTTCATAAAATCAAGAACACGGGAAATGATGAGATCAGTGTCCATCAAGAGTGGATTGGGAAAATAACTTATGGTATATTAATACAATGTAGTATTTATATACCAGTGAAAAATGAATCACTACAGTTTCATTTATCAACTTGGGTGAATCTTACATATAAGGTTAAAAGAAGAAAGTTTTACAAAGAATTCATGAAATTGGATTCCATTTAAATAAGGAGATAGGACCCTGGCTGGTTTGGATCAGTGGTTGAAGTGTCAGCCTACAGACCAAGGAATTGCGGGTTCGATTCCAGTCAAGGGCACATACCCTGGTTGCAGTTCGTCCCCGGCCCTGGTCAGGGTTGTGCAGGAGGCAGCCAATCAGTGTGTCTCTCTCACATCGATGTTTCTCTCTCCCTCTCTCTCTCTCCCTCCCACCCACTCTATCTGAATATAAATGGAAGAAATATTCTCAGGTGAGGATTAAAAAACAAACAGTAAAAATCAAATAAAATAAATAAGGAGATAGGTAGTGAAAGTAGTAAAGGAGATGGATGTAACAATTATCATAAAAATCAGTAAAGTTGTTACCTTTGAGAGAAGGAGGGTATTGTGTTTGAGAGGGGAATGTAACCTTCTAAGATACTAGAATTACTATTTCTAACACGGGTGGTAGTTCCACAAGACCTTGCTTGATCATTTTTCTTTAAGTTGATGCATATATATTTCAGACTTTTCCTGTATGTATATTTCATCATATTTTTAAGTTAAAAGAATGAAGGAGGAAGATGTTTTATACAAGAGCCAAGCTAAATTAGGTTGCTTATTTATTGAGTGACCAGTTGCAGGGTGCTCTTCGTGGTTCTGAAGCCTGAGGATATGCCCAGGAAAATCTCCACTTTCCTGGCCATGGTAGAGAAGCTAGTCTCAAGGCCCACATACAAATCTTTGGTAAGTGTTCATTACAAAGCCACCAAAGTGAAGTAAATATAAGTCAAAGTTGGCCTGGCAAAAAAACAGAGACTCACACTTTAGGGCAGGCCCCAGATCCAGCTAGCCCCAGACCCCACCTCCTAAGAGCAGACCAGTTTAGACCCAGCTCCTTAGCAACAGGAAACATCGATGAGGAGGACAAGGTCACCCCCAAAAGTTTTACAGTCTGCTGTAGGGAGCAACATGCTTTTTTGATTATGCCAAAAACTTTAGCATGTAGATCCCCATATTTACAACTAATATGTAAAATATTAGTTGTACATATTATATTATATATATATGTACAACTGTACTAATATATAAATCACAACTCATTCACAAAAAATAGAAGTTGTTAAAGAACAAGATAAAGTTGAAATGAAATTTTGCTCTTATTAAAATAGTAATGATATTTGGGAGGAGGAGAGCATTTTAATTGAATGTGGTTCACTACTTTTTAAAATCTTGATTTAAAGCTTTGTAACACAACGATTCATAGGTCTGGTTTCATGTTAATTTTGTTTGTAAACCTGCTTTCAAAAATTGTCATAGCTAAACAAAAGATTATTTGCAAACATGGGTAGCTCCAAACAGAAGAGGTACCTTGTTGGCTGTGTTAACTAAATCATGAATGTCATTCAAGTTACACAAAGAATTTTGCTGAACTGTCACTAATAAAAAAAATCCTTGTCCCTGGTTTCGATCTTTCCTTTTTATTTCTTAGCAAACTCATTGGAATAAGTGCCATTTTTCACAAATGGGTTCAAACCCCACCGACACTCTTCCTTTTGAAATTTTAAAAAGAGGTTTTTAAATTTACTTCTCAGTGTTTTTATTTACAGGTATTAGAGTTTGTATAGGTAAACTCTATCAGCTGCAGAATCACAGAACAGTGGCAACATTCATCAAACTTCTGTTTTCAAAATCAATTCCCTCCCTAACCTTTGTTTTTGATGTTGTTTTTTTAACTCATCTTTATTGTTGAATGTATTACAGATGTTCCCTTTTTTTCCCATTGACCCACTCCTCCCCAATCCTGTCCCCCTCCTGCCTTCCCCATACTGTTGTCTGTGTCCATTGATTATACATATATGCATAAAAGTTCTTTGGTATATCTCATCCCACCCTCCCTCATTCTTCCCTTTGAGGTTCATCAGTCTAACAACCAATTTGTACTTCTTAATTCCTTCATTTTTTTCACCCACCCCCC
This sequence comes from Tadarida brasiliensis, assembly GCA_030848825.1. Lineage (NCBI taxonomy): Eukaryota > Metazoa > Chordata > Mammalia > Chiroptera > Molossidae > Tadarida > Tadarida brasiliensis. Next base: position 61,263,349 of record CM061270.1, on the reverse strand, counting down.
CAGCCCCCACCCATCTGGCAAGCAACAAAAAGTCCTCTGTATCTATGAGTCTGTTTCTGTTCTGCTTGCTCATTTTGTTTGTAGATTCATTTGTTGATAGATATGTATTTATTGCCATTTTATTGTTCATATCTTTGTTCTTCTCCTTCAAGAAAACCCTTCAACATTTCATATAATACTGGTTTGGTGGTGATGAACTCCTTTAGCTTTTTCTTGTTGGGGAAACTCTTTATATGTCCATCGATTCTAAATGATAGCTTTGCAAGATAGAGTAATCTTGGTTGTAGGTCCTTGCTTTTCATCACCTTGAATATCTCTTACCACTCCTTTCTGGCCTGCAAAATTTCTTCTGAGAAATCAGCTGACAGTCTTATGGGAGCTCCTTTGTAGGTAATGGACTGCTTTTCTGTTACTGCTTTTAAGATTCTCTCTTTGTATTTAACCTTTGGCATTTTGAAGATGATGTGTCTTGGTGTGGACCTCTTTGGGTTCAACTTGTTTGGGACTCTCTGTGCTTCCTGGACTTGTATGTTGTTTCCTTCACCAAGTTAGGGAAGTTTTCTGTCATTATTTTTTCAAATAGGTTTTCAATTTCTTGCTCGCTCTCTTCTCCTTCTGGCACCCCTATGATGCAAATGTTGGTGTGCCTGAAGTTGTCCCAGAGGCTCCTTACACTATCCTCATTTTTTTGGATTCTTTTTTGTTTTTGCTGTTCTGATTGGATGTTTTCTGCTTCCTTATATTCCAAATCAATGGTTTGCTTCTTGGCTTTACCTACTCTACTAGTGATTCCCTATAAATTATTCTTTATTTTAGTTAGTGCATGCTTCATTTCTGACTGGTCCTTTTTTATGTTGTTGATGTTCTCACCAAGTTCCTTGGAGGTCTTCTTAAGTCCCTTGAATGTCTCACCAAGTTCCTTGAGCAACCATATAACCTGTGTTTTGAACTCTGCATCTGATTGATTGCTTATCTCCATTTTGTTTAGTTCTTTTCCTGGAGTTTTGTTCTGTTCTTTCATTTGGGACATGTTTCTTTGTTTCCTCATTTTGGCTGCTTCCCTGTGATTGTTTCTATGTATTAGGTAGAGTTGCTATGTCTCCTAGGCTTCGTAGGGTGGCCTATTGTTGTAGGTGTCCTGTAGGATACAGTGGCACAGTCTCCCTGATCACCCCAGCTGAGCCCTCGAGGTACACCCCTAGTGTGGACTGTATACCCTTCTGTTGTAATTGAGTTTTGATTGCTGTTGGCATGTCAATGGGAGGGATTTACTCAGGCTGATCAGCTGCAAGGACTGGCTGTGCCCACTGGCCACTGGCCTCTGACTACCTTGGAGGATCAGCTGTGTAGGGGCCCACCACACAGACCAAGACTTACTTCATCAGGGCTCTGGTACCCATTGAGTCTGCTCACTGAGGGTGTCACCTGTGGAGGTATTTGAGTGGTGGTGCTTCAATGTGGTCTGAAGCTGTCCACTTGGTGTGCTGGCTGTGGGGCAAGGTCAGCCACTGCCTGTGTTCTATCCAGGCCCACCCGGCATAAGCTACAAAGTGATCTGCAGATGGCTGCTTCTTGTGCTGGGCTTGGAGGTGCCCAGGAAAAGCCAAGTTGTGAACCAAGGCTGGCTGCTTCTAGTGCCAGGCCTGGGACCAATTAACGAGAGGTATGGGGCTCGCCGAGACCAGATGCTGCTTTTTTGAGAGATTTTAGGAAACTCTGAAGCAGGATCCATGACAGGCCAATCTTATGGTAAAGCCCTTGGAAACAGCTCGGGTGGGCCTGAAAGTTGTGTGGGGCGGGGCCTCAGGGAATCACCAGGGCGGGGCAAACAGTGTGAGCCAGGTTGCTGGAGTCCCAGATATGGCGGCCGTCTGCTGCTTCAGGGAAGGGCTCACCAAAGGAACATCAGCCTCTGCCAGCACCTCTGTCCAGGAGAAAGCTGCCCCTCCAGCCCTCCTCCCGAGGCCAAACAGCTCAGTTCTTCCCTGTATGTCTCTGGCGCCCCTCAAGCTGCCTCCCCTCCGAGCTCAGAGGGAGCAAGTCCAAGTAAGTCCATGCGCGGGCCCTTTAAGAGGAGCTGCCCAGGGCTTCCGCAGCCGCAGCCTCCCTCAGCCTCAGTTCCCACTGGTTTTCCAGCCAGAAGGTATGGGGACTTCTCTTCCTGGCACTGGGACTCTGAGCTGGGCGCCTGGTGTGGGGTGGGGACCCCTCACTCCTCACTTCTCAGGGAGGACCTTCCCAGCTGAGGTGTCCTCCTGATTTTTATCCGCCACACGTGGGTGTGGGACCAGCCCGTCTGCCTCCGCCCCTCCTACCAGTCTCGATGTGGCTTCTTTAATTTCGTAGTTGTAGGACTTCCATTCAGCTCGATGTCAGGTGGTTCTGAATGATGGTTTTGTTGTAGTTTAGTGGTAATTTTGATGTGGTTGTGGGAGGAGGTGATACCACGTTTACCTACGCCGCCATCTTGACCGGAAGTCCCCCCAACCTTTGTTTTTAAAAAGCGCCGTCACACATTGCTCTACACAAGTTACTTCCAAAAGGCAATCACTTCTTTTCCATCAAGTGAAGTTTTTGTGTGTTTTTTTCTAAAATATTTGCTAGGTGACATATTACTGACAACCAGTTGTCATACTAGAAAAGGTCAGCAAGTTTGAAACTGTTGTCTATTGATAAAAAAATGTGTAACTGGTCTTCAAGCTTAACGGCTATTACAAGCGCGTTGCCAAAAGACTTTCATGGTAACAGAGTCTCTATCTCCTTACAAAAATGTTGTAAGGATTCTACTTTACATAATAGGCTTGTTTTTGTAACAATTACTGCATTGATGATATCTTATCATATTTTGTGCACTCCTGGCTCTGAAGCAATAGCTCACCAACAAATGATACAGTGAAAGAATTTCATTGATGGTGCTAGATTTGTATTCTTACCAAGGAATCCTTGTATTCACGTCCTCAATTAGTGAGGACACTTTTACAGTTTTTCCAAAGAATTGTTTTTATTAAAGAAAAAGTTTCTGTTGAGATCGTATCTTCAATGGCGCATTTTTCTTTTAATGATACACACACACACACACACACACACACACACACACACACAGAGCAATTGTATGTATATTTCATAACCGAAACAATCCAACAGATACCGTAGGCTAAAACATTCTGGGTTTTCGATCTATATTATAACCACATCCCTGACGCTTCATAATTTGTTCTAACATGTAGCAATGTTTTCTCTGTGTCGTCCAACTGTGTGTACAGACAAGTACCTATTCTTTTTGTACTGTGTGATTTCCCTTGTTTTATTGTAGTCATTATGGCATGTGATTCTTTGCCTCTGCTAGTAAGACAATTTTAAAAAGATAGAAAAAGCCTTTAAACATTTCTCATTAAGTTTAGAGAATTTTGTGAGGTGCTGACCCTGTGATTTCAAACATTGCTTTACAAGAGCACAGTGGTTTGTTGACACGTACCAAATGTCTTTCTAATCCATGCAGCTTCATATCATTGACTTATGTCAGAATGCAACATAAGCCCTTAGGGAGGGGCTTATTATTACTAGGGAGAGTGCTTGTAAATCCATATTCAGTATAGACTTCTTGATTATTTCAATGTTTTGTCTTCTTGTCGGGTCTGATTAGATCATCATTGTTTCTAGGGCCTCTTCCAACCCCTCTGTGTTGGGTTCACTCTTGGGAAATTGCCCATACAGTATGTGACATGTGACACTTGAGTGAGAGTGCCAGGGTCAACCCACAAATAAAATATTAGGAAGGTTAACTTATCACAGGACCCAGCAATACGTTCCTGTATTTGCCAAAAAGAAATGAAACATACGCCTACACAAAGAGTTGTATACAAATTTCAACAGCAGTTTTGTTTATAATAGTCTAACATGGGAAACTACAGAACTTCAACAAGAGGTGAAAGGGATAAGCAAACTGCAGTACACCCACACAATAGAATGAACTGGACTGGTCCTCGCAACAACATGGATGGAAACATTAAAGAAGCCAAACATTAAAGAAGCCAAACATCAAGGAGTGCCTCCTCCGTGATTCCAATGTTGTGAAATTCTAGAAAAGGTCAAACATGACTATAGTGACAGAAAGCAGACCAGTGTATTCCCTGGTCTGGGATGGGGGGACTGAGTACAAAAAGGCATGAAGGAGAGACATTTTCGGTGATGGGACTGTTTTATATCTTGATTGCCATGGGTTACATTGGTTGAAACTCATTAAATTCTACACTGAAAATGGGTACTTGGTATCATATATGTTACACCTCAATAAAGTGAATTTTAAAAACCTGTGCTCTTTTCACTAAACCACGTTGCCTCTTTCCCTAGCTCTACCCGAAGTCATACACTCCGCCCACAGGCCCAGTGAGTGGTGAGATGTGTTGTAGCCTCTACCATGAAGGCTGCACAGCTGCCCTGGGTAACCTTGCCCCCAAATCACACTTGGTCAGGCCCAACTTCATCTCTTTATTGGGCTCCGAATGTAATTTAGCCTGAGCCCCCAGCCCTCAGGGCTGCCTTTGCTTTCCTTGTTATCTGTGCCAAGGAACTGAAAGGCAGGGTCTCGTGGAAACGTCACACTAGGCTGGAAGGGCAGCCACTTCGGAGAGATGTACTACCTTCCCCCTCCCCAGCTCCCACCCAGAAACCTTCCAGTTGAAGCACAAGCCAGGCACAATAGCAAAGCTGTCCCCTATCCTGGCATCCTAAGCACCTCCTAGACTGGGGCTGGGCCTCTGGAAGACCAGAAGGGGGCATCCTCTGTTCCCTAGAACCCAACACTTTTTCAGCCATCCAGATCCAACTTCAAGCAGCACCTTCTCCTTGACTTCTTCTCAAACTTCTCCCTGTTAGGACCATTGCTCCCTTTCCAGCCTCTGAATTTGCTTATTATCATGACTGCACATGAACAGCTTATACTGCATACGCTATTGTCTTGTTCACTAATTGCTTTATGTGACTTCCCTAATATATCTGAGAGAACAGGTGTTTTTACTGCTGTTCTCACAGGGCAGTGGTGCTATGTTGATGGACTGATTGACTGATCCCACCTTTACCTCTGGACCAATACCTAAAATAAATCCCATGCTCTGTCTGCTCTAAAATGCTGCAGCCATACCACAGAAATACAGAGGATCATAAGAGATGATTATGAACAATTATATATCAACAATTGAACAGCCTATAAGAAATTGATCAATTCCTAGAAACACACAACCTACCAAGGTTGAGACATAAAGAAATAGGAAATCTGAAAAGATTTATTATCAGTAAGGAGATTGAATTAGTAATCAAAAACCTTCCAACAAATAAAAGCCCAGGACCAGCCAGCTTCACAGGTGAATTTTACCAAACATTCAAAGAAGAACTAGTACCAATCCTTTTCAAATTCTCCACAAAATAGAAGAGGAAAGAATACTTCCAAACCCATTTTACCTGGCCAGCATCATCCTGATACCAAAGCCAGACAAGGACACTACAAGAAAAGAAAATTATAGGTCAACATCCCTTATGAACATAGATGTAAAAATCCTCAACCAAATACTAGCAAGCTAAATTTAACTGTACATTAAAAGGATTGTACACTATGATCAAGTGGGATTTATTCCAGAGATGTAAGGATGGTTAAACACCCCCAAATCAATCAATGTGATACACCACATTAACAAATTAAGGATAAAATTCATATGATCATTTAAATAGATTAGGAAAAAGAATTTGACAAAACTCATCATCTTTTCATAATTAAAACTTTCAACAAACTAGATATACAGAGAACATACTTCAACATTACAAAGGTCATGCATGACAAGCCCACAGTTAACATCATACTCAACAGTGAAAAGCTGGAAAGTCTTCCTCTAAGATCAGGAACAAGACAAGATGCTCACTTTTGCCACTTTTAGTCATCATAATCCTGGAAGTCCTAGACAGAAAATGAAATAAAAGACATCCAAATTAGAAAGGAAGAAGCAAAATTATCTTTATTTACAGATGATATAATATTATATATAGAAAGCCCTAAAGACTACACACACACACACACACACACACACACACACACACACACTTGTTATAACTAATAAACAAATTCAGTAAAGTTGCAGGATAGAAAACCAATATACAAAAATCAGTTGCATTTTTATGCACCAACAACAAACTGTCAGAGATATTAAGAACATAATCCCATTTATAATAGCATCCAAAAGATAAAGTACTTGTGAATAAATTTAACCAAAGAGGTAAAACTTCTATACACTGGAAAGTATGAGACATTGAAGACAACACAAACAAAAATATTTCATGTTCATAGATTGGAAAAACTAATATAAAAATGTGCAAACTACTCAAAGTGATCTACAGATTCAATGCAATTCCTATCAAAATTCCATTGACATTTTTTTACAGAATTAGAAGAAACAATTCTACAATTTGCATGGAACCACAGGAGACTCCAAATAGCCAAAGCAATCTTGGGAAAGAAGAACAAAGCTGGAGGCATCACACTTCCTGATTTCAAACTGTATTACAAAGTGGTAGTAAGAAAAAAACAGTATGGTATTGGCATACAAACAGACACACAGATCAATGGAACAGAATAGAGAGCCTAGAAATTAATCCATGCATATGTGGTCAATTAATTTATGACAAGGAGCCAAGAGTATATAATGGGGAAAGAGTGGTCTCTTAAATAAATGATATTTGGAAAACTGGATAACCGCATGCATAAGAACGAAACAACTCCCCCATTTTACATCATACACAATAAATCAACTCAAAATGAATTAAAGACTTGAATGTAAGGCCTAAAACCATAAAACTCCCAGAGGAAAATATAGGGAGTAAACTCCTTGACATTGGTCTCGGCAATGATATTTTGGATTTGATACTAAAAGAAAGGCAAAGATAAATAAGCAGAACTATATCAAGTGAAAAACCTTCCACACAGTAAAGAAACCCATCAACAAAATGAAAAGGCAACCTATAGAATGGGAGAAAATATTTGCAAACCACATAGTCAATAAGAAGTGAATATCCAAAATATGTAAGGAACTGATACAACTCAATAGTAAGAAAAATAATTTTTAAAAATGGGTAAATGATGTGAATACACATTTTTCCAAGCAAAACATACTAATTACCAACAGATACATGAGAAGGTGCTCAGCATTACTAACTGCAAATCAAAACCACAATGAGATATTGCCTCGTACCTGTTAGAGTGGCTATGATAAAAAAGACAGCGATAACAAATGCTGGTGAGGATGTGGAGAAAAGGGAACCCTCATGCTCTGTTAGTGGAAATGTAAATTGGTGCAGCCACTATGGAAAACAGTATGGAGGTTCCTCAAGAAAGTAAAAATAGAACTACCATATGACCCAGCACTTCCACCTCTGGGTATTTATCCAAAGGAAATTAAACCGTAATCTCAAAGAGATGGCTGCACTCCCATGTTCCATGCGGCATTATTCACAGGGGCCAAGATATAGAAACAAACTGTCTACAGATGAATGAATGGGTCAAGAACCTGTGGTGTGTATATCCGATGGAATATTATTCAACCTTAAAAAGGAAGGAAATCCTGTCATTTGTGACAACATGGATGAACCTGGAGAGCATTGTGCTAAGTGAAATAAGCCAGACAGAGAAAGACAAAGATTGCATGGTATCACTATAGGTGGAATCTTTTATTTATTTATTTGTATTATTTTTTTATCCTCACTCGAGGACATTTTTTCCCATTTTTGTTCAGATAGAGTGGGAGGGAGAGACAGAAAGAGAAAGAAACATCGACATGAAAGAGACATATCGAGTGGCTGCCTCTCGCACGACCCCAACCAGGGCCGGGGATGAATCGCAACTGAGGTACGTGCCCGTGGCCGGAATTGAACCCATAACTCATTGTTCTGCGAGCCGATGCTCTAACTGCTGAGCCAAACCGGCCAGGGCAATATGTAGAATTTTTTTTAAAAAAACACACTCGAAAAATGTTTTTTTAAGGTCAAATTTAAAGAAACAGTAGAAAAGTGGTTTCCAGGGGCTGGAGGATGAGAGAAACAGGGAGAATTTGGTCAAAGGGTACAAACGTTCAGCTAGAAAGTGAATAAGGTCCAAGGATTTAAGATAAAACCTGGTGATTATAGTTGATAACGCTGTTTTGTATGACTGAAGTTTGCTGAGAGATTAGAAAGCAAACGTCCTCACTGCCCCTGCCACCCCAAAAAGGTAAATACATGTGGTGATGGACATGTTAATGAACTCAGTGTGGGGAATCCTTTCACAATGTGTATATACATCAAATCATTCCATGGTACGCTTTAAATATTTTATCATTTTATTTGTCTATCATACCTCAAAAAATCTGAACAAAATTAAAAATAAAACTCTAACCGTAAACCAACCAACTGCTCCCACTGACAACTTCTCAGTTAGCTTCCCATAGAGCAGGTGGTTTATATGTGGGTGGTGCCTGCAAAATCTCAAAGGAAATAGAAGGAATTGCACCATACCTCACCAGGTAGCTTAATATAAGATTTCCTTTGTTTCTTTCCTGGAACAATCACCAGAATTTTATTGACATAAGCTGAATGTAGGCCTTGTTGCCCTTTGTCAATGGAGGATATATTTCTAAGTCCTTTCATCCAGCAACCACTTGCAAATAGCCTAATGAATCAGAGACATGCCCAGTGTCAACCCTGGCCATGAATTTGAGTCTCCTCGTGTAACTCACACATCATAGGTACAGACAGATAGGAGAGTGAAGGCTCCGGGGTCACTATTTCTCCCGTGACCCAGTTGGAGTCTGGAATGCACTAAATGTGCTAGAGCTTTGATCCTGGCATGTAGTCCTGGTACTGGCCAGATCGGGCAGGGTACATACCTAGGGCAAAGGCAAGGTGGAGTAGAAGAGAGAAGAATAAGGCCAGAGCAGCTTGATCAACATGACAGGGACAACAGTGAATGGGTAAGCCGGAGATAGGAAAGGTGAACAGACCTAAGGAGATGAAGGACAGGGCAGAGAGCAAGGGGCGACCACGAGGAGACACTTTGGAATGAAGGTCTAAGCAAGATGAACATGACTGGTAGACCCACGGGCAGAGAAACCCTGAAGGGCCGGTCTTATTGTCTTCCCAGGGAGACCGTCTTCTTTGAGGTTCAATCAAAACCCTGTCCTTACCAAAATGATGGCATGTAAGGAGGGGCTAGAGTTGCCAGGTAGCATACAGGACATCCAGTTAAATCTAAATTTCAGATCAATAAAAAATGATGTTTTAATGTAAGTATGTCCTATGCCATCATTGGGACATATTTATACCAAAAAATTCACTGCTTATCTGAAATTCAAACTTAACAAGTCCTCCTGCCATCCTAACCTGTCAGCCTTAAGAGGGGCAGATGATTACATTTCCTCACCAAAGAGAATGTCTATGTAAGAATCACACCCAAACAGTGAGAGGTGGGTATGGACAGAGTGAAATAGAAGGAAGGAAGGTAGAGAGGATTTGAAGAGAGGAAGCAATAATGGCCAGGGCCGGTTGTGGGAAGCAGAAAGTGTCCTGGGTATGGCCGTTGGCCCAGCAGAGGGAGGGTTGGACTGAATTTCCCAAAAAGTGCTCTAGGAGATGTTAATGGGTGTGCCAAGGGAAAAAGGGGGGGTGGGGCAGGGGGGTAAGATGGGGTAGGGAGGAGGACTCAAAATGTTCCGAAAACTTCGTTTTCAGTCGCTCTCACCTGGATGTGCACCTAGCGTATTTGCATGGTAAAGGTGCTGAGAACCCCTGAAATAAAGGAACCTGTTTACCTGCATTTGATCCGGTATTTCCCATCTTTGCTGAGCACACAGCCTTCCTTCCTGTCACACTCAGAAGCATGGTACCAAACAGAGTTCTGAAGAGTGTCAGCTGGGGAAACCCAGCGACACAAAACCTGTCTGCCAGGGACTCCTGCTCTTCCCCTCCTGGCTCTCCCCCTTCGGTCCCTCTGGCCTCTGGCCTTCCCCTGTGGACTCAGACTGACCTAAACACTCACACCTAGTTCTACCTTGGACAGGAAGTCTAACAGCAACCTCTGCTTCATGCACCGCCCCCCTCCCCGCCCCGAGTGAGTGTCAGGCTCCATGCTTGGTATCCTTCATCTCTTGCCTAGACACCTTTTTGGCCCAGACTGTCTGTTGCCAGACTTGAATCATTAACAATTCTCCTCCAGAATTCTGGGTTCTTAAAACCCAGATTCTGGGCCTGACCAGTTGCCTCCTGCCCCCCTGGCTCTTCCAGGCTTGAATTGGTCTGCCAGGGACGGGGGAGCACACACCTGCCCACTGCTCCCCACATCAGCCATCTCTGGGTGTGACCTTGGATCTGCTGGTTTCTAGTACCTGTGCCCTTCCCTCTAGAAGCATTCCTGCCCCTCCCCTGGGTGTTCCATGTCCTGTCTCACTCAGACGCCAACTCAGCTCTCAGAACACTTTGTTGGTTAATCTTCAGATGTTTCTCCAAAGAGTTGCAGTTTTTGGTAATAAAATAAGAAATGACAATTGCTGGTAATAAATCTGCCAGGGCTTGGACAGAGTGGCCCACCTGAAGTCTCTGCTGGATGGCCACCTGTGTTTCCAAGATAAGGGGTCATTGCAGCACGTGTGTGTGACAAAAAGAGCCTGGGACTGGGGGCAGGCAGTGTGCTTTCTGGACCTAGATCTGTGACCTTCAGCAAGTCCCTGACCTCTTTGAGCCTCAATTTTCCTGTCTATAAAATAAGAATAATAACAGCTGTCCTGCCTACTTTAAAAGGAGGCATTAGGAGCATTAAGATGAAATGAAGTACAATGGGCTCTTTGAAAGTGTGCATTGCTGAACAAGGTAAGGCATTATTATCTGTATTTTATGATTTAGCATCTTTCTGCCCACATCACAGGCTCAGGATGGGGGCAGAGTGAGGGGCGTTGTTACTTTTTTTTTTTTTTTTTTGAAAAACAAATAAATGGTTTTCAAAGGTTGACTCTACAGACTTAAGTTATGAAGTGACTGAATCACTGACCACTTCCCCCATCCACCCCACTGAATTAAGAGTGAGTAAAGTGACGCGTTCAACCTGCTATTTGGCACAGAAGCCCGGCCGAAAACCCAATGGGCTTGGGCCCTGCACCCAGGCAGGTTGGAGTCCACTCTCCGGAGGCTGGAGGAGCACTGAGCCCAGGGTCGGATGACTCTGCCCCTCTCCGCAGAGCAGGCCCCTCCCTGCCAGGGTGAGACCCACAGGCCTAGTGCTGAGACTGGAGGGAAGAGGCACATAGGGCCTCTCGAAGGAGACACTGGCCAGTGGGGGACAACATTTGCTCTGGAATCAGGTGACACTTAGTCATGGCCATGCCAATTACTAGCACTGAGACCTCAGACATAGAACTTAGTTTCTCTGTCCCCTATACTTCTAAATGGAAATAAATGGTGCTTAATCCACGGGTTGATGAGACAACACTGTATGGGTGTGAACCAGAGGCGGAGGTGGAGACTACTGAAGGGTGACAAATTTAGGTGAAGACGAAGGCGATGGCAGGAGGGTGATGACAGGGGGGCGATGGCTGGAGGGCGATGGCTGGGGGGGCAATGGCAGGGGCGCGATGGCTGGGGGGCGATGGCTGGGGGGCGATGGCTGGGGGGGAATGGCTAGGGGGTAATCGTAATTGTATAGAGCTGGACTGGATTCCATAGAAGAATAATTGGGTGTGTCAAAAATCACCAGAAATAATATTCAAGCTAAAAAGAGAACCTTGAACCTCAAAGGGCCTAGACCATAGCAAAGACCTCTAACAAAATGGACCTTGGCCTCACCTGCCCATGGGATCCTAATGACCACCTTCCTGGCATCTTGGAAGGTGTGGTCACAAGGGTGCTCTGTGAGGCTGCAGGCACAAGCCTCTCCGCTGCAGGGATGTCCCCAGGTGCCAGCAGAGGGAGGTGCGGAAACACTTGCTTTCTCTTTCTCTCCGGTCCTAGGTCACTGGGCGACAGAGCTCAGCGGGCTGCAGACAAGGCTGGGAGTGAAATGTTTGTTGAGTTCCAACCTGCAAATTTCTACTTTCTGGAGAAGTAGCCTTCAGGCTTTCTAACAACCACTCAGTGGAGATGCATTACTTCTGACCTTAGAGGGATACTAGGTCAAGGAGATGATGACTGGCCAGCTCTTAGGAAAGATGGAGATTCTGCTGCTCAGAGTGGCCCAAGGCTCAGTATCCTCTGGGAGCTTCTAGAAGTGCAGAGTCTCAGGCCCCACCCCAGACCTACTGAATCAGAATCTGCATTTTACATTCTAAGAAGATTCTTGGGAAATTAATATGCAGTGTGTGTGTGTGTGTGTGTGTGTGTGTGTGTGTGTGTGTGGCCCGGGCTGCATTCCTTCTGGAGGCTCTAGGGGGAGAATCCACTTCCTGGCCTTTTCTAGCTTGTAGCGGTCACCTGTATTCCCGTGTTCTTTGGCTCTAGACCTCTTGCTCCATCTTCAAAGACAGCAGCACAACTTTTAAAATAAATTTAAGAGGCACTAGTATAGTGAGCCGTGTTTGGACTAACAGTCTTCTGGTGGTGTTTTTCACTGTATTAGATTAAGTATTCATTCCTCTTCATTCAAGACATTTACTACGCACCTACCTTATGCCAAGAATTGCACTAGACCCTGGAGATAGGGCAGTAAGCAACACCGGTCCCGTCTAGGTCCTAAAAGAGCTTACAACGATGTCTTCCAAAGGAAGGAGAAAGCCGTGTTCATGGCCAGCCTTCCTGGGCAGATGCCTCCCTGGCTGCATTCGGGGAGTTGCCCATAGCACTGGACATTACCTGTGACACCTTTCCCCTGGACACACCTCACCTTGTTGTTGACAGCGGAGCTCGGTGAGCTGCATGACTGTAGGTGCTAGGATCACTACCTGGCATACAGTAGGGACATACTGTGTGTACACAGAATTGAATTGCTCCACTGTAGTGAGCTGACACTCCTTTCTCCTGCCCATCTCCATCCTCCCTCCTTGTCTTTCTCTTCCTCCAGAATTGTCCCAAAGAGGCCTCCCTTATTCTTTCCTACCATTTTCTTTTCCCTAAGTCTTCCCAAAATGTCCTTGTACGTTTCACCAGTCTGTGTAGCAAAAACAACTGGAAATCCAACAGTTATTCTTAAGCCAGGATGACATACACACATCACATACCCTGACCCACAACACTTAGGAACATCTACAGCTTTGTAACGTGACTCTCTCTTTTGAAGACTCCTGAGCTCAAAGGCATAGTTGGGGCAAGCCAGTCACCCGCCCACAGGCGCCAGGACGCTGGGAGCCGCCAGCCTCCGGGAAGATTAAATGCAGCTGTAATGCTCTGACGTGCCAGGCGGCCCCGAAGCTGGATGACATTTTGAAGGTCCCACAGACCTCCCCTTTTCTGCTCATAGCAGCAAACACCGCTCAAACTCCAGAGGGGCCAGGGGAACACCAGCAAGCCGGGTTATTTGTGATGGTATAATCCAAATTCACTTCCCTGCTATGAGGCAGAAATTCTAGAAATCCATTCCGACAGAGGGGAAGAAAGCACTGGGCTGTGCCAACCTGGTGGCACAGAGCAGACAGCCTGGCCAAGCGCCTGAGCCCATCCCACCTGGTTCTCCCCAATATGCAGACAGCCCGACTCCTTCGCTGCGCTGTGGATGAGGCCCAGGCCCCAGCCTTCCCTGGAACTGTGATGGATATTGTGTGACTCCATGCCCGGAAGGCTGAACTTGATCTCTAGGATAGAATATCCAGCATAGATTCTCTCTTTCTCAAAGGGAAGGAAGAAAATCGCCTCTGCCTTTCCAAGTGAAAGAAATATAGACAAACTCCTTCTCCCCAAGCCCCCATTTACAACAATGTTGACGTAGATAGGCTAATGTGTGTTTATCCAAAGTACTTGGGTTTCCAAAATACAGGGACTGGAGTCATCTGTGCGGTGTGTGGGCTGAGGGGGCGGGGAGACTGAGAGGACGCTGGCGTTGGCGCCGAGCCTTCTCCACGATGAAGCCGTGTTGGCCGCCGCCATTCTTGTGATGCAGTGACACTTGTGACGACGGCGTGACGAATCCCACTTCAGAGACGAGGAAACTGAAGCTCAGCAAGATGAGCGAAACTCTTGGCAAACCCAGACTCACAGAGCAAAACCAGAATTCAGCATCCCGTTGGCCTGACCCCACAGGGCTGTCCTCGCAGCCCGCCGCGTGCAGGGAGCCAGCGAAGCTCCAGCAACCCCCGCCAGGGAGGGCAGGGGCAAGGCCATACACGTGGAAGGTACACTTGTCATTAAACCTTGGAAATTCCATGACCTCTTGGAAACTAACTTATAAGTCACGTTGTTTCCTGGCGGCGGAATGGGGCTCAGGCCTTGACAGCCCTGCCTCCTGCAGGCCCAGACACCTTCCGTCATCACGCAGGTCCTGGCAGGTGTGCAGCCTCTCACCCTTTCGGCCACGTGTCTGTTGCAACAGACACCCCTGTATCTATCCATCGCCTGCTCTGAGCCGCCCAGCCACCACCCTGGTTCATAGGGAGCGCCTGTTTCTAGCGGGGAGCCCCTGTTTATTCGGCTGGTCCTGGATGTGAAGCGTTGTCCTGCCACCCAGCTCCAAGCCTGGAGTTTCAGGTGGCTTCCCACCTACGCCAAGAGACCCCTCTTTCTCTGTCCTACACTTGGACCCCAGCAAACCCTCATCATTTGTCAAACCCAATTACTGTGATGTGGACACAGGACATTTTGGCCACCTCCCTCAGAATCCAGCCACAAATGGGTCACCTCTCTTCCCCCAGGACCTACCTCCTCCCCGCCTCCACTGCTAAGATCCCGGCGAGCCTCCAGCTCAGGCCTGCGTAGCCACACTGTTCACAGGGGCAGACACAGCAGTGGTGCTCCGGCCGCGAGGGCTGCTGCAGTGTTAGCATCCGTGTACACACGGAGGGTCTAATCACAGCACGGGGCAGTTGAGCTTTTCACCAATAACTTTGCATAAAGTGATGTCTGGATTTTTAACATGGTGCATCTAACTCAGCACGCCAGTCCCTGACCACATGGAATATGGATACCCCTTCCATCTTCTCGTCTCTGGAATGACAAAGCAAGGGCAGGTAGAGATGTGAAACAAAAGCCTGAAATACCTACCAATCAGGTTGTCAGTGCTTGTGGCATAGCCCTCAGAGGAGGTGGTGGCCTCACATCGCCATGGTAAGGAGCTGGGGGAAGACGGGTAACGAGAAGTACTGTGAAATATGGAGAACTTCAACAGCTCATTGACAGTGTTTGCTCGTGCGAGACAGCCATTCCAGGCATTACCATGAAGGGCAGGAATCCAGAGCTCACTGACAGCCGGCAGCCTAGAATCTTTGGCCCATGCACAAGAGCACGAGAGGAAGCTGGCTGAGAGAGCAGCCTCTGCTCTGGCCAAGCCTCACATTGGCCATTGGCGGGCCCCACCAGGCCTGCCTGTCCCAGCTGGCTGCTCCGGACTCCTCCTCAGTTTCCTTACCTGTTGCCCCTTGCTGGCCACGGCTCCTCCTCCTGGATGCCTCCTCCTCCCAGGAAACAGCATGTACTGGAAAAATGCCTCAGTGCCTCCTCAAAGCCAACACCCCAGACAGGCCAGGACACACCTCACCAGCTCCCCGCGACTCTCACTGCAGCCCAGAGAGACTGCCAGCTCTGCTTACTACCCTTTTCAACTTTCACCTTGGGCGCACCTGCTAGACAAGTGTCTCAGAACCACCTGGACAGCTTGTTAGGGGATCCACCTAATATAGTAGGCCTGGAGGGAGTCTAAGAATTTGCATTTCTAATAACACCCAGGTGGTGTGATGCTGGGGTCCCAGGACCACCTTTGGAGAACCACAGGGCTAGTGATTGCCTGAGAGAGTTTGAATAAGTGTAAGATCTAACCAGCGCTTCACATCCTATAAAACTTGCTGTCCTGAGCCCGAGATGGAACTAGACAGAAAAACACTTAGCAACCCAACTCTCGCATCCAATATCTAGAAAGACATTGTTCACCCTGGGCAGAGGCTTGGCTCCAACAGTGCCCTTGAGTTCCTGTGCTGGGACAATCGACAACTACGTGAGACTTTTATGGTACTTTAATAACACACCATGTAGGATGGGCCCCAAGATAAACTTCTTACTGAGATCTAGGCAGCTGCAGATTCCAGGTTCTTGGCCTCTCATGTATTTACAACGCTGGTGATTGACAGGGGCTAGGGGGTCGGCATGATGGGAGCAGCCCCACCTGGGGAAGACGGTCTCAATTCCTCTTTGAGCCTCTGCGGAGTTGCTGCTTCCTCCTGACACAGGACTCCAGGACTTCATCTATTTACAAAACAAAAGCATATGGGGCTTCATGCACTGGAGGTAAGGCGACTCCACGGTCTGCTCCAGCCTGCCACTTCCTGGGGAAGGGAACCCTGGGCTCGGGGTGAAACCGTGCAGGCCCCAGGCCTGCCCATCACTATCTGTCAAGGGGAAAAAATCTGTCATGGTTAGTTCACAGGGTTACACAAATGGCATAATGAGGCTACATGACATTGTTGATTTCTATTACTATTATTTTTATTTTTTCTAGAACAGGAATATTTACCCCAAAACAGCTCTCTCTCCCCACCCACCACCCCATGCTGGGACACTTTCCTGAGGCCCTCCCTCCTCTGTTTTTCCCAATAGTATCTGTTTATTCATCAAATACTTGTTGAGCCCCTTCTCCTTGCCAAGCACTTCACCAAGTACCATAGTCCGAAAATGAAGCCGACAAGATTCTCAGCCTCAAAGAGCTCTCAGCCTGGTGGGAGTGATAAGGGCCAAATCCTCCCATTCCACGGGATGTGTTGATAGGAGGCTGTGCAGAGGGCCTGCGGAGGCTGAGCTGAGACCTGTAGCAGAGATGGCTAGTTTCTACCCAATATCCATTTACTCTTCTTCCTTAGTAACAGAACTCCCAATTTGTAGTGTGATGTAGGGCCACCCAGAATAAAGATTATAATTTCCAACCACCCAGGCAGCTAGATGTGACTAAGTTCTGGCCAATGAGATGTCACTGGGAATGATGTAGGGATACTTCTAGGAAACCTCTTTAAATGGCAAGCAATTGGCACATGCCCTTTCCCCTTTCCTCTTGCTCCATCCTCTTGCCTGGAATGCACATGTGATGGCTGGTGCTCCATCTTTATCTTAAACCACGAGGATAGAGATGTTCTTGAGATAATAAAGCAATACACTGAAAAGAACAGGTTGGGGTCCTAACAGCTTTGTGTAATGGCCCTTGACTGTCTATCCCTAGAATTCATTGACATGAAAGAAAGTACATTTTTAAGCCACTATTATTTTGGCTTTTCTGACATATGCAACTGAGCCTAATTTCAACTAATTCAAGACCAGATTATGAGTGACCTGAGGACTTTGGACTTCATTATACAGGCAATAAAGAACTACAAACTCTTGCCCTGGCTGATTTTGCTCAGTGGTTAGAGCGTCGGCCTGCGGTCCAGAGAGACCCGGGTTCGGTTCCCGCTAAGGGCACGTACCTCGGTTGCAGTTTGTCCCTGGCCCTGGTTGGGTCGTGTGGAAGGCAGCCACTCAATGTGTCCCTTTCATGTCGATGTTTCTCTCTCTCTCTCTCTCTCTCTCTCTTCCTCTCTCTCCTTCCCACTCTATCTGAACAAAAAATGAAAAAACTCGGGTGAGGATAAAAAAAAAAGAAAGAACTACAAACTCTTCATAAGTTGTGGAGTAACTTGATATGGAGAGATAAAGGAAGAAGGAATGGAAGTGATCCAAGATGCAAAGAGACTAGGGAAGCTTCTTTTGTTGATAGAAATGAGGAACTCTGATTTGGAGGGAAGGGTGATGAGCATGGTTTTAGATTTGTGGACTTGGAGGTGACTGCAATGATTCCATGCTGAAGAATCCAAATGGGAGCTGGAGGTGTCAACACGAATCTTGAGAGAGAGGTAAGGACTTGGAGCCACACACAGAGACTCACTCATGTGCAAGTAATAGCTGACATGTTACCACGCAGATGAACCTTGAGGACATTGTACTGAGATAAGCTGGTCACAAAAAGACAAATGCTGTATGACTCAATCACTTACATAGGTACACAGAGTTGTCAAATTTATAGACAGAAAGTAGAATGCTGGTTGCCAGTGGCTGGGGGGAGGAGGAACGGGGGGTTAGTGTTTAATGGGGACAGACTTTCAGTTTGGGATGATAAAAGTGTTCTGGAGATGGATGGTGGTGATGGTTGTACAATAATGTGAATGTACTTCATGCCACTGAACTGCACACTTAAAAATGGTTACGATGGTTAAAAAATACATACGTGCATGAATAAATAAATAAAGGAAATATCTAGTAACATTTTTTAAGTAATAACTGAAACCCCAAGAGTAGATGAGGTTTCCCGGGAAGAAGAAAAAGTGGGCCAGCAGGGCTCAGTTTCAAGGAACAGAAGAAGGAAGCTAGCTAATCTAAAGAAAGAGAGACCGTTGGTCTGAGAGGAAGGAAAGACATTATGTCACAAAAGCCAAAAAGGGAAAGAATTTGTGACATGATTAGGAAACTTTTGGAAAGTAGCAATGAGAGAGAGAGATTGTTCAACAAAGTCTAGCCAAACTGTTTTGATAACCAAGGAGCATCTGAGTTAGCATTGAGTGCAAGCTTGAAACTGCAGGTGGTGACCATCTACATTGGATTTGTCAAAGCTGGTCAAAGAAAATAGCATTACAACAAGACCGGGCCTGCACAAAGAACCCAGGCACCCGCTCCACTGTAATCATTTTCAAAGTAAAAGGCTCCTGCATGAAGTACAATGGAGAATCCATTCAATCAAAAGTCAGTTTCTGAGCTGTGGTAGAAACTAAGAAAGGCAGAATAAAAAGTACCTGCAGCGTGCCAGGGGGAAATGCTAAGGAAGAGGGAGAGAGAATGGATTCTGCATTGAATCTTCGCTGTCCTAAAACTGCTCACTCCACTTTGAGTCAATCTGGGGAGGTGACCTTTAACACAATCCATCTGTAGTCACCAAGAATAACTAAGGTATGGAAGAAGGAGAAGGAGAAGAAGAAGGAGAATTATTCCCCTTAGGGAGGAAACTGTTTTCCCCTAGGAAAGCACTTTTATAAAACTTGGGATGGCAGGTAATGCTGGAGGCATAGGTTGGCAGGAGAGAAGCTAAGAAAAGAGAGAGTTAAACAGAGCTACATCCATGTTGGGGTGAGAGCAGAGGACTAGCAGGACTGCAGAGTCTCCAAAGAACTTAGAAGAATAGAGAGTTCTCATAGTCCATTGTTTGTGACTCAAATGAAAACACACTCCTGTTTCCTCAGACTTTATTAGAGTAGGGAGATTTGGTTAAATAGTAAGGAACAAAAGATGAATTCCATGTTGGCAAACAGCAGGGCAACAATGAAGGGAGAGGCCCAAGGCAAGAGCAGAGAGCAAGAACTCTGTGGAGACAGGAAGCGGGAACCAGAGGTGACCATGAGAATGCGAACAGGAAGACCGCAGGCAACATCTGGGGTAGATTACCATAAAGGACTGGCTTCAGGCACAGCCAGGCGGGTCCGGGGTTGTCGTAATAGCCAGTCTTTTTAGCAATCTACCATTTGTGTCCTTGTTCTGTCTCAGTCTGTTTCCTTCAGTCCTTCACAATGAGTTTTAAGGATGAGGGAGTGGCGCACAGCATCAAGTAAATCAGAGAGATCAAAGAAAAGGAGAACTGAGAAAAGGTCGTCAGATTTGCAAAACAAGTCAGTAATTATGTTAAAGAAATTTTCTGCAGGAATGGGGCCAGGGTCACTGCATGCAATGGTGTGGATTGTCCAACACACAAAAACAGGCCATCGACCAGGCACTGTTCCCAACCTAGTCATCACAGAGTGAATGTTCATGACAATTTTCCCGCCAACAGAAGAAAAGTGTCTTGAGGAATGGATCCCTCTTCTTAATTGGCACAAGGGCATCTTATGGACTAGCAGCAGCCTTGGTGGGGTCAGAAGGCAGATGGCAAGAAGGTTATGAATAAGTAGTTAGTGAAGAAATGAAAGCCATGTATTTGGAGCTCCTCTGTGGGGTCTGTATTGTTTATCTATTGCTATATAACAAATTACTCCAAAATTTAGTAGCTTAAACAACAAACATTGATTTTCTCAGTTTTGTGAGTCAGGAATCAGGGGCAGTTTAGCTGAGTAGTTCTGGTTCAGGGGCTCTTATAGGGCCACAGTTAAGCTGTTGCTGGGGCTGTAGTCATTTCAAGACTCAATGGGGGCTGAAGGATCCGCTTCTTAGCTTAATCATAGAGAAGTTGACAGGCTTCAGTTCCTCATGGGCTATTGGGCTGAACTGGGCTCAGTTTCTTGCCATGCCAGGTGGGTCTCTCCACAGAGTTGCTCACAGCATGGCACTTCACTTTCCCCAATATGTATGATGAGAGAGAGACAGAGAAAGAAAGATTGGGGAGGGGGGGAGAGAAGGTGGGGAAAGGGAGGGAAGGAGAGGAGAAGAGAGGATAGCAGAAAAGAGGAAAGACAAGTGAATGTCCAACACAGAAGCCACAGTCCTTTTATAACCCAATCAATTACAAAGAAGTGTGAATACTGGAAGATGGGATCATTTGAGACCATCTCAGAGGCTGCCTGCCTATCAGGATAGAAAGGCTCAACCACTCTTTCAGAAGGCAAAATCTTGCTCTCATGCTGGGGGTGAAATCATTGAGACAAACAGAATTTGGGGTAAGGTCTAAGCTCACTTTAAGCAAGGACCAGAGTGTGCTTCGGTTAGTGACATGGTGGCTGAGTTGAGCCAGATGGCAGAAATAATTGCCATTGGCTGCCCCTCAGCTGGGGCCTGGTCATCTGCTCATAGGGCTTTAGTTTTGATGCTCAAGGAAGCAGTCTGCATCTACCTTATGTGGGTATGAAAGGAAGTTCATGAATGCCAACAAAGATTTCTAATCCAGAGTAACAGCCCCTGCAGAAATCGAAAGAGACATTCAAGGAAAACAAAATGCCTCACAGACGAGCTTTGTTTCTGCTTTCCGTGTGGAAAGACCAGTCATGCAGAAGTGTGGAGGGAAGAAAAAACTCACCAGATCAGTCAGTAACTGGTAACACCTGTTTTCAGCATCTCTACTATCTGGGGTTGTCCAGGCCCCCTAGATGGCTGAGCCTGAGGCCAGCTATCCCTAGATACACAAGTCCTTTGTGGCAAGTCACACTCACCATAAGACTTGCTATGCCTTCTTTTAAACTTCTGGAGCACAGAGGAACACAGGGATGGAAGAGAGTTATTCTCCTTTCTAACTGGGTTTCACCCCTTCTTTTCATTCTATACCATTAGACTATAGCCAACTCGTCTAGATTCTTTTTGGGGCTCCTGAAATTTTGTAACCACTCTGGAGTTTATTCAATTTATAAGTATTTATCAAGGGCCTGTTATGATGATGGGTCAGCTCCAGGCTATGGGTTGCCTGAGATCAAGTGGGCCGGGAAGGGACTGATCTAGGAGGTGGCTCATTCTGGTGGGCATGGTGGCAGGAAGTTGTCATGTCAGAGACTGCAGTTGAGGGTCAGCTCACGGGAAAGAGATGTGCAGTTACCATAAACCCAAACGTCAGCTGAGGGCAGAGACTGACATGAGATCAAAGGGAAGACACACGTAAGACTCAGAATCTGCGTAAGAGAGCCAAGGCTAATGCTCAGCAGTTCCAAGTAAACAGGGAAAACATGCATAGCCCTGGCCAGAGAGTACAGGCCGGGAGCCAGCATCCATTCCTGAAAGTAGGAGCCATGTTGGACTTGTTTAGCATCCCAGCACCAATGTCGGCCACAGTGATAAATTCAGGTGTTCAGGCCAGGCAGGAGAGCACAGGGGTATGCTCATCCATGTAGACCCCCATACATCAAGGTTCTGGGTCCAAGAGGGGCATCAAGAAACAAGCAGAGAATGGTGTTCAGACACAGAGGCTAGAAAAGGCAGCTCAGCATCTAGAACAGGTGGGTAGAGCCACCTAACTGCCCAACCAAGTTGTGAATGCTGATTCCAAGCATTCTCAGGATTCGTTGTAAAATTAATTGATTCTAGTATTAATCATTTTAAGCAGCCTTTCTGCTTCTGCTAGACTGAGGACTGGAACCATGTTTGTCTTGCTCATGGGTATTCCCTAGCATAGGGCCTGGTATGAAGTGCAGGCTCAATAAATGTGTGTGGAGGGAGCACCTGCTCCCAGAGAAAAGTGGGAATCTGCTTGGGGTGGAGCGCAGGTCTAGGACCCAGAGAGTCCTCACAGCTCAACACAAAAGTGGAGAATTTTTTTTCTTCCTAGTTGTGGAGAATCAAGTGGAGTTAACAGAGCCCAATTTCAGATCGAGAGCAAGCAAGATGTCAACCTTTCAGTCCACATTCCACATCCTGTCACCCTCCCAGGTCTCCTTCAGAACAGAGCAGAGGACTCAAATGGTAACGGTCATTTACCTTTCCCAGGGCCTAATCTCCACATTGTGGATCTGTGTAAGCAGAAACTAGGCTAAAAACTTCAACATGTAACTCTGAAATATTCCCTCTAACTAAAACTAGATGCATGGCCAGGAGCAAGTCATTTAATCTATCTCTATTATAGCCTCAAACTGTTTTCTCATCTGTACTGAGCAGAAGTTTTTAGCTTGATGTAGTCCCAGTTGTTTGTTTGTTTGTTTGTTTGTTTATGTATTTATTTATTTATTTATTTATTTATTTATTTATTTTTGCCTTTGCTTTTGGTGTCAAATCCCAAAAATCATTGCCAAGACCAACATCAAAGAGCTTACTCTCTCTGTTTTCTTCCAGGAATTTTATGGTTTCAGGTCTTAGATTCAAGTCTTTCATCCATTTTTGAGTTGATTTTTGCTTATGGTACAAGACAAGTCCAGTTTCATTCTTTTGCATGTAACTATCCAGTTTTCCCAGCACCATTTATTTAAGAGACTATCCTTTCCTCATTGTATATCCTTGGCTCCTTTGTTGAAAATTAATTGATCATACATATATGGGTTTATTTCTGGGCTCTCCATTCTATTCCATTGGTCTATGTGGACCAATGCTAGTAACATACTGTTTTGATTATTATAGCTTTGTAACATAGTTTGAAATTAATAAATGTGATGCCTCCAGCTTTGTTCTTCTTTCTCAAGATTGCTTTGACAGTTTGGAGTCTTTTATGATTTCATGCAAATTTTAGGATTGCTTTTTCTATTTCTGTGAAAAATGTTATTTAAATTTGAATAAAAATTACATTGAATTTGTAGATCACTTTAGGTAATATGGAAATATTAACAATATTAATGCTTCCAATCCATAAGCACAGACTATATAAAGAAAACTATCAACAAAATGAAAAGGCAACCTACAGAATGAGAAAAAGTATTTGCAAACCACATATCCAAAGAGTAGTTAATATCCAAAATATACAAGAGACTGATACAACTCAACAACACCAAAAAAACACAAAAACAAAAAACAACAATTAAAAATGGACAATGGATCTAATTAGCCATTTCTCAAAAGAAACATAGAAATGGCCAACAAGTACATGAATGGTGCTCGACCACTAATCATTAGGGAAATGCAAGGCAAAACCACAATGAGATCACTTCACGTCTCTAAGAACAGCTATGATGAAAAAGAAAAGAGATAAATGCTGGCAAGGATGTGGAGAAAAAGGAACCCTCGTGCAGCTGCTATGACAAACAGTAAGGAGGTCCCTCAAGAAATAAAAATAGAACTACCATATGACCCAGCAATTTTAATTCTGGGTATATACCCAAAGGAAATGAAACCATAATCTCAAAGAGATATCTGAACTCCGTGTTGATTACGCATGGTTCTCGATAGCCAAGGGATGGTAACAACCTAAGTATCGATCCATGGATGAATGGATCAAGAAAATGTGAGATTCCATAATAATGGAATATTATTCAGCCTTTAAAAAGAAGGTAACCTGTTATTTACAACAACATGGATGAACCTAGAGGAAATTATACTGAGTGAAATAAGCCAGACCAGGAAAGACAAATACAGTATGGTATCACTTATATGTGGTACCTTTAAAAAAAATTTTTTTTAAACGTCTAACTCATAGTAATGAAGTAGAAAAGTGGTTGCTAGGGGCTGGAGGTAAGGGAAATAGGGAGAAGTTGGTAAAAGGGTAAAAATGTTTAGTTATAAGATGAATAAGGTCTGAGGACCTAATGTATATCATGGTGATGGTAGTTGATAACATTGTATTGCATAATTGAAATTTGCTAAGAGAATAGAACTTAAAAGTTCTCAGCAAAAATAATAATAATGAAATAACACATGTAAGGTGATGAATGAGTTGATTTACTCAATGGGAGAAAGCCTTTCACAATGTATACATATAGCAAATCATTACATTGTATACGTTTAATATCTTACCATTTTATTTGTCAATTTTACCTCAAAAAAGCTGGGGAGAAAAAACTATCTCCTCATCTGTCAAAAGAAGGCATTGGAGTAGATGAAGGATTCTGTGTTTCCCTTTCTTTTCTGAGATTCTGAGATTCAATCTTCCTGGTCTGTTCTGAAGAGGATACAGATTAGGGTGGACCCACCATGAGCGGCTCATCAGCGTCTAATGAGAATCAGAGTGGGCCTAGAATACATGCTATATACACAGCCTCTCCATTCTGTTTCCATGGAGCTGGGCTCCGGGAACACTGTGTCTGTAGAGGAAGGTGAAGCATATTTCCTGTAGGCAGTTGCTTATGTCTCCTGAGCCCTCCGGGGAAGAGGCAGCATGACAAAGCTGAAAGCTTGCTGGACTTAAAAACGAGCAGACCTGGATGCTGGTTCCAACCAGGTGTGTGAGCTTGGCCACTCACCCGTCCTCGTTGGGTCTCCATTTGCTCATCTGTAATGAGCAGAATGCCCTTCCGAGCTCGGGAGATTGTTGGGAAAAGGTCTCTCTATAACATTAAGTACTAAACAGATGGTCATATTGTTAGGAGAATCCAGTAAAAAATGGCTGGTAGGACATGAGAGAATGTGTGGGGCAAGTCGTCCCTAGTTTGGAGCCACAAAGGACTTCTTAAAGATTTGTAGATTCTAGAAGATTAAGATGAAAGCTGGACTTTGTGACTCTGTCTGGGAAGAGGCATCGCTATGCAATAAGGCATCGCTATTGAACCAGTAAAACTGGAGGATCAGAGTTCCAACTTTGAGTCTCAGTTTTCTCATCTATAAAATGGCCATAATCTTCTTGCCCTGCCTAATTCCCAAAATTGTCACAGGATCCCATGAGGTCATGTTTCTAAAAATGTAGCCCACTCTAAAAGCACACACACACTGGGCATCAGGGCTCCTGGGAGCATGAGGCATGTAGCTGGGGCTCCAAGTAATAACCCTGACGAGCCAGTGAGACACAGTCCAGCCTACAGCTCCAGCTGTCAGAGTAGATGGAACAGACAGACACCAACAGGTGATCTGTGGGCAGCTACAGGCCTCAAAACTCTCCCCTCTTCCCCAACCTGGAATTCTTCCCAACAGAATCACACCTGTGCGCCATGTTCAGATGGGAAATTGCTCAGAGCACAAGAGTGTCTGTTCAAGGGGCAAGCAGGGGCTGGAGTCCAACTCAAACTCCACCCACCAGGGCCTGTGCCTACCCAGAGGGAGGAGTGATTTTTGCTAATTCTCATGGATGACCTGCCATATGGACCAGCACATTCTTCACCTGGAGGTTAGAAACAAGTGATCATAGTTTAAATAAACAAATGTTCCCTGGGATGGGAGCATCACTCTTCCCCTGCCTCCCATTAGTAAATAGAACGCTGGGGAAATGAAATGCCGACAATGAATTGTGTGTGTGTGTGTGTGTGTGTGTGTGTGTGTGTGTGTGTGTGTAGAGAAAGAGAGAGAGAGTAGTATGATGGGACCCATCCAGGAAGCCCAGTGTCAGCCCTGGGACCTGGGAGACACGGGTAAATGCTGGATGAGAGACCAGGGCAGCAAAGTACCCGACTGGGTTCTCAGGGGGAGAAATAATGGAGGGTAGCTTGACTTACACAAACTTGCCTCATCTCAGAATCTTGCTGGAGTCTTTCCAGCTTAGCCCACAGGGGCACAGCTAGAGAGTGTGATATATGAGGGGTCACAGGGCTCACCCTCCGTCCTGTAAGAGGAGCCCTCAGCCTTCCCTCAAAGCACTCGCTTAAGCACTTCCCACCCTGAGCAATGCTCTCGGCCTCAAACAGGAACAAGCAGCCACGGCCACTCCAAGGTCACTGCGTCCACGTGGATTCTGGTAACTCTCATGACACTCCTTTCCCTTCAGATGAGACACCTCATTATCTGAGGCTTGTGAATCCTCCAGGAAGTTCTGGGAACTGGACGCTGGGCACAACAATAAACATAGATGGCAGAATGTGTCATCATGGGAAGGGAAAGAGGTTTCCTTCGGGGAGGGCAGCACCGTAGCTTCCTATTAACCTTGGCTGTGCAGACTCACGGCCAAGGGCACGTTTGCCTCACAGCAAGAGGGCGGGTCTGTGGCCAGGCGACTTCTCCAGCCTTCTAGACAAACAGAAGGCTACAGAAACGGGCTTTCCTTCTGGTGGAATGAAGGCTCCTGGAATCTATCCCTTCACCTCCAGAGCCTGGGAGACGTATCCACGGAGAGAAGGAAAGGGGAAAAGCCATATACAGGGCAAACTGCACACCCTCCCTGAACCTCCAGTTTTAAAGAAAGGGGAATAAATGGCTACCTCTTACAAAAGGTCTTTTTGGTCTGGATAAAGACCTAAAAGGGAACCCTTCAAAGCATTTGTGAAAGTTTCTTCAATTTTAATGCAAAATTGATCTGAAGGTCAGAGTCAACTCTTTGTCAAAAATGATCTTATGCCGTGGCCCATGTGGCTCAGTTGGTTGGAGTGTCGTCTCATATACCGAAAGGTCTTGGGTGCGTTTCCCGGTCAGGGCACATACCTAGGTTGCTGGTTCCATCCCCGAGGGCATGTGCAGGAAGCAGCTGGTCAATGTTTCTCTCTTTCTCTCCCTCTCTCTTTCTCGCTCCTTCTAAATTCAATTTAAAAAGCATTAAAAAATGGATATTATGTTAACACAACAATGTAGTTGATTCTTCTACCCTCATTTACAGCCCATTCACATTTCCCATACTATTGGCTGTGCTTTTTGAGATGTTTGAGCATCTGCTATTAGAAAAAAGAAACACTCAGCCATGCTCTCCCAGTCATCTCAGTGAGTGATTCTCTGTCCTTTTAATCAGATCCCCTTGGGGTTCCTCATAAATGCAGGCCTCCCCTAACATTTGTGGAGCCCAGCATAAGAGGGCAAATAGAGCCCCTTTTAGGTAGCTCTAATATTTAAAAATTATTGATCAAGCTAACAAACAAATAAAATATGTCACACCATTCCAGCTTGATGAACATATATTCACAATGACTTAGAAGGCCAGGTTCAAATGTAGAACTCTCACACTCCTTGTAATTCTGCTACACAGAGAGAACACTCCCCCAGAGGCTCAGCCCTGGGCTCACAGACTTCTTTTCCCATCCCCCACTCCGTTTACCCACATGCCCAATCTCATCCACACACCCCACTAACAACCACCCCTCTGCCACCCTTTGCGCAGACCGACCATACCAGCTGTGACCTCTGCCTTCGATAGGATGGACCTGGGAAACAGGCCTGAAGAAGGCTGGAAGCAGCGTTAGGCCATTCCGTCAGGGAATTCTAGGTACCCTAGAGATTCTCTAGGTACTCAGAGAATGTTCTGGAAGAGGTTCGTGGGCTCTAAGAGGCACATCTCCTTGGCCCTGCAGACTCCTTACCCACAGGGAGAGGTATGGCTGGAGCAGGGTCAGAATGGAGTCCTGTGAAGTCCCGGGGAAGAAGAGGGCATCTCAGGGCATTATTGTTATATAAGATCTGAATGCAGGAACTCAGTGCTCACCCAGATCACTCCCACAGAGTATGACTTTGGGCAACCTACTTCAAGCCTCTGGGCCCAATTTCTTCGACTGTAAAATGTGGGGCTTGAGCCAAGAATTGTTAAGTGCCTTTACAGAACTAAAATCTACCCCAAATTAAGTTCCAATAACATATATAGAGTAACCGCCATGAGCCAGGTTCTGTGGTGAGTGGTTTTGCATACTTGATCTTGTTTAACCTGTGATTCCATCACTGCACACACACTTCCCAGCCAGGCAAGTTAGGGCATTGTGTCCAGGCTGGACATCCTAAAGACTTCCAGGGATGGACACTAAAGATGATGCAATGCTAAGATCAAGGGCCTCCAAGAGGGAACAGTCAAGATTCAGTGGAACCCACAGCCCACCTGCAGCAGCGATCAAGAGGGGCTGGCAGAGAGGTGGACACTTTGCAACAGATCCAGGAGGGAAGGGGTGCCTCCTGCCTAGTCTACCAGCTTTTTAGGGCTGCAGTTCAGACACTAGTTCATACTCACAAAAAGCAACTGAAAACTCCTGTTTCATATTTGCTCTTACAGGGCCAGGCAAAGAGAGCAGTGGTGGGAAAAGGAAAGCTACAATTGAAGGAGGCATGAAGGTCATCCCACCATTCTTGTGTTAAGACTGTGGCAGACCTGCAGGCTTTGGGGAACAAGGCTTCCCATCCTTTTTCTGTTTCCCTAAGATTCTGTAGAGTTTCACAGTCCCCAGTCTTGAGGTCAGGTTGACTTGTATACCTCTTATCTTTGGCTAGTTGGCCTCTTCGGGTCATGACTTTCTATTCGACCTTGCACAAGTGTCTTAAGTCTCCAGGCCTCAGTGTTCTCAACTGTAAAATGAGCCTTCTGAGGACTAAAAGAGATAACGTCTGTGAAGTGCCTGGCACAGAATAAGCAGTGGCAACTGCGAGGTATTAGTAGTATTTTCCTCTCACTTGGGACAGCAAGAAAAAGGGAATAGCCCATTTGGAGCTAGGTCAGTCCTGCTCTCTTCCCCAAAAGACAATGTGCCACTCCTTCCCTGAGGACACTGATCTTTGGCATGTCACATCAGGCACAGGACAGCCTGTGGCCACACAGCAGAGTCGGTCAGCCAACCACACCGCACCCCCCAGCCCTCATCAAATATTGATACAGCGTATAATGTCTTCTGAACACAATACTCTGCTTCTCAAACTGAAGCCTGCCCTTCTCTGACCCCAGGTGAGGGGAAGGGTTTTTCAGGTCCCTAAGCGGCTGTACCCCTAGTAGATCCTGCCCTCATCAGGGGCAAGCCGTGTGTGCCATCCCTTTCACGGCAGGATGAAAACTCCAGCTGCCTGCTTTTTGATTTTTCCTACTGAGCCAGCTCCCCAAGAGGGAAGGGAAGGACATGGAACTAATGTTGCAGAACCTCCTCCGTGCTGAGCGCTGGACAGAGGGCTGTGCATACATGATCTAATTTAATCCCCACAGGAACCCCGAAAAGGGGGCGGTGCTGGCTACAGTTGACAGATGACGGCACTGAGGTGGAAGGGGATTAAGTAGGTAACTCAAGCAAGGTCACATTTGTCCAGGGTGAAGCTGAGATTCAGATCCACATGTAAAATCAGTGTGCTTCTGCTGGTACTACACGGGAAATGAGAAGCGAGGACTGTGGGAAATCCCCACAAGCCCAGCAGATCTGTTCCGAGGACCGCTGCCTGGGGTCAGGCCCACGGAGCTGCCTGGGTTTCATTGAAGGCCAGGGACCGAGTTGAGCAAAGTCAAAACTGTAAATACTATTGGCCAAGTAATCCCTGACCAGATGATGTCTCCTGACCCCCAGAATCAAACCTTGTTTTCAGCTTCTTTGTAAATCACATTACATCTATTCCTTAAGAATCTCCATTAATAGGAGACATTTACAGAGCTGTCCCTGTGAGGGGGCCCCAAGCTGGGTTGGGGCAGGATGGACATAGGTGTGGCATGTCCATTTCTTAGCACAGCTTAAAATCAGTGTTGCCCTGGAGTTATTTATAATCTACTTACAAGTCACAGGAATCATCCTAATAAACAATGTTATTTATAAAATGCATTCGAATTTAGAAATTAACTCTACGTTAGGGCACCATCAAAGGAAGTTCCTGCATCTCGTGTGATCTTCATGACAACCCTATGAGGTCAGGAAACTTGATCACAAAGTAGTTACGTGACTGTCCCAGAGTCACACAGCTATTCAGTAGTTGAGCCAGGACTGGAACCTGGGTCTGTTTTACAAATGATGTAAACCACCATTGTAAAGCCAGCCATTTAAAAGGTTTAAAAAACAAAACAACAAAAACACTGAGGCGTAGAGAAAGGAAGTGGCGGGCTTGCCTAAGGTCACACAGCGAGCCGGGATTTGAACCCAAGCAGTCTGGCCCCAGAGTCTGAGTGCTTAACCACATACTCTTCCTCTGTCAGAACTGAATTTCTATGCCAAGGGCCCCTCCACTGGGGAAGCAGAAACCTAAGTTCTGTCACTTCCTGGTCCCGCTTCCCTTTTCTCTGAGGCACAAGTTCTGGGGGGCTTGCAAAGGGCCGCAGGGCATCTCATCCTCTGGCTGGTTGGGGGTTCATGAACCCATTTAGGCCTCAGTTGTCGTGCCCCACGTGGGTTGCCCTCATTGTTCTTTGCTCCTGTCCTCCAGCAGGGTGCTCTATGCTCAGGGCAGGGGACTCAGTCCCTTATTCTGGGCCACGCTGGGCCTAGGAAGTTCTGGGAGGCCGGCCAAGGCTCCCTTGGCCAAGGCTCCCCACATGGCCATCCCCTCTCGAGGTCTTGCCACCTGCCCCAGGCTCTGCTGCAGAAGGCAGAGGACAGAGCCCCTTTCTCTGGGCTGACAGCCTCTCAGCTGCCCCCTCTCATCACCAAGCTCAGTTCTCTTGCTCTTACCCAGGTGTTTCCCCAAAACTTTCTGTCTGTGCCCAGAGTCCCCTCTGGTCTCCTAAAGTTTGTGGCACCCCAAAGATAGGAAGGCAAGTTTGTTTCTTCCTTTGCCCCGTCGTATCCCTCCCCTGAGGTGACACGTTCAGAAGGCCTGGCTGCTTGAAGGAGCGGGGTGGGGATTATGGCTGGAGAGTGAAATACTCGGAGAGAAGAAAAAGGCACATCTTGATTAATATTCTTTTAAAAACCCATACAACTGCCCTGGCCAGTTTTGCTCAGTGGTTAGAGCATCGACCCGTGGACCAATGAGTCATGGGTTTGATTCTGGTCAAGGGCACGTACCTCGGTTGCAGTTCGTCCCTGGCCCTGGTCAGGTCGTGCAGGAGGCAACCAGTCGATGTGCCCCTCTCACGTCGATGTTTCTCTCTCTCTCCTTCCCTCCCCCTCTTTCTGAAGATAAACAGAAGAATATCCTTGGGTGAGGATTAAAGAATAAAATCAGATAAAAATAAAAACCCATACAACTGTCTGGATATAGGCACATACATCTTGAGGGAGATCTGAACACGTGAAGTTGGTAAGACTGCACAGAATAAAAGTATTTGAGGGAGGTCTCACAGCAAGCACTCACCGATCAGCCAAGAGGAGCGAACGGATAAATATTTCCACCCAGCAAGCCAAGGGGTAATGATACCACCCTGCACAGAGCCAGAGGAATTGAGGGCAGATAGCAAGCTGTTTGCTTCATGCTCGAGTTAAAGGAGAGACAGCTAACGTCCTTCAGCCTTGAGTACCTACTCTGTGCCTGGTCCTGGGGATTCAGCCAAGAACAAAAGTCAGAGCTGTGCAGCGGCTCAGGACTGGTGAAAGGCCAAGAGGACCAGCGTTCCCGGAGGATGCCATGAACACGTGTCCACAAGAGCCACCAGCTCACACAGTGAAGAGGGACGTGAGGTCCCGTATGGAGAGCTCTGGGCAGAGGGCCTGCTCACCGGGAGCCCTCAGCAAACAGCAGCTGCGGAATGATTAGCACTATGTTGCGCCTTCCCCACTCAGCAGCCACATCACTGTTGGGACTCACGTGGGCACCTCCGCTGTAGGCAGAGGCCGGGCAGAGGAAGCCGGGTGCTCTGCACCCCGCTCGGTGGCCCCAGGGGACCTGTGTCTCCCTGTGTCAGCCGGGCTGCACAGCCCCAGACGTTAGCCTGGCTCAGGCCTAGAGAGAAACCTGCTTCCCAGCACGACTCCCACATTCCTTCTGGATGGAATGCCTTTACATGGCCAAGTCCAAGTCCCGTGGGCAGGGACTTAATTAACTCTTTAAATACCTTTACAAAATCCCACATGGGAGAACAATTCCTCCTCTATGTGGGAAAGTGCTGACGCCACCGGAGCGTTTTTATTTGCTTACTATCCCATCTCCTCTAGAGGAGATCCTACAGTGCCAGTTAGCCCAGGGCAGGGATCTGTCTGAGCACCTGACGAGACTGAGTAGTTCCTGGGGGGAGGGAGAGCTGGTTTACTTGGGTTTGAGTTTGGCAGGAACATTGCTTGCCTGCGATGTGCAAAGTACAGTGTGAGGTATACAAAGTTGGAAAAGATGCGATCCTTGATTTCAAGGTAGTCCCTAACACAAGATAGTAAACAAATAGTGGTGAGTAAAAAGGAACAGCAATCTGAAAGGAGGGTGACCCCTCTACCATCAACTGCTCATAAAAAGCCCAAGTTTGGAAGCAGAGGTCCGACTGGAAACAGAAGAGCTAGGTGCAGCTATTTGATCCTCTCCCAGCCCCACCCCAAGTGACTGGATAAGGTCAGGGCATGAGAGAGGATCCCCGCTTATCTGTGACACACCTCAGAACTGCGGTGGCCACCAGTCTGGCCTATGTAACGCAGCTGCCTTATCAGGAGAACTGTCTGGCACCGTGAGTGAGGGTCAGTGCAGCAAGAAGGGCGGCAAGGTCATTCCAGGTCCCCATCAGGAAAATGCAAAAGCTCCGGCCACCACTAGACTGTAGCAAGGGCCTTGTAGAAGGTGTCCTGGTGCTAGGCACACCCTGCTTCAATACATGCTAGGTGGGACTTCCATTCTGAACTCTCTAAAAGCCAGTTTGAATCATGTTGCAGTCAGTCTGTCCCCGCCCTAAACGTCAATGGTTGCTTCCCACTGTCAAACTCCTGTTTAAACTCCTCAGCCCAGTGTCCAGTACCCTTCAGCCTCTTACTGCAGTTTACCCGTCCAGCTTCACCCCAGTACCATATTGGTCTCCCACCTAGAACACCTGGCTCTACTTCTTGAAATCCTGCCCTCTCTTTCAGGGCAGCCTCAAATGCCCTTTCCCTCGGAGAGGCTTCCTTGATCCACCCACAACCTCCCCTTCCTCTCCACTCCACCCCATCTCCTGAAACGACCCTGCAATTTATACCTGCTTGGTGTCACTTGTCACACCCCAGCTGGATTGGGCCTCCCTTACTCCATTAACTTGGAAGTTCGCTGAGGTTGGTCTCTGTCCTGCCGCTCTCTCTCTCTCTCTGCACCAGAGTCCCGCAAACTAAAGGAGCTGGCTGTGCTTTTGTCC
The DNA here is from genome assembly GCA_030848825.1 of Tadarida brasiliensis. Lineage (NCBI taxonomy): Eukaryota > Metazoa > Chordata > Mammalia > Chiroptera > Molossidae > Tadarida > Tadarida brasiliensis. The sequence continues at coordinate 61,229,835 of CM061270.1, read as the reverse complement.
CCTCTGAGCCTCGCTGTACCAGCTCCCCTCCACAGTCCATCCCTGCTCCCCCCCTCATAAGGCAAGTGGCCAGGGCCACGTGAAGCCTGCTGGGGAGATTTTGTTGTTGTTGCTGTTGAACTTTGGCATTCATATAGAATTAAATGGCTATGAAGCCTGAATGGACTTTGCTCTCCCTTCCTTATCTTGAAAAGCTTGATTTGTCATTTGGTATAAAGTGAATTAACCAAGGAGCCTGCATGAGCATCCCTTCAATACTGCCTTTTACTCAGAGCTTTCCGTGGGACAGAGGCGCACTCCTGAATACAGGAAGCTGTCTCACCAGGTTCCTTGCAAGGCACCGCCTCCGGTCTGTGTCCCATCTGTCTGATTACATCCCTGAGATGTCTCTGCCAGAGCCTCTTCCTCCAGCCCCTCGTGCCTTTGACCCTCAGCTCTTTTCCCTTCCTGAAGGTCCCTCCTCAGAGGATGGGCTCACTGCTCCAGCTCTGATCATCTCTTTAAAATTGTTGACTCAAAACTCCAAAACTCAAGTGCCTATCTCCCGACAGCCCTCTGGGCATTGGTGCTCACTCAGTTAGCATCACAGAGTCAGCATGTTATCACCCCAAAATACCCCCATTCCCTTTGCAAATTCAAACCCCAAAATGAAGCCATATCTTCCTCCTGGACTTCCCTGTTTCTGCCAACAACGCTGCCCCATGCAAGTGGGGCCTTCCAAACTGCTCCCCTGACTCCCAAATGCCTGGAGTCACTCTCAGAACTAATTCCTAAACCAGACTATCCCACACATGCCTGTTTCCCCACCATCCCTCTTTTTCAGGCCACCCCCCCGCCCAGCACCACGCACTGATGGACCTTCTTCCCTGGCTGTCAACATTCTTGCTATTCCCCAGACTCAGACAGGGGCTCCCTCCTTTACCAAGTATGTCTGCAGGCTGACAATGGAGTCACAGACCCTGTTTCAGCCAGCTCCTGTGTCCTCACTCTGTTCCGTGCTCATGACAGCCCCGACCAGGCCCAGGCACATCTGAGACAGATGTCCTCAGTTTTCCCAGCTGGAAAGCCCAGAATCAGCTTTAATTCCTCCCTGTCCTCCAGTGCCCACAGCCATTATCTCTTCTGGTATGATGACTCTGGAATCTCCCTCTTCAGTTCCATCACCCTTGGTTGTCATCACCCCAAACATTAATCCCGTACCAATTACTCGCTCCCTCCACAGGCTCGCTTGAGCTGTGGTCCCACTTCCATTGTGGTTCTGCTCATTTGGCGATGAGACTGGCTCCCGGCACACTGTGAAGCTGGGGATGGGGCTCATCAGTGCCGTATCCCTAGTGTTGAGCAAAGGTCTCTTCGTACGGTATGTGCTCCATAACTGAAGACATATTGGATGAGTGTCTGCCTGTCTGCTAGGTGAACCCAGAACCTCTGCCCCCTTGGAATGGTTGGATGTGGACATATAAGATGGATGATGGCAGCAGGACACCAAGGGAGAGGTCCACACTGACTGTTGCAGAACTTCAGGATAGAATAAGTGACCGGAGGCTGGGCTTTCTTGCAACTGGCTTCATCCTGATTATATCTCTGTCTTCTCCTCTAGACCAAGGTCTGTAACCTTGTTCTATCAAGGTCCAGATGGTAAATATTTTGGACTTTGTGGGTCAGATGATCTCTGTTGCAACTACTTGATTCCGCTATTGTTGCGTGAAAGGAGCCACAGACAACATGTAAATAAATCATGGATATGGCTGTGTTCCAATAAAACTTTACTTACAGAAACAGGCACTGGGCCAGAATTGACCCACAGGCCATAGTTTGCCTACCCCTGCTCTAGACTATCAGCTCCCTCAAGTACTGACGAACTCTTCATCTCTGGGCCTTCACTTGTAGCCTGGAGGCCAAGCTCAGAGTTTAGCCCCAACAGGTCTTAAGTAATTAATAAATGGCAGTAATAATAATAGGGTCCTTTTATTGAAGCTCTATCAGGTGCAAAATACTTGGAACTCTCTAGGGAGGGCAGGTATTGCTCCATTTTACAGATGAGGAAAAGGAGAGATTAAGTAGCTTCCCTGCAGAGCTGGTAAGCAGCAGAGCAGAGATTCACATGCAGGTCTGTGCAAAGCAAAGCCACCATGCTGTGCCACCCGCACTCGCAAACGTCAAGGAGATTGAGTCTGAGTGGTTGAACTAGGTGTCTCCTAGCTCTCACCACCAAGTCCCAGCCAGGCTTCGTGTGTAGTCACCAGGGCCCCGCCGGGCTGTGGGGGAAACACCATTTGACAAGCTCATTTGTCTTCTCCTCACTTGCCCAAAGCCAGTGCCCACATTTGCTCCGGCACATGCCATGTGGCAGCAGGCATCCTGAGACCTCTCTGAGCATGAGCAAAGCCTGCCTGGGGGGCTGGGCTCTTTTGTCCACCAAGAGCCTGGCTCCCCACCCATTCTCTCTCAGGAGCCCAGAGACTGAGGACCGATGTGAGTGACCTCCAGGCGTGTGGAGCAGGGTCACTATCCTACATTCTTCAAGGGCCAAAGGAATTTATAGGAGGAAGAAGAACAGGAGCTGGGGTCAAGGGCCAGATCTCAGTTCAGTTATCCAACATCCTGTTCTCCAACCCTGTCTCGGATCACAGTAGGGTCCCAGGCCTTAAAAGAACAAAGATGGAAACCGAGGAAGTGAATTTAGGGAGCAAGGCTGAGAGTGGACCATGCCCTATAAGTAAGCCATGTCCCAGGGTGGTCAGGAGTGGGAACAATGAGCAGTCCTGGTTGGAAGCAGGTAGAAGATCAGGCTCGCAAGCACAGTACAGAATGTAATCACTACACGTCTAGGAGCCACGAAAGCATTTTGGCTCAAGCAATTGAGATTGTGATTTTGGAAAGGTTCCCTGAAGCAGGGACAAGGAAACCAGTGAGGAGGCTGTTGTCACAGGTGAGCTATTCAGAAGCTCTGAAGCAGGGTGATAGCAGAGGGCATGGCGACAAAGGTCCTCTTGCTCTTTGCCAATACTGCCCACACTCCCCCCCTCTTCTACATCCTCTATTCTTTCATTCATTCAACAAATATCAGTTGAGCCTGACTATGTACAGACACTGCTAAACACAGATATACTCGTTCCACTCTTTCCTTTCCCCATCTTTCCCCTCTCCTTTCCTCCCTTCTTCACGCCTCTGAGTCCTTGTTTCCTTGACATGCTCCTTTATGTTACTTTTCCAACAGGAACTCAGGGGTCAAGGCCCAACCTTGGGGGGGCAGGGGGCTGGGGACAGGGGTCGGGGCAGAGTCACTAAGATCCAGAGGCCATGTTGCCCGCGCAGAACTTGCACAGAGGCCCCTGGAGCCCCGACTCATCAGCAAAGTGGTCTGGCCGACCAAACAAATGCACCCAACTCTCCCCACCTCGTTCAAACCTATACACCACACAACCTACTCCATAATTAACAGAAAAAGACAAAAAGAAGTACAACACCTCCTCCAAGGTAAACACCAATGACAGTACCCCCTATAGTGAGGTCACTAAACTAAACTGTATATTAGTCAGGGTCCAACCAAGAACACAGAAACCATTATGAATGTTTACAAGGGGGATTTAATTCAAGGAATTGGTCACATGTGTGACCGAGGAGCTGGAAAATCTATAGGGAATGATGAGGCAACTCAGAACTGGCCCCTTTCCCAAGGGCTGGAGGGACAAGGAGAGAGACAGGCAGAGTTACCTGAGCCCAGGGGTCAGGGTCACCTGTCAAAAGCTGAATAGTAGCAGGCCTATCTGGCAGAAACTAGAAACCCAAAAAGACTCACTGCCAGAAATGCCACTAGAGGCTGAGAGAGGCAGGGGAAAACACCCTCGCTTCTCCCCGTCTCACCCTCCGGTGTCCCACCCACACCTCCAGTTGGTCAAATCCAGCCAAGAGTCCTACATGAAGGAGGCCTGAGTGGTCAGCCTCCCTAAGCAGAGCACCAGAGCTGGGCAAGGGCAGATCTGTGAGCAGACGAGCTCAGGGCTCAGCTGTGTTGGCTTTGCCTTTTCTCTTACCACGTACCTGTGCCAGGCCTCCGGGAGCCCGCCTTGCTGTGCCTTTGATCCACAAGGCTGGGCCTGAGAATCAAAGAGAAACCACTTTCATCCTGGTGGCCAGATGTCATTCTGGACTTCGTTCCCAACCCCTTGAACAATGGCTTCTGAATGTTCAGACTCACTTGTTTCCATTATATAGTCCTTCCTTCCTCCCTCCTTCCTTTCCTCCTTCCTTCCTTCCTTCCTTCCTTCCTTCCTTCCTTCCTTCCTTCCTTCCTTCCTTCCTTCCTTCTTTCCTTCCTTCTTTCCTTCTTCCTTTCTTCCTCCTTCTCTCCTTCCCTTCCTCTCTCCTTCCTACCTTACTTCTTTCCTTTCTTCATTCTTTCTTTACTTCTTCCTTCCTCCCTTCCTCCCTTTTCTTGCCTCAGAATTTCTCATTCACTCAGTGATCATGCATGGATGGCCCTCTGTGTGTCAGCACTGTGCTGGGCACTAGAGACTGTTGGCGAATGAGACAGCTGACGTAACAGGTCCACAGGAACAGATATTTACAGCACAGGCCCATACAAGGCCCACAGAAGCAGAGGAAGGGATGGCCGCTTCTTCCGGAGGGCGGGCAGGACGGCTTCCAGCCGAGCTGGTGTTTCAGCTGAGGCTTGAAGACCATTTCACCACTAAGTGAACAGGAGTAGGGCTTCCCGGGCAGCGTGAGCAGCACACACGAAGACATGGAGACAACTACGGGAATCATGATCCGGGGGGCAGAGGGTGTGACAGTGTGGTGAAGGACGGGCGACATCAAGTAGACAGGCAGGAGTGGTTGCTGGAGGGCACGTGGGAATATTTCTCCTGGAACCAGCGCAGGGCTTTACAAAAGAGAGAAAGCTTATCAGAACCGAGCTTTAGAAAGATCACTGGCTACAGATGGAGGGGGGACTAAGGTGGAGACCAGGAGGAAAGCTGGTGTCTGTGCTTCAGAAGTCCACACAAGCCAAGGAAGGTGAGATCAGCGTCCCGGGAGGGACTCACAAGGGCCTGCAAGCAGACCTCGGAGACGTGGTGGGCTCGGTTGCAGACCACCGCAGTAAAGCGAGTCGTAATCTTTTTGCCTTCGTTTTGTAAAACATGCAACATTTGTGAAGCTCAATAAAACTACGCACAATAAAACGAGGTATACCTGTAGTCAAGGTTTGATTATTAGGAAAGAAGTTAGGGAGGGAAAGAGGGGAAGAAAGAAAAGAAGAGAGGAAGGAAGGAGGAAAAAGAAAACCTGTTTGGAGAAAGTCAAGCTTGTTTTCGGTAAGTCAGTCGTCAGGGGCTCAGGTTGCTTAGCTACAGGGAAAGTGAAACAGCCCAGTGCTAAAAGGAGCTTTGGGGGAGGTGGGTGTAATCGGGCAGGTTGCTGCCTCCTCCAGGCCCCAAGCTCCAAGCCTCACCCACCCACCCTTCCCTGGGCTGCTGCGGGTAGGCGGGTGAGAGGGACTACTCCACCTCCGGGAGGGGCCCACGGGGTTCAAGGGGCAGCAGCACCACAGAGAAGAGGCTTCAGGGCCTTGGCTGTGTCTGAAGTGCCCAGCTGAGCAGGTGGGTGTGCACCTTGGCCATCATTCACCTGTGCAGCGCACTCCCAGACCAGGTAGCACAGCACTGTTCCACTGTGTAGGGTCACACGTTCCAGTCACCCTTTTAACCTGTCGTTAGGCCGTGGAGGTGTGGGCTTTTCTGGATGTCCACTCTTCCAGGTTTGCCCTGTGTAACCAAGTAGCTTTTTCTTTTTTTTTTTTTAATTTCATCATCAAATGCCTTGACAAATACCTGCAGCTTTGGGGGGAGAGAGTTGCATTGCAGCAAGAAGCCCAGCAGTGGGGCTCAATTTACTTTCCAAGGCCTTGAATTGACGGCTTCACTCTGGAATTCAAACTTGAAGCCACGTGGCCTAATAGGGTCTGGAGACTGACTGCCTATGGCCAGGAGCTCCAGACGCACGTTCCTTTGCTTCTGTTTCCCTGTACCAGGCTCGGCACAGGCCAGCTCTGTGTGCGCTTTCTACGAGTTGCTCTGAGACAGGTACTCTTACAGGTCCATCACATCCAACCTCCCTCCTTCCACTCTGATGTGCAGATGTCCTTGCAGCCTCTGCCTCGTCCCCAGGGCCGAGCGCTCCCGGAGCTAAACACTGAGGGAGCTGGGCCAGTATAAGTTGTCTCCCAGGAACAGACTCTGAGAGGCGAGGATAGGGAAGTGATGGGGTGCCCAGAAATAGAAAAACAGGAGGCACAAAAGATAGGAAACTGGGAGTCATAGGGGGAGGGAACTGGTGAGGGATGATGGAGTCAAGATCTGATTAAGTCTCCTTAAGCAAGCCCGCCAAGAGAGGTGCACTGAGTCACAAGGGCAGCAGCTGAAAAACAGCAAAGAGGAAATCAAGACTGGAGATAGAGAGAAGCCTCTGGGGAAAATGATCGAAGCAGGGAGGCTCTAGAAGAAACTGATTGTGGTCAGCATTACCTGTTAGAGCTCCCACCAGGGCAGAAACCATGCAAAACAGGGGTGGCACAAGGCCACCACTTCCCCAGTCCCTGCAGATCCCCCCACCCTGTTCCTGGGGGTTGTCTGTGCCCCTCCTACTGCATGTGATGTTCCCATTCACTACCTATGGGACCTTGTGCAACTTAACCTCTCTGTGCATCAGTTTCCTTGTCTGTTAAGTGGGGATCATAATAATCTCGACCTTACAGGGTTGTTGTAAGGATTAAATAACTTAATATATGCCCCTGGCCAATTCGGCTCTGCGGTTAGAGCATCTGCTCATGGACCAAAGAGTCACGGGTTTGATTCTGGTCAAGGGCATGCACCTTGGTTGCAGTTCCATCACTGGCCCTGGTCAGGGTCGTGCAGGAGGCAACCAGTTGATGTGTTTCTCTCACATCGATGTTTCTCTCTCTCCCTCCCACTGTATCTGAAGATAAATGGAAAAGTATCCTCAGGTGAGTATTTAAAAAAAAAAAAAAGTTGCCCTGGCCGGTTTGGCTCAGCGGTTAGAGCGTCGTCCTGCGGTCCAGAGAGACCCGGGTTCGGTTCCCGCTAAGGGCATGTACCTCGGTTGCAATTTGTCCCCGGCCCTGGGTGGTCGTGCGGGAGGCAGCCACTCGATGTGTCCCTTTCACGTCGATGTTTCTCTCTCTCTCTCTTCCTCTCTCTCCCTCCCACTCTATCTGAACAAAAAGATGGAAAAATGTCCTCGGGTGAGGATTAAAAAAAAAAGCAAAATCTTAATATATGGAAGGTGCTTAGACCAGTGTCTGGCACATAGTAGTTACTCAGTAAATGTGAACTATTATGATTTTCCTCATCACCATCATCTGCATTTTATTTTATGTATGAAATGACTGACTTCTACGAGGTGGGAACTCTGACCCCCTTCTGTAACTAGGAGAAACGAGACTGAGGAGGTCAAATACTTGCTAAGACCACACAGCAAATGAGTGTTGGAGCTGAAATTCAAACACAGGTCTGCTGGCACTTCAACTCACATTCTTTTCGCTGTGTTTGTTCATCTCTCTTGGTTCCTTGGATCCTTGATCACGACAAATGCAGGAAGCAGCCGCAGGCAGTGGGACGATCCCAGCCATGGAGTCGGAATTAACCTGACCTAAACTGAACTGCAACGCCTGGATCCCGGGTCTCACCTGCTAACGGGGTGACCTGGACGCATCACTTCTCGCTGGACCTCAGCTTCCCTATGTACAGTGGAAAACGATACCACTCAGGAGGGGTGTTGTGAGGAAGGTGAATCTATCTATATCATGGAGAAAACACCAACACAGAGCATTTGCTGTGTCTTGTCGCAGACAAGCAAAAAAATTAACGTGGTTCAAAATCTTCTTCCCACGGCTTGTGGATTTCTCATTGCTTTTTTTCCTGGCTCCCAGTTTTCAACCCCTGCCCTGGAAAGCATTTCAACCTCAAGTTCTGAAATACCTTTCTGCCCTTCGTGCTTATGCTTTCTTTCCCTGGAAGTTTCCATCTACTTCAGAGGCTCCAAACCCTGATTGCAGTTAGTGCCTAAATCTGTGCCTGTACTCAGGCCTTTAGCTGGAGACTTAAAATAGGTACTGTCTTATTTCAAGGACCAACCTCAAGCAAAATGCGGGGTTGGGTAGAGCTCCAGCCTGCTGCTGTCTTCCTCCTCCCAGGCCTTGGCACCTGAGGCCCCTGGGTTTTCTCTCCCTCTAATCAAAACTGATCTCTGGACAGAAGCTGAAATTCCTTTCCACTCGGTGAAAGTAACAGACATTTGAATGGGGGTGAGAACCTTCTGAAATCTCTCTGCAGAATTTCACCTTGGTGCATTTCCAAGAGGAAGGCGCTGGATTCGGAGCACGGGAGATATATCATGCAGCCTGTTGGGATCCAGGGCTGCAAAAACCAGGCCCTGCTGCAGTCTCTGGAATGTTTCCTTGCTTTAGGGGCAGTATTGAAGTCAGACTTGTCATGCCTATGACATCTCTTATCTTTGAATCTTAAAGAGCTCTGGGAATGTTAATTAATGCAAGACAGTCTAAAAAAGCAGACTTGCAGGCAGCAGTCTCCAGCTACAACTGAAGTTCCTTTTATACTTATAAGCTTCCTTTAAGCAAGTCAAGGTTTCTAAAGCCCATGTCAGCTTTTGTTGTAGCAAAGAGGTAACAATGCCTCCAGTGTTTTGGACCACAGCTGTAGTTATGTTCCTGGCTGATTTATTATTCCATGTGTATTAGGCACCCACATTAGCATGTGGATTCAAGTTCCAGCTCCCAATCCCATCTGCATGTCCTTGGGCAAGTCTTGTGAGCTTTCCTCTCAAGAGGAAATAATAATGCCTGACTCTGGGGATTGTTGTGAGCCTTAAAGGAGATAATATTTGCAAAGTATCTATGTCAATGTCTGCTACTTAGCACTCATAAAAGTGAGTTCCCTTCTCCTTTCCTCCCCCACATTCCCACTCCTTTGCTACATAGCACATAGCACTGTAGAGAAATAAACAGAAAGATACATTCCAGGCTCTCAAGTACCATGTGTTCTAAAGGGAGATACATTTAATTATTAAAAACCTCAGACACACATTCCTTTTGTTTAATGACTTCAAATGTTCACTTTCACCCTTTCCTACCCTTCACTAGGAAAGAAAAAAAAAAGAGTGAAAGATGAACAGGAGAATTGTGTATGCTGGTCATTGTGTTAGACACACCTAAATAAGCAGATTGTTTTGAACTAAGAGATTATCTAAAGTCTACAGAGTGGAATTATTAACCTGACCTAAACTGCAATGTATAAGAAAGAAACCAGCCAAGTGTTCCCTCCTTTGGGAGCAGTGTGACAATGTAACTGTCAGTTGGTGTGGCTGGCATTCACAAGATCACAGTAACATAGAAATCTTGCTCGGTTCATTATGGCCTTTGTAAACCTGCTCTGGGTGCCCCCACTGTCCTAGATCCAGGTTGGTGGGGAAGGTCAGTGATTACAAACACACTACTAACGATCTTTTGGATTCAGGGTCAGAACCAGGAGAGCAAGAGCAGTGGTTAAATCCAAACAACTGTCCATTTAAGGATGCCCAAACCTGTAAAGAATTTTTATAAGGATTTATTTGAGCCAAAGAGAGGATACCCCTGGAAGCAACAGACTAAGAAAAATGCTTCGGAGCATGACAGTTTGCAGTTTCTTTGATGCATTTGGAATTAAGGAGGAAACATAAGGAAGATGACATGGGGATGGGAGAAAGCAAGGTGGGGAATGGGTGACAGGAAGGTTAAGATTATGTGCTCTCTTGAGGGTAGTTATCCTCCAGAGGTCTGAAAGGAGGATTACTCTGGCATTTCAAAGGTGTGTTAACTTAGATGGACAGGGCTTGCTTATGGCAAAGATAAACCTTTTATTTAAAAAGTTATATGCCTGCCCAGTTAGGAAATTATGAGCAGATCACCCTGTGAGGTTGCTTTCCGTCACTGGGCTTGTCAGTTTTATTACAGAACCCCTTTTCATCCACAATGTGATGTGAAGCTACATTCAGGAGGCGAAGCAGGGTATTAGAGACCAGGCCAGGAAACAGAACCACCGATTGTGGATGGGTCCACGATGGGGTGCTGGCTGGCTGGCTGGAGCAGTCAGCGTCAGCTGACCCCGAAGTGCCAGGCTGGGCCAGGCATAGAGCAGGAGCCAAGAGCCACCCCTGGAAAGGGAAAGGAGCAGATGGAAGAGGAGCAGGGACCAGGAAATAGCCGAAGCTAAAAACAAGTAGCACGAAAATAGGTTAAGGTCAGAATTCGATGTTTGCAGCCCCACTGCCAAATCCACGCATGAGTGGCAGCAAGAATAGAGTTCAAGACACCAGCTGAGGTCTGGTACTGTTCCACCAGACTGGGACTCGGTGAGGGCAGGAGTGTCACCCTAGAGCACAGTGTGGCAGGCCCATTATTGGAACTACATAAATACTAGTTGTCCTTGGCATTGTAAACATTGGCAGAAGTCCATGTATGAATGAGATGAGGGAAACGGGATAGACTGAATTGAGAGCACAGCATCTGAAAGTGGGCCCTGCTCGCTGAGCGCTCTACCTGCCTCAGAGTCTTCAGTCAATGCCTTCAGTCGGCACACCTAAGACTCCCCTCCCTCCTTTCCACATCCTGGCTTGCTTTCCTGTGGTTATCATAACAAATTATGACAAACTTGGTGGCTCAAAACAATAGAAACGACCCTGGCCAGTGTGGCTCAGTTGGCTGAGCATCGTCCTGTGCACCAAAAGGTTGCCAGTTCGATTCCCGGTCAGGACACACGCCCAGGTTTCCGGCTCAATCCCCGGAGGCAGCTGATCAATGTTACGTCCTCACATTGATGTTTCTCTCTTTCTCTCCCTCTTCCTTTCTCTCTCTCTAAAAATCAATAAGCTATTCTTTAAAAAAAAAAAAAAAAGAAAAGAAAAGAAATGTATTCTCTTATAATTCTAGAGACAATAGTCCAAAATCAATATTTTAGGGTTGAAATCAAGGTGTCAGCCAGGCCATTCTCCTTCCAGAGGCTCCCAGGGAGAATCCTTGCTTCTTCCAGCTTCTGGTGGCCATTGGCATTCCTTGGTTTGTGGCTGCATCACTCCAATCTTTGTCTCTGGCTTCACATGACCTCGTGTGTGTGTGTGTGTGTGTGTGTGTGTGTGTGTGTGTGTGTATGTGTGTGTAAAAGGGAGGGAGGAAGAGAGAGAGAGAGAGATCTCCCTCGGCTTCTCTTATGGGGACACTTGCAATAGTATTTAGGGCTCACCTGAATAATCCAGGATATTCTCTTTATCTCAAGATCCTTAATTTGATCACATCTGCCCTTTTTTCTTATATGGTAACATTTGCAGGTTCCAGGGCTTAGGACCTGCTATCTTCAGGGAGGCATCTCAAACAACTGGTTATCATGTGCCAGGCACTGTGCTCAGCACTTTGCATACGTTATTATATTTTTATTGTCAAAACAACTCCATGGGGTAGGAGCTATTATATCCCTTTTTATAGACATGGAAACTACCACCAGTGGTAGAAACAGCCTTGGGCCTTGGGGCTCCATGGGGTCCTGGACCAGTGTCATTTCCTCTGATCCTCTCTGCCCCCATTTGCACTAGCATGCTGGGCTATGACTTGCCTTGGATGAGTTCAGGCTTCTGAAACGCCTCTGTGTTGTCCGAAGCCTGGGGGGCTTCCATCAAGTGTATCTGTATGGCTTGCTTGTTAGTTTCTAGAGAGTTCAAAACACCCACCGTGCTGTAAAAATATTCTACTGCCCAGACATTCACAAACACCCTGCCCACATTTTCAAAAGTCTCTCTACCTAGTCCTACCCACACCCTCCTCCTTCTCCTTCTCCTCCTCTTCATTCAAAACCTAGAGAGAATTACACTGCAAAATTGATATATTTTTAAAAATCTAAAAAATTTAAATTATTATAACATTGGTAACTATAACGATAATATAAAAATTGGGAAAGAAAAAAAAATGTTGAGGAATTCTCCAACCTATGCATCCCAAGTAAATCTTTTTTAAAAAAGGATCTTAACAGAGGCGAGTAGAGGAAAGAATGCCAGGGAAGAGAGAGGAAATGAAAGGGAAAGCAAGATTGTCTACATTTATAAACCCCGAATACCGAAATGTATTTATTTAGAATCCGTGGTAATTGGCATGCTTTCGTCTGAAATGCTGGAAAACTGAATTGAAACAGCAAGCCATACAGCATGGCCAACAGGCAGCAAACTGCCTCTGGAAGTGGGTTAGGATTTCCTGGGTCATCTTGGCTCTTCTAGGGGTTTGGAAAGGAAAATGAGTCCGGTGAAAAGGAGAAAGAACTCTCCATGGTTGTCAACAAGAAAATAATGAAAGGAGAACAGGACCAGAAGCTGACACCCTGGGTCTGGGTCTTAGCTCTTCCACCCGTTTGCTGTGTGACCCTGGACCAGGCATTTCCCTTCTCTGGGCTTCAGCTTTTCCCATCTGCAGATGATTCCATGGTGCCTTCAAATTCCATAAGGATACTTTTAACCAATATAGAATCACAACCGTATTTTTTGTTTTGTTTTTGCCTTTCTTCTTCAAAGAGAATGAGGCAAGGAGACATGGTTGTTGCTGAACACATATTTATCCAGAGGGCAAACCACACAGTCATTTGTTTAAAAATCTGACAAGAGTATGTCTCATTTCCAAATCCCAAACTCAATAGAACTACCCTCGAGATGCTGGGCTGGAGCAGCCTTGCTAGGAGAACTCTGAATCTCTTTCATTGCAGCACTCCCAGAAACCAGCCCTGTCATTAAGCCTGCAAGGTCAACATCATCCTCGGCAAAAGCCCAAGTTAGCAGTCACTTAGAGCAGAGTCGCTCTTTTAAAGGGAGCTCTCTCACCATTCATCACTCCACCAGCCTCTGCTTTAAAACATGAAAAGAAGTATGGGGTTCCCCTAAGAAACCACTGGCCTTTCACCCAAAATCACCACAGGCTGTGGGGCAGGATTTGGAATTATGTTTCACCGGCTGGTTCAGACCAGTTTGTCTGGGGAGAGAAACATACACAGGGGTCAGAGAGGCGGGGTTCTGGGGGTGAAGGGTAAGAAAGGGGCCTCTCTGCTGTGATTACCACAGAGCTATGGATGGTATTAACACACTTGGAACATTTTGCCCAGAGTCCGGATTTAGATTTATCAATAAGCATTTCTTGCCTTAAATATTTATCATAGGTATATTCAGTTTTTAGCTTATTGTTCTGTTCTTGTTCATTGAGATGCTGCTTTGATCTGTTAAAGCTGAATCTTGTATGTATGTCTTGAAGCTCTACCCAGCTAGCAAATTCTTCAAAGGCAGAGGAAGTTCCAATTGTTTGATTCGCAAGCCCAACAAGGTGCCCAGTGCAGAACCGAGCCAAGACAGGCAGACTGCCTTCGCCAGGAAGTCAACAGCATTTCTTCAATGTGCCCCAAAGCCTTTCTCCCACCAGTCCATCCCCACCCATTTGTGACCCACAAAGCACTACTCCCTCACCAGGTCTGAGAAGACTTAGGAGAGCACTGAGAAAAGTGTTACCAGGTATTTCTACATAGCCCAGACTAGTCTACACCCCACCTTGTACTTTCTGTAATGGTGATAATAATAATAGCTAACATTTATTCAGTATTTACTATGTTCAGGCATTGCTAAGTGCTTTATCTTGCAACACAATCTTCATACTCTATATTAGATACCTACGTTGTCAACCCCATTTTACAGATGGAAAAAACAGAGTCTTGGGTACATAGCTAAGAAATGGTAGACTTGGATTCAGAGCCGGGCTGGTTGACTTGAATCCTGTGTTTTAACATCTAAGGCAGCAATTTAGCAATTTTTAACCAGTGTGCTGGAAAAAATTTTTAGAACATGCAATACCTGACTGTTTAGTCAGAGGCACTGACCTGTTTTCCCTTAGATTGTCAAATGCACACACAAAAAAGACAATAGCTAGCAAAACAATAGCCATTTGGTGTGAATGAATTAAAAGTATACTTATTCTTTGTCAGATCAGCAAAATTGGTGTGCTGCAGAATTTTAGTAATTAGTTTACGCACTCCATGAGATGGAAAAGGTTGAAAGTCGCTGATCTAAGATACACTGCTTCCTAAACTAGTTTGTGAATTTCTGAAGAGCAGAATTTCTGCCTTTTTCTTTTCTGTACTCCCGCGGAGCCTAGAAGAATCCTGAGCAATAGCAGGCTCTCGGCATCTACCTGTTAAGTGGCTGATTGATGGGAGGTCTATGCCCAGGGCCGCCAAACACCAGAAGCAAGAGTGACAAAAGGATAGAGAAGGATCAAAGAGTTTGGAGAGTTGCTTAAAGCCAGGCTGATTTGGCAGAAAAGGTTAGGGGGTAGGCACAGAGACCCCCACCCTTTAGGCAATATTCAGAAACTTTCAGAGAGCCCTGAGAAGGAAGGTGGCCTTTTCTCCTCTAAGGAAGACTCTTCAAGGAATAATGAGGCATCCAGATACAGCAAGGGCACAGGGATGGCTCTCGGGCCAAACCTAATTTAATGTCCCCATCACTGGTGATCACTAAGGAGCCAGTGTTGCTCTTTGCAAGAAACTGCTCATCTGTTGCCCTGGCTGACGTCCAGTTTAGAAAAATGCACAGTACTCAACTGTTCCTATACTTTGGGCAGTCTGCGGTATTGTCCTTCCTTCTTCTGCACTAATGATGTGAATGATTGCAGCTCCAATTTTCCTAATGGCTTATGTTGCACTATTTAATTTATAAATCAATTATTTGGAATTGAGAGCACATTTCCCATAAGGAAGCATGTTATTTTAAAAGGTTATGATCTCAGGTAGGTCCTAAGGCCTTATTTTACCCATTGTTAATAGCTTTGAGTCCGATGGTACATATCACCTACAAGTAATCGTGTGTTTGTAGAGGAAAATGCATTCCCAGTTCTAGCTCATGCTAGCCTTGCAAGGAGGTCACA
The DNA here is from genome assembly GCA_030848825.1 of Tadarida brasiliensis. Lineage (NCBI taxonomy): Eukaryota > Metazoa > Chordata > Mammalia > Chiroptera > Molossidae > Tadarida > Tadarida brasiliensis. The sequence continues at coordinate 61,214,819 of CM061270.1, read as the reverse complement.
TCTGCTGAAACAGAGTTTACCAACTCCCCTGATATCTGTTGGCTCCGGATGGCACACATGAGGGTATAAATCCCACTCCTGACCTCCAGCTTAAAACTCAAAGGGATTTCCTCCATTCTCAGCCTGTTAATTCTCTGAAGCAAAGAGATCAGCACAACCTAGTTCCAGCTCCATTTCAAGACCCTATCCTCTACCTATTATTCTATGCTGAGGGACAAGGGGTTGAACAAATGCCTCCAAGAAGCTCTTTATTTATTTATTTTTAAACATTATAATAGCTACTACTTTTATTTAGTACTAACTTTACCAAAGGCCTTTTCATTTATTATGTTTTGATTTATTAAAATTGCACAACAACCCTGTTGTATGTTTATTGTTAACCTTACATAGAATATGAGAAAACTAAGGTTTGGGGTGATTAAATAACTTGCCTTAGATCACTTGGCTAGTGCATGGAGGAGTCAGGATTCAAGCCCCAGTCTGTCTCAAACCTCAGATTCCAGGGCATTAACTGTTATGCTGTACTTGTTTTTACAGAAAAGAAAAAAAAAAAAATCACAAAGCAAAGCTTGCCATAAATATGTTTAAAATATGTATTTTTGCTTAAATGATAACCCTAAAATTGATATAAGCATAATCTGGGTCATCAGGCAGTCCAAACAAAACTGAGTCCTGGCAAGCAATTTAATGGCTTCTTTTTGTGTTTGTTTATGATTGATTTCTAGCCAAGAGGAGGCCAAATACCATTATGGCACATTGAAAAAATGAGGGTTTTGCAGTAGATTGTGCAGAGACAAATCATGGGAGAATTGCTTGTTCATGCAGCACATAGTAGTACAGGCATGCCAAGTTCACAAGAATTTGCCCCTAGGTACCAGCCTCACATTGGAAGCAGATACATTACGAAGATTCCATCTTTCTGTAACCAGCATTGCACACCATATTGACTCATCATTTTGAGAACTAGCTTCTTGGTGGTTAAACTGCTTTAGTTCCCCAAAGAGAATTGTTAAGAAATAAAGTTTTTCTCTAAGTCTCCTCTTAACTATTCTTCTTTCTTGATGATGCAATGAATAGTTATAAATATTCTCTAGAACTTCTCATTTGCCTAGTTAAAAGAAGAAACTCTAAGAAACAAGAAGACAGAAACCTGATAGTTCAGTCCTTCTATATGAATAGCACATCAAACTCATTTATGAAAAAGAAAGGGTCACAGAGCTTTAGCTTATTACAACACTAGAGAAAGTGGGAGAGGAGGAAGCAGAGTGAAAGCAGTACAAATAGGAAGCACAAAATGAGACTATAGAAATAAATCCAAATATCAGTAATCACAATAAATGTTAATGGATTAAACTGGCCTACTAAAAATACAGAAAATATTAGGCTGAAAAATAACAGAAATCCAGATATACTTTTTCTAAGAGGCTTGCTAAACTTTAAGGTTTCAGAAGGACTGAAAATAGAAGTATGAAAAAATATAGAACTGCTGACAAGTATTATCCAAAAAAAGCTACTGTGGCTATTATTACTATCAGACAAATGAGTTTAGGATAAAGTAAGTCTCTGCATTTTGATAAAAGTTTTAATTCATCAGGGAGATATAACAACTCTAAACTTACATGTGCTTAAAATTCTCATAGGAGGAGTCATTTGAAATCATCTTAAAGGATGAATAGTTAACCAAATAGATAAGAGGAGAGGGCCAGGGGGAAGGGCATGCCAGACTGAATAAATACCAAATACCTAAAACCAGAGAGGTGAGAAAACAGAGTATGTACAAAAGTCTAAAGCATTAGGTAATTACACTGAGAAAGAAAAATTAAAACAATGTAAGTGGTAGTGATTTCTCATTCGTGAAGACTTAGTTTCTATGACAGTTTCCTATACCAGAAAAAAACAAAAAACAACAACAAAAAAACACTAGACCAAGTTCCTCTTCAGCATAAAACCAAAGTCACTAGATATAGAATACTACTTACATGAGGGATGGGAGGAGCAAAAAGAGTCATGCTTTTATTTTTCTTGGCAAATCCTGCATTGCAGAATTCAAGGTCTCAGAGTAATTCACTCTGGTGATGTCATTTCAGCCTTGGATGATTGCATGTCCTGAGCAATCATGTGACTAACACCCTTTGGCTGTCACTGAGAGGTCCAAACAGGACCAGCAGCATTGCTCAGTCTGAGTGTGAGCAGGCTGCCTTAGTTCCTCACTTTCATAATTACAGTCTGATTTGTTACAGGTAATAAAAGGGGGATAAGAAAGGGGAAAGAAAAACAAGTGTGGAAACTAATTCATATTAATACCATGACCTCACACATTCATTTGATTTCAGTTGGCAAAGGAAGCAGTAGAGCCAGTTTGACAAAAAAAGATCAAGAATAGTTGCACAATGGGCTTCTGAGTTGGGAACATCTTTTATATATTGTCAGTTTCTACCATGACAGGTAATTTGCTCCGTCTTGAACAGAACGCCTTAGAGGGTGGCCAGAAAGTCTTAGCAAGTCATGTGCATGTTAGACATAAGGAACTGCTTTTTAAAATTTCAGACAATTTAGACAATTTGTGTGCCTTGAATTTGGGCCCATTTTTGCTGATATGTTGAAGGAATTCTTTAATGTACAATGAGAACAGACACTTATCTGCCCTTTTAAAAAATTATTATTATTTTGGTGGTGAAAACTGGAAACTGAGAAAAGAGGCAGGAGGGATGGGGGGGTTCTCTTTTTCTGGTTTCTTCAAAGATGTCCTTTTCTGAAAGAAAAAGTCCTTTTCTGAGAGTTAAGCATGGTTTTCGCTTCAATGACAGCAGAAAGCATTTTCCACATCAAAGGAAGGAGAGAGGCCTTGATCCCTGTGCTCTGTTTTCCCTCCGGGATCCCTGTTTGCCCTACAAGGAGCTCTGCTCTTCCTTTCTTTGTTCAAACCTCAGCTCCTTTCTTGTCCAACAGAGAATAGCAGAACTTATGCAAGCGAGTGCTTTTTTGCTTTGTTCTAACAATTCTGCAAGTATTTATCAAGCACCTGCCATGTGCCAGCACTGTTCTCGGTGCTGAGAACCCTGCCGTGAACACAGCAGACAGAGGGCCCTACTGTCATCGAGCTACATTTGAGGGTCGTCAAGGAGGGCATCTCAGAGGCAGTGCTCTCTGAGCTGAGATCCTACTAGGAAAAGGAGTGAGCCCAGGGAAGAACACCTGGAAGAGTGCTCCAACCAGAGAGAAGAGCCCAGTGCAAAGGCCTTGAGAAGAGCATCAGCTCCATGCATTCCAGGAAAAGGAAGAAATTTGGTGAGTCACTCCTGGATTCCAGTCACCCACACATGAAGGCCACTCGTAGCTGCTAGGTCACTAGGCAGGAGCCATGCCAAGAAAAAAAGAAATGTCCTTTGTCAAAGGTGAGAAGGTCAGATAATGCAGGGACTCTAGTTCCATTCCAGGCTATGGGGCTGGGGTGTCTGTGGTTTCAGAAAATCAATGTGGCAGCCGGTGGCAATGGCACAGAATAGAGACTGGAGCTTGAGGAGCAGAGAGGGGAGGCCAGGGCAACAGCCCAGGCTCCAAAGGTGGTGGCAGAGAGCAAGAGAAAGTTGAGGTCTCCCTAGGAAAGGGAGAGCAGGGCACGGTGCCTTTAGGAGAGAAGAATCAGTTTGGATGAAGAAGAATGGGGGACTAGAATTACGAAAGAAGAGAAATTCGTTTAGGGCATTTTGCCCACAGAGTTCCAGAGTTTGAGTAGAAGCAGGTGAGAGAATCCTCTTTGGAGGTCTGAGAACTGGAGACAGGTGACTCAGAGAAGGAGGATCAGGTTTACAGAGGGGATGGGGGAAAGCGGATGCACACAGACAGGTACACGCTCTCACATAGTCACACACGCACGCAGCAATACCAGGTGCCTTTTCAAAATGTACCAGGTTGAGCTAAACGTATCTTTTTTTATGCAGGAAGCAGGATGGCCAAACCTGTTTTTATAGACTACATTTTCAACACCTGCTGAACCTTTGTTCCCTCTCAGTAAACACAGAATTCACATGCCCTTTAAAAAAGTCATTTGAAATTTTAAAATAAATATGGTAACTAAAAACAAAGCAAAGTGATTTCAGAATATGTTTTTTCATTATTTTATGTTTTCTGGATGTTACTCTACGTTTTCCTCGTTAACCCCCACTCTGCCCAGGTTTTGGTCTGTACCCTTCTGACCTACTGGAATTTCCATGCGAGTCCCTGCTGCGTTGCCTGCTGCCTGAAAGGGGGACCGGATCTGCACCCCAGCCTCAGGCTACTGTTCATTAACTCAGCAGGGAAAGGGAAAGAGCACCAGCGTAGTGGACTGCCAGAGCTTGTCTTTAAAATTACACAGATGGGTTTAGTCAAGTGAGGGAAGAGGCTGCTGGAGTGGAGAGAGAGATCAGGTTGTCAGAGAGCAAAGCCAGACCCAGGGACTAAGTGGGATCTGAGCAGAGAAGAAACATTAGATTAAGCCCAGAGCCCAGGAAATTGGAATTGTAATTTCTTAATTATTTTGTTGTTTCCAAAGATTTTTGCATGTATAGTTAAATAAAAATTCATCTCTTGCAATTCAAAAGAAGCTATACTATGTATACATTTTATTTTTAAGACAGAATTCTTGTCCTGGCCGGTTTGGCTCAGCAGTTTGAGTGTAGGCCCGTGGACCAAAGAGTCGCGGGTTCGATTCCGGTCAAGGGCACGTACCTTGGTTGCAGTTCGTCCCCGACCCTGGTCAGGTCGTGCGGGAGGCAACCAGTCGATGTGTCTCTCTCACATCAATGTTTCTCTCTCTCTCCCTCTCCCTCCCACTCTATCCGAACAAAAATGGAAAAAATATCCTCGGGTGAAGATTTAAAAAAAAGAAGGCAATGTGGCATTTCCTTGACACTAGAAAAGTGAGTTCCATAGCAGGGAAGCCGTCCTCCCTGGTCTGGAGGGGCAAGCAGAAAGCTCACTGACATTTAAAGCTCATATTTTATTTAACATTTAAAAATATTTTTACAATTTTTAGAGGTGTGGATATGAGGTATGTGGGTATCCTTTGTGCCCTGGCCTGGCCTGCTTCTAGAGGGGTCCAGGTTATCCAGGCAGATCTAAGGGATGAGCTGGAGAGTTTGGGGGAAGGCCCAAATCTTTGTCTTCTCCCCAAAAGTAAAAATAAAAATTCCAGGAATTCCTTTGGGTAGCCATACTTCTATGAGCATACTTAAAATTCACCTAAGAAGGAAGATGAATCACACCCTTAAAACCTTGGCGATGGAACCATTTTATGAGTCTTTTCCTCTGGAGTGAGGGAATCACTGAGTGGAGGGAGGTGGAGGGAGAGGAGAAGCGATAGCCAGCCCAAGTCTCCATCCTGGTTCTGCAGAGTAAAGCAGAAAAGGGCCCCACACACTGAAGCTTCCCAGGGTGGGTGAAGGGGGTGGGATTCAGAGCCTCCCACTGAGGCCCCTTCAGAAGGGAGAGATGGCTTCCCCTGCAGGAATCAACCCAGAGAGATGCTGCTGTTCAGTGCTTATTCCAGGTGACCCTCACCCTGGCTGGAGCACTACAAGCCCCAGGGACATGCAGGCCAGGAAGGTGAGGACAGGAGTAGGGTCACAAGCTCTCTCCGAAACATCTCCAGTCTTGGGCCTAGGCCTTGCTAGCTCCTAAGACTGTTTTATTTATTTATTTTTTTCTTTATTGATTTTAGAAAGAGAGGAAGGTAGAGGGAGAGAGAGATAGAAACATAAATGAGATAGAACATTGGTTGGCCACCTCCTGCATGCCCCCCACTGGGGACTGGGCACACAACCTGGGCACATGCCCTGACCAGGAATCGAACGGGTGACCTCTTGGTGCATGGGCCGACATTCAACCACTGAGCCACACCAGCCAGGCAGCTCCTAGGACTTTTATGCCAGTAGGAAAACCACATCCCCTTTAGACAGAAGAAACATTAAAGGTTCCCTTTCCTCCTTTCAGAAGCAGCCCTGGGCCAGGGAGCTCGGTTTGGCAAGAGGAGCCAGGTCTGGGTTCCAGCCCCCAGTAGCCCCCTTGGCTGGGCACCCAGCACAGCACACAACCTGCCCCACCATGCATGTAGCTCTAACCTGGGCAGCGGTGGCCACACGACAGCAGGAAATGTGACCCAACTTCTGGTGGTGGCACACGGGAGCACAGATTCCAAAACTCCATTCCATGCACCCCTAGGTTCCACTAAGGTGCCTCTGACCCCCAGCCCCAAATGACACATCAACCCCAGCAGCTCCCCGTTGCCTGATGTGCAGCACAGTTTTGCTGTATTTATTTATTTATTTGGTCTGGAAAATGGGATTGTACAACTTTAAAATTTTTGTTTAACTCCAGATCTAGACCAGCCACATCATGGTCTCTGGAGGCAACAAGAGAGAAGGGACAGCAGGGGAAAGGGGTGTGCTCTGCAGGGACATCATAGCCACTGGCTTTTGTCCCTATAGCAACAGGTATGCTTCTCTCTGTGACCCTACCAGGTGCTGTCCTTTACAGTTACTTAGAATTTTTTAGGACCTTGAATGGGGAGTCTCTCTGTAAATCTAAATTTTTAGGCTTTATTAAACCTTTCACAAACCAAAACACACAAACAATATATCTACATTTTAAACATCCACATTTGAAAATCCTTCTAGGTAGAATCCACTGTGATGTATAGCCAGCAAAGCAGCCATGACATTCTCTCATTTTCCTGACTCAATTTAGAAGCAAACATTTTCAGAATATGAAATTAAACAACAAAGGTCATAGGACAATGAATAATACGCCGTGTGTGGTTAATTATTCTTGGTTCTAAAAAAAAGTCATTCTAGCCTCTGAATAAAAATTGTGTGTGTAGTTATTTCACTTTGAAATGTCATAGGGTGACTGGTTTCAAAAAGAAAATAGAAATGTTCAAAGATATTTATGTAATACTGAAGGAAAATATTTCTTAAGAGAATGTAATATCTAATTCTTTATTGTTTCTCTTTGTCCCATGGCTGGCTTATAAATATGCAATGTACAATTCTTTGCCATTGAAATTAAGGGTTCAGAGTATTTTTAGTCTTTTCAAGGAGGGAAAAAACACACAAATAATTTAGATACAGAAAAGATATCATTATTTCCCAACAGCTACTAAATCTGCTGAAACCTTGTAATCATAAAGTAGATAAAATTACATTTAATCTTTTTCCATTAGGAGATAACCTCTACCTTTAAGATTAACTTCAAACAACATGCTGTTGTTATCTACCCTTAATACTTCAGACTTCGAAAATCAAGCATTTCTCTCATACTTGAATGGAAATCACCTGCGTGTCTAATTTTTATTTCAACTGTAATTAAAGCAGGGGATGTAATTATGAGTGAGCTCATTCTAATACTCCAATAAGATAAAATAAGCAAGCCATGTTGTTAATAGCGATGATGGAAGTGAGAGACTAGCAAATGTTTACTTATGACTTAAGGTGATCTCCTAAAAAAAGATACATGAGGTCAAGCTCACTTTTGCTTTTTTGGGTATTGCCTTGCCACGCCCTGGGAGGTCACAGGATTTTTCCTCTAAATATTTTTTCTTGTTGCCCTAGGATGTACACTCTTGCTTCTTCTGATTAGTTTAACATCATCGGACACTTACTAAGTGTCTGACACTGTACTAGATGTTAGGAATGCAAAGATAAAGAATATAGTCTTTGCGGTCAAGGAGCTCAGTCTGGAAGATTCAGACAATGGGCCTTCTGTGTGATGTGTGCTAGAGGCCTGCAAGAGGTTCCGGGTCCAGTCCAGCTCACAGATTTTGAGTCCAGAGCAGGGATTCGGTTTCTTCATCTGGATAATTTTTCTAGGGTCCATTCAAACTCTAAAATATATATGATTCTAGTTATTGACTTTAGGTTTCATATTATTTCAGATAAGGTGTTTTATAGCTACATTGATATAGCTACAGTACTTCTATAATGCCGATGCCAGAAGTAGTCTTAGTCTCGTCCAGACTCGTCTTAATGTTTTCCTGATGTTATTGAACCTGCCTAAAGCCCTCATTTACATTTTATCTGCTGGGGGAAGGGGTGTTGGTGTGGGTATGTTTTGAGAGTGCAGCACCCCTTTAATCAACCCTCATTTGGTGGAGAATGGTTTTGTCATCTTTCTCAAGTTACTTGCCACAGATTCAAATTCTGAAAGAATTGACTTGCCTTTGATCCTTTTGAAATGAATACAAATCTGAGACTCACTCCTCTCTTCTATTTTAGGAAAGAAAGGCCTTCAAATGGTTCCATCTTGTGATTTATTGGGTGGCTTCTTGCCAGTCTCTTGATTTGCATCATCCAAGCTCATGGGGTTTGCTGATTCAGGAATCATTTTGCTCTTTATAGCTCTTCCATTGGCCATTTCTAAATAAGTAGAACCATTCTCCAGCTTCGGTGGTAACACTCATTTTTGTTTGTTTGTTTGTTTTATTTTGTTTAAAGAGGTTTCAAGAAGACCCAGAGCAAAATGAGATGAACTGTAGACCACTGAATTTCAGCTGGGGGTAAAGAGGGATAAGAGCTTTTTCAAACTACATAGAGTCCTCCCGCCCATCCCTGTCCCCTGCAGCATTTGAGAATCACTGCAGGCAGAGGGATAATAGATTAGAACCTGGAGCCCAAGTCCCATTTACATTTCTGTCACTAACTCCCCAACTGTTCTGTGATCCTGGTTCACCTTTTGATCAATTACACTAATCTGTTTATCTGCATATTTTGAGTTTAAATAAAAATTTGAAGTGATTTAAATTCCAAAGAATAAAATATATAGTGAAAAAGCTATCATGAAAAACATATATTTAGACTTTCTGCTATATATTTACCCAAAAAACAAAGAGCAAAGTTTGTTAAATTGGATTCTTTCAGTAAGTCTAGTTCCTCCCTCAAGGAAACAGACATTCAGTTGTGGCTGGAGGATCCATTTTCAAATTGATGCCCATGCATTCATTGTGGTACAATTTAGGTGTGTTATTCTAACTCCTGGGGAAGATCCCTTTACCCAGATGAATAGTAGAGAGCTGACAGGGCCCATCAGAGCCAGGCAGTTACAGACCCATAGAGAAGTGAGTGTATAGCTTGGAGACACTTAAGAGATGCCTCAAAGAGCCCTGGGATTTAGTGCTTTCCACCAATTACCTGAGCTCATCTCATTCCTGGCCAAGGGCATTTTCTCCTTAGCTTTCTCTAGAAAGTCTCATCTTGCTCTGCCTGCTCCACCCTTGTTCTTCCAAGTGTTCTAGGAGGCAACAGGTCTTGTCCCGACCTTCTGGCCTCTGTTCCATTCTTGGGCTTTATCTGTCTCCATTGCAAGCAAAGCCTAATAATGTATTTATCATCTGGCAATTTACAGAAAAATTTTCTCATCCCATAAACTAGAGTACCTATGGCTCCTCAGCTGAGACCTTGTGGGTTCTTGAGGATGTGTCCGGCTAGAATACACTCCTGGCCTCTCGTCTTTCCCTCACTCAACATCCCCTCAGGAAGTCATGTGAGTTACATGATTGGTGAACTTGAGAGAAGAAACTGAGCTTAGACCGGCCCTTGTTTTCTTAGAGCCAGCCTGTCACAGGCAGTATAAGCTCTGGCCCACTCTCTGCCATGTAGTATGGGGCCAACACAAGTCACTCTGCCCTAGAACTTTATCTCAGAGGTAGAGACACACTAACCCAAGCTCACAGAGACTGCTGTGCAACCAGAACTCAAACTTATTCTATTTTCATGATAAATGCAGCCAGCTAGCTGATGGCCCCTCACTCATATCAGTAGATCAGGGCATTTGCTCCTTCCAGACGGGGATCAAAGTGATTTAAATTCTATATTTAGGGCATGAAATCTAAGTAAGGAGAGGTAGGTAGATGATTTATCAAAGGATACTTTTGCCACAGAGACCTGAGAGCTGAGTCCTTGGGCTAAGGTCCCTTCTCTTCTGAACAATATTTGGAAGATGCTACCAGCTTCTGGCTTCTTCAGGTTTTCCATGCTATAGGCTGACACAACCTCTGCCCACCTCCTCTGTTCATCCAGGCTTTCTCTAAACCATTGATTAGTTTGGTGCTTGCCATCCTGAGATTACCTGCAAGTCACTTTGGTTGAAGTTATAGGTGTTTCCAAAGTCTTTTCTATCATATTTAGTTATCAGTTTATTAATTGTCTATCAGTTTACTCCTTCAGTGTGTGTGTGTGTGTGTGTGTGTGTGTGTGTGTGTGTGTGTGTGTGTGTGTCTTATTGATTTAACTCTTAGAGGGCAACCTCATATTCTATTTCCAGGTTTCTTTGGAAGACACTTGACTTACCCCATTTACTGCCAACAAGGTATTTTTTAGTTCTTTGGAAAGAAAACCTTTAGTATAACAGTTTTTATCAAACTTTACCACTTAACTACCTGAATTCAGGCACTTAAGCATTTTTTTCTGGTTTTATATTGTAGTTAACTTATGAGACGGAGCTAATGAAGATAAACATCTAGTGAGAACTCTCAGTTTAACTCATCTGGTTTTTTTTTAACCACTGTTAAATAGTCTTATGCAATAAACTCAACACATCTCTAGGATCTCTGATATATTTCCAGAGGAGGTGGATAAAAATATTTTACTTTTAAGCAAAGAAATACCCAGTTGGATGCTTCCAACAATAGAATCAGCCTCAGATCAGAAATGTCTTTCCTCCCTGTCTTCCTTTATCTCCTCCCCAAACTTTTCTCCTGTGTCAGGCACAGCTTTCAGCACTATAGATATAACAGTGAAAATATGATATAATAGAAAATTCTTGCCCTAGTGGGGCTTACATTCTAGTTGAGGGAGACAGACTAGAAAAAACAAATAAATAAACTAGGAAAATATCAGCAATTGGTAAATGCTAGACAGAGACTACAATTAAATAATGTAATAGTGACTACTTTAGATGGGGTTGTCAGTGAAGGACCCCCTGAAGGGTGATGTTTAAGCTGAGACATGATCAGAAGAAGCCAATCATAAGAAAAAGAGGGTAAAGAACATTGCAGGGAGAGGAGGCCAGGGACCAAGGCCCAGAAGGAGGAGCAGGCTTGGCGAGGGCATGAAGAGAAAGAAGACTCGTGGAGTGTGGCTGGCAAGGAGGAGAGTGGCAATAAGAAAGAGTCTTATACCCAGGGCGTAGGGCGTGGAATGTGTGCAGGGCAAATACCTTGATAATTTCCTCATTTAGAGGGACCATGGAAACAGTAACTGCTTTACCCTGACTCATGCTTTCGCTCTATTTTTAAAATATCTCATAAGGAAAGAGGGGTGTGTAATATGGTTTGGTTCCATTTCCATACCATTATCTCTGGCCCAGCTCATTTGTGTATCTTTTCCAGATTTACCAGGTGATACCATGTTCCAAATCAGACAAATGACATTTGAGAAGGGCAAAAGGGCAAGGATGTTAAAAATTAATCACCATGCCTCTAGGTAGCTCAGAGGTCACAGGTGTTTAAAATCCAAGCATAAAAGGGTAGGACCCAGGTGAATGACTTTTTATGAACTGTTTTATTAAACTTGACAAACTTGCCCTTTTTAAGGGATGGAGGTGTCAGGATACTGGGTCTCTAAGGAAAGAATAAATCAGGCCTCAAAACATATATTGGCCCTAAGCTTTTCAGGTTCATAAACTCATTGTTCTCAGTTCATTCAAGAGAGAGCTGGCTCTGGGGAACTGATTCACATTAATCAGAGTTATAGTAGACTGATTACTAAAGTAAAATGCCATTTTATTCATTACCTGTGAGAGTTATAACTCCCAGCTGAAATTCCTGTCTATTGGTCAGCTCATACTCTTCCTGACAGGAAAATCTATTTAAAAAATCAAATTAAAGCCAGAAGGTTAAATGTTAAATATGGAAGCTGAACAAATCATGTTGGCTGTTTTGAAGGGTTATTTTCATTAAGCAATGGCAGACTGCTACAGTCTTTTTTTTTCTTTTTTCACAAGGACATACAGTTCCATCTGGGCAAATGATCTACTTATTCAGCTGGACAGAGGCAGCCTGTCCTGGAGAAATTCTGGCAAGTTTTTACTCCCTGTTTCTCCTATTTCTAGGTCTGGGCCACTGTTTCCCAAAGAGTGGTCTAAAGTCTACCTGCAGTAAATTTGCCTTAGGTATTTATTAGAAATTCCATCCCACACTTCTGAATCAAAATCTCTGGTCTTTGGCTGGAAATATTAATTTTACCTAGATTTCTGGGAGACTGTAAGCACACTAATGTTTTGAAAAACCACTGCTAGCTGCTAAGCTGTATAACTTCAGGCAAGTTAGTTACTTAACTTCTCCAAGACTCAGTTTATTTGTCTGTAAGACAGGGATAATAATAGGATCAAATGAGTCAACATGTTTAAAGCCCTTAGAACAGTGTCTGGCACCTAGTAAGCCCTCAGTACATGCTTGCTATTATTATTATCACCATTAATGTCATTCGTCATCTTCATTGTCATCATTCAGCCCATCACATTCCTGTTTGCTCATAGATTTGATTTTGTTTTAATGAAGCAAAGCCAAGTTTATTGGTTACTATAGTAAGGGAGACTACACCATTGACAGAGTCTTAATAACATCTCCCAGATTGGTTTTCACTGATGATATTTCAGGGTTTCTGCTTCTAAAGGATGGAAAAGATAGTGTCCTGAGCCCTTTCCAAACCATGCAGCAGGACGGATTTATTTTAAGGAGGGTTTCTAATGGTATCTAATGGTATCCACAGTGTTTGACTTAAAGCTTACATTTGATCTGAGTATTTGGCACATCATTGCCCTATATTGAAAGTTGGGCTGCATGTTACTTTGGGGTCTCAAAGTTCTCTGTCTACTGACAACAGCAACATACGACTTGTTTAAACTCATCTCCCTAATGTTGTCACTTGTCATGAATTACCCTCATATTTACACCTTCTTTTAAAAAATGAACAAAATATAGAAAGAGTCCTCCCCACTTAGTATTGGCTGAATGACAGTGATTCTAATTCAATCTTGGAGGTACCATGCTAGTACATTTGGAAGTAGAGTACTAGCACCATGATTTGCAACTTGTCAGAGTCTGTAAGTACAGTGGAACTTAGAACGTCACATTTCTATCAACTCTCTCTTCATCTGAATTCTTCAGAGTGGGTTACAAACATTAATTAAGCCTCCAAACATCCTTGTGACATAATTAATTACACTAGTCATCCCTGCATTTTAGATGGGCACATTAAAGGAGGAAGAGGTTAAGTGAAGGTAACTCTTCAGGTTAGGCTGAATCAGCAGCAAAACCACTCAGGGAACTTTTCATCAGTGTAATGTAAATAGTTCTGCAACTGGTTTCCTTAAGCTTAACATTGAAAACTGAGCTGTTGAAAATGAATACATTTTTGCAAAAACAAAAATTAAGTCTAACCAGTGAAGGAAAAAGGAAGTTGTATCCTGGGCTTAGCCAGGGTTTAACTACTGACTTCCCTTATGTCCAATCTGCTTCCCCAGTGCTGGAGCTCTCTCTTCTAATAAATATGTATTTTTATTCCTCCCTCTCATTTACCAGTAAACTATGAGTCTACACTCTGCTGTTGGCCTGCAGTGGGGGACACAGCTTGAGTTACTCATGACAAGTATGGCTTATACAGTCTGCTAAGAGAGAGCCATGCCTACCAGACCACCTGGCTCCACCCATCCTCTCACCTACTGGTTTCTGCTAAATATAGCCCAGCTCCCAGGTCAACAGTCAGCTGGCAAGGCTCTGAACTATTTTTAGCTGGGTCCAGAACTCAGGGCACTAAATCTGGATAGGTAGCTGAGATTCAGCTCTAGTTTTTAAAAATAATAACTTCTATTTTTCTCTTGGTACAACTAATCATATCTTCATTTTAGACTTTATGGAAAATATAGCTGAGAAAATGGTGAGAATATTTAAAACACATAGTAAAAAGAAGATAATTAAAACTTCCTGTAATAATCTTTATTGATGTATTATATATATATATATATATATATATATATATATATATATGCATTCTAATCTTAAATATACATTTTAATACATTACATAAGTATAACTGTATACTTATTTAACCAAAACCTAGATCAACATTAAAAGGTGTGAGTGCCGGCAGGAGATCACATCCACAACACAAGGCCAATGTAGAGCAAAGGTGTTTTATTATATCCGCCTGGGTACAGGACAGGGGCCAAGCCTAAAAGCTTAGCCGCGAAGTCCCTTTGTTCTCTGGGTTTTATAGTGGCAAACTACAGAAACTAAAAAAACTACATTCTCTTGGCGCCGCTTTTGGCACTGTTAAGGGGGGCTGATACAGAGAAGGAGGGAGAGGAGCTTCTTACAGGTCAGGGTGACTATTAATCTCTTTTTTCTCATGGTTTCTCTGAGTTTTCCAAGGCCTTCATTAACCCCTTTTCTTTATAGTTTTCTTTGGGTTTCTCAAGGCCCTCATGTTTACAAAAAAGAAACTGCCAGCGTGTGTACGTGCAGTAACTGAGGGTCAGAATGGAGTTTAATTTTGTTAAAACATTATTAACCCTTTCAAACATAAAGAACACTCTAGCACTACAGAAAGTTCTCAGTTGCCCCTTCCCAGTCAATATCCCTATGCCCCAGAAGTAAATTCTATTTTGACTTTTATCTCTTTTGATTAGTTTTATTTGTTTTTTAATTTCATATAAATGGAATTATATGGTATATACTTTTCACATCTTCCGTTTTTCATTTATTATACTGTCTGTGAGATTCATCCATGTGTTACTGGTAGCAGTAGATTATCTTTTTGTTTGTTTTTGCTGTGTAAAACTCCACTAGGTGAATATATTACAATTTATTTATCAGCTCCTCTGTTGAGGGATATTTCCAAATTTTGGTTATTAAAAATGAAACTGTCCATGTCTTTCAGTGGCCATATGCATTCATTTCTGTTGGTTATATGCCTAGGTGTGGAATTGCTGTCATAGGGTAGTCTGAGAGCTGGCTTTCAGAGATGTGCCAAGTTTTCCAAACTAATTGCATCACTTCACATTCCCTGCCATTAACCAACACTTGATATTTTCAATCTTTTTGATGTTCACCATTCTGCAGAGTGTGAGTTGGTAACCCATTGTGTTTTTTATTTGCATTTCTCTGGTGACTTACGATATTGAGCACTTTTAAGAACACTAATTAGACATTGGACATCTTTTTTTTCTGAAATGCTTGTTCAAATCTTTGCCCATTTTTCAATTGTTTTCCTTTTTCTTATTGGTTTATAGGATACCAGTTCTTTGTTAAATATATACATATTCTTCTCTCAGTCTGTGACTTGCCCTTTCACAGAACTTCTTAATTTTATTGAAGTCTAATATATCAATCTTTCCTTTATGATTCACTTTCTATATCTGTTTGTCTCTCTTTTGCTTTCTGTCTTACCACTCTCAAACATTCATCAAATCACACACACACACACCTAGCACAAGGTGTTAAACAAATGTTTCTTCTCATTCTCTGAATAGTTTAGACATTATATGTACATGTCTCATGGCTTAAGCAAATCCCATTCTATACAGGAATATCTGAGATATTTTTATTTATTTATTTTTTTAATCCTCACCTGAGGACATTTTTTCATTTTTTGTTCAGATAGAGTGGGAGGGAGAGAGAGGGAGAGAGAGAGAGAAACATCGACGTGAAAGGGACACATCAAGTGGCTGCCACCCGCACGACCAACCAGGGCCGGGGACAAACTGCAACCGAGGTACATGCCCTTAGCGGGAACTGAACCCGGGTCTCTCTGTACCGCAGGCCAACGCTCTAACCGCTGAGCCAAACCGGCCAGGGCTGAGATATTTTTAAAAACTAGAAAACATCCTGTTCATCCCAGCTACAGAAGAAAAAAAAAATGTTTTAGCTACTGAAAAAAAAAGACAATTTTGTGGCATTAAGTAAGTGAGATTTCTCATTTAGACCCTCAGATTCCTCATCTAAAAAATATGAAGACTATGACACTAAGTTCCTCCAAGCTTATACATTCTGCTGTTTTACTTAATGGAGGCCATTTGTAGAGAGAATATAGATGAATTCAAATAAACATCAGAACATAAAATATATATTTAAATAAAAGCACAGAACTAAGAAAAATACATATGCTAAATATAAACAATAGGATCTTCCATTCTAAAATATATTGATAGAAATTGATACAAATATATAGATTCAAATATGTATGGTTAACATTCCATTATATTCCATAAGTAATCAAGAAAATGAACCAAAAGTTTGCACATTTGAATATAAATGTAGTAAACTGCCATCTGGAAAAATGGAGAGGCTCATTAAAAACACAAATTAAAATTATACTAATGCAGCAATTTTCAACCTGCTGCAAAAATTTTTTAAACATGCAACACCTGACTATTTAGTCAGGGGCACTGATCTTTTTTCCTTAGATTGTAAATTTTTTTTTTAAAATGACAACAACCAATACAACAATAACCGTCCAATGTAAATGAATCAAAATTATACCTATTGTTTGTCAGATCAGCAAAAAATATATATTTTGGTGTGCCACAGAATTTTAGTAATCAGCTGATGTGTGCCATGAAATGAACAAGGTTTAAAATTGCTGCATTAATAACGTATCACTATCCACCTTCCTCCAGCTTTAGCAAAGAATGACACCTCCTTCCCTCTCATTCCTGAAGACTCTGCCCCACTGAGAAATCTCCCATATTCTACCCACCCCTGTGAGTTAACTATCCCTCCCAGGAAAGTAGGTTACAGTCACTGACCAAGCCCACCCTTCTACTCACTTCTCACTTCCTCCCACAACAGTGTCCCAGAGCTGGTGCACCTAACTAGCCCAACCTCAAAATCACACTGCCTGGTTGTTCTAGCCAGGGCTGAAACTGGAATCAGACTGACCTGGTGACTAGAGGCAAGTCAAAGCCTCTGAGCCTTCATTTCCATATCTATAAAAGGGAAAATCCTTATGTCACAGGATTTTCAGGAGGATTAAATGTGATGTCAGTAAAAATTCCCAGCATAAGGTACACTTAGGAAGTTCCAAGCCAGAAGCCTTCTTCCTGACAAAGGAGCAATGCCCGTCACCTAGCCATTGCAACATTGGCTTTCCCAACCAGTTTGGGTTCCGTCTTAACAGAAGCATCACTGCTAGAAGTACCCTAGTGTTACTAGAGTTTGGTATATTCATTCTCATTCTCAGGTTGATTTGTTCAAACATGGAATACGAGGGGCCAGAGCAACCTTTATCTAGCAACTAGAAAGTGTCCTTTATTTAAGCTGGTGGCACTGTTAAAACACATTGGAACCAGACAGGAAACTGTTGTGTTGATGGTTGTTGACCAGCTTGTCTTGGAAGATGCGTGGATACGATGTAGGATGAGGCTGGGCATGGGGCGGTGCAGGGTTCTAAAGGATTCCTGCACAGGAAGGAGAAGGGATGAAAAAAGTAGGTTCTTATTCAGTGTGATAGCTTTCAAGTAAAAATCAGATAGAGAGAAAGAGAGATCAGGGCTAAGAACCATAAGTTCCGGGTTCAAGTATTAGTTTTGCTATTAAGTCCATACAATTTAACTTTCCTGGATCTCAACTTCCTCAACTGCAGAGTGAGTGAGATTTAAAAGTAACTGTATCTTTAAAAAAAAAAAAAAAAAAGTTCCCAGCACATATGTTCACTCCCTTTTTTCCTTCTGCCCTTATATTTCCTATCTTTTGGGTTGGAGCCAACTCCTTCCTGGCAACCAAACCCCTAGACACCATGAACTGACCCCCTTATTGAATCAGAGGTATCAGAGCCTCCCGAACTCTCCAAGTTGCCAGTCCAGGCTTTGTTTCACATTTAGAGCCCAGGTCTCCCTGTGAATTAGAACTAGAATTGTATTCATGCCTATTGCTCAGGGTGGTGGAAAACACAGATAGATGTTTTCTGCCATGCCAAATTAAAATCCTCAATGGCTTTTTCTCATAAAACTTTTATAATTGGTGGTTAGAGTCCATATTACCATGGATACTCTTCTACAGTTACATTAAGAATTAAATAGATTTTGCAGACTGATCTGGGAATTTAACCACCATTTATTTGTACCACAGTCTCTGTGGGAAAATATATTCTGTGTCCCAAACAATTGACCTTTTGGAGTTGATCCAGTTCCTAAGTTGGGGACGTTCTGTACAATACTACGTTACATTTTGGGTTTCATTTGTGTGTTCCAGAATCAAAGACTTCTTACAGCTAGAAGAAACTTTGGAAATCATTTATTAATGGACTAATTTTGTAGGTAATGAAGCCAAGGTTCAGAAAGAGAGATTTGTCTACAGTTATTCAGCTATTTTGGTCTCCTACCTCCAGGCCAATGCTTTTCCCACCATCCAAATCATTGTGTGCTCATTTCTCCACCTAGTCATTAAACAACTTAAAAGTTGGAAAGATCATGTCTTCCTCAGCACAGAATCAAACATAGTAAATATTTCATAAATACTTAATTGGTTCATTATTCACTTTGCTTTCGAGGTCTATTCACTGGAAGATTTCCTTAAATAACAAGTACTATCGGGTGACTTCAATTAAGAATTTATTTATAATAGACCGAATTTGGTTTAAATCAAGACTTGAGTAATAATTTGTAAATATTCTATTTAACCAGTGTTTCCTACATAAAAGAACCTATCAGTGTTGGATGTCATTCCAATAAATATTTTTCACAGCTCACAGACACATTTGGTTTTAGTTTTAGGAGACACATGCCATTAATTTTAACGTGGTCTTAGGGGAGAGCTACTCTTTTATAACTACATTAGAAGACTTAATAATGCTTTGTTTGTTTTACTTACCAAAACCAATCAAAACAGAGACTTATGAAGCCATTCAGAAGTAAACCTCCAACTGAAAAGGTGACTCACACATAATTTAAATATATAGCATGAGGAGAGCAAACATCATCAGAAACAAAATCTTTAAATTGTTTTATTTGAAACAAATTTTCATATTTTGTATACTTTTCTTCACCAACAAACACAGTTACTTCCTAGTATTCTATTTGAATGAGCAGGATCAGAGAGCAATGAAAGAGAAACAATCTTATATATGTAGATGACATGGTTTTACTGTAATAAACGTGGAGTGACCTAGACAGTTGGTCCTGTAATCTAATCACAAGAAAAAGAAGGGCCACCAATCAACTCTTCAAAAATTAAATAGTTATCCTTTGTAGTGGCTGCCCATCCAACTTTAATTGCCTTAGAGTTAACAGTTCTATATAGCCAGCTAACTCCTTCAATTACTAGGCTTTTTTTTTTTTTTTTTTTTTTTGCAATAATTTTATCTTAAAGGACAGAGCTTAAAAGACAATGCTCCACTGAGAGTATGTGTGTTTATGTTGGGAGGTCAGAAGTGGGGGTGGGGTGGGGGACTGTTATTGGCCAAAGGCAGGGAAAGAGGCTTTTGGTAATACCTGGCTTTATAACTTTTTGAACTAAAATGACTGAGAACCTGGCTTGTGACTTAGCTGGTAACTTTGGTGCTTGATTATTCTCTCATATGTGTACTGAAATGAAACCAAAACTAAATCTTAAGGAAAAATCTTGGCCCTGTCCAAGTGTACCACCTAGGCCTGGCTCTATATTGAGAGAGGTGGCCTCCTACTGATGCATGTGTCCTTGTCTGGTTTCTCAATATCCTTGCATTGAGCTGACTACAAAAGCCCAAGACATTTGATATACAGAATGGCTGCCCTCAAGGTATATCTAGTAAAATTTAGAACTTACTGCCACTTAAGACGTATTAGACTTGATTAAGAGGAATCATATTATGGAAGGGCAGCCCAATGAATATCCATTCATTCATTGATATCTTGGATTAGGGCCGCAAAGAGCTGTATATCACTATCACAACTTCCACATTTTGCTATCTAAACCTTCTCACTTTCACACTAATATTGGCCATTGGCCAATACTGAGAGGCATATAAAAATATCCCTATGAAAGTCTATGTCATGTTTACTAAAAGAAATGAGGCTGCTATACACTGTTTCAAAGTGCCTTCTTTGAGGGCAATCCATAGGATTGTTACAGTGATTATTGGGTTCTTCTGAGCACTGGTCTGCCTTTATCTAAAAGGCACTGATTTGTCTTGAGCATTTCCTATTAGTAAGTACAAGTAAGATCATAATTTTATTAAGACCCCAAATCATGATTCCCCAAGGCCCTTGCAATCAGAAAGTCCAATTTTGTCCACTGACATTTCTGGAATTACCCAAGGATATTGACATACATGATCCAAGTCTCCCTAAGCCCAGGAGTGTGCTGGTAAATGTTTAACAACCAGCTTGCTAATGGAAAAAGCTACAGATTGGTAGCATTTGCTAATTTCCTCATTGTAAAAACTCCCACCATGGTCAATAATGATGTCACTGAACCAGGAGTTGAAAAGAGATGCATAGCAGCATATCATTATATAGTATTTCCATCATACAGATGCAGCAGATGTAAACAATCTCTAGACTATACATAATAGTAAAAGGTAGCAGCATAAATAAGATGAATTTTGAGTAATCATTGCCTTCGTTTTTAGTACTGTATAATTTACTTGTAAGTCTATATAATTTAATTTTTAAATAATAGCTTTGTTTAATAACTGGCTTGCAAAATTCCTGAAAGTTTAACAATTGGCTCTCCTGAGCCAGTGTAAGCTGGCTCCAGCACACCACTATCTAAAGCCCCACTGGGCTGGGAGTCCCCGCTAATATTAGGGGGACCGGAAAGTAATGTCGTTAAAGTAATGACATGTTAAGGGTGGAAGCGGAAGCAAATCCGTGTCAATCGAGGAACTGTCAAACACTCTTAACCAACCTTGGTCGACCATCCAAGAACATTTGCAGCAGATTGGTAAAGTAAGCAGAGCAGGTGTTTGGGTCCCGCATAATCTGTCCGAAGAAAACAAAGCTAACCAGTCCACCACATGCAACTTATTGCTTCAGCGGCACAATACAGAAGCGTTTCTTGATCACTTGATCACTGGACATGAAAAGTGGGTCCTCTATGATAATCTAAAACGCAAAAGGCAGTGGCTCGCTCCGAATGAATCACCACAAAGTACAGCTAAGCCAGGTTTACACCCCCCAAAAGGCACTTTCGTGTGTTTGGTGGAGTATTCGTGGGGTCATTCATTTTGAAGTGCTGAAACCTGGACAAACTGAATGCAGACCTTTACTGTGAACAATTGGATTGAGTAAATCAATCTTTAATTGAAAAGTGCCCAGCGATTGTCACCAGAAAAGGCATTATTCCCCAACACGGTAATGCAAGACCGCACTGCGTAAGACAAACCCTGGAAAAAAATTAATGAATTGGAGTGGGAGATATTGCCTCCCCCACCATACTCGCCCGATATTGCACCATCGGATTTCCATTTATTCCGATCGCTACAACATTTTCTAAGTGGCAAAAAATTTGAAAATTTGGATGATGTCCAAAATGCCATCTCCAGATATTCTGCTCAAAAACCAATTGATTTTTATCGATCCGGCAGTGAAAATTTGCACACTAGATGGCAAAAGGTTGTTGATAATGAGGGTGATTACATCATTGATTAAAAATAAAAACTTGCCCTGGCCGGTTTGGCTCAGCAGTTGGAGCGTCGGCCTGCATTCCAGAGAGACCCGGGTTCGGTTCCCGCTAAGGGCACATACCTCGGTTGCAGTTTGTCCCCGGCCCTGGTTGGTCGTGTGGGAGGCAGCCACTCAATGTGTACCTTTCACATTGATGTTTTTTTTTCTCTCTCTCTCTTCCTCTCTCTCCCTCCCACTCTATCTGAACAAAAGATGGAAAAATGTCCTCGGGTGAGGAATGAATGAATGAATGAATGAATGAATGAATGAATAAATACTTGTTAAAAATTTATCTGTTTGAATTTAATGTAAAAAACGACATTACTTTCCGGTCCCCCTAATAGTTTGCCTTTCGGTTTCTTAGATTAACAATCCTAGCCTAACATGGAGCAGGATCCCTTTTCCAAGCCTTGCCACATGTCCAAAAAGAGTGGGAGGCAGTTTCCTACATGCAATCAGAACCACTACCTGCCATTCCCCTGCTCTAAAGTCTGCTAGTCTCCAGGCTTGGGTGCTCTTTAGGACTGCTGTCCACTAAGGTGTCTGGTCCAACCCATGTCTCCCTACACCAATGGCAGCCTTCTCATGCCTCTGCTTCCAAGCTGCTGGCTTCCTTAACTGATGACCTCCACTCTGCCCACAGGCCACTGCTCACACTCAGGCCAAGAGCCTCCTCAGTGTCATATCTGCCAAATGAGGCTTCTCTCTCCTTGGTACCCACCCACTCTTGAACCTTTTGGTGGCTCCTACTGCCTCTATTGTTGCTGCAGCAAACCTGGGTAACACAGTCCGCGTTTCCCGGTTAACGGAAACATGAAAAATTGCTTGCAAAACCAAGGAATGAAGCCAGAAGGAGAAAAGCGAGGCGAAAAGGGCACAACAACTATGTCTGCGGAGCGCCCAGGCCTGGGCAGCAGGGAAGCGGGAAGGTCAGCGCTGCCTACGCGCAGCCAACCCCCGAGCCTCCGGGGCGCCACCGTGCCCCGGCCATTCGGCGCAGTGGAAGTGGCCACAGCGCGCGACGCTACAGCGCGAAGGCGGTGGCGGCGGTGGCGGCGGGAGAACCGGGTCCAGTGCGATTGCGCAGAGGCCGGGGGCGAAGGGTGGCCGCGCAGGGGAGCGCCGTGCGCCTGCGCCGGCTGCGTGGCGCGGTGGCGGGGCCGAGCGGTGTGGAGTTGGGGCCGACGGCGGCGCTGCTGAGCTTTGCGGAGTTGGGCGGTGCCGAGGAGGACGAGGTGGCGGCTGGGTCTGACGCAGCCCGGTTCGTGGGGGCTCCACTTGCTTATTTATTTATTTCTCGTGTGTGCTTCCGAGTGCGCGCGCTTCACTACTTGGGGAGGGGGTGGGGGGAGGGCCCGGGGACACGGGGAGCTGGAACCGGGGTGGAAACGGCGCGTGACTTGTAGGTGAGGGAACGCCGAGCGCCCGCCGCAGCCTCCGCCGCCGAGAAGCCCTTGTTCCGGCTGCCGGGAAGGAGCGTCTGGTGCCGACAAGATGGCGGACGGGGAGCTGAACGTGGACAGTCTCATCACCCGCCTGCTGGAGGGTGAGTGCGGGGCCCAAGGCCGCAGGGAGGGGGCGCCTCCCGCCGCGGCCTTTCCGCCGCTGCTGCGGAAACCCGCGGGGACCCCTCCCTTCCCCGAGGCGGCCGCCGAGGAGGGGGCGAAGGGGCCGGTCGGCCGGGGGGGAGCGGCCTCCGGGAACACGGCCGGGGGTGAGGCTGGGCGGGCGGGCAGTGTCCCCGCGGACCTTCGGGACCCGCACGGCGACGCCCGGCCTGGGGGTGCGAGGAGCTCAGGGGTGCTGGGTGACCCTTCTCAAGGAGGGTGCCAGGATGCATGCTCGTGGATTGTAGGTCCGTGGAGCGTGTATTTCTCTGTTCTCTTTTTGTGCATTGCCTTTGGCTGCCTCCGATTCCAGTTCCAGGAGTGAATTTTATAAAAACCTTCTTGAGACGATTGTTTGATCTGTTTTATATGATTTTTATATGATGCTGTAGGACGAACTCTATTTAAGGAGAGGATAACAACGGGAGTTGAGTACCTCCCATTTATTATTTTGCTTAAAAAATAGTAAAAAGTCTTTGATGGAATTGAAGATGCACGCAAGAAAAATGAAATATGTAGACACGTTTGCTGAAGGTATTAGCTTTCGGGTTTCAGGATTTAATTTCTCCACTAACGTAGGAAAGGTCTATTGTACGGCCTCTTGTGTTTTAAAACGTATTTACAAGTCTAAGCAGCTTTTGAAGTTTCCGAACCCTTTACTTTTTTTGAATAGTTTTATGTTGGGGTGGGGGATTGAGGGAAAGTGAAGAGATAGAGAGGCCAGGTTATTAATCGTAGTTAATCGCGGTCTCCTCTTAGTCTCTTTACCCTAAAATTTGCGTCATCACTAATTGTTTTGTGAATATGTAGGGGGAAAAAATAGACCTTTTGCAAAAATTGAGTCTATTCTGCCAGAAACCGTCGAAGGATTGCATATGCAGCAACTGTTATTATTTGCTTTCAAATGACCTGAAAGTACTTGTTTGCTACAGTGAAGCAGTATTTACTTATATTTGGAAAATCATCAGAGATTGTATGATGGGGGAGGGGGGCGCTAGTTCCTTCTTTTTTAGACCATTGTCGGCACCTCTTCAGTTCTGTGTACTGGTTGTGTAACAAACTACAGTATATTTGCTCCAGATGTGAATGACTTCCAGCCGCCTTAGACTGAATAAGAAGCAAAGTTTTACCAGGAACTCTTTTTTACCTTTTCCTTTACTCCAAGTTATTCCTGGGAGGCCCCCTGGTGCCTGCAGTTAGTGTTCACTACTTAAGACAATGTGGACTTTAACAAATGTGAGCATCTTGCTGAGTGTTTGAGACATTTGATTTGAAAGAAATTGTATTTTGTAACTGTGTGTTGTTCCAAGAGGGAAATAATAGCTATTTTAAAACTTTAATGTCTTGTTAATTTGTGGGGAAATTTAGGCCCACAACCGTTTTTATACATTTTAAATTTGGCTTGAAATTTTAAATATTTTAAAAATCTGATGTTCTTTTTTTTTTTAATCCTCACCCGAGGACATTTTTCCATTTTTTGTTCAGATAGAGTGGGAGGGGGAGAGAGGAAGAGAGAGAGAGAGAGAAACATCAACGTGAAAGGGACACATCGAGTGGCTGCCTCCCCCATGACCAACCAGGGCCAGGGACAAACTGCAACCGAGGTACATGCCCCTAGCGGGAACCGAACCCAGGTCTCTCTGGACCACAGGCCAACGCTCTAACCGCTGAGCCAAACCGGCCAGGGCACTTTTGTTTTCTGTATACTTACATATTTATATACTTTATAGGCATAAAACAAAATAGATTGTGTTTTTAAATGTTTGATCTGGAACCTTTTAAGTCAAATGCACCTTTTTATGATTATAGATAATTAAGAATCTTCACTAGTGGATTATTCAAGGTTATTGGGAAAAAAGATATGGTGTGAAAATAGAAAAGTGAGTGATTCCATTTGTTTTTGTGAGTTCAAATTACATAAATGTTTGGTTTTGGTTTTGGACGATCATTTTTCCTTTAATTGGTGAGAGTTCTAGTCTAGACATTTTCCCTTTTTCAGTTAACAAACATTATAGTCTTGCTTTGTGCCAGTCACCAGGAATTCAAAGAAAAGACACAGCCTCTTCACTCAAGGAGCTCCCAATATAATAAACACATGATTTGGGGGGCTTTTTTAGCCTTTTCTTTGTTCATATGTTCAACACACCTATCAGTAGAGAGTTTCATTACTTGCTTCTCAATCCAGGGAGGTATATTTAGTTTGACAGTGCCTCCCTGAGATTCTTAAATTCTCCAGGCTTCTTGCCTTTCCCCTTCCAAAATCTAGACCCATTAAAAGACATCCAAAACAGACTTGGATTTTCAAATAAGTAATTATTTTTAAGTCTTCAAATAAAAATTTTTTTGTTTGCCTTGTTTTTCAGTGATGTCACATGCTAGTTAAATTTAACTCAAATTTAAGTGATGGTATTTTTTTGGTTTGTTTGTTTTCAATCCTCACCCAAGGATATGTTTTTATTGATCTTCAGAGAGGGGAAGGGATTGATCAGTTGCCTCATGTGGGCACCCTGACCAGGGATCAAACCCAAATCCTAGGTATGTGCCCTGCCTAGGAGTTGAACCTGAAACCTTTTGGAGTATGGGACCACAGTCCAACCACCTGAGCCATCTGGAATGGTATTTTGTCAAAGCTGTCTAGCAGAATAGCTATTAGTTTTTTTGTTTGTTGTTTTTGTATTACATGAATATACAAGTTAACATTTGACACAATTTCTCTACATGGCGGGGTGGGGGTGGTCAGCAAGACTATATCTCATTTTTAAAATGTTGATAGGAGTTCCACAGTATTCTTGACTTTTTTTTCTTCTTTTTTATTAAAGTGCCAATCAGCTGTAACACTTCTAGTAACTAGATTTTATATGAGTTTTGCTTTGTGTTTTTCTTTTTTAGGTGGGCATATCATTAATACCATATTTAGGAAGCACTTAGAACATTTAAAAATTTTTATTCAGTGCCAAACAATGTATTGATTGATTGTTTGGATAGTGCATATTCCTTCAGTATATTTTCTTGGGTTAAGTTTTACTTAGAACTGTAAGCCACTCTACCCCCAGTAGTGACCCTACTACCACATTCTTGTGGCTTATCACAGTGCTTTGGACTGTTTAAATTGAAGCTAGTTCAGCTTTATTTAAACTGTAAATGTTGAGTTTATTTTGGAGGAGGTGAAATGGGATGAATGGAATCTGATGTTTTGGAAAGAGGATAAATATGGAAAACTACCTTCCACCAGTTGAGATAGTGTTAGCTCTGTTCCCAAAACAGACTTGATCCCAATGTTTAAAAACTGAGCTGTACCTGTAGATAATAATTAACGTGTCTATTATATAGGTCATATATCCAATTATATATCATATATATAATATCATGTATGTGTAAAACTGTGTGTGTGTCTGGGATTTTCTTATTATAAAAGTAAGCTTTATTTTTTTTAAATCCTCATCCGGGGATATTTTTTTCCATTGTTTGATTTCTAGAGAGAATGGAAGGGAAAGGCGGAAGGAGAGAGAGAGGGAGAGAGAGAGAAACACCCATGTGAGAGAGACACATCGATTGGTTGCCTCCCGAACGACCCCAACTGGTTGGGGATTAAACCCACAACCCGGGTATGTGCCCTTGACCAGAAATTGAACCCGTGACCCTTCAGTCCTTGGGCCAACTCTAAGGGCTCAGTCAAACCAGCCAGGGCAAAGTAAATATTCTTATAATTTGTGGAACAGAAAAATATAAATTGGGGGGGAAAAGCAACTCCTCCTATAATTCTACAATCCAGAGATAACTCTTGTTTAAACTTTGATATACTTTTGTTTACATATTTTATACCATTAGAATATTATGTAGCTTTTTGGGTTAATTTTTCAAGTATTATATCGTGAACAGTTCTTGTCATTGAAATGTCTTCAGAAATATTTCAAAAGCTATTTACTATACAATAGAAAAGTTTTCTTAATGCTATTTTTCTGTGACTTTGCCACAAAGCTCAGCTTGAATATTACGACATGAGTTGTAGAACATTAGCACTATATACACTTCCATGGCAGAAAATGGTTGTTTATATGTTTTTAGCCCACTTATAGCTTTATAAAAATCTTGGGCTGTATGTGTTCTTGTTTTGTTTTTTAATCTGTTTTTCACTTTGTCTCAACCTGTCAGTTGTCTGAATTTGTGGAACAGCTGTGATCATTTAGTGTACATATTCCTTTCCTTTCTTGTGGATCATGTGCTATTAAAATATACTTTGAGCAAATAGGAAGTTATTTCTCTTACGTGTCCTTTTGAAGGTTGAGAAAAAGAATGGATTTGAAGAATTAAATAGATTAATGAAACCACATTAAACCCTCTCTTTTTAAATAACAGTTTTATTTAGATATAATTTACATACCATACAGTTCACCTATTTGAAGTGTATAATTCAGTGACTTTTAGTATATTCACAGAATTGTACAGCCATCAGCACAGTCAACTTTAGAATGTTTTCATCACTACCACCCTCAAACACAACCCTGTTCCCATTAGCCAACACTCCATTTTTTCTTTACTCTCTCCCCCCTCCCCTGAACTAGGCAGCCAATAAATCTGTTTTCTGCCTGAATTTTGCCTATTCTGGATGTTTGATATAAATGAAATTGTATAATATGTGGTCTTTTGTGACTGACTTCTTTTAATGTTTTCGACGTTTATCCGTGTTGTAGCATTGTCAGTATTTCATTTCTTTTATGGCTGAATAATATTTCATTATATAAAAATAACTCATTTATTCATTTCTTGAGTTGTTTAACCCCTTTTTGGTTATTGTGAATAATACTGCTATGAATATTCGTGTACAAGTTTTTGTTTGGGCATGTTTTCAGTTCCCTTGTGTATTTAACTAGGAGTGGAATTGCTGGATGATATGGTAACTCCATGTTTATCCTTTTGAGGAACTGCTAGACTGTTTAAAGCCTCTTTTCTAATTAAATTGTTTAATTATGACCCAGCAGTCAAAAGGTTAGGCAGTTTGAAGGCAATACTAAGTTGCTCATGGTAACAACTTCTGCAGGTAAAGTGTATAGATCCAAAGCTAGGTCTGTTAGAAAAGAGCCGGTTGGGAGCAGGGGAGATCATCTGAGGGATACTTTCTTCTGTTGCTTCTTGGATGCGAAGCTAGAGGAGGCATAAAGGTTGTACATTTTTTAACTGATTCAGAAATAAGGTGTGTTTGTTTTCCCATTAGTTCCAGCAGGTAAGGGAGAGTTTGACAGTTTGAAGAAGTAGCCCAGAAGTATTTCTGTTTTATTATTTAAACCGGAACTGGAGCTTTTCTGGTAACTACCTAAATACGAGATTTGGGGGGGGGGGGGGTCAGGAGGAGAGTGTCAGTGCGGGAAAACAGAAATATTTGTAACAAAAATAAATTAATAATAAAAAAAACTCAGTAAAAAAAATAAATACAAGATTAGGATTCATTGGGATTTAGAAATCTATTTACATTTGAGTCTAGAAGACAGGGTTATATTAAGATTTAGGATTAGTGAGGAAGATAGTAAGTTGTATCTGGTAGGTTTTTCTCTCTCATATTTTATTCTCCAAGTTTATTGTTTAATAGAGTATCCATTCCAATGGCAGGCATTCTTAAACAACTCTAACAGGTAAAATAATGTAGGTACATAAGAATGTCAAGATATTTAGAAATAATAACTAAAATGCCATTAAGTGTTTCTGAAACAAAGATTATCCGGGTAGTCTTGGGATTGGGATATAGGGATGCTAGGAGAAATGGTTTGTAAATGTCAGTAGGCTTAGCAGTGATGTGGTTGTGGAGGATAGAGATTCCCAGTTGAATCTTGTAGGATTTTTTTTTTTGCGTGGATACAAATGTATACCCTCAGGCAGCAATCAGGGCTCCTCTGACAGCTGTAAGTAGCCATTTCAAGGCTTGAGGATCAGAGAAGATAGGAGAAAGATCAGTGTCACAACTCTTCCTTCTAGTACACCCTCCATCTTCCCCCCAAACTGAATCGGATTACCTTTTTTTTTTTTTTTTTTTAAATCCTTATCCAAGGATATTGTTTTTAGACAAGGTGGGAGGGAGGGAAGGAGGGTTGGGGGGGGGGAGAGATGTGAGAGAGACATCGATTGGTTGCCTCCCGCACAACCCTGACCAGGGCTGGAGACTGAACCACAACCGGGGTACATGCCCTTGACCGGAATCGATCCCACGACTCTTTGGTCCGCGGGCCGACGCTCTAACCGCTGAGCCAAACCAACCAGGGCTGGATTACCTTTGCAGTCTTAGTTATTAGTAGGTGAAAAGTAACTTTTTTACACCTCATTCTCTGAAATATACCATACAACAGAGACTTTCTATCTGTTGGATAAAATGAAAATGCTTTAATGGAAATAAAGTCTTTATTCCACAATTAAGAGTAGAAGAGTAAAAGTGCAGAAACTAATTCTGAAGGTAAATAAGTATAAATAATCAGTAGCCAGGCCTTTCCTGGTTTGATGGGTAAATCCAGTTTCTAGTATCAGTGGGTACTTGTTATACAGTAAAAAAGTAGTAAAAGGACAATGACAATTGTCCTTATACTGTCTCTGCACTATTCACATGTGTAACAAAGTGACTTCCGAGGGTATACATAACCTTCCTGAAAACCACTGGCCTCAGGGCTCTCCCTTCCCAAATTTACCCAAATATGTGCAAGGACAAGGGGAGGTATTTATGCTATGTGCATAATTTAGTGGGAACTTTGCCTTTGGGTCTTCATTTGTGCTGACACTGTATAATTTGGAGGTTTTG
The DNA here is from genome assembly GCA_030848825.1 of Tadarida brasiliensis. Classification (NCBI taxonomy): domain Eukaryota; kingdom Metazoa; phylum Chordata; class Mammalia; order Chiroptera; family Molossidae; genus Tadarida; species Tadarida brasiliensis. The sequence goes on along the minus strand of CM061270.1, from coordinate 61,184,819 downwards.
ACACAGTTTATTTCACTATATAGGAATTTTATCCCCAGAATGTACATCAGACTATCCTGACTTCCCAACTAGTCAATTACAGGTTGACCAAAACATTTTTTTGGTTTTGTGTACTTGTCTAACACTGTTTTTACTTTCCTCCTGATCCTAACCCCTATGTTCAAGATTTAGAGAAGTTGCCCTGGCCAGTTTGGCTCAGCGGTTAGAGCGTCGGCCTGCAGTCCAGAGAGACCCGGGTTCGGTTCCCGCTAAGGGCACGTACCTCGGTTGCAGTTTGTCCCCGGCCCTGGTTGGTCGTGCGGGTGGCAGCCACTCCATGTCTGCCTTTCACGTCGATGTTTCTCTCTCTCTCTCTCTCTCCCTCCCACTCTATCTGAATGAAAAAATGTCCTCAGGTGAGGATAAAAAAAAAAAGATTTAGAGAAGTCAAAAATTGACAAGTGGTAATTTCTTAACAATTTATTGTAATGTGGAATCTAAAATATCAATGAATTTTTTTGTCTTACATTAAAATTCATTGATCTATCTTGCACTTGAAATGGATCTTACACATGACTTTGTAATATGCATTGGTCATTTGGAGAAGGCTGGTTAAGCTAAGTTATGCAGATGTTCAAATGTGCTTATACCTTATACAATATCAAAAAAATCACATTTGTTAATATTACAACAAGATATTATAAGAGCCCTTAAGTATGGAGAAACTGTCAGATTCATGGTGCTGGATACAAGATTTTCAAATTTTAAATTTTCACTTGAAAGCTTGAAATGTATTATTAACAACAACTGCTGTCAATTGTTTTCCTTGAAATGACAGGCACACTTTGTTCATTTTCAAGAGTATCTGTTAAATTTCTAAGTGTAAGTAACCATAGTTTGTCAGTTGTGCTTTCCAGTAAAAAAGATGTTCTGGGTATAAAGGGGGGGCCAGATTAGCTTTGAACTAAAACAGTTACATGAATGCTTTTCCTGGAGACAACCATTGTACTTTGGTATGCAGCAGAAATGCTTTATGGGTACTTTCTATTTCATCATACGGAGTATTAAAAAGATACATACATGCTCAGTGGTGGGGATGTAATAAAATTGATTGTTTTTACTGCTTTGTCAAGGGCATTCTTAAGTGAAACTAAGCTTTTTTGTGTTTACTGTAAATGCACGGCAGTAAACATACCAGTGACTACCAATAGTACAGTTAGACACCATTGACTTGGGGTTTTTAAAAGAATTTTTAAATTAAATTTATTGGGGTGACATTGGTTAATATGATGATATAGGTTTCAGGTGTGAGTTTCTATTTTACAATATCTGTATACAACTGTTGCTTTTACACCATGCAGATGTCAACACAGTGAAAAAAGAATCACACTTTGAGAACCATAGGGCTTAGGGCACTTCTTCCTCTACTCCTGAATTGTCTGTCTAGCCCTCACCTATATCTGTTACTTTCCTTCTTTTTTAAAATATATTTTTATTGATTTTTAGGGGGGGGGCGGAGAGAGAAAGAGACATTGATTGGTTGTCTCCCGTACGCACACCCACTGGGGATCGAGCCTGCAACCTGGGTATGTGCCCTGACTGGGAATCAAACCAGTGACCTTTTCTGTGCATGATAAGACTCAACCAACTGAGCAACACTGGCCTGGGTGGTTATTTTCCTTCTTTACTCTTTTCTCATTATCTGTTTACCAGTGTACCTGGAATGATTTTTTAAGATGATTCACAGACCCCTTTGAGAATTCATGAAAGCCATGGGTCTTCTCAGAAAAATACATATGTTCATTTACATACACAATATTATAGACATTTAAGGGTATTATACAGAGCTGAAGGCCACCTGTAGGCTCTGAAACCACATTCATTATTCCTGTCAGACAGTTAAGGTACATTGAAATTACGGCAACTGCCTAATTCTTTCACTTAAAACTAAAATTCCACATTTTAGCCCATTGTAAAAATTATACATTTTTTCCCCTTTTGTGGCTTAAAAGTAGACTTGTGTGCAAAATACAGGCTGGGGCAAAAGTAGGTTTACAGTTGTGAGTAGTATGCAAAACAGTTTAATTTTTTTATTTTATTTATTTATTTATTTATTTTTTTATCCTCACCGGAGGACATTTTTTCATTTTTTGTTCAGATAGAGTGGGAGGGAGAGAGAGGAAGAGAGAGAGAGAGAAACATCGACGTGAAAGGGACACATCGAGTGGCTGCCACCCGCACGACCAACCAGGGCTGGGGACAAACTGCAACCGAGGTACATGCCCGTAGCGGGAACCGAACCCAGGTCTCTCTGTACCGCAGGCCGACGCTCTAACCGCTGAGCCAAATCGGCCAGGGCTAATTTTTTTTTAAATATATTTTTCTTTTTAGAGAGAGAGAGGAAGCGGGGGGAGAGATAGAAACATCAATGTTACAGAGAAACATTGATAGGCTGCCTCCTGCACGCCCCTACTGGGGATTGAGTCTGCAACCTTGGGCATGTGCCCTGACCAGGAATCAAACCGGGACCTCTCAGTCCATGGGAAGATGCTCAATCCACTGAGCCACACCAGTTGGGTCAGAGTTTATTGTTGTATTATTTTTGTTGTTGTTGTTCTGCTTGTTCATTTTGGTTTTTTGTTTGGTTGGTTGTTTTGTTAATTCTCACCCAAGGACATTTTTTCCATTTGTTTTTAGATAGAATGGAAGGGAGGGGGAGAGAAAGAAACATTGATGTGAGAGAGACACATAGATTGGTTGCCTCCCACAAAACCCTGATCAGAGCCGGGGATCGAATCTGAGACCCTTGGATCCTTGGGCTGACGCTCTTAACTGCTGAGCCAGACCGGCCAGGGCTCATTTCATTTTTTAGATATTTATTTATTGCCATTTAATATTCGTATTTTTTTTATCTTTTGTTCTCTTAGAGAAGACCCTCTAACATTTCATTTATAATACTGGTTTTTATTGTCTGGGAAGCTCTTTATATGTCCTTTGATTCTAAATGATAGCTTTGCTGGGTAGAGTAATCTTGGTTATAGGTTATTCTTGTACTACTATTCATTATTGTATTACTTTCCATACCAACAACTGTAAACCTACTTTTGCCACACCATGTATCTTGAAATTGACATTTCATTGTACAGAAAATTTTAGGAAATATAGGAAACCTGGATTTAAGTGAACTTCACTATTGATTAGTATGTATTGTAACCTTGAGTGAATCTTTATTGGGGGTAGAGGTAGACCCATTTGAAATTAAAATATTAAAGATGGGGCAGACCTGATAGGTAGTGGAATTAGTTCTTTTTTTCTTGACGTCCTTTCTGTTTTAGAGAAGGCAGGTGTTAATAAGAACTTGCTGGAGAAAGTAGCAGGTGGTTATTGAAAGATAAAATTTAGTATACATACAACACACATACAGACACATATATATCACACACCATTTACAATTTAAAAGATAAACCTGTATTGAAAAAAGTTTTACACAAATATGAAATTTAAAATATAATGACTGAGTATAATTTTTTTGTAATCATGAGAAGAGAGGAGTTCGTTGGGGGGAAGATAACATTTTAATTGAAGTTCAGTTAGTGTTCTGTATCATCAGAATCGATCTTAAGTGTTCATGCTGATCTGTAATGAGATTTTATGCATTTATCTTGGAAGATGGCTTTTAACACAGGTACTGTCAAATACTGATGTCTATCCACAAGCATATGATTTTAGTTAAGTGGTTTTAGTCATCACTTAGAAGACATTTATAGAATTCTATTAGTCCTCTCTTGGTGTTTTCCTTTTAGCATGTTATTGTATTACAAATTAATCAATTTCAGGAGAGGGTTAGGCTGAAGCTTCTCATGTGCACAATTAAATAGATTTTTATATGTTTTGCACTAGCAGTGAATTCTGAAAAGTGCTGTTAGAACTGTGGCTTGAGCTTAGAAAACATATCTGATGCAAATCTGTAAGGGAATGAAGATCTCACTTGTTTTCACTTTGACAGCACTAGAAGTGTATAGAGTAACTTGACATTTGCTGGTGATTCAAGCAATGTTAATTGTCAAAGTGACTTAACCACAGCATACATTTCAGTCTAAGTTTTGTTTTTTTGCCTTATAATTTTAGGAATCATTAAGACACATTGGGTTTGGAGCAAATTCTAGTTTATAAAACTACTCAGTGTTTGATAATAGTGATTGAGGGTGATTCTTCTCTGTAAGAAAAATTTCAGTATTGTTCCTGAACTTTAAAAAAAAAATCACAATAAAACTTTATCACTACTAAGCCATTGAACTGCTGAGTGGTAGGGCAAGTCAAGATAATCAGCTTTTATTTCTGACAAATATTCATGGAACTGAAAGTGGTTAAGTTCACGAGAGCTAATGAAGTTCACCATTGATACCACTTCAGTGATACATAACAGATTAAAATATTTTTCTGCTGGGTAATTGCTCCATAGATTTAAACACCTTACATTTTCATAAGCTTTGTAAAATTATCCAACTAAGTCTTTTTCTGCTCCATTTGTGTTTTTATCACCATTGGTAAATTTCTTCCCTCAGCTTCTTTGAAAATATTCTTGCCTGTAGTTGTTCTACACATCCTAATTACAGAGGCTAACTCTCCTCCAGTCACTGCAAATTCAGTATTGGCTCCTCAAAAAGCAACCACTAAGTATTGGTAATACCTGTGAACTCATCAAGAGCCTAGGAAAACCACTCAGAATCATTTATTTTGTTTTTTAACTGATTATTGACATTGTGCCCCTTGTTCACAACTGTTCAAGAACTGTTTTTACAGAAAGGCTAATAGTCTTAAGCAAGATTATATTTGTTTGGCTTTTCCAGTCAATACAATGTAATTAATTCACCATTAGTAAATGGCTTTCCTCACTTGATAACACACGAACCAGCTGGAAACTTACTTTGGTTGCAGCCTCATTTTTATTTTTGTTAAGAAATTCTGCTGTGATGAGATTCCATTTAAATTTTTAAAAATATTCTTGACTCGCTTTCCTGTGAATTGGGAATGTTGTGATGAACATATATTATATTCTTTTAACACAGCTATAATGTCAAATACAATGCCTAGCCATGTAATTCAATAACAAAATAATCCACACTCTGCTTTGCCTTAACAGCACGACATTCACATTCCACTTTTATTGCTTTGACGTGATGAATATGCACTGGCAATAAAAGTAAAATGTTGCGATATAGCAATAAGCACAACACTTAAGACACTTGAGTTATAACTGCATCTTTGCTATTTGTAGTACCCTGGGAAGCAGTGCCGAGCCATGAGAGTGCCCCAGGTGTATTCTGTCTCAACTACTCAGTTTGGCCACTGTATTGTGAAAGTACCCGTAGGTAACACGTAAACGAATAAGTGGTTGTGTTCCAGGGAAACTTAATTTATGGACACTGAAAGTTGAATTTCATATAATTTTTATGTCACAAAGTATTGTTCTTTTTTTCCTCAACCATTTAAAAAATATAAAAATTACTCTTAGCTTACAGATTATTAAAAAACAGGCATTAGGCCAAATTTGACCCTTAGACCTTAGTGTTTTTCCCCTTTTCTGATGTAAACATGATTGTGCAGAAAGAGTTCCTTATCAGGAATCAGAAGACCTTGATGCTTCCCACCGAAGTTGTGTGACTGATTCTGTCAGGTAAAACACAGGGTTAGGGTCCAGAGTGTCTAGTCCTTGGCTAAGTATTCCCCTGTGTTCTTTATGTAATCATCTGAATTTTTGGTGTGTACCCAACAATGTTTTGTGTACCTTTTGGTTTTACTTGAATATCCATTCCATTGTTGAAGAATGTTCAACAGAGGAAATGTTTGAGGGTCTGATCTTTGAGAAAAGGGAAGCACCAGTGAGCTCACCAGTCGTCACTCTGGCTTTTTTCCTGGAAGCATAGAGGAATAAACTCCAAACAAACAGTGGCAGTCTTAACTGTAGTAGAGGAACGGTGAAAGTCTGGGCCATTAAAACAGTTAAATTCAGTCCAAAACAGGTAAAATCCACATAGATTCTAACCTCAAAATCTGTAGTCAGGTCCCTCTAAACTCATTGACTGACTTTTAAGGTACATGTGTGCAAGAGAAAATTCTAAGATAACAGTAGCTGGTTAATCCATTGAGCATATCCTTCACAAGTGAAGGCAAAGTAAAGACAAACTAAACTTAAAAGAAAATTTATTGATAATAGACTACCACTGGAAAATGTTGAAGGAAGTTCATGTTAAAAGAAAAGTGACCCCAGATAAAAGCACAGAACTGCAGAAAGAAATGAACAACGATGAGTATTGATGTGCATAAATATAAATTAATACTGTTTAAAATAATTATGACTTGTGGGGTTTAAAATATGTGGAAGCAATACTATATGATGATTGTAGAACCAAAGGCTGGACAGTGGTGAATCAGTCAAAAGGTTATTTGTTATCTCGAGTATCAACCAAAACAAAACTATATAACTAAAAAGCTAATAGAGGAGAACATGTAATAATAAAAAATAATTTGATTTCTCTAGAGAAATGCAAGAAAAGAGAAGTAAAGGAATAAAAAACATGAGACAAAACAAATGACAGGATGGTAGACTTCAGCTCAATTTTGTCAGTAATTATAATAAATGTAAAAGGAACAAGCACTCAAGACAAAGCTCAGAACACCTTACTATATACTGTTTATAAGGGGCAGTTTAAATTTAAGGGCACAGATGAGTAAGTAAAAGAATGAAAAAAAATTTAACACATGTACATTAATGAAAAGAAACCTGAGCCCGGCCGGTGTGGCTCACTGGTTTAGGATGGACTCCTACACCAAGAGGTTGCCGGTTCGATTCCCAGTCAGGGCACATGCCCAGGTTGTGGGCCAGATCCCCAGTGGGGGGCATGCATGAGGCAGCCAGTTGTTTTCTCTCATCCATGTTTCTATCTATCTCTCCCTCTCCCTTCCTCTCTCTAAAATCAATAAAGAAAATAAGTAAATAAATAAAAGAAACCTGAGTTGGCTACATATTTATGTCAGAAAAAGTAGACTATAAGACAAAAAGTAGTGATAAAGAAAGGCATTGCATAATGTTGAAAGAATAAATTCAACAGGCAGATAATAGGCATTTAATAATATAGTAGGTCTAAAACACAAAAATTGATAGAACCGAAAGATTATTTTTATTTTTAATCCTCACCTGAGAATTTTTTTATTGATTTTAGAAAGAGGGGAATGTTGATCAGTTGTCTCTCATATGCGCGCCCCAACCAGGGATCGAACCTGCAACCCAGGCTTGTACCCTGACCAGGAATCGAGCCTGCAACCTTTTGGTTTATGGGATGATGCTCCAACCAACTGAGCTACCTGGCCAGGGCTAGAACCAAAAGATTAAAATAGACAAAGCCACAACCATCGTAGATGAATGTACTTTTCTTAGTAACTAATAGAAAAAACAAAAGATTTAAACAACACGGTTAACTTGACCTAATTGACACAACATAGAACACTTTACCCAACAACTACAGGATATACAGTTGGCCCTTGAACAGTATGATATGGGGGTTAGGGTGCAGTAAAAAATCCCTTTATAACTTTTGACTCCCCTCCCCCCCCAAATTTAACTACTCTCAATACCCACAGGGGATTGGGTTCAGGACCCCGTGCAGATCCAAAATCCACAGAAGCTCAAGTACCCTATATGAAATGGTGTAGATCAGTGCATACAGTCAGCCCTCTGCATCTACAGACTCCCAACTGCAGAATGAAAATAGTACAAGTATTTATGGAGGGGGCGGGGGGCAGTGACAGCTTATAAGTGGACTTGAGCAGTTCAAACCTGTGTTGTTCAAGGGTCAACTGTACATGCTTTTTAAATATGTATGAACCACTTACTAAAATATATCATACACTATACCGTAAAGCAAATCTCAGTGAATTTGAAAGAAGATCTCATATGTTCCCTGACTTCAGTGATGATAAACTAGAAAGCAGTAGCAGGTAACTAGAAAATCCTCAAATATTTAGAAATTAAGCAATGTAATTTTGCATATCTTATTGGCTAAAAAAGAAATAGCAATAAAAATTATAAAATATGTTGACCCAAATAATAATGAAAATAGGTGTTAAAACTTGTGCAATTACAACTAACAGCAATGCTTAGAGGGATATGTATAGCTTTTAATATATATAGTTTTAAAAAAGAAAGGTTGAATATTAAGCTTCTATTTCAAGACAATAGAAGAATAAGCAAATTATAACCAAAATCGTAGAAAGAAAATATAAAAAAAATAATAGCAGAAATCAAGTAAAAAGCAGATGTATGGTTCTTAAAAATGAGATCATTGAAGGATTAATACAATTGATAAATCCCTAGGAAGATTGATAATATAAAAAATAGAAAACACCCGAGAAAGAGGAGACATCACCATTAAAGGAGACTAAGAAATGGAACAAATAAATGTAATAGTGTAATCTGGATTGAATTCTGTACTAGAAGGGAAGAAAATGCTATAAAGGACGTAAATGTGACAGTTACTGGAATTGTAGTTTATTATTTAGGGTAAAAGTTTGTATGAATATTAAATTCCTGAATCTAATGACTTGTACTAGGGTTGTATCAGAGGATATTCTTAGAAAATATATACTGATGTATTAAGGAATAAAGGGGCATCATTATGCAATCTATTCTCAAGTGGTTCGGAGAAAACTAATAGATATTTTTAAGGGAAATAAGATGAATAACTTAATGCTAATAAATTTGATAATTTTAAAACTCATCTTGGCAAAACTGATACAAGGTATAGAAAATATAGTTAGTTTTAGATGTGTTAAAGATGTGTTAAGGAAAATTCTACACCCAAATGATTTCACTGGTGACTTAAACATTTAAAGAACTTTCATCAATTTTATAGTTTCTTAACACAAAATTGGAGACGAGATAACACTTCCCAATTTTCTGGGCTTGTATATATAAGGGAGCACTACTTTTGAATTAAGAGATTGCTGGGATTGCCCTGAACTATTTACCCTATTCTCCCAAACATTCTGCTAATTTATTCCTAAAATGTGGTTATTTGTCAAAGGCTTAATCTTAAGAACCTTCAGCCTCTAACTACATTTCATCAACTCTTAGATGTGATTGATTGTGAAATGCACTATTATGTGCCACTGGGGTGGGGGGGAACAATGCCAATTACAGCTGTAAGAAAATGTTGATTGCAAAGTATACTGCAATTTCAAAGATATTAATTGGGGGAAAAAATGCATCTCAGAATCAGAAACTTAAGACGTTTTGCTTGATGTATTTTGCTTTGGCAAATTTTTAGTTTCTGTGGATTGGCAGGATTTACCGTTGAAGCATTTTTAGCTCTGTAAAAATGTTAGTCGAAGTGCACAATTTAGTGTAACCTAAATTGCTCACTTGGGAGGTCAAAATTAAAGAGACATAACTTACAGAGAAAATAAAATAAATATGAGATAAAATAGTCACTATTATAATTTAGACACTTTAAATTGACACATCAAAGTGACTGACCCACACTAGTTTCAACGTAATATTGGTAACCTAAGAAGTGTTTTTTGTTTTTGTTTTTTTCCTTTATTGATTTTAGAGAGAGAGGAAGTGAGAGAGAGAGAGAGATAGAAACTTCGATGAGAGAGAACATCGATTGGTCGCCTCCTGCATGCCCCCACTGGGGATTGGGCCCACAACCTGGGCATGTGTCCTGACTCAGAAACGAACCAGCGACTTCTTGGTGCATGGGTCGATGCTCAACCACTAAGCCACACCGGCTGGACTAAGAAGTGTTTTATTACTATAGAATCACACAAATTTTGGAAACTTTGAGGTGTGTATTTGTCATTTGAAAGTAACCTGTGATCTTTACTCTTTCAAGGAGAATACTTTTTTTCTCTTAACCTAAAACAGGTATTTTATGCCCTGAGGGTAGAAACTGTATTTTTCACCATCATTTCCCACAGTTAAAACTTAATGCCAAGATTAAGAATTGTTCCTTTTACAGGGCATTGAATCTAAGCTAGTATTCTCCATACTTAATGGAAGATACAAAGTTAGATGTCTTTTTTGGTCTTAGAAAAATCCAAATGTGTATGGGAAGTAGGTAATTGATGCTTGAGACCTAGTTAAGCTAAGTTCTCATAAGAAAGTAAGTAGTTCTGCTGATCATTGTTTTGAATTTCAGGGATGGTCTTACTAACTCATTTGCTAAAGCACATTTCAACATTTGTTTCTGTCTCCTTTTTGTTACTTATATATTATTATGTTAATGGAAAATATACATGGATTGTCTTTGGCAATTTTTTTTTTTCATTTCTTTTCTTTTAAGCCCCTCTTGCCCTGACAAAAGAATCATAGCAACTTTTAGCAAGAAATGTGTGGACTTAATTGTAAATGGAAAATAGTAGGGGTATATAAAGATGTAGTCTCTGTTTTCTTTGTTTAAATGTCTTTTCAGTTTTGAATGGGATCTAGCCATGTATTTAGAGGCTAAAGAGAAAGATCGAATGGAGGAGGTAATGAGAGGAAAAGATTACAAGTTCAATTCAGCAGGAGAAATAAGGAACTCCCCATGTACCATTTCTCCCCACTCCATCCCAGAAGTTACTAGGAACCATATTAGTTAATGAATTTTATTTGCTCATTCATGTGAAAAATGCTTTCCTCCATCTAACTAGCTTACAGAATTTTTTAATATAATGCACTATTGTAAACATAATGCATTAAAATTTATTAAATATCTGGCACTTTTGAAAATTTTTGTTTTGATCAGAAAATAGAAATGGTAGTTGCTAAAATTCCTGGGACTGCCGATAATATTCCAAGGAAGTGTGTGAAGCTAAATCACTTACTGAGAGCTAATTTTCATAATCTTCCTTTCTGCATAGCCACAGCTTCTTAATGATGCGTTGGCCTTTTACTACTAAATGCAAGACTTTGCTGAGAGAGTAGGGGAGACACTCAACGGTGCTGTCCCTGATACCTTTTAGGTCTCTTGGGCTGTGAGGCCTCAAGTTGGCCACTGGAGAGCAAAGGAGGGCTGCACTTCCATGGTAGCAGCCTTATGGAGCATCATGAAGAACTAGCAACAATGGAGATAGAAGCCAAAGATCATATGATAACCTTACTGTTAGCCCTAGGACACAACAGGGTATTTGGTAGTTTGCTGCCTGTGTGACTTTTCTGATTTTCAAAATATGGGCATGACTCTTTTCTAAAGGTGATTATTTTATGGATAAATTTCAGAAAACTGACCATTTTATTCACTGTTTATCAGTACGAGGATGTCGTCCAGGAAAGATTGTGCAGATGACTGAAGCAGAAGTTCGGGGCTTATGTATCAAGTCTCGCGAGATCTTTCTCAGCCAGCCTATTCTTTTGGAATTGGAAGCACCGCTGAAAATTTGTGGTAAGTAAATGGGTCAAGTTGGAAGCAATATTTTGAAGTTTTTGTAATAAAAAAAGAAGGTTGATAGGTTTTAGTTTATAACATTCTATAAAAATTGAAACTTTCATGAAATGGCAACTTACAGACAAAATATTTGCTACATGTACAACAGATAAAAACGTCACTATTCACACTATATAAAGAGTTCTTATAGATAGATAAGAAAAAGACAGTATAATAAAAAATAAATAAAAAGAGTCAGATCTTAGAAGAAATTCAAATGGCCAATAAATGTAAGATCCCCAATCTCACTAGTAATCAGGGAAATGCAATTTAAAAACAAATCCTGAATACTAATCAGATTGGAAAAAAGGTCAAAAATTGATATCCAGTGTTAAAGAAGTGGCGAAATAGGCATGTCAGTACACTGGTTAGAAAAAAACAGGTAGAGTTTTGGGAGTCAGTATGATAATATTCAGTATTCTAGCTTTGTTGTGATCATTTTGATTTGTTTTGAAAATTATGTAACTTAGTTTGTTCTTCTAAGTCTTTTTTTTAAATCCTCACCCGAGGACATTTTTCCATTTTTTGTTCAGATAGAGTGGGAGGAAGAGAGAGAGAGAGAAACATCGACGTGAAAGGGACACATTGAGTGGCTGCCTCCCACACGACCCAACCAGGGCTGGGGACAAACTGCAACCGAAGTACATGCCCTTAGCGGGAACCAAACCCGGGTCTCTCTGGACCGCAGGCCGACGCTCTAACCGCTGAGCCAAACCAGCCAGGGCATCTTTTAAGTCTTAATAGTGGCTTTTGACCAAAAGCAAAACCTTATGACCTTAAGTAGAGTGATAGTTCACCTAACAGTGAGAAGTGGTATAATGTGTTGTACTGGCTTTTGGTTTAATAACGCAATTTTTCTTGGTAGTGGCTATTAGTGTTTATGACATACCTTTTATGGACTTAGCCATCAGTTTTTACTCAAAGATTATTTGCTCTATGCAAATATTTTTATCTGGCCCTGGCAGGTGTGGCTCAGTTGATTGGAGCTTTGTCCCATGCACTGAAGGGTTGTGGGTTTGATCCCCAGTCGGGCAGGTACGGGAGGCAACCCATCAATGTTTCTCTCCCACATCAATGTTTCTCCCTCCCTCTCCCTCATCCTTTTCCTCTAGAATCAATGCAAAACATATCCTTGAGTGCAGATTTGGGAAAACAAAAAAAAATTATTCTGCATGTTTCTTAGTGGTCTTGCTATTTCTAAGTTCTTGTTATTTGGTGTAACAAAATTACCTAAGTTAAACTACCAGATAATAAGATTAACTGTATTAGTTCTTTTTTGTTGTATAACAAATTACCTCCCAAACTTTATGGCTTAAAACAACAACATTATCATCTTACTGTTTTTGTGAGGCAGGAATTTGGCCTCATCTCAACTGGGTCCTCTGGTTCTAGGGCTCTCACAAAGCTATAATCAAGGTGTCATCTGGGGCTGTGGTCATCTCAAGGCTCAACTGTGAAAGGATTCAGTTCCTTATGGGCTGATGGACTGAGGGCCTCTGTTTCTAATGAGCAGGTGGCCAGAAGCCTTCAATTCTTTGCCATGTGTGCTTTTCCAAAAGGCAGCTGGCTTCATCATTAAGAGTGAGAGAAAGCAAGAGAGTGAAAGTAAGATGGAAGTCACAGTCTTTTGTAACATAATCTCATATGTGACAGCCCCTCTCACTTTTGCTGTATCCTCTTTGTTAGGAGCAAGTCACTAACAGCAGCCCACATTGAAGGGGAGAGGATTACACAAGGGAGTAAACATGAAGATTCATTTCATAGAAGGTGATTTTACCATAGTAACCAAATATTCTAAAACTGACTTATTCTATTTTTAGGAGATATTCATGGACAGTATACAGATTTACTGCGATTATTTGAATATGGAGGCTTTCCACCAGAGGCCAACTATCTTTTCTTAGGAGATTATGTGGACAGAGGAAAGCAGTCTTTGGAAACCATTTGTTTGCTATTGGCTTATAAAATCAAATATCCAGAGAACTTCTTTCTCTTAAGAGGAAACCATGAGTGTGCTAGCATCAATCGCATTTATGGATTCTATGATGAATGTAAGTAAAAATACAAACCTATTTTTTATTAATGGAAAAATTTCCAATAATTTTCTATTCAAAAGAGTTCCTTTGATTCAGAGTTTTTCATAGGCTCAAGAAGAGAGCCTTTCATGGAAGAGGAACTTGAAACTGGGAAATGTTACTAATTAAATTGGTTCCTTGGGATCTCTTTGGTCATGTTCTTTCAGGTTGACTGCAGCTTATTCAGCTGAAAGGCCCTTTTGTAATTAGTTTACATAGTGAAATATCCAAGTGGAACAGAAGTCACTATAGACAATAGCCTCTGGTTTTCTAGTGTCCAGTAAAGTTTTAGCTCTCAGCATTCTTGTGATGTGACAGAAACTCTTACTGGCTCTGTGTCAAAGAAATATTGAGACATTCTATGAAGTTATTTAAAAAGTTCAAGTTTATTATTAGGATTTTAGTCAATGCTTATAAACCTAGAGAGATAAAGATACTGTGTGTTCTGGGGTATCCTTATTTTGTTGTACATTTTTTCATCAGTAAGAAATCACTGATTTGCTGTTGTGTGGTATGGCTTCCAAGTGCCATTACTGAATTCTCCCATTACCTTTGAATTGGTCTTTTGTTTTTGCTAGAGTTTAGAAGTGAACATATATTTGGTTAATTATAATTTAGAACCAATTACAATGATTTTCTAGTTAAATTTATTGTTTTTTAGCACTGAGTTCTCCATTGGAATCTATTTTTGCTTTTCTCTATCCTTAAATATAGTAGAGTCCTATTCAAACTCCTGTCTTTTTAATTCATATAATCATCTATTTGACAAATGTTTAAGGAAGTGTTATATGTCTGGCACTACTCTGTACACTGGGGATGCAGCATTGACAAGACAGATGATCTCAGTTGTAAGATCTAATAGTACATAATGTAAAACTTTTAAAAGTCACTGAGAAGATTCCTTAAGTAAAAAATAAACTAGGAAAAAACCCCCATGGGTTAACATGTTATAGACAAAGGGTTAGTATCCTTAATAAATACAAAAGGTTTTTCCAAATTAATTTTAAAAAACCAACAAAACATGAATATGCATGTCACAAAGGAAGAAGTACAAGTGGGCATAAAGATTAATACTTGGCGTTGACCAAGATACAGAAAAAGAGGTACTTTCAGCCACTACTGGTAGGGGTATAAACTGACTCAACATTTACTTAATTATATGTTATGATCTTCTACAAGGAATATGTATTTTTTCCTTTTTCAAAAATATAAATTAATTTTTAAAGGCTCAGATGTTATCTCTAATAAATCTTTACTACCTTTTAAACATTATCAAAGTAAATACTGATACTGTGAATTTGTTGGTTTGTCAAGTTTTCTCAGGTAACGCCTTTAAGGATCTATCAATTTGGAATTGCTACAATATTAGAATTCCAGTCAGTCAGCCTCTCAGTGTGCTGCATTTCTAAAGATAGCATGGATGTGAACACACTGCCCTCTGTCCCCTTCCCGCATCCACAGTGTGGACACGCCCTGGAGGTCTAGTCAGTGTAATCAATACTTTGGGCCTATGAGGAATGATATAAAACTGTCAGGACTGTTCCTAGCTGGTTCATCTGAATTCTAAATCCCAAATATCTAACCAGTTGAAAACTGGCCTCAGATATATAGTGTTTACCAGTCATTTATTCAATCATCTATAACCCTTATTTGTCATCCCCAAATTGGCAGGTATGTCAAGCATGAACAGAGTATTGAATATTAAATGTATGGTGTATTAACTCTCTTTCTTCCACAAGCTACTAAATGGTCCAAGGGACCATTTAGCTAATAAGTATATTAGGACATAAGGAAAGAAAGAGAAATAAAACTTCAAAAATTACCCTTATTCCAATTTCCTCTTGATTATTAACTATCTTGAGATAAATATTTCAATCTTTCAACATCAAAATTGGATGATATGGACTCCAGTAGAAGAAATGACATGTATAATAGGGAGAAGGTTAGTCATTGAGAACAACGTGTAAGAGTTTGATATATAGTGAAAAAAGTAGGGAACTTCCAAATAAAATTGGTGGATTAAGCACATGCACCTACTTTTAACTCTTTCTGTAACTCCCCTAAAACAATAGGAAAGGAAATTTTAATGCATAAGCTTACAATTAAAAAAAGAACAGGAGAGGAAGTAAAACTTGAAAAGAGTGACTAGCAAATTAGAGAAGGCTGAATCCTCAATGGAGAAAGCCAAGAAACAACTGATTTCACTGCAGAATCACTATGAACCTCATAAAAGTTTCAGGATTTGGCAGCAGCATCAAGCACCATTTCTTAGGATGAATACCTGGTAGTGGAATTGCCAGGTCAAGTATAGACATATCTTTAACTGCGGTAGATGATGTCTAAATGATTGCCAAAGTGGTTTTTACTAATAACTCAGCTATATTGGACAATATCTTTTTTTTTTTTTTTTTTAAGACTAGTTTTTTCTTTTGTACTGCTGTATTATCAAGGATGACAATAAGGTATTCTGATCACTAATTTCATGGAGCTTATGTTCTAATTATAATGATTGTTTGATTTTATATTGCATTTTTTTTTCTGAGGTGTAGTATGTGGTTTCAGTTGTTGAATCAGACCAGTGGACAAATGGATTCTAGTGTATCAAATTATAACCACTTTTCTAAAGCTACATCAGAAATAGTGGTATATTCCTAGAGGATAAAATACAGGCTTTGAATATCCTCAGGATAGAAATTATGTCAAATGAAATAATGTATGTGAGATCAGCTTGTAAACACTGCTTTGAGTTATACTTACTCATTGAGAGGCAGGTTATAGCATAAAAGCATAAGAAATTAGTGCTTGTGTCTTTCAGCCCTTTCCTGAGTTAGTTGTTGAACTTACTGCCAAATTCAGAATAATTGAGTAACACTAAAAAGGTGAACATGCACTTGAGGTCGTCTTTGTTGTAGCTTTTTATGCTAAAGGAAAATTATAGCCTGTGTGTTTCTATTTATACTTGCTATAGTGCCAAGTTGTAATTCACTCAAAAGCGAATTCCATCCAGTTAAGCACTTGGAAATTCTCCTTTCTTGGCAGTAAGTTTATGCAGTGTTACTCAGTACATTAAAGCTGAAATGGACAATGTCCAGAGGTACCCCTTTTGCTTCTGTTTTAGTCTATTAGACCACTTCAATGTTGCTGTATTGCAGTGATCTTAAAAGACAAGTGTTTGATGTGTTTCATAAAGTATCTAGCACAATTTTTGAAGTCTTTATAACTTTACTGAAGGTGTGAATGTTTATTAAATTACCATTTTAAAAATGTACAAGTAACACTTATTCATTATAGAAAAAACTCAGTGCTAGATAAACATAAAAAAGAAAATTGAAATCATTCATAATCCTGTGGCCACGAGGTAACTAAAGAGAACAGTTTTAGAATTATTTATTCTATTTGCTTGTTCTTTTTATAGGCAAACGAAGGTTTAATATTAAATTGTGGAAGACCTTCACTGATTGTTTCAACTGTCTGCCTATAGCTGCCATTGTGGATGAGAAGATCTTCTGTTGTCATGGAGGTAGATTAGTAAATTTGCCTTATGGGTTTTTCTTATTCTTCTGTTATTTAGAAAAGACCTATAATATTTAAAATGTTATCAGAAAACAAAGCAGTGCTTTTGTGAGAATGCAAGTGATCAAAACAGTTTTAAACATGGCTAAAATCTCTTCTACTACCTAGAAATTTATGATATTTATACATAATTAAAAAGAAAATTTAGTATTTGTCTTCACAGAATTTCATATATGAGGAGAATAACCATAGTTTTGTTTGAAAAAATATCTTCCTTTTGCCTCAGTTTTAACAGGAAGATGCCCCTATTAGCTATCTGTAAAAATAAGAGGATTATTGTTTTCCTGCCTATATTAAATGCCTTTCATCAGAATCCAAACATAATTTTATTTATTTTTTGGTACGTGCCCCAGGTTCAGCGGGAACTGAACCTGGGATTCTCTGGTCTGGAGGCCGACGCTCCAACCGCTAAGCCAAACCGGCTAGGGCCAAACATAATTTAATATTTCCACATGCCAAGAGTTACAGGCTTTATGTGTTATGTCTGCTTTAGTTCTAAAAATAATTTTTGGTAGAATAAGTTATTCTGTATGACTTGTTAAAATAAGCTTGAATATATGAAAGTTTATTTGAAAAACTAACATGTTTCTAGCATTTGGTAAGATGCCATGAAAATATATAGCTAGTGTATGAGTTGGGTATCTTGAGGAATTTAAAAACCTGCTGATAAAATGTATACTTTCAAAACAGATACTGAGTTAATTAAAGGAATTTATGTCAAAGTACTGAAGAGACATTAATTCTGAGAAGTCAGGAAAAGGAGAGGATTGTTGGGTAAATGTTTATGGAGGCATGGGTTTTGGAGGATAAACAGACTTTGGAGGTAAAAAGGATATAAGACAATCTTTTTTATGAAAGTTCAGTTTAAGAAATGAGTGAGGACTGGCCTGACTAGAATGTCAAGTACATGTTGGGGAATGATTGGATCAGATTATAGAGCTTTGAATACTTGAGCAAAGTATTGAATGGTTTGATAGCAATATAGGTTTTTTTGTTTTTTAATCCTCACTGAAGGACATTTTTGCATTTATCTTCAGACAGAGCAGGAGGGAGAGAGGGAGGAAGAGAGAGAGAAACATAGATGCGAGAGAGACACATCGACTGGTTGCCACCCACATGACCCCAACCGGGGTGGGGACAAACTGCAACTGAGGTATGTGCCGTGCCCTTAGCAGGGACGGAACCCGGGACTCTGTGGTCCTCAGGCCGACGCTCTAACCACTGAGCAAAACCGGCCAGGGCACAATATTGGGTTTTTATACAGGGAAATAATTTAATGAAAATGTGTAAGAAAATTTGTTTTCCATCAATATGCAGGAAGAATTAAGTGGGACAACGCTAAAAAAGACAGATGCACTTTTCTAGGCCTGAGATAATAAGTGGTTTATTCTTTAATAGTGCATAATTCACTATATTAATTGAAACGTTTTACAATAGATAACTAAACATTTAAGAAATTATAGCTCTTGCACATTAGTATAGCTAAGAATAGAAATGTAGCAAACCGTATGAAATATGAATATGTAGTTTCATTATTTGTGATGATGCTTAGATTTTCTACCAAAGAGAAATGCTGGCTGTTACCTATTGAAAGGTTGCACAGTGTTTTCATGTGCTTTTTCTTATTTATCATTCTGTTCAACAATTATGCTTTTATGAAGATAATGAGCATGTTGGAGTGGATTATAGGAACGTCTAATGGGACAGAGTGAGGCACTTTAACTTGGAAGTATGTTTAAGAGTAGGTGATAAGTGGCAAATGGTAGGTAACATTGGAATTGAGTATGTTCCTATGAGGGACAGGGAATGGTTGGAAAGAAACACGAGTAGTAGGATTTCATTCCTTGGGAAATCTTTTGAAATGAAAGAGAATTTCATCCCTGGTAGGGAAAAGTGGAGAAGACCTAATTATGTTACGTTGTATCAAAATGGGATTCTTTTTAATAACTCAGTATATTAAAAGGAACACTTTAAATATCTTTGATTTCACATAGTGAATCTACTTTGATTAAATGTTTTTTTGTTTTAGTGAAAAATTTTTTAGATGTCAGTACAATGACGCATGTTTTTATTTATAGGACTATCACCAGACCTGCAATCTATGGAGCAGATTCGGAGAATTATGAGACCCACTGATGTCCCTGATACAGGTTACGTATATAGAGAAATTTGCTTAATTGTTTTATGTAAAATGTTGGCATAGTTTAATTTAATTATATTTAGTGGAAGTAGGATTGGTTTATGTAATAATAGAGTTTTTTAATAGTGAGATAACTACAAATTACTTGGCAGTAATATAAAATACTTCACTTTCTACTATTTCTCAAACAAACTTTAATTTGTATATATAACTATAATGTATTAATAGTTCTGTCAAACTAATTTATCACAAAAGTTTTCTCTTACCCTCCTATCTTTCTAAATTCCCTCATTGATATCAACATTGGTTATATCCTTCAGACTTCTTAAAAATCAGTCAAAAGTTTTTAAATTAAAATCTTTCTTTCTGCCCGGCTTATGTGGCTCAGTGGTTGAGCATCGACCCATGCACCAAGAGGTCGCCAGTTCGATTCCCGGTCAAGGCACATGCCCAGGTGGTGGGCCGGCCTGATCCCTGGTGGGGGGGCATGCAGGAGGTGGCCAATCAGTTTCAATCAGTTTTCTCTCTCTCTCTCTCTCTCTCTCTCTAACAATAAAAAAAATATATTTAAAAATAAATAAATAAAAGCAATCTTTCTTAGCTGAGGATACAATTACCTTAATTTAAATTGCCTAATAGTTTTCTGGGGGGGTTTTTTCCTGCATAATTTTTATTTTAAATTTTTGGAGCTCTTAAGGCTCTTGAGAAAGAAGATTCTAGAGATGTGTGGTGAATTTTATGAATATTATGAAAATTTTATGTGGAACTTTATGAAAATTGACTACTCAGACATTTAGAAGTGAAGCTAGTCGAAACAAAAGCAAATACGTTCCAGTTGAGGATAAATTGCTGTGTTTTAACAAATGAACCAAATGTAATTTTATAAATAAATGCCTAGGCAGTTGCCACTTGCCCTAACTTTAATATTGGCTTTTAAATTGTAATTGTATTTGAGTACCAGTGTGTGTACTAAGATGTGTACTAATTTTGATATTCATATCATCAAATGCCATGAAGACCTATGAATTGAATGCAGTTACATTGTTCTGTTTCACAGTTCAACTTTTGCTTAATAATACATCAATACCTTTCTTTGTGGCATTTTCCTGACACTAAATGTGTGTGGTTTTTCCACAGCACAGCCATTTCTTCAACACCAAGTGAGTGTCAAACAGTTCAATTCTGACACTAACTCCTGGAATTAGCCAAGACCCCCACAGCTTTAAGGACTCCATTACACAAGACTGCCCCCACTTCAGGTGCCAGCTTCAAATGGGGTCCTTAGGAGACCCACACTTCTGCCTGGCTGACTACAAATTTGGGGATTCCCACAACAACCTCCTCAAATAATTTACTTACATTTACCATTTTATTATACAGGATACAACTCAGGAATAGCCACATGTAAGAGATGCATAGGGCAAGGCAAGGTATGGGGTGGGAGTTGGTTGATGAACAGCTTCCATACCCTTTGGCATCCATGCATTAACCAACCTGGAAGCTCCCCAAATCTAGTTATTGAAGAGTTTTTGTAGAACTCAGTTTCCAGCCACCCCTAGAAGTGGTTGGGACAGGGTAGGTAGGAGGGCTGCAAGTTTCAACCTTCTGATCAGGTGTTTGGTCTTTCTTTTTTTTTTTAAATATTTTTATTGATTTTTAGAGTGAGAGGAAGGGGGAGAGAGGGAGAGGAGGGAGAAAGAGAGAAACATTGGTGTGAGAGTGAAACATCTATTGGCTGCCTCCTGCACAATCCCCATCAGGGATTGAGCCTGCAACCAACCTGGGCATGTTCCCTGACTGGGAATTGAACCGGTGACCCTTCAGTGCACGGGACGATGCCCAGCCAACTGAACCACAGCAGCCAGGGCAGGTGTTCGGTCTTTCTGTTGACTTGTCCCCATCCTGATACTATCTAGGGGCACCTGGGTCACTTCTTAAGTATAAACTCAGGTGTGATGGAAAGGGATTCCTTTTTTTTTCTTTATTTTATTTTATTTTATTTTTTTATTAATTTATTTTTGTTACAGATGTTTCTCCTTTTTTTCCCCATTGACACCCTCCTCCCCATGGAAAGGGCTTCCTTATGAATAACAAGACACTTCTATTACTTGAAGAAATTCCAAGGGTTTTGGGAGCTCTGTGCTAGGAATGGGCACAAAGACCAAATACAATTTTATTGTATCATAGTGTCATAATTAAAAGCGTTAACAGTAATAAACAAAATTGCCCTTTTCCTCAGTTTCTACCAGACTTTTTTTTTTAAAACAAACTTACATTGGATTAATTGTCCCATTGTTATTTGTATAATCAGACCCACCTTTTATGTACTATATTCAATTCTCAACTACCTTGAATATCTTTAAAATAAAGATTGTGTCGAGTGTCATAAGGTCCAGAAATCCTGTTATATAATAGGAACATTATATATATGAAACAAAGGTCTTTTAGCTTACTGATAAAAGGATTATTTATTGGTAATTTTGTAAAGGGGAATTGATTATTCATCAAATATGGTTTGGCTGTTGGTTACTAAGTTCATGTCCCCCACACTTTTTTTTTTTATCCTCACCTGAGGACATTTTTCCATTTTTGTTCAGATAGAGTGGGAGGGAGAGAGAGGGAGAAAGGGAGAGAGGAACATTGTCATGAAAGGGACGCATCGAGTGGCTGTCTCCCTCACAACCCCAACTGAGGTGCATGCCCTTGACCGGAATTGAACCCGCAACTCATTGGTTCGCGGGCCGACACTCTAACCGCTGAGCCAAACCGACCAGGGCCATGTCCCACACTCTTAAGATCCAAAGATTCTGTAGAAAGATGAGCATTAAAAAATATTTATGGACCAGTGCCTGAGCAAAACACTGCTAATCCTCTAAATTGGACTGTTAAGAACATGCATTTGGTTGCTTGTTTTCAAGGGTGATTCGGTTGTTTTGCTCAGTAAAGGCCTAATAATATCACTTAAAATGCTACTCACGACTTAATATCAACCATTATAAACAGTTGTATAGATCCTCTATTGTGAGTAAGCCACTAACATTACATATTGTAAAAAGTTGCCTCATAATTTTCTCTTGTAAGCAGCACAACTTATTTATGTTGATTATAAAAGGAATAAAAGTATACATTTTACCAGATTTTGATTGTAATTATAGAATACATTTGACTAAACCTAACAGAAACTAGTATTTAAATAATAGGGCATTTATTTAAAATACTGTTGTTGTTTTTTAAATAAGATACAATATAAATATATATTTCAAGTCATCACATCTTCAGAGTTTCTGATAATAGTATATTTCAGCTATATGTAAATCAGTTTCAAGGGTGACGTTAGATTTAGGTTTCTCTTTTCAGTATATTTTAATGGTCATTTTAAACTTTATAATCTACAGAAACTTAATTTATAAATTAACTGAAATTTTTTAAATACAGTAGCCTAATGTTTTGATGCTTGTTCATTAGACGTGAATAATGAAACATTGAACCTTGACTTTGAGATTGTTATCTTGAATCCAGTAGGGTTGAAGAGTGCCAGATTGTTGTTGCTACCACTATGTGATTTTGTATGTATACACTGTCCTGTTGCCCAAATAATTACAAAAGCAACTACATTCTAGTTTCATTGTCACGTTAAAACTACAGATTAATATCTTGGTCTCCTGCTCACTGCTTCACCTATAGAAACAGACTGGAAAGTATGAGCAATTGGAGCACTGGGGCTGTGTGTGTGTGTGTGTGTGTGTGTGTGTGTGTGTGTGTATTCTTACAGAATCAGTTTGTGATTTTTTTAGAAATCAGAAAGTGCTTGTATATTGAAACTATCCCCAAGAATATCACCATGCTGGTGTATTTCTTAAACAACATAGCAGGAGCTTAGGAAATGATAGAAATTAAGAGCGCATTGCCACCAATTCTTTAAGATAAGCTATATTATGAAGTTTATGCTTTATCCAAAAATAAATAAATCTTGACCTGACCAGTTTGGCTCAGCAGTTAGAGCATCTGTCTGCCTTTGGACTGACAGGTCGCAGGTTCGATTCTCAGTCAAGGACATATATCTGGGTTGCAGGTTTGATCCCTGGCCCAGTTGGGGTCATGCAGGAGGCAACCAGTTGATGTGTGTCTCTCTCATATCGATGTTTCTCTCCCCCACCTCCTTTCTCCTGCCCTCCTTTCCACTCTAAAAATATCAACGGAAAAATGTCCTTGGGTGAGGACTAACCAAAAAAAAAATCTAGCAATCTTCCCATAGCACTGATTTCTCCTTCCATAATTCTTAGAAAAGTACTTAGTATCACCATCTCTGCGTCCGAACTCTCTAACAGTACAGTTTGATTTTTACCCACTCTCTTTCCTTCAACCATCAAGAAGCTGCTTTAGCCCTGGCCAGTGTGGCTCAGTTGGTTGGGCGTCGGCTGTTTGATTCCCAGTTGAAGGACTTGCAGGAGGCAGCCAATTGATGTGTCGCTCTCACAACAATGTTTCTCTCTTCCTTTGTCTTTCAAAATCAATTTTAAAAATCTGAAAAAAAGGGAAAGAAAGAAACTGCTTTAAGATCTGTAAGTGGCACATTTTTGGGTTTTCACTGCTTCACCTATAGAAACAGGTCCTACTTGTTCATTGTACTTGACACTTACCCATTTCCTACTTCTAGATCATTCTTAACCCCTTCCAGGAGATCTGTGCTATTCTAATCTCATCCTTTTGTTTTGACCATTTTTTTCTTCAATATTTTTTACTCATTTCCCCCTCCTCTTCTTACTTATTAAATGTTTGATTCCTCAGATCATTTATTGGTTTTCTCACTTTTCATTCCCAAGGTGGTCTGAGTTCCTCCTAAGATTTACACTACTGTGATAAAGATGCCCAGATAAGCAGTTTTAGCTTAGACCTCTTTTCTTAAGCTCGAAACATTACTAATGCCAAGATTGGATCTGATTTTGTTCCTTCATACTTTATTTAAATCCTTCATGCCTTAGTAGAAAATATTTTCTTCCCTTAATTTGATCTATAGATAAATGCAGTTTCAGTGAAATCTTAATTGGGATCATGGAATTAGATATATTGATTCAGAAGTTTATATGTGGAAGAACAAAGGATTGAAAGCAACCAAGACAATCCTGAAGAAAAAATATTAAATGGGGATACTAGCCCTACCAAAAACAGATTTATTTAAGAGCTCTAGTATGTTTTTGGCTCAAGGATATATAAAATAGAGTAATGGAGTAGACTGCAGCACCCAGAAATAGACAGTGTAGGTAGCTCTGTAAGGAAAGGATGAACTATTCAGGAAATGTGGGTTATTTGGTTATGAATGTGGAGAAACTACATAAAAAAGATGAACAGCCTTTTCCATGTATTGTTGTATGCTTAGAATGTACCATACACATATTTCCTATATGTGGAAAGGGTTGGAAAGTACTACCTTAAGAAGCCAGGGAAGATTATATTTGTATGATGCTTTAACAAAGAATGGCTAAGTTTGATAAACTAGGATACCAGGGGCAAGAGATTGTTTCTGTTTATTAAAGGATAAGAGGACAGGACAAAAAATGTCATGACGGCATGTTTTATTTTATAAACTTTTGTTTTATTCATTGCTTTTTTAATTCTTTAAAGGTTTGCTCTGTGATTTGCTGTGGTCTGACCCAGATAAGGATGTGCAAGGCTGGGGAGAAAATGATCGTGGTGTTTCCTTCACTTTTGGAGCTGATGTAGTCAGTAAATTTCTAAATCGTCACGATTTAGACTTGATTTGTCGAGCTCATCAGGTATGAGATATAAAACTTTTGGATATTTTCATATTTATTAACTTCACACAAGTCCATTCCTTTTATTTTTGAGGAAACAGGTGACATCTATACCTTGTACTCAAAATTAACAATCTAATGATTTGTTAACCCTTTCTCACCTTCTAAGAGGAAATGTTTCAAAAGAATATGTTTTTGCAATTCTAATAAATTTTTCAGTGCTTGTCTGAAGCTTCCTAGAAATATTTGATCCCATTTTAATGTGATGTTTACATATTATAGATAATAACCAAATGAATTGTGGGGACTTTGATAAGAACAAACCACACTGTAAAAAGACATTTTTGAGAAAGTTGGGGAAATTCTATTATAGATGGGGTATTAGATATCCCCAGTAGTTGTTGTTAATTGTTTTAGCTGTGATGAGATGTCATTATTGTTATGTACGAAGGATGTCCATATCAGAATTGCATACTCAAGTATATAAAGGTAGGATGACATATTAGGGTTTGCTTATTAATACATCAGCAGAGAAAAAAAGGGCTAAATGAAAGAAATGTAGCAAAATGCTGATAATTATTAAATCAGTGGTTAGTAAATGGGAGTTTATTAACTCTACTTTTGTACATATTTGAATTTTCATTATAAAAATGCATATACAGTTTAGGTTTGTTTGTTTTTTTGTCCTCTACCACTACATTGTATGCTTTTAAAGGAGGGCATTATGACTTAATCTTTCAGTATCCACTGCCTTATAGACTTAATGACGTATTATAGCTTGCATTTAGTGTTTGTTGAATAAAAGAGTTAATTAACAAAAGCTTATTTTAACAATTTAATATACCAAGTCCTCATGTTCTCTAAAACATAACTTGAATGAAATACATTCAGAGACATTTTTAAAAAACATTTATTGGCTATTTTTGAAAGTATTAAAAGTATTTGAAATTTGTAAATATATTATTTTTTAAAGATTCCTTATTTTTTGTTAAAGCAAAATTTATTAAGTTTATGCTGTTCCACAATACTTTCCTTTTCTCTGGGGTTTTATACCCCATGACACTTGACTACTACCTCTTTGTGATCCTGTGGGATAAACACAGGTGACTGGCTCCTCATTTTCTGCACATTGTATATCACATGCCTTTTTCCTAGCAGAATATCCTAGTTCAGTTGAAATGAAGTCATGTCCCCAAGTTCTTTGCTTTTGGTAAAGTTGTCTTTTAGTCAGTAAACATTGTGTTTGTGATTGAAATAATTAAGATAAGCCTTCCATTAGATAAGAGGGCAGAATTGCCAAGTTCCTAATAAAATACCCACTGATAATCTTTTTTTTTTTTCCAGCTATAGCGCTCCTTTCATTGGTCTTTTTTTTTAAAAAGGTGATGATTTTTTTAAAGGTCAGGTTACTGAACTGACTTGGTTTGTGCGGTCTTTTTCTAGGCACCTCCAAAGTCCTATTCTGCTTGTTTTCAAACATACTGTTTTGGGCAGCAAATTATAGTCAGAGACCAAGATTATCTTTGTCAATGATTTAACACAGGTTCACTGCAGGAATTATAATAATTTCATAAGCAATAGTATAGAGGATTATGTCTCTTAATAAACCAATAAAGAAATAACATTTGCCCTGGCCAGTGTGGCTCAGTTAGTTGGATGTTGTCCTATGCACTGAAAAGTTGCCAGTTTGATTCCCAGTCAGGGCACATGCCCTGGTTTCAGGCTCCATCCCCAATAGTGGACATGCAGGAGGCAGCCGATTAATGTTTCTCACATCAATGTTTCTCACTCTCCCTCTCACTTCTCTCTCTAAAAATCAATAAAATATCTTTAAAAAAAAAAATAATGTATTCCAAAGCAATAATAGATTACACACACTATTGTACCAGGCAAGGAGGAATAAAGTTCTAATTGAATTGAAGTATACCTTTATAGGAGTTGGTGGTACTCAGGCTCCAACTCAGGAGAGATGGTTTAGTCAAGGAGTGCTGACAAGGAAAAGTACCTTGTTACTAGAGCATGTTGCTAGGCAATGATGGAGCCTGTGTTGACAGGTAAAATGATCTCCTTTGTGGGGACTGCTGCATAGCTTTCTCCCTTGCTGGTAAGCTTTTATCAGTGGAGGAGCTAATGCCCTAAAAGTCTTAAGAGAGTTATTTAGGTCAGCAGAGTCTCCAGAAACTCTCCCATGGTCTTCACAAACTCTGGGTATTTATAGTTTAAATGTCACCTTGCTGTAGTTGCTTCTCCACATGTTTTTTTTTATAAGCCCCCAGCAGTCCCTCAGCAGCTTGAGCTAAGAGTGCTTATCAGTGACAACAGATGAGATCATGACATCCTGACATAAATTACCTCACTCTGATATCAAAACAACTTTTAAAAACTTCATTTTTGTCATAAGTCTATTTGAAATCATATCAAACCAATACACAAAACATATTATTTCTAAAATTAAGCAACTTATGATGAGGAATAACAAATTCCAGATATTTTCTGTAGGAAAAAACCTGTTCTTTCAGTAAACATGTGATTGAATGAACAAGTGAACAAGGAAACTAAGAACTAAATGGATGTACTGAGTGCCAAGCACCATGCTGAGCCTAGAGTAGATAAAGTGGCCAAGGTCTTAACAGAAAAGGTTAATATCTAAATTCTACCATGAGATAATTATAACAGGAGCATGTACCTTACTAAGGTAGGAATTGTGAAAAACATAAATGAAAAAATATATATGTAAATGAACTCTAGCTGGTGTGGCTTAGTGGTTAGAGTGTCAGCCTGAGCACTGAAGGGTCTTGGGTTTGATTTTCAGGGATGCAGGTTTTTGGGTTGAGGCTCATGTGGGAAGCATCCAATCAATGTGTGTGTCTCACATCGATTTCTCTCTCTCTCTCCCCCCCTCCCTCCCTTCTTTTCACTCTCTTTTAAAAAGTCAATGGGAAAAGTATCCTCTGGTGAGGATTAACAAAAAATATATATATAAATAAATTATTTTGGAGGTGCTTGCTTATCTTAGCAAGTATTATAGGATAATTTTTGCTTAATCAAAGGATACCTAAAAAACTTCGAAAAGTATTCTTGCCTAATATAAATAAATATTAAATGTTTAGTCCTGCCGGTGTGGCTCAGTGGTTGAGTGTCAACCCATACACCAAGAGGTTGCCAGTTTGATTCCTGGTCAGGACACATGCCCAAGGTTGTGTGCCTGATTCCCAGTGGGGGGTATGCAGGAGGCAGCCAATCGATGTTCCCTCTCATTGATGTTCTATCTCTCCCTCTCACTTCCCCTCTCTCTAAAATCAATAAAGGGGAAAAAAAATGTTTAGGTATCATTGCTTACCTATCAAATTATAGATCCGAGAAACAAGTTGTTTAACTCACTCAGGAATTGACAGTAGATTCTAGAAATCATGTTAAATCATTAAAGAAAATTTAATCATTAAAAATTTAATCTATAAGTAGCTACTTTTTAAGGGAGCATGATCTGTGTAAATTATTAAGCTCAATTTAGTAGCGTTTTCTTTATTGGTTTTAGAGAGAGAGGAAGGGATAGAGATAGAAACATCAATGAGAGAGAACATCGATTGGCCACCTCCTGCATGCCCCCCACTGGGGATTTGGCCCACAACCTGGGCATGTGTCCTGACTGGGAATTGAACTGGTGACCTCTTGGTGCAAGGGTCGACGCTCAACCACTGAGCCACATTGGCCAGGCTAATTTAGTAGAGTTTTCAATGTGTAGCTACATAATACTAACATAAAATTTAAAAGTGGAGCAAGAAAAACCTCCTTGCCATAATCTGTTTTTCCTTGTCTGGTCATTATTCATTGAATTAAGGATTCTGTAGTTGGACTATAATGCCATCATCTAAGAAGTGCTTAGTACCCCAGTTCCCTATAGTCATTATACATATTGGCTTATGGAGAGCCTTGGAAATTATATGATTTCTAAATTTCTTAATAGTCATAAGTGTATTATTTCATTTAAGGTAAATCCTTACCATTATGGAAAAGGCACACTAATTTTAATATTGTAAGGCAGTGTAAGAAGAAAAATCAAGCTTCCAAAACAAACAGGGTATTTTTCTTTTTTTAGGTCTTTGTTACGTTAATCAGAGTTAGTATAGATGGTTGAGAATTACCTATAAATATGTTTTTTTCCTTCGACAGGTGGTGGAAGATGGATATGAATTTTTTGCTAAACGACAATTGGTAACCCTATTTTCAGCCCCAAATTACTGTGGTGAATTTGATAATGCTGGTGGAATGATGAGTGTGGATGAAACTTTGATGTGTTCATTTCAGGTATAATATAAATTTATAACAATTGCAAATGTAAATAAAACTATTGTCAGAAGAATTTTCTTTTAGATTTGTGTTCTTTCCTTGAGCAGGTCAGTTTTACTAAGAAGTGAATCTCAGCATATGCTCAATAGAGATTTCTATTTTTATTCATAAAGGTTTCAGCCTTTTTGGTATATATCAGAAATTAGAGTTTTAAGGAACCTAAGTTATATCAGTTATTCTCTCCCCCCCCCCCCCCCCAATTATAAGAGAAAGTTTATAATTAGAAAGTTACAGAGGTAGAAGTGAGCCAGCTGGGCTCCCTAGGCTCAGGAAACAAGTTACAGAAGCAAAAGAAGGGCCCTTGGAGCTTAGGAGAGAGAAGGGCAAAGGTAATGTGCTTGTGGGGAGGAAAAGGGAGAAGGGAAAGGCACTGGTGAGTGCAGAGTCCATAGTATTGAGGGTTTTAAAGACTGGGAGTTTAGAAGAGGATCTCAATAGAATAGTCATCAGCTTGTCATTTTTAATGCAGAGTTTTAAATTGTTAAATTCCTGTATGACTCCTTGGATAGTGACTTGCCTACTAAAAGAGTGTGAAGTCAATGAATAGTTTAGATTTTGTTTCCTTTTACAAGATGAATAGGTGGGACAGAAATTGAGGAGAAAGAATTATACACTCAGGTGAAAATAACACAGAATATTTACCTAAGAAAAACTTTCCAGATAATCTTAAAGTACCCATTTATAAGTATAGAAATATTTACATTTTAAAAGTGATGAATTTAGCCCTGGCTGGTTTGGCTCAGCGGTTAGAGCATCAGTGTGTGGTCCACAGAGACCCGGGTTCGATTTCCGAGAAGGCCACGTACCTCGGTTGCAGTTTGTTCCCAGCCCTGGTTGGGTCGTGTGGGAGGCAGCCACGCGATGTGTCCCTTTCACGTCGATGTTTCCCCCTCTCCCCTCTCCCCTCTCCCCTCTCCCCTCTCCCCTCTCCCCTCTCCCCTCTCCCCTCTCCCCTCTCCCCTCTCCCTCCCATTCTATCTGAACAAAAAATGGAAAAATGTCCTCGGATGAGAATGAAAAAAAAAAAAGTGATGAATTTGAATAACTTTAATGTGCTACTTAAAATCATTCCTGTTCACAGACCAAAATAACTTTGATACTTTGTTTTTTCAAAGTTTATTTTCTATCCCTAGCATGCACACGCTATTTTTTTTTTTTTTAATCCTCACCTGAGGATATTTTTCCATTTATCTTCAGAGAGAGTGGGAGGGAGGGAGGGAGGGAGAGAGAGAGAGAGAAAAACATCAATGTGAGAGAGACACATCTATTGGTTGCCTCCCGCACGACCCTGACCAGGGCCAGGGACGGAACTGAAACCAAGGCACGTGCCCTTGACCAGAATCGAACCCAAGACTCTTTGGTCCACGGGCCGATGCTCCAACCGCTGAGCCAAACTGGCCAGGGCACACTATCTCTTTTTAAATATAGACTATCCCTCTTTTTATACTATTTGTAATTACTAATATAATTGAGTGGTAAATGTTTGACTTCTCAATTACAACTTAAGGATAGTAACCAGGCCTTATACTTCATCAGTCACCATAGTGGAGTTGAATGAATTTTTTTTTTTCAGTGAGGCACTATGATGCTGAATAGTTCTAAGAAATACCTCATGAGTCTTTTTTTTTTTTTTTTTTTTCTTTTTTATCCTCACCCGAGGACATTTTTCCATTTTTTGTTCAGATAGAGTGGGAGGGAGAGAGAGGAAGAGAGAGAGAGAGAAACATCGATGTGAAAGGGACACATTGAGTGGCTGCCTCCCGCACGACCAACCAGGGCTGGGGACAAATTGCAACCGAGGTACGTGCCCCTAGCGGGAACCAAACCCGGTCTCTCTGGACCGCAGCCCGATGCTCTAACCGCTGAGCCAAACCGGCCAGGGCCCTCATAAGTCTTTTGTATGCATTTTTTGTGTAAATATTGAAAATTTATATCTGTAATTAGCTTTATTTACACCCACCAGATAAATATAATTTTTAAAAGGCTGTAACAAGTATGGTGAGGATGTGGAGAAATTGGAACCTTCATACATCTATAATAGGAATGTAGGTTGATGGCGAAAATGTAAAATAGTGCAGCTGCTCTGGAAAACAATTAAACATAGAATTTCTGTATGATCCAGCAATTCCAATCCCAGGTATATGCCCAAAAGAATTAAAAATAAGTACTTAATTAGATGTATATGTATATTCATAGGAACATTATTTATAATAGCCAAAAGGAAACAACCCAAATGTCTATCAGCTAAAGAATGAATAAACAAAATGTGGAGTATCCATAAAATCGCATATTGTTTGGCAATTAAAAGCAATGCAGTACTGATACATGCTACAACATACATGAACCTCAAAATCAAAGAGGCCAGTCACAAAACAACACACAATGTCAGGTTCCATTATGTGAAAGAACCAGAAAAGACAAATCAATAGAGAAAGAAAGTAGATTAGTGGTTGCTTCGAGTTGAAGTGGGTTAGGGGAGTGGAAAGTGGAAATGGGGTTGGGAACAAGGTTCGTTATGGCGGGTGACAAAAATGTTCTAAAATTAGATTATAGCATTGGTTGTACAACTCTGTAACCATGTGAACTAAAAATCATTGACATGTACATTTTAAATGGGTGAACTTTATGATCCGTAATATATAAAAATAAAGCTGGTTTGTTCTTGGGGGTTTTTGAGTTTTTGAGTATTTTTATGAGTTTATTTGAACCAAACTGATGACATATGCTGGGGAGCAAGATCTCAAATGCTCCTCAAATAAAGCTGTTTTTTAATTAAAAGATTTGTTCACACATAAAAAATAAAGGTCTGAAAAGTTTGTGACTAGATACCCTCTAAGTGGCAGAATTATGGTGCGAACCTAGGTCTTTTTGACTCTTACAGCTAGAGGTTTTTTTTTCTCACCACAGATAACTAATTAGAAATTTTTTTTTGCTTAAATCTAAGGATTAGGTAGTTGACAGGATTTGTGTTCTCAAGCTTTTGTTACTAAATTATCAATGGAATGACAAATACACTGTTCAGATGTTTGCACACTCTTTAAAATGTTAGAAATGTTTGTGGAACTTTGCTGTTTTTTCTACATTTTTATTGCACTTGAAAGAATAACATTGTTAATAAATTGTTTCCTTTAAGATATTAAAACCATCTGAAAAGAAAGCTAAGTACCAGTATGGTGGACTGAATTCAGGACGTCCCGTCACTCCACCTCGAACAGCTAATCCACCGAAGAAAAGGTGAAGAAAGGAACTGTGTAAAGAAACCATCAGATTTGTTAAGGACATACTTCATAATATATAAGTGTGCACTGTAAAACCATCCAGCCATTTGACACCCTTTATGATGTCACACCTTTAACTTAAGGAGACGGGTAAAGGATCATAAATTTTTTTCTAATAGAAAGATGTGCTACACTGTATTGTAATAAGTATACTCTGTTATAATATTCAACAAAGTTAAATCCAAATTCAGAATTACCCATTAAAGTTACATCTTCACTTATCACAGTTTTTAAAGTTGAAAATTCAGCATCCCAATTAAACTAGATGTAATAGTTAAACCAGATGAAAGCATGATGATCCATCTGTGTAATGTGGTTTTAGTGTTGCTTGGTTGTTTAATTATTTTGGGCTTGTTTTGTTTTGTTTGTTTGTTTTTGCTAGAATAATGGCAAATATTTTAACCATGTTTCCCTAAACATTTTTAAAAGTGAAATATGGGAGAAGCTTTAAAGACATTCATTCACCAACGATTATTTTCTTTTGCTTATTTACTTATGTACCTGTTTGATCTTATTAAGAAAACTTATGCCTCATTACCATAAAAAGGAATTTTAGAGGTTGATATTTTTAAAAGTACGCAAACTGTCCAATCCAGTGATTTAATCAAACAGTTTGGGCAAACTTTACAGCTGATAGTGAATATTTTGCTTCATACAAAAATTGCCACAGATTTGGATTTGTGCACTCTAATTTTTAACTGATTGATGCTCTATTGTGCAGTAGCATTTCATTTAATTTTAAGATAAGGCTCATATAGTATTACCCAACTAGTTGGTAATGTGGTTATGTGGTACCTTGGTTTTAGGTTTTAATTTGCACGAAACACCTTTTGGCATGCTTAACTTTCTGGTAACACTCTCACCTGCATCGGTTTTGTTTTTTGGGTTTTTGTTGTCGTTTTTTGTTTTTAGGTCCACAAAACATGAGAATCCTTTTTTGACAAGCCTTGGAAAGCTGACACTATCTCTTTTCCCCTCTGTGTGTACGAAGGACTTATTTAAATGAATGATGGTCATTGGGACATTCTGTCAACTATGGGTATTGGGTGCTTAACTGTCTAATATTGCCATGTGAATGTTGTATTACGATTGTAAGGCTATGTCACTAAAGATTTTTATTCTGATTTTTCATGATCAAAGTTCATATGATATTGTATAGACATGCTTTGTAGTGAGCTATAGTAGCAATAATTTCTGTACACGATCAAGGATTTTTTGCATTTCTTTTCCTGTTCTCTCTCTTTTTTAAGGGTTAGTATTAACAAATGGCAAGAGTAGAAAAGTGAACATAAAGATTTTATAAGGAGAACTTAGAGGACACAGATCTGTGATTTTTGGATGCGATACTTTTGGATGTGATTCTAAAAGCTTTTATTGAGCATTGTCAAATTTGTAAGCTTCATAGGGATGGACATCATATTTATAATGCCCTTCTATATGTGCTACCATAGATGTGAAATTCTTGACCTTAATATTGTCTTTAAAAATGTTAAATTGAGAATTCTGTTAACTTACATTTTATGAATTGGTGTATTGTATTACTGCAAGAGATTTGATTTTCAGCACAGTGCAACGTTCTTTCAAATGCATATGTCTTTTTTTCTAATTCCATTTTGTTTTAAAGCACATTTTAAATGTAGTTTTCTCATTTAGTAAAAGTTGTCTTAATTGATATGAAGCCTGACTGGTTATTTTATTCCCTTTTTTCCCCTTTACAATGAGACATTTAGACCCATTTTATTCAAATACATTTCAGTGTCTTAGACATACATTGATTGAATCGATCCTTTTCTGAAGATGTTGATGTACTACATATGATGTATTAGGATAGATCACACAGGCTTTTATCTAATGTGATTTAAAGATCTTCATAACTGGAGTATAAGTTGAGCAATTTCTAATAGAATTTTAGATGTACTCCTAGTAGTGTTAGTGAAGTGGGTCTAGAAAATAAGCCTTTGGCAGGAAACAGGGCAGTCTTTTATTAATGTCAGTATTAATCAAAACACATTAGATCCTACTTACTGAAGTTTTGTAATAATTTATCCAGGTCAATACTGATTATGAAAAAATAGTCACTAATTAAGCAAATTAATATTGGTCACTAAAATTTAAGGATAGAAATTTATCATGTTTAAATGTTATTCAAGCCCTGGCCGGTTTGGCTCAGCGGTTAGAGCGTGGGCCCGTGGACCAGAGAGTCCCGGGTTCGGTTCCCGCTAAGGGCACGTACCTCAGTTGCAGTTTGTCCCTGGCCCCGGTTGGGGTCGTGTGGGTGGCAGCCACTCGATGTGTCTCTCTCACATCAATGTTTCTCTCTCTCTCTTCCTCCCTCTCTCCCTCCCGCTCTATCTGAAGATAAATGCAAAAATGTCCTCGGGTGAGGATAAAAATAAATAAATAAATAAATAAATAAATAAATGAATAAATATTATTCAAGCAGTCTTAAAACCACTTTGACAGCTTCTCTCCATATAATGTGTTTATTAAAAATATTTACTTGGTAACATTGTTACTTGAAATAAATAAAACCTCATTTCTTAGAAGAAATATCCTGTAATTCTAGTGTCACTAATTTATAGTCTCCTTCCTCTCTGATTTTTAAAAAATGTTTTTATTGATTTTAGAGAGAGGAAAGGAGAGGGAGAGAGAGAAACATCAATCAGCTGCCTCCTGCTGCATGCCCCTTACTTGGGGCATCAAGCCCAAAACCTGTGCATGTACCCTAACTGGGAATTGATCCAGCGACCTTTTGGTGCATGGGAAGATGTTCAGTCAACTGTGCCACACTGGCTAGGGCCTTCCTCTCCGATTTTTAATAATTTTCTATATTTAAATATCTGTAATCCAAATGTCTTGACATTCAAATTCATTAAGCCAAACTGGGTAACTGGTTATGTGATCGATCACATGGATTATTAGGGTCAATTTCTGTTTTTGAATGGAACAGTACTATAGCGGACTCCTTACATTTGAAGCTTTAATATTCCTTGTTTTAATTTTGCCCAAGGACAATTTTTTTTTTTAATCCTCACCTGAGAGAGAAACATCGATCGCTGCCTCCCATATGCACCCCGACTGGATATCAAACCCAAAACCTCTTGGTGTACAGAATGTCGCTCCAGCCAACTGACCCACCCAGCCAGGGCTGCTCAGGGACAAATTTTAATCATGAACAGCAAGACAGACTGTTTTGTGCAAAATGTGGAATCAAATACCAGGAAGAAGGTTTTTAAAAGCTTAAAAGGTGGTGCCCTGCCGTGCCCTGCTGGTGTGACTTGGTTGGTTGGAGCGTGATCCCATGAACCGAAAGGTTGCTGGTTTGATTTCCAGTCAGGGCACGTACCCAGGTTTCAGGTTCAATCCCCAGCCTGGGCGTGTTTCGGGAGGCAACCAATCTAATTTCTCTTTCTCTCTCTCCCTCCCACTCTCTCTGTAAAATCAGTAAAAACATATCCTCAGGTGAGGATAAAAATTTTTTAAGGGTGGCTAATTGGAAGTGTTCAGCGAATATCATACGCCTTTCAAAAAAAAAATCATTGAGGGAAAGCCATGAACATTTTGGGATGTGCCCCTTAAGAATATAAAAGTGTGTCATTGAGCCAAGGAACTGAAATATATCTTCATTTATAAGTTCAGGTAGGTTGCTTTGTCTCCTTGGCAAGCATAACTTTTGAATTCATTTTTTTCTTTGACATATTTATGCTAAAAATGTGTTTAGTGAAGGAAGATGGTCAAGCTTACTCTGCTCTTGCTACCCTGACCTAATCCACTCCTCTTTTCTTTGTGGATCTATCCCTGAATCAAAGCTGCACCTGACTACACCAGTAGCATCCACTTAGAAATGCTGTCCCTTTTTGCTAGTAGGTTTCAGTGTTTTATAGTTTCCTTAAAGAGCTAAAAAATGGTTAAAAGAATTTTGAAGTGACAGCATACCTTACAAAATGAACAATAGTTACATAAGACATAAACTGATCCATGTAAGTATACACCTAAAATTTTATCATCATGCTTTTCATAATGTTTATTCAACAAGTGACATTCATATACAGTGTAACAATTTCTATGTTAAATTTGATCCATCCACTCTGGAGTATTAAGCCAGGGGAGGGGGGGGAATATTTAGCAAGGCTGTAGCAACATAAAAGGCCATGATATGTTATGGGGGGAGGGGGTGAACAAGTTATCGATTAGGTGGAAGGGAAGAGGAAAGAATGTCACAGAAAAAATTAAAAAGCTATGAAAAATCCATTTATGTATTCCTTCAACAAACATTTATTAAGCACCTACCACATCCTAGGCATCTGGCCAAGGGTTAAGATGAGGCGAAAAAGAAAAGGCTCCTGTAGAAGAATTTACAACTTTTAACAGATTTAATAGAATGGAAAACATCCCTTATCACAGAGGCAAAATATTCACACCTTTTATTAGTTTAAGTGGTCTGTTCATACAATTATTTTAACAGCAGGGCCTCTCCATAGAGCTGGAGGGAAAATAAATGGCTCTAATACAAGCCTGACTTTGGTTAGGTGTCCTAGAGAAAGGGGTTCAATTAGGGGGCTGGAGCAGACCTGGGAGGGTCTGGCGTTCTGCCTTGTCCGGAGGGTAAACAAGGCAGGATAACGGTAGGAGGTCAGCCCGGACCCTGGGCGCGTGGGGCGTGGCGCGCGCATCCTCGGCCGGCCCCGCCCCGCCCGCGAAAGCCGTCTCTGTGCGCTGATTGGCCCGCGCTGGCCTCGCTCTGGAATAGCGGGAGGCGAGCGTCGTGCTGCGGAGGAGCGACCTGAGAGCAACCGTCTGAGGCCAGGGGGCGACTGGGAGAGTCTGACCGCCCGCTAGGCCCCTGTCACCGGCCCCGGGTTTTCGCAGGTACCTTAGCTGCGGGCTTCGCCGGCGACTCCAGTTTCGGTTGTGCCTGGTCCCTCCATTCCCTCTCACACCCAACCCCGCCGCCCACCGTGTGTGAGGATGTGGACGGGTCCCTGCCCCTTCCTCACACGCTCCCGCCCGTGAGGCCCCTCTGGTGGCTTCTCCGCGACCAGAACACACCCTTCCAGCTCCAGCGGACTGGGCTTGGGAGCCCGGGGGCGGGGGGGGGGGGGTCGGCGGGCGCGGAGGGCGGCGAGGGGCGGAGTCGGCGGGGGTGTGGGGGTCAGCGGGCGCGGAGGTCGGCGGAGGTGTGGGGTCGGCAGGCCCGGAGGGCGGGGGGGGGGCGGAGTCGGCGGGTACGGGGGGAGCGCGGGGGAGCGCGGGGGGAGCGCGGGGGGAGCGCGCGGCTCTCGACTGTGGGGTCGGGGAAGGACGGGGAGGCGCGAGCCGTGCCCGTAAGGAAAGCGGGCCGGGTGACACCTCCGCGGGCGGTTTGTGGGAGCCTCGCCGGCACTCAGCCCCGCGGCCGAGCAGGTTGTGCTGGCTGCGGGGCCGACTGGGAGGGGAGGGGACCGCAGAGGAGATGTGTCCCGCTCCCCAGCCGCACGAGGCCTCCGCAGGTGGCCTGGAGAAGCTCGGGCTCCGCGGGGCTCCCCGTTGCCTACCTGCCGGGAAGAGGGGCCCCCAGCCCCGCGGCTTACCTACCTTTGCCCTTTTGAGGGTTGGGTCATGGTGTTTTGAGTAAGTCCTGCTTCTTTCTGGTCTCCCATAAAATACACCCTTTTCCCCCTAGAGCGTCTGCTCCAGAACCTTGAGATCTGACCAGCTGTACGTCGGTTCTACCCCTTTAGCTCATTTCTCAAGTTTGCAGAATCCTTTTCTTACATTTTCAGTACCACTAGAGGCCAGCTAGCTTCAATTTAAAACACAAAAAACACTTTCGGAGTAATTTAACACTGATTAAACCCATGCTATGTTAAAATTGAGATCCTATTTACAAACATAAGCGCATTTTTAAATGCTGTAATCTTGTTCCCAATTTTTTAACATTTTAAATTATATGTATTAGTTAGAGTGAAATTTGACCTTCCTGCCCTGGCCGGTTTGGCTCAGCGGTTAGAGCGTCGGCGCATGGACCAGAGAGTCCCGGGTTCGGTTCTGCTAAGGGCACGTACCTTGGTTGCAGTTTGTCCCCGCCGGGTTGGGGTCGTGTGGGTGGCGACCACTCATGTGTGTGTCTCACATGGATGTTTATCTCTCTCTCTTCCTCCTTCTCTCCCTCCCACTCTATATCTCAAGATAAAGTGCAAAAATGAAAAAAAAAAGACACCCTTTCTGTAAAAAATATACACTAATAGTGTTGTTCTGTATTGAGTTTTTGGTAAGCATTAGCACTGTTAGGCATTATCCATATACTTATTCCTTTCCTTATTAACCCTACAAAATATATATTGTTAACAATGCCTAGTAATAGGTACTTTTTATTGAATACTTACTATGTACCAGTTTCTTGAAAAAAATATATAGTTGCCTTTATTATCTCAATATTATAAGTGAGGAACCAGTGACAGGAATTAAATAGCCTAAGGTCACAAAGCTGGTAAGACATAATTATGTCTTTTTTTTCTTTTTATCCTCACCCGAGGACATTTTTGCGTTTATCTTCAGATAGAGCGGGAGGGAGGGAGGGAGGAAGAGAGAGAGAAACATCGGTGTGAGATGATTATGTCTGCAACCTAGGTACGTGCCCTTAGCGGGAACCGAACCCAGGAATCTCTGGTCTGCAGGCCGATGCTCTAACCCAACGGTTCTCAACCTGTGGGTCGTGACCCCTTTGGGGGTCCAACGACCCTTTCACAGGAGTCACCTAAGACCATCAGAAAACACATATTTCTGATGGTCTTAGGAACCCAAACACCGCTCCTCTCTCCTTCTCCAGGCAAGTCCGCCCACATGCAGATACACCCACATACAACATGGGGAACTGTATTAAAGGGTCGAGGCATTAGTCTAACCCCTAAGCCAAATGGGCCAGGGCCATAATTACGTCTTAATTCAGGTCTGTTCGCCAGTATTTTTACACGTACTCTCAACTAGCTCTGCCCTTCTGTCTTTAGGCACACTTAAGAATCATGTCTTTAAAAAAAAAATCCTCATTTGACTGTTGTCTCCTTTAGCTGCTGTTCATTTCCTTCCTTCCCATTATTGCCACATTTTAAAAAGGGGAGGGAAGCATGTTCATGCCTCCTGCTTATCATTTTCTAGCACATCATTCCTTTAATTCTGTCCAATCTAGTTTCCATTTATTCCCACCACATTATTGAAGTGTACTGCTTTACTTACTATTGGGTTGGATTTCTAATCAGATTTGAATTTATTGAAACAGTTGTGCAATATAATTTTACAAACACTGTAGCATCTACCACTTCACTGAGGCCGAAAGAGTTCTGTAACCATTAGAACTAAATTAAATTAGAAAAAAAAAGTTTAAACATGAAATTGTGGCGATTTGATAATAGCCCCAGCATAGCTTCCAGCAACTTTGCCAGAATATTTTTCCTAAATTTGTTGTATTGTTTTTCAATAATTAGATTCTGTGGTTATAATAGAGAAAAGTGCTATAGTCATTTCAATAAGGATTCTCTTTTTTTAACTGTATTGATTTGAGAGAGAGAAAAGAAGGGAGAGAGAGAGAGAAACAACAATTTGTTGTTCCACTTACTGATACCATTCATTGGTTGCTTTTTGTATGTGCCCTGACTGGGGATCAAACCTGCAACCTTGGCATATCTGGATGATGCTCTAACCAACTGAGCTACCCGGCCAGGGCCAATAAGGATTATTTTTTAAGAGTTATTTTATTGAAGATGGCGGTGTAGGTAAATGCAGTACTCGCCTCCTCCCACAACCACATCAAAATTACAACTAAACTACAGAACAACCATCATTCAGAACCACCTGAAACAGCTGAATGGAAGTCCTACAACTATGAAATTAAAGAAGAAGCCATATGGAGAGTGGCTCCGGCATGGAGGAGGCAGCTTGAAGGGCACCAGAGACATACAGGGAAGAACTAAGTTGTTTGGCATCGGGGTGAGAGCTGGAGAGGTAGCTTTCTCCTGGACAGATGTACTGGTGGAGGCCATTGTTCCTTTGGTGAACCCTTCCCCCGTGGGGCCGGCAGACGGCTGCCATATCTGGGACTCCAGCAACCTGCCTCACACTGTTTGCTCCACCCTGGTGATTCCCTGAAGCCCTGCCTCACCCAACGTTTGGGCCCACCCAAGCTGTTTCTGGTGGCTTTACCATAGGATTGGCCTGTCTTGGATCCTGCTTCAGGTTTTCCTAAATCTCTCAAACAAGCAGCATCTGGCCTCAGCAAGCCCCATACCTCTTGCTAAGTGGACCCAGGCCCAGCATTAGAAGCAGGCAGCCTTGGTTCACAGCTTGACTTTGCCTGGGCACCTCCAAGCCTAGCACAAGAAGAAGCCATCTGTAGATCACTTTGTAGCTTATGCCTGGTGGCCCTGGGTAGAACACAGGCAGTGGCTGACCTTGCCCCACAGCCAGCACACCAAGTGGACAGCTTCAGACCTCATCGAAGCACCACCACCCAACCACCTCCACAAGTGACACACTCAAGGAGTGGACTCATTCAGTACCAGAGCCCTGCTGAAGTAAGTCCTGCTCTGTGTGGTGGGCCCATGCACCGCTGATCCTCCAAGGTAGTCAGAGGTCAGTGGTTAGTGGGTATAGCTAGTCCTTGCAGCTGATCAGGCTGAGTAAATCCCTCCCATTGATGTGCCAACAGCAGTCAAGACTGAGTTACAACAGAAGGGTTTACAGTCTACACTAGGGGTGTACCTCGAGGACCCAGCTGGGGTGACCAGGGAGGCTGTGCCACTGGACTCTACAGGACACCTACTACAATAGGCCACCCTAGGAAGCCTAGGAGATACAGCAACTCTACCTAATTCATAGAAACAAACACAGGGAGGCAGCCAAAATGAGGAGACAAAGAAACATGTCCCAAATGAAAGAATAGAACAAAACTCCATGAAAAGAACTAAACAAAACAGAGAGAAGCAATCTGACAGATGCAGAGTTCAAAACAGTGGTTATAAGGATGCTCAAGGAACTTCCTGAGAATTTCAAGGAACTTAGAACTTCAAGGAACTTAATGAAAATGTCAAGGAACTTAGAACATCAACAACATAAAAAGGGACTAGTCAGAAATGAAGGATGTACTAACTGAAATAAAGAATAACTTACAGGGAATCAATAGTAGAGTAGGTGAAGCCAAGAAGCAAACCATCAATTTGGAATATAAGGAAGCAAAAAACACCCAATCAAAACAGCAAAAAGAAAAAAAAAATTTAAAATGAGGATAGTGTAAGGAGCCTTTGGGACAACTTCAAGCATACCAACATTCATATCGTGGGGTACCTGAAGGAGAAGAGAGAGCAAGAAATTGAAAACCTATTTGAAAAAATAATGATAGAAAACTTCCCTAATTTGGTGAAGGAAACAGATACACAAGTCCAAGAAGCACAGAGTCCCAAACAAGTTGAACCCAAAGAGGTCCACATCAAGACACTTCATCAAAATGCAAAAGGTTAAAGATAAAGAGAGAATCTTAAAAGCAGCAAGAGAAAAGCAGTTCATTACCTACCAAGGAACTCCCATAAGACTGTCAGCTGAAGAGAAACTTTGCAGGCCAGAAGAGAGCGGCAAGAAATAGTCAAAGTGGTGAAAAGCAAGGACCTAAAACCAAGATTACTCTATCCTGCAAAACTATCGTTTAGAATCAATGGACGTATCAAGAGTTTCCCAGACAAGAAAAAACTAAAGGAGTTCATCATCACCAAACCAGTATTATATGAAATGTTGAAGGGTCTTCTTGAAGAAGAGGAACAAAATTACGAACAATAAAATGGCAATAAATACATATCTATCAACAATTGAATCTACAAACAAAATGTACAAACAGAACAGAAACAGACTCATAGATACAGATAACATTTTGTTGGTTGCCAGATGAAAGGGAGGTTAGGGGGATGGGTGAAAAAGGTGAAGGAATTAAGAAGTACAGATTGGTTGTTAGACTGACGAACCTCAAAGGGAAGGGGGAAGGGGGGCTGGAAGAGATAAACCAAAGAACTTTTGTGCATATATGCATAACCAGTGAACACAGACAATAGTGTGGCGAAGGCAGAGCGGGGTGGGAACAGGGAGGAGGTGGTCTATGGGGGGAAAAAAGGGTGGACATCTGTAATCAATTCAACAATAAAGATAAGTTTTTTTAAAAAGTTATTTTATTTTAGCCTAAAGGTGATACATCCATCTTTCTTCCCTACAGCAATGGCTTATTTAACCACAAAGTCATAATTTATTGTGTTACACTTAAACTGCAAATGCTAGAATTATTTTTTGTTGTTGTTAATCCTCACCTGAGGATATTTTTCCATTGATATTTAGTTAGAGTGGAAGAGAGACAGAGAGAGCGAGAGAGAAACATGGATGTGAGAGAGACACATCAATTGGTTGCCTCCCGCACAACCCTGACCAGGGCCGGGGATCGAACCTGCAACCCAGGCACATGCCCTTGACAGGGAATCAAACCTGGGACCCTTTGGTCTGCTGGCTGACATTCCAAAGCGGCCAGGGCTAGAATTAATTTTTTTTTTAAGTGTAATCATATAGCTGGGTTTA
This sequence comes from Tadarida brasiliensis, assembly GCA_030848825.1. Taxonomy (NCBI): domain Eukaryota; kingdom Metazoa; phylum Chordata; class Mammalia; order Chiroptera; family Molossidae; genus Tadarida; species Tadarida brasiliensis. Next base: position 61,141,625 of record CM061270.1, on the reverse strand, counting down.
TGTTTTCCTGGTAAGGTGACACTAAGTAATATTGGATTGCTTACTGTGTGTCAAATGTTTTACACATGATTTCATTTAATCTTTAAAACACTTCTTTAGCCTGGCCAGTGTGGCTCAGTGGTTGAGCATCGGCCCATGCACCAAGAGGTTGCCGGTTCCATTCCTGATCAGGACACATGCCCAGGTTGTGAGCCCGATCCCCAGTGGGGGGCATGCAGGAAATGGCCAGTCGATGTTCTCTCATTGATGTTTCCATCTCTCACTCCCTCTCCCTTCTCTCTCTAAAATCAATAATGAAAAAAAATTTTTTTAACATAAAAATAAAACACTTCTTTAGTGGTTAAAGAATATGGGGCTTTGGAGTCAGACAGTCCTGGATTTGAGTTTTAACTTTATCACTCACTAATTGTGTGTCCATGGGCAAATTTCTTAATTTCTCTAGGCCTCAAACTTCTAATCTAGAAGATAAGGATAAAATAATACCCACCTTATAGGGATGTTTTGAGAATTAAATGAGATAATACATGCAAAACTTTTGGCATAGTGTCTGGCACATATTAATTGCTCAGTGTAAGGCTTGCCTACCTGCCCTGAATTGCCAGTGGATATTGCTATTAGATTTTTTTTTTCATATAGGCAGGTGAATTTCCAAACTACTACTTCTATTGTTTGATCACTCTCTATGTTACCTGCAGAAAGAAGAAATTATTTAGATGCCTATAAATTAGCTGTTGCTATCTACCCCCTACCCCACCACCACCAAAAAACATCCCAGACATTCCATTCAAGTATGAATTCTGGTATGATTTTTTTCATGTTGGCAGAGTCCATGTAAAAACTCATTAAAGGCCCGACCGGTGTGGTTCAGTGATTGAGCATCGACCTATGTACCAAGAGGTCGCTGATTGATTCCTGGTCAGGGCAGATGCCCAGGTTGTGGGCCCAATCCCCAGTTGGGGGGCATGCTGGAGGCGGCCAGTCAGTGTTCTCTCTCATCGATGTTTCTCTCTCTCTCCCTCTCCCTTCCTCTCTAACAAAATCAATAAAAAAAAAAAAAAGAAAAAAACTCATTAAAGGATTTTGCCTTATGAACATAGTTTCTCCTAGTTTCTCCTCATTCCCTTTCTTTTGTCCTTCGCAGAAGTGACCCATACTTTTATTTCTTTTATTCTTTTCCTCTTGTATGTTTATTGGAACCTCATTCTCTTAGTACTGTATATCTAAATGAAGAACAGAATTAGAACTACTTCAAGGTGGAATTTGACCAAGAATATAGCATTGATAGCTTCTCTCCTTAAGCACCATCCTCATAACTTTCCTGCCGGTGTTTGCTTATTAACCTAAATGAATCTCTGTTTGGGGAATTTCAGACATTTCTTTCTCTTACTATTTTTTCAAATTTTATATGAAGTATCCTAATGCATACATCAGGATTTAGTGGCATAGTGTACAGCTGTGTGATATTTATCTTTTTGATTGATAGAAAATTTGCATTTTATTGCATGTTATATCCATGGTTGTTTTAATATAATAATACTAATTTAACATTGAGTAAAACTTACTTCCTGGGAGATATACCACAGTTATTCTATATTCTGGTACATACCACCCCTGAGCCTAGCCCGTATACCCCAGTTTGAGAAGCCTATTTAGTTTTTTTTTTCATCTGGATTGTAAGGCCGCTCTTAAACTTCCAGGGGTAAAAAAGATACAGATGAGGCCTCTAGCTGTCTCTCAGATGAGGTGGGTAGAAAAGAGCAGAAAGTCCTTACACAAGTCTCAAGGCTTAATTTATCACCTATTTCTTTTTCTCTGGAGTTTGTAGCACTCCCTACCTCCATAATTGCCTTCAATTTGGTGGACCTTAGTAGGAAGAAAGATGTGGGGAGAGGAGGGAAGCAACATAGAGAGAGGAGAAGCAATTATAGAATCAATTGAATATAAATCCTCTGCCTAGTTCTTCATAATGTAGCCCTATACTCTCTAATATGGTAGCCATTAGCTACATGTGGCTTTTGAGCACTTGAAATGTGGTTAAATACTGAATGAGTGTGAAATATTTTTTTTTCCTTGCAGGCTACTGCATTGTTTTGGTAGAACTACATTTCACTTTAACTGTTGGAAATTTAACATCCAAATTGAGATATACTGTAAGTGTAAACATATATACCAGATTTCAGATTTAGCGTGGAAAAAAAAGTAAAATATCTCAATTTTTATATTGATTGCATGTTAAAAATGATATTTTTGATATACCAGGTTACATGAAATATATTATTAAATTCACTTTATTTGCACTTTTTAAATGTAGCATTAAAATATAATATTACACAATAAAAATAAAGTTATATATTTACATATATATAATTTATATGTATATATAATTACACATGTGGCTCACATTGTATTGGACATTACTGATCTAGCCCACTAAATCCAGTCTTATTTTCCATTCCTTCCTGCAGCAGGGAAGTTTCTGAGGGTCATAAAGGAGAATCTATACCTAACTCCTTGAATACAAGGGAGGCATGGCTGCTTGGGTCACTGTGAGTTATGGATTCAGAGGTTCTAATTAGGGTCTTAGAGTAGTTCCTGCTTTGCCTATTATACCTCCATTTCTTATTACCCTGTAAGTACTTTGACCACAAAAGTAATACTAACTGTAGTAATATATTAACTAATTGTTACCAAACATCGTAGTATTTATGCATGTTAAATATTGATGGATTAATAGATTATAGCACTCTACATTCATGTACACTTATAATCAGCCACTCAGCATGCTTATACACTCAAGTATAAATATTAAAGTGATCAGTTTATAAGAATCCCTCAAAATACATATACCATACTTCTCTTTGCTAGAATTGTTTTTAACTTTCCAATAAATACCGATAAATGCTATTGAATAAGTAAATTTTGTAACATATCAAGGAATTTACTAGTTAGAAAATACGCTTTTGTGTGTGGGGGGTTGCTTTTTAATATAATACTTGATACAGATTATAATTAAGTTTCGAAAATAGTTTGCCTTATTCTATAAAAAATTTGAGGTGGCATATAACAGCCATAAAATTATGTCAATACAAGCAGAATAAAAGATTATCAGGAAAAAAGAATACCACAAACAGATTATAAACCCAGCATAGTTTCTATAATTAACTTTCAAATTTGGTTTTGAGTTCCCTAGTAGTCAAAGCAAAATGGTATATAGGATCTTATTTCTTGGGAAGAGGAGGTATATCAGTTAACCAAAGGAAGCATAGCATTTCTGAGCACTGAATTCTAAAAGTACTTTCTCATGTGAGTCACTGTCACAACATTTTAGTAGCAAGTTCAATAACATTTCACATGACTGCATCTGGTGGTGTCATCTAACTGTTTTTATGTAGAAATGAGTAAGCGTGTGATAAATAATTATATGTTTTATTTTTACAGGAATCTTGGAAAAGCAAAATGAGGCATAATCAGCTATGTTGTGAGACACCACCTACTGTCACTATTCATGTAAAATCTGGGTCAAGTAGATCACATCAGCCTAAAAAACCTATTAATCTGAAGCGTCCTATTTTTAAAGATAGTTGGCCAGGATCTGAAAAAAATGCGCAGAATAGCAACAAGTCTAAACGCCCCAAAGGACCCTGTCTAGTTATACAGCGTCAGGAAATGACTGCTTTCTTTAAATTATTTGGTAGGTTTAAAAGAGTGTAATAGTGGTACTTAGAGAATACTTAAAAATGAGAGAATGTAAAGATCTATTTTATCATTTTCATAATAATCAAAGGATGATGTTATTTTCTGTCAGATTTCTCTTTTCCAACCAAATCTATTTTTATTTTACTTGGTCTTTTTTTTAATGTTGGGTTTTGTTTGTTTTGATTCTTTTGGATTAGAAATTCAGACTCATCTCACATGTAGACTACTTAAATACAAGTGTCATATGTAAATTATGGGCAATTCACATTCATAGTATGAGTTTTCTTTGACCTAAAGTAAAATACTACATAGAATCTCAGCCACGCCAACTAATCCAGTTTCATGGGTTTTCCAAGATTTTCAATGCTATAACTGAGCAAACTGGGAAGGTTAGTCAACCTAGAGACATTTTGGTATTATATCTGGGGAATATCGTTAAAAATTAACTATGCTTTATTATCATACTCATATAGTAAAAATGAGTTTGAATTTGTTTAGATCATGAGACAGTGAGTGCTACTTTGATTTTTTTTTTTTTTAAATCACCAAAAAGAATCGTCTTCATAGTCCTTCTACTGCTTTTTTTTTTTTAAATCATCAAAAAGAATCGTCTTCATAGTCCTTCTACTGGCCACGAAAGAGAAGGGACTGTTGGTTTTGTTTTGTTTTGTTTTGTTTTTTTTAGATACGGTAGCAAGGTAGACAGAACAAAAGGTAGGATAGACAGAATCTGGTAAATATCTATTGGAATGAAGTCAAGTAGATACCACAATCTGTAGATCCATATAACAGGCTTCCTTGTTTTTAGAGAAAGGTAGATACGTGTAAGAGAGAGTCGGGAACAAGAATATTAGCCCTGCTTAGAGGACAGAAAAAAATTTTAAATGATTTTTGTTTGTTTGTTTAATATTAGAGGGAGGGAGGGAAAGAGAGAGAGAGAAAAGCATTGATGTGAGAGAGAAACATTGGTTGGTTGCCTCCCATATAAACTCCGACCAGGGATCAAACCTGCAACCTGGGTATGTGCCTGGACCAGGAATCGAACCCACTGCCTCTGGTGTATGGGAAAATTCTCTTACCAACTGAGCCACATCAGCCAGGGCGAGGACAGAAAAATTTAAAAAACAATGAGGACAAGCTGGTTAACATTTAAAGAAAACCAAAATGAGATAAGAAAAAATATAACATAAGTAGAAAAATATAAGGATATTGAACTATAAGGATATTCCCAGTTACGATCTATAATGTTGCTAATACAAGTTTGCCTCTCTATTAAAAGTAGAGCAAAATTATTACCCAAACTTTTTTTTTTATTCATAACCGGTCAATGAGAAATAAGAGAAAATACCCAACTCTACCATATTAGGTAATTTAAGAAATAGAAATGAAATCAACAAGGCAGAAATTAATTAATCTTAAAAAATCAGTACTTATTCTTGGTACTTTTCATGTATTAGATTACATCGATATTTCTAGGATGTATAAATTAATGTAAAGAAGTTATGCTTTTTTTTTAATCCTCCCTCAAGGATATTTTTCCGTTTATCTTCAGATAGAGTAGGAGGGAGGGAGAGATGGAGAGAGAGAAAGAGAAACATTGATGTGAAAGAGACATATCAACTGGTTGCCTTCTGCTGGGGACGAACCGCAACCGAGGTACATGCCCTTGGCCGAAATCGAACCCACGACTCATTGGTCCGCGGGGATGATGCTCTACCGCTGAGCCAAATCATCCAGGGCAAGAAGTTATGCTTTGTTTTTTAAAATGAAAGAGGGAAATGGAAAAAAGCAGATTTTCTCAGATTATATTCTGCAACTACCCATATATTTTGGAATTATATATTTTAGCTTTATAAAATTGAAATAAGTGTTTTTGACCTTTTTGTATGTTGTTTTTTGTTTATGTGTTTGTTTTTGTTAATCCTCACCTGAGGATATTTTTTTTCCCCTTGATTTTTAAAGAGAGTGGAAGGGAGGGAGGGTGGGGGAGAGAGAGAGGGAAACATTGATGTGAAAGAGACACATCGATTGGTTGCCCTTGCATGTGCCCCGACTGGTGCTGGGATTGAACCTGCAACCCAGGTACATGCTGTTGACCAGGAATAGAACCTGAGACCCTTTGGTGTGCAGGCTGACACTCTAACCACTGAGCCACACTGGTCGGGGCAGATGTTATTTTTGTTTAAGCAGTTTTCTTTGTTGATCTTTTTTGTCATAATACTCAGTTTCTCCAAAATTAAACATTAGTTATAAATAATGAATTATGAATCATCTTTATATAGACATTTTCATGTGTATTTGGATAATAGATAATTAGACAGGGATAAAAAGGAAGAGATAAGAATCCAAAACTAAAAATACCCTGGGACCTAAAAGGAGAAAAAGGATAAAACATTTAGAAAAAATAAAACATTAGAAAACAGAGTATTAAGTCATTATTTCTTAAAGACTGAATTCCCATCAGATTCCATTCCCACCTGTTAAAGATTGATTTTGGAAAGTAACGAAGAACTAATCTGGAGTTACCCAAGACATATTTCTCAAAGAGCTACTGGGATATTCAATAAATCAAAAACTTCTGCCATTCCCGCTTCAGTCTGAGCTATAAAGGCAAATCAGATGGTAAAAGAATAAAGCAGTAATTTTTTGTATAGTGCTTGCAATGGTAAATAAACCAAAGGACTGAAAACTACCTCAGACAACACTGGTCCAGCCATTTTTATTTGACTTCTAAGCATCATTGATAATCTCCTTATGTAGAAATTCTTCAAAAGGAAACATTCTATCTTTAGAAGACAAGTCATAGCTATCTTTTGTTGTAGATGACGATTTAATTCAAGATTTCTTGTGGATGGACTGCTGCTGTAAAATTGCAGACAAGGTAAATTTAGTAACTATAATCATTAAACAATGTTATATTACTAGACATTCAGAACTTTAATGAAACCTTATAAGAATTGTCTTTTTATTGAGTTTAAGGAAAAACTAGCCTGCATTGCTCCTTCAAAGTGGAATTCTTACACATTAATTTTTTGAAATTAGCATATACTATAGATTCATTCTATATATTTGAGGAAATGTAGAATATTATTGATTCGATTTAAAAGACCCTAAGACTTACTGTTTGATTGAAAACAAGAATCAGTATAGACTTAATATGTTTTGATCAGAATTACTACCTTTTTTCAGGCTGTGGAGAAAAAATATTCTGAGATTCATTGCATTAAGGCAGTCTGTTATACATTTTAATATATTGTAGGTAATTTAGATAAAACAAATACCAATAATCTTGTAGAGTAGAATTAGCTTATCATGTTCTTTATTTATGAATCTTTGTTTCATTTTAAAAGTCATACTAACTTGCATACTAGCGACCGTGCTGTTTCTATACTCTTTAGATTTAGCTGAACAGTTACAATTTTAGCTTCGAAAATGCCATCTTAGACTAGGTAATTATATCAGAAAATTCAGCATGACTTCATATCATACTTAATGTGCCAACTGACAAAACAGGGAATGAATGGAAAACCAGCTTATGATTAAATACCCATTAAGTTAATATTGGTGTGAACTTTTTAAAATTTCAGGTTTAAGACAACAGAAATAAAATTGGAGAAGTTTTGTTTTTTAATTTTGGAAAATTTCAGCCATACACAACTTAGGGTAGAGATTAAAACAAAGGACCCTCTATGTGCCTATCCGCCAACTGTTGGCCATTGTTGTTTCTTCTAATTCCTCTCCTCAAAAGCAGATATCCTAATATTTTATCTATGAATATTTCAAGATGTATCTCTAAAAGATTATCTTTTTAAGCATAATCACAACGTCACTAACACTTTTGAAAATGAGCGGTACTGCCTTAATATCAAATATCCAGTTCATGTGGCATAGTTTTTTTTTATCCTCACCCAAGGACATTTTTCCATTTTTTGTTCAGATAGAGTGGGAGGGAGAGAGAGGAAGAGAGAGAGAGAGAGAAACATCAACATGAAAGGGACACATCTCGTGGCTGCCTCCCGCCTGACCCAACCAGGGCCGGGGACAAACTGCAACTGAGGTATGTGTCCTTAGCGGGAACCGAACCCAGGTCTCTCTGGACCACAGGCTCTAACCGCTGAGCCAAACCGGCCAGGGCTATGTGGCATAGTTTTAAACTTGAAAGATATTAACTGCATTACAGTAAAGTTGTTGGACAGCAGGGGGCAGTGCTTTTAAAGTAAGCTACCGGGAGCACTGTATTTTAACATTATTACATTGAAAACTTGGAATCTCCTTTATGGCCAATCCTGTGAAGGTAGGATAAATAGGCATTTTATGAGAGGGAATCTAGTACATCAATATTGTAACTTGTTTTTACATTAAAAAGCGAGAACCTGGCATAGTGTCTTTTTTTTTTTCATCTTCACCTGAGGATTTTTTTCCATTTATCTTCAGATAGAGTGGGAGGGAGGGAGAGAGAGAGAAACATCGATGTGTCCACACTGACTGGTTGCCTCCCGCACAACCCTGACCAGGGCCGGAGACAAACTGTACATGCCCTTAGTGGGAATTGAACCCGTGACTCATTGGTCCATGGGCTGATGCTCTAACTGCTGAGCCAAATTGGCCAGGGCTGGCATAGTGTCTTAATACCAGGCTAGAGAAGCATTTTTTTTTTTTATCCTCACCAGAGGACATTTTTGCATTTATCTTCAGATAGAGCAGGAGGGGGAGAGGGAGGAAGAGAGAGAGAGAAACATCGATGTGAGAGAGACACATCAAGTGGTTGCCACCCACACGACCCCAACCCGGGCCGGGGACAAACTGCAACCGAGGTACATGCCCTTAGCGGGAACTGAACCCGGGACTCTCCGGTCCATGGGCCGGTGCTCTAACCGCTGAGCTAAACTGGCCAGGGCTAGACAAGCATTTTTTAAATAATACATTTAAAATACTTTTTTTTTTCAATGAAAATAAAGCCATGTTATTCTAATTTTTTATTAGGAGTTATTTTTAAGAGATTATCTTAAAAAGTGAATATGGATGTCTGTAACTAAAAGGATTTGAAGTGGGGGGAAGTGTGTATATACACATCAAGCCAATGTGGCAACTTTTAACAATTGATGAATCTAGGTGAAGGATATATGTTTATTCATTTTATAATTATTTTAACTTCTCTACAGGTTTGAAATTTAGATGGGGAAAAAAAGGGTTTTTAGTTAAAAAATGTTGGCAATAAAATTTAGGAGTTCATTCTAGTTATAATTTTAATCATGATAAATGCTCACGAATTATTTCTCACTGTTCACATGGATTACAGGAAGCCAAAAAATAAGGACTCAAATAGGTAATTCTGTAATAAGGATAAATAATGCTTTATTGTTTTAGCTTATTATTCATCTTAAAGGTAACTATTTTAAAGCAGTTTACTTATGAAAACAAAGCATTAATATTGACTTTTAACTTTTTTCCCCCTATAGTATCTTTTGGCTATGACCTTTGTTTATTTCAAGAGGGCTAAATTTACTATAAATGAGCATACCAGGATAAATTTTTTTATTGCTCTGTAAGTATGTTTTCTACTGTGATTTTTTTTGTAGCTATATATAATATATATGATACTTTATTTAAAATAGAGGCTGTTTAAAACCTGATACATATATATCTTTGACTAGACCTTCCTGTATAAAAGCTATACATTTTTTACTTTAATAGGAAATTTTCTTTTCACTGATCTTATCCTGCTTTATGCCTAAAATTTATTATTAAATATTCCACTTGAATTTGATTGTACCATTTACATTTTTCAGTGTTTCATATAAATTGTCCCAAATTCTCCTCTTTTGTACTTAGTTTTTTGTTTGTTTGTTAATCTTCACCTGAGGCTATTTTTTTTTCAATTTTTATTAATTTATTTTTGCTACAGATGTTTCTCCTTTCCACCCCCTAGACACCCTCCTCCCCACCCCCTAGACACCCTCCTCCCCATACCATCCCCCTATCCCCCCAGCATTGTTGTCTATGTCCATTGGTTATGCATACATGCATATAAGTTCTTTGGTTCATCTCATCCATCCCCCCCGCCGCCCTCCTCTGAGGTTTGTCAGTCTGAACCATACTCCTTTCTATGTCTCTGGGTCTATTTCGTTCATCAGCTCACCTTGTTCATTATATTCCACAAATAAGTGAGATCATGTGGTATTTGTCTTTCTCTGATTGGCTTATTTCGCTTAGCCTAATACTCTCGAGGTCCCTCCATGTCGTCTCAAAGGATAAGAGATCTTTCCTACAGCTGTATAGTATTCATTCCATTGTATATATGTACCACAGTTTTTTTATCCACTCATCTATTGATGGACACTTGGGCTGTTTCCAGATCTTGGCGATTGTAAATAGTGCTGCTATGAACATAGGGGTACATAAATTCTTTCTGATTGGTGTTTCAGGCTTCTTAGGATATATTCCTAGAAGTGGGATCACTGGGTCAAATGGAAGATCAATTTTTCATTTTTTGAGGAAACACCATACTGTTTTCCATAGTGGCTGCACCAGTCTGCATTCCCACCAGCAGTGTACTAGAGTCCTCTTTTCTCCACACCCTTGCCAGCACTTGTTATTTGATGATTTGTTGATGGCAGCCATTCTGGCAGGTGTGAGGTGATACTTCATTGTTGTTTTAATTTGCATCTCTCTGTTGATTAGTGACGTTGAACATTTCTTCATATGTCTGTTGGCCATTTGTATGTCCTGTTTGGAGAGGTGTCTATTTAGGTCCTCTGCCCATTTTTTAATTGGGCTGTCTTCCTTTTGTTGAGTTGTATGAGCACTCTATATATTTTGGAAATTAACCCCTGAGCTGATGTATCATTGGCAATTATGCTCTCCCATATAGTGGGTTCCCTTTCCATTTTGATGCTAGTTTATTTTGCTGTGCAGAAGCTTTTGAGTTTGATGTAGTCCCATGTGTTCATTTTTTCCTTTGTTTCTGTTGCCTTAGGTGATGTATCAGTGAAAATTCTGCTGTGTATGATGTCTGAAATTTTGTTGCCTACATTTTCTTCTAGGTTTTTTATGGATTCATGAGTCACATTTAAGTCTTTTATCCATTTTGAGTTTATTCTTGTGTATGGTGTAAGTTGATGGTCTAGTTTCATTGTTTTGCATGTAGCTGTCCATTTTTCCCAACACCATTTATTAAAGAGGTTGTCTTTACTCCATTGTATGCTCTTGCCACCTTTGTCAAATATTAATTGAGCATAATGTCTTGGGTCAATTTCCAGGTTCTTTGTTCTGTTCCATTGATCTATATGCCTGTTCTTGTGCCAGTACCAGGCTGTTTTGATTACAGTGGCTTTGTAGTATAACCTGATATCTGGTACTGTGATCCCACCTACTTTGTCTTTCTTTTTTAAGATTGCTATGGCTCTTCAGGGTCTTTTTTGGTTCCATATGAACTTTTGAAGTATTTGTTCTAGTTCTGTGAAATATGTCATTGGTATTTTGATGAGGATTGCATTGAATCTATAGATTGCTTTGGGTAGTATGGACATTTTAATGATTTTAATTCTTCCAATCCATGAACAAGGTATGTGCTTCTACTTTTTTATGTCTTCCTCTATTTCTTCTTTTTTTTTTTAACTCATCTTTATTGTTGAATGTATTACAGATGTTCCCTTTTTTCCCCCATTGACCCCCTCCTCCCCAATCCTGCCCCCCTCCTGCCTTCCCCACACTATTGTCAGTGTCCATTGGTTATGCATATATGCATAGAAGTTCTTCAGTTTATCTCATCCCGCCCTCCCTCCCCCTTTCCCTTTGAGGTTCATCAGTCTAACCACCAATTTGTACTTCTTAATTCCTTCATCTTTTTCACCTATCCCCCTAGTCCCCTCCCGTCTGGCAAGCAATAAAAAGTTCTCTGTATCTATGAGTCTGTTTCTGTTCTGCATGCTCATTTTGTTTGTAGATTTAATTGTTAATAGATATGTATTTATTGCCATTTTATTGTTCATATTTTTTATCTTCATTTTCTTCAAGAAGACCCTTCAACATTTCATATAATACTGGTTTGGTGGTGATGAACTCCTTTAGCTTTTCTTGTCTGGGAAACTCTTGATATGTCCATTGATTCTAAATGATAGCTTTGCAGGATAGAGTAATCTTGGTTGTAGGTTGTTGCTTTTCATCACCTTGATTATCTCTTGCCACTCCTTTCTGGCCTGCAAAGTTTCTTTTGTGAAATCAGCTGACAGTCTTATGGGAGCTCCTTTGTAGGTAACGGACTGCTTTTCTCTTGCTGCTTTTAAGATTCTCTCTTTGTATTGGCATTTTGATGATGATGTGCCTTGGTATGGACCTCTTTGGGTTCATCTTGTTTGGGACTCTCTGTGCTTCCTGGACTTGTGTGTCTGTTTCCTTCACCAAGTTAGGGAAGTTTTCTGTCATTATTGTTTCAAATAGGTTTTCAATGTCTTGTTCTTTCTCTTCTCCTTCTGGTACCCCTATGATGCGAATGTTGGCACACCTGAAGTTGTCCCAGAGGCTCCTTACACTGTCCTCATTTTTTTGGGTTCTTTTTTTGTTTTGCTGTTCTGATTGGGTGTTTTCTGCTTCCTTATATTCCAAATCGATGGTTTGCTTCTTGGCTTTACCTACTCTACTGTTGATTCCCTGTAAATTATTCTTTATTTCAGTTAGTGCATCCTTCATTTCTGACTGGTCCTTTTTTATGTTGTTGATGTTCTCACTAAGTTCCTTGGAGGTCTCCTTAAGTTCCTTGAAGGTCTCACTAAGTCCCTTGAATGTCTCACCAAGTTCCTTGGGCAACCTTATAACCTGTGTTTTGAACCCAGTACCTGGATATAGTGCTACAGTTGGAAATACATGAATATAATTCTAAGTACTTAACTAGGGAACTGCATATAAAAATATTTAAGTTGAATACCAAAACAACTGTTAGCACTACAGGATAAGTTTTTACTCAAAGTTTGCTTAATTCAGAATCAAAGAAATCTATCTCTGCATGTATTCAGGAGACACATTTCCCCAAATATAGGAAAGAATGAATTCAATATAAAATTTGATGACAGTAGCCAATACTGAGGATTAAGTACAAGGCACTACAAAATATTTTTATAAGCTCATTTAATCTTCCCTATGAGATACATTTTTTTGAGATACATTTTTTAATTATCCTCATTTTACAGATAGAGAAATTAAAGCTTAGATTTAATATTTTTCTTTTTTTTTCTTTAATCCTCATTCGAGAATATTTTTCCATTTATCTTCAGAGTGTGCGGGAGGGAGGGAGGGAGAGATAGAGGGAGAGAGAGAGACAGACAGAGACAGAGAGACACCGATTGGTTGCCTCCCTTGCAACCCGGACCAGGGCTGTGACCAAACTGCAACTGAGGTACATGCTCTTTACTGGAATCGAACCCAGTCCGTGGGCTGACGCTCCAACAACTGAGCCAAACTGGCCAGGAATTAGATTAAGTATTTTTCAAGATCACAAGTTAGTAAGCAACAGAGCTGGGGAACAAATTCAGGTGTGACTTGCCAATGGCCAAATTCAGCCATTGACCACTAACTAGAATGCTGTTTACATGTCTCTTAGTATGGTATTATATTTGTATGTTGATGCAAAATCTATTTTGTAGTTTTTTTCTCATCTGAAAGTTATTAACAAACCACAAGAAACTTTAGTTTAAATCATACTAGATGCCTGAAATTGGATTTGACTTTTTTGGTAAAGTTATTACCAATAAAGCGCTTTGTCAACTTACACTATGTAGTAGTTTGTGAGTTTGCATTGCATGTTGTATTATAAACTTCGTATTAAAAATAGCATGGCCCAGCTGGTGTGGCTCAGTGGTTGAGCATTGACCCATGCACCAAGAGGTCACAGGTTCAATTCCTGGTCAGGGCACATGCCCAGGTTGTGGGCCAGATCCCCAGTGGGGAGCATGCAGGAGGTGTTGATGTTCTCTCTCATTGATGTTTCTTTCTCTCCCTTTCCCTTCCTCTCTTTCTAAAATCAATAAATTAAATAGATAAATAAATAAATAAATAAATAAATAAATAAATAAATAAAAATAGCATGAATTATAATTTTTATTTTATATATAATCATACTTATGTGTAGCTTGACTCAGTAGTTCTTCTCTGTAGTTTCTCACTTAACCATAGTTCTAACTCAAGTTATTTTCCTTTCTATATATTCTTATAACACTGAACGTCAATTATTATTCTTCCATATCTCTTTTATAGTTATTTGTTTCATGCTCAGTTGCCTCTTCTATTGACTGTAGGCTTTTTAAGGGGAAGGAGCATGTATCTTACCTTTTTTGCATCCTTCAGTGGCTAACATATAAGAGGTTCTAAATTTTTATTTGAATAAACAATGAGTTATTATGCAGAAAATGGACTCTGCTCCAAGAAAATCTTAACTATTTTAAATTAGAAGGGAACATATATGTATACAGTGCAGATATTTCATCACGTTGAGCCTGAAAAATTGTTAATCTAGAGTAGAATCGTGATGTCTGGATACCGTAGTACATTATAGATTTTCCATGTTTCACTTAGCAAGCATGAAAGGAACCAATCTCCTGCTCTATATACCCTTTACTAAGAACTATCAAGGATAATAAAAGTAAGAAATTACTTTACATAATTTTACAGAGGACAGGATTTGATTCATAAACAGTAACTGAATAGATTTAACAATAAGATGCTTTATAATAAAATAACATTAAAATATGTACAATTATTTTAAAGAAGGATAAATAATATGTTTGTACTCATTTTATATTAATGTAACTAAATATGATTATGCACACAGTTTAAAAAGTACATAAGAGGATATGTAATTAAAAGTAAGTCTTCCTCGTATATCAAGACCTTGATCTCCCTCTTCAAGGACAATTAACTATTTCATGTGTATCTGTCTAGAAATAATTTTCTATACATGAACCAGTGTATATATTACATGAATAGAAGCGTATTCTACACTTCTGTACCTTTATAAAATTTTTAATGTGAAATATGTGCAAAATAGCACATGATATGTATAGCTGTAGTTCATTTTCACTGCAGAATAATATTATATTGCTTATATATTTGGATTTTTTTCTACCATCTTAGGTACTTTCTGTAAGTTCCATTTTTCCCATTTATTCTTTCTCCTTCATTTTTATCTTTTCTTGGTTGAGATTTTTTAGTTTTTATTTTCTGACACCTTTTTTGCCTCTACTTGTTTAGAAATTATACAGTCTATATCTGTTCTTTTAACAATTACCCAAGTTATTTTTAATCACACATCCTTGAGCATTTTAACTCCAGTCATCCCCTTCCACAACTTATATTCTCTTGTCTTATAATTCTATAGTTCTGTCGGATGTCCAAAAAGTATTATTGTTTTATACATTCAATATTTGTTTGTATTTACCCACATATTCATATCTTTGCTTCTTATTCCTTCTTGCATCTCAAACCTTCCACTCAGGATCATTTGCCGCCTTTTCTGAGTGCTTTTTCCCCCTTTATTTCTTTTTTTAAAACTTAATCTTTATTGTTGAATGTATTACAAATGTCCCCCACTTTTTATCTCCATTGACCCCCACCTCCCTGCTCCGCTCCCCTTCTGCCTTCCCCACACTATTGTCTGCGTCCATTGGTTATGCATATTTGCATATAAGTTCTTTGGTTTATCTCTTCCTGCCCCCCCATCCCTTTGAGGTTCGTCAGTCTAACAACCAATTGGTACTCCTCCAGCATGGGGGAGGCAGCTTGAAAGGCACCAGACACATACGGGAAGAACTGTATTGTTTGGCACTGGGGCAAGAGCTGGAGAGGCAGCTTTCTTCCAGATAGATGTGCTGGTGGAGGCCGTTGTTCCTTTGGTGAGCCCTTCCCCCACTTTAGCCATGCTGAAGTAAGTCTTGCTCTGTATCAGCTCTGAACAGCTGATCCTCCAAGGTAGTCAGAGGTCAGTGGTTAGTGGGCACAGGCAGTCCTCACAGCTGATCAGCCTGAATAAATCCCTCCCATTGATGTGCCAACAGCAGTCAAGATTAACTATAACAGAAGGGTGGACAGTTCATACTAGGGGTACACCTGGAGGACCCAGCTGGGGTGACCAGGGAGGCTGTGCCACTGGATCCTATAGGACAGTGGTTCTCAACCTTCCTAATGCCGCAACCTTTTAATACAGTTCCTCATGTCGTGGTGACCCCCAACCATAAAATTATTTTTGTTGCTACTTCATAACTGTAATTTTGCTACTGTTATGTCTTAGGCGACCCCTGTGAAAGGGTTGTTCGACCCGCAAAGTGGTCACGACCCACAGGTTGAGAACTGCTGCTATAGGACATCTACTACAATAGGCCACCCTAGGAAGCCTAGGAGATACAGCAACTCTACCTAATGCATAGAAACAAACACAGGGAGGCAGCCAAAATGAGGAGACAAAGAAACATGTCCCAAATGAAAGAACAACAAAACTCCAAGAAAAGAACTAAATGAAACAGAGTTAAGCAATCTAACAGATGCAGAGTTCAAAACACTGGTTTATAAGGATGTTTGAGGAACTTACTGAGAATTTCAAGGAACTTAGTAAGGACCCCAACAGCATAAAATCAGAAACCAGTCAGAAATGAAGGATGCACAAACTGAAATAAAGAATAATTTACAGGGAATCAATAGTAGAGTAGGTGAAGCCAAGAAGCAAACCATCAATTTGGAATATAAGGAAGCAGAAAACATCCAATCAGAACAAAGAATCAAAATAAAATGAGGATAATGTAAGGAGCCTTTGGGACAACTTCAAGCATACCAACATGCGCATCATATGGGGTGCTGGAAGGAGAAGAGAGAGATCAAGCAATTGAAAACCTGTTTGAAACAATAATGACAGAAAACTTCCCTAACTTGGTGAAGGAAATAGATATACAAGTCAAGGAAGCACAGAGAGTCCCAAACAAGATGAACCCAAAGAGGTCCACACCAAGAGACACCATCATCAAAATGAAAAGGGTTAAAGACAGAATCAAAAGCAGCAAGAGAAAAGCAGTTAGTTACCTACAAAGAAGCTCTCATAAGACTGTCAGCTGCACCTGGCTGGTGTGGCTCAGTGGTTGAGCATCAGCCCATGCACCAAGAGGTCGCTGGTTCGATTCCCGGTCAGGGCACATGCCCAGGTTGTGGGCCAGATTCCAGTGGGGGGGTGTGCAGGAGGCGGCCAGTTGATGTTCTCTTTCATTGATGTTTATATCTCTGTCTCCCTCTCCCTCTCCCTCTCTCTCTCTAATATCAATAAAGGAAAAAAAAAAAAGACTGTCAGCTGCTTTCTCAAAAGAAACTTTGCAGGCCAGAAAGGAGCGGCAAGAGTTATTCAAAGTGATGAAAAGCAAGGACCTACAACCAAGATTACTCTATCCTACAAAGCTATCATTTAGAAATGATGGACATATAGTTTCCCAGACAAGAAAAAGCTAAAGGAGTTTATCACCACCAAACCAGTGTAATATGAAATGTTGATGGGTCTTCTTGAAGAAGAACAAAAATATCAACAATAAAATGGCAATAAATATATATCTATCAACAATTGAATTTACAAAATGCACAAGCAGAACAGAAACAGACTCATAGATACAGATAACTTTTTGTTGGTTGCCAGATGAAAGGGGGGGTTGGGGGCAAGGGTGAAAAAGGTGAAGGAATTAAGAAGTACAAATTGGTGGTGAGACTGACAAACCTCAAAGGGAAGGGGGAAAGGGGGCTGGAAGAGATAAACCAAAGAACTTATATGCAAATATGCATAACCAATGGACACAGAAAATAGTGTGGGGAAGGCAGAAGGGGAGCGGGAGCAGGGAGGGGTCAATGGGGTAAAAAGGGGGGTCATTTGTAATACATTCAACAATAAAGATAAGTTAAAAAAGAAAAAAGAGGAAATGCCTGGGACTCCAGAAGCCTCAGCCTTCCTCAGCCTTAATTCCCGCAGGTTTTTACAGCCAGAAATTATGGGGACTTCTCTTCCTAGCACTGGAACCCTGAGCTGGGGGCCTGGTGTGGGATGGGGACCCCTCACTCCTCAGGGAGGACCGTCCCAGCCGAGGTATCCCTCCTGATTTTTATCCGCCACAAGTGGGTGTGGGACCAGTACAGCCAGCCTCCGTTCCTCCTCCCAGTCTCAGTGTGGCTTCTTTAATTTTGTAGTTGGAGGACTTCCGTGCAGCTCGATTTCAGGCAGTTCTAAATGATGGTAATTCTGTAGTTTAGTTGTTAACTTTGATGTGGTTGTCAGAGGAGTCAAGTACTGCGTTTACACACCACCATCTTGACGGGAAGTCTCTGACTGGTTTTAAGACCTTTTCCCCCCTTGATATTTGTCTATTAACTCCAGTATCTTCAGGCTTCAGGGTCTGTTTCTGCTCATGGTGCCTTAAGTGTTTTGTAATTTTCTTATTGGAATTTGCCCATTTTTCGTGGAAAGTCATCAATGGGGCTTGCATTGTTTCCAATGGGAAATGTGCTCAGTTCTTATCTCTTCCTGTGTTATTCAACTTATCTTTTTCTCTCTGATTGCTTTTAAGATATTCTCTTTATCACTGGTTTTGAGCAATTTGATTATGATGTGCCTTCGTGCTTTGGGTTCAAGGAGCTTTTTTGTGGGCTTATAATTTTCATCAAATTTTTAAAATATTTAGCCATTTATTCTTCAAATATTTTTTCCTGTTCACCTGCCACCTTTTAGGGACTCCAATTTCACCTTTATTAGGCTGCTTTAAGTTGTCTTATGGCTCATTGATGCTCTGTTTATTATTTTTGTTTATTTTTCTCTGTTTAATTTTGGATACTTTATACTGTTATGTCTTCAATGCACAAATCTTTTCTGCTGCAATATTTAATCTGCTATTAATTCCACTCAGTGTATTTTTCATTGTACACATAGTATTCATCTCTAGAAGTGTGTCTTAACTTTTTGAACATCTGGAATAGTTATAACTATTTGAAAGTTCTTGCCTGTTACTTTGACCATGTGTGTCAGTTTTGATTGATTGGGTTGTGTTATGGGTTGTGTTCTCCTGCTTCTGTGTATGCCTGATCTCTCTCAAGCATTTGGCAGGATGCTGATTTCCATTTGTGTATAAGGAAACTACCTGATTTTGGCAAAAGGCCATAAGAAAGGATTAGAGGAAACAATGCCTAACATTTACCCAGAGCTGGAAATAGTGTCTATTCCCACCAACCATACTGAAAAAACTCATAATTCATAGGATATTGACTATTCAGGAAGGTTTTGCCTCACTAGCAGAGAATAATTAGCCCCAGACTGAATATTGCTCCAGATCTACCTAACAAATCATGAAAGCAAGACCTGAAAGGATCAGATTGTTTCCAAGTAACTGCATCCCAGAACAAAGCTTAAGATTTATAGGAATACACAAATATTCAGAACTCATTAAGGTAAAATGCACTGTATCTCTATTTCTGATCTATTTCTTTTTTTAAAAATTTACCATGTTGACATTTAAAAAAAATGTTTTTATTAATTTTTTAGAGAGGAAGGCAGAGAGAGAGAGAAACATTGATGTGAGAGAGAAACATCCATCGGTGGCCTTCTGCACAGCCCCTACTGGGGATCGAGCCCAAAACCCAGGCATGTGCCCTGACCAGGAATCGAACCGGAACCTCTCAGTCCATGGGACAACACTCAATTCACTGAGCCACACTGGCCGGGCTGATCTATTTCTTTAAAAAATTTTTTTAATTATAATTTTATTTTTAATCCTCACCCGAGGATATTTTTCCATTTATCTTCAGATAGAGTGGGAGGTGGAGATGGAGAGAGAGAGAGAGAAACATTGATGTGAGAGAGACACATCAATTAGTTGCCTCCTGCATGACCCTGACCAGGGCTGGCGACTGAACCGAAACCCAGGTACATGCCCTTGACCGGAATTGAACCCGTGACTCTGGTCCACAGGCCGACGCTCTAACCGCTGAGCAAAACTGGCCAGGGCTAATTTTTTTTATTCTTTATTGATTTTAGAGAGAGAGGAAGGGAGAAGGAGAGAGAGAGAAACATCGATGAGAGAGAACATCGATTGGCTGCCTCCTGCATGCCCCCCACTGGGGATCGGGCCCACAACCTGGGCATGTGCCCTGACTGGAAATTAAACCGGCGACCTCTTGGTGCATGGGTCAGTGCTCAACCACTGAGCTACACCAGCTGGGCTCTATTTCTTAATTATAGTAAGGTTGAACATCTTTTATGTGTTTATAGTGATTTGTATTTTTATGTGAACTGCCCATTCCTGTCTTTTACCTATTTCTTTTTTTGAGTTGTTGGTCTTCTTTGTTAGGTATCTGGCTAATACAGTTGAAGAAGATGAAGAAGAATCCAAATATGAAATTTTTCCATGGGCTTTAGGGAAAAACTGGAGAAAATTGTTCCCTAATTTCTTAAAGTTAAGGGACCAACTCTGGGATAGAATTGACTATAGGGCTATTGTAAGCAGGCGATGCTGTGAGGAGGTAAGATTTTAAAACACTTTATATATGTAATCTCTGCCTTCTGTTCATATAAATTTCCTTCTCCTATTTTTTAATGTGCTTCTAACATTTTACTTTATTTTTTTATATTTATAAGGGCAGACCATTAGCCTTGATGGTTACCATGAATACAACTTGAGTATTGCAATGGTGATGTTTTAATTGTATACTGAAAGCTTTTAAAATGATCATTTCTGTTTTTCAGAGCAGCCTACTTATTTTTTTTTAAATTTTTAAAAATCCTTACCCGAAGATGTTTTTCTATTTATCTTCAGATAGAGTGGGAAGGCAGGAGGGAGAGAGAGAGAGAGAAACATTGATGTAAGAGGGATACATCGACTGGTTGCCTCCCTAACAACCCCGACCAGGCCGGGGATGAACCGCAACTGAAGTACGTGCCCTTGACCAGAATTGAACCCGTGATTCACTGGTCCTTGGGCCGACATCAGAGCAGCCTACTTTTGCAGTATTTTTATTTTAGTGTGCTTCTCTTATCTAGAAGATCACGAATATATTGGAAAAGGATAATGTGCATATTTCAAAATATCTTATGGATATCACTGCAGTTGAATAGTAATTTGAATTAAATAAAGTATATGAAATTTCAAGTCCCAAGATTGAAATGTGAATTGCATGATATAAAATTTATATAAATTTAAATATGTTTAAAAACCATACCTTTTTTATTTCACATAGAATACATAAAGTTTCCTTGATGCCAGATTTTATTAAGATCAAGAAGAAAGACACTGAAAATTAAGATTGGTTATTTTATCTAATTTTCTGGTTTTCAATAAAGAAGAAAATTAATGTTTAAACTAAGGAAAAATTCTAGAGTAGAAAATTGAAGTCAGTGATCACTGTAAGCCAGTAGTAGTTCAGAAAACTGGTGAATATGAGCTAGATAATGCTATAATTAAATGAAGTCATATCCAATTAAATGGACTATAGGCCAAAAGAGACAATGGATTAGTGTCATATCTAAGGGAGAACTTTAGAGGTGTGTCACAAAACTCTGCCCAGAACTCACTATGTTAATTTTATTTATTAATGTGATAAAGATATAGCAAGTATACATATTTGTAGATTAAATTAGGATTGTTGAATGTTGGGAAACATGCAAGGATTCAGAGATAACTTTGAAAACTGTACAGTAGGCCAAGTCTTTACAAGATTAAATTTAGTAGAAAAATATGAAAAGTAGATGTATAAGGCCCCCATAATTGAATGGATCCTCAATTATTAAAGAATTTAAAAGACTCATTCCAAATACAGGGCATTGAAAGAGTCTTGTATTGTTATTTTTGGTCACTACCTCACCATATCAAGAGGGGTAATTTGTGCACCTGTTGCCATCCTTGGGCGTGATAGTCCAAGCAAGGCCTTATTTGAACACGCTGATTTTTTTTTTTTCCAATGTAAACACTTCAAGCCCCATGGAAGAGCTGACTAAGAGCATGAAGAGGCCACTGGAAGCAAAAGGCCAGGATAGGCAATACTCACCTCATGGTAGACTGCCCACCTACTTCTGAGATACAACTACTATTTTTTGTTGTTATTAATCCTCACCCGAGAGTATTTTTCCATTGATTTTTAGATAGAGTGGAAGGAAGGAAGGGAGGTGGAGGGAGGGAGAAAAGGGATTGAGAGAGAGAGGGAGAGAGAGAGAGAGAGAGAGAGAGAGAGAGAGAGAGAGAGAGAGAAAGAAACATCGATGTGAGAGAGAGACATCAATTGGTTGCCTCCTGCACAACCCCAGTTAGGGCTGGGGATGGAACCTGCAACCCAGGTTTGTGCCCTTGACCGGGAATCAAACCCAAGATGCTTCCATCTGCAGGACGATGCTCTATCCCACTGAGCCAAACCATCCAGGGCCAACTAGTATTTTTTTTTAATTACAACAATTTTAATTTATACTATTAGAGCTGAAATTTCCACAGTTGCTGGCACCAGACTATTAAAGAGCCAGAGAATGGAGTGGCCTAATGGTGTATGTGTAAAAGACTAAAAAATTTCAGACAGCTGTAAACTTAGTTGTACAATAGGACTTACAGAAAAGTCGGGTTTCTCAAGAATTCAAGTTGGAGAACTAACACATCTTTCTACTAATTTCAGATCTGCATATCAAATTTCCTATTCATTTTTCATTATCTAGTAGATATTTCAAACATAACATGCCAAAAATTGAATTTTGATTTCCCCACATAGACTTCC
Source organism: Tadarida brasiliensis (assembly GCA_030848825.1). Taxonomy (NCBI): domain Eukaryota; kingdom Metazoa; phylum Chordata; class Mammalia; order Chiroptera; family Molossidae; genus Tadarida; species Tadarida brasiliensis. The sequence continues at coordinate 61,119,176 of CM061270.1, read as the reverse complement.
AAACCTGTTCCTCTGCAGTCTTCCACATGTTAATAAATGGTAACTTTTTCCTTGTAGTTATTCAGGCCAAAAAACTGTCACCCTAGACTTTTTTTTGGTATCCATATCTTTTAAAAATATCCAGTTTCCTGCCATTTCTCACCTCCTCCACCACTAAAACCTACTTTGATTGTTATCTCTTGCTTCAATTATTGCTGTAACTTTTCAAGTAGTCTCTCTTATAACCTTTCTTCTCTATAGTCTATTCTTCATACACCAGCCGGAGTAAATCTTTTACAAGGTAAGTCAAATCATGACTCCTCTACTCAAAAGTCTTGAGGGCCCTGGCTGATGTGGCTCAGTTGGTTGAGTGTTGTCTGGTGAACCAGGGGGTTGCCGATTCGATTCCCCCATCAGGGCAAATGCCTGGGTTGAGGCTCGATCCCCAGTAGGGGTCTTGCAGGAGGCAACCAATCGATATTCAATGTCTTGCATTGATGTTTCTCTCTCCCTCTGCCTCCCTCTCTAAAAATCAATTTAAAAATCTTAAAAAAAAAAAAAGCCTCGGGGCCTCCCATCTCACACAAAGTAAAAGACAAAGTCCTTATCATAGCTCTACATGATCTACCAACTCTCCTCATCTCTTTGACTTCATCTTTCATCCTTGCTCACTCCATTGCAGCCACAGTGGCCTCCTTGCTGTTCGTCATACACACCAAGGGCACTCCCACTTCAAGGTCTTTGTATTTGCCATTCCCATGACCTGGTTTCCCCCCAGATATTAGTATGTTTCACTTCCTCACATCATTTAGGACTCTGCTTAAATGTCACCTCAGAGAAGCCTTTCCTTACTACCCTATATCGAGTAGTATCTCACTCAATAGAATAAATAAAAGAGTCTAGAAATAAACCCTCACATTTATGTTCAATTGAATTTTGACAAGAGTACCAAGAAAATTCAATAGGGAAAGAATAGTCTTTTAACAAATGGTGCTGGGACAACTAGATATCCACATGCAAAAGAATGCAGTTGGACCTCTACTTTATTTCATATAAAAAAAATAACATGGATCAAAGACCTACTTGTAAGAACTAAAAACTGTAGAACTCTTAAAACACAGGGCTAATTCTTTATGACCTTGGATTAGGTTTTGTAGATACAATACCGAAAGCACAAGCAACAAAAGAAAATATAGACAAAGTAGACATCATCAAAGTTTAAAACTCGTCCTTCAAAGGACACCACCAAGAAAGAAAAGACAACCCACAAAAATGGGAGAAAGTTTTTACAAATCACCAATCTGATAAGGGACTTGGATCTAGAATATAAAAAGAGTTCTTACAACTCAATAATAAAAAGGAAACCCAATTTAAAAATGTGCAAAGGATTTGAATAGGCATTTCTCCAAAGAAGATATACAAATGGGCAAAAAAGCACATGAACAGATGCTCAACATTAGCCATCAGAGAAATGCAAAATCAAAATCTCAAGAAGATAACACTTCACACCCACTAGGACGGCTATCATAAAAAACAGATAATTACATGTGTTGGTAAGAATGTGGAGAAATTCAAACCCTCAAACACTTTTTTGGGGAATGTAAAATGGTGTAGTTGCTTTGGAAAACAGTCTGGCAGTTCCTCAAAAAGCTAAACACAGAGTTCCATATGACTCAGCAATTCCATTCCTAGTTAAATAGCTAAGAAATGAAGACTATGTCCACAAAAACTTGTACATGAATGTTCACAGCAGCATTATTTATAATAGAAATGTCCAGAAACTAATGAATAGATAAAATATGCTATATCCATACAATGATATATTACTTGGAAATTAAAAGGAATGAAGTACTGATACATGCTATATTATGGATGAAACTTTATGCTAAGTGAAAGAAGCCAGTCATAAAGGACCACACATTGTATGATTCTCTTTATATAAGTGTCTGAAATAGACAAATCAAAAGAGATTGGAAGTAGATTAGTGGTTGCTAGGGACTGAGGGAGGGAAGAATGGGATGTGACTGCTGTCTTTATAGAATGATGAAAATGTTCTTAAATTGACTGTGGTAATTAATGGTTGTGCAACTATGAGTATACTAAAAGCCATTAATTGTACACTTTAAATGGGTGAATTGTATGGTACTTGTACAATAAAGCCGTTAAAATAACAAGTAGTACCTCACCACTATTATTCAGTATTCTTTTTCCTGTTTTTCTTCATAGCACTTAACCACTATATAACATATTCTGTTTTACTTATTTATCTTGCTAATGTCTATTTCCCTCTAATTGAATATAAATCCCAAGAGAGCAGGGTCTGTACTTTGTTCTTACTGTATCTCCACTGCCTAGAACAGTGCTTGGCATATAGTAGATACTCAGCAAATATTGCTGACAGAATGATTGAAACTTAAAGCTTCCAATTCTTTTTCATACCTGTTTATCCATGAAACAGGAAAAAAAAACTTTAAAACAAAATTTCACTGAGCTCACTTAGCCCTTACTTTAGTGGCAGATAGATATGCTATTTTCTTTTTTGCTCTTCCAACTAGGTATACTTGGATCATGTTGGTATATAGGAAAGGTAACTACCTAGTAGGATTTTATCCTGTTCTCTTAAGTATTCATTCAACAGCTAATTTATGAGGAAGACACCAAGTTCAGTGTTTATTATAAAGAAGTATTACATTATCCTTGTCCTGGTTTGCTGCATTAAAGTAGCAAGACATGCTTAGAAATTTAGTTAAGTACTCTATGCATTTGTTATTGAGAGCCTGGCACTGCCAAGTCATTTCTTTAGTTCCACATCATAAAATAGACCTGTGATGATAGGAGCTAGAAAGTGGTTTACAATAATAATACTCTACATTTGCATTGTACTTTATAAATTCAGAAATATTTTCAAATATCCTCACAAAAATGCCTGTGAGGGTTGTAGATTTCTCATTTTAAGGCTGATGAAACTGAGCACCAACAAGGCTGAGATTTACTCAAGATCTACATTAATTGTCAGAGTCAGAACTTGACCTCATGACTAATGACTTCACAGTGTTCTGTTTTCTCTGACATCTAGCCTCCACCTCTCATTGATTAGTTTAGAAAATGCATTTACTTCTGTTATGTTATTTTATCTCAGGAATTAAATAGTATAAGTATTCTCCATTTTACATATGAAGAAACTGGTGTAGAAAGGTTGTGACTAGTTCATGGTCATTCAGTTAATAAGTGGCAGGGCCCGCTAGTACTTAAATTTGGCACTCTTTCTATTATACACCACTGTCAAAAGAACTTAATTCTCTCCTTTGAGATAATGTGAATTTTGTAACTTGTCTCCTATTATTTAAACCCTGGCTGCTGCAGAGAAGCTAAGAGCCAACTTTTATCCTTAACCACATTAACTCTTACCCTTCATTACTGACATGTCTGCTTTCCCACTTTAGGTGTATTTTCCCTTTTGTGTCCTAGTTTAATGAAAATTTCATTTGCTCTTTTTTTCAACTGCCTCAAATCCTTTTTTTGGAAAGAGATGAAGTATGATTAAGTTGACAGGTGTATGTAGGGCTTCTCCAAAAAAGAATAAAGATTATTTCAACCTACTTATTCTGATCTTATTTTCTTACAACCATCTTATCTTTTTGGACATCAGCTTCTCTGAGGAGGAATTTATTTAGGTTGGTAATAGCTTAATTTCTAGATTGGTTCACAGATTATGGAGGATGCCAATCTGATGAGAAAGAGTTAAGCCCTGGTAGCAATTTTATCAAGAGGAAGCTTTATTCTTATTATGTACTCTGGCCTAGATGGCACAATATCGTCATAGCTGGTTTCTCTGTCAGCTACGACTTGGTTCCAGATTAGGAATTTAGAAAGAGAGCAATGATGTGATATAAGCAATGTTATGAATAAAATAATCTAATGACCATATGCAGAGAGACCCATGCTAGAGAAGGGTGGGTGCTAGAGACTGCTACATTTGCTGTAGGTCAGGAAGCAAGGTGTAAACCTAATGCCAAAGAAACATCAATGTTACAAAGTTATAATTATCATTATTTAGTGACCATTTGAATATAGGGCATATGGGAAAGCGAACTGTCAGAGTCTCAAACCTACATAACAAAAAGAGTGATGGCTTCCATAATGCAAACTGGTTTATTGGGAAGATAAGGAATTTGGTATTAGACATGAATTTAAGGTGATAATTGGATAATTAAGTGAATTGTCCACAGGTTCACATAAAATGAGTCATCACATGCAAGTGATCTATAAGGCTTGGTAGAGAAGATACGAGATCCAAGGTGACAATAATATTCTTTTGAGCACTTGCCAGGCACTGTTCTAAGTACCACACATGTATTAACTCACAATTCTTAGTGAGTTAGGTAATCCCAGGTGAGGAAATGGAAGCATAAAGAGGCTAATGACTTCTCCAAAGTTACACAGTCAGTAAAGCAGCATACCAGTATTCAACCCCAGGCAGTCCAACTCCAGAGTCAGTGCTGTTAAGACTTAAACTATACTACCTCTTGAGGTTACAGAGAAGATAATAAAAAACAAACACAATAACAGGAGGCCAAGTATTGTATTTTAAATATGTTTTTATTGATTTTTTTAGAGAGGAAAGGAGAGAGAAACATTGATGTGGGAGATATACATCGATTGGCTGCCTCCTGCATGCCCCCTACTGGGGATCGAGCCCAAAATTGAACCAGGACCTCTCAGTCCATGGGAGGACACTCAATCCACTGAGCCACACTGGCTGGGCAAGTATTGTATTTTAGAAACATCCACCAAAGACACTAAAAAACAAAACAAAACAAACAAACAAACAAAAACCTAAAAATGACAGAAGACTAAAGATAAAGTAAAAACTAGGATAATATTTCTAGTAGGTCGAATACCAATGCTTCAACAAAGTCACTTTCATATAATCATAGAATTTGATGACTGTAAGTAACCTGTTTTCTAACATAAAGACACCTTGCCCCAGTGGTTAGAGCATCAGCCCTTGCACCGAAGGGTTGTGGGTTCGATTTCTGGTCAAGGGAACATACCTGGGTTGCAGGTTTGATTCCCAGCCCCTGTTGGGTGTGTTAGGGAGGCAATCAATCGATGTGTCTCATATCGATGTTTCTCTCCATCCCCTTCTCGCTCTCTCCCCCTCCCTCCCTTCTGCTCTAAAAATTAATGGAAAAAATATTCTTGGGTGAGGATTAAAAAAAAAAAAAGACATCTTATGGCCCAAAAAGTTCATTAATTTGCCTAAGGTCATAGAGCTAATAGAATTGAGACCAAAATCCTGCTGTCTTGACCCTGGTACAGTTTTCTTTTTAACTCATTGTTATCACAGTACCATTCTAATTTGTGTATAAAATGTGTTTAGATTATACCATAATATATATTTAAAAGTAAACAAGTGCGTGTGCATTCATTTTTCTAGCTGGGTTAGCATGTGGTGAGATGATGATTATAAGCATAGCTTACTGCAGAAAGAACAGTCTACCAAACCTATTTTGTATTCTTTATTATTTCCCTCTGCTCTTCTCAGTACACTTTGCTATAAGATTCCTGTAAAAGTCATGTTAGTGAAGGTTCATAATGTCAGTGGCCTCAAGTCCTTATTTTTTATCATTAGAAATATTTAATGACTGCATAATATTCTGTGGAGGGCATTTAATAGAGAGGGATATGAAAACTATTCCTTCACAGAGAGGGCTTTCAGGAGAATAGATTGCATGCATAAAAGGATATATCTGAGTACTAGACACTTATATGCTAAAAGTCCTAATATAGCATTAACAATAAAACAAGAAAATCTGAAAGCTAGAGTTTTTAGAAAAGTGGGACTTATGTTGGGCCTTGAGGGAAAGGTAGCACTAAGACAAAGGGAGAGGGCATTCCAGATATGGGAAATAAAGACATTGAAGTGTTGAGGAAAAATAGTAGATAAATATAGTCCGGCCAGTGTGGCTCAGTGGTTGAGCGTCGACCCGTACACCAAGAGTTTGCCGGTTCAATTCCCGGCCAGGATACATGCCCAGGTAATAGTAGATAAATACAGAAGGAATAAGAATTCTGATATTCCGCTTTCTCACTTAGGTAGCTCTGAAGCTAGTTTCATATTGTTATAGATGTGTTTATAGAGTTAATACCTTTATTTACTTCTACCTTTTTAAATGTATGTAACTTTATTACATGTCTTTGGTTGAAAACTTTTTTGAAGAAGTGGATTATAAAATCAATCCTAAAATATACCTTTTAAACATTAGCATAGCTAGTATTCTTTATGCTATTATTATCTTGGGGAAGGCTACAGTAATCCCATTTTCTGAGGGGACTGTTCTCAATCTGGGGGTTTTAAGGTATTCATTTTTAATGGCAAAAGCCTTTTTTCTTTCCAAATAAAATTTTACACACAATCCCCCAAATTGAGCTTCTCTGCCTGCTCTATTTCCCTCCTAGGGAACTCTCTTTGGACCCGCCCCAAATATAGTCTGTGAAACCTCCAGGCTCCTCAAAAACAGTTTCAAAATCACTGGTGTGGACAATTAATAGGGCACTGTTTAACTTAAATTCTACAATTTTCATTTACCTTGGGTCACTGATAACTGCAACTAAACATTTTTGTTTAGAAGTAACATTCTGCTTTGGAGTTTTAGACATCATGAGGTCAGCATATAGGTAGACTTTCCTAGCTTGACTTCTTAAATAGCTACCATTTGCCAGTTGCTTATAATGTGATACAGATTTTACACATATCTAACCCTCAAAACAATCCTATGAGGAAGATAATATTCCCATTTTAGGCATAAAGAAATTGAGCCTCAGAAAGGTTAAGTAACTTGCCCAGTATCATACAGCTAGCAAGTGGCACAACCAGGATAAGAAACTAAGTCTATCCTGACTCTAAAGGCAGTGTTTTATCTAACCTTAGACAACAATGCCTAATATGTAGTGAGGAATCTTTAGTGCTTTATAAATACTTCAATCCTAGAAACAACCCTCTAAAATAGACACGTTCTCTTCATGTTACAGATGGGGAAACTGAGGAACAGAAAGGTTAAGTAACTCACCTGTGTTCTTATCATATCCCTTGCCATAATTGCAAATGTTTTAAGATTAGCCTAACATATGTAGTTGGAAACCTCAATTAAACATATTCTTTTCAGCCAAGTATATTCCAAAGTTGTTAATTGTTTTGGGATAACTGTATTGTTTTTCACAAACTTAAAATATTCAGAATTGAAAAACCTGGAAGGTTGCTTCAGCCCTATTTCCTATTTGAAATAATTTAAATACTTTCAATTATTGTCTTAAGGATCCAAGCAATGAATCACTTTATAGGTAAATATTGCCATATCTGGAGATGCTTTTTTTCCCCCCCAACATTTGTAACTTCAATTTTTAAATCTAGTTTTAGAGGAGATAGCTGTTCTTAAGTTATAATTTTTGTGCTTAATTTAAAAAACTTATTAAAATTCTAAAAGAAAGCTTTCCACTATAGGTTATGGCCATTGCTCCAACCCATTATATATGGCAACGAGAACGCTCTGTGCATCACAGTGGAGCTGTTAGAAACTACAACAGAGATGAAGTTCACCTGCCCCGGGGACCTAGTGCCACACCGGTAGATTGCTCACTCTGTGGTAAAAAAGGAAGATATGTTAGACTGGGATTGTCTTCATCATCATCTTTATCAAGTGATACAATAGAGGTGATGGAAAAACATTCTCAGGAATCGCACAACTCATTCTCAATGGGCACAATAGTTGATCCTTCTCAAGCTTATAGCTATTCTCAAGGTATGATTTAGTGATATGTCAGAATTAGATTTATGCAAGTTATTAATAAATCCAAGTTAGTTATTGACCTACAGGCAGAGATACATAATAACATATACTACAACAATATGAGTTAAATTAGTATTGAAAGTTTTCTGCTTTTCAGTTACTTTTTGTCTTGTGTTACTGTTTTTGTTGGTAACTTACTTAAACTAAAAGATTTTTAATGTGATTTATGTTAAAGTGAAACCTAATCACCATGCCTCTCAAGTATTTTAAGTATTAAGTATTTTAAGAGCTTTTGAAATGTTTATTCAAAAGAAGTTTTAAGAAAATAAATTTACTTATAATCTCATCATCTAGTTTTATCAGTGATTAACTATTGGTTTTCTTCTATACTTTTTATTTTGTTTTAAAAGTTTAATTAGGACTGTGCTATAAAGTTGAAAAGGAAACACAGAAGTCCTTCGTCTTACCCCTTCTTTTTTCCTATACACTTTTAAAAATTGAGATATAATTGAAATATAACATTGTATTAGTTTTGGGTATACAACATGATTTGATATGTATATATTGCAAAACAATTACCACAAGTTTAATTAACATTCATCACCACATAGTTACAATTCTTCTTTTGTGATGAGAACTTTGAATATCTGTTCTCTTAGTAACTTCCAAATATAGAATACAGCATTGTTAACTGTAGTCACCATGCTGTACATTACATTCCCAGGACTTATTTATCTTATAACTGGAAGTTTGTACCTTTTGACCACCGTCATCCATTTTGCCCACCCGCCCCCCTTACCCCCGCCTCTGGAAACCACCAGTAGGTACTCTATGAGTTCAATTTAGTTTTGTTTTTTTTTTTTTTTTTTTTAGATTCCACATATAAGTGAGATCACATAGTATTTATCTCTCTTTGTCTAACATTTCATTTAGCATCATGCCATCAGGGTCCATCCACATTGTCGAAAATGGCAGGATTTCCTTTTTTTTTTTTTTTGCCAAATGATATTCCATTGTATACATATGCCACGTTTCCTTTATCCATTCATCTGTCGATGGACACAGACTGTTTCCATGTCTTGACTGTTGTAAATAATGCAGTAATAAACATAGGGGTGCAGATGTCTTTTTCAAGATAGCGATTTTATTTCCTTCAGATAAATACTCAGTAGTTATATTGCTGGATATGGTAGTTCTATTTTTAATTTTTTGAGGAGACTCCATATTGTTTTCCATAGTGGCTGTGCCAGTTTACATTACCACCAACAAAGTACAAGGATTCCCTTTTCTCCACACCCTCACCAACACTTTCTTGTCTTTTTTGATAATAGCTATTCCAGATATCTCATTGAAGTTTTGATTTGCATTTCCCTGATAATTAGTGATGTTGAACACCTTTCATTGTACTTGTTGGCCATTTGTATGTCTTCTTTTGAAAAATGTTCATCTCCTTTGTCCATTTTTAAATTGGTTTGAGTTTTTTTTTGTATTGAGTTATATGAGTTCTTTATATATTTTGAATATTAGCTTCTTATCAAATAATATAATTTGCAAGCATTTTCTTCCATTCCATAGGTTGCCTTTTCACTTTGTTGAAAGTTTCCTTTGCTGTAAGCTTTTTAGTTTGATGTTTCACTGTTTATTTTTGCTTTATTTATTTATTTTTGCCTCTTTGCTTTTGGCATTAAAAAAAAAAAAGAATTGCCAAGACCTATGCCAAGGACCTTACCTCCTGAGTTTTATGGTTTCAGATCTTATATATAAGTCTTTTGCTAGCAGATTTTTATGCATGGCGTAAGTAAGACAGTGATCCAGTTTAACTCTTTTGCAGTGTTTCCAACACCATTATCCTTTCCCAATTGTACATATAGTCTTGGCTCCTTTGTTGTAAATTAATTGACCATAGATGAGTGCGTTTATTTCTGGGCTCTATTCTGTTCTGTTGATCTAAGTGTCTGATTTTATGCCAATATGATATTATTTTGATTACTATAGCTTTGGAATACCATTTAATACACTTTTTCTACTTTCTATTTAAAAAAAATAAAACCATACTATATCTAGGCTTGCTTTTTTTCACTTATCTTAAAGCATTTCCCCATGTCATTATTTAGGCTTTGAAAACCTGATTTTTAAATCATGACATGGTACAAGTACCATAATTTACTTGCCTACTTCATTTTTGTTGGGATTTAAGTGGCTTTGAACAGTGGTATTTTATATTAGAAAATAATCATACAAACCAGAAATACATTTAGTCAATCACACAATTTTTATTTAAATTATATTTATAAAGGTATAGTATTTCTCTGACATTTCTCAATTTGAAACAGAACCAGAATAGTATTCTACTAGCAGTGATCCTTTTTACTTCTTATAAAGCCTTTCTTCCAAATTTTCACCCATCTGAAGATAGAACTGACAGACTTCTTATGGTTCTTTCTAACTCTATGAAACCCACATTATTTCAGAATTTCACAAATTTTTTGTACCTAATCCTTATGAGATTAACAGTGGTCACTGAAGTTTACTTAAAGAGAAACTAGAATCTTAAGACTTTTGAAGAAGGTAGGGGTCATGTCTCAGTCATTCTTCCATTTCCTGGTCTTAGTAATCACTACACAAACTTGATGGAATATGTAGTTTATTCCCTTGCAACACCTCCAAGCATAATTTTTATTGGTTCACTCATATTTGAAGGTAAATAGGGTCTACCACAGGATAAATACAATAAGAATATTTTTCTAGCATCCCTCCCCTCTTTCCCAACTTGTTTTACCTATACTCTTTGATCCTTATAATAGGTAAGATTTACTAGATGTTTAAAATGTTCCAGGCAGTGTCTTAAGCATTTTACATCATAATCTTATTTAATATTCACAGCCAACCCTAAGGTAAATACTATTATCTCCACTTTGCAGATAAAGCAACTGAGGCTTAGAGAGGTTAAACAATTTGCCCAAGATGGTGGAGTAACATTTGAACCCAGGTCTTACTCTAGACGAGAGCCTGAATTCCTAACTATTACGCTTTAATACCCCCTTTGATGAAATCCTGCCTTTGTGGTAAAAATAAGCTGCCACACAAGTCTTTCAGCAGACTACTAAGGACTAAGGAAGAGGTGAAAGCATTAAGAACCAAGTCCCCGATGAAAGGTTATATGGAGTGAATTGGGAGAGAATGCCAACCACAGTTTGAACAGATATTAATAGAAAGCAGAACAGGCGCATTATATTTTATTCAAACTAGCTCCTGTAGATATCAAAAGTACTAACACTATATTTTAGGCTTTGATATCTCAACAGGAAATCAGAGTGCACCCAGGGAATAGGGCTCTGCCAGTCAGCTTGCTTTGGGGAAAAAAAAGCAGGTCTTTGAGGGATTGTGGATGAAAAGTACAGCACTTAACTTAGGGAGTTGTAAATGGAACTGTGCCTTCACCCTGTCCCTTGATGAAAGCCTTGAAGCCCTGGTTTAGAATGCACAGGTCCTATACAGGAAGAAACAAGTATTTACTCGTCAACTGTTTTATTCAGAGTATTGACTCTAGAATAAATGTTAAGGCCTTTTGTTTCAGGATGACAGAGGGTAGACAATACAAAGAAAAATTACTTCATACACTTAAACATTTACATTTATTTTCCCTCAAAAGGCTTAACAAGGGAGTGATCTACTTGGGGGAAGGGAGGGTAAAAAGGGGAGGGTGGTTTAAGGGTAACAGAATGTTATCAGGAGCAATGGTCAGACTCTCACTGCCTCAACAGCTGCTGATTCCCTATAGTGACCTCTGTTAGCAAAATTTTCTTCCTCCTATCAACATGAAGGTGGTTGGAATCACTGAACAGTTTGTGGTTGGAGAAAATTCAATTCAGCATTCTCCAAGAGACACAAAGAACTGATGCTCTACTCCAGGCTTTTATGCTAAAACTTAGCAATAGGTGGTTACCAATGCTTCCATCTTTCTTTCAAACACAAGCAACTAACTTCTCACTTTTCAGGTAAAACATGTTTTTCTACCTTTAAAATTCTTTCCTCAAACCAAAGTGTTCAAAAAACAAGTTTTATATAAACATGTTTATGACATTAAGAACAAAATATTTTTCATTTTGACAAGGCTAGGGGGATAGATGAGGCATTCTTTACAAATTTAGATACATCACAATCATTAATCATGTGCTAGGCATTTTATAAAGGTAAAGGTAGTCTTATTTAACACCTGACCTGTCCCTCCAAAATCTTTGAGTGGCATTATGATACTCATTTTACTGATGAAGAAACAAACTCAGAAAAGTCACAGGTGCAAGGTAAAACAACAGCAACAACAAAAACAGCAAGATGGGCACCCTGTTCTATCTGAATATACTGCACATTTTTATACTAACTAAACTAGTTGACCCTTAAACAACATGGATTTGAACAGCATGGGTCCATTTATATGTGGCTTTTTCTTTCAATAAATACAGTAAATGTATTATCCTTACAATTTTCTTAACATTTTTTCTCCAGCTTACTTTAATTATACAGTATATAATACATATAATATATAAAATGTGTTAACTGTTTGTTATTGGTAAGGCTTCCCAGTCAACAGTAGACAATTAGTACAGTTTGTCCTTGCATTCACTGATTCCTAACCCTGGATTGAAAATACTGTTTTCAATCTGCAGTTGAATCATGGATGTGAAACCTGCAGATACAACGGGCCAACTGTAGTTAAGTTTTTGGGAAATCAAAAGTTATACACGGATTTTTGACTACATCGGGGGTTGGTACCCCTAACCCCCACATTGTTTGAGAGTCAACTGTACATTGTTTCTCTTTACCTTATGCTATCTTTAGCCTTATGACACGTAGGCTGGTCATCTGAAACACGGATATGTATTAGTATGTATTACCTAAGGACTCCTCAGATTTTAGAGTGAAGCCAAGGGAAAAAACAACATACCAAACATTAGTCCTGGGTCTCATAGGCAAGTATGGGACATTATAACTGTTATATAATCTAAAACCAAATAATTTTTCCTCAAAAATCCTTCTTTGAACTTTCTTATTTTTGTCACCACTATTCTAGTCATCCAGGTTTAAAATCCTTACACTTAATGAAGTCATAATCAGGGCTTGTAAATTAGTTATGTGATAAGGGCAATGCTAATTATATGATCAACATTTAGAAGCACAAAAGATTCCACAATTCCGTGGGTTGAGAGACTTGGTGAAGGCTTTTCAGAGGAAGCATATGAGCTGGTTATTGATTGAGTCCAGTTTTGCCCAGAGAAGTAAGAAAAAGAGTTTCTGAATAGAGGATAAAAGTTTGAAATAATTTATATAGCTTCTCTCCTGCTACATCCAATAAATCACTAGCTTATCTGGTTCTTCCTTTACAAATATATTTTTTTACATTTTCCCCCTTTCCTCGCCTTATTATTATTACTACCTCGTAGTTGTATACTATGTGTTACTATGAAATTTTTTATTTAACCGTTTTTCCTTCCTTTAAATACTCATAGATACCACTAACAGACTAACTTTTAAAAATTATCTCCTTTTACATGACAATGGAACCTTCAGAAGTTCTCTATTGCCTCTGAAGTATCAAGTTTAAACGTAAGGTCTTCCACAATCCAAGAGCTATACACCTAAAGGTTCCCCGAGACAACCAAGGCAACAGATGAAACAATACATGATCCAGTGTAGGCTTAAAACCATCAGCAAACCACCCCGCCAGTGTGGCTCAGTGGATTGAGCATCGTTCCATGCACGGAGAGGTCCCAGTTCCATTCCCAGTCAGGGCACAAGCCCAGGTTTCAAGCTCGATCCCCCGTAGGGGGCGTGCAGAAGGCAGCCAATTGATGTTTCTCACATCGATGTTTCTCTCTCGCTCGCTCGCTCGCTCTCTAAAAAAAAAAAAAAACCACCAGCAAACTTTTATTGACCATATACTGGTAGAAAAGGCCAGAGTCCCTGCAAGGCCCTGGGAAGACAGTTGTGAGTCATTCACAAATCTTTAGTTCACAGTACTAGAGACAGACATAAACACAGAAATCTAACTTTAGAAGAAGGTATCTGTCCTGTTAAGTTAGACTGTAAACATGCTTAGTGTTTGATGGAGAGTTAGGGAAAGGACTTAAGCTGGACTTGGATTAACTATACAAATAAATGCTTATTTGCTTATGTAGTTTGGTTGTCAACTCAAAGTTAGAATGGACACTGTTAGAGAGGTCTTGTTCAATTCAACATCTACTGAGCACAGTGTACTAAACAGAAACTATTTTACATGAAATAGAGTAGAAGGCACAACTTTTCTTTGCTCTTAAGCCAGCCCTTTCTCCAAATAGTACAATTAAGGCCTGCATTCAAAACAATAAATGAAGGACAGAATTTCGCTGCTAAACAGAAGGGCAGATGGAATTTAAATATGTACTTCAGAGCTTCTATCAAGCCATTACTGTATTAGTGTTCAGATACTTACCATACAGAAATATAGCACCAGAACACTCTACTTATGCCTCAGTCAGTCCTCCAAATGCAGTCAGAGTGATTTTTTTTAAAACGAATCTAAGCATGTTATCCCTTCATTAAATCTTCAATGGCACCCCATTTTTCTTAGGACAGACAAACTCTTTCACAGGTCTATAAAATCCTGTATAGCCTGATTCTTACCTATCTTTCCAGTTTGTTTCACTCAACCCCAACATCACTGGTCTTTTTGTTCTCATTTTCCCTGCTGTAGTTAACTCCTACTTACCATTCAGGTCTCAGCTCAGTTGTTCTTCACAGGTAATTACTAAACCACAGCAAAACCCCTATTACAGCACCCTGTCCTTCTTTGGAGCATATATAACAGTTTTAGTTTTAATCATGTAAGTTTAGTTTTAGTTTTATATTTACATGATTAATGTCTAACTCTACCATAGACTGTAAAGTCTATAAAGGCAGAGATTTGAGGTTAATAATTTCCACATAATGAAAACTATGTAAAATGTTATGTAGAATGTATATATTATTTTAAATAGTTCTAGCTAAGGGATAATTCCAGGAATAGCATTTATCCTCCCAGGCATTACTACTTTATTTATATTAAAATCCTCATCCGAGGATATTTTTTTTCTATTTATCTTCAGATAGAGTAGGAGGGAGGGGGAGAGAGAGAGAGAGAGGAACATTGATGTGAGAGAGACACATCGACTGGTTGCCTCCCACATGACCCTGACCAGGGCCTGGGACAAACCGCAACCGAGGTACGTGCCCTTGACCAGAATCAAACCCGCAACTCATTGGTCCACAGACCAACAGTCTAATCGATGAGCCAAACCGGCCAGGGCAGCATTACTACTTTAAAACCTATAAAACATCTATGTTTAAACAACAACCTAACCACTCTAAACCTTTGTTTATCTGTAAAATATGGATAACCTTAAAGATAAGCAATACATACTAAATGAAAAAACTATTAAGTTCTTAAAACAATGTAAGGCACATATAATTGGTGCCTATGCATAATAAGCTTTAGTCCTAATTAATTCATACTTATAAAGTATATTTCTCCAAGCATTTGATTTATGTAATAACAGAATAATTCTGATGTTCTTTTAAGCTGGTTAAAATGATTCTGAGAAGGATAAAAGTGATGAAAGAATTGTTACATCTTTTGTTACAATTTTTAAGGTGATTGTATCATTCTTATCAGTTTTCCCCTATTATTTACTATACAGTCGTCCCTCGCCACTTCGCACTTCGACTTTCGCGGCTTCACTCTATCATGGTTTTTTCAAATATAGTACTGTAACCCAGATTTCTCTGTAATTTTTAAGATACAAGCCATTAAAATATGTATTTAAAATATAGATACATAAAATTTACCTTAAAATGCATATTTTATTTCAGTAGCCAATGACCATCAATCAAACAAAGAAAAGAAAACTAATTTTATGAAGAAAGACAAATCTATGGAGTGGTTTACAGGAAGTGAAGAATGAGATGGCTCAACTAAACCAACTTGGAATCATTAACTACAATATGACAAACTGACTACAAGTGTCAAAAGGGACATTTAAGCAGTTACACATCTTTTAGCTTTTGTTATTTTTCAAAATTATATGTAAAAGTTACAATCACATTAAGAGCTAAAAATACCAATCTATGAAAGTAATGATTTGCAATATAAAGTTCTATTTTGATACTTTTCTGTCTTCAAATCAGTTGCTGTCATCTGAGGTACTCAGTTAAGTTGTGGTTTGAACTTCCTCAACTTGACAAGAAAAGCTAATTTAAGGGGAAAAAAAGTAAGGTCATTATAACAATTAGAAGAAAACACCATTTAATATGACCTGAAAACATTAACTCACCTGTGTGACCTGTTTGCCAGTGTATAGGTCTAGCAATATAGGGAAATGATCCATATGGAAAATCAGAATGTGATTCTTCTGTTGTAGAACAAAATAAATATTGTAAGCTATATAAAATATTTCATAATTTGTTCAAATATTTCAAAACTTTTAAAGTACAAATTAATGTCCCTTTACTGTAAGTTTTTCTTTCACATTGTTTTAGCATTTTGTTTTGGAGCTACTATGCCAGTTATCTTACAGAAAAACTCTATCAAGGATTATATGATAAACTTATATATGGGGTTTTATAATCAAATAGATAAACTCATATAATAAATCAAGGGATATATGAAAATTTGTTCATAGCCTAAATAATGTGTACATACAACAAGGGCCTAAATTTAGAGAATTCTAGCAGCATAAATAGCAAATATTAGTTATTTGCATAGCAAGCCCTATGAAATTCTTTTCCTTCAGTAATAATCATTGATCTAAATTTAAAAAATTCTTTAGTTTATATATAAAATATTTCAAAAGACAACCTCCTTGTCACAAGATATAAATAGTATAAGAAGCTAAGTTCTTCAAAGGTATCAGAGCTTTACATAAAAGACAAGCAAAGTCATTCTGTCCCTTACAGATTTTAATTTAACAGCATAAATACCACATCTAAATTGATTTAGATACAAAATATATATATATATCCCTGAGAAATATTTTTATAATTTGTTGGTCAATACACTCAGGAACCCATTCTCCATTTATTATTGTAAACACATGCATAAAATAAAATTGAAGCTCACCATAGTCATCCTCTTGAAACATCTCACCTTCAATTCTAATTTTCTTTTGAGAATGTAATTGTAAATCCATGTTGATTTTAGGTTCTGCTTTTTGAGCTAAAATTCCTTTTTTCTGTTTTGCAAGGCAAACCAACCAATCTCTGACAATGACTTCGCTTATCTTTTCACATGAGAGAGCAAGGTCACAGATGCGAATTCCATCTAAAAGTTCAATAACCTGTGTGATGCTTTCAGAAAAGTAAAATATGTTCTTTAAATTCTTGTACAACAACTTTATATTTAAATTTCCTATACCCCTTATCCAAATTTAAATGCTATTGTTAAATGAAGGGGGGGAAAGTAAAAATGCAAGTTAGGGCACATAATAAGCAACTTCACAGAATACTAAGCAAAAAATATAGAGAACATAATTTAACATTATTGTTCATATTATACTTTTAAAATGTTTCTTCTAAATTGCCAGAAGAAATATGCATCTTATATTGCCATTTATGTAATGGATGATTTAAACAGCAATATAAATGATTTGGGACATATGCTGTTTCCTAAGTTTTACGAGATGACGTACATATCTAACTCAGTTACAAAATGAACATGTGTTTAAAATCACATTAAAGTAATATTCACATTACTCACTTTGCTAGATATACAGCACATATACCACCCTGTTTAAGATTTGAGTATAAAACAGGCAAAGCAACTTGAGGATTCAACATATCCAAAGCTACCTGTGAAGGGAAAAGAGAATCAGACTGAGTTCTGTTTAAATAAAGCGTAGGTTTTCTTTTTCTATCATGGTAAAATGATCCACTTTTGGAAAGCACCCAGTTAAAGTATTTCATTTTTTAGAATATAGTAGTACTAACTGTCATTTTACTACTCCTCGAAAGATATATATCTATTATACAATTTGTCACAGTACTTAACCACATCAAAATTGTAATGGCATGTCTTGCACTGGTCAATACTGGTAATAAAGGAATCGTTCTTTAGCTATATTTTATACACATACATATACATACGTATAGGGTGGGGCAAAAGTAGGCTTACAGTTGTGAGTACATGAAAGTTTATTTTTGCCCTGGCCAGTTTGGTTCAGCGGTTAGAGCATCGGCCCGCAGACCAGAGAGTCCCGGGTTCGGTTCCCCCTAAAGGCACGTACCTTGGTTGCAGTTTGTCCCCGGCCCCAGTTGGGGTTGTGTGGGTGGCAACCAGTCAATGTGTCTCTCTCACATCGATGTTTCTCTGTCTCTCTTCCACTCTCTCTCCCTCCCGCTGTATCTGAAGATGAATGCAAAAATGTCCTCGGGTGAGGATTAAAAAAAAAAAAAGTTTATTCTTGTATTATTATTTATTATTGTATTATTTTCCATACAAACAACTGTAAACCTACTTTTGCCTCACCCTGTATATACAAAGTTTCAATGCTTTAGTTGAGCTTTTGTCAATAGAAATTCACGTTATCTCAAGTATGTTTTTTATATTCAAAAGTTCTGAATATTAATTTTAAGAGATTCTAAAATGTAAGAATCATGTCCCTTACTTGTTTTCCTTTTTTTTTTTTTTTTAAATAAGAGAAAGTTTATTTAGATAACAGCCCTGGCAGCTCAGTTAGAGCGTTGTTCAGATACACCAAGGTTGCAGTTGGATCCCGGTCAGGGCACATACAAGAATCAACCAACGAATGTATAAATAAGTGGAACAACAAATCAGTGTTTCTCTCTCTCTCTCTCGTAAATAAAAAAATAAATAAATAAATAAAAAGAAAGTTACAGAGGTAGTGGAAGTGCACTAGCTGGGCTGCCTAGGCTCAGGCAACAAGTTATGGAAGCAAAAGAAGGGCCCTTGGAGCTTAGGAGAGAGAAGGGCAAAGGGTAATGTGCTTGGGGGGGAAGAAGAGGGGGATGGGAAAGGCACAGGCTACTCCAGAGAGGGAGAGG
The DNA here is from genome assembly GCA_030848825.1 of Tadarida brasiliensis. Taxonomy (NCBI): domain Eukaryota; kingdom Metazoa; phylum Chordata; class Mammalia; order Chiroptera; family Molossidae; genus Tadarida; species Tadarida brasiliensis. Next base: position 61,100,337 of record CM061270.1, on the reverse strand, counting down.
CACCCTTATCTCTTTATTCTTTATTCAATTGCAGAATACAGGCCTGTACTCACAAAAGATGTGAAATGAATACAGTGAGTAAATAAAATTTTCCAAAAAAAAAAAATAAAAACTAAACAAATATGGTCAAAATAGAAAATAAAGTGACTATTATTAAAAGATAATTCCAGACAGCTAAGTAGTTGGCACATCAATATATTTACTAAATTAGAAGTTACTCTATTGATGGTGTTTTAATCCCCACCAGAGGATATTTTTTCTATTGATTTTTTTTAGAGAAAGTGGAAGGTAAGGAGGGAAGGGGAGAAACATCGATGTGAGACACATCTATTGGTTGCCTCCCACACATGCCCCGACTGGCTTGGGACCAAACCTGCAACCCTGGTACATGTCCTTGACCGTGAATCGAACCTGAGACCCTCTGGTGTGTGGGTTGATGCTCTAACCACTGACCCACACCAGTCAGGGCAAGGTTTTTTTTTTGGTTTTGCTTTTGAAACAGTATTAAGGAGTCAAGGAACATCATTATTAATTTATTCACCAACTATCTGAGCACCTTCCATGTGCCATGCATTTTGCTATGTGGTAAGGATATAACGGGAGATAACATACTATTTTATTTCATGGGAACTTATATTCTAATAAAGGGACAGACATTAAACAAATATCCAATAAATATGGAAGTCAGAGGGTAATGAGTGACATGAAGACCTATAGAATTATAAAGCAGAAAAAGAAGGACAGAGAGTGACAGGGCAGGGAAAGGAAGTGCTATTTTATACATAGCCTGGTCAGTGAAGAGACCTGAAGAAAATGATTAACCTTACCCTTGGTAATTTAAGGGGACAGTGTGCTCCAGGCGGAGAGACCAGCAAATACAAATGCTCTGAGGCTGTATGATACTTGGTGAGTCTGAGAAGGCCACTGTCGCTGCAGTGGAGACAAAATGGGGAAGATGGTAAGAGATGAATTCTTAAATGGTGGGAATGTGGTGGGAGTGGGAGAGGGGCAGATTAGGTAGAATCTTATGGGCTTTAACTTTATTCAGGAAGAGAAAAGCCATCAGAGAGCTTTAAAGAATGATATAATCTAACTTTTTAAAAAACCTTTTTCTCATGGTAAACATAACAAAACTTGCCATTATAAGTGCATAATTTAGTGGCATTGTGTACATTACGACTGACTTTTAAAAACTACATATAGAAAAGACTGGGAGAGGGCAAGGAAGGATAATGATGGCTTGCAACAGCAAATAGTATTGGATGTGATGAGAAGTAGTATAAATTTTGAAAAGGTAAAAGCCAAATAACATTGGCTGTGAGATGTGAGAGAAACACAGGGGTCAGAATGAATCCAATGTTTTTAGCCTAAACCACTGAAAGAATGGAGATGTCATTTACTCATGAGGAAAATGAAGACTATGGGAGGAGCAAGCTTGGGGAGAAATAATCACGAATTCAGGTTTAGACATGAGTTTAAGTTTTCTATTAAATATCCAAGTAAAGATCTTAATGACTGAATTAAAGGATCAACATGATGGACATAAGTAGCTTTCTTTGACTGTAGTTTTACTATATTGTTGACAAAGACCAAAAATCAGATAGCCAAGAAACCTGCCAACCTTCAATGCTCTATTCTCAGTTCATATTAACCATTCATCCAGTTACTCAAACCAGATACTTGGAGTCATTTTCTTCGTCTTGAATTCTCTTTGGAAAATTTGTGGGGTTTTATACTTCTGTTGGAATTAAAGTGATCCTGTCCCACAAATCTACCTCTTAAGTATTTCTCCAAGTCATCCACTGCTAATGCCTTAGTTCAAGACCTCATCATATCTTGTTGAGACATTACAATAGCTTTCTATGTAAACTCACAGCCTTCATTCTTCCACTAGAAGTATTCTAAATCAGGAATCTGAACATTCTACTCCCCTACTTAAAAACTCAGTAGTTTCCCATTATCTACAAGATAATGTCTATACTCCCCTAACTTGATATACATAACTTGATATAGTCTCTTATGACTGCATTTGCAGCTTCATCTCATTATACCCAATTCTACAGCCATGGTATTTCATGCTTCTGAGTCTTTCTAATAAGTGTTAATATAGCTATCTTCTAGATTGAAAACTCCTTTAAATGTATAATTTATTTCTGTCTTAGCATAATGCATGGCACACAGCAGGTCTTTAATAAATGCTTGTTGAATCAAGAAACAAAGTGGTTCAGTAATTCAGAGGAAGATGATAATCCTCCAATTAGATGATTAAGATACATTCCATGGAGGAGACAACCTTTAAGCTTTAAAGGAAAAGTAGAATTAAACAGGTGAGAAATGATGATGAAAATCATAGCTAATATTTATTTTAATGTTTACTATATATTAGGTACTGTTCTATGTACTTTATATGAATTATCTTATTTAATCATCAACAACTCTATGAAATAGATACTATTATAACTAATATTATTATTTCTGTTCAGTACATGAGGTGACTGAAGCATACAAAGATTAAGTAATTTACCCAAGGTCATATCGTCTATTATGGAACCTGAGGATGAACCAGGCAGAATGGACTCCAAAACTATTTCCCTCTACTCCCCCTGCTACTTTTCTCTCCTCAGAGATAATCATTGTTCTGAAGTGGTAATACTCCCAAATAATGTAATACTTTTACAACATATGTGTATAACTGTAAATAATACACGTGTTGTATAGTTAAAAACTTTATATATATGTGGCTATTCCATACATACTTTTATAATGCCTTTTTTTCCACTAAGCACCATGTCTTTGAGATTTATTGATGTAGATATAATACAGTTACTTTACTATGTTAAATAATATTATTGTTAGTATTCCATTGTGTCCATTCCTCTTCTGATGGTCAGGCTGTTTCCAAAATATGTTTAAAATATTTTATTAGCCATTTTCTCTTTTTCTGTTCCCTTTGTCTTTGTGGTTTAACACATTTTTTATTTATTTACCATCATTTTGGATGGCAGGAGTATAGGCAGGTTACATAAAGGGACAGAGAAGGAAGGTTGAGATCAGATTCTGAAAGACACCGTAAGTCTTTGAATGAAAAGTTCCTAATTGGTTTTTCAGCAGGAGAGCGAGAATACCAGAACTTCATGAACCTAGAGATGAAGAGAATGGATTGCAAGTGTGAAGGCCCAGGAGGTGAGGCAGCAACTAGACAAAGGGAGCAATCTCAGAATAATAGTAACCTGAAATCAAGTGATGGGAACATGAACAGAATTTATATTAATCTACACCTCTTAATTTTTGGTTAAGTGTTACCTTCAAGCAGTACTTTTACCAATTGACAATTAATAGACTTTCTCAATGAAAATTCTTCATGATCTAGCTTTAACTTAATATTAAATAGTTCTGTATGATGACTGGTTTGTTTATGAACACCAACTATAATTCTTTGCCCCTAATAGTATATAAGGTCTCCCCAGCAGCGGACAGCTGTCCTCCTTTTATATTCTCTCATACTGAGTACTCATCTGGCACTATTACTCAAGAGAGATTCAACTGAGTAAGAAGTATTCTTTCCTTTAGGTCAGGAATGGTTCAGCAGGTGACTACAAAGCTTCAACGATGTTAAAATCCTTTGTTGTGTTTCATGCTCATCAAGCAAAATTCTGATGGCTCAATAACCTCCCAGGTCTCTGTGACATTCCTATGGATGGCCAAGGTAAAACAATTCTTTTTCTTTTTTTTCTTATTAAACTATAATACACAAGCCAAACAAGGATGAGGAAAAAGAACTGTGGTCTTTGTGTCCAGGGAGCTGTGCCACTCAAATTATAGGCTGTAGATAAAGATTGAGTCCTGATAAAAATTGTTACTCTCCTCTTTGAACTTTACTTCATTACTCATCTAGGTTCCCGTATAAAGGTCCTAAAATAACCAAACCTTCCAGAAGCCAATTAAGAAAAGTGGAGAAGACTCCTTACCTAGACCTCAGTACATAGTGTCAGGCTATGAATTGATAATGGCATTATCAAGGATAAGGCAACTTAGAATTCTGAAATGTTGAAGCCAGCTAATACCTCCATGTCCCACATCTCCACCATCACTGCTCACAGACTAAAATGTCATCCTCTGCTCATCTTTCCTTTTATCTTCATACTACTCTGCTTCTCCCCTAACTCAACCTCCCACCACTTCCCTTTTTCACAAATTTCTCCACTCCACTTTCTGGAACTTTGTTCATGATAAATGCTACTATTCTCAACATCATTAACGAATACTCCTCTACATCCTGACTTTAATTGTCTAAAGATGCCTCTTGCCTATTCCCTCAAATGGAAGCTATTTATTCCCCCAATCTCACAGCATGAGGTCAAGTGCTGGGCTCAATATGCTCCCAATGCTGCTTCCAAATTATTATATATCTAAAAGATGCTGAGGTTAATGATGCTCAACTACCCCTTGGTCACTACCCATTTATTAACAACTTTGGCAAGTGATTTAGTAAGTCTCTCTGCTCTAAATCCCACCATGATATTGAAGGAAAATATTCCTCCCATGTCAGATATAGAAATGGGGTAAATAATGAAGGAAGACCCTCTCCCATATAAAAGAAGTATGCTCCTTGTTTTCTTCATACTCAGTATTAAGTAATATCCTAGGAACCACTTTTGAAAACTTACCGCATCAAATGTTAAAGATTTTATGTCTTCAGTTGCTCCTGAAATATCTTTATGAATAAAATCCACATTGTTTGGCCACTCTTCTACATGACTGATTTTCCATGAATCACGCCAGTGTTTGTAATTCTTCTTAGCCAGTTCATGGTGGTCTTTTCGTATTTCAAAACTTATGACTCGTCCTTGTGATCCAACTTAATTTAAAAAGATAATTTACGATATTTCATAGTATTAATCAGTTCATAAAATATAAATATTTATTGTGAAAAGGTATAATATGGATGTGAAAAAATAACAGAAATAGTTCAAGGTTACAAAAGTCTGTATCCCATCCCAAATAATCAATCTCCCTCTTCAGAGGTAACCATGTTACTAGTTATTTACCCTTCCCAAGATAGTTGGTACCTATATAAGTGTGCAAGTACCTCTTTCTCTTTGTTTTTAACACACATTGTGATGTATTGTGCCCTGTACCTTCCTTTTTACTTACCAGTGCCACTTCAGTGATTAACAATCTACCGCATTCTTCTGAACAGCTTTTATGTTCCATTGTATGACTATGCCATAGTTTATTTAAGCAATCACCTATCGATAAAAATTTAGTTTGTTTCTAGGTTTACGCTATTACAAACAATATTGCAACGCAAATTATTATGTCCAAGTTTTTGTACACGTGAGCCAATATATCTAGAGAATAAAGTCCTAAAAATGGAATTGCTGGCTCAAGGGGTATGTGAATTTTTTATTTTGAAAATTATTTCCAAATTGTCCTCCAAAAAAATGATACAAATTTATACTCTACCAACAATGTATTAGAGTGACTATTTCTCCATACTCTCTTTCAAACATTTTATCAGTGTCGATCTAAAAACGGAATATAGTTTATCACTATAGTTTTAATTCGTATTTTTTTGTTGTTGTGGATGAGGTTAGGCCTTTCACATATTTAAAAAATATTTGTAGTCTTGTGTGTACCTGAAGAATTTTCAAACTGTTTAGCATAGTAATACTGCTGTTTCATAGAAGACTACTGCATTTTAACAAGGCAATTAATTTTCCACCCACCTCTATCTGAGGTGATTTGCTATCATTTGGGAGGCTGTCCTAGATCAATAAGTCTGTAGCTTTAACTTAGTTCTGTATCATGGGTAATTTATTTATGAACACCAATAGTAATTCTTTACCTGTAATAGTGTATCAGCCCAGTAACTGACAGCCCTTCTCCTTCTATATTCTCTTATAATGAGAATTCATCTGGTACTATTATTAACAAAAACATGTACATATGTGCACCAAAAGACAAGTACAAGAATGTTCAGAGCAGCACTATTCATAATATTCATCTCAAATGCCTATCAAGAGTAGAATGGATAAATTGTGATTTATTTATAAAATGGAGTAACTATATAGCAACTAGAATGAAAGAACTACTGCTACATGCAATAGCTGAATCTCACGAACAGAATGTTAAATGAAAGTAGCCAGACTCAAAAGAGTATATACTGTGTGATTCCTTTTATATGAGGTTTAAAACAGGCAAAACTAATCACTGATGATAAAAGTCAGAATAGTGGTTACCTTTGGGGAGGATAAGGACTGAGAGAGAACATGGGGAGCTTCTGTGGTGCAGTAAAATTCCCTGCCTTGGTCTGGGTAATAACTACATGAGAGTGGCCACTATATAAAAATTCACTCAGATAGCCCGGCTGGTGTGGCTCAGTGGTTGAGCATCGAACCATGCACTCAGTGATGTTTCTCTTTCTCCCTCTAAAATTCAATAAAGAAAAAAAAAATTAAAAAATTCACTGAAATATATATACTTATGATCAGTGCACTTTTCTGTAGCTGTGTTATGCTCCAATAAAAAGTTTAGTTTTTTTTTTAAAGGTAGAAACATTAAAAAGCATGAAGGGAGCAAGAGAAAGAAAAGAAAACAGTTTAGAAAGAGTGACTGGAAAAACATACAAAATGGAAAGAAAATTTAGCTGGTTACATTTGGTTTCAAAGAGAGTTCTCTAGCTCTGGCTGGTGTGGCTCAGTTGGTCGAGTGTCATCCCATTCACTAAAAGGTCCCTGGTTCGATTCCCAGTCAGGGCACATGCCCAGGTTTTGGGCTTGATCCCCAGCAGGGGGCATGCAGGAGGCAGCCAATAGATGTCTCTCTCTCTCTCTCTCTCTCTCTCTCTCTCTCTCTCTCTCTCCCTTCCCCTCTCTCTAAAGTCAATAAAAACATACTTAAAAAATTAGGTTAAAAAATAGAGAATTCTCTATATCCCAAAGTTACATGAATATTTTCTGAAACATCTTTATCTATTTAACTTTCTGTTATTATGAACAGATTGAGTGTTTTCTTTTTTACTTAAATTCATCTCATTTATCCCAATCTCTTACCTGCTCTGGATAAAAATAAGCTCATTCCACCAGAGCCTGAGCCAGCTTCCAAAACAGTATCACCTGGGTGAATATTCATCATCAACAGCATCATATTTATATCCTATGATTTAAACACAGGAACCAATAAATATGTACTAAGCACCCACTCTTATCAAATACTATGATGTTGGATTTGGAAAAGAAAGAAGTAAAGAACTGAAAAAAAAAGGATTAAACTGTGGCCCTGCTTAGCAAGAGTTTATATTTTACTTGATGAAATAAGAGAGTCATGATTTAATTAGCAAATAAAGCAATATAACACTGAAATTACAGACAATAAGTAGGAGCTCAGAGAAAGGAGAACTCAGCAGATTGTCCTAGTTTAAAGACAGAGTGGGGAATTTAAGGAAACAATCACAAGGTAGAAACAGCTTTGAACAAAGTGGAGGTAAATACAATTTGCCCATCCCAGGAGGAGCGATAAGGAGAGACTTAAATACCAGGCTAAAGCATTTGAACTTGACCTGGTAAGTAACTGGGAAATGTCACTGAGGTACTATAAATGGCTTTTTATGAAAATCTGACAGGGGACTACAGAATGTACTAGAGAAAAATTAAGAGGCAGAAAGATAAGTTAAGAAATTATTACACAATCTCTGCATGAATGATAAAGTTGTTTAGAATTAGGATACCAGGAAGACAAGAGGACCTAGTTACCAAATGCTATAATTGAAGAATGGTTTTGTTAACAAGAATATCATGGATAATAGTAATAATAGCTGTTTATTGAAACTTTATAATATACAAACTGCTGTCATACATTATCTTGTTTGATCAGAATAACACTAAGAGAAAAGTATCAAAGATACTTTTCAAAATCAAAGAGGTTAAGTAATTTGTCGAAAGTCATACAGCCAGGAATTAAGTGGGCATGGAAAGAGTAGAATCAATAACTCCCAAAGACCATGTTGTTGACCATTAATTACACTATACCCAAATGTTACACACAAGAGAATTTTAAATGTTAGCATTTATTTCAACATTTCTCTAATACCAAACCTTTCAAAGTTACTAATAATCAGCATATCTGACAAATGTGTGTTTGCTATCTTTTCCTTCTCTGGGAAAAGCTGCTGTGAAATTTCTAAAAGAAGGGGGAGGGTTTTCAGCATCCTTCTGTCATATCACAACAAAACTGTGTTTTAAATATAGGTTTAGTTGCATAAGAAAATATTTAACAGGTATAGTTGTCTAATTAAAAGCCATAATGTCTTTTCTGAAGTGTTAGACTAAGGCTTGGACCAAATGATATACACATAATTTTTAAGATGTATTAGTCAAAAAGCTTCAATCATGAATGCTGAGTCTGTCAGACATACACATTCTCTCCTATGTGCCAAGCACATGGGGATAGAGATAGTAGGGAGCATAGATAACATCACATAGGAATGGGAGGCAGCTTGGGTAGTCATTTCAATGGAATACCCTAGAGAAGGCAGTTCTATTTTCTTGGATCTTTCATGAGACACAGAAACCTAATGCATATTATAAAATAAAGAAACCTGAGCACACTTTAGCTTTTGCTTCCTGCCATTCTGGTTACATAGTCTCAATGGGATGAATTTTCTAAGTTGTATTCCACTATATACATCTGGCAATTTCAGTCCAAAACTTGGGTGGGACATTAGCATTTATTAATTTCCTTGCCTCTTTCCAAAAGGGATTTGAAGCTACTGGGAGACTCTTCCAAAGTCATGAAATATCATTCTACTATTGAGTTTTCTACGCTTTTAAAAACTGTAGCCTTTTAAACAACCCTTTCAGTTTCAAACAATTTTTTTTCTCAACAGGAATTCCATATCTTTCCCGATACTCAATAATATAAATCTAATCCTCAGCCTAAAGTTTTAATAATTGGCCTTCACTTTATTTAGTCTTCATTAAGTGGCAACAATTTCTACTCCCCGAAAATTCTTATATAAGTGTTATAATCATGCAAATCAGCAGAAAATTTAATTTAAAAACTGGGGAAATGTTGCCATTTATATTTCTATTTCAAATCTAACAGTGCTTGATACTGACCAATGTGAAATGTTGACATTTCACAAGTATCTGTTAGGAAGTGTATTTAAAATTGTTCTCAGAGACCTACTTTTAATTTTAACATAAAACTAATGTTTTGTGCTTTCAAAAGTCAGTTGAGGTACTCCCTTAAAAAGTATTTCAAAATTGTAATGGTTGAAGTCAAATTTCCTGCAGCCACCACTTGAGATATAAAAAGAGAAGTTACCACTTAGCAAGACCAATATTTAAAGTCCTCCTTAGAATGGGACACTGTGACTTTTTATCTGTGACAAATGGAAAGGCAGAAATTGCACTAAAAAATTACCTTTATAACTTTATAAAATACAACTATTTTCTCACGTTTTGTCTAGTGGGGAGAAAAAAGATGTGGGAAAATAAGATGAAATTACAGAAGTCATTTTTTATGGCTAGGTTGGAACAGTCAAAAGAGAAGCAACACAGTAAAAAAATAAAAGAGTTTCCATTTAGAGCTTATGATACCCCACTAGCCTAAAGCGTCTCTGATGGCTTTCTTTTAAAACCCTAGGCAGCCCTGGCCAGTTTGGCTCAGCAGTTAGAGCGTCGGCCTGCGGTCTAGAGAAACCCGGGTTCGGTTCCCGCTAAGGGCATGTACTTCGGTTGCAGTTTGTCCCCGGCCCTGGTTGGTTGTGCGGGTGGCAGCCACTCGATGTGTCCCTTTCGCGTCGATGTTTCTCTCTCTCTCTCTCTTCCTCCCTCCCACTCTATCTGAACAAAAAATGAAAGAATGTCCTCTGCTGAGGATAAAACAAAACAAAACAAAAAAACCCTAGGCAAACCTTTTTTAAAATATAGATTGATTCCTACTTACAACCTTCCAATGATCGCCTAGTGTACACTGAATAAAATACTCTCATCTTTCCAAGTACATTTCATACCACCTTCTCCTTCACCCACCCACTCAGTCCTCAATAGGAACTCTGCAATCCTCTTCCCTTTGCACTTGGAGCACTTGGCTCCTAGATTTTTGCATGACTGGTTCTTCCTTAATTGGGTTTCTTATCAAATGTACCTCCTTGGAGACCTTCTCTAACCACCATAAATAAATTCTCTTCCCCCACGTCACACAGTACAATATCACCATTAATCTATTTGTCCTCATGACACTCAGCACTGTCTGAAATTATCTTATTCTTTTACTCGTTCTTTATCATCCCCTCTAGGATGTAAGATCTGTGTTAAGAGCAAGGACTGTGGCTCACCACTCTACCTCCCTGAAGAAGTGCCCTGAATACAAAAGGTAGGCAATTATTTGCTGAATTAATAGTGAATGATTCCTCATCTGGGAATAGGAGAAGTTGTTACAATTACAAAAGAATATTCTACTCAAGGACTGTGACAATAATTAAGGGTTGAAATAAACCACTAGCAATGGATGATTACTATAAGATTCTAACAAGGAACTAGGTATTTAATTTATTCATAAATTATATTCCTTTTATGTCTAGTGTTTAATTGTAGCTGTTTTAATACAAAACTTTTTTTCTAAAGGGAAAGCATAGTAATATATCCATTGTAGATAACATATATCTCTAGTAACATGCCTTATTAAATTAAATATGATTAAAATATCACCATAATGGTACTAAAAAATTATCCCCAAAAGAGTTCAACATGCTGAATGCTGAACCTACAAAGTACTTATGTGCCTAGTCCACATCACTCTACATAGTAAGTCGATATTCTCTTCACTTTACAGATCAGAGAATGGAGACTTCAAATTAAAATTAAAACCTGGCTGTTTCCTCCTAAAATTAGCGAAAAAGCCAAATCCACTGATTTTTTATTTTTAAAGGCTGAGAACAAAAACCCGAACCGTCTGAGATGTGCTTTAAGAAGGTGAATCAGGTCTGTAGTACTGCATGTTTTGCTTTCTGGAACCACTATGCACCTAACTTCGATCGCGTTACCTTTGGATAAGTTATGGCAGGGCCTCTTTTCATCAGTAATACATAGTCTTCCAATTCCGGCCTCTTCAGCATAAAGTGCTTACCAGAGGAACTCCTTAGTATCTGGCCAGGGAATTTCCCCACGATATCGCTGAACGGGATTGCCCCCCAGCTACTATTTAAATATCCGATGTTGCTCAACTTAAATAATTTTTTAAATTGTGTTTCTCTCTTCCCAGTCTCAGCTAAAATCAGCTCCCCAGTCCGAAAGGGCTCCTCTCTGGAAGTTGACGAGGAAGAAGAGACGTGAAGTTCTTCGACCAGGGCTGGCAGTGAGGGAGCCCCGGATCCCCGGTGTGCGGGATCAGACTGGGCCAGGTCACAGCTCGAGTCCTCGCGCTCTCGAGGCGTCGGCAGTCTGAGGCTTTCCAGAGACGAAAGACATCTGGTCCCAATGCCCGGGACACTCGGGAGAGATGGAGGCGACTCTGCGCCGGGGCCTTTCCTCGGTGTCGCCTTGTGCTCTCTCTGTCCATCTCGCGTGTCTCTTTGCGAGGACTCGTAACACAGTGACCGAGCTCTCTCGAAGGGCTCTTGTCCAAGGCCGTACAGGAATGGACAGGTCGCGATCCCCGGCCGCCTCCTGAGGCGCCACAGCTGTAGCACTAATGGACCTCGGCGGCCGGCTGACAGCATGCTGACTCGCGCCGTCGCTGTCGCAAGCAAGTGACGTAAGCTGGGGAAGCCCCGCCTCTCGCTGCCCGACGCACGGACGCAGCCGCCTGGGAGCTCGGGAGCTCCACCCGGAAAAGAGCTCAGTGACAGTGACTGCGCCTGCGTCCATAGCGGGGAGGGAAGTACAGCCCGCGGCGCGGAGCCGCGAAGTCCTCGCTGAGGAACCAGCCCAGGAGCGTGTCGCAAGCCGGGGACTCATCTGTGAAATGTGGACAGACTAAAAAGTGACCGTTGACTAGTCTCCACCAGCCTCGCCTGAGGACAGGAGCATTGAGAGACACAAAGCCTGCGAAAGCGCTGTGTAAACTGAAGTCCTATGCAGGGTTAGCTCTGTAGTAATGAGGAACACGAACGTCTGTCCTTAGGTCACCTCCAACATGTATAAGTAAAACCGGCCCCGATTTGCGTTTGATAGAGGGCGGTTGGACGGGCACCCGCTGACCACGACGTTTCGCCCAGGCCCACCGAGTCCTTTTAGACTGCGCTCTGACCGGGCGCCCGCATGCTCGCCCCAGGTCCGGGGATCATGGTGGCCGTATTCACTTTGTGGTTATTTAACCGAATTGCTTTTAATAATTAAGTTGTGACGTTTAGTGAACTGTTTTACCCTACCCCAAAACTAGAAGCATTTCAACAGGGTAAAAGGCCATTGCTAAAACGGGTGGCAGGGTAGAGGGATGTTAAAGGCTTAATTTCATCCTTCCAAAATTCATGTGTTGAAATGTAACCCTCTGTACCTCAGAATATGACAGTATTTGGAGATAGGGTTTTTAAAGAGGTACTTAAGTTAAAATGAGGTCATTAGAACAGGCGTTAATCCAGTATGACTGTCATCCTTATAAAAAGACAGTGGGACACAGGCAGAAGACCACCGTCTAGGAGCCAAGGAGAGAGTCTCAGAAGAAGCCAGACCTGCCCACACCTCGATGTTTCCAGAACTGTGAGAAATTTTTATTGTTTAACACCCCCCCACCCCGCCCAAAGAGCAATAACTGTATTTTCTGAATCTCTTTAATTGGATCTCTTTAAAAATAATTTATTCCCAGGTTTTGGAACCTTCCCAAAAATTAAATAAAAAATAAGTTTATTTACTCCAAAAAATAAAACAAGGAAAAGATTATCTTTGGAGTCCAAAGGTTCATTTAACATTAAATAAAATTAACCTATTTGCTTAATATTAATTCAATTGGCAACAATTTTACCGAAGGTCTGGCAATACCAGGCACATTAGATATTTATTTCATTTAAGTTTACAATAACCCTGTGTTAGTGGTAAGTTTTCCCATTTTACGCATAAGAAAACTGACCCAAGGAGGTTCAGTGATTTGGGCAACATCCCATAACTGACAAGTAGCATGGCAGGGTTTCCTGTCTAGGTCATTCACATTCAGCAATCCATGCTCTTTGTACTGTAATACCCCTTCTGAAAGACCAGTCAACAGTACAATTGGATTCAGAGTTAAAGTCAAAATATGTTCAGAGGGCTGTGATTTCAGTTTAAATTTGATGGAATAGGTCTTTTTACTTTTGAAGACTTAAATTAATACTTTTCTGATCTGTGCTTTCTAAAACATCAGCTACTGTAAACTATGTCATCAGGATTTCTCTCTTTTAATCCTAAAAATGAAAAAAGAGCCCCACTGGTGTGGCTCAGTGGATTGAGCATCGTCCTATGAACTGCAAGGTCCCGGTTCAATTCCCATTCAATTCCCGGTCACATGCCTGGGCTGCAGGCTAGATCCCCAGTAGGAGACATGCAGGAGGCAGCTGATTGATGTTTCTCTTTCACATTGATGTTTCTCTCTCTCTCTCCCTAAAAAAAAAAAAAAAGAAAGAAAAAAAAAATCAATAAAAATATTTAAAAAACCAAAAACTGCTTTCCCCTTCTACCCCACATACATGTTTCACTTTTGATTTTGATTTGTTTTTTTTTTTAAGGAAAGTTCTTATGACCAATCTTTTTATTATCATTGCCAAGTATGGGCCTGAGTGGGAACCTTCTGAATCCTAAGTCTTGTTTTTATCATTCCTACTTTATTATCTCTTAAATACTATTAAATGATATGACTTGTTTCAGAAGGAGTAGGAATTGGAAACAGGAAGGTATATTGGAAAAATATGGGAAATAAATGTACATGTCTTTGATTTATAAACTTTACAGTAAATGACATTCCTTTCCTTCTATTGTTTGAATAACAGACACAGAGTTGTAAATATTTTGTCTTACATCTAATGAAATACATTAACACATTTTTAAAAAATTTTGTAAGAGTTTATTTGAGCCAAACTGATGATGTATGCTGGGAGTAAGATCTTAGATGCTCCCTAGAGTAACAGTTTTGCAGCTTCTTTTATGCATTTGAAATTAAGGAGGGAGAAGTAAGGAAGATTACATGGAGGTGGAAGAAAGTAAGGCAGGGATTGGATTACAGGATAGTTACCAAGATTATGTGCTCTCTTGAGAGTGGTTATGGCTTATTTCAAAGATGTGTTAACCACATTGACACATTTTGAAAAATATTCATTATTTAAAAAAATTTTTTTTTCTTTATTGATTTTAGAGAGAGAGGAAGGTAGAGAGAGAGAGAGAGAGATAGAAACATCGATGAGAAAGAACATCGATTGGCCGTCTCCTGCATGCCCTCCACTGGGTATTAGGCCCACAACCTGGGCATATGCCTTGACCAGGAATCGAACCGGCGACCTCCTGGTGCATGGGTCAATGCTCAATCATTGAGCCACACTGGCCGGGTGAAAAATATTCATTATTTATTTATGATCTTTTAGGGCATTGAAGCTATCAGAAAATACACTATGTGTGCCTTTCTATTCCTGCCTATGCTTTTCCTTTCCTTCTCTGTCTTCCCTATGAAACTGTCAACCTGCACTCTAAAACTATTCTCTGGAAATATGAGTCATCATCAACTCATCTGTTTACATTATGATATAAATCCAGAAAGACACTATCATCTAGTGGCATTTAGTCAAGCAACTACTTTAAAGACTGAAAAGTTGTCAAGGGATACTATGGCTGATGGCTAACATTTTCAAATCTCTAGTCAACTAGTTCTAGTTCCACAAATGTTCTCCCATAGTTCTTTGCACATGTTTCTTCCCTCTGTTTTGTGTAACTAACTTTTCTGTGCCCTTCAAGTATCAACCTCACATTACCACTAGAATGGTGGCTTACAACAAAAGACTGAGAGAAGTGCCTCTCTGTGCTCCTGGTGTGTCCTGTCTTTAGACCTATGTCATACTGTATGGAAGTCACTATTTCCCACTTCCCAGGTTAGAGGATAAGATTGTTGAGAGGGCTGTGTCTTGTTCATCATTATTCTAGTGCTTGTCATAATGTGTGGGACACAGTATGCCCTCGATAAATATTTTTTGAATAAAGAAATGAAGAAAATAGGAAATGAGAAAAACAGCAGCCTGATACCTGGGTTCCTATACTAAATAATTCAGTGTGTAAATATGGTCCAGTTTTATTTAATAGCTGTATATTTTGTTCTGTATCTATACAGGTATTTAGCTTTTATTAGAACTGTTGAGATTCACAGATTTGTTCTTACTGACTTTTAGTGAAATATAAAGTATCTAGGTCTAAGACAGTACCTGCTTTTTTATTGCTTTTTAATTTTTCCCCCAGTAGCTGCTGAACTTGAATCTAGATCTTGTAGAATTCTCTAGGATTTACCATTTTGTTACTAGAAATTGCAAATCTAAATCCAGAGATTTAAAAGAAATTTTTAGAGAGAGAGGAAGGGAGAGAGAGAGAGAAACATCAGTGTGAGAGAGAAACATCAATTGGCTGCCTCCTGCACGCTCCCTAATGGGGATTGAGCCCGCAACCTGGGCATGTGCCCTGACCAGGAATTGAACTGAGACCTCTCAGTCCATGGGATGATGCTCAATCCACTGAGCCACACCGGCCAGGTATAAGTCTAGAGAATTTTTAATTTCTTAAATATGTGTACAGGTTTAAAAAAATTTTTGCATGATATTTAGAATTGGAGGATCTTACTTATTTATCATATCCACCACCACTCACTAAAAACCTGTTATTTGTTGCTGAATTAGAGGATACTATGCAGGATAATCCAGAACCAGTTTGCTAGCACATTATGAGCCATAATTTTAAAATGCCAAGAACTGGTCAATCCTCCTTGGGAAACCTCTCCTGGAGAAAATCCTAGGTCCCCTTTCCTCCTCCTCAAGGTCCTTCTTTTGGAGAATGAACTGAGTCTTACCTCCATCCCTACCACCCTACTGCTGGTCAGGGTCCAGTGCTAGTCTCATCTTGAGAGAACTGTCACACTGCACCCTTCCTTTCTGCCCCCCAACTCTTTCTCAAGTACCATGAACTAACCCTGCAGAATTCAACCACCATTCCTTTGATTTTTAGTTATTTGTGAAGCCTTTAAGCTTTGCGTTTAAGTTCTCTGTCTTTGTTTATGAATGCATATGAAATAATTAAAATTCTCTAAAACTTAAAACCTTGGGCATAGCCATACATCTATTCATTCATCATTCACTAATTCATTTACTTTGCATAATTGGGTCCCAGTCCTGCATATCTCACCTCCAGAAGACTCCCCTGAACACCCAAAACAAATACTGTTCTAATCTTTCTTCTATGCATTGCTTGTTATTTAGTTGTTATACAACTGTAGTCATACTCTAAATTTTTTCTCACATTGACCCTTTGTATAATAGATTATGAGTGATCATAGAGTAAAACCTTAGCAAGACCAGGTACAAGTGTCACTTATGTGAGCTTTCATACTGTAAGAAATCCTCCTTAATTAAATGACTCGTTTGTGTTCTGAAAAATTTAAGCAATATGGTAAAGTTGTATGTTAGTTAAGATACAGTGTGGCTGTGACGACTGAGATGGCACTCTGAAGTGTCAGGTATTCCTGGGTGTAGTCTCCATCCCAAAGTTTACCTTAGAGTTTGATATGGCTGCTCAGGTTCCAGCTGTTACATCCCAGTTTCAGTCAGTGAGAAGGAAGAAGAGGGTAGAAGGTCATTCCCTCTTTCCTTAAAAATACTTCTCTAAAAATGCACATATCACTTCTGCTTACATTTCATTGACTAGGACTTAATCACATGGACAGATCTAGCTGCAAGGGAAGCTGAGAAATTTAGTTTAAAAAAAATGTGTTTTTTATTGATTTTTTAGAGAGAGAGGAAGGGAGAGAGAGAGAGAGAGAGAGAGAGAGAGAGGAAGGGAGAGAGAGAGAGAGGAAGGGAGAGAGAGAGAGAGAAATCAATGTGAGAGAGAAACATTGATTGGATCAGCTGCCTCCTGCATGCCCCCTACTGGAGATCGAGCCCGAAACCCGGGCATGTGCCCTGACCGGAAATGGAACCAGGACCTCTCAGTCCACACCGGCTGGGCAGAAATTTAGTTTTTATTACAGCTGAACATAGTTCTAACTAAAAGTCTGAAATTCTATCAATATTGAGGAAGGGGGAAATGGATTTGGAGGCAATTAGCATTTTCTCTCACAGGTGCATGCTGGCTAATTTAGGCAATCCCCATTTAATAAATGTGTCCCTAAACTTGTAAATAGGATATTTTCAATCTGCTGTAAATAGTTGTTGTGTTCCCAGATCTACTCAAAAGCCTATTGAGGGGTAAAGTAGCTGGAGCAGTGTTCACTATTGAAAAGACAATGGAAAACTATAAACAGGCCACTTGTATCTTTTAAACAAATTAAAAATAAAATTTATAATTTAAACTGTCTGTTAGACACCATCTCTGGTTGACCTACTAGTACCTCAAACTCAGCATGATCCAGACTCAGCATGATCCATACTGTTTTCACCTTTCTCCCTTCTGCTATTCCAGTTCCCTGGAAACCTGGCCCTCTTCTATTCCCTGTATCGGTTAAAAATCACACGATGTTCTATTATTTCTAGGTTACAAAGTTCCAAGGCATCTGTGACTTTGCTCTCTGTGAAGCTGTCTTCTGACACAGATGCACACTCACAACCTCTGATCAGTGGTGAAGTCCTGTGATTTTCCTTTCCATTTCTATTAGCCACCACCATAGGCATAGTTATTGCAGTAGTAGACCATTTCAATCATCACCACATTTGACTGCCTGCATCGGAAGCCTCCCTACTCCTATCCTACATTCCTTCAATTATTCAGTAACCATGTGTTGAGTATATGCTGTGTGTTCTGCCTTGAGCTAGGCTGAGGATATGGAGTTTTAATGTAATTAAAGTTATAAATCCATAACCTTCCTCCCTATAATATTTATTATATAATTTATCTTTTTAAATACAGGATTATATATGTAAAGTTCAATAAAAGACAGTATCAATATGTTTCTTTTATGGCCTTTATTATTATTACTTGCTTCATTTCATGATTGTTACTAGAAATACTTTTGTCATATCAAGAAGGGGATTGTTTTTAAAAAAGTGATCCACTCTGGGTGTTAAGTGTGGTAGGTGTGCCACTGGAATGATTGACTCTGAAACAGATTATTTTATTATTTTAAGTGAAATGATAGAAATCACCAAAACAGACACTTAGACATGGATTGCTTGAGGGGATGCTGTTTGAAGTTGGAGATCAAGGGAGACTTGTCGGTAACTTTTATGTAAATATAATTTCAAAAGTTGCACAAGGGTCTCCTATATCCATCGTCCAGATTCACAAACTGTTTACATGTTTAACCTTTGCTTTTTCATTCTTTTTCTCTCCCTTTTTGTCTCTCCCATATACACAATACACACACGCACGCACGCGCGCATGCACGCACACACCCTCTCATTTTAAGGATATTTTTTGTATTGGCCCATAGTCATATGGCCTCACATTGTTGCAAAGAAGGCTGGAAAATGTAGTTTTTATTCTAGAAAGTCGTCTGTCCAGGTAAAGAAGTACTCCAAGACACCCTGAGGTTAGAGAGCAGGAGATGAGGAGATCCAGGAGAAGACTCAGAAGAGCAACCAGAGAAGTAAGAGGAAGCCAGGAGGTGTGATGTCATGGGAGAGAAGCATGCTAATGATAAGTTAAATAAGATGACTTAGGATAGACAAGTATATATAGCAGTGTGGAGGTTACTGGTGGCCTTGATAAGAGTTTCGGTGTAGTGGTGGGTGGGAATGAAAGCTCCAGTGGAGGAGAGAAATTGAGAAAATTAGATTACCGCCTGGCCAGTGTGGCTCAGTGATTGAGCATCAACCCATGCACCAAGAGGTCGCTGGTTCGATTCCCGGTCAGGGCACATTCCCAGGTTGTGGGCTTGATCCCCAGTGGGGGGTATGCAGGAGGCAGCCAATTGATGTTCTCTCTCATCGATGTTTCTATATCTCCCTCTCCCTTACTTTCTCTCTAAAATCAATACAGAAAGAAAATTAGATTACCTTTTGTGAGTTTTGTTTTAAAGGAAAGAAAAGAGCCCTGGCCAGTTTTGCTCAGTGGTTAGAGCGTCGGCCCACGGACCAAAGAGTCCCGGTTTTGATTCCGGCCAAGGGCATGTACCTCGGTTGTGGTTCATCCCCGGCCCCGGTTGGGGTCGTGCGGGTGGCAACCAATTGATGTGTCTCACTCACATTGATGTTTCTCTCTCTCTCTCTTCCTCCCTCCCACTCTATCTGAATATAAATGTAAAAATATCCTCGGGTGAGGATTCAAAAAAAAAGAAAGGAAAGATTAGGACAGTAACTGGAGGTGGGTATAGTCAAGGAAATTTTATTTTTTAAGAAGAGTATGTTTAAATGTTGATGAGAAGGATTAAACTGAAAAGTAAAAATTGACACTGGTAGAGAGAGGAAAGACACTGTGGAATAATATGCTTGAATGGGCAAGAGAGGATGGGATCTAGAACTTACGTGAAGGGGTGGCCTTTGCCAGGAGCATAGACAAGTTATTTTTAGTACCAGCAGAGATGGAGCAGAGGTGGGTAGAGTCTGTGACTGGGAGCTTGTAGAAGTTCTCTGTTATTGCTTCTGTTTTCTCAGGAAATAGGAAGCAAAGTCTTCCACTGAGAGTGAGGATGGAGGAGGTTTGAGGTAATAGGAGAATATATGAATTAATGTCTAGGAGAGTGAATGGACTAGGGAACAATTGGTAAGCTGGCAGCGTTGACTTCCCGCATGAAGTTTGTGACCATGAATTTAGAGTGGATAAGAGTCATAATAGAGTGGCTATGACTTTTCTGCAGTCACTTTTGGCTGCTTTGGGGTAGAACGTTAGATTTTACCAGGCTTGCAATTTTACTAAGGAAGGGCTATGATGTGGGAAAGAGGTAAGGAAGTTGAGGGCTGTAATGATGGAGTTGAAGATAAATTAAGAGGGAAGAGCAGCCGTCAGGGAGGAGGGATAAGGGCTGGTGAAAAGATTGTAGAGTCAATGAATTGAAGGTCCATGGGGTAGAAAGAGTGCTGGAGACTGGGTACTAAAGAGAGCAAGATGGAAAGATAGGAGATGGTAGTTAGAGCGGCATGTGGGAATTGAGATTGTGTGTGTGTGGTGCAGTTATTGTGATGATAAGGTCTGGGACATGACCATGGGAGTGAGTGACTGGTGTAGGGTAGAGGCCAAGATCATTGAAAGGGAGGAGGTGAAGGCATGATATGTTTGGGTATTGGAAGGTCATCTGTGTGAACCCTTACAATCTCATTGGGTCAGGTTGCCTGTGACCACACATGACTTTGGGTTAGAAATCCAGCTTCTCTTCCACTACCCAACTCTATACCTCAGTTTCCTTATTGGAAAAATGGAGATATTGATAGTTTCTACATCCTAGGGCTGTTGTGAGGACTAAATGAATTCATACACATAAGCATTTAGAACTGCACCTGACATGTGGTAAGTGCACAATAAGCTTTTGTTTTTATTTGCATATTTATGACTAACAAATCTATAACTCTAGTTCAGAACTTTCTTCATACAGACTCATATCTGCTCTTTTATAACAAAAATCCTTGAAATAGTTGTATATGCTTTTCTGCACTTTCTCACCTTTCCTTTTCTCTACCTTCTACAAGATTTCCCCCTATCTCTACTAAAAGTACTTTTGAAAAGTCACCAATGACCTTGATCTTGCTCAGACCACTGGTTAAGTCTGTCTTTATCTTTAATAGCATTTGACATGGCTTTGATCATGTCTTGCTTCTGAAATCTTTATGAAAATTTGTTTCTAGGGCATCTCATTCTCCTGGGTTTTAATCTTTCCTCACTGTTATCCCTTCTTTTTTAAAAAAATCCTCACCCGAGGATATTTTTCCATTAACTCGAGATAGAGTGGGAGAGAGGGGGTGGGGGGTGGGAGAGAGACATTGATTGGTTGCCTCCCGCACGACCCTGACCAGGACCAGGGACCGGACCGCAACTGAGGTACGTGCCCTTGACCGGAATCAAACCCGGTTGACACACTAACCGCTGAGCCAGACAGGCCAGGGCTGTTACCTATTCTTAATCTCCTTTGCTGGATCCTCTTTTTCTTCCTGACCTCTAAAGATTGACACAGTTTGGGGCTGTTTCCTTCTCTGTCTATACTTAGACTCAATATGATTTGAAATTTTACAATAGCATCTGTATGCTAATGCATCCAAAATTTATATCTCTAACAGTGATTTTCTCATATGTCCAGTTTCCTACTGAACAACTCTATTTGGATGTCTAATAGGCATATTGTACTTAACTGTCCAAAACAGAACTCTTGATTTCCACTCCACCCAAACTTGTTTTCCCAATTCAGTTAATGGTATCACTGTTCACTATTTGCTCAGGACTTCGAGTCATCCTTTACTCATGCCTTTTTCTCACCCTGCACAATCAATCCATTTAGCAAGTCCTGTTGGCCATAACTTCAAATTATACTTTCTTACTACCTTTTCTGCTTTCATGTGAATCTGACCCATCATCATCCTATCCTGTCTGTTTGCTTTCATTCTTGTCCCTCTAAAGTCTATCCAAAGTCTAGGAGGCCATTTAAAAACGTAGATCAGTTTATGTCATCTCAAATAATCTAAAATGTAAATCTTACAAGGGCACTTCCTGGCTGTAAAAGCTTTAGTCTCCCCTTAGCTGTGAGGATGGTGTTTTTTTACTTTCCTGCTAGGCAATAAACTCTGTGTAGACTGAACAGTACTTGACATTTCTTGAATCAGAATATGTAGATTTGGTGAAATATTATGGAAACATTAACATGTTTCTATTTAATGTGGTAACATAGGATAAATCTTGATGAAATGAGGGAATAGGCGCTCCCACCATTACTTTTACACTCTTATGATTAAAAAATTGTTATTATGTATATACATGATTATAAACTGGAAGTAGATAGGCAAAAATGGAAACCATTGTTACAATCGTGCAGTTATAAGTGAATATTTCTTTAAACATTTGTTCAATCATGTTATTAAAAAGAAAACAGCTTTGCCCTGACTGGTGGCTCAATTAGTTGGAGCATCATCCCTGTACACCAAAAAAAAAGTGGCAGGTTCAATTCCCAGTCAGGGCACATACCCAGGTTGTGGGTTCGATCCCCAGGCAAGGCACATATGGGAGGCATCCTGTTGATAGTTCTCTCTCACATCAATGTTTCTCTCTCTCTCTCTCCCCCTTCCTCTCTCTCTAAAATCAATAAACATATCCTCGGTGGGGATTAAAAAAAAAAACCAAACAGCTTTCCACACTACTCATACGGCCTTGTTCTCAGTTCCCACATAACTGAAAGGGAAACTTTCACAATGTCCAGAGACCTTGATGTCCTGCAAATGAAGGAGGAGGATGTCTTTAAATTCCATGCAGCAGGAACCCACTTAGGTGGCACCAACCTTGACTTCCAAATGGAACAGTACATCTACAAAAGGAAGAGAGATGGCATCTATATCATAAATCTTAAGAGAACCTGGGAGAAGCTTCTGCTGGCAGCTCATGCCATTGTTGCCACTGAAAACCCTGCTGATGCCAGTGTCACATTGTCCAGGAATATTGGCCCAAGAGCTGTGCTGAAGTTTGTAGCTGCCACTGGAGCCACTCCTAATTGCCAGCTGCTTTACTCCTGGAAACTTCACCAACCAGACCCAGGCAGCCTTCTGGGAGCCAAGAATTCTGGTGATTACTGATCCCAGGGCTGACCACCAGCCTCTTATAGAGACTTCTTATGTTAACTTGCCTACTATTGCTCTGTGTAATAGACTTTCCTCTGCACTATGTGGACATTGCCAGCCCTTGCAACAAGGGGGCTCACTCAGTGGGTCTTATGTGGTGGATGCAACAAGGGGGCTCACTCAGTGGGTCTAATGTGGTGGATGCAACAAGGGGGCTCACTCAGTGGGTCTTATGTGGTGGATGCAACAAGGGGGCTCACTCAGTGGGTCTAATGTGGTGGATGCAACAAGGGGGCTCACTCAGTGGGTCTAATGTGGTGGATGCAACAAGGGGGCTCACTCAGTGGGTCTAATGTGGTGGATGCAACAAGGGGGCTCACTCAGTGGGTCTAATGTGGTGGATGCAACAAGGGGGCTCATTCAGTGGGTCTAATGTGGTGGATGCTGGCCTGGGAAGTTCTGTGCATGGGTAGCACCATCTCCCATGAACACCCATGGGAGGTCATGCCTGATCTCTATTTCTACAGAGAGCCTTAAGAGATTGAAAAGGAAGGGGAGGAATTAAGGGTGAAAGGACTGCTTCAGCTCCTGAGTTCACTGCAGCTCAACCTGAGGTTGAAGACTGGTCTGAAGGCCTGCAGGTGCCCTCTGTGCCTATTCAAAAGTTTCCTACTGAAGGCTGCAGCGCTCAGCCTGCCACTGAAGACTGGTCTGCAGCCCCTACTGCTCAGGCCACTGAATGGGTAGGAAAACCATTGAGTGCTCTTAAGCTGTTCTAACATAAACTTTTAAATAGAATGGAAATAAGGTTGATGGAAAATAGTTTCAAAAACAAAAAACAAACAAAAAACAACCCAAACCTTTTCTTTCTTTCTTTTTTTTTTTTAAAGGAATGGGCCCTGCCCTGCAATGCATAGTTAAGTTACTCCTCCGGTCCTCTCTCTCTAGTACAAATCAGCACTGGGCCCAGCGGGCCACTGTCCACAGGTTGGACCCGCCCAACGTTCTTTTGCGTCGGGAAGAGCCACTCCTTGGGCTCTCTGTACTCCCTCCGCCCCACTTCCTCCCTCCAGGCCCCGCCCCGCGCCGGTGCGCCTGCGCACGAGCGAACACGTGGCTGCCGCGGAGCCAGAGCAGCAATGGCGGCGGGTGGCGGCGGAGTTGCCGACTCCCTGTCTTCCGCGGGGGTCCCCTGCGCCTTCTCCCCGCAGAGTCAGGCCTACTTCGCTTTGGCGTCTGCCGACGGTCACCTGAGAGTGTGGGAGACAGCCAGCAACCGGCTGCACCAAGAGTACGTGCCTTCCGCGCACCTCAGCGGTACCTGCACCTGCCTGGCCTGGGCGCCAGCGCGATTGCAGGCCAAGGTAAAGCGAGCGGGATGGCGGGGGTAGGGCGCCCGCCGGGGCTCAGCCTCGGCGTCCCCCGGCCCGACGGCGCGTGGCCGGGCATCCCGCGTGGCCCTCGGAGGCCCGGGGCGAGGAGGCACTGAGTACGGCGGCGGCGCGGAGTGGGCCCACGTCGCCAGTCTCGTGCGCGGGTTGTCCGGAGGGCAGCGACTGAGTGCTCGGCCCGATCCGACGGGCAGTGGACCGGAGCTCTGTCAGCGGGCTCCATGCGGTCTTCGCTCCTCGCCCCGCTGTCGCCCGGAGCGCCATGCTCGCCGAGGCTCCGGCCCCCCGGGGCTGTCGGGCCTCGCTTAACAGAAGGCGATCTTCTGAGCATGGCTTTTGACAGAGTCCCACTTCGGGGCTACACTACTCTTCTCTGACCCACTCCCTATCCTCTCATGGGATTTGTCCTGGGCGGTTGGAATCAACAAGTCTATTTCCTTGCTTCCGTACACCCCCCACCCTTGGGTGCCGGCTCACCACGTGTTGTCTTCCACGTCCAAGACGTGGGACTCTCACTCTTGACTGTCCCAGGCTCGTTTCCATTTTCAGCCGTTTGAAACTTACTGCTTTTTTATTTTTAACATCAGCTCGACTTCCTTTTATATACCCCATTTCCCCCAAGTCTGAAGTCTGCTTTAGGATATGCAGGTGAAGTGAAGTAGTTTAGCTGAAATACGAGTTCAGGTGAAGTTTGTCTTAGATGGGACACTGCCGAGTTTGGGAAGGCTTTGCATTGTTAGGGATCCATCTCAGGTAAGATGCCCTCTTGAGTCACTACATCTGCTCTAACTCACACTCACGTGGGAACTGCAGCTAAGCTATGTTGTCTACGTCTGAATCTAAGTTTGGCTTCGTAGTCGTTTGCCTCTAGTTTCCCATTTGTAAAATGGAGATAATAGTACCTACCTCAGAGAGTGATTGTGAAGGTTCACACATTTAATAATGGGTAAAGCATTTAGAATAGTTCTTGGTGTGTAAGTGCTACAAGTTTTGTTGTTATTAGTATCATATTTGTATGGTTAGTCCTGCAAAGTGAACGCTAACTTTTTGCCTTGTTTGGGAAGAAGAAACCGAGGCTCTGGAAAATTAAGCAACTTGCAAAAAGCCAAAAACTGAACCTGGACTAGGTAGTTAGAGCTCAGGTAGTTAGAGCTCAGTTCTCCATTATCTGCAGCAAATAGTTAGTATCAGGCTGGCAAAAGTTTTTTGCCCATTCTGGTTTTCTGTTGACATACCAATCACATTGTATGCCTCAGGAATAAAACAGTTATCTAGTCTTAAATTTCCTGTTAAAAGTCATTGTTTTGAATTAAATATAACACTCTGATACAATAGAAAAATACCTGGATTTGGTTTCATAACCAGGACTCCAACTCAAACTTGGTTTTTGTCACATTGAGCAAGTCACTTTAATTTT
The DNA here is from genome assembly GCA_030848825.1 of Tadarida brasiliensis. Lineage (NCBI taxonomy): Eukaryota > Metazoa > Chordata > Mammalia > Chiroptera > Molossidae > Tadarida > Tadarida brasiliensis. Next base: position 61,074,680 of record CM061270.1, on the reverse strand, counting down.
GGGGGCCTCATTGAAAACTGTGAATTGGGTTACATTAAAATGATTTTATAGGTTTCATATCCTTATGCCTATATTCTCTCATTTTAGCCACACAACTCTATGAAGTGCCCTGAAGTTACTACATTTTTTAAAAACTAACAATCAGATCTAGGAAAGTTTAAATGACTTCACCAAAGCCTTAATAACCAGTAAAGTAATTGTGGCCACTAGAGTTTAGATACTATGACTGATGTAGATTGGCCTGGCATGTAGTGAGTGCTGTCTGTTTCAGTAATTGGCATTTCACCACCCAGGGACAAAGTTTGGTGATGTTATAAATGGTGAAAAAATGAGTTGGTGCTGTTTTTCTTGGGTAACAGGAGTTAAAGCAGTTCATCAGTGTGTGAATTATTAGACTGCTGCTGCTTGTTCTCAGTCACAGAATGATTGTAATACTTTGCATTTATGCCACAATAGTATCTAAGGGGTTTTTGTACATATTATATAGTTGAGCATCTCCATTTGGTTGATGGAGCCTGGGAATAGAGGACCTCTAATGATGACAAGAAAAGTAAGGGAGACAGATTGATGGACTGGACAGATGCTGTTTTGAGTTCCTCTGGTTTAGGTGTGTAAACTGAGGCTGGGATGTTATACCATATAGCAAAACCACCTAGGAACTGACTTGCTATTTCATCGCGCGCACACACACTCTCCCCCTACCCCCCCACCCCCAAAATCTCAAACTTTTCTCCTTTTCCTTTCCTAAGTGCCCTGGAGAAATAGACCTTGTCTACTATTGGCTACCATAGTAAATGTCTTTATGCTGCTTTGCTGTCACTGCAAAGCACACTTACTTAGTGCTTTTTGAATGAAGCACCTGGCATTTCAGACGTTGGGCGGGGCAAGCATAGTAGTATTAAGGATACTTCTGGGAAATACCTGAGCTGAGCATCCCCACTTCTATCCCGTAGAGATGTAGCACAATCCAGTTGTGTTTCTGTACAATTCTCTGTCTTAAGGTCTCTCCAGTATTTAAACTTCAAAAGAAGGTAAAATTTGCAGATTAGATCCCATTGACAGAAATAGACATTCCTATGAATTAGAATTTAATTGTTTTTGATATAAATTCTGTATGTAGTTATATATAAAATGGACACATTTTTGTTTATTGTTGTCCACGAAACATTTGCCAGAGTAAGTGATTAAAGGCCAGGAAACGAATTGCAGAATGAAACTTGAAACTTTGACATAATTTTCAGTGTCTAGAGGTTGACATAATTTTCAGTGTCTAGAGGTCAGTATTTTTCAAAAATAGGTTTTGATCCATTAGTGGATTGTGAAATAGATTTAGTTGGTTGTGATGGCATAAGATAATATCAGAATGTATTTTGCATGGTAAAGGGTAAGTTTTTTAGTGAAACTTTTTTCAGTTATATATACACATGTTCTTATGAGTTTGCACTGGCTCTCCATGTAAACTCTTCTTACTGTGGAAATCGCAGTATAAAAAGTCATTGCTTAATTGATCAAATTCTGACTTCGCATTACTTGGATGTGCTTTTTTCTCTCTGTCTTCACCACCTCTGTACTATGCCTCTCTCTTATAAATTATGCACATGTACCATTCAATCTCTTAGCCTTCTTATTGCCTTCTGGATTAAATTCTGATATGCTGCCTTCAGACTGATATTGGTAAATTGCTTAGCTCAGTTGCACCTTCATATTGAGAAAGGCTCTAGTCTAAAAAATCATATCCTTTTGGTCTTGACTCCTGGTACTTTCAGGTACTCAGATTTTCCAATCACAAACACATATATGACCTAAAATTTTAGCCTCCCCTTTCCATTACTTCATACATTTACATGTACAATTTATGTGCACATGACATTGTGCCTACGCATTTTAGAGGAAACAACAGTATGATTAAAATAAAGACGGTTCAAATATACTGCTTCTGTAGTGCAAAGCAGAGTATAACTTGTGCCTTAAAAGAGGTTTTTGTGGAGAAACGATATTTGAAGTAGACCTTGAAGCATGGATAGACTTTATTTTTAAACCAAATGAACATTAAGGTGAGTGGGAAAAGGCCCATCCAAGTGCAGGGAAAAGCAAAGGCAAAATGGGAAAGTTTATTTATGATTAGGGAGTGTAATGTAAGGATGGAATTGAAAATAAGGCTGGGAAAGGTGAGTTGGAGGCAAATTGTGGGTGCTTTTGAATGCTGAAGAGTTGTCTACGTTGATTTACTCTTCTCTGGGGAGTCATCTGAGTTTTTGATCACAGAAATAACAGGTTCAGATAGAAAGTGACAACAAAGGTCTGTCATAATCTGTAAGCAGCAGCGACACTGAACTCTTGGTTTCAGAAATATTAAGTAATGGAGTGGTACTTTAAATATTAGAGTTCACTAAAATACACATTGGTTATTTAAACTACCTAGTTGGTGTGTTACATGTTTGGACATGTTCATCCTGCTGAATGGGAAGTTATTTTTTAAAAGATCATCCAACTCTGAGAAAACATACATGAGTCAGTAAATTTTTGAGATTAATTAATTGAATCTCTATTTAGGTTTAGATCAGTAATCCTCAAAATTGGACATAGATTCTGTGGATGCTTCTCCCACTTGTTCATTCTGCTTGCTTCTCCCAAAAACAGATTTTGCTGATAGAAAACCAGGGCTTTGAATATGTTAATGTTTAATTTCTAAAATTTCTTTGCTTTTAAATACAAATGCAACTCTGCAGAAAAACACTGTACATATTTGGACCAGCCTGTGTTTTACATGTCAGAAACCTCAGTGTAGATAATTCTGATTTGATTTGGGAAAACCAAAAGCAGAAGAAATAATTTCTAGAATCTTCCAGAGTTTCCTGATGAGTGAGTAATAGTTTGGTATCCTTTCCCCCTTGCCCTTGCCTGAAATAGGTGTTTTGTTCATAACCTTATGCAGAAATCACATTTGCTTTCTGGGATCATTCAGAGGTGGCTTCAGAAATTCATTTAATTGAAGCTGGGATCTAGGACAAGCCTTGTGCTAAAGTTTCAATGCTTCAAGCAAATTAAATGTTACTCTTGAGATTATCCGATTGTTTTGTACTTTGGCTTTTAATTGTAACTTCTCTTTTGGGTTTATGAATGTAGATACATTTTTCAGGACTTGCAAAATGTGCATTATTTTCTCTCTGTGTAGAACATTACCCTCTTGCCCGGTTGGTGTGGCTCAGTGGTTGAGTGTTGACCCATCCACCAAGAGGTCACCGGTTCCATTCCCGGTCAGGGCATATGTCCAGGTTGTGGGCCAAATCCCTGGTGGGGAGCGTGCAGCAGGCGGCCAGTCGATGTTCTCTCTCATTGATGTTTCTGTCTCCCTCTCCCTTCCTCTCTCGCTCAAATCAATAAAGAAAAAAAAAAAAAAGAACATAACCCTCTTTTTTATTTTCATTTTTTGTTCAGATAGAGTGGGAGGAAGAGAGAGAGAGAGAGAGAAACATCGACGTGAAAGGGACCCATAGAGTGGCTGCCACCCGCACGACCCAACCAGGGCCGGGGACAAACTGCAACCGAGGTACGTGCCCCTAGCAGGAACCAAACCCCGGTCTCTCTGGACCGCAGGTCGACGCTCCAACCGCTGAGCCAAACCAGCCAGGACTATCCTCTTTTTAGTTGAATCTTTTTATTGTTGTTGATTGACAAGTGTGTCCAATGAACCAAGTCGTTCAAATGTACCATCTCCATAACATAATGTAAAGAAAAAAATGGAAAATGCTTTATAAATCTACTCCTTGATATTCTTTATGCACTGGTAACATAGTTTTCGTTGGTGGGTTTTGGGTTGTGCAGATTTTTATGTATCCTGGACTGCTCTTTTGTGCTGCAGAGCAAAGATCTTGCACTACTGAGAAACTGTTCCCTTTGCTATGGTATTGATCTGTTTTACACTAAAAGAATGGATTTCTCAGACCTTCCTTATGCTAAAATATAGGCTGGCGAGCTTTAATGTAAAAAAAATTATAAACATGGAAGATAAGTTCTGAAATTATAATTTTTCAGCATTATAAACTGATCTAGTACTCTGAAGTTGGGATCACTGATTGTCTTTTGATGGACAGACAAGAGCTGTTATTATCATATTTTTAATTTTTTTTTAAATCCTCATCCGAGGATATTTTTCCATTTATTTTCAGACAGAGTGGCAGTGAGGGAAGTGGGGGGTGGGGGAGAGAAGAGACACATTGATTGGGATTGGTTGCCTCCCTCAGGAGAACCGCAACTGAGGTATGTGCCCTTGACTGAAATCGAACCGTTGGCTCTTTGGTCTGTGGGCCGCTCCAACCTCTGAGCCAAACTGGCCAGGGCTCATTTTTTAAATCAAGTTTTGTCTCATTTGACACTAGATTTAAACTTGTACTTCTTTAGTCATTGAAATCACAAGACAACATGGGACACATGGAACTTTTTAAAAATTTTATTTCATAAATATTTTTCTTTATTGATTTTAGAGAGAGAAGAAGGCAGAGGGAGAGAGAGAAACATTGATTGGCCGCCTCCTGCACGCCCCACACTGGGGATCAAGCCTGAAATCCGGGCATGTTCCCTGATTGGGAATTGAACCAGCGGCCTCTTGGTGCATAGGTGGACACTCAGCCACTGAGCCACAGTGGCTGGACCAACATGGGACTTTCAGACTAGCACTTAACCAGACATTGGAGCAACTTCTCTGGTGTGTAGAGCTCTGTGCTGCTTTATTAGTTACACTGATTTATTTTCACTCAGTTGGAAGGAAATGCATTGTGTAAATATAAAAACATTTGTTTCTCTTTTCCTAAAAACAAAGCTAGAATGTGAAATAAAAGATGAGGGGGAAAAGGGGAATTGTTGGCTGCTTAGGTGTGGATCTGTCATCTCTTTGCTTAGGAGTGGAGCGTTGGACCTGTTAACAGCCCTGGCCGGTTTGGCTCAGCGGTTGGAGTGTCGGCCTGCGGACCAGAGAGTCCCGGGTTTGGTTCCTGCTAGGGGCACGTACAAAAAAAAAAGAGAATACCAAGAGCATACCAAGTTGTCCTATTTGACAGATTCTTTCCAGAGAGGTAGGAGATAGGGGGACAAGAATTATGAGCTGCTTCTATAGGAGTGATTTTTTTTTTTTCCCCTAAGTAGTGAGAAAGTGGGAATCCTACCCCCCCCTTTTTTAAGTAATTAGTGTCCTGTAGTAGTAATCATGTTTCATTTGTGAGTTATTGGGCATTTGCATTTATGTATTAATGATGTTTCAGTGTTTGAAATACAAAATAAACATTTTTTTTCTTTTATTTTTAGGAAAGTCCCCAGAGGAAAAAAAGGAAATCAGAACCTATAGAAACGAGTAACCAGATTGACTTGTTGGCTCTTGGTACAGCAGTTGGTAGTATTTTATTATACAGTACAGTAAAAGGAGAATTACACAGTAAATTAGTAGTAAGTATGTATCTATGTATATAAGAGATGTGACGGGGGAAACTGGTATATTACAGATTTATTAAATAAAAATAAAACTATCCAGGATATGCTGTGGGATCTGCACTATGGGGGCATTTTTCTGCCCCTTCCATATTTAAAATTCTGAACAATAATATTTGATAATAGCTATGACAGTTAACATAGTTATTATTATAGATGAGAATAAGAAAAATTGTTGACTAGATTGAAAATAAAGGGTAAAAAGAATTGTAAGTATCACAGTTAACAACTGTAGGAAGGAGCCCACCATCTCTAGGGTAGAGGACAAAGGACATAGTGGGGACTCTTGGGGAGCAGGTGTTGCTCTCCATGCTGCTGTCTCTTGAGCAGGAGTTGGCTCCATGGGCCTGGGATCCAGAACTCTGAGGAGGGGGCTCCAGCTGACTGCTGGTAGGTGATAAAACTGGTTCTCCAAGTGCTGGAAAAATTGCATTCAGCCACTGCTAAAAAGATGGCCACTGCTAGGGTAAAGGAGCAGTGGGGTGATGCAAACTGGGAGACAGGAAGGAATAAGTCCTTGTTCCTCCAACCTTGTCTCCCTTAGCACCCCTTATTGATGGAGCCTACTGGCCATCCAGCTGGCGAAGCAGAAATGTGGTTTGCAGAATCTCAGCCCCAGCATTGCAGAGCAGAGAAGTGAGGGTTTGGCTCTGTGAGACAGTAACTTAACTGGAATAATTTGTTTCAGACAATTTATATTGCAGTATTTTTTAGTGCTCACTATGTATAGGAATGCCTTCTATAAATATGAATAAAACAATGTTTTCTCTTTTTTATTTCTTTGGTAGTCCTCACCTGAGGATATTTTTTCCATTGATTTTTTTTTTTTTGGTTTGTTTTTTTTCCTTAGAGTAGAAGCTAGGGAGGGAGGGGAGAAGAGAGAGAGAGAAACCTTGATGTAAGAGAGAGACATCAATTGGTTGCCTCTGCACACACCCGGACCAGGGTCGGGAATTGAACCTACGACCCTTCAGTGCATGGGCTGATGCTCTAACCACTTAACTACATCAGCCAGGGCCAGTGTTTTCTCTTTTAAGTAACATCTACCTGTAGATAATTTGGAACTACATAATGTTGAAAAGGGGAAAATTTTATACCTAAATCTATTACCAAAAGTCCCTCTATTTAATAGATTATGTATTTCTTTGCTTTATGCATATATTTAAAAAGTACATTTGGGTTCTGTTTGTTCATCTGTTTTGTTTCCTGATATTTTCCATTACATTACAACATAAGCAATTTTCATTTTTGTCAAGAACTAGTTATAAACATTTTTAATGACTGCCTAAAATACCATTAAGTTGGATAGTCTCTCGGTGATTTAACTTACTGACCATTTAGGTGGTTTCCAATTTTTATTTGGTGGTTGTTATAAATTTTCTTTTTCTTTCATGGATTCCCAGATTATTAACCTGCAATAAATGAATCAAAAGGTTTTGAGTGTTAAGGCGTTTTGTACATAGTATAAAAATACTTTCTGGAAGAGTTTTCCTAATTTGTACTTATATCAGTAATGGAAGGATGGTACCAATAACGTTATTGTCACCATTGAATAGTCCCAGTAAAACAGCAATAACACTAACAAAAAACCAACTAATTTGATAGGTGAAATTTTTTATCTGATTTTTAATCTTGTGCCTCTGAGTGAGTGAGCATCTTGCTATGCTGAGAATGTTTAAAGTATCATTAATATGATCTGATCTAAAAACAAGGAAACATGTAGTGTTTGCCTGAAAAAAATAGTGATTTCTTTATTGAGATAATGATGGCACTTTTTAAAAAGGATTTTCAATGGTAATTTTGATTGGGCGCGCTGTTTACCTTAAATGTTGACTTGAAACTCTTTAGGATTTGACTTTACTAGTTCACTCAAGTGTCACAAACTTGTTGCCACTGTATATGAAGTATGTACTATGCTTTGTGCTGGCATTCCTGTTCACAGCAAGTGGTATTTAGGATTAAGATGCTTTAACTTGGCATGTAGAAGTATGTTTTTCCAGCAGAGAAGGGAAAGTTAACATTTGATGAAGTTATAGCTGATTTATCTCATTTTTGATGTTGGAGGAAATGGATTGATGTAGGTTTTTTTAATTTAGGTTAAAGCCTAACATTTTAGTTAACTGTTTAGTGATAATGTCGGGGTGCATATTATCATATTAGATGAGTTTTTTTTTTCTTTAATCTTTTTAATCTACAGAGTGGCGGACATGACAACAAAGTTAATTGTATACAGTGGCATCAAGACAATGGCTGTTTGTATAGTTGTTCAGATGATAAACATATTGTGGAATGGAATACAAAGACTTGCAAAGTAAAGTGGTGAGTGACATTGATGGTTCTGTGGTATTGGAGGATTGACTTAGTTACTGTTTGGAAATGCATTAGAATTTGACAAATCAAGACTATTCTTTTTCCTCCCTCCCCTCAAGACTGTATTCTTGCTATAGGTAAAATTTGATATGGGACATAGTGGGGAATGTTGACACTAATAATCCTATATAATCTTCTCAAGGAACTTTTAATCAAATCATGCATGCAAGACTTTAATACATAAAAGTTAAATAATGGTACAAGAGATGCCATCAGGTAACATGGGTTACTGGTCACATGAGTAGGGTAGTGTTGGGAAGACTTGGTGAAAGAGAAGGGATTTCTTTTGGGCTTTCTAGGATAGGTAAGATTTGGATAGAAGAGGGTGGGGGAATCCTTTCGAGGATGGGGAAAGGAAGGTGGGGAGATGGCAAGGGCTAGGAGAAAGGAAAGTGAAAGATTTACTTAGAACTGAGTAGAGTAATGCAGAGGAGAGGCATACTAGGAGATTATGTTAGTAGAGGATATGGGCCACAGTATCTTAAGAGTCTGGCCTTAAGTGTCAGGTAAAAATCACAGACAACTATCTGGTAAGCAGGAGAGAGCCAGTGAAGGGCAAAGTCTTGGAAATAAAGACACCATAATAATGCTTTGGGGGAAAGTAATCTGTCATCGATGTCTAGGAGCTAGTTCAAAGGACTTACTGTTCATTTGCTTAGTTTTGTATATACCTATCATTTCATTCTCATTTCTATAGTAGTGTAATTCTCAGTTATTCTTAGACATACCAGTTTTATTATTTCTTGGAGGCTTTCCTCCAGTTACATTTATTTCTTGGAGGATTTCTGCCTTCTTCCAGGGTCTGCTGAACAAGCATTTGTCTTGGGATTTCCTTTCTCCATCATCTTAAAAATTCTCTTGTCAGATGTAGCCTCTCTTTCCTAAATTCCATTTCTCATTGTTGGTTTGCTCCTTCCTTTTGGTGAAGCACACAAATTGATAACTTCCTGAGAAAGGGTGCATGGATGGTAAATTTATTGAAATTTTGCTTGTCCACAAGAGTCTTTATTCTAGCCTCACAATTAATGCATAATTTGAGGATATGTAATTTTAGGTTGGAAATAATTTTTCCTCAGGATTTTAAAGCATTGATTCATTGGTTTTATAGCTTTCTTTCTTTTAAAAAAAAAGTTTTTATTGATTTTTTTTAAGAGAGAGAAGAAGGGAGAGAGAAACATCCATCTGCTGCCTCCTGCATGTCCCCTACTGGGGATTGAGCCCTCAACCTGGGCATGTGCCCTGACTAGGAATTGAACAGGGACCTCTCAGTCCATGGGATGATGCTCAATCCACTGAGCCACACTGGCGCGCTGCAGTTTTACAGCTTTCAGTGCTAATTATCCTTAGTATCCTAAAATATCCTGAGATTTTTTTTTTAATCATTGAATTCTATTGGCATTTGAGGGACCATTTATTTAGCCTGGAAATTTGTGTTCTTCGTTTTTCTTGTACTATGTTCTTCCCCTCTGTATTTTTTAATCTCTCTCTAGTACTCACTGTTGTTTATATGTTGCATCTCTTGGAGTAATCCTTTAAGTTTTGTACTTTTTTCTCTTATTTTCCCCCTTTTGTCTTTTTCTTCTGTTAGTGGGAATTTTTTCAATTTTCTCTTCCAAATCGTCTGTTGAATTTTTAAATTTCTCTTATCATATTTTTAACTTACAGGAACTATTTTTGTTCTCTGAATATTTTTTGTTGCATCATGTTCCTTTTATGCATATAATATATTCTAACTCTGAAGATAGTAGTTGTAGGATTTAAAGTTTTCGTTTGTTCCTTACATTAGCTTCCTCACATTAGCTTCCTCTTGAGGACGTGTTTTGAGTTTTGCTTCATTTTGGTCTCTGTCTTTAATGTTAAAGGCATCTTCAAATGAGTGCATGTCTTTGGCTGGCTGTTGCTGTTGAAAGTGAAACTTTAAAAATCTGATTGGAAGGACTGTGTGTTGTGTTGTGTGGCTTCTTTCGTAGAGTGATTGGGAGGCCTTCAGATGTCAGTATGTGTGGGTCATACCTCTGGAACCAATCACACTTCCTAGAGTGGAGTCTTCTGATGTAGTGCTTTTTAAACTCTACTATGCATATACAGTACTTGTACATTCAGATCTGATTTAGTAGGTCTAGGTTGGGGCTTGTAATTCTAACAAATGCTCAGGTGATGCTGATGTAGGAGGGTTACACTTTGATGGGGGGGGTGGGGGTGGTGGTATTAGCTCCGTGCTGGCATTTTCAGTGCTGAATGGGGATGATCATGTCTGTCTTTTTATATATGTATCAGTTCAGTGAATAGATGCTGAGTAATGAATGTAAGTGAGTGTCGAAGCTGTGGGAATTGGTGACTGTCAAAAATGTTAGGAACCGATGGTAAAAAGAAAAGTTCTCACGCTGCATTTCCTTATTATTGCTGCATTTCCTTATTAGCGAGGTTGAGTGTTTTCATGTTTATGGACAATTTGTATTCTGTGAATTGCCTGTTTATATCCTTTGTCTGTTTTATTTTGAGTTCTTTTTCTTGAACTCAAACAGCTCTTTCTTGAATATAAGGAGCTATTCTAAGTATTAATCTTCTGTCTGTAGTATATATCTTGATATTTTCTCCTAGCCTTTTATTTTATCACTTATTTTGTGGTGTAGATGTTTTATTTAATAAATCAGGTCATTTTTTTCCTTTATGATTTCTGGTTTGTAATTGCTTTGGAAAGCCTTTTCAAACCCCAGGATTATAAAACTGTTCTATATATACATTTTAATACATATTTTTAATCAGTAAGTTTTATGTGTGTGTAGTATAAAGTATGACTCTTTAAGTTTTTTTCAAATAATTTCACATATTCCAATGTAATTGATAGAGCAATACATTTTCTTCTACTTTAGACTTAACCTCTTTTGGTAATAAGTTTGCTGCTGTTATTTCTTGATTTATAAGTTAATAGCTAAGCTCCCTGTTGCTTATGACAGCATTAATGTGTGCAAAAACTGCAAAGACTCATGCTACTAGTTATATTTGAGGTATTTAAAGAGGGATCATCTGCACCTAATTTATTTTACCCTTTCAGATGGGGCTCATCTGTGTGGATTTGGGATGAAATAACCTTTTTGGACTATAGTTTGAAATCATTTGTATTCTTAGGTGAATTAAAAGCCAGCCCTGCAGAGCATGTAGGAACCATGGTGGGGATAGGATGGACTTGGCAGAGGTCCAGCCAGCCATGGTAATTTCCTGGGCATTGTACACAACTACCCATTTTACATTCTTATAACTCTTAACCATTTCCTGGTACCTCTTAAGAACCTGTCCCGTTGGGGGGCTTTACCTTAGTAATATATTTGAGGTTAGATTCCTGACACAAGCATTTAGGGAATGTAATTTGGCCTAGAAACTTAGGTGGTATTTTTAATGTCTTGTTTTTTGTTATGTTTTAGCTCTGAATAAAGTTTTCTCCCTATTGAGATATTTTTGTTTCTCTTCACAATACAGCAAATGGAAAGGTGACAATAGCAGCGTCACTTCCCTGTGTATCAGCCCAGATGGAAAGATGTTGCTTTCAGCTGGTCGAACAATCAAACTATGGGTTTTGGAGACCAAAGAAGTCTGCAGAGTGAGTGAATCAAATTAGTTGTAAGCATAATAGTCATCTAGAGCAAGTATGGAGAAGTACAGAGGTTATATGCCATAGTATATTGTTTTAAGAATACAGATTCTTTATTTTCAAGCATATCAAATAGTAGAATTAATAGACAAAAGTTAGCCTCTAAATCTGGTTTGTTAATGTTAAATATTAAATAGGTTATACATGCCTACCTCACATGCATTGGGAAAATGAATAGAACAAATAAGTGGAATTTGAATTAAAAATCTTTTACTCTGTGCAGTGATTTTGATTTCTAGCTTGCATCCAACATTTGGTCCAGTTATAGTATTTGACTGTGGTGGAGATTAGTATTAGCTTTGAGTATGCTCAGGGGTTACTATTAGTTCTAGAGGGTTTGGTGCTGTGATGATGCCTTAAAATTGTGGTTTCGACTCACTGAGAGTAAAATGAAGACCTACAATTCCTTGGCTGTGTCTGAGCACCCTGTCACCCCTTTAGACATTGATAGAATTAAGTGAATTTTTAACTAAAAAATGGAAGAAATACAGATTGTAGAGTACTGTCACGGGAATTAAAAGGAGCATCTTAATTTTCATTATTTTCAGATGGTCTTTTTAAGAAATGAGAAGACTATAGCACAAATAACCTTAGTTGCTTAGAATTAAATTTGTTATGTTTAGTCTGGAGCTGTGATCTCAGATGTATGAGATATATCTTATGATACATATGGGCTCTTAACTTTTTTTTACTGTTTTGTATCCATCCTCTCCTAAATGTGATATAAATTTTTTTAGCACTTCACAGGACATGCAACGCCGGTTTCATCACTTATGTTCACTACCATCAGACCTCCTAATGAGAGCCAACCCTTTGATGGAATTACAGGTCTTTATTTTTTATCTGGAGCAGTACATGACCGGTTACTTAATGTCTGGTATGTAATCTTTTGGATTTTGGAGGTAACTTTTCCTTGAAAGAATTTGTCAGCTTATATGGTTAATATAAGTGATGAATGTGATACTTGCTTTATTGTAGTTAATGTTAGATGTATATTGACTTGTAATGAAAAATTGAGCCTGCCTTAAACAGATCTGTGTCAGAAAAATTTAAGACCGCTGCATAATAGAACTTCTTTGCTGTTTAGAGGTGTGGTTGGCTGAATATTTTGGTGACTGGGCAATTTAAAAATAACCTTCTAAAAATTTTTCAGGAAAATCTCTGATTTTGTTGAGACAGATGACTACTGGGCTAGTACAGTAACATCTATTTACTGACAGTTTACTGAAGACATTAAATTCCTTGGCTATGTTTTTGAAACTACTTTTTAAAGTAAAAATTAATTTTGTATTAAAGGGCTATCAAAAAGTTTTTAAATTTAAGAAATATAAGAAATTTTTTGGATTTTATGACATCATCTGATGAAGTTAATTTTTTTTTTTTTTAAGCCAGCTGTTCATGGACAAAATAAGTAGACATTTAAAAAATAGAAGGCCCTGGCCGGTTTGGCTCAGCGGTTGGAGCATCGGCCTGCAGACCAGAGAGTCCTGGGTTCGGTTCCCGCTAAGGGCACGTACCTCGGTTGCAGTTTGTCCCAGGCCCCAACCTTGGGGTCGTGTGGGTGGCAGCCAGTCGATGTGTCTCTCTCACATTGACATTTCTCTCTCTCTTCCTCCCTCTCTCCCTCCTGCTCTATCTGAAGATAACTGAAAAAATGTCCTCCGTGTGAGGATTAAAAAAAAAAAAAATAGAAGTAGTTTTTCATCCTAGTAATCAATTACTTGTGTTCTCTTGACCATATAAAGTTACTATGAATAAGCTGTAGTTTCTCATTATGTTTCTCAGTCAGATTACATTGGTTTTCTATTCTGTGTCTGATACTTGAGGAGTGCCTATTGGAATTATTTCTTTTAGTTCTAGAGGGTTTAATACTTAACATAAGAAATTAGTAATGCCAAAAAGCTAAAATCTGCCACCAAAGTCTTCTGACACTACTCAGGTGCTTCAATCTTAAATGCTTTACCTCTTTGGCTTCCTAGACCTAGGGGGGTCTCTGACTGTAAAATTTCTTTTGTAAAAGAAAAGGTGATTTCTGTTGTATCAAGATCCTGGGGGCTTCCAGGTAACAGGAATAAATGTAATAAACAAACCCATATTGAAAGGCTGCTCAGTAAGGCCATCAATGAAAACTTTGTGTTTTGTTAGATCAGGCAAGCCTAAAGTTACCTGATAATTACCATTGAAAGACTCATTTCTATAAGGAAATAATATTTGAAGGCTTTTTGCTGTTGAATGAAGATTTAAAAAACCTGTTTATATTATATAAAGAGATAGTACTATCTCCTGTTGATGGGCTAAGATAGCAGTTTCTTCTGTATATAGTGGTCTGTTGGCAATAATTTCGAACATGTATAGTATGAAGGACTAGGTTAGAATGAATCTTGTTTTATTAAGAATTTATTGTGCATGAAAAAGTTAGAATTTGTCAAATCAATTCTCTCAATTTTTTTGTAGAAAAAAACATTGCTAGATTGTCTGCTGGATAATGTATAGTCTCATTAGTTGATAAAAAGAAACTGAAAGACAAATATCACATGATCTCACTTATTTGTGAAATATAATGAACAAAATAAGCTAATGAACAAAATAGACCCAGAGACATGAAAGTAGGGAACAGATTGACAAACCTCAGGGGAGGGTAGGAAGAGGGCAGGATATGGATATATCCGTAACCAGTGGACACATACAATACTCTGCAGGTTGTGGGGGGAATAGGAGTGGGGAGGAGGATGTCTTTGGGGGAAAAAGGAGGGACATCTGTAACCAAAAGTAAATAAATAAATTTAGAAAAAAGAAAAACTGATTTTGAATCATGGTTGTAAGTCACATTTGTTACTCATTACTCAGTCTTTATTATTTGTGCCTAGGTTTTTAAAAACTGCTTTATTGAGGTATAATTGACATAAACTGTACAAAATTGAAGCATACAGCATGAAATCATTACCACAATCAAGACCAGGATCATATCATGTGTATTGCTCCCAAGAGTTTCTTTATGTGCCCCCCCCTTTTTTATTGATTCTTTAGAAAGAGAGGGGAAGGGGGAGAGATATATATGGATCAGCTGCCTCCTGCACGCCCCCTACTGGGGATCGAGCCAGCAACCTAGGCATGTGCCCTGACCAGGAATCGAACCAGGACCTCTCAGTCCATGGGACGATGCTCAATCCACTGAGCCACACTGGCCGGGCTGTTACTATCTTTTAAAATATGTTTTTTTTTAAAGAGAGGGAGAGATAGAAACATTGATGTGAGAGAGAAACATTGATCATCTGCCTCCTGCACGTCTTCTACTGGTGATCAAGCCCACAACCTGGGCATGTGCCCTGACGGGAATCGAACCGGGACTTTTTAGTCCATGGGACCATGCTCAATCCACTGAGCCACACCAGCCGGTCATCCTCATGTCCGTTTGTAATCTACTCCTGCACCACAGTCTCCAGGCTTGTTGACATGTTTGGACATTACAAATAAAGTTATTAAGGACATTTGTACACAAGTGTTTGTGTGGCTATATGATTCACTTCTCTTGGGTTAATATATAGGAGTGCAGTGGCTTGATAATATAGGTGTATATTTAATTTTTAAAGAAATTTCAAAAAATTTTAAAATTATACCATTTTACATTCCCACCAGCTGTATATAAGAGGGCTAATTTTTTCACATCCTCACCAACACTTGATACTTGATACTTTATTTAATTGTTGCCATTCTAATAGGTTTTAATTTGCATTTCCCTAATGGCCATTGATGTTGAGAATCTTTCATGTGCTTATTTGCTATCTGGATATGTTTTTTGATAAAGTGTCTGTTCATGTATTTTGGGTTATTTTTTATTAGGTTTTTCTTACTGAGTTTTGAAGAGTTCTTTTTTTTTTTTAATTTTTTTATTTTTAGAGAGAGAGGAAGGGAGAGAAACATCAATGGCTGTCTCCTGCATGCCCCCCCTACTGGGGATCGAGCCCGCAACCCCGGGCATGTTCCCTGACCAGGAATTGCCAGGACCTCTCAGTCCTTGGGATGACACTCAGTCCACTGAGCCACACCTGCTGGGCGAGAGTTCTTTGTATATTCTGATTATAAACCCATTGTCGCGTATGCTTTACACATATTTCTCCAAGATTGGGACTTAGTTTTTTAAAGATGTTTTTAATTTTGATGAATTCCAGATTATGTTTAGAAATCTTTGCTTCACCCAAGGTCACAAAGAGTTTTAGGTCTTACATTTGGTTCTGTGATCTGTTTTGAGTTAATATGTGTATGTGGTATGAGGACTGATGTCTGTGTTTTTGCATTGTGGCTATCCCGTGGTCCCAGTACAACTTGTTTGAAAGACTGTCTCCATTGAGTTGGTTTTGCATATATACATGTATATACACATACAGTCTGTTCTTGTTGTTCACTAATTATGTTGTATAAAGTTCTCATGAGCACTGATTTAATGATACTGAACTATTACTCCTCGGGGAAATACAGGTTTAGGTTTCTGCAAGCCCCTCTGGTCACATTTTTGCCATGTAATCAATATATAATCTTGTTTTATGTGTGTTTCTGTTTAAAGATACCCCATTTTATTTATTTATTTTAATCCTCACCCAAGGATACCCTTCCATTGATTTTTAGATAGAGTGGTAGGGGGAGGGAGGGAGAAAGAGAGAGAGACATTGATTGGTTGCCTCCCACACGACCCCAGCCGGGGCCGGGGATCAAACCTGCAACCCAGGTACGTGCACTTGACTGAGAATCGAACCTGAAACCCTTTGGTCCGTGGATCGACGCTCTAACTGCTGAGCCAAACTGGCCAGGGCTAAGGATACCCCATTTTACACACACACACACACACACACTCACACTCACACTCACACTCACACTCACACAGGCAGGCATACCTTATTTTATTGTGCTTTGCTTTATTGTATATCACAGATGCCTCCACCAACTTGCAGTGTTGCAGTACCTGTGTATTGGGGTGGTGTGGAGCTGAACATGTAGTGTCTCTGAGATATGCCTGTATCTATTGTTGGTTGACTCATATCAGAACAGAGTTTATCTAACAGACATTTTCTCTGTAATGCATATCACAGCTTTTTTGCTCTCAGTGACACTAGACAACACTTCACTACTACACTTGGGCCATTTTAAACAGTGAAATCACCAACAAAAAGTACAAAAGCAAAAAACAGCACTAAATACACCACAAAAAGAATAATTATAGTACGAGAGCTGAAATAAGAAGGCAGAGCATAGCCTTGTTTAACCTTGTGAGTGTTGGGCAACTCATAGTTTTTCACTACCTGTGCATATCTGTTAAAGACCACAAAAGCTCCACAAATACTGATTTTGAAGTTTACAAATTTTAGCAAGTAGGTGATTCTCAAATAAGGAGTGAACAAATAATGAGGTTCGTGTGTGTGTGCGCGCGCACGCATTTCTGGACTTGTTTTTTCTCAGTATTACTATGATATTGTTCCCAAATTAACCTATAGATTCAGTGCAAACCTAGTCAAAAATCCCAGCAGACTCAAGTAGAAATTGACAATCTGATTTTAAAATTCAAATGGAAATGCAAAGGACATAGAGAGCCAAAACGAATTTGAAAGAAGAAAAATGTTGGAGGACTCATATTGTCTCATTTCAAGACTTGTCAAACTATAGTAATCAAGATAGTCTGGTATTGGCATCAATCAAGATAGGCACATAGTTTAATGGAAAAGGATAGAGAATGGTTACCCATCGTTTAAATCTGCCAGACATGCATTAATGTTTTCTCTTCTCATGCAACCATGTTATATGGTAGTGATACAAGTGCTTCTCTTATTTTGATTTTAGTCACCTTAATAGCTTTCAAAAGAGGAAAAACTATATGGGAATCTAATCCTGTGACTCCTTTTAGGTGTTTCCCTTTTCTTTTTTATCTGTTTTACTC
Source organism: Tadarida brasiliensis (assembly GCA_030848825.1). Lineage (NCBI taxonomy): Eukaryota > Metazoa > Chordata > Mammalia > Chiroptera > Molossidae > Tadarida > Tadarida brasiliensis. The sequence continues at coordinate 61,057,254 of CM061270.1, read as the reverse complement.
TCTAATCATTGGTTTTGTTATCCAGGCAGGTCCGGTCAGAAAACAAACAAAAGAATGCAGTGATGTCTTTCACAGTTACAGATGAACCTGTCTATATTGACTTAACTTTGTCAGAAAACAAAGAAGAGGTAAATGGCTCAGTTTTTGAGAATTTGTTTTTGGATTTCACAAATATATTTAAAATTGGGTTTTTGATTTAACGAATAGGGAAAGAGGGGGAGGAAGAATGAAATATAAGAAGAATCTTCTTAGATTGTTTGGAGTACTGATTAGATCTCCATGGTGAGCTCTCCGTAGGGGGAGGGACTGGGTGCAGTGCCTTTTTTCAGTAGTCCTGACTCCTTCCATGTGGGGCCCACCAGTTTCCCATCGTTGCCTCTGCACCTTGTAGTGATTCTCGCTCATCTGACTTCTAAGCTGCATTGTCCTTAACTTGTCTTGGCCTAAAAACTTTCATTTATTTATAAACTGGAATTGTTAGTTTGAACACAGTAATTCTTTTTAAATGCAACAACTGTGCATCTTTGGTGTTCTAACCTTTTCTCTAGTTATTTAAAGGGGTGGGGAGGAGAGTTGAAGTTTCGTAAGTATATCATGAAAGTAACTGTCCATTAGAGTAGACTGAAGTATATTTATTACCCATTAGAGTAATCATTTACATTTTTCTTTTAGCCTGTCAAGTTAGCTGTTGTTTGCAGAGACGGTCAAGTTCATCTTTTTGAACACATATTAAATGGGTAAGTAAGGAGTATCTTACATCAGAAATTTATTTTCCTTCCCTGACTTGTTACTTCTTTATATTCCCACCTCAATATCCTTTGCATTGTATTTTCAGTTAGATTGTTTTCAAAGCATCCTTAATTCTTTATCCATATGACTGAGTACATACATATATTTCCAGGGAAAACTCAAGGTTTTGGCATCATGGATCATTTCTTCATGTTTGTGGTTAGGAGAATGGCTTTTTATGATGCACATTTAGTAAATGTTGGTAGTTCTAACGATAAATTTTATTTTATTTTATTTTTTTCCTTTATTGATTTTTAGAGAGAGAGGAAGGGAGAGGGAGAGATAGAAACATCGATGAGAGAGAACATTGATTGGCCGCCTCCTGCATGCCCCCCACTGGGGATCGGGCCCACAACCTGGGCACGTGTTCTGACTTGGAATCGAACCAGCGACTTCCTGATGCATGGATTGATGCTCAACCACTGAACCACACCAGTCGGGCTCTAATGATAAATTTTAAAAGAAAGTGGTTTAGTTGGAGAGTTTTGCTTAGGAACTTTTGGTGAAGCCTTAATTTCTAACTGATAGTGCTACCCCTTGCCTCACATATGGATCAGTGAAGTGTGGCGGTATTGGTATTTCAGTGGACAGGGGAGTGTTGCTGGTGAGATGTATAGCAGTCATAGATTAAGGGTCAGTAAATTATGGGCCAGAGACCAAACCCAATAGAGACTATATGTGGCCCCCCAAAACTAAAATATTTGTTATCTGGTTCTTTACAGAAAGTTTGCCAACATTTGCCATATACTGTAAACATGGTCTGAGACTCAGTCATGTGCATAATTATGTTAAACTTTAAAATAGTTTCAACTTTTTATTGTCAGTTGATAATCTTTCCCTATATAATTCTGGTATAGTAATTTATTTAAATACAACTATTTGTGAAAGCAACATACACTTAATTTTAAAACATTCAGGATGCATAGACAATTAAAAAAACCCAAGCCTCCCTCTCCCTCTCCCTCTCTCCCTGCCTCCCTCCCTCCCTCCCACTCTATCTGAACAAAAAATGGGAAAATGTCCTCATGTGAGGATTAAAAAAAAAAGAAATGAGCGGGAATGACCCAGAGGTCTTTGTATAACTGCAGGAAGGGGAAGTAGCTGGTATCTGATGACAGTGGTTTCAGAGGTGTTAGAGGTGAAGGAGGGAGAGAGGCTGGTTGTCTGGGAGTGTTAAAAGAAAAAGGAGCATGTTAAATCGTGTCCTAGGTCCCTGGCACAAAGGGTGTTGGAGGGCAAATAGCTACTGCTGTGGTGAAGCTAGCATAGAGCAAAAAGTTGAAGAGAGCTCTTAGACAAGACATTTAGGCTATGATTTTGTTGATTATATTTTGCTGATAATTTTGCTCCTGGAGCTGTGTTGGTGAAGTCATGGTGAGGCATTTAGTGGTTGGGATCAGTTAGAGTTGGGGCTGATTAGGGCATATGCAGAGCTGTTTGGGAGTGAAGCTCAGGGTGGTGAGAGAGCCCTTTAGAAGCTTGGGCCTCTTGTGGGGGCTGGAAGTGGGATAGAAGGAAGATTTTGGTGTTGAGATCTTGAGTGTTAGATGAAGGTGGATAAATGAAGTCCTGACAGGGACACTAGTGCTTAGGGAACCCTGGTCACTCCTGATGGTAAGGTGAAGGCCAGAGAAGGGTCACATTTCATGCCAACTTCAAAGAATTAGTATGAGATGTTATTTCAAATATGCTAATTTAATTTTTTTTTTACTTCTAGATACTGTAAAAAGCCCTTTACTTCAAACTGCACAATTCAGATAGCGACACCTGGGAAAGGCAAGAAATCAACACCAAAACCCATCCCAATTCTAGCAGCTGGTTTTTGCCCAGACAAAATATCCTTGTTGCTTGTATATGGCAGTTGGTTTCAGCCCACCATTGAGCGAGTGGTAAGTAGATGCTACTCTGGGGTAAAGCAGTTACAACGTGTCTATTGAAAAGAATGATTTAAAAATGATACATTGGTCTGCTTATTGGAATACTTAAAAAAAGTCACGTATTTCCCCTGAAGAACCTTTCACTGGATGGTTTATTTTAATTTGTGAGAACTCTTTATATAATTTTAATTAAATCAGCATATCCAAAATATTTTCATGCTTAGTCAATCGATATAAAACATTATTTGAGATGTTTGATGCCTGCTCCTCCTCTGATGTACTATGGCTTTGAAATCTGGTGTCTGTTTTTCACTTACAAGCACATCTCAGTTTGGACTAGCCACATTTAAAGTGCTCGGTAGCCACACATTTCTAGTGGCTGCCATTTTGATCAGCACATGTAAGGGTAAAATTTGCCCCGCTGCCCAAAAGATAAATCTTAATAAAAGAGCTCTTAGTGATAGCACCCATTGAATTTTCTAAGTGGAAATGTAATTGGTGGTGCAGTGATTTGAATTTTGCTTGTTGTTTTTCATTTTTTTGATTACAGAAGTTTCTTTGGAGACTTTTGGTGAGTTATTATGAGCATGCCCAATAGGCGATTTCTTAAGCTTGCATTTATTTATAATACATTGATTCAGTAAGACCCTCAGAGAGACTGTGAGTGGAATATTACATCTCAAAGAAAGCTCTTGTTGAGTTTATTTAAAAAAATTTAATACATGGATTTTGTTTAATAAAAAGAAAATTGTTAGGTTGTAAATATAAGTCTCCTTTCCATATGTGGACCCTGTTATGCACCCCCCTCCAGATGCAGCCATTATTTCCTGTTTGCTTTGTGTCCTTCCAGATATTGATTGATTATATGGGCATAGGGAACTGCATATAACCTTAAAGCTTTATGGGTACACACGGACTTTGCTGCATTTGACTTCCCTTGTTTAAAACTCTGTCCAGAAATCTACCTCAGACGTTTGTTAATCAGCAGTGCTGGCTTTGACTCACTTGTGGAAAGGTCAGCAGTAGGAAATTTGGGTTAGGACCATTCTTTCTTAGCACAGATTACTTCTCTCTCTCTCTTTTTAAAATATGTTTTTTATTGATTTCTTTTTTTTTTTTAAAGAGAGAGAGGAAGGGAGAGAGATAGTAACCTCACTGTGAGAGAGAAACATCTGTTGGCTGCCTCCTGCATGCCCCCTACTGGGAATGTGCCCTGACCAGGAATGGAACTGGGACCTCTCAGTCCATGGGACGATGCTCAATCCACTGAGCGACACCAGCTGGGTGACACAGATTAATTCTTTACAAGGGTGATCAACTGATGTGTTCTTTAAAATCTGTCACATATAAGAAAACTGTTGATCTTTTAAAATTATACATGTGAAATATTTGAGCAGTTCATAATGCCTTGTATCTTCAGAGTTTACCCATTTTCCTCAGTGCTCACAGTTTTGTGTGGAAGTCTTTCATACTTTGTGTTTTCGTAAAAATGTACAAGTAGGCATTTGTTTTTATTCTTATTCCCTATTGTTTTATTTGACACACTCTCCCTACCCCCCCTTTAAAATTATATTTCCAGGCTTTAAATTCCAAAGAACCTCATATGTGTTTAGTAAGAGATATTTCAAACTGCTGGGCTCCAAAAGTAGAAACAGCTATAACAAAGGTGAGTGCTTCACATACTAGAAATTGGGAAAAAAAGATTTGGGTGAATTGAAATGTAATATTATGTTTAGATTCTTTAATATCCTTTTTATGATTTTAGCAAATTTTATGGGATTAGGTTTTAGATATCAAGATTATAAAACTATTCATTTCTTTGCTCTTGATTTGTTGAATGAACAAATGAATAGATGACTAGAAGTTGAAGACCTTGGATTTAGTTTTTCTTGTCCCCCATGCATAATCATTGAATAAATATCAATATCAAATTATCAATAAATTTTTTCAATCTCAGTATTTAAAGGAGCATAACTGTGTTGAGAGGAATGCTATATTTCAGGGTGGAATAAGACCTAAAACCATGACGGGGCTAGAATGAAGACTATATATAATAAGAGCATCGTCATGATGCTTTATTTTGAATATAATGTGGCATCTACACGTAGGTGTCGTGTTTGGCAGTTTAATGAGAAAAGGAAAGCCAAGACATGCTATGATGATATCCATATATGGTTTCGCTTCTGGCTGAGTTTCAGAGATGACACCTTTCTCTTGGCTGTCTGAGCATTTCTGGCAAAGATCAATCACTGTTGGTGGTTGTAAGATGTACAGTTTTACTCTTTAACTTTTATTTTTTTGGTTAATCCTCACCTAAGAATATTTTTTCCATTGATTATTTATTTTTTTTTAGAGAGAGTGGAAGGGAGGGAGGGGGGAGGGAGAGCTACATCGATTAGTTGCCTCCCGCATACCCAACAGGAATTGAACCCGAGACCCTTTGGTACGCAGGCCGATGCTCTAACTGCTGAGTAACACCGGTCAGGGCTCTCTTTAACATTTTTAAGTCAGTGTGTCCTAATGTAATCTGTAGATTTTGTTTTTTTCTGGATTTTACTCTTAGGTGGTTTTGAATGCTTTAAAACTATGATTTTTCAGATTATAATTTAAAAACTTATTTGCCAACATTCATTTAAAATTTATCTTTAATAAATATCATATTAAGTTATATTAAGTTTTCCAGTAGAAAAACCTTTAAAAAGCTATTCGTTTTCTCATTGGGGATAAATATAACAAGGACCAAGGCATAATCTCCTGTCGTACCCCTGTTTCCTGATTAACAGGTGAGGACACCAGTGATGAATTCTGAAACGAAGGTGCTGGTACCTGGGTTACCTGGTCATCATGCAGCCATCAAGCCCCCTCCTCCACAAACTGAGGAAGTAGAAAGCAAGAGAAAATTAGGGGAAAAGGAGGTAATACAATCACTCTGATCGTTTTTGAGTTTGAAATTTAAGATTACTTGAGAGTTGAAATTTCAGAAACTTACTTTGATTGCCGCTGTTATGCTATCATCCCCAGTACCGTAGGTTCTGAAATTTAGATTGTGACCTTTGTAAGATTTACAAAGAAAGTTAAAAAGTTGCTTATTTACAAAGCCACTGTTAATGGAGAAAACAGCACTCGTATTAACTAAAGAGAGTGCTGTTTTGGCCATTAGCTTAGCTGGATAACATAATTGAATAGACTAAACCAGGACTTGCCGTGATGATTTTCATTGGGTTTCGCATGTTGCTGAGTTCCAGTGATGCCTCTTCTCTTGGCTGTCTGAGCACTCCTGGCTGGTTTAGTGCTAGTTGGTCTTTTAAAAGTGATCATTTTCTCTGGAAACATCTATCCAGTCCATCAATAGATGAGTGGATAAAAAAGCTGTGGTACATATACACAATGGAATACTATGCAGCTGTAAGAAAGAAAGATCTCTTATCCTTTGAGATGACATGGAGGGACCTGGAGAGTATTATGCTAAGCAAAATTAGCTAGTCAGAGAAAGATAAATACCACATGATCTCACTTATTTGTGGAATATAATGAACAAAATAGACCCAGAGACATAGAAGTAGGGTTCAGACTGACAAACCTCGGGCGAGGGTGGTGGTGGTAGTGGATAAACCAAAGAATGTATATGCATATATGTGTAACCAATGGACATAGACAACAATGCTTGAGGGTTGGGGGGGGGGGTCGGAAGCAGGGTGTCAATGGGGGGAAAAAGGAGAAACATCTGTAACAAAAAATAATTAATTAAAAAAAAGTGATTGTTAAAGTGCTTATAAACTTCATTTTTTTCTCAACTCTTCAAACATTCCTATGGTTACTGTACTTGTCTATGTAGAGTCCTCTTTTTCGTCTTCCATTCACAAGTGTTACTGTTGTCTTAAGCAGTCTAGCACTTTAACTGTTTTATCATTAACCAGAGAAAGATTATGCTTCTTTACTTGATTTTAAATGTCTTACTTTGTTGAGTGGAGGTTTGGGGATAATATTGCTGTTCATAAAAACTGTTTCTCGATAGTGTGATATCTGTATTTAAAAGTAATGTGCCAACTTTATTTAGTTTGGCCTAGATCCAACCCTTTAATTTCCTCCTGCCTTTTTTATGTTTTTCACAAGTTAAGATAACCCAGACAGGAGGCTTTACCAAAACATCTCTTTCTGCTTTGGTAGTCATAGAACATTATATTTGATTTAATTAGACTTGGTTTTATAAGGGATTGGTTCTATACAATTTAAGTTTTGGTATACCGTATTTCTCATCATGCTTATTAACACTTAAATTTTAGATATTTATTAAGGAAACTTGGTTGTAGTATATATAGCATCTTATAGCACGATTTGAAACTGACAAAGAGAAAAATAGGAAGACAATTTAAAAATTGTTTTGGGCCCTGGCCGGTTTGGCTCAGCGGTTGGAGCGTTGGCCTGCGGTCCAGAGAGACCTGGGTTCGGTTCCCGCTAGGGGTGCGTACCTCGGTTGCAATTTGTCCCCGGGCCCTGATTGGTCGTGCGGGAGGCAGCCACTCGATGTGTACCTTTCATGTCAATGTTTCTCTCTCTCTCTCTCTCTCTCTCTATCTCTCTCTCTCTCCCTCCCTCTCCCTCTCCCTCTCCCTCTCCCTCTCCCTCTCCCTCTCCCTCTCCCTCCCTCCCTCCCTCCCTCCCTCTCTCTCTTCCTCTCTCTCTCTCCTACTCTATCTGAACAAAAAATGGAAGAATGTCCTCAGGTGAGGATAAAAAAAAAATTTTGGAAACACAATTGTCTTTACGCTCTTTTAATAGTGTTTGTTTCCTTTTGCAAATCTAAGGTTGATGGCAAGGGCTAGTTATGGAAGGGGAAACTTCTGTGAAAATAGGACTTTTTCTTATGTTTTAGTAATCAGATGCCAGATTCTTGCCTTTTTTGGATCTTTATATTAGAGGGATTTTTATGAATTACATTTTTAAATCATGACTTGGGCACTTGTTTTTTCACTAAACTCTGGAAACATGAATTATAGATAGTGTTTTTCAGGGCTGAGGTGTGAATCAGTCAGTGAGACATAAGCAGAAGTAATTTGACCAGACTACTTTAGGCCTTGTCTGGTTTAACATTAACAAGTCATCGCTCTTCTGTAGGTTAGCATTGAAGAACGCCTGGGAGCACTGAATATAGAATCGAAAAAAGAAAAGGATGACCTACAGACAAACAGCTTTCCAGTTCTTCTGGCACAGGGTTTAGAAAGTAATGATTTCGAAATGCTAAATGTAAGTATTCGAGCCGTTTTTAAATGAATTGAGATGGTTAATTTTTCTTAGAAATGATTGACATAGCACACTCATGGAGTGAATAGTCATGTTGTATAGCCATTTTGAATTTAATATTTTATGAATTTAGTCAAATATATATCATTTGGTGGCATTATACAGACAGTCACTAACCTACAAAGGGATTTGTATTAAATTATTTTGAACCTGGAATGCATTTTCTCATGGAAATATTGTTCAGAATTGTTATAGGTTCTTAGGCTTTAGTTCACAAAAGCCTTTATAGACATAGTGTGCCTGAATTATAATACTCAGCATTCTAGATCACACTTTATATTTTTTTCTGTAGGAAAATGCGTTCCTGAGTTTTTACTCTGGATTCCAGAAACTTATTTCCCCCTGGCCGTGAGAGGGGGCGGTGAGGTGGAACCTTGGCAATGGGTAGGAGGTTTGGGGAAAAATTCAAGAGGGTTGGGGGTTAAGTATTTAGAGGTAAAAGTACTAGACACTTTGTATAAAGGGAGGCATTTATGATTTCTTTGTTTGTAAGTTGGTGACTGCTTGTATGAAGTTACTTCAGTATGTCTTAAATTCCAGAATTTGATACTGGTCTATAGAGAAAATTTAAGTGTAAATAATTGGACTTAAGCACTGCCTGATCATCTTAAAGCAATTTACATTTGCTAAGTGCATTACTGTGCCACTTAGTATAGGTGTGATTTTAATATGTAACTTACGAAGTTTTTTTTGATTGATATTTTGATCTAAATGGTAATATCTTACACTTGTGTCTAAGGTGATTTTGTAAAATGAGAGAGGAAACCAGTATGTTTAAAAAGTTAAAATTACTTTTAAAATAGTTTGTGAATGTATCATTTTGGAAGGTACATTATAGTTGAACATGGCATGCACAGCTGGTTTTCAGGAAAGGTACTAAGTTGAGTCAATGGAGAAAGTAAGTCTTTGAAACTAGTGCTGAACCAACTGAATATCCACATGGAAAAAAATGCATCTTAGCATTTACTTCACACCTCACACAAAAGTCATCACAGAATAGATCATAGACATAAATGTAAAACCCAAACCTACACATCTTCTAGAGAAAAACAGGAGAAAAATCTATGCAAACTTGAGTGGAGAAAGGCTTCTAAATGCATTATAAAAAGCATGAAATGCCAAAGGAAAAATTGGTCATTTGGATTAATGAAAATTAAATCCTTGCTCCTGAAATGACACTGTTAAGAGAATGAAAAGGCAAGCCACACAGACTGGGAAAAAAATGCAACTCATATATGAGCATTTATATCTATATAAAGAACTCTTAGTGAGACTCAACTCAAATAAAAAACAGTTGGTAAAGGTGTGAACAGATACTTCACAAAAGAATTCATAAAGCTAATAAGAGCATGTAAAGCTATTATACATCATTAATCATCACAAATGCAAATTAAAATCACAATGAGATAATACTACATAGCCATTATAGATTGAAATTTAAAAGACATACAGTACCATCTCTTGTGGAGGGTGTGGAACAACTGGAACTTATATCTTGCTGATGGAAATGTAATATGATACAACTACATCTATCATCAGACCCAGCTATTCCAGATATTTACCAAGGGAATAAAAAATGCAAGTTCATACAAAGACTTGTATGTGAATGGTCATAGAAACTTTATTTGTAGTAACCAAAAACTGGAAAGAACCCATTATGTCCCTCAAAATATGAATGGATAAACAAATTGCTTATTTTAGCAATATAAAAATCAACATGGATGAGTCTCAAATGTAGGCTGTGAGAAAGAAACCATACCAAAAAAAGAATAAATGTTATTGTATGATTACATTTATATAATAATTCTAGAAAATACTGACCAATATATAGTCCATTGGTTGCCTGGGGATGCGGATGGAAGGAGGGATAGAATGTAAAGGGGCCAAGGAGACTTGAGGGTGACAGAATGTTTACATTGGTGTTTGTTTCATGTGTAATTGTTTATGTCAGAGTTATCAAATAGTACACTTTAAATGCTCACTGTTTATTACACATCAGTTATAATGCAGTAAAATTGTAAAAGAAGAAATCCATTGTCAATGTTATCTTCTCGCGAGTGTGGGTGTATCTTTTAGGGTTGTTTCTTTAAATATATTCTTGGCAGCCCTGGCCGGTTTGGCTTAGCGGTTAGAGCGTCGGACTGTGGTCCAGAGAGACCCGGGTTCGGTTCCCGCTAAGGGCATGTACTTCTGTTGCAGTTTGTCCCCGGCCCTGATTGGTCGTGCGGGTGGCAGCCGCTTGATGTGTCCCTTTCACGTTGATGTTTCTCTCTCTCTCTCTCTTCCCCTCTCTCCCTCCCACTCTATCTGAACAAAAAATGAAAAAATGTCCTCGGATGAGGATAAAAAAAATAAATAAATATATTCTTGGCAGAAATTAATGCTAACTTTTGTATCCATTTTATAATTTTGCTTGGTTTGGGATAACTTATTCTTATTTATTTTTGAAGATTTTTTAAAATTGAATTTATTGCGGTGACATTGGTTAATAAAACCGTAAGGTTTCAAGTGTACAAATCTATATAACACATCATCTGCATGCTACATTGTACTTGCTTATTTTAAATGTGAAAATTTGTTATCATAGAGCCTCTGTCTTTAGTGGGCATAAGAATTATCTGAGAGCTTGTTAAAAATTTTCTGCCCCACAGTTTGGAATAACTTCTAAATAGCTAGGCCACAGACACTCTTATTTGCCTGTGACAGTTGTGGTTTACACCTCTGCTCTTGGTGTAATTGTGCATAGTAACTCCTTTCATTCTCAAAGTGTCCCAGTTTGGACAGCAAAGTGTGTGATCACTTTACATTTAGAGCACTAGAGGATTTCACAAACTTATTTTTCAAACCTTCATTCCTGCACTGTTTTTTTTTAACGCTTTTGGTATAATGTGCAGCAACAAGTTCAAAAGTGTAGTTTTTGACCTGAAGTGCTACTACCCTAGTTGGCCATTTAAGACAGTGAAGCCTGGTGGTTTGGAGAATAGCCTATGAAAATTTAGGACCTTAACAAAAACATGATGTGTCTTGAAAAGTAATTTGTAGACTATTCAAACAGAATGTTCCCTATAACTTGTACGTTATTAGGATATTGTGATAACTGATGTTTATAATAAAGAGATATCTTCAGGAATGTTTAGTATCATCAGGCACCTTCTGAATTATTGTGAAAGTTCTGATCCACATACTTTGCTTTGAATCTTGTATTCTGATTATTTGAAAATGAAAATATTTAGGTTAAGTGGGACTATTAAATCAGGACAGTCTATCTCTCAGTTCCCCAATGATTGTATAAAAAGTTGTGTTTCTTTTTCACAAGGAACTATGTTAATTATGCCAGTGATAGGTATTAAATAGTACTTGATGGGCTTGGTGTAAAGATATAATACAGGCCAAGAAAATCCCTAGGGAATTCTGAAAGGGTGTGTTAAAACTGTTAAAATAGGTTGAAAACTAATGTTCTATATCTTGTCCTTTGGTACTTCTGCTGTTTAGTTCCTGAGCATAACCTTCATTACAACAATAACCACCAAAACACAGTGTGCACCATACCACTAGGGAAGTTCCTCTAGGAGTAAACCCTTTTGAAAGAATAAATATTTAAAAGCTTTGAAGAGGAAAGAGGCAGGGTCAGGATTTGAGATCTGAAAAGGCTCTTATTTCTCATCCTTTCTTAGAGATGAAGCATCTGGGGTTTGGAGAACTTGAAAGGCCTCAGGATTCGGACTAACCCGCTCTGTCCAGAAGTGTTCTTTTCTGTTTTATATTTTTAAAAAAGTTCATAAAAGTTTAGAATTTGTAGAGAAGAAACCTGTGTATTGAAGTAAATGTCCTGATAACTAAAGACTGTACTTTTCTGATAGCCATAAGATACGACATTCTTCATTCAGTCCCTCTAACCTGTATTTGCTGAAATTCAGTTAGTAGTTTATTGCTTGGTTTTTAAAATTATCTTACTGATAGTTTTTTCTATAGTGTTCTTAGCTTCTGAGTATGCTTATATTTTATTTTCTCACAGAAAGTACTTCAAACTAGGAATTTAAACCTAATAAAGAGGACTGTGTTAAGGATGCCCCTGCATGCTGTTATTCCATTGTTGCAAGAGGTAACTGAGTACTCTGTTCATTTTAAGGTTCTGATGCTAGGAATTTAAGACTAAATCCAGTATTTAGAGAAATGGATTTGCAATATGTAAGCAAGCAGAGTATTCATAGTGGATGATAGATAATAGATCTGCTCAAACAATATTTGCCTAACCTAGATTTTGTCTGTGTATTTTTTATTGAGATATAATTTACACCCCATAAACTTCACCCTTTAAAAATATATAGTTCAGTGTTTTTTAGTGTAGTCACAGGTTGTATAGTTGTCACACCAAAAAGGAATCCTTTACCCACTGGTCACTCCCATTCTCCCTTACCCCCAGTTCCTGGCAACCTGCAACCTATTTTCTATCCCTATGGATTGCCTATTCTGGACATTCATTTGATATAAATCCTAGCCTAAATTTGTATCAGGTCATTATTATTATTGTGGGAGTATATTTCCAGATTCTGTTACATTAGTTGAATATTTAGGAATTAGGAAATTTAGGAATAATGATTTCCTAATATGGTCATTGAGTTCCTTTGTTTTTGTGGATGTGTGAGTCATGGGAATTGATGGGGATTGGCTGTCTGAAGTGCTATTGCTTATACTATTTCTCTCCCCTTCAGCTTACAAAGAGGTTGCAAGGACATCCTAACAGGTAAGATGTTTAAGTGACTTAAATTGCTTTGGTTTTATAAATATTTTAGAGGTGATTGTTAAAAACAGCAGTGCAGTGTCTGCCCTGGCCAGTTTGGCTCAGCGGTTGGAGCGTTGGCCTGTGGACCAGAGAGTCCCGGGTTCGGTTCCCGCTAGGGGCACGAACCAAAAACAAAAAGCAAAAATTAAAACAAAACAAAACAAAAAAAACAGCAGTGTCTGACAGCATGAAATTACTTAGAAGGTAGCTCCAAGTTCTGACTGATAAAGCTCTATAAGTGTCAGATTTTGCTGTCCTCACGTTTTAAGTGGAAAGATTCCTTATTCTTAAGATTTTATTACAGTTTTTAAATTTCTTTTAGAAAACTTCTGTGTAGGTATTTTAGTTTTATTATCAGGCCATTTAATGAATTCGTCTTATTTAATGATTTGTTATAAAATTGCCATTTTGTAGAACTTACCCAACCTCTGGTAGCTGCTAAAACCGTATAAAGCAGTGTGTTACAAAAGACTAAATTTTGTGAGTCTTTTTTGTTAATAATTTGATGATTAAATATTTACATAGGGAGTTGATATTACAGAGATCGCAAGCTTTACTATAGTATTACCAGTGTCTACAATATGCAGTTTTTCTTTTCTAAGTTATTTCCTGGTATGTTCCACAAAGGAAAGCTGAAGCATTCATTCATTAGGCCTGGCTTACACATTTTTGGTCTGGGAATCTTTTGCTATTTGTACCTGATGATGAGTAGATGATGAGCTCAGATATTATGAACATAAAATACAAAGTCAGTTGAGCCCAGGTTAGTGCCCTGATAGCAGTTAATTATGAAGTAAAAGCTTGAGTTTTATTCTTAAATGATTTTAGAGGAAGGGAATTTTGTCCTGTCTTCAGGTCCATCTTAGTTCCCCCTTCCCCCCAAGGATATTAGTATATTACACAGATCTGAAATTAAATACTCAGTGAAAGAATGTAAGGACTGTCAAATTCACAGTGGTTTATTTGTTGTAGTTATTTTCTCAGAGCACAATTTGTAGATCTTTACTTTGCCTGAGTTTTTCTAATTTTATAGCTTAGTTGTATTTAATTTTGAATTAGTGTACATTAGTTTACTTGGATTTCCCTCCTTTTTTCAGTGCTGTTTTAATGGTTCAGTGGCTAAAATGTGTGTTAACGGTCCATGCATCATACCTATCCACGGTAAGTCTTTCTGGCTACAGTGCTGAATAGTTTGGCTTTGATAAGGATTATAAACTGATGGTTTAACAAAACCATCCTCTCTCCAGCTGTCCTTCAGCCACCAGCTGCTGCTTCTGGAGATTTCCCCCCAGGTGCAGTGTCATAACGTCACCGTTGTAGTCTTATATAAGTTGGTCTTTTTGTCCCCTGGATTTAAAAATGACATGTTTATAGAGAATTCCGAGAAAGTTGTATATTGACACATTAGCCTTCAGATATTTTTCTATATCTGTAACCTGCTCAGCAAAATTGTCTTTACATTGTGTGTCTTTCCCCTTCCCTCTTAAGAACTTAGCAGATTTCAAAAGTGTTTATATGTGCTAACATGTCTGCCCTACCTTGTCCCAGGAGGAGAAAGTAGCTTGTGATTAAAATGACATAAATTAAGTATTCAGCTTGTAGCATCTTGCGGGCTGCTCTCAGCTCTTGGTTGTCTGTGCATGTGGGAGGGAGGGAGCATGGCATCTTATCGCAGCACCAGGAAAAACCTCCTATCACAGTAGGAGTTGAGTTCTTTGCTACACCATTAAATGAGTTATGTTTTAAGGTAGAAGAATTTTTCTTTTAGTGGGTAGTTTAAGTACATTTTTTTATTGCTCTTTAAACGATAGCGCTTCCTTTCTTAATGCAGTTTCACCAGTGCCTGCCTGGTCACTGCCCTTGTTCCCTGTCTCAGGCTCCGTCTGCCTCAGTGTTTGAAATAGGGAAAACTATTGGATAAGCTGCTTTGCAGTCAGCAGTTTGTTCTTTGTGTGTCCATGGAGAGCTCTGCCAGAATGTTAGCATGGGGAAAGAAACCCAAAACAGTAAGAATGGACATTAGGTTTCCCTGCTTGCAGGAATCTTGGGGGATGCATTGAGGGCAGAGATGAGAGAGTGGCCAAGGAGCATGGTGATGGGCTGGAAGGACACCGGAAGCATCAGGTCTTGGGACTCTGGCTGGTAAACAGGGCAGCACTCATTTTGGGATCTCAGTTACTTGCTTAGGAGCCAAAAGAGCCCTAGGAGGCCTTGTAGTAGAATCCCTTCCAGAATCAACTCCTAAGGTAAAACTACTGGAGTGGTACTTGTGTAACATTCAAGGTCATGGAAAGCAGACAGAAGAAGTTTGGTCTGGGGAGAACTGACATCCCACAACAATTCTCGCCTCAGAAAATGATGCTGTTCCTCATACCTTTCCTTTATTTCTGCCTTCATAATCAGATACCTTTAAGTACCTTTTAAAGCCAAGGATAACCTAGGCACCAGAGCTTTGGTAATGTGCGAGCCACTTGACCCTCATCTTCCTGGAGCTTATAGTCTGAATAGGGACAAATAAAAGGGGATAATGGTCACTGAAAGGCCATTACCTGGAACTTCATTCTCATTTTTGTGTATATATACTGTTCCAAGTTTAACTAATATTTTTATCTACACTACAGTGTCAGATAGTAGGGCATGTAAGGCTAAGGGCAAGGAGTGGCTAAAGGCACGGAGTGGGGTCCCTTTTCCTGTTGCTCTGGAGGGAGACACGTGCCTGCTTCAGTTTCTTACGCATGATTGAGAGGACTAACAAACAGTGGGTTTGAAGTACTGTGAGTCAGCTTTGTGCTCTGTCACTGTCCTGGTGGTCTCTGGAAGGTGTGACGTTTCCTCCAGCTTGCTGGGGCCTTGTGGATGAGGTAGATAATGTGATACCATCAGAGAGTCAGTTTCAGAGGGAAGCCCCCTTTAGCCCTGAGATGTGTGGTGGGGTATTTTTTTATTTAGTGTCTCCTTTATATTGACCATCTCTGAAATAGTGTGAAGGGTACAAAGAACTCTCACCCTGTACTTTATCCTACCCTGCAGTTTCTCTTTCTGCTCTTATGTCATTATTTTTAAAACTATGTTATATTTTGCTGTTAGGACATTGAATGTCTCTGAAAGTTTGAGGTGTTGCTAGGCTATGTCATAGGCAGCCACTGCCACTGGAACTGCAAGCAGATGGCTTGTGGTGCAGTGGCTGTCAGGCACATCTGAGCATGGTTTGTATGTTTGTTACCTAGATTATGTCATAATAGTATCACGATTTTTTTCCCTTTAGTTGCCTGACCTGGTACCCCAGCTGGGGACACTATACCAGTTAATGGAAAGCAGAGTAAAAACTTTTCAGAAACTTTCCCACCTTCATGGAAAGCTTATCCTTCTAATCACACAAGTAAGTAAATTAAAGTGTTTTGTGCTAAAACTTTTGGGTGTGATAGGAATGGAGTGAGGAATACGGATCATTTACATGAACATTGGAAGCTTCTTATTTTAGTAAGAAATTGGCAAATCAGGGTCCAGTATTGCACTTGGAAATGTTATGTATTTGACAGTGAGTAAAGTCACTTGTGCCTGTTTCAGCTGTTACTCAAAGGTTCTCATTATATTTCAGTTGTTAGTACAGTTATGATGATTGTGGCACTATGAACAAAAAGTTGCAGGGTGTTTAAATACTTAAAACATTTTGGCACAGGAAGAGATTCTGTTCACCTTTTTAAAAGGTTTTTCAGCCCTGGACAGTTTTGCTCAGTGGTTAGAGTGTCGGCCCATGGAGTGAAGGGTTGTGGGTTTGATTCCTAGTCAAGGGCACGTACCTGGATTGCACATTCGATCCCCAGCTCCTGTCCGGGTCGTGTGGGAGTTTGATGTGTGTCTCTCATGTCGATGTTTCTCTTCCTCTCCCTCCCTCCCTTCCATTCTCTCTAAAAATCAATGGAAAAATATCCTCAAGTGAGGATTAACAAAGAATAATAAATAAATAAATAAATAAATAAATAAATAAATAAAAGGTTTTTCAACTTGTACAGAGTAATTCTTTCTTTATTATATTTAATGAATATTTTTGTGCCTTATGTTTGATCTATGTCGTGTTGAGGACATCCATTATGGTCATTGAGGGTGAGTTTACTTTTGGAGAAGGTTGGGTTGTGTCTACTTCATAACAGCATTTTATTATTATCTTTCAGGTCACAGCATCAGAGAAAACAAAGGGAATGACTTGTCCTGAGCAGAAGGCAAAACTGGTGTATGAAGAAGGTAAAGCTTGGGCGTAGGGTCAGGTCTGCAGCTGGAACATTGAGTTTTTCACATTGACTTGGTTCTGTTACCTTATTTTGTAAAGATATCGATATGAATAAGATCATGCTTTGGCACACCTTCTCTAAGAAAATGGGGAAGCCTGTGGCGAAGTAGGCAAAAATATGATTAGGTAAGAAAAGGCACAAATATAATAACAGTAACAAAGACATTAGGTATGGAAGAGATTTAAATAAAAGAATGTTGAATGAACTTTATGCCAGTACATTAAAAAACCTGATGATACAGGTAATTTGTTAGGAAACATCAGTGGCCAAAATTGACTTGAAAATAATAGAAACTTTGAATAAGCCAATAGCTTTAAAATTGATTTAATAAAACATTTCCCTCACAATATCAGATACAGAGGTTTTGTGCATGGCTTTTATCAGTCTTTCAAGGAATACGCTGTTTCTGCCATACACAGTTGAGGCGTTTTATGAGTCCAAACCAGACAAGGATAGTGAAGAAAGCATTTTAGACCATCCTCAAATATCCTAAGTAGCAAATTGATTACAGAAGTGCTTATGTAATAATTATGTCATTACCAGGTAGAATTTATTTAAAGATTGTAAGCTGATTTCGCATCAGGAAATCTATTAATGTAGACACCATATTAATAGATAAACAGGAATACTCTATTATTTTAATAGAACTAATTCAATAAAATTGAATGTATCTCATTATTTGATAACATGAGCAACCTAGGAATTTAAGAGAATTTCCTTAATCTATGTCAAACAAAGTTTGGAAGTATTTTCAGAAAGGAACAAGACACTAATGTATCTTTTATTAATTCTGGATGTCCTACCTAGTACTGTATGAAAGAAATGAATTCCAGAACATTGAACTTTGCAGTTATTAACCTTCTCTGCATGGAAAATGCAGCAGAATATACAATCACACTGCTATTAATGAAATACATAAATAATCAAGTTTACTGGATATCAAGATCAGAAAAAAAGGAATTGGTAGCATTATGTCCTGTATAATGTACTATATGTCCACTAATGTGTGTGTGTCCCAGTCAGAAAATGTATTAGGGAAAAAAGATCTCATTCATAGCAATAAAAAAAAACTATGAAGTACCTTAGAAATACGTCTAGAATGTGAAACAAAACCTTTGTAAATTATAAAACATAACTGAAGGACAAAAGCATATCATGCTGTACATACACAGGACTTATAATTCAAAAAGTCTGTGCCTTTTGACCATCACCCATTTCCTCCAGCCTCCAACCTCTGGCAACCACCATTCTGTTCTCTATGAGTTCAGTAATTTTAGATTTTACGTGTAAGTGAGATCATATAGTATTTATCTTTTTGTATCTGACTTCACTTAGCTTAGTGCCCTCAAGATCCATCTGTGTTGTCACAAATGGCAGGGTTTCTTTCTTTCTTTTTTTTAATGGCTATTCCATTGTGTGTATATATATATGCCATATTTTCTTATTTATCTGTTATAGACTCTTAAGTGTGTCCATACCTTGGCTGTCATAAATACTGCTGTAGTGAACATGGGATGTAGATATCTCTTGAGATCCAGATTTTGTTTCCTTCATTAATAGTCAGAAGTAGAATTGGTGGATCATTTGGTAGTTTTAGTTTTAATTTCTTGAGGAACCTCCATACTGTTTTCCTAGTGGCTGCACCAATGAACATTTCCATCCACAGTATACAAGGTTCCATTTTCTCCACATCCTCGGCTTTGTTTTTCAAGATGGGCTTTTGTTAGGGTTTTGGTACTTCATCCTGCTCAATGAAATCTTGATGGAATAATATAATGTGCTTTTATGCAGATAAGAATATTAGTGTTACTTCTTAGATGGGTCATAGTTGAATATAATATTTCTGAAAGTAAATTCAGGTGTCTGATTCTGTTTAGTTTTCAGGGCTCTGCCCTCTGCTTTGATCACAAAATTAAGGCTTGTTTTTTGCCCCCCTTACAGAATCTTCTGAAGAGGAGACTGATGATGAAATAGATAAAGATTCTGATGTGAGTAATTTGTTTGCTGGTACATAAATCTGCTTTTAAAACCTTGTACTCTGTAAGAACAAGGCCTTCATGAATGCTTTCATTGCTTAATATTTCTACCAGGATGATTGGGATGAAGATGAGGAAGAGAAAGAAAGTGAAAAAGATGAGGATGTTGATGAAGAGAATGAAGAGGAAGATGAGGATTCGGAAGAAAAAGATGAAGAAAATGGTGAGGACAGAGATGGGACAAGTGAAAAAGAATTAAATGGAGATTCTGATTTAGATCCTGAAAATGAAAGTGAAGAAGAGTGAAGACAGGAAAGCAAGCCAATTGAACTGTAAAAGCTCCGGCTCACCTTACCCAGTGCTGCCGAGCTCTCCTGGGGAGGGTCGTCTCTGGACAGGATGCCAAGGACCGTTACACATTTCCAAATTCCTAATGGCCGCGCCGCCTTGCTGTCCTGAGCGAGACTTCACTGTGTAAATAAGAGTGTGTTTCATTAAAATGTTAATAAACTTTACACAGTAAATAGACACATTTTCTGCAGTGTACTGACATCAGTGTCCAACATATGGTATATTTTTATAATATAATATCCTAATATGACTTGGTTATACCAAGAGTTGACATCAGTGAAGGTAGACTTTTCCCAGTAGGGGTTCAAGAACTGGACTTTCGTGAAGGAGTCAGCTCTTATCTCAGGTTGGTATCTGTCATCAAATCCAGATGTGAAGCAGCACGAGTGAAAAAAGTTTAATTCGGTACATTTTCATAAAATATGAAGGGATAACAAAATGAGAAAGAATGCCTGTGATTAAAAAATGAAATCACCAATATCCCTGGCTTGTCTGTTAACTGTGGTGATCTGATTGGAGTCAGATTGGCTATTGGAGTGCTTCCCTAAAACAACCACTTATTTTTTAAGCTGTTATGTGACATATTTTTTAAAAATACAAAAAATTATGCTAATTAAAAAACTAAAGCGTTAGCCATATTAAGGGTTTTTCTTGACTGCGAGTTGCCTGTGAGAATCATTAGTGGATAGATTTAGAAGCGCTCGTTACCTGCAACTTCGAGAAATTCAGTGGTAGCTGCTTTTGAAGAGGTTTTCATTTTTATTTAAATTACTAATGGATCAAAGAACAATTGTTTATTTTTTCTCTTTGGTTTTAGATATTGATAACCTTGGAGTTTTTTTCCAAAGAAAATATTTTTATAATTCAGTAATTTAATGTTTTCCTTCCTTTTCATTACCCACTCTTGGCAGTGTAAGGGTATCTGTTTACCTTTAAAATTATAAATCTGATTCAAGACTTTTTATGTATGTATAAATAAGTATTTTGGTGTGCTACAAAAGCCTTTTCGAATTATCAGTGATTTTTTTTTTAAAGAACAAGCCAGTATTTGTTCAGTGCTCTAGGGAACATGCAGATGGAAGCTTAGCTCCTAAGGAAGGGCTGGGAGATGGGTTTCTTTTCCCACCTGTGAATATGTAAAACACAAACCGTTATCTTGGAGGGACTAACCATCGGGGGCAGAACAGAGGTTTCTGTGCTCAACTCAGAGCTGGAGCTTTGTAAGTATCTTGGGAAAGTAAGTTTGAGCCAGCTACTGTTATAATGTACAGTTATATTTGTCTATAAATGGAGCTGTTTATGGGAATTTAATACCATTCTCTTTGTAAAGTGAATAAATATTCATCTTTATCCATTGCTTGTCTTGTGGTGTATGTAGAGAAATGGCCACATGTTTGGGCTTGTGGTGTGAAGGTTTTAAAGCCATCTCACTTCACTAGCATTAATAGGTGAGTGCTTTCGGTGCTTGTTGGATAAGCTCCTTTTGTGATGGGAAAGCCAAGAGCCTTAGGATGTGCTGAAGGACCGGAGACCGGTGTGAGGGTGGGAGAGTGGGAGATGATGGCTTAGACCAGGGTGGTTGAAATGGGGTTGGTGAGAACTGGCTTCTGGGACGGTGTCATTTAGAGCCAGGGGGATTTCCTGCGTGGTGTGAGAAAGGAAGGAGTCAGGTGTGTGCCTCCCGAGTGGTTTGCTGCAGCACCTGCGTGATGCTTTGGGTGCCGTGGATTTGGGAAGGGAGACCGGAACCGGGCCAGGACATGGTGAGTGAGACATCCGTTAGGGATGCAGACACGTGCCCAGCTGACGGGAGAGTTCGGGGTGGAGGTAGAGATTTGGGGTTACCCCTGTAGGTGACAGTCAACACAAGACGGTGAGCTTCCCAAGGGAGTGCGTGTACGTGGGAAGAGCACCCAGGCCTGGAGCTCCATCACTGGGGAGAAGAGGAACCGGACGCGGTGAGGAGAGGTAGGAACTGAATCTGAATTCATGACATCCCTCAGCCAGGGTTTCTTTCAGCTGCAATTGATATCACTGGTGAGTCCTTCCAGGTTCAGTGGTTTGTGGGATGCCCTTCATATGACCATTTGAAGGGAACTCCTGGGTAAATTTTTTTTTTTAATCCAGTGTAGTGTTCACCTTTGTGGCACCTCAACACTGTCCCTCCTACTGAGCCATGAGAGTCTGAATTGTATGCTGCTTCACAAAACCGGCCGAGTGGGGCCACAGCAGCGTGAGTGGGTTAGCAGGCGTCATCCCAGTAGGGAACTGAAAGCATGGGGTAGACGGTGCTCGCCCTTCTGTGTGGGGCTGGTGGCCGGTGTGAGAAAACGGCTACTCGTCGGTACTGGAGTGGACTTGCACATATGTATGTGTGTAGTTGTTTTTAAAAGTGTTTTCGTTGATTTTTTACAGAGGGAGGGAGAGAGAGGTAGAAACATCCATGTGAGAGAAACATCGATCGGCTGCCTCCTGCACGCCCCCTACTGGGGATCGAGCCTGCAACTGGGAATCGAACCAGGACCTCAGTCCATGGGGCAATCCACTGAGCCACACCGGCTGGCAATATGTGTAATTTTTAATGTGGAAATAGTTCTGAGAAGAACGGGGATTATAAAGCACACGTTAGGAGGTGAGGACTGTCAAATGAAAACCCAGTAGTTGAAAATCAGCACTTTAAAAATTGCCTGGCATATTCTTTCTAGGTAATAATGGCTCAAACGGGGAGGACATCTATTCTTCTTGGATGATGAAGTTATAAGGGACTTCCTAGTGGGAATAGATATGGAAGCATTTTGTTGTAGGCTTGCCCTTGGCCCTGTTGAGTTTTTTCTAGTTTGAAAGAAAGGAAGGGGTGTGTTACCTGGCAGTGCGGTCACTGAAGTCAGGAGACGACTGGGCAGCTAGCTGCCTTAGCTGGCCCTGTGTGGTCACTATGTTCCAAAACTGGGCTGAAACTTCTCAGGTTCAGAAACTTAATTTGGTCCTTGTCTCTAGAGTTGATGCAATTTCATTAACTGGGCTTCTGAAAGAAATTGATATTTAAATAGTGTATTTATTTGTAATGAGAAATACACCTACCTCTCAAGTGATCAGTGTTCATATTGGGTGGTTACATGTCTTTCAGCATGGAAAAGTCACACAGTAAACCAATTTCATAATTGGAAGATTGTCTTGGAACCAGAGTGTGAAACTGGAATAGGAGAAATGGATCTTTTTAAAAAAAAATTTTTTTCTTTCCTTCATTGATTTTAGAGAGAGAGGAAGGGAGAAGGGAGAAAGAAACATTGATGAGAGAGAACACTGGCCAGAGAACATCGATTGGCCGCCTCCTGCATGCCCCCCACTGGGGATTTGGCCCACAGCCTGGGCCTGTGCCCTGACCGGGAATCAAACCGGCGACCTCTTGGTGCATGGGTTGATGTTCAACCACTGAGCCACACCGGCCAGGCAAGAAATGGATCTTAAATGGTTGATAGCTTAGTGTAGTGGGCAGAGCAGTCTACCGTTGGAATTCTTGGCTTCCTTGTGTGTTGCTCATGGTCCTTTCACTTGATACAGACCCTTCTAACAGGACAGTGACTGTGGTTGGGTGCCGGTGTCTTGGGTCTCCTCAGGCACCCACTTAGGGATTGCTGGTTAGGGTGCATTATAATTTAGGGGGCAGCTTGCTCCTGACCGTGGGTACCACCACAATATGGTTACACCAATGAAACCAACTTGCTGTCTTCAGCCAAACTATGATCTTGTTAATTATTCTCAACCTAGCAAAGTCTGCCCCTCCTTTTTTTATTGTGGTAAACTATACACAAACTCTACCCTTCTAGCCATTTTTACAGTCCTGTGGCATGAAGTACATTTACATGGTTGTGCAGCTGGTGAAGTCTCTTAATCGGTATTTTCGTGATAGGATCAGGTCTAGGAGGTGACAGAAGGTGAACACGAATAGTTAGTCTGTTGCGGAGAGACCACATTTTGGGCCAGAAGCTCCAGTTCTGGGTGGATCTACACTGCAGCTTGGCAATATGGCAATGATACATCTACTTGGTTTCTTCTTCTTTTTGGTCCACAACAGGAGAACCATGCTATTGTGTCTCCTTTTAATCTTCTCTTTGCATAAGTGCACACACATTTTTCTTATGAAATTGGAATCATATGTTTTATCCTTTGTCACATAATATTATGTAGTTAATTATCCTTTGAAATAATGTGGCTGTGGCTATTAGTATTCCACCGTGCTACACTTTAAACATTCTCCTATTACAATTTGTTATAAGTAACGCTACAGTGAACATTCTTTTTTTTTTTGAATAGTTTATTGATTTTTTTTAGAGTGAGAGAGAAAAACATCAATGTGAGAGTGCAATATCGATCTGCTGCCTCCTGCACGCCCCCCTCCAGGGATTGAGCCCACAACCGGGCATGTGCCCTGACTGGGAATCGAACTGGCGACCTCCTGATGCACGGGATGCCCAACCAACTGAGCCACACCAGCCAGGGCTACAGTGACTATTCTTACATTTTATATTTTTCTTTAAATGTATCCTTGTGAGATATTCCTAGGAGTAATGTTACTTATTCTCTCAGATTTAAGAAATTAGCTCAAATTCTTTTCCAGAAAGGTGTAGATTTTAAGCCCCACAAGCATCTTGTGTTTCCATCTCATCACGGACCTCAGTTCACCTGCCTTTTCACGGCCACTGGTATTTCTTTAAAGTGTCGCGGATTCGGATCCTTCTCCATGCTTCAAGGGGTTGTCTTATTTCCCTGTCAAGGCCTTTTGTACGTTAGAGAGATTCATTCCTTGCCAAACATGCTGCAAATATTTTCCCCAATTTGTCTTTTCCATTTTTTCATGATACTACTTTTCTTTACAGTTTTGTTTTTAAGCTTGATAAACTTCCTCCTTAAAAGATACTCCTTGTATTTTGTTTTAATCATTTTATATCTATAATTTAAAAAAAAATTACCTCTCTAGCAACTGGCTGTGACTCATCAGTGCACTGGTTGTGAAGTGTGCTGCAACCACCATTTTCCAAAGTAGAAGAGGTAACTAACGTGAGAAACACCGCCCACCGCATGTAGTTAAGGGGACCCGCTGTCGAGGGTCGTGTGCTCGGTGCGACATAGGTGTTTCTGCGGACGAGACCTCTCACAGCTGCTGCTCTGATTCGTGTGGAATGCCGTGCACCAGTGAGATGAGGCTCACTTAGCCCCCCCATACCGGTTTTCTCCACGCTGTTGAATACTGTTTGCTATGGACTGAATTTACGTCCTCCCCAAATTCATGTCAAAACCCTAATCCCCACCGTGACAGTGTTTGAAGATGGGGCCTGTGGGAGCCCCCATGATGGCATCCTCGTCGTTAGAAGAAGACACGGGAGAGCTCGGTTCCTGTCTGCTCTCCGCAGTGAGGACGCAATGAGAAGGTGACCGCCTGCAAACTCAGAAGCAGGGTCTCCCCAGGTACCAGGTCTGCAGGCACGGTGGCCTTGGACTTCTCAGCCTTCAGACCGTGGGGAAGGAATGCTTGTCTGAGCCGCCCAGTCTGGGGATTTGCACGGCAGCCGGACGGACGGGGACACTGGAGCCCGCAGACTTGGGCTCGGTCTCCTGAGGCTGCGTGTCGGCGCCATTCATCCCAGACCAGCCTTCTCTCCTTGTGCCAGGGACACTGCTTCGAACGATTGTAGTTTTATCATTCTTTTTTATTGTTGGTACCTTTATACCTCTTTGACATATTTTCCTAAATCTGTTTTTGCCTTTTATTCTTCCATATTGTTGAGCAAAGATTCTTTGGTTGTAAGAGACAAAAACCAGAGGCAGCGTAAGCAAAATACGAGTATTACAATTTTGAAGAATCTCAGTACAGAAGGAAACAGCTGGGCCTTAGGAAGGGATTACAAGTAGGTGGGGGAAGGGCCTTCGTGGGGTCCCTTAGCTGCTGCCTCGTGGTCCCCCGTCTCTCCCTGCCTTCCAGTCCCATACTCAGCCACTGGCTGATCTGCAGGAAAGCTGAGTATTCTCTGCCTCTCCGAGCCACCTCCTCCCTTCTCCGTCTGCTCTGTACATGGGGAGGTTGAGTCTCACACACTGAGTCAGCCTGGCTCCCTCTCCTGGCTTCTGGTTGGGATCAGCCAATGGGTGGTCCTGGCAAGAGGCTGGCGGGTGGGAGGGAGTAGGGGAGACGCCCATTGCCCTGGCGAGCTCTGTGTCTGCACTTGTGGCTGAGCCCCAGCGCAGTCCAGGAATAAGCCGCTCCCCTTGCTCTTTGGTGGCTCGTTTAAAGGTTGCTTCCCCTTCTGGTCCGCCTCCGAAGGCCTCGCCCGCCCCTGCTGGTTTCCTGAACTCCCACCCCTTCGCAAGAAGTCCGTGAAACGCCACAGGTACCGTTTCTGCTCTGTCACCTGCTGGGAGCCTAAGCCAGTCCCAATTGCTCGTTCCTGGGAGAGACTGGCATCTTGGTGCCGGTGTCCGCCCTGTCTGGTCACCCATGCTTGGGGCGGTGTCACACCACGCTGGTGACTTAGTTTACCCCCGTGACGAGGGCAGTCTTCCTGCCAAAAGCCAGGTTCACTGTGAACTGAGCTGGTGCTGACATCACAGACAGCTTAAACATTTAAAAAAGATGTTTCTTAGTTTTTAAATTGTGGTAAAATATACATAAATTTACCTTTTAAGCCATTTTTCACGTTTTTGGTTCAGTGGCATTACGTATATTCATTGTACAACCATCACCAAGTATATTCACGTTGTGCAACTACCTTCCCAAACATTTTCATCCTCTCGGATCGAAACTGCCCCCATTAAATACTAACTCCCCATTTCTCCCTTCCCCCGCCCCTGGCAACCGCTTTCCTCTCTGTCTAGGAATTTGATTACTGTAGGTACCTCATTAAAAAATAAATTTGGAAATAAACAAGTAAATATAGAAATGCATTCTTGTAAAAAAGGATAAAAACATTCCATTGGCCCAGGCCTTGTAGGAAGCAAGAAAAATTAAAGTGAGCAGCTACTAGATGCTTAATAGGTGCATTCGAGAAACATGCAACTCAAAAGCTGAGAACAGCGGTCCTTGTTCAGGTAAGTGTGGGACACCAAAATGAGTTTTGATGAGCGGAGAGCCTGTGGCACATTTTTCTCAGGTGTCCCTCCATCCTTTCTCCTTCCCCAGACCTTGTGTGTGGAGCTCAGATCACACGTGGGTGTTGCTCCCTGCTCGTGCTCTGATCTGCTGGATTTAGTGGGTGCACAGAGAACCAGGGCATTATCACTACATCTCCTCTCATGCTCACCAGGCCTCTCCAGATCGCCCCAGCTCCTTTCTGGGGTTAGAAGAACAATGTCAATATAAACAACAACCACTAGGTGCCAGCCTTGCTTCGTGCAAATTTCTTCTTATCACCGCTGAGGTGTCCAGGGGAAAAGCTGTTGTGCCCTCTTCCCGTGTAACACAGGCTGGATTTGATTGTTTCCCTTGTGGGTTTAACTCATCCCTCTATCCTCTGTATTTTCTGTAAGCTGGTGTTACATCTCAGTGCTATCCAACAGAACATTCTGTGACGACGAAATGTTCCCTGTGACATCCAGGATGGTAGACACCTGCCACATGTGGGCATCAAGCCCTTAAAACGTAGCCAGTGTGGCTGAGTAAATGCATGTTAAATGTTCTTTTCTTTTCATTCATTCATTTACATTAAATAGCCACATGTAGCTTAGGCTATGGCATGGAGCAGCACAGATCTTCAGGCTTGATTAGACTTAGGTTTAATAGTTTTGACAAGACATCAAAGGTCATGATGTATACTTCATCTTGCAACACACCAGGAGGCGAGATAATGAGACATTGTCCCGCTACTAGTAACGCTAGTTAAAAACCTTTACTGGGTTTAATTTACAATGAACAAAAACATACATTTAAAACATACAGCTCAGTGAGTTTCAACAAGTGTTTACACCTGTGTAACCATGGCATTATACAGATATAGGAAATTCCCATCAGTCCAAAAAATTCCCTTATGCATCTTCCCAGTTAATCCCCAGTATCCCCACTTTCCACAAGTCTGTGGCAACCACTGATAAGCTTTCTGTCACTATGGAATAGATATCTTTCCAAGAGCTTCGTATAAATAAATAAATGTACTCTTTTGATTCTGAGTTTCCAATGAAGGATTCTCAACATACTGTTTTTGAAGTTCATTGACATAGTTGTATGTATCTATGGTTTGTTCTTTTTGTTGCCAAGTGGTATTCCGTTGTATGGATATGCTGCAAGGTGTTTATTCCTCTGTTGATGGAGGTTTGGATTGTTTCCAGTGTAGCATTGAAAGCTAAACCTTTTCTCTAAGCACTGCTTTAGCTGTACCCCACAAATTTTAGAGGCTGTGTTTTCATTTTCATTCAGTGCAAAACATTCTCTATTTTCTTTCTTTTGTGAGTTTTCCTTTGACGCATGGATTATTTAGAGGCATGCTTTTTATTTATTTATTTTTAAATATGTTTTTATTAATTTCTTAGAGAGGAAGGGAAAGATAGAAATATTGATGTGAGAGAGAAACATCAGTCGACTGCCTCCTGCATGCCTCCTATGGGGGATTGAGCCCGCAACCCGGCATGTGCCCTGACCCGGAATTGAATGGGGACCTCTCAGTCCATGGGATGATTGATGCTCCATCCACCGAGCCACACCGGCCTGGCACAAACATAATTTTTAATTTCCAAATATTTGGGGATTTTCCAAAGAGCTTTCTGTTATTAATTTCTAAGTTAATTCTGTTGTGGTAAGTATCCTCTGTATGACTTAATCCTTTATATTTACTGAGACTTTTTTTAATGACCCAGTATATGATATATTTTGGTGAATGTTTCTTATGCCCTTGAAAAAAACCTGTATCTGCTATTGCTGGGTGGAGTGTTCTATAAATCTCACTTAGGTCAAATTATTTGACAGTGTTCAGGTTTTCCACTTTTTAAGTCTACTTATCCTATCAATTATCAAAAGAGGTCTACTGGAGTATTCAGCTATAAATGTGGGTTTGTCTATTTTTCCTTCAGTTCCTCTCATCTTTGTTGCATGTATATTAAGCTTTGTTATTGGGTACATACACAATTAAGATTGTTACATCTTATTGATGAATTGATCTCTCTGTCACTATGAAGTGTCCCTCTTTATACTGGTAATGGTTCTCATCCTAGTGTCTACTTCACCTGATAGAAATGGAGCCACTCCAGCTTTCTGATGCTTATGTTTGCTTGATTTATCTCTTTTCATACTTTTACTTTTAACCTGTCTATGTTTTTAATTTTAAAGTGTATTTGTTGAGAACAGCATGTAATTGGGTCTTGCTTTTACCCAGGTGGCTCTCTCTTCCTTTTAATTTGAATGTTTATACTATTTACATTTGATGTAGTCATCTGTATGATTGGGATAAGTGCACCATTTTGCTATTTGTTTTCTATTTGTCTCATCTGTTCTTTGTTCCCCTTCTCGCCGTCTTTTTGTAACTCTTGGTTGAATATTTAAAAAATTCGACTTTGTCTTCATTATTGGCTTATTTGCTTTACTTCATGTCTTTAGTGGTGGCTCTGGGGTTTGACGCGTGCATCATAACTTGCACGGCCTCACTGAGTTCCCTGGTGAATGCCCTGAGTTCTCAGCAAGGACTCTCCTTCCTGGGCAGCTGGGACTTACATGCTGGGAACTGCTCAGCTCCCTGTGTCTTGGTAGCTCTCTGTCTGACCTGGAATTTCCCTCTACATCTGAGCATCATGGTATTCACTGAAGACTCAAGGGCACGTTCCTAGGCAGATTTCTTTGGAGGGAGCTGTTTTTCTATCTTCTCTCTCTGCCAAAACTCTGTTCTGCAACTCCTAGCTGCCTCAGGTTCCGTGAACCCCAAGCTCTGTCTCTTTAATGCAGCTGGATTGGGGATCCCCTTCCCTGCTCTGTGGTTTGGAATGAGCCTCCAAGCAGAAAGCTAGGGCTCCTCCGGGCTTCACGTCACCGTTTCCTTTCTCTGCAGCGTCACGGTGCTGCCTGCTGGCCAGCGTCTGCACACAGCTGTTTCATACACTGTGTCTGGTTTCCTAATTGTTTGCTGTGTCGGGGGGCACACTTGGTCTCTGCTATGCCATCATGTCAGAAGGACAAGTCTCATTTAACTTTTGGTTATTGATCTTTTTTATGTGGCTACATAATCTTTATTGCAGTAATTTTAAAATGCATATAAATAATCTATGTTCATAGTAGAACACCTTGAAATGCCAAGTGAAGTAAAAATCATCCATAATCCCCTCCATCCTGAAGTAAACAGAAATAATGCTTTAGCATATATCCTTCCAGACTTTTCTATGTGCCTGTGTATCTATAAATACAAACAAAAGACCGTTCTGTCCCCACCACAGCGATGCTTTATCACAGCTGCCTACTCCCGAGAACACAGGACAAATGGCGCCCATTTCTCCTTGGCGTCGGGACAGCTCATGAGTTTCACAGGAGCACCTACTGCCTTCAGAGACATTTGCTAGACCCTGGGCTTGAGAAATTCCATGTGTAAAAGAAAACCATTATTATTTTTTTAAAAAAAAATGTATTGATTGATGAGAGCGAGAAAGAGAGAGAGAGAAGCAGATTTGACATTGCATTTTTAGGCCCTGACCAGGCCTGTCATCAAAGGCATTGTTCGAGTGGACAAAAGCAGAACATGTTTTTATGGATTATTAGATTTTAAGAAATTTCTCCAAGTCTGTACTATTTATTAATTTGGATCTTTTAAAGTTAAAAAGAAACAAATAGGCCACTTTGCCTAAAAAAATAGACGCACTGAAGCTCTGTAGCTCCCATCGTGCATGCCTCACGCTGGCCCGGCAGAGGGAGCCGTGCTTTCTACACAGAATCCGAGGAAGGCGAAGCTTTGGCGTCAGCGCGCTGAGGACTCAGACCCCGGCACTTACCCTGTGACCTGGAAGCCACTTGCCTTCTTAGAGTGTCAATTTTCTCATCCACAAAATGAGAAGTGCAGCTCGGAAAGGGCTGTGGGGACGCAGTCACATTGTCACGGGGCCAGTAACCACTCCACACGCGTTCAGTAAAAACCTCAGCGACACCACGAAATCAGTTTAAGACCATAGAGCCAGCAGAGTATCAGGTACAAAATCACTTCTTCCAACTCTAAGCTCATTTACTCTCTCTGTCTGCATCTATTTTCCAGTTAGGGCCTCTCTTTAAAAAAATTTTTTTTTCTTTATTGAACTTAGAGAGAGAGGAAGGGAGAGGGAGAGAGAGATAGAAACATCGATGAGAGAGAACATCGATTGGCCGCCTCCTGCATGCCCCTCACTGGGGATCAGGCCCACAACCTGGGCATGTGCCCTGACCGGGAATCGAACCAGCGACCTCTGGGTGCATGGGTCGTTGCTCAACCACTGAGCCACACTGGCCGGGCGGGCCTCTCTTTTTACAAATTATTTTTCCCCCATAGCACTGCAAATTCTAGACGTGAGCAGCTTGGCGTTTACACTCAGAGACGTCCTCTGATGTCATAGATCTTTCTCTGTTTCTCTCTGTCTCTGTCTTTCTCTCCCTCCCCCTCCCCAAGTCTGCCCTTTTCCTCCTGTGTCTCCTGGGGGCGAGAGTATCTTGGTCCTTTGTGCCTTTGTCTTCCTCCTCCAACCCCGTGCACCCTAAGGAAGGTGTGCGGCTGGGTGTGCTTCTGGGGGAAGCACTCCTCTGTGGTACCCACAGCCCCTTCGAGAGCCATTGCTTCTGCTTTGATCATAGTATGTCAGAGCCACCCCCCCCCCCCCCAGCAGGCTCTCCCTGCCTCTGGGGTGGAGGAGGCCGTCTCCCGGCAGCCCTGTGAGCTCCCTGTCTCCCTGTCTCCCGGCAGCCCTGTGAGCTCCAGAAAGGTCGGCATGAGAGGAATACTGAGTCTTTGCTGTTTGATCTCACTGGAAGAATGTGCCATCGCAGGACACTCTGTGCAGAGAGGTGTCAGGGATTCCAGCTGGGCCTGAGGGCTTTGCAAGGCTGCCACTGCGGCCACCTCTGGGCTGGAGATTTGCCATGTGGTCTTCAGTTCTGGCTGTAGCCCCACTGAAAGGTGAGGTGTTGGGTCCGTAACTCTGCGGCAGGATGTGGGCTGGAGTGGCAGGTGCTACAGAGGGCTCAGGGGCAGGTGTCGGGGCTGGGTGGGCACCTTTCCCAAGGGCAGAAGTCTCAAGCTGCAGTCTTTCTGTGGCCAGTGAGGACGTACATGCTCACACTGGTGGGACAAATGGGGGTTCCAGAAGAATCGAGTCCCAAGGGGCTAGGGTTATTAATGCTAATGGGTTCTTTTTGTACAACAAACAAACAAAAAACATAAAAAAAAACAAAGTTTTGGGAGCAGATAAGCCTCTGTTCAAATCCAGACGCTTGGGCTTTCTGACCGTGAGGTCTTTGACACCTGACTCTCCCTTAGGTTCCTTATCTTCCTTGGAAAATTAGAGATAAGCCTTTATAACAGTGTAACTGCTCCGGGAGAAGCAGGTGATTCATGGATGTTAATTTCCTTTTTCTTTCCCCTAAATTTGGATTACCTTTGACACGATTCTTATAAAAGTCCTAGAACACAAGCAGGGAAAATATTTGTATCCCTTTAGAAAGATGAGAAAATGGGGAGCTGAGACATTTCGTGATTTGCACGAAGCCACAGGGACAGAGCTGGGTCTGGACCCCAGAAGCCCCGACAGTACAGAGGCACTCTGGAACTAGACAGGCTGGGTTTCAGTCATGGCCCACCACTGCTAGCTGGGTGGCCTCTCTGACCCTCAGTTTCCTCATCTGCAGAGTGGGGATGATAAGAGTTCGTTCCCTTGGCAGACCCGAGCTGACTGTCAGTCTCTGTCTCTTGTGGATGTCTCTGGATGACCTTGGCTCAGGAAGCGCTCCTCCTTTATATTCAGCTGGTGACTGATAGGCACCAAGGATTGATTTATATCCATGGCAACTGTCACCCGGGGGAACAGTGAGAAGCAAGAGTCTTTCCTTTCCATCCACATCAAACAGAGCCAGTGCCCAGGGACCATCAGGCCTTTGGCCGGCCCTGGCTTGTCTCTCCAGAGAGGACGTGTGTCTCCTCCCCGTCCCTGCAGGGCCCTGGGGACTGCTGGAGGCACTGGAGACCAGCGGGCCTGAGACTGCAGACGGGCCAGGACTTCTCGCCTGTGAAAACCCCCTGAAGCCCCTCCGCAGGTAACACGTGGGGGCTCGGGGAGAGTTTGTCAGTCATTTTCCTCAGGGGCCTGGACATTGCTCAGAGAAGCCTGCATTTGGTGTAGTTTCTAGTTTCTAATTTCTAGAGAACAGATTGGTAGTGGTGGTGGGAGATCCGTGATCAACTTTCTGGTGGAGGGAAGACACATTCCCTCTCTCTTCTCACCTCCGAGGCTGCTGTTATATCTTCTCAAGATAGTTTTTCCTCTGCCGGATTTTTCCTCCCCGTTTCCTTCGAATGACTTTCTGGAGGGAAGTAATGACGTTCTGGTACTGGCTGGAGAGGGTCACACTCCGAGTCGTCTGGGCACCTTTCTTGAGATCTGCTTTGTTTATGATTTGAATTGAATTCTAAATTTGTTATTTGGTTGGACTCAAGTTCTGAGCTAGTGGCCTTGGAAACTTCGAGACCGTCAGAGCAGTGCTTTGCCCGTGTTCCTTAAAACTCTGTTCTCAGAAATGGTTCATGAACAAAGCGGTCAATGGTCATACAGATTTGGAAATTGCTTTGTGCCATACAGGGCGGGGCAAAAGTAGGTTTACACGGAAAATAACACAATAATTAGTAAATAATAATACAAGATAAACTGTGTTTCACATACTCACAACTGTAAACGTACTTTTGCCCCCACTTGTATTAAAGGCCCTGAGACATGACAGTTAAGAAACTAGTTCAGCATTTTTTAAGCTCATGTTTCCTAAACTTTCTTTAAAATACTTTTTTTTGTTTGCGTTCACATTTGTTCCACAAAACAGAATGGGGCATGCTGGGCTGGCGATTCCCACTGGTCCTGGCTAGGTCTGGCCAATAGCGTGATTCCAGAACGGAGTTGGAATGAAACATGGGATCCGCCGGAAGTACAGGGGACTCGATGTCCCGTTTCCCCCCTATTCCAGACTCACTCAGCTCTGAAGGATCTCAGTGGGGTTGGGGTTGGTGAGTGGGAGGAGCCTGGATCCCTATTAACGTCCTGGGAAGTTGCTGCCTGGCTTCTTGAACACCCCTAAGCACGGAGAGTTCAGTGCCTCCTGGGGAAGCCGTTTGTTAGAGTGTTAGGAAGGTCACACCCCTGTACACCCTCAATTAGTGCGCTGGCCTCCGGAGCTGGTGGCCTAGTCCAGTCCACTGCGGCTTGCTATCCCTAAAGAGGCTCAGAGGGGCCCTCACCTTCCCCTGTGAGCCCTTTCTCTCTAAGTCTTCACTGTCGCTTACATGATATGGTCTAGAGCTCTTCACCGTGATATCGCGCTCTTTCTTCTGGGTGGGCTGTAGTTTCTGCTATCCTTCCCCCAGAGTGGTGAGAAGTGGATCTGAACAGACTGAGCACTCCCCTTCAGAGCCCAGAGCGGCACCTGCCCCAGTCCCCGTCCCGAAGGGTCAAGGCTGTCCTCACCTGCTTGTCTTTTTCCTAGGGAAGCAACCCATGTGTTGGGGAAAGTTTTTTTGATTCATCTGTCCACGCCACACTGGTCCACGCCAAGGACGTGATCTGTGTTCACATGGTTGCTTGGTTGCTCTGACAGAGAAGATTTATCAAGGCTTTCCGTTGCAGTCTTCTCAGCACAAGGATCTTGGACTGGATGGAAAGTCTCAGTAAGTTGCCTTGAAAATTAAGAAGTTGTCATCCTCAAGTAATAGAAAAACACTCCTCAAAAGGTCTTAAACGATAAAGAACCTTATAAAGCACACTCACTGGCACTCAGCAGCAGGGATCGAGGGTTGCTCGGCTCCAAATGCCTCGAATACGCTCCTTCGCTCTGTCCCTTGATGGTGTTTGTGTAAGTTGTTCCTGGGGATCTATAAGCTTTGGAACATTGTCCCACCCTATATGCCTGCCCTCCTCCAGGGAGGAAAAGAATACTTTTACTCTTTGTTCTTTCTTTATTCTTGATGTTTCAAGTTTCTTTCTTTTATCATTTTCTTTCTGTTTGAAGTACTACCTTTAGCTATTCATTTAGGATAGTTCTCATGGCAACACATTCTCTTAGTTCCCTGCATCTTCATTCCTGAAGGATATTTTTTTGCTGGGTACAGAATTCTGGGTTGACAGGTTTTTTCCCCAAGATTTTTTTTTTTTTCCTGTGTCTTCAGTTTTCTGAACTTCGATTATATGTCCTGATATGGATTTCTTTGGGTTTATTTGGTATTTGCTGAGCTTCTTGAATCTATAGATTGTCTTGCATTAAATTTGGAAAACTTTCAGCAATTATTCCTCTGAATACTCTTTAGCCCCACAGTCTTTCTTTTCCCCATTTCAATAGTGCAAATGTTAAGTCTTTGGCTATCGTCTCGCAGGTCCCCGAGGCTCTGTTAATTTCTTTTCAGTCTATTTTTTCTCTATTATTCTATTTTCAAGTTTACCATTCTTTCCTCTGTCATAGTCGTAGTCACATGAGCTGTTTATTTCAGTTCTAAAATTTCCACTGGTTCTTCCTTATATCTTCTAATTCTTTCCTATTTTTTATGTATTTCAAGCACGTACATAATTCCTTATCAAAGCATGTTATACAGGCTGCTTTAAAATTCTTGTTAGATAATCTGAACCTCTGTGTCACCTTGATGTTGCATCACTGAGAGTCTTTTCTCATTTAAGATGAGGTTTTCCTTGTTCTTGACATGGTAAGTGATTTTCAGTTGTGTCCTGGACATTTGGGTATTATGTTGTGAGACTCTACATACTAATACTATTTAATCTTTTTTGACAGACAGTCACCCTGTTTAGGTATAGCCCACAGATCTATGGGGGAATGGATGCTTAGTTTCTCACCAGGCCCCACTGACATCATCCCAGCAAAAGCAGAGCACCGCCTCACCCTGTCTTGCCTGCCTCATTGCCAGTAGGTGGGGGTGGAAGTTCCACTCCCCCCTGGACTCTGCTGGGTGGAGCTCTCAAGGGCTGTGCAGGACTGCACAGAGATGCACCTGCTGGGGTTCCCTCCATCACTCAGCCCCGAGGGCAGACTGTGGTCTCTGTATTTCTAGCATCTGGCGCAGAGTGTGGCACAGGCAGCTTCGGGAAATGCTTTATGGTTGACAGTCCAGCAGGGTCAGGATGCGAGTGAGGGGAGCAAGAACAGACCCTGCTGAAGGACAGAGCAGGGCGGGGTTGGAGGGGCTTGTTGGCCAGGGTGCTGAGTGCGACCCTTACCCCAAGGGTACTGGGAGCCGCGAGGGCTGCCTGCCTGGGGAGTGACTATTATATCCTAATTTCAGAAGTTCTGACTCTCGGCCTATGATGTGAGGGTGGGTTTGGGAGGAGATGCACCCATGCTCTCTCCCAGGTCGAGCCAAGGGACATCAAGGCCGACCTTATCCTGTCCCCACCCTGTCTGGGGCTCCCACTGATGACTCACTTTTACTTACCAACCGTGAAAGTTGGGCAGGGGTTCCCTTTCCAGGCCTCAGTTTTCCCTGCTGTAAACGAAGTGTCTTCACACCTACCTCTTGGGGGATCCAACGCAAAGCACAAGGAGTCCTTGCAGCTCCTTGCTGCCCTCAGTCCTGGGGTGCAGGGAGCATCTCCTTCTGGGGGCCTCTGCTGGAGGGAGTTCATTAGTTCAGTTCAGCCTGCTAGCCTGCACCCCGAGGGCCCGTGGAGTGGAGCGGCCTCCTCGGGGAGCCCAGTGTGCCTGGGGGTTCTGGCTGCAGGCCAGTGCCCGCTCCGGGAGCTTGTTCTCCTGTCTCATTGGCTGCCCTCCTTGGCGCCTCCTGGAGCTTAGTGAATGGCAGCTGCTCCTGCAAGGCCTCAGAGGAGGCCCACCACAGCCTGCCTCGGCCGTGTCGGGGTCGCAGAGAAGGGGAGAGAACCCCAGGAATGTGCTGGGAAGCCGGGAGTGTGTTCAGTCAGCAAGCCCTGGGCACATGTGCCTCAGCCGGCCAGGCCTCCTGGGTGTGCGAATAGCGGCTCTGCAGTTCACGGCTGCCGGTTCCTCGCAGAGAACTGGGAGGGGGCGCTCTGCCTGGGGACATTCTCAGCGTCCTTGGGCAAGTGGTTCTCCGCGAGGCTGCATAACACTGGCGAGGTCCTGGCTCCCCTGTGCCCCTTGGATGATGAGGGCTAGAAGGGGTAGGGTAAGGAGTGGGAACAGTTCTCATTTGAGGGGGGAGATGCCAGCCTGGGTGTATCTGTCTGAGCGCGTGGGCTCAGTGAGAAGGCACACATGGGCTGCTAGGGTTCACTGTGGAATGTGGCGTGGAGGAGGCCACAGGCTTCCTCTCGTCCAGGTATTTCTGGGGAAAGGCGCTAGCAGTGAAGGAGAGCGGGCAATGGGCTAGGCATAGTCACAAGCCTGTTACAAGTCCTACTTACCCCCTGCAGCAACCCTATCAAGTCAGTGCCATCCTTATCCCCGCTCTGTAGATGATGAAACGGGGGCTGAAGAAGGTTAAGCACTGGCCAGAGGTCACAAAGCTGGAGGAGGCAGGGTCAGAATCAAGCCCAGCTCTGCCTGCTGCCAAGGCCTGATGCTCACACTGTCTGCCCTTCTGCCTCTGGAAGTAGCTTGAGAGCGGACCCAGAATTGGGCCCAGAGGCCAACTGCAGCAAAGCCGGGGATTAACAGCCGACGGCCACCCTACCTTGAGACTGCCATATGCTCCCTTGCTTCGGTCGCCATGCAGTGGGGCCCAGCTCTCTCTCTCGGGTGGCCCTATAGGACCGGTTGGCCCCCCGGGGGGTACCCAGTGCCCGAGTGGGCCCCAGAGGAAACGAAGCCAAGGGAACTGTCTCCTGGCTCCCTCTCTCCTCCTGCGAGGAGCTGTGGGCTCCTTCAGAGCCGTGGTTGCTATGCAGCCTTGTTTATTCTAAGAGAGCCTGGCAGAGAGCAGTACGCCAGCAGCAGGGCCGGCGGCTACCCCAGCACCCGCCCAGACAGGAGGCCCGCAGCCCAGGGCTGCGAGGCTGGGCCAGGGCCGGGGCAGGCCAGGCGTGGGGCCACCCCGTCCTCGGCTCCCTGGACCACCAACAGCATCGTCTGTGGAGAGACCATGGAACCTGGATTCTTCCCATGCCAGGGCTGTGGCCTGTGGACGGAGCAGCAGTGAGAGGTGATGTGTCCACCAAGCTGTTTCTAGGGGGAGGGGAGTGGAGGTGGATCAGGACACCTGAAGTCCTTGGAGGGGCATCAAGGGCCTGTTCTGGAGCAAGGACAAAGGGCGCGGTGAGAGGAAAGGCCTCCTGCCAGCAAATGGAGGCTGTGTGACTGTGGGACGGTCCCTTCCTCTCTCTGGGCCTCCCAGCGTTAGCTCTGGGGGAGGAGGTGGGACTGCTGCTCTCTGAGCCTGTGAGCCAAGGACAGAGGGGCTGCCCCGGGCTGTCCCCACCCCCCATGTCCTCTGTCAGAACTCTCTGTTTGGGGGTAAACTGTGTGCAGTCCCGGCCCCAGCTGGCCAAGATTCCCTGCTGGTGCCAAGGGCTGCGGTGCCAGGAGCGATGGGCATACAGTGGAGAAGGCTCTGTGCTCA
The DNA here is from genome assembly GCA_030848825.1 of Tadarida brasiliensis. Classification (NCBI taxonomy): domain Eukaryota; kingdom Metazoa; phylum Chordata; class Mammalia; order Chiroptera; family Molossidae; genus Tadarida; species Tadarida brasiliensis. The sequence continues at coordinate 61,019,169 of CM061270.1, read as the reverse complement.
GCGGCACAAGGGTGGGGGGCACCCAGGTAAAGCTCAGACCTGGGAGGGGCCGGGCTCTGGGTGGGAATTCCCACCCCACGTCTTCCTGGCTGTGTGGGCTTAGGCTCTTTTCATTCTGAGGCTCAGTTTTCTGACCTGTAAAGTGGGGCTGAATAGTCCTCCCTTGGGGCTGTCCATGAGGAGTGGAGCTAGGAAGGAGGGCAGCGGTGTGGCAGCCCCTGTGCCCAATGGCAGCTACTTTTGTTGGCGCCGTTCTTATTGTGGAGATGATCATGTTCCATTCCACGGCAAATTTCGGGCTCCCGAAACAAGGGTTTTGTGAACCCCTTCTCCAGGACAAGGGCCTGCGCTGGCTGGAAAGCTTGCAGGGCTGGCAGCTCCTCCATGGCACTGGGGGCACTGAACCGCATCACGGAAGCGGGTTGTGGAGCATGGAGGTGTCCAGCTCCGGTGGGGTGTCCAGGGGCAAGTCATCAGGTCGAGCTGGGCAAGCCCCACACTGCTGTCCACCTGCCTGGTGGGACGGGCCCTGCAGCCCCAGGCCGGCTGGCTCCCAGGGCCGGTCTGCCTCCGCCCAGGGACCCCCGGCCTAGCTGACCTGAAGAAAGGGGAGTGCAGGGGGAGCAGGTAGTGGGGAGACGTCCGGCTGAGCTCTGGGCAGACCTACCTCTGAAGGTCTCTCGCTGCCCCGGGCACCTCCGAGGCACCAGACCCTGCTCACCAGCATGGATGCTTGGGAGTTTAGTATTGTTTTAGGCTCAACTTCTCACAGACGGAAGAATGTACAAAATGCGAACAGTTTGAAGAAGGATTATACAGGGAATGTTTGTGTAGCCACCACCACCCAGGTCTAGAAAGAGACGCTCATCTTCCTGTGAACTTCGTGTAAGCAGAACCACACTCCACGGAGTCTGCGTCTGGCTCCGGTCACGGGCCTTGCGCTGTGGAGTCGCCGGGCGCTGAGCCGAGCAGAGGCGTGTGCATCCCCGTGGCGGTGGAGGGGTCCGCGGCGTGCGCACGCTTCATCCCTCCGTTCCCCTGTCCGGCTTTGGGGTTATTTTTAGTTTTTGACGGTTGTCCACAGAGCTGCTATGAACATTCTCGCACTTCTTTCCTGGTTCACCCGGGCAAGGTTTTCTGTGGGGTGGATGCCCGGCGGTGGGATTGCTGGGCACCGGGCTTCACGCCTGTCACTGTGTGACAAAGCCAGACCGCTCTCCAAGGGGTGGCGCCCACTCGCTCTCACCAGCGGCGTGACGGCCTTTCTGCTCTGTGTGTCCTCAGCGCCTGGCATCGTCTGTAAGCTTAAGGGGTGTCCCCTGAATTATGATGTCCTGGTGCAGTGCCCAGCCTGGACAATCAGACAGGGCAGCCCGGCTGGTCTCCTGTTTGCCAAACACAGCTTAAATCAGACCTTTCCCCACCCCCGGGCTTTCTCATATCTTCTAGACCAGTGATTCTCATGTCAAAATTCCCGGGGTGCGGGTGGCTGTTTCAGAGGTCACAGACCTTGACACGGATGTCGCCCTCCCCTTCCGCGCTCTAGTCGCCCATCCCCCCACGCACACGCCGAGCTGTCACAAACGGGAGCCGCATCCTCCGCTGTGCTGGGCATGAGGACAGTGGAGGAGCACGGCTGGGAGCGCATGACAGGAGACCCCCAGTCCCGGGAGCTGCAAGGTGTGGGCACTAATGCCTTAGATAAAGAGCGATCTCCTGGAGTGTTCCCCAGCGACGCGGTCCTGGGCCTGCTCCTCTGTCCTGCCCCAGCCTGCCCGCTGACTCCCGCTCACCCCGGGAAACGTACGCAAGGAAGGACATCCTGCTCCCGGCGGCGGCACCTCCGTTTCGCCACCTCACCTCTGCCAGGCCTCTGTCGCTTCTTGTCCCAAAGGCTTTCCAAAAGGACATTTTCCCTCTCTTTGGACATCTGAACACACACAGTAAAATAGTTATTAAACAAACAATAATGTTAATAGCCACTGTTTATGAGTACTTGCTAGGGGTGAGACACGGTATTACATAGTATTAAAAGCTTTTCATAGTTTATTGAACACTTTCAATCACCTGAGACATAGATATTATTTCCACGTTGCAGCTGGCGAAAGGCTTGGGAAAGCTGAGTAGGGTGCTGTGTGCTCGGAGCAGTTTAGCTGTGTGAAGTCACACGGCCAGCAGGCGGTGGGCTTTAATCCAAGTCTGTTGATTTCTAAGCACAAACTGAACTACTATGTTCTACCATTGAGAACAGAGAGCATCAGCCCTGAGGCTTCCACTTAGCTCTGTGGCCTTGATCTAGTTACTTAGCCTCTCTGAGCCTTATCTTCTTATCCATAAAATGGGGGCAGTAATGTCTGCCTTGTTGCTCTGTTTTGAAAGTTAATGCATCATATTTGGCAGTGACAGGGCCTGGCACATAGCAGCATGGAACTAAGAAATGTTAGTTCCCTTTGCTTAGCTTTTCTCAACAAGACTGTCTGCAGGGACAGGTTTTAATTTTGATTTCTTCATTCATTCATGCTATAAATAGCTATTGAGGCATTACTATGTGCCGGGTGCCGTGTTCGTACTCGGTCTGCATTTCTTTACGTTCCCGGGTATTGTCTGGAGGACAGAGGCCCTGCAGGGGAACTGGCCCCTCGGATCCCACTGGGCCCATGGCGACTGCAGCCACCCGTGGGCGTGCTCCAGAGCTGGTGAAGGGCCCAGGAGAGGACACGGTGGAGGACAGTCTCCTCTGTGCACTGCCTTCCTGCTGGTCTGTGTGCCAGTCACAGCTAGAGCCAGGAGCCTGAGTGGGGACCCTGGGAAGCCCCCGCCACAGACGGTCTGGTGGGATGGGTATCACCTTCAGGAGTGGCCAGTCTTTCTCTTGCGTGAATCACAGCCTTTATCACTAAAGGGCTTTCAATCTATTAGGAAATCAGGCCTGCCCTAGGCTAACAAAAAGAGAGACATCTGGCTGGGCCGGGGTGGGAAAAGGAAGAGAATCCTTTGTTTTATCTGGGGTCAGAATACACCATGTTCCAAACTTCACTGATCTCCCGAGTCCAGCTCTCCAGCTCAGCAGTCCTACCTCCTGCTTCATGGACAAGATCAAGGCCTTTGCTGCTGCCCCTAGGCTGCCCTCCTCCGGTGCTGAGGACTGGGCCCCCTGCTGGGCACCCCACCTGTGCCTGTGGCTGTGCCCTCCTCCGGTGCTGAGGACTGGGCCCACCTGCTGGGCACCCTGCCTGTGCCTGTGCCCTTCTCCCGGAGGGCCAGCGAGCTCTGGGTCCTGCTCCACCCGTTCCCCTCCCTCCTTCATCTTCAGCCTCTCCCTTCTCCTGCCTTTCTTGCCTCCCGTGACTGTGCTCTAGTAATGCCTATCCTTAAAAACCCCACAGAGGACAAACAAGCAAAGAACGCACACTTCATCCACCCCTCCTCCCCAGCTGCCCCCACCCTCTGTCCACCCTTTCTCATCCAGCATTTCCAGAGCGGCCTGGACTCACTGTCTCCACCCTCCACCCTCCACCTTCCACGCTCGGCCTCCAGGTCCCCACGTGCACGGAAACCGCTCTCACTAACCTCTGATGATTCCCTAAGTCATGCAGTGGGCTCTTCCCAGGCCTTGCCCCACTCAGCCTCTTTAACGAGCTGACGCTCTGGCCCCTCTCTGCTCTCTGGCTTTCTTGGCATCCACGCCGCGGCCTCCTGACTATCCTTGCTGTGGGCACTCTCTCGTGGCCAGGCCTTCTCACTGACAGTGTTTACTCTCGTGGCTTCCATCGCTGTCTGGTCACTGGGGATTTCCAGGCCTGTGACTTCAGCCCAGAGCGCCCTCTTGAGTCTCAGACCTTTTGGCATGACTTCACTGGGGTGTCCTGGAGAAGCCACAAACCAACCAGCCCAAACCAGGACTCGGGGTCTCCTGCAGACCGGCACCCCCTCCCATGTTCACCACCGCGTCCTCCAGCCCCCCGCGCCAGAACCTTGGACTCACCCAACCCCCCATCTAATCAGTCTCCAGATCCCATTGCCTTGGCTCCTAAATATTTCTCAGACCCGCCCCTCCCCCATTCGACCGACCTCTGCCCCAAATCACACGCTGACCCTCTCTCTCCAGGATTATTGCCACAGCCTCCCACCCTGGCCATCCAACCTGTTCTCCACCTGCAGCTGCTGGGAGTTTGCTCACTGCAACAGTACTGATGCCACGGGCTTGTGATGACCGGGCTTGGGAGGACCTGGGGCCAGGCTCAGTGCTAAGTGGCTCTTGTATTCTACTGAACACAGTACTGAGGTGGGACTGGTATTTTCTCCATGTTTGCAGTTAAAGAACCTAGGGCTTCCCTGGCCACTTTGGCTCAGTGGTTAGAGCGTCGGCCTGTGGCCCAGAGAGGCCCGGGTTCGGTTTCCGCTAAGGGCACGTACCTTGGTTGCAGTTTGTCCCCCGCCCTGGTTGAGGTTGTGAGGGTGGCAACCAGTTGATGTGTCTCTCTCACATGATGTTTCTCTTTCTTCCTCCCTCTCTCCCTCCCGCTCTATCTGAAGATAAAATGCAAAAATGTCCTCAGGTGAGGATTAAAAAAAAAAAAAAAAAACTAAAAAAAAGAAACCGGGGCTCAGAGAAGTGTGGTAACACGCCTGTGATCACACAGCTCACCAGTCCTGACATTTCGTCTGACTCACCTCTGTATCCTGATACCTAGCACATGGTTGCATGAGTGAGTGGATCTCAGATTTTCAGTGATAGATTGAACCTGGGAGGTCAGAGGTCAATAGGTCACCTGAGAACATGAAGAGTTTTCCCTGGAGGTCGGTGGGGTGGCTGCCTCCTGTGGGGGAGGGGAGCTGGGTGAAGGGGATGGTGTGTACATGGTGAGCAGAGGGCTGGGTGGTGACTCTGCCCTCAGGGAGACAGCCTGGGGTACAGGAAGGGGTGTGCTATCCCCTCTGAACTTTGTCAATGACTAGTGGCAAATCTGGGTAAAAGTACCCAGTCCAGAGGCTGGGGTTGCGGTGTCTAAGTTTCAGTCCTAAAATTTTTGTCTAAGGCCCCCCTTCCCTAGGGTGCCCCTCGCAGGTCCCACTCAAGGGGTCCGCATGAAAACACAGGTCAGATGATGACATTCCTTTCCTTGAAAAGTCTGTAGAGTTCCCTTTGCCTGAAGAACAGGCCCAAACTCTCGGGGAGCCTCCCAGGTCTCCCATCCTGGCCCTCATCGCCTCCCCAGACTGGACCATGCGTTCCTTTGTGCCTTTGCTGACTGGCCTCAGCAGGATGCCTTTCCCACTTGCCTAGCCGTCTAGGTCCTGCTGCCTCCCAGCCCAGTGAGGATGCTGCTTTTCTGTGGAGGGTCTCCCGGTGCCTAGTCAGACAGCTGCTGGGCTTGTGTGTGCCCATGTGTGCCCAGGACTGGGTACATCCTGCTGGCACTGTGGTACAGAATCACCGGTGAGATGGGCACCGTCTAGTTTGCCCCTATAACTCTGTAGACACGTCTGTCTCCTCCCCGCAAGTGTTGCCTATGTCTCTTGGGTCTGTCTTGCAGGAATGGAGGGCTGGCCCGTCATAACTCTGAAACGGCGGGGTGGGCAGGTGTGAGCATGTGTGTGGGGGACGGAGGAGGAAGAGTTCAGACCTGACATTAACGAGCACCTGCGATGTACCAGTAATGCTCCTACATTATTTTTAGACACGACTCTATTTAATCCTAATGATACCCTTGATTAGGACATCTTCGTCAGATGAAGAAGTCAAAGCTCCGAGGAATTAAATACATTTCCCAAGTTAATACAAGAGGGGCCAGGGCAGGTGTCTAACCCAGCTTGTCTGACCTCCAAGCCCAAGTCCCAAGGGGGGCGTTCCGGAGCATTCTGGACCATGGGGTGTGGGATGGGAGAGGTCCTGGATCTGAGCCTCCCTTCAGAGGGCATTTCCGTGGGGGACATATTTTTGAGTTCAAAAACTAGGTTTGTTAGCTCTGCTGACCGCCCCCCCTTTTCTCTGCTCACCTTGATGTGGGCACTGTTCCCACCAGACACATCTGAGGAGATGAGCATTCTGACTTTCTGGGACCCCCTCTCTCAGAGGTCTCCGTAAGGAGAAGTGGGCAGTGCCACGCCCGCGGGCAGAGCAGCGCAGGGTGGGCAGGTGGAGTGCGTCTCAGGGTCAGACCCTTCCCTCCCCTGCCCTCCCCGCTCTGACCCCTCCTCCCTGCTCAGAGCCTTTCCCTGGCCCCACTATCTGAGGGCGGTTCTCTCAGGGGGTCCTGCCAGCGCCCCCAAAGCTAGGTGGGCGTGGAGCAGGGCATGGCTCCCTGTGGCTGTGCAAGGCACAGGGGTGCTTGGGGTTTTGTCCTTGGGGCCGACATTCTTGACTGGGCCAGTCCTAGCTTTTGTTTCCTTCCCACTTGAAAGGAGTCCCTCTGTCGCCTTTCCTCATTCCTGTGGTGCTGGTCACCTTGGCACCGCTGTAGTCACAGCTTTAGTGGAAGGAGTGGACAAGGTTCAGTTACCTGAGCTGGAAAACAGGCCGAGGGTAGAGGATCCAGCCAGCTTGGGCAAGACAGAGCATCAGGCCTGGGCCCCAGAACCCAAGGCGGTTAGTTCTGCAGGCCAGAGCCTGGCTCTTCCAGTAGGGGGCAGCCACTCCTCAGTGCCCAGGAGAGTGCTGGGTGCAAATGGGGGCTTAGTGAGTCGTGCTCGGGGGCCAGGCGCTCGGTGCTGTCCATGCCAAACCCCAGCGCTTTGTCTACATCTGGGCTGGAATTTCTGATTCTAGTTTTTTTTTTTTTTTTTTTTTAATCCTTACCTGAGGAGCCCTGGCTGGTTTGGCTCAGCAGTTAGAGCATTGGCCCGTGGACCGGAGAGTCCCAGGTTCGGTTCCTGCTAAGGGCACGTACCTTGGTTGCAGTTTGTCCCCGGCCCCGGTTGGGGTCGTGTGGGTAGAGACCACTTGATGTGTCTCTCTCACATCGATGTTTCTCTCTCTCTCTTCCTCCCTCTCTCCCTCCCACTGAAGATAAATGCAAAAATGTCCTCGGGTGAGGATAAAAAAATAAAAATAAATAAATCCTTACTCGACAATATTTTTCCATTTATTTTCAGCCAGAGTGGGCCAGGGAGAGAGAGAGAGAGAGAGAAACATTGATGTGAGAGAGACACATCAATTAGTTGCCTCCCACATGACCCCGACGAGGGCCGGGGACCGAACCAAAACTGAGGTACGTGCCCTTGACTGGAACGGAGCCCGCGACTCTTTGGTCCACGGGCCGCCGCTCTAACCGCTGAGCCAAATCAGCCACAGCTGATTCTAGTCTTTAGTTTGGACAAGGATCTTGAAGTTCCCACAGGTCCTGGGCCTCAGTGATTTCCTGGGGAGGTGCCCCCCTGCTCTCACATAAGACATAAGCAATGGTTGTCTGTCCATACGCAGCAGTCGGCACCTCCCCTTCGGCAGCGGCTAGGAGACCCTGCACTTGAGACCCCGAGGGCCCGAGAGGTCAAGGTTAGATCCAGGCAGGGGCAGGCCTGAAAGGGTCTCTGCCTGCTGGGTTGCCTTGGCGGGCTGTGGTGGGGACCCGGGTTTCCTTCCTGCACGCTGGTGCTCCTCACGGCAGGGGGCAGTGTGGGCTGTCTTGGCTGGTGGCCATTCTGTCTCCTGAGAAGTTGGTGGAGGGCGGGTGGGGGACAGTCTCGTTCAGAAGGCCCTTTGCCATAGAACTGGTGACTGAACCTCATGCTATCTGTACTCACAGGCAGCTCCAAGTCTTCTCTTTAGCCTCCTGGAGAGTGATCACTTTGGGGAAACTGAGGCAGAAATAACCGCTTTGACAGTTGAAGATGAGAAATAGGGCTGGGATCTTGTTATAAAGTGAATGTGAACTGTATAGCCTCGTGGTTCTCAAGCCTACTGAACATCAAAATCATCTGCCCTGGCCAGGTAGCTCGGTCCTGATATGCCAATGTTTTGGGTTCAATCCCCCATTAAGACACAGACCACAAACAACCAATGAATGCATAAATAAGTGGAAAAACAAACCAATGTTTCTTTCTCTCTCTCTCGTTCTCCCTTTCTCTCTTTCTAAAATCAATGAATAAATAAAAATGAAAAAAAAAATCACTCAAGAGTTAAGGTAAAAAAAACCAAACCAGATCCCTGTGGCCAGCTCCCTGGAAGACTAACTCAGTAGGAGCCTTAGAATTTGTCGTCCCAATCAGTTGCCAGGTGGTTCTGAGCTGTCGCCGAGGCTGACAACAAGCACCATAGTTAATATCGCTGGCCCACATATAATCTCTGTGCTCGGTTACTGAGAGGGAACTCTCTGCCCCCAGAGCCTGGCCTCCAGCTTGTCTGCTTTAACCCAGCTGTGGAGGTCTGTCCTCTTCCGGAACCTTCCTGCTGGGCTTTGCCGGAACCGCCTCACCCGTCTCTTGTCTCTTCCCAGCTCCCTGGGGTGAGGGGTGGGCTGTGGGAACCTGCCGAGTAGGCTCTGCCTCCCACCACCGGGCTCGGGAGAAGGGCTCTGTCTCATGGCCGGTCCTGGCTGCTTGTCACCACCAAGTGGCCAAATCCTCATCCCCGTAGAGGCAGACAGGGAATGGTCTCCCCTGGTTGTTAGGAAAACACCCTCAGACAGAGAATCCCAGCGGCTTGAGGCTGTGAGCCCGAGACCAGGCGAGGGCCGGGCTGGCACCTGTTCGTCCAGAAGGGTTGCTAGGAGACGCCGTGCCTCCTGGGGCCCGGGTGGGGCTGGGGCGGGCTGGTTTCCAGGCCCAGGGCAGGTTCTCTCTGCTCCTGAGTGGGATTTCTTGCTCAGCCCAAGGGAGCTGGCACTGCATCCCGCCCTGTCCCCAGGTGACACCTCCAGGGGCCACTCTAGAGTAGAAATTGGTGGCCTTTTAGACGTACACGCGGCCTTTACCCTGATTTCATCACTGACCAGCTCCTGGCCACCCACCTCCCACCTGTCAGGTAAAAGCAGCTCACCATGATCTTAGCAGAAACGTGTAAAATTGTGTGAAGTCACAGAGTCTGTGGTGAGACCCTTGTCACATAGAAAGAGAATGAAGTTAGGTTGAAGACAAGAGCTGATGACCGACCCAGAGGTTTAAGGACAGCTCGGAGCAGGCTTGGCGTGGTCAAGCGGCCAGCACAGGACGATGGACCGGAGGACAGGGCCCGAGGCTGGGCTTGTCAGCGAGGTTAGAATGAGGGCCCAGAACTTGGGGCAGAGTGACGGGCACGCCCTGAAAGAAAACCAGGGAGCTGGTTCCTGGGAGATGCCACCAGACACCGAGCGATGAGCGGGGTCCCAAAGCTGGACATTCATCTGAGCTTCAGGGCACCCGGCAGAGTAAGGGGTTTCTGAAGGGAACAGTGGCAGCCTCCCTGGATCAATCGCAGCGTCCGAGACCCTCAGGCGTCCGTGTCAGAGCCGAAAGTGGAGCCCGTCCGTGGGTTTCCTCGAGTCCTCAGAACGAGCTCTGCCCGCAGGCCATGGCCTCGGCGCTCCGAAGCGCCCGGAGAGGCCAAGTGTCAGAAAAGAACTGTCCTCAGGCCAGGGGCAGGTGTTGCCATAGAATGCTCTATCTGGCTCCTGACAGGCTTTCTGGGAAGTGTTTAGGGAGCATTCACTGTTTCTCTCCCCCTCCCACCAGCGGTCTCTGGATGCTGACAGGTTGGGGCCCTTGGACCCCCGAGGACTGTACTCCCGGCCCAGAAAGTAGCTGCTGCCTCTGGACAACCTCCCGGGCACCTTCCGCACTCAGGACATGGGCAACCGAGACGCTGCTCCCCCAGGTAAGGGGCATCAAGGGGGGCCATGGGTCAGGAGCTTCCTCGGACTCTCCTGGGGACGGGGCTCTTCCTGGGAGATGTACCAGGTGGCTGGCCACCCAGCCCAGCCCCGCTCTCCGTGGGCCAGCACTGGCCTGGGGCTCAGCTTGCCGTCTGAGTGCTCCCTGACCTGGGGAGGAACTCAGAATGTTCCAGGGACTTGGCCTGAGCTCTGCCTCCTCTCTGAGCTGGTGGGCTGGCTGAGGGGCTGCCCTGTTCTGTGGTCGGAGAATGAGGACAGGCAGAGGACGAGGGGCTGGGCCTCGGGGCTGCGTGTCCCCATGTCCTCAGCCGACTGGAGATTGAGGGGGCGACGGGTCCTCCCCCGATGGAATGGGCACTTGTGAGGTGGGGAGCCGCTGGCCCCTGGAGAGGAGGAGCAGAGGCCGGGCGACCACTTGGGAGGAATGTTGGGAGCCCGAGGGCAGAGCAGCCTGGGGCGTGGGCGCGTCAGTGTGAACGCAGCTGTGTCATTCAGTCCAGGCCTCCATCAGGCCTGCCCGCATTTGTTTGTTGTAGGGAAGTGGGAGGTGCTGAAGGCTTAAACGTCTAGAAACCTAGAAGTAGAATGATGATGTGATCATATGAACCCTGGTCCTGTTCAACACTCGTTTTTCTGATCTGGGAACCAAGACTCACAATAGCTGCCGAGTGGGGATTTCAGGACCCACGCGGCTCTGCTCTGGCTCCGCTGCGGACGATGTTCTCTGCAGAGCCCCGGTCCCAGTGCTTTGGACGGAGACTCTGATCTGGTGACTGTCATCTTTCAGGCCAGTCCCCTTACAGGCCTGTGACTGGCACCCATTCCAGCTTTCCTTGGGTTTGGTGCCAGCACCAGGCCCGTGGCCTGGGCACCAGGGCCTCACGGTCCCATCAAGGTGGACGAGCTGTGTGTGGGACAGATGCTGAAAGCTGATCTGTTGGTATGCTCCCCGCCCCCAAGCCCACCATGGTCCAGGCTCCCTCCAGGCCCAGTTCAAACACTCACTTCCTGGAGGTTTCCAGGTCCTCCTCCTCCTCTGCCTGCTCCCAGCACCCTGTTGCTCTGGGTGGCACGTCTCACCTCTTACCCTGGGAGGACCCCACTTAGGAACGTACCTCATGTCCCCGGTAGACGGAAAGCCCTGTGGCGATACAGACTGTGGTTCACACAAGTGGGATGTAAATTAGATGCAATTTTACGTTGTGCTTTATTCCTACGCAGACCATCAAAAGGGATACGTTGGGTGGAATCTTAAAATGGGATAACATGCACTCTAGGATCCTAAAGAAAAAAACTGGGGATTGACGAGGTAGCAATTCTGTTTTGGAACAACATTGTTACAATGCTTTAACACCTGAGAGAGGAAAGATTCAGGAGATTTTAAAACCTCACACGGTTTTGCTCTAGCTTGTCTACGTGTTCTCACGGTACTAACACAAATTATTTTCATATTAACAAAGGGACCTCCATTAAAAAAAAAAAAAGTGTGTGCCCTGGCCGGTTTGGCTCAGCGGTTAGAGCATCGGCCCGAGAACCAGTGAGTCGTGGGTTCGATTCTGGTCAAGGGCATGTACCTCGGTTGCGGTTCGTCCCCAGCCCTGGTTGGGTCGTGCGGGAGGCAACCAGTCGATGTGTTCCTCTCACATCGATGTTTCTCTCTATCTCTCTCTTCCTCTCTCTCCCTCCCACTCTATCTGAACAAAAATGGAAAAATATCCTCGGGTGAGGATTAAAAAAAAAAGAGTGTGCCTCCCATGTCTCTGCATGTCCAAACGCCTGGCCAGGGCTGGCACGTACTGGACGCTCACCGAGTGTCTGTGGCAGGAGTCCCTGGACAAACTGGCGTCTGCAGGACAGCACGATTTGCTGTGACTCGCCTGAACGTCTCTTTTCCGTCCGTGTTCGGTGTATGTCAGGTGCTCCGTGATGCTGAATGAATTGCTTGGATGCTGGAGACTGGTGGGTGGTGGTCCCCGGGCAAAGGCCTTCCCTGAGTGTCTCTGGCCTCTGGTCTGTGCTGTGACAGGCTGCATATCGAGTCCCCTCTTGCTCTATGGCTACCCCACGACACAGGTCATATTCAGGTCAGGTGCTCCCTAGATGCTGTTGAACGAATGAATCGACCTCAGGAGTGGCCGAAGCATTGAATGACTGGGTTCACTGAGCAGCTGGCTGACTGTTCCAGGAGGCGGTGCCAAAGGGTCTGCTGGTGCCTCGTGCCACCCTGGGCTCTGTGTGCCAAGCCACTCTGGCCTCTGTCTCCCTCAGCTTCCCTCCGGCCAATGCCCAGCATCCTGCTGGAGAAGCCGTCACAGCTCGTGAGTGGACGTGGGGACCCTGGCAGCCTCAGGCAAGCCCAGAATGGCCACCCCAGGAACCTCGAGGCCCTGTCTCAGGGGCCCCACCCCCCAGTGCCCCTTCCCACGCTGGAGTCAGAGGCCAGCAGTGTGGCCCGAGACACCACCCAGATCAAGGACAAGCTCAAGAAAAGGAGGCTCTCAGAGGGCTTGGCCGCATCTTCCCAAGGTGAGCCTTGGGCCCTGCCCACCCTCCTTCCACCCACCCCAGGCCAGCCTCTGAGTTACCCCCACTCTCTGAGCTCCTGGGACTAACTTATTCCCCATCCCCGCCCCATGCAGCCTCTCTGGATCCTGGGGGAGGCCCCAGAGGAGTTCCCCTGAGGAGTGCCATCCCGCGGGCCACCTCTCAGAGGCTGCTGAGGGTGCCCCGGCCAATGCCTCCTATCCAGAGCATCCCCACCACCCCTGAGGCCAGCGGAGCCAAGGAGAAGAGTGAGGACCAGCCTGTGAGCCAGGGGCCCCGGGAGAGGAGACCTGGTGTTCAGGAGGTAAGGAGACTCGACTACTCTGAGTCTGGCCTCCCTGTCCTTCTATCTTTCCTTCCGTCCTTTACCGACCCCTATTCCTGAGCCCTGAGCTTCTCCAGGGAAATCTCAGACGCTGCCCTCAGGATGGGGACAGCACTGGGAGGGGCTTAAGGGCCTTAGCTCATCTCCCCCCACAGCTTCCAAAACCACTGTCGCTGGCCTGGGAGCTCTGGTGGTGGCCCCAGGGTTCCTGGGCCCCAGCTCAGCAGAGGCTGTGTGACCATCTGTCCTTCCCTGGGTGGCCCCTAGGCCTTCTCTGGTCTAAATCCTCCCGAGCCCTCATGCTCTGAGCCTTTCCATGTCAGGCCAGGGAGCGTGGCCGAGGGGAAAGCATGCGTTCTGGTTTCTACTCTGCTCCTCACCGGCTGTGTGATCTTGGCCAAGTCACTTCCCTCTCTGGGCCCAGTTTGCACATCTATAGAGAGCGCATTGGACCAGATGCTTTTGAAGATCCCTTCCAGCTCTGGTGTTCTAGGAGTTTTCTAAAATGAGAACGGGAAAACAAGTAATAGTGACAAGAAAAGGGGTTGGAGCAGGGATGAGGGGACCTGTTACCCGTCCTGTCACCTGGAGTGGTGAGCAAACCATGAGCTTTCCCGGGGCCCCAGGGCTGTGTGGCTGGGAGGAGAAACCAGAGGTCAGACACTTCCGGGCAGCACTGCCCGCCCGCTGGCTCCTGATAGAAGGGCCTGCCCTGGGCGAGGGGCCTAGGAGGTGAGTCCAGGGGGGAATGTTTCTGTGGGCCAGAACCTCCCCCACCTCTGTTCCCAGGTGCAGCTCTCCTGGCAATACCTGCACTGCAGTGACCAGAAGATGCACAGGTCACTGGGGGGCACTGTGATCCCGCCCATCCCAAAGGTGGGGGTGCCCGCTGGGACCTCTTCCTGCACACCCGGCTCCCTTCCCAGCCTCTTGCTTCCAGGCCAGGACGTCCTCGTGGGCCTGAGGGCCCCCCACACACGGTAAGCAGCCCTAAGTCAAAACCACCGGGCAGTCCTCTCTCCTTCTATGCCCCCAGGATCTTCTTGGGGTCCCCAAGGCTGAACCTCCATGCCAGGGCAGAGCTCTGGGGGCCTGGGTGTGTGAAGGGCAGGGACCTGGGGGGGCTGCAGCATGGCTACCCCGCTCTGATCCTTGACTCCCCCAAAGCCTCAGCCTCTATCTTCCACACGTTTCCTGGTGTGTGTGGTTGCTGCGGTGATGAATAAAATGCAACTTATTTTAAAGCTCTATTGAATTCAAGGTAGCTCTTTGTTATCATGTATTCTCTTATTAAATGGATACTAAGAATACAAGCCTCAGCATGTGCTCGAGGCAGCGGCCCGTGGAGCAGTCTATAAAACTTTGGAAGAGTCTTCATATCCAAAAAAGGCTGGGGCCCATGGGGTCGAGGATCCCTGTGTTGTAATGAACCCGGGTTTATGGAGTGGAAGCAGGCCAGACGGTGCTCTGCAGACGGCCAGGCACATCCCTGTGGTCAGCCCAGACTGTTAGATTGTGTGTGTGTGCGTGAGAGAGAGAGAGACTCACAGCCTGGCTCACCCAGCACAGGTCACAGCTGAGTTCCTGCTGTGACTCACTTCTCTCCCGTTTCATTGGGGCCTGATGTACTGAATTCTTCCGCTTCCCTCAAGTTCTCACTCTCCGTGTCTCCCCTGTGCCTTCCCTCTGTACCCACGTCCCCATCTTCCCCACCCTGTTGGAGTGTGGGAACCTGTCTGTGGACCTGCTCCTGGGTTTGAGCTTTGTTTGGTTCTCAAACAGTGGTCTGCTCTACCGACCTCTGCCTCCTCACCATCAGAAGCCCTCCTCCCTTCCTGCCCAGACACCTCCCTTCCTGCCCAGACACCTCCCTTCCTGCCCAGACACCTGCCCTTCCTGCCCAGACACCTGCCCTTCCTGCCCAGACACCTGCCTTCCTGCCCACACACCTGCCCTTCCTGCCCAGACACCTGCCCTTCCTGCCCAGACACCTGCCCTTCCTGCACAGACACCTCCCTTCCTGCCCAGACACCTGCCCTTCCTGCCCAGACACCTGCCCTTCCTGCCCAGACACCTCCCTTCCTGCCCAGACACCTGCCCTTCCTGCCCAGACACCTCCCTTCCTGCACAGACACCTCCCTTCCTGCCCAGACACCTGCCTTCCTGCCCAGACACCTGCCCTTCCTGCACAGACTCCTCCCTTCCTGCACAGACACCTCCCTTCCTGCCCAGACACCTGCCCTTCCTGCACAGACACCTCCCTTCCTGCCCAGACACCTCCCTCCATGCCCTCTGGGTGGCAGTCTTGGTGGCTAGAATGACTGGAATGACTCTCTGGCTCCAGACCCATGGCCTTTCTCCTGTCACATTGCTCTTCACTCCTTTGTGTCATTCGAGCTTCTACGCCCTTGACCCCTTCTCCTGCCTCACCTTACGCCTCGTGACCTTCCAGGCAGCCTCCCGGGTGCCCTCCCTCATCCATCTCTTAAATGTGGCTGTTTCTGAAATTTGTTCCAGGGCCCTGTCTCCCATCTCCTTGTCCTTCCCTGGTATCTAATCTGTGTGGGTGGCTTCCGAGATTACGTGGGCGTGGGTGACTTCCACATCGCCTGCTCTGCCCGGAGGTCTCCCCAGGGTCAAGCTCTGTGCGCCCACCTCCCGCTGGGCCTCCCCAGTGTCCTCAGGGCTGACGCAGATCCAGCCTCAGAGGAGGGAGGGCAGAGGTGCCCCCATCACAGCAACACCACGGAGCACCTCACGTGTCCCCAGCCGCCTCCCTCCCACGGCCTCCTGATTCCCACCACGGTGAGGGCGTCGTTCTCTGTCCTCCTCCCGTTGCGGCATCACCTGTGACGCTTGCTCCCGTCGCCTCCTGTTCCTAACAGATTGCCACGGCCCGTCGGGTCTTTCTAAACAACCAGAAAAAAGCCCGGCCGGTGTGGCTCGGTGGATTGAGTGTTGTCCCACAGACTGAGAGGTCCAGGTTTGATTCCCTGTCAGGGCACATGCCCGGGTTGTGGGCTCGATCCCCAGTAGGGGGCGTGCAGGAGGCGGCCGATCGATGTTTCTATCTCTCTAAAAAAATTAGTAAAATGTATATTTAAAACAAATAAATAAACCACAAGGAAAAGAAGCTCCCAGCGCTCCCTTGACCCTGCATTTCCTCTCAGTTTGCATCTATTGGCTCCCTCGTGACCCCCCTCCATAGCTCTTAACCGGTCTTCTTGCAGCCCTTTGGCCCAGCATGCTAATCTTTCGTCTTCACCCCTCCCCATGCACCCCTGCGTGCACTTCACCCTCACTGACTTCCCGGTGCCAGCAGCTCAAAGATGCGTTTCCATGGTCTGACCTTAAAGGTGCCCTGCTCACCACTCCACTGCTCTGCAGAAGTGTTCCCACCACTCCAGACCCCCGTGGACCTGCTGAGCCCCGAATGGCACTTCCCTCCCTCCACCCCTGAGGCCCCAGCATGAGCCTTCCACCTGTGTCCCCTTCGGTTCCCACTGTTCTTCAAGCCTGGCTCCCCTTCTGCCCTCATTCTGAGGTCTTCTCTGTCCTCCTTGGGTGACGAGGAGGGACGCGCCTTCTCTGCACTGTCCACGTGGTGTGCAGCCCCGGGAGGCCTGACCACATCCTTTCGTTGATTTGTGCAGCCTTTACTTAAACCTCAGTCTATGCTTTAACTTGGAGGAGTGCAGGGCGGGGCCGTATCTCCAAATCTCTGTGGCTTCATTGGTGCCAAGCTTGGGGCCCAGCACAGATAGTACATCATAAGTATCTGCCCCTTTGCTGTCCTGGTGTGACAGATTTCTTTCCATTGGCTCTGTGAGACTCTCTAGCAAATAGGTGGGAGGAGCCCTTGTTACCACTTCTTCCATCCACCCATCCACCTGTCCATCCATCCATCCATCCATCCATCCATCCATCCATCCATCCATCCACCCACCCACCCATCTGGCCTTACTTTAAAGCTAGCAAGTACCTACTATGTGCCAGGTGCTGCCAAACAAAGCCAAACCAGACCCAGTATCTGTGTTCCAGTCACTCATGAGAGAGACAAGTAAACCATTGACTCAAAGTCCAGTGAGTTAAGTGCTAAGATAGAAGGCTGCCGTCATTCTGGAGAGCCCAGTGGAAAACCATCTCCATCAGGCTGGGAAGACTTCTTGGAGGAGGTGAGGCCTGAGCTGAGGTTTAAAAGCTGTGGGAGAGTTTTCGAGATGGAGAAGGGGGAGAGACGTGAAGGAGGAGTGACCAAGGCATTTAGGGAGCTGCAAGGTCCCCCTGGCTCCATCACCTTCTGGGTTAGGGGTCCCTTGGGTCTGGGCAGGCACTGGAGTGAGCTCTCCTACTGCCTGTCGTCCAGCCACCCTGGCCTGGGGCATTCTGCTCAGCGCGTCCTCTGAGGTCAGCACACAGGACATTGTATCCCAGCCCTCTGGTGGTGGCTGTCGCCCTGTCAAACCCCAGGGGGTCTGGGTCCGTGCAGTTCCCTCGAGAAGAGGAGCCATGTTGGATAGTGCATCCCTGGTCCCCGTGGGGTGTGAGCTCCGATTCAGTGACGCTCTTCTCCCAGCGTCTAGAACAGGGCTCAGTGCACAGCAGGTCGTTAGCGAGCATCTGTTGTTGAGTCAAGGGTGCTGCCTATTTAAGTTACAGTGAAAACCAGCACAGGGATGCCCGTCTTACCCTCCGTGGGGAGTTTGGGATCGAGGCCGTGGGACAAACAGCAGGGGTTTCCCCACAGCAGCAAAGGGCGTCAAACCTCTAGACCCCGGGGTGCAGGGGAGTGGGCATTACTCATAACGGGACGGGGAATTTAGGGTCAAGCTCTCTCGAGTGGGGGGCAGTTGGGAGGACTTGCACTCAGTCGAGCTCAGAGGAGAGATAGCCCTTGTCTGGCAGCTCACGGCAGGGGATGGGCTGCCTTTAAGGCTGAGCAGTTTCTGGGGAGACTGGTTCCTGGGGCATCGAGAGTCTGTGCGGCCAGGAAATGGGGCTCAGCGCTGTGTTTGGACACCCAACCTGCCCTTGCGTTTGCCGAAGGAGCTGTGTTATTGCAGCTTTGAACTCCTGGCCAAGTGTCTTTACAGGGCCCCCCTCCAGCCCCCGTGCAGTGTCCCCGCCTCGGCTGCCACCCTGTCCTTGAGATTCCTGCCCGGGCTCCTCAAGCAGCATCCTTCCCTTGCCATTGCTCACGGTGCTTTTTTCTCCCCCATTCTTTTAAGATTGGCTCGGGAGAGTGGGCCTCAGGAGAAGACCCCTAAATCTCTGGGTATGTACTCTCCATGTGCACCCCCATGTGTCAGTCAGTTCTCGGGTTCCTGGGCTGGGTCACAGGATCAGAATTAGGACCAGAGGAGACCTGAGAGTGGTCAGACCCAAGCCCCTCATTTCGCGGATGGGGACGCTGATGTCAGCCGCCCTGCCCCGTGGTCCCTGCTTGTGCCGGCGTGTTTCTGGGCGCCGGTGTGGGTGGCTTCATGGCGACCCAGCCGAGAGAGAAGGCGCTGTCCCCGTTAGACTGGTGAAGGGCTGACTGAGACTGACTGGTGTCAGAGTGCGAGGGCAGGGGGCCCGCCACAGCACTCAGGTCCGCAGGGCTCCAAGCTGGCTCTCTTGACACGTCGAGCGGCTGCCCCTGCCCTGTTCTAAGCGAGTGGAGGAGAGTATTCCTCACCAGACGGGAGACACGTCAACCCACACCCCACAACCCCGAAGTCAGCCAGAGGGGTCAGTGTGGGGGAATAGGGCCAACGGGGTGGGAAGGGGGGGCAGGCAGGAGGCCGAGGCACAGACAGGCTTTAGGCGGGGGCGGGGGAGGCCCTCCAACCCGCTGACCCAGCTGAGCCCTGGGCAGGGGACCTCAGCAGAGCGCCCTGAGCCCGGCCATGCGCCGCGGTGTTGGAGGCGGTGGTTGTGCCCACCAGCAAATGGTGGACTCTCGGCCCAGCTTCCTGGCAGGTCACTCTCGCAGTCAGCTCAGCAGGTGGGTCAGCTGGCGAGGGCAGGCTGTTGCCCAAGAGGCCCCGGGGTCAGGGTGTGCAGCTGGGCCTGAGAGGCAGGCCTGGCACACACACCTCTGTGGCAGCTGCGTCTCCCCTTCCCAGGCCGGCTGCGGCGGGGGGAGCTCGGGCAGTCTGGTGTGGCACACACTGGCACCCCTGTGTCCCTTAAGAGCTAACCCTGAGAATGCCAATGTGGGGGTGGGGGCAGGAGGTCCCAGTCTGTAACCACTCCCGCGTCCGCCTGACTAGCAGCTGCTTGAGAACCGGGTCCCCCTGGCAGGCTGCTGGCACCAGGATTTTTAGGGTATCTCTTGGCAGTGTAGGAGGGGCAGGCATACGAAATGCAAAGTCCTTAAAGGGCTTCCTGATCTCCAGCTGGCAGCTGGGGGTCACACAGCCCAATACCTGTGACGCCCTGGTACACAGGGCTCATGCGGTACTGTCTGAAGCTGAGGGCTTCCCATAACCTTGTGGCATTCCCACAGTCCTTGCCCTGGTCAGCTGGCACCAGGACACCTGTGCCCCCTGCCCTGCCTCTTACTTCTGAGCAGATGGAAGCCTAGCCAACCTCTCCTCCTTCTTGGCCATTGATCCTTCTCCAGGGTCTTGGGTGCTCCTTGCACCGAGCAGAAGAAACCTTCACAGAAGGCATAGGCCAGGCAGAGGACCAGGCTGACCTGGGAGCCCTGGGGGGCCCCAGACTCAGACATCCTTTCCAGCCTCAGGCAGCCCCAGGTGGTGGCCCCCATCCCCGCAGACCCCTGATGTACGGGTTCACCCAAGGGCGGTGAGCTCCAAACTTTGTGAGTAGGAGAAACCGGTTACCACTTCTTTCATTAAAAGAAAACTAATGAGCAGATCTCCACCCCGCTTCCATGATAAGAAATGTACTTTTAGAATCATCTGATTGGCAAAATACAGAATGAGAAAGAAGTACTATGGCTTTGATGTCATTTGGAAATGAACTTGTATTTTATCAATCACAAGAGCCTCTGAAGGTCGCTGGGTCTCAGCTTTCCCATCTATAAAATGGGAGGATGGGACTAGCATTAGTGCTCTGGTCCCTTCATGCTGTGTCATAGGCTCAGACAGGTGCATGGTGGTATAAAACGGTCAGTGGGCTCATTTATTTTTTCCCTGAGGTACATACCTCCCAGGTAAGATAGATTTATATTCTCAGGAAATATTTTAAACCACTTAGATAACAGATCTGATGACCCTGTTTCTTGCCCAGCTTCCTCCCGCCCTTCCCTGTATTAGAATAAGGTCTGTAATAATGAACGAATGAATGAATGGATGAAAGGAGGAGGATGTTGGTCTTTGGACAGCCTGTACTATGCCTGTCAGTGCATCTCTGTAGAGTAAATTTAATGGGTCTTTCTCCATCCAGGAAGTGTTGGGCAGAAGAATGGAGGGCGGAGGGCTTAGGCAGTAAAACATTACAGCGATCACAGGGCCATAGAGCCTCAGGGCTTCCCAAAGGGATGGGTGCTGCCTCAGGCTGCTGAGTGTCCTCAGTTCCATTCTTGTTCTTGATTCCTTAGAGCCAAAACCTTTGGCCCCACATGTCAAAGACAGGTCTGCTGCCCCTGACAAGCCAGCTCTGCCTTCGTCTCCATCTGCTCCTATGCTGACAGCCTTCTCCTTAGGCCATGCCAAAGAAGCCCACCCCTTGCTAAAAGAGGAGGACCAGAAGGAGAGCAGCACCAAGGTATCTGGAAAGCAAGAGGAGGAAGACATTGGGGTCAGAGTGGACCACCAGCTGAATGCAAGCATAGTTTTGAAATATACCAGTATGGGTCCAGCTTGAGGAAAGCAAGGGAGAGCCTTGAGGCAGCTGCCTCTAGTACCTAAGGCTAGAACCTGTCGATGGCCTGGGAGAGAAGACTGAAGAAAAGAAGAGAAACAAGAGAGAAGAGGAGAAGGGGTGAGGGGGACTAGGTAAAGGGAAGAGTGTAGTGGGGAGCTGAGGGCAGTGATGAGGGAGGAAGGGAGGGCAGAAGGAGGTCACACTTGGTTCAGAAGGAAGCAGGATGTGGAGGAGAGCACAGAGGGACTTAGGTGAACCAAGCTGAGTAATTTGAGCCAACACCCAAGATAGCAATGGAGAGGCAGCTGACCCAGACAGATCAGCCAAAGGCTGAGCTTGACAGCCTGACAAATAGCTTGCACTTCTAAGGTGACCTTGGCCCAGATGACTCTCTTCTCTGCTCGGAATGGATTTTGTAAAGCTGGGAGAGTCACTGTTATGGGGACTCGTGCTCCTTCTTTGAAACAGAGATGAAAGTGCCGGAAACACGCCTCGAGGGCCTGCTGTGTGCATGTGTTAGGACCGGGATCCGGTGGTGGCCACGATCAGGCCCAGGCCCACGGTCCTCCCTCTCCAGCGAGGGCGGCAGACCGTGAAACAAAGGCAGAGTGACTCAGGGCTGTGAAACGACCCCACCGCCCACCTCGCCCGAGCCACGCGCTCCGTGGTCACACGTAGACCTTGGCACTGCGAACGGCTTCACCCCCGCCGGCATCTCAGTTCACGCCTCCCCTCCACTCAGCTCCATCTCCTATTGTTCTAGCTCAGTCCATCACCGTTCCTGCTCTAACATTTTGTTCCTTCTCCTGCATAAAAACAGTCTCCTTGAAATCGGATCATTCCTATCAGCATCCTAGCTCTGTTTTTTCTTTCATATTAACAAAACAGAACAAAGCCAGAACCCTCTCTCCCAAGTCCACGGGAGTCAGGATTTAGTTCCCACTGCCCACGGAAACTGCCCACAGTGGGCCCTTGATGACTGCCACCTTCCCAGGTGTGGCACATCACAGTCCTTTCAACGTGACCTGTTAGCAGCTTTCTTGGCTCATCCCACTTGAATTCCCCAGCAAGGGATGGCGGCGAGGGGATGGCTGCTTCCTCGGTTCTCTGCCTGCATCAAAGGCAGCGCCTTCCTAGTCCGTCTTTGCTGGTCCCTCTTCACAGTCCTGACCTCTGCACGCTGGAGGCCCCCAGAGCTCAGACCTCTGGCCTTTCCCCCTTTATCGTGACCCCGTGACCTGCTCCATCTGTGGCATGAGGTACCATCTGTATGCCGAGGAGTTCCAAATGTCCCTTCCAGCCAGACCTTCCCCTGACATCAAGTAGGAGTTAAATTATACATAAAATCTATAACCCTAAATTATTATATATAATTATTATATATGTTATATATTATATATAACTCTATCTATCTATCTATCTATCTATCTATCCATCTATCCTCACCATCCCTGTTTAGGTACCTAATTATCTTTTAAACTTCCCTGTCTAAAACTCAGCTGTTGGAACCTGACCCCCAAGCCTCTCTTTCCCAGCACCCCCTCCGTGGGTGCAGTACAGGGCAACTCCAGCCGCAGCTGCCCCGGGCGGACGCCTGGGGCCCACCCGCCTCCTCGCTCGCACACACTGGCGCAGCAGCAGGAGCGGGCTCCACTTCCCAGCCGCCAGCCTGCCGGCCCATTCCCGCTGCCCTCGGGCAAACCCGTGGCCCCACCACGTGGGAAACCTTGCTTCTATTTTTGCAACTTCTTGTGAGTCTTAAATCATTTCAAAACAAGTTATAAAAACCAACACTTAGAACCTCCCTCCTGCAATGGACACCAGACCATGGCCTCCTCTGCTCAGACCTCCAGGGCTCGCTGTCTGCAGAGGAAAAGCCCGAGTCCTCGGCATGGGCCACCGAGCCAGTGCCCGGCTCCTGCCCCCTGCCTGCCACCTCCAGCCCGTGTCCCGTCATCCTCTGACTTGGGTGCTCCACCCAGTGTCCTCCTCAGGGCCGCGGCATTCGCTGGCCCCTCTGCTCAGGACACTTCTGGATTCTGCATGGGCTGCTCCCTCACGTCACTCATGTCTCTGTCCACATGTCACCTCTCAGTCAGTCCCCTGAGCTCTCCTCCCTGAAACGGAGCCCTGTCACCTCTGTCCCTTACTTCCTGCTGGCATGCATGGCCTGGCAGTAGGGACCGGTCTGCTTGTGCTTTGTCCCCTGGTCTCCCCACTCCATGGCAGCTTACTGGGAGCGAGGCCTTTGTCACTTTGTTTATTCCCAGACAGGGATGGGCACACGACTGAGTGAATGACGGCGTGGAAAGCACAGTTGTGTCCCCAGGGTAATGGAGTTGACCTTGACCTCGTGCAGATCCAGGTCTCCATCTCCAAGTCCGCCCAGGAGAAGATGCGGCTGAAGCAGAAGAAGGAGGCGGAGGTGTCGCAGAGGGCGGAGGAGCCGGAGAGGGGGAGGGAGCTCACGTCCCAGAGCCTGGCTGCCAGGAGAACCTCGATGAAGGAAGGTACTGGGGGCCACAGCTCCCACCCTCCCCGTCCTGAGCCTGGACAGGCAGCCACCCCTGCTCTCCTGTAGTCTGCTCCCGGGCCCATCTCCAAAGGAGGACACGGGGCTGGGGGGACTGTCAGACCAGCTCCATGCTAGGACTGTCTTTGCCTCCGCAGGCCTTCTTCCCCTCCGGGGCCGGGGCACCCTGTCTGTGCCCACTGGGATAAGCAGTCCACGCAGAAACCACATCGGCGTCATCCAGAGGAAGCGAGCCAACCGGGCCTCACTGCCCAGCATCCCCGTCAGCAAGCAGGAGCCCAGCTTTGCCCGCCATGCTTCAGGTGGGGCCCAGGCCGGCTGGCAGGGGGCACATGCCCCTCTTGCTGGGCTGCATCTGGGTACTGTGGGCATGGCAAAGGGGAACTCTGCTCTGCCCATGTTGGAGTAGGGAGTGGTCCCCTCACCAGAGAGAGGAACAGAGTCTGGGAGTCAAAAGCATCTGTGGGCCAGGCTGGGGACCAGGGTATCACCCCTGGAATTGTGGATGGCTGGACAGGTATGCCCAGCCTCCGTGACAAGTCCCAGAGGCCTCATCAGTGCACCAGGGCCACGGATGCTGGGAAACAGCATCCCCACAGGTAGCTGGAGCACCAGGAAGAAGAAGGGAGGGCTCTGGGAAGGCCTTGGGTTCCTGCATGTGGCCTCATAAGACGTCAGGGCTGGACAGTGCTGGGTGCAGACTGGATCTGAGGGCCCCGAGTCCATGGGATGTTCAGGAGGGGCCGGGGGCCAGGGGCTCTGTCCCCATTCTCCCAGAGGAACGTCTGCTTTGCCTCGCCTTTTTGTGCACTGGGCATCCACGTGATATTTCACTTTGAAAGATTTTGCTCCTTCGGAGCATTTGAAACCCCAGCCTGGTTCAGAGTAGGAGCAGGGGTGGAGGGCATCGACGACAGAGCCGGGCATTGCTTCTGCGCCGGAGAAAACACGGACTCCCTTCCTCTTCCCTTCTCCTCCTATCCGTTTGACTTGTCAAGCAGAAAGCCTTCCTTTGGTGCTGATCTTTAGCATGTCTTCAAGACTTGCAGAAGTCCTTTTAAAACAGAGATCTTGCCCTGGCTGGTTTGGCTCGGTGGTTAGAGCGTTGGCCTGCAGACCGAAGGGTCGTGGGTTAGATTCTGGTCACAGGCATGTACCTGGGTTGTAGGTGTTTTTTTTTTCCCTTTATTGATTTTAGAGAGAGAGGAAGTGAGAGGGAGAGAGAAACATCGATGAGAGAGAACATCAGTTGGCCGAGTCCTGCACACCCCCCACTGGGGATCGGGCCCACAACCTGGGCATGTGCCCTGACCGGGAATCGAACCAGCAACCTCTTGGTGCATGGGTTGATGCTCAACCACTGAGCCACACCGGCCGGGCTGGGTTGTAGGTTTGATCTCTGGCCCCAGTTGGGGTCGTGAGGGAGGCAACCAAATGTTTTGATGTTTCTCTTTCTCTCTCTCTCCCTTCCTCCTTTTTCACTCTATCAAATAAATAAATAAATAAATAAATAAAACAGATCTCCCTTCAGGCTTGAGACATTAGCAGCTGGCTGCTATTTTATAGCTAGAGTTTATAACATTCTTTTAGTTTTACTGTGAACATTTACCATATTTTATGACAAATAATATTAGTTTACCAATTATGGTAGTGACATCAATTTCCTTGTAAAATAAACTTATGTAGGATTTGAAAAGTGGCTTAATTTGAAGGAAAATGCCACATAAAAGCACAGGTAATTAAGAGATATGACCCCCCAAAAAACCCCCAAAAAACAACACCCCAAACCCCATGAAAGTGGTAATTGAACGTTTGCTACCCGGGAAATACTGATCTCTCTAACCCGCCCCAGTCATTTTGTGCAGCAGAACTGAGACCCAAAGGCTCAGGCTCACCCAAGGTCACGCCAGGTGATGGTGGCCGTGGGTACTGAGACTTTGGCTGATGGCTCTCGTGTCAACGCGGAGCTGAGGAGAGAATACGGGAATGAGGTCTCGGTGCTTGGCTTTAGTGAAGGATGGCCCCCAGCTCAGACTGGCCCAGGCCCTCCTGGGGACGCAGAGTGGGAAGCGTGCCAGATGAGACCAAGCGAGGAGTGGCGGCCAGAGCTCTGGGTTCGGAGACCTTCCTGTCCTGGCCCTGCTGGCGCAGGAGCTGGGTCTGCCGTCCGGACAGGGGGTGTGGGAGGGGCTGGGAGAGCTAGCTTCTCTGGGCTCTGATGCCTCCACGGTGTGATTCGAGCATTGGCTGAGGTAGATGGCCTCCAGACTGCCTTCCTGTTGCAGGATTTTATGATTGTGGCGTCTGGCCCCGAGGAAGGAGGGCCTAGAAAACATGCCCTGATTTTTAAACAACATCCCTGCTTGTTGTCAGTCCCTGCAAGTGTGGCTACATCTCGGCCATGCAGGTACCTGGCTGCTTCCATTGTCCCCGGCTTCCTCTGGCTGGTGCCTTGGCTCACTTCCCTGCCCTTGGGCACCTGCACCGAAGGACGGAGAGTGGGTGGAGGAGGGGAGGCTGATAACACACTTTCCTGGGCGGGTGCGAGGGTGGAGCGCCACAGTGAGTACGGGTCACTCCCGGATGGACTTACTGGCCTCACCCCAGACAGGGCAGGGCTGGGGGTGCATCACTGGGGAGTGGGTTTGCTCACGTGGCATCGAGTAGCCAGTTTGTTTATAAGAATCAGGTTGGCAAAGGCAGGAATGGAAAAGTCAACGAAAGGTAGAGTTTGGAAGTCTGTGTGGCTCCCCAGGGAGCGGAGCCCAGCGCTGGCTTCGTAGGGCTCCCAGTTCCTTCTCCCCGGTGCCCCCAGAAGGTGGGCTCAGTCCTGCGGGCCGAGCTCGGGTCCCCCTGGTGAAAGCTCCGTGTTTCTTCCCTTTTCTTTGAGTGCAGCTAACTCATTACCTGCGGTGCTAACCTTGGGGTCCCCTGAGTGGGAAGAAGAGGAGGAGGAGACGGATCTTCAAGCCTTTAAGGACTTGAGGCCTTTCTCAAACCCAGAGCTGGGGTTGACGGATGCCCTCCAGCGCCTGGACAGCAGTGACTGGTGAGGTGACACCTTCCCCTTCGTGCGCGGTGGCCAGCGGAGAGCTGCAGAGTAGCCCTGCCCCCAGCTGCCCTCCTCTCCCCCTGCTAGGGCCTGGTCCCGTGGAAGGAGGGGCGTGTGTGCGCGTGTGTGCGTGTGTGTGTGCGTGTGTGCATGCGTGTGTGCGTGCGTGTGCATGTGTGCGCGTGTGTGCATGTGTGTGTGCATGTGTGTGTGCGTGTGTGCGTGTGTGCGTGCATGTGTGTGCGTGCGTGTGCGTGCGTGTGCGTGCGTGCGTGTGCATGTGTGCGCGTGTGTGTGCATGTGTGTGTGTGTGTGCGTGCATGTGTGTGTGTGTGAGGCCGGCCTCCTGCATCTGCCCTGGGACCTCCAGCAGCCCACGCACTGCTCTGTGGAGCACCAGAGCCAGCACGGCAAATGTCCTGTGGCTCCACAACACTCCTTTAGGGGCCTCGGAAAGGCCACAGCCCGTCATTTCTCTAAGTCAAGTTCAATGTGCTCCTGGCGTCCCTCCCACTGCGCTGGCGGACACGCAGTCTTAGCCGTGAGCAGCGCCGTGACGTGGGGTCCGGGACGTTGGCGGGAAGCCCTCCCGTCTTCAGTCCTCATGCTCAAGTACCTTCTCTTGAAGGCACCGGCTGGGTCCGGTGTGGTCCAGGTCCTCGGGTGGGCCTCCTTCGGGTGAGGCTGAGCCAGGGGCCCCATGAAATGGCTTCTACTGGACGGCTAAGACTTCAGCCTGGGTGTCACAGCAGGAAACCCTGCCTTTGGGCCATCAAATCCCACCCTGCTGTGGTGAGAAGTGGGGTGGTGTGGGTGCCCTGGTCTGCAGAGGAGTGGGGCCCCTCCCTCCCCACCTGCCTGTGACAGGCTGGACTTGCTTCTCAGGCACAAGAAGGAGCAGGGCCTGCTGAATGTCCAGCGCCTGGCAGCCTGCCACTCAGACGTCCTCGCTGGGAGGCTGCACGACGTGTCCTTGGCCGTGACCGGGGAGGTGAGGCCTCCCAGACAGCCGGTGCATGGCGCACCCCGCCCACCCCGCCAGGCCCCCTTCCCTGGGGCTGCTGTTCAAAGTGGGTCACAGAACAGCCACGGAGGAGCCATGGCTCCTTGGAACGAGGGCCTCCCCCACAATTTCTCAGCCACTGAGCTGGGAGGTAGCCACCCATTTCTCAGACTGGACAACTGCGGCCGGGGTTTCCTTATTTCTAGGTCACAGCCTTGCATGGTCTTCCGTCCTCAAACTGCCAGAGGAGGGATGGATGTTCCGGGCCAGGTCTCCCACTGCAGGGCGGTCGTAGCGTTTCCCAAGCCTGTCTCCCGCGGGGCTGGGGCTGGCTGGCTGGGCAGTCTCATCCCAGTGGAGGCCCTGCCTCGCCTCCAACCCCTTGGGAATAGATTGTTCCGGTCGGGGGTCGGGGGGGCTAGTGAAGATCAAATTGAACATTATTTGTAAAAATGTTTGGAACGCTGTTGTACAAATCTCAGGTGGCCAGCGGAGAGCTGCAGAGTAGCTAGGATGGAACTAGTAATTATGATGATAACAACAGTAATAATATTTTTAAAAACAGGACTGTTTTGTCCCGAGCTGCCCAGGGCTTTTGTTCCCCGCCCAGGGAGGCCTAGGCCTAGGCCGAGGGTGGAGGCGGTGGGCGGGGGCGGTGCAGCGCCCCATTCTTGGTGTCCTGGAGCCCTCGACAGCGTCCAACAGTGCTGGTCCCTGTCCCTTCTCTCCCCAAGGTCACCAACCTCCGCTCCAAGGTGTCCCGCTTGGCCATCAGAACCCTGGGAGACCTCTTCCGGGCCTTGAAGAAGAATATGGACCAGGAGGCGGAAGAGATTGCCCGCTGCCTGCTGCAGAAGATGGGCAACACCTGCGAGTTCATCCAGAGAGCCGCCAACCGGTCCCTGGGGGCCATGGTGGAGCATGTGACCCCAGCCCGATCCCTGGTGGCCCTCACCTCAGCCGGCATCTAGTATGTGGCAGCCAGTCGTCTGAAGGGTAGGGTGGTCCGGGGAGGGGAGGGGAGGAGAGCAGCCCTGAGCCGGGAGAGGAGGGAGATGGGTGAGTGCTTAGCACACGTAGTGGGGGGGGGGGGACTCCCGGGGGCCTTCTGTCCCACCTTGCTGGAGCCAGATGATGAGAGGAGCTCAGGGCAGCCTGCGCCCTGGCTGAAAAGGGGGAGGTGCTCTGTCCTGTTCAAAACTGAGGAGCTCCTGGTGGCGGTGGTAGCACCCCCCGAGACGGGCCAGCGGAGGCAGCCCTGTACCAGGGGAGGACATTCCTGATGAAGTCTGGGCCATCAGGAGAGCGAGGCACAGTCTCATTCTTTAGCTGGCACTGCTTGGCCTTCTGCTGGGGAGGAGGAAAGGGCCTTATATCAAAACCAAAACTGAAACCAAAAGCATTTCTCAAGCCCGTTCTGCCAGAAAGCAAAACCTTTCAGCCACGAGCCGTCACCGCACTCCTGCAGGGAGGCTCCTCCGACAGGCCTCTGTGCCACACGGCCCAGGGCGGAGGGCGAGGGGCCCCAGCCATGCTGCCTGGGTTCACACCCAGGTTACTGAGCTTCCGGTGCCTCCGTCTCCTCATCTGTAAAACGGGGATAATAATAAAACTGCTGCGAGGAGTAAAGACATTGACCATGGAAGAGCACAGACAGGGCCTGCCTCCACCTGACACGTGTCAAGTGCTCTCTGTGGCTGTTACTGCCTGGGGAGGAACTGACTGCACCTTTCCCTGGATTCCCCCTTGCCTCAGCTTCCTCGCCTGCAGGGTGATATGACAGCAGCGGATGGAGTGGAGGAGATAATGGTTTGAAGGGGGCTCGGCAGGGTGCCTGGCACAGTGGGTACCCTCACTGCAGTCTGAGATAGCTGATCATTGTTGCGGGAACCAGGGTTTGGTCCTCAGGGGAGCCTTGGATTCCTGGGGGTCTTGCTACCAGGCAGATTCTGATTCAGATGCTAATGGTGCTAGGGCCGGACTACACTGACGAGGGAGAGCCCAGAGGTTTTTCGTGGTATTCTACCCGGAAGGACCTGGAAGGGTAGGGGAAAGGCTAGTGCACTGGACTGTGGCCACAGACCCTGCTTGAAAAGGTGAAAAAGGAAGAGGTGACATCTTTATGGATTTTCCTGTAGGATCTCAGGGTCCTATAGGGCTACCAAATCACCTGTCAACCCTGTCCCTTCCTCCTGTCTCAGTAAGCTTCCACTAAGGGTTGGCATATGCCGAGCACCAGTGGGCACTGGAGGTCAGTTGAGAAGAAGGCTAGTTCTCCCGCCCTGGGAGCTCCTGCCTGACAGGGCCGCAGGGCTGCATCTGTGCTTCCCAGCGGACAGGGGACAGGGACAGTGCTATGCCCGAGGGCGGCTAGGTCTGCGGGGGGCGGGGGGGGGGCAGCTAGGAAGTCAGAGAGCTTGATTGGGCAGGGTCCTCCTAGGGGGAGGAAGAAAGAAGAGTGAGCATTTGGACAGAGGCAGACTGTGAGCTCAGGAAGGCGCAGAGCACCCGGGCACAGGTGTATCTGGGGGACTCCTGTGGCTTCGCCTGTTCTCCCCTGTCCCACTCCAGCTATTGTCCTCCGTTCCCCAATCCCAAGGCTCCGCTCTTTCCTCAGAGATTCCCCTTAGCCCACACGGGAGAGAATCGGGGGCCCATTACAGCATGGGGCATGGACATACCATTGTAGGTCCGTGGGTGCCAGTCTGGGGACCCCCATGGCCCATTCCTTGACTGGACCCTTGACTGTGGTTGTGGTTTCTTTCAGCCACAGAAACCCCTTAGTCCGGAAATGCACTGCCCAGCACCTCTCGGCCGTCCTGGAGCAGATCGGCGCCGAGAAGCTTCTGTCGGGCACCAGGGACAGTACAGACATGCTGGTGCACAACCTGGCGAGGCTGGCCCAGGACTCCAACCAGGACACCAGGTGACGCAGGGCCAGGGGCCTGGGGACGCTGACCTGGCCGGTCCGGAGCGGATGAGGCAACCAGCCAGCCCTGGCCACACAGCTCAGCTCCCCTGGGATTGTGTGGGGGTAGCTGGATAGACAGAGCTGTGTCCTCTCCTTACAAGTGTCCCATCTCTCCCCAGTGTCATGGCCAGGCCTGCTCAGGGGACGGTCAGCACTCCCACCCCCACTTTCCATCATCCCTTCTCCCTCCAGCCACCACAGTCTTGCTCTCCACCCAGCTCCACTATCTGTAAAGACTATTCATTTTTCAAGAGATAGTTAATGAGCACTCTTTTCATTATTATGAATATGACAGTGGACAAGAAAAATGAGGGCTCTGCTGTCTTGGAGATTACCTCCTAGTGGGGTAGACGAACAATACACAAATAAATAACTATGCTAATTTTAGACCCAGATAAGCGACATAGAGGAACAAACAGGATGTAATGGGGACGGGGGTGGGGGCTACGTCAGACCGAGTCGGGCAGATCTTTGTAAGGAGTGACGTGTGAGTTGAGAACTCAGCTCTCTGAGGGTCTGGGCTGTGAGTGTCCCAGGCAAAGGAAATGGTGCAAAGGCCCTGGGTGTGAATAAGCTTGGTGTTCAAGGAAGACCAGGGCCAGGCTGGGCGATGAGGCCGAGGGCGGGGCCAGGCCACGGAGGGCCTCACAGGCCGTGGTCAGGAGTGGGATTCTGGTTCGGGTGTGACTGGAAGCCACTGGAGGATATTTTAGTAGAAGCGTGAGGTGCTATTAGATGAAGTTAAGCAGGAGAGTGGCAGGTCCTGGTTGACTGTTTTTAAAGCCCAGGGTTGGAGTCCAGTTAATCCCATTTCTGAGTTCACAGCCTGCTACCATCTCATCTGCAGACCAAACCTGGCCTTGTACAGCCCCAGGGGTCCACACTGGTTCTGTGCTGCATTCCAGGCAGGTGCATTCACAGGACTGCCTGAGGGCCCCCCCTGAAGGGATGCAGTGCATGATATTCCTCCCACCCTCTGAACAGTGCTGCACCTGATAACCTTATCAGTGCCCGCAATGAAGTTTAGGGAGAACGTCTCCGGGAATATGCCCAGGAGCAAGACTGTGGTCAGGGACATGTGTCCACTTAGGCAGCCCAGGCATTGCCAGGAGCTCTCCTGCATGCTGCTCCCTCTGCCCGCCTCCTGCATGCTGCTCCCTCTGCCTCCCTCCTGCATGCTGCTCCCTCTCCCTCCCCCTGCATGCTGCTCCCTCTGCCTCCCTCCTGCATGCTGCTCCCTCTGCCTCTCTCCTGCATGCTGCTCCCTCTGCCTCCCCCTGCATGCTGCTCCCTCTGCCTCCCCCTGCATGCTGCTCCCTCTGCCTCCCTCCTGCATGCTGCTCCCTCTGCCTCTCTCCTGCATGCTGCTCCCTCTGCCTCCCCCTGCATGCTGCTCCCTCTGCCCGCCTCCTGCATGCTGCTCCCTCTGCCTCCCTCCTGCATGCTGCTCCCTCTGCCTCCCTCCTGCATGCTGCTCCCTCTGCCTCCCTCCTGCATGCTGCTCCCTCTGCCCCCCTCCTGCATGCTGCTCCCTCTGCCCCCCTCCTGCATGCTGCTCCCTCTGCCCCCCTCCTGCATGCTGCTCCCTCTGCCTCTCTCCTGCATGCTGCTCCCTCTGCCCCCCTCCTGCATGCTGCTTCCTCTGCCTCCCCTTGCATGCTGCTCCCTTTGCCTCTCTCCTGCATGCTGCTCCCTCTGCCCCCCTCCTGCATGCTGCTCCCTCTGCCTCTCCCTGCATGCTGCTCCCTCTGCCTCCCTCCTGCATGCTGCTCCCTCTGCCTCCCTCCTGCATGCTGCTCCCTCTGCCCCCCTCCTGCATGCTGCTCCCTCTGCCTCTCCCTGCATGCTGCTCCCTCTGCCCCCCTCCTGCATGCTGCTCCCTCTGCCTCTCTCCTGCATGCTGCTCCCTCTGCCCCCCTCCTGCATGCTGCTCCCTCTGCCTCTCCCTGCATGCTGCTCCCTCTGCCTCCCTCCTGCATGCTGCTCCCTCTGCCTCTCTCCTGCATGCTGCTCCCTCTGCCCCCCTCCTGCATGCTGCTCCCTCTGCCCCCCTCCTGCATGCTGCTCCCTCTGCCTCTCTCCTGCATGCTGCTCCCTCTGCCCCCCTCCTGCATGCTGCTCCCTCTGCCTCTCTCCTGCATGCTGCTCCCTCTGCCCCCCTCCTGCATGCTGCTCCCTCTGCCCCCCTCCTGCATGCTGCTCCCTCTGCCCCCCTCCTGCATGCTGCTCCCTCTGCCCCCCTCCTGCATGCTGCTCCCTCTGCCCCCCTCCTGCATGCTGCTCCCTCTGCCCGCCTCCTGCATGCTGCTCCCTCTGTCCCCCTCCTGCAGTGCCCAAGATGTGTCTACATCCTCACACTGTGCAATATCTGGATCTTTAATTTTTATTGATCTAATGGGTAAAATGCCAGTTCGTTGTTTCACAGTACTTTCCCCCTGATTACTAGTTTGAATGTTTCTTTATATGCTTGCTAGCCTTTTATAAAAACAAACAAACAAAAAACAAAACAAAAAACTCCCTCTCTGGCTGCTCACTGGCGGATTGGTAGTGGGGGAGAGGAGGCAGGGTGGAGGCGGGTCACCAGACTGATGGTACCCTGTCGTCCAGGCGAGAGGTGCTAGAGACTGGCACAGGAGGAGAGGTGGACTTGGGTATATTTGGAAGGCAGAGCCAACAGGAGATGGGTGATGAGGCTTTCGAGGAGGGAACAAAGATGGCATTTAGGTTTGTAAACTGAACAACTAGGTGCACACATTCCCTCTCACTGAAATGAGCAATATTGTCAGGGAGGAAGAAGGTTCTGGTTGGTTGGTTTTAATTGTTGGTGGGGGGTGGAAATCAAAGTCCCACACCTCTCCAGAGCTAAACCCCTCTCCATCTGACCTCTTCTTACATTGGATGACGTTGACCGCACTTCATGTCCCTTCCTGGAACCTTATGCTTCTTGGTTTCCGTGGCGCTGGTTCTCGTCCTCCTGTGGCCATTTCCCCACTCGACCTACCCTCTGTGTGCAGGTGGCCACAGGAGTCTCTAGTACGCGTCCCCCTCTTTTGACTTTCCCTGAATGGTGTCATCACGTCCAGTGGCTCCAGCCCACACCCACAGTCCCTTATCTCTGATGCTTCCGTCAGACCCATTGCCAGGATGTCCAGCTGTCACCTTCAGGGCAAAGGGTCCCTGAATGAACTCGTTGCCTTCTCCCCAAGCCTGCTTCTTTGGCTGTGTTCCCCCTGTTGTTAAAAGTCACTATTGTTTACGGAGCTATCTAGGACGCAGCATGGGGAATTTCATACTTCATTGATTCTCAGACACATTTTCGCCCCGCATTTTAATATCTTCCAATCAAAGACATCCCCCAGTTATTGACCAGGGAGCAATTATGACTGAGGTTTTACTGTCTGCACATTTGCAAGCTTGGTCATTGTTGCTCGTGGTATAACCTTTGAATTAAATTCTGCACTGTAAGAACTCCACTATGAACCTTTCTTTGCTTATTAGCCTTTCATATTTATTTTAAGAAGTCACTGTGGATGCTCTGTGGGGAATTGTTGAGTTTAATTACTGTTTAAAATGTCTTAGAAATATTACACTATAACTCAGCATTGAAATGAAAAGTTATTGCATATGAGAAAGGCATGGAAATAGAGTGATGGGGTATAAATTAGATACTAATACAAATTCATCATTGAAGGAATGACCAAAATTCTGCATTTTCTTGCAAAGTAACCAGCAAGTACTTTACCCAACCTAAGGAAGGACACTACCCTCAAGTAATGCCACCTTCTGTTTCTGAGGTCACCCACGGAAGGGTTGTCTTCACACATGAGGCAGTGTCATGGCAGGCAGTGGGCATTGCCAGAGTTTTCTGTTTTTCCTCAGTGGAAAATAAATTAATGGTGCATTTTACAATCAATATTGTCTTTAGTTGAGCAAAATATGACCATTTTCAATGCTTCGAGCTCTATCTCCAATCAACTACCAAGCCCTGCAGTTTCAACTTCTTTAGCAGCTCTTGAATCTGATCATCCCTTCTTACTCCACTCTACTGCCTTGCTTCAATCCTTTGTCATCTCCTGCCTGGACTGTTATAGAGGCCCCTTAAATAGGTCTCCTGGCCCCAGATTCATTCCCAAAGATTCATTCTCCACTCTGCTGCCAGAGACATTTTGATCAACATGCAATTCGGATCATTCCTCAGCTTCCCATTGCCTACAGGCTAAAGCCCAACTCCTTCCCATCTCCATAAACTGGTCCTACCTTCTGCTCCAGACTATTCTGTTCCTGAGTCCAGCCCCTGCCTGCCTTTCTCCAGGTACACATCTGCTGACGTGCCAGGCTGTCTTATGGACCCTAGAATGCGCCCCTCCTCCCGACTCCCCAATCCCGTCCCATTTGTGAACTCTTACTCATCTTTTGAGTCCCAACCCAAGGGTCACCTCTTCTATGAAGTCCTCCTTGATTCCCTTCCCCACCCACCACTATTCACCAGCTAGAGCTGACCACTCCCTCCTGTACTGCCCCACTGCAACCTTCCTCAGACTTCTTTTAAAAAAATTATTTGTCTTTATTTATATTAGAGAGAGAGGAAGGGAGAGGGAGAGATAGAAACATCGATTGGCTGCCTCCTGCACGCCCCACACTGGGGATTGGGCCCACAACCTGGACATATGCCCCGACTGGGAATCGAACCTGCAACCTCTTGGTGCATGGGTCAATGCTCAACCACTGAGTCACACCGGCCGGGCCCTTCCTCAGACTTCTAGATACCTCATACTAGAAAAAAGTTATGTACATTTTGGTATAGCCACCCAACAGAATATTATGTAGCCATTAAAAAGGGTGACACAGGAAGATGAGAAATGGTAACGTGAAAAAAGCTGGGTACAAGTTGTATATACATTCTGATATCAACTAAATGTATATATATGGAAAATATTATAAGAAAACATGTAAAAATGTAATAGTGGTTTTCCCTGTAGTGGGAGTGAATGGTGTTTATTTTTTTATGAATCTAGTTTTTAACTGGGTAGAGATTCTTGCCGTAATTCGAGACAGTGTTAAAACCTCCCTGCTGTAATTAGAAAACCGTGTGAAGTTGTAAAGCAGATTTGCGATGCCTTTCTGTGCTGATTCTTCATCCGGGTCTTCCTCCCATGGCAGGTTTTATGGGCGGAAGATGGTGACTACTTTGATGTCGAACACGAAGTTTGATGCATTTCTGAAACAGTCCCTCCCATCCCACGACTTGCGGAAGGTCATGGCGGCCATCAAACAGCGGGTGAGTTGGTGGGTGTGAGCGGGTCGTGGGGGGGACCAGAGCTGAGCCTGGCAGCCCTCATGCCCATCAGGGTCAGGGGCGAGCCCGCACTCCTGAGGCTTTATGTCACGCATGAGCCCTGCCGGGTGAGGCGAGTGTGATTTCCTTGCCCTTTGCTCAGCCTGGTCCTGCCCCTCACTGCCTGTGTCCTTTGAGCCCCCCTGGGCCTCCATGTCTCCATCTGTGAAATGGGGATCTGGGCCCCAACTACCAGCTCTGGAAGGCTCAGCTGCACCGTGGGGCCCTCCCAGGTGGGGGAGGTGATGGTCGGGGCTGGAGTTTCTGGCACTTCCCCAGAGGCTACTCCTTTTGCTTCAAGTTCTGTTTGTATTTTTCAAGGGACTAGAAGATAGTGATGAACTGCCATCTGCCCAAGGCCGCAAGGTGTCCAGGAGCCTGGCGCCGTGGGAGAACGGGCTGCCCGGTGAGGGCGGGTACGGCTGCTCTTGTCTCTCTGGGGCTCCACCTCCGAGACGCTGATGGAGGCAGCCGGGGGGCTCTGGGGGGCATGTGGACGTGTGCCCCCACCGAACCTCGGGGAGACCAAATCCTGGGCTCAGGAGCCTCTGCCAGCGGAGGCGGGCCCCGCATTCTTGGCCGAGGGGTGCAGCCCGACTAGCACTGGGGGGACGTGGTGTCGGGCAGGCCGCCCGTGTGAACTCTGCGTGTCTCCATTCACCCAGAGCAGCAGACCCCCCACCACCGGGCTGGCCTGGGACTCCTTGAGAGGCAGAGCTGGGACAAGGCAGAGGAGAAGGACTGGGCCGAGGGGCTGGAGGGCGGCTGCTAGGGGGGCTTAGAAACCAAGCTGGACTCCCAAGGTCACTCCTGCATCTGAACCCCTTAGCAGGGACCCCAGGGGAGCCCCGCCCACCTCCTGGAGAGTGACTTCCTGCTCTCTCTCCCCCACGACCTCTCCTCCTGTCAGCCACACAGAGCAGCTCTGTTCCCTGCCCCTCCTCGTCCTCCCCACGGCCCTTTGCTTCTGCTGGTTCTTTGCCGGATGCGGGGCCACCTGCACCTACACCATGCCTATTTATTCTACAGATCCCATGACATTCACCTTCTCCCAGAAGCTTCCTTTGACAGCCTGTGCCCCCATATCCTCCGGGTGGGCAGGTCACCCCTTCTTCAGTGCCCTGGCAGCCCACTCACTGAGCTGTCCTGTCTCCCATGGGTCTGTGAGCCCCAGGGCAAGACTCTCATCTCACTGTTCAGGGCCCAGCCCAGGTCAGGCGCTGTAGGCAGAGGGTGGGATGTAGGAACGAATGGCAGAACGAATGACGCTGGGCTCTGTCGGGTGG
Source organism: Tadarida brasiliensis (assembly GCA_030848825.1). NCBI lineage: Eukaryota > Metazoa > Chordata > Mammalia > Chiroptera > Molossidae > Tadarida > Tadarida brasiliensis. Next base: position 60,982,493 of record CM061270.1, on the reverse strand, counting down.
CATAAGGCATGAGCGCAGAGAGCCCGGCTTGGAACTGGGGGTGGGGCTGGGAGCTCCGTGTGGAGCTGCTCCATGCTGGCCAGAATGGGCCAGGGGGCATGCTGGGCCTGTGACCCCAGCCTAAGAGAACAAGGGTTCCTAACATTTTACTGGAGGACGCAAGCAGGGCCTAGATAACCGGGGTCAGGATGCAGGCACCTGGCAAGCTCTTCCCCCACTCTTAGGAAATGTGCCCCAGTGATCCTTCTGTGGCTTCCCACCCTCTCACTCCAAGCTCTCTCCTGTTCTTCACCTGTCTTCTGAAAGGAGAAAGAAGGCAGGAAGAGAGAGCCCTGTCCCCTGGGGCTCTAGGCAACCCTATTGTCCCAGAGGTAGAGGGGTTTCTAGAGTTCCCAAGCCCCACCTGTCTGTGGGAGGGGGCATGGGATAAGAGGCGTGTCCATGCCCTGGGGCTGCCCAGGTCAGATGCTCCTTCCTCTTAGGCTCCACCCCAATGGCCCGAGGCTGGCGGGGCTGCGCTCTTCCAGGCGGGGTGGCTCAGAGACGGTGGAGCAGCTCCGCGAGCTGACGCGGCTGCTGGAGGCCAAGGACCCCCAGGCTCGGATGCAAGGCGTGGGGCAGCTCCTGGAGCACTGCAAGGCCAGGCCAGAGCTCATCGCCGCCAACCTGGTCCAGGTGAGCTGCCCCACCCTGCCCTCCCACCTGCCTCTCCCCATGGGCGCTACTTCCATCCGGAAAACTCTGAACAAGGTTAGACACTGTGCCAGGCCCCTCAGGGAAAAGGGAGCCCAACAAGGATTTGCTATCCAGTTGCCTTGGTAACGCTCTAACACTACTCGGAAGTGGCTGAAGCGGGTGAGGGCACTGACTCCTACCAGCACCTTGGGGCGGCTCAGAGGTGTCCTGGGCGTCTCTTAGCCCTCTTGGAGATTTATGGGCAGGAGGGTGGAAGTGAAGGATGCTGTGGCCAAGGGCCACTACTGGTCTAGCTGTGTGCATGACATTCTGGGGCAGAGCAGGTAGTCGGCCAGGTGAGTGGGCCAGGATGGGTGAGGAGTGGGCACCGGCTGGAAAACAGAATGCATGCTCGATTCTTCAGGAGCACGGCTGCGGGTGGCCAAGCCACGTAGCTGAGTAGTTGAGACACAGGCATGGAAGCAGCAGACCTGGGTCTCCATTCAGGTTTCTTCCTAGCTCTATGATCTGGGCAAGTGATTTCACCTCTTTCAGCCTCAGCTTTTGTTTTGTTTTTAATGGTAAAGTGAGGATGAGAACACATGCCTCGCAGGTCGTTACGATCATCCTAGGAAAGGGAGAGTGCGGAGTACCTGACAAGGTGCTCCCAAGCCTGGCACATAGTGGGTGCTCAGGATGTAGTCGTTCTTCCCTCCTGCACCCCAGTCCTCTGTGAGGAGGTGAACTCTTAACCACTGAGCATGTTCTGGCATAGGCTGGATGAAGCATCTCTGCTAAAGGTGGTTGCTTGGGTGTGCGGCTCCTGCCCAGCTTGGGTTCCCATGGGCTCTTGGTTTCTGTTCCCTCAACAGGTTTTTGATGCTTTCACTCCAAGGCTTCAGGATTCCAACAAGAAAGTGAACCAGTGGGCGCTGGAGTCCCTCACCCAGATGGTTCCCCTCCTCAGAGAGGGTTTACGCCCCATGCTGCTCTCCATCATCGTGGCCGTTGCAGACAACCTCAACTCCAAGAACTCGGGGATTTATGCTGCCGCTGTGTCTGCGCTGGACGCAGTGATTGACAGTCTGGGTGAGCCTCCTGCCGTGGCCCCTGCTGGGCTCTGCTGGGCAGCTGGCTCCCTCCTGAGTGCCGCCCTAGGCTGGCCCACCCTTCTGCTCGGGACTCGGTGGAGCGGTGAAAGGCACTGTTCAGTGTTTCCCCGGAGGCTGGTAGGGCACGGGGGCTGCCAGCGCCTCTGAGCTTCCTGGTTGGCAGCTTTCCCATGTCACATCCACCTGTGTGTCCTTGATGGGGAGAAGTAGAGACGTGGAGATGAGGTAGTCTTACCTCCTTTAGTACACGTGACGTAAACGACTCATCCAAGGTCACGCAGCACCAACGTGAGTGAGCCAACAAGGTGTTGAAGGAAAACGGGTCAGGATTGCCAGGAAGGAGTTGGGAAGAGCTGTCAAAACTGTCTCAGTGGTAGAGATGGTAGCAGTGGGTGTGGCTTGTATGGGAACCAGGAGGTGCGGGTGGGACGGTGGGCAAGCCTGCTGGAGAGGACGCAGCCGGCGGGCGGGGGGCCTGGCACAGGAGGCAGGCTGGGTCCCACTGGCTTTCCGAGTGGGGGGACATGGTGAGCATTGACTTTTAGTAAAACTGTGTGGGGCCAGAGCTTCGGGTGGGAGGGATTTGGTGTGAGGGGTGGGGGTGAAACGAGTGGGGCTGGGGGAGGAATGGAAAGAAAAGGGGAGGGGCTATGGGAGAGACATCAGGAAAGGCGCGAGCTCCCCCGTTCCCCACGGGCTGTGCAGTATCACATCTTGGCTCTTGAACATTAGGTAGAATTTGGGGTGCAGAGGCTTCTGTTCCCCATTCCCTTTGTAGATGACTTTCAGGTGATACGTAGTGCGTCTGGTACACAGGCTGAGGTGCATACCTGAGAATGTAGTTCATGCTTAGACAGAGGTCCCAGCCGGTAGAACCACGGGTTGTCGCGAACAGGTCTTGCCTTGATGTGAGAGCTTAGGATCTGAGAACCGTCTCTGCCTCGTTGCTGTGTGTCGTGATGAGCACAGAGCAATGTCCCGTCTTTAGCGCCCACGGAGCATCCCCACGGTGAGGCTGGAACCCCGCCTGGCCCACGGACTCCCCGCCCTCATCCCGTCCAGCTCCCTGGGGCTGGGGCGGCACTGTGTCCTTGGCTGGAGCCTCCAGGAGAAGTTTCAGTTACAAATCAAAGGCCTGGCCAGGCCCTCCTCCGCCTCTCGAGTTCATAAATATTGTCAATTTCCTCTCTCCATCTCAGAGGGAATTTATGATTTGCTGGGTTTGTTGCTGTAGAACAAACACCGTAAATCCAGCTGTAAATTATGGCTTGTTCTCAGTGCTGCTGTGGGTAAGTGAGATCGCTGTTGCCAATAACCAAGGCTCTTGGTAAATCACCGCAGGACCTGGATTTACGGGGAAAACCTACACCAAGCACAATGGGCTTTAGCTATTTGAAGAGGATAAGCACCCTGGTCTGGGGAGAGGAGCTTTTAACTCTTCCCCTCCACGTGTTTTCCTTTTGGTGTTTTGCCCTTGGGCCGGCCTCGTTGAGCGCGTGGGAGCTCTGAGCTTCTGGTGGCAGAATCTGGTGTCTCACATTATCACGAGACTCGGGTGCCTCTACATGGGGCCCGGCTGTGTGCAGCTGGGCCGGGCACCCTGGAAGGGGGGGCTCTGGGGATGGCCTGCTTTTGTGATCTGACTACACCTCAAGGCAGGTTGCAGTCGCCAGGAAGACACCTAGAGTTCTCATTCCTCCAGGGACAGGGTGTCCTTAGTGTGGCTGACTCTGCATCCTCTGGTGCATCAGCTGGAGGACTTGGTGCAGGGGGCATGGCAGCAGGCGTGAGGGAGCTTCTTCCTCCCTCCTTCGGTCAGTGCCAGGCTGGAAGGGAACGGGGTTGGCCTCAGAGGGACGGAGGGGCAAAAGTCTCCCGTGGGGCCACAGGGTGACGCTCTGGGTCTTGGCGCCCTGTCATTTGAACGGGTGTGAGCCATAGCCTCTCAGCCCACCAGCAACATTGGTTTTAGAAGCATTCTTAACTATGAAGTGATGAGCCGATTTCCATGTCCACCTAGGTCAGAACAGAAAGGATTTAGGCTGCCAACAAGGAGAATTCATCATGCCAGGGTGTTCCAGTGGTAGATGTAAATTCTTACCGGGAGTGGTTCTCATGTCTGCAATGGTCTGGGCCTGAAGCAAGCAACTAAACCTCCCACTGTCCCTGGGGTTGGATGGCAGAAGCAGAGGTGGGGCAGGTGGGACAGAAGAGAAGGGGTGTAAACCTTCCTTCCAGGTCTCCCAGGCTGAGCCTGGGGGCCCCAGTGGTTCCTGGGGGGACCCTTGGCACGCTGTGTGCCCCGTCCTGGAAGTGGCATGGAGCCCTTTGAGCAGAGAGGGTTTGTCCCAAGCCTGGTCCTCATGCCCCACGAGGGATTCTGGGCTCCAAGCCGGAGAGAATCTGTGAAATGCTGTGAAACACTTAAATTAAAAGCAACAGCTCGCCATGCTATGTTTGCTCCCTGCTCTGCCGGGCCGAGCGGATCAAGAGCCCCCCTGGCTAGGCCCTTTCCTGGCACGAAGTCCAGACCACGCAGCCACACCGCGAGGCTGGCCTTCCCTGGCGACTTCTTAAGGTCCCTCTTCATTCTGGAATTCAGCGATAAGGTCAACTCAGCCGCCACATCCCTTCTAGCTTTTAGGGTTTTTTTTAGGGTCAGGTGGTATGTTGGTTACAGAGCAGGTGGGATTTCTGCCCATTTCCCCTTTTGGGGGGACGGTGAGGAAGGAGACACATTGGGCACCTTGCTCCCTGACCTCTGCCCTTTGCCCCTGCTTGCCTCGGGGCTTCTCTAGGGGTGAGGCCAGGCGCCAAGGCAGTTCCTGAGCTGACTGGCTGCTTCTTTGGGCTCTGTTACTGGGTGAGCTACAGAAGAAGCTTCACTCGTTACAACATCAGACAGCTGACAGCTCACCTGCTCCTGCTCAGACCCCCACGTTCAGGCTCTGAGCCCCCAAAGTTCTCGTAACTGACCGCAGCCCCTGGCCTGTGCTGGAGAGAGCAGAGAGGCTCGAAACTGGGTGACTTCAGATTACTTCGGCTACTTTCTCTCTGACTTTAAACTTATCACCTTATATAAATTATGTGGCCAACCTTACATCGTCCATGGAATTTACAAATTCGTCCATGGTGCCCACCTACTACGCCAGCCGCTTAGAAACATCTCTCCTATCTTCTGTTTCTTGTCTACATGCATACAGATTTCCCTGGTTAAAAATCATAATGTAAATACAACTGTGCTATTATGCAGTCTTTCTAGTTAATTTAAAAATATAAAGTGTACTTTCTACCACTGTAAAAGTATACTTATTAATTATTGAGAAAATAAAAATGCAAAGCATCTGGAGGGGAAAAAAACCTCACTTATAGTCCCAACTTCTAAAATAAACCATTATTACCATTTGGCATTTTTCATCATAGCTATTTTTCTGTGCCTGTTGGTACACATGGTTGTGATTATGTTACACATTTGAATCTGCATCCTGATTAAAAAAAAAAAAGACACAGCACGAGCATTTACATATAATTACACGCTTGAGTTGCTTTTCCCAGCTCCGGCACCTGCCGCACCGTAGCTTGCTTTTCTGTGTAGGTGGGTCATTCAGTTTTGCTGTGATGAGCAGACGTCGTACTGGTGTCCACAGAGAAGTCAGCCGTGTGACATGATAACTCTTAAGCTGATTGTCAGGAGTCCAGTGTGATTCCAGTTCCTTTGCTGCCAGTGTTCATATGCACTTCCTTCAAAGCTCTCCTCTGGTCTCCCAGCAGCCAGAGGAGGATGAGGCCAGGTGGCCTCGGGGTTTGCTGGACGAGGCAGGGGCGAGGCAGAGAGGGGAGGCGTGGCCCAGGGAAGGCAGGTGTTCTCTCCAGCGCGGGGCTTGGCTTGCCCGTTGGTGCGGGCAGCGCCACAACCAGCCATGGCCTCCTTGTGGCGCAGAAGAGGGGCCTCTGAACACCCTGGGCCAGGCTCACAGAGCATGGATTTTAAGGTTTCAAAAGTTAGATTCCAGCCTCGTAATTGATCTCTCCACCGTGAAGTTTGCTGAGCTTTTGGAGTGTTTTAGGGTAATAATAGGAATAGCAGCAACAATAGCTGATACATGGGATTATATGCTCGTCACTATCCTAAGCATTATGTTAACTCATTTAATCCTCACAGCAGCTCTATAAGGAAGGTACTGGTATACCCCCACTTTACAGATGGGTAAACTGAGGTGTAGAGAGGCTGAGTGACTTGTCCAATGTTACACAGAAAAACTGCTCCCAGACCCACAGCAACATCCTGAAAAATGCATTTTGTTGCTGGCCCCGCCTCCCATCGGATTTGCTGAGACTGCTGTGGTTGCACAATGCTGGAGCCTGGAGCTGGGAGTGCCCGCTGCTGTGGTCGCACAATGGGCACAATGCTGGAGCCGGGAGTGCCCGCTGCTGTGGTCGCACAATGCTGGAGCCCGAGTGCCCGCTGCTGTGGTCGCACAACGCTGGAGCCGGGAGTGCCCGCTGCTGTGGTCACACAACGCTGGAGCCCGGAGTGCCCACTGCTGTGGTCGCACAACGCTGGAGCCCGAGTGCCCACTGCTGTGGTCACACAACGCTGGAGCCGGAGTGCCCGCTGCTGTGGTCACACAACGCTGGAGCCCGAGTGCCCACTGCTGTGGTCACACAACACTGGAGCCCGAGTGCCCACTGCTGTGGTCACACAACGCTGGAGCCGGAGTGCCCACTGCTGTGGTCGCGCGATGCTGGAGCCGGGAGTGCCCGCTGCTGTGGTCGCGCAATGCTGGAGCCCGAGTGCCCGCTGCTGTGGTCGCGCAACGCTGGAGCCGGAGTGCCCGCTGCTGTGGTCACACAATGCTGGAGCCTGGAGCCGGGAGTGCCCGCTGCTGTGGTCGCACAACGCTGGAGCCCGAGTGCCCACTGCTGTGGTCGCACAACGCTGGACCCGGGAGTGCCCGCTGCTGTGGTCGCACAACGCTGGAGCCCGAGTGCCCACTGCTGTGGTCGCACAACGCTGGAGCCGGGAGTGCCCGCTGCTGTAGTCGCACAACGCTGGAGCCGGGAGTGCCCGCTGCTGTGGTCGCACAACGCTGGAGCCGGGAGTGCCCGCTGCTGTGGTCGCACAACGCTGGAGCCCGGAGTGCCCGCTGCTGTGGTCGTGCAATGCTGGAGCCGGGAGTGCCCGCTGCTGTGGTCGCACAATGCTGGAGCCTGAGTGCCCGCTGCTGTGGTCGCACAACGCTGGAGCCGGGAGTGCCCGCTGCTGTGGTCGCACAACGCTGGAGCCCGAGTGCCCGCTGCTGTGGTCGCACAACGCTGGACCCGGGAGTGCCCGCTGCCTCCAGGGTTCATGGCAGAGGCGAAAGGAGCCGGGCCCAACCTTGTGCATCTTCTAGATTAGTGTACCGTCCTTGGTGAGGGACCACCTTCACCTGACATGTCTGTGAGGAAGGCAGGATTTCACGTTTAATCGGTTCAGAAGCCAGGAGACATCAGCGGGAATGGGGAAGAATGAGCAGCTTATAAATCAGTACCTGTGGGGTCCTGCTGGAGTTGGCTTTAGAAATACATCAGAGAATCGGGGGACTGGCCTCTATCCCGAAACACCACCTGCCCCATTTGCTGTGATTTTGCAGGTGGTCCCTGTCTGTAATGAACACTCCTCCAGGACCCAAGTGGGGAAAGGCTTGGTTCCTAGCTTCGCCCACGGGCATGGCTGGGGAGCAGGGGAGCTGGGCTCCTGGGAGTGGGTGTGGCTGGGGCGCTGGGTGGGTGTGGGGTGCTGGGACAATTAGGAAGAGACCGAAACTCTGCCATTCTCCTAAGCCCTCTGAAAGGTGAACGGGGGCATGTGCAGGAGAAGCTTGGCCGTCCTCACGAGTATGTCGTCTGGGGTGGGCCTTGCACCGTGAGGTTGTACAGAGACTATTGAGAGAGAATACTCGCCCCTCCCCCAACCTTTGAAGTCCCTCCGCTGACCCTTCCACAGCCAGCCAGGCGATTCTGCTCCTGATACGGTGACCAACCGTCCTGGTCTGCAAGGGCTGGGAGGATTCCGGGACGTGGGACTTCAGCCCTAAACGGGGACAGTCCGGACAGCGGGAGATGAGTTGGGCACTGCAGTTCCGGACACCACCCTGCTCCCTCCCCCAGCTCTTAGTTACTCAAGCAGGGTGCTTCCCGCTGTGTTAGAGTTCACGGTTGTGTCTGTCTCCTCATCCTCTTGAGGGGAAAGAGGAGCAGGAGGAGGACGGGTCTTATTTGGTTCCTAGCTCCATGCCTATGCATAGAGGACACCAATAAATGTTCAGTGTGGAAACAGCCGACCACCTGCTGTGGGCACATCCTGTTGCTTAGAGCAGAGTTCAGGTTTTGAGGAGAGCCATGCTCTCTGAATTCGGACCCCAACCCTTATCTATCTCTTGTCTACCCTTTGGTGTGACCATGGCTCAGTGTCTCAGTTTCCTCTCAAACTATATTTATATATATCCACATCTATATCCATCTATCCGTCTGCCTCTATCATCCATCCATTTGTCATCTATCATCTATCATCAATCCCTTATCAATTATCTATCATCTATTATCAGTGATATCTGTCATCTATCAATCTATCAATTATTTATCATGATCTATGTATTATCATCTATCTATCTATCTACCTATCATCTACCTCTATCTATCTGTCACCCTCTTCCCCCGCCCCCTGACGAGGGCTCACAGAAGTTGAGGGCACCGACCATCGGAAGGAGATCTGTGGGAGGAAGTGAGGTCTGTCTGGAGCCACTTTAACTGCCCCAGGTCACTCACTCTTCCCCAAACAACCCACGTACATTCACTCTTTAAAGTGGCCCCATTGTGACCTGGAAAAATTGATTTAGCGTCCCAAAGGGCGTCTTCCCCACGTGGGTGCCGTGGGTACCTGGCCCTGAGCCGGCGCCGTTGCTCAGCCACAGCGTCACAGCCACGACACCCTCTCTCCCTTTCAGACAACCTCTGCCTCCTGCAAGCGCTCGCTGGGCGCGTGCGTTTCCTGAGTGGCCGTGCATTGCTGGATGTCACAGACCGCCTGTCAGGTGAGCACCCCCAAACACGTCCCCCCCGCCTTCCGGTCAATCTCTGTTCTTCTCTCCCGGCATGTGCTTGAATCCACTCATCTTGGACCAAAAATAATTACGGACCGTTGAAAAGTTTTGATAATCATGATGCCTTTCTTCCTCTCTGCTGCCAGCCCGAGGGGCACCTGACCGCTCTGGGCAGACACCGCCTTGCTGGCCACAGCTCGGTCGGCAGCGGCGTGGTCGTGACAGTGAGATGCGGTTGCCTCTTCTTCGGCACAGGCTGGATCTCAAGCCCACTCGACCCCTCGGCCGGGTGCCCCGACTGTGTTACGTGGCGGTGGGGTCGGCCTGGGTCGGCTCTGCCTTGTTTAAGCTCCAGCCAAGGAAAGCTCGCTCCAGCCTGTCCGCTTGGCGTTTGCAGCATTGGCCTCGAGGGGTTGCATTCCAGCGCCGAACCTTCTCCTGTGGCCCTCGAGGCAGCAGGGAAGGGACTCAGGCTTTGGGGGACCGGCCCCTTTGCCACCTGCCAACTCTGACCTGGGGCAGGTCACTTAAGTTAGTTTTGATAATCTTTCTTGCTTGCCAAAAGCCTCCTTCCCGTCTTAGGGAGGTCCCATCTGGGAAGGAGGCAGAACTCAGTCTGTTCTCTGGACTCCCCCTAAAATGCAGATGGATCATGCCACCCCCCACTTCGATGCTTGCATGGCTCCCAGGAGAGTGGCCAGGCTCCCTGGAGTGGCCCACAAGGCCTGTCTCTGCCTGTCCCTCTAGACCCTGCCCCTTCCCCTACCCCCAATTATTATTATTTTTTATCCTCACCTGAGGACATTTTTCTACTTTTGTTCAGATAGAGTGGGAGGGAGAGAGAGGAAGAGAAAGAGAGAGAGAGAGAGAGAGAGAGACATCAACGTGAAAGGGACATATCAAGTGGCTGCCTCCCGCACGACCCCAAGCCGGGAATGAATCGCAACTGAGGTAGATGCCCTTGACCGGAATCGAACCTGCGACTCATTGGTCCGCGGGCCGACGCTCCAACCGCTGAGCCAAACCGGCCAGGGCTCCCTACCCCCAATTATAGGTCCTGGATCCTTAATCCTCATAACAACCCCATAAAGAGGGTGCGGGTCCCATGATTATCCCTCTAGGAGAAATAAGGAAAACAGAGCTTAGAAAGGTTAAGTACCCACGGTCCCTGGGCGAGTAATCCAGGATTTGTCCCCAGGAGCAGAGCCAAGCCCTCAACCCCATGCTGTGCTGCCTCTGCCCAAGCGGCCCTAGCCTGTGCTCCTAGGTGCCAGCATGCCACCCCCCTTACAGAGGCCGGTCTCCCGTGCTCTCGCCTCTGCCTGCCCACGTCTGGCTCCCGGCCGGCAAAGCCCTTCTCACCCTTCTTCCCACGCCCGGGCGAGGCCCACTCGGTCTGCCATCACTTCCTCCGCCTCCCAGCCCTCCTGCCCGGTTCATGTGCCTCTAAAGAGCACATCCCACACGGTGCCCGCCTCCACCTGCTGGCCCAGCCAGGGCCTCACAGCACCGGCCCCGGGGTGCTCAGCACACGTTGCCTGACCGACGGCATCATTCGGCTTTCTGCCGCCCCATCTCTTGCTCCTGGCCTTGCTGCTTGCCCTGGTTTCGTTCTCCCAGTGACCTCGGAGTGGCCCCTTACTTCCCATCCAGGTGCCAGGCCTCCCCCAAGCTGGTGAGGCCAGTAAGGCAGGGCTGGGGTTGCAGTGCAGCCACAGTGCCATGCTGTGGGTGCCCTGGGGTGGGAAAGGGGCCACATAACTACACCACCCTGGGTACCAGACAAGGAACCCTTGCTGTTGCTCAAGAATCAGTATTTTCTGGGTGAAATCCTACCTGTCCTTGTGTAGGTCATTTATGGGGCCCAGAGGTGGGCGGGCACCCCCTTTAGATGATCGATTTACTGTATCTATTTTCCATGGATTTCCAAGAGACCCCAAAGGCGCGAGTTTCCGTGAGCTCCTCCTTAACTAGGTGTCAGCCAGCAGCACAGAGGCTGAGTCAGCTGGCACAGGTGCGGACTGATGACCGCAGCGCTTAGCGGGAGCGGGTCCTTTGCTGACTACTCCAGCTGCCTGGCAAGCTTAAGTTTAATGGGGTTTCTTCCTCCTGAAGACTCCCACAAGGGCCAGTGCCAGTCTCTGCCAGCTTGAGAGACCCCCTCAGCCAGGTGACCCCCCTCCCTGAACCCCAGGGGGATGTGGAACTCAGGTGGGTGGCATTGAGCCTCCCTTTGGGAGGGGGAGGAGTGCAGTGGGTGCAGCAGGTGGACCCCTCGCCCTTTGGTGGAGGCAGGAGTGCCCTGCCTGGGCCTGGCTTTGGGAAAGTTCTCACCCTCATTTGGGGGTGGAGGTTCAGGAACCCTTTGCGTTACAGGTGTTCAGAGCAGGTAGCTAATCAGGATCGTTTTCTTAGTGCTGCCTGCTCTGACCTCCCCCTTGCTCCCCACCCTTGTGGCGGCTGGGGTGGCTTTCCGGTTACCCGCACCTGCCCTTTGAGGAACAGAGTTGGTGTCCCCAGAGAGCGCAGTGGGAGAAGAAGAGAGCGCCTGACTCAAGTGACTCTGTTTTCTTCTGCATGACAGTGCTGGTGGCCTCCGTGTACCCCCGAAAGCCCCAGGCCGTGGAGCGCCACGTGCTTCCGGTCCTCTGGTACTTCCTGAGCAACATGACCGGGAATGGGGTCCTGCCCGGGCGCAGCGGGAACGTGCGCACAGCGGTGTGTCGGCTGTCCAGGCGCCTCCAGGAGCAGATGGGCGCCCGGCTGCAGGACGTGGCCGCCGGACAGCCACAGCAAGTCCTCAGAACCCTCCAGGAACTCTTAGACACGGGATCCGGGGAGGCGGCCCCGACCTCGCCGCCGGAGGGATGGCCCCCCGTCGCAACACTGCCGGCGGGCAGCTCGCGCCCCCTTCAGCCGGATGGGAGGCACAGCTGAAATAGGCAATCATTATTTTTACCTTATTTTATTTTTATGACGGTATAATCTCCCAGACTCCTTTCCCTTAGAGTTTCAGATGTACATAGTATATTTTGAAGTAGAAATAAAAGGATGACTTATTTTTTAAGGTTTTCTGTTCTTCCACTTTTTTAACCTCAGAGAATTTTTCAATAACTAGGTTTGTGACAAACAGAACAAAACATGACCACAGCAGACCAGTTGTAGCTAACACTGAGACAGGGAGAAAAGGGGGGCACAGACCCACGAGGTGCAGGCCATTTTCGGGGGTAGCCCCCTATCTTTGAGCAGCTGGACAACCCCCACCCCAGACTAGGGCCCCTGCGTGGGCCATTCCAGCCCAGCCCATTGGTCTGCGGCCTGATTTGAGGTGCGTGTGACAGACAGCCCCGGGCATTGCGCATCCGCCAGACTCCTGCGCAGCTTCTGTTGGTCCAATGCAGACATCTAACGACATCTACCCAGCTTATCAGGAGGCAAGGGGAGCTGGACATCTGCATTGCTAAAGGCCTTCTCTGGACGTTGGCACGCTGGCTCGTGCTGAAGAGGACGAGGTGATGTTCTGCACTTGAAACACCGTAAAGGAAAGCGCCCGGCGGAGCGCTCAGCGCCACACGGCATGCGGCTGTCGCGTGGAAGCTCGGGCCTCGGGCAGATTGCTCAGGGTGGGCTGGATCAGGACAGCCGGGACACGGGGACGCTGAGAGGAGGTGCTGCCCGCTCATGGAGCAGACGGTGGCCTGGCAGTGGGGGCACGTCTGGGGCTTGGGCTCTGGACACAGTAGGAGCGGCTCCGCCTTGACTAGGCCCAGTGGCAGGTTGACAGTGGTGTGGCCAGGAAGAAGGAGAGCTCAGGTCATTTCCTCAAACACACCAGAAAGTTAAATGCTGATGAAGAGTGTCCCAGTCCCTGCCGGGGAGCCCAGACCCACAGCAACACTCTAGGGCAGATCCACAGGGGAAAGTGAGACCCCAGCCTGACACTGGCAAATTTCCCTCCACTGTCACCAGCCGGAGCCCAGCATCACTGAGCCTCTTCTGGGAGTTAAGCCCAGAGCATGCTGGGAAGCCCCAAATTGACTCTGTATTTCCAAACTCATGGGTGCCCCGGCTGAGGAGGCCACTTTTTCATCTTGCCCACATTGGTTGCCAGGTGTAACTAGGCTGCCCCTTCCCCCAATGCCCTGGGGTGAGCTTGGGCACCACGCAGCCATCCTGGGGTTTGGGTTTTAATAGGCAGCTTAAGTGTGACTTGGGGTAATTCTAGCCCCAGTGTGAACACTTCTCACCTAATTGTGACCCAGCAGGGGCCTCCTGGCTACCACCTTGCCCGTGGTTGACTCTGTCTGCACCAGGTTGAAGGCCTGCTGGACAGGGAGCCATCAAAGATGTCAAAGGGGCTGATTTTAAGTTTGTTAAATGTTACACGATGTAATTGGTTTTGTTTGCTGGGAGTCCCAGCAACCTTTCTGGGTTTGGTCAGGAGATTGAATTGTCTGCTTGTCAAGATCCTAGAACCCATCAGAACATTCCAGGGCTTTTTAGAACCGCAGGAGCCCAGGACATAGAGTCTGGCAGGAACTGTGAAGGCAGAGGTCACCGTCCTGTGCTCCTGTCCTGTCTTCCAGGCACATTTTCAAACCCGCAGCTCCCCGTCCTGTGCTCTGTACCCACCCCCATGGTGCAGGTGTTCAAAACAACTGAAAACAGCAGAAAAGCAAGGAATAACTCTTTGCCTGGTTCTGTTTTTCTTTACTATTTCAGGTTTAACTCTAGTCCCAGGCTCCCTGGGCTCTGGGCGATAGGCTGGGGGTCTGGTGAAGTCAGCGCGTTAGTAACCTGGGAGGGCCTGCAAGGACGAGGCCACTGGAAGGCCAGTCGTGGGGAATCAAGATCGGCCTGGGAGCCAGGGGGGTCTGAGCTGAGCCACCAGCCTTTGTTGGGTGTGGCCAGAAACTCTACTTGCCTAAGATGCTCTTGTGGGTGGGAATACAGCCTCCAGCTACAGAAGATCACTCTCTCTCTCTCTCTCTCTCTCTCTCTCTCTCTCAGATCAAAGACTTGAGAATAGGCAACCGCTTAGGACTTCCTTTCTCATCAACTGAAAATTTTGAGATTTTAGAAAAATTTTCCTACAGGCCAACCTCTTGTCTTGTTTTCTCTTCTCTGCTTCGTCTCCTACCTTCTGTGTTTCAGAACCATCTGGTGAGATTTAAAAAAATACTGATGTCTGAGCCCCATACCTGGGGATTTTGATTTAATTGGTTTGAGGTGAGGCCTAGACAGCTGTCTCCTCTTGTTTTTCTCCTTCTTCTCCTTCTTCTCCTTCTTCTCCTTCTCCTCCTCCTCCTCCTCCTCCTCCTCCTCCTCCTCCTCCTCCTCCTCCTCCTTCTCCTCCTCCTCCTCCTCTTTCTCTTTTTCTTCTTCTTTTGATTCTTTTCAAGTGATTCCAATGGGTGGACACATTCTGAAACCACAGTAAGATCAAAGGTATAGAAATGTGGCAATGGCCTTGGCCCTGTAGGCTTCTGTCCTGCCGGCTCTGCTCACCTGGCAGCTGTGGAGTGTCCTGGGCTCGGGGGTAGAGACTAAGGCCAGGCACAGAGAGGCTGAACTCAGTCCAGGCACTGCTGCTGCTGGTGTGTGGCCTTGGACCCCTTATCAACCTGGACGTGTGTGTGTGTGTATGTGTGTGTGTGTGTGTGTGTATGTGATAGGTGGATGGGGGAGAAGATGGCAATAATGCCATCTTCACGGGCTTTTGTGATGATGAATGAGACAATTCTTGTGAAGCGCTTAGCATAGGGCCAGGAGTCTGGAAGTCCTGAAACACTGGCCATCACATTTCGGTCACAGCTTTAGGAGCAGCTCGGAGCAGGGTCTCCCGGTTTCTGCTGCCCTTGGAGTTGGAAGAAGACGGTGCCTGGGGCTTTGTGGAACCTGAGGCCCACTGTGCTGGAGTTAGGGAGGTTTTCAGCCTTTGGGGACATGTCATCTCTAGATTGCCATCCCTGTCGCCTTACCTGACAGGTCCCTCACAGCCACTCTCAGCTGTGAAATCTGGAAGCTCTGCTCCAGGCAGGCTGCTCCCTCCCCTCCCCTCCTCTGGCCAGCTGGGGGCAGAATGGGTTGGAGAATCTCATAGCACTTCCTCGCTGAAAGCATTTTCCTTTATTATAACCCAGTTGTGCTATTAGGGACAGAAAGGGAGAAATGATGAGGGGAAAGAGGATTATCTGTTCTGCTGGTAACAGGGTAACACAGGGAGGAAAACGGAGCCCCAAGAAGGAAAGACGAGGGGAGGAACCAACCTCTCCACTGAGTGTCTGCATTGCTCCCAGTCTCATCCTTCTGGATGTCTGCGAAGGAAGTTATTATTTCCCCATTTCCCAGGGAGGAAACGGCCGCAGAGATGCTTAGTAAGTGACCTCAGCCAGTGTGTAGGAACGCCTGGGCATCCTGTCCAGGCGCACATTCTGATTCAGCAGGTCTGATGCGGGGCCCAAGCTCGGCATTTCCAAGAAGCCCCAGGCGAGTGGATGCTGCTCTGGGGGGGACCACATTGTGGGGGCCAGGCCCTGAGACACAGCTGGGAAGTGGCTGGACTTTGGATCTGTGCTCAGGTCTGTTGGACTCCAAAGTGGTTCCAAGATATTAACCTCCTGAAATGGTGTCAGTCTGAGCCCTTGAAGAAGAGCAGTTGAACTCCCATGTTCTCCTGAAGTTAGTCTGGCCCCAGAGTCTTGCCCCTAAAACTTTGAGGGCAGAGAGGGTCTGCCTGGTCTGCTCTGGTCACCAGGGCATGCTGCAGACACGGGCAGGATAGGACTTGTGGAAATACGAGGACCAGCCAAATGAGAAAAGCGGATGTCATTCAGAGCTCCCTATACCCAGCAAAGGAGGCAGCACGCTCGCTGCGTGTTGGCAGAGACTCCAGGGCAGGCAGAGGAGTAGAAGGGTTTCCTAGTGGGAGAACGGAGCGGCCACAGGCATGCTGTGACGGGAGGCTGCTGGGATGGGGAAGGTGTAGGCGCCGTGCGGGCCGTGGCCCGTTCACAACAGCTGCACAGCCCTGGGCCAACTCCAGACCGAGACAGTCAGAACCCTCCGTCATTCCTACACACCCTCCAGGTCGAGAGCCTCTGCCACGGTGTCCTCTCCACGCTCTCAGTGTTTGTTAAGTTCCCAGGCCAGCCCACACCTGGGGGTCCGCATCCCTAAGCCAGCATTTCCCAAATGTGGTTGATGCAAATGATTGCATGGGGAGGAGGGAGGGAGCCAGGGATAGGGTGCTGGTTAAACATCCAGATCCCTAGTCTTAGCTGTAGACCTGTCCCTGGAGAGAGGACTCGGGAGTCTGCAAACTGTCAGGTGGGGGACTCCTGAGATCGGGCAGGTCAGAGAAGCCGCGCTGACTGCCTGTCCCAGCCCCGAGCCCCTCGGACAGGTAGGCCCAGCAGCACCCCATGCACCCAGGCTGCTCACCGGTGGGTGTTCCTGAGTCAGGGACCCTGAGGGATTCCAGGGTGGTCCTTGTCATTACTGGGGCTTATTCTGGGGACATTTCGGCTTCTCTGTATCTGGCCACCTGGTGTTTCAGTGAAGAAGGTTTTGTTTTGTTTCACTCATGGCTTTATAATCACCTGTGTGGGTTGACAGCGGTTATTAGCATCACCTTGGATTCTCCTTGAGAATTTTTATATCCTGAAAGTGATCCAGCACTTCCTGGGCTGATGTCAGAAGCTGTTAACTAAACAGTAGCTGTAAAAAGTCACCAGGTTTTGTAAACACACCTAATCCATCTCATTCCAAAGGTGGGGGGGGAACCACTAGATAAATAATTTCACAAAGACAATCTGTCTCCTTCCTGTCTGCCTCATCCACTGGCCCTGCCGCTTTGAGGCACAATGTGTGAGGACAGTCTCCGCTGTCACCTGCTGTCACCTGCTCTGCGGGGATGGGCTTCACCTGGAAAACCCTTTCCGGGTTCATGGCAATGAGAAACAGAGATGCTTTTGGAAAAGACGTCACTTTTTTCCTTAAAAAGCGTTTTATATGTGCAGTTTCATACCTGTGTGTGGGAGGGACGGGACGCAGTTAAGGTATGTAAAAGGGATTATCTTTAAAAATTCTCCTTGATACTGTGTTCGAGTTTCCATGCAAACTAGTCTCATAGGGAAGGCTAAGGTTACAGCTGGACTTGGGCTGGATATGGAGAATAATGTCCTGTTTGTAGATGTTGAGGAAACAGAGTTTCTTGTGGCGTCTTTTTCTAGGGCTGACTGCCCAGAGTAATGGAGTTGCTGCTCGCAGCGGGCGTTAGAACCCAGACTGGCCAGGGGCTAGGGGACGGTCCTGCCCACAGCTGGCGATGTGTCTTTGGAGCAAGACATCTGACATTTCTTAGCTTACTTTTTTTTAATTTTTAAAAGGTATTGAAAAAAACACTTGCTTTTTTTTCACACCGTAGGATTTTTTAATGATCTAATAAAACAACGTAGATAATTGCATTTTGAGAAAGTAGTGTTGCCACAAACAGAGGCATAATTATCAACTCTAGCCTCACTCCAGTAAAACCTGCTGTTCAGAAGGCTCTGAAGTCATTCCTGCCCTCTGACCGACAGATCACCCACGACTCAACGTGGGAATAAATGGGAGATGGATGCTTAAACTTAGTCTGTTGTTTCCTGTTCGGTGTACTTGACGTGATGTAGTTGTGATTGGAAGCAAAATGTGTTCAAGTCTTTCCACTTGGAGAGACACGGAGGCCTTCAGAGATGGAAGTCAGTGCCGGCTGAGTTTCACAGCTGCCTCCGACTTTCTGCAAGGGTCCAGGTGCAGGTCTGGGCGGGGAAATCGTACTGAGTTCTCTTAATCACGGTCTTAAAATGCGGAGACGAACATTAAAAACAAAAGTGGCAGCACCCGGCTGGTGTGGCTCAGTGGATTGAGTCGTCCCATGGACTGAGGGGTCCTGGTTTGATTCCCCATCAGGACACATGCCCGGGGTAGCAGGCTGGATCCCCAGTAGGGGGCGTGCAGGAGGCAGCTGATCCATGTATCTCTCTCACATCGATGTTTCTATCTCTCTCTCCTTTCCTCTCTCTAACAAATAATAATAATAATAAAAAGTGGCAGGGAAATGATGAGTTCAGTTCCCCCAGGTGGCTCAAAAGATGGTTAAGCAAAGAATTCAGGTCACAGAGCAGGCAGAGGTGTGGGGCCTCCGCCGGCTGTCCTAACCCCAGCCATGAGGAGTGTGGTTGACTCCAGCTCCCAAGGCGGACTGCCACACTCAGCAGTCCCTCCCTCTTTCTCCTCCTCCTGTTCCCTTCTTCTTCAGGAGTGTCTGTGGACATTACCTGAGTCCTGCCAGTGCCCTCATTCAGCCAAGACAGACTGGTAGTGTGCGTGCCGGGCTTCAGGGTGTCTGCAGCAGAAGCATTCGGAACCTGGGCGACTAGACCAGTCAGATTCTAGGTCACCTGGTGCAGGGCCCACAGACTACCAGCAAGTTACTTTCTGAAGCCCAGGAGGGTCATCAAGCCGGCAGTGTCCAGGGTCCTTCAGCAAATGGAGTTGGAGCCCTGAGCGAACTAACTGCCCCTCTGTGGGTGTAACGCGTCTTCAACTGCATTTCATAGAAACATCTGGATGGACAGACGGAGCTTTGTTTAGACTCAGGTGGGCACAGGGAGGACAGCGCAGCATGGCAGAGCACGTCCTGTTAACGCAGGCTCAGAACCCTGACTTTGTGGCAGTTCGAGAGTCTTTGATGCGGGCCTACTGGTTCTCTTTGGAAAGTCTGCCTTTGGAAGCTGGGTGGTGTCGGCAGTCTGGAAGCCGTCCACCGGGTGATCGGTTGCCGCACACGTTGACCCTTAGAATTCACTGCACCGGCTCCTGATCCACGCAAAGCACTGGTTTAGTTGAGAAAAAAAGACTATATTTCCCCAAATTCCTTCCATTCACGTTGCAGGGTGGCTGAGGGTAGTCTTGTCAGATGAACGCTCTTCCTGCTGAAAGAGTCTCTGGTTTGCGGTGACTCTAGGCTGTGCCCGCGCACGGGATGTGCGGAGGGAAGACAGACGCTGCTTAGAAACAGCCGCTCAGACCCGCGCTGCCGGGAGAAGTTGCCGTTCATTTTCAAGACGGGGTATTTGTACTTGCAAAAAGCTTTCACTGTTCCACAGAAGATCATATTTGCTTTCTTCCCTCATGAATCCTGTTGATGGAGCTGGGAAACTGCGGTTCCCCTGGGGCTGAACTACTTGCTGTACGACTGATGTGTTGGGAAGGCTGCCCCGCCCTGCAGCTGGGACGGGGAGCTTCGTGGGTGTGGAGGGGAAGGTGGTGACACCCCCACCGAAAGGAGGTGGCCTAAATATGGGTGGATCTTGTGCCCCTGAAATGGACCCCCTGTCTGGGCTCCCTTTTGTCTTTTTGCCCAACAGTCCTTGGTCTCCAGCCCTGTGCAGAAGAAGCGCAGACTCTCGAGTCCCTGATGGGTTGGGTCCTTAGCTTAACTAATTAAAAAGACACAACGAAAAGCCTGCCCCCCTTCTCCCTCGAGCACAGGACGTGGATGGGGCCTAGCAAGGACAAGTCCTTGTGGGCAGGGACCATCTGAGAAGCTGTGGGATTGGGCTTGTCCTCATGGCCACCAGCCGTGCGCTCTCCAAGGCAGAACCCAAGTCATGGGCTTGACAAAGAAAAGGCCCGAAACTGAACCCACACAAGTGGTCCATTGTGGTGGATTTAATTTCTTCTGTACAGAGTCTAATCTGCTAATAGTTTGGGCTAAATCTGGTAAGTTGGATGGGAGCCAGAAAAGCACATCTTTGACCCATCTGCTCCTGTGCCAGCGTGGCACGGCGTCACCTTTGACCTTCACTGCCTCCTAGCCCCTCAGCCTTGGCACTCCCTCCCCATCTGCTCCAGGGAAGCTGATTTGGGATTCCTGAGCCTTTGGGTTCTTGGGCAACACGATGTCTACATGAGCTCATCGTCCCTGCTGCCTGAGCCTGGAGGCTCCTGGGACCTCTCATGACATCACTCGTGGGGATACAAGGCAGAGCCCAGCACTGTCCTGGCACAAGTGGGTGCTCGGTAAATGCAGAGGGATGAGGAGGCACAAACTACTCCATGGCTGATGGCAAGAATCCTGCCTGCAGCTCGGGAGGGGTGGGTACTGGCTGCTGCTGACCAGCCTCGCTGCAGAGAGCAGCCCTTCCGACAGAGAACCTCCCACCAGGCACTCAGGAGGCCAGCAGGTGCATTCCAGACGCCCCAGGGCGTTCTCTCTGACGCTGACCCACTCCATGATAAAACACGTTGCCCGGCTCCCAGCTGCCCACCTGCAGCTCCCATCGCTGCAGCCAGGTGCGCTCAGCCCCACCTGCACACTCCAGCCAGCCTCAGACCTCTAAGACGAGGCCTGGCTTTCGGGGGGGCCTAGGCTGGACACCCAGACTCACTTCTCTTTTCTGTGCCTCTGGCTCCTGCTTCTGTCCTGGTTTTAGCCACTAGACTGTTTATTGTCCCTGGGTTATGCCCCCATGTTGTATCCCATTTCATCAACCATGTCCCTGTCCAGTCTCCTGCAGCTGGGGTTCTGCTTAGTTCTTCAGGCCTCTGGAATCCTGCCCCTAAACCCTAGCACAGGGCGGCTGCACTTTCTGACCAGTTTTCTGGCCCGGGAGCTGGGTCTCCCCACATTGCTTGCTCCCTGCATGCCCAGCCTACCCAGCCCCACCCCCATCTCGTTACCCACTCTGCAGGCCTAAGCCGAACACAGACTGCCCAGCTTTGTATCAAGCAGGTTTCCTAAACCTGATGTTCTCATGCATTTACCTCAGCCCTGCCCTGCCTGGGCAGCTGCACTTCCTCCCACTTCCTGCAGCCGAGGCAATTCCCAGGGTCCACCCACAGCTCACGGGTGTGGCTGGGCCCCCCGCACCCTGCTGCCTGAGCTCTATTCTGAGGATTAGCGCAGCTACAGAGCAAACTTGAACATACAGCTGGGCACACACGGGCATTTCCTAAGAAGCTGTGGCCTCTTTCGGTAGTTTAATCACTGTTCCTTGGGTGCCTTTGAAGAGTGATCCCCGTCACCTCAATTTTAGCAACTGGCCAAGTCAAGGTGGGATTCATTTGCTTGGACTCGTGGCCTACCCTGGGGGAGGTCGCTTAGTCCCCGGGACCCAGTTTAACATGTTCTTCAGTTATGATCTACTTCAGTAAGAAAGGAGTTGAGGTCTATAATTTCCCCAAACTTAAAAAATCAGTTTTGCAGCAAATCCGGAGGGTTGCCTCTTAGCTGTACCCTGTGGGTGAGAATTCTTGTCTCGTGACAACCCACTGAGCCGGCATTCAATCACCCGGTTACTGCAAATTCTTTTCTAAGTGGAAAGCACTCCACAGCCTCCAGTGGAAACATTCCAAGATCTGCAGCAAACATCTAGCTCGTTGGCAGAAGCAAGGCTTTGGCACAAATGACTGTTCTTCCCTTCAACGCCAGCAGAAGTTCTGCAGGACCCGGAGAGATAAGGTGGTCAGGAAGCCCCTGGGGAAGATGGTGCATGTACTCAAGAGCTTACCTACACATCCCCTGAGCCCCAGCCCCCACGGGGCTTGGAGAACAGGCAGCCTTGTTTGGGAGGCTTGGTGGAGCCCACGCAGCCTGAGGCATGTAGCTGCGTAGGGTGGAGCATGTGAGATGCACCTCGGAGACACTTAGCCCGAGAGGCCACGTGGCAGCTGGAGTGGGCTGGACGCGTGGTGTTTGGGGCTTCGGTGCTGAGCTGGGGACGGAGGAGACGAAGGAAGGTGGGTGGGACTGTGTGTCTTAATTCCACCTCAGTTTTCTCATCTCTGGAGCAACCAGCTTCAAACAAAGTCACCTTGGGGACTTGAATTCCGTGCCAGTATTTAACCTGAGAAAGACAGAGCTTTCCAAA
The DNA here is from genome assembly GCA_030848825.1 of Tadarida brasiliensis. Classification (NCBI taxonomy): domain Eukaryota; kingdom Metazoa; phylum Chordata; class Mammalia; order Chiroptera; family Molossidae; genus Tadarida; species Tadarida brasiliensis. Next base: position 60,960,704 of record CM061270.1, on the reverse strand, counting down.
CAACTGCACGACTGAGTCTGCGTCAGGCGGATGGAGTGCTGGGCTGCTCAGGAGCCATGAGATGTAACGAGACAATAGATCCCAGTGCCCCACGCCAGGTCCAGTTTGTGCTGCGTGACGTCAGGCCAGTCACTGGGCGGAGGGTGCTTTGGTTTTCTTACCTGGAGAATGGCAGCTGCTTCGTTTGTTGTTGTGAGGACACAATGGCTTCAGGGAGCTGACCCAGGTGAAACAGCGGCCGTCAAGCATGTGATAACACATTTCCCCTAAATTAAGGCCAGTACTTGAAGGATTGAGAGTGTCGTGTGGGATCCAAAGTTATAGTTAACTTTTGGACCCCAAGGCAAACCAGGAGCCGGGACTGAACACAGTGATTGTTTCTAATTAGCAGACCTGCCGGGCCGTGCACCTCCCAGGCCTTTCCAGGACAGCTTAGGAGTCGGTTGGCCCACCATCTATGGGGCAGCCGGCCACGTGGCTGTCACCCTTTGCCTTCTGGGGTGACTGGCATCAGTGTGACTCCGTTGGCCAGCCTGTCAGGTCACTTCCTTCTGCTGGGGCTTGTCCTGGGCGCGGCCGGCGCTGGCCTCCCGCTGCAGCCCGTGGCCCAGCACGCAGAGCTCTGGGTGAGATGCCCACCTGCCGCTGTCCTTCAGCTCTGGGGCCCAGGGGCTGCTCCACAGCTCTGTGCCCTTCCTGGGGCTCTCCTCACTGCTGTGCCGAGAGAAAGGACAGGGGCAGGTCAGACAGTCCTCCTCTGTTGCTCTGGCCCCACCCCTGCTCTCCATTCTACCTCTGTCCCTCCCTGTCTGTCCCACCCACAGGCCTGGTGGACCCCTGGTGGCCAGGCCTCCGCCTTCCCCTATCAGGGTTGCTGGCTGGTGCTGTCCTCGTGCGTGCCCGCTGTGGCCGGGCACTGTGGAAGCCAAGCTCCTGGAGTTTCGACTGACAGGCTGAGTCCTGTTCTTCCTCTCACGCCCAGGATCCCGCTGCCCTGCACAAAGCCCCGCCCTCGGGAGCTCTGGGAGCGGGCTCTTACTCTGTTTTTGTTTTTAGAGCTCTTCTTACTTAATAAAGGGCTAGGCTCAGCCAGATGAATTCAAAACCACACCAACAATAACAGCCCTTCCGCCAGATCCACCCTGCCTTGCCCAGCTGCCACCCTCTTCCTGATGGAGTAAAATGACACTGCTCGGCCCAGGGCTGGCATTCGGCTAGGACAGACCTTCCCGCTGCTGGGTGAGAGTGAGCGGGGCTTGGAGTGGGGAGGGGCATCCAGTGTGCATTGGGAGTGCAGAGTGGAGGGTGGTCAAAACCATGAAGCAAGCTTGGGCCAGAAGGGGCATCAGCTCCAAAAGCCACACGGCGCATGGAGGTCAGAGTCTGGCCGTCTGAGTTGAAGTCCCAGCTCTTCCAGTAACTAGCTGTGTGACCTGTAGCATGTGCATTAACCTCTCTGATTCCCTTCTGTGTAAAATGAAGATAGTAACAGTACCCCTCTCACAGGGCACGCAGAGGTGTCAACACTGGATGAAGCGTGTAAAGCCCTTAGCACGTTAACTAGCACGTGGTAAGTGCTCCATAAGCGGCCAGCTGTCACTCTGGTGCAGCTCTGTAGCATGAATAGGAAGTCACACCTAGAAAGGACCCTTGGGACCACCCTGTCATTCTGTAGGCAGGCACCCGAGGGGCGGAGCCTCTGGCTCAGTCACCTTAGGGCCAGGATAAGACACAGCTCCCCCCAGGCACCGACCAGGAGGCCCTTCTCTCTGCCTGTGACAGTGTCTCTTGACTATTCCACGCGCTCTGTTAGGCAGTGTGCCCAGCTCTGTGTGGTTAGGCTCAGGTGGGATGTCGGTCCAGTGGAGGACAAGTTTGAGTTTGGATGCTACCGAGATCAAGGTGGCAGGAATAGGGAGGTGAGGTGGAGTGGGTGTCAGACTGGCACACGTACATGATCGTCAGGCTGTGAGGGACCCACCGTGGTACTGAGTGCCAGTGTCAACCGTGTTGGGATCTGGCCCCATCGCAGGTCCCTGCAGGACCTGCTGTGACTTGTGGGCCACAGCTCACACCTTTCTGCTCCCTGCTCCCTGGGAGCGGCTGGCAGGAGCGGGAGGGGCACGCCCAGAGGAGCGGCTGTGGCACACATTGCATATTGCCTGTGGAGGCTGACTCCAAGGTCTGACAAAGACTTTAGTCCCAGAACTGTCTTTCCCACCCCAGCCGGCTTCCACCTCTGCATGGAGCTCAGGTTAGGAGAGCAATCCTCCTGGCTGCCGCCACGTGGCTGAGGTTCTACAGGTTCCCAGCACTGCTGGGGAGGCAGCCTGCCCAGGTAGCCTGATCCGGGAAGTGGGGGGCAGAGGGACCCTGCCGGGGGGCCCAGTCCTGGCAAAGACTAAAAGCACCACAATTAGGGGAGAAAGTATGGACCCTTCTCGAATTCTCACAGTGCCCCGCACGCAGAGACCTTGAGACCGGCACCGCTACCAGGGGACTCGACACATTGCTAACAGTTGACGCTCAGTAACTGAGCTTTCTGGGTACGCCTCTGGGTCCGTTCCCAGTCCCCTGAGCCCCAGGATCCGGAAGATACAAACATCATCATTTTTTTTTTTCTATAAGAGGGGCTTGTGCCGAGCACAGGATGACCTGAGGGGGTCAACACCAGCTGCAGGCCAGTTCCTCCTGTAAGCCTGCCTCGGCTGCAAGGTGCCCTGGGTGTGGTTGTGTCCCTGCAAGTCCCTGCTTGAGGAACCAGCCAGTTCTGAGCGGTTTCTGGCTCCGGTACTGGCTTGTTGGCTTGTCCCATGATCGGTTTCCTGGTATAGTTTCCCGTGTGCAGGGGGGCAGGAAAAAATGCTTGTCCTGTACAGGGTGGAACGCGCTCGGTGTTCTCACAGCCTGCATGCCTCTGCTCCCAGACGCCACCTTACAGGGCGGAGTGGGGGCTGGGCGGGGAGGGAGCATTTCCCCACCACATCCATCGCGCACAGTTTCACAGCTGGGGCTGGCTCACGGGTGTGGTCTGTCAGGAGATGGGGGACTGGTGTGAGGCATTATGTGACCTTCCACGTGACCTCGGGAGGTTACCTGTTTATGAATCCTTCTCTCTCTTTCAAGCTACCAGTCCTCACCCCACCCACCCCAATGTCTCCAAGTACTGAGATTCAGGACATAAAACAGCCTTTTAGGCTGCCCTTTCTGTGGACAAGCCTGAGAGAAGGGCATTATTTTCTTCTTGAACCATTTTATGTTGCTTTATTTTTGCTCCTGGCGTTTTACAATGTTAGCGTTTTTAATTAATGCCGTTTGATTGTCCGGTCCCTTCCAGCTCGTCTCCGGAAAGGCGCCGTTTTAGGGATCTAATCACCCAGTAAGTGGCGGGCGCGAAGAATAACGCGCTAACGTTCACAGAGGTTCTCAGGCGAAAGGCACAGTGCTGCTGTCGGAGGTTCCTTTTAGATTTAAGAAAGGAGTCATGTTCTATTAAGATTCTTGCAAAAATAATCAATACTTCATTTCTTTCAAGTGGCTGGGGAAGTTTATAGAACTATAATAGTGCACAACTTTCCCAAGATAATATCTTTATTTAAAATTGACTGCAGAGGACTTCGTAAAAAATTAGCATTTATGCTCCGACAGATTGTGAAGTCTGTAATGTGCATCACTGCAGAAATTAACTGCTGGTTTGCACGATCGTGGGCAATGCATAGATAGCTCGGACTGGTGCTGGCTGAGCTTTGTCTGATCTGATATCCAGTTACATTGATAACAGTTCCTCTCTACTGGGCCTCAGATTTATATTTTCCCTCCTGCCACGGTTCTGGAAAAGACGCATTTCTCTACGCATTCTGTAAAATAGCCGCTTGAGCACACCAGTCTGTGCAATGCTCAGGCAGGCTGGACTTTGGCTCCTGGCCCGTGGCAGCCGTGTGCCCAGGCCTGTCTGCATGGCTGGGCCAGTGGCATGCAAGTCCGTTGCCCTCATGAAAAAGCACACTTAGAACTCAGCCTGCCAAGGGCAAGCGTGGCAAGCGTGGCAAGCCTTCCGCCTGGGTCCTGGTGCTCGGTGCTGACTCCTTCCTACGCTCCAACTTCTGAAGGGGGAGGGGAGGAGGGGGTCTGGATTGGAGAAGTGAGGGCTGGTCCTTGGGGGATGGGAAGCTAAACATTTACATTCCACACCTCCAGGACCAGCCCTTCTCAAGACGTGTCCCCAGGGTGTCCCTGAGACCCTTTCCGTGAGGCGGTCTACGAGGTCAGAACTATTTGAATAATAATACGATGATGTTATTTGCCCGGTTCACTCATTCTCCCATGACTGTGGAGTGGAGCTTTCCTGTCCACGTGACGTGTGGGCTCATGGCAGATTGACTGCAGAAACATCTGGGAATCCAGCTGTCTCCGTGAAGCCGCCCGCGGACGAGACTGGCCAGAATGGGAGACAGTGCCACCCCGCACTAAATTGTTTTGCTGTGGAGAACATAGTCAACCTTCACAAGGATACATTGTTTGCGTTAGCATATAATGGGGTCATGTTTGCTTTTAAAAAGTAATGAATAAGCATTTCAAACGCTTCTTAATGTAATTTAGAATACAGCAAAAAGCGATGGTCCACTTCACACCCGCACACACAGGCTTTTGGGTGCTCAGTAATTTTGAAGAGTTTAAAGGGGTTCTGGGACCAACAAGGTGGAGAACCTCGCACCTCGATGCTGGTCTAACTGCAGAAACGACAGAAACTGGGCTGCTGGTTCTGACAGGGTGACAGTGACTCCACCAGGGGGCAGGTCACTTGGTCTGGTCCCCCCCCCCCTTAACTAAGGGCTGTGTGGTTGTTTTCATCCTTATTTTTAATACAGTAGAACCTCTTTTCAATGAACATCTCAGGAACTGGAAATGAGTGACAAATAAAAGCACAGTTGCTCAGAGTTTTGGGGGACCCGTGGGGGTGGCTGGACATTTCTGGACCCTTTCTTCTAATTGCCTCTTTCCTTGGAGCACAGTTTGAAAGCTACTGACCCATAAGATCCTAAGGACCCATCGGCTCTGTTCCAGTAACCAAGGGCCCTGGCCCGAGGACGCTGCTTACCTGCTCTGGCCAAGCTGGGCTTCACAAGCTTTGCTGGTGGCACCTGGGACAGGCAGGCGAAGGCGGACACCCGGCTGGCGCTCAGAGGCTGTCCTTCTGACGAAGGGCTGAGGGTTGAGGGCACACAGAGTCATTCCCCGCTGTGAGCCCCCCCTCAGTCGTGGCCCTGAGCTGCTCCTCCAGCATCCTGTGGGTGGCTCACGAGGGCCCCCCACTTCAGGTGGCAGCGATGGAGTGAGCGGGTGGGCTGTTGAGAAAGCTTCAAACAGAGAGGAGGTGGCAGGGCAGAATATGGGACAGGTGTTCCCAGATGCTTTGGCTGAGGCTGCCCGGCTATCTCCAGAATCTCTTGTTTCCTTGTACCCCTGAGGGGGGGACTCTGGGGGGAGTGGGGAGGGGGCAGAGGGAGGGGGACTTGCTTCTGTGTACTGGGTAGGGGGGTTGGAGAGCTTGTGTTGAGTGAGTGGGCTCTCAGAGGGAGGGCTGGCCAGCTTGTGCTGGGGTGGCAGGGAAGCGCCTTTCGTCATTGTTGGGGGGCTTAGTGTCCTGGGGCTTGCCAGAGGGCTGATCGTTGGGCTGGGGGACCCATGCACAGAGGGGACACTTGGGTGAGCAGGTCTGTGAGAGGAGGGCAGGCTTGGGTGCCTCTTGTCTGTTCTGGGTGCCCAGTGCGCCCTTATAGGAGAGGCCTTCCTGACCAGCGGGGAGCTTCTCTCTGGGCTTTGCCTGGGAGCCTCAGAAGAATGTGGCCCCCGAATTGGTCTGGGCAGGCTGGGTTCCGAGGTCCTGTTCTGCCCTGGTGTGTGGCTGGAGTGGTGCCAGGGGATTGCCTTCCGGGGCTGCTTGGAGAGGCCTGCAGCCCTGTCCGCTTGTGCCAGCCTCTGAGCCCCACTGTCCTCCATCTCTGGGCTTCCGGTGACTGGGGGCTGGTGCTTGAGGTCCAAGGCCAGCCTTCCAGGACTGCAGCCACCTTTGCTGCTCCCTGGCCCTGTGCCGCAGGGCCTGATGGGGGTGGCCGTGCTCCTACTGGGCAGCAGGTCAGCGGGGCTCATGGAAGCTCTTAGCTTTGGGGAAACCCATGTTCTCCGGGCAGGGCCAGCCTCTTCCAGCCCTGACACATGGGTTCCTTCAGGAGAGCTCCCTGCCGGCTTGCTGCTTTCGGGGGGCTCCAGAGAAGTGAATGATTTGTCCATCAGGATTTCCAGAGGCGGTGGAGGGAGGTGCTCTGGGTCCCCCTCTGCTTCACAGTGGAGGTCCTCACTCACTGATGCTGTTGACAAAGGGAGACAGACAGGAGCTAAGGGCCTCCAGCCTGGGCCCACTGCTGGAGAAATTCGGGGCTTTGGATACAAAGGGGCAAGCCCCCTGTAAATGGGAAATCTGGGGGACAAGCTGGGGAACCCCCACTTCTGGAGACAGGGGCTTGGCCCAGAGTCCTTGGACTCCCCCAGTGTCTGCAGACTCTCAGTGGGACTGAAAGTTTCAATGAGTTTCTTGACTGACGTTCTGGTAGGATGGCCCCTGACATCCCAGTCCTGGGCCCTGGGAGCCTCACCAGCCCTCTCCCCTGATGGGATGGCATCTGGAAGCCCCTCAGCTTTCCCCTGCCAGGGCTGTTCACCCTGAGGGTGGGGACTGCATTTCTGCAAAATGCTCCTGTCCTGACTTGGCAAAATGCTGAAGTTCTTGGTCAGAGATGCCTTCAGCTTGCTGACAGTGCTGCTTGGGGTGATGCTGCAGTGGCTGCCAGGCGTCAGAGGCGCTGCTCTGGGCTGCAGAGCCTGCTCCCTGATCCGCCCCTGCCTCGGGGCACGCTGGGCACGCAGGGCGTAGAACGCCTCCAGCCGCTGGCCGAGGTCTCTCTGCACCCTCTGCAGCTCCTGGAGGGAGGGCTCCTCCCCGTGCCTCGTAAGACACGCCTCTGACTGGGACCTCCTCTGCCTCTCCAGGGCCCTCTCGCTGCCACTGACCATGCTAGGTCTTGGTGGGACCACTGTCCTCTCCTCCTCGTCAGCCCAGTCCTGGTGCCCAGAGGACACAGGGACAAACTTGATCCTTTCACTGATGGCTTCCTTCATCTTCAGAATCATTTCCTGAGCTTGGGGGCCCCCAAACCCCCTGGGGTGCGGCTGAAATGGGCTTTCTGGGCCAGCAGGTGAAGACCGAGGCCTCAGATGGAAATTGTCTTCCTCTTCCTCTGTGCCGCTGCCTTCCCCTTCACTGAGGGATGGGGTACCCATCAACCCAGAGCCTTTAGAAAGATGTGCTTCTGCGGAGATCCCAGCCCCAAAGGAGTCACTTGGACTGCTTTTGCCCAGCCCCAGAGGCCTGGAGGAAGCATCTTCTGGGCCTGAGCTGGAGGGACCGAGGCTCCCTGCTCCACCCTGTGCTGCTGGCTGAACCTTTGCCACAGGAGGCCTTGAGAGTGGGCAGTCCTGGGGTCTGTCTGAACACATCCAGAATGGGCTTTGCTGCCAGGCATGTCCCAACAGCCTGGCCTCCGCTGTGGGTGAAGTCTCTGGCTTCCATTCTGCAGGCTCCGACATGAAGTCCCAGCTGGCTTGCTTGCCCAGCTTGTCCACCAGGGGCACAGACTCATTGTCTGCACCGATGCCACTGTCCTCAGAGCACAAGGGTAGACCCTGTACCCCAGGGTCTCTGTGGCCACTCGCCAAGCTCTCCAGCTGCCCCAGAGCCCTTAGGAGGTGCTCATCCACACCCCTCTTCGTGCTCAGCTTATTTCCCAAGTGGCTTGCAGTGGCTTGGAGGTAGCTGCTGGAGCTCTCCAGGAAACCACCGGTGAATGAGGCCACCGTGCCACTGAGCACCTGCAGCCTGCTGACCGTGTACTGCAGAAGCTGCTGCAGGAGATCTGGCTGCTCCTGGGGCTCCCCTTTCCTCACCGGCCAAGCCAGATCCTCCCTGACTTCCCGGAGGAGCACTTCTCCATCCTTGGAGATCTCCCCCAAGAGCTGGTTGACCTCATCAAAGCACAGCAGCAGGAAGCTGACCATGGGCTGCAGCAGCTCCTGGGTCTGGGTGGCCTGATGGGTGAGGCTCAGAATTGCTTCATATTTGGAGAGGCAGGAGTGCAGGTAGGTGTAAGCGTGCTGGTGGGCCTGCACGAGGGGCTCAGGAAAGTCCACTTTGCCTGTAGACCCATGAGCAGAAAGGGTGGTTTGGCAACTAAGATCCTTTTGCCTTGACCTGTGGCATTTTGGCTTCTTTTCCCACATGGAGGTCTCCCGGGTATTCCTTTCTGCACTCTCTTCCCCAGAAAAGGCTGCCCCTTGTGACTCCTGGGAGCTCTGTGTCTTGAATGGAATGTCCTTAGCCATGTGGCTTTGTGATTTGTTCAGCTGGGATGGGAAAGTTTTGGTTTCTGGGACCAGCCCTTCCAGATCTTTCTTTTCGCCTGCTGTGGAATGCTCACAATGACCTTCAGCCATGGTTTGGGTCCATCTGGGACCTGGCTGAGCCTCTGTCGGCCTCTGTCCCGGGGACAAGTCCCCCCCCGAGTCATAGCAGGTGGAGCTTTGAACCAGCAAAGGGATGGAGCATCTCTCACTGCCCCCCTGACTTCCTGGCAGAATTGATTTGGGCTTTTTAAAAAACTGGATGCCACTCTTAGCCACGGTGTTAACAATGTCACTGTGGGAAGGTGTGCACCCCATGATTTCAGCTTGTCGTCATCTCCCACCCTCAGCCCTCGTAATTTCCAGAGGATTATATTTAAAATAGCAGCAAAAGGCAGTCTTACTAGTCCATCCAGGAAATTCCAGGCCAGAATCCTTTGAAATCCGTGGTACCATGTCCTCAACTCGGAGCACGCTTTCTTACCTCCCTGGCCCCGTGCAGAGGAGCTGGTGCCTGCTGTCCGTGCTGTTCGACGTTCTGGACCCTCTGCTGCCAGCGAGCAGCAGGGCCGTTGCGGAGGACCTCAGGCTCACGGATTAGGGGCCTGTGTTTTGCTCGTATCCTGACAGATGTGGATGGCAAGAGGAACTTTAAGCCTATTAGGTTAATCATGCCCTAGCCAGTCAGCACTCCCAGTGTGTTCTAATATAGAACTTCTCAGCACTTACTATCTTGGGAAGCGGATTATTTTTGCACGTGCTTATGCTTTTAATTCTGTTCAGACGCCTGCCGTAGCAAACCTAGAGAAATGAGCCATAATTGCAAGGGGCTCTGGAAGAGACACGTTTATGGAAAAGAAGCAAGGGCTCACCGATGACAGTTCCTGGCAGAGAAGTGACCTTCACCATTTAATAAGGGCAAACCAGCCGAGTGTGCTCCAACCTGCTATTATCAAGAAGACCCCAAGCCTCACAACAGCCGGTAATGGAGTCATACATTCTTGTTTGGGTGCCTTAGAAAAACACCACGACTCCCGTGCTGGAGAACTTCTCTAAATAAGACTGTGAATGCAGAAGGCAATGTGCCATTTCCTTGACACTAGAAAAGTGAGTTACATAGCAGGGAAGCCGTCCTCCCTGGTCTGGAGGGGGAAGCAGAAAGCTCACTGCCATTTAAAGCTCAAGGCTAGTCACTGTGGACCACGGAGGCAAGGTTCTCACAGGGTGAGGCTTCTCACTACACCGTGCTCAGCGAAATGCAAGCTGGAACCGGGCAGTAGAGAGCCATTTGGTCGCTAAGAGTAGAACCTAAGGAAAAGTATATTTTCCTTTTCAAGTACAATTTCTACTCTGAGCATGGTGCTCTTGCCCAGGGCTAATGGTAACAGCTGCTCATATAAACACTTTTAACCTTTAGCCCGGCTGGTGTGGCTCAGTGGATTGAGCATCGTCCCATGGACTGAGAGGTCCTGGTTCGATTCCCAATCAGGGCACATGCCTGGGTTGTGGGCTCGGTCTCCAGTGGGGGCATGCAGGAGGCAGCCAATTGATACATCTCTTTCACATTGATGTTTCTATCTCTCTAAAAAATCAATAAAAACATTAAAAAATAGTTTATTTAAAAAAAAACTTTTAACCTTTATTTGCTGTTAGTAAAGCAGGGAGAAGGAGTGGGGAGACTGGGGTGTAAATCCTGGCTCCTGCTCGTTTTAGTTGGGGGAACTGTCACATGTTATTTAGCTTTCTGTGGCACAGCGCATCCTTGACACAGGGTAACGGGACCCACTTCACGGAGCTGTTGTGGGGAGTAAGGCACTGAATGCTACGTGCTCGGGGTGGCGCCTGGCAAGTGGCAGGTACTCAGAAAAAAGAACAAGGAATTTCGTATTCCTTTCCTCTGGCACCTAGGCCAATTATAATAATAAAAGTCAAAAGAAAATGAGTTCATTTGTCCAGGACCAAGCCCAGTCCCTTCCTGAGTTGTCTGGAAATAATTGCCTCCTGGTGGTTTGGGGTCCTCTGGATCCGGGGCTCTTGCCGTCTGTGCCTGTGCTGTGCGTAGGCATCAAGTTGCTCTGTTCGTCAGAGCGCTGGACTGGCCCAGTGAACAAGGGCGCTGGGAAGGAAGGTTCTTTCCTCTCCCATTCAGCAGAAGGGTTCTTTATGTAAATTCTCCTCTCAGGATTTGGGTCCCTGCTCATCTTTGGGAAAACCTTTGATCTAAGTGGCTAAAGTTATTTCCAAACCAATGATCAAAATAAAAGTATTTGCCAGGAGGTTCCGCTGTCAGATAGCTCCGTGCCTTGTCCTGGTTTTCTGGCCTCTTCCAAATCACTCAGAAAGCTCTTTATTCATTGCCACTCATTTTTCATTAAGACTGACTGTTGTTTTTCCTTCTTTTCAAGCTAGGGTGCTTCAAAAAAAAAAAAAAATTACTCTGAATGGGAATGTAAAATGACCCAACTGCTTTGGGAAATGGTTTGACAGTCAAACATACACCCACCTCATCAATTCCACTCCTAAGAATTTATCCAAGTATTGAATGTATAGGTCCACAGAAGGGACTGGTATGAGAATGCTCATATTAGCTTTATTTACACGGCCTCAAATTGGAAATCATTCCAATGTCTATCAACAGGGAAACAAACTTGGCATAATTGTACAATAGAATACTTCTCAGCGATAAAAGGTACACACTATTGAAACATGTAACAACATAAACTTAAAATTTAGTATGCTGAGTGAAAAAAGGCAGACATAACAGCGTGCATACTGAACGATTCCATTTATATGAAGTTCAAGAACACGTAAAACCTCCTGTTATAGAACTCAGAAAAGTGGCAAACTCTGGGAAGAGCTGTTGAGTGGCTGTGGGCATAAGGGTATTTCTTAGAGTAATGAAAGTGTTCCACCTGGACTGGGTAGTGGTTACATGTGCATATACAGAAGTAAAAATCCCTGAGCTGCACACTTACGCTGTGCACTTGTTCTATACATGCTACTTCGTGCCCAAGAGAGTCCCAGCTATAATGCTCTTGGTCTTGGAAAAGGGTCCCTGTATTCGTTGTCTATTGTTACATAACAAATGACCCCAACATTTAGCAGATTAAAACAGCAAACATTATCTCATTATGAAACCTCTTTCTGTGGGTCAGGGGTTTGGGAGCAGCTCACTGGGTGGTTCCAGCTGAAGGACTCTCCTGAGGTTGCAGTCAAGATGTCAACCAGGGTTGCAGTCACCCGAAGGCTTGACTGGGGCTGGTTGATGCGCTTTCAAGGTAGATCATTCACATGACTATTGACAGAAGGCCCTGATTTTTTTTTTAAATCCTCACCCAAGGATATTTTTCTATTTATCTTCAGATAGAGTGGGAGGGAGGGAGAGAGAGGGAGAGAGAGAGCAACATCGATGCGAGAGAGACACATCGACTGGCTGCCTCTCGAACGACACCACCCAAGGTGGGGTCAAACCGCAGTGCAGGTATGTGCACCTGACTGGATCAAACCCGTGGCTCATTGGTCTGCGGGCCAATGCTTTAATTGCTGAGCCAAACGGGCCAGGGTGAAGGCCCTGATTTTTGCTGGGTGTTTGCAGTAGGCCTCAGTTCCTTGTCACATGGGCCTCTCCATAAGGCTACTTGAGCGTCCTCACAGCATGGCAGCTGGCTTCACCCAGAGAGAATAGTTCTAGAGAGAGCGAGGAGTCGGCCACTCTGTCCTAATCTTAGAAGCCATACACTGTCACGTTCTCCTCATTCTGCTTTCTAGAAGCCAGTCACTAAGTATAGTTCATATTCAAAAAGAGGAAAATTAGGCTCCATGTTCAAAAGGTCACTTAAAAAAGAATCTGGACATATCATAGGTTAAACCATGACATCCAAAACATAACTTTGTAGAGAACATTAATTTACTAAGAGCTCGTCCTTGCCCTTCAATATATTAAATAAATTCCACCCCATTTTTTCTTTTTCATGTGGCCCTGAACTAATTGATCAGCAAAAATGGATCTAATGTGGCATCAATTTTGAGCCAGAACTGGAGGTCATTAAAACAACCTGAAAATAAAAATGTCTTTCAAGTTCTGCCACCTTCTCTAGTGAGCTCTCCTGAACCATGACAGCCAAGGAAAATTTCTCATTAGCTGAGGCTGAGGGCATCCCAGGTCAGATCTGAAGGGATGCTCTTTGCAACACAATTCCCTGGTCCAGGTGCGGATAAACAGGCAACAAGAAGGCAACTACTGTAGTGAGCTGGGGGAGAGGGAGCAGGTGTTTATGTCCAGGCATTGTGTTCCAGACACCATTTCACTAGCTCATCTCCCCTGCTTTGCTGAGGAGAATCATTAACCGTCATTAAAGATTTAACCTGGCTACGTTAGATACCTTAGACTCTAAGGGTTCTCAGTCTTCCTAATGCCACGACTTTAATACAGTTCCTCATGTTGTGGCGACCCCCAACCATAAAATTACTTTCGTTGCTACTTCATAAGTGTAATTTTGCTACTCTTATGTCTTAGGCGACCCCTGTGAAAGGGTCGTTAGACCCCCAAAGTGGTTGCGACCCACAGGTTGAGAACCGCTGCAGAGCAATCTATCCAGAGTTGCCCATCCCCTACACGGTTTCCTCTGTTACGAACATCTTACATTAGTGTGGTACATTTGATACAATGCACGAACTAATATTGATACATAATTATTCACTGAAGTCCTACTTTATTCAGATTTTGTTACTTTTTTACCTAGTGTTGTTTTTTTGTTTCAGGATCCTGTCGGTAACAACACGTTACATGCAGTCATGATCCTTTGGGTTGTGACAGTTTCTCAGACTGGCCTTGTTTTTGATGACCTTGACGTTTTGAGAATTGTTGGTCATATTGTAGGTTGCCCCTCAACTGGGATTTATCTGACGTGTTTCTCATGATTAGATTGGGGTTATGGGTTTTTTGAGAGGAAGATCACAGAGGTAATGTACCATTTTTATTACATCATATTAAGAATACATACTATCAACATGATTTATGATTGCTGACACTGACCTTGATCACCTGGATGACGTAGCATTGTCAGGTTGCTCAACTGTGAGGTTATCCCCCACCTTTCTCTACTGTGATCTTTGCAAGTACTGTGAGCAGTCACGCCCAGGGAGGCGAGAGGTGTGCTCCCCCTCAATATAATCGTTTTTAATGCTTTGGTACAAATTGTGAAATTACTCTCCAGAAAGATCATACCAGTTTATGTTCCCAGCAGCTGTGTAAAACGTATCTACTTTATAGCAAACTTGCCAGCATTGAATATTATTCTTTAGAAAAAACTTCTGATTTGAAAGAGGAGAATGGCATCCCATTTTAATTTGCATTTATAAATTTATTGAAGAGTTTGCCTGTTTTAAAAAGTATATGCTTTGTCAGACACTTGCATATGTTTTTTCAGGGTTTACTTGTACATCTTTGTTTATTTTTTAAAATTGAGGTGTTTATGTTTTGTTCATTTTCAGGATATTAACATTTTAACTGGTCATATATGTTGCTATGCTGCCTGTATTTTATTTTTTCTTTTTGCCTTTTAATTTTGTTTATAATCTTTATTTGGGAGTACGAAAGTTTTTATTTCACATAATCAACTCTTTCAGTCTTTTTCTTCATAATTTTTTTGATGTCATATTTAAAAAGGCTAAATTTATACTTTGTAAAATACTTGGACAAATTTATATTTAAGGACTTATTATTAGTTTTGAAAGTTATTATTTTTAAAAGTTGAGCTCCCATGAGCTCCCTGTTTGAGCTTTGTCTCTGAAACCGTCAACAGTGGACACATTTCAAGATGGAGAACAGTACGTTACGGCCTCTCCTAGGGATTTCTGGGGCTGGTTTAAATGTTTTAAAACATTCTCCAAATGAAAGTGAACTGGCTGACATATAATACTAAGTTCTCTGGGGCCACTGATGGCAAACTAATGGTATGACTTGAAAACTGTAAGTGAGCCCTGGCTGGTGTGGCTCAGTTGGTTGAGCGTCGTCCTGTGCACTGAAAGGTTGCCTGTTCGAATCCCAGTTGGGGCACACACGCAGGTTACTCCTTGGATGCTCGCTGGGGGTGCATGCAGGAGGCAACCAATCAATGTTTCTCTCTCACACTGATGTTTCTCTCTCTCTCTCCCTTTCTCTAACAAAATAAACAATAAACATTTAAAAGATTATATTAAAAAGAAAGAATGTGTAAGTGAGCACTTACGTGAGAGATGAGCTTTAAGGCGAAGGAGGATAAGAAGTGTGATTATTCAGCAAAGAGGCTGTTTTGATCACCATCCTTCAGTAATTTACATATGCAAATGAGCACTCAGAGTTGGGAGATAGGGACTTGGGGGGATGCGGTGGTGGGGGGGCCATGAACATGCATGCCAACAAGCAGCTATTTCCCAAACTATTTTTAGAACAATCTCGTTTAGAATTTCCTTCGGAGCTAATTTCAGTCATGAAATAAAGTTATTCTAATTGCTGTCGGTTGTACTTCACAAGGTAAAATCATACGTAGAATTAAACCAGACTATGTGCCCACTGGGCTGTGGCTGGCATGTCAATGGATGTGCCCTCCTCCCTCCTGGTGCTCTGGGATTTTGCCAGTGCATCGCAGGCCCCCCTCCTCACAGCCAAGGTGGAAAAGCCTGTCAGCGAAGAACCGAGAGCAAGGCAGTGAATCGTTGCTAAATTGAAAGGTGCCACTCAGTTATAGGACAGAAAGTTCCTCAAGGGAATTGGAGGAGGCAGAACAGAACAGTCTCCCCCCACACCCCTCACCACTAGTTAAGAAATACCTCCTGAGCCAGGGAAGGGACAGAGCTTGGAGAGAAGCCACGGCTGAGTGGGTGGGGGACTCCCTGTGCCCCACCTCTGTCTCAAGGCTTCATCTGGAGGGAGGGTCTGAGAGAAGAGGTGCCGTGCCCCCTTCCTGGGCCATACTCTGAGGCTGCGAGAGAGCCAGCCAGCAAGCCTGGGGAGAAATGCCTCGTGTCACCTTGATGTGGCAGAGTCGGAATGGTGCCGTGGCACGTCTGGGTACTAAAGGATGGGAGCTTGTCTGCCCCAGTGTCCTACAGTCAGAGTGGCATAGTGGACAACCAGAATGTCCTGAGGCTTCCATGGAGAATACAATTTAGCAGAGAGGAGAGAGAGCCAGGGGGTCAGCCCAGGTGAGATGTGGGAACCAGGTGAGGCTAAAGCTGTCCTCTCAATGAGAGGACCAATGAGAACCCCCTTGGGTCCCACAGACCACCCAGGTCACCTCTCAGGGGAGCATAAATCATGCCCAGAGTTAGATGGATTAAGACTGAGAAATGGGCTCCGATAAACCCTTGAGAACTGAGATTCAGTTCCAGGGAAGACAAAGAGAGGGGAAAATGAAAAAGAGTTTGAAACCTAATTGTGACTGAATTATAAACTTGAATTGACTAAGAAATGACTGAATTTGGATGAGTTTATCTGAGAGTGACTAGATTAAATTTTCTGTGCTTTGAGGCAGAATGGAGGCTCAAGGCAGAAATTACACTCAATTACGGGAGAATAGAGAAAATGACGTTTTTGCACACTTGAGTCAGTGACTGTGAAATTGGTCCTGGCTCCTGTAATTACAGGCAGCCAGGTGTCAGCAAACTCCAGCACAGAGCACGGAATCATCACGGGCTGCTCTTCCGAGTTATTACCTGATCGGTGACTGTGACTCCAAAGGTCAACACAATGTCTTATCAGAAATCATGACGAAATCCACTGAAACTTCTGTTCAAAACGTTCCCTTTTATCAGCGAGCAGAGCTGACACTTGGTGGAACAAAGACATTTTTAAAGTTCTGAGGAGGCTCAGTCCGGATTAGAACCCCATGACCAAAGGGGGAAAGTATGAAATTTCAGGTTGCCTTGGCTAGCTTCGCTTGGGCCCCCCAGACCCTCCCTCCACCTCTCGCAGTGCCCTGGGAGGCAGAGCCTGGGCATCCTGCCCTGGGGCGCTGGTGGGAGCTTGGAGGGAGGGAGAAGCGTGAGTCCGGGTATTGATTTCTCCATCTCCCTTTGGGTGAGTCTTTTCAGCTCCTGGGCTTCTTCCTTGCTGGGAAGTAAAGGGCCAGGACTCACCTCTGCCATTGCTGCTGGCAGCTGAAGACGTTGGTTGAGGGTCTTAACTAATGTCTCTGGCCCTTTAAATCTGGTATCCATAGCACCAAAGGCAGTGCCATTATTATGTATTTGCTGCCTGTAGGAAGCAGGCTGGTGCCCTCAAAGGAGGACTCCGGACAGGGAGGCAAGTCAACCACCACCCTGGCTTTCTGTCATTGGAATCTGCTTATGGGCCCAAAGGAGCCCGTTAGGAAAACACCTGTTTCCATACACTCCCAAACAACGCTCTAAACAGTTTGCACCTTGCTGAGGAAGACCTGTGAAGAATTGGAAACGTTTTTTCTGGGTGGCATTGAGGAGACGGTGACATGGTTTGGGTAAGTTTCATTATAAAATGAATCTCGTGCCCACCCAGGCCCCTGATGAGCCCTCATTCCTGCCAAGGCACCGGTGAGCATCCCGGACGAAGCAATGGACGTGGGTTTTAGCAGCTGAACATACACTATGAGGCAATTTAGGCATATTTTATGTAAAAGAGTAAAAAAGTCAGTTCAGTATGAAACACCTGAATGGAGTATTAAAAATGCTTCACAATCCACATTATTTTTTCTTTTTGCAATTGATAAACCGATATTGATGCATTATTACTAACTACAGCCCATAGTTTATATTAAGGTTCACTCTTGTGTTGCACATTCTGTGGGTTTTGACAAATGCGTCATGGCATGCATCCATCATTATAGTATCACACAACTCCACGGCCCTAGAAATCCTCTGTGCTCTACCTCTTCCATCTGTCCCCGCTCCCTTCCCAGCCCTGGCAGCCACTGATCTTTTCACCGTCTCTAGTTTTGCCTTTTCCAGAATGTCACACAGCTGGACTCATGTAGTATGTAGCCTTTCAGATGGGTTTCTTTCACTTAATACATATCTATTTAAGGTTCCTCCAAGTCTTGTCATGGCTTCTTAGACCATTACTTTTTTTTAGTTTAGAAGAGGAGGAGGAGAGAAGGAGAGACAGAGACAATGAGAGAGAGAGAGAGAGAGAGAGAGAGAGAGAGAGAGAGAGAGAGAGAGAACACCGAAAGAGATTGCTGCAGAGACGGACAATTACTTTTTATTGCTGAATAATATTCCATTGCCTAGGTGTACCATAATTTGTTTATCCATTCACTTATTGAACATTTTGGTTGTTTCCAAGTTTTGATAATTATGAATAAAGCTGCTATAAACATTCATGTGCAGGTTTTAGCGTGGACATAAGTTTTCAGATTACTTGGTTAAACGCCTAGGAGTGAGATGGCTAAGATTATACTTAGCTTTGTAAAACTGTGTTCCAGAGTGGTGGGTACCATTTTTCATTCCTACTAGCAATATGTGAGAGTTTCTGTTGTTGCACATCCTTGCCAGAATTGGGAATTGTCACTGTTTAGGATCTGAGCCATTCTTGTAGGTCTTTAGTGATATCTTATTGCTGTTTTAATGGGTAATTTGCTAATAGCATATAATGTTGAGCATATTTTCAGATGCTTACTTGCCATCTGTATATCATCTCTGGTCAGGTCTGTTAAGGTCTTTTGCCCCTTTTTCTAGTTGGATTGTTTTCTTATTGCTGAATTCCAGGAGTTCTTTGTATATTTTGGGTATAGTTCTTCGTCAGATATATGTTTTGCAAAGATTTTCTCCCAGTCTATGGCTGCCTTTTCATTCTCTTAACACGACCTTTTATAGAGCAGAAGTTTTACATTTTAATAAAATCCAACTTTTAAATTTTTTCTTTCATGGATCGTGTATTTGGTGTTGTATCTAACAGTCATTACTAAATGCAAGGTCACCTAGATTTTCTTCCTTGTTGTCTTCTAAAAGTTTTATAGTTTTGCATTTATGTCTATGATCCATTTTTGAGTTAATTTTTGTGGAAGTTTTTACTTTTTAAGAGTAGTTTTAGATTTACATAAAATTGAGCAGACTGTACAGGCAATTCCTATAAACTCTCTCTGCCCCCTCACAGTGTAGTATATAATTGGGTTTTTAAGTGTGTCCTGTCTTAGTGAAAGGGAGAAAGTAGTGTGGTTTGGAGGAGTTAGGGAGCTAGCTCTCCATGGAAGAGGTGAGGTCAGGAAGGCTCTGGAAGGGTACTAGGATCTGGAGAGGTGAAGGCAGATTCAAGGTGAAGCCTGAGCAGAAGGAGCGGCCTGCCCAGGGATGCAGAGGTGGGGATGGGGAAGGGCTGGGCTTTGTTACACGGGGCAGAAGTGGCAATGATCTTGAAGAACATCGGTGTGAGTAATCACAACTTGATCAAGGGCTTAGAAGTGGGTTTCTAAGCAGATCTGCTTCTTTTAGGACCACATATACCTCAAAGCAGATCTGAACCATTTGCTTCTTTGAAGCAGAGTTACAGGCTTATGCCAGGCAGTGTTTCTAAAGAGAACCCCGCCCTTCTGGGGAAGAACTACCAAACGGGGCTGCAGCTTTTTCACTTGCCACAAGAGAAGAATTTTGTGTGCACACATCAGGAAAAAAGAAACCTTGGGAGGCCAAAAATAGCAACGGAGACCCAAAGGGAAGTTGTCCTAAGCTCCCCAGGCCCCTCACTGGCTCTTTGAAGAGCCTGTCATTTCCGGTGGACAGCAGAGCCCTGTGGGAGGAAGTAATAAGGAAACATACGAATTCCATTGCTTTATTCTCTTCTCACCACTAAGGGAAGAACAAAGAGGGCATTGACTGCCCTAATCTTCTTCTTGGTCTGAGTTAATTTACCTCAAGAAGCTTCTCTAGAATTACATGTCATTGCTCGTTCAGGTCACTGATAATGACACTACAGAGATTCAAGAAAGTTTTCATAGTGAAAGGACACATTCACTTTCAGAGCTTTAGTCACTGCCTTCGTCACAGACGTCACTTCATAGTATCTCTCTACATCCAACTCTTTTCCCCACTCATAATGCCACCACTTTGAGTTCAGGCCACCCCCCTGACTATAAGGACAGCAACGTGCTTGATCTCCTTGGCTGTAGAACCCCTCTCATCGTGACTTGGGTTCAAAACATTGGATCCATTCTTTTTTCTTTTTCTTTTTAAAAATTTTTTTTCTTTATTGATTTTAGAGAAAGAGGAAGGGAGAGGGTGAGAGATAGAAACATCGACGAGAGAGAACATCGATAGGCCGCTTCCTGCGTGCCCTCCACTGGGGATCAGGCCCACAACCTGGCATGTGCCCTGCTCGGGAATCAAACCGGTGACCTCTTGGTGCATAGGTCGATGCTCAACCACTGAGCCACACTGGCCGGGCTGGATCCATTCTTTTCCTTCATGAAATCTCAATCATTCTTTCTCTGAAGCATCTCTTCCTATTGCTTTCCCCTCATTCCAGGACCCCCACACCTTATCTCTCACTCTCCCATACATTCTGCATCAAATCTAAGCACTTTGGCCTGGATCTCAAGGCGTTCTTTCTAAAAACCGGCCCATGCATCGCTCCTGTCTTTGGTTCACTGCTGCTCATGTTTCTCCCTCTCTGCCTCACATGTTTTTCTTCTGTCTTCCTTCAAAGAACAATTTAAGTTCTGCTTCCTCTATGTAGAGCTGTCATTTAAGCAAATGATATACCCAGATATTCAGTTAAATTTGAATTTTAGATAAACAACAAAAGCTTTTATTTATTTTTTTATTCTAACCCGAGGATATTTTTCCATTTATTTTTAGACAGAGTAGGAGGGAGGGAGAGGGAGAGAGAGAGAGACAGAGAAACATTGATGCTAGAGAGACACATCAACTGGTTGCCTCCCGTGTGACCCCGACCAGGGCCGGGGACGAATCACAACCGAGGTACGTGCCCTTGGCTGGAATCAAACCCAGGTCTCATTGATCCATGGGCCGATGCTCCAACTGCTGAGCCAAACCGGCCAGGGCAACAAAAGCTTTAAAAAATATGGTATAGTCCGGCTGGTGTGGCTCAGTGGTTGAGCGTCAACCCATGCACCAAGAGGTCGCCAGTTCGATTCCTGGTCAGGGCACATACCCAGGTTGTGGGCCTGATCCCCAATGAGGGGCATGCAGGAAGTGGCCAATCGATGTTCTCTCTCATTGATGTTTCTATCTCTCTCTCCCTCTCCCTTCCTCTCTCCCTAAAATCAATAAAGAAAATTTTTTAAAAAAGGTACATATTTATGCTAAAAATACTTGTTTTTTTTCTGAAATTCATATTTAATAGGGCACTCTATATTTTGCCTGTCAACCCTACCACTTTTGAACTTTCATTTAATGACCCAATTCTCCCTTATCTCCTTCTTTTATTTCCTAAAATATCTAATACAATTTTTTATTATATGCTATCTTGTACCTATTGCCTATATACATAGTATTAACACATTGATTAATTATTTAATATCAGGCTCTGTCCTTAGTTCTTCTTATATAGTTGTTTATTGAATTCTTACAAGAAATATATGGTAAAGTAGGTACTACTATGATATCCATTTTATAAGTGAGGAAGCTGAGTCTTTGAGAGGTTATTTTATTTGTTCGAGGTCCCAAAGCTAATTAAGGTTGAACTCTGATCTGTCCGTAGGGTGACCGGCTTGTTCTCGTATCCCTGACCAGGCTCTGGTTTTACTGTTGGAAGTGCCTTTTCCCGGGAACCCTCTCAGTTCTGGGCTAATCCTATATGTCTGACTTTAAGGCCTAGGAGTCTCTCCTGCTTCCCATTTTTTTGAGAGTTTTATTTTTCCCCCCTCTCAGTTAGGTTATAGAGTTCCTAAAGACAGGGCAATATCTAATGGTATTTACTGATACTAAGAACTACTTAGTAAGTAGTTCCCCTCAGGAGCTCCCCTCTGAGGCCACACCTCTTTGGATGGCAGAGCTGGGGACTGTGTGGACCAGTGTGCTCCAGGATGGCCAATCTTATTATTATTATTTTTTATCCTCACCTGAGGACACTTTTCCATTTATTTTCAAATAGAGCAGAAGGGAGAGAGGGGGGAAGAGAGAGAGAGAGAAACATTGATGTGAGAGAGACACATCGACTGGTTGCCAGCCACATGACCCCAACTGGGGCTGGGGACAAACTGCAACCGAGGTACGTGCCCTTAGCAGGAACCGGACCCGGGACTCTCTGGTCCGCTGGCTGACGCTCTAACTGCAGTGCCTAATCGGCCAGGGCAAGGAGATGGCCAATCTTAGATGCAACTAAGATCTGAGCTTGGCCCAGTGTCCATGATGTCACTGGGCACTGCTTGCAAAGATGTTAGGCTATTGCTACAAGAAACAATTCTTCTAAATTGGTGAAAATGCAGCTCCTAGGTAGGTGTGAGGTGCCTCACTTGAAAAGCAGAACCTTGAGAGATTTCCTGCTTTGAAGTCCAAGTTAGGGTATGGGGGAGGCTGGAGAAACAGAAACCGTGGCGTCAAAAGGAATGGAGTGTGTAGGGTGGGCAGCAAGCTCATCAGCACCTTGCTGGGTGGACAGCGCCCAAGGAAGCAGGTGGCTGATGTTCTTTTTGTTGGGACTGTGCTTTTGTGCAGTGGGCATATATCCCAAAGATTATTTTATTATCACATTATTATATAATAACCCAGTGGTTAACATGATGATAGGTAGGTGTTACTGTTATGCTGCAGAGTGCTTAATGAATTGTGATGGCAAAGGCAGAAACGATAGAGTTCTATCCCTCAAGGGCATCTCTATAACTTGTCTCACTTCATTGTGAATGCAGGTCATTACTGAGTACACATCAAATATAAAAACTAAGCTGTCTGTGGAGAGGTTACTTGTAAAACTCATTTCCTATTTTAAAAATATTTATTTAAATGGAATTGATAAAGGCGAAGACTCTCAAGGCAACTTTATTTTTAGTTGCTAAACTTCACTGTAAAATGCTTGAATTTTAAAATATGCCTTTGTTTCAGGATTATAAGAAAGCATAACAGATATGGGCATAAAGGTTAGGTGGGCGTTTCCATTTGAACAGTACTGACAGATTCCTTAGTCCTTTCTTCTTGGAACTCACGTGGCTTTTCCCCACAGGACAGTCGAGGCCACTCCTAGTCAAGCCCCCACCTAACTTGCCAGTTTGTACCATAGGCTGTGCTCCAGCTAGACTCTTGACTCTCCTCCAAACACGCACTTAGCCTTTTCTCCTCCAAGCCTTCCTCTTGCA
The DNA here is from genome assembly GCA_030848825.1 of Tadarida brasiliensis. Taxonomy (NCBI): domain Eukaryota; kingdom Metazoa; phylum Chordata; class Mammalia; order Chiroptera; family Molossidae; genus Tadarida; species Tadarida brasiliensis. Next base: position 60,937,986 of record CM061270.1, on the reverse strand, counting down.
AAGTGTCATGGTTAAGAGTTTAATCTCTTGAACTAGACAGCCTGGGTTCAAATTCTAGTTCTGCTGCTTACCGTTTGGTCTTGGGCAAATTACCTAACTACTGTATTGCCTTGATTTCTACCACTGGAAAATGGAACTAAAATGATATTTCTCCATCAGGAGTAAAAGAATTTATGAAAATGCTTAGAACAAGGAGCGAATCTTACACTATGCTAGCCTCCATACTGCCCTTCAGGTAGTAGGACTCAGTGTGTTTCTGGTGATTCAATGGACCAATGCGCAATTTTGTTGCTTTTCTAAGTGTCATTCAGTATCTTATGGTTGTGATTATCTTGATGATGATAAAGATATTTCATGATATATATTGATGGGCCTTTAAAAGAGAGACTGTAACTTATTCTTCTTGGGTTGAAGTCCAGGTGAATCTACAAAAGCAATTCACATGTATTTTTACCTTAACTGTTCCCTGCTGTTGCAAATATGGTGAGCTGTGTCAAAACTCATCTTATTCTCAATGCTGCTTTGGTCACAAAGGAGACTTTCTCAGGACGCAGTAAGAGCTAATTGTTCTGTCAATGGCTTTCTTTGTTAGGTGAGTCATTTGATCTATTGTTGACAGGATTTGAGCTGCTCTCTACCCACTCTGGGGGAACTCCAGTGGGTCTGACACTCTCTCAACCCCTCATCCAGATGCAATTAAAGCAGTTGATGGTTTACAGTGAAGGGGGAGGAAAAGGTATTGGTTTTGTGAACAGCTGCTGGGAAGACAACTTGATGGAGTTTTGGTGGCATGTGCATGTAAGTGACACAGAGCAACTTCTGACTTCTAAATTCCTTGGACATAATAGTCCCTCTTTACTGAGACTGAAATCTTAAAGAACAGGCCCATTCAATCAGCAAATATTTATTGAATTTGTACTATGTGCCAGGTACTGTTCTAGGTACTGAGGATAAAGCAGTGACAGAAATAGACTAAAATTTCTGCCCTCTTAGAGTTTTCTCTTTTAAAACTTTTTATTATGGAAAACAATTCAAACTTATGCAAAAGAAGAAAGAATAATATACACACCATTCAGCTTTAATAATTATCAATATTTTATCATTCTTTTTTCATCTATCCCTCCCAACATACTTTTTTTATTGAATAAATTCAACATGTAACATTAAGTTTGAAGTATACATCGTGTTACTTCGATAAATTTGTATATTGTAATATGATTGCTGATGTAGTGATATTTATCTCATTATATAATTATAGTATAATATTATTGTCTATATTCATAATACAGCACATTGGAGCTCAATGGCTTATTGGCTACTAATTACAAGTTTGTATCCTGAAACATGATCACTCTCATCCCGCCCCATCCCCCAAATAGTGGTATCCCCGATAACCACTATTCTATTCTCTGCTTTTTCTTTTTTACAGGTTTAACTTTTTTAGATTATACATATAAATGATATCATGCATTATTTGTCTTTCTCTGGCTTATTGTGCTTAGCATAATATGCTCAAGTTCCATCCACATTGTCACAAATGGGAGGATATCTTCCTTTCTCATGGCTGAATAATATTCCATTGTACACAGGCATACCTCAAAGATATTGTGGGTTCAGTGCCAGACTACCGCAATAAAGTGAGTATAGCAATAAAGCAAGTCATACTCTTTTTGCTGGTGGAGATTCTTTCCTTCAATTTGTAAAATATGCAACAACTGTGAAGCACAATAAAGTTCAGTGCAGTAAAATGAGGTGTGTCTGTATAACGCATCTTTTTTTTTTTTATCCTCACCCGAGGACATTTTTCCATTTTTTGTTCAGATAGAGTGGGAGGGAGGGCCGGGGACAAACTGCAACCGAGGTATGTGCCCTTAGCAGGAACCGAACCCGGGTCTCTCTGGACCGCAGGCCGACGCTCTAACCGCTGAGCCAAACCGGCCAGGGCATAACGCATCTTTTTTTATCCATTCACCATTGATGGGCATTTGGGTTGTTTCCATATCTTGGCTATTGTGAATGATGCTGTGATAAACACGAGAGTGCAGATATCTCATTGAAATCTTGTTAATTTTCTTTGGGTATATACCGGAAGTGGAATTGCTGGATTGTATGATAGATCTATTTTAAATTTTTCGAGGAGCCTCCATATTGTTTGTCACAGTGGTTGGACCAGTTTACATTCCCACCACACACTTATTTCTAATGGAGCACTTTAAAGCAAATCTCAGATGTTAAGCATTTTATCATAAATACTTCAGTATGACTCTCCAGCAGATAAGAACTTTTAATAAAAACAACCACAATGTCATTATCTTACCTAATAAAATTAACAAAAATTTCTTGATATCATTTAATAACCAGTTCAGGTTAAATTTCCTTCAATTGTCTCAAGAATTTTTTTACATTTCTTTGGGACCAGATCCAAACAGGGTTTGCACATCATGGGTTGTGGACAGAGCTCTTACGTCTCTTTTGATCCATACCAGTCTCCTTCAGCTACTTTTCGGCTGTAGGAACTGAGTTGCTTGCCCTGTAGAAGTCCCACATTTTGGATTTGGCTGTTTGCATCCTCATGGCGCTGTTCATGATAGTCCTTCATGGTTAAGTAACATCCTAGTGGAAACTGGCTTGATGTCATTTCTGTGTGCCAGACACGTTTCTGGAGATGTGTTGGTGGCCAAAAATTTGGGTGGCCAGTGTGAACAACTAGTTCTTATGTAACAGTGGCAATTTTGATTCTGATGCCATGAAATGTTCCTTGTGTTCCTTCTTCCTTTATACTGGCCTGTAAAGAAGACTTTTGAAAGTGGTGTCTGGGTGTGGCACCTACTGGAGGACTTGGGAAGCCGTTCCTCGCACAGAACAAGTGGGTTTGAAAAAACCATGTTAGTGTCTTCTTGGGAAGTAGGCTAACAAAAGAGGATACACTTACAGAAGAGCATGAATCTAAATTAGACCACAAATTAGAATGTTTGAGGGAGTCTTTAGGGTTTATTTTGCGGAAGACATCCAGGAGATTCGAATGTGCAGCCAGGAACGAGCACCACAGATTCAGATAACAAGGCTGGTGAGGGCCTCGGCCTGCGGGTTGCTGCAGCAGGTGGTCCCCACGGGAAGCCTTGAGGTAGCAAAGGAGACGGGTCAGAGGCATGCAAGCTCAAGTAACAGCAGAAGGAAGTTCCTGGGGTCTCTGGTGGAAATTGATTTATAGACATTTCAGTGGTATTGATGAATGTCTTTATCAATAAGTGATGTCATGAATTTTTTTTTTAAGAATGGGGAAAGGACTTTGGTTTGGGGAATCCAGAAATTTGAAAGAAAGGATGACTCCAGTAGCGAACAGAAGAATCGAGTTGCCATTTGAGACGTGAAAGCTATGGGGAAGGATTCTATGTTGAACATGTTATGTTTGAGATGCTTATTTTACACCATGGATTTCAGGTTGAATTAGCAGTTGTGTGTATGTATGTCTGAAGTTCATAACTGAAGATAGAAATTTTGCGTGAAATTTCATGATGGAGATACCATCATGAAAATAGATACGGCGTTTAAAGCCATGGACTGGATGATGTCACCTAGTAAATGAGAGAATGGCTTCCTGGAAGCCACATGGAGAAGGTTCTCATTTCCCCATATCTGTGCCAATATTTGAGATTATCTTTTTATTTTTGCCAAACTGGTGGGTAAAGCAGTGATGTGTGTTGGAGCTGGCTCAAGAGAATGAATTGAACACATTTCTTCCCAACTCTTTGCTCAGTGACTTCACGCTGGTAGCTTGAAATCGGCAGGGGTGAGAGTATTTGCATTATGGACACTGACAAACACTATCAGTCAGGACTCCCCACCCTCAAACTGTTTTGTTTTGTTTTTTTAAATATGTTTTTTATTTTTAAAAACTATGTACTGATTTCTTTTTAGAGAGAGAAGAATGGAGAGAGAGATAGAAATATCGATGTGAGAAACATCAATCAGCTGCCTCCTGCATGCCCCCTACTGGGGATCGAGCCCACAACCTCGGCATGTGCCCCTATCGGGAATCGAACCAGGACCTCTCAGTCCATGGGATGACATTCAATCCACTGAGCTACACCTGCCAGGCCCAAACTGGTTTTTAAATATATACCAGCATACCAGTGGCTAGAGGTAGTTTCACACTGTTTGTATTTCTGTTCCCTCATTGCTAGTGAGTTTGAGCATCTTTTCCATGCTTGCTTGTTATTCTGCCTTTCCCTTCTGTGAATTACCTATTTCTATCCTCTTCTCATGTTTATATAGAATTTTCTGACTTTTTTTTATTTTCAAAAGTTCCTTATATATTTTAGATATTATTCCCTAGCTGCTTTTTAAAAATCCGCACCAGAGGATATATATTAGAGAGAGAGAAAGGGAGAGAGAGAGAGAGAGACAGACAGACAGAGACATCGATCAGTTGCCTCCCATAAGTGCCCCAACCAGGGATCAAACCCAAACCTAGGTATGTGCCCTGACTGGGAATCAAACCCACAACCTTTTGGTGTGTGGGGCGATGCTCCAATCAACTGAGCCACCCGGCCAGGGCCCTCGCTGCTTTTGAACATACCATATATACATATTCTCTGCAGTTTGTCAGCTGTCTGTTGACTTTTTCTACAGTATTCTTCACTGAAGAGAACCCTTCACTGTGATGTAGTCAACTCTCCCAGTCTTTTGTTTTAAGGTTTGTGCTTTTGCAGTCTTGTTTTCTGAAGTCAATCCCTACCCCACATTCATGAAGATATTCCCCTACATTTTCTTTTCTTCCTTTCAAATGTGGGTCTTTATCCATCTGGAGTTAATTTTTGTGGATGGTGGATGTGGGAATCCAACTTTATTTTTTCTTTATTCACTAAGCCAGTTTCACCAACACCATCTTCTAAATAATTTACACTTTTCTCATTAATTTCTGATTTCACTTTTACAAATGCTTCTGAGTTTTCTATTCCGTTTCATTGCTCTGTTATTGTATAGTGTCATACATTTATTTTTTTTATCCTCACCTGAGGACATTTTTGAATTTATCTTCAGATAGAGCAGGAGGGAGAGAGGGAGGAAGAGAGAGCGAGAAACATCGATGTGAGAGAGATGCATTGAGTGGTTGCCACCCACACGAGCCCAACCGGGGCTGGGGACAAACTGCAACTGAAGTACGTGCCCTTAGCGGGAACCGAACCCGGGTCTCTCTGGTCTGTGGGCCAATGCTCTAACCGCTGAGCCAAACCGGCCAGGGCTAGTGCCATACATTTTCATCACTGTGGTGATGATATACTACCTGGCAGGGCAGGTTTCCGCTCCTGGCTCTTGCTTTTCAAAACTGACTTAATTATTTCAAAATTAATTTTTCCTTACATATTTTATAAGTTTATTGAAGTTCCTGAAACTTTGAATTCCTGCTGGGATTTTGGTGGTTGTAACAGTAAATTTAGAGATTAAAAGGACATTTTTACAATGTAAAGTCATCCTATCCATGGTATAGCTTCATTTTATTCAATCTTCTTGTATGTCCTTACATAGAGTTTTAAAATTTTCTCTATGAAGTTGTTCTTGTAAGTAGTGAGGTTAATTCCTGGATATTATGCTTTAGGGTTTAATTGCTATTCTGAATGGCCTCTTATTGCCTATTACATTTCCTGCTTGCTTCCTGCTGATGTAGAAGAAACTATTGATTTTCAGAAATTGATCTTGTCCTTGGCAACCTTCTTGAACTTACTTATTACTTCTAATTGTTGATTCTGTTGGGTTTTCTATGCTAATGATTATATCATCTGCAAACAGAAATATTTTAGGGGCTCTACCTAGTGCTCTGATGTTTTGCTTTAACTGCCTCTGCTAGTGGGCTCCAATCTGGCACCAATTCTGACAACTGGATGTCTCTTGTGGTCCTAATGCCCTCGACACCCAGATTCTGGAAACAGAGTTCTTTTCTTGCTCCCCTCTGGGTGATACCCTGCTCAATACCTCAGTCCATGTAAGAGCAGTAACACTGTCTTCCTTTGCTATCCCCTCTAACACTTTCTCATCATTTGGGGTCCTGTTAGCTGCCGACAGACCTTCTTGATGCTGCCTTTCTGATTGCCGGCCCAAATTTCTGAATGATCCCGGTTGCTCAATGCAACATTTCTGTGTCCTGAATGCCCCCAAATACCCTGTGTAGGTAACGCGAACTAGTGGATCAAAATAGGCCTGCATGTCAGATAGACAGGGTACATGGAGCAAGTTACATAGCCTCCTGGAGTCTGTTTCTTTGTTTATAAAGCAAAGACACGTAAAATCCCATAGGTAAAGGGCCACACAGCAGTCAGGCAGTGTGCCCCTTCTCCACACTGATGCTGACCGCCAATGCTGATCACCTCCTGGGATTGGTTTATTGCTGCATTGTCCAGGAACCTTGTATCTTCAGATATAGTGCAATCTCAGCAGCTGCAGCTGGACCCTATCCCATGTGCCTTCTCACTCTGGTGAAAAGCTCAAGGTCAAGTTCTAGCCCCATATCATTGCCTAGTCCAGCTCTTGTTAACTTGGCAATACCAGGTTCTAAGAATGATATGACCCATGGAGTGCTCCAGGAAGCATGACTCTGATGGGCATGCGCATTCTTGATGATGGTCTAGGGAGTAACTTCAGTTTTTGAGTAAAAGCAACAAGGTGAATGGGAGACTCTAATGGTTTGGTATCCTGAGAATTTGCCCGTGTGTACTATATGGTGTTTGGATGTAGCAGAAAAAGCCAGTGGCTGGGCTGGTTCGAACAGAGACTTTTATTATCATTAAGAACAACTCAGCTAGCCACACCCTGTCATTTACTAAAAGTGGTATCTCAGAGGAATAATTTAAATCAGCAATAAAAATGAACTGTATACCCATGGAAATGTCACCGATAGCATCTTCTCTTACACACAGTTCTTTACCAGTTTCTGTGCCTCACTGGCAATAGGGAACATTCATAGTTACTTAAAGCCAACCAAGGGCAGATTGCCTTCTTTTGTTTAATCAGTTAAAGAGGTGGGCGTGCCCAGACGAGAACAGGGTACAAGAGAGCAGGAAGAGGGAGGTGGAGCCCTCCCCTCCCCCTCCCCCCACTTCAGGGAGAAGGAAGCATCAGTGTCACAGTATCATCCCCGAGAACAGGAAGATGCTAAACCTGCAGGGACAGAGAAACTGGCAGCGGGTCAGGAACTGTGGGATGGTTACAGTATTTAAATATTGCACAAGTGCTATGGGTTTTAGCTGACAGTATGCCCCACCCCATTCAACAGTGTGATGTGACTGCTGCAAACAACTATTTTGATATTTTGAGCTATGCTAATAGGAGCATAGGACGCAGAAAGAGGTGGCAGTTTCTCTCCTCTCTGCACTCAACAGGACACCTGGTTTCCTTCCTGAGCTCTAGACAAGCTGAGATGCATCACCCAGAGTCCCTCAGCATGCAGGTGAGTGGGGTCATAATCATGTCATGTAAGGAACAGCCTAAGGGACAGAGAATGTTTGTCCTGGGTAGCCTGAATTGGAGTCAGGCCGGATCTGTAAGTTCTCTGAGGGTAGAAACACAACTCAATGAGGAGGAGATACAGGGAGGTGGACTTCAGCTCCCAGGGTAGGAAGAACTTCTCAACAAGGCTGATGAAAGATAAAATGGCTGCTTTCAAAGGAAGTGAGTTCCTGGTTTCTGGAGGTATTCCTCTATGGCCATTTGGTGGGAGGGTGTTGTAAGGGAGACTCAAACAACCAGAGGGGCGTGGGTAGCCTTTGCTAGTCCCTAGAATCAATGATTCTAGTAGGAAGATGCTCTGGTGTGCCCTGAACATCACCTCTGCTCTTGCAGAGACATGGATAGACATTCATTCAATATCACCTATTGTCAGGCACTGTGCTTGGTGAACATGGGAGTAGAGTACAGTGTAGTAATTTGCATATCAGAGCCAGAACAAAGAGGCCTCAGAGAGAGTTGTCCAGGTGCAGCACTACTGACTGTGTTAAAAACCTCAGTCATGGGGAAACAGTGGACTCATTTTCTTCATTAAGAGAGGACCCACTAAGTGTCAAATAAACTCTCCCTTCCACTGAATGATGGAGTACCAGGATGTTAGCATTCGTGTCTGTTAGTTGTCACAGCTCACCACTTTCTGTTTCTGGGGAGATGGAGAAGGGCACCAGGAGAGAAGGGGGTGAGAAGGGTGCAAGGCAGTAGGGGAAATAGACTTCTGGGATGACTATTCACTTGTGACTCTACACTGACACCCTGGGGTGTAATTATTCAACTTTGGGTATAGCATTGACTAAGCTTTCTACAGCAAGACCTGCAAACAGGCAATTGACTGGTGGACCTACTCTGGGCTGTGCAAGAGGCTAGACGCTGGGGAGCCCAAAACGGATGAGACAAGATCCCTGCCCCAAAGAAGGTGGTAGGAGCGCTTCCAGCCCAGGAGGCAGGTCAGATTCGGTCGGCTAAGGGCTTTAATAGAAAAAAGGTGTCTGTACAGCGTGCCAAGGGCTGCTTCCCCCATTCACTGCCCTGAGCCGGACGGGGTTCCTCCGAGAGCTGCGGGTGGAGAAGTCACAGCGGCACCACCTCCCCGCAAGGTTAACCCGTGAAGCACCCCACAGGGTTCGAACCTTGAGGCCCAACCTTCTGTCTGCTGAGAGGCTCGGGGACTCGAGCTGCAGGCCAGCAAGTGCAGGCGCGCGCCCCAGCCCCCACTGGCGCGTGCGCGCGGCCCAGGCGCCTGCACTGCGCGCGCGCACAGACCCCGCGTGGGGCCCGGCTCCGGTGCGCGCGGAGGCGGCAGGAGGGAGGGGCTCGCGGAGGTCCGGCGCGGCGGGAGGCTCCGCGGCTGCCACCGGAGACAGGCTCCGGCCGAGGAGCGCGCCTCTGGGCCTTTCGTCCGCGCCCCCGCGTTCCCAGCCCGACGTCCCGAGAGGACCCGAGGAGGCAGGTGGCGCGGGAGCGCGCAGGGGCTCCGGGCCGGGTGGGCGGGGGCGCGGGTGCCCGTGGGGCGGTTGGCGGTTCCGGGAGGGCAGCGCGCGGAGGCGCTGGGGGCACCGGAGCCGGGCGGCTGCCTCCAGTGGGCGCCGGTGTCGCCGTCTCCCGGAGGCCTCCCTGGGGTGGCGTGGCCCACCGGCTAGGATGTGGGTTCTCGTTTCCGTCCCTATCCGATGGTTTAACTTTAGCATGAGAGGCCGCGGCGGGCGGGCGGGCGGAACGGCGGCGGAGCTCGGGGCTCCCACCTTGACCGCCCTGGTCCCCGGGAGTGTCCCCGCGCGCCCCCTGCGCTGCGTGCTGCCCGCCGCCCTTCTCCCGAAATGGGCCTCTTCAGGTCTCCCCTTGCTTATTAAATTGTTTAAGAAACCTTTTGCCAGTGGGAATTCAAAACTAAACCAAATGACTTTGCTTCCAGTCTTTTGCTACCCCGAGATTCCTTAATTTGAAATCGTGGGAATTGGGAAGTTTGGAGAAACACTTGCGCTGAGACCTGTCCGAAACCGAGACGTGGTTTAGACCTCATCCTTGGGGATTAGATTGATGGGTTTATAATATCAGCTTTCTTTTAAATTAGATGTCAGGTTTTCATTCATGCAGGGACTGCACAGGCAATTTGGATTTAAACTTTGTTTGAGACAATGTTTTGATATGTATCAGAGGATGATATTCTTATGGGATAATAACTTGCTCTGTGCGCCCAGGTAAATTGCGGTTCATATTGTGGCAGTATTATAGCATAAATCGTACCTTTGAAATGTTCCAGCCCTCTTCGCTGAAACATCCCCCGAATCCTTGAATGTACTTCACTTTCACATTGCCATTTGCCGTGTAGGAGTCTTCTGCACAGTTTCAGTCGTCTAAATGGCAGAGCGCTAGGCGCAGGACAGGCGACAACTATGGAGGGAAAACAGAGAATGGAAAATTGCGGAAGTCTAGCTTTGTGCATTTTTATGTTGCAAAGCCTTCCTGGTTCTATCGTATTTTGCTCACATAAATATGCATTTTAAAAATACTTTCATTTGATATGGAATTCCTGGGTTGTAAGATTGGATCTTGAAATGTAGTGAATATGTTATTTCTATTTTATAGAAGAGTTGGCACATAGTATATTATTTGTGGGATTTATTTCAGACATTTAAGATTACCAGATACACAGTTCCCACCAGCAGGGCCTTTTTAAAAAGTGTTATTTTATGGTGTCTTTTATTGTTTATAACAACTCCAATTTTGAAACGTGCTAGTGATCTTTATGTTACAGTATCAACTCTTTCTCCCTGTTTAAACCTACAGATATCTAGGTACTTTTAGGCTTATTGTTCCCTTGTTAATTATGTATAATTAACCATGCCGTTACGGGCTTGCTTAGTTTGTTAGTCTTTGTTTGTTTGTCTTGTTTTAGGCATCTATGTATTGTTTCTCATCTGGACTTTGGGCAGCCCAGTTTTCCTTCAGTGATGCTCAGTAGAACTTTCCACGATGAGGGAAGTGTTCTTTCTGCAATGTTCACTGTGGTAGCCACTGGCCACATGTGGCCTTTGAGCACTTATATGGGGCTAGAGACATGGAGGAACTGAACTTTTAATTTGATTTAAATAGCCAATGTAACTAGAAGCTACCTGCTTGGGCAACATGGCTTTAAATTATTAGCCCCTCAGGAAGTCTCCCCTGGCCCTCTTGAATCCAGCACTTATTACAGTTATACAGTAATTACAGCTTTCTTGTAGGAATCCGACACTAGGCTATAATCTACATGAGGGCAAGGGCTCATCTATTTTCTTTATCTTTGCTATACCCAGCCTAGGATTTAGTAAGAAACACTCAATAAGTTTTTGTTGAATGACTAAGTAAACTCCTGGAGGGCAGGTGTCTTTTATGTTCTCTCTAGGGCCTAGAGAGAACTAAGTATCAAATATTGCAAATCTCTGCTTAGTGACTGAACAGATTTCATATAAATGGATTGTTGGAGATATATTTTAAATGCTTATTTTGGTTGGAATACATTTTTTGGACTCTCTTGAGGACTCATGAGAAAATACTGTATGAAGTTGAATGAAAGGGCCTCCTGATTCCAACTTGTGTGGTCACAGCTTGGGTTTCCTGTTAGTTGAGTAGCTCAAGGATGCTGCCCTTACACCACATTCCATACATCTTTTGGCCTTAGGTTCCTTAGTGAGGCCCTAACCAGCCTTCGGCTACTCTGAAGAAGTTAGTGGGCCTCTCCACTCACCACCACTCAGTGTTAGGGCTAGGGCCAGGGATCCTTGAGAAATCATGAGATATTATAGCCACGTTACAAGATGCTTTTGCTCAGAGCTGATTCGGGGTGGTAGAGTAGGGTGGGATTCACACATCACAATTTGAGGAATTTGAGTCTACTTACTGCCTCTGCTATGTACACAGTTAATTAAGGCCAACTTTTTTTTTTTTTTTTTAATCTTAAGGCTTACTTTGTATAACCCGTTATTACCAGTTAACCATAGTAGGATTTGAAATGAAATTATGTACTCTATTCAGGTCAGTATATTTCTGAGTTTGACCAGTATTCCCAGGTGTCATGGATCTTTACATCTAGAAATTGCTTTCGGGAAAGGATTCGAAGATTGTACAAAAGTTTGTAGAGGTGTATAGTTTTCTTTGGGAGACAAAAGGTAGAATGTTGGGGTTTTCCTGAAGGAAAGGAAATGGGACTGGAAAAAAAATGCAATGAAGACAAAAATACAAAGAATGTTCACTCCATTGGTTAGGTAATATTATAGCTTCTCTGAGTTTGAAGTAGCTAACGTGTGAAATGATGAAGTTGATTACATTGTGTTGAGTGAACCATTTTTCCGCCTTGAATCTAGGACTTGCTCATTTATTAAGTATGTGTAAGCCACTAACCTAACTCCTGTGGCAGGTGATAGCTGTGTAAGATACAGTTCTTTAAGAATCTCAGCAGTCTACAACGAAATGAAAGGTGCTTTGGCAATCTCTTTAAAAAAACACACACATTTTTGAATGGAAAACCCACTCTTTGAAAAGGAAATTTGAAAGGTAGCTCCTCTTAACCAACTCAGAAAGATAACCACTTAATCACTTTGCTGAAGAATTACAAGTATAAAAAAAGTGACTGTGTCTCAAAGTGTGATTGTAGCCAGGTTAATCTTCCTAGAACACAGCTGGAACCACAGGATACTCTCCTTTTAAATAATCAGTGGTTTCCCAGTGCTCATGGAATTAAATGGTTTGGTCTTTGATCAGGTATTGAAAGTACTCCTGAGTAGAGCCCTAAAAAACCATTACAGCCGTACCTCTCGCAGTTTTCCTGGATGGAGCGTGCATTTCAACCTACTGTTCCTTTAAAGTGCTCCCCTTTTAAATGTCTGCCTATTCGACTTTCAAGACCCATCCCAGGTGATGTCTTCTTCACTGCACCATTTCTGATTCTCAGGCGCTGCCATAGGACATGTTCCTTGTACTTATGTTACGGAACAAAGCCCATTCTGTCCCATCATCTACAGTAATTAGTGCTGTTTGATTCACCCCAGTAGACTGTAAGCATGGACCATATGTTACTCATTTTCATATTTTCTGAAACATCTAAAATAGTGTAGTGTCTTGTACATAGTGGTTACATATTTATAAATTTTATTTCTGTTCCTTGACTTTAAAAGTAGCTTCATACTCTGCATGGACTATTTTGTCCAAACTTACTGCCACACACACACAGGCCAACAGGTAGAAATCCTGAGTTACTTCCACACTGAGAAGCTACCCTGTTGAAGGAGGGCCATCTTTGAGGTATATGTTACTTTTTGGAATTGATAGTATTTAAGGAAGATCACCATGCTATGTGACCCAGTTCCTTGTTATTCTCCTATTTATGTAACAAGGTTAATGTCAAAATGATTCAAAGTATTGGGTGGCAAGTAATTCTAGCATCCATGAAAACTTGAATACCTTTAACATAGTAACACTGAACTAGGTTATTTAATATATAATAATATCTATGCCCATACAAACATGTACCTTATGAGAAAAAAGAAAGCATTTTTTTAAAAAAAAGTGATTAATTGTACTCTACCATTTCCTGCTAGTATTCAGAAAACCCGTGAATCAAGTTGGAAAGGAACCAGTTATATCTCAGAGAGGTGACTGTTTCCTTAGAGAAGGGTGGTGATGGTGGAGATGATTAAGTTTGATATAGGATTGGTTAACCAAGTATAATAGAGCACACATTGAGAAATATCCAGGATGGCATAATCTGCTAGAGTAAGCTATCACTTAGCTACATTTACTTATTCTGTTCTTTCTACCGAAATAAACTAAAAATCATTTTCATTTGGTTTTATAATGTGGTTTTCTGCTTATATTTAAAAATAGATATAGAGAGTCATAATATTTCACACTTTAAAGACTCGACGTAAAATAAATGGTAAGGTTTTTGTTTACATGGTTCAGTTTTACTAAAATTTTCTCTGCTTTTTCCATCATTTCTGATGTGTGGGCTTGGAGCCACACCAGTCTCATTTAGAGCAAATTTATTCAAAGCACTCATATTGTCTGGGAAAAAGAGGTAATTTCAATGACACGGTTTAAAAGGCATGGCCTCCCATCTTCTGCTAGGACGGAATAAACAGGTCGTGTGCATGTTAAATGGAACCACGTCAGTAAGCTCTTAGATTTGTACGAGTGGTGTGATTAACTTGCACTTAAGTTTCCTCGGATGTCAGGAAATACAGTAACGAGAGTATCCCAAACTAGATCGTTGTCATGTGATGAGTGCATGAGCTATTGGATGACAATGTCATAACCTGTGTCAGATTCCATAAGACGTTCAAGATCCATTGACAAGATGATATCTGTGAGTGAAGAAAACGTCACCCATTTAGATTAGCTCAGCATTTAAAATATGTTTTCACCTGTTATTGGGAAGTATTACTCCCGAGCTTTGTCTAGAAAGATTACATGTGCTGCCGACAAGGGATGTGTGTGAAGCAGTGTGTATTCTTTAACAATAGTTTGCTAGAAGTAAGTTTTTCCCCCTTCCTCTCTAAAAGAGATTCTTGAAGGTTGAAGTTGAAAGTGTCAGTGAGATGTTAAAAGAATCCAGGCATTTTTGTGATTGGAGGCAATCACTCAAAGTTGCATCCAGATGTAACAGATGTGCTTTCTTTCCCCTCTCATTAAAGGTGGCTTTCTAGAAGATGACCATAGAAGACCTTCCAGATTTTCCACTAGAAGGAAGTTCTTTGATTGGAAGATACCCATTTTTACTCTCAGGCTCTGACACGCCAGTGATCTTCTCCATTTCTGCAGCACCAATGCCTTCCGACTGTGGTATGTTCAGCAGCTGTCTTTCATTTCTGTGAACTGGTAACTTGACTTCTGTCTTATGTCTTTTCTACACTCATAATTTTTCCTAAAGCAATTTACTGTGGTTTTCATAAAATTACTCAAGTTTTTCTTTTTCAAAAATACAATTGCTTTTTCTGCCTCTTAAACGTTTTATTTCTGCTATCAGCATTTTTATTATGTAAAATGTTCATTTTATGCACCATGATGGATTTAGAGGAACTTATTTTTAGAATGCAGTGGAGCTTAGACATCTAGCATCCTTCTTCGATTTATGTATTTATTTTGGTTAAATATACTGACTTGTTTAAAAAGCCATATAGTAAAAAAAAAATGACATAGAAGCACAGCTACCCATCTATAGGGGCCCTGCTGTCTCTGAAATGCTAGAATTCTAATTAACACAGTAAATAATCACTCTTGAAACGATCCAGCTTGGGTGACAATGTAACATGTTTTAGTACACAAGCAAGCCTAATTTGGACCCTGCCTCAGTCATCACTGATAATTGTAATTATCAATGTATATACAAATAAAATATAGAAAAACGTAAAAAACCAAAAACAAAACAGAGAGGGTGAGACCTTTCCCTGAAATGATATTGGTTCATGTTTAAATTGGTTCATTTAAATCTTCTCGGTAAAATATAAATTTAGAAGTATTCTAGTTTTTATCTATTTAGACATATTTTCCCAAGACCATATTTTATCAGATAGTTGATAAAAGAAAACCAGGAGGAAAAAAAAAGAAAGAAAGAAAGCCAGGAGATAAATTTGATAGATTTATTACGTTTCTGATTTAGAGTTTTTCAAGTAAAATATTGAGTCACCATTTCAAATCATGTTTGGAGGTAGAGATAACGCAGTTTTTAAATATTAGTAGACATAAAATTATTGGATTGGGAATTTGTCCTTTTAGTCATATCCATTCTAATAACTATTCATGTCCAAGTATGCTATTTTCATGTGTTCAGATTCTGTAGTGGCTTACCTTGAGACCATCAAAATTATTATATAAAACCTGTGCCTAGATCCTGGGAGTTATTGCAGCTTTTACCCAAATTGACTGGTTTATTGTCAGATATGATAAAATCAGTTATATGGGAAAAACCTTGAACTGAAGCACTTTGTATGTTGCTTATGGCATGTATCTAATTCTACCTTGAGTCCTAATTGTCTTAGTTCCTTTCCTAGACTGTAAGTCTGTGGGATAGGGTAGGAATCATGTTTTGTTTTTGTCGATCTCATTAGGGCTAATATAGTCGTTTATTGATACTAGTTGCCCAGTCTGTGTTTGTTGAATAAATACATTGAATGAAAGGTGATAATGGATATTGACCCCGTTGTATAACTGAAATGAAACATTACCTATGTTCTTGGAATTATAGATTCTTAGAGTCTGAAGGGACATATCTGTCAACTTTCCTTATTTTCCAGCATAGAAATTCTATTTTCAGGGTCTCTGACAGATAACCATTTAGCCACTTAGATATCTTCAACAGTGGGAAATGAATGAACTACCATTTCATTGTTAAAAGTTTTAGTTGTGATAAAAAGGCTTTTGAATATGGACTCAACATATGTCTCCTGGAAACTCTGGCCATCTGGGACTAGTTTGATATACGGCACACACCCTTCATATGACAGCTTTCAAATATTTGAAGATAATTTGGATATTTTTACTTTGTACTTCCTTAGGCCACACATTTCTGGTTCCTTCAGCAGTCCCTCATTGTCAGGATTTCTAGACCCTTTTTGTTCTCATTGTTTTCTTCTTACTATGCTGTAGTCAGTGTCCCCTTAAAAAGTGACACCCAGAATTGTGTTTATTATTTATCGAGGGTCTGTTATGTGCTAAGTGCTGTCCTGGAGGCTGGAGATAGCACAGTGACCAAGACAGATGTTCTAGAAGGGACAACGGTCAATAGACAAACAAATGAATAAACAAAATATAAATATTATAAATTATAGTGAATTCTGTGGAGGAAAGAAACAGGGTGAGTGACAGATAATGGGGCAGAGTGGCTGTTTTAGATGGGGTGGTCATCTGAAGAATCAGAAGAAGCTGGTTGTGAGAAGAGCCTGGAGAGAAGTGTTCCAGGCAGAAGAAGATCTGATTTAGGTTTTTTATATTATCTATGTCTTTATTTAACCTTTTGAACATTTGGTATATCCTAAGAATTAATGGAAGGCCACTGTGGCTGAGAAGCAAAGTGATTGAGGGCAGAGTGGCAGGAGATGAAGTTGGAAAGGAAAGCAGAGGCCAGAAAATGCAGGATCATTGAGGCCTTGGTAAGGAATTTGTACTTTATACTAAGTGCAGTAGGAACCATTGAATGTGAGACTGACAATGAGAGTGAAACAAAAACAAACCAGCTCACACAAACCAGAGCTTAGACAGCTCATTGTTGACTCTCAAGATGGTTACCCTGCAAAACTACATTCTGTCCTCATGCAAAGATTTTCAGTCTTTTGCTTTGAATGCCTTAAGAGCCAGTTTACATAGAAGATATATATGTTATAAACCCCACAATACATTGTTATTGTTTTTGCGTAAGCAGTGAATCCTCTCTTAAAGAGATTTAAGTAATAACAAAATATTTGGCTGTGTACTTACAAGTCCTGTGATTTCATCCCTTTGTGCAGATTCAGAGTTCCATCTGATACCATTTTCCTTCTGCTGAAGGGCTTCCTTTAACATTTCTTGTAGTGCAGGTCTGTTGGTGAGGAATCCTTTTAGCTTTCATATGTCTGAAATCATCTTTATGTGACTTCTTTGGAAAAATATATTTGCTGGGTATAGAATTCTAGATCGATAGATTTTTCTTTCAGTACTTAAAGATGTTGCTTCCTACCTTCCCACTTACATTATTTTGGACAGGAAATCTGTCACTTTTGTTTCTCTATATGTAATGTGTCTTTTTTGTATTCTTGGCTGCTTTTGAGATTTTCTCTTTATTATTAGTTTTGAGCAATTTGACTGTAATTGTCTTGGTGTAATTTTCTTTATATTCTTGTGCTTGGGGTCTGTTAAGCTTCTTGGATTTATGGGTTTTAGGTTTCCTCAAATTTGGGTAATCATTATTTCTTCAAATGTTTTTTCACACCCCCCCCCCTTTAGCGTTACATGACTATTAGACCACTTGATGTTGTCCCACAGCTTACTGATACTTTGTTCATATTTTAAAAATTGTTTTCCTCTCTGTTTCATTTTGGGTAGTTTCTGTTGCTATGTCTTCAAGTTCATAACTCTTCTATTCTACATTGTCTAATCAGCTCATGATCTCATCCAGTGTAGTTTTCATCTCAGATGTAGTTTCTCATCTCTGAAGTTTGATTTGGGTTTTTTATATTATCTGTGTCTTTATTTGACATTTTGAACATTTGGAATACAGTTATCATGGCTGTTTTAATGTTCTTTTCTGTTAATTATAATATTTGTGTCAACTCTAAGTCTTTTTAAATTAATTATTTCCCCAATTATGGGTCACATATTCCCCTATCTTTGCATGCCTGGAAATCTTTGATTGGATGCCAGACATTGTGAATTTTGCCTTTTTGAGTGCTGGATATTTTTGTGTTCCTATAAGTATTCTTGAATTTTATTCTGGGGTGCTGTTAAGTTACTTGGAAATAGTTTGATCCTTTCAGGTCTTACTTTTATGGTTTGTTAGGTGATTCTAGAGCATGCTTATAGGGGGCTAGTTATCTTTCACTATGGAGTGCTCTCCTCAATGCCATGTGAAATTTTTTCCCAGTCTTTTGGTAGGAACAGGCACTGTTCTAGGCCCTTTATGAGCACTGGACGCTAACCGGTCTAATCCTTTTGGACTGTTCATTCCCTTACTTCAGGTATTTCCTCACAAGCTTATGTTAAATACTCGAGGGAGACCCTCTGCAGATCTCCGAGCTTCTCTTGCTGTGCATCTCTCTCCTTTCTGATGCTCTGCCCTGTGCTCTGTAGCTGCCTTGGGCTCTCAGCTTTGTCTCCTCAGCCCAGGGAGTCTGCTGGGCTTTTTCTTGGTTTCCCCTTCTCTTTGTTATGCCTGGAAACTCTTAAGGCAGAAACCTGGAGCAACTGTAATACCTTGTTTATATCCTGTCTCTTAGGGATTCACTATCTTTTGTTGCCTGATGTCCAGTGTCTTGAAAACTGTGTTTCATTTATTTCCTTTATTTCTTTTTTTCCCCTTTTCAGATGGAAAGGCACATCTAGTCCCCATTATTCCATTTTGACTTGAAGCAGAACTTCCTCCTCACTCACCCACCCTCACTTTTCTTGTGATTAAAAATTTTTTTCTTGCTGTATGGAAGATTAAAATTTAGATGTAGTTATATTTGTTCATATGCAGTATAGTGTAGAGGTTAAGATTATATGTCAGCCTGGCTTTAATCCTCACTCAACCACTTAACAGTTGTGTGATCTTGGGCATATTACTTATTTTCTTTATCCCCTTGTTTCTGTTTTGATCAAATGGTACTAATACTACCTACCTCATACGTTGTTAAGAGGATGAAATTAAGATAATTCATGTAAAGTATACAGGGTAGGGCAAAAGTAGGCTTACAGTTGTTTGTATATAAAATAATACAATAATTAACAAGTAATAATACAAGAGTAAACTTTGTGTTTCACATACAACTGTAAACTTACTTTTGCCAAATCCTGTATATAACAGTCCCAGGCACCTACTAAGCACTTAATAAGTGTAGCTTATTACCATTATTATTTAAATGATTCTGCTATTTGTATATAATTACTGAAGTATTTTTACATGCTTCAGTATTTATTGGGCTAACCATTAGTCTTCTTTGTTCAAGTATTCTTTCTTATTTCTCTTACATTCATTTTCTAGATCTTTGCTAGTCACAATGTGGTTCTTAGTCTAGTAGCATCGGCATCACTGGGAGCTTGTTAGAAATGCAGTCTCAGGCCCCACCTGAGATTTAACTGCATTAGAATCTACATCATAACACGACCCCTAGGTGATTCCTATCTACATCAGTGTTTGAGAAGCTCTGGCACAGATGAACAGTAGAATAATTTTGTCTGTCTCTTCCTACAGATAAATCCTGGTGAGATTTTGATTAGAATAAAAATTATTTTAAATAGTGTTCTTGTGAAAATTGATAGCTTTCAATATTTTATCTTCCAATGCAGGGACATAATGTGTCTCTCTCCATTTAAGTCCACCCCACCCACCTTCAGTTTTCTTTAAATAAGCCTCATAAATTTATTGGCATGTTTGGGAGAGGGATAGAGAGATAGAAACATCAATGAGAGAGAACATTGATTGGCCGCCTCCTGCATGCCCCCCACTGGTGATCAGGCCCACAACCTGGGCATGTGCCCTGACCGGGAATCGAACCAGCGACTTCTTAGTGCATGGGTCGATGCTCAACCACTGAGCCATACCGGCTGGACCCATTGTATTTCATTTTTAAAAAATAGGAAATCATTTACAAATGCAAGAAACAGTGATAGCAAAAATGTATGTCACACATATCCACCATCAGAATGAACAAATGTTAGCATTTAGTCATATTTTTTAGCTCTTTTTTTTTTATTAATTAAAAGAAATAAAACTTTAAAGATAAAGTTGAAATTTCCTCCGTTTTCCTTTCTGATCCTATTCCCCTTGCTCCCCAGAGGTAACTACTATTTTATATTTAGGGTGAATACTCCCAACCATGTTATTATACTTTTACTACATATACGAGTATCTATGAACAATATGCAGTATTGTTTTGTGTGTTTGTAATTTATATAAATGATATTGTATATTATTCTTCAACTTAATTTATTGGTCAATGTATTTTGAGACCTAGCTTGATAATTTCATGACTTAGATCTCTAATTCATTTATTTAGTTGTGAACTTACTCTTCATGACATATTTTATGTTTTTAGAGGTGAAAATATTGATAAAACTTGACAAATTTTATTTGCCTTAGAAATGATTTTTGGAAAGTTCGGGGTTTGCGATCAGGGTTTGTGCACGTACGTGTTTGTTTTATTTGTGATAAAGTGTGGTATGGTAAATCAGAATCTCATTCTCATGGCAATTCAGGAATGCCTCATGGATTTTGGCAATTTTGACTCTGCTTTTGAGAATTGCTTAAGGTAAAAACCTACTTCTTCTAACATCTAAAAATATTTGTATCATTTAAGCCCTGGTCTTATTATTTTCAATATATTTATTTGCAACTTTTAATAAATTTAATTTACACCTTTTTTTTATTTCAGAGTTTTCTTTCTTTGATCCTAATGATACATCATGTCAGGAAATTCTCTTTGATCCCAAAACTTCTGTATCAGAATTATTTGCCATTTTAAGACAGTGGGTTCCTCAGGTCCAGCAAAACATCGACATTATTGGCAATGAGGTAAGGAATGATTACATTTTAAGTTTTGCGTTGTTAGGATTGTTAATCACATAGACCCGCCCCCCCTCCCCCCAATCTAAGTGGAAAGCTGGTGACGAAGGGGAGACCTTTTAAAGAGCCTGATGCTGCTGCTTTGTATTTCCAGGTTTTTCATGGAGCAGTGACTTAGTACTATAACTTCTTTCCATTATTCTCCCATGCTCCTTACTTTCTTACACCTGGAATTCTGACATCATGGGAGCAGGCATTTTTCACGTTTTCTTTCATGGGGGTATTTGATTATCATCATGTTTCATCTATACTTTTGGGTAGTTTGTTAAAGATCTAGGCTTAAACATAATTAAACAATATTTTTTGAAGGCAGAATGAAAGAATAACTGGGTTCCTTGACCCAGCATATTCTCATATTGTAGGAAGAGAAAGCTTGTACTTGTTTCAAATACCATTATACCCATTAGAAAGAACATTTTACTTACTCTTTGAGAGGTTAAGAAACGTATTTGGAATGCTAGACTACCTTGTAATACTCTTTCAAAATTTCCTTCAGTCTGTTGACAAGTTCAGTTTCCATTATTGCTGGGCGCAGATGAAAAACCTGTCCATACCTTTTGCTGAGGACTGATCCAGATGAGATGGACGCCAGTGGTTGCCCCGCACTGGTTTGAAATCAGTTGACTGCAGTAGTCATGTTGTAATCATCTATCTCTTCCTTGGCCTCCTCAGATTCTTAAGAGAGGTTGCAATGTGAATGACAGGGATGGATTGACAGATATGACTCTTTTACATTATACTTGCAAGTCCGGAGCTCATGGTATTGGTAAGTATGTGGCAAATCTGTGAATTGCTTAGAACATCTGTATTGGTGCGTGTATAAGCTTGTCTGTGCCAACCGTGGTCCCTGGGAGAGCACCTAGCTCTGATGATAATATTCCCCGAACAGGTGAGGATTCAGTTAGGTTCTTCCAGAAACCTTGTTCCCTTTTCTTCCTTATCTCAAGGTGGTCTTAACAGCCTCCAGGCACATCCCAGCCTTTCTGGACACAAGCTCAGTTTTCCAGGCAACCCAATCCCTACAGACCCCAGCCTTCAGGCCTGTCTAAGGTCTGTTCCTGCCCACATAACATGTGTTCATATTTTCCAAAATGAGCCTTCTCCTTTGCTTTACCATCGTACAAACCTGCCTCTGTTATGTAACTGTTGTGACCATCTCTCTATGTTTTAATTGTCTGATATAGTGCTTCTTAAACTATTAATGATGAAGGACTCTTTTTTTTTTTTTTTACAATCTGTCATGGACTGATACTTTTATAAAATGAAGTTATAATAGAAAAATGACCCTGGCTGGGTAACTTCAGTTGGTTAGAGCATTGTCCTGCTACGCCAAGGTTGAGGGTTTGATCCCCAGTCAGGGCACATACCAGAGGCAACCAATGAATGCATAAATAAGTGGAACAATAAATCGATGTCTCTGCTTTCTCTCTTGTGCTGTCTTTCTCTCTCTTTCCCTCTCTAACAAATCAAGAAATAAAAAAAGAAAAGTGAAATAAAGACATAAAATACAAGCCCACATATTTTTCAAAAGGCATAAAATGACATTTCACTTAATATATTCATAAGAAATGGTTACATAGGAAAAAAGGAAAGGGTTATAAAAAGCACAAACAAATTATAGTTTGGGACTGACAGTGGGCCCACACTCGGAGTCCCACTGGTCCAGTGCATCGGTTTTTACTGGCTTTGTAGTATTCTATTCTATGGATGCCTCCTAATTTATTTAACCAGTTTCTCATTATCGTACTTTTAGGTTGCTTCAGAATTTTATTCAATAATAAAAAGTGCTGTGATGAACGGCACTGTGTTTATCCATATCCCCGAGTATGTTTCTTTTCTTAGACTAAATTCCTTGCAAGTGAAATTTTTGAGTATAAGTGTATATTCAGCATATACTGTTTGCTTTGGCTTTTTAAATGAGGTAGTGGCTAGCCATCCATTGGAACTTAAATTTGTACTGAAGAAAAATAATTTAGAAAAACCTTCCTTAGGTGATGTTGATACAGCTGTAAAATTTGCAACTCAACTTATTGATCTGGGAGCAGACGTTAGTTTGCGGAGTCGCTGGACAAATATGAATGCTTTGCATTATGCTGCTTATTTTGATGTTCCTGAACTCGTAAGAGTGATTTTGAAGACATCTAAACCAAAAGGCAAGTACTATAAGATCGCCGTTAGATGTTACTAATTGAACATTTTATTAGTGGCATAAAAATGATGATTCAAAGAGATTTTTTCCCTTCTAATCCGTCTTGTACTACATGACCTTTCATCTCATTTAAAAAAATAGTTTTTCTGTTTTGAAGATTAATTGCTTTCCTTTCATGAAAAGGCTTAGTACAAAGAGATACAAAATAAAAAGTGTTCTCTGGGTTTTTATATCTCTGCAAAATTTCCAGTGTGATACGGATTTTATAAAGTGTAATTGAATCTTTGTGCTAAAGAATTCTTTTGTCTTACTTGAGTAGCCAGAAATAGAGTAATAAAACCTTCAGAGCAAAGCACTGAAATCATAAAGAGTATTTATTTTAGGTGTATTCAGTTCTGAAATTCTGTGATTCTGTGAAAGGACACATTTTTTTTGTGTGTGTCTTCCTGTCTTGAGGTTGACATCCTAAACTTGATCATCAGACTGTCTAAATTATAGTCCTAGTATTTTGACCCTTCCTCTGGTCCTCTTAGGGGGTCAGTTTTCTTTTGAGGAAAATACGGAAGCACGTGCAGTAGTATTAACTTTAAGTTAAAGGTAGTATATAGCGTTGTCCCCAGTTTTAGACTTGTTTTAGAGATTCAATAGATAAGTTTCCCAGCGTGTTTGTTTCTAACCTGCTTTGTATAAATGTCCATTTTCTCTTTAACTTTTACCTTTTCGCGTTTTGAGTAATGTTAGGAGGAAAGCCTCTCGTGATAGCACAGTGTCTTTAATGACTCAGGAGAGTTCGTGTTGAGCACACTGTGGTGGTTTTTAGTTGTAGGTAAGGCCTGTGGTGTGGTCTGATTAGATTAAGGTAGGATGAGCAGAACCAGAGGTATATTAAACCCTTGTAACAGCAAAAATTCAATATTGAAAACAGTATGGAGTTTCCTCAAAAAATTAAAAATTGAACTGCTGTTTCATCCAGTGATCCCACTGCTAGGAATATATCCTAAGAAACCTGAAACACCAATCAGAAAGAATACATGCACCCCAGTGTTCATAGCAGTGCTATTTATAATAGCTGAGATCTGGAAACAGCCCAAGAGCCAGCCCATCTGCAGACGAGTGAATAAAAAAGCTGTGATACATTTGCACAATGGAATACTATGCAGCTGTAAAAAAGAAGGATCTCTTATCTTTTTGGATAGCATAGAGGGACCTGGAGAGTATTACGCTAAGTGAAATAAGCCAGTCAGAAAAAGACAAGTATCACATGATCTCACTTATATGTGGAATCTGACGAACAAACTAGGCCCAGAGGCATGGGAGCAGGGCACAGAATGATGGATCTCAGGGGGAAGGCGGGGGGTGGGAAGAGATTAACAAAAGAACTTATATGCATATATGCATAGCCCGTGGACACAGATGATAGTGTGGTGAAGGCCTGGGGTGGGCCTGGAACTGGGTGGAGGGGGGCAATGGGGGAAAAATGGGGGATATATGTAATACTCTCAACAATAAAGATAAACAGACAAACAAAACAAACATTTAAAATGGGATTCCCAAACCTGGAGGATTTCCTGTGTTGAAGTATAGCAGCATGATGATTTATGGAAAGTTAATAAAGTGTCCTTAGAATTGCAAGATTTCTTTTCTTATTATGAAGTCCAAATTCATTTGTTTAATAAAGTATTATGAATGAGTACAATATGTAGGCATTTATATTTTTAATTAGTCTTTAACTTCTCCCTGGTGTGAAAATTCTGCAGTTTTACCTACTAATTTTATTTGTTTATTTATTTACTTATTTATTTATTTTGGTGAAGGGTCGGATAGTAGATATTTGAGGCTTTTTATGGTCTCTGCTGCAACTACCTGATTCTGCAGTTGTGGCATAAAGTAGCCATAGAGAATATGTACATGAACGCGTATGGCTGTGTTCCAATAAAACTTTATTTACAAAATCAGATGGTGAGTTTGATTTGGCCGGGGGGCCACTGTTTTCTGGGCCTGACTGAAACCCTGCTGCCTCATTGTAGTTGTCATGGCAAACAGAGGAGAAGTTTAATGAGAGATCGTGTTAAGATAGTTGTCTCTACAAACATGAATTGTTGCCACTAATTGCTTTCAAATATAGTTTAGTTTATGATAGTTGGAAAACCGATGATGACATCAATCCATTTTATTATGCTAAGAAAATAATTGGTTAACCAGATTGTGATAGGGAAATTTCACTCCATTGTGAAATGTTGCTTCTAGTGAGTGGGTCGATGTCAGTCTCAGAAGTTGGCTAATAAAGCTCCTCCCTCCAGCTGTCCCCACAAAACCCTCAGCCTGTCTCCTTTTACACTATAATAGCTAAATTTAAGATCGTAGTTTATATACGTGTGATGTTTGATTGCAGATGTGGACGCCACGTGCAGTGACTTCAATTTCGGGACCGCTCTGCACATTGCCGCTTATAACCTGTGCGCGGGCACTGTGAGATGCTTGCTGGAGCTCGGAGCGAACCCCGCGTTCAGGGTAAGGGGTTCAAGTAAACGAATTAAAGCATCCAACGTTATCTCCCAGTAAAGAATTGAATCTAGATGCTGCTTTTGAACTCTGTGTAAGCAAATAATCTGTATTTTTGTGTGTCCCATATAAAGGGTAATGATGATAAACTTCATTTCAGATAAATGTAAGGCATAGCAGTGAATTTCAGTCCCCTTATATTGATAAGCTCAACAAAACGTACTTTTATTCAGCAAAGTAAAATGCTCCTTAAAGTGTCGTCATCTTTGAGTTTAAGGATCTTTCATTTAGGCTTTTGATATATTTATAAAAGTTGACTGTCAAATACAAATGCATACATTAAAGTCATATTTTTGTATTAAATCATATTTTAAGTTCTTTTGGAAAGAAATTTTAATTCCGGACTATTTAAAAAAAATGCACATCTAAAAATGGAATGAACTTTTAAAGATCAAATGAAAGGAAAAAATGTATTTTTTCATGGTCATGTTACTGATTTACAGAGTTACTACATAGGATTGAATTTCATAATCTTTAAATCCTTTGGTATTTCATTGTCTCTACAAAAGTGACTCCCGGTGTTCTTTTCCCTGATGTTAATGACAGTGACTTGATCAGGCAGGGATTCTTAACTGGGTCTGTGCCTGCCCTTGAGGGGGCAGGGGTGGGAAAGGTTTGAGAAAGCCTCTTCTTTTCCTGTCCTCCCTGGTTTCCTTTTCCCTCCTTCTCCCTACTTCTTTGCCACTTTTCTTTCTGTTTAACCTCCATCAATTAGTGAATTAACTCCTCCCTCCCTCCCTCCCTCCCTCCCTCCCTCCCTCCTTTCCCTCTTGTTTATTGGGCACTGGGAGAAAACAACAATAAAGAAGGTAAAGTCTTTGTCTTCAAAGAGAATACAGCCTAGAGGTGAGGATGGACGAGTGAACAGTCCTTTTGGCTGTAGGGTGTTGAGTGGTAGAGGGACAGGTAAGGTGTGCACTGAGTGCCACACGGGGCGGGTGTCTGTCCAAGGCTTCCTGGCCAAGGCGACATTGTGTGCTCAAACATAGTCCAGAATTAAGCAAGTGCACATAGGAGGGAGGTAAGAAAAGCTTTTTAGGCAGAGACAGTAGCTGAGCAAAGGCTAGGACATGACAATTCAGTTTGGCTGGAATGTGAGGGGATCCGTGTTTGCTTTTGCTAGTACAACTGTTGACAAACCCCACTAGTGGAGAGAATATTTTGGATTTAGTAAGATACAGTTGTTGGCAGTGGCGAGAACAGCCCCAGGTGTTAGACCGGTGGGGTCAGACTGGACCTGGGTTCAGCAACCTTGGTACTTGAGTTCTGGCTAGGAAAGAATTCAGAGGAAAGCCTCAAACTATAAGAGAAAGTTGATTTAGAAAGTCACGGAGGTAGAAGAATGGCAGAAGAAATAGGCTCAGGAAACAAGTGATAGAGGCAAAAGAAGGGTGCTTGGAGCTTAAGAGAGAGAAGGGTAATGGTGATGCACTGGTGGAGGGGAGGAGAGGACAAGGGAAAGGGCGCAGGCATGCTCCTGGAGGTCAGAGGTCGCACTGGGTCCTCCATCAGTCTAAGGGCTTTTAAGGGTGGAGGTTTTAGGGGAGGTCCTAGGGAAGGATCTCAATAGAATATTCATCAGCTTTTTAGGTGTGTCCTTTCAGGGTCATGGTCTCCACTGACTGGCCAGTGCCCCGGGAGGTGGGGAGGCTGTGATAGTCAGTGCAGCTGGTCCTGGTGTCAGCCATGGCATCACTTTTTCTGGTTTTGCTTCTTTTCTGGCCCTGGAGCTGAAACACAGCTGAGGCCTAGATGTATTTGATGCATGTCAGAACCTCATTGTTGGGGTGGTGGTGGTGGTGATGGCTTAATGCTTAAGGGCTGTTCTCCAGCCCCCTTGTTCATCCCCTTCCGAGGGGATCTAACCTGCAAGACTAGCAACATGCTAGGGGTGGGAAGGTCAGGGGAGGGTCTGAACAGCATGACCAGCGATATGAAAGGTCAGGGGTATGCTAGGGGAGGAAAGGTCAGCCTGGGGGCAAAGTCCTTGTTTTTCCAGTTTTTCCAATTGCTAGGCACCTGGGCTTTCCGCCCAGGTGGGTCAGCAGTAGCCCTTGGATCGTGCTCTGATAACCACTGCTTTAGAAAAAATAAATGGAATTCTGGAATTGATCATGAACAAGCCTTCTTATGTTACTATGACAATCATTGTTATTTGTTTTAGTATTTTTCTTAACAGAAGTTTTAGTTGCTAACTTTTATAGGAATTAGCCTAAGTGTGTGACTTAAGAAAGGTGAGGACTTAACAAAAATATGAAGTAAAATGTTTGTTGTAAATATAGCTTACAACTTATCAGTACAGGTGTTTATTTTTTAAATTTTCCATCTATTTTTTTTCTTTTTATTAAATTTATTGGGGTGACATGGATTAATAAGATTATATGGGTTTCAAGTGTACGTTTCTATGATACATGATCACCACATTGCATTGTGTGCCCACCACCCAAAGTCGTCTTCTTTTGTCATCATATAATTTATCCCTTTTACCCTTTACTAATCCCCCCACCCCCCTTCCCTTTGGTAACCACCATACTGTTGTCTGTGTCTATGAGTTTTTGTTTGTTTTCCTTATTTGTTCATTTGTTACTTTCAGTTTTATATCTCACATATGAGTGAAATCATGTGGTATTAACTTTATTTTTATTTAGTACATTAATATCATATATATATGAATATATATATATATATATATATATATATATATATATATATAATATTATGTTTTTTCTTTGAAATCTGGGATTAAAATAGCCCATCACCATCCCAGAAATGTGATAACCTGTCTTCCTACCATATTTTTGTTACTGGACAGGGGACTGGCCTGGAGCGTGTCTGCCTTGGGCCCACAGGTAGTGTGTGGGTTCTTGACTTCATGTAGGAAAGATTTCACAGGACGAGTCCAGGTGATTTTTAGAGTACGTTTATTAAAGCTGGGGAACAGTGAAACAAGGAAGGGCTTAAGGTAGAAGAAGCAACAGGAGAGAGAAAGTCAGAGAAAAGGGAGCCTTGGAGACAGGTTCAGGGGTTAGCCTGGGATGAGCTGCCGCTGCCCAGTGCTCCCCTGGTTGCAAGTCTCATGAGGACCCTTAGAGAAAGAGAACAGAGATACAGGCATGGGCTTGCTCTAGTGAGAGCTCGATGTGGGTCCTTTGTCTTGAGTCTTTTTATCTTTCTTTGGCCAGTGTGAATCCAGGGGAGGTCTGGGTGGGGGGGTGGTTCTTAACAAGAATATTCATTAGCTTTCCAGGTGGGTCCTTCAATATGTTGATTTCATCAAAATGTGTGTATAGGGAGTTCAGGGTTATTTTCTGGTTGGTTTTAGTTTTAAAGAATGTCATCAAAGAGGGACTGGGGCCAAGGCTGGTCTGCCCTGGGATGGTTGGGAATACGTAAACCATTTGCTCCTAAGTGTCCTTGGTTAGGGAAGATAGAACCTTGTGATTCACTAACTGGCTGTAAATTACTCAGATTGTTTGGCCTTTTAGAATTATTTTGTCTCAGTTTCCCTTATGCCACTTGTCGAGGAATTTCCCTAGCTTCTTACTCTCCTGCCACATTTTTGCTCAGGACCAAATGGACTCCAATTTTAAACAGAAATTGCACTTGTAAACCTATCTTCACCATATGGATCATTTGAAGATAATTATCAGTGGAGAAGAAAAGGAGAAAACATGTCTCAGCAAAAGAATCTTGATTCATCATATTAAAAGGAGATTTCAATCTGGAATCTTTTTCATAAATTCTAAGTTTTTTGGTTTGGGAACACAGAAGAAAGCTCTCGTTGGAGGGAAGCATAGCCTGGAGGAGCTGGTGGGGCCTCGGCACGGATTATAAGGTGTTCTCTGCCATGTAGGTGACTTTGAGCACATCAGTCCTCTCTCCTGACCCAGTTTTCCTCATTCGCAAACCAGAAATGTTAGTAATATTGTACTTGTGTAGTTGGTGACTGTCTCTCCCACTGCAAATTCTCCTACAATAAATCCTTAACGCGCAAGGATTGTTAGCCGTTTTATTCACAGACGTTTTCTCGTGTGAGAGCCACGTGAGAAAATTAGTATGGTAGGGTTTTCATTTGATAAACACCACGCAGATGCTAGTGGGCTGGCAGCTGACCCGGTTCCTCCTGTTGCAGGATAAGGCCCGGGACGCAGTCTCTCCTTCACAGTGAGACCAGAGCTGTTCTCTTGATTCAGAGCCCAAATTTGAAAAGTGTGGAAACCACATGTAGCTCCTATTCCTGAAATCTGAGTCACCCCATGAGTGGGCAGGAGGGGCTGAGGTTGGATAGCTGAGGTGGCAGCTGTGGGCTAGTGGAGAGAGTCCCAGATCTGGGGTTGGGAAGCTGGTCAGTGCTGTGACTTCTGTCCCCAGACTTGCCTTGTCCAAACCTGTGCAGCCAGGCATGCCGTGACTCATGGCCTCAGCGCTTGCTGTCCCGAGCCTGGGATGCTTTTCCTACCAGCCAACCTGCATGCTACCCGCTTATCGCCTGGGGCCTCTGCGTCAGTGTTTCTCAGCAGTGAGGACTTCCCTGAGCACTCCGCACAGATAGCCACCTCTGTCCCTGTGTCCTCTGTTCCCCTCCCGAGCTGCCCCTTTTACCATGGACACACCCGTGTCTCCTTGTTTGACTGTTGAGAGTCTGTCTCTCCAACCAGAATGCGGTCTTCGCGGGCAGGCTTTCTGTTTTCTCCCTGTGGCATCTTTAGTTCCCGGAATGGTGTCTGGCAGACAGTAGATGTTAAATATTTAAAGATAATAATTTTATATGACTGTGTAGAGCTCCAAGTAGGTGCGAAGTGAAACTTTTCTCCGTACTTGCAGAATGACAAAGGAGAGATGCCTGTCGATGTGGTCCCAGACCCGGTGGAAATGCCCTTGGAGATGGCCGACGCGGCGGCCACGGCCAAAGAAATCAGGCAGATGCTGCTGGACGCGGTGCCCCTGCCGTGCGAGGTCGCCAGGCCCCTGCTTCCAGGCTCCGGCCGTGCTGCAGGCAAGGCGGTGCTGACGTCAGCTGGCCTGAAGTTGGGGGACCGCGTTGTCATCGCAGGGCAGAAGGTACAGTAAGTAACCGCCGTGTCTGAAGCTGCGTCCAAGGTCACTTTGTCCGTGGTCTGCGTGCCAAGGGTGCATTCAGTTCGGTCAGTGTTGAGTGTTTGAAAAAAGTTCAATATGTGGGTAGGAAGATACTGAATGGAAAATGTGGAGCCGAGACCACGTTGACCGTGAAGTATGACTTAAGAATACAGACTATTTGAGCTTGATAATGAAGACATCTTTAGTCGAGCTGTTGAGTGAATTGAGGGGCATGATGGAGCCTGGGGTTCTTCCTGGCAGCCCCCCGCCCTCCCTAGTGTGTCCCTCCCACAACCACTTCACAGACGGGGAGCACAGGGGACCTCGCCATTCATGGCGTCTGGCTTTGAGGTCCCACAGATAGCGAAATCTTAGATACAATTTTAACCTGATGATAAAAGTGTAATGGGAAAAGAGGACACCCCCCCACCCCACTGAAGACCCTCCAAAGCCTCAGTTGCCTTATGGCATTCACTTGTCACCATTCCCTTTTTCTTAATACCTCATACGGAACATTTTGTTTTGTTTTTTTAGAATTTTGGGGTTATGGAGAATGGAACAGGGAATTCCTGCTTCGATGTTGAATTTTCTATTGTAGTTACATCTAAACATTTGGGTAGGCTTGTGGGGAGGGGGACACACGTCTCTCAGAATACACGGAATTCGGAAGTTTGATTTACTGGGAAAATTGCTTCGAAAAGGATGGTGCACTAGAAAGATCCCGTTATGCTGAGCATGGCACTTGCTGACTTCCCGAAGAAGAAACTCACAGGCCTTTGGTTGGTTTCCAGCGCCCCGCCTGGACCTGGGGGCATCAGGGACTCGTGAGCGCAGAGCACTGCGTGAACTTAGGCTTAATATCCAGCTTCTTTGGTATTCCTGTCCTGTGTCTGAGAAGGCACTTTTACAAGAGTTACTCTGTTGTTTTGTCGTACTTTCTATTTTGGATAATTTAAAGCTACGTAGAAGGAGAAGCAGATGTCAGACGTGCATATACCAGTCGGCTGGCTTTAACTGGACCACCTCGCTTCCAGTCCTGTTATATTTTTATTTTCTTTCTGTCTGTCGCTTGGCTTTTCATTCTTTGAGGAGTGCCTTTCAAAGAGCAGAAATGTTAAATTTCGATGAAGCCCATTTTATCAACTTTTTCTTTTATGGATTGTGTGTTCAGTATATCTAAGAAATTACTATGTTTTCTCCTAGGAGTTTATAATTTCAGGTTTTACATTTAGTTTTATATTTAATTTTGAGTTAATTGTATAAAGTGCTAAGTGTGGATAGAGGTCCCTCCCCCCCTTTCTTTCCTTCTCCCCCTAACCTCTCTTTCTCTTTTTCCTTCCATCCATCCACCCATTTGTTCCAGCACCATTTTTTGAAAAGACTATTCTTTCTCTCTTGAATTGCCTTTGCTCCTGTGTCAATTGACCGTGTATGTGTGGGTGTATTTCTGGATTCTGTTTTGCTCCATTGATCTAATGGTTATCCTTTCTTCGATACTACTTGTCATGATTGCTGGAGCTTTACAGTAATTCTTGCTATTAGATATTTTTAGGCCTCAGTCTTTTCTTTTCTTTTTTCTTTTTCCTTTAGTTCCTTTGCCTTTCAATGGACAAAGCTTATAGAGTTTTATAAAAAATTCTGCTGGGACTTTGAATGGAGTTGTGTTAAAAACATAGGTCAGGTTGAGGAGAATTGACATCTTAAAAATGTCAAGTCTTTCTATCAGAAATATACTATATTTCTTTATTTAATAGGCTTTTGGTTTATTTCATCAGTGTGTAGTTTTCAGCATGTAGATATTGCACATACTTTGTTAGATTTATACCTAATCTCTTCGTGATCTTTGGTGCTATTGTAAACAGTGGGGTTTTGAAATTTTATTTTCCAATTGGTCATTGCTAGCATATATGAAAATACAATTTATTTTTGTATATTGACCATGCATCCTGTAACCTTGCTAAATGTATTAGTTCTATTGGCCCATTTTTCTTGTGCGTTCTTTGAGATAGCCTATGTAGACGGTCATGCTGTCTTTGAATAGGGACAGTTTTACTTCTTTTCAATCTCCGTGCCTTTTATATTTCTCACCTGTTTCATTGCCTAGAACGTAGAGGGGAAAGCAGTCAGTCTTTCATTATTAACTATGAAACTGTTAGCTATAGATTTTGTATAGATATCTTTTATTAATTGAGGAAGTTGTCATCTATTCCTAGTTTGTTAAGAGTTTTTTTTTTTTTTTAATATTATCATGAAACGATGTTGAAATTTGCTACAGGCATTTTTTTTGTGTGTGTGTGCATATGTCAAGAGGACAAGGTTCCCTTCACCCTTCAGTCGGTCTGTGGACGTGATGTGGAACGCCTTTCATTCTCATGATAAACCTCACTTAGTCATGACGGGTTATTCTTTCTGCATATTGCTGGCTTTAATTTGCTGGTGTTCTGTTGAAGATTCTTGCATCTGTGTTCATGAGGGATATTGGTTTATAGTTTTCTTGTAATGTTTTGGCTGCTTTTGGTATCAAGGTAATGCTGGCTTCATAAACTGAGTTGGGAACTGGTTCCTCTATTTTTATATTCTAGAAGAGTTTATATAGAACCGATATTATTTTTCCTTAAATTCTTTGGTAGAATGCACCAGTAAGTCCTCTTGGGTCGGGAATTTATTTTTGAAGATTTTAAACTACAAATTCAATAGAGGTGTGAGCTTTGACAGTTTGTATTTTTTTTTTAAGTGTTAATCTTGCTTCCATTCTTTTAAAAAAAAAAAATATATATATATATATATATTTAATTGATTTTTTTAGAGAGAGAGATAGAAATATCGATGTGAGAGAGATACATGATTGGCTGCCTCCTGCACGCCCCCACTGGGGATCGAGCCCACAACCCAGGCATGTGCCCTGCCTGGGAATTGAACAGGCACCTCTCAGTCCATGGGGCAACGCTCAATCCACTGAGCCACACCGGCAGGTGACAGTTTGTATCTTTTAAGGAACTAGAACATTTCATCTCATTTGTCAAATTTATAGGCATAGAATTATTCACAGTATTTTCTTACTATTCTGTAAATGACGGAGGGAGTGTAATAATGTTCCTCTTTCACGAGATGTTTGTAATTTGTGTCTTCTTTTTGTCCCTCTTTGGTCTCACTGAAAGTTTATTAATCTTATTTGTTCTTCCAAAGAGCCAGCTTTGGTTTCATTGATTTTTCTATGTTGTTTCTGTTCTTAATTACTTAACTGTATTATTTTCTTCCTTTTGCTTGCTTTAGATCTTCTCTTTCTAGTTTCTTAAAGTGGAAGTTTATATCATTGATTTGAGACCCTTCCTAATGCAAGCATTTTAATACTATAAGTCCTCTCTTAGCTCTGCTTTTGCTGCATCCCATTTGTTTTGAAATGTTGTGTTATCATTTTCATTTAATTCAAAATGTTTTCTGATTTCCCCTTTCACCATGGGTAATTTAGAAGTATATTGTTTAATTTCCAAATATTTGAAGATTTTGCATATATTTTTCTGTTAGTAATTTCTGGTTTCATTCCATATGGTCTAAGAACATATTTTGTATGATTTCTAGCCTTTTCATTTGTATCCTACATGTCAGTTACATCAAGTTTGCTTAGTTGTTTTTTACATTCTCACTGATATCCTGCCTACGTGGCCTGTTGATTACCGAGAGGTGTGTTGTAGGCCCCCCCCTGTAACTGTGGGTTTGTCTGTTCCTCTTTTCAGTTCTATCAGTTTTTACTTAGTATGTTTTGAAGCTGAGTTGTTAGGTGCATACAGATTTAGGACGCATGTCTTCTTGGTGAAGTGACTCATTTATCATTATTTAATGTCCCTTTTTATCCCTGGTAATTTCCTTGTTCTGAAGTCTACTTTGAGAGAATGATTTAAAAAAATACTTCTATCGTAAAGTTGCAAGAGTAGGACACTTAGAATTACTAGTAATACTCAAGAGTTGCTCTAATTTTTATTTTCTGTAGGTTGGAACATTAAGATTTTGTGGAACAACTGAATTTGCAAGTGGGCAGTGGGCTGGCATTGAGTTGGATGAACCAGAAGGAAAGAACAATGGAAGTGTCGGGAAGGTCCAGTACTTTAAATGTGCCCCCAAATATGGTAAGGACGAACCTATCTCACTTAATGGTAATTAAGTTCAGATAATCAGATTTCTTACTGCTTTATTATTTTAAAATAAAACTCTCCCTGGGTTACTTGTGTAACAAATGAATGGGCTGCTGTTTTCTTGCTGTGAGAGTACGGCGACTGGAGATGGTGTCTCACAGGAAGGACACCCAGCTCTTCAGACTTCCCTGACACCCTTCTTGTGGTTGTATCGTGACCGAGTGAAGGACTTCATGTTCAAGGAAATACAGAACCCTGGAGGTTGAAAACTTGACACATTGGAAAAGCCAGCGATTACTTTGTTCCAATGATCTGTTCCTTCTGGCACATATTAGATTTTTTAAATTGTAGAAATTTAGTCATTTTTAATACTTTTTTTGGTAGAGTAGTTTGAGGTTCACAGGAAAATTGAGAGGAAGGTCCAGCGATTTGCTGCATACCCGCTGCACCCCCAGACACACGGCCTTGCCTGTCGTCAGCGTCCCCTCACAGAGGGCACAGTTTTTGTAGTTGATGAGCCCACATTGACATCCCACTCACTAAGTCTGGAGCATCCCTCAGGGCTCACCTTTGTGTTGTGCCTTCTGTGGGTTTGGACAAATGTATAGTGACTGACGTGTATCCACCGGTATAGTACGCTACAGGGCATTTTCCTTGCCCTAAAAAAGCCCTCTGTGCTTGGCCTCGTCATCCCTCCCCTCTCAATCCTTGGCAACAGCGGGTCTTTTTACTCTTTAAATAGTTTTGCCTTTTCCAGAAGGTCACGTCATTGAAATCATAAAGTATGTATGAAGCGTTTGCACTTTGGCTTCTTTCACTTAGTAAAATGCAATTACATTTTCTCCATGTCGTCTCATGGCTTGATAGATCATATCTTTTTTTTTCATTCTCACCTGAGGACTTTGTTTTTACTGATTTGAGAGGGAGAGAGAAGGAGAGAGAGAGAGAGCAAGAGAAATATTGATGTGTGAGAGAAATATCCATCAGTTGCCTCAACCCAGGATTGAACCTGCAACCTGAGTATGTGCCCTGCCCCCAACTGAAACCTGAGACCCTTGGGGCCCAGGATGATGCTCCATCCAGCTGAGCCACGCCGGCCAGGGCAAGAGCTCCTGTCTTCTCACTGCGGAAAAACATTCCGCTGCCTGCATGCACCACAGTTTATCCGTTCACCTGCTGAAGGAGATCTTGGTTGTTTGTAAGTTTTGGCAATCATGAAAATTTTATAATAACTTCTAATATTGGTAACACTGTTTTTATGTCTTTTAATAATTACCAAGGTGAATACACGTGCTTAGTTTAATAAGTCAAATTGTTATGCTAAGGTTTATTAATAACAACAGCTAAACCCTCCCTTGGCTTGCCCTTCCCTGACCCCAAGGCCTGCTGTTTAGAGACAAGAACTTTTCAACTCCGTTAACTGTATCTTCTGATATTAATATTCACATTTGTAAGTCATGTATTTATACGAAGCTTTCTTGATCTTTCCACTTTGACGTCTTTTGACTTTGTACTTCGAAGAGAAAGATTTGGTGCTCGTACTGGTCTCAATTTGTTTCCTTTTTTGTTTTGGTGGAGCACATTCTTCACTATTTTTTTTTAACAAAGGACTCATGGGAGGTAAATTTTTTGAGACCTTTTATTCTAAAACAATGTTCATTTCTGCCCTCACACTTCATGTGACAGTTCGGTAGGATAAGTAACGTTAGGTTGGAATTCATATCCTCTCAGTACTTTGTAGGTGATCCTTTATTGTCTAATGTAGTTTGGCAGACTTTCTCTGTAAAGGGCCAGATTGTAAATATTTTAGGCTTTAATGAGCTATCGTCTGTTGTTGCAACCACTCAGCGCTCCTGCTGCAGTGAATAGCAGCCGAGACAATGTGTAAACGATGGGTGTGGCTGAGCCCAGCACCGCTTTGCAGACACAGGGCAGCAGGACAGGGCGGCAGGACAGGGCGGCAGGACAGGGCTGTCCCGCCTCCTTTCACCAGCCTCGGCCTGGAGCCTCCGGTGCTGCTGCTTGGAACGTCCCTGGTCTGTCTGCTGTTTTTGACCTTTCCTCCTCCCTTTGGGAGCTGCTTTGGATGCGTTTAGTATTTTTTCTCCTTTTGTTCATTTTCTTGTATCTTTAGAGTTTATGCTACTTTTATTCCTTACTAATATTTTAGTGAAATTTGGGGAGAAATTTGAGTTAAACACACAAATTAAACACATATATTTCATTGGAGTTTTGGGAGGAACTGTAGTTAAACAAATGGGCCATGTTTCTCTGAAAATGTATTACCCTTCTGTTTAAAAATAATTCTTCCTGCCTGGCCAGTGTGGCTCAGTGGTTGAGTGTCGAACCATGCACCAAGAGGTCACCGGTTCGATTCCCGGTCAGGGCACGTGCCCAGGTTGTGAGCCCGATCCCCAGTGGGGGGCATGCAGGAGGCGGCCAATCATATATCTCTCTCATATCAATATTTTTATCTCTCTCTCCCTTCCTCTCTTTATAAAATCAATAAAGAAAAAAAATAATTCTTCTGTATGTGTTTATTTTTACTTAAGCCTTACAGTTATGTATGAAGATCTGAAAAAAATCCTATTCGTAGTGTGATTAGTATGAATTACTGAGTAGAAAGGTTAGCCCATGTACCACGCACACTTTGGGTTTTGATGGTATGCGGTCATTGCTTTAAATTTAGTTTTGGTTTTCTCAAACGACCTGGTTAATATAAATAAACAAAAAAACAAAACAAGAAGAATAATAATTATATAGATGAGGTTTTATATGTTATAGAAATCTTTTAAAGCCATAGAATTAAATATTTAATTGTTTTATTAAAACAAATATACTTTGTCACATGGAATTTTTCTAGTAAGACTTTGAAAGAAAAACCACATAATTTTTTTTAGAGTAAAGAATTCATTGAACATTATTGTTATTGATACAACTTTGAAAAATAGTTAATAGTCTGCTCTCATACATATGTTTTAGTTTCCAATTTTCTACAGTCCTTTTTATATCTACATTATAATATTTCACAGATATAATCACAGTGTAATCAAATATATAACTTAAATTTTATTTTCTTGATTTACTTTTCATATTTTTTATATTTCTACATAATCTTTATTGTTTTATTTATGAATGGTGATATTGTAATACATAGGTATAGATAATTCATTCATCCTATTGCCAAAAATTGTTTTTCCTACTTATAAATAATGCAATGATGACATATTCAGGTATATAGTCTTTTCTTCCTATTTGGACTATTTTCTCATGATTAATTTCCAAAATGGGTTATAGTAGTAAACTAGAAATTGTTTTAGCTCTTGAAATCTATTTTCTTATCATATACAAATGTAATCACGTAAACTTTGGGCACACCTCTCAGTATAAGTATTTTCTTATAATTAATGCAATAAAGTGGATTAGGTCAGAATTTTTATCTTTCAGTAACATTGTACAGATCTGTATTCCCATAGTATAAAATAATTTTTCCCCCAACTCTTGGCAACACTGGATATAATCATCCTCAAGGGCTTGTGTGTATTTGGCAAAGAAAAGAATAGAAAGAAAGTCAAGGAAAACAGGCTAGGTGGGAGACAGAAGAGAGAACGCTGGGTAAATCAAAGTGGTAGGAAAGTCAGGGTGAGGTGTTGTAGAATCTGGCGGGGGGGGGGCAGTTCCAAGTTCAGTAGAAAAGTATCACAGTTGACACTGGTTATATTTGTTAGCTATTAATAAAGCACTCATTTTTTGTAGTATTGAGCATTTCTACAATACGATCTTAAAACAAGTTGTTTATAATATTTTACTCATGATGTTATAAACAATGGAAGAGTGTAATATACTTTATTTTCTTTTTAAATATTAGGACTTTATTTTCTTTAAAAAAATGTCTTAGCCAGATCATCTTGGTATTTATAGTCCATATCCACTGTCTTTAATGTCTGTACCTACTTACTGATGCTGGATTTTTTTTTTTGCCTGGATAAACATCTTAAATGCAATTCTGTGCTTCCAGCCACTGCAAGTAGGTGCCCCCTCCCCATGTCTGTGTGTGCCTCCCTCCCCAGCACACACGGTATTGTTTCTGATCGTCAGGAGCCGAGGGCTAGGCATTTAGGGAAGATTATATTTTATACTCAAAGGATTTTTAATCTCCCTCTCTATGTAAGGCACTGTCGTTTGGTACAGTGGCCGAATGCAGAGATGAGTGATATTGAATTTTGTCTTCTAAAGCTATGCAGGCTTGAAGAGAGATAAAACATAGACATAAAAAGCTTTAATGTGGGAAAAAGATAAGTCTGGAAGGAGGTATAGACAAAGTGACACAGGAGAGTAGTTTTTATATCATACAGTGCACTATTTGTCAATAGTTTAGTCAGAAATAATTATACTGGAAAACTGGTACCTTTGCTCATTTCTCTTTTCCCTGCATTTCACTTAACATCCGATTATGTGTCTTGTGTGGGATTCTTAACTTACAGTGTGTGTCATTAGTCTTGGCAACTAGGTTGTAGGTTCTTTGAGGGCACTGCTGTGTCTTACTTCTTGCCTGTCACTACAGGACACCTAATAGGTGCTAAAAAAGAACTAAAGATTTATATTACTAAGTAGCTGTACCGGCCCCTTTCTTTGAAATGCTTTTAATTGCTTAACACCAAAATTCTACATTCTCCCTTAGGCATTTTTGCACCTCTTTCAAAGATAAGTAAAGCAAAAGACCGAAGGAAGAATATGGTCCACTCTCCTTCTACAAAAGCTGTGCCGCTCATCCGGTCCCAGAAGGTTGATGTAGCTCATGTAACGTCGAAGGTCAATACTGGTAGGTTGAACCTGAAGGTTAAATATCTCCCTCAGTGTTTTAATTTTACTTGTGGAATGCCTTATATTTAAGTTATGCCACACCTTTTTTGCTCCCCGTGAAACCCGCAGCTAATAAAACCTGCCTCTTAACGTGTTTTTAGACCTCA
Organism: Tadarida brasiliensis; assembly: GCA_030848825.1. Taxonomy (NCBI): domain Eukaryota; kingdom Metazoa; phylum Chordata; class Mammalia; order Chiroptera; family Molossidae; genus Tadarida; species Tadarida brasiliensis. The sequence goes on along the minus strand of CM061270.1, from coordinate 60,898,332 downwards.
GCTGTAGTTTATGATTTTAATTCCTGGCAAGAGTATTTTATATTTGTTCCTTTTCTTCCTATTATCTCCATGCCTTTATCACCCACCCCCGTCTAACCTCAAAGCTAGATTTTATACCTCTAATAAATCTTTATATAACTAACTTGATGTTTATCACCTGTTCAAGAGTCTTAGTGACTTGTTTTTTAATCAGAAAACACCCCGACCCTTAGAACTGGCGGTCGGAGCCCGTTCTCACTGCTGCTGTAGTCGAACGGTGGGTGGTTATCTCTGTCTCCTGTGCACACTGTTCTCACTCTTCCCCGAACACTGTGTCTCGTGCTAGTTCCCAGGGCAGTCTTTTGACTTCTGCCTTTTGAGTCCAAGCCATTCTTGACCTCCTTTCTCAGATCCTGTTTCTCCATGAAGACTTCCCTGGTGACCCCAGAGCTCTTTCATGGCTTCCTTCCCTGCGTTCGTCCACACTTTTATCCACACCTCCCGACTGCTCTTTGTCATCTCGGGTTTTGTCTTCTGACTCCTTTACTTGGGTAGATCTTTTATTCTCTCAGCGAAATCTGAAACTTGAAATGGACTGTGAGAGTATTTTGTATTTTTGTCCGCACTGTAGCACATAGCACAAAATAGGAGCGCGGTGCGTACATACTTGCTAACTCATTAATACCTGATGCAGAAAAGGGTTCTGCTGTGATGGACGGGTCTTGTCCAGGGATTTGGTTGCCCTTCCTGGGCTCTTCCATTGGGCTATTTATTATCCCCGGGTAACACTGCACCTCCTAACTACTGTAGGTTTAAATAAATGCCTCTGATACCCAGTAGAGGAAAGCCTCCTTCCTGCCTCGAACCATGTCTTACCTGTGTGTGCCCTCATAAATCTCACTTCCTTAAACATTTTAGGATAAGCTGTTCAGTTCCTTTTAAAATATATTCATTGATGTGTTCATGGGTATTGCATTTAAACTTTAAATCAGGGCGGGAGAACTGACAGCCTTAGAATATTCAGTGTTTTAATTATGAGCTTGGGATATCTATTTAGTTAGGTCCTTCAAAAATATTAAGTAAGGGTTTATAACGTTCTCTGTCGATGTTTTGTACCCGTTTTGTTAGCTCTATTCCCAGGTACTTCAGGCTTTTTGAAGCTATTGTAAATGGAACCCTTTAAGCGGAAACCCCACGTTCCCGGCAGGCAGGGAAAGAAAGCTCTCAGGGAAGCCCTGTCTTTCTGGTCTGAGGAGTGGGAAAGGGGTTCCCTACTAGACAGAGAGTGGAGGAAATCCCTTGCTTTCTTTCTGGAGTGCTTTTCCGTCCTTTGGTTCTTTCCTGCCCCCACCCTGGGGAGTCCTTCGTGGTGCGACAGCAGCAGTGGGTGGGCAGGCCTGTGACCCCCAGGGAGAACCCTTGTCTCCAAGCAGAGGAACTGGTCCTGAGAACATGCATGGAATCCCATTAGCTTTTCTTCACTGTTGTCCCTGCTCCAAGGCAGAGTCTGGCTCAGGAGACTGTGGGACAGAGCCGGAATGAAGCCTAGACCCGGTACCAGGATTACCGGGAAGGGGCGCCCCCTGGGAGCAGGAAAGTGTCAGGGAGACCATGGAGGGCCCGGAGCTCAAGAAAGTGACCTCAGGATGTTGGGTGTGAAGTCTTGGGCTCACTCCCAGCTGTGTGTGCATGGATCTGCCCCAGTCCCAGGCGGTGCTGGGCAGCATGGCGCATGAGATGGGTCTCAAAACGACTTTGGCAACCGAACTGACATTGGGACCACAGTCACAGAGGTGGGTTGGAACTTTCAGCCTGAACCTAACGGTCAGCTGTCGGCTAACAAAAACAAAACAAAATTCTTCATAGGATTTAAACAAGACCCAGAGTCCTATAAAATAATATTCATAATCTATAGGATACAATCCAAATTGCTCCAAATATGAATAACCAGGAAAATCTCAACACCTCTCAAGGAAAAAGATGATCAAAAGATGCCAGTCCTGCCCTGGCCAGTTTGGCTCAGCGGTTAGAGTGTTGACCCATGGACCAAAGAGCTGAAGGTTCAATTCCGGTCAAGGGCATGTACCTCGGTTGCGGGTTCGATCCCCAGCCCCAGTCAGGGTTGTGCAGGAGGCAACCAATTGATGGGTCTCTCACATTGATGTTTCTCTCTCTCTCTCTTCCTCCCTCCCTCCCTCTTACTCTATCTAAAAAAATCAACAGAAAAGTATCCTCGGGTAAGGATTAAAAAAAAAAAGTGATGTCAGTCCTGAGGTGATACAGATATTTATCAGATAAAGGTTTAAAGAACATATAATAACCAGTGCTCTAAGAATTAAGGGTGAACACTCCTTAGACAAATGGAAAGAAAGTTTCAGCAGAGAAATGAAGATATAAAAAGAACCAAATGATGCACATGTACACACTTGCACACACACACACGTGCGCACACATGTGCACCCACACGCACACACACCTGAACACATGTAAAATGGGGTACTCGAAGATCAGTGGATTGTATCAATATTAGTATCCTGGTTATGATATTATACTATCGTTTTGTAAAACGCTACCTTCGGGGGAAACCAGGCAAAGTGTACAAGAGATGGCCCTGTATTGTTTTTTATAACTACTTGTGAATCTCCAGTTTATCTCCACAAACAATTCAAATATAAGGAAAGGACCAAATGGATATTTTAGAACTAAAAAATACGAAATTCCCTCTGTGAGTTGTCGTCACAAAGTGTCTCTTACCCACCTGTCCATTCAGTTCCTGCCGTGGTGGTCTGGCCCCCACTCCTGGCCTGTGTGACAGCTTCTGACTGTCTCTGCTTCCAGTTTCTCCTCCTCTAGTTTCCTCCAGACTTGCTGTCAGGGTCACGTCCTGCACCGGTAGCTGTCCACGCCAGTCCTCCCTTCCAAACCCATCGGGGCTCGTTCCTCACTGAAGAGTTTCAGGTCCTTACCAGCACTACCCCTTCGAAGATTTCACTGTGACCTAATCTATCCAGTTTCCTTCTCCCCCAACCCCAAAGAAACTCTAGTCCAGCCAAGCTACTCATCCTTCTCTGAACCTGTCTTTAAGATTTTTTTTTTTTTATCCACCCAGAGTGCCCAGCCCCAGTTCTTTCTGACCGTACCTCCAGTACTCTCCAGAAGAAACCGGGCCCATTCCTCAACACCCATCTTAACATGTGATCTGGTGCAGGCATTGACTTATCTCTGTAGCCATGATAATTGTCTCCTCCTACGCTAGCGCTTATATAAAAATGCCCTCCTGCTTTAGTCATTCATCTCTGTGTCTCCCTACCTCACCACATTGGAAAGGTTCTCCTTTAGGGCTCAGACCATGTCTTGCTGCTCGTGTTTGTGATGCCACAGTGCCAAGCATAGCTCCTCACCCACTGTGCTTCGTAAGGGAGTGGCATTGGAGTGGATGCTGGGTGGAATTTAGGACTGGGTGTAGTCCCCTAGATTTATTTATTTACGTAATCCGGTTCTGTAGAATTGAAACAGGAGTCTTAATTAGGCAGAGTGTTATTCATGAGCTTTATTATTTTTTTTCAAGTGAGCTTTTTTGTGTGGGAGTTGGGTGTATTGTGAATGGGGTGGCAAAGAGTATAGGATTTCTTACTCTCTGACTCTCACTTAAATGAATAATTGCTATAATTATTTGTAAAAAACTTTTACCCAAAGTGTACTATCTAAATGGAGAATCTGCTATAATGAATTTGTGTGCACACGCCAGTGAAATGATGTAAATCGTTTGCAAGTCCTAGCAAGTGTACAGCAGTCATATCTTGGCTGCATTAGGTTTGCTGTATCTGCTAGCATTGTGCAGACACACTGATGAGTGCAGCAAGTATCACACAATTAAATAGCTGTGTTGCAAATGCTTTATATTATTTAGAATTTCTTAATGGGGTGTTAAATAGATTTAAAAGATACTTTAGTGATATTTGGGGAAATTGGGGTTTTCAGGTGGGCTAGGGATGCATTCTTTTCTTTTCCCTTTAAATAATGAATTATTGGCCCTTGTTGTCTGTGAATTTATTATCCAACATGTTTTCAGAAGTGGATAAGATTTAGGTAATGTGCTTGGCCGGTGTGGCTCAGTGGGTGAGCATCGACCCATGCACCAAGAGGTTGCTGGTTCGATTCCTGGTCAGGACACATGCCCAGGTTGTGGGCTCAATCCCCAGTGGGGAGCATGCAGGAGGCGGCTGGTCAATGTTCTCTCTCACCGATGTTTCTAGCTCTCTCTCCCTCTCCCTTCCTCTCTCTCTAAAATCAATAAAGAAAACATTAAAAAAAAAAAAAAGATTTAGGTAATGAGGGAAGTCTGTGCTTGAAAGAAAAAGTACATTTTCATGTTTAACATTAAACAACATTCTTTCTTGCTGAAAGTGTTCCGTGTCTGTGTTCTAGGGTTAGCGCCACCAAAGAAAGACAGTGTTTCTGAACCAGCACTTTCGTCGCCTGCGGGTGAGGAGCTGAAAACAGCGACAGAGAAAGATGGTAATACACTTACAACTTCTGTTCTCAAAAGTTAATTTCATGATGGCACTTTACGATAATATAGTGATACAGCTTCTGTGGGGGCTAAATTTTAAAGGTTTTCAGGGAAAAATCATTCTAGTAAAAATATATCCTTGATAATCCCCTAAGCAACTTATACTAAAATATATATACGTTTTTATGTACAATCCTGTACTGTGATTCTTATGTACACTTAAATTAGAGAACTGCCGGGCTCTATTGGGAGAGCAAAAGGAAATTACATAGTGTAGCTGGCTTGATAAAAATATTTCAGGTTGCCTTTAGCTGTCAAATCACTGGCTGAATAGAGCATGAATAGAAAATTCAGAAGTATTCATGCTTGCCTTCAAGTTAACTCAAAACATTTTTTTTTTATCCTCACCTGAGGACATTTTTGCATTTACCTTTAGATAGAGCGGGAGGGAGAGAGGGAGGAAGAGAGAGAGAAACATCAATGTGAGAGAGACACATTGACTGGCTGCCTCCCACACGACCTGACTGGGGCTGGGGATGAACTGCAACCGAGGTACGTGCCCTTGACCAGAATCGAACCCATGACTCACTGGTCTGCCAGCTGATGCTCTAACCACTGAGCAAAACTGACCAGGGCAACTCAAAACATTTTAATATTAAACTTTGTTACCCTAAAACATATTAACAGTGTTGTCTGTGTAAATAAAATAGATTTTTACTGTCTCATCGAAAGTGAGAGGTGAGAGAGTGGTGGTTAGAATAGGTGGACTTACCATTTTAAGTCCACTGATGTGGTGACATTGTCCTGCATAAGATTGTCATCATAGAGTGTGACTCCTTACAATACAGTTGCTTGTATGTATCAGCTGTGTCTGCATGAAACCGGGCATTGCATTCAGCAGCAGGTAATCCACGACTGGAGAAGCTCAGTGGGGACTTTCAGAAGGATTTACCTGGAGCGGTATCTCGTGGGCTCACTTGCCGTGTTCGGCCCTGTGGTGTACTCTTTTCCTCTCCCTGTTTCAGTCAACCTGCCCGGATCCATCAGCAGCTTGTCCTCTGCGTCGTCTTTGGAACACAGGCAGAGCCACCCCGGGAAACCGAGCACGCGCAGCAGCAGCAGGACGACCACGAGCAAAAGCCCGTCCGCTTCGTCGCGAGCCCGTGCTGGTATCTATGGCTTTCCCCACCAGGCTTTCTTGGTGTTTTTTATCTCAGTTTGTTTGTAAGTAGATTTGCTCTGTTTAAATGAGTAGAAGGAACCCTTGACTTCAGTCAGATTGAACTACTTGCACCCCTCCCTGTCTCCCCGATGGCCCCCACCTCCCCTCTCCTAAGGCTCTGCTCTCGCCATTTCCCTGTCAGTTGGCTTCTTCCCTTCCCCATGCGTCTGAGGCCTCCCGCCCTTTCAGGTTCATTGCAGAACTTTATGACACATCCTCAGATAATTGGAAATCCATAGTTTGTTATCGTCCTGATCTCTTTTCCAACATAAACCTAACAATAACTAACATGTATTATATACTTATTATTTCAGGTACTATTCTAGGCACTTGACATACCTTACGGCATGTAATTCTCAAAATAAACCTGGGGAGCAGGTGCCATTGTTCTCAGCCTCATTGTATGAATGAGGAAACTGAGGCTTAGGGAGGTCAGTCCTGGTGCCCACTGGCAGTTCGTCAGCGGCTCACCCGGGCTCTACCCCCAGGTCTGTGTGCTGCTTTCTCAGCTGCTGTTTAGTCCGCCTCCGTCCCAGGTGCCTTCGGCGCTCCCCTGCCACAGGGTGTCCAGGCCCGATGGCAGTCGGCGGCGAGCTGGACACTGCCTCTCAGCGCGAGCACAGTCTCCGCTGCCCGTGCACTTCCGGTGGCCACACTGTCGTGGGCTCAGATGGACTGTATGCTAGGTCTCTTCACTTTGCTGCTCAGTGTAGGACTTGACATTTATTTTCATTTAATTTGATGTTAGAGGCTTCATGCCTCTGAGTTTTGTTTCTTCCATCATGCATATTACCTTTTTCACATGCTTTTTTTGGGGTACCATCTTCATATTTAAAAAGCATGCTTTCTCTATGTTTATCCAAGTTACTATTTGAAACTCAGTAGGAGAGGGTCAGAGGCTCTCCTAACAGGTTGACAATGATAACCTGTTCTGACGTGATTTTTAACTAGCTGTGAACCCTGCGTAATCGTATTCAGCCTGCACTGCGTCAGTTATGGGTAACCATATACGAAACACTTCATCAAACTCCTTGTTGAAATCATCATATATTAAATTTATTGCAGTTCACTTGTTTACCAAATGGCAAACTTGTCCACAAAGGGAATGAAGCCGTTTTGGCATAAATTGTTTTTAATGAACTTTATAATAATTACCGGATTTTTTTCCCCTAATACTTTTAAAACTGGCACTGAACCAATATTTATTATAGAAAACGTTCACGACAGGGTTTTTTTCTTTTTAAAACCCTTTACTATATGGGGGAAAAAACCCCAACAAACAAACCCTCAATAGTAACATTGCCATAATAAACCTAAAAGTTGGGCCCTGGCCGGTTTGGCTCAGCGGTTAGAGCCTCGGCCCGTGGACCAGTGAGTCTCAGGTTTCATTCCCAGTCAAGGATATGTACCTTGGTTGTGGTTCGGCCCGGCCCGGGTCGGGTTGTGTGGGAGGCAACCAGTCGATGTGGCTCTATCACGTCGATGTTTCTCTCTGTCTCTCTCTCTCTCCCTCCCTCCCATTGTATCTGATGATAAAAACAAACAAACAAACAAACAAACAAACAAACAAACAAACAAACAAACAAACCTAAATGTTGGGACTCTGAAAGTAGAGAACCTAGAAGTTTTCCCGAAATTGTTTCCCCGGCATATTTAGTTTCTGAATCGCCCCCCCACCCCCCCCCAACAGTTTCTCTCTGACGCTGGGAGGAGCAGGTGAGGCGGGGCAGGCATGCCACCGGTGATGTGTCCTCCTTTTATTTATATTTTAAGGCTCCTTCACTTGGAATTTGGGCGTCTGACAGTTACTTAATTTTAAAGTGTATATGTAGGTATGGAATTACCTTTTTTACCCTAGTGTTTAAGCTCTCTGTTCCTTTTATACATTTGAGGAGTGTGCATGTGTAAGCACAGTAGAGATGAAGAGAGGCATCCAGTGGGTGAGAACGAGGACCCTCTACAAGGAGCGGGAGAGAGACTGGGGCAGACAGGAGAGAAAGTCCGTGGCTGGAACCCCAGAGACAGCTCCTGAAGACATTTTTCTCGAGGGAGTCCTATTCCATTTTCTCTAGAGATTTGCATTTGAGGGAGATGTGGGCTGCAGAGGGTGGACATTATGGGAGAGTTAGGGCAAAGAATTAAGGAGCGAGAGCAGCAGAGAGGACGGATCGGGGAGGGCCGAGGAGCAAGTCTGCGTTCTCAGCCGCATTGTGTCCCATTGTTGAACTTGTCTTTGGTCCGTTGCTACGGACACTGCGGGGACAGACCTGAGGATTTCTGGTCACAGGGTCTGGGTTTGAATCCAGGTGCACCACCTGCTACCTGTGACCACCATGTCTTGGTTAATTTCTGAATCTGTATCTTACCTATCATTCTAATTAGTAGGAAAAACACTTTGTGAACTGCAAGGTGCTCTGGGAATGTTAGTTATTATGAGGGCCTAGGACCCTTTAGTATTGCGCTTTATCCAGACCTCCTTCCTCCTCCTCCCTGGGTTGTTGCCATGGTTTTAGTTTCTCCCCCTTCCCAGAATGCAGCTATTCAAATCTGGTTACAGACTGGTGGGAGTAGCCTCAAGGGCCCAACTCTTCTCTGCTATAACCCGACAGCTTTCTAAACAGTATTTCTCCAGGACTCCTGATGTGTTTAAGAGTGGGCGTTTCAGGGTTCCGTTTTGAATCGAGGTGAGGAGAGAGTGGTTTTGTTTCTAACGAGGAAATCGGTTTGGGGTAATTGGAACCTCCTAGCAATGTCACTTTGAAATCACATTCCTGTGTGTGTCATGTACACTGAGTCCCAGTGAACTACTGCAATTGTAGCATTTTACAGTCGGCCAGTGACAGCCCGTGGGCAGATCCAACCTGCCACCTGTTTTTGTGAATAAAGTTTTATTGGAACACACATGCCCATTCTGTCTGTCTTTGTGCTGCAACAGCAGAGCTGAGTCGTTGTGACAGAGACGGTATGGCTGGCAAAGCCTAAAATATTTACTCTCCAGCCCTTGACAGAAAAAGTGTGCCGACCTCTGTCCTCAGAGAGGGCACCGGCGGGCAATCTAGATGGAGTGGACCGGGAATCGTGTGTCAGACTCTCGTGGTGACAGTTTTCCCAGGAAACCCTTCCCGTTTCCTTTGAGTAGCTTGGCCTCTCATGCGAGAAACAGAACTAGAGATCAGCAGTTTTCAGCCGGTGTGCTGCGAGAGATTTAAAACACGCTGCACCCGACTATTCCGTCAGGGGCACTGACCTTTTCCCCTTGGACTGTCAAATACGAAAATGATAACAGCCAGCACAGCACTAGCCATCTGGTGTGAATGAATCAAAATAGTATCTATTTTTTTTTGTCAGATCGGCCAAAAATAGATGTTTCGGTGTGCCGCGGAAGTTTAGTAATCAGTTTAGCTTTGCCATGCGGTGAAAGAGGTCGAATCTCGCTGCTGTAGGTGATCTGTAAGGAAAGGCATCATGTACTGAAATCTCCAACCAACTAGACTGGTTAGAGTACATAGTGATATTTTGGCTAACGTGCTTTTTTTTTTCCCCTTTGTTTTACCTGCCCCATCTCCTTCCCCACCAATCAATTAAACAGGTCTGAACTCCTCAGCAACATCCGTGGCAAACAGTGCCCGTTGTGAAGGAGAAGGAGAGCTGCAGCTTGGAGACAGAGTGCTGGTGGTTGGCCAGAGAACTGGCACCGTTAGGTTCTTTGGGACAACAAACTTTGCGCCAGGTAACTCACGTGTACATTCTTGGTTCAGCTTGAATTCTTTAGGCTACAAAAGATTTAAAAGGTTACATGTAAATACCATTTAATTCTAGAGAATTTTTGATTAACAGTTGGTTGCTGTGGTGCAGAAAAAGCAAAACAATGATTAAAAGGCAAACTGTCTGTACTCAGGTTGACTGTTATCCATAACTTTTCCTTGCCAGTTGTGTTTCACATTGCCCAGCGATATAAGTAGTCGTCAGTCTCCAGTTTTACTCTCACCGATTGCTGAGCGTGCCGAATGGCAGAGAAAACATGTTAGGATTCGGTTTTTGCTGAGGATAATCCTGAAAATGAGTAGATGATGAGTTAACTGCACAGAGCTTCTATCCGAGTGGGCTGGGGAGAAAGGCAAACAAGGTTCAAAGGAAAACGACAAAGCGTTTGCGCACCCTGGGCCCTTAAGAGTACGTTTGTGTGTTTATATGTTAATTCCCATCTAGGTTTATATTGTGCTTCCAGAAGTAAAGGTTGTTTTTTTCTTTTGCATTTTTAGTGACTGTAATTTCAAGCAGAAGCCAGGTGAATGAACCATGTCCGTGTGTTTCAAATAGCAATGTGCTGTTTTGACACACGGTGGCATCGCAGCACGTAAGGACCACGTTACCTAGAACGTGGAATTTTGAAAGTTTGTAGCAGTCTGTCAAGAACTGTGAAGGGTCTGAGATTTTACCCTGTTTGCAAGCTGACAAGTTAGACCGCCAGGGTTTCATAGGTGCTGGCAGAAGATGGTGGGCCGCTGGGCCAGAGACAGGGGACTTCATTGCACACAACTATAGCAGTAGCCAGAGGGTCACCATTTTTGTTCTTTTGCCGTTGTTCCCTGAGCCCCAGTTCCCAGAACGTGAGGCAGAGATGCCAGGTGACACCCACCCACCTGGTGGTCTACTCCTCAGGAGAGGAGATGTGAGTTTTACAACAGGCAGTGAGCAGCCTGTCTTTTGTTCTGGGGAGACGCTTTCTGTCTCCCCCAAGGCTGTCCTCTGTATAGACAGCCATGCAAAGCCATGTCCAGAGAACATGCAGAAACAGGAGTGCACCGTGCCGAACTGACCCCTCACATTCTTATTTCATTAATACCACTTGTCATTGCAGTCCCATTAGTTGACTTGAGAGGGGCTGTATGTTTTATAACTCATGTTTCTCTTAGGCCTCCAGGTAGTCATTGAGAGTAGTTAGGATGTTCTTAAGATAGTTCTCAAATTGAAAGTCAGGAATCCCACAGGTAGGTTGATTTTTCACAACCACCATTTGTCCTTTGAGGTTCCTTTCTGTGACTGTATTAGACAAGGCTGGAGCGGTTTGGTCTGCTCGATACAGTTCATGGTTCAGTTTGACTTTTAATTTTTAAATCCCTAATGTGAAGCATTTAGACATTTGGGAAATAATAAGCAAATATAATTAAAGTTAGGACCTTTTTTGTTAAAGTCATTCTGCCTTTTAGAAAGTAGTTGCATATATTTCTCATGGCATCAAAAGTTACAGCGTTCAGTTATGTTGAACAGCGGCCACATCCCGGCTTTCCGTAGATGATTAGATCCAGACCCGAGAGGGCCTCGTCCCTCCAGCATTTTAATCAGTGCCACCTCTGAAAGAATATTACCATTTAGATGGGACGATGTCTGTACCTCACCACGGCCTGACAGTGTGGAGTCACTGTGAGCACTTGACATGCTGCCTGTCTGCTGTGTGTGACACATTTTCGAGAGTTACATGGTAAGCATGGAGCAGTTCTGTGGTATATTAAAATGGGAAAATGCAAAAAATTATGTAGCCAAGCATCAGCGGCAGAAGGAAGTGAAACGTGGAAAATTATAACGCTGTCACTCAGAAGTAACAGTGGCACCCCGGCTAACCTGGTTAATGACACTCAGAAACGGGATGACCTACTTTCAGAGCAGTAATGATGGCCAAGCAGTAGGTTTGTGTACACTGCTGTCTCCGTGTGCACAGTAGGACTGGTCAGATACAGAAGGCATGGTCACGCAGGGATCGTTCCAGCCCAGACGCCAACATTTGGAAATGGGCTCAGGTGCCATCTTTTTTAACACAAGAGGGAAAAATACTGAGAACATTTTGGTTGTCTTTTTAAACAGTATATAATTGACTCTTTGAACTACCAATCTGAAAGAAATAATATTTTTGTGTTTTGGAATTTATAACTTACAATAGCTTTTGTAATACAATACCTATATTCTTATTTTTTACTTGATACTGATTGTAAGAGACCAAATACAATTACTACTGTATTCTCCTTTTAAATAATAATAAAGAAAAAAAGAATGGGTATTAGGCACTTTTCACTGGTCTTGAGGTGCCCTCAATTCGAGAATCTTTGCTCTAGGAGTATCTGTCCACTTACCTGATATTTACCACACTAAAAGCGACCTCACTAATGTAATTTTAGGCTCTCTAGAAAAGGAAATCCTATGACTTTTCTCAGAATGGACCCTCTCAAATACTTAGAAGCCTTTTCGAATATCCTTCCTCTTAGCTAACCTAAATCTTTTCATTTAGGTTAAAAAGAAGATTTCTTTTCATCCTGAGGGGGGGAAAAAAAGGAAAAGTTACCATGATGTCTAGTCATATTTCCCTGTTATTCATGTCCTTCTTTAATTATTTAAGAACTGTTTGAGATGTTCTGATATTGGGAGAGTAAAATAAAAAGATTGCGTGTTCATTTATCCATCTCAATATTAGGCTACAGCTGCTCATCGGCACTCACCGTGTTACCCAGACAGGGACGGTTTCTTATTCACTAGAGCTTTCAGATATATTTTGGTCATATGCTACTTGCTAATGCTTGCCAAATGTGTGTTTGTGCATTTTAGCTTTCCCTCTTAGTGTATAACTCTGCAAACAAGCTTGTGAAATGTTTTCCCTGTTTATTTCTCAACTTCTCAGATTTTATCATTTGGAAGCTGAATGATCATGACAATCATTTGTGAAAATGTGAAACCACCTAGACTTTGGGTTTGTGTAACAGCATAATGGCCTCGGCTACGGTGCAGACGCCTTTACAGCTGACCATTCTTGTTCTAGGATACTGGTACGGGATAGAGCTGGAGAAACCCCACGGCAAGAACGACGGTTCCGTGGGGGGTGTGCAGTATTTCAGTTGTTCTCCCAGATATGGAATATTTGCTCCCCCATCCAGGGTACAAAGGTGAGGAGAAATGGAATTCATGTTTATTCACAAGAACGTCTTGTAACTTGCCACGGTTTATCGTTAGAGCCCCTAATTTTACATCGAGGACGTGCACCGACTGCGTTCTTGCTCCTTTCAGGGGGTTAACCAGCCACCTCCGTCAGAGAGGAGGCTCACGGGAAGCTGAATTTGCTTTGCTGGAGATTTGCAATTTTAAAAACCTCCTTTATCCCTCATTTGCAAACCCTGTGAGTGCGTGCAGGCTATTAGCAGTGGAGTTCGCAGCTAACACCGAGAGCAGCGAGCTTCCCGGCATGCGGACACCAGTCAAAATGCTCTCTGATTGCTTCAGGCGCCCCATTCATTCTCCCGCAAACCTAATGGAGCCAAAATGGCTTTTCCTCTGATTTCTTTAGTTTTCAAAAATAGATAGGCAGTACATCTTTGGGGGAAGTGGAGCTTCAAGGATTTATGTGTAATATACCTCCTCGGTGTCTCTTCTTAGCATAGTGCGCTTCCGTACCAGCTCACTCCGGTTTTAAAAAAGAAGTCGGGCAGAAATTAAGTCGTCATGAAATTCCAGGTGCCGTTTTGTAGAATGACTTATGTGCTGGAAGAGGGTGGCTTGGTATGCGTTCCACTGGCTGGGAAGGGGGATGCTCATCTTAAAATAGGAAATAGCATATGTGGTGTAACCACATTCATGAGACTAGGTCTGCAGTCACAGCCTGGGAGTCTCACCCAGTTCACGTCCAGCGAGACTGTGCGACGGCCTCCTGGCACGTTGAAGAGTTGTTTCTTTTTTAAAATCCTCACCTGAGGTTATTTTTCCATTTATCTTCAGATAGAGCAGGAGGGAGGGAGATAGAGAGAAACGTCGATGTGAGAGAGACACATCAATTGGTTGCCACCCTCATGACCCCAACCAGGGCTGGGGACGAACCGCTACCTTGGCTGGAATCAAACCTGTGACTCTTTGGTCCGAGGGCTGACGCTCTAACCGCTGAGCCAGACTGGCCAGAGCTGTTGAAGAGTTTTTTTATCCATTTTCTTTCTCACTTCATTTTTCGTATTGAATGATTACTTATAATTTTGCATTATTTTTTTTCTATAATGTACTTGATATAATTTTCTTATTATTGATTATAATGTAGCATGTAACATAGGCTTTGCAGTTTATAAAGTGTCTTCAGTGAAATGTTGCTTTATTTGATCCTAATAAGTATTTGGTCAGGTGAGCTGGGAAATGACAGTCGCTATTCCAAGCATTTACTAAGTGGCGGCTCTGTGCGCTGCAGTTTGGATGCATACCCCATTGTCCCCCCAAACCCAGTGCGGTATTAGAGCATTCCCATTGTGCGGGCGAGGAAACTTCCAAAAGATAAAATAATTTAGCTAAAATCTTATGGCTAGGATAGGGGAGGAAAAACCTTTCCTGTACCCTCAGCACCAGTAGCTGGACTGGGTTGGGGGGTGGGTCTGTGAATTAAACTGTCAACAGATGGATTAACAGGAGAAAAGATATTATAAATTTATTACACTGTTTTTGTTTTTTTTATCCTCACCAGAGGACATTTTTTTCATTTTTTGTTCAGATAGAGTGGGAGGTAGAGAGAGGAAGAGAGCTAGAGAGAAACATCGACGTGAAAGGGACACATCGAGTGGCTGCCACCCGCATGACCAACCAGGGCCAGGGACAAACTGCAACCGAAGTACATGCCCTTAGCGGGAACCGAACCCGGGCCTCTCTGGACCGCAGGCTGACGCTCTAACCGCTGAGCCAAACCAGCCAGGGCTACATTGTGTTTTTACATGCAGGGGACATCACAGAAAGAAGTGAATGCCCAAAGGAGTGGTGAGGTTGTAGTGTTTCTAGAGCATCTTAGGGGCGTGGGGAGGTTACTTACCGGAGAGCAGATGATAGGGAAGGTGAATGGGCCCTGAGAAAAATGGGCGGGAGGTGTGATGTTCTGTCTGGATGTGGTGTGGACGTCTGCTCTCCTCTCCTGGATAAAAGTCAGCCTTCTCTGCTTGATGACACTCCTGCGGAGGGGATTTATGGCAACTGAGTTCTGTTTTTGGAGGATCCGCTTTTGGCAGATAGAGTTCAGAGAAAGCCTCTCCCTGCATTTGTTGATTCTCATAGGTCTTCAGCTCAAAATAATCCTCGTGCCAGAGTGGCATGTGTCGGGGGCGGGGCATGTTTTGATCTCCTACACTAGGGAATGGTGCAGCTGGACTCAGCCCAGGTTATTTACTAATTTATTTTTTCTAAACCCTAGCTTTTAGACAGGTTGCTGTTTTTTTTTGTTTTTGTTTTTTGTTGTGGTAGTCATTTTATAAATGAAGAAAAAGAGGTCATAGCTGATGAGCATTTATGTTACTGGTCCAAGGTCCGTGGGCCGGATGCTTTGAAAGGCCCAAACTCAAAACCTCAGTCTGGAGCAAGAAAAGGGTCCCTGATGGAGAAGCACCAACTGAGAAGGTGGGAGCCCCAGTGAGTCCTCAGGTCATCTTAAGAAGGTGCAGCGTTCAGGCTTCTTTTATGTCAAGGGAAGCGGAAATGGGAGGGGCTAGAGGTGATGGACCACGGCAGACATCTGGGCACCAGCTTGGGTCTGAGGAAGACCAGAAACCTCTTTGTTTCCAGTCCATTGACCCCAGTTGATCTGAGTCCTGTCACGAGGCTCCTGCAAATCTCTGATAAACAGTCATTATTGTTGTACATATTTCCCCCATCCCCTTGGGAGAGGCACCTTCTGGCAAGGGGCTGTTTTCATAAAAACCCAAGCCACCAGCAGAATTCCCTTAATGATTCGCATGTCTGCAAGAACACAGCTGGCTCGAACAGGATGTGGAGTCACAGAGGTGGAGCGTGTCACACGTACCTGTGCTGGTGCTGTTTGGGGCACTCTCCTCATATTGCAGCAGCAACCCTGCGGGCCAGGTACTGCGATTATCCCCATTGCACAGATGAGGAAAGTAAGCACAGAGAGGTTAAGTGAGTTGTGCAATTGTGCACAGCTCCCAGGTGGGGATTTGAGCCCACATAGTCTAGTACTGGTGAGAAGAGGCTCAGTGGCTTTCTTCAGGGCCTATGTCTTCTAAATGATTGATTTGGGAGTAAAATCCATGCTGAGTGACAGCCTTCTGGGTTCTCACGTTACTTTGGAAAAATCTTCATTAACACATTGCTACAGTCTCCTACAAGTTTTCTTTGTCTCCCGGTCACGAGGACAGGGGTTGTTCATTTCATGTTTGATTACCCAGAGAGCATCGGGTGGCATATTGTGGGCACAGTAAGTATTGATCAAACCGGGCGCCGAGTTTTATAATTGTGCCGTAACAGCTTTCCTTCTCTTTTGTGTGGTGCAGCCACTTGCTTTTACATGGTTTCATCTTGTTCTCGCTTTGTTAATGGGACACATGTTTTCTAATTTGTTTTTTTCTTGCCTTCTGTTTGGTCTTCTTTAAGGTGATTCATTTAAAAGCAGCCCCCTCTTAAAAGAAACAGGGCTCTCTCTCTCTAAATGAACTGCTATCCCAATCCAGCTGTCTTCCTGTCATCTTCTGATTGTCTCATTCATCACCATCAAATACTATTAAGTGTCTTTTAGCACTTTGTGCTGTGCTAGGCATTCTAGAAGCAAATAAAACAGACATGGTCCCTGATTTCGAGGAGTTTCTCATTTTAAGCTAGCTTTGAAGCTCTTTAAAGACACCACTGATCTTCAAAAAGGAAGCATTTTAAAAAATCCTTTTTATTGAATTTATTGGGGTGAAGAAGGAAGAATTTTAAACTAGGGACTGCATGGGGACAGTCTTAATAAAGTCATGTCCAGTCATAGCCTCACTTGGCACAGCTTCTCCCAGATTGTAGCTAGGCCCCCCCCCCCCCTTTCTATCTTTCTATTTAAAAAATGTGCCTCCTGTCCCAGAATCTTTGCACGTTATTGCCTCTGCTTGGACGGCTTTCTACTAACATCCAGCTTTCATCTAGTTTATACCTTTTATTCCATTAACATATAAACCAACCAATATTTCTCTAGAGAAATTCGAAGAAAACGATATCTATCTATCTATCTATCTATCTATCTATCTATCTATCTATCTATCTATCTATCTATCATCTCTTTTTTGCCCAAGTGGTCATCAGCATAGTATTAATTTTCTTATTCTTAGTTCTCACTAATAGATCCTTATTACTAATGAACTGATCACTTTAGAATTAAGTGTTCAAGTATCCATCACCACTTAATTCAAGTATCTTTCTTTTCAAGTCATATTTTGTGTTCATCAGTCTGTCACTGATTGCTGTATGTTGAATATCATGTGAAAAAGAGGCATATGAATTGCAAGATGAAATTGCAAATATTTCAAGAGTTGCAGGATTTCTTGATGGTAACAATATATGCTGGAGGAAGTGATTGACAGAATAAAAGCTTTGCAGATTTAGGTCAGTAAACAATGGAAGGAAAATGAGACTGTTAGGATTGGCCTTTTAAAAATCATGATTTGAATATTAAAAAATAAAGACAAACCTGTCAGGAAAGCGACCTTTATGATTGTGCTTAGAGTCAAATATAAAGTAAAAAAGTTGAATTGTATTAGCTATATAATTTTATCAGAAAAATCACACACATAGAGACTCAGCTGATACCTTTTTACAATTTAAGAATGTGATATTTTCACAACTATAATCTAACCTTTTTTAAGCTTAATATGAAATGAATTTATTTTCGTATTTTTTAGTTTCATCTTTGAAGATAAAGTTTCAAAGAAGTAAAGTCAGGTCCCTATTTTAAGTGAATTCACTTTAAGTTGACTTTTTTTGTACTGATTATTCTTAGATAACAAGGACCTCTTCTGTGTGATTATTGCCTGTCTCTGATGCTAGATTGAAGTTTATTCCTGGCTCATAATAGATGCTCAATAAATGTCTGTGAATGAATGAAATAAGAAATAACCATTAGTGTGAGAACCTCGGTTAAGAGCCAATCTTAAATCTGAAGACAGCAACTTCTAATGAGGTTTGCATTACTTGTTTTATTTACAGACTAACAGATTCCCTGGATACACTTTCAGAAATTTCTTCAAATAAACAGAGTCATTCTTATCCTGGTAAGATTTCAGTTTTATTTTCCTAATAATTCTTCCTTTGCTTTTATTTATTGAAGCATTTTATTGTGAAGTATGTATGTATGCAAAGAGTGTCTAAAATGTATTTGTGTAGTGTGTGTGATCCTGAAGCAGACATCTGTTACCCACCCCCAAGCGGAAGAAGACAATTACCCGAACGATCGAAACCCCTGTGTATCCCCCGAGCTCAGACAAATGAAACTTGCATCTGATCACAACATTTGAGGGGAGAAAAGTTTGCCTATTTCTGAGCATTGACGCTGACACAAGCCAGTTTTCCTTTGTCTTTGTCCAAATGGTGTTTCATTTTGTTTCTCATCTCACCTTCCACTGAGGGCGAGCAGTGTGGGACCCTCACTGTGACCAGGAGTCTGTGAGAGTCCTCGTGTTGGCAGCCCAGGCTGTCCGCCCTGCCCTGTCTTGGGGGCGGGCAGGCGGGGGGGGAAGCCGGTTCCCTGGGGTACAAGATGGTAGATTGCTTTGGTGCCTGGCTACCTCTCCTTGTTCCTCTTTTTTGGTTTTGGCCTCTTTGGAATTGTGCCTTTTGAGTCAGCTCAACAGTATTAAACAGCTGATAGTTGTTTTAAATTGTACTCACTTGAATCGGAGATTCATTCAGCACATCTGGTCTGCCATTAACTGCCAGAACCAGAAATCCTGTTCTTTTTAAAACCATCATTTTAGAAACGTACCTTTTGTGAAATCTTTATTTTTAAAAAAAATTTACTCTGTCATTTGGGGATGACAGCAATCATAAGCTCTGAAATTTATTATTTAGTATTTTACAAATTGGATATATTTCGTGATAGTGTTTTAAAACCATTTTTATATGATTTATCAAGATTAATATTTAAGAAAAAATTCAGCTTTATCAATGTATAATTCAGATTTATTTGGTTTTCAAGAACTTTTCTAATAAAACTTCCAAAAGTAATGTCATGATCGTAACTTAGTCATGTATGTGCACTATGTGTGAGAAAGGTAAGATAAAAATTTGTCATGAAATTTAAACTACTTTTATATTCTGTATGTATTTATTTTCTTTGCTTTCTGTTTCCAAAGAAACATTTGAACTAATAGGACATCTACAGGAGAAATGACAAAAGATACATTTTAATAAGGACTGCAAATTTGTGATTTCTTTTTCCTCTCCTGACCTTTCATATTTAGGTTTTAGGAGAAGCTTCAGTACAACTTCAGCTTCTTCCCAAAAAGAGATTAACAGGAGAAATGCTTTTGCCAAGTGAGTATTAAGAAGATTTAGAAAAACACCTTCCAAGAGGAACACGATAGGATTCTGTGAAGGCCGAAAAGTGGAATTTTGTATCTTTTACATGGCTCGGTAGAATTTTACCACTTAGGGGAAAAGGTGTGATGACATTGAGAGCAGGAGCGCAATTAAAACTGTCACCAGTGACTGAAAGTACTGCACCGCATATATTTTCAGATTTGTTTAGTACTGTGAATAAAAGCTGGAGGAATTTACATTTTGTGTTATCATTGAATAGGGTGGATTGATTTTTTTAAACTCCGTTTACTTAATTAGTCAGATATTTGATTTCATATTTTCAGCAATACATGAAAGAAATATCGGGCCTGTTTGCATAAGGTAATCTTACTGGTCTCTAAAATCACACCCCCACTGCTTCTCGGGAGTACACTGCTCCTGAGGCACACTTAGGGACAGTTTAGCAGGGCTGGGCGGGTGGGCGTTTTCCCCCTTCCCTAAAACCTTGGCTGATTTTGAGAATTTTGGAATTTGTCTCCTCGCCTGAGTGGCTGAGTGAGTTTAAGGGCAGTACCTTTCCGCTGCAGTTCACTGACGATATTCAGGAGTTCTTAGGCAGAATGGAAGACATTGCTAAGAAGAGACAACCAGGATAGAAAGGCTTCCGAAGGGGGAGAGGCATCAAAGTCAGTGAGGGAGGAGCGTGATCCAGGGAAGCGGGAGGAGACGTCGCGCGTGGGAATCGCCCGCAGGCGCGGTTATGCGCCAGGCGACCACAGACCTGAAGACAGTCTCAGTTCTTCTGTTTTCTGTGAAAACAAGTGAACGAAGCTTTACTGACTCCTACAGATTGAGACTTAGGTCCTGTTTGAAAAATGAAATATAGTGTTGAGGATATATACTCAATTGTAAAACTTACTTTTATTTATAGAACATGTGACCAGAAGGTGTGGTGATGCTGTTGTAAGGAACGAAAGAAGGCGGGTAGTGCTGGCCGGGGCCGGGGTCTGCTGCGCATAATGCGTACACATCTGAAATCCAGACTAGTGTTAAATTAGCCAGAAGAGAACAGTTTTTAAAGTGTCAAACAAAGGTATATTCTATGATGGCAATGTAGAGTAAAAAATCAAGTCGTGACCATGAGGTGTTCTCCTTTGGGGGTGAACCGTGGACTGCGGTGGAACCGCAGCCGATAACGCGCAGCCCGTGGCCCTCGCAGGTAAGCGTGTCCTTCCTGTCCCCGCGCACAGGTCCCGGGCCGCCCTGCGGCGCAGCTGGAGCAGCGCGGCCGCGGGCGCGGAGGGGAGCGTGAGGCTGCACGAGGGCTCGCAGGTCCTCCTCACCAGCTCCAACGAGATGAGCACCGTGCGCTACGTGGGCCCCACCGACTTTGCGCCGGGGATCTGGCTTGGACTCGAGCTCCGGAGCGCCAAGGGAAAAAACGATGGAGCGGTGGGTGACACGCGGTATTTCACCTGTAAGCCACACCACGGAGTCTTGGTGAGGCCGAGCCGCGTGACCTATCGGGGAATAAATGGGTCGAAGCTCGTGGATGAGAACTGCTGAGTCAGACTTCTGGCGTGTTCAGTGTGTGTGTGTGTGTGTGTGTGTGTGTGTGCGCGCGCGCGCGTGTGTACATATACGTATACATGTATACATAGGATGTAAAATAAAGAGTGGACTGGCAAGTGTCGACTTTGTTTAGCCACTATTTAAAATTGGAAAATGTGGCTATCTTCCTAAAAACCATTATGACAGTTCAGAGAGACTCCTTTAAAAAGCTAGCACTCAGCCATGGGGATCATGGTTCTCTTAACACAGTTTTGAAATGAGCATTTGGAAAAGCTATTGAAGCTTTAGACCCAAGAAAATTCTGAGACCTAGGACACAGCGTGCCATCAGGTGACCAGCTGCTGTGGCTTACTCTGTGCCGTGTGTGCACAGAATGTTGCATTTTCCGTGTGCCATAGTCGTACGGGTTTTCACTAGCTTTGGTTAACATGTGATGTTCACATGACCTTTTTTGTCAAGTATTTTTGGAGTTTTTCTTTCTTTCTGTAATAATAAGTACAACAAGAGAACAGTAGCCCTATGACTAGTGTATTTTTCATATTTTGGGGCAAAATTTGCCCTTCCAGGAGTGCCTCATCTAAAGATATGTTAGAACTTTGGAGTCGGATGGGGCCTTACCGGCTCTTGAGCTCAGCCTCTTGTCTGTTGCCAAGTGCAGAGAGGGACGTCTGAGGCAGTCTGTCACCCAGGGCCACTGATTAGCTGGTTAATGGGGGAGAAGAGAGCAAGGGTCTCCTGACCTGTCGCTCCTACTTTCCTCTGTACGGAGAGTATGCTCTGTGTTAGTGGCTGCCTCCTCTGGGTGAATTACAAACACTATGATTAGGTTTATGAATTCAAGTCATAATTGGAATTTTTTGCACATACTTCTTGAACTTCCTTATTGGACATCTCTCTAAAACACACACACACACACACACACACACACACACACACGAAGCACTTTTAAAACAATGCACTTTCACCTTTGCTATCATTTCCTCCTGGGGTATGAAAAATATTAAAAAATTATATTTAAGAGAAGAGTGCAAATTAAGATGTGTTAGGAAGAACGCAGTAGTTATTCATTTAAATGTTTATGATTTCTTGGGTTTTTTTTGTTTTATTATTCATAAAGCTGATGTTTGCGATTGTTGCTGTTTTTATATTTTCAGTTGCAAATTCATCCTGTTAGAAAGCTACAGAACTGTATCATGTTTTTGTTTTCCTTGTTGAGTACATGTTAACAAACTAAGCTTCATAATAGAGCGATGTAATAATGCAAAACATCTGTGTTGTGGATACGTATTGAAGTTTATGGTCCTATATGTGTAATGACTGATCTCTAATTGTAGATATTTAGACCTTAAACGACAACAGAAATATCGGAACAGTTTGCTTTATAAGATTAAAATCATCCTTCAAAATGGAGCTTACTTTGTGCTTAGAAATACTATGTCGAACTATTTTGCAATATACGATTTAAAATCTAAATTCCGTTGCTTTGCTGCCTTTTTAAAAACAAGTGTGGCATTTCAAATATCGCTAGAGCTATTTTCCTGAAAGACATTTACAAAATGAGGCTGCTTTATAACCAAGGAATATTTTTATTGATTGAAGAAGAGGACTGTACTGCTATTCAAAAGTAAACTTATTTTATTATATAGCTTATTTCTTAAAGACTGTATTTATATCTTAACATGAAATCCCCGATTATCCTGAACTTGGGTGTCCCTAATTCTTCCTGTTAAGTGTAAAACACTAAGTTTGAAACAGCGATGCCAACACTGAATTTACGCTGAGATCGGAGAACCAGTTGTTCTGATACTGAGATTAGGATGATTAAATCCGTGTCACGTGTGTGTGCAGATCCTGGACATACAAATTCGGTGTTTTCTTTTGTGTTTTGCTCATTAAATGTCAAAGTTTACTCCTTGAGCATTAATAAAATGGGAAGCTGCTTGGATTTGGAACGGCGTCTTGTCATTTACCCGCCTGCAGCTCCGCTTTTCTCAGGAGCTCAGAGGCAGACACGGTACCAAGCTTTGTTTTTCTTACAGCGATGACTTGGGTTGGCCCTGTCCCCATAAAGGGTCCGAAGGTGTCATGCTTTCCACTCAACAAATAACGTTACATTTCTAGCCCCCCTCCCCCCATTACCTTGGGGGGACAGAGAGCCATCTAAGAAAAGAATGTATGTGTTTCTACAGTTTCCTAAAACTGCGGAACTGTCCTTTGTACCGGTGGGATTTCATTTGTTTCTGTAAGGTAGGATAGAACACTTCGAATTTCTATTTTTAAAATACATAAATAATTATCTACATTCTACTAAAAACTTTGTTTCTGTATTTTAGGGTAACTTGGTGGGGATATTTTAAAATGCTGAAAAGTGTTCAGATCCGGATGTTCGTTGAATCTGAACCGGGACACTGTGAGCTTGCTGTCCGTCGCCTCGCCAGCCTCCCTGAACCCCTTGTCCCCCATCATGTTCAGTTTTCTTCCTGCGTACTTAGCACTCCAGGTCTCGGGGAACTTTTGCTTGTTATTTCTCTCTTCCCCCGCTGGACTGAGGGATGGCTGTTTGGCTGTCTTGCTCATCGCTTTGTTCCTAACACCTGGAGTCATACTCGGCTCCTGGTAGGTGCTTGGTAATGTTCTCTGAGTTCACCAAGTGTTTGCAGCAGGTACCATTAGCTAGCTTCAGTCAGGGGCCTTGAGAGCCAGCCCGGACCTGGGGAGTCTTCCTGGTAAGGGAGGAAAGAGGGCAAGAAAGGGTTGACTCATGCATACCCCAAAATAGTGGCATGAGGGACATAGAAATGTTGGGTATCGGGTAGAAAAGGGGACCAGAAAGACACAACAGGATCACCTAAGGCAGCTGCCTTGATGTCCTCCCTGGGGCCAGCTCTGGATTTCTGTTTGCTGTGGTGATCATTCAGAGAACACAGTGACGTGTGGGGTCTCACGTGGAGAGAAGGAACTGGAGCCTACCCGAGTGTGCACACAGCGGTCTCCCGTGCCTAACATTGTATTTCAGGGTTTTATTTGGGACCTACCTATGTAGAACACGTGATGATGTTAGTTAAGCCACAGTGACCGATGGCTAGAGACCTAATGTGTTAAGAATCATTCGTAATTAAGAAACAGATCGAGTTATTGTAACTACCTGCCAGTCATTTGTTATCTGAATGATTCACTCGGCGACATGTGATATGTACCAGCACACTGCAAGCCGTGGGAGAATTTACTTTTTATTTTTCTTCATGCCCTTTGCTTCACTACACGTATTTATAATACAAATACATTAGTTAATACAAAACTCACATTATCACACGTATTTTTAGTAATTGTTTAATAATACCCCTTGCTACATACATAGACCCTTATTTACAGTCACATCAGCTGCTTGAATATACAACAGACATTCCTAATGAAGCTTGCGTGTGGGCTGAACAAGTGGGCCATGTTAGGATTTTATTACAAGCAGGGTATGATGCCTTTGCATAGGCAAAATGATTTTTTCTACCAAAATTTGGGCTAATGTTCCTTATTACAGGCGGGAAGAAGTGTATGTGGAGGGATTAGAGTGCCAGCTTCTTTGTCCGGAGGAAAGTGGTCTCAGGAATGGGAAGTTAGCCTTGTTTGAATTGGATAAATAAAATTAAACAGAGAGTCTCAGAAATCTACTTGTGCTGGACTGATCTGAACCGGAAGCATCTCTAAAGTGTAGGAAGTTTAAACAGTCGGCTGCTGTGTTCCCGACGTGTCAAATCTCAGAGGTTGTCTTTCAACTCCGCGTCACTCACGGCAGACTTACCTTCTTGAAGACTGAACAAACTGTTTGCACATAAATCAAAATAGACTGACATGGGAATAAATCACGTTAAAAGTTTACACACAGCTTCAGGCTGTTCTTTTTATTCTCTCTTAGCATGCCATCTGGATTCAGCTTAGATCCCAGTCAGCAGCGTTAGTGACATGGCCGTCCCCACCAGTTCTTGTTATGAAGGGCAGGTGTTACTATCCAATGTTTTTGGAAAAAGCATCCTAAAATGGACTTTAAAATGAATTTTAATCATCCTGACTAGTCCCATATTGACAGCAGGGGAAAGTGGATTTTGCTTTATAGACAATAGAGGAGAAGAGTAAGGTGAAAAATTTCGGTCCCCTTTATTGAACCTGCTGATAAAAATGGTTTCTAATAAGAATGCCAATAAATTATACATATTAGTTAAAATGTAATTTTCTCAAACGGTCTTTTTCTGGATGGGAATTGAGCTTAGGGAATTAAGAGCGAGCATGGGATTTCTTGAGGCCTCACTGCCCCCTCCCTGATGTGTGACCAAGGAGAGGCCAGTGACGTTCAGCTTTAGTTTCTTATCGTCTATAAAACATCACCAGCTGCTTCCTGGTGCATCCACGAGGAAAAAGAATTTCCGTCTTTAATATTACTTCATTTCTTCTGAGAACTGTGAAGTACCATATAAATGTTACTTTGAAATAATGCAAAAAGATTTAAATTGTTTTTTTTTTCCTTGACTTTCAGATACACTAAAATATAGCTGACTTGCCTGCAATCCTCAGTTATGTCTTTCGGTGGGTTGTTTGAATTGGCTGTCTTTTGGGGATCCTAGATCCACTATAAAGCGATAGAATTCACAACAGATTTCCAGAAATCGCCATCCAGTGGCTGTGGGTGTTTCTCTAAATCTGAAAAGAGGGAGTCTACCCAATCCTATGGTAGTTGGGAGAGAGGACTCCTGTTATCACGGTGGCACAAGGACACTCATTTAGGAATGCCAGACCCCAAAGATGCCTCCTGGTCGCGATGTGCCGTCTTCTGGGCTTCGTTCCTTCGCTTTGCGATGGGCCCTGGGAGGTACAAACCGACAACTGGCAAAGGCATCGGACCTGTCATCAAATACAGGTGTGGCAAAGGCGAACCTTCGAAAGGGAAGTGTTACTTCACTTTGCTAATAAGGCTGCCCTTGTAGCAAATGTAACGAAAGGGAAGTAAGCGATGTGACAATGCGGGTGTGACGGTCCCTCACGGACGTGGTCCTCACTGTCCTATCAACTCTGCCTCTTCCAGGAACTCACCCTGATCCCTTCATTTTGCTATGGTAACGATTTTATGATCTGTTGAAGAAATCTTTGAATAGAAAGAATAAACAGCGACCTAATACTAAACTTCTCTCTGGTCTACTTCGGTATAAAGATTAAATACAATTTGCTCCCTGGGATTGTGCGCTGAATTAATTGGCTCTGGCTCTAAATGAATTCAGAGTCAAGGTCAAGAGAAAGAATACACTCACCCCCGTGTCCACACACACACCAGTCATGTCCTGCAGATGGCTGGCATTTACCTTACACAGAGGGGGGAGCTTAAAGAATCACAGACTTCAGAGTTGGAGGGAGCCTCTGAGACCAAACTGCTCCTATTTTTAATCGAGAGAGTAAGAGTTTAACTTGCCTGAGTCACTATACGGGGCGGGGCAAAAGTAGGTTTCCAGTTGTGAGTATGCAAAGCACAGAGTTTGTTCTTGGATTATTATTGATTAATTATTGTATTATTTTCCATACCAACAACTGGAAGCCTACTTTGCCCCACCCCATAGATAGATGCTTGCATTTCAGTACCTGGGTCTCTTAACTCCTGCCCAGTCTGCATGCTGTTTCTCAAGTAACTGACGAGTGTCGGAGGATCCAAAATGTTCTCCTCATCTGAGGTTTTATCAGTCTGTTGTTCATTTATATTGGAGAATGACCTCTCTTAAAATGTAACTATTCCAGGGAGTGCTAATACATTAGTTGCTAAGGCTTAGTGAGAGTTCATTTAATAAGAGGCCTTTTGACTACCACCAGCTGATGGGCGCCTGCTGATTTGGGGGAGGGCGAGATCATTGCTTTCAAGGAGGCAGCAGGCCTTGAGATCATGGAGGGGAGAGCTCTCAAGAGCATCAGGCAGAGAGATGAAGAGATGGACAGGGGCGCTCTGCAGACACGCTGGTCCTTGCGGTGTTTTTGAGGTGAGCCTGGCAGTGCCATCTTCACGTGGGAAGGCAACACACTTGTTTCAACGTGTGCTCGACCCGAAGAGAGGAAAGTCATTGCTTTAGCTGTGGTTATGGTTCGTGTTCCTCCCTCCCCTCAGCTGTGGGTAATAGTCTGTTCTTACTCTGAGCTTTTCCAGGGTTTTAAAGTTGTTAAGCTGGAGCTAAAAATAGTACCTTGGAAGTTAAATACACCTACTCAGGATACCAAGTGAAAATAGAATGTGGATAGAGAAGCCTTACTGTTTGTCCTCAGTAGTGATCTTTTATTTTAGGGGTTTTGGGGAGCGTGACAGGAAGGTGGTTTTTGTTTTGTATGTTCACACAACACGGGGGACCATCTGCTGCAATGAAGTTGGCAAAGTCACATTGTATGTTCTTTGGGGACCCATTTAAAAAATCACTAGCTAAAGACAGATTGACGACACCCTTCAGACAATTTTATGAATCTTGTCATGGGAGTCTGCTCTGGAGTAGTCTGAATTCATATGCATCTGTGTTAGTCTACAAAGCCCACGTGAATTTCAATCCTGCGATTACTGGAGAAGATCTATTAAAATAGCCTGGTCACTTAGAATTTCTTAGCGGAATAACGTGCATCTGCAGTTACCTAACAGTAGAGTTTACCCAGTATTATGTGGAGATGCCAGGCATTTAAAAAAAGGATTACTCAAGTCAATTAAACATCTTCTTTTCCGTGATGCTTACTTTTAACACTTGGTTCTAAGTGTGGCAGACAGTTTTACGTTCATCTTTTGAGCCGAAAAGGAATTGGTTCTGGGAGGGTTCTTGTTACTGTCACTAAACGAGTGACAGATGAGGATCCAGGGAGGGCGTGGGAGCAGGAACCGCCTCGGGCTGCAGTGGTCAACAGGGCAGGGTGCATAGACATTCTCCGCACCCCCAACCCCACATCACCTGGGAATTCAAGCGGTGTGGGGGCGAGGAGGGGGAGCGCCTGCACTTTTACACAGTTTATAATCTTCCTGGGGCAGTGAGAGAGGGAGTTACTGTCCTGGTTTTGTATATGGAGACCCAGAGGTGCGGGCAGGCCCAGTGGCCCGAGGGAGCCAGGACTCACCCTAACTGGGAGAAGAGAATCCAGACTTTCAACTACCAAGTAGATCGTACTCTTAAAAAAAAAAAAAAAAAGTTTATTCCTGCTATTTTGATTTGCTCTACTTTTGAGGTGCCACATTTATTGCCCGGTCCTTTCTCCCAAACCGCCCATTTCCCAGTGGGACGGTTGTGAACTTTGATGAGCTCCTTTACAGACACAGGAGAGGAGTGATTACTCTGGCTTGTGGTTGATCCACAGGGTCTCTGCAAACTTGAATTGTGCCTTCTCACAGCTCCTACCAGGCGGGGCTTTCACAGTCAGCACGAGCACCCGCAGCAATCACAGGCGCTGCGGCCGTGCGGCTGGAGCGGTACCGAGTGGGCGCTGGTCCAGGCGGACGCCATGCCGACACCTCGAGCCCACAGCGAGCTGGATGCAAGTCATGAGGTCGTCGCATCTCAGTGTGGAGTTGTTTACTTAGCTGTGTGTACAGGCTTTTAAGACTCGACTGTCATTTGCACTTGACATGAAAATTGTGGTAAGGCACAACCTGAGAATGTAATGATTTGTCGTTTTTCAGAAGAGAAAGGGATACGGTTTTCTCCCCCATTAATAACAATAAAGTCAGCTATGGACGCATGTAGCATGACCCCTGTTTAATTGGTCACTGGTGTTACACATATGCAATGAAATCGTTCTCAGTTTTTGACAGTTCCAGTCATCACCCTTTGGGAGGATGTTTCACAAGGTGTGGTTCTTGGGCCCCTTCAGGTGGTTCATGAGTTACACTAATATTTCTATAATTAGACTGTTTATTTTTGCGCCTGGCATGAGCCAACCCTTTCCTGACACGGTTATTTAGAGATGAGCGTGTTATGTCTGACGAAAATATGCTGTAGCTAAGAAGGTAAGGAGAAGTGTGCGGAGCTTCTGCAGGTGTGCCGACCTGCTGCTCGGGTGAGGCGTCTTCACGGGAGGAACGAACACTGTCTAGTGTTTTTTGGAACTGAATGGCTTTCCCACAGCCACAGTGATGCTTTTGATGTGGGTGAGACTGAGGAGGTCAGGGAAAGGTCGATGCGGATACAGTCCTTTTGCTTGGGAATGCTTCGAGTCCAGCAAGTAATAAATGCTTTAGTCTTTCTAAAGTGATGCTTTGGCACAGCTACTTCCAGGAAAGAGACTGGGCAAGAGAATGGAGGCGAAGCAGAAAGAAAGAAAGAAAAGGGAAGTTCCTGATAAAGCAAAGCACTGCTGCATAAGTGCATGGGCAAAATTTAATCGATTCCCAATTCGCTTTTGTGGAAATAAATTTCATCTATGAAGACCAAGTTCAGAACTCCTGCTTTAACACGTCACTGTCAACCTCAGTGCTCCAAATGTCCCTGAATTCCTTCACTCACTGCCTCCCAGAGGAGAAATTCTTGGTTTTAATCTGCACTCGAGAGCTATACAAATTATGCTGTGTGTATTTCAGCAAACCTGCGTTCCCCTGTGGGCTAGGACCACGTGATCAGGGAGAGCAAAGGCAGGTGAACACTGGGAGAAGAACAGGCAGTCGCACTTCCCCTCAGGACCACCAGGGGGCCCGTTACTGCAATGGCCTGTCTGTGGCCACAAGCAGAAACTGTAATTTGGTAGCTTTCCTGATTGAAATTGTTAAAGGGTTTGGCCCAAGACAAAGGGGTGCCCATGAAGAAGGGGTATTTTTCTAGGCTTCGATGTATCGCTGTGGCTTCGAATTTTTATTTTTAAATGATCAGAGCTTATTTTAATTAGTGGAAAGTTTTAAAGCAAGTAATTCATTTACCTCTTCCGTTTTCACTCCAGTGGGAAACCTCACACTCAGTTGTTCACTTTTAGGAGGAGGGTTTTTCTTAAGGCATGAGGTATATTACTAGAACACTCCGGATGTCTGCATCTGCACTGGGGTCTCATCACACTCGAAGCACCTCGCGTGTCTGCATTTCACTCAGAGGAGCACATTTTCCCTACGACTGTCACTCACTGTGCTCCATGGTTTTAGAGTCGCCGACGCATCCGCACAACCGAGAGCGTCTAAATGTCATCTAACGCGGGACGTTTCAGTTAGTCGTCTACGATTTTTCTTTTCCAAGTAAAGCGTCCTTCCCCATGCCGATGCTTTACAAGGACTCCTTCCTTCCGGTTCCCTGTCCTCGCACGTGGTCCAGGTCCACCCCGACCAGGGCAGAAGCGGCGTGCCTGCAGGTGTGGACAGCAGCAGCGGTTCTGCCTCGCGAAGCAGAGCCCACGCAGCCTGGGAGGTGTGAGGACGTGGACCTCAGCCACGCACGAGAACCGTGTGCAGCCAGATCCGCGCCGTGCGTTTCCCACTCGTCTTTCTGACCTTTTCTTCGTTTGGAAAGAATAGGATGAACCTGTGCTCAAAACCCTTCGAAAGCATTTGGAAAGTACAGCTTCTTACGGGGCTCTCCAGAACAAGTTGGCACAAAATGAAAAGTGACGCTGGGTCTCTGGTTTGGGGAGGAGCTATTCCCTGTCCCCGCTCCGGGGGCTCAGGGTTCCCAAGGAAAAGGAGTGAGTGGCAGCGAGCTCAGGGCCCAGGTTGGTTTTTCAGAGCGGCGTCCTCGTAATGACCGGTGCCAGGGGCGGCGGCCTCCAGGGGCAAGCCCTGCTGCTGGTAGCCGTAGTTGACGTTCCCACACGGGAAGTGACGCAGCCTGAACAGGGGCACGTCCTTCATGCTGGCAGTCAGGGACGAGGGCTCCAGGAGCAGGGAGGCGCCGGCGGGGGCCGTGCAGCTGCCCTCGCGGCCCGCGTCTCCCCTGTCGGGAGGTCCCCTCTTGGCTGGTGGTGGGTCCTTTCGGGCAGGCCTCTCTGTAAACCACGAGCCGTACGTTGGGTTCCACAGGCTGGTCGGTTTGTTTCTGGAGCGCTGGGCTTTGTGCAGCTCGGAGGGCGGGTTGGACTGAGCGAAGGCCATGTTAACGTGTCCGCCTTCCACAGCCGGCCCTCTGGCGACTCGAGCCGAGGCCTCTGCCCCTGCTGGCTTCTTGACTGCTTTGCCCGAGGAAGTGGAAGGCGGAGGGGGCGGGGCGGCTGGGTCCTGCCCCTCGTCCCCTTTAGCGGGTGGAGGAGAGACTAGGAGGGGAGGAATTCCCTCTGGGTCTTTGGGCCTCATGGGCACCTTCTCCTCCTCTTCCACGAGCGGGCCGTATTCTACTGGCAAAGCAGTGTTGATCACATCTGGGTCCTACAGGCAGGAGAAACGAGTCATTAGAACTCAAACCACAGACACAACATGTTGGTTCTGGAAGACACCTGAGCAATGATCGCATCCAAACTTACTTTACAGATGGAGAAAGCAATGGGTATGGGAGCGTTCATTTGAAGGCACCGGGGAATGAGTAACCAATGGGAAGTCATCCTGATCCGTGAAGAGCTTAGAGAATGAGCTCTGTGACAGCGTGTGCAGGGTGCGGGGAGCACCCACCCGCCTGGGGCCCGGGGTGGGGCGGGAAAGGCTCTGCAGGGACCACTACTGGGCAAATCTTGTAGATTAGTGGATTTAAAAAATAGATAAATTAGTTAAAAAAATTATTTCAGTCGAATCCCAGTAAAATCTTTCCTACTAAAAAGAAAACTCTGTGTTTGACTCCCAGTTTGCATGTGGTGATGAGGGCCAGGGAGTGGGAAGGGAGGAGAGACACACACCATCCCATGTTGGCTTGTAAGGTGTACCTCTTGTTCTCTGCCTGGCTGCCTCCCATGTTCCTCATACTGGGACGGGTCATGTGTGCTCATAACTTTTTCTGTGTTACAGTATCATGTCAGATGCCACATGCAGTGGTTCTCAGCCAGTCTGGATGTGAGGAGGCCTTTTGTGAAGCCCAGGAAATACTGAGTGCTACGAGCAAAACCATTTGCACACCAGCTTTGTGCTAGATCATTTTTACGGCCACAGACCGTAATAGAGAAAAGCAAAAGCAGTCGCCAGAGATGGGAGGGATTTTTGTGAAAGGGAACTTAAACCTGGGGAAATTTAATTCTTTAATATTTTATGCAAATTGGAAAAACCATCACTGCCGTTTAACAGAAAAGCACGTTGGTCCAGTATTCATCAGTACTTTACGAATAAAAAATAACTGCCTTCTGATTCTCTTTTATATTTTAGTTCCTCCCCTGTTAATTATTAATGTCTATAGCGAGTCATTCAAAATGTGCTCCTATGGAACCACCTGGTTTTAAGAGGGACAGTATATACTTGGGAGGAAAATTACTCCAAAGCGTATCTACAGGATGGGGCCAAAGTAGTTCATATGGAAAAAACCAATAAATACACTGTGTTTCACTTATTCACAACTGTAAGCCTACTTTGGCCACACCCTGTATTTAAGTGGTATATTTCATTAATATTACATATATAATAACCTAAACTGCCATTGAACATGAAGTTTTCTGGGAAAACCTCAATAACGTGATCAGTGAAGTCCATTGAGATAAATGCAGTCTCCCTACTCAGAGGACCGGGAAGGATGGAGTCGCCAGGCTAGGAAATGACTACTGTTTGAAAACGTGTGTCTTTTGTCACAACTCCGATGAGGAAAGTTAGGCAGGGAGTGGTTATTGTCTGACTTCTGCAATATTCTCCGCAATCAGACATCCTGGCAGAATGAGTCGAGAGGGGGAAAGAAAGCAGGTCCAGTGGAAGGGAGGGAACTTTGGGTCGAAAGCGAGGGGCAGCAGGCGGTGCAGGGGGAAGGGTCGCCTTCAAGGCGGGAGGGACGCCACCTCCATTGGTGCTGGGGAAGATGGTGAGAACTGGTGTAGGTGCAGAGGCAGGGAGGACACTGAAGGGATTCTCACTGGATAGCCTCTCCACTCTTGAGGAGGTAGGAGGCACAGTTGTCTGCTGAAAATGGGGGAGAAGAGAGAAACCTTCCAGTCGTCACAGAAGGAAATGGGAGTGGGGTCTGCACTGGGGCTAGCAGGAGGGCTTGGCTCCTGACTCCCCATCTGGAAATGGGGGTATTTTACGTACCTCGAAGAGGATGAAATATGTGGAACGTGACTCATGTATCACAGATGCTACACTAATGCTATTTGATGATGTTAAAATTTCTCCAGACCACTCTGACCTTTCCTCCCTTTAATCCCTCTAACACATGTCTTTAGACATACAACTTAACAGTTGTATACTGTTAATTATTTCATGGTATTATTTCTCCAGCCGGGCTGCACACTCTCTGAGAGCTGGTGTTTTCCGTCCTTCTTTGAAGTTCCAGTTTTATTTCATAAAACATTAGGTGCCCAGTAGGGATTTAGTTATGTGTGTGAAATGAACCGATTCCTGAATATTATTGGGTGTCTGCTACGGTGTCACGTGCCGGCGAAGAAAGTAGCACTTACTAGTATTTATGATAAAATGTGCATACTGAGAAACCAATCATTTTCCTTTATAGGTAATTAACATTCATTCTCTTGACCGTAACTCACATTTTCTGGCTGGTTTAACTTTTATTTCCCATTTCAGTATTTTCCATCCTTGAGACTTTTCATATAAATGCTGATCAAGGGGGGGAATGTTTGTACCTGTGTGCAGTATTCAATCCTCTCCAAAATGATGGCAAAGTTGGGCCTGTCTTCAGGCTGGTGTTGCCAGCACTGGGTCATTATCCTGTACCTAAAAGAAGAATAAGCACATTAATTAAAATCAGGAGAAACAAGGATGCAAAGTACATTTTTTTCCTCTGAGCACTTTTCTAAATGGGACCAGGGGTGGGGGTATGGGGTGGGGAGAGGTGGCACTGCTTTTGAGGGTGGCAACTCATCGAGGTCCCATGTGCTTGGCATATGCTGCCCTCTGCTGATGGGCCAAGGAATCGAGCCAGGTGTAAAAGGTACAATAACGAAAGCTCAAGAACACAGCCATCCTGGTGTTTCCATTAAATGTGGCTCCTATCATTCCATTCTGGAATTAAAGTCCCCTCTGAGGGGGAATGCTCTAATTCTATCGCCCATCTTCCTTGCTTGTGGGTAGCAGATGAAGGATGCCAGACAGGACAGCGGAACACATGGAGGCTGGGATACAGGGTGGGGCACAAGTAGGTTTACAGTTGTGAGGTTATTCTTGGATTATGAGCAACCGTGAACCTACTTTTGCCCCACCCTGTATTTAGGGGACTCAAGTAGAATGGTGTTGGGCAGAAGGGGTGGAGGCCAGGACACAAAATCCTCGAGGAGTGTGAGCCCATAGCCTCCAGCCAGACAAAGGATGCTTTTTCAGGCAGGACATGACTGCTGGGGGCTGGAAGACGATCCCATCTCACTGGAGTCCCAGACACAGTCCCAGCTTGGGCGTAGTAAGTGAGGTCAGCCATCTGCACGTGTGGCTGCAGATTTTTTTTTTTGGAGAATTGTGCTTAGTAACTTGTGGAAATGTGCTAAAAGAGTCGTACACAGGCCCAGGGCAGTTCTTTGGCGGGTCCATCCGTCCTCCGCTGGTGACGAACTCCAGAACCTCCTGGTTGCTTTTGCTGGGGTACGGCATGTATCCCAGAGAAAAGATTTCCCACAGCAGCACTCCGAAGGACCTGGGCACAGGACAGGGCATATGGGTGTGGATGCACATACATACACGTGTGCACACACGGACACACACATAGATGCATGGACACATGCACACATGGACATACAGACAGATGTAAAATTTTAATTTTTTTTATTATGAGAATTCTTAATATGGAGAAAAATAAGAGAACGAGAAAGCCACATGCGATGCGCCACGGAAAGATAACCACTCTTAGCATGTTACTTTTTTGTTCTAGTCGAGCTTCAGGGCTTAGATTTTATTACATAATTGCAGTTGTATTCAATATGCAATGCTGAACCTTGATTTTTGCAAATTCCCTTATAGCATAAACATTCTGTGTTAATATAAACATTTTATAAATAGAATTTCAAATGGCTATAAAACATTCCACTGAGTAGTTTTACCATAACTTGCCTTATCATTTCCATATCATTTAAAAATTTAAAAATATTTAAAATACTGTGATCAACAGCTTTTTGCATTTTTTTTAAAAAGGATAATTTGCTTAGAATAAATTCCCTGAATTTAGGATGAGAATAACATAGTAAATTCTAGGATAATTCTAGTGAAATTACTAGGTCAAAAGAATACTAACACTGAAAAATTCTTGACACCTACTGTCCACTTGACTTCCAAACACGTCACTCCGATCAGCCAGCCAGCCTGGAGCAAGGCTGGTCAGACACTCCCCACCAGCGAGTGTTACCAGCTCCTACTCGGTCCTTTCCACCTCAGTGGCACTGTATTCATCTACTGGCTCAAGCTGCAAACCCAGGTCTTTCCCTCGATGTCACTCCCACAGCCCTACTCCGCATCCAGCTTTCTGCAGTCCTGGTAACTACGCTCAGCCAGAGCTTGAATCTGACCACTCTGAACGGCTTCCAGGGCTACCTCTAGGCCTCGCCTCCTCATCGCTTATCTACAGTGAGCGGCATTTTCCTACTGGTCGCCCCGCTTCACCTGTCCTACACCTGTTTTCAATGGCAGCAAGTGATTTTCTTTTCTTTTCTTTTTTTCAAAAGATCATGTCACGCTTTTGCTTCCAACTGTTCAGAGGCATGTCACTGTGCTCGTAATAAAGCCCACACCCCTACCCTGGGTCCTTAGGCCCTCCATGTCCCGCCTGGCCTGCCCCCGCCATCTCGGCTCCGGCTGGCCCCGGGGCTCACTAGCTCCACCACCAAGACTTGTTTTCATCCCTCAAACAGCCTGGAGAGCCTTTCTGTCAGATCTCTCCGTGGTGTGGCTTGCTGTCATTCAGGAGTGGGAGTGGCCCGTCCTCCATGGAGCCTTCCCCATCCACACTGACGCAGCTTTGCTCCCCTGGCCCCACTCCGTCCTCTGCTTCTCTGCCTCCACGGCACTGTGGGTATCCGAAGCTATGGGATTTATTTGTTTTTAAAGCATTTTATGAAACAATCTGAACTTTAAAAAGGAAAAATAATAGATACCTATGTATCACGATGTTAATATTTTGCCTTATTTGTGAGAGTTCTCCCTCTCTTTTTGAAGAAATAAAATAGATACAGGCAAGCCCCACCCTCCATCCTTTCCTTCGCCCCCTCCCTCCGCTCCACTGAGGTCAGCACGCACCCTTCCCATGTGTGTTTGGTCCCCAGTGTGTGAGAGCATAAACAGTAGTTTCTGTATTGCAGACCTCATTTTTGTATTGTAACATTATGCATAAAGAATGTCCTGCTCCTTTTCGGAACTCGCTTCCCCCCCACTAAACCTTATTTTTCAGATTTACCCATGTTGGTATATGTAGGTGAAGTGTGTGCTTTTACACTGCCGAACAGTTCCCCCTGATGTAAGGAAACCACAGTTTGTTTAATTTATCCCCTACGTGAGGGACAGTGAGGCTGTTTTAGCGTTTTCTCTCTTGTGAACAATGTTGCAGATGAACATCCTTGCCCAAGTCTGTCTGTGTCATCGTCTCTCCAGATACACACTTGGAGCTAGACTGGCTGGGAAACAGGACACGCGTTTGGAACAATGTCTTACTTCCCCAGCTGCTCTCTGTCCGGATAGGGTAGGTGGTGGTGCTCTAACGCGGGCGGGCGCACAGGAAGCGCCTGGAGGGCTCGTTAGAACACGAGTGGGGCTCACCCGGCTCACCCGTGGAGCTTCTGTTTCCTTAGCCTGAGGTGGGGGCTGAGGATTTGTTTCTAACCAGTTCCCAGGGGGAGCTGAGCTGCTGATCCACGGACCTCACTTTGAGATCCACTGGGTTAGGATAAGCCAACGCTAAAAATAGAACTACCTTAGGACCCAGCAACCCCTTCTGGGTATCTAGCCACAGAAAGGGGATCAGTATGTCAGAGAGAGGGCTGCACTCCCATGCTCACTGAGGCATCACTCCATAGCCAAGACGCGAAACACCTCCGTGTCCGTCAGCAGATGACGGATGAAGAGAAGGTGTGTGTGTGTGTAGATCTATATCCTTTTGATTAATTAATATAATTATTAATATTAATAACTAGCTGTCTAAATTAATAGCTTAATACATACATATCAATACATATATTAATACATATTAATACATGTGCGTACATATAACCACACATACCTTTTCTTCGTTCATATGTGTGTGTGTGTGTGTGTATGAAATGGATATTTTTCAGTCTGAAAGAGGAGGAGATCCTGCCTTTTTGGACAACAGAGATGAGCCTGGAGGGCATTGTGCTAAATGAAATCAGCCAGACACAGAGAGAAACACTCATGATCTCCCTTCCTGTGGAAGTATAGAGGCAGAGCAGCACGGTGGGTGCCAGGGGCAGGGGGAGGGCACACAGCTTCAGGCAAGCGGATGACTGAGTCCGAGGGCCGATGTGTAGACAGTGTTTCCCAAACTCGTCTTGAGCTGTAGAAAGGGCCTCATCACCACTGTCACCAGCAGCCCTTTAGTGCTTTCATGTTTTTCCATGTTCTCCTTTATTCTGTTAATGTGGAGAATTTCATTGCTCAGTGTTCTAATGCTAACTCAACGTGGTGCTCCTGGAATAAATCCGACCTCTCTGTTAGGTGAGAACATCCCGTGTGGCTCTCCGTGTGTGCCCTGCCCGCAGTGTCAGCACCACCAGGCAACTTGCAGGAAATGCAGATTCTCAGCCTGACCGAGACCTTCGGAATCATACGCTCAGGGTGGGGCCCAGCCATCTGTTTTAACAGCCTTTCTGATGATTCCCATGTCTGCCAGCACCTTGTACAGGTGTGTTGATGCCTCTCCCCTGCCCCTCCCCCGACACAGGGCCAACCCTGCTGAGAGGTGGATCGCCCCTGAAGGCCCCCGGTGGCCGGGAGGAGGCAGCAGGAAGACTCACCACGTGTCCGTTTTGGATGTGAATATCCCCTCCATGAAGGCCTCGGGGGGCATCCACTTCACCGGCAGCATGGCGCAGCCTCCCTTCCGGTAGTAGCTCGCTCTGCAGGACGGAGGAAACCGAACTTGGTTCTGGAGATGGCTCTGGGCGGAAGCCCCGGGCCACTTGAGAAAGCGACGACAAGGTCTACCCATGAAAGGACTGAGCGCATGAGGGTTCTGTGGCTCAGGAGGAGAGCAGGGGAGCACGGGTCACTGGGTTAAGAACTTGGGTGTCATTTAATCAGAGACAAAACGGCCCACTGGAGGCAATGACAATACAATGACTAAAATGCCCACTAGAGGAGGGTTAGCTTTCCCTGCTGGGTTTTGTTTATTATAACTCACAGAGAGTAACGTTACTCTAGGTTATCAGGGCAGCCTGCCCCTGCCGATCCGCTTCAATGTAAGATCCCAAATGGGAGCGCCGGAGAGCAGGGCCGTGTCCTCCTCGCGCTGGCTCCTCCATGGCGCTCGTGCAGCGTCCAATGTGGGGGCACGCGACAAGCCCTCGGGGCAGCTGGTCGGGCAGCTGCCGCCTGCAGCACATCCAGCCTCAGAACACAGGGCTTAGGGTGGAGCAGGCGTCCACGGTACGAGTCAATGGGTTAGTTCTTGTCAGAGATGTCATGAAGGCAACTCACTGATGAAAACTGATCAGTTAGCTCCTGTGCCACGGACACCAGCTCCACCCAGCCCGTGTTCTCCTGCCGCCGTGGGAGGCAGCTTCCTGACCAGCGGCCTGGATTGATTCATTACTTCAACAAACACGGGCTGAGTGTTTAGAACGTATCAGGTACTCTGCCATGGGGCGAGGACATCGTGCGGAAAGAACCACATGTAGGGACGTGAGGGTGCAGGAGCTCCGGGCTCCAGATGGGGGTCGAGCTGCTCTGCTCCAGGTGGGGTCAGGTGCGGGGACGTTTCCAGAGGGGCTGGTGGAGCCGAGCGCTCCTGGAGGACCCTGAGGGCTGAACTTGCATGTGCTGTGTGAACAGCGGGACTGCAGGTGAGTGGGGTGGGGGAGCCTCGAGTTGGGGAGCTGTCAGAGCTGCGGATGGAGAGGAAGGGCTCGTTAAGTCAGGCTGCGACATTGGTGTGGTCAAACGCGGGCACTCCCGGGGTAGTCTGAGGAACGCTGAGACTTCGGTAGTGAAAGAAGTTAAGTGTGGCAAGCCGAGGTAATGTGGTGGAGACCAGTGGCAGGTGACTGGGGTCAAGAACGTTACTAACTCATCTTCCACGTGCTGCTACCCTGTGGACATAGGTTGGCATCAGCATTCTCCCCCCGAGATGGTTGCCAGTTCTGACGGAGGCCTCAGGGGTCTCCCAGACTCTCCAAGCAGCGAGAGCTCTCCGTGGCCACCTCTCCTCTGTCTCTGGCTTAGGGACGGTGTGATCGGTGACCACACGCTGGGTGACTTGCTCCGCTCACGGAGCTGGTAACCGTTGTCAATGATGAGACAACGAAGTAGCGTGAGATAAAGTGCAATACGGTATTTTTTAAATTAAAAATTATTTTACTTTTTAAATATAGCCTTGAGAATATTACGGGGAAGAAGAAATGAAGCTAAGTATCTGTG
Organism: Tadarida brasiliensis; assembly: GCA_030848825.1. Taxonomy (NCBI): domain Eukaryota; kingdom Metazoa; phylum Chordata; class Mammalia; order Chiroptera; family Molossidae; genus Tadarida; species Tadarida brasiliensis. The sequence goes on along the minus strand of CM061270.1, from coordinate 60,859,155 downwards.
GGCTTTGAGCTACACCCCTGCGTCTCCTGGGGTGGGTGATGAGCGGGGCCCAGGAGCCTGTCAGGCTGGGGTGCTCTTGCCTGGCGGGACGGAAGATGAGGCCATTTAGAGTTAAAGTTTACCCGGGAACGTCTTCCAGACCGTGTATCCCAGTAATTCTGCGCCCCGTAACGTGTTGGGATTAGAGCATTGAAACGGGAGACAATCTAATTAAGAGCTGTGTCAGTCACGGCAGGCAGTGTGATCCTGGTTTAGACCGTCGGTGTGGGCACTAATGAAGGTTTCCCATATCTTGCAAAGAAACTTAATGAAATTTTAGGCGGCAGGTTGACAAGGTGCCAGAGATGATTTAGGGCACAAGTGGCCGCGTCCCATTCTCTTGAGGGGCTGGGCTGAGGTGGTGACGGCTGTCTTACCTGTAGATGTCGCGGGCCATTCCAAAGTCTCCAATCTTGGCTACTCTTCCAGGGCCTGGGCAGGTCAAGAGGCAGTTCCTGGCAGCAATGTCCCTGGGAAGATCAAAACGAGAAAATGCATTTCCTTATTTTATCCCTGGGAAAATCAATGTATGGAATCCATCACTAGGATTTTCACCTCGCATCTGAAGTTCAAATAGTTCCCTCCTCTGCTCTGTATTTCCTTTACTGCATTACACATCAGTACAAAAGAAATTGCTATACCGATTCTAGGCCTCAGAACTAACATGGAAATGGGAAATGATCAGGGAGATGATTGAAAATGTTTAATAGGACAATAATATGAAAATAACTATAATAGAAACTAGAATTTATTGGTCTTTTACTATGTACTAAGTATTGTCCTAAGTGCTTTGTATCTAATTCTCACAACAACCCTATGAGATACAGGGTGCTATTATTGCCTTCATTTTATTAAACAAATTAAGCTAAAAGCAGATAATAGAGGGACATCAGAAATGCCGTTTGTCCCAAGGCTGTGGTTTGTACACACTGCTGGCTGGTCTCTGCCAGCTGTTTGAAGCATCTTCTGGAACAGCATAGCTGCCACGATATCAAATTCAGGTAGGTAAAGGCATTCCCCCATATTTATAGTTTCCTTTTTAACAAGCCATGATGGTTCTTGCAGCCATGATTTTATCTAAAGCCTTAGCTAAGCTGTTTGCATCACAGCCAGTGGCTGAAGAATCACTTCTTTCGGGTTACGGAGTCATCTTGTCTGCTCCGTTGTCTCCAGATGGCCCATCTGCTGGTAGCATCCTATGAGGCAAGAGCAGAAGCTTCCCAAGACTCACTGACCACTTCCACTCACTGACCGCTGGCTTACCCGCCCCTGGCATGCATGTGGCAGAAGGGTGCAGCCAGAAGAAGTCTGGAGTGGTCTAATAGTATTAAAGTGCAGGACAGAAAGAAAAGTGGTAGTACTTGGGGGCCACAATGGTGTTTTCATATTTTTTTTTACTGATTTCATAAAGGTCCTGACCTTTGATTGAGAAGGACATGGAAAATAAACAACTGGATAGTATATAAAAAAAAGGATCTGCCCTGGTCAGTTTGGCTCAGTGGTTGGAGCATCGGCCCTTGGACCAAAGAGTCGTGGGTTTGATTCCTGGTCAAGGGCACATTCCTGGGTTGCAGGTTCAATCCCTGGCCCTCACTGGGGTCGTGTGGGAGGCAAAAAAATCCATGTCTCTCTCTCACATCGATGTTTCTCTCTCTCTCTCTCCCCCACTCCCACTCTATCTAAAAATCAATGGAAAAGTATCCTCGAGTAAGGATTAAAAAAAAAAGGATCTGGATTGAGGATCCTGGCTCAGGACACTAGAATGACGGGCCAGGAAGGGAGATGGATGTTGGAAATGCCACTGAACTGATCCAGAGGTTTAAGTTGAATTTGAGGAGCAACGGTGCATAAAATGCCCTAATAAAACTACAGAAGCATAACATGTATGACATCAAAAGGAAGAAAAATAGTGGGATACATAGCCATTACGTCTCAAAAGAAATACAGCAAAGTAGACCAGGAACAATATTTACGGCTCCAGAAAGGTCTTTATGCTGATCTGCATGGAAGGGTTGCTTAAAAAGTGATCTTGGATTTAATGGCAAGAAAGTAAATATAGTATCACAGAACACACCAAGAATTGGTAGAATGACACATAATTCTTGAAGTGGTAATAAACTACAACCAAAGGAAACAGATCGAGTAGAAAAACAGGAGTGTGTGGATCCGGGGAGGGTGTTCCACTCTGAATTCAGGAGGTACTTGCGTGGGGCAGATGAAGGGTGGAGGAGAGAGGGCTAGAGGTGATACTTTGCAGGGAGTGAGCCACAGACCTCCTAGCCCGTTAGATGTAAAGATGCCTTCCTAATACCGATGACCCCAGAGGAAAAGCTTGGATTGAGACGGTCAATTTCTGCCGGAAGTCGCCTTTTGCTTATAAAGCAGACTATGTGATACATTCTTGATTTATCGCTGACAATTTCATTTCTCAAAAAAGATAAAAAGAGCAACAAACTATTACTCTGGGATCAAATTCTGACCCTCGGTAACTCTTCACAGATATGGAAGCGACAGAAATCTTGAGAGGATGTGATCCTGTTATCTTATTATCTCTAATAACAGAGCACTGGATACGGTCCGATGCATCGTGGCTCCCGGGAAGCAGGTTTCAAACCGTTGGAGGAAAGACGATATGACTCCTCAGCCAGAGCGTCTGTGTGCTCGGTGACTGGTGCCGGGGGAGGCGAAAAAGCAGAAATGATCTCGGGGAGAAGCAAAGGGAGACATCTGAGGTCACCCAGGTGACCGCACAGATTGCTCTGGGGTGAGTCCAGACTTAAAGGACATAGACAGAGATGCAAAGGGGCTGTGACCAGGGGCGGATTCCACAGAGCGCACAACCTCGTCATGTCCGAGCGATAACCAAGCCCAGGGCTCAGATGCGTGGAAAGTCCTGGGCACAACAGAAAGGACGAGGACAACGGCGGGAATGACCCACGCTCTGGCCGAGGGTGTGGCTCTGGATGAGAACATAAAGGCCTGGCCCGGCTCCTCCTCTGCTTCTGTTATTTCTGTCAAGAAAAACCACCCACAAGTTGGGAAGGTTTAGAATCAAGAGGAAGAACTGAAGACCAAGCGATGGCGTGAGAGGGAAAGAGAAGCCAAGGAGAGTTTGCTGCCTTGTTTTGGGGATGACGTTGGGCACCCGGGTGAGTGCACTCCTTGATCTTCAGTTTCCCCGTGGTCATCAGGGACAAAGCAGAGCTTCCTGTCTGCTTACACGCTCTTCTGTTTCCAACCTCCTGCAGCGTCTCTCGTTTCCTGCTTTGTACTTAATATTCTAATGATGAGGAATACGCCTTATCCTCCTTGAAGAATCGAGTTAACAAATACTTGTGAATTCACCAGGTTGTTACTTACTACGTGAGAAGGAAACCATTAGGAAGAGCTGTGCAAAGAGCCTGGCAATCTACTTGACTTTCCGGATTTCAGAACTAAGCTGTCAGCCGGGAGAGTCATCACCGCCCACATGGAAAGAAATCTGCGTGTAACCCACGACGTCTGCGGCATGACGTGTGGACTTGATGCCACAGCCACACACCGTGTCACTGCAAGGATCCGATGGAGTGCAGAAGTAAACCAGATAACCATTACGCTCATTTCAGGGTCTTTCAGAAAAAATTAATTTATCCAACAGACATTTCTGGTGCCTCACAGGGTGCCGGGGATACGAAGGTGGAGGGAGCAGGGTCCTTGCCTCGAGCACCCACAGTCAGATATGGGAGACGGTGGGCTCCCTCCATTGCCTGAAGGAGCTCAGTTTTTGCAGAGGGAACATTAATGTGATATGGGACTTGAAGGTGTCACTGCGCGATACAGGCAGGAGTCCCCACAGGAAGTCAAGAACAGCTCCTCCAGGTCTGCAGCGCTGGTGCGGATATTTCGCCATACCCATCTTACATATGGGGCAAGTGAAGCCTGAGAGAGTAAGAAGTCACCTCGAGGACAAAGAAGGCTGGATCATCCCTGGAGGGAGCAGGGAGCCAGCTGGGCCCGGAGACCCGCAGGGAGGCATGCAGGAGGCGGAGGGCAGGGCTGGGCGCTCGGACTCACCGGTGGATGAAGTGATTCTCCTCCAGGTACTGGCAGCCGCAGGCAATGTCCCGAGCCACGTGCAGGAGGTCCAGCATGGCCAGGGAGGAGGGCTGGTTCTGCGGGGGACGGAAACGACCCGCTGGTGAGAGGCGCTCTGGGACAGAAGACCTGAGACCCAAGTTCAAGTGCCCTCAAGGAGGCCAAACCGGACTCGCTGTCCTCTAGGGTCCCGGCCCTGCTGCACTTAGATCACCCGGCTGTTTGAAACCGACACAGATGCCTGGCCCTCTGCCCGGGCGGTGCACCAACCACTGCAGGTGGGTGTGGCGTTTGTGGGTTTCACAGCACCCCAGGTGAGTAACGGCGGGGCCAGGGCTGGGACCCCCAAACTACAGGAAGCCAGGAGGGGCCAGGTGTCCTTTCCCCTGTTCATTTATTCTGCACGTTCTTCCGCCTCAATCTTCATTAGCATCTGAAGCCCCAAACTTACAAACAAGCCTGTGAGAAAATCAAGGGGGATAGTGTTGTTTTTAAAATCCTCTAAATGTCTTAAAGTTTTAATTTTCTTCAAGAATATCCAGACCTAATGTGGGATGAGAAAGAAAGAGAAGGCTTTTGGAAAATGCCGGGCAATGGAAGAACAATGTCAAGCTTCCCTGGACGATGTCGCCCCAGCTCTGGGTGCAGCCCACCTCCACCTGGACAGCCCGGGGAGCTCGGGGAAGCTTTTGCTGAAGACTACATCCTGTCTTGGTGTCTCTTTTAATTCCTAAACCCCCGAAGTCTGCAGCAGCTTGTCATCACACAGCGTTGTATTTGCTTTGCCGTTCTGTGTGTATTTTACCATGTGCCCAAGTGAACTTTGAGGTCCCCGAGGCAGGGACCTCAGTGGCCACCTCTACGGTGTCCAGCACAGTGCTTGGCATACTGTAGGGTTCAATAAGTATTGGGGGGGGTGTTGGTTGGTTACAAATAAACTAGGATTTACCTAGATGTCAGCTGGGAGTTCCTCTGCCACAGACCGGGGCCTCCCCAGGACTCCTGGGAGCAATAGTGTGGTCTGGGGGAAGTGGAGAGGAGTCAGCTTCTCTACGGCATGCTTCCTTCTGGGGGAGACCACTCAGGGGGGATATTCTCTGCCCACGGAACATCAGGCCCTGCCTTAGGTGCAACAGAGCAAGTCTGAGTGCATGATCTCTGCCATGCAACGTCCTGTGTTGTTGGTGGGGAAGAGAAGGTGACCTCCACATTGAAGAAGAGAGGGCTGAGGGCTCAGAGAGGCTAAGTGACTCACTCCAGGTCACACAGCTAACAGTGCAGAGCTGGAAGTACCCTGAGCTGGGCTTAAGGAGCTGGGTTGGAGGAGGTAGAGTTCACGTTCAAACGGGAGCTTGTCAGGAGGGCACCTCAGAGCAGGGATGGCGTGGGTGAGCAGTGGCAGAGCCCAGTGAGTGCACAACTGTGCACAGACTCAGGGAGCAGCTCATTTCCCGGTCAGTCCAGCCGAGCTGGGCTTCATCCTGCTCGTGCTCACTGGCTGTGAGACCTGGGCTGACTGCTTTGTCACTGTCCAGCCACAGTGTCCTCATCGGCGACAGTGGCGTGGCATTAAACCTCGCCGGGCTGTGAGGAGGACCGAGAGGCACCGCAGGAACACTCCCTAAGGGGACCTGCAGTTACAGGTGGGGCTGTGGTGGGGGGACCGGGGAGTCTCGGGAAATCTCCGAGTGTTGGTTTCTCCAGGGGCCTTGTTAGGGTCGGAAGTACCTGTACCAAGAGAGAGAGTCCCCCTTTCCTGGGAAAAAGAAAAGCAAATCTATTTCTGAGGGAAACAGGCATCCATCTTGCTATAGTTTTAGAAACATCTTTTCTCTCAGGAAAATGCTTTCTGTTCCCACCAAAGGAGGACCCCCTCCTGGCTCCCCCAAGCCTCTCTGTTCCCCCAGCTCTCGGGATGGGAGGACCTCTGATGTCTCAATGCTCCGTGAGCCTGGCGCGCTGCAGGGGCTCAACCTTCCCAGGCATTAACCCGCCGGCCAGGCTCCTCTCGGCTCCCTGTCTGGGCTGCTCCGAGCAAATTAACTGCCCCGCTAATCACAGAGGCAGACAGGCGGCAGCCCGCGGCGTGTGTGCGTGGTCGGGGCGGTGTGCCGTGTGGCAAAACAGATACTTAGAGCAGCCGCGCAGAGAACAGCCGTGAGCGCAGTGCTGCGTGCATCCATCCCGGGCAAGGAGGGAGGGCAATCAGGTTCCCCCGCGTCTGCACTCAGTGTGTGTTCTGTCCAGAGCTCACAGAGAGGATCCGGTCCAGTGTTTCTCAAAGTGGGTTGTGGGATGGAATTCGATCACAGGGGCGTGGGAATTCCTGGCTTAAGTAGGTTCTCGATCGCAGGAGTTACCAGGGACTTGGCAATACACTGATGTATAATAAGAACCAACGAGGGGAGGCTGCAGGGCTCTGGAGTTTGGCCACAGAGTTCTTCGAGCATGTGGGTGACGCGAGGCACCTCAGGCTTGGGTGTTCCTTTCGGAGACGCTGTCAGGGGGTGGGGGACCTTTTTCCTGCCAAGGGCCATTGTGGTATTTATAACATCCTTCGCGGGCCGTACAAAATTGCCAACTTAAAAAGTAGCCTGCTGTGTTTGGTCAGGCTGATTTGATGAGGCGCGTGATGGTAGCTGGTATTGAGCTCACGGGCCTTGTACAGCCCGCAGGCCAGATGTTCCCACCCCTGGTTTAGACCAACACCCTACTTCACAGGCGAGAAGACAGGTCCAGGGAGGTGGAAGGATTTCTCTGGTCACAGCTTCTGAGGGGCTATTCCCAAAGGGTAATATACACTAAAAAAACACAGGATAATATTGTATCTAGTGTTTCCTTAAAGAGCTTCTCCCAAATCATGGAGAGAGGAAGAATCACAGGACGTGAGGTAGGAACTGTTTCACCAGGTGAAAAACGGAGTAAGGACGTATTTCCAAATCGATGCACAGAAGAGCGAGAGGGAAATAGGACGGAAGAAGCAGATGCAGACGGAACAGAGGAGAAACACAGCACACGGCCACTGGAAAGCGACGAGAAGGTCGTGCTGCTGGGCCCGCACTCCCGGCTCCTCACTGACTTTCCCGGCCCAGAGCCCCTGCACGCCCTGGAGCCAGCACTGGGGTTGCAAAGTTGGAGTCGAAGACCTAAGCCTGAGATCAGTCCACATCGGAGCTGCTCTCCTGCACTGTGTCCTCTGGGATCCAAAGAGCCACCTGCGTGCCGAGACGTTCTCTGGAGCTATTACCTGCAGGCATGACCACGTTCCACGCACCTACAGACAGTGCTGTGGGTAATGACCGCCACCTTGAATAAAGACATCACGGACTCTGTAATGGCTTTTGTCACTATTGATCGCATCAACGGACACTAAAAGACAGTGACTAGCCTATATCTGACATGTATTAAACCCTCAATAAATATTTGTTGAGTAAAGAAAAATTTTCTCAACATTTTTGACCTTCTCTTCTGTGGGGTCCTGGGATCAAGTGATGTTTCCATCAGTTACCTATGAATTTCCTTTCCATGACAAACACGGTTAGCCCGGGCATCCATTCTGTCCACTGCATCGGTCCATCTACGTGTCACTTCATGTCCATCCACATGCCATCTGAAGCCACAGCCTCTTAGCCCACCTTTGAGGTCCTTTGGTCCTGAAAGCCTGTGGGACCGCTGAGTCCCAGGGAGGGTGGGGAGTGAGGACAGAGACCTTGTCCGCTTCCGATGCGCAGACAAGTGCCTGCAGGGGGGCATCGCGTAGGCCCTGGGAGTCTCGGGTGTTTAAACAGATGAAGCGGGTGGGATTCAGGCCTTTGAATCTGGTGAGTTCCACAGCCGGAGGCATAACCCGCCCCCGCCCCGTATTCCTCCAGCCCTGAACCCCATTAGCCGTCCTTCCCTTCTTCATTCGTGAAGACTTACGGATATGAGCCCCCTCTGTTGATTCTAAATCACATTCCTTTCTACACGACCAGGTCCCCGCCTTACTGAGTTGGACTTTGTGGCTCTCAGAATCCAGGCAGGACGCCCAGCTCATCTAAAGCCTCCGGGGAAGCTGCTGTCACACACGGGCAAGGGGTCCGTCTGCAGGGCTGTAACCGGACACTTTAAATCACCCCATGGCAGGTACTCAGGAAGGACCCGCCCACCTGGATGGGGGGTGAGTATGGGGGTGAGAAGAAGGATGACTGAGGGGCTGCGAGACTTGGGGGCATGGTTGGCGAGGAGAGCCCCGTGGAGCAAGAGCAGGGTCCAAGGTTAAAGGCGGATTTGGTGGGTGGAATCCTGACCCTTAAAAGGGGCTCAGCCGACGGTCCCATGGCTGTGGCGTCTAGGGGCAGTGAGAGGTCAGAACTTGGTGGCAGGCTCCTGCTCTGAGCCTCTCGTGGCGGCACGGGGTGGGAGGAGGTGGGAGACACCAATGATTTGCCTTTCCTTGCCGGTGCTTTGTTTTTGGGACAATATTCAAATCACCTTTCATCATCAAAAGAGAGAGGAGCCCCACTCCTTACTCCCACCCCTCCCCTGCCACCACGGTCCTCGGCCTTGCCGAGTGATGGATTCCCAGATCTCCCGTACAGATCCCGGATCTCTCCTGTGCACGTACAGTACTCTTCCTCCTCAAGCCTCAGGGACGTCCAGCGGAAAATCAGAGCCGTGCCTCTTCCCAAAGTGTTAGCCACGTGTCCCCGTTTGACCTCTGCAAGCAGCACCGCTGCGAATCGCAGGCACCGGGCTGAAGGCCCCACCTCGGTGGGCGGTGATGGAAAGCCATGGAGGTTGGTGCTCAGACCCTGGCAGAGATGCCCGCATGGCTCCAGGGTTGGCTCTGCACGACCTGCCCCCACCTGGGCAGTCCGTGGCTCCCCAGGGAGCAGCACTGGGATAAAGAGCACCGTAGGCGGGAAAAGGCACCCAACCAGGAGTCGCAGGGCCGGAGTTCTGGTCCCAGCTCTTCCACTTCCTGTGCGGCCCTGGCAGATCACAGCCTCGCTGGGTGACAGTTTTCTCGTCTGTGAAAGATCCGTGCTGTTGACTCCGCAGAGCGGTTTTGAGAACTGTGAAGTGCGGAGCTCTGAGGAGGAGGAGGACAATGCTAGCGACGACGCTTAGGAAAAGGGCCGTCTTCCCTTCCGCCTACCTCCTCCTGCCAGGTGTGCTCAGGTGCACACGCTCAGCTTCTCCAGGATGAGATGACAGGTCACCCAGGGGCTTGCAGGGACAGCATGGAGGCTCCTCGCGCTAACATATTCCAAACTGAGCCTGACTGGCGGTGGGCACGGGAGCAGGTGTGGCCTTTCAAGGTTTCTGCCACCTTGGGGTCCTGAGAGCAGAATGCGCGGGGTGTCTGTCAGTCTTTCTCTGATTTCCTGGGGGTGGTGGGGTGCAAGTCTTCCCTGCAGTCCTTACAGTCCAGCGGCCACTCCGGGAGCCAGTCCTCACTCGGGGGTCTGCTCTGCTCCAGTCCCTGTGCCAGGGATCCTGAAGACACGGCAGTACCAGGAGCGGGGGCTGGACTCCGGGCCCACCAGGGTGCTGCGCTTTATAACTGAGAGCCACTCCGAGATGTTCCAGGCCGGCCCTCGGACGCCACCTTGCAGATACTGCCGTTGGAGCGGGCCGTCTGCCCTGAGCCGCATGGCTGTCTAGTGGCCAAGCAGGGCTGGGGTGTGGCACTCCGGGATCCGCCCAGGTCTCTTCACTGTCTCCATCTCTAGCGCTTCAAGGATAACACACGCACAGCACCTTCCTAAATAGTTCAGCACTTAATTTTGATAGTGAAACCACAAGGTCAGGATGTGGCCGTTTGTGACATGACAGTGGGGTTCCGTGTGAGTGGATACAGACTGACCTGCCCCAGGCCAGCTGGGTGGGTTAGTGACCTGTTTGGCATGAATGTGCCTCTCTGTGCTTGTCCTTAGTTTGGTCTTCCATAATCAGCAGGCCACAAAGATGGACTCAGTCTGGAGAATCCATTGCACAAGCCTTGCGTGAGCTCCCCGAGCTGTTGTCCACATTTGGTTCATTCTCTCCTGGCTATCCCCCCAGATCCAAGCCCAGGACACCCTTGCCCCCCACCCTGAGTAGCTGCTTCCCCGGCTGCCCACTCTTGCTCCTTCCACCCCCTGCTCTGTTCCTTGGTACAAACACTGGGGAAAGGCTGTGCTCACTCACCGGGCGAGGGCGGGTCTCCCGCAGGAAGGACTTGAGGTCTCCTCCCGCCATGAGCTCCAGCAGGATAAACCGGGGCAGGGCCTGCAGACTCACTCCGACACAGCGCACGATGTTCTGGTGATTGAATTTGCTGCAGAACAGAGGGGAGTAAGCATAGTTCACGAGCTGAATCTGGGAAACCGTTCAGTGGGGAAAGCAGGATACAAAGTTATGTTTTCAGCAGCCACATTATGTGCACGCATTCTGTGAATGTCGGTAGCAGGGGTTCGGTGCCGAGCCTAAGCTGACTGTCTCATCACTGAGCTGGTGAAGAACCAGAGGGCAGGCCTGGCTGGAGCTCAGTCTGTGGGAAAGCATTTGGTTGGAGGTGGGAGAACCCTGCACAGACACTTGGGTGAGAAAGTGGGTGGGGAGACAGGAGAGCGTCCAGCATCTTGCTCGGAGACGGGTGTATGGACTGCCTGCTAGGATTCACTTTTGAGTCGTGCAAGGCAGGCCTCAGGCAGAAGCTGCAGAAGCTGCTTTCGCAGGGGGCTGTGTGAGACCGGCCAGGTGATGTCGTGTGCAAGGGACCGAGAAAGAGGGGTGTACGGATCCCACTGTGGACCCCTCCCAGAGGCCCTGGAGGGAGGTTATAGCTGTCCAACACTAGCGCGCTCTTTCTGAAGAGGGGGGAAGAATGAATGGAGGGCACAGGGATGCTAGCTGAAGGCACAGTGGTCGCAGTTGGATTATTAGGTCATAGAGATCTTTTTCTGAGACAACCACGTGGGGCTGCTGGTAAGACACGCTGAGAATCTGGGGGAGCCTGCTGTTGGAGAGGGAGAGGCGTGCGGGGGGACGTTTCCCTTGGAGACACCTGCTTGAAGCATGTCCGCGGGGGTGGTGGGGTGTATCTCTGTGACGCTACCTGATGATCAGGGCTTCCATGAGGAAATCCAGCTCGTCCTGCTCGGAACACACCTCAGGCAGCGTCTGGGCACAGAGGGGAGAAGGCCTTAGCAGCAGGCGTGAGAGGCTGTGAGCAGAGAGTGTGGCCTACAGGGACCGGCCAAGGCCAGGCCTCGAGGGAGCCCCTCTTACCTTTACAGCCACTCGCAGGGGGTTCGGGTCGGTGGGCGTTCCAGACACCTGGCCTTCATACACCTCCCCAAATGCACCGTGGCCCAGACCCCTGTGCAAAGGAGAGGGCGAGATGAGGCAGAGGCGGGCAGGCCGTGAGAAAGAGGTCGGGCACAGTTGGTGGTTGCCCACAGGGGCTGGGGGCACCCACACACTCAAGAGTCACACTCTCAACCTGGCTTTGCTACTCAGTCCCAGGCCTCCATTGCTTTATCTGAAAACTGGCAAGAGGTGTTCCAACCTGGGGTTCATGACAACGGTTGAACATTCCTTCCTTCGGTGAAGACTTGAGTCTGATATTTGCCAGAGACAGAAGTGACTGAGACCTGGCCCTCACCCTGGAGGCTGGCACTCCCGGGGAGGTCGGCACAGATTGAGGGCAGATGCTTCTGTGGAGTCCCTTAGTGAGTGATGGGCACACACAGGGTGCTCCCGGAGCTCGGCGGGGGGAGGGGCCGGGAAGGCTCCGGGAGGGGCCGCGTGCGGATTTTGAGGAGAGCCCCGGTTCCTCCCATCTAGTCTTCCTCTCGTCTACAAACCCCATGAATATAAAGAGTGTTAAACGATTAAATACCCCCCAAGGGCCCTGAACATTCAACCTTCTCCCTCTGGGAAGGTTGGGGTGCCCTAGGGGTGGCTTTGCTGGCCTCTTGTGGCTGGAGGAATCCGTGGCGTTGGAAGGACATCCAGCCCCTAGAACACCCCCTTTCCCTGAAGGACGGCGGAGGCACTCACCGAATGAGGGTGATGTTTTTCCGTGGCACCTCCTTCAGGTCACTGATGGAGGAGGTCTTGCCGGCAAAGCAGTAGTTGGGGTTGTAGTCGGTCATGATGGTCGAGGTGCGGAGCTTGCTCAGCTTGTACTCGGGGCTCTGCAGCTCCATCTGCATGGCTTGCAGCTCCTGGTGTTTCCGGCGGTACACTGTAGACAGAGGGAGGTCAGCCTCAGTGTGGCCTGGACCAGGCAGCCCCGGCCCTTGCAGCCCAGCACAGGCCACCTCCTCCAGGAAGCCTTCCTGGATCTCCAGCTCCTCCTCTGAGACCTAAACCTTTCTATCACACTTAGTGATACTAACAAAATGATTATAGATGTGAAAGTGTACTTTTAATTGAAAGATTATTTAAAGTTAATGTAAAGCTTAATATCATATAAATGGAAAAGGTTTTACTGTATCATACAGGGGCAGAGACACATTAGTATGGGTCCTCTGAGAAGCAGACCTGAGACAGGATTAAACGTGCAAGAATTTCACTAGGGAAAATGTTTCCGAGAGGAAATGGGAGGGAGCCCAGGAAGGCTGGGAGACCATCAGAGTGTGTTCACAGTCTGGCCCTGCATGAAGGAGAGTTGAGTAAAAACCCTCTAAACATTCAGTCTAAAGATGTTCCAGCAAAGCTTTGGGGACGTTCTGGAGCCAAGCTGGCCGTCAGAGGGGTCCCGTGTCTCCCAGGAACAGGCCTGCCTTGGTAGCTCTGCTGTGCCCAGTCTCCGGGTGGGGAGAACACGGATTTGAGAGCAGCCGTAGTTGGAGAACTGCCAGAGTGAATAGGTCTCTAAGCTGGCGTCTAAACTGCCGGAGGACCTGAGTTCTAATTTCACCTTTGTTACTTACAAGCCGAGTGACACTGACCAGGTCACGTGACCTCTTTGGACCCCAGTCTCCTCTGTAAACAGGGGGAGTAGCTCCCGCTCAGTCCCCTAAGCCCCCGACTCCGCACTGCCTAGGGTTGTCTTAATGAAATAAGTTCAACAATATTAAATGACTGAAAAATTCTAAGGAGCCCTACCCGTGCAAGGGGCCAGAGTCTCCGTGATTATTCTTGAGAACACTCCGCAGGCAAACTCCATGGGGGCACGGAACTGTGATCCATAGGGTGGGAGCTGCCTGTCAGGCCCAGCCTCACCACTTGGGGGCCGGGGCAAGTGGGCCAACCGTGCGCTCTGCTCCCTCCTCCAGGAAACGCGTCAGCCGTGCCCATAGGGGGATTTGAGGTTTAGCGAACTAAAATATGTGAATTGCCTGGCACGCAGTAAGTGCACAACATGTGTTAGCTCATTTTAAAAAATATATACTTTTTTATTGATTTTTTTAGAGAGAGAGGAAGGGAGAGAGATAGAAACATTGATGTGAGAGCGAAACATCGATCAGCTGCCTCCTGCATGCGCCCCACTGGGGATCGAGCCCACAAACCAGGCATGTGCCCTGACCCGGAATTGAACTGGGACCTCTCAATCCACTGTGCCACACCACCGGCTGGGCACATCTCAGCTCTTATCATCCTGTCCCTTTGAAGGCTGGCATCACGTGGGAATTACACGTGCTGCCATCTCCCTGGCCACCCCCAGATCCCCTCATCCCCGAGGGGGCTGGTCTGAAAGTGCAGCCCGGAGCTGAGCCTTCCTGCGTGTCCCTGCTCACCTGCCCTGGCTGGACCATGCTGAGCCCTCTGTGACCTGTCAGTCAGCTCACCTTGGCTCACAGGCCTAACAGGAAACACTTACAAGCCAGCTGTGCGTTCTGTGCTTGCAGTGGTAAGTGGGGGCCGGGGCGCTACGCATGCAGTGAGCTGGACTAGAAGCGCCTATGGAAGCGTGTCCCTGGGGCTGGAAGTGAAGTGTGGGGCAGGGCTGAGCAGGGCCAGGGTGTGCACCTCTGCAGAGCGCCCCACCCTGCCTCCCTGGGCGCAGCCGGGAGGTTACATTCAGGCTGAAGTTCAGAATCAGGGGCTCCTAGGGAACCCAGGTGCGTTCGGGGCCTGGGCTGCTCCAGTCACCGCCCACACAGAGGGACACTCGGGTCCGTGGCCGAGCCGGAGACCCTGCTCTGTTCTGCCCAACCTGCCTCCCCTGCCTCCCTTCGGCCTCCCTGGGGCTGTGGCACACTCACCGATCATGATGCCGGAGAACGCCAGCACGAGGGCGGCTACCAGCGCAGAGGTCACGACAGAGAGGATCAGAGAGAGTGGCAGGTGGGGCTCTGGGGTGGGCGACACTGGAAGACAGGTCCCACGAGACACCAGTGACCACGCTGATTCTCCCTGAGCCGTCAGAAGTCCCCTCCCTGGTCAGCACAAAAGCCGCCTGCCCCTCTCATCCCTGAGACATGTCCACCTTCCTTTTCAGAGGACCCGGGGCAGGAAGCAGGTGGGCCCTGGTTTGACAGCTTCCAACAGTAGCTTTGGGGTGGAGGACGCACGTAACAGGTCTAAATATACAATTCTGGACATTACTTCAAACTCTCGACTGCATGATGTCGGGGTGCGGATGAGAGCTGAGCCAGCAGCGCTTATAGAGGGACTTGGGCCTCGCGACAGAGAACTCAGTACGACCCAGCAGACTGTGCCCGCAGTAACACTCTGGGGCCGAATTACTTCCTAGAGCACCGGCCGGGCGCCACACTGGCACAGACCACACTGAGGTGTCCTGCCTGGTCCGACACTGCCTTTCAGAAGGGACGCTGACAATTGGAACGGCTGCAGATTGGGCACCAGAATGGAGAGGGAGACGAAGACTGTGTGCTGTACGAATGGATTGAAACGCGGGGTCATTTAATCTGGGGAAGACTTGCAGTGGGGGACACACTTGGAAAGGCTATTGCCGGGGGGACCCGAGGAGTGGAAGCTGCAAGGCGGGGTCTGGCTCTGTACCTCCCTGGAGGAGGCGCATGCCTTAGGAGCCCAGGTCCCTGGCACCGGAGTGTTCCAGAGGAGACGGCTGGCCCCGTGGTAGGGCTGTGAGGGTTCACGCCCTGGGTTAGGGGTGGCACTAGGTGACTCCAGACTCCTTCGTGAGCCACGGCCCATGTTTCACACTCACGTCTCTACCTGGTTGTCAGAGCACTCATGTGGGGGGCAGAACATGCGGGTGGGGTGGGGTGGGGGGTCAGGAAGTTCACAGAACTGCATCCAGCGTGTCCCAGACCATGGCAGCCAGCTGTGGCTCAATGTCCATGCCCCACCACACCCCCTTACCAATGCAGGAGACACCGTCCTCCGCCAGCACCGTCCCGTGGTCACAGAAGCAGATGACCCTGTGGCTCTCGGGGTCCATGTGGCACTCATCTACCTCACAGTGGCTGCAGTTTAGGTAATGCTTAATATTCACTTCGCCATGGCCTTCCATCACTGTGGGCGAGGAGGGGGGTTAGCCTCGGCCGAGCCTGTGAGGGCACGGCCCCCTTCCCAGCCTGTGCTGTATCTCCAGCTGCTCAGGGTGAGCTCTCTGGTCCCTGTTCCTACGTCACTGAGTAGGAACGTCCCCGGTGCATCTGGTGAGTGGAGGTCAGATGGAGACTGTTTGGGTGCATTTATGTCGGTCGGTGGGAGGGTCCACACGCCCGATCCTTACATTGGCTGGGACAGGTAAAGGGTCTATTACTGCTGCATTTTCCAGGACCAGCCTGCCTGGTAGTCAGTCTTCTGTCTCTGTGCCCAGGTGAGAGCACACTGCCTGACTTCAGAAGACTTGGTGGGGTGAGTACCAGGCAGCCTTGTCTGCAAGCGACCATAATTACGCCTTTGTACCCTGGACTCACGTCAGCACCCTGAGGTGTTAGCTGGGTAGCAGAACTGGCCTAAGGAGGTTGGTTCTGCACCTGGCAGAGGGGGTACCTTTTAAAGCCGGGGTGTACAGGATGCCCAGGGGACTGATGAAGGACACCCCATCCTCTCCGTCCATCTCAGGGTCATTGTCTGAGGCTGCGTTGCCACCTGTGGCGAACCAGAGAAGAGTTTGACGCAGAGAGGTGGTCGCCCAAGTCTCAACACACGTGCGCAGAAGCGGGCCATGCAGGGGTCAGTGAGGGGCCTGGGAGGGCGGGTGACGGGGAGGGATGGGAGGCTCAGGGCACAGGGGCTGCTCTTGGGGTTGGCTCAGCCGATGATGGGTGTGGGGCCACTCTCCCCTCCAGGTCCAGGCCAGCTACCACCGGGGAGCCCCCACTCTGCTGGGACCCCAGGATGCAGTGCTTGTGAACAGAAGCTGGAAAAGCTTTCGTCTCCCCAGGCTGGGTTAGCCCCGTTCCGCTTCTGGGACTGGCCAGGGCAGTGGCACTGAGGAATTTCTCTCCAGTCCCATCGGGTCAGGGTTGGGACACGGCGGGGGAAGGGCCCCTGTGCCTTTAGGCTCCTGTCCCTCCATTCAGCTGGGGCTGGGTTCTCTCTGGGCTCCCCCCTCGGGCTCTCCCACCCACCCAGGGCTTGGAAAGAAGAGCATCTGGTTAACGCAAGCATCTTACGCAGCATAAAGCAAAACACAGACAGAACACCACGGTGTGTGCATGCATTGCGTCCTAGTCTGTGGGGATGGCGGAGACACCACTTCCCAGCCTCTCAGCTTCAGAAGGCTCGTCTGCTCTGCTCCAGCCCAGAGAGCGGGCCCTGGCCAGCTGCTTGCTGAGGCCTGGGCTGAGGCTGCCCGTCAGCACGGAGAGTGGGGCCGTTCTGGAGCTGGTGGGCTGGGGCAGGGGAGGGAAAGTCAGGAGTCCTGAGGCTAGAAGCCACAGGCCAGGCCCTCGGAGAGCAGCTTGCAAGGACGGGGGCCAGGCCATCCACAGGGAGGCGCGGGTTGAGAAGTCTGGCCTCTCAGGTTCTCCAGCCGGCACATCCTTAGGGGTGGCTCCGAGAACAGTCTGGGAAGCCAAAGCCTCTGTGTCACCGGCCTTGGGGTGGTCAAGAATCACACGGGATCTTGATGCTGTGGCTATCGAAGCCGGAGGCAGGATGCTGTCTCGCAAGCCAACACCCTGCCTCTGGCCGGTCCCTAGGCTGACAGGGAGGCGTGCATGGAGACATCACAGTCCACACGTGGGGCCAGGGGAGGGCAGGCGGGGCTGGGAGAGGGCAGGGAGGGGAGGTGCCTAGGACTAGGGGGGGAGCGACACCTTGAACACAAATCATCTTTACCTATGTATCCTCCGCCTCCTCCACCTGAGGAGCACCCCCCGCCACCCCCTCCGAAACCCCCTCTTGTCTCCCACCCCCACTTCTTCATGGCCTGGGGGCAGGAATGTCCTCCGGTGGCACCCTCCAGCAAAGATTTTCCAGACCAGAGCAAGGAAGTGTTATCATTCCAGCCACCTCCGCCACCTGCGGGGAGAGACGGAGCAAACCCTAGTGAGCTGCTGGCCGGGTGGGGTCGGCTGCCGGCCCCGGCAAAGGGGGCAGGGCGCGGTGTGCTTCGGGGGCCCGGGACGCTGTGCTTGGGTCTAGCAGTAGAGTCCCTGGCTGGAAGACCAGGAATGTGGCCTCTGTTCTAGAGAGCTGCTTTGGCCACAGCTGAACGTCCTGGTGGGCGCACGCCTGGCACCACTGCTTCCCATCAGGCCCCTGGCTCCAAAGCCCTGGGGGTGCTCGACTAGGGATGGGGTAGGTGGGCGGGCAGCGTGGCCACTCGGCTTGTCCCTCTCCTTCTCTCCATTCGCTCCAGCTCCCCGAGCGCTGGGCCTTCACTTCGTTAGCTGCTTCCCATCTCAGCAAGAACCAGGACCCGCTGTCCCTGGGCCACCAGCTGTCGAAACCCCCCCGAGGTCACCGCGGACAAGCTCCTTGTGGGAGCCCTGGACTAGGCACCAGGTAACCCAAGGGGCTTTATTGTTGACTGGGCAACGGCTTCCCCATCCTGAGCCTGTAACCTGGGGGTGACTCTCCTCAGCAGGTGGATGTTGGGTCAAAGGAGACAGTGCGTGTGGACTGCTTCCTGCACCGCCCGTGGGGAGCTCGCTGGGCGTCGAGAGGCGGCGCACGGGGTGCAGAAGGCCTCCACTCAGGCCCAGGCGCTGCCTTGTGCCTCCTTCTGAGGAGCTCTCCAAGGGCAGGAGCGGAGAGGTGGGGGATGGTGAGTGGTACCCTGGTGTCAACGACAGCCACTGTGCTTCCCAAGGCCTGGAGCTGCTTAGAACTCTGCAGAGGAAGCCTGTGCAGAGCGGAGGTGGAGTGCACCTGTATCTTAGCCACAGGCTGACCCACAGCAGTAAATCCTCCTGCTGGCTCTGAGATTCCAGGACCTTCTTTCCCCCAGCATTGTCTCCCGACAATTCAACGGGCAGCCTGCTCCCAAAGGCCCCCAAGCCCTCTCTGCTCCAGCAGATGGCGGGGACCTGGAGAAACAGCAATGCGCAGGCTGCTGGAACCGCAGGCTTGACAGGCCTGGGGGTTCTTTTGGACCTAGGGAGGGCAGCAGGGGAGGCTGAGGGTGCGGGGGTGAGGGGTCGGGGCGGGGCGAGGGGGACTGTGGATAGAGATGCTATCACTCGACAAAGAGGGAGCCAGGTTTCAGACCATGAAACCCAGGTGAGGAACACGCTTGGGTCTAGAATGGGGACACACTGAGCCCATCAAGGCCCCCAGGCAAGTCGTGGGGACCTTGTGTCACCTCTGGAACTTACAGGGGTGCTTAGGTTTCAAGTGGCTGGCCTCTCTCCTCCAGCCAGAGGGTGGGCGTGGGCCCAGCATGGCTGTTGATGTAAGGTGGCCCCTGCTCCATTACGGACCTGAAGTGAGTTCTGGCTGCCGGCCTCGCAGAGCCCCGAGCGCAGTGAACACATTAGGGCGTGCTGGACCTGCCGCCGTGCTGCCGCCTTCCCTGCCCCCACCCCGACCCTCGCCTCCCACACGGTCCCCAGCCGAGGTGGTTTCTGACGCCCCACTCCATCTTGCGGCCTTCGAGCAAATGTGTGGAAAAGAAAAGAATGGACATAAAAATAAATCACCAGCAAGGCTTTAAAAAAATGGACTGAGTATGAAACAGTTTGGCCGTGTTGAGGAAAAACCCACTAACTTTCTAGGAGCTCGCTGACTCTTGCACAATGGGAATAACAATATCTTTCTGGAAAACCCTACAGGACTGTTTTGAAAAGCACGCGTGTAATAGATGCGGAAGTGCTTCGTAATTTATTAAATCTGCACCGGCGTCAGGGTGCTATGAATGTCGCAGGGGCTAATTCTTCACTGTGGACCCGGTAACTATTTCTGCTCACTTCTATCCCTAGTCCTCTCTTGAGTAAAGAGAACTTTCGAGTATTTACTTTAGTTAACCTCACATTTTAAATGCTTTCAAAAGTCCTCCCTCACTCTGATTGTGGAGAAAATACAAACATGAATTGCATTTTCTCTTTAGAGAGGGCTGATTTCGGAAGAAGCAGAGATCCGCACCCCCATGTCTGCCCCCTGTCTGTGGGGCTGGCTCTCACTCCTAGCACAGGATGCCCAGCCACGAAGATTCCAGGGAGAGCTTTTCCACTGAGGAGCTGTGTGAGCTGGCAGCCCGGGGGCTGGGGGTGGGGACCGTGGGGGTCCGGAGGGCCCGACTCCGCCCAGATTCCTTCTGTCCGCTCACCTCCAGTTGCACTGGGTACAATGCTGGGAGGGCTGGGCTGGCAGTCTGGATGCTGGTGCCCGGCTCATTTTCTTAGTGACCTTCTGCAAGTCAGCAAGGTGGTCTCTGGTGCCCAAAGGTGCTGCCTGCCCTTCCCCCCTGATGCTGGCACTGACATCAGAGCTCCCAGGCTCTCAGGTACCGGTAACTAAGATGCCCACAGGTGCATGATGGCCCCAGCCACGCGGGAGCTCTCGCTGTCCCCAGAGAATGTTCTGGGCGAGGGGGCCTGCACTGCTTTACCTGCGGCTCCGGAGTAGCCATTGAGCCCTAGGACCGAGGAGTTATTCTCCAGTCTCTCGGGGTGGAACGTGTCCGTCTTGGCCCCGTAGGCCCTGCCACCACCGCCAGCTGCAATGATCAGGGGCACGGGCACGCCATCCTTCATCTGGCCAGAGAGACAGTCAGAGATTGGCAACCGAGCTAGGCTTCCACTCGGGAGCCCCCGGAGCCCTGGGTTAAATGTTCAATGTGTCTGAGTGACATCTCGGTGGTCTGAGGGCTCTGAACTCACGTTACAACAACCCATCAGCTTGCACCACCCCCCCGCCCCCCGGCTCCTAGTCAGGGCTCAGTCAGAGGGGCCAAGCCACGCGTGGGGCTCAGCTGTAAGGGCTGCTCACACAGTCCCTTCCTGGAGCTGCACAGAGTAGCCGCAGAGGTTTGGGTGCTGGTGGCAGATCTTTGCTCTCTCCCCCCTTCCACCCACAGGGGTCTCTGCCTCTGACCCCATGACCTCGTGATTAAGCCCTCAGCATCACTGTCCCTGTGGGAGACCTAGCAGGACGCCTTTGCCCTCAGTTTCTGGCCTGGCTGCGATAATGCCGGAAAAGTTCGCTTTGGGACAGAGGAGGGCACGGTGGTCCCTCTGGAGCGCTGAAGCAGGGGCGGCAAAGGCCTGCGTGGCAGATGGGGCTGGTACATCGGCAAGAGAGGAGCCTGCCTTTTCCTGGACAGACAGGGAGCCCGGCATCCCTCTGGGCCTTGGCTTCCTCATCTTTAAATGGCACCAAGTGGCATTTGGTTCCCAGGGCTGTCGTGAGGCAGCCCCACGACACGGGGAAGTCACTGCCCTTGGGGAGCTGGCCCAGCCCACCTCACCTTGAACACGTAGGTGGCTCCGCCCCCGCCTCCGCCCCCTCCTGCCCACTCGTGCACGCTTCTGTTCACGCGGATTTCTTCTTCTATCACGTTGTTCTCTCCGACGCAGACTTTCTGGATTAATCGGTTTGTCTGCAGAAACAAAGATCGCTTCAGGTTTGTGTCCAAGGTTCTCTACTTCCCAGCAGACAGATCTTCTAGGTTTAAAGATAGGGTCTATCTCTCAAATAGCTTACAGGTGAGTTGAAGAGACCAAAAAATACACCCAGATAACTCTGGGCAGTTTTAGAGAAGGACCATGAGGACAGCTTAGTTAGGAAATGCATGGGGAGTTGGGGGAGGGAGAGTGAGCCTTTGTTGCTGACTGGTGATCAGGGTGGACTGCCTGTAGGAGGTGGCATTTACTTGGGCCTTGAAGGATAGGGAGGTTTTTAAAAAAATCAGAGTACATTATACTAGTTTCAGGTAAACAACATAGTGATTTGACATTTATGCATCTTAGGAAGTGATCACCATTAAGTCTCGTAACCATCTGTCACCACACAAAGTTATAATGATATTATTGACTGTATTCTTTATGTTGTATACTGCATCTGATAGATTTTTAAACACAGAGAAGGAGAGATAGGGCATTCCAGGGGGAGAGAGCAAGCAGCATGAACCCAGAAGGTGAGTGGGGTATTTGGGGAAAAGCCAAGGAGTCTGTTTTTGGCTCAGAAAAGTCTATCTGAGGACAGAGAGATGGTTTAGGAGGACCCAGGAGGGTCCTCTGGACTCTAAAGAGGGATGACAAAGGCCCTCAGTGGTCACAGAGGGCTGGAGGACTGTGAGTGGGTGGGTAGAGGGAATTAAATCGGACAGTCAGATCATGCCGGGGCGTTGGCTGCAGCCCGAGAAGGAGCTGGACTCCGTGCTCTCAGCGGTGGGAGCCATCGAGGTTTCCAAGGAAGCTGCAGCTCCGAGGCCTTGTGGAAAGAGAACAAACCAGTGGGAGACCAGACTCGGGTTTTTTCCCCCCGCTCACCTTTGGGAAAGCTGTTTCTCCATACTGGGCACCTCATGCCTCCCAGCTAATGTCCCATTTCCTGCCTCTGGAAATCCCCTGGCATAGCCCTAACTAAGCTCCCCGTGTCTGCCACTGAGGGTGGCCGGGACCCTGGCGTCAGTCAGACACCCTGAACAGCGGTGGAGGAGGCTGTCATCTCTCTGACCCACGGTGGGACAGGGATGCAGACACCACAGGTTGTGTGCAGCAGAGGACGGCGTCTAGGAGAGTGTGTCGCACTGTTAGAGACTGGATGGAGAATTCCTCCTGGGCCCACACATGATCCTGGTGTCCCCGGGTGTGCCGGGACTTCCTGTGACACAGATCCCGGATCCCTGAATAAAGAGGGCAGTGCTGTGAGAATAGCCATCCTGCTTGCGGGCCACGGCGGGGAAGACGGACTCTCCAAACATCAACCTGACCTCGGAGGAAAATGACTTTTCTTTCACTTAATAGAAAAAAGGCTGATCGAACCTCACGTGTCCAGCAGCTGCGGCCAGGAAGCAGCCGGTGGAGGCCACGGCTCGCCTTCAGCCACTCCTGTGCTACCGCGCTCGGGCAATGGTACCAGCGACACTTCCGGAGAAGGAGCCCAGACGCAACTTGTTTTATGGCATCTTGGATTTAATGATGGAAATAACTTGATATTTTTTAGAGTGGATTTAGTGTGGATGGAAGGCTGTGAATTGTTACTGTAGAAAGCTGACATTTCTCCTGTGTATGTGCAGTGCGGTCTGGGCTGGGCTGGGGGCTTGGGGGTGTGGGGGTGGCTGCTGGAAGGAACCCCTGCTACCTGCTGCCTGGGCAGGGCATGAGATGCAAGAGGCATGCCGGCCTGAGCCCTGGTCAGGGGACGGAAAGGGGGCTGTCAGCTGGGCAGAGCAGAGCAGAGCACAGAATGCAGGGCCCCGTCTGGCTACTGGACTGGCTCTGCCCGGGATCTGCTGAGCCACGTTGGCTGAGGGTCCTCACTTCCCTGGACCTGCCGCCTCCTCTGTAAGTCAGGGGGCTGCCCAGTCTGAACCAGAGGCGCCAAGACGCCCAGCCCCTCAGAGCCTGCTCCCTTTCTTCCTCTCCTCTGCCAGGCAGTGTGTACGTGTGTGTGTGTGTGTGTGTGTGTGTCTGTGTGTCTGTGTGTGTCTGTGTGTGTCCTCCAGCCCTGGGGGACGCCCTCTTTCTGGGAATAGAATCTTCAGATGGCCTGAGATTGAAGGAGTGGGGAGGAGGGAGCTGCTGGACTGACCAGGGCCTTTGTGTAACTAGAACTCACCCCCTGCTGCCCCTGCTAGGGTGTCTCCTTTAAACTGAAGGAGGGGGTGGGAGGAATGGTTAATTTGCATTTTGCTAATCCAGTCTGCATACTGGGGGCCCTGCCAGCAGCAGTGTTTGGTGGAGTTGATCACTTCCCCTTAATCTAGTTTCTTCACCTGAACTTCAGGACTCCACACTCTCTGGAATTTCTTCCCACCTCTCCGGCCCCTCCTCCTCAGCCTCCATGCTGGTTCATCTTCTTTTCCCAGTCGGGGGTCCCCAGAGCTCCGTCTCTCATCTGCACTGCTCTCTCTCTAGGCAATCTCATCCCTGTCTCAACTTTATGCTGATTTCGCCCACATTTGCATTTCCACGCTAGACCACTCTCCTGCATTGGGGGGGGGGGGTTGGCTATCTCCTGTTGTCTACTGGAGCCCCTGTGGCTGTCCACAGACAGAGCTCTACCACTCAGCCTGCCCGACACGGACCTCTGATCTGGCCCCAAACCTGCTTCTCCACAGCGTTCCCCGCTCAGGGGGACAGCTCCCTCCTTCCGTGGGCTCCGGCTCAATTCTCGGAGTCACCCTTGACCCTTCCTTTCTCTCAGTTCAACCTCTCATCGACCAGGACATCCTTTTGGATTTTACATTTGAAACATGGTCAGAATTCAACCATTTCCCCCCAATTCTGCGGTTACCATCCTGGCCCCATCATCTCTTGCTGGGATGAAAGCCACAGCCATTGAATTCTTGGCCTGCCTCTTCCCTCGGGCCGATGTGGTCTATTCCCCACTCTGCAGCCGAAGTGGGCCCTCGGTACCCACGGTATCACGTGGCCTCAGGTCACTGCTCCTGCTGTTCTGCTCAGCACTCTCCTACGGCTTGAACATGACCTTCAGTGGCCTGGCCTGGGGCCCAGCACTGACCTCCGTTCTCTCCTGCTCTCCCTCTTGCTCCCTGCACTCCCACCAGGGTGCTCCCACCTCAGGGACTCGGAGCCTGTCCACTGGGCTCTCCAGATGTTTTCCTTGTTCAGTCCTTCACCTCTTTCAGGACTCCGCTCAACTGTCATTTTTTTCTGTAGGCTTTCCTTGACCACCCTGTTTAAAATGGCAGCCTGCCCCCAAACTCGGGCACATCTGACTCCCCTTACCCTACTTCTACATACGCTAACACTTTCACGTTGGGACACCCCGATTCACTAACAAACGGATGAGCGAGTTATCGCCTGTTCGCCCCTCCACCCTGGCACGAACGTAAGCAAAGATATTGAGAGCAAAGATGTTTCTTTTGTTCATGGATATATCCCAAGTTCCTAGAACAGTGATGGGCATGGAGCATGTATTTAACAAATATTTGCTGAAGACGGGTGAGCAAATTGGGAGCTGGCTGGGTGTGTGCCGGCCCCTCACATTTGCATAGCGAGTGGTGGTAGTGGTGAGACTTAACACTTAGATCAGTGGTTTTGCTTCCCTGGGGACATTTGGAAAGGCCGGGATGAACTTCTCATAGTCATTGCTGGGAGATGCTGCTGGCATCTGGTGGGAGGGGCCAGGGTGCTGCCACCCCACCTGCAGTGCACGGGACACCCCCACCTCAGAGCATTATCTGCTCCAAAATGCCAATAGTGCTGATGTCGAGAAACCCTGAGTCGTGCCACCAGATGGCCCAGGGAGGAACTGCAGCAGCAGGGCCAAGGGGCGTGTGCGTGGGGTTTCCAGCAGCCGGAGCCCTCCGGGCGTGGTGTGGCCAAGTGCACAGAAGGGCAGCGACTCTGCAGCCATGTGCCGCTGAACCGGCAAAGCTGCCCACTCCTGCAGTTTAACCTTAGAGTCCACTTCGGCTTCCAGAGGATACTCTCTAGACACCATTTTGGAGAAGTTGAGATTGAGGTAGTGTCTACATACAGTCTTTCTTTCTCCTTCTCCCAGTGACTCCTGGGATTGGAGGTCTGGAGCTACAGGGAGGACCAATTCCTTTCCCAAGCCCATGCTATGCCCAGCCCGACCAGCAGAGGGGGCTGCCCTCTGTCCCTGGATGAGAGGGAACTGTGCATCCACCAAGTTTGAGAGCAAATAGGTTGATTAATGAAATGAGAAAGTGCTTAGTAACCCAGAGGAACAAGTAGATTACAATTGAATTAAAAAAAAAAAAAAAAAGGACGCAGTCCTGTGAAAAGGCGTAACTGATTACAATCCAATCAAGTAAAAGTCCCTTGCAAAAGTCAATGCAGTCTTTCTGCTTAGATGAAAGAATTACATTAGCACTCAATAAATTCCCGTGAAAATTACAGCAGCCTGTAATTTAATGACTTAATGTATTATATCAGGTTGGCAAGTCCTGATTATAGTTGCTAAATAAAAGTTGAAGTCCAGACATTCCTCATTCACAAGGTTGTACCTGCAAAGTCTACTCCTGTTGCTTTGTTTTAACCCATAACGTGGTGGGGAGGGGGCGGCTATGCTTTGCTCCCAGCCCAGCAGGTAGCTCTGAGAAGCCGGAGTTTATGCTGTGGAACTGAATTGCTTTCTCAGTAGCCCTTGTCTGTCCTCCAAGGCTATTCCCTGCCCCAGGTGCACGCTGTGTTTCAGGTGAGGCTGGGGCCCAGCCCCAAGGGGACACGCCCTGCAGGGTGCTGAGTTCCTGCCAGGACAGCCAGCTCTGCCGGGGGCATGGCACAGGCAAGAGGCAAACCACTGGCTCCTTTGCGGGGCTACTGCTTTATTGGTCTTCACTTCCTCATTCTGCTGGAAAGGTCGGGTCTCCACCAGCTTTCTTAGCTCCTGCCGCTGGACACCCAGTGCAGCCAGAAATCAAAACGACAGGCTATGTCTGGGGCTGCAGAGAATGGCAGTCTGGCTTGTCAAGTAATGGGCTATAAGTGGGAAAGAAAAAAGGCCAAAGAAACCGAGCCCCAAGCAGGCGTGGGGCACAGCAAAAGCAGGAGCCAAGTGCCTATTCTGTGCTGTGTTGTGAGTGACTTTGCACAAGTCCCTTCCCCTCCGTGGTCTCCACTTTCTCATCTGTAAAATGGGATGCGTGGATCACGTGGTCTTCCAGCTCTGATCTATGTTTTACATTTTTTAAAGTTTTAATCACACAAATTATCAATGATACATGGATGTGTTCTTTTAGTAACCATACCAGACATTACTGATAAAGCACCTCAACTCCAGTTCCTGCCCCAGAAACAACCACTGTTAGGTGTATCTTTCAGAACTTGTTCTATGCAGTTATGGACATATATGTGCCTAAGAGCTGAGCAGGAAATGTTTAACCTGGTATTTTTCTATTTGTAACAAGATGGCTAAAGACAGCGGTGCCCTAGCAAGAAAGCTTAGGAGTGGCTTCAACTCGTACTTCTGCCGAAGGGAACCACCATTTGCCCATTCAATGGGATTCAGTTCTTTAGATTGAAGGGTCCTTGGGAAACCCGTGCCTCAGTTGGTCCCCGTGGGGATGTGTAATCCCACAGCCACACCACCGGCTTTCTCATGCACCCAAATGGCCTGTGGGGGGGGAGGGAGGGGTATTTGCAGGCAGGACAAGGGGAGAGTCCTGCTATCTCTGAACATGAGCTCCCAGGAGTGTGTGGGGCATTGGTGCCCTCTGAGGGGCCTGCCTGGGTCCGGGGTGAATGTGGAGGAGACACCCTGTCCTGGGCACTTACGCTGGGGCAGGCGTCTTCCCCCTGCTGCCCGACCAGGATGTACAGTGTGTCGTCCTTCTCCAGGTCGAAGATGCCCAGCACAGACACGCCGTGGGACCGCATCATGGTGTTCCTCCCGCCTTTCCCGCCGGCGGCTCCGTAGCCCGAGATGCTGCAGAGGGACAAAGCACATGGGCTCTGCCGTGGGATGAAGACGGATGCCCTCCCTGCCACCCGGCTTCCCGTGAGCCAAGTGCACCAGCACATGGGTCCCGATGGGTCTCCCTGCCTCAGCCACGAGGTCCGCAAGGAAGGTCCCTCTCCCCACAGTCAGGAGAGGACAGCCCGTCTAGAGAGGGACTGTGAACTGCCTCATTGGCAGAGTTGGGGGGTAGAGGACTAGTAAAGGGTGCAAGGAAGAATGAGAGGGGAAAAGAGTGGGGAGGAGACGAGAGAGAGAAGAGAGGGGGAGTCTGTATTAACATGGTGTCGGGGTGAGGGTGTTCTGAATACCGGGATTTCCCTCCCTGTCCAAAATCAAAGGACTCATGTGACCTTAGACAAGTAACTTAACATCCCTGTTCCACATCTGTACAGTGGGGATGGTAAGGGACCCTCCTTCTAGCCCATGTGTGTTTTCAGGATTAAAGTCTACAGCAGCCTTAGGCTCGTGGCTGGCACATGCTAAGCACTCAAAAGTATTTATTAGTATTATTATTGTTATTGTTACTGTTACTGTTATTGTTATTAATGGTGGAATTAGCAGGGACTGGCTTGGTAGAAAATTTCAGTCTCCCACGGGGGTCGAGACGGGAGAAGCCCCACACGGAATGAGTGAGGAGAGCGCCGTTTATGAGCACAGATGCTTTATTACCATCCCACCAGCAACTCCTTCTGGAGCAATCTGTGCGCAGACAACTACCAACCAATCACGATGAAAATAAAAACAGTGCAGGGACGTGGGATTACTTGCACTGCCTCCGAGGTTGCTGAGATAAAGTCAAGCAAGGATGAGGGAAAACAGCTCAGCGGGTGACCCCAGAGGGCCATGTCTTGAAGACAGCTAGCATTCCAGCTACAAACGCCTCCCCGAGCCGGCTGCCAGGGAGAGGGACTCGGGAGGTTTCGTGTCCCCGGTATTCAGACGCAGGGTCCTTTATGAAAAGCCTTCAGGAAGAGATGCAAGGCGGTTTTGCCCACGGACACACACAGTGGCTTCTCCTCCTGTAACTCTAGGAAACCCTCATGTTCCAAGCGTGTGAGGCACCTGCGGGGGGCT
The DNA here is from genome assembly GCA_030848825.1 of Tadarida brasiliensis. Taxonomy (NCBI): domain Eukaryota; kingdom Metazoa; phylum Chordata; class Mammalia; order Chiroptera; family Molossidae; genus Tadarida; species Tadarida brasiliensis. Next base: position 60,831,048 of record CM061270.1, on the reverse strand, counting down.
CCCCAAGGCGGGGCTCAGGCCAGTTCTGCAGAGAGAGGCCTAGAGGGCCGCTGACTGCTGAGGTGGCAGGAGGGAACAGGGGAGCCTGGCGCCCTCGGCCTGCCTGCGGCCGGGCACTGACCGGAGCGCCGCCGGCTGGCACGGCAGGAGACTGTGCACAAGAGGGGATCTGCGGCAGGCTCCGGACCGCCAAGGGGTCACTAAGAAAGTGGGGAGATGGTCACAGTTATGAAAAGAGAAACCTTCCCATCAGGGTGGCTATACTGGGGAGGCGAGGTGGAGGGACCAAAGGGCTGCGGGGTTCCGTGATCGGAGTGGGCCATTTCCTATCTGTGTGTCCTCTCAGAATCCCAGCCTCTTCCCTAGTCAAGTAAGAACCATGTCTTATTTTCTGAACTCACAGGGTAGTGGGGGTTCAACATCAAAAGAAGATAATGGGGTGCAAACCCAGAGAAAGTAGGAAATCTGCACATGATCGGGGCCCAGGAGGGAGACAGGTGACTGACAGGCATGGACACCGCGGTTGGTCGGGGGCCTTTGGGGCGGAGATATGGGCAGGTAGGGCTCTCAGACAGGCAGAGAGAGGCGGAGGTAGGAGTCAGACTTGGTGATGGATGTGGAGAGGCAGGCGAGCCCGGTCCCTCTGACCGCAGCAGGTGGCGGGGTGGGGAGGCAGGCGTGGACGCCCCCACAGTGCACCGGGTGTGGATGCATATGACATGCCCCAGCAGCCCTGAGTGGCAACAGTGAGCAATCCCCTTTGACGGATGAGGAAACTGAGGCTCAGAGGGATTAAGTAACTTATCTGAGGCCACACAGCCGCCAGACCCTGGTCCATATCCCTGCATTTCCCCTCACAGAGGCCATTTCTCCCCGATGTGCTGCTTGAGGCTCATCTGGAGACACAGCAAGGGTGGTGTGACAAGCTACCGGCCCATCCTGACTCACTCGGACCCTCAGCCAGACCCTTGCTGATCCATTGGAAATGGAGGAGGTGATAAGGACAATGATAAAGCTGAGGGAAAAGAAGGCTTATTCGTGAAAGGAAAGCAAGGAGAATTATTTAGCTCAGAGGAGGGAAGCCTGGGGCAGGGGTGGTGCTGCTGGTGGTGGGGGAGACGATCGGTGCAGAGTCCAGAGCCTGCAGTGTGGACGGCCCGCCTCTGACCTGGGGCTCTCAGGCCGCACCAGAGTCGGTTCCACTGAAGGTGTGGACTGCGTGGGAAACTGCTGCCTGAGACGAGTCCTCATCCTGGCCAATCCTGCCTACGGCTGACAGGTAAGCTGTGCCCTTCTCGTCATTTTCTCATCGTTTGCATAGTCATTTGCATCAATCTGCATGCATTATGAATCGCTCTGAACGCTTTCACAGGTTTAAATTTAGCCAATTTCTTATATTTTATAAATTGTTTGTTCCTGATACTCCCCCCGCAAGCCATCCTTATTTCTCCTACCCCCAGTCAAGTCCAAATGCCAGCCTCATCTAGGTCTTGGCCCAGTTCTTGACAATGAGGTGGGATGGAAGGAGCCCTGAGCTCTGCTTTGCTGGCTGTGTGACTTGAGGCAACTTGGTCAACCTCTCTGAGCCTCAGCTTTCATCCCAAGGAGAACAACGAGGACCAGGACGTCTGCCCTCATGGGGATAAGCAGTGCATTTGCAAAGGCTACAAACTGAGGCCAAGCGCAGGCAGGACTTTGGGCGGGGTCAGCGCTGTAGATTCCAGCATAGGCAGAGAGCTTGCTGACCAGGTGTCAACACCGATTTCACTTTCTTGTGTGACGGCCCGAGCCCCACATTTTACACCTGGACTTGCTCAAAGTCACGGGGAGCAGAGAGCTGCTTGTCTGGACTGACTGCAGGGGTTCTGGGAAGCTGTCATCAGCCCTCTGAGGGCCTAAATCCTACCACTGAGCTTCACTCCTTTCGAAGCTTCTGGTTGCTACACAAGGCTGATTCCCTCTGGAGCAAGGTGTGCCGCAGTGACAAACACAAGGGCTTGAAAGCAGACTGACCTGGGTGCCAATCCAAGCTCTTCCTCAGGCCAGGACCACAGAGAGGCAGGAGAGGCACCCCTCCCAGGGGCTGGCCCTGCACTCGAGTGACCCCGAGCGCCAATGCCGCATTACATTTTGTGTCCGAGGCCCTGGCTTACCTCTCCTGGCCCTGGCTCTGCCACTGTTACTAGCTGTGTGGCCTTGGCTATGTTACTTACCCTCTCTGAGAGCTCCAGTTTCCTCATCTATATAAGAGAGATAATACTATCTACCTTGAAGGATTGTTGTGAGACTTAAGTGAGATAATGCCTATGAGGGACCTAATTCAGTGCCTGGAGGGTAGCCAGTGAGGGACGAATAGTAGCTTCTGTTCTGATGTACCCCGATGGCTGAGCCTGTCCACTCCTCTCCAGGGGGTGACTTCTGGGAGGCAGAAGAGTGAACGAGCCCCTGATTTCTAGAGAGCACTAGGTAGTGCAGGGAGTGGCCAAGGGGGTCTGGTGTCAAGGCTTGTAGACAACCAGGGGACACAGGCCAGCCTTGGCACTTCTGAGGGCCCAAAGCCTCCAAATGGGGTCACACAGATTGTACTGGAGTAATAACCTCAGCCCGAGTCTCTGAAGTTTTCTTTCCACCCCTTGTAAACAATTTATTTTTGGTGGTTGACAAATGACAAATTAATTCACCTGCCACTCAAATGGGGGACTGTGACTCGCAGTCATTCCAATTTACTGGAAATTACCAGATACTGTTCTCAACGAGCTGATGCTGTATTTTCCCCCCTCATCTAAGTCCATGGCCCCTGGTCAAAATGGATGTTTACTGGTTTGCGTTTTGTATTATTGACTGTGAGCTACGTTACCTGCTGTAATTGAGTTGTGAATCTTTTTAAATAAAGAATTAGCAGCAAATCAAAGTGGCTGTGGCTGGATCCGGAAAGGAGAGCACAGCTGTTTCGCAGCACAGTGGCTGTGTGGGTGCCACACCCAGGGGCCCTGGGGGAGGGGAGGGGAACCAGGGAGTGGACCCCACCTGGAGAAGCTTGAAGCACCTCATGTCTCTCCTGCATCCCACTCTGGGCTCCGCCTCTAATCTCCCGCTGGACCTTTCCCTCTGAGCCTCAGTTTCCCCCTCCGTAAAACCAGGATCCTGAGACCGGCCCAGCCTACCAGAACTCAGGGTAAGCGCACAGGAGAAGTGAGAGTGTGCACAGAGCCGGTCAGTGGGACATTCCTGTTCAGATGTGTAGTCGGATTCTCCGGACAGCTCATTTGAGCCACCAGGGGACACCCCTGGGGTCAGCGGTGCAGGGCAGTGGTCAAGGCGTCTGCTCCTTGCTGCCCCAGTTCTACTCCAGGTTGCGCGCATGAGCAAGGGTGCACCTCTTCCCCACAGCCTGCCTGACCAGCGCAGCCCTCAGCACCCAGGAACGTCAGAGCCAGAGGAGATCCCAGTGCCTTCTCTCTACAACCCCTCCTCCTACAGATGGGGCCCCTGCAGAGAGGGAAAAGCACACTTTCAAGGTCACACAAGGCAGAAATTAGACCCAAACTGCATTCTGCCTGCAGCCCATTGATCTTTGCACAATCTCCCTTTCCCGACTTCCCTTGCTCTGTGCTCTTCATGGCGACAGCTAGCTGCGCAATTACTCTGACAATTAATCATGACTTGTGACTCTCATCTATAATTGTCTAGAACTTTACTGGTATTGTGGATGGTTATTTAACTTTTCTGCCCTGTGGTCTTTTCAAAGACTGTGAAGCTCCAGAGACTTAGTTCTCTCTCCGAGTCCCACAGCAGCTACTCAGTGCCCTGCACACAGTAGGAGCCCCATAGCTCAGTACCCAGCACACAGTAGGAGCCCCACAGCTCAGTGCCCTGCACACAGTAGGAGCCCCACAGCTCAGTGCCCTGCACACAGTAGGAGCCCCACAGCTCAGTGCCCTGCACACAGTAGGAGCCCCACAGCTCAGTACCCAGCACAAAGTAGGAGCCCCATAGCTCAGTGCCCTGCACACCGTAGAAGCCCTGAAGCTCAGTGCCCTGCACACAGTAGGAGTCCCGTAGCTCAGTGCCCTGCACACAGTAGGAGTCCCGTAGCTCAGTGCCCTGCACACAGTAGGAGTCCCGTAGCTCAGTGCCCTGCACACCGTAGAAGCCCTGAAGCTCAGTGCCCTGCACACAGTAGGAGACCCATAGCTCAGTGCCCTGCACACAGTAGGAGTCCCGTAGCTCAGTGCCCTGCACACCGTAGAAGCCCCATAGTTCAGTGCCCTGCACACAGTAGGAGCCCCACAGCTCAGTGCCCTGCACACAGTAGGAGCCCCACAGCTCAGTGCCCTGCACACCGTAGGAGCCCCACAGCTCAGTGCCCTGCACACCGTAGGAGCCCCGTAGCTCAGTGCCCTGCACACAGTAGGAGCCCCGTAGCTCAGTGCCCTGCACACAGTAGGAGCCCCGTAGCTCAGTGCCCTGCACACAGTAGGAGCCCCATAGCTCAGTACCCTGCATACTGTAGGAGCCCCATGGTTATCTGTGGATTGGGTAGAATGATGGTGTCACCCAGCTGCACACACTGGTCCCTGGAGCCAGGTGAGGAAATGAGTGTCAGTGATGGAGACCATCAGAGACAGCTGTGGCCCAGGTCAGCAGCCAGGATTGCTGGCTCCAGCTGGGATCTGGGGCCTCTTGTACATTATGTTTGAGGAACAAGTGGACCATGAAAAAACTGCCATCAGGAGCTGTGGGCCATGCTTGACAAATGCTTTTATAGGTTGTGTGTGTGTGTGTGTGTGTGTGTGTGTGTGTGTGTGTGTGTGAGAAGTGGGGGGAGGACTGAGGGCTGGGAAGGATGCTGAGCCCTGGAGAGGTAGGAAGGAAGGAAGAAGGAAAGAAGCAAGGCCAGCTGGAGGAAGAGACAGGGGGATGAAGAGGGGAAGACATCAGGAAGAGTGAGAGATGGCTGACCGAAATCTACTGACATGGGCTCCTCTGCACGGGGATGTCACGCACAGGATCACACGGAATCCCCAGCCGTCCTCGGAGCGAGGCGCCGTTGGCACCATCTCCATCACACAGCGAGGCTGAGGGTCTCGCTCACCCAGCACATGCCCCATAGTCGATGCTTTTGTTGTGAGCCACGTCAGCCCCCACATGGGCACATTCTGGATGTGGTCACTCATAGCCGTGACCCAGTAATGTTCCTTAATCAGGTGCCTTCTCACCATTACCGTTGTCCTTGCCTGTCTTCTTAACCAAGCTCCTGGAGACTCATTGTCCTGAAACAGGGCTGTCACCCTGGGCACTGCCTCCTCCCCTAGTCCTCCAATTGTGCCCATCCTCGCTCCACACTTCCTGGTCCTGCGCCCTCTCTCCATCGTGTTCCCCCTGCCCTGGTGTAGTCCAGTCCATCTCTTGCCTGGGTGACCCTCAGTCTTCCATCTGCACTCCCTGCCTGCAGGCTCGTTTCTCTCATTGCACCCCACGCTGTCACCAGGGGGAGCTAAAGGCATTTGCCAGCTGAGGCTCCAGTCCCAGGGCTCCAGGCACTCCTTCCAGGAGGCCCTCTCCTCTTCTTTGCAGACAGTTCTTATCACTTTCAGGACTTAACTCAGGGTGCTTCCTCCTTGTGGAAGCCACTCCTGCACTAAGCCTTCCCCTCTCCGACTGCAGAGCTCTGTGCAAACCCCCATGTGGAACTTTCCACACCACAGCGCCCCCACGGGCTGGGCTCCTCTTGGGCAGGGATGCATCTTGTTTGCCTTCGTACACTTAGTGTCGGGTACAGTGTCCTAGCAGGTGCTTCCCGTGGTCCACACATTTGCAAAGCAGGTCTGGATGCCAGGACATACGTAAGTACTTGAAGGGAGCTGACTGCATCACCCCTACTGTTTCGATAGAGGAAGTGGCAAATCCAGGGGAAAGGGGCACCCAGGGCAGGAAAGTGAAGATTGGGGAGGGATGGGGATTTGGATGCTGCCTCTGATTCCCCCACCAACACCCACCACCCGACCGTCTCCTCCCCAGCCTCTTCTTCCTCCCCCTCTTTCTGAGCCTCCTCCTTTGTGATGCCTGGTGGTGGGCAAAGCAGTAGGGGGTGGGAGATGGGACCAAGATAAATGATCAGTTATGAGTGGGGTGCTTTCACTCCCCAAGAAATCCTCGAGCCATGATGGCCTCACCTCTGCATATAGCAGGTGCTTGGTAAGCATTAGCTCCCCTCCCTTCACCCCTAGACAGTAGGCAGAGGAGTCGGCCGAAGCAATCATAAATGGTGCCAGGCTGGAGCAGCCCAGCAGCACTAGCTGGGCGCCCACGCTTCCAGGGGAAGGTGTGTCCCACAAGGAATGCTCCCGACCTTTTGCGTCAACACCGTTTCCTCGCGTCCTCTGATGTGTCTCATGTCTATTTCGCCAGATGAACTGCACCGACTGAATAAAAATTAGTCAGTATGAAAAGACCGTCTTCCAGAAAAAGGGCACAGGACTTCTCCATGCGGCTATTCTGACCTGGGGAAATTCCGATGTGGTCTAAAAAGCAACCATCCAATGTCTGCTTCTTTGAATCCTAAGTGATGTGGCCAAGAGACATGAACATACGAGCCCAGAGCCTTACCCAGGGTCAAGGTGGCGTGCAGGTCAGAAATAGTGGACCCTCCATATCAGTGGGTTCCACGTATGCGAATTCAACCAACCTCGGATCAAAAATATTTGAAAAAATGTTACTTTGTGGGTGCTGTGCGCTGTGTAGTTAGGCCTATGAACGTACTGAGCATGTATGGACATGTGTCCCTAACCAATACAATGTAACAGCTATCTTGCAAGCATTTCCATTATCTTAGGTATGGTAAGTAACCTAGAGATGATTTAAGCTATACGGAAGGATGTGTGTAGTTTATATGCAAATACTATGACATTTCCTATGAGGGACTTGCGCATCCTCGGAGTTTGGTTTCCACGGGGGTCCTGGAGCCAATTCCCCTTGGATACTGAGGCATGACTGTATCTGTCACAGCCTTTACTTGGTTAAAAAACAAAGACTCAACATCAGCAACAACAGCCCAAACCCAGTGCTTTTTGGTTTTGATTCTTCCATTTTGATACAGTGCTATCTCAGGCCATTTCAACAGAGTCCCACCGATCAAAACGTCCCCTTTACCAATCCGGACCCTTCATCCCGTCCTGCTTCAACAGCAAACGGCTCCTTGTGTAAGTTTCCAATGAGCCTGCAGCAGGCAGCGCTGGGGGCTGGGAGCCAGACCCAGCGTTCCGAAGAGAGGAGTGCAGACGCTTCTCTGGCTCGGGCTGGGCTTATCTCAGCGGCGTGTGGCCACACTGTGGCAATTCACGCAGCTCAGAAACCTGGCTCACTTAGACACGGCTACAATTAACAACAAATGGGAAGCCCTGGCTGGTTTGGCTCAGCGGTTAGAGCGTTGGCCTGCAGACCAGAGAGTCCTGGGTTCGGTTTCCGCTAAGGGCATGTACCTCGGTTGCAGTTTGCCCCCGGCCCCGTTGGGGTTGTGTGGGTGGCAACCAGTCAATGTGTCTCTCTCACGTCGATGTTTCTCTCTCTCTCTCTCTCTTCCTCCCGGTCTATCTGAAGATAAATGCAAAATCGTCCTCGGTGAGGATAAGAACAACAAATGGGAGAGTGCATTGTTATTTAATAGTGCAGATTGTCTGGCAGGCAAAATCTTCCAGAACGTGGGGTCCATCTGAGGAAGTCAGAAAAAGCTGTCGGCAGCAGGATAGTCAGAAACGACCGTCTGTGGGACCGATCTGTTCCTGGCACTGCTGTCTCTGGCCGTGTGGCCTTGGGTCTGTGGCAAAGCTGCTCTGACTTCAGGTTCCTCGTATGGAAATGAGGGAATGTCAATAATAACACCACCTCATTACTAAAAGGAGCAGAGATACCCAGGGGGTCCTCAACAAACATGTATCCCCTCCTCTCCAGGAGCCCCCTCCTGCTTGGGGACAGTGGGTGATACATGGAAATCCAGCCAGGCAGGAAGGGGAGGCCTGGCCAGCTCGGGGGTGGGCGTGGGGTCAGTGGTGACATGTGTCTTTGGCCATTTACTGGGAATGTGCCGGACAAGCAGCTAATCTGATTGCGGCCAAACCTTGTTATTGCATTCCTGCCCAGAACGTCATTTAAAAAGCACTTAGGGCTCTTCCTGAAATGCTTTTACCCTAAGGTCCCAGGAGTGGGGCTGCCACGGAAAACAGGGCAACTGGAGAAGCCTCTTGTCTTCCCAGAGGGCTGAGGACATGCTGGGGGTCAGGGGCTGCAGGAGGGGAAGGAGAGCTCAATTCCCACCGCATTCAGCCTCTGGGGACATTCAGGATGTAACTGTGATGCTTCCTGTTTAAACAGCCCGGCTGTGCAGTGGAAGGAGCCACCGTGAGGCTGCACCTCAGAAGTTCTGGGCGCTGGGGGAAGCTCCTGACTCTCTGGGCCTCAGTTTCCTCATTTGTAAAACAAGGACTGTAGCACTGTCCTTGCCCACGTCACCACAGTAACGTCCGACCTAACTCCGTGCTTCTCAGGGGCTGTGTCTCCATGGAGCTTGTTAGGAGTTCTTATTTCTGGACCCCACCCCAAACCTACACAATCAGACGGTCCAAGAGTGGACGCGGCAATCTGTGTTTTAACCACCCTCCCGCCACTCCGACACCCACTCATGATGACAACCGCTGGCCTAGGTTCTACCATTAGCTAATGACCTCAAAGTGGCCCAGGGGAAGTGGGCCTCCCTCCAGCCTGGCCTTGCTCCAGGGGAAGACTGAGGGCTTGGGGCTGGACACGGGACAAGAGCCGGAGAGCAGCTACTTTGCTTGAGAACAGTGGGGTCCCAGGAAAGGAGGCTCAGAGATCAGAACATCGTCTTTCATGTGTATCATGCTTCTGTTTCCCGAATGTTTTTACACACACTGTCTCATTGGAACAGCATCAAGTAACATGCAAAGAATGGCCCTTTATCGTTACAGTTTCTAACAGGAAGGATGAGGAGTGTCTAAAGCTAGCTCATGCGAGTGTATCATCTCCGCAGAGTCTGTGGGCCCCTCGAGGATGCAGGATGCATCTCATTGCTGCCATGTTCCATGGTCTCAAGTCTCCCCACCTCTGGTCCTTTCACTCTGCTACGGGCCAGAGTCTGTGGCCTCTGAACTTTGGTGTGCCACCTGGGTACCTTGGGGACACGAACCCATAGGCAGGACCCCAGTCTTCTTCAGGAGGGCGAATCTGCCCCTTGGCTCCCCCCTCGCCCATACGCACCTGTAGGTGTCGGTGGCTGGCACCTTCCAGGTCTGGATGCCCTTCAGTGGGCCCTCGCTCCCCACCACCACGCTCAGGTTGCTGTTCCGGTAGGCGTTGTTGCACTGGGCCTGCGTGGGGCCGTGGGGCCCACTGGCCCCGCACGTGGTGAACAGCCAGTGAACTGTGGCACAAGAGGAAAGACAGTCACTCACTTGGCCTGACCCTCCTTCTCTGTGGGCCTCCCTGGGCTGCCTCCAGGCCGTCTGCTCCGTGGCCCCAACATTCCAACACGGCACCAAGATGGGGCAAGGGACTCCGCTCAGTCCTCAACCCGGAGCGTGCTGTTGAGGGTCAGCCATGTGCCAGGCTCTGGGTCAGAGGAGAGATGGGTCAGGGCAGAGGTGCAGATGGAGCGGACTTGGACCCGGGCATGAAGAAGCTCAGCCTACAAGGGAGACCAAAAGGGATGCAACCAACCACCACACAGGGCCATGAAAAGAACACTGGGAGACTCGAGGAGGGAGAGAAGATCCGGTTCAGGTGAGACAGGCCTGGGCGGTGGCTGGGTCAGCTCCTGGTTTCCTAGCAAGTCCAGCGGCGCTGGGCCAACAACAGACATTTAACCTGTGCTATTGTGACTGCACCTAGCCTGTTCCCAAACATTGGGCACCTTCACATAGGGTCCTCTTCGCTGGGAGAAGATCGACAGAGTCAACTAGACCCAGAGTCAGCTCTGTGACCCCTCATTGGCCCAGGGACCCAGGACAGGGGTGGGATTAGGAAGACTTGTAGGTTCGGCTGGCTAGTGTCTTTGTCTGTCAGGCCTCAACAGGACTCCGCCTCCTTATTCACAACCATTTGGGTTTAGAAATGCAATGAAAACAGTGTACAAAATGGGGAAGGGAGTCACCTGGAGCACCCCATGTCTTTGGATGACCTTTGGGGGTACCTCTGGAACGCTTGGCTCACCTCAGCGCTCCACCACCACCGGGCCATTTCCTTTCACACTTTCTGCCTTTGGGCCAGGCTGTCCCTTGGGGAGTTGTCAGAGTTCACGGTGGCCAGAATTCTAACATTTTTATAACCTATACACACTTTTAAAAACTGTGCTCTTGATAAACGGCTTTTACTTCAAATACAAAAATCTCATTATAAGATTAAAGACATCACTTCCCTTTAAAGAGATTAAGTGGAATTCTTCCTATAGGAAATTATGGAAAGATTAATTTGGGCATACATAGCTTTGCTCACTAAAACGTTAAAGTGCAATTTGGGGGGAAAACTTTCAAATTATTTAATGATGCAAAAGTGAAAGGTTACTTTGGGCTGCTAACTATAAGCAATCCGATTGGGTGGCGCTGGGCAGTCTTGCTAATCTGAGCGCTGGGCAGTGGTGGGGGGCTGCAGTGACACGCCTGGCCCCGAGGTCAGGAGACTCGCTCTGACTGGGTCTCCCACGCGTGCAGCTGCCCAACACTGACTGCTCAGCACTTTCCTCCGTTTCATTTTCTCTAGTGACGATGTTGATTTCTATTTGGTTTCTGAATGTTGTTTCAAGGGCAAGAAGGTGATGAAGCCATTCGTCTTTGCAGTGAATGACTGAAGGTTAATTTTCTGATCTGTGTGTATTGTAATGGGGTAACCTGTTAATTCAGAGTTCTAACTCTTCACTGAAGGCATTTTAGCAGAAGAGCTCTCTGCCCAAATCCTACTGTGGGCTGTGCCAGGGGTGTGTGGGGAGGCGGAGGGGGCAGTGGGGAGTGAAATGGAAAGGACACAGGCTTTGAAATCAGCAAGAACACCTGGTTTGGGGGCAACGTCATCATTGATTGTGGGACCTGGATCGAGTTCCTTCATCTGTAACGGAGGCTGGGTTGGCATTAGGATGAAAGGAAGCAAGGGGTATGAAAGGTCATTGTAAAGTTCAAACTCTCCAAATGTGAGCTGTGTCCGTGACTCCTGCCTACGCCCAAGCCTGGTGCTGTTGCGGACAGCAGGAAGTGTGGCCAGGGGAGTGTCTGCATCTGGGTGATCCCTTCCCAGCAGTTCCTAGGAATGTGTACTTAGTGAGCTGGGGATGAGGATAGGGGCAGGGAGAGAAAGAAGAGTTCAGAAAAGGAGTTGAGAAATCGACTCGGCCCGTGCTCTCCAGCCCCCTGAAGCCTTTTCTGCAGCCCAGTCTGTGCCTACAGCAGGCAGCCCAGCTCTGGGGACAGCCTCAGCCTCATTAGTCTGGGTGGAAGCATGGCAGTTCATTTAGCTAATTCAGTCCTAGAAATTAAAGGATTTATATATATATAAAATATATTAAAAATTATATATGAATATATATTTCATTTGATCATATAAGTGTGATATGATATGATATGATATGATATGATATGATATGATATGATATGATATGATATAATATAAATATTTTCCCCTAAGAGTGTGCCGAGGAAGACAGCTGAATGTGTGGGCTGGGCCCCCTACCTGAGCATCTCACTGTCAGCAGGACTCACGTCTAACTTCAGCCTGAGTGATCATGGTTCTGAAGGTTCTAGACATTCCCAGAGCCACTGGGCTTGGCCAGGTGGAGCACCTGGTGAAGCGGGCAGAGGGCCGTGGGCTTGGGATCCACATGGGCCAAGCTTTCTCACCCCAGATTTGCTCTGGACGAACTGCAAGACGGGGGTGACTTATGTAAGTTCTCTGGGACTCAGTTTCTTAATATGAACAAATGGAGAAAACAATGCTCACTGCTTAGACTTCCTGTTGGTGTTATATGAGGACCTAAGCAAAGTGCTTGGAACAACATTTGGCCTTAGAGGGGACCAAACGTCCTCAAGGAGGAGCTGGATTGGGGGCAGGGAACAGAGGAAGGCTGGCTCTCTCCTCTTTCTTACTTTAAAAACAAAATAAAAAAACTATCGTGTTAAAACTCATTGATGAAGTTTTATCTCGTTATTATACCACACACCGGAAGCCCAGTTTAATATTCACATCTAACTTGTATAAAGAACCCACAAACATTAACATACTGATTGGTTATAGGCATTTGAGTAAAGAAAAATCCATTAAGCACGTGGTTTCCTTTTGAGTATATTGCAGAACCCTCCAAGAAGAAACAAATCAATTAGCAACATACAGCACAATGCTAAGCAAACAGAGCTAGACAGTGACTGTACTTGTACGCCTGCTGCTCAGTCATCTCCCCTGCTCCACTGAATGCAAAGAAAAACAAGTTCTCAGCTATGGCTATTACTCACACACGAGGGGTCTGCCTGATGTTGAAGGCCTCGGTGGTTGTCCACAGAAGAGTACGCAGTGGCTCATGAGGACCTTTCGTACCGTTTTGATTCTCATCCTTGGAACTGAAATTTACCCTTATCTGTTGACTGAGCTGAACTTCAGGAGACCTGTGACATATCAAACATTCTGAGGGCCACCATAGATCCCATTAAATAAAATCAGGACCAAAATCCAAGTAAATATAACCATTCATCATTCATAAGGTATATAACACCATTTTTAAATTGTAAATTGGAGCCCTGGCCAGTTTGGCTCAGCGGTTAGAGCGTCGGCCCATGGATCAGAGAGTCCCGGGTTCGGTTCCCGCTAAGGGCATGTACCTCTGTTGCGATTTGTCCCCGGCCCTGGTTGGGGTCCTGTGGGTGGCAACCAGTTAATGTGTCTCTCTCACATTGATGTTTCTCTCTCTGTCTTCCTCCCTCTCTCCCTCCTGCTCTATCTGAAAATAAATGCAAAAATGTCCTCGGGTGAGGATTAAAAAAAAATTGTAAATTGGAAAAAATAACCCTTTTTTTGAATACATAATGAAAACTAATAAATTATTCTCCTTATTAGGATAAAATAAAAACAATGTACATATTGCAGCCATTGTGAGGTTAAAACATTTCTACCGTACATCTCAACTCTTTAAACAATAGAGCAGCGCCCCCTTCTGGATGTATGATGAATGCCTGATTATTGCTTTCTTTTTTTGATAGCAGTTGTGGAAACTTAATGCCTAGGCTCATTTACTTATTGGGAGTTGAAAAATAAGGATATTCAAATTATACCTTTCCTTCTTATTTATCGGTTGAAATACACTTATAAAGAGATGCTTCCTCTCATCTACTATTGGTTACCCATGTAGGAAAGGCAGGATAAATGCTCAATTCTTTCTCCTTATTTATAGTTTTTAAGATAATGAATTAGTTCTCTATCATCCTCTAAAGTTGACCAATTAGTTGTTTATATATGATATTAATCCTTGAGTTTAAACATATTTTTGAGTTCTAATTAACCCCCCCATTTTCCTTTAGAAGCTCAAAATGTCACATTTTTGGACAGTGGTAAGCCTCCCGAGTTATTTTGCTTTCTTGCTATCTGGCATGACAAAATGTGCCTTCCCTAGACCTGGGTTCAGCCATTTTCTCCAAAGCCTTTGTTTCTTTGGAAAAAAGTATTTTAATTGCATACTCTGAGGGCTATAGACACTTATTGCTACTGGATTGGTGACTGTGTCTAGGTTCCTTTAGTGACAGAGGTAGGAAATATATACATGTGTGTATATATGTATATCAGTATAAACATACACATATATGAAATACACACATGTATATGACAAAATACCTCTTGAGCTCACATTGATACTTCCAATTCAAATTCAGGTCTACAGAGTTTTAAATTTAACCTCTTTTACATTAATCTATATATTTTTTTTCCACACTGATAATCTTGGTTCTCGGAAACATTCTAATAGAATTAAAATATCCTATAATTACTTATTTACTTTATCCTTCATTAAACACACCATAGTATCAGAGTAACAATACTACAATAGCATCATCACTATAAAAACTCAGATCTGTTGTATTCTACCTACACTGTTTGCTCATGTTGCTGTTACATATGGTACTCTTTCCTCTTTAGTCCTTAGTCTTCTGTAAGTACTATGCGTTTAATGCTCATATCAGTCATGCTGATGTATCTCCAGTCACTGTGGTTGTATGAAGCTTGTTTGCAAGTAGGTTCTTTAGGAAGGACTCAAGGGAGCAATATTCCTTGAGTTTTTGAATGTGGATAATATTTTTCACCCTTGAGTATATTACATGTGCTACTCTATTTTCTTCTGGCATAAAGTATTATTGTAAAAAACTCTGATATAACCTAAATTTTATTCTCTAATAAATCACTTGTTTTTCCTGAGGTGCCCAAAGTGCTTTTTCTTTTTATTCGAAGGTTTGGTGATTTTACTAGAATATTTTTTGGTATTACTCACTCTGGGTCAATAGTCTCAGATGCACAGAGTACCCTTTTAATAAGTAGTCTCAATAAGAATTTTTTCTTGGATTATAGCTTTAAATATTTGTTTTGCTCCACTTCTTTGGTTTTCGTCTCCAGGCACTCCTGTTATCTCTGTGTTGGATCTTCTTTGTCTAGCTTTGCCGTATGTCATCTTTTATATTTTAAATATTTTTCTCTCTTTTCACCTTCTACTTCTTGTAAGGCATTAACTGTTGTGTTTATTTGCTCTTGCATTCCTTCTAATTTAGTTTTTATTTCTGAATTATTTTTCCTTTTACATTTTTTCCTGAGTTCTACCACCTAGTTTCTCATCTTTTGTAATGCTGACATGTTATTTTTCATGTCTTGTATTATTGTTTTATAGTCATTTAGCTAATTTTAAAATACAAGGTTATAATTTTTTTTTTTAAATCCTTACCCGAGGACATTTTTGCATTCATTTTCAGATAGAGCAAGAGGGAGAGAGGGAGGAAGAGAGAGAGAGAAACATCGATGTGAGAGAGACACATCGACTGGTTGCCACCCACAAGACCCCAACCAGGGCCAGGGACAAACTGCAACCGAGGTACGTGCCCTTAGGGGGAACCGAACCTGGGACTCTCTGGTCTGCAGGCCGACGCTCTAACTGCTGAGCCAAACCGGCCAGGGCTATAATTTTGATCTCTTCTCTGGGCATGTCTTTTTGGTATGCTTTCATTTTTCTGCATAGTTGTTATTCTGTCCTCTATGCTCTTTAAAAATTCTTATTGTAATTTTGTATGTGATTTGATCTTGATACTTCTCTTCTCCACTGTACGTTTTTATAAGAAATTAGTTTTCCAGAACTTTTAGGGTTCAGGAGATTTTCTAACTTCACAGAGCTCCCTTTATTCTTCTTGTTCTTTTAATAAAATATACAGTGTTTAAAAATATGGCAGTCTTCTTCCTGATGTTTCTGGCTCCGTTTCTTTCCCCTACTTTTATTTATTTATTTATTTATTTATTTATTTATTTATTTATTTATTTATTTATTTATTTATTTTTGTCTCTATTACCCTATCTTACTTAATACTGATTTCACTCCCAGAAAGTTCTCAGTGCGGGCCCTTCCTGGAAAGGACGCATGGTGGCCAGACCGCTCTCGCTCCTGCAGATCTCACCACGGGCTCCTTGAGCTCACACGCCACTGAGCTGGGCAAAGCCTCTCCTGTTTCAGAAGCTGTTTTCAGATGGCTTTCTCTCACTTCCAGCAAGCACCTGTTAGCTCCCTTGGGGGTCTCCTGTTCTCAGGTTTGTTAGACAGCCTGTGGCTCCCCTCACCTTTCTCTCCTTCAGGCGTTGACATTATGCAGGTCTTGTGGCTGCTTGTGCTTCATCCTCACCCACGTGTGTTTTGGGGTTGGAGGGGAATACCTTATAAAAATGTTTGTGGCGTATATCCATGGATTTCAGTTTTGATATGTGGTTGCTCTGCTTTCATGTAAGGATTCCGAGAGGTAAAAAGCACTACGCTGTTCCTGCCATCACTGCCGGATTCCCAGGATCCTTGAAAAAATGTCATGGAGGAATCACGTGAGGTCATTTGCTATGATTAACCCCTTCATACCATCTATCTGGTCAGGTCCTTACCTGCATTTCTATTCCTGGGACTGTAGGGTTTTTCGGATTTTACCTCATTGACGTCTCCTACGACCACGGCCTAGAACCTGCTGTTACCTCATGTTCTGCCCTTTGTTTAAAAATGCAGGCCACTGAGTGTGATTTAACTTTTTCCTGGTAGTGCCCCCCAGACTTAACCAGTTGTTTAGGGCTATTTGACCGTCCACTAAATGGCTCCAGATACAAATATTTTATGCTGACGCACTTTCTTCTCTCTCTACTGTCAGGTGTTCCTAGTCTCACGCTGATGTCCTCCTAGGTGTAATCACTTTTATACCCAGTGCTGGGTGAGGTGTGAAAGGGGCCCTATCCCTCTCTTGTACATCCGGCTGAGGGGCAGTTAGACGCAGGGCCTTTATTTTACAGTTCTGGAATGCGTTTCTATTTTGGAACTTATATTTGGTGGACGGGGGAAGACAGGAAGTGCAATCTGTAAAAGGATGGCACTGTGGTTGTGAACAGACAGGACCGGGACTCTCGGCCGTCGAGCTCAATGTGTTTGGTTATAGCGCATTTACGCAGCACCTCCGTCCTCCAGCGAGGTTAGCTTTGTAACCCGTTAGACCGGTAGCGAGGAGAGGAGGAAGAACTGCTAGGAATCATGCAGAAATGATGAACAAGTGCCCTGCGCTTACAGAGCGACCTGAGGCTGAGGGGGGCTGTCGCGGTGCCTGGCTCAGCAATGCTGCTTTCAGCGGGTGAATTTTCCATGTTGTTCTGATTTGTTTCTCAGACTGCACAGGTGTGCATGTACATACACGTGGTCACGTGCACATACCCCCCCACACCTCATTCATTCTCGCAGAGCTTTCTGGTCATTTCTCTCTCGTTGTTTTTTGATGAGAAGTTACAAGGTGGTAACATCGATAGTTATAACACCAGCCCTGCCTTTTGTGCTGGCTGTGTTCACACCCGCGATCTCTTTTCCACTTCTACGTCTTTGTTCCCTTTGCTCTCACACGGTTCCTGGACACAGGATGCCTGAAATGCTGAGGTCTCCTAGGAACAAAGGCCAGCGGCCCATGTCCCTCTCTGCTGGGAGGCGGAAAAGGGTTCGCTGAGAGGACCCTCCCAGTGAGTCAGCTCCCCGACAACAGGGCAGCAAGTCAGGGCTGTTGAGATAAAAGCTGCTATCAGAGCTGAATTACCCTAAGCAGCACTGACACCAGAGGGATCTGTAATGGCTCCTGTGATCGCTGCTCTGTTGGGTTCTCAGCCACCCCTGCTCCCCGAGGGAAAGTCGGTAACACATGTGAGAAGAGAGAGGGCACAGGAAAAAAACACTACCCTGAAAGCAGAACTGTAAAATTAAGTTAAGGGACGCCTCGGGGCTAATTTGGTTATCCCCACGTTGGCTTCAGGCCAGAGTTGTGTTAATAAAGAATTTGATATGGAGATGGGTGCTGTGGACTCACCCATCTGGCAGTCACACATAATGGATTTGGTTTTGAGAATTAAATAGGAAATGGTGGTGGTTCAAATCTGAGTTTTGCCACACTCAGGCCTGAAGCATCACTGGTTTCTGCCCTTATCTGCTCTTGTCCCCAGACTGGGGAGAGAAAGCCTTGGTCTCCGGCTTGATCACTGGGTTATATCAGTGGGATTTGCTGCCTCCTGTTGTAAGGTCCACTGACTCCTGAGAGAGAGACAACAGCGTGGGGGCCAGAACCCCTCCCTGCCTCACTCTTAGCAGTTCTTGCTTCTTGTTTGGGTCTAAGTCGTGAAGGCCTTTGTGACTGTAACACCTCCGGCAGATGGGTAGACGGAGTTGCAGGCGGCCCAAGTGGCCTAATGATTGGAGCTAGGAAGAAAAAATGTCCTGGCTCCTGGGTCTGGGTCCCAGACCCTCTATGATGAACTGGAGAACGGAGACACAGGAAAGAGAGGGAAATCCAAATGTCAAGGACAGGAAGAAAAGTAGCGGGTGGAGCAAGTAGGACCAAATGGTGGGCCAAGAAGAGAAGGCAAAGTACACAAGACCAGAGGGCTAGAGAAAAGAAGGGAGGAGATTCTTCTCCCTCATTCCCGCCTGCAATACAGTCGCGGTGGCTGGAGATGCCGTGGCCACGAGGCAGCAAGTGTAAGGAAACAACCAAGAAGATCACAGAGCTATGAGCCTTGACATCATCAGGCATCGAACGCACATCAGCCGTCATCTACGAAACAATTTTCATTATGGGACAGGACCCTTCTTGGGGCTCCCAGAATTGGCTGGGCCAGTCTTCAGTCTGAATGGAGCTTCCTAGAACTCAGATCTCCCACCTCTTTGCAATGAAAACACCGCTGACCAGAGACGCCTACACTATCCCTCAAACAACAATGCCAGCCGGGATTGGGACCGGGTTTCCAGGGCTTCCTGAGACACTGTGTGGCCTTCAGCTTGTCCTCCTTGGTGGAGAGCCAGCATCGGAGTCACTTCCCCCGCCCAGGCTGCTCCCCTTTCTCCACCCGCCCTCTGCTGTGTCCCCACACACTTCATGGTCAAGGCCATTAGTCTGTGAGAACTGTAGTCATGTTGTGGAGGGCCACCGAGGTCTCCCCAGGCCACACCCGAGGAGTAACAAGTAGGATCTTAAGATTAATAACAAACTGTGTCGTCTGGTTCTGTTCCGATGCCACTTGAAGGAAACTCAGGTCCCCTCCCTGCACGCTCCCCTCTCGAGAGCACCCACGCTCTGCCTCTGTCTTCTCTGTCCCCGCACTTGCTGCATTTCCTTCGCATCACCATTTGGGACGACATCATCTATGCACTCGTTTGGGGTCTGTCTCCCCAGTTAGTGTGTAAGCCCTACCAGAGTGGGGTTCGTTGATTTTGTTCGCTGCTTTTTCTTCAGGACCTAAAACGGTCCTGGTCACATGGAAGGTGGTTAACAAAACTTCGGTAAATGAAAACCCAAACCAAATCAAACGAAATAGAAAAAAGGGAGTAGGCCAAATATCAGCCCCCACACCCACTCGAGTGGTCAGAACGGGGAGCTCACGTATGCTGGGGTACTGAGTGGTTCCGCGGGAACCCCTTCGGCCCCTTGGAGAGCAGTCCAGGGCGGAGTGAGCCGGAGGAGTTCTGGTGGTACAAATGGATGTTTGTTGAAAGGTATTTTATCTCTAACCCATGACTGCACAGCAGAAAGGGGGTAGGTGCTCAAGGAGCCAGCACACACTTTCACACACTCATTCACACACACTAGCACACACTCATATTTGCACACCCACACCCACGTTACTGAAATCCAAGAAAACCCTTGGATCCTGCCCCTTAGCAGTTAGGACTCTCCTCTGACCCAGTGGTTGATGGGACGGATCAATTGACAGACTGGATGGATTAGTTAGTAGAATAAAGTCCTAAAGCCGGTTGAGGGAAAAGAAATAGTCCTCCTTTTCAGAAGGCTCTTCTGAGGCCTGAGGAGTTTTTCTGATTTTCAGTTAGATTGCTGGACAAGCTTCAGCTGTGCCTTATTTACCTTACTTGTTAACATTGATTCTGAAAGAGGATCATTCAATCTGTCAATTAAGAATTAAATGAATAACATTTGCTCTCATATTATTATGAAGTAACTGTCAATATTCACTTTGAAAACCAGATCAGCCCTCCCAGATCCTATCACCTGGGATTTGTTTGAAAAGTTTCCTGGAAAATGTTCCGGAGTCCCCATTATGACTGAGATCTTGACACATTTTAAAAGACTGAAAACCCTCTTTCAATTTATACTGATGAATGGGTCTTATTGGACTACCTTGTAACCCCCACACAAATCATGTACTCCCCCAAGTGGAGTTTGAGGGTTTTACCTACAAATTGATGACCAGTTGGATTGGGAGAACTGAATGAACAAGAGAACCCAAAATACAAAATACTGGTCCCCCATTTTTTTTTTTTTTTTTAAACATGGCTAGGTTTAAGAGGCCAGAAACTGGAATTTGCTTGAAACTTTTGCAAAAAATTTGAGGGAAAACATACCCAGAACACACGCACATGCATAAACAAGAGTGTACTGGGCATAGGCTGGGGAGGAGGAGGAGTATGAATACACTGAAAATTTATAGAAGGCAACATATGAAGGATGAGTGCATCGGCCCATAATGACAATACTGTTAATAGAAATATCACAAAACATTTGACATTAACATATTCTTTTGTACCTTTCAAAGCCTGTTAGAGATGATCTATTTGCTCACTCCAATAGCCAGCTCTGAGGAAGAACTGTGGCAGCTAATTATTACCCCGTTTTGTGGATGAGGGAACAATGGGGACCCAGGGTGCTTGGTTCTCCTGAAGTCACACAGCTAGCACCTTGGTCTCTAGCATTCTTTGCTGATCCACTTACCATCTTGCTATCACCTGGCACTAAGTAGGTGCTTTGTGAATTTTTATGTCTGTGGGCTCTAAGATGGTCCCCAACAACCTCTACCTCCTGGTAGTCACACTCTTGCATAATTTATCCCTTCCTTTGAGTACGGGCAAACCTGTGGGTTGACAGAATACAGCAAAGGTACTTTTGTGATCATGTCACATAAGATGGTAACGTTCATCTTGTTATCAGTCTCACTCTACAGGGGTGGGCAAAAGTAAGTCTACAGTTGTGAGTGCACAAAACACAGAGTTTATTCTTATAGTGTTAATTAATTATTATAATTAACCAACTTTTCCCCATCCCTGCATATACCTTTTTCCTTCCCCCACCACCTTCGCTGGCTTCTCCAGGAACTGCCAACACCCATGTGAGCTTGGAGTGATGACTCCTCCCCATCCGAGCTGTCAGATGAGACCCTGGCCTGGGCTACCACCTTGATTGCACCTTATGAGAGACTATGCAGAGGGCCCAGCTGAGCTGTTGTTGGTTTCCTGACCCACAGAAACTAATCTAACTAATGTGTGTTATTTAACCCACTAGGTTTATGGTCATTTGTTACAAAATAATAGATAGCTATCCAGTCCCTCCAAAGCCCCTGCCCAACAGCCAGTACTTTCTTTGGCCTCCTTATCTTTTGTGTAAGCACCCAGCGTGGGGGACACTGGCTGGCTGAGTTCTTCCCAGTGTCCTCTCTCTCCTCTCTGACTCGGTGATGGCGAAGGTAATTCCACCTCTTGTTGCTTTTCCTCTTTGCAGGGAAGGAACAAATGGGAGGAGCCCCTTCTGTGATCTAGAGTTAGCATTTCAGCCTTTCTCCTCTAGGCCCAGATGGATTTAAACAAAATAACGTCTATCTGCCCAGGACCACTGAAGCTTTGTCGCAACAAGCAGAGAGCGGAGTGGGCTCTGAGCGGGGCGGGTGCAGTGCTGTGTTGCAGGCAGAGAGCGGAGTGGGCTCTGAGCGGGGCGGGTGCAGTGCTGTGTTGCAGGCAGAGAGCGGAGTGGGCTCTGAGCGGGGCGGGTGCAGTGCTGTGTTGCAGGCAGAGGGCTGAGTGGGCTCTGAGCGGGGCGGGGTGCAGTGCTGCGTTGCAGGCAGAGGGCTGAGTGGGCTCTGAGCGGGGCGGGTGCAGTGCTGTGTTGCAGGCAGAGGGCTGAGTGGGCTCTGAGCGGGGCGGGTGCAGTGCTGTGTTGCAGGCAGAAGCAGCAAGTCTGGGAGAAGGCCGATAATTGAAAGTGGACTTCCCAAATAATAAGTGCTTAATGCACTGGCACTGATGGAGGGGCCTTTTGTGTCCTGCTAGTCTGGATCTTAATCACGGCGTGCTGAGACCGGATTCCTGGATCACTGATTGTCTCCCACTTGTGTAAACTGTCAGTGAAACAAATGGGTGAGAACAACTTGCTTCCTCAGGCCGGCGGGGGGAGAGGAAGACAAGGCGTCCTCTCCGGGGCCAAGGGGAGCCCTGGCAGGTGTTCAGCTGTTTTGTCTTCATTTGCCATAACTCCAACCACTAGTCGATAGTGTGAGATTAGAGGTCCGTGAGGTGTTTGGAGTCTGTCAGGGTCAGATAATGCTACACTATTTCTCCAGGGGGGCCCAGGGTCGGGCAGTTCTAAAGTGACACTATTGATGTCTGGCTTTCTCAAAGAACACTGGATTTCTTTTAAGAAAAGGTGATCTGTTTGGTATAATTTGCAAAGAACCCATCTTGGAGGAAGACCGTGTCCCCTTCCAGGGCAGGGTAAAGGCCGAGGCATGGAGTGGGGACCTCATCCTAATTCCAGGTGTGCAGGACTGGAAACTGGGGCGGGAAGCAGAGTCTTTCTTGTGCTAGGATAACAGTGGCTTCAGCTCGGGCTGGGAACCCAGCTCTGGCTGGTGCAGTGTCCCAGCTGCAGGCCCCGCGGCACCAGCACAGGGCTCGGCCCAGAGCAGGCACACAGCACAGGCCGGTTCAAATAAACTCAGCTCTGTGGGATTTATTTGTTTTTTTTTAGAATCGGGATTCAGAGAATTGTGAAAATGTGGGCTAGAAAGCAACGCTGTTTTCTGCATTGAACGCTGAGTCAAGTCTCCGAATGGAAAGAGGGCACCAGTCGATCTGGACGCAGCGAGAGCTGCTCCGCAGTGCGGTCAGCAACCCGCGCATTTGGGGTAGTTCTCAGGGGCCTGGGTTAGGGCCGGAAGGACTCTGGGCTGAGTCTGGCCCCTGGCTTTGCAGTTTACTGGTGGGCAAGTCGCCTACCCTTTCTGATTCTGTTGCCTCAGTCCTACAATGGGGAAAACAGCCACGGCTCATGTGAGCCCTGGACACGCATTCACTCACGTGATCCTCTCATCACGCCTCGAGATGGGAACACTGGAATGTCAGCCCCATGCTTCCAGGTGGGGAACAAAGGCACAGACAGAGGAAGGGAGCGGCTTAAAGGAAGTGGCATGGCTGGGGCTTGAACAAAGTGCTCAAGTCTGTGCTCTGAAAACCTGTTTCTCCCCGACAGCGATGTCCTTCCTCGGGGGTCTGCAGGGGGATGGGGAGGGGGGAGCTGGAAGGATCAGTGAGATACGCTGAGTGTGCCTAGTAACTGTGGACCGTGTACGGATGGAAGGGGGCAGCCTGCAGACAGGGAACATGCCCCTGGGGAGCTCTGGGGCAGGTGGGCACTCGGCTCAGGGAGCGTTCAGTTCTACCTGTCACCACCATCAGGTCCCCGTGGAAGTGCTTTCTGTCCCAGGGCAACCAAGCAGCCCCTGGGCCTCGCGCTGGCCACTCCTCAGGGAGGGCGCTGGCTCCCCAGCGCGCAAAGGTGCTTGCCCTGGAAGAGCGTCCTCGGCATCACAATGGGGGTCACGGATCCGAATCAGTTCCACGCCACCTCCCCTCCTGGAGCACAGCCGTGTTTGGGGAAGGGAGACGCACCCAAATGAGGAGTGACATCGTAACTGGGAAGGCGCCAAACCTGCCGCAGTGCCTGGGGCCCACGAGCCTTGCTAAGGCTGGCGCTTCCTGCGTCATCACTAGTTTGCTTGCTATAAATAGACGAGAATCTAAAATTAGTAAAGTAAGAGAGAACACGAAGCACTCGGTTAAAGAGTAGGCCAGCTGAGCAGGGAAATCGCGCCCTGCCGTTTCCAAGGACTGTATCTACGGCCCCGGTGCCTGCCCAGCTCTTCGAGGTGCTACCCCTAATTGAACGGGTGCTGACAAAGCGCAGGGCTGGGGCGCAGAGGGACGCCAATTAGCTGCGATTATCAGCTCTCTTCTGGGGCGTGGGTGCGTGTGTGCCCAGAGCGCTGCTTTGACTATTACTGAGGATGCAGATGGGCTCTGTTGAAGCAAAACTGACGTTAGACACAGGGTTTCTCGGAGACTGGAGATCCCTCCAGGAGACCTTTTCAACAGTGGATTCCTTTAATGTGTCTTTATCACAACTGTGCCCTTCCAGATGTTATCTGGCTTAGAAAACTTTATTTTTTTTTTTTATGTGATTAAAAACCACCTTCTTTAGCCTTTTACAACAGTTGTATGGGGCAAAATTACTTGACCTCTGTGGGCCTCAGTCACCTCCTCTGTAGAGGGGACCGTGTCATAGTACCAGTGACTGAGATGCGATGATGCGCACGCCAGCCCCGAAGCTGCTCGGCGACGGGTGCCTGTTACTGCTGTGTGAGGAGGACCCGGCACCTTGCAAGACCTTGGCCGGCTGAGAGTTGAAACCGTAAATGGAGGCCCTGTGGCTCTGAGCCCACCTCCTCACGTTCCCAAGGCCCAGGCTCCTCATCTGTATTGAGGAAGTTGGGCTGCCACCTGGGGTTCCTAAAACTTTGTTTCAAATCAGGCCTTCCTTGAGAGCTCATTAAAAAATGAAGGGTTTGACCTCCCATGCTCAGACGTTCAGATTTCACAGGTCTTTGTGGCCCAGGAATCTGTATTTTTAATGAGCAGCCCTTGAGGGTCCCCTTCCCCAGCCAGATGACCAGAGCAGATGATGTGAGGACACACCTGGAGAAACCCTGGCCTGCATCTAGGTCACTGATGGCCGGCCTGCTCACTGCTGCACCCACCAAGTCCGATTCTGTCACTGGGCTTTCCTGGGGAAAGCTGTTAATGATGCAATGAACCCAAGAGCTGAATCCGAGTCTCCCCAGAGTGAGTGGCACCCCCCCCCCCCGTTACTACTTGTTTCCTATCCTCCCAATGCCTGGGACCTCTGGCTTCCAACACTGGCACAGTGAAGAGCTACGGCGGCAATCCCAGCTTCCTCTCTGCCCCCACCTGGCACCGGGTTGCCTGCAGTACCAACAAGTGTAAGATGATAGGGTTTTTGAAATTGGATTAGAATACATTTATTTATCTGGGAACTGGGTAAATCTTTACTATTGGGTGTGCTGCTGGAGTGAGCTTGGCTGGGCCTGCAGGGCCCGAGGACAGAGGCTCTGATGGAAACAAAGACCCCCAGTGAGCAAGAGCACAGATTCGGAGCGAGGGGCTGGCCCGGCAGAGTCTGCCTTGCAGCAATGCCGTCATCCCAGAAGGGCGTGCTTGGAACGTAATGGCTCTGGCTGCAAATTCTATTAACTCTAATAGTTGTTCTGCGGTGAATGGATAATGCATTTAGCAGAAATAGACCCAATCAATTTATATGAAACACATAAAACCTTCTCATTGGAATTGGCATCTGTTCTTGAATCATGGGAGCGTATGTGGGAATGGACAGTCTGTCGCCCTTACTTCTGGGCACATCAGCAGTGCCCTGGGTTAATTCGAGAGCTGGGCCAAATAGAGCTCTGGCCCCCTTACGCCATATCCCTTCACCCTTCAATGGAGCTGGGGATGGGGAGGGGCCT
Source organism: Tadarida brasiliensis (assembly GCA_030848825.1). Classification (NCBI taxonomy): domain Eukaryota; kingdom Metazoa; phylum Chordata; class Mammalia; order Chiroptera; family Molossidae; genus Tadarida; species Tadarida brasiliensis. Next base: position 60,805,662 of record CM061270.1, on the reverse strand, counting down.
GCAGTCTATCTACATCAAACCTTGACTTAAAAATACTGGTTTTCCCACCCTTGTCTGTGCTCACATTAGCCCCTTACAGGGCCTCTGTTACCTGCGTGTGTGCTGACACGTCCAGGCACCAGACGAGGGGATGGAGGTGTGCAGAGGTGGGACCATCCCAGGATCACAGCTTGCTAGTGCAGGCCAGCCAGGGCCCTGCACAGGGGTCCTGACTCCTGGTCCAGTGCTCTTTTTATGACCCTACCTATGTTTAATTACCCCTCACCTCCTGTTTGGCAAGAGATGTGTACTCAGAAAATGGTAAACCAACTGTCACCAACCAGCTCAGAGGCAAGACGGTGGTTTGGGGCCAGGACTCCGTGAGTTATGGTTACTTGTGGGTTGGGCCCAAGGTTTAGGCTGGTTGTCAATTAAACCGAGCTGATGGCTTTCTGCTCTCCCTACACAACCTGTGAGCTCGTAGGAGAAGGAGAGGGGGGAAGGAAGCTGAGGAGGGGTCACCGGGCCTTGGGGGTCCTGCCTGTCCTCACCTGGGCTTTTAGAGAGAGACAGGCTGGCGGACCTGCTGGCACCTCCTCACCCCGATGCTCCTTACAGGGAGCGCGGTGAGAGCGGGGGCGCTTTGCGGCTGGCTCTGTGATGCATCATCCCGGCCATTCGGTTCGTGTAATTGTATGTGCAAAGCTGACAAATGTAATTTTCTCAGACTTAATACTTGCCCCATTTTCTCTCTGTTTTTTTTCTGATTAGCTAAAGTGACTCAGGCTTCCGAGAATGCTCTGTGAAGCACCTGGTCGGGCTCCTCCCTGCCTGGACGCTCAGCGCTGTTCGCGGGGCGGGGGGTGAGGGAACCCCCAGACCCAGAGAGGCCCTCGTCAGAGGGGAGGCTGGAGTGAGGAGTGTTCAGGGAAATTCGGCAGCCGTGTGAGTGACTGTCTTCCGCAGCTGCCTTTGGTTTCCAGGAGGTACTGAGCAGCCCTGGCCACGGAGCGGAAGTGCCACCAGCGCCGTGCTCCAGCCCAGCGGAGCTGCACAGCGCTGGACCCTGGAAGGAAGTCTTACTATCTTGTCTCCTCTGACAGCTGACTTGTTCATGCAGGGGCTCTCATCGGGGAGGCGCCTCCCCCTCTTTTTCATGTTTGGTGTTGATCTCTGATTGGGGACTTGGATACTCAGGAGTCGCTTCCTGGCTGAAAAGATGTAGACTCCGGGGCCGCGTCCTGGTCCCCTTTCTTACCAGCTGTGGGCCTCTTACATTTTTCTAGATCATCTTCCTCATCCCTATGGTAACAGCAGCAGCTGTCCCTGGGCCAGAGTGAGGGCGGGAGGAGCTGACACATGGAACACCCTAGCCCAGGGTCAGACATGCTCACCAATGCTTCCCTTCCCTGCCCTTCTCTTCCCTTCCCTTCCCTTCCCTTCCCTTCCCTTCCCTTCCCTTCCCTGCCCCCCCCACCCCCCCGGCCCAGCCCTCCCTTCCTCTCCGGGGGCCTCTCAGGTCGGAGCTCTGGCTTTGGGTTGAGCTGCAGTTTACAGGCTCTGATCTGCCAGTTCCCAGGCCACTTGGCTCCCCTGGTTCAGAAGCTCCAGAGCAGTGAGTATGGGCTCACCTTGTCCCCGATGTGCTGGGCCCATGGAAGGTGGGTGCCCTGGTGATTAGTTCTGAGTGGGTGTGGCCCTGACCGCAGACTCTCCGTGAGCCTGCTGGACTCTCCTCCTCCAGGATCCTCCTCCACCAGGACCCCTCCTCCACCTGGCACTTCTCTCCTTGCAGGCACGTAACTCGGCCGTAATCATTTGTCTACCTGTACTCTCTCTTCTAACCTGTAAGTTCTCTGAGCTCCGACCTGAACCTTGCTCTGCTCAGCATCCCTGAGCACTGACCTGCCCTCAGGGGAGTGAGCAAGAACTGTGGATGGGTCTAGATTACAGCCGGAGAGAGTGGGCCTCCGCGTGGACCCGGGGGCCAGCCTGCTTCCCTGACCACGAGGCTGGGTCCTGGCCAAGGGTGTCCAGAGGGCCTGGCGGACGTTGTCTCGTGGGTGGTGGGGCAGGAGGCCCTGTTCCCCTCTCCCCTATACATCATCCTGATGCAGACAGAGGCTAGGGTCTACAGCAAGGTGGGACTGGCCTACCTGTGAGGCTGGGGAGAACCGCCTCCTGCTATGGAAACAGCCTGCCTCAGCTTCTCCCTCACCGGAGCTGCTCCCCGGGGTAGCAGTGGGTCCTGGGAAAGAACTGGCTCTTTATTCAGTTCTCTAAAGCCTCCCCAAGGAGCCTACCGAGGCCCGGTGCCCTCCTCCCTTAGAGCTGGGGGAGGCGTTTTGGAGACAGATGCTGACGCATGGCCTGTCACTCCTGCTCTGAGGCTGGGCCGCACAGGAGAGGAGCTGTGCTCCAGCCTCTCCGTCTCCCGCCTCTCAGGCAGCCACCCGCCTCTCACTTTATCTGGAGGTGGTAGGGGCGCATCGCCGCTTTCGAGTCACTGCGTGATTTCATTAGTCTGAGTGGCCACTGGCCAGGCCCTCATCGATTAGCCCTTTAGGGACAGTAGGAGTTATATGGCAATAAACCCATGAATCAGGCAGGGGGGACGGCTGGTTCCTAAATCCTAGCTGCAGGGGAGCCGGCAGCCGACATCCGAGGACTGAGCTCACGTTAAGTATCCACCAGTCAATCAATACGTGTTTCAGGGACCCCTGCTCTGTGATCGGTGCTAGGGGGTAGGCGGGGCCGCGACCTGCCGCGACGTTTGCTTAGCATGTCCTGACCTGATCGCAGGAGCAGTGGCTGACCAAGGGCCAGGAAGTAATGACAGAGGTGACTCAGTGGGACGGGTGGCGGGGAAGGCCGCTGGGCGGCCAGCAGCAGGTTGCCCCCTCAGGCTGGACGTTTCCACGCACTGTGAACCACGAGGCAGGCTGGGAGACACACTGCAGCTCAGGCGGCCCAGTCCCCCTTTGTGTGGAAGGTGAGACGGGGTTTGAGGTTCTAGTCGAAGGGGAAGAGAGGGAAGGGGAGGGGTGCTGGGAAAGCATGAACTCTTTCCCTCGGTTTGGCCGCTGTTGGGTCAGGCGGGAATCAGGACGGGATAGTTAGTCCCGGGCAGCTTTTCGGAGGAGAGGGGAAAGGGTGCCTTCAAACACAAAGCAAAGCTAACATTCACCGAATACGCCGAGAGTCAGTGAATTCACTGCAAAGGTACAAACCTTACCTTTTTTTGTTGTTGTATTTTGTAGCAAACAAAGATTTCACATGTATAAGTAGAAATGAGAGATTTAGCATTTACCTATCGTTATCTTAGTAAAGAATGATCTTTTACAGGAAAAAGAGTGTGGGGAGCTGTGCTGTGCACCTGCTTCTCCAGGCTACTCATGTTGGAAGGAGCCTCAGGACCCAGGCCCAGCCGCCCCCGGGGGAACCGTGACCTGCGCTGTCAGCCTGGCGCCCTTCATCAGCTCCCCGGGGTGGGGCTCACAGAGAGAATACCTGCTGAGGAACATCATACAGGGTTTGAGATGGATTCCAAGGGATTCCCTCCCTGTTGTAAGGAAGTCCGTCTGCCCAGGCGGTAAGAGAACCAAACAGCTTCCTCCTGGAGCCCCAAAGCCCGAGTGCAGGTCAAGCTCCTTCTAAAGGTGGGCATTTTATTCCTCAAACGTAGCTCCCCACCCCAATCATAGCACATAGCTTTCTTCTGCCTTTTGCAACAAAAATCACTTTACTAAAATTTGTAAGCTGCATCCTTACCTGTCGGGTCAAAGGTGGGGATCTCCCTCGGGGTGTTTTCCCAGAGTTTCATCTCCTTGTTTGGGTTTCTCTCAAACAGATTTCTTGAGGTGGGTGCTGAATTCTGCAGCATCTTGTCCTCCCCACTGACTGGAACAGAGAGACCCCATTGGCTGCGTTAAGTGAGGCCCAGTTTCAGGGAGAGATGAGCATGCCCCGGGGAAGGTGGGGAAAGTGGGCTTAGGTGATGGAGACTCAGGGAGGCCCGGGTGGTCTGGCTGGAGGACGGGTCAGGGACAGGGGCGACTCACTGGTGAGGTAGCAGTCCAGGCTGATGGAGATATTGTCGAAGGCCACGGTGGCTCTGGATCCGTGTCCCCACCACACGACAATCTGCAGCCAGAACCTGTCCAAGTGTTAAGAGGAGGGCGTGTGAGGAACAGCCCGGGCTGGCCATGTCCTAGGAGTCAGCTGAGACCTTCTCACAATGGGTGTTTATTAGCCTAACCTGGGCTCAGAGAGTCTGTAAGAGGGAACAGTCGACATCTCCCCCACTTCTCCCGCACCAAGCACTGCCCTTTCTGAGGGACTGTTCCATATGTTAATCCAGTTTGGGGCTTGGCTCTAGGACTCCTGGCAACTCTGGGAGAGCTTTCACTTTCTGGGTGTGCAGGGGAGGCGGAAATGGGTAGGCTTGATGTTCACGGGGTACCCCTGGTGGAGCTGAAGTCATTATTAAAATATTAAAATGTTTCTGTACCAACTGATAAAGAGCCACTTCCCTTGAAAGTCCCCTGCCAGTTGCTTCAGGCCCCCAGCTCCTCCCCTGGTACCCCCTGGATTTCCCCACTATCCAGCAACCGTAGGTCGATCTCTCACGCAGCGGGTCTCAAGGATTTGGGGTCCAGCATCAGTTCCAACTGGGGTTAGTCTGTGTAGTGCCCCACTGGTTGTTTAAAAAAAAATTTTTTTTTTAATCCTCACCCGAGGACATTTTTGCATTTATCTTCAGATAGAGCAGGAGGGAAAGAGGGAGGAAGAGAGAGAGAGAAACATCAACATGAGAGAGACACACCAAGAGGTCGCCACCCACATGACCCCAACGGGGGCTGGGGACAAACTACAACCGAGATATGTGCCCTTAGTGGGAACCGAACCCGGGACTCTCTGGTCCGCAGGCCGACTCTCTAACTGCTGAGCCAAACTGGCCAGGGCATCCCTGGTTGTTAAATATTACATGATTTGACCATGAGCCCTGGGGGTGTTTGTAAATAACACAGAGTGGGCCATGCATATTAACAGTAAACCCACTGAAATATCATGGCTTTCTACCTCTTTCGTAGCCTTGCAGGGTCAAGTCCTAGGACTGAGGCGGGGAAGGCTTTAGAGTGGGATACACAGAAAACACCCTCGGTTCGTTTGTCTCCTGGGGACTCATCCTCCTGGAAGGCTGTCAGTCAGCCAGCTGTTTCCTGCCGTGAGGGACTTTCCTGAGAGCTTTACAAACCTTTCCCCTTTCCAAAAGTCAATCCAGAATGACTTGCGGGAGGGTGCCGTCTCTGGTGTGGATGTTAAAGCATCAAAAGAGGGAACCCTTGCCGCAGTGGGTGACTGAGTAAACCACATGTGGGGTGGCCTTTTGATGGCGTGCTGCTCCCCAGTGTAAAAGGATGGACCAGCGTACAGGCTGTAACACGGATGGACCTCCAAAGCACTATGCTAAGTTAAAGGAGCCGGACAACAAGTCAAAGACCTCACGTTTCCATTCATATAAATGACTCCATTCATATGAAATGGCCAGAATAGGCAAATCTATAGACAGAAAGCAGATTGATGGTTGCCTACGGCTGGGAGTGGGATTAGTATTGACTGTAAACCAGCACGAGGGTTCTTTTCGGGGTGATGAAACTATTCTAACGTGGGATTGTGGTGCTCTTTGTACAACTCTGAACATTTGCTAAAAGTCACCGACATGTACACCTACAGCTCAATAAAGTGGTCAGAAGAAAGGAGGGAGGGGGAACCCAGACAATAGAGTGTTGGCAGCCAGGGGTATCAAGAGCAGAAAGAGGAGTGTTTGCGGGACCGGGAGACGGGCAGGGTGGGGACAGCAGGGCAGAGAGGGCCGAGGAAACACAGGACACGTGTTCTCAGAGGGAGGAAAGGCGCGTGGGAAAGAAACACGCAGGAGAAAGAATGTTCGCGAGGAGTTGCGGTGAGGGCAGCACAGCTTCCAGAGAGCAAGGGAACTGGGAGCCCGTTACGCCCAGGAGCTGATGACCTCTGATCAACGAGCAAACGGATTAGGTGCCGGCTCGCTTGTTCCCAGCCAGAGAACACTTAGTGCCCTCTGCAGGGGAAAGACTCGAAGTCAAAAGTAAGCTTTAGTTTAAATAGTAAGTTTGTGATGGATGATTCTTTTTTTCTTTTTTACAAAAGGGACTGTCATTTTATTATTTTTTTTATCCTCACCCGAGGACATTTTTGCATTTATCTTCAGATAGAGCCGGAGGGAGAGAGGGAGGAAGAGAGAGAGAGAGAAACATCGACGTGAGAGAGACACATTAAGTGGTCGCTACCCACACGACCCCAATCAGGGCCGGGGACAAACTGCAACTGAGGTATACGTGCCCTTATGGGGAACCGAACCTGGGCCTCTCCGGTCTGCGGGCCGACGCTCTAACCGCTGAGCCAAACCGGCCAGGGTGTGATGGATGATTCTTAATTGAAGTACATAGTAAGCCCGTCTGTGCCTTTACCCATCTTCTGAAATCTGATCATTCACAAACACTCCTTTCTGTTTGCAAGTCACAGTCAGAGGGCCCCCATCCGGTTCAGTTCTAAAGAGGAAATGCCTGAAGCTGTTGTACCCGTGGCCAAGCCCACTGGTGCCCTTCAGGCCACATTCCCCATGTTGCACCCCTACCCCACCTCCAGGATAGACCAGCAAGGAAGGCTGGTGGTTGCAAAGTGCCCAGTAGAGAATCCCCAAATCCTGTGCCGGGACACCTGGGCATGCTGGGAGAGTGCAGCAGGATGGGCAGCACAGGGACCCACCCGCCTTGTCCAGCCAGCTCTCGGCACTGTGCACAGGCCTCTGAGAGGCCTCTTTCATCACGACCTTGGTCAGCACCTATCAAACGGGCTTCAGTCTCAAACACACCTATCTTGCATTGGGTCCCTTTAAGGCCAATGGGGGATTCTAAGAGAAATCCGACAGGAATACCACGTTCAAGTTGCTCGCTGCCTAGTGGAGAGATGCGGGTGCGTACATGGTCCGTGTAGAACACAGCAGAGGAGGTGAATGCCACGTGAAATGTGGACAAGATGCTCTGAGAGCTCAGAGGAAGGAGGAAGTCCACCAGGCTGGGACACAGGGAGGTGGTATTTAAGTCAGTGTGGAAAAGACCAGGGCGCGAAGATGTGGATAAGGGATGGGGGCAGTGAGGAGAGGGCATCTCCAGGGGAGGGACTGGAAGGTGGGATGTGTCCGAGCAGCGCAGGGCCCCTCTGGCTCGAGTGTGAGCGGTGTGGGAGGAGGTACAGACGGTGACAGGCAGGTGTGTGTCAGACACTGTCAGCGGGCTTCTCCGAGTGTTGGCGAGGCTATAGCTCCCACTCCCCAGCTCTCCATGGGGCTCAGTGTCTGTAGATGAGTTCCTGGCTTCAGTCTATGCGACCTTGGACACAGCCAGGCCTGGGGTTCTCAAGTGGCAAATGAGGGCCTAATACTGTTGTCTCGTTCTGCTGACAGCTGTTGTCCGGGTTTGGGAGATGCTGCTCCCAGACATCTGGGATGGTGGATGGAAGGAATCACGTTCCCTGGTGGGTGGAAGCACCAGGAAAGCAAAGCTGCCCCACGCTCCTGCACACCAGTGGGTAAGGGGCCCACAGCCCACCTTTCTGATTCTCCACTCTGGGTCATTGCCCACTCTGACACCCGTACGCCAGGGGCCATGCTGGGCACTGATTTCAGAGCCAGCCGCACCACGGCTGTACCATCCCCCTGGGCCAGGGTGCCGAGCCAGTGATTATACGTGTGCCTATCAAGCATTGCAAGAAGGACATAATCCTTGTTTTCCCCTAAACGGGCCCTTCCAGAGACACTGGCCATCTTCCCTCCTACCTTCCTCATTATGGAGAGATTGGAACTGAGACCCAGCATGGCTGGCATGCTGCAAGCCCGGGGCTGGGCGGTTTCTAAACAGAAGAGTCTCTAAGTGTTGTGCAAGGCAACGGCAGTGGCAGCTGCTGTTTAAAGGACTTTGATTGACACCGGGAATTGCGCATATTTTGAGTCAGGAACACTCATGACAATCAGGGAAGACTCAATCAGGTGTCGACTCAGATGTAAACACGCGGGGCTGCCTGTCTACCCAGGAAGCCACCCCTTCCCCAAATGCTCCGGACGCCAGAGGCTACAGGGAAGGCACAGGGGGGACGAAGGGTGGGGAGGGCCGGGGGAAGCATGGGCAGTTTAGGATTGGGGTCTGAGGGTGGTAGGTGATGGGGAGGAAGGGGACAGCAGAACCCATCTAGGAGTTTCTTTTCTGTGGTGGCACTGGCCAAGAGGTGGCCACTGGGGGCCACCCAGATTCAGGCTTCTCCACTTTGGCTGGTACCTGGCTGTGCGTCTTTGCCTGAAGCTTAGGTGAAGAAGAGGTCGCTCCTGGCTCTGCTCACCCTTCCCTGCTGGAGAGGGGTGAGCCTTCCTCCAGGCTCTCAGAGTCTTTCTGGCCCGACCACTCTTTCCTGTTGATTGCCCCCAACACACACACACACACACACACACACACACACACACACACACACACACAGTACAGACACCCAGGTACTCTCCAGTCATCCATGGCCCCAGGGCCCGAGTTCTAGCATGTGCCAGGTGGACCACTCTGGGACTAAGAGGACGTTCTACCCTGCACTGGGGGGAGCACTCTGGGTCTGAGGGAGAGTTCTAGCACCTACCAGGTGAACTGTTCTGGCTTTGAGGGAAAGCCAGGTCTGTGACTGTCGGGATCACAGGGGCCAGGTGGTCCTAATGAACACAGGTTACTCTGCTGTCCCCACCCCACAGCCTCAGCTCTGTGTCGGGAAGGAAACTGAGTCCCACAGCTCCAAAAGCCGTGCCCTCCTCTGGGCGGCTGGGCAAGGAGAAGGGCAGAGGCAGCTGTCCGGGGCTCCTCCAGCTGCCTCGGTGATCTGTGCTTCTTGAGAACATGGCAGCCGAGCTCCCCTCCTTCTAGCCTTTGGCATTGGAGAGTTCACTCCCTGGCCCTCAGTCGTTCACACCTGCTCAGCTCTTTCAGTTTCTCGAAAGAAGACACTTCTAATTGAACGACTGTTGTTGCTTTTCCTCTCTCTCTTTTTCCCCAGCCGTGGAGTTTGGAGCTTGTTGCTAAAAACAGATCTGGCTAGAGATCTTGGTTGGAGCCTGGGTTTTCATAAAGAATGCAACCCCCACTCTGAGTTGCTCAGCTGTTGAAAGTTGGCCCCGAGGGGTTCTGGGAGGTGGCCATTTGGGCAGCGGGCCAGGCTAAGAGGGGTGGCCTTGGAATTGGGTGTCTCCCAGATTCACTGGGCAGACCTCTGCATAGGAAGAGCTGCTGCCGCTCACACATAGCTCAAAAAATGCTCAGCCTCCTTAAGGCAACAGACTGTTAACAGACAGCGAATATAATGTCTTGTTTGCCACCTGCCGGCCTAAGGGATTGACAATCCTGATGAAGTTCACTTAATGATTTTAAGCAGCTGACAAAAAGGCGTGTGTCTGAAAGTGGACTGAGGGAATAGGAAGAGTTGGAGAGAGGGCAAGACAGAATGGCTGGGCTGGGTAACGGCATGCGTCTCCTCCGTCCACCATGCGGTGGGCTCGGGGGCGCCCTGCACCCCTCCTCGCAGCTGGGCCTGTCTGGGCTCTGGCTGCAGGAGAGAGCTGGCAGATTCTGCTGAGGAAAACCACCCTCCAGTTTCTCACCGCACAGTTGATTGGCTCGGCGAAGTCTTCTAAAATGGACTGTCACAAAGCGGGGGTCGCAGTACGCGTTTCTATTAGAACAACGTGTGTGATGGAAAGGCCCTGCCGAGCCCGTCCTATTATCTGCGTGATTGACTTCAGTTGCCAGTGGAAGAGGAGGGGCCGATGGCCAGCTCTGGGCTCCTGAGACCGGCGCTGGCTGGGGTCAGATGGGCAGGGATGGACATGTGCGCCCTGGCTCCTGCGCGGTCCAGGGGGGTGGCCGGACATTCAGGGCCAGACTCAGCAGTGGGAGCTCAGTCTCTCCCATGTTCAGAGGCAATTTGCCGTCGCCTGACTTGGTTTCCCCTCTGGGCTGAATGGCTCCAAGAGCAGTGAGAGAAAGTCAATACAGAGGGACTCCAGGGTGGCCAAGGGCCATAGAGATCTCTCACAATGAATCAGGAAGCCCTTGGGGGTGGAATAGGGGAGAAAATGACTTTTCAGTCAGGCGAGCAAACATGAGAGTCACGCAGACCGTTCAGCGTTCTCAGTCCCAGGCTTCCCCGCATCGGCTCCGTGCTCATGGCGGAGGCTGAGACCGAAGATGCCCATTCCCTGGCCCAGCGGGAAGGGTGCCTCTGCACAGAATACCTGCACCACAGGCTCGAATGTGTCAGTGCCCTGGGGAAAGAGAAGTCCTGTCCGCGGTGGGGGAGGGATGTGCTGTTGGAGTTACTGAAGCTACTTTATGTCTGGAAGGCCAGCCACAGAAGAAAGAGCAGGAACCTCTAGGAGCATCACCTGACTTGCCTGGTTCTGCAGGGAGACAGCAGCAGAGCAAGGTGGGAACTCAGGTCTCTCCCATCCAGGGAACTTCACCATCCCTTGCAGACTATGCAAATTATTTCATCTCATCTAGTTTCTTATGAACTCTGTAATATTGGAGAAGTGCAATGAGCCCCCTGGAGCACCTGGGGACCCGCCAGTGAGCACAGACAGCTGGAAAGGGGCTGCATCCATTTTTCTCAGGGAGACCGGGGTGTCCACTCCTCCTTTTTCAGATGCACAGACATTTCCAACACTGCTGCCGTGCTGGCCTGTGGCTTGGAGGGCCGAGATGGGGGCACTTCCCTTGGTGAAAAGACACAGGAAAAGGGGTCTTTTCTCCCCTGACAAAAGCATTTTCCTGAGGGTGAATTAGCAGCCTTCTCTGTTTGGTGGAGGCTGAGTGGAGCAGAGACTGGGGTGTATACTCGGGGGACCCTGGGCAAGTCCCTGAAACTCGGTCAGCACTGCCTTTGTTTGAAAAAATCGATCATGTGGGTGTTTTCACAGTGGACACCCTTCTGTAACATGGGAGATCCCAGTTCACTGTTCCTGTTCTATATTACATTTTATTGGCAATCTATGCTGCTCCAGATGCTAATGTAAGTTACATATCACCCCTCTGCCTTCGAGCAAAGATTATTTGAGCACTTCCTCTGAATCAGCCACTGTGTCTACAGCTGGGAGTACAGAGATGCATAGCACATGGATCTTGACCTTGAGGAATTTGGACAGATTTGTAATTCACAGTGTTCACTGACTAGGGGATTGCTAACGTCCCCTTAGTTCTTCCCTCAGAGAGCTACAACCCACACAACCTGGGGAAATATTGAATCTGGGCAGTGAGAGAGAAGTCAAGAAAAACTTGGAAGAACGGAATGCCCAGGAGAACAATGGACAGAAGACTCACTCAGGAGCAGGTGGGCTGTGGGGCTATGTTCAAGGCGTGGGTGGGATGCCAACCAGGCGGTTGGAAACCCAGGCTGGGACTCGGGTAGCAATAAAGACTCCTGAGTTATCTGCACGGAGGTGAGGGTGCGAGCCGTGAGCGTCACTGAAAATAGCATATAGAGAACCGGATTCTGCTTTGCTTCAAATATCAGCAGCTCAGTTATCCCTTAAATTCTAAACTTCTTGCCTGGGGAGAGAAGGGGCTGAGAACACAGGGCTACATGTTCAGAGGCGCTAAGAGTTATGAAAAACATATGCATCTGTTGACTTGTAAACTGAGCTGTGGATATTACCAGGAAAATCTCGAGCAGATCTGAACACCTCATTATTCTAAAGGGGTTCCCTTATGGCCATTTTGAGCAGCTACTTCCTAAACCAGGCATATAGGCTGGATTTGTCTCACTGCTTTGCACTCTTGATTGTGGAAACTTAGCAATCAAAAGCAACAACTTGTCCCAAACGTCACAGTAAATCAGTGTTAGAAATAGGATTTAAAGTTCAGAATTGCTAATCTACTCCTTGCTCCAATGATCCAGGATATTTTCTGAGCAAGAAACAAGGCCAGATCCTTCCAGAGTTATCAGTGTTTGATTTGTGTATATCAATGCCTTGTTGCACACTGCATGGTTGAGCTACCAGCCACAGCTTTCCCCTCCACTCAGGGCCGACTCACGGCTGTCCTGGGCCGTGGTGCCATCTGGAAGGCGCAGCAGAAGGGACCTCTTCTCCTCCAGCTCCTCCTCCCCTGTCTGAGCTCCATTTTAAGGCTCCAATCACTTCCCATTGGGTCCCTCACAAGAGCCTCCAACAGTCTCCCTGCTCTGCTTTCCTTCCCTCCAGCCAGTCTCTGCACTCTGTGACTCTCTGTCCCCACAGCCCAGAGTCCAATATCCACATTCACCCTCTCTCAAGGAGATTGCTCAGGAGTCTCTGACACCCTCATCGAACCCGTGTAAGATATCCCTGCCTCCGAGCCTCTGCTCATCCTGACGGCCTTCTCTGGAATGTCCTGTCCCTTGTACCTTCCCCTAAGACCTCAGTTTTCCCCTAGTTCCACCTTATCACGACCCCACTTTCTTCATGACAGCTCCCCTGACCCGATCACGGTGCCAGTCGACGACGGCCACGCACGGCTCCTTGCGTTGCTGTCTGCCCCTCAGTGCACGTGCTCAGGGTCGCCCCTGGGACCCGGCAAGGGTTGGGTCACACGCTCCTTTCCATCTTCTGCACTTGTGGGGGCTTAATACATGTTTGCTGACCATGTGACAGCGAATGGCTCTTCTCCAGTTACTTAATTCCCTGTCTTGCCCACAGACAGCTGAATTTGACATTTCATGCCAGTAAGTTCCAATCGTGGCCAAACATGAAAATCATCTAGGAAACTTAAATATATATATATATATTCCTGGGCCCCAGATGTGACTTGCTGAATTAGGATCTCTGTGTATGGGGCCCAGAACCCAAGATGGATCAATGCTTAGAATGGCTAAATAAGGAATCAGTGTTCTCAAGTGACACACTGACAGATGTCCAGAGATGAGGACTGTATATGTTGGCTTGCTTCATGACACAACATATCAGGTTGTTTTTTTTAATTTAGTTTTTTTTTTTTTTTTTCCCCATCAAACCAATTTCCCTTTCTCCTCAGGACACAGCCAGACTACATTCTCCAGTCGCCCTTGCAGCTAGATATAGCCATGTGACTGAGTGCTAGTCAACAGAAAGTGAGCTGAAGTGATGACTCATGAGAGTCTTCCTATGCAAGACCCCCCTCCCCCCGCCACGCCCTTTCTCTGTGGCTGTCTGAATGCCAAGGATTCCAAACCTGGACAGAAGGGTGGAGCCATAGGGAGAAGAAGCCTGGGTCCCCGAATGACCAGATGGAAGGCCATCCATGAACCAACACGACACATTCATCTGGGATTTCACACGAGCAAGAAATACAATTCTATTTGTACAGCTCCGAGGACTGGAGGTTTAATGTCACCCTGGGCGGTCTCCCCCCAACTAGCATATGTAGCGCAAGCCTAGTGACCAGGCGGGCTCCATGCCCCGAGGTGGTTGGGTCACTGACTGACCCACTCCTGCGGGTGTGGTGAGGAGTAAAACTAGCCTTGGCTGGCTGCAGGACTCTGGGGTACCCGTCCCCGGGCACACGCTGCACCCCTCCAGGCGGAATGGATTTAGGGAGTGTGGTCCAGGGCTCTGGATGCTAGTTCCTCCCTCCCTCTGGGAAGGTGAGGAGGACAAGCCCAGCTGCTTGTAAAGGGCTCTGAACCTGATGAGTTTAGTCAGAGCAAGTCACCTTCGTTGGCCAAAAATTGTCCTGGAGCCCACCACTTTCCGTCCGTTCAAAGGCTGTCAGCCTAATGATAGCACGCTGAGGCCCTCGGCCCGCGGCTTCGAGAAGGGACGAGCTGCCGCTGGTTAGGGGCCCGAGCACCTTCGGCTTTCTTCACCCAGTCCGAGGAAGACCCTGGAAGGGCAGGCAGACTCGCCTCAGGGGGGGCAGCACCACCCTGGGAAAGCAGAGCCTTGAGATCTTCCCCTCCCCCGTCCCTATCTCTGATGTGGGAGCCTGTGGGGCTGCCCCTCCCTGTCCCCATCTCTGACTCGGGAGCCTGTGGGGCTGCCCCTCCCTGTCCCCATCTCTGACTCTGGAGCCTGTGGGGCTGCCCCTCCCTGTCCCCATCTCTGACTCTGGAGCCTGTGGGGCTGCCCCTCCCTGTCCCCATCTCTGACTCGGGAGCCTGTGGGGCTGCCTCTCCCTGTCCCCATCTCTGACTCTGGAGCCTGTGGGGCTGCTCCGGAGTGAGGTCCGGGAGCCCGGGAGCATCTGCTGATAGCCGGGGATGAACACGAACGCACAGGTGCACGCTCACCCGGGCCGACAGTCCTTGCTCTCTGCTTCTGTCGTGTGGGTCTATCTGGCAGAAGGAGACCCTCAAACTGTCTATCGAGAGGTGCCTGTTTGCGGGTGAGGAGCCCCAACTGTCTCCATGCTGTCTGGCTTCCTGTTCCTCCCTGCTCTCTGGCCCTCCTGCCCCCCGTGCAGAGTCTTTCCTGCCAGGCTCCTCTATGGTGCCTTCCCAGGGGGCTGGGCAGGGCGGTTCGTCTGGGCACCGAGTAGGACAGTAGGTTCTGGTTGGATAAATAAATACATAATGCCTGGATGACTTTCGAGGTTAGTGCCATTTCACACGCGAGCATCTACAGGGTACTTTCTGGGGAAGTGAAAGGAGGTGGAGGCAGGACCCCCAAGGAGGAGCCTGTATATTTAATTACCTGTAGGTCCTTGACTTACCCCTCTGTGCCCCAGTATCCCCTCCTGAAAATGGGGGATGACATCTGCCCTAACTACCTGGGGCAGAGTGGGCGCCTCACGTTGTGAAGGGGTAAAGCACTGGGGAAGAGCGGTCCGTGGCTGCTGGGGACATGGGCCCCGAGGGTGGGGAGGTGCAGGGGCCACTGTGACGTCAGAACACCAGTCCAGCAGGTGCTGGCGTGGGGAGATGTTGCAGAGTGTGACATGCACTCCTCCTAAGGCATCTCCCCTCCCTGCGGAAGCATTGGGGGTGGTGGTGAAGGCAAAGCAGCCACAAGTGGAAACTGTGGGGAGGGGGAGGCAGGCAGAAGGTGGAGACCACAGGCCTGACCCTCTGCCGGCTTCTCCTGGAGACAGTGCAGCCACCCAGTGGCCTGGATTTTCCGTGTCCATCCTTGTGGAAGTGAACTTTGTTCTCTACAAAGGGTGGTTTGTTCAGAGTATCACTAAATGTGTTTTATTTTCATGCTTCTGTTTGACATGGCTCATTAATATGTTTGCAAATAAAAGAAGTCTATCAAAATCTATGCTCCAGTTTTGGAGTGGAGATAGTTGAAGGTGTTCTAGGATTCTGCCTTGGAAAGGCCTGTGGGGAGCGGGCCACTGTGCCCTGGAAGGCGGAGGGTCACCTTCCTGGGTTGCAGGCTGGAGGTGAGAGGGACGGCGGGCTGGGCAGGCTGGCGGGAGCTGGTCTTCAGCAGCAGCGGGGGGTGGCGAAGCAAGATGATGGATTTCAGGGGCGATGCAGCAAAGGAAAAGGCTAGCTCAAATGGGTAAGAGGTGTGGCCTAAAATAATCCCACACCGAAATGTTTTGTTGACAGCAATGGCTGCCACTTGTGAAGTTTCCTACTACCCGCCGAGCACTGGCCACTCATGTCCTCAGGCGTGTCCGCAGGAAGCAGACTGGCCGCGGGGCTAAGGGAACGTCACTTCACCTCTTTAGACCTCAGATTCCTCTTATGGGAAAGGGGACTGAGTATAGTATCCACCCCAAGGGGACAGTCTGAGGATGGAATGAGATCATGCATGTCGAGTGCTTGCACAGTGACTGGCAGGCAGTAAGTTCTCGGACGCTGGCTCTGATCCTCACCATTTAGGACCCTTCCCGTGCGTTCGGAGAAAGCTGTGATTCAGTTTACAACAAATTGACTCAAACACTACTTTTTCAGAGGTGTGTCTAGACTGCAAACGAAGGTTCATCGGAAATATCTGGATTTCCATTCACTGGATTCTACTATTTCTCTACTCAGGTAAGAATATGTCGTGATGGAAATGCCCCTGTAATGCCTTTCTCATCACAGAAAGATGCCACACGAAGGAGGGTATTGCTATTGCGAGCACCCCTATAAAAAGGGGTTCTGTGGGTGAGAAACAAGACTGGAAAAGAAGAAAAAGCTTGGCTCATGGAGTCTCTGGTCTGAGCACACGAAGGCGTAACTGCATCTCAGCGATCCCATTTGAGGGACGCATTTGTGAAACACACACTTGTTGTTTAGGGCAAAAAGTGCAAAGGGAAACACAGAAACCAAAATGTCTCCAGAGGGGACATTCTTCCTCGTTAGACTCTGTACGCAGTGCCCAGCTAAAAGCCTTTCAAACGATAATGCTGGGGAGAACAGCCTGAATGTGTGACAATTATGCACTTTCTACTCGGCTGTGTGACTGCGGCGATTTGCGAGACATGATTTGATCCACGGCGTTTCCAAATCCACCTTGTAATGAGTTGAACTTAGCATCTGCTTCTGCTCTGCAAACCCGTTAAAGTTTAGACTGGTGTGGGAACACCGTGCTTCATTTAGTGAGATATATGATTATAAAGTGGAAAACTCGGAGTATGTCCCTGCAGAAGACTGACATTTAGAATAAGGGGAGAGAACTTGCCTTTCTTCCGTTTTGAGAAAAGGAAAGAAT
Organism: Tadarida brasiliensis; assembly: GCA_030848825.1. Taxonomy (NCBI): domain Eukaryota; kingdom Metazoa; phylum Chordata; class Mammalia; order Chiroptera; family Molossidae; genus Tadarida; species Tadarida brasiliensis. The sequence continues at coordinate 60,788,963 of CM061270.1, read as the reverse complement.
TAATTCCAGCAGAGAGAGTGGAATTGAATGGGAGGGGAGATGATGAAGTGGGGGCAGATGAAGTCCACCAGTTCTGTGAGGTGGACGTAAAACAACGTGGTAACTTTCAAGCACACATCAAGCCAGCATTTAAATTGGTGCTGTCCTTCACAATGACCTTGAGAGTACATCTGTATTCCAGGCATGTTGCCGCTGCTCAAACATCTCGGGCACTGCTCTTGGAGATTTTTCTTGTCACCCTTTATAGTATGCGTGTACAGTTAATATCATTTTATAGTAATGCCAGACTATGACATTATTTCTATCACTTTGCCTGCTTGTAACTGGACAGAAGGAATATCATCCCATGGATCAATGTCTGCCTGTCATCAGCCTTCATATATCTATGGCAAAGTCTTTGAGTCTTTCAGAAGGACTACTGCGTGGTGGCTGTGATCTCAAGTGCTCGGCTCTAGGTCTGCCCACTCGCAAGGGTCAGGGCGCACAGTTACGACCACCGTCTTTCATGTAAAGAGATTCTGATAGGACAGTGACCAGAGACAAAGAAAGCATAGGCATCAAGCAAGTCTGTAAAGGGAATTCCTTGTCACAAGAATGACAAATGCTGTTTGGGGGAGAGGGTTCATCTGATGGGACACAGGTGATGGGTCGATATACAGAACATTTTGCAGAAGTATTTATTATAATGCGACTTTATGTTTTGTTAGACACAGGTCAGAGAGAGGAAGAATGTTAGATGGATTCCAACAAGTGAAATTCTGTTAATTTAGCAAGAATATTTGTAAATATATGCAATTTCCCTTAATTGATTCTGTCAACACATATGTATTAGGCATACGATGTGTTAGGAATGGTACTAGTGTTCAGGAAACAGTGATATGTAAGAGGTCTGATCTCCCTCTTGTTGGTATATATTCAGATGTTGAAAAAACAGAGAGTTATTATAGGGCCACGAGAATATATTGTAGGTTTACTCTATAGCCTAGGGGCCTAGGAAGCCTTCTTTAGAAAGTGAAGGAGGAGTGGTAGTTAGGGAGATGACAGATGCAAGAAGAACATTCCAGGTGAAGGGAGTGGCAGGTACAAAAGCCTGGAGGTGAGAACTTAGCATGGCACACTGAGATGAAAGAAGTTCAGTGCAGTTACCAGGTAGAATCACAGGTGGTATAAAAACCATGGGAAGCCATGGAAGGATTTTTAAAACAGGAAAATGAGTCTGGGAGCACTTCAGGGCTCACCTGTAGGCCCTGATAAAGTTGCTTTAACAAACTTTCTAATGTGCGGCAGCTGGGACCTGGAGCAGAGGTGATTTGGGACAGCACAGGGAATAAAGTGCTGGTCTCATCTAGGTCCATGGCTGAGGAGCTGTCCAGGAGTTGGGTGCTGATGAGCTGAAGCCAGGACTTGCCTAAGGAAGCTTCATGGGATGTGGACAGGTGGTGCAAGGTGCTTACATCTGCCTCAGAGTCAGGAGGAAGGAGTTGTTGGTCTTTTATCTCTTTTCTTTTTCTCATTCCCTTATTACAGTTCCTTCCTCTACCTTCTCCCTCCTCCCACCTTCATTTTCTGGCAATTCAGGCAGCTATAGCTCACTCTTCTTGGAAGAAAGGAAGACTGTGCCTCCTGGTTCTCCTCCATCAGAGACTTACCCTTACCAAGAGTCTACAGAGCATTGATGACAACAACTTCCTAAGAACCCTCATTCCATCTTAGGGTTGGATGACTGGTTATTACTGCTAAATTGGTCAACCTAGTCTCTTCTGAGGCATTAGGTGGGGAGATGTTGATGATGATATTATTATTATTATTATTATTATTATTACTATTACTATTATTATTATTTATTACTGACTAAGCAGTTCCCCAAGCACTTTCCTTTCCCAAAGCCCCTAAGAGGTACATGCTGTTATTGCTCTTTTATAGGACGTGGCTTGACTTGAAAGATCCGTGGTTGTGATTTGTGCTACTTATTCAATAAGTTATCTGAGGCTACGTAACTTAGGGGCGAGAACAGAGGACATGGATATAAAGTTCATTGATATCTACTACATATAGATGCTTTTGATAGTCCTTTTATTTAGTCTCATAATAATCCTATGATGTTATCATAATAATCCTATGTTATTACACTCATTTTATAGCTACAAACGGTGAGGCTCAGAGAGGTCCAGTAAATGGCTGAGGTCACACCATGAAAAAGTGGTGGAGCCAGTTTTTAAACTCGGGGTTTTCTGATTCTGAAGCCTGTGCTGTTTCATCCACAGCGCTTCTTTCGTTTTATGGGCCAGTCACATCTACAGACTAGTTGGATTTTAGCAAGTGAAAGCCTGTGCCTCGTCCTCTGGCAGTCCTGTTAGCCTCTGGGCCTGAGGTTTCCTATGTGGCCTCCAGCTCTGGGCTGGGGGTGTCGGGGCAGCTTCCCACATCAGAGCACGTCAGTGGTGTGCAGTCTCCCCGAGAATGGGGACGTTCGTGTATTCTGGAACTGCACACTTATTGGGTCACGAGGCATCATCAAACCAAGCTGGCCTTTGTCTGAATCCCCACGGGAGAGTTTGGTCTCATCAATATTGGAAAAGTCAGTCTGGCAAATAGCCCTAAACAGGGAGGAGGGAGGCTGAGAACAAAGTCTCCTTCCAACGAAACCCTAGTGTATGGGGATGAACAGAGTCGACATCTTACTTGCTGTAAATCCCCTGAGTGACCATGAAAGAGAGAGGACCTGCTGGTGGAGGAGAAAAAAGCCCTTTGATTCATCTGAATTAATTCAGCATCTCCCAGGAAGGAGGTCTCGGGCGTCACCCTCCTGATCTTCACGCCCTGCACACAGCCCCCCGATCCTGAAGGCGTGCCCACACTGACCCTTCTCTCACTTTAATTAAATCCATTTGTCCTGGGGACACTGAGCCTCGGGATGTCCCCGCAGCCATGGAGGGAGTGGGAAGCTGTGCTCAGAGGACAGCAGCGTCTTCCTCTGATAGGTTGAGTTGCCTGCTCTTGAGAACAGCAGACTGTGAAGTTTGGGTAGAAAATCTGAGACCCGAACTTATATTTACGAAGTTGTGTACTGATTGAATCACCCTGTGCCTTGCCTTGCCTTGGGCCCTTTGCTGACATTTCTGACGGAGGATTCACCAGGATGGAAATTTAAAGGTACGGCAGGAGTCCAAGGCAGAGGCGGCTGTGGATCGCAGGGTTCGATACTCAGCCTCTTAAAGGCGCCTTTTACCTGTCTGGACCCATCCATCTGCCCCCTTATAGAGATAACCCCACACCCCGTTTAGGTCTGGGACAGATCAGCACCAACCACCTGGGGTGCAGTGTGACACACCGAGTGTCACGTGAGCGGCTGTGCTGGGCCATCCTCCCTCTAGCCGGCTGTCTTGCTCCAGGCCGACTGCGGGGGGCAGTCTGGAGCCATCCTGGGGAGACAGGTGGCAGAGAACTCAGCAGCTACTGCTCCACTTCAGAACCACATGGAATTAACGACTTCTAGTCTGACCCTCTCAGTTTAAAGATGAGGAAACTGAGACCCAGAGAAGTTCTAGGTCACAAATGTCATTGGTGAAAGAATCTAATTAGGAAGGAAGGCCTCTGGTAGAAGCACTGGTCTGTTTACTGAAGAATTTGTCATCTACCTCATGCACCTGCCTCAGGGACCTGACCCCACCAAGCACTTGACTCAGACCCACCTGAGCGCCAGTCCTCACTCTGATGCCACCTTGCTGTGCCTGGCAGGTTTTGTTGTTGTTACTTCAGGAATAGTCAAATGGGAAAGTACGGAGAAATCCATTAAGTAAGAGAAAATCCTGTATACATCCAGGGGTGGGCAAAGTAGGTTTACAGTTGTTCGTATGGAGAGAGACACGCAGGTTAAATAAATAATAATACAGAATTAAACTCTGCTTTGCATACTCCTAACTGTAAACCTCCTTTTGCCCACCCCTCTATAAAGCCTGATTATTATTTGGGAGCAACACAGATGGTTCCGTTTTACTTCTTCCTGCAGATATCGGAGGCAGCCAATCAGGTCAGGCCAGAGATGTGGGAGGCGAATGCTCATTAGCACTGACATCCCTCGGAGAGACTTGGTACTCTCTGTAAGTCTGCAGAAGTGTGTGTGTGTACGCATTTGTGTGTATACACGTATGTGCACAGCTGGACTGTGTCTTGGGTAGCGAGGATGGGGGGAGGGAAGACATGAACCCTGCATTTTGGCGGATAGAGGGAAAGGGGGCGACGGGGATGGGTAGAGCCCACCTGTCGGCCACGTCGAGGAGGGGCAGCACCGTCCACTGCCACAGGCTCAAGCCTTCGTTAGTGGCGACATGCCAGACCATCCTGCTTTGTTCCTGCCCGGTTTTGTTCTCCACCAGCACCAAGGAGACATTTCCCCGCAAGATGCCACGGATGAGCCAAGACATTCGGAGCTGCAAGGGAGAGAAGAGCCAGAGGACAGGATGTTGAAAGGAAGCCTTAGGTCCCCTTTCTGAAACTCTCAGCCCTGAGGCTGTTGCTGGAGACGCAGCTGAGGTCTGCCCGGTGAGGGGGGCTGGATGTGCTGTGCTGATCTTGCCCACTGCCTCCCAAGGGGCTTTAATTAGGGCTCAAGGAGCTTTGCTCTGGTTGATATCACCATCCTAAATTTCACAAGATTCTGCCTCTGAGGTGATATCAAGATCAGTAGGGGCATTAAATGAACTTCCTGAAGAGGACCAAAACATTCTTGTCTGTGGCCCCAGTCTAGTTGGTGGCCTTGGGCAAGTAACTTTGTGACTCTATTTCTTTTAGTGATGTGGGTATCACAGATTTTTATTTCTTCCCCAAACACGCTGATAATCGCATCTAAAGGGTACCATGTCATGTGTTAGCTAACTGAAGACCCCATGACTTATACCTGTGGCCATTGGTAGGCAAAGGTGAGACAAAAATCTACATACTAAGATCTTTCAATAGGTTGTCTTTCAGAAAGCGAATGCCCACTTTGCCCAAAGGACGTCGCAGTCATACGTATCCAGTATGTATTTATTAAAGGTTTCTATGGCTTTGTTCCCTAGACACATGAAAGGGAAGTGTAGCTAATGTTTCTAAGAAAGTTGAAGTACAGTCATGCCCAGAGGCAGTATATACTATGAACAAGGTCTCTGGTGTTTGTGTTGAAAGTAATAGGGGTTGTATGTTTGATAGAAACAATCTATGAACAACACTTAAAAGTGGGGACGACTGTAGCATAGCATTGCCCCCGATATTCCTGTCCACAGCCTGTAGTAAAAAAATGGCCATTGTAGAAAGCAAAGCTGGTGTGTGGTTGACCCATGCACCAAAGGTCACCAGTTCAATTCCCGGTCAGGGCACATGCCCAGGTTGTGGGCCCGATCCCCAGTGGGGGGCATGCAGGAGATGACCAATCAATGTTCTTTCTCATCGATGTCTCTGTCTCCCTCTCCCTCTCCCTTCCTCTCTCTTAAAAACCAATAAAGAAAAAAAAAAAATAAAGCAAGGTAAAATATGTCCTATGCAAGCTGCAGTTCTCATCAGCTATGGAGCCCCATTTTCTCTGATTCTCATTGTCTGAAGATGTTCTTTGTCAACCGCTGGTATTCTGTCTCCCAGTCCCTGAGCTCATGGTTGTCTCACAGTTTGATCAGAGAAGTGACCTACCATGAGGCACTTACACCTGACATTGGGCTGCCCGAGTGCTGCCCTATTTCCGAGACCCTGAGTCAAGTAGGCCTGGTCTATAATCTTGACCTCTTCGCTTATACCCTTCCCATTTCCTCAAATGCATATAGCAAATTCTTGTCTCCAATGAGACCTCCCAGGATGATTTAACAATACTGTTAATTTTTTTCTGGCCCCACTGGGCTTTCTTGTGCAATCTGGATGACATGACCAGACATTTTAATCCTATCCTTGCTAACTAAACCCTCTCAGCCCTCAGCCCGTGCCCTGCTGTGCCCAGCTAGAGGTAATGCTTGCCACATGCTTCCTCTCCTCTCGCTTCTTGTCCACAGAATATGGCTAATTTGGACTTCTGTGAAATCAGGCTGTTGAACCTCAATGCCATGGATGATTGGTGGTACTTATTCACCCTCTGTTGGTTTCCACAGTTGATTTCTAAACATACATAGGACGGTGGGTGTCTTAAACTCTTCCCCAAACACTGATGCTGTCCCCTTGTGCTCCTCAACTCCCAATCCATTATTTTAATTTCCACTTTTCTGATAACGTGCTCTATCTCAGGCGTGTTCTTCTTCCGCCTCTTCTCTTCTCCCAGCGTGTCTATGTGTCCACATTCTCTCCTCCTTTCCTGTCTTCGAGGAAGGTGTAACCTTCTTTTCTTCTATGTGAACCCTATTGTTTCATCTTCCTCTAGTCCTTGTTCTCTCAATTCTTTCTCCTCCTTTCTCCAGGACCTTCGGAGTCTCCCTATCTTCTTGCTCCTCTCTCTACAAATAAGATCACGTTTCACCCATCCTGGAAAAATATCCTTTATTTGATCCTGCTAGCTCCTCTGGCTTGCAACCTGTTTCTGCACCTCCATCCAGATGTTAACATCTGGATAACTGGGACCTAACTGCTGCTTCTATTTCCTTGTGACCCAGCCCCTCTTTCACTTCGCTCAGCCTGGCTTTATCCTCGTTACTCTAACAAAGTAACACTCACATGTCCTTTACATGTCTCTGAACTCTGTCCACAGCCTCCTGAAGTGCCTTTCTCTCTCCACTCTTTCTCCCCACTAACGTCACCTGTGTACCTGTCAGATTTCCGTTTGTCATCGCTGTCTGTGATTCTCCCTTTCCCACTCCTTCTCCATTACTATCAAGGCACGCACACTCCTCTGTAATCGAAGCAGAACAGCTGTTTATTCATTGAGTGCCTATTTATAGAGGACGTACGCTGAGCCAGGCGGCCTCCATTCTGTGGCCTAAGCTCTCCAGGGTCAGAGAGATCTGATTCAAAACCAGTTCTCGCCACTTTGGTCATTTTTGAAGCTCAGTCCTCTATTCTCCAAGGTGAGAATAGGGGTCTCTACCTTACAGGGTTATTAAACATATTGGTACATAATGTAACCAAATGTCAACAAGAAATTCTGGATGAAGCACTGAGGCATGAGACACTGCATTTCAAAGAAAGTCTGAGAGCACAGTGATACAGAACTTTCAAGAGAGGTGGATGAAAATGGGTTACGCAATTCTTAATCCCTCATCTGTACGTTGGACATAAAAAGTTGGTGGTTGACTATTAGGAACATGCTTTTGGTATATATATACCTCACTTCACCCTTGTGCTAAGAAGGATCCCTCTTCGTCCCAAGTCAAGAAGATGGTGCCACCTGGAGCCCTTGAGAGCTCGCCCTGCAGCCTGGGGAGCACAGTGGATCAGTGTCTATCTCCTACCTGGAAAAGCTCAAGTATGGACGAGGGCTGGTTAGCTGCTCTGATGGCGGAGAAAGGACAAGTGGCAGCATTGGGTGGCCTGCACTCCCAGAGTGTGCTGGGACAAGAAAGTGCGCGAGGGCTGCACACAGACCCGAGTGAGCCGTGCACATGGGAGCCCACGGAGTCATTGAGTCCCTGTCTGACAGGGCTGCGTGGAGGGGTAAACAGCTCAGCAGAAGAAGCTACAGGGATCTCGAGATGCCCAAGGGCAGAGGGAGAGATCAGTGACCACCTGGATGGAGATACATATGTCCCAGCCAAGGCGAAAGATTCCCAGCCACAGTGGAGAGAGTGAGGACAAAGGCAGATAGATCTCCAAAGAAAGCACCAGAGTGCCCTGCGAAGAACAGTCAGCCTTACACATCTGTCATGCCCAGAGAACACCGATGCCAGATACACTGACCACGACAGTCCCAGTCAGTAAGAACGCCCGCTCTCCCAATCTCTTCTTCCTCCCTGTGCTTAACACCTCGAAAGGTCAGAAGCTAGCAAGGCACAGAAGAGGAGAGAGCTGGGGGAAGAAGGAGAGAGATCAGTGACCACTCTGATTTCAGGCGGTTCATCTGCAACAAGAGTGTTGGGGGTAGGGAGAAAGTCAGGGAAAGAAGCCCTGACTTTAAAGAAAGATAGACATTTTGACCAGATGAGCACTGTGATTTCTAAGTAAGCCTATGTTTCATGTTCTGAAGTGAAGACCTGTCTGTACCATCCAGTGGTCTAGACACAATGAGTGTTGGTTCCTAGAGCCCCCCCGACCCCTGCCAGCTTTGTACCTACCTTACATTTTTCTGCTTCTTGCTTTTGATTCTTCCATTTCTCCTACCTGTTCTTTCCTTCTCTCCATTTCAAAAAGATTAAGCCTACTTTCTTTTCAGGCAGCCTTTTACTATCATCGATCTCAGAAATGATCTCCGCCTCCTCTGACATCTTATAACTCAGGCTACTGGGACCATCACGGGGCATGGTTCTGCTGCCTTGTCTTCCCTTGTGCCCTCCATCCCCCTCGGACTACAAGTTCCTTCAAGGCAGGGACTGTCCTATTCATCTTGAATTCACAGTAGTTGTCAAATAGGGCACATGGTAGGCGCTGTCAATGCCGGAATGCATGTATACATGTATATATTTATAGAAAGACTCCCGGTCTATTCCAGGCCTGCCTCTCAGGGACAGAAACTAACTTTCTATCCTGTGAAGCTCCATAGCACTGTTCTGCGTTTGAGGGGTCAGGCTCCAGGAAAGGGGAGAAGCTCCACCTACTTCTCAGCCAGCTAGCTGTCATCAAAACAGCCCAGTTCTCAGCTGCTCTTAGGAAACTTTTGGTGTCAAGCAGAGTCTGTGGGTGCCATGAGCATTCTGGTGAGAGGTATCCCTGTCATATCAGCACTGGGGACACTGACCAGCTGACTGCTGAGCTCTCTCCATCTTCCTGGGCAATGCTGGTGCCAGGAATGGCGTCCTTAGCTTTTGAGGAGGTTGGCCAGGCTCCTTCTTGGTATCCGTCCTTGAGGGAGATGATCGTGCATTCATTCAACAAAGATTTACTGCAGAGCTATTCTGCACAGCACACTGTGCAGATCTTCTCCTGCCCTCAGGTTGCTTGTCTTTTAGCCAGGACATCTGAATTTAATGAGTAATTGCAGTTGTGCCGAGTGTAGCAAAGGAGAAGCAATAAAAGCCACTTGACAGTGAAGACATGAGAGTCATAGTACAGTCAGGACTTGGGGCAAGACAGCCACGTGGCCGACTGTCCAGTGCTCTGGATAAATGGGGAAATTAAAACCTGGGCTTTCCTTTCATCTTATATACCATCACCTCTGTTTATAGCAGAAAATGCATCTACCACCAACCTCCAGACAAAGAGCGCACTGTTTGAGAGTCAGCAAAGTCTAGCTCTAGAAACAGGGAAGGTGTGGAATAAGATTGCACACTGGCAGCCAGTGAGTGGCCAGCAAAGTTTGTTTGTTGGTCTTTTTTTTTTCTTTCATCCACTGAGTGTGTGGTAAGGCAATGCCTCCAGGCAGGTGTTTTTCTTCCTCAAGACTACAAGCATTCTTGTGCTTGGCCTACTTCTTCCCTGTGGTTGTCCCTAGTCATCCCAGACTCTGCCACTAGGGTCAGCCAGCACTTGGCTACTCAGGGTGTGGTCTGCAGGCTGGTATGCTTGGTGTTACCTGGGAACTCTTTAGAGATGCAGGATCTCTAGCCTGATCCAAGACCTACGACATCAGAATCTGCAGAGAAGCACAGAGCTAGACAGGGTCCTGCCCCTGTGCCCTTGACTCACCCCACTTCCTTTCTGGAATGCACCGGAAGCAACTCCCCTTTGTATCAACACCCATTCCCTGGTGGCCTGTTGGACTAGCTTTGTCTTCTTGTCTGTTGACAATGGGACTTCTTGAAGTTTGGGCTCCAAGGCTAAAGCGAATTAAGTGTGACTTCAAGCTAATCACTCGCTCTTTCGGAGCTTCTATTTTTTTTTTTTTATGGACAAGTTTGTGATGATAACCACACCTCCCCTGCCTGCCTTCACAGGTGGCTATAAAGAATGCCCGAGGGAAAGAATGTGGAAGCAGAGCTCACTGTTGCATAAAATGGTTAAACTGGTGATTTTCAACCTCTGCGGCAAATTAGCCTCACCTGGGGAGCTGTGATGACTGCCCGTGTCTGGGCTGCACCCCAGAGAGTCTGGTTTAGCTGGCCTTGGGTAGGGCCTGGGCACCAGCAGCTTTCAGATCTCTCCAGGAGATGCTGGAGTGCAGCCTCAGCTGAGACACCGGGGAGACGGCCACTCAGGGCAGGGAGCAGCCTCCTCGGCGAGGGGTCCATTTTCATCTTGGACTTTGAGTAAGAGGCAATTCCTAATAACTGAAGAAATGGCTTAAAAGGTGCTCCCCACTGCCAAGGTGCAGAGGGGGAGGACACGGCCCTCATCACACGACCTGCATGTGGCTGCCACATCCCCTGGGCAAAGAGTGAGGACAGCCTGAGAGTACGAGGTCCTGGGCTGGGGGCGAGCAGGGAGGACCCGAGAATGCAAACGGGACCAGAATATCCTCTTGGACCGACGGTGGATGGTTCTCACCAATTTCTTAATTAGAAGAGCTGAAGGACTGCTGTCAAGTCTTACTGAATAGCCTTTATTGATTACTTATATCGAAATGAATAGAGCAACTATCTGTGGTTCCCAGAGGGGATCACCGACTCAAGCCCCTCTCAGACTTCCATTTTCCTGGGTTAAAGAATCCCTTGGATATCATTATGTGCAGATACTCATGCCAGGCAGACCTGGCTTGATCTTGAGGGTCACTGTTCAGGTGCCCTGAGTGGGCAAAAACACTCTTGGAATTTGATCTTAATAAGAACAACTATCTGGATGGCCTGGAGGATAAAGGAACTGACTGTGTACAGAATACCAGGCAGCTGTGCTAGGCACCTGTGCACTGGCCGTCTCACTTCACACTCACGATGAGCAGAGGTATCATCACACCCTTTCCTGCCGGTGTTATCAGACCCACTTTCAGACACGAACTCTGAGGCCTCGAGAGGCTGAGTCACCCACGGGCACTCAGTTCACATGCTGCAGACCTGGACCCCACCCTGTGCTCTGTGCCCTTTCCACCGTATCTGTTGTGCTGCACACATGGAACACACCGTGGTGACGTGTACCTGTGTCTCCCAGCTGTATGGTGAAGGTTTCCTAGATCCTCAAAGTGTGGCCTGCGGACCGGCAGTGCTGCAGGACCGGGGAGCTTAGCAGAGATGCGGGGTCTCAGGCCCCACCTGCTGAAGCAGAATTTATACTTTAACAAGCTTGTCTCCCAGAAATACCTCATAATGGGGAACTAGGGAGACAGTGGATTTTAAACCATTTATAACCATTGTCTCTGCCAAACAATGAATAGTCATCTATGTGTGTGTGTGTGTGTGTGTGTGTGTGTGTGTGTATAAAACAAGAGTATTCACACAAATATGGGAAATCTTATAGAAATCCTAAGTAACAGTTATGAGAAATAACACTCATCGGGGCCTGTCACAATAACATTTTTATCCTTCTCCACGCCCTGATAGACATAGGTTATAAATGGCAGCTCTTGACTAATCGACTCCTTTATATGCAGACAGCACACGAGACACGTGAGAAGAGACAACGCCAGGAGCAGCCACCAGCAATTACAGCTGGCTCCAGCCAGCCTTTCACAGGGGCCTTCCTTCCCTCCCCCTCGGTGGGGCCTGCTAGACTTTCCAATTATGTGCTACCAGTGTTTGTCGTTTTATTAATTAAAGTTCTGTATGTAAAGCAGAAGCTGCACTGTGGCGAGGCCTAATGCGATTATTCTCTCCTGGCCCTCGCCTCCCCCAGAGGTAATTACGGCAATTTTATGTCGAGAACATGCCCCACGTTCGCTACGCATACCCCGTGGTAACTTCACAACGGTCTCTGCAGCCCATAAAGAAAAGCAGCATGGAATTTAGGCCGAAGCTGGATGGAAGAGAATGAAAGGTATCAAGTAATGTCCGTTCTCCATGCAGCGCCCCCAGCGTAGGAGGAAGGCGCTGGCCTCTGAATTTCTGAAGGGCTGCGTGATTTCCTGCAGTGGAGACAACACCAAGGGTGGACACTCAGAGTGTATTTCATGTCAACAAAGTGGATCGTTTCTTAACAGAGAGAGATGCTCCCAGAGGTGCTTGCTCGAGGGGGTTGGTGGGTATTTCCCAGGTATTCCCCACCTCCAATCACTGCCTTCTGGCCAGGACTGGGGTTGTCAGCAGGGACATCCAAGCTGTGAATGGAGGTTAAGAATCCTTCCCAACCTAAGATGCCACAGGTCTGTGATTCTGGGTGTGAACTTGTCATTTTAAAAATTCTTTGCGTTCAACATGGCCCCTTACTAACTTCACTGAGAGTATTGACTCCCTGCCAAGCCCAGTGCATTCGTACACCACCTCCTAATTCACCTGGAGAAAATAAACACCAACTCTCTAGCTATAAATAGCCTAATGAAAAATCAACCCAACACAGCAAGAAGCAGGCCAGAGGCAGATTTTTGATAACAAGCAAATCAAATATGCTGGCAAGTGCTTGCAATTATGGAGGCTTAAGAAACGCTGGATTCCTGGCCGTGTAGGAGACTTAAACGATTGAGATCCTTTCTGAAAACAGCATCCCATGTCTCCTCCTCCCTGAGGCATCACGTCCCAGCCAGAGAGCACCCAGCCAGGGACATCCACGTGCCCCCTTTGTAAAAACACGGGAAGAAGCGCGAAGGCTTTGTATAAAAATAATCATTGTGGGATCCCTGGCTCATGAGGTTATGGTATTTTTTTCCCCCTTTTTGGTCTTTTTGAAATTTTTTATAATGAACATCTATGACTTTTGACAACTAGAACAGAAACAATACAATAAATCCAGGGCACACAGCTATTAAGAGCAAGTTTATGAAGAATCATATTGATATAAAATTATAATATTAAGAAAGAAGACACAAAATGCTTACGTGGTGTGATGCTAAATATATAAACCCTTTCTCCCTCGCTCTGCCCAGCTCTGCCTTCATCTGTCTGCAAGGAAATGTGCTATGTGGTAACAGAGGTTATCTTTGGGGAGTAAGACTGTGGGTAATTTCAATTTTCTTCTTCATTCTTTCCTGTATTTTCCTAATGTTCTATAATAAACATAGAGCACTTCTGTAATCAGAAAAAACAATAAACACTATATTAAAAAAAGCAGCGAGGGAGGCTTGCGACGTTGGCAAGTGGGGAAAGAGAGGGCCGCCTTCCTGCCACATCAGGGGGTACTGGGCTTCCTCCCCCGAACCGTGGGCTTTCGAGGAAGACCAAGGGAAGGGGGGAGCCTCTGGGGAGTGAGGTGGGGTCGTGCTGAGGACAGAGCAGGGGCTTTGAAAGCAGAAGAATGGTCCTGTCTTTATGCATGATGTAGTATCTCGGGGCCTCAGCTTTCATCTGTAAAATGGGGCCAATCATACTCTCCTTATAGACTTGTTGGGAGAGAGACTCTAATAAGGTGCTGTGAGCTCCGTGTCCAGCTTAGCAAATACCTCTGCTCAGTGTTAGTTCCTTTCTCCTGTGCTGGGAAGGAGAGGCAGGGAACCCCACGTTAGAGATAAACAGCTCACCAAAAATAATAGGGCAGGGTGAAGGATACCATAGTAAACATTGCAGTCCAGGTTTTATCTTCCAGGTTCACCTGGAAATTATCCTTCCAGTCTTCCAGGAAGAAAAAGATGACATTTTCCTTTGCATTAAATTGTAACGGTGTGATCTTGGGCTCACGGCCTCCTCTCTGCCTCAGTTTCTCTGTGTGGTGGGGACGAGGCTGTGAAATAGCTTCGCCGTCCTCTGGAAAGAGAGGGCTCCAGGCCACGCATGTCTGCAGGGGCACAGACACCGGGCGTGCTTCCTCTTTGACATTGGGAGAGTCTGTTCTTTCCAACAGGGTCCTTCCGTTTCTGGACCACCTGAGTATGTTGTCACAATCACCAGTGGGAGCCACGAGGGTCCGCGTTAACATGCGGCTTTTCAGGGGACCCAACCCCTGCCACGTGCCTGGAGGATTTTATTTGCACCCTGCGCCTTGGCAGTGACTCCTCATTGGTCTTCTCAGGTCACCGCAGAGGTGTTCATTCTAAATGGCCCAAAGGTTTTAGATTAATTATGTCCCACGGCAATGACAATGGCTGTTGATCACTTTAGCCCATGAGCAAGTGTTCTGGCAGCATCAACCACATCACAGCGAGAGGTGACAGAATGCCAGCAGCTTCCCAGTTCCAGGCACCGAGGTGAGTTCTCTGGGCTCAGACCTCTCAGTGGCCCACACCTGCGGATCCCGCAGAACCAATGAGAAGGCTCTACGTTAGCTCTTCTCCTGGGCCGGGCTCATGCTCACACCTGAGGGGCTGCCCAATTAATTCATTAAAATTAATTACTGATTAAATGGATTCAGTGGGCACGTCCTCCTGGTGCTACTGGTAGGCCCTGTGCCAAAGAGTGCTCCCAACCTGCCTGCATGCTCTAAGTGACCTGGGGACAAATGAGCACACACCACAACTGACTATGTTCGGAGTCACTTCCTCATGCCTGTGCAAAGCGAGAAGAGGGATGACGATCATGATGACCACTGCCGTTCGTAAAGTATTGTAGAGATGACAGTTTTCCCACTTGTATTTGATCCTTGCAAGTAAAACGGGATTTTCATCCCCCGCTAGAGGAAGTGACTAGCTTGAGGTCTTACGGCTCGTAGGTGGCAGAGACGGGATTCAAACTCAGGTGACCTAGGTCAAGTTCAGTGACCTTAGAGTGTGTGCAGATTTGGCTTTGGAGTGGGACAAAGCTGGTTTCAATCCTGGCCCTGCCTCTGACTAGCAAGGTGACCTTGGACAAGTCATTTAAGCTCTAAGCCACAGGTTCTGCATTGGTGAATGAGGGTACCAAGCTCTCACAGGTCTGTTTGTAATGAGATAAAGCAAGCAAAATGCTTAGCGCAGTGCCAGTCACATAAGAAGGGACTGAGGGTTTAAAAATGCTCCCTAAGTTGGCTTGACAGTTACAAAGTGTCCCTTCCCTCAGCCCCCTCACTAAAGGAAGGGTCACAGAGTTAGGGTGTTTGAAGGCTCTGGTTAAGAATTTGGGGTTGCCTTTTAATGTAATGTAGCCGAGTGATCCATAAGTAACCCAGAGATCAAGACCTGTCCTATTGAAAATAAGTATTCTTAACTTTTGTGCTGAATAAATACCCCAAAGAGATCCCAGATTCCCGCGGTCTGTCTCCGGCATGGCTGGCCACATGGTGGGTTTGAAATGAGTCTTTGCTGGCTCACTGCCTGACTGAGGACCCCCTGTGCCCTTCCTCCCTCACCCTCCCGCCAGGTGTCTTTGTGCCCATCCGAGCCAGCCACCTCCGTGCCGCCTGTCTGGCCCAGTCCCTGCAGCTGCCCACCCTTCCCGTCCTGAGGATGCTGCCCCCCTGACTCCCCAGAGAAAGCCTCTGAGCAGCTGCCTTTGAGGTCAGGGGCTAGGGTTGGAGTCCTGGTTTCTGCATGCTCGAGCTTGTGACCTTGGGGCATCTCCTGGCCCTCAGAGGCTGCTCTTCCTCAGTAGACTGGGGAAGATTTCAGTCACCTCCCAGGGTGTCTGGGGGGTGGACAGTCTCTACAGTCTTTGATGTATGTACAGGACATTCTTATAGCAGTGATGTATTACAGGTGTATGAGATGGTTGTTATTAGATTCTGCAAGTAAGGCCCCAAATCTCCTACTCATCCAGTGGGACTTTGGAGAAGCCATTTAGAAAATGCCTCAGGAACCACTGCCAGCCTCTGCTCCCTTCCCCTCTGATGCCAAGAGGCACGTGCTTAGGCCCAAGGCTCTCTGAGATGACTGTGTCCCTCACTGAGGGTGTGAGTTGTCAGAGCTAAGGCCCTCCTGGAACTTCATACCCATCAGCAGGTCAGGGTGACTCATGGGTGGGGGGCAGTCAGACACAGTCTATGGGCTTAATGGTGACAGGGGCAGGGGATGGAGCGAGGTCCCACAAGGTGGGAGGCTTTGGGCTTCAGGGAAAGGCAGCAGGGGCTGGAGCTCCTCCTCTGGGCTTTGGAAACTGGGGGTGCTGATGTTTTGCTCGGGGCCTTTGCCAGACTACCCCCCTGCCTCGCTGACTTCAGTCTAGTCTTCCTCTCCTTTCTCTGTTGTGCCCTCATTCACGGCTGCTGCCCCATTCGTAAGAGGTCTCCCGGGAAAGGGGAGAGGCCGTGTGTCTCAAGGACACAGCTGCACAGCTGGCCAGCTGTGCACAATCGCAGGTGGGCTCCCCCCAGAGGGGCCCCTTCCCCGTGGGCTTTGAGCAGGGCTTACCAGATGGCAGAGGGCAAGGCCAGATGCCAGCCTCCTCTCTCACATCTCTCTGGGCCACATTTGCTGGTTTTAATCACACTGAGGGGAAGCCTCCTTCCTGCAGGCCACAGTCTAGCCGCCAAGGAGGAGCCCGCTGGTCACCTTCTGCCCAGAGTGGCTAATCACAGCTGACCCTTTTATCATTACAGGGCTGGTGTCAGGGGCAGAAAGGAGGCCGGGCCATGGTCCAGGATTCCAGTGTGTGTGTGTGTGTGTGTGTGTGTGTACTCACATGTGTGTAGGGAGAGGAC
Organism: Tadarida brasiliensis; assembly: GCA_030848825.1. Taxonomy (NCBI): domain Eukaryota; kingdom Metazoa; phylum Chordata; class Mammalia; order Chiroptera; family Molossidae; genus Tadarida; species Tadarida brasiliensis. Next base: position 60,772,361 of record CM061270.1, on the reverse strand, counting down.
AGGGTGGCAGCCGCTCTGGTAAGGTCAGATGACCAGCAGCCGGGAACTGACTTGCCCTAGGGTCTCATCACCAATTGAGTGGATCTCATTCCACACTCGCCGGGTCCCTTTCATCCCTGCAGCTCATAGGAGGAAAACTGCTTCCATGTCTTGGAGGAGGAAGAGAATGAGAGAAGCCCAATTTCCACGTCCCCAGGCCTTGTTCGGTCCTGAGCACATGGTTTAAAATATTCCAGTCACAGGCAGGCTATTCAAATAAAATAGAATCTCAAACCCCACGGGGCTTGTTGAGACATTCAGGCTTCTAGGATGTGTGAAAGGCAGGGGGCGGGTGGAGACGGCCCCTGCCACTCTCCCGTCCTCTTGATTTCCAGCAGCTGCGATGCCAGCCACATCGGAGTGCGTCTCCCAGCCAAGGCGATGCGATCAGGTCTGACAGTGAGCCACACATAAAAGCCACCGCAAGGCTTCCCTCCCCGGTGGCAACTTTAATTATTTGAACCGGAGTTCAGCAAAATAAAAATAAAAATAAAATAAAATCTGAATATATTGCAAGTGACTCCCCAGTTTCCCACAGAGAATAGCTGGTGGGGAATAGGGTAGGGGGCAAAAAAACCCACAAAGCTCTCTTGTTTGTGGCTGGGCTTGGCAGTCGTCTTTAAATATTCATGTCCCATATGCAACTGCGCAGAGCGGTGGGGGAGGCAGGGCCGGCACCACGGCCGCCCAGCGCGAGGCAGCGCTGCGGGGGCTGCAGGCGTCTGCAGGAGGAGGCCAGCTCTGGAGTGCTTCTGCAACGCCCTGCAAGCTGGCTGGCACGCAGGCACACCCTGGCTGTCTCAATCATCGGTGGGCACCTGACCTGGTTCCCTGTGGGCTCTGATGGCTGCTCTCCCAGGCCCTTCTGTCTCCACTGCCTCTGTCCCCTACCTTGTCATTTCTAATTCTTTCTCTGACTCATCCTTCTAAAAGGCAAATTACACAGCACAATTTGGGGCCACAGGTGCTGGAGGAAAACTCTCAGCATGGGCTCAGACTAAATTTTGGTCACGATTGGCAAGAACACCTTGGTCAATCACTCTGAAGTTTCCGTCTGCATCCAAGTCAGAGGCGGGGTTTGAAAACGCAGATTCTGGGCTCTGCTCAGGGATACCATTCAGGAGGTCCAGGGTGGGGTCCAAGCACTTGCTACATTTTACAAGTGACTGCAACTGGAGAAACAGGCATCTAGATTTTCATGGACATGCACTGAAGGTGACCTGGGTTCCCCTATGGACTCCATGGATGGTTGTGGGGTTCCTTGAGAAAGCATGTTGTGATATTCTGCAAGTACTTCAGCTCCCGGGAGGCCCCAGGGACCAGGACTGGTCTGGGCTTGGAGAAGACCCTCGGTGGGGTTTGAAGGCCCCGAGCGAACCTCACACAGTCTCACACAGCAATGCAGTATCTGCTTCCCTGCCACCGACGGTCAGCCAACTAGGAGAAGGAAATCAGCTTCCCTCCTCTGCATTTCGGATTTGGATAAAACGAATGGCAAGGCTTACAACCCTGGCAATGCATATTTCTATTTTGGTTATTTATTTTTCTGATGAAAACACTCCCCCCAGCATCGGGAATTCAAAGACCCATCAGCACTGGAGGGTCTGGAAACTTGAACGGAAACAGCTGTGAGCTGTGGGTGGCGCGGACTCGCTGCGCCCTTCATGACTCCTACTGAGCGAAGTTCTGGAAAAGGGCAGGAGACTGCAGAAACAGCCCAGAGCCAAGGTGGCTGGAGGAAAAATAAAACAGGCCGGAAAAACAAAACACCTATTTAAGCTATTGATCAACCCAAAGGTTATTAGAGAAATGATGAAGGGTTAGAAAAATACCATTTTTACCTTGACATTTCTCTTTCTAAAATCAAGCGCTATTAAAGAGTAAATTTAAAGATCAAATGCTTTTAAGGATCCCCTCACCTCCCAGGTGGGCCAACCATCTCTCCTCATTTAGAGTTCGTTTAAGAAGCCTTCCTTTCCAGGACCCTGCTCCGAGGCCCCTGAGAGATGTCAGCGGTGACCGTGTGACCCCACCCTCTACATCAGAAAGCGTGGTTTCTCAATTACAATTTAATGTAACGAATCTATTTATTGGTGCCCTGACTTCTTCCAGAAAGGCTTTAAGGTAGCTCACAGAGAGACACAGACAAGCTGGTCAGATGACGTAGACCAGAAGAGGATGAGAAAGATGGGCGGATGTTGAGTTACAAAGACGAACCAAGGCTGAGGCCACCACAGACAACACACCATGAACCCTGTTTGCTCACCAAGAGGGAAGCCACAGATTTCATTTGACCATTCTTCCGATTAAAAAAAAAATTCATTGATACATCTTTTCCATTCTCATTTGTTTTATGTCTGTGAATTTCTATTTCACAAAGAGCCTGGAAGGCCTGCGTTGGCCCGTGCCCTCAGCAGGGCAGCTGCTGGGCAGAACTGCAGCTCCCTGGGACATCTATGGCCAGCAGAGGGGCAGTGAATCTCATCAGTTTCACCATGTCCACAGCTTGAAGGGAAACAACTTGCTCAGAGGGCAAACAGCTATTCCTGAAACAAGCCAGCAAGGAATTGCTCCTGTAGATTTCTAGAAAGAGAGGACTGGCCAAGTCTACCAGGCACCGGCTCTCCACTGTGCAAGGTGTTGGTGTGGTGCCAGGGCGGGGCAGAGGCACGGGCACGGCCAGCTCTTCCGGGGCCGAGAGTCCGAGTTTCAGCTCAAGTCCACTCTCTCCTCCCCCATTCTCGTGTTGTGTGTTTATACAGGTACTGCGCGCTGCTGGGTAACTCCTGTAGTGCTTATTCGTGCCCACTGATGCGATGAACCCTTTACACTCATTAACCTGTTTAATTCTCCCCTCCTTGGGGTAGGCGCTCTTACTGTCCCCCCCCCCCACCTTCCAGAGGAGGACACTGAGGCCCCGAGACGTTAGTAACTGCCCAAACAAATCGTACAGCCGGTCAGGGTGGAACCTGGCTTGGACTCAGTTAGTTGATTCCAGAGTCCATGAGCTTAATGACTGGGCCGAGTTGGGGTCTAAGCACATTTCTTGGTCCCTAAAGAATAGGACCTTATGCTAAGAAACATGGCACCATTCCCTCACCCTCACCTTAAAGAGGTGACAGCCACAGGACCATGTGGGTAAGTGACTCTGGAGGTACCTCACTGAGTGCCATCCATGTCTTAGTGAAATTTATGTAAATCAAGTTTTTGATGCTCTATAAAATTTGAAGTGTATAACAAGAGATTGATATTTTTAAAAATGTTTTTTAATTGATTTTTTAGAGAGAGAGAGAGAGAGGAAGGGAGAGAGAGATAGAAGCATCATTGTGAGAAACATCAATTGGCTGCCTCCTGCACGTCCCCTACTGGGGATCGAGCCTGCAACATGGGCATGTGCCCTGACCGGGGAATTGAACCAGGACCTCTCAGTCCATGGGATGACACTCAATCCACTGAGCCACACCAGCTGGGCAGAGATTGCTATTTTTAAAAAGGATTTTGTAGGAAGTTTTTTACAAATCACTGCTACCCTCCTCTGTGATGCTTTAGAAGTATTTTCTGGTTTGCTTAAATCAGTGTCCTGCTGCAAATAGTTCGGTGCTGCTGAGTACGGGTGCTGCTGAGTGTGGGTGCTGCTGAGTGTGGGTGCTGCTGAGTGTGGGTGCTGCTGAGTACGGGTGCTGCTGAGTGTGGGTGCTGCTGAGTGTGGGTGCTGCTGAGTACGGGTGCTGCTGAGTACGGGTGCTGCTGAGTGTGGGTGCTGCTGAGTACGGGTGCTGCTGAGTGTGGGTGCTGCTGAGTGTGGGTGCTGCTGGGTACGGGTGCTGCTGGGTACGGGTGCTGCTGAGTGTGGGTGCTGCTGAGTACGGGTGCTGCTGAGTGTGGGTGCTGCTGAGTGTGGGTGCTGCTGAGTACGGGTGCTGCTGAGTGTGGGTGCTGCTGAGTGTGGGTGCTGCTGAGTGTGGGTGCTGCTGAGTGTGGGTGCTGCTGAGTACGGGTGCTGCTGAGTACGGGTGCTGCTGAGTATGAGTGCTGCTGAGTGTGGGTGCTGCTGAGTACGGGTGCTGCTGAGTGTGGGTGCTGCTGAGTGTGGGTGCTGCTGAGTACGGGTGCTGCTGAGTGTGGGTGCTGCTGAGTGTGGGTGCTGCTGAGTGTGGGTGCTGCTGAGTACGGGTGCTGCTGAGTGTGGGTGCTGCTGAGTACGGGTGCTGCTGAGTACGGGTGCTGCTGAGTACGGGTACTGCTGAGTATGAGTGCTGCTGAGTGTGGGTGCTGCTGAGTACGGGTGCTGCTGAGTACGGGTGCTGCTGAGTATGAGTGCTGCTGAGTGTGGGTGCTGCTGAGTACGGGTGCTGCTGAGTACGGGTGCTGCTGAGTACGAGTGCTGCTGAGTGTGGGTGCTGCTGAGTGTGGGTGCTGCTGAGTACGGGTGCTGCTGAGTACGGGTGTTGCTGAGTGTGGGTGCTGCTGAGTGTGGGTGCTGCTGAGTGTGGGTGCTGCTGAGTACGGGTGCTGCTGAGTGTGGGTGCTGCTGAGTGTGGGTGCTGCTGAGTACGGGTGCTGCTGAGTGTGGGTGCTGCTGAGTGTGGGTGCTGCTGAGTGTGGGTGCTGCTGAGTGTGGGTGCTGCTGAGTACGGGTGCTGCTGAATATGGGTGTTTAAGGTAAAATTCTCTGCAGATGGGACTTGACCACGTTGTCCCATCCTGACCATCTTCTCTGCCTAGAAGATGGCAAAAGTGGCCCTATTGTCCTCCCTCCAGGGGGACAGCAGCCTGACCATCCAGGCTACTTTGCTCATCTGTTTGGGTTCATCTGGAAGAGTGGAGGAGGGGGAGAAGTCAGGACTGGAGGAACACTGAGACTTGCCTCACACGGAGAGTTCTTCAGCGGCGCGGGAAACGCGGTGCTGGTCACGGTAGCGCTGGCAGAGGTGGGGGCCTCGGTGGTGTTGAGCAGCAGGGCGTGGCCTGGGCAGAGAGGAAAAGAGTCAGAGCTGCACCGTCATCATGCACTGAGGGCCCCGGGGTGCAGTGAACAAGTGCAGAGTTAACGGGAAAAACTTCTCCAGTCTCGGAACATCTTTGAGGTTGTGGCTTTCTGCTGCCACCAATGGATAAGACAGCCTACTTGTCACTGTCGCCAAAACTTGGCTATGCAAAGGTCTTCATTCTGAAGGGCCTGCACTGTCCTAGCATCATACACCTGAGCTACGGCATCCCTGATCTCTCTAGGCCACCAGCTTGAGCCCAGAGGCCAGGAGCAGCAGGACGCACAATGGACCCCTTGGCCCCCAGCCCCACCGCTGCCCATTTCCAGTCATGCCAGTTCTTTGCCCAACAATGGTCTCTGTGACCTTTACTCCCTTCCCCCCCTTCTGGAGCCCAGATCAACCTGTGCCACAGGCCCTGACCAGAAGACTGATTTCCTGTGTTTCTAAGCACTAACCTGCCTGAAAACCTGGGCGAATACGAGCGCCAGCCCCACGTGCCGGTGGGAGAAGCATCTGTAAACCACCGGGACTGCAGGGCACTTCGTTGGTGGTCAGTGCTATGGAGACAGGTGCCAGGGTCAGCCCACAACTTTTTGGGCACCCCACAGAACCCAAGCAGGACTTCAGTCTTCATTTCTACTTTCCTGTCTCTTAGCAAAGTCTGTTACTGAGTTACCACCAAGTAACACATGCAGGTGCGGCTAGGACAAAGTAACCAGGAGGGGCCAGACATCTTGGAAAGCAAGCCGCTCAGCCTGGAGGAAGGATCGAGTTGATGGGCTAATGTGATGGGGGAGGGAAAGGACCTCATACGGTGCGTGGGTCACAGTGGCTGTCTTCACCTATCTGAAGGGCTGCCTGCGTGGGAAAGGCCATGGTTTAGTTCTGTGGGGCTCCAGCAGACAGAAATCATGGCCAACGAGCAGAATTTACAGAAGGTGCAGCTTATCTCGAGGTAAGGAAAACGGGTCTGCGATCAGAGCGCTCAGTGAGTTGAGTTACTTCAGGAGGCCTCAGAGGTACTCAACAAGGGCTGGACATGGGTCACTACGGGTGCTATCGGGGGCACCGTCAGCCTGAGAGCAGAGCCGTGAAGACCACGTCCAGCTTGGAGCTCTGCTTTTCTCCCTGATCCTGCAGGCAGGGTGCTGAGGACAATGGGGTGCGGCGAGGCGGCTGGGAGGGGCCTGGAGAACTCCCCCATGGCTGCAATAACTCAGCCTTCTTCCTCACGGCCAAAGCCAGCTCACTCAGACGCTGCTGCCTCTGGGGACCCAGGACAGCACTGCACAGGCGCTGGGGTTTCAGTGCTTGGTCTGGATGTTGTCCACGTTTGCAATGATTACTGTTACTGATTCTTGAAGGAATGCATAGAATGTGCTCTCTTGGGAAGAGAGGGATTCTTGTATGAGGGTCTTCAGCTCCACAAAGCAAACGCAGGGGAGGGAAGAGGGAGAGAGGCCTGCCCTCCAGCCCCATCCTGCAGAGAGGTGGCCCAGGGCCTGCCCAGGCTCACCACTGGGCACAGCACCAGGCTGGGCCCAAGGCTGCATAGTCTGGCCTCTCCAGCCCGACTCTGAGCTGTGCTGGCCTCACAGAGCCTTTCTGATCCTCTCTGATCCCATCAGGCCAGTGTCCCCAAGTGTAGAGTCAGCTCAACCAGGTGTGGGGGCATCTCTTGGGTGTGCAGAGGCCCTTTTCTCCCGTGGAGTCAAGTATGTGTCGTGGGAGGGTGGGTTACGGTGCAGGGAGGGAGGGAGTTGCCAGTTGAGGCGGAATGTGAAGGTGGGGGTATGGCTGAGGAGGCTGGGCTGCAGGGAATGGACGAGATTCTTGAGGCATCACCCTGGGGCCAATGACACAGGTCTCCCTGTGCCTCAGCCTCCCCAGTCATAAAGAGGGCTACAGTTTCCTTACCTCTCAAAGAGCAATGGGCCCGACACACAGCAGGTCTCAAGAGATACTTGTTGAATGGATGGGTTATTATGACTGTTGCTGTTAGTCTGATCTTTCAGCTAACCCTTCACCAAGGTTTTCACTTTAAGGAACAAATGGTGACATCTACCTGGGCCCGATTTAATCATTGTGAAGCCCAGGAAGGTCTGAAGAAGGACCGTGTGGGAGCACCCCAGGGCCAGCTCTGGACAGCCACCTGGGCTTGCCCTGCAGGGAGGGGAAGGCCCAGCGGCCCTGGGCAGTGCCCTGAGTCTCTCGTCTGGCCAGGTGGGCACCAGGGGGAAGGAACGGGAGTGGCAGTACCTTGGTGGTCCTGGAACCGGGCCTCCTTTAGGGTCTTGACCTGCCACCGGGGCATGTGGGGTGAGAGTGTGCCTTGGGACCAGCCACAGAAGCCATCCTCAAAATTGCAGTAAAAACCAGCAGGGAGTTTACCTGCAGGGAGAGCAGAGGGACACAGTCATTTCCAGGAAGGCTAAATGCAAAATAGGCCAAAGTCAAGTACAATCAGCCGGGTGACCAAACTGTCCTCACTAATAACAGCTCCGCAGCCAGACCCTTGATGTCTCACGATACTGATGATGATGAAGAGAGGCTCCGGTCCCTAACTGATGCATGTGCTGGTTGACGATTTTCTAAGCTTCAGAAAAAATTAGTAATAATAACAACTCCACAGCAATGGGTATTGTTAACCCAGTTTTAGATATGGCAAAGCAGAAGTTCAGAGATGTTAAGCAACCTGACCAAGCTCACAGAGCCATCAGGTAATCCAGCTGGGACTTGAACCTAGCTCTTCTATTTCTAAATTCTGCGCTCTTTACACGGATCCACAATGAACGTTCCCCAGGAGAAGCCAAATGTAACTCACTGGACTACGTTTCTAAAGGCCAACCCAATAGCAAGAATGTAACAGTAGCAGTGGGTGTTGGCCCGATCACCCCTGGCTGCAGAGACACTTGGTTCAGAACTTTCTTTTGCTCCCCTTTATTTCCCAACCCCCCTGCTACGTGAAGCTTCACGAGCAGTTCTGGCCAATGAGATGTGAGCAGAAGTGATGAGTATCTCTTCTGGATTAAGGCTGCAAAAAGCCCTGTGTGCAGCTCTCCAGTCCCCCTTTCCCTGCTGAAGGGACGGAGGAGAGTTCCCGCTCCCCAGGCTGTAGCTGTGTGAGGGGGGAGCCCCTGCCAGCCTGTGTCCCTGAGAGATCCTGTGGAGCAGAGGCCCCTGCAGTGCTATGTTGAGCCCCTGAAACTCGTGATGGTTTATTACTGCAGCATCACCTTGCCTATCCTCACCAGGCAATCCCAGGCACTGGGGCCTCTTTATAGCATCTGTTGGCTCAGCATAAAGGGCCCCATTATCCTTTCTCTGCAGCAGACTGACCTCGGGTCCCACTGAAGAGGCCATAGTCGGTTTTACAGACCATATATTTCCCGCTGCGCAGAGGGAGGAGGACTGGAAGAGGGTTAGAGAGAGCTGAGGTCCTGCAGCTCCCCGCAGCGGCGCAGGGAAGGGCTCAGCCTGGCTGGACCACCGCAGGCTATTGTGACAGCGCCCGGCAGCCCCTGGCCGGCTGTGGAGAGCCGCAGGGCTGCGTCCTGCCCTGCACAGGAGGGCACGCGCCTCGCGGGACCCGCTGCTCCGTGTCCTTCCTCTGTCACAGCCTTCTTGGCAGTGGCAGCTGACAAAGAAGGCCCGAGCGCTTCCTGGCTGGGACAGCACCGCAGTGAGTTATTCCTCATTTCCCCCGATCCTCTGTGCATTTCACACAGAGGCAGAGTTATAAATTAAAACAGGCTGTCACTGACTTGGAGCGTCTCTTCCCATTTATACCCCCTGAAGAAATCATTCTCCCCCAAGCCCTGCACGTTCCTCTGATTAACAATCCAGAAGCTAAGGAGATCTTTCTGTTTTATTTTTTATGCCCCCCTCAAGGGATCCCACATCCACTTTTGCAAAAACTCACTGGTGACCTTCCACGAAGCGTCCTTTACCTGCGTGTGTTAACTGGGAGCTACGGTGGAAGGTTCTGGCAGGTGATGGGCTCCTGTTAGAAGAGGAGGCAGGGCCGAGCTGCGGCCTGGGGGCACATCACTCTCTCCCTGCCCTTCCCGGAGGTGAGGCAGAGATCATGGCTTACAAAGGTGCTGGTACCTCAACGGCCCTGGAATAGAACACCTGGGCTCCACTCCCAGCCTCACCACTTCCTGCTGTGTGACCTTAGGCCTGACTTCCTTCCTCAGAGCCTCAGCTTCCTCATCTGTAAAATGGTGTCATATTAGTATCTATTTCATAGGGCTGTTCTGAGGACAAAATAAAGAGAGAGTGTGGAAACATTTTATAAACAGGGTTGAGCAAATATAGAGTGGGAGTGGCCTTGGGGATTACCCTTCACACCTGGGTCAGGGGACTCACCAGGGGAGTGTTAGATCAGCCAGCCCTGCCCTGGAGGCAGAGACAGGCCCCTCACCTGCCTTTCTGGGAATGCCTATGCCTTCCACCTGGACAGGAAGGAGGAAAGTCATTGGCATTCTCCACCTTCCAGAAGCCCATCCTTGTTTTAGCTTGGCATAGGGTCCAGGGGGAGCTGGGATGGGAAGCACCTTTCTTTTTTTAAAATTTTTATCCTCACCTGAGGACATTTTTGCATTTATCTTCAGATAGAGCAGGAGGGAGAGAGGGAAGAAAGAGAGAGAGAAACATAGATGTGAGAGAGACACATCGACTGGCTGCCACCCACACGACCCCAACCGGGGCCGGGGACAAACTGCAACCGAGGCACGTGCCCTTAGCGGGAACCGAACCCGGTCTCTCTGGTCCGCGGGCCGACGCGCCAACCACTGAGCCAAACTGGCCAGGGCAAAGCACCTTTCTTTTCAGGAGGTAGGCGAAATCGGTCAATGGACCATTTATGTGATAATTAAAACCTCAGAGGGTGGGTGAGGAGGTGAGGAGAGGATTTCCACTACTGCAAGCCACTCCTAAGGAAGCTGGTGGGTGTGGGCATCGGAACAGAGACCCTTGGTGGACAGCCCGGGGTCGGGAAATTGCTGCTAAGGCCAACTGCAGAGCACAGCCTTGGCGCACAGAGTTGGGTCCAGTGTCCACTCCTCCTCCGACCATCCCTTTCCCCTGTCATCCGCCCGAGCACCTGTGCAGTGCCTGGCACACTGTCGGCTCTCAGTGCTCAGTTGCTGAATGAAATGGGAGTGAGTTCAGTCCTCGAACCCCTTGTCACTCAAAATGTGATCCAGGGACCTGCCACACTCACATCACCTGTGAAACTCTTAGACGTGTGGAATCTCGGGTCCCCCACCCCACCCCCATCCCCAGGACCAGACTCTGCATTTTTAACATTCTCCAGGTGGTTGCTAGGCCCGAGCAGCACTGCTCCACCCCACCCTCTTCTTGGGCTGCAGCCAGATATTTCATTGGCTGGATGGCAGATCGAGCTGTGTGTGGGTCAATCAATCCTGCAACACTTGGCAATTATGACACCTGATTCCACTCTAAGAGAGACAAATTTGTGGAGTCACAGAGATGTGACCTCAGCAACAGCTGTAGGAACTGCCAAGTGTAAACTCCGGGCCAAATGACACTGCTTCTGTTCCTTCCCGCGTGACAACTCGGTTAACATGTTTGATAAATATGTGTTATACATTTCCTTGAAAATAGAGAGTCATGGGAAAAAAATGTTAGAAGAAATACATCAAAATATTATGGTTATCTCTGAATGTCTGAGAGGGAGGATTATGGGCGATAGTTATTTTCTCCTGTGTACTTTTCTAGATTTTTCAAATATTTTACAACCAACATGTTTTATTTTACAATAAAGAAATATATATATAAAAAAACCCTGCTTTTGCCTGGCAGGAAAAGTATCCCCACCAAACAGATGAGATTATTGAGAACATGGCAGGGAAGTGAGCCGCTTGTAAGTACCTGGTGAGTCAATGAGCTACCCAGGGGATGCAGTGACCACACCCCACTCTTTTCTGGGGAGCCACATGCCATGGAGGCCACTGCTCGACACAGGGAACCTTGCAGACACCCTGCGATGGGCTGTGGCACCCTGGGTGGCTCACCTGGGTCAGCAGTGTTTAGTGGGAAAGCGGGAAAGGAGGGTGGCATGTGGGTTTGGAGGGTGGGGTGTGAATGGACATGTTCATGATTGGATGGAGAAGGGCAAGGGCAATGCCACCACCTCCATTTCAAGTCCCCCACGTATCTCAGACAAAATATTGCTCAGGGTTGAGTCTGGTAATTTGAGGGAAGCTCTAGCATGTGTGGAGAATACCTTCTGGGGAAAGCACGGAGTTGAGGCTGAGAGTTGATGGGATACAGTCTACTTTTCCCTTCAAATCCCAACCACGGCAAGGCTTAGTTGACTACTCTGGACCAAGACTGGTGACCCTTGTGGGGGTTCCTTAGAAGACCTGGACATCCCCAACAGGTGAACACCTGCTCAGAGAAAACATCCTAATAGGCTCCAGACTACCTGGGAAGGGCCAGGTGAAGTCAAGAGCGTTGTTTAAATGCATTATGGAGATCAACACATAACACATCAGTGGGCATCGTGTTCCAACTCGTAAGGTGGGGAGGAATGATCTTACCCACACCCCCTCTCAGGAAGTTGGTGGCAGCGCCCTGCACCTTCTCTGACTCTTTCCTGGTCCCTTCTTCCTGGATGGATAGGTAACTAGGGTTGCGCTTGGCACAACCACCTGCTGGAAACTCACGGAACACGAGCCTGCCTGGTAGTGGTTCAGGGTGGGCTTTGGAGTCAGACTGAGACTGATCACTGCTCGGCCACTGGCTGACAGCTGATCGTGGACTTCAGGTTCCTCAGCTCTAAGATTGGTTTACTAGTAGCACATAGGATTGTCGTGAGGATGAAATAAATTCATACGTGCACAGTGTCTGGAGCAGCTCCCAGCTCATAGTAACTGCTCAGTAACGTTAGCCGGTATCATTACTTCCTCGTTGCTGTCTTCATGGGGAGGGTTTCCGGAATCAGCATCCGTCGGTGTGATGGGGGGCAGCACACATCCCGGAGAGAATGGGGCACGCCAGCAAGGAAAAGGGTGTGTGACAAGAGTACTGCCAAGACCAGAGTGGCAAAAAGATCCAAGTAGCCCTCCCTCCGAATTGGACTTCTCTTCCTAGCAACCGATTTCTGTAGCAAAGAACCTGGGGGTATTCTCCCGGGCGGAGCCGTCATTCTGACAGCTGGTCAGAGCAGCTGTTCCGGCGTGGCTGAAAAGGCCACGGGCCCCAGGCGCCTGCCCTCCGGACCAGAGCCAGGCTGCCCTGAAGCTTGGAGTTGGTCCTGGAAACACGTTAATGGCAAGACCCAGAACGGTGAGAAAATGCCCCGGGCTCACAGTAATGGGCCGGACCCCGCAGGCTCAATGCTCTAATCATGGCTCTGTTCCTGACATGCTGTGTGATCTGCACAAATCAATTACCTTCTCTGTGGTTTCATCTCCCCAGCTGTAAATCAGGGCATGCCCTGCCTGACCCACGTCCCTGCTGGGAAGTGGGTATCAGAAAACTTTTTAAAAAGGCAAAAGCAAAACCACACAGCTCAGAGGCACTGCTGGAAATACTGCAGAGACAAATAACTAGAGAGACACACAGAGGTCCCTGCCTGGGCCACACGGCAGGTCAGTCTCATCTGGGCCACATGCGTAGTGAGGGCTGTGGGAGGAAGGCCAGGAGCCCGGCAGCAGGGACTAACAAAGCGCTTACCTGCAACTCTTTACTGAGTTTATCTAAACAACCACAATTCCATGACTGTTAGAAAACTTCACTGGAAAGTTTTGCACAAAAGGCAGTTTTTCAAGTGGAAAAATAGATTTCTTTATTGCTTCATTGAAAAGAGAGTAAATAAAACCGTTTTTACCCCAAGGGAAAACTGGTCCTCCAGGTGACCTGGGCAACACTGTTAAGTTTTTAAAGCTATTTTGCAGGCCAGTGCCTTGGGCTGGCATCTGAGGGGCGAGGCATTTGCCGCTGAGTCGGGCCCCACAGCACCCAGCCACACACCTGCTGCCTCTTCCCAGGCGTGGTTCTGTTGCTTCCCTTCCTGCCCCCACGCTGGAGTTTCAGCCCTTCGAGGGCAGGTGCTGTGTGATTTATCTCTGCTCCAGGGTCTGGCATATTTTCTAGCTAACATCATATGTGTTCTGTGTTTGCGGTTTCCCTGGAAAAAAATGTAAAAAATCTCTAGAGTGTTTACTCCTAGCCAAATAGCTACTAAGGACCCTGTATTGAAGTCAAGTGAGCATTGGGCTGGGAGTCTAACTTTGCTGCTAACAACCAGTGAGACCTCAGCAATCTGTCTTCCTCTATGGAGCCCAAGTTTCCTAACTCATTTATTCATTTTAATGAACAAAGTCAGTTGTGCCAGGAATCACGAGATATTGGTACAGGGAAGAGTACCAGACCCAGTCTGCCCACAGAGAAGGACAGAAACGTGGAAACCACCCTCATGAAATGTAATGGATGTATATCCACGAAGACGGCTAAAATAGAAAGTCAGATAATAATAAATGTTGGCAAGGATGTGGAGAAAGGAGAACCGTTATACGTTATTGGTAGGCATGTAAGATGGTGCAGCCACTTTGGAAAACAGCCTGGCAGCTCCTCCAACTGTTCAGAGTTCCCATCTGACCCAGCAATTCTAGTCCTAGGTATATACTCAAGAGAAATAAAAACATCTGTCCGTACAAAAACGTGTACACAAATGTTCACAGCAACATTCTTCATAATAGTTCCAAAGTGAAAACAACACAAATGCCCACCAACTGATGAAATGATAAACAACATGTACTCTATCTAGACAATAAAATATTATCTGGCAAGAAAAATACACGAAGGCCTGATACAAGCCGAAACATGGATGGCCCTTGAAAACATTATGCTAAATAAAAGAAGTTTATCACAAAACACCACATTCTGTACAATTTCTTTTATATGAAATGCCCAGAATAGGCAAGTCTATAGACACAGAAGGTGGATTAGTGATTGCTTAGGGCTCGCGGAGGGGGCGCAATTGGGGGAAAGTAGGGAACGATTTCTAGGGATTTCTTGGTGGAGTGATACAAATGTTCTAAAACCAGATTGTGGCGATGGTCGCACTGCCCTGTGACTTTGCTAAAAACACTGAATTGTAATCTTTAAGTGGATGAATTGTATGGTATAGGAACTGTATCTAAAAAGAGGTCTGTTAAAAAATAATAGATGTCATGGTGGATGGAAGAACAGACCAAAGTTGGGGGAGGAGGTCCAGAGAAGGAAGAACCGGCTGTGCTCGTGGGGGTGGTCAGAGGAGGCTTCCCAGAAGAATCGACTATTGAGGTGAGTCTTGAAGGAGCAGATGTGACTTGAGAAGGGACAGGGGATTCTGGGCAAGGGACGCCACACGAGCAAAGCCACGGAGGCATGAGGGAGCTGAGAAGCGGTTTGAATGGCCAGAGCTGGGGTACACGGGAGACTGGGCGGATGAGAGGGGCAGGTGGTGATGACAGATAAGGACTGGAAAGTGAGGGCAGTCCGGGCATGGAGGGTGTCTAGTATCCTGTCGAGGGGGGCTTTAGCCTGAACGTTTTCTCTGTACATGAGGATATTGAGAGCACAACGGAAGATCCTGTTGGGTCCTTAACTTCTATGCTGTTCCTGGACCACAGGTCTTAGCTCTGCCTCCGCAAGACTGGAGCTTTTGAAAGCTGCCACTGAGAAGAGACACAAAGGGCAGTGGACGAAGGAGGGTCGTCCAGTGCGAGTCCAGGGGAGATGGGGGCAGGGGAGGGATGAGCGTGGCCCGGGTGAGGTGGAGCAGCCCCATCTACTCACTGCACAGCTGGCCCTCGTCTTCTCCCTGGGCGCAGTCCTGGTGGAAGTCACAGGCCTGCCCGAGCTGGAGGACTGTCCCATTCCAGCAGGTGAAGGAACTCTGCAAGGCCATCTTGGAGCCCGGGGATGTTCCTGGAGAGCAGAGAGACACATACCCCTGGTCAGTTTGGGTGGGCCTGCCCTTCACATCCCAACGGCCTGACTGAGACACCGCTTCTCAATGTGGCCACACCCAGGGCCAACACCAGGAGGCTGAGAGGAAGTCAAAGCCCCAACATCCCTTCCACCCCCAGAGATCTCATTTTCTAGGGATGGGGAGTAGCAGAGTGGCCAAGGTTTGGTCCGTGGCCCCTCAACAGTCTGGGCCCTCAAACCCATGGCTTCTGAGTGCCAGGTGGACAGCTTGCAGGTGGGGCCTCATCTGCACACAGACAGCTCTGCCTTCAAGGTCCAGTTTGGGGGACCAAGGGCAATATGTGGTCCAGTGTATGTCCCCATGTTCTTGACCCTAGGGTCCACCTTGGGAGTGGTTCTAGAAACACACGGTCCTCCTGGCTGAGGAACACGAGGCCCCGGTGCCGGCCGTGCCCCTTCTCTGTCTGCCCCCAGGCTCTCCATTTACAACAGGAGGGGTTTTGACCACATTTCTAAGGTCTGTTCCAGTTCCGAAATAAATCATATTATCCATAGGAGGAAAGGAGAGGGGGCGTTTTATAATGAAAATGTGAGCAGTTATTTGTTTCTGTATCAAGAACAATGTGTTATGATAGTTAATCAACCTGTGACCCAGAGAACCAGGCTTCAGGGAAGAGAAGGCTGGCCTGGCCCAGCGTGCCCTATCGAGTGGGCACTTTGCCCGGGACCACCTAGTGAGGGCCTGGCTGGAGCCTCTGATGGCGCCTCCTGTCACCCAGCTCTTGGTTGGTGTGGGATGGGAGCCTCTGGCCCGGTGGGGATGAGCAGGAAGGGCCCACGTCTGACTGCCTCGTCCTCTTTCCCAGCTCCGTCCTCGTGGCAGCTGCTGTCCAACAGCGTCCCCACCCGCATCCCTGCGTGCTCAGCTGGCTGGTGGAGAGAATGAGCCAGGACCTTCTACTCGGCCACATCCTGCAGCTTCACTGAGCCCCATATCGGGGCTGGCTCCTCCCACCCTGACTGCGAAATTAGACCGGTCTTTATTTAAAGTTTATTTTAATAAAATCTCCCAGCTGATTGTGATGTGGGACTCTCCAGGTTAGATGACTTTTCATACTGAAAATTCCTTGATTTTCTGGTTCATTGGACTGTTCCCAGTAGCATGGAAACTGTCATCAAATCCAGCCTGTCGAGTTCTCGGGTCCCTCTGTGTGGGTCAGCACATCTGGCTCTGCAGAGAAGCTAGGCATGTCTTAACAGTGCCCGTTTCCTAAGAGGGAAACTGAGGCAGAGAGCTTACGTGACTTGCCTAAGGTCACGTAGCTGATAGATGGGATTCAGGCCCCCTGTGTCAGACCGCAGCTCTCAGGGGAGAGGAGCGCTGGAGGTGGCCTTGGCCCTCTCTCCCAGGCTAGAGGGCCGCCCGGCCTTGGCAGAAGCGCCTCCAGCCTGGCTGGGCATTCTCGATAACTCCTGGATGTGGGAAACCGGGCCCTGCTTCCCTCAGGGGACCACATCCGAGTTCTTAAACCTGCTTGTCAAGGTCCTTTGTGATCTGGGCCCACATTTCATTTCTCGTCTCCCTGTCTGTCTCTCCCCATGCGCCCTGTGCTCCAGACTCAGCGGGCGTTGGTTCCAGGCACCCCGGCCCTAGAACCAGCTCCAGTGTGTGCTCCCATCTGCTCAGCAGGTGGTCTGAGTTTCTGTGTGTCCCCGCCAGCCCTAGTCACCGCCTGGCCCCCAGAGGACTCACAGAAAGCCTGCACGTTAGGCTGCCTATCTGTGGCTGGCTGGACAATGGACCCACCCAAAGACCCACATCCTGATCCCCCAAACCTGCAAACATATTCCTTTATGTGGCAAAAGGGACTTCGTGAATGTGATTAAATTAAGGACCTTTAGATCGGGGAGGTTCTTCTGGAGTCTCCAGCTGTGATCACAGGCTCTTACAAAGAGCAGCAAGAAAGTCGAAGGAAGAAGTCAGAGATGTGCTGAGAGCAGCGAGTTTGGGGTCATGAGCCAAGAAGGGCAGGCCGCCTCTAGGAGGCGGAGCAGACGAGGATTCTCCCTCGGCGCCTCCGGAAGGGCCAGCTCTGCTCTCACTTTAGCCCAGTGAAACTGACCTCAGACGTGGAAGCTGGGGAATTAAATGCTTCCGAGGAGCTGCTGTGGTCCCTGGGGCTGTCTTCCCCCTGCAGAGCCGCGTCCTCCCTGAAGGGAGCGCTGTGGGGGCTTTGCTGGGCGCAGCTGTGGACTGTCACAGGAACCAAGGTCACAGCAAGGACACCTGGCTTCATATACAGTGCACCTGCTCCCTGCCCAGCCCAGTGCCAGCACTTCACCTGCCTGCCCAGGAAACTCCATAACCACCAGCACAGGGCGACTCTGTTATTTCCACTTAATAGGGGGAAGTTGCCAGCTGAGGGTAGGGGCGGTGGCAGGCACGTGGCCTCCAGCTGGGGGCCTCTGTGAGGGCCACACTGGTGTGTCCACCCCAGCTGGGGGGCCCTGCCTGCCCAGTGACACTGCCTGTCCTCCAGGCCCCTCTTTCAAGGTAAAGGTATTTAGGGTTATGAGAACAATTCTTCACATTTGCTTGGTGACTTTTCGTTTTCGAAGTATTTTTTCCTATGTCTTATATTGGATCATTATATACAGTGAGGACCTCACTAGCCTTGTTCCCTGCCCTCATGAAGAAAATATAAGCAAAATACAAAAGCCCTGCAAAGCCTTCCTCCGCCCCTGAAGCTCACGGACACCGTGCTGTGTCGTATCCACACCTTGAGATTAGCCCTGTTTCTCGTTGTTGTCATGAACACATACGTGTTTCACACACCAGTGGTATGTCATTCCCTCGTTCTAAAAACATATGCCTGTTGTCTGAAGTGTGAAACCAGGGTAAAAATCAGCAAAAGCCGCGCCCGGAATCTCACTACCCAGAGGCCATCATTTTGAACATCTCCGAAGTGTTTGGGGCCTGTTCTTGAAAAGTGTGTATAGTTGTGCCACAAGCATATATATTAATATATGCCTTAAAAGACTTAAACAACACCACAAGCTCTTCCAAAGGTTTAAACATTCTACCTTTTAACGGCCACACCCCTTTGCGACACATGCCATCATTTATTCAGACAGTGTTCAATGGCTGGATTGTTAGACTGTTTGTAAGAACTCTTTGAAGGATATCTTTGACCGTAAACCTCTGCTTGCATTTCAGATTCTTTTCACAGGATAGATTCCCAGAAGTGGAATTACTGGATCAAAGGGTGTAAACATTTTAAAGGCCCTTCATACACACTACCAAATTGTTTTCTAGAAGTTAATCCCATTCACACTCTCACCAGCTGTGTTCACACATGCACACCCCTCTTAGTACATCCTGGCCAACCCTGAATAGTATCGTGATTTTTATTTTTTAAAACTATGTTTTCATTGTTTTTTTTAGAGAGAGAGGAAGGGAGAGAGAGATAGAAACATCGGTGTGAGAGAGAAACATCCATCAGCCGCCTCTTGCACGCCCCCTACTGGGGATCGAGCCCACAACCCGGGCATGTGCCCTGACTGGGAATCGAACCGGGACCTCTCAGCCCATGGGATGACGCTCAGTCCACTGAGCCACACCGGCTGGACTCATGATTTTAATTTTTATCTAAATGGACTTCCCTGCTGTTTTATTTTGTATTTCTTTGGTAGTTAGCTTTATTTTACTTTTACGTGGCCCACTTCCATTTGCCAATCTATTAGGTTCTTCATGTTTTCACGTAGAATCGTATGGGATCATGAATGAGGGTGCGACACACTACCTATATGCTTGGCAATTTCTCCCAGTACTCCTATGTGTTTTCATTCTGTTTGTAATGTATCTTGATATACGGGAGTTTTAAGTTTTAATCCAACCTATCCATATTTTCCTTGGTGATTTCTTCTTTTTTCTTTTATGCTTAGAGAGTTTGTTCCACGTGGGATTGGTTATGTATGGGTCACGCACCCTCCATAGTCTTTGGGTTGCCCTCTCATTTGGGAACATCTTCCACCAGCATCTCATCCTTCAGTAATGGGGACCTAGACCTCACCACCTCATCTAAGACACTTTTGTGGATTCTCCCATTCTCCTCTCCATGAACCATCCTTTACTTGGACTTCTGTCGCTCATCACCTCTTGCATTTTACACAGTGGACATTCTGCCTCCTCTTATAACTAGCTGTCTGCATGCCTGTCTTCCTCACCAAACTGTAAGTGACTGGAAGGGAGGTGTTGAGTTTTATCCTCATGAATCTACAACAGTATCTTGTATAGAGATCTCCCTACCCAATATTTGGGAATTGAACTGATCCTATGTATTATAGGTGGAAAGTTTTATTATACCTGTTTGAGAATACAAAGGCTTAGCGTGGTTATATGGCTTGCTGAGGGGTTGATGAACACCCACATTTTTGACCTGTTGTTTTCTATCCTTTATAGAAAACAGCCCAGGTGATGGGAGTCCTCTGGAGTGGTGATTATGAGTACAGGAGGGCAGGAAGTGGACACCCCTACCGTTTACCTAAACCTTGACAAAGGAGGAGTCTAGCAGTGGGAGGGTAGTACTGCTTTCACTTTCTGCATGCCCCAGAGTTTACCCCCCAAACCCCTCTTTTCTCAGCTAAAGCACAGGCAGCCCAGAGAAGTCATCTCCTTCAGCTCTGCTTCTATCGACTCCTCCCCATCCTCTCCTTCCCCTGGCTGGGGACCTCTAGGCTCCCCGGCATTGCTTCCTCCACACCACAGGGAATTTATGCTTGTGAGAGATTCAATCAGATGTACGCCTGGTACTGTGATCTCTACCGCCAGCCCAAACGCAAAACTAATGAGGCGTGACAAAAAACAACCGCTCTGTCTTCTCAAGTTCTTTTTTTATGGGGCCCATAAATTCCAAGAAGGAAGCACCCTTGGTGAATGGTTTTAATCAAGGGCCTGAGTGTCTTAAACAGCACCCTCTCTGTGGTTGTGAAATGATTGTTCTGGCTTATGGAGTGTGGTAACCTGAGGCCCTGGGCGGCCATACCAGCCTTGGGGACAGCAGACTTTCCTGCTGGCACTTCCTGGTGCTTTCCACCCACGGGTGACAGTGGTTCCTGGTAACCATTGTAACACCAAGTGCCCTAATCACAGAAAGCTTAGGGAGATCTGAGATCAAGCCAGTGCCGGGGGATTTTTTTGTTAGTAAGGGTCTTCTCTGTGGGAATTTATTTATTATCTTTGAAATAGCAGTTCTTCCCAGAATAATGATGTAAGTCACTGGGGGTTGTAAATTGTCATCATTCCTCACCTTTGTAGAGCATGTTAATAGCTTACGATGTGCTTTTCTAATCCTTCCTTGTTTGAACCTCATAAAAAACTTGCAGAATAGTCATTATTATTCCCATTTGACTAGTCAGAAGATCGGGCATTCGAGAGACTAAATAATGTTCAAAGAAATGCTTTTTAAACAGCAAGGCACTACGAAATGCAACCAGTGACTTGCCAGGTGCTTTGCTTGTGGTCTCACAGCAAGTAAACCTCAGGGGAAGGCCTGGAACCTGGTGAGATGATCCCAGGTGGAGAACCCCTCCCCCCCCCCCCGCCCCGACTCAGAGTAGATCACCTTCTGGAGCAGCACCTTGACTGCCCATGGGAGTCACTGGGACGTTAGCAACACTGTTGATCTTCAGGCCACACCTGGACCAATGAAATCAGTAGAAGGACAAGCCCTTGTCATTGTGGTTTGAAAAGCTACCTGATTCCCATGGACATCAGGTTGAGAACTACTTCCTTGGAGGTCTGGAGGATCTGCCCTCGAGCACCTGTGTGTCTTGGGTGCATCCCTTACCTCCATGGATCTCCACTGCCCTCTGTACAATGAGGGTGGGGCCTCAAATCCAACCTTTAAGACCACCGTCCATCTGTAACATCTTGATTCTGGAGTTCCGGGCTATAGTTGTTGGTGGGTATATATTTATAAGGTTGATTTGATATAGTTAGTGCCATCTTTATTAATGCTGACCACTTAATGAGTCTCCCCTGAAGCCTGCTTCCCTCCCATGCATCTTTACTAAACCATTCACCCAGCAAGCTCCCCTTGGCTGCCTCATGGAGCCTTTCCTGCCTCAGTCATCTGTCATTTGCATCCTGGAACATGTCTCCTGGAACAGCGTGCCGCATTTGTTTGCCCATTTATCTACTCTCCAGAGCAGCAGCATTTAGCTCCTGCTTGCATCCGAGACATGCGTGGCCCAGGTCAGGTCCCATGAATCACTGCTGCACACCGTGAGCGACTTACTGGGTTCCTGGCTGAGGATGGTTCCTTTTCCCTAATGGTGCATTCAAAGCAGAAACCCCACATGCTCCCCTCCTTCCATCACGCCTTGGAGATTCGACGCTGCAAAATCTACGCAACTCTCCTCACTCAGATTTCTTTTTTAAATGAATGTCAAATTTTAGGTCACTTAATTCATTTTTAATTAAGGTGATTTATGTGGCATTAAAAAGGGCACATTTATAGCAGCCTTTGGGCTGACTCCCACCTGCTTGCTGCTGAATAACCGGTGCCACTCATTGAGGGGAAACACAGTGCTACTGCAGTGAGAAAGGGCCTTACTCTTCAATTAAAGACAAGGGGATGTGGCGTGTGGGAGGAGTCTGCCTTCTAGAGGTTGGGGAGGTCAGGCATGGGGTGGGAGTCTGCCTTCTAGAGGTTGGGGAGGTCAGGCACGGGGTGGGCCAGCTCCCCACTGTAGGAACTTGCTGTTTCCCAGGCCGAGGAGAATCGGGTACTTAAGTGCAAACAAGCCCAGAGACATGAAAATGGATGGTGACATGAAGGGGATGTAGTCAAACGCTCGCACGGGCTAACAGCTGCTACTACTGTGCTGACGTGAATGGGAGGCCTGCGATCTGTGTAAATTAAGCCTGGCAGAGCCCAGTCCTGCTGAGGGCTTTGGGCCTCATAAATTGCACTGTGGACAGCCTCATTACAGAACTGGCATCTTGGGTTCCTACTCAAAATGTAAATCGACGAGGCCAGGGCCTAGCGATGGAGGGCCGAGGGCCGTCAGCAGCTGCGTGAGAAAGCTGTGGGCTGGGAGCTGAGAGAGCTGGTTGGAGCCAGGCTCTGCTGCAAGGCCCCTGGGCTACGGCAAGTCACTTCCTTGCTGGACCTCCATTTCCTTGTTTTTTGTGGAACCTCTAAAGCCAGGCAGTCACATGTGCCGTGGGCTCAGGCTGCTGCATCGGTGGGGTGTGCACAGACCCTCTGCAGCAAAGTCCCGCGGGAACGTGTTAACCATGCTGCTTTCTGGGCCCTCCGGAGACCTACAGAGTCAGAACATCTGGGGGTGGAACCCTGGAACCGGCATGCGCCACAGGCTCCCTTGGTGACGATTGGGAACATCAAAGCCTGAGAACGTCTAGTGTTAGAGAAATAAACAGATCTTCAGTTTCTTCTTCCCTTGGAAGAATCCCAAACCTCCCGGCAGCATGCACCCTCTCACTGGGACAATCCCCTCCTGGGCCCAGGCCTATCACCGTTCCTTTCACACCCAGATCCCGTTTCTGGTATTCTCCCCACGGCCCATGCTATCGTTTTGTTCAGTTTGTATTGAGGAGACCCCTAAGGCGTAGAGAAATAGTGCCTGGTTCCGGTCCCCTCTTCTACCAGCTAGTGGTGTGAACCCTGACCATTCACGGGGTTCCTCTCTTCTGTAAACCAGGGATGCTCTCTAATTTGTAGGATTTTGGTGAGAATCAAAAGAATTGTATACACAAACAATGTGTGGGGTGTTATGAGCGAATTTCATAGAGTATCCCAGGGGGTTTGGGAGGATTGACCATGCAGGGTTGGTGAAAGGGATCAATAAGGGGGATGGTTGGACAGGCCAGATCGTGGGGACAGACAGCACTCTTGGGAATCCCTCTCATCCCATAGCAGAGGTGAGTATCTGCGGGGCTGGGCCCTATCAGCAAAGCGATAATAGAAACAAACCCGATAATGATTTGCAGCACAATAATAGCTGTGAAAAAGAATAGTGGCAATGATGAATTTTGAAGATTATTTGTCTCTGGAGTCACCCAGCCACCAGAGTTAGCTCTAAGAGCCCAGTTCCTGTTAGGTCCTAACCCTACCATGAACCATTGCCGGTTTCCACGGCGTTCCATCCAGACTGGGGCGTGGCACCCTGGCACAGCCTGCTTCCTTGGCATCTTTAGCTAAACACCGTGACCAGCATTTCTTGAACATGTGGTCATCGCCACAATCTTTGTGTAATCCGATCCCTTTGCCTAGAATCATCTTCTCCATCTGAACAATTCCTTCTAACTCAGATGTCACTTTCCCCAATGGCTTGTTCTTCCTCCTTTAAGAAGGCACGTGCCTGACTCCCTGGGGTGCTCTGGTGATCACTGCACACCTTACTGTGCCCTCCCCTCACCCTATTGCGTGAAGTGTCTGCATTGCTAGCTTCTCCCATGAAAGTCTAACTTCTTTGAGGCAGGCGGTCCTCATTACTGATTGTAGGTCCTGGAGAGTGTCTGGCACGCCGTGAGCACTAATGAATGTACGGCGAAGGGCTGCAAAACAGAGCACCAAGTTTACCTGGGAGAACGGGTGAGGCGGAATTGCCTTGCATTTTGGAAATTGCTAATTCCTCTGGCTTATACCACAGAAATTCCACCCGCCTTCCTCTCCCCTCCATCCCATTTCAGCTTTGGATTATTGAGCAACCATGTTTAGAGCTTCTGGGAAGAGCCTGGCAGTAGGGTTAAGGTCGTGAACAGAGGACAACGTGGGTGACCTAGTTCGATAGGTGGGCCGCGTGAGGCCTTCTGGGGAGGCGATACTGAAGGGTGAGAGAGAGTCAGCTCTGCAAAAAGGCTGTGGAGAAGCAGGAACTACAATACCCGGGAGGGAAACACCCTTATGGTCTAGAAACACAGCCAAGGCCACTGTGGCTCAAGAGGGTCATGAGGGCTGGGAAAGGTGGCTGGTGGGGGGTGGGGTGGGGATGGGGGTGGGGGGGGCAGGGCAGAGGCCCAGTCAGGCAGGACCTTGCAGGCTGCAGTGAGGGGTGTTTATTTTGCTTAAGGAGTTTAGACAAGAGATTGAAAACAATTCGATTCGTTTTTGTTTTGTTTTGTTTTTTTTAAAAGATCATTCTGTGCAATTTAGGAAGAATGCATTGGAGAAGGCTGAAACCAAGTCAGCAAGTGAAGGCAGCTTGCACGAGGCTGGTGATGGTGGAGATGGAGAGGGGTGAGTGATGTGAGTTGCCTGTGGGAGGTGACCACGACAGGAGGGCTGGTGGCCTGGAGGAGAGGGTGAGAGGGTGACACCCGGACGGTGCTGGATGAAGCCATGGCCGCCGGCTGACATGACAGAGCCAGCGAGCCTTTGTTTCAAAGTCCCAATTCCTTGGACAGAGTCAGTCTCCGTATAAATTTACGAAGAACCACTAAGATTCCCCGAGGCCATTAGTAGGAAAGCAGAATGTGTTCCATTTTCGTGGCTGAGCTCTCTGAAGAAAGTAAAAATTTTCTTATTCCCTTGCACCCTCAACAGCCTCTTTATTTTGTGACTCGGTCCTTTTCCCAAGGTTTCCCTCTTTGACATTTATCTTCATTGCCTTGCTGAAAAGACACAGCAATCATTTCAGTTTTAATATTATAAATAACCTCTGTGTACAATTTACCATTCGTCTCCCTGAAAAGCGGTGACATTTAGCCATTCTGAACCACAGCTCCCCATAAAATATGTTGTTTTCTTCTCTTGTTTTTTCAGTGAACAATGAACAATTCCGATCATACCTTGGAGATTTAATACTAATCACAAACAAATTATAGCTACACCTGAGACCACGGGAGGGGCGGTGCAGATCGTGCCGTGGGAAAGGCTGCGTGGGGCAGACAGCGGAGGTGAGCGGGGCCATTCAGACGGAGGAGCGAGACAGGTGCGCTCATCACGGGGTGGCCCTTGCGGCACATCCACGAAGGGAGCGGGGGGATTTGGCCCCTCGAAGCCAGGTGGGAGGGTCATTTTGCCTCCACTTGATCCGTGGTAGCCGTGCTGGGAGGGTTGGCCGTTTGCTGAAGAGACAAGGGAGCCGTGGGTGCTGATGCACGCATCAGTCTGTGATCACGATGACCACCCTCCCCGTGTATCGAGTGCTTATAATCATCTAGGTACCATTTTAAAGGCCTTATATGCATTATTTTATTTAGACCTTACAGCAACTATATGAAATAGTGGTTACTATCTCCATTTTATTGAAAGGGAAACGAGGACCCAAGGGTTTGCACAGACATCCCCAATGCCCCAGAGGCAGAATGTTATGTCTGCCTGACTCTGGAGCCCGTGCCCTTAGTCAGCAGGCCAGACCCACCAGGAGGAAAGCCCATCTTAGGAGCCCCAGGAATAAACGAGGGGGGGTTGTGGACTGCAAGCCAGTGGAGAAGCTTTGGAACACGCGGGCAGCAGGCCGGAGACAGGCCGGGAGAGGAGCCAGCAGCGTCGGGAGCCGTGGAGGGCGGAGAGGGAGGCTGGCTGGGATTCTGGACTGGGTCCCTGTCCCTCAGAGGGCTGACAAACATGTTTCCAGGGGAATGACATACAGGCAGGTGCAAAGACAGGGCCCAGGCACAGGGGAACAAGATGGGAACTGAACGTCAGAATTCATGGTTCGTTTCCTGGGCCAGGCAAGAATCCCATCTCTCTCGGAGGTTGTTGGGTCAAAGGAGATAGTTATGGAAAAGCACCTTGTAAATCACTGAGTACCAGCAAGTAATTAAGGTTTTATTTTTATTATGAACCACCTGACATTCAGAGAGAAGCTCACTAAAGCCATAAATGGCTCCCTCCCTCACCTCCTCATCTTTATCGAAATGCTACCTTCTCAGGGCGGCTTTCCCCGGTGACCTTACCTGAAATCTCTCCCCCGTCTCCACCCTAGCAGACACTGCCCAGCTCTGTCCCCTGCTGCATTTTCTCCTTGCTACTTTGCTTGGGCAATCGTCACTCTTCCTTGTTAGCTTTGCCGCGTGTCTCTCCCCACAGCCGCGCTCACACGGCTGAGTCTCTAGTTCCTAGTTCAGCGCCCGGCACATCGTGGGATCTCGATAAAAGTTAGTTGAAAGACCAGGTGAATGTATCTCTTTCACAGACTATTTTGGGCAACGGATTCAGAAGCAGGATTTATGTTTTAGTCACAGGTTAGAATTGGTGTTTCAGAGAAAGGGCATCTCACTGAGAGGACTTCCATGTAATCCCATGCCACATGTGTACACAGCTGAGATCTGTTCGTACAGGAAGCAAATCATGGGGGAAGCTCATCGCAGTGACTGTAGCCTTCTCTGTCTCTAAAGACCTTGCTCCATGCTGCCAGCTCCGTTTGGGAGGGTGGCTGTCCTCGCACACGCACAACCGAACGCTCACCGGGGTGGCAACGGAACCGCAGCCCACGCGGGCTGCCCGGAGCCCCACACAGAGGATGGAAGTGATGGCCGGCTCACGGGAAGGAGTGAGAGGCCGGGAGACCATCAGAAAATACTGCCCACGTTAGGCTCAAACCCAAGAGGGAGGCCGACACCAGGCCCGAAGCCGTCGATGTTCCGCGGACGGGCCACTGGCAGCCGGAGCAGGAGGAAGTGGGTTTGCTTGGAGGAAAAGTGAAGGGCTTCTGTGCGAGTCAGTCTGACGGGCAAGGAGACGTGGAAAGGAGGCAGAGGCTCCACGGACAGAGCAAGGTCACTTGCTTTGGCTCGCAGTCAAGAGTGTCTTTCTATCTTTTAGTTTCTAGTTCTTTTCTAAGGCTCTCACGTCAGGGTCTGACCTTCTCAGAGCCACAGAATTGGGAGAAACCTAGAGGGAAGGAAAGCTGGATGACAGACACGGAGGAAGGATGGCACATGATAAGAAAGAATCAGTGAGTACCTACTATGTACCAGCCATTTTCTGTGTGTGTGTGTGTGTGTGTGTGTGTGTGTGTGTGTGTGTGTGTGTGTTATGTTTTACTTGATTCTTTGAGTGGACATAACTTAAATATGCAAGAAGATTAGTGATTTAGAATGGCTACTATGGAAAATAACAAGTGTTGCTGGGATGTGTGAACAGACCGGAATCCTTGGGCGCTCGGCGGATGTAAAAGGGTAGAGCCACTTGGAAAACCTTACGGGGGGCTGCTCAAACAGTCCCTTCAGAGTGACCATATGGTATTCTATCGCGGAGCAGGGCCTGAAGGTCTGGGATACCCCTGCTCACAGCAGCATTATTCACAACGCCAGACGATGGGAAGCCGGTGCCCTCACCAGACGGATGGGTAAGCGACCTGTGCTCTGTGCGCAGCAGAATGTTCTTCAGCCTCGGAAAGGGAGGAAGTGCTGGCCGTGCGACAACATGGACAAACCCTGCGGACATCATGCTTGCGAAACGAACCAGTCCCACAAACACAAATACTGCCCGATCCCGCTTCCACGAGGCCCCGGGGCAGTCACGTTCACAGAGGCAGACAGTGGGCCCTGGCTCCTGTCGGGGACCAGTGGGAGGGGGACTGGGGGATTGCTTCATGGGTACAGAGTTTCAACTTTGCAGGATGAAAAAGCTTTGGAAATTGGGTGCACACCGGAAATATTTTTAACACAACTAAACGGTACCCTAAACATGGTTTAAATGGTGAATTTTATGTTATATACATTTTAGCACAATTAAACACAAAGTTGACTGGCCTTGAGAATAAGGCGTAAGGTGGCAGGCGAGAGGCCAGCAATGTGGCGGACTGGGATGTCTGCCGCTGGGGCCCTGCGAGGGGCTCAGCTTCTTCTTCACGCACGCTTTTTTTTTTTTTTAATCCTCACCCGAGGATGTTTTTCCATTTATTTTCAGATACAGTGGGAGGGACGGGGAGAGAGCGAGAGAGAGAGAGAGAGAGAGAACCAATGATGTGAGAGGGACACATCAACTGGTTGCCTCCTGCACGACCCTGACCAGGGCCGGGGACTGAACTGCAACCCATTTGATTGCCCTCAACTGGAATCGAACCCCAGACTCTGTGGTCCGTGGCCAATGCTCTAACTGCTGGGCCACACCGGCCAGGGCGCATACTTTTTCCTGTGGCCCCTCCTGTTGGGCTCCCAGTGGAAGAGCTGGGAGCGAGGAGGCCTCAGGGCTGCTCTGATACTGCTCCACACTGGCCGATGGCACTGGATGGCGCCTGTGCCCTCTCCGCCTGTTCATCTGTGAACCGACAGGGCTGGACCTGGTGAGCCCAAGGGGCCTTTATCCCCCTCCACTGTGGGTCAAGGTCTCAGCCAACAACAGGGAAGAGTGGAGAGGAGTTCCACACGGAGGAGGGAGGTGCCAGGGCGGGAGGAGGAGGGTCTGGTAATAGTGATAAATGTGGGTGACAAATTGGAGAGCCTACGGGAGACTCCCAGCTCAGCTAGAATCCTCTTAGTCCCCGCACTTGCTATTAAATGTGGGACATGTCATGCAGAGGCTGCTTCAGGCCCAGCAGGTCCCCGGGCACACAGGGCTCCATTTCCATTTTTATGAGTATTTCCCGAACTCTCGGGGGACTGCTGCCAGGTACTGTGTGCTTGAGACTGAAGTGCTACCGAACAGAGTTTACAATTTCTTCTGGAGAAAATAGGTGAGAAGACAGATAAGGCTTGCTGGCACAGGTCAGTGAGGACACCGTCAGGACTGTGCGTGCCCACAGGTCTCAGGCAGACCGCCCAGGTGACAGGGGCAGCGAAGAACGCGTCCTCGAAGTCCAGGAGAGGCCCAGAGCGGGAGGTGCTGCCGCCAGGGGCTCCTGGGTCCGGGGATGACATGTGTTAAGTGGACCTGATGGAAGGTGGTAGTTGTCCGGCTGTCTTCACTCCACTGGTCTTTGTGATGGCTGAGTGTACGCAGAGGCTCAGGAAAGAGGATTGGTTTTGGAGATAGACAGGCCGAAATTGAATTCTGACCCCGACGATTGGTCTTATACAAAGTACCTGATTGCCTTGAACTTCAGAATCTATCTTGCAGGGTTGTTTCAAGGTTTAGAAAAACTATAGGTGAGCCTCAGTGCCCGGCACATAGTAGGTATTCAAGAGATAGCAGATGATGAAGAAAACATAGCCCACCTTCTTGAGGCCAGCCTGTATGTTGGGGCAGATACTCGGCTAATAATAATAATGATAATAAATAATAAGTGCTAGATTAGGTGCATGTTGTGACAGTTAAAACATCTGAAAATGTTTGATAATCCTCTTGAGAGAATTACTGAGCGGCGGGGATCTGTCTCGTCCCCTTGAACCTAGACCAGCTTGCGACTGCCTGGACTGATAGCACGTGCCGGAAGCCACCATGCGACTGCGAGGCCAGAGCATTGAAAGCTATGCAGCTCCATCTTCCTCGTGGATACATTTGGCTCTGGAGCCTGCAGCTGCCACGCACGGAGCTTGACCTCCCAGGGCTACCATGCTGGAGAGGTCAAGGGCACGCACTCAGGGCGCAGGCTCAGCCGAGCTCAGCCCCCTGGCACCTTTGCGAAGGCAGCAGACGGTAAGCAAAGCCAACCTGGACGCCGCACCCCCTGATCTGTCCGCTGAATTCCCCCGCATGACTCCGTCAACGCCATGAGATCCCAGTCACCGAGCTGAGCCCCGACTGAACTCCAGTCCCACAAAATAGATCAGCTGTTTTGAGCAGCGACACTCTGGGGTATCTGTTGTTTAGAAAGAGATAACTGAAATGCATGAGTGACAGGCGCACAGAGGAGGGGCGTCTGACTGTGGGGCCACGGGAGGCTCCAGAAAAGAGGCGACAGTGGAGTTGTGCTCCAAGGACTGACAGGAGATGGTCAGCGGAGGAGAAAGGAAGGGAGCCCCAGGACGCGGAGGAATGCTGGGGGAGCAGCAGTTCTGGTGACCGCGGGCGGGTGAGCTGGAAGACGCGGGCGCAGTTCCTGAAGGCCCCGAGACGCGGCAGAGCTCGGACTTCGGCTTCAGCAGCTTCGTCTCCTTCAGACCACAGCTGAAGTCCTTGGTGTCCTCTCCACTGCCCTGAGAAGGAAACTGAGAGCCAAGGGTTTGTAAAGTCATTCCCAAGGTCACAGAGTATCGGCAGGGCCAGGATTTGAGCGGGTCGGCCCGACTCTGAACCCCTGCTCTTAATCAATCTGCTCCCCCACCAGGGTGGCCAAGGAGCCTCCGGAATGAACAGGAGGGAGCACGGTGGACTGCAAGCCCATGGCGATAAAGGATATCGAAAACACTTTCAGAAGGGACAGGACCAGAGCAGGAGACAGGGCCAGGACCACGTGTGGAGAAGGGCATGGGGTGGTGGGGGGCTGGAGGTGTTGGTGGCCAGGGGACCATTGCGGGGGCCCAGGGAGGCCGGGGCCAGCACGGAGCTGTGAGAGCCATGTCGAAGGCAGGTCGTTAGGCTAGGGCTGTGGCTGGTGGAAGAAGCGGTACAGGGGGCACTGAGGCTTCTGTAGCTGCAGGGACAGACAAGAAGAGGCAGCTGCTGCTGGCTGGGATTGTGCACAGGGGCAGTGACTTGGACCACCCACACTGCTTCCTCTTGCGGGGCCTCCCGGCCTCACAGGGCAGCTGCTGTGAGTGAGGGGGGCCCAGCAGGCAGGGCTACAGCAGGGAGCCTGGGCAGCGCCAAGAGGATCCGACTGCGGCTCAGGGCAGCCTGGGCAGGATGGTCCTGAGGTGAGGAGGGCATTCTGGGAAGGCAGGGCTGTGGGAGGAGCTGGCAGACGGGCTGCAGAGGGTGAGGTGAGAAGAGAGAACTGGCTCTGGTCCTCATCACCTCAGCTCCCCCCTCACCAGCTCCTTCCTATTTTGCTCTACCAGCTCCGTGTCACAGGGCGGTCCTTGGGGCTCTGTCACCGCTAAGGTGTATGTGGTGTGGATCCTTAGTGAAGCCAAGACTGGCCTGAGGAAGGAGGGATGCCTTCTTCCCTCCCCCTCTCTGCCCCAAGGGCCGGTCCCTTCCTCTGCACCGCCAGCAATGCATGCCACTGGTTTGTGTGGCCAGCCATTCCTGGCGCGGCCGTGTCATGGTGTCTGGAGAGAGGCAGGTGGCTGTGTGACTGCTTTGGCCCTGCTCCTCCGTGGTGCGTGAGGTGGGAGAGATGACACCCGGGGCTTCTCCCCGTGGGTCCCAGCCTCCCCAGCCCCGCCACCCCTCCTGCCTCCCTCAAAGCTCAGGGAGAGAAGGCTCTGGAGTCAGACCGAGTGCGAGCTCAGCTGGGCCACCTACTGCTGTGTGACTGTGGACGGCCCCACCTCTCTGAGGCTCAGTTTCCTCTTGTGAGGAAGAATGTCTTTTTCTTTTGCGGGGTGATTGTAAAGACGAGTGGAGTTTAGGAGAGCAGCCAGAGAAGCTGGTTTGTAACATTTCCCTCTCCCATCTCCACCGGGGACTCTGTCTGAGCAGGAGGAGAAGGGGCAGGAAGCCCTGACTGAGCTCAGGGCGGCAGCCACTGGCCTGCCCTGTCTGCTGAGCTCTCTGGGCCGACAAGGGCCCCCCGTGTGCTCAGCACACACCCGTCTCCTGGTGGACAGTTGCAGGCCCTGGCTTCAGATGGGGCTGCTCTGTGCTGGCTTCCCCTTGGGGCTCTCTGCTGAAGTGCCCGGCATGGCAAAGGGGAGAGGGCAGGTGCCCGGGGGGAGGGAGGGTGCTGGCTCAGACCGGATCCTGGACGTGAAGCCGCAGCAGAGCCGCGTCGGGACCCCCTGGAGCGTTGCGAACGTGTTGCCAGAGAAGCCTCCTCGCCGCGCAGGCTCTGGGCCAGGGCCCAGCAGCACCAGCGTCGTGACTGGGACTCATCCAAGTTATCACCCGGCAGATCTGTCGGCCAGGGATGCCTCACGTCAAAGGCAGGGTCAGCAAAGGAAACGCCCTCAGACAGGGCTCAGGCACGGACACCTGGGGGCTCAGCCATCTGTTTCCTGCCAGGACCACGTCCAGCCTCGGGGGCCTCCTGCCATCGGTGGGGGGGGGAGCGGGGGCGGGGAGGGGTGCTGAGCCCGTGAATCACCGAGACTCTGGTGCTGGAGACCTCCGTGTGCATCACTCTGAGCTGACGTTTCAGAAACGAAATGAAAGTGAGGATCACTAGTTAGAACCTCTTGTAAAGTCCATTTTACTGATGGCAAAGCCACTCTCTTCAGTGAAAATAAACACGCTCAGGTCTTTGAAGATAATAGAGGAAAAAGAACTGTTTTCACCTTGTTCACAACGCGTTTGAGATGACCTACACGTCCATGTAATACAAACATATAAATCAATCCATCAATCAGGGCGATCGAAGGGTAATATTGTTCTACAAATGTGCCATAAGGTTTCTATGTGATAACTAAAATTTGGCTAGCAGCCAAAGCAAAAGGGAAGTAAGACCAAGGATAAAATTCAAAGCATTCATGGAAAAGCACATGCTCTTTCGGACACGGAGCTCCAAGAGAACTTGTTTGTGGGTCCTCGTAAGTGTCCGAGTGGACGCCATCGTCACCTGCTTTGGCGTGGTCCACACAGCGGCACCGTCGTTTCGCCGTTTTCATGAAAGGGCCATCCCTGGAGCACAGGAGTCACCAGAGCTGGGCTCTCAAACACGGGCTGCATCAGCGTGGCAAGGACCTTCGCACAATACTCAGGACTAGCAAAGGTGCGGTGAGCCAGGGACTTCCACAGACCGCCGGTGAGGATGTGAGCTGCTAGAACTTTTCTAGAAAAGCTTGGCAATGTGTTCTGAGGATCTTCGACATTTTTCCCGGCCTCTTTAACCTTAAAGTTTCCCTTCTAGGACACATCCTTGAGGACACAGAGACCTATCAGATACTTCGACCTCCAAAATATTCATAGTAGATTAGAACAGCATAAAAGTGAAAAAGATACAAGAAACCAGTGATAGGGGAATGAGAATAACAACGGGCACACCTGTCTCACACAAAGATGTTTTTGAAGAACTTTTGCTAACATGATACATGAACTAGCCCCCACCCCGCATCTATAGCGAAAACTGTTGGAACAGCATGGCCAAACCCATTTACGTACACAAAAGAAAACTGAATATATCAAGTCGTTAACGAAGCTACCCCTGAGCGGGAGGACTACAGGTGCTTTGAGTTTTCTCTTTTCTACCTGTCTGAATTGATGGGATCTGTAATGGGCATATATAACTTTTATAATCAGAAAAAGGAAGTAGTTACTCCAAAAGAAGAATCCTCTCTCTTCCTAGACTGATGTCTACATTCTAAGGATACTATTCACCCCACGTTTCTATTCATGAAACCTTTCAAAGCACTTTCGTGTCCATTATCTCATTACTGTCTCACAATCACCCCAGGAGGCAGGCAGGGCAGGGATTCCATCCGTTTTTAGAGAGAAAAAAATGATCCATAGGATGGTACCCTTTGAATGGAGTCTCTGCTTTATTTTTAGAAATCCACACCTCATTTACACCCTGCCCAACACCTGCCGGAGAACCGGCTGCTGACACAGTGAGGGCAGAGTTAGGGGTGGGGGGACGGACCTTGTAGGGCTGAACTACCAAGCTGTTGACACTTCTCAGGGCTACTGCATCCGTGAGACGTCCACGGTGCCCTGGCAAGGCTCCTAAATCACAGTTCAGACCGCACTTTTAACAGAGGCACAAATTGCCACTTTGCACTGCAGTGAATCTCGACATCTGATTTCCACTGACAGCGAAATTAACAAATCAGCTAAACTCCACTATATTTTATGTCTCGTCTTATGCCAGATTTAATGTGTTCCAGACACAACACAGTGCAGAGGAGTTTGGATTTACTGGCTCAGGGGTAGCTGTAAACTATTCACTGCGTCCATTTCACTCACCGAACTAGGAAGCAATTCCTGCGTCCATCTGTCAGAATCTCTGCACTGGGAGGAGATGAATGAATCAGAGGCAGCTGACCTGGCCAGGCAGTCCCCGAGAGCTGGTCATTCACTCTGCAGCATGCTTCCTGGGTCTCCGTTACAATCAATGGGGTAATTTCTCTCACTGTTTCTTGCCCTAATGGTCAGACTCGGTCTACACCTGCTCCCCTGACCGCACTTGACTCCCTTGAAGAGCGACTCAGAATAAAAGACCTTCATTTGCTCAGCACTCTCCATCTTTTGAAGTTCAAACACATAAATGCTTTCATTTGATCCTGACAACAGCCCTATGACGTTACTGTCACCTGATTTTATAGATGAGGAAGCTGGTTCAAGGTCAGATTGGCGGTAAGGGGTACAGAGGGACTAGAATCGTGATATTCTGGGTGCCAGTCCAGGACATCTAGAATATTCTAAGCATGGGTTCCCCTGACCCTGCTGGGAGAGAAGGACTCGGAGCACTCCTCGAAGTCCTGGTTAATCCTGGACTTTCCAGGTGGACCGCTGTGCTGATGGAGGCCGTGCTGACCAGGCCGCACGACAGTGATATACACCTGTGACACCATCATCATAATAAAAAATACAGAGCATCTCCATCACCCCCAAGAAACGCCTCATGCCCTCTTGCAGTCATGCCCTCCCCGTATGTCTGGGCCCAGGCAGCTCCTGGTCTGCCCTTCGTCACTCTAGGTCAGTCTGTATTTTAGATAAATGGAATCATTTGATACCGACTCTTGTGTCTCCTTCTCCATTCTTGATCACGCCACCTGTTGACCTCAGAGCCCAGACCCTGGAGGGTGGGGCGGGAGTTGTAACGGGAAGGCGTGTGTTTGAGCTTAGTGTCTTCCCATGGAGGGACTCATGACAAATTCCTGAGCACCCAAGTAGCCAGTGGGCTCCATCGGCTTCTGGGTGCAAGCCTAACCCCACAGATCGGTGTGGCCAGACCATTCCAGTTCTCACTCATTCTACAAGCCCATGTGCAACCAATTTGGAACCCGTTTTCCTCGAGTTTAAGGACTCGGACTGAGTCGCACAGGAGCTGGAGAGAAGAGGAAGCCCTTCGTGAGGAGGTGCTTCACGTCTGACAGCTCACTCAGTGTCCCGGAAACCCTGGAACGCGGGTCTTACTCTCTCCATGGTCCAGATGAGAAGCGACTTTTGAGGATTTAGTAATTTACCAAAGACCACTCAATTCTTTAGTTCTAGAGTTGTCTTTCAGCATCCAAATCCTGGGCTTTCTCTCGCCCTTTGACTCCTGATGGGCACAGAGATCCCCGATGATGGAGACAGTGGGATGGCAATTGGCTGTCACCCCTGCCAACGCTGACATCCCCTCATTAGCAATTCCTGCTTGGCCGAGACCAGTGTATAGCTCTCCCTGACCTGTGCCATAGGTCAAACCCACATCCTTGTGGGCACTGCCAGCCACATGGTCACAGCCCAGCTCTGAACTCTGTGTTCCTTCAACCCAGGCTCTGATAACACTGCGGTGAACCCAGGGCAGACTGCCCCCAACCCAAACTACTCCAGGGCACCCTCCACATGCCATATGGGACTGCAGTTAAATGAGACATGGCATGGTCTTTCCCCTGAACTTCCCAAGTCAGATATGCCAGTGTGCTGGGGGATGCCAGACTAGACAGAAAGTGTGCCTGCTTGCTTCTGATCACAGCCAGCTACTCATTAACCTGTCTAGAGCAGACCTCTACTTAGCACGGGGAGGTGAGAGCAGTTCCATTAGCACTTGGGAGAAATACTGAACAAACCACTAACGATAATCAGATAATCAGCTGGTTGGGATGGGATGGGGTGTGTGGGTGTGGGCAGGGGAGGAGCTGCTGGGGTGCCTGCAGCTAAGACCTCGGCACCTTTCCTAGAGTGCAGAGAGGAGATTTAGGTCCAGATTCTGGGCCCTAAAGCAAATAATTTGGGGCCTGTCTCCTCTTGCCTCTTATTAATTACAAAAGAACTGATTGATGGGCCTCTTCACTCCTAAGCTGCAGGGACTGCTTGGAGAGTGAGGGGAACGAGGGGGAGAAAACGAGGGCGACCATTCACCTCTGCCTTTCGGGCTCCAGCCCTGGGAATGATGTCTGCTGAGGAAATGAGCTGCCATAAAGCCAACCTTCCACATCTGCAGAGTGCCTTCCTGAGCCGCAGAAGTAACTGGGATTTATGCCTCAAAACGCCGCTTCCTAAAACCCCCGGAATTTCTCATTCAGCAGCACGAGGCTAGAGCCTGAGAACTTGCATTTCTAGTTATGCAAATACTGATGGGACTGGTCCTGGGACTGTACCTTGGGTTTGGCTGCACGGCTGTCAGGACTTTCTGTTTGAAGACTTCCCCATGAACTTGATGTGAGCTGATGAGCTGGTTCCTCCGGACAAGGGGAAATTTGGGGCTGAAGAAGTCTACTCTCTTCTCTCAGAGGCCACGTGGTCTGTGCCAAGTTGGGTGGGCGACGAAAGCATGAATTACAGGATTCCACCCTCACCCCAGTGAGCCGGAGTCTCCCCATCTCTCCGAGGCTGACTTGGCACCTCTACCCAGCCAGATGGTCCCCGAGGGCGGTCCATCTGGTCTGCTTATGAGAATGAATAAACTGTGTCTGCGAAGTGCTGGCAGCCCCGGAGAGGGCCCCTGCACGCAGTCCTGTCATAGTAAATGCTGGTCATTCATCTGGTGTGCTGCGTGTCCTCAGAGCACCCACGGCCTCCGCTCGTTGCACCTTTGCCACGGCTTGGGCAATCAGGTCAGGAGAAAGGAAGGGGAGAAGGTGGCCTGAATCCACAGTGGCATTCTACGGTGGAAAAGCTGAAGCTCAGAGGTACCACGTCACAAGTTGGGACATTTCAATCGGTGGCAGGACCAGGTCATCATACACTGTATTTGCGCGGTGCGTGCAAGTCCTCAGGGCTCCGACGGCCAGCACCGTGGTTTCTTTGACATCATGAAGACTTTGACACGCAGGAGCGTCAGTCTTCGTCAAAGCTCTGTGAGGCAGTTAGAAAGCCACTACGAGGTCTGGTTCTTGTCCAGGCCACAGAGACAGAACGAGGCAGCTCTGGAGGCAGCCTGCTTCCCTCCGTGTGCAGCTCCCTCTGTCAGGCAGGCTGGAACGCGTGCTCTCTCCCTGTCGCCGTGGGCACGGACAGTCTCCATCAAAGGGCCGGGTTCAACCAGGGCTCCTCGGCGGCTCCGAGCGGAGCTCTGGGCCAGGCTGCCCGACTTGGACTCTGCTTCACCACACGCGCACTCCGTCAGCTCGGGCAAGCAGCGCCTCCTCACTGAGACTCAGTCTCCCACGTGTGCAATGGGAGCACCAGGAGTACCGTCCTCAGCAGGTCTTTGTGGAGAGCGAATGAGCCAGGGCCCGCGAGGCTCTCGGTGCGGCCCAGCCCGGGGTCAAGTCTGATGATGTCGGCTGCGTCACTCAAGGCCCCTGAAGAAGCGGGTGGCCTGGAGCAGACAGGGGAGTCGGCTTCCTTCCCTGGGGCCTGCGGGTCCTACTCACCA
This sequence comes from Tadarida brasiliensis, assembly GCA_030848825.1. Taxonomy (NCBI): domain Eukaryota; kingdom Metazoa; phylum Chordata; class Mammalia; order Chiroptera; family Molossidae; genus Tadarida; species Tadarida brasiliensis. The sequence goes on along the minus strand of CM061270.1, from coordinate 60,734,958 downwards.
GGACGCCCCGGTTTCCCTGGCCTGCAGCACAGCCTGTCCTTTCACTCTTGACCCCATTCTGACAGATGTCTGGACGGCAGGCCTCGGCCTGGGCTTTGGCCTCATCCAGGGAAGGTCACTTCAAACTGCTTGCTGGTGATTACTACCTCATAGGCTGAGACTCACAGCAACACTGGCTTAGCAGTCCATTAGGAATCACAGTGGGGAGATCCTCGTGGGTCACGCGGAGGCAATGGGCATGGCATCGCCCAGGGTGGGGGCAGCAGCTGAAGAGAGGCTCGTTTAGACTCAAACAACTCTGCACCCAGGAAGCAGGGGTCCACTGCACCGGGGCTGTCCTCAACCTCCAATGCACAGCTTGGTGGCAGCCTAAGCCCGGCGGGGGCCTTTCCTTCCATTATTTGCAGCTCTTAAAGAGGTGGCATGAAGGATGTGTCTGCATAGGCCAGGTGATGGAGAGGGAGCATTTGAGTAGGGAGAGGAATGAAGACATGGCCCATACATTCAGCACTGGGGAATACACCATGCCCAGTGGAGAGCAGCTTGGGGTGTATGGGGAGGCCTGGGGGGAAGGCTTTAAGCTGGACAAAAATAACCAGTGGCTGCAAGGTCCCTATCACCGTGGCTACTAGAGAGGGCGCAGGAGGGACCTGGCTGGGCAGTTTGGCTCAGGCAAGGGAGGAAGCCCTGAGACAGGAGCATCAGCATCGCAGACTCAAGGTGGAGGCAGGCAGGACCCGGAGCCCCAGAGGGTGTCCAGGGATCAGTAAGAGCCTGTCCAGCAGGCAAGGCTGATAAACCGCTGATCTTAGGGCAAAGGCTCAGACCCCTTGCTCACCCTTTGCATGTCTTGCTCTTCGTATCCGTCAGATGGGCATAAATAATTCTTGTCCTGACTATCCTACAGGGTTGCCGGGACCACGCTGTCCGCTGCACACCTCCAGGGCCAGCCATGGGAGGTCTAGCGGACATGGTTGAGGTGATGAGACAGAAGCCATAAAGGAAAGTGACTTTATTATTTTACAGTGTGCTGGATGAGAGTGATTTATCATGACCCAACCCAAGTGGCCAAGTAGGGCAAGTGGGTATTTGTTGTGGCCATAAAGAAGGGAGCGGTCTGTCAATGATCTCTGGTTCTGCTAAGGTGATGGGCAGATGTGGAGATCCTGGGAGGACCCCAGCTCTGAGCTGAGTGTCTGAGTCGGGGGTGGGTGCGCGGGCTCTGGCCTTGCCGGCTTTCTGTTGGCTGTGAGAGCCCTCCAGGCACCTCCGAGAGCCTGCTCGTGAGGAAACACAGCCCGGGAGGAGTTCCAGGAACCTACCGTGGCCACGCACTGAGAACTGCTCAGTGCCAGGCACTGTGTAAGTCACTCTGCAAGCGCTACGTCATTTCATCCTCCGGCAACGCTATGAGCAGGTAATGTTCTTGTTGAACAGATGAGGAACCCCAGGCCCAGAGAAGTTAAGTGATTTGTCCAAGGTCACAGAGCCAAATCGGAACTGTGACTTGTCCACACCTGACTTGAAGCAACTTCTCCTATGCTGGTGTCTCCCCAACCGTTTTCGGCAGAAAACACGGGTTCTGGGAGCTGTTTTTGGTGCGTCATAAAAAGGTAATTTCATGGCAATGAGTACATATTCATTACCGAGGAAGGCTACTGATTCTGTTTTCCTCTCGGAGACTTACATTGCCCATCAGCACATTAAACACTCTGAGAAGTCCTGCACTGGAGAAATTTGGGCAACATTTTAAAACTCAACAGTGACTACATCTCTTGGAAGATGGGGCACTTTTTCATCCCAACAGTGTTGGGAAATACTGAGTTATATCAGAGCTTTAAAAAATATTAACATATACAATTATTAAAGATACGTAAAAACTACTTGTATTCTTTTGGGATCTTATATTCCGATGGAGGTTAAGACACGTGAAAATGGAGGAGAGCTATGTGGAAATGTAAAGGGATGACTGACATGCTCACTGAAGTCTTCACAAAGAAGGTACCACTGGCGCTGGGCTGTGATTAATCAGTAGTGACCATTGATAAGGACAGAAGGGAGGGCATCCCAGGCACAGGCCGGGGCACAGGTACCATGCCTGTGCTGGATATATCACCCGCTGCCTTCACTGCCCGTGTTCCTGTGTCCTCGTAGGCGACCCGAGGGCCACACAACACTGGCCAGCCACATCGGGTTGAGCCAGGGACAACCAGTCCCGAGGCTGGCCATAACCTGTGACTTCTGTGGTCTGGCTCAAAGAAATAATCTAGAGCAATCAGATCCTCAAATTGGAAAATCCGACCAAACACATGGAAAGACTTGATGACTTCTGGCTACCACTGCAGCTGAGAAGTGTCACAGGGGAGTCAGGCTGGAGAGGCCGAGGTGGGCAGGTGCAGTCGGTCAGGTCCGTGGGAGGGGGGGCGGGGAGGCTCCAGCTGCAAGGAGAGCCGGGAAGAGGAACGGCACTCGACTGGGGCAGATGTTGGCTTTAAGAGCCAAGAACTTTGCTGTCGGGGTCCCTGCAGCCCCAGGTATTCAGAACCTCCTGAAGCCTGGCCACAGAGAGGCCAGCGCTGCCGCTGGCCCTAACCCGGCAGCCACCATCTGTTCTTCCAGCCTCCCTCGGTGTAAGAAGTTGGAAGTGACACCGTCACAGAGCAAGGCGGCAGGTATTATGGAGAAGGCACCGGGCTAGGGGTCGGCGATCTAGGGTCCGGTTCCTGTGGCGCTAACCATCAGCCACTGCTTCATGTCTGTGCTGCGCCCTCACCTCCCCCGCTGCTGGCCTGGACAATGAGGATTGTGGGAAGAGCCCGGGAGCTACCATGTGGGAAGGCCCTTGGGAAACTGTCACTGTGGCAAACATTTACTACTACTATTAGTTGTGGAAATGTCAGCAAAAGGAGAGCCAGAGAAGCCTTTAAAAGCCACGTGGGGCTGGCGATGCTGGGGGAGCCCGCCTTGAGGTCTCAAAGGAAGAGCCGCGTGGCGGCCACCGCTTGAGGCCCTCCCCAGTATTAAATATGCGGAGGCACAGAGGACAGAAGATCAGATGGGAAAACTGAGGCCCAGAAGGGTTGAGTGACTTTGTGATATTGGATAATTCATCAGCAATTAGCAAGTCAGGCACGTCTATAGAGTAGTGACCACAGGAACCGAGATGATGGGTGAGAGCAAGGAGAAGAGAGGCTGAGGGCGGTGGCTGGGGGGTAGTGAGGAGCAGGAGGGGATGTGGGAGAGGGGCAGAGCCCCACAGAACCTGCGGGGAGGGGAGTCTGAAAGGGGGCAGAGTGAGAAAGGGTCAAGGGTGTGGGGTGAATGGGCATGGACCACTCATTCACTGCCATAGTCGGCGCTGAGCTCCCCCTGGCTGCCCTCTGTCATCCCAGGTTATCTGACTATGTCCACCTGTCTCAGATCATCGATGCTGAATGGCGGTGAGCGTACAGCTAAGTGATTATTCATTTTGCAGGTGAGGAGTCTGAGCCCTAGAGAGGGAAAGGGACTAGTTCTGAGTGTCCTGGTTTGGGTGGCTGACTTGGCCCCCAGGCAGCGACCTCTGAGTTCTGCTCCAGGCCCCACCCCCCCGTGCCCCCAGCCCCCACCACGCCCTGGCAGTGCAAGAGCTGCAGGGCGGCAGTGGCCAGATCTGCTGGGCTGGCCGGGAGCGTCTCCAAGGGAAGATAATGAGCTGGATGCACTGCTCGTCCCCATCAGTCAAACACCAACTTTTCACTTTTTGTATATCTACATTTGCAGTCACCCCAATTTCAAGGGAAGAGAAGAAAAATACGACATAAACGAACAGAAGACTCATCTCTGGAATTTCCCAACCCGAGAACACGGCGTCTCCGTTGCATTGCTAAGTCTCGGTCTGGCACCATCCACAGCAAGCCCGTGTCTGGAGGGCCGAGGGCAGGGGATCAGCAAAGGGCTGCCTGAGTTAAAGCCGCTCCGGTCTGCACGCCGGGAAGAGGTGTGTTGTCCGTTACACGCTGGTGCTGAGCTGTAGTGACCTAAAGTCAGTGTGTCGAGGTTTTGATATTTTCTGGTGGAGGGGGACATGGTAGAGTGAGGGGCTGAGGGAAAGTCCAGTAAGAACTCCCTACCAGGTTGAAATTACTGACATTGGACATTTTGGACCCATGGACACGGCAATTCCATGCAAACACTGCTGAATTTTCATACGCTCCATCAAGAAAACACTTGCTTTCTGTTGCCTGATTAGGATAAGGAGACTCAAGGGAAGGGAGAGAACTGGGCGAATGCTGAAAGCTTCCACAAAGGACAGCCTTTGAGGCCTGTTTCCAGGAGGGCACTCACTCTGAGACGGACACAGCTCTCCCACCTCCCGCTCTGCCTCCCCAAACCATCGTCCCGCTGACGCCTGTGCCTTCTGTCTGACTTTCAGGCGGTCTCATGTGCCTGCCAGGGTCTTTCAGAGTGCATTTCTAGGTGTGGAGGGCCATGGAAAGACTGGGGAGATGTCCAAGAAGGCAGGAGGCTCAGGGAGGCCACGCCTGCCCCTCCTAACGATCCCTTTCTGGCCACGGCGGAAGATCGCGCTTCCACGGGCTCCACGTGGCCTCGCTCGGCCCGTCTGGGCCAGCAGGTGTCTTTCCCAGAACGTGACACTGAGGCAGTGCTGGTGTCTGTGAGGGCTCGGCAGCAAGGTCCTGGCGTGGATTTGGGGCCCAGGCAGCTGTTTATCAGAGCAAGGAGAGGGGAACAGCGCCCCATCCAAAGCAGGAGCCGTGCGGGAGACACCATGCTAACTCTTCATCTTATTCTGCGCCCTTTCTCCTCGTGAGCCCGATTTTAGCCATAGAAAAGCTAACACTCAGAGGCTGCATGATCCCTACCACAGGAACGGAGGTGCACCTGTGGCTTTCCGGTCCCCGCCCCAGGCCGTGGACACCCTTACAGAGCTCCCACTTTTCTTGGGGGGTGCCTGATACCTGCCCTAGCAGCTGACCTGTGTCAGAGGCCTGTGGCCAACCCCTGGGTGTTTTGCCACTTCTCTGATGAGTAGGGCTTAATCCTTTCCTCTTGAACAGAGCTTTCGCAGATATTATTTCACTTGATCCTACAGTATTTCTGTGAAACAGGCACGTGGGCAACATGATTCCTATATTTTCAGGAGAAACACAGTCACACAGAGCTGGGCCTATTCCCCAGGCCCCTGGATTCCTAGTCCAGTGCTTTTCCACGCGATCATCTTGTTCTCGTGTTACCTTCGACGAGGGTGACTGCAGAGTTCGTAAGTCCAAGGATCTCAGCCCATCCTGGCCTGTGCCCCCAGGCCCCCCACCCCCGTCCTTGAAGGTTCCTGCCATCCACGCCATTACACCACGTTCTCTGCCCGCAGCGGTGGCGCGATGCCCGACGGGCCCTAGCAGTAATGGAATGGCTGCACTCGAAGGGAGAGCCTTTTAGCCACAGGAAGCAGCCCGGCTGATTCATTCTCATCCAATTAGGAGTCACTGAACTGTCAGACACATTACCTTTGGATTAGGCGTAAAACCAAGACCCCGAATTCTCCACACTCTGTTCTTGCTCTGTGCCCTGCCCACTCCCTGATGCCATTGGGAGCGAGGGCTCAAGTCCACAGTGTGGGTCACCCTGAGGCAGACCACACAAAGCCAGAGCTAGGGGGTGTCCCAGAGTCTCTGGGATCCGGGCAGTGGTGAGCTGAAAGGCAGTCAGTCGTGTGCCGGCCTCTCCTCCTGAGTCTGTGTGCAATGACCTCAGGGTGCTAGCTGAAAAGTGGTCATGAATGGGAGTGCTCACAAGGCAGAGACTGGAAATGCTGGAGTCAGGGCTTCCTCTCTCCTACTCCTCTGGGAGCCTGTTGTTAAATGTCTGCTAGATCCCCACTGCCCAGGGCCCCGGGAGTACCACGACAGCCCGAATGGGGCTGAAGGGGTAGACTGCAGGCCCCTCGGTCATGATGCAACCTGGGCAGCATGCTTCTGTCTGTCCCAAGAATAACGGTGGCTGACCTTCACTGAGCATTAACATGTGCCAGGTTCTTCGCTGAGGCTTACCAGCATTGACTCACTTTATCTCCTCGTCACCCTAAGAGGAGGCAGCAACTGCCTTTTTGCAGATGAGGAAGTGAGGCTCAGAGAGGTTAAGTAACTCACCTCGCATCACACAGCTAATAAGGGTGGCACCAAGCTTTGGATTCAGGCAGTCTCTTAACCCACACTCTTACCCTCTATGCTCTATTGCTTTTCCACGTTAGATTGCATTTGAGAAAAAAATTTCTCAGGTAAAAAAATGTTAGAAAATCAACTACCATTTTCACTCAGGTATTAACTGAGAGACCTGAGTAGTCCCTTCTACCTTCCCACACGTTGCTGCCTCTGTCCTGAAATTCAGTAGAAGCGACTTGCTCGGAGTTGGCTGAATCAATAAATAAGAAGTATACTTCAGAAACTCCAAACATAATCCAACCTCCCTGTCTGATTTTGGGACGGGAGACTGAGCAGACCCACCTTGGTGGTAAAATCACTCAACTCTGCTGGAAATGACATCTAAATAAATAAGAAAGTCAAGTGCACCATCTGGGCCCCGCACACAGCACGGGCTCCTAGGCAGCTGCCGGGTGCCGTTCCTTCTGGGCTGCTTCGGACGGAGAAGAGCAACCTGACCTCGGCCAAGGGTAAAGAACACCTGGGTACGAGCTGAAACCTCGGTGCCTGGAGCCTCCCGCCTTTGGTGACCCACCCCGGACGGGTCCAAGTCTGCCTTTCCTCAAAAAGGCCCACTCCCATCCTCTGGACCTTCAGCCCACCCACGCCACTCACAGTTTGCTAAGCAAGCCCCAGGCTTTTCCCCATCACAATGAATGAGAAGATTCAGTCAGGCCCGGGGTTTTAACCTTGTTTTTACACATTAGTTCTAAGGAAAGCTTTTGCTCCTTAGGTTCTCTCCATCTAAAGTTGGGATAATGAGCTGCTGTGTGGGTTATGCTGAGGAGCGGGCACTGACCCACCTCTGAGCGCTCAGCACAGAGCTTGGGTCCTGGCCAGGACTGGGTGTGGGCGGCACTGACCGGTGGTGGTGCAGTTCGTTAGTGATCGGCCCTCATGCCCTCCTCAGCACCGTCCCCACGGTCTCCGCACCGGAATCACCCTTCACCTCTCTCTAAGTTGCACCTGTCAAAGCCCCACGCACGCTGTCTTCCTCCAAGACTTCTGTGACTTTCCCAGGGACAGTGGTCTCTCTCTCGTCACACAGGATGTCTCAACACTACTTCCGGCTTGTAGGAAGGCCAGGTATATTATTCCTGACATCTCAGCAGTCTTGGCATACTTTCATGGACGATGCCTGTGCGGTTGAGGGTCATACCGTGGCCAGATTCACTCCCATTCTGTCCTCCTGATCATAGGTGGGTGCTGTGGCAACCCCTGGCCTCCCTGACCTCTGGCATATTCAGGTCCCTCGAGTCAAATGCCAAGCTCTGGCTGGGACGCGACCTGGTGTGCTCTTTCCTGTTGGCGATCCCCTTTAGAATCTGCAGGCTAAGTTAGCAAGGTCGTCCTGTTGGGGTGGGTGGAGATTTCTTCTTGCCTGTGGTGGTCAAGGGTGTATCTCAGAAACTATCCCCTCAATTTCTGAAATGCCTAATGATATCTTAATGGTTTGGTCCTTCCCGGGCCCTTAAATAAGAGTAGTTACTAGTTATGAAATCTCCCTATGTACTAATTACTGTGATAAACACAAAATATACAATATCTTATTCACTCCACCCGGGATCTCTATGAGACAGATGCTATTATTATCACTATTTTACAGATGGATACATTGAGGCTCAGGGAAGCAAAGGACCTAGCCAAGTTCACATGGCTGGTAAATCACAGCATGGAGACCTGAGCCCAGAAGGCCAGACCCCTGAGCTGGTGTTCTTATCCGATAGGCTAGCGTGTTTGCCGGGGTACCGCTGGCGTTTGTTACCCCATGAACTACTTACGCAAGGAAACCTACAGATGTTGCGAAAGAAAAGAATACCATCCCGAGATAGGCGCTGTTCTTTGTGATAAACAATCATGTCCGCATAAGATGTTTTATCTTATTTATTTGGAAATTTAAATCTCTGAATGATGACTGATAGGATTGATCAAATTCTATAATTAAAAAAAATTTTTTTTCCTTTATTGAATTTAGAGAGAGAGGAAGGGAGAGGGAGAGAGAGACAGAAACATTGACAAGAGAGAATACCGATTGGCCGCCTCCTGCATGCCCCTCACTGGGGATCAGGCCCACAACCTGGGCATGTGCCCTGACTGGGAATGGAACCGGCGACCTCTTGGTGCATGGGTCGATGCTCAACCACTGAGCCACACTGGCTGGGCAAATTCTATAATTTTTAATAAATGTTCTGGTCCCAGGTAAAAAAATAAAGATGAAGAAAACACCTAACTCACATAAATATTTGAGCCTCGCCCAGATGCTAGGGATCGCGCCTGCCTCTGCTTAGGGCTCCTGGTCTCGTCTGTCTCCAAGTCAGAATAAGTCCCCTCGCATATGGTCCCCAGGAAGCACTCTGGCTGACAGCAGATTCTTCCAAGGGCTCCGGGGGAACTGCTGCAATCTTGAGTTTGCTCAAGCATCGGGGAAGTTGATTGTTCACCAGTTCCACTCGAATGTGGATTTACTCTGCCCATGGGTACCCAGCTTTCTGTGCAGCTTCTCATCTTCATCTCCACGAATAAACTGCGTGAGGTCTCAGCGAGAGGCGGCCCAGTGCGTCTCTCCCACCTGGAGGCACCTGCCCATTTACTGCCCCGTTCCTCCCCCGGGGTGGTGCTTCACTCCACGTAATTCCTCGCCGCGTTCGCCGCTCCTTTCCCACCGTCCGAGCTCTGCGAGGACAGCAGTGCCCCACTGTGCACGTCCACGGATGATTAATACATGTTCAGGAGGTTGATAACCGGTTCTGGCATAGGTCTTTTTCAGCTAAGGGATAAGCAATGAAGAATATTCTAGGTTTGTGTAGAAGGTTGACCCATACCAGAACTGAAAAGGAGCCCTTCCATTGCTCTGTGGCTTCCACACACAGCGCTGGGACTGGTGTCAGCCCCGGATGAGCAAGTCAGGGTGTGCATTGCAGCCAGCTCCCCACCCCGTGGGGAAGGGACTGTTTGGGCTGGCCCGCTGCTCCTCTGCACCCCAATTCCAGGCTCCATCCCCTGTGGGTTTCTCCAAAGCTGTGCCCTTCAGTTTCCAGGCTGTTCCCCACAAACAGCAGGGTTCCTGGCGGGTTAGTTCCTTCTCAGAGAGGAATTTAGTCAATTAGCCCGAAATCCTGCTCCCTTTCCATTGGATGCTTTCTTGTGGTTAGTTAGGTCAAGTCGTGGTATTTCATTAGTATAATAAAAGGGAGAAAGTCAAACTCTTAGAATGTGAAAGTCTCTCACATAATAAAAGCTGACTGGTAATTTATGGCTGTTCTACCTGAGGGTGACTTTGGGATCAATACACGCTCTAGCTGGACTTCCAGCCTCAGTCCATAGGCTCCCAGCGCATCACCGAGCTGCGCCGTCCAGCTCATCCCCAGACTGGAAATCTCCAGACCAGAAGGTCTGCTTGGGTGGTCTCACCGCCTTCTCGCCCCCTCTTCCATCTCGGATGTAACCCAGGCTCCTAGGTGGTACCTGCGTCTTTGCAGACTTTGTCCAGACGCTTCCTCATCAGTGTGAGGAAGAAGGCGTGCATTTCAGCTCCCGCCTGCTATCCAGGGCAGTAAACGTCCACAGTCTGAAAGCAGGACCAGATTTCAAGCCATGAGTTGTGGCTTTTCCAGCTTGGCTCAAGTGTCCTTGGCCTTCTGCAGTCCTCTGACCCTCCCTCACGGTCTGCATCGCCAGGAGCAAGTCTTCAGGGTCTCAGGCTCCATTTCCACCTCAGCCAGCTCTGTTGCCTTCCTTTCTGAACAGGAGCTGCTTCGGAGTTTGCCGTCGTGACCGTGGCCAGTCCTCTCCTGTCAGAGGCCTCTGAGCCGTGGGAGAGCAGCGAGCGCAAAGGGCATGCGTTACCCAGGGCTTCTGACACAGGCTCAGCCCTGCACACAAGGGTCCCTTTTCCCGAATCCATGCTTTGAACGCTTTTGTCAGTTCCTTCACGTGAAGGAGCGCGACGACCTAGGAACTGTGGTTAGACGCAAGTACCGCAACGGTGGAAAAAACCAAAGCCTGCAGATTTAGAGGAGGAGAAGTCGTTTCTGGGTTGATGAGGTGAACTGATTACACTTCACTGATGTGCTTTATAGTTGAGTTGCTTGTACATGAGGTTTATTTAAGGAGGGGTGGTAGGAAGCCCGCTTCTTCTGGGTTCTTCTAAGAACAGAGTGTTTCTCTAAATCCCTACTCCCTGCGCACCCCGTCATTGGGGCCTGGAACCAGATCGGCTGCCGGGGGCTCGGAGAAAGACCGCGAAGTGGGGAAGAATGACCACATTGGAGGGCGGGTCCCGAAGGCATGCTGTCAGGAGCTGAGCAGCAAAGTCTCCCGGATCCTCCTCGTGGGGACACTCTCTCTGGGGCCGCAGGACGCTCACGACCCTGCAGGCTGATCTCTGCGGCAGTCTCAAAACGACACCCCTGATTGGCAGTACAGGTCCCTGTGCTGTTAGGAGTGGTGGCAGCTTTCAGACGGGGCATAAACTAGTTGTTAAAGACCCTCCGGCATTATTCACCAGGGCGGGAGAATTAGTTTTAGTATCCGGGAAAAACAGCCATTTGGATAATTACATTCTGTTTCCCCGTGTCTCCTCTAACGCATTAGCGGGAGACGATGTTCCACATTCTAAGCCCAGAACCATCCCACAGAGCTGCTGTTAAACAGCTGTCACCTTCCTCCCCGTAACTGGATGCATTTCTCGGCAGGAAGAACGACTCCCCGCGTGTGCGTGCGTGTGAGCCGCATCAATCCCGGCACGCAGGAAACGGATCACCCGAGTGAGAGGCGATGCATTCCAGCGAGAAAAACACTAGACCGGTTGTCAGGAGACCGGGGTTCTGGATTGGCTCAGCCGTGACTTGCTGTGTGACCTTGGGTAAGTTACTTAATTTCTCTGGTGCCTGAGTTTCCTAAGCTGTAATGTGAGGAGGCTGGGATAGGTGATTCCTCCGGGATCTGCAGCTTGACGTCACCATGCGGTGTCTTTATGAGCAGAGCATGGGGTCTCCATGACTTGCTTTGGGTGGGAAACTCTCCAAACAGATTGGCCACATGATCCTTGGAGACTGTGGCCTGTTGACAGCCACCAACCCCCAAGAGTAAGGCTGGGAGGCACTGGGGCCGGTTCTTCTTTGTTCCTCACTGACCTAAAGCTGTGAGGACAGGTTGCCTTTGAAAAAAATTATACTTGGCTCATCCTTTCCTCACTTCATTGTTTTCATGATTCATATCAGACCTCTGGCCCACTACAGTAATGGGAAATTAGAGAAGAAAATAATGGAGTCAAGGATGAAAGGGGAAAGGGAAGGATGGATGGGGAGGAGGAGAATTGGAAAAGAGTGTGTGGGGGGGTACTCCTGGAGAGGAGTTATTGGAAGGAGAAGAAACACAGCAGAATGACAGGAGCTTACGGAAGTTCAAGAAACTCATTTCCTCTCTTCTTCCTGTCCCCTTCCCCTTCCCTGCCTCCTTTCTTTCCTTCCTTTCCCCTTTTTTCCTTCCTCCCTTCCTTCTTCCTTCCCTTCTTCCCTCCCTCCTTCCCACCCTTTCTTCCTCACTTCCTTCCTTCTTTCCTTCCAACAAACACTAAATAGCAACCAGCAATCTAACACACATATTCTACACCCGTATTCTAGGTGCTAAAGATGGGTAAGTCATGGGGCTAAACATAGTCAGACATGGTCCTTGCATGCGAGGCGTTCACAGTGCATTAGAAGGAGGTGGTGTTTGATGCGTGACGAGGTGTGGACAGACTATCATAGGAGGGTGGGTACCCAGCAAGGGGAGTAGATGAACCCTACAGGGGGGAGGGAAGGAGGTCCGGAGGCTTCAGGGAACTGGATGGGTCTCAGGAGATGAGAAGAATGTCTGGGTTCCTCCGTCATGCAGCCTCCTCTCTGCAGCTTTGTAGGACCTTCCTCTGCGCCCGCCCTGAGTTAGCCGCTCCATCTCCGTGTTTCCGAGGTGTTGTGAATCACTTCCTCCCATGTCTGTCTTACCCACTACACTGTCTTTAAGGCCTGGAAACTTAGCTTAGTTGCTTTCATATCTAGACTGCCCGGGACCTGCTCAACACAGCAAATGGGATGCAAAGACACCAACAGACAGACACACAACACAAGAAGCCCGCATCGAATGAAAGGGTTAGGCAAATGTAATTCCTCTGCTACTGGTTTTCATTTACATGGGTGACCACAAGAACAGCCTCGTCACCCAGGTTTTCCACCACATCACCACCATCTGGGGAAAGATGTTTCACTGGGTGCTCCTATCAACACCCACACCTTCCTTCCCCTTCTCTCTTCCTTTCCTTCCCTTCTGCTTCTTCTGCACCTGCCTCTTCCTCCCTCCAGGGTCTCCAGGAGAAGTGGGTTAGCCTCATTCCTCGTTCACACTGGCTATCTAGAAGGTTCTTCTCAGAGTGTGGTGTGTGCACTAACAATAAATCAGTGGCTCTTGGGAATGGCTCTCCCCTGGGAGTACAGACCCCACGCTGGCTTTCTTCTTCGTGGGGAGCCTTCATTCATTGCTGCTGGGCTATTTCTTGGAAAACAGCATATCCAGGTGACTGGAGGCATGGCCTGTTCCCCCGAGTGGTGCCTCTTTGAGCTCACGCCACTCAGCCCCAAAGAGGTTGGTCTCTTGACTTGAAAGTGTAGCTGGAAGTCACCCGGCCTTGCCTCTCGCACCCTCATGAGACCATTGCTTCCACCAGGATGTGCACTCGGGGTCCGTGAGCGCACTGGCCCACCGCCACCTCTGCATCGCAGGTGCAGGGCTACATGGGTGTCTAGATTGTACTTGGCTTGGCCCACTTACGGGTGACTCAGTCTATTTTTGTCTGAGGGAATTATGTCTTTCAATCTTCATGCATAAGCCCAGGGACCTCAGTGATGGACACATTTAAAAAATAGAAATTAGTAACTCTCCAATTCATCATTTCCACCTCAGAAAGCAGAACTCTTAGAAAGCTGGTACAATGTGAGCCAACAATTCAGACTCAGTCATCTCTTCAGAAAAGTCATTAAGAAGTGTATAGAGGAAACCAGATCGCAATCTGCGAAAAGCATCAGGAGACTAGAATACCTGAGCTGAAGGCTGGGATAACTCTGGCGAGAACTGGGACTCTCTCCCATACGGGACCTCTTCTGGCAAGACCCCCAGAGGAAAATGCTGGATCGTCTTATCTACCTAGGTCCTTGCCTTTGCTATATGAGGGACACCAGGAAGGACCTCAGCCTTAGGTAAGACCTCACTCCCCAACCGGGTGTGGTCTTGCCCCTGAGGCCCTCTTTAGGATCACTCTGTCCGAATGCCCTACAAATCCCTCATTATTCATGTGTCCATGTGTGCTTGTGAGTGTGTGTGTGTGTGTGTGTGTGTGTGTGTTGGGGGGGGTGAGGCCTCCTATTGAGGGAATGACAGGTACATGAAGAAGAAGGAGGAATAATGGATGAAGGGAAAAAGGAGGAGAGAATCTCTGCTTAGAGTAAAGAAGAAAAGAGAAGACCATGAGAGCACAGCCCAGCCCTGGCCCCTGTCCAGTCTGGCACCCCTGGCCCCAGTCTGGCATTTTGGCCTGTCCCTGGGTCCAGCGCCTCAGGCCTGTATCTGGAGTGAGGGCAGAGGCGGCTTTGCTGGGAACGGAGGCGCAGCCACAGCGATGAGATGACCAATCCCACGACCCAGTTTTCTTCCCCTTATCCAAGGAGACAGTTGAGAAGTGAGGATGCGTTCATAGACAAGCACGAAGACAAAGCTATCCAGAGTGTGGGAGAAGCAGAGGAAGAGAGGCTGAGGGTATGGCGATGTAGGGAGCGGTAGGCTGTTCACGAGATGCCAAAACAAACATTGGAGAAGGGAATTGATCAGTACGCCTTTACTTAATGATTATCACAGACGGAACCAATGCTATGACTCTGTGAACTGAGTAAATGCTTAGGCAGTACGTACAGCCACAGGTTAGGGGTGGAGAGAGAAATGGGCAGAGGGCCATGCCAGGGGGAAACGGCACTGAGTGGACAGCACAGCCCTCTAACGTGAGTGTACACACCTATCAGGGAGAGAGCCTGTGGGAGCCAGCAAGGGAGGCTCTGTGTCTGTGTGCTAACAAGACAGAAAGATGGTAAGATTAGAAGGAAAATGGAGACGATCTCTCCGTACAATTTTCTGCTTTCCATTCTAATCCACATAATGTAATCCCAGGAATTTCTCACCCAAATCCACAGGACATAGGCTACTCACAGGCTCTCCTTGACCTCTGGCGAGTGGCGTGTAGGGAGCTTTCTCCATTCCCAGCCCTCCCAGACCCAGGTGAGCCTCTCTAGAGGTTGTTCTCCAGCTGTTCCCAGCTGAGTCGGCTTGTCCACCTGCCCTGCTGTGTGTTCCTGAACCATTAACCTTCAGGCAGGCTGCCCCTGACCCAGACAGCCATCCCTGCAGCCTTGGGGAGCTGATCTGAGCCAATGTTTTCATTATATTTACATTTCACAGATGATTGAAAGGATGAGCTTATAAAAGCAAAAGAAAGTTGGGGCATTCAACCTCTCTGGGCCTTTTAAGACAACGGACTTATTACGTCCATGTGAATTTCCAGGAAGAAGCCTCTAATTAAAGCTTATTGCCTCTCAGCTGCCATTGGCCAGCGATGTGGCTCATCCTTCCTGTTCATTAGAGCAAAAAGGCATCCTAGTGAGGATGTGGCCTCACAGAGCCCATGCCCACCTTCCGGCCCACACCTCCAGTGAACTTGGGAGGGTCCCAGTGCTGCCACGATGGCCCCATCAGCCCCCTTGCATGGGATCCAGACAGGATATTACACCCCTGTTCTTGAAGGAAATGATAAGACCCTGGTCTACCAGTTGCATGAATGATTAATGAGGGATAATTAGTCAATGTTTATTAAGCATTTTATAGACACAAAATGCTGGCTAAGAGCTAAACGAAAGAGCAGAAGCAGCAAAATCCAAAAGACCTTACATCCACCCAAATGCTGCTCAGAGAACCCCAGGATGCTGGAGTGGAGGGAAGCAGGGACCACGGAGACCACTTCTCTGCAGTTTCCAAGCTGTGCATTCCGAGGCCTTCTGGGCAGCTGCCCAGCAACGGCCTCCCCGTGTTTCCTCCCCAAACAAATCACAACTAGAAAGGCAAACTAAAGCTCCACAAAAACCGTGTTTGCAGCGTTACTTGAAGACAGATAATGCCCCAAAGTTCAAAATAACCATTAGTAAGAAGAGAAGAAGCATCGTATCTCAACAGCGCAGGCTCTTGTGCTCCCAGCCTACGCCCATCAGCTAGCAGAGGGCTCCTCAGCCCTTGCTCGTGCCTCCACTCTGGAGGACTTCGCTGTTTGGTCCCCATGGCTCCGGGTGTGAGGAGTCCTGTCCAGGGGCCTGGGCAGAGAGGAACTGAAATGTCTCCCAGCTCTTCAGATAAACGTTTAGTACCTTTTCCTGTCCCCCTTCAAGCAAAACAAAACAGCACATAGGAAAACTAAACAAAACCAACTCTGAGATCAATTCTGTCCTTGGGAAAATTTAAGAAACTTTAGGCCAATGCATAGGGGACTTTAACATCTACTGTTTGGTTAGTCTGGCCCTAACCTTGTACCTCAGTTTCAGGAATGGAGCCTTTCTCTGCCTGGTTTGGTAGGTTAGGGCCCCAGTGCTGGTCTCTGGTGTCACCGTGGGACCTGTCCACCATCCACCCACCTCTGGCAATGAGAGGATCCCTGCCCCTGGGCTCCAGCTTTCCAGCAGGCTATCCCAGGCCTGACACTACCTCCTTCTCCCACCCGTGTCCCTCTGTCTCCCTGGAGTGGCGTTTCACCAACATCCCCGTTGAAGTGCCCCAAATGGCAGAGAAGGGTGAAGTCACCTCCCAGAATCTGGGGGTCACTAGGAGCAGGAGCTGTCTTAAAGCCCGCGCTGTATCTGCACTGGGGCACAGTATGTAGCCACGCTAGTTTTCATATAACGATGTCCCTCCACGCCAGTCTTCCGGTCAAAATAAAGCTCTGTTGATTCTGTGGGTTTGCACACTCCCAGAACACCACTACGTGGCCTTGAGGTGTAAGTGTCCAGGTGTGAGAATCACCAGCCCCACTTTACCCTACCCCATCGGTGGGATCCTGGCCCCTCCCAGTTTGCCCACAGCCGAGTGCCTGAAGCCAGTTCCCATGTGGACGAGGCACTGGAGGCCGCCTGAGCTCAGACCTGTGGGGCACTGAGGCAGAGCCCTCGTCCTTCCTCCAGGGACCATCCTCAGACTGCACCAAGCCCCGAGTTGAGCGATTCACTGTTAATCCAGGGTTTCTTGATGGCACGGATCAGGTGTGTGGACCATGGTGCGTTAGGAGTTGCAAGGCCAGCGGGTGAACACCGCCACGCCGTGCTCTTTGTCTCAGGGAGGCGCAGAACCAGCCCTGTCTGGTTTCCCACGAGGCGGCAGGCGCTGTGTCACACTGTCACAGCTAACCCTCACATGGACTCAGGCAGGTACCGCTGTCTTCATTTCAGACGTGACTTGTCTGGTACCGCAGGACGGAACGGGCACCCGAACAACTCAGGATGCAAACTCCGGTTTTCCTTATCTGAATCTGTTCTCTCCCCACTGCCCGTGGTGCAGCGGCCCTGGCCTTTCTTCCTGGTGCACCTTCCTGCCCGTTTCCCTCGCGGAGGCCCGTCAAAGAACGGAAGGAGCCGGACAGGAGGCAAGGTCGCATGAGCTCCGCCATCAGCCGTCTCAGAAAGGTGCAGGTGTGGGGACGTAGCGGATGGACACCAATGTCTAAACTGACATTTCTCTCATCATCTCTGGAATTAGTGTGTCGTGGTCCACCTCATAGGCACGGATTTTAAGAAATGGCTGTAAGAGGGGCCTCAGAGACCTACAGCGGAATCACGGCTTCACCAAGACCCCCATTCATCACCAGCTGGTCTCATTAATAACTGGGGTTTAATCCTCCACATTCAAAGAGACTCCCATTACCCAAAACAATAATTTCTAAAATTACCCTGCAGAGTATCAATCGCATATTGAATACTAAGAGTTACTTAAAACTAATAAATGCTTTTGGAAATTCTTTGAACACTTAATGAATTAAAAGTTATGAAATATTTATAAGCAGTAGCAACACCATTTAGTACCATTAATAAAATAAATACATTAGAGGATGAAATTCATTACTATTTTACCACTAGACATTGATGTCAATGACTGAATATTGTTCCAAATTACTTGTAAAATAGACCAATTATTTTAGTGTGATTAATCTTTTCAATTATTTCTTTTATGTACTTGTAATTTGAAAGTAATTTTCTTCTGGGAGTATAATGACCTCAGCGCACTCGATCCTTATTTATTTATATTTAAAAATCTTTGTGTCTGCCCCCATTTCCAGGCGATTTCCAACAGTCGAATATTTAAAATAGTCGCCCGAGCTATCATTATTGTTCCTAAGCACTTTGTGGGGCATTTTTAATTGGTGTTATTGGTGATTATGAACAAGCCATTCCAAAGTCAGAGAATCTGCCAAGAGCAGTTATGCGTCAGTAAGGACAGGAGAACCCGGAAGAACCGCCCCCTCGTGCTACCAGCCAAGGGCCCGGTTTGGACCCGGTGCTCGGTCTGCCTGGGGAGGCCAAGAGCAGGTCAAAGGACTCCTGGCCCTTCCCTGGCCTCCAACCACCCCCACAGGATTAAACAGTCCTGTTCATTTTCGGGGCACAATACATTTCGTGCACCCTGTCACAGAGGAAAAATGACTTTATTAGAGATAAAAGCAGAGATTGCAGGGAGTGGAGAGGAAAAGCAGCTGCCTTCACAATCGGACTCTGGGCTGTCAGAATCTCTGCAGGAGATAGGGGAACCTTTCCCTGGCCCATCGGTTCAAACGAGGCCCAGACAGCAAGTGAAACGTGGGTGTGAACCTGCAAGCATACCCTGGGTGGTTGTGCAGAATTAGTCAGCCCTGGTTCGGGACAAGGACATTCAGCGCAGTTGGGGTACACAGGAGAGAGGGGACAACGGTATTCCCTGTGTCAAGCACTGTGCTCGGGGCTCTACATACAACAGCAGTTTTAGTTTCCCAACAAACCTATAATTATGAATTATTAGCCTCATCTACTGATGAGAACATTAAAACTCAAAGATTTTAAAGAACTCCTCTAAGCTCAAAGTGATGGAGCCGGGGTTCCACACGCGTTCTGTCTTCCTCCAAAGCCCGTAATCTCTCTCCTACATGGTAACAAGAATCCCTTTACTCCGTGCTTACCACGAGAAAAGCGCTGTTCGTTTTTAATGGTGTGAATACAGAGATTAAAAAAGAAGACACAGTCTTTGATTCTAGGAACTTAGCATCTATTGAGTGAGACACATAAATAGTTCTGGAAAGAAGTAAACTGTTCTAAAATAGAAATACATGGAAATAATTCTGGCTGACACTGCTTGGAGAAGATAGCATTTGAGCTGAGATACAAAAGCAGTGGAGGACTTGGAAAGGCAGGATAAAGGCAGTGAGGAGAGCATTCTGCTCGTGCCGCAGCAAAGGCTGGGTGCGGGCAGGTGTTTGGGGAAGCGTGACGAGATCTCAGTGGCTGGATGAAACCGTCATTTTAATGCTTGTCCTCTACACAATACAGTCCGCAGATGAATTATGGGCAGGACGTTTTAGAAAGGGAGTTAAGGAGAGTGTTTTGAAAACGGGGTTCACCCTCCACCTGGGGGACACACTAAATAAGGACTCGAGGCTGTGGCTGTGATCTCTCCTTGGCGTTCACTTCCCAGCAGTAATAGATCCCGCCACTGCAGAGCTGATTCGGTCCCTTGAGGTGACCAACCCAGGAGCCACCTCGGTGCCAGTCTCAGGTTGGCAACGCTGTGGTTCTCACCACCCCCTTGGCATCAACATCACAAAGCTTTGCAGGAGTCGGAGGAGCCAACTTATTTTTGTGAATAGTATTTTCTCCTTGAGAAACTGAGCAGCACGGAGGGGGCAGCTCTGTCCTTAAGGCTCCGGGCCGGGTGAGGCCCAGAGAGGTCCGGCAGCTCAGGGCGTGACCTTGACGCACCTCCATAGCCCTCTTCTCGTTGACCCTCACGATAAAGGTCAGTTTTGGGGAACCAATGACATATTGTTATTCCTATTTAAATTAAAAAACAATGTGCCATTCTGGGGTAGGCTTTTAATGTCCCTTCCGATTTGAAGAGTTGGCTGGTCTATGGCAAATAAGAGGTGGAAAGGGGACTTAAACCCCCCAATTGCTAGTTCAGTGCTCACTCTGTGGTCTTTTTGAGAAAAGCACATTGGCACTGGTTTGGAGGGAAAAAACCTCTACAAACAGAGCAATGTCTCTGGTGCAAATTAAATGTAAGTCAGGGATGCCCTTTGGGGAGCAGTTTCTGTGCAAAGTAGAATGGAGATCTTAAAGGCACCACGCCACACTCAGAGCAAGGCATTCCCATCAGTGTCAGCATGCGTTCCGCGTAGTATTTGCTCAGGAGATGTTGAATGAACGAGTGAAGGAGGGATGGATGGATGAGTCTACTGCATCTAGGCTTTCCTGCTGGCAGCCCCAAGTCAGACAGCCACAGTAAGAGACTGTTGTACATACAGACTGAAGATTCTGCTGGGGCCTTGCGTGCTGTTGGAGCAGAAAAGGCCCAGTTCGGGCCAGGCTGCCAGGAGCCTCTGAGGTTACCCCTGATTTCACCCAGCTGTATTCTGGAGCCTACGCCAGAGGCTGATTGGTTCCACGTGGCTGGCCAAAGATTACAGTCTGTTTGTTCAGCTTCATTCATTTCCTCTTGTCCCTTCTTGGCCTGAGGAAGACATCCTCCACTGTCCATCACTGTCTCGGTGGAGCAGGTGAGAGAGGGGACAAGACTGGGACATGCTGCACATTTTTTTTTACTGGAAACATTCCTATTAGCTCCACACATAGCATCTCAAAGCCAGGACCCACCGGGACGAGAACCTGCTTTGTAAAAATGGCCTATGTTCAGAGTATAATAGCCTTGTGCTTAGTCTTAATCATTTAACTACATTTGGCTTCCACATTTTATGTAAGTAGAGAATTATAAGATCAAAAAGCTGGAGTCAATAGGAGGGTTGAGAATCAGACTGCCCAGGGGTTCTTAAACTGTACTTCACAACATGGCTGCATGGGAGGTGGGCTCTGAGCTCCCTGCCCTCACTCCCCCAGGGGCTGCTCTGCTTGTGTGGTTTTACACAACGGGCTTCTATGTAAGACTTTGGATCACGGGTTCAGCCTCTGAAAAATATCTGAAGGCCGTGGATCTAGTTCAAATGCCCTCATTTTAGGCCCAGAGAGGTTAAGATAGCTGAACATCTCCAACTCTTTTGAGACATGTGTTTTAAGGTGTTCGTGGTAGTGGGACTGTATGTCACACCTTAGGTTCCTCCTCCTTTCTGGGCTAGAACAGTGAGTGAAATAACCCCTCACGGGTCATGGGAGGATTACGACAGCCTCCCTGCTGCATACACAGCATCGCCGTAAAGCTCATGTGAGATAACACACAGATCCTTGCCTTTGCACGTGGTACGCACTCCGCTGATGTTAGCTTTTACTGCTTATTAACTGAGCACCTAGTAACTGTTACACACTGTGATAGGTGTCAGGGTTCAGAGAGGAAAGAGGCCTCTGCTCTGATGACACCCTCCTGCACGGGGAGAATAGTTTCAACATCCCTGGAAGGGCTTCTCTGGATTAACTAAAATGGTACCTCTCTGTAAGAGCTGGAGAGTTCCACAGATGTGTTTCTCTCCACGCTCTGTCTGCCTCATAGGAGGGCACCAGGTTACTCTAATAAAACAGACCAGACATCCTGTAGGCCTGTCTGCAACCCTGGTTAGCATTTCGCCAGCCCTGTTCACGCTTGTCAGAGACACAGCTTCTCTCCTGCCCTTCATGACCTAGCCAAGGCAATGACCTCAGACAAAACAGGCATCTGTCCACATCACATAGGCCTTGCGTGTGTCTCCCAAATAACTCCTTCTCTTTGAACACATGACTATAGTTTTAGGATGCTTCATGTATTTTGTTTTGTTTTTTTTGCCCACACCAACTGATGTGCACCTGATTTATTCCGCTGTGGGAGGAAGAGTTAGAAATTCTCAGGACACACTGGGATCCCTTTGTTCTCTGCCCTCTGCCTTACACATTCACACGGAGCCCTTCACACCCCCCTGGTGGCCACAAGAGTCCAAGCCGGAGAGAGTGCAGAGAACACCTGCTTCCCCCTGGACCCCATCTGCTCTTGGACCTGGAGCCTCTGAAGGAAGGTAGCTAGACCATCAGAATCTCCCTAGGTCTCTTGGCCAATCCCCTTTCCCTGGGGAACCAGGGGCAGACGTCTTTTCTCTCTCTCTAAGAAAGTGTCATGCCAGAAGAAACACGTTCTGCGTCATCAGCGGAAGGAAGAGAGGCCAGCTCTCTTGGTTTCCTAAGACTAGAGAAGCAGACAAGAGACAAGTCTTTAAAACTCTCCACTCTCCACAAATGCAATCTAAGCTACGGAGGAAGAATTCTGTAGGCGAAAGGGGGTTGCAGGGCGAGGGAGAAAAAAATGTGCCCAACTGGTTGAGATCCTTGATCAAAGGTACAAATAATTTTTGCGGGAGTAATCGTGCGGAGCCTGATATTTGGAGATTTGCAGGCTCTTATTCCCTTTTCCTGATGTCATTCAAATGAGATGAGGCCGGTTCTGGGAACAGATACCCTCTCCCCACCACATTCCTGTCCACTGGCTGCATTTCAACACGTGGCCTCTTTAGGACGGTCCACAGGCCTGACACTGCGAGGACTGATGCTGTCTAGAGGCATCGCAAACCCCAGGTTCGTGGGTGCGGAAACATCTCACAAGCTCCTGGCTGACTCCCAAACCGCGTGTGTCTGCACATTGCCTCACGTCACAGGTTAACCACCTTTTCAACACGAACCGAAGTTCAATCTATCACATTATGGTGATTTTTCTTTCCCCTACACACAAACCAGTTTTGATGAAAGAGAAAAACACAGACTTTGTACAAGTTCTTGCAAGACGAGCAATGAGTGAAGAGACACAGCAGAAGAAGGAGCTGGGTGGTCAGGGGAGCTCCCGACCGAAGGGAGTCTCTTTCACACACCAGCCGAGAGGCAGGAGATTTGAAGCCTCTGCGCCATCAGATGGCTGTGTCGTGTGCCTTCACGGCTGCTCGTGACCAGTCCAAATCGAGAAGTTAGGTCTGCGAGCGCCAGGGGCTTCCTTCCTGTCCACACTTCATTCTTGGGCCCCTAAGACCACACAGTCCTCGGGACAGGTGAGAGCCCCCTCCCCAGGGAACCTCTGGGCAGAGCAGGCAGCAGAGAGCAGTAATGAATTCAACCTCTTCCAGAGGAGTGTCTATACCCACATCCTATACCCTTTGAATGGGGGAAGTAATAAAGGACATTTATAATCATGACTAGGCCTTCCGAAGAATCGAGGAAAGATCAACCTCATATACAGGGTGGGGCAAAAGTAGGTTTACAGTTGGGAGTATGCAAAACAGAGTTTATTCTCGTATTATTATTTATTGATTATTGCATTATTTTCCATGCAAAACAACTGCAAGCTTACCTTCGCCCCACCCTGTATCTACTTACGATCCATTGCATTCTGCTTACCAAGCAGAATTGAGGCAATATCTAATAAAGAGAGACATATAAAATATGAGCTTGAAAATAGGAATAGAAGATCAAAAATCCTGTAGAGGGAGGGGAAATACACTAATCCAAAATCTGCACAAATGTAATCACTGTGAGTTCGTTCAGAGTGTCCTAGTAACAGAGGCAAAAAGAAAAAACGCACACCGTAAACTATGCTTCAGGAGAGAGATGCCCTCTCGAAATAAAGTCACACTGTGGGACTTGAGCAAAAGGAAGTCAATGACACAGTGGACCATGCTCTAATGGTTTTTAGAAAACAAGTGAAAACTTTGACATATAACCATTTCCCATGTTGTCCCTTAATAACAGTTTAAGCCAAATCATTAAAAAATACTTAGTTGTAAGTTTTGCCTCAGGAAAAACAAAGTATAATAATCATTATCAAGTTGGTGGGGTGAGGAGTGGGAAGGGATGGCGGAGTGTTGATAATTACTGAAACCGCGTTGAGAGTACATGAGGGTTCATCGCACTATTCTACTTATTTGTGTAGATCTGAAATTTTCCACAATAAAAATTTGAGGAAAATGGTGACATCATTCGGCAGCCAGAGAATTTCAGCTAATATGTTATCTAATAAAGACTATATTCTGCGTGATGAAGTTTTAAGTTAGGCAGATGTAATGTTACACTCGCTCTCTGAAAACGGATCATCTTGGCTACGAAGTGCTTGACTTTCAGAATAAGGCCCTAGGCACTGTGAACTTTCCCATGTAAGTGTGCACGTCCCCAGCTAGTCATGGTGGCAGGTTATCGACACATTTCAGACAGCAAGCTATCGCGGAGGGAAGGGGAAAGCCAGGCTCAGATACCTTCACTGCAGTTCTTCAGGGCAAAGAAGTCCACTGCAGACAAGCTTCGGTTTCCACTCGAGATATACTCCAGGGCCACTCGGAATGGGTTCTCTGGGCGCCCGATTCTCCCCTGCAGCACTGTCCAGCTGCTTACATTGAAAGCAGAGGGGGAAAAAGACAGAAAAACAGTGATGAGAAGCAGGTCTAACCTGTAGAGAGGTCTTGCTCCTGCAGTGACTTCAAGGACACATTCTCTAAGGGCACTTACCCGCAAGAGGTGGCACCCTAAGTGGCTCAGAGGACAGGCCCCTAAAGTAGCACACAGACAGTTGTTTCCTTCTTGGCCAGCTAACTCAGAGACCCAATTTCCAAACCTACTGTGGCCACTGGAGGGGCCTTTTTTTTTTTTTTTTATCCTCACCCGAGGACTTTTTCTCCATTTTTGTTCAGATAGAGTGGGAGGGAGAGAGAGAGAGAGATAACGACGTGAAAGGGACACATCGAGTGGCTGCCTCCCGCACGACCCCAACCAGGGCCAGGGACGAATTGCAACCGAGGTACGTGCCCTTGGCCAGAATCGAACCCACGACTCATTGGTCTGTGGGCTGACCCTCTAACCGCTGAACCAAGCAGGACAGGGTGCCACTGGAGGGTTTTTGCTCTTTTGTCATATCTCTTTAGGCAGTTACAGACCTGTGGGCTGTTTCAGTAGCTAGTCTTACAGGGAAAATTGTGTATCTACTTGAGAAAACCTGGCAGCAGAGTGAAGGAAGAGTCTTTAAAACACTTATCTGCCTATTCATAATTATCTCTGGAAAGAATGCTTGGTTTTCAGAATTTTATCTGATCCCAAAGTCTCAGAATCCTCGGTTTGCTACATAGTTACTTAAGGGAAGCTTGCAAGGGCTATTTATTTACTGCAGGAAAATTAAAGTGCACCGAAGCATGCATTTTGGGGTAAAAGGTACCTAAGATTGACGTGGACTCTGCAAAAAGGTGCAAACAGAAAAAGACAGAAGCAGGTCAAATGTCGAGCTTTGTATCCATCTGTAATCAAGGATACTGTCACTGGGGATAACAGAGAATAAGCTAAATGAACATTTTTACACCTCACTCAGGCTATTAACCTCTTGGAATAGCCTCCTGTCACTGATTGGAACATCAAATTTGCTTTCCAACATGGATTCAGGTTTTTAAAGACATATATAGTTATTTTGACAATTTTGTGTAGAGAATGGAAATTATATGGACTACTTCATATTTTCTCTCCTTTTAAACGAAAAGAATTTTTTTGAGGCGTAATTGATGTACAATAGTTTGCATGTACTAAAAGCACACCATTTGATGACTTACATTGATGAGTTTTGATACACGGATGCAATAATCCCCCCTTATCCATGGTTTTGTTTTCTGCAGTTTCAGTTAGCAATATTAAATGGAAAATCCCAGAAATGACAATTCATAAGTTTTAAATCGCGCATTGTTCTGGGTAGCTTGATGAAATCTCACACTGTCCTGCTCTGTCCACTCAGGACGTGGATCATCCCTTTTGAAGTGTCTCCATGCCGTATACACTACCCACCAGGCAGTCACCTAGCAGCCCCCTCGGTTATCAGATCGACTGTCATTATATCAGCGTGCTTGTGTTCAAGTCATCCTTATCTTACTTAATAATGGCCCCAAAGCCATTCATGTAACTTTTATTATAGTATATTGTCATAATGGTTCTACTTTACCACAAGTGATTGTTGTTAATCTATTACTGTGCCTAATTTATAAATTAAAGTGTCACAGGTATGTATATATGGAGAAAACAGAGTACATATAAATTTCAGTACTACCTGCAATTTCAGACACTCATTGGGAACACACACTGAGCAGGTAATGGGGAGACTGTACCTGCACGAACTATTCACGATGTTTCATGGTGTCTGACCACTAGGTTGGGCTGGGGTGTAGCAGGGCGAGTGCTAAGTCATTTAGGGAAAGACTAGCTTTCTGTTTTAAATAAAATTTAAAGCATCCTCCCCCACAAGTATTAAGTGATGCTTATTATGAAAAATGTTAGAAGTCTAACAATTCAGGATAGTTGATAAAGAAAAGCCACCTAGAAGTTCATTATTCAGAGATAACCACTGTCAACACCTCCGCGAACAGCCATTCAGCTATAATTTTGCATAAATGAGACCATACTGCACACATGCTCTCTGTGGCTGCACTCTGCCACTCAACGGCACGTCTCGGCATGTTTTATTGTTATGAGACAATAAATAGAGGTTGCAGGACCAGGGCAATGATTGCATTTCTAATGGTTTGAGCATTGCGCCTCACTTTTCCTCTTTATGTTCATGCTGAAGCTAACCCTGTGTACTTACATAGGTACTGAATGAGTTCTTAGAGCCTGAAGCAAAATGCATGGACATCTAACACTCGGAGGCATATTGCCAGTCCTCCAACCGTCAGTCAGAGGGCCCATCTCCCCATTTGGTTGCAACACGGGCACCCATCAGGCCTTCCCATCTTTGCTAACTTCCCGTGATGAAGGTGCTGTCTATGGCGATCAGTGGTTTCCAGCGGGCGTTCCTGGATTCCTGGATGGCAGCTTCCAGTCTCCGGTCCCTGCCATGCTACTGGGCATTCACTGGCGTCTGCTAGTGAAGAGGGCAGTTCTGTTCCCTTTCTATACTCTTCTGTAGCTAATTCAGATCGCTGGAGCCGGTGCCTCGGCCATTTAATAAAAGTGTATTAAGTTTCCCCATAATACAGGCCGTAGAGTGGATTATTGCTGTTGTAAAGTTTGTTCTTTGTGACTGTACCCAGCAGGTTTCCATCCAGAATAAAACCAATGTAATTGAATAAGGACAAGGAGGCCTTCTGGTTTAAATGTGGGGCTGTCAGGGAAAGAAACATTCGAAAGGAAAACGTAAACGAGGGGTTCTTATGGAAAAAATAAAAACCTAAAGAAATTAGAATTTTCTTGTTCTTCTGAAAAATAAAGGACCTATTTTTGGAGGAAAGATGATGGTGAAAAGCATGACTATTCATGTTCCGCCAACATCGTAGCTCCCTGCCCGGAGGAAGGATGGATTTTAATACAGGTACACAGTGGCCCTTGACAATGATTTCCATTTCTATATTGGCACTAGCCCTCCGGATAAATGTGTCAAGAATTTTAGGAATTAGTTTCTGAGTTACTGATGCAATAACTTTTGTCTGAAATTCTCTGGCCTCCCATCGTTTACTGCTGCAACTTTAATAACTTTCAGAGCAGTTGCCAAACATGTATTTTATAACCAGGGAAGCTGGGACCAGAGAAGGGCAAGCTTATATACCTAGGGTCAGATTTGCTTAAGAGAGAGCCAAAGACCCCCATGAGAGACAAACCCAAGCTCCCTCTCCTGTCTGCCTCCATTGTCTTTATTTATATCCCATTGGTCACGAAACTCGCTCATTAGGGTCTTATTTTCCTCTTTAGCCGGTGGCAGTTCTACTAGCGCTCATAAAGGGGAAGGTTATGTTCTGACCTAGAGTCTCCTAGAAACAGCATGCGGCCATAGCCACGTGCTGGGGATTCGAGAACATCTTAGCAACGATGCTTCAATCAATCAATCTGACAGTGCGGGGAGTCCACATGGACGCCGGGAAGCCAGAAACACTGTCTGGGCAGCCTGTAACCATCCATTATCTTCCAGTGTCTTTCCGAAGCTTTCCACTTGCAGTCCTGGCTCTGTCTCTCACTTGTCTGATGACTTTGAAAAAGGCACTTTACTCTGAATGCCTGAAATTTGGGATGTTTTCTGGTCAATTGTATTCTTAGCCAGAGAAAGTGTCTTCAACTTTGTGTGAATTTGTTGAGGAAAAAAACTGACCACACATTTTTGCTGAGTGGCTTCATCATAATGAATACATCAGAGCCCATCAAAAGGCAGGAGAGTTGGTCTGTGAACATCAAGGTCCATTTCTGACCCGGGGGCTGGGAGTAGTATGTACGAAGGCCACGCAACTGGGAGTGTGTGGCAGATTCTGGTCCCGGATTTGCATGGGCTAGAGTAAGGCCCTGCACCTTACTCTACTTTAGTTTCTTCATTAGCAAAATGTGGGCATTGAATTTAAAGTTCTCCAAGGTCCCTCGTTGATCTGACACCTGTCATTTCTCTCACAGATTGCAGGAGTCCTAGCGACAAAACACTTGATGAAAGAAAGCCCTGGAAGCTGCAATGGACAAGCAATCTTCTACAGAAGGTGGAAGAAGAGTTATTAGTCCAAAAAAAATTACAGATTTATTTCTGCAAAGAGACTCACTTCCACCCCCTCGCAGAAATGGAGAGACTTGCCCGAGGTCACACAATTGGTTACCTGCAGAACTAAGATTAAAAGCAAGTATATTGTTGTTCCCAGACTGCCAGAACAAGGGACAGTGCCAACTATGGATCAGTCTACGGATCAGTTGTTTTTCCTAATCACAGAGATAGAAAAGGGTATGTCTACTCAGCACTGCTAGAGGGGTCACCAGTCTGGGTTGTGAGGATCAATAGGTCAGCCAGACAGTGAAATACAGTGTCCGAAAATGCATCCACAAAACAAAAAGATCATAAGACATTCTGGCGTGGAGACAAAAAGAACCTCTAAGGCTCCCACCGTTCCATACCAGGTTAGTCTCTCCATGCTTAAAGGAAATCGTCTGGCACGGCTGATGCGAGGCAAGCTGCTGATTGAAGGCTTGGCAGTCATCTTAAGAGGACAAAGACACCAAGTATTTTAAGCCCAGAATGAAGGGGCACTTTTGACAGCATGAGAGGGCCAGAGATGGCAGTTGACAAGATAGAGGAAAGTGTATTATTTTGTGGCTGTGTGACATTCCAATAAGCATAATGTGGATGCAGGGCTAGCTCACAAAAGTGAGCCCTCAAACCCTCCCTGCTATGCAGTGGAATGCCTTTCTGAGATGGCTGTAGCTGTTGTAATACCACGAGGCCTAGATTCAGTTCTCAGCTCCACCGTTTGCTAGCTAAGCGACCTGAGGCAAATGGTTTAACTTCTCTGATCTTGGTTTCCTTACTTTTAAGGTGGAAGCCATGAGAACTAGCTTGCTGTATTGTCGTGAGGATTTGTGGGAAGAATGTATGCTAAGGAACACCTTTACTGGGGGCTCAGTAAGTGGGAGCTATTCTTACAGAAGACCACAACTTTCTTCCTGGCATGGCCTGGGTCCATGAAAATATCTGCATCTCAGCTCATCTGTGAGATTCAAGGGGGGAAGGAATGCAGGTAAAAGAAAGCGAGGAAGACATTAGTAATTTATGAATAGCAGCCTCCTTACTTGTTTAAACCAAAAAAATTCTTAGCTGAGTGAATCTTCATATGTTAAGTACAACCCCAAGAAATTATGTTGAAACATCCTTACTACAAAACATAGGATTGGACGGTAACAGCAGAACACTCTTCCGACCAGAACCTCCAAAGGACCCCATCTCACTTACAGTGAAAGCTCCCTGTTTACCTTTGCATCTTTCTGTTGCACGTGAAAAGAAGCCTTGTGTCCAGATCTCAGATTTTGTTGAATTCCATTTATCAGGTATTTATTGGTGCATTGTTACACACTAGATAAAGTACCAAATGCTCTGAGGACCTAAAGGTTTAGGATTTAACTTTGCATTCCAGGATCTCAGAGACTGGTGAGAAAGAATAAAGGTACTCACCATTTATGGTTAACGGCAGAATTGAAGAGCTGAGTAAGTGGCTTAGGTACTATATACAGGAGGGCAAAATGGTGTCTGAAACTGGGTGATGAGGAGAGGTGTACCTTGAAGATGGGTTATGAAGAGTAGGCAAGAACTGGGAAAAGGGCAATCCAGAAAGACAGGAAGGCATGAGCACGTCAGCAGAGGCCATTATTTGTGTGTTCGGAGAACCAGCAGTCCAGTCTGGCACGAGTCGGTGTTTTCCACTGGCCTCTGTAGGAAGGAGGTCCCTGTGTCTTACCTACCCACCTCCAACCTCGTTAATACCAGGATTGGTGGGTCATTCATCATCGCGTCTCCAGTGCCTAATATCATAGATGCTCAGTAAGTACGTGTTGAATGAGAGAGTAAATGCATAAGCAGATTTCTGTTAAATCAGATACGATTCGGACATTATTGCCCAAAGTGTATATTGCAGGGAAGCTGAGTTAATCTGAAAGTCCCTGTGAATTCATTATCATTAGCCGACAATGATCACTTCCTGTTCGGAGGAACCGAAGGACTTGGGAAATTTGGAGGTTAGAAGGGAAGCTCGAGAGTTGGTTCATCACATAGATCTTGGTTCCCCATTCATCCACAAGCCCCACCCCCTTTTTTAAAGAAGCAGGGCCATAGGAAGTAGCCATTAACTTAGCTCCTGTTCATCGACCCAGAACCCCACGAAGGAATCAGGGAATCAGTAACTGAGACATGGAGGGAACCTGCGTGCTCAACTAACCTCGTTCTCCGCCAGGCAGGTCTGCTTTGAACCGAGTCAGTGTGAACATTAACAACAGCAACAGTAACAGTGATAGTGGTGATAATAATATGATCAACCACAGTTCACACTTATTGAAGGCTACTGCATGCTCTGCTTCTAGCTGAGTTTTCAACCCAGGTTAGTGGGCTCCACAGCCTTTATGAACACTATCTTACACTGCCCTTTCAAGCTTCCTGAGGTTAGAAACCTCATCTCCTAGAGGCCCCGGTGAACATGGTTGGGGCCCTGAAAGGAAAAGGTGTGGCCATTCCCATGCTCTGCAGCAGTCCCCACAGCTAAGCATTCAGGCGGTGACTAAGGCCCTGGCCAGGACAGCCGAACTCATGGCTTAAGTGGAGGATGCGGGAACCACCTAAATCAGACAACCGGCCATCACATGGGCGTGGTCACGATTATCATCGTTGCCGGTGCAACACTGTTCAAGCTTGGGCCACACAGCTGACATTCTGCCACATGTCTCTTTGCTAAGACTCTCTCTTGACAAGTGTCTGGATGTGAAGGTGAAGGTGTGAACACTGGCCTGTGGGAGCTCACCTAGATCAATACAGACACACACACACACACAAAGGCCACTGCGCTTCTCTCCCCAATCTTATCTTAAAGAAAAAACCCACACATAACTTTCAAGTTTTTCTTAAAATATACCTTGTAGTAATTCTGCAGCAAATATAAACCATTCAGCACTATTTTTTATTGTTTCCATTAAATCAGCCTGCGTTTAAAGCATTTTTATGGGAGGTAGCAGGGAAAAAAGAAAGCCAGATCAATGTAAATTTTCGTGTGGAGTTCTTTGTTGCTAGTTAATTTTCTGTAGTAATAATACTTGGTGAGTGGAACAGGGTCTTTTATCCAAGTAGCCTTGACTTTGTTATTCCCTTGCCCTTCACCATTTCCCAGAAGCTGGATAAATAGGCCCTGGAGACGGTCAGATCTGGAGAGGAACGAGGTTATAGGTTGATTCAGGGCCTGGCTCCCAGCGGCTCACGATGAGAAAGAGCTGCCTGAGGCCGAGGGTGGCCGATGGCTCTGCTGGAGGGGAGCCGGGCTGGCTGGGGCCACGGGTGGGCTCTGGTGACACCTCTTAGCACTGGCATCGGGGGAGCAGTTTGCTTTTCATCAGAGATGCTCTGTGGGTGGCAGAGATCTGGAAAGTGGCCTGGCTTCTCAGGGTGGGGCTCAGAAGGTGCTCCCAAAGTATGTTTTCCTTCTCATGCTTTTGAGCTAAGAAAAAATGGTCTTCTGTTCATTGCCCTGGCCCCTCTCTCTAACTTCTAATCCTTCCTCCTTCTCCCCCTCCCTCCCTCCCTCCCTCCCTCCCTCCCTCCTTCCTTCCTTCCTTCCTTCCTTCCTTCCTTCCTTCCTTCCTTCCTTCCTTCCTTCCTTCCTTCCTTCCTTCCTCATATATTGATTAAGAGCTTAAACTTTTGGAGGCAGACTTCCTGCTTTATCATCTCAATGCTGCCTCGTATTGGCTGTGACCTCTGGCCAGTACCTAGCCTGACCTCTGTGCCTGAGTTCTGTCATTAAGAAGCAGGACGATGACAAGCTTCGAGGGAGCTGTGGAGATTACACGGTTAAGGCAGAGCACGTAGCTGCCAATAAGGAGCATTAGCGGATGCCGTTGTTATGATGTCAGTGTTGCTTTTTCCTCCTGAGCTAGCGTGACAGATGACCTTACAGGAAGGTGAGGTAGGAACATACGATGGCATGTCGGGGAGCGGGAAGACTCTCCTGTCGCAGAGCACCAAGACTTTTGGGACTCCTTTCATTCCCCCATGTGGACATAACGAGACAAACGTACAGATGCAGAGATCCCAGGGGACACCGTGCCAGGCTCATGAAACACAGTTCATTTGTTTGTGTATATGTTTATGTATGTTCCGCCACATTCTAGAAAGGATGCAAGGCAGCTATTTTACTTTATCTCTAATTTTTACAGCAAATGCATGAGACAGGTATTATCATCCCCATTCTATAAACGAGAAAATTGAGGCTTAGAGAGTTTCTATAACTTGCCCATGTAGTAAACGGTAAGAGGTAATATGAACCCAAGACTACTTATCTTCAAAACTCTTGCACTTTCTACTATATTGCACATAGGTTTAAACTTGTTAAATGTAAATGCTTCATTTTTAAGAAGAGCATTTTAGTGGGTCTGCAAAGGGTGTATCCAAGAAACATTTGGCTTCTTCCCAGTGCTGCCCAGGTTCTCCTATTCCTTCTCCACTCACGTTCCACATCATCACAGTGGCTGGAAGACACAGACTGTGGGAGGCAGCATCTTCCCGGGTCCCTGATGGAGAGCTTTTCCTTCATTCTGCACATCAGGCCAGGAAGAGGAGATTGCGTCCCCCTCCCCAGACCTAGCCCCTAAATCACTGGGGGCGGGGAGGAGGAGACTCATCATAGCCACAGTTGTAAGCAAAAATCATCGTAGAAGTATTCTCAACTGGCCTCCGTGTGACCGATCTGCTTGCTGGATTAGCACACTCTCTACCTCTTACATTCAAGGAAACACCCCGTGCCCTCTGAATGTTCAAGGTTAACTGAATGCTCAAGGTTACCCCCGGCGCTCCTACACCTTCCGCTCCCCTCGCTTGAGTTATACGCCTCCTGAGGGTCAGGCGTGCTCGTTCCCGAGCCTCTTCATACCAGGCTACTCATCAAATTGCTGCAACACGAGCAAGAAAAATGTGAATTATTTTGTAAAGACATGCAGCGAAGTCACTAAATATAATTATTGTTTAATTAGGCATGAATAGGGCAACAGGAAAGGTAGGGAAAAAAACCTCCAAAATCCAGAAAGCCTCCTAAGTCTTCTAAAATTGCTTCTGTTTTAGAGATCCTAACACTGAAGATCGTGGGTGTGGTGCGGTGGTGTCATGGATGTGATTTACGCAGAGGGGGGTGCAGAACTCCAGTCAGCACACCCCCACTCCAAGCAGGGGGCTGGGCCCACATCAAAAGATTGAGGAATCTGCACCCATTTAGAAGTTGGGAGTTTAAATAAAATGTTTAAGGACGGAAGTTGATTCCCAAGCAACTATTGCTCCCAAGCTCCTTGGCTCAGTGGGCTTCTTCTTTGTTCTAGTTTGCATAAAGAAATACATAGAGGATTCACTCGTGTTTTTTTCTTGTTTTTAAAGGAAGAACACTGATTATGCTGGCCAAACGTCAACAAAGAGAAAACTTCTTCAAGTCAAGAGTAGCGATCCTGCAAATCCTGAAGTGTCCCTGAGTTTGGGATTAGGTCCCATGCAAGCCACCCCTTCCTGCAGTAGCTGCCGAGCATCCCTCATCGGGGGGCCTTGGGGAGGGACCCAGCTGGATTCTGCACAGGGGAAGTGAGAGGAGAGAGAGTTTGGTTGGTGCTGGCGTTCCAGAAATCATTTAAAGTTCCAGGAGTGAGCCCGAGTGTTCCCCGGAGCCCCCCACTCCACAGATTCGTCAATCTCCCTGGCAGGGTGGGTGGCGAGGTTTCTCAAGAGTCCCGGGTGACCGTTTTGCCCTTCTAACTCTTTCTGTGGGAGGTTCACCCACCAGTAGTCAGGGCGGATCTGGAATTTGGTTTCTTAACTCTTTTCCTTCCAATAACTTTTTAGCACCATCTGTTCTTTTCAAATACAATCTTTTCTTACAAGCCAACTCAGTGCAGGCAGTTCTTTTGTTTTTTAAAAAAAGCATCCTCCCCGGGGAGAAGGAGAAAGACAACATTGAAACTGAAACGTGGCTGCTTCTGTAGGCTCCCTCTCCGTCAGCCCAGTCTGCCTCCAGCTGGAGTCCTGAATCCCGAGTGCGGCTGAACTGGTGGCTTTTATCCTGCACCCCTGCCTCAGAGCTCAGTGCCCAGGATTCCCCAGGCCTTGGAGTCCTCCCTGCTCATGCTCAAATGATAACCAGTCGCCCATCCTACTCCCTAAAGAGCCAACCTAAATGCCATTTAATGCATTAATGTATTGATTGGTTCAGTACGCAAGCCTCTGGACCAAGCAAAATGCTGACGTCCAGCTCAGAGGTTCCATTTCAGTCGTAAATCTCTGGCCAAGTTAAGCAACTGTGCTGAAACTTTATATGGTAGGGTAGACCTAGCCATAAACGGCAGCCCTCCCTGTAAGCAAATTCCGGGCTGGTCAGCTGAGCTGGAAAAGGCTGAAGGGGCCTGGTGAGGAGGGTGAGGACAGCCCACAGACTTCTACCCGTCAGAGACGACCCCCATTCCACACGCTGCTCCTGCCTCTTGGCTGGGGTGGCTGGCCAGGGAGGAGGAGGAAACCGACGGATCATGTCCTGAGCCCCTTGGTGCAGAGGGGCTCACTGGCCCTGCTGGAGACCCACTGTATGTGGCAGACAGTGTGGACGATGACCTCGTTGTGAGGCTGAAAGTTGTATGACTGGCATGAATCTTGGAAACTACCATGTCTAATCCTCCGTGGCAGAGAAGAACTGAGGCCTGGAGATATACCCACCTGATATACCCACCCAATGTTGAATTATGTTCCCCCCAAAAGATATGTTGAGGTTTTAACCTCCAGTGCATCAGAATGTGACCTTATTTGGAAATAAGGTCTTTGTAAAGGTAATGGAGTTAAAAGGAGATCATTAGAGTGAGCCCTAATCCGATATGACTATGCCTGTATAAGAGGAAAATTGGACAGAGAGACAGATATACACACAGGGAGAACGCCACGTGAAGGGGCAGGTGGAGATTTGGGGTGATGCGCGTACAAGTCAAGGAATCCCAAAGATTGCCAACAAGCCACCTGAAGCTGGGAGAGGGGCGTGAAACACATCCGTCCTCGCAGCCGCAGAAGGAACCAGCCCCGCCAACACCTTGAGCTGGGAACGGTGAGAGAACAGTTCTGCTGTGTAAGCCCCCCACTTCGTTACGGCAGCCTTAGCAAACTAATACAGGTGGCTAGTTCAAAACCATCCCCACTAAGCGGAGAAACAAACTTGAAACTATTTTTACTTACAATTGATGAATAGCATCATCTTTCTGTGTGTCGACCAGCTCATGACAGGCAGCCCACAGGCTGCTGAGAATGGAACTCATTTCTCACAAAGGAACCTCATTTTCCTTGGGGCCAGAAAGAGCACAGGGCATATTTCTACACATTCATCTCTGCCTCCCAGATGAATAACACCACCCTCGCCTTTGGGGGGCCCCACTGCAGAATGATACTAGGGAGCGCTTGCTAAGCCCAGGAATCCGGGGACCCGTTGGATTGCCCAGGTAATGCTGGTATCTGCATCCACACTTGAGGGAACGAATGGCATCTGGACTTCAGGATTCTCGCAGGTCAGCCGTGGGCGAGCTTCTTGGCTCCGAGCAGACGGAACGGCTTGAGAGCCCCGCGCTTGTGCCAACGATGTGTACACCTGGGACTCCATTTCTGGGCTAGAACCGCCACTACCAATTTTCATATGACATCAGAGGGTCAGTTCGAAATAGGGACCTGGAATTTTTAAGGGATGCTGGGCCTGTGTTAGAAGCAGAGGCACATGGGGGAGGCAGGAAGATCTGGGCTGGGGGTGGAGGGCAGGGACCCCCATGCATGAGACCGGCCTTCATCCCCTCTCCTGATTCCTCTTGGACTTTGAATATTTACGGTAAGAAAACCCTGACGCCCAGAATTCTTTGACGCGTCCCTGACCCCATGTACCGGAAGCTGTGATTTTCTGGAAAAGAAAGGCTGGTTCAGTCCTTCAGTAATACACAGGGAGGGGCAAAAGTAGGTTTACAGTCATTCGCATAGAAAATAATACAAAAATTCATACATAGTAACACAAGAAGAAAGTTTTACGTACGCACAACTGTTCATCTACTTTTGCCCACCCTGTATTTAATTAATCAGTAAGGGCTTGAGGGACAGTCACTTACAAGACAGGAATAGCTCATCTTCCTTTACCTGCCTCCAAAGAGATGGATGCAAAATGCTTTCGAAAGGGCTACCCGCTACCCACTGGATCGTAAATGTCACCGTAGCCCCTGGAAAGCCTGTAGTAGAGTTCTGGTAAAACCAAACCAAGCAGAAACTCCGAAGAGTAAATAAAAACTCCCTCCTGGGGACGAGGTAGTGAAACACTCTCCGTTACTGAGAGATCGTGGAGCTGGACTGTCCAGCCGTGTGGCATGTTCCTCATGAGCCAAGAGGGAGAGCGGAAGTTTTCTCCTGCTCAGTCTAGGGCATCCTCAAAGGACAGAGGGCTTTAGGAACGCACTGTGACAAAGGCCAGAAAGAGCCTCCAGGCTCGTACGGGCTCTGTGGGTGACTCCAGAGCTCTGCCAGCAGCTGGGAGCAGGTTCAGAGACGCATTCATGAGAGTTCACGCCTTTGACTTCAGGGGCCAGTGGTCTCCGCCCCCTGCAGGAAGTGGTCACACACTCTGGGTCCCCGTGCTTCCAGGATGGGTCCTGGAAGACGTGGAAAGGGATCTGTGGGAACGGCCGGTGTTGTCATCAAGCAGTGATGGTTATAACTGGAACCTTGCTTCTGAATTATTATAGTTATTTATAATTATTATAATGCCTACCACTCCCAGGACGCGAATGCTGAGCCAGACACGGTGAGGGAACTCTTCAGAGCTGTCTCAGTTAGCCCTCTTAGAAGCTGTACGGTGGACTCGTGGCTGCTGTGCAGACGAGAAAAGTGAGGTTCCAGCAGTTCCCGACGCGGTAAGTAGCAGAGCTGAGATGCAAAGGCAGGCCTGTCGTCGCCACGTCCACAGCTGTCTCTATGCCCCGTTCCCGCAGAAGCAGGGTGCAGCTGGGCGGCTGAGACAGGGAGGACGGCGTCGGACACTCGGAGACCCCATATCTCAGAGCCGAGAGGTACCCCAGACACGGCTGAGACACAGTAGTGTCCCGAGGGCCCCCTATGTGCAGAGCACAGTACTTACCACCTGCAGCAGGAGATTAAACCTGAGACGGGCTCAGGGCAAAGATGGACCCTCCGCCCAGCATGCTCAGGTTCACAGGGCGCATGCTCGCGCGACAGCCATGGGACCTCTGCCTCACACACTGGCTCCCGTCTGAGGGGGCTCTGTGTTTCCATGCACACCGTCTCATAGCCACCCTGGGTGATGAGCACACAGGTGCTCTCATGCCCTTTATCACCCAGCCAGGGGTGTGGAACGCAGGGTTGTGGGACTTGCTCAGGGGACCCGCTAGGAAGGGCTCGAGCGCGGTCCTGTGATTCTGAGGCTGGGGCCCCATCCGTCGCTTGAAGACTCCCGAGAACAGGAGGGGCCTCAGCGGGTCTGGACTGGCTGCCATGTCACCTGCCTGGTGTTGGGACACGTGGAGCCTGACCAGTGATATTCTCCTGTTTCTAGAACCATCCCTTGGCAGGGGCAGGTATGTGTCG
This sequence comes from Tadarida brasiliensis, assembly GCA_030848825.1. Taxonomy (NCBI): domain Eukaryota; kingdom Metazoa; phylum Chordata; class Mammalia; order Chiroptera; family Molossidae; genus Tadarida; species Tadarida brasiliensis. The sequence goes on along the minus strand of CM061270.1, from coordinate 60,697,399 downwards.
GGGGCCTGGGACAAATCCGCACTGGAGTCTCCTCCTGCCCTGGCATTTATATATGGGTGAAAGTAAACATCAGCTCTTATGGGCCAGAGATGGCACATGCCTGTCCCCATTCTACAGATGAGAAAACAGGCCTGGAAAGCAGAAGGAAGTGGAACCCAGTTGTGTAGCCAGGAAGAGGGCACAGACACTTGACTCCTATATGTCTGTGGGGTGTGCCTGGGGGTAGGGCAGGGGCTGGAGCCCTGTGTTGAATTAAATCGTGTCACTGAACCCTTCAGTATCAACTACATCATCGAATTTAAAAGATTTTAGTACTTATTTCCCTCTATTATAAAAATATTTTGAGCATGCACATGTAGTCCTGTTAACCTGATACTAAGTAGCAGTAAAGTTTAATACCTTACTTTTAAATTAGTGACATAATAAGGAGCTATGTTAAGCATTTTGTATGCTTCTGGGTGATGGCTCTCTGGGGGTGCACTGGCGTAGTCTGTGGCCGGGTTAGAAGAACAGAGATCACTTGAGTGATGAACACTCTTCTTGCCCTGGTGCGGCCCATCAGTCACCTCTCAGGCCCTGCCAGCCAGTGCGGGCAACCCCTCACGAGCCTGTGAAGGGCACCTGGGGCACCTCCTTGCCAAGGTCGGGGAGTCTTGCTCCCTCGTGGCCACCTTTAGCCAAGGACAGGACTTGGAACATCAGTGCATGAGACCCCCTAGTCCTGTTTTTCTTCTTTTTCTCCCCAGGATTCCCCCTTCCCCAGCCTGAGCTTGGTCCCCCACCCAGCAGATGATTTTGGTGCATAATTAAACTTTCTTTCGGCAGTTGGTGATTCTGGATACATGCTTATGCATCGTGCCCATACAGATGGCTGCCACCAGATATACAGGACTAAGTGACATCTCCGAGGTGGCTCCTTCAGCGGCTGCCCCCCCCCCCCCAGCACCCTGCCTGGGCCCCTCCCGACGCTGCTCCGGTGGGTCTTTGGGAGCCTGCGGTCATTGCAGCTCTTCTCTCCTCCCATCACACAGCTGCCCTTTGCAGGCTGTTGCTGCTCTGCGGTCCTCTGTCCTTGGTGGTGGCAGGATGTCCAATGCTGCACAACACCCAGACAGCTTTCACTTTCCCAGAAGCATCACCAGGCCCTCGAGGGCTCAGCTGCAGGAACTCTCCCGTCTCTGCGCCTCCCGCCCGACTCTCAGCATCGTCCTCCTGGAAGCGATTTCCCGTGGAGGGATTTCCACTGTGCACCTGCGCCTTCTCAGACCGTACAGCTTCCACAGCCAGCAGGGGTGGGTGTCCATCCCAATGCACCACGCTCTTGCTTCCTACTGGGGAGTGGAAGGGCAAGGGTGGATGGAGGCACCGTCCTTAAATTCACAGCCCCTGGGAGGGAAGATCCCTTTCCCTAGAACCCCAGGCTCCTCGGTGGGACTGCTCCTCACACCTGGTATCTTCAAACTAGACCCGCGGCTAAAGCCTCCGGAGCGGGACTCCAAAGGAGGTGAAACATTCAGATGGGCCAGATCCCGGGGGACCCTGCGTGGACATAATTGAAGTCTTTTAACAGAGGTGTCTAAGGGAGCGATTAAAAGGGAATTGCAATTATGGAGCCCAGAGGTAAAATTTCAAAACTGGCCCATAAATCCTGGTCTGACATGAAATTTAAAACTCCCCAAAGGTCTGCAATGCCATATTAAAAGGGTTTTAACACTAAGAGGTAGAAATAATGAATGACAATCAGGGTATTGTTCCTGGGAGGGGCAGCTCTGAAGGACAGCAGGCGGGAACCGGGGGTTCTCGTTGGGTTGGGTTTTATGTCCCTCACTTCACCAGAGATGAGTGAAGGAGGGGAAGGCAGGCTTGGCAGAGGGGTGGTGAGCGAGAACCTGGCAGAGCCATCCCCTGGCGAACTCTGCGGAAGGTCAGAGGTGCAAGAGGCTTTGCGTGCTGTGCAGCTGCTCTGGGCCGCCCGCCTGGGAGCCTGGCCAGGCGTGGGTGGGCTGGGAGCTGCCTGGAGAGGCAGCAGGGCGCCGAGGAAGAGCACTGGATGGAGAGTCCGGAGAGCCTGGCTCATGACCCGGCCTCTTCGTTGGCTGGGGAGCTCTAGGCAAGTCATTCCCCCTCTCTGCACATGGTTCCTCTATTTTAACAGTCCCCTCCCAGATGGTTAGAAGAATTAAATGGCAGAATGAACAGGAGAGTGCTTTGAAAATATATGTTGTGATAAGTTTCTCTTGTTTTGGTTCCTGGTGCTCGCCTTGATGTGGCCATTCGCCTCCTGAGTTATTTTAAGTTGATTCCCTGAAAATGTGTTGATAAAAATACAGCTCAATGATTCCTGCAGCTCCTTCCAGCTCCTGGGTGATGGTGCCTTGGGCTGTTTTGGCCAATGCAGAAATGCTAGGGTCAACCATCCCTGGGAGTTGGGCTCTGTATATTCTTCTCAGGTCGTGGCAACACAGCATGGCTTTGTGTGAACGTGGGATCCATTGGAGTCCCTCCCTCTGCCTACCCTTCTCCCCGTTCCCCAGAAGCCCTTTCTCACAAACTGTTTCCAAACCAAAACTTCCAGACCTTAGAGACTGTGGGGCAAAGCCGCTGATGACTTTGAACCTGAATGTAGGCCCATGACATTTCTTGCAGCAAATTTTACCTGGTTTGGCTTCTGGAATTTAGAACCCGTCATCTGTGGTGTTAGCTCTCCCACCGAACTTGGAATCAACAGACCAGGCCTCCTAGGAGATGCCAGCACGAACACACAGCCTTTAGCATGATGGCTGGAACGTAGTAGGTCTGAAACATGTTAGGCTGTCTCTTTGCCACCATTGGATTAGGACACGGAAGAGCCAGAGGTCAAGGCAGAGTCCGCTGCTGTTTCTGTGAGAGTCACCTCCGGATGCCTCTTTGTCCACAAGCGTTCCGCCTGCTGCAGACCCACCTTCCAGGATGTCAAGAGGACGGCCAGCTGTGTTTCCTAAACTGAGGTATTGTGTCTGTCACGTTCCCTCATCTCACTACTCTCACGCCCTTGCCGAGGGCTGCTGAAGGTGGGAAGCCCGTGCTGGCCCTCGGAATCACCACATTCTTCTACAAGTCCCAAAACCACTTCTTCAGCAGCTTGCTTAGAATTTGACTGGGGTTAATATTTTTAAATTCAAACGTTTTTTGATGGATAAGAATCCTAAAACTATATCATTGAGATCTATGCATTGAAATAAAAAAAAATGAAATTGGCTATAACAGAAAATCTACTCCGATTAGCCTAGTTTCATCATTTATAGAAGGTATATAAAACTATTTACTCCAACAGGACACTTTATAATTCATGCTGGGTTGGTGTAAAAAGCTGACTTTAATCCACAATTAACATGGCCGTCTGATAGGTGGAGAACCCGTTACATAATCTGTAGCAAGTGTTCTAGCAGTAGCGCAAAGGAAGAATGAGGCAGGAATCCTACCCTTCGGGGATTCTTACTTGTGAAGACCGAAGAGGCAGTATGGAACAAGGAACAGACAAGCTCAAAGCACACAGCAGCAATTTCAGTGAACTCAACAACAGTTGTGTATGTAGCAGGCGTATGGCAGGTACTGGATATGGACGATGAGACAGTTCCTGCCCTGGGGGAACTTCTATTCAAGAAGTCACATGTGCTGATAAAAGTCAAACTGAGAGATTTTGCCCAGCAGCGAACAGGATTAATTAACTCCAGTCACAGTCACTAAAACACAGGGATACCTCCTGGGAAATGCGTCGTTAGGCGATTTCGCCATTGTGGAAACATCTCGGAGTTCACGTACACAAGCCTGGACGGTCCAGCCTACTGCACACCTCGTGTACGTGGTCTCGCCTACTGCTCGCGGGCTACAAACATGCAGACTGCAGAAACACTGTCCCGCAAGCCCCCCCTGCATCCTCCTGACGGGGTCACAAAGAGAACATCAAAGCTGCCCATTCTGCTCCATGGACAGAGACGGGGGCCGGTTGGGAAGAGCGAGGAGAAACTGGCTGCGTCGGGTGTAGATCACGTCACAGTGACTGCCAGGAGTGAGTAAGTGGCCTGAGGAGTAGGAGGAATGAGGAATCCAGATGGAGAGATACAGGAGGGAGGGGATTTGGCTATTGTACGCTGAAGCGGTGGTGAGATGGGGAGTTCTGTGGTATTTCACACACACCACGAGGGTGTTTCACATGGGGAGGGCGCAGGACTGAGGACGCAGTGTTTGGCTTTGGACATTTGTTTTTGGCTCCATTGACCCTCTTTGGCACAAAGCGTGCTCTCTGGCATTGAATTGAAGGAAGAAATAAAACTCATCTCTGCTTCACATCATCACCACCTGAAAATATCTATAAAGCACAGGGACAAGCAGGCTCCACACTGCAATGGAAACCTTTCACTCCGGAGGCAGGGGCACTTCATACCTGTGAAGGTGTGTGGACCTGTGTCCTTGTACAGGGTCTCAGGTCCTCAGTAAGAATTCACAGCCATGTTCTCCGAAGACCATCGTGCGGGGTCTGGGGGGCTCTAGTGCTCTGAGTATGCAGTGCTGGGGGGACAGGCTCCTCTGTGCTGAAACAGGGCAGTGGCTGACTGGCTGGGATTTCATCTGAGCACTCAAAATCGAGGTGCTGTGAGATGAACTCTTGCTAAGCCCCACAGATACCGCTCCTATCAGAGAAAAAAGAAAATTCTTCTGAACCACGCATCCTTCCCCTTTCAACAGAAATTCCGTTCACTGTCATCTTAGGGGACCACTGTCGTATATGTGAGCCATCACTGACCGTGACGTCATGTGATGCGTAACTGTAATTGGGAAGCGGGAAGTCTGCAGGGAGCAGAGGCAGGGGACAGAGTCCAGGTAGACATCACGACTCGAGAACAGGCAGCATGTGAGTCCCTCCATTCAGCTCCAGCCAGCAGGGCTGAGCATTTTTGGTGGGGGGGACAGATTTGCAATTCCATCACCTGATTGCTCCAGACTTTTAAACTTCAAATCCCCCAGACAGACACAATAGTAATTCAAGTGAAACAAGAAATAGATAATGGTACAGGTCAGAGAGTCCATTTCAAAATAAGACTTTCTCTTTGACAGTCTCCCTTTAAATGATGTGACTCTGGGGACTTTTTCTTGCTCAGCATCTGCCATCCTACACAATAATTAGCCAGCGACACATTTTCTTTGTTGTCCATTAAAGATTAATGAGAGGCACAGCTTAAGGCCTGGTGAGACGGAGAGACCCTGAAGGGTTCATTTGAACCTTTCATATCTGTTCTTTTCAGAAACTCTGATGAACAGGTTTTCAATACAACAGCAGCTGTCTGCCTTCTAACCTACGATATGTCTTTGGTGGAAACTCGGACGTTTCTGGCAGGCTGTCTCCCACCATCGGCTCAAAAGCACATGCGCTAGGGAGGCAGATCCGATGTCTGGCCCTCTGCAGTGGGCTGAGCACGCTTCACGCAGGGTGACCGGCATGGCCCGCAAAGTCATCTCCTCGCTGTGCTGAGTCCCTAAGACACTGTAAACTCCAGGCGGAAGGCACCGCCGCACAAGGGCTGGCCAACTGCGAGGCAAGTCCTCCTTTACCTATTTACTTTGTTCTGTTAGATTTCTGCTAGCTCTCCCCCTGCTGACAGCCACATGGGAGAGGCTGATAGGTGATAAAGACAACGTTCATTTAACAAAAGGGATACAAGGAAAACTAATAGAAGTTTAAATGCTTCTGCCTAAAAGTAGGCAGCTGGAAACAATGAAGACGGGAATGATAAAGAAGACCCTGGTATCATGAGTGCCTTTGGGGAATTTTGGAGGCCCTGGCCCTTTAAGATGAGCTCACATGAACAGATTCAGGCTGATTGAGGTCTTGCTACTCACAGTGATGCCCTGTTTGGTCCACTTGCTGCTCTTTTCTGTCTCTCATTTTCCGAATCTGTATTTGGCACCATTTAGCATCTTGTACAATGCCCTGATTCCAGAGGAGCTCACATCCATTAATAGATGATGTTGATGATGCCAATAATCAGAGCTAGGAGCTGTGATTGTATTAAAAGCAAAACATTTGAATAATTACAGAGCCTATAAGGCCCAGACTGACATTTCTCCATTCCTATCACTGATGAGCATGACCTTGGGACAAATCAACCCCTGCCGCTCTCTGGGATGCCATGCAGGGAAGGCCGGAGCCCCTTCCATAGAGAGGGCGAAAGGAACAAACACATCACCAAATTCGCTGCCCTGTGTCTTCCCCAGCCATCCCTAGGAAACTCTGACTGCCTGAAGGCCCCCTCCCACACCTCTCCATTCTCCATCTCCCCTGCCCAGAACTCCTTTGCACTGAGCCTCTGTAGGATTTGAGATGGAATGAGAAGTTATGAGGCTATGAACTGAATTATTCCCAGCCTGTTCCCATTTGCCTTCACTAAACATGAGGTCCCCCTTAGGCCCAGAGGCCTCAGTCTGGGGAATGACCAACAGCTCCGAAGTCAAGCCCACTGATCACCGATTGTACCTCTACTCATTAGCAGAGGCTGGGTAGAGCTGAAGGGACTGCCCAATCCATGGCCCTTCTGTATCAGGAAGTTAAAACAGAACTTTCAGGAAGTGGCAGGGAGAACTGGCCTGACAAACGATTTGGAGGCAGGACTTCTTGCCTCCCCACCCCCAGCACACTGAGTCTGTCCATGTGTCAGACTCCCCATTGGCTGCACATCTTGCTTTGTGTGTGGCGTCTACATGCATCACCTATGTTCCATGCTCAATCCTGGGCAGGCAGAATTGCCCCTCAACTCGCTGGCCAATGCTTCTAACAGCCTAGAATTCATAATTTTCTGATCTGAGGCAGTCCTTTGCCTTAGCAGAACACATTTCCTGCCAGGCTCCCACCACAAATAAACCTGTGAATTGAATTTGTTTCCTTGGGTGAGATGTGCAACATCTCAGATGAGGAATTCAGGAGACCTGGGTTTCTAATTCCACCTTTGTTCCTAATCACAGCTAACATTTATTGAGTTCTCAATAGGTGTTGGACATTGTGCTAAGCACTCCATATCCATTACTTTATTCAACCGTCACCCCAACCATATGAGGGAGGTCCATCATGATGAGGAAAGTGAGGGACGCTGAGATCTTGCTCAAGACCACACAGCCAGTATCAGACGTGGAGTTCTAGCTGAGGACCCAGCCTGCCTGACTTCCGAATCATTGCTCTTACCCTCTACTGGTACCGCCTCCCAATCCACATGGATCAAGGTGAGCCCCTTTGGGTCTCTTGGGCTTGGTTTCTTCTTTATTTGCAAAATAAGGGGGTAAGTCTAGGACTTCCTAGGTCCTTCCAGCTTCCACATGCTATGGATCCCACCTCCTCTTTGACCTAGCAGCCTTTTCTACCCCACCTCCCATTCCGAGCTTCTCAGGGCTGTGCCCTCTTCCTCCTGGGCCACTTCTCTCCCCTTGTGCCATGTCATGGTGGCCCAGCCATCGCATCATTTGGTAAACGCCTCCATCTCTGTTGTCCTGACCTCTGGATGAGTGTGGGTCTGAGAGAGGAAGTGAGCCCAACAAAGGCCAACTCCTCATGGGGTAGCCTTGGGAACTGAAAAGCCACAGAGACCCTTACGACTGGACACAGAGAAAGATACACTGCACGGTCAAAGGAGAAAGAGTAAGCAGGCTACGGGGTGGGGTCTGGGAAGATTCCTGGAGGCAAAGGTATCCAGGAAAGAACCTTTTTATAGAACCCAGATGGAACTGAGGACGGGAGTGAGCCATGAAGGGCAACAGCAAACTGGAGCTCAGGATGGTGCCAGAGGGACAGAAACGCGCAGTCATCTCGCCAAGCACCAGGAGACAAGTCCCTGCCACCAGCCACCTTGAGCTGGTCTTTGGACTCTTAACCTGGAGTCTGAGGTTCCCTGGAGGGATAAGTATATATTATAGGGATTCATAAAATATCCTTTTGCCCAGCCGGTGTGGCTCAGTGGTTGAGCATCAACCTGTGCACCAAGAGGTGGCCAGTTCAATTCCCAGTCAGGGCACATGCCCAGGTTGTGGGCCCGATCCCCAGTGGGGGGCATGCAGGAGGCGGCCAATCAATGTTCTCTCTCATCGATGTTTCTGTCTCTCCCTCTCCCTTCCTCTCTCTCTAAAATCAATAAAGAAGAAAATATATCCTTTTCTATTTTAAAAGGGGCTCATATAACACTCTGACTTGAAAAATGCTATATAATCCATTATATGCACTGATGACCTTGAGCAAGCCATTTCCTCTCTCCTGGAATGGTTCTTCATTAAAAAAAAGAAGACATCAACAACAAAACAGGGGATGGGTAGATGAGATAATTTTTAGTTCCACGGATTTTAGGCCGAGAAGAGAGGCAGGCAGACCTTTCCGAGATCGCCGCCCTAGCCGACTGCCTCAAGGTCACCAGTTCGGAGCATGAGAATGCTCAGCTGGAAAATGGAATCAAGAAAAAAGCAGGGTGTGCTGATGTTTTCTGGGAATGGAATTGCCCAGGAAGAAGAAAACAAACATTCATATCGAGAGGCTGATTTATTTCTGTGCCTTCTACATCTCAACCCACACTCTCTGAAGGAATAGGAAACTTGAGACTTGTTTTGTCGCTGTTTGTACTCCGAAGACAATGGCGATGCTGTCTCGTCAGTGAACAATGATGCCGGTGAAGGAGAGGCACAGACAGGTGTATCTGATAATATGCAACGCAAGGAGAAGAGCCAGTATTTATTCTGTGTCCTCCAAAATGCCCCCCATCCTTTATCCTGCCTGTCTTCAATATATACTTCACCATTCGTCTCTAGTAAAGTAAAAGGATAGGTCACTTTTTAATTTATTTGCCCAGCTAGAATGGGAGTGCTTGCTAAGGTCATCTTTGACCTTTCTCTAACTCTCTCTGCAGAGAGCTTGTCCACTCTCACGGGTTCAGGGCTGCTTTCTGTGGGATGACTTTCAGATCTTCGGCTTCAGCTCTGATGCCGTGACTCACCTGGACCATCGGCACTGTATTTCCTGCTTCTCCGATACCCTCCGCCACCTGGAGCTCCCTCCAGTGAGTCAGCCAGTGCTTCCATACATCATTCTCCATTTCTCCAGAGAGCAGGAGACAATTCACAAGTCCAGGGCTTCTTTGATTTCCCCTAATCAGAGAAGATGCTTTGGGACTTGCAGCCTCGTAATGACCACCATTAGCATGGCCCAGTATTTTCTCTGAGTTTTGCTTTTCTTTGCCAAGACTCTTATCTGGGTCCTGGACTCCTAGGTGACTTCTAGCCTGCCTGTTTGCTCTGTTGATGACCCCAGACCTATTTTGCTTTTTGAGCTCTGGATTCTCCTGCCCTGTGGCCTACTTCTCTACCCTGTTTCTAGCTTCTCTGTTTCCCATTCTGCCTGTGCCCTGTTAGCTACTCCTCTGTTCTCTGCTTGGACCTTGATCTGGGTCAAGTTCTTCCAGTCCACTCTCTTGCCTGAGCCTTTATCTCAGGCATATACATCTTTAAACATATGTTCAATCTTCATAATTTGTAGTTCAGGACCCTGTATGATCTTCGCATGGAAATCAAGGAGTTGAATCAGATGATCTCTTACAGCTCTCAAATGCTATGATTTAAAAGCACTCAGAGACCATTTAGCTAAACAAATTCATTTGAGTGATGAGAAACCGAGACCCAGAAAGATAAAGTAATTTGACAGTCTGGGTACTAAGCTGGGATTAGAAATTAGGTCTTTTAAGTCGTGACTCTTGCCCAAACTCTCAGCTTTGCCGTTGTCTCCCTCTCTCCCTGCCCTAGTTTAATCCGCTGGCCATCTGTTAGATTGCTGTTTACTTGGATAAAAGAAGGAAAATAAAGGACCCTTGCTCCCAGGTCACTGCTTGCATTAGCAGCTTCAAGATGACAATGAGAATGTGCAACCCACTTACGAGAACAAACTGTTTTTAAGGACTTGAGCACATTGATTGTTGGTGTGCAAGGGGCCCCACTAATTACAAGGGAGTCTTGTCTATTTATTAAAGCAGGCCCCTCTCAGACATTTCCCGCATACAAACGATCCTTCCCCACAATTAGGGTAAATTAGTAAGGTTTTACTGAACTAATGAGACAATGTTTGTGAAGCTTGTCTCCATGTGTTCCAGGCGGTTTTGAGACAAGCGTCTATAATTGGGACTCTCAAAGTGCCACATTCAAGGCAGGCTGCACGGGAAGGGAGCTTATCAAACCCCCGTCACTTCAGAAACTGCCACACGGAGGTGTGGCTCGAGGCCCAGGGGCATTTACACACACGCATGTACACACAGGATGTGTTCCCACACACATATGCAGACATACCCTGCCACACGTATACTTAAAACCAAATCACGTGTTTCACAGTTAAGCTGCCCCTTGCCTCACTTAATAAATGACAATCCAGAATGCCATGGTGCTGACATGCCAGGTCTGAAATCTTGCCTGATTCATGAGGGATAATGCGAATAAAGCAAAAATAATAGGTACCTTTCATTGTAAACTAGACTTCTGCTCTATGTTAGCAAATTATCCATCACAACCTCCCAAAGGAAGTGTTATCACAGCTCTTCAGTTGAGGAAGACACCAGTGCCTAGCAACCCAGGCCACGCGTTAGTATGCCGAGCTGCTGTTCAAACCTGTTATCTTTCCACTACGCCCCCGAAGCGCGTGCTTTATCCCTACTCTGCTTTCTCTGCTGAAGCTCTATTTGGTCACCTAAGCTGGCATGCTCTCCTTAAGAACTCTTTTTCTCCTTTTAGCAAAAGATGGAGTCTAAATCAGGTCCTTAACCTCCCCCAACCCCCACCCTGCACCCCTTCAGGAGACAGTGGGCATGGAGTCCCCTTAGGATGGCGCCACGCTGCTGTACCCAACAGGTCTGGAACGAGCAGCTCCCGGGCAGGACCACTGCGTTGAGGACGTGGGCTCGGCGATGGCAGGTCAGAAGTGGGAGGATGGGACAGGTACAGAACCAGCTCTCTGCCCCTCACACTCTCTGCCAGGTGACTGGATGCCTATAAGCCAACCCAACACAACGCCAGGGGCTGTAGGCAATGGAATTAGGGAATGAAACTAATTTGCAGGGCAGCCATCTTTTAGCTATTTCTTCAAGTACCTGATTTGTGCTTTGAAATAGGACTAAGTCTTCTTTTAGCTTCTAGAAACATCAAACATGGCACCAAGGCCAGGCTAGAGAGGTTTAGTTTTGAGTTTTCCAGGAGCAACTTTCCATGCAATTAGCATAATTTACAGATCATGCTTCAACAAAAATTATTAAGGGAAGTGAGGGATTACTCCTGTCTTATAGACGTTTGGTGCATGAAAATTGAATTTAAACATTCTAACAGGTCAATCAATGTTAACATTGTTTCTTTGCTTTGTTAATTAACTTTTGAAACACTTTCTCCTTCCTTGCCTCAAAATTCCTGAACCTGTTCTGAGGATATCTCAAGAGGCAAACTTGAAATGCAAAGTAATAGTCCTACAGATGTGACCTAGACCAGAGATTCACAGACAAATAGAATTTCATCCACGAGAGAGCCCTAGGGTTGAAGGGAGACCTTGAGACCCTCTACTCTAGTCTGTTAGTACAACAGATGAGGAGATCGATGGAGATGGAGGTGACTAGCCCAACATCACATAGCTGGTGATAGAGTACGTTCATTCCAAGGCAAGCCTATTTCTTCTGGTTAAACTCTAGCCTACCTCCCATGATCACCAGCTAGACAATTTCCAACCCACGTAAAAAACCTAGATATAATACCAAGAAGAGAGACTTTTCCCCAAGGTTGTCCCATCTTTTATGCTTTAAGTGCGCAAGAACTAGAACTGTGTTGTATTCTTGCAGCTGCTAAGTATGACAGTCCCATGTGCTGGACTACAGCCTAACACCATGCTTAAGATCAAGAGCGTACTTACCCTAGTTGGCTGGTCTTGTAAATCGTATGCTTCAGGACAAGTTTATTTTATGTTGTTTTTTTTTTAACAAGTATAGTTGTAATGCTATTTGTGGAAATCAACAGAAGAGACCTCTAAGTCTCACACCCCTGGACACAGCACCTCCCTACGTTCATGCCTCCTGGTTTCCGCCTCTTACCCTATACTCACAACCCCCAAGAAGTGGTTTGCTTTTACTGGCTGAATTCAATTAGTCCTTAATTTGAGTAATCTGTCCTTAAGCTAGATTTCCAAGTTCACGACCTTTGAGGATTGAATCAACTGTGCAACTAAAAAACATTCACCCAGACCAGCAAGCAGTCAACCTCTGTGTGCTCTGGCTGGTCTAATTCCTGATGTTTTTCAGTCTCCACACCACAGTACTCCTTGGGGATTCCTGGGACCAGAAAACCCAGCTCTTAGTTCCAAGTTTGTATGCTCTACTTTCAAAGTATTTTTGCAACCAAGAATTTCAGAGAAAAGGATAATTAATAACAGGTATTTTTATAACCTTGCTTTTCAAATCACATTACTAAAAGGTGAGTTTCTTATTCAGGTGGCATAGGAAAATAGAGACTACAGGGTAAAAGTATTAACTAATTAATTTATTCATTACTCATTCATTTATATATTCATTCATTATTTTAAAATTATTTATTAAGTGTACAGGACATGCAAAGCAGTGGGTACTATCGTTAAGGGGGAAAGACAAGGTATTTACTCCTATGGTATAATACAAGAAAATCAGTAACAGGAGTTATCAATAAAGATGTCCTGACTCTAGGGCATGCGTGGAATGTGATGGATGGAGATGGGAGAGGCTTCCAGGTAGAAGACTATTCACAATGAACGTTACAGAGTGGGAAGGTGTGAGGGCTGGCGAAACGCGAGTGAACCTGCCTGGCTGGCGTGGTACACGTAGAAGATTGGGATGATACCCGCTCCATGAAGGGGTTTGGGTTTGAGAGTCAGTAGGGAACTCATGAAGGTTTATCGTCATCAGGGAAGTTACGTAAGTAAAGCAGTCCCCACTGAAAAACGTCATCAGCAATACTAAAGCTATTTAGGGGTAAGGGGACTGGGAAGAGTGGAGACAGATTCTGATGGGAAACTAAGGGTCAAGCTTTGGGGAGATAAGGCTTGGGCTAAGGTGATGACAGTTTGACTAGGAAGGTGGGGCCTACACTGTGAAGGTCTCCACGACATTGTACGAATGCACTTGACGCCGCATTTCCAAAAACAATGTTTAAGTTCAGATCCTCCCCAACCTCTGTAATGTAGGGACCAAGGGTAGTCAGCAGACATAAGTGACTGTCTGTTAATAAAACAAACTTCTACTGGTCTTTGAAGGTTTTAGATGCTGCTTAGAACTGGTCAGAAAATACCTGAGTATGGCAAGGCATCTATTTCCTCCAGACGGCGTTGCTCCCAGGTTCATTACCATATTTATTCAGTGGTTATTCTCATTAGAGCAGCGTTCCCACCAAGGGCTGACTTTCCCTTCCAGCCTGTGAAAGCAGAGCTTCCTCACATGTTCAAAGAAGGGAAATAATCCTTCCCTGCTTAACATTCTGCAAAAGGCACATGCAGATTTCCCAAGTCACTCATCATGAATGAAGCCATTTAAGAGTGAGGCCCGTGACTCCTCTGTGCGGATGAATGACCAGGCAGAGTGAATCGCCCGCCGACGAGGCTGCGGGCGACTCTCTTTCTGCTTTGTCACCCTTTATGCCCTGCCTTACAGTCTCGCGCCCTTCACGAGAATGTCCTGCTTTGCAAAAAGAAACAGATAACCACAGGGAGGAGAAATGCTAGCCCCGCAGTCTGTTTTTTAAAAAGCCTGGGGAAATGGAATGCTGGACAGACCTTACTTTGACACCGACACACCTGCCTCCTCTGCTTTGCAATTACACCTCCAGAACCTCAGCCGAAGCAGCAGGGGTGACCTGGAGGCTGCACGCCCTCCTCCATCATGGAACTTTCCAGAAAGCAATGACCGAGGGGGCAGCTGGTGGCTCAGGACACCTCTGGTCTCACTGTTAGTCCGTGTCCAGCGCAGGTAGCTCTGGCAGAACAGCACTGTAGGTCCCCTCCGCCAGATGTCCAGAGGGGAAAGCGGTGCCAATGCCTTGCTGCAGTCAGTGGCCACCCTCTGCTGCTGCTGCGAGGTGCAGCCCCTCACTGAGGTCCACGGAGCACTGAGAGGCACAGCTGCCCAGACTGCAGGCAGGAGGCCACCTGTGTGAGTCTCTGGCTTCAAGCGACTGCTTGAATGTGTTGCTTCAGTAGCGCTGAGTGTCAACTTGATGAGTGACGGGTAGGACAGAGCCTGTGCATTTCAGCTCTGCCACTGAGTCACTGGCACACTCAACATTCGTGGAGCACCTGTCGTGTGTCAGGAAGCATGCTGGTAGCTGAGGACATCGAGATGAATGGGACCCCTGAGGGCTGGACGAGGTGAGGAGGCACTGGAAAGCTAGTAGGTCCCTTTAAAAGCAAGGGCGGTGCTTGTTTCTATGGTGCCTTTCCACTCTCTGCGAGAGGGTCACTGGGCTCGCTGACCCCATCGGAGGTGGGCCCTGGATTAGAGATGGGCCCTGACTCCTGGCTCATGGTTTCATGCTCAGCCTGGTAGCTTCCTCTGATTCAGATGGCCAGAGTGTATGACTCAGGCATGAGAATCCAAAGTGCCAGACTTTGGTCGGCATCCCGAGTAGCCTCTGCCCAGATCACGGTCACGGTTGGGGCAAAGAAGAGCCCTTGTATTTGAAACTCTCTGCAAAGTCCCATTCTATAAATCATAAACTCTATAAAACACCCCACTGTAAAGTCTTGAAGAGGAGCCTTTGTTTTCTAGAAATTCTAGGAAAGCAATTCATTTTAGAACCAACTTCTCTTTTCCTTAACCGCTAATATTGTTTAGGATTAGCTTTTAGGTGAACTCTATTCTAGAATTCTCCCAGACGACTTCACGGTGATGAGGCCTCTGCACTGAGGCTCTCTGGGCTCTGTCTGTGAGTAGAGGTCAAGGAATGCGAGTCTGGGATGAACACGAGGTCAGTCTATGGGAAAGCTGGAGGTGGGTGGGACTCTGCCCCTCAAGGCTAGGTGCATAGAAGAAAAAGGCTTGACTTTAACGATAGCCAAGTCCTTTTCAGAAGACCCTAAAAATACCCAGCAAAATCAAGTGAGATCCAGGACGGTGACTAGGGTCCCTTGACTTTCTCACTGATAGAAAACACTGTCCCCCCAGCACAGGGACAGCCTTACCAATGACTGACTGCAGGCTCCAGATTGGAGGGGATCTACTCACTTGGAGAAAAACTGGTTCCAGATCCTGTGGGAAGCCTCTCGAGTCCTAGGCTTTCTACCACACACAGGAGCCTCGCCCAGGCAGCAGGAGGTCTGGTTATCTCCTGAGGTGGCAGTTGAATTCGACACTCTCCCTTTTCCAGCTTCCCTAGCGCTCGCTTTCCGAGGACACGCTCGAGGAGAGCAACATGCCACTCAAGAAGTTTTTATTTCGTTTTTTTTCTTTTGGAGACTTGTTAGATATCCTTTACATCATTTGGAAATAAGAAGTGCCAATGGCATCTCCTGCCAGCTACTGTCTTCATGAGAGTCCCCAATCTACAGGACGGAAGCCTTTGGCCCGACCTGGTTCTCGTCCCTCGAGGAGTCTACTCCTCCTACAGATATTGGAAATCTTCCATCTGAAAGGCTTGCTCAGGAGCGGCTTCAGAAGTGGTGCCTGGGTCTGTAACAGCTGCAAACCTCAATCAGAACAGCACTGGGTACTTTATTTTTTCCCTGCATCAAATCACTATTCGGTCTAAGGCATCTTACCTATTAATGTCACTAACAATGCCATAGGAGATGGGCTTGGGTGAAGATTGCCCCCATGTTTTAGAAGGAGAAATAGAGGGCACATTAATGCCAGAAGGAGAAAGAATTTCTTTTTCTGTCTTAGCAGAGGGAAAGAAAACTGGCTGTCAATCATAGAATATCTCTATGTGCCCCAGCATTGATGGAAATAGGTGCTTTCAAATGTTATTTCATTTAATTCTAGGAGGAAAAGGAGGAGGAGGAGAAAGAAGAAGAGGAGAACGAGGGGGAGGAGGAGGGAGAAGCTAAAATGGACTTGAAAGAGACTGTCACTTGCCTATGAGCCTTCAGCTAGAGGTGTAGCCGGGGTTTGTATCAGGCGTGAAACCCCAAAGTTCTTGCTCTCTCCACCACACTGACCTGACCAACAGTTGGCATCCTTCTGTGATTAACTACATGGAAGCAATTAGTGTCAATTGAGGAGATGGCCGAAATGAATGCCTGGATTGTACCATACCCCAATCTGTCTTGCCTCCGCTCAAATCTCCAAGCAACAAAGCAGCTTGCGACTGGTAACAGAATGTGCTTTTAGAAGTACCTCTTTAAGTCTTTCTGTTTCTTGAAGATCAAAATGGTGTTTACTGGCAAATAATCTAAGACATAAAACTGCCATAAACTGCAACAGACCACGCTAATAGAAAATGTACATCGCAGATGAAAAAGGCATAGGCAAGAATAATGGTTCCTCATTTCTCCTGCTCAAGACAGAGCAATTAAGAAGGGGTGAGTGAGTCCTCAGGGCACTGGGAGTCCACTAGGAGGTTTTGGCTAAATTTTCCTCATACACATGTGGGAAGATTATATATATATATATTTTTTCACCTATTTGCACTAAAAATCAGAGTGAGGGAAGGGAATAAAAGAAGAAGAGGACAATTTCTCTATGTAAAATATTAAAACATTACAGACAAGCCTAGTGTTCTCTTCGACCAGCAGGCTCCCTTCTTCCCCTTCCCATTTCCACCCCTAGAGGTAACTACTATATTAAATTTGGAATATATATTTTCAGCCCTTTTCCATTTCTCCCTCTCTCTCTCTCTCTCTCTCTCTCTCTCTCTCTCTCTCTCTCACACACACACACACACACACACACACACACACACACATAGAGGCTTTCACAAGGAGAATAAATTCATGTGGTTACTTGCGTAATGAAAATTTAATTCTAAAAACAAAAAAGGAGGAAAGAAAGAAAAGTGGAACTTAAAAATAAAGCTCACTTTTGGAATGAAGCTACTGACTTGACTTTTAGGGTTTTCAATAGATCAATGTAACTGTCAGAAGGAGACTCAAGTATAGTAGTTCTGTGAACGGTATATCTGACCTGAATTTCTTAACAATACAGCTTTAAGGATGACCGACCTAAAAATAGCCAAACTGATGAATTATGCAAAAAATCAAATAGTACAAAAAATACTACTGTGATCTGTCACTGAAATAAACTTGAAGGGAAGATCTTTTGAAGATTTCAGACAGTTTAGTATTATACTTCCTGAACATTGCAGCTATGTAATACCCATTGATCTAACGTAATGAATGCGGGGTTCAAGTTGTTCTTATACATTACGATTGCCATTAAGGCAAAGGGACTAATTAGCGAAGTCGGAGAGGTTGCTGTGAAGGCACATCAGTCAGCCAGAAAGCAAAATGTGAAAGCAGCTGAGAGTAGCCATGTGCCAATAGATATTCTTAGGCTTCTTGTACCTAAGAGTTCAATAATTTTTTCATTCATTTACCCAGCACCTGTACTGCTCCCAAGCACGGTGCCAGGTGCCGGAGATGTAACTGTAGCTTGGTGAGGACTTGAGAGACTTGCTTTAGGTTCTTGGCTCCAACACGTACTAACCGTGAGGTTTCAGGCAAGTTATTTAACCTGTTAAGCCTCAGCTTCCTCACTTGTGGAGTGGTGATAATAACCAATCTCTGTTGAGGGGATTAGAGATAATATTCACAGAATAGTATCGCTTTGGGCACAGAGCAAATGTAGACAGCAGTTATTATTTGGATACCTCCCCCAGGTGAAGGAGCCCCCTATCTGGTATGAGAGGGAAAATAAAGGAATAGCTCCAGAGGGTTCCACCCCACTAAAACAAGCGTAAGTGGCAAAACTTATTTTTAAAAACCCAATCATTTGAAGTCCGGAAATTGTCCTAAAGGCATACAGCAAATGAAAAAAAATTTTATTTATTCAAAAGAATCCACTAAAACTAAGTAAGAACAGTGAGAATTTGTGACATCTGAACCTTCTTCCCCCCTGCTCAACGTGATGGAAACCCCACTCCAGGCAGGTTAAGACAGGGCTCCCTTTCCCCCAGCTCCCAACCTAGGGTTCTGGTTCCTTCCCAGGAAGCGCAGGTCACCCCGCTGCATGTGGCAGAGTCTAAATGCCAGGTGAATAAGGCCAAGAGGTCAGGGTTCCCTTACTCAGTCCAGCCCCCATTCACAGAGTGGAGGCTCTATCTCAGGAATGGCACACTGATAATATGGGGTTCCGATGGGCCTCGCCACAGCTCGTTGTAGGACAGAAGTTCCAAGCTGGGAGAAGCAAGTTGAGAAGAAGAGAAGCTACTAATCCTGCCCAGCACCCTGACTGTAAAGCAGGGTGTCGCGCCAAGAGACACAGGCACTATTTGATGCCCCCAGCTCCAGGGAAAGGCAAGCATAAAAACAAAGATCTAAAAAGTTGTCTGCAAAGGAACTGACATGAAGAAATTCAAGCCTTAGGATGCTTTCAAAATTAATGCTGATTTTTGTGGTAAACAATCGAGAGGAGACTGGTGGATTC
The DNA here is from genome assembly GCA_030848825.1 of Tadarida brasiliensis. NCBI lineage: Eukaryota > Metazoa > Chordata > Mammalia > Chiroptera > Molossidae > Tadarida > Tadarida brasiliensis. Next base: position 60,678,773 of record CM061270.1, on the reverse strand, counting down.
ACAAGAACAAGAAACTAAACAGTAGGCCAGCTAGTTTACCAGAGAGAACCAGGAAAAGAGATATCTAAGAAGCTTCCATCTGAGTTCAAAAAAATCTTCAAAGACTGAAAGGGACCTAAACTGAATTGGATCAGACTTGGAGCAATATATGCCTCAGAGCTTTGCCAGAAATAATAGAGCAATCAGCTCACAATTAGTGGAAGCCAATAGCTGGATGTAATGCCAGCAAAGGCAGAGAGCTTCACAGAGATCAGGGAGAGGGACAGTCAGAGAGTCTGCTAAAACCACTGTCATTGTAGGCTGTCATTCCAGCATGACCAAGACTACACCCTCTGAAAAGTGACATTGGATGCTTCACACAGCAGGGGAGACTTCACTAAAGCTGAGCAAATTCACATCACAGGTATTGGGGGTTAGGGCCTCAACATATCTTTTTTGGGGGGACACAATTGAACCTATAACACCCATATATAGAATCATTATAGTAAAAATGCTGAAAGCAAAAGACCAAAAAAAAAAAAAATTCTTAAAAGCAGCAAGAGAAAAATGACTCATTACTTACAAAAGTACCCCAGTAAGATTAACAGCTGTATTCTTATCAGAAACAGTGAAGTCCAGAAGCAGTGGGAAGACTGATCAAAGTACCGAAAACAAACAAACAAACACAACACCCACCAGTTAACCAAGAACCTCGTATTCACCAAAACTATCTTTCAAAAATGAAGGTTGAGTAAAAACATTTCCAGGTAAACAAAAATAAAGAAAATGTGTTGCTAGCAGACTTGCCTCATAAGAAATTCTAAAGAAAATTATTCAGGCTTAAAGCAAGTAACACCAGACAGCAATTCTACGCACACACACAACAGAATGCTGGCAAAGGTAAATATAGAATTATAAAAGACAGTATAAATGCATATTTTTCTCCTTCCTTCTCTTAAATGACTTAAAAAGCAGTTGCATAAAACAATATGTATATAATTATATTATTGGGCCTACAAAATATAGAGATGTGATATTTTTATAATAACTGCACAAAAGATGTGGGAGATGGTGCAACAAAGTTGTAATGGAGTAACAAAATGATACTCGATAGTCATTTTAAACCACAGGAACAAATGAAGAGAAATAGTAATAAGAAGGTTAATATAACTAACACTATGAATATATATAATACTTGCTCTAAAGTAATAATCATAACAATGTATTTGTTAAGTTTGTAACATATATAGACACAATATGTATAACAATCATAGCATTAAAAAGGGAAGGAAGGCCCTGGCTGGTTTGTCTCAGTGGTTAGAGCCTCTGCCCATGGACCAAAGAGTCATGGGTTCAATTCCAGTAAAGGGCACGTACCCCAGTTGCAGTTCAGTCCCCACCCCAGTTGGGATTGCGCGGGAGGCTACTGGTCGGTGTGTCTCTCTCACATCAATGTTTCTCTCTCTCTCTCCCTCCCACTCTATCCGAAGATAAATGAAAAAAAAAAAAATACCCTCGGGCGAGGATTGAAAAAAAAAAAAAAAGGGAAGGAAGAATAGACCTATATGAGTAACATTTCTATACCTCACTGAAATTAGGTTACTATAAATCTGAAGTAGGTTCTGATAAATTAAGATGCATATGGTAAACCATAGAGCAATTACTAAGAAAATAACTCAAAAAATATAAGAAAAATATTATTAGATAAAATTAATATGTTACTCTAGAAAATATTCACTTCATAAAAAAAAGAAATCAGTATGAGATAAAAAGAACAAAAAAGACATGAGGCATATAGAGAAAACAAGGTAAATGGCAGATATAAATCCATGTATATCAATTATAACACTAAATATGAATGGATTAAACATCCCAATTAAAAGGCAGAGATTATCAGACTGGGGGTAAATAAAAACCCAAGATCTATCTATATGTTGTCTACAGAAGAAACACTTTAATTAAAAAAAATACAGCATGCTTAAAGTAAAAAGCTGGAAAAATATATATCATGCAAATAGCAACCACAAGAAAGCTGGAGTGGCTATATTAATATCAGACAAAATAGATATTAAAATAAAAATGTTACCATAAATAAAGAAGACATTTTATAATAAAAGGCATAAGGATAAACACATAGATTAATAGAATAGAATTGAAATCAAACATAACATTAATAGTTAATTTATTTTTGAAAGGAAGAAGCTACCAAAACAACTGAATGGGGGAAAGAACAGTCTTTTCAAAAATAGTCTTTCCAAAAAATGTTGTGGGACAAATGGATATCCAATGCACGGGAATGATGTTAGCCCCTCACCTCCCAAAGATTAACTCAAAATGTCCAAAGACTTAAATGTAAGGACTAAAACTATTAAATTCCTGGAAAAGGGGAATTCTTTATAACCTCAGATTTAGCAGTAGATTAGTAGATATGATGCAAAAAGTACAAGCAACAAAAGAAAAAAAATAGAGAAATTGGAATTCATTGAAATTAAAAACCTTTGTGCTTCAGAGGATACCATCAGGAAAGTAAAAAGGCAATCCACAGAATGGGAGACAATATTTGCAAATCATGTGTCTTACAAGGGATTTATATCTAGAATATATAAAGAACTCTTACAACTGAATAATAAAAAGACAGATAAACCAACTAAAAATGTGCAAAAGATGCTTTAAACCAATGATAGGGACACTTCTCTGGCCATAAAGAAATATTTTAAGTGTAAGGGTCACACAGTCTCTTATAACTACTCAACTTGGCCATCTGTAGCATGAACACGGCTATAGAAAATATGTAACAGATAAGCATGGCCACATTCCATACAATTTTATTTATAAAAACAGGTGGCTACCCCGTGAGTCATATTTGCCAACTCCAGAATTAGAGCAACTTCTGAAAAATAAAACAAAGAGGTCAAGCCAGTATGTCGATCATGAAGACAAAATGGAATCTATGGGCATACCCAGACGGCAATGGGTGCTCATTGCCTGATACACAGAGAGCAATTCATGAGTGCTGTTTAAGGAATGAACAAAAACACGAATGAGGCAAGGCACCGGCCACACATTGTGCACGATTTTAATGTACTCTGCTGCAGGTTTCCACACAAATGTCCCGACACCCTGGTTTTGAGGTCCCTTGACTGAGAGCTTTGGGAGGAGAAGGGCCCCGCCAGGGTACTGGTACACTCCGTCAGCATTCCAGTTGATTGCGGCTGGGCTGGCACGCAAGGTGAAGACAAGGAGGCTATACTGCAGAGGGAAGGCTCCTCCCGCCCCCCCAGGACTGGGGGACAAAATGAAGAGTTCTTGGAAACATAATCACTTCTACAAAAGACGGATTTGGAGATGCTAGACACAAGAGAATCATTATAAGCTACGAACCAGAAAGGACAACCGTAAGCTAGGGAAAAGTGAAGGAGAATTGATTTAGGTGATTCAATCAAATGATTTTTGATATCAAACACAAAGGGACTTAGGAGGTTGGAAACTCAAACCAAATGATAAATTTGGGAAGATAACATGCTCTCAGGCTGTTTCCCTGAAGAGTCATTACTGTGTATTTAAGGCGATGTCGACAAGACAGAGCACAACTGTGTGAAAACAGAAACTTCAGGCTAATGGATTAAGTAGGACATGGGAGTCAATCCTCTTGATGCCTGTAACCAACTGACTGAATTTTAGACAAAACTAAATCCCAAATAAAAACCACTGAAGCGATTTATTTATTTTTATTCATCACGATTTCTTCTAGGCACATGAGGCCTGACAAATCAAACCTTTGGTCAAACCCTTTCATGTTACTTAGGATTCTGTGCAAACTGCCTGCTGGTCCCCTGACTTAGCTGACTGACGTGTGTGTGTACCACACCAACTACACACAAGAACAGTATCAGAGACTTTGGAGGTGTTTAGGCAGGTTTGTAACCTTGGTGATGGTTGTCAGAAGATTTGGGGCTCTCCAAAGTTCTTACAGCCATTCTTGTGATGGAAGCGAGTCAATGTGTAAATTATGAAATAGTCCCCCTAAATGTTCCAACAAGCAAATAGGGACTAAGGGCCTACTAGGTACTAGGAGATATGAGAACCCAAATATAAATCGGATGTGCATTCTGTCTTTAGGAGCTCCCAGGCAAGTAGAGGAGAGAATGTTCTTGCCCATTCATTAAGGGGAGGAGGCAGTATTTTAGCTAGCCCTTGAAGGATGGGGCTTCGGGGAGGGCATTCTAGCACAAAAGGAACTTTAAAGAGACCCCCTCAATCCCTGGGACCTAGGTAAAGGTAGGCCTCTCTCTGACACACATTTTCTGGAGGACAAATAACCTTAGCTTGTATGATAACTAGTTATTTATTCGATGATTAAACTTGGTCAGTGTCCACACTGTCCCTCACTCATGACATGGCACTAACTATGGTACAAAATGGCCATGTCCCTATGATTGCATTTTCTCCACTTGAGAATTTGTCTCTAAGCAATGGACCACCTCGTGGACAATTAGGTGTCATTATTTTTTACTGACTGCTCTGATCCATTGTGCAGCAACTGATTTGTAAGTAACTCATCCAGACATGCCCTTCAGCCCCTGTCTTCATTGCTCAGTGAAGTGGAGGTGAATAAACACTAGATAACAAGTTCGGAAAACTCAGCTCTAGCCCCAGCCCTCCTACTTACTTAGCTGTGAGGTTTCCTTGTCTCTATCAGAAAGAAATAGGTAGTCAGTAAGATCCTTCCCAGCTGCACTGTCCATGATTTTACATAATCTACAAAAAAAGTCTTCTTTATCAGACCCTTAGAGAGAATCCTTAATTATTTCCCAAGTGACCAGGCAATATTTAATCACTGTCAGAGACTGTTAGGACAATACGGGAAGCATGGCAGGAACCTCAAGATGCCCCCCGTGGGTACTCTTTGATTGGCTGAGTGATTGTTTCCCAGACTCCTGTGGTCTACAGCACTGCTTCTTAAACTGCAATGTGTATGTGAGTGACAGACGGACTTTGTTAAAATACATCTTCCGATTTAGTAGGTCCAGGGTGGGGCTGGAGATGCTGTATTTCTAACTAGCTCCCAGTTAATTCTCATGTTGACCATACTTTGAGTAGCAAGGTTCTAGAGGGGTTTTATTAAGAGACGTGAGACTGGTATTAGGAAGCTTAATGCGATATCTGAGAGAATACCAAATTTCAACTAACTTCTGTTTTCCCTAAGTGCTTACTCAAAGGCCTCGTTCAAAGCAGATGAGTAGTAAGTGTTTGCTCACTGATGGATGCATCTTACTCTTTTGTCAAAGGTTAGAGGAAAATGCGTCTCTTTCCTTCTTCATTACCTAGGGCAGTACAGCCCAGATGCCCCCCGTGGGTACTCCCCCTACCTGTAACATCACACCCTGTCCTGTTGGCAATTCCTATTAAGAATGTCTAGATTTCTTAGGCAAAGTTTAATGGGATATTTACAAGATATTTTAAAACTCTCAGTTTCTCTGACCCCAACCTCTCAATAGTTGGAACCAGTCAATGTGCTTTCGTAAAGAGGGAAGAAGCATTGGGCGTGGGGATGCGTGCTCTTGCCTGCAGTTTTTTAAGGATGATTTCCATATCACTTCATCGCTTGCACCTGTACAAGAATCCCTAATGGGTTAGCCTTGGTTAGAAAGGAGATGCATAAAATTTTAAACTGAAGATTTTCAAAAACTCCTGATTTCAATTTTATATGGCTGCATGACACATTTTAAGTAGACACATTTTCCTTTGAACAAAAAAGTTGGAGAGGCAATAATGGACTAAGGAAAATGGGAGTGGACTATGATAGCATATTGGGATAGCTTATTCCTCTTCTGGAAGTTGAGAAAGCAGAATCCGTCCCAAGGCCCACCCCCACCCTTGCTTTCTCTCCTAGGAATATCAAATTCATATTGATTGCTCTCTGATGAATGATTTGCATGGCTAAAATGGAAACATGGTCATCAATTTAAGCCCCGGCTTGCCATAATGTGTTTCTTCCTGAATATAGTGTGCATTACTTGGAAGCAATGCTAGTTGCATCATAAATATTTCAGCGGTCAACGTTTGGGACTTGTTTCTTTGACCTGGCTCTAAATCAGTCAATAAGTAATAACAATAGTTTGGTCTTTAGAGTTTGAGGAGTGCTGACAAACCACATGATTAAAATTCATAAGATAGGCGTTTATCAAAATAACACTTCACCCACAAAGGAAAGGCATCGATCAGTCCCCAACGTGTTTAATATCCACTTACAATGGAGACTTGCCTTCCAATCCTAATGGACATTCCTGGGCTTATGGCTGAGTGATGAGGCAATTGTATCTTTTTCTATTAGGTCATCGGGGAATCCATTTACAAGGGAATAGTCAATTTTGGATCATAGATCATTAGAACTGGAAGGAATAAGAGAAATATTTTAGCCCAAAGCTATCATTTCATAGACAAGGAAATTAAGACCTGGAGAACTGAACTGACTTGTCCAAGGTCGCATAACTATTTAAAGCACCCAGATCTCTTGGCTGTTAGGCCAGTGCAGTTCAAGAAACACCTACCTTGTATCAAGCAATGCCCTTGGAAGCTCCCGAGTTAGTGCGTCATTACCATTTCTACCAATAGACTTTTGTGACTTTGACCCAACTCACAGTGGAAACGAACTGATCAATTAAAGGAAACAAGTAGTCTCTACCACTTGATATTCATTTATTACACAAAACATGTGTTGAGCCTACTACATGCCAGATACTCGAATGATTAAATCCCGAGGAGTCACTGAACTCTCTTACCAGAACCTCAAAACTCATTTCTCAACAGAAAGACTCCTAAGGAGTGTTCCGCACCACCAGAACCACTCTGCCGAATCTATTCAAGAGTAACGGCTTCATGCATCTGTCAAAGGTGGCCCTGCCAAGCCCTAGACACAAAAGGATAGCTGAGAATAACAACATCAGAAAGTTTTTGAACCTCCAAGTGCAGTGCCAGGTGCTTTCATACCCATGATCTCACCTAATTCTGGCGGTAACAGAGTGAAGAATTGTCCCCTTCTCATATTTAAAAACAAACAAACAAACATAAGAATACTGAAGTTTGGAAAGGTTTTATGAAGTCAATCCAGGGTCACAGAGGTAATAAAGGCTGGAGCTAAGATTTGAATACAGGTAAAGCTGAGTCCAGACGCAATATAAGCTCTGCCCTCCATTTGCCTATCGTATTGAGGAACTTTGTCAAGAGCAGTCAGCTGGACAGGCCTTGGCAACGCTAACCCTTAAAGAAGTGCCATAGATCGAACATTTGTGTCTCCCCCAAATTCATATGTTGAAGCCTAAATTCCCATTGTGCAGATATTTGGAGGTGGGGCTATTGGGGGTGATTAGGAAATGAGGGTGGAGTTTTCATGATAGGATTAGGGACTTTGCAAGGGAATGGAATGACCAAAGCTTCCTCTCTCTACCATTTGAGGACAGGGCAAGAAAGTGGGGCCTCATCAGACACTGAAATGCCAGTGCCTGGTCTCGGACTTCCCAGTCTCCAGAGCCATGAGAAAATGTTGGTGGTTTGAGCACCCAGCCTGTGGTATTCTTGTTACAGCAGTCTGAGTGTAGTAAAACAAGGACGCAGGTGGGGTCCATTTGTCCATTCCGATTCTTTACTTCTACTCATTAACCATTTAATTTTCCACCTGTTTTAGGTTTTTTGTTTTTGTTTTTTTCTATATAAGACATGGACTTAATAATGCAAATATTTGGCATTGAGTTTAATTTTGGTCAAAAAAAAAAAAAAAATGATAGCAAGAGGCCAAAAAGGCGTAGAAAGTACAGCCAGGGAACCTTTGTAGTAATGCAAGAAAAATGTAGAATGTATACATTATAAAATCATCAGTAAGACTTGAATGCCTCAGAAATCTGATAGTCATTTAAAATTTTTTACTTATAAATGTCAACCAATTTTGCCACATCTTCCTGTCTGAGTGAGACGTGGTGATCTGACAGGAAGGAGGCTGGAACCCTCTGCTTACTTCTCATTTTCCGGCCCTCACGGCCTGTTCCTCAGGGGACCGGTTTCATAATGTCATCATCTTTCAGATGATATCTCCAAATCAAACGATCACCTCCAAACTCTTCTCTTACATCATTTTCATTAGCCCCTTGAAATTATTCTCCTTCCACTGAGATATGGCAGGTACCAAGAGTTCATTGTCTACTGGGTATCACGAGGTCTTTGAAAAGAGCTCCTTTCAACGAGGCCAATTTAGTCGCTATCATATTGATGTCTGCTCATCAGCTGATAACTCTCTATTAGCCCATCAAGTTCAGCTTTTAATGACCAAACCGTATTTGTGACCGCAATTCAATTTCCACTCTGCACTTGTGGTTCCTTGATACCTTGGAATTCTTTAAACCTGCTTGATCGGCCACCTGAGGTAAATGGCTTAGACATTTTAAGTTTTATGAAACATCTGTACACTTTTATCACAGACCAGCCAGAGGAGAAAATGGCTCTGGAATCCCCCTCAAACCATTTAGGAAGCGCAGACCACAAGGTCCATGTGACATGGAATTCAGTGAGAACGGCAAAGGGAATTAGGGCCAAATCCATCGGCAACCCCAGGATCCGATTAAACCGGTGCCCCTTTAAGGGAATTCAGTGGCTTTGGTGTTTTCCAGGCTGACCTTTTGGGCTGACTACGAAGTGGAATCAGCTCAATCCACCTGGGTTCTTCCTCTGATCCTGGAGTCTTGGGGCGTGTGCCAACACACAGCAGCCCCGCCACACCTTTCCCCTTTAAGTTTCCCATTCCTTCCTCCTCGCGTTTCTCCCTCCCTTCTCCCTTCTCGTAGCTACTCTGAGTACATCTAGTTTTGAAACCCCATGTAGGCCCATTGCTCGATAGAGAATCTGTTGGTTTGGACATGTGTAATGTTAAGAATTACAGAGCAGTCCCTGAGATTCGGAAGGTGGCCTGGCACTCGCAGCTCAGCCACGTTGTTCTCCTATCAGACATGAATACAGAGTACTGAGCTCAGACAAGTCCCCTTTGAGATCACAATGAAATGATATAAAGCAAGGCTACTTCTAAGCACAGGCTGAAAAAAAATCCCTGTGCTGCATACCGAATGCCAAACCCCCAAGATGAGTTGCTCCTTACCAATTACTATTACAGCTTTCTACTCATTCTCGTTTTCCTTCACAACTGAGAAGATTTATGGAGATACCCAGTCATATTGCCCCACTTCCTGACAGCATCCAATTTAGAGCAAATCTCTGCTTCCCTAGACTCCTCCCCCCCCGCCCAAATCATCCAACTGAAGCCCAAATCCTACAACAGTTTCTTTCCAACTCCCTTTTACTGAGACACCCGGGGTTCCCATGGTGTTTGTTCTGCACTGCGACCAGTAATGAGCCCAACTTGTTTAACTGCAGGCATGCTCCTGGTGGTCTCTGCCCGAAGGATTATTGATAAGTACAAAAATAACTCACATTTAAACAGCAACTTACATTTGAAAAAGCTTTCACATCCATTATCTTTTTCAATCTTCATAACAATGTAGAAGACAGGCAGGTATTATACCCGCAGATTAGAAAATTGGGGCTCAGTATGGATTAAAGGATTCTGTTAGTTCAAAGATTTATTAAATATTGGAATTGGGGTTTGAGCCAAGTCTTCTTGTTCCATACGTGACAGGTCAAAACTCCATGTGCCTGAGGCCCAACCTCAAAACATCAAAGCTGAGAGTGAGGAAAGGGTTCTTGACTGAGAAGGTGTCAACCAAGAAGACTTAATATTCTAAATCCACTTTGAGAAAGTACAGAGTTCCTAGAAGTGGGAAGCCTGAAACACCAATCAGAAAGAATACATGTACCCCCATGTTCATAGCAGCACTATTTACAACAGCTAAGGTCTGTAAACAGCCCAAGGGTCCATCAGTGGACGAATGGATAAAAAAGCTGTGGTACATATACACAATGGAGTACTATGCAGCTGTAAGAAAGAAAGATCTCTTATCCTTTGAGACGACATGGAGGGACCTGGAGAGTATTATCCTAAGCGAAACAAGCCAAGCAGAGAAAGACAAATATCACATGATCTCACTTATTTGTGGAATATAATAAACATAACAGTCTGAGGAACAGAGTAGACCCAGAGACATGGAAGTAGGGTACAGACTGACAACCCTCAGAAGAGGGGGTGGCGGGGGGGAAAGAGATAAACCACAGAATTTATATGTATGTATGTATAACTGATGGACATGGACAACAAAGCTGGGGACGAGGTGGGGGGATGGGGAGGAGGGTGTCAATGGGGAAAAAAGGAGAAACATCTGTAACAAAAATAAATTAATAAAAAAGAAAAAAAGAAAAAAAAAAACTACAGAGTTCAGGCTTCTTTTATGTCAAGGAAGGGGGAAATGAGAGGGACTGTTTCGGTAAAACTCAAGCCTCAGGCAGGATCCCACCAATGATTAGCGTGTCTACACGCAGGACAATGCAGGAGCTGTTAGCCTGAGGCCGAGGCAACAGCACAGGCTTACACACGATGGAGTCAGAGAAACCTAGCATCTCACTGTTACAGTTATTCAGTGTTTTTCCTCTTGGTTGGTCATGGAAGAAAGAAGTCCCTCAATCATTTATTTAGTGCTTCTCCAACTGGACACTGCAGGGGAGGAAAGTGAAGAAACAAAATGGAGTCGCTATAGCCAAGCTCATAAAATGCCTTACATCAGAATGTGTTGAAACATGAGGAATAGATTTTAATGCACTTGAACTAGCCTGAAGACTTAAACTTTTGAACTTTTCGGTTGTGCACCAAAGCTTGGAAAGAATGTTCCTGTGAAGAACTTAGGAAAAGTGGTCATGTGTCCAAACTGCCTGACGTCCATTATCCAGACCACCAGACACCTGGAAGATTACCGTTTCAGACCAACCCAAAGGCTAAGAATGGAGGACTGATTCTTATCTAGAACATACTTTTTACTCTTAACTTTTCTCTTGTCTTTGGAACACCCTGGGTGTTCCTTGGAAGTGTTTCTGCTTTGCAAGTCTTAAGACCCTTGAATAAACGGTCATTTAATTCTATTGAAGCCCCCTGATTCACTCACAGTGTTGACATGGGTAAGAAGGGCATGAGGTTCAAATATCTTTTGGAAGTATCAATTTCAATCAAAGATTTCTTGAGGAAACAAGTTAGTGTAATATTTTTTAAAAGAATGAGGTTTAAACATTTTGGAGTTAAACTCAAAAAATTTAAAAATAAAAAGAAAGCCCCCCCCCCAAAAAAAATCATGATTTGCTCTAAGTGGCTTAAGGCTACTCTCCCAGATTCACCCCCCCACCCTGGGAGTCTGTATTTAGGAATACTTAGTTGGAACTGAGAATTCCATCTAACGCCCATCCACCTGCTTTCAGATCAGAGAGCATAAAGCAAACACCTTGAACTGACAGTCGGGTTCTCTTTTTGGAGCACTGAGGGTCGACTAGTCCTCAGGGCCATGGAAGACAACAGAGTAGGGCAGAGTGTTTCCTGGGCTCTCCTGGGGGAGGGGAGCTGTGGACTTGTCCTAGACACCAGGTCTCCTCTAGGGTTCCAGGGACCACCCAGTTTTCTGGAGCTTGGCTTTCTCCAGAGCAACCTCCTTGTGGGACTCAGGTCAGAATCTGCCCCCTCTCTGGCCGAGCTATTACCACTGAGGGCATGGGGGAGGAGAGGAGACCCTGAAAGAACTGACTGGCTCCAGGCTACGGCAAAGCCCAGCATTTATCTAGGGCACACGCTGGTCCCATGTGGCACACAGGTCTCCAGGAAATTTGGAATCTGATCCTATGCCCAGGCAGGCTCCTTTTCATAGGTTTACATAGGTGTATACTCACATATACACATTTTGAATAAAAACACTGTGTCTCTTCTCACAACTAGAATTCATCTAGACCACAGGGGCTCTGGTATTGAAACAACATACAGCTACCTTAAAAAGAACAAAGGAAAATTGTCAAGGACTACCTGAGCTGACAAACGATGGGTATGATAATATTATTTAAAATGTACAATCTAAAAGTGGGTATAAACTCCTTATGCTTATAGCTCTTACATGGCTATTAAAACCGAACAAAACAACCCAATAATTATTTATAAGCTAAATACAAACAAATGTACAAAACCATGCAATTCAAATGAACAGATCAATTCAGTGTGATGAAAGGTGCTATTTGCTGAAACAGTGTCACCACTCACAGGACAGCTAGGGCACAGACTGTCCCTACCCGGGTTCTGTCACGAGTTGGACTGTGTCCTCCAAAGAGATATGAGAAGTCCTAACTCCTGCTACCTGTGAATGTGACCTTATATAGGGTCTCTGCACATGTGACTGAGTTAAGATGAGGTCATTAGGGGGACCCTAATCGAATATAAGTGGTGTCCTTATAAGAAGGAAAAGGAGAAGACACACAGGAGAGGGCCATGGCATGGCAGAGGCAGAGATTTGGAGTGATACAGCTGTAGACCAAGGACACCAAGGACCAACAGCCACCGTGGACAGCTCTGAGGGAGCGCGGCCCGTCTGACACCTTGATTTTGGGCTCTGGCCTCCGATATTGGGAGAGAATAAGCCATCCGCTTTGTTACAGCAGCCCCAGAAAACAAAGGCAGGTGTTCAGGTTGACATGCCTGTACTGCATGGGTGGTGTGACGAATCCATTCTCTCAAGGGTTTTTGCTCCGCCAACTGCTGCAAACCCTCCTCTTACCAGGGTCCCCTGTGGTCCCTCGGCTGTCGAAAGTGTGACTCCTCACCAAGTCTGCCTCATTGCTTTCTTCCTGTGGCATGACAATTAAAGTACCACTCCTTGATACCAGAGTGATGGGAAACGTAAGCCCGAAGGTAGAGGAGCACGTATCTTTCTTTTGGATCACCAAAATGAACACACATCATGTAAATTATTATAGAGAACTCAGAGATCCTTGTGTGTCCATGGACTCTGACTGAGGGGCAGAAACAACTAGACTTTGCTGTTCATTTCTCATTCCCTCTGGCCGCCCCTGGTTCTGACTCCTGTTTCGCTCTGGGTTCTGGCTGGTAACTCTTGGATCGAGAGCTTCTGGCTTCAGCAGTCACTTTGGGCTTCTACTCCGCATTACACTTGACCTCAGCTGGCCTTGCAGTCAAGGTCTGGGCAGGCAGCCTCCGGCATCATCCACCCAACACGGTAAGAGGCAGAGCTTGGCACGCTCTGCTCCAGGGCTTGCCCATGCCAACCTCACAGCCAAGAGGGCCCCACACCTGCAGAGGTTCCTATGAAAAGCATTGAATTCCCTGTGTACCTCACTAAGGAGTTTGAACACACAGTGTGACATTAAAACCATAGCAACCAGTCACTTCGAGTCCCTCTGGGGAACCCAAAGAACGAGCATTTGCCTGCTGAGGCCCACCAAAGAGTCAGGGACGCTCTCTCCCTCCGCAGGGGAGAGCCTGTTTGGCTGGGGACATGCGGGAATGGGGCAGGTACACAGGAGCATGGGGGCCGGATTGGCAGATTGGCAACCTGACTGGTGCTCATCTGGGCTCCTTGAGCCTGGGGCAGCTGGGGAACTGATGGGCGCTTGCAGGGCCTGGAGAAGTGGCTATTTTCCGACTGATGTGGAAATGCGTCAATGTTGTAATAACCGGCACCGTGTTACCACCTGAACATCAGCCCAGTTTAACAAGCAGAAGAGCCGATTATGCGCTTCCACGGAGTGCTGTGGAAGGGGCTGGACGTTTCTCAAGACCTTGATTTGGGTATTATGATTGGACTGAGATTGAGGAGTAGCAATGCCTTCCTGAACGCTGGCAGGAACAGGACTCTCCGCTGTTCCCCTGTAGCCCGCGAGGCCCCTCCGGTGCACCCATCTGGCCCATTGTGAGAAAAGGTTACGGTCTTAGGGAAGAAAACAAATTTCGGTTATGCCGTCTTGCAGAGGCACCAATCATCTCCAAACAAGCTAAATTAGCACTAATTGAGAAGCAGATGTCCTTCTCCTTGTCTGGAACTCGCTGGTTTCATCATTCAAATTTTTGCAGGAAGCAGGCTCATAGGTACCACAGAGCATACCTAAGATCACTAATGACAAACCCGAATCATGCCCACCCTCTGCTCTCCTCTGGCAGGAATCTTCCCCTCCATTATAATCCCTGCAATAATGCCACTTGACCAGCAAAAAGAGCATCTGTCGGGAGAATGCACTGAATCAGAAAACCTTGAGTACTAGGAGCTCTGGGGCGTTAATTACACAGATTGCCCATCAACTCCATTGTTACTCTCTTTCCTCTGATAAATTAAGAAAATGTTGAGACTTCTAAGCATGACTGCAGTTAAGCCGGAGTTTTCCTATAAATATCACAGCAGCCATAGCCAGGAGCTCTGGACAGTGGGCGTAAAGGCAGGTGGGGTGGGGGGGTGCACTGCCTGATGTTGGGACACTGGGGTTCACACCAGCTTTGCTATGACAGCCTGGGTGATCTTGAATATTCTCCCCCAGCCTTTTGAGCTCCAGCTTCTTCATTGGTAAGAATGGGGATATATTACTTGTTTTCCAGGCCTGGCTGCTGTAAGGATGAATAAAATAATAAAAGCACTCCTGGACTCCTAAGCCTGTGGGAAGTGTGTGTGTGTGTGTGTGTGTGTGTGTGTGTGTGTGTGTGTGTATGTGTGAGCTTTAGTCCTGACTTCTTTGCTCTGTGACCTTGGACATATCTCTTAAGCTTCTGGGCTTCCATTTCTTCTATAAAACGACAGTGTTAGACAAATGATTTTCAATGTCCTTTCCAGATCAAAGGCCTCTGATTCTAACTCAGAACGTGAAAGGGACCGACTCTGCCACTGGCTGAGGTTAGTTGCCACATGGTAGTCACAGTTTAACAGAGAGGCCGGGGCTTGGGGAGCCCTTCCTGGGGGTCCTGCTCAAAGGATGGCCATCAGGGGGGACTGAGAGCACAGTCCTGAAGTGACATTCAGGCAGCTGAGGGTGTCCTTTCCCTCCCTTATGGCATCTTTTCTTCCTGTCCTTCTGCTTCCTCATCCCTTAGACTTCAGGACTGCCAGGAGGTTGAGCAAAGGTTTCAGAAATGGTTGGCAAGGGGCACTGCTCAGTCTCCAAGCTGAACCGATCACTGGCTCACTCAGCCTTGCACAGGTCATGGACGTGGACCGAGAGTAACGGAAAATCAGGGCCCTTTCAGTAGTGATGAAATTAACTGATGGTGACCCAGCGAGGCAGTGGAGAGGACGTTTAGCCCTACAAACACAGGAGGTCCTCATGCCGTGGGCACTCCGGGGAGCTTGAGCTCACTGAGAATCAAGCAAATAACTCCTAGCTCAGCTAGAATGTTTCTTCTGAAGGCATGCTGCACCTTCCCAGCTGTACTTTCCTTCCTTCACCCCTACCAGGCTGCTCTGATTAGCCCCACTTTGCAGATGGAGAAACTGAGGCACAGAAAGGAGAAAGTCACATCATAGATTGTCTTTGGTTCTCCTATTTTCTCAACAGTTTATGCCAAATAAGCTACAGTGAAGCACAATGTGATTGCTATTAAAATATTTATCCTGCTCAAACTTCCTGAATGAAGAGGGCAGGGGGCAAAGGTGCGCCATGGGACAGGAGGCAAGGGCTCCTAGTTACCCAGGCAACTTCCCCCTCTGTCCTCTCTCTTGTGTAGAGGGTTGTGGGCGGGAACATGAGGACACTGGGGCATGTGGAATGACCCCTGCTGGAGCAAGATGCAGGGCACGCAAGGAGCTGAATCTGGACAAACCAAGTCGTTTGGATATAAATGACATCCCCAGGAAGGTGGCTCTTGTTGGGCATCTTGAGCTCTTAGGTGCTGAGTCACCCAGTGCCCCTAATTTGTAAATGAGCAAATGAAGAATGGGTGCCCAGGTGACAACAGACAGCCAGGCAGGAGCTTCCAGGGATGCTTTATGACTTTTGAGGGACAGGCGCTTTTGCCTTCAGGGGACCCTTGCTCCACAAAAAAATGTTAAAATTCTATCTTCCCATTGCATTGGTATACAGACAAATATATTAATGTTACATTAAAATGTTATTTGACCTAAAAGCTCATTTTCCTTCTTCTGATTTCAAAAGAAATTAAAATGTTTTCATGGGGTCCTAATACCATTGTGGGCCCTAGCACTGTGCCTTGGGGGGCATTTGGTGTCTCCTGGGCCTGCAGGCTGTCATAGCTGAGCCCTCAGGTCTGCCCAAGCCCGTCCAGGTCAGGCTCACGCAAACTCACAGGATCAACCTCAAAGAATGGGTTTGAGCTTTTAGGGGGTGCACATATATCATTGCCTTACAGATGAAGAAGCTGAAGCTCAAAGAGGCCAAGGGCAAATGATCAGAGATGGAGAAGCCAAGATTATTGGCATTTAGCTCTGTGTGTCCACAGCTCATGGTTTGACTCCTACTTCCCACTCAGTGCATCTGGGCTGCTGCTGAACACCACTTCCTCGGGGCAGAGGTCTCCTGCCTGGGAGCCGCAGAAACCCACATATATACAGGGGTGGGCAAAAGTAGGTTTACAGTTACTCTTACGGAAAAAGACATGCAGGTTATGATTATTACAATAGCTTTATTAACTCCAAAGAATGTCACAATGCAGCTATAAACCTCCTTTTGCCCACCCTGTGTGTGTGTGTGTGTGTGTGTGTGTGTGTGTGTGTATTTGCTAAGATATATCCCAATATATAGATATCTGGATATATCTTAGCAGATATGGAAGTCAGTAATTAGGCAAGGGTGGTTCGGTGATAGTAGATCACAGGGAGGAAAGTCTGAAAATAAATTCTACATAATGCAATGGAAAGATCCCACAGAGCAATGGAAAAAGATGCTCAGAGGGAAAAAGAAATCATCCCCAGAGAATTAATGTTCTAGTAAACTGTAAGCTGCTTATATTTTCACCCCATTACCATAACTTTCAAATAACTGTCTCAAACGATAAAAAGGCAATTACTTAGGGCCAGCTGCATCGCAGGCTAGGCAGTGCAGTCCCTGAGCCACTGGGGTTCCCTCGTGGAACTTCCTAATGACAGTGTGGTGGCTGAAGAGGAGACGCCAGATTAACAGCAAAGGGGGACATTTCGCCTCCTCCTGAGGGAACTCTGGATCAATTCTCAGGGCATCGAGACTCCAGGGACCAAGACCGTTTACTTGTGTGTCACAAGCAAGGCACTCCACTTCGCTAATCCACTCACTAGTTAAAAGTTCATCACAATCCCAGCCCTATCAGGAACATGGGATTTTGTGAGGCTTAAATGAAGTCAGGGATGTAAATGGGGTTTGTGAACTACTGAGCGCTGTCCAGGTGCTTTGAATTCACCCTACCTGAAAGAGTTCCCTGTGTTCAGACTTGTCTGTTTTCCCCTCGATACACCGAGCTCGGGGTGGTCCCAGCTTCCTAAAAGCTGGCTCTTGTCTCTTCCAGCCACTAGCCCGGTCACCACCAAGATCCCCAAGCTGTGCTGCCATACAATGGCAGTAGATTGCACTCATTTATTTTATTTGACTTACTTGGAATTAAGGCTTTTTGAAAGCACTATGCAAATGTATGCAAATGACTATATTTCATGCAAAATAATGTGCAAATAGTGTCCCTGTGTTGGCTTAGAAAAATCTGGTGGCCAAAGGCTGTTTATATAGGCATAAGAATATTTTAAACTTCAGTGACCCTTACAGATGTTCTAAAAAAATAGAGAGGACCTAGAGTTAGTGTGGTTATTATCCTTTGTCAGTCGTTATCAGGATGTCTGACATCAGCTCAGCAAAGTCTCTCGTTCGTTAACCATTCAACAATGATGGTGTCAGGCACTTAATGATTGGAAGAGGAGTAAGGTATGAGCCTTCCCTTAGGCACCTGCCAGACTCGGCTGCTACGACCCAGCTGGGGCATCAGTTTCTTGGCACACATTCATGGGTGGTGCCCCATTCCGTACTGAAAAAAGTCCAACATCTGATCGAGGTTCTCGAGACTCTCCACAATTGAGCTCCAGTTGACCTTTCCGCCAGAATCCTCTCCTCGTCACACAATCTCTGCTTTCCCAGATGCTTAGTATGTAATATTCAGTATTCTTCCAAACATGCTGACTCTCGTCCCCTGCTCTGTGCCTCGGATGTTGCTTGCTTCCCTAATACCAAAGAGCATGTATTAGTGCTCCTGGTCTTGGTCTCCTGCTGGTAGACACACAGGAGTGTTCTGTTAACTTATTGCTTCTAAAGCCAAAGACAGAGCAGGGGAGTCTTTAATGAACATCACCTAACCCAACACCCTGGCTCTATAAATGGGCAAACTGAGACCAAGAGATGAGAAGAAACTTGATCAAGGTGGTAGAGCTAGAACAAGAACCCAAGTTGTCCTGACCCAGTTCCAGGACACTTTATAACAGATGGGTCAAGGTCATGGCTCACAGCCATAAGCACAAGAAAAAACTGAGTTGATCTGCCTCCTGGGGGTCATCTTCACAAACCATGCTCTATTGCTTGAACATCTACCTTAAGTGGGAACTAGTAAGGGGACACTCAAGTTCTGGGACAAAGCCATCTCCTCCAGGGGATTAGAATCTCGATAACCCCAGGATGTGCAAGCAGCTTTTGGGTTAACAATGATAATGGTGATGAGAGCAGCTCACGCGTGCTGTCTGTTAACTCTGGGCTGGGCACTGTGCAACCTTCCTCCACTCCTCCAGTATCTAGACAAGAGGTTTTCAACCTTGGCTGCACACCAGCATCACCCGGGGAAATCTGAAACCTATCTGGGCTCAGGCTCCACCCCGACAAATGAAACAGAATTGAAATCTAGGCATCAATATTTTTAATATCCCTAGAGGAGCCAGGCTACAGAGAAGCAAGGTGAGGTGGCCCCCTCGCTGTGCACAGAGACCCACACAGTGTCCTCTGACTGCCATCAAGATGGCCCCTATTTTGTTCATTCCCCACAGGGATAGCACAGTGCAACATGGATACACCACCCAGCCACCTCCTGCCTCCCACTCTGGGCTGGAGCAAGCAGGACACAGACCTTGCTGAACCCGAGGGGGCGAGCCCTATTCTTGTCTAGAGGTCATTTGCTGCTGTTCATTAGTGTGGCCCATTATGACTTCCTGCAGAAACCTCTCTGGCAGGTACACCCACACCTGGGCAGGGAGCGTTCAGAGGAAGCCACCAGAGCATCTGGGTGGATGGGGACAGAGTGCGCACGGAACAGGCCTGCTGACATGTGGCGCTTTGTCAGATTGGCAAATTATTCTGAGCAGCTCAGCAAGCGGTGGCTTCAGGAGGGGGAGAAAATCCAATGTGTTTATTATAATGCAGTCCAAGATGATTGCCCCGAATGAACGAAATATAATAGAACTGGTCCTGGTTTGCTGAGCACACATAAAAGAAAAGAAAATGAGATCCGGTCCTGTCCTTCTCTCCAGTCTGTTTCTATTAGGAGACGGCACAATTCAATGGCACCTTTGGTAAAAAGAGGGTGGCTGGGGGAGAAGTGGAGGGATTTCACCTTGAATGCAGAAGGCCACTTGACATCTCAGGCTCAGTGGCATAGGTCCTCCAGGTAGGCTCCTGGTGTTGCTGCCTAACCCGAAACCCACCCACACAACTTGTCTTTGGGGTGGAGAGTCTTACCACTGTCAGCTGGACTGAACCTCTTTGCTGCTTACATTGTGTGAGTTCTCAGCACAAGTGTATCGCCTCATAGAGGGGTGGGGAGAAACTGATGTTGCTTTTGATGCAATTTCACAATTGATGAAGCAAAAGGGCGAACAAAAAAATGATAAAGAGTCAAAGCTGGTTTTTTTATGACAAAGAAGAGGAACATTTCTGTTTCCTTGCAGCATTGTTTCCTTTATAAATTTAAGGCAAGATGCAGGAAGTTATGCTTATTATGCTTTCCCGTGGTGCTTGTTAAAATTTTCAAAGTTATACCATACCGACTTTTTTCCCTTTGTATTTCACTGCTAGCGGACACAGTTTGAATCAAATCCGTAACAAAGAGAGAAGGCTCAGAGCCTGCTTGTTTGCTGAAACGGCTGGAAACCTTTTTGATTTTCTAGGAAGGCACCGAGGATGCAGGGGCTTCTGTAGTCCTCAGATTTAATATACAAAGTAAGGTAGGGGGAGGCTGCTTTGGCTTTGCTGCTAATGTGAGTTCATTTGCAATTCTCTTCTCTTCTTACCAGGCTTGGAAATGACTGTTGAAATTCAGAAGAGGGTGTGTGTACCTCTTGGGTGTGTTAAGCCAGAGGGTGTGTGCTCTCTGTCTGTCCTCTGGGGAAGAGATGCTGGCCATGTATCACTTTTTACAGCTGTATTTGCACAGGTGGGAAATAACAGTGTCATCTTGGAACAGCAGACACAATGATATACATGTTTGGGGGCATCTACAGAGCACGGTGAATCATGCAACATGCAAGTCATCCCCACTGTAAGTCAACCCACGCCATCCACCAAAAGCTCCTTAGGTAAGGGGAGAGGCTCCCTTCAAATTACTTTGGAAGATGAAAAGTGGCCCCATATATATTCAGGCCAATAAAGCAGCCATTCAGGTGAATAAAAAAAAAATCCTGAGATCAGTCTCAAGGTTGGAAGAACCCTTCAAGGTGTCCAGAAGAGGCGCCCATCCCCATGCTTGAATCCTCTTAAGGGCATTTTTGCATATTCTCTTCCAGTTTCTGGTGTGAACCCCTTCCACATGAGTGATCTCACTGCCTCCCTCAAGAGAGTTAACCATGTCAACTTCTCAATAGCCAGATGGTTAAAAACCAAACAGAACAAAACAAAACCCTCTCCTTGATGTTAAAATCATAGCCTCTACTGCTTGCTCCAAATACTCCCCCCACTGCACAAGGGGTAGAAGCAACCCCTCTTTGCGTGACAGCCTTCCAGTAGTTGCAGACAGCTGTCATGTCATTAATTTCTCTGTACATGTATTAGCTGAACAGGGGTTGAGCTCCTACTATGTGCCAGAAACCAGGGTCTAGAGATGAGATGTGGATAAGCTGTGGGACCGGCTCTCACAAGGTCATAAGGAACCAGACACCTGATCAACTAATTTGAATTGACAGTGGTAAGTAAAGGTCTTAACGAGGTCGTCTGGAGAACAGTGTCCTCTGGAAAGCACACTGGTTTGCCTAGTGGTGGATGACTGGAGGCAGAGAAGGGGTGGCTTTGGTGTTGGACCCTAAGGGCCGCAGATTTCCTCTCTTCCTTTCAAGCTGTTTTGCAAATTCCTCATGAAGAGATTTGCATGTTGGTGTCTGCCCAGCCATTGTGTTGGGGTCTCCATTAATGTAGGCTCTGAGAGTCCAGATTTCGGCACCTTTCTGTTCTTAATCCAGACCTAAATTGCTTCACCTGAGTATGCAACCCAAGGGCACTTCATCTGGAGCAGGGAAGCCCTTGGGAGAAGACAATGACCTCCAGGGTCTGGGTGCAGGACCCGAGGGCCCACGATGGCAGTTCCCTCCCCATCACTTCCCTACGGACCTGTCTGTGCAGACGAGGCTCTCGTGTCGAAGCCCCGCGGTCCTGCAGAGACAGGCTTACTAAGGAAATCCTGAGGCTCCTTTGGCCATCACTTTGTCTGCAACAGGACACTCGGAAGAAAGGGGCCGTTAAACTGTGAGCTCCCGACTTGTGTGGAGTCGGAGGAAAGGTCTGTAATTATCACCCTCAGGACTCCCCATGTACCTGTGAATTGGGACCGCTCCGCCCGACGTTGGGCCAACGGAACCACTGCCTGCTGGTGCAGATGGCGCTGGGCACCTGGTGCTGCAGGAGGAGGGAGAGAAAGCACCAGAGCTGGGAGTGGAGGACAGCATGCAGCACCCAAAGGACAAGGGGAAGATGCTGTCACCCTCCTGCTCTCGCCTTGGCAGTAGGGCTCCTCTGACCCCAGGGAAAGAACACCAGTCACCAAACACCTGCCTTCTCTGGGACCATGCAGTGAAGAGCAAAACCCGTGGGATCCTGGGTTCAGAGTCCTAGGTTCAAAACCACTTAGACATTTACTGTGTGCCCTCGAGCATGCCACTTGAACCTGAGACTAGGGCATCTCGTCTGTGCAATGGCTTTGGTGACGACTCCAGTTTGACGGAGACGTTAGAACACGTGTGGTCCCAGCTGGGCCAGAGGTCTGAGGGCCACACAAGTGCTAGCTCTGGTGGTTGGCGGGCACTTGCCAAGCCCTACAGGGTTTATGGCAGCGGCTCCAACAAGGTCCTTGTCCTCACAGGTTTTCAGTTGTGTAGGGCAGACAGGGAAAAGCAAAACACATGTCAACATAAGGGGTATGTGGGTGAAAGGCGGATGGATCAGGCTCTGGAAACCAGCTCTTGGGGGAAAGAGGAAAGTGAAGGGATACCCCTTTAAGCCTATTTTAAGTAGATAAAATAAAAAGAAATGATAAATGGCAAAATCTGTTATAGATCTCTCCAGTCTATTACTTCAAGGGGTGGGAGAAAAAGGCATAATGGGAGACAAACTTTTTTTTCCCTTTTTTAAAATATCTGTAGGACTACAGCCTGTAAGTGATGAGAAGGGGAATCTGTTACGTTCAAGACAGAAAGCTTAAAGGAAATGGGCCCTGTTTCTTGGGTGCTTATTAGATTATTGCTCCTTTTGTTAAAATCCAGGTCCCTAAACCGCATCCCACCTCTGAAATCAGAAGCTCTGGGGAGGCCTAGGGCTCTGCACTGTAACAAACGGTCCAGGCGATTTTTGTGAAAATTCAAGTTTCCAAAACTCTAATTTGGGTAAAGGAACACTCACAAAGAGCACCTGTTTATGAAATCTCAGAATCAAACCCTATGTATCTTGTATGTTAATGTTAATTCCCTAGTTTCAGTATTTACACTGTAGTTACATAAGATGTTTACTTGTTATCAAGAGTAAATGATCTGTTTTCAGATCGCAAAGTTTATTTCTGAATGTTACATTTCAGGCAGTCTATCTTTCTGTGCTTGAGAATGCTTTTAGGTTTTAGAAAAATACCTGCTGGAATAGGAATGACCTCACGCTTGCTCCACCACGAATGCATGTCCAGCCCCCGCCCCCCCGCATCCTCTCTCCCCAACCACGGTCCACCTCGGGTGCCACAGACTGACCAGTCCTTCTGAAGCACACCTCTGAGAAGGTTCCTCCTTTGGTAAAACCCGTAAGTTCCTCCTGTGCCCCGCAGCCTGGCTCCCAGGCCTTTCTCACTGCACGGCCCAGCTGCCTGCCCGTCTTCCCCTCACATCCTCCGACACACACACCCACACTCAGCCAGTACGGACATCTTTATATCTCCAACACCTCAGCTCATACCAAACCTTTCCTCTGCAGTGACTTCCTCGTCTCAAGCCATGAGAACCTCATCATCCTTCTAGATATCCAAGCACAGCTTCTCCACGGAGCCTTTTCCGACCTCCCAATGGTGCGGGCTTTGTCCAAATCCCAGGGCAGTCTCTCTGTGCTGTGCCTCTGGTCTTCACACGTGCTGCCTGGTGGTGTGTTTATTTGCATGTTTGTCTACTAGCCTGGAAGTTCCTGGAGAACAGGGGCTGTAACTCACTCAGCCCTGTCCCTCCCATAGAAACTAGTAAGTAATGACCCCAGAAGGCTGGCACGACAGCGCCACCCCGGGGAACTTTCTGCCATGATGGAACTGCTCTAGATCTCTGATCCGGTAGGACAGCCATAGCTATGATAGTGACTACTGGGCACTTAAAAATGTGGCCCATGTGACTACGGAGCTCAATTTTTTATTTGATTTTATTTCAATTAATCAGAATTTAAACTAAGGAGCAGATGTGGTTAGTGAATTCCCCATGGGGCAGCACAGATAAAGAACATATTTAATAAAGGCAGTTGCACTGCACTTAGAAAACTTCCAAAGTCTCTGTCTGCCTCAGGGTCACCCGAGCTGGCTCTTCCTCTTCTGTATCCTTAGCTCCCATCACTTCACGCCTTATTCACTTCACCCGGCCATGCCTGGTGTATTTCCTTTGTCAGACAGGCCTGGCTCCTTCTGGCTTCCAGACTCTGTTCGTGCTGTGTGCTCTGCCTGAGTGATTTTCTCTTAGATCTCATTCAGCTGGGTTGTTGTCATTCAGATCTCAGCTCAAATGTCACCTCCTTAGGGAGGACTTCCCTGGTGTGCCATCTAAAGTGGACCTCTCTTTCTTTCGTTCCACCTTCTTATACTTTCTTTGCAACTTGCACCAAATATCATCTTATTTATTTGATTCCCTTTTAATTGTCTAACTCCTCCTAATAAAAGGGAAGCTTCTTGAATAAGGGAGCACTAAAAAAAGTATAATAGAACAATCATATAATAATCACTGGGTGAAAGCATAATAAGAAAAAGGACAATTGCATAATCTCAAAATATCTCTCCACAAAATATTAATAAATTATAAAGGAGAAAAGAGAGATTATTACAGAGAAGAACACTATCAGATACCACCCTCTCCTGGTGTTAACCTCTCCGAGTATAACCCTGGATTACTGTCACCAGCGATAAGACATGTTGACATCACGCACCTGCTAGATATGATCACTGAGAAGGATACGGCACTTCTGCGGCACCCTCCCAATAAGGTAGAATCTTAGTCTAATCATGAGAAAACATTAGATAGACCCAAACTGAGTGACATTCTACAGAATACCTGACCAGTTCTATTCAAACGTGTCAAGGTCATGACAAAGACTGAAAGATTGTCAGACTGGAGAAAACTAACGAGATGTGATAACTAAACATGATGCAGAAACCTAGATTGGGTCCTGGACCGGAAAAAGGAGGAGGAAAATTGCAAAAGTCCAAAAAATATCTGTAGGAGAGCTAGGAGAAATGTGTCAATGTTAACTTATTAGTTTCAGTGTTTATACTGTGGTTATATAAGATGTTGGCAGAAGGGGAAGTTAGGTGAAGGGTATGTCGGAACTCTACTATTTTTGCGATGTTTGTGTGTCTAAAATGATCTCAAAATAAAAAGGTTTTCTTAAAAAATATATAAGCTTCTTGAGAGAGGGGTGTATCTCTCTTTTTCTAGAACAGTACCTGCTACATGGTTGGTATTAACTACCTGTGAATGGGAGAAAGGATGAGAATGCAAAAAGAAAAGAGGACAGAGGGAAGGGAACTGGTGGAGGGAGAGAGGGAGGGAATGGCAGAAGAAGAGATGCAGAGTGTGGGGAGAAGGGGTGTGCCGCTTTGGGAAGACTTGAGGCGTCCCTTGAAGAAGATGTGGGACACGACAGCCTGTTACGGTTCTGCAGGAAAAGGCTAGCTCACAGCACCTGCCATGAAAACTTCGAGGCACGGACTATCCCTCAGGCAGGGGCTGTGTTGTTTATCTCTGTGTCCCCAGAACCTAGTGCCCATGCCGCATTCTAGGTGTTCAATACGCACGTATTGAATTTGATTTAATTAAAGTAGTTAATGACTTGGATTAAATGCAGTGGTTGGATTAACACATGTGATGCCCTCCCAAGAGAATTCTTCAGCTTTCGTTGGGTGGGTTAATCACTTTGGCTGAATAGAAGTGGCACAGTCTTAAGGCCTGGGTCCTGGGGGCTCGGGTAAGTGAGTCTCGAGTGTTGGAACCAGGAGCACCATCAATTCAGTGAAACACCGCCCATCCTGCAGTGACCTACAGCACTGAATTTATTTTCAACTGTGGGACATCTGAAATTGCATGCTGTGCTGTCCTCCAAATCTAAGGACATAAAAAGGGCTTACACTTTGGGGTGTCTTTGCAGCAGAAGGAACGAAATCTCATCGTTGAGTATTATTTTAATTCTATATCAACTACGAATTGCGTGCCTCGCATCTACTTATCTCCTTTGTGATGAAGTCAGTATTTCTGCTTCACAGAGGAGGAAACTGAGGCTCAGAGAGGTGAGAAGGCTGGTTTTCATTTGCACAGCACGAAAGTCACGAAGCCAGAAACTCAAGTCCGGCTTTTCTTTATCCTAAGCTCTTGGAAAGGTCCTAGACATCCTCTAATCTAAACTTCACACTCACTGACCCATCTTTCATGCTGCCAGTCATAGGCATTGGCAGGTGAGATGGACTGGGCTTTAGAGAAAGGAACCTTCGCCTCGGTCTCTTCCACAAAGGGCAAACGCGCGGGGCCAGCAGGTGCGGCGTGCAGCAGGTCCGGAGGGCTGTCACCAGACTGGCGTCCTGTCTTGCCTCTCCTGTAATTTTAGCTGCGGATCTCAGTCGAGAACGTGCCCTGTCTGAGCCTCAGCTGTGCCACCTATCAGTGGTGAAGACAGGGAAGCCCTCTCCTCCCCCAGGAGAGCGGCAGGGTGGGGCTGCAGTCTGCTTTCTGTTGGAGCCTCTTGTCCTCTATGCCAGGGATAGAACTGAGAGCTGTTTCACTGGCTGCAACGCGGTGCCATGCTAATGACATCACTCTCAGTCCTCCCCTCTCCTTCTCCCTCACTGCTTCAATTTGGCTGTTTTTCTCCCCGTGTCTCTTCTTCTCTCACTCGGACTTTTCAAATAACAACTGTTTGTTAGCTCCACAATCAAAAAGATTTAATTGGCTACAGAAAGGAACATGCACAATGTCGGAAGCTAAGTCCGGATGCAGGAAAGAAAAGGTCAAAAGCAACTTGACTGATCAAGGGAAGTAACAGAGACAGGAATTCAAAAGCCTCTATTTATAACTTGGAAACTGAAGTTCTGAGCCGTGCTCCCGACCAGGCGAGTGCATCACAGAAACAGCCTGTCCACCCTTGGGCGGCTCTTGGAAATAACAACGGATTCAACCAGGCTCTTCTCGTAAACGGACCCTCTCCTGTGTGGCTTTCCCGAGGGCCTGTGCTCCTAGCACCACGCTGATGCAGGAGATACTGCAGAAGGTGTGAGGTCTGAGAGTTCTGGATTAGCACTGAGCCTCTTTTGCTTACTAACGCCCTGATGGTGACCAGGCTACCCCTCATTTTTGAACCTCGGCTTCCTCACGTATAATATAGAAATGTCACTCCACACTCATTAGGATGGCTATTATCAAACAACAACAACCAGAAAACAAGAGTTGGCAAGAGTGTGGAGAAACTGGAACCCTCAGGCATCGCTGGGAGGCCTGGCAAACCGTGCCATTGCTGCAGGTGACAGGCTGGCAGTTCCTCAGAAAGTTCGACGTGGAAGTACCACGGGACCCAGACGTGGAAGTACCACGGGACCCAGACATGGAAGTACCACGGGACCCAGACGTGGAAGTACCACGGGACCCAGCGATTCCACTCCTAGGCGCACACCCAAGAGAACTGAAAGCAGGGACTCAGGCAGACACTTCTACACCAACGGTCCTCGCAACATTATTCACAGAAACCAAAAGGCGGAAACAACCCAAATGCCTTTAAATAGATGAATGGATAAACACAGTGTGGTATATACACACAATGGAATATTATTTAACCTCAAAAAGGAAGGAGATTCTGACGCATGTTACATGGATGAACCTTGAGGAAATTAAGCCAAGGAAAAGAAGCCAATAACGAAAGGACAAATACTGTACAGTTAGCTACGACGAGGCACCCGGCAAAGTCAAATTCGTAGGGACAGAACGTGGAGTGCTCCTGCCAGGGCTGGGAAGAGTGGGGAGAGAGGAGTCAGTGTTTAATGGGGACAGAGTTTCAGTTCGGGGAGAAGAATAGTAGCTCTGGAGATGAATGGCGCTGGAGATGCACAAAAATGTAAATGCCACTGAACTTTGCACTTAAAATGGTTCAAACGGTAAATTTTATGTTATGAATATTTTACCACCATAAAAAATGGGAATAGTACCTCCTAGCTTGCAGGGTTATTTGGAAGATGGAAGTAGGTATCATATGCAAAATACCTAGAACAATGTCTGTCACATAGCAGCTGTTCAACTTACACGGTTTCCTTCTCCATGCAATTTACATGGAGCCTTTTTTGGCTTCTTAGTCAGGAGATTATAATCACAACATGGTCATGCAGGTGGAGATGGTATAGATAACATTTCTACACAACGATGATCACACTCAAAGAGGGAAGACATCAACTATAGCTCAGCCTTGTGACTCTGCTTCTTTCTTTTTTTAAAAAAATATTTTTTTCTTTATTGATTTTAGAGAAAGGAAAGGAGAGAGAGAAACATCGATGAGAGAGAAACATCAATTGGCCGCCTCCTGCATGCCCCTCACTGGGGATTGGGCCCACAGCCTGGGCGTGTGCCTTGACCAGGAATTGAACCGGCAGCCTCTTGGTGCATGGGTCGATGCTCAACCACTGAGCCACACCGGCCACGCATGACTCTGCTTCTTTCTATCATATGCTTTAAGAATAACCTACTTTTTGAAGCAAACTGAATGCAGAAAGGCACATCTGAGGGACCAGTGTAAATTTTCTTGAGTTCAAAACAGGAAGGGAGAAATACCTTTCTAGGTCTCAAAAGTGAAAGAAAGCATCCTTACCTACCTACAGCCCTGGGCCAAGAAACGTTTCAGCACCAGCTTGATTCAGATGTGGGAACTGGAATTCAGCCACCTTGCTGAAGGGTGTTTCTGGGTGGAGAGTCACTACACCTACCCACCTATGCTCGCGTGACCTTCAGAAACAGGCTGAGGAGGTAAATTGAAGGGCAGGCCCCTGGACTTGTAAGACATGATGCCAAAGAGTGCTTCTCTAAGGCTTCTTCCAAATCCGACTTTCGGCTAGAATGATCATCTCTAAGTGATTCATTTCTTCCAAAACTCAACCAGGAAAGCATCTGCTCGACCACACACAGATATTTAGCTTCACACATGCTATGTTATGTTATGCAGAACTTCTCAGCATTCTGCCAAGTGTTTTGTAGTAATTTATCTGCCCTTCCCAACACTCTGAGATGAGGAGATGACTGTAGTCATTACAGCTTGAATTTGTTTTTAGACTGTCTATAACAAAAGGACTATACCCTTTATAGACACTACATCAGTCTCACTTTCAAAACAATCTTGAGGCTTGAAATTTCTTATTGACCTATAGAATGCATTGGAAACTTCCTATTGTTCCCTGTGGGTTGAATTAGGAGACTTCAATGGTGTCTACTGCTAGCAGATTTGAGTGATAGTGACTTCATTTCACAGACGGTGACTGAACAATTGAACCATAGCTGAGGTATCCATTAAGATCCAGGTCCCCTGATGCTGGAGAATATTGTCGATGATATTAGAAGTTGCCCACATTATTGAGTGCTTACACTGTGGAAGAGCTGTGCTAAAAGAAGACACAGCTGCTACTCAGTAGTCTGCTCCGTTGTCTAGTGTTCCCCTCTCGTGTCTCCAAATACCCACCGTAGGGCACAGCTGCCAAGAGTACCCGGCTCTACCTCACTGCTTGCCCCCAGTCACGCAGGGCCATGTTTCTCCATTGTAGAGGGCATAAGAATGACTTGGGAACTTCTTAAAAATATAGGTTCCTAGGACCTACCTAAAAGTTCATTTTCAGTAGGTGTGAATTTATATTTTTAATTATCAATCCTTTTTAAAATTTATTTTTGTTACAGATGTTTCTCTTTTTTTCCCCTCACACACCCTCCTCCTTATCCCACCCCCGACCCCCACCCTGCAAGCATTGCTGTCTATGTCCATTGGTTATGCATATATGCATATAAGTTCTTTGGTTAATCTCATCCCTCCCCTCAGCCCCCTTCTCTGAAGTTTGTCAATCCTTCTAATGCCTTCTAATGTAGGTATCATGGGAATATACTTTGATAAGCACTGACTTAGGACTTTCAATGCCATTCTTATTCTCTATTGAAATTTTCCCCACCATTCATGTCTCAAACATTCATTAAGAGGTTAACATTATGAATAATCTCATTTCCATGGTGCTTGTACAGATTAAAAATCACTTTCACATACACCCTCATTAGAAGTTCATACCAGCCCCCGAACCCCATTAGGCAGGTATGGGGCAGGTATGGCAGACACCAGTGAGCACTCCTCTTCCGATCCTTCTCCCCTGCCAACAGCACCCTGATGTGACAAGGTGCTGGGCTAGAGATCCCGTGAAACCTGAGGACATGGCTCCCTTACCCCACTCCCAGGGAAATGTTTGATTGGTCCAAACCCCTTACTTTTGGCAAATAATTGGCAAAAGATGAGCATTTTCTAGCTGATGAGACATAAAAAGAAGTATGCTGGAGAGAATTGCCCTTCCTAAATGAAAAGACAAACAAACAAAAAACCTAGCTTCCTTAGGTGGATGCCTTGTCCCACCCTTTCTTTCTGGAACCCACAAATAAGTGGTCCTCTGGTGACCTTGAAGCAGCATAAGGATGAAAGGCTAAACGCTAAATATGATGGAACAGAAACACAAAACCTCAGCAGCTACATCTGATCGGGTTTTTAATTAAGAAAAGTAAGTCCGTTTAGGTCACTCTAAATTAGACTTTCTCTGTTACTTTCAGCTGAAAGCATTCCTAATGGATACAGAAGTATCATAATTATTCAGATCTCGGTTTCATAGAAAACAGCCTCAGAGAAGTTAAGCAACTTGCTCAAAATCTCTCACCAAGTAAACAGTGGATCCTGAACTTGAACTCAGATTGACTTCTCTTGATCCGCCGACTATGAAGTCCCGCTTTACAATAAAGGGGTTCCAGTGACTAACTTGCAGTAGAAGTAGGAGAAACCCCATGCGTGTGTCTGTGTGTTGGTGGGTTGTCTGGGCTCCTTATCCCTCTCCAACCAGAAGAATTCTTGTTTACTGATTTTATAAATTGGACTTTCATATAAGATACAGTTTAAAGAAAAGGCTTCTGCTGATTTAAAAAAATTGTTTAAAATGAAATAGCATTATGCCATGCTTCTTTGCTCTTGTACGTAAGGCATTGCACATACAAATAACTACAACGCCTGATTATTGTGCTCAGCTCATCTGTTACCTGCTTGAGGAGGTGAGACATATACATACCATGTTGAGAAACAAAGCAAGAGTTAAACCAAAGCTCTGAATGGCTACTTTTTGTTTTAACATGTCCTGAAAACAGTGTTATAAAGTAAATCATTGCAAAATGAATCCTATTTTCCCCATAGAAATTATGTCATAAAAAGGAACCAATTAAATTGTAAATATAGCCAATAACAAGACACAAGTGCAAGATGTAATATTATTTGAAATAATAAAATGATGACCCACATTCTATAAAATGGGAATAAATATATTGAACATATTATAGCATAATTGGACTTATTATAGAATCAAAGTAATCATATAACATATAAACATACAAATCTACACCATAAATCTGACCTAAAACAAACATGCTAACAATAATAAACCAAAAACATGTAATGAGTGATAATTGTTTTTGCTTCTTTGAGATTTCAGATGGGGTTTTACAGGAAATTGAGATGCTCTCTCCTCTTGTAAGTGTGAAATGGCCAAGGAAATTGGTGCTTATGTACTCCCTGGTTTTAGATCGACTCCTGCAGCAAGCAGAAGTATTCCAAATATTCCTTTCACTTGGAATTCCGTGGAAAATGATGACTGCTGTTCAGAGACCCAAAATGGCAGGAGTGGTACTTTTCATATGGAAAAAACACACCCCATTTTAAACGTAAATGCCTACTGTTGCTTTGGTTTATTTAAAGCTTCTTATGGAGATGTATACTCTGCCCACTAGGATTAACTACTACAGGGATTGGCCTCCTATCATAGCCCATTAGAAAACTGAAAATCTATATAAAATGGTGGGTATCAGACATTTCACAACATACAGCACAAGACTGTGATCCATAAAAGAATGTAAATAAGCGAGATGAGCCTTGTAATTTCCCCAGTAGCTTCCAGGTTGCAATTCAGAGAGAGTAAACCCAAACATAGTATGACTCTGCTGAGCTGAGGAGGCAGAGATGGGAGTTTGGGAGGCCAAAGTAGCTACAGTTTTCAAGGAAGAGATCTGAGAGGAAGCTGAGGGATGGGGTGGGGACGGGGTTGGGGGAGAGAGCTCAGTCCTGGAAATGTGCAGAGGATTCCTCTGGAATCTTTGGCTGAGTACTAATTCATGCATGCATAAGAGAAAATCACACAGGACAAAGAAAGAAGCACAAGAAAACAATAGGATGAACAATAGCCAGAGCCAAGGCTATAAACAGTCTGTGTTCCAACCAGCCAGAACGAAGAGATCTAGTAGTACCATTCAGTAGGATCCTCAGAAGAATTACTCTTTAGCAATAGTAGAGTTACCTGAACCTGACACAGCAAAACTTAAAAGCAATCCTTGAGCTCAGCCAGTGTGGCTCAGTGAATTGAGCATCGCCCCATGGACTGAGAGGTCTCAGTTTGATTCCTAGTCAGGGCACATGCTCGGGTTTTGGGCTCGATCCCTAGTGGGGGGCGTGCAGGAGGCAGTCGATCAATGTATCTCTCTCACATCAATATTTCTATTTCTCTCTCCCTCTCTCTCTAAAAACTCAATAAAAAGATATATTTTTTTAAAAAAGCAATCCTTGAGAGTATCAAACTGATCTGCAAGTTACTTAACTGCACATCAAAACAAAAGCCAACACTCTTCAGGGGGATATAGCAAATATCCAGCTTCCGACAATGTAAAATCACAATGTCCAGAATCCAACCAAAAATTACCAGGAATTCAAAAGAAGAAAATATCACCCATTATCATGAGAAATATCAATCAACGGAAACAAACACAGAGGTGATAGAGATAATAGAATTAGTAAATAATAATCTTACAACAGCTGTTATAAATATGCTCAATGATGTAAAGCAGCATGAAACTCTTCAAAATGAAGCTCAAGGAGAACAAGACTGAAAAAATTCACAGCGCACCAGTGAGCTATGGAGCAGTTAGCAAACAGTCTGATCTAACATGTGTAATTGAAGTCCCAGAAAGGAGGATAGCTATTTGAAGAAACACTAGCAGAAAGATTTCTAAACTTGTTGAAAACTATAGATCCACAGATCCAAGATGTTCAAGGAACCCCAAAATGAAGAAGCATAATGAAAATCACAGTAAGACCCATCATAGTCAAATTGCTTAAAAACAGTGATAAAAAGAAAAAACATTAAAGCATCCAGGTTAAAGGATGCACTGTGTACAGGTGAGCAAACATAAGAATGGCAGTCAAGTTGTTGTCTGAAGTCATTCAGACAATAGAGCAACATCTTTAAGGTGCTGAAAGAAAAACTGCCAACTTAAAATTCTATACTTATCAAAAACATAGTTTGAAAAGAAAGGCAAAATAAAGCTTTTTGCAGACAAACAAAAGCTGATAGAGACTTTTTATATAAGACATGTTAAAGAAAGTTCTTCAGGCAGAAGGAAAATTGATACCAGATGAATGAAGAATCTACACAAAGGAACGAAGAATGCCAGAAATGGGTATATATTCACGTAAATATAAGAAATAGTTTGTCTCATTTTAAAATCCATTTAAAAGATTTGACTGTTAAAAGCAAAAACAAGAACAATATATTGTGGAGTTTCTAGTATATGTAGAATTAAAACATAACTATAACAGAAAGGCTGGAGGGTGGGGATTGGACATATACTAATATAACGATCTTATGTTATTTAAAGATAGGCTGTGATAACTTTAAGATGAGTACTAAAAACCCTAGAATACCCACTAAGTTATAAAAATACAAAAGTATAGCTAATAAACCATAGGTGGTGCTAAAATGGAATAAAAAATGTGAGTAACCGGAAGCTACACACCATGTAGATAGCTTTCTTCCTTATTCTCTAGGAAGCCATGAAAACCCGAGTACAGAACCTCAGAAAAGGATCTCCAAACCCTTGTGACACAGTGTTGATATCTTAGTTCTCAATATCTGTTGTCACTCTATGTCCAGAGAGTTACGGAAACCACACACACACACACACACACACACACACACACACGCCAAACTTCATTTAGAGACTGAATGCTAACTATGTCTCACAAACATATGTAGAACAGTTTTCAAATACACGTGGATGTTCTCATGATGCAAATTTTGTTTAAAGTATTATTAAATTTATAGGACTTGCTTGTCGTCATGTGTTTTTGAAATCAATTAATGCTACGACTAACAATTAACTTCTGCTGGGTGGGAGTCGTTGAAAGGGCTCCTCGGTTTTGGAAAGGCTGGGAACCACCACTGTGATGGACTTCAGCTCCTGCGAGCTTGAGCCTCTTTCTTCCTGGCGACGAGCAATCACTGATGGTTTCTGAATGGCGTGACATATGACAGCAATGCTCTCGTACATTGTACATCTGGTGACAGTGAGGAAGAAAAAGCCTATGATTCGTTCTGAGGCCCAGTGACTAAAACTAAATTAAATAATTACAGATCAATCACTCAGTTGTTAACTGGCCAACAGACAGTTCTCTGTTTGGATTATTGAAGTGACCAGACCACACATTATACATAATTTGAGTTTATACTTGATTACATAAGCCATTTGTTGAGAGACTATTATGATATCTTTAGTGAACATCTGTAATTTTGTGTGGTGTATGCTCAGTATTCCTTATTTTGGGGAACTGTCATATTTTCACCTAATTTGATTCTGGTGGGGTTGTTAATAATTTCACCCCTCCTCCCCTTCTAAGCTGGCACTACCCATTCCACTAACATACAGTAATTGATTCAGCTGGAGCACATGGCCCAAGAAGAGACAATAGCTGTCTTCTCCGGGGTGTAATGTGGATGCTGTGTGATGGAAGGGATGGCTTTTTCTCTGGGATTATGAGCACTAAGAACCATGTTGGACCAGAGCTGCCAGGGGCTATCTTGCCCTGGAGTCTTATTGATAAGAGAAAATATAAAAGGCAGGCAGAATTGAAGAATGGAGACAGAGTCCTCATCACAGTAATGAAACTATTGTTTAATAAATGGGCAAATATAATATATTGAGTACTTCCTATAGGTTTGGCACTATTCTCGGCCTTGGGGACATGGCAGTGAACAAGCCCTCTAAATGCGCACATTCTGGGAATTCTTGAGTCCCTCGATGAGGTGGAAGCTGAAGCCGAGACCTACTATTTTAGACTTTGCAGTGTCACGAGTCAATTAATATTCCATTTTTACTTGGTTTATCTGAGGTTGCTGTCATTTGAAAGAGTTCAAATACACTATTAATTCTGATTTTAAAAAGCTAAAACTTGAATCCTTTCACTCTTTCTGGTGTAAAAGCCTACCAGCTAGACCAGAGCTTCTCAAAGTCTGACTCGGGATCGGGGATTCCTGAGTCTCAGGGGGTAACAAAAGCAAAACTTTAAAAAAAACTAATTATGAAATACATTTTTATAATTGTATTTAGATATTATCTGGCTTTTTTATTCTCATTCTCTCATGAGTACATAACAGTTTTCTAGAGCCAACATGACTTCTGTTAAGCCAGACATTAAAGAGATTTGCAAAAATGTACAATGTCACTCTAAAACTAAATTTGTTTTAGTTTTGGTAAATGTGATTGTATTTCATTAAAGTGTGTTATTTATGTTAACATATAATGGTTTATCATTATTTGCAAATGAATTAATCGATAAATTTTTTAAAATTTCTCAACTTAATATCTAACATGATAGAATCAATAGCTTTAACCCACATGAACAAACTTCTTTGGGGTCCTGAATAATTGTTAAAAGTGTCAAGTGATCCAGAGACAAAAATGTTTGAGAACCGCTGATCTAGATCAGTGCTGAGCAGTTGGTGAATAAATAGGTATATTTTGTGGTGAGGCTCGGGAATCATGAAGATACAGATTAGAAGAATGCTAATTTACTGGAGGTATGAATGCAATATAAGTTCATGAAGAGACATTTCTTCCTTCTGTCCGTCTGGATGAAAGTTCCTGGTTCAAACTGAATTGGCACGAAACATACTGCAGTGATTGCCTCAACATAAATGGCACAGACTGAAGTATCCCAGAAGTAGCCAGCACTAATGAGGCCTGAGAGGGTAAAGAGGGTGCTAAGAGCTTTCCTAAGGAAGCTATTCCTACTGCCAATTTGAGTGAAGGAGCAGGCATCCCGTCAACAAGATAATGAAAAGATGAATGCTCAATCTATTCACATTTGTGGATATGCTGGACTAATGTAAGGAATTATCCGAATCAGTGATCATCAGTCATTATCTTGTGTCAAACTGACATCTCAATACCCAGAGCCTTTGATTTGACAGGACTGAGAACAGCCAGTGATGTTAACAGGAATGTCAAATAAAAAAGTAGCAGGTGGTCTTAGGATATTGCAGCTTTCATTAGCCTAAGCATTTTGATAAGGCCCCTCTCACTTTAATTTTTGACTTGCATTCCAAGGTTTCTTTCCCCCAAAACTAAAATCACTGGGTCCGTCCAGCCCCATCCTTCCACATGCAGGCTCCAACTCCATGGCAATTGAATCCCTTTCGGTTCTTTTCAAATGTTGGTCCTCCTTGCAGCTCAATGGCACCGACCTCCTTGTTGCTGAGGTCTCCAACTTAGAGTGTTTGACTCCTCTCTTACCAATCTCAATCATCCCCTTTCCTCCAGCCCTAGTTTTCAATAAATTGCTGATTCCTGCCACTTCTAACCAATATTTCATTGAGACTCCACAGCCCTGAATCATTTACTCCTTGATTGAATCAACGTGACATGCTTGCCAAAAGAAAATGAAACTTCTCTGAAGGTCAACAACATCATCCAGAGCTTCTGGAATTCCATAAAATATTACCAGGAATGAAAGAAAACAGAGCCAAATGACCCAAAGCCAAGATAAAACAACAACATAGAAGACGTCTGGTGCTGAAGTTATTAAATACACAGTTTAAAACAATTATCTGAAGTACATGCTCCAGAAAATTGATGAAATACAAAGCACTTCATCAGAAAACATGAATCTCTGACATAAGAGTCAAATGGAAATTCCAGAAGTAAAAAATATAATCAGTGCAATAAATAATTCAATAGTTGGGTTTAATAGCAGATTGGACACTGCAGAAGAAAGAATTTG
Organism: Tadarida brasiliensis; assembly: GCA_030848825.1. Lineage (NCBI taxonomy): Eukaryota > Metazoa > Chordata > Mammalia > Chiroptera > Molossidae > Tadarida > Tadarida brasiliensis. Next base: position 60,641,819 of record CM061270.1, on the reverse strand, counting down.
TAAACTAGAAGAGAGGTGAGGAGAAAATATCCAAATTGAATCACAGGGAGAAAAAAAAGATGGAAAATTCAGAAGAGTCCAAGACACATATGAGACACAACAAAAATGCCTAAAATAGATATATTTGAAGTTCCAGAAAGAGGATAGAGAGAGGAAATTACAGAGGCAATAATATCTGAAGAAACACTGGCTGAGAATTTGTTTAAAATTAAAAAAAACCATCAAGTTTCTTCACAAATCCCAAATGGAATAAATAAACAGAAAACCACATTTAGTCACATCATATTAAAGCTGTTGAAAATCAAAGACAAAAAGAAAATCTTTAAAATAGCCAGAGAGAAAAACACATTACTTTCAAGGAAGCATCAATAATGCTGAAAACTGATTTTTCAACAGAGGCAATGAAGGCCAGAAGAGAACAGAGTGAATACGTTAAATGCGGAAAGAAAATGACTGTCAGCTAAGAATTATTTACACAGCCAAATAGTCTCAAAAATGATGGTAAAGCCCTGGCCGGTTTGGCTCAGCGGTTAGAGCGTCGGACTGCGGTCCAGAGAGACCCGGGTTCGGTTCCCGCTAAGGGCATGTGCCTCGGTTGCAGTTTGTCCCCGGCCCTGGTTGGTCGTGCGAGTGGTGGCCACTCGATGTGTCCCTTTCATGTCGATATTTCTCTCTCTCTCTCTCGTCCTCTCTCTCCCTCCCACTCTATCTGAACAAAAAATGAAAAAATGTCCTCGGGTGAGGATAAAAAAAAAAAAAAATGATGGTAAAATAAAATAAAAAAAAATCAGACAAACCAGCTGAGAAGTGTTTTTCCTGCAGATCTTCACTGAAAGAAATATTAGGGCGAGCTCTTAGGTGAAAGGGAATGGTCTCAGACAGGAGCACAGGAATACAATGGACTAACAAGCTTTGAAAAGGAAAAATATGGGGATATATTTAAATGAATTTTGACTGTTTAACACAGTAATATGCCTATGTGTAGCAATAAAATACATGACAACAAAAGGACAAAAAAGATAAAGATAACAGTATTATCCTTGATTTGCTTAACAGTATCTCATCCAATGTGACCTAATTGAACTTTACAGGACACTCTACTCAAAACAGCAGAACACATTAAAATGTTACACAGTATAGCCCATACTGAGCTACAGAACAAGCCTCAAACATGAAAGCAATTTAAAATCATCCAGTGTATGGAATTTAGGCAATCTAAGGTCCTTGCCTTATTTAGGAAGGATAAGTATACTAATTTAAGATATTTTCCAATGATCCCTAAGTAACAACAAATAATGCAGTAAAAGAATATATAACTAACAAGTTAGTAGGATACTTTTTCACAAAGATTATTCAAAGTCAAGATGGCTTTACCAGTGAATTCTTCCAAATATTTAAAGATGGAGTAAGACCAATTTCACACAAACTTTTAGCAGAAAATTAAAAAATAAGGACTAGTTCTCATCTTGTTTTATAAGTTTAGTACTAACTGTGATAACACAAGCTAAGAAGGCTTATAAGAAAGAAAAATTACAGGCCAATCCCGCTCATGAACATAGATGCAAAAGTCATAACAAAATCTGAGCAAAACAACATGAGTTACATATAAAATGGAAATTCTAGCACAATAAGTTGGGCTTATTCCAGGACATAAGATTAGTTTAATTCAAAATTCAATCAGTATAATTCACTGTATTAATAGAAAAAAAGGACTAAATATTATACAGATGACTTGATAGACATGCAAGAAGTATTTGATACAATGTATCACTCATTCATGATTAAAACCCTCAGCACACTAGGAATAGTGTGGCAGACTGTATCTTCCAAATATGGCCACAGCAATACAGTATTTCTGTTCTCACAGGCTCTCCCTACGCTGTAGGACTCTGTGACTCTCGTTGAATGGAATGCAGTAGAGATGGCACTATGTGACTTTTGAGGCTAGATCATAAAACAACGAAGCTTCCACCCAGCTCTCTCACAGGATGCCCACACTGGAACGCGTTCACCATGCTATGAGAAAGCTCAGATGAGTCTGTACGGATAGACAACATAGGGAAGCTCCAGCAGAGGCCCCCAGCCAACAGCTGCCACCAACCACCACAGGAATGAACAGGCATTCACATGACTCCATCCCTCAACTCCAGGTCCTCCAGCGAGGCCCCAGACAGACACCGTGAAGCAGAGGCAAGCCTTCCCTACTGTTCCTTGTCTCAATTCCTGCCTTCAGAATCTGTGAACATAATAAACGGTTATTTTTTGCCACTGAGTTTTAGGATGCAATCGTAGGAACTGAGACACAAGGAAACTCCCTCACTCTGATAAGTGACATCCACAGCTGACATCATACCCAGGGATAAGATGTTGAAAGCTTTCCTCTGAGCTAAGGAATGAAACAATTGATACTCATTATCACCGCTTCTAAAATACATTTTACTGGTTTTCTTAGCCAATTCAACAGGCAATAGATAAATAAATAAATAGGTAAATAAATAAATAAATAGTATACTCTTTAGAAAAGAAAAATTTTTATCAACTGTGGCAGGTAATAGGGTAGAAAATGCAAAATAATCTATAAACTTGCAGAATCAAGAAGTAAATTTAGCATGGTCTTTGGATACAGTCAATGTACAACAAAAATTATATTTTTAAATTCTAGTCACACAGGAAAATTTTAAGACACCTTTTCAAAAGCACTTAAAAATCACAAAGGAATAAATCTAAAGAAAATTGGCAAGAACACAAAGAAAACGACAAAATATTACTGAGAGAAATGAAGGAAGACCTAAATACATGGAAGTCTCCATTATGCTAATGGCCTGGAAGACTCAATATTGTTCAGAATGTCAGTTCTCCTTAAATTAATCCATAGGTTCAATGCAATTGCAATAAAAATCTCAGCAGGTTCTTTAACAATGTGGGATGATTCTGAAATGCACATGGAAATGCAAAGGGCTAAGCATGGCAAAGACAATCTTGAAGAAGAATAAAATGGGAGCACTCAGAGGACCAAATACCAGGATAGACTATAAAGCTACATTAACTGAAACACTGGCATTAATGCAAAGACAGAAACATAGGGACCAACTGAAGAGAGTCCAGAAACAAACCCACACTTATAGTCACCTGATTAATAACAAAATTGCCATCGTAATGCAATGGAGAAATACAATCTTTTCAACAAACTGTGTTGGATAAATGGACTAGTTACATGAAAAGCAAGACAATACAGCTTCTTGAAGATGACATGGGAGAATGTGTTATGATGCTGACAGAGGTGAAGGTTTCTTAACCAGGACATAAGACGTACTACTAATAAAAAGCGGTAAGTGGGATGTCTCCAAAACTAAAAACTTCTCATTAGAGATACTATTAAGTTAATGGAAAGGCAAGCCACAGACTGGGAGAAATATTTGCAATAGTCACAGTGCATAATCTAATCAATGACTTTTGTTCAGAATATATAAAGACTTCCTAAAATCAATTAGAAAAATATAGATAATACCATAACAACAACAAAAGAGCAAAAGATTTGCACAGGTCCAATAAGCATATGAAAAATGGTCAACATCATTACTCATCAGGGAAATGCAAATTAATGCCACAGTGAAATACTGCTTCACAGTCACAAAATGGCTAAAGACAAAACAGGCACAACAGAACTCTCCCCACCAAACTGACCACTGACCCTACTAAGTAGTTGAGAATACAGAGCAGCTACAAGTCTCATATATTACTAGAAGGAGTGTAAATTGGTATAATCACTTTGGCAAACTGTTTAGCAATACCAATTAAATCTGAATGCACACATAGTTTTGATCCTCCTAAGTAAATATATGAAAGAAATGCATATGTATGTGCAGCAAAAGACATGTACAAAAACAATCAAATTCACTGGATAAAGGTGGTATATTTAAATGATGGTATATTATGCAACAGTGAAAACTGAATTACTGCTACATACAACTAAATGGAAATAATTAATGCTATTCACATGCTTATTCATATAAAGTTATATACATTTTTAAAGCAGAAAAGTGTAAGCTATAGGGCAAGAAGTCCAAATAAGAATTACCTTGAAGGGGTCAGCAATGAGTGGAGTGAGCACAGGGAGGCTTCTCACACGCCTGTAACATTACAGACTTGGTCTGCGTGGCAGTTATATGAATGAACTTTGTGAAAATTCATGCACTGGTGTGTGGTTTTAGTGTCTCTATATTATATTTCATAAAAAGAGTTTAAAAATTAAAAAAAGAAAAACCACGAGTGATGGTTTGGGGGTCACCTGTGATGGTTTGCTGTTCCTAGGCAGATATGTGTGTATTTGCCCAAATGCCCAAGGAGTGGGGTCCATGCCAGTATCACATATAGATACTTGTAAGTAACTCGGCAGCAACACTATCTATTTTGCCTCTGGGAAGAAATTGTGAATTCAGGAATATGTTCTTTCACAAGACAGCACTCCAGCATAGAAAATTACCCCTGAAGTCATTTCTTATTCCATTGGATTTGGGGAAGTTTCGTTCAGGTGGTGTTTCTAGAGGAACACAAGTGGGGTGGTGGAGAAAGACGGGAATGGGGAGGCGTGATTCACCAGATCAAGTTGGAAAGCAAAGACAGAAGCGCACAAAAGCCTGCACTGATGATCTTCAAAGCGCCTGGACGCTCCTGCCACTGGTCAGGGCTCAGGCTTCAGTGTCACTTTGAAGGGACACATTACGGAACCCTTGAGGTTTCTGCAGAAGCAGTCTCCGTGGCTCCTCCGTCGAATCTGAAGGCCCCTCCTATCTGGCCCACTCTAGCTCTGATTCCTTCAGCTCACTCCCTGAAGCGACAGTGCCCAACCTCAGGTGAGAGGGGAGGGGTGTGGAAGAAACATGTGGAAACAGTCATGGGATGTGAGGTACAGCACAGGAAACATAGTCAATAATATCATAATAACTACCATGGTGCCAGACTGGTACTAGACTGATTGGGGTGATCACTTTGTAAGGTATATAAGAGTCTAATTGTTATGTTGTACACCTGAAACTAATATAATATTGTATGTCAGCTAAAATAAACTTAATACTGATAATACTGTATGTCAAACAAAAAATAAAAAATAAAAGAAAGAGCCCAGCCAGTGTGGCTCAGTGGAGTGAGTGTTGACCCATGCACCAAGAGGTCGCCGGTTCAATTCCCGGTCAGGACACATGCCCAGGTTTGGGCCTGATCCCCAGTGGGTGGCACGCAGGAGGCGGCCAATCGATGTTCTCTTTCATCAATGTTTCTACCTCTCTCTCCCTCTCCCGTCCTCACTCTCTAAAATCAATAAAGAAAAAAAATAATGAAAGAAAGAAAGAGTGAGGAAAGCAGTGGGCGGGCTCTGAGGCCCAGCAGCCAGTCCTAGAGAAATCCCCTCCTTGTGAACCAGAGGCACATCTCCGGGACAACCTGGTCTCAGCAAGCCCAGGGGCGACATTGAAAGAAGAGGGTTTCCCTGTATGGAATATCTGTTATGTACTCCACATTATCTCAGATAACATTATTCCCATTTGATTGAAGAAGAAATCGGCTCAGAGCTGAAGTCGCCCACCCAGGGTCACAGATGGCAGAATCTGCCTCTCCGGTCTCATCGCAGAGCACCCCCGGCCCTCTGCAGAGAGCTCCATGCTCCAGGCCCCCACGCCGGGGAACGCCCTGGGCTGCTGCAGGCTGGCTGCTGGGACTCCATCCCCAGGCCTCCCAGCCAGCACCAGGGGGAGGCTGCTGTCCCTTCCCGTCCTGTGGAGTGGCTGAATCCCTGCTGGCCCTGTGGCGATAAGGGTGACCCCCCGGGGCCGGTCTCCATTTGGCCCTGGCCTCTCAGTCAAAGGTTTGGAAAATGTGGCTGGAAACTTCAGACAGCTGAGAGCACAGCTGGCCCCCTCTGAGGAAAGAGTGCTGAGCCCCCGACAAAGGCTCATTCATCTCTGGGAGCTTCATGCTTGAAAGGCTCTGAGCGCCGAAGAGAAATCGTGCAGACTGACATCACAATAAACAGAGAAAACGTGTCTATAAAATTCCAGACAGGCGGCAAGTGTGACCGGTGACATCAAGTCCCACAACTGCAGTGGAAAGAAAGTCTCGGTTGTGCCATGTAGAGCTGCCTTAGACAGACAAGGTGGGGACAGTGGGGCAGACACCCCAGTCAGGGAGCTGCATGCCCAGCAGCGCTTGCTGTGTGACAGGACGGCCACACGACTCCCCAGGAACAATTCATTAACTTACGACGTGGAGGCCGACAGAATGTGTTACCTGCTCTCCAGATGATGAACTGAGGTTCAGATCCATGTCTTTAGTTGTCAGCTCAGTTGCTGCCCTTTTCTTCTCATTCATTCATCCATACATTCATTCACCTGACACACAACAAGCGCGCAATAAGTTCTAAGCCTTGAAGATAAAACAAAAAAGACCTGGTTACTGGCCTCGGTGATCCCATAGTGTAGTGGGAGTGGTAGGCATAAAATAACCACAATCTTTTTTAAACATCAGCTTTTTTTTTTTCATTTATAAAGGTAACTGTAGGAAAGACACATTGTAGAAAAACAGGAAGTATCTGAAAGTAGTATCAAGAAGGAAATAAAACCCACACACAATCCCGCTATCCAGAGACAACCACGTGCACAGTTAGGTATATGGACATAGCTCACGGACCCTTGTGACCAGGGCCATGGAAGAGGCAGCCATGAGCAGGAGCACAGAAGAGAGAGGGCGGGAGTGGCCCAGAAAGCCCAGAGGTCCTTGGGGGTGGAAGTCAGGGAGGGAGCCGAGGGGCGGGAAAGCATGGTTGTGACGGCACCTGGGGGTGGAGGTGGGGGGAGCAGGGACTGAAAGACAAGTCAGGAGGATTGCCAAGGAGCGCCTGGGCCCTGCAGATCCCCTCAGCAGCCTTTCTCCCTCTGCTGTCACCCTGCAGTAACTAGTTGTGAGATGTGTTTCTAATGATTCATTACTAATGACTCCTCAGGTATTGATTGACTTGCCTCGTCATAGTTAATTTACATTAGAGCAGCTCCAGATGGGTCACTAAGCACCTCACTCACTCATCCATGTGCTGCTCTGCCTCAGGAGTGGATGGGAAAGGGGAGGGGCAGAGCAGGGATGGCGCCCCCCAGAGGCGAGCATCTGCATCCCACTCCTGCCCCACTGGAATTCTCTGCTTGGTCTCCTCGGCCTGCCTTGACGAACTGGAAGCTCCGTGAGGACCGAGCTCATACCTGTCTTAACGTTTGCTGGATACGCAGCCCCTAGCACACTGCATCCATGTATTTATTTAATGACTATGTATTGAATGCCTACTATGCAGCTGACAATTGACGCATTTCCCTGTGGTGACCAAACTTCCCTGCCTCATGGAATTTATAGTCTCGTCGGGGTGACAGGGGTAGACTTTAAAGAGATAAACACACCAATAAACATTTCATTCTAAATGGTGACAAATACTGGGAAAGCACAGTACAAGGGCTCTGCATGGGGAGGGCTCATCAGACCAGCAGTAAGGAAGAAACTGCCAGAGGAAATTACATTTCGGTTGGTTTTTAAAGGGGCTGGAACATATTAGGTACTTGAAAGTATGAACCGAATGGAAGAAAAGTCAAAATCTGCATCTGCTGATGGGCTGATGGACGCGCGTCCTGCCTGAGATCGGGGCGTCTCCACGGAAGCCTGGCCTCTGTGGCCCACAGTGCTGAAGAATTTGCAGTATGGGAACGACACAGGCAGGTCTGTGATTTACAAAAATGACAGCTGCGTCTTTTGGACCTGAGTCTCTTTTTCTGTAATTTCTAGGCCTAGCATGATCCCTAAGAATTCTTCTACTTCTCCCATTCTGGAATCCTTGACCAACCAGTCAACAACGACCTACCTGGCCTTTACACAAACTTGGCAAGAGGCTGAGGCCAACCTTGACCTTTCTCAGACCTCTCCCCCTCTAGCTCTTTCTCCCAACTGCTGTTCTTCTTTTAGTTGTCCTTGAGCAACTCCAGTGGGAGTCTTCCTCTCCAAGGATGTAAATGCCTGATAAGACAGTGCATTGTTACTTCCCCTATTAGCAATGATAAACTCTCGAGCCAGATACATGAATGGTAATAATGGAATTCCAGCCAAATGGATGGATGTCATCGGGTCCATTAACGTTCCTTTAGGGGCTGGTCTAGATGATGGATAGGTGAGATCCCCATTTTCCATGTGGTGGACACAGGATGCAGGAGGAACACCCAGTCTAGAAGGCTGTAGGTGTCCACAGGAAGAGGTGATCTGTGAGGGAGAGTGGAGCTGAGCAGTGCAGGTTGGGGAAGGTTTGGGTATGTGAGCAGGAGCAGGGACACGGTTTCTGGCCCAGAAAGTGTGAGTGGGTGGGTCACAGAGATGGAATGAGCAAGGCTTGGAAATAGCATAACCATCACCAATATGCTTAGTACCACCTTATCCCCCCAGCCAGAGGCAGACAGCTGCTGTTCCTGCTCAGCCCTGTGGTCTGGAGCACATTCTTAACAGTTCTGAGATGCCATGTCACAGAGTAAATCGCAGTACCCACCTCTCTAGTTATGAGGTTTTAGGAAGATAGAAACCATGAAATTGCCCAGTAGGGTGCCTGGCACCCAGCGTGTATTCAATTGATGTAGATTTTCTTTCCTTCTCAGCTAAGCAAGTCAGTAAGTCCCTATTCTCAGGATCAGGCTGTTTCTTCAGAGGCGTTATATGATTCCTAATAACCCAGATCAGTTCCCAGCATTTGAAGGTCACAAACTAAAAGGATGACCTCAAAGGTTCCAGCTCTTTTTGCTCTGGGGCACAGCAGTTCTGAGGGTGACAGATCCCACCTGCCTGCCAGTGTCTGGGGGGCACGATGGCAGCACAGGGGCTGTGCAGAGATGGGAAGGAGAGAGCGGGCTCTGCGTGGTAAGGGGCAACAAGAGACGTGGGGACTTCAGGTGTAGCTGGATGACAGGGCAAACCGGTTACCCAACTGCACAAGGCTGGTGGTCAGAAACGCTGAGCTGAATCCGAACATGATTTAGAGTCCAGGAGCTCAGGCTCTAGCTGGGGGAATTGTGCAGGAGTGTATGAGCAAGGCAAGTGAAGATCTCTGCTAGTGGATAAAACATTGATTTTAAACCGAAAAGAAAAAAGACCCCTTTCCTGAATATAAGTTCAATATTGATAAGCTGTGCCCAGTGCTGCCCCGCTTGGCGTGTTTCTCCATCCATAAGAAATGAGCCCTCATTCTCATCTTCTTGGAACTCCCCAGGTTCCCTGATTTTGGCTCCAGACGGAATAGATAGAAATATGAATATTAATATAATCACAAAACAGGAATACAAACACATATATAAACATAAACACGTTTATAAGTACAAAGTCTAAAATACGTATGAATATGGTCCATGTCTCTGGGGGAAAACAGCTCACTCCATGTTCCTCTTTGAGTGGATCGAGAAACCACCTTATACGGTACACATGGCTCGAATGATTCTTATTCTGCATAAAGTGCACGAGGGCCTCAGAACAGCTCTCACACAGGCCCCTTCCAGGAAAGGTGGGCGGGTGCTATCACCTGTGTGCACGTGGAAGCAGTGTGGACACGGGAGGACCTGCCTCCCTGGTGCGGCCGCATGCGTCCCACGACCCCCTTCTCTAAGCCAACCTGTAAGAGAGCTCTGAATTAGAGGATTTATTCAGTGCCATCAAGGCTCCTACAGACCTACTAGGAATGAGTCGTTTGCTTGTGCAAATCAATTTATGCCATCGTGTTATTTAGGGGAGAGTTTCCACCCCGAGCTTTCCAGACTCCAGGCCTGCCTGAGAAAGTGGTAGGATTTAAGGGCTGAAATCCTACAGCTTTCTCCTTGCAAAGCTTTGTCACCAAGACCTGGGAGGGAGCTAATAAGCAGATCCAGGGGACGCTTGAACACGCAGGTCTGAAACTCACTCTTTACCCACTTGGTGATTTTGGAATTAATTAAACATCCATTTTACCAAAGCTTTAGGGTGTTTTTGCTCTAGAAATCTTCTTTTCTCTTAACTAAATTGAGGCCCATAAATGAGAAATACAGTGCATGAAATTTCTGGGTATCACACCATAAATCTCAGGCACACGGCTTTGCAAATCTCCTTTAGGATAAATTGTAGCAATAAAGTATTTGCATTTTCTCCATGTATTGCTGGATTCTGGGAGTTGAGCCTTCTCCACTCATGGCGCTTTGATTGCAGACCTGGGGGTAAGACAGGAGGAGGCAGTTTGGCTGTAAGCCCTGGGGGTGGCCTGTCCTCTGCCCTTCTGTCACACCCAGGGGTGCTTCTGTCCTGGCAATGACCTTGGGAGAAGCTAAGAAGATGTGGGAGAGAACATTCATCTCAGGAGTGGAAAGCAGAGATTCAGTCAAGGGATTCGTGGAATCTGGTACAGAAAATCTTTGACTTAAATACACTAGATACATAACTAAAATGTGTTTGTTTTTCTAAACAGCCTTTCTCAGTCCCTGCAACCTGACTGTCCCTAATTGTTTTATTCATTCAGTTAAACATTAAGCAGCAGTTTAAAAAGAATGAATGAGCCCTGGTTGGTTTGGCTCAGCGATGAGAACATCAACCCTCGGACCACGAGTTCGATTCCCGATCAAGGGCAAGTACTTGGGTTGTAGGTTCGATCCCCCTCTCCATTTGGGGCACATGCAGGAAGCAACCAATCAATGTGTCTCTTTCACATCGATGTTCTTTTCTCTTTCTCTCTTTTCCTCCTACCCTTCCATTCTATCTAAAATTCAATGGAAAAATTACCTCAGGTGAGGATTAACAACAACAAAAGAATGAATGAACTCTATATACTTCAACACAAAAAATTCCCCAAGTAATGTGGACTAAAGAAACACAAGTTTCAAAAGCTGTATACAGTGTGATCCAAACAAGCCTACGCACTGACTATGGACACATTCATATGTAGGGAAAGTATATGGTCCCACCTGGGTAACACCCAGCAACTTCGGGAGAACAATGGGAGAAGACATAGGGGCCATGGGGAAGGCATGGGCTTTATTAAAAGGGGGAAAAAACAAAAATTAATGGGGCAAACTATTAAATCTATTAATTCTAAGTGGTGGGTGCAAGGGTGTTTGTTATACTTGAGATATTTTTTGTATGTCTGCAATATTTCACAATTGAAAGTAAAATATTATTTTTAAAAGAATAAATATTATAGAGAGGTGGGAAATGATGTCTCATTGCTTTAAGTTGAATTTCCTGGGGTTGAGCATCTTTTCATAGATGTATTGACCATTCTACCTTTTCTTCTGTGAACTGCCTGTTTATATGCTTATTCTTCTTTTGTTTGTCTTTTGTACTTTTCACTCTTGACCTAGAAAAACTTGTATAACAACTCTTTAACTAGACCTTTTCCTGGTGCTATAAGAATTTTCAGTCTGCCGAGTTGTATCAACTGTTTATCATCTCTAACCTAAGTGATCCCAGGTTGTCTGTTTATATTTCTTGTCTCTGCTTTTCATTGTTTCATTGCCCCAGGGACACCCTGATGTTTCGGGATGTTGTTAGTCAACCTATCCACTGATTTCACTCGCCAGCCAAGAGGAAAGCCCAGTCAGGCACAAGAAGGCAAGCGGAACTGGGGCTGGCCGGGTAAGGCAAGCGCCCACCACGCACCATCTACACACAGGTGGATGCAAAAGTGGGCACTGAGGAAGCGCGAGGAAAAGCCATCTAGCTACCATCTGGGAAACTGGAGGAGGAATCCTAAGGCAATGCTTGTCAAACCTAAAAGTGAGGATGGGTCTCCCAGAGGCCTCGTTAAAGTGAAGGCTCTGATTCAGCAGGTCTGGGTGAGGCCCGAGATTCTGAATTTCTCATGAGATCACAGGTGCTGGTGCTGCTGCTGCTGGAAGGACCGCACTCGAAGGAGCAGGGTCCTAAAGAAGGAAAGAGATTCAGCGTGGGCCTTTGAGTCAACCCACGTAGCACTTGGGTGTTTTCCTCTAACAGGAGCCTGTGCACCTGTGTTTGAAGAGAAGCTCCAGATTGAAGGAAGGGGAGGCCTTAGAGATTATTCTAGCATAGCTGGTGAGAAAATAGCAGCCCACGGAGACTCAGTGGCTCACTCAGGGCCAGGCAGCTGGTTAGCGGTGTTTCTGGACTAGAACTTGAATTCCGATCTGCGGTCCAGTGCTTTCAATATTTTACCATGTCATCATTTTCATCTTAGTAAGAAAACAAACCAAACAGTAAGAATTCATTGACTTGCCAATATTGTTCGTTTTAAACAACTCCTCTGCAGACAAACCCAGATTTAAAATAAAAGAGCAATAAGAAAGAGAAAAAAATTGTTTTTCAGTCTTTATCATAGGATTCCTCTAAACTGTAAGCCCACATAAGAGACCTCACAAATCATTTGATTTTTACCAAAAATCAATTTCTACATACTACTTTATCAGCACACATCACACACACAAAGACCAGCTTTAACTGATTACTCTGTCCCTGCCGGACCGAGGTCCCAGCTTTTCTTTAGCTTTCTGGAATCTCTGACTTTGGTAAAGCTACTTCTTCTGCCTCCAATTTGTTCACCGCAAAATGGTTTTGAACTCGTTGTCTCTGAGGTCTTTTCGTTTTAATAGTTTTTGAGTCTAAAGTTTCCTTCTTTGTATACCTTAAATATGGCTTTCTGGGGTTCGCTCTCCAGCTGTCATTTCTCTCTTTGCATGGTTCACAGCTTTGCTGCCCAGAAAGTGATAAGGAAAAGGAAGGACTATTGATACAGTAGTTACTTTATATTCAGGAAAGAGGGTCAAGGTATTATTTAAAACCCAGCAATGGAATGACTTGTGGATTGATTTTCAAAGGCTCTAAGGCCTCCGTTCTTCCCTAAAAAAAAAAAAAAAAAACAAAGAAAGTAACTAATTGACCCAAGTCCTCCCTGCCTTAGAAGAAAGAGTATGCTCGGTGCAGGGGCCTGTTGGAAAACCCAATCAAGCCAATTGTGACTATTTCCCCTTCCTGCCTGAGACCACAGATTTCAAATGAACAAAGTATAAGCCTTCAGTGTGACCCCTAGGTAAGTCCTGACCAGCCCTTGCCTCTATCCCTGAGACGGTCCTGCTTTGAGCAACATGGAAATGAAACCCCAGGAGCATTGGAACCATGAAGGCTCTCTCTAGGTCTGTAAAGATATTGCTGGTGGTAGGGTCCGTATGGGTAGTATGAAATATACCATGGACAGCATGCCATGACAGGGGCTGGGGGTTGGGGGGGTTTCCCATGGCTCAGGGCCTTGGTTTTCTAAAAGGGAGGTGTTGATCTGCAAGATTTTCTAGTCTCCTTAACAGTACATAGTTCTAGGATTCTGGATCTGAAGGTAAACTTGGAGTACAGGCATAAATCCTACTTGTTTCAAGGTCAAGGAGAAATAAGGGAGAAAGATGTCTATGCCTATATCTGAGGGAGGAAGTATCAAATCAGGGCGGATGAGTAAGGAAGAATAGAGGTCAAGGCTGGAAGCGAAGAATGAAAACAACACCTGGGAAAAATTCACCTGATGTTTAAAACCTATGCCGAAGCGAACGGCGCGACATGAGGCCGGGTACTAATGCTTTCTTCAGCGTGAGGCCCACGGCAGGGATCTCACGGGTCCTTTGCATATAAACGAGCATTGCTGGAGCAGTGGAGGCATTACATGTCATGCTTCCGGTGACGAGAGAGCAGGCGAGGGCTGCAGAGGAGAAAGCAAAGCGAAACACTGAAAAACCCAGAGACCTGGTCTTGGGAGAAGAAAGATCTTTATTCCTCCACAATGTCATGTATTATCCATGGCGAGAAGCTCCCTAAGAGTATTTCCATGTGTGCACGGAGGGGAAATGGGTGGGGAGGGAGGTGGCTGAAGGGTGCCAGTGGCAGCCTGACTAGATTTACAATCACGCTTTGGATCTGCCCAGTTCTCTTTCACTTGGCTACGACTTCACTGTTGTCAGGCTACAACAGGAAACCCGAAGGGTGGGAACTAGGGAGAGACAAGCAAAAAATTGCACCTGGAAAGAGAACTGGAATGGGAATTGCAAGAGTAGCTGCTGTGAGCAGGTTAATGGGGAATCCTGTCTTCTTGGAGGGTCGAAGTCAGTATATATTATCTTATCTCCTACCCTTTAGAATACAAGCACCAGAAGGACAAGGCCTGTGGTTCTCTATTATTCCATGCATTTCCAGGACTCAGGAGACTGTTTGTATGAAATGAGTGCTTCACAAATGTCATAGAAAACTAAATAAGCTTCTCTGGACATTGGTCTGAACCTTTGTGATAATGTTCTTAGACTTAAATTCAAACATCCACCCCCTGGACCATAACTTTGATGCTGCACATAAAGTCAGCACATTTTTAAGATCAATGACATCTTGAAGTCAACCATTAACTGCAAAAGTCAGAGCTGCTTAAGAGAGATATGGCCATGTCCTGGAGTTTTATCACAAAGAAGCAACATGAAAAAATATTCCCTTATATATATCCTACCAGTAAATTAAAAACAATAAGCAAATACCTTCAAGCTTTCACAGTGAGTCTTGTATGTCTTTTGGCTTGAATATTATTTATGAGAAATAATTTACTGATACTGTTGTTACCCCAAATTATATACCAAAGAAAATTAAAAGCACTACACAGGAGGAAATAATGAATAGTAGCATTTAATTAAAACCAAAGTGAGTACAATCAATGCCTGTCTAATACAATAATGAGCTTAATTTAATTTTCACTTAATGGAGGGAAAAAAAGAAGCCTAAATCAACTGCCTATGGAATTAAATGACAGCAATTTAAAAAATGCAAGTTTTTCTAAAGCAGAGTACTAAGAGAATAACAATGACCAAAAACAGTGCCAACTACCAAGTCCATATCTATTTTCTGAGTTAGAGTAGACAGTTATTAGCAGGACGATGTATTTTGAACTTCAGGGAAGCAGAATTAATTAAAAAGTAATACTCTAACTTTGTGATCTTTGGAGTCATCAAGAAAGTAGACAACAATTGGATTTCTAAGGGTTGCCAGTTTGGAATCATGGCCCCAGAGGGATGGAAGTAAACACATTGGCATGTGGGGGAGCCTCCGATCAGCTCTCCGCTGCACACAGGGCAGCGGCTGGGCAGGAGGTGGAAGAGCAGCGTGGGAGGCAGTGCCCACCCGGCAGCTGTCTGTGGCTGCGACTGAGTCTGCACCTCAGGGACAGGATTCGGGCTGGATAACAAGGTGGGGCTGTTTTTCCAAGTCCCGGTTTGGACTTTGAGGAAAGGTGGCTGCACCCAGTTAGGACTGTGCTATTTATGACTCCCAATTGCAGCTGAAGAACGGACTCTACTGAGGAAGGTAGAGGGAGACAGAGATAGAAACATCGATGAGAGAAGCATCAACATCAATCGGCTGCCTCCTGCACGCCCCACACTGAGGATCGAGCTCGCAACCCAGGCATGTGCCCTGCCTGGGAATTGAACCAGTGACCTCTTGGTGTGTAGGTTGATGCTCAGCCATTGAGCCACACCAGCCAGGTGAAAGGACTCTACTTGAGATGGTTCATCTGTGCAAATGTGAAATGGGAGGCAAGGTGGTTTAGTGTCCAGAGCACCAGAGTCAAGGTTGGGAGTCCTGTCTCTGTCGTGTCACAGCTCGGTGACCGTGGGCAGATCATTTAATCCCTTTGTGGTGCAGTTTCCTAATCTGAACAATGGGGTTCACAGTAGAAGATTTAGGAGATGGGGAGACATTTGTTCAGTGCTTACTATGTACTAGTCACCTTACTAGATTTTATGATTTCATTTAATTTCCTGTCCATTTACAGTCATTTCACTGAGACAGAATCAGGGCCATGGATAGGGTCACAGTGTGTGTCTGCCCCCTCCTCACAGGCTGCATGCTATCCTGTGCTTGTTCCTAGAGCTCAGCCCATAGTCAAAGGCAAGAGGGACCCAGTGTGGTTGGAGGTATCTTGGTGTTCTCTGTTCTCTGTTTTCTTGGACTGTCACTTTTGTTTCTGTTGGACTCTTCCACAACAGTTACACACGCACAGTCACACACCACACCAACAGCCGTCCACATTCTCCTGCCCTACTTAGACTCGACTTGATAGCAGCAGGGATCACCTTATACACAGTTCTAGGTAATCCCAGGACAGTTCTCCAGGCAAAACAAATGCTATTTATATATGCCTATGCAAAAGCTTCAATGACGTGCACTTCCTTCGTTTTGCAGGCTGCTTTTCGGGTCATTGATAAGCTCCTGTTATTCACCCCTTGATAATCTATCACCATGCTCTACCAGGTGCCTACATCCTGTTACATAAGCCTCGTTTCATCATGCTGTCGTATTCAGCAGGATTCTGGGGTCACCCCCTAATCCCCCAACCTGAGACTCCAAACACTGGTGACTCACCAGCTCTCCTAAACATCCAATTAATCACAGGAGCACTGGAGCAGAGCAGCACAGCTCAGGGCCTGTCAAGCGGCTCCCCAGGCATGAGTGATCACATCGGGGCTGGAGGTTTGGTTTGGGCCAGATCATATTGGTAAGAATCCAGACAGCTTTCATGGCCATATTATAAATTATACTTAGGTAGGTTGAAAAAGTAAAGAATAGAAAAAAAGACATCTAACTTTTTTCCTCCATAATGTACTCATGATCTCCACCTGTTATTTGGTAATAATGGTACATGGGAGAACACTGTGCAGACCCAGCGGAGTCCCCTGACCTCAGTGTAACTTCGAGAGGAGGATGTTGGAAGGGGGAACACCAGTAGATTCAGCAGGAAAGTGAAGCTAGTTGAGCACTTTGTATCACAGTCTGGTCCTCTTCCATCGGGGAAGGCTGTTGTCCTTGTCCAAGCTCAGGACTTTGGTTTCATGAAGCAAAGGAAAAGAATATCACTTTATGAGCCGACTCAACACCAGTGATCACTGGGGTCACTGGAGTAGTGAATGGGGTTACCAGCTCTGAGAAGAAAAATCTGCCAAAGAAAAACTCACAACTGGTCATCTTCAGGGTTTTGTTTTTTTTTCTAAGTCCACTTAAAGAAGAATTAGAGACGAACTATTTACTAGAGCAGAACTATGCAAATTAATATGCAAAGGAGCTGGAAAGAGACCTCAGTTATTTATGTACATGTTTACATCTCATATTAGTCTTGCATTTCGTTTTTTTTATAGCTGTGTTTGTCAATTTTTAAATTGAAGGTCCCTTACTGATCTTGCTTCCATGAGTGGCCACAACTAGGTGGAAAAGGGGAGGGGAACCAGGAGGCGGGGGGAGAGGGGGTCATAATCTTCAGGGGTGGAGGGAAGAGGAAGGTCCAGGGGGTGAGGGTGCTGTTTGGCAACTGGGTGAAGGGACTGCCCTCCCCCTGCTGGAATTCCCCCAGCCCCTCTGGCCTGGCAGAAAGGGGGCAGCCAGACACTCCAGGCAGGGGGCTGGAGGGGCTCACACAGGCTTGCCCTCCAGGGAGACGACAGCACTGCCCAGGGTCTCTGCCAGAGAGCAGTGGTCCTTGGTGTCCTCATTAGTCTGCACATTTCTTAAAACAAGATCAGTATCTTAGTTGTTTTCCTTTTTTATCCCTAAGGCTTGGCATGATGCCTAGTACTTAATAGATGCTTAATAAATGATTAATTAAACTCAATACTCTACAAGTATAAGCACTTGCAAAGATGCTGTACTAATCTTACGCTTGATCCTGCCCCACATAACAAAGCGTGCCCTTTATCCGGGGCACCATGGGGTGTGTTGCAGTGGCCTCCAGAAGGGCAGTTAACTGAAACAGGTGGAACCTGGCCCCCATGCTTACTCCAGGATGGGGAGCTGTCTCAGGTTCTGAGCCCTGGAAAGGCCTAAGATCTGGTATTTGAAGGACATGGCAATAGAAAGCTGGTTATGCAGGTGTTCTGGGAAGAATGTGGCCCCACAGAAGAGAGGAACATGTCAGTAAGAAGACCAAAAGCAGGCAATACTCATAAATGCAGGAAGACGGGAATTCTATAGGTAGCAGGGACTTGGTCGTTGCACTACATCCAGGACTCTGAACCCTGAGCACAGGGGCAGGAACTTGTGTACCAGGGACTAGGGTGTGAGTCAGGGCCTCGTGTACCATGGAATAAAGCAGAAGCCTGGTATCATCCCTGGGGACCAGGGACAGGGGTTAGAGCTGGCCAGGCAGCAAGTATGACTTGATACGAAGTCCCAGAATATTCAGTGTTTCTTAAGTTGCCCCTGCCTAAGTCAGAATTGGAGCTAGGGGCAGGGGAGGGGCTGAGCTTGCCACCAGCAGGATCCCCCGGCCCCGGCCATGGGCAGGGGAGGCTGAAGGCAGCAGGGCCTGCCAGCAGTCAGATGGTGTACCCATGTGCTGCTCTGGACCGGGTGCTAGCACTCAGCGCCCTGAAAGTGCCCACGTGCAGGTCACTGCGGGGGAGAAACAACACTTAAGCCCATTGCATACTAGGCAAGGGCTCTCAGGGTGTGGCCTCCGAATAGGCAGCCTCAGTCTCACCTGAGAACTTGTTCCAAATGAACGTTACCTGCGCCAGACCTACTGTGTCAGAAACGTGGAGGTGGGAGCCGGCGATCTGTGTTAACAAGCCCTCCAGGTGATGTGACACATGTTCAGGGTTGAAAGCCACTGCGGTAGGCACCCTCTGGGTCAGGCGTTTCTCCCTTTTCATGCCTGTCATGGACCCCTTGAAGGTCGGGTGAAGCCCATGGACTCTTAGAGTCGTGTTTCCCAATACATAACATTAAATACATAGGACTGCAAAGAAACCACTGCACACACATACAGTCATCAATAGATAAAAAGTTATGATATAATGCTATGTGTGCTTCGTAACACATTTAATACCATCTGCGGCAGACCTGGTATCTGTGAGTGAGAAGTTCTTCATGATGCTGCGACAACCGTGATGCGGTGTGTATTGGTGACAACATCTCATGACTGTAGCACTACAGTAGATTTGTTGTCTACACTGACAATTGAAGAAATGCTAAATGCCCATTACAAGTCATAAAAATAAAGACGCAACGTTTCTGTCCAAGTTCAGACCTTTCATTTCTATCCACAGTCCTCTAAGGATCCATGGACCCTGGATTAAGACCTCTGGCATGAGTATTTTATAAACATCTTATTTTATTCTTTTAAGAGTCTTTATAGTCCCATTTCATGGATGAGGAAATGGATGCTCAGAGAACTGAAGAGACATTCCCAGTGTCTTACACAGCTAGTAAGCTAGGCAGTGCACGTTCAAAAGCCATGTGCAATCGTTTTCCTGAGATGTAATCCACTAGTCTCTCCCCAGTGCCCAGAGAGGCTGGGACCACACTATGTGCTCAGTAAGTATTTGCTGAATGAAAGAATAAACTGAATTGGACTGACCTACCTCAAAAGTCCACGCTCTTTCTACTGCCTCCCGCCCTGACACTACCACCTGCTCAGATGGGACGTTCCTTATTTCTTCCAGGAGACAGGAAGGGGAAGTTCAGCTCCCTGATCTGCTAGACCCAACAGCTGAGCTTTCATTCGAAAACTCATTCTGAGTACACATATCATGAGCAGCATTATTCCATCAACACTGGGAAACAATTCAACGAACTGAGGAGAGGAGCATCTCAGCAAGGGACACGCGCTCCTCTGGATTCTCTTGGAAACAGGGCAGCTTGTCTCTGAAACAGGTTGTTACTTCCACTCGACGTGTGCCCTGCTCTGCCTGGCAGATTGTGCCCGCAGGAGAGGAGACGGGCAGGGCCTCCCGGGGAGGGCTGTGGAGGACCCGGCCGGGAGAGGTGTGAAATGACGGAAGAGAAACAGAAGGCTGCCTCCGCATCTGAGCAAACCAAATTTTCCTCGGGAGCTTTTCATAGATGTCTAATATTCTTAACTAACCACACTTAATTTAATTACCTTAAAGGTGAATCGAATGCCGGAAATTCATTTACATAACAGCAATTCTAATGCTTATAAATTGCATAAGCAATTAAAACCCTTAAGAACAAGCGTATAGGCTATAAATGACGTATCTATCTACTAGAATTAATCAAAAGTTAATCATGAAAAATTTCACCCTTGTCCTGACTGGAAATGCACGCTATGCTACCATTCCCAATTACAGCAGTGCAGGGCCAACACGTTCATTGGCAACACTGCATTTAATGTGTTTCCATATCCCTTTCCTTCTGAGTCAGAAATTCATTTATCTTTAGACTGCGCCTTCTGGTGCCCCAACGGACCATCAACAGTATTATCATTGTCACAGGTGTACTGAGTGTATTGGATGACACGAGGCTCGTCCCCGGGGATGTATCAAGAAATACAATGCAGTCTCTGCCCTCGAGGAAAGAAGGACACCGATGCGAGTCCTCGGTTCTTCAGGTCAGAGTTGCTTGAAAAGAGTGGGGAAAAGGTACTAGGAGCGGAATGAAAGTCAGGGTCTTGGGGTGAGACTCTACATTGGCCGATCCGGTCCCACTCAGATCTGGGTTCCTCCAGCCTGGCTCGGTGCGTCGCACACAGTGAGTGCCGAGCAAAGGTTTTGATGAGTTCACTGTGTCCAGTGACTCTGCCCAATAAGAACGAAGCCGGGAGTACAGGCGGGGAGCTGACTTCTGCTCATAAAAGTTCTCAAAGATGATTTTTGAGGTCTGAGCTGTGGAGGTAACCCAGGCCCTGTGGTTACGCTGGCCCCTGCTGCAGATTCGATCTAGGGAAGTGTTCTGATGTAAAAAATCAACTTCATTGTGGCAATATTGGCACAAATCCTGGACACACTTTAGAACAGATTTCTAACCAGATGGTTGGGGAGCATCTAGAAGACAATGCAGAATCACTGGAGAGCCACCGCGGGTAAGCTCAGAGTCAGGCTTGCAAACCAACTTTGTGTTCTCTTCTGAAGGTCTTGGCACACGGCAGGTTGGGAGTAATGCAGTAGAGAGCATGCATCTCATTTTAGCTTTTGATGAAATCTTTCTTGCTCTCCTTTCGAGTAATAAGATAGATTGGATTCGTTGATAACAGTGTTAAGTGGGTTTACAGTTACTTAGCGTCAACAGCAAAGGAGTGTGGATTAGTGCCTCTCTGTCCTCTGCCCTGTCCTGTTGCAGGTTTTTATCCAACACTGGGATGAGGATGGGAAGGCCTGCCCGTCAGATCTTCAAAGGGCTCTACCTGAGTAGCTCATGCCTGAAATCTGGTGACTCCAGCTGCTTCCAGGACTCCTCTGGTCCAGGCCCTGGTCTCCTCTCATTCCAAAACTGTCTCCCCCAGCCCAGCCAAAGCCAAAGGCATAGCATACCACAGAGTGAGTGTTTTCCCATAATGGAATGAGCTGCCTTAGAAGGGCAGTATGCGTTCTAGTCAGGACGTTTTCTAGGTCCCTGCATCAGAGAAAGGTTAAGCTGATCTCTAAAGCTTCCCTGTTTGCTCTATTTTTTCTTTTTATTATTTGAGATAGTGGTATACAATAAAAAGACTGCTAGCTTTCAAAACAGAACTGACTTCTTTCTTTACTCCTTTGGTAAGTCTCAGTGTCCTCATCTGTACAATGGGAATAACTCCCATTTCACAAGGCCGTGAGCGGATCACACAGTGTGGCCTATCTGAAGCACAGAGTGAGCTCTGGGTAACTGTTAGCTGCGTCCCATCATCGGCACCAGGTCTAGGGCATGCCCTTTGTAAGGAGGCTGAACAAGGCTCCCTGAGAGGCGCCCCGCAGAGGACGGTGATGCAGCCCACAGAGGCAGTCCCCTTTGCAAGGGCACATGGCCAGGATAAAGTGGCCCACACATGGTGAAGTAGCAGCTTCTTCCTACCTTCGAAGGTCTTTGATTCTGGCAGAACAGAGGGGAGGCAGCAGGGGGAGTGCACTGGTCTCCCACTAACTCATCATGGAATCTTCAGCAGGTTGCTCAGCGTCTAGGAGAATTGTCCCATGGTCCTCGCAGGAGCCATAAGAAGCAGAATCCCAATCTGATGGGTTTGGGGAGGGTTGGTTGAGATAAGGTATGGGAGATTGCCTAGATCAGAGCCTGTTACTTGGGAGGTGCCAAATAAATGGCAGTTTTAAAAATGATTTGTAGTAATAATAGCATCAAGAACAGCCTCGAGCCTTTAAGTCTGCAGATCTGGTATGAATCCATTTAGGGCCTCTGTCAATGGTGATGGGGAATCCAGCTGAAACAAACTTGAATGAAGCTGTGAGAGAAACATGTGATGAGCGATGAATGCTGATACTGCAGAGAGCTTGCTTGCTGAACAGAGGATGTTGAGAAGGCCCACAAAGTTTGGGGGCTCTGAGATCTTAAAAACCAGCAACCTTTCCCACACTCACGAGAGTTGGAACATTGGAGTAAAGCATTGGGTCCTAAAGGGGATGGTGGGGAAATGGGGGCTAGGCATGGCCCCAACACAGGCCTGTTCCATCCAGGTTGGTATCTGAACAATCAGGCCCTTCTGTCGCCTGACCCAACCCAACTTGGAACAGAAAGCAAGGGGTTAAACAAGCCGCTCCCTCATGTCCTTCTCAGATGGAAATCCTAGCATTCCAGGGCTGCCTGGATCTGTGACATGCCATTCCATTGACCCCTGCAGGTACTTCAATGATTTTGTCTCAAGGCTGGAATCTCAGGATTGAATCAGTACCTTGCAAAGTCCATGCTATTGTGAGAAGCTTAGAGCTCGTGTGTATGTGTGTGTGTGTGTGTGTGTGTGTGTGTGTGTGTGTGTCTGTAGAGTCTCATAGGTCCTTGCTGTTAGACCAGCTGGAGGTATTTTCTTTTTTTCATTTATTTATTCATTCTGTAAATATATTTTGCTCACCTACTAGGACCGACTCGATGCTTTCTGCCATATTTCCCGTAAGTTGCTAGCACATTCACTACTCATTTGTTCTGGCATGCTTAAGAGGACAGGATGGTTAAGTAAGTTCATATTGCTGAGATGGACTGATGGAGTGTGCTGGGTACTTCCTGCCTGCCCCCAGATCTGCTCTCTGCCCTTCTCCTCCCTGCTTCATGCTGCAGGAGACTGAGTTGCTTGGGGTGCATCCCCAGCTCCCCTGCTTCCTGGCTCTGGTTGGGTTTGGCCATCGGGTAGCATCACATTTCGGGTTACCATTCTCTCTACTGCCAGTACCTGGCTCCTGCCTCTCCACCAGCCTACGCTCTGCCTCAAACATTGATCAACTACAAATGAAGCCGTGGCCTGTGTCAGACATGGTGCTCGCGACCCGGAAGATCTGGGCTTCCAGCTCTGTGCGTGTCCTCAATGACTCAGCTCACTCAGGTCCCGTCTCTGTTCTACAGGCTCTGCAGAGATCCATGCTGTGTTGCTCACTACTAATCAGCACTTGGTGGTGATTTGTGAGTCTCTGTAAAACTAATTATAACTTTTATGTATCTAGGCCCTGTATTCCCATCAAGAAGGCAAATCCCTTGAAAACAGTATCTTTTTCTGCTATTTAGGTTCCATACTCAGCTCACCTGGGAACTCCACAAACCATATTGTTTTGGTCATGTAGGGGCCTTGACAAATAAAGCATGATCATCTGTTGTAACTAGTCCCTGGTCACCTTTTTCATATGAGGCTAAGAAAATGAATACAGTCATAAAATGATTATTACTCTCCTGGTCCAGAAAGTAAATTTACATTTTTTCCCTCTCTTTCGTCCAAAAACACCACAAACCTAATTAAGAGCTCCTGATATCTTTATAATACTATCACTTATAATAAGTAATAATAGTATAAGTCAAAATGTAATTTCTTACGCTATTACTATTAGCTTCCCTAGGATTCATTTTTCTTCCCCCGCCCCCCTTCTCATTTGGTCAAATGCATTTCAGTAAGTGCATCTAGGAGCTGACAGGATGGTAAAGAATTATGGCTTTCAGCATTCCTTCTATGCTCTCCTAATACTGCAGCTATATTCCTTCCAGAGGAGATGGCATTTTGACTGTGGGTGATATGATTAATGTCCAAATATGGTTTGAAAAGTGGGAAGGGAGGCATGATTACCAGCTGGGGCTGAGGGGATATCCTCCATCAGGGTTAAGCTATTCAGGTAAGGAAATGCCCATTGATGTAAAACACACAAAAACTAAAACAGAATAGTTTTGAAATGCAACCCTCTCAGAAATCTAAAGTATGTAGGGTTGGGGTATATGTGTGGAGGGCCACTAAACGTAGGGGAGATTACTGAAGCTTTCTGCGTGCTGATTTCTTCGTCTGTGAAATGGGAGTGCTGACTCAGGGGAATGAAACATCTGATGTGATGAGGCCTGAGACCAGGGTCGCAGGTGTGCAGAGTGGGAACTTCAATGGAACACCCTGCTGAAGGGGGAGGGGCCCCAGCCCCAGCCTGGCTCCATTTGCCATGCCACGGCCTTTTGCTCATCTGTCTAATTTGCAAGAAGGAGCTGTATGTGCTAGCAGCCACCCTGTGAGGTAAGTGTATAATGGCATTATTATTCAGCCGAGGGCTCCCACTTTTTCTTAATGAGTGTCTATCCCTCCCACCAGTGCAAAGAATGTGAAGTTGGATCATCATTGTAACTGAACTCGGGTAGAAACGGTGGCATGAAGAGGTCAAGGACACAGATTCACAGGATCACTGCGTTTTGAAGCTGGGAGATCACCTACCTATTTCAAACACCCATTTTGCAGAAAAGGAATCCAAGACTCGAAATAACTCCCTTCACCCTAAAAAAATAAAGCCTTGTTATAAAGTTCATAGAGCTGGCTGGTGGCAGCTGGGGTGAGAACCCTGGTATCCTGACTGACAGGTCCGCACACTAAAAGCAGGAGTCCTCCAATCTCAAGATATATGCTTGTCACCCAGCTAGCTTGGTGGCACTTGAGAATCCAACATCCCCAGGACCTCCTTCCCTGGGGTTCTCTCCACATTCAGGTTGAAGGTTGAGGGTTGACTGTTTCATAGACACCTGGCATTTCGATGCCTTCCTAACCACACATTTCCAGGGAAATGTCTCCACCCCTCAGGAATCCTGATGCCTCCTCCATCCTCTTAGTCTGACCCCTTGTTTTAAAGGAAAACCACCAAGTTGTCCAACTCATCCTTCCAGCCATTCTAGATACTTCCTGGACATTTCTCCTTTTCTTTCAATCCCTCTGTCTCTTGCTAAGTCTTCCTCTCCCCTCCACGGATTCCTTCAAGTTTCCACCATCACTCTCCTTCATTATCCAATGTCAATGTCTATTTTCCACTCATTGGTATTCAACCCTGTGCAGCCTCATTGTTATGCTCACAATTCTCTGAAGATGTTCTACCAGAGGTCACCTGTTACCTCCTACTTGTCAAATCCAAAGGTGTTGGTCAACAGCTGTCATCCTCTCAAAGACCCTTGTTGGAACTCTCGGACCCTTCACTTCCATGTCCCTAATTAGCCCGTTGCTCCGGCAAGTTCTGACCACTCTTCCCCTGGTCTCCTTTCCCTGTCACCTCTGGAGTGTGTCCTGGGCACAGTCTGTGCCCTCTTTTCCCTCCCTTCTGGGAAAAGCACATGTCCTCTCAATGACCCCTTCTCTGTGGAATGCTCCATTTCCTCTCCTGCCTAGATTTCTTTGGACTTCTTGCTAGCCCTTAAAAAATGTTGTTGTTATTGTTGTGGTAAAATACACATAACATAAAATTTACCATCCTAAGCATTTCTTAGTGAGCACTTCGATGTTATTAAGTACATTTACTTTGATCTAAATCATCACCACCATCCATCTCCAGAACTTTTTTCATCTTGCAAAACTGAAACTATACCAATTCAACACTAACTCCCCATTCCCTCCTACGTTAGGCCTTGGAAACCATTCCACTTCTGTCTCTGTGAATTTGACCTCTCTAGGCATCTCATATAAACGGACTCACACAGTATTTGTCCTTTTGTGAGAGGCTTATTTCATTTAGCATAACGGTGTCAAGTCCATCCAGGTTATGATATGTGTCAAGATTTCCTTAGTTTTTAAGGCTGAATAATATTCCATTGCGTGTATGTACCACATTTTTGTTTTTCCATTCAACCCTTGATAGACACTTGTCATTGAACAAACTTTTAATGAGTTTCTCTGTGCCAGGCAGTGGTCTACACTGGAGAGTAAACAGACATCGTCCCTGTCCTGTGGAGCGTACAGTCTATGCGGTGCACTCATCATTGGGTATGAGTCGCATCTACCCTAATGGGAGTCCCTTGAGGTTGCAGGTCGTATCTGGCTCCCTTGGCAGCTCAAAACCCCTAACAGAACTTCTCGCTCAGATTTGGTGCCCAGTAAAAATTTGTTGAATGAGTGAATGAATAACCCAATAAACACTTGTGAATAGATCAGTTTTATAAATACATACTTTGAAATCTTTCTCTTGAAGTTTCATCCCCAGAGAGTGTTTGCAGTAGAAGTTGCCTCCACACACATGGATCACTCAAGTTTTTATTACTGAGAGGTTCCTGTTACTCCATAAATCTTGAGCTCCCCAATGTAAATTGCCACTGAACAAGCAGAACAACGACATGGGCATTCTTTTTTCCAAGGGCCTAGTATTAAGACAGATGAACTTGGAGGGAACAGCACGGGCCTGGGTATCTGCCCCATCCCTCATTCTTATTGTGATTAATGAGATGGGGGACATACTTTTTTCTATTCTTCCTGAAAACATATTGAGTTTATGCCTCGTCCCACATTGTTAAATATTGTCTTAGAATTACATTATCTCTTACACAGATGGATGAGCTTGGTGCCGTGTGTACTGCTGACAGTTTTCCTGAAATGGAACCAAGATCGGTAAAGAAATCATTCAGCCGTGACTACAGCTGGAAAGCATGCAGAGACCTCCAATAAAACTAGCTTACACAGGTATGCAATGAATCCAAAAGCAAAGGATTAATGCAAAGACGCAGAGATGCTACAGACCAAGAACCAAGACAGCACGAGGTAACCATGTCTTTATGGTGGGCAGGAAACGAAAAATAATGACATCTTGAAGAATTAGAATCCTTTAAGGGATCTCTTCATATCTGCCATTTGAGTGCCTTAGCATTGCATAAGGGCTCAATAAATATTATTAAAGTCACGGAACTTAAACATTTCAAACTATTTTCATATTTACTATTTTATTTGATTCTTAAATTAATCTTATGAGATAGATAGATAATGAATCATTATTCCAACTTACAGGTGACACAAAGTGGCATCATGAGTCACTGGAATTACCAGGGAACTGGGATTAGTCATCTGGACAATTGAATTTACATGCAGGGACTGCTCTTCCGCTCAATTCATTCATCTTTTCAACACATGTTTGTTGAGCAACTAATATGTTCTGTACAGGTTCTGTACCTGATTTGGCTGAAGGTTGGAAAGATGGAGAAGACATGATCTCTTTCCTCAGGGATATCATAGCTTACAGAGGATATAGACATGAAAACGAATCCATACAACGAAGTTGCCAAGAGCACAAGCAGAGGCATGGGCACTGCACTGTGGCACATGGAGGACTAACTTGGCTTGGTGAGACTGGAAAGGCTTTGTGGAAGAGGTGATCTGAGGGGTTTTCTAGATAGACACAGTGGCTTAGGAGTCTCAGCCCAGGGGCCTGTGCAAAGACACAGAGATGTCAAGCAGCCTGCATCTCCAGGGAATTCCTTCAGCGTGGCTCAAATGTGGGTGTCAGAATGAGTGGCAGACAAGAAAGACTGGAGAAGTATCAGGGGCTAGATTCACTTAGCATTAAGTTCATGGAGCACCTACCAAGTCCTATGAACTGCGTTTGATGCTGTTTATGCAGCGGCTATGACAATGGAGAGAGAAAGCCCTTGCCCTCATGGAGCTTTCTTTCTAATGAGGGACTTAGACAAAAACAGGAACCAAATATATTAACAAATTACTGGACTGTGAGTGTGCTGAGAGGAACTGAACAATGAGCAAGCATTCCTGTGGTGGTGATGTTTTAGCTGAGACTAAAGGATGAGCTGGAGATGACAAGCAAAGGGTATTCCATGCAAAGGGTATTCCATGCTCGGGGAGCAGTAAATACAAATGGCCTGTGGTTGGGAGATACAGATGGACAGTGACTGTGGGGGAAATATTATGAGAGAGAGTCAGACATATGGGGGAAGCCACGTCATACAGAGCTTCTGGCCAAGATTTTATTCTAAGAAAAATGGGAAGCCATTCAAAGGTTTTATCATGGAATGACATAATTTGATCTGTATTTTTAGCTTACTCTGGCTATTACACGGTGGGTAAAGGTAGGTTAATAATAACAAATATACAATAATATAAGTAAATAATAATACAAGAATAAACTCTGTTCCGTGTACTCACAATTGTAACCTGCTTTTGCCCACCCTGTCTGTGGAGATGAATTAGAGGGGGGAAAACTGGAAGCAGGCAGGCCAGTTAGAAGGCTGTTGCTGTGATCCAGGCGAGAGACGCTGGTGCCTTGGACCAGGATGCTGGGAGACAGGATGAAAGTCAGTAAGTATATATTTTGGAGGTAGAAGTGATGGTGGATATGGGGTGAGGAGGGAAAAAAGAGATGCAGAAGATTACAACTTGGGTGGTGCTTGGATGGGGCCCTCTTCCTGACATGCAGTGGAGCAGGCGGCCTAGGGTGGAGAAACACGGAGAAACTAGAGACCCCGAAGCTTGGCAGCGAGATTGGGTTCGATCTCACAGGAGATGGGGAGCCACTGGGTGATGCTGAGTAGAAGAATAACATGATCAGATTGGCATTTTAGGTCATTTTGACACTGGATTCAGAGTAGGGACAAGGAGAGAGTCCAGGATGACTGTAACAATCAAGACAAGAGGGGATGAGGGTCTTGAATATGGCAGAGTCCCCAGGCTGTTTATGTTCTGCTGATACCTCAGGTGTCTGGCTCTTAGGATTATGAAGAAAAGCATGGTTTCCATCTGGTAGGGGTTAGTAATTAAAGCAGGGGAAAGCCAGCTGGGCCTAGAGTAACTCCAGAACCTCTGGGGCCTTCGATGGGGCATGACTGAGAAGCAGCTGGGAGGCTCCTTGGCTCCATGTGCGGGAAGGTTGATGAATTCCCTACTAGGTGGGACACCCTGGTGGCAGTTTCTTTTCAACCGTCTGGGGCACCCAGGCCTCACACTGTCTTCAGCATGGCTTCCTGGGACTATCAGGAAGGGGAAGGGTGTCTAGGGACCTGCTGTTAACACAGGAGCTGGGCAGGTGGCCTCTTCTCCCTGGGTGTGTGCACAGTCTGGGCATCACCGGCTCCAGAATGAATGTACTGTCTAGAGATGATTAAACTGTCTTGGGGGCACTGAGTTCCCTGCCACAGAAGTTCAAATAGACTGACAAGCACTTGGCAGGGCCTTCAAATACCAGCTGAAAGGTGTACTAAATGTCCTAAAAATCTCCTTCCTGCCTGTTCGGATGAGCTTGGGAGGAGCTCTGTGTGGGGCTGGCACTCCTGACATGACTGAAATTCCATTCTGGATGGAAGAGCTTGAAAGGACATTAAAGCTAGGCTGAGTCTCTCTGCTGCTTAGCTCCTGTTTGTGGTGGTTGAGGGCTTCAGGGAGTTGCTTCATGCTGATAAATGGGTGCAGGGCAAGCCAGGGACACCAATGACCACAACACACATCAGAGCAGAGAAATCATCCTTTCAAGAAGCCAACCCCAGCACAGTTCAGATCCTTCTATAATACAGAAGGCAGACAAGGGATACTCTAGCCTCTCTAAGGAGAACAAGGGAGAGGCTGGGACGATTTTAAGCTCAAAAGGGGGCAGATTAGTTGGGAAATAAAGTAACATTTATTTGGTTCCGCAGCCAGCAGCAGCCCCATAGGGGCTGTTTATTGACATCCACCATGGGGTAAATGAAGTGAAAGAAGACTCAGACCCTGTGGAAGTAGCTGCAGACACTGTAATGAAACCCACGTGTGCCCACAGCAATCCCCTGAATTAATGAATCCTGGTTTGTTGCAATTTGTGGTTTGCTCGCCCAGAGCCAGTCCTCCCTAGGAGCATCTCTCCTCACCTGAGGAGTGTGGGGTCAGTGCTCTCCAAGGGCACTGTGCCTGTGGGAAGGATGCTGAGCTAGGCGGGTGCAGAGGATCATAGTAAGTCTCCACTGAAGACAATGATCTGGGACAACGGGACTCAGTTTCTTTTTTCCTTGTATCGAGTTCTCAGGTCAGGAATCAAGCTTTGAGCATTTGACCCCTCTTTCAGAGTCTGCACAATTCTTTTCT
The DNA here is from genome assembly GCA_030848825.1 of Tadarida brasiliensis. Taxonomy (NCBI): domain Eukaryota; kingdom Metazoa; phylum Chordata; class Mammalia; order Chiroptera; family Molossidae; genus Tadarida; species Tadarida brasiliensis. The sequence continues at coordinate 60,611,548 of CM061270.1, read as the reverse complement.
TTATATTATTCTATCAAATAAGTTACAACACATAGCGATTGCTTTTACTGCTAGGTTGAACCGAGGAGCATGGAACATGACTTCTCTTTGGAGCAACAGGTGATCAGAGGATACACTCATTGTCAAGGGAATAGGGGAGTGGTCTCAAGCATGGACAAGGTGAGTGTATCAGTGGCTGCTGTCATCAGACATTTCAGAAAACGTGGGACTTGACTTGGCTTTGGGTGTTGAGCAGGATTAGGGCAGAGAAGACAGAGTATTTCAGGTGGGACATTGTGGCAATGGCCCAGTTTATAACTGAGGAAGTGGTTTAAGGTAGTGGCAAGGATATGGAGACATTGGAACCCTTGTGCATTGTTGATGGGAATGTAAAATGGTGCCACCACTATGGAAATAGTATGGGGGAGGTGATTCCTCAAAAAATTAAAAATAGAATTAGCATATGATGCCATAATTCCACTTGTGGGCATATACTTCCCCAAACTGAAAGTAGGTCTGAGAGAAATGGAATACTATGCAGCTATAAAAAAGAAGGATCTCTTGCCCTTTGAGACAGCATGGATGGACCTGGAGACTATTAAGCTAAGTGAAGTCAGCCAGTTAGAGAAAGGCAAATATCACATGATCTCAATTATAAGTGGAATCTAAAGAACAAAATAAACTGACAAACAAAATAGGTCCAGAGGTGTGGATGCATGGAACAGAATGACAAATCTCAGGGGTGGGTATTGGCGGGGAGGAGATAGGAAGAGATTAACCAAAGAATATATATGCATATATGCAGAACCCATGGACACAGACAATAGCATGGGGAAGGCCTGGGGTGTGGCAGGGGTTGGGTGGAGGGGACAAAAAGGGAAAAAATGGGAGACATCTGTAATACTGTCAACAATAAAGTAAAAATTAAAAAAAAGGGAAGCAGGTCTGAGAGAGATATTGGTACACCCACGTTCATAGCAGCACTATTCACAAGAGCCAAGATGTAGAAGCAACTTCAGTGTCCATCTACAGATGAATGGATAAACCAAATGTGGTAAATACATACAATGGATTATTATTCAGTCCTTAAAAAGAAGAAAATTCTAATACATGCTACAACATGGATAAAATTTGAGGACATTATGCTAAGTGAAATGAGCTAGTCACAAAAGAACAAACACTGTGTAATTCCACGTCTACGAGGGACTTGGAATAGTCAAATTCAGACACGGAAGGTAGAATGGAGATTACCAGGGACTAGGGGGAGGGGAATGGGGAGGTAGTGTTTGATGGGCGCAGAGTTTCAGTTTGGAAGGATAAAAAAGTTCAGAGATGGATAGTAGTGATGGTTGCTCAGCAATGTAAATATATTTTAACACATCTGAACTGTACACTTAATAACGGTTAAGATGGTAAATTTTATGTGTATTTTACCATTATTAACATTTAAAAAAAAATCAAATTAACTTTTGAAAAGTAATCGACCGAATGGCTTCCAGAGGCAAACCAGGGGGGCATGACTCAGTTTTCACTAACATTTCTGTGACCTCAGTGTCCCCCACAGCACCTGGCGCTTAGGAGGGTTTTGGGTTTGAGGAATGAAGGAATGAGTTGAACCCAAAAACTAAAAAGCAACAACTTCTCAGAATAGGAGCAGGGAAGGCAGGCCAAGCTGACTGAGCCATGACTTACGGTGTGTCCCTATGGTAGAAGCAGAGGCCACTGAAACCTCTCAGCTGACACTCTCGGAGGCCTATCGGCCTTCAGATTGTAATCTGATATTTTAGCTGCCCATCTGGATCCACTTGTAGGCAGAGAACACATTGGTTGGTTAAAGAGAGAAATCTCACCAATCATTATATGTTTTATTGGACGTTTAAAATGAGCATCTATGACTTACATATGTCTTGTGGAAGTGAAATTAGCCTGAGTCCTGAGCATGCCTGGCCCTGTAAAACTGAAGGTCTGATCTAGAATTTGGTGAGTGCACTTAAAAATTGCCACCTTGCCCAGCCGGTGTGGCTCAGTGGCTGAGCGTCGACCCATGCACCAAGGGGTCGCTGGTCCGATTCCAGGTCAGGGCACATGCCCAGGTTGTGGGCCTGATCCCCAGTGAGGGGCATGCAGGAAGTGGCCAGTCGATGTTCTCTCTCATTGATGTTTCTATCTCTCTCCCTCTCCCTTCCTCTGTCTCTAAAATCAATAAAGAAAAAAAATGTTTAAAGAAGTTGCCACCCTGCAGGGCCTTCCTGGCTTTCTGGAGAACTGAGAATCATTTTCACGACCACTCACAGATGAGCCAGGAGAGCAGAAGGTACGCTGGGACTCCCTCTAACTGTTCCCACCTCTAGCACAAGTAATACCAGTGCGTGGACATTCGGATGCATTTCCTTTGGACCCTTGCTCCCTAAAATGGCTGGAGCAGCATCCGCATTGCCCGCGAGCTCCTTACAAACGTACGCTTCAGCTCCAGCCCTGACCCACTGAAACAGAATCTGCCCCTTAACTAGATCCCAGGTAGTCCCCATGTGCAGCACACCTTGAGAAGCTCTGCCCCGACCACCTGACTCCGGGTTCCCGAGCTTGCTCGGTCATGGGGGCCATCTGGGGGCCAGAGCAAAGAGATTCCCAGGCTCCTCCCCTAGGTGATTCCGTAGGTATTTCTATTTCAATGGAAAGGAAAAAAGGCTCCTAGTGGGATCTGAGCAGTATGTGCAGATGCCCCCACGTCTGAACCATCGGGGAAGAGGAATACTCAAGCCGCGTGTTTCTGGGACACACACTTTCCACAGTGCCAATGGGCATGTGCAGCTTCCTTATAATGAAAGCTTCTAGAAAAAAAGAGCATTGATTTATGAATGTTTATAAGCAACTCACAGCACATTTTGGGTATTCACCATTTAAATAATTCTGACTTTGACCTTTACCAGTGTTACTGATTTCAGTTTCATCTCTCTAAAGCATCTTCAAAACATCCTGGGTTTCCCTGTATACATTTTAAACAGCTTATTTTTAAAAAGTGTAGCCAAGATAGCAAGGCTTAAGGAGAACAGAGATCCCTTCAACCATGGAGAGGGCTGTTCTAAGAGTACATTAGATCAGCAAAAGCTTTCTCTACTCACTTGGACAATCCCTTTCAGTCTCTCCTAGTCTCATGCTTTTCACTGAATATAAACTCTGAAATCTGAAAAAAAAGAGGCTTTCTACCTTCTTAGGCAAGTATCTCACGCTGGGCCCTCCTGAATCCTTGGAAACCTTCACTCATGAATGAATTCTTATCCTCCACCCCCACTGATTCCTCAAAGAACAGTGACTCACCCTAAATTATGCAAAAGTCAAGGACACATAATTGGAATCTAGTTCCAATGTATTTCTTTTTTAATATCTTTATTGTTGAAAGTATTACAGATGTCCTCCCCTTTCCCCCATTGACCCCCTCCTCCCAACTCCGACCCCATCCTGCCTTCCCCACACTATTGTCTGTGTCCATTGGTTATGCATATATGCATAAGTTCTTTGGTTTATCTCCCCCCCCATCCCCCTCCCCTCTGAGGTCTGTCAATCTGTTCCCTACTTCCATGTCTCTGGATCTATTTTGATGGTCAGCTGACTTTGTTCATTATATTCCATAAATAAGTGAGATCATGTGGTACTTGTCTTTCTCTGACTGGCTTATTTCACAACCTATTTCTAATACAATATCTTTTACAACTAAAGGAACCTTTTAGGTAAGCAATTATAATGCAGAGTTTTGGGGACATTAGAGAACCAAAAAGAAGGCAGGTTTGGAGAGAGACAGTTAAATAGGGAGGGAGGGAGGGAGAGAACTGGAGAGGGGGCTTGATCTGCAAGGCAGTTGAAAGGTGGTTTTTATGTTTAGCAATTATAATCCATTTGTATTTCAAGTTTGGGACTTACCACTTTGCAATCAGCACAAGAAAGGCCAAGCAGTGTGCCATTCACCACTCCTGCTCCAGGATTCCCTATGGGCTCATGAGTGTAAATGGAAACTACTACATTGGTCTGGGTCAAAGTGACCAGTGGAAGTGGCCACAATCCCCTGACAGTCCTGTGGCTTCGCTTGAAAGGAAGGGGAAGAGTTTCCAGGGCAAGTGAAAAGGCAGCTGGGATGAGCAGAGAGAGGGAAGCTGACCTGATTATCTCTTCTCCCACCCACGCAGTGACAGAAAGCCTGGGACCCCCTTTAGTTATTTCCTTAATCTGCTCCAGCAAGGATGAAATGTACCTGGTAACTGACATTCTTAAAGCCCCTTAAGAATCCTTGGTGGCAGGTGGTTGCTATTTTAAAGCATAAAAATATTAGCTGGGGAAATCAATCAATGAATAAACCAATATTTGTTGAGCATCTGCAGTGTGCTTAGCACTGTACCAGGTGCAAAGGCAGGCAAATAAGTACAAAACCTGCCCCGCCTGGAAGGAGGCTGTGAGGAGGGCCTGTGAGCAGGCTTTAGAATCCTGAAGGAAATGAAAACTCACGAAGACCTCAACTCAAATGCCAGCCCTACTGCTCTGGGAAGCTGCTTAGTTTCCCTGAACCGTGGCTGTTTTCTGCCCTATAAACTGAAGTTAATAATACTTACTTCATAGGACGTTACAAGTATTCGATATGTACAATATTTTTACAGCAAAAATTCAGTAACTAGTAGCGAGAGAACAGTCTTGGGGGAGACCAGAAACACCTACACAAACCAATTTGTAAACAAAGATAACACCGGATATTGTCAGACTAAGGAAACAGAGAATTGAACACAGCAACCTCCAGGCATCATCTGATCAGATGAGACACTGGAGTGTTATTTTGCAGTCTAGACAGTTTTATGGAGTTGAGAAAGGAAGAGAACAAGTGGGTTGAAGTCTCCTGGGAACCCTTCATGAGGAAGGCAATTCATGAATCAGAACTCCATCCTGACTGGTTGTGTCTGAGCCGAGCATGTCAGACTGAGGGACCAACGGGACATGAATAAGTGGCTTTGATCTGTCTGCCCCTCCGGCTGCCACCTCTGACCACCCTTCACACTTCAGCTCCTCAATCCGTCTACACAGGAGGACATGCACTACTTTCACTCTCACCTCTCGTCTTCCCACTCTAGTCTCTCTCGAGGTGTTGTTTTAAAACTCACCGTTGCTGACGTATAATTTATGTGCGTTAAGTGGCATCCATGTAAAGGGGACAGCGTGGTGAGTTTTAATAGTTGTTATACTGTGAAACCACAGCCACACTCAGAATAGAGAACACTTCCACTACTGCCCACGGCCCCCTAAACGTGCTCTCGCCCCTCTGCCGTCAGTCCTGCCCTGCTCCCCAGGCCACCGCCGCCCTGTTTCTGTCACTGCAGATGAGTACACCAGTTTGCATCTTCTGGAACTGTACGTGAATGGAAGCGCACACTACACGGCCTTTGTTCCTGGCTTCGCAATATTTTCTCCTATTCTGTGTCTTGGTTTTTCATTTTTTAACTGGAATCCTTTGAGAGCAGGCTTTGAATTTTGATTATTTCTAATTGGTCAATATTTTGTTTTACTGTTTAACCTTTGTGCGTGTTATCTAAGAAAGCTGTGCTTATCTCAGTTGGCAGAGATTTTCTCTCATGTTTTCTTCTAGAAATCTTATACAGTGAGTTATCACTTAACATCATCAGTAGGTTCTTGGAAACTGCAACTTGAAGTGAACTGATCCCTAATGAAACCAGTGTTACCGCAGGCTAATTGATATAAAGAAGAGTTAAGTTCATGCAGCATTTTCTGGTCACAGAAACATCACCAAACTTCTAAACAGAGACCCCAAACACTTCTAATATCGGACACTGAAATAAATGTGAGCTATACATACATTTGAGAAAGATTAATAAAAACAATTAAGATAATCCTTTTCCAACATGCTTATTCTAGTTCAGGGTGGTGGGTGGCAGGACCCTCCCACCCCCGGCAGCTCAGGGGACCAGACAGGAACCACCCTGGCAGGACGCCGTCCCTCTCAGGGCCACCCCCACACACTCAGTCCGACTGGGACAACTTAGAACTAACAGTTCCCATCAGGTGCACCTCTTTGGGACATGGGCGGAGACCAGGGTCCCCGAGAAGGCCCACGAAGACATGGACAAACAAGCAAACTCCTCACGGACAGTGGCCCCTGCCCGGCAGGTGGTTTTTTCTATTATCAGTGTTATAAAGAAACAACAGTATTTGAAGACCCACTGTAGTTTAGATTTTACGTTTAGGTCTACGACTCATTACCAGTTAATTTCCTAGGCACTTGAATACACTCCCCTTGGCTCGAAGGTCATGCCAACAAATCCTAATTTTTTTCCTCCAGCCCAAATGTTTTCTCTGAGCTCCAGAACCCCGTGTCCACCTGCATATCCACTTCTGAAAACTCCACAGCTCCACAATGAACGTTGTTCTCTCCTCTCCACACCTGTGCCTCCTTCATGTTTGCCTGTTTTAGTGAATGGCTCCATTCACCCACTAGGTCAAGGCAAAAATACCTTCCTCTCCTGCCCATGTCCAATCCATCACTACACCTGCCTGTTGCACCTGTACGTAGACACGCACGAGCCTGTTCATTTCTGTCTGTGCCTCATTCTGTCTGCAGTCGTGACTGCCCTCCTGTCCCCTGGGCTGCTGCAGAGGTCTGGGTCCCCATGCCCACGGCCGCCCCCTCCAGCTCACGCACAGTCCTGTCTTCACAACCCTCCATCAGCTGGTCCTTGGCTCTCGAGATAAAGCTGTGATCCTACGTGTGCCTGGTCTCTCCTCTGCCTCTCACCCCATTCTCTTCTCCAGCAGGCCTCGCTTTACTTTCAGGCCCAGATGCATCAGTTTTCCTTGATTTCCTCCAAAACGTCTCACCTCTTTCCCTTCAGGTCCTTCATAAGCAGTTCCTACTCCCAGAAAGGGTCTTGTCACTTTGTCATACTACCACTCTCTCTTCAGACTTCAGTTCGATTGCTACTTCTTTGGGAAGGCGTCTCTGATCCCGGCCTGGGTCAGGCCCCTCCTGAGAGCTCACAGAAGGCTGTGCTCCTCCATCATGGATCGCTATGGTAACTTCATGATTATACATGTAACCAGCAGTGTATGTTCACGCCCCCTCTAGAGTGTACGCTCCATGAGGACAGGAGACGTTTCTGCTTGTTCCCTGCTCTGTTCCCGCCATCCAGCACACTTCCCTGCACGTAATAAAGGAATCCTTATTGAGATAAGCATTTACTGAATGAATGAACGAATGAATGAACGAAGACAAAGAGAAGGGCAGCCCTCGATGGAAAGAGGAAGGGGTAGGCCAAGGGGCATGATCTCACCAAGACAGCGAGGTCAGAACGGAATCGTGGTTGTGGGAAACACGTTTGTTGATTTTCTTTCCGAATTGGGAATCAATAAATAATTTTCTTTCCCCAATCATGTAAGCAGATAACTAATTATAGCAAGGCTGGTGGGAATTACACTGCTCTCATCAAAATCAACCTGTAACCAGCTTTAGAAGCATATGGTAAAATCGTTTCAGCACAAAAGATGCAGATGTAACTGAATTTCCTGATCACAGCAGCTTCCTGTTTAAAAGCAATTAAGTCCAGACATCAGAAGGCAGCCGCGAGAGGGGAAAGTTCAATTAGAGGCGGACATTTTCATAAGCCAATTGGAAAAGGGATAGAAGTTTTGCACTTTTCCTCTAGAGCCTTTGGAAATCCTATTGACAGGGATGTGAAAGAGCCGTTCAAGCCTGACCGAGCAGGGCCGAGGGTCTGCGTGGGGGCTGAGCAGGGCCGAGGGTCTGCGTGGGGACTGAGCAGGGCCGAGGGTCTGCGTGGGGACTGAGCAGGGCCGAGGGTCTGCGTGGGGACTGAGCAGGGCCGAGGGTCTGCGTGGGGACTGAGCAGGGCCGAGGGTCTGCGTGGGGGCTCTGGCAGCGAGAGCTGCAGTCGGGCCCCAGTCAGCACGAGTTCCCACACTGCAGCGTGCAAGCAGACTCCCTAATTCCCATCTTGCCTCAGTTTATCCAATAATACATTATGTATGTGTCCCTCATAGTGGTTTGTGATTTAATTTCACCGATGAATAGAAGGAAATGACTAAGTGCACTGCTGGGAGTTTGGGTGGAATGCAGATCTGATATGTCTCCCCTCCCCCTCCCCCCTCCCCCCTCCCCCCCTTCCCATGTATGTCCTCAGGACATAGGGCTGTGCAGGAAGCTTCTTCCAGCAGTGAGAGCTCAGCATGGTCCTGCTCAGTTCTCCCAAGCATCACTGTGTAGGGTGCCCCCTCCAGGCCCAGGTAGCTGGAGTAAGGGGCCCACTCCGCTACCCACCGGGAGTGGTGTCACGGGGTTGGGAGCAAAGATGCCGTTTCCTGTGGATCGTGTAGAGGAGACAGTCTCTCTGCACTGGTGTTTGCCTCTGTCCACCTCGCATGTCACCTGACAGGGCCACCAGTGAACTCCCCTGGCAGGGAGCAGGGAGCCACCTCTTCACATGTTGGTTTTAAAGGTCGTATCACACAGCGTGCTCATGGGCTCTGGAGCCAGGCCCTGTGGGTTCAAATCCCAGCTCTGATCATTACCAGCTGTAGGACCATCGGCAAGTTCAGTGTGTCCATCCATAAAATGGGGATACTAATGATATGTTACCTCATAGGATTTGTGTGAGGATTAAATGGGTAAAAACAGGTTAGGGCACTGAGAACAATGCCTGCTGTATAGTCAGTGCTATACAAGTCCTAGTCATTGCTATTTTCAGGCAACAAGCTGGTGAGCCGTGGTCCTTATGCATTGTTTTCCATCTACCGCTTCATTCCCACCCAGCACAAAGGTGTGAGATACCCTGATGCACCATCTACTTCAACTTGGACAGCAGCGTGACAATATTTTTTAGTTCTAATTGCTCAGGCAACAAACATTTATTGAACACCTATTCTGTGTCTGGCACTTGTTTTGGACTTTGGGGACACCAAAAGGACAGCGCAGTGCACGCTTACAGGAAGTTCAAACTCTGTTGGGAGAAAGCGGCGGAAATGTACATTTCCCGAGTTCCCAGTGGACGAGAACTGTTACTTACCAAGGGCCTCAGAGGCTAAGGCAAAAGGGATGCCCACGGACAGAGGTGTCCAGGAAGATCTCCCGGAGAAGGTGCCATCCTTACAATCCTCACAGTTGTGCGCTCATGCTTTGGGACCTTACTTATGGCATTATACAACTGATGTTTATTTCTCTTGGTGCATCTAATATACCATTATATCTCTGAATGTGAAATTAAAATAGACTGAATAGATCTGACCACCTTTCACCGAGGCACTGTGCTAAGGGCTTTCACATGCGTTATATCACTTAGCCAATTCTCTATGAAGATGTCCAGATTTCTTCAGAAACCAGGATGCCATGTGGAATAATTTTCTGATGGATGGAGTCCATTACCAGTTTGGGCCATGAGCCCAGGTGATTGAAAAAGCATAAATCAGGCAATTGTCCGGGTGTTGCCATTCTATCCAATTTCTACACCTCCCGCTACTAATGGACATATTACCTGACTCTTGATGATAAAAGAATTAGCTCATCGAATCACCACCTGATCATCTGGACTGCAGCTCTTCCTTTTCACTGGTTTCCTGGACATTGTTTAATTTTTATACTAGAGAATGTTGGCTGGTGTCTTTTGTTTCTTTGTGTGTGCTTTATCTTACTGCCAAAGACGTCTGGCTGTCCAATTGGTACTTAAACCTAGATGTCATGTGTGTGCTTGCTGTATGGTGGGGCAGGAAGAGAATCTCTCCTCCCCATTGTCTACTATTCCTGGCTGCGTTTCACGCTGAGATCACCAAGTCAAACTCAGTTTGTCAATCAAGTTCCCAAATCTGAGCTCTTAAAAGATCTCACCTAGTTCAAGCCCTCCCTAGAGGGATGGAGAATAAAACAGGGCTTGGGATGGGTTACAGGGTTCCCCAGAGTCTGGCTGCAGAGAATGAGTCAGAATAGTCATGAGGCTGTCTCCCTGGCACTAACCCCAGGCCCGTTTTAAATAACGTATCTAAATGTTAATGCACACTTAAGACAACAGTGCAGCTCATACTCTTCCCAAATTGATTCATTTTGCAGTGGGCCTGATGCAATCTACTCGGCATAAAAATGTCTCTGCAATTAGGGGAACAAAGGGGCAAAGCTGGCGGACCACAAGGATGACAAACACAGCGGAATGATGTGAAAGCCCGGGACAGAATTAAATTTCTTTTTGAATCAGACATTTTTGGGAATGTCAATAACAAACAGGAAAGGCCTTGTTTACTCGCAAAAGAAACTTGAGCATTCTCCATGGGGAAGAAAAGATGTAAACAGTGTAAGAAATGATTTGATGAAGTGCTCCGCTAGCCTCCCTGGTTCCGAATCGTGTCAGTTTTAGGGTGTCTGGGGTTCAGATAGCAGGATGCAGCTAGTGGAAGGGTGATCCAAGCTTAAGCTATGTCAGTGGGCGGAGGTTTCCGATCACTGAAGGACAGGCCCCCGGCACCTTCACTGGTGAGATCACATTGGCCGAATGTGGCTCCGGAGAACATGCTATAGAAGAAATTAAAGTTGTTTAGCCTGGGGGAAAAAAGGTAAAAAGAGACGTGAGGCCCTGGCCGGGTAGCTCAGTTGGTTGGAGCGTCATCCCCATATGCCAAGGTTGGTGGTTTGATCTCTAGCCAGGGCACATACAAGAGTCAACCAATGGCCCGGCCGGTGTGGCTCAGTGGTTGAGCGTTGACCCGTGCACCAAGAGGTCGCCAGTTCGATTCCTGGTCAGGGCACAGGCCCAGGTTGTGGGCCCAATCCCCAGAGGGGGGCATGTAGGAGGCGGCCAATTGATGTTCTCTCTCATCGATGTTTCTATCTCTTTCTCCCTCTCCCTTCCTCTCTCTAAAATCAATAAAGAAAAAAAATGTTTTTAAAAGAATCAACCAATGAATGCATTAATAAGTGGGACAATAAGTTGATCTCTCCCCCCCCTCACTTCCTCTTTCTATCTAAAAATCAATAAAACAAAAAATGAAAGCTATCCTCAAAGGGAAGAAAAATTGCCATGTTAGGATAAAGTAGGCTTGTTCCATGGGATTCCAGAGGAGAAATAGAGGATCAGCTGGGTAACGGTGAAATAGGAGAAAGAACTAACATATATTGTCTGCTCAAATTATTTGAGGTGCCTTGTACACATTATCACGGCATTATTTCGTAGGGAAATTGTGGTATTAAATGCAATCCTATGCCTTAGTGCTAAGAACATGGTAAACTCTCAATACATATTAGCTAGGTAATGTTGAAAGCAATACCCCTCACAAAGCTCCGACAAGGTAGGTATTACTATTCTCATTTTATGGATGAGACACAAGAGGCTTGAAGAAATTAAATAACTTTCCAGAGACATTCAATAACTTCCCCAAGGTGACAAAGCCAGTGGGCACTGGAGAGTTCTCCCGAGCAGCTCAACGCCCCACGGTGGGATGGTCTGCCCTGCAAGAGGGTGAGCTGAAGCCAGATGAGCTTTGGAAGAGGCTCTTGCATTGGTTTGGGTTTGGGGTAAAGGCGTTGAATTCAATTACCTTTAAGGCTCTTTTCTGCTCAGTAACTCCATGACTGAAATGTGTTTACAAGTTCTGCTAGCTACACCATGCCTTTAACCCACCTTAGCATAAGCAATCACGCGGGAAAGTGGAATTGAGAGGCAGCCACAGAAGAAGGCCAAGGACTCAAGGACCACGGACACACAGTGAAATCCAGGAGTTTCTTTTTTCATCTGAACTCTGGCTCTGCCCACTACCAAATTTCCTGGCTCGGTTCCATACACAATGAACCTGCTGCCACCAGCTCCCCGAACCCCAGAGGCCAGCCTTGCTAGACAAAGGGGCAGAAGGCTAATCAAGAAAGTTGACAGACAAGTGAGGATTTTTAGAAATGGAAGTCACCCGCTGGCAGGACGCCCATTCGGCAGGCACCAGAGGCTCCCTAGAAAGGGATGAGGCAGGAGACAACACGCAGCAGTCTCTCCGAGGCCTGCAGGTAAACATCCAGCGGAATAATGATCAGAACTTCATGCAGTTAGGAAGGAATTTTAGTCCTGGGAGAGAAAAAACAAACTAATGGAGGAAATATTTAAGGAACAGTTGGGGAGAGTGCAATTGGAATTCATTCTAGCTTGTCTGAAAAGATAAAAAACTCAACAGGAGTCAGCGTGCTTAAGTGGGAATGTAAAGAGTAGTAAACGAAGGAGAGGGAGGCATTGAGGGGGAAATACCAAGTAGAAGTCTCTTGTGGAAAATTAGGAAACATACAGGGAACATATACAGGAAATTACCTGGAAAACCGGAGGGGCTAGAAGGATCACAGAGAGGGCAGCCAGAAAGCTAGGAACCATCTTATTTCAAGGCTAATGTGTGCCCGCATTGCTTAGCAATGTGAGTGACTAGAGCTACAGCTGGACACAGCCTAGGTGAGGATGGCCACTCTACCGGGGTCTGGGTAGAAGGAAGTGAGTTGTTATAGAGGACGGAGATGACATTTTGGTCAAGAGCTTTCTAGATGCATTTTCTTTCTTAAAACCACATATCAAGTTCTCAAAGAGTCCCTAGTCCAATGAACTCGGGGGTTTGTTCATTAATAAGCATTTCTGAAACACATGCTCTGAGTTAGGCACTGTGCTGGGCTCTGGAGATACAATGATAAATAATGTCCATCCGTCTTCTTGGGGGCCTAGTTGGTAAGAAAGACCTGTAAAGGGACAATGCAGTGCAGAGCTGAGAACTCTCAGAACCGTGGAACAGGCAACAAAGGCTGGTGCAGAGGATGGTGTAACCAGCTCTGCTTGGAATGGGGCTGGGCTCTCGGGAAAGGTTTGGGAACTAAGAGATCATTTCTTGAAGGAGGAGAAGAATTGTATCTGGTGGTCAGGGACTTGGAGAAGGCAAGAGGACTTAGAATAACTTGTTTCACTTAGGGCGATGGTGAGTAGTTTGATATAAATTAAGTATGGGTCCAAATGAGTGGGTAAGACAGGTTTAAGAGGGTGGGGTCAGATCAGGGTCACGTGCCATGCTAATAAGGAGCTCAGACTTGTCCTCGGTGTCACAGGGGTTCACTGACGGGTTTGAAGCAGAAGATCAATAGCCTACAATGTCCACTCACCGGTTCTCTCATCAAGGTCTTGATTTGTTCCATTGGGGGACTTCCTAATGCCCAGGAAGAGACACTGAAGTTATCGTCCTCAAAGACTCCAAGGAACATTTCATAGAATTAACAACACGGAAGAACCTCATGCTCCCTCAGATGAACTGAAGGTCTGAGTGAGGAAGCGGGCCACCGTGGGACAGCAGCACCCAGCTCCTCAGAGTCCCGCTCTGCCCAAGGGTGCAGGAGGCCCGGCCCTCAGTAACCCAGGCTACTGGCAAGGTCAGCTCCGGGCCTGGGCTCAGGCTGCCCTCGGTTACTGCGCGGCGGCCCCCCCGCACGCCCTCCCCTTTCTGGCCACCGTAAGACTTACCCACCGGCAGAGGGAAAGCTGGCAGGAATTTGAAAGGAGTAGTGGGAACACTCCTAGGAGCTTAGAGATGTACGATCCTCTCAGGAATAAACACTGCACCAAATCCATGTGTAGGTTTTGTAAAGCCTTTTAAATGTGAAATCCTGTGGTTGATATAGCTGTTAAGTAAAGCTCTGAACCGTAAGAAAATGCATTTCTGTTACAAAAAGCAAGAAACTTAGCTAGACGGTGCGTGTGCTCCTTCAAACAAAACGAAGAGGGGGACAGAGAGCACAGGAGCCGCCGGGTAACAGAAGCAGGGAGGTGCCTGTCCTTGGAGGCCTGGAGCGAGTGCGGGTCCTGGGGCCTCTTTACTCGAGTGCCGTCCGCACTGTTGGCCTAGACTTCTTCATTATAAATAAAAGAGCTGGCGATCCCGTCACCTGATTCTGCTTCTCCCCCACAGACAGAGAGCTGCATCTGCAGGTGGGGGGCTGGATGGGCAGAGCTTCCGGAGAGACGGAAGCCGAGACCACGCTCTCCACTTGGACTTGCCCTAATGTTCAGGTCCCTGTCCTCAGGGCTGGCTGCTCTCCAAAACGTGCTCCTTCTGTGGCCAAGGGCTTAGAATTCTGCCCTTTACTTGGGATGGAAAAGATTACATGCACACCACAGAGAACATGCGGCTGAGTACTTACCAAGAAAAAACAATGGTTAATAAATAATAATATATTTGTAATTTTTGGTTGGTGAGAGGGAGGCACACCGTGTAGTGAGGGGGACTGGACTGTGCAGCTCGACTGCTGGGGTTCCAATCCAGTCTATTCCTTACTAGCTGTGTGGCACTGGGCCAGTTATTTGACCTCACTGAGCCTCAGTTTCCCCTCTGGAAGACGCAGGTACGCATGCCCCCTCACTGGGCGGTGGTAAGACGGTGTTAAGAGAGAGGACACACAGAGGTTCCCAGCACAGTTCCCCGCAACACAGAGCAAGTGCGAAGTGACGATGCCTCTTTCTCCTTGCGGTGGTCTGAATGTGTCCCCCAAGGCGGTGATTTAGGAGGTGGGGCCTTTGGGAATTGATTAGATTCCGAGGATGGAGCCCATGAATGGGATTCTCGCTCTGATGAAAGAGGCTCCAAAGGGCTCCTGCCCCTCCCTCCCCGTGAGGACACAGCAGCGGGGAGGAGCCGACAGGGAACCAGGAGGAGGGTCCTTACAGAACACGACCCGGCCCGCACGTGATCTCGGACTTCCAGTCTCCCAAACTGTGAGAGAGAAGTAAGCATCTTCTGTGTATAAGCCACCCAGTAGCTGTTGTAGCAGCCCACAGACGAAGAAGACATTTCTCCTCCTCACTGCTGTTATTATCCTTATTTAGATGAAGGGGGGTTCAGGACAGGACAGGGTTCCTCCTCAGGCTGCCAGGGTCCAGGCTCACCCCAGCCAGCAGCCACACTCCCCCTGTCCTTTAGTGCTGGCCCTTAGGAGCCAGCAGTGACAGGACACGGGGTCCCTGTTGACTCGTGGGAGACACAGGCTGGTAGTTGGGTTGTCACAAGGCCCATAGGGGCAATGCCATTTGAAAAACCATAAAGGGCTTGTCAGAGAAGGCGACAGTGAACTGGGTGCTGACAACTGAGGAAGGGTCTTGGGTGGGAAAGGTGGTGAAGGGCAATCCCCCATGAATAACAACCTTTACTCTTCCTGCACAGGGGAGGACAGGAGGGAGACCGCAAAGTCTTGGAGTCTAGGCCAATTATAACCCCAAAGTGGGAAAAGGTTGTACTCGGAAATCCACGTGTGCGGGGGTGGAAAATAGTTGGTACCTGGACCCTCTACAGGAACTTGGAGTCCTTGTCTGGGAGGAAGGCGCCAGCAGAGAGAAGGAGAACGTGAGAAAAGTGCCGAACCCAGGGTGAAGTCTTCTGAGCACGTGTAGCAGGACATCTGCTACAAGAAGAGGTGCAGAAGGCAGGTGGCAGGTCCAGGGGAGAGACTTGCCTGTTTGGAGACTGCCTTGGTGTCGGGGGGACCGGTCTGGCTGCCACACAAACTCATGGCACACACACACCAGTGTGAGCACTCTGAGAAACAGGGAAGGCGCAGGGAAGCGGAGTGCCAAGCCAGAAGGATGGAGCAGACACAGACATCACCCACTTTCTCAAGCTGCCAACCTGGGCTCACATGCCTTCTCTGAGGGGTGCCTTCCTCTCATCGTGCGACCATTCCCCTCTTCCCTTCAGAGCCGCTCCAGTTGACTTCTCTGGGCCAGCGGGGCGTCCAGCCAGCAGCACACTCAGGTGTGCACTCCTCAGCACCCCGAGGCACCCTGCATACCCCTTACAGCCCTTTCCCCGGAGCATCCTAACTGTCCCTTGTCATTCACTGCCAGACCGCACTGTGAACCCCTAAAGCAGGAGGAGTCATCAGAGTCCAACCAGTGCCTACGACTCAAAAACATTTGCTGACGAAGTGCATGCTGAGATGAATGGTGGATTCCTTGACACCCGTGGTCTCTCGCCTGAATCCCTCCGCCTGTTTTCAGTATCTCCCTCCACACTGGGATGTTCTGAGGCTCAATAAACACTTCCGAGATGAGAAGTGATTGCCTCTATGCATTTCGACCTCTCTTTGTACACAACCTATATTTATCATTATGGGATTTGTCAAGATGTCATTCTGACAAGCCAAGGGGTTACAGGTATTCACAATTCTCTCATCTTCCCAGTGTTCAATCCATCAAATATCCAGGGCAGAGTGGGACAACGAAAGCAACTGGCTCAAGAGCCCACTGCAACCCCTGGGCTGTCAAGTCTCGAAGGTCAAAGCTGGCAGAAGCCAATGGTCTTTTCATTTATTTTTCTTGACGCCCGTCAATGAAAGCAATCGTGAGTAAAAGCTGTACCTGCCAGGAAAGGAATTGTCCTTTGTACTTAGTGGCAACCTTCACAGTTCAGGTACACTCTGACAGCTGCTTCCTGAGCCCCGGGGAGGGTTATACATCTCTCCCGGGCCTGGCAGAGGGCGGGCGAAAATACTTTTCATCTTGTCATCAGTTGAAGTCTCTTCTGTGATCTTGAACTGGGATTTAATTTTTAGACCCTGAGCTTAGGTTTGAGAAGAACAGCATTGAAGGACCACCATACATTGATCTGGTGTTTATTCACCTAACACAGAGCACCTACTATGTGCTAGGTGCAGTGCCAAGCTCTGAGGAACAAGAAGATATACAAGCTGAGGTCTATACCTCCAAGGCTTGTGGCTCAGAGTTAGATGACCAAAAATCAGATGAGTCTTCTGGAAAAGAGCCTTTCCTGGCTGAGAAAATTGGTCTCAGTTTTCCCACAGCCAGGGTTTCCCTGATACCAGGGTTCAACTGCAAGGCTTGCTTGGGGAAATGACATGAGAAAAGGAAAAAACGAAACAAAACAAAGACCCAAAAGATCTGTGTTCCCCAGGACTATAAGCAGATTACTGAACCTCTTTGAGATTCAGTTTCCTCATCTGTAAAATGAGAAGAATACACAGGACAGACAGCAGTGAAGGTGAAATGAGCCGGTGGACGCTGAGGCCCCTAGGAACCTGATGCACTATGCAGATGTTCACCATGAATAGAAACACAGTCTCTCCCTCCTGAGAGCAAAGGGTGCACTGGCTCTTCCATGAACCTGGGACCTGATGAGAGTCAACGTGTGACATTCTGAAGAGCGAAGACGGATGGTAGATGGATGGATGTTGATGGATGAACAGATGGATGGGTGGATGGAGGCTCCCTTTGCTCTAAAAGATCTGAGTCTCTCTAGTCTACGCTGAGTTTCCTTGGGCTCCTCTGGCCTTGAAAGCCACAATCATTTTGGAGACAGAATAACAGACGTGTTCTGAGTAGACCTACAGGTAGAGACCAGTCCTATACACGTTCTCTTAGACACACCCCGGCCACCTCAGCTTGGGGACTGCACAGCAGGGTCAGGCAGGGATGGAAGCCTTGTCATAGCCTGTCCACCTTTACGAGGGAGAAAAATGACTGCACCCTGCAGTCAAGTCCGTCCCCCCTCTTCAAGCTTTCTTTTTTACTTTTCTCCTTACTAGTTCGTAAACGGACATAAAAAAGCTACCAGCTTATGTTATTGACCAATTCAAGTCGAGATGTTAGCCATGATTCTTAATTTTCAATGCATACCAGAATCCCGGTGGCACTTTCTAAAATATATATGCTCATGGCCCTTCCCAAGACTAATAAAATCAGAATCACTTGGGATGAGACTCAGTCTTATGAATTTTGTAAAATGCATGGTTCTGATTTGTACCCCCAGAGTCTGAGACCTACGCAATTATGGCTTAAAGTCTGGGTGCTCTCGAGAGGACTAGCAGTTTAGTAGTTGTTTTAATATTACTATTCACAGGGGTGAGAAATATGGTAAATACAGGCATAGTCCATGGGACTGGTACTTTGGGGTCCAACTTAGAGAATACAGGGGTGAAAATTGCTACACTTGGCTCTCCTCACCCCCACTCCCCCACCACCCAGAGCAGCCTAGAGGAGGCCAGCTCTGATTCAATCCTTACAACAACCCCATGAGGTAGGCCAGTTATTACCATTTTACAGATAGGAAAACTGAGACTCATAGAGATTCAAAGACTTGCCCAAGCTCACACTGTGTGGGAGCTACCTCCCAGTGCACTTAGGACCCAAGTCTCATGATTGCACTATGCTCAGAGAACTCCTACTTCAAGACTGGTCCCATGCCTGGGACCTGTGCCCTTGACAAGCCTGGGTCCTCACAACTGGTCCCATGCTTGGGGAGTGTGCCCTTGACAAGCCTGGGTCCTCACGACTGGTCCCATGCCTGGGACCTGTGCCCTTGACAAGCCTGGGTCCTTACGACTGGTCCCATGCCTGGGACCTGTGCCCCTGACAAGCCTGGGTCCTTACGACTGGTCCCATGCCTGGGAACTGTGCCCCTGACAAGCCTGGGTCCTCACGACTGGTCCCATGCCTGGGACCTGTGCCCCTGACAAGCCTGGGTCCTCACGACTGGTCCCATGCCTGGGAACTGTGCCCCTGACAAGCCTGGGTCCTCACGACTGGTCCCATGCCTGGGGAATGTGCCCTTGACAAGCCTGGGTCCTCACGACTGGTCCCATGCCTGGGACCTGTGCCCTTGACAAGCCTGGGTCCTCACGACTGGTCCCATGCCTGGGCAGTGTGCCCTTGACAAGCCTGGGTCCTCACGACTGGTCCCATGCCTGGGCAGTGTGCCCTTGACAAGCCTGGGTCCTCACGACTGGTCCCATGCCTGGGACCTGTGCCCTTGACAAGCCTGGGTCCTCATGACTGGTCCCATGCCTGGGACCTGTGCCCTTGACAAGCCTGGGTCCTCACGACTGGTCCCATGCCTGGGCAGTGTGCCCTTGACAAGCCTGGGTCCTCACGACTGGTCCCATGCCTGGGACCTGTGCCCTTGACAAGCCTGGGTCCTCACGACTGGTCCCATGCCTGGGACCTGTGCCCTTGACAAGCCTGGGTCCTCACGACTGGTCCCATGCCTGGGACCTGTGCCCTTGACAAGCCTGGGTGTGAGTGTTAAGGCTTTTAAAAATTATCTTTAAAGCCTTTGAATGGCTTTCTCTTTTTAGTGTAAATCACCCAGACATTAAAGCCCTTATTGTATATTTATCAGTGTGTTACTCAGACCAAGGGGAAAAGGGGAGAAACTGACACTATGAATGACTTTGAAAGTGAGGAAATGCTGGGCCTGAAATTAAATCATTGCGACACTGCCACTCGAGGGCATCAATTTCAATAAATGATCACCTTTTTATTTCCGAACCGTTTCTCACGCAGGCAGAATGCGAGGAGGGCTCTGGCTGGGCGATGTGGAAGGCCAGAGGCTTCTGACTTCCCCGCACTGGCCAGCTTGCCCCACTGCTCCGGGCCGACTGGAGTTCGACCCAACAGAGCTTGGCAAAGGCAGCCAGGCATCTTTTCAGAAGCAAATCCCTTGTGGCATCTTTCCATGTCGCCCTGTCCTGAGCCCCTTTCTCGCTCTGCTGGCTGAGACCAGCTGGTCTGTTTACAGGAAGATTCAGGATCTGCACATTAGCGGCAGAAAGTCTCTGTGGGTCAGTGATGGGTAAGTGTCCTGTTTGCCGGGGTGGGGGTGGGGAGGACACAGAGCAGGGGTCTGGGTGGGGGCAGGCATGTCCTGCTACCCCAGTCCTGCCTGGCCACCTGCGGTGGGTTGCTGATACTGCAGAGAAAGGAGGGAGCCGCGTGCTGCTGGAAGCCCCGTTTTCCAAGGGAAGAGGCCGGGCTGGGAAGGGCGTGGCTGTTCCAGGACCTCGCTGCCCATTAGTGGTGGATCCCAGGCTGAGCCTGCACCTCCTGGCACCCTTCGGGTTCAATCACCTTGGGTTAGATTACTTCGGCAGGTCTCCCATTAGGGTTCTTACTGGTTCTACAGCTGGGATCTTGGGTCAGAAGTGACTGGTGTACATAAACGTGGCTGCCATGTGAGTACCCAGCCCTGACACTGGCTTTTCTTCACCCGGGGAGGTTGCCTGCAGACCTTGAGCTAAGGGCAGTACGTTCCAGGACTTCCTGATACAGCTGTTCCCCGGGAGACAGCACAGGAGGGCCGGGCTCTGGAGTGTGCGCTTTGACCTCCGTCACGTCCCATCCTGCTTCGAGGCTGGGTTTCCCCCTCAGGAAATCAATGGGGAAAATGGAACTCCGGTCGCCTCTGAGTGCAGGGTTTGAGATCCTGCAGGAAGCTGCAGCTCTGTGCCGCGGACACTCATTTCTCTGCCACCCTCCAGAACGAGCCTCCTTTGGGCTGACATGGCCCTGACGGCTTAGCTTGGCCCAAGCCTCGGTATCACCAACTCCTTTAGGTTTAAGACATCTTTTCAAGTGTTAGTAATTCAAATGATGGGCAAATTCTCTCCCCTCAGGGCCCAATCCTTCCCTCCACACACTGTGTAGTTCTGGTCACACATAATGAAGTCCCCAGACACCCAAGGCTGCGGGAGGAAGCCGTGCTCAGAGAGCAAGGAGAGCTTGCAATGATGTCCTGGAAGGGGCCCCCGAGAGTCTCTCCTGCAGCCGGAAACACCACAGCCCTCGAGCCTGTTTCTGAGTCCAGAGGGCACTGTCTTCACACCGCCAACTGCTGCTGGACGGCTCCTTCTGAAACAGCGTCCTGCGGGAGGGCGGGGAGGGCTGGCCGCTGATCTTAGCTTGGCTTTTTACTATCTCTGGGACCCCATGGGAAAACATCAACACAAGCGTGTGCTGTGGGGATTTGCCTGTGTGCTCCTTGCTGAACTGGGTGCCTCCTGAGAGCCGAGCATGTGCTGTCTTTGTGAATTCCCAGCACCCACCAAGCGGAGGCGCTCAATCCATGGTTGTTGAATAAATGCATGCACTGGAAAGGATCTAGCATGATCTACGGTAAATGGGCGAATTGTGAGACATTTTCCTTAAGCCATTTCACAACTCACCATATTAAATAGGTATTATCATATTCATTTAATTCATGGGAACTTTGTGGCTTCTAATTTCTAATTAAGATGTCCTATCCTATGCCTGCTGGATTCTGTGGCCACTGTGGCCGGCCAGATGAGCAGGTGAACAGGCCAGGCACGCGTCATTGTCATCTGTGCCCTGGGAGATCCTGGCCAAAGCCAGGCCGTTTTGGCAGACGCGTGCTCACTCTCTGTGATTCATTAGACCCCACGCATGCTGCTGCTGCTTTCCAGGAGAAGGAAGGGAGCAGCTGCCGGGATTCCCTGACTGCCTTCCCCACTGCCAGCGCCTCCAAGCAGGCGGCGGCCCCCCGATGTTGCCTGCTCACGACTCATGGCTTCCAGGGACTTGGTGGCCTCTCTGACTTGCTGTTCCTCAGCCCACGTCTCTGTGTCAGGCTCTCCCCAGCCAACTTTGCCATGACAACGTCCTCCCCTATTACTACAAACGCCGAATGTCATTTTCCAAATAGTGGTCCCCAAACCACCATGTTCTGTTCTAAAAAGAAGCCAGCCTCATTTGTAATCATCACTGTCATCCCCACCAGGAATTCACTGTGTCCCCCTTGCCACACGGAGGACTGTGCTGCTGGGGTCGTCTCTGACATTAAAGGGGGTGAGCTTCCAGAGAGCCAAACTGCCCAGGATCGCAAAACCAAAGGATTCTTGGAAATGACACTGACCCATAATCAGAGAGCAGACAAGTCTCAATCTTCTGTTCCAAAATCCTGAGCAGAGCAGAGCCGATTAAGGTATTAATGGCCTCTCACATTGGCATCCAGGTCACCGTGTGCAAAACCCTTTACACCCTTCATTGCATCGACCCCACAGCTCCACGTGAACATCACTCCCATTTCACAGATGGGGACACTTAGGTTTGGGGGGGAGGGTGTGCCTGAAGTCACAGAGCTCCTTCATGGCACCTCCTTTGGCGGACCACAAAGGCTGGCCTTTTGTATCCCTTGTGCCTCTATCGTCCTGGTAAACATAAAATAGCCAATAAATGATTGCGCATTGACCTGATGACTGAATAGTGAACCATGACTTACATGCAGGGCTTTGATTCACAGCATAATCCTTTTTTTTCTGCTGCACTCGCATCAACTAGTTGGACTTTTCTAGCAAAACCAGTAGGAAGTCAGGCTGGTTGGGTTCAGACCCTCTCCACCTTGTCTAGCCAGTGCCTTGGGCGAGTTATTTGCCCTCACTGGATTTCCTCAACTATAAAATGGGAGATGATAACAGCACCTGCCTCAGTGTGTTGTCGAACACTAAGTAAGAAAACGCATGGGAAGTGCACAGCAGTGACTGGCTAGCCCGTCTACAAAGTACTTAGTGAGTGTTAGTAATAGTTACTGTCATTCCAGGGAAGGGACTGGGCGTTACATGCCTTTGTAACCAGGGCTTAGTACAGTGGTTGGCACACACACGAGTGGGGGACTCAAGTCACTTGCTGCCAACACTGACACTCATCATGTGGCATGCGGCAAGTCCCTTCCCTCTCCTGGGTCCCAGCTCCAGTTCCCACCCCTGTGAACCGACGGGGTTGAACCAGGGAAATCCCATGGTCCCTCTCAGTTCTAAAATGCTCTGGTTGTTCCAGAGGTTCTCAGTGGGGACGATTTTGCCCCCAGGGGACATCTGGCAATGTCTGGAGCCATTTTGGGGTCATAACCAGGGAAGGTGCTACCAGCATCTAGTGCGGAGAGGCCTGGGAGCTGGGACCATGCGCAGGACAATGTCCACGAAAAGAATGGTCTGGTCCTAGACGTCAGTAATGCCGAGACTGAGCAACCCAGATCCAGCTCCACACAAACACCCAGAGCTCTCTGAACCGCTGGGCAAGGGCCTGTGTCCCGCAGTTTGCCAAGACACCCAGGGCAACAGAACGCCTCCGTACAGCAGAGGAGTCTACGGATTTGCCTTCAAGATAGCACTGAGAAGGCCACACAGCTTTGCTGAGAAAGCAGGAGGCAGAATCCACCCTCCCTCGACCCAGGCGGAGGACGGGTAACGTCATCGTTCAGAGAGGACTCCTCTGCAAAGTGTTTTCTTAGAGAGAAGCTAAGTCCTAAGTCTCAGCTTAGCTAGAAATCAGAGGTCTTCCTCCTGCACACATGCCATACAGAAGGATCTCTCACCCTTGCTGATTATAAAATAATCAGACCTGGGGCTATTCAAAACTGGGGTCTTACGACGGTATTTACACTTACGGAAGGAGACAAAAGGCAGGCACAGAGATGCCCTGGTCCTGTGGGCTGTCCAATGTCCCCACCGCCAGGGGCACAGTGGACTGAGCAGGTGTGCAGGTGAGCATCTTCTGGAAGCTTCAAGGAGTTCACTGACATGAGTATTGGGGGTGACTTCAGTATTGTGTAAGCCTGAGAGGTTCTAGAACAAAGGTTGTTCTAGTCTGTCCTGATTTGATACCGTTGTCTCCCTGACCACTTCTGCTCTGGGGCCCCACACTCCCGCAGGACCTGTTTGGGTGGCTACAGTAGTTTGCTCTTTCCCTTCCCGCCAAAGTTCTGCTGGTAAAACCCACTTTCCAGCACATTAAATTACTTTCATTCCAGCCTTTTAACATCCCCCTTGGCCGTTTTCTTCTTGGCTCCATCCAGATTTGGGGAAATGAATATCTTTAACACCCGCTCGTTAAATGCCCACTCTGCCAGCTGGTCCTCTGGCCTCTGGAAGGGCCACCAGCCTGGGTAGCCAGAGGGCCCCACAGAACAGTGCTGAGACACTACTCAGGGACTATTAGCAATTACGGCTCAATCTGGTCCCTACCCATTACAGGGCCATTGTGAGTTTTCAGTAGATGTCACAGACTCTGGACTTTTTCAGACAAAAGCAAAATCGTCTTTGATATAATGGATTCTGGAACGGGAAAGGACTTACCCATGCTTCCCCGGAGTGGGTACCAGGAGGATCTCTCTTCCAGCCTCGTTGTGGGGCAGCAGCTGGGCCACGTACCTCCCGGACGGCTGCAGGTGCCTGTGCACAGACACGGCCAGCCGGCAGTGCTCGCTGCTGCTCCTCATCCACGGGCTCAGGATGGTGTGCTTGGAGTTGGCCGACGTGTTGAGGAGGAGGAAGGAGCCTGCCAAGAGACCGGGAAAGTGACTCTGCAGGTGTGTCCAGACAGGTGGACCAGCAGCAGCTCTGCGGCGGGACTTAGAGACCAATGGCCTCAAAGTCCGCGATGCTGAAGGCCTTCATCACTTCCTTTGCACACACCAGCCCTCTCCCCCCTCTCTTAGGTTGTCTTTGTAAAAACTAAAACCTGAAGCAAGGGAACGGTGACTGAGGACCTGGGCTCTACCATCAGGCAGACCAAGGTTCTCATCTTTGTGCCCCTACTTATTAGCTCTACTTCCTTGAGTCTCAGGCTCTTTACCTGTAAAATGGGGATGAAACTGTCTATTTCATAAGGGTTGTTGTAAGGATTATGTGAGATAAGAATGGGGAACACTTCACTCAGTTTTAGGTAGGGAGGAAGCACCCTATTAAATAATCAATTATTTGATTTCAACTGTCTTATAGGTTCAAGTAGAGATGACAGCTCACAGATTCTTTGCCAGCCAATAGGCACAATTAACAAAGTCCCATGGGAAACAGGGGAAGAATAGTGTGTATTACTTAATCCTTACAGGGTGATCAGAGTCATAAACCCAACCCAGGTGCATTCTTGTAGATTTACATCCTGGTCTATGGTGATAGTATAACAGAGTCACTCCCTCCATAAACATGTCAACAGTGTAGCCAGGACATCAGTACCACCTTGTAAACATCAATGTAGGGTACCTCCACACCCCACAAACCAGGACACTGGCATCTCAGGCCACCCTACAGGTTATAATTTATTTATTTATTTTAATTTTTTTTTCCTTTATTGATTTTAGAGAGAGAGGAAGTGAAAGGGAGAGAGAGATAGAAACATCGATGATAGAGAACATCAACAGGCCACCTCCTGCATGCCCTCCACTGGGGATCAGGCCCACAACCTGGGCATGTGTCCTGACCGGGAATTGAACCGGCGACCTCTTGGTGCATGGGTCAACGCTCAACCACTGAGCCACACCAGACACAGGTCATAATTTAAATCAGAGCTGACCTGAGTCCTCCATTTCACATTCAAGCCAACTTGAGACCCAATTTATAGCTGTTGGACAATTCAGAGTTTCCCAGTAATGTATGGATTGGCTCTAGGCTCTCAAATAGTTATGACCGATTCAAGGTTTTCCTTGAGAGGTGGGTGCTTGGAAAGGAAGTATCTGGGTCACGTATAATGCAGTAGTTATAGCTCCTGCCCCTTTGCTTACTAGCTGAGTGATCATGGGCAGAGCACTGACTCCCTCAGGTTCTAGTTTTCTGTTTATAAAACAGGATGAGAAGGGTTGGCTGCACTTAGCAATCTCTTAAGATTCATTTCTGCTCTTGAGTCTATGAGTCATGTGAATTTGCAACTGGTCTCCTCATCGAGGGTCCTACAAATCCTCCCCCGGTGCTGTGCCTGTGGAGAGTTTCCCTCTAGGTCAAGCCAACCCTAATTCCAGTAGCACTGGCCAAGGGACCTACAAGAAACTTATATTCATGGGGATTACGGTCAGTAGAGAAGCACAGCACCACTTCATTGTTCCGGGCACTCATTCCTTCCGAAGCACTGGCTGACTTGCCACACGTCTGCATGGACGTTTGGGCCCATTAGATACAGGTCCTCTTGCAGGGGAAGCTCTTCTAATGATCCCCAACACTCCCCATGGGAAGCAGCTAATGAGTGCTCAGCTCAGCCTTTTTACCACCCCCTCTTCCCAGGCACCTCAGATTAGTCTCCTTCTCCAGATAACCCAATTTACCAAGTAGGCAAATGAGCTAGCAGCCCTCAACAGAGAATGATGCAGATAAACCACAACAACAACAGGTGCGGGCAATTCCTACGAGAAGCAAAGCAGTTTCCAAGGAGAGGTATTGTGTCAGGATTGGAGATTTGTGATATTCTGGAAGTAGGTAGATGTGACTTCTGGTGAAAATCAGGATGAGGTCAGCACAAGACTGTTTCTGAGCTGGATGGAGGACATTGGTGGGTACTGGGAACAAACCCTCTGTAACGGTTAGGAAGGTCTAGCCTAGCATATGGGCCTTTGAAAGTGTTCTAACCCTCAGTAAATGCTCTATATTATTCCTCTGTTTTACAGTGGGGGAGACAGTCTTGTCATGGGCACAGAGATAAAATAAAAGGATTAGAGTCAAAGACTCAGAATTTAAAAGGACTTAACGATCATGCAATAGAATGCCCTTGTTTTTCTGTAGAAGCAAACTGGAGATCAGAATGGAAAAATGACTTGTTAAAAGTCTTAAATTGAAAGTCCAGACCAGACTCCAGGTCTCTGGACTCCTAACCAATGCTCTTTCCCTTCTATCATTTCATTATCCCACTGTCTCCTTTATCCTAAAATATGATCAGGGTGTCTTGTGGCCAAGTTGTGTACCTCAGGAACTCAGAGGCCTGGGATGAAAGAAAGACAGGCAGGTGGGTACTGAACTAAACCCATGTGTTCGCTGGCTCCTTACTCACTCCTTTCTGCCCTCAAATCTCATTTACTGGATGCCTACTCTGAGCAAAGATTCAAGCACTGGATCTGCCCTGGGGACACAGGCGTGAACCACACATACGTTCTGGCCTCCAAGGGCAGTGACTACAATCAAAGGTAGAGGAGCTCAAGTCACAAGACACACACAGGTAAAGCACTCGGAGAGGCTCCATGAAGGAGACTTTAGGTTCAATGAGATGTTTCATAAAGAAGATGACGCTTGAGGTAGGTCTTCAAGAGCAAGAAAAACAAAGGCACTGGCAGAACCCGCTGTGCAGGAACGGAGAGATGAATGTAGAAAGTGTGTCGTGATGTTTGGCTGCAGAATGGGGTACCTGAGGAGAAGGCTGGGAAATGAGAAACGCTAGGGGTGGTGGGTGTGGGACTGGAGCATTGAGAGTATATAATTCCTGGCTGAAGGTGTTCATCTTTATCTGTGGACAATAGGGAGCCAGAACAGGTTTTTGAGCAGGACAGTGACATCATCAGAGCAGTGTTTCAGGAGGTATGGTAGGAGAAGGGGGGCATCGGTACTGACTCCACCTGCTCCTACCCACCAGTCCACACTAGGCAAGGGTGTGACTAAATGTAAACGTGATGGACTGGTGAAGTTATCGTTATAAGCAAAGGTACTGTGTTGGGGACAGACTCTGGGACCGACTGAGGTTTCCAATACTGTACGAGATAAGAGGGTATCTGTCCGGAGCAGGTGAGAGTTCTGGAAACACCCGCGGGGCAGAGTCTTGTTGGCATCATCTGGGGTTAGGAAAGAGCCACACAGGTCACACATAAGGTGCCCTGGTCTGATATCGTACTCTGATGTATTGAAATAGGTGTAAAGTCAAATTGAAACCAATTTTGGAGCTTCTGAAGGAAAAAATGTGGGTAAATAAAGGAGGTGTTCCCCTTCTCAGAAAGATTACGTGCATGTGAGCATGTGCACAGCCACATGCAGACATACACACACATGCACACATACACATGCACACACACGCACACGCACGCGCGCACATGCACGCACACGCACACACGCACGCACACACGCACGCACACACACCTGGGAGACTCGCGTTCCCAGCAGGAGAAAATGAAGCTGAAGGTGCTGGGCTTGGGGTTTCCCTGCACCACTGCCCCTCCTTCATGGGTGTGGAAACATGGACATTCTGTCCTTGTAATTCAGAACCTCAGGAATGGGCTCTTTTAGAGCTGACTGGAAGATGGATGATTCTCCCACTTCTAATATGTGAGATGATGTTTATATGAATTTTATTTTGTGCAACTGGGCTGTCAGTAAGAGACTGAGCAAAGTATTTTCACTCTCAGTGAAGCTCCGTAGTTGAGAGCTATCTCTTCATCAGCTGCTGTCCTCTACCAACAGAGCCAACCAACCAACAAACACTCGTCTCATAAGCTCTTTGGGTAGTGTCGGCATGAATCTCTTAAAGCCAGTGAGAATCTCTCTCTCCTCTCCCTCTTTTCTGTTTTCTGTTCATTTTGCTCAGAAGAGCTTGGGGCTGTGTGAAGGCTCCTGGGGTCCCCCCTAATGAAGAAGGATGGCCTGGCAGCTCCCAGACCTTCCCCACTGTGGGCCACAGGGAAATGGAGAAGCAGGTCCAAAGCTTTGTTTATACAGTGCTGGGATGGGATCCTGGTTTCCTTACTATTGGATGGGGTTGATATGTTCAACGATTAAGTGTGCATTGGGTGTTACCTTTGCCTTCAGTCACCAATCCAAGGACATGCTGCTCTCATCTCAGCTAGTGGGGCTCAAGTTATGGACCAGAAACCTTGAGGTCAGAGAGACTCTTTCATATCCAGGCTCTGTCTCTATCTAGTTCCAGGCTTTAGACAAATTATTTAAACTCTTTAGACCTCAGTTTGCACAAATCCAATATGGGTGTAGCCTACCTCACATGGCTGTTGTGGAGATTAAATTAAACAATATATATAAAGTGGCCAGTGCAGCTACCGGCCCTTCGTAGGTATGTGATAAACAGTGATTCCTGCTTCCAGGGGTGTCTTAGTCTGGAGCTCCTTCTATCCACCACCAAACTTGGAATTGGAAGGACTGAATTTGAGCCCCAGCTCTGCCATGACCAGCTTCCTCTGTCTGTGAAATGAAAGGACTGTACAAAGTCTCTCTAAGGACCCTGCAGCTCCAAACTGTCAGTAATTCTATCTGCCTGCCTAGAATATTATTAATCTAAAGGAACCCTGTCAAGTCTCCAAGCCCCCAAGTCCTAAGGGCTTCCCTCCTGATTCACCTCTCTGGGGCTCCGAACCAAGAGTTTCAATCGATTGGCCAAATACTCTGTGAACTGATTCCCGCCCCTCTTCCTCTCTTCCAGTTTGCACAAACACACCGGGGGAAGGGCTCCCCTCCTAGCCTCGTACGTGTCTGTAGAGGCTTCTGTTACAAGGCTGGTACCATTTCTAAATGTCTAGGACAACACAATGCGGGCCACATGGCAGGTATTCGATGACTTTAAAAAATCAAAGCGATATATACATGTGGCAAGAAAGAAAAGGAATCAGAAGAGCTCATAATAATAATTAAAAAAAAAAAAACTATCCCCAAATCACGCTCCTCTCACCAAGTCTCAAAAACATTTTTAAAGATTTCTAATTTCTGTTGCCTTCATGACTAAATATTATGATCATAATGTTTTCCGTTGGTGCAACAACCCTAGGCTCTTTCCATTGATGGTACAGTAAGAAAAATGATACTATCCACCTTCTAATACTTGATTTTAAAATCCCTTTTTACCTTTTTATTACTCACCTTTATAATTTTACGTGACAAACTGATTACTTGTTCCATCAGCTTTAGACAGTGTCACTTGACTCCCCTCACTAGAAGATGAAGTTGTTCATCCTCCTGCCCTTCTCTGCACCTGTCCTCTCCACGCCCACCTCCCAAGTCAGGTCTGCTTTTCCTTTCCATTGGCAAGGCTGTGCACACGATGAAGTCTTGTGTTTTGTTTACAGGTTGATTCTAAATGTTGAAAATCAATAAGCAGTTCTTTTACACTGATGACTATATATTTTTGCACTGCAGCAAACAAGGGTTGTATTTATAATCTCTATAGGTCCAATAATGCATCGCACTCTACGGAGAATGTTTCCAGCGTGAAGATAAAGATCAAATGAATATTCTCTCCTCTCTCTCTCTCTCTCTCTCTCTCTCTCTCTCTCTCTTTCTCTCTCTCTGTCTTACGTAGCCACTTGTCAAAATTGTGGCACATTTTAATTTGCCTCATATTTGAATCAGAACTTTTTTGTGCAGTTTGTTTCTCCAGAAATTTCTAATTGCTTTTTTCCTTTATTTATTTTCTATCTCCTTCCTCCCTCCCTCCCTCCTCCCTCCCTCCCTCCCTTCCTTCCTTCTTTCTTTCCTTCCTTTCTTTTCTTTTATTTATTTTCTATTTGCCTTTCCCACCATGTCACTAACACTTCTATATATTCCTTGCAATCTTTCCACTCTCCTTGAAGACACTGACTTCCTGTTTTAATTTGTACTCGTTGATTCTGGGCTTCCAGTACAGTTATTATTCTTAAATTTCTTTCACTGGAACCCTTCTATTAGTCCCACTAGCCTCAGGAAACTTCCTCGGGGGGAAACTTCTTTGTGAATTTTTGAATATCTGAAATATTTTTATTTTGTCTTCACATTTGGTTGATAGCTTTGCTGGCCATAGTTTCTAGATTAGAAAGTGCTTCAGAAATTTGAAAGCCTAGCTTCAGTGTCGTCCAGTATCAGTGACTAAGGAGACGTCTGAGGCTGTTAATTTTATTGTTAATTTCTTTGTAGTCAATCTGTTTGTTTTTTTTTGTTTGTTTGTTTGTTTTTGCTTTTTGGAAGCTTTCAGGATCCTTCTTTAACACTGAGGTTCTGAACTTTCAATATAATGTATCTAGGTATGGATCTCAATAGCAATTTCTCTGTGGTATTTGGTGGGCTCTTTTCATCAGAAAACACATGTCTCTTTCATCTCTGATAAGTTTTATTATTTCTTTGATATCTTCATTCCCCCTTTTCTCAGTCTTTAATCCTTCTGAAGAGCTTTATCATTCAAGTTAACCTCTGTTACATAATTTATCTTTGTTTTCTCTGGGGTCAAGTTTTTATGTTGATATTTCTTTTTCATGTTGCTGGGCTATTCATATTGATAGAAAAGAGACAACCGGCCCAGAAGGGAGTCACCTGTGCTAAGCCCCACATCACCAAACTTCGGCTTAATACCTAACTTGATTACAGTTTTAGGCTCTCCCAGGAATGGAATCTTAGTCAATCTGGAGTTTTCTGGTCAGCACTAATGAGGTCATCTGTCTGACAGACCCTGCTGTCTCCTAAAGGAAGGTGACCTGGCCACAGCCAGTCTGCTCTTTGCTAGCATAACTTCCTTGTCCTTCTCCCTTCTAAATATCTCTTTCATTTTGTACAGCTCCTTGGAGGTCCTCTCCATTTGCTAGATGATATGATGCTAGATTCACAAATCACTGAATAAAGCCAGTAAGATTAAGATTTTCTCAGTTGAATTTTGTGTTTTAATTACATGTTGGATGATCCTGGATCAGGCCCTTATATTTACACAGGAGCGAGTAGGAATGCCAATAGAACGTCTATACACATAGATTATGCTTATTCTCTACGTCAGACTTGGCCTGACGGCAAGTGTCAGGGACAGGCCATTTCACAGGAGTCTGCTCTCCAATACCACGAGGGACACGTCACTCTGGGCATGAGCGCTCTGCTCCCACGAGCAGCCCTAGTGCTTTCAGTCTACTTGGACTTTCACGAAAGATCTCCTTTTTTCTTTCCCCAGTGGTAAGCATTCCGCTATCGTTTAGTCTGAAAAAAGGGGGTTGAAAAGGGGCTGGGGACCATATGGGTTAACCACACCAGAGAGGAATTTCATGCTTCCTTCTCAGTCTCATACTTCTTTCTGGAGGAGCCTTATCAGTACTTTCTGTGGTGCCTCCCAGCAGATGGGCTCCTTCCTCTGCTCAAAACTCCTTTGATCTTCTCAACTATGGACACTAGATTTGCTCCATCAAGCTTTCATCTCCTCTTTGTGCCCAGAAATCACTCATGGCTCCCCTCCTGTTCTGTTTGCCGTGCAGAATTTATTCCTCTGCTAAATCCTTTATTATCACTTTAGTGGGATTGCAGGAGAGGAGACAAATGTGTGCTCAATCCACCATTCAGAACCAGCAGCTTCTTAATCATTCTTTGAGTGAGAATATGAATAAACAAATGCATGAATGGACAGATTTCCATCTCCATAAATCACACATGATTCTGGCTTTATTGGCTAATTGTCCCTATTGCAATTAAACTATTAGATCATTACTATAAGCTCTCACTTACTCAAGTGATCATGATGCCATTCATATTAGGTGGAACAGCAGAAGCTTAATGGGCTGGAATAGGGACAAAAGAGTGAGATGTAATGCACACAGGCTCTGCCACGGGATACGGGGATAACGCTGTGCCATCGCCCAGAGCGTGCTCCACAGAACAGCTCGCGAGGTGTTCATAGGTATTATGAAAAAGCTCTGGGATCAAGCCAGTTTGAAGATTACTGGGTTAAACAAAAGTAAACAGGCTCTTTTGCTCCAGGACTTCCTAGAACCTTACTATGCCAACAAGAGTTGTAACTCTCCAAATGTGGAATATCAAATGGAGAGTCCCCAACTCCTTTGGACACAGAACTCTTTCGCCATTACGTATAATGTACCATGTAATATGCTTTGGAAACCCTCCTCTAATTGATTTCTGCTCTACAGACCACTTGCAGAAAGTAAGAAAGGAAAAACTATCATAAAAAAAGGGTATTCTAGAGGGGGAATGATATATCTGTATGTATATCTACATTTATGTCATCTCTTGAATCTTACATCTTCCCTGCTTGTCTGACTTTCAAACTGTCCTCTCATCAAGAACTAGGTTCCTTATGGCAGAATAACGCTTTTGGAAAGGCTTCTCTGAGTTACTGCATTGGTCTCTCTACCGGAGGCGACTTAAAAATACTGCATTCCACATCTAACTTTTGAAATGTTGGAGCTAGAAACATACATGGTGGTTACACAACTTAATACCTTTCTGTACTGAGAATAAACGCAAGCAGCACAGAAGTGAAGGACCTCCCTCAGGTCATACTGCATATTAGTGGTGGACCAGGGATTACAAGCAAGGTTTCCACTCCCTGTGCAGTGGAAAGCCTAGTCTCTGCTTGCCCGTGATAGGAATCTACGGTGTTTCCAGTCAAATATCCTGTGGTTTTGTCCCCACCCTGACAGCTCGGAGGAACGGTCCCAGTAGGTCTCATGCCCACCCATCTGACTGTCCCCAGAGGTCACACTAAGGCCTGGACAGGTAGGACCCAGAAGACTAGTCCTCCTTTGAAAATCACTCATGGGATCTTGGCATGGTCCCCGGTGGCTGGGCAGTATTTGAGGGTCTCCTCTGTTCATGTGGTCTTAGGAAGTGGCCAGAGCAAACTGGAGCCACCGAAAGAGTTCCCTTATTGTCTAGTTTAAAATTCTAATTCCACTACCTATGTAGCCTCAACTCAGGTGTTAGATTTGAGAGCATGCTTTGTCCAACAGTGGAATAACTCAGGACTCCAGAACTTCAGAGACCTAGAACTCTTGGGAATCATCCAAAGCAACCTTTTTGCCTAGCAGGTGAGGACATCCGGTCTGATGAGGTGCAAAGATACGCCTGGATAGCTGAGCTAAGTTAGGACGTGGTCCCAGCCCTGCACAGTTTACTGTCTCATTCTGCCACAATGTCAGATATTTGGAATTAGCTCAGCTACCCTCTACCACCAGGACTTCAATTTATTGCTTTCTGCACCCTCATTGGGAAACACTTTGAAAAGAAATGATATCAGTGTTTGAGATCAAATGATTAGAAAAACCAAGTGTGTTCATTAAGTGAAGAAAGGGAGATAGAGGCAGTTGATTCTTCTTGACAGTATTATTAATCTTAACACAATGAGTTCAGCTGTAGCCTAAAGTATGTTTGCATGTTTGGTGACATTCTGTAAATTACCTCTCAGGTTCAAGTTAACCAAGGCAAAAGTTCCCTAGAAATGGTAAAATAGATGTATGTATGCTTGTGTGTGTACATAGTAAATACGTGTATGTTTGTGTGTGTGCATGCATATATAGCTATATCTATTACAGATACACACATACATATGATTTACATCGACCCTTGAACAATGTGGGTTTGAGCTGTGCAGGTCCATTTATTAGGGGAGTTGTCTCAGTTGACCTGCAGTTCAGGAGGCCCGCGCAGTTCAACTCCTCCTTGTTCAAGGGCCAGCGCTGCGGTCGGGAACCCACACGTGCTCAGGGCCCACTGTAGTGACACATGCGTTTCTGACTGCGTGGGAGGTCGGCGTCCCCAGCCCCCATGTTCATGGGTCATTTGTATATGTACCTCTCTCGGTGTGTGTTTAAATAGATTCCCTTTTGGCTCTCTGACTGTGATAAAAAGAATACATCTTTTTGGGGAAGACACATAGAGGGGTATGTGTGTGTGTGTGTGTGTGTGTGTGTGTGTGTGTGTGTGTGTGTTTTAACCAACAGATTTCATTTAGGAAAAACGGAAAAGCCATAATCTCTACACATTGCATGTGTGTCCTGGGGTGTCAGCAAAAAAAACATAATAAAAGGCAAAGCAAATAAATAGGAGGAAACAGAAGCTAAAGTGCTGAGAAACCTTTTTCCCCCTAAGAGCTCATTTTGGTAATCCTCAAGGAAAATAGAAAAGCACTTGATCAGACAAGAGGGAGAAAAGAGAAGCCAAAAGAAAACTAAACAATTGATTTAATTCAATGAGAAATGGGAGAGGGGAGAAAACGGTATCTGCTGTGGGAGGGGGAGGGGAGCGAGTTTGGGGGCCAGAGTGCCTTCTGTGTAACAACAGGGTCTCTGGGGGAAAGAGCTGGGAACAGTGTTCCCTTTCCCACATAGGTGCTTAGCCCTGCAACCAGGTTGCTCAAGTTTTGCTTTCAGTCTCAGATGTCAGGGTATAAAAATCTTCCATGTTACTTTATAAATTTTGCTAAGAGGTAGCAGATTTTATCTTTTTGGGTAAATTTTACTGATTTTTTTTAATTAAAAAATTTAAAAAGCAATTTTTAAATAAAAGGCAAAACATATATTTCTTCAATATAATGTAGTCAGTCACTCCCATGCTTTCAAGTCTTCAGCGGCTTCTCACTGATCCTGGATTAAACTCAAAATCCCTCACTGTGATGTACAAAGATCAGAGGGGAACTGACCGACCGCAGATGCCATAGGTCAGCTCATTCAACTTCCTGACCGCCGTCCTTCTCCCTTGCCTTTCTCTTTGACTGAGACTGGAAAACAGAAAAGCACACTGGTTGGAGTCAGTGGGCCTTCCTTGCAGACGGAAGTGACCCTGCAACCCAGCTCCGGCCAGGATTGTGCTCCTGGGGTGGCCAGACTCAGCAAATAGAAACACAGGGCACTCAGTTAAATGTGAGTTTCAGATAAACAGTGAATAATGTTTTAAGCACAAATAAAACTAAAAACTTTGCTTTCTGAAACTCACATTTAACTGGACATCCCGTGTTTTCTCTGGTAACCCCATGTGTTGAAGAATCTGGGGAAACTCCTCTCTCTGCTTCGTGCTTCTTCTTGCCTAGAGCGTGAACACAATGCCTGGGGATGTGGCAGCCGTCTTGTGACCATGAAGTGACCAGCTGTGTACGTGGACTAGAAAGGTAATGAGAGCTGAGTGGCTACTGGTGTTGGACATCTGCACCATTGCCTGTCTCTGGTCTTCTTATGTGAAAAATAAAACAAAACACCAAGCTCTTTTTTTTTTTTTTTAATCCTCACCAGAGGATATTTTTCTATTTATCTTCAGATAGAGTGGGAGGGAGGGAGAGACAGAGAGACAGAGAGACAGAGAGAAGCATCGATGTGATAGAGCCACATCGACTGCTTGCCTCCCACGTGACCCGACTAGGGCCTGGGACTCACCGTGACCGAGGTATGTGCCCTTGACCGGAATCGAACCCATGACTCATTGGTACATGAGCAGATGCTCTAACCTCTGAGCCAAACCGGCCAGGGCCACCCAAGCTCTTTATCTGACTAAGCCACTGGAGCGAGGACTTTTGTTATTTTGTAGCTGATGCTCTGTGAGCTGGGATGTTGTCTGTCCTGGGCCAGCTGTCTGTCTAGTGCCTAACACAATGACAGGGACAATGCTTCCTGAATAAACATTTGCTGAAAGGATACTTTTTAAAAGTGGGTAGTTTCCTCCTAACTAGTATCATTCTTCTTATTTATATTGGGGAGAATACAGTTCCCTTTTGAACTGACAGGTAGCTATAGAAGGGGTATTATTTGCAACATAAAACAAATCAATTTTTAAAATGCTTGTAAGTTTAGACTTAAGATCAGTGTTTTTCAAATTGGGGTTTGTAACCCCTTAGTGGGCCATGAAATCAGTTTAGTGGGTCATGACCAGCATTAAATAAAAAGGAAGAAAAGGAGAAGGAGGAAGGGATCAGGAAGAAAATAAATACAATTTAAAATATCCATATTGTAATTTTCCTTTGGGAAATAATGGCTGCTAATCTGTATGTACTCTCTCTCTCTCTCTCTCACACACACACATACACACAAACACACGCACACACACACACACACGCACACACACACACACACAGACACACGCACACACTTATGTACACCATGTCGTTAGGTAAGATAATTTCTCACTGTGGATCACAGTGTAAAAAATTTGAAAGTCTCATTGAATATTGCTCAAATTTCAAATGTCCGTATATGGAAATTACACTGGCCTAATTCTGGTCCCTGAGCCACCTCTCATTAGCCAGGTGACTTTGGGAAGAGAAGTAATCCATTTGGACAGAATTTTATGATTTATAAAACTCCCTCATACAGACAATCTGTAACAACTCAGTGAACTAGAGGCCATCCCCCATCGTGACTGTGTCTGATCCAGCAGCCACCGGCCACATGTGGCTACTGAGGACTTAACCTGTGGCCAAAGCAACCAAGAAACGGAATTCTTCACTGCATTTCATTTTAACTAATTTAAGTCTAAAAACTGAACCCTGATTTAGTTATTAGAAAAATATGTTTGGAACAACTTGGGCATGTGAATCTAATTTTTCAACTATAAATTCTATGAAATACAGATCAAATATTTTAGATAAAATTTTAGCCTCCAAATTGAAATGTACTGTAAGTATAAAATGCACTCTGGATTTCAAAGATTTAGTATAGAAAAAACTACAATATTTTATGAATAATTTTTACATTGATTACATGTTAAAATGATGATATTAGATACACTGGGTTAAATGAAATATATTATTAAAATGAAGTTTATCTGTTTCTTTTTACTTTTTGTAATGTGGTTTCTAGAAAATCCAAAATTACATTTTTAGGTCATATATTTCTCTTGGACAGCCCTTCTCCAACGATCAAGTATCTTGCCCTAGGCCACTGAATCAGTAAATCCTTCAACCACTATGACAGTTCAGGTTAGTTACCTCCAAATCCATGACTCCTCCCCCTGAATTAAAAATTACATCTCCTTAGCCCGGCCGGTGTGGCTCAGTGGTTGAGCATCAACCCATGCACCAAGAGGTTGCCGGTTCGATTCCCTGTCAGGGCACATGCCCAGGTTGTGGGCCTGATCCCCAGTGGGGGACGTGCAGGAGGCGGCCAGTCAATGTTCTCTCTCATCGATGTTTCTATCTCTCCCTCTCCCTTCCTCTCTCTCTAAAATCAATAAAGAAAAGAAAATATAAAAAAATTACATCTCCTTAGGCCTGGCTGTCCTTTAAAAACAATGAGTGTACTGGAGGATGACAGTAACAATAATGATGGCTAACCCTGAATGAGTGACTAACAAGTCCTGGGCACCAGATTTATTAATACATGTTACAACGTTTACTGCATTTGATTTTACAACAGCCCAGTAAGGTAGGGATAGGGTTATTATACCCACTTTTTAGATGAGGGAACTGAGGCTCAGAGATAAATTAACCTGCCTATCACCTCAGGGTGGTATAGACTAAGGATAGGGCGTCCATGCAAATGACTGCACACTTAGGGCCTTTCCCTGGACCACGCCCTCTCGGAAGCAGCTGGGCTCTGTTCAGGAAACCTGCAGCTGTGTCTCCCAGAGTCCTTTGGGAAATAATGTCTACTGACCTTGCTGCTGATTCCACACCATACAGAAGAAATCACCAAGCGCCAATCTTTGAATATATAGATAAGGCTCAAGAAGGTGACTTTGTATCTAAAAAATTTTCAACCAGAAAACTGAAATATGGGCTTCATTACTACGGGTGCTTATTTAAAGATCTATTTGCAATATGAAACTAAATTTCAATAACAGCCTTAAAATACAGAAACAAATCACGCTTTCCCAGTGCAATTATTTTTCTTTTGTTATAAACACTGTATACCCATTAAATGCAATTTAGAAAAAAAATGATGAGAAAACAGTTTATAGATCTATTACTCAAACTTTCTTTTTTTTGTTTTCCTCCATATTCATAGGATTTTAAAAATTTATTATTACACTAAATATACTTTTTTAACTTGTTCTTTCACTTAAAATAATGTCATAAGCATTTTCTATTCTCTTATGCAGGCTTTGCAAAAATATTTATAAATACTTGTATAATATCCCAATAAGGGGCCATCACATTTAAACTATTTCTTTAGTTTAGACAGTTAAGTTGTTTACAGTTTTTGCTATTATAGATAAAGTTGTTTTTCCTCTCTTTTCAATATGACAGTCTATGGAGGGGTAGTCCACCAGCATGTACCGAACACCTTGAACTGTGCTTATTCTTTGACCCAACAATTCTCTTTCTAGGAATTTGCTTTAACAACAACAACAACAACAACAAAAAAGAGTTATCTATACAGACTTCTTTGCAAAGTTTTTCAGCAAATACTTAGAAATGTGAACAAATACTTAGAAATGGTAAATGTTGCTCATAGGAGATTAGTTAAGTCATGTACGGTATATCCATGCAACACATCATAAGATATGCTGTCCTAAAGAATAGGTGAGGATTACAAATATTAATAATACATAATAATAACAATAGCTTTCTGTTACTGAGTACCAGGCACTGTGCTTATACATATTTAGGATCTCGTTTAATCCTTAACAACCCATGTGTTTGGTACTATTATCACTTCCTTTGTACAGATAAGAAAATAAGCTTAGAGGCTTAGGTGACCTCTCAGGGCCACACAGCTGGTAACCCAGTGAACAGTGGAACCAAGACACAAACCTGGCAGCCTGTCTACAGGGCTCTCACCCGTAACCACTGTGCTGCCTGAACACCTAGGATGTTCACTGTCTACTGTTATTTGGGAAAGGCAGTTACAAAACAGCATGGATAGTGTGGCCCCAATTTAGTAAAATATAACATATATAAATATGTGTGTGTATATATAAATTGAGAGTAGTCACCAGCAAGTAAAATGGATAACTCTGGATGGTAGAATACTTTTCTTTAGACTTTTTTGAATTTTCTAAAACAATTGTTACTTTTGTGTGTTTTTTTGTTGTAGAAAAATATACATAACATAAAATTCATCATGTTAACCATTTTTAAGAGTTTAATTCAGTGACATTCACAGTGCTATGCAACTATCACCACTACCCAGCCAGAAGTTTGTCATCATCCCAAACAGAGATGCCCATCACTCCCTCCCCCTCTGTTCTACTTTCTGCCTATGAGTCTGACTAGTCTAGTTGCCGCATATAAGTGCAATCATACAGTATTTGTTCTTTCATGCCTGGCTTCTTCCACTTAGCATAATGTCTTCAAGGTTTGTCTATGTTGTAGCATGTGTCAGAATTTCATTGTTTTTAATGTTGAATAATATTGCATGTATATACCACATTTAGTTTATCCTTTCACTGGCTCATGAACAGTACAGTTGTTTTCTACCCTTTGGCTGTTGTGAGTATGAACATGGGCGCACACGGATCTGAGTCGCTGCTTTCAATTCCTTTGGTATCTATGTAGGAGTGCAATTGCTGGGTCAAGTGGTAATTCTAAGTGTAACATTTTGAGGAACTGACAACTTGTTTTCCATAGTGGTTACACTATTTCACATTCCCACAAACCATGTGTGACCATTCAAATTTCTCTAAATACTCATCAACATTTGTTATTTTACTTTTTTTTTTAAATCCTCACCTGAGGATGTTTTTATTGATTTGAGGGAGGGAGGGAGAGGGGGGAAAGAGAGAGAGAGAGAGAGAGAGAGAGAGAGAGAGAGAGAGAGAGAGACATCAACTGGTTGCCTCCTGTACACGTCCTGAAGGGATCAAACTCGCAACCTAGGTCTGTGCCCTGACTGGGAACTAAACCTGCAACTTTTGGTGTATGGGATGATGCTCCAACCAACTGAACCACCTGGCCAGGTCTGTTATTTTACTTAAAAAACAAAAACAAAAGTAGTCCTCCTAATAAATATGAAGTGGTATTTCACTGTGGTTTGGATCTGCATTTCCCTAATGACTAGTGATGTTGAGTATCTTTTCATGTACTGATTGGCCATTTGTATCTCTTCTTTGGAGAAATGTCTATTCAAGTCCCTGGCTCAATTTCTAATTGGGTTATTTTCCTCTGTTACGTTTTAAATAAAAAAATAAAAAATAAACCACAGTGACTTTCATGTAGAATTTTAAAAAGTACGTATCTGATCGTGTCCTCTCCCCGTGTCTGTGCCTCATGCTGCCTCTGGGGTGAAGGTCACACTACCAGCCGCTTCCCTCTGCAGCCTCCCATCTGGCCTCTGTCGCACACGGCAGCCCCGACCTCGCAGACACCCTTTTGCAGGTATTGCCCACCCTTCTTTTCTTCCTTCTCATCACCCTTCTTCATCCAGCTAAATTCTAGTCACCCTTTAAGTCTCAGCTCAGGATCATTTCTTCAACTGATCCTTCCAAACCCCCCAGGCTGAGCAATGGTCCTACTCCTGCATTTTGCCACACGCTGTGGATGCCTCTGCCACTGACCAGGGAATGATGGCATTACCTGTGTCTCCCCAGCTCAGGACACACTCACTCACCGGGAGAGTAAGGGCAGACCTCTGTCAGCTGCACACACAAATTCCTAGCACAGAGAAGGAGCTCAGTGTTTGCTTAACAGAACTGAACTCTCGATTCACTTGAACGAACTGCTTACCAGAAAAGGCTTTCTACTTTGTCTGTCGGTAATGCATGGGGGTACCTGTTTCATTGCACTCTTGCCTGCACTGGGAATGACAACATTTGTTCTTTTCATTTGCATTTCTTTAATTACTAGTGAGGTTGAATTGATTCTCCATATGTTTCTTAATTAGTTTATTTTCCTCTTTTGTGAATTGCCTGTTCATTTCTTTTGTTCAGTTATCTATAGGAGGCTTAGTGTTTTCCTAGCCGATTTGTAAGAACTTTTTAAAGCAAGGCCATTCACCCTTTGTCTAATATATTTGCTAAAAGAAAGTACTCCCATTTTCTTTGTCATTTAATTTTGTTCTTAATGTAAAACATTTGTGCAATTTTATGCTATCAAATCTTATAAGTAAAGTTCATCAATTTGCCTTTTTATATTGATGAACTTGAATGTTCCATAATGGCTTTTAATAGCATTACTTTCAAATATATATATCTGTTAATCCTCACCTGAGGATATTTTTCCATTGATTTTTAGATAGAGTGGAAGGGAGGGAGGAAGGGAAGAAGAGAGAGAGAGAAAGAGAAACATTGATGTGAGAGAAACACATTGATTGGTTGCCTCCTGCACAACCCTGACTGGGGCCAGGGATTGAACCTGCAACCCAGGTACGTGCCCTTGACTGGGAATCAAACCCGTGACCCTTTGGTCTGCAGGCTGATGCTCTAACCGCGGAGCCTAACTGGTCAGGGCACTTTCAATAATATTTGATAAGAATAATCACTTTATGTACAGGTATAACAGTTGCTTTATGGACCTTTGGATGGAACTTTTAAGCATAATTACATTCCTAGAAATCATAAAGTTAAAACAACCAGGAAAAACTAAGTGAAGTCACTAAATTTTACATTGTAAATTGACCTTTCTTTAGGACTTCCTTAGCTATTACAGCTGGGGAGAGAAAAACCCCTAAAATTTCAAGTGAGATCGTATCTGTAAAACACTAGTTGGGCCTGAAGAAGGTTTAGGAAAGAAACGGCAAATAGCCCTCGGAGCCCATTGTCCACGAGTGGGCTTTCCTTTGGCCCAAGTCTCGATCAGCACTGCATTTTACATTTGGATTGGCAGTCAGTGTTTAAAAGTCAGGAAACATCCATCACAGGAATACCTGCATCTCCAGCCGCTCTGGGGAAAAAGAAGGAGACCTGGCAACAATAGGCCTGGTGTTTGCGGTGGCAATTATGAGCCAGATTTGAGTATCTGCGACCCCCTCTGATGGCCTGTGCTCTCACCTAGAGTCTCATCACTGAGGATGAGGGTCAGAGGCCATTTGTCATCTTATTCTTGACCCACTTCACTCAGTTACTTTGTCTGCTGGCCTTCTGGAATCGGCTTAGTAGTCTCACCAGCCAGCCCTGGCCGGGTGGCTCAGCTGGTCAGAGCATAGTCTGGTGCACCTAAAGGTGGCAGGTTCGATTCCAGTCAGGGCGGGTGCCCAGGTTGTGGATTTGATTCCTGGTCAGGTTGTATGGGAGGCAACCGATGGATGTTTCTCTCTCACATCTCTCACTCTCTTCCTTCCTCTCCCTCTCAAATCAATTAAAATAAATTAAATCCAGTGCTTCTGAACTGGAAACAGTCAATCTGTGAGTATCTGACGTCTCCATTTCTGTAAGTGGAAACTGCCGCCTGCCTCCTTCCCCCTGGATCTAGTGAATATGATTTATATCGACTTCAACCCAGAAATTCTGGACCTAAAGTCCAGCAAAATAAGCAGATGATGAAGTGTCCCCCATTGCAAGAGCTTGGACATGCAGTGGGTCTCTTGTATCTACATCCTCGTGGCTGTAGGTAATGAGGAAAATAAATAGAGGCAGAATCTCAATTTCTTTGGAAAACAGAATGCTTTGAGTTTCAAAAATCAGAAGAAGACAAAAAAGGACCAAAGATCAGTCAGTTGTTTGGGATTAAAGAAAAGGAAAAGAATAACTGTTAAATATTTCTAAATAAGATTTAGGAAAAAACTTCTGGCTGTGAAAGAAAAAGTGGCCTTTCTACCTATTAAAGCTATAAGCTTGTGCAGAAAGAAACTGAAGAGCCGAGCTGAAGAATCCTGACACAGGAGAGGGAGTTGGAATCTGAGCGGCTGTATCCCCACTGAGTGAGGACATGGTCCACACTGGCCCCAAGGGAAACTTGGCATCAGAGCTCTGTACGTGCAATGGCCCACCTGGTACCTGGGACCACACCTGGGAGACGCTGCAGCCTGGAGTGGTTATGGCCCAGTGCTTAGAGCTCTGAGCACCTGGCCAAATCCTGGCTCTGCATTACTTGCTGTGTGGTCCTGCTGAAGGATGGGGCACACAGCCTCTCTATGGCATTGGTGAGGAGGGACGGAAACAGGACTCTCAAAGAGCTGTGGTGAAGATTCACAGAGGAAGGCCATGTAAAAGCACTTAGCATGCTCTGGTATTCAGCAGGGACTCAATAACTGTTCACTCTCATTATCACTGTCAACACAATCATTACTATTGCAAACAAGAGTGTCCTGAGCACTTGTATTGCTGTCAAGACAACTTTCAATGAAGAGGGATACAAGAAATGCAGCAGGGACAATCCTCAAGGTCACTGTCACTATATAGGGACCTGAAGGGGGGTGGGCCAGGCAGGGAGATTAGAAGGGCAGCCACTGTGATTTCATAGGTTCATTCTTCTTTAAATACAAAATGTATTATTAAGAAGTCTTAGGTTTTGCTAGTGACTTGAGGCCTATAAGAACTATCCAGGTTTCATTTAAACCTGGAAGTGACATTCAGCTTAAGGTTTTCCGATCAATATTCTACCTGCACGGGTTTATACTGATGACATTTCCTAGGTTTCTCAAGGCTTGTTCCTAGGCCTCAAGGGACCCGAGTTAGCCTCCATTAGAAGTTTATAAGTTATACTGTTTCGTTTCTGCTGTAAGTTGTAAATATCTCTCTTCCAGACAACTTGTAGTAAATTATATTCCATATTTTGATCTCTTCCTTCTTTTAATACTAACAGGTTAAATCAGAAATATTCTTTATGAGTGTTTCTGTTTTACTATCTGACTCCCTTCTACAATATTTCTTACAACATGTGGTCTATTCCGTTGATAGGAACGTTTATCATACAGATGCATAATAAAATCACTTATACTTTGTTCTCTGAGCATTGTGTAGGTTCTAGACAGGGAGATTTTCACTGACGGATTGATGGCTGAAAACGAGCAAAGTCAACCATTTTTAATAGAAAAATAAAAAGAATAAAGTAAGTAAGAATAACCCTGAAATGGAGACATATTCTCTAAATTCCGCTTGTAAGTAGCCTAGAGCAGATCATCAAATGGCCCATTTGGAAACATTAAAACATATTGAAAGTGCTTGGTTTTCAGAAACCAAATGGTCATGAGAAACATAGGTATTTCCTATCTAGCCAAGGGAACTACTTTTAAAGTAATTCTCATCAAATTGTCAGGGCTCAGGGCTCAGAGCTCACTGATCTTAGATCCTGGGGTACACGGCTAGAGGAATGTTTTAGCAAGTTGATAGACTGGGAATAAGTAGCAA
This sequence comes from Tadarida brasiliensis, assembly GCA_030848825.1. NCBI lineage: Eukaryota > Metazoa > Chordata > Mammalia > Chiroptera > Molossidae > Tadarida > Tadarida brasiliensis. The sequence continues at coordinate 60,567,138 of CM061270.1, read as the reverse complement.
AGGCAGATTAGCATCCTTTACTTTGATCCCTTAACTAACAGCTGTGCACGAGATAAAACTGACCAAGGGCACTGAAATAAACGCATTCTCCTTCAATTCATAGGTCATGAAATAGTTTTAAGCATTGACTATACACAACATTATATTGAGTGGGTGGGGAGTATCTCTAAAATGGTGTATATGCCCTCCTCTTCAGGGAACACAGAGACTGGTGGAAGGAAAAGCAAAAATGAAACAAAAGGCACAGACAGGGCACAGGTGCCAGAGTTGTGAAACAATGGATGCTGAGATTTCAGGTTGTGAGTTCAGCTTGTTTATGTCCAGTCTCCTGTGCCCACTCCTCCAAGGTGACTCAGGGAGTCTGAGCTCGCATGCAATGCTTTCTTGAACCCCTGGCAAAGCTGTCCTCAGGGCTGGGAGTCCATACTGCCTTTAAAGAGATGAAAGGCTATCTCTTTCTTCCTTCTCTGTCTGGCCAGTGATGTCTGCACTGCAGTCCCCATTTGAGTCCCTGTGTTTCAAAAATTCTTCAGGTTGCTGGAAATAAACTGATGCCAACCAAATCTGATCTGAAAAGTTCTCCCTTCTTTCTGGCACCTGGAAGCACTACGTGACCATCCTTAATCATGGGCTTAGTTCTTCTTCATTTTCATTATATTTGTCTGCGTGCGGTGTGCTAGGACACTTCAGACCATTCACAGAGTCAGAGAACCTTAGACCTGAAAGGACTCTTAGAATTGGAGATGGCCAGTTCCATGCTGACCATGCCTGCACACCTCAGGGTTAGTCCTTGCTTCAGTGCTCATACTCTGCCTCTTCCAGGAGTCCTTTCACACTTATCCTTGCCTACAGAATGAAGGCCAAACTCTTTAGCCTGGCCCAGTATCCTTTTTATACCTTCCTGACCTGTTCCTTTAGTGGACTCCACGACCCAGCCCCCAATCCACAGAGCTGGTCACTGCTAAACAAGATGCCATTGCTCCAATTCTACAGACCATCCTCTCTGCCCCTTCTCCACCTAGAAATCCCCTATTCACTCTTCAAGTCCTATTCAAAGGTGGCCTCCTCTGCTATGCCTTTTCCAACTTCCTCAAGCAAGGTTAGTCTTGTTTTCCTTTCCTATATCCATAACTTTGTGTATAGTATTTTCCAAAACTTGGTGCATTATTATGACTGTGTGCCTGTGTTTCCAGCTAGTCCATTCTACCCAAGGGTATGAATCATGATTCATTCATTCATCATTCATTCATTCATCCAAACATTTGTCCCAGTTCTGGCACAGTAGATACCTGTAAGTGACTCCTGAAGTAAATCGATGGAATTTAGGTTTAGACATGTGAAATAATCTGTTAATTGCTTTAATAGATCAACTTTGAAAAATCTGAGGGTAGGTTATAAATTTTTGTCCATAAATACCATATACATGCACAGGTTGGAAAACTATCTTTCTAGTCAATATGCATCCGGTACCTGATCCACTTTGAAGAATTCAGACAGGTCTACCCAGATCTGAAAACGAAGAGAATTTCTGAAAAGTTGTATGGACTTTGGCTGCCTGAAGTGGTACAGAAAACCCCAAACTGAACTTCAACAGTCTTTCCAGGAATCTGTTCATTGAAGAGGAACCCATCTTTGGCTTTGGGACCTGTACTCTGCAGGTAGTTTTGGACTCAGAATTATAGCCAAGGCTATAAGGGGTTCCGAGAGCCAAGAGACCAAACACCTTGGGATCTTGAATGACTGGGTAGGAGTGATGGGGTAGGCAAGAGAAGTAGACCCAAACTCTTGCCAGTGGAGCAACAGGAGATCACTGGCTGAACACTTGTTATCAGTGACAAGTAACAGAGTTCTCCAGAATCATGACACAGTTTTTAATATGTTCAGCTTTCAAATCTTCATTGTCTCTCCACATTCTTAATATTTGCCATCAACCCTTAATGAGGCTCTATATCTTCATTTTAGGGGATATACTTCTATTAATTTATCACGTTCGGTCCATGAGAAATTTCAGCAAGTCATGGATAAATTATTGTAAAGCATATTTATTTAGCACAATCTAATTATTGCAGCATTCAGTAAAGGCACATGAATAAATCATGAACGAAGAGTAATGAGGGTGGAGCTGCTGTGCATGTGTTTATGGTGAGTGTAGATGTGTGTGTGTGTGTGTGTGTGTGTTGATCTGCAAAGCACATTCTTCTGACCTGGCTTGGGATTTGAATAGAACGTCTGTGCAAAGATACTTTTGGTATGTACTGTCCAGTACAATAGCTCAAGCCCCATGTGGCTACTGAGCTTCTGAAATGTGGCTAGTCCAAACTGAAATGTGTTATAAGCGTAAAATACATGCCAGATTTTGAAGACTTTGTGTGTTTTTTTTAATGTAAAATATCTCATTATTTAAAAAGCAGTTTTGAAGTTTCTTAAAATGTTAAACATAAAGTTAACATATACCTAGCAATTCCTTTCTTAGGAACCTACCCAAGAGAAATGAAAACATATATCTACACAAAGATTTGTACGTGAATGTTCATTGCAGTTTTACTCGTGTGTAACAGCCAAAGACTAAAAACAACTCAAAAGTCCATTAACTGGTGAACAGATAAATGAAATGTGGCATATCCATAAAATGGAATATTATTCAGCAATAGAAAGTAACAAAGTTCTGATGCATGCTACAACGTGAATGAATGTCAAAAACATTATGTTATATCAGAAAAGCCAAACACAAAAGACTACATTTTAAAAAAATATATTTTTATTGACTTTTTTTTTAAGAGTGAGAGGAAGGAAGAGAGAGAAACATCCATGTGAGAGAGAAACATCGATTGGCTGCCTCCTGCATGCCCCCTCCTGGGGATCGAGCCCACAACCCAGGCATGTGCCCTGACCGGGAATCGAAATGGTGACCGGTTGGTGTATGGGTCAACACTCAACCAGTGAACCACACTGGCCAGACTATTTTTCCTTTTTTAAATGTAGCTACTAGAAAATTTCAAATTACATATGTTGCCTGCATTATATTTCTATTGGACAAAACAGCTTTAGAAGGTACCATGATACCAACTAAGCAATCTTCATACCTCTAGTCAATCTCAGAGAATGTGCTTTCCCTCTTCCTGGCTCACAACCAGTCTCATATGGGAACAGAGTACTTGCAACCTTCAAAAGACTCCAAAATAGGGAGGGAACTGCCTGAATTGCAGCTGTTTAGGCCACTGGCTAAACAACAGTACTCTGGCGATTGGAAGAGAGGTGTTGGGCTGGGCATGAGGAAGGTGTGGCCCTTTGCCAGTTAAGGCACAGAGGTAAAAGGGGAAACCAAATTCAGTGTCAGCAGAGCATCCATCATGTCTGAAAATGGATCATGTTCATTGTCATCCACCTGTCCACACACCCTTTATATTTCTCAATGCCAGTGTTACCTGTGGAAATAATATAAGAATATAAACTACCAAAACCACCTAGGAGGATCTAAGCTTAAATACTACTCATTTATTGAGACAAAACAAATATTTATTTTTTTAAATAATATCATACAGCATGTTAAACTAGTAAATGTTAGTGGACCAGGGGGTGAGGACAACTGGATTGTTATCACAGTCTCTCCTTGTCCAGGGCCAGTGGTCCCCAGATCAGGCTTTCCATAAAATTACCTGGGGAGATTCCAAAATGGTGGTGGAGTGAATGGAAGCTACAGACCATCTCCCAGGACCAAACTGGAATTACAACTAAAATAAAGACAAATCACTGGAGGAAAGCAACAGAAAAGCAGCTGAAGAGGAGCCATATAACCAGGGACAGGAAAAAGGACACTGAATCAAGCCTGGTAGGAACTGTGGAGGCACAACAGGGTGGGCTGGGAGCCCACAGACAGCAGCTCTTTTAGCTGCAAGCAGCTCCCTTGGGGTTAAAATCCCAAGCTGGCTCCACAGTGCAGAGGGCCGGGACAGAGCACTAAATTAGCTACAGCCACTCACCTTGGGCTCTGGCAGAGGAAGGGCAGACTGGGCTGGAACTGTGTGGAGACTCAGGAGCTTGGAGAGGTGAGAGGGCAATGGGAGTTTTTTGCTCAATCACTCCCTCACAAGACAGTAACCATCTTACTCAAAGAACCCTTCCCAGAGGCCCTGGGAGGAGCAACAGCCCCTCCCTCAGAAATTTAATACCACCTGACCAGGCCAGAAAAATGCAAATTGAGGCTCATTAACAGCCAGCATCTGCCCCACCCTCTGGAAATCCTCTTACCCTGAACACCTGAGAGAGTTTTTCATTCATCTGAGAGCTACAACCCAAGGCTCATCAAGTAACTGAGACTAATAGCCTCCAGGCAAAAAGCTAGAGGATAACTGAACATTTCCTGGGCTTGCAAATCTACCCAGGAAAATAAGACTTGACAGTGGTGTTTAACGTGGGTTCTCCCAAACCCAGTAGAGGGAGCCATAATCAGCAGAACACCAACACCCACAGGGAAAATTTAGCAGACTCAAAAACCTACTGAGACAGCCAAAATGGTGAAACAAAGAAACAAATCCCAAATGAAAGAACAAGAGAACTCTACTGAAGAAGAAATAAATTAAATGCAGTTAAACAAGCTATCAGAGGTAGAGTTCAGAGTAATGATCTTGAGGAAGCTCAACAGTATGAGTAAGGAGCTCAATACCATGAGTAAAGGTATAGAAACATTGAAAACCAACCAATTGGAAATGAAGAATGACATAGCAGAAAAAAAAAAAAAATGAAGCTAGACTACCAACTTACACCATACACAAGAATAAACTCAAAATGGATAAAAGACTTAAATGTGACTCATGAATCCATAAAAATCCTAGAAGAAAATGGAGACAACAAAATTTCAGGCATCCCATGCAACAGACTTTTCACTGATACATCACCTAAGGTAAGAGAAACAAAGGAAAAAATAAATACATGGGACTACATCAAACTAAAAAGCTTCTGCACAGCAAAAGAAACAACCATCAGAATGGAAAGGGAACCCACTATATGGGAGAGCATAATTGCCAACAATACATCAGATAAGGGGCTAATTTCCAAAATATATAGAGTACTCATACATCTCAACAAAAGGAAGACAAAGAACCCAATTAAAAAATGGGAAGAAGACCTAAATAGACACCTCTCCAAACAGGACATACAAATGGCCAACAGACATATTAAAAAATGCTCAAAATCACTAATCATAGAGATGAAAATTCAAACGACTATGAGGTATCACCTCACACCTGCCAGAATGGCTGCTATCAACAAATCATCAAACAACAAGTGTTGGCAAGGGTGTGGAGAAAAGGGGACTCTAGTACACTGCTGGTGGGAATACAGACTGGTGCAGCCACTATGAAAAACAATATGGTGTTTCCTCAAAAAATTAAAAATTGATCTGCCATTTGACCCAGTGATCCCACTTCTAGGAATATATCCTAAGAAGCCTGAAACACCAATCAGAAAGAATATATGTACCCCTATGTTCATAGCAGCACTATTTACAATCGTGAAGATCTGGAAACAGCCCAAATGTCCATCTATAGATGAGTGGATTAAAAAGCTGTGGTACATTTACACAATGGAATACTATGCAGCTGTAAGAAAGAGAGATCTCTTATCCTTTGAAAGGACACGGAGGGACCTGGAGATTATTATGCTAAGCAAAATAAGCCAATCAGAGAAAAACAAATACCACATGATCTCACTTATTTGTGGAATATAATGAACAAAATAAGCTGATGAACCGAACAGACCCAGAAACACAGAGAGGCGTACAGTTTAGACTGATAGACCTCAGAGGAGGGGGGTGGGGGGATGGATGAGATAAACCGAAGAATTTATATACATGTATGAGTAAACAATGGACATAGACAACAATGCTGGGGGGTTGGGGGGCGGGATGGGGAGGAGAGTGTCTAGGGGGAAAAAGGAGAAACATCTGTAACAAAAATAAATTAATAAAAATTGAAAAAAAATTACCTGGGGAACTTTAAAAGTATGTGGATTCTTGGGCCCCATCTCCAGGTATTTTGATTTAACTAGTCTGGGGTAGGGTTTGGGTAATGATATTTTAAAGATTTTCAAGGTGACTCTAATATAGGCCAACATGAGAGTCAGGGATCCAGGGCCTTGCTCATCAAGCACCTAATAATGAACTTTGGGGTAAGGGAAAGGAGGAGGGAGAGATGGACAAGGAGGAACCACAGACGCCCACAGGCAATGAGACCTGTACAGTCCTCCTCCCAGCCAGGGCAGGAATTCTGCTCTGCTTCCCAGTGGTGGTCCAGCTTCTGCTGGAGAGTCCCTGACGCTTGCGAGACAGCTCTTTCTGTGTCGGACGAGCTTTCATTGTGAGCTGTGTCCTTCCTAGTCCAAGCTCAAACTTGCTGCTCTCTAATGTCCCCTTATCAGTCCCATTCTGCCATCTGGACAAGCCTGGTACGTCTATCCTCTCTCCATACAATGATCTTTCCACTCTTTGAAAACAATTATCAGGATTTCTAAGCTCTCCCTTTTCTACACTATATTCCCCCAGTTTCTTCATCTGTTCCTGGCATGGCCCCCTCTCCAGGCCTCTAACCATCTCTCAGCAAGAGTTTGTCAATATCCCCTTTACAATGTGAAGACTCCAAATGCTCATCCTCCAGATGGTGTCTGCCTAGGGCTGAGTACAGCCGGACAATTACATTCCTTGATAAGGCCATTACATCCCTCGTAATGCAATCACCACACTGCATTGGCTCAACAGCAGAACAATTGGGAAGAGGAGAGGGAAGAAGAAGAAGAGAAAAAAAGGAAAGCTAGATTCCTGACATTTTTCATCTGTAAAATTTTAACACTGAAGTATGGCAATTCACAAAGTCCTCATCTGAGTGAATGTGGAGCCAATTTATGAGAAAAGAGGGATTGTGGGCAAGGAAAGGAATTCTCATTATTCGAACTTATTTCTTCAGTATTACCCTTTCATCAAGCGTTCCAGGGATCAAAGTTTGGGGACATTGGCAAAATGACAATAGTCAGCAAAGGGCTTAGCAGATCTGAGAGGGCTTGGTCTGTCTTGTGTAGGGTACATTCTTTTTGAGGAAATTGACTTGGTTCCCAAAGATAAGCCCAGATCAAATGCAAATCACATCTGCCTGGAGAGGACATTTAAATTCCATGCTGTGAATTAAAGCTGGGCCTTACATTGCTTTGCTCACAAAAACATGGCCTCCCAAAGAGAGTGGCTGTGTTCGACTCCTTTTTGCTGGCACAGGGCCCAGAACATAGGTAGAAGGTATTTGCTTCTTAGTCAGCTTAATTACACACCTCTCTCTCCAAAGACAATTCATTTCAAAGTCAATTTATGTATATAAAATACTCACTCTGTGTTAGATACCTAAGTAGGGTGCCTTCACATATGGTTTATTATATAAACATTTTCTATTTTCTGCAGTGAGGGAACTTGGGTTACAGAGTGGAAGGGGAGACTTTGATTGCGATTCAAAAAAGATCACTGGACTCTGGGGGGATGGAGCGTTGAGTTTTGGAATTGGAAGGAGACCCAGGGAAGTACCAGAAAAACTGAGGGATATTGGGTTTTCCTGCCTGATCTAGAGATTATTCATAAACTGGGACCATTGTCAAAACCTATCACATTGTCTTCCACAGGGACATTGCTCCCATGGATCATGTCTTCTCTTCTGAAATAGCAAATGTCTACAGGCAGACATGGCAGAGGCTGACAGGGATACAGGAGGGCAACTGATGATGTTGTAACACAAACCAATATCCTCTTTCTGATTTGAGGAGCTGCCTGCCCCGCCCCCCAGATAATATACCATCCCAAGGAATAACTCTTCTGAACACTGAAAACAGACTTTTCCAACCTGGACTCTCAGAGGCCAATCTCAAGGGGTGATAGGCACTTTCTCTTACCTATCTTATCTATCTAGCTATCAAAATCAAAACAAAATTAAATCACCAGAGACGCAGACCCTGTCAAATGGGAGTTCCAATACAAATGAGTGAGCACAGAACACCTAGCCTTGTGCCTGGCATGGAGGATCTCCACCACCACTTCCTGTCCCTAGTAAAGGGGGGCAACTGCTGCTTCCTAGCTCTATTAAAACCATGTGGCAAAATGCTCACCTCCTCCAAGACTTCCTGTCACTGCCACAGTCATCTTGAGGGGACACCTCACACTGGGTTGGTCAGCCTATCCTGTCTCTACTTCTTTCTCCACTTCCCTCTTAAAAAATAAATGAAAATAATAATTAAAAAAAGCACCTGTATTTGAGAGTCCTGGAATGAATGGCAGAGCTCAGTGGACCCACTGAGGTCATCACAAGTGAGGACTCAGGCCCAGGAATGGAGGTAGCCTCGAAAGCACTGCTCCACGTCAGGGACACGTTGAGACATCTTTGGATTGTTGCTTTATGTTTCGGTGTGTTTGTGCTGCTATTACTTGATTTTTCCATGGTTCTTCCAGGGTTTGATCTGAGAGGAGCCCTGTAGCTTCTCACTTTATTAGAGAGAGACCAGGGGAGGGAGTCCTGTCTGGGGAGGGCAGAGTGATTGAAAGCTTTTACTCTGGTTTGCTTTCTCTGAAGGCTCTGACTATGGTATCTGCAAAGCTTCCTCTGAGTTCTTCCCAGGAAAACACATCAGATGCTGTGCCCACGAAGCACGTGGCAAGGTGGCCTTAGAAAAAGACACAGTGGCATCACGATGAATGGAATCTACAAATCCATAGCAGATTTCCCAGCAACCTACTCGGGGAGGAAGCACTATGGTGAACCCAGACCTGGTGTCTTTAAAAAGCAGTGGTGCCTGAGTCCCACTCCCAAGAGTGTGACTAATCGGTCTGAATGGGACCTGGGCTTTGACAATTAAAACAAAATTTCCAGGAAATTCTAATGTGCAGACAAATTTGGGTACCACTGGGAAGGATTATTGGAAAGCATTGTGTCTAGAAGAAACCCAGGAATTTCACAGTTTGATAGAGCAATTCCAAACTCTGACCACGGCACCAGACCGAAGGGCTCCAGGTAAACCCGCGGACGGGGATTTCAGGGCAGCCCAGGCAAGGCAACCAGCTTTGTACTCAGAGGTATAAGTGTCATTTCTACGCGGCTGCTCTTCCTGAACAATGAACACAGGCTGAGCCCTCAGAGGCACACTGCTCTCTTCCTTGGGAAGGAGAAGATTTTGTCTGCCTTCAGGCTTACCATTCCTGGAAATCTCCAGAGAAGCAGGACAGCTCACCTCACAGTGGGACCCCAGGCTTGCAGGCATCCACCAGAACACCCTTAGAGAATAACAGTCTAGCCTAATCAGTTAAGGCCGGTTTCAGAGAGAAGTAGAAAACAATAATAATAACGACAGTAATAACCTCAGCTTTCACGTACTGATCGCCTGCTCTGCGGCAGGCATGGAGCCGGAGAAGGGACAACTGTACCACACAGCTCTGGTGATGCTGTGAACTGGGCCCTCTGGGGTCATGTGCTGTTGTTGCTGTGCACGGCAGGGTGATTTAATGCAGGCTCATGTAAGCCTTACATAAATCCCTGGGAGAGAAGATTATTATGCCAATTTTTGCAAATGACAAAACTGAGGCAAAGAAGGTTCAAGTCTAAGAACAAAAAGACTGTAAGTGGTGAAATAAGATTTAAATTTAGGTCTCACTAGCATGGAGCTTCCTAATGGCGAGCATGAAGGTAGATACAGAGATAGATAGATAGATAGATAGATAGATAGATAGATAGATAGATGATAGATAGATAGATAGATAGATAGATGATAGATAGATAGATAGATAGATAGATAGATAGATAGATAGACGGATAGATAGGTGGATGGATACAGATACAGACAGATGGATATAGATATCCTCCGACCCTGTTTAGCTGTTTAGCAAGCCTAAGGGAAACGTACAGTTAGTGAGGGTGGGTGATCAGTGCAAAAGGAGGCAGAGTAAAACAATGAAGTGTTAGAAACCAAGCATCAGGCCAGTGGATTATGGACAAGTAATGGTTGATAGCTACTGAATAAACAAGGACAGAGCTTGAACAAATGAAAGGAGCCCCGGGGAACCCACTTCCCAGTCAGATTATTTAGTGGAGAATCCCCAAGGCAGACAAAGGCGCGGTCTCCTGATCCCCAGCGGCAACCTTCCCTTGGTTTATCGGGAAGGAAGAGCAGGGCAGCCAGACCAAGGCAGCCCGCCTACCTCCCCCACTCACGATGGCCAGGGTAACTTCACAGCACTTCGCAAAACTGGTAGATTGTTATTCTGAACACAAACTCTGTTCTCCTAAAAGGATGTTATTATCTTTTGCATATGAGTTCAGTACATGGCAAGATTGAATTAGAGCAGTTAAAAAAAGACAACAAAAAAAAAAAAAAAAAAAAAAGAAAGGAAGGAAGGAAAAAGAGAAAATACTCTGGGCAGGTGTGGGAGTTACTATTAACAGTCAAAACTTTGTGTATGAGCACCAAGTCAGCTTTTCTGCCTGGAGAGACTCGTCCGGTACTGAAGCTGCCCTTGACAGAAAACAGGACCTGGTGTCCCTAGCTTGAGCTACAAGCCAGGCCCAGGAAAATAGGTCAAGGACAGAGCTAGGGCCACCTTGCCTGGATCACTTTATGTGCCACCCAATTTTTTCTGGCCTGTGGATGGTGGCCACTCACCCCTGCTGAATCCTAATCAGTTATTAGAATCCACACGATTTCAGTGGCCACACCATGCTGGGTCTGGACATCTTGGGCTTACACTGAGCTCACTAGAGCATCAAGGAAGCACTGCTAACTCACCGCATTATATTTAAGAAAGCAGTAATAGTAGCAAAATCAGCTTGCCTTATCCCAATACAAGAAGTAAAATGTTCTTGTTATACTGACTTGGGTCTACATAGAACTTGGATGGTATTTGGGGGCAGGATATCCCCCAAACCCTCTCATATTGCTAAGAAGTTAACCCTTGCAAGAAACCAAGACCAGGATGTGGAGAAACAAGTTGCACACGTTGCTGGGGTGAGTGTAAACTGGCTGGAGATTTCTGGTGCCAAGTTCGGGAAGAACCTCAAAATCTGGCAAAAACTTTAGCCCAGCAATTCAAACCTCAAAATTGATTTAATGGAAATGATATGAAGGTGAGTAAAAATTTAGTTTCCAGAATATTCTAAGAAATATTGGTTATAATAGAAAAGAAAAAGAGAGAGAGAGCGCGCGGGCCTAAAAAGGAGAATTATTAAGTGAAGTAATTCATGCGTATAATGGGAATAGGAGCTAAGTTTGGAGGAGACAATCAATGGCCTGGAAAGTGGTCATGATGTATCCCTATATAATAAAAAAGTTCACAAAAGAGAATTGTAGTATGATGTATGAACAGCACATGTAAATAGATGCATAGAAAAAAAGACACTGGGAGGATACACACCCAAATGTTAAATGTGGGAATCTTTAAGTCATCAAGTTATGAGTAATTTTTCTGCTTATCTTTTTTCTCATTTTTCCCCACAACGAATATGTTATTTAGTCAAAATAAGTTACAAAAGTAATTTTTTAAAAAGATGAAACGGACTCTGGGTGCAGCTTTATGTAAATGGAGATGTCATAGTGTAGGAGGGGCCTTTAAGAAAAGCCAGCCTCTCAGGGACCAGAGGCCACCGAAACTAGATACCACCACGTGGTTGTCTCACTGTCTTCTGTGTTCTCACAACACCGAGGACTCAATCGATACTCAGTACATCCTTGCTGACAGATTGATTTCCTATAGCTTATTGATATAGTAGGATCATGTGACCAGAGCCCAGAAATACAGGCCTTGCCAAGAGCCGGCAAGCAGGACACACTGACATTTTCCATCCCAGTGCAGTCACTCATCAATGGCCAGGGATCAAGGCCACATTCTTCTTCACATGCCCAGCACCTTCCTGTGCCTGGCACACAGTAGGCACTCAGGTGTCTCCTTTACATTGACAAAGCTTCATCTGCTCTCTTTTGCAGTAGGTGTGATATTTCAAAAACTCTTACCCAAAAAGATGTCTTCAGACAGAAGTTTCACAGTCACATGACATGAACTGCTGCACTTGAATAAGTTCTGAAAATTTGCACGCTTCTCCCTTATGGAGTATCACGGCACAGACTCCCCGAAACAAGTAACTAGCTGTTCCCGAGGCAAGTCTCGCTTTCCAAGCGAAGGACAAAAGATGAAGCAATTATCTGGAGAGTGCGGGTAAAATGTCAGCTTTTTCTGAATCTCTTTCTAGTCTCAGTCTCATTCCATTTCCAAGAAAGCATTTTCCTGATTCATTCTGCTACATTTTCTCAATTCCTGGTTTAGTCTCAGAGAGAAGGCTCGGCCTATTAGTGCTAAATACTAGGCTCTGGGATGTGTGCATCTCTGGGAGGAATATGTGACCATGAAAAATGGGCTTTAATAACAGAATGTTGAGAAAGATGACACCGAGATGATTTACCCACATATACATATATTGTGACATATTAAATTGCAGACAGTTTGGGTGAGACTCGGAGTCTTAAATAAAACATCCAATATCTGCACCAGCACACAGCCAAAGAAACTGCAGAAAAACAAAAACAAGAAAACATCCATATGTCACCGGGAGCAGCGGGGCCAGAGCCAAGTCCCCCACCCGCCCCCCTCCAAATCGGCTCTGCTGCGGGTTTCTGCCTAGCTGCGGAGCACTGAACTGAAAAAGTGGCTAATTAGTGAAAAATGTAAAATTCAGCAATGAAATTACCTTTCCCAGTGACTGACAAAGGCGGTATAAATGAGTCAGCCTCCCCCACAGGTGACTGCCCAGAGTGCCTTTCCTCTTTTGTCAGCGGCACAGAGACATTTTTTTTCCAGCAACAAGTGTCGCTGCCCAAGTCTAGAAATGAGAAGGACAGAGAAAATCGATGGCGACTGGTTTCAGCCAGTAACTCTGAACGTGCAGTGTGCTTTTCTGGTAGGTGACTCGAAGCGTGGGGCAGGCCTTGGGAGCTGGGTCCCCAGGGGTCCCCCGGCAAAGCAGAGCCACCGGCACTCCGATGCCCAGTAACTCCTCACCGCCCTGAGCTACCTGCTGGCTGATCCCGTGGCCTCGGACGTAAAGGAAGAGACCACGTGGGCTGGGCTCCTGGCAGGTGGAGACAGTAAAGAGAGGACAGAGCTGGCGTGAATTCGGGGAATGCCCTTCTTCCCTCTTGGGTCCTGAACTTGATTGTGTTGCCAACGTTTTCTCTGTGGGGCGGGATGGGAAAGGCAATTGCTTGGCATTGGGGTGGCCACGAGGAATGACCCTCCTCTTCCCGGCTCTGGTGTGCAGTCTGTAGGGGGGACACACAGAGCGCTCCCCAGAATTATGCTGGTTCTTTTCACTTCCTGCCATGGAGGAAAGGGGGGGGATGGGGAAGGAGGATGAACCTTTCTCTAGAGACTATAGCCTGGGGCCTCTGCAGTACCCCACTTTCTACCCAAAGAAAGAGGCCAGAGGCTAAATGCCCAGAGGACTTCCAACGGCAGGGTCCCACTGGCAAGCCCTTTGGACACTGGCTGTTAATTTGCACCAGATAGGGCTTAAACGACTTGAATTTCATCCAATGTGTGAAGCTCCTCATCTCAATGAATTTTGCGTGTTACCTGTCACTTACCCTGAGGGCCTGAGTTTGGAAATCAAATGGCCTGGTTTGGTAACCACAGCTGGGGAAGGACCAGTGATTAGCACCACCTGTGCCCTTACCACTGCCTTTCTAGGTCCTTACCCAGAGTAAGTCACACAATCCCATCTCTACCACTTAATAACTGCATTCCTTCGGTACATCACTTAGCTCTACTTACTGAGCCTCAGTTTCCTTGTCTATAAAATGGGATGAATACTAAAATATACCTCATAGAAATCGGGGGTAATAACAGATGAAAAAGTACCTAGCCCGACTGGTGTGGGTCAGTGATTGAGTGTTGACTCATGCACCAAGAGGTCGCCGGTTCAATTCCGGCCAGGGCACATGCCCAGGTTGTGGGCCTGATCCCCAGCGGGGGGCATGCAGGAGGCGGCCAATCGATGTTCTCTCTCATCGATGTTTCTTCCTATCTCTCTCTCCCTTTCACTTCCTCTCTCTCTAAAATCAATAAAGAAAAAATATTTTTAAAAAAAGTACCTAGCATTCATGCTCAATAAATGTGTCTTTCTTTCCCGTGTCTTCCCTCAAATGAGATCCAGAGACAGTGTCTGCGTCTACAGGTGAGGGCATGGAGCCTGCAAGCAAACTGATCACGTTGCTTAGCCTTTGCTCAGACAATCAAGGGGACCCAAAGGGCTTCCGGGGCAGTGCAGAGCCCTTCCTCTGCCCGGCCTGTGCTAAGGACTTCCAGGGATCCCCCAGTGGGAGAGGAAATGGTCCCAGCCCCGGAGGAACCTTCTCCTTAATTGGGGAGTAGTCTACCGCTGTTGCAACAATTAGCGAATCTCCTTAACAAGAGCCTGTGGGTAAAGAGTTTAGCCTCATTCCTAAGGGAGGCTGTTTAGGATTATTTATTTCTCATTGAGACTCTCTAGGGCATGCTAAGAGCTGCACAATTAAACTCCTCATATCAAGGAAACAACTACTAAAACCTAGGCTTCTAAGAGATTTCTAAAAAGAAGGAGAAGATAAATAACTATGACGGATTCTCAGGGCACTACGGAGATGTCAGAGCTGGAAGACGATGTTCGAGGAAGAGTCAGTATGCAGTCATTTCTGCATATGAAATCGGCTTCTTGTTCAAGGCCTTCCCTCCAGGGAGCCCGGGGAGTGTGCTCAGACAGGACAGGCTGGGCTCGAGAAGGTGAACATTCTAGGAGTGCTGCATGCGAAGGGCGAAACATCGGAACAGAGTGTTCGTGTCTGTGCCCGTGCTCTGGGATGAGAGGGCTCAGGGGGCCACCCAGGCCCGGGCCCAGGCTTTCCTGTGGACGGAGCCTCGGAGGCAGCGGGCCCTAAGCTGACCCCTTGCAGAAAGCTCTTTCTCAAATCTCAGTCCCCCCCACTCCAGGGCAACAGTCCTCAGAGCCTCTGCCCAGCGTAGCATCTCTCTTTCAGACCTTTCCCTCTCCCCACAGGACAGCTGGCTGCCCGACAGTGACTCTGACGAGACAGAATTCCCTGGCACTGGGCACGCTGGTGCCGAGAGCAGATGGCGAACAGCGTATCCGAGGAGGGCTCATCCACAAAGAAAAACGTAGTTACCTGTCTCTGGGAGAGGAACACAGTTCCGTTCTCTCATCCGCCTTTTAAACTAGAAGCAGGAAATATAAAATCTTTTCAAATTATAGCAAAATAATAACATCTTCTGTTTGTATGCTGTGTAATTATGAAGCAGAGACTCAGGGGGAGAGGAAGGAGGGGGAGAGGGCAAAGAGCTGGAGGAGAAAGATGACAGCAGAGGCACCCAGGCGTCTGCAGGCCCAGAGCCGCAGGCGTGCCCGGCATCACACGCTCATCCCCCCTGGGGGTGAACCATCGGAGGGATGCTCTGCGAGGGACAGACCGACGGACACCTGTGCAGAGCTGCCCAGAGGCCCACAGGGGCTGGGCCCCACACAGGGTGGTTTGTAAACAAGATCAGCAAACACGAAGAAGAGCCAGCTGGAGACAGACTGGACCCTACCAGGACGAGTGTCACACGGTTAGAGGCGGTGTGAGACCGTCTCATCCTCGCGGTCACGGGAGACAGCTCTAAATTTTCATCTTGCAGAGTCAGTCGAGTCTCATCCCACTTTAACGGCCTAGGTTTAGAGTATCATTTCCAGATTGTGGTCCTTTGTTTAGAATATCTTGGCTGATGTCACTTAAAGCCATTTGGGGTTTGTTCAGCCCCAAGTGTAGATAAGGATTTATTCTTAGGGCCCTGTGAGGCAGATTTGATGAGAGGTCTTGAGCCCTCGATGGAGAGCTCAGGATTTTAGCTCATCCAGAGAGGTGCTGGCCACCATTCAAATAAAAAATTTTAGACTCAGGATTGAACGCAAACTCCTCAGCACAGCACACAAGGTCCTGGGTGAGGGGGCAGTCCCTCAGGGAGGGTCCTCACCCCAGCACAGATCTCACCGTGCAGCCATGCCGACGGCTCCTTCATGCCACCGGATATTTGCACATGTCCTACATGCCTGGCATGCCTCTCCCTACTTCGTCTGTCAGACAAACTCATACCTTCCTTGACACCTAAGCTGGTGCTTATCATATTCTCACAGCACCCTCTATTTCTTCTCCATAGAGCCTACCATCAATGCAATAAAAGCATGGTTAATGTCTATAAACCCCTTGCAACTCTGAGTTCTTCAAAGGCAAAGCTCATGCCTGCCTTTATCTTAGCTCCTATCCAGTGCCTCTCAACACAGCAGTTGAATGTATGAATGAAGGCCACGCTCACATATTTCCTGCTGAGAAAGTGCCTCTGATCCACCCTGCTGCCCAGGCTGTGGGAGGGGCCTCTTCCCCTGCCCGCCCACAGTGCCCCGTGCATTCCTTCACCCAGCCCTAGTCACACGGCACTGCAGTTGTCTGCCCACGTCTGAGGGCACGTGCTCTGCAGTGTCTCCCTAGAGAACCAGCCCCAAGGTGACCCTGCCTCCCCTCAGGCCCTGGCTTCTGAGCCCATCATTCTGTCCCTCCACAGGTCCAAAGAGGTTTCTATTAATGGGACCCAATCTCTGGGTTAGCTTCAGGGAAGACGGGATAGCTCCCTGGCTTCCTCTTGGACCCATAAAGAGTTCCTACAGCTCCCTCCTTGCCCGCCCTCGCTTCGTTGTAAAAGAAGACCTCGGGCTCCCTGAGCATAGGGCCGAGTCTGCCTCCCACGCACCCCTCACGGCATCTAACTGCTCCAGAAACTCGATGGCTGATGACCTGTTACTTGAAGCAACTGCATGATATGGTTGAGTTATGTATTGGTTTGGTCGCTCATTCAACAACTATTTACTGCATGTCTCCTCTATGCCAGCCACTTAGACCAGAGGTCAGCAAACTATGGCCCGAAGGCTGATCCAGCCCAACACCTGTTTTGTATGGCCCAGAGGTAAGAATGTTTTTTACATTTTGAAATGGGGGGGGGGGGAGAATATTTTATGACACATAAAAATTATATGAAATTCAAGTTTCAGTGTCCACAGATGAAATATGATTGAAAGACAGTCATGCCCATGTGTATACGTATTGTCTACGGCTGCTTTCATGCTACAATGGCAGAGTTGAATAGCTGTAGCAGAATCTATGGCCCCCAAGCCTGAACTATTTACTATCTGGCCCTCTATAGAAGTGGCCAACTCCTAATCCAGACACTGGGACAGAACCAATATGACAAAGTCTCAGCTCTCATGGCTGGACTCAGAGGAAGGAGACTGGCCTTTGACACATAAAAAGTGAGAAATGCCACTTTTCTCTAAGGGAGGACTCTAAGGGAGTGAGGAGGGTACATTTGTTGGGTATGTGTGGCTGGCAAGAAAAGACCTCACTGGGGAGCTGGCCTTCACGAAGAGACGAGAGGGAGGGACAAGAGGGACATATGGGGGACAGAACTGCAGGCATTGGGAACACCAAGTGCAGAGGCCTTGAGGGAGGAGAGTCCTTGGACAGAACAGCACTCCTTGATGCTGGAGCAGAGCTAACAGCTCCAGTGCTTCTATCCTGTGTGGAGGGGGAGATGGGGCGGTGGGGGGAGCATGGCCGAAGCCTCAGGAGAGCTGAGGCGGACCCCAGCTGCACGCAGAGACTTGCTCTTGCCTCAGCTTCCTTGTAAAGCAAGGCCATGGCACCTCCTCCTGGTCCATCCCAGGGCGTCGAATGAGGTCAAGAGTATGAAGGCCCTTCCTAAGCTGAAGCATGCCCGAGGGGGTTAAATGTCATTGTGGTGGGTCTCCATCTGCCTGCCTTTGTTGTGTCCTCTGCTTCTGACTGTAAGGCCCCAAATGGTTGGCCACCATTTATCTTGAATTCTCTGGGACAGCTACAGTT
Source organism: Tadarida brasiliensis (assembly GCA_030848825.1). Taxonomy (NCBI): domain Eukaryota; kingdom Metazoa; phylum Chordata; class Mammalia; order Chiroptera; family Molossidae; genus Tadarida; species Tadarida brasiliensis. Next base: position 60,549,156 of record CM061270.1, on the reverse strand, counting down.
TCATATGTTTGGTCCTACTGGCCCTATACACCCAAGCGATGTCCCAGAAAGTGTCATATTTTGGCCTCCAAACTGCATGACCTGACTGCTTCTCATAGGAAGTGCCCTTTGCAGATCCTTGTTGATGAAGATCTGGTGAGAAAAGCCTGACCTCTGGGCATGTGGCAGGAACAGGGAAAAGGGCCTTAGCATTGCTGTGAGGTCAGTGCTTCCACCATTTTGCTGGTTTGGGGGTGGAGGGGCTGCTGGCCCTGGATTCCTCTCTCCGCTCCAGATCCTCAGGAGCTTTTAGGGGCCTGTGTTTTCTGCTCTCAAAAACGAGACACCTAAAAGGATGCCTTCGGGACGAAAGCGAGCTTGCTGCAGTGCCTTTAGTGCCCGGGAGATGCCTATGAGGAGAGGAGCATGTGAAAAGCAGGTGTTGCATTATTAACACCCGCTCTGCGACTTCAGAGCATCCAGCCGCATTCCAGGTGCAAACACGCGTTCATTTCCCACTGCAATTCCCCTCTGAGAGCCTGTCCAAATCAAACTGTTTCTGATCCCGGGAACTTTGTGATGAACTTGGACTCACGAAGTGGCCACTCTAGGTGAAAATTTTCATAGAACTCAATTAAACCAAATTGATTGTGGTTGATTATAGGAGTGAATGGGGGGGGGGGGGAATCCATGGGAGGATACCAGTAAGGTAAAAAGAACTCTTAAGAAAACTGCCAGAATAATAGCTTTTTGCTTCTTGCTAGATTCCATCCACATTGCTTTCTCCAGACTCTTATTTTATGGCAAGCTGGGAGTGTTTTAACCAGGTTTTATCCATTTTCATTCTCTGCAGTCATCAAAGTGGTGGCTGAGGTGTGGGATCAAATGCCAGCCTCCCCACGTCCACTGCACCGCCCCCACTGACCGGAGGCCTCAAGGATCACTGCAGCTCTGTGACATTTTAATTTGCTGGAATGAGACAGAATGCAAGCAGGAAGGCTCAGGTCTGTGCATTTATCTTGCTTGGGGGAAATTAGTGCTGGCTTTAGAGCACACCCCCTGTACACACCAATGAAAAAATACAATTCAATTTGTGTTGGCAGCTTTAGGAGAGCAGGACAACCATTTGTTAAGTGTGGGGTAATTCAGCGCCTGTTTTTGCAGAGAAGCGGCGCTGAATCCCCAAGTTGGCAATTTTGCCAGCAGATAAGTGAGTTCCCAGCCCTCTGGAAAGTTTCTGGGCAGACGATTGCTCTTCTGCAGTGCTGTGGCCCGGAAAGGTGCTTCTGATGGCCAAGTGGGCCTAGCGCCAGGCCCGCCCAAATGCAAACAGAACGGAGTCCAGGGGGTTTCGCCTCAGGGGCCTGGCCACCGTTCTCCTGCGAGGCAGATCCTAAAACGAAGGAGCTGCTAGGAACACGTTTCTATTTCGAACACTCAGTACGCCTCTTCAGCCTCCCATCCCAGGCGTGCCCAAGGGCTCCCACCTGCCTCACTGCTGAGGGTGGAGTGCACAGGCGCTCCAGGCAGGAGCCGGCAGTGGCCCCTGTTCCACTCGAGGGGACACGATGCACAGGGTGCAGGGTCAGGCAGAGGCTGACGGATCCACTGCTCGAGACTGAAGTGAAATAGAGGTACATTTTAGAGGCTGAAATGAATGGAACAGAGAAACTGATGGGCTGGAAAAACAGAGGTTGCCTATATATCCCCAAATAGTCACTGAATATTCAGAAAGGATCTGGTTTACAAGTACGCTTTACCCCAAACTCACCAGCCCTTTAAGCTCCCCGAGACCAGGAGGAAACGCCACCTCCGCCTTTCTAGCCTCCTTCAGGGCCGTGGCCGCCGGTCCAGTCTGGGTAGTGGCCTTCATTTTCCGCCCTCAGCTTCCTTCCTAACGCCCTGCATGCTTCCCTCTGACTGCAGACTAGCTTGGCACTCCCTCTCTCCTGCCAACGCCACGCGGGAGGAGGGGCAAGCGCCCTCAGCAGGTGCTCTGTCAGCCTGCAAACTCCCCAGCGGCCTGTCGGCCTGTCACCCTCACACGCCAAGGCCAAGACTTTCCCTATGCTGCGGCCTCACGTGGCAAATCTGCTGGATCTGAGTGCAAATCCTGAGCCGACCCTCTATTCTGTCTGAGTCACTTCACCCCTGTGAGCCTCGGTTTCCCCACTTAGAAATAAGTAATCCACTTCAGATGCGCTTAGAGCGGATGGCATTTGTAGGAGTCCCCTACGTCCTGTGTGGGCACCCAGTGCCACTGAATTAAGTCACATTCCTTTCCTTTCCTGAGGTGTGAAAAAAGGCAAGAAGGGATTTAGTGAGCAGTCCAGTGCTCGGAACATGTCCAACTGCCTTAAATAACATAGGCACTGATATATGATGCCAGGGGTGGGCTGGAAAGTCCACCCGAAGCTCTGCGGCTGAGGAAGGAGACAGGGGCTGGCCTGAGGGGACCGTTGTGCTCGGGCGTGCAAACTCCCCTGCAAATACAGGCCGGCTCCTCACAACTTCCCCGCTTCCCAGGTGGCCTAAAACACCGATTCAAGAGCAAATCATGTGCTTGGCGAAGCTCGGGCCCGGTTTTCACATGGATTGGCAGGTGATGAGTTTTTTCCAGCAACTTAAATGAACAGTCTAACCTAATTCTCAAGACACCCAAGGCCTCTCTTCTTGCAGGATGGGCTTTCAATCCTTGAAACCACACGGCTTCTTGATTCAGGGTAAAGCCGAGAGAGAGGCAGCAGGTACCATGGAGATGGGCGGGCAGAGGTTGGCATCCCTAGCTGCACCGGGCTCTTTGCCCTGGGCAAAGAGGAGCAAGAGAGAAACTTGATCTGCAGTAGTTCAGGGAGGGGTCGAAGGGTATTGTGCCCTGTATTAATATAGTCTCTGTTCAAACCCCTGAATCCAGGCTATTAATAGAGCCAAAAAATGCTACAGATGAAAGGGCTTTGAGATGGCTTATCCCATTGTTTTTCTAAGCATGCTCGGCTGAGTCCTGAGCTTGAGAAGGGACCTCAGGGCCTGCTCAGGGCTGCAGAGGAGATAGAGAAGGAACATGTTCCTCCCCGCCTTCAACCAGAACCACTCCACTCCATCTCCTTCTTAATGCTGGGGGGGGGGGGGGCGATGAAGGGTTCACCTAGAATAAAAGGTTCCACTGCAGCAAAACAAAACTGCCCCAGAGGCCCCAGAGGCGGTTTATTCCATGTCCACATTTCAATCAAAGGAGCCTGAAGTCCAGAGGACTGAGATTTGGCCAAGGTCATCCAGCTGGCTGGTGAGGGTCCCAGCTGGTTAGTTGAGCTCTCCCTCCTCCACCTGTCCTTCGAGAAATCTGAGTGCCATCTCTATGCCTTCTTGGCTGGTGATACCAGGAAGGAGCATCCTGGACAGCCACATGGGGGAGTGGAAGGGAGTCTGAGTAGCGTCGCCATGGGAATGCACACTCTTGAAGAAGCAGCCGTGATCCGCGATCCGCAGTGCGAGGTCGGGGGAGTTCTCGGTTTGCCAGGTCCTTTCTTCAGCATCTGTGGGTAGCCCTGCTGAGTGGGCCCGAGACTCCACAGGACACGAGGCAGCGCCAAAGAGCTCAAAGCCCAAGGTTCTAGCCTGGACCCTGCAACCAATTTGTCATGTGACCTTGGACAAGTAATTTTGTCTCTGAGTCCCTCATGTCTGGACAAATTCTTTCTAAAATCCCTCTAGCTTTCTAGGCTCGCTCTCTGACCTTTAACGGTGACCTCATCCTTGCACCAATGTCTGTATTTTAAATCAGCTTGCCATCAAAAAACAGGTCTCCACTGCTCCTTTCTATCTTCACAAGCTACAGGTGACTTAAAGATCCCGTGGCTTCTATAATCTGACCGGCGAGAAGGTGCCATTCTGATCCACATAGGCATGACGTGATAAAAGATGTCCAGCCCAGCTTTGATGATCAGGTGTATTGATTGTCACATGCAAAGAAGGCTCTGCTAGCCTCCCTGCGCATCCTCAGTGGAGGCCTCTGTGCTCTTGGCGGGCGTTTTGCTCTTTTCCGCTATGCCCTGCAAACTAACTCAGCCTATGTAAGCCATTCTGAGGCTTATCCAAGAGCACCTGCTACGGGCTGGACTTCAAACACTGTGCGTGCAGCCACCCAGTCAGACTACGAAACAGCTGCTCCGAGGGGTGGGAGGCCCCCAGGTGGCTCTTGGGTGTGGAGGCAATACCGTGGAGACCGAAGGCAGGTCCACGTGCCTTGGATACTGGATATGTACAGGAAAGGTTAGCAGACCCCTCGGCAAAACTTCAGTCTTGACCAAGCGAGGCACATGGATATATGGCCCCCCAAGCGGGCATAATTCTAGGAGTCAACAGATTCAAGTTTTTCACTTACCAGAGCCCGGACTCATTGTAGGAAAAAGCAATGATTCACTCTGAGCTTCAGAATGGTATTAAATTACTTGTCCATTATTATGTGATTTATGCTGCGATTGGGCTGAGAGGTCCCTGCATTGCTTTCTATGCCTCACCCCACCCACCCCCGTTTCAACCACTGCCCGGCCATCCACAGAATTTATAACACAGAAATTGGCTCTGAGACCCAGAACTGTGGCATTTTCTTTCTGCCAGAGGTTTTTGCTACTGTGTGGGTTTTATGCATATGTCCAGATGATTCTTATATTAGGCCACAGGAAAAAATTCAATTTGTTTTTTTATTAAAGTCCAACCACTGCCCTGCCAGTCAAACCCATTTATCTCCCTGAGCATGGATTGCTCGTGTCAACCCGTGATTATCGTGTGCTACCTCGATAACAGCCTGCTGATTATCCCACCATCTGAAAAGCTGCCTTTTGTAAATTACATTGCAACTAATGAAGCCCAGATGCACTCGCTTCGGTGTCCCTCCCGCCCTCGCTCCGCTCGCGGCCACGCACAGGAGCCAAACCGCGAGGCCGGCGCTGGCGTCCAAACGCTGTTTTACCCAGAGCCTGGGATTCCAGGCTCCGACACGGGGAAGGTCTCCTTTGCTGCCAGTGCAGGGAAATCAGGTGTACATGACTCCCCTCCGATCCAATAAGCTTTCTCCCAAAGTTTGGGAGTCAGATTAGGGCTCCCTTATTACAGTCTGCAGAAACCCAGACACCAGGCCACATTTTAATTCGGGATAATAAGGAGGATAAACAGCATGTGGTGCTGATCATGAAGGTGCTGGGGCTGTGATTTTTAAATTACGCCAAACAGATGTGGAGGGGCGCGTTGTCATGCATACGGCGGTTTAGTTCAGCTTTAACGAGTACCGGCCCTGACGTGGTTTGGGGCTATTTATGCCATCATGCTGTCCAGTGACAGTGAGTCAAAGATGCTGAACGGCAGGCTCACGCCCCGGGCTCAGTGGCGGTCAGCTGTCATGTGCTGTGAGTGATGCCTTAAGTGCCCTTCCTGTCTCAGTTTCCTCCTGTCTCCGGCGGAGAGAAAGGAGTATCAAGGCCAGGACTAAGGGATGAATCAGTATTGGCAAACATATGGTACCTCTTTCCCCAAGGTCAAAGTCTTCCACGCAGCTCTAAGGCCCACTGTGCACGGCTGCCACGAGCGGCGTGGAGCCGAGCCTGTGCGCAGCAGCAGCTCAGAGGAAGGGGCGTACCTGCTGGAATCCATCTGCAGCCCCGAAGCCAAGGCAAAACCAGCGAGGACCACTTTGCTGTGCCCACTTCTCACCAGGCTCTGCTCCCATGCCGTGCTGTCAGAGCACTCGGGAACAGAGGGCAGGAAGGGGGTGTGTGGCCTGGGGGCACCTTCAGGAGCAGAGGCTGGGAAGGTGAAGTGTGTCCGGGAACACCTTGCGGTCTAGAGGCTGCAGGTCAAGCCTAGAGATGGGAGTCACTTGGACCACGACCCAGAGCTCCAGGAAGTGATGACCATCTAGAGGACCAGGGCAGTGCGGGTGAAGAAGGGGGCCCAGCCCCGGACTCCCAAACCAGGAATGAGCCTCTTTCTGCTCTCCTTCCTCACCACTTCAGCAGAGAGAAAGGTGTGGAAAGCCAGAAGGGCGGCACGGGTGTGGGTGAGTGTGTGGTGCCCTTGCAGAGGGGGCTGCAGGGTGGCGATCACTGCCCAATTCTGCCCCTCCCCTGTCTCTCACGCTCAAGCCAAACTTTCACCCAAGAAGTATTTATTAGTCCCTGTCCTGTTTACAATGTGGTGAAGATGCAGAAATATCTCCCATGCGGTCCCTGACTACGGGCTGTTTCTACTTTTTATTTATTTTTAAAAGTTTTTTTATTTTTTATTTTTAGAGAGAGAGGGAGGGAGAGGGAGAGAAACAGCAATGTGAGTATGAAACATCGATCAGCTGCCTCCTGAACACCTCCGGCTGGGGACCGAGCCCACAACTCGGGCACGTGCCCTGACCAGGAATCAAACCCGCAACACGTTGGTGCACAGGGCGACGCCCAACCAACTCAGCCTCGCTGGCCAGGGCCGTTTGCACTTTCGAGAGAGGAGAAAATCTGCACAGACAAACCGTAGCTGGAGGCAAGGGTGGGAAGAGAGCCTACGCGTGCCAGACGTGAAGCATACACGGGTGCAGCCGAGCTCCTTGCTGCGCAATCCTGAGGGCTTCCCGGGGGAGATGATCGAGAAGACCCGAAACTCCATCCCAAATCCCGAAGGATGGAAATCCCCCTTTCCTGCTGTGTGTGTGTTTCCCTAAAGGCGGAATGGATTGTGTCCTGTATTTTAATAACAGGGTCTGTGAGTTTGAGGCAGGAGCTCAGAGAACTAGTCTGTAACTAGGACCTCGAACTGGGGCCTTGGGTTTCGGTGCAGGACGTACAAGTGTTAGATTGTTCAGACAATCCGTCCTGGACATTCTCACCTGCCCTACGTCGGCCAGACTTTTGCAGGGTTACAGAGGCTTGCAAGTTAAAGGGACAGGGTGGTGCCATCTCCGGGAGCTAGTCTCTGTGGTGGTGACCTAAAGAATGTCCACCTGAGCACTGGCTCTGGGGAATGTTTCTCCAAAGTCTGGCATCAAGCTTTCCTCCCAAGAAGTGGTCAAGTTTGCTTCACAGATAGATAGAGAGAGACAGGGTGAGAGAGAGAGAGAGACAGAGTACAAGACATGGATACAAAGACAGACAGACAGATTGAATCAGACAGGCAGAATATTTTCCAATGTCCTGTTCACACAGGGGGAAAAAACAGAATTCTGAATTCAAGCCCAGCACTCTTCTTAATCCAGAGAAACTGCCCTTTCCACCGCACTCCGCTTCCCGCTGTTACTTACAATATTAAAACTAAGCATCTGCATCGTTCTTCACAATTTGCATAACATTCCGAGTCTCACAACTTACTGATCCCTTCACCATATTCGTCTCTATTTAAAGGTGAAGAAACTGCAGTCACACAGACGTGATTTGTTTAAGGTCACCCCACCGGTCGGTGGGAAATCCCACAGCCTGCCTCTCTGTGAGTCCAAGAAAGCTCCGCCGTGCAGCCAAGAGTCCTGCCTCTCTGCAGGACCTCCAGTCACGGCACAACCCTGCTCGGAGAACACAGTCAGTCACGTCTTGGTTCAAATCCCAACCTTGACTTTAGTTTTCTGATCTTAACACTAAGATAAAAACGCTCCATCTATTCTCATCCTGTCCTTGTTCCAATTACTAGGAGAACACCGCATCCTTCTGCCCTAGAACACCTTTTCTTGAGTGCTATTCTCTTGATTCCTTCTGTGGCCACCAGTGGAAGGACAGACCCCGGTTCGTACCAGGGATGCTTCTTCCTTGCTGTTTGTCACTTGTCCCATCTCTTGCAGACACAACCACCTAATGAGCCAGATAAACCCTCTGCAGAAAGCGCAGAATGTTAACAGGGTGATTGCTGGCGTATGTCTCTGGGGCTTTGTGGGGCCTCCAGTAGAAATCTCATTATCTGCCTAAATTTGTTTACTAAATAAACGAGACAACCTATTTATTTATCATGTAAATTTAATTAGAGGTCTGATTTATTTACTCTGTGTCTATCAAGGTCTCACCACCTTCCAAGCTCTGCATCCCAGCAACTCCAGCCAGGGTATGTAACAATCAAAAGCAGTCTGTCCTTTTTGGATGCTGGCCCTGGAGCAGCAGCAAGCAGGATGCTGACAGCAAAGCCAAGACCGAGATGGGGTGGAGTAAGAGATCCGGTGGTGAAGTTCAAAAGACAGACCTCCCTGCCTCCCCCCCAAATCCTCCAAAGAATCACCAAATCTGAGTTGGGGCCTCTATGAGAATGAGTCCCTAGGAAGCCCCCTGGAGTCAATCTGGTAGGATTTAATGCAAGGGCAAGGACATGGTGAGTCCACGAGAAAACCCATGCACAGTCACGCCATGAAACTCACTCCTCTTTCATTATCTGTTAAATCATGTTCCTCTGCTGTTAAAAACAATAAATGTTCCTTGGGAATTTCTCCCAAGTAAAATCTGAGAAAGACTAATGGTTGGTTCACCCGGATCTTAACAGGAATTCTGCCAAGAAATTTTTCAAATAAATTTGGGCAAACCTGAGTTAAACAAAGTTTAACTGGGACTCTCAGAGAGGCACATGGGACACACAGGTGCAAACACTTCCTCTGCTCAAGGACCTGCAGAACTCATTCTGGAATGGCTGGCTTAGGTGTCCTGGAGTCTACCCCTGGATTTAGCCAAGTGATCAGAATTGCTTTTCTGATTCACACCTCAGTATGGTGACATCAACCCATATTTAAATGTCACTGTAGGCAATGCTGCATAACATGCATCGCTGTGATTAGTATTTGGGTGACATTAAGTGTTGATCTTTAAGGACCCATGTAAAACATTTCTATCTGGTCAGTTTCAGAACATACATATTTTTATTAGGCAATTGGTCTGATTTTACTTTAGACACACTGTGACTCTTGTAACTGAAAGCACGTCATGCTTTGTGAGGTCTGCTAGGAAGTCTACAGGCAAAGCCGTGCCTTCCTCTACCAGGATATTGCATGGAATCCTCGGCATGTTGTTTGCTACTAAGGACATTCCAAGGCCCATAGGAATTTTCTTTCTTTCTTTCTTTTTATTTTTATTGTTGACACTATTACAGACGTCGCCCCCATTACCTTCTTTCTCTCCTCTCCTTACCTTCTTGGATCCAGTCTCCTCACAGTCATTTTCTTATTCCCATTTTTAACTTCATCTTAGTTTCTTAATTATTTTTAATTATTATCTAGTTCAATTATTCATACTTTTATATCTATTTTTGTAATCCTTACCCGAGGATATGTTTCTACTTATCTTCAGATAGAGTGGGAGGGAGAGAAAGAGAGAGAGAGAAACATGGATGTGAGAGAGACACATCGACTGGCTGCCTCCTGCGTGACCTGACCAGGGCTGGGGACAAACTGCAACTGAGGTATGTGCCCTTGACCAGAATCAAACCCGGGACTCATTGGCCCTCGGGCCGACGCCCTACCGCTGAGCCAAACTGGCCAGGGCCAATTATTCACACTTTTAAAACCTAAGTCCTTTTTGGACTAAGACAAGGAATAAATGCATAACTTAAAACATTTTAAATGATGACGCAAAGAAAGTGAAAATCAGCTGTAATCTCAACACCTAGAGGAAGTTTTCCACTGCTAGCATTTTGATGTATTTTCTGTCAATAATGTTTTAAATATCGGAATCATATACTACATACAAGTTTGTATATAGTTCTTTCCACTTACAGTATTTAATATTCTATGACATTACATATTTTCTATATTTAATACCTTCTTATTTGAGGAATTTTAGCATGGTTTCAGGGTTTTGTTTGTTTGCTGTTACAAATAATATATATTAAAGATCTTTCCAGAATATATATTATTTTCAAATTTCTAATGATTATTTTAGGCTAGATTCCTAAGAGAAGTTATAGTTTAAAAGATATGAACACTTTTAATGCTTTTAACAAGTATTGTACAACTGCTTTCCAAAAATACTGCGTCCGTCTACACTCCTGGTAGGAGCACAGGAAGCATGCCCAGCTCACCATGACTTCCCTGGCATTGTCGTGTTACCACTTAACTTGGCTAACATTGTAGTTGAAAACAATTTAATTTTTAATTTGCATTTTTAATTACGAGTCTAAATCATTTTTTTCAACTCTTTATCTTCTTAATGTGTTTTTCTTTGACTTTTGCTTCCTATCAGTTGCCCATTTGAGGGGTAGTAATGCTTTCTTTTTTATTTATGTGAGATTTTATATATATATATTTATATATAAATATATTATATATTTATTATATATTATATATAATATATATAAAATACATATATATATAATATATAAATATATATAAAATACATCAACTATATTCCTATGTATTTTGGAAAATATATGTGTTTCCTTTTTTTTATCATTTCAGATTACAGAATTTTAATTCTTATATAATTAGATTACAGAATTTTAATTCTTATATAATCATCTCAACAGATTTATTCAATAATTTTAATTCTTATTTACATTTGAGGATAAAATAACTATATATATTTTTTTAAGTTTCAAAAAATGCTTTGATCTTTTAAATTTAACTAAAATGTGTTTTGGTATATTCTGGTCTTCTGTTGAAGGCTCAAGGCCTGAGCCCGTGGGAATGCATCAGTCCTCTCCAAGATCCTCTGGGGGCGTGGTTCTGCTATCTAACCTGGGAAATACGGACACAGTCAGCATTCATTTAGGCTGGTGTCTTTGGAGAAAGTAACCCTGGTAACGACTTCCACAGTGTGATTAGAAGTGAATCGTGAATCCCAACATTACCACCTCTCAACAATTATACAGTACCTTTAGCATCTATGGACAGGACCAACCAAACTGAACCATTATACATGCATCTCTTTTCTTTCTACTAGATTACCACAAACAAAAACCAAAAGCCAGGGAAGCAAAATCCTTGAGTTGGTTTCAGAGTGAGGGGTGACTATTTTCCAAGACTTTGAGCTAAGAGCCCCAAACGCAATGGGACCAAGTCTAGGACGGAGGAGCACTGGGCTAGGGGGTCCAGGAGGCTGAGGCGGGCACGGCCCTGCCTGCCCATGAGGATGGCCCGGACTATAGCTTTGCATCTGTATCTTCCTGCTCCTGCCTCCCCTGGCCTCAGAGTTAGCCTCCCTCCCACAGACCAGCGGTGAGTGAGAGCACTTGGAGGGACAAAATATATTTTCTCTGCACGAAGAGACGGGCAGGATGTTCCCAAGCTTCAGACCTGGGCACAGACACAGTCGCTGGTCTCCTGGTACAGCTGACCTGTGACCCTGGCTGTTGCTTGATGTGTTACATCTGTCTTTCAGAACTGGCTTAGGCTCTAAGCTTGTTTTCAAGCACAACTCAAAGCACTGACCTCACAATGAAACCTAAAGCCCAAGGCGATATGGCCTGGACTTTCCTGAGAGATCACTTCTTCTGCCCCTCCCGGAGCAAATCAGGTTTTGGTTTGTTTGCCTGTTTCCCTGAAATGAGCTAGATATGGGATCCAAGGGCCCCAGCCTCTGAAATCACTTCCCTTTTCAGTTTAAGCACATGCTATTCTGTCCATTTGCTGACCTGGGGCAAAGACAGCATTGTGCTCTTGGTTTTCTGGAAAATGGCGTAACTGTCAGGAGCTTCACACTTCTTCCTTTGACTTCTTTCATTCCTGACCTTCCATGCAAACAACTAGAGGCTGTATGATGGATGCATTTTTAGTAAACTTCAAAAAACTTGAATAAAGGTGACAGTGTGTTTATGTTGTGTTCAATATTCTTTTATGTGCTAAACATATATATATATTTAAAAGTAGCTTAACACTCCAAAAGTAATAACATATATAAATATCAAAACATTGCCTAAATAATGAGGCTGTGGGACAGGGCAAAGAAGGGTCAACTGTCCTAGAATCCAGCCCTCCTCTCCCTTCTCGTGCAAACAGATGCTTCTTCTAGCTCAGGAAGCCAGAGAATGAATCCCTTAGTGTTGGGGACAACAGATCCTTTGGTCCCCACCCTGGACAGATTTAGTTTAGTTTGCTCACACGAAGAATTTAAAGTAGGGTGACCATGTGTCCTGGCTTTCCCAATTCTATCTCTGTTTATGCATACTGTCCTTTTTTCATTCTCTGCTGTGACGTGAATGTTTGCGTCTCTCCAAAATTCACATGTTGAAACTCTAATGTTCCGTGAGGTGGTATTAGGAGTGGGCGTTTGGGAGGGCTCCACCCTCATGGATGAGATTCGTGCCCGTGTAAGAGATCCCACAGAGCTTCCAGCCCCGTCCACCTTGTGAGAATACAGCAAGGAGCCTGGAACCAGGAAGAGAGCCCTCAGCTGACCGTGCTGGCCTCCCGATCTCAGGCTTCCAGCCTTGAGAACTCAGAAATAAATTTCCATTGTTCACAAACTACCCACCTGCGGCATTTTGTTGCAGCAGCCCAGATATGACTAAGACCCTCTCAAAAAAGGTCTTGGTTTGGACAATAAATTATGCAGCTACCCCGACTGTGTGTGGAGAGAGAGACAAAATAGATACGTAAACTCTCACTCTTCCCTCTAGATTTGGGGGTAAGGTGAGCCGCATGCCACTCCAGGAGCTGGCAAATGTTTTCTAAAAAGAGTCAAATAGTAAATATTTTAGGCCTGATGGGCCAGACCGTCTCTGATGAACTGTTCACTCGGCTGCTGCAGAAAAGTGGCCACAGACAGCACGTCAACCAATGAGCTTGACCGTGTTCCAACCAAACTTGACTTATGGACACAGACATTTGAATTTCATGAGTTACAAAGTAGTTTCTTTTTCTTTGGACTTTTTTCAACCATTTGAAATGTAGTAGCCATTCCTCACTCAAGGGCTAGATTTGGCCTGCAGGTCACAGCTGACCCTGTGCTAGTCTCCCACCTATGTGAGTCCATCTGCGTGCTGGTGGACAAGCCCCTTGGTCCACTCATGGAGGGGGCTCTGTTAGATCCACTATCTTTGTATACTTTCAGCATCATCGTCAACATTTACATTTACATAACCTGAACACAGGCATGAGATTTGAGATCTTTAGAGGTGATGATACAGTTGTAATTTAACCTAGTTATGAATAACAGGAAGGGAGCAAAGGGAAGACCAATAGTATAGGCATGCCATTTGTGCAACTTTGCCAGGAAGCTGCAAAGCCACTGGTCTGTTCCCCAAAGATCTCTGGGGAAAGGGACTGGACAGGAAGAATAGATGCATGCCCAGTAAAGTCTGGATGGAACAGGGAAGGTACTTGCCTGTCAGTCACACCTAGGAACAGGTCATTGGCCAGAGTAGGCGTGGCCACTGCAAGCGAAGGAAGATTTGAGATACTTCAGCTCCTAAACTAAGAACTTCGCCCTCTTGCTCTCCTGGTGCTCTTGCATGCTCACGCTTGACTCCTGGCCTCTGGGGCTCTCAGGCTCCTGCAGTTGCCGTGGGCCACGTGAAGCCCACACACAATGGACTCATGGACTACAACTAGCCTAATGCTATACCGGACCCAGCTCCACCATGGAACAGAAACTTTGGACACTGGCTTTGCCTCCAGCTCTACTGAACCCCCAGCTGCACATCTTCCAGGATTGGGTTAAGGGAAACGGGACTTTAGAATCCCAGAGATGGAATTCCACACAAATAAAAGTCACTCATCCTCCCCTATGAGTCTCAGAAAATTCTTTTTCTTGAGATATCACAAGGACCCCACCCCCACTAGCCAGGGAGAAAGACCATCCATGCGTTTCTCTGATAACAGTGAAAGAAATCTTATCTCTGCAGTTTTCAGCCCTGGAGCTGCGACAGATGAGGTGCATCCTAAGTAATTTGCTACTGATGATAAACTACAACGAGGTTGTGAGTGATTTATGCCTATTTGTAAATTACAGCCGATCAGATGCTTTCACAGGAAGGCTGTCCTGCCTCACCTGCATTCTAATCTGCTTCCTTAGGGTAAAGAGAAGGGGTCTGCTGTGACACGCATGGCAGGTGAGGTTTCCGTGGAAGACAAGTTGTCACTGACGTCCCAGAGCTGCCTGATAGGAGAAGGTGCAGAACCTCTAATCGAATCCATCCCCATCCTTTTTCGGGTGCGGAAAGGTCCTCACAACAGCCCTGCATGAGGACGGGTGCAGGAACAACGTGGTGATCCTAAATCTGCGCACTGGGCAGAGACCGAGCCACTTAATCAAGCAGTAGAGCTGGGACTCCAAGGGGGAGCTCTGGACTCCTGGAATTTGTCGGTTTTGCTACACCAGACAACTTAGTGTCACAGGTGTCAGAGAACCCTCCAAAACTCACAGCCTGCTGTCTTCAGGCTGTGACTATGACAACAACACCCCAAAGCATTGGGTAACTCTACCGTTACTGTACAGAGCTGGGGCTGGGAGATGAGCACTGAAAGCTGTACTATCCCCATTTCCTGGATGAGGAAGCTACTTTCAGAACATGACCTAGATCATAGGATCCAATCAATATTCAGAGAACCAGCACACAGTATTTCTATAAAGACAGAATCGGTGGCCAGGGGGTGGTTATCTCTGTGTCAGGTAAAAGCTCTCTGGTAGACCATAAGCAGCAAAGTGCCCTGTAGCATGCTTGTCAAATTACCAGTCTGGAAGGACTCTGGAGGTCATTGAGTCAAGCTCTCTGGGTGCTGGGGAATAAGGCATTATTGAGCACATTAGGGAAGTGTCACCCCTGGAATACCATCCAGCCACAGTCTTACCTAGCTTGTCTGATTTGTCGTTGAAAGGACTGCTTCCCCAGCCAACACACACCTGTGTCTATAGGGCAATGACACCTGCTGTGCATAATTATGACTAGAAGCAGTCTGACAAGAGCGTGGGCATGCTTAATCATGAAACCATGTATGATAAACATGATGTTGCTGATAGTCTTATCATATTTTCACCCCTTGAAAATTGGTCACTAATTTGTATAGTATTAATTGGTCTATATCGGTATACCCCCAAATCGTGCATGCTTTCAGGGTCTGTTTTCAACTGGTCATTTTTCAAGGCTGCATCTTTTGCGTCCAAACTCACGTTCATGCTGGGTAACACCCATATTAAAACAAACCCAGTGCCGTCCACATCAGCGCCCTTTACTAGGTCCCTGGAGGTCCTCCTTCTGACAAGCTACATTCTTCTCTCCTTCCTCTTAGTCGCTAGAAAGAAGCTAAAGATTGAAAGTGCCTCTTACATTTGGGCTCTCAGGGAACATTGGGTTCCAAAGCATCTAGCCAGCCACGGCCGGCATGGTAAACAGAGGGAAGCGGAGACAGCACAGGGCTGGAGCCGGCCAGCGGGGATGGCCGCCTCCTCACTTACACTGCAAGGCCCTGAAACATTAATGCTGATGGCTGGAGAGACAGGAGGGTGTAAACACCAGAGGAGCACAGGTGAGCTGCACTCTGCCGGAATGGGAAGAGATGGAAATAAACACAGAGCTCCAAAGCAACCCCTTAGAAACCGTGTTTTGTTACTAGAGGTTAGAGAGAAAAGGGAGATAAGGAAGGAAGGGGAGAGAGAGAGAGACAGAGAAAAAGAGAAATAATGGAAGAAGAGGAAGGAGGGAGCCTGGTAGGAGAAACAAGAAAAACAATCTTTTTTCCCAGAAAAATCAATTCGCAGCACCTTAGTTATGTATATTCCCTCTCATTTCACTGTGATCATAGCTAAAATAAACCTTTTGGCTGGCTGCTAGCATTTTTCAGGACCTGAGTGTATTCTGGATTTTACCCCTTCCGCTGTTCTCTTATGGGTTGGCCTTTATCCTTTTTGGCTTAAGATCCCTTTGGTCAAGCTCTAGCTCAGGTAAAGTCAAGACTACCAACATTTAAGGCTGAGGAACTGTCACCGGAGAACCAGCCTCAGGGACGGGCTCCGGGGAGTGGAATAAGGGTAGGAAAGAGGCCCAAACCCCCTGAGCCACCAAGACCTGATGGCTCCTTGAGGGGCCAGAGGGCTCCCAAAGCACCTTTTGCTCCCCTAGGTGTCCTCCTCACCCTCCTGACCCCCTCCTTTGCCCCTGTAGTCCCACAGGCCACCCCACCCTGCTGCAGCCACGCCACCCTCTCTGTGCTGCTCCTGCACTAGGCTGTGGAGCACTGTGCGTCCTGGGGTTCAGCTCCCTCTTCTCTCAGGTCGGGCCTGAGCCAGCCCTGCCAGCCCTCTCTGCTGCTTATCCTTCCCTGGCTGAAACAGGCACCTAGAGTGGGAAGGGGTCCAGGGCCACCTCCCCAACATGGAGCTGGCAGCAGGAAGAAGTGTGAGTGTGTTCAGTCCCTCCCTGCACCTACGACGGGCTAGCTGGAAGCCACCAAGTCACCTTCTCCTCACTCCCTGGCTAGTGGTAGTGCCGGGCGGCCAGACAAACCGCCTAACTTACGGAGCAGGAGAAGTGACCCCTCCGCCTCATCCCCTGCCGTGGGTTGAACAGTGTCCCTCAGAGAGATATGCTTTAGCCCCAAGCTCCAGTGCTCGTGGAGGGGACCTCATGGGACATCGGGTCTTTGCAGATGCAGTTAGGTTTAGATGGACCCTGAAAGCGATGACTGGCGTCTTTATGAGACACAAGAGAGGGACATTTGGAGCACAGGGAAGGAAGACGAGAAGACGGAGGCAGAGGCTGTACTGACATAAACTAAGAAACACCAGGGGCCACCAGAAGCCACAAGAGACAGAGAAGCATTCTCTCCTGGAGCCGTCAGAGGAACGGCCCTTTCGGCCGTTTGGTTTCTGATGTTTGGCCTGCAGACCCGCGGAGAATATATTTCTGCCGCCCAGCGGGTGGCACCGTGCTGTGGCCGCCCTGGGAAACAGAGCCCGGGTAGGCAAGCTGTACCAACAATGGAATACATCCTGCGGACACACAGAGGACAGCAGGGGCGCAGATGGCCCTCACAGGCTGAGACGCGTCAGTCCACAGGCGACGTCACCCCGAACCTGGCCGGTGTGTGCAGTGGGAGCTGTGGGGACCTTCGGTCTGCGAAGGGCGGTCAGGCATTTAGTGCGAGCCCATGAGGGCATCGGGGGTCAGGAAAGGCCCAGAAAGGGAAATGGTTGGGGTGATCTCAAATATCTGCAGATGCTAACCTCAGTGACTGTGGATGAGACAGAAATTGCCCCCTACGCCTCAGGTCACACTTTTCACATTCCAGTTCCCCTGGGGCAGAGAGATGGGGACAGGCTGGAGCGTCCTATCCCGGGACAGAGTCTCTCCGGGGACCGGCAGAGCTGGCCTTGTTTCATCCAGTCACTGCCTAACCCGGCCTCAGCGGCTGCTCCCCGCCTGCTCAGCCTCCGCCTCCCGTCCACGGCCGGCTTCCGTGGAAAGCACACTGGTACCTCCGGGAGGCTCCTCAGTCTTACCTTCACCTTAGAGGGAACTCTAGCACGAGCACTACACAAAGTCTGCTTTGGAAGAAAATTAGGCAGTCAGCCAAGACACTCTTTGCTTCAAAGAAAACCAGAAACATGGTGAGAGAGAGGTGTTGCTCTGGAGAGATGAGAACTGAGTGGTCCGTGCACAAACCCACGTGGTCAGAAAGGGCAGCTGCACACTTCTCGTTGCATCTCCTCTCAAACGCTATGAGACACGCAAGCCACGACACCGCAGAGTAAGGGAGATGTGACGGGGGCCGAGCGGGAGCTGACTGTTAACTTTTCAAGACTTTTGAAAAAAGATTAATACAGCTATTATTAAAGTCAAAGTATATAGATTTACAATTCAGTGCTTTTCACTGGGGGTGATTTTGCACCCCAGGACACATTTGGCAATGTCCAGACAAGTCTTTTGCTTGTTACAACTGGAGTGTTACTGGTCTCTTGTGGGCAGAGGCCAGGGATGCTGCCAAAGATGCTACAGTCACAGGGTAGCCCCCCAGAACAAAGAATTATTAAGTCCCCAGATGTCAACAGTACCAAGGTTGAGAAATCCTGAGTTAAATAAATTAAATTAAAAACAAAGGTGACCAAAACATCAAAATTTACCACTTCCTAATTATTTACTAGCATCTGTGTTTTTGTTTTTTTTTAGGTTATTTGTATCAGGAAATACTATATAATGGTGTGAAGTTGGCTTCTCTTTCAAACTCCTCATTCGGTAAAAGCATGTCAATAGTTTAAAATTAGCCATGGTGGGAGGATTTACACCACGGAAATAGGCCACCTCTACAAATTGGAGAGCCAGTTGTTAAATGTTCACCAGCTCAACACGGGAGGCATGGATATACAGGTTATCTGAAAAGGGGGGATTTTCTCTTTCTTTTTTGCTTCTCTTAAAAAACAGAAAGTCCACAGTGGACTGGAAACCTCTATTTTTCTAAACAAACACAGGGAGGGAGCCAAAGGAAACCGAGAAAATGAAGTCTCTGACAAAGACACAAGAGGAGGAACTGAAGGAATAGGGTGTTCCCAAGAAAGAATTTAAAATGGAACAGAAGTCATGCATCTGAATCTGTCTTTTACACTGTCGAACATCTGGATGAAAAGTGAACGATCAACCCTTCACCTACATGACTTTTCACTGTGATGCCAGGTAGATGAACATCTGAATGCACAGATTACATGAAGCTTCATATCTCAACATTAGGAAATACTAAGGTGATTTGTCTTCTTTTTTCTTGCTGCTCAGATATTTGAAGCAATTTCACTTTCGCTCAAGTAGAAGTTGGTTTCAAAGTGATGCAAGTTGGAAGTAGGACGCCAGACGGTGGCTGCCTTATCCTGATTTACTTACGTATCTTGTGAAGAGTTTGAGATCTCTGCCCTGCGGCACCAGACGCAGAGTCTCTCTCAATAAGAAAGCACGGGGGAGGAGAGGGAAAGGAAGAGAGAGAAACAAAACATTTTCAAGTGAAAAAAGAATGTTATACATTTTAAAACTGAATGCATGCATGAAACGAGTGTGAGATGGAGTGGGGGTTAGGGAGTAAAATGAAGGACAGGGAAAAGGCTCTCTGAAGCAGAGAGAAGATCCCTGAACACTGACAGGAGGGAACTGAGGTCTGACATCAGACGTCTTGCAGTCCAGGAGCAGCGAGCTGGCTGGACAGCGAGAAAGGGGGGCTTGGACTGTGTTCAGGAGGCGTGAGTAAAAGGGAATGTTCATTCAGACCCCGCGAGCCCAGACACCTGAGCCCAGTCCTTATTGTCCACAACTGGGCTTCCCCGTGGTCAGTCTGCCACGAATGGCCGAGTCAGCCTCAGCTTGAGGGGCCACATGAAACATGAGTACCCTAGAAAACAGACTGGAAAGAATGTTCCAAAATAGTAACGCAGGGATCACTACTAGCTAGGGTTATGGGGAGTTTCTATTTTCTTCCTTCTTTAGTCCTGTATTTTCAAAATGTCCTTTCACAAACAGGAGATATTTATAACCAGAAAAAATGTTGTTTCTAAGAAGAGAAACTGGACATCAGCAAACATTTGTGAGTGGTCTGCATCGTTCCAGGTTGTGGTACAGTACTAAATGATTGGCCCAAGACACGGCCCCCACCTGTCCTTAGGCAGCTTGGGTTTGCTTTCCTAATAGTATCGACACCCTACCGTACTCCTGATATTTGGCAAGGACTCAGATGACATCATTCTGATTTTTCATACCTCAAAAGTAGAGCAATTTAGACCAGTGAATCTCACACTTCTTTGCTCAACTCCTCCATTTCAATTCTAGTTTCACATTCTTTGGTAAATAGAATGAAAATATATCTGAATAATCACTTTAAGAATTTCAATACTTGTTAGCTGTTATTTTTGAAGTTTGATTTTAATATACTCTCTTAAACTATTCAGGTTCTGAATATGACAATGCCTATATTTTTGTTTTAGATTAATAAAACATGATTTGAATTCATTCATTTAACAGACATATATTGAGTGTTTACTATATTCCAGGCACCGTTCTAGGTTTTGTGGACACAATAATGAAAAAAACCAAAACAGGTAATGTTTCTGCCTCACATAAGCAGTATGTCAGGTACATATATTTCTAGCAAAATTGACTAAATTAGAATTATGGATTCCACTAAGACCTGAAGGACCAAATCCTTTAAGAATATACTTCATTCCATAGTTGTGAATCTGAGGTCAAAAGCATTCATGACTTCTCTAGTTAATGGAAGTGTTGAGAACAGAACCCATGTATTTCTAGTCCAGTGCTTCTACCATATCCCAAAGATGATAAATATTAATAAAAACTAGACCTCATTTCAACAGTGTCTCATCTGTTGATAATCATCAATGCTTTCCTAGCTAGATTCAATGACCATTGTCAATATTCATCCTACTGATCTCTCTGTAATACTTGGCACTGGAATTATCTCTTGGGTGATATGCTGGAGAGAACATGA
Source organism: Tadarida brasiliensis (assembly GCA_030848825.1). NCBI lineage: Eukaryota > Metazoa > Chordata > Mammalia > Chiroptera > Molossidae > Tadarida > Tadarida brasiliensis. The sequence continues at coordinate 60,528,827 of CM061270.1, read as the reverse complement.
GCTTTGGGTTTGAATTTCAGCTACATGTATACCAATAACCTCTCTTACTTCAAATCGCACAGTACTTTGATTTTCCTCTAACCTCTGATTCCCCTCAGTTAGACCCGTTTCACCCTACCCTTTTTTTTTTTCATCCTCACTCAAGGACATTTTTGCATTTATCTTCAGATAGAGTGGGAGGGAGAAAGGGAAGAAGAAAGAGAGAAACATCGATGTGAGAGAGATACATCGACTGGTTGCCACCCACACAACCCCAACTGGGGCCGGGGACGAACCACAACCCAGGTACGTGCCCCTAGCGGGAACCGAACCCGGGACACTCTGGTCCACGGGCCGACGCTCTAACCGCTGAGCCAAACCGGCCAGGGCTACCCTACCCTTTTGATAGACTTTTTCTTACCCCAAACCCAGCTAGAGTTTCTGTTCTGGGCCCTACGCACTTCTCCCTGTATTCCAATGGATGGCTTCGATCTTCCCATCTCTGGAAACCACTCCCAGGCCCGCAGCTCCCGTCTCCGTGTCCTGTGCTCCCATGTCTTGTATTGTAGTCGTAGGTATCTTGAATGCTTTGCTGTTACCCTCACTCAGCGTGTCCAAAACAACTCGCTATCCCTTCCCCAAACCAGTTTTCCTTATCTAAAACCATTCCAGGTAGAGGGAGCAGTACGCCTAAAGACTGGAGGCAAGAGGAAATATAGACCTCTAAAGAAGGGATGGAAATTCAGAATGGCTGGGAGATGGCGGGGGGGGGGGGGGGGAGGGCTGGAGAGGTGATCAGGGCCAGGTTCTGGGGGCATGTAGCCATGTTAAGGATTTATGACTTGATCATGGAACTCAGCAGGGAACTTGAACAGTAAGGGACTGGCTGTGGACAAAAGAGTCTTTGAGAAAATAGACTCTAGAAGAGTGTTGACATGGTGGCAAAGACTGGCCATTTGAGAATTCCCCAGGCACACAGGGGCAGGCCCTCACTCCTAATAGGGAGCATTGAAAGCATGTGGGAATCCTCCCAGGAATACTTTTGGAGTGCATACTGACTACTGCATCTCGAATGAGGTCAGACCTCATAAAATGGTCCATGAGGTCTTTCATCATTACCCTGTAGTGGGGTCAAAAGGCCCCCTGCCCGGTACTGAATTCCTCCCAAGAGGGAACGTTTCAGTCTAGGCCACTGGATCTTTAATTTGTCTAACTATGGGCCAGTCAGATGCTATATCTCTTAGCATCCCCCGACTTCGAAATGGATAGGAAAATACCACTCACTCCAAGACTGGGAATAGGACAGGTCAATGAAATCCTTTAAGGCACGGAAAAGTGCCCGGGAAACACGAGGCTATTATTAAAAGTTAGGTGAAGAAAATTGGAAGGAAAAGGACAGTCTTTTGGAAATCCAATCCCCTGACTCGTGGCGACAGAGCAGTGGACAGCAAGCCTGGTCAGCCTCACCAATCAGACTCCACTTAAGTAGCTGCTGTCAACAGGGTGGTGAGGGCGAGGAGATTTAGTGCTCATTCCCAGCGCGATCATATCTGCCGTGCTTCCGAGCATGTGAAAGATAATAAATCCAATAAGAATATGAACCAACGCCGCGGATTCGGTGCCGAGTCGTTCCATTTGCCGGGGAGTAGTCAGAAATTCTCAACAAAGGCAGGTGCCCTTTTCTTCAAATTACATAACCAATCAAATAACAATAAATTTATTAAATCCTAACATGAGAGTGACTCATACAGATTTTGCATTAGGGGGGGAAAATCTGACAGCTGAGAGGTCTCAACTGATGCTAATGGTCTAACGAGCAGTTCTGTCCATTAAGGGAAGATGCAGCCGCCTGACTCACGAGGAGCCTTAGCAGTGTTTTTAATACAAGTTTTAACATGTACGGCTGCTCGGCGGGAGTCATGCTGAATGAGAACCTTGAAGGCTCTCTCTTCTCTTTAGCAGGTGAGGGGATGCAGAAGGCCCCGGGGGAAGGGGACAGCAGGGCAGGCGGGGGGCGCAGGGCTGAGGACGGGTGGACCGGGAGAGGCTGAGCACCATCTGCACGGGGAGAGTGGCGATGCCAAAGCCAGTGCCCATGGGGGGAGGCTGGGCCGAAGGTTACCGCCTCTTCTGTCTCCTCACTTTACGGAGGAGAAAACTGCAGCTCAGAGGGCACGTCTAAAAACTCCGGTACTCATCATTATTGTGATAGCTTTGTAAGGTGTCAGATGGGTACTAGACTTACCGGGGTGATCACTTCATCAGGTACATGTCTAACCATTGTGTTGTACTAATATGACAGCATATGTCAACTGTAATTGCAAAATACATGGAAAAAAATAAAAAGGGAACACATTTTTGTTTTTATTTTTACACATGGACAAGAATATCAGGACCCAGTGTAGAATACTAGAAGGAAGGAGTGCCGATAGACTTAGAGAGCAGAGGGCATCTGCTCTGGATCATATATATACATGATCACACACACACACACACACACACACACCCCTTGAAAAAAGACTGGAAGGAAATGTTCCATAATATTAATAGCGATGAATAGCCTCTGGTTAATGGGATTGTGAATGATTTTTTAAATTTCCTTATTTTACACACTTTGTATATTTTATGAATATTCTATAATGGGTACAAATTGCTTTTATAGCAGAACATAAACATATAATTTCTATTATACAAATAAATACTATGTTTTAAATTATAAGGTGCCTTAAGCCATGCCTTCTGTTCCTTATTACAAAATATATAGACACCTTAAACTACATATAAAATGACACTGAAAAATCGCAGACAAAAACATCCGTATTTTAAAATAACGATGTCCAGACATTAAGCTGTATGGTGTGGAACACTATAAAAAGAGATAGCTGTGTCATCAGTAGATAAGTTACCCTCAGAGGTAGCTTGAGAAACAGTGGCTGGCTTTAAAATGACTACAAAGAGAACCTGACAATAAAATTCACTTAAATATCTGACTCTGCAAAAAAAATATTACATTCTGTCCTAGAGGAGTGCTATGTAATTGAAAAGCCTACGGTGTAACAAGAACATCCTTAGTATGGGGACAATCCCAGATGAGCTAAAATAAAAATGTGAGCTCTTAAGTACTTTTTAATGTTTCCAAGTCAATGAGGGACTGACAGCCAGGAATAGGACGGTGGCTCCCTCACTTGATACATTTTTAAGCTTAAAAATCCCTGAGCGGGGGATGAGGAGCTGTCATTAAGGAAATGGAGGCTGGAATCATGACGTGCCAAGGGGGCTTTTACATTAAGCGGTTCGATGAGTCTGCTCTTGGGGCACGAGAAGGTGAGCAGGGCTTTGTCTGCATGGTCTGCGGGAAGATGCAGGTTCTCAGGGATCTGCCTGGAGAAGAAGAGTCGATTTGAACGTGCATTTTCTGTTCAAGATGGCAAATTGAACATAAGCTGACACCTCGTTTTCCACATCAAACAAAGGAAAAGATTTAAAAAAGACATTTGAGTGTATGAGTTAACAAACATCCATACTCAAAAACAAGAAAGAGACTTCTCATTAGACGAAAACAGGGATTCTGTAAACCCCAAAAAGGAAGAGAAAAAAGGAAACCTATCATGAACAATAGGGTCAACACCATTTGCCTACATCAAGGTCAAGACCACCCTCAGGAGGCTGGGGGCTGGGTCATGACACTCATCATATTGTAGAACCAAGTCTGTGTCGTCCCCCACCCCTGCCATCTCCCCAAGCTTGGGTGGGGGTGATGTCAAGCTGCCCACCTGCAGCTAGGTTAGGAAAGCCCCACTCACCCGAGACCAGGACCCAGAGTTACACGGTACCAGTGAGGACAGGGCTCAGAACCACACTACCCATCCAAGAGGCGTCAAACCAAAGAGGTGGAGGAGGCAACTGCATCCACGGAGGAGAACAGAAGACATGGAACCAGGAGAGGTGGTTCCAGAAAAGAAAATACATGGAAGTTTTGGAAACGAAGGCTTTAAAAGTAGAAGAAGAAATTACATCATTGTTGCTGTGGGAAACAAAACGCTGAGACTGAGGACATCGCTCCTGGCACTAGAGGAGAAGCAAAAGGAAAGACTGGGGTGAGAGCCGCAGATGAGCTGGTGAGCTGTCCAGACTGAGACCGTGGAGCGCCCACGTGAAGGCCCTGGTCTGAGCAGTGCTGGTTGCACAGTGGGGCCCCTGGGAGCTCTGAGGAATCAAGGGGGGCTGAATTGGTGGGAGCTGAATGATAGGATGAGATGACTCAAAGGGAGGGGCTGAGAATACTTTAAGAGCTGGGGTAGTAAATATACAAAATATAAATCAGTAGGTATGGTGGTGGGTGGGAGGTAGGAAGGACCCAGGTCATATATTTGAAAATAGGCAGCTTAGCTTGGGGAACCAAGAAAGGGCTAAGTGTTTCTACTGAAGCATAATGGCGAATTCCTTAACAGGCAAGCCCAGAGGGACATCCATCTGGGTGGAAAGAGAGAGGGCTGCTTGGGTCACTGACTATATCTGGTTCAAGCTTTCAGAATTGAGCTTGTAACCTATTTTATAATTCCTCAGATATCACTTATTTCTGAAGCTCAAATTCACTGTAAAATAGTTCAAAATAACCAGAATTGCATTTGCACACAGTTGAGCCTACGTGCAGAGGAATTGGCTCTGTCTGATGCCCCTTCTATAAGCAGTTTCAAATTAGCCAATTCAGAGCTTGGCAAACGGCCTCTGTGAGCAACACAGAAAATATCAGGTGGGGAGGACCGAGGGGAGCCTGGTGTGGCAGCAAGCCCCCAGCCTGGTTCTCAGCACCTGACAGATATTAACTTCATACTTAATCAAGGCCTTGGTCACCCGTGATAGCTCCATCCCTACGTAATGACTTGACCCCAGTGCCTCAGTTTCTCCATGTGTCACTGGGAATCATCATGCCTCGTCTGCTTACCTACTAGGGTGAGCTTGAGTACCCACTGCAAGGATGAAAAGACTGTGTTAACTGTGGTGTGAACCCAGAGCAGAGGCTGAGGCTGGGGATCTCCAGGGGAAGGAGCTGCACCTCAGGGCCTGGATTCTAGAGACTTCATCTCCGTGGCAGCGTCAAGAGCGCCGACGAGTTTTTCTCACAATGACGGGTGTGTGGAGAGGACAGACAGAAGTATGGCACTCACTTAGCTCCTCTGAGTGTTCTGTAGCGTGAAGAGAGCTGTGGGAAGAGATCCTCTAAAGAGAAACAAACAAAAAGGCCAGAGGAGTGATTCTGGGCTCAGGTGACTGAGAATATGGCGTGGGCAGATTTCACAAAACGGTCCAGAAGCTTGTTCTGGCATTTCTGTCTGGGTGTCCCTCACCAGACTCAGAGGTGAAGCTTATGGGCCCATCAGGGCCGAGGGGGAGGTAGAAGCTCTGAGGGAAGCCTGTTCCAGGTGTACAAACAGGAAGCTGGACAGAGCGGGGGGGAGGCCCTAAGGCTGCCTCCCCAGGCACCTGATGGTGGGGAGGGGACAGGAACAAGGCTGCCTCCCAAGGCACCTGATGGTGGGAGGGGACAGGAACAAGGCTGCCTCCCAAGGCACCTGATGGTGGGAGGGGACAGGAACTCAGCCTGGCTCCGCACTCTCTGGGGTATAAGCTCCTCACCGCAGAATGCTGATTTACTGGGAAGGTAAAGGCCTACCACCTAGGTGTGTCACTAATTGCCTGTGGTGCCACGGATGTCATATAAAGCCGAACAACCTCGATATGAATCGAATTTCTTTTCCCTGATATTCTGCCAGCCGGATGGGGTTTATCACTTTTGTGATTTTCCCAGAATCTCACTGCAGAGAGCTTGGACGGGCACTCCCACAATACATTTGCCCAGAGAGTCCCCAGACCTGGGTCCCCTCCTAGCTTGGGATCCAACGTGGACAACCTTGGAGAAGAAACTCTTATCACAGACTCAAGGCGGGCAGGCCTGGGGAGGCCCCAGCAGTCATCGAGTCCAGTGACTTTTCATGGAACTCTATTTTTGAAAGAACTCCTTAACATATAAAACGGATACTAATGGGGCTGCCCTGAAGAACCTGGAGTAATTCCTAGCTCTCCTGCCTGAAGACTCCTGATGTATCAAAGCCCTTCACTTTTCAGTTTGGGAAAGGTTGAGTGATGTGCCCAGAACTACAAGGCAGGGTGCGGCAGAAACGAATCCAGACCTCAGGGCGCCTGACTCCCAGGGGCAGAGTTCAGAATGTCACTGTCCCTCACGTGCCTCCCGGAGGAGGAATAACAGCCATCAAGATCAGGGTCAAGAGGCCTGAACCTCTGTGAAAATGCACGATGACCATAAGGAAGGCACAGGGAACGTCTTTCCTGCGTCACGTGGAGATGGGGCCACTCCTTCACACTGGGGCACCACATTCTCTCTGAAGACTTCTGCAGCGTTTCCTTACCTGACAGGACCGCAAAGCATAACCACCACCGCTCCGTGGGAGAGTTTGAGCTAGGGCTCCCCTCTGCCTGGAACGCCCCTTCATCGCCACCTCCTTCCTGGCGAAACATCGCTCATCCTTAGGGCTCTGCTCATTTCACTTGCTGATTCCCAGTGTAAATACTTCCCTGTTATAGTTCCTAATCACACCTTTGAGTTTCCTTCCCATGCAATTAGTAACGACATAAAAATGATCTGAATTATTCGTTTAATCTCTCCCATCAACAGTTGGTGCCCTGAGGGTGGGACTACGTGCGTCCTGGTCACCGCGGTGAACCTAAGGTCAACCCCGGGGGCTGGCAAAGCACAGCCTGCGGGACACATCTGTCCTCCATCTGTTTTTGTGTGACCCAACAGCTAAGAAGAGCTTTTGCATTGTTAGATGGTTGGGAAAGTCAAAAGAAGAAGAAGAATTCATGACATTGAAAAGTACACGAAATTCAAACTTCATCAAATACGAGCTGGAGCCCCGCCATGCCCCTTCAGTTGCATATCCACTGTGGTTGTTTTCACATTCGGCGGCGGAGCTGAGTGGTTACAACAGAGAGGAGAAGGAGAGAAGGGCTCTGTTAAAATCCAGACATGTGTCAGGGATTAAACTCAGACCTTTCAAACTCCTGCAGGGTTTCCATTTATTGAATTCCTCCAAAGTGGCAACAGAACAACAAAAACCATGGCCCAGGAGCTAACCTGGCCCCTCTCAGCAGGTTTCCTAGATATCCATGATAGGTAAATATCCCAAGGACCAGGATAAAAGGTGCTTTGTTAAAAGCCACTTTGAACACCTCCCTGAGAAAAGACACTTAAAGGGATAAAAGGTTTTCTGGTGAAAAGGGGCCTGATGTGTTCTGAAGCTGAGGTTGGTGTCCATTCCATTACAAAACGCAGTTACCCCAGGAGTTTCACGTTCTGGCGCCACATTGTGCTGCTTTCAGACCTTGTTTTTCTTCCTGCTGACATCGCTGACGTGGGAGCAAAGCCACAGTCCTGTGCAGACAAACGTCCCTGGACTGGAGTGCCTTGCTTCAGCTCACCCTGCTCAAACCAGAACTATATTAAGGTGGTGACACCGATGTTAAGTCTCTTGAATGTTGGTGAATCCTCCCATCAATCATTGCTGTTGTGATATTCTGGCATAGTTCACATATTTCACTCCAACTAATAAATACAGGTGATGTTTAATGACAACAGGAGCCAGGGCAGTTGATGGAGGAGCTATGGGGAAGTCATAATCTAAAGCCCAGGGGGAATGGTTTTTGAGCCAATACCTTGATCTCATAAACTCTCAGGACTGGAAGGGGTCTTCAAAGGTTTTCTAGTCATTATAGACTGAATATTTGTCTCCTCCTAAATTCATATATTGAAGCCCTGACCCCCAACGTGACAGTATTAGGAGATAGGGCCTTTGCGAGGTAACAGGTTTAGATGAGGTCTTGAGGGTTGGGCTTCTATGAAGGGTTTAGTGTCCTTACATAAGAAGAAGAGGAAGAGAGACCAGAGCTCTCTTGCTCTTTCCACCATTTGAGGACACAGCTGGAGAAAAGGTAACTAATTGCAAGTCAGAAAGAAAGTGCTCACGCAAGCCTACTCTGCAAGCACCTTGATGTGACACTTCTCAGCCTCCAGACTATGAGAAATAAAATATATTGTGTGGTCTTTTATGATAGCATACCAAGCTAAGACACCAGCCAATCTGCATGCCTGGATTTGAGTGTCCTCTCCAAAGCCTCTGTTTGAATGACCCTGTGAGGATGCCTCCTCACCCCTGACAAAATCAAGATGAATCTTGATCATCAGCTGAAATTTGCTCCCTGTGAATCCAACCTGATTTTCCTTTCATGAAACAGCCCCATGACCATTCTACCTGTCCCCACCTCCCACTCCCATTGCTACCTCCCTAGAACCTTACCAGCCTTCCTTTTCCAGATGCAACAAGCTAATAGTTTCTAAATCTTCTATATATAACATGGTTCCAAGTCTCATTTTTTCACTAAAGCTTTCCACAGAGACAATAAGCAGCCAATGGGGTAGATGCTCACTCCATTTCCCTTCCACGTCTCCCTCCCAGGAAGGAGGAAATGCGGAGATGCAAGTAAGTAAAAGGCCTATCTACTGGATGAGCCGCTATCTGGATCATTAAGAACTGCTTTCAGTTTAAACCCAACAGTTGTCTTGTGGACATGGCATAAAGAGTAGATGCCCCTGGTCAATCACAGAGAAAGGGGGCAGGGCCCCAGAAAGAAAATGGGAATCTAGGTGGGCCATTTTAGGTCTTGGGTCTCCATGCTAAACTTCAAAGAATTTGTGTATTTGAGAATGCTCTTAAGTGGAAGGTAAGGAAAGAATAGCCTCTGCCACATAGAGGTAGCTAGGAACTGGGCAGCCCTGTGGGCAGTTAGGCTGTGAAGAATGAGTTCGTCTCTTGAGGCAGATGATCTGATTCAATGGTTGGCAAACTTACACAGCTTTCTAGTCAAATCTAGCTGTTGATTATTTGTAAATAAAGTTTTTTTGAAAGAAAGCTACACCGATCCGTTTACCTATTGTTTATGGTCACTTTTGTTCTACAACAGCAGGGTTGAGTAGTTGTGATACATTATAGCCCCAAAACCCTAAAATATTTGATATATAGCCCTTTACAGAAAAGATCTGCCAACCCCTGATCTAATTCACTATTTCCTATATTGTATGCCTTGCAACACTAGTCCTGTGTGATACTCCCCCAAATATATTTGGGGAAATTATTCACACCAGATGCCCCTCTTGGAAAATTCTTCACACCAGATGCTCACTAGCCTTTATAAAGGCTCCAAGAAGTCTTTCAGTACACGTCTGTTTAACTTTGTTTAACTCAGCATTCCACAGACTCACTTGACCCTATCAACATTCCATGGAGCATAAGGCGTACACTCGGTGAAACACCAATCTTGTTGCTTATTACTGTTCTTTGAATTGATTTTCTTTCTATTTTTTTCCTCTAAGCCTGTGGATGAGCCTTGCTTAGAATTTCCAGTTTAGTGACAGTTATGATGATGAAATCTGAAGGGAGGACTGCGGTGTTCCCCTTGGGCCAAGGCAGTACAAGGGCATAATGCCTCTCTCCCAGAGAAGGTGGCAACATCAAAAATTGGGCAGAACCCTCAGTGGGCCAGAGGATTCCCCCTCCAATGTTATCATATTTTCTGTCTTTATTGGATAATATCTATGAGCAAAGAACATACTACCTTTCATACCCAAAACAAGACAAAACAAAACTCTTTCTTGAACACCATCCCCATACAGCTCCCACCCATTTCCTTGCTGGCATTTATAACAGAATTCCTCTAAAGCGTTGTCTATACTCATTTGCCCCGATCCCCTTTCCTATTCTCTCTAGCATGCACTCTAGTCAGGCTTTATTCCCCACCACTCCCCTGAAATGGTTCTTGTCAAGGTCACCAAGATCTCAGCATGGCTAAACCCAATGGTCAAAGCTCAGTCATCATACTCAAAATTTCTGCAGCATTCTACACAGAAAACGATCCTCCCTCCCTCAAATTCTTCCTTCTCTTGATTTCTGGGATTCCACTCTCCTCTGTCTCTCCTCCTAACTCACCAGCCCCTCCTCAGCTATTCAGTGGGTTGCCCTCATCTTCCTGACCTCTAAGTGTTGAAGTGTTTCAAGAGCACTTCATGGAATGCTTTTAACGACCTACACTTTCTCTAGATGATCTCATCCTGTCTCATGTCTTTAACTACCAATGAATCCCACATTTCTATCTCCATTCTCAATTTGGAATGCTCTTTCCCCAGAAATTTGCTCGGTTCACTTCTTTCACATTTCTGCTAAAATAGCACATTATCAGTATGGTCCTCCCTGATCACTCTCTATAATTATGTGTATAAATAACATAAATAAGAACCTTCAACCCATCACCCCTGCTGACCACTGTTCCCTTACCATGCCTTTTTTTTTTTTTACCTTCTTAGCACTTAATTACTATCTGATACCCTCTATATCTGCTTAGTTACTTGTCAGTTGTTTGTCTCCTCTCATTAGAACATAAGTTTTTGAAGGCAGGGACTTTTTTGTACTAATCCCAGGGCCTGAAACTGTAAAATACACATAGTTGGCCCTAAACAAGTCTTTTAGGGTGATAAACAGAGATATGAGGTATCCACCTTCCGGTTGTAGAGTTCAACGTGATTTCATAGCTGGGCAAGCTAAGTTTAGGTCTTTTTGCCCCAAATCACATGGCTTGTTAGGGACTGATATTAGAAACCTGGTCATTTATTGAGTCTCTACTAAGTGCCAGGCACTGTGATGGACAGTGGGGCACAGGTTCCATTTCTACTCTTAGGAGTGAAGACCTACTTTGAACAGCCAGGCATTTCACCCCCTGACTACTAGGCTAGGTTCTTTCAATGATCCCCTATTACCACCATCATAATGACCCATTGCGGCCAAGAAGATGTTGTCTTTAAACAGCTATTACTCCTTTGTGTGGCATAAATCTTACAGGATTCTGCAGCAGGAAATGAATTTAAACCTGACATTCAAGGCAACTGTTAACAAGTGATAAATATCTTGTGTGACTTGGGAGGTGTCCCAGTATCTAGTGGCTGGTCTCTCATGTCTGCCATTCCAGTTTTTAATGTCCAGAACTTAGCTAAGTGAACAGATTCACTTTTGTTCACCCTCACTGGTGTCTAGTCCAAAGCACTGCAAGTCTGCCTTTCCATTTTAAGAAAATTCTGTTACACAGTTGCAAGCAGGGAGGAGAAGGAATTCTCTGACATCTTCACCCCATCCTGGTGACCCACAGAAGAACAATGTTAAGAACCATTGTTTCAGAGGTCTTCCCTCAGCCATCCACACGTCCAAAGTGAGTAACATCTTAGAACCAGTTTTGGATGGGATCTTGAATGTCATAATTGTCCCACTATTTTGCACCAATGCAGTGACCCTCGAAACATTTGTGACATGTGGGTCATCTTCACTTGAGCACTTTAGAAACAAAATACATTCGCTCTCCTACAACTTTCCTTAGGTCGAGTCCAAACCAGGTCCCTAAAGCCTCCACATGTTGGTCTTGGTTTTGCCTTTGAGACTTAGTTTCATGTACGTCTCACCTTTCATTCATTTGCCGGGTCTTCCAACAGGCCTGTGAGCATGGAAAAAAGATTTCTTCCATTAATTTTGGACCTAGATACCAGCATAACTCTGTTGGCTATTGAACCACACATAGGTTAGTAAATATTTCTATTTCCCCACAACAAGAATCTAAACTATTGCCATTGCCAGGACATGGATGGGGACACCAAGGCATATGGATGGCAGATGACTCACTGTTGTCTCAGTGGACAAATGATTTGGGGCTGCTCATCCTTGGCTCTGACTTGGATCCCCTAATGTACTGCATACTCTGGAGAAAGCTATTATAACGATGACTCCAGCAACATTAGAATTCCCATTATTGAGAAAGATGCACTTTCATTTACAGGGGTTCATTCCTCTTAGATGAGTTCTACTTTCTGTGTTCCCTTCATTCACATCCCGTGTTTATTATTTCCACTCCACTGCTGGCCTGATAAAGCGAACTCTCCACTCACACCAGCCAGCAAACTCCAGGCGGCAGCAGACGAGAGCCTTGGTCTGCTGGAGACAAAGGTTTCTCTGCAGTTTGGTCAGCAAGCTGGATTTAAACTGACAAGATCATAGCTCTACAAAAATAAGATCTATTAATTGTCCTGTGGAAGGAAAAGGTCATTGGGCAAATGTTACCCTGTATCTCATTTTACAGCTAGAGCCTGGGCTGAGGCATCAAATCATCTCTCTGTAACTAGATTCTGCCTCTCAACAATAATTTTAAAAATGACTAGATAAAATCACGCTCTAGGTCTGCTTGTGAATTTTGTTACTTGAATACATTTCACTTATACCAAAATCAGTCTGGAGTTGCTGACACTGTGCTTTCTCCAGGACCCCACTGAAAAATTTATTGAGGTGTCTGGAAGCATTAACTGATTCTCCCAGGTCCCTGTGGGAGCCCACTTCTCAGGCTCGGCTCCTAAGGAGGAACAGAAGTTTCCTTCATGTGACCGGAGTCACTAATGATGGTGGAGTGTGGGACGGGGCAGGTGGGAAAACGCTGCCCATCTGACAAGGGTTCGCCTGGCAGCCTCCAGACACGGACGGGCAGCAGAGCGATGGCAGCAAGGAGCACACGTCAGAGTCACAGGCCTGAGGGGTGGAAGGTGTGGGCTGGGGCGTCCTCTGCGCAGGGAAAGGAAGCTGCACGGGAGATTGTCTCTAGCTCTCTCTGGGGTATTGTGGGCAGAAGCCACAGTGCTTCACCTCCTCGGACTGGGGACGGGCGGGAGCACATTTTCAGACTGAATACACGTTTACTGAGTATCTACTCTGTGCCCAGCCAAAAGTAAACGCTCTCATAAACAGTACTTCAGTTAATGCTCACTACAACCTTGTGACATAGGTAGAGCTTTTTTTAGTTCTTTTTTTAAATTGAGATAGGTAGAGTTCTAATGTCCTGCTTTGGTCTGTTGGCTTTGCTGTTCGCAGTTTGATTAAATGGTTATGTCAACCATCTTACCAGGAGGAAGGTGGAGATGGAATAAGTAAACAGCACACAGGCAAACAGGTTCTTCCTCTACACTACAGCGTCCAATCCAGTACCTCCTCCGGGAGCAGATCCAGGCAGGACGGCTTGCCCAAGACCACATGGCCGGAGTGGGAGAGCAGCGCTAGAACCAGGCTCCCCCCCTCCCCCCACTGCCTTCCAAGGCAATCATCTGTTTATTGTCTTCGTGCTAATAGGGTACCTCTGTCTTTACCATCTCAGTTATGTCCTGCCCCCTTCATTGTAGCTCCAAGATTTGTTTCTGGTTTTTTTTCATCTTTACTCAGATGATTATTAAAGTCCCTAATAAGCCTTATTTCACTCTGCTTTTTTGGTCTCACTCATTCATGGCAGTTACGCCCGCATTTCAGGGACTCGTGCCAAAGGCAAATGCAGAAATTCCCCGGCCAACATGGATAGTTTCTCTCTGGTTCCCAGAGCCACGGTGAGATGCCCGGAACGGCTGCGGAGGAGTCACGCATGCAGAGGCGAGCTCTCCCGCGTGGCCCTCCTGTCTCCAGCCCTGTCCTCTGACCCACTCTTTCTGTCCCCCTGGCTGCAGCCCTGAGGCGGGCCCTGCTGTGGAGGAGTCCACGATGGCAGCTTCTCCCCGTGGTTTAGCTCCCGGAGGGGATGGAGTGGGGAGGAGAGCCCCAGTGCCCACGGAGGGTGGGACTGCTAATGCCCTGAGGAGGTGAATCTGGGAGCAGGCGGTTCTGCTGTGTCCCCGCCTGTCTTCAGGCAGACTCTCCTTCACCTAACTCTAGTCAGGCTCCTCTGAGCCCTTTAGGCCTTGACCCTCAGTGTCCGCCCTCACCAGCCTGCATAGCCCCATTTTAGTAACAATTCTGTCAAGTCGGTTTAGCCAGAATCTCCCATTATCTGAGCAAATCCCCCCCGACCCATAATATGTAATTACCCCGGCCTGCCTTCAGCAAGAATTCTGTTAGGTCAGTGTAACAAGAATTAGCCTATTCTCTTAGTCATTTTCCATCCACCAACTGCTTTGGGCTAAGCATCCCCACTTTTCCTCGTGGCCCGTGGAACTGAGCCCAGCTGTATACTGAGTTCCCTCTCCCGCTGCTGCGACTGTCCCTGAGTCTAAGCTGCTCTCACCGCTGCAACCACGGCTCGGCCCCGGTTCCTTCGACCCTTCCACAGAGGCCTTTGGAACTGCATCGTTAGCACCACACAGCTCCCTCGGGACGACTGCACACCAGTGTGGAAAGAAAGGAATCGAAACACACACACACGGGGAGCACGGCCTCTCCCTCCGGGTGCGCATGGGGTGCCCGGGGTATACCGTATGCTAAGGTCCGACACTGAACAGCGGCTTCGGCAGAGAGGAACGACGAGCAGCAAATTCAGGGACTTTGGTCCCATTTACATTCCTATCTCCCAAGGTCATTGTGTAGTCAGAAATGTTCTGCCATAATCGTGCTCATCGGTCACTTTCTGTAAATGAACCTAAATAACTTTATTAACCCAAATTATTTTTTGAATGCCTGTGCGAAAAGGAAGCCTAGAGCTAAATTTAGTGCTCCACTGCAATAATAAATTTATCCCAGATGCCTGGCATTTCTCATTCTCTTCTCCTTTTAATTAGTTTTGGCTCCCTGTCCATTTTTAATTGTCCAGGTTTATTTGAGATTTAACATAATAGAACACTTCAGTCCTTTTGCATTTCTCCGGAGGAAGTCAAATTAGCTAATATTTTCAGATGTGGACACTTCCTTTCATGGAATAAGCCCATCCTGTAAAAAAGCCAGCTTGGACACATGAGTGTAAATGGAAACTGTCCAGTGGCTTGGACACTGCACTTCCAGTTGTGGACATCAGCTGACACGTGATCCTCAGCGGGGGCATGTACCACACAGGTACACCAGCACTTGACACGTCTACACCTCCTCTGCTAAGAAAATAACCTGTTCTCCATGGAACGAGCATTTGGAACACCAGGCCGAAGTTCAGTGTTTTTCCGCAACAAATGCACAGCATTTTATACCATAAAATGAATTTGCACTGTCCAAGCAAAATGGCTTCGAATACAGCCAAATGCAATTTTCAAGACTGATTTACTCCTACCTTGGGGTAACCTGGTTACGTGGCTCTGTGTGGTTCAGCTGGATTCGCTTTCCCTCTGGCTAAGTAAGGACAGACCCACAGCTAGCCAGTCAGGGAGAAGGTTAGCTCTGTAGCACAGGGATCATGGCCAGCAAGGCGGAAGTCAGAGTCTGCTGCCCAACTCCACCGTCCTACCAGTACTGATCGGCCCCGGCAGCCGCAGCTGCAGGAGACTCGGCAGGGATGCCAGGAGTCGGGAAAAGTGGAGAGGAGTCAGGGCAGTGTTAGTTTCCTTCTGCCTTTTTTGGGGTTCCTTCCCTAAACCAGTGCCCTGCTTTTCTTGGGCCCCTGGATCCTTAGACACCTGCTGACCAGGGCCACCCGCTTCTCCAGACCCTCCCTCAACAGCAACCCCTGTAGTAGGTTCTGGGGACTGCTGGCATCGTGGGACCTGGTTTCTAATCCCAGCTCTGCCACTTGCCAGCTCTGATCACTTGACCTCTTAGAAGTTAGGTTTGCTTAAGAGGGAGAATAATCCCCACATCATGAGTAAATTGTATCTGATTTCCAAGTGAAAACAGAATATTGAAAAGATACCTGCATTCCCATGTTTATTACAGCATTTCTCACAGTAACTAGGAAATGGAAACAACCAAAGTTCATTAATGAAAGAATGGATAAAGAAGTATGGTGTAGCCCTGGCTGGTTTGGCTCAGCAGTTAGAGCTTCGGCCCGTGGACCAGAGAGTCCCGGGTTCGGTTCCCGCTAAGGGCACATACCTCAGTTGTAGTTTGTCCCCAGCCCTGGTTGGGGTTGTGTGGGTAGCAACCACTCGATGTGTCTCTCTCACATCGATGTTTCTCTCTCTCTCTTCCGCCCCCTCCCTCCCACTCTATCTGAAGATAAATGCAAAAATGTCATCGAGTGAGGATAAAAAAAAAAAAAGAAAAAAAAAGAAGTATGGTGTATATATAAAATAGAATATTATTCAGCCACGAGAAAGGAAATCCTGCCATTTGGGGTAACCTGGATGGACCTTGAGAGCTTTATGCACAGTGAAATAAGTCAGAATGAAGAAGACAAATACTGTATAATATCACTTTTGGTGGAACCTAAAATAGGCAAACTTGGAGAATAGAGGGGTGGTTGCTAGGAGTTGGGGGGTGGCAGAAACGGGGAGATGCTGCTCAAAGGGTGTAAGCTTCCAGTTACAAGATTAAGAAAGTTTGGGGATCGTAGGTACAGCCTGTGATTATGGCTACAGCATACACTTAAAGGCTGCTAAAGAGTGATCTGACTGCCTGCCACAAAAAAACAAGTGCTAACTATGGGACATAACGGGGGTGGTGGCTAATGCTATGGCGGTCATCATTTTGCAACATATAAGTGTATCAAATCACCAAGTTGTGCACCTTAAACTTACACAGTGTTATGTGTCAATTATATCTCAATAAAGCTGAAAACTTTTTAAAAAGCTTTTTAACTTATTTCAAGTGCCTGGCATGACAGTCAGGCCACCATTAAGACTCAGTTACGGTGAGTTCCCTTCCCGGTCTATTCTGCAGCCCCCACCCCCAGAAGGCTCACCCAGTGTGTCTCTTCTCTCCAAGGTTCTCCCCTCTGGACTGACAGCACATTCCACCTGCTCCAAATGATTCAGAGACTGACAGTTATTCTCTCTTTGACCAAACTTTAGGCAGGCTCCTCTGAGCCCAATGGGGCCCCGTCCTCCAAGAGCCCAATTTAGCAAGAATCCTGTCAAGATGGTTTAGCCAGAATCCCTCATCCTCAATATCTGACCCCCTGGCTTGCCTTCAGCAACACTTCCATCAGGCCTGTTTAGCCAGAATCCTCCCTTATCCCTGATGTGTCCTCTTAGTGATTTTCCATCCTCCCCAACCCCACTCCTTGGTTATAAATTCATAATTTTCCTTGCTGTCTTCTGGGTTTAGCCCAATCTCTCTCCCTTACTGTGAAACTATTGCAATGGTCTTAAATAAAATCTGCCTTATCATTCTTTTTAGTGTCACGAATAATTTTTGCTTTAACAAGACCCCAAGCATCTACGCTCTTGCTTGTGACTTTTGGAAATGCTGTTCCCTGTTCTCTTCTTTCCTACTTAGTTAAATGATATTCAGTTATTAAGACATAATGTCACCTCCTTTGTGAATTTTTCATTGGACAACCCCAACCTCACTGCCAACTTCTGTCTTGTGCTCTGATACCAGACAGCCTGGGATCAGATTCCAATTCCATCTTCCTCTAATTTTTGACCTTGGGCAAGTGGTTTAACCTGTCTGTGCCTCAGATTCCTCATCAAAAAAATGAGCATAATAATACTACCTACCACATTAGGTTGCTTTACTAGGGCTTTAATTCTATCAAGAGCTTAGGTACAGTGTCTGATTCATAGTAAGTGATAATACATTTTATTATCATTATTATTATTATTAGAGCTCTTTTCCTATTTTATAATTACCTTTGTTATCAATACTACCTGCCCTGCCCCTGGCCCCCAGTCCTAGACCAGGAAGCTCCTTCCTAGCAGGGTTTGGGTCTCGTTAATCTCTGCACTTCTGCCCCAGCTTCTCATCACCTGTTCACAGGATGCACTCAGTGCCTGTGCTGATAATAGGTCTGATAAAGGATTCACAGCAGGTGTTGATGAGTGCTAACGGTTTAATATGGCCTCTCTTTCAGTCTGTGCTTTTTCAACAGCTTCGTTGAGATACCTTTGATATATAAAAACTGTATATTTTTAAGGTGAGCGTCTTGATGTTTTGATATACATTGTGAAGAGAGCTCCACAATCAAGATAATTAACATATCCATCACCCTTACATAGTTACCACTCTGTGTGTGTGTGTGTGTGTGTGTGTGTGTGTGTGTGTGGTGAGAAGATTTAAGATCTACCCTCTTCACAAATGTCAAGTATATAATACAGTATTGTTAACTATTGTCACCATGCTGTATATTAGATCTCTAGAACTTATTCACCCTACATAACTAAAACTTTGTCCCCTCTGGCCACCATCACCCCATTTCTCTTGCCCCGTCCCCCCAGCCCCTGCCAACCACCATTCTGCTCTCTGCTTTTATGAGCTCGACTATGTTAGATTCCACTTATAAGTGAGATCATACAGTATCCATCTTTCTGTGTCTGGCTTATTTCACTTAGCATAATATCTTCCAGCTCTATCCATCTTGTCACAAATGGCAGGATTTCCCTCTTTTTGTAAGGTTGAATTAATATTCCATTGTATGTATATATCACATTTTCTTTATCAATTCATCCATCACAGGGCATTTACGTTGTTTCTGTATCTCGGCTGTTGTGAATAACACTGCGATGAGCACGGAGTACAGACAGTTCTTTGTGGTCCTGATTTCAGATCTTCTGGCTATCTACTCAGAAGGGGGATTGCTGGATCACATTAATCTTAGCAATACCTTTTTGGATATGACGCTAGCCCAGTGCCTGGCACCCAGTGAGCACTCAGTGCTGAAAAAGACTCTCCCTGACCTCACTGAACTTTGGTCAGGCTCCTCTGAGCCCACTTCTCAACAAGGCCTCCCTGGGTCCCCATTCTGTCTTTGGCCTGCCTAGCCCCGTTTTAGCAAGAATACTGCTAAGTCAGTTTAGCAAGAATCCCTCTACCTTGACGTCTCTTCTTAGTAATTTTTCCATGCACTGATCCTTGGCTTATAAATCCCTGTCCTTCTTGTATTCAGAGGTAAGCCTGATCTCTCTCCCCTGTTGCAGCAGTCTTAAATAAAGTCTCCCTTACCATTTTAACAAGTGTCAGAATCATCCCTCTTTAGCAGTACACGCCAATAATTATTGCCATTATCTTCCCTCTCTTCCAGGGATCAAGAGGTTGTGGAATTCGTCCACCTAGTTCCTGGTTGAAAAGGCTGCACTTCCACAGTCATGTGATAACTCTTCCTTCCTGGCCTCCTACCTGGGCCAGGGAGACCTGCCCTTATATGGTAACTACAGGTAGGTGGTTTGGGGTCCAGTGGAAGAGGGGGTGTAGAGTCGGCCCAGCACATCCATCATTCTCCTTCCTCGGGGTCAATATGGTGATCTGCCAAGTAGGGGCTGGGCCAGGACTTTAGAAGCTGTTCCTAGTCTCTGACCCACATTCGACCCAGTTCAGAGCAATCAAACAAGCCTTTACTCAGGGAGAGGCCTCATCTTAGGAAACCAGTGTTTCCTATCAAAGGCCAACCTCAGAATCCAATCCAGAAGCAATTACAGCCGAGTTTTAAGAGCCACAGCTGAAGTTCAAAGTCCAACCTTTCTTTCTGCAACAACCTGCCTCTGCCCTTTGGCAAACAAGGTTGAGTCTCAGGGGACTAAAGCACAATTTTAATTCAAAACCCACAGCTCGGTGCTCCTTTCAAGTTGTCAACAGTTTGTTACACTGCTCTGTTGGAAAAACCGAGGTCAGTGGGCACGAGCTCTGTCAGCCTCTTTCACCTCCATTCAATGGTGCTCTGTCCCTGAACCCACTTGCCCTCATTGTGTGGAAAGAGGGTCCCTCCTCCTCTCCAGAGCTAACCCCTCCCCCTGTGTTCCTACCCTGTCCGCTCTTTTTCCTCTGGGATTTGAAGATGCTACCCCTGCTGCTGCCTAGTTCTCCTCTCCCCATCACCTGCTGTCTCCCAGCGCAGAGCTGTCCAAACCAAGAAACCAGTAGGTAGTGACTGCCAGTGACATGCAAGATGATTGAAGAATAAAACACTTTAAAATTGTTATGCATTTGTTTGAAGATGTATTGAGAAAAAAATTATACAACTAGTACATCAAACCCATGATTTTGTAGATATTATTACTTTAGATGAGGTCAAATATATTTGTTTTTTTCAAAAACGAATTGACTTGCAATACTGCCATGTAAGTGATAGCAGGAGTGATGAGCCTTTAGAAGCAATGACGTGAAGTTGGCACAATCTCTGCACTGTAGAGAGTCCTGCGTTGGCATCCAGGGGTCCTCACTCTGCCAGTCACTCGCCGTGTGGCCTTGGGCAAATACCTTAACCTCTCTGGGCCTCCCCTGGATCATTTGTGATTTCATGGAACCAGCTACTTCCCCAATTTTCTAATGTGCTTGGATTTTTCCAGTATGGTAAAAAAAAAAAAAACCAAAACTCCCCAAACTGCTCCCTGGGTGTGGCTGAACCTCAGTTCTAGTTCTCCTCATTCTCTCTCTCCCTTTTGAGTATATGGATTCCGAGGGTGAAGCATTCTTCACCCCTTCTGTCTAAGTCCTCACCACTTGCCTGCCAACCTGATGACCCCACTGAGAGAGCCCTCCTCGGCCACTGCGACTCCCTCAGCAGAAAGCCGTGCTGTCAGCACGCAGCCGCTAGAGCCACACGATCTCCACGGGCATTGCGGACAGGCCCAGGGACGTCCCCTGATGCACGCTGTGCTTCACCCCAGAGAATGGATTCTGAACTCCTCGTGTCTCATTCACAAGGATGAATTCATTCATTCATAGGATTGTCAGACAACCGGCAGCCAGGGTCCCTAAGCTGCTCCCCTCACTCAGCTGTGCTGCTGCCCTCCAATGATGGGAAGACCATCAGAGGAGTGCCAGGAAGTAGCCCCTGGGGCACTGGCATATCATTATGGGCTACATCAGGTACCTGCACCCACAGTGAAGGCTCCAAGGAACATCGAGCTGGGGCAGCCCCACCACAGCGGCCCCGAGACGTCCCGGGGACAGTGAACACGAGTGGCTGGTTTCCACGTTCATTACTTGGCTGTCCAGCCTTGGACCAAATGGCTCCCTTTCTGTCCGTCTCAATCTCTCAATGTGCTAAATGGCAATAATCAGTATTAAAAGTAGGAAAGACTGAGTTTCGTTGCTAGGGCTGCTATAAGTAAGTGCCGCAAACCGGGTGGCCTAAAGGACAGGAAAGTATTGTCTCACAATTCTAGGAGCTGGAAGTCCCAGATCCAGGTACTGACAGGGTTGGCTCCTTCTGCAGGCTATAAGGGAAGCATCCCTTCCAGGCCTCTCTCCTTGGTCTACAGATGGCCATCTCTGTGTTCCCATGGCGTTCTTCCTCCCTCTGCGTTTGCCAGTGTCCAAATTCCCCCCTTTGATAAGGAAACAAGTCATATTGGATTGGCCCACACGCCTCCAGAATGACCTCATTCTAATTAATTTCGTCAGCAGCAACCCTATGTCCATATCAGGTCACATTCTGATGTACTGGGGGGTTTGAACTTCAACATGTCGAGGTTGAGAGGGGCACAATTCACTCCATAACAGACTTGAAGAACTGAGCAAGGTGCCAGGGCACCTGGATTCAGGGCCCCAGTTCTACCATGGGGCAGCTGTGTGGTGCTGGGTTTATGGAGTCCGCTCTCTAGACCTCAGGCTTCTCCCCCTCCCTGCAGTCTGAAGGTAGGACTAGCTGGTGTGGAAGATCCCCTCAGCTCTAACAGTCAACAGCTTCATTATCTAATTGAAATGAATCCAAATGTTAGCTGAGCATTTAAAACGTCTTATATGGAAGATACAGTATCAACATGAGGAAATAATAACCCCAGAGCCTCTGTAGAAAGAGTGCATGCATGCAAATTCAAAGTGGTTTTCAAACATTACTCATTAATCCTTACAAATCCCCTGTGAAGTCGTATTATTAAAGAGCAAACTAACAATTGTGCTATAATCTGGTCAAGTAAGAGAACACTATCTCAGACAAGATAATAGCAGACTTATCTGCCGCGAGGGAGGGCGCATGCAAAGGCCAGGCAAGTGGGAAACAAATAGGAAATTTCACCTCGGGTGGCTTGGAAACAGGGGTTGGTAACGAGGCTTTGGCTGCCATCGGGACTTTGCAAAGGAGGGAGGGGAGATTTATGAGCAGACCTTCCAGAACACATGCATCATTCATGGCCTCTAATTTTTCATGCATAAATGTTTGAGCTGATATTTAAGATCCAGGAAATCTTTGGGGAGGGAATTACAATGTTTTCCTGAGGTGAGAAAAAAAGTACTGGCCTAGATAACTTTTTTTTTCCTACCTGGAAGGTGGAAAAAATATATCAATTTTTTTTTCTACCAGGGCTAAAAATGTAGGTGAGGTTGAGACTACAGAAATGTGGCCATTTCACAGAAGCCCTCCCCCCTGCAGCCACCAGCCGTCATCCTCATCCTGACTGGCTTTCAGGGACAGCTGACCGGCTCCACGCTCCATCCAGAAGGCACAGTGAAGGGGGGCGACCTGAGGCTGAAGCCCACCCTGAGCAGTGTGACACAAGTCTGGAGCTGCAGTCCCTCCAGTCTGTTGGACGATGGAAGAGCTGAGAGGGTGCAGCTTGCCCACCCCAACCTTAACCAGCTCCTTCCCCAGCCGCCTTCGGGCCTAAAATCCCCCTGCTGGACATTTTTGAGTTACAAGAATTTTTACCTCCTCTTTTAAAATCCAAATGTTTCACCCAGCTGGTGTGGCTCAGTGGCTGAGCATCGACCCATGGACCAAAAGGTTGCCGGTTTGATTCCCCGTCAGGGCACGTGCCCGGGTTGTGGGCTCGATCCCCAGTGGGGGATATGCGGGAGGCAGCAGATAGATGTATCTCTCTCATTGATGTTTCTATCTCTCTCTCCAAAAATCAATAAAAATATTAAAAAAATAAATAAATAAAATCCAAATGTTTCTGGAGAGGTGAGGACTTGGACCTCTTAACTAATCACAAGCAAGACAGTGTGAAGGACCTTGTCCCGACTCTGTCTCCATGGTACTGAGAGGTTACCCACGCCTGTGGTGGGAACCAGGCAGGAGGAGGAGAACAGAGGGGCGGTGTGGGCTGCTGGGAAGGCTTCGAACATCATTTCTGCCTGCCTCAGTACTCTGCACAGGGCTACAATGCAGGTCAACCCCACCTACTGAAGCAGCTGTACTAGTAGTATGAAGCCTCAGTAGGGCTGACTTACTTACCCACCCATTTAACACTGTGATCGAGTTGGTAAACCTGGTCCTATGCGGTCAGACACTCCCCTGCAGGGTTCTACTGAGACTGCTTTTATTGCCAAAATAAACAAGCTTTGAAGACGGGGACGTTCACAGAACCCAGCTTCTCTGCAGGACCTGGCCCCAGCCTCTTCTTTCAACACTCCTTCAAATATACCTCTACCCAATTTCCTGTAGTTCCCCAAATGTGCCACCGACGCTGTTTCCACACACGCTGTTTCCTTGGTATGGAATGAGCCTTCATGGGCCTTTCTACCTGGCTAACACTATTATTCATTCAAAACTAAACTCAAGCCCTCCTCTTCCAGGAAGCCCTCCCTGACTTCCAGGTTAGGTGAGGGTCCCTCCCCTGCACCTGCAGCACTTGTCACTCAGGTTATAACTGTTAGTTTAGTGTCCAGTTTCCTCCCCTAGACTCTAGAGCTTGGCCAGAATCAACAGTCTCCAACTAGGCTTTCCTGGTGTGAGACCGCGTCCCTGGCATCTAGGAGACACTGAAAATCATTTATTGTGAATGAACCTTTTTTGTTAACCTGTTAAATTCGCTGATTAAAAATGATAGAACTCAATTCTGGTGAGGGCGAGCTCACTTTGTGGTGGAAACACAAACGGACGCAAGGCCCGCGGAAAGCCGTCTGGCTTGATGTGCCATGAGCAATGGCCTTTGACCCCCGCGCTGCTGGTCTGGGAATCTGGTCTCGGGAAACAATGTAAACCATGAAAACGTGATCACCATCACGACAGTCAGGCAGCATCATTTAAAACGGAGAATACCTGGAAGGAACTTAGATGTCCAATTACAGACGAAGGCTTAAATCGCAGTCTGATGCAATGTTGCAGAACCATTCAAAATCATGGTGATGAGACCCTACGTCACATGTGGAAAATAATTATGATAAAACATTAAATAAAAAATATAAGAGGCAGATACAGAATGATTATGACTATGGAAGATAAAAATATAGCAGGCACATATCGGTGGCCCACTTTAATACTTCATGTATATTAAGTTTTTAAATTTTTCTAACCCTATATGGTAGGTGCTCACAGAGTCTCTCCTTAACCAAATTCTAGGCAGACTTTTCTGAGTTCTCTTTTCAACTAGGTCCCACCTGGGCTCTTGTGTCCGTCTTTGTCGAGTCCAATTTTAGTAAGACTCCTGCTAAGTCAGTTTACCTAGAACCCCTCAAAATCTTATTACCCTCAATATCTGATCCAGTTCCCCATTCTCCACCAACACTCGGGTGATGTTTGATCGCCCTGACCTGCCTTCAGCAAGAATCCTGTTGGGTCGGTTTAGCTAGAATCCTCCCTTACCCCTGAGGCTTCCTCTCAGTAACTTCCCGCCCACTGACCCCCACCGGCTACTTGGCTATAAATTGTCACTTTTCCTTGTATTCAGAGTGGAGCCCAGTCTCTCTCCAACACTACCATTTCAGTGGGTTCCCTTGCACAAAGTCTGCCTTATTGTTCTTTAACCAATGTCATGAACACTTCCTTGACCGTGCTATTAATTTCTCCGCTTTATACATGATGGGGGCAGAAGTAGAGAGGGTAAGTGACCTGCCCTAAATCATACAGCTGGTAAGTGACAGAGCCTGGCTTTGAACCAGTCTGTGTGCAGGGAACGTGCTGTTTGCCACCATGCTGTAAAATTCATCCAGAATTTGGAACAAAACAAACAGACTGCTATTGCTCTTTTTAAGGTTGTGAAAACACAGATGACTTTCCTTTTTCCTCTATTTAAATTTTTCTATAAATGTGTTTATACTACCTTTACACCAGAACAATATTTTAAATAAAAAAGTTATCGATTTAACCATAATTTATAAATCTTCTTCAAATATCTAATTGCAAAGCATGATTACAACAGTTGTTCAGCTTTTGGGTTAAATATTCTGGAGCTGTCCTGAATAAAAATGTTTAAATACGAAGTTATCTGATGCACACAGATAGATACACATAAAGTTAAAATTGTATTTTTGCTCATCTATTTTTTTTCCTTTTCAATAAAGTATATTCTTGGGAATGTGTAACATATGGGATTGGATGTTTATACCCTAGCAAGACTCTTCATAGAAAGAAATCAATTCGCTAGTCAGGAAAAAAAAAATCCTTGGTCACACCATGCCTCCCGTTTCAGTTTGCAAAATATGCTCAGGGCAGTGTGGGAGGGCGGGGCGAGGGAAAGGGCTCTCCCTGCGCTCAGTCACCAGCCCTGCTCCATGGAGCTGCCAGCAGGAACCCTAAACCAGGTCCTGGGGGCACTGCTCAGGTGGGGTGTGTGAGGAGGGGCCAGTGTCGTGCTTGTTTCAGGGGCACGAGGAAGGGTGCCTGTAAGTTTCTTCTAAGTTCATCTGATTGGAGGTATTTTACGAAAGCAGAACCAACCATCCAGACTTCCCTGAGCACACGGATGTTTCTGTGTTACAAAGGGAGAGTTAATGTCTGTAGATGAGGGAGGAAACTTCTGAGGGGAGTGAGGGCTGTGAAGAGAGAGGAAATACGGGGTGGGGGGTGGGGGGGCTGCTGCCCCACTTTGATGTGCAGACCTGCAGAGGAGAAGAGCAGCCCTTGCTTTGGAGCACTGTTCCCATGGCGTGGTGCGCGAAGGGACAGTGACGACTCCATCCCCATCACTGCGCACCTAGGACTCACTGTCCTGCGTTCCCTCCCAGTCTCCACTCCAAGGCACTGTACAAGGGGCCATCCATTCAACTGGTACTTACAGGGAGAGTGATCACTGTGGGCAGAGCCTGGTGCTAGGTGAGGCAGGGGTACCCCATCTCTAGACGTCTACATACTTGCTGGGGTAATAAGAAAAACACCCAGAAAAGAAGTAACTGAGAGGAAGAGAGTCTTCACCAAAATCCTGACCGTGCTGGTGCCCTGGTTTGGGATTTCCCAGCCTCCAGAGCCATAAATAAACGTCTGCTGTTCAGCTCCCTGTCCATGGTATTTCGTTACAGCATTCCAAGAAGACTAAGAGAGTATGCTTTTCCCACTCTATTTTCCTGCTTCGAAAATGGTTGCCTTCTAGCAAGAGAGGCCTCCATCTCTGCCAGAGACGATGGGGGAGGTCCAAGGAAACAAGACAGACCTGCAGTGAAAAGAAAGCTCCTCACATCCCTGCCCAGCTGTCAAACACCCCTGCACCCAGGGCCCCTCCGAACCACCTGCGATCTGCCCACTGCGGTTATTAGACTTGCTTCCAGGAGCCTGGCTGCAGTTTCCGAAAGATGCCCGTGTCAGGTGATCATGCCCATCAGATCCTAATGATGCTGAAGACCGGGCGCCGCTGCGGCTCCGAGGCCGGCTGGCACGGGAGGCTCAGCTGGGCAAGATGCTCTCTGGAAGGCATGCAGCAGCCTTTTCCAGACCACCACGGCTGTTTCATGAAATATTTCTCTCTCGCCCAATTATAACAGAAAATTCTCCTCTGTTCCCCGGCCCCAGACGCCCTCTGCACAGTGCCCAGAGAGGACAATGCATCATTTCATGCATTCCAAAGGCAGGGCTGTTTGCTAGGAAGAATATTCCCCTGCTCTCCACTCTCTCTCCCCCACAACGCCACTCGCTGTTGGTGCTGCGCGTGTCTGCATGAGACGGCGGCCAGCCCATTTCCACGTTCTCATTCAGCAAATGAAGATGATCACTGTATTTATGTTGTGGGAACGGGTGTGGGCCGGGGAACCGTGGAGCATTTGATCCATCCAACGCATTTCTCACACACGTGTCTCTGACCGGTTCACGGCTCAGACCCCAGCAGGAGAGAGCAAGGAGGAGACATGAGTCACAGCTTGTTTGTGACAACAGGAGGACGTCCCAGGACCTTTCGAAGGGGGGAGAGGGTGGAATTATGGATACTTCCAGTTCTATGAATCAAATATGAATTGAACTGTAATCAGGGCTTCAAGTAGATGGCTGCATAATAAGTGCTAAACAATTCATCTTTCTGTCAGGCAGCGGCAAGTAATTTATTCATTACCATTTAAGCAAGACGAGAACTTGTGTGTATAAAGAGAGAGGAGTTCAGTGTGTTCCACTTTGGATGGCCCTGCAAAGGACGCGAGCTGAAAGAAAGTGCTGAGAAAGGGAAAAGGGGTGAAGTAATCTTTAGAGCCTCAAACCTAGATTCGGGCTGGGAAATATCATTCATTCCCTTTCAGCATCCAGCTGAGAAATCAACGGGGCTTAGTTTAAGAATTCTTCAGATGAAAAATTGGTAAATTCAGTAAAGCTTGATCTTACTTTATGTATCTCAGGCAGTCCCTAAACAGCTATGTGTGAAGTTAAAAAGTATGCATTAAGCTACATTCTTTTCCCTTTAACTTCCATTATGATTTCAGAGATATGTTTCCTTGAGACCCCAAAATACAATAAAAGTACCATTTAGGCCTCTTATGATTCACTGAAAGCATTCTACCTTTGTCAACGTGCAATCTCTGAGCATTAAATCGCTGCACAAAACCGTAAGAAAAATGTACACTTTTCCATATAATCTTAGTACATTCAGGATGAATCACACACAATCTCCATTAAAACTTGTTATATAACTAATTTTCACTTCACTTCCATTTTTCGTGACTCCATGGGATTTAAGTGCACATGCTGCCATAGTTACCAGAACGCTTCAGGATCTCAGCCACACACAGGAGCCGCAGGAACCATCGGGCAGAGTTTCCTTGGGTGGAATTCAGTGCTACCACTTCCCAAGTCTTACACTGTACTCATTTGTGATTGAATAGCAAATGCGGTGTTGTGTCATAAAGAAACTGGTTTACAGTTCTGTTTTAAAACTTAGTGAGATTCTGTTTAAAATGCTTGAGACAGAAAATACGTCTGGCCACCTTCATAACTAAAACCAAACGTTTGGCAAAGACCAGACTTCAAACCTTGATTGCTAAAATAGTTCATGTGTAATCCCAAGCAATTCTATGCAAATACCTTTTAAATTAATGAAGCTTTAAAGGAGAAAAATCTGTGCGTGTGTGTTTTAAAAGACCATAATAAAAGAGTTACAAGATACAGATTTAGCATGTCCACTACTCCGTGAGTTGTCTCTTCACGAGAACTGGAGCGACCCCAGCACACAGGGTGATTCCATGGACAGGGAGCAGCCATTCTGCCTCATGTAGAGAAGAGGCAAGGAGCACACATGGAATGGAGCCTCAGACGGCCGTGGAGGTGTTTGGAAGGTGAAGTTACATGCTTCCTGCAGTGAGCTGAAAGTTGTTATTATTATTGTTATTTTTTAAATCCTCACCCGAGGATATTTTTCCATCTGTTTTCAGACAGAGTGGGAAGGAGAGAGAGAGAGAAACATCCATGTGAAAGAGACACATCAATTGGTTGCCTCCTGCATGGTCCCATCAGGGCCGGGGACCGAACTGCAACAAAGGTTATGTGCCCTTGACCGGAATCAAACTCGCGACTCTTCGGTCCACAGGCCAACGCTCTAACCACTGAGCCAAACTGGCCAGGGCACAGGTTGTTATTTGAAGAGGACACAGAGCTCTCTGTTCAGTTACGTGTGCATTAAAGCAGTGCAGTCAGATCGAGACCTGGGCACCCTGTGAGAACTGTCCCTCACACACACGTAAGAAGCCCTGCACTCAAAGCCAATCTATGGGACTACTGCTTATTAACGATGATTAAACTAATTTCTCATTTCAAATATTTAAAACTTTATTGTATTTTACAAAGTAACTACAAACACATACAACTGCTAGGAAGTACAAGAGTCTAAGGAGCGCTAGCAGGTTAGCTCAGTTGGGTAGAGCATCAGCCCGACCCACCAAGGTGCGGTCTCTCTCTCCCCCCCGCATTCTCTCTCTGAAATCAATAATTTTAAGAGTCTAAGGAAAGAATGAGGCAAGTAGAAAAATTTTTTCTAACCACAGGGGTGTTTTCAAGCAGACATCTATGATAATGTGCACAAACATTCAATGACCTACAACAGGAGGTTTGTTTGTTTTCAATCTTTCTTGAAATGTAATATTGAATTTTCCCACATAGCAGTCAGATTTTTCTTTTAGGATTTTCAAAGTTAAGGTTTATAGGAGAATCTTAAATTGACTAATCTTAAATTGCTCTCATAATTCTTTCTATTACACCAAGTACAGATTCCAAGAAACCAGATCCAAGGGATTGCGGTCCAATTTGTAACCACTACCTGTCTTTCAACAACAACAACGACGGCTAATATTACTGTGTTGCCTGGCACTATGCCAAGTCCTTTACATACATGATTTTGGTTAATGCTGATAACCCTCTGAGGTAAGTTATTATTCCTGTTTCAACGATGGAGGCTTAGAGCAGTAAGTCACACTGTGGCAGGTAATGGGTCAGGACGTGAGTGAGAGCCAGCCTGACCCCAAACCCATGTGGGGTTGCCTCACATTCCTAGACCTATAACATGATGGGCATACCCTAGAGGCAGTATTATACCCCAAACGCAGCTCTTATTCTACTCCCCACCATTGCCTATGAAAGTGCTTTCATACTAAAACATTACTTTTTTAGGTCGTTCATGCCACTGGTCTTCCTCAGGCACACAGCTACAATTCAGAATCCAGACATAAACTTGATTGAACGCTAATGGCCATGTGTACCTTAAGGACTGGAAACTGGCGTGGAAGAGGGTCAGGTGAAACACACTGGGTTGGAGAACAATACTTGTGGACGCACAGGGACGTAACCAGAGAGGACTGTGGGTATTTCTTCTCTCTGGCTTCTTCCAAAGCCACCAGGGAGAAAATAAATTTCTTCCTCTTTGCAAAGAAAGAGGAAAGTAAAACAATAGCTAAAAGATGACCTTAGGGATTATCTGTATTAACAGAGCTATCATAGATAAGAAATTTTATTTCATTTTTTTGCAAGTAATATTAAGCCTAACTAGAGTGTCTCTAATTCCAAGAACCGGGGAGTTATACGGTAGCTTAGGGACTTTGACACTGACACCTACTACAAATGAGAAGAAAATGTTAAGGTTTTATGGAAAGCAGAGAAGGAAAAGAGAGATGGAATCAAAGTTGGCAATTATTAAGTACCCGAGTGGACTAGGTATTTGCAATTTTAATATAATTTTAAAAATGTTGTTCTTAAGAGTATCACAAGAGATATTATACAAAACCACCAAGTATTAGCGACCCTCCTTGATTAATGCTTTCCTATCTTAATAAAGACCTGCTTTCATAGGAAATATATACTACAGTGATCACAGGTTCTATAGGATGTCCCAAAAAATGTAAGCACAACTTTGAATAATTATAAAGCCAGTGTTTGTCAAAATACATTTCATTTTCAAAATATAATAGAATCTACAGACACCTGGTATACATTTTTTTTGGGACACCCTGTATTTTGAAATCTGGTTATCTATGTCTCTGAGGAACTCTGACATTCACACTGCAGGATGCCCAAGCTAGTGACTTATTGATGTCTATTTTCCCAGTGGGCTAACTGTACAAGCCACGATGCCTATCTTTAATCAAGGAGCCGTTACTGACCCCTCTACAGACAGATGTATTTAGGTGTCATCTGTGTAGTACATGGCACTTTATGTTCTTTGTGAAAGATAAGGATCTAGAAATGTACATCTTCAAGATATTCAAATACAAAGGCCAATCCACAGGTCCATAGATGAAACGGCCAAAGTGAAACTGCATGAAATATACACAAACTAAATGAAAATCTAAAAGCATAACAAGCTCTGACAGTTATACACAGAACTTGAAGATGCGGAAAGCAGTTAAGCATTCTCTACATCATACATGTTGTTCATTAAGATTCATGTAAGAAAGTATCATTAGCAGACGTCACTGAACCGTCAAGAGGAGGAGGATGCGGATGAAGTCTAAAACTTTGACAAATCAAAGGAAGCCTAGCATGTATAATCACTGCAGGTAGGAGCTAGAAGCTGTTTCTAAATTCAAGAGAGTTCAGATCAGTCAGGGGACTCTTGCTGACATGAGGGAGCCCCTACTTGTGGCTCTGCTAATAGGTGTAAATCCATGAACATGAAAATGGGCTTTAATTCTAGTACCCATCCAGGGTCTGCCCACGCACTCCTAGGGTATCTGGGTGAGGCAGCAGACAGAGGACTACAATAGGAATTAGAAATCCCAGCTCTGCACATTACTAGCTGCCTGACTTTGACAAATAGTTAACCTCTCTGAACTTCTTCTTTTCTTTCCATCTCAGAAACTGAGAAAATAGTACCTTCATGTGCAAACGGACTGTGCATCAAATGAAAACGGATGGCAAGGTTTTCTGAAAGCTGTAAAAACAGTGATGCATTTAACTTCACATTTAACCTGTCTTAAGAATAAAGATTAGATCTTGCAACAGAGCCCTCAGTGCCCTACACCATCTAGTCCCATCCCATGTACCCTGCCTCAGCTTCCTCTCCACTGATCCGTGTACCCTCTGCTCTAGCAACATGAATCAAATCACTATTTTCTCCTACATGGCTACTTTGCATAACACTTTATCGTGTTACACATACCTATATCATGCATATCTCATTTAATCACCTTAACCCTTCGAGGCGAACACTTATTGTTTTTCACTAGCAGATACGGGGGGAAGTCAGTGAGTTGCACAGGTCGCACACGAGTGGCGGAGCCAGCAGTGGAGTCCAGACCTGTCGCTTAGCGCTGCCTCCTGGCCGTCTGCATGTCTGTCCCTGGAGTCAGTGGTGAACTCCCAGAGGGCCGAAACTGCTCCCTTTTGTACCTCCATGCTGTCTGATGCAGAGTTTCACACAGAGTATGAAGTAATAATAGTGAGCGATGCCAAACGGAGCCTGTGAGCGTGGAGAGTGAGGTTCTCCTCTCAGGGCGTGGGGCTGGTGGGAATGCAGTGCTGCCAGGTGGACTGTGTGTCACCCTCAGTTCACAGGTGGAAGCCTAACCTCACTGTGGCTGTATTTGGAGATATAGTTTTAAGGAGGTAATTAAGGCTGAATTTAGGTAACTGAGGAGGCAATTACTGTTAAATAACTAGGTTTAATAAGGTTAAATTAAGGTTAAAGAAATAAGGTTTCAAAAGGTAATAAAGGGTGAGGCCCTAATCCAATAGAATTGGTGGCCTTATAATGGAAATCTCAATCTCTCTCTCAATCTCTCTCTCTCTCTCTCTCTCTCTCTCTCTCTCTCTCTCTCTCTCTCTCTCTCTCTCTCTCTCTCGCTGGTGGCCAGCACAAGCCAGGAATAGGGCTCGAATCAGAAACCTACCATTCTGGTGCTCTGATCTTGGGCTTCTAGCTTACAAAACTGAGAAAATAAATTTCTGTTGATTAGGTCCCCCAGTCTGTGGCGTTTTGTTACAGCAGACCCAGCAGACTAAGACAGCAGGGGTACGTACTGCACCTTGGGCTGGGGGTAAACTAAGTCCACGATGACTCAGCTCATGGGTTTCATGGACTTTATTTCTCACTTCTTCCTCTGGTAGAATCTGTTTCATCATGGTCATAACAGTTATCATGGTAAAAGTAATCTTTGGAACATGAAGAGGCTCCACCTGGGTACGTGCTCAGAGGTGTAGAATAGCTTTACTCATGTCAGATATTACCCACGAGTCAAAGAGGAAGTCAAAGGAAACTTAAAAATATATTGACCTGAATAAAAATGAGACAACAACATATCAAAGTTTGTGGGGTACCTCTAAAGCAGTGCAGAAATGGAATTTCATAGCCCCCAAATGCTTACATTAAAAAAGAATAAAATTCTCAAATCAATAATCTATGCTCCTAACACAAAAAAGGAAGAAAATAATAATAAACCCAAATAAATCCAAAGCAAACAGAAGGACGGGCATAATAACTATAAGAGCAGAAATCAATAAAATAGAGAACAGAAAAAAACAGAATAATCATTAAAATATAGAGCTGGTTCTTTGAAAATATCAATGAAATTGACAAACTCCTGAACAAGAAAAACAAAGAAAAAAAGAGAAAAGGCAAATTACCAATATGAGAACTAAAACAAGGAATACTACAGATCCCACATCCATCAAAAGGATAATAAGAAAGTACTATAAACAATTCTATACATATCAATTTAACTATGTAGATAAAATTGACCGATTATTGAAAACACAAACTATCACAACTCACCCAATATGAAAGAGATGATTTAAACCGCCCTACAATTATTAAGAAATTGAATTCATCATTTAAAACCTCCCAAAACAAGAAAATTCCAGGCCCCAATGCTTTCATTGGAGAATTCTACAAAACACTGAAAGAAGAAGGAACACCAATACCAGACCATCTCTTCCAGAAAATAGAAGAGCTATACTTCCCAATTCATTTTATAAAGCTGGAATTACCTTGATCCTTAAACTAGACAGAGATAGTACAAAAGAAGAAGGAGGAGGAAGAGGAGGAGGGGGAAGAGAAGAAGGAAAACTGCAGACCAACATCCTTCCTTCATGTAGATGCAAAAATCCTTAACAAAATATTGGTAAATAAAATTCAGCAACATATAAAAATAATTATGTGCCATAACCAACTGGGCTTTATTCCAGGGATGGAAGGCTGATTCAACACCCAGTATCAATCAACATAACCCATCATATTGGCAGGCTAACAAAGAAAAATCACATGATCATATCAATTGATGCAGAAAAAGCAATAAATAAATGCAACACCCATTCATGATAGAAACTTAGAAAACTAAGAATAGAAGAAAACTCTTTCAACCTGATGATAAAAAATTCTATAAAAAACCCTATAGTTAACATTATACTTATTGATAAATGACTGAATGCTTTCCCCCAAAGTATGAGAACAGGCAAGATGTCAACTCTAACCACTGCCACTGAATACAGCACTAGTCATTATAGTCAGGATGATATGGGGGAGAGGGGAAGAAATAAAAGGCAGGTATCAGAAAGAAAGAAAGAAAGTTGTCCTTATTTTGAGAGGACAATTGCTTACATAGAAAATCCCAAGGAATCAACAAAAAAATTGTATAACTAACAAGTGAATTCAGCAAGGTTTCAGGCTACAAGATCAACACATACAAATCCATTATATTTCTATATACCAGCAATGAATGTGTGGACATCAAAATTAAAAACAAAATACCATCAACAATTGCTCGTAAAACTAAATACTTAGGTACAAATCTACCAAAACCTGTATAGAACTTGTGTGGTGAAAACTACAAAATGCTGATGAAAGAAATCAAAGAAGATTTAAATAAATGGAGAGACATAGCAAGTTCATAGATGAGAAGACTCAACATAGTAAAGATGTCAATTTTCCCAAATTGATATATAGGTTTATAGCAGGAATGAATAATGACCACCCAAAAATATCAGGTTCTAATCCTTGGAACTCATAAATTAAATCTTACCTTACAAAGAGAAAGGGTCTTTGCAGACATGATTGAAATAGGATCTTGACATGGGGAGATTATTCTGGATTATCCAAGTAATAAATCCAATCACAAGTGTCCTTATAAGAGAGCAGTAGAGGGCAATTATGCACACACAGAAGAGAAGGTGATTGACAACAGGCAGAGATTGGAGTAATGCAGACAAGGAATGTCCGCAAAGTAAATAGGGTTTCCATTGCAGTGCTGGACACTTAAGGAGAGTTGGAAAGTAGCTAATAGTACAGTCTTGCCAACAAAAACATTCTAATTATGACCTTATCATAGAAGACCTTATGCCAATGGAAATCTAGCTTTCACACAGAATTTCAGGAGAGATTACAGGCTCACTCTATGTAGTCATCCCCAGAAAAAGACTCAGATCTCGTCCGGCCGGTGTGGCTCAGTGGTTGAGCATCGACCCATGCACCAAGAGGTCACTGGTTCGATTCCTGGTCAGGACACATGCCCAGGTTGTGGGCCCAATCCCCAGTGGGGGGCATGCAGGAGGCGGCCAGTCGATGTTCTCTCTCATCGATGTTTCTATCTCTCTCTCCCTCTCACTTCCTCTCTCCCTATAATCAATAAAGGAAAAAAAAATTAAAAAAAAAAAAAGATTCAGATCTCAAACAGGACAGAGTCACTCACATAGAAGTGGGCCACCTGAGGATAAGAGATTAGAAACAAAATCACTTCAATAAACCGTTCCAAAAAGGGTTCCCTCTCCTGGAAGCCCTGACATTTCTTTGCATGGCTAAGGAATTCCCTGGCCAGCAAGATTCTCTCTGTTCATTGGTCCTGCCAGTGCTACCTGCAGAAGGAACCCCCTACCTTTAAAGGCAATGTGTTTAGAACCTCATGAATGCTTTTCTTTCAAATATCTCGCTGCCCTGGCCGGTTTGGCTCAGCGGTGAGAGCATTGGCCCACAGACCAGAGAGGCCCGGGTTCGGTTCCCACTAGGGGCATGTACCTCGGTTGCAGTTTGTCCTAGGCCCTGGTTGGGGTCATGTGGGTGGCAACCACTCAATGTGTCTCTCTCACATCAATGCTTCTCTCTCTCTCTCTCCCTCCCTCTTTGTCTGAAGATAAATGCAAAAAATGTCCTCGGGTGAGGATAAAAAAAAATACCAAAAACAAATATCTCGCTAACTCATTCCACAAAGCATCTGAGGAAGCTAACAAGGTTTCATCCTCTAAAATAAAACATTATAATTGAATACATCAAGACATTAGAAAATAAATTTAGAACAGGAAATTGAGACCAGGGCAAAATTATACTGCAAGTCCGCGAGCCACGGCCACGGGCTCCCACGGGCTCCCACGGGCTCTCACAATTTGAGCGGAGCCCCCGGCCCTGCACCTCCTGGCGGAAAGCTAAGGGTGAAAGCCGTGGTGTGCAAACTCAGTGGACATAAGGAAAATACTTAACAGCTTCCAGGAAGCAAAGCTCTTCCTGACACAAAGCTAAAGCAGCCATGTCCTGGGTGGGCCTTTCCACAGGGACTCGGAGCGCTGCAGCAGACAGCTCCCCCCTCGCGTGTCCGCGAGCACAGCCCGGCCCCGCGCAGCCTCACCCACGTGC
Organism: Tadarida brasiliensis; assembly: GCA_030848825.1. Taxonomy (NCBI): domain Eukaryota; kingdom Metazoa; phylum Chordata; class Mammalia; order Chiroptera; family Molossidae; genus Tadarida; species Tadarida brasiliensis. The sequence continues at coordinate 60,492,739 of CM061270.1, read as the reverse complement.
TCTCCTAGTGCAACTGCAGCAGCCGTTCCAGGAAACGTGCATCATTTCGCTGGGTTTTGACGTTCGATTTAGGGATACAATATTTTAATCACCTAAAGTTGTTATAAACCTACTGGGGGTGGGGTGAGTACTGAGAAAAGGAGGGCAGCACCCAACTCTGGGGAGCAGATGGGGGTAAGCCAGCTATGTGTTGGACGGTGGGGAATTCGCTTCGGGAGGACGGCCGTGCCCTTCTGGGGCTCATCAGAGTGCGAGCAGACAGACAGTGAGCAAGTGATCACGGTGCACGCCCGGTTACCAACGCAGGAGCACCGCGGGTTAGGAAGGGATCCACTGGGGTGTCAGTTTAGTCTGGTGGTCATGGAAGGCTCCCCAAGAAACAGAAATTTAAGCTGTGATCTGAAGGATGAAAAGGACATAGCTGGGGAAGGACTCTTAGAAACAGGGAGAAGAGCATGTACAAAGTTCCTAGGTGAGAGATGTTAGAATATTCCAGAAACCCACAACAGTATGGAGAGAGCGAGAGGCAGAGTGGCTGGTAATGAGGTTGCTGAGAGGAAGTGGTACAGTGTGTGGAGGGCCCGGGGAGCCTTGTCAAGGATTTATTTTATCCTGAAAGCACAGGTAGCCACTGGCAGATTTCAAGCAAGGGCATTGTGATGTGAATTCCAATTCTGAGGATCACTAGCTGCTGTAAAAAAAAAAAAAAAAAGGATGGGGGACAAGAATGGAGGCAGAAAGACCACACACAGTCACACAGTCTTCCTAAGAGTCGGTTATTTGTAGAGGGTGGGGGAGGGAAGAGTCTTGAAAGAGAGAAGAGTCTTGAATGAACAATAGGTCAGCACCAGAAAGGGAAAGATGACCACAGTGGATTCTGAAAATCAATCCAATAGCTTACGAGTTCAGTACTGCAAGTACGGTACATCGTGAATCTTGTCTGCCGAGCACAAGAGCCCCTGGGAAAGGCAGGGCCCGAGACAGACACTAATAACAGTGCAAAGTCATTCATGCTTCTGTTGCTCAATTATAATGAGTCCACTCATCACGATAATAATAATAGTAATAATGTGTTTGAATAACATAATTGCTTAATAGCTATTCCTCACCACCACCCCCTCCACCCCCTACCATTATGATGAAACTAAAATATTCTAGGGTGTTTATCATTCTAAAAGAGAAAAAAATTTTGTGTGTGTGTTAGTAGATTTCAAGAAATAAAATATCTACAGGATCCAGTTACTTCTGTGGCTTTAAAGGGGAACTTTCCCTTAGGGTAGAAAACACGTAGGTTGTTTTTTCAGGAACCCCCCTTCCATATTAACAGAATCTTTCTTCATGGAATGTAAGTAGTTAGTCTCTGGGTCTCAGTCTCTCCATTCCTCGTGTGTCGGGGAGAGGGGATCAGATGACATTTGTGGTTCTCAAACCCAGTTGTATATCAGAATGTACTAGGGAGCTTATTAAAAACGCACCTGTTTGGGCTCCATCCAACACTCTGAGTATGGAGCCTGGGGTCTGTATCCTAAGATGTTCTGCGGAGATTCTAACCACCAGCCTTCGCTGAGTGCTAAGATTTGTTCTGTTTTCAAAAGTTTAGGGGCCTGCTACTCAGCGTGAGAGCTTGTTAGACATCCGAAATCTCGGGTCCCACTCCCGGTCTGCCGACACAGAATCTACTTTTCCAACAAAAGCCCCAGGAAACCGAATGCACATTAAAACTGTAGATGCTCTAGTCCTGGACTCCACCTTTCACACGTGGTCCTGTTGCCTACAGCTCAGGGAAACCTGGCCGCTGGGGAAGAAATCAGCTTTCTAGGACTTGTGCAGAACCGCAGCTCGGCGCCTGAGCCCGGGATACCGGTGGTTGTCCTTTCTCAGCAAGGACACGAGGCCTCGCTCACAGCCATAAATAAGTGTAGAGGAAAGAAGCTGAATCAGCAAAGGTAAATCAAGTCCCGGATTGTGCTGGCTCATGCATATATTGTGAGACAAACAAAAAAAAAAAGGAAGCACTAAAACCTGGGCATATTTCTTTAAAATATATAAATAGTAGATAATCAGAGGTTGACTTCAAATCTGGGTCTGCATAAATTTCTCCTCAGGGGGATCGTATATCCTTCCCCTTTCAGCTTCCTTTTTCACTGGGCCTGGATCTCACCTTTTCATCTACTAGTTTAAAAAAGGCAAACAAAATAAGCAACAACAGCCACAAAACCTGTTGTGGTTCTTTCCGTCAGTAGTATATGAATACACTCCAACTCTCTCTCCATTCTTACCTCTCTCCTCACACTCCATTTGCCTCCTGTCTTCAGGAATGTATTCATTAACATTCATTTAGTCATTAATTCAACTAACATTTACTAAGCACCTATGTCGTATGATACCCCATGTAACATACTAGGTGAGATGAAATTAAATCTGTCTCTATCCCCTGGGAGCTCATAGCTTCCTAGGTATTTGAACGTCAGGAATAATAATACCTAAAAGAAAAGTGAAGATTTCAAAAGAGAAAGAGATAAACTGATTTGGGAGAAAGCCAAAGGAGTGACCCTTTTGGGCTGGGGAGAAAGTAATCAAGATTTCTTTTTTTCTTTTTTCTTTTTTTAACAAGCGGGCCTGGAGATGTACTGGCGAACAGCGAGCCACCGTCCCCGGTGTGAGGTGTCCTGGCAGCAGCTCCCCGGCAGCAGCAGTGGACGCGTCCACGGGGAGAAGGCCTGGGTGGTTTGCAGTGGCCAGCCGGGTGTTGACAGGGATGCCAGATGTGGAATCTGACCGCAGCAAACCTGTGCACCCCGAATGCACTGTGCTGTCTCTGGCTGGCTGTCCTGCAGCAGTTAGGCCTCCAGTGTGTGCTGGGGCTACCACCCTTCCCATCATCGGCCCCAGATGTGGGCTGAAAGGTGGTTCCTGGGTCCAATGGAAGGTTGGATCTTGGGTCTCTCTGCTGACTAATTTTTTAGGTAAATGGTGGATTCATCAGCCAAGAGAGTGCTGCCACGGGGTGGTGTGTTCTCAGAAGGAGGAAGTGCATGTACACTGGGGAGTGGTTCTCCCTGGGGATGGCGGGACACTGGGAAATGACAGCCTGGGGAAGAGGCGTGGTGCCCACAGCACTGGTGTCAGTGGCAGGGTGGAATGTGCAGAGGTGCCGTCTCCTGGAGCACGGTGACTGCAGAATCCACCAGGGCTAGTCTGATGCCGACAGGAGAACTGGAGGAGGAGAGGCTCTCTTCTGCTGACCATAAGCGGTCCCTCATGTGGGCTGGGGGTGGTTTGGGGTAGGACAGGGATCCTTCAACGCAGGTGTTCTGGTGGAGGAGATGGCTCCCTGCAGGGTGCCTCTGCCGCACACTGCAATGGGCTTGGGAAGATGGCAGGGATCTCATGCCGGAGTCTGGGGAATCTGAGTATGACAGCATGTAAGGGGGGCAGTGTCCATGGCAATGACATCAGGATCTAAAGTAGGCTGGGAGATCAAATCTGCGAATTCCTTGGCTGTGACAGTGGAAGGGACGGTCATAGAGGCGATAGGCTGGGCAGTGGGAACAGGGGTACTGGTAGAAGGGACTGGGAGAGGAGCGGGTAAGAAAAAAGGAGGAGGATCATTTATACACACAGGTGTTGGGGTTTCATTTTGCAGGAGGGTGGCTGGAAGGACCAGGCTGAAGTCCTAGGAGATAGTACATTCAGTAAATGCAGATGCCAGGGGGAGTCCAGGAGGAAATGTCCAGCAGGCAATTATAAATACATACTTGGAGACTGGAAAAGACTGAAGGCAGTGATTTGGGACCACTGTTCTGAAGACGACAGTTAAGGCCATGGGGTTGAAGGACACGGGAGGGAGGAGGAAGAGGGCGGCCCCGAGGGTGTGCAGTGGGTGTTCTACAATCACACGGCAGAGCTGGGAATTCTTTCAGATCTACCTCCTCTCTGCCATCTGTCCATCCTCACCACAGCTCTCCCATCTCTGTCAAAGCTTCTCATTCACACATTCCCCTAAGTCTCACACTTCACAGAGGGCGTGGAGGTGCCGTTGAAGCGTGAGAGCAACGCCAGCCTGGGAAACCCAGACTCTAATATTAGTTCTGCACTAATTGCCCTGAGACTTGGGGTAGATAATCCCACTTTGCGGGCCTTGAGTTTGCATCTAGAGTGGAGAGGAGTAGACCAGGAGGTCCAGTCTAACTCTGAGTCTTTCCACGGTGACATGAAGGAGATTATGAAGACCAGCACTTGTACTCTCTACGACATCACGCAAATATGTCACGTTTTCTCCTTTCCAGCGACAAATCACTGATAATTTGACACTTCTAAATTTACCTGGACTGCCTGCTGCTTCCGTTCTTCCCATATCGAATTATGAAACTGGACTGCAGAATGCTTAGGTCTCCGTCACCAGTTTGAGCCTGTTTCCGCTCGTTCTCTGTCCCCCTTAAAGACACTGCCGCTCACAGAGCACCCAGTACAATGTAAAACCTCTATAGTTTATACAGAACTATTCCAAAAAATAAACGTCAGCTAAAGCTATCCTTTAAAGTGATCTTAAATTCACGTGGTATTTAGTCGCTTCCTTTATTAAGAGGAACTCCAATAGCTTATCTCACTCGTTTGACCTGGTGTTGAATCCTAGGTTGCTCAGGACAACAACACAGGCTTCTTCGGGGAAAATCTCCCTGCTCCTCAGTGTTATCATCACTCTGGCTGTCTCTGTCCTGCAACTCAGACAGAGCTGGCTCAGGAGGGTCAGGGAGAGGAGATGGGTGCTATGGTGACACAAACCTGGTCGTTTCCTATTATCTTTGATTATTTCTCACTGAGAGCTGCTTCGAGCTTTCCCTGTGGCTTCAGAAACAGAGAGGCTCCAGTCATGTTGGTGTGTCTTTGCATCAGCACAATAAATCCCAGTAACTTTTTTTTTTTTTCAAATTAAAGTGTTTTTATTGGCTATGCTTTGTGGTTTTTGTTTTTTCTCTGCAGGGATAGCAGAATCTTCTCCATTCATGTAGGAATCCAGTTGTTAGCTATTATGCTTGCTGATGATTTAAAGTTTTATATCCCTTAGCAACCAGATATGTTCACAGTTTGTCTGGACACAAATGGAAGACCTTAAAAGTACAAAAACCCAACCTCTGCCGAAAGTTTTCTAAAAGTACTTCCTCAAAAAGGGAATTACACAAACCCTGCTTGCATAGATAATTTCTTACACAGGTAGTTAAAGTGGTTTCAGAAAGTCAGGATTAATTTTAACGGCCCTCACTTACTTGGTTCATTCCTCCAGGACGATTTGGTAAACATTCCGCGTGCCTGGATTTCACTGGCTTTGGGTATAAGGACTCCATGCCCAGCCCCAGGCATCACGGCCCCAGAAGGTCATGCAGACGCCACAGCCCCAGAGGCCTTGGGGACCTCCCCACGCCAGCATTGCTCGAAAAGGCTTAGGCCCAGTCCTTGAGGGCAGCGGACCAAGACGCTTTCTCTCTTTGGCTCTATTTGGTAATAGTTTTGCTACCACCAGGTAGGTGGTAGGTAGGTGCATGTATGGGAAAGGTGGAGTTACCAAAGTGTACAGGCTCACTTCAAGGAAATTGCCAAGACAAGCTCTGTTTACCGAGAGTTTGGTATCTTAATTAAACAGGATCAATACTTCACATGAAACAAAAATACAAATATAAATGAGGTACCTTTCCTTGTGGGAAAAGTCAGAAAAGTGTGTGTGTGTGTGTGTGTGTGTGTGTGTGATAGAGAGAGAGAGAGAGAGAGAGAGAGAGAAATGGTTTGAAACTATGAACTCACTTGGCTTCTTGTCATGTAAGACCCAATGGTCAGCTTGCTGAATGTCCTGGATTTCCACCCACATTTTCCTCACTCTGAGGAAAGAGAATCCACCGCCCCCCCCCCCCCCCCACACACACACACGTTTCAGATTCCAAATACTTTCGTGGTATCAGTTTCACAAAAAGAACAAAACCTGTTCCATTAGAATCATCATAAAATCTTACAATTTTAGAGCTAGGAGGAGCTTCGGAGATCTTCTCATTCCAACCCTGCCACTTGACAAGTGAGGAAACAGACTCCACAGACATGTGTGATTTATCCAGTCACCCAGCACTTTTGGACCAGAGCCCAGCAATTACGACTTCAGTCAGGCTTTTGCCTCCACCCTCCACCAAGTCGTTCCTATCAAGGTCACCAGTCACCTCCACGCTGTCAGCCTCAGCTCCTCTTCCTAGCCATCAGCAGCATTTATCCACACTGATCACCCATCCCCATGCTTTCTTCCCTTGACTTCCAGGACACAGGAAAACCTCTGGGTTTCCTCCTACCGCACCATCCTCTCTTCAGTCCCTTTTGCTGTTTCCTCCTCGTCTCCCCAATTTTTTAATGGTGGAGTTCCCCAGGGCTCAATCTTTGGACCTCTGCTCTTCTTTAGCTAGACTCATTCCCTTGGGGAATTTCATCTCTCTAGTGAAGACCTCAGAGTTGTATCTTTAGCCCAGAGTTCTCCCCTGAATTCCAGACCCATTTATCTCCCTGTTTTCCTAAGATCTCCACTTGGACATGTAATAGATGTTTACATTTTCCTTGTCAAAAACCGAATTCATCATCCACCCATACAAACTTGATACACTCATAGTCTTTCATAACCCTAATTAACTGCAACTCCATTCTTCCAGGCCAAGAGCACTGGGGTTCGTTGTTTCCTTTCTTTCTCTCACATTCCACATCTAAACATTCGCTCTGCCTCCAAAACATCCCTCAAATCTGATAACTCCTCACCCCCTGCCCTGCTAGCATCTGATTCAAGTTACCCCTTTTCTTGCCTGCATTTGACACATCCATCTGGCTCAGCGCTGGCTGCACCATAGTCTAGTCTCAACATACCAGCTAAAGGGATGCTTTTAAAACTTAAGTTAGCATATGTCACCCCTTTGCTCTAAACCCTGCAAAGGCCTTCCATTTCCTTAAGAGTAGACGATTGCCCGTCTGGTGTGGCTCAGTGGTTGAGCGTCGACCCATGCAATAGGAGGTCGCTGGTTCGATTCCCAGTCAGGGCACATGCCCAGGTTGTGAGCCAAATCCCTAGTGGGGGGCATGCAGGAAGCAGCCAATCAATGTTCTCTCTCATCGATGTTTCTATCTCTCTCCCTCTCCCTTCCACCCTCTCTAAATCAATAAAGAGAAATTTAAAAAAAAAAAAAAAGAGTAAAAGCCAAAGTACTCATAATGGTCTATAAGACCCTGTACACCCTGCTGCCCCAAGCCTCCCTGAGGTCAGCTCCTGCTACTCTCCCCCTGGCTTAACCTGCTTCTAGCCACACTGGCCTCCCAGCCATTCCTGATTCCAGGCATTCTCCTGCCTCAGGGCCTTCATGCTTGCTACTCCCTCTGACTGGATGTTCTTCCCCAAAATGTCTGCATGGCTCACTGCCTCATCTCCTTCAAGTCTCTGCTCAAATGTCAACCCTCACACAGGCTTTAACTGACCATGCTTTAACAAATCATGCCCGCCATTCCTGTCTTCCCAGCTTTCTTATTCTTTCCCCGCATATCTATTGTTCTTTATAGCACTTATTCTCTCCCAGCACACTGTATATTTTACTTAGGTTTTGTTTTTGTTTTTTTGGTCTGTTTCTATGAAACTCTGAGCATCAGGAATTCTGTGAGAATCTGAGCATCAGGAAAGCAGAGACTGGAGTCAGTTTTGTTCACTGATAGGTCTCAGTGTGTAGAACAGATTCTTGCACGTGTATGTTGAATAAATAGTTGTGGTAAGAATGAAGGAATACATGAGTGAGTGTGCCTCTTATATTATTATTCACTTAATGGGTTTCTTAAAATCAACTCACATTCATAAACTTAAATTTGGTTTAAGGAATCTATATCACTATTATTACCACCATAAATTAGAAACCAATGTCATTTGTTATGAATAGACAATAACCTTAAAATTAAATATATAACTTTTCAAATGACAAAGATCATCTGGCACATCTGTGAGTGCCCGCCACACTGTGGGAAACACTGGCCTGGAGAACAAAGCCCCACTCTTCCCCACGGCCCATTCAACACCCTCCAAGAACATGGAACTTCTACAGTTCCTTCACGCTGTTCCATGGTTCCACGACTTTTCCCATGCAGTTCCCTTTGCCTAAAATGCCTATCATAATAAAAATTTAGTTTTAGGGTTTTAAAAATTAAAGTATTACACATATACAATTTAAAAAATCAATTAGTACTCTAGGCTTATAGCAGCAAGCAATGGCCCCTCCCTCCTAATTCCCACTCCCCAGAGCAAATACTTTCAATTCTTTTTCATTGTCATAAAATAAACAAAATGTAAAATTTACCATTTTAATGACTTTTTAAAATTCTCACCCAAGGATACTTTTGCATTTATCTTCAGATAGAGTGGGAGGGAGGGAGGGAGAGAGGAAGGGAGAGAGAGAGAGAGAGAGAGAGAGAGAGAGAGAGAGAGAGAGAGAAGAGAGAGAGAGAGAGATCATATTGCTTGGTTGCCTCCTGCACGACCCTGGGCTGGGGACCGAACTGCAACCAAAGTACATGACGTGCGTGCCCTTGACCGGAAACGAACCCACAACTCTTTGGTCTGCAGGTCAACGCTCTAATCACTGAGCAAAACCATCCAGGGCCCATTTTAACAATTTTTAAGTGTACAGTTCGGTGGCAGTAAGTACAATCACATATTGTACAACCATCACCACCATTCATCTCCAGAATTTTTTCTTCTTCCCAAACTGAAAGTTTATACCCATTAAAAAATAACTTCCAATTTCCCCATCCTCCTAGGCCTGGGCAGGCACCATTCTACGTTCTGTCTCTATGAATTTGACTACTCTAGATCCCACATAAGTGGAATCATACAGTATTCATCAATCTGTGACTGGGTTATTTCACTTAGCGTGATGACTTTGAGGTTCATCTGTGCTGTAGCATGCAACACTTCCAATTCACCCCAGGACTTCTTTTCACCATAATGCTGGGAATTTATTTTATGTCCCTTATGGGATGGATCTTCTGTTTTCTGGTTCCCATGTTTTCCTAGTCCTTGTTTTATTCTTTTATTTCCATGTGGCACATCCATCAGTATCTTTTTAAAGAAAGGATGCATAAAAGGTAAATTTCTAGAGACTTTGTGCATTTATGAAAGTATCTTTATTGTAACTTTATATTTAATGCTAGTATGGCTGGGTATAGAATTCTAGGCTGGAAATAATTTTCTTTGAGACTTTGAAGGCATTTGTTAATTGACTTCTAGAATCCAACACTGCAGATGTTAAGGCAGAAACTATTATCTTTCCCTGTTATTTGTATGTGATCTATATTTTTTCCTATGAAAGATGCACAACCTTTCTTTATTCTCCAGTGTTTCAAAATTTCACAATTATGTGCTATTGTGTATGACTTTTATATTTGTAATTAATTGTGCTGGCACTTTCTGAGGTTATCATTTGTGTGTGTGTGTGTGTGTGTGTGTGTATGTTTAAAGTTTATTCTTCTTCCTGGCACTGACTCTGAGAAACTTCTTTGTTTGGATTTTCCACTTGGTTTTGATCTGTGTTTTATTTATTTATTTATTTATTTATTTATTTATTTATTTATTTCTGATAGAACTCTATCATTAAATGTTTGGTGGTCTTTGGTTAATCATTTCTTATTTAATGTTGGGAGAAATTAAAAGCCAATCGAAATCTCTATGTGCATGGATGAGGGCTGTTGCCTTGTAAATTTTACAGGAGGATGATCAGGCCAAGACCTAACCACTGCATAAAGAGGTCCCCATGTCAATATCATTACATATTTTTCTCTTGGGTTTGCCAGGCTCCTCAAGGAGAAACCTCCTGCTTTCATTCCTGGGTAGGAGGGCATAAGCCTGACTGCCACTCTTCTGAAGCCTGAGGGTGTGGGGGAGGAACAGGCTAGAAAATCTCACCATTCAGATACATACTCTCCCTTAATTCACCCAAGATTTCACCTCTGCCTGTCTCCTGGACTCTGTCCATAGATTCCATTTTGGGTCCCTCTATTCTTTTCTCCAGTTGACCCACTGTACCCTTTAGCTTTTACTTACATCTCCCTCAATGCCTGCTTTCTTTCCCTGCCCAATTTCAGTTAAGACAAAATCTCTGATATTTTTTAATGAATTCAGAATTTTCATCTTTCACATAAGAAATAGAGCCTATGTGTAAATCCCAAATTCTAGGCAAAGGACTGAGACTTTTTGGGAATCAAAGTCCACATCCTTAGAACCACAGAAAGGGACTAAAAAAAGAAAAATGCCCAATCAATTTCTCTCAGAGTTTCAGGTCTCTGACTTCAAGATACCAAATAACAATAGATTAAAACTAACATTAGGAAATATTTTAGACTAAGCAAGCCTTCACATGAGTATGTACATAGTAGATGCTCTATGGAAATATATTGAGGTGAATCTAACATATGGGTTGGATGGCAGGTATATGGTTGCTTCTTATTGGAGCTAAGATTTGGAGTCTTTGGATGTGTTGGTGCCTCATCGACAATTGGCTTCCTAAAACTTTTTTGATGATGCATTGCCTTCCCTTTACCAGGGCCTTTAGTTTCTAACCTAATCTTATTTGTCATGATTCTCCGAGACATACCAAATAAAGCTTTCAGGTCTCTGTGTATTTTGGTATCTAGATATGTCTGATTCACTTAAGGGCTTTCATCCAGTGACAGTAACCATTCCCGATGAGGTCTCCATGTTAACAGGGCTTAAATGTTTTCTACCCCCTCAGGCTCTTTGGGTGATGATTCAACCAAAGAGAAAATGGGAAGTGAAAGTTTGCACCCCTCCCCTTCTGACTCCAGTGCATTGCAATAGGGCTACTTTTAATGTGCTTAGCAACAATTAGCTCTTGAAGCTGCAACAGCTGCACAATGCTGATGCTCTCCAGATGCAGCCAATGAATTAAATCATGCGATAATTCAATTGGAAAATTGGGTGTAATTATGGAGAATGCAGAGTCTGCTGGTCGCCTCATAGTGACTTGGAGCTCTTGGAACAACAGTGGGGTGGGCCATTCAGGGAGTGCGTGGCATACACAGAAACTGTTTCGGGTGTTTGCAGGAATCCAGTCCCCTCTCTGACAATGACAGCATCACCTAGCCCTGTACTCAGTCAAGAGCTAGCTGAGTGCCACCGAAACAAATTTCTTTTGTAACTTCAAAACTTTTTACAGACCACTCTTCATAACATGATAATGGCTGTATTTTGAGTATCTGCTGGTTGGGAACATGTAAAACAAGCAAAGGCTAGGTTCCCCAGGGACTAGAAGTTCATGTGCTAAAAAAAAAACAAAAAAAACCCCAAAAACCAAAAAACAGTTAAGTCACAGAATCATAAATAGGATACCTTAAACATTCTATTTTAACTAGGAAACACATACATATATGCATACACCAATGTTTCGATGTAGGAACAAGGTCAAGGTCTTGGACCCTCTATAGATGAGTCATCTTTTTTCCATTCTCACCGTACCCTTAAGACAATGTATTGTCTATAACTTCTCATTTGGGTTCATGTAAAGGGGAGTAAAAACCTAAAAATATTTGCAAAGTATTTTAAGTAAAGACTTTTTAAAGATCTTAATACTTTTCTTTCCAAACCTTGTCATCTTACCCCTAAGGCCAGAGCTCTGTGCATTGCATTGCCGTGGTACTCTATGCAACGCAAGGGGCATCATCCAGAGCACTCCTTAGAGCTGTACAGTGACAGCCTGCAGGGCCTTTCTCAGTGGCCCTGCCTCACTCAGCAGCAACTTCTTTTTTTAAGTGGCTTGCCTTTATTGACTCTTTCCAAAGCACTCAACTGAATTTTCATAGAAACAATAGCTTTCTTCTTGCATTGTAATTGAATTTTGTAATTACCATAAATATTTTTGAGAACAAATACAATGGACCCTTGGGAAACTAACATCTTAACTGATGGCAGCAGAAGTGTGGGGGTACAGCTGACCTCGAGTGTTCGGCTGCTATGGTCATCAATCAGGATACTTTACAGAGGGAGTGGGTTAACACAGTGAGTTGGTAAAGTGGAGGTTATTTAAGAAAGCTTCTACAGTCCTGTGAATTTAGTGATACTCTTCAATGAATCTGTATTTTGTTCTTAATTGTTGCTTCTATATAATTTTGAAAAATAGCACCTAGAGGTGTGAGGCATTTTATCTTTTTCGTCCACAGACAGATTTTGGGATTCCTTATCATAGCTCCCCAGGCATAACAGTCCTCAGGTTAGAAACACCTGGCTTAGGGTTTCCTTCTCATAGCAGAGTGAAAAATGATTGAGGGTAGTCAATACGTGATAAATTCTCTTTGTATAACAGTAATTTAAAATCAAAGGGGAGAATGGAGAAGGTTCTACTGAGAGCCACCCTGTTGCATAATGAAAGTTCCCTGGACAGCTTGAAGGGCACAAGATACATCAATGCTAAAGGGGGAAAAAGCCACCGATTCACACATTTGGAGATTTCTCAAATTTTTGTTCCTTTGTCTCTGTCTGTCTGTGAGTGAATCACATTTTGTCTTTTAATTAGACCAGGTCAGGAAATAGCAATCTCTTTAGACTTGAGAAGAAAGACCTTATGGAGGAACAGTGCCCACAAATCAGTGTTCAGTTCAGATCATGACTCTGCCATTTGCTTACCTAAGTTAACTTAATTTGGATATCAGTCTTCTGTCTATACAGGCCACCCCATAGAGTTATAGTGAGGATTAAATGCTTCAACACATCCCAAAGGACAAAATATATATAGATGTTCAATAAATATTAGACAGGAGCAAAAGGTAACCAAAGTTTTATTGTAAGCTAAAGGAATTAGGGAAGATGTATAATGTGAGGAACAGAAGATGCAAAATAGGGAGAGAAAGAATATGAGAGGGAGTAGCAAAACTATATAGAATATGATAGCTATAATGCAAATATATACATATTGTATCCTTGGCATATCCCAACAACCCTGTGAGACAGGACAGGTATTCGTTTTCATTTTACAGATGAAGAAGCTGAAGTTCCAAAGATTAAAAGAGTTGTCCTAAATGATGAAACAGAGATGGGACTACACCCAATGTCTCCTTATTCCCAACTGAGTACTTTGCTCATGAGACCATATGATCTTCAAATTTCTGTCTTTACCACACTAACTAAGGGACTCTGTGATGAGTCCCATCCTCCAGATGACATACTTGTGGTCCAGAGAAAACGTACACAAGCAGAGTCAGGACTCTATGAAGCTGCTTTGGGTCTTCCATGTCTGGCATGGCTTCAATCAATTATTCCAAGAGAAACAAGGATGGAGAGCACAAAAAAGAAAGCTTGGGCCATCAGTCTGTGTACAGGGTACACTGAATATAAAAATTACATCTGGAGATCACCCACTGACATGAAGAGCCAGAAAAAAATGATGTTATGAGTCTTGAGTTGTTTTATTAGTGGATAGAAAATTACAGGAAGTGGGATGTTTTGAGAATAAAAACCTTAAAGGTCTACTGTAACTATCCAGGCATATTAAAAGATACTATTTCCATATTCTTCTTGGATAATCAATCATGCCATAGCAAATTATGAGTTCTTATTTTTAGCCCTATTAGCTACACAATGATAATGAAAATTGATTACAGTCACATTCTACTTCTTAAGACATTGTCAGCAAGTGAACTGAAATGCCCCAGAATCAATCCATTTAAAAAATATACTAGAGGTTGGGGAAGGGGGTGAAGCCCTCATCAATTACTCTGACATCTGTTAATAAAGAAAAGATGATACACTGGCTGCTCCTGTCATTGTTAGCTCACTACAGGCCAATAAAGCAAGGTCTTTTGTTCGACCAACTAGAGACATCTTTAAGAAGCTTAATGGATTTTAGCTGCTAAAGACCAGATATTGGTTTCCAGAAATAGAATTCAGAGAAATGTTAAAATATACTAACAGAAATGTGCCAAAATCAAAGAGATCAAGCCATGTTTGTCTCTGATTGATCACTCTTCAAAGACTAAGAAGGTTGTCTGCGTCTGGATTAGAGAAAAGTGATCTCAGAATGCTCCTGAAGGTAGAAAAGTGGCAAGTCCGGGATGTTGTAGAAATGTTGGCAGGTGCTGAATACACTCAACCTAATATATATGAAGCTTATATATACATAAAGGTCTTAAAGACAAAAGTCTCATGTCTTCATTGGAATAATAAAGGGATTGAGTGACTGATTTTATATATATATATATATATATATATATATATATATATATATATATATAAAACAAGTTGGGTGTATTCAAGTATTTAATATAAAAATCTACATTTGTAAAATCTCACATATATGGAGAGAGAGGTATTAGAGTCTCTTCCAAGTCCAATGTTCTATAAATTTATTCAAACCATCCTAAATCAAGCACTTTAAATTTCTATGCTGCAGATCACTAAGAGGAGAATGAATGACCGTTAGGCATGTTTTAAAACTTGGCTAACATATGTACACACACTTATTCCCATACCCAGGGGAACATGGTAAAAGAAAAAAAAGTTAATATCCAAATTCTTAGTAAATGTAATAGTACCTAAAATTTATTAAATATTTTACTATATGCCAAGTATTTCTATGCAACATACAAGTATCAATTTATTTAATACAACGTACTTCGGTTGAGATTATTACTGTCTCAACTTTCACAGGAGGAATCTGAAACCCAGAGAGGTTAGTAACCTGTTCAAACAGCCAGTTAAGAGTGAAGCCAGGACAAAGCTGGCAGTCTGGACCTGAGTCAGCAGTCTTTGTGGGGAGCCTCAGCATCCAGCAGAGGAGATGGAACCAACCTGAACTCTCTGCAGAGGCAGAGCTGGAGTTACGGAGCCCACGCGGCCCCAACACAGACACGCACCATTGTCTGTGGTTCTCTTCTCCATCCTTGCTTTGCATGGGATAATATTTTTCAGGGAAGAAATCTTAGAAACCTCTTCCTAGTGATACAAAGAGCACAATGTCTCCCTGGTTGGCCTCCTCATTTTCTCCTCCTCACTAAGCACTACACAAAATATCCATCAAGGACTGGGGTATCAGTTTGGGTAAGCTGCCAGCCTGAAGCAGGATTTCTGAAGTCCAAGGAGAATGAGCCAACTTGGTGGATCCTTTGCAATCCAGTGCCCCCGCCCTGCCATCTACTTATGGAGGCTTTAAGATAGTTGGGCCCAAAAGTCTTTTAAAAAGGAGCAATTGGGCCAAAGGTAAAAGAGAGTGGGGGTGGGGAATGGAAAATCTGAACTGCAAAGATAACAGGGGAAAACAAGAGACCAAGGGGCAATGGTGGTGGGTTAGAAAGGGCACTGATTTGGAGTCAGAAGTCCTGGCCTTTATGCCAGTTGCACCTTTCAATGGAAGCATGACTCTGGATATGTTACCTCTGTGAGCCTCAATGACCTCATCTGGAAAATGGGACAGCATAGTATGGTTGTTGTGAAGACTAAAGAACTCTTTCAAACTGATGTGTGCATGTGAAGCACCCTGCAAATATGAGTTAAAATGGCAGAGCACCAACCAAAGGTGGCTGGGAAAGGAAGCCAGGGAGGCTGGGCAAATGCCCAGGTCAACAAACACAAAATAACTCTGCTGTCCATGAAAACTATAAGTAGATATGTTTGAAAGTCACTTCTGAAAGAGACCTTGAAGAAGGGGTGGAGAATGTTGGGGGTGGAAAGAAACTCCTCCCAGCAAGACAATGAAAGATGACAAGTTAGGTCACGGTGGCTGGAGAGGACACAATGATTTGTTGTCTAACTCTCCAGCCATGATGGGACTGTAACTAATGAGATTATTCTGGTTACAAAGGAAGCATTCAGCCCCCTAATGAAAAACTCTTTGGTGACTGGTGTTAGGAAAAGAAAAAACAAACTGGCAGCTTGTTATTAGTTCCGCGGCAAGTTAATTAATTTTTGCCAGTCACTTCAGGTCACTTGCAGGCCGGATCATCTGTCTCACTCAACTGAACAGCTGGAGGGATAGTGGGTGTGTCTCTAGCCCATGCATATGTCTTGGTTCTGGGATTAGGTGGGGCCAACTACAAGGCCAAAAACACATGAGCTTCTAGCACTCTTCCTGATCCTTTCTTCCCATGATCCCTCTAGCCAGGCCAAAGGACTGCAATTCCATGAGATACAAAGAAAACAGAAATACTCAGAGTGAGGTTACTTCCACCTCTGTGCATCCATCATTCCAATGAGAAGCAGAGAGCTGCGGTGCAATGCACACGGTAGAGCTCAAAGGTGTTCTGGTAGACTGCAGGCCCATCTCTCCCAGTGAAGAGGTCTAGAGCTATGCCAAGGTTGCTAACTTCTCCAGGCTTCTCTTAGCTCGCCTGAACTGCCCACCTGCATGGAAAGATGTCCATCTGGCATCTCTTCTAAGGTTAGGAAATTTGAGTTAACAAATATGTCCTTTTTCAGAGAAGTGTCAGGCATTTGCCAAATACTACTGAACACCCTTTCAGAGAAAAATCAGTGGACTGATACAGAGCCTCTTCAGAGATGGGAGAGCCAGGGCTAAGAAAGTGCTTGAATAAAACACCCAACATATGTGTACAGACATTGACCTGGCCTCAAAAAATAATAGCATTGCCCAGCCACTGTGGCTCAGTGGTTGCGCGTCGACCCATGCACCAAGAGGTCACCGGTTTGATTCCCGGTCAGGGCACATGCCCAGGTTGTGGGCACAATCCCCAGTGGGGGGCATGCAGGAGGCAGCCAATCGATGTTCTCTCTCATCGATGTTTCCATCTCTTTCTCCCTCTCCCTTCCTCTGTCTCTCTAATATATCAATAAAGAAAACAATTTTTTTTAAATAGCATTTTTTTAAAAGACGTGTAATATGCAAGTACAAAGAATGCTATTTTTTAGCATGCATTTTCATGTTGCATGTTTACTTTCTAGGGTGGATTAAGTGATACAAATTTTCTTAATTATGTGTGCTGCAATATATGATACACATATGTAATATTTACGACATAAGCACCCCCGAACAGACCAAGAGGAAGTGGCTCACAAACCACACTAAAGCAGAGCCCATAAGTTGAATCGCCTCTTTGAGCCAGTTTAAGCTACTGTTCAGCTGCTGTGGTTTTTAAATCCCTTCTATTTTATTCAAGATTATAAAGTTTTCAGCAAAAAAAGAAAAAACAAAATTGAGGAGGGACTCATTATCTCGAGTCATCACATACATCTTCCTGGCCTTTCCAAATCGCCTTCCCTCCACCTCCTGCTGAATAAGAGACGATAAAGGGAGAGTCCAGCTGTGATGCCCTCCCGGGTGCGCAGGGACCGCGGTCCCCCTGCTGCCTCCCGCGGCACGCACAGTCCCTGTCAACCCGCTGCAGGTAGTTAACGGGAATGACTGGGATCCTCTAAACCCATTCAAACAAAAGAATTAGTGGCTGATAGGGAGACTTGCAGTCTCACCAGAACAATGCTGCTTAATGAAATAAGCGTTGCTGCTATAGACTCCACGTCATGTCCCGTGACAGATCAGCTGGTGACGGTCCCCCGGCTAGGGGAGTGTGTGCGACCAAACATCACTGTGTTCGGGAGTGGGCTCCTCTGCTTTGAGAAAGAGAGCTGAGGGGATGCCCACCCTTTAGTTTGGTCTGTTCTGGGGGTGCATCTTATTCTGGGGGTCTCTTCTGCTGCTGCTATTGTGACTCAGCACTGCACGGGGCCTGGGCTGCTCACAAGAGGTGGCCGCGTGCTTTATCTGAGAAGCCCCCTAAGAAAGGCGAGACTGCTGGGTTAGGCATCAGGAAGCCGAGTTCAGAGATGAAGCGAATTACCTAGTCTTGCAGGGCTGACACCAGACCCAAGATATTAAAAAATCAAGCAAGCAAATTCCACCAGCCTACGTGGTAAACAGACACCAAAATAAAAACCAACCCATCTTCACATTTATACTATCTGTCTTCAGGGACAATTCTAACTCAATATTCAGTTGTAAAGTCAGGGGGGCTGTTAGTTTCTAAAATTTAATTTATGTATGTATGTATGCATAAATGCATGTATCTATTTTCATTTGGGGGTCTTGCTCTTCATAAAAAGTATAATATAAGCAATTTGATCAATCTCTTCCCCTTCCTCCCTCCTCCTTTCTCTTCCCTTTC
This sequence comes from Tadarida brasiliensis, assembly GCA_030848825.1. Lineage (NCBI taxonomy): Eukaryota > Metazoa > Chordata > Mammalia > Chiroptera > Molossidae > Tadarida > Tadarida brasiliensis. The sequence goes on along the minus strand of CM061270.1, from coordinate 60,474,565 downwards.
ACTTTGTCTCATCTCTTCTCTACTATTCTGCACCATCTCCCTTTCCCTTATCTTCATGTGGCCCTTTCTTACATATCCTCATTTTCTGTATCATTAGCTGGACTATATCTTTTGAAAAGATCAACATTCCCATCTCAGGACATCAGAAAGTTAGCGGCCCTTAAATAGACCCAAGTTTGGAAGGAAGCCTTGGCTGCGGCAAGCATGTCCGCGATGCACCCTGTCGACCGGAGGCATGGAGAGGCTTCCAGGAGGGTTTCTCTGAGGCCCAGGGCCCAGCCAGGGCTCTGCACGCACAGACCCCCAAACACGCTTGCTGACTGGCTGTGTGGTTTAACTCTGGTCCAGGAGATGCTGTACCAGCTGAATAAAGAAAGTACGCAGACTGACTGTGAACACAGACCAAAGAACATTGTAAAGTGTGAGTCATCTGTGCCCAATTTGTTCAGAGGAGTCGGGAACAAATAGTCCAAGAAGAGTGGTCAACGCAGGTCTCAGCCGCTGCCTCCAGAGGCCCCTGTTATCTGGAAGGTGCCCAAGGGGGCAGGGTCACCCCCTGGATGCAATCCACCCAGCTCTGTCAACCCTCAGACCAATGCTTAGTACTCTCCCCTCTGTCCTTTCCAAGAGATGGGGTGTGATGTTGAAGGAAAGACAGAAAGCCACAGAGGAGGAAGCGAGGGCAAAGGGGGCTGAAGGAAACACGGAGAAGACTGGGAAAAAGAACAAGAGCAGGAACAGAGAGACGGAAGCAAGGGGAGGGGGAGAAGACGGGCAAAGGGAGAGGCAGCATGCAGGGGCCAGGGAAGGCTGGCACTTCCCTTCTAGTCAGGAGTGTGCACAGCTGTGCCAGAGGGCACTGACTTCTTCCCTTTGGAATCTTCTCTCCACGTCCATTCTTTTCTGTCTCTTCCTGAACAAACTAGAAACAGACTCACAGACAACGAGAACAGGTGGACAGCTGCCAGAGGGGACGAGGGTTGGGGGCATGAGTGAAAAGGTGAAGGGATTAACAAGTACAAATTGGTAGTTACAAAATAGTTATCAGGATGTACAGGACAGCATGGGGAATATAGTCAATAATATTATAATAACTATATACGGTGCCAGGTGCGTACTGGAGATATCTGGGGGAACACTTTGTGAAGTGTATGCTTGGCTCACCACTATGCTGTACACCTGAAACTAATACAAAATAATAGTGAATAAAAATGTAAACTGTACTCGAAAAAATAAAATTTCAAAATAAATAAATAAATTTCAAAACGCCGAACCATGAAAAAAATAAAATAAAAAGGCTTCTCTGGTCCTCTCTTCCTTCTCTCTTGTTTCAGGAAATGTCATCTCATTATTTTCATGAGAACACATGGACATCCGTGACTTCAGATCTGTGTTCTACCCTTCAAGCAATTCATTTGAAGCTATTTTTCCAAATAAAGACAGTCTCTTCCCCAGGGGAACGTGCGCGCCAGCTTTCAGAATGCTGTTTCTGACCCTTGTGACATGTTTGCGACATATATCACTGTGATGAAAGTGTAAGCTCCTTGGAACAAGAACCCCATCTCACACTACCATGTGTTTCTCACGAGCCCTGGAGGAGCACTCAGGAGACACTAGGTGCTTCAGAGCTGCCTGCTGACTGACAAGAGGCCAGAGGTTTGTACACTCACACGACGGCTCATAGGAAGTCTGACTACCGGACTCACACGCCCTGCACTGAACACACTCTGAGCAACACTGACTTTCCATAAATTCACGTTACAGCTACCACCGTATTTTCTTAAAGGGCAATGCATAAATCAGAGCAGACTAAACTGTGGGCCTAATTTCCCCATTGAAGCTCATAATATTCATCTTCCCGAACAACCATAAAACATGATTCCAGAATGACCTAGTGATTATATCTTGGGGACATTGAAAAAAGTTTAAGTAAAAATGTCTTGATTACACTGACACAATATTCTTTCATGAAGCTACGCTCTTATTAATCACTTCAGGTGAGTCAAAGTAAACATAATCAGTCAAAGCTTTAAAGGAACAGAGTGAAAGAAAATTCTCGGTCCAAAAATGATTGCTCTCCCTCCCTTTCTCCTTCCCACTGTCCTCCTTCACTCCCTCCCCACCCCCCTCGGCAACTTTTACCCAGGAACGAGCACGAGCCGTGAGAGCAGCTGTGAGACCCTGGCACAGTTTCCCTCGATTCAGTTTAACCTCCCGAGGACCATTTCAAGAGGCCCGGATTGTATTCTGGGCGAGTCACTGTTGTGTCATGTATCTGAGACAGTGATTTCCAACCAGTGTGCCGCAACAATTTTTACATACTGTTTAATCTTTTCCCTTAGATTGTTAGGTAAAAAAAAAAAAAAAAAAAAAAAAATCAGAATTATACCTTTTTGGTCAAATTGGCAAAAAATATACTTTTTGGTGTGCTGAGTAATTTTTGCAATTAGTTTATGTGTTCCATGAGATGAAAAGGGTTGAAAATCGCTGATCCGAGACATATTAAATATCTTCCCACAACAGGTGTCAATGAATCAGGCAATATCTTCCACTCGCTCCGTCCTCGTTTGTTTCATGTTTAAAGGAAAGCACGGGACAAAGCTAGCTGTAGACGTCAGGGGTTGTGAAAGTTTAGACTTGGTTCCATGTGACAATGCAGGAAAGTCAGAGCAAGTAGGTCTAGTCTGGAACCTGGTATGTGTCAGGTCAGGGTGTTTATAATGCTCCTCTCTAGGGTTTGCCTACGCCAAGCAGAAAAATAATGAAGTGTTTGGTTCCATGCTGACAACACTCTGAAACTGCCTTGGAAACATTTCTTTGTCACACTGAAGAACAGAATAAGATGAAGAAAGAGAGGAGGGTAATATCTTTGGGAACTCCCTTGTTTTCTTGATGCCTCATTTACTTCCTCCTACTTCTTACAGCTTATCTGATTCTTCCCCCGGTAAAACCTCCAGAGACATTTGTCCTACAAGTACTGCTCCGATGGCCAGTGTTTCTGAGATCCAGGGGAGCAGCTCAGTGTCAGCCTATCAAGACTTCGCTTCTCCAAGCAAAGGTAGCAATGGTGACGATGGCATCCCCAGCATGGTTCAGAGCCTTGACTTGCCTGAGTCCTGAGAAACTGTCCACGGATGATAAAAAGCCAACCTCATGGTCTGCTGTTTCTGAGCCCCATTTCTTAGATAGTGGTATTACTAAATATCCAGTTGCCTGAACTATACAGTTAAATTAATATTGATTTCCTTTTCTTCAGCTACCAAGACAGATTTCAGATTCAAAGCCTTCTCTGTACTTCCAATGTGACTGCCCTGCTTTGGATCTTTGTCAGTTGACTGCTTAAGTAGTCTCTTCCCCGGCTGTGTATTTGGCCACTCTTGACTCATATCCCTCCTCCATCACTGTCAGAGTGATCTTGGCAAAACAAGATCTGGTCAAGTTACCCCTCTGTGGATAAGCTCACTAATGGTCTCCTCTTCATTGTCTGCCTCATGAAGCCTGGACTCCTTACTGTGAATGTTAAGGTCCTTCTTCACTAGTTGATTCTAAACCTGTCTTTTCATCCTCATGTGTCACTGTAACACTCCACACTGCCCGTGTCCCCACCCATAATGGCTTCCAGCTGTTGAACCTCCACACTGCTTTGCACAGTTCTGTGTCCTACATGGACAGCCTGTCACTCCATCCTCACGAAACACTTAGGGATGCTGTGATTGCTGGTAGAGTTTTACAGATCATTTACAGAGGCTCAGTGACTTGTCCAAGTTCACTCACTAGTCTCCATCCTCTGGCTGAATGGCCCTTTCCTATTCTATCCCATATAGAAACCAACCCTTTGTTTAAGCCCCTGGCAAAATAACTTCTCTTCAAAGCTGGCCCTAGCAACCTCTGGCTCTCCCAAACCCCCCTTCTTCCCTTCTAGTGTTACTTTCAGCCTCCTCTGTTTTCCCACAGAATTTTGTTTACATCTGATTACATCAATAACCATTACCAGTTTTATGTGTCTGTCACCTACAGATCTATCCCTTATATCTTATGCATTTGTGACACCCTTTATGTCTACCTGGCCTGACGAATAGTAGGTAGTCAGTATTTGATTATAGGGTTGAGTGCTGGGCTCCAAGGTGTGGAGGGCTCCCAGGTGTTGTGGGTTTAGAGGGTCCCTAAGCAGAAATAGGGTATGGTGACAAAGATAGGTTGGGCTCTTGTCTAAGGCCATTACTCTTACTCATCATTCAGAATTAGAGTTGAAGTTCATTATGATATTGTTTGCATCCACAGGGCGTCTCATGGGACTCGGAATGAGGCTACACCCGTGATTAGAAACCAGGTAGACTTGCTAGCTTCCAAAGGATCTTTTCATTAAAACACACAGATAAGACATACTATAAATTTCACTCACGTAAGAGCTGCCTCCTCTTCTTCCTGAGAAGTAATGAAATAATTAAATAGAACTGACCCCTGACCTGCACCTCCCCACCCCACATCTCCTCACCATGATGCATTGCGGCTTCTCCTTCTCATCTGCTACCCTGCCACCACGCCGAAGTTCACACAACAGTGCTCATCTCTAGGCCATTTTCAATTAATTTCCTGAGTAAAATTTCACGAGACACTATCAAACCTTTTGCTAAAATCAAGATATATTACAGCTACTCTATTCCCTTAGTCTACTAATCAAAAAAGCAATCAACTTTGTCTGGCATGATTTGTTCTTTTAAAACCCGTAATGCTTATTGCTCATAATTCCATTATCCTAGATAGTATTTTTTCCTCTTAATATTTGTTCCACTATTTTAACAGGGATTGAATTACTAGACAGTCGTTTCTAGGGCCCCCTTTTCCCTTGATGCTTTGATAGTCTGCTACCTAATTTGATACTATCAACAAAATGGTATTTCCTCATTCTGTCGAATCACAGAATACAATAGGGGCTTCCAGGAGTCACTCAGTCCATGCCCCCGTTTCTCCACAAGGCTCTCGTCACCTTCCCGAACTGTTCCAGACGACGGTCTATCACTCGCTGTCTCCCAAACAGAAGCAGCTGAGACCTCTTCTGAGAACTGAAGCAATGATTCACACCCTCATGCTCAGGAAGTACTTCCTACTTTCTCATCCTGGTCCCTTCAAAAGGAGGATGGGATGGTAGAGAGGGCACAGATACGAGTTCAAATCCTGAGTGTGCCATTTACTAGCTGTGCGACTTTAAGTAAGTCACGTTATTTCTTTTTTAAATGGGAAGTAAATAAGAATTTTGAAATAAAAACATTTAAAAATTATATATATATATATGTTTTTAAATTACAAAATAAATATTATACATGAAAAAATTCTAATGATATGGAAGTGTGTTCTCCCCTTGATTCTCCAACCAAAATTCCACTTTCCAGAAGTAACTGGTGATAACGGTTTGATATATATACTTCCAGGATATTTTCTATACCGAAATAAATACATATAAACCAAAATGAGGTCATGATATGCATATATTTTACAACCTATATTCTTAATTTAACTATCCATATCTTCCATGTCAGTACCTATATCTAAATTTTTTCACATAAGCAGGTATTAATTTTGTAATTAAATCTGTATAGATAAATCCTAGTTAATTTGGCTGGTCCCTATCAATGGGCATTTAAAGTAGTTTTCATTTTTTCTCTATTCCAAATAATACTGACAGTGAACTATGATAATGCTTAAACAATCAATAAGAAACAAGTGAGGGAAAGGGTGAGAACTGTGACACCATGAGAGGTGCTCACTAAAGGCAGCCTGCTTCTCCTTCTTTCACTCCTGCAATCTCCCCTAACAGCAGGATTTGATGGGACATAGACACTGGAGGAGGCCTCATCCTTGGTCACCTTGAACAATGGAATGACCCAGAGGAGCACCTTTCACTCACCCAGGGACGTTCACTGTGGAATTTTCTAAGTCCTCCTTGGACATTGTAGGCTGGAGCCTGGTTTATGCTTCTGCTTACACCCTGGGTGTCTTTGGGTAAGTTCTTTATCTTCGCTGGAGCTCAGCTTATTCATAAAAGAGTTTTAACCTTTCTGATCATAACTACTGCTGCCATTTATTGAGTATTTACTATATGCCAAACATTATGGCAAAAAAGCTTTAGTGCTTTTTCTTGTTTAATTCTCACTAAATCCCTTTGAAATGCATGAGGTGATTATCATCTTTAATTGGGGTTTTAGTCTTATTATTGAATTGTCACAGTTATTTACATATTCTGGATACAAGACCTTTATATATGATTTGCAAATATTTTCTCCCAGTCTGTGGCTTGTTATTTCATTTTCTTAATGGTGTCTTTTAAACACAAAAGTCTTGAATTTTGATAAGGTACAACTTACCAGTTTTTCATTTATTGATTGTGATTTCAGTGTTATACCTAAGAAGTATTTTCCCAACACAAGACTAAAAAGATATTTTCCTGTTTTTTTTCCCCCTAGTTTTAGCTCTCACATGTAAGTCTATGATTTATGATGAATTCATTTTGTATATGGTATGAGCTAAGGGTCTAAGTTTATTTTTTGTATATGGATATCCAATTATCCCAGCACTATTTGTTGAAAAGACTATCTTTCCCACATTGAATTGCCTAGGCACCCTCATCAAAAGTCAAATGATCATAAATATAAGAATTTACTTTTGGACTCTCAATTCTGTTCCTTTGATACATATACCTCTCCTTGCCTCAATGCTGCACTGTCTCTTTTACTTTGGCTTTATATTAAGTTTTAAAACCAGGTAGTATAAGTCCTCCAATTTTTTATTTTATTAAAGATCATCTTATTTATTCTAGGTCCTTTGTACTTTCATATAAATTTTAGGCTACAAAATAAAAGGCCTTCTGGGATTTTGATAGGGATTGCATTGAATTTACAGATCAATTTGGTCAAGAAACGCCATCTTACACTATTGAGTTTTCCAATCCATGAAAATGTAATGTCCCTCTTTTTGTTTATATTATCCTTAATTTCTTTTTTTTTTTAATTTTTTTTCTTTCTTTATTGTTTAGAGAGAGAGGAAGGGAGAGGGAAAGAGAGATGGAAACATCAATGAGAGAGAATATCAATTGGTTGCCTGTTGCATGCCCCCCAGTGGGGATTTGGCCCACAACCTAGGCATGTACCCTGAATGGGAACCAAACTGGTGACCTCTTGGTGCATGGGTGAACGCTCAACCACTGAGCCACACCAGTCGGGCGTATCCTTAATTTCTTTCAGCAATGCTCTGTAATTTTCAGTGTGCAAGGCTTATACTTCTTTTGTTAAATCTATTACTATTTCTTCTTTTGGATGCCTTTATTGTGTGAATTGTTTTCTTAATTTCCTTTTAGAAATTGTTGTTAAATGTAGAAATAGAAATGATTTTTGTATATTGATTTTGTATCTTGTAACATTGATATATTCATTTATTTGTTCTAGTAGTTTTGGAGGGTTTTTATGACTTCTTTTAGATTTTCTAAATAAAGGACCATGTTTCCTGCTAAGGGAAATTTTTACTTTTCTTTTCAATCTTAATGCTTTCAATTTATCCCCTCCCTCCCTCCCTCCCTCCCTCCCTCCCTCCCTTCCTTCCTTTCTTCCTTCCTTCCTTCCATCCTTCCTTTTCTTTCCCTCCCTCCCCTTATCTTTCTCTTTCTTTTCCTTATTGTACTGGCTAGGTTTAATGTTGAACAGAAGTGACAAAAACAGAAATCCTTGTTTTGTTCCCAGTCATGGGGGAAAGATTTCAGTCTCTCACCAAGGATGAGTTTTTCAAAGATACTGTTTTTCAGGTTTCAGAAATTCCCTTCTATTCCTAGTTGTAGAGAGATTTTTTTATATATATCATAAATGGATGTTGGAATTTATCAAATGTCTTTTCTGTTTCTATTGAGATGGTCACATGGTTTATGTCCTTCATCCTATTAATATGGAGTACAGCATTGCTTATTCTGTAGCTGTTAAACCAACCTTGCATTTCTGGATAAATTCCAGTTGATCACAGTATCATCCTTTTCATGTGCTGCTGGATTTTCTTTGCTAATATTTTGTTAAGGATTTTTGTATCTGTGTACACAAGGAATATTGGTAAGTGGCTTTCTTTCTTTTGATGTCTTTTTCTAGCTATAGTATCAGTGAAAAGTGAGTGGTTTTATAGAATGAGTTCGGATGTTCATTCCTCTATTTTCTTAAAGAGTATAAGAAGAATTAGGGCTATTTGTTCCTTAAATACTTGATAAAATGCACCAACAAAGACTTCTGGGTTTGGGCTTTTCTTTGTGGGAAGATTTTAGTCACTAACAAGTTATTTATTTGTTGTTACAGGTCTGTTCAAAATGTTCTATTTCTTCTTGAGTTAATTCTGGTAATGGGTGTCTTTCTAGGAATTTGTCCATTTCACCTAAGTTGTCTAACTTATTGGCAAAGTGTGTCCACGACTGTATTTATTTTTATCTAAAAAAGTAAGAAATAAATTAAGCTCTACTAATAGTATTATACTGTTAGGAACAAATAAATGCATGTAATTGAGGAATATATACATAGTAGAGGTGCAGGCTCAGAAATATTTTATTGATGGGCATACAATAAAATAAAGTTTAGAGACCATTGTCTTAAAACAGAAACTTCATAGTAGATACAAGGAGCAACACAGGAAGGAAGCTTCAGGGGGCTGGAGCCCATGAACACTTGGCATAGACACTCCCAGTTTGGATCACTGAATCATCCCACTTGAAACAAATGAAAAGAAAGGAACAATGTTCTGTCTCAGAGTATGTATGTATACGTGTATGTATGTGCATGCATGTGTGTGTGTAAACACATTCACATGTAGGTGTATCAATCAATGACTGAAGAAGCTAATTTATGAGGACCAGTCAATGAGCCAATAAGCCTGAGGGCAGAAATGGTGACTAATGATAAGTTTGTAGAGGAAGGAGGACATGCTAGTCAGATATTTATCACTCCAGTTGCCTACCAACCCCCCAAAGGGTCAAGGGTCAGAGCTTGAGACTGAGAGCCAATTAATCAGCCAGCCGCAGCCTCCAGTGACTGCATGTGCAAAGGGGGCTGTGTCCTGAGAGAAACTTCCCATCCAAGCTGCACCTGCAGCTCAAAATATGGCCCAGGTTCCAGCTCTCCCTGGGATGGAGTCCACTTGAGAGGTGTTCAGGGACTCTTTTAAGAACACTTCAGGCTCTTGGGGTGGGGAAGGAATGGAAGGAAGGATGTGAAATGCTGGCATTCATCTGGACCCCTAGAAACTAGTCCTGCCTAACCTAACTTCCTGAAGGGTCTGAGAACCCACAGCCCCCAGGTACAGGGAGAGACACACAGGATCTACATGCCAACCCACGTGAGAAAAATCAACATGTAGTTTATCAAACAGTGGTCCCCAAAAGATATGCCCAAATCCTAATCCAAAGGTGACCTTATTTGGAAACGGGACCTTTGCAGATGTAATTAAGGATCTTGAAATGAGATCACGCTGGATTTAAGATGGGCCCTAAACCCAGTGACGTGTCCCTATAAGAGACAGATCTGAAACACAGAGGCACAGAGGAGAATTCCATTTAAAGATGGAGGCAGAGATTGGATCTGCAAGCCAAGGAACACCACAGATCACCATCAATCAGCAGAAGCCAGGAAAGAGACATGGAGTAGATTCTCCTGCAGAGCCTCCAGAGGGTACCAACCCTTCCAACATCTTGATTTTGGCTTCCAGAACCAGGAGAGAATAAATTTCTGTTGTTTTAAGCCACCCAGTTTATGTAATTTGTTATAGCAGCTACAAGAAACTAACACACAAAGGCATAACAGGAGTGGACCAAAAGGCTGGGTGAGCCCATTCTGGCGTTGCAGTACCCTCGTCGTCTGTGGCAGCATTATTAGCTATTCCAGAGCTCCAGGACAATGCTTCTCAACCTTTGGAAAAGGAAGTCATCTTGGTAAACAGAAGAATCTCAGTAGCGGAGTTCCACCCAGGCCCTCCACCAAAAACAAAACAAAAACTTGAGAATCAGTGCCCTGGAAGATGGTTGAGCTGATCCAGGAAGAGTCAGCCCCTCCATCTGAGTCTATTCCCACTCTTTCTGTGTAAGCGTATGCGTGAGGGCATGGGGAGGGGCTTTGAGGAGGGTCACTAATCCCTGTTCCATTTAAAAGCTAGTGTTTATGCTAGAGATCAAAAGCTTGTCTTTCTGGAGAAAAAAAAAAAAAAATTCCTCTGACTACATTCCAAAACACTGGAAGTAGCAGAAATCAAATATACCTCTGGGACTTCTTGAAAAGTCATAGAATGCCTCAACCTGATGATTCCTCAAGACTTTATTAATTTATAATATTGTGTTCCATCAAGATCATCACTTTTTATTATCTCGCTGCTCTGAATTGAATCTCCCTTATTATTCTCATCTACAGGGGTCATAAATTAAAATCATGCAGAATTTATAATCTTACAGTTCATTATCTATGATTGGTATTATCTCACTGCTTTTTTCTGGCCCTTCTGTATCCCCTGACATGAAATATGGCAATAGAATCTAAATATCATCTAACCAATAAACGTTGAGTTAAAAAAAACTCTAGTGACTGCACCAGCCTAAAGGGCACCCATCACTCCTTCTTACCTCCACTACCAGCATACTTTCTGCCAAAAAGACAGAGACAGTGAGATGCTAAAGAGTTGGGTGTTAGAACTGGAATGTAGGTCCTTGCTTTGCCATTGTGCAAGTTGGGCATGCCACTTTCTCTCCCGTCACCTTTACCTCTTTCCCTGAAGGTCAAGGGACATTATGATACATCGGCCTGCTCCATGAGGAACAACCCTACTTTAAGGAACAAGCAGTGATGTAATTAATTTACTCAAAAAGGAAATAGCAGCCCATTGCTGAGAGCTCTGAACACCTCTCAGTGACATCCCAGAAGTGTCCCTGTGAGATCTGGGAGGCTGTTCCCTTGTTTCTAAGACCCCGCAGGAGAAATAAACACACGTTTCTAACAGTGGTGAGATTTCTCCAATTTATGTTTGGATGTGTTGTTCACTAAAGAATTTGATAAAGTAGACTGGCGTAGCCACAGCGGGGTCTGTCATGGTTATTCACATCGTCGTCCTTAGTGATGTGACATGCTAGCGTGTTCGAAAGAGCAATAATTTTTTCAGAGAGATGGAAGTTGGCAAAATGACTAAAACAGTGGATGTTCCCGTCTTGACTGATTTATCGAATGGGGAAAGTTCACATTCAGTACATGCCCTGGTTCTTGGGACCCAGCTTTATAAAAACATAAAGGCATTGATGTATTTCCACACTGGTAAGTGACTGTCCTTCCCTCCACTCCTTCTTTTCTTTTCCCTCACAGTACTCAGGGGAACACGCAGATGTCAGAGATCACGAGCTAGAGGATGGAGGAGGAGAAACAGGCAGGGTGGCAAGGCACAGTCCATTGGCATTGTTTTAAAAATCGTTTAAACCTTTTAAAAGCACCGGCTTTCAGAGTTATAAAGTCTGACTCCACAAAGTTTGTGTACAACGGACACTTGTCTCTCCCTCCTGATCTCACTGAACTGTGATTACAATTCAACAGTTACCAAATAAACACCCTACAATAATGAAAAATGCATGTACTGCCAGGACTATTTCTGGAGGTGGGGAATTGGGATCCAGAGATAACCCTAGGGGAGGGTGAAGGGGATGAATCTGAAAAGGGGGTTCACATCAATACTACAACAAATCTATGCCTCGGAATCATCTGAAACACTTACAAAAGCAACATGAAACAGAGTCCCATGAAACTGAAGCTGCAATGAGACGCTGTATTTCATCTACCACGTGAACAGAAATGACAGCCTGACAATACCAGGCACTGGTGAGGATGTAGAGTCCTGGGAAAGAACACTAACCCATCACTAGTGGGGCGGGATGACGTGGTGCCACCACTTTGGAAAACTGATTGGCATTACTCATTAAAATGGGAGCTGCACCCCATGACTCAGCAATCCCATTTCCACATCTGTGCTCTAGGAAAACCCTTAGACGAGCATACGTACTAAGGCATATACCAAAATGCTTACATCAGTGCTGCTGGTAATAGCAAAGCCTGGAAACAACCCAAATGTCTGATGAGAGCAGAAGAGATAAATTGTGAGATTTTCATGCAACGGATTCAAAACTAAATGAACCACAGCGACATGCACCAAAATGGACAAATCACAAAACGACAGTATTATTCCATTTATGTAACAGTTTGCAAACCTAGTCCATATGTTGTTTGGGGCTACACACATAAGTGGTAAGGCCGTAAACAAAAGCAAATGAGTGATGAACACAAAATGCAGGATAGTGGTTACCAAGAGATTAAAAAAATTTTTTTTTTTTACTATTGATTAGAGAGAGAGAGTTTTGTTGTTCTATTTATAGAAAGATATTTTTTTTATCTAGGTGGGGGACCGAGAGATTGTAAATAGATGGGCAACATTCAGATTCTTACACTTGGTGATGAGAATACACGTGTCGATTTTATTGTAACCTTAATCCACGCATATATGTTAAATCTACTTTTTTACACATGCAAAATTTTATAATAAAATGTAAAAATACACGGATTTCTAGACTCCATCTCAGATCTGTTTAATCAGAGTCTCAGGCTGTGGGGCCAATGCAGTATTTCCATAACTTCCCCAGAAGATTTGGACACACGATCAGGTTAAGAGCCTCTCACCTACACACAACCACACACACCCCTACAAGACACATCAATAACCAGGTGAAAGCAGCTTAAAATATAAATCAAGGTCAGGCCATTTCAAGAGTCATAAAAGAAAGGAAAGGTCAGCCTGGGAGACTGTGTAGAAGTAAAGGTCTCTCACTGCAGGGTTCAAGGCTGATGGAGAAGCCTGAGAGCATTAGTTACTTTTGTGTTGCCTCCAGCAGCCCCCATGAGCTTACCTAAGCCCTGTACCTGTTCGAGTCCCAGTGAGATAATCACCCCCAGGCATGGGCCCCAGGCAGGCTCTTGCCATAACTTTTGCTACAAAGAAGACACCCGATGTAGTAGAAAGTGTCCATGTCTAGGACCCATCACAACAGACATGCAGACCTGGACCCACGCGGACAAGCTGCGTGATCTTTAGCAAGTCACTTCCTCTCTCTGAGCCCTAACTTTCTCATCTTCCCTTCTCCTTCATAAAACTGGAATCCAGCGAGACCGTGTAGGTGAAAAGGCTTTGCAAACTGAAAGCACCACGTCAGTTACTATTTCTTCCTAAAAGCCAAAAACATAGGCTGTCGATTCCGAGTCAGCAGTTTTCTGGGTCCAAGGAATTAGAAGCTCTACGGTTTGCCTGAGAGAGGCCTGAAGGCAGGAGTAGGGCTTAACGCCTCCAGATCTCTCTCTAAAATCTCAGCAAAATTTTAACAAGCACCCACTAACTTATCCAGAGTCTACCCTTTGCAGTCCATGATCATTCAGAAGGGGGTGTTCATAAACAGCTCAGGACTACTAGAAGCACCTTGCAAAGCTAATAAGAAGCATGAATATTCATTAATGGCTTTGAAAGTACCATTGAACACTGTTACCCAATACCTTCCAAATTAAGATTGCCAGATTTAGCAAATAAAAGTACAGGACACTCAATTAAATTTAAAATTTTTAGTATAATTGGAATAATTTTTAAAGTGTAAGTATGTCCCAACTATTGCATGAGATATACAAAAAATATCATTTGCTGCTCAAGTTTAACTGCGTGTCTTGTATTTTACCTGGCAACCCTATTCCAAATGGACAAACAGGTCAGCACTTTCTCCTACATCTTACATTGGGAAATCTGAATGAAAGAGTTATGAAATACTGTTTCCTTCCCTTGGTAAGAGAGCAAAGGGTGGGATTGATCTGGAAATTGGACTCGCATCCTGCCCCCTTGCATGGCCCAAGAAGACATGCAGAGGCACAGATATGAAAAGCAGGTTTCAAAGGAAACGGAATAGAGCAGGGGTGGGGGACCCTTAACATTTCAAACAGAACATGACATCCCAGCCCTGTCCTTGCCCATCCAGAACACTTTGCAGTGGTCTCTGCCCTTACCTCTGGGCATCTCCTTGGAATGCTCTGCCTCCGGCCCATCCAGCAGGTCCATCTGGGAGGCCTCCTCAGAGGGGACGCGGCGCCAGGACCAGCTCTGGTTCCTGAGGTCATGCAGGGGAGGGGAATACTCCAGTTCGCAGGGGAAGTCAAAGCTGCACTCCAGACCTGCAAGACAGCCACGGGTCAGTGGAGCTAACTGCTTCCCACCCGTGACCTCCCAGCCCCACAGCTACTCCTCCACGAGGCTGGCCTTCGTCCCACACAAATCTTCACCCTATCCCAAGGTGGCAAGTTGTCACCTTCACAGGTGGCTGGGCTCCACATTGGTGAAAAGGGGGCTAAGAGAGAAAAGGGTGTTCTCAGTATGACTCAGATTATGGGAGGTGCTCTCGGAGAAGGCAGGTAAGAAAAGACCTAACAGGTTGAACCATGAGAAGCTCTGCATCCTAGGAGGCCACCTGGTGACATGGACAGGGCCTGAGGTCAAGTGGGCAGAGCCTGGCTTTGCAACCAGAGAGGTCTGAATCTAAGTCTGGCTCTGCTCTTTACCAGCTGGGTGACTCTAGGAAATAAAATGAACCTCTCTGCCTCAAATTTCCACATTGTGATAATATCTCCTCCTGGAGATTGCTGTAAGAAACAATAGGATGATGCATGATCTAAATACCTGAGCCTAGTCCGTCGTCAACGCTCAGGCAAAGTCCTAGTCAGGTCCTGCCTACCTGAGAAGAGAGAGCCAAGGGGAAGCAAGGCTTCCTCACAGCCCTGTTTGGCCAGCGCTGTTGTCTACCCTTCGATGCCTCTCCAGAGAAGAGGCCAAGGCTATGCCAGCTAATCCAGGTTTATTCTCTCTCGAGGAGGGACTGGGGAAGGTCACTGGATAAGGAGAAAGAGAGAAGAGGGGCAGAAAGAGGCCATGCCCTGGGATGTTTTATTATTTTTCCTGGGCTTCTTTGGGGAAGAATCATCTTTGTGTCCAAATCATTCCATGTTTGCCCTCCTTCTAGGATACACTCACCTTCTCTTTCCCTTCCTATCTCACTGTGCATCACCCCAAGGGGGTAAAGGTGAAGTACGTCATACCTGGTGGGCTCTCAACGCTAGCTGATGCATTGATAGAATATGCGTCAAAATGCAAATGATTCATCCACCTTTTACTTCATTATCTCCCCCAGCACGGGATGTGAAGAAAGAAAGAATGTGATATAAAGGACAAACCACTGGACTGGAAATTCGGGGGAATTTGGTGTTCAGGCTCGGCCAGTCTCTCCCCATGTATGGAACTTGGTGCCCTCAACTGCAAGACAAGGGGTTTAGACAAGATCATTCTAGAAACAAGAACCCAGTGAAGCCTGGGTTCCAGCTCCAGCTCAGCCACTGATTTGCTGGTTACCTTGAATAAGCCACTTAACCCCATTGGGCCTCACGTTCCTCGAAATGAGACCTAGACTAGCTGCTGTCTAAAGCTCCACATTGGTGTGACGTTTCAAAGTTTCCAAATCCGCCCAGCCGGTGTGGCTCAGTGGCTGAGCGTTGACCCATGCACCAAGAGGTCACCAGTTCAATTCCCAGTTAGAGCACATGCCGGGGTTGTGGGCCAAATCCCTCATGGGGGGCATGCAGGAGGCGGCCAATCGATGTTCTCTCTCATCGATATTTCTATCTCTCTCTCCCTCTCCCTTCCTCTCTCTCTCAAATCAATCAATCAGTCAATCAATCAATAAAGGTTCTAAATTCTTGCTCTCAGAAGGGCTATAATTAATTAGATAAATCAATCTGTGCGGTGGTGCTAATGGGTATTAAGTCCCAATGATCACTGTGCATTTTCATAGCTGGTTCTGGGCTCCTGCTATCTTGTTCTCCAAGATGAGTCTGATGCTGAGAATTTCAGAATGCAGAGAAGCAGGGCCAAGTCTAGCTCAGGCAGCCGGTCACTGGATTTCCATACCCTCAGGTAGCTGGCCCCGTCCCGGTGTGGGAGTAAAAATAATTCCCATTGATACCAGCCAACCTATCTAAGTTTAGGGGTGGGGAGAAAAAAAGCCTTCAATTACACTTCTATTAAGTATCTTTCTGCTTCTCGGCCGGTGGAGATTTATGTACCAGCTGCTCTCCAGAAGCTGCCATTCTTCTGGTCCTAAGGTTAATACCACTCGCCCTGTCAGGATTCAGACAATTCACCTTTATAATGGCAGCTGAGACAGGCAGAGCTAGCCTTGTCTGAGTTGACATAACACTTGCTGCCTACATATTTTATCAGCCTTGAAGACTCTCTACCTGCCTCTGGGGGCTGAGCTGCCGCTATGAATCGGTATCCGTGAGCTGTAGGCTGCCTTGATCTTCAAGATTTTCTTGCCAGGCATTTGGTTTGGATAGCAGAATGCAAGGAGAAAATTGATCCAACCTTTTGTACTCTGTAACACAAAAATTATCCTCATAATGAAGGGTGTGGCCACTAAATGTGACTCTCCTGGGAAGGGTCAAAAAGACCCATCCCCATTAGGGAATGATCAAGTCAGAAGATGGGATCGAGAGTTACTGGCCACCCCCAAACTACATCGACAACTATCAGTACCTTTCCCAAAGCTTCACCTCCTGTGGCCCATCCTCTATCTTATTTTTTTCCTGCAATGAAAGTCATCCTATTTCTATTTGGGACAGAGGTATGGTGTGCATTCTCAGACACTGCTTGGCCCACGTGCCTTGTGTGTATATTAGATAAACAGGCAATGGAATATACAATCGCATCGAGTATCGTCAATCCTGGGGTCTTTGGACTCCGAAGAGTCTAATAATCGGCTGTGCTCGCACCAGACCCTCCCTGGTGAGACAGGCTAGGCACACTCTCCAATTATCAAATGGGCTCCTCTCGAGATTCTTGCTCCAAGGCAGCCTCACTCAGCTGTCAGAGCTGCACTCTTTGGCTTTCAACAGAAATGGAGTTACCATGACTGCTCATTTTGGGTGACATTAAACTGGGCTTTCCTGCATTCTGCTTTGATTTCTCATAAAACACCAAGATGGGCTTCTTTCTCGGGAGCTAGCTGCGGCGCCTTTAGTACAACGATGCCTGGGGTGTGTCTGTTCTAAAAACACCTGGCTAAGTCTCATTTTCCTTGGGTCTCTTTTGAGGTTCTAGATCTCGGGTGCTTCTCAAATCTCTCTCCTTAACCCTCTGCTGACTCAGTCCCTGTGAGGTAGGGACTGTGCAGTCTGCTTTGCAGAAGGGCGTCAGAGGGATCCAGGGCTCCAGGGAAGTGTTTAGCCTTCAGCAAACCAGTGGCAGAGGCAGGTGCACACGCAAGGGGGGGCTGGGAAATCACATTCACTGCGTGCCAGCTATCTGGCAGAGACTGTGCTGGGTCTTTCCTTATGTCACTCTATTTAATCTGTAGAAAAGCAGCGAGAAGTGAATGATGTCTTCTCTCTACCGATGAGAAAACTGAGGCTCTGAAGGTCTATTCTACCTGCCCAAAGAGCAAAGGCCTACCCTGAGGCAGAACCAGAATGTGCGCCTGGGCGGGGTAATGATGGATCCAGGTGTTTTTCATCACACCTCCACGGTTTCAACATCGCAATCCACTTAAAGGAGCAGCAGTGGAGATGGTGAAGAGCTTGATGATGGATCAGACATGTGGGATAAAGGAAAAGCTGAAATAAAGGATGATTCGTAAAAAAAAAAAAAAAAAAAAAAAACACCTCAATCCACTGTTATATTTTGGTTACTGGACCCAAAGTCTGCGACCTCTTCAGATCTGCAAAGGCTTCTGACTACCCTCAGGGGACAGATCGTATTTCCTCTGTGTCAGGCCCAATTTGCAAAGTGACTGTGACCTTCAGAAGAATCCAGAGATCTCAACCCTACTTTATGTACTCATTAGGACCCAGGAGAATCTAGCCATTGAAAAAACACAATGAGAACAAGGACACACTTTCCAGAACCTGCTGATCACACAGCTGAAATCACAAGTACCCAGCTTCTAGTCACTCCCATCATAAAAGAAAGTCCCTTCTATCATGAAAGAAAGATAAGGTGATGCAATCTCCTGGGAACAGTTGGCCTGCTGAGAGCGAGGCGCTGTGAAGGGAGAGGTCTTGGCAGGGCAGTGAGGATGGTTCCAGGCTCGGTCCTGCAGACCGCAGCTGAGGGGCCTCAGCAGCTCTGTTCCCCTCTCTACATCCAGTTTGGTGCATTCGAAAAATGAGAGAAACAGAGCATACACCCTCTACGGTGCCCTCCATCTATGACAGTCATTTATTCTATGGGGCTCATTCTGGGCCTACACAACCAAACCTACAGACTGTCAGTCGGTCACTTTCACTCTGCCTTCCTCTATATGAGGGCTTGTTGCCATCCCCAGAAGTAGATTCCCATGGAAGGAGGCTGAATGGGCATCACACTCAATGGGGGCTTGGTTTATCTCAAAATTCTCAAAGAATTAAGAAGGAAAGTTCAGGTAAGGTTTACAGATGACTGTTCCAGGGTGAATGTGAGTGTGAGTGTGTGTGTGTGTGTGTGTGTGTGTGTGTTTTCGTGCATTTTTATCAGTTTGTACCTATATTCTGAATCCTTCCAGGGTATTAGTTACATTTCAAAAACTGAATTCATTCATAATTAGCTTCAAGACATTGTCCTAGTATAAAGTGCAGTCATTCGAAGACTGTTACGGTAACTGATCAGAAAATCCTGTGGTAACCCTGCCCAGGGAAATGCCCAGCTCCCTTATCAAATTCCCTTGGCTGCAGAGAAGTGGCAGTGACCACCCACTTTGGAAACCTAGCCTCCAAATATGTGTGAGGCTACCAAAGTAGTCATGCCCAAGGCCTCTGCTGGCTGCTCAGGCAGAGGGGGGGCCTTCCCAGCCTGAGCCACATGACGAGACTGCATGAGTTCCAGGCACTGTCCATAACACCACAGAAGGATAGTAGGGAGCTGTGGTGTACTTTGAACACTCAGGTCTTCCCTTGGGTGGGCTTTGAAAATCCAACAGTTCTCCTTTGTTTCCAGATTGACCTCAGGCTCAGAAAAATCCCCTGAGTCAAGGCCTATTGTGTCTTCTTCATCTTGACCCTGGAAACCCAGAGACCTCCCACTAGTTTCTTCAGTCACCTTAGTCAAAAAACTAAAGGGACAAGCAACCTCCTTTAGTTTTTAAGATACTCGTTCAAAGGCTGACCAGTTTTCAGATGACCATAGGGTGGCAGGGGCCCTAAGAGCAGCTGCCCTGGGGCAGGTTACAGGAATCCACTGGTTAATGTCACTCAGTCTCAGCCTGTAACAAGGGTTGGAAGCAAATATTACAGAACGAAAACCTATAATAAAAAAGAGAACTATGTTCATCAATCCCACGGATACTTCACCCTGTTTCATTTTACCTCTTACCAGAAGTGTTTCAGAAATCAAGCTTGGGGTCAGACTTAGGTTCTTGACAATGGCAATACTGGGTGTGTGGTTACAGAAGAGCCCCAAGCCCCAAGGGGAGGAGCCCCATGGAGGTCTTGGAAAGTATTTTCACAACTGGTAACATTTACTGAGGGCTTTCTGTAGTCAGATGATATGCCAGGAACCCTACATCATTACCTTACTTAATTCCCATGGACTAGGCAGGAATCGTATCCCCATTTAACAGAGGAAGACACTGGGGCTTAGAAAAGTGAAGTCACATTTGAGGTTACCAAGATAGGAAGTGACTGATCAGCTTCCTCCCTGGGACACCTGAGGCCTTGATGTCAGTATCTGCAAACAGGGAATTGTGAATCAAAATGGTAGCAGAAATAGCTCCCCTTGTTCAAAGCCACAGACACCAATAGGGGTTGAGATCTGCAACGAGGCAGGATAGGAACTGAACCCATGGAGGATAGGCAGGGCCAAGCTGGAGGCAGGACACAGCCAGAGCGTCTGAGCTCTCCTTAAAGGACCTGATACCACCTTTATAAAGTAGAACCTGGGACGCCCTAGTGAGGAGTGAGTCAGAGTACACATTTGCAAGATGCAAGTCTTAACCCCAGTGGGCGTGTGACTCAGGAAGCCAAGACTACGTGTGCTGTAAGGCCCAGGGCTCCAAGTTCCCATCTAGGTTTCCTGGCATCTTCCAGATATCTGCTCTGCTTCTTGGGTAAGGCTAGGGGTCCCAGTAGAGGGAACTGAGGGTGTGGTGTGCAAGGTTTCTATGGCCAGCAGGGGCCCCAGACAGAGTTTATCCAACTGAATACTTGGCCATGGGATCTGCATCTGAAAACAGAATTATCAGGTTTGCTGCTAGTTTAAAATACGTCAACATGACTGTGATTTTGTCTTGGCGTTATTTTCCTATCTCTAGTTACCCTGACCTGATGCTCAACTGCCTTGATGCAGAGGGCCTTGATGCTGGGCCCGACACCCCTCACTTATTACATGGTGGTCCCTATGGTACCACCCAGCCCTGCGACCTTTTCCTATGTATGTGTGCCCACTTGTGTCATTCATTAAGAGGCCTTAGTATCATCATGGTTCTTTCTTAGGGATAGAGCACAAGACCTAAAATTTGACTCCAATTCTGCTACCTTTCAGCTGCGAGGTATGGGGGGTGCTCTGTCTCTCACTCTCAGCCTCAGTCATCTTAGTGATAAGACTAATTTCCTGGAACTGTTGGGAGGACTCGATGAGACAATGCATGAGCTTGGAATGGAGAAATTCCAAGGGCACATTAGCTGACTGAGAATTCACAGTCATGCCTTCAATGAACACATTTTGTGTTTACCATGAGAACTGGTATTTATGTCGGGCACTCCAAATGATGGCAGAAGACCATTCCTGAGTATTTTGTTATACCACAGGAAGGTCGGCATGTCTACCTTTAGGTGATATACGCAGAGTCAGAGGCTGCTAAAACTTGAAATTACATTTCATCTCTCCCATTAGATGAAAAAAAAAACACAAAAAAACCCAGACAAGTGAAAAGACTGTCCCAGGGTCATGCGGCTGGTCAGAGAGGCCCTCACACCAGTGGGGAAGGCATTTAGACTGGCTGTGGAGGCTTTGACGAATGCCATCCTCTCTAGGCAGCACCAGGCCTGGGCTCTGCTGATCGTCAGTTACTGAATCATCAGACCTCACTTCCTTAGGCTCAGCTTACGGGCACATTTAAGCTGAGGTTGGGCTGCTTTGTGGCTGGCATATATTATACAAATGCCCATGTACTTGTGATGAGCCTGATTTGTGTATTCAACAAAGAACCACATGAAGCGCCCCACACGTGTCAAGTCTCTTAAAGGTGGATTATACAGTTGTCTGAGGTCATATAACAGAGCTCCACATTTGAAGCTGCGGTTCATTATACAGTCCCAGAAATCGGCATTCTCAAAACACTGTCAGTCTTTAAAGGCTGTATCCAGCTCAAGGGAGCTTCCCAGGCTGCCGCCAATCCTCAGGCGTGAGGCAGGGTCTGCTTTTCCGGAGCGATTCTCCAGAACTTCCCAATCGTTGACTGTCAGGGTCAGGAGGAACCTTGAGAGCCATCTGGCATTGGGAAACTGAGGCCCAGAGACATGATGGAGCTCATCCAAGGATGCACAGTGGGTGGGTTGCAAAATTGGTACTAATATTCATTTCCTAACCCTGTGATGTCTGTTGTTGTTATTATTATTATTCAAAGCAGTGGGTAACAAACAAATAATACCTTAAAGAATTAGGAAAATTCTCAAAAATCTAGAGTATGCTTTTCTGGAATAAGCTAGCAAAAACTTACATGGCTAGGTTTCAAATATCTCCTGATAACAAGATGGCTCTAATAATCTCCAGTAAGGTCTTCTGGATTCTCTCATTCCAGATGTACTCTTCTGCCGACAAGCTGTCTGTGACAGTTGCTGGAAGCTCGCTGCTAGAGAGCAGGTCTATGCACAGGCCAGAAGACACGATGGGAGCGGGGTGAGGTGGCAGCGGTGGCGTAGGAGTGAAGGAGAAAGATCACGACAGAATTCTTGGAAACTTCCAACTCTGGGCCAATCAGCCTGTGCTTTTGGGCAATTCATTTAACCTCTCGAGTCTTGGTTTTCTTGTGTATAGACCTGAGATATTTATCACAATAATGATGCTGATAAAGATAATCTGTGCTGTGCTGACCAAATAATGGAATGAATGTGGAAATGTTTGTTAACTATGAGATGCTGTGTATGGATGTTCTTACCCCTTGTTCTCCCTGAGCCTCAGATTTACCACTAAGAGGGATAAGCTGAACTGACTTACCCTCGGAGGACTCAGGGATATGTGCCCTAGAACAGGTGCCCCCCTCCCTTGCTCTGTTTCATATCCAAGCTTCAGGGGACACCCGGGTGTCTGGGGAGTAATCAGGAGCATAGATGCCGCACGGAGTCAGGCTGCTTAAGATGAAAGCTCGGCTCTGCCACTTTACTAGATGCATATCTCAGGGCAAATTATTTAAGTCCTCTGTGCCTCACTGTTTCATCTGTAAAATGGGACTGAAGTAGGGACTACCTCGGTGAATTGTGAGGAGGATTAAATGCAGTTTGGACATCAAGCACCTGGTGCAGTGAGTCGTGCACAGTTTGTCATGAAATGATGGTATGCATCACTGTGGCCCCAGGATCGGCCACGCAGAAGCGAGTTACAGGGCCGTGTGCCCAGCAGGGAAGGTAGAAAGCTCTGACATGTCAAACCTTGTTGAGAATCCTTACTCAATCTTTGCTTTCTGACGGATCAAGCTTCCCCTTGGAAGTGAAGTCACACTAGACCTTGACTAAGAAGAACTGGACTCCAGTCCTGGCTCTGCAATGTGACTTCAAGCAAGTGTTTGACCTCTCTAGGCCTCAGTACCTCATCTGAAAACATGAAGTGGAGAAATAAAGTGTTTCTCCGGTCTCTTCCATCTCCACCATTCTAAGACCAATTTCACCTTTTGGGTAGATGGCCAAAAAAGCTCTCTAACTTGTTAGTCAGCAGAATCCCAAGAGTCCTGATTTCCAACCCAGGCTTGGAAATAATTAGGGGCTTCTACTTCTCCCTTTCTAGGTTATCTCCCAAAGGGGCACTTAGCCTACCAGTCACCTTGGATATTAGTCTACCAGCTGCCATCAACATCTGGTCACTCACTTCATAGAACTAAGTACCAAACCTGGGCCCCGCCTGCCCCCTCCCACAGCCACGAGTCATCTGTCACAGGGCCCTAGCACCGAAATCATTCACTTCCCACCAGCTTGCTCCCTTGAATGCATGTGGGAACCAATCACCCGACTCAAGACATCTGTTTAGCTCACTTATAATCAAGCTGCAGTGAAGAAGGGCCAAGTCTCCTTCAATGAATCAATTATATAAACACAGCCTCAGAAGAGGCCGTATGGCACGCATGCCCACATGGTAGGAGACACGCACCAGAAGCTTAACTCCTCTCATCTGTGGCCATAGCAATGATACAGAAAAAACAAATGGGACTTTGCTCTTCATCCCAGAACAGAAAACGAAGTCACTAGCCCAGCCTCCTCGTTTCACAGATGGAAACGTGGACGCTTAGGAGGGCGAAGTGACTTGGCCAAAGCGCAACAGCCTAGTTTCTGGAGAAGCAAGAGTGCGGAGGACTTCCAGTCCAGTTGTCTGCCTGTGGTTTCCAGGAAGCATCATGGAAGCAACCACCACCGGGGGGTCTCTAACGGAACGAAGCAGGCTCCGGAGGGCATGACAGACACCCTCATAGTCCGTATACTGCTCAGCATGACATCCATCCAGATGGGATCATTCCTGGAGCCGGAAGGTTGGCACACAGCGCTGAGTAGGGTGGCAGCCACAACCACCAGAGGAGGCCGCTGGTCAGAGATGGCCTCCACCTCAGAGCGTGCAAGGGTCAGCTCCCCACCGACTCCTCCACCCCTGCTCCTGAGGGTCTGCTGGAGGCGGGAGGGGAACATGGAGTTCTTTTCTGAGGCCAGTCTCAAAAAACAAGCAGATGCCAGGTTGCCCCAGCGTGAACCCTGTGCCTTGGGAACTCCCAGTCCAGCAGTGGAGAAGGACTTCCTCATACTTGACTCTTACAGTAGCAGACACAGTGAGGCCACGGGACAGAGAACAAAGGCTGTGAACCGCCTGGGAGGACCACAGGCATGTGGAGGAGACAACTTCTGGGCTGCATCTGGAGAGTGAAAGGATTTCTGTAAGATGGTAAAGGTTTAGCCAGGAAGTTTGTAAAGAAGAAAGGAAGAAATAAGGTGATTCAAGGCAGGTGGGGAACTAGTATTGCTTATTTTTGTGTAGTTATATACATTTTGAAGCTGGACTGCGCAGGCTTAGATTCTAGCTTGGGTAGTATTATGGTTAAAGGTAAAGTGCTTTCAGGTTGCAAAGGGCAAAACTAGGGACTTAAAGAGTTTAAAGGAAAAACCTCCTAGCAAATAGAGCCATGCCATCAAAATGCAGGCTGCTGGCCTCTCACTACGATGGGTCTCATGACTCTTCAGAAGGCGCCTGTGCTCTGGGCACATGGAACTCTGTCCTTATGGTCCTTACAGTGATGCCGGAATGAGGAATCATGAACATTCCCATTTTTGGATGACAAACAGTATCAAAAAGAGTCATTTACCGGCTAAAGGTAATAAACAACTTGCAAGAATCAGAGCTGGGAATGAATTTCACATCTTAGACCCCAATGGAAGTCTCTCCCCCACTGTTCTGCGCTTTGCCTTCAGACGGAGGCTAGAAGGCCACCGGCTTGGATCTTACAAAGGAGACTTAAATCGGCAATGAAGAGTCGAATGAAAGACCCTGTGGTTCACAAACCTAGTCCTACAGTCTCCAGACCCCAGAATCTTGTTTTTAAGGAGCTCCCCAGGTGATAATGAGGCAACTAGACTGAGCCTGGTCATGGGCCCATTCATACCAGGGTGGTATTGACATTACATTGATGCCACCCTTTGGACAGCACAAACCCACTAGGCTGGCGGAGACTTGAGGAACTGAAGTGATGAGATGGGTAAAGCTATAGCCAGGAGTGACATGTGAGGAAATGCTTTGTAGTCCAAGTACTGAGAAAACATGAACCATTGCCTGTGCCTCTGCTGAGGAGGGTTACATGTGGTCTCTGCCAAGCAGATGGCCTGGGTTTGATCTCGGCTTTGCCACCAGCCCTAGGCAGACACTGACCTCTCTATGCCTAATTTCCTCATTTGTAAGATGAGGCTATTTGACCAGGCTGCTTTGGGTCCTGACAGCTCACAATTTCTATGAATTTCTCATAGACCAAATTATTCTAGTCATCTCCTCAAATAGGCTAGTTAAAGTCCTATTAATCTGAGGTCTCCTCTGAGATAAAATGTTGCATCCAAGGTTGCTCTTGATGAAACATTTCATTTTAAGAGGATTTCCTCTCATTTCTCTCTTGATCAGTCATTTTCCTGCATTTGTTTTGGACACACATACTTCCAGTCTGGTTAGAAATGCTCTGTATATGATATCGCAGATGTCCCAAAGCTGTCAAAACAAAAACTCCTCCGCTCACTCATGTCTACTGAATATGCTTTTTTAGATTAAGAGATGAAATAAGCCTTCCCAAAGAAGTTAAAGTCACAGTTCTGAATTCTAAACCAGTACGTCCAGCCAGGTACTGTTCTCCCATTAGACATAGGTCTTCCCCGAAACCTATGAGCATGACTTTAGGAACAGAGAGCTACTGAGAACACCCTCTCCTTTTAAAAAAGAGTTCCTCAGGGGTTGAAAAGCTCCAGGCTGGGAATTGAGAGACCTGCATATACTCCTGGATTGCCCCTGGATTGTGCAGCCAATGTTGCAGTTTCATCTAGTCTATATTTATTAAGAACCCAACCAAGGACAAAACACTGGATTAAGTACCAGGGATGCAAAATGGAACAAGATGTGGATCCCTTGACCTCTAAGAGCTTGCAGCCTAGGAATCAGGATGCTTCCGGGCCATGAGTAAGGAAGATGTGAGGAAAACGGTGGCATCAGATATGTCAAGTGCTGTGGAAAGGCATCATACAACCTCCTTGGTGTAAAATGGGGAAAGTGAGGTCTACAACCTTGCAGGCTATGATTAATTGGGGTTAATGGGTCACCAGCCGCTGGCTGTAAATGCTCACTATGTGGTTTCCGACAAGAAGCTCTACTGAAACCAACAGGCATACTATGTCTTTGCTAAAACTGAAAAGCCTTATTTCCCAAGCAAATCTTCCTATTAGGTTTGATGATTCCTCAGGCCCAGGGGTACTGCACACACATATAAAACCATCATACAATAAGCATTTAAAAAGCCCCTTCCAGATAGATGTTTGGGGCCATCTTAGACCTGTGAGAAAAGTGAACTAGGTTAGCATCCCTATGAGGAGCAGGGGAAAGAGCCTGGCAAATTGTAATCACTCATTGGATGAGTGGATGAATGATAGATGATAGATAGATGATAGATAGATAGATAGATAGATAGATAGATAGATAGATAGATAAAAGTGACATTTAACATCTCTGCCTTTCATTTAGGTAAATTAGACGCATCCATGATTGCTTTATCAGGTGACCTAGTTTATATTTGGGCCATGAGTGGGATAAAATACAAACTAGGAAAGTGATTTGGTTGAAAAGACACATCAAGGAAGCCCCAGGTTTTGTGAGAATGGGCACCATCCTAAGGGATTCTCGGAGAATTTGGGATGTTCAGGAAATAACCACTCCCTGTACAAATAAAAAACTTCTCAGATTTCAAGAGGGGGCTGACAATACCCTAGTGTTATTTTTTAAATTCCATCAATTTGTGCACTCATTCCCTCTGCCTAGACTGTGCTTCTCACTGATCTCAGTGGTCCCTGGGGTCCAAGGCCCAGCTCAGCTGTTCCAGTCCCCAGAAGGTCTTCTACAGAACTGGCCCCTCCTGTGTTTCAGGGAGCTTTGAACACGCCTCTGTAGCTGCACTTGTCATAGAGTAGGCAAGTCTGCCCCTTCCTTCAGAGCTCCTGGAGGAAAGGGAGTGTGCCCTCTTTGTCTTTAGACTGCCATGCCTAGAGAACCAGGCATACAGTTCATGCTCAAAGAACGTTTATGCCCATCCTCCCATCCTATGTGGTTTCAGAGACACACCAAGGGGGAGTCGCGCATGTAGGTACGCATGCAAAAATGATCCTCAGGCGAGAGGTCAAACCCAGACCAAGAACTAGGGAGTCACCTGCCCAGGTGTGAAAGCTGAGACCAGGCTAGCAGAACAGCCCTGAGTGATCCCTTCCACACTCGTCTGTCTGTCTCTCTTGCTCTCAGTTTCTCTCTTTCTGTCCCTCTTTCTTTCCCTTTGCCAATGCTTTTCCCTCTCTGGCTCTGACAATTTTAAATGCATCTCTTTTGACTTGCTTTTCTTGTCCTTGTGCCAGCCGGTTAACCATTTATTATATTTTAATCTGACTTGTTTCCTTTCTGCTTCTTTTTACTCAATCTGCCACTAACATAGAGATAGATTGTTGCTATTTATTGAGTGGATCCATGTGTCTTCATTTTAAAGGTAAGAGATATGGTCAAGTGGAGCATTTTAAACAAGTCTCTCCTTGAAACACCTGAGCCAACTGCTTTTGATTTCACTTCCATGTGCTGAGTTCACTGGCTCCCAGCAGGCAGTGGTCCTCAGCGTGACAGATGTTCCCAGCTCTTGGTCTTGTATGATTGCTGCATTGCTGTCCCCTCTGGGACTCAGCCTTTAGGTGGAACGCATCCAGAGGGCTTTTGCTTACCATGCTGTAGATAAAAATACAGAGGCATGGACTAGGAAAGAACTTGACTTTCCAGCTCAATGGAGCAGGGATGAGAAGAGAGCACAAAAAGACCTGGCCTATCAGGGCAGAAGAATTGGTAAGAAAGCTTTCCGCCCTGACAGTGGTCCACAGGGAGCTGGGGGCTGCTTTCACTGCTGCCAGGCTCTTGAGGGTGGAATGGCCCATCAGGGCAGCCACTTTAAATATGTAATTTCAGAAATGTGGAAAAACTGAGTTCCAGCCAGAACTATGAAGCAAGTCCTACATGGGATTGGAGAGTCTTTTGGTTTTCAATTTTTGATTCAGTGGTAGGTGGATTTTTTTTTTTTTTGAGGGTGAAATATATTTAATTACCCAGTCTCTTCAATCAAAGAAATTGATATATTAACAGGACTGGTGTTGATGGTAGCAGCAGCAGGGAAAGTAATTAAAAAGTCTAATTTTTCTTTCTTTCCAAAATCACCAGTCCCTAAATTGGATGGTCCCATGGGCTTGGAAGCAGACAAAGTTTAACAGAACTTTTATTTAAAGTCCAACAATGGCTTTGTTGTGCCCTGATGTTGGGGTGTTGAGCAGGATTTGTCTTTTCCAGAAGTTAATGTTCTAATATTGGAGGACTGGAAGGGTGAAGGATTGTATTAGTTTATTAGAGCTGCCATAGCAAAGCACTACAAACTGAGGGGCTTACAACAACAGAAATTCGTTCTCACAGTTCGGGATGCCAGAAGTCCAAAATCGGGGCATCATCAGGGCCACGCTCTCTCTGACAGCTCTCGGGGAGAATCTGCCCCACGCCTTTCTCGTAGCCTTTGGTGACTGCCAGCAATCCTTGGCACTCCTTGGCTTGCAGACACATCACCCTAATCACTGCCTCCATCTTTACATGGTGTTCATCCTGTGTGTCTTTGTTTATTCTTTTTTTACAAAAATTTTTTTTCTTTTTATTGATTTTTAGAGAGAGAGGAAGGGAGAGGGAGAGAGAGATAAAAACATCGATGAGAGAGAACATCGATTGGCCGCCTCCTGCATGCCCCCCACTGGGTATCGAGCCCACAACCTGGGCATGTGCTCTGACCGGGAATCGAACTGGTGACCTCTTGGTGCATGGGTCAGTGCTCAACCACTGAACCACACTGGTCGGGCAAGTTTATTCTTATTATAAGGATGCCAGTTATACTGAATTCGGGCTCACTGTAACCCAGAAGGGACTCAACTTGACTGCATGTGCAGAGACCCTGTTTCCAAGTGAGATCACATTCACAGGTAGTAGGGTTTATATCTTTGGGTGGGAAACAATTCAACTAATAACAGGGACTGTAGTCTATAGTGAGAGGCCACGATGGACCATGATCCTGGAGGGCCGGTACCAATGTTTGGGAAGGTGAATTACCTCACCTGCCCGGGACAGTCTCAATTTAGGGACATCAATTCTTGGTCCTACAGCTGCCAAATCTTGACTATCAGACTTGTCATTCAGTCCAAACACCAGGTTGTCTAGGAAATGAGAGCCCTCTCCTAAGAGGAGACTTGATCTTTGAATTAACTTTGTGATGTGGTAGAAAGTGCACTCAGCTTGGAGTCAGAAAATCTGGGTTCAGTCTCCTCTAACTGTCCACCTGCTCCCTATCTTGGGAGCACATGAATGCTCTTCTCTGGCCCTCAATTTCCATTTCCATACAAGGGTTACATAAAATAATATCCGCCCACCACAATCTTATAACAAGCGTAAATGAGAAAAGGGGGTATGAAAGAGTTTTAGAAAGTATCACATTTTTTTTTTTAATATAGGAAAATTCTCTTTCTCCTCTTCATCTGGGCCGTCACCTTGGGTTATTCCGATTTAAATGTTGATCGGATTCTCCCCACACCCAGAGTGGGCACTCATGAATTACAGGTGGACAGGAACCATCCTCTGTTCTGTGGCTCTGGAACTCAGTGGCCTCCAGTGAGTCATCAACCCCCCAGTGGCCTGCATCTCTGAGCACCTGGAGCTGCGAGATGGAGCAGATTCTCATCAGGGCAGGTAGTTAGAGCCCAATCCTGGCAGTAAGCCTATAAATAAATCTTAAGGCCTCGGAGCTGATGATAAAAGGAAGACAGTCCTTCTTTAGATACCCTCCCTCCTTCAAAGCCTGCGGGGATGGATGTGTGGCTCTCTGCTTGCCGATGAGGAAATTAGCAGGCTCCCGTCATTCAAGACAAGAAAGAACTGAAATCTGATACCAAATGCCACTGAAAAGAATATATTTCACACAACATAAAAGGCCCCAATGCAAATGAGAAGAAATATAGGGAGACTTCAAAAGGTAGGTCAAACTTTTTCCTCAAGCAGATAACTATAGGCTGGGGTGAATAAATCTTACTAACTCCTCTCTGCTTCCTCTCTTCTCACAAGACACGGGTGGAAAGAAAGCCACCCTCAGTTCAGGACTGGACAGCTGGCCTGCGAGGGCGGGCCTGCCGCTGTCCCTCAAGACGCGCGTGGTCAGGCTCCTGATGCCACTCTCGCCAGCCCCCGGGGCTGCTCCCAGAATGCGGGTGCAGACAGCCAGCAAGGACGAAACTCCACCACCCCGGGGCCACATCGACTCGCTGAGACTTGGTTACTTCGCACTGTCTGAAGAATGACCCCTTCAGGCGGCAATTTCCCAGTCAAATTTCTCTGCCCAAGTTTGAGGCCTTAAAATTAATGAAGTTGTTAACATTTCTTAAAATGTCTTTCCTGACAGGCAGCTGAGCGGTGTGGAGTTATCACCGCTGAGCCTGGTGGCCGATCTGGTTCATGCAGTGATACGGGTTGAGCCCCACAGACATCCTTCAGGAGACAGGAGTCTTGGCCTGAACTCTGCCTTTAGTTTGCTCTGCGGTGGTCGGGGTGAGCCCTCAACCTCTGTGCCCTGGAGTAGCCCTCAGAGGCAGGCTTTGTGGCAATGAGCCCAGCTAACCACAGAATTACTCAAGTCTTACCCACATTTGCATGTGTCTCACCTCCAGCATCTGAAGGAGACCGGCTCACAGAGGTGGGGTGGGGCAGGTGGGTCTCTAATCCAGTCTCAGCGAAAGGAAACATAGTAAGAAGATGAAGAGGCTCTGAAATTGCCTGCACTCAGTCAAGGAACCACCATTCAAGTGAGTCAATAGCAATAATGGTGCTGACGTGGGCATCCCCGTCAAGCATCCAGGCAACGTCTGGCCAACGGCTTGGGTCCTCTCCTCTCTCAAGAAGGGAAATCATGAGGATTCTAGGTGACAAGGAGAGTTTGAAAGGGACCTTGGGAATCCTCCAGATGGACTCCTTCGCTGCAAGGCAGAATGCCACTCCACCCTAATGTCACAGATGGGAAAGACAAGGCCCAGGGAGGGGAAGTAGGTGCGTCAGGGCCACGCAGTGGTAGATGTCAGCTAGACGAGCTCCAGGGACTCTCCTCTCCGCCTGCTGCTTCTTTCTGGACACTCCCCGCAGAATAAACGCAGTGCCCTCTGTGTCATGCAGGAGGGACACCTGCCTTTTTTTTTTTTTTTTTTTTTACATTCTGCATTTTATAAAAGTTACCATCCTGTGGAGTTACAGAATGACTTTGAAAGCAAATTCAAAATGTTGTCCAAAGACCAGTTTTATCACAAATCTGTTTAAAAGGCAATAATGATACAAAGGACCGGATTTCAATTATTTATAGACACTTGCCCTTATTACAAGATGACATTCAATGTCTGGCTTAAATAAAATCAAGAAGTAATTCTTATCTGGAATCTCCTGACAACTACTGATCTTCCTCTCCCACTGGGGAGGCTTAGGACTAGCAGGAAACCTCCCCGCGGAGTACAATCCTACACTGCCCTAGGGTTTTTGCTGCATTTATTTTTTTTAAGTTCGAAATGAAAGGTACAGCTAATATTAACCGAGACTAACTGCATTATGGATGAGGGACAGTAGCGACTGGAAGATCTGTGTTAGGTGCATTTTAAACAGACCAAGAATAGGTAAATATGCCCAGAAGGGATCCAGAACTCAGTGCTGTACCAAGTTCATAAATACTTAATTGGATCAGGCCTGATGAGTGAGCTCCATCCCTGGAAGCCTTCTGCGTTCATTTGCCATGCACGGCTTTTACGAGTGTCTTCTATGTACGGGATAAAGTGAGGAGCAAACACGGCGATGCCTGCCCTCATGGGGTTCACTCCGGAGGAGTTCAGGAGAAGAAAAAACGTTCACCTGGAAATATGTCAGCTCTCCTCCAAAGTTGCTCTTTACTCTGCAGAGGCCCAGCTCCTATGAGCTGTTAGGATGGGCACAGAGAATAAGGAGCCCTACATCATGTAAGTATGGCTTCCTTGGGAGACAAAGTGAAGATAAGGGAAGAACTCTAGTTTTGTAGTTAGAGAATCTACTCTGTGGGATCTTATACATGTTTAGGTACCTTCGAGGAGATACCCAAATGTAAGGGAGTCCCCTGAGGGGCCCAGAAGAGCTGCAACCCTCATAATAACAATCTTCTCTCAAGAGATCACCATTATTAGAAACAGTCATGAGTTAGAACCCTACATCTGGAGACTCACAGTCAAAATGTAAGTAAGCATTACATCTAAAGATTGGTAAGGGGATGTTGGGAATGCCATAAAGGCTCGGGACAATGGGACAGTGGCAACAAAGAAGCCCTAGTTCCTTCAGGATACAGAATGGATCTGTGAGTCTGGAGAGGACCGGCCTGGGTGTCGATGGAAGACTGAAGGCATTTATGTATTGGGGGTTGAGGGATCCATGGGGAGCCATGGATAACAAATGAAAGTCACAGCTTCCTTGCTTATGAGAGGGTGATTGTGCATCACAAATAACTATAAAAAATATACTTACCATATCTGCTGCGATGCGACAGGAAAGGGAAAGAATCTTTCATTATCCAGGTCAGATTCCACGCTAAAGAATCAGGAGGAAGAGAAGGCAGACTTGTCGGTGACTCTAAGGAGCCGTGACCTGGACATAAAAACAAAGAGCATAATAATCTATGTGCTTGGGATATGTCTTTTAGCTGTCACTCACATCACTTATAAAAGACTATTCATAAGACCATTTTCCTTTGGAAAATGAAGGGGAAAAGACTGAGCAACCAGAACACTGAATTGACTCTAGGACCTCAATGCACATTTGCTGCCAGGGACAGCCAAATCTATGAAGTCTCAATCCTGTGACCAAGGCCGTGACCAAGGTCACGTCCAAGATCTCCGGGAGATATACCAGAAGCCAGGCTACTTAATGGCTTAGTCTAACAGTTTTATCTCAAGTCTACTCTGCCTAAAAGAATCTGTGCAACTTTATACAGAACTTCGATTCATCTCATCCAAATAACGTTTCTACTCTACTTTATGATCAGACCTGTAACTTCATTAAATGTTGTTTGCTTGGGTTACTGCCTTATCAATGAGAAGGTGGGAATTGCACTTAGAAGTTTTAAGTTTTTGACAATTATGTTATTTCAAAAAAAAAAAAAAAAGGCTAGGTCATGGGTTTTTTCCCATAGCTCCAGAAAGCCACAAAGGATTAATGTTTCTCATTTGCATGAGAGAAAAAAAAAATTGAGAGAAAAGAAGCAAAAAGCAACATTATTTTTTACATAACAGTACCTCAAATGGGTTTTGTGTAATCTCATCCAAGGCCATATAGGTCTACTTGGGGGCAAGCTTAAGTTTATTAGACTTTTAAAAAATTAAATTAATTTACAAATCAAATGAACACGCATTACATGCTCTTATGCAGTTCTTCCCTGAAATCCCCAACTCAATCACTATTTGCTAATGTTTCATGGCAGGCGAAGCTTTTTCTGTTAAAGAAGGAAGGGTTGTCCGGGTGGTGTGGCTCAGTGGCTGAGCATTGACCCATGTACCAAGAGGTCGCTGGTTCGATTCCTGTTCAGGACACATGCCAGGGTTGTGGGCCCGATCCCCAGTGGGGGGCATGCAGGAGGCGGCCAATCAATGTTCTCGCTCATCGATGTTTCTATCTCTCTCTCCCTCTCACTTCCTCTCTTTCTCAAATCAATAAAGGGTAAAAAAAATAAAGGAAGGGTTTGAGTATAAGTTCTGTTTGGTAAATAAATGTGTAGCCCAGACACATCTTTCTGGTAGCATTTCTACAAAATGGCTCAGAGGAAATGTACTGAAAGGGATCAGGATCTACGCTAGTAGGTTTCAGAGAGAAGCATCACAGCATCTCTGTTTCATAGATGGGCAACAGGGCTGAGGGGCTGAAAGAGGTGAGGCCCGAGGCCAGACAGGTCTACATGGAGGCAGGCTTGAGTTTATTAGACTTTCAAATAATTAATAATATGAATTAAGCACACAGGGACCGGGCACTATGCTGAGTGCTTTAAATGGGTGATAACATTCACTTCTTGCAACAACCTTGTGAATAGGTACTATTGTTGGTCCTCATTCTGTAGCCAGGGAAACTGAGGTGGAGAGAAGTTTGATATTCTACTGTGGCCACCCAGCAAGTGGGCAAGAGACCAAAGTCAACAGACCAGGTTGGTCTGATGCTATCACCCACAGTTTTCCACCACCCTTCATGGACCCCACAAACTAGCGCAGGGTGTTCTACAGCTTTCTATGGGGCTATTTAGGGACCCCACAGGGCAATGACTGAGGTCAGAGTCACCACTGAGCATGCTCCAGAACAGGACAACAGTGTGAGGGGTCTGAGAAGGTTATGGCAACTAGCCCCTACAATGACCTCCCTGTGAATAAAAGTTAGCACTTCTATGTTTAAGTCATCAATATAGATCAAATTTTAAGTAATTCTGAAGCAACAGGAAGATCAAGCCTAACTGCATTTCTTGATTTCCAAGTGAGGTCATTTTTCTTAAACATACAATTTGGGAATGGTATTAACTTCTTCCGGGATACGCAGCACCAAGCAGATGGGGTAGACTTCAGGAAGTACTTATGCATCTGTGAGTGGGCTCAGAATGACAGATGACTTTTAATGTGGACAGGGGCCAGGTTATCTACTCAGGGCTAAGAAAAGACCTAAAAATCATTCTGAAGGAAGGGCTCTGAGGACTGAATCACGGCCCAGCAAGGAGCCATGGGTGTCACTGGGGTCATCCCTAGAGACAAGTCCAAAGCATTTTTGTATTTTAAAAAATGCCAATAAATTATTGGGCACCTTCAAAGTTGAATGCAGGAATCTATATTTCGGCCTTACAGGAAGTCTTAGAATTGCTGCCAGCAGGCTGAGCTCACATGATCCGCAGAGGCAGGTGGGCTGTGATTTACTAGATGAGGCTGGGGGTACAAATAGCGAGATCACCCCAAAGATGGGCTTCCTCACCCGAAAAGGAAAAGGCCAAGAAAACACAGCTGGCATGAATGGAGTTGTTTGCTGACATTGAAAGCACTGAGACAGACATGAGTTCCAGCAAAGTCCAGAGAATATGTGTACATTTAGGATATAGAGGAGGAAGTATTTCTGCATTTAACAAGTGCAGGGAGGGACTCTCCGCCCCCTTCGCCTCCCCTACCCTCTGCACCCTCAGCCCAGCACAGAGGGAACTGGTGCCATGAGAAGCCATCCATTAAGCAAGAGAAAGGCTTGATTTTGTGGTGCTTCCCTCTGAAAACAGGAGGATCCAGAGTGAAACGGGCCTGACCGGAACCGATGTATGAGATGCAGCTGTGAATCAAGACTCGCTGTGGCTCAAGAAGAGTGTATCTTGGACCCTGGGGAAGGCGGGTATAAAGGAAAGGAAAGAGAAAAGCAGGAGCAAGAGCGTCCAGGTTCCTGCTGAGGCCACCACCTGAGCAGAGGAACGTAAAGAAATGCTCTCTGGACTGAGGGGATTCATGACAGGCTACAGACAACGCTGTTTTAGGGGTTTTGTCCCCCTCCCCGAGCCCTTTCCAGGCACCTTGGGGTGTGTAGGCAGAGTGAAACCCCCGGCTTCTTGACACAGCTCTTTCCCAGTGCCTGCCCTGTGTTCCCATAGATTCCAGCTCCATCACTAGGACAGTCCCCTTGCAACAGGGCAGCTCCTTTGCCCCGTTCCTCCTTCACGATCGTCCTGAGCAGATGAATGTGGTGGTGGGAAAGGAGAGAACCAGAAGAGGAAGAGGAATACACCACAACGCTGACAAGTCTCATCTTAAATTCATGACCACAAACCTCAAGAGAACCCTCAGGGCTGCCCAGGATCCCTAGTGCATCCCCTGACGAGCCAGTGTGCCTTCCTTCTCACCAGCACCACCACTTCCAACTTCCTCTTACCCCTCAAACCTCCCAATTCCCCCCATTTCCCCACATTCTCAGCTAGTAATCTTGTTTCTTATTTCATTGAGAAAAGGGGAGCAAATCTACCAGCGTACGGGCGTGAGTACCTCCCTACGCTGCCTTCTCTCCCGTCATAGACTGTGTACATCCATAAGTGGTGGCAGCCTCTCATGTGGGTGCGATCTCATCCCTCTTCAAGGAATCTGCTCTTTCAACAGTCCCTCCTTTCTCCTAAATCAACAGTTTTCTCCCTCTACCAAGTCCATCTCATCTGCAGCAAACATATACCAATGTCCTTGCCCTCCATACTCTCCTTCAGCCCTTGTCCCATTACTCTGCTCTTTCTCACAGATCAGTCTCTTAAAAGAGTTGCCTATGTTCCTGTCTCCACTTCTTCCTTCCTGTTTTCTCTTAAACTCAATTAAATCAAGCCCGTCTCCACTACTCCAGGTCAAGGTCACCAGTAACCCCAAGTTGCAGAGACAATGGACACGTCTCGGTCCTTATCTTACTAGACCTCCCAGCAGCACCGGACCCTGCCAACCATCCCCACTTCTTGGACTCCTCACATCTTGGTGACCACAAGGTCCTTGAGTGCCATACTCCTTTCTTCCTATTTCAATGACAGGACCCTTTTACGATTCTTTGCCAGATCCTCCCCACTTTCCAGGCTGTACAAATGAACATTCTCCACTTTCCAGCAGCAAATGCCTAGGAGATTTCATGGCTGAATATTGTACTTCATCACAGCGGCTTTAACCAGCTGACAAAGATCAAAGACCACGAATTCCAAGTGACCCCAGGACACAAAGCCCTTCTTGGACTTCACTGAACAAGGGACGTGTTTTAACCAATCACATACAGACTTCGAAACCCATTCTCTCCTACCCAAAGTGCTGATTTTCAATTCTGAATTAGCACGAACACCATGTAACCCTCTTCCCAAGGCTTTAAAAACTCTGACTTTTCTTCCTTAGAAAACTACTCAGTGAATTTCTCCTTGCCTGGCATGTAAATAAACCCAGCTTTGACGTGTTTTTTTGGAGGGAGGAAGGTCCTCTGTTTTATTATTTGACAATTGTTAAAAGTTGGGAAGCTTGGGCCTTTTCTCTTCTCTGTCTAAACTCACCCCAAAATGATCTCATCCAGTTTCACAGATTTAAACAGCATCCATATACTAGTGCTACCGAATTTGTATCTCCAGGCCCAACCTCTCCCCCGAACAACAGAGTATATATCCAACTGCCAATTTGAAATCTTCATTTTATTGCCTGATAAGTATCTCAAACTCAACACATGCAAAATAAACACTTAATGTCTCTCCACCTGAACCCCAGGTGTTCCCTGTTTCAGAATATGATTACTTGGGCCAAAAACCAAAGAGGAATCCTTGCCTTCTTTCTTTCTCCCACACCCACATCCATTTACCTATAAATCTCTACCTAGATTGTACCCCTTCTCCTCTCACCCACATCACCTTTCACCCTAACCACTGCGTGAGCTCCCAGCTGGTCTCCCTGCTCCTACTATTGCTCACCTTGAGGGTGTTCTCCACAGGAAGTTCGATGGACACTTCCGCCCTGAAATAGCTTTCACAGTTCTTACCGTTGCCTACCCCTTGAAGGCCCCACGTGACCCAGCCCCTGGTTCTCGCTCTGACCTCATTTCCAACCATTTCCCCCTTGCTCGTTGAAAGGGTTAGTAATGTTTTAAAGGATAAAGGTAAAAGTTTGCAAAAGGCAGAAACTGTGGAAATTGTGTTGCTTGCCTGACCTTTGCTCAGCCTTTTGTTGAGTACGGATAAGGTTTATCTGGATTATCCGCGAGGCAATGGATAACCCAGCAGATGCCGGACAGATACCAGACCAGCCCTACTACAAGGTGGACAACGGGCCAGATAAAGTACATCAGCAGGAACTGCCGGAAGTTAAAAGCAGCGTATATAACCAACACCCCAACCCTGATTCGAGGCTGAACCCTTTCTGGCTCGGCGCACCTGCACCCAGGTACACGCAATAAAGCTATTTTGCTCTCCATTGGCTCTGTGTTGTGGATGTGATCTCCCACCGGCTCAGACCTTTTACTCATGAGCTCTAGCCCCACAGGCCTCCTTGTGCCTCACACTCACCGAGCACGCTCCACTGGTGGTGCTCTCGGCCTGCAGAGGTCCTCTCCCCTGGACACACATGGTCATCCCTTCTCCCCACCCAGGTCTCTGCCCAAGTGTCACCTCCTCAGAAACAGCTTCTTTATCACGCTGTAGAAAAACATCACTCCCCATAAGCTACTCTTTATCCCCTCACCCTGCATTCGTTGGTTCTTGCATTTATATTGATTGATTTATTGTGTATCTTCTGCACTAGTCACCGCTACATCCCCATGCTTGGCACACAGTAGGCACTCAATAAGTATTTGTCAAATGAATGAAAGCAGAGCCCTTGAGAGAATGGTTAGCTCTAGAACTTATTAGCTGTTGAACTGTAGGCTAATCACATCCTCTGTGGAATCTCAATGCTCTGAAAAAGACGGTAAGAACAAGAAGAATGTGCACTCCACCAGCTCTCGGGGTTTTATAAGGGCCAGAGGAGACTGTGTGCGTGATGCACTCTTTAAACATCAGTCATGCCATTCTTGAAGCTTTATGCTCCTTATCTCTGAATCAGAGTCCATAATGAATGGGAATCTTGGTTCCTTTCCGATATCCGGACCTTGAATCCGATGTCCAGAATCCAAAGTGCTCCCAAAGAGCTGCTGCTCTGTTACTCACTAGTTACTCACTAGCTCTGCCACTGCCCACGATCTCTGCCACCCCAACTCCAGCCAGCTGGCAATATCTCTATTTCTCACTCTGTGTCTGTTTATTCCTAAGCCAATGTACACAATACAGTGACTATATCATACGTGGGTTGGCATAAATAATAAAGAGCTTTGTGTGTGCGGTGGTTATTCACATGAATGCCCTGGGTGCACCAGTGAACATGTTTTACAAACCGACATCAATAACACGTAAAAATGCCTCTCTTCTCAACACTCCTTGCAACTGCTCCTGTCTTGCCTTGTACACATTTTAATTATTTATTTTCCTTCCAACAATGAAACAATCAGTGACAGCCTGCTGGTTTTCCCGTGTATTTGAAAACACACTTAATAATGCATTCTGGTACAATGATTTTGTGTCACGCACAGCAAAGCTTAATGTGGCCAAATAAATAGCAGTCCAATGTCACATGGCGGTGGTGAGCAGGCACAGCGAGGCCGGGCCCACAGCGGGCCTCCCGTCCGGGATGGGCAGCCCTAGAGACCTGGTCTCAGTGGTCACGGTGTGTAGCCCGCACCTGTTCAGGCAGAGAAACCTTCTCAGCGCACTTACATGACTACTAGAGTCAGCGGTGATGTTGAAGTTTAATAGCAGTTCATTCAGTCTGAAAAACAGAGATGTGATTTTTCAGAGTAAAGAAAAGGAGAGTGAGCAGATGTGGCCTTTGTCCTGAACACACAGCCCTCCCACACCTTCTCCGGGCCTGGAACGCAAGGGGGCTGGAGGAGCTGTTCGCTCGGGTCCTCTGCAGCACACACTGCCAGTCCTCAGAGTTCCCTTCCCACGCCAGCTGGCTCATTCAGAGCGGAGCTATTCGTGTCGGGCGGCCTCTGAATGGAACTGAACAGCTCCGCCGCACCTCGCCTTTCTCTGAGCCCCCTCCCACCCTGCCAGGGAAGGATTGCGCTCTTTCAGTCAAGTTCTGAAACAAACATTATCATCTACTATAATATTCTCTTGTGTGGTTGAAAGTCATCATTTCACCACATTTCTTGCCTCTCCCCAGCCCCAGAGGACCCCGGGGTACAGCTGCGGAGTTCATTCAGTGGTGAATCACCCGTCAGTCAATGAAAGCAGCGCTTTCCCCCAGGCACAGCACTAAGGACTACTGAGGGCAATTCAAAGGACATGTCATCGTGGCCCTGCTCTGGGGAAGCGGGTTACCTGCAGGGTACACTGGACCCACACCAGAGAGGGCATAACAAAGCAGTTACCGCAGAAATCGCTGGAATTTGAAGCCTTCACATCTTGGCCATGACTTACTTTTTCGGCCTTATTTCCCACTCAGGACCCTTTCACATTCTATGTTTCAATTACTCATACGTCTCCAAATGTCTGGCCAAGCTGCTCTCTGCCGAAAATGTCCTTCCTCAACCCCTGCTTTCCTGAATCCCGTCCTTTCTTAAAGGCCCAACTCAAATCCCACCTTCGCCCCGCTTTCCCATCTTTCCTAAGCTGAGGCCCCAGCAAAGCAGTTGAACTGGGATTCCATGTGGGCCCATGTGGAGCTGGGACTACCCACCTCCTTAACCACCACTGCTCATTGCCACTTAGGACAGTGACATTTAGGCCATTTATCAAACATGTCGCTCAAGCTACTGTGGGTGATCCTGACAATGGAGTATAATAGTCCATTAACTTCACTTACAAATCTCAAGCTCACATATTTAGAAGACATTAGAGAAAAACTTTTCATGAGGGCTGTTGCACAGTCTCATGTAGAACATGCTTCCCAAGGTCAAGGTCAGGGTCAAATCAGAGGCATCTCCTGACCACGTCTACGTAGGCTACCAGACAATAAAGCCAATGTGATTTTTAATGCCACCCCTTCAGAATTTGTGTCCCAAGTTGCTACATTTTGATTTATCTAGAGATGACCTCACTTTCCCAAGCAAGGGCTCCTGATGGGCCTGTGAGCCCTGTAATGTCTCTTCTTGCTCTAGAATCTCTGTTCCATGTGTTCTTGGTCATCGGTCCTACCTCCCAGCCAGGGTGGTAGCAAAGGGAGACTAATCCAAGACAGCAGTTAGGAGGATATCACTCTCCAGATGGCCTGATTCTTCTCTCTCTGTCTCTCTCTCTCTCTGTCTCTCTCTCTCTCTGTCTCTCTCTCTCTCTCTCTCTCTCTCTCACACACACACACACACACACACACACACACACACACACACACACACACACACACCAGGCCTGAGTTATTCCATTAGCAGGGCAATGTGACTATCTGTTCTGGGTCCATTTTTGTGGCTTGCTTGCACTCCACTCTTTAAGAAATTTACTCTACTGTGATCTCAAGCCTATTTTCTCTCCCGAAAATATGTTGACTAGAATAATAATCAAAAGGAAGACTTTGAACTGCCACCAGGCCTTTCATCTTGTGATCTCAGAGAGCTTTGCCAGGCAGTAAATAATTAATATACTGCAAGTGACACAAAGACCTGGCAGCCTGGAAAACCAAGCCATCAATGAAAGCCTTTTCTCTTTCAGAGCAAGGGAGTGCCTGTGGGGACAGCCACCCACCAGTGAGGCCTGAGTCTCTGGGTAACTTAGATAAGAAGCTACAAACTATCCAGAGACATCTGGCTCTTTTCTTGACTTGACGTTTGAAGTTGGGAAGACACAGTTACCAGGGTGACCAAAGGAAGGTCACGGCCCACTTTCACAAGAATTGGTGAGCACAGAAGAACGGATACCACCCATTCCACATTCATCACGATTTATGACTCATCGGTGCCTCTCAGAGCCATTCACTCTCATAATCCTTACAATAGTCCTGTTAGTTAACCCCCTTTATAAATGAGAAGATTGAGACTCAGAAAACACAATTGCCCTACCCTAGGTCACAGAGCTAGTGAGAATCAGGACAGGACATATGACTGAGGACCCCTGATATGTGGACCAACCAGGAACGCCACTCTCAAACACAGAGCTCCTGGAGATGCTGCTGGTTGCCCTGGAGAGCAGCTACGCTGAGTTAAATACAGCAGAAAGATGGCTCAGCTTGCCGAGGCCTGCAACATCCTCCTAACCGAGGATGACAGAATCCCTTCAGGTCAGCCAGGAAGGTGACCTAGAATCACACACCTTCAGTCAATGCAGCTGGCTCTCCAGAGCCTCAAGCTCAGCTAACACTGTTTCCATGGCAACCAGGTCTGATGCTTGGCCCTTGAGATGGGGTCTTAGCTGGTCCAGGAAAAGGATGTTTGGGATGGGAGGAGGGAGAGGGGGACATTTTTTCTACTAACTTCTAACCTCTTCAATCCCTCTTATCTACTTGTCACCCCTCTCATTTCAGGAAAAAGAGACTGTCGTCCAGGAATCCACACGTTAGCTACCACACTGCTCAGAACCTCACCCACGGGTGGGCACACTTCCAGAGACCGGAAGCAGAACGCTCTGACAGGCTGGTGTGCGACGTGGAGGCCTGGGTTCCTGGGAACAGTGCTGTTACTGTGCAACCTTGGGTAAGCTACTTAACCTTTGGGAGGCTTTGTTTCTCTGCATATAAAACAGAACTCATCTTGCTTTCCCATCCAACTTTCGGGACGCTCTGAGAATTAATGAGACAGAATGTACAAAGCCCTCAGGCTCTTTTGAAGAAAGACACACTAGAAATCCTTGTGCTGTTACCAAAGGGCATTGTCATGATGATACATTTTCAAACATTCTTCACCTGTATTACTAAAATAAACTCAGCGTGTATTAAAAATAGATAGGCCGGCAGCCTGACGCGCTGCTCCCTGTCCTGATGGTGTTTCCCCTTTGCTTCCATTCATCTTGTACTGTGAGTATCAGTGGTCACCGTTACCCTTGACCCCTGTGCAGAGACCCGGGTGGGAGAGATGGGAGAGACTGTACAGACCATTTATCTATGTCTTCCCTTCACATCCACGAGGCAGTTGAAACACAGGAAGGACCAATGCTTTACCCAAGGTCATCTCATTAGTGAAAAACCAAGCATCTGATCAGCCCCTTCATTCTGTGCCTCACCTGACCAAGGAAGAGGGTAACAGAGAAGGGAGGAGGGGAAATAGGGGTACATGTGTTTTTGCTCTATAAACCTTCAAACTGCTGCTCTGCAGTACTCAGGGATGAAAAAGGAAGTAAGGGGAAAAATCATTACTTCCTGTGTGTGCCTATTATGTATGCAGGCCCCATACTGGGCGCTTTACAACCACTGTCCGTGTAAATGTCACTGTTTTCTGAATGGGGGATTATTATCCCCATTTCCATTGAGGGACCTGAGGCTCAGAGAGGTTAAGTAACTTGCCTAGGGTCCTACAGCCAAAAGGTATGGAGCTAAGAGTAATTAATTCATTTGATGAATATTTATTGAGTATCTCCTATGTGCCAAGCTCTGCCCTTGGCAGTTAGGATGCATTCGTGAGCGGAATTAAACATTACCCTCTTAGAGCTTGCAGGCTGAGGAGCTTAGAGAGTGGCGGAGTAGCAGACCGCAAACCAACAACCTCACAAATCCTTGCAATGTCTCAGTGGTGGTCTGTGTTGTAAAGGAGAGATATATAGCCCAATGAGCATGTATGAAAGAGGGACCTGACTTCATCCTCAGGGCCAGGGGAGGACTGCCTGAGAAACTGATGCTGCAGCTGGGGTCCTAAAGTGGAGGAGTCGAGTTAACTAGTTAAAGGTTTTGGGATGGGGTGGGAACCAGAGAGGGCAGGGGTCTGCTCGAGCCCAAGCCTGTCTCAGTTCAGAGCACCTGCTCCTCAATCACCACCAAGAAAGGTGAGGTGCTACTGAGGACCCCTGCTGTAGGGACCAACCAGCAATGCCACTGTTTAATTCAGAACCTCTGAGAGATGATGACCCCTGGAGAGCAAGGACATTGAGTTACACACAGCAGAAAGGTAGATCAGATCCAGGTATCTGCAGCCTTCTCCTAACTGAAGACAAATGCCCTCTCTGGCCTCCCACCCCATCCCACTCTCTCTAACTAGTTAACTTGACTCACCCACTATAGGACCCCAGCTGAAGCATCGATTTCTCAGGCAATCCTCCCCTAACCTTAAGTTAAATGAAGCTATGTCAGTTGTCACAAATCTGAGAACTGAATTACCTTCTGGGAAAGTAAAGGGATAAAACTGCACCCTGGAATCACACTTGTGCATCCACAACCTGTGTTTGCATGCCCCTCCCCTGGCCCCTGCTAACTGAATCCAACCATGCTTCTCACCACCAGGTTTTACTTGGCTTTAAATATCCGGCAAAGAGAGTT
Source organism: Tadarida brasiliensis (assembly GCA_030848825.1). Classification (NCBI taxonomy): domain Eukaryota; kingdom Metazoa; phylum Chordata; class Mammalia; order Chiroptera; family Molossidae; genus Tadarida; species Tadarida brasiliensis. Next base: position 60,430,448 of record CM061270.1, on the reverse strand, counting down.
AAGGGGGAAGCTGGAAAAGAGAAAAGAAGAGGGAAGGAGTTGAAAGAAGCAATATTGAAGAAACTAACAATAAGGAACGAGTAGAAACAAAGAAGAAAGGAAAAGCGCAGAGAGAGAAAGAAACCATCTGGTATTTTTCACTATTTGGAAGTTACGAGAGAAAGTTACTCAAAGTACCACTGTAAAAAGGCCATAAAGCACCTTGGGGGAAACGTGAAAGTCAAGCTGCCACCATACGGATGAGCACCCTGGAATTAGCTGCCAGCACAGTGTCTGAAAGAGGAAATTCAGTGGCCACACTCTCTTTCCCTCCTGACTCCCACCCCCTCCCAATCACCTGGCTCTGAAAGCGCAGGCAGTAATTTTGAGCTAGCAAATGTGAAGGGATGTCGGGGCTGCTATTTGCCTTCATGAAGCACACCTTGAGTGCATCTTTCAGAAATATAATGCAATGCACTCTCAGCTTCACTGTAGAAAAACTGAAAAACATCAGAAAGGTCTAAAGAAGAAATCAAATATGACCCATACCTCCAGCATCCACAAAACAAGTGTTAACATTTTATGGTATATTGTTTTATGACTTTGTTTTCACACACTGATCAAGATAACATTTAGCTTAAGGCTTGATGAGGAGGACACAAGGGGGTTCCTCTCAACCCATGAGATCTCTGTCTGCAAGGCTGAGAGGAGAGAGGTGAAATCATTCTTCGGAGCTACGGGGTGGGTCAACACCAGCTAGCTCATACCCTAGAGCACAGAGGCTGAAACCATGGAAACGTGAGCTGCCCTTGGCCCAGGGCATGGGCCTGCATCCAAAGGCAACATGGCCTAAGAGGAGCAAAGGCTAGTCTTCAGTGGGGAGGGAGGCCTGAGCCTGGGTGAACTTGAGAGCATTTGGGATGTAAATGCAGATAGACCAGGGGAGGCAGACACCACTGGGCAGAGAGGCAAGGAACTTCTGTCTTGGTAGATGCCTTGAAGGAAGTCACAAGAACCAAAAGCTGTAGAAACTGTATTATGCCAGTGCTTGAACTTCAGTGAGAGATGCAGTACATTGAATTCATGACCTTAGAAAGCAGAATTCCATCCCACTCGCAAAGGGACAGCCAATGAGGGCAAACTGGAGACAGAGTCCTACCTCTCTGAGGCCAGTGATAACACCTGATGAGTGTATGGCGGCCCTTAAAGCCCCTTCGTATGCATTCAAGTCTTTGATCCTCACAATGGTCTTGTAAGATCATTTTTTAAGAGCCCAACTTACAGAGGAGGAAAATGAAAACCAAAGACTCAGTTTCCTATCGTGTGTGTCATATGAATGATAATATTTCATTCTGTCTACCACTAGAGTAAACAGAAGAAGCTGCCCATAGTTAGAGGCAACTGGACTGAGCACTTCAGCCACTCCTGGTCCAACCCAGCCTCCCAGAATGCTGAGGGCTTCAGCAGGTCGCTACCTCTTCTGCACGCCTGCTGGCCCTCTGCAGCTCATGCATGAGCAATGCATATTGCTGGGGAAGCAAGCTCTGGGCCAAGAGCTGTGGCCACAGTCACACTGCGAGAAGCGACAGAGAGTGCCATCCACCCTGTGTCTTGCCCTGGGGACATCTGGAACAGCAATACAGATGTTAGCCATAGAAGAATTCTGGGAGTACTCTGTGAGCAGAGTCAGGAAAAGAGCCGGTGTGTCCAACACTCTGTCATCGTGCACACAATGCAGGCGATTTGGGTGAGGAAGGGTCTTGGAGTGGACCCAACAGGCCCTAGAACATTCCCTTCAAGCATTTATGTCTGCTGGGCTGCTTCACCAAAGAACAAGGGTTAACTTTGGCTTCTTCCTCTACTCTGAGAAATGCAGGAAATAATTTTACAGGATGGTTACTGAATGGCCAAAAAGTAATGATTACAAATGACAGAGTTAACTGCGATACACTGCCTCATCTGTCATCACACCAGAGTCTCATCAGAAGTCTCATCAGGATTAGGGGCTCATCATGACTGATGACATGTGCCGACCAAGATGGCTTGGCTCCCTCCCTTGTCCCTTCCATCATCGTGGCAGGAGGAGCCTTCTAAGGTTTGAGCATTAACTCTGAGAAATTGCTTTCGACAAAGATTCCAGGAGTGGCTTCCAACATAATGGACTCTTTCTGCAAGTGACACTCTGTCTCCCCAAGACTTCCCAGGTCTTGCTGTCATTGGAGATTCTGGGCAGCACTGAGGCATGATGGCTGCTACACTCAGGTGTATAAGAAACGAAGTTGTCTAGCCCGCTGAATAAAAGGTTATATTCAACACGAGTAAGTTACACTCATGCGGCATTGATACAACATTAAACCTCTGGATGGAAAAATGCAAAGAACGCCTGAGTTCCCCGAGGATCTCCAAATGCAAACCCAAGGTTCCAATCTCATCAGGATAACGTGCCCTGCACCAACCCAGCTCAAGAGAAGCAGTCAGAAGTAAGCATGCAAAATACTTGGAGCAGGTGAATGAAACATGGGCTAATTAGATAACACTACCTTCATCGCTAATAACTGCACCTGGAAAGGTGCTATAGGAAGGTGAAGTCATTTCCCTGCTAACTGCTCTCATCAGACAACAGATTAACACCGGGTGCGGAGGAGAGGCATACTTTGCCCCGGGCCATGCACACAGGGTAAACTCTGTTTTTTTGTGCAGATACATCCAGAGACTTCTGGAATCCCCACATCCTTGAATAGTGCTGTAACTTATCATAGAATGAATTCCCACAGTAGACACAAAACAACAATCACTCACTAAGTGACTTGTGACCACACCCAGTCTAATAGTATGAGACTTTCAAATTCTTACCTCAGCAAAATGACAGTATACTGCATTTCGTGGAATTTGGAGTCATTTGCAAATAGTAGAAACTGTGGCTATTAAATCTGCCACGACTCAGAAGTTACTGTAATCAGAATATGAAAGCCGGAGGAATATAACCAGACATAAAAGTTACTTTTCCAGGTATACTGAAATTCACTAAGAGAATATTGGGGGTCCAGACTCTGAACGGGGCAGGGCTGGGGGAGGCAGTAACTGTTAGCACACACCCCAGAAGCTCTCCGAGGTTTCCTCACTGTCCACATTTGTAGATCTGTGCAGTTTTTCTAGCCCAGATCAGTAGCAATTATGTCCATAGTAGGTTTAACTCACCCCTGAAGTGGAAAGACTTCTGGAAGGCATGTTTTTGCATTGCTAATTGTTAGAGAGACCCCAGAGATAAAGACACTGAGCTCCTGACCCACGAGAACAGATGTAAGTGGAATGGACATAAGAGAAATAGAGAGAAGCTCGAGGGTGCGAAGCAGACTGCCAGGGGGAGCAGGAAGGAAGCTAGGAAGTGAGGAGAAGGAAATCCACTCACAGGCAAGCAGGAGAGTGTGACACCAGAGAGAAAGACACGCAGCGGGCCCCTCGCAAAGGGGCCCTGATGAAGAATAATCCTAACTGTTATTGCATTGTCATTATGCACCAGGTACTAGTTGGAGCTGTACTTGAATCGTCTCATGTATTCCTCATAGAAACCTGAAAAGATGGAGATTATAAATATTCCATTTTACATATACAAAAACTGGGCCACAGGAAAGTTAAGCAATTTGCCTGAGATCACAAGCTAACCAAACCCAAGGCAACATCAGGACCAGAGGCCATGCAACCTTGCTCCAGAGTTTTCACGATTAACCATCAAGCTCTACATATTTAATTAATTTCCATGATGGAATATTATGAAGCCATTAGAAATAATGCTTTCAACGAGTTTTTTTATAGCATAAGGAAATATTTACATCATATGCTTGGAAAATTGCATATATATACATATGTGTGTGTGTGTGTGTGTGTGTGTGTGTGTGTGTGTGTGTATTCTCAGCTACGTAAAAAAATATACAAAGAAAATGGCTGGAAGAAAATATAATAATTAACAGTAATTGTCATTGAATAGTCTGGTCATTTATTTTATTCTTTATACTTCTCTGAATTTTTCTAATTTATTAAAATAAGTATGTGCCTTTTTAAAAAAAAACCAGGGTAGAAAAAAAGAAAATCATGTTCATGCCAAATTACCTTTATTCCCATCTTGACAATGTATTTTAAAATTTGACAAAGTAACATATTTAGTGCATTAAGAAAGGGAACAAGTTTAATATACAATGTCTCAAACTGTTTATTAATCAAACAATGCTTCTTGTGTTAATAAAAGAGGACCAAGATCAAGGTTTATGCACTAATCTTATGCACTAAAAGGAATTTCTAATCCCTTTACCCCAGACCTAACAGTGCCTTATTCGGTGTTAACTTTTGGCAAATATTTGCAGAATGAGTGACCTTATCTTGTTTAATATTTTTAAAAAATCAATGACAAGACATGGAAGAATTCTTTATCAAATTTGTAGTGATAACTGATGCAACAGAAAACAAAGTCAAAATTTGAAATTATCTAAACCAAATTCAGATAAAATGCAGTACTCATTAAAGTTTCGGAGTATTGACTGTTTATGTATCAAAACTCTTAAAATGACTTATCCATTGATTTGCCGATCCGAGAAACACCCCAAGGAAATAACTACGAATGTGCAGAAAGGCTTAGCCCAATGATGTTCCTTGATAACACCCAAAGATTAGAACAAGTAGATCTGTAAGAGTAGAAGATATGTTGCATATACTGTGGGTATACTTAGAACATTATCCAGTCAAAGGATGCTGTAGGAATTTACTTATTGATGTATAAATATTTTCATAATATGTTACATTAAAAAGACAGGTTATAAAACAATACAAACAGTGTGGCCCTAATTTGGTTAAAAATATAAAAGTGGTAAATAGCTAGAGATAAATACATAGCATACAGACTGGAAAGCTATACATTAAAATGTTAGTGGCAGGCCCAGCCAGTGTGGCTCAGCGGATTGAGCGTTGTCCCACGGACTGAGAGGTCCCACATCGATTCCCAGTCAGGGCACAGGCCCGGGTTGTGGGCTGGATCCCCAGTGGGTGTGTGCAGGAGGCAGCCAATCGATGTATCTCTCACATTGATGTTTCTATCTCTCTCTCCCTAAAAAAAAAAATCAATAAAAACTAAAAAAAAAAAAAATGTTAGTGGCAGATATCTTTGCATGATCTAATTATGGGTAGCTTTATGTGTTTGTATTTTTTTTCATAATATTCTGTAAATGTGAATTACTTTTCCTTTTTTAATGTAAAAATATCTTCTACACAACTCTAGAATGCACTTTGGGGTGTTGCAGTTGGTGCTGATTTTACAACATTCCACATAAAAAACAAACACGAGCCTGGTTGTTCGATTGCCCTAAGCCCTTCCATAGCAGCAATGCCGCGTGGCAGCTAAAAGGACGTTAATTCCAATCTTAAGTGACACCACTAACAGCAAAACCTCCAGACTGCGGGCAGCAGGGACTCCCCTGGGCTCTGCAATGGGCAAAGCACACAGATAATATTACATTCAGTCCCTGGCATCCTGGTAGGAAAAGAACCGACAAACCAGGGAGTCCGGGGCAAAGCAGCAGGTGGCAGGGACAGCTGTCAAGAGCAAAGTTTGCCCAGAAAAGAAGAATCTACTGAGAGGCATTACTTCTACCACCCTTCCCAAGTTGGTATGTGTTTCCTTTTACATAATCCTCCCTGAGTGTCTACCACTGGGAACCATCCTGGGCTAGTTCCCCGAACAGCACAGTATTGTCTGCACGGAGGGTGGGGAAGGGTTGGGGTTCGAGTTGGGGTGAGACCCAGGAGGAAGGGAAAGGTCCTGAGGAGAGTAACTAAGCGAAAGTGAGAAGGACAATAACAGGCACAAGAGGGCACAGGGGCAAAAGTGCAAGCCTGGAGGGCCCGATGAGAGCTTTGAAACCCAGATATTGGCATGGGAGGAATTGAGAGCGATCGCCAGCAACAGCAAACTAAAAAGATGGCTTCGGAAGTAGCTTTTAAAGTGCCTCAGGTCATGGAGGAGCTCGTACTATATTATACTCATTCATTTATTCATCAACTACTACCTGAGTACGTGGGTGCTGCAGATATAAACTGAGTTTCACATCCAAGTGGAGCTGGGAGCCTGTGTTAATAGAAAAAGGACAACCAAGTGGATTTTGTTGAAAAATAAATGACACATTACAAATTTCCATGTTCTTTTTGCAGAAGAATCATGTTCAAATTCTATGTATCATTACTTTCTATCATAAAATAGGCTTCCGTGTTTATGTCCTGACAGCATAATTTAGCTTACGAGCTCACTGAGCAAATTATTATTATTATTATTCTTTTTGCATTTATCTTCAGATAGAGTGGAAGGGAGAGAGAGAGAAACATCGATGTGAGAGAGACACACCAAGTGGTTGCCACCCACAGGACCCCAACCAGGGCCGGGGACAAACTGCAACCAAGGCACGTGCCCTTAGCGGGAACCGAACCCGGGTCTCTCTGGACCATGGGCCAATGCTCTAGCCCCTGAGCCAAACCGGCCGGGGCTGAGCAAATTCTTTAACTTGCACAGACAGCCATCCACTGTTTTGTTGTCACTCCAGAACTACAGGGTGGTCACAAGCAGCTCACGTACAAAATCCCCGATCATGTAGAGTGGGTTGCCCAGGGTTTTAAGGCCAAGAATATTTTGAGGCATGATTTGAGTACGCAGATTTTAGGACTTATCAACATGAAGAAAAGTTATCAAATGAAAAGCTGAAATGATCAAACAGGGACCATTGAACTCATTTATCTTCGATTGAAAAGGAATTCATTAAAGAGTGAACTGGACTTAAAGCTAAAAAATGGTACGAGCACCATGAGCCATTTGCCTTACTTAAAGCTTTGTGCTTAAAATTTCATGAGACTCAAAATGAAATGTTTCTAAGTTAGAACATGGATATTGATAACCCAAATCCAAAAATAGCAAAAAATAATTTCTGTGATGTGATTTCAAGGGAGCACAGAAAGTGTGGGGAAAACATGGTTACATATTTTGTCAAGTTTGATAAGCCGTAATTTACATTTCTATTCGACCACTTATTAGGTATGATCGAGGCAGATTAATGAACATATTTCAGTCTCAAGTTTTTCATCTGTTAAAAAATGTAATGGGACGAAAAGTCTGCCTTGTGTGAATATGAGAAGATTTCATGAGATGTGTACTGCAAATGCCAAGCATATATCAGTGCCTGCTTGAATGTGAGTCTCCCCTTCCCTCATTAGAGTCAGATTACTGGGGGCCAGCAGGGGCTTTGACTGTGAGGCCAGCTGATTCACAACATAGCACTCAGTGCAAGGAATCCTATCGTCACACGTGCCTGGTGCTAGAGATGTAACGAGGAATCTAGATAAAATGTCAAAAGCATCCTTCAGTACATGTAATGAAGTTTTAAAAAATGCATTTGTAATGTCTGTTTTATCATTTTTATTGATTTTTTTTTTTTTTTTAGAGCGAGAGGAAGGGCAAGACAGAAACATCTATGTGAGAGATACATTGATTGGCTGCCTCCTGCACGCCCCCTACTGGGGATCGAGAATCAAACCGGGACCTCTCAGTCCATGGCACTGATGCTCAATCCACTGAGCCACACCGGCCTAACATCTCTTTTGTCATTTTTATTGCATTCAATTCAGCAAACATTGAGTGCCTACACCATCCATATTCATCCTCTAGTTGAGCAGAACCTGAGACAGCTCTTACATTTTGATGTGAGGTCAGACTGGGTTTCCAGTCTCTCGTTCTCACTGACGCTGAGTTCTCTGGCCTCCACTCTGCAGTGCCGATTTACTTGACCAGGAACTCCACGCTGGTGCAAAGGAGTTCCATCAGCTTCATAAGTTAACAAAAAATAACGTTCCCCACATAGTAGGAGATCACATAGTTATTCAATAGAAGAGGAAGTAAGAAAGAGTTGGAAGAAGACAGTCAGAAAGAGTAGGAAAAAAGAGGGACAGGTACAGACAGACAGAGGACTATCAGACAGATAGACACTTAGTTAGACAGACAGAGGGATAGTCAGATTGACAAAAAACTCTGTTTTCTTCTCTTTAGACTATGATAGTATCTTACCTACTTCACGGGCTATTAAAACAAACATTTTTTTTTTTTTTAAATGACAGAAAGTATTAGGTTCTAAATGGCAATGAAAAGTGTCTATATTAAATGTCAAATAAAATAGAAAAATCATACTAACATAAGTATATGTGATTTTTAAACATTTCTATAATCGGCATACTGAAGCCAATCAATCTTCACACAAAAAGTCTGAAAAAGAGGTCAGGTCCATTCTGAGCCTTTCAGGTAAGCTGCTTGGTTGTCAGAGCCAATCAGCTCATGTCTCCCCCAGTGACATTCACCGTGGGAAGCTCGCAGGGGTCCAGCTTGGCCCCTCTCTTAGAATCAGAGAATCAGTCATGGTGATTCTTCCAAGACAAAAGCCATTTGGCCTCTATCTTGCAAAAATCTCAGGGCAAGCTGAAGGCACCATACGGGTGGACTGAATGTGATTCAAGCTGCAGGGCTCCTACTTAGCGCCAGAAGGACTCAAGCTGGCAAAGCCTGACAGTTACTTCTGTCCAAAGGGGGTCTGGAGGAGGAACCGGGGTGGGGAGGAGAACCACTTACTCAGAGTGCTGGGACTCAGAAAGTTTCATCATCCACGAAAAAAAATCTAAATACTTTTGCAACAAAACCTAAAATCTGCCTCCCATATCAGTGAGCATACTGGCTTCTTCCACAACAACGGTGTCCCTGCCACAGGGTTCCCTGGCACGTAAGACACCTCTTCCACGTGGCAGGGCCAGCAAGACTATGGATGAACTGGGCAGGGAGGTTATTTTGCCCAGGGCCCTCTTGCTGGAGGAGACTGCAGGGCCAGGTTCATTATGTAAGGTGTCATCATTAACCCCAAGGTGTCACTGGTGACAAATGACCATAGGGAAAACACTCTAAATTCCTTTTCCCATAGGAGGTATGGGCTAATCGTACTGACCACTTCTCTGGTCACCCCTGTGATCAAGGGCCTGCGTTTGCAGCCTGCGACCTGAACTGAGCCCTGGGCTGGAGTTGAGAGAAGAGCCCAGCAGCCTTGCCTCCGTGACAGGCTGTGGGCAAATCACTTCCGGGCTGTAGATCTCTGACTCTGCATTTGTAATATAAATGGGTTAGATTTATTTATAATCGGTTGCCAAGCTCCTGGCTCCGATCTTACCTACAGCCTTTATATCCGCGTCTTAGTTCCTTCACCCGGCTAGCGATCCAACACTGGATGTTGATTCCTCAGTCTAGTGCTCCACCCAATAGAAGCCAACAATCACAGCTCAGGGCCCGGGACCCCCAGGCAAGAGACCACTGGCCTGTCCAACCTGACCTACTTTCTCATTCCAGCCAGGTGAGCAAAGCTGCATATTCCCTCCTTTTCCTTTGCTCTACAACAGATGCAGTATCCCAGAATAAGAGCCAACCCCACACAGCTGCAGCCCCACCAGGGCGACAGCTGCCAAGCCTCACTGATGAGCAGAACCCGTCATATGCTGGCCATCCTTCAGCTAAGGACTCACAACACCAGCGTCTCTTGCACTTTGGCAACATCTCTGCCAATATCACAATAATGGCCAAGCTCTAGGCAGTAGGAGAGAAAACCCAGTATCACAGGGATATAATCCAATCTCGGCAGCCTTAATCAGACCAAGGAAAACAAGTTGTGTTCTTGCTGGGCTCTTAGTATTAATTTTTTCTGACATTGAGTTTCATGATCTGCCTATCCATGAGTGGGCGTTTGGGGAGGCGGGAGAGAAAAACAAACCGACCAACCCATTTTTCCGTATTGATAGCCCATACACTAGCTGAGATCTCCAAGGCCCCTACAATCTCTTTTCCCCTCTCCAAAGCTTGCCCAGGAGTTTCCTTTAATTTGAAGAGCTTCTCTGTTTCCTTTAGAGGTGTGATGTTCGGCATGGTGACCTGGGTTTCAAAGCACCCCTTTTCTGGATAGCTTTGTTCATCCCAGAAGCTTAGCCCACAACAGTAGTTACCAGATCGAGCAGACTCATCTTAGTGGTATGAAATGAAAGAATAAATGAAGGAGGCAGTAGACACCAAAAGAACAGCCAGCCCCTTGGCAGAGGAGGGGACGAGAACGAGGACACTCAGAACAGCCCAGATCACCTCCCTTTGTCATCACAGAGGCCCTGTGGACCGATTCCTGTTTGACTCGAAGCCTGTAGTTTTGACAAAGTCCCCGAACATGACCCCTAAATTGATTTTAAATCCTTTTTCAGAGGAAACTGAAATGAGAAAACACACAGCACCCTTTAGATGTCATCTGCCAGGAGCCACTCAGCAGATGGGGGCTTAAAACCCTGCAGCCAGTCTTTGTTTAAACCTTAAGAGAATGTGCAGGTGTTAACTGGGCCCCCAGTTCGGCAGGCCTCTTCAGGGCACAGGTTCTAATGAGTTCTCCACGAGAATGACCAGACAATTGGATCAGGACGGACCTGTGAGGCTCCAACGAAGCCCATTTCGAGGTTCACACAGAGGTCTCGAGACATACAAAATCTCCTCTCATATCCAAAGTGCTTAGACTACGTTTACTCTAATAGAAAATTCACAAAGGAAGCTCTCAGAGAGCGGTGGCTGCTTATACTACAGCATGTAAAACGTGGGCTTGCAATCCAAAATAATAATTTATCCTATTTCCATATCGGTTTCCCCCATGACCTTGGGACTAGCCAATTCCTGAGTATCTAATCCAAAGTCACCGCGCTGGAGGGGACTGAGGCTCACAGAGAAGAAACTTGCTCACAACTTTGCAGGGTGTTGGTGGAAGAAACGAGAGCCCGCCACAGTGCAGTGTCCTTCCTCATATCTCTGCTACTTCGGCCCAGGGTGATGGGACAGGCTCTGGGCTGAGGGCAGGATGGACCAGTACAGGACAGTGTACTTTCCCAGGTACCTGCAGCTCTGTAGCAAACAACTCCAGTATTTAGGGCTTCAAACAATGACATCTATTTTGCTCACAAATCTGCAGTGGGGGCAGGGCTTGGCCGGGGCCGCTTATCCCTGTCCACTCAGAATCAGCCGGGGCATTCGAAGGCTGGAGGCTGGAATCATCCAAAGGCTCATTCACTCACGTGTCAGGTGGCTGATGCTGACTCTTGGCTGGGACATCACTCAGGGCAGTGGCGGGAACACCTAGAAGTGACCTTTCCATGTGGCTGCTTGGCTTCTCCACGGCATGGTGGCTGGGTTCCAAGAGTTTGGGTGAGGGCATCCCACAACAGAGAGAGAGAAAGCCAGATGGAATCTATTACCTTTTCCAGGGGAGCCTCAAAGTCACTCATTGCCACTCTGTGCAGGCTGTTCGTTAGGTGTGAGCAACCCAGGTGAGCCCATCTTCAAGGAGGAGCGTCGGAAAATCTGCAGACATGTCTGGAAGCCACCACATCGCCAAAGACTTCTTTTTCTACCACGTAGGGTAGAAAATAGAGGTGGGTTTCCACTATTTTAAACAATCCCACAGGAAAACTTGCTTATTCTGTGCCTGATCTATAAAAGGCACTATATTAAACATGTTATATGCATTACCTCATTTCACTTTCCTTCCGAACAACGACAGAAACCACACTCTCATTTTACAGGTGAGGAAACTGAGACTGAGAATGAACTCGCCTAAGCTCCCTCAACCAGGAAATGGCAGAGAAAGGCTGCTCCGGGTCTGGACCCAAAGCTCATTCTTTTCTCACAAGCTGCACTTCAGCAGTGACCGGACCTGCACTTCCTGGTGTGTGATGGTTACATGTATGTGTCAACTTGACTCAGCCAAGGACGTTTAGATATCTTGGTTAAGAATTAGTTCTGGGTGTTTCTGAATGGGTGTTTCCGGAAGGGATTAGCATTTGAATTGGTGGACTGAGCAGCTGGCCCTCCCCGATGTGGGTGGGCATCATCCAATCCATCCACTAGAACAAAAAGGGGGAGGACGGTAATCTCTTCTCTTCCTGACTTCAGTCTTCTCCCACCCTCGGGTTGGAACTCACAGTACCAGTGGTGCTCCTGGGTCTTAGGCATCATGGCTCAGGCTGAAATGCACAACATGGGCTTTCCTGGGTTTCCAGCTTGCTGATGGCAGACCATGGAACTTCTCAGCCTCCATAATTGCATGAGCCAATTCCTTATCAAAAATCTCATTGATATCCTGTTGGTTTTACTTCTCTGAAGAACTCTGACTCATATGTGGTGTAACATCCTTAAACAATGCTGAGCCCTAGAGAACTGTGATGTTATATGCAATAAAATTAGCAAAACTCTCACAGTTGCTGGCAAAGTCCACTTCTTGCCTGGAGAGGAAGAAAACTGGCGCTCTCAACTTGGACGGAGGACTCCTGGTGAAACTGAGTCCATCTTGTGTGCTGATGGAGTGATCAGTAGTATTTTTCCTGGCTGGACCTTTTTCACCCTTCAGGCCCAGCTTAAATGTCACCTTCTCAAACAGTCCTACCCTATCAGGGGAGGTTCCCTCACACTGATATGTTCTATCACTGCTCGTTGTTTGTTTCCTTCACATTGTTCATCCCACTCGGTAATTACATATCAGTTCAGTCACTTGTTCACTGTCTGACTGCCCTCCTAGACTGTAAACTCCATGAGGGCAGGGATAATCGCTATCTTATTCATCTACACCAAGTGCCTAAAATGGTGCCAAGTAGAGAGTAGGTGTTAAATAAATATTTTTTGGATGAACAAATGATTGAATGAAACCATGATCCTAGACTGTGAATATCTTGAGATCAATTCTTGACCTCCAGGATACTAGGGGAGTCCGCACTCTCAAGCCCCACCATGGAAGAATCAGTTAGAATAATGGTGATCTTAATGACCTACTTACTATGAGTCAAATACTCTGCTAGCACTCTATGACTATTACCACATTTAATCCTTACAATAACCCTGTAGCATATGTTACGACTCTTACCATTTTATAGACAAGGAAACTAAGGTTCGGAGAAGATATGTAACCTGCTATAAGTTAATACTGCTAGACAGAATCAAGGCTAAGATTCCCGGTGAGGTCTGTTTGACTCCACAGCCTGGTCTCTTTGCTTTTAGGCAATACTGATAACAATAGGTTTCTTTAAAGGTCTGGTAAAAAAGCAAGTGGAGATGAATTTTAAACAATTAATTTCTATGAAAAATGAGAACTGCACACCAGAATCTCTGGCAATGCATTCCTGACATAAAGCTAGGTTTTGGACCAGGTCCCTGCCTACTGGTGACAGGTGTCCAAATTATAGGAGCAGCATTCATGAGCCACTTGAAGCCTGGATCTCCAGAAGACAAATAAGGAGTGGTGTGGAAAGGTTCAGCTTTGCTTGAACCCTTTAAATAAGATGACTTAATGTAACTCATGCTAAGCTCTCAGTTTTCTACCTCGGGACAGGTTCTGACACAGGCTTGGCCCCCTGCCTCCTCCAGCATCTCTCCCAGCTGTGTCTTGAGATGCACTCCTGTAACCAGGAGGTCTGTCAGTGAGAGATGACTGGTGTTTTCTGGACTCCTCTACTAGAACTTTAGGCCAATTTAGGAACAAAAGTTCCTATAATTGTTCCCAGTTGCTAGCTTTGAGGTATCTACTGCTCTCTAAGCTTTTTACGTGTTCTACTCCGTCCATAGTGTGTGAGCCATATCCCTAGTGTCTTCTTACCTGGGAGAGAAAAACAGAATCTATCATGCATCTGCCAGCCCTTCTATCCGTCCTGCAGAGCCATAATGGAGTAAGTCGTGCAGATACCATTATGCTGAAAGAACCGCAGTCCTGGGATGAATGTCATGCATTCCTGTATTTCTTACAGAATCTCAGGGCTGGAAGGTACTTCGGGAGGCCACCAAGTCCACGTACCATCTCAAAGCCCTTGGCAATAACAGCTGATCCTTCTGCCTTTCCTCCACAAGGTTTCGAGTGTTTTTGCAGGGGGAGGCGGGAGTCACCATAATCCATGAATGGCCAATGCTGACTGATAGAAAGGCCCTCTTTATGTAACCCTTCAACTGTACCTTCCTCAAACTGCCCTTTAAGAAACTCGAGGAAAAACAGCCCATTTCTTCTCCTCTAATCAGTGCTTTATTCATAATAATATGTTACAACTAGTCTGACACTTTAAAAACTTATCTTTGAAAGCAGTTGCTCTTAAGAATGATTGTTTCCATAATAAAACCTAAAAACAAATCTTAGGAACAATGATCTACAAGACATCAAAATTGTTGAACAAATGACATTAAATCGTTGAACAAGTGAATGAATGAATGAATGAACAAGTACCTTCACACCAATGGAAGTGGAAGTTTCCATTATATTCTTTATAGACACCATTGAGTCACCATGTGGGTACATCGATTCTGAAGGGAGAGGAGACTACCTCTCAGACCTCAGCGGGAGGGCTGATATCTCTGTCCCCCTTCCTCACCTCAGCCTGGGAAGCCAGAAAAAGCATCATCTGAAATGCCCCATCCCCTCAGTGTCCAGCACAGGGCCTACCACAGAGCGAATGCTCAACAAATACTCCATAGAATTTCCAAAATTGAAAAGACCCCCAGAGACCATTCAGCCCAACCATTCTACTCACAGAAATACAAACAGAAACAAAGCAGCAACATTCAGAGGTTAGGCCCAAGTACACTGGACATGACTGCAGGACTCCTGGAAGGCTCTGTGTGTGAATTTCCCTGTCCCCAAACACCTCTCACCTGCTGCTACCGCCCGAAGTTCTTTCAGTGGGAGACTAGGGCCTGTCATGGCACACACTGTCAACCTTTCCCTTCTCCAGTGTCAAGACCCAAGAGAAAAGATGAATTAACCTCAACTCCCACTAAGGTGTAAAGGATTGTTGGCAAGCCCTTTTTGGAAAGCGATAAGAAACCAATTACAAACACAAGAATGGGTCATGGGAGTCCTAAATCTCTGCTGCTCTGAGCTAAGTGGTAAGAATAAACCGAGATTGCCTATCTCCTCTGGAAAAAACAAAAAGATTATTTGGAGTGGACTTCCCTTCTTTACTTTTTTAAAAAGAAATTTGTTCTTATTTTTTTAAAAAATATGTTTTTATTGATTCTTTTTTTTAGAGAGAGATACAAACATCAATGTGAGAGAAACATCGATCGGCTGCCTCCTGCACGCCTCCTACTGGGGATCGAGCCCACAATCCGGGCATGTGCCCTGACCAAGAATCGAACTGGGACCTCTCAGTCCATGGGACGATGCTCAATCCTCTGTGCCACACGGGCTGGGCATGGACTTCCCTTCTTAAAAGATGCAGAACCCATAACAAGGGATCCATATGGTGCCCCTCGGCTCTATACTCATTAGGTGTTGACCAGCTCTCCAGTGCTTTGCAAGGGTGTCTGTGACCCCATTAATTACACACTGGGGCAGTGCCAGTATGTCTGAGCATCTCAGCTTCTTTATATATATATATATATATATATATATATATATATATATATATATATATATATATATATATATATATTTTTTTTTATTAATTTGTTTTTGTTACAGATGTTTCTCCTTTTCCCCCATTGACACCCTCCTCTCCATCCCCCCCGCCCCATCCCCAGCATTGTTGTCCATGTCCATCAGTTATGCGTACATGCATATAAGTTCTATGGTTTATCTCTTCCCTCCCCTCCCCACCCCCTCTTCTGAGGGTTGTCAGTCTGTACCCTACTTCCACGTCTCTGGGTCTACCCTGTTCCTCAGACTGTTATGTTCATTATATTCCACAAATAAGTGAGATCATGTGATATTTGTCTTTCTCTGCTTGGTTTGTTTCGCTTAGGATAATACTCTCCAGGTCCCGTCATGTCGTCTCAAAGGATAAGAGGTCTCTCTTTCTTACAGCTGCATAGTACTCCATTGTGTATATGTACCACAGCTTTTTTATCCATTCATCTACTAATGGACATTTGGGCTGTTTCCAGATCTTAGCTATTGTAAATAGTACTGCTATGAACATGGGGGTACATGTATTCTTTCTGCTTGGTGTTTCAGGTTTCTTAGGGTATATTCCTAGAAGTGGGATCACTGGGTCAAATGGCAGTTCAATTTTTAACTTTTTGAGGTAACACCATAGTGTTTTCCACAGTGGCTGCACCAGTCTGCATTCCCACCAGCAGTGTACTAGAGTCCCCTTTTCTCCACACCCTCGCCAGCACTTGTTGTTTGATGATTTGTTGATGGCAGCCATTCTGACAGGTGTGAGGTGATACCTCATAGTTGTTTCAGCTTTTTTGATTCTAGGTACTTTCTGCTCCTTTTGCCTTCTGCTGCCCTGAGTTAATGAATCACACCAGACAACTGGGTCTGAAGTAGCACAGAACCCCAGCTGTCAGACTCTGCCTGGATGAGGACCCAATTTGCCAAAGCTTTGGGACAGTTCTGAGGCAGGAACTACCTCCCGTGAGGTGACACATAGCCCAGTAAGGCAGGGGCAGGAGGAGTGCTCCTGTTCTCGTGTTCTAGATTTTTGGGACAGTTTCTGGATTCAGATCTGTTTTCTTGTTCTACCACAAGCTCTAATCTTTGGTGATGAAAATATACACAAACCCTAAATATTATCAGAAATAACCATACAATAACAACGATGATAAATACAACTCACATTTTTTGAGATTTGTGTGGTACAGGTAATGTTCTCCTCTGTTTAGAGATAAGGAAACAGAGACTTGGAAAGCTAAGGTAATTGCCCAAAGCCAGCACCAGCTAACCTGGGTCTGTCTGTCACCAAAGACTTTACCTGTGCTCTGTACCCTGCTGCTGCTCCCCAATACGACAGAATGGCCCTGGGAGGGAGGGACAGGAAAAGTAGCCTGGTCATCCCGCCAGCTACACCAACCTCACTTCCCAAGAAGTCAAGGAACACCCCCGAGGCTGAGCAAAGGGACTTGGAGCTGGAACAGGGACTGAGGCTTGGCTGGCTGGACGCCGATATTCCAGCAGCAGCTAGCTGGGTGTCTGCCAGAGCCCACGAGTGGAGTCTAGGGGGTATCCTCTGTGCCACTCGTGTCCAGCTGCCACCGGGTCCTGAGGCCAGAGGGAATGGAGCTGTGTGTGTTCCACGCCCAGGATGCAGTGCCTGTCTCCTCTCTAGGCCCATTCAGTCTCATTCTCTTATGAACACACTGCTGAGGGTCTGCCAACCTCGAAAAGGCCTTTGAAGTTAACACAGTTCCGCCCCTGGCAGAAACACACAAAAAGAGGGAAAACAGGTGGAGAATTTCAGAATGTGCAATAAAATGGAAACCCCTGCAGTGTTCCTAGCACCGAAACATTCAAATAAAATCATTTGACAATTATTTGCCTGGATCAAGCAGGCGAAGTCATTTTTGGAGCAGCCACTAATCTTAGAAAATAATGAGTCTGGTTTGATCCGCGTAAGGGACAAGAGCATGTGAAGATGGTGCTGCCAGAGGCTCCGAGCTTTCACGAGGTAGCCACAAAGACTGGAGGGTGCGTTGCGGGGGCCGAGGGGAGCACAGCCACTGCGAGCATTCGCACAAGTGGTAGGAGTCTTAAGATCAATGATTTCCTTGATTACCTTGTTTCCCCCTCCAGCGAGCCTGGTCTGCAGCTCAATTTCTATTCCTATCAGCCAGAAAAATAAAGATTGTTTACAGAGCTGAAATAACACCTGCTTGGTTTATCTTATTTTAGAAACAATAAAAGCTAGAGAGTTGGAAGGATTAAGGAGGAAAAAAATCAATTGTGTTCTTTCATGTTGGAAACATTAAAAAATAAGTCACCCTGCTACCTGCTCTAAGGCCCAATTTGGCTCAACATTACCCAGGGCGATTTCCAATTTCATCCTGCAACGCCCCGAGGTTTAAACTCAACTGAACCATACCTGGGTGCCCTTGAAAGACTCCGAGAAACTTTCTCTGGGCAATTTTTGATCATTTCAGGCCACTGATCTGATGCTAAGCATGCTGAAGGAAACAAAAACGTTTGTTTTCGGCATTAACACCCAAATACAGTTGCAGCCTGACTCTGGCTGAATTGCTTTAAATGTTTTCCAAGTGGTTTCCATCTTGTTACTTTGCAGTTCTTGGTGAGGAAAACAAGGGAGAATTTCCCCCACATTATACAGATGTGAACATTGAAACCAAAAAAGAAAAAAAAGGATGAATTGACTGGCTTGCAGCCACAAGGATAACAAGCAGTTCAGCTGGATTCGAACCCAGGTTTTCAGACTCCTGATGCAGCACTCTTTCTGCTCTTCCAGGCACCTTTGCAGGAGGCTGCCAGCCCAAAGGCGCGGGCTTATCTGAGAAGGTGGCCGGGCCATCGAGGTCACCATGAGCGAGCACAGCGAATGCAATCAGCACGCTTTCTTCCCAGACGCGCCTCCCTGGAAAGGGAGACTTGGGGGTCGGAGCAGTTTGAAGGGTGACCTCACCACACTGGCCGTGAACTAACACACATGTCCCCTGCCCACCCTCTCTGACTACAGGCAGAAACCAGCTCTCTGGCTGTTCCTTCATTTCGGATGAGGGGACACTAAGTATTCCAAGGCAGCATTCCCACCCCGTTTGGGAATGAAGATCTATTCTAAGGCTAAACATTTCTGTCAGCTCATGCATGTTGATGAGTGTTCGCTAGTCGTCAATGATATTATTTACCAATAAGAAGGAAATTCTGAATGAGTTTACGTTTTCCCAACCACAACAGCTTCTAAATTCATCTGAGGAGAAGTAGCAGAGAATGTGCAGGGCAAAGCTTCCCGCGGTCTGCGGAGCTGCTGGCACCAGGAGGGACATACACATGGCCAGGCCTCTCCTCCAGACCCTGGCCCCAGCGCTGGTACCGAGGGCGCATGAATGGGTGCTTTTGAGCGTGGTTACCTATGAAGAGATGTTCATGAAGTCTGCCCACCAGCAGCGTCTCCACCGGCTTTAAATTTGAGAGGGGGTCCGGGGGGCCCGTGGGGAGGGGCTGTGAGGGCTCCCCGGCAACCTTCCACCATGAGATGATTTCATTCCGAAGCCAGCAGCTCACTCCTTGTCCTTGGGATAGCTGTTCCTTAGCCCACCTCCCCTCGTGGACTTTTTTTTGAGTGCACCTGCTTCTCTCCAAAACCCCTCAACCCTATCCTCAGAGGCCTGACTCTCCACGGGTGAGTGACCCTACATGAGGACCTACGCACCGCACAGCGACTTTGCCAGGAGGCTGTGGGGTGTCAAACAGCCAGATGTTCTTGGCTCTGTGCTGCGACGAACCCACTGGCTGGTGCTCTGAGAAGGAACCCTGAGGTTTGGGGAGGCTCCTCTGGGGACCTATTTTCCCACGGCACCTGTTTCTGTGGACTGTCGCAGGGCGCTGGGACCCAAAGGCACACAGTGGGAAATGCTCGGCTAGTCCTCCTCCTCAGAATGGATCCTGCCCGGGAGAAGAAGGCTAGGTGTGAGGACAGGGACGTGGGAGCCAGGACCTCACCATTCCTGGGTGCCCGGCCGGTGGTGGGCAACAAACCAAGCACATTCTGTCCCTTCCCACGTAATTCTCTTATTAACTGTATGAGGCACAGATTAACACCCACCTCCCAGTTCTGCGCATGGAAAAACAGAGGGTAACGAGCTTGCCCACTATTAGGCTTGTCCGTGGACGAACAGCCAAGGCTGGCTTTGTGCCCTGGGGAGAAGACCCTGCTAAACACCTGCTCAGTTTTAGAACTGCCTCGACTCTGAACTAAGCCCTCTAAGGGAGTACATTCCATCACTTGTTAACTCATTTGTTCTTCACATAAATGCCAGACATGGTGCTGGGGACCAGGATCGAGTGAACAAGCCAGCAAGCCCCCTCCCAGGAAGCTGCCGTTCTGGTGGGACTGTAGACCAGGAGCAAAGAGCACAGATGTACGATGTCAGGGAGTGAGAAGAGTTCTAATGACAAAGTAAAGCAGAATGAGGGCTGCAGAGTGACAGGGTGGCCAGGGAAGGCCTCGGGGGAGACAGCCCTGAGCAAGCATGGGGCAAGTGACCACCAGGAGACATTGAAGAGAAGAGAGCTCCAGGCAGAGGGTTCTGGGTGCAAACGCTCTGGGGCAGGGGCCCGTGTGGGAAAGGCCAGGGGGCCCTGTGGCTGGAGTAAAGTCTGGGAGTGGAGAGAAGCAGGGGGTGAAGTCAGAGGGGCAGCCAGGAGTGAGAGGATGCACGAACAGCAGCAGATGCTCCTAATGCCCTCACTAGTGCCAGGCATTGTTCCTGGTGCCCTATGCGATCCCATCATCCCCACTGTACAGATGACAAACCTGAGGCACACAACGGTCAGCTGCCCACTCAGTTACGCAAGTGACAGCGCTGGCCCCGGAGCCCATGCTCTTGCCATACCCCCCTCCATGCCCTGCACTTAAGGTTGCCAGATAAAATACAGGGTGCCTAGTTGCATTTGAATTTCAGAAAAATTACAAGTAGTTTTTTTTTTACTTTATTTTTGTTTGAAACTCTAATGTTTTTTAGGATGAGCATATCCCGAATATTGTGTGGGCATCCTGTTCTCATTGTTGGTGTTCTGTCAGATCTTCCAACACTACCTGCAAGCCACAGTAAACTCTGGGTTTTTGCTAAGCGTGCCCAATCCTCTAGAGCAGAGGTTAGCGATGTTCTCTTCAGAGGATCAGACGGTAAATAGTTTGCGCTTTGAAAGCCACATAGAGCCTCTTGTCACACAGTCTTTGTTTTTGGTTGCTGTTGTACATTTTAACAAGCCTGTGAAAATGTGAAATCCATCTTAGTTTGCAGGGCAGGCCAGCTGCAGTTTCTGATCCTTGATCTAGAAGGTTCTGGACGGACATGATCTGACTTGGGTCTGGATTCTCTGCACTCAAGAAAACTCTAGCACATGCCTAAGAGACAATATCCACACCTTACCCATAATACTTTTAAAAATATATTTTTATTGCTTTTTTTTAGAGAGAGAAAGGAAGGGAGAAAGAGAGAGAGAAACATCGATGTGAGAGAGAAACACTGATCGGCTGCCTCCTGCACGCCCCCTACTGGGGATCGAGCCCACAACCCCGGGCGTGTGCCCTGACTGGGAATCGAACTAGGACCTCTCAGTCTATGGGACAATGCTCAGTTCACTGAACCACACCAGCTGGGCACAATATTTTTATTTGGGGAGCCTGGAGGTGTTGGCTGCAATCTTAAGTTCAACATTGACAAGGGGCACCACTGCCTGCTGGCCTCAGAGTTGGTGCTCACTGTGGCATCGCAGTTCAACCCTGGTTCCTGATTAACACGGCACTGGATACCTTTCCTGAGGATCGGCCTTGTCCCAGTTGCATCTGGGATGGTGATTTGACTCCAGTGCTTCCAATGCTTCCATGCCCATGTGATATATCAGAGATAAGCAGGAATTGCCCCTGGTGGACCAGTCTCCTTGGGCTCCTTTCTGCTCCCGTCCCTCTGTGTGTTGGCATCTGGGATCCCCCGGGCTTCCCCCTCTCTCCCCACTGTTCCTGCCTTATTCATCACCTGCCCTCATGGGTGATCCCCTCCTAGATTCTACTGCTTCTTTCATTCTTTTTTTTTTTAATTTTTTTTTTCTTTATTGATTTTTTTAGAGAGAGAGGAAGGGAGAGAGAGGGAGAGAGAGAGAGAGAGAGAGAGAGAGAGAGAGAGAGAGAGGGAGAGAAACATTGATGAGAGAGAGCATCGACTGGCCACCTCCTGCATGCCCCCCACTGGGGATTGGGCCCACAACCTGGGCATGTGCCCTGACTGGGAATCGAACTGGCAACTTCTTGGTGCATGGGTCGACGCTCAACCACTGAGCCACACCAGCCGGGATCTTCTTTCATTCTTTCTAATTAAAAAGGTTTTGACCAAAATGCATCCCCTCCTCCATCAGACCTTCCCATTGTCTAGGCACTTCAGAGGCAAAGCCTTGTTTCCTTTTTGTTCTCACTATGCCCTACCAGGCCTTCTCGTATGCATGGAAACCACCATCTCTCTCTCTCTCTCTCTCTCTCTCTCTCTCTCTCTCTCTCTCTCTCTCTCTCTGTCTCGTTTCTTTGCAATCCACACTTGTACACAATGATGGCACTAGAATATCTGCCCCGTGGAACCGTTCCATGTGCCATCCCTGCTCTCCACGTGTCTAAGTCGTCCCCTCTTGCTTGCCAGCCTCATCTCTTCTCAAGTTCACCAATTTGCATGCAAGCCTACAGGATCTTCGCACCAGACCTTTTTCTTCATTATTGTACCTTCCTGTTCCTTGAGAATATTCATCATCTTTCACCTAATTTAGGTTTTCTGTCTGCCTTTCCATTTAGGCAATTCAGTGGGTGATTTAGCGAACCGCGTGGTGCCGGGTGCACGAGAAATGGTAAGTAACAACACGGCCAAGCAATCCTATCGAATGAGCCCTCCACCGGGTACGTAGGAGGTTCCAGGAAACGCAAGCTCCCTGGACATGTGTGTGCGAGTGCACGCGCATCTGGGTGGGATTAAAGGACAGGAATGTCATTTTGATTTAGTCTTGTAGGGACAGGACACAGTGCAGGAGTCTTCCCCTGACATCCTCTCTGGGGAGTTTCCAAAGTCTGGCTTTGCCCAACCTGACTGGTTTAAATCAGAGACACTCTATGGGTTTTGGACAGAATTCAAAGTCATAATAAAAGAGATGTCCATAATTTCTCTCTCTCTTTTCTAAGCCGGTCCTTTGGGTTTCACGATCTGGTGGAATTTGTAGCTGGAGAAACCCATTAGCGATAGGAGCCATGATGAACAGATCTGAGTGTTTACTTAACAACACTGCAGATGAAAGTATCAATCAGTCACCGCTTTCGAAGTCAAAAGCCACTGTCACATTAAGTCATCTGTGCACACAAGATGTCCGCTGCTCCTACGAGTGCAAATAATAGCTTTGCCAATATGAAAGCAAAACATAATTACTCAACAGTACACACACTGTACACTGGTAACAGCTGTTATCAACAGCATGTTTGAAGCCAAAACAAAGGAAGTATTACAGGATCCTTTTAAACCCCTAACTGTCATTCTCAGGAAGGTAAAGTCTTCTTTTCTCTATCACAGGAACTGTGACTAAAGCTACAAATATCTTACTCAGCGACCATTCTAGCCTTGCTTTCAGGCCAGGCAGGCTGTGTGGGCTCATTGTCCAGCCAGGAAGTGGGAAGATGAATTCTAAAGGAGACTTACTTATGCTCTAGCCAGTTAGCACAGTGGTTAGAGCGTCAGCCCACAGACGGAAGAGTCTCGGGTTTGATTCCCAGTCAAGGGCATGTACCTGGGTTGCAGGTTTGATCCCCAGCTCCGGTTGGGGTCCTATGGGAAGCAACCAATCAATGTGTCTCTCTCACATCTCTCTCTCTCTCTCTCTCTCTCTCTCTCTCTCACATCTCTTTCTCTCTCTCTCCCCCCCCCCTCCTTCCTTTCCACTCTATCTAAAAGTCAATGGAAAAATGTCCTCAGGTGAGGATTAACAAAAAGTAAATAAAGGACAGTTACTTAGAAGGTTTGCAGGGCAGGCCCATTCATTGAGCATGTATGAATATTATTTTTTTCCTCCTTGATATTGGAAAACTGTTTTGATAATTGCTTTACTCTGGCTGTGAATGTGATGTCAGTCTTCCAGATAAACAGAGCAATGGCTCATTCACAATGTGTACTGAGACTTCTGTCTGAAAGCCCCAACCATGAGGAAGAAAGCAATGGTAAATTTTTGGAATTTCCATATATATATTTATTTCCATATATTCACAAGAATGCCAGCACAATTCAAGACAACTGTGAAATAGGAAAGTTTCTCTCCTTTCAGCGACCCTCCCCTCCCCCACACACCTTTCTATTTGCTCAGCATGTCTCTGGAGTCTGAGTGGCTAACTTATGTGAGACTCTTGGCACTGGCACTTATTATCTGGGTGACCTCAGGCAAGCTGTTTACCTCTCCAAGCCTCAGTTTCTTCATCTGGATATCGAGGATAGTAATAGTCCCTGCATCCTTACTGGGTGAGGATGAAGTGAGGAAATGTATGTCGAGTCCTGGCAGCCACACCTGGCACACGGTAAGGGATTACTAACTGTCAGCATGTATATTATTATTATTGTTGTTATTACTATTATTATTATTATTGTTATTATTATTGGCCAAGCTCTCCCAGTGCAGGACCTCATCGAGGCCCATCCTTTCTAGGGATGTCACACGTGCTGGGCTTCAACAGCAAGATGGACCCATCAGATTCCATAAAACCGTCCCCTTTGGTCTTTGCTAATCAGCCCGACCTATGGCCTGGTGCAGGTGAGTGCTGGTGGATTCATGAGTTGCCCTGGCTTCTGCCTCTCCTCAACGGTCACTATAGATACTAATGTTAGGGCCACCGCTCATTTTTGTTTGGGATGAAAGGAGTGTTTGGGACACTAGAACCCCCCATACAAAGAAGTTTGCAGACAATTTTTTCATCCACAGTGAAATCAGATAAGCCTTCCCCAACATGCCTCAGTACCCCCTGCCTCCTCCTGGAACTCGGAAGAAGCCTCTGGCTGTTCTCACATCGACACCCCTCCAGAGCCGCACAGTGCCCTTCCTCCCTTCTGCTCTAAGGAAAAACACCACTGCCTGTGGCTTCAGGCTTCCCAGAAGGCTCTGATGAATGATCTCTGCAGCTCTGATCACGCCTACCAGGCCACAGAGCCCACCTGCCCACAGGGAACACATCCCCTCCCTTCGAGACTCTGCTGTCACACTACAGAATCCTGCAGCTGCGGGGTCAGCTTGGCCTCGGTGGGCCCCTACCCTACTCACTAGCAGAAGATAAACTCAGGCATCTATTTATAAATGTGGGAGGTATCATAGCAGAGAGGAAGAGTAAGCAGACCTTTAGGGGAGACAGATCTGGGTCAAGTTCCTAGTTTTTCTAGCCCTTTCATGACATGGGGCTTATTTCTTAGCCCTGGGAGCCTCCGAGCTCCTGGGCCAAATGGGACCATAACAAAGATTAAGACACTCCTCGTGGACAAGCAGGCTCTCCCCTTCTCGGCCGAGCCTGGAGGGCAGTGGTACTCGAGGGGGTGTGCAGAGTTATAATCTTCCTGGAGAAGCAAATGCTTTAAAAGCACAAGGAAGAGCCGGGACTGGCAAGCAAAGCAAAACAGATTGGAAATGAATTCCAGTGGAATTTAAGCAAAGACTGTGGAGTTGCCTTCCCCTTCCACTGTCTGCTGTGCGCACTGGGGAGGCCCTTAGTGGCCCCATTAAAGAGACTGCAGGGCTTGTCCTCTGGCTCCACCACCCACAGGCAGAGGGTCACGTCTGAGAGACAGCTCGTCCTCTGCAGATGAGAGTCACCCTCCCAGACAGAGACAGGCTTCTGGATGGGGTGAGCAATCTCTCCCCTGGAGCTCCAGTAATGAGTCCAGAAGTTGAGAAGGACTTTAAGCAGGAGGCAAGGAGAATACAATGTATATTTAGTATCTAATTTAGATGGTTCATTTAAAAATCAGAAAGCATTCACCTCTACTCAAAAATGGCCCATTCTAGGTTAAATTCTTAATTATTCTGGGAAATGCAAATGAGAAGCTATAAATATAGAGTTGGGGAATAATCATGGTCTGCACAGTGTAAATTCAAGTCAATCGGTAAAGGGGGAAAGAAAATCATTTGCCTTTAATATTAAATCCAGCTGTTCTTTAAAGTTGGTTTTCCCTAGCCGAGGATTTTGCATTCGCGAGGACCAAACAGTGTTCAAAACCTTCTGAGTTTAGACAATACTTAATCTGAACATCTAATAGGTCATTCTTCTCTAACATCATTGAACACTTCCATTAAACCAGTTATTATTATCAACATTATGAGGCCTGTCAGAAGCAAGCCCATTGTTCAAATGAATTGACCTCCACTACAATTGACCTTAACATTGCTCAACTGTTTGACAGTCAATTATCTCATGATCTCCCTTCAAATGGGCCTCATTGCTGAAATAACTAATCCATTACAGAGGGAAGGTTATTTTAATAGCTGAGCCGAGGGTTGCTTTTTGCAGTCTCCCCATGAGTATATATTGCAGAACAACTTGTAGCCCTCAATCCATCTGACAAGAGAAAAGCATCAATCCAGGTTCATGTTTCAAGGAGAGAGAAAAAAAGTAAAGGCTTGGTTGAGACTCAGTTATGGTTGAGATGATGTTAGTCCTAAAAATATAGCAGCTCTCGGAGACATTTCCCACTGTGCCTCTGGACTGTGAAACAGCAGAGGAAATGAGGGTACAAGGAGGCTTAAGTAACTAGCTAAAGGTGCCCAGTCACCCAAGAAGGCTGTAGGGGAGCTGTAAGCCCCTTCCTAGCTCCAAGAATAGAATGCAGCAGCTCAAAAACGGGCTCTGGAGGCAAATGACCTGGGTATAGGTCTCACACAGCACTCTCTAGCTGCGTGACATTGGACAAGTTCCACACCTTTGCTAAACCTTGATTTATTCATCTGTAAAATGGAGGTAGTGATATCTACCATATAGGGTTGCTGTGAGGATGAGATGACATATGAGGCACCAGTCCAAGATCAGGTCATGGTAGGCACTGAAACAGTGTTGTTACAATGATCACAAATGCCACTGTCTCTTCTAGTCACTTTGAGAGTCAGCTTTTCTCCCAGACTTGTGACCCCTGAACATCTCTCTGCTTGGATGATCTTGGCATTGAGAACCATAAGGATAGGGATTTCCCCTAGTCATGAATAAGGCCTAATAAAATAGAACAGTTAATAAAATTGTGTGCTTCATAAATCAGGAAATTAAATGTTTCCCCATCAAACCTGGCTCAGCCCCCACGTTTATCAGCTGTTGGAGATCCGGCTGCTTCTGGGGGAGAGCACAGCACCTCTGCTGTCAGGGACCAGTTGACCTTGCCTGACAGGCCGCTGGCCGCAGCAGAAGGGCTGAGAGTACCTGCTGCTGCCCCTTTCACATTCGTTTTGAGGGCTGCACTCCACACCTTATTTATGATTTGTCTCAGCCCCCTGAAATCCCTGAAACCTTCATCCATGTCCCCGAATCCCTGAACACTACAAAAGAAGTCTTAGTTCCTGATCCCATACAATAAGGCCTGGGTCGATTTGGGGAGGGGGTCGCAAAGAGGAGAAGGAGAAAGGAAGGAAGGAAGGAAGGAAGGAAGGAAGGAAGGAAGGAAGGAAGGAAGGAAGGAAGGAAGGAAGGGAGGGAGGGAGGGAGGGAGGGAGGGAGGGAGGGAGGGAGGGAGGGAGGGAGGGAGGGAGGAGAGGGAGAGAGGGAGGAGAGGGGGAGAGAGAGAGAGAGAGAGAGAGAGAGAGAGAGAGAGAGAGAAAGGGAGAAAGGGAGAAAGAGAGAGAGAGAGAGAGAAAGAAAGAAAGAAAGAAAGAAAGAAAGAAAGAAAGAAAGAAAGAAAGAAAGAAAGAAAGAAAGAAAGAAGGAAAGAAGGAAAGAAAGGACTTCAGGGTTTCATGCCCACTTTCAGGGACCTTTAACAACTCCCTCCAGTAAGAACTTATTTATTTTGTCCTCACAGCCACCTCGGGAGGTGGAAATCACTCATCACCAAGGAGCAGGTGAGAGGGCAAAACCAGATACCTCCTGTGACCTCCTTGTGGTCAGCCATGACCAGAACCCAGATTCCTCTCAACCCTAATCCCGTGTTTCCAATGGAGTCTCTATTTGGTGTCAATCCCTTGACTGCTTCTAGACTCTGCTCAGGGACCACAGCATTCATTGCAAGTTTTCTCAAGGTCAGGGAGAGGCCTTGGGATGACCACAGGGCTGGGGGCAAAGCAGAGCTCTCCATGAGAGCGGGCAGAGGTGGGTCCAGCCAGAGAGGTGCCTGGTGTTAGTGACTAGAGGCCTGGATACCAAGTGGACAGTTGTGTGCTGGAGTCTGCTCCCACAGGCTCCCAAGGGCTCGCTGTGCTCCTCTCTTTCCAACCCCAAGTTCAGTGACTTCACACTTAGAGCTTTAAAGTGCCCATGATGGGAGTATTTATACCACAAATGACAAATTATAATTTTTTTTTTCTCCAGAGAGTTGGTTGTTCAACATTTAACAGCATACCACAGGGGTAGGCCCATCTTTTATTCATGCATTTATCAAACATTCTTTGAGCGCTCACTCTGGGCCAGACACTGTGCAAGGCACGACAGACACAAACAAGGATAATGGATCTTGTTTGCTTATGTCTTTGTTCTGTCAGTGGCTTGATCTCTCCCTGCAGAGTCCACAGGAACTCCCAAGAGCAGAGACGTTGAAGTCTAGACAACTTGCTTTATGTCATCAGCTTCAATGACAATGTGGTTGGGAGAGGATTTGAAATTCTGGACTAGAATGAAGGTCAGCAATCGCATTTGAAGACATGGGTGTTTTATTTTCATGACATTTGTTTCTGGTCTTCCGTGGGTTGGTTGTATAAAAGTATTGGCCACGTATCCATTCTCCATGTATTTCTCAAATGAAAATGACTGAGCAATTTTAAAGTTATAGGTTGGCAGAAATCATAATGCAACCCCTCCCTCCCCCTCTAGCAATGCCTTATCCCAGGCTTCATGAGTTCTCCCAGGACGGTCAGAATAATCTAATTAGTCTCCTGCTCCCATCCCTCATCATGACAATGCTGCCAGCATGAGCTTGTTTTTTCTTTTTTTAATTTAAAAAAATTACCTAAATAATGCATGTTAACTTTAAAAACTTGGAAAATACAAATAAGCAACCACTTCTAATCTCACCACTCAGTGGTGCCCAGGCTTTTTTCTGTATATATATATATATAATGATGTGCTGATAAATTAACAAGTTGCTCTCTGTTAACAACAACAAGCCCTGATTTGCAGTATTTGCCACTTTCCTTGATAAACACTTCCACTCAGCTGATTTCAAGCTACTAGAATGATGTTACTGAACACGAACTTGGAAAGAGAAGCTAACAATTGGTTCTTTTGAGCTCATATGAGCTGGCTTAGCACACCACTGTAAAAGACACATATAATTTTAAATAAAATGTGGAAATACTGCATCCTTCTTTGTAACCCATTCTTTAAAGTTTGTCCATGCCAATGAATATACATCACCAATATCATTTTAAATAGCTGTATGATATTCTATGGTATCAATGCACACTTAACTAAACATGAAAACCCTGGGGAACATAACTGAAGATACATTTGTGTAGACAAAGCAAGTTCAAATCCAGAATCCTGACCTTTCCTATTTCCTCCTTACACACCTGGGATGGATGCCCTTGGAACATCTATAACGCCCAGCTCCTTCACGGGGTGCCCCTCAGGCTACTCTGGATTTCTTAGACCTGCAAGCTGGGTATTCAAATGTACACAGTATGGGCTCCATTCTCTTCCTCAGCCATCATGAATCCTCCATATTCTCCATAGACTATGCCTCCCATGTTTGATCATTGTCTCTTCAATCTCTGGAACTCCTTCTCTTCCCCATCATGCCCCGCTCCTTCTTCGGAACACCTCCCCAGCAGTCAGTGCTTTCCTTGGGCTTCCCAACACTGCACCCATACCTCTGTTTTGGCACCTAAACAAACGTCTATGACTCAATGCTATATAAATCTGTCTATTCAACAGGACTATGACTCCTCAAAGATATGACAGAAATTGAGTCTTCCTCAACTTTTCTGTGCACAGCAATTTGTATCAGGGCTGGAGCAGAGTTGGTGGCTTAATAAATGATTGTTAAATAACACCCTGTATATACTTGCCATCTCTCCTGCAGCGTATACGCTCTAATAAGGAGCACGGAACGGTCCTTGACAAAATTGGAACACATGTCCAGGGGAGAGGGGATCTTTCCTGCCAGCTTCTGAGTATGGCTAATAAGTTGCCCAGAGCCCAGCCTCCAGAAGGGTCTTCTCAACGTCTCTGTGTATCTTGGCCTTCTGAGACTCCTGCCTCTTCTGGATGAGGGCAATTCAACCCAGAGGGTGCAGTTGGCTTTCCTAAATCCAGCAGCTCTTCCAGTAATAATGATTAAGTGTAGCCTACTTCTTAAAAAAAATGTTATTGCATTTATTAGGGTGACATTGGTTAATACAATGGTATAGGTTTCAGGTGCACAACTCTACAATACATCATCTGTATATTGTATTGTGTGTTCACCACCCTAAGTCAAGTCTCCTTCCATCACCATTTACCCCTCTATACCCTCTTCTACCTCCCCGACCCCCTTTCCCTCTGGTAATCACCATACTGTTGTCTGTTTCTATGAGTCTTTTTTTTTCCTTTGCTTAATCCTTTCACCTTTTTTTACCCAGACCCCCAACCCCCTCCCTTCTGTCAGCTGCCAGTCTGTTCTCTGTATCTATGAATCTGTTTCTATTTGGTAAGTGTAGCCTACTTTTGACAATGTTCAACGTATTGAAAATGAGAGCCACAGCTAACATTTAATAAGCCCTACTATGTACCAGGCACTGTGATCAGGAATTACTTTTTTTTTTTTCATTCTATTCTCACAGTAATCTGATTAGGTATTCACTATATTACCCCCATTGTAGAGACCAAGAACTAAGATCAAGCTTAAAGAGGTTAAAGTAACCTAATCAAGGTAATACAACCTCTGAATTGCTCGACCTCCCAATACCTCGGTGATCCTTTCTTCAGCTCTTTGAAGGCAGAGCAGGGACAGATGTCAAGGACAGGCTCAGCGGGATAAATGACACGGCGAAGGCCACAGCTGGACAAGGAGACCAACCATCCCAGTTTGCCCAGGACTGTTACAATTTCAAAATGGAAGTTCCTGTGTTCTGGGCAACCCATCACATGAGGACGGTTGGTCATGCTGTGAGGCAGCAGAACCCAGTGCCTCTGACTCCTAGCAAGGGCTCTTTCCACCACCAATCATACTTTCTCTCCTCATAATGGAAGATGAAGTCATTAGGATGCACGGATTCATTTTTCCTGGGCCCTTAGTGAAACAGGCATTTCAGAATCTGTTTAGAACATCAGTCACTCAGGTTCTCAAGAAGAGACAGACCCCAGCTGGAACTATTCTTTCTAGTGCACTCCAGTGATGAAATGCCCAGTTCCTCCCCTGCCTCCTCCGCCGCTCAGCACACCTGGACTCCTGCCACTCATCGGCAGCATGTGCCTAGCGCCATCTGGCCCGGCATCTCGTGTCCTGTCAACAGGGATGTCAAACAGGCAAGATGAAAGGACATAACTCCCAGGAACATGGCTCGTCTCCTGGCCCCAGTCTGGGGCAGTCATGATGATTACTCACTAGGTAGCTACAAGGACAGCAAAGTGACTTGCTACCGTCAGGCTGGCAGTTGGTGCCTGTGGCAGTCTTCGCTCCTTCCTGTCTTAGCAAGTCTTCTAGGCAAGATCCTAGGACTTTCAAGTCAAGGTGCATATAGGCTGCAGTGTCCCAGGGGGCCATCTGGGAATTTCCACGGTTTAGAGATCTGATAACAGCAGTGGCAAGGTCTGTGGTTCTGTCAGCAGCTAGCAGGTCCTCTCTGGAAGTGGGAGAGGGAGAAGGGACAGACTTAACAAAGGGACCCAGAGCTCCAAGGAGCCTGGTCTTCACACCCAGTATCCCAGCCAGCCTTCAGCTTCCACGTCAGTGAGAGCCTAATAGATGGTCGCCCGGCAGCTGCAGGGTAACCTGACGGCTTCTGGAAAAATAAAGCTACTCAAGTCCTGTTCCGAAAATCTACTTGGTATACATTCTTAGTGTGAAGCCAGAAAAAATAATGCAAAATTGGATAGATTTGATTACATAAAAGTCTACTAATGTCTATGTCAGAAGATGTCAAAAGCACAAAAGGAAACAATGGAAGGAAAAGACACAACAAAAGGTTCATTACACGGATGGATAGAGTTCTTAATAACCAATTAAAAATGATAAACCTTGAAATATTAAATTGGGCAAAACTAACAAAATAGTAAGTTTTGAGTTACCTACTATCTAAAAAATAAGGGCAATAGTCTAACCAAATATAGAATTTCAAATTTCAAAAATGAAATTTGTTTGTGAAATATCTACATACACACACATTGTGCGAGGGGCTAGAGAAACAGTCTCTTTTCCCCTCTGCTGGTGGTACTATCCAGGAAGGCAGCTTTTCTTGGCAATCTGGTAATATGAATTAACCTCTTTAAAAATGTCCACTTTCCATAATCCAGTAAATCCATTTCTATAATCTCTAAATAAATATAATCAAAGCTTTATTTATAATAATAAACTATTTTAAAAGCCTAAATAATTTAAAATGCAAAATATATCTACACAGTAAAATTTTACAGTCATTAATAATTATGTGTTCTATGGAAACTTACTTAAGACATGCTCACTATGTAATATTGAGAATAAAAGTAGTATTTAATACTGTACACACACACACACACAATTATAACAGAATGTTTACAAGTGGTGAGATTATCAACAACTTTAAGTATTTTCTCTATACTTCTCTTTATATTTCTCAAATTCCCCACATTGG
This sequence comes from Tadarida brasiliensis, assembly GCA_030848825.1. Lineage (NCBI taxonomy): Eukaryota > Metazoa > Chordata > Mammalia > Chiroptera > Molossidae > Tadarida > Tadarida brasiliensis. The sequence goes on along the minus strand of CM061270.1, from coordinate 60,397,959 downwards.
ACTTGCATTATTTTCTAATCAGAACACAACCTTTCATATAAAAAGGGCAAAGAAGAATATGGAAAGGGGTTGGAGCCCCTTGACACTCCCCTCCCCCTGCCCTTCCTTTTCCTACCAGTCCACAGAATGCGGCATCTCTTTCACCTCCCCCGAGTCTCTTTTCTGACCGAGAGAGCAAAGAAAGCTTGTGCTTAGAGCCATCACTTCTCTCTTTGATCGTTAAGATGCCCACAGTCAGAAACAGATTCCCCATGGGTGGAGGGAGGAAAACATCACCCATTCACGAGCTCCTCGAGGGCAGAGACGGGGCCCATTGGTGTCTGAGCCTCAGATCACAGCCCTGTGCCCAGCTGGGCCACCGGACTGACCTCAAGGTAGGAACACTTCGGCACACAGCTCTCTCTCACTGCTTAGTACTGAGGGCTATGAAATATGTGGGATGCATCTCTTCCTTCAGAGGAGAGATTAAACAGATTTACAATGAACTAACACAAAAAGAGGCGCGGTGAAATAAACACACACTGAAATGCTAGGGAAGAAAAGGGGGTATACCTGTGCAAGGACGAGGAGAATGAGAAAGCAAACAGAAACATTCTGGACACTGGGCAGTAGATGGATGACTAGACGAATACCCAACTGCTTCAAGAGACGTGAGAAAGCTGTGTCCTCAGCGGACAGAGTGAGGGCCCAGAAGCAGCCCTGTTTTCTCAGCAGAACCCCCCGAACAGTGAGGAATCGATTCTGCTGCAGGTGTGAGTGTGGGAAGGGAGGGGAGTATGTAAGGAGCTTGCTCAAAGACCACCTGAGAAGCAATGGGACCCACAAACCACCTTCCCAGGAGGAACTAGAGGTATGTTTGCTCTCTGGACTGGGAGAAATGGAGACTCCCTGTGGGCACCAGGCACAGCCAGAGGAAGAAGGCAGAGTACTGGACGCAGAGGGAAGGTGTGAGCATTTGCATCCTGAATGCTGAGACCTCCAACCTTCTTCTCTGTTGGGTCTCCACAAATGTGGCCACCAGCCTAAACCCGCAAGCAGCAGACTGGGGAAATTTTCTAGGAGGATTTACACAGCTCAAGAGGAAAGATCAAAAGACACTGAAATCGAGGTTCTCCAACAAAATATCCCAGCCACACCCTACAGTGAAGCCCACAGGTGACAAGCCCCAACGGCAAACTCAGAACTTCCAGGCAGCATCAGAGTTCACAGAAATTTGAGGAAAGTCCCTAACATGAAAGACGGAAATTAAATGAAACAAACAGGATAAATGCAGCCTACCAGGGAATATGCAAAAAAAACAAAAAAACATTTTATATTCAGAATATATTTAATATCCTGAGAGATATAAAAGAAGATATATTGAATTTATGAAAAAACTGGATAGTATATAAACAAGAACACAAACAGTAAAACAAGATGGGTAAAATAAAAAAGAATATTATAGTAGAAATGGAAAAAGTCGACTAAGGGTTATAAGATAAAGAGACAGAAAATAGAACAGGAAAGATAAGAAAAATAAATGATGAGCCAGAATAACCAACATGCAAATAATGAGTTCCAGAAAGAAAAAATAACACACACACACACACACACACACACACACACACACACACACAATGGAGGGAAAAAGTTAACCACAAAATAATTCAAGGAAATGTCCCTGAACTGAAAGACTTGACTTTCCAGACTAGAGGGGTTCATATAGCAATATGGATAAAATAAACTCAAAAGTCACAGTGTCATGAAATTTTAGAACACAGCACAAAGACACAATCAAATACACTTCCAGAGAGAGGAAAATAAAACATCCCATTTCAAAGATTGTGACTCTAAATGGATTTGAACTTCTCAAGAGCAATGCCAGAGGCTAGAAAATAACGGAGTGATGCCTTAAAAAAAATCTGGAGAGAAATGACTTCCAACCTAGAATTCGATACTCAGAGAAACTACTAATGAAATGTGAAGGCAAAATAATGGCTCTGTCAGATATACAAGGCCTCAAAAGTTCTATCTCCCTGTAATCATTCCCAGGAAGCTGCCGAGTGGATGTGCTCCACCAGAATCTGTGGGACACTGGAGTGGGGTCTAACACAGAGAGACATGGGGAATTCCCAGGATGAGGCAGAAGGGAGGGCCCAGGACGGCCGAGGGCGAGCCATGGGCGAGCCATCTGTCCAGGTAAGAACAGGGCAGAGGGCTGCTGAGCCCAGGCACCTGCCATGTGGGGGAAGCATTCAAACAGCTCACAGACAGTTTGGGGGTGAAACAGTGATACATTCAGAGGAAACTAAGTTAATATAAAAAGGACATAATGTAATGTAAATATAAATATAAAATAAAACAAAACCTCTAGGGAAAATAAAAGAGTGTGTATAAAAGGAAAAGTAAAGGCTTAGATAGCAATTCATTTGCATGCCATACAATATAAACAATGAATATTGATTTGAATGAAATTAAAATGTACCACTGTTGGGAGCGTGGAGGGAAGAGAAAGGCACACCTTGGTACACACAGCAGGTGGGGTCACTGGGGAGGATGGTGGGGATTGTTGGAGCACAAAGAATCCATTCTTCACCTACCATCATGGAAAGTCATTAGATCGTTTTTAAAACCCCAAACCAAGAAGTAAAGTAGAATCATGTTATTTAGAGATGTAGACCTGTATGTGCCCCCAAATCAGCTAAAGGAGTTGAAGGCAGTCTCTCTGGTGAGAGGAAACTGAGGGTGAGGGACAGTGGACTGCTGTTTCGTGACAAGTTTGTACACTGGTATTTTAAATTTTATATTCATTATTGTTATTTTTTTATCCTCACCAGAGGATACGCTTTCATTGATTCTAGAGAGAGAGGAGGGGGGAGGGAGGGAGGGAGAGGGAAGGAGAGCAAGACAGAGAGACATCAATGTGAGAGAGAACCAGGTCTGCACGTGCCCGACACTGAACCCACAGCCTAGGTCTGTGCCCTGGCGGGGAGTCAAAACCACAGCCTTTTGGTGTACGGGATGACACTCCAACCAACCGAGCCACCCAGGCAGGGCTACACAGGTTTTTTAAATTTGATAAGATATCAGAACGTAAAAAAAAGAAGTGAATCTCCATCTTCAAGTGCCCTTCACTCTCACAGGTGATAATAGAGTTTTCCTACCTGTTCCCACGCTCAAGCAGAGGACTGGCTGAGACTTGCACAAACTTCCCTCTCCTCGGAGCTCTAGGAGAACGGGGCTCACGTACAGGGTGCTGGAAGTCCAAACTGGGTCTAATTGTTTCATGTTTGCTTTACTTGTTAATGTAAGTAAAATTATCTAACAGCACGATGTCGCAACTACACTCATTTGTTAAATTACAACCATATGTTGGCCACAAATACAATTTTGAGCAAAAAGCAACAAAAGCATTCTGTGAGAATCAATATGAATTTACAAAGAAAAGGGGTATTTTTTATTACTTGTAAATTATGCGCTACACGTCTTTTGGATTGATAGTAAGTGTGTGTGTGTACGCGTGTGTGTGTGCGCGTGTGTGTGTACGCGTGTGTGTGTGCGTGTGTGTGTGTGTGTGTGCACGTGTGTGTGCACGTGTGTAGGGACATGCGCGCACTCTTTCTTTTTCAGCGTCAGTTGTGAAACGTACCCACCACTGAACCTACAGGAATGAGGAATGAGAAATCCGGACTAGAAACAGAGAATTGGCCAGTAATTCCTCAGGGCCTGGAAGGGACCTCCACCCTCACTTCTTTATTCTCTGCCACTTGAGCAGAGGAGTCCTCTGCCCTTTGGGAGGGTCTCAGCTCTGACTCCGCCAATGGACAGCTTGGCAGGTTTCCCCAAAGGGCACTGGCATTGATGGCCATAGAGGGCAAGCTCACTACATAAAATGAGTTTCTTTGGCATAAAATGAGGAACTATTGATAAGTGAAAAATATACCATTTTTCTTCTTCATTTTTAAAAAATCCTCACTCAAGGATATTTTTCCATTGAGATAGAAAGGAAAGGAGGGAGGGAGGGAAGGAGGGAGAAGGAGAGAGAGCGACATCGATGAGAGAGACATATATTGATTGGTTGCCTCCCACTCAACCCTGACCCAGGCCGGGGATCAAACCCGCAACCCAGGCACATGCCCTTTGACTGGAAATCAAACCTGAGACCCTTCAGTCCACAGGCTGACACTGTAACCACTGAGCCAAACCGGTCAGGGCAAGATGCATTTTTTGTTGTTGTTGTTGTTCAGATAGAGTGGGAGGGAGAGAGAGGAAGAGAGAGAGAGAGAAACATCGACGTGAAAGGGACACATCGAGTGGCTGCCACCCGCACGACCAACCAGGGCCGGGGACAAACTGCAACCGAGGTACATGCCCTTAGCGGGAACCGAACCCGGGTCTCTCTGGACCGCAGGCCGACGCTCTAACCGCTGAGCCAAACCGGCCAGGGCTGCATTTTTTTTTTAAAGAAATACAAGTAAATCATTCATTCACGGGGATGGATGATGGAAATGACAGCTGAACTATTTATTGCATTAAGCACTATGCATTTTTGGTTGAATTTAGTATCATGAATTTCCTCATGAAATTCTATTCTTTTCAAAGAGCATCATAAGAAATAGAACTTCACAGGAAGGAGAGATTCATTTAAAATCTTGAAGGGAACAAGGAGAAAGAAAGAGGATCTGTGAAGATTTCTTTGGAAAGAAGGTATGAGAACTGGGATGGCAGGAGATACAGATGTCTCTGGGAAAATGCGATTTGGGAGGATAATGGCCAGTTGAGAGAGAGGTAGTCCTGGTGAGGAAAATGTCTAAAAGATCTAAGGAAGGCACCAGTGCACAGTGGTGGCTAGAGTGACACACCACTAGCGAATGCCACCTCCTCAAATGGCCCGGGAAAGGTTCACGCTCCACAAACAGGATGCGGAATTAGTGTCCATTAAACTGGTACCGAGGGCTCTCAGCTGATGTTCTCTCCCACTGCTCTGAAGCTCCCTGAGCAACAGGAATGCTCAGCCCTGAGGCAACTCAGTCCCAACCTCTCCCCGACATCTGCAGAGACACACTCCGAACAGATAAGAATAGACCATCAGGTCAAGAGGCTGAGTCCTGCGTGTTCTCTGGCTCCCCATCTCCATACTTACCACTTCATAACCATTCTGGGAACCCAGGGCTTTGGCCTCATATTTGCTGTCCTGTGTTACAGTTTACCAAGTGCTCTCGCTTACAGTTTGAGCCTCTCAACAATCCCATGACAAGGGCAGAGCTGGCATCATGCCCATTTTCCTGAGGACGAAACCAGGAGTCCCAAAGGTTAATGCCTTAACTACGGTCCGGGGCAGAATTCAACCTGGGCCTCACTCGGTTATTTTGGCTTCCAGCCCAGTGCTCTTTCGATAAAATGCTGACACTTGAACTCCAAAATGAGCCTAAGAGGTAAAAATAGAATGCTACATTTCTGAGAAATTTTTTTCCCAATAGAATGCAAAAGGCGCCGCTCTGTGAACCAGAAAAGTATAAAAACTGGAGACAGCAATTAAGCCGTTTCGGTTGTGTACACACAGCCTCTCTTCGCAAATGGATGACATAATTGTCCTCTCAAGAAAAATCAGGAGATGAAATGAACTTCACCAAAGAGTTGCCGAAAGAGATGATTTCAAAATTTTGACTTGGGGATGGGTTAATTTAAATTTACATAGTTAATCATTCTATAATAGAAAAGAAGGGATTTCTTTCTGGATGTAATTAAGCTGGGTGTTCATGTCAACAGACAAATAGATGGAGACAAGAAAAGAAAGCCAGATTGAAGATTCAGAGCAAGGCAGGGGGGAAAAAAGACTAATTTTAATCATCGGAAGTGTCAACAAGTACAAGGCCACTTTTGTCTGACTAAAAGATAAACCAAAATACACATGATGCTTGGTGGAAGTTCATAAGGGGGAGTCATACATTAGATGGGGATTTGGACAAAAGGGCTATTAAAATCCCTCAGAACGCTCAGGTCTTCATTAACGGAGCAAAACCATTCTCTAATTTGAAAGTCAGGGCACTATTTCACTCGCTGAAGCTGATTATTTCTGTTACCAAAACACTAGACCTAAAGGACAGTGACAGTCTTATTAGTTTGCTAACCAAAGGAACTAGAGATAGTCATGCCACTAGGAAATAAGGAAACCCCTCCTAAGTACCTGAAAGCCACACGGAGGAATGAGATGGAGGGCACGTTATACTTCTCCCTCATAGTTGGAAACCTGGCCCACCATACAGGATGTGGGAAGTCTCCTCTCCTGCAAAACGCTAAAGCAGAGGAGAGGGAGAGGGAGAGGGAGAGGGGATGGGGGGAGGAGGGGGGGAGAGAGAGAGAGAGAGGTTCCATACTCCTTTAGAAGATGATAGCACAGGGTTAATCGCTTGACTCTTCTAGACAGACTTCTTTCCACTAACTAGCTGGATGGCTCTGAGAGAGTTACTTACTCCGTAAAATGGGTAATCACAGTACTGACCCACTGGCTATTGTAGAATTAAATCAAGGAGAGCGACTTAGCCTCCTTGCTGGAGTGTAGTAGCCGCCCAGTGAATACTGGAATGGCACATGCTGCAGTTCGGAGTTCTCACTGAGCAAGTGTTGCATGGAGAGAACCACGAGGGTTACAGCAAGGAAAGCCTTGGCGTTGTGGGGTGTTTCACAAACCCTGGATCATTTTGAAAAAGTCACACGGCTGTTCAAAGACCAGAGAGCTCTCAGGTCTAATAGAGCACACGCGTCAGGCATGGGGAGGGATGCGTCCTAATTTCCACCTTTGAAGAAGGGAACCATGTAATTAATGGTATCGCAAACCCTTCACTGAATTAGAATGTTGATCCTCTCTTTGCCAGGCATGGTGCTAGGCACGGCGCAAAGTTTACTTACACTTAGCACCTCCTTAAAGAAGCATGATGTGTGTGTGTGTGTGTGTGTGTGTGTGTGTGTGTGTAATATCCATATATTATATGGATATAATATATATACATGAAACCCTAATATATATCCTTAGGCTGGAATTTTTAAAAAGTGATGGAATGGGGGGGGGGGGGGTCGGGGGCGTATGGCCAACAAGACTTTTGATAAGTAAGCTGGCCCTTTAAGCATGGGCAAGAAGGAGGCTCATCAATAACTGATCGACAGGTCTAAAGCAGCCAAGAGTCTTAACTTCCTCCTCAGTCCTTCCACTCGCACCTTGACTCAGTGTTGAGTGAGAAGTCGCAGGGGACAGGAGGTTGAGGACAGCATTCAGGAGGGCAGCTGCGCCCTTTCCCTCCCAGCTACCCTGACCTTCTGAATGAATCTGTCAGGGACCCATTCCTTGGGGCATGCCTCCTGTGGGTCTGTCAGGGAGCCACATGTCCTCCGGTCCTCGTCGAGCATGCAGTGAAATACTGGTGGTTACATGACTAGCTGGCTTACGTGGAGTCTGAGTCGGGTTCACTTTTCATCAGCATCCAGACACTGGGATGTGGATAAATTCAAAACAGGTCCTAGTTTGTGTCAACCCCTCTAAGCCAAGCTTGCTTTCATGATTCCTCCAGGGCACCAGCTGTGCTGCGGTGGACCCAGGATTACTTGTACCTGCGTAGAAACACCTCTCCAGGTGGGACCCCCAAAACCAGGTTCCGGCCCTCTGTCTACTGGTCACTGGCTCTGCCACCGGAGGGAGCCACGGAGCTGGGACCAAAGTCTCCTCATTGCGATCAGAGGAGTCGCTTCAAATTGCCAGGAGGGCACAACCAGGGTGCGGAGGGCAGGGTCTGATGCCCCAGTGATAAGCCTGGGGCACCAGCAATGCTGAGGCTCACACACAACACTCGCATTTGCTATTTTAAATCAAAGCTCGAAATAGTCATCAAGGGGAAAATTAGAATTTCATTAAATTTTTTATACCTGTTTTACTGCTATTTTATTTTTAATTTTATAGCAGGAGAAGGGAAATGGATACACCATAAACTTCTCAGGGACTAGGGTCTTTTAAAATCATCACCCCGCCCAGAGGTGGGCACCTCTGAGGTCCTTGACAGCTGGTTCGTGGGGAGAGAGAAGAGAACAGTGGGATGTCAAGGAAGTCTGTGTCCACTCAGACCTCTCAGTGCACCCTCTCGAGTCACCATCTATTCCTTTGCCTACTGCTGGGCTCCTCGGTCCTTCTGCCGCTGAGACCCCAGAGCCAGAAACCCATGCTGCAAATCCCTGCAGGCGTGAGTCCTTTCTGTTCCCCACACGTACCTCTTCTCAGTGCAATATGTCTCAGAGAGACAGTTATTAAAAGAATAGCCATAAGATGAGGGAGCTGACTGGCTGTTTTCTAACGTGCCTCCAGACCACCCGGGGCTCTTTTCTGTTCAAGTGCAGATTCTGACTCAGCACATCTAGGTTGGGGATCTGAGGTTAGCACGCTACCAAGCTCCTGGATGATGCTGATGTCTCTGGTCCTCAGACCACGGCAGTGTAGGAAGGGACTAGAGACCCTGTCAGCTCTGACTGCTCCAGGCCTGTGAGCCAGAGCCATCTCAGCCAGAAGTTTCCAGAACAATATAGTCTCACTGGTCCTTCCTACAGGCTGCTTGTTTTCCGCTGTCCCCACACAGCAGCCCAGTCCTCCCCCTGGTGAAAGCAGTGAAGCTCAGATGCGGAAGGACTCCGGGGACAGGAGGACACCTCAGCTCCAGGCAGGCGCTGCTGCTGATGAAGCTTACAAACCCATCAGAGTGACCACAGCAGGTCTTCAGCAGCTCCCGTTCCCACCCCCTCCCGGGGAGTCCTCAGGAAAGGAGAAAAAGTCTAGAAGACCCCCTAGATCATTTGCATTCGCAGTACAGGAAATACAAACACATTAGGATACTCTCCACAGTCCTTGGTGTCAGGAGGCAGAGCTGATCACCTCCCAGTGAATCAGATCGGGTTGGTGGCAGTAATTTAGCCTCCCTTGAGCATCACTCTGGACTCGTGTGAGGATAAAAGCCCTCTTAAACAAAGAACGTCTTATGTGACTGGACCAGGCTGCCAGGAACAGCCACTGTCGGTTGAGTAAATTTCAGCTCAAATGCCAGACTTGGAGAAGATGTCTTCCCACCAGAGTAACAATAAACCAGAAGGACAGTATCGTGTGTGTTCCTAGACAGCTGAGATTCACTGGCTTTGCACACGCCAGGCGCTCACTCTCTCTCCCTCCCTCTGTGTGTGTGTGTTTGTGTCTGTGTGTGTGTCTGTGTGTGTGTCTGTGTGTGTGTGTGTGTCTGTGTGTGTGTGTGTCTGTGTGTGTGTGTCTGTGTGTGTGTCTGTGTGTGTGTGTCTGTGTGTGTGTCTGTGTGTGTGTCTGTGTGTGTGTGTCTGTGTGTGTGTGTGTCTGTGTCTGTGTGTGTGTGTGTCTGTGTGTGTGTGTGTGTGTGTGTGTGTCTGTGTGTGTGTGTGTGTCTCTGTGTGTGTGTGTGTGTGTGTGTGTCTGTGTGTGTGTGTGTGTGTGTGTCTGTGTGTGTGTGTGTGTCTCTGTGTGTGTGTGTGTGTGTGTGTGTCTGTGTGTCTGTGTGTGTGTGTGTGTGTGTGTGTGTGTGTGTGTGTGTGTGTGTGTTGGGACGGCAGCAGGAGCAAAGCAGGAAGAAGAGGTACAAGAGCGATCCTCCCTGTAGAACGGCTGCCAGAGTCTCAGCATCCACCTTTCTAAGGCACTTGAACGGTAACTCAGCCACCTTTTCTCGATTTCTCTGGAAAAGACATTAAAACTCCATTCTTTAAAAACCTAACAAAGTTGGATAGAAAACAGAGTCCACTCTTATGAGAAGAGTGGTAAGGGGAGGGGCTACGGTTATGGTCCTGGCACCCCCTCCACTCCCTGAATGTCCTGCCACAGGTTTTCCTGTCTGGGAGGACATGGAATAAAGCAAAGCTCTGCGGTGGTTTGACTGGGCTACCAGGAAGGACCAGGTGGAGATGATTTCCCATGGAGTATTTGCAAATCCAATCTGGAATCTGTGTGTGTCCCCAGGTCCTCCAGCATCCCCCACCATCAAGCACTCTGCGCCAGGGAGGCTGAGCACAGGCCCAGCTGGCGGGGCTAAGCACCCGCTGTGATGGTGGCGGAGGCCAGTTTCTCTACCATCGCCCGCCACGCTTCGTCGGCTAGGACCGGTGGACATGAATAAAGTACGCCTAGAAGAACAGCCTCCCTGGGAATTAAATCGGGTCTCCTGAATCCTAATTCAAGCCACGGCTCTCCCCACACCAGCTCCGTGGATTCCTGATATGAAGCCACACAATTTTATCTGCAGGTATTTGGTGGGTGTACGGAGTAGTCACCCAGACATTAGCTTCTGCAAGAGAAGCTCTCCAAGGAAGCCAGTCCTTAGCTCTGCAAATACGCCATCACGTGCTAAATCACTCAGAGAAGTGCCACCCAGTTGTTAGAATTAAAAAAAAGGTTTAATTGCCAAATATCGGGCTTTAAAAACCAATTGAGAATAGCAGGTAACTTTAATTAGACAGAAGAATCAAATAACCAGAGTGTCAAAAGCTTAGTGCTTGAACAACATGTATCTCCCTGTGCCTTTATTCTCCACGAACACAGAGTCCAAACAGAGATTAGGCCTCTGCGACCCGCTTTGGGACAATGATAAGCAAAGGGGACAAGCGTATTACTTCACTCACACTCAGAAACAGTCTTTCATTTATGGCCCTTTGGATATGACTCCTTGATCTCGGGCGTGCCGAGAACCGAACAACCAGCATCAATGGTGGGTCAAGCATCCCAGCCCCGAAGACAGTGGGTATCGACTCCTGATCTCCACGTGCGCACTCAGAAACACAGACTGAAGATTATCAATCGATTTGCAGTCAATACTGCCTACACACTGCATCCATCTTGAAAAGAAAAAAAAAAAAAAAGAGACATGTGGCAGCAATTCTTTACTCCAGTAGGCCTCTCTGCAACTGTCCGGATCTGGGTGCCCTCCCTCGTCTATGGAGTTGGGATCGCCAGGTGACAGAATGTCCCCTTTCCTACTGTGTCTCTCGCGAAGACATTTCCTGAAGGCAGGAAGACGACCAATTCACCACCGTGAGTTCACCGTCAAGCCCTAGAGACCCTCATCTGCTGGAACAGCCAACAGCAGGGCGTGGGCCTCCCACTCATCATTTGGGTATTTTTAGACCTAAGCATAGAACAGAGCTGAACTTTTCAAACAGGAAAGGAATGCAAAGTACTTAGGGCTGGTTTTCAAAGGGCAACGCTTATTTGAAAAGACTATTGATCGGGCCTAACTGCACCATGACAGGGTCACCTGGGTGCAGGAGTCTGCAGGAGGAAGCCAGGTGGGGCAGACGAGTCCCTGGACGCCAGAGGGAGGTCTGAGCGGCACCGTCCGCTGAAGCTGATGGCCCACGTAGCACAGCTCGTGGATGTCAGGTGGGAACAAATGCCACAGGAAGAGCCCACGTTGCTTGAGGGAGGCGGTGCTGGCAAAAGGCTCTCCAAATAGCTGGCCCCTTTCTGTTGAGTAAGCTTTGGCCTTATCATCATATGAAAGCCTAAGTTCTCATTTTCAAGATGTTTCTTGCCTACTCAGTAAAATGTCCTTTGACAACTTTCTGGATGCTTGAGGGTAGTCTGAAGAGAAGGCCAAGAAGGAACTGACTAAAAAATATGTCAAGGCAGCCAAGCACCATCTTCAGAAAAGTTAGAACTGCCCCAAGCGCTGTTCTCTCCTCCCACTCATTCTTCTAGAGGTGTTTTCTGCACACCTGCCATGTGTCTGGAAGCTGCTAGGAATGAAGGGAACACACTTGACTCAGACACTGCCTCCGTGGAGTTGAGATGCGATGAAGGAGAAAGTCACACACAAATATGTAAAACACATCCACCTCCTTCCAAGACTGAGTGCAAATGCAGCGGCTCGTTCCAGAAAGCACCATCTTTGTTTCCCATCTACCCTCTGCCCGGGCAGGGCCATTCCCTCAAAAAACTGTAGCCTAGCATTTCAGCATTTGCACAGATCCTGCACTCCAGAGACAAGTGGAAACCACTCTCTGGGCTCCTCACAGGTTTACCAACAGCTCCAGCACACCAGTCCCCACCCTCCTACGGGCCTTCCAGGTCAGAAACCAGGCTCCCCGCCCCCAGGGAGAGAGAGCACGCCCACGATCACACAGTTGGCATGCTAGGCACACTTCTTAGAAACTGATCATCTGCAAACAGATTTGAAATCATTACAGTATGAAAAGCAACAAATAAATTATCTCACCTATATATAAATGACACTGCCTGGATCGAGTTTTTCCCCCTCTCATCTCCCATGTTTGTGACCAAAAGGTTGTAAAGCCAGAAAGTATTAGACCCAGCTGGTTTTGTTGTTTTTTTAATCCTCACCCGAGTATATTTTTCCATTGCTTTTTTTTTTAAAGATAGATGGGAGGGAGGAAAAGGGAGAGAGAGAGACATCAATGTGAGAGAGACACATTGATCGGTTGTTTCCTGAACGGAACTGGGAATCGAACCCGCAACTCTTTCATCCAAGGGCTGACGCTCTAACTGCTGAGCCAAACCCACCAGGGCCCAGCCAGGCTTTTCATGGGCTCTTTCCTCTGTCTCCTGCCTTTTATCTCCTATCTCTCTCTATAGAACAGACACTCAAGGGTTTTTGGATTGTGTGACTCGCCCACAGAAAGAATTCCTTCTTGACGAGAAGCTGATGCACGCAGTGTCCACCTGCAGCCCTCAAGAGCTCAGAGATAAGGTACGTGCTGAAAGAAACACATGCAATGAAGTGGGACAGGGTGACAGCTGGAGATAACACCTGAAGGGCTTTCTATTGCACATGTTTCCTCTTACCTATTGACACTTCCCCTGCCCATTCCCTGCATCAGGGGAGGGGTGGCAACGTAGAAACACCAAGAAACGTGGTTGAAATCTAAGAGCCAAAGCTTTGCTTTACAAGAGCTTGGGCTTTGCAACAGCCTAAGACCTGAAGGGCTGGAAGCTTACAAAAGGGATTCAGAAGCTAGCTCACAAAGCATGATCCCTTGCTTCAAAATTAGATTAGGACTCTGAATTCTGCAGAGGTGGGGGGGGGGGAGAAAGGTGAATCAGAGGTGAAGCGGTGGGTCAGGTATGAGTTTCTCCGCACTCAGTCCAGCTCTCCGTCCTGTGTTCCCAGGCTGGCTGGCCTCTGCCTCCCCGCATCCCGCACACTTTTAGGCGCCAGAGGAATAAAAAAAAGCACTTTCCTCCCTCCACAGCACTGCCTTTCGTCTCTGTGGCTGCCTGGCAGGTATTTATCCCCCTCCCCATCCCAGAAGAATCCCCTCCCGGCCTCAGAACAGTTCTGCACCTGTTACCCTTCACAGCTTCAGCAGTCTTCCAGGAAGGGAGACCAATTACAGGGACACGTTTAGGAAGCCGACTGAAAGCCAGGACCTAATTTCCCATCAGCCATCAAGCTGTAACAATTTCCAGCAGTCAGGGTTTGAACTGAACCAGTGACCCGCACTGAAGTAAAAGGCTCCAGAAACCATTATCACTCTCCAGAGCCAGCCTCCGGCTCTGCCGCTCACCTCCCTTTTCCAGAGCACAGACCCAGGAGCCTACTTGACATGTGTATGCCAGTTCCCACCCCCTAGTCCTTCCTCTCAGACCCTTTTGCAGAGTGCCCATCCACTACCTTCTAGATGGATGTCCTGTTGTGTGAGCCATTCTGCTACTCATTAACATTACTCAAAACAGCTTTCTTTTTTATATATATAATTAGCAATATGAGTTTAATGAGAAAACTACATATAACATTTTACAAATTTACATTATCCAAAAAAACAACAACAACCAGAAAGCTTCGTTTGCATATGTTATGTAAACATATTTTAACTCTTAGCTCCTATTTGCATACTGTTTGCAAAAGAAACAATTTGGACAGATTCAAACCCAACATTTATTTAAAATCCAACCATTCACGTTTCTTGCTTTTAATGAGCTACAAACTCCTTCCAAAGTCAGAAAAGATAACCAGGCCTTAAGATTCTGCACATTTGCAACGGCTAAATATAAATTTGATCGTGAAATTTCTTAATGGCAAATCACGAGAAAAAACATGGGAGAAATCACAGAGGGTCTTCAGAGAAAGCAGAGTTCTTTTTCAGCACTTCCGTATAAAAGGAATGCTTAATCTTGCGCTTCACCTGGAGGGACGATTTTCTAGCAACTTCCTTCCTGTCAGGCATTTTTGAGATTTGCTTATCTCTTGAGTATAGTAATAATAATCACAATTGCAAACATTTAATAGGGTCTTCAATCAGGCACTGTGTTAAGAATGTTACTATCATTAACTTATTTAACCCTCACGATAGATCTACGGGGTAGACAATATTATTATTTCCATTTTAATGATGATTAAAATGAGGCACAGAGGTAAAGTAAATTGACTAGTCATTTAGCTTAATGAGTAGTGTTGACAGGATTTTCAACCAACCAACAATGAATTTTAAAAATGATTGGCCCTAGCTGGTGTGGCTCAGTGAAGACAGTATTGGCTCTCGCACCAAAGTGTCTCGGGTTCGATTCCCGGACAACGGCATGTATCTGAGTGGCAGGTTCGATCCCGGCCCAGGGGCGCACGTGGGAGGCCACCAACCAATGTGTCTCTCTCACATCGATGTTGCCCTCCTCTGAGTCTCTCTCCCCCCTCCTCCCTTCCACTCTCTAAAATTCAATGGAAAAAAGTATCCTTGGGGGAGGAATAACAAATGAATAAAAAAAATAAAAATGATCAGTAATAGTAAAAGTGAAAGAGAATATTTTAAAAATAGATTTACAGGTAATCCCTAACTTGTTTGCTTGCTACTGCCGATCTTCTCAAATGCAAACCTTTTTTCCCTCTAAATCATATAATAAGCAGTTAAGAAACTTAGTTATCTAGTACTGAGGAATAAACCACCTCTAAGTGTAGTGGCTGAAAACAACTATAATTTAATATTGTTTAGGATTCTGTGGGTTGGCTGAGATTCACCAAGAGGTTCTTCTTCTCCCCATGTCCCTGGCTGGAGGAACTCGCTCACCAGCGTTAGCTGATGGCCGGGACGGCCTGGAAAGCCTGCGGGGCGTGCCGGCCACGTTCATCCGTGTCCCGGCCACATTCATCCGTGTCCCAGCCAGGTCCATCCGTGTCCCGGCCATGTTCATCCGTGTCCCAGCCACGTTCATCCGTGTCCCCGCCATGTTCATCCATGTCCCAGCCATGATCTCTGCACACGACTGGCTCTTTCACAACATGGCAGCCCAGGAGTTCGTTTTCTTACAACGTATCTGACTCTAACAGGAAGGAAGGAAAGAGGCCAGCCTTCTTCAGGCCTGGACTTGGGAGTCTGCGCTACCGCATCACCACACTCTGTCAGTCAGAGCAAGTCACAAAGCCAGTCCAGATCCCAGGAAAAGGGAAACAGACTCGACTTCTTGACGGGCCGGAGTAGCCAGGATACACAGGGAAGACACACCTTGCTGGTAACCAGTTCCTGAGACCCTCTCTCACAGGCTCAATTCTATAGCTTTTTTTCTATCTCTCTTCATTTGATTACTATGTTTAAAGTAATGTTTAAAACAATTAAATATGGAAAACAACCACAAGAGAAAAGAACAGAGAAATAAAGGAATATGGGAGCCTAAATAACAGAGACAGTAATATTTTAGAAAAGAATTTAAATGGAATTTGTAAAACCCATTTTTTTTTTTAAATTTATATGGGGACAAGGGAATATTGTATGTAGAGGAGCTTGGTCAAAGGCCCACAGGCAAGAAATGACAACCGAGTTTTGGAGGACAGCTCACAAGTCAGTAAGGCTGAAAGCAGGGTGCCGGGGAGTCTGTTCAGAATGAGAATTAGAAGACATGGAAAGGACCAAGTGTGGAAGGCTCTGAAAGACAGGTTGAGGGTTTCTTTCGGTCCTTCCTGACGCCTGGATGGTGGAGGTGCTGGGCTCCACTTCCAGCTGATTTAGACATCTGAGCCAGTGTGGACAGCCGTCGCTCCTCCGGGGCAGTGACGGAAAGACAGCAGGCTACATGGCAGGTCCCCTTTTCTCCTATCTTTTCCTCCGGGATGTGTTTTTCTCTTTTCAGCATCATAATCAATAGTCCTCTCCTTTGTGATGGGTCACATCAGGCATCACTATGCTAAATTGTCACGTGACATTTAGTTTGGATGCTATTCTCCAAGATGGAACGCAATTTTCTCTCTTCAATGCCCAGAATATTGAACGGGCCGAAGCAACAATGTCTAATTATGTGTCAAGTCACAGTTCTGCTATAGGACTAGGGAAAGAGAACACATCCTTAGCCACCGCCATCTCCCACGGCCAATGAAAAGCAAACTCAGTAAGTGTCAACCCGTCTCATAACAAAAGCCCATTTATTATTAAGAAAGCAGACACCGGCAGATTAGATCAAAGCCCACTATTGTTCATTCATGATGTACTACCCATGCTGAGCAACTGTTGACTTTTTTATAACTGGAAAAAAATAAAAAAAGTAAATACCCCTAATCCAACAAGAGAATTTCATAAGAAATCTCAGCTGAGTTTTGCTGCCCCAGGAGATGAGCTGGTTTAGCTGTTTTATCAAAGAGCTTTGAAATATAAAATGTTCCTGAGGGGTTAGAAAGGAGAGAGGAAAAAACAATATCCCTTAGGGAGACTGAGAACTGTAACATGCGTGTCCTCACCGTGCTCCGTAGGGATGGCCCTCTCTCACACGGTCACCCCCAGGGACATGAATCATAAAGGGACAGGCACCCTGAACACACACGGGAGTGCTCCAGGATGCCACTACCTGGTGACCCCGTGTCTATGGTAAATTTCCTTGGGCTTCAGGTGTCTCATCCGACACGCAGGAGATGGATCCAGAAATCTCCAAGGGCTATTTCAGCTTTGAAATGTTATGGTTCTCAGATGAAAGAGAGAATGGGAAAACAGTAACACCAGATGTGAGTGAGAGCAAGACTGAATGTAACAGAGGGAGGGAGAGGAGGGGGAGGATTAGGAAGTGAGGAGACATAAAATAGAAAATGTCTTTAGGCAACCACATGAGAAGTATAATAACAGAAAATGGAAAGGCAGACAAAGTGGGGAGGTAAGAATAAACGAAGATGAGGTCAAAATAACTTTTGTGCTAACAAACACGAATGATGGTAGCTTCTATTTATTCAGCACCTACCAGGCTCTATATATCCACAGCTTTCTGGGGTGAATATTAATATAGCCATCTTACAGATGAGATTAATAGAGGTTAAGAAACGGCTCCAAGTTCACACTGCTGATGATTCATTAGACCATGTTTGAACCCAAGACGCCTAGCCTGTCTTTCTGTAATAGTACACTGCCTCCTACACCATTCTCCCAATTGTTTGGCAAGGGATCGATGCTCTCTTCTGCTTAAGTTTATAATGTATAGTTCAAGGAGAGGATTTATCAGAAATCCATGAAGGCAGCATCTTCATCCGGCGGCAGTTCTGAATGTGCCCCTAACGTAGAAGGAGAGGATAAAGGTGAACATACCCTAATTCGTGGACAAGAAGTATCACGTTTCAGGATGAACCCCAGCATGGCAAATAGAGGGACAGCAGTCATTTAGAAATCTGGAAAGCCCAGTCTAGACTCTTGCCACAAATTTTTTGCATGGCTCTCCATGGGTCCTCCCTGCCCTCCCTCCCTCCAGGCACTGCAGAAAGCCTGGGGGCACATGTGTTAGAGATAAGCAAGGGACAGTTCTGTCCCAGGCACTTCCTGGCAGTGAGTGAGGGGAGAAGGGAGATCAGAGCCATTTCAGCCCAGTACACCGATGTCCTGCAAACTGCAGACATCTAGTCATTGCTTTGGGAAAGTCAGGTTCAACTTTCAGAAAACTGTTGATTTAAAAAGGAAACCCTTTCAGAGCAGACAAACCGGGATGCGAGTGAGATTGTTAAAGTCTTTCTCATTTTGTACAGGACTCCAGCCTGACTTCTGTTAAGCAGAAAGCTCCCAAGTACATTTAAAAGATGATTAAATTGACAAAAGTTCCATTTGTCCACAACCTTTCACCCAGCCCTGCATTAACAAAGGAGAGTTACATGGGTATAAGTCCACGGGATTTGGAAAAAATGTGTAAAACAAGAAGCGAAGGATGCAAATGTGTGCAGGTCACAAGGCTAAGACCCAGAAAGAAAGCAGATGCAACTGAAAATGAAGACTGCAGCAGGAAAAAGGACTGAGTACCAACTGCAGCCGTGAACGACCACTGACCCCTGCCCTGGGTCCCCAAGGCCACTTCCCTCTGGGCTCTGACTACTCCTTATCTTTCATTCCCCGATATCAGGAAGCACGGGGAAGGTTCAGAGGCGTTTCATCCACCCAGGGGACACGGTTTTAGAGTTGACAGATTTCTTTTTTACCCTATCTACAAGGTTGGAACTAAATATATTCTTATTCACTGTTCCTGAATAAAGTGCCTTTTAAAAATTATTCACCATTGTCACTTCTACTTGCGCCTTCACTTACACATACAATAAAAATAAAATGAGACTGGGAGTGATTGATGCTCCTCTTTTTAATGATGAATGCCATCGACTTTTCTGTCCTTTGGAGGGTTTTTTCATATTCGTTTTCTTTGCCTTGCCCTTTCTTCCGTCCAATCGTTTCTTTCTTTCCCTCGCATTATCTGAAACGTCTACAGAGCCCGAAAAGGACAAGGCTGCTTCCCCAGCTCTAGCCTTACCCGCGAACCAACACAGCAACCGTTTCAACAATGTGAGCGCGGAAACCACCTCATCCCATTGAACTAAAGCACCAGCACAGCTGTCAGGGATTCTTTTTCGAGGACAATCCAAAGGCAAGTGAGTTGCCTTGGAACAAATAACTTCGCCTAGGAGGGAGATGGCATCCATAATGATCGACGTCAAAGCAAAAGGTGTGTTAGGAGAGATGGCGCGAGAGGGCTTCCCTGAGTAACGCAGAGATCACCACGTGGGCATGCCTTGAGTACACATGGATAAAGCGCCGAGTGTGTACCAGGCACTGAGCTGGGAAACTAGACTTCCAGGGGAACAGCACAGTCACCCGACGGGCGGGCTCACCGTCTCAGTGGTGGGAGCACCAAGTCCAGGTGAAAACTAAATGCAAATAAAAAGTTTCCTTTCCTTCCTTTTGCTTCTTGAGTTTGCACAAATGGCCCAGGGGTTGCTCTGGGAGCTTTCAAAAGGCATGGAAACACCTTAACGAAAAGAAAGGTCTCCGGAAGTCCAGTTTCCTGCATGTTCCACATCGGGTTCCATTTACCCCAAGCGGGTACCATTTTCAGGTGGGGCACATTGGCACCACAGCAATCCATCTGGCGACAGTTCATTCACCTAGAAAACATGCATTATGCACCTACTATGTACTCGACACAGTGCCAGGTGTCAGGAGAAAAGTACAAAGAAGAATAAATCAGGGCTTCTCTCTTCAAGCCACTTAACGGTTTTCCATGATTGAATCAGAAGTAACAGATGGCAATACTAGACCCGGTGTTTTTCACTTTGCTCTTACATTTATTCACTTGCATCCAAACACTTTTCGTGCTCATACTGTATATATTATTGTATGTGAAACCAAGTGACACCCAGGCTTCTCCTTCAAGGGATCAAAGAAATATGAGCGGGCCATGGGACGTATGCACAGGGAAGGCACTTGCTCGGGGAGAAGGAGGGTAGCTTGGGGAAGACTTTACAGCTGAGTTGGCATGTGAGTTGAGGTTTGAAAGATGAGTAAGAATTAGCCAGGAAGAGAATGGAAAAAGGATATTCCAGAGAGAGGGAGCAGCAAGTGTAAAAATTTGGTACTGTGAGAGAGTAGGGTGGGTTTCCTACCAAAGGGGCAGGGAATGATGCTGAAAGTGTGTGGAAGTATGTAGCCAACCATGCCCTGCACCAAAGAAAAATGGTGTCAAGTCACTAGTGATCATCTTTGGTTCTCGGGCATCAGGTGGGATACATTGGCACCGTAGTAATCCACCTGACGATGGTTCATCCCATTAAAGCATTAATCCCAGTAAAGCAAGATTAGAACCAGTGTCTTTAACGCAAGTGTTGGTATATGCAAATATTGGTTAGATGTGGCATGTAAGTATATTTGTGGAAATGGAAACACATTGAGGATTTCTATGAAGGCAAGAGAATATCTTGAAAGTAGTGATTACAATTGATAAGAGATCTGCTTCGTAGCCTCTGCCTGGTCTTTAGACTGTGACCTGTCTTTAGGGACAACAAATGGAGTTGTCTTAGCTCATCCAGGCATCTGATGGTGAAACAGCTGTTTAGATTAAGGGGCCTAGTGATAATTTGTCAAGTGTCTCAGTGATGTGGTTCACGACTTCGCCACGTAGCCACAGCAAGTGTCATGACAGGTTTCACAAGAGGGGCTAGAGTGTCATGGAGCGCAGGTAGTGAGGGGATGTTCCAGTGGACACATTAACATTCTCCATCAGGGAAGGAAGAGATCTAACTCATGAAACCAGAGAGGTCTCTCCAACCGCCTGCCTTGGGGAGCTTATGTGATGCAGAGGCAGGATTTGGGGGCCTGGGAGAACTGATAGGTTACATGCGGACTCAGGAACTCATAGGAAAGGGAAAGGGAGGGCACTAGGCAAGGGCCCATTCCTGAATAAAAGGCAGAAGAAAGTTCACAGGAACTAAGCCAGACTCGTTAGTAAGAACAGAGCACAGGTCCAGGCGGAACTTCAATGACACTGATTTACTGTCAAAAATAATAAAACGGAAAGGGATACAGAGCTCCTGAGCTGGGGGACAGAAGTGATCGCAGATTCCAGGGTCAAGGGGCTTTAGCTTCAGGAGCCAGAGAGGTAAGGCACAGGAACCAAGAAATCCACTATAGTGTACCTTCTGCAAAGCCAAGAGTAACTGCATTTTCTTGTTCAGACATAGCTTTATATTGCTTGTGTTTCCAGTTCCCTAAACAATTTCACTTGCTGCACTACTACCTTTTATCTGGTTGTTTCTTCCTCCTATCCCCAACTTTAGCCAAGTTTTGCAAATAGCCAAGTCTAAAAACATGCTCCATACTGGCGCATTGTGTGTGTGTGTGTGTGTGTGTGTGTGCATGTGCGATGCACACACACACAGCAGTGCTTGTCTGGATCTGGGTCTAGGTCATGCAATATCCCAAGGCAAGGAGAGTATAATAATTGTTACAATTTATTGAACACCTACCATGGACACTGATGAACTCTTGAATCTCTAATCCTTACAGTGCCAGAGGATTGGACTTCATTCATTCCTTACAGGGCTCATGCTGAGAATCTCCAGTGCTCCCTAGCACTGAGCTCATGATAGAAAATAAGTACCATCACACACCCCGTAAAAGGCAAGGTCTAGAAAAGTTATGTCCACACTGAGACAACTAAGCAGACCATTCTACCTGAAATGGCTGAGTCAGTCAACAAATTGATCTGACTGCTTCTGCCCAGTGAACTGACTAGTTGATTGACTAGCTTGGCAGAATAGCACAGTTACTTCAGCACCACGTTGCCATAGCTTTGCAATATGCCTCTGTTGGTGAAATAAAATGAAAAGCTTAGAAATTACTCCAAATATTTCCTGTATCACAGATACTAGCCTAGATTGTTAAAACCTCAAAGACTTTTGACAGAAGACAAACTGTATGACATAAAATGACAAAGGAAACCATGGACTAATCCCTAGACAGATGTGTATAGATAGGGCTCCACCCCCTTCGTTTGCCTTTGTCCAGTTACATCTCAACTCTGGCTACTCATTAGAATAATCTATGAAGCTTTAAAATCATTGATGGAGTGAGGTCCGAGAGACACTGATTATGATCAAATTGGTCTGGGGTGAAGCCTGGACAATGGTATATATTTTTAAAGCTTCATGTGACACTAACATAGAGCCATGATTGAGAAGTTTAGCAACACAGCCCCTCTGTACCTCAGTTTCCCTTTTATTTAACCAGGACGTTGGACCAAGTGATGTCCGGGGCCCCTCACAGTTCTAAGATGCCCTGTTAATCGTGACCCCATCCCCAGCAGGCAGACAGCTCTGAAAAGACCGCTTTCTCTTTGCTTAATTCAGTTCCCGAATGCCACCATGACGGGTGACCTACCACAGAGGGTTGGCATGTGGGTTAATGAGATCATATTTGCAAAGTGTCTGGGGCTCTGGGGAAGGAATCTCTAATATATGCAGCTAAAGAATGATTACAGCAACATCAATGTCATTTTTTTAGGAAGAATAAATCACAGTTCATAACCC
This sequence comes from Tadarida brasiliensis, assembly GCA_030848825.1. NCBI lineage: Eukaryota > Metazoa > Chordata > Mammalia > Chiroptera > Molossidae > Tadarida > Tadarida brasiliensis. The sequence continues at coordinate 60,375,676 of CM061270.1, read as the reverse complement.
TGTATCTGCCATAATCAAACTATCGAGCCTGGATGGAGAGTGGCAGAGTGGAGAGCAGATTAAAGAAGGTCTGCTCTTGTTAAGACTAGAGGCCAGGTCAAGTCTTCGTGAGACATGTCTATGCAATTCCAACTGACATGGACTGGACTTAAAGAATGAATCTCTGCAGAATCCTCTGGTCTTCAAGCACACACCAGTAGACGTCTTTGTGGCCCAAGTCTTTGTGGACGTAATTCCATAAAACAGAGACAAAAGATGAATTTTGTGGGTCTTTTCCAAAAGTAAATAGTCACCAGTGCGACTCTATTTCTAAAATATTACTATCTGTGCTACTTCTGATACATTGGGATTGGAACAGGTGAAATAATCTTTGTTTAAGAACCTAGGCATTAGTTCTGCTCATGCACAGGAGATAGGAACTGGAATGGACCGCAAAGACTGGAGACAAGAGATGTGAGTTTGAATCTGGCTTCACCTTCTACAACCTCCATGACCTCTGGGCAAGTCTCTTCCTTTCTTGTACCTTATTTTCCTTTATTAGATAACACATAGAAAAACACCTAGCCAAATACCCAGCATAGCTCAATACATATTTAGTTTCTAATCTCTGTACCATAAATGGGGAGCCACTGGTTGATATTATCAGACTTAGTATCAGGGATTTCCAAGTAACAGTCACTCTGCCCTCTGCTAAGCCAGATCCTTTCTTTCTTTTTTCAATTCAGTGGAACTGAATGGAGACTCCAGAAACAGATCCAGATCTAATATATAACAAATGGAGTATCTCAGCTTAGAAGTAAACACAGCTGGAACCACGGGTTAACCACTTGGGGAACCTCAGTTCCAATCATCCACCACAATAAAAGGCAGATAGAATAAAATGTAAAAAAAAAAAAAAAAAAAAAAGCTATTCCATAACAAAACTCAATGGGAAAATCGAAGTAGCATTTCATACATCTTGAAATAAGACAGGATTTTCTAGGGTTAAAAGCAGTAAAAAAAAAAAAAAAAAAAAAAATTAGGAAAAAAATTGACTATGTAAAATTTTAAAACTGCATAAAAATTATCTAAAAGGCTTTTATAAAAACCCTTACCCAAGGACATGTTCATTGATTTTTAGAGAGAGGGGAAGAGAGAGAGAAACATCGATGTGAGAGAGAAACATGGATCAGCTTCCTCCCTCCCACACGCACCGCAACCCAGACAGGGATTCAACCCGAAACCTAGGCATGTGCCCTGACTGGGAATTGAACCTGCAACCCTTTGACGTACAGGACAACGCTCCAACCAACTGAGCCACACCAGCCAGGGCGAAAGGCTTTTGAATTGGAAAAAATGTACAACAAACGTGATAGGCAGAGGGTTACTCCTGATATCATCCAAATACTTTGGGGAAGAAAAAAAAAAAAAACTAAGACTAGCAGTTAAAAATGCTATAAACATACAGAAAATTCACATACACACAAATTGCTGGGGGAAAAAACACATTAAAATGTATTCAAATTCACTAGTAAGCGAAGAACGGGCATTTAAAAGATGATGGTATTTTTTCTTTACCTATTAAATGAACATCTATTTCTCAAGTCCTACTCAGTTCTGGCCAAGTGTTCATTGAGATAAGCATTCTCACACACTGCCAGTGGGAGCAAAATCGTTCTAGCAGAGTGTTTTCAAAAACTCTCTGAAGGCAAACGTAGACAGTCCTCACAAGGTGCCTATCTTTTCACCCAGTAATTTAACTTATTAAAATCCATCTCAGGAAAGTGATCTGATATATACATAAAAGCTTTTTGTGTAACAATAGTCATTGCTCCAATCTTTTTAGGAAAAAAAAACAAAAAACAACAAAACCCAGAACAACTCGGAAGCAAACTCGCTGCCCGAAACAGAAACGATAAAGTATGGACATCCACATGACAAGTTATTATGCAACCTCTAAAACGGATGCGTTTTTTAGGAGTTTATGTAATGTGAAGTGAAAATATCTTAGAAGTGTTATATGGAATAGATTTTGAACTCTATGTTTAAAACTCACAAAGTAAAGACTTCCAGCCCTGGCCAGTTTGGCTCAGTAGTTAGAGCGTCGGCCTGCGGTCCAGAGTAAAGACTTCCAGGAAATATTAAATTGCTAAAAGTAATTATTTTCAGGTTGGTAGAATTGTTGAGAATTCTTTTATTCTCTCTTTTTTCAATTATTTAAAATTAATATATATTATTTTATAATTAAAAGAATCACTTTATAAACAGAACATAGATGCACACTCCAGTTATTACTTTGCAACACAAGAAAGTAGGATTGGGTTTTCAAACTCAGTCATCCTTTCTTTCTACTCTTCTTTTATTCTTCTTCTTTCCCTTTTTAGTCTCTCTCTATGAAGCCCACACACATAGCCTTGAAGGAGGACTAGAAGGATCACTTGTCACAGGCCTAACTTTTCCCTTTTTTCCTAGCAGCCCAGTGGGAAGGTTTCCTCTAAACCGGAGAGCTAAGGCATTGTGCAGGAAGAAAAATGAGTGCTTGACCGAGGCTCTCTCTGCTGGGCGAGCGCTCCTGCAATGCCCAGAGACTGTGAGCTAAAGCGTCCGGTCTCTGTGGCTATCTTCCTAATAAGCCAGAGCACATTTACTGTAGCCTGGTGGGTAACGATCAGCAAAACTTATGAAAAAATACAGCACAGATTTCCTCCAAATGTTAGCAGCCAATTTCACTCTGGGAGGTAAAATTACTGGAACTGATAAGCCAATATTAAGGGACCAAAAAAGCTCCTTAAATATTCCAAAGACCAATTTGAGCCATCAGACCCAAGTCTGAGTAAACGGGAAGAGGGCAATCTGAAAATTATAATAAGAATGAATTGATTTTGTACCTCCTCCAGTTTCATTATGATCTCTGACAGCAGAGATGGATTCATTTTATGTCATTTTCTTCTAAGCCTCAGAGAGTATTTCCTTTCAGGTCCTGAGACATGAGTAGAAGGCACAGATGGCCCTGTCTGCTCCAGCCCAGCAGAGACTGAGAACAACTCTGGAGTTGTTTACACTTGTTCCTTTTCTCCGAGCAACCTGCGTATCCATCAGCTGTTCATTTCAAGGCTCGGGAAGATGAAGGTGGAGGTGAAACCACCTGAAAGGGAGCCTGGGGCTCCTGGGGTGGGGCTGGGGGACGCATGGAAATAGTTTCTGATGCATGTCATGGGGGAGGGAAGGGCAGTGCAGCTGTCTTTTAATAAGTTTTTTAATTTTTAATAGAAAAGAGTAACTGCAAATAAAACCTTATTTGTTTGATTTTAGGAGGTGCACACAGGGTCATGATGGCTACACTTTACTATCAAATGTAACAAAAATAATAAAAATAAAAATCATATATAGATGCACATATATACATATAACATATATATGTATATTATATGTATATGTACATATATATATAGTGAGAGGGAGGAATGTAGCAAAATGTTAAGAATTGGGAAATCTGCCCTGGCCGGTTTGGCTCAGCGGTTGGAGTGTCAGCCTGCGGTCCAGAGAGACCCGGGTTCAGTTCCTGCTAGGGGCACGTATCTCGGTTGCAGTTTGTCCCTGGCCCTGGTTGGGTCTTGCGGGAGGCAGCCACTCGATGTGTCCCTTTCATGTCGATGTTTCTCTCTCTCTCCTCTCTTCCTCTCTCTCCCTCCCACTCTATCTGAACAAAAAATGGAGAAGTGTCCTCGGGTGAGGATTGAAAAAAAAAGAAAAAAAAAGAATTGGGAAATCTAACGGAAGTGTATATGGAGATTTATATACTATTCCAGCAGTTTTTCTTTAAATTTGAATCATTTTTAGAAGATTTTAAAAATAAACTAAATTATAAACAATTGGTTCTGTAACTTCTTTTAAGCCCTGTCTCCATGACTGGGTGTGCACGCAATATTGTAACCAGCGTGGATGACTATTTCTGGGGCACAGTCTCTGCTTTCCCGCCTCCTTGCCTGTTTCCCTGCTTTTCCTGCCACCAAAAATTCTGTCCCCTGCTGCTCTTCACTGATCTCTCAAATATTTCTTTAAATTCTTCTCCTTGAACCATCCTCTGGTCTCTGCCTCTCCATCCCCAATTATACTTGATTTCTTGCCTTTGAAGTTCTCTGAAGAACCGGTTGATTAGAATGGGCCCCCTGCCTATGAGATGCCAGACCAGCCTCCGTCCCCCCATCCAGTCAGTCATTACTCCTGACTACTGTGCTTATTTAATTGTCTTTCTCCTTTTCTGGATGACAGACTCCCTGAAGGCAGGGACCGTGTCTGTCTCATTCATCAATTTAGCCCAAATACCTGGGCTATATACTATATAATACTCAGCATAGACGTACTTGCAAAATATTTGTTGAATAATTGAACTACTTATGTTCTGACTAGTTATTTATCTACTCTTAGATTTGAAATCTTTTTAAGATCAGTTAATTTTACTTATGTTTATATCCATGCACAAAGCAGGTGCTCCATAAATATCTGTTGAATCGAATATAAAAAAGAGCAGAGAAATGTGAAGAACTTTTCATTTTCACCAAAGGACTACACTTGTTCATTCATGTAGTCACTGGTCCAAGAGTTCGAGTCAAGTAATGCTTTAGCCCTCGTCAACCAAGGGAACAAGAGGAAGGCTAAAACGCGTGGGTGGGACCATCTGCAGAAGACACTGGGGCAGTGAGCCTTTGGATCCCCCTAGACAGTGAGCAAGTCTCACAGCTGAGGACGCTGCCTGAGGGTTCCTGACCAGGAATCTTGAGGTTGAGCATTGGATTGTACTGCCATTAAACACTGATCTGCGGTGGGGGGAGTAGACAGATTTCCCATATCTCCCAGTACCCTTTATAGCTAATCAGGAAACAAGCTCAAACGGGGAATAACCGCCACCATTTTGGTGATCACAATATAGCCACCCCCACCCTTTGTGTGCTCCTGTGTGAAAGTGTCGTGGGTGCTTTATTGCCAAATCAGTACCTTAGCCAGCTTCCCTCTACTTCAGGAGGGCCAAGTGTTCTCAGCCACAGGTTCATGGGACCAAGTTATCCATACATGACCCATAAAAAGGAAACCTAAGGAATTAGATTTCTATTTAATTACAGTAGAAAAGTTATAGTTTCAAATGTTGTTGGAATAAGAATAGTTAGTCAGGATTTAGAAATCACACATGACATAGAGAAATTTTGTGTTGGACAGGAAATAAGAAGAATTTGGTCTTCCCATCAAAACTACGAAATTCCCTGCTCCTAGTGTCCAGCTCTTTCCACAAAAGGCACTTTCGCGTGTATCTAAGGAATGGAGAAGCTCTCGAGAAGCAGGAGATGCTCCCTGACCATGTTTAGGAATCGCCACCATGTCCAGAACCTGCCATGCCTCCAGGGACATCCAAAGAGGAATGATAATAACGCAAAGAACTCCGTTCACCCTGCAAACCCCACTTAAATGAAGGAGACTTTATCTTGCCCCTAAAGAGAATGTGTTCAGAAAGCTTAGTCCCAAGGAGGAAAGGATGCTGACTTTGCTGCACAATTTTTCTGGGGGAAAAAAAAGAAAAGAAAGGAAGAAGGAAAGTGTGGGGAGACTGCCTGGTGGGGTGGCCAGAGCAATCTGTTCAGCCAGGGGCCCACTCCGGTCCCACCTCTGAGCTCACTACCCATGACAACTTGAATACGCCCTTCAGCCTTCCTGAGTTTCAGGTTTACCACCTTTAAATGAGAATATTATAAAGATTTACTTCATCTACCTCACAGAGCTATTTTAAGGAATCAGTGAGATCAGGGGATGTAAAACTGTCTGAAATCTGAACCCATGGCTGCAGCAGCTTTTTTTTTTTTTCAATTACAGGTTACATTCAATATTATTTTGTATTAGTTTCAGGTGTACAGCATAGTGGTTAGACAATCAAGTACTTTACAAAGTGGTCCCACTGATATTTCCAGTACCCACTTGGCACTGTACATAGTTATTACAATATTATTGATTATATTCCCTATGCTTACATCCCTGTGACTATTTTGTAACTTCCAACTTGTACTTCTTAATCTCTTCACCTTTTTCAGCCAGCCCCCAACCCCCACCTCTGGCAACCATCAGTCTGAGTTCTCTTTCTATGACTCTGTTTCTATTTTGTTTGTTTATTTTGTTCTTTAGATTCCACATATAAATAAAATCATATAGTGTTTGTTTTTTCTCTGGCTGATTTATTTCACTTAGTATAATACCCTCTAGGTCCATCTATGCTGTTGCAAATGGTAAGATTTCATTCTTTTTTTATGGCTAAGGAATATTCTATTGTATATATGTACCACCAAATTTTTATCCTCTCATCTATTGATGGGCACTTGGGTTGCTTACTTATCTTGGCTATTGTAAATAATGTTGCAGTGAACATAGGGGAGCATATATTCTTTCAAATTAATGTTTTAGGTCTCTTTGGATATAGTTTCTCTTGCCCAAGGTAGCTCCATTTTTACTTTTTTGAGAAACTTCTATACTGTTTTCCACAGTGGCTGCACCAATCTGCATTCCCACCAACAGTGCATGAAGGTTCCCTTTTCTCCACATCCTCACTGACATTTGTCTTTGTGGATTGATTGATGATAACCATTCTAACAGGTGAGGTGATAGCTCACTGTTGTTTTAATTTGCATTTCTCTGATGATTAGTGATAGTGAGCATCTTTCATATGTCTATTGGCCATCTGTATGTCCTCTTTGGAGAAGTGTCCTCTGTCCATTTTTTAATTGGGTTGTTTGTTTTTTGATGTTGAGTTGTATAAGTTCTTTATAAATTTTATAAATTTTGGATATTGACCCCTTATCAGATGTGTCATTGGTGAGTATCTTCTCCCATTCAGTAGGTTGTCTTTTTATTTTGTTGATGGTTTCCTTTGCTGTGAAAAACATTTTTAGTTTGATATAGTCTCATTTGTTTATTTTTTCTTTTGCTTCCCTCACCCAAGGAGATATATCAGAAAAAATATTGCTAAGAGAAATGTCAGAGATTTTACTGCCTATGTTTTCTTCTAAGAGTTTTATGGTTTTGAATCTTTCATTTAAGTCCTTAATCCACTTTGAGTTTATTCTTGTATATGGTGCAAGAAGTTGGTCTAGTTTCATTTTTTTTGTATGTATCTGTCCAATTTTCCCAACACTATTTATTGAATAGACTATCTTTACCCTATTGTGTGTTCTTGCATCCTTTGCCAATTATTAATAGGCGTGGGTTTATTTCTGAGCTCTTCTTTTTGTTTCAGTTACATAAGCTAACAAATTTATTCAGTGCTAATCTATTTGAGTTGAATTTCTACTTGCAACGAAAAGCAACTTAACTAATGCTGCTTGCTTCAGACAAAGGTATTTTTCATTTCAGCTGCTTTGTCATCCCAATCCCTATAACTAGGTACATTTTATTTTATTTTATTTTTTACATTTTTTTAACTAGGTACCTGAGATCTCTATTCTGTTCCATTGATCTGTGTGTCTGCTTTTATACCAGCACCATGCTGTATTGATTACTATAGCTTTGTGGTATAGTTTTATATCAGGTAGCGTGATACCTCTGACTTTGTTCTTCTTTCTCAAGATTTCTGTGGCTATTCAGAATCTTTTGTGATTCTATATAAAATTTAGAAGTATTTGTTCTAGTTCTGTTAAAAACACCATTGACATTTTGATAAAAATTGCATTGAAACTACAGATTACATTGGGTAGTATGGATATTTTAATAAAATTAATTCTACCTATCCACACAGGCTAGCTATTTTTGACATGGCATTTCTCATCAGCCAGATTATAATGGAACCAACAATGTCTCCACAGATCTTCTCTATACATTTTTTTCACTTGTTATTCAACTAAGGAAGAAACATTTCAGAAACTTATAGTCTAATTATTATTATTTTTGTTTAAAAAGAAAGAAAGAAAACCTCCTGAATGATCCATCCAGGATGGCAAGGAGGTGGTTCTGAATGGGGCTGTAGGGAAGAGATTGGTTGGAAAGAATGACCATGCATCATTTTAAGAACCTTAGAATTTAGGTTTTGTTTTATTTTTAAGTTAGAGAGTAGTTGGCCAAAAAACAAAAGAAATAGAGAAATGGATGACACATCATTTTAAAAGAATACTTCAAAATTAGAAAGAAACTATTGTACGATCATTAACAAATCACATTTGACTCCACAGACATGCAACAGTAGACCCAAGACAGCATGATGCCAATGGTCATGGCTGGGGCCAGTAAGTCCCACGTTCATCTGCTAGTCACTGCACCTGTGTTCAGAATTTTCTCTCTGCCAGGTACTGTGCAGCATTAGGCTGAAGAAAAGGACAAAGGCCCTTCTTCCAAATAAGGGAGGCAAATATGCAAAGTGACAACTGTATCCACTGTGCTGCCATCAGCACTCTAAAAATGATGGCCACCCAGGATGAGGACACCCACACTGATTAAAGGTAGAAGTGAGGGGCGGGGAGGAACAAGGAATGGGGGATCTCTCTGAGGAGGTGATGACTAAACTGAGTCTAAAGGGTGAGAGGTGGGCAGGGCATTCGTGGTTAAGAGACAGCAGGCTCAACCTCTCAGAGAAGACAGACCCCAGGCAGGTCCAGCCCCCTCTGTGCTGACCAAAGGAAAGGCCCCAGATTTAGTCAGCACTTTGTCTTCATCTGGGCAGCGCAATAAATCTTTTCACATATCTGCATCATTTCTAGCATTTCTTGAAGCTAGACAAGGAACCTGAACCATTCATTGGGTTTAATTAATTGGTTGATTTTGTATTCTGCCTTGTCTCAACAGCAGTCTAAGGTGGTTTCATAAAAGTGAGCTAGAAGGAGGACTTCACAGAGGGTAGGTTGCTATGGAACAGGATTCCTGTTATGAGCAGCCGGTCAAAGGAAAGAAGCTGCTCACAATCCCCTATAATCGCTCCCTGCCAAAAAGTAAATAAATAAATAAATAAATAAATAAATAAATAAATAAATAAATAAATAAATGGGATTAGGGCCCCTGGAAGCTTCCAGTGGGAAGTGCTGGCAACTGGAGATCTTTCAGAAGGGCCAGGGAGGACACTGAGGGCATTCAGCTTTCCTCCACATAGGACTTAACAGCAGCTTCTTCTCTTTGAGACTCAAGAAGAATCCGTTTGGATCAAGTCTAGTCCCATCAGCTCCCACCACCAAATCATGCAGCAGAAGGGATTTCCCCAAGGGTTGGGGCCTTTAGGTCCTGAGCAGAACAATCTGGGGCGCTAACTAACAGCTTGTTCATTTTGAAAACTCGAATATGTAGTGACAGAGTAGAGCCTTGCAGCTGGGAATGCCCATGTTGTTGGCACCCACAAATTATCTCTCTCTCCTCCACACACACACACACACACACACACACCTAGTTTCAGGTGGGTCTTACTCACAGCTGGGGGTAGAGCAACCTAAGGGCATGCACAGCCTTCTCCTTCCCCAGGGAGGGGCAGGCACTGAAGCAGCTCTCTTGAGCTCCCATGAACCCACAGATGGCAAGATATGTGCAACCTTTAACCCAGAGAAGACAATGGAGTCCAGGGAGGCCCCTCCCCCACCTAGATGATGGAGGAAAATAAAACTATACATAATAACTAGTGAGTAGTGCGAGAAATGTCTGCCCTCAAGAGCATGAGAAGACAAGAAACAGAGGAAATAATAACCCATTTGCTTTCCCAGTTTGCAGTTCCCCTTCATTGCACCTAATTTGAAAAACTCACAGAACTTTTTAAGCTCAATGACTAGTTATCGATTGCTTGGCCCAAAGACTGTTTTGTTTAAAAAAAAAAAAAAAGTATTCCAATTGCTATCTATACAGAGCAACATTTCAGTTTTCTCATTTACTTTTTTAAAAAAACACATTTTTCAAAATTGATTTTAAAGAGAGAAAAACATTGATCGGTTGCCTCCCGCACCTGCAACCTGGGTATGTGCCCTGACGGGGAACTGAGCCCGCCACCTTTTGGTGCAATGGACAACGCTCCAACCAACTGAGCCACACCAGAGTGCAAGTTTTGCCTGCACCTGCGTTGTGCACTTGCTGCAACCTTCAGCCTTCAGGGATCAGAGAAGCCACACAGCCACTTCAATAAAAATGTGCTTCTATTCTTTCTTTTCTTCCCTTCTCTTCTTCATGTTCTATTTTCTTTCCTTCTACCTGATTTCTTTTTTCAGGAGGAAAGAAACACATCTCTCCATTTTCTGGATGCATACAGACCATTTAAGTTAAAAGACTCTCTAGAAATCTTCCAGTAACCCATCATTTCATATTGAGGAAATCAAGGTGGGGAAATCACAGTGTGTTGAGTCAGCTCTGGGATCCAGGTCGCTTGACTCCTGTGTCCAGAGTCTTCCTACCACAGCACTGCGACATGGTTGCAGGGCAAATCCGCTTGGGACATGATGGAGTTAACAACTTCTTGACCTCCAGGTCTAGAAGGGTGTAAATACTAGTGATGATGATTACAACAGATTCCAAATCTACACCTACCTCTAACACTGCAAGGTAAAGTATACTATCCAAGAAAATAGTTCTGCTTTAAATGTTTCCTTTGAATGTCAAAACAAAGCAAAATACAATCTCCCAAACCTAATTAAGATGAAAGATGCCTTGCTCAGTCACACAAGAAACCCACGCACGTCTCCCAAAATAGTCACCCGGTTAAGCTCAGTCAAGTATGGAGACTGAATGAGAGGAGAAGAAAGCTTAACAGCTGGTTGTTTGATTGTTGTAGCTGGTAACTCTGTCTTCCAGAGGCAGAGAAGAGAAGGGACCTGGAGGGGAAGGGTAGGGTAGGGAGGGCGAAGAGCGGAGAGGGAGGAGAGGAAAACACTCCACAGCCAGTTCTGTATTCGGAAGCTAATTATCAAGTTGGTAGATTATTCAGGATCTTTGCCATTCCCGTCTCCCTTTGCCAATATGATTTTTAGATCATTGTTCTATTCCCTTGTACCTACACTGGAAAGAGGGAAAGAAACAAAACACCGAAACTAATTTGTTTGGTTAGCAGTTGTGGTTTACAGCAACAATGACAAAGAAACGGGGTGGGAACTGAAAACCTGAACAGAAGCCTAAGGCGCATTTTAGACAGTTATAGCCACGCCCTCTCCACCAACTCCAACACAGCGCGGTCTGGCTTAGGTCCAGTTCCTCTGTTTCCCCTTGAATGTGTAAATAGCCTAAATGGGTATGTGTTTTTTTTAATAAGAGAACTTTTAAAAATAGTTAAGAGGTATTCAAAGGAATTCTTTCTTAATTATCTAAAAGGCTCAAACTATAATGCAATTGAGGAATTGCTTTTATTAGATGCCAAATCTGTTTTTAAAGAAACCTCAGGGAGATACAGTACTCACTCTCAATAGGCTGTGTCCATGCCAGCAAAACAAAGTGGTACTTTGGGCAACTGTCCACATAATTCAGACCAAAGAAATCTGCCATCGCCACGACTCCATTAACAGGAGGTTCTGAACAGCTTAGCTCATTAGGCAGCTGACTTGGGCAGGGAACGAGCCAGAAGAGATCAAACTCCCACAAGCTATTATGGAAAAACTGAATATAGTCAGCAAACCCTTGTTTGCTTGAATTTAACTGGTTGTTTAATAATAATTAAATGACCAGCAACTGGTTATTAACTTCTTTAAAACAGTAATTGGTTGTTTGCACAAATCCACTCCATCACTATCATGTTTGGGGGGTTTTGCGCAGTCAAGGTGGGGGAAATTAAATAGAGAGTTTTAACTGGCTCTGGTTCTGCTTAGAGAGAAGAAATACTATTGGTTGTCAGGGTGCTGGTCTCCACCTGTTTAATCATTCCTTCAGATTGCTGTGCGTTTGATCAGATCCATCATGTGGAAACTGTCTTTTTATCCGACTAACAGAAATAAATTAACTGTGCCAGGGTTGATTCATTCGTGTAGAATAAACATTGTCTCGGGTTGTCTACATAGTGAAATGTAGATTTAAGACAGTAATACACATAGATACTGGGATCTCAAGCTTGGAAGTCGAGGATGGGGGCAGGGACTTCTGTGCCTCAGTAAATCACACAGCTCTCCGCGTTCCCATTCATCCATGTGGGCTCAGCCTCGACGTCCCTTAAAGGCAGCATTTTCAGGAAACAAACAACTTCGACTGAGGAGAAATTAACCTTCCCCAAGCAACAGCAACAGTAGATAAGTAAGCTGGGAGACATAATGTATGTAATGCTTAGTATTAGAAGCCGAGTGAGAAACACCACATCAATTGTTTTTCAAGACAATTAGGAAATACTCAGAGGCAAACCAGGAAAACTAAATCTCTTTGTTTCCCTCATTACTGCATTGCAAATTTAAAAGACTGCCTATCTGTGGAGCCAGCAGTTAGAGCATTTTCAGAACAGTAATCTCATCTTCCAAGAGCCAACTATTGTATTTACAGACAAGTCTCCAAATGAGCATTAACGTGCCTGCCTGCTGCCCCTGGCCCCTCAGGCAGATGACTGGGGGGGAGGGCGGTCACAGGTTGGGCACAAGGCAGAGCAACCAACACTCTCTCCTCTTGAGGCCATTTCATTCCATTTGGCACTAATGAGATCTCTGAGAACTGGACGGGCCAGGATGCATGATGAATTATTCCCCAAGCCTTACATTTGCACAGTATTCTTTAGGTCACAAAGAACTTTTCTTTTATATATTTTTTTGTTAAACCTCACCCAAGGATATTTCTTCCATTGATTTTTAGAGAGAGTGGAAGGGAGGGAGGGAGGAAGAGAGAGAGAGATACATCGATGTGAGAGAGACACATCAATTGGTTGCCTCCCACACGCCCCAACCGGGGCAGCTGGGGATAAAACCTGCAACCCAGGTCCATGCCCTTGACCTGGAATCGAACCCACAACACTTCGGTGTGTGGGCCGATGCTCTAGTCACCGAGCAACACCAGCCAGGGCAGTCACAGAGAACTTTCATACCCTCACCTCATATGCAGCTTATGACCACGACCATACGAGGTACGTAAGGCCAGAATGACTGTCTGCCGTTATGGTAACAGAAGCTCAGAGTGGTTATTGAGCTAATAACAGCTTCCTTGCATGGAGGTAGGGCCGTGGCTCCCCCCACACCTCTGCTGCTTCCCCTTTTCTAGAGAAATGCCAGCATTGGGTTGAAGGTGCTTGCCAGGGATAGGGGTGCTGGCCCATTAGTCCTACCTCCGACTTTCCAGAATACGTCTACCCTCTCTGTAAAATAAGGCAAGGCTGGTGCCCACTCCACAACCTCACAGAGTGACTGTCAGGCGCATCTGAGAGAACAGACAAGGAGGCCTCACACACATCAAGGACTACAAGACAGGAACCCTCTATAGGCATTAGCCCCAGGGAGCAGTTTTCTTCCATCACCACCCTTCCAGCCATTGTTTGCGTATATCAGGCTACTGGTTTCTCCCACCCCTCAGTCCTTGTCTCCTCTCCTCCTGTTTCATTCTTTATCTGAACACCCTCTTCACAGTGCTGGGTGAGGCACACAAAGATACCAGCTGAGAAGTACAGAGCCAAATTTGCAAGGAGTTTAGCATATTGGGCAAGGCATATACATGTGAATGAGGAAGTCAAATGGAGGGGTCCTGTGTACGAGTGGGCATGTGTGCATACACACACACACACACACACACACACACGCGCACACACACACACACACACACACACACATGCCCACTACAACAACATGGGCAAACTAAAGATGAATCTATACAAACTCAGCCCTCAATAGGTGAATAACTTACAGGAGCTGTCAAATATGCAGATGTTTAATTAAAAATCCCAGTGCACTGTTACACTTTCCCATTGTCTTCTAGCTGTGTCACCATATGGAAAGGCCTCAATGTTTTAGGGAGGTTTTGAAGCGGAAGACAGGGGTCACAGAAAGCTGAGTGGAAGCCCAAAGCACACTGCATGTGTGTGTGTGCATGTGTGTGCATGTGTCCCTTGTGGATGTTGTTGGGGGGGGAAGAGTATGGAATGGTGAAGGCCTGAGACTAGCTTCTTGATAGCATTCCAGAAAGACTAATAGTGTTATATATTGGAAGGAAAAGGTCCATGGGGTAAAGGAATAGGGGAAAAAATAGTTTAGAAAAGAGAAGATGAGAAAGAAAGCCAGGGACACCCTAGCAAAATGGCAGGAGGGCTGTGGACTCTACTGTTACGGAATTGGAACGTAGGGAGAAGGAGCTGCCAGTCCATGTGGACAAACACAAAGCTACCTAAGGACTGCAGAGTGGCTGGCTGGCCAGTCTGGGGGGGACCCAGCGCTGGTTGAGGACATCCTTCCCACGTGCTCTCCTGGAAAGCTTTCCTACCTAAGCAAGGTCGATATTTCCAGATGAACTCTGATACTGGAAGAAAGAGAGGTAAGGACTTAAGCTTCCCAGGGGGGTGTTGAAGAATCGGTGACACCATGAGGAGGTCTGATTCATGATAGCTCTCCTCACTTCACGGGGAGCATCTAGGCCTGGGCAGGGAGCCATTTCTGTGTGGCTGAGAGACAGGAGGCAAACAGAGGGAGTCGCAGAGGAATGTCTAGAGCTAGATGGTGATGGGAAGAACAAGCAGTGGTCTTGGAGGGAAAGATCATTGGTCTGTGTTAGACAGTTGCCAGGGAAACACACACACACACACACACACACACACACACACGCACACACATCCCTACCTTCATTAAAGAGATCTCAGATAGCCAAACCACCTAAAGTACTTCCAAACTTCACTTGGGAGTGATCCTCAGCAAGGATTACTATCTGTGCAGATTGAAAAATGACACTTAAAATGTTAATTTTTTTAAACCCACAAATAGTACTTTGAGTCTTTATAGTGAGTTGGCAGGTGCTACAAAGAGCTTATCTTTCCTATCTCTCCCTTGACAGCCCAGAAATATCAGTCACTCTCGTCCCTGTGGCTACCACAGTGATATAATAAGAAACAAGGGAGCAGATGAATCTCTCCCCAGACTCTCATCTCCGCAAGCCAAGGGCGGTTGAATGAAAAACAATGGAAGATAACCAGAGCGGTGTGAGTCTAGCGCTATCGATTCTGCATCTGTCTCAAACATTACTCATTGGAATGGTGGCAGCCCTCAGCAAGGGTGCGAGGAGGTTTCTTCCTCTAGGAAGGGCTCTATGCTCAGGAGCCCCGTGCATGCCAGGAGAGGTGGGCAGAGGGATTCTCTGGCTCATTCCTTGGCCTGCTGCCAGGCTCCAGTAATTTGCTGAGTTTAAGTGTCAATGGTTTTTAATTAGCACTTGAAAGTTTTTTGAAGGTGCAAAGTGCTAGGTGGGCTATTCAACTAAAAGCTTAATGGAGGCCAGGAAGCAAGTGAAAGTGGAAATGGAAAGGGTTAATTGGGTGATCATTAGGGACAACAGATGGAAGTAATAAAAATCTGGAGTTGAAGGGAACTAGAGTCCTAATACAGTTTTTCCCAAAGTACAGGATTCGTGCCATTGTTCATATGACATATGATTTTAGATGGTCAGAAAATGCTGCAATGACACAAGTATGGGTTATTAAATAGCATTAAGTTTTACTGTGAGAAAGTTACTTCTCCTTCTTTCAATTCTTTTAGTACCTCAAAGAGAAGGTCTCAATTGAGTGCGGCAGTGTCTTTAACATTTCTCTAACACTTGCCAACTCCCTTTTCAACAAAAGGAGAGCCAACTTCAAACGATGAGGTTTTGTTTCACCAAAGCATCTAGCAAATTTAATCTCATTATATTTATCTCTTCACACATTTTCTACATCCATTTACTATAACAATATAAGCTTTCTTCTTTAAAAATAAAGTTATGAAAATAAAACATTAGAGTCCATTGGAAAAATATTGAGCACATGTAACACAAACAGGACACAGGCGATGACAGTGGCACAGATATGACTGGAGCTTGGAGAATAAAAATGTTGGGCCCAAGCAGGAAAGGACTTGCCCACAGAGGCACCTATGCTGGAATCCCAGGAAGGAGTCGTGGAGGTGAAAGTCAGCCTTGTCCCAAAAACCTGTGGAGCTCGGAGAAGCCCCATGATTTCTCTAAAGCTCAGGGTCCCAGGAATCCTCAGCAGGAGGGCCTTCTCAGGCCATGAAATCTACAACTAAGAGTCGGGCAAGGTACACTGCATGGCGATGACAGAACCCGTCACTTTGCCTCATTTTCTTTCCCTTTTCCATCAATTTCCCAGATCCCTGGGAGATAACAATTGAGCTCAAGCCAGGACAGCCATCCGATGGGAGAACAGACATGCCATTACCCTGGACTCGCTGGTCTGTTCTCCAAACCCCTGACGTCCTGACTCTCCACCACCGGAGGTAGTGGCTGCACAGGATGGTATAAGTAGGGACTCTGGGCCTCCAGGGGACTAATCACTGCCTTTCCACGTGGTAGCCCAGCGTGACCAGAATGCAAAGTGGAAAGTAGAAGTCCACCTCCAGGCTGCCTGCCATGTATCACGTCCATACACAATTGCATCTTGATGGATGCAGCAAACACAGCTCTATATGTCTGCCACAGCCCCAGTGACCTTTCAGATCCCTGAGTTAAAGGGATCATTATTCATCTTTATGAACAGCTTCCTATGACAGGTCTGCATGATAAAGCCCAGAGACACTTTGATGAAGTAAATAATTTAGCCTCGTCCATAATGACCTGCCATTCCCAAATCCTAATGCCTTTCCAGGGATTGCTCCACCAAACCAATGATATGATAAGTCCCTTATTGATGATGCCGGGGCAGCATAAACTTTATGCAGAAGCTAAACTGCATCCAAGAGCATCTGAATTTTAAAAAAGAATATGGATGAGGGACATTTTCTTATAGAAGATTCTGCGAACACGAGACTATCGCACATTTCCATTTTTTAAATAATGGATACTATTTATTGGGCATCTACAATCTGCCACATGTTTTACTTGGAAATTTCATGCATTTTATTTTGTTTAATCCTCCAAACAGCCTTACAAGGTTACTGTTAGTATCTCCACTATACTGAGAATCAGAATCAGTTAAGTGTCTTATGAATGTCACCCCAGTAGCAAGTAGCGAGGCAGCAAGGCATTGAAAAATTTTGCTGGAACAAGAGGAAGATGAAGGAATGAATGACTACATGACAGAGCGGGGACGTGAACTACAGTTGGTCTGACTCCATCCATACTCGTTTTACTAGACCTCACCATTTCTCTCTCAGCGAGAAAGCTTGCTCTAAGGGCAGGAGGGGGCGTCTTCCTCTTGATGTATTCTCCTGATGCCTTGCATCCTACCAGTCCCTTATCCTGATGTTAGGGTACAGGACATTTGGGAGAATATGTGAAATCCAATGACACCCCCCTCCCATCTTGAGATGCAGTCAGAACGTAGACGTCATGGGGCTTTTGAAGTGTCTTCTGCTGCGCTGTCCTGAATTCCAAGTATTACTTCCCAGAGACATACATAAAGGCCAGAAAATTAAAGAGAGCCAGCTGATTTGTGAAGACAGCAACAGAGGAACTGCTGGACTTTCTGGCCTCGTAGGAAAGAACCGGTTTCTACTGCATGGGCTTGTCTCTGCCTGTGGCTTTGGAATCTTCCCAAGTTATCGACTGAAAGAGCCTGACGAGCCCGTGGACTTCCTGTTCCAACTTACTCATTATAACTGAGCTAATGAATACATATGGCTAGAACTTGAAAGGTGACACAGACAAAGAGGAACAGGGATAGTGCCAAGATGGTGGTGTTTTGGGTAGAATTTTCTTCTTTACAATTTAAATTAATTGAGATGTCATCATTAAAAAATAATGGGTATGTAGTCCTATTGTTCAATGTTGTCAAGGAGATAAGGACAGAAAAAAAGATGGATGTACTTTTTAGTTGGGGATGACTTGTTACGGGGGACCTGGGAGAACAATGGGCAGAGGTCAAAGGCACAGTCAGAGAACTCAGGCTCTCTCCCCGGCTTCCATATTGATCAGCCTGGCAAACTTGTGCAAGTCGATGGCTCCACTGTCACCTTTCTGAGCCCCAAATCCTATGCTAATAAAGTGGCAATGACAATGCTGTCCTACTATCTCAGGAACCTTATATTAAGGGTCTGTTATGGACTGAACTGTGTTTCCCTGGAATTCACAGGTTGAAGCCCTAATCCCCTATATGACTATTTTGAGATAGGGGCTTTAATTAAGGTGAAATAAAGTCATAAGGGTGGGCCCTAATCCAATAGGATTGATTGGAAATTGTGCTTATAAGAAAAGGAAGAGACACCAGAGATCTCTCTCTTTCTCCATGAACCCACAGAGGAAAGACCATCTGGGGATACAGCAGAAGGTGGCCATCCAGAGACCAACCCTACTGGCACCTTGCTCTAGGACTTCCAGTCTCTGGAACTGAGAGAAAATACATTTTTGTTGTTTAAACCACTCAATCTGTGGTATTGACTATGGCCACTGGACAGAAGAATAGAGTCCAAAAAGAAGAGGTATGAAAAAATTATAAAGTGACACACAAGCGAGGAACACGTACATGTTCCGAGGCCAGGCTGTTGAGGCAGCAAGGGGGAAGGGAAGAGGCAGAGAGGGCACATTCTGACTCCTCCACTGCAATTTAAGAGCATGAGACAGACGAGCAGCCTGAGGAGGCAGCACAATGGATAGAAGTTTGGTAGGACGGGACCAAAGTTCTTCCCATAAGTACCTGAACTTTAAATCCAGATCAGAACCAGGAATAGAGAAGCAGAGAGATTACAGATCTTACATGGAGATGTGGAGATGACCAACCTGTGAGATATTTTTAAATAGCAGCTACATCAGGTCATTGTGAGATTGAACCATTCCTCAAGAGAAGAGGATTAGACCAAATGTAATAGTCCTTCCAAACTGGGTGTTCCCTGATTCCAAAGGCTATGCATAAGCAGAGCTTTCAAAACATCATGCCTATGACTCAGTGACAGGGTGAGATGGTCCTAACTGTTTGCTTTACAGAGGAAAGATCCTGTTCTTCTCTTTCTTTTTTTTTTTTCATCTTTATTGTTAAAAGTATTACAGATGTTCCCCCCTCTTTCTCCCATTGAGCCCATCTTCCCCACTCCCACCCCTCTCCTGCTCTCCCCAAACTACTGTCTGTGTCCATTGGTTGTACATATATGCATATAAGTTCTTTGGTTTATCTCTTCCCACCCCCCACCTCCCTTCCCTTCCAGGTTTGTCAGTCTGTTCCCTGCTTCCATGTCTCTGGGTCTATTTTGATTGACAGCTTATTTTGTTCATGATATATCATAATAAGTGAGATCATGTGGTACTTGTCTTTCTCTGACTGGCTTATTTCGCTCAGCATAACACTCTCCAGGTCCCTCCATGTCGTCTCAAAGGGTAAGCGATCTTTCTTTCTCACAGCTGCATAGTATTCCATTGTGTAAATGTACCACAGCTTTTTTATCCACTCATCTACTGATGGACTCTTAACATGAGCTGACTTCACACAAGGAGGTGACTCTGAAACACAAAAGCATGAAGACCCCGTGGAGGGTGGTGGAGTGAATTGTAAGATCTGTAATCTCTCTGCTTCTCCATTCCTGGTTCTGATCTGGATTTAAAGTTCAAAATTTTGGTAATTCTACTCTTCTCTCTCAAGGCTGCACAACTCTTTGCATAAATAAAGTACAAGGTTAGACACTGGGAAAAGATTGGATTTAAATACCAGGATAGCTACTTATGAGCTATATGACCCTGGCAAGCCATTAACCCTTCTGATCCTCAGTTTTCTTACCTATTTCATGAGGTGGATTGAACTCAAGGTCTGTGAGTACATGGCATGTGCAAAGCCAGTCCTGCTTCCTATGCCCACACCCAAGGCAGACAAAAAAATAATTAATCCTAGCTTTCATTCCTACTGAGCTTCGATACAGACTTAAAACATAGTTAAGCCTCAATCAGTGGATTCCATTTGATATAAGGAATAAAATCTATTCACCTTCCTGGGTACTAGATGATGTCTAAGTCCCTTCTAGTTCAAATGTTCCTAGATTCTGTGACGGTAATATGGCAAAGCTATGTGGACAAATAGAGAAAAGACTTGGAAAAAATTAAGTAGAGTGCAAGGGAAAAAGAAGACAGAAATGGAAAAAAACAAAAAAGAGACAAATATAAAAGATAACAAGATAAATCCTTGTTTTTAAATTACAGTAATACAGGACCTCCATGTTTCCTTGTGCCTAACAGGTGTTTGCCAGGGGGCTGCAGGTACCTGAAGGAAGAAGAAAGTTTGAGACCCAGAAGGCTACTACACAGTCCACATTCTCCCAGGTTTCCTTCACATATCTTACTATGCTGGGCCCATCACAGCTCCACAGAGCAAGTCAAGTAAACACAGGCAATACCTGCTGGAACAGTGGGGTCAGGGGTGTGGGGAAGTGGGAGGGAAGGCGGGTAAGGCAAGTGCGGGTAAATGTTTAGCATCACTGAGGAGAAGAGAAAAGATAAGCTCTGATTTGTAGCATTTGCCAATTTCTGTGGTGTAAATACTCCCACCACTGTCAACTTCTAGCTACCAAGAAAAAGTCACTGAGCAGAGTTTGGAAGAGAACTGGCTCAGGAGCTCACGTACACTGAACTCCAACACACCACTGAGGGGAGGGAAACGCAGGGCTACTAACAACTGCTGAGCATCTCCTTTGCATCACTCACTCTAAGACAAATGCAGTTTAACCCGAAACCTCATAACAGGGTAACTGGCAGGGTCTTGAAAGATGAATAGAAATAGGCATTTCTGCCAAAGAGATGACAAGTGCAGTCTCCCAGGGGGGCGGGCATGAACAGGGCTGAGTGAGGAGTGTGTGGCTAGGAAGGCAAAGACGAGTAAGATGCAATCACTGGCCTGGAAAACATCACAATCTAGTGAAAGAGGCCGACTTAAAGTTACAATGCAGACCACCCTTACAGAGAAAATGCTGTTCAAGTTCACACACACACACACACACACACACACACACACACACACCTCACTAATGAGCTCTGTGCTGGTACTATACAGAGAACGAAGATGGGGTCAACCTGGTCCTGACTTGAAGACATCTGCTGTTCTTCCAGGGAAGCAGGACTTAACACCTGTCACAATGTGAAGCATGATACTCTCTTAAGAGACAGAGATAAACTTCATGGGATAGCAGATTGGAAGACACTGTTTCTGGATAAAGACACAATCAGGCAAAACTTCACTGGAGAAGTGACGGAGAGCTGATGGGCGTCCCAGTAAACACGGCCAACTCTGAGCACAGAACGTCCACGTCCCCCCCCCGCCCCCAGTATTTGCTGAGCATCTACTATGGGTTCCACACTGTGCCACATGTCAGAGGACATACAACAATCTCTTCTGGGCTCCCCCACCCTCCGGTCAGTGTGCTCTTCCTTGTCCTTCGGTGAAGGTGCCAACCATCCCTTTCAGTCTGGCCAGCAGTCTCCACAGAAGGGCACAGCAGATGCGTCCCATGCTGGAATCTCCGACACTAAGGTCGGCTGTAAGAGGAATTAGGAAGTAAACGGAGGAGGAGGGAAGCAGGCCATGAAAGCAACCCTATCAAGGGCTCAACACTGGACACATATTCTTATTATGTATCCACCTTAGTACAATGTCTCCCTCAAAACAGTCTACTGAATTCATTACTTAGATGAAGAAAGAAGCATCAGAATAAACCTCCTAGAACCTACAGAGAGATGGGCATAGGTGTCCTCAGCAAACGGGGTCCCTGCTGCCCCTGCACAAATAAGACTGTCGCAGGAAGACCAGCCCGGCACCCACACCCGACGCCGAGCTCTGCGGGGCAGCCCCGCACCTGCCCACTCCGAGTCTCTCATCTGAACCACTCAAGCATGTTCTCCTGTGGAACCCTTTAACCCATAACTGTGTGGCAAGTAGCTGTGATTCCGCCAGGCCCAGAAACTTCCTGGGAAAGCTCGATAACTCCCATCCAGAACTAAGACAACTTGAGTGAATTACATTCTGTGAAGTCCATGGCTGTCATGGCTGAAAGAAACTTCAGAGAAAGAAAGGAGAGGTTAATGTTTCCTTAACACCAGAGAGGCTGTCTGTCAGGCCTCTCTCCCTAAGCCCGGGGCCCATCTCTCCCTCAGGGTGCAAGGGAGGGACAATCACACAATCACACAGCTGAGCTCCCTGGGAGCCGAACACAGGCGTGGGGCTGTGGAGAAGAAAAGAAAACACTGAACACTTTAGTATGAATCAGGCATGGCTCCAAGCACTTCACATACAGGGTGTAGCAAAAGTAGGTTTACAGTTGTGAGTACGCAAAACAATTTCTTCTTGTATTATTATGTATTAATTATTGTATTATTTTCCATATGAACCACTGTAAATCTACTTTTGCCCCACCCTGTATGTTAACTCAATGACGACCCTAGGAGGTAGGTATACTGCTTCATCCCATTTTACAGATGAGGTGCTGAGGCCTAGGGAGGTGAGGTGACGTGCCCATGTCACACCCTACTTACTGTAAGGGGTGGAGCTGTGATCCCAACTCAGACAGTCAGCAGTGCTCTTCCAGGGCCCTCGGGAAGACAGACCACCCCTTCTCCAACCCTCCACCCCACCTCTGCTCAGGGATGAAGAGTCTGACACACCTTAGCCCCAGTCCTGGGTCTGCCTTATTCACTGCAGGAACTTGAGCACATTATTTCACGTTTCTGAGCCTCAGCTTTCTCCTGCATGAAGTGGGATGAATACCTACGCCACAGGACTGGTATGAGAACTCACATGCAATTCAACGTGCATAACAGAGCCTGACAACTGGCAAGCTGTCAACGCAGCGACGTGTTCGTGGCAGTGGCGGGGGTACGGTGCCTCAGAACCACAGAACGTCAAGTCCTAGAGACCCTCTAATCCAACCTGGAATGAATGACAGATGAACACATGAGTAGGACCAGCCTTAGCATAACATACCTCCTGGCGTGGTGCAGGCTCTGAGCAGAGAACCATACAAACCTACAGTGCTTTGTGCCTTGTTTCTGGAACCCCGATACTCCTGACACAGCAAAACCCTACTTACTCTCTTCAAATGACGGTAGTGGCTGAGTTCCTTAGGCTCTCTTCGCCTTTGTTATCTTTTCTGTTATCTTCTCTGTCAAAGGGGGTGATGAGAACAGCCAGCTTGCAGGGTTGTGTGAATAAGAGCCAACGTTTTTAACACAGTACCTGGCATTTCTTCATAGAGCCACTACTAACCCCACTTAGGTGTATACTTAAAAAAAAAAAGAGTACCAAGACTTTCTGGCCCTCAGACATCCTCAAGAGCTTCCCTTCCTCCCACAGCGAGGTCCTTTGTATCAGTCACATGAACGCAGTCAACCTATCGCATTTCCTAAACTGGAAGCCCGGATTGCATCTTGCGCCACAGCTGGTCTGGTTTACCCCACATTTTTGTTTGTTTGTTTGTTTTGTGTGTGTGTGTGTGTGTGTGTGATTTTATTTGTTTTCTTTTAAGTCAGTTGCCAGCACTTTAAAAAAGAGTAAGCTTTCATTTATGGTTCCAGATTCCCACAATGCAAGAGCCGACCTACGCCTGCCCTCACCCCTGCCCTCACCCCTGCCCTCACCCCTGCCCTCACCCCTGTCCTCACCCCTGTCCTGGAGGCCAACCTGTCCCACTTTATCAGACTGGGCTCTTCATTCTCCCACTGCATTGCATACATTGCCTACACCTGTAAGGCAGTTAAATGTGTGGCCCATTTGGATTCAATCAAAATGATCTGTTTTCACAGATCTTTCAAATGTATGTTAAAATGAAAGGGAGGGAGTAGGCGCTGCTCAGGAGGTGTTTGAGGGAACCCACTATTCCAGTCCATGCCAGGTTTAACCAGTTCTCTTCGCTGGGACCCAGTGGTGAGGAAGGCATCTGAAAGCTGGTCCCCTCCCCAAGCCTTCTGCTGTTAGACTGCGGAGAGGTCTCTCTGGTAGGACCCACAGAGGCGGCCTGCAAAGGTGCATGAAATCAACTGCTTTAATGAATAGCATTAAGGTGATGGGACCATCCTTCACTTATGAAATAAGGAATTAAAGTCGAGGAAACAGGGCATGCCTCCCTCCCACCTCCTGCCCATGTCCCCCCAACTTTTGCTTCCTGATGTAAGCCTGAAACACTCTGCCCCAAGACTGAGCCTCTGAATCTCCCAAACATATCCTCTCCCCTGGCTTTGCGGGGCTGCAGCCCGAGGAGCCCAAAATCGTTTCGTTGCCAGCCCGCCCTCGAAGCATTATCAAGAATTAGAAAGAAGGCGAATAGCTTCAACCACGTTGTACAGAGGAAGAAAGAGAAGCACAGACTGGTAAGTAGGAGGACCAAGGCCACACCGCCACCAATACCTGTATCTGGACAGACCCTGTCTCTTCAGGGTTGGAGGGAGGAATAAAAAACTGTTACTAATTTCTTCAACAAACATACTGTGAGCCTGCTGTGATTACTGTAAACTCTTTAAGAATGCAAAGAACTGTTAACCCATGACCCGGGCCTTCTAGTGAAGAAAACAAGACAAACCCACATGAAACACTAAGTAACATTCATTCATTCAAGCAAACAGGAAGAACGGGGCCATTTGCAGACCGCTGGCTGAGTGGCCCTGAGAAATTCTTTCTTTAAACCTGTTACCTCCTCTCTAGAGGAGATAAAAATAATCCCTGCCTCTTGGCACTGTTGCATCCATAAGATAGCAATATATCTTATTATAATACTTTGTAAATAACGAACTCCTAATCCAGTAGAGCTCATTGTTATTATTAGCAAATACCTACTAGGGACAAAATACTTGCTCAGCACATGGGGACGTAAGATTAATCAAGAAAGGCTACTCCACGAGTGATTACGAATCACATCTTGGAAGAAAGGCTTCACAACAGAGCGAGCACCAGAAGGAGAGGACAGCTGAGTTCCACAGAGCGAGGCTGCCCAGTGTCAGAAGGAACACCCTGGCTGCGAAGCTGGTCCCCATGGGTTTGTGGCTGGTGCTGCGCCATCTGGCTCTTCGACCTTGAGCAACTCGCTGCACCTCTCTGTGCCTCTGACTTCTCATCTGTAAAACGAAGGGGTTGGATTCAATTATCCGCATGGCTCCTCCCAGCCTGACAGTCCGTGATCTATGGTCTATGAGGGGCAGGGCCTTGAAAGATGAAGCAGATTTCAGGAGAGGAGTGGGAGCTCATGAATAAAGGCACAGAGGCAGACACAGGAATATATAAGAGAAAGGGAGTAATAAAAAAGCTGACATTTATTGAGTGCCTACTTTGGGCCCTGTTTTAAAGTGCTGTATGTGTATTAACTCATTAATTCCTCACAACAACCCCGTAAGGTAGAAAAATGATCATCCTTCTTTTACAAGGGACAAGATAGAGGCACAGGGAGGGTAACCTGCCCAAAGTCACACATCTTAGTAAGGAGCGGGGCCTGAGATTAAAACCCGGGCGGTAAGATCCCACAGCCAACACACTCAACACTCAGCCACCAGGACAAAGCACAGACCACGAGGCATGAATGTGGTGGGCGGACAAGGTGTGAGGCAAGTCAGCAATGAGGCTACAAGATGGCATCTTTTCCAGTGGCCTTTTCTGCTCCTCTAAGCAACCAGGCTGGGGCCATGCTTCTACCACTGGTCTGCCCAGCCGCCCACTGTCCCCACAAAGTGGACTACTAAGCCAGAGAAACTAAAGCCTCCATAATGGAGTGTCAGAGGAGAAAGGGCACTTCGAGGTCATCTGCCCAAACCTTCTCCACCAGTGTTTTACTGACCTGAACACAGAGGCCCAGGGAACTTAAGTGACTTTCCTAGGAAT
Source organism: Tadarida brasiliensis (assembly GCA_030848825.1). Taxonomy (NCBI): domain Eukaryota; kingdom Metazoa; phylum Chordata; class Mammalia; order Chiroptera; family Molossidae; genus Tadarida; species Tadarida brasiliensis. Next base: position 60,349,848 of record CM061270.1, on the reverse strand, counting down.
TCATTCATTCATTCATTCATTCATTCATTCATTCATACCAAGCATCTCCTATGTGTCTTGTATTGTGCAAGGCCATGGAGATGTAGGGCTGAGCTAAATATAGATTAAACAAAAATAATAGAAAATAATCCCCTAATGGGGCGATGGAGGGGTGCTGAGAACTTGGATCTGGAAAACTGAACTTAGGCCAGGGGGCTAGAGGATGCCTTCTACAGGGAGTTGAGTTTAAGCAGAACTCTGAAGTATGGGTTATGTAATGACAGAGAAAGCAAGGAATGAAACCGAAGCCCAAGTGCCCACGGCCAGTCCTCCTCAGGCTGTGCGATAGCATGCTGACATGTTTGCGCTCACCCCCTAGCATTTCTCTGCAGAGTACACAGTGCGCTCAGATACCCTCTTGGCTCACCAGATTCTTCTGTGAGATAGGCAGGGAGTAAGACTGATTATTCCCCTTATTATCTCCTATTCTTGTTTGCTTCCATTTGCCCCAGGGTTGTAAATTTGTAAAGCAAACAGGAGTTTTGATGTGACCTGGATCACACAAACACCTGCGTGGAGGTCACTGCTGTTTCCTCTCTCCAGGAGAAGTTACTGCAAGTGTGTGTGTTTGAACCAACTTGGTCATTATACCATTTGAGTTTTTTCCCTTTTCCATGGCCTATTTTTAGACTCCTTCTCCCCTTTTCTGAGCTCTATTAGAATTAGGTTTTCATTTTAATCACGCTCTCTGGGCAGGCCAAATTTAGGCATAATGAAAACAAAAACTGTTATGCAAAATGAGACGTTAGAGGAAGCCCGGCTGGGCACACGTGCACAGCATCTCCAACGCGCTGACCGGGAACAGCAGGCAGGCTTTCCAGGCTGGGACCTGCTGTTCTCCCCACCAAGTGCTCCGAGAATGCTCCCCTGTCTAAGTAATGCAGCTCTGAGCTGCTCTGTCCCCAATCCTTTCGGCACCTGGTAAAGGTTTTGGTAGTGCCTGGTTCAGAGTGGGTCAGCCCACACTGAGCCCCGCAGGCACCCCCCGAACCTCATGGGGGGACCTCCATGCCCAGCTTCTGCAAAGGGAAGGGAGATGGGTCAGGACCTAGGGCCTTGGTTCTATACTCTAGCTGCAAATGAGAATCACCTCGAGCACTTTAAAAAATACTGCTTCCCAGGAAGATGCCCCAGACCAAGTGAATCAGAACATCTGAGGGTAGAACATGGCAGAAGAGTGTTTTTTCATTTTTGTTTTTGTTTCTTTAACAGCTCCATACTGCACTCCACCCTTACCCCCATGATTCTAATGTGCAGCCTGGATGGAGAACCTTAGCTCCAGAAGAAGAATGGGGAGGGACATCTCATCACTCGAAGTGCAGTGCCCACCCCACCCCCATCAACCTCACCTGGGAGCCTGTTAAAAATGCAGACGCTCAAGCCCCAGCAGGAACCCACCGATCAGAGTTCACTTGGACAGGTTCCCTGGACTCCAGAGGGTTCACAGTCCCACTGCAGACCGAGAAACTGGCATCTTCCTGTTTCTTCATCCAAGGCTGAGTAAAGAACGTATGTCTGAGAGCCCGGATTTGGAAGTCCCACAGTAGCTGGGTCAAAGCCACTCTGCTGCCTATTTGACTCTGTCTGTTACACAACCTCCTTGTGTTTCCGTTTCCTCATCAATAAAGTAAATTACAGCACTTATTCCACAGAATTGTTGCGTGAAGGAGATTAGTTAATGCTGCCTGACAGAGTGCTGGCTCGGTGTCCGTGAGGATGACTGGGTGGGAGCCGAGACTGGCACTCACCCTGGAGTCTCCACATCCCCCTGCGTGTACAGAAAAACATGTTGCCATGCCAAATGGGTGTTCTCGATTGGCTGGTGGCTTTAGGGTTTTTGGAAAGGGTTAAAACGAGTAGCCTCAGCATTAGGACACGTGAACCCTTGCTCTCCTTCACTAAAAGGAGTTCATTCTGACAGCCAGACTCCCCACGGTCAGCGGGGCACTGAAAGGTGGTACCAGAGTGGCTGCTTGCTTTACCCCTCCCACACCACCCATGATGCTACCTCAGTGGACCAGAATGCGATGCGTCTTTCTGGCGCCTGAACCCCACTGCAGGTGAGGAACGGGCAAGTCCAGTACCCGCATTTACTTGGTTGAGGATGAAACACATCTGCCCCTATGACTGGGGTGACTTGTGTGACAGGCTGTGTGGTTCTTAAGTATGTTCACAAGTTCTGATACTTCCCTCTTCAAGAGATGGGCCTTAATTCCTCTCCTTGAAAGTGACCAGGACTTAGTGACTCACTTCTAACGAGTAGAATACACTGGAAGAGACAGTCTGAAGCTTGCAAGATTAGGTCACAGAGGGCGTGGCCGCTTCCTCCTGGCTCTCTCTTACATCTCCTGCTCTGGGGGCCGCCAGGTACCACGTCATGAGCTGGGTCAAGCAGCGACACAGAGAGGCCCACGTAGGAGGAACTGAGTCCATGCGAGCGGCCATCATGAAGCAGATCCCCCGGCCCTAGGCAAGCCCTCTGATGACTGTAGCCTTGACCAACGACTTGACTGCAACCTTGGGAAAGACCCTAAGCCCAAACCAGCCAGCTTAGGCCCTTCTGGATGACTGAGCCACCAAAACTGTGTGATGTAGTAAAGGCTTGTTGCTGTTTCGAGCCACTAAGTTTTGGGGAAATCTGTTATGCAGCAGTATATAATTAATACACTGGCCTGGTAAAACTCAAATGGATATCTCTGAAAGCCCGAGCAATGCAGAGAAATGGAGGAGGCTAGGGACCCAGCTGAAAATGAAGCAAGCCTCGGGCCATGAGAGAAGATGAGAACTTGGGAAATCCTCAATTCTTAGTAGCCTTAAAGGACATAGACTTTGGAGCCTGAAGACGAGTGTGACCACGGACTGGTTTTGTGACGTTGGACGGGTCTCTTAACTGATCTTCCTCTCAGAAGAATAGAGATGATGTGACGTCGGAGACCTAACATGGGTCTCTGAGGGCTGGAGCTGCCACCCCTATTCAATACCTCTCCTCTTTCCCCTTTTCCTTTTCCTATTTCTAACTTTCAGATCCCGCACAACTGTTAACCGAGCCCCAGCACATCTGCCTGGAGGACTGGTGTCACTCTGGAGGGTGGGTGGGGAAGAGGGAGGGTATGTGGGGAATGGGATGGAGGAGATGGCACGTCTGCTCCGTCTGGGCGAGTGGAGGGGTCTGACCGAGGCCTCCAAACAGAGCAGCGGTGGACAGTGCTGTCACACCAAGCACCCTGGTCCTGCTGGGGGAAGGTGGCACCATGTGAGCCGTGTGGAGCCCGTCTTCTGTTCCTCTGCCCCTGGTGCCAGAGAAAGAAGAGGCAGGCTATGAGTAACGAGGTCACTGTCCCCCACTCTACCTTCCACCCTCTCCGACGCTGCTTGGTTTTCTTCCCCTCTGTGCTCTTTGTTCCTTCACCTCCTCCGCCTTCAAGAACCCACCTCTTAGGCAGACTGTAGGAGGACTGGCACTGATCTCCACACGTTTCTCTAGCATAGGAGATAAAAGTGAAGAGAGCCTGAACTTCAAGACCGAGACCCTCCCGGTGAGTTCAGATCCCCATGATTCAATGCTCCTGCCCTGAGGGAGTCAACCAACCTTCACAAATAAGAATGAAAAGGAAGCCAGCCCCACCTCCAGCCCTGGCCACCAGCCCTGAATCCGGAGGGGGTTCCGGGGTGCTCAATCACTCCAGACACTCTGCTCCTGACATATTCCCAGCACTCTTTGGAAGACCTCAGAAATGCATTTCACAAACTGAACTGTCCTGGCCTCCCTCTGTGGTTCCCATCTTCAGGCCTGGGAGAAGAGAAGGAAACTCAGTCTCCTGCCTGCCAGCCACAATGAAGTCTTAACAAAGGAAAATCAACCTTGTGTGAACCGCCCCTCCCCACAATTGCCCTTCTAAGATGAGCACAGACGGGGGGTTTGGGGCTGATGGGCCCCTCCAAGGTGGCTATCCCATATATTGCCCCGACATTCCTCGTAGCCTATTAGAAGTAAAAGGATCTCAGGAAGTTTTCTCAGTCCGTTTGCTTAGCTTCTAAGCCTGAAATCAGTCCTTCTTCTGCAGGAAGAAATAAAAATGGTATCTTGGATTTGCACTGTCCTTTTCCCCAAGAAGTCCAAAGGATTTTATCTACATCTTTCCAGCAATCCAGTGAAGTCAGCTCACAGGCTCCGGATGCCTCTTGAAGCAGCTAAGGGAGGAACCAAAGCATGTCTCCACTGCCCGAGGGGGAGAGCTGGAATCCTGCCTGGCTGGCCTTGGACCACTACCTAGCATCTGCTGGTGGTTTACAGAACCAGCCTGGGGAACTGAAGTGCCAGAGCAATTGGGCAGAGGGAAGACAAAGACGGAAACAGCTCTCAGCTCGGGGTGGGGTGGGGGGTGGAGGGGAGAGGAAATGTGAGACTGATGTGGCTAGATCTGAATTCAGACCATTTCTCCTGAACTTATGAGTAGTCAAAAGTCCTGTGCTATTGGCTCACGGGTCGCCTTACTTCAGCTTGGAAGTGGCTACCATTGAGTGGTCGACGCCCATCCTGTTATCTAGGACTTTGGCAATTTGAAAAAAGTCAACCTGGAGCAAGTCCCTCTGCCTTTCAGAGCCTTGGCACCGTTCCTCACTCATAAAATGACAGATTCCGCCCATCTCTAAAGTTCTAGAAGTTAATAAATATGAAGTATTTGGAGATGAATCAAGGGATACAGGATTGTTGGAATAGGCATCGGAAGACCTGGGTTCTAGCCTTAGCCCACTAGCTGGCCGTGTGACGCTGGGTGAGCCACTTGACTCTTCCGAGCCCTGAGTCTCTCCCCAGTAGAATGAGGCATTTGGTTAGACTCTCCTTAAGGTCCCTCCCAGTTCTGGCCTCTACCTCTAAATTCGATGGTTGTACACAGAAGGAGCTACAGTAGAGTCTGTTCCAGACATTGACTCTTCTCTGTGCTTCATCTCTCCACCTGCCCATCTGCTCACCTGTCACGTCGATATGGAGTGTCTATTACGGGGCCAGTCTGTCAGGCTCTGGGACATAACAAGGGAAAGATGGGCATAGTTTGGTAGATGTGCTAACTATAGTCAAGGAGGAAAGGAAGAGAATTAAATAAATATCACAAAGAGTGTGTGAAGAGCTAAAGGAACAAGAGACCTCGGTACTTCAAGAATGTAAAAAAAAATAAAGTCAGTAGGGTCGGGCCGTGAAATGCAAGGCCGGGAAAGATGGCATTTGAAGCTGAGAACAGGCAGGATGCAGAGCTAAGGCCTGATACTCCAGCTTGAGGATGATGTTTTCTATCTAAAGGAATCCTAGAAAAGATCATCGAGTGATTTTAAGCACGGTTGTGAGGCAACGAGGTTTTTGTCTTGGAAAGATCATTCTGTGTTAAAATAAACACACAGAACCAAACCACTGCTGGGTGGCAGGGATGGTTAGATGAAGACGGAGGAACCCAGCTAGGAGACCAGCGCAGTGTTCCAGGCAGCAGATGCTCTGAACTTGGACCAGGATGGAGATGGAGACACATGGAAGCATCTGAAAATTAAATTTAGAAGCTAGAATTGAAACAACATAATGAGCAATTAGATGTGGTGGTGGGGGGGCTTGGGAGAGAGTGATTATAAAGAAACATTCTGGAGGCTGGGGGATGATGATTAAAAATGCCTGGTGACCCACGGTTGATCTTGTGACTCACTGAATGCTAAACCAAACAGAGTAAGTTTTCCCTAAACAACTGCTTCCCCAGGCCCTTTCGGGGAGAGGTACCCTCCTGGGACCGGCCTGCTCGGGCTGCCACCCTCCTGCCAGCTCTGTCACGCCCTGTAGTTCTGTTCACAGGACAGACAGACCACAGTCCTGACATCTGCAGGAAGCCTGCCTCTTCGTCTGGGGTAGTAGAAATCCGACTGTAAAACCCCAAACTCTCACAGAAAAAGAAAGACAAAGTGGCTGCGATTTTATAAGACTTTGTGTGTGTGAAAATCAAGCAAAAATAGAAATTATCCCTGTAGTTTTTGGCATTTGAGATTGATTTATCATGGGCTTTGATACATCACCATGACAAAATTCTACAATGAGAATTCTGAGTTACCTACAGACAGCCTCTTGGTTGATTAAAAAAAAAAAAAAAGACGCCCTGGCTGGTGTGGCTTAGTGGATTGGGTGTCTTTCCACGCACAGGAAGGTCGCTGGTCTGACTTCCGGTCAGGGCACACACCTAGGCTGCAGACTCAGGGTGCATCTGAAAGGCAGCCAATCAATGGTCTCTCTCTCTCCCTCCCTCTCTTTTCCTCTCTCTCTAAAATCAACAAAAACATATATTTCTTTTTAATCCTCACCTGAGGATTTTTTTCCCATTTATCTTCAGATAGAGTGGGAGACAGAGAGAGAGAGAAACATCGACGTGAGAGAGACACATCGATTGGTTTGCCTTCCGCACAACCCCAACCGGGGCCGGGACTGAACTGAGGTACGTGCCCTTGACCAGAATCGAACCCACAACTCTTTGGTCCGTAGGCCGATGGTCTAACCGCTGAGCCAAACCGGCCAGGGCAAAGCATATTTTAAAAAAAAAGACAACCTTAGGTCTTTACCAGGCTCGCTCTCCTTCTGTGTGTGTGTGTGTGTCAGGATTTAGCATGCACACACTGTCAGTCTTACACAAGCCTCATGCAATATTAAATGTTTATGCAGCCCTTTCTGTGCTTGAAGCGGCAGCAAATGTTCCTGGTGTGCGAGGACTGAGGAGAATAATCCTCTTACACTCTCTCCGGAGCAAGTCCGACACCAGAGCAATTCCTGTCTTGCCCTCCATGGTTAACCAGAGCAACAAATCACATGGCATTCTCCCCGGATACCTGCCGCCTCCTCGGGACCCCGGGCACTGACTGAGCACAGAAGAGATGGCATCGCCTGGTGTCTCTGCCGAAAGCAACAGAGAATCGGACTGGCGCTCCGAAGCTTTTATCTAAGCTCCTGGCTACAATTCTACAGACATCTGCTATGCTGACATTAGTCAGATGTCAAACTTCAAACCCATAGAAGGGGGCTTGTTAATGGTGGGACATTTCAGAAAGGTCTGCCTTCAGCTGCAGCACTCTTACAGGAGATTGATTTCCAAATATATTAACTTAAATCCAAGTGTTGGAGACTAACAGAGAAATCAGTCTCAATTTAGTATCTTTCCACCAATGATCATAAGACATCTGACGGAGCAAGTATTGCTGAAAGAAAAAGAGACGCTTAGCGAGAACACGTGACGGTCTCGGGACAGCACAGTCCAGAAGCAGTTCTGGGGGCGCGGCTCTGCCAACCCCAGGAAACTGAGAGCACCGGAGCTGCAAGGGAAGGTCTCCAAGACCAATTTCTGTGTGAGGAGTCAAGGTCCAAAGAGGCTAAGGAATTTATTCAAAATCCCTTATCTGTGGTTTACTATCTAATGCAAAACTCCACTGACCTTTGAAGAAGGGACGAGCCAAACATTTCCAATAAGAAACACACTGGCTCCCTGTGGTTCGCCGTAATGATACGATGTTCTCCAGGGCGCAGGGCTTCTCTGCTTGAGCTGCTATCCGATGATGAGGTCTCTGCAGAGTTTACATTTAGAGATGCGTTCTGGCTGGTATTTCTAGTACTTAGCGAGCTCTGTTGGCTGAGGGCAGGGTCAGGGACTTAATTGGAAGGCTCAAACCCACCTGAGGTGATTTAGTGTCCCCACTGAGAAACTAGTTCCACAGCCTGAGAAAACTTCCCGCCACTGGCTTTGGAAGGGGCCCTGGGTACCAGTGCAAGGCTGTCCCAGGGTCTCTGAGGACTGCTGCTGTGAGATCTATCTACTCTTCAGCCTGGAATGACCCTGATCTGTGAGGCTGTCTCCCCCTGTGGGACTTGGAGCTCTCTTCTAGGCAGCTGTACGTCTCAGCAAACACTCCAGGCTGTGGGAGCACAGGAGCTGTCAGCCTCCAGGTAAAGATTTGAGATTTCCATTAGGTTGATGCCATAATTTGCTGTCTCTCCCAAGGTTTTGCTTTCCAATCTAGACATCCTTCATCACTCCCTTGGCAAACCAAAGTGGCATGGAGCCGCTGGCGGCCGACAGCTTGAACGTGGACTTGGCTCCGACTCTGAAGACAGAGTGTTTGTGTAGTCTCCCGCTCCTCGCACGGAGTGGATGCTTTAGTGAGGCTCGTGGCTGTAAACACCTTCAGGAAAACTTATTTTCAATCGTTTCTTTCATCTCTAAGTACATGCTTTGTCCTCCGCACAGACACCGATGGCAAAGAGTTCTCTATCCTTTCAACGGAATTAATTATTGCGGGGGGAAACGATACCCAATCCTCAAAACGTAGGGTTGTTGCTAATGTAGTCTAGGAGAAAAATCACTGGTCAATTTCCAGGATGTGGGCATACCAATATGCTCCATTGACAGTCATCACCTCCCCCTCCCCCAAGATGGAGGAAGACCCCACTGGGGAAATAGATCTGAGGCTCTCAAAGAGACTTCAGTTAAGAGCAGTCGGTCCTGTTGGTGCAAGCCCAGGGGTTCCGAGACCCTGGCTGTTGAAGATGACCCAGTAACTGATAGCATCATTATGACCTGAGAGGTGTTAGAAATGCAGAGTTCCAAGCCCCATCTCTGACCTCCTGAATCAGAATCTGCATTTTAACAAGACCCCTAGAAGATCTGTACATATATTAAACATCTTTACCTGTACCTTTAGATTTAAGAACCCCACTACAGGCTGAGCTCCTAGTTCCTAATCAGCAACTCTCCTGTTCTTACTGTTTGCACTGTATCCCATGATGACCCAGTCCCAAAACTGTTGACTCGATTCAGTCCACCAAATGCAGTGTCTTCCCAAGGTTCAACACCTAATAGCCTCCGCTGTTGATAAAAATCACTTAACCTGTCGAGGCTACAGTTTCTCCAGATGCTAAATGGCGATACACATCTGTGTGACTCTCTATGGGACACACATGCCAGGAGGACCAATGAGGTCATCCATATTTAACAGGGCGCACTGTTACACAGTGAATGCAAGGCATCATTTGTGAGCATCTGTCTGGGTTAATGGACACTATCTCCTGAAAAGGCTAACCATTTTTATTACATGCTTAACTCTGAGACTGTTAGAAAAGCTGGGGTTTCACAACGCTCTCCATCTAGGTAAGATCTTACCAAAGACCTCAGTGTATTTAACAGACTTTATGAAGAACCTCTAGCAATTTGATATAGTTAAGAGGTCAGGAGAAGCTTACTTCTCCAAGAAAATGGCATTTGAGTTGAACTCTGAAAAATATGTAGAAACTGACTTGGCAAAGAGGGGTAGGGAGAACACGTTCAATGGAGGCAGGAAGCACAGCAAGGGAAGAGGGCCAAGAGAAGGCCATTGTGGGTTGGGTGGAGAGCCCAGGGAGCACTTGGGGCAGGGAGGTAGAGTCACATTGCCCAGACAAGGAGGTCAGCCACCAGATTTCAGCCACTGAGAAGTCCTCGTGCCCAGAAGGCCAGTGAGCGCCAGGCCCCCGTTCCCCTCTCCCGTCAGAATCTCTGTAGGTATCTGACAGCATGAGTGATGAAAAGGCAGGTCTGCACTCCCGGGTCTGTATCTTCCTCCACCACCCCTCACATCACCTGTGTGAGAACCAACTCTCAATCAATAAATAATGTAGCAGCCTTGAGGCTTGGCCCTGAATCTGGAAAAGACTAAACAAAATATATCTAGCTTTCTTCATGTTATCATCGCCTTTGGACGTAACGGTCTCCCATGCTCTAAAGTCTGAATTTTCACCAGCTGGGTTGAAGAATTCAGAGTCATTTCCCATAATCTGAGCTCTCTAAAGGAGACCAAAGCTAAACATAATTAAGGAGTCTCCATAGCAAGGAGCATTCGGTAAACGGAACAATAGTTGCCTTTTATTGAGCACTTACTATGTGCTTCATATGAATTGTTGCATTTAATTTTCACAACAATGCTGCACGTTGCAGGCATTGTAACTCTCATTTTACAAATGAGGAAACAGACTCAAAGATGTAGAATGTATCCAAGGTGACACAGTTAGCGAGTGGTGGAGCCTAAGTCTACCTGCTTCTAAAAGCCTTCCCTACATCTCCTTTCCTGAAAAATCACGAACGTAACTCACAACCTGCAGTTCTAGGTTTGGGTGCCTTTGTCCTGGGAAGCTTGGTCACCATGTTTCTGGAGACTCCTCATAGACTTTGTCATTAGCAGTATCAATTGTACTTCCCAGCCCAACCCAGCCCTCATTTTCTTAAGCCAGGAAGCACAATTTAATAATGAAAGCCAATAGGGCACAGAGCTGGGCAGATAAAATGAAGGCAGGTATATAAAAGCACTTTGTAAACTACAAAGGGTTGTACAAATGTTTGATATGTAATTTAAAATATCCTAAGATATCCATCAGGAATGTGAGACTCCAAAATGCTAGTGAAATTAGATAATGCACCCAGCAAGGTCACACATCTGGTAAGGTCAACACCACTGCCTTCTCAGCCAATGTGAGAAAAATGCTTCTTTATGACTGAATGCTCTAATTTACATGGTATGCTTACTGTCTACATGGTACCCACCCTATTAGTAAAAAAAATGAAAAATTCAGCTGAGTTAGCCCGGTTTTGTGGGCTTGACACGATGCCAAGTAGCCAGTCTCATCAATTTTCTCAAATGATTTGACAGGTCCCTTTGGCAAATGGGCTGACAGAGCTGGAGGCAGAAAATTCTACAGGAAGGATCAATTCTAAACAATTAGGGCAATGCTAACATGTAGGAGCGACACAGACTGGGAGGGGACAATAAAGACGTTCCCACGTTAATAATGAAGTTGGTTTAGACATCAAGCGAATCCTATATAACAGGCATTCCATCGGTTCAAAATGAAGATGAAGAACTGAGATGACAACAGAAAATACTTAGTCCAGAAATGTGAACGAATAAAAGGGGCGCGAGTGTGCAGAGGGGAGATCACCAAAACAAGAGGAAAAGAAAAAGAGGGTTATGATCTATATTCCAGAATTGGCGAGCGGTGCCAAACCACTTTACAGCACCTGACTTAGAAGTCGTTCCGCTTCGTCACACCAAAACACAAAGACCTGAGCTCTCGGATCTGCCTTCAGCACCGACGGCACCATCACCTACAGCCAAAGAAGCACACACCTTCACCTCAAATCGTGGCAGGCAAAGTTCCATTTGCTTTACCTTTCAAAAGAGCACAAAGGCATTGTAACTCATTCAGCTCTATTAGTGTTAAAAAAAGGCTCTCCATTAGACAAGCTCCCCAAAGCCTTGAGAGCTAAGCCACGTATGGAGGCGACATCACTCAGGCTGGGCTGATGAGGACGTAAATCAAGTGGTGACAAGGAAACAGCAATTGTGAACCATGTCTTTTCGTACAGCAAAGGGGTCTGAGCACCCTGCTGGCAGCCAGCAAATAATACATAACACGAGTTGAGGGCAAATTTTGAAGCTCTCTTGTGCTCTAAGTTGATTCAGAGGCTGAGAAAGCAGGAGAAAATTCAAAGATTTGAGGGGGGGGAACTCAGTGGCTCTACTATGGAGTGTTTACTGGCAATGAAGACATACTGACCGACATAAGGAAGAAAAGGCCTTTCCATCGGAGACTCCTGTAACCACCAGCCTTTCCATCTTCATATAATAATTGCAGTTAGGTTATTCCAGGCCGTTTTTATAATAGATAAGAAATGATGGGTCTTCCTGTTGCACAGAGTTTTTTCTCTCTCCCTGTGACCACAGTATTGAGCCCTGCTGGTGTTCCACTTAGACCCCTGTATCATCTACTGATTTTCTGTGCACAACTTCCCTCCACGGCCTGGCTGTGTGTGAGCACAAGAAAGCCTGACTCTCTTGCCTTGGGCTGGGACAACACCAAAGCAAAACTTAAGTTCCAGAAGTCCCCTGAAAAATTAGGCTGCAGCATCCCACCTGAGGGAATTTACCTGAGACACACCTTTTCCCTTCCCTAGCCTACTTCCCCTACTCCTTTAGCAGTCTCCCCATACTGTTGCTTTAGTAAGCCACTTTCATACTGATTTTCATCTCAGGATCTGCTTCTGGGGAACCAACCTAAGACAAACAAGTTTTATCAAAGTTCTCTATAATTTAGGATACGCTAAATTGTACTATGAAAACATGTAATCCCTAAAATTTCAGTGGTTTAAAACAAAGGTTTATTTCTTGTTTATGCTACAGGAAGGATTATTAATTCTCAATGGATAGTCTCTGCTCACCTTACTTACCCAGAGACCTAGGATGACAGACCCATCAACTTGAACATTGCCAGTTACCATGACGTAAAGGAAAAAAAAAGACTAGAAGACTCAGCTAACAAGAAGTGTTCACTCAGAATTAACACAAATCACTTCTGCTAACAATTCACTGCCCTGTCCTGGTCTCATAGCCCCAGTCAACTGAAAGTGGGTCGGGGCAAACCTCCCTAACGACTACTTCAGCTCAGACCCCTGAGATCTGCTGCCTCTCTATGAAATATAGTTTGCTTTGCATAAATATCAATTTGTCCCCATAATCTGCTTACATACACTTTCCACAAGACACTGTGTGGTTGGTTAGAGAAACCAAGAGCTGAAAACTGTTGCTCTTGTCCCGTTTGCCATGGGTTGGTGATGTGGTGATCCTAGCTCATCCTTGGTGGATGCCTTGGTTTCTTCATAGGTAAAACAAAGTAACAGAACTACTCTCTGTGGTCTTCCACTTGGTCACGATAGAATAAGTGGTACCAAGCTATATATGCTGATGCAAACATTTAAGAAACCAGAAAAATACATATAAAATCACTGTTTTCAGACATTGGACAGGAAGCAGCAAAAAAAACTGCGATCCCTGAAAAAAGGGAAACACGAGACAAGCTATGCAATTGACTCAGTTTTATATCAGGAGACACTTGTTGGATTATGGCACAAGAAGAAGAAACCCAAACAAGATCTTGCTGAGCCCAAGAGACAGATATTGGGGTTCAGGGCTACTGAAGTGGCTGGAAATTATGGGGTATGGTATGAGAAAGAAAGGAACTATACAAAAAGGGAGATCCGCAAATCTACATAGGAGTCTCCTTTAGTCTTTGGCTGAACAGCACGTTCCACATGTTCAAGGCAAGACTTCATAGGCCAGGAAAATTATACCTACCAGAGAAAGAGAAATTACCAGAGGATAACTGTTCCCATACTCGAGGTTATAGCCCAATCTAATAGAGATGGCACAGGCCTGGCAGGCATTCGAGTTCTCACCAACCACAGTGGAAACTCCTCAATTAATTCAGTAGGAACCCCAGAAAGTCCATGATTTAAAAGTAGGCCTAAGTTAGCCCTAGGCTCAAGGCTTCTCCTACATATTCCTTAAGAAAGTTTAAAAGAAAGCCTCAAAAGTATTAAACTGTTGTGCAAGTAAATTAATTGCCTGCCAGAGCAAAATCTAATGATTAAGGAAGACAACAAAATCAAGGCAGTCAGCAAAGTAACATCAATAATATCCAGCATGGCCCTGTCCGGTTTGGCTCAGTGGTTCATGGCCCATGGATCGAAGAGTCAAGGGTTTGATTCCGGTCAGGGGTGCATACCTCAGTTGTGGTTCGGTCTCTGGCCCTGGTCGGGGTCGTGTGGGAGGTAGCCAATTGATGTGTCTCTCTCACATCAATGTTTCTCTCTCTCTCTCTTTCTCTCCCCTCCTCCCACTCTATCTAAAGATAAATGAAAAAATATTCTCGAGTGAGGATTAAAAAAAATAATAATAATATCCAGCATGCAATAAAAATAGCCAGATAGGCAAGACAGCTAGGAATGTGGTCCTTTACCAGGAGAAAAGTAAGTTAGTAGAAACAGATTGAAAATAATAAAAAAGAATGAATTAGCAGTCAATGACTTTAAAATAGGTAGTATAACCATATTCAAAGATTTAAAGAAAAATGTTACCTTAATGAGGAAACAAAGAACGAATCACAATAGAGAAAAGATAAGTAAAAAAAAATAACCAAATGTCATGTTAGAACAGAGAAATGCAATATCTGAAATAAAAATTTCACTGGATGGGCACAGTAGATGACACTGTGAAAGAAAAGATCAGTGAACTTGAAAACCAGTCAATAGGAACTATCCAAACTACAAAGTAGAAAGAAATCAAGAGAAAAGAATGACAAAAAAAAGCAAAGCCTGAGTGATTTATGAAAAAATAGTAAGCTGTGCAACATACATGTAATTGGCCTAACAGAAAGAGAGGAAAGGTTGGGTCAGAAAGAATTTTGAAGAAATAATGGAAAAAATCTTCCAAGTTTGGTGAAAAACATAAATCTACAGATCTAAGAATTTCAATAATCCCTAAGCAAGATAAACACAAATGAGGTTATACCAGAGCAGATCATGAAAAATGCTTTAAAAACTAATGATAGACAAAAGATTTATATAAGAATGTGCATAGCAACTTTATTAGTAATAGCTCCTAACTGAACATAACCCAAAAATCCAAAAACAAGTCTTAATTACAAACAATTTGTAATATAATTATACAATTGAATACTATTCATCAATAAAAAGGAAAGAACTGATACACACAACATGTATGACTCTCACAGATATTATGCTAAGTGACAGCAGCCAGACACAGAAAAACACATACTGTATTATTCCGTTTATAAAAAAGTTCTAGAACAGGAAAAACATACCTATATTGAAATAAACAACAGTAGTTGCCTCTGCAAGGGGTATTACTGGTGAGGGGTGTGGGGATCTTTCTGCAGTGATGGAACCGTACATCTCGTCAGCGATGAGCTTTATGCAGGTAGCTGCAAGTGTCAAAACTCATCCAAATGTACACTAAAATATGTACCTCTCACAGTATCTATATTACTTTCAATAAAATTTAAAAGTGAAAAGAGCCCTGGCCAGTTTGGCTCAGCGGTTAGAGTGTCAGCCCGCGGACCAAAGAATCTTGGGTTCGATTCCAGTCAAGGGCACGTACCTCTGTTGCAATTCGGTCCCCGGCCCTGGTCAGGGTCATGCAGGAGGCAACCAATCATCGATATGTCTCTCTCACATCGATGTTTCTTTCTCTCTCTCTCTTTCCCTCCCTCCCTCCCACTCTATCTGAAGATAAATGGGGGGGAAATATATCCTTAGGTGAGGATTTAAAAATAAATAAATAAAAGTGAAAAGAAAATCAACATCTATGAATAAGTGGTCAGTAATATACCTTCATTTATTAAACACACTCTGGTACCACCTTTATTACCCAAAAGGGCTTTCCTGTGAGCCTATGAATGCCTGGAATTCCAATTCATTTTCTGGAGCTCCGTGCCTGTCCACAAAAACCAAAGGACCCTTAAATGAGGTCACATTGGAAACCATTTTCACTTTATTGTAAATTAGTTTATCAGGTCCTTTTTAAGAATGTGGGTCAAATGCCATCAGGGTCAAAGGGTCAGAGTATTTTCCTGTGTGTTCTAATTTTTCCTCAATAAACATATATTGCTTAAGTCTTAAGAAAAATGAATGAAGTCTTTTTTTTTTTTTAAGTACATGGAGATCCTGGATGACTAGGCAGGGTGGGAGGCTCCAGCCAGGTGGGCGCTGGCACGGGAAAAGTAGCTGAGAATTCCAGAAGACACATTTCATCATCCTCAAGATTTCACATAACTGCCTTCCAATTCAGACTGGCGAAACATTAGGATAATTGAGGCAATTTCCTACACAGAGAGACATGGCAAGATATCTTTATGGAAATTTCAAAGTCAGAATGAATACATTAAGCAGATCACAACATGAGCTTTCTGTTCACGGCAGAATGAATGTCTTACCATTCCCAGCACTTGCCGCATTGTCTCCCGCTCCCCTCTTCTGCTCACCTCTCTCTCTCTCCCTCTCCCTCTTTCTCTCTCTCCCCTCCTCTGGAATGATGTTTTCCTTATATCTGCCAGTGGAAAATCGTCAGTCTTCTAGCCCAAGGGTCACTCCCCTGGGCGTTCCCTCCTCTGAACTTCCGTGGCTCCCAGCGCCTGTCTTGGAAATCCAGCCTGGCTTGTTATTGGGACTCATTATAATAATGGTGATGGTACCAACAATAACTACCATGTGTCATGGGTTTACTAATACGGGCTAATCACTGTGCTTTACACAATCAGCTCATTTAATCCATACAGCCACTCTTCAAGATAGGCACCATTAGAGAGGAAACCAAGGTTTAGACAAGCCAAACAGCCTGCTCAAGGACAAAGCTGGTCTACTTAGCAGATGTAGGATTAGATCCAAAGCTGTCTGACTCCATAGCCTCTTGTTCTTAACCGCTCTTCTACCTCCTGACATCCACGTCTCATTTATCCTAAAATAACAAACACAAAATCTATGCATCTCTAGCTCCGTATCACACACTGTGTGACAGGCAGAGCGCTCAGTGTTCCTTCAAGGGAGGGAGGGATCCTGGTTTGCGTCTCTTTGTATTGCTTCCTACATCTCACATGGTGTCTGAAAATAGGTACATCACAACATATTCTTGAAGGAATGAGTCAATAAACAAGCCCATTGCAAGATTCTAATTCTTTACCTATTCCAAAATGTGTATTCCTAGAAACTTAAGCAACTGAAGTGGATGAATAAGAGAATACAAATCTTAGTTCCTACTTCAAACATAGTCTCGGTATTGGCTACAGATCACCTGGTTTTGCTCAGTCTCTTGAATTCCCTTCCAGTTCTAAGATCTGCAAGACTAGTTTCTGTTCTTCTGTACCTCAGAAGAATTTCTGTATCTCTTTTCTAATTTGTTTTCCATTGGAAAAAGATTGCAAAGGAAAACTATGGCTATGATGCAGTTTAATGGAATCTTTAGCTCAGGAAAGAAAAGATTAAGGCATACTATGTCACTAAATTTGGACCCCATAAGTTAGTGCATCTATTAATAGCTGAATACGTGGGTGACATTGCAGTAGGCAAAGTACTTCCACTGTGTTACCTTATCTGACCTTCACACTGTGGAGGCGGCAAGGCAATTTGGATCATTCCAACTTTGCAGATGAATAAACTGAGACTCATAAAGAGATTAGCTAGTAATAAAGTCAAAATCTCTATCTAAGTCTTTCGGATATATTTAATGTTATATTTCACCCACACTATACTGTATCTAGCTTATCGGTCATCAAAGACTGCATTCTCTGTTCTATTACTCTGAGTGTATAATAAACAAGTGACCATTCTGTTAGGCCTGTGTTGGGGGACAGGAGTGACCCTCTTCCTTTGGAGTAAGCCATTTTTGTCAGATCATTCCTGAATGTGGTTCCTATAAGTTGTAGTAATAGAAAACTATACCTTAAAGGACCATGGAAAGCCAGACCCTCACTATCTCAGTATCAGTCCATCATTTTTTAAGTAGGCAAGCTAAGACTTAGTGAAATTAAGTGATTTTTCCGAGATAACACAGTGCACAGAATGAAGGTTTTAACATATCCAGCATACTGCATATATACTGCACACAAGTTCATCTAATCTGAGCTCCCTCCAATGCAGCAAATTCCTCTAGTGCATTCATGGCAGATACTCCTTCATTTTTACCTTTACCAGCTAAATCCAGCTCTATCTGTTCGTGTGTTAGGTAACCATAATAACCACTGCCATTAGAGTTGAACCTCTCCGTGACTTCCACCCAATTTTGCTCAATGTTCTTGGGAGCCCTCTATTGGCCTTCTGGAGAATAGCAGGCAGTCTCTGTGGGGGGCTGTGCTCATTGCTACTGGGGAGCTTACTGAACAAACACCAACCGTCAGAGCAAACACAGCCCAGCCAGTGCTGCTCATTTCAGCGCCATCTAAAACACAAAGCAGGGTGAAGAAATCTGTGTCTGCCAAGCTGAAATAAGGCAGACTTGGCAGTGAGATAAACTTCCATTTCCCCAGCTTCCAAAAATACCCATCAAAACTAATTTTTCCAAAAAACACACAAAACTCAGCTCTGAATCAGGAGCCTGTCTGGCCTTTCTTAGCGGGAAATCTCCCTCACCCTCCTCCCACCTCCCCACCCGTGCCCCAGCTGGGGCGTACAGTGTGATGACAAGCAGGCTGTGCAGGGGCCGCACGCCTGCTGGACACTAGCTTTACCTCTTCCCTCCCTCCCTCTCTCCATTCTTCTCCCCGCCCCCACTCCTTCCTTCTTCCTGTCTCTCCTTTTCACTCCTTCCGTTTCTCTCTTTATGCTAACAAATTATGTAAGAAGCTAGAAAGATGACTGAATTAGAACCTGCCTCCAGGCGTTTATAATCTGATAGGAAAAACATACCAGGTGTATTTTAAAAGAAAGGGTATTAATTAAGACCCCTAGGAGAGGTCCCAGCTGGACAGACTCTGTGGCTGCAGCCAGCTGCCTCGGGGAACGAGGCGTTTGTTGGAAGGGCAGGAGCACAAACCTCAGGAAGCCCCACACAGCACTTCCGACAGAGCAGCTAGGGCGAGTCTGAACCTGGGGTGTTTTAGGGACTCTCTCTCCCCGAAACCACTAGCCATTGTTCTAACCACCCTGGAGCCTTCTCCCATGCATTGGACCAAATGAAAATAATAAAGTCTTTTTGCAGCAAAAAATATATATTAGGACTTGAGACTTGAGTAATACTGACATTATGAGGTTGCATTGGTGGAGAGGAGGGGAATGGATGCTGGGGTGGGGGCAAAGGGATCATCACTGTAGCGCTCCACCCGGGCACACAACTACATCCCATGTGTCTGCATTGGGGGAGGGGATCACTTAACAATGGACTTTTCACCACTGGACTTTTCTCCAACAAGGGACTTTTTACTCCACATGGTTAAGCCCAAGTCTTCAGGGAAGCATTCATGCTGTGGTTAGGGGCCGCCGTGGTTAAGGGGCGTGAAGGCCAATAGCAACAGGGCAGCCGCTGGGCTGGGCCACATGGGGAGGGGAGGGGGTGAGGAGGGACGGAGCAGGCGGGACTCATTCCGTCAGAGCAGCTTTGCCCGGTGCCCGTCCCGCCGCAGCCTCAACACCGCGGTGATCTGTGCGCACCTGGGCTGTGGAGCACACCTTCCCGTGTCTAGTTCTATCCAATTCCTCTCGGACAAGTGCAGAGTACGTTTCATCTGGGAACTGTGGGCTCAAAGGCCACTGACATTTGGCTGGTGGGAGGCTGAGGGAAAGGGGACATTTTAGAACATTTTCGTAAATGTTCTAACATTATGGGCAGAGAACACAAGCAAAGGGAAAGCCTTGGGCTCCTCACCTCTTATGAGGCTTGGTTCGTGATCTTTCCTCCCCACTGTGGGAAGTCCCCAGGACACAGCCTGACCAAGTGGCAGGGGAAGGGGGCGCATGTCATGATGACTGGAGGAGAAAGGTATTAGGACCTGAAGCAGTGCCCCCGGTGGTTCCCCGGCTCTGTCTCTGCTCCAACAGTGTTTGGACGGAACAGACCCGGGGACGTCCCGCCTTCCAGCCTCCATCCACCCTCCAGCCTCTTTTCCAGTCACCACCTTCGGAACACCTCACCCATCCTCAGCCTCGGAGACCAGCCAGCACCGTTGTTTGACCTTAACTCCTATTGCTGAACAACCACTAGCTCCCAGATTGGTCGGAATCATTCCACGGAGGTGGGGGCCGCCGGCAGCCGCCTGGCCACCCTGCCTCCGGCCTCCTGCACCTACCTCTCTGGGGGCTGCTAGTTCCACCGCGGCGACGTGACCCTGGAGGCGCAGCCACGTCTTCCCCGAGCTGGTGGAGAAGAGGCGGGAGGGCCTGAGCATCTCTTAAAGATGCAAAACCAGCGCGGTGGCCGCACCCTCTTCCAGGACCTGCTGGAGCCTTCCCAAGATGAGTGGGGTGACACTCAGGACGCCATGGGCGTTGCCATGGCCTTGGAGAGGAACCTGAACCAGACCCTCGTGGATCTGCTCGCCCTGGGTTCTGACCGCACAGACCTCACTCGGTGGCTTCCTGGAGGAGGAGGAGGAGGAGGAGGAGGAGGGGAAACTCATCAAGAAGGTGGGTGACACCTGACACCTCGCAGGCTGGCGTCCCCAGGCTGGGCTGAGTGAGTGTCTCTTCAAAGGCTGACCCTCAAACAGACTAGGAGCCTTCGGAGCCCAGAGGCCTTTGGGGGGTCCCTCTGCATCCCCCAGTGCCTGGCTTTCGCCTGAGCCTCTCCTGGAAACCACTAGCCATTGCTTTAACCACCCTGGAGCGCTCTCCCATGCACTGGACAAATGAAAATAATAAAGTCTTTTTGCAGCAAAAATATATATGTTGGGACTTGAGACTTGAGTAGTACTTACATTATGAGGTTGTATTGGTGGAGAGGAGGGGAATGGGATGCTGGGGTGGGGGCAAAGGGATCATCAGCTAGAAGGGTCTTAGTGCCCCACCACCATGCAGAGTTGGTTTCAACTATGAACTGGAATTGCTGGTAGTGAAATTTTGCCCTACTTTGCACCCACTCCCATCCGCCAGGTACACACATACACATAATCTCCTCCAAGAGTTTTCCCTGTGTGTGTGTGTGTGTGTGTGTGTGTGTGTGCACCTTCTTAACTTCTGAAGGTGCTTGAGCAACTGCTACAAGAAAGAAGAGAAGAAGGAAGAAAAGGAAGAAGGAAAGGCGGAAGGGGAGGAGGGGAGGGAGGGAAGGAGAGAGGGAGGGAGGGAAGGAGGAAGGAAAGGGGGATGGGAGGGAGGAAGGAAGAAAAGAAGGAAGGGAGGGAGGGAAGGAGGAAGGAAGGAAGGAAGGAAGGAAGGAAGGAAGGAAGGAAGGAAGGAAGGAAGGAAGGAAGGAAGAAAGAGAGGGAGGAAGGAAGGAAGGGAGGGAGGAGGGAAGAAAAGAAAGAAGGAAAGGAGGGTGAGGAGGAGGGGAGGGAGGAAGGAAGGCAGGAAGGAAGGAAAGAAGGAAGAGAGGAAGGAAGGAAGGAAGGAAGGAAGGAAGGAAGGAAGGAAGGAAGGAAGGAAGGAAGGAAAGGAAGGGGAGGGAGGAAAGGAGGAGGAAGGGAGGAAGGAAGGAAGGAAGGAAGGGAGGGAGGGAGGGAGCAGATAGCTGCTAATGGATGTGGTTATTATACACTTCTACAGCCTGAGGGTGGGCAGAGTGAAGTCCAAGTTCTGCCTGCAGATTTATTCACTGAGGAAAATTTATATTGTAGAGACCTGGCAAATAGCTTTGTGAAGACTGAAGTGCTCATTGATCTACCTAGAGAAGGACAAAACCTCTTATAATTTGTCAGTATAATGAACACAATCAATAAACTGTCACTTATCAAAACCAGAAGCCCTGGAAACATGGACTGGGCTACCTTGAAATATAGTGCACACTGGTGACCAAGAACCACGCCTTCATCCCCACAGTCACTGACCAGCACCCACTCTGTGTCAGCATGCCACTGGGCACCAGAGCCCAGCCTCTGCCCTTATGCAGCTTACCGCCTAGTGGGGATCCAGACATCAATCCATGACTCTCACAAAGAGACGTAAAACTCAACTGTGACAGGCACTTTCGAAAGAAACGTCCACAGCGCTATGATAACACAGAATGAATACTCTGATATATGGGACTCGGTAAAAGAAGTCAAGGAAACCTTGAGGAAGTAACCTCTGAACTGCTGTCTGAGGATGAGAAGGTTTTGTTTGGGCAACAAGGGAAGAAAAGACATGTTAGGCAGAGGGAGTAGCATGCGCAAAGGCACTGTGGACAGAAAAGCATGGTGAGCACAGGGACCCTCGGCGGGTCACAGCATGGGACATGGGCAGCACGCGGGAGCAGAGTGAGCAGTGCTGGGCGAGGCCGGTGGGGAGGGGGGACCTTCATGCAGGGCTGTGTGAGCCATTATAAAGATTGTGTTCACTCTATCCAAAGAGCAAAGGGAGTCATTAAGGGGATTTAAATAAGTACTGGATGAAATGTTATTGAGTATATTACAGATAAGGAATGTTAAAAGGCTTGTAGATGTCTGATGTTGTAGCTAGATGTTATCTGAGTATCTTTTTCTCCAGGGTAAGGGTCCATAGCTGTCGATAGATTCCCAAAGGGGCCCATGATCCTCCAGAGGTCAGAACCATCGTCCTGGTTCTTCCTGGGAGAGTGGGCTGAATGATTTCTCACTAGGGTCCCTTCCATCTCTACGATTCATAAGCCTAAGACCACCCCTGAGTCATCTAAGTAGTTGACAAACTGAAGTTCACTGTCATCAGGGGGAAATTAGAGCTCAAAGTTAGAAAACATGGGTTTGATGTTGCTGGCATCAGAGTAAAGAATACACTCATCCTCCTCCTCTCTCTCGTTCCCCCCCCCCCCCCCGCCGCCATCTCTCACGTGGTGCCCATTCTAAGGAAAGGTCCCTCACAGGCTGTGGGTTTCGGCCTTTTCAAAAGATGGGTGCTGGGGTTCACAGTGCTGTCATCGAAGGCCCAGGAGCATTTTCATAAGCAGCTGAGTCCCAGCTGAGTCCAGGGGATTATGAATACATATCTACTCACTTCCTCTCTCCAGGCCCTCCCCTGTCCTGCTGGCAAAGTGAAAATAAAGCAAGTGGATTGGAGCCAACAAAGGCACAGTTGACACTCAACGGTGCGTCACCGAGGGACCAGCAGCATGGGCAATTGCAGGCACGGTGGCGAATCATTCGTCCCGGGGCTCCTGAGCCCTCAGCACACAAAACCCCAGCTTTCCCCCAGCAGTGATTCCCAAAGGGTACTCTTTGGCACCTTAATTCTAGGAGATGTTAACAGGAGTCCTGAACATATACAAGATTCCATGGTCAAAGAAAGTTGGGATACATTGGATTACAAAAGGTAAAACAGGTATCTTTGCTGCAAGACTTCCCCAACCCTTTCTGGCTTCTTTGTTTTTAAACCCTGGAGAAGGAAATCTAGTTTCTAACTTCCCCACAATTTTTCAAGACTTTCCCAGAAGCCTTTGGTTGAGGAGCATCTCATAGCATCTGGGCTTCAAGGCAGATCTTGGAAAACGTGGTTTTCAAAGTGCTCCGAAAAGGCCTCCGTGCCCTGGGTCATGCCAGGGCTCTCTTCAGCACAATGCATAACCCTATTTTCCATTCAAGGTTCGCATTAAATCCTACCTCATGCAGGAAGCCTTCGCCAGCGGTCCAGTCTACATTTAGTGCTTGTAGGTTGGGCCATACATTTTGGTCCATGATTATAAGAAATTTAATTTAGGACTTGGGAGTGTGATGTCTTCTAAGTCCCATGGTCTGATCCTGCCCATCTCTCTGACCTCACCAGGCATTGTCCTGTCCTAGGCCAGTCACCCTGGACTCCTGTCTGTTTCTTGAGCATGTCAGGTTCATTTCTGCCCCTAGCCCTTTGCACTTTCCTGCTCTTCTGCCCCACCCTGGCTGACTCTTTCTCATCAGCCACTGGAACTCAACAGCACCCCTGTCCACATTGCCTGCTGTTCCACTGCCCTATTTTCTTTTCTTTATAGAACTTATCACTGTGTAAAAGTGCCTTTCATCTACTTATATGCTTATTGATGGTCAGTCTTCCTCTTCATGAGAACAAGAATTTGTCTCTCATACTCATCCTAGAACCTGGTTCACAGTAGATATATTAAATATTTGCTGGATGAATGAATGCTCTCAATGATTTGTTGCTTAGAACTTTGTCCCTTAGGAGGTACTGCAATCTCCTTGAAGGCAGAGACTTGTCATCAGAGCCGTGCAGCAGAGAGGAAGCTGGGTAAGTGAGAAGAAACCCGAGGTCAATCACAGTTCTACCACTGTGTCCCTCGGAGAAGGCTCTCACCTCTCTGCCTCAAGTCCTCCTCCTGTGAGGAGTGCCACTGTTCACCATCGTGTGCCCAATAATCTGAGTGCCCAATAAACACTCACTGAAATCCAACAGGAATGCATCATTGTTTTGTTTAGATGGGTGAGGGGGATATAATCTTTTGGCAAATGAAATGGGCATTGACTTCAAGTATACGTGAATTTCACAGAGATTGATGCTGCTCCCTATTCGGACTCTCAGTCTCCACAGTCTGTTCAGTCCGTCCTGGCAAAGGGTCCCTTTCTCCATCCATGGCCTTCTGAGTGGTCCAGACCCCTCCTCTCCCTGGCACCGAAGGACGTGCAGCGCCGCGAGAAGGCGATGTCGTCCTTCCCTGGAGACCACCAGCAGCCGGCAGCCTCCTTCCTGGCTCTCTGTGAGAAGTACTGCTTCTGCTGGCTGTGGTGGCAGCAGCAGTAATAGTTGTTGCAGACACTGCTGAGTGAGAGTTTACGTGCCAGGAACATGTGAGCACATACAAGCTCTTTACATATATCATGCAATCCTCATAGGAATCCCGAGAGAGCGGTTCTATTACTTTCCCACTTTACACATGAGGACTGAAGCTCAGAACATGGTCTGCCCCGGGACGTCTAAGCAGGTGCGCCCACCCCCGAGCCAGGCTCTTGCTGACCTGCAGGACGGTGAGCGTGTGCGAAGGGCCGGGGTGGGGAGGAGCTCGCCACGCAGCCAGCCCCCGTGCAGAACCCAGGAGGAGCTGGCGGCCCCACCCGCGAAGGCACAGGGAGGAATCTCACCACAGTAGTTTAGGAATCGCCACGAGCTCTGGTTCCGGGGTTACTTCCCTTTTCGGGGGGGGTCTCAGCCTTCCCAGCAGAACACGGCTGGGAAAGCAAGGGCAGGGATCGCAGGTACGCTGACCAGGTCCTCTGGATTCCTGTGTCTGTCCCCCGGAGCTGAAACTTTGCCAGCAGCCCAAGGAGCTGAGCAAATGCTCCAGGAGCCCTGAGGTGCTGGACAACCAACAGGGGATTTTAATTAAAGCAACTTGCTGATCAGGTACGTACTTAATGTTCTAATTACCGGGTGATGACAGCACCGTGAAGTGCAGGCGAGCAGGAAGTACTGACCAAGCAATTTTAAAAGGTTCGTCTAATGCTCTCCATTTTTCACTGAAGCCTAAATTGAGTTTGTGCTCTCAGAGAATAATGAAAAAGACTGAAAGGTGAACATGACAATCCAGTTCCAAGCACCCCAGACTAAAAAGAAGAGTGAATTTTCCTCCGAAGCCAAAAAATGACATTCATTTATTCATCAAACTTTACAGAATAGTTGTTCTGTGCCAGGCACGGTGCTCAGTGGTGGAATATGGGGTGGGGGCAAAGTGAGGAGGAGGGAGAAGAAGGAGAAGGAGGAAGAGGAGGACAGCTGGGAGAAAGAGAAGGGGGAGAGGGGGAGGAGGGAGAAGAGCCAGAGCGTGGGGATAGGAAACTCCTGCCTTTGATGAGTTCACTGTTTGTCGAGGGAGGCAGACTTCTGGCTCCGAAAGTACAGACTCAGCTCAGGAGCCAACTGGACTGAAGTCCCTCCGTAAGCGGCAGGGATTTCCCAGTCTCCAGGAAAAGTGTCCTCTTCGCGGCTGCTGAGGCTGGGTGTGCGGCTGCCAGCGTCCCTGGGGGCTCCCGGGGAGCCAGGCCACAGTGTGCCTTAGTGCCCCGGGAGGTGGTAGGACTTTTCTTCCCAGTCAACTTAGCAGCACGCTGGGACTTCAATGTGAATGTCAGGGGAAAGGTTAAACATCACACAGAGTCAAAACGAGGCTTGAAAATCCAATAAAGTGCCTGTGAAGTGCGGCATGCGTGCTCGTGTTTGCCGCGTGGTCAGGAAAGCTCTCCACAAGCCGCTTTGAGGACCACGGAGCTAGTCCGAAAGGGAGGCAGGAGAGGAGCATCTCCTGCCGATGACGGGCTCTCAAACCACATCGTCTTCAAGGTGATCATCGAATCGCTGGTGGCGAAAGGGGGATGAGTGGGGAATTCTAACGTGTTTCTTCCTAGCCGGCAAGGTTTCTGCATGGTTTTAACACCTACCCTCTAAAACCTTAAAAGATGTTCATGGATTTTTGTTGTTGTTAAGAGGATTCCCAAGAGGGGGAGTCCCGGTTAAGCTCTCCGGTCTGCGGGAAGAGAGGCTCAGGCAGGTCTGGGCCCTGGGCTCCCTGAGGCTGGGATCCTGCTGGGTGCCAGGAGAAGGATGGGGGCACCCTTGCTCTAAGGGCCCAGGTGAAAGCCCCAAGGAAGGCCAGGTCCTGGGGGCGGTGGACAGTAGGTAACTTAGAAGACTGGGTGGGGAGGGAAGCTGAGGTCACAGGAAATGCAGAAGTCAGGGCCACAGAGATTTGGCAGCCACTCGGCCAACCAGCAGCCCAGCCGCAGAGATCCTGGAGCAGGAAACAGTGACTTGGGCAGCACTTGGTGGATGGACCCGCCACAGTGTCCTCCCAGAGTGTGTATTCTGAGTGCAGCCGGGATGTGCCTCTCCCACCCTCTCTGGTAACCTCCTGGGGCCTCTAGCTTTCTCATCCCCACGCTGACCCAGGAGGGTGCTCAGGCTGGTCCCCAATCTCACAGGGCCTGCCTGCTCCCCTCCACCAGAGCACGCATCACCCCTTCTTCCAGGTCCCAGCAAATCCCACCTCCCTGAAAAGCTGGGGCTCCCAGGGCCACGCTTGGGGATAGCTCCCGCGTGCCCTTCCTCCCCGGCCCTCACGGCCGGCTGTGCTCACGCACACCAGCAGTCGTGGTTAGGAGCACAGCTGTGGGCCTGGCGGCTGGCTCTGGATGTTACTACGAGTGTGGGCGTGGGCCTGGCCCGCCGCCTGTGCCTGGGCTCTGCACACGGGGGCAAGACGAGGGCAGCCCACAGAGCCAGTAAGAACTGCGGGAAGCCGGGGTGGGAAGCACCTAAGGTGCCTGGCACAGGGAGAGGTGCCTGACAAGCATTTCGCCGAGATCCTGAAGGGAAGGGTTTCGCACCTTGCTGTGCTCTCAGGGCCCATCTGGCACAGCCTAGATTCACAGCAACTATGTGCTTTGTTTTATTAGAAACTCATCCATTCAAGAAACATTTACAAAGCGCTTACACCAAGCTGTTTATAAAAATGAACAAGAGATATTTCCCACCCTCCACAGGCTCTCAAGAGGAACCCACCCGGCCCAGCTGAGTGGGTGTTTGGCTGGCGGGTGCTGGGCAGGCGCAGCGATTGCCCTTAGCCTGGGCTCCTCCCCTGAGGACAAGGAGGAGGAGGAGGAGGAGGAGGAGGAGGAGGAGGAGGAGAGGAAGAGGAGGAGGAGGAAGAGAAGAAGAGGAAGAGAAGAAGAGGAGAAGGAGGAAGAGGAGGAGGAGAAGGAGGAGGAGGAGGAGGAGGAGGAAGAGAAGAAGAGGAAGAGAAGAAGAGGAGAAGGAGGAAGAGGAGGAGGAGGAGGAGGAAGAGGAAGAGGAGGAGGAGGAGGAGGAGGAGGTGGATGACGGGGAAGGCAGTTTGGTTTTCTTGAACTCGCTGTTCGCTTTTATTTAAAATTCATTTCTATTTATTTCCTTTGCCAACCGCACTACAACAGAGCATTCAGAGTTTTAGAGGAGATGAATTTAGTGACAATAAGGGGAATGTGAGCAGACTGAAGAGGAAGAGCCAGATCAAAGGTTAAGTGCGACAAAGGAATAGCCCCGAACTAGACACTACCTAAACGCCCATCCGCAGGGGAGCGAGTGCACCGCCCTGTATTCACACGGTGGAAAACGCTGCAGCAGTGAGAAGGAACGTCTGCGACCACAGGTGATCATGCAGATGGGCCTCACAGGCGTGAGGTTGGGAAGCCAGAGACACAGGACCCATAACCCACAAAAAGCAGCCAGTTAGCAGTCAGCACAGTGATTCCCTAGAAGATGGGCACCTGGAAGGGGAATGGTGGGGGAAGGGGGCTTTGGGGTTCAGGTGTATTCATTTGGGAAAGTTCTTTATGCTGTTAACTTAAGATCTGTGATTAGCATATTTCAATAAAGAGATTTAAAAACAAGTGCAAAGCAATCAACTGTGAAGGATGCCCTAGAGCCTGGGAAAGAGGTGAAGAAATTCTCAGCAGCAACTGCAGAAAATGGCCCCCATTACCCTGCTTGAGGCCTCCCAGAGTGCCCTTGCCAATGACCCCAAGGATGACTGCATTTGGGGTCAGAATAGTCTGGGGGCCTGTATGGCCAGATTGAGGGGCTTCCTCCTCCTAGGCCTAGTTGCTCAATCTGATTTCAGACACTCCTCCAAGTATTTTCCAGTACTTCCCACTGTGATCTGTGAACTCCTGTCCAGCCTTTCCCTCGGATACAGAGAAACTCCTTGCAAATCTCTGCCTCCACTTTCCTCCAAGGGCCTCCTCCTCTGCCAAGCCAAGCCTGTGTCTCACCTCCCTTTTTTCAAAGGATGGACGTCTTGTCTTCCATCCTTTGAAAGCGGCAGCAGCCATATCTTTTCTGCATCTTCACTGTGCCTAGCAGAGTGCCAAACACAATTCATGTTGAATATATTCATAGGTTTGCCCAAGAGTTATACCATGGCTTTCCTGAGTTACAGTGTAAGCTCTAATTAAGACGATTAACTGCCTTTATTGGATTGTAAGGACATGTTTTAAAATTACAACAGAGAAAAAGTACTTCTCTGCTCAAAACCTGTTAATGGCGTCCCATTGACCTGAGCATAAACTGCAAAATCTTTCCCAAAGCTTACAAGGCCCCTTCCACTGGGCTGCTTCCTTCCATTCCGTCCACACTTGCTCCTTCTTTGCTCCTACCACACTGGACATATTTCAATTTCTCCAAAGGACTAAGTTCCTCTAGTGCCAGGACCTTCCTCGGGAACGGTGTTATTGACCCTCCACTGCCCTCCTTGTCTGAGTAAATCCTAGTTATTTCTCCAATTTCAGTGCAGTCATTTTCTCAGGAAGGCCTTCCTGAACGCCGAGCCAGTGCTTCTCAGTCTTGGACAGGAGTCAGAATCTCCTGGAGGGCTTGTTAAAACATAAGCCCTCTGATTCAGTAGGTGTGGGGTGAAACTTGGAAATGTATATGTTTAACCAGTTCCCAGGTGATGGGGACACTTTGAGACCCACTGGTCAGACCAAGCGGTCCTCCTCATTCAAGTCTCCTAGGACACCTCTTCTTAGCCCCTTGATGGCCACACTTGTCATTGTTTGTTTGGTGTGTATCCTCCTCACCAGGCTGTAACTTCCACAGGGCGGGGGTGTGGCTGATACAGTATCTCCTGCTTTTTAAAAGTTTGATTTCTGGCACTTTCATGTTACCAAACAACCTTCAACACGTTGTCCCACTTGATCCTTAGAACAGCTCTGGGAATAGGGAGGAATGGACGGAGATGGGCCCTGTTCTTCCGATGGACCAGCGGAGATTCGGGATGCTCAGGGGACTTGCAGAAAAGGTCAGAGAAGTCATGAGCAGTAGAGAGACAGCTAGAACCTGATTTTCTTATGTTTCAGCCCAAGAGAACTTTTTCATACTATCATTCTGTGCTGGCTCTATCTGCCTGTGGGGACAGATACAGAACAGAACAACACTGTCATTGATTTTTCTCTTCCGCTCCCCTAGGTGCCTCCACAGGAATGAGAAATCCAGGCCATTACGTAGCATTTGCCCCGTGACCTGTGACACAAAGTTTGATTCCTTGGAGGAAGGTCTGCTAAGGTAGCTAAGGCAGCAATGGACCAATAATTCATACCATGTCTTCCTTTCCGCAGACCTCACAGCCTTCCAGCCAGGTGGCAATCCGACAGGCAGATGACACATGGCAGTGCAGAGGCTATGAATCTTCTCCTTTGCAGTGAGATCTAGGTGGCTCTCCCTAACCCTTCAGACTCAAAAACAGGGCAGTAGCCTCATCCACCATCACCCAGGTTCACCAAGACGGGCCGCCCCAGGTGGGCCCAAGAGTGCGACAGCTGATGCTAGTGCATTCTGAAAGTCAAGAAGGTCTCACCCCTGGGACAGCTCTCTCCGATCCCAGCTGCAGGAGTAGGGGGTGGAGGAGCAGCCTGCCCAGAAGGGAATTCCAACAGTTCTGAAGTCTTCCTCCGCAAATGCTCCCCCAGCCAAACTCACTCAGTTACAGCTCATGCGTGATGGGACACCAGCTAACGGGTGTGGTGGACAGCTGTGCCCAAAGAACTAGAGAAAACGTATCTCCTAGAAGTTGCTGTTATTAAATAGCAACATAATGACTTCCAACCTGCTGCCTCCAATCCCAACTTCTCCGCAGCCTATTTTATCTCTCCATCTGGATACTTCATGGACACCTCAAACGCGACGCATCCAGAACGGAACTCTTTGTTTCTCCCCACAAATCAGTCTTCCCATCTTAGTGAATGACACCTTGATTCTTCCTATCACTTATGCCAAAAGTTCAGGCTTTGTCCTTAATTCTTTACCTTCTCTCATCTGGATAACTGATCTATCTGCAAGTACTGTTTGTTCTGACTCCAAACAACATCTCGGAGCTACCCCTCTTCTCTCCCCACTTGCTCAGCATTCCAGCTGCCAACATCTCTCACTTCATCTCACTAGTCCAGCAGCCTCTGCCTCCAGGCTTCCAGCTCTGCCCTCCTCCCATCTAGTCTCCAGGCGGCCATCTGAGCAGGCTTCTTAACATGTGGATCAGATCATGCTGTCCTTCCACTTAAACCTCTTCAAAGCTTCCCACCATGCTCAGAATAACATCTAAATGCATGTCGATGGCCAGGGAGGTCTACCAGGATGAGGCCCTGCCTGGCTCTCCAGCCTCTCTGGTACCTCTCCTTCCTCCTTCAGTTCTCTCCTCACTTAGGGCTCATTTTTCAGACTTGCTAAGCCCCTCCCACCTCCCAGACTTTGCATTTACTGTTCCATTAACCAGAATATTCTCCTCTTATCCTAAAACCCCGTACATCCCACGCATGACCAGTCTTTCCCATCCTTTATCGATCAGTTTAATTGTCACCTCCTCAAAGGGGCCTTCACTCTCTGCACTATCTATATTAACACTCCTGGGTTCTCTTGTATGTATTTATTCTTTATGGGCTAGTGTCATTTACTTAATCAATCATGCACTATTGGACCAATAGGTTGGTCTCTATTTTAGATTAACAATACTGGCATTAAACATCCTTGCAATCAAATCTTTACTCATCCCATGATTATTTTCTAAGAATAAAGCTCTAATATTTGAACTTTTCCATTTTAGTCAACATACACTTAAACAGCACTTCCTCTGTACCAGTCAGTATTTTAAATGCTTTGCTAATATCAATTCACTGGTGTGTGTACACACTGTTCACACTGTTTTGTAGTTATATACACTAACTTGTGTATTTATCTGAACAGTGCTAAGAACACTTAACCTGAGATCTACCCACTTAACAGATTTTTTTTTAATCCTCACCAGAAGACATTTTTTCCATCGATTTTCAGAGAGAGTAGAAAGGAGGGAGGGAGGGAGGGGGGAGAGAGAGAGAAACATTGAAGTGAGAGAGACACATCAGTTGGTTGCCTCCCACATGTGCTCTGGACCCAGAATCAGACCCGAGACCTGTTAGCACAGGCTGATGCTTTAACCACTGAGCCACACTGACCAGGGCACTTAACAAATATTTAGGTCACAATGTTAAACAACAGATCTCTAGAATGCATTTATCTTGCAAAATGGGAAGTTTATACCCATTGAACAGAAACTTGCCATTTCCCTCTTACAGCCCCTGATATCTTATTCTCTGTCATATTTGTATTCTTTTCCACGTCCTTTATCATATTTTGTAATTATATATTTTACCTGTGACATTTTTGTCTGTCTTTTCCATTAGACTGTAAGCTCCTGGAGGGTAGGAACAACCTGCCTTATTCTCTAGCATGAACAGTGGCACCCACTGTAACCCTGGTGCCTGGCACGAGCCTGGCACACAAAGGGCTCAGGAAATGTTTACTGAGTGAACCAGTGAAGGGGCAGGCACTGTGGCCCTTCACGTACACAATCTCAGCTCATCTTCACAGCTGCCCTCAGTGACATTGGTATGTCCTTTCTGTACCTGAAGACACCAAAGCCTATCGAGACTCACACCTGAGTCCGTCTGAACCTTGCCCTCACGCCGCATGTGCTGCTGCCCAGAAGCACAGGCGACCCATCCGTGCAGTGCCTTGCCCACGTCTCAGGAATAACACTAGGACAGTCATCCCCTTCTTCTTTCTACCGAGAGATCGCTGCCTCACATTCCTGGGAAAATGGAAATGTAAAGACGAAAACCTTGATTAACAGATCCATACGTAACCCTTCATTAACTGGTCAATATTCAAAGACTACACCTTAGACTTTAGAAAAAATTAACAGAACAGCTTCTAAAAAATTAAGTAGTAGAAATCTGCGTAGTGTCCACGTCGCCGTGACTCCCTTAAGTAGGCGGCTACAGGGTGGGAGTCCTGGTTCCTGCTTTGGAAGCACCAATTCAGAGGGAACTGGACAGACGGAGGCCATGCCCACTGTGTCTCGGTCCGGCCGTGGCTTTGTGGTTCCTAAGATAAACTAGCCTCTGTTTTGTCTTCTCAATTCCTTCATTATTTAGTTGTTTATTTCCCTGTAATTTGCTATGTGTAAAAATCATCAAATTTTAAAGCCAAAAAGTGCCCTAAAGATCATGTTTTGTTTCTTTAATGGGTGACCCCAGGAACTGAGATGACATTGATCTGAAATTCATAGTAATTACATAAACATCGTGGGAGCGGCACTGGGCTCCTTCCAGTGCGGACACGCACGGTCCCTGTAACGATGTGCTGTGTCATCTGGGAGTCGTGAGGAGGCTGCCTGACCCCTGTGCGAGCGAGGTTCTCTGGAGGAGGGCGGGGATGGGCCAGAGCTGGGGGGTAGGACTCCGTCCTCAACTGTCAGGAAAATCTGAAGTGGAATTGGGATCCACCATTTTCCAGCTACGTGGCCTTGGGCAAGTGACTTAACCCAGCCTCAGCTCTTTCGTCTGTGAAGTGGAAAATAAAAATAGCAACTTTATTATACATATAGGGTTCCTGTGAGGAGTGAAAATGAAGATTGCATATGAAGGGCTCGGCGCGTATCTAGCATGTAGTAAGTGCTCAACAAATTACTACAGCTACTACTAGTGATGGAAGCCATCCGAGGGAGAGCACCTGCTGTGCACCAGGTATTCCACATCCGTGACCTCACTTCTCGCCTCAGCCTTTTGTTTAAAGAGTCAATTATATAAAAAAATATATTTTTATTGATTTTATTTTTTAAGAGAGAGAGGAAAGGAGAGGGAGCGAGAACGAGAAACAGCGATGTGAGAGAGAACATTGATGAGCTGCCCAGGCATGTGCCCTGACCGGGAATTGAACCAGCGACCTTTGGGTACATGGGATGACTCTCCAACCAACTGAGCCACCGGCCAGGGCTCCTCAACCTTCTGAGATAAGTTTTAATGTAAGGAAACAGCATGCAGGTGAGTTAGTCACCTGCTCGAGGTCACCCAGTTTAGGTGCAGGCATAAATATTTGAACCCAGATCTATGTAACTCCACCATCAGACTGCTTGCACCAAATCACACCTCCATGGAGACACTCACGTGTAGGCGGGTAAAAAGGAGGACTGGTGCTGTCATCTGTCTGCCACTGATGGGCACAAAATGACCGGAAAAGGAGCATGTGTGACACGGGAGACAGGGACTCAGGAGAAGAGAAGTATCACAGGGGGAGGGGCCCGCGTCTCTCCTGAGGGCCAAGAGCTCGGACGCACCATAAGAAAGACTGTCTAACAAGTGAAGTTCTTGAATTAGGTACAGCACTGAATTAGAAATTCGATGACCTCAGCTTTTCTGCCTCTAGGATGCTGTCATAAGTTAGACCACAGTTCGTAGTTTTACTTTTTAGCCAAATCATCTTCATTTTGCTTGGGTAAGTGTGAGGGCTGGGCGGCGGCTGTGGGGATGAAATTTGGCGAATACAGCACCCTGACCTAGAGGTAGGAAACGTCTGCATCTCTGGAGAATTAGAACTGAGCTCAAATGTACTTACCTTAAAAATTATCCAGAGGATGGAGTGTGCAGGACACTTTCGGATTTTGTGGGGTGACACTAAGTTTTTCTAAAGATTATATTGGCAAACTGATGGGACGAAGCCAAAAGCTCCTGTGAGACCCTGTGAATAAGTGTAGAAAGGCAGCAAAGGGTTTTCTCCCACTTAAAGGAGTCACAGCTCTGAGTTCTCCGTTAAGACTCATGGAATTCCCAGACTGGACTCCAAGGATTTCCATTTAAGGTGTTTCTGTAGCCAAACATACTGGAAAGGGAAGAGAAAAAGAGGAAGAGGGAAAATAAAAACCACACAGAAGCTCCCACTCTGACTGCGCCAAATCATGGAGCCGATTGGGCCGAGTGGTTCTGATCTCATGACTTTCAGAAAGCAAAGGCACAGGCGAGGAGCCAGGGGAGAGCAGCTTAGACAGGCAAAGGCACCCTGAGGTTGTGTTGAGATTACTGGTATTCTTCGGTTCACAGCGAGAGCACCAAGGCAGGTGTGAACGATGTCTACAAAGTCATGAACGTAAGAACAAAGACAGCTGGAGAAGCTGAAGCCAGAGGGACATTTGGGAAGCAAGCAGAAGCATTCTCTCATGAGGTGAACAGAAATCCGTGTGATCTATTACCCTCGAGAGGCAGAACTGGCTGCAGGAATACATGGTTCAATTCAACAAATACCACTGAGTGTTAGCACTAGGGGCGCCAACTTGTTTTTAATTAAACTTTTTATCTTGAGGTAAGTATAGATCCACACAGAATAGTACAATATAATACAGAGAGATCCCGTGGTGTGTCTTCTACCCGGTTTCCCCTAATGGTAACACCTTGTATAATTATAGCACAATAGCACAACCAGGATACTGACAAGGATACAATCCAACCATCTTAGTCAGATTTCCCCAGTTTCACTTGTACTTATGTGTGAGTGTCTGTGTGTTTAGTTCCGTGTGATTGTATCAGGTGTTAGTTCCTGTACCCACCACCACAGTCAAGATACAGAACATTTGCACCACACGTATTTCTCCTGCTGCCCTTTTAGAAGCACACCCACCTCCCTCCCACCCTCATCCCCAATACCCAGTCACCACTCATCTGCTCTCCAGCTCTATTATTTTGTCACTTCAATAATGTTATGTAGGTGGAATCACAGGAATGCTAACATTTTATGGATCACAGCAAATAATTAAGGATGAGGAGCATTCCTTGAGATAATAATTGAGACCCAAAAGTTGAACTGCCCCTTCCACAGAGTATCTCTTATGCGCTAACAGTGGGCTACATGGACAACGGATCTGATGCAGATGAACTGACATTATCAGGAAATGGCCACTTTGTCTAGTTAACAGCTTGCGTGGCTGGGGCAGGATGTGAAGGAGGGAATGGGGCTAGGAATTGGATTTGTCCCACTAGAGGGGACATGCACTGGGAACAGGACCCTCCTGCAGATGATGACAGGAGTGACAAGAAGGATTACGTGTGGGAAAAGTCAGGTGCAGACTGCAGTTGGTCCAGCTGGGGATGGCAGCCAGGCTGGGCCTGAACGAAAGGCCTTAGAGCTGGCCTCTGCTCTTCCTTGAAGCCCAGACCTATGCACAGGTGGTGTGTGTAAAGAAGGCTCCCAGTGGCCAACATGGTCGAGGACAGACCATTTTCAAGAACTTTAAAAATACTTTGACTTCACCCCTACGTGTAAAATAATTAACAGATGGCTCCAAATAAATGCAGGACTCAGGGACAGGCAGAAAGAAGACTGGTGAGAAGGCAAAACCACAGATGGAAGGAGAAAACCTGAACTAAAAGAATGGCAGAGAAGCTGGAGAAAAGGGAGTGATCACTTGTGAAAAAATAAATAGAAGACTCAGGAGTGATTGGAAGTGGAGCGGAAGGAGAGGAAAAAGCCACGCGTATATCCCAGAGTGAGGCCTGAGTGGCCAAGAAGACGGAGGTGAGCAGATTCCCAGGCGGAGTGAACAAGACACAAAGAATCGGAAAGGGTGGGGTAGGAGAAGATGCTTTGCTCGTGTTGAGGCTGAGTTACTGGGAGGACGTCTTCAGGCGAAACGATCATAGAAAAGTTGCAAGATATGGTATGAAGCTTGGAAGAGGTAAAAGTTAGAGAGTCTGATTTGGCAATCATGTTCCCAAACATGAAATCATAGTAGAGGGAAAGAGTGTTAAGAGAGCTTTAGGGTTCCCAAAGGATGGGAGAAAGAAGAGAAGTCAGCAAAGAATACAGAATATAGGAAGGAGAGGAGGGTTGAGACCATCAGAACAGCGGGGACCCACGACAGAGAAGAGAATTTCAAGGAGAGGCTGGAATAAGTCCTTGACATCTTCCCCGTGGAAACTGTGGTTTCCAGCTCATCCCAGAGGAAGAAATTCTTAATGATGGAACTTCCGGTACAGTGATAATTCCTTTTTAACAAAGAGGAAATTAGTAGCTCTCAAACCCCACCATATGGCAACTGCCTGCTCTCTGTCCTGTCAGGAACTACCTCCCTTACTCAACCACGAAGATGGGTAATTCCCAGAGCTTCTAGCAGCTGGCTAGGGAGCAGTCAAGGCAGGAGAGAGAAAGAAACAGAACAGAAATCAGGAAAACAAGGATAAGATAACAATAGTAAATATTAAGATTTCTTGGTAATAACAGAAGCTACACTTCCATTTTAACACCTGTTAGGTACTATACTGTTGGCAGCTGTGAAAAGGTACTGCTCAGATTTCCTACTGTGGGAGCACATTTGACTGACAGCCCCAGCAGCCATCCCTCTGGCTCCATGGAGTCCACAGTAAGGCCACGCCTTTCCCTGGTAAGTTCCACCCAATGACTGAGCAAAGCAGTGCCACCACTACCAGCCCATTCCTGTTCAGTCGTGAGACTCTTCCAACATGCAGCTCAGGCTCCAGCACTCCCCTCTGGCCAAATCTTTCTTGGGACACCTTCCTTTCCTGCCTTCTTCATAGATGTCAGACCTGTGCCGGGGTCTGAAGACCCTCTCACCTTTTCTGGCTCCCTCCCCTTTATCCTTCAACACGTTTCTCCCGATAAATCTGTTGCACACTTCATCTTATCTTGGCAACTGCTTCTCAGAAGGCTTGACTGAATACAATGCTTTATCCCATTTCATAATTATGCTAACCCAAGATATATGTACTATTGTCCCCATTTTCCAGATGAGGCAAAGAATGGTTAAGTGCTTACCCAAGATCACTGCAGTCGCACTGGGTATGTTCCATGTCTCGAACACACCCAGTTCTTCCTGCCTTGGGCCTCTGCCCACACTGTTTCGTCTACCTGGAATGCTCTTCTCTTGCAGGGCTGGCTCCTTCTCTTCTCCTTGGCCTCCCTAAGTAGATCCTTCCTATTTTTCTCTGTCTCTGCCCCTAGTTTATTTCCTTTACAGAACTCACTTCAGTGTAAGAGTATTTCCTTTACTGCTTAGCGTTTTGTCTGTTTCTGCTGCTACAGTGCAAGTCCTTTGACACCAAGAATCATGTCTTTCTCTTTCTATTGTATTGAGAAATCCTAGTACAGCCCGACTGGTGTGGCTCAGTGGTTGAGCGTCGACCCATGCACCAAGAGGTTATCAGTTCAATTCCCGGTCAGGACACATGCCCAGGTTGTGGGCCAAATCCCCAATAGAGGACATGCAGGAGGCAGCCAATCGATGTTTTCTCTCATAGATGTTTCCCTCTCTCTCCCTCTCCCTTCCTCTCACTCTAAAATCAATAAAGAAAAAAAATTTAAAAAAAAAGAAATTCTAGTACAGTGCCTGGCACATAACCAATACATATTTGTTGAATAAATGAATGAATGGATGAATAATGAAAGTATTTGCATGGCATTTTCCCACAAATATTATCTCATTTAAAGGCAGGAGAACATAAAGGAAAGAAAAGACAAAAGTTGAAGCCATTGGATGGGAAAAAATATTACTCCTCACATCCTCAAAGTGGCCTCAGGTGCCAGGGTGTCTAATAATGGAAGAGTCTGCAGCCTTGAGGACATGTCCCATCTTTGGAGAAATGGCAGTGTTTTTATGACAAGAGATGTGTATAAAGCTAGCAGTTCAAACGCAAGTCACATCATGATGACAAACACCTCCCATTCTCAACCCTGAAGAGCACTGGAGATCAAGCAGGGCTGATACCCATCAAGGGCGTCAGAGCTGTCAGCCAAGTCCTCTCAGACACACTCTGGACTAACGCTACTGCGTTCAGTGGGTTTGCTCTGTCCGCCCACGAAGAGCTCTGCTGCTGACAATGAACAGAATAGAGCTGGTGGCTGCAGTGATTCTGTTCAATAATTTCACTCCCAACATCGCTGTGACCTCCTCTCCCCACTAAGGTGACTTGCTCAGGGCACAAGTAATCCATGGGACTGCAATTTAACCCCATACTCTTACTGAACAAGATAGTGGGGTTAGTGTTAGGGTCGGGGGCTGCCAGGAGCAGGAGGAGGAAACACACCCTCCTCCTGAGAGGGAGCGTGGAGATGCGTTCTGGCAGATCTAGGGCAACAGTTCATGAGGCTGTTTTAAGAGGGAACCCGGCTGCTCCCCTGACCCAAGTTTCATCTTCACTGAGCTCAAACTTCTAGATCAGCAACTCAGTCATCCTGGAAGCCACTGGGTTCAGCACCAAATCCAAGTCTACTGCAGCCTACACCAGGTAACACCAGCATCATTTGACTTCTGCTAGAAAATTCCCCTCATTTCTCATTTTCATAAACAACTTAATGTGTCTATCATTGTGTGACACTAATCATCAGCATCGTTGTCATCATCATGGTCATCATCATCATCATCCAACTACCCTTTGCGTTTTAAATAAATCCTTGCAGCTTATAAAGGACTCATGGTCCCACTTAATTTTCACAACAATTCCCCTTTGCACAAAGGAAATGTATTATTTGGGACTTTCTGTTATGATGGCTAGAGAGCCAATTCACACCAGCTCCAGCCAGGAAGGGAAGATTTTGCTAGTACTTGGGCTGTCTCACAGAGTCCAAGAACAGGTCAATAGCTAGATATCTATAGCACACTGGTACCTGGGCCCGAAGAGTCCCTGGGGCCCCTCTCACCTTCTTTTGTCTCCGTCATTCTGCCAATCTGCTCTACTTGTTTCTCATGCACGGATTGACTCCCTCTGCTCAGCTGCTCCTGGGTTTGATGTGCAACCACCACACACCCAGAGACTACAGATTCATATTCTCTCTCCCTCTCTCTCCCTCTCTCCCTCTCTCTCTCTCCCCCTCTCTCCCTCTCTCCCTCTCTCCCTCTCTCTCCCTCTCTCCCTCTCTCCCTCTCTCTCCCTCTCTCTCCCTCTCTCCCTCTCTCCCTCTCTCTCCCTCTCTCCCTCTCTCCCTCTCTCTCCCTCTCTCCCTCTCTCCCTCTCTCTCCCTCTCTCCCTCTCTCCCTCTCTCCCTCCCCCCACCCCTCCTGACACAACTCACTTTCTATATTCCAGGATAAGGAACTGATGGCTCATCTCTGCTCAGACATCCCTAGATCACACGACCACTGCATGGGGCGTGGGAACTACGATGGACAAAAAGCTAGGCTGACAAAAAAGTCTGTCCAAAAAAAGAAAAAGAAAAAAAAGTTGAAAAGGTAAATTTATTTAAATAGATAATATATATGAAATCCCCTAATATTATGCCTGGCACCTACTTGGCACCCCAAAATAGAAACCGAAGTCATTGTGGTTATTGATATTGTTTCTATTGCCCAAAGTCATATTGCCAGGAGGAGAGGACTCAACGCTTAAAACCAGGTCTCTGGATGCCCGAGATCTCTCTCCTGGAGCCCAAGGGTCTCTGGGAGCAGGGGCCAGTCACTCAGACCTGGATCCTTGGCATCTGGCCTGGTGCCTGGGGAGTGGGTTCTTTCCTGTTTTTAAACTAAACTAACAGCTGTTTCCACTGTTTCTAGAACCACAGCAGCATCAGCGTTTTTCTCTACAAGGCAGAGGAAGGCAAGGGCATGGGGGACAGCAAGAGGGGCTGCAGCATCCCACGCCCCAGGAAGTGGCCCCCTGGCTCCTCGGGAGACGGGGTCTTCCTCAGCCACCTCATCTCTCATCTACCGCTGAGCTCCAGGAACTGAACTCACTCCCACTGACTGTCTGGGCACTGGACAGAAAGGAAGGGCAGTGAAAAGCGTCGGTGCTTACAAAGCAAGCTCGACAGCACAGTGCCCCGGGGCCTCGGGCGGCGACAGCGGGCAGCGTCTGGGCCTTTCAGAGGAAGGCACTAGCTCCACGCGTGGCAAGCACAAGGCTTTCGAAGCCCACTAGGACTTGGCGGGTTTAGCAGACCCTGTCTAAAGACCCAACCTACATGGGAGCGGAAGAATTTTTAATTTCTATGGTAATAAGGAGATTAAACTCCAGTTCTATTTACAGGTTAAACTTATGAGCTACATCCCTAGGCCCCAGGCTAATCACTATGATATGCAGATTTACCAGGGACTAGTGACAACTGAAGAGAGCCTATAGAAGGAGGAATTAGAGTTAGCAGATGAAAACAACTCCAGGACTGAAGGGGTTGAGAGAGGACTGCAGGCAAAGGTCCTCAAAGGCCTATAGAAAATGTGCCACATGGAGTACAAGTCACCCGTTGGAAACTCCAAAGCTCCTGCCACAACCATGCGGACAAGAAACATGCAGCAGGCACCCCGGTGGGGCTCCTCAGGGCTCTCTCTCCTGCTCTCCTGATCCATGGCTCACAGACAGCGATGTGCACTGCAAACCCAGGGGCCTGTCCAAACTGCACTCCTAGGCCTTTCTGCCACTTACAAACAAGCCACTTTCTACCTTTTGGATGAAATATATACACTGGCTCAATATCTGAAGGGCAAAATTCATTATCTGACTGGCGCTGGATGACAGCTTTCAGGGCAGTAGAAGGATTAATATATTTACATAAAGAAAACCTCCAGCCGTCTCCGCGTTCTGCAGGACACTCCAATCCATGACAGAAGAACAGCAGGTCGAAGAGGAACTTTCTAGAAAATAATTCCCAATTTACAGTGGCCCAGAGGTCAAATAAGCATGTCGAAGAAGGCAAAGTTAAGATACTGTCTGGTGTCCTCATATCCATTCAAGAAAATTTAGTCCTTAATAAAAACGAGAGAGAGAGCGAGATTGTCAAAATATTCCTCAGAGCAAAAGCAGCAGAAGTAGAAGTACCAAAACCAAAACAGTCATTGGCTCAGTATGTAACTTCGGTACTGAAAGCAGTCAAAGTGGTATTTCTGGAAGGTAATTTGATCAAATTACAAGGTTCACTTTTCCTAAAGAGATATTCAACCATTCTGTTGCCATATTCATGCTATTCAACTGATTTCATGAATTGCAACGACGCTGTTTTGTCTCTGACAACTTGAGGGTTTATAACTCGGGATGTTTTGTACTTCCCTTTTGGGGAAACTGAAACAAAGACACTGAGAAGTGGCCCGGAGTCACAAAGACAGTCACCACACCAGAAGGAAATTGAGGCCTATAACTGGAAAGGCACGGACTCCAAGTCAAGGCATCTTAGCTCCAGCTGCTGTTCTTTACAATGCTGGGCAAGCTCTTTCACTACACCGCTTGTCAATGTCCTCATCTGCAAAGGGGACCTCCACACTTGGCCTTCCTGCCGCCCAGGATTGTCAGGGGACCAAGTGTCCATGCCCAGCTTGGGGGAGGGGCATGGTGAAAGAAGATGGCACAGCCACAGCTGGGGATGATGGAGGAATGCACAGCAGCCCAAACAGCAGTGCCCTGACTTCCCGTTGGAGAGTGAGGGCAGAAACGATCAGGCCCTGGCAGAATCAGTGGGGAGCAAGGGTGGCTCCCTGTAGCCTCTTCCTGGGCCAAGCAGTGCATCATGGAGCTGGAGTCACCCCTCTTGGGCTCTGGAAATGCCACAAGAACCATCAGAACACTTGTTTCCTCATGGCCCAGAACACAGTTGCCTGATAAGCACTTCCACTCTGAGATTGGGCCTCAAAAGTCTGACCCTTTAAATGTCCCCAACAAAGCAATGGCTTCTGGCCAATAAAGGAGCTATTTTCCCATGTGCCATGGGAACATGGTTTGTTCTGGAAGCTCTCCCTCTTGGCATAGCCCAAATTTAGCAGTGGAGAAATACAGATTCCATAAAGGAACATTTTTACACTGACCTCTCCAACTGTGAAAAGAAATTGCTCCATGATCAAAGCATCCTCCAACTACTGGCCAAATCAATGGGTGCACAGAAATGTACGTACAAATCCTCCGTGCCCAGGATTTGTGCATCC
Organism: Tadarida brasiliensis; assembly: GCA_030848825.1. Lineage (NCBI taxonomy): Eukaryota > Metazoa > Chordata > Mammalia > Chiroptera > Molossidae > Tadarida > Tadarida brasiliensis. The sequence goes on along the minus strand of CM061270.1, from coordinate 60,307,653 downwards.
CAGAGCACTTGTCGGTATGACTGCTTTTGTGGTTTTAAAAGATTGTGAGATTATTTCCTTATCTACAGCTTCTTTCACTGGTCCCCACCTCACCCCCACCACCCCGGACCAAGCAACACTTGACTTCTGTTAACTGAAGACCAGTACCAAAAAGTGTTCTGTTGGTGTGACAAAGGCTGACGTACTGGAAAGAAACCTTGGCAAAGACGAGCAGAATCCAAAGGGACTAAGTGAAATAACAGATACATCAGATAAGACATTTTCCTCCCTCTTGAGAGGAACCCAGAAATCAGTGAGAAAATTCCGACGTTGAGAGTAAGCGACACTGCTGGAATCCTTACCTGAAGCGGTTACCGTTACCTTGGGCAGGACCTCTTGGCCCACCTGCGTCCAGAGAAAATGCTGTTTGTATTACTCAAGCACGCTTCAGAGATTTGGTCTCCACATGACCAATGTCATTCGTTAACATGTTAGGAAGACAGGAGGGGAGCAGGCGTGATAGGGGTTTTCACACGAGGAAACAGATTCACGTGGGGAAATCATTTCAGAAAATCCTACAGGAAGTCAACGGAAAGGCCAAGAAAGGACTCTGGACTTGTACACAGTTAATTCTCATATCAGAGATATGAGGTGTAATGAATGGTATTGGAGATGAGTTTGCACAGATACAAGCACCTTGCACTTAACTGCCGAGATCTGCCTTGGCTCCTGGCTCTGCCCTCCCCACCCATCAGTGAGCCTCCCAGCAGTCCTCACCTACAATCAGGCATTACCACCCTGCTGCACATCCATCACCTGGGGAGCTTTTAAAACATGCCTGGGTTTGGCATTTCCTCCAAAGTTAAACACAGAACTCCCTGGGCAAAGGACATTCCAGGGAGAGGGAACAGCAACTAGAAATGCCCTAAAGCCGGAACATGTGCAGAGTGCCTGCAGTTTCAAGAAACAGCCAGAAGGCCAGTGACTAAAGCAAGGACAGTCAGAGAAACGTAGTAGGAGAGGCAATCTGAGAAGGAGTTCATGAGGCCTTGATAACTGGACATTATCGGTTTTTCTTTTCTTTTTAATTTAATTTTATGAGGCTAAGAATAACATGAGATCTACCCTCTTAAATTTTTAAGTGTACAATGTTATCTATAGGCAGAATGTTGTACAGCAGACATCTAGATGTTATTCATATTGCTTTTGTCATTTTTTTCCATCCTGGCTATTTTGATAGGTTAAAAAAGAATGAATTAGCCTGGCTGGTGTGGCTCAGTGGTTGAGCGTCGACCCATGCACCAGGGGGTCACCGGTTCGATTCCTGGTCGCGGCACATGCCTAGGTTGTGGGCCCAATCCCCAGTGAGGGGCATGCAGGAAGCGGCCGTGTGATGTTCTCTCTCATCAATGTTTCAATCTCTCTCTCCCTCTCCCTAAAAATCAATAAAGAAAAAAATTTTTTAAAGGAAAAAAAAAAAGTTAAACACAGACTTACTATATGATCCAGCAATTCACTTCTGAGTTTAGATCCCCAAAAATGGAAAGCAGGGACTCAAACAGATCCTTGCACACCAATGAGCATAGCAGCACTGTTCACATAATTAAAGGTAGAAATGACCCAAACGCCCATCAACAGATGAACGGCTAAACAAAATGTGGTATACACGGACATGGAACATGACTCAGCCTTAAGGCAGTGAAATTCTGACACCTGCTACAACATGGATGAACCTTGAAAACATTATGCTACGTGAAATGAGCCAGACACAAAGGACAAATATTGTATGATTCTGTTTATATGAAGGACCTAGATAAGGTAAAATCATACAGGTCCAATGAAGTAACTGCTCAGAATCAGTGTCTCCTTGGACTCCTGAGGGGTCACACTTATAAATATCAGAAATAAGTATATAACTTTAAAAAAAATTTTTTTTTCTTTATTGATTTATTAGAGAGAGAGGAAGGGAGAGAAAGAGAGAGATAGAAACATTGATGAGAGAGAACATCGATCGGCCACCTCCTGCATGCCCCCCACTAGGGATTGGGGCCCACAACCTGGGCACGTGCCCTAACCAGGAATTGAACCAGCGACCTCTTGGTGCATGGGTCGACACTAAACCACTGAGTCACACCTGCCAGGCATGTTTTGTTTTGTTTTGCCTGTTTATAAGCTAAAGTTGGAGGCTGATATGAGCTAAAAAACACTTTCGCCTCAGACCCTTGGTACTGCTGTTCCCTCTGCCTAGAGAAATTTCCTCCAGGTATCTCAGAGCTCCATCGCTCACATCATTTCCACGCCTGCTCTAACAGCACTGTCACTGAGCCTGCCCTGCCCATCCTAAGTAAGTGAGCACCTGTCCACCCTTTCCCAAGCTACATTTCTCCCTATCGCTTGCCACCCGCTGGTACGCTAGGTATGTCTTGGCTTATTTGTCTGCCCTCCACTCTAGAATACAAAAACCATGAGAGCAGAAACATTTTTTCCATTGTGCTTCTTGCTGTATTCCTAGTGCCTGAAATGATGCCTGGCACACAACAGAAATTAAATACATGACTGTTCATTTGTTCATTCATTCATTCGGTGAGTGAGTCAGTCAGTCATTTACTGAATGAACTCCTGAAGCCCCAGCCCACCTCTGATTTATAGTTGGTTCAAAATCTCACAGAATGTGAAGGCAGACCGTGGGCAAGACTGCCATTTCCTCTCACATGGAAGCTCTGTGAGCTATGGTTTGAGAACCAGGCCCTCAGAGCAGCAGGACCAGGGCTGCCCCCGTGGTTGCCCCTGGCTCAGTGGTAAAAGAATACAGGGGGGCTGCCCAGGAGGCTGCATTCCCTGAGAGAGAACCAGCTGCCACGTGGTACCCAGTGAAACAGAGGCAAGGAGGTCCCTCTTCCTTCTGCCCAGCACCAGGACACTGGTCTCCTTCCAAGACCCAGAGGAAAGACATGACCACCAGATGGGGGGTGCGTATGCTTCCTGCAGTCGGTGAGGGCAGTTATCCCACCCACCCAAACTTGCAGACAAGCTGAGGAGAGCATTGTTTGGTAAGAATGGCCTTTCTGCTATTGTACAGAATGAAAAAGTCGTTCATTTCATTGGATTGCGGGGTAAATCAAGAACACAGCTTTTTGTTTACCAAAAGACCACCTATTTACCATTTATAAAGGGACTTGGTTGCCTCTGAGATAAATTACTGTGGAGCCGCAACATTGCACCCACTGAGGAGTGCAGAAATCGGGGAGAAAAGACAAAGAAGAAAGTTACGGGTCTCCACTCGGTTGAGTAACTATAATGGAAACTATTGTAAGCCAAGCCTCACTTTAAGTGCTTGTCCACTGCATCTATTGTCCTCATACATTCCTGTGATTATCCATATTTTACAGATGGGTAAACTGAGGCCCGGTAGTCATACGACTTGCCTGAACTCCAACAGCTGGTAACCCCAGAGGTATTCCCAAGCCTAATGTCTATCTCTGACCATTCCTGTGAATATGCTGAGCTGTCCTGCGGGGGCACTTCATAACACAACCTCTCCAAGCTCAGAGCTGGATGTTACCAGCAGGTCCAGGTCACTACTGGGGACTTAAAATGTCCAGTCCACCCTAGAGAATGAACCAGTTGCCAATCACTATAATGAACTTCATTGCCATAGGGTTAGGGAGCAAAGAGAACTCCAGAATAGGAAAGTCGGGCCAACAAAGAGGCACTAGGCCCAGTAGACAGTTGCTAGGTTGAGGGGTGGGGGAATATTACAGTTGACAGGTGTGTGGGGTACAGGGTCTCTGGGTCTATGAGGAAAGTAGCACCAGGAGACAAAACTAGCCAGGAATCCAGAGACAAGAAGGCAAGGCTGGTAGACAGAGCAAGGAGAGAGGCCAGGGCAAGGAGCTACACAGGAACACAACAGGCTGGCTGGGCCGAGTCCCGGCAGAGGGGCCAAGCAGTGAGCAGGTAAGAAACAGGACTGACATGAGCACCCTGGTGGCCCTGAGAGCACCTGGGGAAGGTAATTCCACCAGCATCTTATGCCAGCAATGACTCCAGAACCATAAAATCCTCTGAACTCAGGGAACTAGGGCACTCAGCTTTCCCCTGCATGGCCCCAACGGGCTACCGTCCACAAGGAGCCTGGGTCTTCATGGCTCCACCAGGACACACAGATTTGACCCAGTGGACAAGAATCTCTCCTCCAATCAATTTTCCAAGATTCAGAGAACATCTGGCCTGGAAAATGTTCCACCTCTAAACAAAGCAGCTTATGGAAATTTTTCATCTTCCACCAGTGCTTCTCAAAGAGTTGGTCTCTGATAAAATAAGGGCACGAGGATTTTACCCCAAGCATGCAGCAACACCCTGAATCCTCCTTCAAGAAGTTCTTGCAAGTAAAAAAAAAAAAAAAAAAAGCCCACTGAACTAACCCTGAAGTTCAGGGAAGATGATTTACATTCTGGTGCAAGATCCTTCCTCACCAGTGCCTGGCAATGGTGTGGGAACAGGCAGCCCGTTCTAAACTTCTGCTCCTGCTCCTTGCTCTGATGTCCTTCCTCTCCAAACCAACGCCGCGGTTCCCCTTGTGGCCAGGAGACTGACTTCGTGGGAAGTCGCGGCCTCAAGGACTCGCCCTCTAGACAATGGTCTATTCATCTTGACTCAGAGGATCGGGTGGCTGTAATGTCCCAGCTTGTCCTATAATTTTGCTCCCCAAAGCCACAGAGCCACTGTTCCTTGGAAACAAAGAGGACATTTCCACTTATGGATCCGAAGAGGAAGGAAGACCGCCAGGCCAAAGTCTGTCAAAGAGAGATTTCTCTTCCCTTGGGTAAAAAACAGCCAATCAGTTTCCTTTAAATCTGATAACCTTCAAGGCCCAAACTCCACGGACTGAATCTGTCACAGGAAAGAAAGGCTTCCTGAATTATTTCAGAGGAACAAGTTAGTGTCACCTGATGCTGAGCCAGTCTTCATCATCTGAGATGATTTTCTCTGACCGCCAATGTCCCGTGGCAGACTGAAAGCAGATCCAAGAGCCCGTGGCCTACAGATTTCTTCTGCATCTGTTAGAGGCTGTGTCATGCCAGGAAGGGGTGGGGAAACGCCGTCTTTTCTGCAGAGCCATCCTTGGAGACATGTCTGCTCATCAATGACAAGGCCCCTTTGTCCCCTCTCAGAGCAAATCTCTCCCTGGCTGCCTTGGGGGAAGAACCTGCTTCTCTCCATTCTGCGTCACGCCTTCGCTACCTGTCAGGTTCCATCTCGACTGTCTGTGGTCATTTGGAATGAGCTGCGAAGCAGGAAACACCCGCTGGGAAGGCTGATGTGCCCCAGTGAAGGAGGATGCGATGAGCTGATCTGGAAGGAAGCAGGAGCTCGGGGTTTGTCAGGGCCCTGCACTGGCTTGCTAAGTAACCTTGGGCAGCTGTTCTTAAACATTGGGGGTCATGAGTCCCGCTGAAATCTGAAGAAAACTATGAACCCTCTTCTCAACAAAGAAAAAAAGTATACATAAGTGCTACACACACACACACACACACACACACACACACACACACACACACACCACGATTCCCCAACCCACTTGTGGACCCCAGCTTAAAAGCCACTGACTTAGGGGCTCTCCCCACGTAAGACCTACCGAGGCCCCTCCTTGATAGGCCCCTGGGAACCTATGAATAGATGGATTTGAACTTTCAGCGCTGAAAGAATAACCTACGTGGGTTTATTATAAGGACATATGTGTGGGATGGAGGAGACCTGGGTTTTAATGTTTCCAATATCTAATTGTTTGGGTGTAGAAAAAAATGCATTTCCTCTAGTCCCTCGTGTTAAAAATGAGGGTGTCGAACAATGTCTTCAAGGAGCCTTAAGGGTTCCATGGAGCAAACAGGCAGCTACAGCCAGGGCCCGGGTGGGGCGGGACAGCAGTGTTGAGTAGTGTTCTTTCACCCTCCCTTTCAGTCAGACGGCAGCTCTTCTGGCCTTAAGAAGTTTGAAAGCCTTTGGATCAGAGGTTCTCTAAGGTCCCTTCCAGAGCTAACTTTCCAGGATTCCAGATCGGGCCAGGACAGAGACAGGAACCAAGGATGAAGAACTCAGAGGGGGCCTCCCTGGGGTCTGCATACCCTGGCTCTTGCCTCTGCCCCAACAGAATGTGGGTCCACCTCAACCTTGTCACCTCCTACTCAAGCCAGATGCCCCTGGCATGAGATGCAGACTGTATGGAAGAGAGTAAGAAAGGAAGACCTTGCTGGGGAGGGGAGATGCAGACTGCGTAGCTCTCACTTGCAATCCCTCCAGGTACCCGGAGCTGAGCCTTGCAAAGTTCCATCTCACTTGCAATCCCTCCAGGTACCCTGAGCTGAGCCTTGCAAAGTTCCAGGGGTGCCACGTGAAAGCTCAGAGAAAACAGCAGGCTGCTACCAACCCATGCCGTGCCGAGCTGTGTCACCGGTATTGTTCCCGCTAACTTGCTAAATAGCTATAATTAAAACAGGGCTATTATCATTCATTGTGATCTTCCCTCTTCTGATTGGCAGGTTAATGCTTTTACCAAGTTTCAAAGAGCAGCATTCTGTATCTTACAGGAAGTAAGGGAGATAGATGGAGCTGAATTGTTCTGACTGAGGAGACCTGCATCCAACTTCCAGGTGGTTGACCTTAGGCAAATTATACAACCTCTTTTGCTTCAGCTCCATCATTGATAACATAGGAATAGTTATACCTAACTCGTAGGGTTGCTATAGAGAGTGGCTGATATAACTCAGTAAAGCACTTGGTCAACGCTTGGCAGAGTAGACACTTAATAGATACCAGTTTTGAAATTCTTATGATAAGACTTGCCAGGGTTGATACAGTAAAGATGAGGAGAGAAAGACTAAAAGAGAAGCATTGCTGACCTGAAATCAGGAGCATCTTAACCCCCCCAACATCCTGATTACTCTGCACATTTCTCTCGATGCCTCCCTGAGTGATTTATTATTGTTATTTTGTCTAGGGCGCCTCAAATTTTTACTGGGTGTACAGTTCACCTGGCACAGATACATTTCATGTATCTTGCTTCCTAACAAAGTCCCATCAAATATAGTGGCTTAAAACACCATTTTATTATCTCACAAATTCTATGGTTCAGAAATTCAAGCAGGGCTGGGCTAGGTGACGCTTCTGTTCCATGTGGTATCAATGAGGGCCATTTGGTGGCATTCAGCCGGTAGGTGGGCTGGTGTGGAGGGCCCACGGAGGCTTCATTCACACGTCTAGCACTTTGGCAAGGATGGCTGGAAGTCTAGGCTTAGGAGGGACAGATTACCAAAGTGCCTTCATGGCTATCTGAGGATGCTCAGACTTCTTACCTGGCAGCTGGTTTCCTCCACAGTGAGCATCTCAAGAGAACTGGGAGACAGCTACATGGCCATTTCTGACCTACTCTCAGAAGGTCATGCAGAATCACTCTGCCATACACTGTGGGTCAAAACAGTACCAAGCCTGCCCAACTCAAGGGAAGGGACACAGAATACCCACCTCTCAATAAGAGAAGTATCAAAGAATGTGGGCCCAGTTTTTTAAACTGCTACGCTGGAAATCTTGTTGAAATGCAGATTCTAATTTAGCGGCGGGGGGTTGGGGGGGAGGCTGAGTGTCTACATTTGAACAAATCTGCAAGTGATGCTGATACCACCATTCCATAGATCACACTTTCAGTCGGAAAGGTTTCAGCAACCCATTATGACGCATACTCCATTGCACCAAAATCCCATCTCTCACTTCTCTGTCGCCTTATTCCCACGCAACTTCATTTAATTTATAACTCCGCCAGCCAGTCTTCTCTCGGATTTTCTGGAAGGACTGCTTTGTTCAAAGACCTTTATTTCAAAAGAAAGAAACATGGCTGTGTTTAGATTTCACAAGGGAGCTTAAAATGGCTAAAGAGAAAACACTTGGCAAATGAGGATGCCAGCCCAGGTCCTCATAAAACCTTTGGGTACTTCTTTCTCCACTATCCATTTGAGCAAGGACGCATCCAAAAAGATAATTGTGAGAAGAGGACTCACTGGCAGTTTATCATCTCTTAGATACTCAAACAATAACTGTCACTCAGAAGCTAGTCACTGAATAATAAATATTGACGCCTTGGGTTCTGGTCATACAAGTCAGTGACCCAATTATCACGGTTGATCCTGGGTTGGGCCTGGAGGCACTGAGTACACAGTTCAATCAATTATTTTTTCTATCAAAAAGGGACCTACATATTAGGTCATGATCAATGCTAATACAACTCTATTTACTAACATTTACTTATTTATTTAAGGAAGAACACAATTCACAGCAGAATTTTAAAAATTATAAACCTCCAAATACAATATGGTGACTTCTGGATTCATTTTCAGTTGTTACAAATTACCATCTGCGTAGCACCTATTTTCTTAATTTAAAAAGACGCTTCCCTGTGTTCAGCCAAAACGAGTGTGAGTTTGGTCCTGGAGAGACCTCCCAGGAGCCCTGCCGCTCCAGCCGCTGCCCCTAGTTCAGAACTCAGAGGCACGGGGCACCAGTGCCCTGGAACATGTGGCATAATTTACCCAAAGGAAATCACTAATGCTTCTTTTCAGTGTGTAATATTAGCTCTGAAGCACTCTAATTCACAAAGTCAAGTTTGAGACATGTACGTGACTTCCTTTCAATTTCCCAAAAAGGAATTTTTCTTACTATACCCACAATCTTTGCATCTTTTACACTTCCATTCAAAAACCATTTCACACACAAAAAAAATACCAAGTTACATGCCAATTTCTAAGATCCTTTACCACAGAAAACTCTTACTTACGCTAACATCTGGCACCCCATTTCCTGCTGACTCCAGGAGACTTCCTGTTGGTGTAAGAGGGATTTGCCTGCCGGGGCACCGACAAGCAGCAGGAGTGACAAACACACAAATGCTGTAAAGCAAGCAGAGTTCGAGGTCTTTTCTGTAACGTGACGCAGAGAAGACTTTCTGCTACACTTCCATTTGTTGGATTGTGACTCCTGACTGAAGAGACACACCTATTTTCCACTCTGATCATTGTTTCTGATCACTTACTCTGCACTAGACCCTGTGTTAAGGGCTATACAACCATTAGCTCATTTGATCCTCATAGTGAGCTATAACTGAGATATTTTGTCCCCATTTTACACATATTAAAAAGGAGGCTGAGAAGACCTGAGGACTGAGAACTGAAGGGACGGGCCATGCCACTGGTAAGTGGCTGATCTGGTATCTGAAACCAAGACCATCCATGCAGAGCCCAGGGCCCCACCGCCGCCACTCCAGACTGCCCGTGTTGGCATCGATGGAACTGGAACACAAAGGGGCCCGAACACCCAGAACCTCTCCCCTGCTCCAACACACACACCATCTCCCAACAGAATAGCATCTTTTTATTTTAAATAGGCTCTTGGAAGAGGGGGGAAATGACTGTGTCTCTTCAGAATGACCTAAGCACCCCACAAGCCTATTTTTAAAAGCAAGTTGCATTTTGAGCCTTCTCAAGGTTGTCACAGTCAATTCCATCATGCCCAGAGCCAGGCAAACCCAGCTTTATAAAGTCCTTCAGCCCATTCCCCATTAGGACACAGAGGTGTCTTGTGATGGCCATAATGTTTCTGCCCTTGATTTACAGCCCCATCTATCCTGGGCCCGTCCTGATGGGCTATTCTCCTCCCCCACTGCCTGACAGCTTTAGGGATTCTTCTCGGGCCATAACTTCTAAATATTTCCTCCACTCCTCTTCCCTGGCCCTGGAATTTCAGCTAGTTTCCATTCAGGAAAAGATTGCTCCGTTTATTCTCAGCTTCACGGTCCTTTTTACATTTATCTACTGCTGAGCTGCCTTACTGATTAGGTATTTAAAGATAAGCTGATCCCCTTTGGCGAGTGACTCCGCTCCTTTTTCTCATTGCTCTGAGTTTCTCCCTGGCAGATTCAATATCACTTCATATATTTTCAGGCTTTCAACTCATTCCATTATTCTTTTCCTCTCCCCAAATGAAATAATGGATGTGGAAGGGTCTGGGAAAGTATAAAGAGGTGTAGAAACACTAGTTCTTTGTTGCTGTTGTTGTTTTTAAAACTAACAACAACTTCCCAAGTTCAATTTACTGCAGTGAAATACAAACTCTCACTGCTGTGAAGATTCCTGGATCCATTCTGAGCTCCACACCAAGCAAGCGCCAGGGTGGAGGCTGTCCAGGTCTGAATTCTCTGGTAGACAATGCGGCCTATTTAAGCGGATTGCTGCCCTGGCTGCAAGATTGCTCAGTTACCTAGACTTCTGTTTCCATGAAATCTGCAGTAATAGGATTTAGTTCATTTAAATGAATGAAGCTTATTAAATTTCAAGAGCAGTAGCTCAAGAAGTTGTTTACATGGGGAAAACATGGGGCTGATAGTGCTGAATTCAAATCCCAGCTCTGCCATTTATAAACTGAATGACCTTGACCATGGTAACCTTTCTGAACCTCCGATTCTTCATTTGCAGTCACACCTGGACTGGTATGAGGACTAAATTCAATAGTCCTATAAAAACCCTTAGCAGAGTACCTGTTAGCCAATAAAAGCATGTGACTAATAATATTCATAAAGAAATTGAAGAACTAGAAGTCATTGCCAATAGTTTAAATGCTCACAAGCTTTCAAATGGAGGGGATGTCAAGAATCTGAACTCTTCTCCTAAGCAGAAGACCAAGAAGCCCCGAAAGAACGTAGTTGTCCTAGCCTGCAAGCTCTGGGAGCCGGGCCACGTCTCCAGCCCCTTCCCAGTACCCGGCTCACGGCGGGCGCTCGGTGAGTAAGCGCTGGTGTGGGTGGTGGTGTTGGAATGAAGAGCAGCACAGCATGGTGGCTAATGGCAGGTATTGAGAGCCTGCAAGCCCGGAGCAAGAACCCACTGGGCAAGTGCCTTAACCTCTCTAAGCCCCTGTGAAATGGGAAAAGTCATCATACTTCTCTCGTAGGGCTGCTAGGAGGGTTATAGGAGAAGTGGAGGTAAAACCCAACTCAGAACAAAACAACAACAACAATAAAGTGTTAGCTCTTAAAACTTTCCATAACCTATCTAAGTTCATCTAGTGAGTTCATGGGAAAGCCATGAGAACCCAAGAAGCATGACTTCTAGCCAGGATATTTTCTTCTACTGCAGAAAAACAAAATTTTAAAACATCAGAGTATTATAATATTATAGACCATTTCATTCTTACTCCTAAGCACTTTTTTTTTTTTTTTTTTTTTATCCTCACCCGAGGACATTTTTTCATTTTTTGTTCAGATAGAGTGGGAGGGAGAGAGAGAGAGAGAGAGAAACATCGACGTGAAAGGGACACATTGAGTGGCTGCCACCCACACGACCAACCAGGGCCAGGGACAAACTGCAACCGAGGTACGTGCCCCTAGCGGGAACCGAACCCGGGTCTCTCTGTACCGCAGGCCGACGCTCCAACCGCTGAGCCAAACTGGCCAGGGCCCTAAGCACTTTTTAAATGCACTATATTCTCTGACTCTGGACTCCCTTTAAATTCTCAAATATTTTGCTTTTCCATTAGGAGGAAGGCAAGGGAAAATGTCAATATCTGAGAATGGTGACATTTCAAACATGTACACACACACACACCACACCACACCACTTACATACATTCCTCTTAAAATACACTTTGGGGGTCAATGTTTCCTATGGAAAGATGTCGTATTTGCTTAACAATCAGTGGAAACCATAAAACCCCTAACATTTCTATCAGTGGTAAAATCTCAGTATATCAAGTCACATGCCCAGGCTCCTTTCGGTGGACTTAATATCAAGGTGCCGTCATTATCCATAATGCGTTTTTGAATCAGGTCTTAAAAGTTAATGTGGCTTTTATGCCTGGCGATAAGGTGGGATTTGGGGTTGGCAAGTTGCAGGGGCACACATGAGGGCCGCTGGTTAATCCTAATTCTCTAGAACGACTCAGAGCCTTAATTAGCCCTGGAAGTTATTGCTTGGGATGGCCCCCTCTGCGCCATTGTGCGCCGTGAATGGTGACAACCGGGGAAGGCAAACTGCACCGGAGTGAATCAGGATTCCATTAAAAAACCTTTTCATTTTGAAAGACACTAAAAGTGAACAAGGGTTAAAAGACAAAGCTGTTCTCTAAAAGGGAATGGATGTGAGCTGAGTTATATGACAAAAAGTCTTGGCAGAACGACAGACTCTGAGAATGGAAGCAGGAAGCTCAGCTCAGAGAAGCCCCGCGCCGTGGCTGTCGGCCTGGCTCCCCGGGGTCTGGCTCCTGCACCATTCCTTCAGAGACTCCTGGTGACTGGCTGAAGAGTGTGGACAAGAACTCAGTGGTCTTAGTAAGTGAGTGCTGCATGACTGGCCACAGTTCCTTATTTTATTCCTTCTAGATAATATTTGCATTTTAACAGTCCTTCCAGTGGCTTCATTCAGGAGGTCCCTCACCATCTCAATTCAACAGTGAACTTGGGCCTCAATCTAGTCAATTGCCAGCCAGGTTATTGCTCTCCCAAGAGTCTTTTGTTAGCCAATAGGCAATTGAAAGGAAGACCACGGAAGTGAGCCCATGGTTCTCCAGCATGCTCAGTGGCCCAGGGTGAAGAAAGGGGGCTGGCTACGCGTTGTGGGCCTGTCTTTGTCCCTGGCCTTCCATGCATTTCCTGAGCACTGTGTTTGGTGCCAGGAAGTTTTAGCACAAGTCTCTCCACCCTGAAGTATGGCACAGACACTAACTGTCTCCATAGAGTCCACAGACTGTTACCTGCAGTGGGAGGGTGGGAGTGGTCGTGGGGGTGCAGAAGACCCACAGAAACAGCAAGACAAGGCATGCAGTCACAGCTCTCAGGGAACATGAAGGAGGGAGTGGGCATCTCTTATGGAGGCAGGTAGGGGGTTATGAAGGCCCTGTGTCACGGAGGAGTTGGCATTTGAGTGGAAATGTAAAGTATGAAGAGCATTTCCCAGGATGGAGAGAAATGGAAACTGCACCCCAAAAGAGGTAACTGCTTGACAAAAGCACAGAGCTGTGAAGGTAAATTGGGTGTTGCTATGAACTGTGTTGCCCCCAAATTCATATGTTATTGTCCCCATTCATAAAAAGAAAGAAGGGAGGAGAGTGAAAGAAAAAGATAACAGAAGACCGAGTTTCTATGTCACTGATTCCCAACAACAGAGCCAAAGAGACTCTTTCTCCTACTCCCTACCCCAGTCCCAGGAACACCCCGAGATGGCCATCTCCTACTGCCATCCGCAGCAGAAGAGGTACCTTCTGTCACTGAGCCCATTCTGAGTCCTTCTTCCAAATATTAGGTTTAAAAGCACAGGGGAAGGCCATATTCCTTAGCAAAAGTGGGAAAGAGTTTCTTTGAAATTGATCAAATACAATTAAGGCAGACTATCCAACTTATATATCTTTGATTAACCTTTATCTGGAGGAAAATGATTAGTGATTAAGGATTAGATGAAGTGACTAAGTATATCAGGAATCTGCCTTCGAAGAAACCTCTTTCAGCACCAGACAAAAGCTGATAAAAAACAATCATGGCTGTAATGGTACCTTTTAAGGAGAATAATTAACCTGTAATAACAATTTTGGCCTTGACTTCAGCCCTGTAAAATAATCCTTTTTCATTAACTACAAGTTCAATTAGCATCAATAACGAGCATTCATTTAGAAGTAACCGCAGCAGCAAACTCCTTAATGGCTGAATCTGCGGCTGCTCAGCTTCCTGGGGAAAGGCCCTCAGCCTTAGCTGCCCCGGGAGCGACACATCCCCAAAGTGCGGGGCTTTGAGTGTACCCATCGCAAGGCCAGAAAAAATGTATACCTGGAAAATACAACTTTCACATGATGCTGAAGTTTGCAGGGAGGAAAGAGGAGAAGGGACGGGGGCACGGGGGGTGGAGAAGAAGCCATCACCACCTCCTCCAGTGTTCTGCTAATCTCACTGATACCCACAAGCCCACGGACCAGACTGATAGTGAAAGCTCTGTCTTCAGCTGAGTTGGAATTGCAATCCAGACACTCCCCAGGATTGTCCCAGATGAAGGGAAAGCTCACTGCAGAACACAACCCAGAGAAAATCAAGAGCCTTCTATGGAACCGCCTGCCCTTAGTATAACTCCAAAACTAAAATGACGAGGTGGTTCCTCAGCAGGCAGATCCCTTCCTTCCTGCTAGCAGAAGCTCGACTCTGATCACATTGGGATACCTGTTACTTCAAGGGCACTGTCTTAGACCTGAGAAACGACTGCTGAATCGTTGAAGCCAATGCTTCTCAACGTGTGGTCTTCACACCAATAAGGCATCTGTAACAAATGCAAATTCCTGGGCCCTACCCTAGACCTATGCGGTGTCCCCGTCAACAAGCCCAGCCAGTGGTTCTGTTGCACTTTCAAGTTTGACCCTAAATGAACTGTGTTATTTCCTCTAGATTCAGGCACAGTCATGTGAGGCAGCCCTAGCAAATGGGACACAAGGGGAAATACACCGGGGGCCTTTGGAAAAGTTTCCTTTCTCTTATGAAGCAAACACGTGTCCCTTTTGCAGCTGTGTATGAAGGTGCCTGGAGCTTCTTCAGCTACCAACCCTGAGGAAGGCAAAGTGGACAGAGAGGAAGGACGTAGGTCCTTGAGTTTGTCATGTGTCACCGAAGTAACCAACCCTGGAGTCACACTCTGGACCTCTCACTACATGAGATGGTTTAGCTACTTTTAGTTCGGTCTTTGTTATTTGCAGCCAAAAGCATTTAGCTGATCTTGATGAGAATAAGCACAATCACAGCAGCAATAACATCTATGGCACACGTACCGTGTACCAAGTGCTGTGGTGAATTTATGGTGACCTGTGTGCAAGATCTCAGTACACCTTCACAGCTGGCCTCATGGCCTCACTGACCTAAAACCTCACATTAGCAACAATTCTCTGGACGGCTGGAGCTAGTGTGTACTGACTGGCCTGGGAGTGCCCTGAGGGGCCCTGGCCCACTCCATTTTCCCTGTTTTGTCCAAATTAAGGGGTCTTGGAAAGCACAGACAGATCTAGCCTGGGCATAGGCCAACTCATCCATTCATTCATGTATTAGATTTCAGAGGAAGAGAAGAATGTAAGGGCAGTAGAGAACCTGCCTGGAGCCCCCCTGAGGGATGTCTGTAAAAATGGGCTGCCTGAGAGAGCCATGGACACAGGAGGGTTATGAACCAGGCAGTGACCGTGTAGTGGACCAGGAAAAGTGGCCAGGGCCACACATCAGCCTGTCGTTGCCTTTCGTCCCCAGGAACTTAGCCTCTAAGCAGGTTGCTGCCTGCTTCTCTCTCTTCCCTACTCCTTTCCCTCTGGCCCATAGTTCCTAAATATGAAAAACTTCTTTTTTTTTAATTGATTGATTTGAGAGAGAGAGGGAGAAACATCGACTTGTTGTTCCACTTATTTATTCATTCATTAGTTGGTTCTTGTATGTGCCCTGACCGGGATCCAACCTGCAATCTTGGTGTACTGGGACAATGCTCTAACCAACTGAGCTACCCGGCCGGGCCAAGCACTCTTTTTTTTTTTTTATGTTAAGAACATTTCAGTTTAGTCACTTTAAAGTAGCAGGTACTTCTCTCAATGTCTGTCCGCATTCGAAATGAAAATCAGAAGCTGTCATGCAGCCAAACCATAGTATCCACCCACCCTTGACTGTGTTCCAAAGGTTAATGAAAAGTACACAGGACACTCTATAAAATAAGGGACTCGGGGCCGTACTGCTTCGCCACTCTGCCTCATCCTTAACCCACCCCTGAGAGAGAGAGAGAGAGAGAGAGAGAGAGAGAGAGAGAGAGAGCAGGAAGGAACGAGGAGCAAAGGACATGAGTGACAGCTCAGAAGTAGATGGCTATGGGTACTGCTGGATTCTCATCCTGCTCCATAGGCCTCTGGAAAATTACAACCAAGATCCTTTTTTAAAGAGTTTTTTTCCTTCTAATAGGGATGGGAAGGAAGCAAAACTTAGAACAAGAAGGGGATCGTCAGGTTTTGAAACCTAATCACAGTTAGGGGAACCAAATCCCCACCCAGCCACTTACCAGTATTGTGATCTGGGCAAGTCACGTAAGCCCTCCGAGCCTCACTTGTGAAACAAAGATTAAAGTACCCGGCTTTTGCAGTTGTAAAGATAACGTAAGAGAATGTCTGTAAAGTGCCTAGCAAATAATAGTGTTCAATGAGTATTAGCGCCGTGCGTCTTATTCTCCAACTCCCCCCCCCTTCATTAACTTATCTCATGTCAAGCCTGATACCTTACGTGCCAGGTAATACTTAAGAACAGCTAAGTAAATTGCTGGGTAAATTTTCTCTTTGAAGGGGAGAAAGAAGAAGATTAAACCAAAGAAAATTGGGCTTCGAAGAGCTGCACCTCCTGTTTGAACCCATTTCAAACCATGAAGCTTGGTGCCAGGAGAGAAGGCCCAGCTCCAAGACTGCCCACCAGGTCTGAAAGCTCTACTTCATCGGACCACATCGTCTGCCAGGCAGCTCCGCTCTTGTTGAGAATTAGTGCTTTACTTAAGAAAAGCTGCAAAGCAAACAACAGGGCTGTCGAGGGAACTGAGAACTTAGGTCTTTAAACATTTCCTCCTATAAATATAAATGGTTGCTCTCTTCTGGGGAAGGCCGCTTCCCTCGGAGTTCTGAAGGACTGGAGAGGGTGCCAGGAGGATTGGCATGTCTTCCGGTGAACGTTCCCAATCACCTAATCTCTTCGCTGACAATCTTCTGATCTGACAGAAATAAAGGTTATTGTGCCCCTCAATTTATAAAGCATCAGGGGAAGGGGGAGTGGATCAGAGGGAAGAAAGAACACAAAAATCACCAGAGAGGCAGAGGGGAGGGGGGAAGAGAGAATTACAGTTGCATAATCCATAATTAAGCGTGATTTTCCCTTCTCTTATCTTCTAAAAAACATGAAATTAAGTCCTAAGGAAAGTGCATAATTTATGAGGAGCCTCTGCTGATGCTTCCCACACCCATGCCCAGCCGAGTTATCACATGGGTTCTGGCCCCACATTTCTATGGCCGATCGGACATAGCTGCCCAGAGTCAGCCATCACCTCAGCTCTCCATGTGCAAACAGAACTTAACTCTTCCCAAATTTCATTTCTTCCCCAATTCTTCTTTCCTATAAGATCAACCACTGTTATTCTAATCTTGCTGGCGGAAAGTTCTAGAAGAACTTGGAGTTCTCCCTCTTCTCGCCCTGACATCAAGGTCTATGAAGTTTTATTTATTTATCACTTCCATTTCAACTTTCCAAATCTTCCCTCTCCCACCACCCCAGATGACTGACTCCTGTCCTCCATACCAACCCAGACTGTGCACCATTACCAGTTCCATCCCTGAAAAACTCTTCACATCAGACCTAGTGATGGCTGCCTACTTCTTGCTATGAGAGGGTTAAACGCTTGCATTCTCTCCAAGACCCTCTTGTCAAGTCCGGATCCCATCCGCTTCATCCAACTGTACTTTCCAACATAAAATCTCTTCTCCAAACAAAGATGCCCCAGCAAAGCTTGAGGTTCATATTAGGTACTCCGGAACTCATTTTAATCAAACTGAATACAGCACCCCTCACTCCATGCCCCGTGCGCCCCGCTCCCTGCCGGGAATACTCTCCTTCTTTCATCCTGACTATCCAAACCCCACGCCTCCTCAGAGCATCAGCTCCATCAGGAAGTTCTGTTCACATCCCCTGCTCACTGTTTTCTGCCCCAACACACTCAGCCTTAAAGACCATAATCTCTTGTACTATTTCTAATTAAATAGCCGCTGTGATGCTTATAGTGCTTCCTATTTTACAGAGCACTCTTCTACATATCTAATCTTACTTAATCTCCTCAATGGCCCTGTGAGGGTGGAATCATACTCTGCACTTCACTGGGACTCAAGAGAGTTTAAATGAGGATCACGAAGCTAATCGATGCTGACGACAAGTCTCGAATCCCCAACTTTTGATTTCGAATTCTGTATCATTGGTCTTCCTTATTTGACTGTAAGTTCTTTAAAGTCAGGGACCACATTTTGTAATTACTGTCCTTTACCCTATAGAACTTTACAAAGTTCTGAACACACAAGAGGTCTCTATGATTACCTGTTAAAAGGAAAATTGAAGTTAAGAAAAGAGCCGAGCCGTTAAGAAGTGAGCAAGTGAACTTGTGAGACACACACTGCGTTCCCTGGGGAACCGGTTATTACAGATGGAAAGGACTTGCTCAACTAGCCCTTTTAATACACCTCATTTTCATCCCTCATCCATTCTTCGTTCTTCCCTTCATTGATCCACTAGGGTTTACTGACCACCTCTTATGTCCCTCATTCTGAGATACACGAGTCAAATACTTCCTTATCCCTCAATCCTGCCCCTAATATAAACCCTACAAATAAGGAAGAAGTACAGTTTTTATGTGTGTAGGTAGGTAGGCAGATAACTTTCTATCTATCTATCTATCTATCTATCTATCTATCTATCTATCTATCTATCACCTATCTATCTATTGCCTCTGTCCACACAACTGGTCCCTGCCTGGCGGTAATGATTAAAATAGAAAACCAGAACAAAATATCTTCAGTGAGTTTACTATACATCCAGAAAAGCACTAAAATACCTGGATTTTCCTTTGGGGTGAAAATGAAAATAAATTTCTCTAATCTTATCATAGTCTCTACCCATATCAGTTAGAACTAAACAGATCTTCATAATCTGCTAGTTACCAAACATATAAGAATGAAAGAAGGCTATCATTTCTTGTCACTGCTCTGTGAAATTCTAATTGACCCCCTAAACTATATGCAGACAGCATCTTTCCAAACTTCCCAGTAAAGCTTCAACACCAGTCCTAGAAATAGCTAGAATCACAACATTTTAATGTGAAAGGGATAGTAGAAATTAGAACTCACTTATTTCATATGACAGAAAGTAAGATTCTAGAAAGGTTAGGTGATTTGCCCAGGTTCAAACAGGACAACTCGGCACATCCTACAATAAAAACCTGACGCCGGGACTCCTCCCAGAACTCTCTCCCCTCCTTCTACTGCCCCGGCTCAGGCTCACGTAGTTTTTAAAACTTCATAGTTAATTAATGAAATAAGGATTTTTCTGCCATGAAAGTAAAAGATCTTATAACAAATATCTCAAGAGTTTAGAAATAATTTTCATGACTTAATTAAAATTATTTGACATTTAAAAATAAATAAAACTTACTGCTTCCATATGGAATTCTTAGGAAATACACAGTGGGATGGCACTGATTTTCTATGACTTTAGCTTTTTGAGCAAATAGGCTGCTTTAGTCTATAATATTTAAATATTTCCTTTGGATCCTCTACTTATTTAATTTTATTTCTACAAGGTAAACTAATTTTGAGCATAGCTAGATTTCAGCAAAGATGATATGAAAAGAAAGCCACAAAAAATAATTAGGAGAAGCCCCTTTATTAATAAAACAACAATAATAAAATAGAAGATAATGGGTAATATTTTCAGCGTTTTAATGTGGCAGGCACTACACTACACTCTTTTTAAAATTGATCTCATTTACTCCTCATAAGAACCCGATAAAGCAAATGCTGTAACAATCTCTCTTTTATAGATGAGAATGCCAAGAGCAGATTAACTTATTGCCATACTACCTTAAGAACTTTTAACTAGTAAGTTCTGAAGCTGAGCACCAGACCCAGAACTAACTTTACATTCTATTTTCTTAACACAATGCACTACTGTGTCCTTTCAGCAGTAAATGGGTTAACTAATATTCACAGTTTTTAAAAAACAAAACCACCTTTCGGAGCCTCCAGTCGGAAAGGAATGCTGCCGCCTCTGTGATAATTGAGTGTGGAGCGGAGTGGAGAACGCACCCCAGGCTGGGGGATTATACTTCTATCAGGACTCACACAGCTGGAGCAAGAGCACTCTCCCTCCTTCTGTTTTAACAACAAAATGTCTTCAGTGAAATGCGGATAAGAGATACAAGTAAAAATGCACATGCTATAAAATACTTTGTATCAAAGGAAAGGACATGTGGATTGTGGGTCTTTCTCTGGAATGCCACCATACACCACACCACCCAGATATGGAAAACCCAACACGATTTGGTGTCGCAAAATACTTTCTTAATATTATCAAATGTTCTCATTTCCCAGCAGGACTCATTGACCTCTCTGATCTATTCTGATTTTTCACATTTTCTGTTTCCTGAAATGTAAACACCACTGCTTATACTGGTTCCTCAAAAGTGCTTATGATTCTCACAGGTCAGACTCTTCACGTGAATTACACTGAAGTCTAAACAAAGTTTCTTCCCTAAATATTTAAGCACATAAATAAGCTCTGGCCATCCTGGCTGTCATTTTAAGCTATTTGACATTTATTGTTCTGAAGAGAAGAAAGGTCAGATGTATCAAATCTGCATTTGTACTTCTTGACATTTTTCTCCAACCAGATTTTACCAAATTATGGTATTAAGACTAATACTATGAAAGAAAGAAGAAAGAAAGAAAGAGAGAGAGAGAGAGAGAGAGAGAGAGAGAGAGAGAGAGAGAGAGAGAGGGGAAGGAAGGAAGGAAGGAAGGAAGGAAGGAAGGAAGGAAGGAAGGAAGGAAGGAAGGAAGGAAGGAAGGAAGGAAGGGGAGAAACAGGAGGGGAGGGGAGGGGAAGGGTGGGGAGGGGAGGGGAGGGTCCTTCTACCTTAGCTGACAAGTGTGTTTTGTAAACCTCTGTGCTTCCTCCCTGAGCTGCATTTGTCAAGGAGATGTGTGGGCACAGAAGGGCTGGAGCATGAAGGGAAAGGCAGGATCTGTAGAATGCATGGCTTCATGATCTATTTAGCATGACCTTTGGTCATACTTCATGGAACATATTGAGACCATCTGGCCCCACTCCTGAGCTCTCTGTCCTTCGTCTGCACACGTCTTCTTGTCTCAGAGAAGGGAGTTGTTTTCCTTCTCTCCAGTCACTCCTGCTGTGGTTCAGCCCATTCCTACCTCCAAGCTGCAGTAACATAAGGCTGAGAGACTCACTGTGCTCCACGATAGTCAGATTAAAGCGGTGGACACGTGTGCTTATTTGAAGTCCACACCTTAAGAGGAAAGGATGTTGGGAGGCAAGAAACAAGCACAGTGAGCACTCTGAAATCCAGAGAGTATAAGGAAGAGTGACAGGGGGCTAGAGATGTTTGTTTCCTTCACAGCATTCATCAGGGTTTCTTATTATACCTCTGTTAATTTGCACCTTGAATATGTTTCCCTAGCCAGACTGCAAGCCTCGCGAGGGCAAAGCCCTGGTCTGTCTTGTTCACTGCTGTCTGTGCACCTCCCACCACAGCAGTGATATATTGAAGCGGATTAATAATTATTTGTTGAATTGACAATTTTAAAAAAGAAAAGAAAAAGAAGGCAAAAAAAAGGAGGAGAAAAAAAAAAGAAAGCAGAGACAAAGGAAATTATGCAGGATATGTGGGGTAACTGACTTTAAACATTTCAAGGTCCCTCAAGTTGGAGAAAGGACAATACTTGGAGGTAGAAATGACAGTCACAGATAGGAGCAATAAGACATAGAAATTATATGTGTAGAGTTGAACAAATACCAGATGCTTTTATTACTAGCTATGTGACTTTGGCCACTTACTTAACCTCCCTGAGCCTCAGTTTCTTTATCTGGAAAATGAGAATAATAATAATATCAACCTTACCATGTTACAGTGAGGATTAAATAAAGTAATCTGTGTAGACATGTTCAATGGTAGCTGTTATCATTAATATTGTTACAAAGGAGTAGAATTTAGCCAGTATGAAATATTTCCCCAACAGATCTGTCCAGAAAGCACAGAGCAGCCTCCTAAACAGTGATCCCCATCTCCCAGAAACATTTAAAAAGATGAGGTGGCAGGAACGCTATGCTAAGAAGGAACTGCAGAAGCAGACAGGGGCCTAGATGGGATGCATCTCAGGCCTGCATTAGAGTCTGAAATGCCCAGATTGAGTGGTCTTACTACACAACTATCTCCTCCCTTTCTGATACCTAAAACTTCCTTTTTCTTTAGCTTTTTCCCTTCTGATTTTCGACATTAAGAAGTTTCATCTAGCCTGGCTGGTGTGGCTCAGTGGTTGAGCGTCAATCCATGCACCAAGAGGCTGCCAGTTCGATTCCCAGTCAGGGCACATGCCCAGGTTGTGGGCCCAATCCCCAGTGGGGGGCATGCAGGAGGTGACAAATCGATGTTCTCTTTCATCAATGTTTCTATCTCTCTCTCCCTCTCTCTTTAAAATCAATAAAGAAAAAAAATTTTTTTTAAAGAAGTTTCATCTATCCTTAATACATCTTTTGTTCATTCTGCCGAACCCTCCATCACTCACATTTAATTTTCTTTCTCTTTTTTTCTTCCTTTCACAGACTGAACGCCTGCATAAGCACAGTTTGCTTTGATTTCCTCAGCTCTCACTCTACACTTCCTTCCGCCTATGCCTGCTTCCAGAAGACTCTGGCCAAACACAACGGTCTTTTCATCCCAACTCTGTAACCTCTGCCTCCCTTAACTTCCGCGTCACCACACAACCAGTGGCTTCCTTCCTCCTGTGAGAAAGTTCTCTCTGCTGACTTCATTGACTCCACTCCACTGTCTAAGTGTGAACTTTCCTAAGTCCAAGTTGTGACCTTCCTTCCCTTTTCTTCTTCTCAGGAAAACGCATCTGCTCTCAAGTACGAAACACCTGTTCTTGTCTCCATTCCATATCTTCATGTGCATACCAGATAACCCTGTCTTCAGACAGATGCCCACTCTGTTGTTATCATGTTAGCCGCTCTCTCCCCAAGTCAGACCTTCTTCCCAACTACCTCCTTTATCAGTAATACCATCAGTGTTCAGGGTCCCCAGGCCAAACCTTAGACCTTTGACTCCTTCCTTTTTGTTTCTCTCATATCTGGGCATCTCTTGACCCAGCTCTGAACCCCTCACTCCTGAGTCAGTGCAACAGCCTCTCAGAGCTCCAATCCAACTACCATCTTTCCCTGCAGTCCACGCCTGAGACCCATTACCAAACTACGTTTCCCAAAGAATCTGCAGTCCACATGCGTCTCCCCTATTCAAGAACTAAACACCTTCTGTAAATGTAAATTCTTGCCCTGGCCGGTTTGACTCAGTAATCAGAGCATCGGCCTGAGGACCAAAGGGTCATGGGTTTGATTCCTGGTCAAGGGCATGCACCTGGGTTGCAGGTTCGATCGCTGGCCCTGGTTGGGGCATGTGCAGGAGGCAACCAAACGATGTGCCTCTGTCACATGGATGTTTCTCTCCCTCCCTCCTTCCCTTCCACTCTATCTTAAAAAAATCAATGGAAAAATGTCCTTGAGTGAGGATTAACAACAACAACAAATGTAAATTCTTGACTCAATAAACTAGCCCTACCTCTGACTCAGAGTTTCTAACTCAATTTCTCTGCTCTGGCTAGTCCTACTTCCACACACACACACACACACACAGAATCTCTCTTTCTCTCTCTCTAACCAATAACCAGTTGGTCTTCCTCTGAACATTATTTTGTGCTAGTGCCCCACCTTGGAGGTTCCTTCACTCGTCTGTTTTCCAAGTCTAATTCTGTACTCCCTCCACGATCCTGTTCTCAAATCACCTCATTTTTCCTAACTCACATCTATCTCAATTTGAAAAGGAAACCATCATTCTCAGTAGATATCCTTTGACCTGACTCTCTGCCAAAAGGCAACAAGCTTATTCTTTCTAAAATCCCAGAGGTACGACTTCCTGTCTCAGAGGCACTGCACCCGGCCCATCATGCGCTGTAGCCACGTGTACCATCTGTTCAGCAGCCAAGTGTTACCTTCCACTGGAGGTGGTTATCAGCATGCCTTGTCTACCTTTTCTCCCCGACTAGTATTGTGAATTCCTCCCAGAAAAAAGAGGTTGTACTTCATTCAACTTGGTAAGTCCTCAGTAAAGAAATTATTAAAGCAATAAATAAGCATTTTCTGGGGAAAAAGTCCGAACTTACAGATATTCACAAAGAGAAGTCCCTTATCTAATTTCTGTTTAGTGGGCACTTCTCATACAGATCTACATGGGATATCTGGATATAGGCCAACATGACTTTGATTTCAAAGTTCATTATACAGGCTCCCAGCCATGGTGGAGTAACAAGCCCTGGGTTAGCCCTTATGTAATAAATAGCCATAAAACTGAACAAAATATATGAGAAAAAACTGTTTTCATTGGATAATCAGTAGTACAAGACTATAACCCCTTAGAGAGACAAAATAAATGTGGTAGACCCTAGCACTGCTGAGATTTTCTTCCTTCCTCTCTCTAAAATCAATAAAGACGACCCCTGTGAAAGGGTCGTTCGACCCCCAAAAGGGTCGCGACCCACAGGTTGAGAACCGCTGCTTAGCGGGAACTGAACCCGGGTCTCTCTGGTCCACAGGCCGACGCTCTAACTGCTGAGCCAAACCGGCCAGGGCCACAGCATTAAATATTAAAGACTGAAAGAAAAATATTATTGATGGAAACGCCGATTCAAAAAAAGAACAAGGGACTTCCAGGGCAGCAAGATGGAGTGAGCCCACTAAATCCTATATATCCTGCTGCTTAAAACAAAAAAATCTGGACCAAAAAAAGAGAAAAAAATCAACTATTGAAAAACTCTGTAAATAAAACCAGGAATATTGAGGAAGAGGGTCAAAATCTAGAAAGTAAGCATATGAAGGCGAGTTTTCTGTTTTTACCTCTTCTCTCTTACATCTGGGAGTCGAGTCCAGGCACCCAGCAAAACTGCGGTGGTGGTGCCATGGGCAGCACCTTTGTTTCGAGCAAAAAGGTCAGGAAAAGGAGCCTTGTGATCCAGAGTATGGAGGAAATCTCCATTTGTTTGTTTTTTCTTCTCCTCTTTCTCTCATCTCATGATGGAGCCCTCAGCAGAATCGAGCACGGCTGACGATGTCCGCAGCCAAAATTCTAAAAGAAACTGTTAGAAGCCACACCCTTCAAGCCAGAGGACTGGGAAAAGGAACCCCTTCAGGTCAAAGAATAGGTACAGAAGCCCTGTTTTGTTTCTCTGTATTATCTCTCTGTTTCGCCCAACAGCAGCCCTAGTGGCAGAAACTGCAGAAGTCGCACAGATAGGTAAAGCTGTGAGTCCGAGGAGGATCCCAGAGAGGGCAGAGCCATAGAAGGAAACAGTTAATTCTGTGAAGAAACTAGCCCAGGGTCCCAGCTCATCTCTGAGCAGCACCTGTGCGTGGGAGGACAGACTCAAAGTAGCATAACAAAGGCTTTAAGAAAAAAAGCTAAGGTTTAAAACACACCCAAATCTCAGACCAAACAACAAAATGTTCAAAATTTCCCAGGATACAATCTAAAATTAATCAATATACAATCAATTCTTAGGGGAAAGATAATCAAGAAATGCCAATAACAAGATGATCCAGATGTTGGTATTATCAGATAAAGACTTTAAAGAAGCTATGTATTATGTATTATGTATTACCATGTGGTAAAAGTAAACATTCTGGAAAATAAATGGAAAGGTAGTTCTAAGTAGGTAAATGGAAATTATTTTTAAAAATAGAAAAGTTTAACTGAAAAACACAATATTTAAAATAAAGAAGTATAGCGAGATGGAAACAGAGGAAAGAGTCAGTGAACTTGAGGATAGATAATAGAAACTATTCTATCTACAGAACAGAGAGAAAAAATGAGAAATAAATTAGCAGAGCCTGAAGAGCTTATGAGACTATATCAAAATGTCTACTAGCTATGTAACTAGAGTACCAGAGGAGGGGAGAAAGGTGAAAAAAAAAGAGAAAAAAATGGCTGAAAACTTCCCAAATGTCATGAAAGACATAAATGTGTAGATTCAAGAATCTCAACAAACTACAAACAGGATAAAGTCAAATAAAACCATGCATGACTTGTCACAATTAAACTTCTGAGAACCAAAGACAAAGAAAAAAGTCTTGAAAACAGCTACATGTAGGGAAGAAGAGTTTAATGGCAGAATGTGTATCAGAAACAATGAAGGACAGAGGTATAGCATTCTTAAAGTATGAAAAGAAAACAACTGTCAACCCAGAATTCTGTGTCCAGTAAAAATATATTTCAGAAACAGAGGTGAAATACAAACATTCTCAGATTAAAAAAACAACAACAACTAAGAGGGCTTGTTGCCATCAGACCTGCTCAAAAAATAAATGCTAAAGAAGTTTTTTAAGTTAAAGGAAAAAACTGATAAGGTAGGGAAAATTGGAACTTTAAGGAAGAAGGAAGAACAAGAAAAATATGTATTTGGGCAAATATAAAGGACTATTTTTCTCCTATTTAAAATATGTATTATGCAGCCCCGCCGGTGAGGCTCAGTTGGTTGAGCATTGTCCCACGCACCAGGAGGTCGCTGGTTCGATTCCTGGTCAGAGCACATGCCTAGGTTGCAGGCTCCATCTCCAGCAGGGGGCGTGCAGGAGGCTGCCAATTGATGTTTCTATCTCTCTCTCCCTCTCCCTTCCTCTCTCTGAAATGAATATATATAATATTTATGTGTGTGTGTGTATATATATATATATATATATATACACACACACACACATATATAATCCCTAGAGCAACCACTAAAATAATTAAAATAGTAATACAAAGAGATATAGCAAAAAAACAATAGATGTTAAAACTGAAATACTAAAAAATATTCAAATACCCCAAAAGATGTCTAGAAAGGAGCAAGAAAAGAACAAAAAACAGGGAGACAAACCAAAAAAACTCAAATAATAAAAGAGTAGACCAAAATCCAACGTATTGATTATAACATTAATTACAACTGCTTAACAGATCAAGTTAAAGACAAATATTATATAAAATTGAATTTTTTAAAATCACATAAGATCCAACTATATTTTTTCTACAATAAACTCATTTCAAATATAAAGACATAAATTAAAAGTAAAAGGATAGAACAAATATACCTTGCAAGCACTAATAAAAAAAAAAACCTAAGTGGCTATATTAATATTAACCAAACTTCAAAATATGAATATTACTATGGATAAAAAGAAATATTACACAATGATAAGAGAGTCAAATCATCAATGTAAGACTCAATCCTAAATGTGTAGGCACCTAATAATTCAAAATACATGAAGCAAAATTTAACAGAATTGCTAGGAGAAATAGGCAAGACAAAAACTTGGAGACTTTAGCACTCCTCTATTGTGCTACATTTCACAGACAGAAAATCAGTAAGGATACAAAAGACCTGAACAAAACTATTAACCAAACTGACCTAATTGACATTGATTGAACACTCCACCCAACAGCAGCAGAAAATATGTCCTTTTCAAGTGTGCATGAAACATTCAGCAAGACAGACCATAAAATAAACCTTAAAATTTTTTAAATAACTGAAATCAAACCAAGTATGTTCTCAGACAATATCAGAATTAAACTAGAAAGCGGTAAGAGAAAGGTAATTGGGAAAATGTCCAAATATCCTGACCTAAAACAACATGAATAACCATGGGTCAAAGAGAAAGCCAAATGGATAATTAGAAAATATTTTAATTGAATATAAATGAAATTCCATTACAACATAATGACGTTTTTACAATGTAGCTAAAACATTTATTAGAGGACATTTTTGCATTACAGCTCATATTAGAAGAAGAAGAAAAGTATCAAATCAGTTACCTAAGCTTAAGAATCTAGAAACAAGAAGAGCACATTAAACCCAAGGCAAACAAAATGAAGGACAGATAATAAAGTAAGAGCATAAATGAAATTGAAATAAGAAAAAAACAAACAAACAAACAAACAAAAAAACAGAAGAAATTGGTATCACAAACAGACGGCTTTTTAAAATAAAATCAATAAAATTGGTACACCTCTAGTCAGAATTACCACAAAGAGAGGGAGATGATGCAAATTACCAATATCAAGTATGAAAGAGGCATCACTATTGACCCTACAAACATAAAAAAAATAAGAAAATATTATGAACAGCTTACCCTGTGTTAATTCAACAACTTAGATTAAATGAACCAATTTCTACAAAGTGCTAAAGTTCACTTAAAAAGAAATAGAGCTATCAATAAAGAAAAAAAAAGAGAAATAGATAATTTGAATAATCCAATAATCATTATAAAATAAATCTAATAAGTAATTTAAAACTTTCCAATAAAGTCTATATGACCAGACCAAGATGACTTCAGTGCCTAATTCTACTAAATAAAAATTCAAGAAAAAAATCATTGCAATTCTCTTCCATGAAAATTAGAAGAGGGAGCACCTCCCAACTCATTTTATGAGCCCAGCATTACCTAGACCCTAAAGCCTGTCAAAGACAAGAAAAGAAAACTACAGCCCAGCCGGTGTAGCTCAGTGGTTGAGCATCGACCTATGCACCAAGACATCACCGGTTCGATTCCCAGTCAGGGCACATGCCCAGGTTGTGGGCCTGATCCCCAGAGGGGGGCCTGCAGGAGGCGGCCAATCGATGTTCTCTCTCATCGATGTTTCTATCTCTCTCTCCCTCTCCCTTCCTCTCTAAAATTGATAAAGAAAAAAAAATTTTTAAAAAGAAAAGAAAACTACAGACCACTAATACTTCTGAATAAAAGATGCAGAAATCCTCAATGAGATAGTGAGCTGATCCAGCAAAATTTAAAAAGGATAAGACATCATGACCATGAGGAGTTTATCCTGGGAATGTAAAGCTAATTCAACAGTTGAAAATCAAACACTATAATTCATCATATTTACAAAGAAGGAAGGAAGGAAGGAAGGGAGGGAGGGAGGGAGGGAGGGAGGAAGGAAGGAAGGGAGGAAGGAAGGAAGGAAGGGAAGAAGGAAGGGAGGAAGGAAGGGAGGGAGGGAGGGAGGGAGGGAGGGAGGGAGGGAGGGAGGGAGGAAAGAAGAAAGGTCATATGATCATCTCAATAGATGCTCATTCTGAAAGAAGCCACACACCATGTCACCAAGATGTCCCAGTAGCTGTGGAGAGGACCACCTGGGGAACGGAGACCTCCCACAAATAGCCAGCATCAGCTTGCCAGCCATGTGAGCAAGGCACGTTGCAAGTGGACCCTGCAGCCGTAGCTGAACTTTCAGATGTCTGCAGCAGTGGCTCATATCTGACTACAACCTTACGAGAGGCCAAGCAAAAATACCCAGTCAAGCTGTTCTGAAATTCCTAACTCACAGGAACTATAAAAGAAAATACACTGTTGTTGCTGTTGTTGTTATTTTGAGTGACTAACTTCTAGGCTGATTTCCTATGTAATATTAGACAAGCAATACAAAGGAAGATAAAGTCAGACCATGAGATACCACCATACTTTGATAATACCAAGTCTTTTCAAGGATGTGGTGCAAATAGAACTCTCATACATTACTGTTGGAAGTATAAAGTGGTACAGCTACTTGGAAAAACAGTTTTTCAATTTCTTATCAAGTTAAACATACATCTGCCACACAATCCAAGAATTCCATAATGGATTTAAGGGAACTGACAATGTACGTCCACAAATGACTTGTATACAAAATGTTCACAACAGGTTTATTCATGAGAGCCCCAAACTGGAAACGACACAGATGAATAGATTTTTAAGTGTGGTATATTCATACGATGAAATACTATTCAGCAATAAAAAGAAACAAATGATTAATACACACAACAACACAAATAAAAGCATTGTTCTAAGTGAAAGAAGCCAGACGCAAAAGGGAATATACTGTATGATTCCATTTATAGGAACCTCCAATACAGACAAAACTCATCTATTATGACAGAAATGAAGTCAGAAGTTGCCTAAAACAGGAAGTGTAGAGAGTTCATTGTAAAAAGTCAAGAAGAACCTTGTGGGGATTGACAGAAATGTTCTATATCCTAATTAGAGTGGGTACTCAGGTCTATACATCTGTCAAACAAATCAAGTAGTATACTTACATTAGGTGCATTTATTATATGTGAATTGTATTTTTCAATGAAATTGAAAACAAACATCACATAATGTTGGCCATAGACTCATAGTGCAGATTTTGACACCGGTCAGAATCATTCCAGGTCAAAAATAATCAAATGTTCCCTCCTTCTTCCTTCCCTCCTCTCCCCCAATCTCTTTTTGCCACTCTTTGGTCTCTTTTTCTGTATTGATGTATCTCAGTGTCCAGGAGATGATTCCTGCCTCCCATTTTCCTGCCTTCTATTTTGCCATTTCTTTCACATTCTTCTGTTTCTCCACTTGTATCTCTCTCATTCTCAGTCATTTTTGTCTCTTAAATGGGGTTGTATTTCTGCCCATCTTTTTCTGTCTCCTCTACACTTTTTTCTCTTTTTTTTTTATACTTATAGTAGGAAACATGTTAATTTACTTAAATTCTCCTAACACATAAAGAAACAATGGTTTTCTGAACTGCAGCTTTTGGCAGTGATTAAAAGTCACAATAAAGAAAAATAAGTGCCACCTTTCCATGGCAGCTTTTATTTTACCCTAAAAAGAGAGTCCATTTTTTCCTACAGACATTCATTTAGATGAGATACATGTCAGGTTTCTTTTAAAGTGCCCAATCTCATACAATTCCCCTAATTAGAGATAAGAATTATAATGAGCAGAAGAATGCATCAACTTAAACACTCAAGGTCGTCTCAAATCCTGGAGTGCCAGGTTTCTGTGACAGAGGAAAAATTTTCCTGGTAAATACTTGAAATAAAATCCAGGCAAATATGCTCTAAGTCTTCATCTTCTGATTCTTAATTCTTTAGCACAGTATAAGACTCTTATTCAAATCTAATTATGTAGTAACAAGACCTGAGAGTGTTTTGTAAAAGTTTGATTTCAGAATTCCTAGATAAACTTCATTTGTTAATATTCTATTCTACTATACATATTTTTCTTTGTTTTATCTCCTATTATTTGATTGGAAGCAAATTTATCCCAACAATCCTCAGGTCTGTGGATGTCTAGAGCACAAACCTGGCGAGTCAGATGGGCCCCAACAGCAGCCAGAGCAGTGCAGTAGGGCGTGGTCTGACCAGCGTTCACTCTCACTAGCCTCAGCATCCCAGCATCACTGAAGCCACTAAGCCATTGCTTGGCATTTTCACAAAATATCAGTGCCATGGACTTAACACCAATCAGAACATCATCTCTCTTGTCCTGATGGGCATAGATGGTGTCATACATAGAGCCCCCATAATTCCAGAAAAATAAAGAGGCAGGCAAACAGATGGATCGCAATCACAGGAGCCCTTAACAGCAGACCATCTAAGTAATGCACCCCAATTAAAAGTGAACCCCAAGGCTAATTGAGGCCAGTATATTATTCTTTTTATTAGTGGGTAGGTGATGACAACAGGTAGGAATGCTGCTCCAAGAGCTATAGTTATACTTTAGTAATTCACCTGGTGCCCAGATCAGCTCTCTCCAGTGAAAAACGAAGAACTGAAAAGTTGAAATGTCTCCAGCAGCTATTGGGCAATTTGCTGTTCTTGTAGCCTTTTTATCATAGTCTCGGTCCCATCTGCCATTGATAGTATAGCCTGCTCCATGAATCAGAACAGCTCCCGTGCCAAAGAGGGATAATATGTACCAATCTGGAAAACAACCCAGTTCTGCTGCCTAACCAGCGCTCCAGGTACGTGGCAGATTCAGCAGCCAGGTTTCAATGGGCTTGTCCAAACCCGTAAGGCGCAGGTAGGGCTGCAGAAGGCAGGGTGCCGAGTCCATGATCCCAGTGGCTGACAGGCTGAGCCAACGCCAGTGCACCTTCGCCCAACAGAGTCTGCCAGTACCCCATGCCAGGTGTGCCAGCCGCAGGCACCAGGGCCAGGGAGCGCCAGGCGAACTCACGGCCACGCCTGTGTCACAGCCCACAGGCCCCACGAGCCCCGCACCACCCTCACTCATGATGGCGTGGGGTTTTCTCTCTTCCTTAATGGATCTGAATGTAAGACCCAAGAAGTTTTTTTTTTAATATTTTTTTATGTATCTATTTAGTAGTTTATTTTCTTTGTTAATTTTGAAAATTGGTGTAAAAATATTTGTTTTATTAAAATTATTTTGTTAATTTTAAATGAAAGCATTTATTAAAAATTATTACATGGTCCTTGGTCATTACTTTTACCTCTGTGAGTTAACGGCCTCACTTATAAAAATGTTCCCCTTCCTTGCTTCAGGAAATTTCCGAAGTATCCATTCTGGACACCAAGGGAAAGAAATAATCAAGAACTGAGGGAAAATACCAACACTTGTTGAAGACCAACTGTGCGTCAGGGTCTACTACATGCCTTATTCATTTAATTATCACAGTAAGAAGATGGGTTTTCCTCTTCTTACTTTACAAATAGGAAACTGAATTTCAAAGAAAATAAACAAGCTTGGGCCAGTACATGGCAGAGCAGGGTTTCACCCCCAAATCTAGACTTTATGCTACCCATTATATGGAATAGCCTCTTTTACTTTTAATTTCCCATAAATCTAATCCTTGATAGGAAAATGGATAAATAAATTGCCTTATATTCACATAAAAGAATACAACACAGCAATAAAAAAAAGAAAGAAAGAAAGAAAGGATACTGGTAGACACGACACTGATGAATCCTACAGAAGTCATGTTGAGTAAAAGAAGCCTCACACAAAAAGAGAGCATATACATGATTCTATCTATATGAAGTTCGAACACACTAATTGATGACAGTGAAATCAGAAGGATGGTTACTTTGGGTAGGGGACAGATACGGACTAGAAAAGGATTGGAGAGAACTTTCCGGGATGTAAAAAATGTTCTGTATCTTTATCTGAGCAGTGATGATATGGATGTTGCACATGTGAATTGTCATCAAGTTGTACATACGATTAATAGATTCAATGCAATTTATTATATTTGCCATCCCTCAATTTTAAAAAATCATCTTCTGATGTTAAAATGCAGGTTCTTATGTCCCACTACCAGAGATTCATTTCCAGAAAAGTCTGGAATTGAGAAAATTGACTCCATTGGAAAAAAATACATTTTGAGAAACCTTGGGGAGGGGCCACATCACCCTGTTTCAGGACTACTGAGCTGTTAACTGAAACCCAGGACCTGCCTCCGAGTCTGGGACCTTTGTACTGCTGCTCCTACAGCCAAGGGTTGGTTGAAACCATGGGTGGATGAAGCAGAATCTCAGCACTGTTTATGATCGTGTATATTCATTGTTCTACTGCCTTATATATTTATTTCTGAATAATCCATATCGAAGCCTTTAATATAAGTTATCTCATGCAATGCTCACAGAGACTCCATGAGGAAGTCAAGACAAGTTTTGTATTATCTCCTTCAGGAACAAAGACCCAGAGACGCAACAAGATTAAGGGAGTTTCACAAGATTTCAAAGCTAATAAAAGGCAAATATAATAAAAGCTAAGTTTTCTGTCTCCTAATCTAGTGTCCTCTCTGCTACAGAACACTTGCTTTAATTACCTGGGCTGAGAATGTGGAAAGGATCTATAAAGGAGACCGGCCCGTGCCCACCCTCATGAACCATATTCCAATGAAAACTGAGTGAAAGATAATAAGAAGAAAAGAAAAACAGAGTCAATGGCTCAAATTTTCCTTTGGCTAGTTGCCTCCCTTTAGCCTTTCCCTTACTCCTGAGAATTCTGACTCCTACCTCTGCATGTATATGTTGTTACTTAACCCAAGGGTAAGGGTCAAGGTAAAAAGACTTTCAATTAAACAAGTGGTTAGGTATAACTGCCCCGAGGGAGCTCTCCTTCTGTCCAGTCTGGGACCTTCCACTTTCTGGAATGCCTACATTATATCACAAATTGATTCTGATTTCCCTGGGAAAAGACCTAAGCTCAGAACAGCCCAGCTGGAAAATCCATCACAAGATATACAGGAGGAAAAAAAAAAAGTTGTTCTGAGCAATCTGGCTCACCAAAAAAGGTATCGGGATACCTCTCACCCCCTCACTGCCAGGCCAAACCCTCTTTTAACTTCTCCTTCCTCACAACTTGACCTGTGTGAAAGAGTCGGGTCATCACTGGATTAAGAAACACGGGCCACATCCTTGACCAGAGGACATGCAGTGGCTTCAAGGAAGAAGGCATCCATAGGGCCCCTTGACAGCTTTATTCACAGCGCTCTCCAGGTGACTCGTGAACACCGGCAATCACTCCCACCAATACTCCCCGTTCTTCATCTACTCCCAAGCAGAGATGATGTCCATATGTCTTTGGGAGGCAATTTCTCAGCTATGGCTCATAAAAAATGTTTTTAAATTAAAAACAAAAAAAACCTATTAAAATGCTGTGTGGATGCTTAACAGCTTCTTTTAGGTGGAGGCACTTTCCTGAGGCAGCCTCCCACCCAAATCTCTGGGCCACATGTTTCCATGGACCCTCGAAGGTTTAACTGCTCTTAATGGGCTCGTGTCCATTAACCAATCGGTACTTTCCATCTCTGTCCTGCCTTCCACTTGACAGTGAATGGTGAGGCTAGAAATGTAAGGCAAGGGCACACACAGCTCCAGCTAATTACAACAGAGGAGATACCAGAGGCCATTGGCCCAGCACCACTCTGGACATGGAGGGGCTTGAACTGCACAGATCACTCTCCGTCACGGAAGATCCACTATCTGAAAACGACTCGTCTGTAATGCCTCTGTCTTGTTCTCCCTCAGTATCAGATTTCAAGCTTTTAAAAAGTTAAGGCTTGGTTTCTTTCTATAGAAGAAAAAGAATTGGACTGTGAATATGGTTCTTGAATGTTTGGACTGAATCCAGGGTCAAAAGATCTACAAGAGGATACAAGTTGATGGAAATTAATTAAATACCACACTTCAATCCTTCTTCTCATCCACAATTCTGGGAAAGACAGGCCTCCCATAGCAAGGAAATAGAAACTACCACCTTGGTCACTCTCCCCCGTTCCACCAGATCCCACCTCTTATCTCTTAGGAATTAGAAGTCAGTCGCATGGGGAACCCACAGTATCACAACTGCTGCTGCCAGGGTTGCCACGTGTGGCCACAAATAAGGACTGCGCAGCTCCAGATGGCACCATTCAAACAGACTAAAATGTATATGTATGCCATGCTGGGGGGTTGCTCCCGCTGGGGAAAACCATATGGTTCATATTGATGGAGTCCTTTATTATGTGTATTTTATTGGGTTAAGGATTTACACATATCATCTCATTTAATCTCCATAACAACACCTTGAGATAGGAACTGTTACTATTTCCATTTTTCTAACAATAAAACTGGGCCTAAAAAATTTTAAGAAACTTTTCTAAATCATGGCTATTGAACAGCAAATATTTGTTGCATGGCCTTATAACAAGGATAAATTAAAGTTTGTCCTCTATTTACATGTCTTGGTTGTTTATAATCTGCACCTTGCGATGATTCCCTTAGTGGAAAGAGCCCTCACTTGAAGAAAAGGAGATCTGTGGTCCTCATCAGGATCTAGCATCTCATAAACTCTCAGTACATAAATGAAAGTTTCCAGATCTACCACTTTCTACCTGTAAAACCTTGAAAAGGTGCTTTCAAACATCTAGATTTGGTTACTCCATCTATAAAATAAAACAAATACTTGCCCTGCCTGCTGTAAGACAGGTAAAAATGATCACTGTGATAGAGCTGTATAAATTGTGAACAGGGCAGTTCACACCTGTAACAGGGCAGTAATAATGGTTATGAAGGCAAAATGTCCCCTAGGAGTCGGGCTGGGCAAATTCCCATGAGGTGTAATCCAAAGAGTAGCAAGGGGCTGCAACTTCTGCTGACCCAGCTCTCCCTCTCTTCTCCCTGGAGGCTAGTCCCTCCTGACCTTCAGCAGACAAATTTCCTTATAAAGACATTCAAATGATAATACTCTCCTCCCCACATAGAACCCTCTCTTGAGTTTCCCTTCTTTTTCTCTTGTAAGTTTGTGATAGGATCAATTGGATTTAGATGAACTCCACCTGTCAAATAGCCACATTTACTCCCAGCATTGCAAGGGGTAATGCAGGTAGCCAGCAGGAGTCCACCACTAGAACTGACCTCATCTTCTCAAGACACAGGTGCCTTCTGCTCTGCCCAATGACTTGATGACGCACACACCTACAGATACATCTTAATGCTCTGGTGAGTGTGCCTGCCCCCACTGGATATACAGACAACACCCCAGAGAAATACTCTGTGTTTAATCTGGGGGCAGAGAAGAATAAACCCAGTAATTTCAAAATATTTTTTTTTCATTAACAATCTTCTTGTAAACACTTCCCACCAACTTCAAAGATACATATGCAATTATTTTCTTTTTCCCCTAGAAACACCAATACGCAAGGGCTCTCAAGAGTTATATCTCATCATGTCAATCACTTTGTAAGTTATATAGATGTCTAATCACTATGTTGTACACCCGAAGGTAAGATAATATTGTATGTCAACTATAATTGAAAATTTAAAAAAATTTTTTTAAATTAATTATAAAAAAAGAATTGTATCCCAAAGGATCCTGATTCCTGCCACTGCTCCCCATCTCAGCTCTCCTACCCACTGTGGCTTCTCAACATCTGAAAATATAGAACTGATTAATTATGAACTCTCTGGCTTGTCTGACCTACATATCACCTTACTCTTTGCTCCATTGGAATTCCATTCCATAGTAGGGGGAGTATCAGTTGCAGAAAATAAGGTTTCCCTGATACCTAACCTGAAGTTTCCTTCTGCAAGTATCATCCTATTACTTCTATGGGCCCCACTAAATAACTCCTCTCCACTCTTCAGAGATCTGTAGATCATTACCATAGCTTTCTCTTCATCGCCACTTAGCCCAGCCATATATATTTAATTATTTTCATCTGTCATCATAAATCTGTCCCTTCAACTCTTAAATCAGCTTTCTGCTCTTCTCTGGACTAGTTCCAACTCTCCCAGTTCATCTCCAATAACTGATATCCCTTCTGGGAGCTCCAATTTCCCCTTTATCTTCCTTCGCTCTCTTTGCCCTTTCCAGAAATGAAAAGGGAAAGGACTGACAGGTAGGTGAAGTCAAGAGTCAGGTGTACTAGATTACATACATCTACTTTAAATTGCTCAGGCCTCTCCACAGTACATGCAAATTCATATACCAGTCATATATCCCCTCTCCTGGAGTGGGAAAAAAGGGAGCACTTACAGGGAAATAGGCCCTCCTATCCCCCAAGTCATCATCCTCCAGGCCTCTGCCTAGGGAACGGCAGAAGTAAGATGTTAAAACATCTACAAAACAGGCTACAAAGTGCAGTTGTAAGCAATGCGGTAGCCTCCAGGCGGGCATCTTTTGAGAGGTTTGGGCTAATGGTGCACTATCACTGGTACAGTCCCAGCAATTGCCTCTACCTCTTCTCCATGAATGGCTGCCCTGGGGAGCAGCCTCAGACTTTGAAACGCTGATCCCATTTGTGAGTTCAAGGCAACTCACACAGAAAAAACATTAGCATGTCATGCATTATAAGGCCTCTCAGACACCCTTTTGTCTCTCAGACAACCAAACCACAAGCAATACAAAGGTATTGCTTTGTCCTGACTGGGTACTTTTCCATTTCTACCCCATCCCTAGTCATGGTCCTACTCAGATTTAGGAAGCCATCTTCAGTCAGACAAATGGGCTGCCCCAGGCCCCTCACCACAAGGGGTAGCAGAACACCCATCTTCTCCCCTTCCCTCCCAACAGATAACCAACCCCATGAGCATGGTTGTGCCCCTCAAGACCAGACCCCAGTCACTTGGACAGAATAAGGAAGAAATAAACTAGGTTGTGCATATTTTTCCTTTGTATACATGAAGATCCTATGTCATCGAAGAGTTAAATGTATTTTCTATAAATCACAGCCTACATAAAAAGAATAAACCCATTTCCTCAAAAATGATAAATAGTAAAATCAATCCAAGTGTGAGAGCCTAAGTTTAAATTTCCATACAAGAAAATGAATAAAACCACCATGATGTATGTTGCCCCAAACATGAAACATGATACAGCAAGGTGTGTCCACTCCCTGTGTGTGAATGTCATCGTGGCTTCCGTGGTTTATGTATGCAACATTCTCTTTTAGTGCCTAATATTTTTGTAATGGATATAAAAATGACTTCCCTGGGAATGGGGATTTTTTCCCCACTTTCATGTCTATGAGCATCTCCAGAGCTTTCCCATAACCTTTTGTTAAGTGACCACAGGCCCTGGCAGTCTAGATCTGCTACTGTGCTCCATGGGGAGGTCTTGCGGTAGAGACTATATCTGAATGAGGCTGGGGAGGCAGTGGTAAGTAAGACAAGAAGCTAGTCCTGCATGGACAGATGCCTAACTGAAGACAGCATATGTGTCAGAGCAGGCAAGTCCAGCCTGTTCCAAGTGTGATCACCACAAGGCCCAAAGTGCTCTTCAATAAGCTGTCTGTCTCTCTGGAGGTCATGGGGAGCTCATCCAGTTACACTTAGTGTCTTATTTGATCCCATCAATTATCATTTGATCCCAATCCTGCTGAAAAATGCTTGGCCAAAAGTTCTAGCTTTTTAATGGCAGAATCCTGGCTCTTTCTCAAACCAGGATTGCTAGATGTGTCAAATGATGCATAAGGGCTTGGTCCAGCTGCCAAATGGACTGTGCTGCTGAGGGAGGACTTGGGATGCTCACAGTGCTTCCCTACTGTCAGTATCAGAGCAGCTCTCAAAGCACACTCCTCTCTACAGGAAACTCCCCCACTCAGCAGCTGCATCTTCTATCTAAGGCTGGTCTAGAATATATTCTTCAAACGCATTACGCATGTGACTCTTCAGAGACACCCACCAATAACTTCATACAACCTGCCTGTTTGTAGTAGGCAAGTTC
This sequence comes from Tadarida brasiliensis, assembly GCA_030848825.1. Lineage (NCBI taxonomy): Eukaryota > Metazoa > Chordata > Mammalia > Chiroptera > Molossidae > Tadarida > Tadarida brasiliensis. Next base: position 60,268,778 of record CM061270.1, on the reverse strand, counting down.
AGGACTGCAGAAAGGACCCTTTTTGCCTGTCACCAACATCTAACAAGAGCTGACCTAAACTGCTAGGGCCTACGGTCACTTAACAAGAGGTGACGGGAAAGCTCTAGAGATGCTCATAGACATGAAAGTGGAAAAAAATCCCCATTCCCAGAGAAGCCATTTTTATATCCATTACAAAAACATTAGGCACTAAATGAGAATGTTGCATGTATAAACCACAGAAGCCACATGACATTAAAGCACAGCTGTTCTTTACAAAGTGTCTGTGGTGAAACAAAAGTACTGGTCTCCTAACTCAGTTCACAGAGGACACTATCAAACTCACCAGACTCTGCCTCTTACTATGGATTAATACATATCCCAGCATTGAGTAGAAAGGGGTCATTTTAGATGTTAATATCACTAATGTTAATGTTGAAATATGCATCCAAACTCTGTTTTGCTTGGGGACTACATACCAGTATTGGCTGTGCAATGACTGAGGAACCTCAGCTTCTGAATATCCCTGCTGATGAGAGTACTGGGTGTATGTGGGAGCATGCATGTGTGTTGGGGGCACGCATAGATACTTGCAGCTCTACAGTGGGCTTTTTTCAATGCTTTCCATCCAATTAATACTAGACATTAGTAACCAGTGGAGCATAAGAATTTCATTTATTTCTGATGATGAGAATGACATAAAAGATGCTGGTTTGCTCGAAGGAATTAGTGTAGGCTTTTAAAAGGCATGGTTTCTTTTCTGTGCTTTCTCATTCATTTACATTGTATGTTTTATTCACGAGTCTTTCCCCAGTGGTCTTACAAGAGAAATATCCATTCAAAACCACCTGGTTTTCCAGTCAAAGGATACTATGGGAAGAGACAGAAGTAAGTGCCTACACACACACACCCTACTCAGCAAATATGGGCAGAAAATGAGAGGGTAAATGAAACAGAAACCTCATTTCAGGAGTACCCAGCAGAGAGATCTGCAGTGAAACAGGCCTGCCAGAGACAGTCATCCAGAGCTGCTGCTGCAGAAATTGAAGCTAAGAATTGGAGGGAAGGAAGGGGGCAGGGGAAAGGGGGAAATCAACTATTGTCTCTCCCTGACTTCACAATGACTCCCCAAAGGAAGACAATCTTGGCAACTTTACTCCCTCTCTTCACATCGCCCTCCTGTACCCTGTCCCTTAGTTCCTCTAGGACTCTCCCAACATCTGAGAGGAAGAACAAGAGTTTGAGAGTAGATAGCAAACTGGGGTTGGGGGGAGTAGAATGAATTAATGAAGAAGAGGCAATCTCTAGGTAACCCAACTTTTGAGGGAAACAGCTGGGTGGAATTCAATAATATGAGGAGGAATTCTACATTTCCTGAGAAAGTTACCCCATTACCCAAACCTGTGGTGGCCAAGAAGAGGAACAAGCGGAAGGGAAGGTGGGCAATAGTTTTGAGATCTAGAACTAAACTTGAAACATGCAAGTAATAGGGACATTTAAACTGTTTCAAGGGCCCCCAAAGAAGGACATCCAATTTTGGCTGGGACCCTGTGTAAATCAGAAGGAGGCATTCTGCCAAGAGCAGAAAACTTTTCTCCCAATTTGGTTGCTGACGAGGAACGAAGACCCTTAAGGAGCGACTACCTTCGTGGAAAAATAAATAAATAAGAAAACATAGTCAGATAGGAGGGGGAAAGGTTTGCAGAAGGAAGGCTAAGAACCAGAGGCTGAGGTTTTGGAAAGGGGAGTTAATTGACAGTGGTTGCAAATTAATGTGTCTAAAAAAAATCAAATCCCTACAAGCTCAGGCGGGAACTGCTCACCGGTCCCGAAGATCTGAAAGAGAAGGCGGGGCTGGGAGGCGCGGATCGCTGCTGACAGCTTTCCCTCTCGGCCGACTTCTGACGCCTTCTTCTCAGGCATCAGGCGGATCCTCAACCGCCCTTCGCCGTGGCGAATCCACCAGCTGAACAGCTCGCTGAGGTTGAACTGGAGCAGCCCTGCATTCGCCTCCTCCGGGGGGCCGACGCAGCCCTCGAGGATCGCCTCCTCTCCCAGTTCTAGAACCAGCTGCTTGGCCCGCCGGAGCTTACGAACCGAGCCGCCCTTCAGCACCCTGGACAGCGTCCGTGCCGGGGCTGGCGAGCTGGCTCCTGCGGCGCTGGAGACTCCGGCTGGTGGCCCCACTAGCCTAAGCAATGGGGCGCAATCTAGAGCCAGCGAGCCGCGCGCCTCCGGCCGGCTAGCCTTTGGCTGCGAGAGGGACGGCGGCGGCAGCAGCAGCTCCCGGGCATAGACGCGGAAGAGCGAGGGCACCACGAAGTCCACCGCCAAGCTCTTCCTCTGCAGGCGCGAGTAGCTAAGCGGCTCCCGGGGCTGCAGCGCCGACCCCATGGCCGGTGAGCCCACGCGCTGGCTGGTCCCGGTCTCGGTCCCGGGGCCCGAAGCTGCTGCTGAGAGCAGAGGCAGCAGCAGCCATAGGAGTCCTGTGGCTCCCATCCCGCTAGAGAAAGACTATTTTTACTAGTCTCCTGACTCTCCGGAATCCAGCCTCACCCTTCGCTTCCCAAATGAGAAGGGGCTCCAAACAGTCCTTGGTCCTGAAAGCTCCGACCACCTGATCTCTGTGGAATGATGCGTACACTCGGTTCTCTCCCTGCAAGGAGGCCAGCAGGAGTCTCAGTAAAACGGGGCTGAAAGCTCAGGGGCGTGTCAAGAGACCCGAAGCTCACTAGGCTCAGCAGCTGGGAGCCTGTTGTGCTTCTGTGCACCGCGCGCGCCGAGTGCTGGGCCCTGTCTGTAGCTGGCTGCACTCCGGAAGGAGAGAAAGTACTATGGTTGAAGGGAGATGGCAATTGGGTACCGTCCTCTCCTGCCTCTGGAGGCCTGAGCTGTGGTCTGTCCGCTCTCGATTAGCCTCCAAACCTCCGCAAGTTTCCAATTGGGAAAGGTGGCTCTGAGCTGTCGTCTGCTGTCCTGGACGGCTGCTGCACTCCTTTGGGCTCCTCTGAGCTTCTCGCCCCTCTTCGGGAGGGGGGTGGCGAGGGCAGGGACTGCTTTCTCGGGTACCCTCCTGCGACTCTCCGCAGTGGGAAGTCTGGATTGCACAGCTCGCTAAACTTCTGCTTGAATCGAGCCGCCGCGCTGTGAAGCGGAGGCTCAGGCCGCCGCGGCGCAAGTTTGCAGCAGCGTCCTTGCTTTCCTCCCGCGTCTGTTCTCAGAGTTCTTAGGCACTACCAAAGCAGCCCCAGCGGCAGCAGCCGAGTGAAAGCATTCAGGGCTGGAGAGCCCGAAATCTTGCTGCCCCGTTCTCACCCAGCGGCAGCCTCCGTGTCTTCGGATAGGCTGGCCGGAGGGCGGCCGGAAGGCGCGTTGCCCTGCGACCCTCCGGACAGCGGCGGCGGGAGGTGCCAGGGGCTGCCGCCGCTGCCTCCCCCAGAGCCGCTGGCTCGCATCTGCCTGGGCGCCCGCCACTTGCAGCTAGCTGGCAGAGCCGAGAGCGCGCGCCGGGAGGGGGCAGGGACGCGGCAGGGGCGGGACTCAAAAGCCAACTCCCGCCGCCGCCAGACCCACGCAGGCCCGCCCCGCCCCGCCCCGCTCGCATCTGCCAACCAATGACGTGGCGATGTCGGCTCCTATGCCTCGACATTCATTGAGAAAAGCACAGAGCCCGCCCCGCCCATCCCTCCACCCCTCTCCCCTCTCCTTCCTTCCCCCTCCTCCAGATTCCCTGCCCTATTTCTCCGTGTGAACCGAAGATTGTTTTAGATAAATGGGAGGATAGAAGAGGCCTTTGCAATCAAGCACTCTCTCTAATTATGCATTTAAGAGATTAAACGGGTCCAACTTCGGAAAATCAGGTTCTGGAATAAAACTACAGGCGAGGGTTAGGAGGGAGGGGAAGAAGGGGCAGGGCGACATTGCCAAATCCGAGGACAGCTTGGATTAGGACCCTGAGAGACTCTTCTGTGACCCTTCTATTATTTGAACGTATTCCCGGGAACCTTGCAGTCGGCCATCTACACAAGGAAAGTTGGCAGGGTGGGAGTGGACGTAATCTCGCAGAATTCTTCAGCTACAATAAATACTTTTCAGACCTGCCAGCCGCCTGTTCCCCGCCCCCCCCCCTCATTTTCTCAGACTAGTGCTTTCATGCATCACCTCCTTCAGTTTCTGCAAGATAAATATTTTAAATTCCAGTGTTAAAGATGAGGAATTGAGTCGTAGAAATCTTAATTGATTTTCCTTGGATCACATAGTTATACGTGCCTCCCAAGCTACCATACCACCACCGCCCCCACCCCTCTGAGTAACAGGCCAAGAAGATCTAGGGTGACTTCACTGGAAGGAATAATGATCTGATACTCTTGCTCACAGCCTTGAGAATCAGAACCACTGCAGGCCTTTTTTTATTCACTTATGAAGTAAGGACAGCACCTCTGGTCTCCTTCCCTTCATCTCTCTCCCAGCTGCCAACACAGAACTCAGATAATGACTGTTATAACGAGTGGTTCACTAGAACCAGAGACAAAACTACAGTCTTTGGGTCACACAAATCTCTCTGGTCCTCTTCTCAAAGGTTGATTGTCAAGCCTTGTGCTTGACTGTGGGAGTTAAAAATAAGGCAAGATCCCTCTTGAGGAGCTCAGAGCCTGGTAGGTAGCAGAGGAGTTTCCTGGTGGAGTCAGAGCATGAGTAGAGTTTAATCTCCCTCACTGAGTCACAAAAGGCTGTAGTCACTTGCCCACTGCCCCACAGGAGGTGGTGGCCAAGCAGGGTCCCTGCTCTCCCAGGCTGGGCTCTTCTGAGCATTGTGGTACTGCCTTTGGCAACTGAAAGACCAAATAACATATATATTGGCCCTGGCTGGTGTGGCTCAGTGGCTAGAGCATCAGCCCAAGCATGGAAAGGTTTTGAGTTTGATTCTTGGTCAAGGGATTGCAGGTTCGATCCTTGGGTGAGGATTAACAAATATATATAAATTTGTGACCCTTCTATTATTTGAACATATTCCTGGGAACTTTGGAGTCAGCCATCTACACAAAGAACATTGGCAGGGTATGGAGTGGCAGTAATTTCACAGAGTTCTTCAGCTACAATATATATATATTCTAGGAATGACTTGTTTTCTGCTCTATGTTTGGCAACTCTCTTAATTTGGTAGGCAACTGTCCTCTCCCTGGAACCCAAACTGGGTACATTGACTCTGCAAGTTTAAAGGCAAAGACTGATTTGACCTAAGGAGAAGAAATGATGCTCCCACCTAGGTGGAGGGAGGAAGAGAAAGAGAATAGGAATGAAAGGGTATGGAGGTTCATACTTTCCTCGTATGTGAGCATATAGACTTAAATTTTCATCAGATTCTGTTGGCATGCACACTGATGAAAGAATAATTTTCCATTTAAAATGTCATAAAGACTAAAAAGTAGGTCCTTTTACTCCCTACTCCATCCCTTATTCCCTATACAATTCTTGTCCAAAGGCAAATTGACTCCAGTAATTTGTCAATAACTATGGATTGTCTGCTACAATCAATGGCCACTAGGGGGCTGCAGAGACTTGAAACTTCAGATGAGCGGCCAGGGTTTTTTACATTCTCCTGGATAATGTCCTAGACCATTCATTGCTTTTGCAACTAGTAAACACCAGGGTCTGGATTAATTCTCATGCTTTTCTAAATTCTCTCAAATATCTCCCAAGAAAAGACAACTGCTTCTTTATGTAGATTAAATCACACCAAATCTCAAAAATGTTCCCTTTTTGTTTGTTTTTAAGAGACAGGAATGAACATTAACATTCTATCAGTCACTATACATATGCACCTGTAAGAGTATATCTTTTAGGGAAAGATATATATATATATATATATATATATATATATATATATATATATATATAATTATTATTATTATTTCCATTACGGAGACAAAACAGTAAAGGCTCAGAGAGGTAAAATAATCTGCTGAAGGTCAAACAACAAGTAAACAACAGAGTTGGAATTCAAACCAGTGATTCTTTTCCTCCAAAATTTACACATCTTGCTAGAACAAATTAGGCCTTTTCTTCATGCTGATAGCTATGATTTTGACAATTCTGTCCTGTATCATGGCCATCCAGAGGATGGGAGATGAGATAGTGAAGTAAAAGCAAGTGGGGGAAATGGAGACTGAAAGATTAAAAGTGTGAGAAAAAGTGATAGCTAACATGTCTTGTACACTTATTATGGGTCAGCATATTTCAAAATAATTATCATTCATTATCTCTTAATATTCACAATAACACTACGAGGGGAAGAAATAATATCTCCATTTTACAGATCACAAATGGAAGCTCAGAGAGGGCAACTTTCCAACAACAAGACTACGTAGTTAACAAGAGTTGTTAAATTGTTTGAACCTGGATAGCTGACTAAGCATTCCATGCTCTCAAATCCTGGGCAACCTCACAGGAGGGGAGATGAAGTGGGTGGAATAGATTGGGATGGGCAGAGGGGAACAGAGGAAGAAACTGGAAGCCCAGCTCACAAAGTGAGACAGGGGGTGAGAAAGGGAGGGCAGCACAGGAGATACAGGAAGCCAGGAGGATACCGTTAATGAGGTGCACCTGGGCAGTTAAGTTGAGGAGGTAGGGAAGCGAGTAAACAATGCACCAAGAGGGGAAAGGGCCAGGTTGGACACTGAGAGCACCAAGACCCTCCTCAGAAAATTTCCAATTTCTGGAAATGCACACATGGACAACTCAGTTCAGGAGGCTTTTATGTAAGGGAAGCCATAATAAGAATGGCATTTCAAATCCAGGCAGTGTGATTTAAGGCAAAACACACCCCACAACTGCAAAATCTGACTGAGACCCACAGGGTTAAGGCAGCCATTCACAGTTGGTCAAGAAGAAGGAGGAGGAAGAAGAGGTGGAAAGAAAAAGAAAGAAGGGGGGGTTCAAGATGGTGAGGGAGTAGGCGGATCTTGCTTGCAATATCTCCCAGAACCAAATTGGAAGTTACAGCTAAATTGGGGAACAATCACCCTGAATTACTAACTGGAGACTATCTGAAGAGGAGACTTTTAACCAAGGATGGCAGAAGGCACACTGAGACTGCCAAGCCCAGCAGAGGCAGCCAAAAACTGGGGGTCGCTCATAGCTGTGGACAGGTGCCTGGCATTGTCTTGCACCAGAAAACCTCCCAGGAGGCCTGGAACCTGCACATCAAGTGTCTGGCTTCGGACAGCGTGGGAACAGGGTCCAACATGCTTTCCTTTTCCTTTGTTTAATTCTTTTATGTATGGTTTTATTTTCTGGTTTTTGTTGTTTTTTTCTTTTTCTTCTCTTTTTCCCTTCACATTTCTTATTTCTCTCTTTCCTTTTCGAATTCTATTTTCTTTCTTATACTTTTATTTACATTTTTCTTTTTCTAATCTTTTTCCTTTCTTTCCTTTGACTATTTTTTCCTTTCTTTTTCATCTCTTATTTTTACTTTTGTCTTTTATTATTCTTTTTTCTTCTTTATTCTTTTCTTACTCTTTTTGTTGGTGGTGGTTTTTTTGTTGTTGTTCTGTCATTTTGTCAGCACCAGTAAAACAGCTTGTCTCTAATTCCAGTGTCTCAGAAACCCATGCCTGCTCCTAACTGCCTCAGATACTAAAGCTAACAGGAGTCAAGACAGCACCTGAGGAACCCCCTGGTTGCCCATCACTGATCTGCTGGCTCTCACTTTTGTGAGAGAAAGCTAGTTGCCCTGTACCCATCTCTGCCCTCTTCCTGCTTCCTCCTTTCTCCACAGCCTGCTAATGCTCAACGGGTCTCTCCTGCAGCCTGACTGGGCTATGGCCACATATAAGGACAAGCATCCTTGGAGACAAAGAGCCATATTTACAAACTGTCTACTGCTCACATGCACAGAGTCGGGGCCACTTTGGAAAGTGGCTTTCGAACACTGAAGAGACCCACAGGCAGCTCCTGTGGTTAGGGTCAAGGGTGGCGAGAAGCAGCGGAACTGCTGAACTGCTTTTAAATTGGTCTTTAAGCAAAAGAGTAAAGGAACTCGCCCATTAAGGAACACTCACTCAGAAGCTGTCCTACTGACAGGCCTCCTGGGGCCTTCGAGGACTCCACTAATGAACCCCCAGCACCGCAGCCACTTACTTCCCTGCAAGTCACACCACATCAAGGCAAGTTTTCAGGGAGAGGAATGTGTGCCTGGCCCATCAAGGGAGCCCATCTGGTGAATTTAGCGTCTGTCTCCAGCAGCAGGACATAATGAAGGAGGCTCCTCTGAGGAAAGCAAATCATTTTTCCAGCCAATCTCTCAGCCTTCTTTTCAACAGTGATTTTCAAAGCCTGGCGAATGCAAGAGGTCTCACTTTCTTGCAGGGAATGATGAGCTGTTCTGTAGACTTTAATCATGACATGGGACTGTGGGCTACTTAGTAACAACTTAAATTGAGTTATCAAGGTTATTAAATGTTGGTATTCGTAAACTAAAAATAGCTCATCATTAGAGTTTGCAGAGGAGTTTAATTCAGTATCCACTAAAAAGTAAGGATGCCTTGCAAAGCCTGGCCACGTTTCCCAGCTCCTGCTTACTGTGTATGCAGCTCCTTATAGGTAATTGTACTCCAATAATTTTAAGGAAGTTGGCTTTCTTATCCGCAGGTCTCCAGTGTTACTGAGTTTCACTCATAGTGCCAATAATACCCATGTGACTTCTTACTAGTAACAAGATTACCACAACTATTTTGAGCTGGTGAGTTTCAAGAGCTGCTATTTTTTATTTTTTTAAATATAAATTGCTGTGAATTTAGCTTCATTATTATCAATTTAGAATATTATCAATTATTTGGTTAACCCTATGGTGTGTCGTGATACATAGTTTCATTAACAGTATTTCAGGGCTATAATTTTTCCAGTAATTAAAGTTTAATATTAATCATCTATATCCCTGTGCTAATTTGCTTTTATAAGGACACTTAATTTGTAATGTGCTGCCTGTGAATTTGTGCCATTGGAATAACTTGAACCTTCTGTCAAAGGAAGTATAATAAAATCACTGGGTTGTTTTAAGATCACAGAGCACTGTTCAGCATCTATAGACTTGTGTAGGCTCACTTTCTTCTTTTACAATGTGAGTATATGCAACATGCATTTCTTACTAGCAACAAGTTTATCACAGCTGGTTGATTTTGTTTTTCTCCAATTCTTTTTTATCCTCACCAACTCCCAACTGTCACCGAAAGAGGGAATGGGTGAGTCATGGAGTCTTTTGCCTCATGCAAGTGGACAACGGTTGAAAACATGTAAGGACAATAGTGGGGTTGGGAGGGGCACTGCAGAGGAGGCCCTTGGCTGGGGGTCCAGGTGTCACACCACTTCATTAAAGCACAGCAGTTTGCCTCAAATCTGACACACAATGAGTTTCTATATTTGCAGAAAGACTCCTGCTGCTAAAATAATGTCTGAAATCGCTGCATTACATTTTTCTATTTATTAAAAGACCATAGCCATTTATAACAATGTTAGGAAAACCCAGAAAGAATAACACTACCTTGTTCATTGTGGGAGTTGCTTTATTTAAAAAAAAAAAAAAAGAAGAAGGAGAAATACAGAAATGAATAGTCAAAGCAATGAAAAAACAAACAAAAAACAAAGGTAGAACTAGGTATAGAAGGAGGTTTAATTCAGCTCAGTTTAACTTAGCAAAGCACCCAGCTGGATGTTGGGAATGGATAAAGTGGTAATGATGCCAAAGATGAATGAGATAAGATCCTAGACTTTTTGGTCCATGGGAACAATGAGAGATGAATTCAATACTGACTACGATACAGAAAAGAGATGCAAAGGGCGTTGAGGGGAGCAGAGGTTGTCCAAAGGAGAGGAAATCACCTTGATTGTGAGGGACTAGGGAGGAAGCTTCTCCCCCAACCTGGGTTGGCATGACTTATTCAGTCATTCAGCAGAAATGACCACTGACAAGGCACTGAGTAAGGCCAAGGAAAGGATACCAAGAGCCAAGAATTCCCTTATTTATCTTCATACCAAGAAAAGTGATTTAAGACAAGAGTTCTCAAATTTGATCGTTCATACAAATTACCTGTTTGGGGGGGTGGGAGAGGATCTTCTTAAAAAGCAGATCCTGATTCAGCAGGTCCAGGCTGGCCTGAGATCCTGCATTTCTAACGAGCCCCCAGGTAATGGCAATACAGTCAGAACTTGAGTAGCATGGGTCTCGTAAACCTGTGCTACACTCAGGTGTTAGTGATACATACTTAGGCATCAACTTCTGTGACAAACACTGCTGCTTGCCTACCCAGTATCACTGTCCTTTTATTTTACAGAGTCCCTGTTTTGCTTGGCAGGGTAATAGGCTCACTCTCTACTGCTGTGGGAATGGGGGTGACATAATTCTGACAAAAGGGGTATAGGCAGAACTTTCTGAAGAAGGCATCCCTTCCTGTTTAAAGTGGTAAAACCTCTGGTGGGGAAGGTTTTGGCCTCTGTTTTGGCTTTTGGTGTTTTCTCCTTTTTCCTGCCGAAAATATGGATCTAGCGCCTGGAGGGGCAGCAGGTCTCTTGCTACCACGACACTGAAAATCACGGACTCGAGTGGCGGAGCTGGAAGACGCTGCCTGGGTCCTTCAGGCCTCGTGGGTTGTGCCTACTTGCTGTTACCTGGCGCTAGGCTTGGGTTTCCCCAGAAGCAGCCCTGAGACAAGAATTCCACTGCAGTTTATCTGGGAAGTGACCCCAGGAAACACAGGTAGGGGGATAGGAAGTGGCACAGGGAAGGGAAGGAAGCCTAGAACGGAGTGTCATCAAGCCAGTTACCACCGTGGGAACCTGAAGCGGAGTCCCACTGGGGAAGTCTGGGAGGCTACGTAGAACACATTCCCGAATTACGCCACCAAGGGGAGAGGGGGCTGGCGTAGGCGTCACGAAACCCCGTCCATCCTCGGGAGAGGCTGCTCTCGCAGCGCATTAACGACCCAGCACACGGGCTTGCCCTGCACACAGACAGGCCAAACACGCTCCCGCAGCCTGCAAGCGCCCTGGGATCAATTCGGGACATTTGCAGTAGCGGTGAAACTCTCGTATACAGGCATGGGTGGGGTACTAACAGCATCCGCGGTCACCCCAGACAAACACACTTCTAGCTGCAAACCACCTCAGGAGTATTCTTATTTTAAAAGAGGTTTTCCAGTGGGTACAGACATCAGGTTGGGAAAGCAGGAGGGGGGTGGGAGCGGGAAGGAGGGGATCAATGGGGAAAAAAGGGGGACATCTGTAATACTTTCAACAATAAAAAATGGGCAGAGGACTTGAACACACACTTCTTTCAAAAAGACATACAAATGGCCAACAGATATATGAAAAGATGCTCAATTTCACTAGCTATTAGGGAAATGCAAATCAAAACTACGACGAGTTACCACATCACAACCGGTTAGAATGACTATTATGAACAAGACAAGTAATAAGAAGTGTTAGAGAGGTATGGAGAAAAAGGAACCCTCATTCACTTAGTGGGAATATAAACTGGTATAGCCTTTATAGATGACATTATGGAGGTTCCTCAAAAAATTAAGAATAGAGTTACCATATGGCCCAGCAACCCCTCTTCTGGGTATCTACCTGAAAAAAATTGAAAACATTTATTCACAAAGATATATGTACCCCTATGTTCATTGTAGTATTTATTCACGGTGGCCAAGACATGAAAACATCTAAAGCGTCCTTTGATAGATGACTGGATTACAAAGATGAGGTACATCTGTACAAAGGAATACTACTCAGCCATAAGAAAAGATGAAACACCGCCATTTGTGACGACATGGATGGGCCTTGAGAATTTCATGCTAAGCAAAATAAGTTGGAAAATGTTCCTATTCATATGTGGGATATAAAACTGAAAACAACACATGAACAAACAAGAAAAACCAACAAACACTCACAGACACAGGCAGCAGTATTGTGATTACCAGAGGGAAGGGGGAGGGCAGTAGTAAAGGGTAAAGGGGGTCAAACACATGGTGACAGGAAAGTATTTAACTTTGGGTGGTGGGCACACAATGCAATATACAGATCATGTATCACAGAAATGTACACTTGAAACTTATATAATCTTATCAACCAATGTTACCCTAATAAATTTAATTTAAAAAATATAAATAAATAAATTAATTAAATAAAAGAGGTTTTCACTCTTATTACACTAACATTAGAGGGCAATTTTTAACACTAAGCTCTATATATGTAGTGGCAAAATCCAAGACAATATATTTAGAGGCAGGAAGCTTTATCAAGCAAACTTTAAAATACACTATAAAAAATATGAACAATAAAAGGGCAATTGATATATATCTATCAACAATTGAATCTACAAACAAAATGAGCAAGCAGAACAGAAACAGACTCATAGATACAGAGAACTTTTGTTCCTTGCCAGATGGGAGGGGGCTGGGGGGATGGGTGAAAAAGATGAAGGAATTAAGAAGTACAAATTGGTTGTTAGACTGATGAACCTCAAAGGGAAGGGGGGAAGGAGGGCGGGAAAGGATAAACCAAAGAACTTCTATGCATATATGTATAACCAATGGACACAGACAATAAATAGTGTGGGGACGGCAGGAGGGGGGTAGGATTGTAAAGGAGTGGGGCTCAATGGGGGGAAAATAAGGGGGATGTCTGTAATACATTCAACAATAAAGATAAGTTAAAAAATAAAATAAAATACACCACATAGGCAACCATCTACTCTGCCAATGGGAGCAGCCAGCAAGCCTCTCCACAATGCAGGGATTTTGATATTACACCCAGAGCTTATAAATATGTTATTCACATAGAATATTTTCCCACTTAGTCTAGATTTTATTTTCTTAGTTCTTGGGTAAATCAAAGAGACTTTCAATGAGTTCAGGAAGAAGGATTCTCCAGGTAGGAAAAGCTCCCATCCTTCTCAATGATTAACATCCTTATGAATGAGCTAGAAGATGAAATAAGAAAGTTACCCAGAAAGGCACAAGGTACCAAGCTGAGACAAGGCAGAAATGTAAAGAAAGATGAAAAGAATGAGTTCATAAAGTTCTTGAATATAGAAAGGAGAGGTGAGTACACTGAGATTATCTTTTATTTGTGTCTAAGCCTGTGGCTGACTCTGGGGAAATGAAGGTGGGATGGGGAGGAGAAAGACCCCCGTCTCAGACTCCATTCCACTGCCCAACACCCCATTCCACACAGCACCTGGGTTTAGGGTTGGTTGCAGCTGAGGTAACACAAACTAGAGATTAAGCAAGCATGCCTATAATTTCAAAGGTCAGTGATTTCAAAGACAAACCCAGCAGAGAAAGCAGCCATTGCTGAGGGGCAGAGATTAGCAGTAGTTGCGATAATACGGCAAACCTCCTCAGCTAACCCAGGGAATGAGCTTTGGGCAGGCAGGGCCAGAGCCCCACCAGGACAGAAAACAATAAGCTCAGGGTCATGGAGAGGAAGAGTCCCACTGGGACAGAAAAACAATAAACCCAAAATTATTTTAAAAGAATTTTGGGAACTTTCACAGTCTCAAATATTTCCAAATCAAGTTTCAATATAGCCAAATGGCATGCAATTAAGCAAATGCTTTTGCAATATAAGAGTAAATTAAAAAACAAAAACAAAAAAACTTTGTTTTCTTTGTGTTGTACAAATTGCAATGATGAGATTGTCCTTCTCAAATCCCCAGTGCAATTCTCCTGAAGTGTTCTTCATCAGTTCTGTTTCACATGTTTGTTGGTCTATTACTTGACCTTTTTGAGTCTCAATTTCCTTATCTATAGCATGAGATACATCCACCTTTTCTATGTCTTGCCAAAGTCAAAAAAGAAAAGGTATAGATAAGAAATGGCTTATAAATTGGAAATAAATGTAAGATACCATTATTACTAATATTACTATTGTCTCCTAAGCAGGTCTGAGTTTGTGGTTTATACAGTATCATTGTTTATTCATTAGTGTGACCTTGGATAATACAATGTGGCTCTGAGGATTAAATGAGATGGTATATAATATAGACTTAGCACAGATCCTAATATATAATAAATATGCTCTGTGTGTGTTGGCTATTGTTATCATTATCATCAACATCATCACCATTCTCATCATCATCATCACTACCCTGCTCATCACCACCACCATCCTCATCATCATCATCACTACCCTGACCATCATCACCACCATCTTCATCATCATCATCATCATCACTACCCTGACCATCATCACCACCATCTTCATCATCATCATCATCACTACCCTGCTCATCATCCCCACCATCCTCATCATCATCATCACTACTCTGACCATCATCACCACCATCTTCATCATCATCATCATCATCATCACTACCCTGCTTATCATCCCCACCATCCTCATCATCATCACTACCCTGACCATCATCACCACCATCTTCATCATCATCATCATCATCACTACTCTGCTTATCATCCCCACCATCCTCATCATCATCATCCTCATCATCACTACCCTCCTCATCACCACCACCATCCTCATCATCACCACTGCCATCCTCCTCATCATCAAGTGTTGTTCATCTTAAATTATAAATGCCCCAAATTCATGAACATTCTCTTCACTCGGTTCATGGGCATTTGGCTATTTGTATTTTGTTTTTGAGCCAATCTCTGTACCACCAAGCAATATTAGAGAAATGAGCAGCAAGGCTCTCTCTGATGTCCTGATAGGTTTTTCTCCTCTAAAAGATGAGTAATCAATGAAAGACATTACTTTGAAAACCAAATAATGTACCCTCTATATTGTTTTTGTTTTTGCCTAATTTTCATTTTGATTCACAGCACTCACACAGATGGTGTCACCCACCAAGCCTGGAGAAAAATATATCCATAGGTTGGACTTTTTCACCAAACAGTGACAGAGCAGATTATTCATTAGCCATGGAGCTAATCAAAGATATTTATCCACCTGTGGACAAATCAGGTGCATCCCACCCATCTCCCTTCCAAGGACTCATAACATCTTAGCGATCTAGTCAACGCTTTCACTTCACAGATGGAAATTGGAGCACAAATAAATAAAGGCTTTGCACAAGAATACCCAGATAACAAGAGATGAGAATAGGGCCAGAACCCAAGTCTGCTTAACTCTCAACCCGGTGTTATTTTGCTACCCAGTGCCACCTTTTCTTGGAGTCAGATAGCGCTGTCATATTCTTGGCAGGACGGTGGTGCAAAGGTTCATACAGGTAGGAGAAGCCAGGAGCAGCTGGAAATTAGCTGGCTGGAATGAAGATGAAACAAGCCCCAGGACCAGATAAAGGCAGAATCAGAGCAGACATGTCCAAGGGGTAGGCAGAATAGATGGGAGCCCAAACCCAATTAGCAGTGACATCTAGCCAAGCTGCTTGGAGCAATTACCTGGAATCCAGACTCATGGTGCTCACTGCATTCCTGGTTCTACATCTCTAAGAAGCCCAGCCCTGACATGGAGTGACCAGGGCTGAGGGCTGGACTATCACTCTGAGATGAAGGACTGACCTTGATTTCTGATTTTATTTTGGTGATGCTTGTTCCCACCTCACCATTCTGAAGGGCCTCATGTGATGAAAGCTTAGGTCCAGGTTGGAAACCACAGGCTGAGAGTGAGGGTTCTCCAAATCTCAAGTATAAAAGCCTGAATAAATGGAATTTCCCCCAAGCCCTGACACTGGCAGCATTTACCAGTGACTGATGATCAGAAGAAATAGAAGAAACATATCCTTAACAAAAAGTTTTCATCTGTTTGTCCCATGACTTACATGTGCCTTAAGAAAATAAATCTTAAAAATCAAACCCTTTTATTCTGAGACAAATAGCCAGATTGTGTGGAACACCAGATTTCCCATATATTGCTATTCCTTGAGAAGAATAATAGCTTACCTTTGTAAGAATAAAGAAGGCATGTGAAACAAAAAACAAAGTGTGTGCCATGGCAAAGAAGCAAGAAACAGCATTCCCTGACCAGAGAACAGAAGGACGGTTGGGGAGGTGTGAGGGAGCGGCGGAAGGAAGGGCTGGACAATCAGGGAAGGACAGACCTTGAAGGGCTCTGCACCCGAGGTGGGGTCCTTCGGACTTGATCACAATAGATCCTCACAGTGACTCTGAAGTACAATCGATGCTCATTATTCACAGATTTGATATTTGCAAATTCTCCTACTCACTCACAGTTATTTGTAACCCCCAAATCAATTCCTGCAGCACTTTCGCTGTCATCACCGACATGCACAGAGCCGCAGAAATGTCTGCACAGGTTCCCAGCGGAGGTCACACAAGGTGATGTCTTGCCTCCTTGTTTCGGCCCTCATACCATGAACCATTGCCCTTTCCGCCCTCTATTCAGTGCCACATTTTTCTCATTTTGTGCTTTGTGTTGGCGATTTCACTGTTTAAAATCGCCCTGGAGTGCAGTGCTGGAGTCCTAACAGCAAGAAGGCTGTGATGTGCCCGAGAGAGAAAATTCACGCATCAAATCAGTTCCGCTCAGGCACGGGTTACAGTGCTGTTAGCCATGAGTTTAATATTAATGAAGCAACAGTATAGATGAAATAAAATGTCTTTAAACAGACACACACATAGACCAAGGTTATGTGTTGATAGACGGATTAAACTGTTGTGGCCAGAGGTTCACAGGAACCTACGTCTGTTTCCCCGAGGAAAACTGGTTCAGGATTCATTAATTCCGTGCTCACGGTAACTTAACGGAACATAAGGACCATGAATAAAACTCCCATGGAATGGCTTTGTTTTCTTTTACTTTTTAATTTTCATTTCGCAAACGGTTAACCTAACTAAGTCTCACAAGGCTGAGACTTGCCTGAGCCCTGTATCGACTAAGTGATGGAGTCAGGCCTTGAACCAAATGGTCTGACTACTACTCCCGCCATATTTCTGCTGGGAAACACTGCAGGTGCTAAAATAGCAAAAGGTCAGCGTCCCACAGGCCAGGTTTTGGAAATCTGCAGTCAGCCACCCCACAAGACTGGGAGGTAATTCAGTGCAGGTCTGCAAGAATGCCCAGCTGGCTCCTAACGGGAGGAAATGGCCAGATGAAGACCTGGAATCCTACCTGAGCTGGCTGTGCAAGGACTAGGGTTATCAGTGGCCTCCTCCAGAGCCACAGGGAGCTGCCGGCAGCCCCGGAGGAGCCCACTGCCTCACAGCACATACAGCAGCGCTGTGAGCCCGGAGCCCGGCGACGGCAGCATGGGGGTGCACGTGTCACTCCTTCCACCACCCCCAAACCCTCCTTCTGCTTCGAGTCCTGCCACACTTTTTAGGAAGACTGAACAGATTACGAAGAAAACCCACAAAGGGTATGTTGTCCTGGGGGAGCAAACCACGGAAAGAAGGGGAGACAGAGCTGCAGCTTTCTACTCAGACTGTGTTTCTTTTGGGTTCTTAGATCCTGCTTTGCATTCAGCTGGTCTGCATGAGCATGTAAACACAAATGTGTGCGCGTGTGTGTGTGTGTGCGTGTGTGTGTGTGTGTGTGTGTGTGTGTGTGTGTGTGTGTTGGGAAAATGGGGTGAGGGGGAACCAAAACAACAGAAGAAAGAAATCTTTTTCCCATCTGCTATATTAGTAATTGGACATCTCCATGAGATCCTCCTCAAATCTGCCAAAATGATAAAGAAATAAAATCCTTCTCAGACACTGTTCCCCCGAAGAAGAGAGGAATCAAAGTATAAAAGTAGACTGCAGCAGCCCCAGGGTAATCGTGGAATTTGTCTTCTGAGCCCCAGCTTCTCCTTCCAAGGTCCTCTGCCCCCTCAGACACTGAGGTCCCCATGGTTTCTCCCTCTGTGCACCCTCTAAGTATTGTGGGGTTTACCGTTGAAAGAGACCCCACAGGCCAGCTAAGCAGCACCCACACACAGGCAGGGATCTGCACCCTGGCACCACGAAGAGGACCTTTCAAGCTCTGCGGGAACACTGTCCGCCCTGTGCCATCTCAGAAGGCAGACTTACCACTTACTTCCAAAGCCACCCAATCCCACAGGTGCTCCTCTAATGCAAGGGACAGCAAACGACGGCCCACAGATTAAAACTGGTCTGCCACCTGCTTGAGTAAATAATGTTTTTATTGGCACCATGCTTGTTATGTACTATCTATGTCTGCGTTCACAACGGCTGAGCAATTGTGACAAAGATTATATATGACCCAGAAAGCCTACAATTCCTACTGTCTGTCTCTTTACAGAAAAGTCTCCCAACCCCTGTTCTTAAAGGAAAGGATGGGTTTTCTTACATGACACTGGAACCGGGAATCTTCCCTGTTGGTCGTCATTCTTCCCTGGAGTGCCACGGGGGAGGCACACCCTCCTCCATCAGTCCCCACCTCCTCCATCAGGCACCCTTGGGCTATGTGTAATACACCCTTGTGGTCTGCGCTTGGTTCTCTCTTCTCTGAGATGAGAACCCCTGCCTTATTCAGTCCCTGCTCCACTGCAGAGGGGGACCCATGCACAAACATACCTGGTCATGCGCTGCATTCGTGCCCCTCCCCGAGCTCCGCCCCAGAAGTCTTTATGCTCCTAAACTTAAGAACTTAAACATATAATGCTCATATATAGGTATAGCGTGTACTTATTCAGCCATCAATTCCCTTTATGAAAAGCCTGTCTGGTTAGGTTTGCTTTGTCTATTAATCAGTTTATAGCCCCCAGACAACTGGGTAGGGTGGCAAGGAAATGGAGACAAGCAGAAAAAAATATGTTTCAACTCAGTTTGGCTGGATATTAGAATCAATGATTCTTGTAGCCAAAAAAAAAAAAAAAAAGAACTTATACCAATTTCTTTATTTGACAGCTGAGTGAGCAGAGACCCAGAGAGCTTACAGAACTTGCCCAAGGTCACAAATCTGAGCAGTGGTGGGATTTAGATCGGAACTCAGGAGTCCTGAGTCCAGGATCACTCTTTCCATGGTTGTTGTTATTTCTCTCTCTCTCCATATAGCTAATTCCCTTGGGTCCACAGTAAAAATGTTTACAGTATCTTAATGAATTTAAAATGGGAGAGCAGGAGAACTTTTCTAGGCTACATTATCCTGTCTCCAGGGATCCCCCTTCACTGAACTTTCCTCCTAACTTTCCGAGACTCCAGTCAGGCCCAGGACATTCAGAAAAAATTATCAATATTTGTATAATTAATGTAATTTATTGAGGAGTCATTACATATCAAGTACTATGACAAAAGTTTCTATACTGATCATCTCATGTAATCCTTTCAACAACAAGATCAATGTTATTCACTCAGAAAATACAGTTTTAAGAGCCAACTGAGTGGCCGTTGTTGAAAATGAGATCCCAACCGGACAAGCTGACACAGAGCTGAGCCCTTGGCCCCACACTCTCCTCCTCCCATCGCTGGAACTCCTCTGGAGTGCATCTACCACATGGCACAGAGTAGATGTAAGTCTGTGAGACATTACTTGGTTGTCCTCTTCCTAATACTCTTCCTCTTCTCCTCCTTTCATGCTCAGTCAAGCAACAATTACTTTGCTCAATCAGCAATGATCTATAATGGATTTGTTACAAATCTGCTTTCCTTCTTCCCGTTTCTCCTCTTATTTTCCTCTCCTCTCATCTTCTTCTCTCCCCGCAATGGCTGCGATCTGCCAAGGCCCCCACAGGTATTGTCAGCTCAGACAAGGGATGCAGGAATAGGACTGGGCTCGCCTTCGGATCCTGTTCTGTTAAAGGTGCAGTGCATGCTATCAGTAGGCACCTTGAACTGACCTGTAGAAAGACAAACTTGGACCCTGAATTCAGTTCTGTTCACACTGGACCTTTCTCTGCCATAAACTATGAGTGATGCCGGACAACAAAGAGAAAAATATAGTCCCTGCCTTCCAGAAGTTTACCACCTACTGGGAGAAATATAAACAAAGCATTCCAAACAATGTGGTATATAAGGCGAACTATGAAGCCCAAAGGAGAGGCATTTGGCTCAGCCCAGCAGGGGTCAAGGAAAGTCCCAGAGAGAGAAATTCTTAAGTTGAGTATTTTCGTGTCAATAAGACCCATCCAAATCCAGGAAAGGGAAGAAGGCGTGGGTTCATGCAGAGGGTCTAACAGGCATGGACCCTTCGTCTGGGGCCCAGGGAGGATGGAAACATCGCTTGAGCCTCTTCATGGGTAAGACCAAGAGTCCTTACTCATAAATTAGCCGCCATTTGGTGAGCACTTACGCTCATCTGTGCCCTTAAATGTTACCTAATTTAATCTTCACAACAAACTACTAGGGAGATAGCATAAGCCCCATCGTATAGATCACTGGGGTTTAGAGAAACTAAGTTCCTTGCCCAAGAAGTTCGTGCACGCGGGACATGATAGAGGTGGGGTTGGAAAAGTTCCTGTTCTGATTTTCAAGCCCATGCTCCCAGCCTCTACACACATTTATGCGCCCCCCTCCCCCACCCCCGGAGCAACATGGGCTTCTCTCTTCCAACCTGAGACATACCCATCATTCACTCAGAGCATTCACAAGAGATAGGGTTGGGGATCAAATGTGATGAGTTCAAGAGGGTTACATGAACCTGACGGGAAATTGTCAGGAAGGGCACGGGCAGCTGTACCTTCCCAGAGGAGCTCTCTCTGCTCCACGGCACAGCAAGAAAGGCACATGGGGCTCAGGGCAATGTAACATGTTCGTGCCCTCTCTCTCTGCCACACTTTGCAAAGGTAGCATCTTTGCAGGACCCCTCCGACTGGCACTTGGGGCCTGTGTCTCCCTCTCCACTACTGCTAAGCCCTGCCTTGTGCCCAAGTGTTTGGATGTTTCTGATCAGTAGCAATAATTGGCTCCGCAGTCCCTCAGGGCTCCCGGAGTCCCCTCCTTTTATATCTGTCTCCATTGTCCTCTGTCCTGGAGCCAGGCTGAGCTCCATATTGGCTCCGGCACAATCCTGGCCTGAAAATTGCAAACTGCTTTTGGTAATGACATTTCCAATGGTGAAGAGATGTTTTATTCCCTCTTCCAGCCCCTTGCTGAACTTAAGTATACAGTACTTAAAAAAAAAAAAAAAAAAAGTCAGCAGGTTTGCAATAATTAAACAAAGCCCTGCAAACTGACCGATACAAAGCCCAGGGCCAGCGCAGCTGGGTGAGCCTCAGGTTGGAGCCCGTGTGTGCACCTCCCTTTGGGCCCAGCAGCTGAGGCCCTGCTGTGTGGGTCTGAGGGCCAGGTGCCAGATGAGAAAACCAGGCCTTCTTAGAACAGAAGCCAGCTGCTAAGGCTACAAGAGTCTTCTGAGGCCAATAACCAGCGGGTTGTTTTCCCCTAAAAGCCCCAAGGATGTGAGTTGCAGTCAGAACAATCTTCTTTTTTTTTTTTTTTTAATCCTCACTTGAGGACTTTTTTGCATTTATCTTCAGATAGAGCGGGAGGGAGAGAGGGGGGAAGAGAGAGAGAGAGAAACATCGATGTGAGAGAGACACATCGCTGGCTGCCACCCACACGACCCCAACCAGGGCCGGGGACAAACTGCAACCGAGGTACGTGCCCTTAGTGGGAACCGAACCCGGGACTCTCTGGTCCAAAAGCCGACGCAATAACCGCTGAGCCAAACCTGCCAGGGCCAGAACAATCTTCTTAAATCAAACCCTATGCTTTCTGGCCTCTGATCTTGTATCTGAGCAGTGTTAAGCTCTGGGAGACACTTACCTGTGGCAGGGACCCAATACTTGAGAGAGCAGGAGAGTCTGAAGTCAGGAGAGCTGGATAAGGTGATGCCTCCGTCGCTTGCTGGGTGTGGGACCCAGGGCACAGCCAGGGTCTCCCTGAGCCCATTTCCCACCTGTGCGATGCACAAAGGATGTGCTGTCTTATACTGATCGTGAAAACTTCACTCTGAGAATCAACTGAGTTAATCTACGCAGAGGGCAGACACATAGTAGGAACTTAGTCTCTCCTCTTAGGTGAAAACCCCATTTATACATTGGATTCTCTTCTACTTTCAGAGAACTATCTGAACACATTTATTGTATTATAATTATTACTTTATAACTCCCTTTACCCATTTGACTTAGAACCCCTTAGGAAGAAAGGTTATATTGTTCTTATTTTTCTTTGTATATCTAACACTTAATACACATCAATGTGCCCCCAAAAGTTTGTTAAATGAGTTCATGCATCCGTGTGCTTAGTGGAATAAATAATAGCTAGAAATATGTATTTAATTAAAGTCTTTTTCTCCACTGCAGTCTCCTTTTCTTGCCCATCTTTTTATTCACTGATTAAGCAAACGTTCAGTAAAGAGTTCTTCCGGGTCATCTCCACTCCAGGCACGATGAAGGACATAAGGGTCCATAAAGCACGGTCCTCATTCTCTTCTAATCCTGTAGGAGTAACAGCGCATGTCTGATGGCCAAAACATGGACCACGGGCCTTGTCCTGTAAGGACCATCCACAGTGTGCAAAGGACTCGGTGAGTTTAGAGAAAGGAGAGACCCCTGAGGCTGCAGGGGGGCAGCTCCACGGAGCACCAGACCTTTGAGCAGTGCCCTTGGGTTTGTTTCACCTGGCTGAGTCCTGAAGCCTTCCTACGGTGCTCCCACACAACGGAGGCTAGTGATTACTATGCAGGCAGTACTAAGGACAAAAGACCCCTAGCCACCGGCTAGGCCTCGCGGCAACCAGGACAAACTTTCCAGCCAACTCAGATTATAGAGTGTGGGACTAAATAAAAGTCACTTGGGGACCAAAACACGGTTAGCAATTTCCTTGCCTTGTTTTGTCACTTGTTAATAGCCCACCATTAATATGACTCAGCTATGTCTGCGTTTGCTTCTTTCCGTGTGTTTCTGACTCTGTCCACCCCCTTAGCTAACAGATAACTACCCAGTAGAGAGTAACGGATCCAATGTAATCACCATCAGTCTGACCAAGTAAAATAAGACAAAGTCACCTCACAGGCTGCTGTCACACTGGGTCCTGGCCCAGCCTCATGCAGTCAGCTATGATGGGGGAGGGAGAGGGTGTCACTTGGTACACAACATGGTACATGTGTAAGGAACCTCTAATGACCACCCCCCTCAGCAGGGGTCTGGGCAGAGACTCTGCTCAAAGGAGGATACTGACAGGGCAAGCAGTTTGGACTACCCGTCTAACCTTGAAGCTTGGATGGGATTTATATGGGAAGAGAAAGCAGGTGGAGTGCAGGAGAAAGAAGGGAACCTTCCAGTCAGAAAACAAAGGGCAAAGCCCTGGCGACAACAAGCTCAGGACAAAGCTAGAACCCTAGATTATGTGATTATGGCTTGGCCTTAGGAAGTCAGGACGGGATGTTCCTGAAAACCAAGATGATTTATCACATGGTAAATACAGATCCTTGATGAAAGGAGAGTCACTAACTCAGGAATGAGTAGGTTTATACCTAGGAAAGTTAAAAAACAGAATGCATTAATAGAGCATTAGGAAAAAAATGTTTGTGGAACTGCCATGTCTACATTTAAAATACAGATTCGTCCAGACTGTCCAGGACAACATAATGATGGCAGTGCCTGGAGGCCGAGAGCTTGGGCAATGACCCCTGTCATCAAAAACACCGATAAAACGTATTCCCAAAGACAGTGGACAGAACAGATGTCTTATTCCACCGAAGACCTCATTAAAGATCAAACAGAATAGGAAGAGGCCATCAGCAGACCAGAGCACTCAACAAAGGAGAAGGAAATCACTTGGGAAGTACTGGCTGATAACAGATGAAGCCGCAGCCCAGAGTTCACTCAGAGTTGGCTACAGATAGGAAGAAGTTAAATTTATAAGCAAGTACAGTGGAACCTCAGAACGGAGCAAAGATAAGTGGTGTGTTCACGGAACAATATCCCTCCACTCTCATACGCAGAATACTAGGGGCTAGGCATTTGTCCCATGCAAAGAAGAAAAAAAGAAAGTCTCTTTTTCTAATGTATTAGAACAAACTACATGGGGAGGACTAGGGCCTTTCTTGGGAAGGTTTATGTCCCAAGCAAAGTCCTCCTCATTTGGGCATTTGGGGAGCCCCCAGGATAAGGGCTCCCAAGATTCTGTACCCTAAGGAAAGTTGACAGTCAAGAAGCCCCAACAAGTACAGAGTTCTCGATCTGCCATTTCCCAGCCTCAACCAAAAAATGACTGGACAAGCAAAGCCTTCAGCATAGTGAAGAAACATCAAGATTTTTTTTTTATATTCTTCACCCGAGGATACTTTTCCATTTATCATCAGATAGAGTGGGAGGGATGGAGAGAGAGACAGAGAGACAGAGAGAAACATCGATGTGATAGAGCCACATGACCCAACCAGGGCCGGGGATGAACCGCAACCGAGGTACGTGCCCTTGGCCGGAATCGAACCCACGACTCACTGGTCCTTGGGCTGACACTCTAACTGCTGAGCCAAATTGGCCAGGGTAGAAACATCAAGATGTTTTTTTAAAGTCCCCAGTAGAATTCAAGAAAATACTGCACGAATAAAATAAAATTAGAATGCCATTTCTTAAGTATTAGAGAATAATAAAGATCTCTTGGAAATAAAAAATAAAATTTTCCCAAAGAAAAAATAAGTAAATAGAATAATTAGAAGATCAAATTAGGGACTACTTTCAAAATGGAGAACAACAAACAAAAACAAAAAACAAAAATACATATATAATGTGAGAGAGAAAAAGAGACCTAGTGGTCATTTCAGAAAGTCTAGATTCATTGGGAGAGTTCCTAAACGAGAAAGCACAGTGTCAAGGAGGATGAATAAGCTGACCCACATCCAAACACATGACCATCAAGCCTAAATAGAAGCTAATAAAACTATACAAAAAAAATGTTTTTTAGGTTGATACCATTATTTCTCATCAGGAACACTGGATTCTAGAATATAATGGAAGAATATCTTAAAGGCTGAGAAAAAATGTTTTTAATCTAGAATTTTATAACTAGGAAATTGATTAATCAAGTGTGAAAGAAGAGTAAAAATGTTCTGATACATGCAAAACTTCAGAAAGCTAATATTCCATGCACCCTCTCTTTAAAGTTACTTTAGGATGTACTTCAACAAATTAGGCATGGAAATAAAGAGAAAGCTATGGGATCCAGAAAATAATGGATACAACCTAAGATAACAATATGAAAAGTCCTAGTGTAATAGCTGTAAAACAGGTCGCACAACCAGTGAAGAATGACTAGAGAGACTGAGACCTCCAAGAAGGAAGATTCTAAAGAAAACACACACACACACACACACACACACACACACACACTCACGTGAGAGGAAAGCTGGGATTGGGGACTGAATAGAACAGAGTTTGAAAGCACATTAGGAATGATAAAAGCATAAAACACATGGGGGTAAATAAAGGTAGGCACCTAAATACTCCAAGAAAAATGAAAAGCTCTCAAGAAAGTTATGGTCCAAATATGAAGCAGCTGGTTCAACAAAGAACAGGAGATCATTGTCCTTGGAGAAGAAATGAAATAGATTCTGAACAATAGAGAGACTGCGTGGTGAAAGGAATAAAGTGAAAAGTCTTACATTTTTTCCATTAACAAGAAAGATGTTAAAGCAATCCATAAATTCAGGATGGGGGTTGAGGAGGAGCAAGTGCAAGAAAGGCAAAGTCCAAATATGAAATCAGCTTAAATATGACATTATTTTGAGCATTTGGTGGAATGTAAGAAAGAATAACCCATCCGAGGATTTTTCTTTTGAGTTGCACAAGAAAGAGTAAAAACATCGCAACCATAGAGAAAGAAATATAATCAGAGCACAGTACTTGGCTCTGCAATAAACAAGTCAGCACATCCTCATAATAACCTCAAAGCTTTGTGTTGTTTTCCACTTCTGGAATCAACTTACATATTCAAAGCAAATAAACTTTTAAATATAATTCCAAAATATAATATAGATACTCTCAAGTGTTGCGATGTAAATTATGGTTCGGCTCACAGACATCCAGAGGCGAAGGAAGAGGAGGTAAAGGGAGGGGTGGGGTCTTAATGTTTTCATTTTACAAAAGTGGAAGTTAAGAGGTATGGTCTTTATTTGCTATCAGGAGATTCAGAGGTTTAAATACAATGTTAAAATTTTCAAAGCTAAAGGAACTGAAGGTAGGGGGGCGGGGGTAAGAAATAGGTACATGTTGGTGAAAGGGTACAGATTTACAACAATAAGATGAATAACAGGTCTGGGAATCTAATGTACAGCATGACAATAGTTAACAATACCATACTGTGATCTTGAAAGTTGCTAAAAGAATAAACCTTTAATGTCCTCACCACACACACACACACACACACACACACACACACACACACAGGTAATTATGTGAGGTGTGATGGGTGTGCTATCTAACCTTAATGTGGTCATCATTTTGCACTACAATACAATAATATGTGTATTGAATCATCATGCTGAACACCTTAAATTTACACAATGTTGTATGTCAGTTATATCTCAATAAAGCTGGGGTGGGGGAGCTAAGAGAATGGAAAGTAGGGACATCATTCTTCTATAAGCAGGGAAAGGGGAGGATAAGAGTGTAAATAACTACATCTTCTTTCACCATAGGAGGAAGTCAACTGGCTCTCTGTCAATTGGAGTGCAGCATGTGGGAGGAGCCAGACTACTTCAGGAAAGGCTCAAAGGGATTGCTTCTGAGGAGCGGGGCCAAGGCTGAGGATGGGAAGGGCAGGAAGTGAACCAGGAGGGTTGGCTTCATTTTTATTTTAAAGGAAACAGTATTACCAAAGTGTTATTTAAAATCTTAAAATCCAGAGTCTGTGAAAAATGTGGTGTATCCCTCATTTTGGACTAAGGGCAGTCTAATTCATACATAATTCAGTGCAAGCCTTAACAGAGCTTTGAATATTATTCTTAGCCACATTAATTTGTTAATTTTATATTTTCAAATAATTTCAAGTTTAAAAAGTACAAAACCTTCCATACATTTACCCATATTTTTAACATTGTACCATACTTGTATGTGTGTATGTGTGAATGAGAGAAAGAGAATTTTTTTTTCTGAACCATTTGAGAGTAGGTCATTGTATACAATGTCCCTTTACCCTGAATATTTCAATGTATCTTTATGTATCTCTCAAAAAACAGTAATCTCCTCTTATAAAACCATAGTTCAGTTACCAAATTCAAGAAATTTAAAACTAATACATTTTCTCTAACTATAGATTGTTTTTTAATATTGTTCCTTTTAAATTAATGTGATTGTGGAGAGATATTTGGAGACTACATAAGTAACCTGTTCCTCACAAAACTTCCCCACCCCCACCCTACCCCACTCTTGCCAGATTTAAAACTGATGATATCTGCTTGATCAATTTATATCTAGGATGATTGCAAAATGCTGATTTTCTAACACCATCATTTCTTCTAGATTTAATAGTTGACATTTTACTATAGGAAAAGCTTTCCTTTCTCCCCCATTTATTTCCTTATATATTTATTATCATTGTGAACTCATGGATACTTACTTTATTCAATAGGTTATAATCCATTCTGTCCTAATTTACTTGGATACTCAAATTTCCCAGATTTGGCCACTAAGAATCCCTTCAAGCTGTTCCTGACATCTTTGTTTAATATGTAAAATAAATATACCATACAATTCATCCATTAAGGTGTACAAGTCAATAGTTTTAGTATATTTAGAGTTGTGCAACCATCACCACAATCAATTGTAGAATATTTTCTTCACCCCAAAAAGAAACCTTATTCTCATCAGCAGCCACTCCCGTTATCTCCCCAACCCTCCCAGCCCCAACAACCAATTTACTTTCTATCTGTACAGATTTGCTTATTCTGGATATCTCCTATAAGTAAAATCACATAATATGTAGTCTTTTGTGACTGGTTTCTTTCATTTTAGCACAATGTTTTCAAAGTTTATCCATGATCGGTGAAGGCCTGGTGGGGGGGGGGTGCAGGGAACAGGGGAACAGTGGGAAAAAGAGAGGACATCTGTAACACTTTCAACAAAAAAGATACATTTTTTAAAAAGTTCATCCATGTTGTAGCATGAATCAGTACTTCATTCCTTTTTATTGCCAAATAATACTTTGCTGTGTGGTTATACTGCATTTATTTACCAATCCATCATCAGTCAGTGGGGCCTTCAGTGTCTCTTTGACATGTCCTCATCTTTTCTTTTTATTAGCCATTTTTAATCTTCGAGCACAGCATGATGTTCCAGGCCATCTAGCACCTGTCCTGTCCCAACTGTGGAATCAGTCATTTCTCCAAGGAGCCTTAGTTACTTCTGGTGGAGAATAATATTAAGAAATATAAAATCTGGGTCCTAAGTGTACTAATTGGTCCTGGGGAGTCACTGTTTTCAGGCCCTTTCAGCAGGCAGAGCTAGGATAGATAGGTAGATGGAAATAGAAGGATGGAAGGATAGATAGATAGATAGATAGATAGATAGATAGATAGATAGATAGATAGATAGATAGATAGATAGATAGGGAGAGGAAGAGGAAAAGGAAAAGAAAAAGGAAAAGGTAAAGGAGGACAAGGAGGAGGGAGAAAATTAGTTTATACTGAATGTTCCTATTCCAATTGAAACAAACCCATAGGGTTCTTCTTCACCTTTCCCATTCCATATTTGTATCTGCTTTCTTCCAGAAGTGCATTTTTAAAAACTTAACAGTACAGCCTTGAAATCATTCCCTATCAATTTTTAAAACTATATAGTACTACATTATAGGAGTGTACTGTACCATTAGTTTATTCAACCAGTCTCCTTTTTCCCATATCCTGCAATTACAAAAATACTGTAATAAATAACCTAGTACATATATTATTTATTGTTGGAGGTATACATTAAGGGATATTTGAATCAAAGGTAAATATTTATGTAGTTTTTGTTAGATAGTACCAAATTCCCTCTACAGGGGTCGCACATTCCTACTAGCAATGAATGAGAATTTCTGTTTTCCAATCTCATTTCTGAAGGGTGATAAATGGTATCTCAGCATAAATTTAATTTTAATTTCTCTTATGAGTGAAGCTACATGTAAGTTTTCTTTTTTGTCATTGAAAGGTTTCTTTTTTATTTTGATGTAGTCATTTATCAATCTTTTATTTTAGTGAATCTGGATTTTATAATCAAACTTCAAAGCAGAATTCATTAAGCTATACCCAGGTCATGGGAGAATTCACCCATGTTTTATTCTGGCGCTTGTGTAGTTATGTTTTTCACCTTCAAGTCTCCGGTCCATCTGGATTCCTAGGATAAATCCCGTGTGGTCACTTTGCATAATCCTTTTTATGCTATCGGATTTAGTTTGTTAAGGACTTTTGCATTTATTTTCACGAAGATTAATGCTCTATAGTTTTCTTTCCTTGTGATGTCATTGTCTGGCTTTGGTTTCAAGGTAATATTGGCTTCAAAGAATAAATTGAGAAGTGTTCCCTTCTCCTCTATTTTCTTAAAAAGTTTATGTAAGATTGGCATATATTTGATAGAATTCAGCAGATTGAATTCAATTAATCTAGGCCTGGGCTTTTCTTTGGGGAATAATTTTTAATTATTAATTCAGATATTTTTACTGTTTCTCTGCCTATTCAAATTTTCTATTTATTCTTAAGTCAGTTTTGGTCATTGCTATCTCTCTCGATATTTGCTCATTTTCTCTAAATTGTTGAATTTTTTGGCATAAAACAGTTTAGAATATCACCTTATTATTCCTTTAATTCATATAGCATTTCTAGTGATGTCCCTTTTACATTCCTGATTTTTGGCAATTTGTGATTTCTCCATGTTTTCTTGGTCAGTTTAGCTAAAGGTATGTTTTCTTAAAAATAAATATTTTCAAGGAACCAACTTTTGGTTTCATTGGCTTTATTGCTCTTCTGTTTTCTATTTCATTGGAAATGTATTAATTCTTTCCTTCTAGTTACCTTTATTTGATTTCTTCTTCTTTCCTAGCTTCTTGAAGTAGAAATTTACATTGTTGACTTTGGATCTTTCTTCCTTTCTAATATAAGCATTTTAAAGCTATATATTTTCCTCTAACTACTGCTTTAGCTGCAGGCTAAAATGTTTTCTATGTTGTTTTTATTTTCATTCTCTTCAAGATATTTTCTAATTGCTCCTGTGATTTCTTCTTTGGCCCATGGGTTATTCAGAAGTGTGTTTAATGTTCAAAATTGGGGGATTTAAAAAATTTATTTCTTTTGTATATTTCTAATTTATTGCTGCTGTTAGATAACATATTTTGTATGATTTCAATCCTATAAATTTATTAAGACTTGCTTTATGGACTAGCACAAATTCTATCCTAGAGAATATTCTAAGTGTATTTAAAAATAATGTGTACTCTGCTATTGTTGGATGGCATGCTCGGTAATATCTGATTAAGTCTTTTATATACTTATTAATTGTCTGTCTAGTTACATTTATTATTGATAGTAGGGTATTGAAATCTCTAAATATTATTATTGAATTGTCTATTTCTCCTTTAGTTTCTTTCACTTTTTGCTTTATACATCTTGGGGCTCTGTTGTTAAACATGTATTTGCCCTTGTATTGTTATGAAATGTCCCTCATTGTCTCTAGTTATAGTTCTTGTCTTCAAGTCTACTTTGTCTGATATTATTTGTAGCCACTCTAGTTCTCTTACAGTTATTGTTTCCATGGTATATTCTTTCCATTTTATTTTTGTCTTTGAATCTAAGGTGGCTCTCTTATAAATAGCATAGAGTTGTATTTTGCTTTTTAAATCCACTCTGCCTTTTAAATGGAGTGTTTCATCCATTATCTTTAATGTAATTATTGATGTGATTGGATTTATGTCTTCCATTTTGCTATTTATTTTCCATACATCTGTCTCCTTTCGTTTCTCTATTCCTCCTTTAGTTGCTTTTATATTAAACAAACAATTGTTAATGAACCATTTTAATTGCTCAATTTATTTTTCAGCTTTATACTTTGAGTAGTTTTCTTAGTGGTCACCTTAAGAGTTGCATTATATTTCCTCAGCATAATCTAGTTCAAGTTAATATTGTCTGAATTTCAGTAAAATATAGCAAGTTTGCTCTAACACAGTTCAGTCTCCTCTAGTCTCTTTTATACTTTACCCACACATGTACCATTTCTGGCATTCTTCATCTCTTCCTATACATTCATTTAACATCTAGTATCATTTCCTTTCAGTTTTTCTTTAGAATTTCTTGTAGAGTAGATCTGCTAGCAATAAATCCTCTCACATTTTGTTTATTTGAGAAAGTCTTTATTTTTTGTCTTTATATTTGAAGGATAGTATTGCTGGACATAGAATTCTTGGTTGACACTGTTTTTTCTCTCAGCAATTTTGTAATGTCATTACACTATATGACCCTAATTTTTTCTATTGAGAAGTCAGCCATTAATTGGATTGTTATTCCATTGTATATATGTGATTTTTCTCTTGCTGCTTTATAGGATGTTCTTTGTCTTTGAATTTAATCATTGACTATGATATGTCTAGATATGGCTCTCTTTGGTTTTATTTTACTTAAGTTTAGTTGGGCCTCTTAGATCTGTAGATTCATCTTTAAAATCTGACTTGGTAAGTTTTCAGTGGTTATTTCTTTAAGTGTTTCTTCTGCTCCATTCAATTTTCTCATTTTGGGAGTCCCCTTACAGTTATGTTGGTACGTTTGATATTTTCCCAGAGGTCTCTGGGGATCTGTAAATTTCACTTCAATAGTTTTTTTCTCCTGCTCTCACCATAGATAACTTTATGAAACTATTTTTTATTTCATTGATTCCTTCTTCAATAGCTACCTCAAACCTGCTACTGAGCAAATCTAGTGATTTAAAAATATATATTGTATTTTTCAATCCTCAAAATTCCATTTGGTTCTTTTTATAGTTTTCGCTACTAAAAATGTTTATTCATTGAGTCATTGACACCATATTTTCCCTTATTTTTCAGAAATAGTTTCACTTTTTTGAATAAATTTACAATAGCACTTTAAGAGTTTGTGTTGTTTTGTTATTGTTTGTTTTGTTTTGATAAATCTAATAGTCTGTGCCCACTCATAATCCATTTCTACTGACTTAATTTTTTTCTTGAGTATGGATCACATTTTGCTGTTTGTTTGAATGTCTCATAATTTTTGTTGAAAATGACATTTTAGATAATATATTACAACAAGTCTAGATTCTGATTTTTCCTAAGGTGTGTTTTTATTTGTTTTTTGTTCTGTTTTGTTAGTGGCATGAGTAACTTTTCTAGACTTCAGTTGCAGAATCTCTTTTTGTCATGGTGAACAAACACTGATGTTATTATCAATTTCTTTATTCTTACCTTCCTTTTTAACCTGGTTTTCTAGGAATTATATAGCTTAGTGGACAACTAATAATTTGAGTAAAGACTGTTCTCAAGCATCTTTATCTCTTAAGGCTTCCACCCACCCCTCTGCTGATCTATTTATCTATGGGTTATGAAAAATTCAAAGTTCAGCCAGTTCTCAAGTCTGCCTTGACTTTTAATTTCCACTAGGCTCTCTTCAGTCTCTCCCAGTTTTATGGTCAGTCAAGGGCAGGTGGAGAGCTTACCTAGTGCTTCTAACCCTGGACCCTCATTTCCAGGGTTTCTTTCTTAAATATCTGATTGATCCACCACTTATCTCAACTTGCTTTGGAACTACAACCTCAGGTTAGCAGAGTTGTAGGTTTTCCCAGTTATTTTATACTGAGTTTTGTACTTTTAGTGATAACACCCTAAGTTTTTGCCCTCTGCCCTTTATCAACTCCAACCTGCTTGACAGCAAAGCTGCTGTCTTTCCTGGACAATCTACAATGACAAAACCACAATTCTTGCCAAAAGATCTGTGTGTGGCGATGGAGATTGTGGTGAGAGAATGATACGGTCCTAGCAAGTAGGTGGTAGACTGATCTCATTTATTCTTCATGAATCAATGTGTCTCAATTTCTGTCTGCTTTTGGTCAATCTCTAGGTCCCTAAAATGATTTTTCTTTCAAACTTTTTTCCAATTTTATACTTATGGGTGGAGGGGGGGGGTGGGTATGACAATTTCTTTATGCCACCATAGCCAGAAGTTCTGCTCTCGTCTGATCCATTTAAAGCTTATTCCTACATATCGTGTGGATCTGAGTTTATCTTTTACTATATGGCTATCCAGTTGGCTCACATTACTTATTAACATATCTATCATTTCCCCAGTGACTTTAGATGACATTTTATCATATATACTAAATGTTTGTATATATTTGGTCTGTTTCTGGTTTTCTATTTTATTCCATTGATCTGTCTATTTATGTTCCAGTACATTCCCTACACTATTTCAATTACAGAAACTTTGTAGTGTGTTTTAATATCAAGGAAGCCTGGTCCCTTCTCTCTACCCCACAACCCACACACATATACATAGCTATTCCTTCATGTTTTGTTTTGTTTTGTTCAAGAACTTTTAGTATTAGCTTGTCTAGCACAGAAAACAAAAACTATGTTAACATATTTATGGTGATCACATCAAATTTAAAAATTAACTTAAAGAGAACCAACATGTTGATGATACTGAGATATTCTATCCAAGAACAAGGGATGTCTTTCTACTTGTTCAAGTCCTTTGTTGTATCTCTTAAAAGTATTTTATAGTTTTCTTCAAATAGGATTTACACATTTATTATTAAGCTTACTCCAAAATATTTTATCCTTTTGTTGTCCTAACAACATTTAAGTCTAAGAGCATTAATCTTTAGCCTCAATTCAAAACTCATCCGTGGTGGAATAAAAAGAGCATGAATCTGGTAGTCAACTAAACCTGCATTCAAATTCTGACTCTCTTCTTCACCACGTGATCTTAAATAAGTTATAACCTCTCTGACCTCAGATGCTTCACCTGTAAAATGTCACAGCCTACATGAAATGCACTCAAAGTTGCCACCACTACCCCCTTTTTATGATATGATCATTGATTCTTGAACTCTCAGCTTTCATTTTTATGCACATGAATACCTTGTATTATTGCACTTCACTTTATTGCACTTTGCAGATACTGTGTTTTTTACAAATGGAAGGTTTGTGGCAATCTTGCATCAAGCTAGTTTATCAGCACCATTTTCCAACAGCATTTGTTCACTTCACGTCTCTGCGTCACATTCTGGCAATTCTCTCAATATTTCAAACTTTTCATTATTATTATATATATTATGGTCATCTGAGATCAGTGATCTTTGATGTTACTAGTGTATTTGTTTGAGGGCACCACAAACCTCACCCATATAACACAGTGAACTTAATCGATAAATGTTGTGTGTGTTTTGGCTGCTCCACTGACTGGCCATTCCCCATCTCTCTCCCTCTGCTTGGGCCTCCCTATTCCCTGAGACACAACAGTACTGAAATTAAGCCAGTTAATAACCCTACAATCGCCTCCTAAGTGTTCAAGTGAAAGGAAGAGTCAATTGATGCAGCAAACTTCACTGTTGTCTTATTTTAAGAAATTGCCACAGCCACCCCACCTTCAGTCACCACCACCCTGATCAGTCAGCAGCCATCAACAATGAGGCAAGACCTTCCACCAGCAAAAAGATTATGACTCACTGAAGGCTCAGAGGATGGTTAGCATATTTTACCAATAAAGTTTTTTTAAATCAAGGTATGTACATTGTTCTTTTAGATATAATGCTTTTGCACACTTAATAGAATATAGTATATTGTAAACATAACTTTTACATGCACTGGGAAAATAAAAAATTCATGTCAATCATTTTATTGCGATATTAGCTTTATTGCAGTGGTCTGGAATCAAACTCGCAATATCTCTGAGGTATGCCTGTATTTCAGATTTGTCGATTATCCTCACAGCTACAGCTGCTGAATCTCTTGCTGATGCTTTATCAATAAATTCATTAAGGTTGGAATCAGTATGTAAACATTGGAGCACAGTGTATTTTTTATTCTTTTCTATGAGGAACTCTTCAAAAGGTGCTTGCTTTCAAATTTCATAATAGTCATCTAACCCCACTTTAGGATTATATACTGGCTATATTTTGAGGAAAGACAAATGAAATTCAGATCCAAAAGCACATAATCTTCCCTCTCTTAATCATAAACTCCACAGGTGGGGGTAGGGGGGAAGAAATCCCATCAAATTTCCAACAGCACTTCAAGGTCTCCTCCCGTCCCAGGATTTATTCACGACTGGTCGTTCCCTCACTATCTCATCCCACAGGCTCTGTTCTTTCTCTTGCCTCTATGTTCTCTCTGTACAGCTGAAGTCATCACTCTCAATGCCAGGGAAGGTGCTTTGAGATCCTAAGATGAAAGGATCTGGGCCCATAAACACGGAGTTTGGACCTGCTTGATGGGATACGTCTCTGAACCCTTCATTCAGCCCTTAACATCTCTGTAATCTCGCTCCCTTTCAAAGTAAGCACACAGCGTAGGGGCTGGAGGCATGCTGCCTTTAAAGATACCAAATATCCTATTTTCCGAAAACAGCCCGTTTGTTTCTGAGGCAGCATTTGGCTGCTGCTCTGGACTCCTGAGCCAGCAGAACCTCCCAGAGCAGCTGCGAGAGCCAGGTGCTTCCTGACCCCTCCAGAGTCACACCTGAAGTGAGAACATTCTAGTCCTATTCTTTACAGGGCTCCCTGCCTGCCCTCAGCTGGAAGCAGGGGCTGCCTCTGCCCTTCGCTTCCCACCCTTGACCCCCATAACCCCAGAGGCAATCCAATGCGGCATGCTGGTTGTTTTTATACTATTTCGTTGGCAATGGAATCCTCTTTTTATTTTATTATTATTTTTTAAATTAATTTATTTATTTTTGTTACAGATGTTTCTCCTTTCCTCCCCCTCCTCCCTCTCCTGCCCCCACCCCCACCCCCAGCATTGTTGTCTATGTCCATTGGTCACGTATACATGCATGTAAGTTCTTTGGTTTATCTCATCCCTCCCCCCGCCCCATCCCCTCTTCTGAAGTCTGTCAGTCTGAACTGTACTAATGGAATCCTCTTTTTAAATTCAATTTTTTTTTTTTTCCTGAAATCCAGGCTAGATGACAAATAGTAGTGGAGCAGTTCTGGATAATGGGAGTTGAGGATGAAGGACCCTAATGATCGACCCCCATTCCCCACCCCCAGTTCTCTCCACCGCCATACACTCACATGCCGGGGTGAAGTTATTCACAGAACGCTGGGTCTCCCTGCAACATAACCTGAAGCTAGTGGTGGGGGTAAAAAAAAATATTAGCTCTATCAATGAGGCTTAAAAGGAGGGACATCTGTAATACTTTCAACAATAAAGACGAATTTTTTAAAAAAGGAGACTGTAGCACCAGATGACACTCCTAACAGAAACTAATAGTGAGAAGCAGTATTTAAACTTTAGAGACCATTGCACAAGCGGGGGAGTCAGGGCACTTGGGCTCCACCATCCCTTCAGCTGCTGATTGACAGCATGACCTTGAGTAGATGACTTAAATTCTCCAGGCTTCAGTTCCTTCTTCAGATAAGGGTTA
The DNA here is from genome assembly GCA_030848825.1 of Tadarida brasiliensis. Taxonomy (NCBI): domain Eukaryota; kingdom Metazoa; phylum Chordata; class Mammalia; order Chiroptera; family Molossidae; genus Tadarida; species Tadarida brasiliensis. The sequence continues at coordinate 60,232,298 of CM061270.1, read as the reverse complement.
ATGATATTGACCCATTCCCTTAAGTCTTCCCAAGCAGTCATTGGCAAAGGTCTCTCTTCCTCCAATAATATTCTATGAGGAATAATGGGAATTGATGACAAAATGTCTTTGCTGCATAAAACTCGTTTTACAGTATTGTGTGTGAACCAAAAGGTAATCTCAATTATACCTATATTTAAAATAATTATTTACTCACATATAATCATTCTCCTTTATTGGAGTCTAAACTTGCACTTGCAATTGATTAAGGTTTCTGTATTTTACAACTTTCTGTATGGTGCATTTATCCCCTCTGCTTTGCAATATATCCCCACTAACACTTGTTCAAGGTAAGTCTGACATTTTTAGGACATGATTTTTAAGTGGTACTGTGTGCAAATTGCATTAGCACTTCCACATTAAATTGCTTTTATTTTAATGCATAGTGACAAACAAACACCTAATTTGCATTCTTGGGAGTAGAGAGAGTGGTATTAAAAATATCCATTTAATAACATGCTTAAAATGTGAAGTTCAAGGGAAGTTAGGAATATATATTGTGGTTTTGCCTCAGAAAATCATTTTCATCTTAAAGCTGGTCTTGGGGTTTCTGGATCAAATAAAGTCAGCACCTTCCACAAAGAAAGAGTAGATCACCCTTAGGTATGACATGGGAGGAGACCAGGAAAGACAACCAGCCGTATTTTCACTCTCCTTCCTTCTTATCTTCTGGTTTTCCTCTGTAAGTTTCCCCAACCTGGTTCCTGAACTCTGTGTTAATTATGCTTTTTCATTTTCATGACTGTTTTCAACTTACAAAACATTCTCACACTCATTTCATTTTAGTCTCACAGTAATCCCAGGATATCTGGGTAACAGCTCTTTTGTACCCATTCTTCAGAGGACCAACCGGGCTCTGTGGGGTAGCTGATCACCCAGGCTGCCTGGCTGAGATCACCCAGAGCTCTTTTTGCTCCCTCTCAGCCTGCCCAGCACCAAGGCACAGGCGCCAACATCCTGGCACAGCCGCCTCCCGGGGCCTCTCTGAGGCCCTGCCCCAAGAGCAGAGGAGGCCTCTGGTGGCACCGCCTGGGGCAGCCGGCCCCTTGGGAAGAGCACCAACCACGGCGGAAGACCTCGATTCTGGTTCCAGTCTTGGCCCTGCCTGGCCGCTTAGCAACATCAGGTACTGCACTCATCTGCTCTAGGCCTCGGTCCCCCAACCACAGACTGGGGGTGACAAAGTGCCCTGCCTACCTCACAGGCGTATTATAGAACTTAGCGTGACACACACATAACATGTATGAAAATGGTTTCCGAGGAGATGGTTTCATTTCATTGTGTTTCACAGGCTCCTGGAGATGCCTTCTCTTGAGGTTTATGTCTTGGGACCTCATCATCCTTCAGAGTGAGCCCAAACTCTCAAGGGACCATCCAGGCATAGGACCTCAAGGACAGAAAGTGCAGTGTTGGTACCCTGACCTTCTCCTCAGAAATTGACCAAGGAGGGGTCCTTCCTCTCCGGTCAGTCCAGCCCTGTCAGTGACTCCGCAGTTATATCATGGGTGTGGCCCTGCCCCTCACCCTGCCTCAGCAAGGGGGCATGATGACCTGGAAGAGCTGGAGCACAGCTCCGAGGTCCCAGAAGACAGCACAGTGCACGCTGCCCACACAGAGCCTGAGGGGAAACTCAAGACGGACGGGGGCAGGGGAGAGGGGGGTGCAGAGCACGAGATGCAAGCAGCAGCTGCTTCTCCAGCTCCCCTGGTCCCTGAGGTCTGCTCCCCCAACTCCTGATCCTCTCAGGGCAAAGTCTACTGCGCTTTGTGCTCATTTAATGTTTATCTGGGTAAAGCTTCAAACCCTGGATTAGGCAGGTCCTGGCTGGGACCATCTGCAATGCTAATCAGGGCCCAGGAACTCAGGACACACTCACAAAGAGTTGTAGCATCCGTGTGTGGGTGGGGTCGAGTCCAGAGTTGGGAGGGGCAGGAAAAGGACCCCTTCACTTGGTTTAACCACGTGTTTCTGTTACATACACAGTTTTCAGATGTGCTCCTGAGTGCTTTACAGATCTGTGGCTCACTATGTCCAGGGAGGAAGAGGCAGCCCTCAGGAGGCCTTCTTTATTTTCATAATGGCCAGAGGATCAAGCCTAGAGAAAGGAGGTGTCTGCAGGGCTCAGCAGGCCTGGCAAGAGAGCTGGGTCCAAGACACAGATACTGGTCTGCTGCAGGGAGCCCCAGCCTTTGGAAGATTCTCACTGTCATCTGTCTCAAATGTTTTAATGGGGTAATAATACTGCCAATAATGGCTGGCATTGATTGGTACTGGGCACTGCACTGCTAAATTGTTTGCATGCAGTGTTTTATTTACTCTTCAGAGTGGTTTTATAAAGGTGGGACAGGGAGGAAACTGAGGCTCACCTATGCACGTTGACACAGCCTGTAAGTGACAGTACAGCTTTTCACTAGGGCTGGAGTCTGACCTCAGAGCCCGCACTCCTAAGCAGCCTGCAATTCTGAACTCCCACCCAGGCATGAACAGGCTCTACTAAATGACATCTGAAGGGCTCTTTGAAAGAGAAAGGCAAAAAATGTGTCTACTGAGCACCTACTTTGTGCTAGGCATTTTGCATTCATTATCTCTGGTATTACTCTGACTCCCAACTGAGACTCGGGGACAGCAAATGATTCACTGAAGTTATGAACCTGAGATCCAGACCCAGGTGTCGCTGACTCTGGTGTCCATCCTCTCTCCACCAGGCTGATCTGGATGTGTTGACTTGTGATTCTCACTTGACTTCAGGAACTCCTAAAGCCCCCTAGCAAAACCATTGAAAGGAGAAGCCCCTGGGGATGCCGTAGGAGTATGGGGAAAAGGGTCATGAGTTTGGGTTGGGCAGGGATATCCCAGAGAAGTTTCTACAAATCCCCAAATTCTGGAAGTTACTGACCCACATTTTGAGAACCTTGAATTTCAAAGCCATTAACCTAGAGTGACTGGAGATATAAAGTCACATATTTTTTAAAAGTCCTGCAGAGGAAAACATCAGACCAAGAGTCAGAATAAGTTTGTCAAGGTTCTCCCCCAAATTCTCTGGGCAACTTCTGGTAAGTTAATTATCGTCTCTGGGCCTCAGTTTTCTAATAAGACCTTTTAATAATTCTTTAATAACCCTTCCCTAATCCTACGGTAGATCTATCTTAATCTATGAAAGTGACTCCCAGTAGAGGTGTCCTGACATGTTAATTGTGAGGCATATTACAAAGAGTTGGTTATTAATATTAGGTGTGCCAAATGAGAGACCATGCAAGTAAGATCACTCTCACTCATGATGAATGAGCAGGAGACAGGATTGAATTTCAACCAACACTAGGAATGACACAGATACAAATGATTGGTGCTCCCGGGTAGATGTAGGCGAAGAGTTAGATTCCAGAGCTGAGGCATCGGGAAGGTGGCACAGAGGAGGTGCCATTTGGACTGGGTCTTGAAAGACAAGGAGTTTTCCAGGAAAGAAGTGTCTTCCAGGCAGAGGAGAGATTAGAATGGAATGAGCACAGTGGAAACAGGGCAGCAGCCCTCTGATACCCAGGGAGGACGTTTTGGGGCTGCAGTTTCTAGGGACCTCTGGGAGCAGAGGACATTCTCCTTCTTCATCAATTCCTTCCAGAATCCAAGACCCTATCCTATGCTTTCTCCCCTGCTTAGACTTGCCCGGTCTTGTCCAGTCCTACCCAGCCCTGTTTTCCTCTGCCCTACTCTACCCAACCCTAGCAGACCTGCCCAGTTCTGCCCTGAGCTACCTAGTCCTGCTGAGCCCTGCTCAGTTCTGATGACTTCCAGCCAGTCCAGGCATCCATGCCCAGACCTGCCCAGCACAACACAGCCATGCTTCGCTCTGCCCAGTTCTGTCTGGCCCTGCCCAACTCTGCCTTGCCCAGCTAAGCCCTGCTCAATCCAGTTCATGTTCTGCTCAATCTTGCCCAGCCTGCCCAGCCTGCCCTGCCTGACTTAGCCCTACCTGCCCCACCGTGCCCTACTCAGTCCTGTCCAGCCTGGTTCAAGACTACCCCTATCCCACCAGGCTCAAGGGAAACCTCTTTTCTCCAAGACGTACTACCCCCTCTTCTTATCTAACGAGAACATTTAAGAATGAATGAATGACCAGAAAGGAGAAGGCTGAGATGAGAATAAGCCTCAGGTTGTGATCTGGGGTGGTTAAAGGGGTCGCTGAGAGAGAGACGGAAGCCCACAGCTAGAGCTAGTTTTAAAAAGTCAGCAGCTTTTACTTTCTGTGGCCTCCACGTCATTACACGTGTCATTCCCTCAGCCGAACACACCTATCCTTCTTTCCCCACCTGCACAACTTCTACTCTCCTTCCAGGCTTGGCCTAAACCTCACATCCTTAGTTAAGACTTTTCTGAACCTCTGTGGAGATCTAGTCACTGTGTTCCCTTAGCACATAGTACTTCTGTCATAGGACCTATTGATGAGTGCTTTATGATCATTCATTGCAGCCCCTACTGATCTGGAGCACATTAGGGGCCACACTTCATTCGTTGTGTATAACTGATTGCTGAAATAGAACCTGGGACATGATGAGAATTAAATGAGTAAGTTTGGTTAGACAAGCCGATTGCTAAGACACCCATGCTGGTAGGATGAATCCTGGTCCTAATTAGTGGTCCCATGCAGTAGCATCCTTCTACATCGGCCTCAGGAAGGACAAAGCGTACATCACTTCCTCTTGATTTTGATCTTGTCCAGCAGTTTTCAAAGTGTGGAACGCAAACATCTGAAAGGGAGCAGGGTGGTCCCTGAGATACCTTCAGGGGGACTGTGAGGTCAAGACTATTTTTATAAAAATACTAAAACATGACTTGCTCTTTTCACCGATCTGACATTTTCACTGACGGTGCAGAGGCAACAAGGGGCAGAACTGGAGGCGCCGAAGCATCAGCCAAGGCCGTGCCACCAACTGTGCCGGGAGTCCTCACGGTCTTCTGAGCCACGCACTCAGAGCAAAAGAAATGCCAGTTTCTCTGTGAATTTCCTTGACGAACCAGTAAACAGGATTACTTTTATTAAACCTTGACGCCTGCCCGGCCAGTGTAGCTCAGTGGTTGAGTGTTGACCAGTCGCCGGTTCTATCCCCAGTCAGGGCACATGCCCAGGTTGTGGGCCTGATCCCCAGTGGGGGGCATGCAGGAGGCGGCCAATCGATGTCCTCTCTCACTGATGTTTCTCTCTCTCTCTCCTTCTCCCCTCCTTTCTCTCTAAAATCAATAAAGAAAAAAAAAACCTTGACGCCTGAGTAAACCTCTCTTTAACGGGCTGTGTGAGGGAGGGGACGCCAGCATAAAGCACGTGTGCCGCGTCCCCAGGCACACAGGCGCCTTTGGGACGAGCACTGGCGTGATGGAGCTGCCAGCGCACCAGCTCCGTTTTCCATGGAACACCATTTTACTTGAAAGAATGACTGACAAACTATGACTATTCAGACGTGCGAATTGAGTAGACACTTTGTCAAAAGCAAACAAAACGACACTGGTCACTTCTTGGAAAACACCTGACAATACTTACTGTTAATGATACACTTGGACCTTTCAAGCCAAAATTAGAATTCTGTAAAACATTTCGCATCAGTGTAGTAAGAAGTCTGACCCCATTTGTTGTATTTGACAGGCCCCGCCACGCTCTCCTTCCCCGTGATCCCACATTTGGGCAAGCTGATCGGAAAGCCCCAGCGCTCTCTCCCTGGGGGTCAGCAGAGGGGTTCAAAGCACAGAGCCCTGGCTGTGCAGAAGGACACTCACTCTGCTCCAGGATCCTCACGACAACAGAAACTGAAGCCACTATCATCTGGTTCCACTCACACCATCTCAGACCAGCCTGGTGCATGCCCTACTCTTTCCCGAAAGCCTCAATACATAAGCAGTGCACTTTTTGTATACCCTCTTGGTACATGTGTAGACTTTTGTGTATGTGTGTGTGCATGCGTGTGCTTTTTTTTCTTTTCTTAGTGTGTGTGTGTGTGTGTGTGTGTGTGTGTGTGTGTGTACTCTTGACATCCAATCCAGTTTTGGGTGAGGAACTGATCCCACCTTCTGAGGGCAACCACAAGACAATAGACATTGTGAGCAAGATGGTCTAAGCCATGACCACCACCACCTGGGGATCTTCTCTTGTTTTTGGCTTGCTAGCCAGCTCTGCTGCCCGTTGGGAAACATGCCCTTGGAGCTGCTGCCCACTGGCCAGGGTGCTCTTTGACCTGGGCTGCTGCCTGCTGGCAAGCTTGTACCCTGCGCTGTGCTAGCTGCACCTGCCGGGTCCTCCTGAGACTGTTATAGATTTAATTGACCTACATCCGAAGCTTTGGAAATCGGCATTTAGGAAGAGGAGTCCCTAAATGGGACTGGTGCCCTCTTTAAAGTGGCCCTGGGCAGTGTGTCGTGGCCTAGATCTATTTGTCTCAGGTTGAATCACACGTCTTGACTTTACCATAAGCCAAGACTGACTGACTAGACTCAGCGAACGACTTGAGTCTTGTGATTGCTGTTTGTGTGTACCACCCAGGTGCTGAGTTGACCCCTGTTCCGTAGACACTCCGGGAAAGGCTCATATACTGGTGTCATCATGTGGCCACTCGTGGGGAAGAGCGACTAGCACGTGGCGCACTGAGGTACAAGCTCCACGGGGCAGCTGGCCCACCAGGACTCAGGCTGGAAGTGCCTCTGCTATTGTTGCTTCTCTGCTTCTGTCACACACAAAAATACCCTGATCCTCAGTGTTATAGAGGGGAAACCCCTGAGGCACAGACCCTAAAGGAATGGACCGACATGTTTTACCCGTTTCCCCAAAGGAGACTATAAACGTATTGGAAATTGGAAAAAAACTGAAAAAGTGACCACCAAAGACCCTGGGTGACACCACCTATCGGGATGCTAAGTGGCCATTCCAACGCCACCATGGCTACAAAACAGGTTGTGGGGTGCGGTTATGTAGGGAAGGAAATTCCTGACCCTGCTGACTCGACTGGGATTCTCTGGATGAAGAAGGTTAAAGTCAGGAAAGAGCAAGACCTTCCCTGAAGTGTTCCTCATAACTACTCAAAAAACGTTCAGGTGAAAGAAACAGAAACTGGAACAAAGGTCTATGATTTGACCTAATTAGAAATCCAAATTTAACTAAAAGAATTTTTCAGTAGAGTCCTAACCAAGTGGCTCAGTTGGTTGGAGCGTCATCCCATACACCAAAAAGGTTGGGGGTTCGATTCCTGGTCAGGGCACATACCTAGTTTGTGTGTTTAATCCCAAGTTGGGGCACACATGGGAGGCAACCAATCAATGTCTCTTTCTCACATCGATTTCTCTCTCTCTCTCTCTCTCTCTCTCTCTCTCCCTTCCTTTCTCTCTCTAAAAATCATTTAAAACATTCTTAAATATCCTTAGGTAAGGATTAAAACAATTTTTTAAAGAATTTATCCAATAGGAAGATGAAAAGGGAACCAATTGGTTTCTCCACCTCTATAACACTAGTTCAGAATGAACTTTAACATCTGTTAAGATGTGCCAATTCCTAGGCATATCTCATGATCCCCAAATTAATAATTTATTAAGAAAGCCATTTAATCTATTGAAATGGCCCATAGTATGCATGTCTGTAGCATTCTAGAGCTATCTCCCTACTTTTCCTCTCATCCACTGGGTGTTCATGCCATGGAAACTAGCCCATCCCACTGCCACCATCATAAATGCTCACGCCTACCTTGAAAGAAGGACAACAACTACTGGGGGTAAACTGACGTGGTATAATTGGTTCATTATTATTTTGTTGAACATCACAATGGACTAGAGTCCTTGCTAGTCTCAAGCAGGGCCTTATGATGCTAGTACAAGGCAACCATTTTTAAGAAGGGTGCCCCCCAAATTTATCAAGCAGCCTTACCTGCCATATCAGCCAGGCTGCCACCATTAAGAAAGAATTAGATGGCCTACAGTTATTAGTTGCCTATGCAGAACAAGAAAAAAACCTAAATAAATGTTTGCCTATCAAGGAAGTAATCCAGGAAATAAGAATTACAAAGGAGGCAATGGACCTCATAAGGGACCTCCAGACAATCAGCCTCCCCAAAACCAAGATCTTCATCAAAAGGCCTGATATTGGAGACTCCAAAATCTGGATTTCCCAAGTCATTTCATCTTGGGCACAACTGCTGAAGAGTTACAAGCTTTATTACAGCAGACTATGGGGAAGCTACTCCAATGCCAGGTCACACCAGGTATACTACAAGTTGCCTCCAAACCTCTGTGACTCTCATGCTCTTGGCCACCTCAAGGGCCCACCATTCAACATCCTGATTTTAGGCAGTGGCAACTTACCACAAGCCTGCTAGAAACTCGACATCTCCCTTGGGGACCAGCCACCACCTAGGACAATTGTCCCTATATCTCTCTGGTGGTATACTGGTTTTCCCACAATTGGCAAATCTTCATGACCTTTAACAATATTGGGCTCAAATTACAGTTATACCTGGGATCCCACAAAATTTAAACAAAGTACCCCCTATACTCTTAGGGGAATTAAAGACATAAAATATAGAGCAAACAGGTGTGCCTTACCTTAACCATCAGCACTATTATCTTACCTAAATTCCCCATGGTCATAGCGCTCATTACCCTAAAATACACCATAGTGTGCATGAACACCCTGGCTTAATGAGCAATAAATTTTAACAAAACTTAAATCTTACAGTTAGTTTTGCAAAATGGGATCCCACAGATCTTCTTCACACCCCTTTCTGCCTAGTTAACATGGTTAAGATAGCCCAATATATTTTGAAACACGGCCTACAGGAGTTAAGAGCCATTATGTAAGACTTACTGGAGGAAGAAGTCATTGTTCCTATTGTTTCCCTCTTTAATAACCCAATTTGGCCAGTGCTCAAAAGTGATGAAAATAAATGATACCTAACATTGGTTTACCATAACCTTAATGCCATGATACCCTTAGTTGAGGTCCCCATACTTAATATGGACATTACTGACTCCACCTAATTAGCAATTGTAAAGTATTTTGCTGCTAAAGATTTGGCTAATATATTCTCTTCAGTGCTTATTTCAACAGCATCTCAGTTGAAATCTGCCCTCCTCTTTGAATGACTACAATACTTGCCTCCCATGCAGTGTTTCAATAGCCCTGCCATCACACTCAGTCTTTGCAGGCAAGATCTTAACTGCATTCAATTTTCTCCAGTTATACAGGTATGAAATCACACCGAGGACACCCTCCTCTCAGGAGATTCAAAGGATACACTCACACAGTAGTAGAGAGCCCATTGGAATCAACTGAGTAACCAGAAAAGAGAGTCTGCAAACATTATGTATGGTAGTGGCACAAACTTATGTGATAGAGCCTGCTGGAGAGCTGCTGTTTTCCATTCCCTAACCAGGACATCCATGATCAAGGGTACAACCCAAAGTCAGTACAACTGGCCACACATCCAGTGGTCATCTTAATACTAGAAGATGCCCTGGCCAATAATCAGTCTGAACTGCACATATTTATAGAATCTTGGACCATTGCCAATGGTATGGTCATCTGATACAATGAATGACAATAGTAATTCCTTACTCAAATTTATCATCTTTGTGCTAAAAAAAAAAAAAAAAAAAAAAAACCTCAGGAAATTTCTTGCCTCTCTGATATCTAAAATATAAATCAAGGTAACACATGCCTCTGTACATATTAATGCCACAATACAAGTCCTTACCAAAACACTCCTCATCACTTCCAAAGTTCCAGACATTATGGATAGTTACGAAGGAACTCATTTCACTTTTCAAAATATATAGTGCTGGATTCATAACCATGTTTTACATACACTACTAATTCATTTAGTCTTCGGTTATTCATTGAGCACCTTCTATGAGCCAGACACTAGGTTGGGTTCTGGGAGCACAATGGATAAGGCAGACAGGGCCTTCACCTGCCATGAGCACATAATTCCAAAGAGAAATGGTCAAGTCAACGGTAAATGAAGGCCCTGATAAAAATGAGCATGGATTGCTACAGCAACCCGGAGGGTTGAAGGATGAATGGAAGTTACTCATGTTTAGAAGGGAAGAGACAAAATTGTTTCAGACATATCAGAGAAAACATGGCTTATTCCAAGAACTAAAAAATGCTCACTATGATTGAGAACAGAATACTAGAAGGATGTAAGTCATGAAAACAGAACTCTCTCAAGATATTTCAAATAGAGGAAATTTAATACCAGAAATTCGTTTCTGTAATTGGAATGGAAGAGTTGAGAAGATAAACAAAGGATGAGGAAGAATTCAGAGCTCAGCGACAGCAGGTTGCCAGGGAAGGAGTGGTGTTACAAGAGCCAAGAGCTGGAGCCATCTGGCGGGGGCCACAGCGTGGTGGTGACTGCCTGACAGGAGTGGGGCCACAAAAGATACAGTAGCCTGGTGGGAGCTGGAGCCACACGGAGACAGAGAAAATGAAGCCACTTCTGGAGATACCATCTGAGACAGAGTGGTGGGGAAGTAGAAAAACCCTTCCACCCTTCATTTCCCACCAGTCTCTTCAGTGGACCAAACCTAACTGGAATCCAACCAAATAAGGGAACCGGGAAATGTAGGGGGGGTGGGTAGGGAATAGATCAGAGGGCAAACAGGCAAACAACTAACACAGGGATGCTTAGGGAAGATAGAAGTGAAAAAGTAGGCTGACTTCGGATCATTTAGGGTCTTGTAAGTACTTTACCTTAAACACAATAGGGAAATTTTGAAGGGTTTTAAGCAGGAACTATATGATTGAATTTGTCTTAAAAGATTACTAAACCTTTTAATAATTTTTTTAGCTTTAGTACCTGAGCATAGAAAAATAGAAGTTTCAATGTAGTAGATATGGTCATAAAACATCTGAAATTATCATTTCCCCACTTAGAAGCTATACTGGCAAGTTAAGATGTATCTAGAGACTACAAACAAGTGAGGCATCTGGGAACTATGTCATCAAAGAACCAGTTCGAGGGTATCAGTCACATTTCCCCTGGAGAAGAGAGATCCGAGGGAAGACATGACAGCTGTCACCGGCTGTGGAGAGCATTCATGTAGAAGGAGGTGTAGGTTTCTCCCTTGATATTTCAGAGGGAAGAATGAGGAGTCAGGGGGAATGATGAGAAAATGTATTTTATGTCAACATTGAAGGGAGAACTTTCCAACAATTAGAACTTTCTAGCAATGAGATGGACTCCCTCTGAGATGTTAAATTCCCTCACAAGAGAGCTTCCAGTGAGGAAAGATGATCAGATGAAATCTCGCATTAGCTGGGGCCAGGTTATGAGGTAGTTACAACACCACAAATTTCAGTACCTTAATATGGCAAATCTTGCGTCTCTCACTCACACTACACATCCACGTGGAGCAAGAGGGACCTTTGCCCTCTTCAGTGAACCAGTGATGGGCACACAGACATCCATGATGACCACAAAAATGGGAAGGGAAAGAGCCTCCGTTCACAGGTGACAAGATCCTTCCTTCTTATTTCGTTAGCCAGAGCATGTCACACTGGCACAAGTACTGAAAGGGGTTATGCTCAGAAAGCAGAAATACTTAGAGAAAAGCACTAATGACAATTATAAAGTCCATGATTATACTTGTCCTGCCTCCTCTGCAGGATGGTGGAGAGGATAAAATCCTGTGCGAGGAAGCTCTTCCTAGCGATGGGGTGCTATGGAAATGAAGGGTGTGCTGCTGGCGGTCTGCCCCTTGTTCACTGCCTCCTCCCCGGTGCCTCTACCATGCCTGGTGCATAGCACAGGCTCAGTACGTGTGAACGCCCGCGTGGGTAACAGACATTCTGAGTTGATTTGACTTCTTCCCAGGGAAATGAAATTTGAGTCTAGGTGTATTTAGGAAAAGGTGACTAGTCCACCATCACTTACTGGGTTATTGAAAAACAGACTCCTGTGTTTAGATAAAAGAGAAATTCAATGATCTCAAAAAATCCCTTTTAACAACAACAAAAGTGCTAACTGTACAGCTTTGGAGACAGAAAAATACAATGGTTATCCTAAAATAAGACCCTGGGTTTCATGACTTGTGAAAGAGATTTTATTCCTTCTAATAAACCCCTCTTCCATATACTCTATACTTTGTGGCTTTGTTTTATTACCATGATAGCATAAAACACTTTCTGAATTTTATTTATTGTGAATTTTATTTATTTATTTATTTATTTATTTATTTATTTATTAGCATAGAAACAACATGAAGCAGGCACGTTGTTCTGTTCGTGTTGGTAACCCCAGTGTCAAAAGAGTGCTGGCCACGTAGTAGACATCCAGTGTTTGCTGAGTGGGTTCTGTTGAGCCCAACAAGAAATGAGAAACTTGGTCATTATAAAGCCAGGGCTTTTGGCTTAGGTAAGCATATAACTTAGCTTCTCTGAGCCTCTCTGACTGTGAAAAGAGCCTCCAACTTCACCAACCACCAAAAAGTGTCCTGGGCAAGATGCTTCACTCTCAAGTCCAGCCATTTCACTTGCCAAAGTGAAAGAGGAACCTCCCTGGTAAACACAACCCCTTTGAGGAAAGAACAACAGCGGTTTTCTGCCTAGGTGGCATTTTTCCCAACACATTATGCAAAAGTTGGTTAGAGAAGATGCTGAGGACTGTTATTTCCTAATTTGATTCTGCCATTTCCAGTAATGGAAAGCTGCGCTCCAGCCATCCATCTTAATAAGTGACAAGTGCATTTCATTAAAACTTCTTTAAATAATTTCTTGTGGTTTTAAAAGGAGGGAAAAACAAGAAAGAGTGCTGTTTTGTGCTCCCATGCATGTCAACATTTTGAGAGCCATTAAATGAAGCAAGCGCTTGTCTTAGGTTGAAATTAAGTGGTCAACTGATGCCAGCCCAAGTGTGTTTCTCAAGTGCAGTTGCCCACTGGACAAAGGCATGAAAGGCTGTTAGACTGGGATGTTGAAAGAGTAATAATACTAATTAGACATGATTTGACAATTCCTATTGCAGTGTCTGTCCCTAAACACGTTGCAGAATGGAGATAGGTAATTCTGTAAATTGACTCTCCTCAACTTTGCAGCTCTCTGCAGGTAAACAAGTATATAAACAATCAAGTAGAGTGAAAATAGGATTACACTGGACTCAAAGGATTTCCATTCTAGTCTTGCTTCTATTGCTTAGAAGTTCTGTGACCTTGACCAAGTCAACAAATTAATCTCCTTGTGTCTCTGTCTCCTCCTTTGTATGGTGAAGATGTAATGCTTGTCAAACAGCCTCAGAATTATTATGAGTATTAAATGAGACAATATAGAAAAATAAATTTGCTAAACTATGAAGAAACTGTCACACAAAAAACACCCTCACAAGAGTAGGGATCTTTCTTTCTTTCTTTCCATTCCCATATCCCCAGTGCTTAGAACAATACCTGGCACATAGGAGGTACTCAATAAATATTGATAAATGAGTGTGACCATTAATTGTATGTGTCACCTTGACTGTGACACTGGGTACCCAGATATTTGGTGGAACGTTATTCTGGGAGTATCTATGAGAGTGTTTCTGGATGAAATTAACATTAGAAACAGACTGAGTAAAACAGAGTGTCCTCCCTAATATGAATGGGCCTCATCCAATCAGTAGACGACTGGAATAAAACAAAAAGACTAACTATGAGGGAACTTCACCTGGTTTGAGTTGGGACATCAGCTATCTCTTGCCCTCAAACTAGAACTTATACCATCAGCTGCCCTGGTTCTCAAGTCTTCGGACTTGGAGTGGGACTTGTACTACTGGCCCACCTGGGTCTCTAGCTTGCTGACTATGGATCTTGGGACTTCTTGGCCTTCATAATTGTTAACCAATTCCTTACAATAGATCTCTTGATATACAGAGAGAAATTATCTATCTATCTATCTGGATAGGTATCTAAATATAGATATCTCTATCTCCATTTCTATCTCATATACTACATCCTATTGGTTCTGTTTCTCAGGAAAACCTTGACTAAAATACAGTTAGTAAAGCACAATAAAATGGACAGTGTTACTAATAATAAGCCATTTGAGTTGACTTGACCTAAGAAGTAAACACAGAGAACTTGAGGGGACTGAACCTAAGTAAGAGAAATATGACAAGAAAGGTTCATTATAACTCAGGACATGCCATTTTATACTCGAAATCCCAGGCAGGACCTTAGAGGTTGCTGGTTATGTCAATACTGTTGTACTACATTCTTCTGAGCTCTCATTATATACTTAGCAGTGTGCATGCCTTATCTCACTGAACCCTCACAAGGCAATTACGCTCACTCTGCATATGAGAGATCCTGAGTCTCACAAAGTTCCTAACTACCATGCCACCGCCTCTCAGTTTCCAACTCTGATGGCAGCATTACTGCTGCATCGCTTAGAATGCACTGTGTTATGAATATTAACAAAATCCAAATCAAACTGACTCAAACGTAAAGAGAACGTGTTGATTCACAATGTAGAGCTGTCTTCTGTGCGGTTTGATTCGGGTTTGTGTTCCATTCCTCTAGCTCTGCCCTCATCCACGTACTTGCTTCCCCTCTGATGGAAGCAACGTAATTACAGTTATTCCAAAACAATATTCATGTTTTCCATCACCCAGAGAAAAGAAAGAGACATGAAGCTTCTCTTCTCCAAAACCTGGAGCAGAGTAATAAGCTTTACTTTTTCTGGACCAACATGAAAAAGTCAGAGTAGCCAAGGTACGCCCATGTGCTGATTAGCTTAGGCCTGGTTACCGCCTGGCCCTAGACCAACACCCAGGCTAGGAAGAGGAGATTACACTGATTGGCCGAGGGTGAGGTAATCCTCAGCTCAGCTCCAGGAAGGAAACAGTGTGCTGGTAGAAAGAGGGAAGGGCAGGAGTGGATGTTTAAGGAGCAACCAACAGATGTCTACTAGAATACCCAGTCCCCTTCTCAGCTATTGCAACATCCCCCGCCCCAGTCCCCATCAAGGTGTCAGGACACTTTTTTAAGTAGTAAAAAAAAATAGCCTGTCCTTTGTCATTCCTCTGAGTCAGCTATGGCCCAGCCACTTAACATCCACCCTCCCCTAGAATCCTAGAATCACTCAGTGATCCGAACAAACATGCAATAAGCTCCTTACTCTGTACATACAAGCACCGGTGGGTTCAAAGACAAATAAGATATGACTCTTATCCTCAGAGGACTTGAAGTCTGGTAAAACTAGAAACTGACCACAATGAGTCCAGAAGGGAAGAGGAGGAAATAGCTGAGAAGAGGAGTGTGCAATGGACAGTTGGAGTCTCATAAATCTGGGCCCTTTCTTCTGCAGGGGAATCAACCTGAAGTATTTAACTTTCCTTTGGAGCAAATTTTATCATTTTCACCGCTTTCTTTTGGGCCAGTTCCCCATGTCTTTTCTAAGACTTTGAGCCCCAAGCATGTGTAATGCTCTGGGGGTCTCCTGATTCACTCTGAGTCTAATCCCAGCCCCTTATCCCCTTAGTACATCTCATTTATTCATGCTTGGCTTGTTTTACAATCTGCTTTAACTGTAGACATTGGGGAGGAGCTGTGTTTAAGTACTCTTATTTGTAGCTTTACCAGTGCATAGCCATTGTTCAATACATGTCTATTAGCAATAGTAATCATGCTGATAAATGATTTCAATCCCTGAAGCTATTAATCAAATGCTTTTTGACCAATTCCAAATTCATTTCATCCTGAAATATTTACAGTTCTCAATTGTTTGCAAGTTGCTCCATTGGCTTATGTTCTTCTCACTGGTATGGTGACATTAGAGGCTGAGCCTCTTCTTTTTCTCAATGTTCTACGGATTTTTCAGTCCTAGAAGCTTAGCACATTCACCAAGCCTCATGGGGTTGGGAGGGGCAGGCTTAACTACCTACGTTTTTATGGATGGGGAAAAAATGTACAGAAATAGGCCACATCTGTTCCAGGGCAACAGCAGCAGAACCAAGACTACGATTTCAGTTACCAAATAAACCTTACCTGCCCTCAGTGTCTTCTTCTTCGGGGACAGGGTGAAGGAATGCACTGCAGGCAGGAAGAGGGAAGGTATTTACTGAGCACTTGCTAGGTGTCACATACTTTGTTACATGTGAACCCTATCGTTTATTCCTCACAATGGTCTTAGAAATATAGTTATCACATTCTCATCACACAAAGAAGAGAGCAAGGTTCAGAATTATTTAACTGGCTTGCACAGAGCTAACAACCAGTAGAGCTGGGATTCAAACCCTAACCTCACTCCAAGCTCTGCCCTGTCCTCTGAACCCTGATATCTCCCAGTGTCAACCAACCCCTGAATTGGAGAATGTTTAGACAATTGTATCTGAGAACTGATAGAGATGAGCAGCCCTCATAGCTTGACCACATCATCTTGCCATGATGTTCTCTGTTAATGGTTTGTTGAGTATACCTGGGGAAGTAGACCGGGTGCTAATCCCATCTCTGCTGCTAACTGGCTAAGTAATCTTGAACAATTCCACTTCTCTAGATATATCCATAAATATTTTTAAATAGCTAGATGGATGGTTAAATTGGTGAATTTTCAACTGAAGGGGCTGTTGGTTTAGCTTTCTCTGCACCCCCCACCCCCGGCAACCCCAAAAGACACTTGGAAATTTGATCATGACTTAAGAGTGAGTTCAGACTTCATCTGCTATTGCCAGTCCAGACACACTGGAATAAAAGCACAGAATTTAGAGTGTCTGCATGCAGTAGAGGAGAGCAAGATAAAAAGCTCGCACAGCTGCTCTGTGCTAGCTTTCCTTGGCTGGCCCCTGAAAATACCAGGCTTCACAAGAACAGTCTGGAAATGAAATCATAAGACAGAGTTGGGAAAATAAAAATCCCCTAGGCCAGGAAAGAAAGAAAAGGGAAGAACAAAAGCAATTATAAAATTCTGACACATGCAGAAAATTCACCTGCCCAGGAAGAAGCCAAGGGGTTGCTGGAGCATTTGGAGTGAATAAGAGAAACCTGAGACAGAGCTCAAGGCTGCCTCTATAGTGACTCCTGGGTGACTTTAGAAAGGTCATTCACTCTCCCTGCAACTTCCTTTCCCATCTGTAAAATACGATAATAGACCCATCCCACCTATTTTACAAAGTTATGCTAAGAGCTCAGTGAGATAAACCAGAACAAGAAGGGCAGGTTACTGCATCCCAGATGGGTTTCACATGGCTCTGTACATCATCTTAATTATTCTTTCTCCACAGAGCAATGTAATTGGTATGTGAATATGCTCACTTGCCGAACCTGCACTTTTTCTGAAGGGGAGGTAGTCAACAGACATTTATTTTATTAAGAATCGACTACATGCAAAGTTTGCAGAGGGATACAAAAGGTGGGAAAAGTACTTCTCAACCACCTTAGGGAATGAAAATAACCTACCGAAATTTCCATCCAATAATTGATAACAAAGCTAGTTTGGAATTTGGTGGACAAAAGAATGGCCCTCGAAGACATCTATGTCCTAAATCCCAGAACCTGTGCATATGTAAAGTTATGTAGCAAAGGAGAATTAAGATTAAGAGACAGGAAGATTATCCTGGGTTATACAGGTGTGCCCAATGTAATCACAGGGAAAGAGGAGAACCACAACGATGGCTGCGTGAGAAAGACTTGGCCTGATGTTGCTGGCTTTGAAAATGGAAGAATGGGGGCCATGAGCCAAGAAACATGGCAGTTTCTAGAAGCTAGAAAAAGACAAGAAAATAGATTCCCCCCTGGAGTCTCCAGAAGGAATGCAGCCCTGCTGATGCCTTGATTTTAGCCTAATGGGACCCATTTTGGACCTCTGACCTCCAGAACTCAAGATAATAAATCAGTGTTGTTTTAAGCCACTAAGTTTTTGATAATTTGTTACAGCAGCATAGGAAACCAAAACAGGAATTCAGTTCATTTGTTGTTGTTGTAATTTGGAGAGCTGGTCCTTCTGACTACCTCGCACTTCACTGTAAGTGAACCTCTTCTAAATGTTTTCATCTCTGACTCCGAGCCTTCCTTGACAGCTATCATGTAAGAATTAATTTTCTACCAATGAAATAGTAGCCAGAATATATGATTTATGTTCCAGTTATCTACTGCTATTCAAATATATGGTCCAATTATTTATTAAAAATTATCCCACCATTTAGTGGTACAAAATAAGCATTTATTATGCTCATGGATTCTGTAGGTCAGAATTTCAGACAGGACATAGTGGGGATGGTTTGCCTCTGCTTATGTTATCTGGGTCCTCAGCTAGAAGACTAGAAGTCTGAATGTATCTTGACAGCTGAGGACTAGCATTATCTGAAGGTTCACATATTCATATATCTAATAGTTGATGCTGTTTGTCATCCAGGACATTAGCTGGCTATATTGACTGGAACATCATAACATCTCCACGTAGCTGGGACTTCCTTACAACATGGTAACTTTTCCAGAATGTCAAACAGTTGAAATCTCATAATGTGTAGGCTTTTCAGACTGGCTTCTTTCACTAAGCAATATGCATTTAAGTCCCTTGCATGTCTTTTTGTGGCTTCAAAGCGCATTCCTTTTTATCACCAAATAATATTCCATTGTATGGATGTACCATAATTTGTTTATCCAGTCACCTTTTGAAAGACATCTTGGTTGCTTCCAGTTTTGGGAAGTTATGAATAAAAGCTGCTGTAAACATTCATATGCAGGTTTTCATGCAGATATAAGATTTCAGCTCATTTGAGGAAATACCTAGGAGTACAATTACTGGCTCATATGGCAAGACTATATTTAGTTCTGTAAGCAACTAACAATGTGAATGTGCCATTTTCTATGCCCAACAGCAATAAATTGGTGCTGTGAGTTTTTTAGATTTTAGCCATTCTAATATATTTGTAGTGATATCTCATTGTTTTAATTTGTAATCCCCAATCACATATAACATTGAGTATCTTTTCATATACTTATTTGCCATATGTATATATTCTTTTTTAAAATACATTTTTATTGATTTTTTTTTAAAGAGAGAGGAAGGGAGAGAACGAGAGAAACATCAATGTGAGAGAGAAACATCAATCAACTGCCTCTTGCACACCCCCTACTGGGGACCAAGCCCACAACCTGGGCACGAGCTCTGAGCAGGAATTGAACTGGGACCTCTCAGTCCATGGGATGATGCTTCATCCACTGAACCACACTAGCTGGGCTGTATATATTCTTTAGTGAGGTGTTTGTTCAAATCTTTTGCCAATTTTTTAATTCATTGTTTGTTTTATTATTGTTGAGTTTGAAGAGTTCTTTGTATATTTTGGATAAAAATCCTTTATACGATAGGTGTTTTGCTAGTCTTTAGCTGGTCTTTTTATACTTCTTTAAAAATTTTTATTTATTTGAGAGAGAGAGGAAGGGGGAGGGGGAGAGGGAGAGAGCGAGAAACATCAATGTGAGAAAGAAACACTAATTGGCTGCCTCCTGCACGCCCCCTACTAGGGACTGAGCCCACAACCTAGGCATGTGCCCTCACCCGGAATCAAACCAGTGAGCTTTTGGTGCATGGGATGATGCTCAACCAACTCAGCCACACCGGCCAGGGCTCTTTCTATTCTGTTAACAGTGTCTTTCACAGAGCAGAAGCTTTAAATTTTAGTGAGGTTCAGTTTATCCATTTTTTTCTTTCATGGGCCATATATTTGGTGTTATATCCAAAATACAGCACCAAACCCAACGTCAACAAGATTTTCTCCTATGTTAACTTGTAGAAGTTTATAGTTTTGCATTTTACATTTAGGTCTATGATACATTTTGAATGAATTTTTGTTAGTAAGATCAGTTCTAGATTCAATTTTTTTTTTTTTTTTGCATGTGGCTGTCCTGTTGTTCCAACACCATTTGTTGAAAAGATAATTATTTCTCCATTAAATTGCCTTTGCTTTTTTGTGAAAGATCAGTTGACTGTATTTGTATGAGTGTGTTTCTAGGCACTCTCTTCTGTTCCACTGATCTATCTGTCTATTTTTTTTTTCACCAATACCACACTGTCTTGATTACTGTATCTAAAATCAGTAGTACCAGTTCTCTGACTTTATTCTTCTTCAGTATTGTGTTGGCTATTCTGAGTCTTCTGCCTCTCCATATAAACTTTAGAATCAGTCTGTCAATGTCCATAAAATAATTTTCTGGTATTTTCATCTGGGTTGCATTAAATCTACAGATCAAGTTGGGGAGAACTGAAATCTTAACAATATTGAGTCATTTGGGGAAAATATAATCTGCCATACTTCACGAGGGCAGATTTTGTACACTGTTGTACCCCCAGAACCTACAAGAGCATGTGGCACACAATAGGTTCTCCATAAATATGTTTATTGTGTGAATAAATGAGTCTTTCCAGTCAAGTGTCCAACTGTGAACTCTACATCTTCTAAGTTATCACCCTGCCCCAGGGTCTAGACCAACCTGTGGGTGTGTTGTGAAGGCGGGAGGCAATCCTATACTAATGTGGACGTCTCTGGGCCCCTTTGGTGGAACCTGGAGCCTGAGGCTGTAATCCCTTCCATTAAGGAGCACAGCATAAGGCAGCTAGCATATGAACCCTCTGTCCACCTCTCCTTAGTGGCCTCATCAAATAGGGCACAGGCCTCTTCCTCTCCCTGGCATTCTATCTTCTGTTTTAAGACTCCATGTGCCCCAGTTGGAAAGACTGCCACTACAATCACCCATGGAGGTCTTCTCCCCACCCATTATGACCCTTGGGAAATAAGAGAGTTCACTTACTGGGGCCTCTGGGGATATCAGTCACTTAATGTATCTCTATCCTGGAAAGAGGTTAAGTTTTGTCTGTTTGTTTGTTTTTTTTAAATAATATCAGAGATAGAGCCTTAAATTTCTCCTTCTGTGAGTCTGGAATGTCTTTGTATTCTCTTGGGGACTTCAGAGAAGTTACTGTCAGTGTAATCTAACACTTGTGTTTTCTTCCTTCCTAATATTGTGTAGGCCAACCTGTATCATCAACCCGGAGGTTTAAAGCAGTCTGTAGTGCTCTTTCACACTCGTTTCATCACCAGTACATGGTGTTCCCCAAATCAGCTGTGACTTCTGCAAGTTCATATTCATCTCTACCCACCAGTTTTCCAGCAGGGAAACAGCCATTTCCTCAAAACCAATTGATCCCACTGCTAGGGCAGTCATCACTCTGTGGGCAGATTGTGTTCTGCACTCGGATTCTTAGCAGTCCTAGATGAGGTCCCCACGTGTAGCATGTATAACTTTTATTCTACAACATGGAACATTAGAAATTTCACATTATTTTTATCTCCTGAAATAAAATTTAGTCTTTTCTGAGTCCCTATCCCACTGCGTTAGTAGCAAATGTAACTTTAGTCACTATAGAAGCAGACTTTCTTCACTCCGAGTTGACAAAGTTCCCAGGGACCAGCCATAGTGTGTGTCATTTAGTAATGGCTCTCTGGTCCATGACCCATCACTAATATGGTCATTGTACACACCCAAGAAATCCCACAAAGGTGAGCATCTCCTCTGCCCTGGGCTCGTGGCCAAGTCTGAGTGTCCAAGGTACCAAGTCTAGCCTCCTTGGGGAATCCAAGGAGTCATTCTCTCCTGAGATCCTGCTACTCCCTGCAGTACCTTCAGGGGCCAGGTACCAATGCCTACTACCCTATGAAACTGAAAACATTTTCCCCCTCCTGGTCTTAGGGAATATTCTAAAGTCCTCTTTTTTTCTTTGGCAGCCTCAACATTTTGGGTCTCTTAGATGTCACGTACTTGCCTCTACCTGCTTCCTTTCTCTGGCACATCCCCCCTGGAGCTTAGACTTTGGCAAAAACAAAAACCAGGAGAGCCACTGTCTCGTGGCGGAGCTGGGTACTTCTGTGGCACCATGCTCTGTCTTCCTGACAGCACTTACCACACAGTTTCCAAATGCCTACATCCTGAGCCAGTCAGTGAGCATGGGGTCAGCTCCATGCTTGTCTTGTTCACTGCTGCACCTTTAGCACCTGGTACATCTCATGGCAGGTGCTTAATAAATATTGACTGAACTCATAAATGTAACGTAATCTATGGAGCCAGAGCCCCCATGGCCTAGTCAGCCACCCCACCCCTGCGTGGTAGAAGAAGAAAAGCATCACAGCCTGGCTGGTGTGGCTCAGTGGCTGAGTGTCGACCCATGGACCAAGAGGTTGCCGGTTCAATTCCTGGTCAGGGCACATGCCCAGGTTGGGGGCCCAGTCCCCGGTGGGGGCATGCAGGAGGCGGCCAATCGATGTTCTCTCTCATCGATGTTTCTATCTCTCTCTCCCTCTCCCTTCCTCTCTCTCTAAAATCAATAAAGAAAAAAAAATTTTTTTAAAGAAAAGCATCACAGTGGTCGATCTAGCCGCATCTCTCACATCACATACCCCAAGGGATCTGAAAGTAGATCAAATGCAAGAGAGTGAAACTGAATTTTGTATCTATTTCTGAAAAGAAAAATATCTTCCTATATTGTTTTGCAGATAAATTTGCTAATGCTGGGGAAACAGCAAGCCATCTTTAGGGGAGAGGCAGGCACCTCTCCCACTGATTCATCCATATTTACGGGCATCTGGGTTGGGGCTATTGCTGTGTGTGCTCAGATTGTTAGTGAGGCTTTTAGCCATTTGGAAAGTACAATAAACTCCTCTCCATTCCCATCTGCACTAGCCCAGGCTGCAGGCATTCTCCTCTGTAAGCCCTACCTGCTGTCATGAGACTTCTCTCCCTGCAATTGGAAGAAATGAGCAAATCAACCCTGAGCACCCTTCAGGTGGCTCTGTGACCTTGCATTCTTCCCAGTGACCTTTCTCATGTTGCTCTTTGCATGGGCAATTCCAGCCATTACATTAGCAACACGCAATTACACCTTCAAGGTAGATTCAAGTTCAGGCTCTGCCAGGATATAAATATCTTAATGAGGTGACAGCCATGCAAAACTTCTGAGTGGTGTAAATCAGGGCTCTGAGAGATTACAAAGACGTGTTGGCAGGTTCAAGGAGGGAGAGAGGGATAAGGGAAGGAAGGCAACCTCTCCATGATATTGCTGGTGGTAGCATGCAGAAGTGTTTTAAAAAGTGATCTCTAATGTTCGTACTGCCTTGATCCCTCTGCTGGTTAAAATCCCTGCTGCAGACCCAGGGCTCAGCACTCATGTTCACAGGTGCTCCCAGGTGACACAGCACATATTGGCTCTAGGATATCCCTCGGGTCACAGGGTAGGGAGTTGGGTAGGCTTTCTACTGCACAGACCCCTAACTTCCATCAGGGGTCTAATGAAACATAACTCTCTAATCCAGAGGCAGATCGGTTTGGGGCCACTAGCCAGCCTGCAACCCCAGCAGAAAAAGTGCTGGTGCTCTGGCCATGAGCTGATAGAGTCTATCAGATAGATGGACCCTCTCATCCTGAACCTGCTCACACACACGCAAACCGCGACTGGCTCAGTTCTCTGATGACTGCAGAACAGAAGGCCTGTGGCTCAAAATGGCTCGGTCACTACCTCAAGTCCAAATATGTGCCAGATTCTGAGAGAGTAGTGAGAGGTAGAATCCAGAGGTCAAAATAAAAGGAAAGGAAATAACAGCCAATGGATCTGTGAAGATGCAGCCAGCCTGTAGCTGTCCCCTCAGACTGCCATTTCCTTTGAGGGTCCAGTGGGCACTCTCTGGGCATACACAGTATTTGCCTATCTTAAAGGCACAGCTTGAAGTGATGCCCAACATCGATGGGCCTGGTTATTCCCCTCACAACAGCCCTCTCATCTCCCATGAACTTCAGAGTGGTTGTCCCCACGGTGATGGGAAGAGAATGAGCAACTGTCTTTTCCCCACTTACCCTG
Organism: Tadarida brasiliensis; assembly: GCA_030848825.1. NCBI lineage: Eukaryota > Metazoa > Chordata > Mammalia > Chiroptera > Molossidae > Tadarida > Tadarida brasiliensis. Next base: position 60,208,417 of record CM061270.1, on the reverse strand, counting down.
GGAATGGGAAGGACCCAGTGCAGTGCTGTCCAGTGAAAATATAATGTGACCTCCATAGGTCATTTTAAAATTTCTAGTAGCTACTTTAAAAAAATGTAAAAAGAGGCAAATTAATTTTAATATTTAAGCTAATGTATACCATTTAACATGAGTTATAAAAATGTTTGAGATATTTTATATTCTTTTATTTTTTCATAGCAAGGGTTCTGAAATCCTGTATATATTTTACATTTACAGCACCTCTTCATTAGAACTAGCCACATTTCAGCTGTTCAATCGTCACGTGGCTAGTGGCTACTATATTGGATAGCATAGTCCTGGTGGGATTCCCAGAGAATCACATTCTTTTATGTTCCCTAGAGATATCTCATTCTAGAGATATCTGCTTCAGGGTTACAAGCAAATAATGAAGAAGGGGCTCTGGAGAAACCAGAAGCATGAAACATGGTGTACCATAGAAGGCAGGAACAGCAAGTAAGGGCATGTCAGCCTCACCCCAGATAGGACGACCACTCCAGCACAGATGTTTTTCTGCTACCTAAGGGATAAAGGTATCCTAGGTTCCTAGATGCTTTGAAAGCTGGTCCCCAAGGCCCAAAATCACTAGGTCCTGATTGCAAAATGATGTGATGAAGGTTGCAACTAGTAGCTTGAAGATTTATTATGTTTTGCCTAAAGGTCAATAGCCCACCCAGTCTTCTAAAAAAAAAAAAAATGCCCACATTTAAAAATTGAGTGGTTTCATTTTTAAAATCTGGCTTTCCAGCTTCTCTTGAAAAATCAAAAGCTTTGGGAAAACTGGGTCCTCATTTCTGCCTGTCAACCTGCTGCCTAAGCCAATACTCCTGCCCACTCAGGTGGGACACCTCTCTCATCACTGCAGACCCCACCTCACCTGACTGTCTTCCCTACATGGCAGCCAAAAGCCAGTGGCCATTCAGCATCACACTTGCTCTGTTATTTAGTTACAGAGAATACAGTAAAGTATCTCTTGCCCCCACATGTACACCAAAAGTGAAAAACAAAGATGGAGCAAGTGAGCCACATGCTCTCTGTGTCTTGCCAGCTTGTCTCCTTGTGACCTACACTGGCACTGTGGGAATCCGAGTATGTGACCCTGTGACAGCTCTGTGCCCACAATCCACCATGGAGAAGGCAAATCCAGTAAGCCTTTTTGCCACCTTAGTCCCTCCATATTCGTGAAAGTCTGAAAGTGCCTCTCTCTCTCCTTCTCTCTGTCTCAATGCACCAGCCCAATGAAACATTGTGGCGCTCTGTATCAAACCCCCAGAATAGACACAGAGAAGAAACTCAAAGCAAATGCTCTTCCCTTTTTCCAAACCAAAAAGAAAAAAAGAGTTATGAGCCTTACAGAGAGGAAAAAGGAGTATCACAGCAAAAACAAGTGGCCACAATGATTGTTGGGCCCCTCTGGCATCCTATTCACATGGTAAAACTGAGATCCTATTGACAGCACCTGAGAGCAGAGTGAATTTCCCTCCTTCATAGGTCTCATCATTCACCCTCATTTCTGCACCCTAACTGTCCCAGTAAGGCATCTAGGTCTGCACTGTACTACTCTCACTCATTTGCATATCTCTTTCCCTCTACTAATGTGTTAGCTCCTTGAGACCAGGCTCCGGGCTTGTTTATCTTATTTATCTCTGCATCCTTTGCATCACTGGCTCCTGACATAAAGTGGCTCTTCCAAGACTGAAAGGAAATAAGAGAGAAAAAGAAAAGGAAGGAAGGAAGGAAGGAAGGAAGGAAGGAAGGAAGGAAGGAAGGAAGGAAGGAAGGAAGGAAAGGAGGGAGGGAGGGAGGGAGGAAGGAAGAGAAAAGAAAAAAGAAAAGAAAAGAAAGCAAGCAGAAGGGAGGGAGGGAGAAAGAAGTGATAGGTAACAAATACAACAAACTTGAAGTTGGTCAGTCCTAGAATTACAACCTTGGTGCATTTTCAATTAGTTGCATGATCTTGGATAAGTAAAAATCTTTCTAAGCCTCAGTTTCCCTTCCCCTGAGGAAGCTCAGACATTGTTCTTACTAAACAAAAGGGCTAAATATGCTTTTTAAAAAATGTATTGTAGGGTCATATAGGTTCCAAGTGTACATGTCTATGATATATGATCTGTATATTGCATTGTCAAATCATCTTCTGTCACCATATATTTGCCCCCTTTACCCTTTACTACCCCAAACCCTATTCCTTCTGATAACCATCATACTATCATGCTACTTTAAATATGTTTTTAAAATTAAAGAAAATCATATCTAAAGAACTAAGGAGAGAATGAGAATGAGACCATACAAAAGATAAATAAATAAATAAATAAATAAATAAATAAATAAATAAATACACATTATTTAAAAACAAAAAAAAGGACCAAAGTAATGTCCAAAGCTGAAAAAGTTGAATAATTCAAAATATTTTTTATGTACTGAATTTATTGGGGTGACACTGGTTAATAAAATTATATAGGTTTCAGGTGTACAATTCTATAATACATCAATGGTATATTGTATTGTGTGTTCACCATCACTAGAGAGGCCCCAAAACAGATTGGAGCACACAGAGGAAACAATTTAGTGAACTTGAAAATAGTTCACTGAACTCAGCGAACTTCACTGATAGTGAACAAAACAGAGAATATTGCCAGCAGACCTGCCTGAAACACTAACAGGAGACTTTCAGGCTGAAATGGAGAGACACTAGAGAGCAACTTAAATATACAAGAAGAAATTAAGAACATTGGTAAAGAAACCTATATAGGTTAGTATGACAGAAAAAAAATAAATGTGTTTTGTTTGCAACTCTGACAATTGCAAAAAACAATAATGATACATCTGTGTTGCTGGGCATACAATGTATAAAAATTCAATTTGTATGTCAATATAGCACAAAGGAGAGAGATGGGAATGGAGCTATATAGAAGCAAAGATTTCATATACAATTGAAATGAAGTTGGTATTAATCTGAAATATATTATTATAAATTAAGATATTAATAATCTCCAGAGTAACCATTAATAAATAAATAAAATAATTAATTAAAATGGTACATTAGACAATAGTTATTTAACAAATAAGTAGTAATAGAGGAATAAAGGAACAAATATACATACAACATTTAGAAAATACCAAAATCTTACCTTATCAGTAATTATATTAAATATAAATAGAATAAATACCTCAATTAAAAGGCAGATTTTGACAGAATGGATATAAAAACATGATCCAAGTATAAACTATCTACAAGTAACACATTTTAGATTCAGACACAAATAGGTTTAAAGGAAGAAAAAACACACACCCAAAAGAGAGCTTGAGTATCTATATTAATACCAAATAAATAGACATTAAGACAAAAATTGTTACTAAAAAAGGAATGACATTTTATAATAATAAAAGGGTCAATTCATCAAGAGGATACATAATAATAAATATATTTGCACCTAACAACAGAGTCTCAAACTATGTGAAGTAAAAATTGACAGAATTGAAAAGAGAAATAGACAATACAAAAATATAGTTAGAGACACATTCAATATCCCACATTGAATAATGAACAGAGCAACTAGACAGAAGATCAACAGGGAAATAGACGATTTGCGCAATACTATAAACAACACAAACAAAGGAGACATCAGTGAACACTTCACCCAACAACAGCAGAATTTACATTCAACTCACATGCACAAGAATATTCTCCAGAACAGACTCTATGTTAGGCTTTAAAAAGGCCTAAGTAAATTCCAAATGATTTAACTCTTACAAAGTATGTTCTTTGATAATATGAAATGAAATTTTTAAAAAAATTACAGAAGTCCATTTGAGAAATTCTAAATAGGTGGAAATTGAAAAATACATTCCTAAATAAGCAATGGGTCAAAAAAGAAACCACAAGAGAAATAGGAAATATTAGGAGATAAATGAAAACAAAACTATAACATAACAAAATTATGAGGTACAGCTAAAGTCAATTTTAGAGGGAAATTTATAGCTTTGAACACTTTTATTAAGAAAGAAGAAACAGCCCTGGCCAGTTTGGCTCAGAGGTCAGAGCATCGGCCTGTGGACCAAAGGGTCACGGGTTCGATTCCCAGGTAAGGGCACGCATCTGGGTTGCAGGTTCGATACTCGGCTCTAGTTGGGGTCCTGCAGGAGGCAACCAATCGATGTATCTCTCTCACATCAAATTTTTTTTCTCTCTCTCTCCCTCCCTCCCTTCCACTCTATCTAAAAATCAATTGAAAAATATATCCTCAGTGAGGATTAACAAAAAGAAGAAGAAATATCTCAAGTCAGTAACCTAATTTCCTTAAGGAGCTGAATAAAAGAAGTGCAAACTAAACCCAAGGCAAGTAAAAGAAAGAAAATAATACAGATTAAAGCAGGAAAAAAAATGAAATAGAAAAACAATAAAGACAATTAAGAAAACTAAGCTGGTTTTGTGAAAAGATCAACAAAATTGATAAGCCTATAGCTAGACTGACCAAGAAAAAGAAAAGATTCAAATTATTAAAAGCAAAAATGAAAAAGGTAACATTGCTACCAACCATATAGAAATAAGTAAAAGAATTATAAGGAAATATTATAAAACACTGTATGCCAACAGATTAGATAATCTTAATGAAATGGAAAACTTCCTAGAAATACACAATCTACAAAAACTAACTCAAAATGAAACCAAAAAATCGGAATAGACCTATAACAAGTATAGAAATTTAATTAGTAATAAAAATTCTTCCCACAAAGAGAAGCCTAGAACCAGCTGGTTTAACCAGTGAATTATGTAAAGATGAATTAGCAACAATTCTTCACAAACTCTTACAGAAAGTAAAATAAAAGGGAATACTTCTCAAATTATTCTATAAGGCCAATATTACCCTGACACCAGACAAAAGTATCACAAGAAAAGAAAACTATAGACCAGTATTGCTCATGAATATAGACATTAAAATCCTCAATGAAATACTAGAAAGTCAAATCCAACAACACTTTTAAAAGGATTATACACCATAAGCAAGTAGAATTTATCACAGGATGCAAGGTTGATTCATATTGATAGATATGAAAATGATTCAATGTAATATACCATATTAGTAAAGTACAAACCACATGATTATCTCAATAGATGTAAAAAAATTTGACAAAATCTAACACCCTTTCATGATAAAATCACTCAAACTAGAAATAGAAGGGAATCTTCCCAATATAACAAAGAACATCAATGAAAAACCCACAGTTAACATACTTAATGGTGAAAGACCGAAAACTTTACGCCTAATACCAGAAACAAGTCAAGAATGTTCATCCTCACCACTTGTCTTCAACATTGTACTGGACTTTATAGCTAAGGCAATGAGGCAAGGGGGAAAAAAGAAAAGCATTCTGATCAGAGAGGAACCAGAGATGGTTCTTCTGAACCATCTCTATCTGCAGATGACAGGATCGATCATGTATATTTTTTAAATGGTGAGAAATACACACACATGCACACACACACTATTAGAACTAATAAACAGCGTACAGCAAGGCTGCACAATACAAGATCAATATATAAACATCAATTGTATTTCTATATACTAGCAATAAACAACTTGAAAGCAAAATTAAGAAAATAATTACATTTACAATATCATCAAAAAGAATAAAATACTTAAGAATAAATTTAACAAAAAGAGTGCAAAACTTGTACACCAAAAACTACAAAATATCATTGAAAGACATTTTTTAAAACCTGAATAAATAGAAGAATATCCTGTGTTCATAGATTGGAAGACTTATTATTATTAAGATGGCAACATTTCCCAAACGGATATACAGACTTAACACAATCCCTATCAAAATCCCAGCTGGCTTTTTACGGAATTTGAAAATCTGATCCTGACATTCATATAGCTATTCTATCATCTTCAGCTCACTCTGCTCTGGTTCCCATGCCCATCTCTCCTCTGCTGAACCCATCCTACAGTCACTAGATGCCTGACTCTCCAATACCATAGGTAGTTTTGGGTACCATATGTTTTTCTATACTCTACTGCATGTGGTACTGATGATCACTCCCGCCATCCTGAAGCTCTATTGCCTTGCCTGTTAGGAAAGCACACCCTCCTGGTCCTTCTCCAGTCTTTCCAATCATTTTCTCAGGGCCTCTTTTACCCCAGCTCAATGCTTCAGAATTGGTACTCCCAGGGTTCTTCCAGAATTGTCTGCTTTTTATACCCCATTTTTCTCCTTCGATATCATGATTTTAATTACATGTTGATGATTCCTAAATGTTTCTCTCCAAATCAGACATCTCTAATAAGCCATAGATTTTTATACCCAATTCCCTCTGGGTGTGTCTGTCTAATCACCCCTCATGTACCTCAAATTCAGCATGTCCAAAATAAAACATCATCTCAATTGGCCATCTACCTTCACTAGTCACATAAGCAAAAAATTAAAAAATGACTCTTTTCTCTATCCCACCCCCACATCCAGACACCAATACTTCAAATTTTACCTGAAAAATATTCCTCTAATCTATATTTGTGTCTCCACATTTGATTAGGTTTCTCATCAACGTTGGGGCAAGAGCCTGTTAACTGGTTTCCTTCCCTCCAAATGTGTCTTTCCCAAGTAAATTCTCCATTTAGCTGCTGGTATGATCTTTGAAAACATTCTCATGCTGTATACATTTCCAGGCTGACCTACAGGATGAAGTCAAAACCCAAGAGAAACCCATAGCTAAAGGAACCCCTCCCATCATTCTGATTCCTTCCATTATCCCATCACTTTCACTTTCATTATCTGTCAGTGAGATTATATTATTCTCTATGTCTCAGAGGCAAAAACAAGCATATATTTTCTTTCCTTTCCATCACTTCCTGGATATTCCTACTCAGTCCGTAAGTAGCCTCTCAGGGTGTACTGCCTCAAGATAGAAGACCTTCCCAGATCGTCCACACTTGACCTACTATACTTAGATGAGTTAAGGGCTTCCACTTGATGTTCTTTAATGCTTCATACATATATCACTCATTGTATTTACTATATTGAATTTTAATAATGTGTCTCGTAGTTTTCAAGCTCCATGAAGAGAAAGCCCATGTCTTAGTCATCAGAGCTCCCTGCACAGGGCCTGACACAAGGAGATACCCAATAAACGGTGTGTACACGGAAAGAATGAACACAACCATAGCTAGTAAAATGGTTATGCACAGTCCGGACTAGAGCAAACAAACGAGTAAGGAAATAAAAGGAATTCATTGGTTGAGGTAAGCTTCGAAATCCAGGGTAAACTTCAAAGTCTAATGTAAGCTTCAGACCCAGCTAGATCTAGGTGCTCAGTAATATCACCAGGAAGCTATTTATGGGTCTCCTGAGACTCAAAGACTTTATTCTCCATATTTGAGAAGGAGCTCTGGACCTGACATTCAACAGGCCAAACTTGCCCTTCCCAAACCAATTGTCAAGGCTCTCTCTGGTTAGAAGACCTGGGTTATGTGCCCACTTCTAGAGTGGGGGCCTGAGGTCAGCCACTTCCAAATACCACGCTGGCAAGAGTGGGTGAACAGTGGTTAACAAAAGGAAAACTGAGGTTTTCTTACCAGAAGAGGGTACATGAAGCCTGGACAGGCAGAAACAACAGTCATCCATGACAGAAACACTCAGCTTATTAGCTCTTTAGGGCAAAGTTTGTCCTTCCTCTGTAGTTACCTACATATCCAGCAAGTTGCTCCACGTGGCCACCTATGCCAGGCTGTTGACTGACTGATGGGCGGGTCACTATAGACAGCACCAGCCGTGGATGAGTCTGTCAGCACCTGCACAAGGCAAGCGTCACAGAGCAGGGAGAGGCTCTGACTGGGGAACATTTTGCTTTGCAGCGTGTCGAGTATTTGGATTAATGGTTTTCAGGCTTGCCATATTTCAAATGTAAATCAAATATTTATTGGTGATAGATGGCTAGGAGAAAAAGTATACTTTGCAGGTAATCATCCATGTATTCCCACTCATCTGTCATTGGAGCAGCTGTGTTTCAATCTCATAAAAGGGGGTCTCAAGCAATAATAACCATATTTGTAATTTCTCAATCTTATATAGTGCTTTAGCATTTGCAAAGTCTTCTCATATGTTATTCATTTTGGCTTTAAGTCACACACCTGTGCAAAGGGGATTTGTTATCCCCATTTTACAGATGAGGAATATGAAACTCCAGGTGTTAAGTGATTGATCTAAGGGTGACAGCAGGGGTTAGAACCCATGCCACCTGATGACAAAGCCATAGCTTTCACCAAGATACCACAATGCCTCCTCACCCCCTTTTCCTTGTAGCCCCCCTAAAACATAGCAATAACATAAGTTGAAGGCTTTTCTAGTTGCCATGCCCTTTCATACACATAAATTCATTTTATTTTGACAACAACCTGCGAGATAAATATCATCCATATTATTTTTGATGAGTGCTTCCAGATCAAGAATTATGACTATGACGTAGACTAGAGATGTGGCCCAGAGATAGAACGTATTGCTTGAGCAGTTACTGTTTTCCTAAAACTCCCTTTACCATGTCCAGCTTCCCTTGAGAGGTCCAGACGAATGCCAAGTCCTGGCAGTTTCTGATCATTAATCAAATGCACAGCACGATCTCCACTGAAACCTTCCTCCTCATGCATTTTCTCAAAATGAATCTGTTCTTTCATTTCAATTTAAGTACTCAGCCGTCATCCTCACAGATAATTGTCTATTTGTACAAACGGAATTTCTGCCCGTTCAAAATTCCATCAGTCCTACAGATGATGAACCCCCTCTTCACAAGTGTCCCTGACCTTCATGAGTCCTTACGTGTCAGCAGACAGCTCCTTCTCTTGACCCATTTAAGCTTCCTTTTACATGTCAATTGTCTCATTTGAATGCTGTTTAATCTCACAGAGAATTTGATATGAGTTCTTTGCTCTTAAAATGGCCAATCATCTTTCACAATCATGAGCTCGAGCACTACCTTCACTGTGGCTGCAGAGGCTAACCTGATGACCTTGGACACTACAGCTATAAGATCAGCAGCGCTGCTGCATGACTCCTCTGTGACCATTCCTGAGTCAACACATAACAAGGAAGTCATTCTCCTTACTTCATATCATGTGACATTGACTTCTTTTCATTTAATGTATCTTTATTGTTGAAAGTAGTATAGACATCAGCCCTTTTTTTCCCCTTTTGACCCCCTCCACCCCTCTTCCGGCCCCCTAGGCCTTCACTACACTATTGTCTGTGTCCATGGGTTATGCTTATATGCATACAAATTCTTGGGTTAATCTCTTCCCACTGCCCCCTGCCCCTTTTCCCTCTGAGATTTGTCAGTCTGTTCCCTACTTCCATGTCTCTGGATCTATTTTGTTCGTCAGCTTATACTGCTCATTAGATTCCACATATAAGTGAGATCTTGTGATATTTGTCTTTCTCTGACTGGTTTATTTCACTTAGCATAATACTCTCCAGGTCCCTCCATGCCGTTTCAACGAGTAAAAGATCCTTCTTTTTTATAGCTGCATGGTATTCCATTGCATATCATAGAATGGTGGGGTAGGAAAGGGCTGATCATAATGCAACCTTTCTTATCTCTAGATGAAGAAACTAAGATCCCCTTGAAGTATCTGATAGATTCGTTGATATTCTCTTCTATTTTTATGTAGTAGAAAGAGCTCTAGGCCTGGACCCATCCAATCTGGGTTCCAGTTCTGGCTCAGCCTGACCTTGGGGGAACCAGAAAGCTTCTATGAGTCTCCACTTCCAGATCTTTAGAACGAGGTCACATACCAGTCATCAGGAAACTGTTGTGCCATCAGATGAGCTCGTGTGTGTAGGTGGAAGACCCTGGTGCTGCCACCACCATCACCACTTCTGGAGGATTGCTTTACACTGGGGGAGGAGAATACTGGGCCTGAGAATTTGTTTGAGCCAAATGTAAAGTGATTATTTAAAAAATTAAATGTCCAGTCTGGCCGGCGTGGCTCAGTGGTTGAGTGTTGACCAAGAGGTCGCCAGTTCGATTCCCATTCCCATTTTTAATTAAATGTCCAGAGTCTTTAATGGTCTTTCTCTTTAGAGCAATGGGTCTGGGACATATGTCAGGATGAACACAGAACAACTGATACGGCACTCGTGATGCTCCTAGCAGCACAATATATGCCGATGATATTGCCAGAAAAAAGGTACTGTTTCTTTTTCATTATACCACTGTCTCAGAGAAATACTGTGTACCTTTATGTGATATCCATGTGTCTATAAGTGTGTGTGTGTGTGTGCACGTGTGTGCAGGTTTGAGGACCATAAATAAAGAAAAGCCCTACCTTCACACTGACAAAAGGATTCCCTAGAGGGCAAAAGACCTTGGAATGTCAAAGCCTACCCTGGACTATCCCATCCAAGTACCTCCCTCCACCTCCCCTAGATACTGACAGGGACCAAGTCCCTGGTCTGAGGTGTAGCGTAGATGCTGGGATGAGATCGATCTCTGTGATAGTGTGAGTTTTAATTTTTAAAAAGGTGAAGATTTTGTCTGTTGGGTATTGAAGAAGTGTCTCAGAATGGGGTAAAGAAGAGACTTTAAGCACAGGGAATAGGGCTATATATCAGGGGACACCCAAGGGGGATCCCTGTGAAGAGCTTAACTATCAAGTTGAGTTTTTTTCCCCTTGGACTATTGAAAAAGTCAGAGCAAGCCCTGGCTCACCTTCTTTCCTCCAGCTCTATAATTACCTTCAGTTCTTGCCCCCAGCCATTCAGCCCTACATGGGGGTGGGATGAAGGACAGAAGGTGCAGGGCAGTGTAGGAATGGCCTTCCCCACGTCTCCCCTCTACTGAGCCTACAGGGCTGTGCCATCACCACTTTGTGTGGATGGCAGTCCCCAAGTTCCATGTGGTGACAGCAGGGACGTGAGGGGACCCATGATGGAGCTGGAAGGAGGGGAGCACTCACAGCACAGAGAAGCAGATGCCAGTGGGCAATTCGACAGCAGCTATTAGTCAAACTCCTCTTTCTCCACGGACACTGGGAAAGTGAGTCTTGAAGGGGTAGAGGCTGGCACAGGTGACAGTAGTTCTTGGTAGCTCTCCGTGAACTGCTAAGCTCACTCTGTTAAGAGAGATTATCAAAGTAGCAAGGTTGTCCTCTCTGTGGCTCTCTCATTCCTCCCCAGGCCTTCAGTGGTGCAATCTAATTGTCAGAGGGCAGCCACCTGCTCCCAGCCCCCACACAGTTCCTGCCCCAAAGGTTCCAAATGATGTTCTCCTGGTCCCCAGCAGGATGGAGGAAACTTGACCTACTGTGATGTTGTAGGTCACTTTCCAGGTTTTCCCATGCCAGTCAGTGGGCTTGGCCAGAGGACTTCAGGGCACTCTGCTTTCCCGATCTCAGGTGACCTTGCTATTTCCCACTGCCTGAAACAACAGCAGACATCAATTATAGTAAAATAGCTCCTGTTCCGTGGCTCCCTAATGCCACGAGGCCCTCTTGGGAGCAATAAACTGTGTGCTGATTTGAGACATCACTGCACTCCCTCTTGATTAACCGCTTTAGAAACCAAGCCGCCGTCCCCCAGAGTAGAAAGACCCTCCTTGGTGTTCAGTCGTGAGCTGTCTCCAGTGCCTCCCCGTGCTACCACCTGAATGAGGCCCCCACAGTGCACAGCAGCCATCCTGGGGCAACTTCTCATCTTGGCAGAGGCACCGCCTCTGGGATTTAGCTGAGATCACAGAGCTGGGGCAAGGGCTCTCACCTTGAGACCAGCATAGGTGAGCAACATCCTCATCTTTCAAACCAGGGCCCAATAGATGATGTCTGAAGTTCCCAATCAAGTACCTTCAATATACGCATTATTTAGAGGTATGGAAATAACCTTCAGTAGAACTAGACAATCATGAGTGGTTCTCTTCAAGAGAAGTGGAAAGCAGAACACTGTTTTCCATTTTGAGCACTTTGTATTATTAAATTTTTTAACCACATGTATTAATTTAATTTTAGACTGACTCGAACAAAAAGAAAAGTAAATAAAGGGGGATACAAAAAAGTCAAAATACAATGGAAGAAAATGATGAAAATATGATCATGTGTGAATTACAGATTCAGAGAATCCATAGAACTAGTAAAGGAAATAATCTAGCCACTTCCAGTTTACCCCTCAGCCCTCTGCTTATTTACAGGTGGGAAAAGTAGGCTCAGAGGAGACATTACTTGCCTAAGGTCTCACAGGGAATTGATTCTTGACAATGATCGTACTTCAACAACACAGGCCTGGAGCAGTGGTGGAAGCAAAGGAGGGAAGAACAAGGTCCAAAATCCAATCTGTCATTGTACCGAAGGGCCACATGGTATAATTAGCAGAACTAATTACAGCTCTTTTAATTCCAGCTCTGTGGATGCAGACACTGACTTGGTGGTGGGATACCGCCCTGGGGAAGCAGGCCTGCAGAGGCTGGGCCCACTGGTTGATAGCGTAAGGGAAGCTTTACATCTGACTTAAAAGACTTTTTGTTCTGTGATCTTGGGGAAACCACTTAATAGCTCTGTGTTTCATTCTCCTGATCTACAAAATGAGAATACAGAAAAGTGTCTACCTCATAGGAATGTTGTAAGTAATAAATAAGTTCATATACAGGGTGGGGCAAAAGGAGGTTTACCGTTGTTCATATCCAAAATGATACAGTAATTAATAAATAATACTACAAGAATAAACTCTGCATTTTGCCTAGTCACAAGTGTAAACTCACTTTTGCCCCACCTGGGTGTGTTAAGCACTTAAAACAGTGAATTGCCTATGCTAAGTCTCAGATAAGTGTTAACTTTCCTACCGCTCTTAACTCCTAAAACTTTATTTTAGTAAATACAAATAGAAACAGAAAAAACTTCGGTGTGTCTGAAGATGTAAGGCATACTGGGGAAAAAAAGTAGACAGTGAAGGCTTGTTATAAGCCAAGATTCTACAGTATATCCTGACACTCCCTGGGAAGAAAATGCAAGCCCTTCACGGGAAATGGACAAGTCACCACGCCGGGAAGCACAGGAGGCTGTCTCACCTGCCACGCCACAAAACAGCGGGTGACGCCAGCTGAGAACACAGCCAGCTGTCTGGAGAGAAACCAGCATGTCCTAGGTCGCAGGGGAGAATGCTGTCACTGAACATGAATCCAGAACCAGGAGTTGCTAAACGTCAGATTAAGGTGAACGTAAGAGGTAGCTCTTCAACAAAACAAAGAACTTCCACGTGGGGAAAACAGAAACAGGAAAAAATCTAAAGGGCTTTTCAAAAGTGTAGTTAAAATCCTCCTAAGAATGAAAGACAAAAAATTTTATCAATAAAATAAAAATAAGAGATTTTTAAATGGGTATCTCCCTAATAAAACCAATTAAAAACTTTGAGATTAAAAATATAATTGATGTGTTTAAGTAGCAGAATAGACATAACTGAAAAGAAAATCAGATAACTGGAATATAAATGTATAGCAATTATCCAGAACTCAGGAAAGAGAGATAAAAAGCAAAAAATTAAAAATGAGAGTATGATAGATTAAATAGTATTATGAAAAACACGAGAGTACCTCCTCTACAAGATTATTACTGATTACAAATTAATAAATAAGTTAATTCTTATTAATTATAAAGAAAAATGGTGACTTTTATTTTGAATAAAACTGACAAGCCACATCCTAATTATGGTCAAAATAAACATTACCAGTAATGACATAAATCAATACCATGTCCCCTAGACTTAAGAAGGGCACATCACTTCTGTGGTATTCTTGACAAAGATGCTTAACTTCAATCTACCCAAAAGAAAACATCAGACAAGTCTAAATTGAGAGACTCTTAAAAAACAATTGACATGGATTCTTCCAAAGTGTCAAGGTCATGAAAGGCAAAGAAAGTCCAAGGAACAGAGAGACTGAAGGAATCAGACAGACATTCCAATGCAATGTGGAATTCAAATAGATCCTGGACCAGATAAAGCACATTAATCAGAAAAAAACTGATGAAATTTAAATAAGGTCTGTAGATTAGTTAATAGTCTTGCATCAGTGTCAATTTCCTGGTTTTGAGAACTGAGCTATGGTTGCATAAATATTTTCTCTAACATTTAGAGAAAACAGGATAAAGGATATATTAAAATTCTACATACTATTTTTTTGAAACTTCTGTATATCTAAAATTATATAAAAACAAAAAGTTTTTAAGAAATCACTTAGGGCAGTGCCTAATACAGAGTAAGCACTCAATATAGGGTTGTTGCTATTACGATTATTTTTAGAAGTCACATTTAAGAACATTCCCTATATCCATGGTTCCTAACTTGTGAGCTAATTTTTTGAAAAATCAACCTGCACCCAAATATTTTCTTGAAATATGATGTGTTCTACATTTATGTACTAATATTGTTCAAAAGTATGCAAAATGCATTTGTGGACTAATAAATATTTTTCCCATCAAGAGGTGGGATTTTTTTTCTCAATCCCTTGAATCTGGGCTGGCCCTGTTACTTGCTTTGACCAATAAATATATCATAATGAAATGGAAACTCCAGAAGATAAAGAGATCGTAATAGCTGCAGAGAGACAAAAAAAGGATGGGAAAGGGATAACAATGAGTCTGACAGCTCACTTCCTAATAACAATAATAGAAGCCTGAAAACAGTGGACAAATACTTCAACAAGCTAAAAGAAAATATCTGTTAATTTAGAAAATAACTTTGAAAACATCTTTAAAAAACAGGGCAAAACAGACATTTTCAGACAAACAAAAGATGAAAGTTTGACACAATGGACCATCTCTAAGTGGAATTTAAAAAGATATACTCGGATAAAGGAAAGTGATATGAGCTGGAAGAAGGAGCAAAGAGAACAGCTATGGTAAATATGTGAGTAAATCTAAAGAAATGTGGTCAGTATGATACAATAAGAGTAACATCTTGTGGTATAAAAAATACACAAGAAAAACTGAAATTCACAACAAAAACAGAAATAAGTCAAGGGAGAGGTGAGCAAAGTTAAACTGTTCTAAGGTCCATTTAATTTTCTAAGTGAGATTTAAAAATATTGACAAGCTTTAGGTTTGATAAGTTAGATATGTATGTTTCTAGGAAAACTAGTAAAAATAGAAAATAAAAGAAAAAGTGGAATGAGAAATTACAGTCAATCAAAAGGAATGCAAGAAGAGAAAAAGAATAGCAAAGTCAAGACAAATACGATGCTAGCGATAAATGCGATAGCAGACATATATCCCAATAAATTGGTGGTTATAGTAAAGGCAAATGGACTAAAATATTACAGTAAAAGGCAAAAACTATCAAGTAATTGATTTATAACACTGCACACCAGTAGAAAAAGTTTGAACTTTTCGATAAATATTGCTGATAATTGCTCATCTATATGGGAAAAATTAAATTGAACCTCAAACTTCCCACACCACATATAAAATTCATTCTAGATGGGTTAAACACATAATAGTGAAAAACAAACATTTCTTCACATATATATATATATAATGATTTTTTAGAGAGAGAGATAGAAACATCGAAGTGAGAGAGAAATATCCACCAGCTGCCTCCTGCATGCCCCCTACTGGGAATTGAACCCGAAACCTGGGCATGTGCTCTGACCTGGAATTGAACCAGGACCTCTCATTCCATGGAACTACACTCAATCCACAGAGCTATACCTACAGGGCGAAAAGCAAACTTTCCAAAGACATCACAGGAGGATGGTTTTACGTTCTTAGGGTGAGGGAAAGATTCTTAAAAATGACGCAAAAAGCAAATCATAGGACAAAATAATAAATCAACTACATAAAATTTAATAACTTTTTTTATTGAATTTATTGAGGTGACATTGATTCACAAAACCATACAGGTTTCAAGTGTACAACTCAACAAAACATCATCTACATACTGCTTCATGAGGCCATCACCCAAAGCAAAGTCTCTTTCCATCCCCATTAATCCCTACTTTGCCCACCTCCATCTCCCACCCCCCTTTGCCTCTGGCTTCCACTACACTGTTGTCTGTTGTCTATGTGTCATATATATATATATGTCATTCCTTCTAATTCCTTCACCTTCTTTCATCCAGGTCCCCAACCTCCCTCCCCTCTGACAACTGTCAGTCTATTCCATGTATCCATGCCTCTATTTCTATTCTGTTTGTTAGTTTATTTTGTTCATTAGATTCCACATAGAAGTGAGATCATATGGTGTTTGTCTTTCTCTGACTAACTTATTTCACTTCGTATAATAATCTCCAGGTCCATCATGTTCTTGCAAAAGATAAGATTTCCTTCTTTTTTATGGCTGAGCAGTATTTCCTTGTGTATATGTACCACAGCTTTTTTATCCACTCATCTACTGATGAGCACTTGGGATGTTTCCAGATCTTGTCTATTGTAAATAATGCTTCAATGAACACAGGGGTGCATAAATTCTTTTGAATTAGTGTTTCGGGTTTCTTCAGATATATTCCCAGAAATGGGATTGCTGGGTGAAAAAGCAGTTCCATTTTTAATTTTTTGAGGAAACTCCATACTGTTTTTTCAACAGTGGCTGCACCAGTCTGTGTTCCCACTAACAGTGCACAAGGGCTCCCTTTTCTCCACATCCTTGCCAGTATTTGTTATTTATTGATTTATTGATGATAGCCATTTTGACAGGCATGAGGTGATCATTATTCACAGATGATGTTATATTGTGTATAGAAAACCCTAAAAACTCCACCAAAAAACTACTAGATCTAATAACTGAGTACAGCAAAGTGGCAGGATACAAAATTAATATACAGAAATTAGTGGCATTTTAAATACCAATAATGAATGATCAGAAAGAGAAATTAAGAAAACAACCCCATTTACTATTACAACAACAACAACAACAAAAAATAAGGTACCTAGAAATAAATTTAACCAAGGAAATAAAAGTCCCGTACTCAGAAAATTATAATATACTGAAGAAAGAAACCAAGGAAGATACAAATAAGTGAAAGCATATATTATGTTCATGGACAGGAAGAATTAACATCATTAAAATGTCCATACTACCCAAAGCAATCTACAGATTTAACACAATTCCTATTAAAATACCAATGGCATATCTCACAGATCTGGAATAAATATTCCAAAAATTTCTATGGAACCAAAAATGACCCCAAATAGCCTCAACAATCTTGAGAAAGAAGAATGAAGTTGGAGGTATCACACTACCTGATATCAAACTATACTACAAGGCCATAGTAATCAAAACAGCATGATATCGGCTAAAGAAAAGGCATATAGATCAATGGAATAGAATAGAGAGCCCAGAAATAAACCCACAACTTTATGGTCAATTAATATTTGACAAAGGAGCCAAGAACATACATTGGGGTAAAGACAGTCTCTTCAATAAATGATGTTGGGAAAATTAGACAGATAAACATTCAAAAAAATGAAGCTAGACCACCAAATTACACCATACACAAGAATAAACTCAAAATGGATTAAAGACTTAAATGTAAGTTGCAAAACCATAAAACTCTTGGAAGAAAACAGCCAGTAAAATCTCTGACATTTCTCTTTTTCTGATACATCTCCTTGGGCAAGGGAAACGAAGGAAAAAATAAACAAATGGGACTACATCAAACTAAAAAGCTTTAGCACAGCAAAAGAAACCATCAACACCCCTGGCCAGGTGGCTCAGATGGCTGGAGCATCATCCTATACACCAAAAAGTTACAGGTTCGATTCCTAGTCAGGGCACATACCTGGGTTGTGGGTTCCATCCCCAGTCAGTGCATGTGTGGGAAGCAACCAACTGATGTCTCTAAAAATCAATAATAATATATCCTTGGGTAAGGATTTTTTTAAAAAATCAACAAAATCAATGGGAGAACATATTTGCCAATAATACATCTAATAAGGTGTTAATTTCCAATATATAAAGAACTTATACAACTCAACACCAAGAAGACAACTCAATTAATGGGCAAAAGGACCTGATTAGACATTTCTGCAAAGAGGACATATAGATGGCCAACAGACATATGAAAAAATGCTCAACATCATTAATCATTAGAGAGATGCAAATTAAAACCACAATGAATAACTTTTAATTATCCAAACACTATAATGGAAGTGACCAAATAAGCCTAAAATTTATAACACATATGACTAACAAAAGATTAGGGAGATATATATATAGAAAAAGAATATAATAGAAAAATGTGGAAACTATGGAATAGGCACTGCATAAAAGAAAGCAGATTGCAATGACCAACAAATAAAAAGATGGTCAACTATACTATTAATCTGGGAAATGAAAAATAAACCATAGAAAGATACCAGTTCATAGACACCATTTAAACAAAATCTAAATTCCAAGTAATGAAGATATGAAGCAAAGAGAATGCTTACATAGTGCTAGCTGAGATGTAAATTATTACAACCACCATACAAAACAACGTGGTATTATACAGTTCAACATGTTTATACCCTATGATTTATGCATGTGGTCCAATGTGCATGTGCATGGTTATTCATAGAACCACTATTCGAAACAATAAAATATGTTCATAAGCTATTAAATGGATAAATAAATTATGATATATTTATACAACAGTAATAGCTAATATTTATACAGTGTTTATAATATATACCAAGCACCATTCTAAACACTAGTACATTTTTAGCTCATTCATAATGCCTTGTGAGCTAGGTATTATTATGCTTATTTTACAGGTAGGAAACTAAGACACAAAGAGTTTAAATAATTTGCCCACTGTCACATAGTTAATAAATGGTAGACCCAGGATTTGAATAAATATGGTAGGACTCTAGGGGCTGTATGTTCCATCCCTTACACTGGATCTTGAGTAATATGTGCTTGTTGTATTTTTATTTTGTACCTTATACATATTTTATAAATATGATTTTATATATACTCAATATTTAATGAAACAATTTTAAATAATGTTTACAAAGAAATTAGAAAAGCTTATTGTTAAATCCAAGTAAGTATTGATTGTAAAAGAAAAAAGTTTTTAATAAAAATCTGAACCCAAAATTATAGTCAACAGCAACATGGGGTTTGGATAATGGGGAAGCAAACAGAGGAATGCTTTTTTTGTCACATTCAGAGAAAGACAATAAATACTAATTAACTCCACATTTCATTAGAAAAATATGCATTTATGTAGTATGTCAGAATAGAACCAAGACCTAGAAAACTAAAGATAAATTTCCTCTAATCAGTGGAGGAAATTTTTCAAAAGTAAAAAGTAGCAGCATAAGTATGTAATTAAAAACTATGGAGGCAAACACTCAGAATAAACAGCCAAAAGAACTAGAAAAGGGTTGACTCAGGGAAGTGGAAAGTAGGAAAGATAATCTAATAAATTATTTTTTATTAGAAGCCTTATAGATTATTTTCCTTTTTAACATATGCACATGTATAAATTAAATAAAACTTAAAATAAAAATATTACTACTAAAACTGCTAAAAAGGCATTTGATACAATTCAACATCTATTTATTATTCTTAAAACTTTTAGCAAATGAGAAATAGATTTTCCAGTCCTTAATTTGATGAAGACACCTTTCAACATCATGCAAGAAAGAATATGCACTGTCACTAATATTACTCATCATAGTGCAAAAGAGAAAAAGTGCAAAAGAAAGAAATAAAGTTGTTTAAAAATTGAAAGGAAATAAAACTGTCATTACCCACAAATACAATCATATGTCTAAAATATTGAAGAAAATCAACTGAAAAGTGATTGAAACTCATGAGAGAGTTCATCGAGGATCCAGATGTAAAATAACTACACAAAAATGAATGGCTTTTTATAAACTAGCATTTATTGATTCAAAATATTTTAGAAAAGAGATCTTACTCATGATAGAAACAAAAGCTATAAGCTACTTATAAATAAATCTAATAAAATTATGCAAACCTTTTTTTACTGGGAAAGGAGGAGAAAATAATTGAGGCTAATTACACAATCTACTATAATAATGATGATGATAGTAATAATACTTATCACTTATTGAGTATTTACTGTATGTTGGCTTCATATTCAATGCTTTAATAAAATTTTTCATTATATCCTCACAATAGTAGGTATTATCATTGTTCCCAATGTACAGATGAAAACCCAAGGTGAGGGGAAGTTTGGGCAACCTGCTCTCGCAGTGAGTGGAGAAAGACGGCTATAAAACCAATTCCAGTTCTGTCTGATCAGACTCCATGCTTTAAATCACTGTACTATGCTCCCCCCATAGCTCCCTGCTCAGCCCCAAGCTTAGCACTTAACATATAACTTTAGTTTCCTGGGTAGCCTTCTAAAGAATAAGATAAATGATTAACACAGTGCCTGGCACAGAGTAGGACTCAATCAATGTTTGTAGAGTGAATAAATACATTTCTGTACCTCCTTCCCTTATTCTTTACTTAGCTAACTTCCACTCAAAGTTTCTATTTCAGTTTAGGTGTTAATTACTTCTAGAAGCTTCTTCTGACCCTTCAGGCTGGGTTAGGACCCCTTTTCTTGCTCTTACCATAATGAACTATAAGAATCTTGGTGACTCTTGAGAGCAGAGGTTGTATCCCATTCATCTTCGTCTCCCTAGTGGCTACCTAGAAAAGTGCCAATTGTAAATATTCAATAAATGTTTTACTGAAAGAATGAATACATGAATGTATAAATGATGAGAAGACACCTGTGTTATGCCTAGGACTAGGCCTAGCTAAGAAGCTGACATGTCATCCTCAAAGACAGAACTCTGTATCCACTACCCTCTCTCACCCCTCACACTCAGAATCTACTACTTACTGCTAGCCCTCAAATACTTAACACTACCTCCCACATCTCCTGCCCTCTCTGGTTGCTGGGACATGGGGCTCTTTTTTAGATGAGTATTTCAGGAATAAGAGAGGCAAACGGGTGGAGAAGCAATGGGAACTTCCCAGTGGCTGCCCACTCTGCATAAGCATATCTCTACCACAAGTAAGGTCTTCCTTCCCCCAAAGCCATTCTGAAAAGTACAGATCTGAACATGAACTGAATTATTGCCACCCTCATGCAGGACCCCAAGAGAGGCCACTGAGATGCTCAGGGGAGAGTACAACCCACAGGAAGAAGACCTGTGAAATGTTCCAGGCAGACTCGTGACTGGACCTTGTTGGGAAAGGTCCAGGCAAGTCGGGAAACCTAGGGCCAGGTCAGTCTAAAGCAGAATCCTGAGCCATGCTGTTTGTTGCCAATGCTCATGGTTCCTGTGTCTGGAGCCCTCTTTCCCTTCCTCTGTTTCTCTCTTTCCTTCTTGCCCATGGTTGGTAGCCATGAGCAGGATTATTATTCTCTACAGAAGGGCTCTGACACATTCACACTCACTCTCTTAAAGGCCTACCCTGTGCACCAAGGAGTGAAGTCAGCTTCTTCCCTGCCGTCAACACCCTAGTAGAGCCCACAGTCCAATGGGGAAGCAAAACAAGACACAAGTCATCAAACTGGAAGCATAAAATAAGTACAGGTTGTAAGATCAAAGACAAATGTAAACAGGATGCTGAAATAGAAAATGGAAAGTCATGACGCACCTATTTATGATGTGATAGTCAGAGGATATTTTAAGATTATGGTGTTTAAGCTAAAACCTGAAGGCTGAGAAGGAACCAGCCACTCCAAGACAATGAAAAAACATGCACTCCAAGCAGAGGGAATAATATGTACAAAGGTGTGACAAAGTTTATTGTACACCAAGAACCAAAAGAAAGTGTGTGGTCTACAGGAAAACATGATGCGAGATGAGGCTAGAAGGACAGGCAGAGGTAGAGCCTGCAGGGCCCTGTGGGCCATGGTGAGGACTGTGGACAGGGAACCTCTGGAAAGTTTTCAGTATGGGAGAGACTGGTTGCTTTTCATTTTAAGAACAGCATCAGGCTGCTGTGGAATAAAATAGATCACTGTATTGTTCAGAAGATAGACGATGGTGGTGGCCCAGCCTAGGGAAGGGGCCACGGAGATAGAGAAATGTATAGACTTCATATATAATACGGCTTTAGACATGTCTCATCGGTAGTATCTGAAGCCATGAGGTAGGCTGGAGCTGAGGGGAGAGGTCCAAGCTGACAGTATAATTTGGGAGACATCAGCATATTGATGAAGCCTTAAACTAAGGGGACAGATGATATCCTCCAGGGAGAGAGAGCCCAGGACCAAGCTTTGGACACACCAATGTTAAGAAATTAGGAGGAGCAGGAGCTAATGAAGGGGGTTGAGAGCATGGCTAGGGAGATAGAAAGGAAATCAGGAGAATCTCAGATCACAGACACCAAGGTCAAGAGATTTTTAAGTACAAATGGCTGGTAAGTCTTAATATTTCTGCTCTTATGATAGCTCTAACAAAAGAGGTTCTAAATAAATGTTAGTTTTCTTTCATGCCCTACCCTTAGATATTTGTATGTCAATGAAGCTAAAACTTTTACATCAAAACAATTGTTCTCTATTTGTGGGATTTCAAGTATTAGCCTACACACAGGATGTTTAGGGGAAGGGAGAACAGTGATAATGAAAGTATCATAAGTAAAGCCATATCTACTTTGTCTATAAGTGAAATTTCTATTGCTAGAAGAGCCCTTAGAAATCATCTAGTGCCCTGCCTCATACAGTTAAGCCAGCCTAGTGACAACAATAATGAGTATCATAAGACAGTCACTTGGGAGCTTATAATGTACCAGTCTGTAGTCACTCTGAGCTTTTACATGCCCTCCAGATGAGTCTGCTGCATGCCTCAGTTTAAGAACCACTGTATTATAAGAGCTTTCTGGTCTGTTACTCCCTTCCTAGCTAATTGGTAATGCAATGCACATCTTGAAATAAATAAATCAAATCTGATGTAGATAATCAGGCATATCCTGGCAAGTCTTGGCATCCAGTGGTGAGAGAACAAAGGGATCCAAGCTAGAATTTATACCAGGGCCTCTGGGGGAACCCTGGAGATTGCAGAGCTGCCGAGGATCCTGACTTGGTTGGACCATAGTCCCTGGGATATAATCTCTTCTTCAGGATTCTCCTTCTCAGTAATGCTACTATCCTGAGGATTATGGCCAAATGGAAATGCATTAACTTGTAAATCACCTTCCCCACCTGGGCTAAGAGAAGCCCTGGAAGAATTAATTAAAGTCCGATGGCACCTGCACCTGTCACTGTTGCACACCTCACTCAATAAGGGCACAGAATACAGATTATTCACCCTGAATATGGCCACTGCATAATGAGCTCCTCCAGGGTTAGCTCCTAGTGGAGAGCAGGAAAGAAGGAGGCAGCTACTTACAGCAAAATGTTTCCAAGAGTAGCAAGGACACTAGGCTGGAAGCCTTGTCCTCTCTGCCACTGACTCTCTGCATGTCAATGGGCAAACTGCTTTGATTCTAGCTCCCATTTCCTCAACTGGGAAATCAATTGTTTGCAGTGGCTCTCAAACTTTAGCAGGAATAAAAGTCACCTCAAAAAGGAATCAACCATCCCAGTGTTCCCAGGACTGAGGGAAGCCCTGGGACATCAGAGTTTCAGTACTAAAACCAGGAAAGTCCCAGGCAAACCAAGATGAGTTGGCCATGCCTACACCTGGAGGGCCTGTTAAATCAGAGTGCTGGACCCCACCCCAGATATGTGCATTTCTAATAAGCTCCCAGAATGTACTGTTATAGACTAGACTGTGTCTCCTCAATGCCTTTCTGCAGAACAGCTACATCTGATATACCTAAGGAGCTTATTAAAATACATATTCCTAGGTTCCAGGACCAGAGGTTCTTATTCAGTGGGGCTGGAACTGGGCCCAGGAATATGTATTTTAACAAGGTTCCTGGGTGATGCCCTGCAAAGTTTGAGAACCATGGAGCCAGACCAGCTGGCAGGTTCCTTGCAAGTCAAACATTCTATTGCATTCTAAGTGTCTATTTCCATCCCCACTTAGTGAAAGCTCCCCACAAGCTGATGGAAACCCTCAAGTCAATTTTTTGTGCTTGGATCAGTCATGCCTGGCATCAGGCATTTCCATTTTTGCCATGAGCAAATGCAGCTGTTAGAAACAGCACAGGGATCCCTGGGAGACATGAGTGCACATTCAGAGTGGGCAAACACAGGCGCTTACTCACGGATGCAGCTCTCACTTGCCCTGGGGTGACTCAAGCCTGCGTCAAGGAGCACCAGTGAGTTGCTTGGATATGAGCTCGTCACTGGGGCCTCGATGGGGATGAGTGTACCCTGGTCTGTGTGTGCCATGTCAGTGAAGTCAGACTCGGGCAGAGAGGCAGCATTAAGTGCTTCCTGTACACAGGGCTTGGCAGTCCTGCTGGCAGTCATGACCAGCAGACTACACGCAACCTTCAGTGGGATGTGGGCTGTAACTGGAGAGTCCCTACTGGAGAGCAGCATGGCACCCACCCAGTCCTACAGCTGAGGCTGTGGGCTCTGAATGGTGCAGGTGCTGCCACCTCCTGGCCCTGGCGTAGGGTGAGCCACAGCAGCCTTTCCAGACAGGTGGCATCTCAGATCTGGAGTACTGTATTGGAGGATTTCATCTCAAGAAGACCCCAGAGATCATCCAACCCCTTCCCCCACTGAGCAGGAGAGAAAACAGAGCTGGCAGGTACCCCCCACACCAGTGTGTGGCTGAGCTAGAGTCAAGTCCAACCTGCTGCTCTTTCCCTAGAGCCTTGCTGATTTCCTGCTTCTTTAGGCCAAACCACGATGTCTACTAATCTTGGCCACACAGGAAGGTGGGGTTTGTAGAGGGATCTTGGCAAAAAGAGAGGATTGGCTGCTATTCAGTGCTGTGCCCATGCACAACCCCCATGCACAACCCTCCCCCATGCACAACCCTCCGTTGGACAGAAACAGAGACACTGGCCAGGAAAGAGCAACTGTTGCTTCCCAGAGGGGGAAATGGAATGCTCCATGAATGCATACTCTCAAATAGTAATCTCCAAAGCAAATAAGCATCATATGGGGAAAAGGCCCTACTTCCTATACCAGGCCATGTTGAGTCTACAGTTTCTTTGTTCTTCTTTAAAAGTGTTTTGGGACCACGGAACATTCCCCATGTCTCAGGAATCAGCACCGGGAGAGATGGCGTGTGCCCAGCAAAGCTGCTTAAAGGCCAAGGCTTAGGGCAGGTGAAATGAAGAGAGAGGAAAATGAGAAGGTAAAGAAAGAAGAAGGAATAGCAAAGGGAGCGGGGGAGGGAGGGATAGAAAAGGAAGAAAAGGATGGACAGATGCAACTGCTGGGTGCCAACCTGGGCCAAAGACTGCTAACCCTCGCCTCAATAAACCTCCTATTCATTCATTCATCAAACATTTTTGGATGCCTACTCTACCCAAAGAACATATGAGGTAAAGCATGTAGAAAAGAAACCCTACCGAGCAACTATAATACAAAGTAGAAGGTGATGGGTATTATGGTAAGAAAGACCCAGTACTGTAGGAGCCCAGAGGAGAAAGAAGGGGTGTCCAGTAAGGGAAGAGGAATCAAAGAAGGTGTCACGTCATCAGGGCTCTAAAATCATGGGGAGAATGGCAGCCTGCAAAGACCAAATTGAGAGCATTTCAGAAGGAAAAGAAGGAAAGGCATGAGCTGAAAATGGAGGGAAAGCAGGTGTGGGGAAACTGCGGTTCCATCTGGCTGAAATGCAAGGTGCAAGAGGGCAGTGTAGACAACAGGTGGGAAAGCACGAGTGGACCGTCAGGGAGGGAATGGCAAGGCAGACCTGAGCCAAGTTAACTCTACTCTGTAGGCAGCAGGGAGCCCCTGCAGGTTCCTGAACAAGAGAGGGACAGTCAGAACCGAGCCTGAGGGACAGTAATTCGGCAAAAAGAACTAACAAAATAAACTAAGAAGCAAAATAGAGGCAGACTCATAGATAGAGAGCAGGCTGACAGCTGTCAGGTGGGGGTGGGACTGGGGGGGCAGTGGAGGGATTGAGCAAAAAAGAGAAAGAACTCGTTCACGGACAACAGTGTGGTGACTGAGGGTCCGGGGGAGGAGGAGGAGGGTATAGGGGGGATAAATGGTGATGGACAGAGACTTGACTTGGGGTGGTGAACACACAATACGGTGTACAGATGTGTTGTGGACTTGTGCACCTGTAACCTGCATGATTTTGTTAACCAGTGTCACTCCAATAAATTCAATACAAAGGGAAAAAAAGAAAATTAGTTCAGAAGTGTGGTGAAAGAGCACTCTGTTGTGAACACTGCAGTGAGGAAGAAGAGGGCATGCGTTCGTAGAAACAGGGGTCCCCCATCCACTGGGACTTTATTCTGCAATTCAACTGAAATGACAGAACAGGATGTCCCAGTGTTCACATTGCTGGGACTATAATCACCAGTTACTGCTTCCTGTGCACTTGTTGCCAGGTTTTCTCCTCTACGAGCTGCCGTAGAGAACAATAATAATATCCTCTGCTTCCCACTCTCCTCCATCCTGTTCCACTGTCTGAACAAGGTGTTCGACTTTGCTCCTGGCTGGGTGAGGGTTATGTTTCTGATTACTACTCACCTGCAAAGTCAAAAGCAGCTGTGCTGAAGTATTTGGAGTATTTGCAAGCAACTGGGTGGAGTATTTACTTGCAAGGAGGGCGGTCTAATGGTCAGTACTAAGGACAGAAACCCAGGGCTCTCTTGCTCAGATGAAAAGCCTTGTTCAAACCCATATGATGAGTGCATGTTGGACTTCTCTGACTCCATCCTTCCCCAGCCCGTGTGAAACACTGATATTGCACAATTAGAGCAATGAATGAGCACCTCAGAATGTACAGAGAGAAGGTAAACGAAGCCTCGCCATTGCTGTTGGTGGGACTCCTCCAGAACAATTGATTCATCAGACAAACTCACCAAATAGCTAAACTTTGATTTTAAATGACTACATATCCCCTTGTTCACAGCAAGATAATCAAATCCAGTATATTGGAAATATCTTTAGTCTTTTCTGGGCTGTTTTTGTTTTTTCAATTTTAAATAAATAAGAGTTCTTTCCAAGGCAGTTTCTTTTGTTCCTTTGCTTTGCAGCCTGATTAATGAGAGGCTCGGCTCCACAAAAAGCCAAGGGAAGGGAAGAAAATCAATGTGAAGGCTCGGCCGTTTCAGGTCTATGCTGGCGTGCCCAGGGAGGTCCAACACCCTCCACCGCTCCTGGGGATGACACAGCCTCACGCCTGAGATGGGCAGAGAGGGGTGGGGGGAAGGGGGTGGCAGGTACAGCATAAACTCGAATCTGTGGCTGAGCTAATGCTCTTCTCCAGACTAGGCTAAAACACAACTTGAAAAACCAAGTGGGAATCACGAGGATTCTACAAACCTCAGACCTTCCTTTGTAGGCGAATTTCCCCGAGAAGCTCCCCCAAGTACTACCTATAGGGCATGGATATCACTGGTACCAGGAGCTCAGGGAAGGGAGTGAAACATCGCTACGTGATACCAAAAAAAAAAAAAAAAGATTTATAAAAGAAAAGGCAGAGAAGAGCACAAGGGAGAGAGGAGCAGAGGGCCAGGGAGATGGCCAAAGGCTATGACAGAATACAACTTCCCTGCCCTACCCCCACCCCATAGCTTCCCACTATGCCTCAGATCTATAGCTAAATTCCTAACTGATAAAACACCTTTGTATAAGTAGAATGTCCAAGTGTGTAACAAGGCTGCATTCTACACCTGGCCATTCCCGCACAGCCTAAGACCATGAGAATCTACAGAAATTATGAGGCTACAAAGGCCCCAGCTGAAATCGGTGTTATATTACTGTTTCTGCAATAAGAAATTAGTATGGCGAATTAGGAACATTTCATTCAAGTAGTTAAAACTTCCAAAGAACTAGCTTAAGCCCGGTGAACTCTGGTGAACACAGAATGGCTGGGACACCTGACCTGGACATGGAAGAATCAGGAGCCTTGTTTCCATCCTGCGCCTACTGTTAAAATCCGGCTGGGGAGAGGATGGGGAGCATCTATTTCTGAGTCTAAAATGGTAAGGGGGGCAGAGCTTCTACAGTGGGGGTGGGGTGAGGGGGGAGAGATTAAATCCATTTCAAGAGGAAACAGAACTCAATTTCCCTGGCAGGTTAGTTTCATGTTGCACCTGTTCCACGGGCTTCCTTACTTCTGTCTCCGTGGCATTTTGCATATTTTACCCATGGTGCCTTGAATAGTTTAGCTTTCAATGGGTTGCTTTTTGGCATTTCTCCTAACCTAATTAGGGATCTGCCTATGCCAAGGGAGTGATACTGTTTCTGGCTGAAGTTGCCTTTCCGAGATCATGAGCACGCCCAGAGCACGTCAAGTCCAGTGACAGTGGACATCACTTACACAGCTCAGCCCTGACCTTTCATCTCTGCCTGATGTCTGCAGTCTATTCAACTTCATTGGGAGAACATTATCCATGGTATTGCCTGGCAAATTATTTATCTGTTGGGTTATTGTAGTAAACTTGTAAGCAGATGGGGTTTTAGATTTTCCATCCTGTCTCAAAGAAAAATGAACAAGGAGTAGAAGGCACCTGAAATCCCTCATCCATCATCGCCCACTAGCAGGTGATCTGCGTCAACTGTTCGCTCTTTACACCTTTACACATCTCTCGAGTTTCTCTCCTACTCTGCTACCAGGGACAGATGTGAATCAACAGCTCCTCTGATGTCAGCAACACCCAGGTGCTGGCCCACGCCTCTTCTTGTGTAGGCTGTGTTCCGGCCTCTCCTGGGTTCCTTCACAGAGCTTCAACACTGACAGGTTTATAAACCCTAGCTCTGGTTTCCGTTGGCTTTGTGCTTCATGTCTCCAGTCCTGGCCTCACCTTCCAAGCTTCTTAGTGTTCTGCTCTGACAAACCAAAATTCCCTTATTTCCATCAGGGTCTGTCTATACTGAATTGCTAATTAACTTCTGGCTCTCCGAGTTACAGAGCTCATTTGCTGACTCACAAGAGACAACCAAAGGAAGCCCTTCATTAGCATTCCTGAGCTGCTCATTAGCCATTGGGAGACTCTTAGGAAGAAAAAAATAACTACTTGGATTACTGTCACTTTATCTCCACAAGAATTCATTGGACAACTCCTAATGGCTCGGCACTGTAGGGGGAGGGGTAAGGCAAACCCCTGCCCTCCAGGGGACGGGCAAGGTCCACAGCATTGAACAACTAATACATGATACACAAGAAAAATATACGACATTAAGATCAAATTAGATTTCAAAAAGGAAGGCTGGTTTAACATTTTGAAAATCTAGCAATGTAATTTTCCAATTTAAGAGAAAAATAATGAAAAAATATAATCAGTTTGATAAATGAGAAAAATATCATCTGATGAACATCAATTCATGATTTAAAAAAACACAAAACTACTTATTAGTCATCAGCTGTAGAAGGGAACTTTTTTTATCTGATAAAAGATAGCTACCAAAAATCTTATAGTAAACATTGCATTTAATTGTGAATTGTTTAAAGTTTTTCCTCCGAGACACACCAAAACTAGGATGGTTATTATCACCTCTTTATAATTACTGGGTAAATTGGATATTCACATGGAAAAAATATAATTACCCCTATCTCACACCATACACAGAAATCAATTCCAGGTGGGTTATAGATCTAAATATAAAAAGCAAAACAATAAAGCTTCCAGGCAATAACGAGAGAATTAACCTTAGTGGTAGGAAAAGATTTCCTTTTTTAAAAAAATTATTTTTATTAATTTATTTTTGTTACAGATGTTTCTCTTTTTCCCCCCATTGACACCCTCCTCCGGATCCCCCCCTGCCCCATCCCCAGCTTTGTTGTCTATGTCCATTGGTTATGCATACATACATATAAGTTCTGTGGTTTCTCTCTCCCCCCCACCCCCTCTTCTGAGGTTTGTCAGTCTGTACCCTACTTAAACAAGACACAAATAGCACTAACCATAATGGGGGGAAATGATAAATCAATCTACATTAAAATTAGAAGCCACTGTGCTCCAAAACATAGCACTGACAGAGGAAAGGTATTACATCTAACTGAAAAAAAAATGAGCTTATCCAGATTATATAAATAACTTCTGCAAATCAATTATACAGACAACTCAATTAAAAAATGGAGCAAAAGACTTGAATAGGCACTTCACAAAACAGATATCCAAATGGCCAATAAACATATAAAAGTTTCCTGAACTCATTAGAGATCGAGGAAATGCACTTTAAACACAGTATGATACCACTACACTTCTGGACCGGTTAAACCTTCAGGAGTTGGCTACACTAAGTGTTGGTGAGCATGTAAGTGACTGAACCTCTCATACACTGCTGGAGTGTATACTGGCTTAACCATTTTAAGAAAATGACAATGTTTACTAAAGTTGAATGTACACAGACCCTATGACTGAGCACTTCCACTTCTAGGTATATGCTCACTAGAAATGCCTACAAATATGTGTCATAGGACATATACAAGAACATCCCCAGCAGAATTGTCCATAATAACCCCCAACAGAATCAACCCTAATATTAATCAAAGAATGGATAAGTACATTTTGGTATATTCATTAAATGAAATATCACACAACAGAAATGAACAAACTACTGCTACATGGATGACTTTCACAAACATAATGGTAAACAAAAGAAGCCAGACTTGGAAGAGTACATCCTATATGATTCTACTTACATAAGATTAAGATCCAGGCACAATAAGTCTGTGGTATTACAGGGGAGACTTCCGCGGTGCTGGTCAATTCCATTTCTAGAGATGGGTAGTGGTTTCTAGATGTGTTCACTGAAGAGGCATACCGAAGTAGAGGGGCCCTGGGAGTAGTCAGCCCCAGCAGGGATGGCTATTTTATCACTGACATTGTTTAGAATAGCCAATGCGTAATGATAATTAAAAGCAGAATAACTACTTTTCTCTTGTTTTTAAATTCTCTACAGATAGTAAACTCCCCTTATTACCTGAGGCTGTGGTGGCCTGCTCCCCATCCCCCCCCCACACACACACATACACACACACTACTATTTGTCAAGCTTAGGATTTGTACAATATCTGTATGTATGCGACACTTAATAAAAACGTGTATTTTGAATTGTTAATGGGAACAATCAAACAAACGCAAATGTGATCTATCGCTTCTAAATCAGAAAGCATTACAGTAATATAAAAGAAAACCCAAATGTATTTCATGACAGTGGCTGACTCTGAGGAGGGTGGAAAATGGGACTTCAGCTTTATCTGTACGTGTGTATAATGAAACATGTCTGGTACGAGGGCCACCTATAGGAAAGTCATTTCTTTGGGAGGGATAAGCGAAGGCAAACACTGAAACATCATGTAGTACAGGCACAAAGAAAACGCTTCATCCAAAAATGTACAAGAAAAGAGGGTCAATAAAGAATGCCCATGGCGCCCCATTCTCCCATCCTCCCTCAGGGGCTCAGGGGCCAAGGCCGATGCACAGAAGGAGCTCAGGCAAAGGAATGTGGTATTGAGAAGAAACTGGTACCTGATACTTCTGTCTAGCAGGGGCTGAGCTCACGCAGAAGGCAAAAAGACCTTGGAGCCTAGAGCTAGGACATTGGTGGAATAATTGGTGCTGAAATCAGGACAGACCAAGGGAAAAGGTCAGCTTGAGGGGTGAGTAGTACTGCAACAGAAGTAAAATAGAGCATTGGGGTCTCTGCCAACCTCCAGTCCAGTCTCCTTGAGCTTGGGAACCCAAGAGTAAATTAGGGCCTGGCAAAAGGATCCACCTCTGGACAAGAAGGGAGAAACCCACTGAACCACAGTGTTTCAAACCCACAGGGTAATTAATAACGATGACTCTAATCCTCAAGGCACTTTGTAGTTTTCAAAGTGCATTCAAATACAACATTTTGTCTTACTTCTTGAGCCACTTTGGAGACTTCACAGAGAGTGTTATTCCTTTTTTCTCATAATAGAAATAATACTTGTTAATGAAATTAGGAAAAGAAAGGGGGAAAACTACCTACAGATTTTCATGCTTAAGATTTTTTTTTTTTTTTATCCTCACCCGAAGACATTTTTGCATTTATCTTCAGACAGAGTGGGAGGGGGAGAGAGAGGAAGAGAGAGAGAGAAACATCGATGTGAGAGAGACACATCAAGTGGCTGCCATCCACACAACCCCAACCAGGGCCGGGGACAAATCGCAACCGAGGTACATGCCCTTAGCAGGAACCAAACCCGGGACTCTCTGGTCCACAGGCCAAGGCTCTGACCGCTGAGCGAAACCGCCCAGGGCATGATTTTTAAATCAGACTTCACGTTCTACGAATTAGTTTTGTTGGGATTTTTCCTCTTTATTAAGCTGTACTGCAACAGATATACAAATTTGTATAGCATGGATTATTATATTCATTTTAAAGATAAATAGTCTGAGGCTCAAAGAAGTTAAAGAATTTGCCCAAAGATACAGGTCTGCGTGGAAAGGCTGAGCCTAGAACCTAAAAATTCTGATGCTGTTCTTGTTTTTTGATAACTTTGAGAAACGAGAATCTGTCACTTCCTTGTCAACCTATGGCAAGTCATTTCCTCTCTCATCTGTCCTTCCTATTAGGAAAAGAGAAAACACAAAATTTCAACCAAAAAAGAGCTCTGTGTGAACGTGCTGCTGAGAGCGGGGAGCACGGGCAGTTGTGGGTGGGGATGGGGGAAGCTGCAGTTGGCTCTCACTATGTGTTTCTTCCGTTGGACAGTGCTTGAGTCAGGGACTCAGCAAAAAACAGATGGCCCCTTCTAAACTGGGTAAGAAAGCAAGTTTAATGAAGGCATTGTTTACAGAAGTATGAAAAGAGCTAAGACAGCTTGCCAAAACATGACAAAGCATCCTAGGTCTAGAAACATTGGAATTGGAAGCTGTGGACAGCTGGGGCTTTGGGAACGAAACTCAATCTTACCCAAACTACTGCCAGCGGAGCGAGAGCTGGGGAATAAGCACCCCATCTCTCCTCCCGTGCTCTGAATTCCTGCCATTGTCTCTAAGGCACTGAAATCAACCGGAAGTCAGAGGGCAAAGGGACTGGGTAAAGCCGTCTAGGGACAGCGTGGAGAAGGGAGAACATTGTATTTGGAGGGCAAAGAAAGGATATCCAGGATGGACTTTCTTATTTCCTTATCAATGGAGGCCAAATAGGGGCTGTCCCTGAAATAACCACTTAAAGAACTAACACATCAGAATGCAGAGCTGCTAAATGGGTCTATAGCAGGAACAGGCAAACCACAGCCTGTGGACCAAATCCTGCTCAAGGCCTGTTTTATTTGTAAATGAAATTTTACAGGAACACACTTGCACCCATTTTTTTATGTATTGTCTATGGGACTGCTTTCACATTACAAAACCAAGTTGAGTTGTTACAGCAGACACTGTCTGGCTCACAAAGCTTAAAATATTTACTATCTGGCCCTTTACAGATAATATTATTCTCTTCCATAAGAATAACATTCACTAAGCATTCACTCTACAACCATTTATGCAATGTTTATTATGTGCAGATACTGTTTTGGGCATTGGGGACACAGTAGTAAACTAAACAAAAAACTGTCCCTGTGTCACTTGAGGAGGAAGATAGATACTAAAGAAAATATATAAGTAAATTGTATCAAATCTAAAAATTGATAAGTGCTATGTAAAAAAGACTAAGGGGGGCAAGAGGTGATAGTGAGTGGGGGATAGGTTGCAATATAACGCATGTTTTGTTTTATCTAAATCACCTCATTGGACCCTAACATAAGGCAATACTACTTCTCAGATGAAAAGGAAAACGAACTCACAAACTGGCCCAAGACCACATGGCCTAATCAATGCTTTTGTTGGGATTTGAATCCACATCTGTCTGCTCCAAAGCCCTTGTTAGTATAACAACTATGCCAAGTCCTGAAAATGAGGGCACTGAATCATAAAAGTAAAGTGACTTCTGATAAGTTTTCTTTGATGCCAAGAGACAGCTAAGCCATTTATCTTCACCTCCTCAGGGTGGCCTGCCCAAGTTCACAGTGAGTTACCAGCCAAGCAAGGCTTAGAACTCAGATCTTCTGAAGCCAGTCCAGACATTTAACCTACAGCAATCAAACTGAATTCTTAGCAGGAAATATTTTGAGGGGTTGATTGGAACTGAAAAAAGTTAAACAAGAATGTGAAACAGAGAAGCAAAGGAACACTTTTGACACAATCAACTAGGTTGCTTAGTGATACAATTAACAGCAAGTGTACATGGCACGATAATGCTACTAAATACATATGTCCCCAAAGACAGAGTGAGGATTCTAACAGCATCACAGCCATTAGCTTACCACAGTCAGTCAGTTGACAATATGTGTCATTAGTTTTCCTCCCATCTTCCAAATGCCAGATTACAATTACTTTGACATAAAGGATATAGGTCTGGGTCCTAGAGAAGAATGATAAATATCCAGGATGTATAACAACAAAGTAATTTTTATGTCCATTTCAAGATGGCAGCATTTCTTGATCTTGGATGGTATGGCCTAGGGAGCACTAAGTAGGAAGTCCCGGGTCATAAAGAGCCTGTTACTGAGTCTCCCTCCAGTTAATGAAGTCCCTGGGCTAGAAAAGCTACTTAATTTCAGTGCCACGTATTGGTACCTTATCCTGATTGCAGTGATTCAACAGCCCCCAGTGAGGGTGATTCACAGGAAGAGTTAGAGGGCTGAACGCGGCCCTGGAGCCCAGGCAGTCATCATGCTCATGGGCATCACCTGGCATTTACACCAGCCAAGTAGTTGGACCCTTGGAACAAATACCACCAGCATCATCCCATCTGGTCACCATCATTCCAGGCCTGCCTGTTTGGTCTTTGCCCTCAAAGCCAGGACACACCAAGGTCAGGACTGCTCTTTGGACATGAAGAAAGGAACAGTTCCAGGGACCAAGTAAAGTCATGAAATAAGTGTATGTCCCTGAAGGCCCTCTGGATATGCTAATGCAAGAAGGAGAGACAAAAGCTTCAATAACAAAAAGCTGAATTAAATATTAGGTGACAAAAGAAATGACGTAAATGGTCTCTGGATAACAGGGTTTGTAGAGAATAGGAGGGAACAGGAAGAGATCTTTATAATACGGTGTATCTTGCCAGAGCAGAGACAATTTCTTAAAAGAGCTGCACCAAGCCAAGCAGCAGCCACACTCACCTGGCACTTGTAATAGTTATCTTCATAATAGACTTCGTAAAGACGCTGCCCCACCCACAGGCCAGGAGTGGACATCTAATCCCAGGTGCCTCAACCCCCCTAAACCCAATGACCAGCAATACCAAATAAGGACAATCAGAGACTTAGCCAATCAGCCATGAGGACCCAAGCTGGGCATGTTCAGGTTAATAGGCTCCACCTTTGGAAGCCAGAATGGACTCTGGGCAAATAGATGTAGGAACAGATGCTCAGCAAGGCAGAGAAAGTCGCCCATGCAGCTCCAGAGACAGAGAACAGAATAGGCTGACAGCACTAGGTTCCTCTGAGCCCAGTGAGAAACCGATACCATTATCAGGAGTTCCCCTAGGGCTTAAGCTGGTTTGAGGGAGTTTCTCTTCCTTGAAATGGAATAATTCTGGACTAAAGATTTTTGTCCTATTACAGTAGCCAGGTTAGGCCCAAGATGGAGTTGCCCATGCTAAGCCCCGGGTCAGCAATCCAAAACTTAACTAAGCTTCTGTGCTCAGCAATCCCACAAAAGGCAAGCCTAGGTCAACCAATCAGCACTTAGCTGCTCAGCACAAGCGACCTGACCTGCTTCCAAGCCTTCACCCTTGCTCCATATGAGGAAACTAACCTTGTTTAACCGCCCAGCAAATGCCCAGTATAACTTGCCTGTTTCTGCTCACTTTGGTCCATGAAAATCTCTTACCTTGTATAGCTCTTCAGAACTCCTTCTGTCTGCCAGATTGGATGCGGCCCATTCACAAATTGCTGAATAAAAGCCTACTAGATCAGTAAATTGTCTGTGGAAATTTTCTTTTAACAGGCCTCTGCTATCCTGTGTAGAGTTTTACAGATGGGGGGGAAAGATTGGCTTCTTTTGGGGGGGGGGGGGGGGAAAGAAGTGTAACACAAGAACTTCTGTCCTGGAGTCAGTGGCTCTGAGTTCATAAACAGGCTCTGAACTATCCCACAAGGTGACTTTGGGCAAGTCATAACCCCTCTCCTGGTGTTGGTTTCCTCATTAATAAAAAGAATAAAAGTTTCCAGCCTGAAGTCCATGAACTCATCCTAGAAGTCCTTGTAGGTTTAATAGGGTTTCATAATATCACATATCACCAAAATCCTAATAAAAAGCATACATTTTTCCAATAGAAGGATGTACAGGCTACCCCTCCTTTCTGTGCACAGCTCTGTACAGCTTTCCACATACCCCAGCTCTGTGCACCTGGCCGCTGCCCTCGTTAGACTCCTGAGCTCTTTGAAGGGAGTGGCTGTGTCTAATGCACACCATATGAGCAATGAAAACACTCTGCTAGATTAGTTCCCAGGAGCAAGGTGAATGTTAAAACCACTGCATCCTCAAGCTGGAAATGGCCTCAGGAAGTGGCCTCAGACACCCTCTAAGACACTCATTAGGTAAACCATGGGCTTCACTTCCTTCATTTGTCAAATGCGAGTCACGGTAGCTTTCTAGTTCTGTGTTTTGGTTTTCTATTGCTGTGCAACAAACTGCCACAAACTTAGCATCTTAACACCAGACCCACAGTTCTGCAGGTCAGAAATCCAGGCCAACATGGATAGGTTCTCTACTCAGGATAGCACAGGCTGAAATCAAGGTATCAGCCAGAGAAAACTCTGCAAATGGCCCTGGCCAGTTTGTTCAGTGGTTAGAGCATCGGCCTGGGGACGGAAAGGGTTGCGGGTTCGATTTCCCCATCAAGGGAACCTACCTGGGTTGTAGGTTCGATCCCTGGCCCCAGGCTGGGTCATGTGGGAGGCAACCAATAGATGTGTCTCTCTCACATCAATGTTTCTCTTCCTCCATCCCTTCCCTTCCACTCTATCTAAAAATCAATGGAAAAATATCCTTGGGTGAGGAATGAATGAATGAATGAATGAATGAATGAATGAATGAGCGAGCTCATGTGTTTAGGTAAAGCTCACCCAGATAATCCCCTTATCTTAGGTGAACCAACTAGTAAAGTTAATTATATCTGCAAAATCCCTTTTGCCATATAAAATAACATAATCACAAAAGCAATATGAGGGGTGAAGGTTATGGGGGCTACCTTAGAATTCTGCTGCCACACTCTATCATAGTTATTACTTCAATATATTTTCTCCTTCTTTCACCATTTTCTCATCTATTACATGTGGGTGAAGATAGCAACCTCTCGTATTTCATTTGGCCTTACCATCATTATGGGGTAATGTCGGCGTTTCAAGCATCAGTGAAAGTTAGTTGTTAAATGAGTATAAAGTATCATTACTTGAAAATAAAAGACAGAACTATCTCTAACTTTTATGAAAAATAGATTTCTATCCTACTGAGCTCCTGAATAACAATAACAACAATGAAAAACCCTCTCACTGTAAAGATTTTGGAATTACATTTTTCAAAGTATTTTCTGCAGAACACGAATCCTGCCAGGATCTCCTTGGAAAAGAGGCTCCATTGTCAAATTGATTTTTAAAATGCTGCATCACATAGCCTAAACCTCTGACCACCCCACCCTCTCCACCCCTGTGGTAACTTACAATCCACTAGAATGTACCAAATGTGAAAAACTGCAGTTAATAAATATATTTGGTCACAATCTCTCTTATCTCTTATTTTAAAAATTTATTCATACGTTTTACAACTAGATCATAAGCCCCATGAGCACAGATTTTGTTTGGTTCCCTGCTGTAACCCTAGTCCTAGGTATACAATTGTGGTTTAATAAATGGTTGTTGAGAAAATGAATGAACCAGTATTCCAGTGGACACATTTCAGGAACTGCCAATCTAGAATCATTACGTATAAGCTAGCAGAGACAACTAAGGCTGGTCTGTTTCAAAGGTGAGAGGGAATAGTGGCTTGAACTCTATCAATGTTGTTGTCACTGAGATTGACTTCCAAACCAGCAAATCCAGCAGTGCAATGCTGTTCATGAGACCAAGGGCACAAGTGTGCTAGTGCAGCTCTCCAAGGGCACCCAAAGTGAGGTGGTCTGTGCAGTCCTCACAGACTAAGGTTAGAGCAAGCCTTCTCAAACTTAAATGTGCATACAGATTCTGACTAAGTAGGTCTGGGCTGGGGACTGAGATTCTGCGTGTCTAACAAGACTCAGGTAACAGGATGCTGTTGATCCATAGATTGCACTTTAAGAAGCAAGTGGTAGAGGATCCCTAGTATTGGGGGTTGCCAGCACTCATGGGTCCATTCTATAGCTCTTTAAGGAGATTCTCATTGCACCTCAGTGACACATATTGTCTTCTGTTTCTTAGAGGGTTACTGGTCCCACAGTAGACCTGACCAGGACCCACCACAGTCACGGAGACAAAGTCAGTGTTGTGCTTAGCAAACTAACATTTACTCATGTGGTGTCAATCTCCTTCTACAGCCTGGTTTTTAATGGTTGCATACTATTCTATTGTATTAACATACAGTGGTTTACTGAATAAAATCCCTAGTGACACTTAGATTGCTTATAGCTTTTCACTATTACATACAAAAGTGAGATGGAAAACCTTACAGCTTAAATTTGTACTTAATTAATTTTTCCTTAGGATAAAATCCTGGAAGTGGAACTACTTCCTTTCAAGTAACGCCTTTGGGTTTTGTTTTGTTTTTTGTTTGTTTTACTTCTTTTTCTGTCTTCATTTCTGGGTCCAAATGTCATAATTGTTATGAAGGGGTGTGTGTGTGTGTGTGTGTGTGTGTGTGTGTAAAAGATGGAGTAAGACAGAAAGTGAGAGAAAGAAAAAGACGGAAAGAAATCAAAACAAAAAATATTATATCTCATCAGCATTAGTGCGTATTTTATTCCAACTCCTTTGCTCAAGACAAAAAGTTTACTATTTCTTCTCACTGTTCAGCCCTGAACCTCTAGAAGATTCTCTAAAAATAACCATCAACCACAGAGTAGCCAAAATATTGGCATTCAATAAGGAACATTTAGTTTGTCATCTTTTATTCTCCAGAAGCTTAAGATGTGGCCATTTGTACAATCAGATGAGAATAATTCTCTTCATCAACACATTAAACAAGGGCATGGGGGAAGGATGGCGCTACAGAATCTACAAAAATGCAAGTAAGGAAGCATGTACATTTCTGCTGGAAAGAACTCTACACAAAAATTTCAGACAATTTTTTTGACATAAACTAGGGTACTGTTTAATATTTCTTAATATAATCAAGTTTGAATTTAAGTTTTTAACCCACTTTGCCCCAATACCACCAGGATAGGTTTGCTCAACTCCATCGAAGAGTTTATATGCACAAGTATTAAAAGTTCTGTAAATTAGCCACAAAAATGCATGCCACCACATACTGCCACCGCAAGGACGAAAGGCAAGTAGAGCGAAAACACTTAAAAAATTGTTGTTTTTTTTTCAATTACAGTTGACATTCAACATTATATTAATGTCAGGTATATAGTATAGTGGTTAGACGTTTATATAACTTACGAAGTAAGCCCCCCAGTAAGTCTAGTACCCCACTGACACCATACCTAAAACACTTAAGAGTCCGGGGTGGGGGGTGGAGGGGGAACAGCCATTTGTGTAAGTGGCTTTCTGTAATATTTTAAATATTTTATTAAAGTATGAATTACTTACAATTCACCCACTTTGAGTTTGTAATTTAAAAAGCTCCCTTTGTTTTTATTGTTGACACTATTACAGATATCCCCCTTCCCCCCACCCCATTTGCCCATCTCCATCTAGCCCCTGCCCCCCTTTCCCTCTGGCCATCACCACACTCTTGTCTGTGTCTCTGTGACATGGATATATGTTCTTTGGCTAATCCCTTCACCTTCTTCTTTTTTTTTTTTTTATCCTCACCCGAGGACATTTTTGCATTTATCTTCAGATACAGCGGGAGGGAGAAAGGGAGAAAGAGAGAGAGAGAAACATCAATGTGAGAGAGACACATCAAGTGGCTGCAACCCACATGACCCCAACCGGGGCCGGGGACAAACTGCAACCGAGGTACGTGCCCTTAGCAGGAACCGAACCCAGGACCCTTTGGTCCACGGGCCAATGCTCTAACTGCTGAGCCAAACCGGCCAGGGTCCTTCACCTTCTTTCATCCGGTCGCCCCCTTCTCCTCTCCCCTCTGACAGCTGTCAGTCTGCTCCATGTATCCACGCCTCTGTTTCTATTTTGTTCGTAGCTGTTTCAAAGAAAGCTGTTTCATTTTTCATTTCCACTAGCAATGAAAATTTCAGTTGCTCCACATTATTTTCAACACTTTACTATTGTCAATCTTTTCAGCTAGTCTTGGGAGTCTAAGTGGTATCTGATAGTGGCTTTATTTGCATTTCCCTAATAACTAATGATGTTGAACATCTTTTCATGACTTGCTGGCCATTTATACGTGTTCTTTTATAAAATGTCTATTTGAATCATTTCCCCATTTTTTAAATTGTTTGCCTTCTCTTATTGAGTTTTGTTCCTTGCACTTTATATGTGTCCTTTATCAGATATATATTTTGCAAATATTTTCCCAATCTATAGCTTTTCACTCATTTTTTAAATTATCTTATTATCAGCAACAGTTTTTAATTTTTATGGAATCCAATTTATAATTTCTTACTTTTATGGTTTATGGGTTTTTTGTGGTCCTAAGAAATCTTTGCCTAATCCAAATTCTGAAAGATTTTATGTTTGTTTATAAAAATATTATAATTTTAATACTTCTTAATTCATTTTTATTAATTTGTGTATGGTTTGAAGGAAGGGTCAAAGTTCATTTTTTCCATATACATAACCAATTGTTCCAGCACCACATATTGAAAAGATTATTTTTTCATCATTGAATTACCTTGACACCTTTACTGAAAATCAATTAATCACATAAGGGTAATTCTGTTCCAGGACGCTTGATTTTGTGACAAAGATCTACAAGTCTATCCTATGCCAATAACATATTGACTGAATCACTATAACTTCAGAGTAATTCTTGAAATCAGGAAACATAAGTCCTTCAATTTATTTTTAATTGTTTTGGGTTTTCTGGGTCCTTTATACTTCATATAAATTGTAGAATAGGCTTTTCAATTTCTAATTTTAAAAAAGCTTACTAGGATTTTGACTGGTATTACACTGAAACTATAAATCAATTGTGGGAGAATAGTCATCTTAATAATATTGGATATTCCAGTCAATGAACCTGGACAGCCTTCTATTTATTTAGGTATTCTCTAATTTCTCTCAGCAATGTTTTATATTTTTCAGGGTAGACATATTACAAATCATTTATTAAATTTATTTCTGAGTATTTTGTGCTATTATGAATGGAATTCCTAAAATGTTATTTCTGGTTTGTTATTTGCTAGTATATAGAAATACAACTAATTTGGGTTTATTAATCTTATATAATGTAATCTTGTTACATTCAATTATTAGTTCCCATAACTTTTTTATATATTCCTTAGAACATGCTACAAACATGCTAATGTTGTTTTCAAATAAAGTTTTATTTCTTCCTTTCAAGTCTTTATGTGTTCTGTTTCTTTTTCTTGCCTTATTGCTCTGGCTAAAGTCTTCATTACAATGCTGAATAAAAGTCATGACAGCAAATTCCTTTCCCTTATTCCTGGAACACATTCACCATTAAGTGTCATATTAGCTGTAGGTTTTTCATAGACACCTTTTCTCAAATTAAGAAGGTTCCATACTATTCATAGTTT
The DNA here is from genome assembly GCA_030848825.1 of Tadarida brasiliensis. Classification (NCBI taxonomy): domain Eukaryota; kingdom Metazoa; phylum Chordata; class Mammalia; order Chiroptera; family Molossidae; genus Tadarida; species Tadarida brasiliensis. Next base: position 60,166,557 of record CM061270.1, on the reverse strand, counting down.
GCTGAGAGTTTTTGTCATAGATGTGTTGAATTTTTTCAAAGGCATTTTCTGCACCTATTTGGATAATTCAATGGGTTTTACTCTTTATTTTATAACATGGTATATACATTGATTGATGATAATGTTAAACCAACCTTGTATTCCTAGGATAACCCCTATTTGGTCATGGTATACTACCATTTCTATATATTGCTGATTTTGTTTGTTAATAATTTAAGATTTTTAAATTTACATTCATAAGGGATATTAGTCTGTCATTTTCTATTCTTCTGATGTCTTTTCTGAGCCTAGTATCAAGGTAATACTGGCCTCATAAAATGAGTTGGGTAGTGATCTTCCTCCTCAATTTTCTGAAAGAGTTTATACAGGATTGGTATTATTTATTCATTAAATGTTTTACAAAATTTACCAATAACACTATCTGGGCTTCAAAATGTTGTGGTTTTTAATTATTAATTCATTGTATTCAATAGATATGGAACAATTCAGTTTATTTCTTCATGAGTGAGCTTTAGTAATTTGTGTCTTCTAAGAAATCTATCCATTTTATCTAAATTATTGAGTTTGTTGCCATAAAATTTTTCATACTATTACTTCATTATCCTTTCAATGTTTGTAAAATCTATAGTGATGTCCGTTTCATTTCTGATACTGGTAATTTGATTCTCTTGCTCTCTTTCAGTCTCTCTCTCTCTCTCTCTCTCTCTCTCTCTCTCTCTCTTTCTCCCTTGATCTCACTAAAGTTTTATTGCCCTTTACTTACTTTTTATTTTTCAATTACAGTTTATATGCAATATAGTCTATACTAGTTTCAGAGGCACAGCACAGTGGTTAGACAATCACACACTACAAGAGTGGTCCCCCAATATTTCAGGCACCCACCTGGTCCCATATGTAGTCACCACAATAATACTGACCATATTCACTATGCTGTAATTTACATCTCTGTGACTATTCTATAACTACCAATTTGTACATCTTAATCCCTTTACCTTTTTTACCCAGCCCCAACAACCCTTCCCCTCTGTTAACTGTCAATCTTCTCTGTATCTAAGAGTCTGTTTCTATTTTGTTTTATTTTTTTCTTTAGATTCCACATATAAGTGAGATCATATGGTATTTGTTTTTCCCTGTCTTACTTATTTCACTTAGCATAATACTGTCCAGGTCCATCCATGCTGTCGCAAAAGGTAAGATTTCATTCTTTTTTACGGCTGATTAGCATTCCATTGTGTATATGTATCACAGCTTTTTTATCTACCCATCTATTGATGGGCACTTAGATTGCTTCCATAGCTTGTCTAATGTAAATAATGCTGCAGTGAACATGAGGGGTGCATATATTCTTTTGAATTACTATTTTGGTTTCTTCAGATATACTCCCAGAAGTTGAATCACTGGGTCATAAGGCCATTCCATTTTTAATTTTTTGAGGAAACTCCACACTGTTTTCCATAGTGGTGGCACCAATCTGCATTCCCACAAACAGTGCACTAGAGTTCCCTTTTCTCTACATCCTCACCAATACTTGTTGTTTATTGATTTATTGATGATAGCCATTCTTACAGGAGTAGGGTGGTACCTCATTGTGGTTTTGATTTGTATTTTTCTGATCATTAGTGACATTGAGCATCTTTTCATATGTCTGTTGGTCCTCTGTATGTCTTCTTTGGAGAAGTGTCTATTCAGGTTTTCTGACCACTTACTTTTTAATTGGATTGTTTGTTTTTCTCGTGTTGAGTCATCTGCATTTTGTTGTTGTTGTTATCCTCACCCGATGATATGTTTTTATTGATTTTTGGAGAGAAAGAAAGAGAGAAACATCAATGTGAGAGAAAAATCGATCAACTGCCTCCCGTACGTGCCCCCACAGGGGATCAAACCTGCAACGTTGGTATATGCCCTGACCAGGAATCCAACCTGCAGCCTTTTGGTGTATAGGATGATGCTCCAACCAAATGAGCCACCTGGCCAGGGTGAGTTGTCTGAGTTCTTTATACATTTTGGATATTAACCCCATATGAGATGTATCATTGACAAACATATGCTCCCATTCAGGAGGTTGTCTTTTCACGTTGTTGATGGCTTCCCCTGATGTGCAAAAATGTTGTAGTTTGATGTAGTCCCTCTGTTTATTTTTCTTTTGTTTTCCTTGCCCTAGAAGATATGTCAGAAACATATTGCTAAGAGAAATGTCCAAGATTTTACTGCCTATTAATGTCCCTCAATCATTGATTTAGTGGCATTTTATAAATTTTGATACACTGTATTTTCATTTTTCATTCAGTTCAAATATATTCTAATTTCCCATGTGATTTCTTCTTTAATCCACAGATTATTTAGAAGTGTGTTGTTTATATTTTCACATATTTGGAAGTTTTTCAAATTCCTCTGTGTTGATTTATAATTTAATTTCATTGTGGTCTAGTAATTTTAAGTTTCTAAGTAGAGTCATTTCTCTTATGAAAATCAAGAATAGCTTTATTATATATAATAAGGAAAATGAAGAGTGACAGCAAGAATAACCAATTGTTCCAATACCACATAGTGAAAGGCCATCCTTTTACCACTGAATTTCCTTAACACCGTTCTTGAAAATCAATTGACTATATAAGGATGATCTGTTCCAGGACTCTCAATTCTGTGCCAATGATATACAAGTCTGTCCTCATTCGTATACCATGCTGACTTGGTCACTGTAACTTTATAGTCCAGAGAGTTTAAGTTTCTAAGTAGAGAGTCATTCCTCATATGGAAATCAATAAGATCTTTAAGGACAGTGAGGAATAGGAATGGTGCCAGCAAGTTTTACCTCCTACAAACATATATTGCTTCTAAAATTCAGAGGCCTGTGAATAGTCTTAAGTAAACCCTGCCCCTGAGAGCATAAACTGTTACTCAGTCTAGATATCCCCCCCCTTTTTTAAAGCTTTCCCCAAACATCCCAGCAGGATGATATCCTCTGACCCCTTAGATTTGCTTTGAAGTACTTGGTTCCTGTGTTGCTGCGGTGGCTGAAACCAAGATGGAACTACAGGGATCCAAAGCCTGGCTGTGACTCTCACCTGCTGTGGGTTTTCAGTGAGTTACTGCAGCTGATATCACTGCCTTTGTGCCTTTCACTCTTGTACTCAAGATATTTGGAGCAGATGAAGATAAACTATATCTCATGTCTTATTCAAAGCTTTAACTTTAGTTTCTCTAGTACTTTTGAAATATCTCTTCAGTCATTCTGTAGTTAGAATGTACTTAGAGTCCAGAAGACATCATCATACAAAATATTGTTTTTCATTTCAGGGACCTGATCAGTTTTTTGTTCAAATTGAGTAAAAACCTTTTTTTAACAACCCAAAGCCATTTTAAGCTGGCATAAAATAACCTAAAAGAAATTCTCCTCAGAACTTTGAAGAATTCAAATGGGATTGAAATAATGGAAATTTCCATCCTAACCACAGTCCTACCCCCTGCTATAAGTGTAATTTTTTAACAACTATTGCAAATTGCTAAATTGCTTAAAATGTCCTCATTTTTATCATGAAAGGTTTGATTTAAATATAAATATACATATTTAAATGGATATATAAATATAAATACACACATATATATTTAAAAGTATGTAGCATGGAAGGTAAAATCCATTCTCTTCACACTAAATTCCCATTTCCCACAGGAAACCACTGATTAAAATTTGACAGCTACTGGTTATTTTATTTTAGTTTTTTAGTTTTTTAGTAGCCTCTCAAAGGTTATTATTGACGTGTTATGGATGGGATTTTCCAAGTAGATAGAATCCTGGCATTTATTTCTGATTCCATTGCAAACCTCCCTAAAATGACAATAAAGGAATAGAAAGGACACAGGCTCACAAAGACAAGAAAACCGTATCAACGAAGTTGTTCCCCTGCTTGGGAAATCCATTTCACTCTCTAGGGCCTCAGTATAAATGACTGGCCGAGAATCACCAGACACTGAGGAAATGAAGTCAACAGATAATATATAAAATTTAAAATTCACTAAGAGTGATAGATTGTATGTTACTAGAAACAGGTGATAGATAGAAAAATTAAAAGTAAAGAGTTTAAAATCTTTGCCTATGGTGAGTGGAGCTCTAAGGTAAATGGGGTGAACAGGGACCTACAGTTTTTCAATGTCAACTTTGTAGTATTAGTTACTTTTTAAATGTATACATATGTACTAATTTGACAAAAATTAAAATTATGTTTCTAAGAAGCCACTAAGTTGTTTGTTTAACAGAACTTTTTATTTCTGTTTCACGCTTGATGTTTTCACTCTGACTCTGGGAAGACAGCCTCAAGTAAATGACCAGCAGCGTTACATGTCTGTAACATTCTCGGTGCATCTATACATCATTTGGAGAGTTCCCAACTCCATGATGTCATTAAAAAACACATTTAAACCAGGAGATGAATACCCTGCTGCAGTCATACATGAATATTTATGTATTATAACCTCCCATCTGGCTACAGACATGACAGTACTTATTTTATCAGCTGGCAATGCAGATGCTCTATCCGCTCCATCTCAGATCTTCAGTAGAATTTGATTCACATTTGTCAAGTGCTTACAGTGTCCCATGCCCCATGCCAAAACCCATTCCATGCATTATTACACCTATTCCTTATACCAGCTCGGAGGTAGGTACTGTTACTATCCCCGCATTTACAGCTAAGGAGACTGCAGCAGAGAGCTTAAATACCTCACCCAAAACCATCTGACTAGTGAGTGAGAGCCAACTTTGTCAGACTTCAAAATCTACGCTGCTATCCATTATACTATTCTGCTTCGTGTGTGTTTTGTAGCGAAACTGTTCTGCAGCGTATCTGGCCCTGTTTCACTGTTGCTGTACAGCCCTGGTCGAGGCGTTGTCACCCAGGCAATGATTCATTTCCCCCACACGTTGTCCATCTGTCTGTGAGTGCTGTGAGATAAAAGCATCATTGTTTCTCCTTTGCTCCAATGCCATTTCCCACTCAGTGAGACTGTGAAAAGATTCACTCGGAAGAGCCTGCGGGAAAAATGAGATGGTCTCCATAATTCAAACGTTCCTTCTCAGGATGCTTTTAAGGCTATTCAGTAGTGCATCCAAAAACAGACAGCTCTTGGGAGAGCATGACCAGGTGTCATCCTATCTAAAAATGATGGGAGACAGGTGTAGAAATTTGGTTTCCAGGAATATTTGATTTCTTGAGGTTTCAAGGTGACAATGCCAGGGTCATAAGAGTATCGCAGAAAGAGATTCAGGTGGAGAACATGGGTAGCGAACCAGATGCACTCATCACCTTGACGCTCTCATTCACAGCCACGCACAGCCACATGACAAGCCTCACACGCCGATACATGCTCTATTCTGCTCCTGGCCTTTGGAAAGCAACATTTCCTTGATAACATTGCAAATCATGTTTTGTGTTCCTGCTCCAGAATACCTTGCACCACAGAAATTCTTCCATATGTCCAAGATGGTCTCATTTTGCTTGGAGGAGGGAGGCACGGAAGAAGACGACAGTTAAGGAGCTGGTTTGAACCAGAACATGTACAAATATTGTAATGGCATAGTGTTCAAGAACTTTCTGCTCCTGTAAGCTTCACCTTGCTTCTAAAGTGTAGGTGATTTTGCATTACACACCAGGTAATGGCATGAAAAATGTGGCAATACAGCTGAAATATACCTTAATGTCCTGAATTTTGGTAACACTAACACCTTAATCGTTATTGCACGTTATATTTATGTTAGCTAACTGATTCTCATAATGACATGGTGAGGATGCATTACCATGAGGAAGTATAACCTCGCTGTACGAACCTGCATTGTCCTATAGACAGTTATGCACATTTTCTATCCACTTCATTTGATTGTGGGCTTTTCGAGGGGAAGGACTGGAGTCCATTGAGGGACATCCATTGAGCTATGGTGATGTGATGATGGGAGAAGGGACATGGCATGAAATGACTATGGGGCCTGCCTTACCCTCTCAGACCTAGACGTTCCCAAGCACAGCAAGTGCTTGAATGGAGGTCTCCACTCACATGCAGAAGGAACCCAGCCACCTCTCTGCACTCTGTTCCAGCTCCTTTGTGACTGCTTGAACAAGTCAGGACTCCCTACGACACAAGGTCTAGGTTCAAGAACAGAAGCTTTTTTTTTAACTCCTGTTTTTCTTCTAAGAATTTTCCAAAAGTCTGCCTCCTCCTAGGCTGCAATTCTGGGGTGATTACAATACATTGTTACTGCTGTTGGAGGTTGAGGGAGGTTAGCACAGAGCTTGCACGCAAATGAATTATGAGGAGCGTGCAAACAAACATTTTGAATACTGCATCCTCTGCAATGACCCCAACTTGCTATCGTTGTATGAACTTCCACACGCAGTTTTAAGCGTTCCTAAGAGACGCTTTCCTAAAGCAGTTAAAAGCAAAGACAGCATCCAATAGAGATTCTGGTAGGACAGAAGTCTTTATACCTGTCTGACCTGCTGGAAACGCATGAGGCCTGTGCTTCCTAATCCTTCTTAGCTCTACATCCACTGCTCTTGGCCTGGGGCTGCTGCTACTGCCGCTGCCGCTGTCCTTTACGTCTCCAAGGCCTCCAGTCTTGTTCCATGAGGCTGCCATAATTCTAACAGCTGCACCCTTCATGCCTGCACCCCTACACCCCCAAACCTTCACACAGTAACACCACCAATGCTACCACCTTGCTGGGACTGTAGCCCCCTGCCACCATCCCCTGCACAGTCTCAGCCAGTTATTCCACCGGAGTTCCGAGCCGCTGCGCTCTGTCTGCCAGACAATTGTTTTATCTCTCATTCTCAACGTTTGCCTTATGTTGCTCCCACAAAGCTATCATCATGGGTAACCCAACTGCTGCCACCCAGACCTCTTCCCAGCTGGTCAACTGAATGGCACACTAATGCTTAAGTTCCCACGTGTATCACAGTTTACTTAGGGCACGGTTATTAGCAAAGTGTCACAGTTGACTTAGCGTTTGTCCAGTGGTTCTCGGCCCTGGATACATCAGAATCACCTGGAGAGCTCTGAAAATATCCTGATGCTTGGGCCTCACACCGAGAGATGCTGATTTCGTAGGTCTGAAAGGGGGCCTAGGCACTGCTATGCTTTCCAAGTGATTCTAATGTGCATTCAGGGTTGAGAACTACTGCTTTATTATCTTTACGTCTCTGTGTATGTGAGGCACAGGTGGTGCTTACCAGTTTAACAGGCCACATCAAACACATACAGTTAGCAGAATTAACTGACACTGAGTAGTACATCTGTACCATCCTAACATTTCCAGAGCACTGAAGAGATTGATGCCCTTGTGGCACTCATGGTCTGAGCACCCAGGGGACGGAAAGCAGGGTACTTCTTTCAACACTAGTTCCAGGGTCTCTACCATTTTCAGAACTCTGAGGTCTAAGCAGCTACAACTAAAAGAGGCGAGAGGTAATCCACAGGTCCAGCATGATAATAAGTTATCCTCCTTCTGTCGTGCTGATGAAGGGCTCCTTGCAGGCCAGCATGCGTCTTTCTCTTACATCTAAGAGTTGTCTTCCACCCGCTCGCAGTGAATGGCGCATTCATATGTGGTGGTATTAACAGTCAGAAGTGAGCCTCTGTGGGATCGTCTGGCTCTGACAGCCTATTCCGATCACCGTGGTGGCCCCACAATAAGGCTTTGGCTGGAGGCTGGGTGTCCTATGGCATCATGAAGACAGGCCCCCACAGCAGGCTCACTGATTAGGTATGTCTTCACTCCCAGTGAGCTGGGCGTTAGTGCAGCTTCATGGTGAAGGGTGTGAACCCTCAACTGCTAGGCGATAGGCCTGTTTGAATTCCAGCTTCAGTACTTCCCAGTTGTATAAATTGTGTGTGGTTACGATAACCTCATTCCTAGAGTTCTACCGAGGATTCAATGAAGTAATGCATATAAAGCTCCTTCGCACAGTGCACGCTCATTAATATTTGCTAATGGTGCACATAAAGTTTTCACTTGGCATAACTTGAGAAATCATTTTGTTCCGGGGAACAAAAAACAGAGGGGGCCATGTGAAGACACGCTATGATTTTCGCTGTTAATTTTTAAGACAGTTTGGAAGTGGAAATGGGGAGAATCCTGTGGAAGAAAAAATTGGGGGAAAAGAAAAGTTTTTCTGTCCTCACCCAAACCTCCCTCTTGTGAGTACTGAAGAGAGCTTTCTTCTGGATTCAACATAAATCAGCTCTTCTCATTCTCCCTCCTGATGAAAGATTGGGGGCCAGGGAGAAAGGAATGATTCTGAATCAGACAACGCGGAGGGACCTGAGCGGAGAGAGTGGCCTTTGCAGTCTCGTGCCCTGGTTTCATGGCTGGCGAGGCTCTGGGACCTCTGCTGGAGCACCTCACACAGGCTCTGAGACCTCGCAGCGAGCACTGCAGCCAGGGCACAGAGAAAGTCGACTTGCCCTTTGGGCAGTCAAGTCGCTCTTTTGTTCCACGAGGCAGTTTCCCACGGGTACGTGTGCCAGGGCAGCAAAGTCAGGCTGCGATGGTCCAAACCGACTCTCCCCAAACCTCCTAATGTCCTTCGCTCTACTCGTATCTAAACAACACTCACGGAAGAGAAATTCACTCTCACCTTTGGTAAATAAAAAAGAAAAAAAATCAATAAAATAATTTCCAATCTGTTCCTTACAACTCGATGCCCCACTGATCAGAATGAGTCAGGAACTAACGTATTAACTCTGAAAGAAAACAGCTTTTAGAAATGAGATTTGATCTAGCTGGCTGAGCAATCATTATGCTTGAAATTCTCTGCGCCATGCTTGCCAGTCAGTAAAGCACACGGGGACACAGACCACAGGGACAGCTCCTTTCATCTGGCACCCGCTCCAGATCGCATCTATAATTGCTATGAAGATCATCAAATCATCCAGTGACTTTAGAAAAAAGTTTAATTCTCAACTAAATGAAGCAACAACTAGTTTGTAACAAAATAATACAGGTCCCCCTGGGAACCAGCTCTTCACTTGAGCTTCTTAAATTAAAAATACTATCTTTTACCAAAGATTTGTTTCAAAGTTTGGTTCCCATAAGCCCCTGCCTCCACCCAGCCCTGTTCAACAAAGTCTTTGAGGCCCAGCCCCACACCGTCCTGGAGCCAACCCTGACCAAGACAGAGCATATCAAGTCCCGTGGCTTTCGGTGAATAGGGTCGTGTTAACACAGGGCCAGAGTTTGGAATGATGCCTGGGCCCTTTGTGTCCTATTCCAGAATTATTCTATTACCCACCTGACTATAAGAATGCCATTTTCTGGAGACCCCACTGTCGGGTTCAACTCACTGGATTAGAGAGTCTTTTGGACACTAACAGGTAGGTTACCCTCCTCAAGAGTCTGTGCTCTAATACTCAGTTCCAGCAGGGCCAGTCCAGTCCCAGAGCGTCTTACCACCAGCCTGCATAAATGTTTGGGTTTTTTTTCTTGCTGTACCCAAAAAAAGTAATCTAATTAACTATAAACTATAATACATAACTTTGGGCAAATCACCGAATACCACACAAGCTAGGCTAAATTTCAGTGGACACAGGCAGGCTATGCCTGCAAAGCACTAGATGTGTGCTCCTAGGCAAGCGGATTTGCAAGCTGCCAGCATCAAATCTGTATTGTGGGTTTACCTGGTATAGTGGGTACAGCTGATGCCCAGCCAGCCCAGATGGTCTTTTCTAGCATAGCACCCATCCTCCAGTGTTGTGAGGACTGGCTGCTAGTGCTCACAGCTACCCCCGACTTTGAAGAATTACCCTTAGCCCAATTTCGACTAGCCTGGGGAGCTCACAGCCAATGATTGGTTGACAAAGGATACAAAGGGTTGTCTCTTTACCTCAAGGTTGGACCACCTGTGTGGTGTGATTTCCACTCCAGAGCGCCCATGGGATCAAGCTGAAGCCGGGCTCTAGCTGAGACCACATCCTTGCATTTCTGCCCCCTGCCATGTCCTGCTTCCCGTATTTCCCTTCTCTCAAAAACACTCTCTCAACACATCACCTGCACCAGCACCCCCAAATCCCAGCTCAGGCTCTTCTTCTTAGGGAACCCATCTCTGATCCATGTGGAAAATGGACTGGAACAAGTGAAAAGTGATGGCAGGGAAACAAGTTAGGAGGCTTCTGCAACAATTCAGGTAAGAAATATTGGTTCTCCCTGGACAGTTTGGCTCAGTGGTTGGAGCGTTGGCCCGCGGACCAGAGAGTCCCGGGTTCAGTTCCCGCTACGGGCACGTACCTTGGTTGCAGTTTGTCCCCAGACCCGGTTGGGGTCGTGTGGGTGGCAATCACTTGATGTGTCTCTCTCACATCACTTGATGTGTCTCTCTCACATCAATGTTTCTCTTTCTCTCTTCCTCCCTCTCTCCCTCCTGCTCTCTCTGAAGATAAATGCAAGAATGTCCTCGGGTCAGAGAAATAACCAAAGGAGCAAAAACTAAAGTATTTGGTTTACCTGGCAGCCAGACTGAAAAAACTAATTATCTCCCAGTCTTCAACAGGAATCTAAAATAAAATTTCACTGGGGAACCGAAGACAGGTCTCTTGATTTAGTATGCTATTAATTACTCAAAGGAACAATTTGCAGCCTAAGCCATCCACCCTCCACCCCCAGCACAGTTTCCCCTGTAGTCAACAGGTGTTACAAGAATGTAACTTAAACATAACTGGAAAGTAGACCTATTTTGAAGATATCACGATGCATCCAAAAGCAGACTGGTCATGTGTGGGTTTATCTATAATTACCACAAACATGGGAGTTCATGTCTTTTCTTTGACAGAGTACATCAGTGTTTCTCAAACCAAGGTCAAGATACCCTCAGGAATTTGAAGCTCTCTTTAAGAATTATTTTCTATCTTCATTTTTATGAAAACCTAAAAAATTAAGTTTATTCTGTATCTCATGATGGCTGAATACTGCCATGAGAATTCAATGTTCGTGTGATAAATGGGTACTGATCATATCGACACCAAGCTATTACCTAAAACTATACATGCTTAACTTTTCTTTGTCTTTTTTTCTTTAATATAAAGACTATGCTTTTTATATTTTTTAAATTGATTTTTTAAAACTTATCTTTATTGTTGAATGTATTACAGATGTCCCTCTTCCCCGCCTCCCTTGTCCCCCTCCTGCTTTCCCCACACTATTGTCTGTGTCTATTGGTCATGCACATATGCATATAAGTTCTTTGGTTTCTCTCTTCCCACCCCACCTCCCCCCTTCCCTTTGAGGTTCATCAGTCTAACAACCAATTTGTATTTCTTAATCCCTTCATCTTTTTCACCCAACTCCCTTCCCATCTGGCAACCAACAAAAAATTCTCTGTATCTATGAGTCTATTTCTGTTCTGCTTGCTCATTTTGTTTGTAGATTCAATCGGTGATAGATATGTATTTATTGCCATTTTATTGTTCATACTTTTTTATCTTCAAGAAGACCCGTCAACATTTCATATAATACTGGTTTGGTGGTGATGAACTCCTTTAGCTTTTTCTTGTCTGGGAAACTCTTGCTATGTCCATCGATTCTAAATGATAGCTTTGCAGGATAGAGTAATCTTGGTTGTAGGTCCTTGCTTTTCATCACTTTAAATATTTCTTGCCACTCCCTCCTAGCCTGCAAAGTTTCTTTTGAGAAATCAGCTGACAGGCTTATGGGAGCTCCGTTGTAGGTAACTAACTGTTTTTCTCTTGCTGCTTTTAAGATTATCTCTTTGTCATTAACCTTTTGCATTTGGATGATGATGTGTCTTAGTGTGGACCTCTTTGGGTTCATCTTGTTTGGAACTCTCTGTGCTTCCTGGACTTGTATGTCTGTTTCCTTCACCAAGTTAGGGAAGTTTTCTGTCATTATTTTTTCAAATAGGTTTTCAATTTCTTGCCATCTCTCTTCTCTTTTTGGCATTCCCATGATGTGAATGTTGGTATGCTTGAAGTTGTCCCGCAGGCTCCTTATACTATCCTCATTTTTTTGGATTCTTTTTTCTTTTTGCTGTTCTGATTGGGTGTTTTTTGCTTCCTTATATTCCAATTTGATGGTTTGCTTCTTGGCTTCACCTACTCTACTATTGATTCCCTGTAAATGATTCTTTATTTCAGTTAGTGCATCCTTCATTTCTGACTGGTCCTTCATTATGCTCTTGAGGCCCTCACTAAGTTCATTGAGCATCCTTATAATCAATATTTTGAACTCTGCATCTGTTAGATTGCTTACCTCCATTTCATTTCGTTCTTTTCCTGGAGTTTTGTTCTGTTCTTTCATTTGGGACATGTTTCTTTGTCTCCTCATTTTGGCTGCCTCCCTGTGTTTGTTTCTATGTATTAGGTAGAGTTTATATGTCTCCTAGGCTTCCTAGGATGGCCTGTTGTAGTGGGTGTCCTGTAGGGTCCAGTGGCACAGCCTCCCTGATCACTCAGCTGGGCACCCCTAGTGTGGACTGTACACCCTTCTGTTGTAATTGAGTCTTTATTGCTGTTGGCATGTCAGTGGGAGGGTTTACTCAGGCTGGTCAGCTACAAGGACTGGCTGTGCCCACTAACCACTGACCTCTGACTACCTTGGAGGATCAGCTGTGCAGGGGCCCACCACACAGAGCAAGACTTACTTCAGCAGTGCTCTTGCACCACCTGAGTCCATTCCTTGAGTGTGTCACTTGTGGAGGTGGTTGGGTGGTGGTGCTTCGATGTGGTCTAAACCTGTCCACTGGGTGTGCTGGCTCTGGGGCAAGGTCAGCCACTGCCTGTGTTCTACCTGGGGCCACCAGGCATAAGCTACAAAGCAATCTGCCGATGGCTGCTTCTTGTGCTGGGCTTGGAGGTTCCCAGGTGAAGCCAAGCTGTGAACCAAGGCTGGCTGCTTCTAGTGCCAGGCCTGGGGCCACTTAGCAAGAGGTATGGAGCTCACTGTGGCCAGATGCTGCTTGTTTGAGAGAATTTAGGAAAATCTGAAGCAGGAACCAAAAGAGTCCAATCCTATGGTAAAGCCACTGGAAACAGCTTAGGTGGGCCAGAAAGTTGGGTGGGGAAGGGCCTCAGGGAATCACCAGGGCGGGGGAAACAGTCTGAGCCAGGTTGCGAGGCAGCGTCTGCCTGCCCTGTGGGGGAAGGGCTCACCAAAGGAACAGTGGCCTCCACCAGCACATCTGTCCAGGAGAAAGCTGCCTCTCCAGTCCTCACCCTGATGCCAAACAACTCAGTTCTTCCCCGTATGTCTCTGGTGCCTTTCAAGCTGCCTCCCCTCCATGCTGGAGCTCAGAAGAAGCCGTCTGAGTAAGTCCGTGCGCGGGCCCTTTAAGAGGAGCTGCCTGGGGCTCCAGCAGCCTCAGCCTCCCTCAGCCTCATTTCCCAGTGGTTTTCCAGCCAGAAGTGATGGGGACTTCTCTTCTTGGCACTGGAATCCTGAGCTGGGCGCCTGGTGCGGGTCGGGGGCCCCTCACTCCTCCGAGAGGACCTTCCCAGCTGAGGTGTCCTTCTGATCTTTATCCTCCACACGTGGGTGTGGGACCAGCCCATCCGCGCCTCCGCCCCTCCTACCAGTCTCAATGTGGCTTCTTCTTTAATTTCGTAGTAGTAGGACTTCCATTCAGCTTGATTTCAGGCGGTTCTGAAGAATGGTTGTTCTGTAGTTTAGTTGTCATGTTGATGTGGTTGTGGGAGGACGCGATACCGCTTTTACCTACGCCGCCATCTTGACCGGAAGGCCCTACATGCTTAACGTCTAATGATCTCTCAAACATGAAATATGCAGGTATAGTCTCAGAAGCCTATGAATTTTCAAATGAGAGAAATATGGACAATAAATTTATTTCTGAAGGTGAACAATACCTACAAATTTCAATTGCCAACATGATACTAAGTGGTCAAAGGGAGGAGCTAGTGTTCTGGTTGCCCTGCCATCCATCACAAGACAGAGAAGGACAACCTAGGCAGGAAGGGCGAAGGCAAACCTGTGACAAGTCCAATCACATTGGGTATTTGCATCCCAGAGCTGCTGTGGGTCATTGTTGCTGCTATTGCTCTCTATTTCTAATATAAAATTATCCAAATTATTAAAGCAGTGATTATAAGGTTGTTTCAACTTGAAGACAAGTCTATTTTTATATCTAGCTCTTCAGAACCCAGATGCTGGGCTCTTGAGAGATGCTCACAAAACATTTTTTTTAAAATAATAATTATGCATTAAGCCACAGAGATGGTCCCTCAAGAAATTTACAGACTAATAGAAAAATGCCCAGATTATAAATGACTATTTGATTGCTCAAAAAACAAGTGTGCATTAATAGGTACTATAACTAGAAAGGAAAGTAACTAATTGATTACTGTACAAGTCAAGATAGTGATTACTTCTGGAGGGAGAAGAGGGTTAAGACCAGAGTGGGGTACATGGAGACCTTGTGGGCTGCTGGTAAAGTTTCTATTGCTTAACCTAGGTTGTAGCTACAGGAGTGTTTATTTTAAAACCATTCAGCATAGTATGACTGTATGTTTCTGCAACAACAACAAAAATCAGTGAAGTAGTACGCTCTCCAAAGTCCTAGTTTAAATCCCAGGTTTGCATTTATTAACTGAATAACCTTGGCAAATCCCATAAGCTCTCTCAGCCTCAGTTTTCCTATCTGTAAAATGGGAATATTACCAAATTCACAAGGTATTGTGATTCTTAAATAATACATGTAAAAGTGTTTCATTGTTTTATAGAGTGGAAAGCATTATAAAATGTAAATTTGATTGACATTATTTGGGATTATTAATGCAACTGATATATTGTATCTATGAAATTGAGCATTTGGGGCCCACGTGCTACTGAAATGAGTTCACTAGTTTAGCTTATGTCTTGTGAAGTGCATCTTCTGAATTTTCATTCGTCCTGGGCCTGCTTCCTCTGTGATCTCTACTCTCTGACACAGACCCTGACTCCTGCCACACTGTGCCCTTACACTTCCCCCAGTGTGTCATGTACTCTCTGAACCCTGTGCTTTCCCATACACTGTTTCTTCTGTCTGAATTCTTCACTCCCCTGGGCCACCCTTCAAACTTATCACTCATTTACTCCTTCAACAAATATTTGTTGAGCACCTATTATGTGGCCGTCACTGTTCTAGGTACTGGGAATAAGTTCCTGTCCTCACAGTGCTTACATTCTGGTAATGCCTAACTTATACTCTCTTCTCCCTGTGGCTCAACTACCTGCTCTAGGATAATTTCTCAAATGTACCCTCCACACTCTCCACCCACAACCACCAGTCACCAATCCCCACTGACTTAGTGACTATCCCTCTTTGCCTTCATAACATCCTATGCACTCAAATACTACTCTATGCAGATGGTGCACTCTTGAGTATAATTACTATTTCTTTCAACTTCATTTGCAGAGAAGAACACATATAATAATAGCTAATGTGCACAGAGTGTTTAATATGTGGCTGGCATAGTTCTAAGTAATTTTATATATTAATATGTTTAATTCTCACAAAAAACATACAAGGTAGGAATTATTACTGACCCATTTTAAAGATGAAGAAATAGAGGCACAACAAGGTCATTTAACTTGCCCAAAATCACAGGGCTGGTAAGGGGTAGAAGCATAAATCGAATGCAGGTATCTCCACACTTGGTCACTGCACTCCACAACCTCACAGTTAGAAGACACTACAGTTGTTTGAGGGTAGAAGAAAGGCACGGAGAGAGCAGGGAGGTGAGCCACTCACTGGGCAAGTAACAGGATAAGGGGACCTTTTTTATCAGGTGCTTGAAGTTGGGATGAGCCCGAGAGAAGAGAGTTTTCTAACTAGATTTCTGCCTCTATTCCCATTTCTTTTATCCCTTCACTCCCTAAACTTAAGCTACCTAGGGATTATCCAATCAATTAGAATATACTTTAATTAATGGCATTGTTCAAGCTGCTCTGTGTTCTTTCAAGTCCCAAAAGACAACCTCTTGAATAAAGTGGGGGATCGGGGACTCGGGGATTGCAGTCTGCTTCCTGTCAGTCAACTCCGAATCCTCATGGCTTAGAACACCATCTGGGACACAATGTCAAGACAGGCTTTCAAGGCTGGATGCAGCCCCAGAAACCACCTAGTCCAGCAGCAACAAACTCAAATGCCTGGGAGAGAGCAGCCAAAAGAACTGTGAACACAGGCAGGGTATTAGACAGTAGGTATTCAGCGGCTTGTATAGGAATCAAACATAACAAACACTGCCTAGTAATTTTGCTTTTTATAACTTTATGTAAAACTTCTGGTTAAGCATGCCAGATTAAACTCATGCAATCCTTCCACCCTTGTAAAATGACAGTAAAAGGATTTTTTAAAGTGTGAATCCATAAGGACAAAAAGAAGAGAGAGGATGATAGCAGCCAAAGATATCAACAAGACTTTGGAAAATGGAAGCAATAGCCGACTTAATAGTACAGAGAGAGCTGAAAACTAAGCATGAAGAGAGAGAAGTTAGAAGAAGCAAACCAATTTGCACCTCAGGGATGGGGCTGAAAAGGAGAGGATTGAAAGCAGCTAAGAGCCCCGCTCTAAAGTAACCAAGTGACTACACCTCCCTACTTTGGGAGAAAATGGAAGGTGTTGCCATTAGTATAACAGAACTAGAGAGGCTCTCTCTTGAGCACACCAGGCTTATCAGAAAACAAGGGTCAGGCACCTCGGTGAAAACAGTGGTATTCATTGAAATCTGCATACTGAAGAGGTAGACCTAACATAAAGGTTCTGCGTGTCTTTCTTTAAACTTATCCTAATATATATTTGATATTTTTGACATTGTTGCAAATAGTATTTTTTAATTTCTATTTTCTTATTGTTTGTTTCTATTGACCACAGTCCTTGTATCCAGTGACCTTACCAATTTCACCTAACTGTGGAATCCCACATCTGTGGAATCTTCTAAACTTTTTGCGTACACAATTGAGTCATCTGCAAACAGTGAGAGTTTTATTCCTTCCTTTCCATTCATTTTGCCTTTTTTTTTTTTTCCTTGACTTATTTCCCAGCTAGGACTCCTAGTACAATGTTGGAGAGAAGTGGTATTAGGGACATCATTGTCTCCCTCCTGATTTTATCAGGAAAATTTTCAAAATTTCACCATGAAATATGCTCACTGTAGATTTTTATTATTTTTTAGCAAATTCCTGTTATCTGAATAAGAAAGTGTTCTTTTACTCCTAATTACCTGAGAGGGCTTGTTTAAATCATGAATTGGTATAAAACTTTATCAAATGTTGTATGTACTTCATCTATTAACTGATCATATGACTTTTCTCCATTATTGTGTTAATTTGGTCAAAACTACATTGGCTAATTTCTGAATGCTAAACCAACCTTGATTTCCTATATGAATCCAACTTGGTCATGCTTTAATATCTTTTCTATACATTGCTGGACCAGTTTGCTAATATTTTGTTGGGATTTTTATATCATTATTAAAGAGAGATTTACCTGTAATTTCTTGTGATGGTCCTTAACAGGTTTGGGTACATTACTCAATATCTGTGAGCTTCAATTTCCATTTTGTATAATGGAGACAATTTGCCAAAATGTACAGAGTTGTTGTGTGGATTAAATAAGAAAATATATGTGAAATCAGCCCATTTCCTGGGCTGATTTATTGAGTACAGTAGGTACTCAATAAATATTTATTGAAAGAATGGACTCCAACTCTAATCAGTTAAAACTTGAGAATAAAAATGTATACAAACCACATGGTATTATTTGGGGGGGGGGGGAGGTTGTATACAAAACAATCCAAAGAAGAAATCAATGAAAATGAAAAAAGGTTTCATTTCTAAAATCAATGAGTAGGATTTGACACACAACAATCTAATATGTAGAGTCTCAGATGATGTTCAGACCCTTACTTAAGATCTACAGCAAACTCCAGACCAGGAAGAATAGGAAGAGAGAAGATTCTTACCATATCCATTTTTCACTCCCCGGCAATAATTCCCAAGTCCACCATCTCTGTAAAACGCCTGAGCTGACATCCAGGAGGCTGTTCTTTATTAGTGCTATGACCTTTCACAAATCACCTAACTTTTCTGGGCTGCAGTTTCCTCCTCTGTCAAAAGAGCAACAATAATTCCCATACTGCCTATTTCATAGGGTTGTTATAGGAATGAAATGGAAGGGCTTTTAAAAAGTTAAAACCAGCTACATGCAAATATAAGCCATTATTACTACCTTATCATTACTAATAATATGCTAAGTGCTTTCTATTTATATCAGTTAATACTTAAATAAGCCCATGAGGTAGGAACAGACCAAACACAGAATGATTAAGCAAATTGCCCAAGGTCCTAGTTATTAAGTGGTACAGCCAAGATTTGAAGTCAGTGTGAGACCAGCCTGTGCTCTTAACCTCTAAGCTTTATAGACTAAGAAAAATGCTAATCTTCCACTCAAAACAAAAACTTTCATGTTTCATGTTGTGATAGATTCATAATATAATATAATGATTCAACATGATTTAACATAAGACCATCTATTAAAGAGCGGAAAGAAAAATGCTTCTTTTTAAAACTATCCCTTTCACCTTTGAGAATCATTTCTTTTCTCTGTCATTTAAAGAAAAAAAAAAAAAAAAAAGCAGTGTCACAGGAAATGTTTCATCTCATAAAGCTCCAACTAATCAAAAGTTTCCTTGGCCAATTGCCCCAGATGTGCAACTGGAAGACATTAAGATGTTAGGGAACTCACAGTTCTCCTGTTAATCTGGTATTAAATTGTTCTAACATTTCATTGACTCAGAGATTGCTCTCCAACCTACAGTAGCTTCCGCCTCTTGACATTCTTTGTCAGGTCTCTCTTGTCTCGTTGTAGAGCCTGCAAATAGCCACAGGTCTTCTCAGGCACATCCTCTCCAGCACACCTGATACTGGCAACTCAGCCCAAAGTCTCAGCTTGGAGACAGAAGCTGTAATGGAAAGTACCGGTTCTGTGGCAGGAGGGAGTCAGCGGGACTCGCCGAGCCTCCCATTCCTCACTGGTTCAATGGGGCTCAGCATATCAACTCCACCTTTCCCCTGGGATCAGTATGCAGAGACAATGAGACAATGCTGGAAAAAGTACCGCGAAAACCGAAAAACACTATTCACAGTAATAAAATACATTTGTGACCTTTCCAGTTGTGGGAGGTTTGAAAACAACACTGTCTGGGACTCCTTAGTGTTACTCTCCTATGGAGAAATTTTTTAAATTTTTGTTTTTGCCATAGTTTAGGCTCTCTTTCTCTCTTAACTTTTCCTCACTTAAGCTCTTTTTGAACTTTTTGGTTAAAATGTGAAAAAGTTGTCCTCTCTCCCCAGACACTTGCACTGCTAGAACCTGAGAGCCAGACACTTGAACATGTCTTCCCGTACTCATTCCCCTTGGAATCTCCTCCATGATTCCCACCCCTACCTCCTCACGAAGTTCTAGATCTCTCCCTCTACTCTCCCCTAATCATTCAGAAGACATTCATTAGATGCCACCTATGTGCCTGGCCCTGTTCTAGGAACAGAGGATACAAAGTCAAACAGAACAAAAACTTCTCAAGGATCCCATCCCAGACTCTAGTGGGAGAGACAGATTACTAACTCAACAAATAGAATGATACAATCTGATAGGACCGATGATAAATGCAATGATGGAGAGCACTTTGGAGGAAACCTAACCCAGTACAGGGCTGTGGCTAGGGAAGCACTGCAGAGAAGGAGTCATAAGTGTCGGCTCTTAAAGAATGAGTTCGAGTTAGCTAGATGAAGAAGTAAAGAGCATCCCACATCGAGGGGACAGCACGTGCAAAGGCATGAAGGCATGAGTGAGCATGGCCCCTGTAAGAACATCACAAGTAACAGCTGAGCTTCATCTGAGAAAGTACTGGAAAATAAGATATAGAGATTTAGGTAGAAATAGATCAAATCACGGAAGGTAGCACTTGCTAAGAAGCCATGGGAAGCCATTGAAGTAGGGGGTGGTAAAATAGGATTTGGTTTTAGAAGTTCACACTGGTGTTTGTGAGATGGGCAGATTGAAGAGGTCCTGGCTGGAGGCATGAAGACCAGTTAGGAGAGGAAAGAAAGAAATGAAGCCTCAATTAAGTCAGCAACCTTGACAATGAAGAGAAGGGTGAACTCAGAGATATAGAGAGAAAGAAGCTCTAGAACTTCCCGACAAGGTTGGAGGGAGAGGAGACTGAGAGGCGGGGCCTCAGTAGGATGATACCAGATTTCTGGCTTTGCCATCAGGGTGACTAAGGGGCTATCACAAGAGAAGCTTGGAACAAGCGCTGAGCTTGGTTTCTGCACATGTCAAAAGTGATGATTAGGTTGAGTGCAAGATGTCATACACAAAAGACTATAGACCATTTGATTCTATTTCCATACCTTCTTGAGGAGGCAAAAGAAGCAGATCAGTGGTTGTCAGGAGCTAAGGGTCGGGGCAGGGGACCAACTGCAAAGGGCCAACAGTAAACTTTTCAGGGTGAAGGGATACTGAGAACCCAAACTAAAGTGTGAAAAATAAATTTTACAGAATGGAAGACAGTATACTTTTCTAAGACCATCTTCATTGAGGTGGCAGTCACGGAAACTCATGAAACTATACACCTAGAATGAATGGATGTTATTGCACAAAAATACTCCAGTAAAGCTACTTTATAAAACAATATCCTTCGAGACACCTAGGTGGAGACAGCAATAGTCAGGGGTCTGGATTTGGAACCACTGGGTTGGGAGGTTGTATAGAGTCGAAAACAAGAGCCAAAGACAGCACCCCCGGGAAACTGAGAGGGCAGAGGAGCCCAGGAGGACAGCTGAGAAGAAACAACTAGGAAACCAGAAAGTACACCAGGAGAAAATTGTGAACAAAAGTTGAGGGAGAGTTTTTAAAGTGGGGAGGAGTCAACAGAGTAAATGTCCCCAGAGAGCTCCGGAAAGATAAAAGCTAAACTGGAGAGCCACTGGCTTTGTCCATCTGGAAGACCTTGGTGGAGGTAAAATCAGAGATTTCCCTCCCTGTCCTGCTTTTAGAATACCTAGGTAGCACTGAGGCAGCAAACTTTTAACATTTTTTTACAATAAAAACCTGAGGAAGAAGGTGGTATAGGAGACTTGCCATGACCTCCTCAGATGTGCTGACTTATACAAATTTATTAATTTTTGGTCTTGAACTCCAATTTATGAACATTTTGGCCATATGTATACCTTTCGGATCATGCATTGTAGGTAAAAATTAAAAATAAATTGAAATTACACAAGTAACTTTACCTGAAAGCAATGACCTAAATATGGTGGCGAGGGCTCAAAGTGTTGATGCCAGGAATTTAAATACTGTCAGGAACACATACTGGAAATATACAAGACATCTGAGCCCTGCCATGCTCAATGCCCAGAACCAAAGGGGACAGGAAGAGGACAATTTACCGGATGGGAGATGATAATACATTATTTTCGGGCCAAGAGTGACACCCAGTGGTCATGGAGACCACTCCAGGCTCTCAATAACTTCCCTTTTTGTTCAGGGCACAGAAGACAGGCCTTCCAGGCAATACCCAGCCAGGGCCAGCTCTGGCTTCCCAGGTCAGAAGGGCAAGTTAGGCTGAGGGGTGGTTAGAGTTAAGTGACAGTGGGTGAACTAGCTAAATCCTGAGAAACACAGAGGAGCATCTTCCTGTCCCATGATGAGACCTGTAGAGAGAGCTTGACAGTCTCTAAAGCACTTTGCATTTATTGTCTCATTTGATCCTCACTCAACTTTAAGAGGCAGACAGAACAAGTTGTCACAACCCCAGTCTATGAAAAGAAGACTGAGCCACAGAGAAGTTAACATTTATCTACAAACGAAGGTCTTCTGGTCCTAAGGCAAGTCCTCATTCCCTAACACCACAGCATCAGGACCGAGCCAGGAGGTGCCTTAGGAGAGGGGCTGGGTATCTAGAATCCAATAGTTGAAGCCCTCAATGCTAAGATGCAGCCTCCAGCAACCCTGAAGTCATTCACACTTGGTGCCAGACACTATGTATAAGAACAAAAGACAGCCCTGGCCGGTTTAGCTCAGCGGTTAGAGGTTCGGTTCCCGCTGCTAAGGGCACGTACCTCGGTTGCAGTTTGTCCCTGGCCCCGGTTGGGGTCGTGTGGGTGGCAGCCACTCGATGTGTCTCTCTCACATCGATGTTTCTCTCTCTCTCTTCCCCCCTTTCTCCCTCCTGCTCTATCTGAAGATAAATGCAAAAATGTCCTCAGGTGAGGATAAAAAATAAAAATAAAAAGAACAAAAGACAGTCCCTGCCCTGAAGAAGCTTTTGATCCCACAGGGAAGCAGACCAGCCCAGAGGTGGGGTGGGCTGGGCTGTGGCAGGCAGGCCCAGGGGCCGCAGGAACACAGCTTTCCTAGGGGAACTGAGGACAAGAGGGCAGCACGTCGGCCCCAGACATGGGCACAAGGCCTCAGCCACGGTGAGGGTTCTTTCCTGTGCAACAGACCACCTCTACTCTCCTTTCCAAAAGGATGGAAATTGGAGAAGAAAATTTACTTCCAGTGAAACTAGGAAGGAGTAAAACCCCGAAGCCCAAGTGGATGGGGAGTAACTGCCCACTGGGCCAAGTCAAGGGCAGAGGCAGAGAAGGCCTTAGGCAGTGCACAGTGCTGGAAAAGTCTGTGCACATCACAAAAGCAAAGCAGCAAACATTAGCTTGAGTAAGAAATGGGTGACATCTCGGAACTCACTAGGCACCCTCAAGGAACAAGGGAAGCAGGAAGAAACTTTTACACAGAACCAGCTGTCTGGGCAAGGCCAGGTGTTAAACAGCTCTGCCACACCTGATCAAGATAGCCAAAAAGAAATAAACGCTAAAATTCTATGCAAAAACCTGTGACCATGCAGGATTTTATGATGAGTCAGCAAACGTGCTGCTTACTTCAAAAACAGGAATATAGAACACGGAAAACATGAATCAGAGATACAGACTCTCTGCAGAACGCGGAACACAGTCTGTGAAAAAGTATTTTGAGGTCTTGTGCTTCTGCTAAAAAGATGACCAGATACTGCGGGGTAGCAAATGGGGGACAGGGGCGTGGAGCTCATGCTGTAAATATCCGTAAGTGTGACCGTGACATAACAAATATCTTTCACTGTATGGCTAAGCTCATAGGAAAGCAAGGGAAATCCACAAGGTCTAAGATGAAGGGGCAGCTGCCAAGATCGATGAGAGAGCCTCGGGCTGCCCGGGTTTCTCGGCCAGAACCTAGCGACCGTGTTTTCACAGTCCCACGAAGACCCACGAGCAGGCACTGAGAAACCCACGCTGGGGGCTGAAAGTGAGACCTCAGCTGAATGCAGGACCTCTGAGGGGCTCCACCCTTGGAGAGGGGTGAGCTGGAGGAAAATGTCAACATGGGAGCTGACAGGGAAATGTGTCTGTCTCAGGCCACAGCTTGAGGTTGAAAAAAAAGACTCAGGAATGTATAAGCACAAGCCTTCCCTCCGATAGGAGGGGCCTGAAAATACAGCAACTGTGTGGGGAAAACCCCACAGGGAAAATTAATTTCAAGTGCTACTCAGTCAGAATCACGCTGGGTACCTGGCAGATGTGAACACGAAATTGCTCAAACCCCCCAGGATTCCCAAAGTCAGCAAAATATGATCAAATCAAAATTTACCAAAAGCACAAAAAACATACCACCAGGAAAAGATGAACAACAACAAAAAAGCAAAGATTTAGATTCCAAATGACTCAGATATTAAAATTTTCAGATGGAGAATATAAAATAAGTAAAAATAGAAGAAGACATATTTCAACAAAACACTTGTCCAAGGATGTTCATGGCTGCTGTATTTATAATGGCCATCTTAGAGGAAGATAAGGATTAAAGTCCAGCAATCGCAACTAAGCACATCTTATTAAAAACAGAAATTTCCAAATGAACCAAATATTTTACATCAAAATTACATAGGTTTGAGAATTTACTGCCAAAACATAGTATTAAAAAAAGTTTGAGCCCTGACCGGTTTGGCTCAGTGGTTAGAGCGTCGGCCTGCTGACTGAAGGTTCAAGGGTTTGATTCCTGGTCAAGGGCATGTACCTGGGTTGTAGGTTTGATCCCCAGCCCCTGATGGGGTCATGCAGGAGGCAGCCAATCAATGTGTCTCTCTCACATCAATGTTCCTCTCTCTCCCCCCTCTCCCTCCCTCCCTCTCTCCCACTCCATCTAAAATTCAATGGAAAAATATCCTCAGGTGAGGACTAACAACAGCAGAAGTCTGAGCAGGAGCCAAGAATTTTGTACCCATGTATATCAAACAATGGCATCCTAAAAAGGAATGGATACTTCTGGTGAGAACTTGCCTAGAAAATGTTCTAATCATTTAGAACATTAGCAAACTCTAATCTTACCATCTACAACTATTAACTGAGGGGAAGGCTTTGCCTTTGTGCCATGTCTCCACTTTTGTGGTTTGTATATAGTTCTGAATTTGCCGAATTGCCCTTAATTTTTTCATGCGTGGCTTCTCCCTTGAGTCATTTCTATTTTGGGTTGTTATAGAAAACTTGCTTTTATTTAATATTGATGTCAGTAGTTCAATGGCTGCAAAATCATGATTTTGATACTATAAATACTCTAGTACCTGATTTGCTTTGCTCTCTGCTTGTTCCAGTTATTAAGCTAAAACTTCTATACTTTGCTCTGTGATGCTATGGCTGGGACTCCATAAAACCACATTCCTGCCTTACCAGGTTCCCTGCTCAGCTGTGCAAATAGGAGGTGCCAGAGGCAGAGTGCAAGGCTGGAGCGGGAAGAAGAGGCTTTGCTCTGTTGGCTTCCTGTCTGCTTCCTGTTCCCGTGAGCCTCTTCCCACCCAAGCAGGAGTGCTTTCCCAAGGCAGCGGCTGCATTCAGTCTGCAGTTTTACAGCAGAACAAGCCCCACTTCTTACCCTCAGAGATACCAGGCCCAGCCAGCTGGGTCCCTCCTCAGGGAGCTGGACCCCAGGCCCATACGGCCCTTCCTCTGTGCTCACCAGCACCCGCACTAGATGAGCAGCGCCCCCTCCCCAAAGGTCTACGTTTCGGCTTCAGGAGGCCCGTCCCCAAGCTTACAAATGTTAGCAGTCTAGTCTTACCTTTGCTCCCCCAGCTTTAGGAAGGGTATCTGTACTTCCTGCCTCTCTAACACTTCAGAGTCCTTTGTTTGGGTTTGTTTTCAGAAACGTGGTCAACAAATGAATACCTGGTTAACGTTTTTCATATAAATTATCTCTGTTAAAATAACTGGTATATCTCTCCAATTGTCTTCTTTGATTGTTCTCTTCATTGTTCTGTAGTTTACAACATTCAACTCTTGCACATACTTTGATAAATTTAGATGTAATTATTTCATTTATGCTATTTTAAATGGTACTTTTTAAATGAGTTAAAGGATTGAAGGACTCATTTTGTCAAGATGTCAATTGTCCCCAGATTCACCTATAGATTCAAAACAATCCAAACAAAATCCTACTAGTTTTTTTCTTTCCCAGATATTTTTTTGATATATTTTTATTGATTTTTTTTTTTAGAGAGAGAGAGATAGAAACATTGATGTGAGAGAGAAACATCAATTGGCTGCCTCCTGCACGCCCCCTACTGGGGATCGAGCCTGAAACCCGGGCATATGCCCTGACCAGGAATCAAACCGGGACCTCTCAGTCCATGGGACGACGCTCAATCCACTGAGCCACACTGGCCAGGCTCTTTCCCAGATATTGATAAGCTGATCCTAAAATTTATATGAAAAGGCAAAGAGAATCAAATTAACCAAAACAATTTTGAAAAGGAAGAACAAAGATGGAGGACCCACACTACCTGATTTCAAAATTTGATATAAAGCTATAGTAATCAAAATAGTTTTATACGTATTAGTGAAAGTACAGACATACAGATGAGTGGGACAGAATAGAGACAAATAGACCCTCACATATATGATCAACTGATTTTCACCAAAGCTGTCAAGGCATTCCAATGGAGAAGAGATGGCCTTTCAACAAACGGTGCTGAAGAAATTAGTCCTCCATATACAAA
Organism: Tadarida brasiliensis; assembly: GCA_030848825.1. NCBI lineage: Eukaryota > Metazoa > Chordata > Mammalia > Chiroptera > Molossidae > Tadarida > Tadarida brasiliensis. The sequence continues at coordinate 60,140,481 of CM061270.1, read as the reverse complement.
ATCAAACATAAAACATAAATCCATGTTTCATACCATATATACTTTTAGATAAATAAATACTAAGAGTTTTTATCATCAGCTATCTTCACTAGAGAAACCTCTAATAATACTTCAAGAAAACATCTGTGTTGCAAAAATGAAAAGTGAGAAAAGAAATTGATATACATATAGGTAAATCTATACAACTATTAGTTGTATAAAATAATAGTAATAATATCTAACTTGAGGAGTTTTAAAATAATAAAAAAGACTACATAAAACATCTAATAGAGGAAAAGGGTGATTGGAATTAAGGTGGAATAATATCTTTATATTTTTTCAGAGAATTTCTAAAAATGCTTAATAATTTTAGATTTTAAGTTAAACATGCATATTAAAATGTGAAGAGCAACTATTAAAAATTAAATCATTAAAAGTAAAAACAAAGAAAGCATACAAATTCCAAAACAGTATAGACAAAATGGAATTAAACAAAAAGTAAATGAATCCTAAGATCACTAAGGAAGGAGGAGGGAGGAGCCTTGAAAATATGGGCAAATAGAAAGCCCCAAAATGATACATAAGTGTAATATATAATAGTGATTATAAAAAAGAAAAATTGGTTATACCCAGCAGTTAAAATAAAAAGATTGTCATCTTAAATGACAGAAGAAATCCAACTATATGCTTTTTATAAGAGATACACCTAAAATATGACATAGACTGCTGGAAAGTAGAAGATTGAGAGAAGATATACATACCATGGCTACATTAATGGATAGAATTGATAGCTCTACTGTAATACCATACAAAATACAATTTAACAGAGAGCATTACTACAGATAAAGGAGGTCATTGTCTAGTGATAAAAGTTTCAATCCTCAGGAAGATATAACAATTCTACACTTGTGTACAACTAACAACCTATCTTCAAAGTATGTCAAGCAAAAATGGACTGAATTCATAAATTCAACATCATAGTGAAATCTTTTAATCCACTTTTCTCAGGTATTGAAAAAAATCAAACACTCAAATAATAGTAGTTACAGAAGATTGGAAAAATACATTAACAAGCTTGATCTAACAGTTATAGAACCCTTCCCCCAACAATTAGAGAATATGCATTCTTCTTAATCCTACGTTGAGCTATTACAAAAATTGACCACATCTTAGGAAGGCCATAAAGCAAGTGTCTACAAAGTTCACAGAATATATATGAAATAGTTCATAATTTCTGATCACAATATAATTAACTCAAAAACACCCAAATCAAGCAAACAAAACGCTTTTAAAATGCACATTACCAAACAGAGTAGCTGATATCCCCTGTGGAACTTAAGCTCAGAGGCAAAAATAACTAGACACCTGAGAGTCATAACAGCCTCAAAAGAAAATCGACAAACTGAAGAGACATATACCCAGCTGAAATAAAAGTATTAGAACAGATGAACCAAGGATATTTTTTTAAAAAGCATTAAAAATATTACTAATAAGTAAATATGTTACTAATGCAAAACAGATTTTGGAAATAATTTTAAAAAAACAAAATAGAAGTATTAGATTTGATTATTATAATAGTTGAAATAAAAATCATAATAGATGGAATATATGAAAGGATGAACTCAACTGAAAAAAAATGAGCTTGAAAATTATATTGATAAATTATCCCAAAATCTAGAAGAAAAAAATCAAAGAGATAAAATATTTTTTAAAACCTTCTACAAAGTAAATAGTAGTAGAAGGCCAGCGTCTGGAAAATAGGGGCCCCAGAAGAAGAGAGAAAAGATGAAATATTTGAAGAAATAAGAAAGATAAATTTCCTATAACAAAAGAAAATGAACAAGTTTGAAAGGGTTTAAGAATCACCAAACACTAGAGTGAAATATAAGAATATCAAAATATGGAGAAATAAATTAACATTGGTCATTACAGATTTTAATATACCCCTCTCAAAAGCTGATAAATCAAGCATTCAGAAGAAAAGATATTGAAGATGAAAACATACAATTAATAAACTTGAGCTATCAGTAGAATGACACTATGCCCTAATTTTCCCCCAAACACTACTGATTAATGCCTACTGTCCTGGCTAATTATTAATAGTGCCCCCTTTCACTCTCAAGCATGTCTTAGTTTGGACAATAAATTACATGGTCATGCTGGCTATTTGATGTATTTAGAACTTTATACTCAGCAATAGATAATATAATTTTTAGCATACATGTAACATTTACAAAAATAGACCTTGCATCAGACCACAAAGGAAACCTCAATAAATTTAATTTATTTACTCATTTTTTTTATTAAACAAATATCTGTTGAGCACCTACCATGCGACCTGGCATTTGTCTAGCCCTGGTAATACAGCTAAGTGCCATGTGGCACAAATTCTGGTACAACCATTCACACTGTGGTCTAACAGGAATATAGTCAGGAATGCCACATAGCACCACACCAAGGCTTGGTGGTCTATCAGAAGAGCTACATGGAAGTTTTGTAATGCACAACCTACATGGCATAAGTGACAGTCTTGGGCACAATAGTTAACAACATAAACAAAAACCCTGCCTTCCTGGAGCTTATATTGTAATAGAGACACAAAATGAACAAAATAAATAAGGAATGTGTTTAGCATTTTAGAAGGTGGTAAATGATATGAACAAGAATAAAGTAGACAATGGAGCTAGAAATACCAGAAATCAGGGCTGAAAAAGGAGTGGCAATTCTAAATACAGTGGTCAGGATAGGCCTATTGAGAAGGTGACATTTGAGCAAAGATTTAAATGAGGAAAGAAAATGAGCCACATAAACTATCTGGGGAAAAACACACCAGCAGAGGGAACAGCCATTGCAAAGGCTCAGAAGTAGGAGTTAATGTGGCACATTTAAGTAAAAGAAGCCAGTGTGGCTGAGTTCAAAGAAAAGGGAAAGCAGTAGGTGATGAAGTCAGGAAGGCAAAATTTGGCAGATGGTGTTGACCCTCATCCGCCACTGGATGGACATTAGCTTTTGCACTGAAGAAGACTGGGGGCCTCTAGAAATTTTTGAATAGAGGAATGACATCATGTTTCAATTTAAAGGATCACTTAGGCTGCTGTGTTGAGAATAAATTGTAAAGACACAAGGTTACCCAAAGAGAAACCTGTTAAGAGGCTATTACAATAACCTAGATGAGAGATGAAGGAGGTTTAGATCAGAGTGGTTGCAGTGCAGATGATAAAAATAGTCAAATTCTGAATCTAATTTGAAGATAGAGCCAATATAATGCCCTGACATTGAATATGCAATGTATGAGACAGAAAGAAATCAAAGGTGACCCCCTCAAAGATTTTTATCTGGGAACGAAAAGAATAAAGTTGTCATTGATTAAGATGCAGAAGACTGAAAGTAAAGCTGGTTTTAGAGCAGAAGAATTATTTGAGGCATGTTAAATTTAAAATGTCTATTAGAGCCCAGCCAGTGTGGCTCAGTGGTTGAGCATCAACCCTTGCACCAAGAGGTTGCCTGTTTGATTCCCAGTCAGGGCACATGCCCAGGTTGTGGGCCTGATCCCCAGTGGGGGGTATGCAGGAGGCGGCCAATTGATGTTCTCTCTCATCGATGTTTCTATCTCTCTCTCCCTCTCCCTTCCTCTTTCTCTAAAATCAATAAAGAAAAAAATTATTTTAATAAATAAATGTCTATTAGACACCCAAGTGGAGATATTTTGTCCTCAAGTGGATATACAAATATGTAGTTCAGGGGAGAGGGCTAGGCCGGACATAAAAGTTTATAAGTCACCAGCACATAGAAAGTACTTTAATACTACATAGAACTAGAAAATCATGATAAAAACGGGAGTATGGAAAGACAAGAGGTCCAAGGACTGAACCCTTGGATGTTCCAATATTAAGAGGTTGATGAGAGAGGACATTGATGAACAGGCCATGAGACTGGAGGCAAATCAGAGTTCTGGAGACCAAGTGGGGGGGGGAGCACTTCAAGGGGGATGCTGATAACAGATCAAGTAAGATAAGGATGAAAATTGACCACAGGATTCAGAAAACAGCACTTCCTTACACTGCCTTTTCGTCACTGGTTTGGGTGAGAATTGGGAAGAGAGAAATGGAGAAAGTGAGTGTGTTTTTGTTTTCTTCTCTTTTCTTTTTGTTGAAAAGTTTTTTTCAACCAGTGTTGCTGTTAGGGGAATTGTGGGACAGTATTTTAAGGGAGAATCTGGGGTCAAAAGCAGGTTAAAAAAAAAAAGCAAGAGGCAAAAGCCCAGCGTGCTTGTCTGTGAATGAGAATGATCCAGTGAAGAGAGAAATGATGAAGGATTGGATTGGAAAAGAAGAAGAATTGTGGGAGCAACGCCCCGACCAGCTGTGAGGGGACAGGATAGAAAGCCAGAGGTGGCCAAATGCAGGGGCCTGGAATTAAACCGAGACTAACGCGAAGGGTGACGGAGCACAGGGGTCACACAGAGGAGGGCAGAGGAGGCGGTGGGTGTTGCTGGGAGTTCTCTTCTGGTCGTTTCAACTGCCTCATAGAAACAGGGAGCAAGATCTTCACCTGTGTAAGAAAGTATCGCAGGTTATGGCAGAGAACTAGGAAAGGTCGCCGGGCTGGGCAGTGACATGCGCCCCAGGCCCGGCCGACGCAGGTGGCAGCCCTGGCGCTGCCTTAAGGTGACATCACTCAGCGCGGAGGGGAACAGAAAAGGGCCAGGCTGCTTGTGCGCGCAGACCACGCACTGGAGGCGTAGGCCATCCCGACCACAGAGCTGAGCCCGGGCTGCACGCCGCGGCCGACCTGCGCTGGGGCGGACGTCCACCCACCGCCCACGCGCGCATCTTCGCCAAGTGCGCACAGGGCCAGGCGCCCGCGCCCTGGAGCCGTTCTCGGACCTTCGTCTCAGGACCCCTGAGCCCCTCCCGAGGCGTGCTCTACCGAAGGGACCAGGGCTCCTTCTGCTACACGAGGGACTCACCGAGGGACTCACCTCTGCTCGGCCCCGGCGACTCCAGCGTCGTCGAAGGGTCACCCACGGCCCCGGCCACGCCGCGCACCCACGGCTCCTGCGTGAGAGGCGCCAGCCGCGCATCCTGGCCACGGGGGCAGGGAGTGGTCTCTCTGCGGCCTTTGCAAACACGAGTTCTCTCCTCAGGTGCTGCACGTGCTTTAGGGCATTAGCACACCTGGGCCAGCCACCAGCTACCAGTTACCGCCCGTCACTGCATGTAAAGGGAGACCCGTGTGCGCAGTGAACGTCAGCACAGAAAGCATCACTGGGAGAACGAATCTGAAATATCCCTGGCAGCAGTCAAATGGGGAACAGGGAGAGTACCCAGGAGAAAACCTCCAAGTTTAAATTGCAAAAGGAGTTTGGATCTGCAATAGGGCGGGGAAATGAGAAACCATGAGAAGTTTCTTTATTTGGACTCAGCGCGGCCTAAACGAGCAGGTCTTCGTGTTGAGTGCGCCTGAGCGCCTGTGACGCCGCGGTCCCCAGCACTTCCTCCGCAGGCTGTAAAATGGGCACAACAGCCCTCATGGTTTCCCAAATGCAGGCCCAGACATGTTAGCGTGATTTTCACAGTGTCTTCGTTCATACCGTTAACTTTTGAAACAATCTTTAGTGTCTTTTATCAAAATCATGTGACGTTTTCTTTCCAATGTGCTAGATTTAAATTGTGGAAAAATTCAGAGGATCTCGGAGCTAAGACTTGAACGTATATTTTCATGCTCCAAGCAGTGGATGAAATTTGGTGGAGGTCTTTCAGCTGTTTGTCCACGTTCAAAGGGAAGATACTGAGTCAACACGAAGCAGGCTTCCTATTGGTTAGACAGATTTTTTAAAAATTTGATTATTCTCTATTTTTGAAAAAAAAATTAAGAGCTTAGTTGAGGTATAATTGACATGTTATCAATCAACTGCACATATTTACACTGTGCAATCTTATAAATTTTAAGATATGTGCACACCCATGAAACTATCCCTACTATCAAGACAATGAACATATCGAGCACTCCCCAAAATTTCCTGTGCCCCTTTGTCACACCTCCCTTCTGCCCTTTTTGGTTCCCCCTTACCCCTCAGGCAACCACTGACACTATAGATTAGTTTGTATTTTCTAGAATTTTGAATAGAACCATACAGTATTTACCCTTTATTGTTTGACTTCTGCCAGGGGCATGCCCACCATCAAGCCTGTGTTTCCTTTCTGCCTACCTTCTCTGTTGGAATGGGCAGAGCATACATCACTTCGAAATTCTGTATGCTGTCTTCCTTTTATACCCATGTCTACCGTGATAAACACCAGTGTTGTTGACCAGTATGCTAGTTCTCCTCCTGCCTGGCACACAATAGGATTATACCTCTCCATCCCCTCATGACTTATTCTAGTCAGTAAGATGTGAGTGAAAATGATGTATGTCACCTCTAGGTGGCAGCATTTAACAGTCAGGGCACAATTCTCCCTTTTCCTACTTCCCTTGCTGCTGGCAATCAGGACTGCTCTGAAAGGTCAAACCTCCATCCACCTTGGCCCTGAGTGGGGTCACATGGAACTGAAGCCCCACCAACTTTAATGCACAAGGAGCGAAAGCAAAGCATAAACCTTTGTTTGAAATCACAGGTTTATTGATTTATTTATTTTTTATTTTTACTACAGCACAACTCACCCTATCCAGACGGGTGCTTAAGATGGCTGAGAGCGCTCATGTCTTGTTAGCAGTCTAGGGTTTGGTGCTTCCTAGTTAAATTCAGCATGGACTATTAGGTGGTAGTGTTTTCATGTGATGGCCCATTCGGTGCAGTACAATGGCACCCCTGGGAAAGCGGTGCTCCCTGGCAATACTGAGACTTCTCAGAACTCGAGAGGGTGGTAAGCTTCCTCTCTGAGAGTTAAAGTATAAACCAACATGTAATAAATAGGAGCAGAGATAAGCAGTACCCTTAAAAGACAGAATGGCTCCTGAAATGGAAAAGCTAGAGTTATTACTCGTTTTATTCCATTAACATGTCTAAGGAACAAATGTCACTTGAAAAGGCAGTATTCGGAAAGGGAGCATAGAAAGGAGAGGCAGGGGCAGCCTCATTCAGCAAGCTGTATTAAGCGCGTAGGAGCGTGGCCCACCACCGGAGACTAAGGGCAGAGCAGTGAGGTTGACATCCGAGCCCCTGCCTCCAGGGCAGGTGCCGCCAGAAGGGAAGACCGCGCTTCCAGTGCACTTGTAAGCAAGACACTGAAGTAGGTTGTTGGCCATAATACACAAGCACTTCGTGACCTGGAAGCTAGAAAGAGATTGGTGATGAACAGGATGGGTGGGATGGGTCTAAGGGGTGAGGTATAAAGTGTTAGTTATACAAGATAAATAAATTCTAGAGCTCTGCTCTACAGCATTGTGCTTAGAGTTAACAGTGCTGTATTTTGCACTTACAAATCTGTTAAGAGGTAGATCTCATGTTGTGTTCATACCACAATAAAATTTAAAAATAGAAATATATATATATAGAAGAAAAGTATTTTAAGCAGAAAGACTAGTGTGTGCAAACTGTCTGACACTAAACGCAAGAGGTCCAAATGGCAAGAAGGAAATTCGCGTGATCACCCCCTATACCACGCAGGGAGAGTCGCCAGAGGAGATACAGGGATACAAGAAAGGTCCAGATCTTGTGAGGCATGGAAAGCCAGGACACAAAGTTGAGACTTTGGAGTAACAACCAGATTTACCTTTTAAGACAGTTACTCTGACCATGGAAGGAGAACTGACCAGAAGTGGCCAGGTAGGAGACATAGGAACCACGAGGAGAGAGATAACTAGCCTGAATTCCGGTGGTAACAGTCGGAAGGAATGAAGTGATAAATGGGCGGTGCAGATGGCAGGGCTTGGTGACTGACTGGTTAGAGGGCTGTGAGAGAAGGAAGACCTAAGCATCATTCCCAGGTATGCCCGTGCTGAGATGGAGAACCCAGGAGGAGGCATACCCCCAGGTTGGGGCTATAGACCATGAGTTCTGATTCAGGTGTGAAGACTTTGAGGTTCTCGCAAGATATCCACATGGCTCTATGGGTCTGGAGCTCAAGAGGGGTCTGGGCTCATTTAAGAATTGCCCAGTGAGAATACAGCAAATATAGGCAGAAACAAAATCCAGTGTGCAGGTGTTACAACTGCGGTTGTCTTAGTCAGCTCTGGCTGCCGTAACAAACACCACAGGCTGGGTGGTTTACACAGCAGACATTTCTTTCTCACAGCTCTGAGGACTGGAAGTCCAAGATCAGGTGCAAGCCTGGTCAGGTTCTGGTGAGAGCTCTTTGCCTGGCATGCCGACGGCCACCTCCTTTCTGTGTCTTCACACGCCAGGGGAAGAGACCTACCAAACTGAGAGCCGGATTCTGGACCGCAGTGAACTCGCTACAATACATGCAACTGTGTGAGGTCTCCTAGTGGTCCGCCAGCCTCTCCTGAGGCTGTGCCCACAGCTTCTTCTGTCTCACCTGGCTCACTCAGAAAGAGGAAACACAGTTCCACGTAGGTAAGCAAAGTAACGGAGTACAGAAGGAAGGGGCTTTGAGAGGTTACTGCAGTCCCCATGAAGGGGAGCCCCTGGAGTTGTGCAGGGCCCCACCTGTGCGGCTGTGCACAGACACCCTGCTCGCAGCCATCAAACGTCAATGCCAGTGCCTCTCTGAACACCGCGGGCCCCAGGCAGGTCCCTGACTTCTCTGCTAACACCTGCCTCGGAGAGGGTCGGCTGAGGAAGGTGGCCACCTCCGAGGGCTGAGGTGCGTGGAAAATGGTATGTGGCCTTTAGCCCAGGATCTTGCTTTTGGTCAGCAATCAGAACCCGTGGCTGCTTTTATTTTCAGCGGTGAAGAAGAATGAGGATCAATAAAAGGCACAGGTGAGGCACTGCATTTTGAATGTGTGGTCACCACGGCTGCCAACCCCGTATGTGGATGAAGAGTTATTCGCACCACTCCCTAAATTCTGCAGGGGCTGTGCAAGGTGAGGGAGAGAGTGATAGAGGACATTTCTCATAAGATGCATGGAGTGGATGTTTCTGAGCGAAGGGGATCCATTTTCTGATCTGATCACCACTCCCGTCAGAAGCTACTCTTCACGCACAATGCAGCTGAAAATGTCCCATCGTCGGCAGGAGGAAATTTCCAGGGAAAACGTATGTTCATTGTCTTGATTGTGGTGGCGGTTTCTATACACAAGGGTGGGCAAAAGTAGGTTTACAGTTGTTCGTATGGAAAATACTACAATAACTAATAAATAATAATACAGGAGTAAACTCTGTTTTGCATACTCACAACTGTAAACCTACGTTTGCCCAACCCTATATATAAAGCCTCCTGGTAAAGACTGCAGTTAACATAAACCTGGAACTATTTTTGTATGGGATTAAAGGTCCTATAAAGCACAGTGCCCGCCACCCCCACCCCCAGAATGGGACGGAAATGACACGGCCACAGCACAGCCTTAAGTCCTTTCAGAGTCTCTCCTAACTCATGCTGGGTGCCACTGTCAGAGTCATCTCAGGGATCATTTTCATCACGAGCACTTGCTCTCCCATTGCCTGTGGTCCCTCGTGACGTTCATGGACCAATACAATACCATCTGTTCTTCTCTCCAACTTTTCTCCTCCACGGTCTGGTCTCACAGGCCCACTGGCTGCTCTCCCAGCGTTTCCCCAGCTCTGCTCAGGCTACACGGTGCCTTTCCACCGGGCTGCTCGTGCCCCTCACCCCCAGAAGCCAAGCCCTGCCTGCCCTCTCAGACCCAGCTTCGTTTTACATCCTCTGCAAATCCTTTCTTGGCATCACCACCAGATGATAATTTATCATTCCTTTCATTAAAAACCTATCTATAGAGACTATATTTCTGAACCCAAAATTGGGACATGTGGATATAGAATTTCGTGCTTTTGACAGATGTGAAAGACCGTCTGGTAAATGGTGCTTAATGCTCAAAAATTGAACTTTGGAGGACATCTTGATAGTGTATGGAGCCAGGGAACAAAATATTTGAAATGGTGGTTATAGTATGCAGGATGCATGGCCCTATCTGTCACTGACTTCAGGAATAAGCTATATACAGTGCATTATTAAGTTCTTTTATTCATATCATTTTCCCAAAACTAAACTTCAACTACCTGGGGACAGGAATGGTGTCAATACCTAGATATACTCCCAACACCTAGGCAGGGCCCAGCAACTACTATGAAGAAAAGGTTATGAATGAACAATTTCAAATCCATAATCTCTGTGGGGAAGTGACTCCCACACAGTGTCCCCATCATCCGCACATCCTTATCCATGCCCCTGTGAACAGCACCCCATACCTGGGATGCAGCTCACGTGACTGATACAGAGTCAGAAGTTGACCTTGAGAATCTCGTCAGTGCCTCATTCTCTGGCCAGTACTTTAGGGAGGGTAGGAGAAATGAAGCACTGCTATAATGTAGAGTGAGTTTTTGAAATTTTAACATGCACAAGAATACCCTGGAAACCTTGTTAAAATATGATTCCAGGGCCCCAGCCCCACAGATTCAGTAAGTGCGGGAGGGTGCCTGGAAATCTGCGTTCTCACAGTCTCCCACTTGAGGCTGAGGCTGCTGATCTTTGCTCTACACCTTGAGTGAAAATGATGTAGGACGCATGCTAAAGGAAGCAAGCATTATTGGGACCTCTTCGTGAAAGTGGTAGTAGAAAATGACATCATCTTAAGTAAGAAAATGGATTTGTTGGAAGGAAGCTAGAGTAGGTAGCTCACAGTGTGAGTGGGAAAGCTACAGAAGCAGGTGACGAGCAGAGGACTTCGGGGACTGAATCTGGGGATTCAACCATCACTGGAACTACATCTCTTCTTTCCCATTTATCTCTGCTTGGGATTGTTTTCCCCTCCTACTATTAAATGTCCTTCATATCATGGACATGGCTGCAGGGAATTCCAAATTCTTATTATCGAGTTCCATGTTTCGGTTATGTAATGCTGTATTACAAGCCACCCCAAACTTGGTGGCTTAATACAACAACAATAATTTATTGTTGCCACAAATCTATAATAATTATTACTATTCTGTTCTATTATTTGGGCAGGACTCTCCTCTTTCGTCTTTGAGGTATCAGCTGGGACTCAAGGACTAGGTAGGGGTGGCTGACAGCTGGGGCCTGGGATCCTCTGAGGGATCCCTCACCCACTTGTCTGGTGATTGATGAGAGCTGTTGACTGGGACCTCAGCTGGGCTGTCAGCCAGAACACCTACATACGACCTCTCCATGGGCTGCTTAGGCTTCCTCATAGCATGGTGGCTGGGTACCAAGAGTACCCCAACAGAAACAGCCTCAGATATCACAGAGCATCATTTCCATAGTTCCAAACTTACCCAGATTCAAGGAGAGGGAACATAAACCCCACCTCTCGGTACAAGTGAAAAAGTCACATCGTAAATAGAGCTGCAGTCTCGGCGACATTGTTGTGAGCCTCTTTGAGAAATATAACGTACCCCACTTGTAACCTGAGATACCAGATTTTCTTAATTGCTATAAGAAAAAAATCCCAGGGAAGAACTTTGACTGATCTGGCCTTGGTCAATGCTCATTCCATTGACTAATTATTGTAGCTGAGTGGGTGAAGTGTATGAAATAATGAGCCTCGTTGGCTCAATGCTCAGTCTATGGCTGGCCAGAGAGAATAGCCAAAATGACGTATGTTCACTATGAAACAGAACTTCCCAGGTTTTGGTCATTCTAGACACCAGAGTCTTAACTATAATAATCAAGTAGCGTTCACAGAGTTCAGGTATATAGATAGCCACAGAAACATCTGGAAGGGATTGTTCTCAGAAATGGACTGAATGTTTGTGTCCCCCCAAAATAAATATGTTGAAATCGAATCCCTAAAGTGGTGGTATTAGGAGGTGGAGCCTTCGGGGATAATTAGGTCATGAGGATGAAGTCCTCATGAATGGGATTTGTGTCCTTATGAAAAGAGGCCAGAGAGCTGGCTCTCTCTATTTCCACCATGCAAGGCTACAATGAGAAGTCTGTAGTCTGCAACCCAGAAGAGAGTCAGAACTCGACTCTCATCTGAGACTTCCAGCCTTTAGGACTATGAGAAATAAAAGTCTGTTGTAAACCACCCAGTCTATGGTCTTCCGTTACAGCAGCCTGAACTGATACTGACACAATTGCAACAACAAAAAAGGACCAATGAAGGAGGAACTATGGTTAGGTGTTGGGTCAGTGAGAAGAGTTCTGGTGGACCTGGTCTTCCAACTTGATTTTTTTTTGGCGGGGGGGTTCAGACAGAGTGGGAGGGAGGAGTAGAGAGAGAAACACTGATGTGACAGAGACACATCGACTGGTTGCCTCCCACAGGACCCCAGCCAGGGCCAGGGACCGAACCGCAGCTGAGTCACGTGCCCTTGACTGGAATCGAACCCGTGATTCTTCGGTCCACAGGCCAATGCTCTAACCGCGGAGCCAAACTGGCCAGGGCTACACTTGTATTTTTAATAAGGGATTTTTTTTCAAACCAATATTTTTTCTGAGTCTATAATAAAAGAGATAATAGTAGTAAGGGTTTCTCTAGACATTTAAAAATCAGTCTGTGTGCAGCATCAAATCACTGTTTAAGGAAACCCTGGGGTAACTCTGGATAGCTAGGACTCCAACGGTCTGCAAAGCCCCTGACCACTGGGCCCTGAGGGCCCGCCCAGCTCCATCATTCTCTGGGCTAACGAGAGTGGCTTGTGAAGGGCAGTGTATTCATCTCTAATGCAAATACGCTTTTGAAAGGGAGGGTGGTCAGTAGTATAATTTGTGGGCTTTATGCATTCAGTGTTAATATTTACTTAGATTTAGGGACAGCAGATGCTTAAAGAGAAAACTAGAGTTGATCATATGCTACTTTTTCCATGAAAAATCCCCTGGCCTTATTCACAAAGCCCTTGTAATGTGCATCCATTTAAAATGAACTGAGACCCACCCCAAGATGCCACTCTCCTTTCCCATCTTCTCCCTGCTCCCTCCCGCCAGCGCCAGCACCACAGTGTTCTTTGCTCGGAATATAAATTTAGCTCCTCAAGGAGGGTGAGCAAGGCTCATGGCAACTGTGCTCTCTGCAGGGGGCATGAGTCATTCGGCCATCAGAGGGGCTTCTCCTCCCCAGCTTGTCAGCCTGTCCAGCCAGTCAGCCGAGCCTGGTTAGACACACCTGAAGGGATGTCTCCTGAACTGCACTGTTTACTCGCCCGAGAACCAAAGCTGTAATTACATCACTCCAGAAGATGTTCTGTTCCCTGCATTTGGCTTCTCTAACTCCAGTTAGCTTTTTTCCTCCTTTACAATTTATATGCAATGGACATGTTATTTGGATCAGATGGTGAAAGTAGACGCACTCTGCAGTGAAATAACACGCCTTTCTTCCCACACTAAATTCTAAATGCTTGAAGGATTTTAAGCCGAATCTAATTATTTTTGCTTTTTACCCCTTGCCATTTCACACTAATGTGCTTATTCCAGACATATATATATTCCACTTCTCTCCCTCCCTCTTAATCCTCTAGCTCATGGTTTTCCCAGATGACTAGCCCTTCCAAAAGGCCAGTTAAGTGATATCCCCAGTCTTTATTTAAACAAGGGGCAGAGGCTGCCATCTAGTGTCCATAAGGGGATGTGCAGGAATGAAAGACGTCAACTGCAAAAGCACATTGCTCCTAAGCTGTCAATTTCTGGGAAGGAGGATGAAAGTTCTTCGCACAATCAGACAGGCTGTATATATTAAGAGCTAAAGAAATAGTGTGTGGATGAGAAAAAAACATTTCCCTACCCTCTCCTGGTGTAGTGACCATCTATCCCAGTTTACTTGGGACTGAATAGGGACCTAGGACAGAGGACTTTCAGGAACGCCCTGGACAAAGTCTATCAGGCAAGAGAGCCCATTTCTTCCTAGCCACTCAGCCAAGTGAGGGAGAGGATTGGAGAGCGGGGCTCTGCCCCAGGCCCCAGATGATCAGGGCGGGCTGGGAGCTAGCAGCAAGCCAGCTGCAGTGCCTGCGCATGCCTGCTTTTCTTTTTATAGCTAAATGTATTGCTCGTTTTTACTATTGGTCAACAAATCCAGCTTATTCTAACCCCTGTGTTTTCTTAAATCCGCATCTTCTGTATCAGTTGATCTGTCATGATTTATGGGAAATGGCCTCAATGCTTTTGGGTGTGGGTGGATGGAAGGGTTGGGGGTGTGGAGAAGTTAGATATAAAGCAGAGACCTCATTCCAGTCATCCCAGAGCTTATAATCGTGTGTGTGTGTGTGTGTGTGTGTGTGAGCAAGGGAGTGAATTCAGTAGGAGAGAAGGACAATGACAACTTCATGAGTGGGGAAACTGAGGCTGGGAATGCAGGGAACTGTTTGTCCAAGATTGGGCCAAGGCTGGAACCCTCTAGACCAGCGGTTCTCAACCTGTGGGTCGCGACCACTTTGGGGTTCGAACGACCCTTTCACAGGGGTTGCCTAAGACATAACAGGAGCAAAATTACAGTTATGAAGTAGCAACGAAAATAATTTTATGGTTGGGGGTCATCACAACATGAGGAACTGTATTAAAGGGTCGTGGCATTAGGAAGGTTGAGAACCACTGCTCCAGACCGACCTGCTGTTGTTCACACAGAAGCCTCTGGGAAGAGCCTGTTCTGTGGGAGGCCTAAAGTAAGTCAGGGTCTATATTTTTAGCTGCCACTGTCCCTTCAAGAGCCCCCACTCCAGTCATACAGAACTTCTTTTGGTTCCTCAAACAAACCAACAAACAAGTCCATCCCCACTACCTCAGGATGTTTGCTCTAATGGTTCCCTCTTACTAGAATACTCTGACCGCCCCCGCCCCCCGTCCTTACTGGCTTCCTCCTCCAGGTACAGTGCAAACACCACCCCCTCAGAAAGGGGCCCCGGAAGACCCTTCCCGAAGTAAATCCACACCCCACACCAGTGAGTCTCCCTGCCCTAGCATCGTGCTTGTCATCGTTATTGTAATGGCCACCCTCTGGTATGATCCTGTGGGGTTCCCTCTCCTACGTCCCCAACCCTGGCCCAGTCCCTAAACTCCAAGAGACTAGGATCATGTCTGTTTCATTCACTGCTGTGCCCCCCAACTCAAGGGAGGCAGCCTGGCACATGGCAGACAATAGCTGTGGAATGAATTCATAAAGTACTTAATAAATACATTTACTTCAAATAGACATGGAAATTAGTTGTAAGTAATGGAAAGAAGACCAGGTTAAGCAATCATAACACATGAATTTAAGCCCTAGATGGATTTTTCCCCCCTAGCTTTTGATGGTCAATGTACTGAAAATTATGAATCTCAGGCTGGTTCAGTGCTTATAAAAAGAAAGCAAGAAATGCCTTGAACAGTGATCTTGGGAGGGTCAGACTAGAGAGTCTCTATTCAAATCCTTTTGAACTGTAAAGTGCAGATAATTGTATCATTATAACTTTACACGGGGAATCAATACAATATTTATTTATATAAGTACTTTTCCCACCCTGTTGAAAACAGTCTTCAACTTCGAAAAAAGTGATTTAGAATCAGAAATTCAGAAACTCATCTATTACAAATGGAATCGTTTCTACAAAGGAGGGCAGAGTACATAAACGGTGTCTATTCTTGGACTCTGTTGTGATTTTTCTCACACTTTGCCCATTGACAGCTGACTTCACTTTTGAACAATTGTTTATTTTCTCTTTTTAAAGGCTGTTTCCTATTTATACATGTAATGTATGTTCTTGAAAAATTTTAGTAAATGCCAAAAAGTATGGGAGAAAACAAAATTACCTGTAACCCTAACAATCTAGAAATAACCAAAGTAAATATTTTGAAATATTTTCTTCCAAATCCTTTTTAAAACTGAAATTGCATCTGAGTCTCATTTTTACAGAGCACAGAGCCAATGTTCTACATAACAACGGCTCTGTGAAGCTGCCTGAGACCCTAGTGAACCGTAAAAGCACAAAAGTTCGCTTCTGACTCTGCTTCTTAGAAGCTTGGGGCAAGTTAGTTAATCTCTCTGAGCCTCATTATCCTCATCTGCCAAATGAGAAGTAATAATTACTACCACATAGAGTGGTTGTGAGCACTCAATAAAATAAAATATATAAACTGACAGAAACAGTGGTGCACAATAAATTATAGTCATGCCCAGTCCGTGTGGCTCAGTGGTTGAGCATCGACCCATGCACCAAGAGGTCACCGGTTCAATTCCTGGTCACGGCACATGCCCAGGTGGTGGGCCCAATTCCCAGTGGGGGGCATGCAGGAGGTAGCCAGTCAGTGTTCTCTCTCATCAGTGTTTCTCTCTCTCTCTCCCTTCCTTTCTCTTTAACATCAATAAAGAAAAATGAATAAATAAATTATAGTCATATTATTGGTACTGCTAAGAATTATGTCTTTAAAGATGGTAGCTCAGTCTTGAAGCAACAGTTTAAATGGAGGCAAAGTTGCGTGCATCTAGACACAATGGGATAGGACAGAATAAGAGTCCTGCTCTCATTGCTAGAATCTAGCCTTGTGTAGCCAGAGAATACATCCCATATCCAAGTCTTACCCTTTCCTTGAAAATAGTAATCAAGAACATAGAAAATCAATGGGAACCATCAACCCCTAGGTCAGGCCACAACTTAAGGAGAGCGATCAGAGGTCTCTGTCACCAGCCCGCTACAGAAAGTTAAGTGTGGCAAAAGCTGTGATGGCCCCAGAGCACCCTTCAGGATGACGGACTTCCTCCCTGGCTGCTGGTAGCACTGCTGGCAGACCACCCAGCCTGTCAGCCCTCTCCGGGCATGATCTCAATGAGGAAAACTGCCTTGCTGAAGGTCACATCCCTTCCCAGGGCGACCCACATCTTATGACTAATGATGTGGGAGTATCAAGTCAGAGGAATTGTCTTAAAATGCAAAATGAAAATAGAGTTTAAAAAACGATTGCACAGACTTTCCATTACACTTGGAATCAAATCCACCCCCTTTGGCCCTTCGTGATCGATCCATTTTTAAACCCCTTATTTTCACTCCCTACGCCCCAGGCTCACTAGCCTTTCTAGGCTACAAGGAGCTCCTTCCATGCAGAAACCTTTAATTTCCTGTCCCTTCTGTCTGGGACACTCTTCTCTAGCACCTGCACATGGTGCTCCTTCTCAAACAGCCCTCCCTACTCAGCCTCAAATAGCCACCCCAACCCGACCCTAGATGCTGTTTAGTTTCCTTCCAGGTGCTCCCAGTAATCTGCAAATATTTAATTACTTACTTACTCAGTTTCTCTCTCACTGGAGTCCATCACCCATGAGGGGCATGGACTTGCTCTTACTCAGTTCTGCATCCCCAGTTTCTAAAACGGTGCTTGGTACCTAGTCAGTGCTCAATGAATATGTATTGAAGGAAAGAATAAAAGCATACAGATATAGCCAGGATTTTTGTAAAGTAAAGGTTTCATGCTATATTTATTCTTTTCAACTTGCTCATTTCACTTAGATATTTATTACATAGACAACATTCCATATCAATATATCTAAACCCACCTCCTAACACAAGATATCATACTATATTTGTACCACAATTTATTGAACTGTTTCCCTACTGATAGTCTTTCACTTCATTTCCAGGTTTTTTGTTTGTTTGTTTGTTTTTGGTATTATCAAGTGTGATGGATCCCAGCTGGTGTGGCTTAGTGGTTGAGCGTCGACCCATGCACCAAGAAGTCGCTGGTTCGATTCCCAGTCAGGGCACATGCCCAGGTTGTGGGCCCAATCCTCAGTGGGGGGTGTGCAGGAGGCGGCCAGTCAATGTTTTCTCTCATTGATGTTTCTGTCTCTTTCTCCCTCTCCCCTCCTCTCTCTCTAAAAATCAATAAAGAAAAAAAAATTTTTTTTAAGAATGATAGAAAGACCTCTTTTTTACATATATCCTTGCACCAGTGGATAAGTGTTTTCATCGACTAAGTTCCAAGAGGTGGAATTGTTGTTCTAGAGTCTCACTTGATGTTAAAGAGAGAATTGTGAACTAGGAGAAGGAGTGTGAGCTTCATTTCAGAAGATCTGAATTTGAATCTGATCTTTGCCATGTGCTTGCTTTGTGATATTTGGAGTCATTTTGAGACTCAAGTATCTTAACCTGCAAAATTCTCCTACTGTTATACATCTTATGAGCATAAGTACGTGTATAAGTATCTTCTCTACATAAATATATCTCTCCTACATAACGGGTGTATAAGTATCTTCTAGAATTGAAAGTTCTGTACAAATGGAAAAATTATTAATTGGGTACTGCTGGTAGTAGTTAAGAGCCCAGGCCTGGAGCCACGCTCCCGTGGCTAATACAGATACCACTGTTTATGTGTTGTGGGTGAATTGCTTAACCTCTCCTACCCACCCCGAAAAGTTGTTGTACGGATTACATAAATTAAAATATGGATTAAATACTTTGAATACTGAGCAGCACATGGTAAATACTGTGTAAGTACTATCATTATTATTATTAGCATTGTTGTGATTTATTTGGGAGTGTATAAAGCATTACTACATAAAAAACAGAGCTAGCCCTGGCCAGTTTGGCTCAGTGGTAGAGCGTCAGCCCGTGGACCAATGAGTTGTAGGTTCGATTCCAGCCAAGGGCCATGTACCTTCGTTGTGGTTTGTCCCCAGCCCTGGTCGGGGTCGTGCGGGAGGCAACCAATCGATGTGTCCCTCTCACGTCGATGTGTCTCTCTCTCCCTCTCCCTCCCTCCCACTCTATCTGAAAATAAATGGAAAAATATCCTCAGGTGAGGATTAAAAAAAACCCAGCTAACTAAATACTTCTTGATACTTTTTTTGGTTTATAAAAGGTCCTCACGTCTTCATAAATTATAAAAATCTCTCACTATTTCCTCCCCTTTACGTGAGGTTTCTCATCCCTTATTAAATTTATAATCCTTCTCAACTTGTTCATGTGTCACAGTCTACATGTGTCACTCAAAAACTGGATTAAAAAAGCCCTAATATTTCTCAATGATTTCTAGGAAATAAACACAGCAACATAGTACTGCTCTGAAAAAAAATTTTTTTTAAGGCTGCGGCTATATTGTACTGCCATCTCAAAAGTCACTGGTTATTATTCATGGTGTGTTCATCTTGAAATTTGGATGGCATATCTGAGAGACAAATTTCAGCCCTGCTTGAAGTCTTTCTGCAGAATTCTCACTGAGCTAAGCCACACTAGGTGAAACAGAGCGATTACAATGAGTACAGTTAACCCTCTGCCTGGTACATGCTAAAATGATATGAGGTTTCCCAGGAATACAATGGAACAGAATGGCCAAGGCACTGGGGAGAGAGAAGGCTATTTACAATGTGATAGACAAGCATTGATCTATCTGTCTATCTACTATGTAGTCATTATTTTCATATCTTTGAAATTTTCTGTGTGTATGTCTGTGTTTCTTTCTCTATCTCTCTTTCTGTATCTTTCTGTGTCTCTCTGTCTCTCTCTATGGTTTGCCCATTCTCAAAAGTCCATTTTGGAGCGAGAGAACACATCTGCAGAGGTAAAAAATGTGCTAGCCACAAACCACCTCCCAGATTGCTGATATAATTACAACTTTTGTCAAAACAAAGGGCTTTTTGTAAACTCCATAGAATACAATCTTTTCAGATCAAAACTTATTCAGCTGGTACCAGTTAAAATTCAGAATTACAGTAAGAATGTAAAGGTATTTTAACAGTTAATGTTTTGCGTTAACTGAATCACGGGATGCCCAGATATCTGGTTAAACATTATTTCTGGGTGTGACCGTGAGGGTGTTTCTGGAAAAGATTAGACTTTGGATTGGTAGACTGAGTAAAGCAAACTGCCCTCCCCAGTGTGGGCATCATCCAGTTCACTGAGGGCTTGAATAGAACGAAAAGGCAGAGGGACATCGGAGTCAACCTCTCTCGGCCTTACTGTTTGAGTCGGGACATCGATCTTCTGTCCTCGGCACTCCTGGTTCTCAGGCCTCAGACTTGGACTGGAATCCACACTGTCATCTCTCTGGCTCTCAGCCCTTTGAACTACACCACCTGACTTTCGGAATATCCAGCTTGCAGATGGCAAGTGTGGGGCTTCTCAGCCTCCTTAATCACACAAGCCAATACCCTATAATAAATTTCTTTTTAGAGATTTATATATATATGGCTTCTGTTTCTTTGGAGAACCCTGACTAATACAGATATCTTGATAGAACTCCTAAATCCATCAGTCCTGGCACCAATATATGCTTAACAGACTAGTTTAATTAACATTCAATAAAAAAGTACATGCAGCATTCTCTTTCCAATGGTGAGGCTTCTGTTCCTCATCACCTAGGTTTCAGAAAAACTTAGAACTGAGAATCGTAAGACTTTAAAGTCTTTGGGATTAAAAGCAAACTTATCTGTAATTAAATTTTAAAAGAAATGTATTAATCCAGCCAAATTTCTTAGGCTGGCACTTGTGATCTATCGACATTCTCCGCCTGGGCTTCCAACCTTGTCTCTGGCTACTGCCCATTCCAGACACTATTAGCAACAGAGTCCCTCAGTCTTCCTGTCTTCTCCAAGCATGATGGCACTTCCTATCTCCAAGCATTTGCTTAAGGGCAAATTAATCACCAAGGAAATTTTATAACAGATGCTAGAATACATTCTGGCACTGCCTTCAGCAATAAAAATATATGACTCTGTCTGCCCTGAACAGGACAATCCTTCTTTTGGGGAATGTCATTATAATGGACTGAATGCTTGTAATATACGCTCCCACACCGCTCCCCCCACCCCCCCGCGACAAATTCACACACTGAAGTCTCCATCCTCAATGTTATAGTATTTGGATGTGAGTCTTTGGGAGGTAATTAGGTCATGAGGGTGGAGCCCTTATAAATGGGATTCGTGCCCTTAAAAGAAGAGGCCAGAGAGCTTGCTCACTCTCTTTCTGCCACGTGAGGACACAAGATGTTGGCAATCTGCAACTTAAAAGAGGGCTGTCACTAGCACCTGACCATGCTGGCACCCACATCTTGGACTTCCAGCTTCCAGAACAATGAGAAACAAGTTTCTGTTGTTTATAAGCCACCTAGTCTATGGGACTTGATTATAGTAGCCCATACTGACTAAGATAGCCATTTCCCCAACTCCAACCTTTGGTACTGGAAAGGTCTGGGGGCTGCCAATCATACGACTCCACACATCTGGCCAGAGTGACTGGTCCATCCAGGCCAATCAGAATCCTTCTTTGGGACTTTTGTAACTAGAGATGGCAAAGAGAAAACTTTCCTTTCTGGGAAGCCATAATGATGTAAGCATGGAGCTGCTTGACAGTACAAGGCAAGAAAGTACAAGGAGTCAACTTGCAAAGAGAAACAGAAGTGGAAACAGAATCTGCCAATGTTGGCTGCATCTAAGTTCCCTAAGGCCAGATCAAACCCCTCTTCCTGTTCTTTGGTTATGTGGGCCAATAATTTCCTTCTTATGCTTTAGCTACTGTAAGCTGGATTTCTGCTACTCATAAACTACCTGTGTTGACTGATACTAGTTGTTTTGCTGATGAAAATTTTTCACATGGTCATTTTTTGTATCAGTCCTCAATAAAAGGCGAGAATAAACTAAACTTTAAAATGCTTGTGGCACTAAAGTTTATCTTTATCAGTTTTCTTATTGCTAAATTTAAACATATGCATTGTAAAATATGTTTATGACAACTAGAACAGTGTAAAAATGAATATTTCAGATTTTTGTCAATACTTAGAAAGATCTTATTACCTACAAAAATTAAATCAGAATATGCATAGAATCCTACAGCTTGCATTTTCTACTTAATAATGTATTTTGGATATCATGATATATCAATTCATATAGATCTGTTAGGTGGTGTTTTAAATGTTTATTTCACGTTCAAAGTGTGTCCTCCTAATGATTATCATTAGTAGTGGTGGGAGTGTGTTATCTCATTGACAGGAATCTAGCTTAGAGCCCAGAAACCACTGCTATTGACTTTTTGTGTGCAGATAGGTTTTGAAAGAAGTTGGATGGCTCATCTTTCACCTCCAGGATATAAATCATGTCACAGTACTGGCAGTATTTCAACTACTCTCCCCATTCAGGGTTGAATCACACAAGAGAGCTATCAGGCATTCATGTGATAGCCTGCAAGGTGACCTTAACATTCTGTAACGTGGATAGTATAGGAGAAACAGCAAAACTGCTCACTGCCGACTCAGCTTTATAATCAAGAATCATCGAAATAATAACAAGAACTAACACAACAGTAACTTTTATTGAGCATTTAATAGGTGCCAGGGACACAGGCTAAGCACTTGACATCAGTTATATTAGTTAATGCTCACAATAACCCTAAGATTATCACTATTTTTAGTAATGAAATTGAAACTCTCAATCATGGTCAGTGAGATGGCTGGGAAGCAGCAGTGCTGGAATGTGACCTCAGACTAAACAACTCTAGAGCCCATGTTTCTTACCACCATGTGTTCTGCTGCCCCACCTGCCCCCTGCCTTAGGATCATTCTCTATCCTTATCTCGGGACTCAGATTTTGAGATGCAAAGGTTTTTATTGTTGGGGAAGTCTGTGGAAATTTTACTAAAGCTTTTGTTGTTGGTTTTAAAATAAATTCAGGGGAGGATATCACAGTGCCCTCTTGGCTGGTGTCCTTGATACAGGTAAGGGTTAGGGGTTTGTGGGCTGAGGTTCTGTTCCCTGACCACTTTAACATTTACTGAGTCAGACTTGTAGAAATAATATACATTAGAAAGAATGTAGTTATGTGCGGTAACAAACTTAAAACTAATCATAAACAGCACCAAGTGATTAATAAGAAAACTCAATATAAAATATGACTTTAGGAAAATCAGGTGACGTATAATTTTCTGTTGCTACTGTAACTGTTAATTACCCCAAACTTGGTGGCTTAAAACAAATTTGTCATCTTACAGCTCTGGAGGTCACAAGTCCAAAATGGGTGTTATGCGGCTAAAATCAAGGAGTTGGCAGGGTTGCATTCCTTTTGGAGGCTCTGGAGGAGATACTGTTTCCTTGTCTTTTCCAGCTTCCAGAGGCTGCCTGCATTCCTGGCTCATGGCCCTGCATCACTCCGGTCTCTGCTTCCATCATCACATCTTCTCTCTGACTTTAGCTCTCCTGCCCCCCTTTTTTTTGTTCTCACAGATATACATACAAGGGTAAACAGAAATAAAAGGCAAATGACTATAAAGAAGTAGGCAAACTTATGATCGTTTTCAGACAGAAGAATTTTATATCCAGTAAATAAATTACAAATTATCTTTCCTGTAAAATAACAAATAACAAACTAGTTTTATAATATGTAATAGGAGAAGTTCCCATTTACAGTAATCCCTGTATTAGTTTGCAAGGGCTGACTCAACAAATTGATTCCACAGATTGAGTAGCTTAAACAACAAAGTTATTTTTCATAGTTCTAGGGACTGGAAGTCAAGATCAAGATGTCAGCAGGTTTGGTTTCTACTGAGGCCTCACTGCTTGGCTTGCAGGTGTCGTCTCTCTGTGTCCTCACATGGTCTTTTCTAAGTGCACAAACATTACTGTGTCCTAATCTCTTCTTTTTTGTAAGGACATCAGTCAGATTGTTTTAGGGCCCACTCTAATGACCTCATTTTAATTTAATCACCTCTTTACAGGACTTATCTTAAAATACAGTCACATTCTGAGGTACTGGGGGTTATGACTTCAACATATGAATTTGGGTTGGGGGGACACGATTCAGCCAATAATATCCCCAGAAAAATCTACATTATCTAAATATAATCCTAAGAATATATATGAACAACCTAAAGGAAGGAGCTATACCATGAAATTTTACTGAAAGACAGAAAAGAACACTTGAATAAATGGAAAAATATACCATGTTCTAGATGGGGAAGTGTCAGTATTATAAAATGCCAATTTATTCCAAATTAAATTAATAGGTATAACCCAGCTGTAACCAAAAGCCCAACAAGATATTTTTCAAATCTCTCACCCTTTCATTTTCATTTCTCTTCCATGTTAGTTATATTATCTTCAACTATATTTTTATTTCTAGTGGGTATGTCACCATCAGCTCATACCCATCATCTTTCACCCTACGTTAACCTTCCCAACCACCCTCTATCTAGCAATAGGAAATCATCACCCTACCAGTCATCTAGGACAGTCTCTGGTCTATCTTTGAAAATTCTATCTTCTTTGTCTACCTGTAAACAATCAGTCAGTCCTGTGCAGCCATTCTTGGCAAAGTTAAACCTACCTCTCCAGTTCCATTCCGATCTACCCTCCTTACCTCATATTTGGATTCTAACTCTGCACATCACCATCATTTAATCTTTCTAAAATATGATTTTCATCATTCTCTTCCAAGTTTACAAATATTGTGTTCAATAACTCTACTGTGTGACCTTGGACAAGTTAATCACTGTGCCTCAGTTTATTTATCTGTAAAATGGGGTAACAGTACCTACATTCTAGATATGTTATAAAATTAAATGTTAATAATTTTAAAGCAGTTAGAACAGTAAGCAATTTATATGCATTTGCTATAAATAAATATTTCCCCATTGTTTTAACCAGTACTTAAAGTGCTCACTTTGAGAAAAACTCACGTCTGTGGGTTTAGGCATTGTATGCCCTTTTCATAAGATTATATACAGAAATACTGGAAAAATATTTCTCGATGAACATGGATGTTCATTACAGCAATATTTTATTTTATTTCTTTATTAATTTTAGAGAGAGAGTAAGGGAGAGGGAAAGAGAGATAGAAACATCGATGAGAGAGAACATCAATTGGCTGCCTTCTGTATGCCCCCCACTGGGGACTTGGCCCACAATCTGGGCATGTGCCCTGACCGGGAATCAAACCGGCGATCTCTTGGTGCATAGGTCAACGCTCAACCACTGAGCCACACCAGTAGGGCTTATGGCAGTATTTTAAAGAACAAAAGGTTGAAGGCATCTGCATGTCTAACAGTAGAAAATATGTTTAATAAAAGATGGTGAAGTTATACAATGTAAAACTATGGAGAAAAAGGTAAATTTGTAAATAAAATATATATTTGATGTGGAAGGATGGCCAAAACAGTGAATGAAAAAAAGCAAGTTGAAGAATAAGAGGTATAATATGCTTTCATGCACATTTGTTTGGGAAGAATAGGATAAATATGCAACTGTTGAGACAGACTTGTAAGCCAGGACAAGCGGTATAGAGAAACTGAGACAGATAGTTAAACAGCAGTTTGCAGCCATCTAGAAAATCTAGATGCCAAACAGTTTGCAACTATCTTCCCTAAACCAGCGACACTTAAAAGTAAATGGTTTGCACTTCTCCTCAACCAGAAGGTAAATAGCTTAAATCGCCCTACTCAGGGAGACAGATACAGAAATTCAATTAGTGCCTTTTGCCAACCACACCCAAGGACAAATGAAGCTAAAAGAATAAATCTCATTTTGGTATATCAGCATAAAGCTGATGAATATTCTATTGAATCCTCCCCTAAGACGTTCCCTAAACACCCAGCCTTTAAAACCATCTAAACAAAGGTCCCAGCTCCTGCTCTCCTTCCTAGAAGCATACCGTGCCCCCACACCACCCCTTTTCCCCACAGGCATGCATCTTCTAAACTCTAAGGGACCCCAGGAGACTTGCAGCCATGGGCAGCAATGGGTGGCAGCAGTTCGTCCCAGGCAAACCCCCTGAACCTGTCCCCACGGCCCCCTTTTCTCTGACTCCTTGGGGAGCCAAAGCAGCCCAGTCTAAACTAATTTCCCCAGCCCTTCCTTGTTTCATTGTCCCCAGCTTTAGTAAACATCCTCTAAAATTCACTTGGACTCGTGTTATGAAACTTTTCCTATGTGAAGTCAAGAGTCCACACACTTACAGGCTGGCCCTAGGCAGACCCACCAAGGGCCAGGTCCCCTTTCCTATAACAAATACTGGTGAATTTGGGGTTGATGAGGAGTCAAGTGCTTGCATTTGCTTCAGAACCTCTGTCCCACTACTGATGGCTTTAAACACCTGCAGATTAATCTCAAATGTTAGTCTTTTTTACCTGGGAAATATGCATCATCAAATATTTATGCTTTATCCTGAAAGTCAGCCAAAGATCACTAATGTAATTACTTGGGAAATTCTAATGGAATGGGGACAAAAAACCTTCCATCTTAAGCATTAATTAGAGTTAAGGGAACAGCTACTCTTTTCAATAAACAAATTTCAGACTCTCTAAGGAAGAAAATCCATACAGAAGACGGAATTTTCTCACATTTTTGATAATCACTTCCACTACCAAGCGAAAACCCAAGGAGTTGTAAATAAAGCTGGGCTCACTTTTTTAAAAAAATTATTTTTTTTCCATTGATACTCTTCAGGAGTTCCTCCTGTCAACGAAAGAAACATTCAAACCTGTGAAGAATTTTTGTGAGTTTATTTGAGCCAAACTGTTGACAATTGCCAGGAAGCGAATCTCAATGGACTGAGATACTGTTCCAGAGAAGGGCAGTTTTTCACCTTATTTTATACATTACAATCAAAAGAGAAGACGCAAGTGAGTTGCATGAAATCCATTGGTGATAGATTAGGGAGGTGGGAGAAAGCAATACAGAGAAACCTCTGGAATTGGATGAAAAGTAAAATGATAGACACACACATCTTTTACATAGGTGGGTACAGGGTAGTTAATAGTCAACAATGAACAAGATAATAACAGTGAGAGGATTTGTTGTCTCTGCCCTAGTGCATTGGTTATGCCCTGAAGAGTCTGGAAAAAGGGGAGTTACCCTGACATTCCAAAGGCATGTTATTATAGATGCAAAACGACAATAAACAATAGTTAAGGTTATGATTTACCTTTGTCAGGGAAGACGCCGGCCTAAGACATGACTACCTGCCATAAACTGCCTTTAGTTAAAAAGTTTTAATTTCAAACCATCCTTTATGGTTAATTTAGGTCTTTAAGTTTGCAAGGCCGCCACACAGGCCTTCCCTGAGCTTGTCAGGTTGACATGTGGCCCCTTCTTGTCCACACTCCAATATGCTCAGACTCGGGGTTTGTAAATAAAAGGTGGCCCTGTATAAGGAGTGACACGAGTAAACAATCTCAAAATAAATTAATTACCCGGTGCATGTTAACTACTTTGCCTAGAAAACAGCCTGTTTTCATTCATCTCTGGGCCTCAGGAAGCTAGGCCTTAGCCACCACCTGGTGACGCTGATGACGCGCGAGGTCTCACAGCTGCGGCAATTAGAAAGGTTGAGCCTTCTCCTTTAAGAAGTTGACTCACGTGGACGTTGTGTTGTGAGCTCTCAGCTGAGAAGGGGTGGGTGGATCCTAAGGCTCTTCACATTGGACACCTCTGGAGAGAGAGCCCAGTTATCCGCTTTGATTGGCTGTACAAGTCCGAGGTGTTGGGCCAGGGGCGGGGGGAGCTGCAGGGAGCTTGCCCTAGGTCTGCAGCTTCTGGGAGGGGTGGGCAGCGACGCGAGGAGGAGCTGGAGTAGGGGGTTGGGTGAACCAGAGAAGGGGCGGGACCCAGCGGAAGGGGCTGGGCGCTGGGGATGGGGCGGGGCCTAGAAATGAAGGACGTTCTGGGCCAACCGGGAGAACCGACTACTCGAGGGGCGGAGCTACACCGGGTGACTGACGCTAAGGCCCAACCAGGGAGAGGCGGGGCCAAGGCCCGGGCCTGACTAAACCTAGAGACTAGGGTGCGGAGGGGCTTCATCCCAGCCAAGGAGGAAAGAGCCGCAGGCAGCTGCGGATCTCACAGCCGTTCGGGGTGAGTAAGACAGGCGGGGGCTGGGCTCGGCGCCCGCTGGAGAACCCCCTAGGTCGGCGGCTTCGAAGCACTCGAGAATCGGTCCGGGGCGGGGGCCCAGGCAGGAAGTGCCTCTTCCTTGTCGCGTTACGCCCGGGGTCCCAGCGCAGCCGCCCCCGGCCCCGGTGGGCGGGCCTGGCCTCGGGGGCTGCGGGCGAAAGAACTGTGCGGTTTCCTCTTTGTGAGGCCCGGGCGCGGCGGCTGCCGTGGGCCCGCCCCCGCCGCGCAGCCGGGACCACCGGGCGACCGCCACAGCCGCGACCCCCCGCTCGGCGTCCGCGCCCTCCCGCCGCTGCCTGCCGTTCCGGCCAGTACCCCCACCTGCCCCTGCACGGCGCGGCCGGGCCTCCCCTGCCTCCACGGCCAGTTTGGCCAGCGAGCCCCCCCAGCCCTCCCCTCGCCTGCCCCGCCCCCACGGGCCGCGTCCCCGCCGCAGTATCGGGGGCGCGCCCGGGCTCGGCGCCGCGGTGGTCGGCGGGAGGCCCGAGGCCGGAGGCCGTCTCGCCGCGCCGCTGACCCCGGAGCTAAGTGCGAACTCGACTCCGAGCTGTGGGGCCGCGATCACGCCACGGCGAGGCCTGTCCTTCGGAAGGACTACGTCCACGGCCGACTGGCATTTGCCGCGGGCGCAGGGCGGTGTTGGCTTTTGTTTTTTGCCCCGCCGGGTGAACGTTCGCCACCCAGCTGACCCCTGAACCGAGGGAGGGAGCCCCCGCTGGTGGCGGAGGGCGTGGTGCGACTGTTGGGTAGCCGCGGTGCGTCCTCGGCGTGGGGGCGCGGCAGGGGGTCCCCGAGCGGCCGCCCGCTCAGCTGTTTCCGCTGGTGTTTGTTGTGCCTTCCGAGGCCCTACCGCGCCGCGCCCCGGCCCCTCCCGATTGGCCCGCGGTGTCACGTGTCCGCAATCAGCTGGGGCCAGCCGGGGCTGCGGGCTGCGCGTTGGCCTGGCCTGGGCGGCTGCGGGCCGATCGCGCCCGGCCTCGGGGTTCCGCAACCGCCCCGCGTCCGTGCTCGCTGGTGGGAGGGTAGGCGCGCACTTGTCACCCCTCTATTCTGCACGCCTGTGTAGGTAGGTAGGACAGGGAGTATTACGAACAGCGGGAGTTGCAAAACTGAGCTACTACAAAGATCTGTTTACTCCTGACACCAACTATTAATCCTCCCTACAAGGGAGAGTCTGGAAAGTGTACACCTCATTTATTTTTAAGTTTTTTTCTGTTTACAGAACCCCATTGTAATCTGAGGATTTTTATTCCAGGTCTCCTTGACAGATGGAAAACCTGAAGTAACCTCAGGCTAGCCTTGGTGTTTTTGGAAAATTAGACTTGCTGGTGAAGTAACTGGGGGTAATAAGATATTGGCTAATTTTGCACACCCACATGTGAAGTATTGCAGCTGCTTTCCAACACAGAAGAATCAAAATGCATGAAGTGTTTTCGGGGTGCATATTTGTGCCAGATGTGAAGTGTCTTGGTGTATTCTTTTCCTAAAAGTTTATTGCATACTTGTACTGCCTTAGGTAAGAAGGAAATTGCAAAGAATTTAGAATCGTTTCTCTTAAAGCTTACAGTTTAGTAAAGTCATAGACAAATGAAATTGAGTAAGTGAATTGGTATTGATTAGACTAGAAGATGAAGAGGCTTTGGGTTGCTATTAGGCAGACAGGCCTAGGAGCAAAAACAGAGGCCTGGAGCATGTACAAATACTGAGAAGGTGGAACTTGTGCAATTTGGCACAAAATATATCCCATGTATCCCATTATCTTTGTGGGTATGTACTGAACACCAGGTAGAATGTAGCTCCTTGGAAGGCACTGATGTCTACCTTTTTAGAGGGTTTCCTCACCCAGCTCAGTGCCCAATGCAGGCCTACTGGTTGACGTGTGGTTTCTTGTGGGGGTGGGGGTGGGGATGGGGGTGGGGGTGGGGAGGGGGGGTGTAAAAATAATTATCTCTAGGAACCATCTTATCTATAGGAGAGGGAGATGATGAAATGTGCTCAAATAAATTATTTAACTCTATACAGGGGAAATAAAAGTAAAATCGATTTTAACAACTTTTCTAAAAAGATTAGTAAAATTCATGTGGGTTTTACTAAAATAATATCTGGTTGGATCATTGAGGATTTATCCCTAGACTTATTTGCCTTTTCTTTTGCTTTGCTTAAGTGGTAGAAGAGAGAAAAAACGTTTAGAAACAATAAAAAGGGAAAGGAAATAAGGCCAACATTAAGTCTAAAAGAAGAGCTTTAACTAGCTATCAGCCTCCAAAAAACCAGTCCATGAGACATGAAGCTAGTCCTAAATATAACCTTGAGTTGTGAAGATAGTCCTAAGTATATTTGTGCCCAGAATATCATTTTAAGTTATAAAGTATCTAAATGACTATATAAATCAATACCAGTTTCTCTGGTAATGCTGTATAGTAATGTCTGGGTAATGTAGGAACTGACCTTAGATATGACATGAACTTGCTACTTGACACCTGTATCAGGAAACCACATAGTTAATTTATACTGTACAGTTTGAGCCTGTATTGACTCATGGTATTGCATCTAAACAAATGAGAGATCTTGAATTTGTCTTGCCAAAAGACTAGGGAGATTACCAACTGGGATTGTTTAGATGACTCACTGAGCTACGTGACTAGTCTTATTTTCTAGTGATGACTAAACAAAAAGTGTTATAGAAATACAGTAAACTTGGAAAACATTTAACCAACAACAAAGGTATTATTTGAGGGTCAAGAACAAAAATATAAAGGTTACTGTCAACCAGAAAATCATTTGCCATAGCAAAGGAAACTGGTCGGGTATTGCAAAAGAATTAACAAAAGAAAGCACAACTTTCCTGTGTAACCGAAACCTTGGCTTAGTGACTGTTTTGTACAAAATGCGGAAAATTGGTTTTGTGGATAAAACTCAATTTGCTATTTTCCTTTGTAGATTTTCAGTAGAATTTAGTCACAAATCAGCATGAAAATAATTGATGAGATTACAGTAACATTAAATGTTAATTATAGTAATCAACCCAGCACTGTTAAAAGTTCTTTGGGTTTTGTTCCTTTGTTTTGGAGAGAGAAGGGACTGAAAACCAGAAATACAAGCATGCTTCCGCAGGTTTCCATTTGCAAAACAACCTCCCCTCAATGGGAGACTCCTTAACTCTTTCTGTACTAGGCTCCTATACACTCAGTACCCTGCAGGTGAGGCTTGTCCACCACCTTCTGGTGCAGTGGAAAAGCCCCTCTCAGTTCTGGTGGTATGTGTTTTCTGTGGTCTATGGAAATTCTATCTGTGAAGTAGATATTTTCCCAACAGAGGGTCCTTAGAGGTACAAATCAATACCTACTATACTCCTTGGTATTTTTAGGGCTGGTAAATGTGCTGCCTCCTTCAGGGTATTCTACTTGCCAGAGTTGACTCTGAACTGGATTATTAATTACAGGGAGGGCAAGTACCTATTTTAAGACCTAGAACTGTGACACTAAGAATTTGAGATGCTTCAGAAGGTTTCTAACTTTCCTCCTGCTGGTAATTTCTGTCACCTGGTCACTTAGCTTTGCAGTAATTACCAGGAGGTGAAGCCAGTTAATTGTTATTTGTTTCATATCCTTTCTGAGCTTTGCTTTCTTCATCTATAATAGGAGAGGGAAGAAGTTGGGGTGGGGGATGGTGAAGAAGATAATCTATTTTATTAGATTAACCTTTATTTAGCATTTACTGTGTGCCAGGCACTGTTCTAAGAATGTAGTATCTCCAGTTCTCACAACTCAGGGATGAATACTGCTATTTCCATTTTACAGATGAGGAAGGGAAGGATATATTACCCAAAGTTTATGCAGCTTTTTAAAAAAAAAATTTTTTTTTCTGTATTGATTTTAGAGAAAGAGGAAGGGAGAGGGAGAGAGAGATAGAAACATCAATGAGAGACAACATCGATTGGCTGCCTCCTGCATGCCCCCCACTGGGGATTTGGCCCACAACCTGGGCATGTGCCCTGACCGGGAATTGAACTGGTGACCTCTTGGTGCATGGATCAATGCTCAACCACTGTGCCACACCAGCCGGGCAGTTTATACAGCTTTTAAAGGACAGAGCTGAGATTTGAACTTGGGTAGTCTGACTCCAGAGTTCAAGTGTCCGAGCTATATTGTTTAGGGGTGAGGAAAGAAGGCAGAAGCTGGGTATATATTATCTGTCTTTATAATCTTTTATAGTTGATCTTCAGCATGCTGAACTGATTACAGAAAGTGAAAGATTTTAGCTAGTAAAAACTGTAAAAAAATAGAGCAGGATTAATTTGAACTTCTTAAATACTTCTGTTGATCCTTGAACCTGAATGCCAACCAAGTTTACTTTTTTATGAGAAAGACTGTCTGCTTTCAGAACAGATTTTTAAGCAGGGGTTGTTAGTATACTTTATGTGAATGGCTGGATAATGAATATTGTAAGCTTTGCAAGCCATTAAGGTTTCAGTTGCAACTACTTAAACTCAGCCACTGAAGTGAGAGAGCAGCCAATTATAAATAAATGGGTGTGGCTATGTCCCAGTAAAACTTTATTTAGGACACTGGAAATTGAATTTTATGTAATTTTCATGTGTTACAAAATATTCTTTTGACACCCCACCACCACCACCATTTAAAAGTGTAAAATTCTTAGCTTGTGGGCAATACAAAAACAGGTGGTGAGCTGAATTTTGCCCACAGGCCTCAGTTTGCTGACCCTTGCTTTTAAGGAAAATATTTAGCAACGAGCCAGACCAAAGAACAAGATACTATAGTGTTTAGTTTGTTTGTGTCCGTATGTGTATTAATACCAGCAATAAACAAGTGGAATTTGCAATTAAAAACAAAATTTATATTAGCATTCAAGAAATTGAAAATTCTTCATTATAAATCTAACAAAATGTGTACAAGATATATGAGGAAAAATATAAAACTAATGAATGAAATCAAGAAAAACTAAATTAATGGAGAGAGATTTTGTATTCATAGATAGGAAGACTCGATGTTGTCAAGATGTCAGTTCTTCCTAACTTGATCTGTAGATTCAGTGCAGTCCCAATAAAAATCCCAACAAGTTACCTTGTGAATGTCAACAAACTGATTCTAAAGTTCCTATAGAGAGGCAAAAGACTCAGTAGCCAACACAGTATTGAAGGAGAAGAATAAGTCGAAAGACTGACACTACCTGACTTCTACCTTGCTATAAAGTGAGTGATCAAGATAGTATGGTATTGGCAAAGAATAGACAAATAGATCAGTGGAACTGAATAGAGAGCCCAGAAATAGACCCACATAAATATAGTCATCTGATCTTTGACAGAGAAGCAAGGAAATAGAGAGGAGCAACAATAGTCTTTTTACTGAATGATGTGGGACAGCTATACATCCACATGCAAAAAATTGAATCTAGACACAGACCTTATACCACATTAGAAAAATTAATGGATCATGGGACTAAATGTAAAATGCAAAGTTATAAAACCCCTAGAAGATATGAGAAAACCTACATGATTGTGGGTATGGCAGTGACTTTAAACACAATGCCAATGGCATGATCCATGAAAGAAATAATTGATAAGCTGGGCTTTATTAAAATTTAAAACTTCTGCTCTGTGAAAGACAACGTCAAGATAATGAGAAGACAAGCCACAGACTGGGAGAAAATATTTGCAAAAGACATATCTTATAAAGGACTTGTACCCAAAACATTAAAAAAAAAACAAAACTAACTCAGCAGTAAGAAAACAGCCCGCTTAAAAAATGGGCTAAAGACCTTAACAGACACCTCACCGAAGAAGATGTGGCAAATAGCATATGAAAAGATGGCCCACATCATATGCCATCAGGGAAATGTCAATTAAAACAACAGTGAGATACCACTGCACACCTATTAGAATGGTCCGAATCTAGAACACTGACAACCCCAAATGCTGACGAGGATATAGCGCAACAGGAACTCGCATCAATTACTGCTAGTATGGTGGTTTCTAACAAAATGTATGGTTTCTAACCATACGATCCAGCAGTTGCGCTCCTTGGTATTGACGCAAAGGAATTAAAAACATATGTTTACCCAAAAACCTGCACATGGATGTCTTATTCATAATTTCATCATAATTTCAGCGTTATTTATTATTGCTAAAACTTGGAAGCAACTACGGTGTCCTTCAGTAGGAGAATGGATAACTAAACTGGTACATTAAAAGGTGTGGTACTTAAACACATGTTACTGAGTGAAAGAAGCCAATCTTAAAAAGCTACATAATAGATGTCTATGTAATTCCAACTACATAACATTCTGGAAACGGCAAAACTATGGAGACAAAAAAATACCTGGTTGGTACGAGGAAGGATGAAAGCAGAGCACAAGGGATTTTTAAGCCAGTGAAAATACTCTGTGATCCCATAATGATGGGTATGTGTCATTATACATTTCTTCAAACCCATAGAATGTACACTGAGGGAACCCTGATGTGAACTATGAACTCTGGGTGGTGGTGATGTGTCAGTGTAGGTTCTGTAATTGTAATAGATGGACCACTCTGGTGGGGGATGTTGATAATGAGGGAGACTATGCATGTGTGGAGCAGAGGATGTGTGGGAAACCTACCTTATTTTGCTGTGAACCTGTAACTGCTCTAAAAAATTAAATCTCAAACTTCAAAATAGTCTTTTAGAAAATTGTTTTTTTGACTTGGACTCAAATTATATAGTCCGTAATGTCAGATTTAAAAAATAATACATTCTTGCCCAGCCGGTGTGGCTCATTGGATTGAGCGTTATCCCATGGACTGTGAGAGGTCCTGGTTCAATTTCTGGTCAGAGCACATGTCTGGGTTGTGGGCTTGATCCCCAGTAAGGAGTGTGCAGGAGGCAGCTAATCGATGTATCTCTCATATCGATGTGTCTGTCTCTTTTCTCTCCTTTCCTCTCTAAAGAATCAATAAAAGCATATTTTAAAAAATTAAAAAAAAATACATTCCTGGACACTTTGTCTTTATGGCTTTCTGAAGGAAAAACGCTGTTCCCCTCTTTAAAAAATAGATTCTGTAAATCCTGTAAGTTTTTTTAAAATCCTATAAAAAGGTAGAGGTCCTAAAATGTGATTGCTTCACCAGAGTCTCCTATTTAAAACAGAAATTTAAAATTCTAGGTTGCTAAATGTGCTATTTGTTGAAGGGGGAGAAAATTGAAAATAGTTACTAAAATATGGTCTATGTGTCATCTATGAATTTCACTTATGTTTTCAACCTGGCCCCTTACTGTTACCAGTAATTTCAAATAAACTGATAATAGGCTCCCAGCTAAACAACCAAGTTTGATACTTCTCTTATTTCAACCTTTTAAAGATTTTAATAATCTGGAACTAAGAAAAGCTAGTGCCAAAGAGGCCTTATTTATATAAAGTTATCTGAGAATGGTACTTATAAAAATTCAGATTATTAAATTACTGTTTTTTGCTTGAAAGTTAAAAAGGAAGAAACATCTTAAAGCTTTAACTGTGTTGAGTTTGGCCTTAACTTTGGTTGTAAACTTGAACTTCAACACTGACAGATACCAAACCATACATTTTGTTACTTAGGGATACACTAAGATGGCCCCAGAATCAACACAGAGAACATTAGTCATCTGTGAAAGCAGGTCACTTTTAAGATGTTTTAGAAATATGTGGCTGAAGAGATGTGGAACTCTTCTAAGTCCAAGCAAGGTGATTAGCATATTTGGGAAATATTTTGGATGTAAAACAATCAGAAAGTAGATCAGTGGTTGCCTGTGGCTAGGGGTGGGTGTAGGGATTGACTGCAGAAGGGTTTGTGGGAATTTGGGTGAGGTGATAGAAATAATTCTAAAGCTAGTTTGTAGTGCTGATGGCACAACTTTATAAACTTACTAAAAACTATTCAATTTTACACATACAGTGGCTAATTTTATGGTATGTATGTATTCCTTTAAAAATCTGGGGTTTTTGTTTTGTTTTTAAAGAATCAGCTATATTCTATCCTGTCAGAAAAAAGTGTTTCAAAGTTTGTAATGTGTATGAGCTCTTAGGGATGACTTAAGCACATGTCTTTGCCCATTTTTTTTTATTTTTTTATTGATTTTTTAGAGAGAAGAAGGGAGAGAGAGAGAGAAACATTAATGTGAGAGATGAACATCGATCAGCTGCCTCCTACACGCCCCCTACTGGGGATGGAGCCGGAAACCTGGGCATGTGCCTTGACTGGGAATTGAACCAGGACCTCTCAGTCCGTGGGACTGTGCTCAATCCAGTGAGTCACACCGGCTAGGCTGCCCATGTTTTTTGTAACACTATCTAATTTAGCAGAAATGCAAGTGTCACCCGTGATTGTGTGGTGCATTTAATAATATAATACACACTCTCTGACCACAAGAGGTTTATCTAAAAGTGGTGAGAATTTGAATTAAGATATTGATGAGGGGAGGGAGGTAAGATATTGTTGAGGAAGAGGGAGGAAAGGCCTCTAAAAATGATTTAGGAGGTATATTGTCCATTTTGCAATTTCTTCTAAGAATTTTCCAGGGTTTCTGGTTTAGAAGAGTTGGTGATTGGAATTGCCACTGCCCAAGATAGGGAATACAGGATCAGCATGGAGGCAGGAGGGGTACATGCTAAATCTGAGGGAGAAAGACATGAATCTGACAGCCTTCGAGGGTCACTAGAGAGTGAGTGGAGTGAAAAGAACTGGAGAAAGATGTAGTTCAGATACCAGTGACAGAAAGTCATACAATCTTTATTGCCTACAAAAATGGGGCAATACCTACTTTAGAATTGTCAAGATTAAGTATGTAAAGTACCAAAGGCAGTGTCCCGCACAGTGTAAACACTAAATAATCATTAGGCCTAAGGAAGAGTTCAGCATGTCATCCAGATTCAGAGAAGCCTGATTCAGGTATTCTGCCTCAGCTTTTTAATGGCCTTCCTCCTTAAATAGTAAAGTGGCATTCTGATGGATGGCAGCCTCCTGAGAGTTTGGACAATGTAAGTCAGTAGTAAGTTGTGTTTCTAGCTCTGCAAAGCTAAGGCTTAACAGGAACCTAATGTACCTACAGAGGTTTTCTACTTCTCAAGAACTTTGACAACAAGTGTTGGTTTTCTTGCTTTTGCGAGATTTCATGGCATTGTAGCTTATCTTTTTTGGCAAATAAGAACAGTTTTCTTATAAAAACTACATTTTACAGTTTTATTCAATAAATAAAATTAAAACTACATTTTCTATACATATATAAAACTCTAAACATGACAACCACAATTAGGAATGGTGATTCTGCACAGATATTTTTGGTCTTGATAATGAATCATATAATTGAATCCAGTAAAAATAATAGAGTAAAAAAAAAAAATGGACTGAATTTGAAGCAGGGCGGAGAAAGCGTGTTAAATCCATTTACTCCATTTAGGAATAAAGAGCTTGCCTGTATTCAGTAGCAAATGGGCACAGCTATATTGTAATTTTGAACCAAAGATAGAATGTTGTAGGCAGAAGGCATAGAGAAAGTTCGTTTTTGAAGTCCAGTAAATTTTCCACAGTAGCATTTTATCAGCCATAGTCAGTTCAAAAACATCTAGTTACTCCTGTATTATGGTTGAAATAAATTACAACATGAATGTTTTATTTAAAAGTTTGAAGGAAAATTGGCTTTAAAGTAACAAGTTCCAGAAACCCAAGCTGGGAGCTAAATCATTATACAAATACTAGTTTTCAGAGAAAAATGAAATGTTAGTGTTATCGGTGGAAGTGGAGTTCTTGGGGTACCTCAGGGAAAAGAATTTCCTGAGGCCCCCATGGAAGGACAGGGGTCTTGGAAATCTTTATTGATGATGTAAAATTAAGGCAGGTCCCTTCCAAGCTCCCATGTCTGTCCATCTCGTCATGGAAAAAGTCCAGTCTTGTCTTCAGCAGGACCATAGTAAAGGTCACTGCCCAGAATTCCTGCTCCATGTGAATGTTCAGTCCAGTCCAGCCTCAGGCTAGCTTAGCTTGTGTTCCCAGCTGCAGTCCATTGCGTGCGGGATCCACACGGCCGTGGCCATGGGGCTGCTTCAGGCCACATGGCTGTGGATAGAGAACGGGCGAGTGGACTAGTGAGTGCAGGTCCTGGAGCCCGATAGAACAGGAGTGAACAAGAGCAAGAGCTAGGGAACTCTGGGGATTTTTTACCAGGAGTTTCTTCAAACTAACCAATTAACTTTCCAAGGTCTCACACACTTCTGATGGTGTCCTCTCCCTAGCCAATCCATTGTTCCCCAGGCTAGACTAACAGTCGGGCACCTTCCCTACATCACCCCGACTTCTCTTGTGCATGTGCTTTTGTCCCCCTTCTCCCCACAGCAGTCCAGTACCAGATGGGGGAAGGGAAGGGTGTTAATCCCTTTGGAGGAATAATACTATGTGAAACTAGATTCCTGGTGAAACTTCCCAGGTGACCATGCTTATAAAGTCTGGCCTCCCCTTACTTTCTTCCCTTTAATTAATATTAGCTAATTATGACAATAACATGAGGACTATGTCTTTAAAGGTGAGACTATAAAACCTTGCTGTTGATTCTTTTCTGTAAAGGATCAGTATTAAGAAACATGACCAAATACAACACTGCTCACAGGGTCACTGAATGATTTATTTATATCAAGTGTCTTAAACTCAGATGTCTTAAAGGTGAAATAATTATGTGATTCAGGGTGGAGACTGAGCAAATGAAATGACCTTGGGAGTAAAGTTGCAGCTACCTCTCAATTGTAGTTGGTTGTTGCCCTGAATACAGGTTCTTTAGTGAAATATCTCAAATTTTAAGTGGTAACTTTATTTTCTTAATAAAAAACTGTGTGGGCCAAACAAAACATGGCCACATGTGTTTTGTGAGAAAAGGGTTATTTGTCTGTTTTCTTCACTGCTGTATCCCTACACCACCAATTGAATTCAGATTTGCAGACTGTGACCTTTATGTAACAGTATTGTGTTCTTAAGCTTCTGGAAGAAGTAATGCTATCATCTGAAGGGCTGAAACAATAAGCAATAAATCTTATCTGTTGTCCTTCTGCAAAAAGATAGTCAGAAAGCTACATATTTCCTAAGTCTTGGTGTTTTTACCCAGAGTTTATTCATTGACATTCTTGTTTGTGGACTGGTTTTCCTTTTACCAGCTACAAACTGTAATAATATTTACCATTTGTTTTTCCATTCATTATTAAGCTTCCATATTATAATGTTTAATGGGAGTCATAATGATCTTTGTGATAATGACATTTCTGACACCATTAGGACTGCCTAGTGGCTAAGGAAGTTCACAGATGTAAGGAGGAATGGAACTTTTTAAAAATTTTGTAATGGAATTTCCCCAGATTTAAGATGACAGTGGATTCTTATATTTCTTTTTCATAGTGGCAGCTATATCAGCTCTGTATGCCATTCTAGAGACATGTAATATTAAGTATTTAAAACATAGGGGCTAATAACTACACCCAGGAGTAAATTCTTTTTTAAATGAAAGCTATAGTATATTCTTGACTATATCTAGATCTAAGCTGGATTCAGAGCCCCCCACCCCCACCCCCTGTTTCATCACTTCTGTGACTTACTGAATCAGTATGATTTATTAACTGTAAGTGAGTTTAAGTTATGTAATAATGGTTCATCTTTCCCTTCTTTGTACTTGCTTTCCTAGCCTTATGCCAAGCCTAGACCATCTCGAGTGCCCTCTTCTTAGAAGGAGGCATGAGTGTAGGTAATGGAAGAAGTTTGGGTTTGAGTTGGGTCAACTGTATTCCAGTTATGATTTTTCTGTACTTGAAAGCTGTAAACTAGGACCAGTGAATGTCCTTGGATAATCTATGACATGAGGGTGATAACCTCACAGAGTTGTGATGATTTTGAAATAGCACCTAGAAGTACAGTGTTCCACAGACACAAAGTTACTATAATGTTAGTGGCATCACCCCTGTATGATTGTAGATACACTGATGACCAGAAACCCACTTGTTTTCTGATTGCCCCTTTTTCTACTCTTATCTGATCATCCCACTCATGTCCCACAAGTCTTTTCTCAAATTATACATACTCAGAATGTATACTTAACACTTAAGCTAAACCTTTTTTCCTCACCTCTCTCCTTGTGCTTTTCATCATTCAGTTTCTGATATTCCACATTCCTCCTGTTTTTTTCATACCAACCAAGGAGAAGTGATACCATTTCTTTTCCTGCCTAAGCATGTTTACTTCCTTGGCTTACTGCTTCTAAAATATTCTTAGCTTACATGTGCCTGTTTGTTCAGTGCATGAACCTTGGATCCTTTTGTTCAGAGTCAGCTATTTCATAGACGTATTGAATATTACAAAGCAGAGATCACACATGTAAATGGTTCTCTATGACCCCCACCAAATAGATACTAACAAATTGTTAAAATCATAATGTATTTATTGTCCTTTTCCATTTGCCTCCTAGGTTTTTGAGAACTTCAACTATAAAAATGGGCAGAATTTTCCTTGATCATATCGGTGGTACCCGTCTGTTTTCTTGTGCAAACTGCGATACGATTCTGACCAATCGCTCAGAGCTCATCTCCACCCGGTTCACAGGCGCCACTGGCAGAGCATTTCTTTTTAACAAGGTTTGTGGGGAAATCAGTTTCATTTCCTAAGTAGGTTGAGTGGTGGATATATTTGAGAGTAGTACCAGAATACTCAGAGCTTGGAGATACCAGGAAGGCTTAGAATGAGAGCTGTAAACTATAGATGTTACCACCCACTAGCTTGTCTTTGAGTGGACCTTAGGAAGGTATTACTAGAATGTGATTTTTAATCTTGGGAGTTGAAAGGCTATTATAATAAGAAGAGCTGTCTCCATTCAGAAAACATTCAGTGTAAGAGTTTAGTAGTAACTTCACAGACTATGGAAGGAAGGGACTGAGATATCCCCATATCCATGTCACTGATTTATCTTTATAGGGAGATAGCTGCGTTGAACTCTCATAGCTGGACAATGCAAGTGAATAATGATCATCTAACCCACTTCCCTTGCTCTCATTTATGCTCACCAGTCATCCCTCTGATTATGATTTAGTTTATTACATGGGTTTGCCAACAGGAAGTTTCCTGATTTACAAATAAATGTCTAGTTTATCTGCTTCTCTAATTTGTGGTTTGCTTTGAAATTGTCTGATGTGATTTCTGCCTCCTGGAGTCTAAGGTGGTATACTAGTGAAGCTGAATTTCCGAGTCTTGTAGGCTAAGGAACAGAACTAGTGCAAGGGTATTACTCTCAGAAGGTCAGCTTAGCCTCCCCAGTGAATACCCATCTGTTCAATTTAGAAACAAGTTTTTCTCTCAAAGAATTAGTAGTTTATATTCCTTGATCTTTATTTGGGTATAGGGCAAGAGCTAGCATACTGTGGCAGGCCATCTTCCTGATTTTTTAAAAATAAAGTTGAATGAAGCACAGCCATGCTCTCACTCATTTATGTATTATCTGTGGCCACTTTGTTGGGTATTCGGAATCATTGGAATTCTTCACAGATTCTTTGAACCACTTGAAAACATGGTATTGCAATGTATAGTCTATAGAAGGCTTATCCTAGTCTGTATATAAAATTTATTTTCAGAAACTAGTTTGGCAAACTTTTTAACGAAATATCTGTTGTGTACTAGGTCTTTTACTTGGTAGCCTTGTTTGCACTCATCATTGAATGGTGAATAACGATTGGACCCAACCCCACAATTGGTGCCTCCAAGTCAAGGACTCTTCACTGCAAGCCAGAAACAGAACTTGTATTTATAGTGTGGCTTGGACTAGTACAGTAATGCATGATCACATTAGATGGCCAGTGCAGTGCAATTCCAGATGTTTACCTATCCCAGCAGC
This sequence comes from Tadarida brasiliensis, assembly GCA_030848825.1. Lineage (NCBI taxonomy): Eukaryota > Metazoa > Chordata > Mammalia > Chiroptera > Molossidae > Tadarida > Tadarida brasiliensis. The sequence goes on along the minus strand of CM061270.1, from coordinate 60,098,744 downwards.
TTCTAAAAATGACTCTTGGGAAGGGTGTTGTAGGTCTGACTAAAGTAACTGCTGTTTGCTTTTCTGAATTTGCTGTTTTTGCACCAACCAAATATTGTGTACTTTTTGGCAAATAATTTACTCTCTTTTGCAATTTTGTTTTCACGTGTTTTTTTAGGTAGTTAACCTGCAGTACAGTGAAGTTCAAGACCGGGTCATGCTCACTGGCCGCCACATGGTTCGAGATGTGAGCTGTAAAAACTGCAATAGCAAACTGGGATGGATCTATGAGTTTGCCACTGAAGACAGCCAGCGTTATAAGGAAGGCCGTGTGATTCTGGAACGTGCTCTAGTTCGAGAGAGTGAGGGTTTTGAGGAGCATGTACCATCGGATAACTCTTGAAGAAAAAGAGATAACTTCATCTTTTCCCAGGTCTCCTTCACTGAAAACAAAAATCTACTTACATACACTGTCACCTTAGCATCAGAGTCGGATTCATGAACTGCGGAACAAGAGGTTATGAGAATCTAAGATGGAACCTTTCTTTCTTTCTTTCTTTCTTTTTTTAATTTTCTATTTTCCATCCAACAACAGTGTGTAGAGAGAATATTATGCAGATGCTGTTAAATTTTTTTCCCCTACTTTTACATCTTGAGGCAGAATCTTATCTGCAGCTACATGGTGGGCTATGTGAGAAAAAAATCTGGGCTATTAGAGTGGAAAAGTGTGTTTTATGTAAATTTTGAAAGGAAAATATGTCAAGAGCATGGTTTTTAAACTTATGTGGGCTTTATTTTAAAACATTTTTTTAAAACCCAGTTATTTCACTTGATTTGCTAGCTTCAGAGAAGAGATCCGAATTTGTGACCAGCGCTAAAGGTTCAGTGTTAGTGTGGCTTGTGCTGGCCATTGTGCCATATTCTTGTTGGAGATGAACCGTAGCACCAGAGCCCATTCTTCCTTGTCAGTCTTGACCCAAAGATGTCACCATTCCTAGTTACTTGTCACCATGTAATTGGTGTTGATTGGAAACTTTTCCTGAAATGGGGCAGAACTGCTTGGTTGTCCTTTCCATGTAACTTAAGCATAGTAATATAAATAAAATAATAGTTGAATGTTTTTGGTCCTGTGTTGCTTTTAAAAAATACCTTTTAAAAGAGCAGAGTATTTGATGAGTAATTTTCATAGTACTGTTTCTTTTCTCTTAGCTAAATTGACTGTGTATGAGATACTACTTTGTTTAAATTAAAGCATACTGTTTAAATCCACAGTATTGTATTTAGAAAACAGTTGAACAGAATGTCAGTGTGCATTCATGCAGAAAGCATATCATCTGCATCTGTTCTAAAAGAAGGGGGGAAATGAAGCAGCCTATCTAAAAATACTGCTCTGCAAAGCATTTCAGCCCATGCTCAGTTGTGCTGTGATTTTGACAAGTCTGCAGAGCCTAATAGTTTCATCAAAAGACTAGCTCTCATTAGCATTATTTTCTCAGCTCTTCCCTAAGAAATTTAGCTATTGAAATTGAAACTGTACTTGGTCCCTTCAGGTGGAAGGGGATCAAATTTGACTCAGGGTGTTATTTTAGCCCGAAATTTGCATTATGAAGTATTAAAATATTAATGTGTCTTTATCCAAACTATTTCTAGATAGTCTAGTATTTGTTTCTGGTAAAGTAAATGACATTAAAGTTGACTAATTTGAACGGATGTTTAAGTGCTCAATTTCTAGGTCTTTGTCTAGAGAGGAAATTTGCCTCAATTAGCAAAATGTGTCATTGATATTAGAAGTAACTTGTGAGTACAGTTAAGATTAAGTTTCTCTTACTTGCCTTGGGCTCTTGGTTAGAGGCATAGGGATCTGATTAAGTAGGTGTATAATATTGCATTTGAGATAAGTTGATATAAATTCTGTCTTTCCTTCACCATGGACTAAATCTTCAAGCATTAAGAAACAACATTCATTCCCATTCATTTCCATATTGGCCTTTGATTATATGCAGATTTCTAGTAGCATGTCTTACCTATGGCACTGTGTGCATTTCTGTCATAATAAAGTATATTTTGTCTTGCATTGGTGCAAAACTGCTACTTATTTTCCACTGATCCTTGTCTAGTAATTACCTTGTCTTAGTTTTATCTATGAACACATACATCACATCTTTGAGTGGCTATAGCTTGCTTCAGTTGGCACCAGGTAACATTCTGGCTTATTGACTCTACCTAATTTACACCTGGAGATATTGAATTTACTAGAATCAACTTCTCTGAGATTATTTTGCTTCAGATCCTGACAACTACAAATAAAATGTCATATTGCTAGGTTAACTTTTAGGTGACAGGCAAGTACCACAGTCAGATTGGATTCGTTACAGAAAAGCAAACACATACACTTGAGATGGAAAAACCACTAATAAGAATGATTTTGCTTTATGATGAGAAGATGAACCAAATACAGGTGAATATACTGCACAAGTAGGTTACTGAAGGGTGTACAGATTAAGCTTTTTCCTTTGAAGACTAGAATCCTTCCTCTTAGTTTTAGGTGACAGTGACTGCAAGTTGATCGTAAACAAAGTGAGTGCTTTTATTTAAAGGGACCCTAAGGTGAATATTCTGAGTTAAAATTTTGTTAGTAATTATGCAGTGATTTCAGTTACAATTGTGAGTAGCTGTTTTGAGATTGAGAGAAAAATAGCAGTCTGTTTTCTAAATTTACCTGTTCATAAAAGTTATATGGGATGTTTAAATGCAGAGTCTGGGCCACAGCACAGGCCTAAATCAGTCCACAGGTAATTTTTGATTGGGCAGGATTGGGAAACTACTGATTATAAGAAGTATTCAGAGACATATTTATGATGGTTCATTTTCATAAGAATTATTTTTTAAATCTCACAGTTTAAACAGATAATCACTAATTGCATGTCTGAGCAGCTTCCCTCCAGGAGCCTTGTAAAACCCAAACTCATTTCTAATCTAGGGAAGGTGTAAATTGGGAATAGAGCAAGATTAAACGGAAAAACTTGTTTGGCCAGCACTTTGCACTGATAGGAAGATACGTTACAGAAATAACGCAGAACTGAGAGGAGAAATTAGAGCGGATACCCATCCTAGGTGGGGTGTGAACGTGTAGCTTCTTTATTTTAAAATACTGCGATTTCTCGCCCTAGCCGATTTGGCTCAGCGGTTAGAGCATCGGCTTGCGGACCGGAGAGTCCGGGTTCGGTTCCTGCTAAGGGCACGTACCTCGGTTGCCGTTTGTCCCCGGCTCCGGTTGGGGTCGTGTGGGTGGCAACCACTTGATGTGTCTCTCTCACGTTGATGTTTCTCTCTCTCTCTTCCCACCTCCCTCCCTCCGGCTCTATCTGAAGATAAAAGCAAAAATGTTCTCAGGTGAGGATTAAAATAAATAAAATGAAATAAAATACTGTGATTTCTCAAATTGAAACTTCTATATTTAGGTGTAAAATACGTTCCAAAAGCACCATGAAGGGTTTTGTGATCCTGGACATCGCTACATATTTAGGTTTTTTAAAAAATCTGCAATTAGACCACTTGGGAGGCTTGTTAAACATCGAATTATGTCCCTATTCCCTCCCCCAGTACTTAATTAGTCTCTGAGAGCCAAGAAATCCAGATTTTTTTTAGCAAACTGCAAAGATAAACCTATCTGCTAACACATGAAAATCATTCATAGGGTTATTCAAACTCAGTGTGTGGTTGTAGTGTGTTACCACCTGGTAAGAGTAGGTATTTGTCACAAGAGGCCCACAGACTTAGAAGTGTGAATAAGAAAATATAGATTATGATTTCCACCTGTTAAAAACAGTTAACTGACTTTTAAGGAGAGAGAAAGTCTGGGAAAGAGTTTCTAGAAAGATCAATAAACTTTATTTTTTTGTTACTCCTCACCCAAGGGTATTTTCCCATTGATTTTTAGAGTGGGAGGGAGGGAGACAGAGAGAGAGACATCAATTGGTTGCTTCCCTCATAACCCCAACCAGGGCCAGGGATCGAACCTGCAACCCAGTTATGTGCCCTTGACTGGGGATCAGACCCGAGACCCTTCGGTTCATGGGCCAATGTTCTAACCCAGTGGTTCTCAACCTTCTTAATGCCGTGACCTTTTAACACAGTTCATGTTGGATGTGGGCGTATCTGCATGTGGGAGGACCCGCCTGGAGACGAATAGAGGAGCGGTGTCTCGGTTCCTACGACCATCGGAAATATGTGTTTTCCAGTGATCTTAGGCGACCCCTGTGAAAGGGCCGTTCGACCCCCAAAGGGGTTGCGACCCACAGGTTGAGAACCGCTTGAGCTAAACTGGCCAGGGTTAGATCAACAGACTTTAAAGACCTGTCTTCAGTGCAGGTTGTATTGGCTGCGTGACTTTGGGAAGTGTGTGACTTAACCTCAGAAACTTAGTTTTCTCAAGTATGAATTATAAAAACAAACCCTTAAAAACCTGTTAATTATTATGCCAATCTATGGAATAACTACTCTTTTTTTTTTTTTTTTTTTTAGTAATCCTGAACAACCCTTCACAATAATCTAATTTTGCTCTAAAGTAGAGAATGACCAGAGCGCTTCTAAAGTTCATTAAATTCCTCCTGGTCTTGATATGTGCTGCTAAACATTTAAGCAAATTAGGGCATGAAATCTGTTTATCAGGTGTTACTCTCAACCTTTTGCCATAAGGAATCTTTATAATCTACTACAATAGACATTTTACTTTGCTTTCAAAAACTGTCGAAGCTCCTGTTTTTCTCCTACCATGGAGCAGAAGGAAGAAATGTGAAAGGTTCATTGCATACAATCCTAACGTAATTTTAAAAAAAAAAAAAAAAAAAAAAAAGCCTTTTCCTCCCAATTATAATGCTGCAAGAAATTTTCACTAAGATATTGACTACTTTTCAAACCCAATTTTTTTTCTCCATTGACTAGTCACTTTTCAAATCCAATTTTATTTCTCCTGTGTTTATCTCAGCCTATTTCCCACTACTACTATAATAGTCCAGTTTTTAAAGAACCCTAAGGTTGTGAGAGAAATGGTTTATATACCAAATCATCTCATTTTAATCCTCTGCCAGTTTGCCCTAAAGATAAATAAGTCATTTTTTGTCCCTGGATTTAAAGCAAATAAAAACACTAATTTCACCTAATTCAAAACATATCCAGAGTAAAGCCCGGTTTTGAAAACGGAGGTGTTTGTGTTCCTGAGGATGAACCAGAGGATTTCGGGGACGGGTACAGTTTAAGAAGCCCCACTCGTGTGCCCAGAGCCAGGAGGTGACTTCATTTGTTGTCCAGAAGGTCCTCTTCTGCCAGCTGTTGAGGCACCATGGAGTGGCTCACTGCCTTCTCAACTAACCCACTCTAGCTGTAGCCCTCCCAGCAAATACTGGGCAGAGTGGACGCATTACTTCGAACACGTAATTCCATGAGTGTTTTCGGTCCCTAGCTAAGCCATCCTTTCCTAGGTTCTAAGCCAATTGGAAGGTGCTCAGAGGCATTCCTAAAACCTATCAATATGCCAGAAGGATTAAGGATTTCAGTTCCTTAAGTAAGTCTTGGGTACTGTTTTAGGGTAGGTGCTTTAGTAAATGAGTTTCAAAGATTGGGTAGGGGTATATCTAAGGAGTTGAGTAATAAGGAGTAAAACATTTTAATGGTCCTGAAATTTACACTGAAGAAAAAAGTTTTTTAATATAACATTCAGCTGGAATCCATCCATGCTACCAAAAAAGTACCAGCAGATGGCATGAGTATGCAAGAAATTTAGTTCTTAACTGCCAGTCTGACCTGCCTTTTGGAAAAGAATAACATCTGGGGCAGTTTGTTATTGTCGCTAACCCGAAGTGAGCCGATGTTACTCCAATCTGGTAGAGTTGTGGGGGTCAAATGAAATCATGTGAGAAAATGCTTTGCAAACTACAAAGTACTATATGAATAATAGTTTCCAGTTTTTGTGACAAGTCATTTTTTCTGCCATATTTGTTTTAGTATCTATAGTTTACATAACTTCAAAATTTTTTTCAACAGTTTTTAAATATTGGCTTTAAATATCTTTTTAAAATTTATCTTTATTGTTGAAGGTATACGGATGTCCCCCCCCCCCATTGACCCCCACCCCGCCTTCACCGCACTGTTGTCTGTGTCCATTGGTTATGCATATATGCGTATAAGTTCTTTGGTTTATCTCTTCCCGCTCCCCTTCCCTCTGAGGTTTGTCAGTCTGTAACTACCAAATTTCTGGATCTATTTTGTCAGTTTATTTTGTTCATTAGATTCCATAAATAAGTGAGATCATGGGATGTTCGTCTTTCTCTGACTGGCTTATTTCAGTTAGTATAATACTGTCCATGTCCCTTCAGGCCATCTCAAAGGGTAGGAGATCCTTCTTTTATTTTGATAATGACAACCTGAGGTTATAGAAAATTGAACGAACGTCCCAGTGTGACTTTGAAGTTAGTTAACCTCTTGAAGCCTCATTTTCTCAACTTTAAAATACAGAAAATAATTTTTAGAGAACACGTGTGAAACTTATAAACCATCCAGTATTCCAAAAAGATATTTCTATCAATTGAGTGAGGTTCAGTGAGTTCTTAACTAGCATTGGCACCAGTTGCTAGAAAGTATGTGCTCGATCATTTATCTATTCAGTGATGTTTGAGTGCCTATTATGCCTGTCCGGCAATATGTTGTTAGCAACACCTGGCACCTACTTCCCAGCAGCCAATGAGCATGTTTGCAAAGCCCAGTAAAAATCTTCAGAGCCACTGTATTAGTAATGAATATACTCCTGCCCCAGGAAACGAAAGACACTCTACATTAGGGTACATAAGTTCATGAAGCATAATAAAAGACCTCGTTCTTTCAGCAATTGGTTAATTTCTAAGTTGGAAAAGAGGAAACCTTCCAGGTTAAGTGAAAATAGCATAATCTTTCCATATGCAATGGATTCTGAAATTGAATCAACTTTATATTCTTCTAAATCAAGTTTCATCTGTCTCCCTTCCAGAAGCAAATACAAATCAGCATTTTCGGGGCACATGGCCGTAGGAACACCAGCTCACATCTGACAGCCGTGCCCAGTAGAGAGGACTTCCACAACAGAGGTGGGAGCCAGGGCTCAGAGGCTTTGCACAAGAAACGTCCAGGTCAAGTGTTCTCGAAGTCAGATGGTGGAGAGGGAGGGAGAAGAAAAGTGAAGGTGAAGGAAGTGTCTATTCACAGGACCTGAAAGGTAGGCATTCTCTGCGTAGTGATCTCAAACCCGAACACCTTTGGATACCAGAGAGTTCGTTGAAATGAGGAAAGCGGGCTTTGTGTAAGACTCCTGAAAGTGGTGGTCACCTGGTCAAGAGGGAGACATGTGCCACTTAAAGACAGCCACTCTCAACTGAAAACAAAATACCTGGCCAAACACAGCTTATTCTTTGGGCCACGGGGGCTCCAGCCGATATCCCTCATCTAGTCCAATCTCTCACGTCAAACATTTGGAAATTAGGCCTGAAGGGATGAAGGGACTAAGCCAAGTTCTCCTGCAAGCAGCGGAGAGAAGACTGTTCAACACAACAGAGTATGCTAAAACGTTTATAACATTTTCAGAGCAGCCTTGGAAAGCAGATGTTACGAGCATGGATTCTGCCTGGCCGGTGTGGCTCAGTGGTTGAGCGTCGACCCATGCACCAAGAGGTCACCGGTTCGATTCCTGGTCAGGGCACATGCCCAGGTTGTGGGCCAAAACCCCAGTGTGGGGCATGCAGGAGACGGCCAATCGATGTTCTCTCTTATCGATGTTTCTGTCTCTCTCCCTCTCCCTCTCTCTCTAAAATCAATAAAGAAATAAGGAATAAAGAACTGAGGCTGAATCCCAGCTCTAACACTTAATAACAGCTCCCTTATCTATAGAATGGGAATGACAGTAGTAGTACTAACTGATAGGGCTGTTGTGAGGATAAAAATGAGTTCGTATGTAGAAAGTGCTTAGACCAGCAACTGACCCAAAAAAATATGTGTTTGGAGGCTAAGATCACACAACTTCCCGTAGGGTCTCTATTGTGGGCTGGAGTGTGCAGGTGGAGAAGTGAGGGACACCTGCCTGGAGAAGGGAAGGCCTTCCCCTGGTTCCTACCATCTCTCCACCGATGGCTCTACCTTTCCTGCAGACACAGCCACTGAGTCTGACCAGGTCACATCCCTGACACTCCCATCATTAGCTCCTCACTGCCTGCTCCCTGCAGAGCCCCACTGCCTCTGCAAAGCCTCAGTCACACCAAATTCCTTGTCTACCCTGGAAAAGTGACATGCTTTGTCCAACTCACTGACCCTCTGACTAGGATGCCTACCCCATTTTGCCTGGAATACTCCTCGTTGTCTCTGAAGACTAAGCAGCTCTGACCACCCACCCCCAGTCCCACCAGTGTGGGTTATGCGTGCTTCCTGTAGCTCCCGGAGAACATTCTAGCTTACCTCTCTAATAGCACGTGCATACGTTACTGGGTAATTATATATTTACTAATCTATTTTGCCTTCTAAGTATAATTTCTAGTCTAAACCGACTTTTATCTCTAAGTCCTATTACAATGTCTGGACAGAGTGGGGCAGGGGTCAGTTCCAGAGCCCAGGCCACACTTCAGACCAAGGAAGCCACACTTGCTGAAGGTGGGACAGGGAACCAGTTTTCCAGATCTCCCCAGGTGACTTCAGTGTGCAGACCAGCTAGGGAGGAAAGCAATGGAGTTTCAGGATGCAGGGTGGATGGATGGATGGTCAGTCAGATGGAGGGATAATCAGGGTGAAGGCTGACTAGCCGAGTAAAGAAGAGGGAGAAGTAACTGCATAAGCAAAAGCCCAGAAATAAGGTACAGCTCTCGGATACTCTACTCACCCTGCTGCCACCCCATTTTATCTGTCACTAGGTTGTCCTCTGACAGGTACATGCTGGAACATCTTTCCTTTTCCCCATTCCCCTGGCTAGTAACGGCAGGGTGGGGGAGGGGGTGAGGAACATTCAAACCCAAGTCAAAGGAGGTTTCCAGCCATCCAGTTGGTCTTTTGCTTCCCCGGCTGGCTGCGCTGGGACTCCCGGCCACACACGGAGATCCCACGGATATGCCTCATCTTGTAATTTTTCTCTCTTCTCCTTTTTTTCCTGTTTATTATTTTTTCTCCCTTCTTCCTCTTTTCCCCGAACTATCCTCTCATATCCTCTTATGCTTATGACCGATTCTCTCCCATGTGTCTACCTGTTCCTTCCTGTCCCAGGACTGCCACACTCTGATTTTGTCCTGGCCAAGAGCTCCTGGCCGAGGAGGAAAGTGGGGACTGAGCTTGCCAAGCCCAGCACCTGCAGAGCTGCAGCTGCCCAGAAGGGGGCATCCTTTCTGATAGGCACAAAGCTGCTACATGAGTGGGCTACCCTGTTCTTTGCATTCTTCTTTCTGTGTCTTTCTCCTCCGTCCAGGAGCAATGTGGTGGGGGTGGACAGAGCACAGGCAATGGAACCAGGCCTCTGCTCAAACCCTGTCTCTGCCATTTACTAATTCTGTAACCTTGACCTGTTATTTGACCTCTCTGAGCTTCAGCTTCCTCACCTGTGCCCACCGCCTTCCTTGGTTGTTAGCTCTAAATGCCTAGGGAGCCGTTCAAGCAGAGTGAACACAGAGCAAAGGCTTAAGTGCTCAATCCATTTACTTAGCTGTGTGACCTCAGTACCTAACCTCCCTAAGCTCCAATTTTCTAACCTCTTCAACGTGTCATAACAGGACCAAGCTTGGAGGGTTGTCGTGAAGGTAAATGAGATAACTCAGGGAAAATATTTAGGATCTGGGCACATAGTAAGCATGAGATAATTTCCAATTCATGTTGTGATGTTGTTACATGTTATTTGTATACTACTGAGAACATGGTAGGTGCTTATGGTAACCGGCCTCTACGATGCCCCGCTGAGAATCCTCCCCTTCTGGAATCCATGCTCTCCTGTAGTTTCCTCCCACCCTGAATCACAGCTAGTTTGTGTGAAGACAGTGCAAATGACGATGTGTGACTTCCAAGGCCACGTCATAGAAGCCATTGCAGCTTTCACTTCAGCTTCTTGAATCGCTTGCTCTCGGGGAAGTCAGTCTGCATGCCGTGAGATCACACACGCAGCCTGTGGGGAGGCCCCTGGGCGGACGCTGCAGCAGTCCTCCTGCCAGCCGAGTGAGTACCCTCTGACCACACGCACACCAAGTGGATCCTCAGGCCCAGCCTCGAGCTGACTGCAGGCCTGGCTAACATCGATGGCAACCTCGAGGGAGACCCAGAGCCGGAACTGCTCAACCAAACCAAATTCCGGACCCACAGAAACAGGGCAAGATAATAAATTAGTGTTGTTTTAAGCCACTCGTTTGTTATGCATCAATAATTAACTAATACAGTGATTTAAAAAGGTAAGTCTCCTCTCCCTTCCAATTGAGAAACACTGGCATTTCCATTGGCAAACCCATGCAGTCTAGCATGTGAGCAGCAGGGGGCACCATTGGACCATTTTCTGGTCTAGCTTTGTAGGCATTTTCCTCCCTCAAGCAGTTGGGCCAGAGGAAGTGCCAGACCTGCCAGCACAAGGCCAGCCACCTCAGGCCCCTGCTCCTCATAGGCAGAGCTGATGGTGGTCCCAGGGGAATAGCTGGGCGCAAGGCCGAGCTCAGAGCAGGCCTTGCCCCTGCAGCCAGGAAGCCCAGAGAACACCTCCGAGTCCTGCTTCAGGGCTTTAAGTTTGGGGGCAGGCTTGAATACAACTCCCCAGAGGCCAGAGAAGCTCCTGATCTTGGGCTTGAGCAAGGACCCTGATCAGAGTGCTGTGGCCACGAGGTACCGTTTGGGAAGGGTCTGTCTCTTCCAAGTGACTCATTTGCCCCTGAGAAGAGCCAGAGAGAGCCTGGCAGGAATGACAAGTCTGTTCCCTCCGGTGTCCCGGTGTACCCCAGTCTCCTACCCGGTCAGTAGGCACCCGTGGTTGCTCATGATCAGCATGTGAGAGAGTCCTGGGCACTCTGAGACTTTAGGGCCCCTCGTCACACACTTGCAGACCCAGGCCCAGCCTCCAGGAGCAAGTGCCCGACAGCTGGGTCTGCCCCTAACTGGAAGAGCTGTGAAACCTGAGACCATGCCTAAGGACCAGACAGCCAGCCCTAAAGTCCAAACAACAAGCTTGAGACAGCTGGAGTCAGCGTGCAGGGCCCCAGTTCCTGCGGGAGGTAAGAGGTGAGGGAGATGCTGGGCACACCTCCCTGCTCTCCAGAGGGAACGGAGAGCCCTGATGGCCCTCGTCTCTGAGCCAGAGACCTGCCACGTCCTCTGTGATGTCTCCCTGGCCCAGAGGAGGCAGAGCTTTGCGGGGGGGGGGGGGGGGGTAGAACATCATCCTGGATGCTTCATCCCATTTCTTATTGGTGTGTGAAGTCAGGGTAGGCGGTGTGAGAAGGAGGTCATCTGCAGGAGTGGGAGGGTAGAGATCAACGCACCAGGAGTTGGCTGATCCCCAACCCCGGGAATGATTCCCGGTACCTGCTCCCCTGCCAGTAGAACTGGACAGGAGGCAGCACCACCCTCCGGCGGGCCTGTGGAAGTGGAGGAAGGCATGTTTTCCTTCTGCTGTCATGTGCGTAAGCACCGGGTCCACCGGCACCTTGGTCTTGGACTTGGCCTCCAGAACTGTGAGAAGGGATGCTCGTTTAAGCTGCCCAGTCCACGGCATTTTTGTCATAGCAGCCTGAACAGACCAAGACGCCAGGTTATACCTCACCTGGGGAAGCCTGCAGTTGACAAGTCTGGTTTTGTAGTTACCGTCACAGAGTATCCCAGAGCTGACCTTCTCTGTCCTGTGTTTTGCACTGGGACTCACTCTTCCCAGATCTCGGTCCCAGCAGTGCAGCCAGTGCCAGCCCCTGGGAAGATCTGTCGTTAGATGGCTGACCCCACTCTCAGCTGCCCAGCCAGTGGCTCTCCCTCTCCAGGTGCGCCACGCTGTCACTGTAGAAGAGCGTGTTTGAGTGATGGAGTTAATCATTGTTTTGTTTTCAGAATTTTCCTGTCACATAATAGGCACTCAATAAATATTTTTACAAATGAAGGCTTATGGTCTAGATGGCATCTTCTAACTAACAGAGAAAAGAAAGAGTGTCCTAGGAATACATTCCCTCAACAAATGACTGAGGCACAGCGCTAAGTGCCGAGGATGCTGATGTAATTGAGTAACAGCACCCTCCGCAGGAAACCACGTGTGCACGTACTTTATAAAACAACCCTCTGGGTCGTCGCCCACTTTCGACACACGCAGATGAAGACCCGGGTCTAGTCCAGCAGCTGGATGAGGTGTGTCGAAACCACGACTCTCCATACAATTCTACGGTGTGTTCAGGTGGAAATGCACAGCAGTGTGCAAAATGGAAAGTACTCTGAACCCACTGAGAAGGCGGGGTGGTCCCTTCTGGTCCAGGGAAGAAACTGGGAGCTGTGAGAATCAAAGTGGTAGGCTTTAAGGAGAAGCTGGACACGATGTGTTTTTAAAAATGACCCAGAAAGGAACTCTCTGGAATACCTAGGTGAGGTCAGTGAATGCCTCCACCGCACGGATACTTACTTTCCAATCCCTAGTCTAGTCGGGGTGTTCTTACCTGGAGTAGGTAAGCACGAGGAGAATCAGGGAAGGGGGGGGGGCTTCGTCAGCCCACAGTGAAGAGGATCCCCAAAGAAAAACGTTCAGAAAACCGTGGCCCCTCTCTAGGTGAAAAGTCTCGGTCAGAAATGGTGTCTCCTTACTGAGAAACGAGCTGCTCCCCACAGCTGGAAACAGCGTCGCCCGCTTCTCCGCAGCAGGGAAATTGATTTTCTGTTCTCCCTCGCTTCCCTCTGGACCGGGGAACTCAGTTATCAAGCTTCACTTCCTGTTCTCTCAGTAACCCTATTTGGTGAAATTAGAATTAGGAGTTTAATTCAATGTAGTGCAAAGCTCAATGAGATTAGCTTTATGGTTTCAAGACCTCTTGCTAAGAAACAGAATCCCACACTCTCCATCCCTCTTCCAAAAATTGGCAGACAGCTGAGGGAGGTTGGGGTTAGCACAGCGCGCCTGGGTTCTGGGCCCCACTCCGCCCTGGACTGCTGTGCCTTTGAATCCCGCCAGTGCTAGCTATTTATGAACCTATTCTTCGGAACTTGACCTACCTTTTTTTTAAAAAGTGACTATTAGATTTCTTTTCCATGATGTATAAAAATACGGTGGCAAACTGAACAAGTAGTGGACATTCTTCAGGCCTCTCGCAGGTGGGCCGAGTTTACATGTGGCATTTAACGTCACCCTTAACGTGGCCGGCTTCGTGGGCACGCATTACCCAGGCAGTTGGCTCACAGCGCCACGTGCTCAGAGGGGCCCACACTTGGTTTACTCTTCTACTGTTGTCTTGAAATTCTTAGTATCTTTTGAGCAAGAGACCCTGCATTTTCATTCTGCACTGTACTCTGCAGATACTGTAGCCAGCCTGTCCTCACTGTAACTGTTGCTTGGTAAGTATGTCACTCCCATTTTTTAAAAATGGGAAACTTGCCCGGCTGGTGTGGCTCTGTGGTTGAGCATCAACCCATGCTCCAAGAGGTCACCAGTTTGATTCCCGGTCAGGGCACGTGCCCAGGTTGTGGGCCCGATCCCCAGTGGGGGGCATGCAGGAGGCAGCCAATCGATGTTCTCTCTCATCGATGTTTCTTTCTCTCTCTCCCTTTCTCTCTCTCAAAAATCAATAAAGAAAAAAATTTTTTAAATAAAATAATGGGAAATTGGTGTTTAGAGTGGAGTGGGTTCAGTAACTCACCCAGTATCATACAGATGGAAAAAGCAGATGCAGGATTTGAAGCCAGGTCCCTGCTACCAACCCCAAGTCCATGCTCCGCTGACTCAGTGGTGCTGCCCTCCTGGCTTAGTTTTCTAAGTCAAGTCGGCTCATCTCTCTGGATTAGAATAGAAAGCCTGACACTACAGGTTAGAGGGCACTGGCAGGTGTGTTTTTTCCCTTAACCATCAAGGTGATTACTTTAGATCTCTAAGCAGCTCTGCATGTATTTATTTTCTGACAAATGTTTTCCAGCAAAATGCAACACATTTTTTCTTGGAAACCTAGGCAATCATTTTATCCTCGTACACTTTAAAAATGGCATTACAGTCGTTGACATGAAGAACATTTGCTTTGTAACAAAATTACATTTCTTTCCAAGGTGCAGTGATTTCACATTTAAAACAATATCTGTGAAACATAAATGCAAGGTATTCATAAATACATTGAATTAGATTGTGGCAGCTAAGAGCCGATTATCATGTAAGATCTCGCTAATGGTTGAAATAATAAGAGAGCAGAATATTAATTCTGACATTCTCTATAGGTCATGATTATACATCGCTACAATGGTCTAATAGGTTATGGAGTTTTATTGAGATGTGAGACGACCCTTAAAGTATTTGTTGTGTGTTAGAAATGAGTTGTCTTGATTGATTTTATTTATAATTCTATTATAAGATGAGAGAAGGAGGGGTGCCATAGAACTGAGAAGCACAGTCTAATCTTCTTACGCAATAATAATAGCAGCTAAGATGTTGGCACCATGGTTAAGAAGGTCAGACAAACCTACGCTTGAACCCCAGCTTCACCACGTCCTCATCGTGTGACCTTGAGCCATTTACTGAACTCCTCAGATGTCCTGTGTAGAGAAAAGAGCTGCGATGAGGCATAAATTCAATGCGTAGAACACGTAGCTCAGAGCCTGGCACTTAGCAAGCAAAAGTGATGTTAGTTCCTAGGATTTCTGCTGCCAGTGGGGAGCTTGAAGGGTTTGAGGATGTAGAACTCTCTTCCCTTGGTTATTTTGCATCAGCTGCCATCTCCAGGGCCGTAACATTATCTTTAGTGCCAGTGAGATAGCATGGGGATAGTCTCAGTGGTGTGCTGCAGATTTTAACCAGTGGCAGGGGAGGAAGGGAGCCCTGATTTGTAAAGACTCCCACCACAACGATTTCAAGCCACCAAAGTGATGTCACTAAACATGGATTTGGGAAGACAGGCCGCACTCACTCGCCTCTGCAGAGCTGGTAAGATCTGGCTCCCCGCACTCCTCTGGGAAACCACGATTCTAACTCTGGCTCTGCTGCTCTCCGGCTGCACGACCCTGGGCAATTCCCGCCCACCTTCCCGGGCCTCAGCTTCTTCATCTGTGAAATGGAGGCTGGACTACTATCTGGTATGCCTCACAGGACTGATGTGACAATTAAGTAAACAGAGGACACAGAAAACTACTGACCCTGTGAGACAATGGAAATTACATCGATGGTAGAGATGCTCAGACTCACTGTAGCTACAGAGGCGGCTTTATCTGACTTCAAGGTCCCAAGACGTGCCATTCCTTGTCTCCTGGTTTATTTACCCTAATCTTTTTTCCCTCTCATGTCCATTTAGCTCATAACGATTATCTGCACAACATAATAAAGCAGGTTAGTTAGGCTCCTGTGGCTTGAGCCTTGAGAGGCGGCTTGGGAAACCATCAAAGCTGTGTCCCACCCATCCCAGGTAGCAGGGAACCAGGGCTCCTTGGCCTTGGGGGACCCGTGGCTATCCTGGGGACCTGGACACCTTGTTTTCCTTTAGAAGTGGCTGGCCTTGGTTCCTGACTCAAATCCCCTTGACAATCACAAAACTGTTTCTGTGTCTAGCTGACTGCTTCTGCTTCGGTCCTGCTTGAAAAACAACCGGTGTCCTGGAAGGAGCATGAGTCAGACCACCGGGTGCAGATCGAAGGGCCACCAGGCACTTCCTTGGGGATGGTTATGTGACAGTCACACTCTTGTGCTTCGGTCTCCTCATCTGTGGAATGGGATGATAGCATCCACGCCACAGGGCTGTTAGCAGACTAAAGGAGTCGGAACATGTGCGGTGTTGAGAAGAGTGTCTGGCCGTAGCAGTCACTGCAGACAGCTGCCCTGCTTCGAGGCCGTCTGTGTGTGGTCCCCCCATCAAGCCTGGGCTCTGAGTAGGTCCTGTGTCACTGTCCAGTGTTTCCTTCCTGGATGGAGAGTTCTCGTGGGCCTCGGGCTTCCCTCTTGCCTGCCTAAACGTGGCTGCCTTTGGCTAAGAAGCACCGTCACAGGACACGCAGCGTGGCACCTTCCGGCGGGGAGCCCACCTCCACGGAGGGGGGCTGTGGTTGTGCAGACGCCCCAGTCTCTGGGCTCCCCTTGTTTATAGCAAGAAGTCCTTTCTGAACATCGAAGAGGAAACAGCATCAGCCACAAGCATATCCAGAAAGACATTCCATGGCTGGGTAGAGGAGGGTTCTGAGGACTGTAATCAGAGGCAAACAGTTTCTCTGCAGTGGCTGTGTTAGAGGTTTGCCCTTCACTCTCCTTGACTTGAACATTCGTTCCTCAGAAGCCATGCTGGTGGTGGTTCTGCTGCACCCCAGCGCCCCTGAGCGGCCCACTCCGTCCGCAACAGCCTCTAGGACCAGGGACCTCAGGCTGGCGTATGACACTCTCCGGGGCAGGGTTAGCTTGATAAGAGAGTCAGCCTCTTCATTTTCTGCAGAGGGAACGCATTTAAGAGTGTGTTTCCAAGGTTCAGCTGCTCGTCTAATAACAATAATAATTACCTTAATGTTCTTCAATGAGGGATTAGTTAAACAAATTATGGTACAGCCATGGTACATGATGCAGCCATTAAATTAAATGAAGTAGAACAATACACTGTATTTCATTAATCGTTGCACCGCTCTAAAGCTATAACGTGGGTGGCTTTGCAAGTGTTACAACTTGGGGGAGGGGTATTGCGGTTCAGGGTTTTGGAACTAAGGGGCAGTGCCCATGCCCAGCGACATCTTGAATCAAAATCATACCCTTGGATATGAGCCAAAACTGCATTTTCATCCTGGCCACCGAAAGGGGGAGGGAGAGAGGACCCCGCATGAACACATTTCCTGGAACACCGCTGGAAGGCCAAGGGACAGGGTAGAGAAGAGGCCGAGGCTGGAATTACAATTTCTGGGAGACGGCACGTTTCAGAACTGGATGTTCCAAGTGGAGAACGATTGTGTGAGTCACTAAATTGAGGAAGTCTCTGAGACTCCCTTGCGGAATCAGTCGGCTGCTCAGGCTGGTTCAGGGCCAGCTACCTGCGTGTCTCCCTGGCCACTGCCTTGGGGACTAAACATCTGGGAAGCACCAGAACAGACTCCTTTCCTCTGGAAAGATTTGCAGGGAGCCCTGTGCTGGGAGCAGAGAACAGGTTTGGGAAGGGGTTGGAACGTGTGCAGAAACAGCACAGGAGGAAGAGGCGCCCGAACAGGGAGATGCTGCTGCCCTGTGAGCGTTTCCAAGGCCCCGCCCAAAGGGGGAGTTGGCAGGAGGGCATTTGTGGGTGGGTCACCCTCGCTGCTCTGAAATGAGCATGTGGCAGGGTAGATAGCAACTGGGATGGATATGTCAAATTTATAACCTTACGGCAGGGACTTTGGGAGTGTTGATGTCTCCCCAAATAATTACAGTGTGCTTTCTGCCTGGGACCCAAAGAACAAGGCTGGTGGGTCCATGCATGCCCTCACTGAGCTCCTGCTGCAATGCATGCAGCCCCAAATTAGCAAACCGTGGGGCAGTGGCTGTCATTTTTATTCTGAGGCACCATCTAAGGTGAGTGCCAGTTAAGGAGGAGGAGAGAGAAGTTACTCCAGCAGCCAGCAGGAAGCAGAACTGAGAGGCAGAGCTCTGATCTGAGATGTCTAGGCAGGCCTCAGTCAGCGCCGAGGGTGTTACGGCTCCAGCCTTGGAGGACAGAGCCCTGGCATTCCAGGTCTCAGCTGTATAGACAAGCAGGCTCCAGGCCCAGGACTCTCAGGCATTGGGTAGGAGTCTCTAATGCTGTCCATATGCCGAACTGTCAATAAATGAGAACATTGTACTCCAGTCATTTACCTTCTGACATTTTATACTGTGTGTGGGATAACTCTAAAAACTGAGAGAGGTGAAAATGGCTTTGTGTACATTGTCTATTGCTGCGTAACAAATTAGCCCAGTACTTAGTAGCTTAAGACAATCATGATTTATTATCTCTCACAGTTTCCATGGCTCAGAAATTCAGACAGAACACAGCAAGGATGACTTATCTCTGCTCCCCCAAGTCTGGGACTTCATCTGGAAGGAGCAGAGGCTGGGGCTGGACTGATCTGAAGGCTCTCTACCCACATGGCTGATGCTGATGCTGACTACAGGCTGAAGGCCTAGCTGGGCTTTTGTCCAGACAACATGTGGCTTCTCCATGCGCCCTGGGCTTCCTCTGAATATGGTGTCTGGGTTGCAAGGACAAGGGTCCCCAAAGAGAGAGCCTGGCAGGTGCTGTATCCTTTTTATGCCCCAACCTTGGAAGTCCCATAGTGTCACTTCTGCCATATTTGTTAGAAGTGAGGCACTAAGTCCAACCCATGTTTACAAGGAGGGTTAGATTCCATCTTTTAGAGAAAGGAATGTCCAAGAATTTGTGAACCTATTTTAAAACTATCACAGGCCTCACTGTCACATGGACTAGTACAAACAGGGGCATTTGAAGGCTGCTCGCTCTCCACTCGCCCTTTTCCTCACCATAACCAAGGTGTCGAAGCCTAAAGAGGGTAGGGATTGAACAGATGGCATTAAGACTTGTACTCTCAGGATGCCATTCCAGCCCCAGCCCAGTATTCGAGAAGGAGGTAAGATGGGCTCATTCAGGCTCCAGCCAGAAGCACCCAGAGAATTCCCAGAAGGGAATTAAATATGGTCCTAAGAAGATGATGATGTAAGGAAGGCAGGTTTTAGGCTATCAATAGGGAGAGTTAAGGAGATATTTAATGTCATTAGACATTAAACATTAGACATCTCTTTGGGAAGGTGCCACCAAAAACCCAACAGAGGGGAAGGTGAAGGGGACAAAATCTAGTGTGTGAGCAGAAATGGTTCTATGTCCAGGGTTTGACCCTGGCCTCTGGAATAAGCTGGCTATTTAAATTACAGGCGACTGAACACAGTTACTTAACTTGTGTGATCCTTAGTTCTCTCCTCCATGAAATGTGAATGATAACTACACCCATCTCATAGGGTCTGTGTGAGAATTAATTTAGGTGGCGCAGGTCCTGACAGTGCCTGACACGTGACACACCGTCTTCATGTTGGTGGTGGTTACCATGTCACCCGCCTTTCCCCTCCCCCACCTCTAAAAGAGACTCAGTTCCTTCTCTTGCTGAGGTCTGAGGGGCCCTGCCTTGCCAGGGAAGTTTCCAGGAGCTTTTTCTGTGTCAGAGGAGAGAGGGAATGAGAGAAAAGGGAGAGGAACCAGGACTCATGCTGAGGAAGTTTTTCAGGGAATTTGAAGAATGACGTGCAGGAAAGCTCAGGCGCAGCAGACGGGAGGGAAAAGCCGATGTCTAAGACAAACCTTTCATGTTCGAAGAATACAGTTACGAACTTGAGATCATTTTGAATTAACTTTTGGTTGTTGGGGATTTTTTTTTTGGTTAAAATGCTGCTTGAAATCTGGACCACGTGGAGACAGTTTTTCATGCATTACATTTTTTTTTTTTAGACTTTTGTCTTTTTTTAAAATTTTTATTAATTTATTTTTGTTACAGATGTTTCTCCTTTTGGCCCCCTAGACACCCTCCTCCCCATCCCGGCCCCCAACCCCCCAGCATTGTTGTCTACGTCCATTGGTTATGCATACATGCATGTAGTTCTTTGGTTCATCGCCTCCATCCCCCCGCCCCCCTGCTCTGAGGTTTGTCAGTCTGAGCCATACTCCTTTCTATGTCTCTGGGTCCACTTCGTTCATCAGCCCACCTTCATTATATTCCACAAATAAGTGAGATCATGAGGTATTTCTCTTTTTCTGATTGGCTTATTTTGCTTAGCATAATACTCTCGAGGTCCTTCCATGTCGTCGCAAAGGATAAGAGATCTTTCTTTCTTTCAGCTGCATAGTGTTCCATTGTGTATATGTACCACAGCTTTTTTATCCACTCATCTATTGATGGACACTTGGGCTGTTTCCAGATCTTAGCTATTGTAAATAGTACTGCTATGAACATAGGGGTCCATATATTCTTTCTGATGGGTGTTTCAGGCTTCTTAGGATATATTCCTAGTAGTGGGATCACTGGGTCAAATGGCAATTCAAATTTTGATTTTTTGAGGAAATACCATAGTGTTTTCCATAGTGGCTGCACAAGTCTGCATTCCCACCAGCAGTGTGCTAGAGTCCCCTTTTCTCCACACCCTCGCCAGCACTTGTTGTTTGATGATTTGTTGATGGTAGCCATTCTGGCAGGTGTGGGATAATACCTCATAGTTGTTTTAATTTGCATCTCTCTGATGATTAGTGACGCTTAGCATTTCTTCATGTCTCTTGGCCATTTGTATGTCCTTTTTGGAGAGGTGTCTATTTAGCTCCTCTGCCCATTTTTCAATTGGGTTCTTTGTCTTCCTTTTGTTGAGTTGTATGAGCACTCTATATATTTTGGAAATTAACCCCTTATCTGATGTATCATTGGCAGTTATGCTCTCCCATACAGTGGGTTCCCTTTCCATTTTGATGGTTGTTTCTTTTGCTGTGCAGAAGCTTTTTAGTTTGATGTAGTCCCATGTGTTCATTTTTTCCTTTGTTTCTCTTGCCTTAGGTGATGTATCAGTGAAAATTCTGCTGGGTATGATGTCCGAAATTTTGTTGCCTACATTTTCTTCTAGGATTTTTATGGATTCACGAGTCACATTTAAATTTTTATCCATTTTGAGTTTATTTTTGTGTATGGTGTAAGTTGATGGTCTAGTTTCATTTTTTTGCATGTAGCTGTCCAATTTTCCCAACACCATTTATTAAAGAGGCTGTCTTTACTCCACTGTATGCTCTTGCCATCTTTGTCAAATATTAATTGAGCATAATGTCTTGGGTCAATTTCCGGGTTCTCTGTTCTGTTCCATTGATCTATATGCCTGTTCTTGTGCCAGTACCAGGCTGTTTTGATTACAGTGGCTTTGTAGTATAACGTGATGTCTGGTAATGTGATCCCTCCTACTTTGTTCTTCTTTTTCAAGATTGCTGAAGCTATTCAGGGTCTTTTTTGGTTCCATATGAACTTTTGAAGTATTTGTTCTAGTTCTGTGAGATATATTATTGGTATTTTGATGGGGATTGCATTGAATCTATAGATTACTTTTGGTAGTATGGACATTTTAATGATGTTAATTCTTCCAATCCATGAACAAGGTATATACTTCCACTTTTTTATATCTTCCTCTATTTCTTTTTTCAATGTCCTACAGTTTTCTGCAAATTGGTCCTTTACTTCTTTGGTTAAGTTTATTCCTAGGTATCTTAATTTTTTTGCCGCGATGGTAAATGAGATTGTTTTTTTAGTTTCTCTTTCTGTGAGTTCATCATTGGTATATAAGAATGCCGTCGATTTCTTGACGTTAATTTTGTATCCTGCTACTTTGCCAAATTCATTTATTATGTCTAGTAGATATTTGATGGAGTCTTTAGGGTTTTCTATGTACAATATCATGTCATCTGCAAATAATGACAGTTTCACTTCCTCCTTTCTGATTTGGATCCCTTTTATTTTTTCTTCATGTCTGATTGCTGTGGCTAAGACTTCCAGTACTATGTTAAATAAGAGTGGCGAAAGTGGGCATCCCTGTCTTGTTCCTGTTCTTAAGGGAAATGTTTTTAGTTTTTGCCCATTGAGTATGATGTTGACTGTAGGTTTTTCATATATGGCCTTTATTATGTCAAGATATGATCCCTCTATTCCCACATTGCTGAGCGTTTTTATCAGAAATGGGTGCTGGATTTTCTCGAATGCTTTTTCAGTGTCTATTGATATGATCATGTGGTTTTTATCTTTCATTTTGTTTATGTGGTGTATCACATTTATTGATTTGCGAATATTGTACCAGCCTTGCATCCCTGGGATGAATCACACTTGGTCATGGTGAATAATTTTTTTAATGTATTACTGGATCCGATTTGCTAGTATTTTGTTAAGGGTTTTGGCATCTATGTTCATCAGGGATATTGGCCTGTAGTTTTCTTTCTTTGTAGTGTCTTTTTCTGGTTTTGGAATTAGAGTTATGCTGGCCTCATAATATGAGTTTGGAAGTCTTCCTTCTTCTTGAATTTTTTGGAATAGTTTGAGGAGAATGGGTGTAAGTTATTCTTTGAATGTTTGGTAAAACTCCCCCGTGAAGCCGGCCGGGCCTGGCTTTTGTTTGCTGGGAGAGTCTTGATTATATCTTCAATTTCCTTAGTTGTTATTGGTCTGTTCAAGTTTTCTGTCTCTTCCCAGTTCAGTTTTGGAAAACTATGTGTTTCTAGAAATTTGTCCATTTCACTTAGATTGTCCAATTTGTTGCCGTATAATTGTTTGTAGTATTTGTTAATAATCCTTTGTATTTCTGTGGTATCAGTTGTTACTTCTCCTCTTTCATTTCTGATTTTGTGTATTTGGGTTCTCTCTCTTTGTTTCTTGGTGAGTCTAGCTAAGGGTCCATCAATCTTGTTTATCTTTTCGAAAAACTAGCTCTTTATTTCATTGATCCTTAAAATTGTTTTTTTTTGGTCTCTATGTCATTTATGTCTGCTCTCATCTTCACTATTTCCTTCCTTCTACTTGCTCTGGGGTTTTCTTTTTGTTTTCTTTCTAGTTCTTTAAGTTGTGAGGTTAGATAGTCAATTAGAAATTTTTCTTTTTTCTTGAGGTAGGCCTATAGTGCTATGAACTTCCCTCTCAGAACTGCTTTCGCTGCATCCCATAGATTTTGTGTTGTTGTGTGTTCATTTTCATTGGTTTCCAGGAATTTTTAAATTTCTTCCTTGATCTCCTTGGTAACCCATTCATTGTTTAATAACATGCTATTTAGCCTCCATGTGTCCAAATGTCTTTGCTTGTTCTTGTTGCCATTGATTTCTACTTTCATGCCATTGTGATCTGAGAGGATGCTTGATATGATTTCAGTCTTCTTGAACTTGTAGAGACTTAGTTTGTGTCCTAACATGTGGTCTCTCTTTGAGAATGTCCCATATACACTTGAGAAGAATGTGAATTCTGCAGGTTTGGCGTGTAATTCTCTGTATATATCTATTAAATCCATTTGATCTAGTGCATCATTTAGAGTCTCTGTTTCCTTGGTAATTTTTTTTTTTAATCCTCACCAGAGGACATTTTTGCATTTATCTTCAGATAGAGCAGGAAGGAGAGAGAAAGGAAGAGAGAGAGAAACATCGATGTGAGAGAGACACATCGATTGACTGCCACCCACACAACCCCATGAGGCTGGGGACAAACTGCAACTGAGGTACACGCCCCTAGCGGGAACCAAACCAGGCACTCTCTTGTACACGGGCCAATGCTCTAACTGCTGAACCAAACTGGCCAGGGCTCCTTGTTAATTTTTTGTCTAGAGGATCTATCCAGTGATGTCAGCAGGGTGTTTAAGTCCCCTACTATGATTGTATTGCTGTCAATTTCTCCTTTGAAGTCCTCCAGAAGATTTTTAATATATTTTGGTGCTCCTATTTGGGTGCATAATATGTTTACCAAGGTTATATCTTCCTGTTGGATAGATCCTTTCAATATTATGTAGTGGCCTTCTTTGTCTCTATTTATGGCCTTCATTTTGAAATCTATTTTATCAGATACGAGTATTGCTATGCCAGCTTTTTTTTCCTTGGAAGATATTTTTTCCATCCCTTCACTTTCAACCTATGTGAGTCTTTTGTTGTGAGGTGGGTCTCTTGTAAACAACATACATATGAGTCATGCTTTCTTATCCAGTCAGCTACTCTGTGTCTTTTGATCAGAGTGTTCAGTCCATTCACATTTAAGGTGATTATTGATATGTACTTATTTATTGCCATTTTTGTTTAATGTGGTTATATTTTTCTTCCTATTTCTTCTACTAATTACAGCAGTCCTTTTAACATTTCTTGCAGTGCTGGTTTGGTGTTAATATATTCCCTTAGCCTTTTTTTGTCTGGGAAGCTCTTTATTTCACCTTCTATTTTGAATGATAGCCTTGCTGGATAGAGTAGTCTTGGATTCAGATCCTTGTTTTTCATGACCTTGATTATTTCATGCCATTCCCTTCTGGCCTGTAGTGTTTCTGTTGAGAAGTCAGCTGATAGCCTTATGGGGTTTCCTTTGTAGGTAACTTGTTGCTTTTCTCTTGCTTCCTTTAGGATTCTCTCTTTGTCTTTAATTTTTGGCATTTTAATTATTATGTGTCTTGGTGTGGGCCTGTTTGGGTTCTTCTTGCTTGGGGCTCTCTGTGCTTCTTGAACTTGAATGCCTTCTTCCTTCACCATGTTAGGGAAGTTTTCTGTCATTATTTTTTCAAATATATTCTCTAACCCTTGCTCCTTTTCTTCTTCTTCTGGAACTCCCATGATGTGAATGTTGTTACATTTGCAGTTGTCCCACAGTTCTCTTAAACTGTCTTCCTGTTTTTTCATTGTTTTTCCCTTTTGGTTTTCTGATTGGTTGATTTTTTTCTACCCTGTCTTCTGATGTGCTGATCTGGTCCTCAACTTCCTCTACTCTGCTGGTTATTCCTTCCAATGTGTTCTTTATTTCTGCTATGTCATTCTTCATTTCTTCTTGGTGGTTTTTAATTTCTAATTGGTTGATTTTCAATGTTTCTATATCTTTACTCATGGTGTTGATGTCCTTTCTCATGCTGTTGAGCTTCCTCAGATCATGGCTCTGAAATCTACCTCTGATAACTTGCTTAACTGCATTTCATTTATCTCATCTTCAGTAGTGTTCTCTTGTTCTTTCATTTGGGATTTGTTTCTTTGTTTCACCATTTTGGCTATCTCAGTGGGTTTTTGAGCCTGCCAAATTTTCCCTGTCAGTGTTGGTGTTCTGTTGTTTGTGGCTCCCTCTACTGGGTTTGGATGAGTGTGGGAGGACCCACGTTAAAAACCACTGTCAAGTCTTACTTTCCTGGGTAGATTTGCAAGCCCAGGAAGGGTTAATTATCCTCTAGCTTTTTGCCTGGAGGCTATTAGTCTCAGTTACTTGATGAGACTTGGGTTGTAGCCCTCAGCTGAATGAAAAACTCCCTCAGGTGTTCAGCATAAGAGGATTTCCAGAGGGTGGTGCAGATGCTGGTTGTTAATTAGCCTCAATTTGCATTTCTCTGGCCCAGCTGGGTGGGATTAAATCTCTGAGGGAGGGGCTGCTGCTTCTCCCCAGAGCTCCGGGAGCAAGATGGCCACCGTCCTGTGTGGCCGTGACTCAGCAAAAACTCTGAGCACCCTCCAAATCCTGAGTGTCCCCACACAGTTCCAGTCCAGTCTGCCCTCCCTCTGCCGGAGCCCAAGGTGAGTGGCTGTAGCTAATTTAGTGCTCTGTGCCAGCCCTCTGTGCTGTGGAGCTGGCTCAGGATTTTAACCCCAAGGGAGCTGCTCACAGCTAAAACAGCTGCTGTCTGTGGGCTCCCAGCCCGCCCTCTCATGCCTCCGCAGACCTACCAGCCTCGATTCAGTGTCCTCTTTTCCTGTCCGTGCTTATGTGGGTCCTCTCCAGCTGCTTTTCTGTTGCTTTTTCCCAATGATTTGTCTTTATTCCAGTTTGGCCCTGGGAGATGGTCTATGTAGCTTCCATTTACTCTGCTGCCATTTTGGAATCTCAAGACTTTTGTCTTTTTTTTTTTCCCAATATATTTTTATTGATTTTTTTAGAGACAGAAGAAGGGAGAGATGGAAACATTGATATGAGGAAGAAACATCGATCAGATGTCTTCTGCACGCCCCCTACTGCGGATCGAGCCCACAACTCGGGCATGTGCCCTGACTGGGAATCAAACTGGGACCTCTCAGTCCATGGGACAACACTCAATCCTCTGAGCCACACCAGCCAGGCCATGCATTACATGTTTTTAACTAAAGCTTAGAATTGTTTGATGTAGCTTGCTTTCATTTGTCTTTGCATAGAAATTTCTAGAAGAAATACAGGCAACCAATAACAGTAGTTTTCTCAGGGCTCAGAGAAAGAGACTATTTTTCATTTTATACCTTTGGTTCTACTAAGTTTTTCATCAACCTGGGCACATATCACTTTCTCAACCTACTTAACCTAAATTAGGTGGGGGTTTTGTTGGTTTTTTTTTTTTTTTTTTGGTAAGTAGCCATTTATGAAATATCCATTACACATCTGTGTTAGGAATTTCATATGCATTGTATCTGATTCTCACAACAACTTTGCAGGATTGATTTTATCGTCTCCTATGTTATGAGCAAATTAAGGCCTGAAAATTGAAGCAAACGTATTAGGGTTCTCTAGAGAAACAGGGAGAATATATACATATATAACATCTATGTATATATTCTATTATATATATTAGAATACATATATCATAGCATACATACATATATATGTAATAGAATACATACAGGAGAATAACTGATCTTCAGAAGTTGGCTCACATGATTGTGGGGACTGGCAAGTCCAGAATCCATAAGGCAGGCCAGCAGGCTGCAGTGGGCTAAGAGTTGATGCTGCAGCCTTGAGTGTGAGTTCAATGAGAGCAGGCTGGAAACTCAGGCAGGGTTTCTATGTTGAAGTCTTGAGGAGAATTTCCTCTGGAAGCCTCAGTCTCTGCTCTTATGGCCTTCAGCTGATTGGATGATATACTTGTATTGAATTGGGAAGTGACTGTAGAGGTACATTCATATGCAAAAATTCATTAAGATTTGTGGATTTTGCTATTTGTATATTATAACTCAGTAAGAAAAGGCAAAGGTTTAAAAAAAATAATATTGAACATAAAAAAGACACTTTTTTTTTCTTTATTGATTTTAGAGAGAGAGGAAGGGTGAGGGAAAGAGATAGAAACATCGATGAAAGAGAACATCGATTGGCCGCCTCCTGCATGCCCCCAACTGGGGATTTGGCCCACAACCTGGGCATGTGCCCTGACTGAGAATTGAACTGGTGACCTCTTGGTGTATGGGTTGACGCTCAACCAGTGAGCCACACTGGCTGGGCACTATTTTTTTTTTTTCAAATGCAAGGAGGTAATTGTCGAGAGAGTCAGGACACTGCCACTTTTAGGGAGGAGGAGAGGGTTGTAATTCAAAAAGGCAGGAAAGGGCAGTATTCTCCAACGAAGGAATATTCTATTTCTTGACCTAGGGTGTTCACAAAATGGTTGTTTATAGTTACTTATTCGACTCTTCGTAACATTTGTGTTTTACACATTTTTATGTATATGGCTATATTCCACAATTCGAAGAAAAAGTGTTAAACAAACAGGCAATGTTGTTATTGCTTCCTCGATGTGGCTGCAGATTCGAGGCTCTGGGAAGGATTGCCAGGCTTCAGCTCAGGGGCCAGCTCCTGGGTCAGGCTCTGCTGCCCCTCCTTGCAAGGACCACCTCTTTCACTGGCCCCTCGGCCGAGTAAGACCCCCAGAAATTGCCCCTCCCTTATTTCAGAGCTTCTGATTAAGAGGAGGCAGATTTTATCGAGAAAGCTTATTCCATTTCACATAAAAAACATTTTCTTCCCTTGTCTGATGTGTTGATTAGATTTCAGACAGGATTAGTGGGGTTGATGCCATTAAGTACAAAGTCATCTCCTTTGGAAACAGCTCAGAAAGTCTGGATTCCATTTTTAAAAGCCTCAGATCCCATTAAGATGACATATTGAGAACCGTGTGGATGCAGATTTGATGGGAGAAGTCAGAACTCCAAGTACCAGCAGACTCATGTGGATACCTGGGGGTGGGGGAGGAAGGTGGTAAATTAGGACAGCGTAATTTGGCTGTAAGATCAGAGAATTCTCAGCCACTCTCTTCCTCAAGAACAAGTAATGAGTAAATCGTACACTGCCCATCTGCCATGGAATGACTGAATAAACTGCAGTAGACCCACACCATGAAATAGTATGCATCCATTTAAAAGGTATAAGTTAAGGGTGACCTTGGGGGAAAAAGGAGAAACATCTGTAACAAAAATAAATTAATAAAATAAAATAAAAAAATTAAAATAAAATAAAAAGGTATAAGTTAGAGTTACACCAGTGGAGGTGAATAGATTTCTATTAGGTATTATTAAGTGAGAAAAGCAAGATGCTTTAGCTCTTAAAGCATCTAAAATACTGTCCTATTATATAACACAGTGACAAGTAACCTTCCCATCAAGGCACATGAATACTTACATACATGTATATGTGCCTGCATATAAGTCTACATGTGCCATATGGAGAACAATATAAAAAGAAATATATCAGGTTGTTAATATCAATGACCCCCAGCAAGATTTTGGGTGGTGGTGGGTGTTGAAGAGGGTGGAGGAGAGGGGAAAAGTGGAACCAAACAAAAGGGAACAACGATAAAAACAGCCAAGTGTGATGTCATCAAATTTCCGTGTTCAAGGAAAATTGAATAAGGAGGCAGGGAGTTAAACGGCGTGTTGCATCTCTGTTGCCTCTAGCCCTGCGCCAGGCGTTGTAAAGAACAGAGGAAGGCTCAGCCCACCATACCCTTCAGGAAACGGGGCATAAATCCTTGCAGCACTTGGTGAGCAAGTCAACATGATCTGACATTCTAATTATCTGTCTTTCCCACTATTCTATCCTGCTGTTTATTTAACGAGCATTTCCTGAGCCCACAGGTGCTGGGCATATTCACTGCCCTAAAACACATATCCAGTAGTGGGGACTACAGTATACTTAGAGGTGGGCAGAGGGGCTGAGTGAAGATGTACTGACGTGGGATAAAATAGCTGCGATTTGGACAGAGAGGTGCTCTCTGAGATTTTGTCTTTATAGTGTTTGTAACCCATCACCTCAAGCTCCCAAGGGACCTTACTAACTATCTAGTCTAACATCCATATTTTACATACGTGGGAACTGAGGCCCAGGGAGCGTACATGGGAGCAGTGACTTCTAGCGTACTGCAGCGTTGAGAGCACAGCCCACAGTTCAAGGACCGGTCTTGTTTCTTTCCCTCGTGGGCTGAAGCCTTCAAGCAAAGCTGAGAATAATGCCTGAGAGTGAATCATTTGACATTTTGTCATCTTTCACAGGGAGCCGCTGAGAGAATAAGAAAAACATGGTGCTATGGGTTGTGTCCCCCAAAAAGATTCATTCAAGTCTTAATTTCTGGAACCCATGAATGTGACGTTATTTGGAGATAGGGTCCTTACAGATGTAATCAAGATGAAGTCATACAAGGTTAGAGTGGTTCCTAAATCCAATTGACTGGTGTCTTTATAAGAAGAGGGGAATTTGGGCAGAAACAGACATGCGGGAGACAAGGCCATATAAAGACTGATCGGGAGAGACCAGAGTGATACAAGCAAGGAGCCCCAACGATTGCTGGCAACCACCAGAGAAGCTGGAAGAGGCAAGGGTGGGTTTTCCCTGGAGGAGCACAGTCCTGCTGACACCTTGACTCCAGATTGCTAGTCTGCGAACTGAGAGAGAATGTATGTCTGTTGTTTTAAGCAACACCCACCCCCTGCCCCAGTGTGTCATGGCAACCACAGGTAGCTAACATACATGTCTTGGAATTTGTTGGATATGGGGTAAAATCTTGTTTTTGTTATTGACGAGATGGGTGATCTTGGACACTCCACCAACTTCCTCGATCCTTGGCTTTGTTATCTGTGAAACTGGATAATAGCAGCGCCTCATGTGCTGTGAGGATTACACCAAGTAATTCAGGTACAGCTCCTAGAACCTGACCGCTTGACTGAACTCTGGGAGAGCGACTGAACCAGGCTGGGCTGGGGGAGGGCAGCAGGCTCTGACTTCCTCTTCCCCCTTCACCTCCCGACACCGTGTGAAGCAAGGCTGACCAGTTCTTTATCTTCACAACGGCAGTTCACCTACGGTAGTGGCTGGCACGCTGTAGAATAGTGATGCTGTTGGCTGAAGTGCGCCCCTCCCTGACGTCAATCACACCTTCCTTCTCTGGCTGAAGGGTGATGCTCCAGAAAGATTAGGCTCACGCTGATGAGAGAGAGGACTGGTTTGCGACCTGAGACCCACGTGCTGCTCCTGGCTTAGGGACTTGCTCTGTGACCTTGGGATTTGCATCTAGTGGGAATAACACCACCACCTTCTGCCACTAAAGGCATTCATAAAAATGGATGCGTTTTTGTTTTTTTTTAAAGCTCTAAATAATGGAGCAGAGTCAATAAAACACAAACGGACTGAGCTATAGATATAGATGGAAATTTGGATTCAACTCCTAGAGCTGAAAAAAGACAGAACTCTCTCCTTCTTGTATGGACCCATCAAATGTTTTTTGAGCAATTGCTAGGATCTGAGGGCACAAAGAGAGTAAGTCACAGTTCCCTGTCCAAGGCCTCACAGTCCGGTGTGGAAGATGGAGTGTCGTAAGCTCGGGAGCTCCTGAGAGCATTCAGAAGCTGGGATCTTGCTGAGAAAGACCTGGAGGCTTCTGGAGCTGGAGGGAAATTCAAGGAAAGGCTTTCAGAAAAGGAAATCCTATGTCATCATTTCATTGCCAGTTCTAACAAGTGATTCTGGTCTCTAGACTTCCAGAAAGGGTATCACAAGTTATGGAATCACCTTCAATTTATTTACAACACATGAAAACCCTTTATCTCCTTCTTCGCCTTATGCTTTCTTAAAAATGAGGTGCCTGGAAAACTTATGTCCACAGAAAAACCTGCACATGGATGTTTATAGCAATTTTATTCATAATTACTAAAACCTGGAACCAACCACAATGTTCTTTAGTAAGTGAATGCATAAACTATGGTACATCCAAACAATGGAATAGTATTCAGCACTAGAAGAAATGAGCTATCAAGCCATGAAAAGACATGGAGGAACCTTGACTTGAATTCATATGACTTAGTGAACGCAGGCAACCTGAAAAGGCTACATACTGTATGATTTAAACGATATGACATTCTGGAAAAGGCAGAATGGTGGAGACAGTAACAAGATCAGTGGTTGCCAAGGCTTAGGATTGGGGGTGGGGGCGATGAATAGGTGCTCTCCCCGCAGCAGAGCACAGAGGATTTTCAAGGCTGGGAAAATACTCTCTGTGATACCATAACAAGGGATATGCATCATTTTACATTTGTCCAAATCCACAGAATGCACAACACCAAGAGCGAGCCCTCATGCTCACTGGGCTCTGGGTGATAATGATGCGTCAGTTCATCGGGTGTAGCAAAGGTGCCTTTCTGGGGAGGACTGTTGATGTGGGGGGGCACGCATGTGTGGGACAGAATGATATGGGAAATCTCTGTACCTTCTGTTCAATTTTGCTGTGAACCTGAAAATTACAGTCTGTTCTTGTTTTTTTAATGAGATGCCAGTGCTCATCTCTTAATACATTGAAAAATGCCTGTCCCAGCTCTCCCCGCTCTCATCACCAAACTGTTTCCTGTTCACAGCGGCCAGCGGGTGGGATCATAGTGGGGCCAGGTGTAGGGAAAGTGATGTCCACATAAGAAGGAACAAATGCTGGCTGTGTTCCCGTGTTTATTAATTTAGAAACACAAAGAGGCTCCCCCTGTGTGTTGTTTGAGGTGGGGTCCACAGGGGGCGCTGGTGAGCATGAGCACCCACCACTGTATGCTTCCTGAGCTCATGTGCCGCGGATCTGTGTCCATGTCACCCTGCGATGAAAGTGGCTGGGTGGTGGTGGGACACCCTGCTGGGGGTACAAGGGTCAGCATCTGGGGCTGTGGGCTGGACAGCAAAGAGTGATGCAGAGATGAGGGAGGGGGGCCGTCACAGGGGCCCTAGAAGAACAAAACCCTGTGTCTTGAAGGTGGTAAAACTAGAGGAAGGAGACGGCTGTAGCACGGGGGGGTTGCTTCCTCTCCTCCACCATCTTCCCCACCTCCTCCTTATCATTGATGGGGCCATGTTCAACACTTCACATGCATTTCTTCGTTTCTGACTTAGTGTGAAGATGACCCCACTCCTGTGTGGAGCTGTGGGACCCTGAGCCTCAGCTCCCCTGTGTGTGAAATTGGGGCAGTAGCTCCCCGGTTAACAAGCGTGTGGAGAGTGGAACCCACTCAGCTTTGAGTGGGGCACCTGGGTGTGGCTGGGTCTCCTTGAGTTAGTAAACAGATAGATTATCAGAGCTCTTGCACAGGGTCTGGGGGAAATTTTAAGGAACGTAATGAAGAGCTACATTTGAATGTCTGCTGTGTACCAGCCATTAGACCAGTGTTCTAACGTGTGCTATCTCATTCAACACACAGCACCCAACGACCATGCAGGAGAGATTAAATTTTCCCATTTCGTAATGAGGAAACCAAGGAGCGGAGAGATTAGGTCCGAGAGTTCTCTCTTTCTGTCCTTCAGGGAGCACCAACATCCCCAGGTTTTGTCTCATTATTTTCCTGCCTCGTGGGTGCCCCCACCCCACTGTCCTCTGCCCGCCTGCCTCCTGTTCATTCAGAGCTCTGGGAGCTCCCGCCTCGGCCCACCCCCGGGTGTGCCTTCCTGTCTCCACAGAGAGCACGCAGGACATTCCATGCCACCTGCTCTGGCTCTTCACCTTGTACTCTCTTCCTCTTTGGGCCTCAGTTTCCTCTTTGTAACGGGGCGGAGGGAGGGTTGGTAAACTCTTGGTGGTCCCTTCGAATCTGTGATTCCACACGCATGGGTCTTGGGCCCCAGTGAGGGTCTGAGCAACTTGAAGGAGGAGACCCAGGCTTTCCCTTGTGGGGGTCAGCTCCTCGTGCCAGCGTGTAGCACACGGACACGCGTGTGTGGAAGTGGTCTGCGGCCGTCGTAAAGCACCCGATTCCTTCCAGCGCAGGTGCGTTTGTTCAGTCTGAATCCCACGTTCTCTCTTAACATGATTCTTGTATCTTCCCAGTCGCTAAAATTCTTAGAAAACTTCACTTTCAGTGGGGATCCTTGTCTATGATAAAGCTACATCATAATGTATTTAACCAGTTCCCTATTGTTGAACATTTATGCCATTTTCAACGTTTCGCTGTCTTAAGCGGCAGGATCATGAACGTGCATAGGCCTTCGTTCATGTCCCCAGATCTGTTCCCAGAAGGATGCAACTACTGGTTACTGAGCGTTCAAACTTTGTTCCCCAAAGAAACCATAACCCAAACATCTAGACAAAAATATCCAAAGGGAGAAAGTGTTTCTTTCTACTCAACTCTCAAGCCAGGAATGCATCCAATTGTGATTGTTTGGCTGGTGTTGGGTAGGAAATGAATAGTTGCTCAGTAATACCCAGGTCTTCTTTTTAAGTAAGTAGGGCATGAGCCCAGGCAGTGATGAGCACCTGGTTCAGGGTGCCAGGGGACTCTGGCTCAGGGCCGCGGGTACTGACCGGCTACCGCCCCTCCCCCACCGCGCCCAGCATGTGCTCTCCCCGCTGTGGAAGGAACACCTGGGGACAGAGCACAGGGACCCTCCGGACCTGGCTCCCCGCACCCCCGTCAGAGCAGCTCTCCAGTCTGGGAGTGCTGCCAGGGGGCCGAGGACCGATGTTCCTGAGGCCAGTGCATCTGAGGTTTCCTCTTGGCTGGAATTCAGAGCAGGGGGAAGGAAACTGCATCTGGGCCAAGGTGAGCCTGTCTGGTTGGAGGTCCCTGGGCTAGCGGGAGGAGAAGGTCCCAGAGCTGCCAGCCAGGTGTGGTAGTGGCGGAGACACACGCTGCTGACTCATGCGGGAACTCTGCCCTCTGTCCCAGATGCCCTTCAGTCCCAGATAGTAGCCCTGGCCTGAGGGCGGTCAGTCACACAGTCTTTTTTTTTTCTTTCTTTCCTTTATTGATTTTAGAGAGAGAGGAAGGGAGAGGGAGAGAGAGATAGAAACATCGATGAGAGAGAACATCAACTGGCCGCCTCCTGCATGCCCCCCACTGGGGATCTGGCTCACAACCTGGGCATGTGCCCTGACTGGGAATCGAACCGGCGACCTCTTGGTGCATGGGTCGATGCTCAACCACTGAGCTACACCAGCCGGACTGGTCACACAGTCTTAAACCTCCACAGTTTACACCTCAGTGCCAAGGCCATCCCTTTATTTTAAAAGGAAGAAGAAAGGAAACCAGTATTCCCTGAGGATTCGCTGTATGCCATGCACTTTACCATACAGAGGAGGCTTATTAATATTCCCCTTTTTACAAATGGGCACACCAAGGCCAAGATAAACACAAGGCCTTGCTGAAGGTTATGGGGCCAATAAATTAC
The DNA here is from genome assembly GCA_030848825.1 of Tadarida brasiliensis. NCBI lineage: Eukaryota > Metazoa > Chordata > Mammalia > Chiroptera > Molossidae > Tadarida > Tadarida brasiliensis. The sequence continues at coordinate 60,064,496 of CM061270.1, read as the reverse complement.
AGAGCTTGGACTAGAATTGGCTGCTTTTCAATCCGTGGGTACAGAGGCAGGTGCAGCGGGGGCAGCTCACGGACCGTGGGTTCCCTTAGCTCTGCCGTGCATTAATTCTTTGAACCTAGGACTGGAGCTCATGTCCCCAGAGCCTCAGCTTTCCTCCTCTGTAAATGGGCTACCTGCCTTGTAGGGTTCCTCTCAGAGCAGCAGGGACAATGCTTGCAAAGGACCTGGCCTCACGTGTGGCCCGCAAGGAGGAGCTCACTGAGCCAGTTACAACACTCGCCTCTTTTGTTCCCATCACCTCTGCTAATAGGGAAGCCCGTCCAGGTGTGGAGCACAGTCTCTGAAATGAATCCCCTCCTTCCCCAGCACTGCCCCCACCCCCACGTCTGCCCCCAGACTGGCACGCTGGCTGCTGGGTTGCTTGGCAGCACTCTGAGCAAAGAGAGAAGGCTCGGGACTCTACGTGACTCCCCTGCTTCCCAGATGGACCTGACCCCCAGGTAAAGGGAGGATAAGGTGCTGGCTCAGAGCCAGGGGTGAGGAGGAGGTAGCTGGGCATGTCCTTCATCCTGCTCCTTCTTAAGGATCTCCAGTGAGCAGAAAGGCTGCCGGTGCCCCTCTGTGCTGGAGCCCAGGCCTTCGCAGACCTGGGACTTTGCCGAGCTCTCCCACCGCCCCATGACAGCCAGCACTGGGGTTCCCTTTAAAAGCTCTGCATTGAGCACAGCTACCTCGAATAGGGTCACATCACGGAGGACCAGCCAAGCCTGAGAGCTGCTTCCCAGCCCGCCTGGGAAACATTTCTTTTTCTATTTGCAGAATCACAGATGTTGACTTTCTGATCTCTTCCTCTCTCCCTCTGGGCCTCCAATCAGTGATGACAGCCATTTCATTTCTTTTTTCTTTTCCCTATAAAGAAGAAAAGTCAGGAGGGCTCAGAAAGGCTGTTAAAATATTGGAAGGGTTATTACACGCTGGCTACTGGGATGATCTACCCTCTCCGTGTGAAGCTGGCGGCGATCAGAAGGAGGCTGAGAGGGACACCCTTTACCGCAGTGTTTCCTGATCTTTCTGTGTTTGTAAACCATCCAGGGATCCTGTTACCGTGCAGATTCAGATTCAGTAGGTCTAACAAGCTTCCGGGCGAGGCCCACACTGCCGGTTCAGGACCATGCCGAGAGGAGCAGATTCGGAGGTTCTCCCTGTCTCTACCTTGCTCCAGTCCTGAAATGATCGATGAGTCCTTCATGCGGCTGGGTCTGTGCAGGCAAGATGCTGGCCACGCAGGCCTCTCTGAGCAGGCACTTCAATAGAATTAAAGCCCACACTTAGATTTTTATCACTCCTGCTCTGTTGAAACAGAAGGACATTCAGATATGTGCAGATTTTCAAAGGAGGTGTCTTGGAACTAGAATCTGTCCCAACAGGTCACCTGAAGACTCTTATTGAGGATAGGGGGAGGGTCCTCCTTCTCTCACTCCAGTCTATCCCCTTGGCTCATTTGGTTTTTCTTCTTAAGGAAATTCAGCTTAATCATTATGATGTTATGCTAATTTTGGAGGGGGGGGCATTCCACAAATGGGCAAATCTCTGACTACCCAGTAAAAATGAGTTTTTTTCCTTATATATTTCCAAGTTATTTTTTAAATAAGTTCTATTTATTTTGTGCACATGGGCTTAACTTTAAGAAAATGCATTATGTGATAGTTCGAACATAATACAATGGATAATTGTGGTGCATTAGAAAGTAATTCAGGTTTATAACAGGATTCACTGTAACACGCCTTCCGGTGATGAGCTCTTTCTGGGCGTTGAACTATGAAAACCTTGCCATCAGAGATTCTAATTTAATGGGTCTGCAGAGGCACTAGAGCACCCATTTTTTTAAAGGTCCCAAGATGATTCGAATGCACATTCAGGTTGGAGAACTACGAGACTAAATGATGTCAAGTTTCCAACTCGAAACTATTCAGGTGACTTGTTCATTTAAATCCAACATGCATTTTTGCACTGTTGTATGCCAGGGACTACGTGAGGCTCCAGAGACAGGAGGGAATCAGTCCCCGTTCCTACCTTGAAGGTTCCCACAGTCTAGCAGGGGAGAAAAACATGCAGAATTCATTTCATCCCGAGGCCCCACAGATAGTGAAACAGGGAAATGTTGCCTGCATCGTGCAAATAAAAGGAGAGGCAGAGGCAGGAATGGACGACCCTGCATCTGTCCGTCCATCATCGTGAATTCTCCTCTCCCTTCCTCCCACAGGGAGTAGAACACAGATCAAATAGAAACACAATGAAGTTGCAGGGCAGACACCCAGCTCTCAGATTGGAATCCTGGGGGGCATGGGCAGGACTACGGGGGGCTGCGGTGTGGCCTTCCAGGGTAGGTGAATCTTGATGCAGGAACGCACACCCTTCTCGCAGTGGCAAAGGCTGAGCTGAAATGATTTCCAGCGGCTCCTCTGCCAAAATGTCAAGTAACTCAAGTCGCATTCTCCACCCTCCTCCCACCTCTTTTTCTGAATACTCCTCCAGCCCCCACCTTTGGGTGCCCTTCTTCACAGATGGCCTCAGCTGGTCCCCACACTAGTCTATGTCTCTCAACCCCCCAGGCTTACCTGTCCCCAGGCTACCCCCCACCAATGGCAGTTCTGACTCCTGTGTGCAGGCGTCTGTGAGCTCGGCTGGACTCCATCCGGAGCTATGAATAGCCAAGAGAACCGCTCCAGAACACGTTAGAAGTCTGTTCCTCCAAAAGCCAGGGGGAATTCAAGAATGAGGTATTTTAATAAATGCAAAACCAGGCAGCCCCCAACTTAAAAACAAAAACAAAAACAAAAAAAAAACAGAGATTCTGGCAAATAGATTTTGGCAAAAATTATCAGACACCCTAAGCCTGCCCCTTGACCTCACTTCTGGGCCTCAGCAAGTGCGGGGTGGTCTCCCCCAGGGAGGGCGTGCTTGCCCCCAGCAGAGCTGGCCAGAGAGGCGCTGCACTGCTCCTGGCCATGGTGCTTCCGCACTGGAAACCGATCGTGAGGATGTCAAGGGAGGTTTGGGAGCAGGACTATCTGAACAACGGATAGGATGTTGGAGGTTTTTAATGTGCCTTCCAGGGAACCTCTAAAAACCACTTTGTAACCTGCTTTTAACTGCCTTCCAATTCTACAGTTCTTTGAACTGTTTGGAGTGAATTCAGGAGGTCTCCGGCAGGTGGGGGAGCATGAGAATCCTGCAAAGTGTAAGTATGAACAAACATGAACTGGAACTGTCCCCAGATCCTCTCTGTGACACAACCACTCCAAGAGGTAGGTATTATACCTATTTTACAAATAAGGAGACTGAGGCTCAAAGGAACTGGAAGATTTGCCCAACGTTCCACAAAAGGTAAGTGATTCGAGCCCAGGTTTCTGAGCTTTTAATCTGATGCTCATAGCATGAGATCATTTCTATTCTGTTCAGGCATAGTTTTGCTCTTACTGAGTATTTATCTTCAAGAAAGAAAATGATCTCAAAGAAGAAATGGATTTGGGGGAATTGGATGTGTAGGTTAGCTGTCAGAGCAGTGCTCATGAGTCACCAGGAGGGGGCAGACGTCTGCCATTCTAGACACTTAACGTCCTCTCAAGCCCAGGTGGGAGTCAGTGTAGTGAGACCTTTTTCCCTTCGAGGGAACCCAGAGGAAGCAGGAAAGGGCCAGTGTGGACTGCGGCGGAGGCCGGCTTCAGGCAGCGTGCATCTGAGAGCCAGGAGAATGGAAAGAAAGCCCTCCCCTCCATGGCCTGCATCCAGAAGGCACCAGCACAAAACCTGACCGTACACAGGATTTACATACAAACAATTCAAGATTTGGGTCCTCAACCTGCCATGATCCAGCCTGTGTCGCTTTCTCTGCTTCCGCTTCTGCATCCAGGAAAAGAAATCAATAACAACTGCCTCGCGGGAGTATTGCAACAATCAGGTAAAAAGCACTTTGCAAATTACAAAATGTGCCCACAGGTTAGTGGAGGGGAGTTCGAATGCTGCTCCACCTAGTGTCTCTCACTAGCATGAGAGTTGGTGACAAGGTGGCCAAGTGCAGCCCATGCTGGGAGGCTGGGGCTGGCACTGAGGGGGCATGCAGAGGGAAAAGGAGATACCACTGCCCCATTCTCTAGGCAGAGTCACCCTGACCTCAGGACATTCCATCCCAGTGTGATGTGCTTCAATGGGCTGCCTGTCCACTGGGGCTCTCTGTCCTCAGAGGAGAGCCCTGAACCTCCGTGGCAGGAGCTGAGAGGTCTGAGTGTCAGCGATGTGACCAAGCTCTCTCAGGCCCAGGGATTGTGGTCAGAATCCCCTTCCAGGCTGATGGCTCAGAATTGAAAAGCTGCTGGTGAGGATAAGCAAGGGACACCGAGTGCCCCACACATACGACTGTCACAGTAACAGCAGTTTGCAGTTCTGCTCAGGGGCACACTTTTCTGTCCCATTCATGAGTTGGTTCATCAGACCAATAATCCTGAGAGGCTGGTAAAACAAATACAGCTTTAGCCCCCCCTTGTTCTTTTTCTTTTTTAAGATGAAGAAACTCTCAGCAAGCTTAACTGATTTGCCCAAAGTCACACGTGGTTAAAAACAAAACTCAGAACCCAATATTATGACTTTAAAACATCCCCTTGCAGTAATGTTCTCACCAACAGAGACCTTCCATCTCTCTTTTTAAACTTCTGGTATATATATATATATATAGTCATCATTTTCAGTTTAGGATACGCTATCATTATCAGGCTATGCAAAGACCCTCTCGTGTTTTGTTTTATTTAGTTTTATTTCGTTTTCCCCATCATCCCAAATTTGTGTTTCTATTCCTTTATGCCCTTTTTTGCCCCACAAATGAGTACTCCCTCCAGTTTGGTTGGTTGGTTCCTTCCTTCCTTCCTTCCTTCCTTCCTTCCTTCCTTCCTTCCTTCCTTCCTTCCTTCATCAGAGGCTTGAGCCAGATGCATTTGTGACCAATACTGTGTTTATGATCTTTGAAGACGTGGTTTTTATTATTGTTGTTCACGACTCATGGACTCTCGCCTCTGGTCCTTTATCTGCTATATTCCTAGTAATTTCTCATTTTATATTTATATGCTTTACTCATCCCCCACTCTTGCCATCCCTAAATATATTACTTGCGACTTGTGCTTACTTTGTTTTATTCTTATTGGCTTCTGATTTGTTTTATGTTATTCTGGATTATAACGATCACCTTAGAGAAGTTTCCCTGCTTGTTTTGCGTTATTTGTTTACTTACTGTACATGCTTCTGAGCCGTCGTCCAAGTTGGTGACAGTGATGTCCAGAATCAATCACGTTAGGTCGGGTCTCAGCACCACATACAAGTCTGAGGAAACTCCTTGTAAGGCTGACAGTGAATCATTGATATTCTTGCTTTCACACGGATATTTTACACCTTTTATGCACTCCACTGGTTGAGTGATGGAGCAGTGGTGTCCACGGAACTTCCACAACAATGAAAGTGTTTTATATTTTTGAACTGTCCAGTGTGGTAGCCACTAGCAACGTGTGCTACTAAGCAGTTGCAATGTGGCTTGTGTGAATGAGGAGTTACATTTTTTTGAATTAAATTTATTGGGGTGACATTGGTTAATAAGATTATATAGGTTTCAAGTGTACATCTCTGTGATACATGATCTGTAGATTGCATTGTGTGCCCACCGCCCAAGGTCAAGTCATCTGCCGTCACCGTGTACTTGGCCCCCTTTGCCCTTTACCACCCCCACCCCCTCCCTCTGGTACCCCATGCTGATGTCTGTGTCGACAAGTTTCATATCCCACATGTGAGTGAAATCATATGGTTCTTAGCTTTTCCTGAATTTTAATTAATTAAAACTTTATTAAATGCTTTTTTAAAAAAAACCTTGAGGTAATCATGAAAATTATTTTTCAGTTTATTAATGGTAAAAATTACATTAATTGTTTTTTCTCACATTAAACTTTCTAAAATAAGTCTTACTTGGTCACAACGTTTTAAATACACTATTGAATACGGTTAGCTAATATTTTATTCATAATTTTTATATCTATATTCAAACATGAAAGAGCCTTATAGTTTTTTGTTTTTTGTTTTTATCCTCACCCGAGGACATTTTCATATTCATCTTCAGATAGAGCTAGAGGGAGAGAGGGAGAAAGAGAGAGAGAGAGAAACATCTATGTGAGAGAGACACATCGACTGGTTGCCACCCACACGACCCCAACCGGGGCCGGGGACAAACTGCAACCGAGGTACGTGCCCTTAGCGGAAATCGAACCCAGGTCTCTCTGGACCACAGGCCGACGCTCTAACCGCTGAGCCAAACTGGCCAGGGCATAGTTTTTTTAAAATCATTCTTATTTGACTTTGTAATAAAAGTTATGCCAATCTTCTAACAAGCAGAAACTGATTTCTATTTTCTGGAACAATTTATATATGTCAGGAGATTATCTTATTTTTACAAGTGGGTGGAAATTATCTATAAAACCACCTGACATCTGAGCTGAGGCTCTTCAGGAAGAGTGCGGGTCTTTCACTATATTGTAATTTTTAATTAAACACGTGACAACTGGGTTTGCCATGTGTTCTTCCAGTTTTGGAATTTCATATTTTTCCAGAATTCTATCAATTTTAGTAAGTCTCCAAATTACAATTCTTCTTAATATGGATAGTTTAAAACTTTTTGTTGTGTTTGTTTCTTTCCGTATTTCATGTTGACATCTTCTCTTTCTTCCTCTCCTCCGTTAATGTGTCATGCACCTGCATAGTTACAACCTTTAGAAAACCAGCTCGTTTAATGTCTTGTAGCTGTACTCTGTTTCTCTGCGGACCTTATATATGTGTTTTCCTTCCTTCTTCTTCTTCTTATTTTGTTATTGTTGTTGTTGTTTTAAGGTTTATTCTGGAGATTTTCTCTAGATTCCTTCCTGCACTGAAAAATTACCTTCAAGAATGTTTCAAAACGGAATTTGGAAATAAGCCATTTGAAGCCTTATATATAATACTTGATACCATTTTTATTTTGCTTTATTTTATTATTTTTAATTTTTAAATGTATTTATTGATTTGAGAGAGAAACATCGATTTATTTTTCCATTTATCTACGCATTCATTGGTTGCTTCTTGTATTGCCCTAAACCTGGATCGAACCCGGAACCTTGGCATATCTGGGACAACACTAACCAATAGCCAGGGCTATCGTTTTGCTTACTTTTAAATAATAGTTTGGCTAGATATAAAATTATAGGTTTGCAGTCCTTTTCCATCAACGCTTTAAAAGATTACTTCATTATCTTCCTGTACCCAGTGCTGTTACTGAGGTTTCACGTCATTCTGATGCTTTTTTTTTTTAAATCCTCACCCGAGGATATTCTTCTATTCATCTTCAGATAGAGTGGGAGGGAGAGAGAGAGAGAGAGAGAAACAAACATCTATGTGAGAGAGACACATCAATCCACCCAACCCCGACCAGGGCCGAGACCGAGCCACAGCCGAGGCACGTGCCCTTGACCGGAACCGAACCTGCAACTCTTTGGTCCACGGGCTGACGCTCTAACCGCTGAGCCAAACTAGCCAAGGCTCATTCTGATTCTTTTTCCTTTGTAGTTGATCCACTTTTTCTTTATAAATATTTTGAGAATTTTCTCTGTCATTAATATTCTTAAATTTTACTCCAATACACCTAGGCGTGAGTTTCTTTTTTATCGATCTTGTTTAACACTGAGTCCTTTCAAATCTGAAGTTTTATATTGTCTTTATTCCTAAGAAGTTCTCAGTCATTATACCTTCAAACAGACCCACTTTCCAGAATTCATCTTCCCATTCTGGCTCCAAAGCCTGTGATCCTAACCCTACACATTCTCCCTCTCTGACAAGAGAGTCGACACTTTGTTACCGTTGTCTGTTTGTACCTCCCTCCACCACCCCAGAGAGGCAGCGACGTGTCCTCCTCCGTCTCTGCATTCCCAGCGCAGCGGTGCCGCTGCGTGATGAACCAGTGAACCAACTAAGAGCATGGAGGAATGGGGTGGCCACAGGCTGGAGCTTGAGGTGCTGTGAGGCCAGGGCAGCAACCAAGCTGCGTGACAGTACGTGTGTCCACGCTCAGATGCGTGATCTCTATCAGGGCGGCAGTCCCTTTAGCAGGCCCCTCCCTGTGGAAGTAAACACCTAGGGCAGCAAATCTAGCCCAGCCATGCTCCAAGATAATGACCTAGGTAATAAGTGCCATATCCTCAGCCAGCTCTCCATCTGCCTGAAGTTCCCTTCGGACAGCTGTGGATCCCACCTGTGAGGCCCACCTGACTCCTTCCTCTCCAGCTGTGGGATCTTTGGCAAGTTGTCCTCTTCTTTGACCCCCCGTTTTCTCTTGCATAACTCGGGGATTATGTCGCGTCCTGTCCGTCTTCCAGAGGTGCGAGGAGCAGCAGAAGACATGTGTAAGTGCTTGTAGGTGTGCAGAGCAGCTCACAAGGTGCTGCTGTCCTCAGGGACACCCCACCGTGCACAGAGGAGCCTTGAGCCTGGAGTCTGAGCTCTGCAGGGAGATCCACTGGTGACATGGAGTCCTTGATCTAATTCTGCTTCCTAAAGGGGGTCCAGACTCCCCACAGGTTTGTGGCTGTGCATATCATTGGAAGGAAACTTCTGGGAACCAGCGTCAGTTTCCACCCAGATGGAGAAGCGACTTCAGGTTGGTGACTCCATCCACTCTTCACCTCCCCTCCCACACCTTCCCCTACCCTTTTGTTCTGTATTTCTCCAGCCCATGCCCCATCATCCCCTCCTCTAGTTTCATTGAGCTCCCATTCTGGCCTCACTTGTTTGTAAGAGGGCCCCCCCCTCTGAGCATTTCTCTTCCCCTCTGCCAGCAGAACTCCCTGTTCTCTACCTCATGCCTGCTCGCAGCTAGGCCCAAGCTGAGGAATTCGATCGAAGCGTCTCCTGGATGATAGATGATATGGGCTTACTCCTCATAAGTCATACATGTTTTCTTTCAATAGGACACCCAGAGTCTTACTTCAAAGGGGCACCAGTGGTGGAAATGTCAGGTCTCCGCAGTCTGGTGTCAGGGAGGGGAGAAGGAGATCATCCCCTCAGCCCCTCAGAGAGTCCACTTAGGCAGTGATGTAGAATCTTGAGAAATGCTCCCTCGGTTTCCAAGGTGCAGACATTTTTCTGGATGAGATTCTACGGGACCGAGGCTATCAGCTCTCTGGAACCACCCTCTCACTTTCAGCTTTCCTTAGTGGCCACTCCCAGCGACCTTTGAACCTTTACTGAGTCATGTTTTCCTACCATCTCCTCAGTTTTATTTTTTAAGTGGATTCGATGCCCTATCAATACTCCCGACTTTCTGATCTTATTTCATAAAAGTCTTCCTTCTCCATAGCATTTTTTGGTCTTTTATTGTTTGCTTTTATGGCTTTTTAAAAAAGTGGTTTCAAGCATGAGGTGGGAGATTGGACTGGATTATCCTGGGCACCACCCTACCCGGAATTCATTGATTCTGTGAAATTTGCAACACGGTTAACACTAAACTAGCACTGTTGAGCATCACTAATGATTAAACCTTCAACTATGTGGGTGATGCCCTTTTGTTAATGAGAAGATAAAACACTAACCAGCAAGTTCTTATGTGGGGTTAAGACCAGTGATTTACTCAGGCATTATCTAGTTTGAACATTCAAACTAGCCACATTCCCAGTGTGCCAGGAAAATCCTATTTTAGTAATGACAATAATAGATAACACACAGTATACCAGGCACTGTCCCAAGTACTTTACATACATTAACATTCATTTCTCACAGTAATGCTGTGAGACAATTAATATTTTCATCCTTGCATTACAGAAGGGAAAACTGAGTCACAGAGAGTTTAAGTAATTTGCCCAAGATTGGAGTCAGTAAATGATAGAGCTGGGTTCAAGCTCAGCATGTGGCCTCTTGACCACTACCCATGCTACCTCCTGAAGCTCAGCGAAGACTCTTGTGCACCCCCACGTGGAATTATGCTGTCATAATTATGCTCTCCTTACAGGAGACTATCAAAACTTTCTCCCTTATCCCCTGCCCATTGTGATGTGTGTCTGGGGTTTACCTTTTGCACACTGACAAGAGTTGGAAGAATTAGGAGGCCTTTAAAGAGATAACGACCATCGACCATCGGTAAAGAAGCTGAAGGCATGCTCTCCCTCCCTGGAGCACACCTGCGCCTTTCCCTTCCCCCTTCTTCCCCCCAGGCATGCCCTAAACGCGAAGGGACTCCGTGAAACTTGCAACCAGGGAGCAGCGAGCAGCGGCAGCCCGTCCCGGGCCAACCCCCTGCACCTGCCTCAGGCCCCTATTCTCTGACTCTGCGGTGAGCTGATATCACCCCTGCCTGGGCTCACCTCTTTCCATAACACGTCTAGAGGCCACAGCAGCCCTGCCCAGGCTCTCTCCTGTTGCTTCTTCTGTCCTAGGCCCTTCTTGGTTTCACTGTCCCCAGCTTTTTTTTTTTTATCCTCACCTGCGGACTTTTTTTTTTTTTTTTTTTTTGCATTTATCTTCAGATAGAGTGGGAGGGAGAGAGGGGGGAAGAGAGAGAGAGAAACATCAATGTGAGAGAGACACATCGACTGGTTGCCACCCACAGGACCCCAACTGGGGGGGAACAAAGTGCAACCGAGGTACGTGCCCTTAGCGGGAACCGAACCCAGGACTCTCTGCTCTGCGTGCTGACGCTCTAACTGCTGAGCCAAACCGGCCAGGGCTGTCCCTAGCTTTAATAAACATACTCTCAAAATTAAAAAAGAAAAAAGAAACTGAAGTCACAATGAAAAAAAAAAAGGAAATAAACAACATTTGAGTCAAGGTAAGTAAGGCTGGAGAAGGGAGCAGAGGAGGACATAAGGGGTCTGATGGAGGGCTTAGAAAAGATAAGCACATGCCATACAAAAGAAAATGAATACAAAGAAACATTCAAAATCACAAAGATGTCAATTTTATTTGTAGAATTTTAATTGAAGTCCAACAGGGTGTTGTGTTTTGTTTTATCTTGTTTGGAACTAGACAATCTGATCCCAAAATTGATTTGGAAGAGCAAAGGGCCAAGAATAACTGAGACGCAATTTTGCATAAGTACAAGGTGGAAGAACTTGCCTTATCAAGACTTATCATGAAAATATTTAGTAATAAGACAATAGAGTTGGGGCAAAAGGATAGACCAGTAGAGCAGAGCAGAGCCCAGCCTGGCTCAACAGTGTTTGGAAACAAGTCAAGGCAGAGATGATGTTACACAGCAGTGTGAAAGGGTGGCTGTTCATAAATGAGTCTTAGGAACAACTTCTGTCCATATGGAGAATACAAAATTAGATTTCTACCTTAGATCAGGTAGCTTTAATACAGGTGGAGTACAGAGCTAAAAACAAAAAGCGAAACTTTGAAACACAAGATGAAAATATAGAAAAATTATTTGTGACCTTAAGATGAAGAAGTTCTTTAAACACACACACACACACACACGCACGCACGCACACACACACAATTAGAAACCATAAAAAATGGATAATTTTGACTACACACAAAAAAAGGCTACTAGAACAAAGTGAAAAACAAGCAATAAGCCTAGGATATAACGTGTAAAGAAATCTCCCAAATTAATTAGAAAAAGATAACACAGGGGGGAAATGGACAAAGAACATAAACTATAAATTCATAGAAGAGGAACCCAAGAAGGTCAATAAAAATACAGAAAAATGCTTGCTCTCACTATTAATCACAGAAATACACATCGAAATAATAAGAAAATACCATTCGCACCCACCCGATCTGCAGAAATGTATGTAAACCAATGCCAGTGTTAGCAAAGATCTGTTAAATCACAGAGCCTCATTCACCGCTGGTGGGACTGTAAGTCGATACCAGTACTTTGGAGAGCAGTTTAGCAATAACTAGTAAAAGTGTAGGTGGCCATGTCCAGAAATTGCACTCCTAAGCATATGTCTTGTGTGTGTGCACAAGGAAATGAGTATTAAGATGTTTGCTGCAGCATGGAAACAACCTAAATGCCCATCAACAAGAGAATGAATGACTAAATTGTGTATCAACATAGATAAAAATCTCACAATTGCAATGCTAAAGAAGAAATGCTCATCGCAGAACACTGTAATACTAAATATACACATATAGTTTAAAAGCCAGCATAATAATACTTCAAATGTTTATAGATACATATAACTTAATAAAAATAGTAAAAATATATAAAAATATGCATGAGAATGGTGAACACCGAGTTCAAAACAGTGCTTAGCTTTGGGAAATGAGGGAGGTGAATGGAATGGGGAGGAATACAGGGAGAAACTCGGTTGTATCTTTAAAGTAAAAAAAAAAAAAACACACCTGAAGCAAATAAGGCAATATGCTAATATTTGCTAAAGGTGATGTCACCATTAATGCCGCCCACCAAATATTTCTGGCTCTGTTTTCCAGGCCCGTGATAGGATTGAATTTCCCATTCATTTTGAAATGAGGAGTGGCCTAGAGACTTACTTTGGCCAATTCACTGGAGTGGAAGGGCCTTATGTTTCTGGCCTCATGAGCCAGTGCCCAAGAGCTTTGGTCAATGTGGCAGAGACACAATGTGCAGAGACAAAGCTCCTGTCCTCCCAGTCCCTGAGCAGGCATGCTGTCCCCAGGCAGCCCACGGAGGACAGGTAGATGAGTGAGAAATGAACCTTTTTGCTTTTAGCCGCTGAGATTTGGGGATGTTTGTTACCACAGCACAACCGAGTTCATCCTGACTGGTACAACTGGAAAGTGGGTCCTCAGGGGTCCACTGTATTAGTCTGTGGTTTCATCTACATGTTAAAATATTACAGATAAAATTTTTAAAGTTTTAAAATTGAACTGGCTTATTCCTATTTTTCAGTTCATGGCACATTATCCTTACTGGTCTGTGCAAGGCCCCTCTCTTATTTTAATAACTCTTATTTCCTATTTTCTTTTTTTAAAAAAATATTTTTATTGATTTTTAGAGAGAGAGGAAGAGAAAGGGAGAGAGAGAAACATCGATTTGCTGCCTCCTGCACGCCCCTTACCAGGGATCAAACCTGAAACCTAGGTATATGCCCTGACTGGAAACTGAACTGCCAACCTTTCAGTGCATTGGACGATGCCCAACCAACCGAGCCACACGGGCCAGGGCTAACTCTTATTTTCTTTCTTTTTAAATGTTTTTTATTGATTTTTTTTTAGAGAGAGAGGAAGGGAGAAGGAAAGAGAGAAACATCAACATTGATTGGCTGCCTCCCGCACGCCCCCCACGAGGAATAGAGCATGCAACCCCAGCATGTGCCCTGACTGGGAATCGAACCAGCGACCTCTTGGTGCATAGGTTGACGCTCAGCCACTGAGCCACACCAGCCTGGCTAACTCTTATTTTCTTAATGAATACTTTGGACTTGGAATGGAAGCAAAGTTGAATTGCAGGAGCATCTTCATCAGAGGAATGAATGATGAGTGTACACTCCCAGCATGAGTCCAGGTTTCCTCCACTGCTCTGCTAGCCAGCAGCTTGCGGGAGCCAGAAGCCCAACTAGGAAGTCCTAGCTCTTCCCCGGAGAAATACAAACAAGAATTGTGATCCATGTGAGGGCCCTAACTATTGCTGACTCTTTGCGTGGCTTTTAGAAAAATTCTTCCACCCTTTGTCCCCAATTCTCTGATGTGTCTGAAAGCGGTAGGCTCTCTCCAGGCAGTCCCCTCCTGCCCCCTCAGAGCCAGCACCTGCCCTCCATCCCCATGGACCAGCAACCGTTTCCCCAGATTCAAGTCACCTTTGTAAGAAATGCTAATAAAACTTTCCCACACCTCTTGGATTCCAGGTTCCTTTTTTTGGCTGCTTGCAAAACCCTCAGGGAGTAAAACCCCAGAAAGAGGTGGTGGGGGAGGGCAGAGTGCTGGGAGAAGGAGAAACTCCTTGCACTGCGCAGCGAAACACAGGCGGTGCCTGAAGTCACCGTGAAACGCGATGCCTTTGAGAAGTTCCGTGGAAAGAATGACATCATGACCAACCACTCCTCCCACCCCACCTTTTTTCCAGTGGGAGTGAGAAATAAATAGACTGACACATTTTCCAGTCAGGGAGCAATTCTGGAGAGCAAGTTTACCTTGGCACGGGCCCTCAGGTGGGGCAGAGAGAAACCTTATCTGCACTTGCCCGGTAAACAAGGAGCCCTCAATCTCCCTGGAGCTGTGGCCACTGAGCAGGTGACCGCAGGAAGCAGGTGAGCAGGGTGAGCTGAGGGCTGGCCAGAGCCCCTGCAGAGCCGGCCAGACCCTGGAGCAGGCTGTGTTGGGTAAATAGCGCCTAGATTTGATTGACAGGCTCATTTACTGACTGTTGGTTGCCAGGAGAAATGCCATCAGATCCACAGGTAAAACTGCTATCACTTAATTTGATGATTCTCAAACTGTAATGTGCATATGGTCACCTGGGGAGCTCATTAAAATGCAGCTTCTGGTTCAGAAGATTGGGCAGGGTGGAGAAATTGCATTTCTAACAAGCTGCCTGGTGATGCTGTTGATGCTTGGTCTAAGGACCACACTGTGAGCTAGCAAAATCTTAACGTTCAGATGACCATGTGCATTTCGCAGTGGAAATAGTCACCGTATAAGGGGCTCCGTCTGCCTCTGCGACAGGTGCTGTGCCAGGTGTTTTCCTGTCATCTAGCTCTTACTCTTCACACCAACTCTGCAAGGTGGGCATTCTTGTCTTTGCCCCCTCCTTGGCAGGCAAGAAGATTGAAGCTAAGACAGGTTAATCTGTGCCATGTATGTGTCATTTCCCAAAGATGTCATTACTACCTTTCCTTCCCTTCCCAGGGATCTGAAATAACCCGAGACAAAGGCTAGCCCGACCCCATGGTAGGGCTGGGCATTGTCTGCTTGTGCAGAATGACCAGGTCTAAGCACAGGAATTCAGGAATCCTAGAATCAACCTTTGACCTAGTAAACTCCGGCCTCAATAGAGATAGTTGCTCAGAAAGGTGGACAAGTCTGGTTTTCAAACCCCTCTAGTGTTGATGTGTTCACCCCTAGGACATGCGGTTAGAGGTTCTTAATACCAGGAGGAGAGGCTTTGATGAGTCAGCTCGGAAAGAATGCCCCTTGAGGGCCATTAAGGACTACAGGAGGGAAAAAAAATGCCCCAGCTTGTGGAAACACCAAAGTGAAGGCAATTATAACCAACTGACCCACCTGGAGATAAATAATTAAATACCTCGAAGAACATGATGTGCCCTTGCAAAACCCAGACAGCTCCCAGGTATGAACTTGCGTCATGTCTGGATCTCAAGGAGAAGGTGGCCCGACCGGCTGGCCCCGGCTGTACACTGTGCACAGGGCCAAGTTGGGAGGCGTGAGACCCTCCCCTGAGACCCCTGGAAGACCTGAATTCTGGTGGCCACGCAACAGGTCGGGCTGCTCCAGGAGTCCATCAGCAGTTGAACCCCGTTCACAGTGGGTCCCAGACAAGACCATGACTTGACAGCGGGATGGGAAGGTCCGGGCCCTCCCGGAGTCCCATCATAACTCCATCCCTAGACGTTGTTCCGCAGAAGAACATACTCAGTGCTTTGGGGACTGAATCCCTAGCGCTCCCAGCGAAAGTGGACATTGAAGGGCAAGTCAGAGGACAAACATGCAGCCCATTCACAGGCTGGGAGAGACCATCTTCCCACCGTGACCCGCTGAGCACAGAGCAGTCTCCTCTCGGGACAGACATAGGCTGAGGAGCCGGAGGACCAACTGTTGGTCCTGAGGTCATCACTCACGAACTGTCAGAATTGAGAGAAAGGCAACCCCTCGCTCTGGGCCCTAGTGTTGTTGACTGCAAAATGGAGAAGATGGACCAGCTCTCATCTGTCCCTTCCCCAAGGATTCTCCCAGCTGTAGTCCCTGTAACGCATGGCAAACCGAAGAGAGGCAATGACGGAGCGTTGTGAACTTTGGGGTCTGTGACAGAAATAAAACTACGTCACCTGGATCCCCTTTCAGGGGAGGACTTGCTCCCAGCTGTGGGGTCAGCAAACTGCCTCCAGCTGTCAGCTCCCTCAAGGTGGGCCTCTGCGGAAGACAGCCACCTCTTCCCCAGGACAGCCCACAGTTAAGACTGAGAGAGGCAGGGGAGCAAAGGCCCAGGCATTTTGTTGCAATGCTGGACACGCTGACAGGTAATATTTGCTCCCAAGCTTCGCATAGACTTGGCTGAGATTTGCTGAGTCTGCATCTCAATTAGACTCCTCTCTCTGCCCAGGCCTCCTTCTTCCCCCTTCCTCCCACTGATATTGGTCCCAGAAGCCGTCTCTGCGTCTGCCTCTGAAGAACCCAATCTGCAGCAGGGCCCAGCACCCACAGCACAGACACTTGCCAAGCGTGTGCCCTTGAGAACAGAAGCTTTAGCTACCATGCACCCAAGGGCGAGAGAAGCAACTGGCATGGACGGTGCGACGGCACTAGGAGCCGCAGCTGCTGCTCGACAGGCGTCACACGGAAGCCCCTGCCGTGTGCGCAGACACGACCCAGTCCTTCCCAAACCAGCCTCTGCAGTGTGCTCTCCCTGTGGATGGTGCCGGTTTTTCAGTCACCCAAGTCCAAGAAGTCCAAGCCTTTTCCAACTCCCTCTCCCTCCTGCTCCCACATCCAAACAGTGGCTGAGTCTGAAGGCTCCATCTCGGCTTTGCCTCCCACCGTCGTCCACGCCTCCCACGAGCACTGCCTCCCTCTTTGCCGTCGCAGCAGCCCCCTTGCTGGCCTCCCTCTGACCCGTTCACCCCCTCCTTTCTTACTATCGGAAGGTTATCCCCGTGAGGGCTCCTGTAGTGGAGATGCCCCTCGCTGCTCCCTGGCATTGCTCTGTGGAAGGAAGAGAATGCCAGGTGTATTGGAATCACATCAGTCCCTCACACCTGTTTCCCCTGAAGTCACTGGGAGGTGTTCGTTGCTGCTTGTGACAAATACCCAAACACAGAGGTGGTAGAACAATGTGAATTGGATGAGAGGTTTCTGTTTCTGTTTGGATTGAGGTCAGTGTTATTTCCCTGACTTAGCTTCAGAAAACAGAGCACTTATTCAGCTGCCATGATGCCCCTGGCACGCAAGGGTCTGTGCCTGTGTGGACATGTGGAGGTCCCAAGAACAAAAGAGCTGGGTGACTTGCTGGCAGCCGATACAAGGGTGTTTCTTAATGTGCCTTGTTGAACAAATGGCTTTAAGATGCCCGCGTCCCCATGTGTGGAGGGCGGGCTGTGAAGCTGGGAGGCTGTGTGTCTGCCAGTGGGGGCCAGTGTAACCACCCTGGGCCGCCACCGAGGGCAGCAGCTCACACACCTGTGCACTTCAAGCCAAGGTGTTGGCAAGTTCAAGACCCGGTGCAAATACTCTAAAGATGTGCTGGAAGGAGGGAGAGATGGGACATCAATCATTGCATTTGGCACCATTCACTTCTAAGAGGGCTGGCTTGGCCTCTCTCAGCAAACACAGGGGGTTGCTGACTCTGCCGTGTTTCGCTGTTAACTAGCAACAAAACGAAATAATTGATGTGGCTTTTACTTTCCCTTTACTGTTCATCTCCCAGCAGATCCAACAGAGATACATTAACGCTGCACCCTTCTGCCAAGGTGGGCACGTGCTTGCCCCTGCTGCTCCCCTACCGAGCCATGAGCTGAGGGCTGGGCTATCAGGCCCACTTTACATAGGGTAAACTGAGGCCAGACCTGTGAAGAGACATGTCTGTTCTCTTATTAAGCATGTCAGACAGTCTGGCCAGTGTGGCTCAGTGGTTGAGGGTCAACCCATGCACCAGGAGGTCGCCGGTTCGATTCCTAATCAAGGCACATGCCCAGGTTGTGGGCCCGATCCCCAGTGGGCGGCCAATCAATGTTCTCTCTCATCAAGGTTTCTATCTCTCTCTCCCTCTGCCTTCCTCTCTCTCTAAAATAAATAAAAAAAAAGAATGTCAGACAACATCCTATCTGGTGTTTAATTCATCAGTTTCTATGTTTTCTTCTTTGTGGATGGAGAAATGTGTAAGCACTGTGGAAGATTCAGAGTCCTGGCGATGAGACAGTAACACAGGAATGACCCTGACGTGTTTGTGTGAAGGGGACCCGCGGAGTGTGGAGCCGGAAGCAGGGTGAGTCGGGCTTTCATTGGTGCGCTCCCCAACCACCCCAAACAAGGGAGGGCGGAGGCTAGGAGTGGGGAGCACACCCCAGTCCAACCTCTAGAGAGACTCAAACACACAAAATGCTCTCGCTTTGTCAATAGTCACACCAGAGGGATTAAAGAATGATGCAGGGAACTCTGGAGAGTCGCCGGCTGCCTTTCTGGTTTCCTTTCCTAAGATGAGGCCCGGATAAGAAGGAACAAGACAGCCAGGTACTGGCCGAGAGGGCCGGCACGGGGGCAAGGCAGGGTTCCTGGGGCGGTCGGAGCAGCCGGGTGGGGTGCCAGTTGCCCACTGTCCTCAGTAGCTGCCCAGCAGTCGTTCACTGGCCCTCCCGCAGCCCGTGCGCCACGCCGTCTGCTCACAGGGCTCGGAAACCTTCAGGACAGCCTGGTGGCCCGGAGCCTCACTAAGCACGCGGAAAGGCATTTGGCCTTCTCACCGTCAGGCCGGTGGTGCAGGACTTAGGCAGCAGGATCGGGGCCACATCGCCTGGGGCACACCTGGACTTCTCGGCCTGGCCTGGGCCTGGGCAAGGGCACTGGGGCCCAGGGCCCACTTGTAGGGTCCCCTTCAGTCTGAAGTTCTGTCCCTCCTTAGTAAGAAGGGAGGAAGAAAAGGGTCTGCTGAGACCTTTTTATTCCCCTCCCATTGGTCTCTGGAGTCAATTCACTAAAATGCTGTCATCGTGTTAGAGCTGAGGGCAAGGATTCTAATCAGATCCTCCATGGGGCTGTGACCAGTAGGGAAAGTCATTTTGTATGGGTGTCCACGGATTGCACCCACCCAGCTCTCCCGAGAGGTTCACTTCCTTCTCCGTCTTTCCATGAGACTTCGTATATTAACCATCATCAGCCCCATGACCACAGACATTGTCCCTCTCACCCACTTACCCTGCCTGGGAGGCATTGCGAGCGTGTCCTCCTCCCAGCAGTGTGAACTGATTTGCCAGATCGAGTTCGCTTGCCTGGCAAGGCGGCGGCCTGAGATTAGGGAGCTGCAGGACGAAGGTTTCGATGGAAAAGAGAAGAACGGGTTTGGAGTTTGGGAAGCTGTTATGAAGGGAGCATGGGTATTTTGAGATCAGTGGGTGCGAGGGGGGTCGAAGGGAGGTGTGAAACAAGAGGGAATGGAAAGGGGAAGTCTCAGAAGACACATTTCACATAAACCCAATTTGACCTACTTAACACTTTTGCTCAGGCCCCACCTAACTGCAGGAGACAAGCTGCTATTAACTCAGATAATGTAGACCTGAGGGAAACCGGATTGGTTTGGCTAATAGAAGGGACAGGAGGTTTTTCCTGCTAGAAATTGTGTGCACAGTCCATTCTGCAGAGCACTGGGCCCTTTACTCAGAAATAAGAACTTCAGTTAGCATGCAGACTTGAAGTTGGGGGGACTCCATGCCCCGTCCCAAGGCCTAGATTCTTCTGCTCACTTCCACTTCGCAGCACACCCCTGGCACTTCCTCAGCCCGGTGCCTTTGTTTTTATGATGTTCCCGTTGCAAGGATGGCCCTTCTCTGGATTCTGCTCACCCTTTGAGGCCAGCTCAGAGGCATCCTTTCCCTTTGGCTTCTCCTGATACCATTCATTCGTCCATGCAACAAATATTTCTTGAGTGCCTACTATGTGCCAGGCACTCTTGCAGGTGGTGGAGGTATAGCAGTAAAGAAAACAAGTCAGTCCTTACCCTTCCAGAGTTTATAATCTGGTGGTCAGCACCCTTGTCCCTAAAACAAGAGGAATCACCCCACCCCCATGGTCACATGCCTCTACTGTAGCAGTTACTGTACGGTCGGTCTTACAGGGGGCTGACCTCTGGTCCTCCCAGTCCCCCCAGTGACAGACACCATGCCCCGCTCCAGAGGCAGCCCTGATTGCTTTGGAAAAGAAACTCGGGAGTAGCCGATCTGGAGGAAGGGCAGAGGCTCGGGTCTGCCATGAAAACTGCTCTGGCATAGCCAGGGTGCCGTTTCAGTCCGCTTTATGACCACGGAGGGGATCACCAGAGCAATTTAGAGAATGTGTCTTAAAGCTGTGTTGGCCTTAGAGAGTGTGTTTTAGTTAGGATGGTTTGGGGTCTGATGGAGATGGGAGAGAACTGAAATTCTCTTCAAGCGGTTCCTTGGAAGCAGCACGGTCCGGTACATACTAGATGCTTCGTGCTCATTGGTGGAATGGTTGACAGGGCATGAAGGTGTAACATGGACCCAGCTATCTGATCCCAGGGCTGTGCCATGTGGGTGTGAAGCACACCTGGGACTCCAGTGCTGGTGCAAGCTCGGGTTACAGGTTAGGGAGTTGGCAGCCCGTCCGAAGGAGCTGCTCCTCTCTGCATAATTCATTGCTGGCTGCTTGAGGAGAGGCGGTGGGTGTGAAATCGGCAGGGACACAGCTGCCCCTGGAGGAAGCTAGCCGACATCCTGTATATTTGAAAAGAAAACTGAAAGTGCTTTCCTTCACAAGAAACTATTGTAAGTGTTTTCCTCTTTTTTCATCCCCCCTCCCCCCCAGGGACAGTGGCATTTCTCTGGCCCAGAGTTGTGGGTGAAATGGCATGGGGTTGGGGGGAGGACGGAGAGGTATGAAGGAAATGTGGATTGTCCGTGGCCATGCTTTGTCTAATCTGGGGAAGGTATCAGCCTGCGGGAGCCCGTCCCAGGAGTCCTCTGCTATATGATGTGTGTCCTGGTGAGAGTAACCTCTTTTCTGGCTGTTGAAGTGCATTCCTGTGTAGCTGTGGAAAGAGAGAAAGCATGCTAGAGTCAGAGCTAGGACAGGAATGTGAGTATTTCCTTAATTGGACACGAGAGCCTTGAACTGGTTCCGGTTTGAGTGTTTTCTTTCAAGAGCCTGGACCTTAAAGATTCCATAGAGTTTTCTTTCTCTGAAAAATCCCTTTGGTTCAAAGGCCCCTTGATAGAAATAAAGAGAAAGCCAGGGCTCAATCTCTTTGATATTTGGGAAGGCAAGAGTTCACGAGCTGCCAGATCCCAGGCTTCTTACGGGGGCGAGAGGGTTCTGGGTAGAAAGAAGGAGGGTCCTGCCGAGATGGCACATGGCGAGAGTACCCACAGGCTCGATGTTGGGCCGCAGAGCCCTGATGGTAGGCTGCAAAGCGCTTTCCTCTAGAGCATTTATAGAAGCAATTTCTCTCAGCCTTATTAGCACCCTGAGAGCTGGAAAGAGACGTCTATAGCTTGCTTTATTGCTTTAGGAGTCTGAGACACAGAGGTCACGCAACTCGCCGGAGGACTTCGAACAAAGCCAGTGAGAGGCTGGAGGATTTTGTGTGGTGGCTTTGGGTTGCTTTGGGTTGTGGACTGCTAATTCCCTAACAGCCAAGATGGGAAAGCATGCCCACACTCTCAGGCCTCGCCCCTTCATCATGTGTCCAGAATCCAGCTGGACACTTGCTGGGAGGCACCAAAGACTGGGCGCCCTTGGGGGGTGTGAGAGGAGATGCTGGGAGGCAGAGCTTCACCGCTTGCCCCTGTCTCCCCAAAGCTGGGAACTTCGGTCAAGGGGCTCCAGGGGAAAATGGGGCAGTCCGTGGTTGAAATGAGTGAAAAATTAAAGCAGATGCAATCAACTCTGCCGAACCCCCTCTTTTCCCCCAAACACCTTAAAAACAAGCCATGTGTCTGCTCAGTGCTTTCCAGCTCACCAAGTGTTTTCATAACATTATCTCATTTCAGCCTCATATCAACCCACACACATTCTTGCCTTTCAGATTTCTTCTGTACTCAAACGAGTTTCGCCGAAAAACTGGCTAGAAACTCCCCTTCTCCTATTCATTTTTCTTTTTCTTTTTCTTAAACCTCAGGCCTTTGACTGATACCTTTAAGAAGCTCCCCGATTCCCTGGGTGGGAAATTTGTTTATTTTGCTAGCTGGGCCCCACTGATGGGCACCAGTAGTCCTGGACTTTGCTATTGGAACCAACACTTTTGTATTTAGTTTATAGTTTAGCTGTTAAAACAAACAAATAAAACCACAGAGACCAGGATAAGTGTAGTATTGTGTGGAGAACATCGACTTTGGAACCAATGAGCCCAGAGTCACATACTGGTTCAGCACCTTGAAAGCCGTGTAGCCATGCCCAAGTGACTTAACCTCTCAGAACCCCTCTTTCTTCATCTGTAAAATGGGGCAATGGTTCTTATGTCTTAAAGTTGTCATGAGGCATAGATGTGCTAACAGATATAGGTGTACCCAGCAAACAGTTACTCAGTGAAGGAATGAGCTAACCAAAGGATCAGCTTCACCACGACTAGACAAATAAAATGAAATCCTGTCTTTTTGCAAGCCAGAAGGGACAAAAGGTGTGGGAATGGATTGCCAAATGAATTTAAATGGGGATGTTTTTACTTGATGAATAATTAGCTACATGCCCTGCATGCATGGCACAGTGGCACCTGAGGTGACTCTAAGAAGATATAAAGCTCAGTACCTTTATTTTTTTTTTAAATCCTTACTTTAGGGGAAGGAGAGAAGGAGCTGGAAAACTGGACTTATGTAATGTTGGAAAGCAAAGCAGTTTTGAGCACACTTGGATTTTTATTGAAGCAGAATTGCAATTCAACCCTTTAGTTCCTGCGACAAAGCTGGGAGGTGGGAGGGAGTGCAGAGGGCTCTGGCTGGGTGTTTAGTTCACTGATCTGCATATAGTAAATGCTCGCTAAATGTTGGTGGTGGACTGAGGTGATTTAAAGTCCAGATCATGTATCTGACTTCTGCTGCTGACTTCTTGGCAAATGCATTGCAAGATGTAGGGCTGGAGTGGAAAGAACATTTGACCATCCGTCTGAAGGCCTGCGTTCAGGTTCCAGCTACACCACTTAATAGCCTGGTGACCTTGGACCTGCCATTTAATCTCTTAGGTTTTTTCTCACCTGTAAAATGAGGAAACTGGATTAGGTGATTTGGAAGGTCTCTTTCAGCTCTAAGTTTCTGGTGCTCTGAGTGACTTCATTCACTTCTCTTTTTCTTCATTTATTCAAAGGCAGTGTAGACAGAAACCTATCTCATAGGATATTAAGAAGCAATGGTCAGTCTGCATGACAAATGCCTGGTGTCTTTAGAGATTTGAAGGAAATGCAGTAACCCAGAACAATGTAACAGGGTAGCTCTGTGATCTTTGGCAAATCCCCCAACTTACTTCAGCCTCAGTTTGCATATTTGTAAACTGGGGGCTGTAAGTTGTGCGATGTTACTCATTATTTTCTTTTGAAAGCCGAGTTTATGAAAATGTTTTGAAAAATCACAGGGCACTATATAAAGTATTATGACTAGAAATGGAATACTTATTATAGTTGTATCAAAGTTCAGCCCCATGCCTCCCTTTTCAAATGAATGAGTTGTCACCGTGGTCCCAGAAGGGAAACAAAGTGTAGATTTGGGGTCACAGCCCAAGACTTACTTTCTACTCCAACTTACTGACAGAGGTAAAATTTAGTTAAAATGCGCATTAATACAGCATTTCCCTTAGAGTAGGCACCAGGTAATTATCTCAATTTTCTCCAATGTAGGGACTTTTTCTAGAGGCCAGATATCTGCTGATGGCGTTCTTACTTCCTACCCTCTGCTCCAATATGAGGCCATTTTGACACTTTATGAGTATGTGTTTGTGTGTGTGTGTGTGTGTGCGCGCGTGTGTGTGAAGGGTGTGTGTGTCGCTTTCTGAGTTTCAAAAGTTTCACTAAGCAATAATCACAAAGATATAATGTGGGGCCGTTGGTATGTAAAAGTGGTGAGGCAAGTTCTTTCATCCAGGTCTTGCCAGGAATTGCTACTGGGGGGAAATGGCAAAAGGCTTGCAGAGAACTTAGCTCAGAGCCCCAGAAGTCCCAGCCTAGAAACCAGCTCTCCAAGCACCGGCTTTTCCTTTGGCTAAGAAAATGACAATATCACACCCAGCCTTCGAGAAGCTTCCCCACCCTAGGCAAAAGGCACAAACAGCCTGCCCCCAGCAGTAACCCCACACCTGGAGCATCCCCCCTCCGCTCCTGTCCTAGAAGCATTGCCCTCCATCAGGACAATGTCTCCAGAGGAGCAGAATGGAGGTGGTACTTGGCAGGACAAGTCCATTTCTGATTTATCTTGTGGGGTGGAGGTGGGGAGAAGCTCCTGAATGTCACTGCTTGGAGGGAGCAACTAGCAGGCTTGTCTTGAAGCTGTGTTTTCTTAGAAAGTACACTGTTTTTACTCAGGTTGTATATATGAATGACTAAAAATAGCAAAATTGTTTTTATTCTTATCAATTCTTTTTTATAATCACAATCAACAATCATTATCAATTCTTATCGATTACTTTTAGTTGGGTTGGCTTGGGAGCACTGATGAAAATTATTAGGGCCTCTGCTACACCCTCACCATTAATCCTATCATCCTTTACTTGAGATAGGATTATGTATTCCCACCTTTAAGCACATATAAATGGATTCAATACATTCACAACCTTTCAAAGAGCTGGCTGACTTCAAAGCACATTTAATTTGACAAGTTTTTTGATTCCCACCCCCCTACACACACACACATCCTCCATCTCCAGTACACACACAGGTCAGGGTTATAAAGCCATTTTACAGAAGCTTTTGGAGCAGAGGTGTGAAGCAATGCACGCCAGCCACAGAGGGGCAGAGTCCCATCCTGGCTCTGGGGGGCAGTGAAGACTGACCTCCAGGAAAGGCCCCGGAGTTGCAGTTCCTAGGCAGTGGGGAAGGGTTCCACTGAAGCTCTTTGTTTCTTCTCCTTGGATCAGATCTGGGAGACAAGGCTGGTGAGGTGTGCTTGAGAGGCGCCCACCCGCTCCCCTGCCCTGCGCCGCTGGTGTATGTGTGCGCGCGCAATGGAAAAACCCTAAACCGACACCAAGTCCTTCTCACACAAACAAAATGCTCCATGGATCTCAGCGCTGCAGACTAGCCCCTCGAAAGCTAACGCAACCCCCTCGGGCTTTTGGTCCCCCAAGCTCTGCATCCCCTCCCACCTTCCCACCGTCTCTTTTTAAGCGGTGTTCTCATTTCCACGCAGCTTGCGGGGCAATAAAGGAGTGGTGCCTCCAGCACAGCGATCGAGGTGCTGCGGGGGAGGATGCCAGGGAGAGGCCTAGTTTGGGGGATGTATGCTGAAGCAGGGTCCCGAGGTGTGGGCTGGGGACGGCGAGTGGGTGCAAGGAGACGCCAGGCAGCCAGTGTCGAGGGATGGCGCCCTCCCTCGGCACAGCGCGGTCACCAAGCGGTCACGTCCGGAGCGGGCTCAGAGCTCTCCTCAGGCGCACCGTCCCCCGCCCCCAGTCCCGAGTGGTGAGTGCAGGGAGGGGGCGCCAGTGCGGGCAGGTCTGTAAGCTCCAAGCGGTGTTGACATTGAACTCCAGCCCCGGTTCGTGCCTGTGTGTGTGTGTGTGCGCGCGCGCGCGTGCGCGTGTCTCCACGCGCGTGTCTGCGTGTGTGAGTCGTGGGTAGGGGGCCGGGCTAGAAGCTGCAGCAAACCATGGCCCTGGAGGAGCAAGGCTGAGCGCGCCCCCGAGCTGCCGTCCGCAGGATCTGCGAGCGCTGAAGCCATTCATGATTTTGGTGACGTTATTCCAGGAGTGGGCGAGGGAGGGCGGGGCCTCCCAGGCCGAGCCCCGCCTCCGCCCCTATAAATACGGCTTCCCCGGCTCTTTGTGGGGCCTCGAGCTCGGTGGAGAACCTAGAGCTCAGTCTGCTCTGCCGGCGCAGCTGGCAGCGGGGCCGTCTCCGGAAGGTGGACCGGCAGACGCCCAGTGCCCGCACTCGACCGCCTGCTCCCTGCCTGCCGCGCCTGTCTGTGCCAGTGACATCCTTACTCAGGACGCAGTGACTGTTTTTAAATCACAAGGGCGTGGGTCAACCTCCCCTAGGACTTCATGTCTGTATATTTCCCCATTCACTGGTGAGTATCCTGTGCCCTCGGCGGGCATCCGTCTCGAGGCCGTGACTGCGGGACTCAGGTGCCTGCTTGTGCTGGCTCGGGTGCGAGGGGAGCAGGCAGCACTGGCGCGCCGGGCACTAACCCGCCGCCCAAGCCGGTGCAGGAGTCAACGTCAAGGTTGCAAAGATGGGGGTGGGGGGAGGTGGTGCTGAAAACATCCAGACAAAGGAAGTGAACTCAAAGCCCTCACATAAGGGACGTCTGGGAAGGTGTATATGTGGTGGTGATTGGGTGGGGGAGAAACCAGGGGTCACGCCTAAACCCCCCCGCTAATAAAACTCCCTGTGCGGAGGACTGCAGGAGGTGGGAGGCTTGCCTGGCCCTGGGGGCTCCTGCCCTTCTCGGGCCCCTCCCCTTTTTCTTTTTGTTTGCTTTCAAGTCTCGGCGTCGAGGCCGGCGGCGGCAGCGGGGCTGAGCTGGTGCAGCAGCAGCGTTTGCAGAGCTCCGAGGGGTGGGGGAAAAACGCTCTCCCCGCACGTAACCCGTCTGAAGCCACAAGCAGCAACACAAGCACACGCTGCACCTTCCAGACTCCTTCCCTTTCAATAGCACTTAAAAAACGGACGCACTTTGTGGGGGCTTGGGCTGGGGAGCAGCCACCCTCGCGGGCCCGGGCTAGAAGGAGCCTGGGCCAGGCAGGGGCGGCTGCGATTTGCACTCGACTGGGGGGATCGGGCTAGGAGGGATGCGCCACGGCTCCCCGCTCGCTGTGGAGTGAGGCCCCAGGCCGCTGGGACTTGTGCGCCGGCTGCTGCTTCCTTCCTGCTCTGTGGAAGAGGAGGAGCGGCCGGCAGGGGTGCGAGCGCTGGCTGCCCCAGCGCGCTCTCAGGTGCGGCGCGGAGAGTCGGCCCCCGCAGAGTCTAGCGTGGCGTGTTCCCGCTCAGCCAAGGCACCCCCCGCAAGTTCATGCTTCTCCCTTCAACTTTTCGGGCCCGCGCGAGGAGCGAGTGCCCTTACACCAAGCGTAGAGTCTGGCGAGAGCCCTGTGCGCTCTCGCTCTTCTGGCCCAATTATTTGGGGAGGAGGGGAGGGTCGGCGGCAGTCTTTCAATGACCTAGGAGAAAAATGCATTTGGAGACCCAGCTCCTGACCTGAAACTTGCCCAGAAACCCGGCATCTTCTCTTAGACCCCTCTCCTTTGAGACTCCCCTTTCCCTACCACCTCCGTGGTGTGTGAGCAGCCAGGTGCCATATGGGTGAGACTGAAGACTACTGGAGGCTTTTTGCCCGTGGCCACTCAAAACTTGCCATGGCTCTAACCTCTTAGAGCCCACCGGGATTTTCATCCCCTGAGAAAAGAAGATTTGGGATTATTTTATAGTTGATTAGCACTTCATCCCCCCCCCCCCATTAGCTCTTTAACGTAACTGTGAAATATGCATTATTAGCATCATAGTAACAAACAGGGCACCTGTGACTCATAGAAGTTATGTGGCCTGTTCAAGATCACACAGCTCGTGAGTGGCAGACATTGGACCAGACCTATTGCTTCTGTTTCCAAATCCAGTGTCATTTCTATTCTACAGTAACCCTAAAATGAAGAGTTTGGTACCCCTGTTTCCTTAGACATAGTCTCTCTAAAGCCTGTTCCATTTTTAATTTTTTTTAAACCACGTGTAGCGGCATGAAAATATTGGGTGTTGTGTAGCTAGTACATTGACTTTGTGTACCATTTGGCATTATGCTTTCGGGACCCTGTATGTGCCCATGGCTTGTGTGAGGATAATGGAACGTTTGTATCCTGCTTACAGAGTACAAAGCACTTTCACATGTCTGCCATTGGTGGGCCAGCTTGGCCCCTCTGGAAATTTCCTTTTCGATCAGAGTCCGGGCATCCTTAAGGCTTTTAATCCAGGGATGTTTTTCAAGCTGTGAGCTTGCAGCTGCTGTGGCTGGGGCTGGAGAGGGGGTTGGATGGCAGATGTGTAGCTTGCAGAAAGCTGACCCCTTGGGGCTTTAAGTGGGACATTTTGCAAAAAGAAACAACAGAGAGACAGAAATTTAGGAAGGCAGTATTATTAGATGTGGTTTCCCTGAGGCTGACCTGTTATTATTATGTAATAATAATATGCAGTTCTCCTGGAGAAGGATTGAATTGGTTTTAATATAGACAGCTGGACTCAGCTACCTACTGTTTTTTGTTTTGTTTTTTAGTTCTGTCACTTAAAAGAAAATCCAGAGTCACTCTGTGCCAGTGGAGACTAGCACAGGAGAGGAGGGAAGAGGAGGTTGGTCAACAATGAGCTTTGTTGATTGAGGATGAGAGCCTGGTGCTCCTGGATTTGTAAGGCGCTTCCTCGGGGTGTGAGCTTGTTTTCCTGTGACTTTTGTTTTGAACACCTCTCATCCTGCCTCTAGACACTCCCCTGATCTACCAGCAGAGTACACCAAGAGTAGGGACATGAAAGTGTGTGTGTTTGTTGACTTTTGTTTTTGGTCTGGGTTTCTTGGCAGCCCTGACTATCTGAGATCGGCCGAGATGACTGAGGTGATGATGAGCACCCCATCCATGGAGGAGATTGGCCTCAACCCCCGGAAGGATGGCCTTTCCTATCAGGTGAGTTCAGTACTGGGTTCCTTCTAGCTTTTCAGAGCCTAGTGGCTTTTGCTGGGCCTGGTGGCAGACTTGGTTCTGCATCCCAGTGCCACTTATAAGAGCTGTGTGACCTTGGTAAAGTCCCCCAAAGCCAGTAAGCCTCAGTTTTTCATCTGTAAAATGGAGCAACAATGTTCTTTACCTCATAGAACTGTGGTGAAGATTCAACATGATGGGAGGATGTGTATAAGGCATTCACAGTAAGGGCTCAGCAAACATGAGCTGATGCTATTAACTAGTCATCCTGGTGGCTGTGGACTCTCCCATTCATGGCTGCTAAGGAGGAAGTAACTTGTGCAGTCAGTTCAGCAGAACTTCCCTCCCAGCCTAATGGGGAAGGGTGGTCTGGTGCAGGAATACCTGTGTCAAACCCTGCTTTCTTCCTCGGATTGAGGGTTGACCAACTGATTCCAACAGAGTTAATATTCAAATGTCTTAGAATTGAAGAGAGCTTTCCCCAAAGAGAGGCTGTCTCAGGGACACCATTGCTGGAATCTAGGTTAGAAATTGTCCTGTGTGGTGGGTTTAAAATACATAAAGAATACAAAAAAGTGACCTAAGTAAGAGCTTTGGCTTCTCAGCACAGCGTTCTTTCTGGCCTTTCATGTGGCTCTTCCACTGTCCCCAGACGCCATCAGAACACCTTTGGTTACCTGTGGGGCAGATTTCCAAGGAGAGTACCTAGGTTATTACATTTGAGGGTGGAAAGAGTCTGTTTTCAAGGGAAGACCTTGGGCTAGGGAAATTGTGTAGGGTGGTTGGCCTGGGGAAGAAAAATGGGCATGTGATGATGGGCCCTTTCAGCAGATGTCAACTGAATGTCTGCTGTGGGCCACACACCTGACAGATACTCATTCACTCTTTTAAATTTTTATTTATTGATTTGAGAGAGAGAGAGACATCGATTTGTTCTTACACTTATTCATGCATTCATTGGTTGATTCTTGTATGTGCCCTGACCGGGGATCAAACCCACAACCTTGGCGTATGGGGATGACGCTCTAACCAACTGAGCTACCTGGCCAGGGCCTCATTCACTCTTGACCACAGCTCTGAGGGGGATTCTGGCTCTGTTCCACAGGTGAGGAAACAGGCTCATACTGAGTAGGTGACTTGAGTCTCCGACTATAAAGCCTTGCTCTCCTGTTGGGTCATGTGTTTGTACCTTGGGTTGATTCTTGGCTAGATTCCAGACTTGCTCTGACTAGCCATTCCTTAGAACCATCCCAGGGGCATTTATTTTGTAAAGGGAGAAACAAATAGAAAGCCAAGTGGTGCGATGGAGGGAGGGTGATCAAAGACTGCCCAGATGAAGGCTAAGTTGGGGAAGGTAGAGTCACCCACAGGCATGCTTGAGAGGTTCAAGAAGGCCCTTTTGTTTTGGGTCAGTATGGACAGCTGCCTTTTGCTGGCTGGAAATAAATATTCAAGTGGCCTAAGGGGGTGTGGAGGAGAGGGGAATACCCTTTCCTGGTAGTTTTATACCCTCTAAGGCCAGAGTGGGTCTGGGGGAGACAATTGAAGGCCCCACAGCCTGTGGGAGGGTGGGAGTTTCCTGGCTCATCGGCTGGGATGTTTTCAAATACCAGTTTCCAAGCCACTGAATCAGACTGAATCTCTTTGTGGTTACAGGTGAGATTTTCTTTCAGTTCTGAGTTTTAGATTTCCATCACAGAACCTTTCCAAACACAGCTGTCGGTATATGTTGTGTGTGCTTTTTATATTCTCCTTTTGAATATGTCCCAGGATAAAGGGCCAGATCCTACAGGGCACTTTTCTCAGGCCATTGTGAGGGAGGGAGCAGGTGATGATGGAGGACGGGGCTGTAGCACTGGGTGAGAAAGGCTGAGTCGGGGCTACAACAGCAGGAGGAACATCAGATCACCTCTGGGCTCCTGAAATGTCTTGGTGCTGCCTGAGAAAGAGCCGTTACATCTTCCCTGTGGTGCGGGACTGAGGGCCACTGCCCAGTTCTCACAGCCCCACAGGGAACTTGTCCCTGCTGCCTGGGTGGGGGCTACTGTCCAGTTCCAGAATATCTTACCTGGAACTTCGAAGCAGTCTGTCACAAGATTTCAGAAAGGTCTCTGGTTGCCTGATGCGGAGAAAGGGGCGAGGTTGTAATCTTTAACCAAGCAACATTTATTGGCCACTTGCTATGTGTGATGTGTTGTGCTGGACACCTGCTCAGAGAGGGTTCAGGGCTCACGTGGGAAGCCAGGAGGCACATAACAACTGGAACACAGGCAGTCTGGTGGAGCAATGCAGAAGCCACGGTCAATCCAGGTATGGGTGGCAGTGAGATGGCTTGGATTGAGGTCAGACTGGGGCTGGGCTTGAAAGAAAATTAGGACTTTGAGCAGGCACCTCCACCTCCAATCTAATTTTGTTGCATCTCCTGATATCCTTTGGCCCGCCCCTGTTGATGTCAGGTGCAGGGCTCTGCAGAGAGCTGGCTTGACAATTGCCATATGATGGATATTCTCTGGGCCCGCTCAAAGCTAGTGTCTTCCAATTAAACACATTCCCACCAGCGCTCTGGGGATTGGCCGGGACTGCACTTGGCCGGAGCCTGTCCACCGTGCATGCTCAGGCTGGGCTCTGATCTGGGGGCGGAAGATCTCAGAGCTCTGTTCTTGGCATTCTGCCTGAGGGTAATAATAGTATGCGGCTTTTTACAGAGACCTGCTTTTCCAAGGAACTGAAAGTGGGAAGGAGACATCAATCCCGACTTGGCAGATGAAATAGAATCTCACGCTTGTGATTTGACCTTGAAACAAGGTCGTAAAATAAATAGGCACACCGGGCTTTGTCAATCATTCTCCCACCTTCCAGACCTACTGAGAAGGAAGCTCTCCTGGTTTCCTGCCCCAGATGTGACCTCTTTCAACACCTGTGGCATGCTGTGCTTTGAAACGATGCTGCCCTGTGTTTGGAGGATTGGGTCCCACCTTCCCGTCTCCCTTCCCAGGCCTCCGAGGGCAGGGGAAGGCTTCTTACCCTCTTTGTGCCCATCAGCCTCACCCTTCTTACACCCCTCCCCAACCAAGGTGCTGGCTGGCTCCGGGCCCCCACAGAGCAGGTGCTGAGACACTGGTGGTGGTTTCAGTGACGTCCAGTCTCCTGATTCTAAAGATGCTTTAGGATCTGTAAAGGGCCACCTCAGCCTGTGCCTGTCACGGCTTCGCATAGATGCCTTTTACCCCCTGAAAGACTCCGGTGAGCCCTCGCGCTTGTGCTTGGGAAGTTAGTGCTATTTTGCGAGCACGTATAAAAGTCGACAGCCAGTGACTCGTTTTGTCTTCACATTTATTTAGAGAGTCAATTCAGTATGAGAAATTCATGTCTGCGTACTCACTTGGCATGAATTATAACACCCACCAGTTGGGTGAGTAAATGGTTGCTAGAAAGTCTGAGTACATTTCGGGCTGGCTGTGGGTGGCAGCCAACTCACCAGGGCTGAGTGGGAGGGTCTCATTGAGGACATTTTTGTCCCTGATGGCTGCAACTCCCTCCCCACGCTGCATCTGTGGCCTTCCTGTTGTCCTGCCCTGGGACAGAATGTCTGCCATCTAAGGCCTTCTTCCTTTCCTTAATTCGAGGAGGCAGGTCAGTGGCTGCTTGGCAGGACCCTCCCTTGGCTCCAGGGGCTCTCAGAATGTGGCATTTTTGGAGTGCCTCTCTGATTGGGTCTCCTTCCATGCTGCCCCTGATTGGCCTGGCTCCTGAATGGGGAAGGGTCCTAAACATTTGCCTGGGGACACAGATGCTGCCACAACCCCAGGGCCCTGGCACAGCATGCTGAGGCTTCTGCAGCGTGACTGCCCTGGCTAAGGTCTAGACAGAGATACGCCTCCTCAGTTTGCATTCACGTCGGTCCTTCTAAGGCATCTGGACCAGGATCTGATAACTGAATCCTTCCCTGGGTTCTTTAAATTCCTCTCTGATCAGTGCCCTTATCCCTTCCCAGCGGCCCTTTGTATTCCTTCTGCTGTTCTGGGTCACGTACTCCTACCATGTGATATCCATCCACCAGTCACACAGGCAGCGGGCTCTCCTTCTCAGGGAAGCTGGGAGGACACGCTGTCAAGCAGAGGGAGCTAGGTCTTCACACGCCACCATGCCCTGTGCCCCGTGCCCTCCCTTTGATCCACAGAGCTCAGAGCTTCCCTGCGTCTTTCCCTGCATTTCTCAAGACAGGAGGGAGGGATAGCCTGCATTTTATGGTAGGGAGGAGGGACAGCGGGGGGGTGACCTCTCCTTGCCACAGCCCTGTCATCTGCTCCTGGCAGTCCGAGAGCCTCGGTTCTAGCTCTGCATTAGGACGGCTTTAAAGCAGTGCTCTGGCTGAGAGCTCGCCTCTCCCTGGACCGAATTTCCCAGCCTCTTCTCTCTCCCTAGCCCAACAATAGCCGACTCCTTTCTCTGCCCTCCTCACTCTCTATCAGAAGCAGCAACTCCGCTCTCAGAGAACAGGCACGGTTTAATCACAAGTTCAGAAACACTGTCCTCACTCACACCAGTCCAAGCCTTCCTTGTGAAGACCCCGAGCCTGGCTTTCCCGAGCTGCTCCACCTGCCTAAGTGCATGTGTCGAAAGATGCGGTGGGTTGGGCTTCTTCTCCAAGTTAAGTCCCCAGAGCGGTCCTGCTTCGTGTCCCTGCCTCTGTCTCCCACGGGCCCCTGCTCACGAGGCCGTTCTGGGCATAACTCATCAACCACCTCCGTCTTCCCCCTCGCCCCTGGTCTCGGGGGTTACCCCAGCTGCGGGGCCCCGCACATTCTGGTGAGCAGCCGCATGGAGTCCCGTGGTCACCAGGAAATCGTCTTTCACAAC
This sequence comes from Tadarida brasiliensis, assembly GCA_030848825.1. Classification (NCBI taxonomy): domain Eukaryota; kingdom Metazoa; phylum Chordata; class Mammalia; order Chiroptera; family Molossidae; genus Tadarida; species Tadarida brasiliensis. The sequence continues at coordinate 60,030,875 of CM061270.1, read as the reverse complement.
ATCAGACTTAAAAGGCCTCAGCTGTCCCTGGAGAGACATAAAGCTAACCCTCCAAAGCACTGGCAGGAGATGTCCCGCACGGACACACCATGTTACTGGAATCGCGGCGAGCTTTCTGTCTCCTGTCCCTGCCCCTCCACCCCGCTTCCTCCCTGGTACAAGTCACAGTCGTGTGATGCAAAACGGGCAGGTAGGGCCACGTGGCCCAGAAACACGGGGCGCCGGTTTCTCTGAGTGGCGCTGGGCCTGGGTCTGCGCGGTCTGCTTCTCTCCGCGTCAGTAGACACTCTGTTCAGATCAAGTCCACTTTGTATGAGGGATCCAGCACCTTCCTTCCTAGGCCCAAAGCCTTGACACAGACATTGTGCTCTCTGTTTCGGAACGCCCCTGGGGTAGGGCCTGCAGAAGGCTGGAATTATTCCCACGGGGGATTCCCCCCCAGCGCGCACACCGTGGTCACAAGAGTGGGTCTGTAGCCCGTCCAGGGAGAGAACAAGCTCCCTTCACTTTCCTAGCCAGCGCGTCGCACACTGGAACCATACAGCCAGCCTGCTCTCAAAGGGCCTGTGTTAGGCCCCACGCCTCTCAAGTGCTGGTGTGTTCATCACTGCCCGAGCGGGGCCTGTGTTTTAGACGGTCTTTGTTCCTGCTCAACACAAGGGCTGCAACAGTTGCTTACTGAGTGCTGAGTGGTTGGTTGGACCCTCCTCCCTCCCTTTCCTGCACTGAGAGTGATCGCTCTGCCGTGGCCACCCCATGGCATAGACTTTTGTAGGATCAGCATTTTCTCTACGTCATCCCAGTCTCCCAAGCTGGATAGAAAGGAGGATTGTACCATTAGGGAAAGGGATGAGTTTGGGTGGTGAATCTTGTGACTGGAGCCAAGAGCTATTCCTGGGTGTCTAGTGAATGTCCTGAAATGATCTTTAAGGCCTGAGTCCTAAAATAATCCTGGGAGGGTATGAAGACAGGCCCCCATTCACACGGAGCTCGGAGCTGACGGGGCTTCACTCCTCTCCAGTCTGCTAACCACTGTGCCCCCTCCGCTGCCTGTCACTTCGCCACCTGTCCTTCCCGTGTCCCCAAGCCCACCTCAGGAGGATTCTTTATCAGCAAATCAAAGCCCGTGTCTGCTGCTTCGCTCCTCAGCTCGGGGAGGGCCCCTTACGGCACAGACCTGTCTTAGGAAAAAATTGAAATTAGCCGTGTCTCTCCAGCTGTTGTCCAGCGAGCACTTTGACCTCAAGGGCTGTCCGGGAGCTCCCTCGGCCCCCTCCCGGCTAGATTAATTGCCTTGCACTGTCAGAGGCTCCTTTTCGGTAAACTGTACAGAAGAGGCAACCAAGCATTTAGCTGAAGCAGCATCAACCACTTGCTTCTCGACCAGGAATTTTATTGGAGCCAATGGGAAAGAAGGTTCTGGATTTCTCAAAGTAGAATTGGCCTGAGCAAGGAGGGCATTCACAAACCTCAGTCCAGAGGGGGTTGGTCTCTAGGTCTGACTTCCCCCAAATTTGAACTTGAATGTGGTTCCCAGGCAGAATTAATAGAATACCTTGAATTTAATAGTGATTCCCAGACAGAATCCATAGAATACCTTCTGCCTTTTCTTTGGCGAGTGGCAACACCTGCTTTGCCCATCCTGGATTTGAGAGGTATCCTTGGCGTGCGTGTGTTATAATTATAAAGATAATATTTATTCTTTTTAGAAATTTAGGAAAATATAGAGAAGTATAAAGAAAAAAACACCTATATTTTTATTACTGAACCATTCTGGTGTATTACTCTGTGTGTGTGTGTGTGTGTGTGTGTGTGTATATATAGAGAGAGATAATACTGTCTATGCTATTAATGAATCCTTTTTTCACTTACTATAATATTGTGACTACGTTCCTGTCATTTGGTCTTCTTTGTGAAATGGCGTTTTATTCTGTTATATACCACTTCTTATCACTGAATATTTAGGTTGTGGCATGTTTTTTTCTTATAAGAGCACTGCTCTGAGCCTCATTTCACATAAATCTCTGCACAGGCCTGATTCATGTCCTTGGAATAAATTCCTGGAAGTGGAGTTACTGATTCAAAGAGATTCAACATTATTAAGCCTCTTGATTATATATTACCTTAAAAACAGAAAACAAACAAGAGAGTTTATCAAAATATAAGCTCTTGGCATTGACAGTTCTAGCACACAGAATCTCAGGGGTGTCAAATCTATAGAGATGGAATAATGGAGGAGCTTTGTGGACTGAGTCAGAAGGGTGTTTGGTTATTTTAAAGTGGTTAGGAGATGTTGTACATCTTCCTCTAGTTTGTTAATTGCTTATTTTGAGCAGAGATGATAGCAGTTGATGATGTTAGGCAATTAGCCAGCATTGCAAAATAGCTGGTGATCATATTCTTGTCCCACAGTGGGTGTGTTGACAAATTACACATGTATATTTGTATATGCTCTACTTATCTCCTTTATTCTGTTAATGACATTGGAGCACCGTGCGGCCTTAAGGAAGACCAGTGAAGTGCCTCAGCCTGGAGACCCATGAAGGTTGGACAGAGGGACGTTTAGTCCTCTGAGCCATCTTGGGGTTCCAGGTCTGGCTCATGGAATGGTCCTGGTTTAGAAATATTACTTCTCTGAAATCAAGGACGGACTGAGCTCTTAGAAGTATATCTGAACACGAGTCTTGGGCCCAGTCCAGTGCTTACGGGCCTTCTACCCAACAACTCTGAAAGCCTCCAGGGGCTTTGTAGCAAGTAGACAGCCTCAGCCAATGTTCCAGTAGGGTCCACCCTCCTGAGGCTCAAAAGGCTAATTTAGGTGTTACACAGACAAACTTTAAAAATGTTAGTGTGTTTTCATGGTCACTACCTATAATAAGTAATGCTAGTTTTCCATTTGTGTAGTGATAGTCTTATTTTTAAACAACTAAGTAAAGTAAAAATATAATTGAGCCATAATGTGTGCATGGACGTGAAGGAATAATGACTTCCTGAGGCTGACATCACTGCTGTTACCACAAAGGAATTTTTTCTTCAAGAGTTGAATGCATCCTCTTAGAAGGAAGCATTCTTAAAGATTAGCTAGTCCTAAATTATGATTTCTGCATTCCTTTGGTCATTTGCCCCCTCAGATATAATATTTGAAGGTCAGGATCCTTCCTGGCTGTTTTCCTTGGCATCCTGATATTGGAGGTTTTCACGCCAAATTACTTTTTAATACATAAAGTGTTCTGTGTATACATTACTTCATGTTTTAACAGTGTTAAAAGGGGAGGCCAGCTGCCCCTGGGATTCACAGAAACTTTCCAAAGGATATGACAACAGAAAAAATCAATTTCCACATCTTCAACTTCCTTCTGTTGCTTTTCTAAAATTGCATTTCCTGAAAACAGGCTTCACCAGTTTTTCTTTTTTGTTTTGTTTTGTTTGTTAATCTTCACCTGAGGATATTTTCCATTGATTCTTAGATAGAGTGGAAGGGAGGGAGGGAGGGAGAGAGAGAAACATCTATGTGAGAGAGACACATTGATTGGCTGCCTCTGGCACGACCCTGACTGGGTGGGAAATCAAACCCGAAAACCAGGAGCCTTTGACCAGAATCAAACCAGTGACCCTGGGCCAATGCTCCAACCACTGAGCCAAACTGGCCAGGGCTGTACCAGTTTTCTTTCCCGGCCTTTCCTATCACAATTGCCCTCCGCCCCCTTATAAGAGAAGGACTTGCCTCTCCCCCTCCTGAATATTTTAAGGTGCTTTTCCCCAGGATATAGAAACCATCACAGCATCAAACAAATGAATCATTCAAAATGTTACTGTCTAGGAAGCTCCATAAATCCCACCCATCTATCACATTAAGAAACCAATCTCAAAAAATGGACCTTTGGCCCTGACTGGTTGGGCTCAGCTGTTAGAGCATAGGCCCATGGACCAAAGGGTCTCGGGTTTGATTCTCAGTCAAGGGCACGTACCTGGGTTGCAGGTTCAATCCCCTGCCCTGGTCTGGGTCATGTGGGAGGCAACCAATCAATGTGTCTCTCTCCATCAATGTTTCTCTCTCTTTCTCTCCCTCTCTCCATTACACTCTATCTAAAAATCATTGAAAAAATATACTAGGGTGAGGATTAACCAAAAAAAAAAAGTACCTTTGTGTTTAATAGTTATTTGTGGTACATTTACTGATCGGTTGTATACTAATAGCTGCAATAAGCCAATTAAGATTTTTTTTTTTTTATTAATAAGCCTTAAGGTCATGAGACATAAAACCTTAAGTCAATTTATATACAGAAATACATCTTTTTAATTGCAGAGAAGTATGAAAAGATAATGACTTAAAACTTTCAAACATAAAAATATATTAAGAAAAATCCTATAAGGAAGTAGACTGGAAATACATTTTCAAGTAGAAAAAGGAAGAAGATTTCACGTAAGAGCTTGTTTATGAGTTTTTTTTTAATAGGTGAGTGTTGATATCAAATTGCTGATCAGTCACTGAGTGCACTGAAAAGAGTGGCAAAAAATTTTTATTTTAAAATGTTAAGATTTATAATATATCAGAAGTTTTAGGTGTCAGTTAAAAATACATGAACGGAGACAATTTTTAAAAATTCTTTTAGGGGGTACACAACCAAAATTTGGGGCATATACACTGTCCTTAGCATCAAAACTGTGGTGCTGTGGTGCCTCAGGGTGGGACTGGGCTGGTGTCCTGTCAGGTGTGGGCATGCAGTCCACGGTAGCGTGGTGTAGGTCACGTGGGCAGGTGTTCATTGGACACTGCCGGTGACTCAGAGCTCAGACCCTCTCGGCACAGCGGGACTGTGGACCACGAATCTGGGTGACTGGTTTCTAATCTTGGCTTTGCCACTGTGCGTCAGCTCAGGCAACTCAGGTCACCTCTTTGGGCCTTGATTTCTCTGTCTGTAAGGGAGAGTTCATTGCATCGTTTTTGTTGTTAGAACATTGTAGAGTGAGGTGAAATCGGCCATCCTGACCCTAGATCAGCCCTGGAGTTTAAAAATCTGCTCTCTTCCTTATGTCAGACCTTCAGACAGTGAAGGCAGCTTTTGTCTTCTCCTTAAATCTTTTCCAGTGTTAACATCGGTTGACCTTCCGCCTTGACTTACGATCATCATCCTGAGGGCGCTTGTTTCTTCTAGGCCAGCGGTGCTCACACTTTTGGGTCTCAGTCCCTTTTACATTCTTAAAAATGATTTAGGACCCCCATGGATATTTGTGTATGTGGACTATTGTGGTTTACATATTTTTTGTGGATTACTTCTGATTACTTCTTGTGGATTACATATTTTTCAATTTTATTAATTCCTTTCCAAATAACAATAAAACCATTAAATGTTACTATAAATAACAGTTTATAATAAAAACAAATCTATTTTCCAAAAAAAGAAAAGTTCAGTGAAAAGAAAGGCATTATTTTACATTTTTGCGAATTTGTTTGGTATCTGTCTTAATAGAAGACAGCTAGATTCTCTCTTATTTTATTTTTTATTTTTTTCCTTTATTGATTATAGAGAGAGAGGAAGGGAGAGGGAGAGATAGAAACATCGATGAGAGAGAACATCGATTGGCCACCTCCTGCATGCCCCCAATGGGGATCAGGCCCCCAACCTGGGCATGTGCCCTGACCGGGAATCGAACCAGCGACCTCTTGGTTCATAGGTGAGTGCTCAACCACTGAGCCACACTGGTCGGACGAAGACAGCTAGATTCTCATACCTGCTTCTGCCTTCAGCTTGTTGTGGTATGACATGTTGCTTAGAGTAAATAAAGAAAATCTGGCTCATGCAGATAGGTAGTTAGAAAAGGAAGACATGTTTTAATAACCTTTTAGTATGTTTTTCTTTGATATTTCACCTAAACTCAACAAGGGTTGGTTTCTTAAAGGTTAGTGGCCATGTGGAATCTGAAACCTTAACAATGAACTTTCTGTACTCTTACATTAAAACCTATTAGTCTCTTGCACTTTGAATGAAACTTTTATCTATGCTTGGTTTCATAATATGGTGCATTGATCATTTAGAAAATGTAGGTTCACTGAGTTATGCAGATCTTCCAAATATTGACACATTTCATATATAATGTCAAAAATCATAATTGTTAATATCTCTACTGTCTTCATCAGAAATTCTTCAAGTATTAGGAAACTGTCAAGTTTTCAGTAGCTGATGCAAGTTTTCAAAAATTCTGGTTTCTGTTTGAAAGCTCAGTTTTTATCACTGGTAACAAAAACCGTCAGTCATTTTCTTTGAAGTGAAAGGCTCACTTTATTCATTTTTGAGAACGTGTCTGCTAAATAACGAAGTCTGAATAACCATAGTTTGTTGGTCATTTTTTCAAGTAAAAATAGTGTTCCATGGAAAAAGTGGCTAGTTCAGCTTGCAACTCAATCACGTGAGTGCCTTCTTTCCCTCGAGACAACCACTGTGCTTTGAAATGCAACAAAGTGTTTCATACCGACTTTCCATTCCCTCACGCAGCACATTAAAACAACATGCACTTAAGTCAGTACTTAATAAAATTACTGCTTCATTGCAAACATCAAGTTTTTTTTTTTTTATTGTGAGCATGAGGTGGTGAGGACTATAATGACGACAGGTATAGTTTATATCACAGCATTCATTAATTCTTACTAAGGTGCCAGCAATTTCACCCACCACTGTTTTTTATACCCTTAGTGCCAGTGTCAACACAGGGAAGAAGGCAAGTAACATCTCAGTATTATTAAGAAAATATTTAACTCCATGGATACTCAGATTCCATGTGGAATCTGAAACCTTAACAATGAACTTCCTGTACTCTTACATTAAAACCTATTAGTCTCTTGCACTTTGAATGAAACTTTTATCTATGCTTGGTTTCATAATATGGTGCATTGATCATTTAGAAAATGTAGGTTCATTTTCTGAAAGGACCTTGAGATTTGAGTTTTGAGAACCACTGCTCTGGACTGCACAGAATATGTCTGATCAGAGACCAGCAGGACCTTTGCCCTCCTGTTATGTGACAGCCTCCATGAGATGAGTGGACCAGTAGGAATATAGCCCTGTTTCTCAGTGTTTTTAGCATCAATACTGCAGTTGTGACCAACTCAAATCCCCAGTTCTCCTTTACAGGAGGCCTGTTTGGGAGAAAACAAAGTTTTTAACTTAAAGGCACGGAAATCAGCTGATGACCTCACTTCGGGACAAGGTGGATTGGAGGTGATGGATGTCATCCCAGTGGAGATGTTCCACAGACGGTGGGAAAGTGGAAGTGTAGCTGTAGACTGGGGAACCATCAGCCTAGGATGGACAAGTATAGCCAGGAAGCTGCCTGAGTCTGGAGAAAATCCTGGAATGACCCCAGGTTCAGGGAGGCACAGGGAAGATGAGGTTAAACAGGTCGGGTGAACCTGAGCAGGGCCATGAGACTCAGGAGAGAGTGTCAGGGCCAAGCAGGCTGACTGGCCTCACCGTGTGCTGCCGAGGTGGTGGTGGTGACGGAGGCCGAGCAAAGGCAAGGGCCAGGCTGCAAGGAAGTCCCAGGGACTTGAAAGAGCTGTTCCCGTACAAGGGTGGGCTTGGAAGCCACATGGTAGGGGTTAGGAAGGGAACCCCAGACAGCCATGGGAAGGCTGTGGGACCAGGCCAAATCTTCAAGACTTTTGTCTCCAAAACGAAGAATGAGGGAATGGTTGGAAGTGGCAGCCATGTCAGTCTGGGCTTTCTGAGAGAAAGGAGCTGTGGCTGTGGGACATTTGGATGGCACCAATGGAGAGTGACAGAGGAAGGGATCTGTCATCCCCAGAGGCCCAGAGGTGACTGGGAGGCAGGTCTTCTTTCCAAAGGGCAATGCCGATGTGGTTGATAGCATGCAGGTATTTTAAATCATCTAAGCCAGACAATTGCAGTCTTTTCTCCCTGCCCTGGAGAATTTGCAGAAACATTCTTTAACATTTCAAAAGCCCCATCAGCTCACTGGGCCCTTGGAGTTATCAGGAGCAATTAGTGCTAATTAATTGGAATTTGGAACTCCTGACTAGCAGGATGGGTGTGTGTTTGAGACATGTTTATGAAAGGTGGTGTTTATCCAGAGGATTTCCTTTTCTTTTAAGTCGAGGCTACAGGCTTAAGCATCTTTAATCCAAAGGAAGGCGCTCCAACAGTTGTCATAAAGCCGCATACCTCTGCTCAAGTCTCCTATAGGATTAGACACAGCAGAGGAGGGTAGGAGGGGGTGAGATGGATATTCCATAGCCCCAGTCCAGAAGAGATTTGAGTGCGGTGAGAGTCCTCAGATGGAGAATGAGGTGACTCGCTTCCAAATGGAAATGAGAGAATGTTCTTCCCTCCCTGAATCCAGTCAGTAGCCACTCTGCCCCTTTGCTACATTTCTTTCTGTTCTTACCAGCCACATTTCACTTTGAAAGGTCAGTAAAATGTAAGTAATAATGGTGATGATGAAGAAGATGATGATAAAATAACAGGAGGTATTTCAAAGAACATATTTCTTGCCTTCACCTATTGTTAGGGGGCAAAAAGCAGGTTGTGCTTCTCATTTGAATTAGCTGCTGCTCATTCATTCAGCCCTTGGAGAGCAGGGTGCTGTTAGAGATCTGCCCATTGTTACAAACCAGCCCGTCCTAGGAAGGAATAAACACACAGGGCCAATGCGTTGTTGTTCTCCAGGGAAAATAAGAAAGCCAGACTTTGGGAAGCCGAGGGCAGGAGGGGTCGGAATTACCCCTGCAGCAGGCTGCGGGGAGGTGCATGGTGGGAAGACCTCTAGCTCTGGGACCTCCACCGGAAGACCAGGATCTGGACAAGGCGGTGGCTGCCATTCCAGCTGGCCACCCCGTGCCCTAGGAAAACACAGGTGCTGGGAGGCAGCCATGAGGCCAAACCATTTTTCCAAACAACCTGGCCTAGAATTTGTGAGCACAGGCCCAGGAGTGTTGCTAATTTGCTCCTGTCCCATTGCTATTGACTTTCCAGTCCCTCACTCTAAAGGGTCCTCGGAGACCCCAGCTTTACCTAATAAGAACCACCATTAGGAATTTAAAGTTTACAGAACGTGTTCACACATACCTGTATTTCATTCTCTCCAAAGCCCTATTAGATGGGAATTAGCACTAATCCCAATTTATAGATGAAGGGCTGGGGGGTGGGCCTCCATTTCCTTGAACCTGTGGGGTACTGTGCTGGCGTTCAACGGAAGCATCCTGGGAATCTTCCTCATTTTTGCTCAGGAGGCAACTGAGGCTCAGGGAAATTAAAAGGACTTGGCCATGGTCATGGAGACAATATGACTTGGGGCCAGGTCAAAGCCAGATCTTTCAGACTGACACGGGAGTGGCCATTTTCCATAAAGGTTGGAGGCTGACTTTTCCCCCCTGGAACCAGGGAGGGGAGGGGCCCCTGTGTGGTTTCACACAGACAAGCAGACCACTCTCCGTTCCTTGGGGAGCTACCTGAGTATTCCTCTCCTTCTGCCCGACCTCCCCTGGCCACCACACCCTGGCACGCCTCTGTTCCACCCCAGCAAAGAGGACCTGGATGTTCACGCTGCAGAGGTCTCAGCTTGCAGAGCTGGTAATTAGCCCTTTGTGTCCAGTTAACCACCTTTCATCTCCTCTGCCTGCTGGTGTCCGCTTTCCCTGTTAGCATCTCTGAGCTCCGTGCCCAGCCCTCCGCCGTTTGCGGCCAGCTCGGGTTGTTTGTCCAGGATGACGGCTGCGGATGCACCCATGCACACAGGGGAGGGCCGGTCCAACCGGAATCGCTCACATTTTCCATCCGAGGTGCCAGGCATCTCTCTCCTCGCCCTACCCCGGAGACAGCCAGGTTAGGTCACCTGGCTTAGAGGCAGACAGTTGATAGCTAGGCCCCCAAATTTCAGGCCTTTGGAACCCCGGTATTGCCTTTCAGTCCCCGCCACGGCTGAAATGGAAGCTGACTGACGGACAACTTTTCTACAGAAGCAGAAAGCCTGCCGGCTGATTCCTCATGGCCAGGGCTCACCCTCCAGCCCAGGCTTCTCTGCTCTGAGGCTCTGTGTTGGTCCATCAGCCCAATATCCTGAGCTTTCCTGGACAGTCCTGCTTTTACTGTCTTCCTTTTGACACATGTATGTTCGTGTTGTCCAATAGCCACAGGTAGCTATTTATATTTATATTTAAATATATCCTATACATTTATATTAATAAAAATAAAAGACAGTTAAAAAGTATTTTTAGGCTTGTTTCAAGTGCTCAGTAGCCAGACGTGGTTAGTGGCTGCTGCTGGGCAGCGCGGACAGGAAGCGTTCCCACTATCGCAGAAGGTTCTCTCCCAGTCCCCATCTATGCAGCCAGGAATTCTGGTCTATTGGCATCCAAGCCACATCTCACAAGCCATTTCTTCCTCCGAGAAGGCCCTCAAGTTCCCTTGATCCTTTGAGTGAACCCATTTGAGTTCCCAAAATGTCAAGGCCTGTTGGCCTTAGAGGTCGCCTGGCAAAGGATGCCCCTGGTGACATGTCTTCTATGAAATGCACCATTGCCAAGCTTGCATGCCTGCTATTTCTACACAGTGGGGCACCTAGGACCTAGGATATTCTCGATGTGTGTGATTTTCAAAACGTCACTAAATTTGCAAAAGAGGGAACGTGGTGTCTACTGGTTTTATCCAAGCCATCAGCCCTGACAGCCAAGTGTGACAGCTGTGGTCCAGTGCTGGCCGAGGGAGGAGAGGGCAGAGCCCAGAGTCACAGCTGGAGATGATACTTCTAGATCTGCCCTGTCCTGGAGGTGAGGGTGCGAAATGCCTCTCACAGCCTCCCCATTGTACTTTCTGCACCTCTCGGATATGAGCCTTTGCTGCAGAGTGAAGAGAAAGGATTTTGGGGTGGGGGGTGCTTTTCTTTGTCCAGAGAGAAGGGGCGCTTTGGGGTAAGAGGTTTAACCAGAAGCACTTTCTTTTTGGAACAGGGGCAGTTCGTATCCCCTGCCAGTTCCTGCGGGCACACGGCATGCCAGGCGGGCCTGCTGCCTCAGCCCTACCTGTCATGTGCTTGGCAAGGCGGACTTGAGTCCTTTTTTCCACTGCCTTCCCCACCCTGTCAAATAGCAGTTGCAACCTCTCATTTTTCTGCTGCCTGGATGATTAAAAAGCATGACTTAGTGGAAAAATCTTGACCTCCGTAGGGTCAGCCTCTCAAGCAGCTGCCGTAGATAAGATGGTGCTGGCAGGGTGCTCGGTAGTCCTCTGCAGGGCGTGCTGTCTGCGCAAGGAGAGAGAAGCCGTTCGCTTCTGGGCGCCTTTGTTTGTCTGGAGAGAGCTACAATCTTCAGAGGCATACATTGGTATTATCTGATAATAAAATCTCTGATGGAAGGGTTAGATTATTATAGTGGTTTTTAAAAATGTAATTAACAGGCTTTGTAAAAATAATTTATTATTTTTTATGGCGCCTGCTTTGACCAATTCAGGGAGCAGAGTTCTCTGGCAACTAAGCAGTATCAGAAGTTCCATGTTCAGACTTCCCCCGAGGACTTCGGAGACTGGCTTGTGCGGCTCCTGGTGTGAGAGGCGTTGTTTGGAGTTGTTTGAATGACTGTGTTAGTATGGCTGCCTCCCATTTGCAGACTGAACACTTACCTGGTCCTGTTGCAACTGCTCCAGAAAGGACATTCAAATGTGAATTTAGCATGTGTCCCCAAAGCATTTTATTATGTTTGTATTTGCCAAGAACTTGTATCCATCTAGTGGGATAAGAAAGTCACTTTGCTTTGCAAAAGGAGAAACTGAGGAACAGGTGATTGAGAGGACTTGGTTGGGGTTATACAAGTGATGTCAAGGACATAATGAGAATCTGGGGTCTGTGGCTTGACAAAGGGTGTTTTCAAATGAACGCCTTACTTGAAGTCCTTTAGGGCTGAGGTTGGGTCCCAGATCAGCCACTTCCTAGCTCCGTGGCCTTGGGGAAGTCACTTGCCCTCTCTGTACTTCAGTTTCCTCATCTACGAAGTAGGGATCACATCACGACATACTTCATAGGACTGTTGTGAAGACAGAAATTCTGATCAACAAATATGCCAGGCATATCTTCCATCATCATTATTATTTTAAAATTCCTCCCCACCCCCCTGCCAATTTTAGTTAAAGACCTATTCCCAGCTTAAAAGTCCTCGCTCTCCACCCTTACTGTCGTCCTCCTCCTGCTGCTGGCCTTGCTGCTTCTTGTCTCTTTCACTCTTGCTCAGCTTGGGTGATCATAGTCAGACTCTGGTTGCCATCTCTCTCATCTGGGGCACAGCCCTGGGCTTGAGGTCAGAGGGTAGAGGCAGGGGGTCGAGTCAGCCCTGGGCCAGGTGTCTATCTCCTCTTGATATTTCACAGCTCTGTCTCAGGTCCTGAAGATTTAGAACAACTGTCTGGACTGGGAAACTCAGCTTATGGACCTGGCCGCCCAGAGGGTCAACTTGGGGCCTCCAGCTGCTGAATGAGCAGTTAAAACCCAGGGTCTTGCCCACCCTCCCTGGTCAGTTTTCTATCTGTAACATGGGTGTGTTCACCCAGTGGCATCCATTCATTTTTTCAAAAGGTACAGGCTTTGAAAATAGATCTGAGTTTGAATCCTGGCTCTTCCACGTGACCCTCAGAGCCCCAGGGTCTCACTGCTCCTGGGGGTGGTGAGGCCCAAAGGAGGGGATGTCTGATAGAGCTTTGTAGACTGGCTAGCTTTGCACTGGTTGGGGCTCCCCTTGTTTCCTCCCTTGGAAGGGCACCTTGTGTCGTCACTCACAGGGAGGGGCTCTAGCTCCACATGAGGAGAAGTGAGGAGGGGCCCGAAGAGGCCTTGACCCCCTCCCAGCTCAGCGCGTGTGGGTCTGTGTGCAGAACTGCAGGGCTGGTCATTTCTGGAAGAGAGCCCGCAGTGGGGTCAACCTGCCCCATGCTTTCTGTCAGCCCCACTCCCCTAGCCCTCCCCTGCCTTATTTTCCTCCTGGCTGCCATTAGGGTACTTTTTATAAGGCTTGTTAAGTCTTTAATGATGCCTGGTTGTGCAGCTGGCTTAAGGCTTAATCCCCAGCAATAGGGCTTTATTGGATAAATGGTTAATAATCACTTATCTGCAGGGATTGGGAGGTTTCATAGAGACCCATGACTCCCAGCAGCCCCGCGTGACCTGTGACATGGCCAGTGACTGACTGGGACAGCACTGCGTGGGGTTGGGATGCAGTAAGATGGGGCACCCTCATAGCACCATGGAAGTTGGGGAGGCCTGAGATTGCAGGAGAGCACTTCCGCCTCTGGGGAACATGGGCTTGTCTGCATCTGAGCCAGGCATGGGCAATCCCCAGGACCTCTTCAAATGTGTCTCTCTATCCATTCCTGGATTTGCCGTCCTTTCTTTTGCCATTAACAATCTGTGTGACCTCGAGCAAGTCTCCTGACCCCTCTGGGCCTCAGTTTCCTCATCTATCAAAGAGAGAGTTTGGAAGAGATGGCCTTGAAGGTGCCATGTGATTCTGTGATCCCCAGCGTCCCAGGCAGAGGCTCCCCCCTCCAGCTCTCTTCCCCAAGGGCTGTGAATGGCAAGGGACCAGCAGCCCATCGGATTACATGCTTAAGCTGCTGGGCAAAGAATTGGGTCAGCTGTAGTCACAGGGCAGGGTGTGTGAAGGGAATACACAGAGGCCCTTGATTTTCTAGCCTGGTTTGGGGTTTCTCTCAGCTCTAGGCAGGACACACAGTAGGCATTTTTTAAAAGGCCAAGTTGATGGGACTCTGGAGAGAGAAGTAAATTCTTTCAGGTGTAGAGCCATCAGGGAGTCAGGAATTGTTCACAGATGAAAAAGGAGTCTGAGATTTTGTTCCCAGCTCGTCTGTGACCAGGGGTCACACCCTCAACCCTTATTTGGCCTTGACTTTACAGATGCACCGAGGTCAGGACCCATCTATGGGAGGAGCAAGGGTGATATTGGGGCACGGGCATGGGAGTCAAACAGACCTGGGTCTGAATCTCCTTCCATCACCCATTTCCAGGCTGCATGGTTAGGGCAACCTCCTTTTTCAAGCCTGAGACTCTTTAAGATAGTATCAGCACCACCTGTTTTTCAGTATGACTATGTTAATTCAAAATTATACATGTAAAGCACCTGGTAGCTGATTCATACTAGGTATCAATAATGATCCTGGGAAGAATTTTTTTTTAAATCTTTTTTTTTTTATTTATTGATTTGAGAGAGAGAGAGAAGAGAGAAGACAAGAGAGGAAGAGAGAGAGAAACATCAATCTGTCGTTCCACTTATTTATGCATTCATTGGTTGATTCTTGTATGTGCCCTGACCCAGGATTGAACCCACAACCTTGGCGTGTCGGGGCGACGCTCTAACCAACAGAGCTACTGTATGGGACCTATCATATGCTTTGGACTGCCAGAGTAAAATGCTTGCTATAAACAGAGATGTGAATTACTGGGGATGACATGATTTTGAATTTTTTTTTATCAGAAATAAAATTAAACAAGAAGTGCAAACAGAGCTAGCCCACCTTTTAGACTCGGTGATGCTGCCCTGAAAACTTGCAGCCTCAAGCTAAGGGGTGGTTTCCCATGTCGCCCCAGAATTCACTTCCTGGCTCCTGCCTTACGCCAGACGCCCCAGGATCCCAGGCCTAGCACAGTGCGTGGCATACAGCAGGTGCTCAGTCCTGCAACGGATGTGAACTGAAGGGCTGGAATTGCTCTTTCTAGATCTGTCTGTGACCGGGTGCTCGCTTTGCTGTATTCCAGATCTTCCCGGACCCGTCGGACTTCGAGCGCTGCTGCAAACTGAAGGACCGCCTGCCCTCCATCGTGGTGGAGCCCACGGAGGGGGAGGTGGAGAGCGGGGAGCTGCGGTGGCCCCCCGAGGAGTTCTTGGTCCAGGAGGATGAGCAGGACAACTGTGAAGAGACAGCGAAAGAGAACAAGGAGCAGTAGAGGCCCCACAGCCTCCCACCGGGTCACACCAGACAGCATCTGTACCTGAACTGTGTTCTTTCCCGTCGTGATGGAAGAAGAGAGTGAGCCACAGTCGTTCTGAAACGTCGGGCGATGGCTTCTGTTTTGCACCTGCGAATCACTGATTGGTCTTCTTTTCTTTTCTTTTCTGTTTTTGAACTGCGGAGCGGCGGAGCCCTCTGACACTCTGCAAGGCCTTCTGAGAAAGGAAGCTGCTCGGAGGGCTGGGGTGTGGGGAAGCTTTGGTCTTTGAGATCATTATCGGAACTCAAGCAGCTAGAGGCGGCGGTGGGATTCCAGCGGGCTCCGGGGTGGGGGATGGGGGCGTGCACAGCCAGCAAGGAACCTTGGGGCTAAGAAAACAAGCGCGAGACGAAAGAGAAAATAGACGTTTTAAAGAAAACATTGCGCAGAGCAGCGCAGCGGGAAGCTCTCCTCGGCCTGCTGCAGTCAGAGGGCAGTCTTCATCTCTCCGCTCTGCCCGCCAGCCTTTGCTTTTACTCCAGGTGTAGCCCGCTGCAGGGGACGCGGTGCCCGAGAGCAGTGTAACCCGCTGCCTGCAAAGCCCCTGGAGGTGCAGCTCGGGACAGGAAAGGTCTCCTGTTCCTTCCCCCTCTGCCCCTGGCTGTGGCAGGTTCACATACCTGCGGTAATCTGGAGTGCGTGTTTGTTGTTTTAAGAGGCAGCGCTTTTGAGCTTCTCTCCCCTGATTTATCCTTTTTGCCCCCCAGCTCTTTTGGGAGCAGTGAAAGTACTTCCCGCCCTGTTGGAGGACCCACGTGGACACTTGGGCACAAAGGTCCTCCCAGCTGCTCCCTCCACACTTCAGTCTGAGCAGAGGCACAGGGCGGGTGGGCTCTGCCAGGCTGGCCCTTCTTTCCCCTCCCCACGGCCCTCCCCAGCCCTCCCCAGCCCTGGCCACTGCCATCAGGCAGAGGTGGCTCCCAGCCCTGAGTGGGTTCCAGACCGCCTGGTCAGCCGCAGTACCCACTCCCACGTGGACTCTTGGCCTGCTTTTCTGGTGGGAGCTGAGCGGAGAGCAGAGGAGGCTTTTCTGTTTCTTGTTGGGGAGCTCAGCTTTAGTGTGGGCCTGGAGAGCTGGCGAAGGCTGGGAATTATTGGATGGGGGTGAGGAGGCTCTCACACAGCGGCCTGGGGATCCAGTTTGAAACTGAAAGGTGTCATGAGACCCCTGGCTTCTCCCCCTGTGTTCCTCGGTACGGGTGGGAGGACAGCATGGCGAGGGAGCATTGGACGGTGCTCCTCAGCACTCCCCACCTCCCACCTGTCCCTTGCAAGGGCACAGTTACGTGAGAAAGTAAGCCTTGGACTTAGAGCCTCTTATCATAGTTCAGAGCCACCAGGAGCAACAGGGTGCAGGACGAACTCTTCAAAGCATCTCTCTGTCAGAGCAGACTGTGCCGCCAAGAGGGGGGCTCGAGAGCCTCCCTGGGGCTGAACTCTGCCAACTGAGGCACCCGTGTGTCCCCTCAGGTGTCAGTCAGTCCAGGTTGACCCGGTTTTGGACTTCCATAAAGGTTGCATTTAATACCTCAAGGTTAGTGTGGCTCTGGGGAATGCTGGGCAGGGGGACCAGGGTGTGCTGTTGCTCCATCAGCAGGATTTGGTTCTGGGCAGCCGACACTCTCCCTTCCGCCCTGCTCCCTTCCTCTGTGTTGTCTGCTTGTGTTATACACACCGATGGCAATAACTTCTTCCAGCTCCTCGAGGAAGTGGGAGAGGCCTGCAGCCTGCACTGTGGGTGTCTCTCTCTTGCTCCCCCCTTTCTTCTGTTTTGGCTGCAGAGAGCCTTCCCTCTGACTCTCATTCCCTCATAGCAGCGTTTCTCATCCTGTGCCTCCTTGTGGATGGGGTCTTGCCTTTCAAAATCCTGTGTTTCCATGTCCCCCTCTCATGTGCTCCCCTGTATCATCTGTCCGTGTGATGGCAACGTGCTTGTAAACTGCATAACAGATCTACTTTGTGTATATGTGTGTTTATGGGGGTGGTTTATTGTTTTTGCTGGTCGCTAGACCCCTTTGTACGACCATCTGGAGTCTGAGCAGGCCAGAGGCTGGCAGTGCAAGTCAGGACCCTCAGCGGCGAGCCTGTTGGGGGGACCCAGTCGCTCTTGGACAAGTGGCTGAGCTCCTGTCTGGCCTCTTTTTTTTTTTTTTTTTTTTAAGTATCTTGTGTGTATTTCTAACTGATTGTATTGGGGGAAAAAAACACCTAGTATTTCAGTAAAAATGCCTGTTGTAAGATGAACCTCCTATAACTTCTATCTGTTCTTTTTTGAGGCTCAGGGAGAAAATAGCTTTTTTTTTTTTTTTTTTTTCCAAACTACTTTTTGTCACTGTGACAGTTGTAAATAAAGTTTGAAAATGCTTTCCACTCTGGTCTGGCTTCCTTCTTTCTTCCTGCCCCATTGGAACTGAGCGAGTGCAAGAGAAACCAGGGTGTAACTATTGCAGGAGGCTGGGTTGGAGGGAGCCCCGTGTGAGATTCTGTACATATCTTACTTGCTGGCCCCTCTGGGGTGAGCCCACCCATCTTTTTTTTTTAATCACTTGGCTGAATGAAAGCAGCCTGTTTTTCTATGCCAGTGGTCTCAACTCTGGTCTCAACTCTTGGTGATCAGAGTCACCAAGAAATCTTTTTTAAAAGTGTACAAATACTTGGTCTTCCACCCCAAGACTTGGCTTTCAATAGGCTGGGGTGAGGTTGAAGCATTCATATTTTTCAGAATCATCTAGGGAGATTTTAACACACAGCCATGGTTTAAAACCACCATTCTGATGGAAGAGAAATACCCAAGATATATTGTAAGTCCGTTCACAAAAACTAGGGGTGAGTGGAAGGGTGTGTATGTAGCTAAAGAAAGCTCCAGCACTCAGACCGTTTATTGAGTGCCTACCACTTATCAGGCATGTTAAGAGGTTGGGGTAAACAAAAGAACAGTGGTCCCAGCCCTCATGGCACAGTGTTAGTGTAAATTTCAGTGACAAGTATGGTGAGTACAAGGCAGCGAAAATAGGGCACTCCGAGAGATCAGTTGGGAGGGTCAAGAAGGGCATCTGAAGAAGTGACAAGGAGCAGGAGAAGAGGGGGTGAGGTGCATGGAGAGAGCGCTTCTGGCAGAGAGAAGGCTTGGAATGAGCTTGGCTAGTGGGGTCGGGGAGGAGAAAATACTGCAAGGAGGGCTGCTTAGGCCTGGGTGAAGATTTTATTCTAAATGCGGGGCCTAGAAAGGTACGCTTTATATTTTTATACAATCTGGAAATGGGACTAGAGGGGACACAATGGAAGGCCCAGAGACCAGGAAGGAAGCTTCGTGGAGGTCAGAGTGAGAGAAGGTGGTGCTTTGTGGAAGGGTTTTTTGGACATTTTTCTAACCCAAGGCTGGATATTTTTGCCTTTGCTCAGCCCTTATCTGGGCTCATCACCATCATGAGTATAGATAATCAAGTGATCTGTGCTGAGGGTGTCCCCAATATTAATAGAATATCAACCCCTTTTAACATTGGCCTAAGAAAAACCATTAGATCTGTGGATCTGCTTCCCTGAGGCTAACTTGCGGGCCTCCACCATCTTCATCTAGAATTATCCCTCTATTTTCCTCCAACAGCCCAAGAGTGGAGTTTATTAGAACACAGCCTCCTTGAATATAGCTCCTCATAAAACTGTCTTTATTTCCAGGTAACATCATCTATGCAGAAAATCCTGTAAAATCTACCAAAAAAAAAAAAATTACTAGAACTGACATGTGAGTTAGACATGGTTGCAGGATCTAAGGTCAGTATACAAAAATTGACTATATATCTATATAGTAGCAATAAAAATTGGAAGTTGAAATTTAAAATATGACTTACCTAATTAGCATTGAAAAATATAAATTATTTAGTGATAAATCTGACAAAAGATGTGCAAAACCTCTTCTATGAAAAGTACAGAACACTGCTGGGATAAATTAAATAAGACCCACATAAACAGAGAGGTATTCCATGTTCATGGATCTGAAAACACAATGTTAAGACGTCACGTTCTCCAAATTGATCTATAGATTCAACACACTCAAAATCCCAGCAAGTCTTTTGTGTAGAAATTGACAATCCGATTCTGAAATCCATATGGAAATGTAAAGAACCTGGAATAGTCAAAACAATTTTGAAAAAGAACACAATTTGAAAAAGAAAAAAGAACTCAATTTCAAACCTTATTACAAAGCTACGGTGATCAGTGTAGTATTGGCATCTAGATAGGCAAATAGATCCATGGAACAGAATAGAGTCTGAAAATAAATGCACACATATATGGTCGATTGATTTTGACAAAGGTGTCAAGGTGGAGAAAGGATAGTCTTTTCAACAGATGGTGCTGGAATAATTGGATATTCACCTGCAAATAGTCCCTGGGTGTAGAAACATGAGTCTTCACTTTTGTCTTCCATTGTTTTCATGTAATTTTCTAAGTAGAATAATTATGCATTTAGAAATTCCTTTCTCATGGTTGGTCAGTTGCTTCAATACTGTCCCTATTGCACCCCAGGTTGCTTCCTCTCTCCCTAAAAGAGGAGCATTGGGTGGCCACAGGTGAACTTTGTTGTGTGATTCCAGCTGACTTGCATTCAAGTCCTGCTCTGCCATTTGGAGCCAGTTTCTTAATGTGCAGGATCCTCAGTATTCTTTATGAAACAGAGCTAAGACTTGTACCTCCTGTACAGGGGTGTGAAGATTGAACACTCAGTAGGTGCTCCACAAGTCAGGGTTTTTTCTCTCTTTCCCTTAAAGACCTGGTGTCTACGGAACTAGCTCCTGCCTTCTCTTCCTGCTTCTTGCTCTGAGACATTTGTGCACAGCAGAGTCAGGGGAAACTTCAAGATGAAGACACCTCCCTACCTGCAAACACAACTCCCTTAGTCTGCCCCTTTTATTCATCACTGTGGGTGTTTGGAGGACAGAAAGCAGGGAGAAGAAGGGGGCTTTAATGCCTTCTGCCACCAAAATTTGGGGGAGGAAAGTGGGAGAGAGCTCCCATCAAGATGGGCTTGATGCCTGGCTCCTATCAAAGAGGTGGTCCTGGGACAGAGACGTGTTTGAAGTGATGGCTGAGCTTTGTGTATATTGGGGAAATATTTTAGGCAGAGATGACACCCAGTGCAAAGCTCTGTAGTAGAAATTGACTTGACTTTTTTGAGGACTATCTGTGACGCTGGCGTGGCTGGAGTACAGACAAAGAGAAGTAGCTGTGGTCAGAGAATCACCATTGTGAGAAGCCCACTGAAGAAGGAAGCAGGCTCATCAGGCATCCCCGCCCCTGAAAGTCTACTGGTCAGTCCATCCAAAGTTACCTAACTCATGACAAATGGCAGTCAGTATTGATGGACCTGAGGCACTATCATATCCTGAAGGGGTTTCTGGGTCATCAAGGAAGAATTAAATGAGGTAGAATTCAGTTTGTTCATCTGTCCTCCAATTACTGAAGGGAGGTTGTGCCTAAGAGAATGGGCTCTGAGATCATACTCTTGGATCTGTAGCTCTGTCCTACCTCTTACTAGCTATGTGCAAGTTACTATGTGTGTTTTCTGTGCCTCACTTTCCTCATCTGTAAAATGGGTACCCACCTCATAGAATTGTGGTGAAGTTTAAATGCATTATTACAAGTAACATTCTTAGAACTGTACCAGGCACATAGTAAGTGCTCAAGAAGCATTAGCCAGAATAATGGTAGGCAGAATAATGCCCCCACTCCCAAAGATGTACATGTCCTAATCTCAGGAACCTGTATGTTATGTTACATGGCAAGTGGGAATTAAGGTTGCAGGTGGAATTAAGGTTGCTAATCAGCTAACTTTGATTTGGGGAGAGCCCAAGTTACCCAGGTGAGCCCAATCTATTCAGAATTTCTTTACAATGAAATGGGGAGTCAGAAGAGTGTCAGAGTCAGAGAGAAATTTGAAGATGAAACGCTGCTGGCTTTGAAGATGGAGGAAGGGGCTACTGGCCAAGGAATTCAGGTACCACTAGAAGCCTAAAAAAGCAAGGAAATGATTCTCCCTAAAGCTCTCAGAAACACCTTGATTTTACCCAAGTGACGCCCATTTCAGACTTCTGACTGCAAGAACAGTAAGATCATAAATTCGTGTTAAGTCACCAATTTTATGGTAATTTGTTACAGACACAATAGGAAATGAATACAGCCATTGTTGTCAGAACTATAACAACAATGATGATAACATAGACTTTTCCTGTGTGGCTTCAGAGAGCTGGGTGGAATGAATGGGAGGGGGTCCCAGGCAGCCAAGGGGCCCACTTTCTAGCAGCTGGGGCCCACACCCTCCTAAGGCTCAGCGTCTCTGGATGTCACCAGGCAGTGCTATCTGTCAGATGGAGGGGGCACCACTGCACTGGGATTGGATAAATTTGTGGCTGTAAAGCCCTTATTCTAGAATTTTGAATTAATGTGTGATAGTTTCATCAGTATAGTCTATGAATCAGAATATTCCTCAGAATACTCCCTTTTCTCCATTTACCTTGCGAGAAGGTCCTACTTTGAACTGTGATTCATTTGCAATACTTTCTTTACATTCCCCCCACACCCACCCCTCACCCTACCACATCCCCCCCCCCCAAAGAGGTGAATTCACTCTTTTCAAATATTACCATTTACGGAGCATTGGGCTATAGGTTTAACTTCATTTCTTCTAATTCTCACAACAGTTTTGCAAAGTGTGGGTTTTCATGTTTATAATTTTTTGGGTGTTTTTTTTGCACAAACTACATTTAGCAATGATGGAAATCATTCATACAAGATGGTGAAATTTGGGGAATTCATCTTTCAAATCCCATCTCAGTAGCAATCAATTATTTGCATTTTTGTTTCTTTCCAGTCACTGTCCCTCTTACTTACCAGAATGTACTCAATGAATACCTAATTTTTCTATGAAGTAGTCATTTTAAATGTTTTTTATAGATGAGGAAGCTGAGGTCAGGGGGCTTCAAAATACACCAACTTTGGAACCAGAGAGAGCCAGGTTAGAATCGGTGGTGGGCTGGTAAATGTGTAAGAGCTGGCCTTCCAAAGAGGCAGAAACACAAAACAAACCAAAGCACCCTAATTTGTAGTATTTATCGGTTGCCATGGTGTAAATGCCCTCATCATGGCTGATTTCATGGGCAAGATACTCAGCCTGTCTGCGCTTGAACTTCCTTTTCTGTGAAATGGGTGTAACTCCAAAGCCAGGGCAGTGCCAGTTCAGAGCCCTCCAGAAACTCGAGTGCCCTTCCTTCATCCAGAAAAGAGAAATCCTCTGGAAAGAAATGTCTAGTTCAGTATTTTTCAAATTGAATTGTGAATCCTTATCGGGTTGTGAAATTGATTTATTTGTGGGTTGCAGCTAGACTTTTTTTTTTTTTTTAAGGAAAGAAAACAAATAGTAAAAAACTAGAGCAGAAAAACATCTGAGCACTGCGGACCTGGGACGTGCCATTCCCCGAAATTCTTGTTTCACTCCTCCATATGTATGGATGTGCATACTAGGTCATGAAAAAGATCTTTTTCTTATTATTGGTGGAAGTCAAAACTGTTTCATGGCTGCTGACAGTGAACCTAACTTTCTAGAAAGCAGTGCTTCTACCTTATAGAGTTATGGGGTGAGAGGGAGAAAACTAGCATTTCCTTCTCTGCAGAGGAAATGGGGCTGGGGCACCCAAGGGCAGAGCCCAGGTGGCCAGTGTATATGTGTGTTTGGGGGGGAGGACAAGCCGGGAAGGCCACGATGCCCTTGGCCTCCCCCATGGCCCAGGTTAGCTCCAGGCAGCCCTCAGATAGCCTCAGAGCCCTGGAGGAGGGAGGTAACCTCGCAAGAGGGAGGAGGAGGAAGCTGCACAGGAAATCCTGGCTGCAAGCTTACCGCTGCTGGAACCCACCACAGCAGCACCAGACAACCAACAATAGTGCCGTTAGTTAAAAATAAACCACGGGGTCTCTAGCGCTGCCGTGAAGGGGCAGGGGCACGCTGTCTAGAGAGCCGAAATGTCAGCAGGTTGTGGCTGGGGTCATGCTGCCTTGATTTCCTGATTGCTAATTAGAGGGCAGTTTTCCAGGTGGAGGTCATTTGGGCTGGTGCCAGGAATGGGGCCCCTTGCCCCAGGGTCTCTGCTTCCCTGCTGTCTTGCACAGGGTGATATGCACTCGTGCTAAGACCTTGAGTTCTGAATGCACCACCTCTCCCAGGTGGACTTTCATCCTAAAGGAGGGTCGCAGGAGGACCTACCGAAGCTTCTCCCACACAGGGGGATATACAGGGCACCGTGAGGACACTGGTAGCCCTCCAAGCCTCTCCCTTGGCTATGGCAAGGGCTGAACCCAAAGCACCTGCAGCTCTTCCCCAAAGGCCCTCTCTAGACTGAAGAGAAAGGCTCCCCAGGTCCCCTCTGCGCCCAAGCTCTGCCAGCCGACCTTCCCCCTGTGCACTGGGGGAAGGAGGGAGGAGGCCAAGGTCACACCAAATGTTATTTAACCACAACAAAGCCTACTGAGGATCCGCAGCCAGCTCTTGAACACAGAGACCGGGCTCCCCTGATTACTTCTGGCCTCACAATGTGCTGGCCAGTAATTGGGTGTTAGCCTGCTTCTCAGCTTCCACCGCCCATCCCAGAAGCACCCATATCCCTCAAAGACTCACAGAACTCACAAGAACACTGTGCCCTCAGTTTGCAACACAAATACACACATCTGATCTTTCACTACACAGCATTATTTCAGCTGGGCACATGGATAGAATTCAGGAGTGTGTGTGAATCTGGATGGGACAAAAATTATATCTATATTTTCATTAACCACTAAGGAAGAGTTAGCATTCCCTGCTGTTAGGAACACAGGCACCAACCACAGTAGTGTCTGCAGCACCTGTGACTGTTATCTGTCGCAATCACATGGAATTTCATTCTCCCAGTACATTGTGGCAGGGCTCATGAGTCACCATTTGCAGTCATGGCCACCTCCACATCACACCTGCTGCCGGATGGAGGCAAGTAATGCATTGATAAAAGACATGTGACTTTATCACAAATGTGTTGTTTAAAAATCTTTTCATAGCTGTATCACAGCATAATTGATTTTCTTTGCAACTCTCTGTATGTTATTGTATTCATTAAAAGCATTATTCTAAGAAGTGATTCAAACTCTTTCAAGTTTCCAAAAGTATCCAAGACACAAAAAGATTAAGAACCCCCTGAAGCACTGGTGCTGGGGCTGGGGCTGAGCTGGAGAGGAGGGGGCAAAAGCAAGGAGGCCTCACCCATACTTGGGGCTCAGAACCAAGAGAAAAACCCAGAGCAAGCACACAACTGCAGACTAGCCTGGTGGGTGCTGTGAGGGCAGAGATTATATAGACAGAAGGCACACGTGGGGAATACCTGGAAAGGCCACGAAGCAGGTAACCACTACCTCATTTCAGACTCGGGGGGGTTTGCAGCCACCTCTGGCCGAAGAGGAGGAGCCCATCTATCTAACCCATCCTGGGCTCCCCTTGAACATCTCAGGGGCCCTGGGTGGGATGGCTTCTTTCTGGGCCCGCTCCACCAGCCTCAGCCCTTGGCCTGGAGCAGGCCCCTGTCTCTGCCTGAGACGGTTCCCAGACTCTGTGCTAAAACCAGAAGTCCTGGGCAACCTGTATGGTGGTTGGTCACCCGGTTTAGACTCCCCTACCCTCTTAGGCCCAGGACTAATTCAACTGCCTGGAATTTGGGTCAACATGTTCCCATCAGCACCTTCTCTGTCTGTTTGTCCATCTCTGTCTGTACCTGCCTGTCTGGGTCTCTCTCTGGCTTCACCCTCTCCCCTTCCACCTGATTTCCCAAGCTAGCCAAAGTCTCAGCTCCAAGCTGTCAAGTGATTTCAGCTTCTCATTTCCCTGGGTCCCTGTAAAGCACGGCTTGCTCTTTGTTTTTAATTGAGGCATAATTTACATAAAGGACTCAATTCCCTTGTGAATAGCTCAGTGAAGGTTTACACACCCGTAAAACCACCACCCAGGTCTGGATATAGAATGCTATCACACCCCAGAAGGCTTCCAAGTGCGGCTTCACTGTCAACTACTCCTCTGAAGAGTGACTGCTGTGACCCCCAGCCCAGGTCGATGGAACCGGCCCTCTGTCCGCTGAGGCGCTGCTGCCGGTCGGTCCCAGCGTTAACAGCCTGGCTGGGAGAAGCCGCTTCAGCAGGATCGCAGAACAGGACTGGACGGAGAATGTGGGGAAACCTTCGACCTCACTGCTGGAGGGATAAACAGCCTCATTTTCAAGGGAGGACCGCAGGACTCCAGGACTCCTTGGAGAAGGACGGTTCACTCACTCGCTCCTTCATTTTTCTGGCAGTGACTGGGCTCAGGAGAACAGCCTGCTGGGGAGGCAGAACTGGGATCAGAATCCAGAATCCCAGGGCAACGTCCCTCCTTTGAACCTTCTGCCTCCTTTGGGCAAAAGCCAGGGCTGACTCCTGCTGGCTGGGAGGGTTTTGCCTGGGGAAGGGCCGAGCAGGCATCATCCTCTGCCCCCCACCCCCAGGCCTCTGGAGCCCGAAACTGCAGGGCAGCCGAGCTGCACATCACGGGGGAGCTTTAAAAACTCCTCAGTGCCCAGGCCGCTCCCAGACCAGTGAACTCAGTCTCAGAATAAGACCCAGGCGCCAGTGTTTCTGAAACTCCACGGGCGGTTCCAACGTCCTCAGCCAAGCTTGTAAAGCAGAAGGCTCCTCAGACCTTACAGGGGAAACTTTGGGGGCTCTTGTTAAAATGCAGATTCTATTCCAGCAGGTGTGGGGTGGGGCCTGCTACTCTGCATTTCTAACAAGCTGATGGTGGGGCCGATGCTCTGGTGAGGTCCAGGAAACACGCCTGGGGAGCAAGACCTCGAGAACATTCTGCCCCATCCTTTCTGCCACCCAGTTCTTCTTCATATAAATAGATTTTGCAGTGATTTATTTTTCAGTTTGTCTCATAAACATAAGGCTCACCCACCCACCCAAATAATTATATGTTTACCCACCTTTCCCAGGAAAGGGTACAATGATTTACCATGTGATTTCTATGTGCCAGATATTATCATCAACAACTTTGAGGATAGAGGAGATAAAAGAAGTTTTAAAAACATGATAACATCGGGTTGGGGGGGACAGGAAGAGATGAACCAAAGAACTTACATGCATATATGCAACAGCCCATGGACACACACAATAGTGTGGAGTGGGGGCTGGGTGAAGGAGGGCAAAGTGGGGAAACGGGACCTCTGTAACACTGTCAACAATTAAAAATATATAGATGACAACATCGAGTAGAGACACAGAGAGCAGAAATAGAATATTTAATCACATTCGTCGGGGCTTCCAGCAGAGATGAGAAAGAAAATAAGGGCAGACAATATTCAACAAGAAAATGGATGAGAATTTGTCATAAATGATTAAAAGCAACATTCTAAAGATTTGAGAAGGCTGCTAAATCTCCCCCCAAAGACAGAGAAACACACACCTCGACACAACAAATTAAAACATAGAAAACCTTAGACAAGAAGGAAACCCTAAAAGCAGCCAGAAAGAAAAAAGACCATAAGCTTCAGTGGAATTAGTTTTAAGTGACTTCTGAACCCCTCCCCCCACAACAACAGAGAGACTATGAGGCGTGACAGCCCCGTTTTAATGACGAGAAGCCTGCTCAGGCCACAGTGCTGTGGGCACTTTTAACTGCCAGGGACCAAGGCTCTCTTTACTAAGTCACTGGCCCCTCCCTACCCATCCCTTTTAAAAATTGTCAGTACTGTATTAAAGTTTGGATCTAATTAAAAATTGACCTTGGGGGTCCGAGCCTCACCTAGTCTTTAGTACAAACTTCACTAGAAAAAGGTCCTGCCATTTTTCTGATCTCTGCCTCAGACTTCATGTTCACTTCTGAGTTCCCTGATTCCTTGCTTGGCCCAGCCAAACCTTCACCCAAACTTCTTCCCAAACACCCCTTCCATCCTCACCGCTTACTGAGCACCCCAGCCCTGCCCTATGCCCCCGCCCAGGGCGATGGCAGGGCTTCTCACCAAGGGGGTTAGAGAGAGCCGTCCAACTAGAATGCCCTTTCACAGCTCCCCCAAAACACCCCTGTCCCAGCTTGCCTCTCCATCCTTGACCCAACACCAGGTAGGGTGGGGTTATGGGATCCTGGCTAAGGGTCCCCCAACAGTCCTGCCACCAAAGAGGATTTCCCTGTGGAGGCGACGGCTGTGTCCCTAGCATTGTGAGAGCGATTTAAGGATCCACCCTAGTGTCCCTTTGCCTAGGGCAGGACAGGTGACAGCAGACCGTGGACAGCAATGATGCCCAGCAGGATTCTCGGGCTCGTTTTGTCCATTGTCATTTCCTAGCAGGTCTGTTAACCAGCGACCGGTGATGAATAAAGCAGGTTCTCTTCGGACGCCTGTGTCTCTGTGGTTGGTGAGAGGGAACCATGAGCGGCTACTTCATGAAATCTCTGGGAGGAGTGACCAAGTGCCACAGTTGGACATACAGGGCCATCATGGGCCAGCAAGGCAGCTGTCAGGTGTCAGGTGGGGGCAGCCTTGTGTGGTGGCAAGAGAATTTTTTTTTTTTGAGAGAGAGAGGAAGGGAGAGAGAGAGAAACATTGATCAGCTGCCTCCTGCACACCCTCCACTGGGAATCAAGCCTGCAACCTGGGCATGTGTCCTGACCAGGAATCGAACTGGGACCTCTCAGGCCATGGGACAATGCTCAATCCACTGAGCCACACCAGCCAGGCAAGATAATGGATTTTGAAGTGAGACAGACCTGGGTTCAAATCCCGATTCCCCCAGCACTCACTAAATGGCCCTGTGACTTAATTCTCTGTGTTTTAATTTCCTTGTCTGTGATATGGAGAAAGACAATCACTAAGTAGAGTAATTATTGTAAAGATTGGGTCTATATAATGTCTGGCATCTAGCATGCATCAGGTTTCAACAATTCTCTGTGCTGTGAGGACTGCAGGAAATGGTGCCTGTGGAAGGGGTCAGTTAGCTGCGCTCCTGGCTCAGACGGTGCTCACCAGGTGTTGCCTGTCTCCTGTCCCTGTCTTGATGGCTGTCTCTCTGATGCAGATCAAGACATTTCTCTGCTCTTCCTTTATCTCAGGTAACAAAGGGGTGTGGGGTGGAGCTGGAGGTCAGGCCTGAGATCACCAGCTTCCAGCCCCTTCTAAGGCCGTCTTCCTAGAGGGCCTCCTTTGACCATTTGCAGCCCGCGCCTTTGCTAGCATTCCTGAGACCAGCAAACTTCTAACCTCAGGTGTGCGGTAGTTCTCAGGCACTGGGGAGTGGAGGAGAGAAGAACATTGGCCTGTGGACTGGTTCTCGACGGCCCCAGCTCACAAGCTGCCATGGATAATCACTGTTTATCAACTCAACTCGTTGGAAAAAATGACTATAGTTACATTTTACACATCAACAAAAAGGAAAAATAAAAGCTCCGTTGGAATGTCTGAGTCACTCTTCAGATCCTCTAAATTACCCATTCGTTCCTTATGACCCTTCTCCTTCCCGCTTCCTCTTCTGTGCAAGAGGAAAGTGCAGGACACTGCAAGGGGCTTTGCTGCTGCCTGCCAGCCGGGCCAGAGGTCCCTCTGCGTCACATGAGCTCTGTTGGGGGCTTTCAATGGCAAGCAAAGAGTTATTAAAGGGCTCAGTGGGGCTGGAGGGTCCTTCTCTTACCGCTCAGTGCTCTGGGCTGACTGGTGACTTGGGTGTGTCATTTATTTACACACAGGTACAAGAGCTGAGCGGAGTCACGTCAACAAGGAGACTTGCTGTCACTTGGGACCAGTGTTTGTGCCAAGATGTAAACCTTCCTTGTTTAGAAACCGATCGCTTCATGTAGGAGAAGAGGGTGGGAGGAGTCCGTGCCTCCTTCCCCACCCCAGGCATTGCACCTCTTCTCCTGCAGACGTGTGCAGTCCAACACATCATTTGAAACAATCCATATGCCCCCTAAAAACGGGGGATAAGTTAAACTCTGATCTCTAAGATCTCATTTTAAATGTACAGAAACAGTGGTATTAAGAGCATTTGGGGTGTCACACACCCCTTTGAGAATCTATGGAAGCTACGGTGTAGACTTTCTCCCCATAAATACTACCTAATGTTTACAAAGGGAATTCACGAGTTTCCCCTGAGAGGCAGGGTGTTCTGCGGTGAATTGGTTGTGAAGTGTCCTGTCCTGGGAATCCCTGCCCCACTTTACCCTTTTTGTGTGTTTTCTAAGACTTCTTGACAAATAGGGCTTGCTTATAGAAAGAGAAGCAGCTTTGATACTGAGGTCTATGGGTCCCGTCCCAGATCATAACGCCCCCGGATCTCTCCTTTCAGCTCATTCAGATACCAGGACATTCTTTCCAAACCAGGATATCAGATCAGGCCAACCTCAGCACAAAGTGCCCTCTGTCAGGGTCCGGTGGGTAGCCTGGCTTCTCACGGGTCAGTCCTTGTGCCACTAACAAACAGGACTATCTCTTAGCCAAGCCCATAGCCCCTGCTCCCCCAAAGGGAATGCTATCGAAGGGCAAGGCAAGACAGGTTTCGGGGTGGAAGTGCACACTATGATACCCAGTGCTTCCAGAGTCTTGGCTATTGTCCATTCATTCTTGGATTTGGTCATTAAATCTGTGGGCTGCAGTGGGCGGTGAGCAACAGGTCTGGGCTGGAGAAGGCTGTTTACGAAGCAGTTTTATGCCCGCCTGTCTGTCTGTGAATTTTGGACGGCTTGTCTACCACAGCAATACAGTTATTATCAATAATGACAATAATGGCCCTGGCCGATGTGGCTCAGTTGGTTGAGTGTTGTCCTGTGCACTGTGAGGTTGCTCGTTCAATTCCTGGTTGGGGCACATGTCTGGTTGTGGGATCTGTTCCCAGTTGGGGCGTGTACAGGAGGCAACCAATAAATGTTTCTCTCTTTCTCTCTCCATCTCTCTTCCTAAAAAATCAATAAAAACATATTAAAAATGATTTCTTACATTTGTATGACATTTTACCCTGTGAAAAGTGCTTATGCATATATTTTTATTGTAGTAAAATATACAAAAATTATACCATTTTAACTATTGTTAAGTGTCCAATTTAGTGACATTAAGTACATTTATAATATTGTGAGACCCTTCTAGGAATATATCCTAAGAAGCCCAAAACACCAATCAGAAAGAACATATGTTCATAGCAGCACTATTTACAATTGCTAAGATCTGGAAAACAGCCTAAGTGTCCATCAGTAGATGAGTGGATAAAAAAGCTGTGGTACATATACACAATGGAATACTATGCAGCTGTAAGAAAGAGAGATCTCTTATCCTTTGAGACAACATGGAGGGACCTGGAGAGCATTATGCTAAGCGAAATAGCCAATCAGAGAAAGACAAATACCACATGATCTCACTTATTTGTGGAATATAATGAACAAAATAAGCTGATGAACACAATAGACCCAGAGACATAGAAAGGAGTACGGTTCAGACTGACAAACCTCAGAGGAGGGGTGGTGGGGGGGAATGGATGAGATAAACCAAAGAACTTACATGTATGTATATGTAACCAATGGACATAGACAACAATGGGGGGGGGGCGTGATGGGGAGGAGGGTGTCTAGGGGGAAAAAGGAGAAACATCTGTAACAAAAATAAATTAATATAATATTGTGAGACCATCATCAATCTCCATTTACAGAACTTTTTCATCATCCCAACCAGGAACTCTGAACTTTGTCTCTACGAAGCTGCCTCTTCAAGGTGCTTCATGTTAGTGGAATCACAGAGCATTTGTCCTTTTGCATATGGTTTATTTTATTTAGCAGACATGTTCTCAGATTCATCCATGTTGTGGAATCATCCCTCTTCATGGTTGAATAATATTCCGTTGTATGTATATAGTACTGCATTCTGTCTGTTCATCGGATGATGGACATTTGGGTTGTTTCCAGCATTTGGCTACTGTGAACAGTGATGCTGTGGACACGAGTGTGCAAATATCTGTGTGAGTCCCTGCTTTGAACTGTGCGGGGTATTACCTAGGAGTGGGATTTCTGGATCATACGGTGATTTTATTACATTCTCCTATTTATATTGCAATAAACAACTCGATTATAACCAGTGAAACATGGATACTGAGGCTCAGAGAAGTGAAGGGAATGAAATCACTTAATGGAGGTTGCTAATTTAGGGACTGGAAATATTCCTGAGCCCAAGGCTGGGGGAGGGCGAGGCAAGCGAGGCCTCTGGGGTGTAGCATTTAGGATGTTCTCAGGTTCATGTGACTCCCTCCCGGGCCCTCTTAGCCATGAGGCACAGTAAGCACAGTGGCTGAGGCCCAGGACAACGTTAGGGGCCAGGAACATGTTTTAATGTATTTTAAAATCAGAAGAGCAAAATGAATATATTCTGGCTTGAATTTTATTTGTCTTTATAGCAATGCAATTTTAAAATATAAATTTCAATATATATTTTTTAAGGAGGAAGGGGCCCTCAAAGGCAAAAGTGCATGGGACCCTGAAAGTCATCAGGGCTCCTGCCCTGAGAGTGAGAATCTTATTAACAGCTCAGAATTTAAGGAGGCTCTCATTTTCAGGTGCCTGCAAGGGCTGATCCTGCACTGTCACTAACCCCAGAGAGGGTGCCTCCTTAAATTTTGCATCCTTGGCACCTGGCTTGCCTCACCCCAGGCCATGCCCTACCTGGCTCCTCCTGGCACTCAGGGCAACGACATCTCAGGCCAAATTCCTTACTTGGTAGCAGGCTTTGTGTTATGCAGGGAAGGAGTTGGCAGAGGGAAGCCAGCTTCCTCATAAAAAGGCTAGGTGTTTGCCCAGGGGGTGTCACTGAAGGGGCCACAGTGAACCCCACCCCATGACAGCCCTTACTGATAACATTTACACCACTTATTCTCTTTCATGGAGTTTGTCTCATCTCTAATCATCGTTATTTTGCCTAAAAATTCTCTACTTGTATTCATTCCCAAACCATTAGCTAATTCTGCCAAACCGTAAGGACCAGAAAAAGAAAGATTTCCTCTCTAAAGGTCTACCTCTGTGTTCATAATCTTTCTTACTTTTTCATTCAGGGAAACCCACTCATCCCCACTTCACAAGACAGTCATTGTACTTTTACTTCTCCAGCAAGAGGGCATTTGAGAAGATGAGACATTTACTTATTAATTAGTTCATTCAGCAAATCTTCTTTGAGCACCTACTGTATGCTTAAGCACTGGGGATACAGAAGTGAATAAAATAGTAGAAAAATTAATTCCTTTGCGGAGCTGACATTCTTAGAAGGAGGAGATAAATGGTAAAATAAAGGAGTAGTAAAATGTATAGTGGGCCTGATAGTAATATGTAATGGAGAAAAATGAAAGAGGGAGAAGGAATGATGAATGGGCTGGGAGTGCCATTTTAGATTGGGTGGTCATAAAATGTCTCACAGGGAAAAGAACATTTTAGCAAAGACCTGGAGAGCATGAGAGAAGGAACCATCGGGATATCTGGTAAGTGCATTCCAGAGAGAGAAAAACTGCAAGTGCAAAGGCCCTGAGGCCAGGAGTGTGCCTGGCCAGGTGAGTCACTCTTGTGTCCGTGGGGGGTTGATTCATCTGTATAGCATCAAACAGTCTCTTATACATCTGCTGAAGATGACAGTTCTCAGGTCCCAGCTCACAGTGACCCACCCCCTTGTCTAGGAGTCACAGGGGTGGCAGTTGTGTTTGCTCTTCCTCCTGTTTTCCAGGAGATGTTGTGAATGGTCTGGTCTGTTCTCAGGTAGAGCTGAGATGTGGCCTCTAGAGCCATGGGATGGCCCCCTGTGCACTCCCCCCTCACACATACACACAGAAGCCGAGAGAACAGTTGGGAAGAGATGGTGAAGCAGATGTACAGAAAGAAGGAGAGAGGAAGGCCTGAAACAGAGACAGATCGACATAAGCAGAGCGAGAGAGACCAGAGAGACTGACACAAAGATGGACTGGGGGATGGGGTGTCGGGAGAGACCGCCTTTGGGGTTCCAACAGCCTTAGGTCCTGTTCCTCCCTGCAGAGGCCCCACTGGGTTCCCACCCTTGGATTTCACCAGCTATCCCGTGTCCCTTTGTTTCCCCAAAGTGAGCTCCTGAGCCACCTTCTGGGACTCTCCTTGCTGCTCCTTCTTTAGATTAGGAGGCGCTGTCTCCCTTGGCCATCTGCATCCCTGGAGGAGTGGGACCCCAGGCCTGTGCCCTCTGACTTTAGGCACCACAGTGAAACAGGGAGAGCACTGGCCCGGACTCAGGTGTCCCAAGTTCACCCTCCAGCCCAGCCACTACTGGCCACATAACCTTGAACAAGTCATCTGAATTCCTGAGCCTCTCTCTCCACTTCTACCGTGGAGGTGGAAGCTGTAACCGCCCCTGCCCGCCCGCCTCGCCACGCAGCTGTGAACTTACTTCGGAACCTATATGGACACGTTCTCCAGTTGTCGAAAGCTATGTAAATGCAGCTGGTTATGACCCTGCCCAGACCGACCCCCACCCCCAGCCCGCAGCCACAGCTCATGACTTAGCTGGCTTCCCTGGCCCGGTGCCCTGTCGCTCCGCTCTGTGGCTGAGCCTCTACCTCGGTCCCACCCAGCCTGGGTCCCACCCAGCAGTTCTCTCCTTCCTGTTTCCTCCTTCTCTTACCTTTCAAGTTTTCCTATTGAGTTGGTTACTCTGAATCAGCCTACCCTTCACTGGCTTCTCAAAAATCTGCATTTTTCCCCCTTAAGCCTCTTTGCTCTATGAAAGCCCCCACCTTCACTGAACAACTGGGCCCATCTACAACACCCACCCCCTTGAAGGCTCCCCCACCGCCTGGGGCACAGACATGTCACAAAGACTAACACAGCTACACACTGGGGAGATTTCTCCCAATGTTTTAAATACCCAAGGCCTTGGCCAGTGTGGCTCAGTTAGTTGGGCATTGTCCCATGCATCGAAAGGTTGCCGGTTCAATTCCTGGTCGGGGCAAGTAGGAGAGGCAACTGACCAAGGTTTCTCTCTCTCTCCCCCCCTCCCTCCCCCTTCGTCTCTCTCTAAAAATCAATGAAATGTTTGTTTTAAGTTTCTAAAAGTAATAAATGAATAATAAAATAAAGCACCTAGGGCCCCAGCTCAGCTCCTCCTCAGGGGTAGCTCCTTGGCTCACAGCCAGGAGGGCTGGCTGGGGAACCTGTGATATTACTCAGCTGTTTCTGAAATCCATTTTTTCCTGCCAACAGCTACTCTCAATCCGCAATTTAAGTCACAATCCTCTCTCCAGACCATTTCCATGGCCTCTGACTCTTCTACTCCAACCCCATCTCTCTCCCTAACCAAGCCATCATCCACCCTGCCCCAGAGTAAGCCTTTTAAGGCCTAATTGCCACCCTCCTGCCTAAAATCACCCATGACTCCAATAGCCTGAGGGGTGATCCCTTAGTTTGGATCATGGCCCTTTGTAACTTAACCAAAGCCCTTCACATTCTCCAGACCTTATCTTTTGTGACCTTTGAGAACATTGAAATGTTGAGTGTTCTGGATTTTAAGTCTCTTCCCAGCCTCTCATTTATAGATTCTGCTGCCAACTCCTCTCCTTGACTCAACCTCCAAACCTCCAATGGGGGAGTACCTCAGATGCCATCCCAGGCCCTCTTCTCTCCTCCCACCCCACACACTTGCCTTTTGCTAGGAAACCCTAGCCACATCTCATATACTTCCGCTACATCCATGACTCTCCAAGTGCACCCCTAGCCCAGACTTCTCTGAGCTTCAGGCCTATGTGTCCAGCTGCCTGCCGTCCACTTAGATGGCTTGTAGGTACCTTACACGCAGCACGTCCAAACTTGAGTTCATGTCATGAAACCCACCATCAGTTCTTCTCCAGTGTTTTATTTCTCAGTGAACTGCCCAAAACACAAACCAGCAGTTCTCCTTGCTTACTACTATCTATTCTGCTTCCTAAAAGTACCCTTCGCCTGCTCTGTCTCCACCACCGTTAGGCCAAGCTACCATCTTCTGTCACCTGGGGTAGAGCACTATGCTTCTTCTTTTTGTTTTCCTTTTTAAAGAAAAATAATATTCTTCTAACTTGAGGGTCCTCAACCCTAGATAGAAATTCAAGTTACCTTCAGAACTTATAAAAACCACTAAAGCACCAGCCTCTTTCCAGACCAAGTAAAAAATCTCTGGGAGTAGGCTCCAATCATCCTTATTAAAAACTCCCCAGTTCCTTCTAATATAGCTAGGAGACTCACTGGTCTAACTGGTCTCCCCACATCTATCACGGCTCCTCTCCATTTTCCACATGGCGGCCAGCGGGGTCTGTTTCGTAATGCAACTCTCATGACCTCACTCACTTTGCATTGAGGGTAAAGATCAAAGCCTTCTGGTCCTATACCACCTCGCTCTGCCTGCCTCCTGCAAGCCTGGGTGCCCTGTCGGTTCTGGAATACATTCTGGACCGTATGCTCTTTCCACTTTAAGACCATCTTCCTGGAATGCTCTGCCTGAGTAATCCCACTCATCCTTCGAGAATCAGGATGATTCTGTCTCTTCCTTAGGGAAGCCTTTCTTGATTCCCAGAGCAAAAGGACCCCTTTCTCACCCCACTCATGCTCCTGTAGCTTCCTCTTCTCCTTCACAGACTTGGCACAATTGTATCTGTGTGATTTTTGTTTGTTTAATTTCTGTTTTTCCATCAGAATAAGAGAAGGATCATGTCTGCCTTGTTATTTCTGCATCCTGGCACCTAACCCAATTACCTGGAACCTAATAGGGTTTTAATAAAATTTTACAGAATAATAATAATAAAAAAACACATGTTCCTTCATACCCCCTAGTTTAGTACATTTTTTCATCTGCCTGGAATGTACCAACCCTGTTCTCAGCCTCCTCACTTTCTCTCCTAGAAAACTCCTACTTATCCTCATGACCCAGTTTAAAAAGCCTATCTCCACAATTCTTTCCTGGTTCCCTCAGGCAGAAATTAATTTCCTCCTTCTGTGTAAGCTGATAGGCTTTTCCTTCTTATGATATTTCAGTTACTTGCTTGTGGACCTTCTTCCTGCTGCAGCTGGACTCCACGATCACTCCTCTAGCATTGGTCATTCATTTGCTGGACGATTGAACAAACAAATGAGCTAATGTGAACACATTAATATTTTTCCATTGATTTTTTAGATAGAGTGGAAGGGAGGGAGGGAGAGAGAGAGAGAGAGACATCGATGTGAGAGAGACACATGGATTGGTTGCCTCCCACATGACCCCAGCTGGGGCTAGGGATTGAACCTGCAACCCAGGTACGTGCACTTGACCAGGAATCAAACCTATGACCCTTTGGTCTGCAGTTTGACACTCTAACCACAGAGCCAAACAGGCCAGGGCCTTCACTGTAACTTAAAAGTAATGCATGTACATACGAATTGCCCAACACATGTGCTAAACTTGGATCACAGTAAAGTTCTGCTGCACTCCCTCTGGCCAGAGCTTTGGGGAGTTCCCTCTTGTGCTTCTCTAGACGGGTCTGGAGCAGGGCTTTGATGCAGGCTACTGGGCAGGCTTCTAGAGTGGGGAAGGCCATGGGATCCTCTGGTCCTTAGGGGTGGGAAGGGGAGGTGCAGTCCCAGCCCCTCCCCCATTACTGGTGAGCTGTTTTCCTGGGGGAGCCTCATTCTGCTTTAGGCCCCAACTTGCAGCCACGGAATTGTTCACAGCCAGCAGGCCTTGGTTCCAGACTGAGGATGGTGCGTAGAGACCAAGGTCAGGATGGAGTGGGTGAGGGTCTGCATCACGGATGAGGAAATGGAGAGATGCTTCATAGCCTCCTGGAATGGAAGCTCCCGACCTTTCCAGCAGCTGCTCCCTCCTGCCCGAGGCACTCACCCCGAGGAAGAGCCTCTGCATCCTCAGGGCTGCCGCTGTGTGAATGTGTCCTGGCCCCGGGCAGCTGGGTGGGAGCCCCACTGTGTTGGTTCACGTCTGCTGGTCAAGTGGAGAGAAGCAGAAGCAGGGCCTGGCAGGGCTGGGGGAAGTCATCTGGGGAAACGCAGCTGAGGCCCCCCCACCCAGCCCAGCCCCACCCTGCCTGTCTTCAGGCGTTTTCTCTTCCCTTGACCAGCTCTACAGCCTGAAGTACCAGGGTGATGTGGGAAGTGGGACTGGCCTTTGGAAAAGAACCACCTGCCTTGGGTTAGGAACAGTGCCGGAGAGTGGGCCAGAAACAGCTTTTCCAGGTCAGTGTGAGGTTGACATCGTGGATGATAATAGTGATAGTGGAAGCTAATGTTTACGAGCATTTCCAAAGTTCCAGGCCAAGCGCTTTACACAGATTGTCCTATTTAAGGACCTACCCCTCACATGTTTTCTGAGAACCCTCTGCATGTGGTAGACATAGGGCTAACATGTACAATCTTAGGGGCCACCACGCCCCTCTGAGTCTCACCACCTCTGGGGCCTGGGCTACTAGTTGTGCCCCAGCTGCGTCTGGGGTGACCAGCTCAGTAGCAGTTCTGGCCAACTTCCAGTGGGCACAATCTTGCAATCCTCAATCCTCTCACCTCGTACCCACACAGTACACCTCTCCTTCCTACGTCTGGGCTCCCATGTTTCCTCTGAGGTGTGAGATGCCATGAATGGGCTTCATACGCACAACCCCAAAGGGCAAGCTTGGGCAGACCTTTGACCACTGGAGACAGGAGACAGTGGACATGTTCTTCCCCCTGTCTGCCCCCTGAATGGGCTGTCCTGAGACTGAGACCTCCATACACCTCTTGGAAGATGGCCCCATAATATCAAGCAATCAG
Organism: Tadarida brasiliensis; assembly: GCA_030848825.1. NCBI lineage: Eukaryota > Metazoa > Chordata > Mammalia > Chiroptera > Molossidae > Tadarida > Tadarida brasiliensis. The sequence continues at coordinate 59,993,032 of CM061270.1, read as the reverse complement.
TTTATTCAATGTAAGTGGGTAAGCCCTGGCCGGGTAGCTCAGCTGGTTAAAGCATCGTCCCAAAATGCCAAAGTTGCAGGTTCTATCCCTGGTCAGGGCACGTACAAGAAGCAACCAATGAATGTATAAATAAGTGGAACAACAAATCGATGTTTCTCTCTCTCTCTCTCTCAAATCAATCAATAAAATTTTTTAAAAAAATAGTAAGTGGGGACCAGCTCAGTAGCAAACCCCATGTTGGTTCTTCTGGCTTCCTGCCTTGCCCTTCCTCCCTTTCATTTGCTCTTGCTTCCCCAAAACTCACCCCCTAATGAAGCAGTAGTGTATGCCTCTAGCTCTGCTTTCTGGGGACTCAGGCAAAGGCCGGCTAGTGGGGAAACAGACATGCATGCATGTCACTTATGCTAAGGGAAATAAAGATTGGCAGAGAATCCCAGGCTGCAAACGATGGGTTTTGCTCTGTGACAAGAGGGAGCTGGGATTTGCAGGAAGATAATCCATGGGTGGAGGAAGGGAGAAGTGAGGACATGGAGCTGAGACAGCCTGGCTGGTGGCTGTGGCACTTGTCTGGGAAGAGCTGAGCTGCTCAGGCAACTTTGGGGTGCTTGCTGGGTAGACTGTGGATGATTGCTCTGTTCTGGAAGAAACAGTAGGAGAGGGAAAGAAATGAGGCCCCACCTATCCTTGACCTGCAGGTCCCTACTGTCTGGTTATATCTGGGAGGGTGTCCCTGGTCCTCTTGGGCCCCACTGTCATTTGCCTACGAGGAGATCTCTAATGCTTTGTCAAGTGCAGGGAGTTACAGGGCAGGCATCTCTGATGTGAGATCCTGAAATCCAGTTCTGGGAAAACATTGCCTAAAATGATCCAACACTTCAGAAGTGCTGCTCTGAGTCCAAGCTCTTTGCCCCAGGACAGAATAGTCTTAGCGTTTTGTTACTCCCCAAAGGAAGGACTTTCCCAGGGGACTACCAGTTAGTCTGGGCCTGGTAGAGCTTCCTTGGTCCAACCCTGCCCTATTGGCCTTGACTTCATCCCTCAGGTGTCTGGTTGTCCTGCCTCCCCATCTATCTGACTCTGTTGTGTGCTCACCACCAAGCACCGTGGACTCACAATCACGATGGTTCCCTTTGACACAAAGGCATTGCCCAGCAGCATGGCAGGAGATCCTGGGAGCTAGACTCTGGCTTGGTGTGCGTGGCCAAGTTTTGGTGGAGGAAGGGCTCATTCGGTTTGAATAAAGTAGGCCAAATTACGCTTTACTGGGCCTGAGCTCACACCCCGGACCAGAGGACAATCTCTACCCTCTGGAAGGCCCAGCACTCCCAACTTGCTAGCATTCTTCACCCAATCACATAAAAAAAGGTGTTTCACTCAGAAAATACTACCAGCACTATAGTCACTGAAGGGGGCCCTGTGCTGTGGTTAGCTCCCACGTCTCCCCCTGGCATGGGAGCCATGCTGACCTGGCATCTCTGCCACTCACTCCACCCACAGCTCTCCCTGTGGGCACTTTTCTAACAGCCAGACCTGCCCAAACATGAAGCCCAAACCAGTCTTCCACCCAGATGCCGTCTCTCCTCCACTTTCCCCGATGTCTGCCCTTGCAAGGCTGGGTCACCGCGACTCCTGGGAATGGCCGATGGCCCTCTCCGCAGCAGTTCGCAGAAGGAGGAGAGTCAGCCTCCCCAGGAAGGAAGGGGTCAGGGAACACCCCTGACATCTTGCTCTGTTCATCCCTTCCCAACCCTTGCATTTTGGGGCTGCAATTATTCCTATCCATATCAGGCTGCTTGACATTGTCCTACAGCCCACCGAGGCTTTGTCTGTTTCACTCGTCAATGTCCATGGTCACGCCCGGCCACGTCTTTCATCTCAGATATTGTAGTTTTTTATTCCTAGAAATTTGATTGGGTCTTTCTTTTTTTAAAGTATCTTTCATGTTTCTCCTATCATTCTTATGCTTTCGTCTATCTTCTTGAACATATTTATAATAACTTAAAAAAAATGTTCTGCTAATTCTATCATCTGTGTTGTTTCTGTATCTGTTTCTATTGACTGGTTTTTCTCATTGTGGATTTTATTTTCCTGGTTCTTTGATGTCTGCTATTTTTTTCCTTTTTATTGAATTTATTGGGGTGACACCGGTTAACACAATTATACAGACTTCAGGTGCACAATTCCACAACACATCATCTGTACCCTGCATTGTATGTTTACCACCCCAAGTCAAGTCTCCTTCCATCACCATTTATCTACCCATACCCTCCTCCTCCTCTCCCCAGCAATGATGCCTTGTAATTTGTTATTTAATGCCTGACGTAATGTAAATTTTACATTGTTGGATGCAGATTTTTTTCTTTAAATATTTTTGAGCTTTATTCTGGGCCTCAGTTAAGTTACCTGGAAGCAGTCAGATCTTTTGAGACTTGCTTTGAAGCTTTTTAGGTGGGACCAAAATAACCTTTAGTCTGGGGCCAATTTTTCCCATTACTGGGCAGGTAGTGATTTGTAAGCAAGGGGGGGACATGATAGGATTTGCATTTAAGAAAATCCCTCTGGCAGCCTGAAGAAGATAGAAGGGAAAGGGTGGGGAGGGCAGAGAGAGACCCCAGCAGAACCCACTGCTTTTGTAGACAAAGGAATGAAGCTGGAGCTCAGGCAGCAGCCAGCGCAGGGGCTGGAAACAGCCCGGTTGAAACCGGGGCTGTTGCTCCATGTGGGCAGAGTAAGAGGGAAAAGGGTGAGTCTGAAATGATCCAAGATTTCCCATTTGGGCTTCTGGTGAGTTCAGAGGAAATGAGATCCTCATGGAGCCATTAGTGGGGTTACCAGAAGCCAGGAGTTTGCAATTACCCTTTCTTGAGTTTGTCAGACCAGAGGGCCAACTCCAGGGAGGAGGCAGAGCCGGGACCCATATAACCTAGCACGTCCCCTCTGGGTGTCCATCTGCTGGCCTTTTCCTCTGCCAGCTCAGAAGAACGTCAGTGTTCGCATCAGAACCCTGAGCATCCTTGTCTTCTCCTGCCTGTGACGTCACAGACTTTCTCCCATTCAAGGAAAAGACGTGCCATCTGGTGCCCTGTAGAGCTTGGCAAATTGGAGTTTTTTTATAACACTGCATTTTTATAATGTGATATGATGCCTCAAATTTACATTAATATCTCTGGTACTGCAATCATATTAGTCTAGGAGTAAGTCTGTCTCTCTCCAATGAAAAAATGTTAATGAAGAATTTACTCACAAAATGTTGAGACAGCCTCCCTGGTTCTCATTGAGCTATCCAGAGAAATCTCCTCAAGGCCCACAGAGGCTGTGTTTAGTCCCAATCTGTGATCCATCCTCTATCTATTTTCAGAAGAAAATGTTCCTCTATAAGCTACATACCACACATATCATTTCCTCCTTTCTTTGATGTAGCAACATGTTTTCTGGCAGGAGATCTAACAACATTAACCAAGTGCACTGTTGGGACCATGACTTTCAGGATGAGAATGTACTTTGTCCACACCAGGGTAAAGAAATAGTTAAATTTTTTTTTTAAATCTAGGAAGCGAGACTCATTTACTTCCTCTCTTCTACCTCCCCAGGCTGTGAATTTGACCGAGAGCAAACAGTGTCTCTAATTAGCTTGTCCAAGTAACAAAGTGCCTTCCACCCTGCCAGAGGACTGGGGCTGCCTGAAAAGGCTCATTACCCACCCCCTCCCCCAGGACAATAAATATTTGGGGCCCAAACCTCACAGAGGAAGAAAACGGAAATTATAAATGTAAATATCGTAATTTATACATTTTGCAAATTGTTGGGGCATTCTCTCATTTCCTCTGTCTCCTGTGTATTTCACACTTACGTGTACATCCAAATAAGCCAGCTAAATATATCGGTCAAGTCACATTCAGGGCTTATTGTAGTTCTTAGTTAAGGCCACTAATAAACAAACAAAATAAAACTCCAAAAACATTAACTGAAGGTAACAGAGATCCACCTCAATATTAAACCCCCTCGATTATAAAGTGAAAAAATCTGGAAGGAAGGGTTAAATTATTTGCACAATAAGAGTCATACACATGATCTGGGAAGATGCAGGCCCTGACTGCCTTTCAAAGGTAGGAAAGCGCTAACTATGGTCTCTGTCTCCTGGCACCAAATAGGCAGCTGTTAAATGATCCCAAATACCAAAACATGCCCAGGCTGTATTTCTTAAGCACCGATGCTGAAATTTCCAAAATAACAAACCCCAAAACATTTGGTTTCCAGCAGTGCCTGGATATGTTCAAGCCTGATTCTGTACAAGTCTAGGGAAAAATAAGAGAAGAATCTAGAAGGAGCAATCAATGGGGTGGGGTGAGAGGGTAATTGGTGAGGCTGGGATAGCACTGAAGCTGGACAAAATTCAAATGATGGGGTGCATTGCAAATAGAGACAGTCTCCTAAAGGTTAGGAAGAGACATATATTATTAAAAGATGGTTCTCAGAAAAAGGTAAAATCATGACTCACATACAGATATAAAATGGTACATATTCATGAATTTATTTTCCTCGTGATAGAAACCGGGCAGATGTTCAAAGGAAAAGTCAAAACCATACAAATTTATATTGAGTAAAGGAATGTTGAGATGAATTGGAGATAAATAGAGATAAAACTGGTTTTAGGAAGTCAATTAAATCTCTATCAGGACAGAATTTACATACCTGTCACTTACTTGCAATTTACAGAACGTTGCAAAACAGCTGGAAGACAATGAACAATAGAATTTGATAACCGAAAGGGTGTGCTGTAGACAATGCATAGTTTTGTACAATATTCATAAAAGTTTGTTATGCAGAAGTTGTTTCTTCGGGGGTGGGGCGACATTCCTTCCCAGAGAGGGCAATGTCATGGAGTGGTTAAACCCATCAGGGGCAGGGTAGGGGTATTGGTGGGGGCTTCTAAGGCAAGGGTTCATTCAGAAAACAGTAGATGTAGCCTAGTACTTTTATGATTTACTAAGCTTGGTCACTTCACACACACACACACACACACACACACACACACACACACACACACCCTAGGCTGGGATTTGTTCAAGTCACTCAGCTTCTTAGTGGCTATGAGCTTGGTTCTTAAAGTTTGGGAACCAAATGGCCATGGCTAGGTGGCTGCAGAGGCTCTGCCCCCACCCCCACCCCAATGTATGCAAAGTTTACATACATCATCAAAGTGCATTTTTCTAGGGATGCGTCTAGAATGTTCATCACAAAGGCGACCCTGGCTTTACATTATACTCAGCAGTACACAAAATACACATCTAAATCTACTTATAACATGAGGGACATGTGGCTACCTTCATAGAATCTTCAAAAGGCTTTTTTTTTAGAGGAAATGTTTTAATGGCCCACATCTCTTAAATTGAAAAATAAAAGAGGCTAAGAAATTTGCACAGTGCATTCCTTTCCCCTGTAAGCAGTGAAAGCATTCCAAATCGGTCCATTGTTCCTTCTGAAGTGAACTGTTCCAGCGTTAAGTTGAAAGGCTGACAGGTCTTCATTTGTGAGAATGTGAAGAACAGGAGTATGGTTTAATTCCTCTGTTTCTTGTGTGCATTCTCTTTCCACCCCCTCCCCATCTCTTGCCCTACCCCCTCCCACAGCAGAGATGGCACTGGGGACTTCATGGGAGAAGCAGGCAGTGAGGAGAAGACACTCCTTCCCCCTGGCACATGAGTGAAGGGACTCAACGCGATCAAGTGGACATCAGACTGAAGGATTTCTTTTGCGAGTCCAGCTGTCCCCAGGCCCCTCTGCCTCCCTAGTTTTTGTTCCCTCTCTGAATCCAGGGCTGGGTGCAGACCCTGCTGTAGAAACTAAGTCAATGAGTAGAAGAAATTGACAAGGGGCAAAACTGAGAATGAACTGCAGGCATTGTGGTCAAGAACAATGACCTGTCGTTTATCTAATGTATATATTCTACATGGATGATAATCAGGTCATCCCAAAGCTCTTGGGAGTTGATTTCTCTAGCTTTGGACATGGTGAACCCGGGGAGTCTGAAGGACTCCCAGGTAGCTATATCTCTAGACCCCAGGACAGAAGAGTCTGGAATTCAGGGGAGCAGGCAGGCTGCAAATACGCAGTGGGGGTTATCCATGCCAGTTAGGCATGGGTCAGAGCTGTCTCTCCAGCAGCTGTGAGGAGTTGGACTGGCCTTGCACCCTGCCCCCATGGTTGTTCATAGCACTGAATGAAGGGCAACTGACTAGTTAGAAAGGTAGATACAAAGGCCCTGTGCCCACCACGGAAGGGCTTGCTGCTGTCGATCTATACTTCTCGTGCAGCACTTGGTCCCTGTGGGTGAGTGGGATGCTCTGATTCATCCAGCAAAGGTTGCAATGTTTGTGAGGCTGTTGTCCAGTAGCTGGGTTTTCTTTCCATATTAGGCTGGGAGTAAGTGTGTCCTTCCGGACCGTGTAAACCACCAGTGGGTGATCCAATCCGTTTGCACCTGCCACATCATTCATGATGACTTCAATCAGCTATGGCAGCCAAGAGAAGAGGGAATGTGTGGGCAAGACATTGAGTCACTCCTTATATCTGCCCTCTGAAGACTCAAAAATGCCCACTCTGTGTATCCTGAGTAATTCTGTGCCAGGTTCCCAGATCCACGCTCCCCCCCCCACCCCAGCCTCCTCCTTACCACTTTCTTTCTCTGCACTCAGCCCTGCCCACTCTCAGTGGGCCAAGTCTGTGCTCAGCTGTAAGGCCCAGTCATCCACTTCCAGGGCTGGGGGTTTGAAGAACGGGGACTGGGCTCCGGGAAGCAGTGACACCTGCTTTGTAACGAGCCCTAACTACAGAGCTGGAAGACCTGGGTTCAGATCCTCGGTCAGGTTCTGATGAGTTGCATGATGTCTCATCTTTCTGACCCTGCGTGTCCCCTCTCTAAAATGGAAATGATGGCAATGACACTATTAACCTCTAATGGTCTTTCGCCAGCCAAGTGAGATGATGTATGTTAGAAGTCTAGCATGCACTGAGAGCGGACACTTCCGAGCCTTTGCATGGTACCAGGCTCTCTTCCGAGCACGTACACCTTTACTCACCGTTTCATCTCTACAGCACCCACAACAGCCCTAAGGTACACTCACCCTTACAGGTGAAGAAACTGAGCTACAATGAAATCACCTACGTGGTCCAAGGTCCCAGAGCTAGAAAGTGGCAGAACCAGAATTTTCCGCCACTCAGAAGCAAGTGGCTTAGGAGCCCACAGGCTTAGTGTTCAATGGTATGAGCGGTTCTCCAAGTGTGGTCTTCAGGCCAGTAGCTCAAGAAGCAGCAGCAACAACATCTAGGGACTTGATAGAAATGCCAGTTCTCAGAACCCACCCCAGAGCTCTAGACTCAGAAATTCCAGAGTGGGAGCAGCGAACTGGTTTGACAAGCCCACCACACTGGGAACCGCTGGTCTACACTGCTCATCTACCTCCTTAGCAGACAACGGGACCAATCAGATCCCCTCTCTCCCCTTCTGTCCTTGCCCCCTGTGTGTTGGGCACTTTGTGTGTGACTGCCATGTAAGGCTCACAAGAACCTTTCAAGTGTGGTTTCCCCTCCCCATTCTACTGACAGGAAACCCAGACCTGGGAGGGCGGTGTCTTCCCCAGCCCATACCGCTAGAATTCCTGATTCTGAAGGCATGCTCCCCACTGCTCCCCACTCATGACAGTCCTCACAGCTGGCCGTGTTGTCACCCCCAGGCCCCTGCCCCTCTCCCTCACCCTAGTTTCCCAGCAGGGCCTCTGGACCCCAGCCTGCAGACCCAGTACCATTACTCCAGGCTGTGGGGCCAGTCCCGGCTCTAGACCCTGATGCACCAACCCCACTTCAGCTTTACTGGAATCTTCCTGTGACCTCACAGTCAACACTATTGCCCGTTCTCTAACCCCTGACATTGACTCGCCTATTCTCTGTCTCACTGACAAAATGAGTGCCTGAGACCCTGCCCTTAAGACCATCTTCATTCCAAACTCCTCTCTCCCTTCTAAAATTTTTGTCTTTATTGATTTTAGAGAGAGAGAGGAAGGGAGAGGGAGAGAGAGTTGGAAACATCAATGAGAGAGAACATTGATTGGCTGCCTCCTGCATGCCCCCACTGGGGATCAGGCCCACACCCTGGGCATGTGTCCTGACCAGGAATTGAACCAGCGACCTCTTGGTGCATGGGTCGACACTCAACCACTGAGTCACACCACTGGGCTCCTCTCTCCCTTCTAGAAAGATCTTTTCCCAAGAGTTTGCTGCTTTCCCATGGGCCCAACCAGAGGCTTCATAGTTTGGGAAATAGGAGTACCCCCCTGCATCTGTGAGTCCCCAGCACACCCTGCAGGGCCTGGAGAAGCATTTGCACCCAGGCCCTTCCCTTTGCCCACACGCCCCTGCCCCTGCTCCTCACTCCCAGTGGGACCTCCCAGCCGTGGCTCCCATAGACGACCCCTGACCTGATGCCTCACATGTTCTCCGTGGGCCCAGAGTCAAGATCAGGTCCACATGCAAGGAGGTCAGGGCCTCGAACATGTATGCTGAGGACTGTCCAGTGAAATTCAGAGTGAGCCTTGGGCACATCTGTCTGTCCTCTAACCAGCTGTGCAGTCCGTCCGTCTTAATACCAGGCAGTGTGAGTCTCCAGCTTGGTTCTTCTTTCTCAAAATTGCCTTGGCTTTGCCTTCTCACCTACATTTTAGAACCCACCTGCCTATGCTTCCAAGGACTCCTGCTGTGATTCTGATGGGGATCATGTTAAATCTACAGATCCATTTAGGGAGAGTTGATATCTTAACCATGGTGAGTATTCCCATCCATAACATGCTCCCTTGAGGAGGCTGGAGGATGCTGAGGCCCAGCCTGGGTATGAGGCATCTCCTGGCCCTGACTCTGGCTGTAACTTCTGAGTGATCTCGGAAAAGTCACTTCCCTCACTGGCCTCCATTTCCTCAGCTGTAAAATGGAAAGTTTGGATTAGATAAACAAGTTCCCCTTTTAGCTCAGACATTCTGTGATTCCCAGTGTGACCTTGAACTGACCTGCCAGGAATATAAGTGATGTTATTGGTTCTCCTCTCAGGACCTATCTGATGAGATGGCCCAATAGCCACTGTGCCAAAAAGGGCAGCTCCAAAGTAAAGAGTTCATGTGGGAGTCCTGCTGAGTTAAGAGCCCAGAGGCTTCGACCAGCTGAGTGCCCTTTCTTATTCCTGGGGTACCACGGGCCAGATAAGGAGTCTCCCGATGACATCCCCGGCAATGTGGTGACTCTGGAGGACCCTGTTATCCCTGTAGTATCTGGGGTCCCTGGATGACCCCAGTGCTATTGGTAGATGTTGGTGTCACTGGTCAATCCAAGTGTCCCTGGAGGACCCAGTGTCCCTAAAGGACCTTGGTGCCACTGGTGGATCCTGATGTCCCTAGTGGGTCCCAGTGTCCCTCAAAACTTGATTTCCCTGGAGATCCTCAGTGTTTTTGGAATACCCCAGAGTCCTTGGGGGATCCTGATGTCCCTAATGGATCCCAGTGTCCCTGGTAGAACCAAGTTTCCCTGGTGGACCCTGGTGGCTCCAAGTGTCTCTGGAAGACCCTGGTGTCCACGGTGGATTTGGTATCCATGATGGGCTACAACCGGTCTGTGACAGAACAGCAATCATGGCCTCTGTTTCCCCCAGCCCAAGGAAGCAGTGTGGAGACTAGAGATATGCAGGAATGCAGGGGAGAAGAGGTTCCCACCGCCATCCCACCCTCCTCCTCATGGCCAGGCGAGGGAGAGAAAAGCCAGGTGGCCCAGCAGTGTTATTTATAGTGTTCAAACATTGGAGGCAACCCAAATGCTCAGCAATCGGGGAATGCTTAAACAAAGCATGAGACGTCGGGACACTGGAATCCAGTGTAGCCACTAACAATGACAAGTATGTGGATTATGCATCGAAATGTGCAATAGATAAAATTATGTCAAATAAAAATTTTGAGAATCAAATAGCACTTGCATACCATTAGAGGGATGCTAACATGTTTAGAAATTACATTGACATGATTTGGAAAGAAATTAGTAATAATGCAAACAGTCTGTGATTGATAGTATCATTGAGCAGCTGCTTGGCTGAGGCACTGTGCTGAGTGCTTTGGGAGATTCAGAGGGGACTGTGGCTTGAGGCTTGTCCCAGAAGGACCTCACAGAATAGCTGGGGATCCATCATCAAACATAAGACTGTGAGGCAAAGTCTGAGCAGAGGCTGCTTCCGCAGTATTCTGCCTGAAGACTTAAGTTGGAGTATCAGGAGTCTGGTATGGACTGGGGCTGGGGGGAGGGGATGTTTACAAAACAGCCCTTCTAGGCATCCTAATAAAAGAAAGCTGTGGGCCCGGCCAGTGTGGCTCAGTGGTTGAGCGTGGACCCATGCACCAAGAGTTTGCTGGTTTGATTCCCGGTCAGGGCACATGCCCAGGTTGTGGGCCAGATCTCCAGTGGGGGGCATGCAGGAGGCGGCCAATCGATGTTCTCTCTCATCGCTGTTTCTATCTGTCACTCCCTTCCTCTCTCTCTCTAAAAATAAAGAAAGAAAGAGAGAGAGAGAGAGAGAGAGGGAGGGAGGGAGGGAGGGAGGGAGGGAGAGAGAAAGAAAGAAAGAAAGAAAGAAAAGAAAAGAAAAGAAAAGAAAAGAAAAGAAAAGAAAAGAAAAGAAAAGAAAAGAAAAGAAAAGAAAAGAAAAGAAAAGAAAAGAAAAGAAAAGAAAAGAAAAGAAAAGAAAAGGAAAGAAAGAAAGAAAGAAAAGAAAGAAAGAAAGTTGTGGGCCGGCTGGAACCCCACTGCAGTGGCTCAGGCCCCAGCCCAGGTTCTATGGCCTTGGGCCTCTGAGCCCCTGAGTCCCTGGGGCCATATCAAAGGCCTCAGGACCAGGGACTCCAGGCTGAGCCCCCTTCAGCTGTGCCTTCTGGAGTTCCCCAGACTCCCGCTGGGGCAGATGGGCCTCCAGCTCTGTGCCACCTGGGGCTCCTGGCCGGCCACCTTTGGAACTCTGGGCAGAAGGAATAGCGATCACTGCCCCTCGGTGGGTCTGCTGTTCTGAGAGCAAGGGCAAGCCAGAGGCGCCCTCTTCAGCGAGCAGCCGTGGGCCAGGCTGGCTGGGCAGGGCCCTGGCTCCCAGGGCCGGCTGGTGGTCTCAGGCAAATCACTTTGTGCCACAGACCTCGGTTAGCACAACCCTACCAGAGGGTTGCGCAGTGCTTTACAAAGCACTGTAACTTTCACTAAAATAATAGCTTTGGTCATGTCTGTCTACTGATGAGGGACCGAAGCTCAGGGAGCCTCAGTGACTAACCCGGGGCCCCAGCCCTGGGCACTTCCTAAGGGTTGCTGGCTGAGGGTTTCTCAAGAGTCCAGTGTTCACCCTTAGGGCCGCCCTAGCCTGACCCCTGGCCCCAAGGAAGGGAGTGGCCTTGAACTCCACAGAGGGACCAATGCTGGGGTGCAGACGTCATGTTTAACTCAGCCCTCTCTGGGTCCTAGAGGGCTCTGTGGGTTCTTGAGGGAGGAGGCTGACGAGCCAGGCTCTCTGTCGTAATTGCATCACACCCTCATTGGTAGTTAATTAGTTAATTACTGTGGGAGCAGAAATGCCAGCTCTAGGCTGGAAGCAGCACGTACACCATGAGTAACTCTCATTAATGCTGGTACCAGGCCTATTTGTGGGAGCACGGGGGCGAGTGGGCTCCCAGGAGGCCCCTTGATTCCCAGGGCAGCTGAGCACTGGCCAGCTTCCAGGGTGAGGGGGCAGGAGAACAGGTCTGAATGCCCACAGGGCCAGCCCTCACCCCACAGAGCTGGGGCTGGGGGTTTGGGTGGCGCCTGACTAGGTGAGGTGGTTTTAGACACCCGTCCTTCCCCAACTTGGGCTGAAGGCAGACCCTGCCTACTTCCTGCTTCCCTCCCGCAGGGAGCGCTGGCCAGGCTCCTGGGTCTCCCTGACTGGCCCTTTGGAGGCAACACGTTCCATCTTTAAGCTTCTTCGGGTGACTAGCAGAGCAGCTGGCGGTCACAAAGAAGCTGTGAGCTGAGTAAGAACGCGGTCACTTCTGGTGTTTATAAAATAGTTATCTGCAAGGTAGAAATGACCCTGTAGTGTTCCGAGACATGCCAGGCTGTGCCCACACCCCTCACATCGCAGAGGAGCTGACCTTCATCGTCCCCCCTCCCAGCCATGGCCTCCTCCACGACCTTCCCTAAGTAGAGGTGACCATGACAGTTACCAGCCACCCCCTGGACACTGAGGAGTGGAGGAAATGGTGCGGTTCATCATCCCCTCAGGGAGCAGGCAGAAACCACGGATGTCCCTGGCGGACTGGTCACCTTGCCTTAGGAGGACATCCAAACTGCTTTCCATGGCACGCAGATGCCCTCAGGACAGGCCCGTGTTGGCACTGCGGTCTCGTCTCTGGACACGTCACCCGCCTTCCTCCCTCCTGACCCCACATTCCCGTTGGTTCCCACCCACTCTCTCCCCTCTGCACGTTTGCATATGCTGTTCCCTCTGCCACAAACCTCTTCTTCCTCAATTTTCACCAAGGATCTATGTTTTTTTAATTAACTAGAGAGAGAGAGAGAGAGAGAGAAAGAAACAGAAACATCAATGTGAGGGAGAAACCTCCATCAGTTGCCTCCCGTACACACTGGAACCGGCGAACCCACAGCCTAGGATGTGCCCTGACGGGGAACTGAACCTGCAACCCTTCCGTGCACGGGAGATACTCCCCCTAACCGAGCCACACTAGCCAGGGGAGGAAACTTTTTTCCTATTTTTTTTTTTTTTAATCTTCAGATAGAGTGGGAGAGAGGAAGGGAGAGAGAAACATCGATGTGAAAGAGACACATCGATTGGTTGCCTCTCACACGACCCCGACCAGGGCCGAGGACGAAGCACAGTGGAAGCACATGCCCTTGACCGGAACCGAACCCATGACTCTGGTCTGCAGGATGATGCTCTACCCACTGAGCAAACCAGCCAGGGTGAGGGCAGGAAACTTTTTGACTCACACTTCCACCCCTTCACAGCTTATTCTAAATTATCCCCCAACTACCAGCATCAATAGCACCTCCCCCCAAAGCATTTCCCAACCCCCACTTCCACCCTCAAGTCAAGTGAGATGCTCCTGCTTGGTGCATCCATGTGCCCCTGACCACTCCGTCTCACTACACTTCCTCCCTCTATTGCTGGTTCAATGTCTCAGGTCTGCACGGTGGCTCCGTGAGCACGGGAGACATGTCTGCCTTCCCAGGGCATCCTCCCAGTACAGAGTGGATGCTTGTTGAGTGAACCACCTATCAGAACTTGTGTCCATAATATAAACTCCTTCTCACCACGGTGGGGTATTTTTATTCAACAGGTGACAAAGCCCCATCTAGTTTAAGCTAAAGTGATAATACTTTGTTTATAAGTTTCAAATGTCAGCAACCAGTTTGGAAATCACTCCCATATAAATGATGGCAAATTCCACTTAAAATTGACCATGACCCTGGTCTGGCTGAAGGTCATTGCTGGAAAATCGCCCCACTATTTTTGACATGGATGCACTCGAGTGTGCTTATCACTGTTTGAACTCTCTAGTCCTTGGGAATCCTTGGAACATTTTATTTTTTTAAATACTGACCTTTCGTCTCAAGAATAACAACATTTGGGTACTATTTTTAGTTTGCAAACTATTTACATGTATATTATCTGTCTCACACAACCTGGCAAGGAAGCGAGGCAAACCCTCTTACACGTGAAGACTCGAGACCCAGAAAGGGTGATGCCCATGACCGAGTCTGGAAGCCCATGGCGGGAGGGGCTGAGTCCAGCCCCAGAGCTCTCTCCACCCATGTCCTTGTCAGCTGACATGGAACCAGAGGCCATTGTTTCTCCCGGCAGCAAAGGATTCACTGGCTGGATATTGACGATGACTTTTAGATAAAATATTGCTGATTGATCATCATGTTTTATTTTCCCCATTCCATTATAACTCCTTAAGGATAGGGAACTTATTCTTTTCATATTTACATATTTTCATATCCCTGCCAAAGTTTCACATGCTGCTAGAATTTAAGTTCAGAGGAGGCAAGGACTTGCCTCTTGTTCACAGTCGCATTCTCTGCACACGGTAAGTGCATGATAAATATTTATTGAAGGGAATTATTTTTATGTTGCAGGAGAGAGGCCTACTACAGAGCTTTGAGCATAGCGGATGCTCAGTAAATGCTTAAGACTCATACAAAGGTAAACACTGGCTCCTTCTCCAGGAGGGTGATTCTGCGAGGTAGGTGTTCTGGGAAGAAGGCTGGCTACTGAGACCGATTAAAGAGCCTAGATATTTAGGAGACAGCTGTGCCCTCATCTGTACATTCCACCTATTGAGAAAAAAAGTATTAATGACAGCAAATGGTAGGAACAGACAGGAGGCAAAGCCCAGGGCTCAGGCTTTGGAGCACTTGAAGTGCCCTTTTGCAGAACAGAACAATTGGTTCCTTACCAAGAGCCCAGCTCAAAATCCTCCTCTGTATGAAAGTGTGCAGAGGATAGGTCTTTTTGTATCTGGACTACGAGAGCTGGGCATGAGAGCGCAAATGAACACTGTGAATCAGAGAGAGGAGCTTTCGTGCTGACTTGAGAGTCTAAAGACGGGAGTGTCTGATTTGGGTCAGGCTCGTTGTTGGCCAAATTACCCGGGATGGCACTTCCCCTCTGTAAGTCTTAGTACCCTCTGGGATGTCATCTTCGCTCCGGCAGGGGAAGGCGCTGAGCTGGTGGTATTAGCGTGGACACTCGTTTCCTACCCATGGCTGATTTGGAGAAGGAGGGGAAAATACGAAATAAGACCGAGCCACACACACTCACACTTGCAATGTTTTTCTATGGACAGAGTCCACAGTGTTCATTCCTGGGGTGCGACTCTTAAAATAGTAAGCTCTGGGCCTAGGACAAAGGGCGTGCAAGTGTCTGGTGGCAGCCAGCAAGCCCTCCTGTGGCCTGTGATCATCTGTGGGCAAGGAAGGAAGTCTTGGCCCTCATGCCAGGGAAGCAGCCAGCTCATTCAAGTGGATCTGAGCCTGGGCCAGGCGCTAGGAATCCTCAAGTTTCTTTACTTCCACAGGTGACTCATGGCTTGAGCTGTCATTTGGACTCCAGATGTGGGTAAAATAGACCTTGAAACCATTCAGGGTCAGCAGTTGGTGGACTGGGACCCAGGATGGAACCGGGAGCCTGAGCAGGGGTGTCCCTGGTAGAAAGGAGTGTGATGGTAGAGGAGTAAGACAGGCCTCCCAGGAGGCCTTGGATGAAGGAGGAAAGAGAAGGTGGGCTTACTGGAAAGTTCAGGGCAATGACTCCACTCACTGCTTCCTCTCTACCTGACACCACGTTGGAAAGTCCAGCTCAGTTCAAAACATACCTAAAGTTAAAAGGACTTCAAAGAGCCTCTGGTCCAATTCTTTCTTCTGCACAATGTGGTAATGAAACTCCATAACATTGACTTGTCTAAGGACTTGCTGCAGTGAGGGGCAGAGCTGTGGGGAGAACCAGCGCCCAGACCGGTCTCAGGGCCCCTTCTTTACCACATTCTGACCTGACAGGATGTTGTGCAGCCAGAGCTGAATGGAGCTGGAGGGCAGCCAAGTCTAGAAGGACAAGAAAAAACATGTCAGAGGGTATCAGGTGAAGACAAAAACATAAGCGCCAGCATCTTGGAGGATGCTGTGGGAAGAGACTGGGATTAGACAAGGAAGGGCAAATGCTAATGCATCAAGGGCAACATGAATGACTTGTCCAGGACCTACTGTAGTACATCATTGGTTAATATGAATATTTGTTCATGCAGGTGTTTCTCTCCCTAGCCTTTGAGTCCCTTGGGGGGCAGGATCTATGTATTTTTTTCTTTTAATTCATCCTACAATCCATGACTCAGTTAATGTCTGGTGGAGGAATGAATTAAGGCATAAATGAATGAATGAATGTCAGTAGGGCTTATAGGACAGGATTTTCAGAGTCCCATCCTCAACTCTGCCACTTAGCAACTATAAACCTAGGGCAAGGGACCGAAAAATAGGAGTGATGACTGTACTCACTATATAGGACTGTGTGAGGATGAAATGAGATCAGGGACATGAAGTGCTCAATAAATAGTAGCGGTTTTTATGATGACTCTTTTCAGGAAGCAGAACCAAGGGGAAGCTGAGTTAGAGAGCCTGGAGAAAGGCATACAGCTCAGGAGAAGTTTAGGCTTGGGTGCGTGTGTGTCTTATTTCCCTCATCACCCCACGCTTTTTCTCCCCCCACAACCATAATTTTGGAAACCACCTCATATTTATTTGAATCTCCCTGATCTTTATTTAAGATGATCTTTATTTGAGGATCAGGGCAACCTTGCCTGTGTCCAGCCTACGCCGTCATATAAACCCTTGCTTAGAAGACAAACATAAACAATAAGCACCCTGCTTTTATGATTCTGCAAATGATATTTCAGACTCCATGGCGCCTAGGAGCAGCAGGTCCCTTGGGGCCTCGGCCTTCTTGAATCAGATCATGAAGCGGTGATGGGTGGCCACACGGTGTACCTGCTTCTAAGGCTGTTTGGAACAGGGTAACAAGATCGGCCAATGAAGGTCAGTCTCCTGTTTCTGACCTCCTCTCCCAAGCGCTGGAGAACCCTAACTAACATACAGGGAGAGCGGATATTCCCTTTTGGCCAGGCATAGGCATATGAAAGTTAATAACCCTGCAGAAAGTAAGAAAGATCCATCAGAACGAGCACCAAGCGTTGGCGAGGAGGTTTGGAAACTGGAACTCTCACGTTGTAAAGGTGAAGTGTGAAATGGTACCTCCACTTTAGGGAAGTTTGGCAGTTTTCTGTTGTTTTGGGTTTTCTGTGTAAAGTTAAACATACTCTTGGCATGTGACTCAAGAATTCTACTCCCAAGAGAAATTAAAACACATGCTCACACAAAGACATATACACATATATTCATCACAGCTGTATCCGTAATAGCCCCAAAGTAGGAAAAAACCAAATGTCCATCAACTGGTGAGCAGATAAAAATCCGTGGCAAACAGTGAGGTCCTACTCAGCAGCAGAAAGGAACAAGCTACTGACGCATGCAACACCGAGGCTAGATCTCAAAAACATACCGAGCGAAAGATCCTGATACTAAAGAGAACGTACTGTATGACTCCTCTTAGATGAACTTCTGAAACCAGCCAAACCAATGTCTAACGAGAGAAAGCACACCAGTGGCTTCCCGGGGTGATAGAAATGCTCTATGTCTTGATGGGATGGTATTTGCATGGGTGTATTTACATATGTCAAAACTCGTTGACCTGAACATGCAAAATGGGTGCATTTTGTGTGTGTCACTCCATCACAATGCAATTGGTTGGAGGAGAGAAAGGAATGTAACTTGCTTGCAGTCACCCAACTAGTGAGTGCAAGCGTTAGGACTACAGGCCCTCCGGGGCTGCTCTGGGCTTTAAAGAGGAGTCTGTGCGTCAGCTTAGGTGAGCTGGCTGGGGTGAGTAAGGGACAAGATGGGTGGGCCCTACACAAAGACGTCAGAGGCCAAATCAGCCACCGGAGAGCAGAAACATGAACCAGCCAGAGAGTGATGGCTTCCAGCAGCAAGTGCCTGTGGAAGGGATCAGGGGTGAGACAGGAAGGTGGGAGGTTGCAGGGCAGTGGGTGGTGAGTGGAGGCCTCTGCCAAAGAGCTCCACGCAGGCAGTAGCTTCTCTTTCTGGAGGCTGGATTCAAAATCTGCCCGGTTTCCTGTAAGAGGAAAGAAGGTCCCTGTAAACTGGATTTTTATAGCAAGCTCAAGGGGCCGAGGGAAAAGCGTGATTTTCCCCTGGGGACCTGAGGTGCGGCCTCTCTGGCCCCACCCCTGCAGGCTTACTTGGTTTCCCTGGGTTCCTGGAGGGCAGCCGTATTGTGTTGTCTTCATTTTCTTGCCGTAAAAGGGACCTACATTGGAGGATGTCAATCTAAAAGCTGAGCTAGTTAGTGCAATTTTGTAAAAAAGGAAAACTGTGCGAGCTTTGCATGCCTTTGTGTTCCTAAGTGTCGTGCTTGTTACAGAGGCATCGACGTGGCCCTCTTTAGTTCATGTCCGGACGGGTCTTCTTTCCACTGAAATGGACCCTAATCACCCAGCTTTCCTACCTTGGCTGCCAGGGCTCTGCCCCTCCAGGGGAATATGGAGCAGGGTGGCAGCCGTCTGGTGGCATGTTTATTTGGATTGTTCCTTTTTCACATATATTGACTAGCAGCTTGCTCGACCTCTGCAGGTCTCTGTTTCTGTAAACCGAGGGCATTGGGCTAGATGGAATCCCAGACGCTCTGAAGGTCCTCTGACTCTGACTATAATCCCAACCTGTCACTGGATTTGCAGGACTGTGATACAACAGCAAAGTGCCAAAGATCTAGCGACTTCGTTGCTGGCTACCATGCACTTATTAGGCCCCAGTGGTGTGCAATTCAATATATTAGGAATGTCCTGGGGAGAAACATCAATAGCACGGTTCCTTCCCTGAGGGCCTGTGATCTACTTAAGACACAACTATCTTGGGCAAATATTTGAGAATAATTACAAGGGAGAAAAATATGGATTAATGACTATATAGCTAAGACCTTTGACAATAAAGGCTTTTGCCACCTCACACGGATATGAGAAATGCTGTTATTATTAAGGGGAGGAGGACTCTGACATTAGGTCACCTCATGTTTGGGATTTCAGCGCATAAGTGGTTGGGCTACTTCACATATAGTATAGGAACACCGGCCCCAGATAGGGCCTCGATACAGTATTATTTTTATACGTTATTATCTTTAAAAGAAACGTGAGGTAGATTTGTTATTAGTACAGCTGACCATGATAACAGCGGAAGGCAAGGTTTAGAGGCATGAACGCCTGGTTATGACTATCACCTTAATCACCGGCGCAAAGCCGCCATCAATCTCGCCAAGTTTGACCTCTCCCCTGTAAATCAGCCCCCCACTGCCCCAGGAGGCACAGGCGCAGCTCCAGGCTCAGGGCCTGCCAACTCTGCCAGGGGTCGGAGCCTCGCGTCCAGGGACTGCAAGCCCATAACCCAGAAGGACATGCATGTCTGCTGTTCGCGGGGAAAGCCCTGGGTCAACGTCTCCCAGATACATGGAGCGTGATGCCATGGAGACGTGTATCAGCCCCTTTCTGTACCCTCTACCCTTGTATTTCCCTCTTTGAATGACCTCAGTCCAAGCAACCACTACTGTTGCAGCCTCATCTGGTATAAAACATGCAGTTGCAAAAATCTCAGCTTCCGCCAGAAACAGCCAACACAGAGTCAGTACAGAAATAAAAAATCCATTTACAGACCAGCACATGGCAAGGATATATGTTGGCCTCTATCAAAAACTGTGTGTCCAGTGGATTTGTTACTCATTTTGATTTTTTCCATATATTGCTCCTTACAAAAATGCCATAAAACATAGTTACCTCACTTAAAGAAATGAAATATACTGATATTTATTTAAAATTATTTCACCAACTTGATTTTAATTTCTTATTTGATTTGTCCTTACCTTGTGTTGTGCTGGGATGCATTATTTACATTGCTGTCATTGAACTGTTCACCCGTTTATAGCCTGTTTTCCCAACTAAACTGCAAGCTTCTCAGAATCTGGGATCGAGATGCCCCGCCTTGGGATCCCCATGGTACACGGAGCGACACCGTGCACACTGGACGCCTAGTACTCGGTCTGCTCGATACCCGAGCAGCTGACGTAGTGAAGCAACCGGAAGTGATGTCATGGGCTGGTTAGATGTTTGGGGAACTTTTGAACCTTGCTCTGTGTTTGTTTATGTGATGGTCAGTCAGGTGGGGCTGCAGGGGGAGCACAGGTTACTATGCTCACAGGTGCTGGAGACAGGGGCACAGCCCTCCATGCAGGGTCACAGGGAAAGACACTGGGGGGTCAGGAAGCAGAAGACAGGAGTGAGGTGAAGGTTTCGGCCATGGCCTTTATGGGTGGTTCTGTAGGACAGGAAAGGCAGGGCAGGGTCAATGGCGTAGGACAACTCGCTGGAATAATTTCAGGGGGCTTTGGGCTGTAGGGGTGGCCTCTGGTTGCCTGGAACCTGGTCCTGGTGATTAAGGCAGAGGAATATTGCCTTCTGGAGTGCTTGGGCCAGATAAAGGGGAAGGGCTCTCTGGACTGGTTAATTTGCATATCAAAGGCATGTGTCTGGCTGAGTGTTTGGCCACCCCAGCCAGAGGATTTTTAAGATGTCAAAATATAGTAATATAGAGAAATATATATATATATATATATATATATATATATATATATATATATATATATTTATAAATAAACACACATATATAACAATAAATAAATACATATATGTTTATTTGTACACACACAGAGTACACATCTCCTCTGGAAGGACTACTCCTCAATCACCCAGATCAATAAATGGGAATGTCCACAATTCCCCCAGGGTCTCCTTACCTTTTATCCCCTGGTTGGAAATGATGCTGTGCATTTCTATAAATAAGTATCAGAATCATATGACTCTAGGGTTAGAAAAGGATCTATATACTCTGACTCACATTCAGATCTCCTCTTGTAAATACTACCTCTGAAACTCTCTCCCTTTAGCCAAAGGAGTAGCCGAGGATGAGGGAGGGTCCAAGATGTGGCCTTGAATCTGAGCCCAGTGCCACTGCTCTGGGAGTGCCCTCTTTCTAAGCAGCTCTCCTTCACGCTCTGTCCAGGTGGCTGCTGCGATGGGCACTGAGCAACCCCAGCTGTTCAGACGGTTTCTGATCTTGGTCTATAGCCATGCAACACCATGATGGTGAGAAGAGTTAAGGGGCACATTCATCAACAATGAAAATATTAAATAACTTTGTGCAAGCGTTTGATGGGCTGAGAGGAGAGGAGGCAGCGTGGTCCAAGCAAGGGTGGTGTTCTGGCTCTGCCACTCACTGGGAGGCTTCAGGAAAGTCTCTTCCCTCTCATTTCCTCATCTTCAAATGATGCAATTGAGGTTGGTTTTCTGTTCTATTTTAGGACTGTAAATTTGGGGGAAAGAATGAAGAACAATGATGCAATAGCAATACTCACAGTGGTGACAATAATAACGAACAACATGTATTGGGTGTCTCATATGAACTCGGGCATATTTCTATGTGCTTTACATGTTCAGTTCATTTAATCTCACATTGACACTGAGATGTAGGTGATGATATCAATTCCCATTTCCCAGATGAGAAAGCTGAGATCCAGAAAAAGAAAGCATTCCAAGTTATATATTATCCAGTAAGTGATGGAGCTAGGATTTGAGCCCAGATGGTCTGACTGTGCCATTGGGAAGGTGTGTCTCAGCCTCTATGAAGAAGCTGGGGTGCTGTTCCATCTAGCAGTCTCCCTGGAGAGTGGAGGCCTGGCTCCTGGGTTCCCAAGGCTGGGGAACAGCTCGAGACCCAGCAACAAGCAGAAAGAGGTGGAGAGAAGGAGGAGGAGGCTGGCTGGCTACTCTTCTGTTTAGGGCACACACATACCTTGCTGATTAGCAACGATGGGAAAGGAAACACACACTGAGGGCCTTTGACAGTTTAATGGGGTTTTAGAAAAATACACATCTATATTTTTAAACTTTTTTTTCCATTCAAACATTTTTAGCTTCAAGTTCTGGACTGAAATAGCAACTATCTTAGATAACTCTTCATCCTTAGGCTCCCACGTTTGGAAAAGGTCTTGGCTCAGCCTGGGTAAGAATGAGAGAGAGAACACAAGCTTAGCACAGCATCTGGCACATAGGCAGTAGACGTTTAATTGATACTACATAGATGTATGTATGGATGGATGCATGGATGCATGGATGGATGGGAAAAAACAAACAAACATGGTTATCCATGAGATTCTCTGAGAAATCAGAGTAGACCTTTCTGGGGAGATATACTTACCCTGCTTGCCAATGACCAAACCCAGGGTCACGACTAAAAAACTGACAGTTCACCAGGGCCTGACCTCTTAGAAACAGTTTAAGCTGAGCCTGGAGAAAGAAGGACGCTTACAATTCATTTCCCATCTGCTGTCACTCCTCATATCTTCTGACTACTCTGGACCTCTCAGATCTTTCCTAAACACTCGGTGGCAGATTCCATAGTTTGGTTTGATCAACATCCATTTCAATACCCTTCTGCCTTGCCTTCCTGTACTATAGAAGGTAGAAAGAGAAATACTCAAGTGCCTGTCTTGCAAATTAGGTACCAGGTTGGTTATCCTGTTCTGGCTCGTTCAAGGTAGGCATAAGTCTTGGAGGAAGGCTTCCCACCAATATAAATGGGCTAAGCTTTGTCTATCATTTATCCCTTTTTCCTGATTGGAACTGTGATGCAATGTTTGGAGGGGCAGCAACCATTTTGTGATAAACAGGGCAAAAGCCTTGAGCTAAGGATGTCAGAGCAGGAGGACAGAATGAATTGGGTCCCCAAGAGCTTCATTAAACTGCCACACCAACCCTGTGCACTCTACCTCTGGTCTTCCAGTTATGTGAGAAAAGTGAACCCCTCACTTGTTTAAGTCACTGGGTTAGGGTTTTCTGCGACTCCCTGCCAAACACAATCTTAACTGACACACAGCTCGTGCATTTTAGGCCTGCAAACCTTTGTGCATGGGACTCTCCCTTCCTGAAATGCCATTCCCTGTCTTTTCCAGGGAGCACTTTTTTTCCATTCATCTTAAATCTCTGCAGACTTCTCTGAGCCCTCCAGGCTGCTCTCCCTTTTGTATTCCCATATTACCTGTGGACACCACTTCTCTTAAATGTCACTCCTCACCCATCCCATCCCACCCAGAATCTTTCATTTCCTCCTATCTTGGGTTTCACCCACATTGTCTAAAGAAATGCTCATGTCTGCCCGATCTTGAACAAACTTTGGTATGCTCTTCCTGCCCCTGTGAGCTAGTTCTCGCTGCCCTTGCACCCTGACCCACTGTCCTTGGTTTTCCTCCCGTGAGGAGAAGGAAGGGGTTTGAACAGGCTGAGATCACACCTGACCTCCACCACTTACTGCTCATGTGCCTTTGGGCACCTGACTCTGAACTGCTGGACCTTCGTCAGTGGCACGAGAATGATCATCTCCATTTTGTAGGGTTGTGGGGAGAATTCAGTGTGGCCATGTACTCAAAGTATGTGGCACAGAGTAGGTGCCGGATGAATATTAGTTTCCTCACCATTTCTATGGCCCGCCTTCCTCCCTCCCTCCCTCCCTCCCTCCCTCCCTTCCTCCCTTCCTCCCTCCCTCCGTCCCTCTTTCCCTCCCTCCCTCCCTCCCTTCCTTCCTCCCTTCCTTCCTTCCTTGGCACCTGACTAGTTTAAGCGACAGCAAGTTGACTTAAGCATAGTTTTCCTCCTTCCGCCACTCCTCAGCATCATCTGCATCAAGCTTTAATCCTTAGCGTGTTTTCAATTCCAATAATTTGTTCCTCAAGGATCTCATCCACTTTCACAGCTTCACGCTTCAGCTCACAGTGAATCAATCACTCCCAAATTTGCAAATCTAGGGCTGATTCTTCTAACTCTTCTCGTGCCCCATTCCCAACTCCCTGGAGAAGTCTCCCCTTGGAGGTCCTACAGTCAGCTGCATTCCTCTTTCTTCCAAAACAGGAAACACTTGATAAACATTTAGCTGTCCAATGTCCCCGAGGTAGTAAGGAATAGGCATGATGAATGGCACCACCCTCATCAAATCATGACAGCTATCAGACACAAGACGCTTTCTCTTTCTTAACAAAAATGATGTAAATTGGTAAGGTGTTCGATTGTGATGCTGGGTATGAACCAGTGTAATGGAGTTGGAGTCTCTTGTTAATATTGCAAACCTTGGCTCCCAGCAAGAAGAAAGACGGAAACAAGGTAGAGCTGAGCCTGTATTTGCAGCCTTGTGCCTATTTGGGGACTTCTGGACTGCCATCCTGGGAGAGCTCCATCCTTACGCCCAGAGGGAACACATCTATCCCTTCCCTTAGGGGTGAGCCTTAGGCCTTGGCAGTCCTCAGAAGCACCTCCCCCACATCTCTGCTTAGATTTTTTTTTTTTTAATGCCTAGTTTGCTCCAAATAGTCCCAGTTCTCTGCAGCAATAACCCTGGAGCCCCCACAAAACACTTGGTGGAGGCTTTCTATGGAGGGCCCCACCCCCACCCCAGGGCCTTTCTCTCTTCTTGGAGGACAGGACCTCTTGCCACTGGCCAGGCCCCTTGCTCGGCTCCCCCAGCTGACCCACTAAAGAAGGGCAGAGGGCAGAAAATAACTCATGAGAACCAAAAACAAAACCCCATTGGAACCACAAATGGAAATGGCTTGGGGAAAAGGGTCCTGGGATGCTTGGGCTATTAATAAAGCTGTGTGCGCCTCCACCCTCTTCTCCCAGGGAGCAGGCCGGGCCAGCGCAGGGACAGGCGTGTTGTTCATTCTGGGAAAGACCCCCACTCACCAGATTAAATGTGCCCCAGACCCTGTTCGCTCTGCAAGCCCCTTCCAACACACACGCAACTTTCTACCGTCTTCTAGACAGTGTTGGTCCCAGTAAGGGAAGAAGGCCTGAGAACAAAGGGTAGCGTACGAGGGCTCGGAGACTTCTGAGGGCTTGGCAGGAGGTGACTGTCTTTGTGTTTACCCTCTATGACCCTGGAAAGACTCGGCCACCAGGACTAGTACTACATTCCCATCGAGGACAGACACACACTTGCTCACAGATTAGTAGGAAAAAAAAATCCCTACAGCTCTCTTTCCCCACATTTGTCTGCTGTGTTTCGCTTGAGTAGCCAATAGGTTTATAATTTCCACTCCTTGCTCGAATTTTCCACCACTTCCCTCTTCCTCACTCCCCTCCCCCATGTCCTGCCCCAAGATCGCGGAGAACCCGAGGGAATGCTCTGGAATGGACAGCTGCCAGAGGAGCGAGCCCTTCCCAGCTCACGTCTTGGAAAACAGCATGTGAACGAACTAATTAGCACCTCGCAGCCATGGAGAAGCTCTGAGTCACAGACTCATAACTGTGGTTCTGAGAGGGAGATGGGACCACTTCAGGCCGAGAAGGGTCAAGCCTGTGTACAGACGAGGCTACTGATACAGCAAAGGTTGGTCTACATGTCTGCTGGACCCACTTGCTTCCTGAAAGTGCCACAGCCTTGGTCCTGGCTCCTCGCCTCCTTATAGCCACCAAACCAACCTGGGTGGGGTTGGGGTGGGGGGCAAGTAGAGGCATGACATCTCAACCATCCCACCATCCCAACAACATTTAACTTGGTCAGGAACCCAGAGTTAGCCAGTCTTAATCTTATTCAGGAATAACATGTGTTTTTATGAACACTTTAGGAGATCCATTTCCATTCCAACCACCCCACGCGGTGTGGAAGACGGGTGGCATAGTAGAACAGCGCTGGACTGACCTGGGTATAAGTTTCTGTTCCTTCCTTTGCAAGTGGGATGGTTGACCTTGGGCCATACATATAACTTCTTGGAGCCTCAGTTTCCTGATCTATAGAATGTAGATACTGTCATTAAGCTCTATATGCCCCGAGCAGCCGAATAGATGGTAGCAACCGCTCTGCTTTGCACGTGGTAGATGTCTGTTTTTCTCACACTGGATACCTGAGCAGAGCGCTTAGCTCACAGTAGGCATGGAAAAGGATTTGTCAAAGAAATGAACAATGAACTCGCATCAACCTATTATTGCAACAGCAAATGCCTTCAACATAGCCCCCTTTCCTTTTTTAAAAAACAATTTTCACCAGAGGATATTTTTTTATTTATCATCAGACAGAGTGGGAGGGAAGGAAAGAGAGGGAGAGAGAGAGAAACATCGATGTGAGAGAGACACATCAACTGGTTGCCTCCCACATGACCCGACCAGGGCCAGGACGAACCGCAACCGAGGTACGTGCCCTTGACTGAATCGAACCCACGACTCACTGGTCTGCAGGCTGACGCTCTAACCGCTGAGCCAAACTAGCCAGTAGCCCCCTTTCATTTTAAAGCTGGTGACTTCCCTCAGCGTTGGATGGGCTTTGGTGGCCTGGAGGTGAGAAGGTTTAGCTTTGGTTCAGGGCTGGCTGTTTAGATCAGAAATAGCAGACGAGGCTGCCTGGTGCAGGGTGAGTGCAGGCTAGCTGTGTCGTGAGTGTTGCTGTGGGTTGTGTGGGCACCTCAGGCTTCGTCACGGCACACATCGGGACAGAAGCACCTTGGCCAGGGAGGCCGCATGTCACTGGCAGTGGGCAGGGCCACAGTAACAGTGCATGTTCAGTAGGTGCTGGGGCCACTGCATCCCCTGTCTTACTCAATTCGCACAGGTACCCTGTGGGTGGGTGCTTTTTGGATCCTCATATTACAGATGAGGACCTGAGCCTCAGAGAGGTTAAGTCACTTGCTAAGGTCACCCAGCTATTACGTGGAGGAGCCAGGATTTGGAGTGCAGACTCCCACTTTAAAGCGCTTGCCCTTTAACTGCTGTGCCTACTCTGAACCACACTGCAGAACCACAGAACCAGCCACAGGGCCACAGATGGCCGGCACTGGACGGAGCCCGCCCAGACCCGTACTCTGTGCGTGAGGCCCAGAGCCATCCCCAGATTAGTGGCCACACAGCCTGCAACCCATCTTCAAAGTCAGCCTGCCCGTGCCTTCTCCATCCCTCTGCCTGTAGCTAGAGTCCCTTCCCCCGCCCTTCCCACTGCCCCAAAGTCCTTCCCAAGGCAAGAAAAATAATTTAGAAGGGACTGAGATTGAACATGGTCCTGAGCACACCATCCCTTCTGCTGGAGGCTGAGCGATGATTCACTCACAGCACAGGGACTCGCAACAGTAATAATTTAATACACGGCTTGCCATGGGGGATAGTAAAAGCTCTTGTCTGGAAAGCTTTAAAATGTCCATAGGTTGCATCCGTCAGGGACAGCTGAGACAAAGCTGAAGGGACAAAGCAGCTCCAAGATTCTTAACCTCATCGGGCCTCATGCCCTCCTTTCGTTACAAATACTTTATAATACCCCCTACAGTATCCTGAAATAAAATTCATGAAAATATAAACTACCTACATACATAATTTCAAAAATTCAATTTAGTGCCCTAATTATTAACACAAAGGAGAAATTAAAACACACACACACAATTCCGTAAGTGATTGCCCAACCACCATTACATTAAAAGACATAATGAGCGATGTCTGGATCTCTGTGCAGAAGCACCGTGAGACAACAGTCACACGTGTGGACTGGCAGCTGTGTGTGGTCTTCTTGGTGACTCTAACACCAGGAGCAGAGTTGCCACCGGTGATGTGACTTTCCACAGCAACGAACAACTTGTAGGATACTGACCGGAATCAGTGCAATTTTCCTTCCATGTTCACACTTGTATTTCTGGAATACTCAACATAGAGTAAAACCACGCAAAAATCCTCTGTTTTTACATAGAATATGGAGTTAGAGGTTCCAAGCTCAGACACCCAGAGTTTTCAGTACACGAATGTTTGGAGAGACATTGGAAAGACAGGTGGGTCAGAGAACAGTTCTTTGTACAGGACTGTGCCATGCCTGGCAGGACACCTGGCATCTGTGGCCCGAGCAGCAAACAAAAGCAGCCCACAATTTTCCAGAAGATTCCTGGAATCTTTCAGAAGCACTGGACTGGATAAGCTTTCAAGTTCCCCACTTACAGCAAACACCCAAGGGAGTCCCTGAAGGCCTTGGGCTGAACAATGAGGCCATTGTGAGCTTGAATGAGGGGAGATTCAGAGACAAAACAATGTCTCTGCCCTACAGTGTGGTGGGCTACAGGGGTGAAGGGGAAACAGTAAGAAAATGAAGCACGTAGGTCCCACCTGTCTCTGAGCCTCTGGGGACGGGAGCTGTGAGTTTGACTCCCCCTTTAACCTAGCATAGGCCCTGGAATGGGGGGCTGGCTCAGTCCATGTTGCCTGCTGGATGAAGGAAAGGCAGTAGATTGGAGGCTGAAGAGGCTGCACCTCTGTTTGTATTATGTTGCAGAGATGACAGAAGTGAAAAGTGGGTTTGGGGGACACATTCTCTTGGTAATAACTATTGACCAAGAACTCGCTACAGCTGGGTCCCAAGACTGAAAGGGAAGCCAGGAATCACCTCACTGACTGAAGAGTCAGTGGGCCAAGGAAACCAGGGAGGGGCTTGAAGGCAACCTCCTCCCCCAACACGCATACACGCACCATGCACACACACACACACACACACACACACACACACGCACGTGCACACAGGTTTGCCCCTTCACCTCCCAATGGGTATGCTGTTCAGTTTACACCAATTTGTCTTCTGGGGCAGCTGTTCTGCCCACAGACTGGGGCCAAAGCCACTTTCATTCCATCCAAGAAGCACCTTACAAGCCTCCCAAGGGGCAGCAATCTATCCTAGGCCTGACCAACCTTGAATTTTTCAGGTGGAGGCTATTCTAGCCAGAGGGAGGAGAGAGCAATGCTTGGATTATCTGCTGGGCTGAGCGACACATGCTTAGGGCACCAGCCAAGCAGGGGAGAAAATGTATTTTGAGAAGCAGTTTTTTTTAAGCATTAAAGTATTCATCAGGGGAAACAATCAGAACTTTGCTGCACCTTTCACATTCCTTTATGATTTAGTCCTAGTTTTATTTTTGAACTACATGTGTGTGTGTGTGTGTGTGTGTGTGTGTGTTGAGGGGGTGCTATAAACTTTTCTGTGCTTAGAGTGAAGCACCCTGCAGTGGTTAATGGTTCAGTCTTTGGAGTCAGACTGACCGCCTCTTATTAACCACATGACCTTGGGCAAGTTATCACTTCTCTGTGAGTCAGTTTCTTTCTCTGTGAAATGGGATGATTATAGTAGTACTTACTTTCTAAGACTGTGGAAAAGAGTTAATGTACAGCCCGGCCAGTGTGGCTCAGTTGGTTGAGCATCCTCCCATGCACCAACAGGACACTGCTTCGATTCCTGGTCAGGGCACATGGCTGGGTTGCGGTCTCGATCTCCAGTAGGGGGTGTGCAGGAAGCAGCCAGTCGATGTTATGCTCTCACATCGATGTTTCTCACTCTCTTCCTCTCCCTTTCTCTCTCTTTAAAATCAATAAAGACATATTTTTAAAAAGAGTTAATATGCAAAAGCATAGAGAACAGTACTAAGCATGTTGTAAGTACTATAGAAATGTTTGCTATTAGTAGTAGCATTACAATGATTGCCACTGAAGGTCTTATTCTGGCCCTCAGAGAGAAGGTGGGAGCAAGGCCATGCTGTATGCTCCCCAACCTGCCAACCTGCTCTTGAGTTTCTGAATACAAGGGATGAGAAGAAAAAAACAGAGGGTTTATCAGTGGGAGGAGCTTAAGGACATTGGTTTATACCAAGAGCCTGCTCTCCATCTTCTAGGGAGGACCTTGACCTTGGACACTGGGGGTATAGAAATGGTTTGTAGGCAAAGAAAAATCACTGAAAGAATCCCATTTCCAGAAAGGTAGGTCAAAGGTGGCTAGGAGTCACTGGAGAGGTAAGGAAGGCGCTTAATGACTGTGGCTGGGCTGCCTGAGGTTGGCCCCCTGTGTGTGTGCATGTGTGTGCATGCGTGTGCATGTGTGTGCATGTGCACCCATGGGCCTGTCAAAGTGCTTCTGATGTAATGGGCTTCAGCAACAGAGGTCATTGAGCTGTCTATTCCTTTGGTTTTAAGGAGCAAATATTAACCGTGGGCATACCCAGACTGTGATGACTTTGCTGTTCCTAACTTCCTGGTCCCATACGGAAAGTCCCTGGAAAACTGGATCATTTATTCAATAGGTCAGGAGACCCAACCTTGTGCCAGGTGCCACACAGAATAACTAAGATGTGGACATGTACTGATGCCAGGCCCCAAACTGAGCACATTATATTTACTCATTTTATCACCATAGTAGTCTTATGAGGTAGCTATCACTATTTTCATCATTCTAAGGGAAGAAATAGAGGCACGGTTCTTTAATAACTTGCCAAAATATACGCAGTTTATGACCAGAACTGGAATTTGGACACAAGGAAACTGGTTCCAGAGTCCAGAGTTTATGGTCTTAACCCCCAATCTCTGCCACATGGCTTTGACCCTCCAGGCACGTGTGAGGTGTGTGTGTCGGGGGAGGGGTGAACAATTAACAGGTAACTCAAAGAAGAGCTGCAACCGATGTCCAACAATGAAGCAGAGGACCTCACAGGAGAACAGCCAGTTTTAACATCCAGGGCTCTCCTCTTTGCAGAATATGCTCTGATTGTTTCTACTACAGCTTCTTCTGGATGCCTAACCCTCGAGAGTTTTACCTTTTACCATCTCCTGCTGGAGGAAAAGTGCGAGATTAATAATCTCCTCCACTGCAAAGAGAACTCTCCCCACCCACAGATCCCATGGCAGCAACCCTAGCCCTTCTTTTGCTGTGTCTGAGTTGACTGGGAAGGAGGGAAAGACCGGACAGTGACATGGTTGCTTCTTTAAGTTCAGTCACTTGTTGTTTTCTAGAACTGGCAGGGACAAGTGTGGAGTCACCTGTCCATCTAGCCCTGTGTGGCCAAGAAAAAGGCATCATGGGTGGTGCGTACAGTATAGACTGGTCCTACCTGCCACTGTATCTGCTTTTGGGACTTGAACTTAGTAAAGAGTTAGACTATGAGATGAGGCGCCAGGAACTAGCTTCAAAAGGCCAAGCCTTAAATATAAGGGAGTCCGTCCCTGTGGGAATGAATTCCCAGTCTTCGACAGATCACTGGCACGGTAACCATCCAAGAAAATTGCCTTGGTGGCCTTTGGGTCCTGTTGGCTTTTGATTCCAATCTGCTTCTCCTAAGCCCCCTGAGAATTTAGAGCATCCCACTTGCTCTCGGGTTTTCTATCCTGCCTAGACACCCACTCCAACTGCATCAGTGAGAGTTTTGGTTGCAAGCAATGAAACCAACTCTGGTTAACTTAGGGAATATCATTCATTGGAAGGGAACGGGATCACTCCAGAATCAACAGGAAGGTCAAAGCACAGGGCAGAGGCAGGAACCAAGAGTGGCAAAGACTCAGCTAAGTCCATTGCAGGAATAGTCAGCCTGGCTGCGGCAGCCACACCCCATCTGCCACTGCACCCCCTCTGCCCTGCTGGAGCCCATCAGCCCCGAACACTTAGCAATCCCCCAACCCTCAATGACAACACCACTGCCGAGAATAATCCCTGGTGGACCCTTGAGACTTTGCGTGGCCTCTTTAGATTTCAAGTCCCAGGCAGGCGCCTGCGATTAGCTGCACTTAAATCCCTGCCAGTATTCCAGATATCAGGGCTGAGGAAAGGGCTCTCTTTCCCCCACTCATTTTCCATAGTTGGAAGGGCCTTGCTGTCCATCTGTTTGGTTAGTTCCCCGAAATAGAAAGGGTTCGGCAGAAGCAAACATATAGAAAAACCTGCACTACTGCAGATTCCCCTGAAGGGGTGACATTATCTTTGTTGGATAGAGAAGGGTAGCCAAGCCTCTCCTGTGGTTTCTCTAGCACATAAAGAAATGGATTTCCATTTTAGTGAAGCTAATTTAAATATAATCTTTGTCATTTTCAGCCAAAAGAATTCCAACATACTATCATCTCCCTAGCTGTGGGTCTCAGCCAGGGATGGCATACCCTCACCCCCACCCCCACCCCCACCCGGCAGGGGATGCTTGGAAATGTGTGGAGTGTTTGTTTGCCATTTAGTGAATGTTGACTAAGGATGCTGAGCATCCTGAAAGCCAAGGCACGGTTAAACACAGTAAGAATTGCTCTCACCCAGATGCCAACGGTGCCGCTGTTAGGAAACACGGCACCTGTATGGAACATGACAGATGTCACCAATCAACCTCTTCGACTCTGTCTTCCCACTGAGGTTGGCTGTGGCTTCATTATGCCTGACAAGGTGCAGAGCTGTGACTGATTTATCACAGCTGGCAAAACCACACATGTGCCATCCCTGATTGTAGACCAACTTGTTCTCTTACAGCTAAAGAGACCGAGACAAGGAGGGAAAGCCTAATTTACGCAAGGTCACCGGCTCAGTCTAGAATCAGTTCTCGGGCCCCAGCTGGGTGCTCTGCCATCACACTCTGCTGCCCTTGTTCTTTTCATCGAGGCAGACTTGGGAAGTCCAGACTTGCTTCAAAGTGTTTCCAGGAAGCTTTCAGGGAGGTTCACTGGCTTAAGGCAGGGCCCTGGGTGCCAGGGTGCCACCTGCAGATGCAGACAACAAGAGGGAGAGAGGCTGTCTGCAGGAGAGGCTGAACTTTGCGGGCAGAGCTGGCACCCAGCAAAGGAATAGAGAGCCGGCATCTCACCCCGGGGAGAGTTGAGCTGAGGATGATTTGCAGACACAAGGAGCAGTCGCTTCAACCAGATAATCACACAGGAACTAATTAGCACCTTCCTTCCAAGCGCAGCCCTCTCTGGGCAGGAGGATGCTCAGTGGAGAAAAGAAACCCATTAATTACTTTATCAGGAAGCACTGATAAGTACCCGAAAAAGGTATCACTCTGAGGCTCCCAGCTAATTAAAGAGGGCTGCAGGGTGAAGGTCTGTGCGCCTCACCCGGGAGAGCAGAGCGCTCACTTTGATCCTGAGCCTCAGCGGGGCCCAGACTGACAGCAGCTCGGGGCTCGGCCCTACTCCTTCCCCGGAGACTCCGCCCTCACCGTTCAGCAATCCCAAGTCTGGGTCTTTGGGAATCTGGGAGTCTGCTGGCTGCAGCGCCCACCAAACTAAATGGGGGCGAGGGGTCCTCAGCGAGGCGGTCTGGTCTGTTTCCCAAAACTCCACACAGTGGCCCCGCTAGGATTCCATGTGCTCTGTGCAGCTTCTCCCTGGGGTTATTAGCACGCCCATCCTACGGGGGTGGAAAACGAGGCTCCAAACGTAGTGTCTAGTCAGGAATCTCTCAGGTGAGAAGAGGCAGAAGACCGACGTGAACCCAGATCTCCAGCTTGAAAATGTTATTTGCACCAGGCTCTATTATTCTGCAGGGTCTGAGGCACAGTTTCTAGCCAGCAGACCTGGGCTCTAGTCTGGGGCTCCTTCCCTAGCTCTTGGGGCCAATTCCTTCATTTCTCGGAGCCTTGGTTTCCTCGTCAGTGAAATGGGGCTAATAATACCTACTCAGATGGTTATAAGGAAGAGCATTATGTCATAAGACTACACACTTAAGTCACCTAGAACAGAGCCTGTTGTCCATTATTTTAAGTCTTTAATGCACTGGTTTTCACACTAATTTCTAGCTGCAGAAATTTTAGCTCAAATGTCATCTTACAGAGATGCCCAATATACAAATAGCTAGAAGTGGGACTTCTGCGGAGGGAGGATGGTGGGCAGCTTGGCTCCTCTCCCTCTGCAGAGACTCTGCTGAGCACCCAGAATTTTTCAGAGCACAATTAGACAACCCAGATCTAAGGGAAGCAAGATACCTTGAGATCCCAAGGGCCTCTGAATAAATGCCCCACACTGAGACAAGTGGTGTCCTTTGTCTCACAGAGGACATCAATGACCCACCCTCAGTGGCCCGTGCATTGGAGCTTTGCTCCAGGAAGGGCTAATGGGTTTACACAGGTCCTTCTTGCCTGTTCCCAGATGGCCACCTGACTACGGAAGAGGGAGGGGATATAATATGCATAAATGAGACCAAACCCATGACCTTGGCATCCATCTCTATGCTCTAACCCACCCTTTCCACCTCCGGCTACGCAGCCAGTGGTCCATTAAGGCAATAGTAACATTTCGTGTAGACACATTTGTTTTAGGCCTTCCAGGAAAGTGAAAGAAAAAAAAAAAATAACCACATTATTAATAATAGCATTGTTCCACTGGGTAATTATAAAATGGCTTAGAGAGGTTAGAATGTCTTTCCTAAGGACACATCTAAAGATAAGAATAGGGTCCGGAAATATTGAAGCCTGGCTCCCAGGAGGTAAAATGCTATGAACTGTTATGAAAACACACCCTGATTTCTCAGAAGACCCGGGGAGGAGATGCCATCCCCCCCAGCACCTGAACAAGTGCAGCTTTGCCCTCTCAGGAGTTAAATCCTTATTCATTTCTCCTGTTTACTAAAGGTGGCCCGGAATCACTAACTGCATCTGCCTTCTGGGAGGTCAGGGTTGAGGGGATGGGGCAGGAACATTTATTGTGGATTCTTCCTTCTGTGAACGCATCTGTAATTATTATAGAGGACGTTATAACCCACGGATATTCGATCTCCTGCCTCTGCCCTCTCCTCTGCCAAATCGGCTGCTCAAAATTCAACTAATATTGATTGAACGCCTACATGTCTACCAAGGGTGTGGTACGTGCTAGGCACACCTCAGGTGTTACTTCATTTAATCCTCAAAACTGCCCAGCAACTCAGGGACTCTTGTTCTACTTTATGGACATGAAACTGAGGCTCAGAGAGGTGTGGGCCCTTAGCCTCGACCTCACAGCTACTGAGTGGCCAGCACTGGAGCCCAAGTCCATCTGAAGTTCAGCCCAGTGCTCTTTCAAGCCTAATCCTTGACTCCTACCTGGAGAAGTCCTGCCTGTGCTCAGTCATTCTAGATGCTGCCCAGAAAAACAGCCTGGAAGCAGTGACAGCCTAGAAAATTCAGCCTAGAAGGACACGAGAGAATGGGAGACCTGAGTTCTGGTTGGTTCTAGCTGCAACCAGCTAGCTCGCTCCCTTCTCTGGATCTTGGTGTTCTCATCTGTAAAGCAGAGGGAGTGGCCTTCTGAGCCACTTCCTGCTCTAACCCTCCGCCTGACGACTGCCTCTGGGGTCAAGCATGTGGTGCTTGGTTCTGTGTCTCAGTCCAATGTGTTGACGTATCCACAGGCTTTTCTGCCCATGCTCTGTGTGTCCCCCAGGAGGGACCCCGGCCTGCCCCCTCTACCCCCTGAGCTGTTGCTGCTCACCTGGTTTCCCGGCTCACCGATCCTGTCCAACCTGTCCTCCGGGGAAGTTAGGAAGGAATCAGGACCCTGGAAGGTGGCACAGCCCCCTGGTGGCCGTGTAGAAGGCAGCTGCAAGTGCCATCGCAGAGGGCGTCCTGGTGGCAGCCCTCTGGAGTGGGTGCTCCAAGCACAGTAACTCCCGGGCTGTTTTAACACAAAAGTTAAAACAGGCATGCTGCCCTGAACTCACTTTTTATTTTCTGCGGTGTGTGGAAAGTATAGAATTGTTTTTAAAAAAAAGTCAAACACAGAGTGAGGTGAGAACTGTAAGGAACGCCACCACTGTCGCTCAGATGCAACACTCGACCGTTCTCAGGAGGCCTCATCCATCCCCACGGGGTTCACAGCAGCAGCAGAATCAGTGGATGGGGGTACAAGCTGCGCGGGTGGCGAGGGGGGCGAGAACCACTCCAAGGGGCCCAGCTTATCCCAGTAGTTCATCAGCAAAGACGGCTCGTGGAGGTGCGGGTCCATTACGAGCAAGACAGCCTGGCCCTTGCCCCCGTGGAGCCTAGCACCATGAGGGAGGAAACAGACAAGAAATAGGTACATAACGGATACGTAACATCAAATTGAGAAAGTGCTAGAAAGGTAAGAAGCAGAGCGGTGCGATGGCGAATAAAGGGGGTGTGGTGGGAGGTGTGGGGGGAAAGCCTCTATTAAACCATGGTTGTCGAGGAAGCTCAGTTTGAGACGAAAGTCACAGAACCACTGAGTTAAAAGAGAGGGAAAGAGCCTAGGCCAAGGTCAAAGGCCCTAAAATAGGGGCCATGAACTTTTTTCTGTAAAGGGCCAGACAGTAAATATGTGAGGCTCATGGCCCGTATATCTCTGTATTGCCTATGTTGCAATAAAACTTTATTTACAAAATAGAAGCAGACAGCGTTCTGCCAGTTTGGGTCCTATCACAAGAAAACACTGGGTATGTGACAGGAAAGAACAAGGCTGGCCAACAGGGAGGGGTGTCTTGAGATGAGCTGGAGACGACAGACAGGAGAGGTTTGGGAGGGCCTTGCAGATCAAGGTAAGGAGTTTGGGTTCGATTCTAAACGCGCTGGAAAGCCATGGCAAGATTTTAAAGCAGCAAAGATTGTTCCGACTTTTGTAGGGAGGAACAACTGGGGAGAAGAAGGAAAGGAAGCAGGAAGACCATCTCTGTGGAGGGAGAGAGCTGGAGGCCTGGCCATCAGGTGACGTGACGAAATGTGGAAGACTGGGATGGGACTTGGAGGGAGAATCGACAGGACTTGCTGACGGAGGCCTGTGGGGCGGGGAGGAGGGAGACCTCACGTGTGGAGCCTGGTTTCTGGCTGGAGCAAGTAGATGCATTAACTGAGCTATAGAAGATAAGAAATGGAGGGTCTGAGGTCAGGGAATAGATTTGGGGATGGAAATCAAGAGTTTAGTCTCAGACATGAGATGCCCGTGAGACACCTAAGGGGAGAAGACCGCTAGCAAGGACTTCAGAGGAGGGGTACCAGGGCTCGATGATGTACCTCCCTCCCTGGCTCCACTTGGTTCCACCTGCCCCTGGGCTTGGCCTTCGCCCTGATCCCTGGCTGGACCGTCCCAACCATGGGATGACCTCCCGCAGTCATAAAGCTTCACTGCCGCTGGCGTTGCCTCATCCAGACACTGCCGGCTGACCCTCCAGGGCTAAGGGTTAGGCTTCATCACGAGTTCCCAGACACCTGCCTGTCAGGGAGCTCAGTGACCCCGGAGCCCAGGTCCAGCCCACCTGGACCCCTGCAGGCTCCAACTTTCCCACTGCTGCCCAGAGGGGCCCAGGGACATACCCAGAAAGTGCAAAAGGGCAAACTTGAACCAATGTGAGGCAGGTGACAGGAAGGAGCTGGCAGATAAATAGCTCACCTTCCACCCTCCAACAACTCTTTCGAGAGGCAGTGGTTCCATATCGCCTCACTGAATGGCTTACATGAAAACCCAGCCAGCTCCTCATTTTCTTGTGATGCTGTAGCCGGTTCCACCTCTTGTGTCTTCCTTCCTTCCTTCCTTCCTTCCTTCCTTCCTTCCTTCCTTCCTTCCTTCCTTCCTTCCTTCCTTCCTTCCTTCCTTCCTTCCTTCCTTCCTTCCTTCCCTCCCTGCTTCATGCCCCTTTTCCCTCAGTCCTGCTTCCCTGGGCTTTGCCTCGAATTCTGTTTTGCAGGAGACTGGGCTAATACCAGGGGCTTAGGTGTTAAATATGGTAAGCATCATTTACTTATTTCACAGACATTTAAAAAGCACTTGTTCTATGCCAGGTATTGTTCTGTCTTTCAGATATTAACTCATTTTATCCTCATAGCAATCCTATGAGGAAGGTAGTATTGTCCTCATTTTGCAGATGAGGAAACGGGCAGAGTGGACGTAGTCATCTAGATTAGCGCTGGCCGACAGAAACACAATGCAAGTCCATATACAGTTCGAAACTTTCTAGTAAGCACATTAAAAAAGTAACAAAAAAACGATAAACTTAAATTTGCTAATATATTTTATTTAGCTTAATATATCCAAAATATCCATTTCAACATGTAATCATTAGTAAATATTTTTATTGGGATAGTTTATTTTTTATTTTATTTTATTTATTTATTTTGTAGGAAAAATTAAACCTTATTTACTTTTTAAGACCAGACCACTAGGAAAAGATATCACGGTCCTGAAACAGCAGACAGACGGGCTAAATTATCATTTGAAGTAATATGCTGGTGAAAGACAATGTCCTTACCAAAATGCTAAGGTGCTAGCCCGGCCGGTGTGGCTCAGTGGTTGAGCATCGACCCATGCACCAAGAGGTCTCCGGTTCGATTCCTGGTCAGGACACGTGCCCAGGTTGTGGGCCCGATCCCCAGTGGGGCACATGCAGGAGGCAGCCAATTGATGTCCTCTCTCATCAATGTTTCTGTCTCTCTTTCCCTCTCCCTTCCTCTCTCTCTAAAATCAATAAAGAAAAATATTAAAAATAAATAAACAGTAAGGAGCTAGAGTGGTAAGAACACTGCATGCTGCCTCCTACTCTCAACAAAGAATGCCAGTGCTTGAGGGAGAGGCCTGTGAGAGCAAAGAGGAAAAGTATTAAATGCTAAAAATGGCTTTTCCCATTTTAAAAAATGTAATCAATAAATTACTCTGAAACATAAGAAATAATACGGGATAAAAATCTATAGAGGAAGTAGAAATAGTAACACACATTCAAGGAGATAAAAGGATGGAAAGTTTCTGAATGTTAAATAAACTTTTACATACTTTTTGTTGTTGTTAATCCTCACCTGAGGATATTTTTCCATTGATTTTTAGATAGAGTGGAAAGGAGGGAGGGAGAGAGAGAGAAACATCAATGTCAGAGAAACACATTGATTGGTTGCCTCCTGCACAACCCTGACCAGGGCCAGGGATCGAACCTGCAACCCAGGTACATGCCCTTGACCAGGAATTGATCGAGCAACCCTTGAGTCCAAGGGTCGATGCTCTAACCACTGAGC
Organism: Tadarida brasiliensis; assembly: GCA_030848825.1. NCBI lineage: Eukaryota > Metazoa > Chordata > Mammalia > Chiroptera > Molossidae > Tadarida > Tadarida brasiliensis. The sequence goes on along the minus strand of CM061270.1, from coordinate 59,954,517 downwards.
CACACCGGCCAGGCTTACACACATTTTTAAGTGAGTCATAGTGGGCGTCAAACCATAGATGTTATAGTTCATTGGATGAACTTAAAAGTGTGATGTGACCGTTTTAAATGTCAATATTCACAATATGCCAGAAGTTATCACTCTTTGCAGCTATTTAAACATAAAGAATTTTTAGACTTCAGTTTTAAAATGCACCAGAGGAGAGAGTGGATAGTTTTAGGAAGTTACGTTAAGGGCACATACATAAGCGGGCAGGGATGAAGACTGCTACCCCTGCCCATCTGATGCAAGTCTATGCTTTTTCCGCTTCTCTACACGGGCCCCAGGACCTTCTCAATATTTGGGTAATGATGACATCAAGAGGCAACAGAGGCTGGGAGATGGGGGAAAGGGAGAGGTGTTGGTACACATTTTCAGTTCAGAGATGAACAAGTTCTGAGGATCTGTTGTACAGCATACTGACTATAGTGGGTAACACTGTATTGTACCCTTGAAATTCCCAAAGAGGGTAGATCTTAAATATTCTCACTACAAAAAAAATGGTTTTAAAAAATGAAGAAATAAACAGCTTTTTCTTCTGAACTCTACAAAGTAGGTAGGAAAGCAACATATAATGACTGAGTGCCTGTCATGGGCCTGGCCCTGTTCACACTTTGCATCCATCCGTCTTTATTGTTCATGGTGGGCACTAGCATCCCCATTTTACTGATGGGGAACCGAGGGCTCAGAGTGGTAAATGAGTCGCTAATGCAACTTACAGCAGCCCCATGGCTTGTAGCTGGCGAGCCTGAGAGCCAGGATTCAGCCCAGCTCCGTCTTAATTCAAAACCAATGTTTCTCCATTGAACTATGCTGCCTCTGGAAATCAGAAAAATATCTGAATATGCATTGGTTTTTTTTTTTCTTTCTCTGATCAAAACAACATAGGCCAAAGGCTAATTCTTTTCTTCAGTCATGACATTCCCTAAGGCCAGGGACACAGTGCCCTCTAGTGTTGGGGCAGACGGTTGGAGGTCAGTTGGTTGGCTTCCAAGAGAGCTTGGCGGGCCCCTCCTGGCCTCCTCCCATTTCCCTCTCCATCCAGGCTCCACTGTGAGCCTGTCCCAGACCCCCACCCACCCCAACCACAGTGATCAAAGGAAGGGAGGAAAACAGTGGCAAGGGCTCGCTGCTGAATGGGGATTTTGGTCGGATGTTGCGTTTACCTGGAATGCCCCATGCTATTTCGGGAAGGCAGACATCCTAGGGAAATAATAAAGTGGGAAAGAAAACAACTAAAGCAAAGCGTAGAGCCCGGTTTTTGCCAAACCAGCCCCATGCGGCCTGGACAGGCCCTGGAAGTCCACGTCAGGCGTGGGAAGGGCTGAGGCCTCAGGTGTCCAGTTTACCAGCAGGAATGTGAGATGCAGGAAAAGGGTCCCCCTGAAGTCCCCAACACGTTAGTAACAAAAGGGAAGATCCTGGGTGAGGTGAGAGGGGAGCACAACCTGGCCTGAGTTGGAGGTTCTGCTCCCTCATTTATAAGTGGGGTGACCTTAGGCAAGTAGCCTCATCTAGAAGATAGAGATGCAGAGTAGTTGCCCTGGGGTTTCAGTGAGAAGGCAGATTAAGTGCTGGAAATACAACATGTTTTTTCAGTAGAACGTTGACAAATACTGGCTATTCCTGCCTGAGCTCCAAGGGGACTCGTTAGTGCTATGCAAACTGTGATTGTCCCTAAATCTCACATTCCACAAAGGAGCAAGGAACACACACATCCTCGCATGCAGCTTCTCGAGGAGCCAAGAGGAGAAGCACTTTTCATTTATTCTCTTTTCCACCGGGGCTGGGGGGACCCTCCTTTCCGAAGCGGGTCTGAGTGTGTGTGGTTGGAGCAAGCAGGAATACCTGTGATGTTAATGAGCGGTTTAGACATGTTGAGGGTTAGTTCAGGTGAAAATTTGTAACTACCAGCTTTTGTGGCAATCCTTTTGTCAAAGGACCAGAGAGAAGTAAAAAGAGAAAAGCAACTTTTAAATGAGATTGGGAGCTAACATGGAGAGGACAAGCAGTGGCAAGTGCTGGTGAGGACGTGGAGAGCAGCCCTGTCGTACGCTGCTGCTGGAGATGGGAAATGCTGCAGCCCCTTTGGGAAACAGGTGGGCAAGATGGTGACGTCACCATGTGACTCAGCAATTCCACTTCTAGGCATCCACCCAAGAGAAATGAAAATGTATGACCACCCAAAAACTTTCCCATGAATGTCCATAGCAGCATTATTCCCAATAGTGAAAAGTGAGAACAATCCAAATGTCCACCAGCTGATGAATGGACAAATATAAGCGCTCTATCCATACAATGGAATATTATTCAACGAGTAAAAAGGTTTGATGCATGCTGCAACATGGATGGTCCTTGAAAACATTATGCTAGATGAAAGAAGTCAGACCAAAAGCCACATATTATATAATTTCATTCATATCAAATGTCCAGAATAAGCAAATCCATAGAGACAGAAAATAGATTAGTGGTTTTTGTGGGCTTGGGGAAGGGGAATGGGAAGGACTGCTAATGAATACGGGGTTTCCTTCTGGGTGATGGAAATGTTTTGGAGTTAGAGGCGATGGTTGCACAACTCTGATTGGTCTAAAAACCACTGAACTATATATACTTTTAGCGGTGACTTTTATAGTAGGAAAGTTATATCTCAATAAAGAGATATAGATGGATAGGTAGAGAGAGAGAGATCTCAAGTCCAGGATGTGAAAAGTAATAGAATTTGCTTTAAAAGAACAGAAAAAATAATAGTGTAAATTGATAAGAATTTCCCAATACTTATTTCCAGGTCCGTAGAACTGAACATACACCTGATTCCACAGAGGGAGGGAGAAGTTGTGGATAAAGGGCAGGCTCTGGAGTCAGACAGTCTGAGCTGGAATCCCAGCACTATCTCCTTGCCACTTGCAACTTCAAGCAGGAGAAATGGGCTTCACCTCTCTGAGCCTCAGTCTTCCCATCTGTAAAATGGGAGTGGGGAATGTACCTGCCTCACACAGTTTCGAGGCTTGAACAAGGTAAGGAATGGAAAACACAGTGCCTGGCACAAGGCATGTGCTTAATAAACACCAGCTGCTATAATTAAAGGGAAAATAATAAAAGACCCCAGTTGCCTTGTTCAGCAAGCCACTCCCAGACACAAGGTTGTTAAAGTTTAAAAAGAGGTCAGTATTTTGAATCGTGACAGCCCTGCAGTCACAGAAGTGCCGCCAAGGCCCCAGGCTCCCCCACTCTGGTCTTTTCGGTTTGCAGGCGCTCCTCTCCTGTCTGACAGCGAGCGTTCCAGCTGCCAGACAAACACAATGGACTGGGGGTGGACACTGTTCTCCTGCAGGGCTGGCCCCAGCCCAGCCGCGGAGAGCATTTCCTTTCCAGCATTCCAAAAGGTGACAGTCCCAAAAGATAATTAAAAATCAGCTTGCAGTGGCAACCAAGAAAAGGCGCCGAGCTCCCTGAGTGCGGGGCAGACAGGGCATTCCAGGTTATTAATTAAGCATGCTCGCATTTGTGTGGGCTGGGGGACAATCGCCAAGTTGGTAGCTGTCAGCTTTGAATGGCGTTTGTGCACCTGGGCGACGTGCTGGCGATGGGGTCAGAGAGGCTCTCCAAAGCCCCCTTCCAGGTGCCCGGAGGAAGGGCTGACAAACCACCTGCCCTCCACTTTGTTTTACCCGCAACTCCAGAGATCCCAGAAAGTCTTGGTTTCAATGGTTTCTTAACGTGGGCCTGTGACATGGGTCATATCTCACTCCCCCTTCCATCACTGGAAAAATTGAAGGGAGGAGAAACAAAGCATGTGACACAGTGTCACCAGGATCCAGGGGTCCAGACCCTCCCAGACGTGTGCAGTTGCGTGTGGACAGCCCAACACACCTCATCACCACCAGTCTCTGTGACCAGAAGGAAGTTGACTTAGGTCTCAGCCAGAAGTAAGGAATCAGGATGTCATGTACTTCCATCCCCCAGGGTCAAGGCTGCTAGAGAAGATCAAGGCCACTGTAGGTGGGTAGCTGGCTGTGCCAACCTCCACCAGGGTCAGCAGGTGGCCAGCATGGCATGTGGACCTGGTCAAGGTGAAGTTGGCCTTCTCATCTACCTTGTAAATGTCACTCTGACCAGTTACTCCTCCTAGTCAGGGGGAGTCCACAGACTGGCAGTTAGAGTGGACAGAGGCTAACCCTCTCTCCTCCACCTCCGCTCCCATCCCGCAGGGTCAGAACAGAAGCTGCCATGTTTGCACAATGAGGCACTGTCTCTGTGGCCACAGTGGACTGGTCCAGATGTAGAACTTGACCCAAGACAGGGATCACTTTAAGAGAGCACTTACTTTCTCTTCAGGTGTTCCAATAACAGGTAAAACTGGGAAGCTGTGGACAGTCATCTTCTGCCATGTATATTGGGAACAGAGAAAGCCTATAGAGAGACTAAATTCAAGTCATACTGAGTCTCAGTGCCACTACTTACTAGCTGTGTGTCTTTGGGCAAATTACTTAGCCTCTCTGAGCCTATCACACAGGGTGGCTGAAAGGCTTAAGTGAGATGATGTTTATCAGGAGCCAAACACCAAGAGATGATCACTAAGTGGTTATCCTCCTTCCCTCTTCCTTAGCTTCCATTATGAAGCAAGATCTGGGCAGCCAGGGTGATGTGGTCCTAACCCACTGCCTACATACAAGCAGGGATCTTAATAGAGCCCCAATATAGGCCTTGCTGACTCACAGAGGATTTATTTTACCATGTGAGCATATTCATGCAAAGGTGTTTTATTTGTTAAATCCTCAGCTGAGGATATTTTTCCAATTATCTTCAGACAGAGTGTGTGTGTGGGGGAGAGAGAGAGAGAGAGAGAGAGAGAGAGAGAGGAACATCAATGTGAGAGAAACACACCCACTGGTTGCTTCCTGCACAACCCTGACCAGGTACGTGCCCTTGACTGGAATAGAACCCGCAACTCTGATCTGCGGGCCGACCGCCGAGCCAGACCGGCCAGGGCCCACGGGGAGGTTGTAATGAGTCAGTTGCAGAAACACTTACTGAGAAGCACACAGGTGAACACGATGAGACTTCACACTCTCACAGCGAGCATGGGGCACACATGGGCAGCCAGCTGGCAGAGCCCACGCCCCTGATGAGGTGATGGGGCAATGCCATCACTGGGGCTTCACCAGCCAATGAGGTGCAGGGTCAGGAAGCACTGTGTCACCCGACTTCTGCCCGAGTGGGTTGTGCTGTTCCTACTGGGCTGCTGGTGCGGTTTGTCCACACTCACTGGAGGAGAGCCAGAGTCTCTGCTCCTCGGACACCCTGAAAGCAAGAGAGTTTACTAGAATGTGCTATCGAAAAGAGGTCGTGTAAAGTCCCACAAACAGAGATAGCAGTGCCATGGGGCTGGGAGGACAGAGGTCTGCAGGCAGCAACGCAAGTAGAGGTGGGGCAGGCGAAGGGGCGGGACCAGCCTGCAGACAGGAGTAGCCTGGAATCATAGACCTTTGTTATTAATATTTTGTTCCTGTCATGGGCTAGGTCTTAGCATTACACGCTTTCTTTGCATCGTCTTATTTAGTCCTCAGACAATCCTGTGGAGCAGGTACTATTATTATCTGACTTTACAGATGAGAAAACTAGTGCTCAGGGAGGTAAAGAGACTTGTCCAAGGTCACACTGCCGTGAGTGGTAGGGCCAGCATCCTAACCCAGGTCTTAATGAGTCTAGAGCCCCTGAGTCACCATTTCTATACAATTTCCAGTATTGAAACTGAAAAAAAAGCCTTAGAAATCAGCCCTCTGGACGCAATAGGTGGTCATTGGACCAGTAGCATCGGTATCACCTGGGAGCTTGTTAGAAATGCAGAGTCTCAGGCCCACCCCAGATCTGCTGAACTGGAACCTGCTTTGTAACAGGAGCCCGTGCCCCTGCGTGTGCGCGTCGCGTCTGAGACACCCGGCTCTGGATCAGACCTTCCCTTCTCGCGAGTTTTTCTCCAACCACTAGCGCTGCAGCCTGTTAATGGGAATTACAACTCTTCACGGTCAAATGAGTTTCGGAAGAAGTGAGTTGAACGAAGCCAAACCAGCTTCTTTGTTCCTGGATGTCTCCGTGCCTTTAACAAGCTGATGTATATATTATGATGTGCAATTTGGGGATGGGGTTTATAGTATTCCCCAAACTTATCTGACTTTAAAGACCTTTTTTTTTTTTTTTTTAAAGAAGCAGCTTGCAAAACTAGTGAACCAAATAATTCGCTTTGGGGAATGACTGATTTAGACCACTTGCCTTATAGAGCCGCTGTGTAAATGAGTTTGGGAGAAGTTGTCACTTTGACCAAGGTGGCAGGCAGTCAGCAGCTGTGTGGGACTTCGACTCAGGCTTGCACACTTTGTGCACTGTGCTCTTTCCCATGTCTGGGGCTGGGAGGCCCAGACATTTAACTTGGACCCTGACCCATCGCCTCCTCAGCTCTTTCTCCAGTTATGAGGAAATAACTGGGCTCTGTGATCACGCTCGACAAGAGGAAGCTGCAAACAGGTTAACGAGCTCTGATCCAGAGTCCAAACCGCAGGCCCGAGATCACAGCGCTAACAAGTGGCGGAGCAAAGGAGAGAACCAGGTGTGTCTGGGCCCAGTGCTCGGGCCCCCTCCCTCCCTGGAGGCAGAAAGCCTTCTCATCCGGCAGCCACGCCAGGCACAGCTGGGCCCAGAGAGTCTGTGAAGGTTGAGTTCTGAAGAAGGAGCCAGACCTCTCCTGGCCGAGCCCTCGACCACAGGATCACAGACCACAGTGAGTCACAATCCAATGCTTGGGAGATAAAAAGGACAGGTGCGGTGGGGGCAGAGCTTTTCTGTATTTCTAAAAGGGGGCAGGGATCAAGGAGGTGCCCACCGTCTGGCCGAGGAGCTCAGGTGCAAAGGGACTTCCCTGGATCTCAAAGAGGCAACTCTTCCAGTTTACGCCAGAGGTTGGGTGGTGGGTAGGACAAGGCCATTTCCTTGTGGCGCGAGCCCTGCATCTGGTCTCAGGGATGGGGCCAGTGAGAACCAGTGAGGTCATAGAGGCAACCCCCTAATCAGCCAAAGGAGAAAAAAAAGGTTCACTCCTCTGGGTGCATCTGCCTGTCCTCCCCCCGGACCTTCTCCCGGTTTCCCTTTATTTGGACATCCAAGACTCTTCAGTGTGATCCTTGAACCCAGATCTTGTAGGTACAGAGTGAAAGAAGTCGTTCCACTGGGCCACAATCACTGGAGGGAGCTTCTCTGGAGGCAGCAGGAAAGGAGACAGAGAAAGTGCCCTCCTGGACCTTCCCTGGTCCAGCAGGAAGCATTTCCCGCCTAATCAGTTCTTCTCTTGCTACTATTGCTTTGCCACGGAAAGCACCCCTGCCTTTCTCCCTACGCCGCGTCCGTGCACTCCTCGGCCACGGGCACATCAGAGGCTCACTCTTCACTCCTCGTTCCTCAATAGCAAGCAGACTGCCTCCAGTTTGTAGGGTTACACATCCCCTTAGCAAATGGTAACTCTCATACAGGAGGGAAGAGGCTGTAAAATAGGACTGTGCTAGAGAAACGTCATTGCTTTGTACCAGATGGTGGCCCGAGCCTGGCTGTGCCCAGATGTAATGTAGCGAGAAGACAGCAACAGGGAGCATTTCCAAATGAGAAACTGAAAAACAAAGCAGAGGTGGCCTAGGTGCACAGGGTCTGCCCCTCTGGGTGGCGTTCACCCCGTCCTGCTGCTCTGCCCAGCCTGACACATGTTAGCTTGGGGACTATCGTGGTAGCACTGGGCCTGCCATCACGGAGTGAGCACAGAGGCGCCGGAAGACGTGGGTCTGCCTGCGTCATGGGTGAGCTTGAATCCAGTGCTCTAAGTACACACTTTTCACACAACATGGTCTCTAAATGTAAGACAGCCACCTCATTGCACGCTCACCAGTCACAGCATCTGTTCCCACGCTGATGGGAACACCAGCTGGTGGGACTTAATGAGAGAGCGTTTGTCAGTCTCCGGCGTGGTGCCCTCAGAGGAGAGTCGAGGTGATTGGCCATGCACACTCTTGCCTTGTGCGCTGACTTGAGAGAGTAATCTTATATCAGACATGACTCCCACTGGCGTGGGATCCCCAACTCCTGCTTCATTGGCTGCCAGCGTTCCTTTGTTCTCTTCCCACCCAGCTCCAGATCCCTGTCCCCAGCTTTTGACACCACCCTAGGCCTTTGCTTGGGACGGGAAGCTAACTGCTCCATCACAGGGGATACCTGGAGTATCTGGGTTGGATCAGAGGCCACCAGAATTTGGGGGGATTCTTCTAATCCTGTAACGGCCCAAAGGGCTCGAGGGCCTGGTATTTAATGAAAAAGGCATCAGCTTCTCATGGAACTCAGCTGGAAGGATCTGTGCTCCAGGGTGCCAACCCCTCCAGAGTCACAGGAATCTGAACTATGAAGACACTGGATGGAGGACAGGGCCCTGGGCTTGGAGACAGATAAGTGTTTCTCTGGAAAGGAATCTTGGCCCTTGCAGACCTGGGAGGTGCCAGGGCTTAGCTCCTGCGTGAAGATTGCTGGTGCTGACAGCTGGGAGTCAGGGCTCTGGGACAGCTCGTCATGCAGCAGCCAGTGGTCCTGGTGCGGGAGGAGCCCTTCTGAACGTGGGGCTCTGGAGTGTGCAGAGCCCCACAGGCTGGCCCCTCCGAGGGCTCCCGTGGTGTCAGAGCCATTTTACAAGCACCTGCCATGGTTATCAGCTCAGACTGAGTGTTTCAGGAGTGTGAAGAGAGGGCGGAGGGAGAGAAGCAGCTGTGGGCTTCCTCCCGGCAATGGCATCTCGGTGGCCCAGAGGAGCTGGGAGAGTCATGGGACACTGTGCACTCACCACAGCGTTGTCTCCAGCCTGCTGGTTCAGTGCACACATGTGGGGTCTGGAAGGCTGAGATTCCAGCCTCATTCCTCCACAGGCTGAGTGCTGTGGACAACTCACACTTGACTTCTCTGAGCCTCAGTCTTCTTACCTGTGAAGTGGGGATGATAAGACCATCCTTTAGTTAATAGGATAAGACTCCTATGAACTAGAATAAACTGTTTTCCTACTTATAAAATAAAAGGATTGGATGGGCTGAACAAGCTCTGTCTAACTACAATTTGGTGTCTCTAGATACACTGAGAAACCACCCCACACATATACACATACGTGTACACATGCATGTATACACTCACATGGATGCACAATTGCTCACACTGACATACATTCTGGTCCCTGGGTTCAAGTCAGAATAAGCTGGTCTTTGTGGAAAGCCATGGCTTGAGCTCCAGGCGTGGGCACACCTGTGCTGCTGCTGGTAGGCCTTCCCCAGGTGCGAGGAGGACCAAGCTCTGGGGCCACTCTCTGGTCTGGTCTCTGTGCATTATCCTAGTGGTGAAGGGGAGGGTTAGGCCAAGGAGAATGCAACAAAGAAGAGGAAGATAGGGATCCACCCTGAGGCAAGCCCGGAGGCACGGGTGTAGGGACTTGGCTTTACCACACTCCCAGATGCATCCCAGAAAGGGCAGAATGCCAGGCTTAGCCCAGGAAGGCCCTAGAAGATCAGCTAATGCTCAGGTCACACCCTCATGCTCGGAGTAAAACCAGGGAGACTCAGGGGTGATACTTACAGTCATCTTCCATGGCTCTCCTGATGCAGGACCAAGCAGGGTGGCTCCTGAGGGTAGCAGCATTGAATCATGAAGTGATTCATCTATTCACTTAACACTTTTCCTAAGCAGACCTATACCCTGCTTTGGGGGAGCTCAGAGCACTGTCCCCCAGTGTTTTCTGCACTGCCGATTTCCCAGCAGGATGGAGGAGGCCTTCTCCTGGCCTTTGAGCACGATGTGAGTAGGCCTCAGTGTAGCTAAGTCCAGGGGAGGGCTCAGTGTACAGCCTCGGGGTTTGAGTCTCCTTCCAAGACTTGGGGTGGAGAAGACCTCCTTTGCCCATGTGCCCCACACCTTGTCTCCACCTGTGCCTTCTCAAGCTGAAGCCAGGATGGATTACAACCCTCCAGCCATCCATACCCACACCTCCCAGCATCCATACCACAGTCAGAACCAGACAGATGCTTCAACACAGGGCTTAATGAACAGCCCCACCGCAGGAGCGTGGAAGGAAGTGGTCGTTTTGGCTTGGGAATGCAGGAAAGCTTCATAAGAAGGAACGAGATGAACTGGCCCTTGAGATGGCTAGAATATTGACAGAAGCCTGAGGGAATGTTGTCAGCAGAGATTTGGAGGCAAGAACAAATGAGGGCTGAATACGCTTTTGGTGGATACCTCAAATGGCTCCCTGGCTCCCAGCCAGTCCCTTCCCTGTGCGTGGACGAAGGGACATGGGTCTTGGAACCTAAAAGTTTGGATCACGTTCTAAACATATGACCTTAAGTAAATCATTTAACCCCTCTAAGCTTCAATTTTTCATCTGAAAAACATAGATCTTACTACCTACGTTAGCCATCACACAGGGTGTCTGAACTTCAAGTGTACCATCATGTAAAGCAACCCACCAGTGCCTACTTAGCACACGGTGGGCAGTGTGTAATGCCTTCTCCCACTTTACTGTCCCTACAATGCCAAGGAGCGCTCCGCCCCCACCCATCGCCATCCTCCTGGGCGGACGGGTGGATCACTGAGTTATCCCAGGCCCTCGGGGCAAGCGGCAGAGGGGAAGCAGCTGCGGGCTAGGTTGGCAGCAAAGGTACACATGATTTCCCCAGTGGAAGGCACCTTCAGACTACACGGGGAGATGAAGCTGCTCAGAGAGCTGAGGGCAGAGCTGGGAGCCGACGGGGAGAGGAAGAAAGGGAGAGGAAAGAAAGGGAGAGAAGACGGAGGGCCAATTGTTTTTCATTTGCCCAACTTCCAGTTCTTTCATTGCTATTGACACGACAAAGCCAAACTTCTTGGCTTAGGTTTGATTTTTTTTTTTTTCTGCTCTTTTTTTAAATCCAAAATTGTAGACTATAGCTCCTTTAGAACTGTGTCAGCCCAGTCTTTTCCGTCCGTGAGGGTCGAGGTCGGAGCTAGTCCAACTTGCCAAGGTCAAGGACTGAGCGCGTGGGTGCGGCAGGGCGCGCTCGGGGGAAGGCTGCACAGGCCCGGCGGAGGCTCTGCCTGGGGGACGCGCCTGCTGGCTGTTTCTCCTGTCACTCCCCTGAACTCCTGTCCTCCTTCACACTTCTGTGCGTGCGTGCGTACCCGTGTGCAGTGTGTCCACTGTAGGCCACCTTCGGAATGGGGAAGCGTTTCTACAGCTGTCTGCAGCTAGAACTGCAAGGATCAAGGGAAGTGGAGATATTAGGCAATTATTCCAGCTCTTCAGGTTTTAAACTACTCCACCTAAAATAACCAGAGAAGTGAGGTTGGAGTGGGTGGTCCACTCTGCTCGAATTACCCATATAATTGCCTTGATTTTCCCATTCACTATGTGTGTATAAGATAATATATCATTCATATGACCCAGGTCAAAGAACACAGGTATTAAATAAGCCTCGTAAATACAGAAGTTCCCAGCCCAGTCTCTTCTCAGGTGGCATGTGTAGTCATGTATTCGACACACATTTTCCAAGCAACAAATACTTACTTTGGCAGACACCGTGCTAGGTGTTGGGGACACAATGATGAGTAAGCAAAACATGGGTCCTTGCCCAGGTAAAGCGTACATTTTGGTAAGAAAAAAAAAATACCAATAATAACTAAATGAACAGATACGATGATTGGAAATTATAGTAAAGGTCAGAGAGAGTCAAAACTTTTCTATGCTTATTGTAAACAAGTTTTGGTAACTGTCCACAAAAATAATTTGTACCTGTGCATGAAGTCAGAGTACCTGTGATGGTACCTGGTTATTTACCGAGTCACCACCACTAGCCTCTTCCAAGGTCAAGGGCTCACCTCAAGGCTATGTTAATGAACAGCTTTGCAGGGAAAGCCATTGGCTCTGGCATGAGAAGCCTTGAGCCTACAGCCTTAATAGCTGAATGACCTTGAGCAAGTCACTTTAGTCTCTTTTTTCTAATCTATAAAATGGGCATCATATCAATCCTACCAAACCACAGGGTTCTTGTGAGGACCAAGGAGATGGTGGGTGAGTGCTCTGCAAACCGTAAACTCTAGACAAAGAAAGTGGTGTTGATCAAATTTCTCCACAAAGAAGTTTAGTTGCCCGGCTGGGTGTGGTTCAGTGGTTGAGCATCGACCCATGCACCAAGAGGTCGCCGGTTCAATTCCTGGTCAGAGCACATGCCCAGGTTGTGGGCCCAATCCCCAGTGGGGGACATGCAGGAGGCGGCCAATCGATGTTCTCTTTCATCAATGTTTCTATGTCTCTCTCCCTCTCCCTTCCTCTCTCTCTAAAATCAATAAAGAAAAAAAATAATAAAATAAAAAAAGAAGATCAGTAAATCCGAGAGGGAAGGGAAGGGAGGAGAGAGAGGAAAGAAGAGGGGGTAGGAGGAGAAGAGGGAAAGGGGAGGAGAGGATATGGATTGGACTGCCATTATCATATTTAACCCCCACAACCACTCGTCAGAAGTATCATCCTCATCTACAGATGAGTAAACCGAGGCACAGAGAGGTTAAGGGAGTCACATTGCTAATCCGTTGGGAGCTGGGGTTTGATCTGCCCACCTCCAAAGCTCTGCTCTTTACCGCAAAGCCGCAGCTATAGACCAGTGGAGGGAAGACAACAGCCTCTTGATTTTTTTGAGCTTGACTCTTTGAGTCCCAAGTTGGGCTTGCTGGGGAAATGCCACAGGTGATTTCTTTTTGAAGGAAGAATGTGACAAAAACAAACAACTTCAAAAAATCAAGGCGATTATGGACCAACCTTGTTTTTATGGATGAGGAAAAGGCTCTATAAAGTTTAGGTGGCTTGCCCAATTAGTGACAGCATCCGAGAAAAGAAAAGAGGAAGGATAGATTGGTTGTTTTTCAAACTATGGATGCTTCTCACTCGTGGGTCATTAAATTCATTGGTGAGTTATAGCCAGCAGTTTTAAATGAATGAAATAGAATAGGATAGGAAATAGAGAACCTAGGAAAGAGGAGTACTGCTCCATGATGCTTTTCAGTTCTGTGTGTAGAGAGCCTGAACGTAAAATCACCATGGGTCAGTCACAACCTCTGAACGTCCTGGACCGGAGAGTGAGCAGGGAGGAGAAAGAGACCCATGGGACAGTCAGGACATTTGAGCAAAATCCAAGATTTACTCCTCCGATTCAAGCAAAACAGCTCTAAAATAACCACAAGGCCTATTTTTAGCACGTGCCAAAATTACTTTTCCTTCATCTCTGGCATTGACCAGGAGGGCTCCTGCACAGCACACCGCTCCTAGGGAGATGACGGGGGCCCAGAAAAGCCGTCATGCAGGAAGGAGGCCAGGGGCCAAACTTTTATATAAACCCCCAAGCTGTTTCCCTTGCCTTACTTCCTCTGCCTGCCTGAGCACAAGAGCAGGGCCTCGGAAACGGGACAGCATCCTCTACAACAGGACATAGCAGGGACCACACACTGCTCTCAGGCCTTCAGAGAGCCAGGCTCTGGCTCCACTTAGTCACTGCAGGACACCTTAACCCTTCAGAGGACAGGAGCAGACACAGCTGAGGGCCTGAAGGGAGGATGCAGGGGAATTTTCCAACCCCTGGCCCTATGGACAGGCCTTCCACAGCCTGCACCTGCACCCCACCCAGCACCCAAAGCCTAGGGGTGGAGAATAGACAGCATTTCAAGAATTCCTCCCATGTCAAAAAGCATGCTTAGCACACGCGCGCGCGTGTGTGTGTATGTGTGTGTGTGTAATGAGGGGAGGATGTGGGTGCAGAAGAAAGTAGAATAAGCAGGAACCTCACCCCTGGGCCATGGGAGAGGTTGGTGAAGGCCCCACAGTTGGGTAGCAGAAGGACCAACCTCTATCTTTTCATATGTGTGGTTGGTCAGTGTGTACGTGGGTATGAGGAGTGGGAGTAGAGCGAGAATAAAATATTCATGACACCAAGGAAAACTTTCAACCCTGATAATGGATTATAACTAAAGAGCCAACCAAGTGAGAATCGGAAAGGTGAAAATTGAACACTACAGTCCATTTCATGAGCCTCTTAGGTCTAATTTCCATAGGGATCAGGAGCGATTACGCCCATCATGAAATCTCATGTGAGACGGACTTGGTTGTAGGTTTGCTTGATTGCATTAAGCTCTTCTCCTAGGTGGTCAACCTTCACTGAGTGTTGCTCCTGCTGCAGGGCTGCTGTGCTCACAACTTAAAACATTCCTAAGGGAATCCTGAGAACCACTTGCAATCTCTGCCCAGAAACAGCCTCCTAGGGAGAGAAGTGCCTGCTCAGGGCACAGGGCCAGAGAGAGGTAAAGCCAAGTGCCTGAGTATGCTGACGCCCAACCCCTAATCTGCAAGGCTGGGCTGTTCACAGTCCCCCTGTCTACACCCCAGATTCTGGTGGGAAGGACTCCTAGGAAAGATTCCTGGAGAGACACTCAGGGCGACTCTGAAGCATGGCCAAGACTGCCTTGCAGCTGGAGACATGAGAATCTATCTTAAAAGGCCACAGTATCCAGTGAGTGCGACACACCTGGCTTCTAACCCCAGAATCTCTCTTTAAAAGCCGTGTAACCTTGGCCAAGTCACTTAATCTTTCTGAGCTTCATTTTTCTCATCTCTGAAAAGGAGGTACTAGTACCTGTCTACTGGACTGGGAGGATTAATTGAGAACAGTGAACAAAAGCTCTTAGCTCAGGGCTAGCAGAGCAGTCTCAACACTGGACCCTCCCTCTTTGTAAAGCTGGCGTTGATTTAGAGCTGACCCTCAGGGATAGGACGCCCCGAGGTGTCAATATTCAAGGTGGCCTCCTGGCAGCTAGTGCTCCTAGCTCACTGAGGTCTAAGATTTCTCTTCCTTCCAGCACGGCTTGGGGGGAGCTCACAGGCCTGCAGGCGGGGTTGCTGCTGTGGCTCCAAAGCAGTTGTGGCTTGGAAAGAATCTCTGGCATGTGTCATGTGTCCTCCACAAGCCATGATCCATGGTGTGCTGGAGAAGTGCTTTGTTCCGGGACCAAGAGGTCAGCTGGTGGGAGGGTCGCCCATCAGTCTGCATGCTGGGCAGCTAACCCATGCCCAGAACCATCTGCTCTGGATCACAGATCCAGCCAGAGAGACTGGGTGGCTTGTGCCTGAGCTTAGAGAGGGCTGCGAATGAGCTGTGGCAGGGGCGGCAAGGCCAAGGGTTGGTGAGGAGGGGCCGTGGAGTGTTTTGCCTACCTGGGTGACTAGTAGAGACAAGAGTTGGTTTGGGACAGGGTGGTGGGCAAAGCTTAAGAATCGAGTTTTCTCAGCTCAGTCACCCAATTTCACTGGGACCCCATGCAAGTCATGTCCTTTCCTTGGGCCCCAGTTTTCTTACTGGTGAAATGAAGGGGTTGGACAATCTTGAAGTTCTCTTCTAGCTTTGCTATTTTTAGGCCATAACTTCCTGGTTTTCTTACAAGGCCCACAGTTCTCCTGTGAACGGGAGCCACAGCTCAGCATATTGAAGTGGATGGGATGGAGAGCAGAATGAAAAAGGGGGTAGAGAAGGCAAGAAGTAAATGCAGAGGGTTTGATTTTCCCAGTTGGACGACTGGTATGTCATTTCTTTCATTTTTTGTACAGTCATTTCTTTTATTTTTTTGTACAGTCGGCCCTCGTTTATCGCGGTTAATCAGTTCCAGACTATCACAAAGTAGAATTCTGTAATTGGATTTATTTTGTATCTCAAGGCCCTATTCTGGCTGATGAAGAAAAACTAGTATAGTTACTTTCAGGTACATCACTCACTAAGTCATTTTTCTCAATCATGTTAGTACTCAGCTCTATGAAATTCAGGATTTTCATTCTCATTTCCCTCCACTGCATCTGTGGAGAGAGGGAGGCTATGCCCTGAGTCCTCCTTTGAGATGTTATGTGTCCCTGTCTGGTCTTCACAGCAACCCCACCATGCCTTGGCCTGCCCCTGGCCCAGTGCTCCATGCTGCCACATCGTCTCTGTACTGTGACCTTGTTCCTGCCCATTGAAAGTGTTGGTAATGTTTTAAAGGGTAAAGGTAAAAGTTTGCAAAAGGTGGACACTGTGAAAATTATGTGGCTTGCATGGCCTTTGTTCAGCCTTCTGTTGAGTATGGATAAGGTTTATCTGGATTGTCCACAAGGCAATGGATAACCCAGCAGATGCCGGATGAGATACCAGACCAGTCCTACTGCAAAGTGGACAATGGACCAGGCAGAGTACATCAGCAGGAACTGCAAAAAGCTAAAAATAGGGTATATAACCGACACCCCAACCCTGATTTGAGGCTGACCCCTTTTTGGCTCAGCCTGCCTGCACCCAGGCGTATGCAATAAAACCATTTTGCTCTACACTGGCCTTGCATTGTGGATGTGATCTCCCACCGGCTCAGACCTTTTACCCAAGACCCTCTCTTGGCTCATTTCTACTCCCTACTGGAAGAGCCATGGGAAACGGGGAGGGGGGCAAGTTGTTCTTTGCCTAGACAGGCCACCTACTGCTTCTACTCTGTAGCTCTGTAGCACACCATGGTGCTGAGGGGACTCCCTGAGACTCACCCTGGGCTTCCCATGCCCATCCTTGTAGGATTGCCCTGTCATTTCCCCAGGACCCAGGGAGAGACAGGGCCCAGGGCTCCATTAATCCCTGGAGGTGCATCTAACTCTCCAAACCATCTTTCTCCTCTGCAGCTTAGAGTATTGGTCGGGGATGGAAGGGAGTACTGAAGTTTGATTTTACATATCTCATCTCACATCTTCTCTTCATCTTTTCTGACTCACACCTGGAGGGAGGCCTTGCGCCTCAAAAGCCAAGCACTAGGTGTCTTTGCTCTCTAGTTCTTTTGAGACTCCCACCCATTTGCTGCCTATGCGGGAAAGAATCACACAGATCAACACTTCACATATCAAACCCTGGAAAAAGCTGGATGAAGCGTCAGTGCTGGTCCTAGGCAATCACACTAGTGTCCTTAAAAAAAAAAATCAAAAGCCTCTGCAGTAAGTACAAAGCATATACCCTTTACCTGGACGTTCAGGTCTCCCTCCTTATGGCCCACCCCAACCTTCTTCTCCCCACCACTGTCTTAACTGTAACTTCATATACCTTTGGGAAAAGTTCCTTCATCTCTCTGAGCCTCCGTTCCTTTATCTCTAAAATAGGGTAAATCATTCATTCATTTTCCATTGTGTTATGGTGAGAATTCTAAGAAGTACTATAAGCAAATGAACTGAATAAAAATTGAACTCGAAGCAAAGTCTCTCACAGGACCTGAAATATAGCTGGTTGAACAGGCCTTTGTCTCCCCTCAGCCTGATCTGTAGCCAATCAGAGCACGTGTATTTATTCAGCTCTGCTAAGATGCCTCCCCATTGCCCAGATACACTTTATCCAACCTCTACCACTAAGGCGCCTCTAAATGCTGTTGCCTGCTGGAATCCCCCTGAACCAAGATGGCGCTCCCTGGCCCTTCTCATACGATACCTACTCAACGCTCACAGCTCTTATAACTATGATTTTAAGCTTATTGAGGGCATGAACTTTGTCCTATTTTATACACCTTGCCTGTAGCCACTGAAACCAGCTGGACCCACCCATAACTACACCCCTGCTGGCTCACCAACCACCACTCAGGGTTGAGGCAGCTGCCCAGGGCCACTGCTTCACTCCCAACCTGCTTTCGCCCTGATCCCATTTCACCTGACTCTCATTCTTGGATCTGTGATTCTGACCTCAGCTTCAGCCCTACCTCTGGCCATCTGAGTGGTGGTTATTTGTGCCCTCTAGTTTGGCTCAAACCTTTGGCTCCTAGCTGTCCCCATTCCTAGCCCTGATCCCAAAGACCTCAATCCTTACCCTGGTGTCATATGGCCACACTGTCCAAGCCTTTGTGATCAACACCATAATGAACGTTCATAAGTGTGTGTGTGTGTGTGTGTGTGTGTGTGTGTGTAAATTCCAAAATGGCTGAAATATCCCCAAGTAACTATGGCAGAGAAATGAGAAACAACCAGAGCCAATATCTGCTGGGTTGTAGTCACCATTTCTGCCAGCCAAATGGTAATTGCCCACCTACTGGGAGAGAAGAAGGCAAGAGTTGGACACATGGCCCTAAATGGCCTAAAATGACATACTGGCTAAGTATAGGGGCTTGCCTATAATTCAGGAAGGCAGAGGCCAAGTGGAGTCCCCACACTCATCAGGCCTTGGCCAGTCCACAGATCTAAAAATTCATGGATAACTCTGAAAACTCTCATAGAGTGTTGGTCAGTAGGTGTTTGAGCCCATGGCTGGGGTCTAAGATCTCCACAGCCTTGACCCAGCCAGGCTTGAGGAAGATCTGTGTGGGATTCCCGAAGCCATAGGGTGCTAAGGGAGAAATGTGTTGTCACCATCCTGAAGTCAAAATGGGTAAGAAAACATGGTGGGCTCCTCCAAAGTAGGACAGGCCTTGATGAGCTGCTACAGAGCCTCTCTCCATCTACTTGGGAAGAAGACATTTCTTCCCTCCTTCAACACATCCTTATTGGGTCTCTTCTATTGGATCCAAGCACTGTGCTGGGCACTGGGGGTATGGCAATGAATGAGACAGACACTGGACCTGCCCTCATAGAGATTGCAAGAGTTACAGCCAATGAAACAGGAACAATGAAGCAGATGGGTGTCTAGGAAGCACTTGGAGGGGAAGGGGTGGTTAGGGTTAGTCAGGGAAGACTTCCTAGGCAAGGAGACAGTTAAGGGGAGACTGGAGTTTTAGGGCAAGGAAACAGCAGATATGAAACAAAGAGAGGAACTGAGAGACGTTGATGCTTAGAGCAGAGGGCAACAGGGTGGAGGAAGATGAGGCTTGAGAGGTAAGAGGGTACCAATAAGAGGTGCCCTGGTTTGCACCTAGTTTGATGGCATCAAGTAAGTACTCACTTCCTCACTCCCTTCCAGTATTAAATCCGGAGTGCAGGCTCTGACCTTTCTCATGCCTTCTGTAGTATCTAGCATGGGGCTGTGCATGCAGTAAGTGCTCAATTAATACTTGTGAAGTCGTTGACCAAGAATAGGGGTCAGTGAAAAGTTAAAGACCTGGTTCTACATACAGACCCTTAGAAAATTAAAGCATGCACTTCCAATCACATGATCTGTGAGTTTATGGCCCTGTAGTTGCGATGTTAAAACTAAAACAAAATACTTGTTAAAAACTAATAGGAATGTGTAAAATCAGCACTGGCAATTCTCAATTGGCAGGCAGGAAAACCTGGCTTCTCCAAGGCTGCCTGGCTCCACGGCTGAAGCATGCCTTGGGTAGAGATCCAGAGGTGAAAAGTCATTTGCTTCTGGGAGCAAGAAACGAACTCAAACCCGAAGTAGCAGGCTTCAGCTCTCCAGGTCAAAATGACATTGTGTGCCTCAGAGCATTATGGGTTGTCAGCTCACAAACACATTCATTGCCATGGAATTCAGAAAAGGAAGCCAGTCCTAGCTGAAGTTGTTGGGGGGAAGGTGTAGGATGCCAGCCTTCTCCTATGGCTGGGCCTCAGCCAGGTCAGAGGAGCCCAAGGCCTCCTAGGACCCATCTTCTCTGTCCTGCAGAAGCCCGGCCTCCTAAGTCTTGTCCCATCCAGACACACTCCTCTGCCTGGGCCTCCCCACTCAGCTGTCCATGCCGTCTCAGCACATGTTTGCTTCCACCTTTGTGCACACACAGCCGTCTCCGAGCCAAACACTCGCTCTGCACCAAACGCCCCAGTCACTTGATTTCTCAGCAATCAGATATGCTAAATGCAGAAAGTCTCGTTTTCTGGTTAAACAACCTCTTCAGATAGTTTCTCTTCTCACCCCACATCTCCTTTCCAGGCCTCTCTTCCCAGCCCTCGTGCCCTCCATTGTGTGATTTAGGAGTTGAATGAGTTTTCTGGAAACGCACCACAGAAATAAATTCCTCAGAGGCAATGCAGTAAATGAGCTGAGATATGCATGAGTGATGGAGCGTTTTGGTAGGAGACGCTGAAGAATGCTAATCATGGAAAAACAAAATTCAAGAGGTCAAATTTTACAGGGAGCAATTAGTATTAAATGAGAACATGTCAGAGGCACTGGGCATTGGAAACGGGCTGCCTCTGCCTCCTTTTGTAAGTTGGGTTTACTAAATGGAACATAATGATATGTAACCAAAATACTGGAAGACCGTTTCTTTGCTAAGGAAACCCAGCCAACAAACACAGTGGAAAAATAAGAGATACCTCTCGCTCTGGGAGTTTGTTTTTCAATCTTCCCTGGGTGTTAGAGGACAGAACCTAGAGCCTTGAGAAGTTCTGCTAGTCGAAAGAATCAGTGGGAAAAGTTCTTTGACTCCCCGGAGCTGGGTGCAGATAAAAATGCACGTTTAAAGAAAGAAAAAACTGCAATTGTTAGGTTAAATGTTTGTATTTGCGAACCTTCTATCTGGTGTTAAGAAAAGGATTTTTTTTTTTTTAATAAAAATCTGTGTTGTCATCTAAATGATTGGCTGGTTTGTGCCCTCACGGGGAGTCTAAAGAGAAAACTATTTGGGGTTACAAAATGGGAAAAAATTAGTCACCAGTGATTCACAGAGACTATAAATACGTGGCTATATTGTTCTCTTATTTACGATCCAGCTGGGATGAGCTGTTTGGGAGGAAGCAGGAAGATACACAAACAGTTGCCGAAAGGAAGCTGAGGCCCTGCTCCAGGTCTGGTGGAGTGAGCTCGCCCCCAAAACCTCCCCTCAGAGCCTCTTTGTCCCAGCACTCAGTCCTGGCTGCCGAGCCAGCCCCTGGAGGGCTGTCCTGGAACTGGCACTGGAAAAGAGAAGAGGCCAGCACCACCCTCCAGTCCTTCATGAGCCTGTGCTCCACAGGGTGACACAAGGTTAATGATCGTGTTCTGGGGGGTGTTACTGGCTTTGCCATTTCCCAAGCTGGTGAGGAAAGTAAGGCAGGGATGAAGGGAACTGGAGGCTGGCGGAGTGCTACTACCTTTCTCTCAGAAGTCCAGAAATCTTCCTTACACACACACACACAATCATTCATTCACTCATTCATTCATTCATTCATTCATTCATTCATTCATTCATTCGCTCACCCATTTATCCATCCATCTTCCAAAGTATATTGAGCCTCTGTGTGTGGAGTGCTAGGAAATGATAGTGAGAAAGACAATCCCAGGCCTTGCCCTGGCGGAGCCTCAGCCCACTGGAGAAGAATATTTGCTTCATCTTTGGGGTCTCTTAGTCCTGGTGTAGCTCTGATCTGGACCCACTACCTGTCTGATTCAGGTTGATCTCAGCCCTCTCTAGGCAAAGGCAGAAGCAGTTTCAGAGTCAGCCGATGGTAGTGATGAGCGGGACAGTTCTGTTGAGTTTATCTCCGTAGTCTCAGTCCTACTTTCTGGACTCATCCCACCTGCCAGCCTCCATCTGGATCTGCTGAACTCCTGGGTGCATGTCTTCCTGCTCTGGCCCATTTTGGTATCATCTGGGTGCTAAGTAAGGACTACCTGAGGCCTTCAAGACTGCTAAAGAGTGAAAGGGTTTAGAAACAGGTCTAAAAGATAGACTATGAGCCCCTAGTTTGGAACTTGCTCCCCTGTTCTTCAGAGAGCGCCACAATGAGACCTTGGGAAGGTCACTACTGATGCCTTGTTTCTCTCACATTGGGACCATCCTCCCTTCCTTTCCAAGCATTTCTGGACTGATTCATACCCTAGTACTTCAAACTGATGAGGCAAACTTTCTGCATCTGCTTTACCTGCTGTCCAGACCTGCTTTCTTTTTACCTCTGAGTTTGCCCTGCCTTGATCTTAGCTTCCTGCACATGGGTCAGCTTACACATTCCTTGCTCTGGGCAACCTGTCCTGACCTGTAGCAGGACTGGGTGCATCTACTGTGTGCTTTCTTTTCAGAGCATCCCTGTCTTCGCACTCACCAGTCTCCATTGTAATCTCTGGACAGGTGTCCTTCTTCTCCACGAGGCTGAAAGGGAAGCTCTAGCCCACACTTGTCAATAGGATGAAGACTTGAATCCAACATTTGACTGTATACCATAAGGCTAAAGACAAAAATTGCTGTACACAGATATTGTCCGCTAACTAGCATATTTATTTCTCACAAGGGTATGGGTTAGCAATTCTGAAACTACTTTATATGTATACTGGAGGTGAGCAAATGTACATATATTGCAGATAATGAGAACTAGGTTCTTCACTGTTGGAGAAAAGCGTAACAAATAAGGAAAGGGGAAGGTTACATTTATATCAGATTTTATTTATTTGTTCATCTGTTCAAGGACACCTTGATTGTTCCCACCTTTTGATTATTATAAATAATGCTGCTTTGAACACTGGTGTACAAATAGCTGAAAATAGGAGTCTTGTCATCAGTGATTTCCCATGGTCTGGAACAATGCTGGTACATAATAGGTACCCAGCGAAATATTCATTGTGTGCATTCTTGCCTACGTACATGCCATTCCCTCTGCCTAGAAACCCTTCTATTTGTTCTTGGAGAAACCATTTTTAAGCTTCTAGGAACACATTTTATCTTCCCCAGGAAGCCTTTCTGACAGCCCCTATCACACACACACTACACACCACACACACACTGTACACCACAGACACACTGCACACCACAGACACACTACACACCGCACACACACTACACACTGCACACACTACACACACCGCACACAAACTACACACCGCACACACAGTTGATCAGCCTCTTTCCAGTGCTATCATTAGGATCCATATAAGCTTTAGAAAAAGCTCTTAGTGTAGCTAAACACTGTATCGTCATTTATTTGATTATATATCTGTCTCCTCTGTTAGGCTATGTCTCTTTAGGGCAGGAATGCTGTCCTAGTCATCTCTGTGGCACCCAAGCCTAGAACAGTGCCTGGGACAGAGTAGATACTTAGTGTTCGATGAATGAATGAATGAATGAATGAATGAGTAAATGAAGAAGAGAATTAACCTCTTACAACATCCACAGTCTTTGCTCTATACCCAATCCCATTAGCTAACACTGTAGCTACCTTTTCCCTCAGTTGTTTTAATCACTGTGGAACTTGTTAACATAAAAGCAGAAGGGAAAAGATTTATGGGCAAGTTAAAAGGATATCCAGAGAGGTAGTGTGAACAGTCCTCCGTTCATCTTTGTTGTCCCAGCACCCATTTTAATAGTGTCACCTTTCACGATAAAAGTGTCTTGGCTTGAATAATAAAGTATGTGGCCACCATATAGTTAGAACAAATTTAACTTTTATGGACCCACTGGCTGGGAAATGATACTCTCAACACAGAGGTAGCAGGGCCCAGCCCTCGGGCCTTTCCACATCAGCGTATTCCTCCAGATTGCCAACTGCCAGTAGCTGCCTCTGTTTACCTGAGTGTTTCACAAGCCACAGAAAGCTGCTCTGGCCAAGTCACCCTGGGCCGATAATGCCAGGGAATCCACGCCTCCCAGGAGCACCCCTCGACCAGTGACAGAAGGGTGTGTGTGTGATGTAGCCCAGCGTCCTCACCCCTAGGGCAGGAGAGTGCCCAGGCCCTACACCATTTCCCAGAATTTCCCCAAAGCATTCTGCTCTGGTCACCCACAGGAGTAGCTATCACACCCTTTATTAGCTGTCCCCACCCCTGTCCCACTTCCTCGTTCCCCTACCAGTGTTTCCTGCACTTGCCTTATAAACTACTTGGCCTTGAATCCTTGCCTCTGGGTGTGCTTCTGGAGGAACCCAAGCGGGGACACTAAGCTACAATTTTCCCCTCCCAGGGCCTAATGTGAATTGTTATTATTAGCTTCCTTTGTACCTCTTTCCATGTACCACATTCGCAGCCAACCCTGTCCCCACAAGCCTCAGCCCTTCACCTGCCTGCCCAGTTCTTCCTGCCAGAGCCCTTCCTTCTCCCCCGCTGAGTCAGTGCGGGACTGCGGCAGCAGCAGGTGGGAGTGGGCCTGGGTCTGGGTGGCTGAGACTTCTTGCTGGTCATGCCCTCACCCTGGGCCCGAGTGCTTTGCAGGTTTTCTAATCAGGCGCTGCTGTGTCCAACCCCAAGAGCAGTTCAATAGCACCTGATGGCCACTCCTGGACCTGACTGCAAGTGTCCACATCACTGTCCCTCCTACCGGGAGTGGGTCACAGGGTGGCCAGGGACGACAGAGGAAAAACACTGCCATTTCTGGAGTGCCCAGTTAACATGTTCTAGGTTCTGTGCAAGTGTGGCTTTGTGTCAATCATTAACAAGTAAATAGGGTTTTTATCATTTTTTTTTAAACTAAAGATTATAACCGCAATGAAAGGAATAAACTTTTTAAAAAAATTTTTTTCTTTATTGATTTTTAGAGAGAGAGGAAGGGAGAGGGAGAGTGAGAGATAGAAACATCGATGAGAGAGAACATTGATTGGCCGCCTCCTGCATGCCCCCCACTGGGGATTGGGCCCACAACCTGGGCACGTGCCCTGACCAGGAATCGAACCGGTGACCTCTTGGTGCATGGGTCGATGCTCAACCACTGAGCCATATTGGCTGGGCAAAAGGAATAACCTTTATAGAAATTTCAGAAAATATAAAAAATGAAAGAAAAACATCACCCATATTTGTGCCACCCAGAAACTACCTTCAGTATTAGTTTTTCTCCTCCCTGCCCTTTATCCTTGTGTATGTAGTAGAAATCCCGCTGGCTTCCTTTTTTACACAATATTAAAATAGGAATATTTCTTTTCTCAGTCAAGAAATCACAACACAATTGTATTACTTACATATATTTAAAATATACCAAATAGTGAGCTAAGGCAGTTACAAAGAGTTGCCTCTGGAAAGGGGAAATGGGAAGGAATGGGGGAACTATTGTTTTTCCTAGCAAGTCTTACTGGACTACTTGCCCCCTTAATCCTTGTGTAACTCTGGTGAAAATGAAACAACTTCAGTGAGGGAGATGAGGCACGATTTATCGACCTAACAGTAAACACAGATTTTGTTTTAAACTTTGTAAACATCATTTTTAATGGCTCCATATTAGCCCACTGTTGGGCTATACTGCAATTTATTTGTCTATTTTCCTGTTATTGCACATGTCATTTGCTTCCAAACTGTATTTAGATACTGTTGTGATGAGCAACCCTGTGCATAAAGCTTTTGTGTAAATTTGAGATTTTCTTTTTCAGAAGATGAGAATGCTCATAGTATATGGGAGTGCTCATTTTCCCATACCCTAACTGGCTTTGATTAAATTTATTTAAAAAGGTCTCCATTGCCCTGGCCAGTTTTGTTCAGTGGTTAGAGCGTCAGCCCACAGACCAGAGAGTCTCGGGTTCGATTCCCGGTCAAGGGCACGTACCTCGGTTGCTGTTCGTCCCCGGCCCTGGTCAGGGTCGTGTGAGAGGCAGCTGATCCATGTGTCTCTCTTGCATCCATATTTTTTTCTCTCCTTCCCTCCCTCCGTCTCATTGTATCTGAAGATAAATGGAAAAATATCCTCGGGTGAGAATTTTAAAAGAAGTCTCAATTAAGTAATGAGTGAAAAAATTATTTCCCATTTTCTTTTTTTTTTTTTTTTTTGTCCTCACCTGAGGACATTTTTCCATTTTTTGTTCAGACAGAATGGGAGGGAGAGAGAGGAAGAGAAAGAGAGAGAAACATCGACATGAAAGGGACACATCGAGTGGCTGCCACCCGCACGACCAACCAGGGCCGGGGACAAACTGCAACCGAGGTACATGCCCTTAGCGGGAACCGAACCCGGGTCTCTCTGGACCGCAGGCCGATGCTCTAACCGCTGAGCCAAACCGGCCAGGGCTATTTCCCATTTTCAACATTTGAGAAAATGAGCTGGGAGACCGCCAACCTGCCTGGGTGTGTGGAAGGCTGGGAGGTGGTGGGCTGGATCCTGGTCTCTGGCTGCCGCGGCCTCATCTCGGTGGAAATGACTGCTAGAAAGAAGTCAGGGGAGCTGGACCCTAGCCCAGCCTTTCCATGGACTAGGTAGTACTCTTAGTCTCCGTGTCCCTGTCCGTAAAACAGGAGTGCCTCACCAACCCGTCACCTTCACAGCGCTCTCAGGACCAAATGAGATCACGAATATGAAGACTCTTTGGAAATTCCAGAAAGTTCCATTTGATCGTAGACTTCAAAAGGGCATGAACCCTGCATTCTATTTCCTCTCAAATATTTGTCTGGATCTCATGTTTAGTTAACATTCATTTATGGCTATTACTATGGGTTAAGTGCTTTAGTTGAATTATCTCCTTTAATCCTCCAAATAGCCCAGTGGGTTTGACACTGTTGTTTATGTTTGAGAGAAGAAAAGCTGGATCACATAGCCAGGAAATGGTGAAGATGGGCTTGAATCCAGGGGATCTGACTCTAGAGGTTGAGCTC
Organism: Tadarida brasiliensis; assembly: GCA_030848825.1. Taxonomy (NCBI): domain Eukaryota; kingdom Metazoa; phylum Chordata; class Mammalia; order Chiroptera; family Molossidae; genus Tadarida; species Tadarida brasiliensis. The sequence continues at coordinate 59,928,016 of CM061270.1, read as the reverse complement.
CTATTGTTTTAAAATATAAGTTTTATTATTGTTCAGGTATGATGAGGCCAACAGAGTAGGAGATGATTTCTATTGAAAAGAGCGTTTGTTACAGTTTTCAAGAGGAGGGGATACTCCATACCACATGTGCCACTCGGGAAGTGCCAGGATCTGCCAGGAGGCAGAAGGAGTGAGAGAAAAGCATGGGCAAGAGCTTTTATTGCAGTTTTCCTGGGAAGGAATGGATGCAGCAGGGTAAGCAGGTTACACTGGTTTGGGAGTGACTAGTTTGAATATTTCAGCAGACCTCCTGGGGAGCAGGACTGCCCCTAGTTGCCTAGTACCTGGCCCTGCAGTGATATGGCCAGAGATAGGGGCTCCCTGTGAGAGTTCCATAAAGGAGGTAGTTGGCAGATTTGGGCTCTGGATTGGTTGGTTTGCATATGAAAGGCACACTCACAGGGGAGTCATTTCTATCTCTAGGAATTAGCTAGCCCAGGGAGGCCCATCTCTCCAAGATCAGCAAGGTCCCACAAGCCAGAGCATCAAGAATAGAGAAAATAGGAAAATATACTTAATATGCTCATGCACTAAACTGGGCTGCCCTGTGCCTCTTGTCATAGCTGGAATGATTATCTTTATCATCAGGAATCACTATTACCATAAAACAATGTCCCATTCTTGTCCAAGTGTAAAGTCCATGTCGCACCCAGCACACAGTCGCAGTGGATTTGTGGGATGAGTGAGTGGGTGAATGGTCCCATGCCTGCTGATCCCAGGGCTTCATGCACTGTGAAGGACACATAGATGAAGGTGTTCAATAAATATATTACCTTCTTCAGGTAAGCAAGAGGGAAAAGAGACCCTTAGCAACCTTAGGAGCCAGGATCTGGAACTATGCTTACAAAGAGCTCTTCCTAGGGGAATTTACACAGGTTCAGATTTTTGTCCAGTGAAGATCTCATGAATGGCACCAGCGCTCCTGACTTTGTCTTCAGAAAATATATGCTGACTCCTTACCTGATGAGTAATCTGATTCTAATCCTCTCTCTCCAGGGCCCAAAAGTCTGCCTTATTCAGGCTGTCAGTTACCTGAAGAACATAATCAGGAGATTCTGGCTAGTTTTCATCCTCACATTTCTGTCCTTATCACCAAAGTCATCCCAAGAATCTTTAGTCATTTACTGTTACTCATACACTTAAGAGTGTTTATTGTGCTCAGTGATTTGGACTGATCTAGTTCATAGTTTACAACTGTCGTCCAGGAGGACTTGAACAACAGAATCCTATTTTAGACATTCGGCCATTTGTCAGAACTGGAATTTCTGGGAGTTGATAGGTGGAGGGCTGAATACAGCTTTTGGGTAGGCATTCTGAGCCCTAAGATAATTCCATGCTGCTGTATCATGCAAGCTCCGCTGATAGAATGGAGGAGTGTCCTAGTGTTGTGTGGGGACCTAAAGAGAGGACTCCCTGTCCTCCAGACATTTACAAAGAATAAAAAGCCATAGAAACAAAAAGATCCACAACATTGAAGATTGTTTACGTGAAGTGATGAATATACTTTAAAGAGATCATTGATAAAGGAAATATGCAAACACCAAAATAATACAGCATACAATAGATTCTGCGTTACTCCATTCTCCAGAAGTTCCCAAGGCTCACCCAAGCAGCTTGGCCTCCTGTCCCATCTGCTCATGCCTGTGGGATGTCCGACCCTACTGTCTATCTCTTCTCCCAGTCTGGCCCATTGGAAAGGTACTAACTAACTCTAGAAGATATATTTTCAGAGAAAACAAGGACCAATGACTGTGTAAAATTAGAAGAGCCAGAAAATAGGAGAGAAAGATGAGACTTCAACTCTTACTCCTTATCCAGAGGTTGTCATGTCCACTTCCTTTACCAGCCCCATTCTAAAAACATCTCTCTACAGTTATTCAGGGATGCCTGTTGCCATGGCTACCGGGTGACAGATGCTTTTTGAATCTGGTATGTGAAGAGCTCTTCCAATTTGGAATTCGACCTGGAACAGGTAGCTATTTTTAGCCATATGCCGATAATATATGTTTTAGAAAAGTCGGTTCTTTGCCTTGTACTTAAACATCACCTTTCTCCACACTCCCCCATTGCCCTGCTCGGGTGGCTTGAGTCATTGATAGGGATTTTTATTTACCATTACTGCAATACAAAAGACACAACCAAGTCCCCAAGATTCAGGCTATAAATGCTATCTTTCAGACTCAGGACACTCAACACAAGCCCTGGGAAGCATGTATCAGCTTTCTCTCTGAGATGGAGGGCTGCCCTCTCCAGGACAACTCTGAGGGCTGAGTTCCCACTTGATGTTGAGAGTTGCTGCCACCACCTTGCTCAAGGACTCTTGTGTTTGCCTCATCCTCCACTTGGGCAAGTTCTCCATTTCTGGTGCCCAAACCTGTGCTATTATTTGCAAAATGATACTTAGGATTCTGTGTTTATCCCATGCATGTGTGAGGGCAGCCTGGTCTAGGAATACAAGTTATAGACTGTCCCCACCTCCAAGTTAGTTTGACACTGAAGTCCTTCAGTGATGTGGCCTCAAGTTATCTCTCTAAGCTTCTCAAATCGCGCAGACCCCAAGCCTGAAATCCCCAGGGTGTTCTTTAATCATGCGGTGTACTCCCACTGGAAATTCTACATGGTTTTCAATGCCCATATCAAACTCTACATGCCCAAGTATTCCTCCCTCTGCCATCTCTCCAAGTTAAAAAGCATTAAAGAATTCAAGCACTCTTTTCTTCCTCTTGGCCCGCGTATTTCATGAGTGTTTTAGAACTTGAATCATTGCACATAGCATCTGGTGCTGTTATTTGGGCATTTCTTAACTTCCTCTCAACCACTGCAAACTTCATGAAACCAGAGAGGGCAGTTTTTCTCCATCTTGTATCTCTAATGGTTGATTCAGTGTTTTGCCAATAGTAGAGACTCAAGAGGTATTTGTGGAATTGAATTGCTCTATAAAAGTCTTCAGACCATGTTTCGAGTATCACTTCTGTCACTGACCTTGAACATAACTTTTCCAGATCTCTGTTTCTGTATCTGTAAAAAAGAAATGATAATATATATTTCACTTCTCTCACAACTTTATCATTAGAACCAAACTAGCTTTGCCCTGTAAATTGTACCTTCTAAGATAAAAACACACATCCTCTAGAAATTACAAAAAAGAGTGAGGAAACACTATAGGAATACGGGAACTTTCAAATTAGATACTAGAGCTATATATAGGAAACCCCAGAGAAATTCAAGTAGGCTATCCAAGAAGAAGAATAAAGAAAAGTGGGGTTAAGTTGGAGGTCAAGGAGGAGGAGGAGGAGGAAGAAGCAGAAGGAGGTTCAAGAGTGTCGTGTGTCACAAACCATACACAGTCCAGTGTGGGGCAGAGGGTGGCAGAGCAGAAATAGTCACTGATAGGAATACAGTGTGGGGTCTTGGAAAGGTAGAGCTCAGATCCACTTTCTCATTGCTGGCCAGGGTTTTGTTGGAGACAGAAGCTTCCCAGTCCATTAGAAGGAAAATCGGAAGGAGAAGGGCCCCAGGCCAAAGCAGAAGAATAAGTCAGAGATTGAACCCAGAAATCTAAGTGTTAGTGATAGTCACAGAGGATATTGATTCAAATAGACTCTGGGCCATTCTTTGAGAAGCACTAGCCAGATAAAACAAATTAACACTAAGACACATATTGGTTAACTATTGCTAGAACCACAACCCCAGAAGTAGGAAGTGGTAATAGAAGTAAAGCACTGTAGAAAGCCTGAGAAGTAAGGAAGAGACAACAAGGCAATTTTAGAGAAAACAAAAAGACTTGAAGGAGAAAAAACATTAACACAACATTGGTTAAACAAGATAGAAAACAGATACACACAGAACAAATGGTATAAATATGCAGAAGCCTAAAGAGAAAATAGAAGCAGGTTGATTTTTAATTTTTCAAGGCTAAAGGTGAATAGAGAAATTCATTATTTCTCAAGGAGCTGGGTTTACTCCTGGAATCAAGGATAGCAATTATGTAGGAAAAAGGTTTTATGGAGCATACATGGAACTCTAGACCAGTAGACACTGCTGATCCCAAGACCTGCTAAAATAATAACCAAGAAGAGAAATAAAGACAGCATGAGACAGAATGGTCAGTGAGATTCAAAGGGATAAGTGTTGCAATAATGACCAAGTAATGAACAAGTTAGATGGGTGAGAGCCTTAAGGGTCAGCGTGGGCTCAGGACAAGTGATCTCAGGACCATGGATAGCTCTGTGCCTGCTCTGTGTTTGGGGAAAATGGTGGCCAATTAACACAATGATATCTTCCTCAGTAGTATTTCCTGGGTCCCATTTTGGATATTGAAAGGATCTGCTCGCCCAGCTAAGGTACAAGTCTTTAGATCTGGGAGAATAGCTGTTATCTATCTGGTAGCCTTTGATAAAACTATTCAGAAGCGGTATAGGATGGTAGAAAGGAAGAGTACTGGGTTTGGAGTCAGGAGACCTAGGCTTTGCTCTTAGCAATGCCACTTGCTAGATGTATGGCTTTAGTGAAGTCTAACTTGGTGAAGCTCAGTTTTCCTTTCTGTAAAATGGGTTTCATAAGGTTTTCCCCTACTCTCTGTAAAGACCTACTGGTAAAACCAAATAAGATTACACATGTGAAAGTATTTTAAACTGTAAAACCTGATTTAAGAATGTGCAGTTGTTGGAATTAGTTTCCTACAAAATGAAGAAAGGAGTTATACAGAAATTCAGCAGACTCAGGAGACAGGGGTGATAGGCCAAATGTGTACAAAGCCCAAAATATCCAAAAGTAGAAGTAGGGAGCTGAGAGGAATCTGGGTTTTTAAAAGCTATGGAAGCTGGTAGGAAGATGAATGAATGTGAAAAAGAAAATGAAAGAATAAAAGAGAAAGAGAAAATAAAATAACAGATTTGCACATTTTCATGACTTTCCCCCCAAAAAAAGCAAAAAGAAAAGGTTGATTATTTTATGTCAATTTATGGATAATACCTGAAACAAGTTAAACTATCAAATAAGTGAAATATGTTAGTTTTGCAATGCATTTCGAATATAATGTTATGGGGGAAAGTCGAGTAACAGAAAGAACGCATACCATGATCATACATCGATGTAACAATTTTTAAGAATGCAGGATTCAAGGCTTATTAGTTACATGTGCTAGCAATAGAACAAAGCTAAGTACTGCATATGAAAGGTATTTGACAACTGTAAAGTGCTATACAAATTTTATTATCTTAATAATCTGTCATAAACTTACTAAAAGAAAAGTGAGAGAGAAATAGGCTAATAAAAAGAATAAGATTATGTAAGAAATAAAAATTATTAACAATGAAAGCCATTCTTCTTCTGATCATAGAAATCCAAGTATTAAAGCAGTAATGATGCTGAGAAATTGTCTTGTCCATCACTTTGCCTTTTAGTAAAGTATGTTTACCCTTGAATGTAAGTGAAAAAACAGAGGTGAACAGAGCTAAGAGATTGACCTAAAGTCACATAGCTTATAAAAGTGGAGTGATGACCAAGATCCTCTCACCTGATCAAAATGGAATTCTCAAAATCTTAGAAACCTGACAAGATCAAATAGAGAATATGCAAATTTCTATTAGACAAGGAAGAAATTAGAACTATAAAAGGATCATTAAAGAGGAGAGAAGACCCTTTTTTCAAGATGCCATGAAGAAGTAGGACATGTTAAAAATACACACACACACACAAATGCTCAAAGGGAGGCATCAAGCCAAGGTCTTTAAATAACAGAATGGCTCTCTCCTTGCTCAGGAGTGATCAATGCCGACTATTCTTTTCTCCTGTAAAGGTAAAGAAAGTGCAAAAATAGCAAAAATCAGAGAACAAATGAGGAATGTCTCCATAAACAGGGTCTTGGAGATGAGTGAAGATAGAGAAGTTTAATCAAGAAAAAGGACAGTACCTCTAGGTGCCTTAGAGGACAAAGAGAAGGATGGAGTGTGGCACATGGGAAGGAGAGGTCCAGAATGTGGTCTGCCTCCTGAGAGCCACTCACAGGACAGCCCTGCTGATGATCACACGGATATCACTGCTCAAGGAAGCAGCACCATCAGGCTGATGACAGGGACATGCTCTGGGTATGTAACCTCACTGCTGAAGACCACACAATTTCCTACAAACGTAGAAAAGTATAGAAAAACGGTAAAATGACCAATGAGTGCACTGAAGTGGTGTTAATTTAAAATGATGCAGGGAAGGAAATGATGTGGAAAGGAAATCAGTGGTTCTAAGAGGGAGAGTTTGTGCAAACGTGAGGTGGACACAGAATCTCTGCAGCCTTTCTATCCTTTGAGTTTCCACTTCCCCCAGCTCGGCTGGCTTCTCCCTCCTCCTTCACCTGGGAGGGTGAGTAGAGCACTGTGAGCACCTCCAGAACATGGATTTTTCTCTTTGTGCAGAGAGAAAAAAATTGACATTTTTCAAATGGAACCTACAAAAAAGACCAAGAATATTGGGGAAAAAGAAACCCAATCTCCATTCCCCAATTACTCAAAATACAGTAATTATCCAAATAGAATCCTAAAGCTTAGATTGGTGTGGCTATCACTGCTCCATGAGCTTGTCACACCCTAGTCTTATCTACAGCTCAACTCAACTCTGTCTTGTCAATTTCTCTGAAATAGATGCAGGAGTTGGTCAGTCCCACTGTTGCTCTGCTGATCCATTGTTCCACACCTGTTTCTTGGGCCTATTCTTGGCCATCTTCCAAGGAGCATTTTGTCCTCAAGTTAGTTCTTGCATGAGAGACAAACTTATCATCTCCGAAAACTGACAGCTTCTGGTTGAACCGAACATTGTTTCAATGCCCAAATCATTTAGGTTCTTCTTTGCTCAAATAGCCAACTCCTTGCCCATCCCCAAGAGCTTCAAGGGAACCCATTCTCAGGGGATAGTTATTAACCTAAAGAAATTGTTAATATCCCCGCTCCTATACAAGGACTACAATCAACTGCAAAATAAAAGTTCAGAAAATTGATTGCACAAAAATGTGAATATACTTAACACTACTGAATTGTATGCTTAAAAGTGGTTAAAGAGTAAAATTTATATTTGTATTTTACTGCTATTTTTAAATTTGTTTTTGATCCTCACCCAAGGATATTTTTCCATTGATTTTCAGATAGAGTGAGAGGGAGAGAGAGAGAGAGAGAAACATCGATGTGAGAGAGACACATCTATTGGTTGCCTGCTGCCAGGGCCGGGGATCTAACAGAGGTGCGCGCCTGTGACCAGGAATCAAACCCACGACTCTTTGTGCACAGGCCCACGTTCTAACCACTGAGCAAAACTGGCCAGGGCTGCTTTTTTTTTTTTTTTAATCTCCTTAGGAAGCTAAAGGACATTTTAAAAAGTGGGACAAAACAGTACTATCTTCAGGATGTGTTATTAATAATTGTGTTGACAGAGCACCTTTCCGTTTAGAAGGCACATTTACACACCTGTCTGAGCCTACAGTCATCTTGATTAATGAATACAGAAGGTGTTTATCATCCCTACTTTATTCATTTTATTCATTTTCAGATGAGACTGAAATGAATGTCCAAGGAGGCAGTCGCTGGAATTAGACATAGGCCTTGCAATTCCATAGGCATGTGTTCTTCTCTGGTTACTGCACTCCTTGTTGGTGGGAAAAGAGGTGAAACTGCATTGGGGAGCTTAGGAACTGTCATGTGTGGGCCCCTCACTAAGCCAGGTACAAGGCTCTGCAGTACCCAGGCATCGTTATCTCTTTAAGTCTTAACCGTAAACCTATAAAGTTGGTTCTACAAGTATCCTGATTTTAAAGCTGAAGGAACTGAAGCTCAGAGATGTTATGTAACTTTCCCAAGGTCGCCCAGCTAGTAAGGAAAGAGCTGCATTCAAGACAATATAATATTTAGGAGCAGAACTGCCAGGAGAGGAGATAGGGAGGCAGTGATTCGGCAACACCTATCTTTGTGCCTCTAATTGTCCTCTGGTCACGAAAGAATTTGAAGACAGTTGGCTAAGCTAACGTAGGAGGAGGACTTAAAGGGGCAGCCACAGGTACTGAGAACAAACCTTTTTCTGAAGGTAAGTGGAAAAGGGAACAAAGGATTACAATGTCAGAGATGTAGACAGGAAAGCAAAATTGCAAAAAAACCTATAATTATGGTGTCAAGAGAACTGGCCAAAGGAGGAAATGCTGCTTTAGAAAAGACGGAGAAAAAGGTCAAAGGAATTTCTTTTGCACCTGCTGCATTTACAAGGAAGTGATAGCGTTTGTGGGAAATACGTGAGTTGGGTAGGAACAATCATAAACACATTTAACATTTCGCTAATTTTTAAACAATTTAAAATGCTAGAGGAGCCAATGAGATAATGCATGGGAAATGCTTAAATTATAAAGTGTTATACAGAAGTAGAGTGGTACTTATTTTTATATGAGTGTATTTATAATAAAAGTGGGAAGAAAACCAGGCCAAGGCGCTGAGCTGATGCTCCCCGGGCTCCACGGCGGCTCTCACTGCGCATGTCTTGCCCAGAGGTTCCTCTTTATCTTGTTGAACTGCAGCTCCGCTCTGGCGCTGAGTGCTGACGTGGTGCAGCTGTTCAACAGCTGGCCCCCGTTTACCCCAGGTGGTGGTATCTGAGGAATCAGTTGAGCAATTGCTTTGCTATGTGTTGTTTGGGGTTTGCAAAATCTCATCATGATCCTGAAAGACTAAGTCATCTTGGAGGACTCCCCCAAGCTACCATCCTGTGTTGGAGAAGTGGGCTCTGCCAGTGAATGGGGACACGAGGAAACACAGGCCTTTGGGTGGAGGAAGAATCTTACATTTGCAGGGAAGGCACCCTTTCCTTTCCTGAGGGTTTCTAAAAGATACTATTGGACAGACCTAGTTGTTTTTCACGTGCCACTGGTCATAGTCTTTCTTTTCTTTTTTCTCCTCTAACTAACTCTTTTTCCCTCTTTTACTTTCCTCCCTGCACTTTTCTCCTTTTCATTTCATTACATTCTTACTTACTTTGCTCCTCGGCTTTTCTTCTTTCTCTTTCTTTTGGCCAATTACCATTTTCAAAGTAGATCGTGTGGGGCTGAGAGATGGGCTAAGATGTGGGGTTTTTCAAAAGATGAACTACTCTTGAATCAGACGCCACACCAAGACAGCAGCTCCTGCCAACTTGAGGGTCAGGCTGGGCGATCAGAGCCCACCGCTGCAGAAGGGATATTTGCAAGAGCCATTCAGTGATCATCTCCTTCAAATAAAAGCCGCCAGTCTTCCTCCAAGAGAGCCTTCTGGGAGCCCCACACTGGGAGTTTCAGCGTTGGATGTGCTTTCTGCTCAATCTAACCGAATATCTTTAAACTGCTCCCTCCTGGCTCTGGGATCTACTCTGCTTTTGGAAAGGCAAATCCTTCTGGAGACTGGAGCTTTAAAGAAGTGATTCCCGTTATTTTTGCCTGCAAGCACCTCTCCCTAAGCATTTGCTTTTGAAAGAGTTGGTCTCCAAGCAATCAAATGATTTTTTAAATGACCCATTAAGATGACTTGGTTTCTCCATGTTCTAATTAATCATAGATGAATGTGTTTGCCAGTCAGGCTTCTGATGAGCACAAGGCACTCAGTGTTCCCACATGAGCAGGTGCAACTGAGCCTGGTGCAATGCCAGTTGACATTTCAGTTGACCTTTGTGGTCTGATGACAGATAAATGTGCTTCTTCCCTCGACTTCCCGAAACGTTTGAACACCCTTGGAAACCCAAGACACCCAATCTATCTTCCTGGGGAACATTGCTTTGAGGTGCAGAAGATGATGATTAAAGTGACTGATGAAGGGAGCATGCAGAACCAAGGAACCTGGCATTTAAGGGGGCATTTAGGAAAGAATGGAGAGCCTCAGGAAAAAGGGAGGGAGAAGTCATTCCTGTGAGAGAGAAGGAGGGAGAAATTCTGGATGGGGCAGATCCAGGTTTGGTAGAGTTTGAAGCTTATGGCATTTGGGAGGCCCTCTCTAAGGTAAACGTTACAAAATTATAAATGCAAAATTAGGTACCAGGCCTTGAGGGGTCCGGGTTACTAGCTTTAGGGTTACTAGCAAATCTGCTCTGGCCAGGTCATCTGTTCCTTTTGAGGAAGGCCCATGGCCAAAGTCTTCACCAAGCCTCCACAGTGTCAACCTGTGGCCACAGCAGACAAACCAGTGATTTGAAAATGGCATTTTATAAACACCAGCCTATGTGTGGTATAGCTTTCCTCTAAGGGGTTCCCCAAGAGGTAGAGAAGTTCAGAAACTTTTCTAGAACAGCCCCCATGTTATCTTTGGTTCTCAGAGGCAACCTAAAACAGGAAGAGAGCTATGAACAGAGTGACTTTGGAGTCACATAGACTTTCATTAAAACCTCCAGCTTTGCTGTTTACTAGCTGGGTGACTTTGAACTCAGTTACTTCATCTGCTTCTCCCTCTTGTGATGGTTACATAATAAACCTGATGTCTAGGGCTGGGCTAATTAAGGGATAGAAGTTTCTTCCCCTGACTAATCCAGAGTGAAGCAGGTGTGGGGCTGGTTCCCACAAACATGCCTGGACTGGATTTCATGTAGCAATTTAGAAGTTTGAGTTGGACTTTTGTAGAATTTTAAAAATCACCATTGCCCCAGTATCTGCGCTCCCAAAGCACTGTTGTATTGGAAGGTTACTTGTGACAACTCTATGAATGTGATTTTTTAAAAATCATCAAATCATGCACTTCAAGTGAGTGAATTGTATGGAGTGTGGAAAATATCTCAACAACACTGTTATTTTAAAAAGAAAGATTATTTGTGGAGGTCAGTTTTCTGTTACCAAATTGTTTGGCTGAAAAGAACTAGTGAGAAGGAAATGTAACTACATCTTGAAATATCAATCATTGTGCTTTTCTTTTTTACACTTTCTCGGTCTTAATTTTCCTTAAGACACCTGTGTCATTTGGGGGATAGTTAGGATTGTTCAAACAGGAATGCAAAGGGGGGGGGAACAATGTTTATTTTTTTACTTCCAAATTTTAAAATGTTTAAAAATGTATACAAGGAGGGTTTTATTGAAAAAAGAAAAGGCTCATGACCTCAAAGGGGGCAATCTTGAAAAAACAAGACTGGGAAGAGCATGGGGAGAACAGACCACCCCACTTCAGACCCTGCCCCCAGGGAAACCAGAGAAGTGCCCCTGGGCTGGGAGCTGGAGGGGAGCAGGATGGATCCCGGAAAGATTGGTGGACTAAAGAGGTATGATATGGGGGTGAAGAGGTGGTCCTGGGAGAAAGTCAAGTCAGCAGTGGCCCAGTGAGTCTTCTCCATTGACAGGGGGCTGCACGCTCCCAAAGACCATGCTGCAGGCTGTCATCACCCCTGCAGTGAACACAGCCTGCTGAATGTGCTGAAGAACAGTACGGATGCAAGTCACTGTCCCATGAGGGCCTTGCTTCCCTAGTAGCAGGCTTGTCACTGGTGGATGTGATAAGTGACATTTGTCCAAATGCTAAGATTTTGCTGAGCCCAGTCCCAGCTGCCCCAATTGCCTAATGTCATCACCCCTTTTCTCAGGGGCCCTACGCTCAGAGAGGGGAGTTGTGTAAACATTGAGCACATCTTGCAGGCAGAGAGCCCTGCCCTGCCTGGCTGCCAGCAGCAACGAAAGATCCTCAGCCATGCATGGGTCTCCGATGAGTGCTTTTCCTAAGTACTTTGTGTAGGAGTGCTTAGCTATGGTTGGGTTCTTTTTACCGTTTTGTTCAACTCCTGCTGTGTCCAGTCCTTGCATCAGCCACTGCTCTGCTGCTCCCTGGCACTAAATATGAAGCATGAAGAACCCATTCAGGACAATTTCTGAATCATTAGACGTTTTCCAGATTCTCTAGCCTAAGGGGAGCCAAGAAGAGGAGGAGACACGGGAATGTGACCCATATATGATTTGTCACCTATGACTTGACTTTGTGAAGAAAGTTTTCAGCTTGAAGAGTGGGAGAGTTGAAAGGGAGGACAGGGAAGGATAAGAGTCTGGTCCAAAAAGAAGAAAGCAGGATGCCTGGGGCAGGAAGGAGGAAGTCACTCTGCCTCTCCAAAAAGTCCCTGTTCTGAGGAGTGCCCCTCTCCTATAAAGCCTTCATAAGAGAGTGTTAAGATTAAGATCAGGGGAAGATAAACAACTCAGCAAGGATGCAGGGTGAGCTGAGTTCGGTGCTGGCATTGATGTCCAAGTCAGACCCTGGCTTACCAAGCCCAGAGAAGCCTTGAATTTTAAAATTATGGTGAGTCTTTGTTGTGATTATTTCCAGAGGAAGAGAAAGATGAAGAGAGGCGAAATTGCTTTAAATGTTCTTTCTTCATCCCAGAAAATGTCCCTTGATGTTGGAAAAGAACAGAACTAAAAGCAAAATCTTGAACACACAACACCTCAACTGAGAAAGGATGGGGACCAAGTGCCTTGATTACAGTTCATGCGCAGAAGTTTCCAAAGCATTACCTGCGTGCCCAGCAGTTGTGTTGAAGCTTCAGAAGTACTCTCCAGGCTGGGCTTTCATTAAAGGGCAGGGCCAGGAATATGGAGATTGTCCCTTTATGCCCCTCACTGGTTGGACTGCATCTGAAGCGCTGGGCTGACTTTTGACGCAGAGGAGGTCTTCCAGCTGGAAGATACCCTCAACCCATGGCCACTGCTAGCTCTTCCCATTGCTCCACCCCAGGCCCGGAGTCCCCAGATCCAGAGCTAATCTGGAGTGAGTCAGAGAGGTGGAAACCTATCATCTATGCTTCCCGCTCATCTGCCCTCATTTCCCTCTGAGAAACCACCTCCATCATCCTCGGCCGTGCATGGTTAGATGTCCACCTCTGAGCTCTAGAAATAAGCATATGACCCAACTCTGGAACTTTTCGTTAGAATTCTCAGGAAACATAAGCTCATTTTTAGCTGAAAATGAAGCTGGGAGGAAGTGAACCAAACCTGCTGGAAGCTACCCCTTGTAAACATTTGCCTGAGAGGAACATCAACTTAATCACTTGGATCCAACAGTTCCTGAAGCTGGAGCTGCCCTAGGCCCCAGTACCTTGGAGTTTTATGAGCCATAAGTTCCCTTTGTGCTTAGGACAGGGTGAGTTGGGTGTCTACCCTTCCAGGCAGAGGAATCTTGATAATACAAATAAGGGATAGGTCAACATTGTGTTGAAGCTTAGAATTAAATAAAAATTTTTTTCAAATTTTGGATCTATTTTTGTTTTATGTTTATAACAGTATTTTTCTATTGACCTCAACTGTCAAAAGCATTCAAGATTTTTAAAAAGCACGCATGGGGGAGGTGGTGCAAGTCCTCTGAACAGCAAAATTGGGATTATAATGTTTAGATTTACATAAGCGAGACCCTTGGACCCACAGTCATTGTGTTTCTCCCAGTTCACTTTTCCTTTACTAAGCATTTTTTTATTGATGTGTAATTGATGTTAGTTTCAGGTATACATCATAATGATTCAATATTTATATATATATTACGAAATCATTCCCAAAATAATTCTTGACTCAGACTGCTTCTTCAGCCTCTTCCCTGAGCCTCCCACATGTCAATCTTATCCAAGACCCAGAATCCCTAGGGATTCTGGTCCCTCAGTTACAGTGACCTCTCCCTCCTGATCCCAGTCAACATCTGTGTGCTTTGTCCTTGATTCTGACTGTGTGGCCTATACCCCCAGACTGCAGTAGATTCTCTGGCCTGGAACTCTGTCTGCCTGTTTGAATTTCCCAGAGATTTGAACTTATGTGAACTTGGAATACTCTCTGGCTACCCTGACGTGCTTCCCTATAGCCAGGTCCCTTCTTCTTGGGAACAAGGGTCTTGAGCCAGGCAGTCTGAGATCTACCCCTAAAGAAGCTTCTTGGCTCCAGTGTGATTCAGACACACCCAAATGGGAACCTCAAAGGGGACCAACCAGGATGGCAAGGAGTCTGGAAACCAGGTCATTGAGGTCAAATTCAATGGAGTAGGGTGGCATTTGGCCTGGAAAAAAGAAGATTAAAGGAGAGATATAATGTCTTTCTGCAAATATTTATAGGACTGTCATATGGGACTAGAGCCAGTGGGTGAATGTCCCAGGGAGATGAATCTGGGATCAATAGAAGAAGGAACTAGTTTGGATTGTTTTTATGCACTTGAGAATCGCCCTTGACTTTAGCAGAGACAGCTTTAACACCCTTGTCAGCTCTCGAATGCCTCTCCCTATTCCGGTTAGCAAACACCTGGGGATGGATTCCTGGGAATGGCACCTGGGGAGACTGGAATGAGCTTGGGGTGACCTTCATAGAGAGCACCCACTGCCCAGAGCTGGAGCAAACTGCTGGACTTCAGAAACCTAGGAGTAAAAATCTTGCCCATAAGCCAAGCTCAATTCCAGGGAATGGAACTATTTCCTCACTGGGGGACAAAAGAGAGAGCCCCCTATGCTAAATCGGGAGGCAGCCATCTTCACAAGGCTGGTGGGACATGGGGGCCCAAGTTTAATAATGGTAAATCTATCAAAACCAAACGGACATAGCTCACATCCTGTGGGCAATAAACATCCACAGGTGAAATTTTATGAGGTTTTAAAGGGAACTTTATGAGTTTTGAGGGAGCCTTAGTATAAACTGAAACCAGCCATGGAAAAACAATATAATGTGAACTGTGGAAGGCAGTATCTGAAAATTCTGTCACTGTTACCAACCAAAGAAACTGTTCAGGGGAAGAAGAAAGATATGCTAGACTTTATGTCTCTCCTATGACTTCTGGTGAGGTAGACTGTTCTACCAGCAACATTTTTAGCTCCTTGAGAGCAAAGGCTATTACAGGTCTCCTGTTTCCCATACAGCACTCCATACAGTATAGGTACATATGTGTGTGTGCAAATGCGCAAAATATGTCCAAGAGATGAGGAACATTGGTGAGGACTTCCACAGGAAGTCCCCACTATTCTGGTGGCTTTTCGTATCACAGGTAGGAAACATGAACTCTGAGTGGTAAGAAGCTTTCCCAAGGTCATGTAGTTAATAATAGCTGAATCCTTGGTTGAACCCACATCTTTCTGTCCCCAGAGTCCATGCCCTTTCAACCACATCTATGGCTACCAGACTTGTGGATGTCCTCAACCAATATAATTTCAAAAACAATTAAAAGAACACTGATTGAATTACCAACATTTTATTGAAAGGATATTATTAAAAACTGAGAAAGTCATAGTAACAGCAGCCCAAAAAGACAGGACATGATCTCAGAATAAAGAAAATAAATTTATGAACTACTCCATTCCCTAATGCATACACGTGTTGTATGTACCTGTAAAAATATTGTCACTGACAGGCACCAGACTAGCTCTTGGAACCGCTACTCTCTGCCACACTTGACCCTCTCGAACCTTTGTAGCACCTAACACAATGTCCTACACAAAGTGGGTGCTTTAGAGTATTGAATGACTAACATTGTTTGCTCTTTTCTGTTTGATCCTCTGAAAAGACCTCAATGGTACAGGTTCTTAGCAATGTCACAGACCTCGACAACATGTTTCGTCTTTGTACTCATGTCTTAGTAAAAGCCAGACTTTGCCACCACCTCTTCCTCTTCCTGGCAGATTTCTCCTCTTGGCAGACTATCAACAGAGCTTCATTGCTGCCTCTCTGACCTGGAGTCTCACCCTCAGAGGTTCTTCAAGAAATAGGGTCAAGGAGGCCTGTGCAACCCTAAGAGGCGGTGGGCACACCTTGGCCTGGGGAGTCTGTGGTTCAAGAGTCCCATTCTCTTGTCCCAGCTCTTCTACTGGGTGACCTTAGGAAATTCTCTCTTCTTTTTAGATCCTGGTTTTTGTATGTACAAAATGAGGAGGATTGAGCCAAAACATCTCAAAGGGTGCTCCCAATCTTGGCCATCTCCACGTCTCTCTCATCTGGCCAATTGCACCTCCTTCCACATCAGGGCTCCTTTTGTTTGAGAAAACCTGGAATTTGGGGATGGATTCAATGACAAGTTGGCTCTTGAGAAAGATTTTGTAATTCGATCGCGCAGCTGTTTAGTGATTCTACATGAGTGTAAGATCACTTTGGGGTGGAATGTCAAAGTTTACCAGACATTATCTTGGATCAGTTCTCCTTTTTCCATGAGACCAAATCATTATCCTCAAAAGCATGACTAATTGTGCACAAGATGCAGGAGGGCCCTAGCTGGGAAGCAGAGGACACATGCTGGGGGTCATCCACCTTGCTCAGGTTTCTCCTGGGTGGGGCTTACACTGGAGGGCCTGGCAAATAGCCAGGCTGTGCCCTGGAATAAATGACTTGTCAAGTAACTAGCCACGGTCCCAGGAGGTGCTCTCACACTCACTTGGCCTTTCATTTATCTTTGCAGCAGTGAAACGAGGATAACAGATAGTCTATCCTGGAAGCCTACCTCACTGAGAGGGAGAGGTTAAGTTACAGGGCCCACATTTAAAAACATTTTTTTGAAAAGACTTCCTTGCCCTTTAATTTTAGAATAGTTACTCTCTGGCACCCATCAAAAGAGGGCTATTTGGATGTCATCTAGAAACAGAGAAGAAAAGGAGAGAGCTAGCTGACTGGGCTGCCTGCTGGATTGATTGCAGTTGCTTTTTCACATACAGATCAAAAGCCTCCTGAGCAGTTAACCCTCAGCCAGGGAGTGACTCCCACAAATAGAGAGGATTTAGCAGAAGTGAGAGAGCTCTGCGTGCAAATGCATCGCAGTCATCGGTGCTGGGGCTTTCTGGTCACCTCTGTAAAAATATCCTGAAGATGAGTTTTGGCTCCACTCTGCCCTAAACCCTGAGGTCTATTAGCCATCTTAATCTGCAAGAGGTAAGTTTCCCCAGACCCTTGGAAATTGCATGGTGACCCTTTCTCAGGAGAGATGGCGGAGGGTGGGTGTCCAGGTGTAAATGATCTCTTTGTCCTTGGTGATATCTTTCTATATTATCTCTGGCGATTTGTATAAGAGCTAGAGTAAAAATAGAAAGTCCAAGTCTTGGAGAAGGGGCAAGATCAAGAAGGCAAAGACTCAAAGAGTCGTGTGCTCAAACAAGAAGTATTGGGAATGAGTCGATTCAGGAAAGGCCTGCAGGGAGTGGCCACAAGAGAAGTTTGGAGAGCAAGCAAGAGCCCAGAGACCCTCAGAGAACTGACTTGGGGAAGGGATGCCCCAGACTAGGACCACGCCTCGGAAGGGATGCCTGTGAGTGGGAGATTGAGGAAGAACACTGCTAGGTGGCAGGGGGACATTCTGAAGTCAGGTCACACCTGACCTCTACGGAGGGCCCAGTGGAGAGGGAGGCTCCCCAGTCACTCAGCACCCAGGGAAGTCAGAGGGAGAATGTCAGCCTAAGGGCAGCTGGGAGAGGAGGGAACAGTGGTAAGGAGACCTGAGCAGGAGGGGTTAGGTGGAACTGAGAGGGGCTCCAACCACCGCAGGGGAGTCCAGGCACCCTAAGAAAGAGCGCTTCGGCCCATTAGAAAGGATTACGGAGAAAGAGTCTAAAAATGGAAAGGGCAGAGGGAAGCCCTTCTATTTCGGAACCACCTGGATCATCCCACCACCAGCCTGCTGAGCGAAACTGTTCTTTCCTTCCTGCTGACAGACTCTTGCCACGTCTGTGAATGCAAAAGTGTGTTGCGTCAGCCTCGTGGAGTTGGGGGCCAATCCTCCCTCCACATGTTACCAGTGAAGATACTTAAGGTCATCCGAGAGCTGTTGGTAGAGCCCGAATGGGAGCTCTCCACCTTCCCAAGCCCTCGTTCCCTCCACCCCTCCATCAATTGCTGGCTCTCGGAGAGTGTGCGTCTCTGTGCCCCCACTCTTGGACTCCGAGAGTCTCCCGTGGTGTCTGCCTGTCTCTCTGCCCTAAAGATTCTCCCATGTCAGCCTCTTGCGTACTTGAACCTGTGTCTCCGCCTGCTGTACGTAGCACACCTGTCTCCGGGCTCAAAGTGTGCGGCAGCCTCTGCGGGCTGGTGCAGGCCAGTCGCGGCCCTCCTTCCCTGCCCGCTCGGGAGCCTCTGCTGGCCTCCTCAGGGGGGTGTGCTTTCGGTCTCAGGCCCACATGTTTCCCCTCTCCTTTCAGGACAGTTGTGTGTGGTTCTGGGGGAGAGTGGGCGTGTGTGGATGCGCAGGGAGCAGGGTGTGCAGGCAGCTGCTCAGACCCGTTTCCAACCTCCCTGGACACTCCAGACACACAGATGGGAGAGATGCTCACATGTGGTCCCCGGGTAACACATGTGTGAGTGCAGCTTAATTCTGCTCCAGTCCAACAATGAACAAGGAAACGCTCTCGGAACTGAGAAATGCGAGTGTCCCGGGCTTCTGATTAGGGGTTCACTGCTTAAGCCCAAAGCTTCTGTCCTTTTGTTTGAGAACCTGTTAAAGGTTAAGAGGATCTGCTCAATCGAAGGTCAGAAAGGTCATTTAAAACAGGTTCACGACCCCATACGAATCCAAGCAGGAAAATAGAAATGAGAAGTAGAGACGCGAAGAGAGGCTTCACAGGAGGAGTTAGTTGGTTTCTGTCTGAGGAGGGTGAGCTGTCAAATCCTTTGCCTCAGAGAATCACAGGCTCCCAAGTGGCCTTGAGGTGGGATGGACTCAAGGCTGGAGGACAGGCTATAAAATGTGATCTTTCTCAAGACCTAGCATGTGGGCTTTGCCCAAATCTCTAGATACCAGAAGCCCCACCTTCGTTTTTCCAAAGGTAAATGACCCCAGCTCTCCCACTTTGAGCCTCTAGGTGCTATTTCTTTTAAACCCAACAAACAAATAAACAAACAAAAACAACCATACCAAACCCCTGTTGGAAGGAGCCGGGCACCGTGGTCGGGGCTCATGGGATGCAAACTAAGCTGAGCAGGATCCTTGGCCTCCCGGAACTTAGAGCAAGGTCAAAAGAAGTCAAACTTCCTTTAATTTGGGAAGTTTAAAAATATCTCCTCCTCGCCCCAAATAAATATAAATAAATGAAATAAAATGCTTCCCAAGATGCTTCTCCTGCATTGCTGAGACGTCTGCTCCCAGCAAGTCTGATTGCAGGTGGCGCTGGAGCCACTCTCTGGTAGAAGCCGTGCCTGGGTCCCTTTCACCTGCCTTTCTGTAGTCACCCCTTGAGCGGCCGCCTGAGCCCGGTGCGGAGCTGAGGCTGGCTCCTGGCCCAGGCGCTAGCAGGTCTGGGTGCCCAGTGCTCCGGACCTCTCTTGGTGAGTCTGGGTGGGGACCTGTCTATGCCTCAGCACATCCTTAGCATCCCCTGGGTGGGGTGGGGGGCTGGCAGGATGCATCTCTCCACTTCTGTCTACAGCTTTCTTTAATGTCCGTGGATGGGGGTATTGAACGGACCCCCAGGGAGGCTTTAAAAATTGAAAGCCAGCCCTGACCAGGGCCTCCACCGGATGGTGAGAGAGCAGGGGAGGAAACAAAAGTGCTTGTGTTAACAGAATGTCATTTCCCAACATGATTCAGGCCCCGGCGCTCAGGCAGGAAAAGGAGAGCAAATGCCTTGCCATTCATCACATCGGACACAGTTATTTTTAGAGAGCACACCAGCTCGGCACTGGGCTCCAGGGCCCTGCCGTGGAAGGAAATGAGGCTGGGCTGATAGAGTCAGTCAAGAGTAGAGATCCTGCAGGCATGTGAGTGTGTGTGTGTGTGTGTGTGTGTGTGTGTGTGTGTGTGTAAGAGAGAGAGAAAGAAAAGGAGGAGTAAGCAGGCGGCCTTCCTCCCAAACTGTGGGCCCAGAGCCTGGCACCGTATGCGAGCAAGAGGAGGGAGACTGAGCCTGGAGGTGGTCACTGGGATCCTCAGGCAGAAGAGAGGGCCTGGGACTCAAGTGGGCCCTCGTTCAGGAAGTGCCCCTGTCCTCCCCCTGGTGGCCTGCCCTGCCCTTTCATATGCACACAGGAAGTCCTCCTGGGCGGAGGGCAAGGCGCCCCCTGCTCTAGACTAGGTAGGAGGCCCCTGGCTTTTCTATCACAGCCTTGAAAACATCTGGCCATCATGAAGTCCTCTGTGCCCTGGTGAAACAGGACAGACCACCTGGGCCCTCTGAGCTGTCATCAGGAAAGAAATTCTGCCCCAATCAGCACCCAAGCACCTATTTTTCTAGAAGGTAAAGTCTTACCTGGGCATGGAAAGAGACCTCCTCTTTGCAAGAGACAGAGAAGAGGTTTCCCTTTATTTTTACCCGTTTCTGGCTCTCTCCTCTCTCTAGTGACTGAAGGGAGAGGGAGGCCTGTGGTTGAACTCAGCCCTGAGGCAAGACTGGGCCCAGGGTGCGGCTCCAGGCAGTTTTTCTCTCCTTTCATCTTAAACACCCTGCCCTCCTGACTCCCTCCAGAGACCTCTGGGCCCTGAAAAAGGATCAGAAGCTGCCATCCATGTCAGTTCTAGCGAGCAGCCCGGACGAGGCTCACCGCCCTCCCTTCCAAGGTTCTCACTGTGCTTTGAGGCCTAGGAGCTGTGCTCTGCACTCCGTGGGCCTCCAGGGCCCAGAGATGGTTCACGGTCCATGAATAGCTCCGCTGGCCCTGAGCTGCTGGCCAGTTTTGAACATTCTTACTGGCAAACAAGGTTTAGATGACTTTCTGCCCAGCCATTGGGCAGCCTCCCACAGGCCAAGGCTACTGGACAAAGCCTGTCACCGTGGCAAGTCCCTGCTACCGCCTCCTCCCAGGAAGCAGGAAAAGCTCACATGAAGGCTGGAGGGAGCCACCAGCACACTGGGAGCAGGAGTCTCTGTCACTCCTGTTAGCACCCAACAGGTGCTTGTCTGCTGTGCACCATGGCCTGGGTGGTAAAGGGATAGGAGAGGACTAAAGAGGGGCCATCTCCAGCCCATTTCTGTTACCTGTGTCTTTCCTTTCGAAGAGTTATCACAAGGAAGTGCCATCCAGCTGTCAATTTAGCAGCAAAAATGCACTTGCCTGTGTCCAAGGACAATCAGGACCACCAGAACACAGGCAGGCAGGTGAGGAGGCCTGCCTAGGAAGCCAGGTGTCCCAGTCTCATCTATGCAACCAATTCACATCCATCGGGACCTTGAATCAACCGTTCACCTATTTGGACCAAAAAAAGGAAGGCTTTGACCAAATGTTCTTGGTACCTTTGCAAAGCACCTCGGAGCAAATATAACTAGGGAGGTGGGACTTCTAGCAAATACACTCCCTGGAGAAGTTAGTCCTCATGCTGCTGGTGGAAACCAACAGAGAGTAGAAAAATAATGGCTAAAAGTTACTGATCTTCTACCAAATGCCAGGTACCATACACGTGTCTCCACCAATCCTTACAAAAACCCTGCATGGAAGATATCATTTTCTCCTTCTACAGACAAAAAAACTGAGGATCCAGGATGTTAAAGCAACTGCCCAAGGTCACAAGGTGGCAGAGGCAGGACATTTTTGTGATGCCAAAGCCCACGTGCTTTCGGTCACACCATCTGCCTCTCCGTGGGTCAAGGAGAACAATACCTGTTCGTTTGTTTTTCTTATATTGAACATCTTTTTAAAGTTAGTCCCTTCTCTGTACTTCATTTTTCCTGTCCATCAAATGATGTATTATAAAAGAACTGCAATCCTATCCACCTCAAGCTATGCTGAGAAAAGTAAAGAATAATGTTGATAAAGCTTCTGGCCCCATAAGCCACCAAATTAGAGTCTTTTACAAGTGATGGTCAGGTGACTTCCTCTGGAAGCTGCTGTGGGTGCCGGGTGCTTGGAGCTGAGCAGGGTGAGTCAAATGCCAGCCTACCTCTTTTCCAAGGACCTGAAACCAACCAACTTCCTGCTTTTCTTTCCTTGGAAACCCTATTTTTGGTCGTGCTTGAATGTCCCTGGGAGGGTTAGGCTGTCTGTCCCGGTCCCTCACGCGGTTTGTGGTGCAGTACGCGGAGGGGCCGGTGTATGCTGCCTTCTCTCTGCCAGACCTTTCTCCTTTTCTCTTCGGCGTGCCGTTTCCTTTCAAAATGCATTACCTGCCTCTCTGTTACAGCCTTCTCAGTCTTTCTCTCCTCCCTCCAGTCACTCTCCTCGGTAGCTCTGTCCTTCTCCCTCTGATCGCTGTGCCATTCTCCCCCTTGATGATCGGGTGGCTCACAACTGCAGAGACACAGCATTACACACACAGCAGGTTGAAATCGCCCTCCCACAGACTGCAGCCGTCTTCATGACACGGCAGCGCCAGCGTGGGGGCCCTGGAGGGCTGACGAGGAGACATTCCACTTGACACTCAGCGTGGGCTGAAGCTGAGACTGACTTACACATCCCAGTTCCGAGAAGAGCCCTCAGCCTGCAGCTGGCAGCGGTGGGACGTCATGTTTCCGCTCTTTCTCCTCCCTCCTCTCTGATACCCGAGTTAGCCATGGAGTTTTTGGTCGCAAGGGCCACAGAGGAGTCCCGGAGACACAGGACATTGGCAGCGTTCCAGAACAATCTGGTGCTCTTCTCTTGCTTCCATTCACGACAAGGTTTACTTTTAGAGGAAACTTACAAATGAGCTCCAGCCTGGAAGGCTGGTACCAGATTCCTCTGAGCCCGGGCAACTCTTCAGGTTGAAAATCCAATGAAATTGGCCTGCTTTACTGCATGCTCAGCACACATGGCTTCTTGTTCTTAGGGGGTAGATGAAAGGCGAGTAGAAAGAATTGTGGAAATACGTAGAGGCCATGTCTAGATACATTGATCTGTGGGTTAAAAGGGCTCTTGACATAGTCCCAGTTCCACCTCTGACTCTGTGTGACCCTAAACATTGTTTTCTTTCTCTGTCTTGGTTTCCATATTTATAGACCGGCCTATACCAAGAAGAAACCAATACATAACTGGAGGAAAGAAAATGCTATGTAAATAATATTAGAGGTTCCCCTGCTGTTCGCTTGACAGCAGTTCGCTTAGAAGATTCAAGATCCTTTTGATCTGAGATGAGAGGGGCCAGCTGCCGAGAGATGGAGCCTGATTTAATCCAGAGTTAACCTTCCAGAAGATCTTTGTAGATAATTTGTGGTGCTTCTTTGTAGTCTAAATCCAGGACAAAGGTGGAGGATATGATTTGCAGAACTGGTAACAAGCATAAACTATCATTTTGGATCAACCAGTTTTTAAATTTCTGTCTCATTTACATTCTCACGTAGGTCATTCTGTGTAGACTCAAGGAACCAGTCCCCCTGGACAGGTACTTCTGACCTCACAAGGGCCTGTATATTTAAGTAAAGTTAAGAAATGATAGCTGCACATATCAGGAGCTGTATAAAATTCAGAGCGAAAAGTATTTCCAGCGTTTTTGACTCCCCACTTCGAGGGGTGTTAAGATAACGTGGCTCCGTGTTAGCACTACGGAGAAGGGCTAGCTGGGGGGCGGCTCACACCACGTACTTACTGGACCGCGCACAACTGTCTCCAGGCAATCCTCCCTCACGTCTCCACGGCCAGATTGGAGCAGCCAGTGGAAAAAATTCCTGTCTATTTTCAGAAACAGATAAAAGCATTCAGATTATGCAGTGCAAATCTCGGCCTGAAAGCGGCTGGAAAAATCTGTTCCTTGCCACTGTCATTGACCCCCCGACCCCTCCAAGTAATGACATTCAGGCCCGCTTCCCCTCCTCTCGCCTCACCCCTACCAGGACAGACTGACCCTCCACCGCACATCTGGTCCGTGTCTGAACTGTCAGAGCATTCATTCCTCGGGGAACTGGAGACAATGGAATAATTATCAGCTGGTTCAAGGAGAAGTCAGTGTTAAATCCACGTGTGTTTTTTATCTGGATTTTGGGGAGCATATTTACAGCGCTGCCTGGTGGTCCACTCCCTACCCAGGGGTCCCAGGGCAGGAGGTCCAGTCTGCAGCAGGCCCCCGGGGCCTCATTTGCTAACGAGACCTGCCCTGGGGAGGACAAGTCTATCCTGTGCAGAGCTGCCTGAGACCAGATGTCTGTCTCCCTGTCCTGATCTCCCCTAAACATATGAGGTTTGGGGACACTGACTAGTTCATCAGACCGAAGCTCTGGTGCAGGGGATTATTCCTGGCTTTACGGAAAAGCCTGTTCAGAGACGCCTCCACTGTCCAGTGCGCTCATGTTTGCAATAAATCAGTCATGCTCTGAAGACACGAAAATGTAAACACTATAAACCAGGCTTAGGCTTAGTGCATCGAGGAGCAAATATCAGTCAAACACACTCTGGAGGACCACTCTGTGAGCTTTATCATCTGGGAGGCATCGGGGTCTCAGCGCTCCATACTGAAAATCTCTTTCCTTCCAGAATGCTTTGTGCTGAGCACTCCTCACTGAATAAATTAAACACCAAGCTCCTCCTACAAGCGTACTTGTTTTAAGCGCTTGTTTTTCTTCCTCCACTGGAGGCAATGGGTTCACAATCCAGTTAGAAGTCAAACAAAAGCAGCTGCCCGAGGAGCCAGACCAGATGACTCTTCCCAAGGGAATGGGATAGGCCTCTCATTCCCCCCTCCCTGGCTTCCTCCTCTGGATACACCACGGGGAGGGCAGGGCTAGGGTGAAGAAGCCACCATCAAGCAAGAGAGTTTTGAAGAGGGAAGCAGGGCCCCGCGTCTGGCAGGTGGACAGAGCCAGTCATTGCAGCAAAGACAGATTCCGGGTTGGAGAAACAGAGGGCAGGAGGAGAGCTGCGTGCTGGGTGGGGTCCAGGAGCTCCCACAGCCACAGGGAGGATGGGGACAGAGCAAGGGAACCTGGGGACCCTGCCACACCCCACCAAGGCTCAAGATCTGCGTTTCTGTCTCTCTACTTTTAAATCAGAAGCTTGTCGTCGAAGGCAAGAACCAAGGAGCAAGTGAACATGGTTGTGATATTTAATAAAAAGCAGCGGCAGAGTACTAGAAGGAGAGAGAAACCACAGCTCAAATCAGACCCTGACGCATGTCTTTGAACACTTTGCATCTCTAGGCCCTTGCTCAAGCTTGTCCCTCTGCCTGGAGTGCACCACCTTCTCCCCTTGTCAAACTCCCCCTCCTTAAACACTGCTAAAATGTTTCCTCTTCTGTGAGGCTTTCCAGTAGTCCTTCAGTCCGCACGAACACTCCTTTCCTTGCACCGCAGCTGAACCATCTCTGTTGGGATGCTCACTGTCTTCTGGTTGTACTCTAGGTAGGGAAGTAGGTGTCTGTATCCGCAGCCTTGAGGACGGAGCCTGTGGTCTGTTTGTATTGCTTCCCACCCACTCCCAGACCTAGCACAAAAGTTGTTGTCAGATCAAATCATATCACTTATGGGTCATAGCGGAGTCACTGTCCTATATACAGTGATGTGTAGAGGACGCTTCTCTCTCTCTCTTCTTTTTTTTTGAGATAAAATTCACATAACATAAAATTCACTCTTTAATCACTTTGAAGTGTACAGTTTGGTGGTTTTTGGTGTGTTCACAATGCTGGGCAACCGTCACCAGTAATTCGAAACATTTCATCTCCCGCAAAAGAGACCCTTTACTCATTAAATAGTCACTCTGCATTGTCCCCTCCCCCAGCCCTAGGGAACCACTAATCTAGTGTCTGTCTCTATGAATTTGCCTATTCTGGACATTTCCTATGAGTGGAATCATATTATATGTGACCTTTTCTATCTGGCTTCTTTTGTGACAATGTTTTCAAGGTTCATCCACATTGTAGCATATACCAGTGCTATTTCATTGTATGGACATACCACATGTTGTTTATCCACTCATCCATTGGCGGACACGTGGGTTGTTTCTACTTTTTGGCTATTGTGAACAAGGCTGCCATGGATATTTGTTTGCATGTTTTTGTATGGACATCTGTTTCTAATTCTCTTGGAGATATATATATGTGTGTGGAATTGGTGGATCATATGGTAACTATATTCCACATTTTGAGGAACTAACAAACGTTTCCAAAGCAGCTGCACCATGTTGCATTCCCACACGCAACATCTGAGGGTTCCGATCTCTTCACATTCTGGCCTACACTTGTTATTTTGGTTTTTTGTTGTTTTGCTTTGCTTTTTATTACAGCCGTCCCAATGGGTGTAAAGTGGTATCTCATTGTAGTTTGGGGTTGTATTTTCTCTAATAACTAATGAGGTTGAGCATTTTTTTCATGTGCTTATGGCTATTTTTGTATCTTCTTTAACAAAATATCTATTCAAGACCTTTGCCCATTTTATTTTATTTTTTCAATTTTTATTAATTTATTTTTGTTACAGATGTTTCTCCTTTTTCCCCCCTAGACACCCTCCTCCCCATCCAGCCCCCCCGCCCCCAGCATTGTTGTCTGTGTCCATTGGTGATGCATACATGCATGTAAGTTCTTTGGTTCATCTTATCCATTCCCCCTGCCCCCTTCCTCTGAGGTTTATGGTTCAGACTCATAGACCTTTGTCCATTTTAAAATTAGGTTGTTTGCCTTTTTGTTACTGAGTTGTAAGAGTCTTAATATATCTGGATACTAGACTCTTATTTCCTCTCATTTTGTGGTTTGTCTTTTCACTTTCTTAGAAGTGACCCTCAATGCACATAAGTAGTAATTTTGAGGAAGTCCAATTTATCCAATTTTTCTTTTGTTACTTGAGCTTTTGGTGTCATATCTAAGAAACCCTTGCCTAATCCAAGGTCCTATGTTTCCTTCTAAGAGTTTCATAGTTTTAGCTCTTATATTTAGGTATTTGATGTGTTTTGAGTTAATTGTGTATGAGGTGTGAGGTAGGGGTCCAAGTTCATCCTACTGCATGTGCATATCTGGTTGTCTCAGCACCATTTATTAAAAAGACTGTTCTTTCCCCTTTGATGGTCTTCACACCCTTGTTGGAAACCCATTCCTCATCCATATTTTATACTGTTACTTAATTGAGTTCATCACTAGAAATAAGTGATGTAACACCCAATGCAAGTCATTGTATAAGTTGCCACTTTTCATTACTTTAAAGCTCTTGAATATTTATTTGTGCCTGTCAGTCTAGATGATTTCTTTTATTACTTCAAAATTGAGGAAATTCACCCTGTTTTAATTATTTCTGTTTGTTTTTCTTGGTATCTCTGGTGTCAACTAGATTGACTTGCACATAGTATGTGTTCAATTAATCTTCACTGACTTGTATTAAATTGACGGTATATACTAACATCATCCTAAATTTCAATCCAGAATATTTTTTAATTAAAAAAATCAACTTGTAGTTTTATTTGCTGACTGCTTGAGTTACACCTAGGAGTCTTTTTCACTATTCTCTCCAGAGCATCTCAATTCCTTCCCACATTAATTTCTTGCCACACTCTTTTGAGAAGTGCGAGAAGTTGAAATATTGGAATATGAAAGTTAGGGAAGCGTCCACAGTACTTTCACACATGCACGATCTCGTTTGAGTCCTTGCAGCATCTCCACGAGGCAGGCGTTGTCTTCGCTCAGAGAGTTTCACCTACTTGCCCAGGGTCACACAGCCTAGAATTGTGGCTCAAACCTGGATCACCTGGTTCTAAGTCCAGTATTCTTACATGCCCTGATTTTATAGATCCTAAGGTTTTTTGCCTTAGTTATCTAAGCCATACAACTTGTGAGCCAGTCCATATTTCCAGGCCAAAGGCTGATATGATGAAATGTTTAGAGGGAGCATTCTGGCAGAACACCCACAATGAGATCTGTGAGACACAGCACAACTTCTCACCCAGAACTAATTCTGACCACAGCACAAGCTGCAGGTATAGCTGCACGGTAGGGCTGAGGGAACCCAGACCCCTAATCTGATACATGGCATACCAGGGGGTGGGAAGGGCACCCGGGTGCCCTCATCACTGAGTTTCAGATCGAAGGTTTCTAAAGGAAAGCCACAGCGGTGGGCTTGCACTTGAGCAGAGAATACCTCTTGTTAAATACAGGCCTTGCGCTGACTACAGGGCCCACAGGCAGCATGACACGCAGAGATGGGACTATAAATAGCAGCTGCAGGCCTGACCTGTGAATAGTATAGAAAGGACCTCAGGCAAAGCCTCTTCTTGCTTGGTGCTCCCTCCCACTGCATCAAGCGCCCCGCCCCCAACAGGCATCTTCCTCTCCAGCAGACAGAGACTGCACAGTATCACTGGGAGAGCTGTGAGCCTGAATGGATTTCTCCACTCCAGTCTGGAGTGAAAACTTAAAACGGCAAGTCGGCCCTGGATTTGGGGACAACACTCCTCTGGGTCTGTCTCACAGGGCCAGGAGCTGATCCCTTATTTATGCTGGGTTGTCTGTCTTTGTTCAGTTCTGTCTGCTTCGCCAGATTGGAAGTGGTTTGCTGGAAAAAATTATGGGGCTGTCTAACATGATGTAACAAGATGTCATCTTCTAACTCCGATGCATAAAGTGGATTTACAGGAAGGAGGAGGGGGAAAAACAAAGCCCCAGGGAGCACTTGACTCAGATAAAAAACCACTGGGTTTTGTTTGTGAATGTCAAAAAGCTGCATGTTATTTTACTTGAAAGAACATGAGAACAGACCAGCATTTCAGGAGAAAGCACAGAATATATGCTTTACAGCCCAGAGGAAAAGTTTGCTGAGAAAACTTAAACTAATATTCATTTCACGTTGCACACATATACAAACATGCCACAAACCCTAGGTACAAATCACACAGACACACAAAATGTGCCACAGATACTGCATACGTGCGCACGTGCGCACACGCGCACACACACACACACATATCGACCACCCCAGCTAGCCCTCACCCGGATGCAACACACTCTCACCACCCACACACATCAGCACATACCTTCCAGCATCATCCCAACAATGTTGCCACAACGGCAAACCCACATGACTTTTCACCAAGAATTCTGTCATTCCTACACCGCTGAGCCATGGGAGCGAGCACATACTCGGGGTCTAAGCTTTCTGATGAACATCTGCAAGTCTGTCCTAAGCTTCACAGAGCTCTTTGATGAGGACGCATCATGGAAAGGACAAAGTGGAAAAAGGGTCAAAGGTTTTGTGGTTCTTTTAAAATATACAGTGCTTCTAGAAAGGCACATTCCAACCCAATCCTAAAATAGTGCAGGGACGTAACATGAGTAGGAAAGGATATGATAGGGTCCCTGGTCATTTCTGTTTCGTAAAACACTACTGTCTTATTTCTGCATTCAAAGCAATCTGGTGTGGTCTCTGGGGTGGTTAGTGTCCACCCACACACACACTGACCTAGAAGGGAAGGAACCCGTAGCGCAACGCATGGTGGGTTGTTTCAAATTTTTTTCCTTTTAGTCCTTCCTTACTCAACAGTAAGCTGAAGGTAGGGAGTGCTGGTAAAATGTCATGTACCGAGAAATGAAATTTTAAAAAGAAATGAAATAAAAATAATTGGATTGGTTGTATGCAGCATGTCCACTGTCCCGGAAAAGCTAAGTCGATATGCAAGTAGGAGCCATGAAATACTTATTATGTAATTGTATGATTACACACATGCGTGAAATGCTCTCATAGTTAAAACGGGCATTGCGCAATAGAAAGATGAATGGTAAAAGGCATGCTGATAATTTTTAAATGATCATTTTCTTAGGATGACATTAAATATTAAATTGAAAATGTCATGACCAGTCCAGAGGGCAACAGCAGGAAAAAGAGGAAAACGTTATATTTTAGTATCTCTAATCACACTTTTTCCTACTGTTTGAACAAGAGGCCCCACATTTCTGTGTTGCGCTGGGCCCCTCATATTATGTAGACAGATCTGATTGTCTGTCCACCTGCTCAAATGTAAGCTCTCCCTGGGCAGGCCTTTATCACGGTCATATCCTAAGCTCTTATACAGTGCCTGGAACATAGTAAGCTTTCAATAAATATTTGTTGAATAAATAAATCAGTCGTTCATTTATTCAACACACATTTATTGAGCAGTTTCATGTGCCAGGCAAGGACAGAGAAGCCATAGTCCTTTAAAGGGATTAGTATCTAGAAATGGGGAACACATGTATCAAGGGCTAAGAGCCACCAAGTGCCAGAAGTAGCATGACAGAAACGTGTGCAGGGCACACTGGCAGTGCTGCTCAGTGGTATCTCGAGGGCAGTGGGGAGATGTTGGAAGGAAGTCACACTGACCTCTCCAACATCAGCGCTGGGCTCTGATACAGCCTGTCTTCTTCCTGCCCGGACGGTAACGTAGAGATTTCACCTCCCTCACTGTCCTGACTCTCACTGCTACCTCCATCCCTTTGTACACGTTGTCATTCTAGGAATGACGTCTCTAAATTTCTTTCATCCCGCCAGAACTTTTTGGTCCAAATTGAACTCTTCCATTTCAGAACGACTATGGAGCAGTTTAGCCCTTCATCATACATTGGTTTGAATTGTTCCATCATTGCTTCATGTTGATAAATCTTTCTGCTGTCCCCCCAACACCACACACACACACCAGATTAGGGTGTAACTCCTGAAGAGCAGTGAGCACCTGTATTACATCTGTATATCATGCAGTGTGTGCCTGGTCCATCATGGGTGAAATCATCTGAGCAACAGTGAGAGACGCAGGTGAGCTCTCACTCTCCAAAACTGTAGGCTACAAAGGCCTGCAGGTCTGAAGTCTACTCCTTGAGGGAAGAATAAGTGAGCCCCTGAGTCAGCCCAGACAGATGTGAGGTCCCCTTCTTCTAAAGGCCCCGGCCAGACAGCATGGGACCTGAGCTAAGAGGTCCAATGACCTAATACCACTACCTACAAAATGTGAAGCAGTGAATCCAGGCTCCCAAGGCCTTGTGTTCAAGCCAATGTGCTAAAATGGAACCATCTGATACAGATGAAAAAGCTATTAATTAGTGAACCCAAAGCAGTTTCCTTTCTGACTAGCCTGGGCAGATGTTCTTTCTGGAGGCAGCTTTTCCACAGCAACCACTAACAGTGCCAAGACACCAAGTCAAGCTGGCAGCCTCCTAGCATCTGGGCCTTAGTATTCACCCTCCCACTTTAGGTAAAACACTGAGTTGCTAATAATGAGAATTTATCCTGTATTTCTTCCCTCACTGGGTCACAGTGGGCCAGGGCTTGAGGCTTGAAAAGCGTTACCTCACACAAAACAAGGTTGGCCAGCTGATTGAAGAAGTGGCCACGATAACACCCTCAAAAGCAGGCTCTGTGGGGTCAGTAGGTTCATAATGCAACTATGAGCACCAGTGAGCACAGGG
Organism: Tadarida brasiliensis; assembly: GCA_030848825.1. NCBI lineage: Eukaryota > Metazoa > Chordata > Mammalia > Chiroptera > Molossidae > Tadarida > Tadarida brasiliensis. The sequence goes on along the minus strand of CM061270.1, from coordinate 59,896,841 downwards.
CTCATTGGCTTCAGTTAAACTGAACATTTGTTGAGCATCTACTACATGCCTGTAGGGGAATTCATAACATTTTTTTCTCTAGGAAAAATAAGATGAGAAGGAGAAGAAGATTATTAGCAGGAGTGTAGCCTAATGGGTAAGGTGCAGGCTCTTGATATGATTGCCAGAACTGCCACTCCCCAGATGCTTAGCCTTGGGCAAACTGTACCTCAGTTCCCTCATCTGTACATGGGAATGATAATAGTGCTTTCTTAGTTATATTAAGGTGAAAATTACATAATGTATTAAATATAAAACTCTTAGTCCAGTGGTGCCACGGGTGCTCAATATCTGTTTGCATGATGATGATGATGATGATGATGATAAGAAGGTCCTTGATTTTCTGTGAAACATGGGAGAAATATCTGTTTGCAAGTATATCCTTTCCCCAAACTAGTCATTTTTTTCTATCTCAGATTGCAAACAGTAAGGTCTTGTACCTTGCGGTCAATATTCATTGGTGATGAAGATGCTGAATTGATGATCTTGGGATGGGACACCAATGGTTCAGCTGAGAGCAGAGTCTGGAAGGCAGGATTAGAAGCATGGGGTCCAGGGCCTGTGTAGGAAAGCCGTGACTAGTGTCTAGCCAGAGGCCCAGCAAAGACCTAGATGAAGAGGAGATTGAGACTCAGAATCTGGAAAACACAAAGTCAGGTGTAGAAAGAGTTCAAGTCTGTGCAAAATCTCACACATTCAATTTCCATAGATTAAAATGGCCAGCTTTAAAATTCCACACTGATGAGATCAATCAAGCAATTCCTTGGTGTCCTCACATGGGAACCCAAAGCTTTGGCATCTCAGAAGCTGTGGTCTTCTGTGTGGCATTTAGCAGGGCTGTCTCTGGGTCTTCTGGGTCATCTCTGGCTTTTGGGTACCCACTTGTAGTCACAGATGTAGTGATAAAGGACAATAGGGTTCTTCTGGAAAAGGACCAAGACCCCTGAATACCTTCAACTTCCCAATGTCTCACAAAATGTTCATGTTCCTTGACCAAACTACCCATCCTAACCCCTGTCTTTCTACATTCTGCTGTGTGTAACTGGATTTCCAATTTGGTTCACACACTGTCCCCTTCACTCCAATTGCATTGGTCTCCACCATTTATTTGCATCGTACCTCTGCCTTTGCCAGCCCTAGTAACTCCATAAAATGAATCATTTTTTCCAGTTTGATTGCTTTGTCCTTTATTATTGCTTTGCCTTTGCTGTTACTGTACAGTCAGGAAACTTGGATATGATACAGTGGCTGTCAGCCTCTCAGAGCAATAAGTGTTCTCCCAAACCTCTTTCCGGCAGTTCATCACCAACCATCTCTTCCTACCATGAAATGTTTAGTTTTGTTACTCCCCTTTGTTTCCTGCCCTTGGGCCAGTCCACGTTCTGCTGGTACCAGTTTTCCTCTTGCCCCTCAGACCCGTCCTTAGAGGCCATTGTCATCTCAGGTCCTGATATGTGAGTCACATGGTTATTGCTTCACTGAGTCCTGTCTGCTTTCCAGCACAGACCTTCAACGGACTGCAATATTTTGCTTGCAATTTCCCCTGTGTCCCCGCCAGCCTTTATCTTGATGGCTGAGCCCAGGCAATAACTGCTCTGTCTTCTTTATCTAGAAGATCCTGAGCTATCTGTCTCATGACGTGAACACTCCTACACACGCTCTCTGAGTCCTCCATCTCTTCATCACTTGTAGAATTGCTTTTGTTTCTGTTCAGTGCCCTGTCTCGTGTTCAAGTTCTCGCTGGTAGAATTTTCTGCCTTTGTTTTTGTATGCTTCAAAGTCTGATGAATCAGGAAAGAACTGTTTGGTTTTTCTACTTATTGATGAAGATGACGAGAAATGATGGAGAATTTCCATAGCTTGCCGTCACTCACCCCTCCTCTTTGATTTGATTTTCAGAAGCAACGCTTCATGCTTTTGTGTTTACACCTGAAATCTGCAAGACTTCCAGGCTGCTTTTTGCTATGTACTCCTGTAATCTGAAGCCATCTCTTGGGTCTCGAGAGCAAACCACCAGACAGTATCTGTGAAATCACTGTATCACATCAGAACTCAAAGCTCCAGTTCAATTTCCCTGTCCCCATGAAGGTGTTCTGACACAGACTGGAACTTTCCACTTCTCTAAATCCAAATGAAGTAATGGTCAATTTTGGTATCCCTTAAATATGCTCTCTTCTTCCTGAATCTCTGTGCACTGGTAACTCTGAGGAACAATATTATGCTCACATGTTCAAACCTACTCCACAGAGAACTCGTCCTCAATATGAAGAGTTTGTTTCCAGGACTCCCTGGAGGTCATTTTATTCATTTCAGTCTCCTTGTCTTGTTTGGAGGAGGGGCCCTGGAGTGCAGGTGACTCGTGGAGTTAATATGAAACCAGGAAGTGATCTTCAGGGTTAGTTGTTTTGAAAACCTCAAGCAGAATGGCAGCCTCCAAAGTTCCACATAGATTGCCTGGCCGGTGTGGCTCATGGTTGAGCGTCGACCCATGCACCAAGAGGTTGCCGGTTCGATTCCCGATCAGGGCACATGCCCAGGTTGTGGGCCCGATCCCCAGTAGGGGGCATGCAGGAGGCGGCCAGTGGATGTTCTCTCTCATCGATGTTTCTGTCTCTCTTTCTCTCTCCTTTCCTCTCTCTCTAAAAATCAATAAAGAAAAAATATGTAAAAAAAGAATAAAGTTCCACATAGATTTCATCAGCAAGGAAAAAGGTTTCCTCTACAGGTTCTTCCCCTCCCCAATCAAATATAATCTTATTAATTTTGGTGTTTCCAAAGCAAGCAAGAAAGAAAAGGAACCACTTTCCTGCACATGATCTCACGTACAGGTGGAATCTAATGAACAAAATAAACTGGTGAATAAAATAGAACCAGAGGCATGGAAACATGAAATAGAGTGACAAATCTCAGAGGGAAGGGGGTAGGGGGTAGGAAGAGATTAACCAAAGAACATATATGCATTTATGCATTGTCCATGGACACAGATAATAGGGTGGGGTGGGAACCAGGTGGAGGGAGCAATGGGGGAAAGGGGAGGGGGTCTGTAATACTTTCAACAATAAAGATTGTGTGTGTGTGTATATATATATATATATATATATATATATATATATATATATAGAGAGAGAGAGAGAGAGAGAGAGAGAGATTATTTTTAAAAATTATTAACCAAATAATTCAATAAAATTTTTCAGAACAGAATAACATAAATGCCCAGATTATAAAGTCCCACTGAGTATTAAGAAACACGTGTTTTAAAGGATCCACAGAATGACATTGGATTCCTCAGGAGCAACTGGGGAAACTAGAATACAATGGATAAATTTTACAAAATTTGGTGAGAAAATTGTTCTCATCCTAGAATTCTATAACTAAGCAACATACTAATCAGGTATGAGGGCAGAATGAAGATATATTCAGAAAAGCAAAAATTCAGACTTGCCTCCTAGGTGCATGCCCTTTGTTAGAAAGTTACTAAAAGATGTTCTCCATCAAACTGGAGGGTAAGCCAAGAAAAAGTAAAACACAAGCTCCAGGAAACAGTGGGTCCACTTCAGAAGAACCAAGAGGAAAGGCGGAAGGAGGGCTCTGGGACAGGGAACCAGTGGGGAGCAGAGAAGTGACGTTTTCCATTACAGGCCTTTTAGTTCTGTTTGCTTTTTAAACAATGTGCAGGTAGTATTTGGCTTTCATAACTATTACAAGAGAACATTTTAAACAAGAAAGGATAAAGTTAGATAATGAAATTTACTCTGGTGACACTTCGGTGACTGGGTTGTGAAGAATGGCATCAGGCAACACAGGAGCTCAGCTCAGAGACTCCTGAGATAACTTTGCTGACGAGGATGAGAATGGAGGATGTCTGAATGCAACCCCTCCCTGTTTTTGATGCGTGATGCCTCCTGGCTTCTCTCTATCTGAATCCTGTCACTCTCCTGGCCAGTCCCTGTGCCTTCCCTTCCACCAGCCACCACACTCCCTATGCTGAGGCATAGCGTTTGTAGTGACCAGGAGGTGACCCGAGGGGTGCATGTGTGGGCACTTGGCAGAGGAGCATTGTAAGATAGGGAACCAGTCCCCACGGCAAGGGGGAGGGGCTTCCTGGGATGCTGTTAGCTCGTTACATTGCTGCCAGAACCTAGCCTCGGTTTATTCTTCACGCAAACATGTGTTCCATGCCTGCTACCTTACCCACTTCAGGGAAGGCCAGGGCTTGCCATCAAATTTCAGGATGCCTATGCTGGAAGCCGGCGCCTGCTGGTCATTTTCATAGAATTTTTTGCCAGTTACCCATAGTCTCTCTTAATCAAATTCTTCCCTTCCTTTGAATTCCTACATTCCTTTCTTGCTTGTGCTGTTGACATTGGCTATGGCGATGGAATTTTCCAGTTTCATAGAAACTGTAGCAGTTTTAAGGTTATGGCTGCTCCGTTTGCTTCTATTCTAGCCTTAGCCCTGGAGATCCTGATGAAACAAACATCTTCTAGGATGCAGGGCTTCTCTCTGAGCAGACACCACTGGTCACTGCACAGATCCCCGTCCCATCAGATAGCTAGCAAAGTCCTCCATTACGGGTTGATGTGGGTTATTCTGACTAATGTCGCTCGTTTTGTGTAAGTACCACGCGCTAACCGATTGCCCCGCTGGAGCTCCGTGCTGTTCATTTTGTAAAGAGCTGCGAGGGACTAGTGGCAATAGAAGTGGACACGGGGCTGGGGATAAATAAGAGTGCAAGATGAGTGTTTAAAGCAGCAAGACATTGTCAAGTGAACAAAGCAGGTTACCAATCACAGAGTGCAAGATGGCCCCATTTTTCTAAACATGTATGTGTGTGCGCATGCACATGTGTGTGCGTGCATGCACAAGACTAGGAACATGAAACGGCGATTCTCTAAGACTGGGGATTTATGAAAGATTTATACTTTCTTAATTTTTGCTTGCCTGGTTTTTCCAATTTTTTTCAAACGAACATGTGTTATTTTGTAATAATAAGAAAAACAAGTTATTTAAAAACATAAATAAAAACAGCAAGATCCTAGGCAAACACCATATGTTTCTGAATTCCAAATACCCCTACATGAAGGGCCAAGGACTGGCCTGGCTGGTGGGGGGCCCAGAGAGCTGTGGGTGGTGGAGAGAACTTTTCCCAGGTGGCAGCAGGGGACATCCAAACTGAGAAGTCAGCAGTTTCTTTCATGCCTCTTTCAAGAAACCAAGTCCACAGCCATCAGAGGGGTGGCCAAAGAGTTGAAAACAAAAGAGAGGCTGTATCAAAGTTATACTCAGCCAGAAACCCAGGCACATTCATTTGTTCATCCACTGAGCACCCGCTTTGGGCCAGCACTGCACTGATAACCAGAGCGCTTTGGGCCAGCACTGCACTGATAACCAGAGCGTTAGAGCAAGGGCAACCAGGTGGCCCCAGGCAGGGCTCATTGTTCAAGCTTTGCTGGCAGAGCTAGGGTGTAAGTCCTCTGCAGGGCTCCGAGGTCCTCAGGAAGAGGAGTCATGCTGGGCTCTCCCTAGAGGGAAGAGGAGCAAGGCCACTGCAGTGAGGGTCTGTCCCGCCAGGGCCCTCCATCCAGCCTCCGCACAAAAATGTCTGCATTAATCCACATTTCCGGGTTTGTTAGAAAGACCAGCTGGCTAGGACGACTGTGATGTTTCATTTCTAAAAATGTCTTAAAACGATAATGCACAAATATACAAAGCACTTTGACATACACTATTTTCACAGTAATGTTGTGAGTAGGATACAGCAGGTATTGTTATCACAAGAGAGTAAACTGAGGCTCAGAGAAAATAATTGCCCATATTTGGATAGTGGTTGGATCAGGGCTGGTCTGGTGTGTTGTTTTCATCACCTCAATTCTGATGCTATACACCTGGAGATAGTATCAGATCCCACAGATTAAGGGCTCAGTCTCACAAGACTGCCCCTCATTTCAGAAGCCAGTCATCAATGGCAAGTCCAGATGGTTACCTGTACTTCTGACCGACTGGCTAGAAATCAGAGATTCCCACGAGCCCCTCCTTGGATTCGATTAATTTGCTGGAGTGGTTCACAGAACTCAGAGAAACATTTTACTTACTAGATGATTATAAAAGGGTGTAATTCTGGAATTGCCAGATGGAAAAGAAGCAAAGGGCAAGGTACGGCGTGGGAAGGGGCTTGAAGCTTCCACGACCTCTGGTGCGCTATTCTCCCCACATCTCCACGTGTTCATGCATCGGGAAGCTCTCCGGAACCGACCCTGTCCTTTGGGTCTTTGTGGAGGCTTCATTGCATAGGCATACTTGATTCATTCATTGGCCATTAGTAATTGAGTTCAATTCCAGCTTCTCTTCCCTCCCCAGAGGGGTGGGGCTGAAGATTCCAATCCTGTAATCACAGGGTGGTTCCCCTGGCCACCAGCCCCATCCTTAGGTTACCTAGGGGCTTTCCGAGAAACCACATCATTAATATGAAAAAAGATTCCAAGGGTTTTAGGAGCTCTGTACCAAGTACAGGGAAGAAGACCAAATATATATATCTTATTATAAATCACAGCTGGGAACATGGTTTTTCTGGCCTTTAGGCCAATACTCTTTCCACTATACTATCTCATATTTGTTTTTTTCATTCATCCATTTATTTCTCCAACAAACATTTATTGAGTACCTACTGTGTGGGAGGAACCATGCTAAGTACCGGGGATTCAGATACAAAGTCATTGACACTTTTAACTCTCCTGTGTTCAGAGAATCAAGTATGAGCCCCAATAATTACACTCCAGTCTCTGACCTGGATCCATGATTCTCAATCTTGAATGCACTTAGAATGCCTGGGAGCTTTTAAAAAGATCAGTGCTCAGGCCCTGTCCCAAATCAATACAATTACATTCTCTGCTGTTTTAAAAGCTCCCCAGGCGATTCTAATGTGTAGACAAAGTTTAAAACCGAGGTTCTTGAGAGTAAGCACAAAGTGTGACCATTTTAACTACCTTCTGGGAAGCAGCAGAAGCTGCAAATATCTGTGAACCACCAAATTCTAACAGGACAGTTCTGAACACTGGCCTTGAACTGCCTGAGATCGGAGGTTCCTCTTTTGCCATCAGATACTCCCTGAGGGCTGGAAATTGAGTTGAGTGTGGTGGGTGATGACTTTGAAATAGGGTGGTCCTGGAAAGTGAGTGCTCTGGACAGCAGCCAGAGACTCTATCTATGCCTCACCCTCATGATGGGGAGAGCTTGCTTGGAGTGTAAGGGCTTTGCTTGGCTCCCCATTGCCATTATTACTTTCTGAGTTTTTAATTATGCAAGTAGAGAATATATGGGCAGAAGAAGGAGCTGAGAAGAACTAGAGGAGGCTTAAAGAGGATCTTATCCGAGCTCATGCTTCTATTAGCTAGGAAATTGAATCCCAGAGAGAGGAAATGACATGAAACAATTAGAGAGCAGTGCAAAACAGGACATGATTCAGTGCCAGAATATGGCTGCAGGCCAACTGCCTCCTCTCAGTGCTTTTGAGGACTGATGGTTCACCATGGGTCATAGTGTACTCGCACTTTCTTTCTAGGTTGATTGACATTCACATGTTCATTTCTCTAGGGGCATTGAGCTGGAGCAAATTCATAGGCCAAATTAGATAAAGGTGGGCAGGAGAGGAAACAGGGGAGAGAACACAGTTGCCATCTGTTAAGCATTTACTGCACGCAGCGCCCTACAACAGCTCCACAGGCAGAAACTATTTATTACTCTTATTTTACAGATGAGAAAACTGAGGCTCAGAGAAGTCAAACTAATTTGCTTCAAATCACAGAGCTGATGAGCAGCAGTGGAACGCGATTGTGTCTATCTCTACTATATTTAGCATATACGAAACCAAGGCTATAAATCTTGAATTCACTTTATATTGGTAGCTCACCCGCAGGTGTGTGAACTGGACAGTATTTTACGGTGACAAACTGAGGATTGAGGCATCTGCTATTCTTTTCCATCACTCTTTTATTTATTTCTGTTTCCCTAATTTGATTCATGTGACCAACATAAGCCGAATATGATCATCTAACAAGCATGGCCTGGGGTGAAAAAGGTAGACAGAGAAATCAAGGAATAGGAAATTAATCCAAGGTGAACTCTAACTCTACACCCTGAGTCAGAAGCCTGAGACCATCAAGGATACAGCAACCACAGTAGACAGTGTCCCCTGAAGAACTGCAGGGAAAATGGAAATGTGGACTTTTTTCTCAAGACATTTTCACTTTATCTAAGAATAGAAGATACGATTCTTCTGAATATACAAACACATACATGATGGCAACATGGATACACTTTCTTCTTTTGAGAAAACCCTGGAAACAGGTTTGGGTTTCTTGACCAGCCAGGAGTACTGTTCTGTTTTATTTCACCAGTACGAACCAAGCACAGAACATCGGTCAAAAGGGCTTTGTGACCTTGGGTACAACGATCATTGTTCATGTCGCTGTTTGTAACAATGGGGCAGCTTCCCCATGTTTGTCTCTTATTTGTTCATGGGCATTGTCTCTTAACATTAGTCAACGAAATGAACCAGCCTAGCTTTCTGAGAAATTTGAATAACACTCTTATGTCTGATCCTGTGTGTTGGTTTGCATGTTAGAGCCTGGGACATTTATGGCTGATAATCCTTGATGACGAGGCCTAGTTCTACCCTGTTGGCTCCATTTGGAATTTTTCTCAGATGCCTTTTTCTCTTTTGAAAGTAGTGATTTTTCAGGTTCTATAAAACAGAATATACTCTGGGATACTCAGAAACCTTGGCTTGTCAGTAAGTCTGAAAAATATAAAAAGCACCCTGGCCAGTTCGGCTCAGTGGTTAGAGGGTCAGCTCGTGCACCGAAGGATCATAGCTTTGATTCCCAGTCAAGAGCACGTACCTGCGTTGCAGGTTCGATACCCGGCCAGGTCATGTGGGAGGCAACCAATGGATGTGTCTCTCTCACATTGATATTTCTCTCTCTCTCCCTCCCGCCCTCCCTTCCATTCTATCTAAAAATCAACGGGGAAATATCCTCAGGTGAGGATTGACAAAAAATAAAAATAAAATAAAAATAAAAAGGGGGAAAGGGGAGGAAATGACCTTCTACTGAGCTGCTAACTATGTAAGCCCAGTCCTAAGGGGCAAATATTATCATCCCAAATGTAGAGAAGAGAGGATAAAGGAAAGGGCTCTATCACAGGCACAAGTTTCAGCATCAGATGAAATGGCTTGGCTCCACCACTGCCAAGTTCTACAAACTTGGCCAAAGCCTTTGAGCCTCAGGGTTTTTTCTAATTAATTTTTAAAACAGCTTTATTGAGGGATAGACATACAGCCTCCTTCACATATGTATTTAAAGTGTGCACTTTGATAAGTTTTGATATATGTATATACTTATGATCAAGGAATACTGATGGACGCTAGAAGCAAAACGGGAAGGAAATGAATTCTCTCCTCACAGCCTCCAGAAGGGACCAGAGCACCAACACCTGGACATTAGCCCAGTAAAACTGGTTCTATATTTCTGACCTCTAGACCTGTAAGGGAATAAATTGGCAATTTGTTACAGTAGCAGTGGGAAATAAATACACTGAGCCTCATTTTTATATCTGTAAAATTAATATAGCATTTCTGGGATTACAGTAAAATTAAATAATTGAGTTGGTAGCAGATGGAGTTCTTCTCCTATAATGTTCCCTGTTCCTTTCTCCTCAACCCCGAAGCATATGGCCTTTGACATAAGTTAAGTCATTCTAACAGAGGCGGCCAATATTAGTAGGGAGATTTGCTTGTTTTGTAGGAGCTCGAGGGACATATGAGCTCATTCTAGGGAGGGACAGTAAGACCTGACCAATTGTAGTCCAGGTCCTATAACTCTACAGTCCCTGGATAGAGAGGGCAAATAGGTAGAAAACCACCAAGGGGAGTAGATCATGGAGAAGGGTTTTGTTCTACAATGTAGGTTTTATTATTATTCAGTTAGGTGAGGCCAAGACTGCCCCTGAAGAGAGAGCTGGTTACAGTTCCCAAGGGGAGCGGGCACACAGCGCCATGGGGGCCATACAGGGAAGCACCAGGCTCAATCGGAGGCAGAGTAGTGGGAGGAAAACAGGCAAAAGCCTTGACTGTGGTTGCCACAGAAAGGAACAGGTGAGGCAGAGTAAACAGGTTTAGGATTAGGTTGGATAATTTCAGCAGGCTCTGGAGTAGCAGTTTTCCAGAGTTGTCTGGTACCTGGCCTTGGAGTGATTAGGGCAGGAAAAACTGGCCTGAAGTATAAGAGCCAGATAGAAGAGTAGAAGAGGGTGTGTGTGTGTGTGTGTGTGTGTGTGTGTGTGTGTGTGTGTGTGTGTATCCAACCCTGGATGGGTAAATTTGCATAACAAAGGCACATTCTCAGACAAGTTGTTTGCTGTCTCTGGGAATGAGGACCCAGGTGCCACAGAATCAATAACACAGAAAATAAGAAAATACAGTTAAAGCACTTTTCTGGATGACCATCTCGGACAAATTATGTAGACATCAGGGATGATTCAGTGAGGGTTATAAATAGATGTTGAAGAAATTGGAATTGAGCCTTCAAGTTTATTACTATTCAGAGAAACAATAGGAAAGAGGAAACAGACATTTCTTATTGGAAGAGAATATAAATAACTTCCCAGAGAGGGACAATTGGCCCGAGGGTGCACCTGCAGCATAGGATATGACAGACACTGTTGGTTACTCAACTTCTATTCCCAACCCCATTTTTTTTTCCATCTCCCCTATAGAGTCTAGAAAGTCAGATGCTTGCTTCCCCACAATCCTCACAGATAAAGGTGGCCATGTGACTAAATTCTAGCCAATGGGACAATCGGGGACATTTATTGGGGGAATTTCTGGGAAGGGTTTTTCTTCCTGGATAAAACAATAAAGCCTCACATGGAGAATGCCTTTCCCTCTGTTTATTGTTTCCTGCCTTTGGATATGATTGTGATACCTGGAGTTATGGAAACCATTGTGTGGCGAAGCAACAAGTGTGAACTTTTGAAGTCAACATGCTTAGGCAGGCAGAGCAGAAGGATGGAAAGAACCTGGGTCTTTGCTGTCATCCTGGAGTTATAGAACTAACTCTGGGACTGCCTACCGCTATACTTTGAGTTAGTAACAATAAACATCCTTGTGGTTTAAGACATTGTAATTGAGTTTGCTGTTACTTATAGCTGAAAGCATTCCATACTGATACGGAGGGTTTGTGTTAAATGGTAGTAGGAGAACAGACCTACAGTTGCCAGAGGGGAGAGGGTTGGGTGAAAAAGGTAAAGGGATTAAGAAGTATAAATTGGTAGTTACGAAATAGTCACAGGGATGTAAAGTACAGCATAGGGCATATAGTCAATAATACTGTAATAATTATTTGTGGTGGCAGGTGGGTACTGGCAATATTAGGGGAACACTCTGTAAGGTATATGATTGTCTAACTGCTATGCCACACCTTAAACTAATTTAAAATAATACCACCCTGGCCCCTGTGGCTCCGTTGGTTGAGCATTGTCACATGCACCGAGAGGTCACGGGTTCCATTCCTGGTCAGGGCACATGCTGGGTTGCAGGCTCCATCCCCAGCAGGGGGCGTGCGGGAGGCACATGAGCAACGGTTCTTTTTCATCAATGTTTCTCTCTCTCCGTCTCCCCTCCTCTCTCTCTCTAAAAATCAATAAAAACACATTTTAAAAAATAACAATAATATTGAATATGAACTGTAATTAAAAAATAAAATTAAAAAATATTAGTGGGAGAAATGTTTGTCCATACTGGACAAGTGGCTCATCACCAGGGCACTAAATTTACTTTCTGGCATTTTTATCTTTTTCGCCTGAGAGAAATTTGGGTCCATCTGTGTATCAGTCAGGGTTTTGGCAAGAAATCTGGAACATTCAGAAGTGACGACTGAAGAGTGTTAAAGGGGTTATTACAAAGGTGGAGTCAGGGCTAAGGGAAATTGCAGAGGCTTACTAAGGCTAGATATAATAAATTAGGCTGCCACAGGGGGCCCTGCCTGAAGGGGCAAGGGGAGTGAGTGGGTCCCAGAACTCAGCGAGAGCTGAGCAGGAGGGGAGGAGCTATGGCCTCAGGTAAAGTAGGAAGCCACCCTGCAGCCCCATGGGGGGGGGGGGCAGGGAAACAAACACCTTGATCTCTTTCTCAGCCCACCCTGCAGACTCCTGCCGGTGTCTCCCATTGGCTGAACCCTGCCAGAAGAATGGCTAGGGAGCCAGAAGATGTGAGCTGGACGGGTCAGCATCAGTGTGTGTGTGTGTTGGGGTGAGGGGTTGGGGGTAGAGGGCCCAAAGAGATGACCAGAATTCGATTCCGCCACTGGTTTGTGTTAACATGCAATTGTCTCATCTTCTAAGCCACTCATTCTAGCACTAAGACTTAAGACTCCTGAACTACCAAAGACAAGACAGCCTCTCAGGAAATCAAAACCTTTTGCTTTATGCCTGGCTAGTGTGGCTCAGTGGTTGAGCGTTGACCCATGCACCAAGAGGTCACCAGTTCAATTACTGGTCAGGGCACATGCCCAGGTTGTGGGCCCAATCCCCAGTAGGGGGTGTGCAGGAGGCAGCCAATTGATGTTCTCTCTCATAGATGTTTCTATCCCTCTCTCTCCCTCTCCTTCCTCTCTCTAAAAATAAAAACAAACAAAAAAACTTTTGCTTCAAATGCCTTTTGAATTTCAGAATATCTCTGGATGTGAATACCTAAGAGTGTGCTAAGTCTCAGTCACAAGGGTTTTTGAAACGGGGACATTGGGGGCAGTGAGAAATGGGAGCCCTGGGCCCCTGGTTAGGTGTCCGCGGCCTCTGCCAGCCTTCGGCTGCGCTCCTTCCACTCCTTGCCATTGAGGAGAGTTGTTCCATTGTCCAGCAGCACTTCGTTGGCTGTCTTCTGAGATCCGTTACTGAGGACATATTTTACCTTATCGCATTTTGAAGAGGAGGAAGTAATGACGTGGGCATAGAGTGTGTCCTAATAGTCATAAAAGTACAATAAGAACGAGGACTTGGGGTTTCCTGCTTGTCGCAGTATCTCCCTGATCATTGCAGAGAGTGCCCTATTAAATGTGACTATTAAGTCAATGGCTTATGAAGTGGAACAATTCGTCAGCCGTGATACTCTGTTGTAGGAGTCAGGAGGTTCAGAAATATGTGGGAAACTACCCTTCTGGGAGGCAGAGCAGGTTAGCACCATCTCTTCATTCATCGGCACATCAAAGAAGCTTTTAATTTTTTTTTCTCCCCCAAATTAAAACAGCAATGCCTACATCTGGCTAGAATTTGGACAGGACAGAAGGAAATGCATCAATGTGGCAGTTTGCTGGTGTCCAGTTTCTCTCCCCAGAGGCAACTACTGCAGTGGTTTCCATGCTGCATAGCCTTCCCAGATGTTGCAGGCACGTACGATCATATCTGTATTCTGTGAGAAAATGGGATGTACCAGCATTTATGTTGTGTCTGCAGTGGATGCCCTTGGTGCCCTTCCCAGGTGGGAGACTCCCCCGCTCCCACCACTGCTGTGAGCGTTTATGGCTAATGGCTCACAGCTGCCCCCCTTTCTCCAAGGGTTTTCCTCAGCCGAACAGGAGCTGCTTTGCCCCTCTGGTTATGCAGCCCTACTCTCAGGCAGCCTGCAGCCAATAACGGACTGATTACAAATACAAGAGTTTGGCCCCTTTGTCACAAGGTTGAGTAAGCCAGTGGTATAATTCATGCTCCAGAGCTTCCCAGAGATCAGGCTGAAGTTGCTCTCCAGCTGACACCACATCCTTACTCAATTTATCTCTCCTGCCACATGTCCTGCTGCTGTCACTCCTCTTCTTTTGAGAGCATTTCCTCAAAAAAAAATTCATCTGTACCAGGGTCCCTGCTTCAGTCGCTGCTTCTAGGAAGCAGACTGCAAAGATGGGAGTCTGAAGGAAAGTCATCCGATGGCAGGAGAGCCATGAGGATCCATCCCCTTGCCGGGAAGAAGCAGAATGTTGATTGCTCCTGACACGTGGTGGCAGAGTACTCCTGGTGAACCAGGACGGGAGGCAGACCAAAGAGGATGCACTAGCTGGTGCAGTCTCTGGTGTTTGAGGGCTATGGGGGAAATCAGTATTTATAAGGATTGTGGAATTGGGTGACTGTTGCTAAGCAAGCAATGTGTGAGAGTCAGTAGGCTTCTTCAGCAGCATTTAAAGAGATTCTTGTCTGCAGGCAGAGGGCAGCCAGGGCTGATGATCAGACCTAGGGCTTAGCTGTAAGAGTGGCAGAACTTCAGAGAGGGCTGAGCTGTCAGCTTAGGCAAATCTCCAATGCCAAAGTTATGGCTTTGGAGAAGTAAAACTCAAGAAGACAAGAGAGAGCAAGTGTTGGTGAGGCTGTGAAGAAAAAGAACCCTTGTGCTCTGTTGGTGGGAATGTGTTTGATTGATTGATGGGAATGTTAATTGGTGCAGCCACTATGGGAAATTGTATTGAGGCTCCTCAAAAATTAAAAATAGAACTATCAGATAATCCTGCAATCCCACTCCTAGTTACATATCCAAAGGAACTGAAACGACTATCTCAAAGATATATCTGCACTCCCATGTTCATTACAGCACTATTTACATTAGCCAAGACATGGAAACAACCTGAGAGTCCACTGATGGATAGATGAATTAAAAAACTGGTATACACATATATGCACAATGGAATGTTATTCAGCCATAAAAGGGGAAATCCAGCCATTTGTGACAACATGTATGAACCTTGAGGGAATTATGCTAAGTAAAATAAGTCAGAGAGGAAAAGACACATACTGAATGATCTAACTTATAAAAACTAAAATCACAGAAACAGAGAGTAGATTGGTGGTTGCCACGGGCTGGAGGAGGGGTGGGGTGGGAGAAATGGCTGAAGCTGGTAAAATGGTACAACCTTCCAGTTATAAGATAAAAAAGTTCTGGGGATCGAATATACAGCATGGTGACTACAGTTAACGACACTGTACTGTATACTTGAAAGTTCATAAGAGAGTAAATCTTAAAAGTTCTCACTACACATACACACACACATAACTATGTGAGGTGATGAGTGTGGTAAGTAACCTTATTGTGGTAATTATTTCACAATATAGCCACTTATCAAATCATCACTTCACAATATATTGGTATATCAAATCATCACATTGTATACCTTAAACTTACACAAAGTTATATGTCAATTATAGCTCAATAAAACTGGGGGTGGGGAGAACCTTGAGACTTGTAATTGGGATGTCTGAGTAGATGCACTTGAGAACCTTGAACCCTCAGATTCCCCTGAACCACCTGGGCCTACAGAAGTGGGCCTCTCTGCCTTATTGGAAGACAGAGGCTCAAGATGAGGATATACATAGACACTGTCAGTAGCAAATGGCGGAACTGGTTGGTGAGGGGTCTGGAAGGAGCAAGCTTAAAAGACTGGAGACAGTAAAGTCTGGGGTAGAGACCTAAGGGAGTGAGCAAAAATAGGTGCATGGGATGGTGCCCAACCAACTGAGCCACACTGGCCAGGGCAGATCTTTTCCTTCACATCCTTCAGAATTGTAAAGGAAAGACAATTTACCCTGTAGCAAGCCCTGGTCTTGTAGCTAACTTCTAGTGCAATTACTCTGAGGCAGAGCGCTGAAGCCATACACGGGCTTGGAAGCCAAACAAATCTTAATTTGAATCCCATGTTTGAAACTTGGTAAACTGAAAATATGGTTAAGTCACTTAATTTTCCTGGGCCTCAGTTTCTAATCTGAAACACTTAGCTATTGGTCCTTATCTCTTAGGACTGCTGAGCATATTGAATGAAATAACAATAAAAACCACCTGCTATTTACTGAGTGCTCATAGTATGCCATGTACCATCTTAGCCCTTCACGTACATCATTTAATTCTTAAAACATCCTTTTGATGGGTGGGGATGATGAGGCTTAGGAAGGATAAGCAACTTTGCCCACAGTCTCATAGCCATTGAATGGCAGAGTCAGGAATTTGAACATAGGTCTTTCTGACACCAAAGCCCTTATTTCTCTCTCTTCTCTGAAGCTATACTGAATGCTCTTTGGGTATCGTTAGCATGTAACATAGGACAAAAGTGTCTTCTATACAACTTGAACTCTTTGCTTCCTTGGTATTTACCTAACTTGCAAAGTTTATGATCAGAGATGCCCATGACCCAACTGTATTAGAAGTACATGTATTTTAAGCAGTGGTTGAGCACACAGTACAAGCGGGCAGTGCAGGAAATCCCAGCACATACACATTACAGGAAATGTTCAGGTCAGTGGGGCACCATGGGAGCCCTCTACTCTCCTGCATGACTGTAATATACCTAAATTACAGTGAGAGAGTTTGGGCCCCTGTTTTGTCACCCTCGGTGGACCAGCCAGGGTGCTTTAATGCCATATTCCTTGGATTTATCCTGCAGTCTTTTCCTTGTACCCTCTGTGATATTGTGATATAATGAGAAATATATATTTGGTCTTTGTCCCCATTCCTAGTACAGAGCTTCTAAAAACCTTGTATTTTGTTGAGGGATGGGGGGGGGGGGATTTTGTTATTCCTAATAAGCTCCTTTCAACCTGAATTTATGCTAATGACTGAGGGTAGAGGCTGCTTGCCTGAAGATCCAACCCTGTGATTTAGAAGGTGGAAACGTTTAACCCCACCATTGGACCTCCAGGGAGGAGTGAGGGGCTGAAGATTGAATTAATTACTAATGGCCAATGATTTAATTAATTATGACATAATAAAATCCCCATGAAAAAAAACCCTAAACAATGGGTTTTGAGAGCTTCTGGGCTGGTGAACACATTCAGGTGCTGGGAGGGTGGCACACTTGGAGGGGGCATGGAAGCTCCCCATCTCCTCTCACCCACCATACCTTGCCCTATGCATCTTTTCCATTTGGCTGTTCCAAAATCATCTTCTATTTTTTCTGTTTGTTTGTTAATCCTCACCCAAGGACATTTTTCCATTGATTTTTTTAGATAGAGTGGAAGGGAGGGGGTGGGGGGAAGAGAGAGAGACATTAATTAGTTGCCTCCTGAAGGACCCCGACCTGGGCTGGGGATCGAACCTGCAACCCAGGTATGGGCCGTTGACCTGAATCGAACCCCGAGATCCTTCTGTCCGAGGGCGGACACTCTAACTGCTGAGCCAAACTGTCCAGGGCCAAAATCCTATTCTTTACAATACCAGGAAAAGTAAGTAAAGTGTTTTTCTGAGTTCAGTGAGTTGTTCTAGCAAATTAAAACCTGGGCAGGGTGTCTTGGGAATACCTTATAGCAGGTTGGTCGGAAGTACTGGAGGCCTGGACTTTTGATTAGTGTCTGAGGTGGGGGCAGTCTCATGGGACTGAGCCCTTAACCTGTGGGGCCTGCATTATCAGAGTAGTCAGTGGCAGAATTGAATTACATTGTAGGACACCCAGTTGGTGTCCATAGAGAACTGGAGAGTTCCTTGGTGTGGAAAACCCACTTAAGTGGTGGGTGTCAGAAGTATTTGAGGTAAAAAAAGAGCTAACACCCTCAGACTCCAGAGTTTTCATCCTTTCCTTCAGGTTCTCCCACTTCACCCCAAGAAAGGCCAAAGGCTAAAAGGTGAAATACAGAAGAAACCAGGATGATTCATTCAAGGCAGTTGACCTTTATTCAACATCCACTATAATCAAATGTGTAGAGTTCTTTTTCTCAGCTGACAGGTCTGTTCAGTTACAGAGATGCAGAGATAAACTATTACATAGTTCCTGATTTCAAAACCCATCTCCAGTGCCTTCAGAGTTTTCCCCGTTTTCTCACATCAAGAAATATAAAAAACGTGTAGTTGTGAGGGAAAGAACATTTAGAGATCTTTTATTCTTGCAATCTCATTTTAAAGATAAAAATGTGGCTTAAAAAATAACCAACAAAGAAAGAACAAAACAAGAAAATGAAAAAAATAAAATAAATGTTAAAAAATGTATTTTAAGTTCACGGAGGTCCTTGCCCTTTTCTTTTGTTTGTTTGTTTGAAATCCTCATCCAAGGCTACATTTCCATTTATCTTCAGAGAGAGCAGGAGGGAGGGAGAAAGAGAGAGGAACATTACATCAATTGGTTGCCTCTCGCAGGGCCTGGACCAAACCGCAACAGAGGTATGGAGGGAGCGCCCTTGATCAGGAAACAAACCCAAGACTCTTTGGTCCACCAGCCTATGCTCTAACCACTGAGCAAAACCAGCCAGGGCCGGTTGTTTCTTTTTGTATTGGCATTTCCCTCTGTTAGAGTTTATCTTCCTTTTCTAATGCAATTTTAGCACATCTTAAATATTTCAGTATTTCTGAACAAAATTGTAAAGGTTATGAAGCCAACTTAGGAGAGGAGCACAGGAACTTGATTTACTGAATTTGGGGATATAATTTAGATATATTGAAGCTATGCATCCCTAACCTAGATATTAATTACTGTTACACATAAATTTTGGTGAGGACAGGAACCTTGTACTTAAAAAAAAAAAAAATCACCCCCCTTCCCGTGCCTGGTTGAATAAACAAATAAAATACATAAACACACATGAATGACTGAGAGGCTATATGTGTGATGTATGGCTATGTTTCGTTATTTTTAAGATTTTTATTCACTGGATATTTGCTGAAGGTCAGCAGGAGGAAGGCATTGCGTCGGAAATGAAAAGAGGTTTAACCGGTCCCCTATTTACAGGGCTTTAAATAGCAGGCCGGGGACTGACCTGCCAAGGTAAAGGGTGAACACCTTCTACCAGGGGTATGACGAGAGGGCAGTGGGTGCCCAGAGGAGGAAAGGTTTCCCGGCTTTGGGGAAATGCGCCTGGGCAGAGCTGGCCCTGCGTGTCAGCAATCTGTCCTGGACCTGGTTCTCCCTGTGATTTGCCCCACGACTTCGTGTTAGTCAATCAGGCTTGTAAACTAAGCTCCCCGGATTTGTTTTCCACTCTGAAACTCCAGAAGTTGGACGGGCCCCGGTTTCCTGGTTCTTCTTTTTTAAAATCAATTTCTTGGTTTTTCAGATGTTTCTCCTTGTCCCTCACTGCCACCTGCTCCCGCTCCCCATGGCAGTACTGTGGTCGGCCCACGGGTTACGCTTACATGCCTGTAGGTTCTGCGGTGCACGGCGATTTCCTAGCTCCATCGGGGCTCGTCCCCGCAGCCTTGCGCACTCGGGCCCCGCTCGCCCGGCGCCGGCGAGGGAACGGGCGCGGGTCCTTTAAGGGAGCCCTCGACGGCCGCGCCGGGTGCCCCTCGGCGGGAGCAGGGCGGGCGCCGGGGACCCGGGCTTCCCACGCAGCCGGGGACGCCGCCGCGTCACGGCGCTGCAGCCAATCAGCATAAAGCCTGTTGGGACGCATTACTAGGGCGACGGGCCGGACGCCTCCCGCTTCGGGATGAATTAGCGGCGGGTTCGCCCCGGAGGTTGTGACCCCACGGATTCTCCAGCTCGCGCACGCGCCCCCTCCGGAGTCGCGCGTCGTCCCCTGCTGGGCACAGGTGGGAGACTGGAAGTGTCAGGTGGGGGGTACGGCGCGGGGAAAATGGCGGCAGCGGCCCGGGCATCCCCCAGTCGGTGGAGCGGCCCTTCGGGCTCCTGCCCCTGAGCCGCGGGCCCCTGGGGCAGCGGCCCTGCTAACGGGCCCTTGGCCGCGAGTTGGGGTCCCGACGCGGCTGGCGGCGTCGCCGGCTCAGGTAAGAGGGGGCGCGGGGAAGCCACTCCCAGGGCAGGCGGAGGCGTCGGGGGCTGCGGCACCGCGCGGCTCGGGTCGTGAGGCCAGGTGGCCGCCGGGATGTGCAGGGCCTGCTGTCCCGTCGCTGTTTACAAATGAGCACCCAACCTTCCTGCGCCAGACCTGGGCGGGTCTGGGAGCTCCCCCTCTGCAATCCGCTGTGCAGAACGCCCCAAGCTGCCGCTGCATGGAGCCTTGGACATGAGCCATCGAGATAAGGAGCTGTCTTATCTGTGTATCCTCCAGGTACCACTTACCTGTGGGTGCTGGAGTGGCAGTGCCAGGAAAGGAAAGGTAGGCCTTACTCAGGGGCCGATGTCTAGTCTGATCATTAAGGTGTATCCTAACTTATGCCTGCCCGTATGAAGAGAAAGAAAGGCAACGATAGGGCACTTCGGTGTCGTGTCCGTGATGTTTCCCTGTTCCTGGTGCAGGTGGGCTCATCAGGAGCATTGCATCTGCCTTCGAAGCCCGTTAACTAGATTCCATGTGGCCGTGGCTGTAATTAAGGCTATGGATTGGGATTCAGGTTAAGCCCAGGAAGGTACTGAAAATAATACAGGTAAAGGTCTCATGGAGATGGACTATTGTCTATTCATGTCAGCCAATTATTTGGACAAAGATATTTCATGAAATATCACTAGTTGGGTTAGTTTTCCAAAAACTTGAAAACTTGACTTGATGGAAGTCCTTTTTGCAAAACTGTTAACATTTTTTTAGAGTAAAAGAAGATTATTTGTTTTAAATTTTTTCCCTTTTTAAAGTTTCTGGCCTTATTGTACTTTGTTGTGACAGATAAGCATAATATTAAGGGACTTTTCTTTTTAGTAGCAGGTTTGCTTTTGTGGAGTACCTTCTTCTGTCATTGAGAAGGCACAGTGGCACCTTGTGTTTCAGTCATCAGAAGCTGTTTGTTGTCTTTTGAGTGCCTGCTGTTTGTCAGACACTGTCACAGTGAGGCTGCTACTCCTACCTTATAACTTGAGCAAATGGGGTAGTTATCTGTTTCCACCAGCTTTTTAGGCTGGCTGTTGCTGACAAACAAGAGGAAACAATGTGGAAAGCCCAAAAGAATCTTTCTTCCAACCTGGATTCATGGGGGTTTGCTCAGTTTGGCCTGGAGTTAGGTATGGTTTCCAGTTCCAATTGTGCCACTTAAAATAGCTTAGGGAAATCATATAACCTCTCTGTACCTTATCCCTGAAATGGGCATAGCATTTTTGTCCAAACAATCTCATTGTACTGTTATGAGAAAAAAAGAAAAAAACTATATGCTAACAGTTGACACTTATCACTGCACATCTATTCTGCCAGGCACTGTTCCAAGGGCCTTGTATATGCTAACTCAGTCACCCAGAAACATTGTGAAGTGGGCGGTTTTATCATCTTTGTTTTACAGATGAGGAAACTGAGGCACATTGAAATTTAGGTTATTTGCTCCAAGTCACACAACTAGCATTATGGTTCCAGCTTATATTCTTAACCACCATGAAGATATGTTACATGTTAAGAAGATATATATGAACACATTTTTCAGTGAAGTAATTTTGTTTGTGATCTTTTAGTTGTATAAATAATAACTGTGATTTATTCCATTGGCATCTAATAGTGATTTATATGGTGATGACTACAGTTACTTAAGTGGTATATTTATTCTATCTTTGATATCCATTATTTTAAAAGGTATTTTAAAACAAAGAGCTGTGACTAATTTCTAACAGGAAGCACAAATCAATAATTAAGGGAGATTTTAGTTTTTATTAAACTCTTTAAAATAATTTGCTGGGTGACTTTTAAAATAAAACTTACGTTAGGTTCATTGCTTTGACATATCTGTACTAATTTTTTTAGTTTCTATTTATAGAAAAAAGATGACATGAATAAAGTGGAAGGGACATTCTTTTTTTGCATTGAACCTTATGAAATTGCCCTACCAAGTCCCTGGGATGTAAAGATTAAATCCTGACCTTATCCTTGAGGAGGCCAGGGAGAACCCCGGGGTCTAGAAGTTTGTAGACTAGTGAATAAGTCAAACAAATAAGTGATTGACAAATGCAGTATGTTGTCATCTGGTGGGTACAGAGGGCTGTGGGAACATACGCAGGGGAATAGTTGCTTTTGCTGAGGTGGCTATGGTCAAGAAAGGAGGGGAGCTGACTGCAGGAGAAAGGCAGAAAGGGCTTCTGGCCAAAGAAGGAAGCAGGGCAGCATCAGGGCGAGTAAGAGTGCATGGGTGTCTAGGGGTCAGACCAGAGTTTTGCAGGAGTTGCTGGGAGAGAAGCCAGGAAAGGTTAGGGCCAGGTTGTGAATTCTCAACTAAGAGAGTGACTTTATCCTGTGGGCAACGGGACCTATAGAAGGATCCTAATTAGATGAATAACACGATCAACTTCATGTTCTGGAGAGGTGACTTTGGTGACAGAGTGAAAGACAGTGTAAGGAGGAGACCTATCAAAGAGGACAGTTAAGGAGGTCAGAGATGGGGAGGGAGTGAACCAAGGCATTGGTGTGTTCAGAGTCCACCACACACATTTTGAATGGAAGATTGAGTGAGTGTGAAGAAGAATGAGGTGGGGGAGGGGAACACCTGCTGACAGTAAAGAGAAAAGTGAATTTTGTTTTTTTTAGTAGCTATATGGTTAGAGATGGGACATATTGTTAACTCATTTAGGAAAAAAAAAAAGAGCAGGCAGTTCTTTGTTACTGGGTTTTGGGAGAATTGTAAATCCTTTAAGGTTGTTGGGTCAAATAATATGTAACAAAACCAGGCTTATAGCTTCCTCTAGGCCTCTGGTTTCTGAGACTACAGAAAACTTTAATTATATCATCAAAAGTCAGCAGTGTCTAGTGTAAAGTTGGCTCCATTGGAGATGGGAGAAAAGCTACACAAAAGGAGTGGTAAGAATTATCTAAGACATGTTTGGGGTAAAATGCAAGAATAATGGATATTCTAGTTTTTTTTCTCTTTTTTTGCATTGTTTTTAATACATTCATACAGAAGTCATTATAATATGGAACTAATCACAAATGAATTCTCTAGTTATAAAGCTGATCTCCACTGAAACATTCATAACACTAGAGTTGTCTAGCAGCCAACAGCATAACTGAATGCATTCCAAATCGACTGCAGGGTGAAATTGCAAATCTTGCAAAGATGCAGGATTTCATAAATTCAGAGCAAGGTTGAGAACTGCTCAGAACATAAGCACTGTATGATTCCATTTAATTGAAGTTCAAAATCAGGTACAACTATTTCCTGGTGGTAGAAGTAGTCAGAATAGTGGTTCCTTTGGGTGGTGGTGGTGATGGTAATGACTAGGAAGGGGCATGAGGGAACCTCCTGAGATGTTGGAAATGTTCTAAATCTTGAGATTAGTGGTGGTTACAGGGGTGTATGTACATGTGAGAATTCAAATTGCACACCTAAGGTTTGTGCACTTTACCGTTATAGTTTAATTTCAAAAGAGGCACTAGTGAGAATTTGGAATGTTAGACCAGTTAACTTTTGATGAGGAAAACCAGTAGGGTGATGATGAGAGAGGTGCTTTAATTTTTTTTTTTTTAAAGGCATACGTATGAGAGGCTCCAGGGGAATACATGATGAAATGTATCTTTTTTTTTCCCCCCAAATAACTTTTATTTTTGAAAGTTTTATTTTTGTTTATAAATGCAGAGTCTACTAAATTGTTGTGGGTAAAAATGAGTTTTATATAATTGTCTTGCAAAAGGCAAATGTGAAGTCAAGGTTGTCATATTATGCTGCTTTACAGCTTGTTCACAAAATCATGTCCCAAACTCTACCAGCTGATTAGTTTCTTGTCCTAAGGAATAGTGCATTGTTGCAAGTGTAACCTAAACTTTGGTGAATATAAGATACATTATGAAAATAAATTTATATTTTGCTTCTTTTTTGGGGGAAAACTCTAATAAAATCTCTTTCTCATCATTACGAAATGTGGTCCCTGTTTAGGAGCAATCCCTGCGTGGCCTTTTTCCCTTCTGTGCTGATTGCTCTTGGATAAGGAGGACTAGCTGTAATTCCTTTGGCTTCAAGGTTTTGAATGTTATAGAGCTAAGAAAAGCCTTTGGTGAGTTCCCTGTAGCAGTGAGGTAAAGCTCAAAGAAGGCCTTTGTGGACTTCAGTCTGATTTGACAAGTGTTCATTGCATCTCTGTGCCTAGTCCTCTCCACCTGGCAGTAGGGCCATGGCAATCCTTCTGTGATAACTGAGAGGCAGATGGAAGGGACTTCTGAGCAGCAGCCATCAGTGAAAACTGTCTGGAGATGATTAACCAGCAGTCTTTCACAGTTGAGGTTTCCGAAAACGTAAATTGTTCACTTCCTCAGAGGAAGTAAATTACGGTTCAGGGGATGATAAAGGGAAGACTTATGTTACCCTTAGTTTTCCATCTCAAATAGAAGACCAACTCCATTTTATGTTTATAAGTATATAGTTAATGCCCTTGGGAGAACTTGTGGAGCAGGGAGATAGCATGTTGGTGAGATGGTATCCAGTGGTGTCACAAAGCAAATGATGAATACAAGATGTGAACAAGGGAATGATGAGGGAAGAGAAGTGAGTGGTGGCACCTGTTCTTGTGGCTCTGTGTGGCCGGAATGGAAAATGAAAGGATTGCGTTTAACCCTGACAGTGACTCTTCCCCCACAGGAATGTTTAGGTGTCTTGGGGAAGGTAGCTTTGTCTGTGGCTCATACGATTTCTGCTACCCTGTTGTAATACAAATGCCTTCTTAGAATTATTTTTTTCTTTATATTGTTCCCAATAATAGAGGCAGTGCATTATGCATTTTGTCTTGTATCATTACGTGTAATAATGTTCACTCTAGGTTTTTTTTGTAGATACTCCTCGTTTAATTGAACAAGTTCCCCTTTATTTCCCTTTTTTCCTGAGTGTTTTTCTCAGGAACAGATATTGAATTTTACCAGATAGTTTTTCTGTATAGATTCGTATGATCATATAAATATATATTTTTTTAGTTTGGTAATATTGTAGATTACATTAATCGATTCTTGAATATTGAACTAACCTTTCATCCCTGGATTAAATTAAGCTTTTTATGTATTGCTGAATTCTGTTTGCTAATATGTTAAGGAGTTTGGTGTCTATTGGTCTGTAGTTTTTCTTTGTTTTTTGTTGTTGTTTTTTTGTACTGTCCTTTTCTTGGTTTTGCATCAGGGTAATACTAGCTTCATAAAGTGAATTGAGCAGTACTTATTCTTGTGTTTTCTGGAAGAGATTGTGTTAATTCTTTAAACATTTGGTAGAATTCTGTAATGAAACAATGTGGGCCAGGCAATTTCTTTTCTAGGAAGTTTTTAATTATGAGTTCAATTTCCTTAATAGTTACAGGGCTATTCAAATGATCTATTTACATTTTGAATAAGTTGTGAGCTTTTAAGGAATTGGTCCATTGATGTACAAAGTGGGATTCCTCAAGGCAGCTAGGCAGGGGTGGAAGTTTCAGCTTCTTTCTAGTCCTCTACTGATACTACCTTGCTTCCTTAACTGTTCTCCATGTGGCCTCTCTGACACCCCTGGGAGGGGATGGCCTTCTTAACCCTGGGAAGTGGTGAAAGTCCTGACTCTCTACCAGGCTTTGTCTGCCATCCCATGGGGGTAAGAAGGGGTGCCTTGTTACTGTTGTGGGAGTGAAGTTCAGGTTCTCCAGGTGGTCCTCATAGACACTGTGTGGCAGGGGAAGTGGATCTCACTACTACCAGCTGGCAGGGGTAGGGGATAGAGGTGGGTCATACTGAAGCACAGCCTGGTGAGAGTGAAAGTTTAGTCTCCCTTTGGCCTTTGCTGTCATGGGAGGGGTGGGCCACAGGTTTTCTGTTTTTGTTTTTTTCTGAAGTGCAGTGGTTATTGTATAAAAGTTTTCTGTTTTGCTACGCTACTCTTGGTCCTTTGAAAGAGCAGAGATGTTTTGATTGCCCCCTTTGGCATTTCTGGATTACTGGCTTATTCAACTCTGTCCTTGTGATATATGATACAAAAGGAAAATCACCATTGTATTTTCCATGAGTCCCAAGGTGCCTTCTCTCCACCTTCACAGTCTTCTTTTGTTTGTTTTATATATATATAATGCTAAAGGTCTTGAGTTGCACTTATCTGGAGCAGTAGGGAAAAGTACATTTACTTGATTTTACTGGAGGTGTAAATTAGACTGGGATTACTTTTGTTCACCTTAAACAAAAAGTCAGCTGGATATTTCTTGAGCAAAATGGATTTATTTTGGGAACAACAAAGAATTGCAATCGGTAACATGCAACCATGGTGGGCCATGTGCACGTCTGCTAAAATAAAGTAGAAGAAACTCTTTTATAGAGGGGAAGAGGAAGTTGGGAGGGCTTTACTATGATGTAGGGTATGAGAGCTCCCACTTTTGGCCCCCCTACTTCATTTTATTATTTTTTATATGTTCGTATTGATTTTAGAGATAGAGGAAAGGAGAGAGAGCTAGAAACATCGATGAGAGAGAAACATCAACATCTATGGACTGCCTCTTGCACACCCCCTACTGGGGATCAAGCCAGCAACCCAGAATCGAACCGGTGACCTCTTGGTGCATGGATCAATGCTCAACCATTGAGCCACACCAGCCAGGTGTCCCTATTTCATTTTAAATGAGGTTTCTGTTCACTAATTTTTTACACTTTCTTATGGAAGAAAACAATGTTGAAATCAAGATGCATAGGTTGACCAGTAAGACACTTACGAAGTTAATTTTTGGGTCAGTTACTTGGAAGTGACAGTTTAACTAAGTCTTCATTTCTCCAGAGAGTAATTCTGTGGGTCACTGTTCAGTAAAACCAAAGCTTATTAGTTTTAGATCTCTTAGGAAGCTTGACCATCCAATGAATTAATTTATTTCTGCATCTATTTGTAAATTCATAGTAAGCCTAGTATGTGGCAGAGGAAAATTTATCTTAGTGAAATTTAGTTTTATGGAAGGGACTAACTCAGTTTTTCTAGTGGTTGTCAGAGATCTTGAAGCTATGGAATTCTTTTCTAAACAAAGAAATAGGAATTGTGCATTGTGATGAAGAGCTATATAAGGAGAATTTGTGAAAGTCTTTGAAATGCACCAAAAGGATTATTACTGGGTGTCTTCCATGGAAACTAGGTGATGTCTAGAGCACTTTTCTTGGAGATCTAATCTGTAGGGTATGCAGCTTTTACTGTTTTCAAAATTTATTTTACAACTTTATGATTTGTGAATAACTGACAGCAATGCAAATAATTCTGTTCCTTAGACGTGCAAATGAATTTTGTTGGTTGGAGGTACAATTGATTTCTTTTCCTCTTTTGTGGAAGAAGCTCATTTTGGATCTTTTCACCAAACCCCATATCATCATTCCTGATTACCTCCATGTTGTGCTCCCTTGGATTTGCTTTTGAACAAGATAGAACATCTTATTTGTTTTGTAATTAATTAATGGGTTAAGTAAAATCAGAGATAGGTGTTCATTTTATATTTGTATGGGAGTCACAATGCTATCTTTTTGTTTGTTTAAATTATCTTTTAAGAACTTGAACTCTGAACTTAGCCTGATGGGCTTGACTCTCAATGTAGCACTTGCTGTCATTGTGATTTGGAGCAGGGAATTTTATTTTTTAACCTAAGTCTGTTTACCCACTGTAAAAAGGGGTCACAGTGCAGTTTTTCTGCTGTGGTTGTGCTGTAAAGATGAAAAGAGATGTTGCAAGTAACACATTTCTTATAGTACCTCATACATCATAAGAAGTCTGTATTTTATTATTAGGAAGCTGTGAGCAACTAATTTTATCTGCCTAGGACTTAGAGACTTAATTTCTTAATCTGTAAAAAATAAAATAAAAATGAGGGTACTTTTTACTTGGTTTTTAGGTTGTAAAGTTTCCCCGCCAATAACTGGAGAGAATGTAACCAGGTAACTGACAATAGTTGCTATTGGAAGGAAGAACATTTTAAACATGCAAGTGACCTTGCTGCTCTGAGGAAGGGAAATGTAGAGTTTGATCTGGTGGGAAGTGTAGAGTTTGATCTGGTGGGCAATTAGTTAGAACAGCAGCCTAGCCTGCTGATTCAGTTCGGTAAACATTGATTGAGAAGACCCTGCCCTGCCTGCCTTTGTACTAGGAAGAAGCATTAGGGCTGGACATGTGGCTCAACAGGGTAACAGAATTATCTTTTTGCCTTAAAAAATTTGGAGGGTGGGTCCTGTTAGATGGAAGGCATTAGAGCATCTTGATAGTTGTGGGCATGCTCACCAGGGAGCAGAAACTGGAAAGGGCTGAATTTTGCTTAACCTAGGGCTAACCATTTGGAGATTCAAATGGGTGAATTGGGATGTGGGGTGATTAAAGGGAGAGGAGCAGGAAAAATGGCTAACGGATATCTGTTGTTTAAATTGACCATTCCCTCTGACCCTTAGTATTTACAAATGTTTTTTTTTTTCTTTATTGATTTTAGAGAGAGAGGGAGAGGGAGAGAGATAGAAACATCGATGAGAGAGAACATCGATTGGTTGCCTCCTATATGTCCCACACTGGAGATTTGGCCCACAACCTGGGCATGTGCCCTGACTGGGAATCAAACCGGCCACCTCTTGGTGCATGGGTTGACGTTCAACCGCTGAGCCACACCAGCCAGGCTCAAATGTTTTTACTTAAGGGTTTTTTGGAAGGTTTGAGGATGAGAGTGGACAGCAGCAGGATAGAACTGGTGAATTGTTGAGTTAGAAGAGGGAATCCTCAGAGGCTGAGAGAATTTAAGCTCCTCAGAAATTAGCAGTGATCTGGGGAATACCTTGGCCTTTGTGGATTATGTAATTGAAGCAAGTTGGTGAATGGTTCAATCCAAGGCCATCCTCAGCTATTATAGTTTAGGATAATGAAAATAAGACTCAATGAACAATGTCTACTTTGTGATTTTGTCCTCACTGTCTATATTCTGACTAGAGGTATTGCTGTTAGGGAAAAAGCTGAAGCTCCAAAGACCTGGCCAGTTTTAACATTGCTGCCTTCTGTTCTCCCTGGAGTGATGGGGAAGGAGTGGGAGATGGGAATGGGGAGGATGAATGGATGGATGGGTGGGTGGGTGGATGGATGGGTGGGTGGATGGATGGGTGGGTGGATGGATGGGTGGGTGGATGGATGCATGGATGGATGGGTGGGTGGATAGGGACACATACTGGACTCTCTCTGCACTCTTCTGGCATTCACATCCTGAGCATTGTGACCATTACCATCCTCCTGGCTTCCTGAGTTAATAGGCGTGTTAATTAATCCAGTCGGTACTTGAATGTCTCAGTTCCATGGGCCCATGATAACCTTTTTGCACTGTGAATCAACTGACTAGCCCAGTACGCTGTCCCAAACTTTGCTTTCCCTTTCTTCTCCCATTTGTCACCTTCACTGGCTGAAAGACAGAGTTGGGACTCTTTTTCTGGAAAGCTAGCAACAAAAGCATGAGATGATGTGTGTATTGTAGGGAAAAATAAATTGTGGTGCTTCTGAACCCTGGACAATTAACAAGGCAGTTTCTAGTTATTGAATATACTTTCTAAAAGCTTTGAGTAAGTCTTTGAAATGGTTTCTATGCCTAAAGTGTTCATCCTGCTTCATGAATCTGAACAGGAAGCTTCTGTTTATTGATCATACACAGTTGTTCTGTTTATATTGTTTTGTTGAAATGTTCTATAGTTGTTATATAAACTCTTCTTTGAAAAATAAACATTTCTATTAGAGAGATGCATTATAAGTTCCCATTGAAAGAAAATAAAATGGTACATTTCTGTCAAAGAACAAAATCTGGAGTTTCTGTTTGGTATTTGGTCATGTGATTCTTTTTGAATCTTTATGTTAAAAATGAGGTACCTTTTTGTTTAGAGTCCAGTGTTCTCGAGTTCAGCCCTTACATTTGATGTGTACAATACTTTGTTTTATTTAACTCAGAGGCATATGTGACAACATTAGCTGGTATCCTTTGAGTAGTGAGGGTTTTTTGGGAGAGTGGTCTATCTTAACTGTGTGGATAACTCTGACAACTGATTCTGGCCATGTCCTTTCCCATCTTTAGATTCATGTTCTCCATATCTGTCCAGTGTCTGTTTAAAATCCCTGGTCATTGCCTTTAGTCTCAACTGGGCTAGCACTAAATTGTTCTCAATCCCATCTTTATTTTCTGCCTGGATCTGTCTGTTTCTATTTAGTCATTTAGACGTGAACCTTCATACTCAATTTGACCCCCTTCACCCCCTTTTATTTTCTATTGCTTCTTTTGTGAGGCTTTTGATGTTTTTCTCTCCTCCTCATCTTTATGCTTGTGTTATTTTAGTGGCCTACTACTTGTTTTCTAAAATAACAGCTTCCATTTATTGTGTATGTGATATAATAAAAAATATATTTGGTCATTGACCCTGGCTCCAAACACAGAGCTTCAAAAACCCTTGGAATTTCCTGAGTGGTAGGAGTGTCTTTTGTTCTTCATAAGGAGCCCCTTTAAACCATATCTGCGTTTAAGCTACTTAAGTGACTAAGGTTGGGCTCTACAACAGTTTCCAGGGTGGGGGCTAGTCACACCAGAAAGACTTAGCTCTCCATTAGAGGTTGGAATTTTACTACTCCTTATCTCTGGTCTGGGAGAGGGATTGGAGGTTGCATTTGATCACCTGGCCAATGATTTAATTAATCATGCCTATGTAATGAAAACCCTTATATAAACTCTGGGATAGTAGAGTTTCTGGGTTGATTACATCATCGATCTGCTGGGAGGGTGACATCTGCATTTCTCGGAGAAGGCATGGAAGCTCTGAATCCCCTCCTCTTCTCCTCCTCGACCTTGCTCTTCCACTAGGCTGTTCCTGAGTTGTATCCTTTATAATAAAACTGTAATCATTTATGTATAGTGTTTTCTATGAGCTCTCTGAGTCATTCTAGCAAATTACTGCACTTGTAGGAGGGTTGTGGGAATCCCAGATTTGTAGCCGCGTTTGATAGAAATTCTGATGGCTTGTGGACATCTGAAACAAGGGCGGTCTTGTTGGATGCCTTGCCCTTTAACTTGTGGGATCTGATGCTAATCCAGGTAGTGACTGTTAGAACTGATTTGTAGGACACCCATTTGGTGTCAGAGAATTGGTGTCAGAATGTACTGTGCTTACCCTTTGTCAGGATTGTGATATGTTTTTTGTTGTTGTTAATCCTCACCTGAGGACATGCTTAGAGAGACAAAGGGCTGGGGGAGGGGGAAGAGAAAAAGAAACATCAATGTGAGAGAGAAACATTGATCAGTTGCCTTCCACACGCACCCCAATCAGGGACAGAACATGCAACCCAGGTATGTGCCTTGACTGGGAATCGAACCAGCAATCTTTCGGTGCAAAGGACAACTGAGCCACTCTGGTCGGGCTGGGTATTTTTGTTTGTTTGTTTGTTTTGTTTTTATGTAGTATTCAGCACAGCTAGGTAGGTAGGTTCTGGTTTTATTGTCCTTGTTTTATAAAGAAAATGAAGTTTTCAAGAAGACATATTATTTACCCAGAGTCACAGAGCTAGAAGTGTTGGAGAACTCAGTGCTTTCTGACTTTAAAGCCCTTACTTAACCCTGTATGCGGAGCCCACTGCCTTCCTTGCTCTAGATGTTACACCCCCACCCCCCACTTCTACTGGCAGCTGTGGACCAAGGACTGCTTTTTCTAAAATACACTTTTTTTCACATCATTTTTAAACTCAAGAACTTTCAGTTGTCCATTACTGCAGGATAAAACCCACACTCCTTAGGCAGCCATGCAAGGCTCACTGTAGTCCATCAGGTCCAAACTAATAATACTGTCCCAATCTTTATATAGAAAAAAACAAATACCTATTGTGTTTCTTGGATGAACAACTCAATGTGTATCTCCAGTGAAGTGCATTGGAGATGGAAGATATATCTTCCAGTTCATTGTAAGTTGTAGTTGGGAAGTCAGAATATATTAAAAGAACATCAGCATAAAAATAGCACATGCTAACCTAGTGAGCTGTACAGAAATCGAAATGCTTCTGGAGTTCAAAAGAGTAACAGCTTCCTGGAATAGGTATATTTTGAGCTAGGTCTTAAAGACATGGTGGGATTTCGGTAACTGTCATGGCTGGAGAGGACCCTTCTAGTCAGGAAGCCCATGAGTAAAAAGGAATGGAGGAGGTTGTTGGGCATGCATTCAAAGGTGGTGTTGATGGCAATGAACACTTCAGTGTGTCTGGAGGGAACCTTTCTGAAGCCAGGGACTATCCCTGTCTCAAAACATGTATCAAAGGCAGCAGCACATTATTTTAACTAATGAACTTGTGCTAAATCTTTCTTGTTTTAAGCTAGAGTTGTTTGAAATGAGCCAAAAGCTATTCTGGGGCCAATCTAGGCGATAAGGTTGAGTGATCATGTTGGTTAATACCTATTTTACTTAAAAATAAGGTGTAAATAACAAGCGAGAATTACCTTTTTATGTGTCACCTGAGCTGACCAAAGGACATTTTGCCAGTTTGGGGGGAGTAGTCTAAAAACTGAGAACAGAAGAAATTTTTACATGGTAGTGATTTTTGCACTTAGTGCTTACATGCTCAAGTATGTATAGAAAGCATTTATGGGGAAGGGGAGAAAGGAAGACAGGACCTTCAGACCTCTCTGAACAGTTGCAGTTGACAATTACATGTACTTCTAAGGCTTCACTTTTTTTAATTGGCTTGTGGAAAAACAGTTTGCTCAGATTGAGCCTTTTAAAGTTTAATATTTATTTCATGTGTTAATTTCTTTCTTGATTTGAAAGAAATATTTATCAATATCAGTTTTTTTTTGTTTGTTTTATTTTTCCCTGAGGCCTACACAGGAGGAAAGGATCATGGACCAATAGTTGCATTGGAAGTAGCTCAGAAAAATTAAAGCATGTTTTCTTTTCTTATAAGAAATAGAATTGCCCCTAGAGCAAGAATGCACATTGTTCTTGCATTTGAGAAACTATTTTATTACTTGTCTTCTTTATAGGTATTTTAATGATAGTGAGATAGGTTTTATGCAATTAAAATTTTTTATTTATTTGGAAAGAGAGGATGGGGAGTTGAGAGCGAGAAGCATCGATTTATTGTTC
This sequence comes from Tadarida brasiliensis, assembly GCA_030848825.1. NCBI lineage: Eukaryota > Metazoa > Chordata > Mammalia > Chiroptera > Molossidae > Tadarida > Tadarida brasiliensis. The sequence goes on along the minus strand of CM061270.1, from coordinate 59,863,901 downwards.
CATTTATTTATGCTTTGATTGGTTGTTCCACTTATTTATGCATTCATTGGTGCCCTGACAGGGATTGAACCCGCAGCCTTGGTGTATTGGGACAATGCTCAAACCAACAGAGCTACCCAGTCAGGGCTGCAAAATATTTTTGATTGACCAGGTCTTAGAAATATTTTTTGTAGAGCGATATGATACTATATCCTTTCATACCCATTTCTGATATTTTTAGTTTTCCTAAATATTTTTTGGGAAAAAAACCCAAGAGCCCTATTAGAATAATTTTGCTTCTTTTAAGTCTTGCCAGCTCTCTCCCCCCTCCCGTCTTGTAATGGAATCTTTTATCATATTTAGCTAATGCATTAAATGAGACCTTGAAGTCACAGAGATGAGGAGAAGAGATTAGCTGTGGATTGCTGTGTTGCCTAAAACTATTTGGCATTAAACATATAATAATGCCTTTCTCATTATTCTGTCTGGAGTTTAAAAAATAGTGAAATGATTTGTTACCTCTGAATATAGTTGATATTTGTGTACAGTATATTCATGGCCTTGCCAGTCAGTGGAGAGCAGGTGTTTTCTCTTGGAAAATAGTTTGCCTGGACTGGATAGTTTTTGAATTCAATGTATATATAATAGGTTGTGGCAAAAGGAGGTTTACAATTGTGAGTATGTGAAACACAGTTTATTCTTGTATTATTTATTAATTATTGTATTATTTTCCATACAAACATCTGTAAACCTCCTTTTGCCCCACCCTGTATATATATTATATATATATATATATGACAGTTTTGAGAAAGCTGCAGGATGTGTGTATGTGTGTGTGTGAAGATTCTTCAGAGAAACAGAACCAGCAGGAAATAGAGATATTTATATATATTTCTGTTTATATATATATATACTTAATATACTTGAATATAAATAATATATACATATGTGTGTCTATATACACATATATACACATAATATGCATATATACACACACATATATATATATTAGAGAGAGATTGATTGATTGATTGATTATGAGAAATTAGCTCACGTGATTATGGAGTTTGAGAAGTTCCATGATCTGCTGTCTGCAAGACTGAGAGTCAGGAAAGCCAGTGATGTAACTCAGTCTGAATCCCAAGGCCTGAGAACCAGGGGAGCCAATGGTATAAATAAATCCCAGTCCAAGGGCCAGAGGAGATGAGATGTCCCACTCACCCAGCCCAGTGAAGTGTAAAGAAAGGGGTGAATTCTCCTTTCTTTGCCTTTTGTTCTATTCAGGCCCTCAACAGATTGGGTGATGCCACCATATTGGAGAGAGCAATCTGTTTTTCTGAGTTCACCAATTCAAATACTAATCTAATCCTGAACTACTTTCTCAGACACACCTAGAAATTATGTTTAATCTGGGTACTCCCTGGCCAGTCAAACTGACACATAAATTAGCATCACAATATGTCTCTTAGTAGTAAAAAGAATGGCAACTATTATGCTCCTTGTTATTTTAGTGTCTTTGGGATAAAAGAGCAGGTATATGGAGAAGAAGCCGAGGGACTTAGAAGCCACCCAGTTCTCCTGATTTGGGTCACTTGCATCAGGAACATCTTTGACTTTGTTATCAATATGTTTCTCATCCCTTTCTTCTTTTATAGTTCTCCACAGTTATATTCTTGATAATTGATGAAGCTAAACAAATACCTTCCTGCTGATTTCTTCTGAAGTGACATGAAAATGTACCTTCTTTTATGGATGGATAGACAAATGTGGACACACTCAAAGTGATGGCAAACTTTGAAAACCTTTTAGAGAGCAGACTACCAAACTTATTTTTTTGTCTTCTCACATGAATTCTGCTTTTGGGTTGACCATTGTTTTAACTTTTTAAAAGGGATCGTTAAGTGGATAGTGGAGATGAATGGGTAGCAGATGGTTGTGGTTGCTGTTCCTTGGCTTCACCATTATCCACAGTCTGCATTAGGTTTGCAGGTTCTGCAACCCGATTTCCTTGCTTCATCCAGTGCTCGTGACTTCATTCATTCCAAGGAAATTCAGAAGGGATTGATATTTACAAAAGCGAGAGGTCTGTTTATTAATTTACATGGAGAGTTGGACCTTTCTGGTTCAATTCATATTCACTGTTTGGAGTATCTTTTTGTGTTAATCGAACAACATCTAAGTACTGAACAATGTCTTACCAAGAGTAAGAAAGTTGACTAATATGTTAAGCAATAATAAAATGGCATACAGATATAAAACATGCTTTAAGGATTTTATGAATTCATAATCAATGAAGGAATCAGACAAATGGTATAACTAGTTCAAAGGAAAAGTTAAAAAAAACACAAATTTATATGAAATAAAGGAATGTTGAAATGGATTGCAAATGGAGACAAAAGTGGTTTGTGGGAGGACAGGATCCAGGTAGCAGCGAGGGAAGTCATTTGAAACCTCTCCCTGACAGGAGAGAATCTGCATATCTCTGTTATCTACAAGTTAGAGAGTTGCACAAGCTCACAAAGAATCGGATTGTGATATGGTAGAAGGGTGTGCTATAAACAGTGTTAAGTTTTCCATTTTTTTTCCTGTACGTGTCACTGTGAATTACAAGTGGGAGTTAAAGGATATTAGCGAACAGCTCTTTTGGACCCTCTTGGAGCCTGATGAACCTTTACAGTTGTACCATCACTTTGTAAATGAATGCAGACATTTTGAAATAATTTTTTTATTAGATCATTTAAATAATTGGTTATATACAGATTCAGGTTTCAGTTTTCTTTATTAAATTTAGACAGAGAGAGAAACATCGATTCGTTGTTCCACTTATTCATGCATTCATTCATTGGTTGATTCTTGTATATGCCCTGACCAGAGATTGAACCCGAAACTTTGGTGTATTGAGATGGTGCTCTAACCAACTGAGCTATATGGCCAGGGCTTGAATTTTCTTATAGCAGTAGATAATTTTTTTTTTTGCCACTGGGTCTTTTTATAAAAAGCTGTTGGTGACTTGGAGTATGCCGCAAGAAACAATAATAAATGTAATCTGGTTTTGTATGCTTTGCTTTTATAAAGATATAATTATTATAGTTGCTTAAGATTATTGGGAGGCCTTATTGTGGGGTTGGAAAGAGCCCAGGCTTTATAATAATCTGAATCACTTACCTTATGCACAAGAACATGTAAGTATTATGATTTTATAACCTAACCTACATTTAATTCCTTCTATTTTAATGTATGTTCAAACAGAATAATTTTTAAATTAATATGCATGTTTTATACAGCTAGATACAGTATTTCTCCATTAGCCAGGATAAATGTTAAATGATGCTTTCCTTTTCATGATTCTTTCTGGTAGATATTTCTCCTAATATTGTGATGCCCTCTAGTGACTTCAGCCTTGCAGATAAGAAGTTTAAGAGAGGCAGTAATCAGTACAATGAAATCTTCAAAAGGAACGTTCTGGTCATTAGAACTGTTCCTATATGCGTTGTTGAGATGGCAAGTTTCTGTCCCTGGAAATGTTTGAGCAAAGATTTAATAATCTCTCATGAGTCTTATTGTTGAAATAAGTGTAATTGTTCCAGAGGAATTCTAAAATCTCCTTCAGCTCCAAGGTTCTAGATTCATATGAGCCATTAGTTATCGGTCTGAGGATTGTTAAGTAATGGATATGACTTCAAGTAACTTGTTTGCATTAGTTTGGAGAAAACAGTAGCTAACTAACCTTTATTGAACATTTATTCTGTTCCTGCAGTTGCTCAAAACAGTTTACTGTTATGTCATTTAATAAATCCTCACAATAATCATGAGGTAGGTACCATCTTTATAGTTCTAGTTTACTAGTCCAGCAATTGAGACCCAGAGAGGTTGAATAATTTGCCCAAAATCAGTGGTGCAACCACTACCAGCTTATATAAAATAATAGTGGATAGGTTAAGATCATTATTAAGTGTTTACAGGTTGGCAGCTCTCTGATAGAATATTTAGTTGTCTGTAGCAAGCTAATTACTTTTGGATACATTATCTTTACATTGCTGCACTTTGTGCGGTTTCTTGTGAGCTTCAATCACAGATGCTGTAGTTTAATAATTTTTACCTAAATTTTTTAGTCTGTATAACATTCTTGGTCCTTAAGGTACTTACTACTTTAAAGACTTATTTGACAGCCCAGCCAGTGTGGCTCAGTGGTTGAGCATCAACCCATGCACCAAGAGGTCTCTGGTTCGATTCCCGGTCAGGGCACTTGCCCAGGTTGTGGACCCAATCCCCAGTGGCATGCAGGAAGTGGCCAGTCAATGTTCTCTCTCATCAATGTTCTCTCTCATCGATGTTTCTTTTTTTTTTTTTTTTTTTAATCTTCATCTGGGGACATTTTTTCATTTTTTGTCCAGATAGAGTGGGAGGGAGAGAGAGGAAGAGAGAGAGAGAGAGAAACATCAACGTGAAAGGGACACATCGAGTGGCTGCCACCCGCACAACCAACCAGGGCCAGGGACAAACTGCAACCGAAGTACATGCCCTTAGCGGGAACCGAACCTGGGTCTCTCTGGACCGCAGGCCGACGCTCTTACCGCTGAGCCAAACCGGCCAGGGCTCATCGATGTTTCTAAATCTCTCTCCTTCTAACTTCCTCTCTCTCTCTCAAATCAATAAAGGAAAAAAAAAAAAAAAAGACTTATTTGATAGAGTGATACAGCCTTACCTTCCTAGTTTACTTTCTGTAAAACATCCATTCTTTAAAGTTTAGAGAATCTACTGCTCATTTCTGTGTTCAAGAATTCTTTTGAAGGCATTTATGACTCAGGTTTCTTTTGGCTTTCAGAGTCATTTACCATCTCCATTGGATTTTAAGGCTAGTATAGCTCTTTTCCTTTTGGTTTTCATCACCTAGACTAAGTCAAAACAGATTTCTCCATTTGTTGGTAAGTAAAATTCATCAGATCAAGAGCTGGCTTTTGATACCCTGGATTCTCCCAATTTGTGGTGTACTCAGGTCAGTGTTGGTTGTACAGAGACAATAAAGGAAAGATAAAATAAGCTATAAGCATAAAGGAATGCTATATTGTGAGATATAAGATAGTTTTGTTCTTTTTGTTTTTCATTCTGGAAACTTGTCTGGTGTTAATTTATGAAACTACTCTTTGTTCCCAAGCATTTTTATATAGTCCCTAACTTGTATATAGTAGTAAGTATCATATTAATGGTGACTTTAATGGCCTGATGAATCCTTGGGCTCCATCTCTCCTTTATTTCAGTTCTGTGTGTACCTAAAAATTTGATGTTATTAATATGCCCCTTTCTTTATCTTTCCATTTAGGGTCCAAATGAGAAATGAGAGCAAATAGGGAAAAGAATGAAATAGGAAACTTTCCTAATGCAAGGGGAGATACTCAGAAGTGCCCAACGCAGGATTTTAAAAGTCTAGAAGGATTGAGAAGGCCTCTAGAGAAGAATATTGAGATGAAAGTAGGGTCTTAGAAAAATTCTGCGTGATGTCCTGTGCTTTTTAGTGAAAACAGAATAGCTGCTTTTTAGAATTTCTTGAGATTTTTGTGATTCCCCCCTCCCCCATTTCTCCTTGTCTTTCTCTGTTTTTCTTATTTCTCTTTCTCCTCCCAAAGGTTTTTCTAGCAGTGAAAGTCTCAAAGGATTATTTAAAGGATAAGAATTATGGGGTAAGTTGTGGTCTGAATTCTGTGGCCCAGGATCTGGGAACATAAAGTGAAGAATGTTAGTGAGGGATGAAAATAAAGGCATAAGCTGGTCACAGAGCATTTGGAAGAAAAAATAGGGAGATAGGAGTGGGTCGCCCACAATTTATGAGAGTTAATACAAGAGATGAGGTACTAAGATATAGTTTTATAAATAATTATTCCACGTTAGGTATTTATTCATAGTGGTTAAAGGCTATATTTTTATTAGTAGTGCTATTTTCAGGTACATTTGAGTAAAGTTGGCTTTTGTAGGCTTATCTGAAAGCCTTATCACTATGTATCATATAATTTCTATGAGAAAATGCCTTGTGAATTCCAAGCAGCTGACTTAAATGCAAAGTTTTGGGACTCTACCTGCTCATAATTTGGGACTGTTGTCTCTGTGCATATTTTGATAGGATTCCTAGCTTGGGACATTTCTAATCTGGGAACCAAATTTTTATTTGACTGTAAATTAGATAAACCTTTGTGGAATAGTGATATGTATGAAAATAAATTACTTTTACCCCAAACATCGTAATATCATTGAATGACATGAGTTAGGGAAGGTTACATTTATTTTAAAGTTTTTAATGAATGAATTCTGGTAACCAGAAAGTACAGTAATATTCGGCGTAGTATTTGTAACTGAAGATTTGCTTTTGCATTATGCAAACATTAAAACAAATCTTTACGGTTTAGACGGACTTTGACTGGTGTGTCACATAGTGAAGGGAAAATCAGGCCTTCTGGGATCTAGTTGTGTTGCCTGATTGCTGCTGTTTCTTTGACTAAGTCATTTCTCCTTTCTGGGCCTTAGCTTCTTCATCTACAAAGTAAAAATGTTCATAACAGCATTATTCATAATAGCTCAAACCTGGAATACTCAAATATCTAACAGTAGAACAGGTAAATTTTGGTATATTTATATAATGAAACACAATACAGCAATGAGAAAGACTGGACCATTGCCACACTTATTAATATGAATGAATCTCACAAACACAATTTTGAATGAAAGAAACCAGATATAGAAGAGTATATACTTGTTGATTCCATTTAAATACAGTAAAAAAGCAGGGAAATGATATAATCAGATTCACATTTTAAGATTATTTTTCTTTTGCCACAGTGTGGAGAAAAGACTGACTGTGAGTGGCTGGGTGGGTGGGAGTATGGTTTGGCCAAGAGTGAAAGAGAGGAAGTCAGTTGTAGTGCAAACAAAAGATGATGATGGCTTGGATTATATGGTGGCAATCAAAATTGATGGAAAAAGTTAGTTTAGGATATATTTTGGAGATAAAGTTGACAGGTCTCTTGCTGATTTTATTGGATTTGGGGAGTGAGGGAAAGGAAAGAATGAAAGAGGACTCCTAGGTTGCTTGGTGGAGAATCTGAGTGGATGCTGATACTATTTACGAGGATGGAGAAAAACAAGGGCTAGTGGGAACAGAGGAAGGGGGAGGACTAATTATGACATTTATTCTGGATATGTTCAGTTTGATACAACTATTAGACACCCAAGTGTCAGGTAATCAGCTGAATCTGTGAGTCTGGAGCTCAGAGGAGAGGATTGTGTTGGAGATATGTTTTGGAAAGGTCAGCATGGGGATAATGTAGAAGAAGGAGGGAGGAAGAAAAGGACTGAAAGAAGATAACCAGTGTCTAGAGGTCCAGTTGGCTCCAGAGGAGGAGGAGCCAACCAAGGAGTCCATGCGAGAGGGGTTAGTGAGGTACGAAGAAAACCAGGAGAATGGTGTCACAAAAGCCAAGAGAGGCTAGCGTTTCAAAGAGAAAGAGGTCATTAATGTGGGATGCTGCCAAGAGGTGGAGTAAAATGAGGACAGAGAAGGGGCCATTGGATTAGGCAGCATGAAAGTGGTTTTAATGGAATGATGGAGGCAAAAAGCCGGACTGTAGTTGATTGAAGAGGGAATGGGAAGTGAGAAACTTTGTGTTCCTTACAGTGCATTCTCTGTCGGGTAGATAGTTTCCTAATGTGTATGAGGAGTCTTAAAAACCCAGTCAATAAGCTTGGGGGTTTGTATTGTCCATAGAGGCTGTAGGAAGTTAGCATTGCCGTTTGCTTCCAAATGAGTTTTCTTTAGTTAGCATTTGAGTGTTAATTTAAAATGTGCTGAATTTCATAGGTGGCTTCTACTTTAGAGTAAAATAGAATGTTCAGTCTGTGTTAGCTTCTAGAGTTAGTATTATATTAAGTTGAAACTTGGAGTATTTACCTTTTCAGGAAAGTAATTGCAAGCCTTGAAAATCATGCAAGGACTATTTCATTTTGAAACACTTAAAAATTCATTTTGGTTTTTGTAATTACAGTGTTTCAGTAAGAGAGACATCTAAACAGGGATAGCATTTGGCAATTAAGTGCATGTTCTTGTTCTAAACTAAGCACTGTTTCTGTGGTTTAGATTTTTCCTTTATAAATAGAATTTTAATCAATGTAGGTTAAACTTTTTCCCAAGCATGTAATAATTAGCACTGGCTACAACTTAATCCTAAAATGTGTATAATAAATTTAATATTTTATGAGCACTCCTGCCATTAAATGAGAGCAAATAGGAATTATTTCGATATTAAACATTTCTCTAGTTTGTTTTTCTATAATATGGCTGCTTAAAGAGAAGTTAATACATTGCCTGTTTGGTCCTGTCACTGTGAGTGATGTTACTTATATTTTGCAGTCACATGGTCTTAATGTACCATGACAGCTCATTCATATATTCTTTTGAGTATACTGTGTATTAATACAGTTACTGGGAAAGAAAGTATTGCTATAGGATCTACTTTCTAAATGTGATTTGTCTGCCAATTCAGGCCTATTGCACTGACCAACACATAGACCTTTTAAAAATTCTAAGGGCAAATAATTTGGATTATAGGAAATTGTTTAAGAGAGTTGTTAAGAAGCACCTTCTCTGGAGTAAGTCATGTCTGGGGTCTCAGTTTTTTAACTTCCTAGATTAGAAAACACAAGGAAAGTCTGAAAAACTGTTATAGCCAAGAGGATCCTCGGAAGACATGATAACCAAATGTAACATGGAATCCAGGAACAGAAGAAGGACATTAAAAACACTAAGGAAATTTAAATAAAGTATAGACTTTAGCTAATAAAAATGCATCAAGATTGATTAATTAATTATTACAAATGTACCATATTAATGTAAGAGGTTGATAATAGGGGAGACAGGGTATGGGGTATATGGGAATTTTGTACTACTAGCATGATTTTTTTCCTGTCAATTAAAAGTGTTCTAAAACAAAAAGTTCATTAAGAAGAAAATAACATGTGGATTAGGGGATATTTTTGTAGCCACTGTTGGAAAATATAATCTGTTAACACTTTGTGACTCTGGTTAAGTGATTTAACCTTTGTGGATCTCAGTTTCCTGCCTACCTCCATAGGGGTGTTGTGAAGATTAAATGAGTAATGCTAGTGTCTAGCATACTGTCCGGCATTGTAAATGCTCAATACATTCTGTTAGGTAGTAATGATGATAGTCATTTATAATTTTTAAAATGTCTGCATAAGAATAAAAGCATATTCCATTTTGATTGAGTTGTAAGAAGTTTGACTTTGCTCTTTTCTGGCTGGAACCATGGAGGGTGCAGAAGAGAAGAAGATTCCTGCTGTCCCAGAGACCCTTAAGAAAAAGTGCCTGAGAAAGAAGTTTGCCCAAAAGATGCTTTGAAAGGCAAGGAGGAACCTCATCTATGAAAAAGCTAAGCACTATCACAAGGAATATAGGCAGATGTACAGAACTGAGATTTGAATGGCTAGGATGGCAGGAAAAGCTGGCAACTTCTATATACCCTCGGAACCCAAATTGGTATTTGTCATTAGGATCAGAAGTATCAATGGTGTGAGCCCTAAGGTCCAAAAGGTGCTGCAGCTTCTTTGTCTTCGCCATATCTTCAACAACACCTTTGTTAGGATCAACAAGGCTTTGATTAACATGCTGAGGATTGTGGAACCATATATTGCATGGGGATACCTAAACCTGAGGCCAGTAAATAAATTGATCTACAAGCGCGGTTATGGCAAAGTCAACAAAAAACGAATTGCCTTTACAGATTGATTGCTCGATCTCTTGGTAAATATGACATCACCTGCATGGAGGATCTGATTCATGAGCTCTATACTGTTGGAAAACACTTTAAAGAAGCAAACAACTTCCTGTGGTCCTTCACATTATCTTCTCCATGAGGTGGAATGAAGAAAAAGACGACCCGTTTTGTAGAAAGTAGAGATGCTGTTAACAGGGAAGACCAGATCAAAAGGCTTATTAGGAGAATGCACTAAGGTATCTACCATGATTATTTTTATGATCTGGTCATCTAATAAACAGGGAGTGCTTTAAATTAAAAAAAAAAAAACAAAACACAACAAATGTTTGACTTTACTAAGCTAGACCTAGTTTAGGGCCTGACCACTTTGAACCGGAACTCTACTATCTCATCCATTCTTGGCTGATTTTTCTGCAGCTTGTCCCTGCCTCTTCAGTATAACAGTGGAATTGGCCTTATTAAATGTGTATGTTTTAAAATCAAATTGAATATTCTTACAGAATTTTGTAGATTCCCATGGCCTTAATTTGAATTTAAAACTAAAACCCGTAATGAATTTTGAAGGCAATTCTACTTTCCACTTCTCAAACCATGAAAATTAGAGGCAGTTATAAGTTTTGGGAAGGAATATTGAACTAGGATTTAAAAGACCTGACTTTTAATCCTTAGTTTGGCTCGAAATAGTTGGGTGACTTGGGAAAATTTATTTCACCTCTTAGAAAGTTAGTTTTCTCATTGGTAAAATGAGAGTTGGATTGAATGATATTTAGTTCTAAAGTTGATTTACATTGACATCCAACTGAGAAATGTGCTCAGAGCTGTCTCTTTGGGAGGTTTTACCTTTCCAAGGTTACCTCACAAGAAAATTGTCATTACATATGTTTACATCTCATTTTTGACCAAGTTATATTACTCTGCTTGATGATCCATTGTATACCGAACCTGGGACACTCTGGTCCGTGGGCTGACGCTCTAACCACTGAGCAAAACCAGCCAGGGCTAAATTTATATTTTATTAAATAAACCATCAAATCATTTTGTCTCAATCTGTAATTACTCTTTGCCACATGATCAGTTTCCCTTGCATTGGTAAGTTATCAAATGACCTCATTGTAGTTTGGAGTTGAGAACACTTGACTTTGTAGTTCTAGGCCTAGCTCTGCTACTTACTCATTCTGTGACCCTGGCAAGTATCTTAGTCTGATTAAAGACAAATTTTGTATTTCAGGGGTAGATCTGATAAGCTGAATTTTTTTCTCTCTCAAAGTGAATGGATTTTATGCACAGACTATAACTCACAAGGTGTGAGTAAAATAAAAGCATATGTGATGTTTCTTCTTTACCTCTTTAAGACCCAAGGGGAAGGAAAGGGATGGGTTTCCACTCCATAATGAAGTAGAACTTCACAGCTTCTTACCCCATAGGCAGGATACCACAAGGCAAGATACAGTGGGGAAAGAACCTGATCTGTGTCATGGGGTCAAGGAAGAAAAAGTAATTCAGCCTGCAGACCGTTTTCAAGTCAGGGGTTGGGGAGTGCCCTGTGGCCTCAGCCTACCCTGAAGAGAACCAGCTGTTTGTGTACAAGAAACCCACCATTACTCTTAAAACATTGCAAAAGTTGGTCACACTCTTACCTTTCAGATGAAGCATTTGTATCTAAATTCATGTGATGCATCTTAACTTAGCTATATCAGTTTGCTTTTAATAACAATAATAACAACCAATATTTACTAAGTATGTGCTATGTACCAACCAGTTGCTGCTCCAAGCACTTTACCCCTATTTTTACAATTGAGGCAGTAGCAGGTTGGATATTTCACAATTATTAAGCGGCATATCTGGGATTCAAACACAGATAATCAGGCTTTTTTAAATTTATGGGTGAGCCTGTTGTTGAAGAGGAGTGCATTTCATTATTGGAGGCCTAGGACTCAAAAAGGATGTTTTCCTGGGAGCTCCTACTCATACACCAAATTGCTTTCCTTTTCTGGGTTTCTTCATCTGTAAAATAGAGTTTCAAGAAACTAGGACCTTGAAGTGGTTCCTGTTGAACAAGACTAAAAATTTGAACTCACGAATTTTAATACCTAAATTATTCTTGTTACTTCTTTTCAACAAATTTATTTTAATGCCGCATGAAAATTTTATTATAGATTTCATCTTACCTTGTAGTCATCAGTATGCACTATACACTCCTGTGTGCAGAAGTGTATTAAGCCGCACTGTCCAAGATGGTATCCACTAAACGCATATAACATTGAGCACTTGCACTGTGTCTAGTGCAAACTGAGATGCACTGTCCGTTTAAAAGGCATGGCAGATTTCACAGATGTACTGTGAAATGAATGTAAAGCAGCTTATTAATTAACTTTAAATTGATTACATATTGAAATTTTACTATTTTAGATATATTGGGTTAAATCTATTAAAATTAATTTTATTTGTTTTTCTTTACAAATTACATATGTAGCTCAAATTGTATTTTTATTGGACAGTACTATTGTTGAGAGTCCTAAATGAGAGAAAGAAGGTGTGGTTCTGATGGGTAAGAGTGTATATGGGCAAATGATAATCAATAAACTTTTAATAATTTGAGTGGTATCGAAAGGAAATGCAGAATTTGCCATTGGATTTTCTTTGCTGAGAAGCTATCATTTAGGTGTTAGCTGCAGGAAAGATAAGCTGTTCTAAAAGTTTTCGTTCTGAAAGGGAAACTACATCTAGGTTGAGCATATATTAGATATTTATATCATGTACAAATATATTTAAGTGCCATCCTAAATTAGTTTATAACCTAAAATTAAGAAATACATGTTTCCTGACTACCAATAGGTGTGAGATGCTGTGAATAATACAAGAATAGATGTCACAATTTTCTGTCCTTAGAAATAATACATACATGAAAAAAATGAAATAAATGTTAGTTTGATACACTAACTTTGTATATCATGAACGGACAAATAAGCCTTATGGAAGTTCTGAAGAAAGTAGGAGACTGTTTTTAACTAGTAGTTTGGGAAGGGTGACTGGAAGAGGAGAAATGGGGGGTGACTTTCCTTAGGTGGAGTGAAGAGGGTATCTGAGCAAAAGCTCAGACATGAAGAGGTTCATGCTGAGTTTAGTGAACAGGAAGAATGCATCCATGGCTAGAGTGGAGTGTTAGGAAGCTGAATAGTTAGGGAAATTTTCAAAACTGAATTTGGGCCAGATTGTAGAAGACCTTGAGTTCCAGGTGTAGGGATTTGGATTCCTTAAGAAGTTTAGAGTTGGGAGAAGAAAAAGCTTTGGGTTTATGACACTTTATCCTTGAGTTACTGCTTATGTGGTGGATATCACTAATAACTTATATTTTTGACTTACAATGCTAGATATTTTTAGTTGTTGGTAACAAGAAATACGGGAGAGCTTGTTTTTTCGGTTATTTGTCAAATTCAGTGCATGAAATTGGCTGTTAGCATCATCTCAGACTTCCTGGTTGGAAGAATTTTATATCACATAGCAAATACTTGACACTTGTCTATTTTTAGAGATGACAAATACAGACAAATCAGTATTTTGCACTGACTGTTAATTTCATTTATAAATTTCTACATACTGTGAATTTATCAACCCTTACAGGGCACACTAAAACTTGCTCTTATTTTAAAGCTCTGGTTTATCTTGGCTCTGCTATCCCAGGAACTGTGGGCTGCATTGTCTAACCTGCTGAATCCCATGTTCTTTCTTCATAAAACTGGAAAAATCTCTCCCTTCCAGGGGTGGAGAGATTGTCTAGTGAGATAAAACAGTTTCAAAAGAATGCAGTCATGTTTGGCACATTATGAAGGAAGATACTTACTAATTTTTTTCTTCCTCTTTCCTGATTTTGAAATGGTTGTCAGTAGAGACTTCTTATTATTTAGTTTAAATGTAGAGTTTCATTGTAGTGGAACTCATAAAGAAGTTTGGAAGGCAGTTACTTTTGTAGTCTTTATTTGTTATAATTGCTTGATTTTTAAAAATGTCAACATATCAAGAGAACTTACGATTTAATTAATTAATTTATTTATTTACTTATTTTTTGTTGTTGAAAGTATTAGAGATGTCCCCCTTTTTATCCCCATTGACCCCCTCCTTCCCGCTCCCACCTTCCCCAGCCTTGTGTCCCTGTCGCTTAACTTAAGATTTTAAAAAGATAAATTTGCAGTTTCATTAGAATCTCCATAAAAAGTGAATGATCAAAGGACTAGAGTGTTTCTACAGAGTTATTTTATTTCATGAGCTAAAAGCATACTCTGATTGTGGCATTGAAAGGAGATGGAGTCTGGGAGAAATATTCTGTACCTGCCATTTTCTATATTATGTTGTTAAGGAAATGCAGTTCAGCTTTCCTTTTTAATTGCTTTTTTCCCTCTTTTGGTGTACATCTGTGAATGTTAAAATATGTATAGATTTGTGTAATCCCTACCACAATTAGGATATAGAATAGTTTCTCGCTCCCAAAAACTCCCTTGTGCTCTCCCTTTATAGTCACATTCTCTCTCTAACCCCTAGTAACTACTGATCTGTTTTTCTTTTCTTCCTTTATGGTTGGATTAGTGGAGGCTATCAAAAGATAAATGTCTTATCAAATATGTTACCAACTAAGATAGAATATGAGAAATATCAAATAAGACAATGTATGTGAAAGCACTTAGCATAGAAGGGTACCAGGTACTTAATACAAAACAGTTTCATACATAAAATTAGGTCATTGAATAAAGCTTAACTGGATTCTTTTATAGAGTCAATTTTGTGTTATCTTGGATAACTTTTTTTCTCCTGACTTAGAGCTTTAGGCTTATATTTGAAAGGCTTTTGTTTGTTCCACATGGTCCTGATTGCTGGAAATCTGTGTGTTATTTAATGTCTTTTAACCTTGTGTTTTTCATGAGAAAAGTGGACAATAAAATATACCTTTCCCTGACCGGTGCGGGTCAGTTGTTTGGAGCATTGTCCGTTACACCAAGGGGTTGTGGGTTTGATCTCCAGTCAGGGCACATACCCAGGTTGTGGGTTTGATCCTCAGTTGGCGCACATGCAGAAGGCAACCGATAGTTGTTTCTCTCTCTCCCTCTCACCGTTCCTCTCTCTCTAAAATCAATAAAAACATATCCTCATGTGTGGAGTAAAACATATATACATACACATGTGTGTATATATTTTGTAAATAATACGGTTTATAGTAACTTTGGCAGTAGTGTGGTAAATGAATATCATGTCCTCTTGATATCTGGATCTTTTCCTCCCTTCCCCCAAGCTCCCAGAATGGGAAGGTTGATCCTTAAAGCATCACGTTTCTGTTTTAATAATATTTGATAAATGTCATTTGAAATGTATCACCAGTTTCTCTGTTTTAGGGTGAGGGGCATACACCAAATCTATTTAACTTTATCTTAATATTTCAAGATTCATTTCACATTATACCCATTTCATTAAATGTGATTTTTAAAATTGATAATTGGGACTTATGGGCTGGATCTTTGCCAACTTCAGGGCTTCCTTTTGAACTTGTATTCCTAAGCTCCTACTGTAATAGTCATGTTCTTTTTTTACCGTTTTATCTTTTTCTTGAAAGTAAAGTACACAGTGTTCCAATAAATAACATCCTAAGGGATGGGACAGAATTGCTGTTCTACAAATTTAATTATGTAATCAAGTAGTTTTTGTTCTTGACTACAAATCATCATGTACACTGTGTTTGTCATTCATGATTAGTGTTCAAAATATTAATAGAATCAATAAATTATAGGACTGGAAAGAATCTTTGAGATCTTCTAGTCAACTAATTCTTAATTCTATCTAACCCAAAGTCCTCTTTTTATAATAAATATTTTGTGATATTCTTTTTAGTGTTCTGGAATGAAATTCATAGTTAATGAAGTTTTTTTACCCATATAATTAAAATAAATCAATATAATTCCCTAAGTGTAATATAAAGGGAAAAACAAAAGGAAAATAAAATGCAATATGAGGTATGAGTATGCTAGAAAGCAAAAGCAAAGAAACAAAGAACAACCCAACAGATTTCTAAAATGCTTGTAAGGGGGTACTGCTCCATGGATAACCATGATCTAGACCCAGTTTTCTCATTTCATAGGTAAAGAAGAAAAGGGTGGGGTGAAAGGGTAGAGGAGGGGGTGTTGGACAAATGGGGCTTGGTGTTATGTTCTCAGAATTACACAAGTTTGGTTAGTAGTAGAGCTTGAACAGGGAACCCAGATTCTGTGATCTGCTGTGCTCTCTTGTGAGTGCTTCGGAAGCCACCCTTTATAAGAGAAGAATGAACACAATGGGCTGTGGCCCAGGGGTGTAATAAAAGCTGTCAGTAGGTACAACACTTACTTGTTTCATGGTTTTTTAAAAAAATTTTATGAAAACATTTTTCATTTTTAAATGAGATCATTAACTGGGTATTATTCTTGACTTGTTGCTTGCTGTGGAGATAGATAATATATTGTGGCTACTCTTTCTGAACCAATCTGTTGGCTAAGGGAAGCTCGGTGATATAGTGACAGCACAACTGTATCTTTAACCTTTGGCACACAGCAGCCTCCCAGTTTGTAAAATGAAGTTACTTGGGGTCTTTCTGCTGGATGGCAGGTAGGTGGTAGATATGACCCTGGAGGCCATACTATAGGATTGTAGCCACCTGCAGAGCTCCCATGTTCTGGCTTTATGACCTTGGGCATAAACTCATTTCTTCATCTGTAAAATTCCTACCTTTTCTTTCTCATAGGTTGCCATAGTGCCAAATGAGAGAGGGTAAAGGAAAGTGGTGTGCTGTACTGTGCTATATGCAAATGCAATGGGTTTGTTTTAACTAAATCCTAATATTTTCCCTCTCCAAGATTATAAAGAGAATATAGTCCTATTTCAATACTCTGCAGCTTGTACATGATTATTATTTATTTATTTTAAATTTACTTTTCGATTACAGTTGATATACAATATGTTAATTTCAGGTGTACAACATAGTGATTAGACATTTATATAACTTACGAAGTGATCACCCCAGTAAGTCTAGTACCCTTCTGACATCATAGTTATATTATTCTATACATAGGTGTATTATTATAGTGAAAACTCTAATCTGAATCTCATTTCATTTCTTGAACCCAGCAAACACCTTCCAGCCTTGAAGACATGGGATGGCACACATATTGTCCTCTCCCCAGCTCATGTCTTCACCTGCTCAGCCAGTAAATACACAGCCAGAAAGCCCAAACCAATACAGAACTTTTCTCTTTTAGCTTCATTACTTTACTTAGTCAAGGAAGACTTGTCTGGCCTTTGTAGAAGAGCACACAGCCTTTATTATATTCTTTCATAGTCTTTATTATAATAACTATTTACATATTTGAGTATGTAGATTCCATGAAAATTTTGTAATCTACCTCAAATGCCTGTGTTGAAGGTAAAAGTATTACTTCCAAAATACAGTAAAATTGACACTCAGGGGATTTGGCTGTGTTGATCCTGCAGTCTTATCCTCCTTGATATTCTGGTGTTTCCAGAGGGGTTTGGAGTGGAACACAATGTGAAGCAACTCCCGCACCAGTTCACGTTTCTTTTTACTCTCGTCGTTTAATTTCTTGGAGGAACATTGTCCTCTATAACTTCCGGAATGTTGCTTCTGAAGTTTATCAGATGTGGAATTCTATAGTAACTTAACTTTGATACTTTCGACTATAGCATATACACTGAATTGTTTTTTCATCAAGATTCCAGGTAATCAAGGGCAATGATGTTTTAGAGAAAACTGAGATTTTGTTTATTTAAATGATAGACTTTGCATTAAGAGGTAATTCTTTCATGATGTTTTGTTAAATGTCTGAAAGATATTTTTTTGTACTCTTTTGTGGCAGCTTTCTGATTTTGTAATTTTTTTCTTTTCCTTTTGGACTTTTGCTTAAGTGCAACAATTCCTTTTCTCATTATTGATTTCCTGAATATGTGTTTATGAAACTTTCTTTGCATTAAACAGTAACGCCACATTCATTTAAACCTGGCTTTGTGCGCTGGCCGGTTTGGCTCAGCAGTTAGAGTGTTGGCCCGTGGACCAAAGAGTCACAGGTTCGATTCTGGTCAAGGGCACGTACCTCGGTTGTGGTTGGGTCCCTGGTCCTAGTCGAGGTCATGTGGGAGGCAACCAATCGATATGTCTCTCTCACATTGATGTTTCTCTCTCTCTCCCCCTCCCACTCTCTCTGAAGATAAATGGAAAAATATCCTCGGGTGAGGATTAAAAAATAATAATAATAAATAATAATAATAAACCTGGCTTTGCTTTGTGGGTTTTAACATTTACTTTGTTTCTTCTCTTTCTTTATTGGCAACTGTACTCTTTATAACCCCATTTCAATGCTGCTAATTTAGAGTGCTCGTGTTAATAGATACCTATCACCTTGATACTATTTTGTGTTTTCCTCTGCCTGGATTATGGATTCCCCCTTTCTTTTATTAATATATAGTCTGGCATATGTGCTATCCAAACATAATGTGTTTTATTGGAAAGAGTACAAGCTTTGGAGCTAAATGGATGCAGGTTTGTATCCTAGCTCTGCCTCAACCTTGACAGTTATATAGTCTGGATGTGTTTGAATATTTCTGAGCTCACATTCTTCAACTGTAAAATGGGTATACTTTTACCTACTTCCAGAGTTGTGAGATTAGGAATGTTTTATGTAAAGCACTTTATATAGTATTTCTCTCTCCCATGTCTAATAATAGTCTCTGAAAAGAGAGGCAGAGTAGACTAGACTGAGAAGTCCTGGCCTGCCCTAAGGCCCCTTCTATCTTAAAAATTATGTGTGTTTGTGATTTTGTGAAGATCATCTGAGAAATAAACAAACTACCAGTCTAGATACGGAATTCTCTTTGCAGTAAGGAAACGTAAATCTGGAACTCCATTGTGTCATCTGGGACATGAAAGGTTTGCCTGGGCCACTGGTTCTAAATGATGCTTTTTAATATTCCTGAGAGAGGAGAGGTATGGGTCAGGGTGAGGAGTCAGGTCTGGAGGTGGAGAACAGCTCTGAACAGAGCTGCTGTGCTCTTGTTTTATATGTGAGACTTCTTGGTGAGATTTTTGAATGAAGGGTTTGACTGTCAAAATGGTTTGCAAACCAGTGCAGTAAGTTATCTCTAAAGCTCCTTTCAACTGACTTTCCATTACAGGTGATTTTATAGGCAGTGTGATTTTATTTTATTTTTATTGATTTTTTTTTTTTTTTTTTTTAGAGAGAGAGGAAGGGAGAGAGAGATAGAAACATTGATGTGAAAGAGAAACATCAGTCGGCTGCCTCCTGCACACCCCATACTGGGGATCGAGCCTGCAACCCAGGCATGTGCCCCAACTAGGAACCGAACTGGGACCTCTCAGTCCACGGACCGACGCTCCATCCACTGAGCCACACTGGCCGTCTGGCAGTGTGATTTTAAAATAAAGTTTTAGAGATTGCTTTTATAGTTTATGCATTATACTGTTCTGAAAACTACCTCCTTTTGTTCATCAAATAGAATAATTACATTTGTAAGTTCTATAAATAATTTTAAAAATTTTTATAAATATCAATTGCTATTTTTATATTTAGATAGGGAGGAAGGGGGGGGGAGAGAGAGAAAGAGAGAGAGAGAGAGAAAGAGAGAGAGAGAGAGAGAGAGAGAGAAACATTGATGTGGTGAGAGGGATACATCAATTAGTTGTCTGTCATATGCGCCCCAACCAGGGATGGAACCCATAACCTAGGTATGTGCCGTGACCAGAAATTGAACCTGAGCCCTTCCTGTGCATGGGACGACACCCAACTGACTGAGCCACAGTGGCCAGGGCTCAATTGCTAGTCTTAAGTCTTCATGAGCTTTTGTTATCAAATGAAATATTTTTGTTGGCATTCATATTAATTTCTCCACCTGTTTGTTTATTAATGGTAAGAACATGCTACCTGAAACATTTAAAAATACATGGGGAGAATTCTAGGGTCATTCTCCACTTGTTATTTATTTTGACTTTTGCAAGTTTAGGGAAGAAAAGGTCATAGAAGTAATGTTTTAATAGCAAAGCAGATGCTCCAGATACTAACCTTGTTATTTTTTGTACAAAATACACTTTTACACATGAAACAAAATCCAGTCATGTTTTTCAGAATAAGTCAGAAAAAACTATTATATACATTTTTAGCCACCCAGAATTTCATGCTGTAGAATGCCAGCAATATTAATGAAATTCAATATGAAATAATTTGAATAAAAAATATTTGATTTCATTCATATTATGAGATATTAAATAATAAAGACACCTCAAATATTTTTAACATGAAGCCTTGTTCAAATAAATACAAATAAAGTAATATTATGATTTATAATATTTCTACCTTTGCTTGCAATACTTTGTGGGGTTTTTCATTTCCCAATTTAATGTCTTTTCTAGAATAGTGATTATATATGATTTATCATTCTACCTCATTGCTCAGATACTTGAAAAATGTGTTTCATAAATGGAAATTACGCAGCATAATTTCTTGGCAGTTAAGGATGCTTCCAGAATTCTTTACAACAGAAGACCATTTTAGGCCACTGTATAGTTGTTTCTCTAAAACAGTAGTGTCTTAACTTTCTTTGAGTTACAAACCCCTCTGTTAAAAGTTAGGGACCCTTTCTGCAGAAAGATACATCTATATATAAATTAGCATACAATTTTAGTGGGTTTATTAACCCTTGAGTACATTCCATGAATCATCTATGGGTAAACTACCCTTTGCTGTGTGAAGAATAGATTGTAGAAGGGAAACTGATTTAAATATTTCCTTCATTTTGCTTGTATCTATTAAAAGAAGAAATACTATGAATGATAGTTGACTTAATTTTATTTGACAAAATGATGGTAGTTTCATTCAGTTTATATTAATCTGTAACTTTAAAAAAGTCATTAAAGATAATGACATATCTCTACAATTCAGAAATAATGTGATCAGTTTATGTTGTTTTGACAAACTATAATATGAAACAGGAAGAAAAACATTTTATTCCTTGTTCAAATTACTTGTTAGATGTCCCCTGAAACTCTGCTTTTTTATGCCTTCCAGTGAATGCCATTAATTTATATTAGGGAAAAAATAAATTGATGTTAGGATATCAACTCTTTTAGATATGAAAAACATTGTTCTAGTGTATTTATATTATATAATTCACATTTTATAGTCCTTCATTGATGTCATTGTATTTCTGTCTAGTCTTTTTTTCTGTTCAGTGATTTTACTCTGTCTAGTTTTTGGTCCCCTTTTGTTCTCTGGCTTTAGTTGTGCGTGTTTTCTAATTTCTGAAGTGGTAGTTATCTTTATCACTTTCCATCAGCATTCATAACCTCTAGGGTAGAGTTGGTTAGTTTTGTCTTCATGATCTCCCAGCTAATTAACTTACCGTATTTTGTTTTGTGCTGTAATCACATAACATACAATTCACCCATTTAAAGTGTACAAAGCAGTGGTTTTTTTACTGTTTACCATTGTGAAGCCATCACCATTGCCTTACTTTATGTGGACGAAAAAGGGGTCACATACTAAACCTGACAAGCTCAGGGGAGGCCTTATAAACTCAGAGACCCAAAGTAACCACACAGGATGGTCTGAACATAAAAATTCCTAACTAAAAGCAGGTCATGGTGGATAGTCTTGTCTTAGGCCTGTAGCTTCCTTGACAAAGGTCGGTCTTTAAGTGAGTCTGTTGTCTTTTTGCATCTGAGATAATATACCTTTGGAATGTCAGAGTTATCCCTTTTTTTCCATACCCCTCAGCACAATCTCTCATCAAAGCAAGAGACCACAGAACCACTCATTGTTATCTTGTCCACATACCATCTCTACGTGCTGTAATGTTAACTATCTTATACTCACCAATGTAAGTGTCTCTGTTTTACTTTTTACCCAATTCCAGAGATTTTCCACTTTGCTTTCTCCTAACTCCTTATTCTACCACCAGTGGATTTCATGTGACCCTCCTTAGGGCTCCTCCTTTGATTCTAATATATAAAATAAGCTGCAAAACTGCCATTCTCCGAAGCATTTTCTCAATCTGTTGAGGTTTTGCTTCCCAGCAATTGTCAGTTTGGTTCAAACAAACTCTTTTTTTTTTTTTTTTTTTTAATAATTTATTTTATTATTAATTTGTGGTTCAAACAAACTCTTAAAAGACTTTTTCTTAGGCTGCATGTTCTTTCATCAACATTTAGAACTTTTTTTTTTTTTTTAACCACCAAAACAAACTTCATACTCACTAGCAGTCACTCCCCATTCCAGCCCTAGGGAAGCACTAATCTACTTTCTGTTCCAATAGATTTTCCTATTCTGGATATTTCATGTAAATGAAATCACAAATATGTGGACTCTTGTGACTGGCTTGTTTCACTTAACGTAATGTTTTCAAAGTTCATTATGTTGTAGCCTGTATCAAGTACTTCATTCCTTTTTTGTTGTTGAATGATATCCACTGATTGCTATACCGCTATTTAAATTTATTTTTCAAATAAAGGATATTTGGGTTGTTTCCACTTTTTGACTACTATGAATTGTGCTGCTATGAACATTCGTGTATATGTTTCTGTGTGTATATACATTTTCATTTAACTTAGATATATATGTCTAGGAATGGAATTGCTGGGTTACATGGTACTCTGTATTTAACACTTGGAAGACTGTAATAAGTAACTTGAACAAGGAAAGCAGTCTTGAATAACAGGTAGGAAGCATAATAGAGTTATACTAACCAATTTTTCTGAAATGGTTTCATGTAGTAGTGTTCCACTTAGTGTAGGTGTATGTGGTTTTAACTTTTGCGTCTTATAAGGAAACCTTGTGCAATAACAGGAAATTGTTGAAATGTAGTGAGTGTGCTTGCCATTTACACAGAAAGGAAATGGTGACTTTTCATTAAAACAAATGCTTGCTGTTAATAATTCATATTGTTGGAAACAATTTGGAAGAAACAAAACCTAACAGAAATCCTGAGACTTTGGAAAAACTTCCTCTTCACTAACCAATGACTGTACAGTGTGTACCATAGAGAATAAATAATGTCAAGAGATCAGCCTCTTTGTCTTTCTCTTTTGTCCTAGCTTGACTGAATACTATTCTTCCTCCAGGCCCAGGCCCTGCTTGCATCTTAATTCCTCTGAAGGTTTTAGTTGATTGTCTTAGCCAACTATGATCCCTTTCCAATGGAAAGAACACTGAGCTGGTAACTGGAGATGAGGGGGCTTAGCCTAGCTGCACCACTGGCTGTGCCTCTGTGAGCACAAGTCAGGTCCCTCAACTTTTCTGTTCCCCACTTTCTTCATTGGTGTAATGAGAGAATCATCTGTGAAACCAAAAGATGTTTAAAGCTCAGTGATCTATTTTTAAAATAATTTTTTATTTTTCAATTACAGTTGACATACAATATTATATTAGTTTTAGGTGTACAACCCAGTGATTAGACATTTATGTAACCTACAAAGTGATCACCCTGATAAGTCTAGTACCCATCTGACACCATACATAATTATTACAGTATTGTTGACAATAGTCCCTATGCTGTACTTTACATCCCTGTGACTTTTATGTAACTACCAATGTGTACTTCTTAACCCCTTCACCTTTTTCACCCATCCTCCCAACCCCACTCCCATCTGGCAACTGTCAAAATGTTCTCTGTATCTATCTGTTTCTGTGATCTTCTTAATTCTAGCTCTAGACTTCTAAGATTTTACAAACGATAGTCACATACTAGTTTTTCATGAATTTGGCATCTAACATATGCTCTCTTGTCTTGCTTCCCTCTCTCCCTCCTTTCTTTTCAAATTTGTTCTCTCTCCACCTAGTTGATATGCCCTAGGAGGGTAAAGATTCTTACTATTCTTTGTAGTACCTTGCCTGAAGATGGTTAGTGTTTAATAGTGCAAATATTATATTAGTTTTTAATGACTGTGGAATGACTTTGACAGTTTTTCTCTGTTTAGATAAAATGATTGAAATAATTGGTAAATTTAGACAGCTATGTTAACTTTTTCCTTTTCCTCTCTTTTTAAGAGTATGCTTTTGACTAAAGTAGACATGGGTGTAGTCAGAAATGAACATTCTGTTTTTGCTAACTTTTTCCTATGAGATTATATATATTCCTGGGCTTTTATTTTACATGTAGGAAGAATTTCAGTAAACCCATTTACTTTCTGACAATCTATGTACCTTCATTACTTCATTCTTTACTTATACACTTGACTGGCTATCTCTGTGTCTCATGAAGGGAAAGCAAAACATGAGCTAAACTTCAATTTAACACAGATAAATGCTCTAAAGTAAATTGAGCTATGTTTTTAAGTGACTGTTTTTAGGCCAAGGATCCTTGAGGGTGCTGGTGTGCTCTAATTTACCTACGGTACTTTATCATTTCTACCTCAGTTTACGTTTTCAGTGGTTTTTAATTTGTAAAAATTTACTTTGAGTTAAAAGTATGGCAATTTGGCCACAAGGTAGGGTTATTTCTACCTCAATATTTAATCATTTTAACTTTGATCGTGGGATCATGGAAAAATAGGCATAACTGGCCTTACTGGCAAGCTGATAAATTTTGGCTACGCTTAAACTTATTTTTTTCCTCTCCTCCTTTTCTTCCTCTCTTTGTCCCTTCCGTCTTTCCTTTTTACTTCATATCAAATGAAAATGTTCTCTTTTTAAAACATTACAGAAAGGTCTGTTCCTCTTTGTAACCATTTAGTTACAGCTCTTCCATCTTCATAGAGGTGGCCATACCAACATTGGCGTGAATTCTTCTACACAGATTTATGTGTATTTACATTTATCTATATAAACCAGATAGCATAGGGTTTTGTTTTGTTTTTGTTGGGGGGAGGTAGTTTCCCCCTTCCAAAAATGGTATCATATTCTTTTTTACTTTACAATGTATCTTGGAGAGCTGTTCAGGTTAGAAAATATAGCTTGACCTTATTCTTTCCAGCTGCTGCATAGTGTTTCATAATACTGAATGCACCACAGTTTATTTCATTATTCCCCTATTAATGAACATTTATGAACGTTTCTGATTTTTTTGTTACAGAAAATGCTTGCAATGCAACTGCTTTATACTTGCAGTTGAGTATTTCTCTAGGGTAGATACTGAGAAGGAATTCATGATGGTAGACATGTTCAAAATTATAATAGCTAGTTATCAGTTTGCCCTCTAAAGTTTTACTGCCTCCAGCTGTGAAGTCAAAGACACCAACAAATGATTTTTAGACTATGTAAGACAAAATTGAGACATATTTTGCCAGTCTGTGAGAAAAAAATAGTGTTTTGTTGTTTTAATTTGCATTTTCTAAAAATAGTGAGGTTGAAGATTTCTTTGTTTATTGATCATTTCTGTTTTCTTCCTGTGAACTGTATATATGAAATTGTATTACTTATAAACGATCCAGTTTAAATTATATACATAACATTTTTGTAAATATTTTTGAAATATACATGTAGAAAAGTGCATAAATCATAAGTGTACATCTCAGTGAATTTTCATAAAGTGAATATACCATGTGTAACTATCACCCAAATCAAACAGCATTACCAAAACCCTTAAGGCTTCTTGGTGCCCCTTCCAGTCACTACTCCCATCACCTCTCCCGGGATAACCATTATCCTTACTTCTAACTTATATAGTTTCTCTGCTTTTGAACTTTAGATAAATAGAATCACATAGGAAATACTCTCTTCCTTTATGTATTAACTTTTGGATACATTTTAAGAATTGCATCACAGTTTAGAGAATGACTGTTTATACAGAGAATTTCTTCTCTCACTAAACTTTAAGATTAGTGTCATTTTTATAAAACCCTTGATGTCCTTATACAGTTCTGAGAACTCTCAGGGTGGACTCCCTGGGAGTTAGCCAACTTGTTTACTGAAATCCCGTTGATTGTTGAAAAGTCCTTGCTTCATTTTGGATAGATCTGAGGTTTGACCCCATTCTGCTCTTTAAAACTGTCCTGTTGTGTTTTATCAAAATAGGTAAACTATGGCTTTATTTTGTCTAAGTGCTCTCTAACTAGAATGCCTGCTTATCTTGTACCTGCTTTTTGTATTTGGGTAAAGTAGTATCTCTGTGCTGCTTCAGGAAGTATGAAATGATCTAGTCTGTCCCTTTCCTGTTGCAGTTTGTGTCATTTTCCCAAACAGGTAAAGGTGCCAGAGCAAATTTTATACCTTATCCTTTCAGCTTCTGCCTGCCTGCTGTGTGAATTCTTAATTGATAGAGAAGGGTGTTTTAAGTTCCTTTGGCTTGTTTTTTTTCCCCTTTTGGTGATTTGCTTATTAAAGGAGTATACCTTTTTGTCTTCAGAATTTCTTGAACATAAGTTCTAAAATAAAAATTTTTAGTGATTTCCTGACACTATGCTTTAGCAGAGACTTTAAAAAAAATTAGTAAAATAAGTAAAGATGAATAAAGTCACTAATGATGACATTCTTTTAAACTTTAAAAAAAATTTTTTTCTTTATTGATTTTTAGAGAGAGAGGAAGGGATAGGGAGAGAGAGATAGAAACATCAATGAGAGAGAACATCGATTGGCCACCTCCTGCATGGCCTCCACTGGTGATCAAGTCCACAACCTGGATATATGCCCTGACGGAGTCGAACCGGCAACCTCTTGATGCATGGGTCGGCACTCAACCACTGAGCCACACCGGCCAGGCTAAACTTATTTTTGATTAATAATCTGCTTCCTAAAAGAATTTCAAGTGATTTACAATAAAAGACATATGTGGTAATGCCAATAAGAATACAAATAATGACTATAATCTTTACTTCTGGAATTGAATGTTAAATTTAGCTATGAGCCACTGTCTTTTGAGACTTGAAAGGAAAACAAATTCAGCTCTCATTAGGGAATAAAGCAAACCATTTCATCAGGCGAGACAGATGTGTTTATGTTACTAAATTCTGAAAAATGCAGAAATGTTCATCAGAATCAGGTCATGCAAATTAACATGCCTTCAGGGATTTAAAAATGTATTGGATTTGAAAGAAATTAATTAGCTCATAAATATTTCACTTATGTTTGTGAAAAAAACTAAGTCAGTGTTATTGTGTCTGGGTGTGAACTATTCATCTAGCTTACAAGAGTAGTACATAAAGAGCATTTGACTTAAATTATTTAAATAATGAACACAGTTAAATCCTTTCACATTGTGGAATAATCTCAATAAGCAAACCATGATGGTTTTTAGCTATATGTTAAAATGTTTTTATTTTCATTGCTAAGTGATCATTGTGCAATAATTATTATTACATATAAATGTATGCAATAATTGACATTAGTTTTTATGCTTTTATTATATATATTTGATTTTGGCATTTGAATCAAGGTCAACATGTTGCTTATTTATTTTGGAGTAGTATTGGAAAAATTATAAACTTGTCTCATATATTATTCTCAATTGATTCCCAAGGATTTTTTTTTTTTTTCTGGTAGAGTATTTAATTCGGGATTAAAACAAAGGGTAATTTTAACCTGGGTTAATTAATGTGTTCTTAAAATTTTAAAATTAAAATATTTTTAATTATAAAGTAATGCATGTTTATTCTTTATAAAAATTAGGGTAATATAACAGTACCTGAATTAAAAAGTAAAAGCTCTCTTCCTGTCCTGTTTCCACCAAGAATAGTAATCACTAAAAATGTTTTTGTTGTTGCTAATGTATCATTATAATTTAGAACAGTGTATGGTATATGCTATGTGTGCAGATTGGCAAAAATATCTGAGTCTAACCATTAATGGAATATTTTAAAAGTCCTTGTTGGTGAACACTTATTTAGCCACTATCCTTAAGAAATAGAATATTTCCAGTACCTTAGAAGCCTCCTTTGTCTTTCCATCATGACAAGTATTATCCTTTTACGTTATTCATTATTTTTCTTTAAAATTTTACCACGGATGTATGTATCTTTAAACAATATATTTATAATTTTTTTGAAAATTTGAAAAGTAAACATAATCTATCTAACATTTCCAATATTAGATGAAGATTCTTAGAAGTACAGAGTCTGTGTTATAGTCTGACCTCAGCTTCCCAGAGGGTTGATCAGATCCTTTTCTGGGGAAGGTAGTGGGCAAGTTCATGCATAAATGACTCCCAGAAATCCACAGTCAAGGGCTCACCACAGTCAAGGCATCTGGTAGGACTCTGCAGAAGTGGGTGAGATCCTTTTAAAATCTCAGATTTATGAATCTGTGGCATATCACTTCCCCCAATGAGTACATATGAGGTAAGGAGAACAGAATAAAGGCCCACTGAATTAGCATACTAGACAGTTGGCCAGATTATTACTACCTAATGATTTGGTTTTTGACACCAGCCTTGCAGTATTCAACTTTCAGCTTTGAGTTTCAGCAAAATTGTGATAACTCACATGTCATGGACCTTTAGGTTGTTCATGGATAGTTGACCTTTTATGTATTAAATGTATAACTATCAAGAGCCTTCTATAATGTGCCTGGTAAACAATAGGTGCTTAAAAGGTAGTCAGAAGGTAGGCTTTGAGAGTTCTTTCCCAACTTCCTCACCTGTAAGCGTCCAGGTTAAGTGATGTAGAGCTGGAATGGATGATTGTGGCTCATGGACCCCTCTGATACCAGCATATACCAATGCTGGGATTTTTTTGTCACCTGTCCCATGCACTGTCTGTTTTAAAGGACAGAGAAGCTCTTTGCTCTTAAAGTTCTTATTAAAACTAGTCAGTATACTGATTGAGTCCATGCTTACATGTACCATATTACTTTTAACATTTATTTCCCAAACATGAGTTGTTTGTCTTAGGTTTTCCCCACCTTACCCTGGCCTAGGTGCGTGCACTTTCTCCCTAGGACTTGTGCCCTTGTGATTTTTTGCAGCCCTCGGGTGTGTGCCATATACCTCACTATCCAATGAGTTACAGTTCCCTGCTTAACTCATGTTGTTTCAAATTCCTCTGATGCTACACGTGTTACTGCCTGAAGTAATCTCTCCCCTCTCCCAAACTCATCCTCCAAGAGTCTAATGCCTTCTTTTTTTTAATTGTTGAAAGTGTTACAGATGTCCCCCCCTTTTCACTCACTGACCCCCTCTTCCCTGCTCCCACCCCCTTCTTCTTTCCCCAACCTAATGTTTGTGTCCATTGGTTGTGCATATATGCACATATGTTATTTGGTTTATCTCTAATGCCTTCTTTAATCCCTTTTAGCAGAGTTCATCTGGCCTTACTTTGATCTACTCTTGATACTTGTTGCATACCTCTATTATGACATGTATCACTTTGAATTATAGTCATTTCTTAGCATACTTAGCTTCAGTATTAAACTGTGAGAGCAGTACTAGTTAACATTGGAATTGTTATGTGAATAAGATAACTAGGGAGATTTTATGAAGTAAAATGTGTTTCCTTCCTGAGCAAGGAACTGTAGGTATCCCCAGTGGATCCCATTAATCCTTATCAGGGAGTATCTTCCCACATTGTCATAATGCAGGAATAATATATGCAACTGAATTAGAAGTCCAGTGGGCTGTGTTTTGGTTCCTGTACTCTATTTTGCCTTTGTATGATATTGTGATTTTTTTTTTTTTTTAATTCTCACCTGAGGACATGTTTTCATTGATTTTTATAGAGAGAGAAACGGGGAGAGAGAGAGAGAGAGAGAGAGAAACGTCAGTGTGAGAGAGGAACATTTTAAGAAACTGCCTAAACTGTTTTCCAAAGTGGCTGTACCATTTTCCATCCCCCCAGCAATGTGTATGTGAGTTCTGATTGCTCTGTGTCCTATCCAGCACTCGATAATGCCAGTTTTAAAGAAGAATTTAGCTATTCTAAATACGTGAGTATTAACCATGTTTGTCTATCAAACCCTTGAGATTTGGGAGAAAATATGGAATGGGGCTAGATTAAATGCAGAGCCAGGTGTTCATAAGGAGGAGATAAAGAGACCATTAGATTTGTGAGAGGTTGGTATGTCTGTCATAGTCACTGTTGTAACCCCAAATGACTAGCACAGTATCTGGTACACAGTAGGTATGTTTATTGAATCCTTGAACGAGTGATTGAGAGGTTAGGGAAGAAACAGGAATAGAATAGAAAATAATTTTAGATTAGCCTTGTTCTGAGTAATCCCACTATATTCATGTGACACATCCCTGTAAGTCTATATTTAAAAGTATGTTTAAAAATTGACTCCGGCCCTGGCCGGTTTGGCTCAGTGGTTAGAGCGTCGGCCTGCGGTCCAGAGAGACCCAGGTTTGGTTCCCGCTAGGGGCATGTACCTCGGTTGCAGTTTGTCCCCAGCCCTGGTTGGGTCGTGCGGGTGGCAACCAGTCGATGTGTCTCTCTCACATCGATGTTTCTCTCTCTCTTCCTCTCTCTCCCTCCCACTCTATCTGAACAAAAAATGGAAAAATGTCCTCGGGCAAGGATAAAAAAAAATAATAATAAAATAAAAATTGACTCCGTCCTCTGACTCCCAGCCACTTTGCAGGAAAAAGCACAAGGCAGAAAAGACTTGATGCTACTAACTGGTTATATGGATTTAGGAAAGTCCTCTTTAACTCTTCTGGTCCTCAGCTTCATTACTGTAAAATGAAAATATTTTATTAGATTCTATTTCAGCTTCTTTAACTATGTATATTTTTTGTGATCACATCAAATGTGAAATCGTTTGGTAGGTGAGGAAGAAGCATACCAGAGCCTTTGATGCAAAGAGGGGGACCTGAGCCTCAGAGAAAGCAAAGCTGAGGGTGTATGGGAACACAGACAGTTCTGGGCCCTGTGTTAACAATTGTTAAGCAGTGGTCTTTTTCTCTGCCCTCATGCTCACCTCACTTCTTAGTTCAGAGGTAGAATTTAGCAAAAAACAAAAACAAAAAACAACCCCACAAAAAAACAGTTCTTAGCAGATATTTATTCCATTTGTACTTTGAATGATTTTGTACACATACTGTTAAGTATTGGTAGAGATTTGGTAATATACTTATACCCAGATAAACTTGATTCTGTGTTGTCAAGGGATTTGACCTGTTTTGTTGTTTGACATTTTTTCAAGCACCATGACATTTGAAATTTTGTTTGTTTCCTGTTGTGATTCCTTTGAAATATTCAGAGGTCTTGATTGCTGGAATACTTCTTGTAATATATAAATTTTCAAGCCATTATTGTTTTCATAGTTTAATATTTCGAATAGTTTTATTATCCTGAGGAAAACTATATGTTTTGCTCTAATGTAGTTTAGGTTGTAAAATCAAATGTTTGATTATTTATTTTAGACTATGTTTCCAACAGTTTATTTTAAAACATTACTATTATGTTCTTTTGGTTATGAGAACCCAGAAAAGTACAGTTGCCCCTCAGTACCCTTGGGGCATTAGTTCCTGGACCTCGGCGGATACCAAAATCTGAGGATCTCAAGTCTCTTATATAAAGTAGCTTAATATTTGCATATAATCTATGCACATCCTCCCATATACTTTAAATGATCTCTAGGTTACTTAT
Source organism: Tadarida brasiliensis (assembly GCA_030848825.1). Taxonomy (NCBI): domain Eukaryota; kingdom Metazoa; phylum Chordata; class Mammalia; order Chiroptera; family Molossidae; genus Tadarida; species Tadarida brasiliensis. Next base: position 59,832,590 of record CM061270.1, on the reverse strand, counting down.
ACCACCTAATACAATGTAAAATACTATGTGAATAGTTGTTAGCACTGAATTGTTAAGAAAAAAATCTATGCATGTTTGATACAGGCACAACCATCATAGGCCTAACTACACTGTGTACTTCAGCCACAGAGTAACATTCTTTTTTGGAATATTTTCCATTTGTGGTTGAATTCTCAGATGTAGAACCTGCAGATATGGAGAGCTGACTGTAATCCTTTGGCAAATAGTTTAGGAAAGAGAGTGAGGAATCTGACTTCTGTTTAACCTTTCAGCTCATAAAAAGTCAGTTTAAGACTAATTGACTAAAGATATTACTTTCAGATTCTAATGTAAGTAATTAACATTTCTAGAGTAGAAAACTTTTTTTATTGCACTGTAAATTGTCATCACTTTTAGGTATAGTCTCCCTTAGGAAGCTGTTCTGCAGTTCCTAGTCCATTAATTCTGTTTGTTATAGTAGGATATAAACAACTTCGGAATATTTTACAATTTTGTGTTGGATAATATCCTGGAAAAGAAAATATATAGGTTTATGTTAATACTAATAAACAGATTTAAAAAACTCACAAATGCTCTATATACGAGACAGCTTTAGTTTTGGGGGTCAGACATATACTTTTTTGAAAGTATCAATTTCAAATGTACTGACAACTTGTTAGACCCGTACGGCCTGTAAGAGGGTCACCTCTATGGTATTCAAGCTCTTATATCCTTTATCAGAGCCTATTCTGTAGCTCTATAATTAAATATTATTATATGCATCATTCTGAAATTGAATTTGGGCAATTATATGTGTAGTAACAAAATATACCTTTTTTTTTAAATATCTTTCAGAATCATGGTGTCATGGAAGGGGATTTACTTTATACTCACTCTGTTTTGGGGAAGCTTTTTTGGAAGCATTTTCATGATGGGTCCCTTTATACCTTTGATGTTGGTAAACCCATCTTGGTATCGCTGGATCAACAACCGCCTTGTGGCAACCTGGCTCACGCTTCCTGGGGTAAGTTACACACCAGAGAAGGAGACTCTCTGTACCAAAGTGGCCCAACCTATTGATTTTTACTTTGTTAGAGTCAGATTTAGTCAAATGTTAGATTTAAGTCTTGCCTGTTATATAAGAGTTGCATTAGAATTTAAAGGCAATACAAAATAAAAATAATTTGTCCTTTGAAGTAAAACAACTAATTAAGAGAGATTTAAAAATTGAGTTTCTTTTATATTTTCATGACTTTTCTTTAAAATTTTTTCTTCATTGAGGTATGCTTTACATATAGCAAAATATACAAATCTAATGATAGCTCGGCTGGTGTGGCTCAGTTGGTTGAGAGTCATCCCGTGCACCAAGAGGTTGCCAGTTCGATTCCTGGTCAGGCCACATGCCCAGGTTGCAGGCTCGATTCCTGGTGTGGGGGCATGCAGGAGGCAATTGATCGATGTTTCTCTCTCTCTCTCCCTCTCTCTGTTTAAAAAATCAATGAAAACATATTTTAAAAAACAAATTTAAAGATACAGATTGAAGAATTTTTCCATTATTAATTTTATTTTGCATTTCCATTTGTTTTACAAAACAATGACAAAAATTAAGATTGAGATAACAAACTATATTTTTTAAACTTGTGATATTGATGTGATTGATTTAATTCTTCCCAGGAACCACAGAATTTAGGAATAAAGTGATTTTCTATCTGAGGGCTAGGTTAACAACATCTGTAAGGTAAAAGTACATACAAAATATATGGTAGATTCTTGAACTGCCAGGTATTCTCTGCAAGGTCAGTGCATACTACTGTGAGCACACTCCCTCAGATCCCGGGCTGGGGACTTCCAGGAGGATTCTGGTCCAGACCCCTCCCTTGTCAGGGACTGCAGAGGCTTTCACCCTTCTCTCTCGCTGCTAATCAGCAGTGCCTTCTCTACAAGTGGAGTGGCGTGCATGCAGCCGCCTTTACCTTGAATACGCTGTATTTCCTGGGAGTTATGTTCTCTCTTTTTCCTGAGCAACACCTAGAACTTAATATTTCTGGTCTACTGACTTGTTATGGTGGATGTTACACCTGAAAAGGAAAATGAGAAAGGAATCCTCTTCCTTCAGCTGTTGAAGGATCTTCTGTACCTGTTTCTTTTGAATTGAGTTGTCTATTTCTCCTCAAGCAGACTGCCATTGTTATGTTTGTAGAGAGGAGACTATCGTGCTAATGATATGGACCCCTCAAGTAGAGATTGATTGGGAAATATTTCCAGACACAGTGGTGGTGTACCTACTTTGATGGAGTAGATATTTCTTAAAATTTTCCTGTAACTTTAATTTTAATAAATCATTTACAATGTAGCCTTCTTTTCATATTTAAAAAGGAATCCTGTGATGAATAAGTTTAGAAGTTAATTTGTTCCCTGTTTACAAGATTAATTTGTTTTAAACTTTTATACAGATGTCTGTTTTATGAAATGTGATGCTGTTAAAGTAGCTCTCTGCCTCTCTGTCCTTCCTTCCTCTTCCCTGTCTTCTGTATTTGCACTTAAAACTGTCTGTTCTACAAGCACAGGAAAAGGGACAGCATACTTGTAGGTAATAAACAAGATATAAGGAGAAGGATAGAAGATTTTGTTAAAAGGAAAACTCAGAGTAAAAACTCCAGGGTAGTGATGAGTATAGCTGCTGACCACTTCTGTGTCAGGAATTGTGCTTTAGGAGGATGGCTTCATTTCAGGTGCCACCATTCTCTCCATTTTACAGAAGAGGAAATAGAAGCTTTGAGAAATTAAGTAATTTGCCCAAGGTGATACACAGAAGCAAATTATTTAAGCACAGCTGAGATTTAACCCAGATTGTCTGCTGCCATTAGAGCCTAAGTGATAGGATTGGTCAGAGTCCCATGGAGCCTTAACAGCTCCCCCGTGGTAAGAACTTCACAGGCACCTCGTGATTGTTTCAAAAGGAGGAGGTTTGGAGTTCTTTCCAGCTAGGGAATGCCTGCCTTGAGAAAAATAGCTGAGAAACTGATAACTAGTAATAAAATCAGGCTCAATAATGTGATGATTCCCTCACAGTGGAAAAGGAAAGTTGGCAAGAAATAGTCATAGAAAACCTTCTCTTTTGGTAGAGAAGCCAAAGACACAGGTTGCTGAAATACCTGGAACAAAGTACCTATTAGTAAATATTTGTTGGATGAGTAGACAAACATAAAAATGTTTCAAGGTCCAACTGCCCAAACTTTGGTATTAGAGTTAGGCTGGCTTCATAAAATGAGTTGTGCTGTTCTCTCCTCTATTTTTGAAAGGACATTATCTATATATATATTCTTAGTCATGGCTTAAAGATTACTTAATGCAACCTTAGTGTATCACAGTCCACTTAGAGTTAATATTTACTGCATCTTCTAAAATGTAAGAACCTTGTAACAGCATAGTGCATTTATTCTAACATCCTTTGTGCTGCATTATCATATTACCTCTACTTACACAATTACCTTCATAATGCAGTTATAATTTTTTTTTTGCCTTAAATAATCATCTTTTTAAAAAAATATGTTTTTATTTTTTTAGAGAGGAAGGCAAAGAGAGATAGAAATATCGATGTGAGAGAGAAACATCAATGGGCTGCCTCTTGCACGCCCCTACTGGGGATCAAGCTGGCAACCCAGGCATGTGCCCTGATGGGGAACCAAACTGGGACCTCTCAGTCCATGGGACATCGCTCAATCCACTGAACCACACCGGCTGGGCAGTAGTCATGTCTTTTAAAGAAACTCCGAGAGAAAAATATAACCTCTTATATTTATTTAAATATTTTTTTCATTTCTAGTGTTCTTTATTCTTTCTGTATATTAGAGTTTCCATCTAGTGTCATTTCCCTTCAGCCTAAAGACCTTCCTTCAGCTTTTCTTGTATCGAGGGTTCCTGTAGCTGAATTGTTTTCATTTAATTGAAATTTTCCTTATTTTACCTTCACTTTTGAAGGATAGTGTTGCTGGCTATAAATTTTTTTTTTCCTCTTCATACTTTAAAGTTCTGCTGTCTTATGTTTTCCATCATTTTCTGTGAAAAATTAGCCATCATACATATTGTTGTTTTCCTTTGTGTAATGTGTCATTTTTCTCTGACTGTTTTCAAGATTTCTCTCTCTCTCTTTTTTTTTTTTATAGCATTTTGATCATGATATATCTAAATGTAGTTTTCTTTATGTTTAATTTGTTGTGTTCATTGGGCTTCTTAGATCTGTAGGTTAGTATGTTTTCTCCAAATTGGGCCACTAATTCTTCATATAGTTTTTTCTGCTCAATTCTCTCTCTTCTCTCCTTTTGGGACTATAGTTCTATATGTATGTTAGATTTCTTGTAGTGTCACACGGGATGCCAAGGTCACTGACTCTTTCTTCTGCTGTGTTCTTCATATAGTGGATTTCTCTTTAAAATACTGTACTTTAAAATTCTAGAATTTATTGGTTTTTTTGTTGGTTTCATTCCTTTCTTGAGGTTCTTCATCTATTTATTCATTATGACCATATTTTCCTTTAAGTCAGCTGGGTGGTAAGTCTAGTACCATTTATTCTGTCAGGCCTGGAAGCAGCGGTCACCCTCTTTTTTTTTTTTCTTTCCTGTAGGAAATACTTTGCATTGAATATCGTACGATTCCTATGTTATTGGTATGGAGCCTTGTTATTCTTTAAAAAAATTTTTTTCTTTATTGAATTTAGAGAGAGAGAAAGGAAGGGAGAGGGAGAGGGAGAGAGAAACATCGATGAGAGAGAACATTGATTGGCCGCCTCCTGCATGCCCCCCACTGGGGATTTGGCCCACAACCTGGGCATGTGCCCTGACCAGGAATCGAACCAGTGACCTCTTGGTGCATGGGTCGACGCTCAGCCACTGAGCCACACTGGCCGGGCAAGCCTTTTTATTCTTTTAGGCAAAATTTTATCTTCCTTTCTTAATAGAAGGATTTTTTGTTGTTGTTTGTTTATTTTGATTTTAGAGAGGTTGGAAGGGAGAAGGGAAGAGAGAGAGAGGGAGAAACACCGATCGGTTACCTTCTGTACTCACCCCAACCAGGGATCGAACCCATTGTCCTTGAGTCACACCGACCAGGGCACTAGAAGGGTGTTTTGTTGTAACTTTGTTTATTGCAAAAGTAGTCAGCAGTATCCCTGATGATTCACCCAGCAACTATTAAGTGTCCACCATGTGCCAAGCATTTTGCTAGGATGTAATGATGAACAGGACAGATATGACCTCTGTCCTTGTAGAGATAATAGTCCTTCTACCTAAAGTATCTTTTCAAATTGTAGATTTACACAGCTTGACTACCTTTTCTGGCTTTCATTTGGCTGAAAGACTACTTCCTTTGTTAGAGGACAGAAGTTGACTTTCCAGGCCATGACTTCTTAGAGTTGGATTTTTATATCAGCTTTAAAGATAGGAAGTTCAGCCCTGGCCATTTTGGCTCAGCAGTTAGAGCGTCGGCCCGAGGACCAAAGAGTCGCAGGTTCGATTCCGGTTAAGGGCACATACCTCGGTTGGGGGGGGCCAGGGTCATGCGAGAGGCAACCAGTCTATGTGTCTCTGACATCGATGTTTCTCTCTCTCTTTCGCTCTCTCTCCCTCCCTCCTACTCTATCTGAAAATAAATAGAAAAATGTCTGACAGATTAAAAAAAAAAAAGATATGAAGTTCATTGTTTCATTGCAACCCTCAAACATATCACTTTAATATAAAATATTCATCTTGTGGTATTGCATAGTCGCTATCACTCACTTATTTACAAAGTGAATATCTCTCCATAAAATATTTATATCAAATAAAATAAGCATATTTTCAGTTCACATAAAATTATTATGAGTAGATTTTTTTAAAAAGTCATCTACAAATTGTCTAAATGTTCAATAATTTCATGTATAGTCATTAATAAAACCAGAAACATTTCCTTTTGAAAATGTTTAACTCTATTCAAATTATTTACATGTAAACTTTTTTTTAGGTTTCATCATCTGTAAAACAAGAAATAAGGAAGTTAGAGTAGATGATCTCTGAGATCCATTCCAGACTCAGCATTGTGTATAGGATTCTAAAACAAACACTTAGGTACATAACTTTTTGGTAACACATTTTGCTCCTATACTTCATTTTCTTTAATGTCATCAGTTTTCCACAGTATATAATCTTTTGCTTATGAATCTCATGATTTTGGCTGAACCTCTCTACTGAAACCTTAAGAGTTTTGAGAATTTTCTTGTAGTTACTACATCGGTAAAAATCATTGCAGTTGTAATGATTTACAGTGTCAATCAGATTTCCTTGGAGAGCCAATATAAGCAAAGTGCTGATTGGTATACACATCTGATTTCACTGTTGGCCTTACTACTTTCTAGTCATGTAAATCTGGCTAAGCTTCTTAGCCTTTCTAAACTTCTCTTTCTTCATCTGTAAAAAAAGGGGTACCAATACTATCTAAATACCTCAGAGAGTTATTGTGATAACTCAATGAGGTGATAATATAGTCTTTGTAGAGTATGTAGCAGATGTTTGCTCCTATATTCATTTTCAGGGGTAGGTTAAAATACTATCAAAGAAAATTTAAAATACAGTGTCTTGAATAAGGTAGAACTTTGTTTATCCTCAGGTCCAGGTTGGCAGGGTAGCTCTGCTCCCTAATATCATTTAAAGCCTAAGATTCCTTCTACCCAGCCTGGCATAATATCCTCTTCTTTATGGTCAAGGCTGGTCACTTTGTCCCTCTCTGCAGTTGGTGGGGAGGGTTGGAAGTCCAGAGCAGGCTTCTTTTAGACCAGAGAATTACAAGGTGCACATATCTCTCTTGCTTACCTATTGGAGAGAACAGCTAAAATATGTAATAGAATCTAGGAAATGTAGTCCTTTTTTTTTTTTTTTTTTTTCCTGAGCAGTCATGCACATAATTAAAATTTATTGTTCTGGAAGAAATGCTGGATTTCACTGGGCACATTCTGCCATAGCTGCTGCTACTACCAGTACCATTATTATTGCAGCAGAATTACATTACATTATACATCTATTTACCTTATACAACTCCAATTACATATACTAGGATGGGTGAGGGAAGAGTGAGAGACAAGAATTTTTTAAATATAGGGCTCCTCCTGAACCTCCACTCCATGTGGGATGAAATGGGAAATGTGAGTGGTCCTGTGCTGAGTATGATTCGTGTGTTTAAAACAACGAGCGAACCAGTCACTTCATCTGGTGGTCCACTGGAGAAACCTGGTCCAGCATTCAGAGAAAACTGGCTGAGCTGGCTGGACTCATTGATAGTGTGCTAGTCTCTATGAGATTTTCAAAGGTAATTTCACTTCTTGCCTTATTACCCGATTCGAAAACTTAACACATAGACAAGAGTCAACCACCATCATAGTATTATATTGTTAGATATTTGAAAAAACTTCTATTACCCAGCTATTTAACTCAGTGCCTTGCTCACTAGTAGCAGCATATCAGGTGGAGAGTCTTCTAGTTAAGAAATTTATTGATGTCGAATCCCCTGTAGCTAGGTTACAGAAAATTGATGTTCTGGTTTTGAGATAGTAAACATCTCTGTTCAAAGAAATGGAGAAAAACTTTCATGGTGTCTTTTATGACTGTTTATTTTATACTTTTATAAGGTACTATAAAGGAGTTAGCAAATAGGTCATTTTTTATTTAGAAGGAATTTAGTCATTTTCCTCCTGTTGTACGTGTACTTTATTTTTAGCAATACCAAACAGTTAAACATAATTTTTCACTAAAAATAAGTTAGAGTAAATGCACTTACACTAATTATTGTTCACAGGAATAATCACAAAATGATCGCTTTTGTAAGCTGCTCTTGTGCATTAAATGATTTCATTGGCAAGATTTTTCTTGCTGTACTGTTTTTAAGGAGCACATTTTCTGTGTTAAATGAGGTACTACAGTAAAATCTTTTAGAATCTTAGATGAAACGTAGAGGCCATCTAGTCTAACCTATATCTATGTGTGCAAAAATCCTTCTTAGACCAGTCTGTGGAGTGACCTGTTCAGTCTCTCTTGGAACGCTTCTGTAATAGGTAGTGCGTGTCTTTGTTCGTTTCATTTTTGGACAGTTCCATTCAATATAAAACTGTTGAGGTCAAACTTTGCACATGCCCAGAGCAGTTTTTGCTTTTCAAAATGAAGTCTTTTCAACAGTCCAATTGTTAGCTAATTACCTGGGATTATGAAAATTACTTAGAGTTCTGTCCTTTCACCATAAATCATGACTTAGGAATTTAGAGGTCATTTTCTAACTCCCCACCTAGAATACAAGTCTCTTCCACAGCCTGCTGATTTCATTCCATTCCTAGAACAAAACAGGTGTTCAACAAGCACAGACTAATGGATATAATTTCTGTCTAGACTGCTTCTCTTGAGAAAGGAGGTGCTCAGTGTTTGATGAATGGCTTGGGATTGCAAGGCCTTAAATAGCTAAGGATTTGAGGAGCCAGGCCGAAGCTGAGTCTCAAGAGAAAGCAGATGATGAACGTCACATAGTTGTTCTTACCTCAGGTTTCATAAAGATGCATTGGAATGATAAATAAGAGCACAGGGCATGGTGGCAAAACGTATTTTCTGTGATCATGAGGGGACCCTCTCATTTTAATGTTTTTTTCATGCATGATGGAACTCTTGGAGGGAGTAAATACTGGTGTATAGAAGATCCTCAGAAATTCTGTATTTCTAATTCTAGGAGAAGCATTTGTTCAATTTGGTAAAAGTCATAAGAGTTGTAGCTCTTAGTTCAATAGAAGAAATAAAGCATTAAAATTTTTTTATAAGATTAGTTTCTTATTGCTGAAAGTATCTTCTATATTAGAAATAGTACAAATATGAAAAAAAATGAGAATAGTGTCCTTGTGTTTTAACTTTTAATGTGGGTTATTTGAATTCTGGAGTTCTTTATAGACATTATAACTTTATCTCTGTGTGGTGTATTTGCTATTTTGCCTTGCAGGAGCTGTAAACAATGTTGACTAGATATGTCTTGTCTGGTATTAAAAATGATTAATATGAGCTTCTGGTCGAGGCTGCCTAAAAGGTTATATATAACTTTCAGGCACATTCTGATAGAGTGCTAGATGGTAAGGGAGAAAATGTCTTATGATATGTTTCTGACAAACAGTCTGGAATTTTTTATTTTGACATTTTTCATAATGAAAAGCAAAAGATTGTTTTGGGGATCCATAGAAAACACATATTAGAAATTGCACGTAAAAGGTTAGAGTTGAGGTTTTGGGTTTATAGGCTTAGGATTTGAAACTCTTTTCTATAGTACAATACAATTAATAGTCAACTTCCTCTTTCTACCAGTTAAGGGAAGGGTGTCCTGCATTTCAGTTCTTTACAAATCTGAAAAGTAGATCATATTGTAAAGCAAGAGGGAGCTGATCCAAATTAACCTTGGATGGTGAAGTCACACATACCCTCTTGGCCAAGACATAAAATTTAGTGCTTCATTTTGGTAGTTGATGGTTCTTTATACTTACACGTAGAAAAAGAGATATTTCTTCCTGTGGGTCCAAGCCTAGAGGTCTTTGCCATGATTCTGTCTATCATGAAATCTCTGGGACTTAACTTCCCAGAGACTTTGGAGTAGGGGTTATAACTATTTGAGTACTTATAGACTCCTGAAAATCTGATGAAAACTGTAAGTAGTTTGCCCAGCAACATACCGGTGTACAATTTCAAGAAGGGTACATATTTATTGACCTCTTGAAGGCCATCCTTCTAGGGCTTAATAAATGCCAGGTTAAATACACGGGCCCTAAAGTGAATCTCAGCCAAGGGAAAGTAACTAACTTAATGGGGACCTGTGGGATATCTATAGCTGTGTTAGCCCAAATGATCTTTTTTTACTCTGTTAAGATCTTAACACTTTGACTCTGTACTTCTTTGGACATATAACATTTCTCACTTATATTTTTTCCTTTAGCTAATATTTATTTTAACCTTTCTTTCTTGATCCTATTTATTCTTATATTTTTGAAATCCTAGTGTTCTTTTGTATCATGTTCTTTTAAAAAGCAGCTTTTTGTGTGAAATATAGCAAACACACTGAAAACATATGTTATTAACATGTTTATGTTAATAAAACATAAACACTTTAATAAATAATTTTGAAGTATAACTATCATCCAGGTCAAGAAATAGAACATTGCTAGCCCTCCAGCAAGCTACCTAGCTTCCCAATCACAACACCCTCCTATTTGATAGAAGTACCCACTAACCTGACTTGTAAAGTAGTTATTTCCTTGCTGTTTATAATTTTACTCCCCATCTATTTACGTCTAAAATATCTTAGTTCCTGTCTGTTTCAGAAAGTTTTATGTATGGACACTTACTGTATATATTCTTTTTTGTTTGCTTTTCTTCTGTTTCTCAACATTATGCTTGTGTGTTAACCACATTTTTGTAGATACCTGTACTTCATTTATTTTCATGTTGTGTAATAGCCATTGTATCACTGTACAACAGTTTATTTCCTACAATTTGATCAAGGTTTTCATGATATTGACAGGGAACTTCTTATCTTTTATCTGCTTTGGACGAGTTTTCTCTCCATTAATAGGGAAGTCAAATAATAGTGATAGTGAAGTCAAATATTAACTAGTAAATTTATTACATGTAAATTATTTGGGGATTGAAATCAGTAATTAGATTTTCTTATTATCTGTTATGTCTCTTTCAAGAACTCCAGTCTATAATATACTTTTCTTCTAAATAGTTTATACATAGTATATGATGGCCATCAGAAAAGTTCATTTAAAATTTCAGCACCTGTTTTAGCATTTTGTGTGTGCAGCACTGTTATAGGTACTAGGGCTGCAGCACTCTAATAAAAATAGTTATATTTTATTCTTTATATATTTTTAAATAAACAGATATGTGTATTTGTTTTAAAAATATCATAGTATAGAAGGTATGAAATAAAAAGTTTGACTTTCTCTTCCTTCAGCCCTTTACCCAGTATTGACTTTCTTGACTATCCTTTCTATAAAAGAAGTAATAATCTTATATATTTATAGCCTTAAAAGGCCTGGCTGGTTTGGCTAAGGAGTTGGAGAGTTGGCCTGCGAACCAGAGAGTCCCGGGTTTGGTTCCCACTAGGGGCACGTACCCCCCCCCCCCCAAAAAAAATTACACAGTGGAATCTTATATGCTTTTTTCTTTTTAACATAGTATCTTCAAGATTTTAATGAAAGTTAGCATTTTTTAATTAGGAAACTGCCAGAAGCTTTAATTAGTAGAACTAAAAATAGAAACAATACCTTCATATTCTTCCAGATTAACTTTTTAAAATTTTTATTTATTATAGAAGACTCATGGGAAACACTGCTTTTGACTTATTTACTTATGGGAAATCATAACTTTAATTTGTTATATATCTATTTTGTTTTTGCCATAGGCATTGCTGGAGACCATATTTGGTGTAAAAGTGACTATAACAGGTGATGCATTTGTTCCTGGAGAAAGAAGTGTTATTATCATGAATCATCGGACGAGAACGGACTGGATATTCCTGTGGAATTGTCTGATGAGATATAGCTACCTCAGATTGACAAAGATTTGCCTCAAAGCCAGTCTCAAAAGTGTTCCTGGATTTGGTAGGTTATTCACAAATTAAGTTGTTCATTCATTTTATGTGATTTACTCACCTAGAAAAGAATAACTTACTAAACTCCACTGACATATTAAACCATTGCCATTTTATTCTTTTTTTTTTTGTAAAGGAGCACTTCATTACACCAGCGGGCTGGGGGGTTACAGCTTCCCCAGATCCTCAGCAAGGATTCTTCTTGCTCGTCCAATTTTATTTTATTTTATTTTCTTAATTAATTTATTTTTGTTACAGATGTTTCTCCTTTTTTCCCCATTGACACCCTCCTCCCCATCCCCCCCACCCCGTCCCCACCTTTGTTGTCCATGTCCATCAGTTATGCGTACATGCATATAAGTTCTGTGGTTTATCTCTTCCCTCCCCCTACCCCCTCTTCTGACTCTGGGTCTACCCTGTTCCTCAGACTGTTATGTTCATTATATTCCACAAATAAGTGAGATCATTTGATATTTGTCTTTCTCTGCTTGGCTTGTTTCGCTTAGGATAATACTCTCCAGGTCCCTCCATGTCATCTCAAAGGATAAGAGATCTTTCTTTCTTATAGCTGCATAGTGTTCCACTGTGTATATGTACCACAGCTTTTTTATCCATTCATCTACTGATGGACACTTGGGCTGTTTTCCAGATCTTAGCTATTGTAAATAGTGCTGCTATGAACATGGGGGTACATATATTCTTTCTGATTGGTGTTTCAGGCTTCTTAGGGTATATTTCTAGAAGTGGGATCACTGGGTCAAATGGCAATTCAATTTTTAATTTTTTGAGGTAACACCATAGTGTTTTCCACAGTGGCTGCACCAATCTGCATTCCCACCAGCAGTGTACTAGAGTCCCCTTTTCTCCACACCCTTGCCAACACTTGTTTGATGATTTGTTGATGGTGGCCATTCTGACAGGTGTGAGGTGATAACTCATTGTTGTTTTAATTTGCATCTCTCTGATGATTAGTGATGTTGAGCATTTCTTCATATGTCTTTTCGCCATTTGTATGTCCTGTTTGGAGAGGTGTCTATTTGGGTCCTCTGCCCATTTTTTAATTAGGTTCTTTGTCTTCTTTTTGTTGACTTATATGAGTACTCTATATATTTTGGAGATTAACCCCTTATCTGATGTATCATTGGCAATTATGCTCTCCCATACAGTGGGTTCCCTTTCCAATTTGATGGTTGTTTTTTTTGCTGTGCAGAAGCTTTTTAGTTTGATGTAGTCCCATGTGTTCATTTTTTTCCTTTGTTTTTGTTGCCTTAGGTGATGTATCAGTGAAGATTCTGCTGCGTATGATGTCCAAAATTTTGTTGCCTACATTTTCTTCTAGGATTCTTATGGATTCACGAGTCACATTTAAGTCTTTTATCCATTTTGAGTTTATTCTTGTGCATGGTGTAAGTTGATGGTCTAGTTTCATTTTTTTGCATGTAGCTGTCCAGTTTTCCCAGCACCATTTATTAAAGAGGCTGTCTTTACTCTATTGTATGCTCTTACCACCTTTGTCAAATATTAATTGAGCATAATATCTTGGGTCAAGTTCTGGATTCTCTGTTCTGTTCCACTGGTCTATATGCCTGTTCTTGTGCCAGTACCAGGCTGTTTTTATTACAGTAGCTTTGTAGTATAACCTGATATCCAGTATTGTGATCCCACCTACTTTGTCCTTCTTTTTCAAGATTGCTGTGGCTATTCGGGGTCTTTTTTGGTTCCATATGAACTTTTGAAGTATTTGTTCTAGTTCTGTGAAATATGTCGTTGGCATTTTGATGGGGATTGCATTGAATCTATAGATTGCTTTGGGTAATATGGACATTTTAATGATGTTAATTCTTCCAATCCATGAACAATGTATGTGCTTCCACTTTTTTATACCTTCCTCTATTTCTTTTTTCAATGTCCTATAGTTTTCTGCAAATAGGTCCTTTACTTCTTTGGTTAATTTTATTCCTAGGTATCTTAATTTTTTTGCCATGATGGTAAATGGGATTGTTTTTTTAGTTTCTCTTTCTGTGAGTTCATCATTGGTGTAAAAGAATGCTGTCAATTTCTTGACGTTAATTTTGTATCCTGCTACTTTGCCAAATTCATTTATTACGTCTAGTAGATATTTGATGGAGTCTTTAGGGTTTTATTTGTATAATATCATGTCATCTGCGAGTAATGACAGTTTTACTTCCTCCTTTCCAATTTGGATCCCTTTTATTTTTTCTTCATGTCTGATTGCTGTGGCTAAGACTTCCAGTACTATGTTAAATAAGAGTGGCGAAAGTGAGCATCCCTGTCTTGTTCCTGTTCTTAAGGGAAATGTTTTTAGTTTTTGCCCATTGAGTATGATGTTGGCTGTAGGTCTTTCATATATGGCCTTTATTATGTCGAGATATGATCCCTCTATTTCCACATTGCTGAGCGTTTTTATCAGAAATGGGTGCTGGATTTTCTCGAATGCTTTTTCAGTGTCTATTGATATGATCATGTGGTTTTTATCTTTCATTTTGTTTATGTGGTGTATCACATTTATTGATTTACAAATATTGAACCAGCCTTGCATCCCTGGGATAAATCCCACTTGGTCATGGTGAATAATTTTTTTGATGTATTGCTGGATCCAATTTGCTAGTATTTTGTTAAGGATTTTGGCATCTATGTTCATCAGGGATATTGGCCTATAGTTTTCTTTCTTTGTAGTGTCTTTTTCTGGTTTTGGAATTAGAATTATGCTGGCCTCATAAAACGAGTTTGGAAGTCTTCCTTCTTCTTGAATTTTTTGAAATAGTTTGAGGAGAATGGGTGTTAGTTCTTCTTTGAATGTTCAATAAAACTCCCCCGTGAAGCCGTCCAGGCCTGGGCTTTTGTTTGCTGGGAGAGTCTTGATTACATCTTCAATTTCCTTCGTTGTTATTGGCCTGTTCAAGTTTTCTATCTCTTCCCAGTCCAATTTTGGGAGACTATGTGTTTCTAGAAATTTGTCCATTTCACTTAGATTGTCGAATTTGTTGCCATATAAATAAATGTTCATAGTATTTGTTAATGATCCTTTGTATTTCTGTGGTGTCAGTTGTTACTTCTTTTCATATCTGATTTTGTGTATTTGGGTTCTCTCTCTTTGTTTCTTGGTGAGTCTAGCTAAGGGTCCATCAATTTTGTTTATCTTTTCAAAAAACCAGCTCTTTGTTTCATTGATCCTTTGAATTATTTTTTTGGTCTCTATGTCATTTATTTCTGCTCTGATCTTTACTATTTCCTTCCTTCTACTTGCTCTGGGGTTTTCTTTTTGTTTGCTTTCTAGTTCTTTAAGTTGTGAGGTTAGATAGTCTATTAGAAATTTTTCTAGTTTCTTGAGGTAGGCCTGGAGTGCTATGAACTTCCCTCTCAGAATTGCTTTCACTGCATCCCATAGATTTTGTGTTGTTGTGTGTTCATTTTCATTGGTTTCCAGGATTTTTTTAATTTCTTCCTTGATCTCTTCGGTAACCCATTCGTTGTTTAATAACATGCTATTTAGCCTCCATGTGTCCAAATGTCTTTGCATGTTCTTGTTGCAATTGATTTCTAGTTTCATACCATTGTGATCTGAGAAGATGTTGATATGATTTCAATCTTCTTGAACTTGTAGAGACTTAGTTTGTTTCCTAACATGTGGTCTGTCTTTGAGAATGTCCCATGTGCGCTTGAGAAGAATGTGAATTCTGTAGTTTTGGGGTGTAATTCTCTGTAGATATCTATTAAATCCATTTGGTCTAGTGCTTCATTTAGAGTCTCTGTTTCCTTGTTAATTTTTTGTCTAGAGGATCTATCCAGTGATGTCAGCACAGTGTTGAAGTCCTCTGCTATGATTGTATTGCTGTGGATTTCTCCTTTGAAGTCCTCCAGAAGGTTTTTATATATTTTGGTGCTCCTCTATTGGGTGCATATATGTTTACCAAGGTTATATCTTCCTGTTGGATAGATCCTTTCAATATTATGTAGTGACCTTCTTTGTCTCTAGTTATGGCCTTCATTTTGAAATCTTTTTTATCAGATATGAGTATTGCTACCTCAGCTTTTTTTTCCTTTTCGTTTGCTTGGAAGATTTTTTTCCATCCCTTCACTTTCAACCTATGTGAGTCTTTTATTGTGAGGTGGGTCTCTTGTAAACAACATATATATGGGTTCTTATCCAATCAGCTACTCTGTGTCTTTTTATTGGAGCATTCAGTGCGTTTACATTTAAGGTGATTATTGATATGTACTTATTTATTACCATTTTTGTTTAGTGTGGTTCTGTTTTCCTTCCTATTTCTTGTACTAATTGCAGCAGTCCTTTTAACATTTCTTGCAGTGCTGGTTTGGTGCTAATGTACTCCCTTAGCCTTTTTTTTTCTGGGAAGCTGTTTATTTGACCTTCTATTTTGAATGATAGCCTTGCTGGGTAGAGTAGTCTTGGATTCAGATCCTTGTTTTTCATGACCTTGATTACTTCATGCCATTCCCTTCTGGCCTGTAGTGTTTCTGTTGAGAAGTCAGATGATAGCCTTATGGGGGTTCCTTTATAGGTAACCTGTTGCTTATCTCTTGCTGCCTTTAGGATTCTCTCTTTGTCTTTAATTTTTGGCAATTTAATTATTATGTATCTTGATGTGGGCCTGTTTGGGTTCTTCTTACTTGGGGCTCTCTGTGGTTCTTGAACTTGAATGCCTCCTTCCTTCACCAAATTAGGGAAGTTTTCTGTCACTATTTCTTCAAATATATTCTCTAACCCTTGCTCATTTTCTTCTTCTTCGTGGACTCCTATGATGCGAATATTATTATGTTTCCAGTTGTCCCACAGTTCTCTTAAGCTGTCTTCCTGTTTTTAAATTGTTTTTTCCTTTTGGTTTTCTGATTGGTTGATTTTTTTTCTACCCTGTCTTCTAATGCACTGATCCGGTCCTCAGCTTCCTCTACTCTACTGTTTAGTCCTTCAAATGTGTTCTTTATTTCTGCACTGTCATTCTTCATTTCTTCTTGGTGCTTTTCATTTCCAATTGGTTGATTTTCAGTGTTTCTATGTCTTTACTCATGGTGTTGATGTCCTTACTCATGCTGTTGAGCTTCCTCAGGATCATGGCTCTGAATTCTAGCTCTGTTAACTTGCTTAACTGCATTTCATTTATTTCATCTTCGATGGAGGTCTCTTGTTGTTTCTTTGTTTCACCATTTTGGCTATGTCAGTGGGTTTTGGAGCCTGCCAAATTTTCCCTGTGGATTTTGGTGTTCTGTTGTTTGTGGCTCCCTCTACTGGGTTTGGATGAGGGTGGGAGGATCCACGTTAAACACCACTGTCAAGTCTTACTTTCCTGGGTAGATTTGCAAGCCCAGGAAGGTTCAGTTATCCTCTAGCTTTTTGCCTAGAGGCTATTAATTGCTGTTACTTGAAGAGCCTTGGGTTCTCAGTTGAATGAAAACCTCCCTCAGGTGTTCAGCATGAGAGGATTTCCGGAGGGTGGGGCAGATGCTGGTGGTTTATGAGCCTCAATTTGCATTTCAGTGGCCCATCTGGGTGGGGTTGAATCTCTGAGGGAGGGGGTGCCAGCTCTCCCCAGAGCCCTGGGATGTAGTAAGATGGCCACCATCCTGTGTGGCAGCAACTGAGCAAAAGCTCTGAGCACCCTCCAAATTCCGAGTGTCCCCACACAGTTCCTGTTCAGTCCGCCCTCCCTCTGCCGGAGCCCAAGTTGAGTGGCTATGGCTATTTTAGCGCTCTGTCCCGGCCCTCTGTGCTTTGGAATGGGCTTGGGCTTTAACCCAGAGGGCGCTGCTCACAGCTAAGACCGCTGCTGTCCGTGGGCTGCCAGCCGCCCTCTCGCGCCTCCACAATCCTACCAGGATTGATTCAGTGTCCCTAGTTATATGGTCCTCGCAAGCTGCTTTTCTGTCGCTTTTCCCCAATGATTTGTCTTTATTTTAATTGTAATTCCATATTGGTCCTGGGAGATGGTCTGTGTAGCTTCCATTCACTCCACTGCCATTTTGGAATCTCCATTTATTCTTCACTAGCCTTAATACAGCCCGCAGTTTCACTTTTTCTTAGTGGATCATAATAGACTACTTTATTTGAATCTCTTGAAACATCTTATGTTGAGGGAATAAACTATTTTCAAAAAAGTAGATATAGTTCCAGAGGGGCCAACTGTAATTTTTTTTTTAATCCGCACCTGAGGGCATGTTTATTGATTTTTTTAGAAAGAGGGAACGGAGAGAGAGAGAGAGAGAAAGAGAAACATTGATTAGGTTGCCTCTCATATGTGTTCTGACTAGGGATTGAACCCATAACCTAGGTATGTGCCCTGACTGGGAATTGAATTGGTGACCTTTCAGTGAATGGGATGATGCCCCAACCAACTGAGCCACACCAGCCAGGGTACTAGTTTGGTAACTTTTTATTGCATGTCATGCTTGTGGTAATTTAGGCCAGAAACTGGCTTGTGCTGATGAGGTATTTAAAATGAACTGATACATTCATCTAATAAATACAAATTGAATATCCATTGGTTCTAAGCATTAAACTAGGTGCCGGTATTTTATTTTTATATATGTATTTTTCAATTACAGTTGACATACAATATTATATTAGTTTCAGGTGTACAACATAGTGATTAGACACATAACTTACGAAGTGATCACCTTGATAAGTCTAGAACCCACCTAACACCATACATAGTTATATATACAATATTATGGACTATATTCCCTGTGCTGTATGATACATCCCTGTGACTTTTTATAACTGCCAATATGTACTTCTTTAATCCTTTCACCTTTTACACCCATCCCCTTACACCCTCCCGTCTGGCAACCATCAGTTTGGTCTCTGTGCCTGTTTGTTTTTGTATTGTTTGTTCATTTATTTTTTAGATTCCACATATAAGAGAAATCATATGGTATTTGTCTTTCTCTTTCTGACTTATTTCACTTAGCATAATAGCCTCTAGGTCCATCTGTGTTGTCACAAATGCTAAGATTTCATTCTTTTTTTGCGGCTGAGTAATATTCCATTGTATTATGTACCAGCTATTTATCCATTTGTACATTGATGGACACTTAGGTTGCTTCAGTATCTTGGCTATTGTTAAATAATACTGCAGTGAACATAGGGGTGCATATATCTTTTCTATTAGTGTTTTGGATTTCTTTGGATAAATACCCAGCAGTGGAATTGCTGGGTCACATGGTAGTCTATTTCTAATTTTTTGAGGAACCTTCATACTCTTTTCCATAGTGGCTGCATCAATTTGCATTCCCGTTGACAGGTACAAGGGTTTCATTTTCTTTATGTCCTCACCACACATGTTGTTTGTTGATTTATTGATGATAGCCATTCTGAAAGGTGTGAGGTGATATCTCATTGATGTTTTAATTTGCATTTTCCTGATGACTAGTGATGTTGAGCATCTTTCCAATATGTCTGTTGGCATGTACTCTGCCGATTTTTTAATTAGATTGTTTGGTGTGTTGTTTTTCGTGTGTGTTAAGTTGTATGAGTTCCTTCTTTTGTTTTGTATATTAATCCCCTATCAGATGTATCATTGGTAAATGTCTTCTCCCATTTAGTAGGTTGTCATTTTGTTGATGGTTTCCTTTGCTGTGCAAAAACTTTTTAGTTTGATGAAGTCCCATTAGTTTATTTCTTCTTTTGCTTACCTTGCCCAGAGGAGACATTTCTAAAAAAAATATTGCTAAGAGCAATAAGGAAATCCTGCTATTTGTGACAACATGGATGGGCATTGAGGGCGTTATGTTAGGTGAAGTCAGACAGAGAAAAACAAATACATATGATCTCACTTATATGTAGAGTTAAACAACAAAGAAAATACTGAACTCAGGTGCAGAGAACAGAGTGGTGGTTGCCAGAAGCCAGAGGTTAGGGGGTGGGCAAAATGGGTGAAGGTGGTAAAACAACACCAACTTCTAGTCATAAAGTCATGGGAATAATGTACAGCGTGGTGACTATAACTGATAATGCCATGCTGTATATTTGAAAGTTGCTGAGAGAGTAGATCTTAAACATTCTCATCATAAGAAAAACATTTGTAACTGTGTGGCGTGATGATGGATGTTGACTAGACATGTTGTGGTGATCTTTGCACTATATATCAGCAATTTCAACCAGTGTGCCACAAGAATTTTTAAAACATGCAATACTTGACTATTTAGTCAAGGGCGCTGACCTCTTTTCCCTTAGATTGTCAAATAAAAAAATGACAACAGCCAACATAATGGCCATCTGGTGTGAATGAACCAAAATTACACCTAATTGTTTGTCAAATTGGCAAAAAATATATTTTTTAGTGTGCTACACACTTTTAGTAATTAGTCTTTGCGTGCCATGAGATGAAAAAGGTTGAAAATCTCTCTTATTACACATACGGGGTGGGCAAAAGTAGGTTTACAGTGTGAGTATGCGAAACAGTGTATTCTTGTATTATTTCCCACACAAACAACTGTAAACCTACATTTGTCCACCTGTATATAGAACCATTTTGCCATACCTGAAACTAATAATGTTATAGGTCAAATTACATCTCAGTTTTTAAGAAGTAGTACTGCTTTATTGGATGGTTGTGAGGATTAAATTAAAACTTTGCTGCTGCCTTTTTTTTTTTTTCCTGTGGTTCCATCTGGAACACCCACTGCTTGCCTTACAGAGATCCATGTAGACCTCTGATTTCCCAGTGCCTCACAGGCCCGTATTCTGTCTCCCTGACGACCTCATCTGTGTTTCCACCTGCTCTGCACCAATATAGCCAGTTTTATCATTGCAGACCTGTCTCTTCTCTTGCCTTGTGTTCCTATGTAAGTCATTCTTAGCTTTTCCACTTGCCTATTTTCTTTTCCCGCATGAGTTATAAGCTTCTCACAGATTATCTTACATATTGTAGGCTCTTAAATAATTGCTGACTTGGTAGGATTTCATGAAAATGCAAACCATTAATGAGAACAGATTCTGGATTGGAGAAAAAAAAAGATTTTAGTGAATATGTACAAAGTAAATTAAGCAAGGCAAAAGTGTAAGCAGCAAAAAACAAACCCCAAATAGAACTCTTTTGCAAATGAGAGTATTACAGTTGGAATTTGCAGGAGGAAATGGAAGAAAGGGAAAAGAAAGGATGCATCTTACTGGTCACAGCTATACCTGGCTTCAGACTGTGCTAGACTTAGCTTGTCGACAATGTGGCATGACTTTAGGGAGTACTGAATATTGCTGTTTACAATTATTTTTAAATACATGTTTGCTTACAAGATGTTTGAAATATAACGTCTAAAGGAAAATAATATTTTGTATCTATAGTGCCAGGTTGGAGAATGGATGAGAGTTTGGAATTTGAAAGCCCTTTTCTTAAAGTATAAAAGTAACAGACTTATGCAGCAGGCTACGTAAGAATTCATTAAGAATGTTTAGATTCTAGGTCAAGTTACAAAGAGTTTGGGTAAGTTAACTAAACTATTTAGAGTTTGCTAAGATATATGCAATTAGACTTTAAGAAAAAAAAGTCCTATGGTTACATGTTAGCTGTTTCTAATGGTGGTATACACTTAGATTCTTTTAACCAGCTTTGTAACCACTGAGCAAAATCTAATGAAATGAAAAATTAAACCCAAAGGTGTCATAAAAAGTCCCATTTGCTTGGTGAGTTTGTACCAGGAAATTTGTGTGCTATTTGTGCCCACCCAACTCATGCTTCTTCATTTTTCTGGATCATTAATTAATCACACTGGAGTAGCAGAAGAGTTTGAGGCTTTTCTAAAGCATAAAGTGGTAAATATTAAAGAGATTGTGATTTAAAAGTGGCCACATCATGTATTAAACTGTTCATTTCCCTGACAAAGTAAATTATTGTATAACTCATTTTATAACTGCAACATAATATAATTGTGAAAGCTAGGAAAATCACCAATCGTGAAATATAATCTAGATTGTTTGGCATGAGGTCAAGGAGAAGTCAGAAGTAACAGGTTGGCCTCCGTGAATCTTAGTTTGTTAAAGGCATCCAGGGCTTGTGAGTGTGTGTATGTTCAGAAGGTCCTGTGGTGCTTGCTTTAGCAAGAGATTTAAAACTGGGTAGGAGGCTGTTCATAAGTTCAGTCTCCCAGAGTATAATCCGCCTGCTAGAATATTAAACATTTTTGGTCAAATTTGGTTTACAGAAATAACTGGAATTTTATTTTAAATGCCTTTGGTGTTTTATAAGCATTTCTCCTTTTAAAGATCGTGAATAAAAAACCAGCTAGTTGAGCTCTGTTGTATACCTTACCAGTGCACTGGAGAAACAATGATAGTGTGTCTTGCTATTAAAGATGAAAGTGCTGCAACACAGGGACACGTTGACTGGCAAGAGAATCCATGTTATATGGTCAAATTTGCAGTTTTCACTGTATTTCATGACTGTATTTATAAGTGTTAGTAAGGTATGAATTTATTTAAAGATGTTGCTCAGTTTTAAGAAGTACTAAATTTATTGAAGTCACCTTCATTTCATTACTTATTGGATATTAAGCACAAATCACGAATGTTTCTCTATTTGAGATATTTACAGTTTATAATACCAGACTGTGTCTCCTGTGAGAAGGAAAACTCCCTCTTCTATCCAGCTTCCTCCTACTTAAAATGGACATTCACTGAAACCAAAACCATCTTTAAGGCATGAAGTTCTTTGACTTCATCCAATTTGGTGGACCCATTTTTGTTGAACAAAATTTTATGCTGTTCTCTTGTTTCACAACTCAGAAAAATAAGACCAATGCATTTCTAAATTAGAGAAAACTCTCCACAAGGCTCGATATCAGCAACACTCATCCCAGTCAGTTTCTTTGGTGCAGCCAAGGAATCAGTTCTGTCACTTACATTAGGGAAGTGATCCTCATCACCAAACTGACAACTGCTTGGGCCTTCCTGGATGGACTGTCTACAGCAGGCATATTTGAATGTTTCACTGAGTTTAACAGTGAATCTCTGATACACACATCTCAAAGTGAGGATGAAAATACCTAATGCTGCCTTTCTCAGCCTTCTGTTGACTAGTCTCACCAAAGGGACTGAATGTGGGGTACCTGGCAGGAGGCTCTGGGAAAGATTTCCCTCTACTAAAAGGAAAGGTTGGTTGAAGGACTGGTGTGCTCCTTTCCTACTCTGGGGCATTATTGTGAGAGCACATCGTACTTGGAGCTGCTGCAGCCATCTTGAGTCCAAGAGGATGGCAGAGTAGAATATGAGAGCCTGGCTCTGAACCAGCCTTGGGGCCAGACTCCATTTTATGTGAAAAACATATACCTGGATGTTTGTATGACTTTCAGATGGCATTCTGTTATTTATTGCCAAAAGCATTCTGCTATAACTTGCTTCCCCCCATTTCACTAATCTATAAAGAAAAGTATCTAGTGATTGATTTACTCATTCAGTAAATTTTATTAAATGCTTATTAATCAAGATTTTAATGAAAACTGTCAAATGAAATATAGTAGAGTATATTAAACATGTTTTAGTTCTATGGCTGAATATCCCATACACATCTCTGTGTACTTTCAGATACATGACACAGATCAGTTTCATCTTAGCAAGCCTACTGCTAGGTGAAAAATAAGTTCTTGTAATTATTGGTTTTGCAGTTTTATTTGCCAGAGTTGCTTGGCTGAGATGAGTTTGATGATTTTTTTTTTCCCCCTGGGGAGGGAAACTCACTGGGAACAAAGGTTCAGTTCAGCTAAATCATATTCCAGGCAGTATACCAGGATTTTACTTCTTTCTAGGATTACATTGAGAACTAAGTAATTTAAATGAAGCCTTTGTTTTGAATATGTTAGCTGACTTCTTAACAAATCTCAAGCCCTGAGCTATGTGGAATTTGACAGTTTCTTTGGCTGAGTGAAATGGCTCTGAGTTTTAAGATTATCCATTCTTCACATACTGAAGTTAATACAATTGGTTACCTAAGTTGGATATCACATTGATGTGTACTGTCTCACCCTGGCAGGTTTGACTCAGCAGTTGGAGCGTGGGCCCGCGGACCAATGAGTCACGGGTTCGATTCCAGTCAAGGGCACATACCTTGGTATCGGTTCGTCCCTGGCTTTGGTCGGGGTTGTGCAGGAGGCAACCAGTCAATGTGTCTCTCTCACATCGATGTTTCTCTCTCTCTCTCTCCCTCCCTCCCACTCTATCTGAAGATAAATAGCTAAATATCCTCGGGTGAGAATTAAAAAATAAAAAGAATCAAGAGGGATATTTTGGTTGTGAAGGTCCCATCAAGGAGCGAGGGGTCCAGCCCCACATGAGGCTCCCCAGCCCAGGGCTCCAGTGTTGGGAAGAGGAGTCCTTATAACATCTGGCTGTGAAAACCATAAGGATTACATCCCAGTGAGACTGAGGGCTTTTAGAGACCTAGACGCCCCTCTTAAGGGGCTGCACACGGACTTACCTGCTCAGAAACTCATTTGCTCTAACCCCCAGCATAGTGGTGGCATCTCAGAAAGCACCAGGGACATACAGGGAGGAACTAAATTGACTAGCTTCAGGGTGAGGGCTGGAAGGGTAGCTTTCTCCCAGACAGAAGTAGTGGCAGAGGCCATTGTTGAACTCTTCTCCCACCCAGCCTGCCCATGACAGGCGGGTGCCAAGTCTGAGCTCTCCAATAATGAGCTATCAGAAAGAGAAATTAAGAAAACAATCCCACTTATAATTGCATTAAAAAGAATAAAATACCTAGGAATAAATTTAACCAAGGAAGTAAAAGACGTGTATTCAGAAAACTAAGACAATGAAGAAAGAAATTGAAGAAGATACAAATAAATGGAATGATATACTGTGCACATGGTTAGAAAAAATTAAATTGTTAAAATGTCCATACTACCTAAAGCAAGCTATAGATTCAATGGCATTTTTCACAGAACTAGAACAAATAATCCTTAAATTTATATGAAACCAAAAAAGACCCCAAATAGCCAAAGCAATTTTGAGAAAGAATAACAGAGTTGGAAGTATCATGCTACCTGATTTCAAACTATACTACAAGGCTATAGTAATGAAAACAGCACAGTACTGGCATAAAAATAGACACATAGATCAATGGAACAGAATAGAGAGCCCAGAAATAAACCTATACTTATATGATGTTGAAAAAACTGGACAAATGCAAGAAAAAAGAAAAAAAAAGAAACTGGATCACTTTCTTACACCATATACTTACACCAGTAAACTCAAAATGGATTAGAGACTTAAATGTAAGTCCTGAAACCATAAAACTCCTAGAAGAAAACAGGTAGTAAATTCTTTGACACCAGTCTTAGAATGTTTTTTTGGCTATGTCTCTTTGAGCAAGGGAAACAAAAGGAAAAAAATGGGACTATAACAAATTAAGAAGTTTTGCACAGCAGAGAAAAACCATCAACAAAACAACAACCTACCGAATGGAAGGAGATATTTGCCAGTGATATTCCCTATAAGGGTTTAATAGCCAAAAAAATCCAAGGATATTACAACTTAACACCAAAAAACAAATAATCCGATTAAAATGCGCAGAGGACCTGAACAGACATTTCTCCCAAGGGACATACAGATGGCCAGTAGACATATGGAAAGATGCTCAATGTCACTAATCATTAGAAAAATACAAATTAAAACCACAATGAGATTCACCTCACACTTGTCAGAATGGCTATCATCAATAAATCAACAAACAAGTGTTGGTGAGGATGTGGAGAAAATGGAACCCTTGTGCACTGTTGATAGGAATGCAGATTGGTGCAGCCACTGTGGAAAAGAATATGGAGGTTCCTCAAAAATAGACTACCATATGACCCAGCAATTCCACTGCTGGATATTTATTCAAAGAAATCCAAAACCTTAATCGAAAAGATAAATGCAACCCTATGTTCGTTGCAGCATTATTTACAATAATCAACATATGGAAGCAACCTAAGTATCCATCCATAGATGAATGGATAAAGAAGAGGTAGTACATATATAAATGGAATATTACTCAGCCATAAAAAGAATGAAATCTTACCATTTGTGACAACATGGATGGACCTAAAGACTATTATGTTATGTGACTTATATGTGGAATCTGAGAAATAAACGAACAAGCAGTACAGAAACAAACTCAAGCATAGAAACCAAATTGATGGTAGCCAGATGAGAGGGGATGCAGGGATGGGTGTAAAAGGGGAAGGGATTAAGAAGTACACATCGGCAGTTATAAAAACAGTCACAGGGATGTTAAGTATAGCATAGGGAATATAGTCAGTAATACTGTAATAACTATGTATGGTGCTAGGTGGGTACGGGATTTATGGGGTTATCACTTTGTAAGTTATATAAATGTCTAATCACTATGCTTACACCTGACGTTAATAGAATATTGTATGTCAAGTGAAATTAAAATTAATTTGCATTATACTAATTACATAGTAATTTTTATTTTAAGTTTTGGAATATTGAAACAAACAAATAAACTAAGATCTGGGCTCTGCTTATGCTCTGTATCACTTTCCTGTTACTGCTTGTACCATGAATGGAGTAGCTTCAACAGTACACGTTTACTGTCTCAGTGCTGGAGGTCAGAACTCTGATATAGGTCTCACTGGGCTAAAATCAAGACATGGGCAGGACTGGATTCTTTCTGCAGGCTCTGTGTGGAATCTGTTTCCTTTAATTTTCCAGCTTCTAATGGACACCCACATTTCTTGGCTATTGGCTCTCTTCTTTCATCTTCAAAACTAGCAAGTCCTTTTCACATTACAGCACTCTGACACTGAGTCTTTTTCTTTCTCCCTCTTCCATTTCAAGGACCCTTGTGATTACATTGGGCCTCCCAGGACAATCTCCCATTTAGGATGTGGACATCTGCTTACCACATGCTAGTTGTTGGCCTTCAGTGCACAGGGCTAGTAATGTTATTAGTTTAGGAATCAGTTTTACAACAGGAATAGAGGTATCTCAGATAGCAGTGCATCTAGGAAATTGATTAAATGGCAAATCTCACACAGTATGAAAGATTGGTCTTGATCATAACCAAGAAGCCTCATTTTGTCAACTAAAACACATCAATAAATAGGTATTTCTTCAATGTAAAGCAAGATTTTCTACTGTCTACAGGTAGATGTGATAATCTCTGTTGAGTTTAGTGAAATTTGCAGTAAGGGTGGTTTTACCCATTTTTCTCCATTCTGTGGTTTTTCACATTTGAAATTATATTTAGAATTATTTACTTTAGAATAGTCTTTAATTGCTTGCTTATATGTTATATTTTGATTTTCATCTCGTAGTTTCAGCACAGGCACATTTGAAACCTAATGATGCAGGCAAACTGCAGCAAGATGATTGCAGGAAAAAGTCATTAAATTAATTGTCTGCCTCCTCTCAGTGTTTTTAAAGGCCAGAGCCTTCATGGAATTTAATCATCTTAGGAGAGGGATCTAGAGAGCATTACTTAATTTAAAACGTGAGTTCAAAAAATATAGAGCTTTCCTAACTTTGTATAGCATTTAGTACCCTGATAGAGGTTGAAATTCTGAGAAATTTAACTCCATATTCTATATTTATTTGTGTAGCTGTTGTTACATAAACTCAGTAAATATGGTATTTGATCATTATTGTTGTGATATGAGTTTATATAAGATTTGAATCTGTTAATATTATCACTCATTCTCATTTAATAGAGGCCTGTGTGTAGCATTTCCTTGGTTGCATCCACACCCAGTATTCAGGATTGAAAATACATTGAAGAGAACAGTGTATGTTTTCCACATTGCTTTTTGTTTCTGGTGTTGCATTCATAGTCCACAGTAGATACTACAATGAATTAATCTATACGTGGACCACAGTGATAAATCAGATCAATCTGTCTTTGAAGTTCGGTTTTAACAGCACTAGGTGAGTAATACAGATATTTTTATGATTCCCTTAACTATATCCATCTACACTACAATGAAAAAGGATAAAAATGGTGAAAATGGCTTACTTTTTAAAAAATATGTTTTTATTGATTTTTTAGAGAGAAAGGGGGGGAGAGAGAGAGAGAAACATTGATGAGAGAGAAACATCGATCGGCTGCCTCCTGCACGCCCCCTCCTGGGGATCAAGCCCACAACCCGGGCATGTGCTCTGACTGGGAATCTAACCAGTGACCTCTTGGTGCATGGATGACACTCAACCAGCTAAGCCACACCAGCTGGGCAAAAATGGCGTACTTTTTATTGAGAAAGAATGAATGTTAAAAATACACTAAAGTAAACATGTTCCCCCCTGCCCCACTAGCCACCTCTAAAACTTGATAAAAGAGAATTTAAGCCAAGGAAAACCAGACTCTAAAATTATGGAATAGATTTGAATAATAGAGTATGCTCAGGGATTACTCCTGTCTGCTTTGAGAAGGCAATGCTGATAACGTAAATGGGGTTTTAGAAAGAATAGTGGTAGCAATACAGTGCCAGCATGCACAGAATCTATCTTTATCAACCTGCCAGACTCCCAGCCTTTGTCTGAGAAATTGAGGTGATAGACAAAATGTCCTTCAATGAAAAAGTATGAAAAAGGCGAGTTATATAGTCTAATTTCAAATAACATGATCAGTTGCACTGTCATTTATCAGCTCATAGACATATGAAATGAATGTCATAAAAATGTACATTTGAGGATTTTAAGAATGTTAAGAGAAATCTGGGTATTGCTTTGAACATGAATAAAATATGCTTTGATGGAAATGAAATGGGAAAAAACCTCACAAGGTGTCCTGTGATTTTTATGAAAGGGAGAAAAATGTTTAAGCTAAAAGCAGTAAAAATTCAAAAGCATTAGTGATGGAACATGACAAGGCAAAGGCACAAAGGGGAAGAATCATTGTATCTTCAAAGGAGAGGTCCAAGAGGCCGACGGATTCAGCCATTTTATTCCCTTTCTGAGCCTTTGGAAACATACAGCATTAGAAAGGTGTTCTGGCACAGCTCCACAGATCTCGCTGCTACTCCATCCCCCAAGGGAGCAGCGAATATTCTCACTTGGAGAAATACATTCTGCCTGCCAGTATTGTTCAGTGTAGAACATCCTTTACAAATACAAAGACAATTCAGAACTGACATTTGAGGAAAACGCACAGCTTTAAAGATAGTCTAGTACTAAAAAAATGCCAAGTCTAGCCTCTGAGGAGTAGAGAATTCCCTGAGGAGAATTTAAACTATGTTTGACTAATAAATACACTTAGAGAGATTCAAGTATATATTGCAGAGAAGCTGTTTAGTACACTGGTTAAAAACGTCAGCTTTGGAGCCAGACTGTCTACATTTGAAGCCTGGTTTTACCACTTGCTATTTCTGTGCCTCAGTTTCCTCATCCATAAAATAGGGATAATTTACCTAATTCATAAGGTTGTCCTGAGAGTTAATAGAATTAAAGAAAAATGCTTAGAATAGTACCAGGCACATAGTAATCATTCAACAAATATTTTTATTAAAAGTATTACTGTTGTATTTTTTGTAACTTTTTTTTTTTTTTTTTTTGCTATTTGTCCATAACTTTTGGCTGCTATGAAAAAGAACCAAGTGTAAATCTTGAAAATTAAAAAGATGATTGCTGAAATAAGCTCAATTAGTAGACCATACACACACAGCTGAAGATCAAATTAGTGAGTTGGATGATCAAGCCGAGGGATTTTCCTTGAAAACAATGTAAAGTGAAAGAACATGAAAAGTATGAGAGAACAGATCTACAAGTTTTAACATCTAGCTGACAGAAGCTCCAGACAGAAAAGTTGATAGAATGAAGAGGAGGAAAAAAAAAAAAAAGTAAATAATGGAAATATTCCCAGTGTTAAAGAAAGACTCACATTGGAACAACATACCAACAACTGAGCAGAATTAATGAAAGAGTTCTATACCTAGACTCAAACTGGTGAAATTCCATAAAACCAAGGTTAAAGAGAAAAATCATTGAAGCTTCTAGAGGAAAGGAATTATGTTATCTACACAAATCAGGTTGATATCAGACTTCTTGTGACCCGTGTTAGATGATAGAAGACAGTGTAAAAATAGCATTGAAATTCTAATTTTGAATGCTCTTTTTAAACTTTAGCAGCCTCCAAACTGAGAAGAAATACATTTCAGGAATGCAAAGACAAACATTTTTTGAAAGAAATTCCTTCAGGAAGACTAACGGAAGGACATAGAATACGAGAAACATAAGCAAAGAAGCCAACAAACTTGGGAGTTGAGTCTAAGTAATTAAAATGTTTCTGTGAAGCATAAGGAATGTGATAGCAATAATAATAACAACAGCAATTTGGGGGAACTATTGGATATTCTATAAGTCTTGGAAGAGGGACAAGAGGAAAGCATACTTTTGGGGGGAGAATTATTTATTAACTCAATGTTGATGGAATTATATAAGTTCAAATGTTTGTCAAAAATGGAAAGATGAAAAAAATTTAAAAATGACCATTAAAAGAACAAAATAGGGTATACAGTTTCCAAACCACTAGAATAGGGGTCGGCAACTATTTCCGTAAAGGGCTAGGTAGGAACTAGTTCAGGCTTTGCGGGCAGTACTGTCTCTGCACCTGCTCCACTTGGCCACTGCAGCACCGAAGCAGCCGTAGGTGATACACAGACACATGAGTGTGGCTGAGTTTTAATCGTGCTTTGTCTATAAACAATAACATTTGATTTTCGCCTAACTTTCACAGTACAAAATATTCTCCTTAACTTGTGGGCCAAAGATAGATAGGTTTGGTCCATAGTACGCCAACCTCTGCATTACAGAACAAAGGAAGGGGCAAAGAAAATGTAATTTTAATGGAAAACAAAGGGAGAAAAGTGGAGAAAGGTGAGCAAGAGACCATAAAGAAGTATAACAAATAGGAAACATAAAAGATGTCAGGAAAAGAAAAAAACAGTTCTAATAAATGTGAATGGAGTAAACTTTTCCAGTAAAGCCAGATTCTCAGATTGAATGTATTCTAGATGATAATAGGGTGCTAGATCATGGTATATTTATATTATAGAGCAGTGCTTCTTAAAGTGTGATTTATGTAACAGTGCCACCTAGAAACTGTTACTGGTCCGCCATAAGTACAGAACAAGAGTAGCTGAAAACGTTTTTAGTATTGTGACATTGTCATAACTTTGTATGTGATAATCTTTCTAGTAATTTATTGTAATTTATAAAACAATCACGAATGGTTTGGAAATTAAAAACAAAACTGGTGTTGAGAAGCACTACTAGAGAATACAATTCAGCTACAAGAAAGTGAAGTAGATCCATATTTATAGACATGTCAAATGAAAAGAGCAAATAATGGAACAGTTTTATAAAGGTAGGTTTCAATGTGTTTTTAAGAAAACACCAGTCATATATGTAATGAATTTTTGAAATACAGAATGATTCATATGAAAATGTTAACCATGATTACAAAACGAGATTACGATTTTTGGGTTAGGGATAAAGGACATGGTAATAAAGGAATATTTTCATGTTTTAGTCTATATACTTTTGTATTGTTTGACATTTTTTTTACAGTAGTATGTTTTCGTTTATTGTGTAATGTAATGTCTTATTTAAATTAATGATCTCTTGGTCCTCTCAGTAAATGATACTTG
The DNA here is from genome assembly GCA_030848825.1 of Tadarida brasiliensis. Lineage (NCBI taxonomy): Eukaryota > Metazoa > Chordata > Mammalia > Chiroptera > Molossidae > Tadarida > Tadarida brasiliensis. The sequence goes on along the minus strand of CM061270.1, from coordinate 59,801,357 downwards.
TCAATTGAATATCCATATGGAAAACAAGTACCTTTATCTACCTCACACAATATACAAAAATTAATTTGAGATGATTATAAACCAAAATGTGTAAGTTAGAACAGTAAAATGTCTAGAAGAATATGTGAGATAATGTCTTCATGAATTTGGTGTAGGCAAAGATTTCTTAAACAGGACACAAAAAGCACCAAGCACAATGGAAAAGATTTATAAATTGGGTTTCATTAATACTGGATGTTAGGTTCTTAACAAGATACCACTAAGGGAAAGAAAATGCAAGCTACATATTGAAGAAGATGTTTAATATATATGTGAAACCTAGAATTTTATATATCTCCTATGTGTGTATTTATCTGATGAAGAACTTTGTACCCTACAAGTTAATAAAAGACATTTCCATTAAAAATGGGCAAAAAGTTTGAAGAGGCACTTCAAAAAGAAGATATCCAGATGGTCAATTTGCATATAAAAAGGTTCTCAACATTATTAATCATAAGGGAAATGCAAATTAAAACTACTACACCTGGATCAGAATGGTTAAATTAACAGGACTCATAAGACCTAGTGTTGATAAGGCTATTGATAGAGCAATTAGAAGTCTCATACATTGTGGGTGATAATGTCAGTGCATACAATCACTTTGGAAAATGTCTACTGAAGCTGGACATGCAGAAATTCTATGAGGCAGTGGCTGTACTCCTGAGTATTTCCTCTACAAAATTGAGTGCTTATGTTCAACAAAAGACTTCTACGAGAATATCTGTATTAACTTTATTCCTAACATCCAAGAAATCTCTCCATCAGGAGTATAAATGACTTGTGATGTATTCATATAACTGACTACTACACAGCAATGCAAAGAAGAAAATACTGCTACACATATCAATGTGGCTGGATCTCATTGATGCAATGTTGAGTCAAAGACAAAAGAATATCTGCTGTGTAATTTCATTTTTACGATTTATGGTGAAAGAAGTCAGAAGAATTGTTTCCTTTGCTGGGGTGGAGGGGTATTGATTGGCAGAGGGACACATAGGAACATCTGGGATGCTGGAAAGGTTCTAATCTGGATGTGGTCACACAGATATATGTAAAAATTCATTAAACTTTACACCTACACACTTAGTATCTCCAATAAAAATGTAAAAAAAAAAAAAAAAACAAAAACCCAACCAACTTATTATTTACTCCCTGATTTAAAATCTCTCATTATCCTATACCAAATTTCTCACATATTCAAGGGCCTTTTTCTTGGTCTTGCATTCTTTTTTATGTGTTTATTTTTGCAGATACACTGTTCTGATTTAATCATTGTTGCTTAATAATACATTTAATGAATATGTTTAATGGTGTGAATCTTTCCTACTATTCTATTCTAAAATTATCTTGGATATTCTCACCTCTTCATTATTACAGATAATCTGTAGGATCAACTAGCCAAATTCTCATACACCCTCCAACCACTGGAATTTTTATTGTAATTATATTAAACTAGTAAATTATAAATTTGGAGGTCATTGGCGTGCGGGTTGAGTTCAGAAACATTGTATGTCTCACAATTTTCTCCCAGTAGTATAGTTGTCTTCATGTGGTATCTTTAGGGTTGTGTTGTTTTGTTTTGTTTGTTTTTTTCTATTGTGAACGGAACTTTGTTATATTTTTATGTCTTTTGATACACTATCTTTTGTGTTAATTGCAATTTAGTCATAATAATAATCACTATTATTTATTGAATACTCTGTGCTAAATAATTTTATTTACTTCTTATAATAGCCTCTCTCTGATAAATACTGTTACAGCATTCTGCTAATTTTTGCAATTAGGGTCAATGAGGGACAAAGACTTGTGGCTGAACAACTGGTTTGTGGTAGAGTTATGATTCTAACCCAGGCAGTCTCACTCCAGAGCTACACTACCTACAAACACTGCGTTGTTGGCCTAGGTTTCCTGGGGTGAAGGAGAGACATTTGAGAGGGTCAAGTGTAAGATCAAGTCCAGTACTGATAGATATGACTGACAGTACAGTGGGTGAGTAGTAATTGGATGCATAACAGCAAGATCTATACTAGAGTGGATTTTTTTTTTGTATATGCTTATTTATATTTGTAGAATACAGTATTCTAGTTTGAACTTATTCAAACTAAATAAAGTTCTACAGTTTTTTAATCATTAAGAAATGATTTAATAATTTTATATATTCTCAGAAACTACTGTATTTACTAAGTGATGATAGCTATTGTTTTAGTTGTGTTCTTTGTTTGCAGGGAACTGTCACTTATCCCTAGTAGCTGAAGTAGTGAAAGTATATTGTAAAGATACACAGGGTATTAAGGGAGATGGACTCTTCGGAATATCTTAAGAGGTATTTCCATAGACTGGCCAGTGCTTGTGGAGACTAAAACTATCTTTTGTTCTGAATCAAAATCAGCTTTAGGCACCTCAGCTGCAAGATTGTTTTTAGATCTTCACTACAGTATACTATCTTTATCTTGCCTCAGCTGCTACTGTCTCTGTTATCTGCTTTTTTTGTTCATCTATTTGCATTTATATATGTGTTACCAACTTCTTTTCTCCATGGTCCCAAGTAAAGTTTCTGAGAACATTTAATTGGCAAAGATAGTTACTGTGTTTGGGCCAAGCATTTCATGCTCCATAGACTATTGAATAGACTTTAGATTGGCGACTTAAGTTAGGTATTTACCACAGTAGTTCTAGTCATTTCTGGGCGGGGAGGAATGGCTGGTTGGATAAAACACGGCTCTTTTAAGGCTACATCTTTGGTGACAAGGTTGATTTGCCTAGAGAAAGGGAATGTGATCACAGTGCATTCTCTGATTAACATGTTTATAACCATTGCACATTTTCCCTTTTAAATGAAATCTAAAGAAATGGCTAACATTGAAAGTAGCAGCTGAATTTAGAGATTGAGTAGTACAGAAGGGAAATATTAAAGTGTGCTTGTATACCTGACTTGAGACCAATCCTTTGCTTACAGCTTTGTAAATCTGACCAATCCTTTGCTTACAGCTTTGTAAATATAGTTGTATATTTCTTGTAGGTAGCTTGGGTAAAACGTCTGTTTAATTAGGATTGTTAAAACTTTGGATGAGTTACTGATAAATATTAGGGAAGCTTTTTTCTTTGATATTTTAATAGGTAGATTTGGCTGGAAAAGAAGTTTTTGATAATTTTGTAAACCCCAGAATTTAGCAAACTCCTTTAAGAATATTCTCTGTTATATGTGTTATTTAATCCAAGATCCATGCTGAATTTAAGGTATGAGAGTCTTGTTGTAAATCATTCATAGTAAAACAAAACAGATATTACACTCAATAATATGGATATTGGCAATAACATTGTATGTAAATGCTTGTGAAATTGATCCTAGGTTGGGCCATGCAGGGTGCTGCCTACATCTTCATTCATAGGAAGTGGAAGGATGACAAGAGCCATTTTGAAGACATGATTGATTATTTTTGTGATATCCGTGAACCACTTCAACTCCTCATATTCCCAGAAGGGACTGATCTCACAGGTAAGGTAGCCTGGGTTTGGATCACAGAATTTTAAAAAATGAAGGAACTTAGAAATCATTTAATCTAAACTTCTTATTTCTTAGATGAAGTAACTGAACACCAACAAGACTAATGTCCCATCCCTAAGGCCACTCATTTAACCAGTAGCACATTAGAACCCAACACTCCTGGTCTCCAGCCCACAGAATTTATGATGAGCAACCCCAAGAGATCATTATTATTTGTACTCACCATCCTGGAGCTTTATATTTTGAGTCTCAGTATGTATTTTAAATATCAGCCTTTTATATAATTTGTATGGAACCACAAAAGCTCTCAATAGCCAAAGCAATCTTGAGAAAGAAGAAACCCCTTCCTGTTCTTTATATTTTCTGTTCTCTTCCAAAATATATTTATCCATTGGCCCTTTTTTTCCTCAATTTCTTTCTTATTAGAAAAGCATCTGATAGTAACCAATTTCATTTATTGTTAATTTAAGTTAATATATTGCCTTTTTCCTGGTATTTTAAAACCTTATCCCTAATATAAATAAGAAAGGTTTTGTCCTTTCTCAAGAAAACAGCTGTAATTGACTTGTGGAGGGTACTTAGGAGGACATAATTAGGACTTCCTGCCTTCCCAGATATCAAACTCATAGGCCAAGAATGCCATTGGATTTCCATGAATTGTTTAAAAGATTAAAAACAAAATACAGTCTTTCATCTTTGCTAAATCAGTAGTTTTCATGTTTTAAAAAAATATGTTTTCAATGATTTTTTAAGAGAGATGAAGGGAGAAAGAGATAGAAACATCAATGTGAGAGGGAAACATAGATCAGCTGCCTCCTACACGTCCCCTACTGGGGATTGAGCCCGCAACCCAGGCATGTGCCCTGACCAGGAATTGAACTGGGATCTTTAAGTCCATGGGACGATTCTCAGTCCACTGAGCCACACCAGCCGGGCAAGTTTTCACGTTTTTAAACCGCAGGTGATTTGTATAGATGAAGCCTTCCGTTGTAGTTTAGGATTTAAGACAGATTGAAGAACTGCTCTGGTTGAACAAGGATAAGACCGTGGGCATAAGCTTGGACAAGAAGCAGTTCTATAGAATTCTTTAACTCAAAAGAGCAAAATTTAAAAACTTAACACTTTGGTTACTTTAAGAAAGATACAGCAGAATTTGAGAAGGATCCAGTGGATGAAGGTCTGTTGTACAAGGGAAGACAGACTGAAGTAGGACAGAACTGAAATCTAAGAATCAAATAGTATGGAGAGATGGAACATGAACTTATCTTATGAATCCTCAACACCAGATCGAGGCAACTAAGAGCTACTAAGAGGTGCAGTCCTTAGAGATTAAGAGAGGAGAACGTGTAAACAAACATACTAATTCACTTTCTGGACATAGTAGTGGATGGAACCAGTACCAAAAAGAGAGTTTAATGAAAAATACAAATTACACAACCATTTAAATGAATAGCTGACTAAGCCATAATATGTCAATACAGGAAATTAAAGTATTTTGGGAAACCTTGCTAGCAAGGAAGAGATCTTTGACTTATCTATCACAGATGGAACTGAGCTAATGAACCACGGCAATTTTAATATACTAGTCTTATATACTAAAATATATGCGTACTATATAGTATATATTTGATTTTTATAGTTAAATTTCTAAAAGTAGTTGGATCTGAGGATAATATTGGCTGCATATTGTTTATGCTTGAAAATATATTGTAAGTTAATTACCAGAGATAAACTGTCATTGGGAAATTACAATGGACAGAGCCATATTTAAATTTTATAATACTTAGAATGTATAATGCTTAAATTTGGGCATTGGACTAGCAGCTATATTAGTGTGTCATTTATTGAAATGATAGATTAAATTATATTTGTGAGTGCCAAAATGCACACTAAAGAATGGGAACTTTGGAAGTTATTTAGTAACTAAAAGCTAATGTAGTGAGAGCTCACGGGTTGCTGCTGTGTTGGCACATTAGATTTAAAATGTTCCTACGTTAGATCTTCAGAGTCTACACAATATATTTTAAAACTTTTTTCAGTTTATATTTTTTCTCAAGTGTATTTTTTAGTTGATGAACTTAATTAACTTCCAGTTGCGTATTTTCAGGGTCCAGAGTACTCACCATTGCATGATATAGTTGAATATTTTTAAAGTTAAAATGGCATATACATTTGTAAGGCCAACTTGCAAAAGCCAGATTGTTTGCCAAATAGAGAGAACAGACCAATCCTGAAACTTTAAAAAACTTTTAAAAAACCAGTATTATACAGATAGTTTGAAGTTGGGATAAATGTTTTTGTTTCTTTTAAATACCAAAATACTTTCAGTTTTGAAAATGTGTCTATTAATTCAAGGATGTTTTTAGTTAACCATAGATAACTCTAAATTTGGGTTTTTAAGCCCAAAGAGAATGTTTTGTAATCCTCTTTAAGTCCTGAATCCAGCTTGCTTGCACATTTTCAAATTTGTGCATTTAAATGTAATTTTACATAGATTCTATCTTCATATATTATTGTTGGTTATAACTTTTTTCTTGCTTATGGAAATAATTTATGTTAATTTGGGGGAATTTAGAAATATAGGCGTACAAGAGTTACTCTAATCCTACTGCATATAAAGAAACACTATTCTGATTTTACTCCACTACTTTTGTGTCATTTGGTGACACACACATATTCACACACATACATAGGCATATGTATGGGCATGTCAACATATACATACTTCTAAACAAAATTGGGAAATTAGTATTATAGTTTTCCATTTACTTGTGTTATATTGTAATCTCTCACATCATTATTCATTCTTTGAAAATGTACATTTTAAAAATTGGGTAGGTTTTTGTTGTTGTTGTTGTTGTTGTTGTATTGGTTATTAGTAAGGGTTGTCCCGAAAAACAGAACCAAAAAGGTGTGTGTGTGCGCGCGCGCGCGTGTGTGTGTGTGTGTGCGTGTGTGCGTGTGTGCGTGTGTGTGTGTGTGTGCGTGTGTGTGTGTGTGTGTGTGTGTGCGTGTGTGTGTGTGTAGAGAGAGAGAGAGAGAGAGAGAAAGGAAGAGAGACAGAGAGAGATGTGAGGCCCATTCACATTATGGAGGTTAATCTACTTTACTCAAAGTCTACTGATTAAAATTTTTTTTTTTTTTTGTTAATCCTCACCTGAGGGTATTTTTCCATTGATTTTTAGAGAGTGGAAGGGAGGGAGGGATGGAGAGAGAGAGAGAGAGAGAGAGACATGGATGTGAGAGAGACACATTGATTGGTTGCCTTCTGCACGACCCCAACTGGGGCCAGGAATTGAACCTGCAACGCAGGTACCTGTCCTTGACTGGGAATTGAACCCCAGACCCTCTGCTGTGGGCTGACGCTCTAACCACTGAGCAAAACCAGCCAGGGCAAAGTCTACTGACTTAAATGTTAATCTTATACAAAATACCTTTACAGAAGCATCTGGAATAATGTTTGGCCAATTTGACATATAAAATTAACCATCATAATTAGTTTGGGTTCTGTTTCTCTGATTTGGAAAGATTTTTAACAATTAAACACCCTTGTACATAAAACTTCTTCATTTAATATATGAGAACCTGGAGCTTTATATACAAAACAAAGCCCCTACTTTCATGAAGCTTAAATTCTATGAGGAAAACTAGATAAAAATGAGTAAGTTAATAAAAATATGCCAGGCATTTATAAATGCTGTGCAGTAAAATAAAGATAGGAAGAGAGTAATAGAAGATGGGGTGTAGGTGCTAATTTATGTAAGGTGGTCAGAGAAAGCCCCTTATGTTTCTATTTAAGTAGAGACTAAATCAAAGCAGAAAACCATTCAGCTATTGAGATAGAAGGAATTCTGGATAGAGGGAAGAACAAATACGCTTACCCTGAGGAGGAGACATGCCTGGCTGGTTTGAGAGCAGCAAAGTGGCCAGTCGGCCGGCCCATTGGTGTGGAAGGAGTGCTGGCATTGGAGTGTTCGAGGGAGTGAGCAGACCGGACAGGAGGCTGTGGTCAGAAAGTGGGATACTTGTGCAGTTACCAGTAACCACAGAGTCTGGGCGCGGTAGATGAAGTGGGGATAGAGGGAAAAATCTGCATCTCTAATCTCTGTCTTCTGATTATTTCTACCTTCCCACATCGTGACTATATGTTTTAGAACTACTTAGACTTGTATGCACATTCTGCAGCAGAGTTCAGTTTGGTCTTCAGTTCCCTAAGGTCTGTAACGAGATAGAAGAGCAATCTGAAGAGTAGTTAACTACTCGGTTTTTAGTGTTCCTGGGCTTCCTCATCCCGTGTAAGGTCCTGCTAGCTGTGGATAAAACAGTGTTTTGTAATCCTGTGCCTGGGATATTCTCCTCAAAAGAATGTGAAAGGAGCTTATTACTTTTCATGTTTAGGACCTTTACTTTTGACTTGCTGGGGATCTGTGGGTATTTAGTTCTTTTGACTCAGTTCCTCATTTATTTCAAAACACACACACACACACACACACACACACACGCCTTTTATAGGAGTGTTCTTTGAATATTTTGAATCCATCTGTGTTTTTTTTTTAGGTTTTGAGGACTCCATGGTTTTAAATTTACTCCTAGGAAAGTTGTGTTGATATATATGTAGGTCTTTTTCTTGTGCCTCGGAATAGTCTAGATTTCAGGATGCAGCTGAGGGTTGCAGGTTCTAACATCTGCTGTCATCAGAAGCTATTTCATGATCTCCCCCAGGGGTTGAGGCCAGATTTCTGAACACCCTACTTTTTCCAAATATATTTGCTGAATAATGGGTTTGGTTCTTCTTGGAACTTATAAAGTTACCTCATGGAATGGAAAAAGAAGTTTTTGCCAACAATTGGAACGTATACTTGCCTCTGTAACTATACTCAGCCAAACCATGTTCAGATGTTGTACATGATGTGCTCATCATGTGCCCATTCTGTTGTGGAGTGGTTCTGGTTAGTAAATCAGTATGCTCGGTGCCTGGGCAAGGAAGACGTTTCACTTTGCAGTAAAGCCCCAAATTATTGGGTTAAAAAAAAATCTTTATCTGGTATGTTTGGCAAATTGCTAGTTATTTCTTCTGGATGTCTAATCGCCTTATGTTTTACTGCTATTTTAGTTTTATTTTATTAGCATCTTATATTTTAGTATTTCAGTTTTTATTATGTAGACTATTTCATGGAAATTTTAGTTTATTAGAATTTTATTTGTATTTTAGTTTTCACTGAATATAAACTTTTATGAAATCTCTTAAAGAATTTTAAAGATTTGAATATGAATTTATGAACAATTATAAAAAGTCTATTAATGCCTTATAAAAATTTTAAAATTCCAATAAATACATAACTCTAGGATCTTTGTTAGGGATTTACTAAAATGTTTATATCTTCTCATTTGACTCAGTATACTACACTCAGTAATTACAGGAAAATTAATTGCCATTTTTATTTAAGAAATTTTGTACTGTTTCCTTACCTCACATTATCTTTCTTTATTTTATGGCTTTTAATGATCTATTGTTTTGTTTAGAAAACAGCAAGGCTCGAAGTAATGATTTTGCTGAAAAGAATGGACTTCAGAAATATGAATATGTCTTACATCCAAGAACTACAGGCTTTACTTTTATAGTAGACCGTCTAAGAGAAGGTAAGCACCCATCTCAAAGCATGCTTTTTCATATAAGTGGCAAAAATTGCTCAAATATATATATATATCCTTTTAGAATTTACAAAGCACTTTTTTATATTTTATCTCAAGAAATGAGATACTGTAGTTTTACACTAAGTTGACCCATGCACTACAATGTTTTATTATGTATTCTTAGAAATATAAAAGATATCTTTATAAAAACAAAAACACTTTTTCCCCCTTTTTGGAATAGACAGAAAATGATATATAAAATTAAACTATCACTCCATTTTTAAATGTTTCTCAGAGCAGCAAAACTGTCTTGAAAATGTCTTATTACTTATACTATAGCTCTTTATAGCTTAAAAATATATTTACATTCATTATTCCACTCCAACAACAAATGGTTCTGATTGGTAGGAAGGCAGTAATGCTACCTCCATTTTATAGTTAAATAGAATTGGCATCTAGGGTGGTTAGTAAATTTTTTTTTTGGGGGGGGCCAGCGAGAGGGGGAGGCAGTGGGGTCCAGGGAGAGGCGGGCAGGGAGATGGAGGAAACAGCAGGGGGCCAGGAGAAATGAAGGACACAGATGATAAAGCCAAGGAGGGGGCAGACACCCTCAAGAGAGAGGGAAGACACACACAGATGTCGGGGAGGGGAACAGAGAGGGGGAGGCAGGACACAGGAAGGGGGCAGACACCCACACAAAACCAACACAGAGCAAGGGACACAAGACACAGAAAGAGGGGTGCAGAAAAGGGGGCGACAAGGAGACCACAAGCATGAAAAGGAAGTGAAGAAGAAGGAGGAACCAGGCAGGAGGAAGGATGAGGAAGAAGGAGGAAGGAGGAAGCAGGAAGAAGGAAGCAGGAAGGAGCGGTTAGTAAATTTTTGTAGGTCAAGGATAGAACCTCATTCTTCTGCTTCCTTGTTTGTAGCCCATACTACTGCCTACCTCACACTTCTCCTAGAGCCTTGTCTATTCAAGGGCCGATGGGGACAAGGTGATTGTCCCAACATCCACTTAAATGTTTGTTTTGATAATTTTATGTAAAAAAAATTGTACATTTTATTATAGCTGCAGATTTATATATTTATGTATTCATACACATGTGTACACATAAATAAATAGCACACATACTAGTGTATTTGAAAAAGGAACTATCCAGAAACATGCTTAAGTGTTATTAATTTTACAAGAATAATTCAAAGCCCAGAATCACCTAGCAGAAGAAAAATCTTGTTTGCACATTTCTGCTTTCCACTCTGATTTCTAGCAAACCATATTGTATTATGGTGACATCTGTGACAAATTATCACCTTCATCTTGTAATTGTTTCCTTGTCACAAAACTGCTTGTTTCTAACATGAAAGGCCTTGAAACATTATGTAAGTATAAAGTTCTGTCTTCTGTCCCTAAGTGGCATTGCTGTTTCATTAGGGTTTAATGTGCTTTAAGATACTAAGTATAACCTCAGTTAATAAACCCTGCCAAGATGAAGCATCTTTACGACTAAGTACCCATGATTTTAAAGAAATATACAGTCAATCCAAAATTATGTTACAAACTGAAAATGTTGTCCCTATTAGTTTGGCTTGCTTTTGGAATTCTGTTTATAGCTAGTATACTTCATACTAGCTATAAAGTGGGCTTGACAGTTATATTGCGTATGAAGAGTGAGTGTCCATCTGCCCATAGAAGCCCATGGAGAATGCAGTTCTCTGTGCCCATGAAAGGCATGCAGAGGCCAGAGACATTAAAGCAGTGATGCCTTTTATTTTCTTTCTTCTTTTTTTAATGTGGTACCACTTATTGTGGCTTCAGAATCACTCTTCTCATTCGACAATATGTTTTTTATTTCTTCACATAATCTAATATTTTATAGTAGTTAATGATTTCATTAAAGGTATTTCTGACATCATGGAACACATTCATCTGCTGGATTTCTCTGTTAACACAAATATGCTGTTGGAAGACATCTTTTGCTAATAAAGATCTTTCTAAATGTAGGCAGGATAATTGAGAGATTATTTTATAGTGGATATATCTATAGTTCTGAAATCTGGAAACTATTTTAGTAGCAAACTGATTTATAACTTTGGGGGATGTGTATTACTTAGTCATTGCTTAGAGTACTAGTCAACAACCACAGTATGCAATTTTCCTGACAGAACTGGCAACTGTTTTGCCCCCTCTCTGTATCAGAAAAAAGACAAACAGATGATTCCATTTGCTTCAGTTAGAAAAGTAGAATGGAACCTATGTACTATAATAATAATAGGGAGGCAAGATGGCTGAAGCCTAAGAAAGTTCTGTCCACTTGCTCCAAGCACAGGACTGGACTTGAGGCTAAACTGCAGAACATTCAAATTGAAAAACCACCTGAAAATAGGTTTTTGGAAATACTGTGAGCAGGGAGCAGGGAAGATGCGAAGTGGGTGAGTGAACTCACAGCTGCGCGGCGTGGCTGGGAGGATGGCAGCGCAGCTCCTGCCCTCTGAGAGAGGAGGGACTCAGCCCCACACAGAAATCTTCAAATGAGAGCAACAGAGAAGGGAAGGGGAGCTCACGTGGCATCGCATCGGACTGTGGGAATCGGAGGTGATTCGGCCCACCGGGGAACTTAGCACTATCCCAAGCGAAAAGCCAGTGTGTGGTTACAACACCAGCTCCCCTGATTGCGGGAGCTAGAAAGCCCACAAAGCAGAACAGCACACCTGAGGAGGGGTCTGAGTGGATCACACAGCAGTGAATCTGAGGGGCCAGATATGCACTGAAAGAACTTTGATGAGGGCTAGTCAGAGGAAAGAGGTGTGTCACCCCACTTTGAGTGAGGAGGAGGCACCCCTTCCCCCACCCGTGGAACAGCACTGGACTGAAAATCAGCATTCCAGTGGCAGGGCCTGGTGGTGTTGGGGATTCAGATGTCTGACTTGGGGGGGGGGGGCAGGGGGAGCAGAAGCCCTGCACAGCAAGAGCTGACTATGCTGAGAGATTACAGAGCCAAGCAGGGCACTGTTCTGTTTTTTTCTTTTTTTTCTTTTATTTTTCTACTCTCCCCTGCTTGGGGTGGCAACCAGGGGGTGCCAGCAACCCAGGCAGAGCTGAGGCATTGGAAGGAGAGAAAGAAACTGCCTGCCCCTTCTATAAGCTACAGGCACCACCCCCAACACAAATCTGGTTAAACCACCCTGACTGGTCCTGATAACCCTTAGAGCCCAGTGCCTTGGAGGAAGGGAAAGCAGCACAGAACAAATACATACAAGTGGCTAGCCCTGAAGATGACCCAGCATCTGGGCTAGGGAAGCCCCGCCCACCGGACTACCTGGGATCCCAGTCTCAGGTAGTGGCTCCCCAGCCAGGGCTCCAGCCAGGAGGCCCAGGGCCAGGCCAGAACAGCGATTCACATTGGCCTGCACCAGAGAACTGCCCAGGAGGACAGGGACCCACACTCAAGGGACCAGATCCAACATCAGAGCAAAATTCAGTGAGCTCCATAAATAGCTGATCCAAGGTGTTTTGTTGTGGTGGTGGTTTTGGTGTGTATTTTTTTTAATTTTTATTTTTAACTCAATTTTTTCTTCTTTTCTTTCCCCATTTTTTACTTTTCTGTTCTATATTTTATTCAATTTACCATTATTACTTTCTAAAATTACTATTATTATTTCCATCATCATTTTGTACCTTTTATTTTTTATACTTACCCTATTTCTGGTCTCTGCCTTCCTTGCTTTCATATTATTATTTTTTTCTCCAACTCCTAACTCTTTTGGTCTCATGCCTTCTATATTTTGTGTGTGTGTGTGTGTGTGTTTTCTGTTTGTTAGTTTGTCTTTTAATCTTTTTGTTGAGACTGGTGCTTTTATCACTGTTGATGCTGATATTTTTTTTCAGGTGCATTTTAGTTTGGTCTGCTTCTGCCTTGACTTCTTTACTTTCATATATATATATATATATATATATATATATATATATATATATATATATTTATTTATTTATTTTTTTTTTTTTCCTCCCTCTTCCAATTCTTTTGGTCTCACGCTTTCTAGTATTCTTCTTTGTGAATGTGTGTTTTCAGTTTGTTTGTTTGTCATTTAATCTTTTTGTTTAGGATAGTGCTTTTATCACTGTTGATGCTGGTATTTTTTTCAGGTTCTTTTTGGTTTGGTCTGATTTTGCCTTGATTTCCTTACTTTCTTTTTTTTTTTTCTCCCACTTCTACTTAATTTGGTCTCACATCTCCTAGTATTCTTTGTGTGTGTGAGTGTGCTTTTTGTTTGGTTTTGTGTATTTTAATATTTTTGTTGAGGCGGTTGCTTTTATTATTGATACTGATTTTTTTGAGGGGGAACTTTTTAGTTTGGTCTGGTTTTGCTTTGTTTTATTCTGTTAACACCTGTATAACAGTTGGCATGACAGGGTCGACAGGGTAGGAGTTAAGACTTACAATGAACAACCCTGAGGACTGAGCCCACCCACAAACAGACAATAGCAATCAAGACCCAAATCCAAATTCAACAGAAGAGCCCACATAACCCACACAAGGGACATTTCTAGAGCACCCAGCTCAGAAGATCAAGGAGACTACTCCACTGGGTCCCACAAGAAAGCCACCATACCAAGACTGGGAGGCATAGCAATCTTATCCGATATCAAGCATCTTCTCAGATCACAGTGGCATGAAACTAGAAATCAATTATAATAAAAACACTCAAAAATATTCAAACGCATGGAGGCTAAATAACATGTTATTAAACAATGAATGAGTTACCAATGAGATCAAGAAAGAAATAAAAAACTTCCTGGAAACTAATGAAAATGAACACACAACAACACAAAATCTGTGAGATACAGAGAAAGCAGTCCTGAGAGGGAAGTTCATAGCAATACAGGCCTACCTCAAGAAACAAGAAACATTTCTAATAGATTGTCTAAACCTACAACTTAAGGAACTAGAAAGAGAGCAAGAAGAAAATCCCAGAGCTAGTAGAAGAAAGGAAATAATAAAGATCAGAGCAGAAATAAATGACATAGAGACTAAAAAAACAATACAAAAGATCAATGAAACCAAGAGCTGGTTCTTTGAAAAGATAAACAAGATTGATCAACTTTTAGCCAGACTCCAAGAACAAAGAGAAAGAACCCAAGTTAATGAAATCAGAAATGAAAGAGGTGAAGTAACAGCTAATACCACAGAAATACAAAAGATTGTTAAAAAAAATACTGTGAACAATTATATAACAACAAATTGGACAACCTAGGCAAAATGAACAAATTCCTAGAATCATACAGTCTTCTAAAACTCAACAGGGAAGAGTCAGAAAACCTGAACAGACCAATAACAACTAAGGGTATAGAAGCAGTAATCAATAAACTCCTAGCAAACAAGCGCCCTGGGCTGGACGGCTTTACAGGGGAGTTTTATCAAACAGTTAAAGAATAACACCTAGTCTCCTCAAACTATTCCAAAAAATTCAAGAGGAAGGAAGACTTCCGAGCTCTCTTTGTGAGGCCAGCATAATCCTAATCCCCAAACCAGATAAAGATACTACAAAGAAAGAAAATTACAGGCCAATATCCCTGATGAACATAGATGCCAAAATCCTCAACAAAATATTAGCAAATTGGATCCAGCAATATATTAAAAAAAATTATACACCACGACGAGGAGGGATTTATCCCAGGGATGCAAGTCTAGTACAATAATCACAAATCAATCAATGTGATAAACCACATAAACAAAGATAAAAACCATATGATCATATCAATAGATGCTGAAAAAGCATTTGACAAAATCTAGCACCCATTTTTGATAAAAACTCTCAGCAAAGTAGAAATAGAGGGATCATACCTCAACATAATAAAGGCCATATATGACAAACTTACAGCCAACATCATAGTCAATAGGAAAAAACTAAAAGTATTTCCCTTAAGAACAAGAACAAGACAGGGATGTCCACTTTTGCCACTCTTATTCAACATAATACTGGAAGTCTTAGCCACAGCAATCAGACAAGAAGGAAAATAAAAGACATCCAAATTGGAAAGGAGGAAGTGAAACTGTTATTATTTGCAGTTGACATGATATTGTACATAGAAAACCCTAAAGACTCCACCAAAAAACTATTGGAATTAACAAACGAATTTGGCAAAGCTAGCAGGATACAAAATCAATATCCAGAAATTGCTGGCATTTTTATACACCAATAATTAACATACAGAAAGAGAAACTAAAAAAAATCCCATTTACCATTGCAACAAAAAAATTAAGATACCTAGGAATAAACTTTATCAAGAAGGTGAAAGACCTGTCTTCAGAAAACTACAGGACATTGAAAAAAAGAAACAGAGGAAGAGATAAAAAAGAAGTAGTATATACCATGTCCATGGATTGGCAGAATCAACATCATTAAAATGTCCACACTACCCAAAGCAATTGATAGATTCAATGCAATCCCTATTAAAATACCAATGGCATATTTCACAGATCTGGAACAAATACTCCAAAAGTTTATATGGAACAAAAAAAGACCCTGAATAGCCACAGCAATCTTGAAAAAGAAGAACAAAATTGGAGGGATCACAATTCTGGATATCAGGTTATACTACAAAGCCATTGTAATCAAAACAGCCTGGTACTGGCACAAGAACAGGCATATAGATCAGTGGAACAGAACAGAGAATCCAGAACTTGACCCAAGACATTATGCTCAATTAATATTTGACAAAGGAGGCAAGAGCATACAATGGAATAAAGACAGTCTCTTCAATAAATGGTGTTGGGGAAATTGGACAGGTACATGCAAAAAAAAAAAAAAGAAGAAAAAGAAAAGAAACTAGACCACCTACTTATACCATACACATGAATAAACTCAAAATGGATAAAATACTTAAATGTAACTTGTGAAATCATAAAAATCCTAGAAGAAAAAGTAGGCAAAAAAACCTCAGATATCACACGCAGCAGAATTTTCACTGGTACAACACCTAAGGCAAGAGAAACAAAGGAAAAAATACATGGGACTACATCAAATTAAAACGCTTCTGCACAGCAAAAGAAACAAGCATCAAAATGGAAAGGGAACCCACTATATGGGAGAGCATAATTGCCAATGATACATCAGATAAGGGGTTAATTTCCAATATATATAGAGTACTCATATAATTCAACAAAAGGAAGACAAACCAATTTAAAAATGGTCAGAGGACCTAAATAGACACCTCTCCAAAAAGGACATACAAATGGCCAAGAGACATGTGAAAAAATGCTCAATGTCACTAATCATCAAATTAAAACAACTATGAGGTATCACCTCACACCTGCCAGAATGACTGCCATCAACAAATCATCAAACAACAAGTGCTGGCGAGGGTGTGGAGAAAAGGGGGCTCTAGTACACTGCTGGTGCGAATGCAGACTGGTGCAGCCACTATGGAAAACACTATGGTGTTTCTTCAAAAAATTAAAAATGAAATTGCCATTTGACCCAGTGATTCCACTTCTAGGACTATATCCTAAGAAGTCTGAAACACCAATCAGAAAGAATATATGTACCCCTATGTTCATAGCAGCACTGTTTACAATTGCTAAGATTTGGAAACAGCCCAAGTGTCCATCAATAGATGAGTGGATAAAAAAGCTGTGGTACATATACACAATGGAACACTATGCTGCTGTAAGAAAGAGAGATCTCTTATCCTTTGAGATGACATGGAGAGACCTGGAGAGCATTATGCTAAGTTAAATAAGCCAATTAAAGAAAGAGAAATACCACATGATCTCACTTATTTGTGGAATATAATGAATAAAATAAGCTGATGAACAAAATAGACCCAGAGACATAGAAAGGAGTATGGTTCAGACTGACAAACCTCAGAGGAGGGGGGCGGGGGGGATGGATGAGATAAACCAAAGAACTTATATGCATGTATGCGTAACCAATGGACATAGACAACAACACTGGGGGCGGGGGGCAGAATAGGGAGGAGGGTGTCTGGGGGGAAAAAGGAGAAATATCTGTAACAAAAATTGCAAATAAAAGCTTCTGCACAGCAGAAGAAACAAGCATCAAAATGAAAAGGGAACGCACTGTATGGGAGAACATATTTGCCAATGATACATGAGATAAGGGGTTAATTTCCAAAATATATAGAGTACTCATATAGCTCAACAAAAGGAAGACAAACAATCCAATTGAAAAATGGGCAGAGAGCCCTGGCCGGTTTGGCTAAGCGGTTAGAGCATCAGCCTGTGAATCAGAGAGTCCCAGGTTCGGTTCCTCTAAGGGCATGTACCTCTGTTGCAGTTTGTCCCCGCCCCGGTTGGGGTCGTGTGGGTGGCAACCACTTGATGTGTCTCTCTCATGTCAGTGTTTCTCTCTCTCTCTTCCCCCCTCTCTCCCGCTCTATCTGAAGATAAGTGCAAAAAAAAAAAAAAAAAAAAAAAAATGTCCTCAGTTGAGGATAAAAAAAAATAAATGATCAGAGGACCTAAATAGACACTTCTCCAAACAGGACATACAAATGGCCAGGAGACATATGAAAAAATGCTCAACATCTCTAATCATCAGAGAGATGCAAATTAAAATGACTAGGAAGTATCGCCTCACACCTGCCAGAATGGCGGCCACCAATAAATCCTCAAACAACAAGTGAGGGTGTGGAGAAAAGGGGACTCTAGCACACTGCTGTGGGAATGCAGACTGGTGCAGCCACTATGGAAAGCAATATGGTGTTTCCTCAAAAAATTAAAAATGGAACTGCCATTTGACCCAGTGATTCCACTTCTAGGAATATATCCTAAGAAGCCTGAAACACCGGTCAGAAAGAATATATGCCCATATGTTCATAGCAGCGCTATTTACAGTAGCTAAGATCTGGAAACAGCCCAAGTGTCTGTCAGTAGATGAGTGGATAAAAAAGCTGTGGTACATTTATACAATGAAATACTATGCAGCTGTTAGAAAGAAAGATCTCTTAACATTTGAGATGACATGGAGGGACCTGGAGAGCATTATGCTAAGTGAAATAAGCCAATCAGAGAAAGACAAGTATCACATAATCTCACTTATTTGTGGAATATAATGAACAAAATAAGCTGATGATGAACAAAATTGATCCAGAGATATGGCAGTAGGGAACAGACTGACAAACCTCAAAGGGAAAGGGGGTGGCCGGGGGTTGGGAAGAGATAAACCAAAGAACTTATATGCATAACCAATGGACACAGACAACAGTGGAGCAAAGGTAGGGGGTGAGGGGAACAGGAGTGGGGAGGAGGGTATCAGTGGGGAATAAAGGAAGTACATCTGCAATAAAAAAAAGAAATTAGGTTCACGTTGTTGGGGATAAGGATGAAACGTCATATTTGGTTAAAGGTATGTCTTATTTACGAATGACCTTGCCTTCAAGAAGTTTAACATCTTCATGGATTGATAATGATACACATGGAAAAATCTAAAAATTAATATAAGACAATATAATTACATGCTAAGTTTCATGGTATATAATATATAAATATTATGCTGAGTAATTACAGGAGTGTTCAGTAAAGAGAGGTCATGTAGTGTTGAACTACTCAGGTAAGGCTTTTTCACGAGGTTGAATTTTCCTTAAACCTTAGAGACTTTATGTAACTGGATAGGCAGAAAAAACGAGCATGGCTGAGGGCAGAAAAGGAAGAGTATAAGAAAGGGCACATAATTTGGGCCAGTGGATCTGAGCAGTCAGCTAAGCAAAACCAGTCTCATTGAGCTGAAGATTTGTGTTGTAGAGTAACAGACAATATTGCAGAAGGTTGTGTGGAGCCATATTGTTGAAGAACTTAATTCCTGCCCCCAAATAATCCTGTTTTTAGTTTATCCATTTCTGGATCGAGTCATTCAAGCAAATCAGCTCATGTGTTAAGACTAAAACATCATATGGATCTATTTAAGTTTTGGATTTGAAAGAAAT
Organism: Tadarida brasiliensis; assembly: GCA_030848825.1. Lineage (NCBI taxonomy): Eukaryota > Metazoa > Chordata > Mammalia > Chiroptera > Molossidae > Tadarida > Tadarida brasiliensis. The sequence goes on along the minus strand of CM061270.1, from coordinate 59,782,233 downwards.
AAAATACTTTTTAATTCAAAGTAGAATAGTCCATATTTCTATCCATATTTAGTTCATATGCCTAAATTCTAAATATGAAGGAATGAAGATTCTGTCTTTCCACTAATCTAGGGAATATAGGGTTAACAACTAATGAAAAAATAAATTCCCACTAGGTAATATGGATCAGCACACCTGATCAGAACTCCAGTCTATATCCAGGGAGAGAGAATTGCTGACTTAACACCCAGATTCCAGATGCAGTTTCTGGTCGTTCTGTCTTCGGCTCCCTCATTTTGATCCACAGTAGTTCTCATCTGCTCTGAGAAAGTTGGCGATTAAGTAAAAAGGAAACGCAGTATGCTGATCCCAGACAGCCCAGTCTTCAGCAGCATGGTTAGACCATTTAATTTCTTGAACTTTTTGCTTTGTACACAACTACCTACCTATAACCCAGTCTTTCTCTTGCCTGTAGTGGCTATGTATAGTGGGGAATAAAGATGGCCAGCAGCCTCCACTCTCTGTGGCTCACCCTACAGTTATCTTAGTTGGTGAGCCTCCTCTAGGATTGCATTTCGAAGATCCTCTCTAACAGCCAGAATGTTCTAGGAGGCCAGGAAGAGAGGTAGACAAACTAGTGAAATATTGGGTACACTCAATGCCATGTACCTTGACCTTTTCATGGGACTTTTTATTGCTGGAGACTATTTATAAAATAGGATAAGACCTTTCCCTTATGTTAAAAAGTGTAATTGTACAGTAGATCTTTGACATTTGCTAGAATATTTTCTGAGACCTTTTATATTTCCCCAAATTTGCAGATATCTTTGTAATGTAGAAATTGACTCTCCTTTGAGGCCATTTTACAAAAAATGAAACTTTTCTTTGTTTATGGTGATGAATAGAATACAACAAAACCTAAATGAAATTTGGATATTGATCAGTGGGAAAGCATACCGATCAACTAAGTGACTTGGTTCTACACATCATGAAACAGAAATGATTCAAATTTGCTTCTGTAAAATTATGCAGAACCATGTCAGAAACCTTTGGAGTCACTCATGTTGAATTTTTGAATGCCATGGTACTGCATTAGATCATAAATGGCATTTATATTGATTTTTCTTTGTGTTCATTTTAGTCCATTCTTTGCCTCCCCTCTCTCATATAAAAAATGTCTAAGATACTCACTTAAGACATATCTTGTCATTGTGTTTAATAAAAAATGTCACGACAGCCTTAATGAAAAATGATAGAAGCCCTATATTCTGTACATAACAACATCTAACATTTACCAAGTACCTACCATGTGCCAGGTACTGACTTGTTCAGATGTTTCTTTCTCCTGCCCATACTGTAGACTCACCCAGGAAGCTTTTGAAAACACTGATACTCAGGACTGGTCTCAGACCTGCTGAGTCGCAGTCTGCTGGTGGGGTCCTGAGCTCACAGCTACCCCAGTAGCCGCTTTCATACAGACTGCTTAGTTCTCGTAACTGCGCTAGGTGGTGGCTTGCACCGTGCTCCACTTGAGCTGACTCATTTCAGCAACTTGCCCAGGGTCACATGGCTGCTAAGTGCAGGCACCATGACTTAAACCCAGGTCTTTTTGATGCCAAAGCTCATGTTTTTCACACTCTGTAATAAGCTAACAGTTTTTCTATTCCAAATGCTACAAAAATGTCATCATTGTAGGGTTTTATTTTCCCTCTGTTTCCAAGATTTCTCCCTGGTATCCTTGACTGTACTGTGCATTTTGTTTAAATGGAAAAATACATCAAGGATATCCTTTTGGTAACTTTCTCTTTTATTTTTCCAGATCCTATATCTACCAGCTTCTCCTCCATTTCTCTAATCCTTAAAGTGAAACAAAACAAAAAAACATGATGCCCAAATTATCTGTCCTTTCAAATTTTGGTTCTATTTTTTTCCCACCAACTCTTAGAAAAAAATAGCCTGACAATTTGATTTTCTCACACTAGCTCACTTCCTACAAAAAAGGGATATTTAATTTTTGTTATTAAAAACAACATTTTTATTGTTTAAAAAATTGGAGAATTAATTACAAAGAAGAATAAGGCATTCATAGTTTTATCAATCACTTCTCAGAAATATCCAATACCTGCCTTGTGACATATGGTTTTCCAGTGTTTTTCCACGTTTTTATATAAATCAAACAAAACTGGGGTCAAATCACATATTTTGTTTTATAAAATTTTCTTTATAACTTACTATAATATACACATTTTCTTGCTATCCTTACATAATTTTTATAAGTGTGATATCTTAATGTATGCATGGTGGTCTGTCAGATAGAGGGACCACTGTTTATTTAACTACTTCTCTATTCAAAATTAAAATTGTTTCCAGTTTTCCACACATATAAATAATACCGAAGTATCCATGAATCTTTATAATTATTTCCTTAGGACATATTTCTAAGTCTAATTACTGAGTCAAAGGGTACACATTTTTGTTGTTGTTGTTAATCCTCTCCCAAGGATATTTTTCCATTGATTTTTAGATAAAATGGAAGGGATGGAGGGAGAGAGAGAGAGACAGAAACAGAGAGAGAGAGAGAGAGAGAGAGAGAGAGAGAGAGAGAGAGAGAGGGAATATGTGAGAGCCACATCGATTGGTTGCCTCCCAAACGACTGGAACCTACAACCCAGGCGTGTGCCCTTGACCAGGAATCAAACCAGAGACCCTTCGGTCCCCGAGCTGACACTCTAATCTCTGAGCCAAACTGGCCAGGGCTGAAGTTTTTTTTTTTAAAAGTCAGTCTTATGCTCTGCTCCGTTCATTCAGTCATCAAATTCTATCGATATTCCCTTGGAAGCATCTCTCAGAGACATCCCACCTTCCTGTATTTCCACAGTGGCCCCATAGATGGATCTCATTACTTCTTTTTGTTCTTCCTGGCTTTTTGACTGGTCTGTCTCTGCTTTCTCCTTTGCTAATTCATATTACACACAGTTAATAGTCAGTCTTCATAAAGTACCACTCTAATGTAATCATATGTATGTTTATTTGTTTAGAAAATGTTTCTTGGGCACATATGTTGTTTGGCTTGCTGAAATACCAAAACACAGCCCATTCCCTTGAGTAGCATAAGATTTAGGAAACATAATTATAATACAGTGTCTGTCATAAGAGATCGAAATAGAAAGTAACTTGAGGACATAAAGGTTATTTCATCTTTACCTAAATTGACACTGAAGAGGTAGCATATAAGCAAAAAAATTAAAGAATAATTAGGTATTTTCTGGGAAGGAAAGGCATTTAAATATTTGCGTTACTTCCATATTCCTTGGTCAAGACTTTCTATAATATGGCTCCAACTTTTCTACTTTTTGAATTTTACACTCAGAACCCCCTTTCATACAATGGGAGCCAACCCGTTTGAAGTAATGGACTGTTCCTGACTGTGCCTTATGCTGTCTGAATTCTGCTTCTGGTTATGTCTGTGAAGTCTAAAACCTGCAGTGCTTTGCTGTTTTCTCTGAACTCCAAATACTGTTCTTTTCATGATTTTCTTCTAAGAGTTCACTCCTGTTTCCCCCAGCTGGCAGTCATCTGGATTGAGTATCTTTTTCCTCTCTAATAGGAGTCAGCACAGTAGACCTAATAGTAATAGTTGTTTTAATACATGTTACATTTACCTTCTTAATAAAACAGCAAGGCAAAGATTTTATTTCTAAATCCAATTAATACTTTCTATCCTTATCTTATTTCCCTCTTAGCAGCATTGGCACTGTTGGTTCTTCCAAAATACACTCTCCCCTTAGCTTCTCATTTTTTCTCCTACTAATCTGGTCACTTCTCGAGACTCTTTTGCTAGTTCTTTATATCTCTCTTTCTCTTCAATGCCTGTGTTCCTCAAAAGGCTCTCCTAGATTCCTTTGTCCTCTCACTCCACACCTTCTCTCCAGGCCATACCTTTCAGGCTCATAGCTTAAATGATCATCTATATACAAAGTTTAAGTCATTAGCCCAAAGCCCTTTCTTAGTTCAGAGCCATAAATGTGACCCTTGCCAGTCAGGTTCTGCAGGTACTTCAGTATGTTCAAAACTGAATTTGTCATTCTGCCTTTTCCTCCTGTAATCCCCACACCACAGAATGGTGGTGGTGGTAATGATGATATTAATTGTGTGTTTAAATGCTAGTATTATCCTAAGAGCTTCACATTAGTTTATTTAATGCTTGGAGGAGGTATTATTATCATCTCCATTATATGCATGAGGGTACTGAGGATCAGAGAAGTTAACTAACAGTCCAAGAGTCCCACCTTTTTTTTTTTTTTTTTTTAAATCCTCACCTGAGGACATTTTTCTTGCATTTATCTTCAGATAGAGCAGGAGTGAGAGAGGGAGGAAGAGAGAGAGAGAAACATCCATGTAAGAGAGTCACATTGAGTGGCTTCTACCCACATGACCCCAAGCGGGGCTAGGGACAAACTGAAACCAAGGTACGTGCCCTTAGCGGGAACCAAACCCAGGAATCTCTGGTCCTCGGGCCGACGCTCTAACCACTGAGCCAAACCAGCCAGGGCAAGAGTCCCACCTTTTAAATGGCAGAGCTAGGAGTCTCGTTGTAGAGCCTTTGTCTTAACCACTGTGTATCAATAACTCAGTTGCTCAAGTAATAAACTTGGGAGTCATTCTTGCCTCACCCCTCTCTGCCTTTCTCACGTACACTGAAATCCTAACCTAGGTCTTTTGATTCTATCTCTTCGAATTAATCTTTTTCTTAATAGTCTCACTGTCATCAAATATTCCTTGAATTATCAAACAGCTGCTCAGCTGATCTTCCTAGTTCTGGTCTCTCCTTAACTAATACTTTCTGTACATTGTAGCTGGAACATCGAGCCTTTTTCTAAACGAGGTTGGCAGGCCACTAAGGTAGACACTTTGGCTCTGGAGTCTAAGACCTGAGTTAGAAGTCTGGCTTCACCAGGATTAGCAGTGTAACTGGTCAGATTACTTCCCATCAGTAAACCTCAGTTTCGTCATCTATAAAATAGGAATAACAATAGTGCTTCCTTTATATGATTTTGTAGGACCCTTGTGAGGATTTATTGCAGTCATGAACTAAAGCATTTAGCACAGTGCCTGGAAAATAGCAAGTACTTAATTAGTGTTACAGTGCAGATCTGATTGTGTCAGCTCCCAGCCAGACTCCTCTGGGTTTCAGAGTGCTCCAAGGTTAAATCTACTTTCTGTAACATGATTTGCCTGGTCCTTGCTTACCTCCCTGGCCTTATCTCCCACCTCCTCAGTTGTCCTAGCCTGACTGACTGCTGTCCTTCCCCGGAGTGCACAGTACTCTGAGCCTTCTCCACTGTAGCACAGCTCCTCGTACTCAGACTCCTGGTTGCAGCTTAATAACACTTCATTCGGGAAGCCTTTCCAACGGTCTTAGACTTCCATGTTCCCCGTGTGAATGCTTTTCCTACTACTTGCCCTATGTAAATTATTTTCCTAAGGTATTATCACTTGTTTAATTGTCTATTTCATCCTTTCTCAGTTCCCAGAGCATCAAGTCTGTCCCATTAACAGTTTTTATCCCCAGCTTTCAACAGAAGCCACGCATATAATAAATATCCTTTAAGTTCTTTGAACCAGTCAGCCACTTGGTTAATGTAATTTTATACCCTGCTGTGTCCCAATAAAGATTTAAAGTTCGAATAAAGATTTAAACATAAATATGTATGCTACAATAATAGCAGCACCACAACATAGCAGAAGAAAGGTAAAATTAAGGTTAGTGTATATGTTATAAGGTTAATATGTAAAATTTATGTTACAAGGTTCTATATTTCTATAAAATATGGGTCCAAAAATTGCCCCTGACCTTTTTGTCTCCCTCCATTGAGGGAAACTGAATGGCATCATTGACAAGGTCCGTAAGATAAAGCGAACCACATGCTCAGAAAAAGCATGATCATTTCTGAAGGACTTAAGAGAGAGAGATCTCCCACAGTTCCTCACATTGTGCACTGTCATGATCAGCATCCTTACAGCATCTTTATGTTAAACATTCCACGTAGCCGCAGAGTTCTCATCCATGTTGGCTAATGGCAGAATGAGAAAGAGCAGTTCAGTAAAAGTAGCCTCATAAGAGGTTGAAACATTGGGCTGTGTGTGGATCTAGAGTATCTCAGTTCTAAAGTAATGGAGAGACTGCGTGGCCTTCAAGCCATTCTCCACAAATGGTTTTTTCACTCACTGAGATTTGGGTGAGAGTTGAGTAGTCTTCCTAAAGTGTCTGCTGTGCAGATATTTTGTATCATGATTAAGTCAGGGCCAGAGGCTTTACTAGTAAGTGGAGGGGGAGTAGGATTCTCTTGGGGAAGTTGAAGAGCCCACTGAGATTTCCCACATGAATTGAAGGCTGCCTTACCTCTGACTAAGGTTGGCTAGTGTGTTTCTCAGAAGACAGTTGGGATTGACACGCTTTTGTGTCCTTTGCAATGCTTAACACGCCGCCGACCATGGCCCAAAGCTCAGTGCCTATCTGTGTGGCCTTTCTGGTCTTGTTTCTTGTTGTGACTCCCCATCCTCTCTTCATTCCAGCTATGTGGAATATAGCTCCTATTGGTCCTTCAAGACAGTTCACTGCCTTTTCCACTTAAAACAACCTCCTGGCCTCTCCAGGTGCTGGGGTTCCCTCTTCTCACTCACCATACTCTCTGTATTTGTCTTAGTCACTTCTTTCATACTCTTTTATAATCAGGGATTTTTTTCTGTCTCTCCCTTGGACTCAGCTCCTTTAGGGTAGATACTGTGTCTTGTTTGTTTTTATATCTGAGGCCCTAATAACAGTTATCATGAATATTACACTACTCAGTACTCTGTATGCATTTGTACAAATGTTTGTAAATGATCTACTTTCAGCATCTCACACATATATGCACATTGATTAGTGTGATAAGTAATGCCTCCTGTCACCTTCAGTGTAGACATCAGACTTGGCAGAAATTAACTCACTTGGACATCTTTATCGCAACTGAGGTTAGATGTATGGCAGTGCTAGAGGGCCACATGAGACAGGTGCTCACTTGATAAAACATGCTATCTTAAGACAGTCTCCTCTTTTTTTAACTACTGAAAGATAAAAGGCTGATTTGTTTTGTTGTTTTAGATTATACTGTTAGAAGTGACATACAGAAGCATGGTATTTGTAACTTAAATGAACAGGGTCTTGTCATTTGACCATGTAAAAATCAGTATGAAATTGTGGTTCTTAAACGTTTCCCTGGTTTATTAGTATTTGTACTCAGTGATTTTCAGATTCTGAGGTAGTGCTAATGAGCCAGGCGTTGCGGCCTGTGTCGCTCTGTACCACTGGGCTTCAGTGTGGAGAAGTCTGTCCTGGGCTCTCTACTACTCTCTGACATCAGGCTCTGTAATAAATGCGTGTGCGTGTGGAAGGGAGGCCTGCGTGATGATGAGTGCGTGTCCTATGGCAGCATTAATAAAGAATTCTCAAAATATACATTCTTCTATTGGTTATAAGATAATCATTTTCATAGATGAGTGAAAATTATATACATGTATTTTACTCATTCGAAAAGCTTGTCTGCGTAAATACCGATGTTCTGTTATAATGTTGATATTATTTTCTTGAGTAACATGCTGAAAAATGTTGATAACTGATACAAAATATGTTTGTTTTAAAATCTCAGAATTATGGAAGAAGCTTTGTAAGTAAAATGTGTGGGCTTGCCTTGAGTGATAACTTTCTGTAGACTGTAAAGCATATTGTTACGTACACTAAAACGTTCTGTCAGTTGACCCTCTGAGGACAAAAGTGAGAGAGACGACAGCAGAGGGTGCCAGTAGCTCTGCCGTCAGGATAACTCGCTGCACGGCAGCTGCGCACCAAATCTTTATGTTCTTGTCATGTTGTTTTGAAGCAAAATATGAGTTTCAGTGTGTATGCAAAATGTATGTAACAATATACTTTCGCTTTCTGTTCACACGAAAATCAAAATTTAATCTCACTGAAGTTGAGGTGTTGGCCTGAATCCAAACCCTGCGGATCCTTGAATCCAGAAATACATCTCCACAGAAACTTATGCTTGCCTTTTGGTTTTCTCTAGTACACAATTTCATTGTGCATAGGTTATATTTCTTTTTTGGGTTTGTCCAAAAAAGCTTTACCTTGTTTCTCCTTTATTCTGGGCATGTGTCCATTTCATTATTTATAAAGGTTGTACCTTCTCTCCTTTGGCTTTATAGATTTTTTTTTCTTCCTTATTCAAAATACCTTTTCTGTATTTTTTTTCCATTTGCTAGGACCTTTTCTCATTATCTTTTTTCTTTCTTTTTTTTTAATAAATTGACATTTGTTTTGTGTATTGCAAGGGTACAGTTAAAACAATACTGATCTTGCTGGTGTGTGTGTGTGTGTGTGTGTGTGTGTGTGTGTGTGATCCTGTAAACCAAGTTCATGTGTCTTTACTTTTTTTTTTAATCCTCACCCAATGATATTTTCCCATTGATTTTCCAGATAGAATGGGAAGGAAGGAAGGAGAGAGAGATGGAGAGAAACATCGTTAGAGAGACACATTGATTGGTTGCCTCCTGCATGACCTGACTAGGGCCAGGAGTTGAACCTGCAACTGAGGTATGTCCCCTTGACCAGTAATCGAACCCAAGATTCTTCGGTCCATGGGCTAATGCTCTAACCACTGAGCAACCACCTAGAGCTGTCTTTACTTTTTAACATATATTCTGATTTAAAAAAAAAAGTCAGGCCCTGGCTGGTTTGACTCAGCAGTTAGAGCATTGGCCTGTGGACCAAACAGTCGTGGGTTTGATTCCGGTCAAGGGCACGTATCTCTGTTGCGGTTTGTCCCCGGCCCTGGTCGGGGTCGTGTGGGAAGCAGCCAGTTGATGTGTCTCTCTCACGTCAATGTGTGTGTCTCTCTCTCTCTCTCTCTCTCTCTCTCTCTCTCTCTCTCCCCCTCCCCCCTACTCTATCTGAAGATATTTGAAAAAGTATCCTTGGGTGAGGATTTAAAAAAAGAAAGTCAGTTCCACAAGAATATGAAACTAAATATAGAAATTATTTACTTATTATTGAAAATTGTCCGAACAGCTTTCTAAAATGAATCGTTTTCTCCATTTTATTTTAATGAAATAATAAAATTACAATAATATAAAATTACTATATGTATATGTTATATAATATGTTATTCTATGTTTTTTATAACATAGGCACCCTACACTTATCATCTGATTGCTGAAAGCACCCAAACTCACTTTGTCATAGAGTCTGGGCTGAGCAAAACAAGCCGAGGTCCAGTTATTGTGAGCCGGCTGCTCTGTGCTGCACGAAGCACAGGCTGTCGAAGGTGTGTTAGTGACTTTCCAGGTCACCTGCTTTCTCCTAACAAAGGTGTGTAGGAGAGGAAAGCATACGTGTCCTCAGTGTCTTTCATTTCCTGCACAGAAAGTATTACATTTGACCACGCGGAGCAAATTCCACTTTTTCTTCCCCTCGGTAAGATGACTGACTCGGAGAAGCTGTCAGAGCACGTGTAAAGCATGCATAAACACACAACGTGCCGATTGGAGTGTTTATTTTGTGACAATTATAACAATGCAAATACTTTTCATTGTGGCTTAGTTATCTTTTTCATAAGGAACAATAATTGAAAGAGAAATTAAAGTAATATAACCACTAGCTTACATTTATTTTCCAGTCTTTGTTTTGTAAAGTACCTTTTCCAGTTAGAGCCTCTTTTGAATGTAATAAACTAACAGTAATCTACAATGTGTTGGATTCTTTTAATCTTAATATTTTACATGAAAGTAATTGCTGTCTTCAATCTGACAACAAGCATCATGTTTGTGCTCTTCTCTTTTTTATTTTCTGTTCATGTTATATGTCTGTTTGTGGTGACTAAAATGCTTTTCTAACAAATACTTGGGTGATGTGAAGTAAACATCTGTCTATAATTCCTTTTTATTATATATAACACATTTTAAAAGACTAAAAAACATGGGAATTTTTAGACTTTTAAACAACCAGCCTTTGATACTGTGTGGGTGCTACACAATTAGTTAGAGGCTAAATGTGAGAAATTTGTCTTGTGCATTGTTTGCTGTATCTGCAAGTTAATAGCTGTTTTCTTTGAAGTGATAGATTTTATCTGCCAAAACTCTCCAGTCTTTGGATTAATTTTGTGTTGCTTAAATGTAGTCTGAAAGTAGTTTGGGGTTCCATGCAGAAACTTTGACAGAACTTCTGAGAATACTTTATAAAAGTTTAAAAATCCCACATTCATAGTTTATTTATGATTTACATCTTTCCTGTTTCCTCATAGATTTGAAATGGTCTTTAGCAGAAGATAAAATAAGGAAAACGGCTCAGAGTACCAAAGTCGGTACTAAAGCATGTGTGCATAGGGCTTTAGCATCCAAGCTAAGAAAAGCTGCTGTAGTCAGACAGGAACCTTAGCAGTGACCTTCTTAGAAGTCAAGGTCCTCCTGTATTTTACTCATTACATCAAGTTCTTGGTGATTTACAGTGCTAATGAGCTCATTTATAGCAGAAGAGGAGGTGTTAGTTTGCCTTTCCTAGGCACAGTCAGCACTACTCTTGGGGAGCAGATCTGGCTGAGTTTGGTTAACCGGCATTCCTCAAATCTGGACAACAAACTATTTTGATTTTTTCAGACTGCTCTTAGATGTCATTCTTATAAAAGATCTACCACTTGGCCATGGTATGCTTCCACTCAGGACAGGAACTTGATACTGTTAGTGTGAGTACATGGAAAGTACAGGAAGTCCTCACTTAACATTGCAGTAAATTCTTGGAACTGTGGCAGAATGATATATAACCAATTTTACCATAGGCTAAAAACAAGGATATAAACAGGGGTTAAGTTCCAACAGCCTCTTATCATTGTCGTAACAAAACTACAAACAAAATGACATTATTCGAGGACCTGCTGTACTTTCAACATTTTTTCCTGGGTCATAAGACTTACTTTCATCTAGAACAGAATTTTAACAACCACAATAGTTTCATAACAGTAAACCCAAACAAAGTTTCCAAATAGTTTAGTGTTTGTTAAAGAAATTACTATTGCTATTACTATTATTATTATTATTATTTTAATCCTCACCCGAGGATATTTTTCCATTTATCTTCAAACAGAATGTGAGGGAGAGAGAGAGAGAGAAACATTGATGTGAGACAAACACATCGATTGGTTGCCTCCTGCATGACCCCAACCAGGGCCAGGGACTGAACTGCAACCGAGGTACATGCGCTTGACCAGAATCAAACCCGAGAGTCCTTGGTTCGCGGGCTGACATGCTAACTGCTGAGCCAGACCTGCCAGGGCTGTTAAAGAAAGTATTAACAAATAACCTTTCTGATCAGTATAAACATCATTAATATGGTGGTTCCAATATTAGTTGCTTTAGTAATTCAAGTAGACTGTAGCCACCTCTTATGTTACTAAATCAGTTATAATGAAGGCTATTTTAACACAGAGGCTCCTTGACTGTTGATTGGATTATGTTCCAATAAACCCATTGTAAGTTGAAAATGCATTTACTGCACCTAACCTACTGAACATCATAGCTTAGCCTAGCCTACCATAACATGCTCAGAACACTTAGACTAGCCTATAGTTGAGTAAAATTACCTAACACAAAGCCTATTTTATAATAAAGTGTTGAATATATTATGTAATTTATTATGCATATCACTTTTGCACCATTGTAAAGTCAAAGAATTATAAGTTGGACCATTTCAGGGATGGACATTGGTAAGAACTGAAATTAGGAAAGACTTGGTAGGAAACGTTGAATTCTGTTTAGACTTGTCAGATGAACAGAATTTAGGCAGAGAGAAATATAGTAAGTATGTCATGTACATATTATCATTAAAATTGTGCTTATTAAAGGTGTTTATACTTAAATATTCTAAAGAAACTGTCTTTTTATAAATGTGTATAATCTGAATCTTAGGTAAAGCTTATATGTTTTATGGTTAATACTATGTGATCAAGGCATGCTAGTGGCAGCATCCAAATAAAAATTTATGATGAACCCATGTCTATACCCACATTGATCAAGTACCACTGAAACAATGTACAAATTCATAGCAGAGGAGGGTTTTAGTGAACAGCAGAGTGAGGAGGAGAGTGTAGGAAACTGGACCTTGAATTGGATCTTGAGGAATAGTAGGCTTCGATTTGGTAAAGAAATTGGGAGAATACAGTCAGTGTTGAAGATCCAGGTGGAGATGGGCCTGATTGGAGCCCAGAGTTCATCTTTTTAAGTGGCAAGACCTACAGTTAGAGAGGTAGTCGTAGCTGTCATTAAGTTTCGTTTCTAACAAAGTAGCAAAAAATGGGGGGAAATCAAATAGTGGGAGTTGTGAAGATAGTATTTATGACTCTATAAATACTCTGGAACTGGTGAGTAAATTGTTCCCTTCTTAGTATTGTAAGAGAGTTCATTATCTTCCTAAGCAGTTTACTACTTTGTTCTCAGATAAAATAAGATCTATTGGCTTTATCATCATCCTAGTCATCCCAAAATAGTCATCTTTTCTGCATTAATTATGTTCAAGTTAAAGGAATTCTCAGTAAAAGTAATTGCATCTCATGTTTTTTTACATCTCAATCCACAAGTGAGGTATTTACAGACTGTATAATGGCATATAGTAGGAAAAAGTATGATTCATCCTAATTACGAAACTTTTTCCTAGGAAACAGTCTTTGGAAAAATGTCTTATTTTTGTTTTTACGAATGGCTTTGAGACCTTAACAAAAATCTTGCCTTTTCTGTATATGGCTGTAAATTGTCATATTTTATATTTTCACATTTTGATTTGATATGAATTAATCTCTTTCAGCAGTATTGGCCTGTTTGCAAGGTCAAATACTCATGGACTTTATGGATTTATTCTTTAAAACATCAGCAATGTATCTGAAATAGAAGAGTCACTGGGTGCAGCAACTGGGGTGTATTTGTTGACCTTACAGAGAATGGGTTCCCAGGAATGGGTGTCCCAGAAGCCAGATTTGAGTGGAGGAAGATGAATGTGAGTGAGTAGAGCTAGAAAGTGTAGATGATTCCTGCAGGGAGTTTGCTGATAAAGGACAGGAGAGAGTTCAAGTAGTCAGTAGAAGGAAGCCACCTCAGGGATGACTAGGGGAGATGAGTATTTTTAAAGGCTGAGCAAATTCAATAGACAGAAAAGCTGAAAGTGAAATGGATTAATGATGGAGTAAATTTTCTGAGAAATTAGGAGGGGACAGAAACAAAGTTAAGGGAATTCCTCATTTTCTAAGGCAAGGCTGAATATGAATATGTACTTTGGTTTGGAAAGTAGGTAGTGAGAAATAAGGGATTATTTTATTGGAAGACCATTCTCTCTGTCAGATCAGAGGTTACATACTCTGATGATGATGGTGGGGTGGGGAGAGGACAGGTTGATCAGTGAGACTTGGAATAGTTGCTGTGGAAATGAGAAAAGGAAGCTGATAAAAACAAGCAAAAGCATTGCTGAGCTCTCTGACCTCAGGCTCTGTCTGACTTCCCACCACAGCTCTAAGCTCCATCCAAAGTGGTGATTCCTGTTGCCTGCACTGGCCTCACTCCTTTTCACCATGTGCAACACTCGGTTTCTTCTGCCTTTGATCAAACCTGCCTGTTCTTTTATGCCCAGCTCAGGTACATTATTTCTTGATCTGTTCAGCTGAAAGTGCTATCAGTCCCCTCCAGTTTTCTACAGCAATTGAAACCCTCTTAAGAATCACATAATTTGCAAATATATTTTATCTTCCTTCCTAGATTGTGATTCCCTTTGGGCAAGAATCATGGATTTGTCAGTGTCTGTGTTTCTGTTTCCTCTCTCTGCCTAGGGCAGTGCTGTTATATTGTTCAATAAATATTGAATGAATAAATTAACGAATGAAGCAAATCCACTACCACCAAATTGTATAAGAGAGCAATAGACCTCTATAGGAAGGTAAAGTTTGTCCGAATTCTTTATCAGGTGAATAACCCATAAGTGTCAACTTCAGAATATTATTTTGTGTATATATTTGACTTCCTTCACACCAGCAGGGGAATATATTGTATTTATGGATGATTACTCTAACTTGGTGGCTCAGGTTGTTTTTAGTATTTGACTTATTTGTATTCTCCTAGGCATGAAGGGCTCACAAAATCTCTATTGTGTCCAACTTTTCTTTATTATGCAGCTTTTACCGTGGCTTTTCTAATGGTAAAGGTGCTAATGTCAGTAATGCACCACACACCCAAAGATTAGACTTCCAGTTTAAATTCCTTTTTAGTTTCTCAGTTAGTGACTAATTGTGCTCTGCTGGAGGAACTTTGGGTACCAACATGAGCATCTTATGCTGCTGGTCCTACAAGGTTTAGCTAGGAGAGGAAAACTCATGATGAAAACAACGAAGAGGCAGCGATTACAGAAAATGGCAATGTTCGACTTAGCAAATATGATGGAGCATGCCCGAGAAGGCTTCGCTTTATGAAGCCTTGATTCCCATTGTCTAGGAGTGCGTTTCATTTCCATAAATTGAAGATTGGTGTTCTTTATAAAGGTCATCCTCTTTATATCACTTCAGAATTTTTAATAATTTACATATGTGTATTCTGCTGACCATTTTTCTGCCCTATTGACCAGTTCATTTTATTTATATTCTAATTATTTCTTTGGTGTTTTTATCTAAAGTATTGGCCCACACAAATTTAGGATATAGCTAAATTAGCCAACAGACATAACTGGCTATTTATTGGGTATTAATTGGACATCATTGTGGCTTATTGTTAAAATAAAACTCAGTATTTAGATCTTAATTTTCATTATAGAAGTTTATTTGGCATTATTCATTTGAGAAGCTAAACCAGAAGTTTCTCAGATGCTTCTAAATGCCTCTTTTGCCATTTTGGACATAGAGATACAGATAGCAATCATAACTCAAATTCCATTTCTGTAAACTTCAAGATCATGCGTTTCACTGAAGTGTGATCAAGGGTTGTCTTCTGCATCACTACTACACTAGCGGCTTGTCCTCTGACTGCCATTGCCCTACCCAAGGCCAAGAGAGCAAGTACTTGAATATTTTCCTTGTCTCAGTGATAGTGACTCATCCACTTATATCCAGGTTATCCCTCCTCAACCCCAGTTCTCTGGAAAGATATTACTAAAACATACTCTCACCTTGGGGAAGGGTGTTCACAACAGATAAAACTCTTAAATTCTAGGTTTGTCTGCTGAAATTGTCCAGAGTAGGACAGTGTATTATTACATGTAATGACTAAAATGCATAGAAAAGAGGAAAAGGAGTCGTGCCAAGCAAAATGGCATCATATCTGTGGCATTTCTGCCTATGCTATTAATCTCCACTCACTGCCCTTTTCAGATTCCTGTGTATTGGTATATATGTAAAATAATCTCAGTAGGAAAACAAATAAACAAAACAACGGTAAAATCCTGAGTAATTTTTCAAACAAAACGCCATAGATGTAGGGATATTTGGAATGGGCAAGAAAATGAGAGAAAAAGGGTAATTACTAGTTGTAGCTATTTTCTTCATGAAGCTTCCTGATGCTGTCAGCTAGAAACAGTTTCTCCTTTCCCTAAATTCTTACGGCAGTTTCACCGTACTTCTTTTAAGACACCTCAGTTTGTGTTGTAGTTGCATACGTAGAGCTCAGTTTTCTACACGATAACCTGTTGACTGCCTTGCTCTTGCTTCTTTTCCAACTCAATGCATATCGGCAGACGTAGCTTTGTTGTTGCAGTTGTTCTTGATCTTAGTTCTGGTTAGCCAATTTGTATGTAGGTTGGCTTTAGTAGTATTCAAGAGGACTTCTTGGTGATTTTGATTTTAATGAATCTATTCAAGATATGTTTTGCAGGTATAGATGCCAAAGTCTTAAAGAAGGTTAAAGATGATCACTGCTTTGTATAGAGATCGATATATAGCATATGGCCGTACAAACTCTGACAGTATTCTGGAAGGTTCTCTGGATTACGTGTAATTTTCTATTTTATTGTCTGTAATTGGACACTGTCCTTTCCAAGTAGCAGAATTTGGTCACAGTTGCTGATGCAGCTTGGAGAAAAATCTTTCCATGATGATAATTACTCTGACTTTCTTCTATTTTAGGGTCATCAGACCTCTGTAATGATTAGAATTCATTAGAACTGGCTATATTCTAGACTCTAATATAAAGGTCTTTGACTTCATTGGTTTCCTTTGCTTCTCAAGCACAGCGTGAAGCGTCAGTGATATCTCCAACAATGTAATTTGGTACCATGAACTGGGGGAATGAAGAACCAATTGCTGTCCTGATAATGAACCAATATCACTGTATTACAAAAACTCTAGACTTCCTTAAAGGACATGAATAAAGGTAAAGTTTTAGATATCAGAGTGACTTTGTAATAAGAAATTCACAATATCTAGAAGAAATATGGGGTAAAATAAGAAATAATCTCAATCATCAGGAGATGAATCATTTTTCAAACAAACACCTCTGTGTTGACCATCTTATCTGTCTTATTGCCTTTATTAAAACATAACCATTTCCTGATCTCATGCTTCTTCCCTGATGCCTTAAGTGAAAGCTGTTTATTGTTACATTACCTTTTGATCTTCTTAATTCAACTGTAAGTTTTGCACTTTGGAGTTGAAAAAAAAAATCCTGATTTCTTTGAGTGTTTTGCATCTAATAACTGCAACTTTTATTTCATTCAGATATCAACCAACCCTTCTCTCCATCCTCTGCCTCTGCCCTCATTTCACTGGAGAGAGGAGACAGCCCTTGGCTCAGCCTTCCATTCTACCCCTGGTCTAGCCATCCTCTTAGGTAATTTCACCATCTACATGATGACACATTTAGCCCAGTTCCTTGATCTCCCCGTTATCCACGCAACTTCGTACTTTGAATTTTGTCTTCTGGAACTGATCTACTTGTTAAATTTAAACACCTCATTCTCTGACCACAGTCTGTTTTATTATACTGTCAGTAAGTTATTCCCCTCATTGCTGTTCTTTACTTTCAATAAGATCTCTTTTCCCTTCCTGCCTTTATTCTTTTTCTCCATTCATAATCATCCTCCTGCCATCCCTCTTTCTCCCAACCCAGTTATACTCCGTGGCCATCCTTTATTTTTAATCCTCACCCGAGGATATGGTTTTTACTGATTTTAGAGAGAGGGAAGGGGGAGAGGGAGAAACATCGATCGAATGCCTCCCATAAATGCCTCCACTGGGGATTGAACCTGCAACCTAGGTATGTACCTTGGCCAGGAGTCGAACCGGCAACCTTTTGGTGCACAGGATGATGCTCCAGTGACACTCCAACCAACTGAGCCACACCGGCCAGGACAGTGGCCCGTCCTTTAAAACCATACTCTTGTCAGTATCCTCAACACCTTAGCCCTATTGCCCACACCTGGTAGAGGTCCTGGGTCTTGCCAGCTGTTACCTTGTCTATACTTGCATTGGCTTTGAGCTGTGCTGCAGAAAATTCCCCAAACCGGGCAGATCACTGCCAAAATCAATTCTTGGTTGCTGTATTAGTTATACAGGGCTGCTGTGACAAATCACCACAAACTGGGGTGGCATAAAACAATAGAGACTTACTCTTTCACAGTCTGGAATTTACAGGCCTGAAGTCAGTGTGTCAGTAGCCACACTCCCTCTGAAATCTGGAGGGAAGAATCCTTCCCTGACTCTTCTAGCTTCTAGCGGTTGCCAACAATCCTTGACATTCTTTGGCTTGTGGTAACATAACTCCAGTCTCTGTGCCTGCATCTGCAACATGGCCTTCTTCCCTGTGTGTCTCCTCTTTTCTTTTTTGTCTTAATCCTTACTGAGGATATTTTTCCATTGATTTTTAGAGAGGGAGAGATGTGAGGGAGACACATCAATTGGTTGCCTCCCAAATGACCCTGACCAGGGCCAGGGATCGAACCTGCAAACCAGGTACATGCCCTTGACTGTGACTTGAACCTTTGACCCTTAGGTCCTCAGGCCGACGCTCTCATTGCTGAGCCAAACCAGCCAGGGCTCTCTCCTCTTCCTGTAAGAATACCACTCATACTGCAGTTAGGGCCTGCCCTAATCTAGTACAGCCTCATCATAACTTAACTAATTACTTCTGCAAAGACCCTATTTTCTAATAAGATCACATTCTGAGGTTCTGATGGACATGCATGGGGAGGGTGGGCAGTGATGCACTTTCCAATCCAGTGTAGCTGCTGATTGCAAAGGGACTGTCAATGTTGACTATAATTTCCAGCCTCCCCTGTCCATCCTCAGCACTTCAGCCCTCCCCCACCTGTTTCTTTTACAAAGAAATCAGACACCATCGAACTAGAAACTCCTTCTCTTCAAACCTTCAGATTACCTGAGTCTGCATTCATTATTTTTTCCTGTTCTAATGAAAGAGATCCTCCTCCTGTCTAAAATTTCCTTGTTCTCCCACCTGCACACTGAATTCTAGGCCCTCCTGCCCCCTCAGAGAACCTCACTCTAAACTCTGTGCACTCCTTGTTTTTTTACCATATCGTTAAGCTCTAACTCACTAACGGTTACTTGTCTTCAGCACTTACTGTCGTTCAGATATCTTTAGTCTTTTTTTTTTTTTCTTTATTGAATTTTTAGAGAGAGAGGAAGGAGAGGGAGAGAGATAGAAACATTGATGAGAGAGAGAGCATCGATTGGCCCTCCTGCATGCCCCGCACTGGGCATTGGGCCCACAACCTGGGCATGTGCCCTGACCGGGAATTGAACCGATGACCTCTTGGTGCATGGGTCCACCCTCAACCACTGAGCCACACCAGCCGGGCTATCTTCAGTCTTTAAAAAGAAAAGACAAAAAACTGTACTACACAGAAAGGGCACTTTTTCTTTGATCTCCACACCTACTCCATCTCTCCTCTACCTCTTCCTTCCCAACAGACACAGGCTCCTCAGAAGAGCTGTGGACTCTGTCACTACATCCTTATCCCCTAATAACCTCTCAGCCCTTTGCAGTCAGTCTTCCACCCCTGTATTCCATGGAACCTGAACAGTCTTTCAAAAGTGACTGCCTGCTTATAAAACCCAGATCTAGCCCTGGCCGGTTTGGCTCAGCAGTTAGAGCATCAGCCTGCAGACTGAGGGGTCGTTGGTTCAATTCCTGGTCAGGGGTACGTACCTGGTGGGGGTCGTTTGGGAGGCAACCAATCAATGTGTCTCTCTCACATCGATGTTTCTCTCTTTCTTTCTCTGTCTCTCTCTGTCTCTCTCTGTCTCTCTCTCTCTCTTTCTCCTCCCCCCCCCACTCTATCTAAAAAGCAATGGAAAAATATCCACGGGTGCAGATTAAAACAAAAACAAAAACAACCCAGATCTATCTTATCCTTTCTTGTCCTGTTACTATCACTTGACCCTGATGGACAGTCCCTTTCTCTAGAAACATCCCCTGTCTTGAGGGGAGTTTAGGGAAAATTGCGAAGAGAATAAACGAGGTAGAACTGGAAGACTTCTGAGATCTCTTTAGTTCTAAGCTTTGATGGTCTGAGATTTCAGGAACTTCAGTTCTCTTTGTTTATAAAACTTTTAGGCAATTTGTGGCTATTTCAACATGCTTTAAAAAAAGTTGAGTCTACAGAATGCAAAATCTCATGCAGTTACTGTAATTTCGAAGAGATTATTTTTAGTAACTATTTGTTATTATAAAATTTCTCAGAAATAGAAAGCACACTAGGGAAACTTTAAATAGAAACTAGCTATACTGAATTTAAAATGCTAAGATCTGAAGATACAGACTTTGATGTATCAAGTTATCTTTTGAAGTTCTGAAGTCTGAAAAATTCTCTTGTAATATAAGGTTTTTATATCTATAAAAATAGGCTTATTATTCCCATTTAATTTTTCAAAAAGAGTAGGATGACAAAGTAATAATACAAGAGAAAACGGAAACTAAATGGTATAAAAGTTAAGCAAAACTTGAATAGTTTGCAGTTTCCTCCCTTTCCTAACAGGAACTGTTGTATAAAGAACTCAGTTGTTTATGATAAACATGCTTTTCCCAAACAGCTCTCCTTTTAGATGAATGAGAAGTGGAGCAGTTTGATTTTATCCAATAGCAGTGTTTGAGAGATAACTGGCTGGTCTTTAAGTTGCAGTCATTCCTAATGTTCCCGAGTCTTCCTCGCCTAAAGGTGCAGATGAGGTCATATTAATACCAAAAACCTCCTGTCTTGGAGCCCCCTCCAGCCTGGCTGTGGAACTTCAGCATCTCTGAGTGTCCACCAATCATTTCAAGTGTTTCTGTCTCATTGGTTCTGACCTGGTACAAGTCTGCTCTGGAACCCGTGCAGGGAAGCCACCTTGACCAGGTCAGCTCACGGCTGGCACAGGCCAGGAGATACTGCTTCACTGCTCAGGGCATGGCTTCATGTGTTCCCGAAGCTGCCACCCCTCCAAGGGCTAGGTGGCCCTATACTTCCTCTGTCCTGATGGAAGTCCCTTCTGGGAAGAGATCCTTCAGCTTTTGATTAGAATTTCTGTCCCTGGGATTCAGACCCACTCCTTGGGGAAAAAACACCGTGCCCTCCTCTCTGCCCTTCTTACCAATTTCTGCTCCTGTGGCTGGGCCCCAAACATCATCTTCAGAGGCCTCTTTGCACTGCCATATATAGCATTCATGCACATGGAGGGCAGGGAGAGAGCAGATGAAACGTTATCGCAGATAGCAGGTTCCGAGGCTTCAAACTCGCCCTTCCTCCCAGTCCTTCTGCCCACTTCAGTTTGGTCCAGCTGTAGCAAATTAACAAAACACCCAAGGAAAGCCAGTCAAATAGAACGGCAGAAATCTTCAAAAGTTGTTACAAAAATATTTCTTTTCTAATATGAATTGCCACAAACTTGACAGTTAAACAAGATTTTGGTAAACAGTACATTTTGTAAATTCTGAAAATTGGTTATTTGGCAATTGGATCCTTTAGCAAATTGGCCTGTTTTCCAGTTCATCAGATATTAAATCTCAGGTTCACTTGGGACTTCCTACTGCCATAGCTCTTTCATGACAGGGAGCTTCAGAACACTCCTAAAATATTATGTAATGTCTTCCAATTGAAATAATTGTTCCACATTTAGTTTTATTGAGAACAAAATGTTGTCATTACTCTGGGGTTTATAATCGGTGTATGCAACCCAATTATAGTAATTCCTTTAGGATATAGTGTTAGAGTACTCTGCAACATAGCTGGATGCTGACCTGGTTTTAATTTATTTTTAATTGGATGAATTGAGGAAAGGGTGATAACTGAAATATGTATTTATCCTAAGCCTGGAGAATAACCGAGGGGTGCCATGTTAAGGAGAAAAAACATAGCTACAACTATAAATAAAAGCTAATTTATCTTTATTATTCAGAGCATATTAAAGTATCTAACGATGAAGGATGAACTTTTACCCAGGAATTTTGTAGTGCCCTTTGGCTTTGGGTCTGCTGTTGCTCTTACACATTTTTGTGTCCCTTTTGTTGTCTGACAAATACTTAATAAAGGGCCAGGGTTCTTTTTTGCTGTTCATCCAGCATTTGAAAAGGGTCCCTTGTAATAAAAAACAGCATCCAAGAGGTGATTCAGACTAAGTGTTCTGCCTTCTGTATGACATTTTCAATTTTATTTTATTGAATTGTTGGTTTTGAAACAGGTGATAATTATGTTTCCTCATGAGCAAGAAGAGTTCAAGGGCATGTGCCTTCAGTGCCGCCCTCCTGGTGCATTTGATTTCACTTATATAATCATTCTCCTCTTTGACTGTATCTAAGGAAAGATGTTTGGAGCCTGCTGTGTCCATAGAGTTCTGGATTCTTCTGTATAGGAAGGGCCTTCATCCAAACACTCCTAGTGATTCTAGAACATTTATGGGTGAAGAAGATGTGGCTTAAAACATCACTTAAGCCCTTGCCAGTTTGGCTCAGCGGTTGGAGCGTTGGCCCACGGACCAAATAGTTGCAGGTTCAATTCCAGTGAAGGCTGGATGGAAGTATGTATACCTTGGTTGTGGTTTGGTCCCCGGCCCTCGGGGGGATCGTGTGGGAGGCAACCAGTCGATGTGTCTCTCTCACACGGTATCTTTCTTCCTCTCTTTCTCTCCCTCCTTCCCTCTGTTCCTCCCACTCTATCTGAAGATAAATGGAAAGGTATCCTCGAGTGAGGATTAAAAAAAATCACTTAAAAATAATTTTTGCCAACTGTTTAAACTTCCATCATTGGCCTTACAATACTGTAAGGCTTTTGAGAGATTGCTTCTCAGATAGAAAAAAAGATAGTTAAAGCTAAATTTATAGGTGGCAAGGAAATCACTTGATTTCTTAAAAGAAATGAATGCATTAGAAAGAATGAGAGATTTGATTTGCCCTACCAAGAGACAATAAACCTATTTATTACCCACCCTATGTGAAGGTGGGCCTAATACATACTGTGGGAGTGATGAGGCATGCCTCATACACAGAGGAGGGAAATTAATAGGCAAATTACAAATTTATTTTGGAAAGGAAATGACATTAAAACAAATCATCTTATGTTTCACTGTTTGAAAATCAGAGTTTCAGGACCTAATTATATAACAGCAGGTAGCAACATAGAAATATATTAAATATACAGAGAAAACTCAGATACCCAAGGGCAAGGTCAATTTATTTTTTACACAAATAAAACAAGATTCAAGGGATCCAAATATCATATTAAAATAAGAAAAAACAGTAAGTACTAATAAACCATCAAAGATATGCCTGGCCAAAGCTAATTAATATGCCATCCATTACTTGTCTAGATATCACAAATGAAATACACTATATGCTTTTTAACATCAATGCTGTGATGTTACAAGTTTAATGCGTAAAATTTTCCCTTCTTTTTAGTCCTTCAACTTAGAGGTAAAATTGGAAGCTGACACGTAGTTTGCTTTGCATTCATCAGTCAGCAGATAGAAGAGTGCTGCTTTCAGAGTTCAGGGCATTGTAAAAGCGGTTTCTATAACTGAATGTATATATGACAAATCTAGAAGAAAAATGTTACCTTCCAAACTAGAGTGTGGTGATCTTGCTAAACTATCCCCATCACATCTATAAAATGAGGATAACTGCCTCATTGGATTGTCGTCAGGAACAAATGACATCATCTGTGTAAAGGCCTTAGCTCAGTACCTAGACCACACTTAGTGTTCCATAAATACATCATAATAATTATTACTAGTTATCTCTTCAAGTACAGATATCAGCTGCTGAGCTTGAGTTTAGCACTGAGCTTAAGTGGAATATTTATGTTGCATTCTTTAAGGTCATCATATGAAAGTCCTTTTGGAACTATTTTTATTGCATTAAATAAATAATGTGTTTTATTAATTTTAAAATCTAGGTTATCTTCTACAAACATGAAAAGGCAGGTGTTTTATATTAGGGTGTTATATTTGGAGTGTTAGGGTAACTGGTAGAGGAATAAATCAATTCAACAAAAGTTTTATTGAGCACCTACTATAACCAGGCCCTGAAACTACAATAGTGAATAGAACAGAGACCTGTCTTTCCTAATAGCCTAAAGCTCACAGGTAACTAAGGGAAACAAACGTGAATAATTAATAACACATTACACCATTTCATCTTCCTTTCTCTCTCTCTCTCTCTTTGCCTTAAATACCCCATTTAGCATAGAGATGAATACCTATATACCTTGAAAACTGGGCTTGGCTATTGCTCCTCATATAAATTTCTCTTCCTCATCCCCTTCATCATAATTACTCCTTCCTTCCTTTGACTGTTTCTGTATCTTCTACAATCTTACATCAATATAGCATAGTAATTTGTTTATTTACGTGCCTATCTCTTCTACCAGACTGTTAATGTCATGAGAGTTATCATTCATCTCTATGATTCTAGCTGCTAACACAGGGCTTAGTACCTACCAAGCACTTAATGTGGATGAATGTATACTGTTTACTCTTCTTCCCTCTCCAGTCCCTTTCCCATATTCTAACACACACCTCTTGAAAAGAAGCAACAGAACATCAAAGAAATGAACCAAAACTTATTAATAGAAAGGAATAGCAAATAATCATTTTGACTGATAAGAAAACATAATTTTTTCCTATCTTAATAGTTATATTGATGTATAATGAAACCCTATTAAAGTGACTTTCTCAATTTAGAATGGACTATATTGTTTATTGAACAGGACTGAAATATATCATTATTTCTCATATGAAGAAGGGGCTTGCCAAGCAGAGAAGTATTAATAAAACTTCTGGAGGGTTAATTCATTTCATATATTTTAATAGCATCCATTTAAATATATTCAGTTACTTGATTAATTACAAATGATAATAAAAGAATCATCTTTAGCCTGGCCATGTGGCTCAGTGGTTGAGCATCAACCCATGCACCAAGAGGTCGCTGGTTCTATTCCTGGTCAGGGCACATGCCCAGGTTATGGGCCAAACCCCCAGTGGGGGACCTGCAGGAGGCAGCCAATCAATGTTCTCTCTCATCGGTGTTTCTATCTCTCCCTCTCCCTTCCTCTTTCTCTAAAAATAAATAAGAAAGAAAAAAAATTTTTTTAAATCAAAGAACTATTATTTGCCAGCCTGATACTAGCAGTTTCCTTTAACAAAATATACTTGAAGCAACAAAATGCCTTTCTTGAAGAAATCTTATGTGGAAAGTACTTCCTCTTCTTTCCAGTTAATCTAAATTAAGGAGCTCCTGAACTCCCCACCCTTAGTGATGAATGGCTATAGAGTAAAGGCTTAGTTGAAGGACTTTCTTAATTTACAGCCAAATCCACTATACCATTATATTGTGGCATATGGATCATAGATTCCATATATCCCTTCAAAACCAGTATTCAGTGTTCAATATTTATGATAAAGCATTCACTGGTGGTTAATGTTATAAGGATTATAGTCTAAATTTCTTTAGGAAAGAGAATTACTTTTACTACTGACACTCGTTTTTATTTTAACGTTGCCTGATTTGATCTTTCTGATTTATTTTTTTAAATAATGTTTTTTGTTGTTGTTTTGTTTGTTTTGGTTTTTTTGAGAGAGAGAGGAAGGGAGAGGGAGAGAGAAACATCAACCAGCTGCCTCCTGCATACCCCCCACTGGGGATGGAGCCAGCAACCCTGGTATGTGTCTTGACTGGGAATTGAACTGGTGACCTCTTGGTGCACAGGGTGACGCTCAACCAACTGAGCCACACCGGCCAGAGCACCTTTCTATGATTCTATATAACAAAATTAAATATTTTAGGGTCATGTTCCATGTCTCTAAGACGTTTTTCCTGGTCAACTATATTTGTTATTTGAAAACTAAGGTATATTTTACATTTATACTAAAAATGAGCTTTGTTTTGTGTGACCAAGGTGGAGTAGATTAAAAAAAGTAGTAGAGCTACCATCTATTTTGTATCTCCTGGACTTTCATGTTATTTAACTTCATATCAGTCTGCCTGCTTGCTCTTCATCTCTTCATCCACCTTTCTATCTTCTTTTAACTCTTTCAGTTTATGTAAGTGTATAGCCAAGAAATCTAATGCTATTTCCAGTTGTCTAAATTATCTAAGGCAAAATGGAATGAGTAAGTCTTAAACTTTGTTAAGAAAGTACCAAAACTATTAAGATAATATTATACTAAAACTTCAGTAAAATATTAGATTATATTTTATCTTTCCAAAGAAAGTCACATTCAAGAAACAAAATAGGAACACAGACATGGAAGCATGGAACAGACCAACAGGTCTCAGAGGGAAGGAGGGAGGGAGGGTGGGAAGAGATTAATCAGAGAACTTATATGCATATATGCATAAACCATGGACAACAGACAGGTGAAGACCTGGGGTGGGGTGGGAGATGAGTGGAGGTGGATAAAGGGGGGGATATATTCTCAACAATAAAATAAATTTTTAAAAAACTGAAACATAAAAAAAAGAATTTATTTTTCCTGTTCTTGGTAAATTGTTCATTTTAATTATTGCCAGAACAAATTGATTAGAATTTAACATGGCTTTTTTAAAAAGAGTGTCCCTGGCTAGCTGATCAAGAATTTGATCATACTACTTAAATCTTAGTATGTCTGCAAACTCCATTATGGAACAATTTTTAAATTCTGACAAAATGGCATATCGCCTTTATACTTTACCCGGTATTGATCCAAGCATCTATCTAGTTGGAGAATAGAAAATTTTGCCTGAAACAAATTTCAAGGAAATATAATCCAGTCCCCTCACGTAGTATATGTCACTCAGGTTGGGCCTTTAATCGGTGGTTTGTACAAAGATACACCTTTCAGATCTCAGTAGTTCAGTTGTTTTGGCTTCTTTATCAGCTGAGCTTTCTCCTCTTTCCTTTGCCCAAGGTTCCAGCATCACCACTAAACCCCTGCCACACTAGGCTCCTTGGTTTCACTGTGACTTCTTCACTCCTACTCCACTTATATGCAGAAGACATTTCTGTGACATCAATGTTTTTTTTAAATAAAACATTTATTACATAATTTTTAAATATTGCAAATATAACAAATTTAGGATTTTATATTTATGTATACAATTAATCATACTATTTTAACAGCAAACTATTTTATTACATATTGTCCTATAGTATATTATTTAACTTACCCATGTGGATAAAGTTTTTTTGTGTGTGGTTTTCTTTTATAAATTTTTTTAATTAATTTATTTTTGTTGCAGATGTTTCTCCATTTTGTGACATTTTATTTAATTATTTTATTTTATTTTTTTATCCTCACCTGAGGACATTTTTTTTTGCATTTATCTTCAGATAGAGCAAGAGGGAGAGAGGGAGGAAGAGAGAGAGAAACATCGATGTGAGAGAGATACATCGACTGGTGCCACCCACATGACCCCAGCCGGGTGGGGACAAACTGCAACTGAGGTACGTGCCCTTAGCGGGAACCGAACCCGGGACTCTCTGAGCCAAACCTGCCAAGATGTGACATCATTTTAGAAGACGCTCTAACCGCTGAGCCAAACCTGCCAAGATGTGACATCATTTTAGAAGACGATTTTGTGTTTTATCAGAACATGAAATATTCTAATTCTAAAATTTTGTCATTCCACAACTCTCCAATTAGTTTTATTTCTCCCTACACTCATTTTCCAAAAAAAAAAAAAAAAAGTACACAAGAAATGTAATAGGTTTTATATTTTAATAAAGTTTTAATTATTTTATTCTTGTGTTTTTAGGACCTGAAAACTTGAGGATATAGTAGGTGCCTGCTAGTTTTCATTATGTGCCTTATTGTACCATATGACTTTTTAATCTATGTATATATGTTATTCTAATAAAAATTAAGGGAAAAAACCCAAATGTTTCATAAATATGTTCATGAGATACATGTTTTTCTCTGTATTTGGATAGTCCTGCCAATTCACCTAGTTTTTACCCAATATTTTATTATGAAAAATTTTAAACATACAGCAAAATTCAAAGAAGTTTACAGTGAACACCCTCACTCACCATCTAGATTCTACCCTAAACATTTCATTCTTCTTGATCACGTATCTGTTAGATAATAATCCCCCATTAGATCTTTTATGAATTCCCTTTTTGGCTTACCTTTCTTAATTGCATCAAGTTGTATTGCTGTTTCATTTAGTCTCTCTACTAAAATTTCTTTAATCGTGTGCGTGTGCACGTGTGTAGGTGTATATACACACTTTCAGGATCAGAGTTCCCAGGTGTTTATACCCAAGCAGCCGGTTACTTCTGTGGATTAACCAGCTTGTGGGAAGGTCTCTCATTTCTCAGCACAATGTATAAGACTGTGATCTCCCTTCTTATTTCTACTCTTGTCTCAGGAATTCCATTTTAATTGAAATGAAACAGTACATAATTATTACTTCTCCAGGGGAAAAAAATGAAGCAGATTTTATTGCATATTTTTAAAGGTGTCTCTACAAAGGTTATGCTATATTTGAATCTTGTTGTATAATTCTCATAAATATTCTAATCAAGCATAAAATAAGCATTATATATATATTTCCCCCATAAATCATGAACCTAAAGGTATCACCTTGATTATGCTACTTTTCAGAAATAATTGCCTATAGATGTTATTGCTTTACCTTTGACCTTTTTTCCTTCTCTTTTATGTTCTTTGAAGATCAGTTTTAATTATAGCCTTTTTATGAAAAAGAGGTTTATTATGTATCTTCTGTTCCCTGAAACTTAAAAGAGAATCAGTTTTCATTTTGTTGTCTGTTATACACCCATTTCTTACCACTGAATTTATTTAATCACATATCTATTTTCTTTCTAGCTACTGCTCTGTAATACATTATTACTGGTGTACAGCAGCCCTCCTCACCTTTTTCCTGCTTGTGTGGTTTCCCATTCTTTGTCTTTCACTCTTCCTGACTTTTAGAGTGGACCCAGCTTTAGTCATTCATTCACGTCACTAATGTACTGAGTGCAGTTATGTGCCAGCACTACACTGAGCTACACAAAGATGCCTCCACCTTACCTCCATTCTGCTGAACTTGGATTCTCAGTGCCTCCTGAACACATTGTGCCCACTCCCAGCTGGAACATTGGCCCTTTCTTGCAATGCCTTTCTCATCCATCCTCCCTATTTCATTCTTAACTAGCATCCATCAGCACTCAGCTACTTTGAGTTTTTACCGATCTTAATAGGTACCTTTAAAAATAGTGTGGAAAGCTTTATTTATTTATATCAAGGTGATATTTATACCAAGGGTTTCAAATAATAGGTCAGCATAGTTTTCCAGAAGCGAGCCTGAATTTTGGGATTCTAAATTTGAATATGGTATGTTATCACTTTTCAGATATTTCTTACTGCATGCCAAGAACTGTTGTAATATTCCTGGGCAATTTTTCAGCACTGAGTTGTTCTGTGAGTGAAGATAATTACTGAAGTGGTAAAACAACCAAAGCAGAACACTAATTTTGCTTCAGTATATTTCTTTTGGTTAAAGACCAGTAAGACCAAGATTGTGGGTTTATTCCCATGTGGGCCAGTTAACTTCCCACCAATAAATACTTTTCCATATTCATATGAATATGACTAGTTTAGCACAGACCCATTTATCATGGTCAGTGGTACAAGCTTCATATTCCAAGGTTAGCAAATGGAGAAAGTAATACATTTCAGTGAAAGCATTTAAGTTATCTGGCAAGGTTTCTATTGCTTTTTTTCTTTATGTGGTGCCAGAGACATACCAACAAAGTGATATAAATGTTGCATGTAAGTTCTTTGTAAATAGTATAATTCAATTGGTATATCATATAAAATAATTGTCACTCTATGAATTTCAGAAATGCAGAAGAAAGAAATAGCTTAAAGTTTAGAACAAGACAGATTTGGGGCTAACTTCAACAGTGAGCTGTTTGGGTGAATATAAGTGATGAAGCAAAGGGGCAGCTGCCAAACCTCTCTTGTTAAGTTTTGGGGACTGGTTGATTGTTACCCATCCAGCGTCCTTCTCAAAAGGATTGCTGGTGCTACAGTAGTTAGGTTCAATCATATAGACAAATGGAATAGAGCTGTAGGGTTTTCACCAGGAAATAATGGGCTGATAAGTGTGTTTGAGAGAGTATCCTTGCAGCTGTGCGAACAGTACAGCAGAGGACATTGCTGAGCTTTTAAAACCTTGAACACTTCTCTGCTACTGTGGATCTTACTAAATCTTACCAGCAACTTGGAAAACGCTCCTCAGAAGAGTGTTTAGTTCGTTCTTTTGGCAGCAGACAACCAGGTCCGAATTATTTCAGCTCCAAGACTTGAAGAGAACTTTGAGATGTTCTTTCATGATGCGAGACTATGGTAAAATGGTTAAAGAGGTGAGGTTTGTTTCAGAGGTCACCAGTTACACTTTCTATACTCTCCATCCTTCATTGAGATCCTGCTGTTCCTTGACCATCTTAGGCTTCTACCCGGACACAAGTACACTGGGGATTATTCTATCCTCTGGACTTATCCAGACATCAGACTGTGTCTCATTTCTTTTAAGAGCTTTTCGAAACACAGTTAATTCAATCCAGTGTTTGTCCTGAATACCTTTCTTTTTCTTCCTTTCTATGTATTATGCACATTCAGTAACGAGAGCTTCTATTTTACTACTCTAAATGGAGTGATTCTAGTGGTGGAAAGTTTATGCATTGTGGCCATCTCCTCGGGAGGCTTTGGCAGCATGTTGACCCTTGAGTGGTGCTCTTCCAGTCACTAACTCAGTATAAGGCCAGCCCTGGTTTCCCATGCCTGGACTTTAAATTGTTCATATATAAGTTTAGACAAAGGTAAAGTCTCTAGAAGTGGAGAATGTACAACTTGCCATCAGAGACAGTAAAACATAACAATTTAGATCATTTAGGAAATCCAGTTAGGAAAGGATTGAGCTAGAATCATAATTCCATATCTTCCTTGCTGTGTGACTTTGATGATTTATTTATCATTTCATTGGTAAATGAGGATAATAAAGATTTACCTAACACTTATTGTGTTGCTTCAGTGAAATAAAATATAAGAAGCTTAGCACTAATATATAATGCAAACTATATAAAAACCAAAATATGTAAGAAACAGTACCTGGCAGAGTAAACACACAAAAAATTATTTCCTGAGAGTTGCAGTCTTTGCCACAGGGAATAAATTATGAAAGAAATTAATCAAGAAATGATCCCACATTTTTTTAAAAACATGAATGTCAAGTTAGAGAAATCCCAGTGAGTATACAATACAGTGAAAGGAAAACTGCCACAAATTGTAATCATTAAATTTCAGAACACCTGAAACAAAAACAAAGATCCTAAAAGCTTCTAAAGAGGGGAAATAACATCCAAAAGATCAAAAATTAGAATAGCATCACATTGTCCAAAGCAACAGTGGTAGAAAAAGTGGAAGAAGTCCTTCAGTTTTTGGAAGGAAATGGTTTCCAACAAAGAATCCTGAATATACCTGAATTTTCAGTCTAGTGTGAGGACAGAATAGGCATTTTCAAACATTCGAGATCTCAAAATTCACCTCTCATGCACCTTTCTTGGGGAGCTACTGGAGGATGAGTTCTAACAAAAGAAGTAAACCAAAAAAGATGAAGGTAGAGGATACAGGAAACAAGTACAACAACACAGGAAGGGAATCTCTGGGAATGGGAGGTCCAGGATGATAATTGTGCCACATATCTTGATGACTATGCAGGAGCATGGAGGGTTCCCAGAAGAACGTCTCCAAGCTGATGAAGCTGATAGACCATCTGATGTGTATGAATGTATCGGAAGGAGACTGACACTTCTACCTGAGTTTGGGGATGAACTGGTAGCAGGTCGCTAGAAAATTAAGCGAAGAGGAAAATGAGGTCATTATTAACTCCAGGGAAAATTAGTAGCACAAAATAGCTACTACACAACTATACTATGAATATCTGCCTCATTATATAATGTAAACACTAGATGTTAACCTTACGATATAACTAATTAGGACTGTGGAGGAGGAGAGGTATGGGGAGAAATGTTGTAAGAGCAAAATCTTTATTTTTTGTAGTAAGAAGTTGATAGATAACAGAAAAAGTGAAAAAAAAAATGGACATGTCAGTGCAGGCATTTCATTTAGCTATATGGAGGTAAATATGAGAATAAACAGTTTAAAAGGTTGGAAATGGTTATCCTTGGGAAGTGGCATTACAGACTAGGGAGGAATTGGGCAGGTGATTGCTTCCTGTATCGATTTGAAGCCATGGCAAACATTAGTAATGCTCATCAATATGACTTTTTGCTCATTCCTGGGCAAAAGGAAGCATATTGTTTTCAAGCACCCTTCCAACTTGTCAGGGTCATCCGACTAGCTGTGGCCTAGACAGAGCAGAAGTGGTGTGTGTGGTGTGTGTCATTCCTGGGCTAAGCAGTGTGACCTTCAGCACCTTCTTTCTATGCCTCAGCAACCTAGAAGGGACAAGGACAAACTTCCTTGCATTGGGCAGTCTGGAAACCTTTCCTATGTCCTTTAGAACTGTGACTTCTTAACCTAAAGGAGAGGAGAGTAAGAGAAGATTTGGCAAACTTTTCTAAGTATTCTAGGCTGTGCGGGCCTTATGGTTACTTTTGTAACTACTTAACTCTACTGTTGTAGTTAAGTAGTCTTGGGTCTGTGTGCCGATAAAACTTCAGTTATGGACACCGAAATTTGAATTTTTTATAACTTTCACATGTCATAAAATACATTCTTTTTACTTTTTTTCAACCATTTAAAAATGAAAAAAACATTCTTAGCCCACAAAATGCACAAACATAGGTGGAATTGGCCCCTGGGGCTTAGTCTGCTGACCCTGCTTTAAATAGTTGAAGGATTGCTATGCACAAAAGCTACTGTCATATTGTTTGTTTTTAGAGGGCACAGCTAAAACTAAAGAGTGGGAATTGGGGGATTTCTATTAGTCGGAGCAGCCTGTGATGAAAAAGGCTGCCTAAAGATGTCCCTGTGCGTGAAATGTTCGCATGGAGGTGGGCAGCTGCCCCGCATGACCTCTCAGCTCCCTTTTAGTTCTTACGTTCCATAGCCCTGTAACACAATTAAAATGGATCATTCTGATAAAGCTGCTTTAATGTTTCCCAAAGTACAGTCACTTCCCAGGGTGTTAGAACAGTTCTTAGAAAAAGTTAGATGTGTGTGTGTTGCCTTAAGTATTTTAAATTAAGCATTTGTGGTGCCAAGGTTTGCAAAGACTACTTGCTAGCCTAAACATGTTTGCACACAGCAGTATTTTCTAAATTAAATTCAATCATAATCTCCAAACATCCCTAGCCTAGACTAGCTGAAGGTATAGACTTCATTTCCATCTCATTAGGCCACCTGGAAGCTGCAATCAGTGAGTAGTCTTGACATTAATAGTCTTTCTGCTTCATTAAAATGTTAATTTCGTGGATTTAATTTCCTTTGTAAAGTGTACCACTGCAGGACACTATATGCAGATTTATTCTAAAGAAGACCAATTTGTATGTCTCATTTTAGTATATTTATTTCTTCAGATTTCTGTGTATTGCTATTCCTAGGAATTGCTTTTGTGTTTATAAAAGTGTTCAAATATCTCATCTTTAGATATTTAAGGCAATTTCAATCTAGCAAAATGAGTTTTAAAAGTAATTCTGAAAGCAATTTTCCTCATCAATGACATAACTTCACTTCTAAGAGTGAAATATACATCCCTTTTTGTCCCTATACCTCTGAAGCTCCACCTTTAAAAAAAAAAAAGATTCAATTGCAGTTTCAGTGAATGATCAGAACGAATCTAGGTGGTGCCAGGTTGGAAAATGGATAAGTAGAATCTTTTATGTCCTATGGTATCCTCTAACTTACCTTTATGTTTCGAAAGTGCCTATTTAAATACCAAGCTCACATTTCTGAATTATTTCCTTCCCCAAAAGGAAGGTTAATCAAAAGATCTAACCAAGAGGCTGCTGCTGCCCTGACAGAAACCTAAGCTCTCCCACTCAGTGCCCGAAACCAGTAATCAGAATGATTGCACCACAGAGAGGTCAGGTGAAACGTGTTAGTGTGCCCAGGCCCTGTGGGTACCTTGAGGTTTTCTTTCGTACATTTGCCAGTCCCTTTACATCTGGGTGATTCTCCTTGTAACTGTTCTCTCCTTTCAGGTCTCCTGTGCTGGCTTCCTTTCCTTTTCTAGTCTCTAGTGGAAAAGCTATTCCCCAAAGTCTGTCCTCTGCTTGTGGCTCTTCTCTCATTATATTATATTCATTTCTCCCTTGGACTGTACCTCCACACTTGTGACTACCACTGTTCTCTGTCTCCTGATGTCTGACCTGTGTCTCCAATAAGTGGATGGGATCATTTCATTTATGTCTGTCGCCTCAAATATGTCTAATACCAAACTCCTTGCTTTCTTCCCAACTTCTCCATTTCTTTTTACCAACACCACCATCCTTATGTACTCTCAAGCTAGAAATGTTCCAGGAGGTGGCCCACAAATATTTATTGTAGAAAACTAAAGAATAGTTTATCTGTTCCTTTTGATGAATGCCAAAAATTTGTCTTTCCTAGGCCAATTGAATAGAGTTAGATTCTACTCAGCCCAAGCATACCCATAAGAGTCTATTCCCATTAATAATGACACAGTGAAATTATTGTTAGTCCTCAGTCATGTACCCTCAACTTCCACCATGGCACCATGCAGACATTTATGTTGCACGTTATTAGGCATGGGGGAGTTGCGGGGTGGGGCATTAATTTGATCAAGAGTTTGTAAATCATTTGAAGTTTTTATTAAAATGAACATAATTACTATGAAATTATTATTCTGTTCTCAAGTTTTATAACAGTTGGCCTAAGTCATCACCCAGGGCTATTGGCTGCCAATAGACCTTCCCTAGTTATTTTTTAAAATAGGAGTTAAGCAAGTGGCATTTCACTGTTTCTTAGATGAGTGGTTCATGCAACTCTTTTTTTCAGGTATGTGATTGGGGTTCTAGTACAACTGGGCTAATCATTCAGAAACAATTAAAAAATGAGCACCCAATTTTCTGGCCAATCTGATATCATTGTCACTAATTGATAATGAGTTTAAAGCCACAGACGTTTAAATTCACTATTTTAAGATATAATTTAATATATCTCATTCATATTTCAATGAAAATAAATGTTAACAAGGCCAAGACATTTATTTATTTTTTTAAACTTATCTTTATTGTTAAAAGTATTACAGATGCACCCTCCTTTTTCCCCTATTTACCCCCTCCTCCCTGCTCCCGCCCCGCTCCTGCCTTCCCCACACTTTTGTCTGTTGTCCACTGGTTATACATATATGCATATACGTTCTTTGGTTTATCTCTTCCCAAGCCCTCCCCCCTTCCCTCTGAGGTTCTTCAGTCTAACAACCAATTTGTACTTCTTAATCCCTCATCTTTTTCATCCATCCCCCAACCACCCTCCCATCTGGCAACCAACAAAAAGTTATCAGTATCTATGAGTCTGTTTCTGTTCTACTTGTACATTTTGTTTGTAGATTCAATTGTTGATAGATATGTATTTATTGCCATTTTATTGTTTACATTTTTGTTGTTGTTCTTTAAGAAGACCCTTCAACATTTCATATAATAGTGGTTTGGTAGTGATGAAACTCCTTTAGCTTTTTCTTGTCTGGGAAACTCTTTATATGACCATTGATTCTAAATGATAGCTTTGCAGTATAGAGTATTCTTGATTGTAGGCCCTTGCTTTTCATCACTTTGAATATTTCTTGCCACTCCCTTCTGGCTTTCAAAGTTTCTTTTGAGAAATCAGCTGACAATCTTATGGGAGCGCCCTTGTAGGTAACTAACTGTTTTTCTCTTGATGCTTTTAAGATTCTCTCTTTGTCTTTAACCTTTTGCATTTCGATTATGATGTGTCTTGGTGTGGGCCTCTTTGGGTTCATCTTGTTTGGGACTCTCTGTGTTTCCTGGACTTGTATGTCTGTTTCCTTCACCAAGTTAGGGAAGTTTTCTGTCATTATTTTTTCAAATAGGTTTTCAATTTCTTGCTCTCTCTCTTCTCCTTCTGGCACCTTCATGATGCGAATGTTGGTATGCTTTAAGTTGTCCCAGAGGCTCCTGACACTATCCTCATTTTTCTGGATTCTTTTTTCTTTTTGCTGTTCTGATTGGGTGTTTTTTGCTTCCTCGTATTCCAAATTAATGGTTTGTTTTTTGGCTTCACCTACTCTACTATTGATTCCCTGTAAATGATTCATTATTTCAGTTAGTGCATCCTTCATTTCTGACTGCTCCTTTTTTATGTTGTTGATATTCTCACTAAGTTCCTTGGAGTTCTCACTCAGTTCATTGTGCATCCTTATAACCAGTGTTTTGAACTCTACATCTAGTAGATTGTTTATCTCCATTTTGTTTGGTTCTTTTCTTGGAGTTCTGTTCTGTTCTTTCATTTGGGACATGTTTCTTTGTCTCTTCTTTTTGGCTGCCTCCTTGTTTCTATGTATTAGGTAGAGTTGCTATGTCTCCTAGGCTTTGTAGGGTGGCCTATTACAGTATGTGTCCTGTAGGGTCCAGTGGCACAGCCTCCCTGATCACCCCAGTTGGGCCCTCAAGGTGCACCCCTCATGTGGGCTGTCCACCCTTCAGTTGGAATTGAATCTTCATTGCTATTGGCACACCAGTGGGAGGAATTTACTCAGGCTGATCAGCTGCAGGGACTAGCTGTGCCCACTAACCACTGACCTCTGACTCCCTTGGAGGATCAGCGGTGCAGGGCCCACCACACAGAGCAAGACTTACTTCAGCAGGGCTCTGGTACCCACTGAGTCCACCCCTTGAGTGTGTTGTTTGTAGAGGTGATTCGTTGGTGGTGCTTCAATGTGGTCTGAAGCTGTCCACTGGGTGTTTTGGCTCTGGGGCAAGGTCAGCCACTGCCTATGTTCTCCCCTGGGCAACCAGGCATAAGCTACAAAGCGGTCTGCAGATGGCTGCTGCTTGTGCTGGGCTTGGAGGTGCCCAGGCAAAGCCAAGCTGTGAACCAAGGCTGGCTGCTTCTAGTGCCAGCCTGGGGCCACTTAGGGAGAGGTATGGGGCTCACTGAGGCCAGGTAACTGCTTGTTTGAGAGAATTTAGGAAAATTTGAAGTAGGAGCCAAGACAGGCCAATCCTATGGTAAAGCCACTGGAAACAGCTTGGGTGGGCCTGAAAGTTGGGTGGGGCAGGGCTTCAGAGAATCACCAAGGTGGGGCAAACAGTGTGAGCCAGGTTGCTGGAGTCCCAGATATGGCGGCCTTCTGCCAGTCCCGTAGGGGAAGGGCTCACCAAAGGAACAGAGGCCTCAGCCAGCACATCTGTCCAGGAGACATCTGCCCCTCCAGCCCTTGTCCCGAGGCCAAACAGCTCAGTTTTTCCCTGTATATCTCTGGTGCCCTTCAAGCTGCCTCCCTGATGCTGGAGCCTGGAGGGTGTGAGTCCAAGTAAGTCCTTTTAAGAGGAACTGCCTGGGGTTCCAGCAGCTTCAGCCTCTCTCAACCTCAGTTCCCGCTGGTTTTTACAGCCAGAAGTTATGGGGACTTTTCTTCCTGGCACTGGGACCCTGAGCTGGGCGCCTGGTATGGGATGGGGACCCCCACTCCTCAGGGAGGAACTTCTCAGCCTAGGTGTCCCTCCTGATTTTTATCCGCCACACGTGGGTGTGGGACCAGCACATCAAACCTCCGCCCCTCCTACCAGTCTCGATGTGGCTTCTTTAATTTCGTAGTTGTAGGACTTCCATTCAGCTCGATTTCAGGCGGTTCTGAAGGATGGTTGTTCTGTAGTTTAGTTGTCGTTTTGATGTGGTTGTGGGAAGAGGTGATACCTTGTTTACCTGCGCCGCCATCTTGACCGGAAGTCCAGGCTGAGACATTTTTCTTAAGCCAATTATGACAGCTATCCATTTATTGAGCAGATAGTTATTGCCTGTAATGAGAGAGCATTGCTATCCAACAAACAAAAGCATTATAATACCCATTACTCTTGAGAAACCTATACAATCTAGTAAAATTCCTGATACAGTTGGTGAGTTTTAGAAAACAATGAAAAACCTATGAGATTAAAAGCTTCCTGTTTCCCTATGATTCAATGATGAATTCCGAAGGTCTATGATAATTTTTGGAAGTCTCAAGTGTTTTCATTTATATTCTCCTATTTCCATGGGGGTTTAGAGCTGATTCTGAGATACTTTTAAGTCATTCTAAACACTTAATAGGACTAAGAATGATGTCTTCTCAGGGATCCTACTCCACTCCCAGAGCAGGGACAGCCTAGTCTGACTTTGAAACTGACTTTGACCTTGGAACTTAGGGCAGGATTCCCCCGACACTCTCTCTCTCTCTCTCTCTCTCTCTCTCTCTCTCTCTCTCTCTCACACACACACACACACACACACACACAAAGTGATAATAAGTTGCATCAGGACGGTATATGAGATAATTAGCCTTAGAATTACTGAGCTGTTTTCTAGGCTGAAAGCTACACCAGAATGCAAGTTTAGCCTTCATTCTGAATGTGCATGCTAATGTTTCTGAGGGAGTCTTACTGAATTAACTTTTTCTATCAAGTTGCCTTTCCTAACTTTCTCAGTGTGGGCAATATTTTTGTATGTATAGCAATGGTTAAGAAAGGTGAGACTTTGAAGATAGTCCAGTCGGAGGGACTGGAAGTCAATCTGTGACTAGCTGAGCCAGCTATAGCAGGGTATTTCTATTTCTGTAGAGAGACAGGGAAATATTGCCCCAAGAGTTACTGGTGGATTTTCATAAGAATGATGGATAATAGTAGCAGCCCCATAAAGAAAAAACTATAGGCAGAGATAAATGAACCACAAGAGAATATTCGTTCATATGGTCATTCTACTGACGTACAAACCTTTCATTTTCTCTCTCAGGCTGGATATAAAAGATACTTACTAAAAGAAAGTGTATTCATATTATTAAGTAGCAAATTTACTGTAAGCAATATGAATTCACTGGAATAAAAGATAACCTAGTTCAACCTAGGAATGTGATAGATCATACCATTTCTCACTTTCTTACAGGTCAATGAAGGAACCATTTAAAAATTCACATGTGAGCCATAATTCTTTAGAATATAATTAGGTTTTCATAGTCATACCTAGAAGAGTAATGGAAAACTTTTCCATTTCAGAACCATATGCAAAAAAACACCATAATTCAGTCCTTTTCCA
The DNA here is from genome assembly GCA_030848825.1 of Tadarida brasiliensis. Classification (NCBI taxonomy): domain Eukaryota; kingdom Metazoa; phylum Chordata; class Mammalia; order Chiroptera; family Molossidae; genus Tadarida; species Tadarida brasiliensis. The sequence continues at coordinate 59,743,504 of CM061270.1, read as the reverse complement.
TCGGTCACATTCTCAATTAGAACAGTGTGTTTCTTCCACTGTGGGTAAATGTTGATTAATTGATGTTTTGTTTGTAATATGTTTCAGAAATGGAAAGAATTTCGGTTATGTTTGCAGTGTAATTAAATTAAGATATTTAAGTTTGTCTAAAAGGCTTTTGCTGCCAAACTTAACATTTTGAGAGACTTTTAAAAAGATAATGTAAAGACCAATTGTATTCTTCCAGATTTTAACATTTAAAAATTGTGTTTATTGAGAATACCAAAGTCCAATTTGGGGGCCTTTGCTTCCGTCCTTTTATGCAATGGAAAGAGCTAACTAAAGCTGGGAGGCAGGAAAACTGGCTTCTAAATGTAGCCCTTTTATTCAGCCAACTCTAAGCCTCTTTGAAAAGTTACTTAATCTCTCTGATCTTCAGTTTCCCTAACTGAAAATGAGAAATTCTCAACTGTCTCCCAATATTAAGTTCTTGAATCTAACCACCAGGGCTGTAGAATCAGATTGACCTAGGTTAGAATCAAACCTTGTCCCTTACTGGCTTTGTAACCTCAGACAGGTTACTCAGCCTGGGTCTTAAGATCCACTTCACGGGATTATTGTGAGTATTGAATAAAATAATATAAAAAAGTACCTACATACTGTTTGGCATTCAGTGTTTTTCTTCTTTTCTTTTTTCATCTTCATAATAGAGAGGAATCATTTCTCTAACAGGTGTTTCTTTGAATAGTATGTTCAAAGCCATGTGGAGAATACAAAGATGAGAAAGACATGCAGTTTGCCCTTGAGGAATATATATAATCTAATCCAAGAGATAAGATTTTGACATAAACACTTAGTACAAACTAGAAAAGTGGTAAGTGCTGTAAGAGAAGATCAATAAAGAGCTATGGGATTTAGAGAAGGAAGACAATGTGTACCTTCTCATCAAATCCCAAAGTTCCGATGACTGGGAGAAAATAAAACATAACCTTGAAATGTTACGGGATGTTATAATTATTAACACAAACCATGCTGATGTGTATGTAAGAAGTGACTAGTGCCTTGGCTGGTTTGGCTCAACGGTTAGAGCGTCGGCCTGCGGACCAAAAAGTTGCGGGTTCGATTCTGGTCAAGGCACATACCTCGGTTTCGGTTTGGTCCCTGGCCTTGGTCGGGGTCGTGTGGGAGGCAACCAATCGATGTGTCTCTCTCATATCGATGTTTCTTTCTCTCTCTCCCTCCCTCCCACTCTATCTGAAGATAAATGGAAAAAATATCCTTGGGTGAGGATTATAAAAAAGAAAGAAGTGACTGTTACCCCTCCTGGGGTGCATCAGTATGTATTGAAAAGATAATAGATGCTGATAGGATTCCCTGAGAAGGGCACATCATCGCTTCTGAAGTATTTATGCCCAAATGCATAACTTGGATTTAATTATGAGGAAACACCAGACAAACCAAATTGAGAAATATTCCACAAAATAACTATCAACATTAGTTCCTGGATTGCTCCTAAACCAAAAAAGGACAATAGTGCAACATTTGGCTTTTTTAATTTTTTAGATAGAGTGGGAGGGAGGGGGGGAGAGAGAGAGAAACATCGATGTGAGAGAGACACATCGAATGGTTGCCTTCTGCACAACCCAAAGACACCCAGGTAGCCTCCAACTCTTACCATCACAGAAGCACTGCAGTAAATATCTCATAGATGCTCTCTTATGTACAGTGTGATGAGTTCTTTAGGATATATGCCCCAAGAGTAGAACTGCTGAGTCATAGGACTGGGTCACCTTAATTTGACTAGCTCCAAACTACTCTCCAAGATGCTTACCCCCCTCCAAACTCACACTGGCAATCCATGAGGGTGCTTTTATCCCCTCTCTCCTACCAACATTGGGTATTATTCACTCTTCTACCTTTTGCAGTGGAATATGTATAAAGTAGTACCTTACTTTTTTAATATGTTTTTGTCTGATTACAAAGGATTTTCATATCCCTGTTAGGTTTCTGGGTTTCCTCTTCTGTGTTTATACAGGGCAGGGCAAAAGTAGGTTTACAGTTGTTCATATGGAAGACAATACAATAATTAATAATAGTAATACAAGAATAACCTGTTTTGCATATTCACAACTGTAAACCTACTTTTGCCCCTCCCTGTTCCTCCCGTTTTTCTACTGAGATTATTTTAGTGACTTATTGATTTGTACTAGTTCTGTTGTATTCTGTATATTAATCCCTTGTTTAGTGTTAGACATTGCAACTGTGTTCTCCTTACTCTAATACATATTCATTGAACAGAAATTCTTAATGTAATCAAAATCATACATTTTTTGGCCTTACAATTTATGCTCTTGAAGTTTCTTGTTTTTTAAGAAAACTGTCCTTGCCACTTGATCAGGAAAATAGTCTCCAATTAATAGCCTGTTAATTATATAACTACATTTTACATTTAAGTTTTTATCCATATGGAATCCTTTAAATGTGTTTGTTGTTGGTGAGGACCCAGTTTTATTTTTCTCTAATACCATGTATTAACTTTTCTGTCATTGATTTGCGATGTCACCTTTGTCATCTATTAAGTTTCTGTATATCCATCAGAATGGCTTTGAACTCTATTCTGTTGCATTAGTTTATTTGTTTTTTAAAAGATATCTGATTTTTTTTCATAACTACTTGAGTTTTTTTAGAATTTACTTTTAATGTTGAAGACCCTGTTTCTTCTAAATTTCAAGAAACTAGTTCATGCATGTGTTAAACTGGAAAAATAGCTGTCTTGCTTTTAAGACTGTTAGGCATTTCAAACCACAGTGATCTTGCTGTCTCTGAACTCACTCATATTACTAATTTTCTACTACACTCACTTTACTTCTCTTAAACTTTTGTATTTTATTCATAACTTTTATTCATTTCCTGTGTTATCGCTTACTTTTTCATATGTTTATGGCTTGTATTTCAACTAGATTAAAAACTTCCAGAGGGCAGGGATTGCCTCCACATCTCTGAATCTCTCATGGTAGCTGTAGCTAGCACCGGATGCGTAATCGTCATAACCAGGACCTGGTGAGCACTTACTAGACTTTTTGTCAATACCTTTGAGTTGATGGATTGTAGGCACGTAACAGAATGGTAAGCACAGAGGGCAATAGGCTGACTCATGAAGGATGTAGGACAAATGTACAGTTTCTCCATGTGCATAATTGCCATGCTGTTTTTTTTTTTTGTTTTTTGTTTTTTTTAACAATTAGGCTTTTTGTTACATCTGAATTTCTCCATATTAAAAAAAAAAGTTTTAATTTACCATTTCTTTTTTCTTTCCATGTTTATTTTTAGTAATTGCATTTTATTTAGTTTTCCGTAATGAACCAAGTGAAAAGCAGTTGTGGTAAATAAATCATGTGCAGGGGAAAGCAATACATTATAATTAGGATTCCATTATCATTTAATTAGGCATTCCATTATTGAATTGGTGTCTCTGGCTTCTCTTGGTCTCTGACTAATCCTGAAACAAATCCTTCTTTGTGGACAAATATTAGCCTGTAATATTTAGAGTATTCATCTAAGCTAAGGCTTTTCATTAAATTTCTTTCTGATTAAGATAGCTCCCCAAGTACAGACTGATTTAATTTCATATGATTTATCCATCCACTTGTGTAGCAAAGTCTGGTGGAAATTGTTTTTAGCATCAGAGGATTAGGAATATGAAAATCGTCTCTATAGTCTCAGATCTCTCCAGTATTTAAGACCTTACGGTTTGAATGGTTCTGTAAACCTAGTCCTTACGTCTCTGCTGCATTTAAGAGTATCGCAAGTGCTGTTCGCAGGTTGTCATTGAAAACAGTACACTGATTCTGTTATTAAAACATTGAGCTTCAAGTTAGTACATTCTTGTGTTCTTTGGATTTGGGGATCAATTTTTATTCTAAATATTTCAACATATTAATTGTGCCATTTCTGTGTTATTAGAAGTTCAGTGTCACCAGAAACAAGCAGATCACAGATAAACATTCTGAATTAAGGGCCTCCATGGACATGAATGTTACTTGTCTTTTTTTTTTTTTCTAACTCCGTGGATTTGACCATTATCGCCTCCTGACCCTTTACTGTCCTCTATTTTTCAATGGTGGACATTTAATTTTGTTCAAGGTCTCTTTACTTCTTTCTTAATCAGTTTCCCCCAACATCCCTCCCTTACTTTATTTAGTCTAGCCTCACCTCTTTCTCTTATACTTTTAGCCTTTTTCTTCTGACCCTTTTGTCCAGGTTTTATTTTTACTTTTTATCCTTTCATTCCTTCCTTCTTCCCCACTGTGTGTGCATGAGAAAGTTCGCACCACTGTATGCATGGGAATGACTGAAGCTACGTGAACTAATCTTATGGAGCCAGATAATATATTCTGATTTGCTACAGCTGAAATATCTTGAAAATATTTTTTGTGTGATATCAAGAAAATCCATTATGAAGCAAGCTAAATTATTTGTTCTGATTGGAAATACCAGGGAGGGTGAGGAGAGGGCGAAAGAGAGAGAAAGAGAGAGAGGGAATGCACATACTTAGTTGAGGGAGAAGGGGAATGCCAGGAGAGGAAAGGCATTCCAGCATCCTGAACTTTCTGAGGTCCCCATTTCCAGTTTTATCCCTTAAGTTACTAGGTTCTTGAGAATGTTGATTCTTCCCTTTCTCTCCCTTTCACTCTCTTCTGCCCCGTGTGAAATGTTCTTTTTTGAAAACAGTGGTGTGATAGGAGCCTGAGTTTGTAGGGCAAAGGCTGATAGAAGGTGCTGTGGAGTCAGGACTGGAAGCCGAGGATCTCAAACCAAGTCAGGCGAAGATTCTTAGTGGGTCTGGGCGTGACTAAAGGGCTGTAGGCAGCTCAGCAGTAGGGAAGGGGTCCCTTGCCCCGATCAGCAGAGGGAGGCTGTTGATGAACCAGTTAGGAGGCCACAGGAACTAACAGAGTGAGAACCTGTGGCTGATGGGATACTGTGGTTGTTTGCAGAGGAGATCCCCGGGAAGAGGAGCCCTGTGTGACTAAGGCACAATGACTGCTTTCAGAGTCCTGTCTGCACTGACGGAAATGCCAGCTCTGACAGATTTTTCCAAGCCAGAAAGGAAAAACGAGCACAGTAGGGAATTACCAGGTTTTCTTCGAGGAGTGTGGCCGTTCTCTGTAAAGACAAGTTGTTGGGAATGGATGGGGAAGAAGAGCTCCCACGGTAATAACTCAGTTAATGAAGAGGCTGCATGCCGGCATGCAGGGAGCTGTCCTTTGTCATCAGAGAGGTGATAGAGGGAGCATCGGTATTGCATTCCAGAACCTCAGTTTAAAAATAGCACTATATACTTAACACTGTCAACTCTGCCATAAACTAGGAAATACTCACCTGGGGGTTTGAAACCCGAGAGAGGGGGAATATCAAACTCACTCAGCTCTTTAGCCCTGCAGTAGGCACCTGTGCACAGTGCACAGACCCTGGCTTCCTGCGCAGTGTCCCTGTACATGGCCCAGTGTGAGGGTATCAGTTAGTTCCCTTTTCTCCCTTCATCTACTGCTACCACCACACACATGTGACCTTCATTTTTCAGTATATCATCTGAAACCTTTTGTTCTCAGGTTGCCCAATAACTCATAAAGAATAACAATACTATAACAGTGATTACAAACAGGTGGAGAATGGCAGAACGACAGGGTTAACAAAGAATGTCTGATGCTCACAGAACAGAAACATAAATTCCTGTCTGCCTTCTCTCCTGTGGTCTGGAGGATCATAAATCACAGTTTCCCTCCAGCTACAGTTTCTCAGTACACCTTTTTGCTGTCAGCTGCTCACACAGGCTCTCCTCTCAGGCTCTCCTCCAAGCAGAAATGTACCAGAGGGGGAGCTCAGCTCAGTCTCCCTTTCTCTGCTTATTCACTGTGGTCAGGAAACAGATATTTACTGAGCACCTTGAAGAAGCACTAGGGACACGCCAGTTAGTAAAACAGACAAAAATTACTACTCTGTGGTACTTTCATTTCAGCAGGAGGAAAACAGACAATAAAACAGGTAAGTAAGGTGTATGGTGTGTCAGATGATGATAAGGCACATAGAGAAAAGTAAATCAGGGAAGAGGAAAGCCTGACATTTCAAACAAGGCATTCGGGGCCTCCCTGAAAAGGTGAAGACGGGGGAAGAACATCTCAGGTAGAGGAACAGTGCAGGTGTGCTCACAGGAGAACACAAAACTCAGTGTGTCTGGAGCAGAGTGAGCCAGGTGAGAAGGACAGGGGAGAGCAGGGGTAACAGGTGGGCAGGTAGCGTAGGGCTTCGTGGATCATCGTGAGGACTTTGGCATTCTGAGTGAGATAAGCAGCCATTGATGTGAGGGGACAAAAGGGGGCTGTAATGTAGTGACTGACCTGAAAGGATTGTTCTGTTATGTTGAAAAGAAGCTGCAGCGGGGAGGGTGGGCAAACAGGGAGACCAATTAGAAAGATAATAATCCAGATGACAGAGGTGATGGCTTAAGGTAAAATTGGTGAGGTGATAAGAAGTGGCTGGATTCTGGAAGTATTTCAAGGTAGAAACAATAGGATTTTCTGATGGATTGATGTGGAGTATACGAGAAAGAGGGAGGGGATTGAGGGACTGGGTGAAAGACGGGAAGGAATTAAGAAGTACAAATTGGCGGTTGCAGAATGGTCACGGGGATGTAAAGTACAGCATGGGGAATACAGTCAATAATATTGTAATAACTGTGCATGGTGCCAGGTGGGTACTGGAAATATCTGGGGGAACACTTTGTAAAGTACATGATTGTCTCACCACTATGCTGTACAGCTGGATCTAATACACAGTAACACTGAATGTGAACTAGAATTGAAAGGTAAAAAATAGAATAATAAATCCTCAGTTTGACAATAAAAAAGAGAAAGTCAGGTAACGAGAATGACCACAAGCTTGTTGGCCTGAACTGGAGAAAGGACAGTTTTGCCTCTGATTGAGACAAAGACTGGGAAGCACAGGTTTTGGGGGAAACCAGGAGGAATTCAGTTCAGTCCAGGTTAAACTTGAGATACGGATTACACACCCACAAGGACATGTGAAGTCAGTAGTCAGATACATGCATCTGGAAGGAAGAGGATGGGCTGGAGATGCGGATTTAGGAGGCACCCACACACATTTGGTATTTAAAGCTGTAAGACTGGAAGAGATCACCTAGGGAAAGAGCATAGACAAAGAAGAGTAAAACCCAAGCCCTGAGGCACTCCAGTATTTAGAGATCACCCCACGGAGGAGACTTGAGAGTGGGCAGTGAGGCTAGAAAGCACCGAGAGAGTAATGTGGGCAGGAAGCCAAGTAAAACAGTTTTTTTAAGTAAGTAAGGAAGGAAGGAAGGAAGGAAGGAAGGAAGGAAGGAAGGAAGGAAGGAAGGAAGGAAGGAAGGAAGGAAGGAGTCACTGGATTTGATTATATGAAGGTCACCAATGACCTTGATGAGAACAATTTTGGTGCAGTGGTGAGAGCAACAGCTTAACTGGCATGGGTTCAAGAGAGAAATGGGAGATGAGGGTTGAAAACAGTGAGTATAGACAATTCAAGAAGTTTAGCTATAGAGGTGAGCAGAGAAATGGGTGGTAGCTGGAAGAAGATGTAGGTCAAGGGAATGATGGGAAAAATTATAAGCATGTTGATAGACAAGGCAGGGATGATTAAAGGGGAAATTGCTGGAGCAACACCATTGAGTAGACAAAAGGGGATGAGATAGAGCACATAGGTGGAGGGATGGGCCCTAAATACGAGTATTTAAGAAAGAGGATGAGAATGAGGGGTAATGAGGAAGTAGTGGAAAAGTAGAAAAACAAAGGCATGAAAATATCAAATCTGGGTGGATGGGACACAGAACGGACTAAGGAAATATGTATGATTGCCAAGCATTACTAAGGGCCCACTTTTGTTAAAAATCAGGAATTTACCAAGAACTCCCATTAGTCTCATTCCCAGCCAAAAAGTCAAATACTCCCACCAGAACAAGTACCTCTTCAACAGGCTCGACTGAGTTCCTGGGTGAGGGGGAGGCAGCAAAGGGAAGAACCTTTAGCAGCCAGCGGGGTCCTGTAAATGGGTGACGTGGCAGGGAACATAAAACCTTAGGACAGGGCATTCAGATTTAGTTTCTTTTATTTGCTTTACTGAGCTATGGTGGGGAAATTTTACCAGGGAAAGGTAGATTACACGTCAGAAGGACTAAATCAGATTACTTTCTGTTAATGTTTTAAGACTGGTTAAATAGTTAAGACTTCCTGAAATCTATTCACATCAAAGTATAATCAGTCAATTGATCAGCTTTCAGTAAGGGACTAAAATGAGACCCCTCCCCGTTTAGTAAGGGGGGAGAGGACACTAGATTAGAACAGGAGCCTCTGGGCACCCAGAGGGAGACTAATGATCACCTCCGAGTCAGCTTCTTCACAGTTGTGCCTGGGCCCAGCCCCTGGGCGTGAATTCAAAGCTCTGCAAGGTAATTTGACACACGTGTCACACCATGTGCACAGCCGACAGAATGCTGCTGCTGAACTATGTGGTGTGTGAGGGGATTGTTGTTTTGCTTTGGGTGGTAGAGGGAATATTTAGCAGGGGGAAGGTTATGGTGTATGTTAAACCAGTTCCCAAATGTTTTATTAATTTTTGTGTCATAGTTACTGATTAAAAGCAGAAATATATCCTCCAAGTCTGGACTGTTACACAGATTAGATGCTATATTGTTACTATAATACTGAAGGGAACCAGGGTGTGTGCATGCGGGTGTGTTTGCTTTGTTTGATAAACCCGAGGCGCTGCTACCGTTGTGGTAGTTTAATAAATTAAAGATCGCTGCTTCTGAAATATCGATCTCAAGACACACTGTCTCCCACTTGTCTTATCTTTACTCTTTTCTTTGCCAATCCCAATGGAATTATCTGTAACTGCTCTAGAAATAATGTTGATGCCAACTTTTTTCTTTCTAGATAGTAGCAAGAAAACATTTCAGGTATTATGGCCCTGAAAGAAATTAGGCTGGTAGAAGTTTATAAATGTCAGGTTGCACTTCAAGTAATCCTTGAATTAGGGAATTATATCGTGTATTAGCCAGAAAAGGAAAAAATGGTGCAAAACAAGATTGCAGAGCTTCTGAGTATGTTTGCGTTGATTTGAATGAATAGGAAAATGTCTGGTTCGAATAAAATGCTAATACCAAAAAAAAATCATTAAAAATTAGTACATGTGAATACATTTTGGAATTGATTCAAACTTTCAGTACTTTGTTTTCTAACATTTTGCTTTGATAGAGTTAACCAGCCTAGATAAAGCTGTATTGATAAAGCTATATTTAGACTATAGCAGATATTACAAATTTATGATATTGTATCACTTTAAATATTTTTTAGGGCACATATTTGAGAAGCTTTAAAAATAACTTTTAGAGGTACAGTTTACTTGCTGTAAAATGCCAGTATATTTTTAAGTGTACAATTAGATGCATTTTGATAAGTGATGGACTCATATAACTACCACCATAGTCAAATTATAGAACATTCCGTCACCCCAAGTGCACATGAGGAACCTGAGGCCCAGAGAGGTTAAGGAACTTGCTCAAGGTCACATGTTAGTAAGTCACTGTGTGTTGGTACAAACCAGGTCAGTGTGACCCTGTGGGTCCTGTTCTTACTGTGCTGTTCTTGGAAGGCAGAGAGAGTAGCAATGTGGAAAGGCTTTGGAGTCGGACACAGCTGAGAGCTAACTAACTGTGATCTTTAGCAAGTGAGTTAACGTCTCTGTGCCTCAGTTTCTACGGCTTGTAAAAGAGGGATGATATCACAAGGGTTGTTAAATATCATAATATTTTTAAATGACTGTGTCTTTCCTGATAAGCTCCACAACGCAGGGGTTTTCTGTAACACTGTGCTGTCTGATCTCACTTAATTCAGACCAGCAAATTGGCAGAGTGTGCCCAGGCCGACACTTCAATCTTTGGATCCTATTGATTTGTGTCTGGGGGTTTTGGAACAGCTAAACAAATTGTTGAGTCCAACAGTAACGTAAATTATATTTTCTTATTGATCTTGTTTTTCACATTGAATTTGAATGCTTTCTCTCAACCTCATTTTAATACATTTTTCTTTTAAAGAATAATGAAAACAGAGTATGAAATTTTGAAAAAATAGGCAAAATAAGTTCTTGTGATCAATAGTACAATCTATAGATGCACAAATGTAAGTGGCAGTCATGCTTCAGTGGGTCCTGGGAAAGAAAATTATTTGGAACTAGGACTCTTGTCCCTTTCCCCTCAGAGCACACAGTGTTGTCTTATTCGCTACTGTCCATTTTTGCCTTGTAATTTGCACAGTAAAATCCCTGGGGTTGAGGAGACACGGCACGTGAGTAACTGCTAGGTTGGCCTGCCTGTGAAATCAGCACCTGTGCCTTTGCCCGTTACACACCAGTAACATTACAGTTTGCATTTCTAGTGAAAATAGACGGATTATTTGACTGTTTTTAAATTGAACACAATTTTTTATCAAGCAAATATATAGTGTTATATATACTATATATGTACATGCATATTCTCCTACAATTTGTTAGACAGTATGCAATCTGCAATTTTATCACATAGGTAGATTCCCATTCTCATAGTTCTTTGCAGCTCTTGGGTATGATTTTGTTTCTTCACTCTCTGTAGTCTTGAATATGTGTGCTCTCTTTTTTTCTCTCAATCATACTTGTAGTTCAGTATTTTATTCATCATGTCAAATTGCTAGCTTTTGTATTTATTCTTTCACTATTTCTTAGTTTTGTTTGATTAATTATTGCTTTAGTATTGCTTTTTATCGTTAGTAGTTTTCTCTTCCTATTTCCCTGTGGAGTCTATTTTTAAAATTTTTCAAGATGAGTAATTTCTCCATTTCATTTTTCTCTTTAATAATGAAGTATTATTGAATACAGCCTTCACTATGTCCCATTGCTTCTCTTTCCTTCCTTTTTAGGAAGTTCATAATTTTTCTTATTCATCCAACGGTTATCTAAAAGTGTGCTTTTAGAGGGGATATTATATTTTATTTATTTCTATTTTTATGGAATTTTTATGTGAGAATATGACTTACAAAACCTCAATATTTATAAAATGTATTTAATTAACTTTCTTGTCACCAAGTAAATAATCAAATAGTTACAAATGTTCCATGGATGCTACCCCTCTAAAATATTTTTGAGGGACATATCGGTCTATATAAATCTATTAAATCAAAATCACCAATAGGTATTTAATTCTTTTAATTAATTTTTATCTACTGGAGTTGTCCTATCTGAAAGATACTGAAGCCTACGCTATATCATTTATTATTTTTCTATTTCTCTTTACATTTCTAATATTTTTCTTTTCATTATCTAGCTACCCCTTTGTTTGGTTCACAGTTTGACTAATATTTTTAAAAAAAACAAAAAACTATTTATCTTATCTATAGATTCTGAAAGATATCTGATAAATTTAAGCCATTCCTTATAAAAAAAACTATAACAAAATAGAGGTAACTACTTAAATACAAAGTGGGGTAAAAATAGGTTTACAGTTCATATGGAAAATAATACAATAATTAATAAATAATACATGAATAAACTATGTATTTCACATACTCACAACTGTAAACCTACTTTTGTCCCACCCTGTATAATACTGTTTTACCAAAACTCAACAGTGAATATCATACACTAAAACACACATTTTGGTTAAAGTCAGAACTTTATTTTTTATTATTAAGTAAATGCTAATGAAGACGAGACAGTTGGACATAAAACTGTGTTTATGCTGCTGGAAAATCTAGAAAGTCAAAAAGAGTCCAGTCAAAAAAATCAACTAGATTTAATAAGAAAAATTATTAAGGTGGCTACATATCAGATAAATATACAACAAACAGTAGATTTTCTCTATTCTAGTAGTCATGGCCTAAAAGCAATAGTAGGGACACATATTCCACTCACAATAATGATAAGAATTCTGAAATTATTTAGGAGTAAATCTTAAAGCACAGAAGCTATGTGAAGAAAACAGAAATCTTATTGGAAGACATAAAATAGGATCTGAGCAAATGAAAAAGCGTATTTTCTTGGATGAAAAAAATATAAAAGTGTCAGTTCTTTCAAAATTAAAATGTAAATAAAATGCAAATGTAACTTCAGGATAAAGGAGGGGATGTTGTTTTAGAATTCAGCTAAATGATCTTAAGTTAGTATTTCAAAATAGTTATCAGCAGGAGCCAAGTACAGTATGAAAAAGAAAACAGAGGCTTGCTTTGCCTGATGATAGGTTACTAAGGAAAGCATGAAGAAACATGCATCTGTGGGACACGAAAGAGAAGGGAGACTAGACACCTGTATACTTGAGAATTTAATATATGAACAAGTTGGTATTTCAAAACACTAAAGAAAATGCCAGAAAAACTGATGTCTGTTGAAAGTAAAGCTAGATTATAAAATTAGATGAAAATTTTCCATCTTGCAGAAAAATATAATATATATGCAATCCTACAGGCAGAGGAGACAAATACAGGAATCCAAAAGCTATAACAGAAAAAGAAGTGTGCTTGTATAGACAGACACACATGCACACACACCGCATATGCACACGCACATTGGAAAAGATGCCACAAATAAAGGTAATAGATAACAGATTTGTAAAAATATTTGCAACAAGAATACAGACAGAATATTAATATTCCATAGGAAAGAAGGAGCTTTGTAAATTGACTAGAAAGAGACAACCTAGAGGAACTGGATAAAGGAAATGAAGCTGCATTTACAGAGAAGCATATCTAAAAAAAAAATAAACTTGCCAGTGGCCAAATGACAAAATTAGTCTAAAAGATTTGCATGTTGGATGGAAAGAGGGGAAATGTCTTTTTTATAAAGAGTTCTCAGAAATTTGTAAGACAACAAATAACTGCATTTTTGAAACAGGCAAGAATATTACCAGTGTATCTATCCAATGAACTTGTTTCATCTAATCAAAGATACAAATTAAAGCAAAAGTGACATACTTTGGCAACTTTCTAAAAATCACAGTATCTGAAAACAAAGGCATTTATTTATTAAATTTATATATAATCAAGTGTTATGCATCCGTAAAATGATATTTTTTAAAATCTTTAATGGCATGGATGGGAAAGATGCTTGGAAAAACAAGTTATACCACAGTATGTAAATTATGGTGCCGTTTTTCAGAGTTGGTAGATCACATCTTTATCAAGGCACATTTTATATACATATACATGTGCATATATATGTGCTTCTGGTCTCAGCAAATGCTTCCTATTATTCAGATCTTGCGTTTGATGAGCTAGCTATTAATGCACCAGTGTTGTCAAATTGTGGAAAAGGTCAACATGTTTTCATTCTGTCTAGAAGGTGAAACCTGTTTTGGAAATCCAGAGAACCAATGCCCAACAGAAGAGAGATATTCAGGACTGAAAAGATTCATACATTTATACAAAACACAAAAAGTTCAACAGATTTAGGAGAGGAATGTGAAAATATATGTCCTTGGAATTATCTGTAAGAAATGAATTCAGCTTTGATGAGCAAGGTTGTTCACAAGAAAACCATTTTCAGTTTCATCTTTCTAGCTGAAGTTTGATTTTTGAGCCCAGGATGGTTCTTTCTTAGTAAAAGGGTAGGTATTCATTTTGACTTAACCAAAAACAAGATGAAGCAGGAGGCCAGTGATCCTAGAGCTCAGATCGTCATCAGCTTCTGATTCTGAATGCCATCAGAGGCTTTAGTATCTGTGCTCAGCTTACAATGTCCAAGGGATAAGTAGCAGAGATTGGAAAGGAATATATATCAGAAGATACATTAGGGTCTACTCCTAGAGCTAAGACCAGTGCCCTAACTGGCTTTGCTTTTGTAGGATGGAAGAGCAGTGCATAACCCCAGTGTACACTATGACAGACCTGGGCTCTCTCCCAGAGGAAGAGGACATCTAGAGATGGAAGCAGCCTAAACCTAAGCTTGCTTTAAGTGTTATAGGTGATCATCCCACCTAGAGGAGTAATAACAACAAGAATCTGAGCACAAGGCATATGCCAGGCTTTTCTCTAAGGATTTTATAGTCCTTATCCCAGTCGATCTTCACAGAACCCTGTGAGGGTAGGTACTGTATTATCCACGTGTACTACTGAGGCTTAGCGTGAACATGTCAAGATCATAGAACTGATGAGAGGCAGGGCCAGGAGCCGTCTGACTCTACCTTTTGTTCCGTGAGTATCCAACTTATACAGAGGGAAAATGAATAATGTTCCTCGTAGGAAACAGTAGTGTTTTCTCTAACAAAGAAAGTAGTACAGCTGATTTTTAGTGGTTCATGCATGCCCTTTTATTTTGAAGCTGAAGGGTGTCTTAATTCATTGGTATTTTTAGTCTAAATATATCCAAATCTGTCCATTCGAACTGTTCTTCAAAGTGTACTGACTAGTACCAATGTGTCATGCTTATTATTAGCCATGTACTAGTGTATGTCAGTGTCAAAGTGGCACAGTGAGTAATTGTTTAGTTACTAAATCCAGCTGTTATCCAATTGGGGTAATTTTCTCTTTTAATCTGAAATACAGTGCACAGATCTGAAAAACATGCTAACCTCTTACCTGAGGACTCAGCATTTTCCTTTAACACAAACAAAGCATCTTAGATGACAAGTTACTTCATCTAAAATGCTCTAATATATGTAGTTAGATTTATGAATTTTGATGTGGCTAGTAGAACCTATAGACTTAGAATTTTTAATTTTTAAAGCAGGTAGTAAAATGAGATCCAAAATAAATTACATTTTTGTATATTCAGCATACATTTAATTATGGAATAGGGAAAAAGAAAAATTTTAGTTATCAAAGCTTATAGATAGATCACTGGGATAAAAAGAAATATAAAAGCTTATATTTCTATTATTCTGCCACTGAACTATATATAATTGGATCTGATCTTTAGCAGCAATGGGCAAGCCAGGAGTTCTTCACTCAGTTCTGTCATTAGAAACATGCAAATGTGTACATGTTTGGTTCTCTCCTATTCCCAGTGAGCTTTTCCTATCAGGTAGGACTCTTCTAAGGACCATGGGCTCAACTGGATTGCTCGAGACACCCCCTTCTGTAATTTCATTTGTAAATTTCAGTCATACCTTTTAAACTTCTGTTGGTTAATTAAACATGACTAAAGCATTAAAAACTCCCTCAGTTTCAGTCGGACAAAAAAATAAGATTTGAAATATTGAGCAAGAGCTTGTTCTGGTTTTCCAGAGAAAAAAGAAAATTCTGTGGGCCCAAGTGGGCATAGTTATTCTAACAGAACACAGCTTTGCAAATAGGTAGTAAGCTAGGGAGTTTTCCAGTAGATGCCACATTGGAAACAGAACAGTTCCATTTTGAAGCCCCATATGAGCAGGTGACAAGTGGCTAGACAGCATTTAAATTTATAATTTAAAGATTCTGCAGAGCAATGAAATCTTTTTAAAATGGCTTTTATTGATGGCAGCCAGTTAATTTGCATGTTTAAATCTATTATTTTCATACTAAACAATTTAAAGACAGTATAAATCCTTTGCAGTTGCAGAAACTTCTCCTTTAATCTATTATTGCATTATTTTAATTCTATTATATATTGGTAAATGAAATAAAGGCACATCTCAACTTTTGAATATTGATTTCATTATTGTCACTTAAATATGAACCAAGCCCCACCAGCCATGCTAACCCCTTTCCTGTTACTCTCCTAGGAGGAAGCTACTTGGTGGTGGTGGTGGCGGGGGTGGGGGGGGTAGGGGGGGTAATAGCTCCCTGGGCTAGAGTCCATGGGGCCAGGAGGTCTTCCTAGGATGATGTGAGAATTAAGCTCTTCTACCAGTAAGGAGTTACCTGTGGCTTTGTGTTGTCTGGAGACCTTTATTTACCTAATGTAACGTTTAAAAGGTACAAGACAGTCGACTGACTACCTCCACCTGTAAGCCTTTTTCCAGTCGCTCCTCTTTGACTCTGGTGTTAATGCATTTCTGAATTTCTGTGACGCTTCAAGATCCAGTGCAGCTCAGAGGAACGACGACAGGGGAAAACTGTCTTTTTTCTCCCCCACCCCACTGCTCCCTTTTTCACTTGGTCTTTTTTCCGTTTCTAACATCACAGTGTTGCTCTTGTTCATCATATAAATAGATGGACATCTTCAGGGCCCAGGCAGATGGAAAGTGGTCTAGGGAGGGTATTCGAGTGCAGTTTCCCCCACAAATACCATACTGGCACCCGTGGACTCACAGGAGCTAAGGCGGAGATGGCAGGTTAGAGCCTAGCATACTAACGTTATGATTCAGTAACAACACCAGCAGCCGCTAGCATTTATTGAGCACTTACTCAGTCAGATCCCATTTTACGTATTTACATACATTCTCTGATTTAATCCTCACAACCCTATGAGGTAGTTTGTAGCTGTAGGAACTCAGTAAGCCACAGAGAGATTCAGTAATTCAGTCACTAAGTGGCAGAGCTAGGACTTGAACCCAGGCAGTCTGCTTCCACGGCCCTCCATGCTCTGCACTGGATCGAATCTAGAATGTTTCACTTAGGAACATTTTTTATATGTGGTACCATCACTGTCTCAAACATTGCTATTTGTATATTGAACAGACACATGTGTGTACCCCAGAGTAACTGATCATGAGAATGCTAAGGATGATGGCAGTCCCAGGTCAGGGTTCACTCAGACTTTAAGTTGATGTCTTTAAAAATAAAACATCATATGGAAGTTTTCATGGGTTCCTGACCACCTTATCAAGTCTGATTCTGAGATTTTCTTTCCAGTATCTGTCATGGTAATATTGGGTTAAAGGTGGGAAGTTTGGGTTTTATTTGGAGAGAAGGGTATATTTAAAAAAAAATTTTTTTTTCCTTTATTGATTTTAGAGAGAGAGAGGAAGTGAGAGAGAGAGAGATAGAAACATTGATGAGCGAGAACATCAACTGGTCGCCTCCTGCATGCCCCCCACTGGGGATTTGACCTACAACCTGGGCATGTGCCCTGACCGGGAATCGAACCAGTGACCTCTTGGTGCATGGGTCAGTGCTCAACCACTGAGCCACACTGGCTGGACAGAAGGGTATATATTTTTTAAATATGTTTTTATTGATTTATTAGAGAGGAAGGGAGAGAAACATCGATGTGAGCGAGAATATCAGTTGGCTGCCTCCTGCATGCCCCATACTGGGGATCGAGCCTGAAATCCGTGCATGTGCCCTGACCGGGAATCAAACTGGGACCTCTCAGTCCATGGGACGATGCTCAGTCCACTGAGCCACACCGCTGTGTGAGAAGGGTGTATTAGTGGGAGGCATGAAAGCAGCAAGTCCTGTTGGTGTGAAAGGGCTGGCCCTGGGCCCTTTTATTCCTGTCTCAGTCTGATTTACGTGCTTATCCATTTAGTTCTAGAATGTAAATTACTGTTTCTATGAATGAAGATAATTTCCTTCTAAAGGTTTCTGTGGTAATTAGCAAGCAGATGAAAAACCAAACATGACTGGTAAATATGGAGCAAATGCCCGGGAACACCAGTATTTACAGCCCTGTGTGTTCCTCGTGGTTCACTCTGCTCTGACTCTTCCTGGGTTTGGCTCTGCCGCACACTGTGAAACTGATGTGACTCAGCCTGTCCTTTCACCTTTTCCAAACCTAGGAAGGAACCTTGATGCTGTTCATGACATCACGGTGGCATACCCTTACAACATTCCTCAGACAGAGTGGCACCTCCTCCGTGGGGACTTCCCCAAAGAGATCTACTTCCACGTGCACCGCTACCCTATAGACACCCTCCCCACGTCCAAGGAGGACCTGCAGCTCTGGTGCCACAAGCGGTGGGAGGAGAAGGAAGAGAGGCTGCGCTGCTTCTACCGAGGGGAGAGGGATTTCTGCTCCAGCGCACAGGCTGCAGTTCCACCTTGCAAGTCTGAGCTCAGGGTCCTTGTGGTCAAATATCTCTCCATACTGTATTGGACCCTGTTCAGCCCTGCAATGTGCCTCCTCATCTATTTGTACAGTCTTGTCCGGTGGTATTTTATAATCACTACTGTCATCTTCATACTGCAGGAGCGAGTATTTGGTGGGCTGGAGGTCGTGGAACTTGCATGCTACCGTTTTTTACACAAACAGTCACATTCAAATGCAAAGAGAGACAAGTAAGATTATAAGGTTCACAGTGTAACAACCTAGGAAATATTTGGGAAATGTGGTAAGCCTTTGTAAACTGAGATGTGTTTTTGCATGACGATGTCAAATATTTCTTACTACCATCATTATTTGTTAAAGGTATTTGCACTTAGTTTTGTGGGAAAATATTGCTATACACACTATTTTTTTTTTTTAATCTTTGAATGTAATTTCAATACGCATAGCAGGGAGCAGTTGCTGTGGAATAACTCGGGCTGGAGTATTCTTAAACAGTCATCAGGCTGTTCACAGACAAGGCACACACAGGATCTTCTCAAGGCTCAACCCGTTTTCTAACAAACCCCCAGACGAGAGGGGGATCTGGGGCCCATGAGCCTGGCCCCACTCAGCTGCTGCCACTTCCTCCTGGCTCCCTCCCTCCGACTCCTGCCCGTGCCAATCAGACCACCGCATCCTTCCTTGAGGCCAGAGGACAGAAATCTCTTGTCTTTAACCCGACCAAACATTCTGATAGGAAGCCCTTCATGATTCATCCAATCTTGGCATCTAGCCTTGCGCTGACCTAGGCATCAGAAGACCACCTGTGCCCTTTCTCACGTGGAAAATAAGACTTGGACTGTCTCGGGCAGCCACAGGCTCTCCACTTAGAAACCTTAGTTTGAATTCTTAGTGATAGGAATTATACAGCTTAGTTCTCCACTTCTACTTAATCTCGCATGCTTAGTGCTGGCTTCTTTTACGGCATGTGGACAGGTGTAGCGCCTTCTGTGTTAAACAGTAAAAAGTCACTACCTTTTGTAAAGGAAAGCATAGAATATTCTTTACTGCAGTCACAAACTCTCCTTTGAAGCTCTCTCTTTTGAAATATTTCTTTAAAACCTGCCCCAAAAAAGGAAGGTTAGTGTATTTTCTACATGTGCACGGGTCTCTCACTTTTGCCATTAAAACGACAACAAAATGCTTGCAGACAGACCAGTAATGGTTTACCCTCAATCACTCAGCCCTTGTAGCCTCGACAAGCTCTACTCTTAAAACCAAAATAACACAAAAATGAATCCTTTTTTTTTTTAGATGAGAAGGGAGGGATCTCTCTCATTTTTAGTCCTAGGCTTGTTCTTTTAGTAGTAAAATCTAAACCCAGTTTTGACCAATTGTTCACCTAACTATTCCAGTCATTTGAAGCCAGTGGAAACCCAGCAGACCAACAGCACCAACCTCCCGAGGCATGAAAGACGCGAGGTCCTTGTTTCCACTCCACAGAAGCCGCCACTGCTTTTTCGGTCATGTAATGAGGATGCTGGTTAGAGCAGAAAATCTGAGGCCATTAAAAGTCTTTAGCTGTTAGCAAACCTGTCAGCTTGACTCCTGCCTGTAACCAGCCTCAGAAGCTCTTTATTGCTCCATGTGCCCTTTTGGCATGAATGCCTCCCCTTCATTACGTCTCGGCGGCTTTGCCCGGCAACCGAAACGTGCAGCGCCACGGAAGGGAAGCACATGGTGCGCCCAGCTCTGGACACCCCGTTCTCGCTGGAAGAGGACGAACGTGCTGCTGCCCAGATGCAGCAGCCTGAGTGTAGCTGCCCTGCGGGCTGGTGGACTCCGCCAGGAGCTCCTCATTAGTTGTGACGTCCATCTGCTGCAGACCCAGCTGTATATAGCTTTTAGGGTATTTTTTTAACTTTAATTTTTTCTTAATAAAGGAGGTTTCTAATTTAGGTTTCTCTCAGGCTTCCTTTGGTTATATTTGGAAACACAGAAATCGTCTTAACAACCAGGATTGTGTTTGTCCTGGGCATGGGAGAAAGCTGGGCGTCCTGGCCTGCAGGTGTTCATGCTGCAGCCCCCGTCCCCCACCTGTCTCGGCTCACTGCTCAAGGTGCGCGTCCTCTAACTCTGAACCGGGCAGGGAAAGCTCTGCTCACCTTTTTAAACACATTTTTTGATCATTTAAAAAAAAACATGTTTAAGAATAAAATGCAAACTTTTTTTAACCTACCCAAAATTCATAAGCACTAAAACTGAGGAATACACAAAATGTATTTCCTGTAAGACTTAGAAATAACTTCAGAAAGACAAAAGTTGCTTATTTGTGTTTCCCTACATGTTTGTATTTTTATTCTCTTATTTAAAAAAAATTAAAGAAATAAATGGTTTATGATCTGGAACTTAGAGCTCTCTAAAGTTGATAAGAAAATGCCAAGTACACACTAATTTAGCTTCCGTGCTGTGGTTGGCCTCAGGAGCGACCCCTCCACACCTCCCTCGTCATCACTGTGGACGCGGAGTGGCTGCTGGACACGCTTCACTCCCTTCCAGGCCTTTGGAGGTCTACTCAGTGGAGTTTGAAATGTCCACAGTGCTGCATGTTCAACTGTTAAAACCTTTACCATTCGGAAACATTTTCAGTGAAGTGAGTGTGGTTTATATAGGACACGGACCATCACACTGCTGACGGGAGCCACGAGGAAGGTCACAGGTCCCTCCACCGAAATCTTTGACGCAGCAGCCAAAGGAATTGTGAAAGGCAGTGGAAGGACATGGTAGACTAAAAGAAAGATAAATGTTAGCGCCCATACTTTAAAAGTCCTAGTAACACCCTTCCTTGTTATACTATTAAACACAGATTGGGGGAAAGAACAGTTTCCACTTGGAAATTAGTTAATTCCACAGCGCCACGTCAGAAACCGTGCGTGGGAGCCAAGACTGGATTCTGGCGAAAGGGAGACATGCTCGTTTCACCTGGACGTCAAGCTCTGGCCCAGCCGCCACGCCCCGTGCACTTTCACAAGAGACTGACGGAGGGAGCCTGTTGGTATTAAATTGTTTACATTTCTCTCTATGAACAATGTGCTTCCAGTGCCTTAGTTACAGGCCCCTTTCTTTTCCTTGTTCCAAGAATCCTGCAATGTTCTTAGGTAAAGTCTCCTTGCTGCTGCACTGTGGGAAACACTGCTTGGTGATGCCGTCGGAGGCGAGCTTGGTGCGGAGGCCGCGCTGGCCCGAGCGCTGCTGTTGATGCCGCAGAGAACACAGATGGGCTTGTCACAGGGTGCCCTTCCAATCAGAGATGGCCCTAAAGTTGTCTTGTATCAACCTTAAATTTTTATTTCAGAAGAGAGTCTTGGTTTTGGTAATTTATTTTATAAGGGATTATTATGTGCAAAACACCAAGTTTTAAAAATAACTCACAGAAGGCCTTAGTTCTCAGTGTCCACTGGTACATCTGTGAGTTGTGTTGTCTGTAATGTGAACCCAGGAATAAAGTAGATTGAATTAAATAGAGTTGACACGTGTGTTCTTTCTATTTTTGCCGGAAGGGCGGGGTGCTACTTTGTTTCTACACATTGTTCTAGCCTTATGACATGCAATGGTCAGGAAAAGCTAGTCAGTCAGAACCCTTTCAAAGATGTTTTAAAAAGTGACTAAGCAAGGAGGGAATAGACCGCCTCCCTAACTGAGAGTCCGAGGCCACAGTTGAATTCAGGGTCAGTGAATGTCATCAGACTTGATTGCCTCCCTCTCTCAGTCCAGCCCTGAGGGCAAGTCCCGTGTCCCCAAGTGTGGGGTTCTTATGGTAATAGGAGCACCACTAGCTATTCAGAGGTAAATGGGACTCTCTGTACTACCCCCACTCCCTACTATCCCGGAGTTTATCTACAAAAGCAAATCTTGGACCCAAACCTGAAAAATGTATAAAAATATACTTAGTAAGCAGACACACACACGGGAAAATAATGGAACTAAAGGGCAGCAGAATATGCCATCCCAAAATGTGTCTGTAGGTCTTCAGGACACACCACCCCAAAATATGCAGCTTTGGCACATTGATGACTTGAGCTGTAGGCACTTCAGAAACAGCAAATTCAGGGAGAGGCTGTCTCTGAAATCCCTTCTCTGGCTAAAGACGATCCTCCAGAAGGAATTCGATTGCCACAAATCCCCTCCCCAGGAGTTGCATCAGCCAGGGAAATTGACTTGTCACAGGAGAAGAGACCGGAAGTCGACACCACACTCAGATGAACTTTGTCACAATCGTATCTCCCAAGGGCCCATTCATCTTTCCTAGAAGTCATTTACTCTCCCCTAACAGGCCTGCCCCCCTCCCCTTTCCCTGTTAAAATGCTATTTAATCCTGAATTTGAAGTCACCTTGGGGAGTTACTCATTTTTTCCTCCCATGTATACCTGAGGGATACATGTTGATAAACTCCTGTTTGTTTTTCTCTTGTGAATCTGTCTTTCATTACAGAGGTCTCAGCCAAGAACTTGGAAGGCAGAGGGACAGCTACTTTCCTCCCCCGCAGAACCTGTTCTCCTAAGCGAAGCTCCACTGCCTTCCGGTTCTGCAGCGGTTCTGCAGCGGTTCTGCAGCGCTTGGCTTGCAGGAGTCACTCTGTGGGGAGCCCGCGCTGCCATCCTCTGGGAAAGGGGCGCATGGGGCCCCTCAGTGACGGGCCCATCCGATGGGCTGGCAGGAGAGCACAGTCTTTCTAGCCCCTCACTTGTCTGCCACACGCAGGGCCTGGGCGACTACTGCGGTGTGTTTCTGATGAGTGCTCCAAATGCCGCCAGGAAGCCCGGGGTGCACGCAGACACTCACCTGCACCCCCCGCGCTCACCTGCACCCCCCGCGCTCACCTGCACCCCCCGCGCTCACCTGCACACCACGCGCTCACCTGCACCCCACGCGCTCACCTGCACGCCGCGCGCTCACCTGCACCCCGCGCGCTCACCTGCACACCGCGCGCTCACCTGCACACCGCGCGCTCACCTGCACCCCGCGCGCTCACCGGCACACCACGCGCTCACCGGCACACCACGCGCTCTTCATGCAGACACCTTTAAAGTGAGTTACTAAGAGACAACCTGTGTGCTCCTGGCCGCACCGACTTGATTGGCAGGACCCACACGGGGGCTGGATGCCTGCATCGCTTCAGCCCTGCATCCTCTCCGGTTCGAGTCCAGTGGGAACGAGCCAGAGAGACTGCTCCCCAAGTGGCTCAACAGAAATCCTACACTGGGCGTCAGTGCTCATTCCTGACCCACTTACTTGCCCAGAAATACAGCGGAGGTTACTCGCTGCCCCCTATCCCCGAACCAGGGGTGACGTGTGTGCCCCTGGAACACAGGGACCCAGCGTAGGGGAGGGATACATGTTAAGAAGAGAATTTTAAGAGAATAGGATGAAATGATGCAGATGGCCAGCTGTCCACCTCAACTATGGGACTTCCCAAACGCCCCAGGGTGGTCGGGAGAAAATCAGTGGGGCTTCCAGAGAGGGTCTGACTCCTGCACAGTGAGACACGCAAAGTGGCCCGGCAGCCTTCTCCATCAACACCAGGGGACACTTGGGAACTCAAGGGTCCCCCATAGTTGTGCACTGATAATCTCATCAACAATGGGTTTATCTGAAATCTTTTTTTTTTTAATTTTTTTTCCCTTTATTGATTTTAAAGAGAGAGGAAGTGAATGGGAGAGAGAGAGAGATAGAAACATTGATGAGAGAGAACATCGATTGGCCACCTCCTGCATGCCCCCCACTGGGCATCAGGTCCACAACCTGGGCATGTGTCCTGAACCGGGAATCAAACCAGCGACCTGTTGGCGCATGGGTCGACACTCAGCCACTGAGCCACACCGGCCGGACCTGAATCCTTCAGTCACTGCCTGCACACAGCTCGCTCACACTTAGGCGACACAGGGTCGAAAGCGTTTCTCTTCCCCTGGAAACCTGTTGGCGCGTGTGCAGCAGTTCTGAGGTCTCCCTGTGGCTGCTGCACTCTCCCAGCCCTGCAGGCAGCGGAGCTGGTCCTGTCCTGTCGCCCAGTCCTCCCTCACTGCGGGACAGTCGAGGCGTCACCCCTCCTGCCCTCCTCTCCAGGGCA
Organism: Tadarida brasiliensis; assembly: GCA_030848825.1. Classification (NCBI taxonomy): domain Eukaryota; kingdom Metazoa; phylum Chordata; class Mammalia; order Chiroptera; family Molossidae; genus Tadarida; species Tadarida brasiliensis. Next base: position 59,719,434 of record CM061270.1, on the reverse strand, counting down.
GCCCTTCCTCTCCCTGCGCTGGTTCTGGCAGGTCTATGGGCCTCTCAGCTCTCCCTGCTCCCAGCTCTCCACGCCAGTCTCAGTGCACAGGACCCAGGTGAGCTCATCATGGGACCCCTCTTCTCACACCCTCAGAGGCTTCTTGCTGACTGTCAGAAAGCCCAGACCCTACTATCCCAGCTCTTCAACCCAGCCCCACCTCGGGCGGGGGTGTCCCCAGGCGTGAACACAAACCTGTGCCCCTCGCCCTGTCCCACCTTTGCTCGTATCCCTCACCTGTGAAAGGTGCTTCCTTCCCCAACCCAAGTCCAGCCAAATCCCACTTTCTCTCCGAAGCTTTTCTGGATCAGCCTAGTTGGAAATGTCCTCCTGTCGTGGTGCTGGTTCCCGACAGCTCCCCTGGACTACTGCTCACTATCTCGTTACAGTCATTTTTCATCTGATCACTCCAGCTGGATTATAAGCTTCTGGAAAGCAGAGATAAGGATGTCTCGTATTTCTCTTATCCCAAACGGTGTTCAGCCAGCATCTTATCCATTCTTTTTGCACAATAAATTCTTGGCAGTGATTGCCTGGAAGCCATTCAGAAAGGACCCTGTTTTAAACTATAGCTGGATACAGACATTTACAAATTTAAAACAACAACAAAGCATTGAGACACAAACGCATCCATCCCTGGAAAATAATTGACTTCTTTTTTGACAAGAATCAAATCATGTTTGACTAATGATATAAACTATAAAAATATATTAGTATATGAACTCTTAAAAGTAGAAACTTGGCTCAAAATGTGCTTTATTCTTTGCCCTTCTGCCGTATACACGCTTTCCTTCTTTCCAAAAAAAAAAAAAAAAACCCACTGTTTAGGAAGCGCCAGCTTCCAGGTGTGAAGCCAGCCAGACAGAAATGAAGGAGATAGATAAGAGAAGACGTCCTGTCTAAGGTTTAGGGCTATGTCTGGTGCCAAAGTGTGGGTGCCCAGGCTGGAGGCTCCCCAAAACAGCTGGCCAGCAGAGGGCACCAGCCCTGTGGCTACTTTGTCCACTGCATGTGGCTGAGTAGGTATTGCCGACAACAGCTGGTGGTGCACCTTCCAGAAACCATTGTAAAATGACATGGCCCACAATGGGACTTTTCCATCCCATGGCTGGTGGGAGATGGGGTCTGAGAGAGTATACAGGATAGTTGTTCATTAGGTTACCAGGGCTGGGAAACTTTGTTACATAGCAGTAAAAAACCCAAACACTGTCTCGAGTTACTGTGAGAACTCAGAAAGATAATTCACAGATGACGGGCGCACAGTGGATGCCACAATGTAGCTATTTGTATTGTGGTCATTTGATAATTCCAACAAGCGTGTAATAGTAACCCTTCTTGCTGTCCTGTCCCCATGCAGATACTAATGAGCAACGGGCAGATGGTTTGCAGTTTGCAGAGAACTTTCTCAGACTTTATCCAGATTATGACAACATGAACCCCAAAAGGATTAAGGGCTATGCCCAAGATGACTCAGCTCCTAAGTGGTTGAGCCAGGATTCAAATTCACAATCCCCTATTCTAAAAATAGTGCCATTTAACTCCAAACACTTCCTCACGTGCAGCAGTGACTCGTCTGGGGAAGAACCGTGACAGCGTGGAGACGTAGTGGCACCCTATTAAAAGCTGACCTGGGATAGCTTCCTAACTGTGAGCTTCAGCAAAATACTCAAAGTGAACCTTCGGTTCCAGGCCTGAGAACTGGAAATGCCACGGCTCGCTTCCTTTCATCACACAACCGCTGAGATTCGAATCAAATGGGTGGAGCAGGGTAGAGGATTTTCAGCAGTCTTCTGTAAAATTCTTTGACAGGTCTGGCCTCTTCCCATCCCACAGTGGGCATGCATCCCACACGGGACAGGGCACACAATAGGCCTGTATGCCCTGCCCTCTGATCACACAGAGCCTGGGAACATCTGATCCCTGGTGATGACTGGGGAATGGGTGCCACTGGCCTCAGTCACTGGCCATCCCGGATTCTGGCCCCAGGCCTGGTGCTGAAGAGTGGTGGGCAGAACTGCCCATTGTTCTGCCTAACAACACCCCCACTTGGAAATGTGCAGGCCCCACTCAAGGCTCCTACCCTTGACTTTCCTTTCTCCCAGCCAAGAAAGATGACGCACTGGCCCAGCCTCTCCCATCATTGATATTTTCCTTCCCAGTCTCAATAGGAAGATTGTGGGGATGTTTCCTAAAAAGTGAATGGGAAGCAGAGGCTTGGTTGAATATTCTCCTACAGTGGAAAAACTGATGACATCTCAGGCCTCCACATATTTGAGTCAAGACAGGAAGGGAATGAATGAGTAAAGCATGTGGCTCTCTGGCAGAAGGAACCACAGGGCAGGGAATGTGGAGGCAGGAGTGTGTGCTGCACCCAGCTCCCCCAAACCTTATCACCTTACATAACCAGAGTGCAGGCAGCAAGCCCAAGAAATGGACACTGATGCCATAATATGAACTAATTTATAGAGCACACTCAAATTTTACAAGTACATGGAATGCAAATCAAAACCACAATAGGATATCACTTCACGCGTGTTAGAGAAGACAAGAGATAACAAGTGTTGGAGAGGATGTGGAGAAAGGGGAACCCTTGAGCACTGTTGGTGGGACTGGAAGTTGGTGCAGCCTCTATGGAAAACAGTATGGAGTTTCCTCCAAAAGTGAAAAACAGAGCTGCCATGTGACCCAGCAATCCCACGGAGGAGCACGCTCACTTGGAGATGGGCACCCCACGCCCAGTGCGCGCTTCCACGGCAGCCACGATGCGGGAGCAGCCTGGTCCACCGGCACGTGGATGGGTGAAGATGTGAGACACACACACACACACACACACACACACACACACACAGTGCGCGTTTCCACGGCAGGCACGATGCGGGAGCAGCCTGGTCCACTGGCACGTGGATGGGTGAAGATGTGAGATACACACACACACACACACACACACACACACACACACACACCCCGTGCGCGTTTCCACGGCAGCCACAATGCGGGAGCAGCCTGGTCCACCGGCGTGTGGATGGGTGAAGATGTGAGACACACACACACACCCCGTGAATATCATTCAGCCATACAAAGAAGGAAATCCTGCCCTTGGTGACGACGTGCATGGACCTCATGCCGAGTGAAGCCAGCCGCACAGAGAAAGGCAGATCCTGTATGACTCCACTTCAACGTGGAGTCCAAAAAAGCTGCATTCACTGAACTAAGAGTAGAATGCTGCTTGCCGCAGGCTGGGGGATTGGGGAAATGGGGAGGTGTTGGTCAAAGGGTACAAACTCCCAGCTCTAAGGTAAATAAAATCTGGGGATTAATGTACAGCATGGTGTTTATAATGAACAAAACTGCATTATATACTTGAAAGTAGTTCAGAGAGTAGATTTTATTTTATTTATTTATTTTTATTAATTTGTTTTTGTTACAGATGTTTCTCTTTTTTCCCCCATTGACACCCTCCCCCCAGCACTGTTGTCCATGTCCATTGGTCATGCATGCATGCATATAAGTTCTGTGGTTTATCTCCCCCCCCAACCCCCCTCCTCTGAGGCCTGTCAGTCTGTACCCCACCTCTATGTCTCTGGGTCAATTCTACTCATCAGTTTGTTTAGTTCATTATATTCCACAAATAAGTGAGATCATGTGATATTTGTCTTTCTCTGCTTGGCTTGTTTCGCTTAGCATAATACTCTCCAGGTCCCTCCATGCCATCTCAAAGGATAAGAGATTTTTCAGAGAGTAGATTTTAAATGTTATCATCACACACACGGACACACATAAATCATAGTTATGTGAAGGGATGGAAATGTTAACTAGCCTTATTGTGGTGATCATTTTGCAATATGTACACGTATCTAATCATCATGTTTTACACCTTAAACTTACATATGTTTTATGTCAATAATATCTCAGTGAAGCTGGAAAAGAAAAGATCGAGGGGCAGTCATACCCGATCAGCAGGTGCACTTGCTCATTCCTCAAACAAGCAGCATGTATTGGGTATCCTGGGGACCAGGGTGTGGATGGGCTCGGTGAGGGGCAGCAGCAGAGCTACTGAGGTGCAGGGTAGTGGAGGGAGGGGGGGTGGGGCCGGTCCATGCAGGGCCTTGCAGGCTACAGCGTAACATTACGTGGCACGGTGTGTGCAGATTGGAGAGTTGTCAGAGGAGTAACAATCTGGTTCGTGCTGTAAATAAAGAGGTCACCCAGTGCTGCATGAAGGATGTGTTGCAGTGGTTAAGAGTGGAACTGGGGAGATCAGCTTATCAGTTCAGGGGAGGCTACTGGGCTGAGGCCCCTATTTTCCATATAGAAGGAGCACCAGCATCTCACGCTCCCCCATCCTTTGCCAAACCTGCTCCAGAATCTCTCCGTTAGATTCCTTGTTCTGTGGCCTGGTGACGTCACCCATCTTCTCAGACACCCAACCAACTCCCTGCTACATGTCAAAGACCTGCTATGTGCAGACACGGGCAAAGGCTCTGGGGGCCCGGACCCTGCCCATGCACCCACAGCTGGTCTCCACTCCACCCCTAATGGTAGAGATCAACACCTGTGGCTAGTATCTCTGAAATCCTGGGCAGTCTTGGGGAATTGAAGGGGAAAGACTTGTTCACATTTGCAAAACTTCCCATCACAGAGCAAAGTCTTCAGGGAGGCCATGGGGTACCACAGAGCCACCTCCAATGCTGGCTTCTTTCCCAGCTCCTTCCTCCAGGTACTAAAGATAGAAGGAGAAGCTCCCGGAGGCTCAGTGGTGAACACCATGAGATGAGCTAACCCTGGCTCTGCTTCTCTGCCCTCACGGGCGCCCTTGACCAGAGCTGGCCCTCCGGGGACTAACAACTCTGTCCTGCCAGGTCAGGAAAGCTCAAACTAGAGTTACCCATCTCCAGCTGAGACTCAAGGTCATTCTGGTCTGTGAATGGGATTTTGAACTTTTCCGAGGGCAGCCTGGTGCTGCGGGGAGACACAGGCCAATCTGGGTTTAAACCCAAGGTCATCATGGGTCCACTGCTTGAGCTTGGGTGAAGCTCAAGGCTGCCTAACCGTCCTGAGCCTCAGTTTCCCCAACTGAAAAAATAGGGATAATACCCAGCTCAGGGCCATTGTCAAGATGATAAAATGATGAATGTAAAACACATGATGAGAGAATGTCACTTCCTGCCCCTTCCTCTTGGTAGCTCACATGGGCTCTGGAGTTACCGTCTTACATTGCAGATTTATTCCTACAATTGCAAGTTGGAATGGATGCACTGCAGAGGTTAGTCTGAGTTGAACCTATTCGATAATCTCCCCCGCCCCCAGCCTTCTGACCCTCTCTTCTTCCTTACCCTCCTCTTCGTGTTCTCATCCTTTCCTCTTTGTCTTCATTATCAGCAAAAGCCAGAGCTGATGGACAGGAGACTTGTCCAAGGACACACGGCAGCAACTTTTATTGAGCGCCTTTGTGTGCCAGGCCTCCTGTCCCTTGGGCCTTCTGTCCCGCCTCCTGCTGGGACATTGCATGTCCCCACTCCAAACATCCCACAGACAGAGCTATGGAGGCAGGTTGAAGGGAGACCTCCAAAGGCCACTAGGGATGCTGACGGCACATTCTCAGAGAATTTCCCATCGGCGCCTTCCGAACTAGAGAAGTTAGGTCCTTAGTGATGAGAAGATGAAGGATGATGGATAAGTGAAAATGAAATCATGAAAGGTATGGTTGGATGGGGTGCATGAACGTGTCCGTCAACAGAGCCTGAAAAGGCAAAAGAAAAAGAAAAGGCCCCTTCTCACGAGGCAGAATAAAATTATGGAGCCCATCCTGCCATGTGGTCAACCAGGCTCAGACTCCGAATGCTTCCAAATAGTTGGTTCTCTGTGAAAAGAATGAGGGATGGCTCTTTTTATCTGAGGCCCCAAGTCATTGACAATCATGCTTTGGTATCATTTCAGTCCAGGTTTGTGATTCTTTTAAGTTGTGGTCCTAGTTCAACTGAATTGTAGTGCAGCACAGACACTGAAAAAGGCACCTGCAAAGAATATGTCAGTGGCAGGAAGTGGGCCTGAAGATGTCCATGACTTATTTGGCTCCTGCAACGATCGGGGGCAGTGTACTGTCCCTCCCAGAATCTCAGTTACACAGCTCTTCATGGGGAACTCACTCGGGTCCCTTGCTTCTCTGAGAGTATAGAGGATCACTCTGAAAACCACTTGGTCTCCCTCTGATATGAATGTTCCACGGGGTTAATCATTCATACTGAGCAGTTGTGCAAAAGTATGCAGTTGATCACAAAAGCAGCTCACTGAGATCTAGACCATTCTTGAAATAAGTAGTCTGCACAGAACACAGGCCTCCTCTGATCCAGCAGCTGTGGTCCTGGTGAGTTAGTTCAGGACACACAAGTCTTCTCTTTAGGTAAAGTTTTTATTAGCAGAGCTGGGAGCTTATTAAGTAAAAGAACACAGATGCTGTTTGAATCATGAAGCTGTTCCTCATCAGATGTGTGGCCTGGGGTCAAAGTCACACCTGACCTGCCAACTTGGCAAGAACTCTGGCATGAGCTGAGGGGTGGAGAATTGGAGGGAGCTTAATTTACATAAACTTCCTAGGCCTTATGGGAACTCTTGGTAAGGAGTCTTTGAAGCAATAATAAGCCCTCTAATGCTAGGATTAAAAACCTCCTCCCAACCCCAAGAGAAGTCAGCGCTTCAGTGTGTGGAGAAGAACTTCAGAGAAGACAGGAACTCACCACGAGGGGAAGGGGGTGGGAGAGTCGGACATCGGGGTGGGGATGAAGGTTCATATTTTATCTTGCTCAAGAATAATTTTTAACTAAACTATCAAGGAAATGGGTATGTTCTTGTACAGCAAGTGTCTTGAGTTTGACTAGGAGGAATATTAAAGCAATCCAGGCAGAGACCCTCCTCCCATATAAAAACATGACTTTGTAGAGACTCTTAACTGGGGAGACCAGGTGATTATTTGCTTAAAGGGAGAACCTCCTTCCTCTTGGCCTTGACCTTTGGCCCCTCAGGTCAGCACCCTAGTCCCAAGGGACTGGCAGAATTGGAGCCCCAAAGCAGATATTCCTGACGGGGTCCAAGTCCTTCACTTGTCCATGACTGGGTTGTGATTCCATGTCAGCAATGAAACAGCCACGTGGCCCCGAAACAGGAGACCCCCATTTTCATCAGCCAGCTCCTTCACTGACCACCAGCTCTTGTCTTGGACCAGTCAGGGACTCCCACAAACTCCCAACGTCACAAGGTCGGGGCCACGTGTGCCCGAAGAGGCAGCCTTCTCGGGCCTTCCTCATAGGCTCCAATCCTGCCCCCACCTGCCCAGCCTCACTTGCCACTCTGCACTGTTTGCCGACACCCCTCCCCAGTATGTCGCCATGCCGGGGGCTCCCCTCCCTTGCTGGGCTCCTGTCTACGCCCTTGGAGCGATGTGTGAACTGCGGGCACCTCATGACTGTCCTCCTGGCTTGGCCTCTGTCCTGCCATGCTGAGCACCGTGCTCTGCGCACAGGAGCAGCCTAGAAAGAGCTTGTGGAAGGAAAGACCTGAACACAGGCTTGGGACCGAGCCCTTGCTTGCGGGTGCTGGTCCCTCAGCTGTTACCGTTCTCTCCCTGGTAACTCCTCAGCCTGTGAGCACAATGGCCGATTGTAAGTAGTGCCCCCGGAGCCCAACAAGCCTTTCTCTTGGTCCTCATGACAACCGCTCATCTGCACGTGACCCGAGCACAGGGGTGGAAGGGGACTTGCCCTGGCGGGCCGCTGTCCTTCAGATGCTCCGTCCACGGGGCGCAGGCCCGTGTGCGAGGACGGAGCCGCCTCCTCGGAGGGCCGTGCGGTCCCGCAGGCGGACTGCGGGGAGCTGGGCCTCGGTTGTTCGGGGGCCTCGCAGACCCACATCTGGAGGCCATTTCACACCGTCTCGCACGCCCCGGAAAATCAGCCCGCATTTTACTGTGTTCCGCGTCCTTCCTCGGCAGCCCGGCCCCTGGCCCCGTCCCGGGGTCAGAACGAGCAGCAGGCTCCTCGACTCACATGAACTCGTTTGCTCTCCGCTCCTCTGCACCTGCTCCCCCCGGGCCCTGCAGCCCGCCAGCCGTTTCCACAGCAAACAGTCGTAAACAGCCGGAAGGGGACCAGGACTCAGGTGCAGAGGAGGGTGGGGAGTAAGTGCAAACCCTTTGGCAAGGCCCACTTCCATACAGATGTTTTCAGCCATAAACCGGGGGAACTGCAGAGCGTGAACCGGGCCAGGTTGCTAACGACGAGGCCTGCGAAGAGCATTAGGCCGCCGCTCAGATGGTGACTCAGAACTTCCGCAGGTGCGACCTCCGGCCCACAGGCTGGGTGGGGGCCGAGGGCTGGAGGCCCTGGGGACGTGGGGTGTGCAGCCCAGGACGCTATGCCATGGAGGCAGGCCCTGGGCATGCAGGGGGTTTGGGACACTGACACCCCACTTTCCTCAGTTCTAATTAGCACGATGCCTGGCCCGTCTCTGGGGTGACTGCCGTGTTCACAGGGTCTGCAAATAAGGCACAGTGTCTGTATCTAAAGTCTCCGTGTGTGAGGTCGACGGGCACGCACACGGCTGCTAACACAGCACAGAGGTGCAGCCTTCAGGCGAAGCATGACGCAGAGAAGGTGACAGTGATGGGACCTGGGCTAAGGCGGCGTGGCCAGGGCCCCTGCCTCGGCGGCCAGGATTTGCACAGACGCCGAAGGGAAAGCACAAGGCGTGCAGGGAGTGGCATCAGCAAGAGTGTGGAAGGGGGACAGAAGGACAGACAGCCCAGTGTCCTGGAGTGTGGCATGATCTGGGGATAGGCGAGGAGGATGGCCACTCGGGGAGACCTTGCCCGGCAGCCCTGGAAGTGTAGCTGACATCCGGACAGAGGAAGTTCTGAAATGCAGGAATAAGGACATTTTTCAGTGTTTCAAACAGGAATTAGTTACCAGCTGTTTTCAGGTAAGAGGTTCCTAGACAAAGCTGGGTTCTTGTGGAACTTGGGGAGGTCTGGCAATCTGGGCCTTGGCTCCCCTTGGCTATATGGAGCTGTGGCCCGGTGGTGGCCGTCCCCAAGTGGGACATGCATCCTCCCATGTGCCCCGTCCTCGTCCTCAGCACTCCCTATGGTGGCCCTCAGCCGCCCCCCTTCTGTCCCTGTCTGCTCTTTATGGCCCATGTGTTTGTGGTCTTTGCTGCAGACCCTGAGGAGACACCCGCCGGGGACCGCAAACTGCCACCAAGACGTATTAGGAAAAGATGTCGAGGCGGGTGAGTGGGTTCCTGAAAGAGTCCCTTGGAGGAAAGGGCATGAAAGAAGGCAGGAGCCAGGGGACGGAAGGAAGGGGATGATAGGAGTGAGGGAAAGGGAGGAGCTGAAGCGAAGTCCAGATTTCCAGGCCAGGATTCAGGGCGGAAGGTGGGTGATTCAAGGAGGAGACGGGGGGGCAGAGGTGGGCTCCGGCAGAGGGTGAGCTCTGCTGGGGTGCGGAGTTTGTGGTGCTGGGCCGGGACAGCCGCACAAATGCGTGCACCCGCCAGCCTGGGTCTTGGCGTGCCAGAGCACCAGAGGCCCGGCTTTGGGACTCTGGGCACAAAGGTGTAGTCAGGGAGGGCCCTGCACAGGCAGGAGGTGGCACTGAGCCACGATTCCTCACTTCTCCCCTGGCAAGCTCCGCTCTGCCAGGATATTAATCACGTAATCACAGCTCGTGTTCTGAGGACACCTGCCAGGAAGGGACCGTCACTCCATCAGCACATCCCCGAAAAGATGTGTCGCTCAGAGGCCAGCGCAGCGCCCACCCCACTTTGCAGGCAGGGGGGGCGCCGTGGGCGTGGGCGTGAGCCAGGCCAAGCTGTGCTCCGCCTGAGTCACAGGGATGATCTGGTGTCGTTCCTCTGAGCGCTCCTGGGGGACGGTGGGTGGGTGCTGGCTTACGTGAGCCCTGGGCAGCAGACGAGGCAGTGAGTCACTGCTCTGCTTCTGCTCGGACGGATGTTAGAGACCTGCAGAGAAAGTGTTTGTGACCAGCTCGGGGCGCCCCGCTTGCTGGCGACTGTCCGTTAAACAATGGAAGGCGTGACTGTCACCTGAACGGCTCCTCAGTTCTGATGGTCACACATACTTCCTCACCGGATCCCAGTTCCAGGCCACACCTTCATTTGTCTGTACCTGTCGCTGGACTCTGACGGCATGGACCCGTATCTGTAGCATCTAGTCATTTAAAACGAACGATTGAAGGAACGGATGGCTCCTTTTGGGGTGAGATTTGATATAACGTGTGGGTGTGTATGTGTAACCTATTTATATACATATACAGGGTGGGGCAAAGTAGGTTTAGAGTTGTTCACCTGGAAAATGACACAATAATTAGCCATATAAGAACAAACTCTGTGTTTCACTTACAACTGTACACTTACTTTTGCCTCGCCCAGTGTATGCCATTTTCGGTATGGAACAATGTAGGAAGAATAAGAAGTCACAAAACACTTGCAACAGAGCTTGCTCCCTGGACACGGGCTGGGGTAGGCGTCTGGGATAAGAGCACTGTGTTCAGGTCTCCCTGTCTCTGCTCTCACAGAGTGGCTCCCGGGAACCACACAGCTCCTCGGCTGCCTAGGGGGATGTCGCCGTGTCCGTCTGCCCGCCTTGCACCTGCACCCGTGGGGCTGCTGCTCCATGCCCTGGCTCCCTGGAGCCTGCTCTCTGTTGGGTGGGCTCCACACGTGGGTTTGGGGGTGCTGGTGTGACCCCTTGTCTCTTGGGTGTTGTGTCAGGTTCCTGAGGAGCTAAAGGCCTGCAAGGTAGGCGGCTGGGATGTAGCCCAGAAGAGGAGGCATGGGGGAAGTGCGGGGCGAGGGCTGTGCCTGAGCAAGGACAGGCAGGTGGGGATAGAGTCAGGGCTGAGTGAGGCCGGAGTCTAGTCTCGGGAGCTGTGGGATGGGGTGCACTGGGAGCTGAGGTGTCTTCCTCTGTGCCCAGGGTCCAGGCTGACCCTGGTGGGCAGGGCTGCGGCTTCCACAGAGGGGCCCCTGCCTGGTTGCGTCTTCTGGTCTCCCGGGACGACGACGGGTGACATTTCGCTGGCTCTGCATGCCGGAAGCCACCCTTTCCTGCCAGTCTGCTCTCCCACGGTTACTGTGCATCAATTATATCTCAACAAAGCTTTCAGAAACAAAATTAAATAAACTTAAAAAGCAATGTATATATAGATGTATAATAAACCAATTTAGCTCTGATAGAAATGAATCTGAACATACCCGTCATCTCACTAAATGTGAAAGGATTAAACTTGCTGGTTTAAATAGAAATGGCTGGATTGGTTGAAAGAGAGAAATAATATTCTGTTATATTCTGCTGACAAGAAACATATAAAAATATAAGGGGTCCAAAGAAACATATTTTAAACAGTAAGAACTTCAAAGGATAACAGTGAAAGGGTGGAAGAAGATGTGCCAGTGAAACGAGCAAAAAGAAACCTCGTGACTGCAGGGCCGCCGGAGGTCGCCTCCGCAGGTGGAGAGGGACCCAGAGAGCCACCGTGTCAGCGAGTCACTCCGCACATTCCTGTCGAAACTGTGAGGCCACAAAGGGAAGCAGGCAGAGGACAGGGGTTTGAACAGCACCAGTAACACACATGGTGCAAAAGGAGAATTCGCCACTTACTGGTTCGAGAATACATATCCTTCTCAAATAGATTTAGAACAAATTACACTGTTCTCAACTTTCTTTCTCTCTCTCTCTCTCTCTCTCTCTCTCTCTCTCTCTCTCTCTCTCTCTTTCTTTCTCTCTTTCTTTCTTTCTTCCTTCTTCTTTCATCATCTATTAATTTACCCATCTATCCACCTACCCATCTATTTATATAGGATATTTACAAAAATTGACTATGTATGAACCACTCAAGTCTCAACTACTTTCAAATAATCAGTATTACACAGACCATGTTATCGGATCACAACATAATCAAATTAGAAACCAGGAATGAAAACATAACATGAAATCTCAATGTATCTGGAAATTAACACACACACGCTTCTAAAGTCATGGGTAAGAGAATAAAAATGAAAGCTAGAAAACTATTATGACTGAACTACAGTAAAAATATTATATCAAGCCAGGTCAGTGTGACTCAGTGGATTGAGTGCCGTCCCATGGACTGAGAGGTCCTGGTTCGATTCCCGGTCAGGGCACATGCCTGGGTTGCAGGCTCGATGCCCAGTAGGGGGCGTGCAGGAGGCAGCCGCTCAATATTTCTCTCTCACATTGATGTTTCTCTCTCTTCTTCCTTTCTCTCTAAAAAATCAATAAAACCATATTTTTAAAAAAGTCTAGCAAGATTTATCAAGGAAAAAAAGAGGCAAGCACAAATAGTATTAGAAAAAGAATAAAAGGTTAAAATGAGTATTACAAATAATTTCATGTGAATAATTTAAAATTAAAGACACTATCCTACAAAAAATATTAAGTATTGTTTAATGAGAAATATAAAACCTGAATTTTCATTTAAATAATTTAAATTGGTGACTAAATAATGACTTAAAAAAAAAAGAGAAACCCTTAGGTGGCTTAATAGTCTAGTCACTCACACCCCACACATACAGAATTCCAGGACTAGTAGTCCAGGATGATAAAGACAAGTTAGTATTAGTTAAGGTATTCTTACAATCCATTGCACGAAGATATGAACGAGGGAAAGCGTATTACTGTTTCAATAGGAGCAGAAAAAGTGCTGGCTATGATACAACACCCATTCATAATAAAAACTGTTGGCTACCTCAGAGAAAGAAAATAACCCTAACGAAAGCTGTGCAGTATCTCATAGATGAGAAAAGCCAATATACTAACAATGTTATTTATCTCCTAATTAATCTATGTTTTTAATACAATCCTAATAAAAATCCTCTCCTTTTTTCCATGGAATCTGACAATAGATTGTAGAATCTAATTGCATAAACAAAGGAACCAAAATTGCAAAGGTACTTGGAAGAGGAATGGGTGCACTCTTTTGGCCAGATATCAAGACTTGTAAAGTTATAGCAATGTGGACACAAAGGGGCCACATGCCAAACAGCTCAGGGAAGGCCTGCGTGGAGGCCTTGCAAACTCAAAGACCTAAAGTAACCACAAGGGATGGTCTGAAATTAAAACTTTTTAACTTAAAGCAGTTTATGGCAGGTAGTCATGTCCTAGGCCGGCGTCTTCCCTGACAAAGGTCAATCTTTGCCTTAACTGAGCCTGTCTGTGGTCTTTCTGCATCTACGATAACGTATCTTTGGAATGTCAAAGTAATTTTCCTGTTTCAGGACCCCTTAAAGCACAGGCACCACTCTGTGGAGACCACAAATTCCCACTGTTAATGACTTCACTGTTGACTGTTAACTACCCTGTACCCACCTATGTAAAAGATGTACGTGTCTGTCACTTTACTTTCATCCAATCCCAGAGGTTTCCCTGTGTTGCTTTCTCCCGCCTCCCTACCTATTACCAATGGATTTCATGTCACTCACTTGTGCCTTCTCTTTTGGTTGTAATGTATAAAACAGGGTACAAAACTGCCATTCTCTGGAGCAGCGGTTCTCAACCTGGGGGTCGCAACCCCTTTGGGGGTCGAATGTTATGTCACCTAAGACATAACAGTAACAAAATTACAGTTATGAAGTAGCAACGAAAATAATTTTATGGTTGGGGGTCACCACAACATGAGGAGCTGTGTTAAAGGGTCGCGGCATCAGGAAGGTTGAGAACGACTGCTCTGGAACATCATCTCAGTCCATTGAGACTTTGCTTCCCAACAACTGTCGATAGTTGGGCTCAAATAAACTCACAAAAATTCTTCGCGGGTTTGAATGTTTCTTGTGTTGACAGTGCTTACACAGCGTGAAGCTGGCGCACGGAGAGACCAGTGACCAGGTGGAAACGAGGCGTCAGAAGTGTCATTACAAATCAGGGGCACAGTGATGAAAACATTTGGTTATCTGAATGGAAAAAAATAATACTTACTTCCTACCACACCAAAAAATAATTTCCAGATGGATTGAAAGAGCCAAATGTGAAAAGCAGAACTTAGGAAGTGTTATAAATTTTATATCACATTGAGACAGGAAAGAATTTTTTAAACAAGTCACAGAGAGTACAAACTTTAATGATGAAGAATTCTGACTATATTAAAATTAACTATTTCTGTTGCTCAAAAAAGCAGAAATTAAGGCAAACACAAGTTACATGCTGGGAGAGGATGTGTACAACCCACAAAACTAAAAAAGAAGTAATATCCAGGATAAAGAACTTCCACAAATCAGTAAGAAAAAATAACTTCCCAAATGAGCACAAGAGGAAACCTAAGTTGCCATAAGCATAAAGAACGCACAGCCTCTTAGTGCTCAGACAGCCCTAATTAAGACCACAAGATACTCCATTTACATCAGATAAGCACAGATTTAAATTCTGCCAATTCCATGTGTGGGTGAGGATGTGAAGGAAAGGCAGCTCGGAAACGCTAATGGTGGAGGCCCAAATGGATAACAAGAATCTGGAGAGCCATTTGGCATTATTTTATAAAACTGAAGCTGCACTTACGTGTGCCCTGACCCAGCAGTTCCGTTTCTAAGTATAGGTCCACAAAGGAACTCTGTACCGGGGCACAAGGAGACACGAACGAGAAAGTCCCCAGCAGCAGTATTGCAAAAAAAAATTGGAACCCGCCTAAATGTTCATCCCCAGGAGAGCGGATACATTAATTGTAATAACTCCTGTACAGCAGTGAAAATGAATCAAGCATCCCACTCTTTAACACGGTGAGGCTTCAAAACACAATGTTGAGCGACAGGAGCAGGTGACAGAGACATCCTGTTTCAACATCCAACCCGTCGTCAGCTCATCCCTGTGTACCCGCCTCCTGACCTGCTCTCCGGAGTGGAGAGTGGGCCAGCTTATTCAGTGGAGAGGGCGCAGCCTGCCTCTACTACTTACTGCCTGGCAGACAATAGCACCCCTCAGAGATTCGGTGTGAGGATGAAATGAGTTCATGTTTCTAAAGAGGCTGGGAGCAAACAACTATCAGCAAGGCGAAAGGTTGGTGAGAGAGACAGAGAGACAATAGAATGAGAAAGCAGGAGAATGGGTCCAGTGGGGAGTCACCGGGCAGACCCAGGACACAGGACACAGCCCACCTCCCTCAGTACACAGAGTGGCCGAGAGCCGCAGACTCCTGCCCGGTCTTGGACAACTGTTCACAAGTCGAGGTGGGCCAGGCCCTCAGCTTTGCACACAGTACGTGAATTCTAAAAGTTTGCTGTTTTTCTCGTCACCTGAGTAAGCCCCCTCCCTCTCTGAGCCAGCTTCTCGCCTGTAAAATGAGGCTTTCACACCCCACAGTGGGAATTTGAGGGTTCGTTGAGATAGCTTATACAAAGCACACAGAAGTGCGGGGTGAACAGTAGCTCCTTCCCTTCCCCTCTGCCATTTCAGAAGGCCACACCTTGGAGCCGCAGGGTTGGCCTTCGGTGAGCGGGGAGCCCCTGTCCCTGGGAGGCCCTGTGCCAGGCAGGCCAAAGTAAAGGCGGAGCAAAAGGAGCAAGAACCATCTTTGCCTGCCTGGAACCAACAGGCGAAAGTGTATTGTTGCTCCTTAGTACTCCGCTCTGTGTGGGATGGATCCTGGGCAGAGAGGTGCAAGGCTTGGGTCCTGGCCCCAGCTCGGCCTGTGAACCATTGTACAAGACCGGCCACTCTGTGTGCTGAGGAAGGAGGACCAGTGACTCCCCGCTGCACCCCTCCAGGGCCCATTCTCCCTTTCTCTCTCGTTCTAGCACCCCCCTCTCATCAGCCTTCCATTTTGACTATGGTTTTTTGCTCAGGTCTCCAGAGTGTGTTAGTCTCTGGCACAGCCCAGCATATTCATTCCTCCCAGATGCACTTCCCTGCTCTGCCTGGAGAATGATGATGAAGTGACATCTCCATGGAAACAGATGTTGATCCCACAGTTGCTTAGCGATGTGCTGCAGGATGATGTCAGCCGAGCTCTGGTTTCCTGAGGCGCTTGGCATCCTTTGATGTGTCTGTACTACTGGGCTGGGATGAGTAGGCGGTTCCTTCGCTTATTTCAACCCTTTTTATGAAAAGTGAAAAGCAAAAAGAACTGGAAATTCACCGCCTCTGGGAGGAATGCCCTTGTAAGGAGAGCAAGCATTGGGAATCCGAGTTTGAATCAGAGGGAAGACGATGAAGATGGCGTGTTCCTCGGAAGGCCCACGGGGCAGGGGGAGCCTTGGAAACTGTCCGGAGGGGGAAGCTGCTGGCCAGAGACCAGGACTCAACTTCCCCACTCCACTGAGCGCTGCTGCAGCACCGTCCACCTCGGCCGTCACTGCTCGCCCCAGGCAGCCCCAACGTCTGCAGGACCTGGGGCAAGAGTGCAGAGGGAGGCCACACACTCTCTAAACATGTAAATTCTAAACCAAGTCAACAGATCGTTTGATGAAATACAGTCTATCCTCTGACTCCGGCAGCTGTGGTAGGCAGAGTGGTGCTCCCACCCCAACAAAGATGCCCGAGTCTCGATCCCAGAAACGTGGGAATACGCTGTATCACACTAAGGTTGTAGACAGAATGAAGGTTGCTGATCAGCTGACTTCAGGAAGGGGAGGTGGTATCACAGATGACCTGTGTGGCCCAGTGTAATCACCAGGGTCCTTAGAAGTGGAAGAGGGAGGCAGAGACAAAGTCAGATCAAGTCCACATGAGAAGTATTCGACCAGCCATTATTAGCTTTGAAGATGGAAGCGGCCAGGAGCCAAGGAATGCCAACACCCTCTTAGAAGCTGGAAAAGGCAAGAACATGGATTCTCCCCCAAAGCCTCCAGAAAGGAATGCTGTCAGTGCCCCGTGAGACTTCTGACCTACGAACTCTAAGATAATAAACTTGTGTCAGTTGAAGCTCCTCAGGCTATGGTGACTCTCTGTAGCAACAACAGGAAAGGAATACAATCATCCTGTCCTGATCGCTGCGAAGGCCACAGCAGTCCTCCAACCCGGCATGGCCCAGGGGGGCCGTCTTGCCTGGGTCTAAGGGCAGAACCAGTCCCACCACTGGAGAAAACATAGTCATGTGCTCCCCTTTCCCTCCTCCAACCGCCTTTTCAAAACATAACATCAGCAAGATGGCAGCGACTGCAGAAACACACGTGTCCGTGAGTATTATAGGTGTGTATCACAGGGAGGCGGGGGGAGCCATCTCGCCGAAGGCTAAGGCATTGTTCCTGCACCAGAAAGTCAACCTAGACATCTGAATAGTCAACATTTGAATAGCAAAAGTACAGCACTAATTTCACATTTAGAATACAATCTTATATTTATTACTGCATCCCAAAGGGTACCCATGATGGCAATGTTTGGCTCCAGCCGACACGTGGCCACCCTGCGCCGGGCCGGCGGTACTCGGTGCACCTAGCACGTGGCCACCCTGCACCGGGCCGGCGGTACTCGGTGCACCTAACACGTGGCCACCCTGCGCCGGGCCGGCGGTACTCAGCACACCTAGCACGTGGCCACCCTGCACCGGGCCGGCGGTACTCAGCGCACCAGGCACGTGGCCACCCTACAGTACTCAGCTCATCTCTGAAAGGATCTCGCTGAGCCTTTTGTGCTTCTTTCCTTAACAGATATTTTATCGCAGTTAAAAATAGAGCCTCACACAAGAGCTGAAAACAGGATTCTTTAATCATTTCCTCAGGCTGGTTCTCAGCCTCCACCTGAATCATCACTATGGAGCCAGATCACTGAGATTTCATGGAGACGCAAGCCAAGAAATGCCACTTTCCTCGGGGACTGGCGGCGGGCACCCATCCCACTGGCATGGAACCAGCCGGAAGGAGCGGCCCCTTCCAGAACCGCCCCCAGTCTTCCTCCAGCAGGGGAGTGAGCACAGCTTTTGTCCTAGTTGAAGTTGTCCTGGGTCACTGTTCAGCCATAGCCCATCAACACCGGCACCCTGGGCTCCACTCTGCTCCGGGCCGGTTCTGGACTGGGATGAAAGGGTCCATGAGGCGTATCAAGGAGACAGGGGAGGAAGCAGCGGCCACAGGCCACGGGATGGCCAACATCTCCCACGAAGATGCAGGCACCCTCCAATCATGGTGAACAGGTGACCCATACCTTCACGGGAGTCTGGATTTCAAATGTCCGGTGCCACCTGCCTGGGGTGTTGATGGCATTCTCGTGAGTCAGACCGTTTCTCCATCTGGGAACCAGAAAAGGTCCCGACAGCCTGCAGAGCCATCGGGCTGAGTGAGGGCACGGCCCTGAGCCGGCTGGGATTGCTGCTGAGGCCCCGGCCACCCAGCAGGCCACAGTGCTGTCAAGTAACTTCTCTGCTGGGGACGCCTCCTAGAGGAACGTCCGCATTTGGTCACACACGTAATTCCAAGGCTTCAGTGTAACTTCCATCTCGGCACTGTGCTGCCTTGGTTACAGATTATAAATAACTTCTTTCCAGGATTTTAGGACTTTCTTTAAGATTGCATTTTGTATTTTCCATGCAGTTTGCCTTTTCTGGGGGAATGTTCCCGGGGATGAGTAACTTCGGTTCGCCCAGATGGTCTTCCTTTCAACCACTTTCCATATTTCAAGGATCCCTTATTCTTAGATATATTTTTAAAGTGATGTTTGATTTGAGGATTTGGGCTACAACACAGCTTTCTACTACAAATCCTTCCCACATGCCATTGTTTCATCTTATGAACCAACTGGGTGAAGTCTTCCGGTCAGCTGAGGTCACCAGGGTGCTGATTCTCAAAGTGAGGTCTGTGCGGCACCCGAGCCTGCAACCAGCTTGCTCCCTGAACCTGCAGACTGCTGGTCTGCTTGCAAACACCCTGGCTGAACATCGTGGTGAGGCGGGAGGGCCTGGAATCTGCATTTCCGACAGGTGTAGCCGGTGGTACTGGCACCCTGGAGAGTCTGAGAACCGCCACCCCAGACGTCCTCCACGGATGCCTTTCTCCACACATCTCCTCAGCCCACACTGCGAGAAAGACCCTGGGTGGTTCCTCTCGCCTGTCCTTGCAGCGGTCGGGAACATTCATGTTGGCTAGACTCCCGAGGGCCATTCTGAAGGCCAGCTGCCCTGCTGTAGTTGGACCCCAGGAAGGCGAACTGACCACAGTGCCTAGGATGGGTCTGAGTGGGCAGAAGGGGCCCTTGGGAGATCGGTGCTTCCCCAATTTCCCACATGGAAACGACATAAAAAATGATGACATTTGAACTGCACACTGGAATGAACGAACAAGGCTTTCTGAGGCTGCAGAAGGCTGGTGCAGAGGCTCTGTCACCCTCCCCGCCGCCTGGTCTGGGCGCCAGAGGCCAAGGAGATGGAAGTCTCAGCACGCCCGCACCGATTTGCTTGGAGGCCTGGCATTAGATGTCTGTTGCTCTTGGCCACATAAGGAATGGATGATGGCCGGCAGAAACAGAGAGGAGGACACACAGCTGCAGATTCTGAGGTGGACAAGTTAGAGCTCACAACGAATTAGACGTGGGGAAATGGAAGGGAAGGTGTTGGAGGGCTACGGGGTCTGAGCCGAGCTGGGACATGGGGCCAGGAACAGGAATAATGGCAGAGCCGGGCCTTATTGCTGTTCACGGACTTCTCAACTCCCTCCTCTGAGTCCTGGCTGAAACCACATGCCGTTCCCTGGTCATCTGTTCCAGGGGCTACTCTAAGAGGTCTGGGGCTGCAGAAGCTGGAGGACTGTGATGGCTCTTTCTCCCCCCAGCCCTGCTCCTGATGACCATGGCGGGGGGTACTTTGTGTCTCTGCATTTCATTTCTTAGTCAGGTAAGGCACACAGGCTATGTACCTGTGCCAGGACTTGCCAGGGGCTGGGACAGGGAGATTATCTCGGGCTTTTTCATCCCTAAATCAGTGTTTTGTGTTTTTGCAATCACCACGGACAATGTCATCTCAGCATATTGACAGTTAACCCAGTTGTTCTGTATGTCAGCCTGTGCTGTGGGCCGATCAGCCTTCTCACTTGCATTTTATTTATTATTAAAGTATAGTTGGCAGACACTGTTATATTAGTTTCAAGTGTACGACGAAGTACTTTGACATCGCTGTACCTTACATCGTGCTCCCCACACGAAGCCTAGTAACCAAATGTCACCATGCAAAGTGATTCCAGTAGTCTGCCGATATCATTCCCCTTCCCCTTCTTCACCCATCCCTCCAACCCCTCCCCTCTGGCGACCATCTGTCCTTTGTGTCTATGCATCTGTTTTTGTTTTGTTTGTTTCTTTGTTTTGAATTTTTAAAAGTCCACATGTCAGTGAAATCATGTGGTGCCTGTCCTGTGTCCGACGTGTTTCGCTCAGCACAATACCCTCTGGGTGCATCCACGGCGCACATGGCAAGATTTCATGCTCTTTCATGGCTGAGTCATACTCCGTGTATATGGGCATCGCTTCTTCCTTACCCACTCGTCTATCCGTGGACACAGGATGCTTCCATATCTTGGCTGTTGTGAACAATGCTGCAATATCTTTCGAATTTGTGTTTTCACTTCATGGTGGAGGGCTCCTAGGCTGCGTTTCTGTGGCTGCCCCATCTCCTGGCCAGCAGGTAGCAGAGCAGGGACTGATTCCCCGAGGACCCCAAGTCCCAGGCTCCATCCTGCTCCAACAGATCAGCACATTCTTCAGCCCACAGTGCAATCCTCTCTGCGATTTGCACCCCCAAATCTATTTGCCAGTTCTAAATGGCAATAGGGGGCAGGGTCGGCTTCCAGGCAGAGCAGACCAAGAGCCAACTTTGGTTTTAAATCCAGGGGTGGTTTAGGTATTGCGGAGTTTATGTAACGTTGGAAAGCATCTTTGGGACAAAACGTACAACCACACACTCCTTTGGCAAATTTCACAGAAAACACGGGACTGTGCAGTTGAGGGACCCTGAAGATTATGCTCCATTAGCTCCCGGATAATCTGCCTCTGCCTGAGTGTGCTGAGGGCTGCTGAGGGCACGTAAAACCTTGGGGTACTTTTCCCTTCCGCTGGCATCCTTCCCGGCACAGGTGCAAAATGATAGAATCCTTGCATTTGAAAACAGCACTGTCATCCCAAGGCCCTCGAGGCCCTTTATAAATGCCAGGCTAATTATTAGGTGATTAGGTAATAGCTGCAGTGTGTGCTGTCTGGGTTAGCGGCTGCTGGGGCTACCCAAACACTCCGAGAACGCCAAGTGACATGCTTGGAGAATGGGAAGGACTGCGTGTCTCAGGCCTGGACGGTGAAAACAAGCTCCCAGATCACCTCTGTCAGGGAGCTACTTCGGAAGCAAAGCATGGGGAGGGTGGTAGGTGCCCACCTCTTCCCCGGAGAAAAGGGTCAGGTTGCAGAAGGAATTCACAGAGCCAGCTAAGCTCTTCCCCAAACAACCCTGTAAGGTGGGATTACTATCACAGATCAGCAGGTGAAAACTGAGGCTACACAGCTAGTAAGTGGTGGAACCAGCATCTGAACCCAAAGCCCTTGGCGAGGAGCGCCCTGGGCTAGGATACCCTCGCTCTCCTGGCTTACTTCAAGCACACACGGGAAGCCTCACCTTGAGTTGATAACTGACCTCTCACTGACCCCACGCCAGACCTGCCTACAGCCAGGACTTCCCTGGGCAAGGCAGGATGAGAAGGTGTGCCACCAGAAGGCGAGAGCTTGGCACTGCTCCTCCGGGCCCCGGAGAGGGGTCGCACTGGGTGGATGAAGTGCAGATGTGCTCTGTGCAAACCTGGAAGTCCATGGAGCTTTCCTGGGAAGGGGGAGAGGGGGTTGGCGCGGGACATCTGACGGGAGGAGTGTGTGAGGGATAAGGTAGCGCAGGGAACCCTCACTGCCTAATCAAACCAGAGCAGCCCCCTTCATGCGATAGGCCGGCCTTCCTGACACACGTAGGTTTGGACAAAGGGATCTGTGTCCCCCAAACTGTTTTTCAAGACCATTAGGTCTTCCCAGCCCTACACCCAGCACACTGGCCGGTTGGGTTGCAGTACGGTGCCAGGTGATAGGGGGAAAATCACATCCCTAACTTCGTCACGGCAGCCTGGCGAAGCGATGAGCCCTCCTCAGAGCCCCCCTACCCCCCTAGAGCAATGCTTTTAAATGCATGAACGAGAACACAGGATGGCAAAGGAAAGCAATTACATTGAAACGCAACTACCAAAATATTTTTAAACTCTCCCACATGCTTTGTTAACACATTCAGCAAGATCTAGTAACAGGTCTAACAACCACCAATGATTCCAAAGTCATGATGCATTTAAACAATAATTTCAGATACCTCCAGCTCCTGGCACCCGGAGCCATCACCCTCCCAGGCCTGGGCAGTGAGCGGGAACAACTTCCTTGGGGACACCAGGCTCAGGCTGCCCTGCTCCCTCCCAGAACACCTCTCTGCTGCCTCTGGGACAGTTGCTTGGCCGCTGGAATGAGCCTCAGCCGAGCCGACCTGGGAGCGAGCAACTCCGCTGTGGGGAACGCAGATGGAATGATTTTCTGTTCAGCTCTCCCAACAAAAATCACTTGGAATTTATGTCCCTGGACATACTGTTCCATGTTTTCGCTCAAATTCCTCCCACGGCTGCCTAGAAGCGTTGAGGTTTGCAAACAGCCCTGCCCCGGCCTTTGGGAGGCCAGAGCCACCTGTCACCACTGGAGTCTTATTTCAGCATGGATTCTTTAAGTCCCCAAGGACAGCCAGGTCTGGGGACGGGGACCAGCGATTCCAGAGAAAGCAACACAGTGGGGGGAAGGGCTGAGACCACCTTTCCATGACCTCATTTTCAACTTTGCGCCAGGTGCGGGCAGGGCCCTGCGTGACATAATTTGCTCTCCCCCCAGGAACAGGGAGGCCCAGGTTGTCACCCCCATTGCACAGGTGAGGAAGTTGAGGTGTGGTAGGCTGAATAATGCTCCCCTCAGAGACATCCATGTCTCAGTGCCCAAAACCTGTGAGTGGGTTCCCACACATGACACGGGGCCTTTGCCTGTGTGAGTAAGGATTTGGGGTGGGGGCATCCCGGATTATCCAGATGGACCTGTGTAACCACGGGGGCCTTCCTGGAGGGGGGCAGGAGGACCAAGTCAGAGAAAGAGAAGCAGGTGGAAGCAGCTGTCTAGGTGGTGTGGGCCCCGGAGCCAAGGAACCAGGGGAAGGTGGGACGTCGATCTTCTCCTGGGCCAGAAGGAGCTCAGCCCTGCAGACACCGTGATGTCAGCCCGGGGAGCCTGATTCTGGCATCTTTCCTCCGGAACTGTAAGGTGATAGATTGGTGGTGTTTACGGCACGAATCTGTGGTCATTGGCTTCAGCGGCAATGGGAAACTAACACAGAGGGCATCAGTTTTCCCAAGGCTGCAGCGCTGGGGAGTGGCCGAGGTGGGATTCGAACCCAGGTCTGTCCGACTCCACAGGTCCCAACGATGCCACAAAACTTCATCAGAGCTTGGAGCCCATGAGCTGAAGGTGCTATTGCTCAGCGAGGTACGCGAGGTGTCCTAGGCCTGCAGGAGGGTTGGAGGGATGGATGCTTTAGGCACGGGGTCGGGGGATGGGGTCCAGCTGAGTTGGGGTGAGGGAGGTGTGAGACTCGGAGGAGCTCACAGCTGCAGAAAGGCCGCGATTGCTTCTTCCTAGATGACCTGCGGCAATCTGCTGACTGTTCCCGTAGGAACTAGCACCAGGTGCCCCCTTCAGGGACCACCGCTGGCCAAGCCTTCTCCTAACAAGCAGCGCTGAGCGGGGGTGTGGGCAGAACTGTGCCTCCCTCACGTGGCACAGCTGCGAGGCACCGGGACCTTCCCGGACACACTCAGAGGAGGCGGAGGTGGCTCGGCCGTGGCCACCTGTGGGGCCCTGGATACATCGCTGACCCACTCCTGGCTCCTCAGTCTCCCCATCTGAAAAGTGGGACGACAATGCCTGCTCACAGGCCTGCTGGAAGGACCGGCTGCCTGTGGGTCCGAGGGAGCTGAGTCTCAGCTGGCACGAAATGCTGTGGGCACCACACCTCCCCTCTGTCAAGGCTGGAGTCCACTTTCTGGCTGGTAGGTGCTGGTCGCCAAATGATTCCAATGGCACCCTTGGGTCCAAGTCACATGTTCTTAGCTCCAGTGACTGCTCCAGCCACCACACCGGGTAGCTAGGCCTCCGCGGGCTGCACTCCTGTCCTGAGCTCTCGCTGCCCTGTAAGAGAAGTGACTTCTGGAGCTCTTCCCTGGACGGGGACATCTGGTGACCTGGACCTTCTGGCAGAGGCCCTTCAAGGAGCCCCATTTCTCCCGCTGCTGGGGAGGCAGAGCTCAGGTCTCCGCCCTCGCTCTTCCTCCTGACCACCCTCTGGAAACACAGGCGACAGAAGGGCAAGGGGAGAGCCAGCAGGAACGGATTTGTTTGGAAAGTATCGTTCAGCGACACATCTACTCGTGTCACGGTATTTATCTGTGAAGAGGCAGGGTATTTTTTAACAGATGTCGTTCCTGGCTCTGTCCCTCCAATAAAAGAATTTCTCATTCCTACTCATTTCTTCCTGCCTCTGCTTCTGCCACAAACACACGCATGCACGCATGCACACATGTGTACAATGCACACATGCATCACATATGCACACATGCGTACAATGCACGCATGCATCACACATGCACACATGTACACATGCAGGAAGGCAGACCTTGGTTCAAGAACAACCAAGACTCCCTGGGGTTGACTCAGGCCTACCTAGCATGTTGGACAGACAGACAGACAGACAGAAAGAAAGGTGGGTAGATAGATGGAATAGGGAGAAAAGCACTGAGGAAACTGCATGTTTGGTCATTTACTGACCAACTTCACTGAACACTCGCTCGGTGTGAGGGACTCCGGACGAGGGCAGGAGAGCAGGTCCCGAGAGGCACCTGCCAGGGCCAGAGCCCGGCGCTGCGGCTCAGAGGAGCAGTTTGCTCTCTGGCGTCCAGTTCGTCCAGCGGACATCCCGTGCCGGCAACTGACACCAAGCTGAGCACTGGGATGAGACGTCTGAAGCAAGGCCCAGGATGGCAGGGCGAGCCGAGAGCAGGAGATGAACTGGGGCAGGACCGATACCTTCAGTTCTGCGTTTACATGAAAATAGCCAACACCCCGCAGACACCTGCAGGATGTCAACCAGGGAGGCAGGAATGGGAACACGCTCTGGGTCTCCTCAGCCAGACCACGGACGGATTCCTGCGTCGTCGCCAGGCAGAGGAGTCACAGATTGTCACAGATTTTCTACGTTCTTTCGGAAGCTCTGCAATTCTGGGTTTTACGTGCAGTCTCCGATCCATCTCGAGGTGACGTGTGTGGTTGAGGTGGGCTCTTCTCTTTGCACGTGGACATTCAATTGTCTCAGCATCATTTCTTATAAAGAACATCCTGTCTCCATTGAACCGTCTGTTGTTTGATGAAAAATCAGCTGACTGTATACGTGTGATCTATTTCTGGACTCTCTTATGACCACTGATTTTTATTTACATATATTTTTTTTCTCCAAACCCACACTGACTTCACTGTTGTAGGACGTCTAGAAAGTCTTGACGTCAGATAATGTAGTTCCTCCGACTCTGCTCTTCCTCTTCATAGTTGGTTTGGCTTCCAAGTCCCGTCACCTTTCCAGGTCAGTGTCCCCGTTAGTGCTCACCCATCTACTGCAGATTTGCAGGGGGGTCACTGCAGTGGCACTGAGTGTGCAGCTCAATTCGGGGTGACCTGACACCTCAATAGCCCTCACCTTAGGGCTCACTTTGCACCCGAATCTCAGGGGAAATGTCTCTTCGTGCTCCTGATCGTCCCCGGCTGTAGACTGCTGTTAGTGCTATTCAGTGCTCCTCAGCCTGGGGTGGGGTGGGGTGGAGGTGGGGGCATTCGGCTTCCCTCTGAGGCAGGTGCTGGGTCCCTCTGTCCTGGGGGCCGTATATCCACCCCCCCCCAGGAGACCCACTGTCTGTATGCATTTTCCCCTCCCCCAGGAGGAGAGGGTTTTACTCTTGTCTGTCCCAGCTGCAATGGGTCTCCTCCTGTGACCTAAGGACAACATGCCTTGCGGCTCTTTCCCCAAAGGTTTATTCATTTTTTCCACGAGGGATATAGGGAGAAGGATCCAAGCTGAGTTTTATGCATTTCCTGAAGCACTGGTCTATCCCAGCCTCCCAGACTTGAACCAAGAGAGGTTTCCTCAGGTCTCTCCCCCCACCATCCTCCTAGCGAGCATGGGCGTGGCCATGGAGCAGAGGCAGGCAAGTGTGGCGTGGCAGAGGGCGACAGGTCGGCTGCAGCTAACTTGCTGGACTGCTGTGGGACTCCAGTCCCTGCTCCAGGTCATTCACTCGCTCACCTCCGCACAGCCCACAAGCATCCCTAAGAGGCAGGACCAGTTTTACCCCTATTTAGAGAGGAGGAAACTGAGGCCCCAACTTTAAACTAGGGTGTCCCTCTGAGGGTCACTCAGGCTGGAGGGGTGGGGTTCTGGGCTTCTTGGCTGCCGTCCAGTGAGACTCCTAGTGGGGAGAAACGAAGGCAGACACCGACAGGGACCAGCCGGTGGCCTCAGGCCTCGGCTCAGACCTGCTGGCCGAGGGCCCCAGCAGCACACGTCCGCGGTGTGTCTGCCCAGGAGCATTTGGGTCGAAGGGATTACAAGCCATGAGCCGAACACATAACTGCAAAGGAGTTCGGTCAGGAGCATTTGCTGGGGTTGGGAGGAAGTTTCCCACAAATCCCTGTGGCTTCAGCGACACAGTTACTTGGGGGTTTGAAGAGATCCTGTCGTTGAGGCCGAGAGACAGGGAGACATGGGGTGCTTGCTTTCCTGGGGTTCTCAGTGTCCCGCAGAGAGCCCAGGCTGAGCCCACAGCTGCGGGCCCTTGACTGATGGGACACTCCTTGGCAGCCAGGCTGTGAGAAAGGGCATCTTCCTGGGGGTCAGGTCCCTGGCTTCTAGTGCCTCCCTCCTGGGGCCTCACTGTCCTCATCGGCCCAGTGGAGATCCGGGAACCCACCGGGAGGCCGCCTGGCTCAGGGCAAGTGCCGGGGCCCTGGCAGGGGACTGGGTCTGCCTCCTGGCTCTGCCCCATTCGCTCTCCTCCTGATGAGCCCACTTTTCCTCCCCGCCCAAGGCAGGTAGCTGCACCTCCCTCCGTACGTCCTTACAGAGTGTTTGTTAAGCGCTCCCCATGCACCTCGTGTGGTCAGAGCCCAGTGGTTATCTTCACCCAAAGCCCTGCCAGCACGGCCCTCCGAGGCGACAGCCTAGAGACAGGGCTCAGAGTGCCCCGGGTTCCACGGCCCCATGCTGCCCCCTGGTGGTCAGAGGGAAGGAAAGGAAACCCCTGAAGAGGGTGATGGAAATAATTAGGGGATGACAGTAACTATTAGAGGTGGCGTTTCCACCAAGGCACCGTCCTAATGCTTTACAGGATTGCCTCACTCAGGGACGAGACACCTGGTATCTCACGTTAAATAAAGTGGCGCTGCTATTATGTAGCCGGAAACATTACTTGGGTCATTTTACTTCATCCTTACAACAACCATGTTAGGGAGAGATTTAGTCTTTCTGCCAAATAGAGGACAGGAAGGTTCAGGGATGTTAAGTGGCTTCCCGAGGTCACACAGCAAGGAAATGGCAGAGCTAGGACTGGAAGCATCTCTGTTTGGAGCCAAGCTCATGCTTGTTTGAGCATCACTGTTTCCCCAGAGAAGTTCTGCATCCTCCCGCAGGGCGGGGGTCTGGCCTGGAGGGCAGGACGACAATGGGAGGCACAAGGGGATCAGAAGCATCCACTTTTGTCTCGGATCAGCTCTGGACAGATACTGAGGACAGCCCTGCAGTCTTCTTCTCAGTTATCCAAGCACTTTCCAGACAAACGCCCTGTCCCACAAAGGTGGGCGTGGAGATGTGGGTTCAAAGGGCGGAGCCTGGGAGGAACGCACCATCGCTGGGAACCTTGATGAAGGAAGACTGTTCATTTTCATCCTTGGGCTGTGAGTGTGTGTGCTTTCTATTCCTCCCAGGGCATTTAAACTGCATTTATGAAAAACAATGTCACAGTAGGAAGGACCTTAGAGATTGCCCGGCTCATAGTCGGCCCTCGGCAGTGTTTTCAGGGAAAGAAGGGAGGAAGGAATCTGGTCTGGGGAAAACAGAGGCACAGAGAGTGGGAGAGATGGTCCCAAGGTCACACGGCTGCCACAGAGTTGTATCTAAACCTTGGATCTCCTGACACAAGCTCTGCTCCACTGAATGGTACGAATGCAGAGTGCCGCAGGGTTGAGCAAGTGGAGGGAGGAACTGAGTGCCAGGCAAAGGCACAGGGGAGCAAGTGAAGGTTTTAGAGCAGGAGAGTGGCCAGACTGATTTGTGCTATTGCCAAATAGCCAAGTCCTTTCCCATTTCTTCTGTTGGCTATGAGAAAGTTTGTCTGGAGAGAGGGAGAAACTGATCTTACAAATCCTAGGCCTGGGCCTATTATAATTATATTCAGTCCTATTATAATTACATTCAGGGCCATATTTGCTGTCCTTTCTCCTGATTTATTAACAAGGTACTTGGCCTAGTCTGGTCTTATACTGCCCCAGCCCAAGGGCTCCCTGGGGGAGAGCAGGTAGAATGGAGCCGAGCACCACGCTCCTTCCAGTCGGGGTCCTCCCAGCTCTGCGCCACGCTTCCGTGGTGGTGCCCCTCATTTGGCTACCATGGACCCACTGTGTGCCCAGATGGGGCCAGGCCCTTTGATGACATGATCTTATTTAATTCTCAACTTTAAGAGCCAGTGATTTTTTTTTTCTTTTTCAAATAGACTAGTTTTTTAGAGCAGTTTTAGGTTCACAGAAAAATTGAGGGGAAAGAGAGTTCCTATCCGCCTGCCCCACACATGCCCAGCCCCCATCCCAGAGGGGACACCTATTATAACTGACGGACCTACAGTGACACCCGAACCCCAGTTGACATTAGGATGCATTCCTGGTGTGTGCATTCTATGGGTTTGGACGAGAGGTGGTATTTTAAATGCTTGTTTACAGAGGAGGCAGCTAGGCCCAGAGGCGTTAGGACCAAGGCCACACAGCCGAGAGGTGGCCGGGATCTGAGCCTGGGTCTGTCAGACTCTATACCAGGCCACTCGGTTTCCCACAGATGGCCGATGGCCTGGCATGTGACAGGCACGAGCTGGCCACTGGGGAGAAATCTGAGTAGGGAGAGCTGGTGGGGTCGCAGACGGTCTCTGCTTTGTAGTCACAGGCCCTGGCCAGCCATACCGAGTCTCCTCACACCTGGCATTGGCTGGGCCGTGCCACGTGGAAGAGTCTAAGCTGTTCTCACTCTTTTTAGGATTAAACAGCTGGCACTGGAGACAGTTCTGAACTGTCCCCCTTCCTGGATGTGATTTTACAAGAGGCCATTTCCATTTCCACAGCAGCTCGGGAGAACTGGTCAGACAGGGGAACCTCGCTGGGGCCTAACTGCTGGTGAACTGGATGACTGCTCTTCAGAAGGCCACACCCCAGGCTTCCCCTCAGCCTCTCTCACCTCTAGCTGGTGTCTGGGCAGGCTCAGCATCATCTTCTCTCCACTGAGGCACTTCTGGGGCCTCCTGGCCCAGGTTCTGGCCCCGCTGGCAGGTGCTGACCCAGGGCAGCCAACGGTCAGCCACTCCAGGGACCAGGCTGGCCCTCCCCTGGCAGGGGCCCTGAGCAGGAGCTGCTTCCCCTCCCAGGCCATGTGGGCCCGGGGACAGAGGCCACCTGCACCTGCTCCTGGAATCTGTGTGCCCTTGGGCAAGGCCCTCAGTTTTCCCATCTGATAGCTGTGGTGTTAATTTTTGCAAAAGGCTTAAAGATCGGAGACAACGGGACACAGTGCCTGGTACATGGTGGGCGCTTGGAAGCTGGTGGCCCCTGGTCTCGAGCCTCAGGGACTGCCTCTGGCATGCTCTGTGCAGAGACTGTGCCTAAAGGAGCTGCCAGGCAAGGGGGCCAAGAGTCCAAGGCCCGTCCTCCAGCTGTCCGGCTGACAGAGAGAAATCAATTCTGCCTGTTAGGGCCGTCACAACTTCGCCACCCATGAGGCAGATCCATGTGCCCTGTTTGATTTTCATTTCAGAAATCGAGTCTCAATACTGACCTTTCCACGGGGTGCTGGGGCTGAGAGGAGCTTGTTAGCATGAAGTCCCCCTCCCCCATCGCAGGCCGGGCAGCTCCTCACTTTCCACTTCTGGCCCAGTGGAGGTTGGTGCTCCTCTCTTGGGGTTCATTGGACTTCTGGGGAATTTGTTAAATGCAGATTCCAGCCCCCCCCTCCCCAATCTACTAAGTTGGACTCTGCGGAGCCTCTATTTTCACCAAATTCTCCCAGTGATTCTGGTTTGGGAGGTACTCCCTTGGAGCACCCCCAGGCCGTCTGCCTCACTGTGAGTCTCTCCAAGGAGACCACCAAGTGACGCTGGGAAGGTTTATGTGAGTTCCTGGAGGAGGAGCGAAGGGAGGAGAAAACACAAACTCTTACAGTCTTTTATCCTTTACGCAGAGGGATGCTGTTAGCTTGGTGCAGAAACCCAGAGACTAGAGCCACACACATATCAGGTTAAACACACCAGCTGCATATCCTTCTCAGGTTACTTCTCCCAGCGTTTAGTGTCTTCTCGTCATTCAAATGGAAATTCTATCATCTATTGCAAGGAATATTGCTTGACAGTATATGAGATCTGTGAGGGAAATGCATAACACAGGGCCAGGCACAGAGCAGGTGCACGTGTTATCGGTGTGTTGTCTCTGAACTCCAAATCCCACGGGTCTTTCCCTGGCCTTGTAGCCCTGGAGCTGGGCGCTGTCAAGTTCTCCTTTGCCAGCTGGTGTAATGCTAGACTTTGTCAGTAGAGGGTGCTAGAGGGACACTGCACTGCGTATAGAGGAGGAGCGCCCCCTCCTGGCTCCAGTGTGCCTAGCGTGACTGTCCAAAGCCTCTGGACTCTGACCCAGTGCTGCTCTTTCCAGTGAGTGTCCCCTACTCCTGCACGCAGCGAGGGGGGCCTCCTGTGCTCCAGCTCCTTCTGCTGGTGTCCCAGTGAACTCCACTATCCAATGGGCCTCAACCACACTCAGATCTCTCCAAGGTGGTCTGAATCTCACCAGTTCTTTCTCGTTTGGGTAGCCTCCTTCGGCCCCAGAGGCAGCCACTGCTTCCAGCATTTTCGATCCCTGTATTCCTTAGAGTCCTATATTGCCCCTTTTAGAATTTAACTACCGTTCTCTACTATTACTCCTTCATATTAAATGTTCCCTATTCAAAGGGCTGGTGTGAGTTTTGTCTCCTGACTGGACCTTGACTAATAGATGTGTTTTAAAATGATAGTTCACCTGCTCTCCATCTCCAAAAAAAAAAGTATTTTCACATACACCATCTAATGACAAGGAAAATATGACCACACAGCACCAGAAGCTATGGCGACTCTAGAATTTACGTCCTTCTTCAAGAATCCCCAGAGTGTCACCACTGTTTACTTCTTGGGGATGGCCCAGGGGAAGCCATGAGTAGTAAAAGTCACATCAACATGTCATCCAGCATTCTTGCAGTTTGAACAAAGCACCAAGATCTGTGGAAACCACGCAGCACTCAAGGATTACTACTTTGAGAAAGATGAATAAACACAGACCAACAGTTAGTGATAAGGGACACAGTTCAAGAGGCAGAGAGCCCAGCTCTTCCAGGGTAAGAACAATGCAGGACTCAGGAAAGACCCAGCAAACTCTGCCTCTGTCCTCAGCCAGGCCAAAACAGGCGAGTGCCTGGGCCCTGCCGGGAGGTCCTGAGGCCTCAGCACAGGCCCCTCTCCTCTCGGTGTGGGTGTGGGTGTCGGGATGGGGAGTAAAGTGTGTTAAAAAGAGCCATCTGCAATGTGCTTCAGGGAACAAAGGACCCTGTGGACCCCACCAACAGGGCAAGATTCTGGTACCCAA
Organism: Tadarida brasiliensis; assembly: GCA_030848825.1. Taxonomy (NCBI): domain Eukaryota; kingdom Metazoa; phylum Chordata; class Mammalia; order Chiroptera; family Molossidae; genus Tadarida; species Tadarida brasiliensis. The sequence continues at coordinate 59,687,384 of CM061270.1, read as the reverse complement.
AGTGGGTGAAACCAGATGGACACAAAGCTGCTCAACGAGGCTTCCTTCTGGCTGGTCCTGCTCCTTCTCTCTGTCCTAGCATCTGGTGGAGGGATGGAGGCGGGCCTTGGCACGGAACACCTGCAGGCAGTGAAGCTACGTGACCCTGCTCACGGCCCAGCGGAGGCCAATGTGTGGCAGGACCGTACACCCCCGGGAGGCCCACGTGACCTTTGTGCTGCGCCTGTCTGGTAGGGGACATCTGGTCCGCCACGTGGGCCTAGGATCCCTGACTATTCGCCACGAGCCACAGCAGCGTCACAGAGAACAGGGCGATTGCAAGAGGAGGACTTAAGGGCCAAACTCCTGTTTGAAGAAACTAAGGTCAGACAGAGAGGCAGCTGCAAGACTGAGACTACAACCCAAGGCCCTGCTTTACTCACTGGGAGACGGGCAAGTGCTGAGCACTGTAATGAGTAGAAATGGCCACTAGGTGTCACTGTCTCGTCACCATCACAGCTGCGCTGTGGCCTGATTCCACCTCCCCAAGGCAATGCCCACGCGAATGGCCAACTTGGGGTGAGTGAAAGGGCTTTTGAATTTCCATTGTCACAGACATCATGAAAGGGGCAGCAACCCCCAGGCTGAGTGAGGGGGGAGAGCAGCGTTCCATGTACTGCTCCCAGGAAGAGCTGCTGTGGCGTTGCTGGAGGCCCCTCTCCTGGCGCACTGCCGCCCCTTAATGAAGACAGTGGATTTGAATCCCCAGGACCCGGCTCTCCAAGCTTGTGACCTGGAGAGGACCTTAGAGATCCTCAAGTCCAGCTCCTTCGTTTTAGTGGAGGAGGCCCAGAAAGAGAAGGCCATTCCCTGGAGCGCACAGCGGGGTGGAGGCGGAGCCGGGACTGGAACCCGGGCTTCGAGCCCCGGCCCAGTGCCCCACGCACTCCACCGGCTCCGCCTTCACACGCCCCGTGTTTCGTCATTCATTCTCCTGCCACGGATGGAGCTCTGACCATATGCTATTTTCTTTTCTTTGTGGCTGAGCAAAATTGGAAACACTTAAAAACGTAAGATGACGGGCATGTCAATGAGCAAAGTCAGTTTCTTCCCCCTTGGTCCAGAGCACTTGCTAACGTCACCCAGGCTTTAGGTAAAGCAGCAGAAATGGGACTGGAGTTCCGGCAGAGCTGGGGTCGGAGAGATCACAGGTCATTCACAGAGGTGGCGGGCCCCCACCTCCGCCCGCACTGGGTGCTCCTGGGAAGGAACCTTGGAAGGCGGATGCCTCAGAAGCTGCAACAACTGTGACCACCGGAGGGCAGTGTTTTATCACATCCTGCTTGGTCTGAGGGACTAGTTTCCTAGCACTGAAGAAAGTAAATCTTTTAAGGAACGGGGGTGTTTGAGATAACAGTCCAAGTATGGAAAAGAAAAAGATACATCAGTCTGGACTTGAAACTGATCTCTCAAAGGCGGTCATGTTATCGTCTAGCCCATCTCTCCTCGCACTCCAGCAGCTATACGGTGGACACCGCTGTCAAGGTGGAGAATTGTGTCTCTGTCCAACCCCCTTTCACATGGCCCTTCTCTCCTGGTCCAGCGTTGTTCATAACCTTGGATACTCTCTCGGAGCATTTGCTGGGCTCAGAAAGGCCCATCTAGAATCTGCTTAGAGATGTCCCAGCCTGTGCAGCCTCAAGCCAGTCCACTCTCCTCTCCACTGCCCTCCGCTGGGCGGCAAGGCAGGGCCCCGGGACCCACTCTGCATCCGTCTGCTCAGATACAGCCTCACCTGGTCCGCAGCTGCTGCTGTGCTCATGACTGACCGTTCTGCTGGGATGTTGGCGCTTTGGGCTAGGCCGGGGGATGGTTAATCAACAACCTTGTCAGAGTGATGTATTCTTCTAGGATTGTTGCTTAATTAGCTTGTTTAGAGGTAAAAGTCAACTAGGACATCGGTTTTCTGGGAGCTGGAAGGAAGGCGGGAGCTGCTAGGAAGAGATCTTGAGTGTCCCAGGCAGCTGTGTGGCTGGGGGAGTGGCGGGTGGGGGCTCTGACCACAGCAGGCCTGAAGCTGGACTTCACGGGCGTTCCATCCATCTCGCCCAGGCTGCTGCAGCCCAGAGCACTTCCACTGTTCAGCGAAGTTACCAGGGCTCCTGCGAGGGAGGACACTGCTCTGCGTCGGTGCGGAGGGGACGTGGCCAGCCTGGGCTGCTGACTGCTGGCCCCAGGCCTGTGACACTGCCCTCCTTGTCTCCAGGGCCCAAGCAATCCAAGAAGGGGCCCAGGGTGACATGTGGTTGGGTCAGCAAGATGTGCACGTGTGTTGGACTTCCTCCCTGGGCATTCAGGTGAGGTTCATCTCCAGGTCCTGCCAAAAATGGCTTATGTGTTCTTCTGGGCTTTCCCCTCTCAGCAGAGACTGTGCTGACCTGTCAGTACCAGTGTTTGTGTAGAAAATCGTATGTCATGAGGAGACTGACAGCTCAGGACTCGGTCTTCAGGCTCTGCTGTCCCCGAGGTCCATGCTGATAACCATGGCCACCTCTCCTGGCTAACCGAGCCCAGAGCTGGGAGGCGAAATGGCCTGGCCCAAGCTTCGCGGCCTGATGCTGCCGGACTGTGAAATGACTGTGACGCTTTGCAGCAGCCCCAGGGGGTGCAGGTGAGTTGGCTGAACTCTGACCCTGTTCCCGAGCGTGGGAGTTTGCATAGTGGCACGCCCCTGCCTATCCTTACCATCTGCCTTCTGAGGGTGTCTGGTCAGCAAGGTCACCCTCAGGAAGGTCCCCTGCCCTCCTAACACACAGAACTGCAAGGATTCCCCCACTGGGGAGACACTTCCAGGAATGAGTTCTCTAACCACAGATTCTCCTGAGTGGGGCATGGCCTGGTCTTTGGCTGGGACCTCTTCTGTACTCTAGTGGGCTCTGATCTTTTGACATGACAACAACTGGTCAGATAAGGAGGGAGGGAGGTGCCTGCCTTGCTGGCTGGATTTCTGCTTTCCCAAATGTATTTTTCATCCAGAACTAAGATCCTACCTGTCATGGAGTCCAAGACCTCTATGGAAACCATATTTTGTTTTGCCATTTAGCTGTGAAGCAATCAAGTTGCAGACACTGGAGAGTCTGATTATTGGGCAAACACCCAGTGGACCGTTCCCAGGTCACCCACAGCACCTTGTGGGCAGGCGGCTGGCTCATTCTGGCTTTTCCATGAACTGGACTGGACTGGTAGGAGGGGACCAACACGCAGCTTCTCCCCTTCTCTCCCGCAATGGAACATCCCCTGTGCAGGAGATTCCAGGCTAGTGTCCCAAAGCTCTCAGGTGACCTGCTCTGTGACCCTGGGATGACGAGAGCCTGACGCTGCGGAGGACCCAGCCTAGGCTCCTTGAAGGCGGCTTTGACTACATCTCCAGCAGGACAAATGTCATTTGTATCACAACCCCGGGGGCAGCACAACTCGTTGGAATGAGAGCAGGTTCCTGACCAGTCACGGGGAGCCTGTCCCAGAGGAAGACACAGATGCTCCCACACAGAAAGCCCAGGGAGAGTAAAGAAGCTTTCCCTTCCTTTGCGGGACTGCAGAGACCCAGCCCCATTCCCATAAATACTCAGGACCGCCAGCAGAGGGCGCACATGTACCACCTGCTGGCACCGCTGGACCAGCTCCATCATGCCTGCGGCCCCCAGGGGGTGGGAATGTCACCATCTCATTCCTCAGAATTCCTGAGGCACCTACCCACCTACTCTGCCTGTCTGAGTGCAAGCCGCAGTCAATTTAGCACCCGAGTGTTCGTAGCAAAGTGGAGAGCAAGTTTGGGAGAGGATGTTCCTCCAACCCCCGGATTGGAATAGTCTTGTATAAACATTTTCTTCTGCAACCTTAACCAGCCCACTTTCCTGCCCACGTGGCAAAGCAGCCGCGACTCTTCCGTCTCTCTCCTCCTCTCCAGTCTCAGACTATTTGCTAGTTTGCTGACTTATTTTTTGTAAAAATCCAGCCTAAGTACACAATTTGAAAATCCAGCTAGTATTCCAAGGCATGAAGGAAAGGCAGCCCCCTGTTCGTTCCTATCCTAAGTTTCTCTCTCCAAACTTTCTTCTGATGCCGACCTCCATATTTCTAAATAATATGCTCCCGTGGTTGACCCTTGGCTTATTAATGTGAAATGCCCGTGGCCTTCTGATGGAAGATGGGGCTGGGATGCTCTAACCCACTTTCGTAACCATGTCTCTGCTCCCTGCATTCTCTAATGGATTTATTATCACATTTTTTGGGGGTAAATCAATATTCCATTTCTATTTTATTACAATTATGTATGTACTGGTTGACTGCTGAGTGAAGAAATACTCTGGGATCACATTGCCTTTCTTCTATAATTCTTTGTTCTTCCAGGAATTAATAATGACCTCATTTTAAAAATCCGCTTAGTCTATGTTATTATCCTAATAATTCTTCTAAACTCTCAGCTGAATTTCAAAATCCTTCCGAACACCATTTTCCCCACGATTACGCAATCAGATAAAACTTCTGGTTCCCCTTCCCCAGAGGGGGCTTTTCCTGCTCTCCCCTGGCCTGCGGTCCTTGGACGGCTAGATCTCCTTCCCGGGTCCCAACTCGCTCCTTCTTGGTTTATGCCCTTCAAGCATCCAAGTCATCTTCCTAGTTGGATACATTTCTCTTTAAAAGCCAGCTCTAGCCCTGGCCGGTTTGGCTCAGCGGTTAGAGCGTTGGCCTGCGGTCCAGAGAGACCCGGGTTCGGTTCCCGCTAAGGGCACGTACCTCGGTTGCAGTTTGTCCCCAGCCCTGGTTGGTCGTGCAGGAGGCAGCCACTCGATGTGTCCCTTTCACGTCGATGTTTCTCTCTCTCTCTCTTCCTCTCTCTCCCTCCCACTCTGTCTGAACAAAAAATGAAAAAATGTCCTCGGGTGAGGATAAAAAAATAAAAATAAAAGCCAGCTCTAGAAGGTGGGACACCCTGGGTTTGAAAGGCGCGTGGTCATCAACAGGTGCTTGCCCAGGAGGCGGGGAGTTTCCACCCCCCAGAGGCAAGGTCAGGCTCTGACTCCCAAAAAGGGTTCCTTCTGTCTGAAGGATGGGGAGGTGGGTTCATTAGGGTGGAAGCAAACCCACTATGGTGAAACTGTTGTTGGGCTGTTGGTAGACCAGCAGGATCGGGCTGCTGCCCACATTCCACCTTCACGCAAGTAGCAGAAGCTGGCCCGTTGCTCCAGACCTTCCCTTCCGTGTAGTGGGAAACTGTTGTAAATGCTGACTTCGTTAGAACAGGACGCTTTACTGCCACGTTGAGAGTAGACCAATGTGAATGTAGAACATTACCTAGACAAACTCTCAGCAGGTGTGACTTGCAGTGTATTAAACCTCTAGACTGAAATCGATTAAGAACAACATAGTCTCAAATGTCCAAGGACCCTGTATCAATGCACTGAGTATTATCCTTTTTAGAGTATGAACTTGATATCTCTTAAGATTTTTAACACAAAAGTTGCCCACACGTGGCAACGCAGACGCATGCTTTCTTAAAAAGAAACATTGACGGGACGGGAGGAAGAGGCGTCATCTGGCCGCACATCTATCCCCTAGCCCGCGAAGGCAGAGGCCAGCAGATGAGGGGCCGACGAGAGAACGGAAGGGTGCTCACGGTGGTAATCCACTCAGCTTGGTGAGGCCAAGGGCAGGTAGAAGCTTCTTCTACACGGTTTGTAGGGAGGGACCTGGAAGGAAAGCAGACTGGTGAGGGGCTTCAGCAACCCCAGTGTCCGGACAGAAGCTCACACAGCTCGCGTGGCAAGGCCTTCCCGTGTCCCAGGGCCGCTTCACCGCACAAGGACCAAGTGAGTGAGGAGAGGGGACCCTCCTCTGGGTGGAAGGCTGGCCAACAGTGACAGTCTCTTTCCTAACCGGGCGTGAAGAAAATCCTGGAGGGAAGCAGCTTTGACTTTGTAGCATCAAAGTGAAGGAATGCTGGACAGAGTTAAAATGTGCCCTAGACTTAGGAAAGAAGATTTCAAAGGGGTGAGAAGATCAACACATTAGACAATAGCTTTTATGAAGGAATATTGATCATGAGGTATTAGAGATTATAACAAGATATTAACTGTCTGCTCCCCAGTAACCTAATGGGGAAGAAAATAGAGAAAGAGCTGAAATATCAGGAAGACTGAGTTTAAGACAATATTTATAAAGTTAGGATGAAAACAAAACAAAGGAAGAGGGAAATCTGAAGGGACAATTCCTTTCAGTCATTTGGGAAATCGTTTCTGATTGGCTGCTCTATGCCAGGCACTTTGCTACGTGCTAACGAGCTAACAACAACTAGGGTATGCCCAGGCTCACGTGAGGCAGGGGACAGACACCAGCAAGTAATTAAAAGTGTGCTGACTCAGCAGACTACAAATAGGGGGGTCCTTCTTCAGCTTGACTTTGGTATCTACAAAAACCCCAAAGCTAACATCACACTGATTGGTAAAAGACTGGGTGTTTTCTCCCAAGATCAGGAACAAAAGAATGTCTGCTTTCTCCACCTCTGTTCAGCATTGCACTAGAAGTTCTAGGCAGGACATTAGACATGAAAAATAAATCAAAGCCATCCAGATTGGGATGAAAGAAATAGAATTCTCCATTTGCAGATGACATAATTTTGTATATATACAAAATGCTAAGGAATCCCCTAAAAACTATAGAACTAAAAAAAAAAAAAATGAGTTCAGCAAGGTGGCAGAATATAAGCTCAATATACACAAATCAATTTTATTTCTATACATTAGCAATGAACAATCTGAAAATAAAATTGTAATAGCATCATAAAGAATATAATACTTAGGAATAAATTTAACAAAGAAACTGCAGGACTTCTACACTATAAACAACAAAACATTTTTGAAAGAAATTAAAGAAGATCCAAAAAAATCAGAGCGACGTCTCATGTTCATGGATCAGAAAACCGTATATTGAACATTGCGAAGACAGCAATACTCCCCAAATTGATCCGCCGATTTATGCAACTACTATCAAATCCCAGCTGCCTTTTTCTTCTCTGCAGAATTTATCAAGCTGATCCTAAAATTGATATTTAAATTCAAGGAACCCAGAAGCACCAAAACAATCTTGAAAAAGAAAACCGAGTTGGAGGACTCACACTTCCTGATTTCAAAACTTACTACAAAACTGTATTAACCTGCCTTGGCCAGTATGGCTCAGCGGTTAAGAGCGTCGGCCGGCAGACCTGAGAGTCCTGGGTTCCCGGGTTCGGTTCCCGCTAAGGGCTCGTACCTCGGTTGCATGTCCCCGGCCCCGGTTGGGGTCGTGTGGGTGGCAACCAGTTGATGTGTCTCTCTCACATCAATGTTTCTCTCTCTCTCTCTTCCTCCCTCTCTCCCTCCTGCTCTATCTGAAGATAAATGCAAAAAATGTCCTCAGGTGAGGATAAAAAAAAAAAAACTGTATTAACCAGCACACTGTGTTACTGGCGTAAGGATGGGCATAGATCAATGGGATGGAATTTAAAGTTCAGAAATAAATATTTACATTATGATACATTGATTTTTGGAAAGGGTGCCACGTCAATAAAATGGAACACACACAGAAGTAGTCTCTTCCACAGAAGTGGACACGTGGATACACACGCAGAACAAAGCCGGGTCCCTACATCATATACACAAGTCACGTCAAAATGGATCAAAGACCCAAACATAAGAGTTAAACTATAACAATTTTAGGAGAAAAACATAGAAGTACATGTTCATGATCTTGGGCTAGGCAACGACTTCTTAGATACAGCATCTAAAGTATAATTGACAAAAGAAAAAACAGGTAATTTGGACTTCATCAAAATTAAAAACTCATGTTCTGTAAATAGCATCATCAAGAAACTTAAAAGACAACCTGAAGGATGGAAGAACATTTCTGCAATCACGTACCTGATCAAGGGGCTTGTACTAGAATACAGGATGGGCAAAAGTAGGCTTACAGTTAATACAAAAAAAAATACAATAATTAATAAATAATAATACAAGAATAAGGTCTGTGTTTCATGTACTCGCAACTGTAAACCTACTTTTGTCCACCCCTATATCTATATCTTATAACTCAGTAACAAAAAGACAAATAACCCAATTTAAAAAAGGACAAATGATTTAAATAGACATTTCTTCAAAGAAGTTACACTAATGGCCGATAAGCACCGAAAAGATACTTAACATCACAAACCACCAGGGAACTGCAAATGAAAACCACAATGAGATATCACTTCACACCCTCTAGGATGCTATAATAAAAAAGACAGACAGTAACAAGAAAGGATGTGGAGGAATTGGAACTTTCATTCACTGCTGGTGGGAATGCAAACTGGTGCAGCTGCCTTGGAAACCAGCCGGGCAGTTTCTCGACGTGTTACACATAGACTTACCATGTGGCCCAGAAATTCTACTCCTTGGTGGACTGTATACACCCAAGTGAAATGTAAACATACATCCATGCAAAAACTTGTACACAAATATTCCTAGCAGGATTATCCACAATAGCCAAAAAGTAGAACCAATTTAAATGTCCATCAAATTATGAATGAATGAATAAAACATGGTATACTGACTAAATAAAATAGCATTTGGCACAAAAAGGAAATGAAGTCTTGATACATGCTCCCACATGGATGAACCATGAAAATACCACGCTAAATGATAGAAGTCAGTCACAAGAACCCCGCCTACTCCATGAGTCCAATTACACACGATGTCCAGATTAGGCAAATCTATAGATTCAGGAAGTAGAACAGAGGTTGCCCAGGACGAGAGGGGTCAGGCAAAAATAGGAAGGGACTGTTAATGGCATGAGGTTTCTATTTGTGGTGATGAATAACATCCTAAATTACACAGCTCTGTGGCTGTATCGAAAAGCACCGGACTCTATATTAAATGGGCAGACCGCGTGGTGTGTGGATTCCTCTCAAAGCTCTAGGAAAGGGAAGGAGGCGGCAACAGCACACACGTGTTACACTGCTATGCCTGGGGAAGTGTGACAAGTGAGTGAGTAGCATGGGAACCCGATGGGCTAAGGCACGAACAGCCAGGAGTTAGCTAGCTAACCCCAGGGCAGAGTAAGGGCACAGGACCCGAGGCAGGAAAAGAATACAACATGAAAGGAACTAAGGGAATGACGGTGTGGCGGGAGTAGGATGCAGGGCAGAGGAAAGGCACAAGGTAAATTCAGACAGGGGGAGGGGCGAGACGATGCCGACCGTGTTCACGACGTCACACTTCTCCTGAGTAACAGTCGGCAGACACTGAAGGATTTTAACCTGGGGAGTGCAATGATTGGACCTGAATTTTTAAAAGTGTGCTCAGACTGCAGGAAACTGAGGTGAGGGATTTGGATGGGTATAGGAAAATCAGAGTGGGAGCCAGTGTAAAATTCAGGGAGAGGGATGAGGTCTGAGCAATGGGAGGTGAAGAAATTTTAGGAGACAGTGGAGGTAAAGATGTGCAGACAGTTAGCTTTCGATGGAGTTTTGCTGGAAAGGGAGGAGAGAGATGGAGTTGTAGCAGGAAGGGAATTTGAGAAGGAGGAAGTTTAAAAGGTAAGCATGTTTAAGTGGAAACTAGAAGGCCCCAGAGGAGAGAGAGAGAGAGGGTTGGTATTCAGAACTCAGAGGAGACAATTCATTCAATCAAGCCCTTGCGAAGGTGGAAGGTCATTAGATCCGGGACATCCTCAGAGGGATATGCCCTCTGGCATAACAGGAGGAAGGTGGGAGATGATTACAGATGAAAGTGGGTTTGTAGGTTTGGAAGCAGAACTTACTCATTCTCCTGCCTACAGTTCTGCAAAGCAACCCATGAGCCAGGAGAGAGGGGACACGCTTTAAAATATGATGGCAGAGGGCAGTGATTAATGAGGAAGACAGGGAGCTCTCTTAGGAGGATGCCAGGCATTACTGACGGACCGAAACACACATGACCACGCAACTTCTATTCTACTTCCTTCTGACATAATCTTAAGAACAGGAAGCGTGGGAAAATTAGTTCAGAGGGAAGGGAGACCCTGTGGAGGAGAAAGAATAATGAGAGTCCAGGTATTTCAGAAGTTCGAACTGCAGGTCCTAGATGCAAAATCAGCTTCAAGATAAAATTGAAGCATCATGCCTGATATTAAAAACCGTGCAGATTGAAATAGGAGTCAGGCAGATTGGGAATGATCAAATGCTCTATTTTTAAAAAGGACTGAAAGGGGAATTCAAGAAAATATAGGTAGATCTAATTAACTAGCATCTCTGCGATGTGTGTTGACTTGTATTCACCAGGAGACACCACGTGTTCATCAGGGAATGTTTATGCTAAAATATTATTTCGTTACGGAGACCGTGTCTGTGTCTTCATTTCAAGGTACATGATTGGGAGATAAATAAATGCTGTTTACAAAAATAATAGGACCCCAGAATGTGTTGATCATGGGACTGCTGCACAGGAGACGGTATACTCCAAAGGGACATTGGTGTATAGAGAGTGGTTACCAACAGGTCCTAGATGAGAACCACTAGCAATAACCAAAGAGAGGCTTTGGGTTAGGCAGCTAAGCTTTCTCAAGTATTTGAAGGTCTGGCACGTCCGATGTTTTTTCTCCAGTGGTCCAGAGAGTAGAGCTAGAAACATGGGTAGAAAGTTCCAGGGAAGTAGATTGCTGCCTCTAGATAAAGAATACCTAACATCTGAAGGTGTCCAGCAATGGAGACACAAAATACTGAGCTCCCCAGTCCTGGAAGATTCTAGCAGACTCTGCAGGGGCTTCTGCTACAGCAGGGTGGGGTGTGGGCTATGCACCTGTAGGGTCTGTTCCCTGGAAAGTAAACGTGTAGAACAAATGTTACGTGGGCATGACTTCTTCAGCACACTCCTGCTAGAGGCATAGATGCTGGTGCCTCCAGATGTCTGTGATGCGTCCAAAGCTACACGAATGGTAGATCAGGGGCTGCACCCAACTTCCATTTCCCCAAGGTCTGGTCACTTCTGTGGCTCACACATTACCGTTTCTGTGATGAGTGATTGCCTTCCCTCCTGGGAATTTCAGTTAAGAATTCCAGAATAAAACTGGACCCGTATTTTACACCATACACAAAAGTCAATTCAAAGTAGATTGAAGACTTGAACATAAGTGCTTAAACCATAAAACTCCTAGAAGAAAATACAGGGCGTAATTTCCTTGACATCGGTCTTGACAGTGAGTTGTTGGATTCGACACCAAAAGCAAAAACAGCAAAAGGAAAAAGAAACAACTGAGTCTACATCAAACTGAAAAGCTCTGCGAGGGCAAAGGAAATCAATGAAAATGAAAAGGCAACCCACTGAATGGGAGAAAATATTTGCAAATCATGTATCCGATAAGAGGTTAATACCCCAAATATACAAAGAATTCATACAACTCAGTAGAAAAAACAAACAACTGATTTAAAAATGGGCAGAAAATATGAACAGATATTTTTCCAAAGAAGACACACAAATGGCCAACAGGTCCATGGAAAGCTGCTCAGTACCACCACTCATCAGGGACATGCAAGTCAAGACCACAGTGAGATATCCTCACACCAGTTGGAATGGCTGTTATCACAAAGACAAGAAATAACACGTGTTGGTGAGGATGTGGAGAAAAGGGACCCCTTGTGCACTGTTGGTGGGAATGTAATCGGTGCAGCCACTGTGGGAAACAGTATGGAGGTGTCTCAAAAAAATTAAAACTAGAACTACCACATGATTCAGCAATTTTACTTCTGGGTATTTATCTGAAGGAAATGAAAACGATCATTTGAGAAGATATCTGCACCCCCATGTTCACGGCAGCTTATTTACAACAGCCAAGATATGGGAACAACTTGTGTCCATCAGTGGATGAATGGATAAAGAAAATGTGATGTAGCCCTGGCCGGTCTGGCTCAGTGGTTGGAGCGTTGGCCCATGGACCCAAGAGTTGCAGGTTCGATTCCGGTCAAGGGCACGTGCCTTGGTTGCGGTTCAGTCCCTGGCCCTGCTCAGGGTCGTGCAGGAGGCAACCAATTGATGTGTCCTTCTCACATCAATGTTTCTCTCTCTCTCCCTCCCTCACCCTGTCTGAAGATAAATGAAAACAACATCCTCAGGTGAGGATAAAAAAAGAAAAGGTGGTGTATATACACAATGGAATATTACTCAGCCATGACAAAGAAGGCAGTCCTACCATTTCAACAACAGGGATGGACCTTGAGGGCATTATGCTGAGTAAAATAAGTCAGACAGAGAAAGACAAATACCATCTGATTTTAATTACATGTGGAATATAAAAACAAAACAAAACAAACCCCAACAGAAGAAAACTGAACTCATAGACACAGAGAGCAGGTTGGCGGTTCCCGGGGGGGTGGGGTGGGGAGGGGGGGGGGCGGTGGGCAAAATGGGTGAATGTGGCCAAAAGGTAAAAACTTCCAATTCTAAAATAAATAAGTCCTGGGGATGTACATCGTGGCGACTATAGTTAACAATACTTTATTGTATACTTGAAAGTTGCTAAGAGACTAAATCGTAAAAGTTCTCATCGTAAGATAAACAATGTATAACTGTGTGGTGACAGATGCTAACTAACTTACTGTGGCGATCCTTTCAAAATATATACATATGTCGAACCATTGTTACATCCCTAAAACTAACACAATGTTAAATGTCAATTAGACCTCAATGGAAAATAAGTCCATTGAAAAAACAGAATTCTAAATCCCTCACTCATGACTTTCAGGCCACGCTCTTTCATGAATGCCCACTGGTCTTCAAGGCTTGGCTGACACCTGCAGTGCTGGCCATGACACCCAGCCCCCCCCCACACACCCCAATAAGGGCTCTGTAACCTCTTGGGAGTCTGCTCCCGGGGGACCCTCAAGTTGCCATGTCTTACCTCGACTCTGGGGTCCGCTCTGCTCCTTGCTTCAGTTGTACATGACCAGGTTCATCCACTAAGAAATAAGCGTGATCATTACAACCCGTCTTTAAACTTATTAGCTTAACACAGATGAAGGCAAATGGTGCCCTCCTTCCTTGAAAGATCTGTCTAGTCTCATCAACCCTTTCTGGCTAATTCCAACCCAAGCAGGAGGTCCCAGCCCCTGTCCCAGCATGTCTGCTGCGACTCCCTGAACTGCCAGCCAGTGGGAGGGATAGCTGAGGTTGACCAGCTGGCTGGGCCAGGAGGCTCTTCCTAAAACTCAATGGGAGTGAGTTTAATGTACAGTGAGCTCAGCAGGTGTTCTTCAGTTCCCATTGGATTTATGACTCCCACATAATCCTCTGCTTTATTAAGCTATCGGAAAAAAAATAAAATCTGTCTGCCAAGATCCTAAAGCAGCGTGGCAGCCAGCAATATATAAAGGCAGTAATTGGGGGGGGGGGGGTGTCGGCAGCTTGGCTGGCCTTGGACGGACTGCCGAGATGCTCAGGGAGAAAGGCCCCCTGGGACCAGGGAGAAGGGGAGGACTGGGCTCTGGCCCTCTCCTGTCTCCGGGAGGGCAAGGCAGCTCACCTCCACTTTCGTCAGGTAGAGTCCTTGTCCATCCTTGGAGAGGTTCTGGAAAGTCTCTAAGTAAAGAGGTGGAGAGGAATTGGGACAGGCAAACATGAAAGCAACTGCGATGATTCTGTGTGAAGCCTCTGTCTCTCCACAGGGGGCGCTCGCGGGGCCTCCTGCTCTCGTTCCAGCCAAACTCTGCACCTGGGACCACTTGGGGCTCAAGTCCTCAAACCAGCGCCCTGACTGCCCCACCCACCCCACCTCTCCCCCTCTGTCTCCCTGCACTGTGCACCTCCACACTGGGCCATCGCAGATGTGGGCTTGTCTCAGGAAGTATTTCAAGGGCACAGTTTGGGGAACCTCCCTCTTCCAACGGAGAACTTTCCGTAGCAAGGTTTAAGCCTCAGGCTTCCCATTGACCCCCCAGGGCTTGTTCTGCAATGTGAATTGCCTAGCTCAGAGCGGGGGTCCGCAGAGATGCCCGAGGCAGGGGCGGTGGCAGGATCAGAGCACGGCCACGTAGCTCCACGCCGAGCCTTCTTACAGCTTGGGGTTTCATGTAAGATCATTCACAACGAAGGGGGAGGCTGCTGCCAAACAGTGTCAAGCCCTGGCCTGCGGACTGAGTGTCTGAAGCCTGGGGAAAGGCCCCTGCCCCTAGCTACGCGCTGTGTGGGCAGTTCCTTCAGCAGAGACCAGGTCGTCGGGCACGCCTGAGGAGTAGGTTTGAACCAGAAGCACAGTCTGCTCGACCCTGGGTGAAGCACTGAATAAACAGGGTGGTGAGCAGGTGAGAGCCCCAGGGGAGGGGAATCTCCAGGGAAGAGAAGGGTGCAGAAGGGAGGCTGGGGACACAGCCAACGACACCCCTGCGCAGGCTAACGTGGGCTCTGTCTCTCAGGGCAACAGCTCCTCGGGCAGGACTCCAGGCCCCCTGCCCAGGCTGCGGCAGGAGTGCATCCCTGGCCCCTCCTGAGTTCTTGGCCACTGTGAAGGTCTCCAGGATGTCCCCACGTCACACTTACTTGCCATGGCCTCCAGCCGCATCAGGAAGCAGACCAGGCTGGGGAAGCTGACTCTGCCCGCGCTGTCGCTGTACCTGAGGGCCATGAGATCCAGCAGCTCGCTGCTGACGGAGATCCCTGCAAGGAAGTCTGGGCCACCGGTGAGCAGTGAGGGGGAGCAGGCCGGAAGCGGGGTGGTCCAGTGCCTTGCAAGGGCTGAGAAACCTTTCAGAGGGCCTGGTGACCTACTGACCCTCCACCACCATGTCCTACTCAGCCTGGCTCAGTGGCCAGTCTCCTCCTCCTCTTTAGTGTTTTTGTGATTCTCTAGTTGCCTCTTTCTTGGTGTTTGGCCAGAGGCCAACTCAAGATACTCAAGACCCCGACTGTTCTGGGGACACCTCGGCCTTCATAATCATCTGATAATGCCACGTGGGATGGGAGCTGCCTGGACACCTGAGGTTTGCTCCCAGCCCTGCCGCTGTCAGACCTGTCTCTGCTGGTGGCCTTGGGAACCCCCTTCCCCCCCACTCGGTGACTACATGTAGGTCTTACGTGTGGTGCTGCTAGTGTGCGTCACTGGTTCCTGGAAGAGGGGGATTCAGTCTCAAATCGGTCGCCCAGGGAACAGACTGGTCCTCAGAGGGAGCCCACCACTCAGGAGGTGCCTCAGGTAGGCAGGACAGAGGTGCCTTGCCCCCCCTTCCCCCATGGGTCTTGTCATCTTGTGTGTCTAGCTATGAGCCCCAGGGAGGTACCAACCACAAGGCTGACCTTCAAGCTCTGGAGAGCAAGCAGAAACTTGTGAGCCAGCCCACCCGTCTATCAAGGGGACCAGCCCAGTTGTCTGAAGGCCCCACACAGCCAGAGGCTGTTTCTCCACAGAGTTAATAAAATGTGGACTCGGAAGCCTTTAAACAGGGCATGCACTCTCCAGCTTGCCAGGCTCGGCCCCTGAAGGCTTTTGCGCTGAATTCCAGCTATTCTCTTTCTTTCTTTCATTATTCTGGAGTCATTAGTGAGGCCCCGTAAAGATTTCATCTTTCACTGGCTCTTCGGTGGTTCTCAGAGTGCCAGCCCCAGACCAGGAGCTTGGCCTCACCTGGGGGCTTCTTAGAAAAGCACATTCCTGAGCCCCACCCGGCCTTCCCGAATCAGAAACGTTGGGTGGGTGGGGGGCCCTCACAGTCCGTTTCAGCAAGCTCTGACACCTGGTACAGAACCAGCCGTGAGAACCCCGCTCTGGGCCAGGAAGCACGAAGGGGAGATTATACGCTAAGGCGGGCAGAGGTGGCCCGATTGTACCCCCTTTCCAGGCCAGGGGCCACGGGAGGGAGCTATGAAGACCGTGTGACCTGGGGGGAATCGATTTCACCTTTTATTAAGGAAGGTGCAATTTCCTGACCTAACCATGTTTCAATCCATTTCCCCCACTGGTGCAGTGGAGGTCGTGACTCCCGCCCCTCCCAGGTCCAGGGCAGTGGAAACAGCCCATGAGATGAGATGATGGGAGCACCAGCCCTGCGGGACCCCATGCGCTCCTGCACCCTACGGCACCACTGCTATTGGCCGAGGGTGGACGCTCCTGCCCCCTGGAAGCAGAGACACCGCTGATTTCACTGAGCCCCAAACCCTCTGGGAGGAGAGCGCATCAGCCTGCGGGTGGGTGTTTAACCCTGAGGGCCCGGATGCTGGGACAGAAGCTCCAAGGGGGACTTGGTTTCTGGGAGGGTTTCAATCACGTGGGGTTATTGTCTCACAGCTAGGGCTGTGATGGGGAGAAGGGCAATCGGCAAAATTGACTGGCCCATGAGAACTCAGGAAGATGGAGTCTGAGCCAGAGCCGGAGGCCCGCAGAGGCCAGTGTGAGTCAGGGGAGGACACAGAGCCGCGGCTCCGCTCGTCCCAGCTGCCCTCAGCTTGGCAACGGCCTTGCCTACAGCACGCGAGGGGTGTGCAACACACACACACACACACCACCGCCACCCTCACTCATCGAGGCTGAAAGGGGCCCTGCTTTACCTGTATCCCTTATGGCCTTCCACAAATCCAAGCTCAGGAAAACGCCAGAGTTCCTCTGAGTGTTCTGGAAAACTCTCTGATGTGGGAAAAAAGCAAGAAGCCCTGGTGAGTCCCAGGGCCCACCTTGAAGAGGATGTCCTGGGTGCAGGGAGGTCCCGGAATCCCTTTCCAACCCTGGAGGCTTCACTAAAACTCCAGGGGGCTCAGCTCAGAGGCAGGCGGGCAGGCAGCCCAGCTCCTTTTCTTTTGCAGCCTCAACCCCGTGCAGGAGCGGGCACCCAGCAACACCTGCTGGCGGTGGACAAGCACGCCCGTCCAGGAAAGCGGCCGGTACCTGGCAGTGGACCAGCCGTCTCCACAGCCTTGAGAACTCCTCCGGGTCGAGCTGCCCATTGACTTTCAGCTGCAGGGAGTTAAGAGTTAACCGGCCAGCGTGCGGTGAGCAGGGGGCCGCAGCCCCACCAGCAAGCCCTCCGTCCATCAGCTAGTGACACGGTGGGCCCAACCCCACCCAGAGGGGGACGTGGCCTCACGCCAGCTGGCTCCCGCTGCCTCCGAAAGGGACCTGGCTTCGACTTATTTTACAAGGGAAAATGGAGACTTGGAAGAAGAAAGCCCTGAGCAGGGGGGTGGGCAACATCTCTTGCATGGAGGGGAAGAGAGAGAGCCCACAACACAGCGCTCGCCAGCCGGAGTGGGAGGCGCACGCGGGGTCGTGGCAGCTCCGGAAGCAGCGTGAGCCGGAGCGGGCAGGTGCCTGCGCGTGGAAGGAGCGCTCGCCGCGGGCTGAGCCAGCGCCGGTCAGTCTGCGCGATGGTTTCCTGAGCGCTGATGGAGAGGATGGGTCTCCCAGGGCCTGGGTGTGAGCAGCAGGAAGGTAGAAAAGACCCGTCTGCTTTGCAGGGGGTGTGACTCCCCTAGGGTCGAGGGAAGAGCTACAGGCAGCTGGGCCCACGCACACGGGAAGCTAGTCTTTCCTGTGTGTCAGGGACGGGCCAAAGGGCTCAGCGGAGAGAGAGGCCAGGATGGGAGTCGGGCGGCCTGCGTGTGACTCCCAGCTCCGCCCCTTGTGGCTGTGCACGTTGGACCAGACTGGATGGCCCGACCTGTCCCCCACGTGCACACGGGGCAGGGTTGCTGTGCACACCGGGGGTTTCTCCGCACGTTTCAGTGGTTGTTATCTTTACTGGGGCTTGCTGAGTAAGATATTTAAATAGTGAGGTGTCCTCCAGGGGCCAGGGAAAGAGTAGAATAGTTCCCATTGGTGCTAAAGGAGACAGAAATCCAGGCACAAATTATGACTAGCTGTGTGATCTGGGCAAATTACTTAACCTCTCTGAGGGCCTGCTTTCATGGTATGACAATAAGTCATCACAGGGGTCGTTACAAGAATTACAAGGAAAAAAGCAAATGTACCAGAATCGTTCTAGGCACCGAGTAGTCGCTTGATAGACGGTAACTACGGTCATTGTTGCTGTGGTTATTCTGGAGAGTTAGGGAGTTAGTCTAGAATCCACAGAAGCCCAGCCCTTTGGTGAGCTCTTGGAACCAAGAAGAGAAAATACTGAGAAAGGGGTTCTCTAGCACCCGGATTAGACTCTTGGGGAAGCCCACAGAGCAGCTGGGGAAGGGGTGGGAGCTGACTGCAAAGGATACATCCATTAGCGCCACCATGCTCCGGCACTCATCCAAAGAGAACGTGTCCCCTGGAGGTCCTGAGATGGGGCAGAACAGGAGGGGCTGAAATGTCAGGGAGGGTGACGTGGGACTGGCTGGGCGGTGGGGATGGCGTTGGCAACAGCAGGTGCTTACCTTTCAGGAATTCCTGGTTGAGAAGTCTCTGAAGCTGGGTGGCATCAATGCCTAGTCCCTGGTCCAAACAAGGGAGGAATGCAGGGATTATTCAGTGCCCAGGAGCCGAGGCACGGCCGCCCGGCTCTGTGAAAGCAGAGGTTTCTCATCCCAGGTCCCACTGAGTGCCCACCTCACCTGCGTCACGGAGCCTTTCCTGACGGCTCTGGGCGCAGTAATAGCTCCCCGCCCCCGAACATCTGTAGTGCTGACTACTCCTGACCTTTGATACCTTGTGGGTACCTTGCTTTTCTCTCTCCATCCGTTATCGGACGGAAAGCGTGTTTGCTTCCTCCCCACCATGCTTTGCACTGGGGAGCCCCTCAGGAGTACGCTGAATGAATCAATGCGGCCCTGTCGGTGTGTGTCCCCATCTGCTTCCAGAAAAAGACTAAGAAAATATGACTTGTGTGTGTGTGTGTGTGTGTGTGTGTGTGTGTGGTGAGAGGAGATTAAAATGCTGGGAATCTAGGCTAAGAGAAGCGGCTCTGAGCATAGTCTTCCCAGACACTGAAGCAGAAAGGGAGATGCGATCGAGGGTAAGGAGAGAGAAACATTTTTAGGTCTACACTTATGGAGGTGTTCACTGAATTCCATTTCCTGCAGGGAACACTGAGCAGCTTTATGGGCGGTGCCTTCCATGACGCTTCTACAGAGAACAGCTGTTTCTTCCATCAGCCTGGTGGGATGAGGGCTGAGGGGATGACGTGACCGCAGCGCCCTGGAAAAGCGTCTGCATGGGGAAGGACTTGGAGTGGGGTCTCCCAGCAGGTGGCTTTGCAGACCCCACTAGGTCAGGTGGAAGAGGGTGCCTTCTTGGGGTCTTGTGAGAATCAGCATCTCATAGATGACAAACATGCTGTCCCCAGGTGTGGCCTCATCATAGAAATAAAATAAAGAACAATCCTGCAGCCTGTCCTTAAGGGAATACTTTAGCTGGAAGGACGACCCCTCATGATGCCCCCGGGAACACATTCTGCCAGAGCCTGAACTTGGCCCCCCGGTCATCCGTTCCATGTCTCCTGGGCCGGTTATGCCAGGAAGTCCATGTGGTATGCCCGCCATCAGCTGGATGTCTCCCTCACCTCAGTCGTGGCACCTTGCTTCACAGAGCAGTTGGCATGTCGGCGAGGAACTCTCACAACAAGGCGACGAGCAGCTTTGGGCCTTCATCATATCTCTTTCCTTCTGCATGTCTCCCAGCCCCCCAGCACAGCACCTGACCTGGACCCTGGACCCAGTAACCACCAGAATGTTTGAGATGAGGATAGAAATGGAGATGAAATTTGCCTCAACAAATTCCCAAAGAGTTGCACTCTGTGTCTACACCTGAGCGTGAGACCCCCAGGACTGACACTGTTTTCCCAAAGCTTAGCGTGATACTTGGACAGTCCTTGGTATTTGGAACAGGTTTACCAACTGAATAAATGATGGATGGGTGGACCTGGCCTGTCCCAGAGGCCAACTGGGTCCTTGCTGGCCACAGACTGCCACAGGATTATGGCACAATCCCCACTGCCGTGGCGGATGAAGGTGACTCGTGGCAGTGGGAGCCATCCTAGCAAGTCACTGTGTTCGTTTAGGCTAAACGGACACAAGAGATCAGGAGAGAGGACACAGTGAGCCCAAGGACAAATGTTTTGTTTTCAACTTCTCTTGGAGGGCACAACCTCTGAGTATAGCTTGCAGGTTTTGCAGAGTGAGGCCAGGTTGGTCTGCTCAAGGGTGCCCGCGTGAGGGATGAGAAGGGGCTGTAGTCCAGACTGGGTTCTACTTCCCGGCCGTTTGTCATAAAAATGCATCTGGGCCTCATGTGGGCTCCAGTTAGCTTCTATGAGCGACATCTAGTTGTTTGGAAAAGTCCTGATTAGAGAATCTGTACCATTTATCATCTCATAGATTATAATTTTTATTTCAGATATGCAGGTGCATAGACCGTGTTGAGGATTTGGCCACCTGCTCCTGAAGGAAGCTTGGTCTCAGGTATCCTAATCAGGTCCTGCTGATCACTTTGGGGCAGTGACCTGCACTTGGGCATCTTCTCTGGGGAAGCTGATCTGTCTTAATTCAATGCAAATTGATAGAGCACCTTCTCTGTGCCAAGGGCAGTGATAGGTCTTAGGGACAAGGAATGCATAAGATGTCATCCCTGCCTTCCGGAGCTCACAGGCTGGGACAGTCATCTTGCATCAGGTGAAGAGGCTTTGGAGTCAGCTCAGATGTGGACCTGAATCCTGGGCCCATATTCATTTCCAGGAGGTTCACACTGAGCTGCTCCTTGCGACATGTACCCTGCATGCCAGCCACGTTCTCCATTTCTCCTTGTTTTCCTCTGAGCCCAGCAATTTCCCTCTGGGCTGCCTCCTGGTCACCACTGCCCCACTGGCTATCTGAGTGCCTGGCATCTTCCTGTCCTTGGCCTCTGCCTGGCTCGAGGCTGGCACCATGCACACACTCATCTGTATCGCTTTCCACACCAACATGATTATTAATGGTAAAACGCTCATTGTGCAGAGCCCTTGGCAGCTGTTTTTATCCTGACGTGTCAAGGCGTTCTTTATCACGGTTTATAAAACCATTAAGGGAATCCCCTGTGCAGGAAGAGCGCGGTCGGTGATTTCTGCAGCTGGCCAGCTCCCGGGAGGAATGACGCCAAGGTTGGTGGGAGCTGGCAGAGCAGGAGTGGGAAACATTTCAAGGGGTGTTGCCAACTGCTTGTTTACAGATTTAAAAAGCACTGCCCCCACAATGAGCCCCTCCCTTTCCAAGCTCTACATTCATCCTGTATGTCACCCAGGTGGGACGTCACTTCTCTCCAAGGTTTGGTAGCCAGATCAGTTCTGGAGACGTCCAGAGAAGGAGGCTGATAAATAACCCATCAAGTCATGTTTCCTCTCGGCATCCTGATAAAAGCCTGGGAGAGAGGTGTCCCTCTCTCTGGTGCCCCCATCACCGGCCCCCATGCTAAGTACGGTACCTGCTGAGCGTATTTGTAGAAAATGCTTTGTTGGGAGTCATTTTCCGGAAGACTTGCCTGGGTCAAAGGGAAAATAGCCATCATCAAATGTCTGGGGAAGGAGGGCACCTGCCTGACACAGTGAGGGAAAAGAACCCCCTGGGTCTGAGACCGAGGCTCTGTCCAGCAACCAGGGAAACCTTTAGGGGAGGGGGAAAATGGGAGTCTGTGGAAAGCAGGTGATTGGGTTCAGCCTGGTCTTCTCCCCTCTGCCCTGCCCCTGTGAGCCACTATCGGCTCACTATGGTGTCTCTGCTTTCACTGATCAGTAGTGAGACAAGAAGGAGGAGATAGAAGCTCTTAGGGCTGGAACGTGGCCAGTGAAACCCACCCACTCCCTTGCCGCACACCTACCTTCAGGGTTCTGAGGTTGAAAGTGCTGCCCAGGTTCCTAGGAAATCAGGGGGACAGTGTGACAAGAATGACCAGCTCACTGTTCAAAGGAGACTTGCCTATGGGGGGCCCCCTCGGGGGCATTTACGCCAAGGACTGGGTGCGGAGCCCTCGGCACAGAGCAGGATGGGAAGTGGGCAAGGTGACAGCCAGTGGGCAGCTGAGCATCATGACCCTGTGTTCGGTCTTTATGGTCATCTGGTCCTCAGCCATTTAGGAAGTGGTTCCTTTCACGAGACACAGTAACCCCATTGTCAGGGTGGCAGAGACGCTTCGCCTCACGTTGCAGCTCTGACTGGGGGCACGTGGCTGTCTGGCTCCATCCATGCTCAGCTGTACAGGCTGCCGTGACATCTCGGGTCCGAGAAGGATGGGGTGCCCGGCAGCGTGTGCACTCGCTGATCCCAGTGTGACCGCTGGGATGGCATTGAAGGCCCTCCACAGTGTGTTTTAATGCAATGAGGCAGAATTTTTATTGAGAGTCCCAGAGGCTCTTACCGGTCGGGGTCTGGCGTTCTCAGGAAGATTCGAAGCAGGAACTCCACCGCTTCCGTGCGCGCGGACACGACCGCCACGTAGGGCCCCGGGCTCAGCGTGAAGCACTTCGTGAGATTGCACCTGGTTTTAGTCACTATGCCCTTGTCCGAATTTCTGAATTGGGAGAAAAAGGTGGATGGCAGTCTCTCCCGGAAGTGCTGAAACTGGAGGAAACAGGACGGTGAGAACACGCCCGTGTGTGCGTCCCAGCCACCAGGAGAGTCCCAGCCGCCAGGAGAGACCAGCCTCCAGGAGAGACCCAGCCACCAGGAGAGACCCAGCCACCAGGAGAGACCCAGCCGCCAGGAGAGACCAGCCTCCAGGAGAGACCCAGCCACCAGGAGAGACCCAGCCGCCAGGAGAGACCAGCCTCCAGGAGAGACCAGCTTCCAGGAGAGACCCAGCCGCCAGGAGAGTCCCAGCCGCCAGGAGAGACCAGCCTCCAGGAGAGACCCAGCCACCAGGAGAGACCCAGCCGCCAGGAGAGACCAGCCTCCAGGAGAGACCAGCTTCCAGGAGAGACCCAGCCACCAGGAGAGACCCAGCCACCAGGAGAGACCCAGCCGCCAGGAGAGACCAGCCTCCAGGAGAGACCAGCTTCCAGGAGAGACCCAGCCGCCAGGAGAGACCCAGCCACCAGGAGAGTCCCAGCCACCAGGAGAGACCCAGCCACCAGGAGAGTCCCAGCCGCCAGGAGAGTCCCAGCCGCCAGGAGAGACCAGCCTCCAGAAGAGACCCAGTGACCAGGAGAGACCCAGCCGCCAGGAGAGACCAGCCTCCAGGAGAGACCAGCTTCCAGGAGAGACCCAGCCACCAGGAGAGACCCAGCCACCAGGAGAGTCCCAGCCGCCAGGAGAGACCAGCCTCCAGGAGAGACCAGCTTCCAGGAGAGACCCAGCCACCAGGAGAGACCCAGCCACCAGGAGAGTCCCAGCCGCCAGGAGAGTCCCAGCCACCAGGAGAGTCCCAGCCGCCAGGAGAGTCCCAGCCGCCAGGACCGACCCCTCCATCTACCAGAACAGGCCCTGGAAAGGGAGGCGGTGCTAACCCTGACTCTCAGAGGCAATAGCATTTAACTGTTGTTTAACACAGGTGCTCACGCGGCAGTGAATGCAGAGCGATGTGACAAGCGGTTTGACCTCATTAAGTCTCACAGTATCCTGGGCTCTGGGCTTACCTCTCTGCTCATATGTAAAGAAGAATCCCATGAAAACTAGTGAGGTCGTTTTAACACTGGACTAGTCTTGGAGCCCCCAAGGCCCCTTCTGTCCTGCACCTTTGCAAAGCGCTCCCCGGTTGTCTGGACCGCTACAGGCTGCAGGGTGGGGCTCCCTCCGCTCCCTCCATGTCATCTTTCCAGCGGAGCCCTGAAATCTCTTCTCATTGGAGAATAATAGGCCCTGATCATTTTCCTTTTATTTCAATATTTTCTTAGAGATAAAACAATAAATATAACGCAGTTCCTATTACTGGATGTCACATACAAATTACATAATAAAAACCCCTTACTAAATAAATTTTCCCCAATACAGCCGAGCATGGGCATTCCATTTAGAATGGTTATGCTGCATGAAATGATTATTTGTGAGCTCTGCCTTGGGGGGAAACGGGGAGAAGGGGAGATGTTTTTTCAGGGGGTGGGGACAGGGCTGGGCTACACGATGAGATGGGAGATAGGCCGCTGTCCCAGGAAAGCAGCAGGTTCTGGGCAGAGTCTCCAAAGTGGTTCTGTTGACATCACAGCAGCCCCAGCGGCTTTGGAGCCTGACCTGCTCGAGCCCTTCTGGCAAAAGTAACGGTGAGATCAGTTCTCCAGAGTCAGCACTGTCCTGTGTGTGTGTGCTCGTATGCACACACGTACACGTGTGGGCATCATGACCCGTACGATGTAGAAGATAAGGTTTCCCTGTGACCCTGCTCTCCTGCCCTCCTCCCTCTACTGGACTCTCATTGCCCTGTCCAGGCTCCTGGCCCTGCAGAACAGACTTGCTTAGTGGCAGTGAGAGGTGTGAGTGTGAGGCGTGACAGGGGCTCCTGGTCCAGCACTCAGTGGCCCCAGCATCAAATCAGCACCGGGCCTGACCCTGTAGTTCTAGGGATGGGGCCTGTGCCTTTTCCTGGGCCAAGGCCCTTCCCCGTTCTCCAGCTCTGGGAACTAGAACACTGACCTGTTCCTTGCACCTGAGTGCTTCCCTTGGAGCCTGTCCACAGGTCCCACTTCCGTGCCAGGGCACCGGGGATCACAGCCTTTTCCTAAACCCAGCTCCGGGGCTGGGCCACTGCTGGGACAGACGGGTCCTTGCTGCTTGCTTTGTGCCCGGGGTTCTGAGTATCCCCCACTTGCAGATGCCCTGTCTGGCCTCTGTTTACCTGTTGGGACACCCCTGGAAGGCCTGGAGGGGTTTTCCTGGACCCACCAGCCTGCTCCAGTCACCACCTGTTGGCTGTGGCTACACCCGCTCCCTCCCTTCCATCCTCAGTCCCCGGGCACATGCGTGCCTCCCCCTGGCAGCAACAGCACCGTAGAGCCCACATCCATTTACAGGGTCTGAGTGCCCTTGAGCTAGGTTTTCTAAGCTCCATCTGTCTGTCTCCATCCTTACTCCTATTTTAAGCCACCTTTCACCAGAATATCTACTTAGGATGTAATTTGGTGCCTTGAAGTTGCATTTACATAGCACACATTCTGCCCAGCCGGTGTGGCTCAGTGGTTGAACATCGATCCATGCACCAAGAGTTTGCTGGTTCGATTCCTGGTCAGAGCACATGCCCAGGTTGTGGGCCAAATCCCCAGTGGGGGGCATGCAGGAGGCGGCCAGTCAGTGTTCTCTCTCATCGATGTTTCCATCTCTCTCTCCTCTCCCTTCCTCTTCTCTAAAATCAATAAAGAAAAAAAGTAAAAAACAAACAGAACTGGCTGTGTCAGCCTCAACTATTAGAAGCCAAATGCTCGAGGATGGTTCATGGTTGCAGCCCCTCTGAAGTTTAAACCAGAGAACAGCTCAGGGGGTCCAACCTTTAGACCAGTATAGCTAAAACATTTCCCTCATCATTGACCCGTTTGGAGATCCTGAGCTTGTAGCTGTTACAGGATGTAGCAAGACTGAATTTGCAGACACTGAACAGTGAGAGACGTATTAAGGCCATGGTGTTGAAAGAGGCATAACACTTTACCGACAGACAGCGACAGAGGCGTGAGAAGCCCAGGGAGGGAGGTGGTGAGCCATACCTGAGGGTCGACCTGTGGGGAAGAAGGAGAAAGGCAGGTTCAAGAACCCAAACCAATACACAAGGGCACGCAGATCCCAGCAGGCTGGCTCAGGGCTCTGCATTCCTTCTTCAGCGTGGTCGGCCTGTTCCCCGGCACACCTGGGGATGAACAGGGACCACTGTCCTTCCCTGTGTGGGGCTGTGAACAGGAAACCAAAGCATTGTGGGGAGCATGACGGGAAGGACATGGAGGAGAAGGGGAGGGTGCCTGGGAGGAGGTTACTCGTCACAGCAATGATGAAAATATTGGGAGGAAAAGCGAGATATTGATGGGGACAGGAGGTAAGAGAACCCGGATCAAATGTAAATTCTCCAGCATCGGAGCTCCAGTGAGATGGAACTTTCATCCCATCAGACCACTGTAAAATGTGATGGGACTTCGTTCTAGGCTCCTGGGGTTCGCCGAGAATGGATGTGAGCATCTGAATGGGGAATGCCTACGTTCCAGTCTTCCCACGCGGCAGAAGGAGACACCGAGCATGCAGACCGTTTCTAAGCCTCTCCAGTTTGCAGAGCATTTCCACGTAATATGCGAGGTTGTCAGAGTGACCTTGCAAACAGATGCTGGGCTCCTTATTTTATGGATGTGGGCACCAAACCTCACCAGTCTAAGTAGCAGGGATGGGAATAGAGGAGTGGTTCTTCTGTCATTAAGACTCACCACCAGGCAGAGGTTGGCACAGCTGGCATGGGTGTCAGTTCCTTTCCACGGCTGCTCCTGGGCCCCACCTATCAGTATGGGCCACTTGATTTGCTCAGGCCGACTTCTCTGGAGACAGGGGTGAGCTGGAAGGGAGGTAGAAAGCCCCAGCCTGGGGAAGGAGCTTTGGGGTGAAGATGAAATGGCTTGTCCATCCTTGTCCTTTGCCTCTGTGTTCTTCCTGCCTATTTGTGCACCACCCACGTTCAAGTTGATGCAAGCAGAGCGGTGCTTCCATAGCAGTTGGGGAGCCCCTGGTCCATGCCTGGGGGCAGTGTGGGGGCAGCACTGTACCCACAAACACCACCAGAGCCTGGAGTCTTCTGAGAGCCTGGTTGCTGGCACCAACACAGACTATGTTTCAGCTGAACTGTGAAAGGAACCCAAGTGTCTCTTGAGTTGTCAAGGTCTGGACAGTTCTTTGGTGTTTAATTCAATCAGGATCCTACCTGAGAAGATCTGGGGTCTGAGTTGCCCCTTTAGCAAAGTGGGCAGCCAAGAAATAATGCATCTCTGACTCAAAACTAGAGAAATGGGCTTCGCAGCATTTAAAAAACTGGTATGATTACAATCTTGCTAGGGCTCCTGAACCATAAAGACTTTGGGCAAATCAGTGAACACAAGGCTGCTGTGTTGCCAGCTCTGGGGCACCAGACTCACAGGTGCATCCTTGTGCACTGGGGCAGCCCTCACACCCTCTCTGAGCTTCTGTTTCTCATCAGGAAAAGGAAGAGTTGGCTGAGATATTTCTAGTAGTTCTGTCTGGCGCCCTAAACTGTTGAATCCTGGCTGGGTAGACCAGATGCTTCAATTTCTTCCCAGCCTGACTCAATTCCTTTCCTTCCTTCAGAGGTGAGAGTTGGGGGTCTCTGAGGAGAAGGTCCTCTTAGAAGGCACCTGAATCAGTCAGGATTATTGGCTGAAAGCAATGGAAACCAATCCAGGGTGAAGTGAGCAGAAAGTTTTCTGTGGGAAGGCTAGCTCACAGAGTCGATGAGAAGTCTAGAGAACGCAGCTTCGGTGGTGGGCAGGACCCAGAGGAGACGGCTCCACGGCTGGGCTCCCCCACGGGATAGCACACACTGCTGCTGCTGGGCCCAGCGATTGGCTGCAAATAATCCCTCAACTGCTCCCACCTCTTTTGGTTACTTTTTCAAGAGTCAAAGCCCAGAGTAACGGGGCGGGGGGGGGGGGGGACAGGGAGGAGGAGGTGGTGGGAGCACGAGGGGAGCATCTAGTTGGACAAGCCTGGGTTCCTATCTTCCCTTTGCATCCAAAGGCTTCTCTGGGTGCTGCAGTGGGAGACGGGGTCCTGCCTTCCCCTTGAGGAGAGTTCAGGGGCCTGTGGTGATGACAATGAAGACTATCTGCTATCCAGGGGATGTTCTTTGATAGCCTCGGCAGGTTTAAGGCACCTCCAAACTACTGCGCTAAACCCCAGTGACTTCTTTTCCATCGATTTCATGCAACTAAAAGGAGGAAAGGTGCTCAGACAGGGCAGAACCCGCAGGGTGCTGGAGCCAGAATTACTGTTTGTCTTCAAGCTTCTGCATCACCAGAAAGGCAGGTGCCTAAGTCCTGCCGAGAGCCCTGGACCGGGACCAGGAGTCCTGGTATCAAGCAGATACGTGTCACCTCCTAGCTGCACACTGGGCAGGTCATTCTGCTCTCAGCTTTGGCTTCCACATCTTTAAAAGTGGGGATACTAGGGTTTTTGAGACAATGAATGCGAACATGCCTGGAACTCTGAAGTATTACCTCCGAGGACTTCTGATTAGAGGGCACTCCAACCAGCACACGGGGCTGTTCGCTGTGATCGGAGCACCCCGAGCACTGCCTGTCCCTACACAGCCAAGACCCATGGTTGTGAATGTCGCCTCAGTCTCATCAAACAGAAACTGAGGTCATTCCTACAGATAATCAGAGTCCAGCCATAGAGGCGATGAGTGTGTCTGATGACTTGGGGAACATCTGGTACCCGGTCCCAGCTCTGCCATGAACTCTGACCATGTCACTGCACCCCACCGGGCCTCAGTGTCTTCGATTCTAATGCAAAGAGAGAGAATCCCAGCATTTGATGGTTGCATGATCTTCACTGTCCAAGTCAGTGCAGAGGCTGTGGGGGTACGACTTAAGAACGTTCACGTTCTCTTTGGGCTGCATTAAATTCTCTGGGGAAGAAGAGGGAGCAGAGGCATCAGATTTCCTTTCGTCACTCTTATTTTAAATGGTATTTTAAAAAACAAATTCCCTGATTACCTACTCACAGTTGGAATATGTGCGCGCTTATAGGTAGGGAGGGTGGCCCCGCCAGGAGCTGAAAGGCTGTTGGGAGTGAGGCTGGATGGAGAGGACACCTGGCCTTGGAAGTGGCCAAGCGGGTGCTTGCAAGCCAGCCACTGACCCATGACTGGACTTGGGTCAAAACATGAGAGAAAAACATACCTCCTGGCTTCATACCCAGGGTTGTTTCTTTCCTGAAACTTCTCCCAAAGTTTAGCTAGTGATTCTCAAGTTTTCATTCCACAAGCATCACCCAGGGAGCGCATTACAATGCAGATTTTCAGACTCTGTCCGTGGAGATTCTGATTCAGAAGGTTTGGGGCGGTCCCAGGGATCTGTGCTGTGACATAGCTGATCTCGGACCAGACTGCCTTTTCAGCAACAAGCATTAGAGCCTGCAGCATACCAGGACAGGCTGACGTGAGCAGGGCGGGTCCCCTCCTAGACTTGGTCAAGCCTCATCTCCTCTCTGTCTCAGGCTTTCCTGCAAATTTACAGAGTTGGACCAGATGAACTCCATAGTCCCTTTGGGTTTTATCTCCGAGGCTGTGGTTTGGTGAAATCTCCTAGCCAGGCTGGCTGCTCTCTCTTCCCAAGGTAGACACAAATGTCCCGAAAGGGCAAGCCCTGAAGCAGGTGGCCTTACCTTGAACACCTGGAAGTTGAGTGGAAATTTCTTGTCTTCTGCCTTTAAATTCTGTGGCATGATGTTGAAAGACACGACGACATTGTTGCCGTCCATGCTCTCCGGCACAGAGAAGATGTACTGGGTGTCCTGCGGAAGTCCTTCTGCAAGAAAAAGAGCTGGTGCTGGAGCTCAGCTGGCTCCTGGGGCTCTCGGGCGGCCCGGGCCAGTTCATAGACCCTGGGGGGGGAAGGGCCAGTTCATAGACCCTGGGGGGGCGGGGCCAGTTCATAGACCCTGGGGGGGGCAGGGCCAGTTCATAGTCCCTGGGGGGGGGGCAGGGCCAGTTCATAGACCCTGGGGGGGAAGGGCCAGTTCATAGACCCTGGGGGGGGGGCGGGGCCAGTTCCTAGACCCTGGGAGGGGGGGGGCAGGGCCAGTTCCTAGACCCTGGGGGTGGTTACAAACTTTGGATTTAGACACACAAGGCCTGGCTCCCAGTCCCTACAGTTACTGGCTGTGGAACAATCTTCTTTATTTTGTGAGTCTCAGTCCTCTCTTTTTAAAAACAGGGAGGAGAAGTACATTCACCACTTGGTGAAAATGTTTCTTAAACTATGAAGATGAGGACCAGCAGA
The DNA here is from genome assembly GCA_030848825.1 of Tadarida brasiliensis. Lineage (NCBI taxonomy): Eukaryota > Metazoa > Chordata > Mammalia > Chiroptera > Molossidae > Tadarida > Tadarida brasiliensis. The sequence goes on along the minus strand of CM061270.1, from coordinate 59,657,512 downwards.
GTGAAGAGCCTGGAAGTTGAAAAGAGGGACACCCTGGGGGATGGGGTCATTCAAGCAAACCATTCAAGACAGGCAGGTGCCAAGGAGCGGGATGCACACGTTAGGTGCACACACGCACGCACACACATACACATTCACACCCATGTTGTTTACACAGCCTCCTCTCAAGGATATGTAAGCACACTCAGGTTCATGTTCACAAGGAGCCATTCCGCTCCCCCTCGTGACACGTGGGGGGGGGGGCGCAGTGAGAACATGTGATGCTCCTGAGGTCACAACCAGAATGATTTATCTCAGGGGAGCCCAAAGCCGGGTTCTGGGCCTCCCTCTGGGGTCAGCACACTGCTGCAGGACACAGCACCCGAGGGGCAGGAACGTTTTCCCTCCTGTCTGGTGGTTTTGTGGTTTCTAGGGGCAGACGGGGATTACCAACTGTGCTGTTCACAGGGGGAGAGGCTGAGGACAGAGAGACAAAGCCAGTATGTGGCAAGGACAAGGGTTTAACCTAGCCTTGACCTTTGTCCAGTGTTCTTTCCACGCTGTCCCACCGTCCTGGTAATCACTGAAGAGCAGGGACGCGCTTCTGCTCCTGGGGGTGGGGGTGGTTAGCACAGGACCGTGGGAGGGCAGAGGGCAGGGAGGCACCTGTGACACTCTCCTGCCCACCCACCAGCAACCATTCCCTTGCAGAAGTGTAGCTGTCCCTTCAGACTGACAAATCCCTCTCCTTCCAACTTCGGGCTGATGGTCCAGAATCAAGAGCCACTGAGACTTGGAGCCAGGACGGGGTGAGGGACGGGGTTAGGGACGACAGCTTCCTGTCTGGCAGAATCGTGACCAAGGTCATAACTACCTGTAGTGCTTCCTGCAGTCACGCGGTTCTTAAACGTCATTTGGGACCATCTTTCGTGGGGCGTGTTTTCGAGGTCCATGTTGACTGGAAACTGGTTACAGATATACAGGCAGGAGAAGTTCTCTTGGAAATCTCGACATGACATCCTGTTAAAAACAGATACGCGTCACTTAATGAGCACTGTTTTTGTCACCAGGGTGGGTTCCCATCACCTCACTGTGCCTTTGCCTGCCAGCTACAGCACTCACTGACTTACCACTGTCCTACCCCGAGATCAGAGCCTCATTCTCATCCTGGGCCCACCGCGGGCAAGTGCACTTCTGCTCCCTCCAGTGGTTGGGAGGACAAGGACAGAGTCAGAGTCTGGGTTCTGCACGTCACCTGGCAAGGGCTTGCTCACTGACTACCATCTCCTCGACCCACTGATGAAGTTGTGAGGCGGCTGACGGCCAGCAGAATGACTGCCAGTCTCTCTCCGCCATGAGTCCTCCGTGCTGTGAGGAAACTTGCCTTTCCCCAGGGCCCTTTGCGATTTCACTGTTGAGGTTTTTATCAGACTGAGATGAATTCAAGACCTAGAATCCCACCTCATGCTGTGATTAAAGTGGAGATACTGGAAATATTTTTCCTTCAAATTTATATTTGTTCCTCTGGTTCTTAATTACTTAGACCCAGCCTCCTTTCCCCCTATGCTAAATCTCATTTAAAATGTCACTAAGTCAACCAGACAGCCCTCGGAAAGATCCCTCCTATCCTTTAAGATGACAGCATACGGCTAGAAATGTGTTTTCAAGTTATCCAGTCCTACTTCGCTGCTGGGCAATGCCCCCAGGTCTCACCGGGCGCTCTGGAGCCCAGCTGGGACAGGAACAGGGCTTATCTTCCAGAACACATGCCAGGGGAACTCTGGAGCCCCAAGGCCCCAGCAAACCCAGAAGAAACAGGCATGACAACCACGCAGCCCAGTTTCCAGGACACTTGGTCTCAAAGCTCCGGTGCCAACATTCCCTTTTACCATAACGTTTCCTGGAAGTTCCAACATTTCAGAGATGACACGTCTGTCGCACCAAGGGAGAGCACAGCAGTAACTTCCCATTCAAAGCTTTCGTGTCTCGGTTGAGAAAAAGGGCTCCCTCTACACAGGTCTCTGCAAAGCTAATCTCTGGCTTCACAAAACTTTAGGGAAAGGGGAACGACGGAGGGTGTGGGCAGTTGATAAAGATCTGAAATATAATTTTAAAAGAAGAGTAAATACCAAAACTCGCCATCATCCTTGTCCTCGTACAGCTGGCTTTTCCGTTGGTCGTGGGTCTCCTCCCACTCCGGAGACCTGAGCGTGGACAGATAGACCACAGGGTGAGACCCAGAGCCCTTCATCTCAACCACATGTGGCCCGACAGGGACGCTCTGCACAGGTCCCCGTCAGTTCCTGGGTACACGTGGAGGGTGTCATTCTACCTAGTGAAGGATTCAGTCATTCTCTGTATGCTGATGGCTTCCAGGCTGTTCCCTGTCCGATCCTCTTTCCTGAGCTTGAGACGGATACCTGCTACCGTCCACCCCACGTCTCCACCAGAGCCCCACAGTGACCCCGAAATCAACTCGTCCCAAACTGCACTCATCCTCTGCTGCCCGATCGAGAACATGAGAGTCATTCTGTCTCACACCCCCGCCTCCAATCACCCATAATAAGGATGTATTGAGCCCAGCTGCTGAACCCCTATGAAGCCACCCACTGACTTCCATCCCTATGGCTGTTTTCCTAGTTCAGGAACCCCCACTCCCTCTTGGACTTCTAAGTGGTCTCCCTGATCTCAGTCCTGCCCACTTTCCCATCCAGTCCCCCACACTGACCTCAAAACGGTCTTTCTAAACCCGAAATCTGATTATGGCATTTCTCTGCTTTAAAAACATCCGTGGTTCCTTTTACGCTCAGGATGACGTTCAAACCCCTGAAACAGCACCTTGGCCTCTACCTACCTCTCCAGCTCGACCCGCGCGGCTCTTTAGCCCCACCCCGCCCTTGAATGCTGTACTCCAGCAATAATGAAGGTCTCCACTTCCCGAGAAACACCTGTGCCCTCCCCCACCCGCCTCTGGCTTTCACCCAGATGCTCCCTCTGCCTGGAATACTCTCCCTCCTTTAGGTCCTGTAACCCAATAGGTTTTACTCATCTTTCCTCCCAAAAGGACTTCTGCTGGAAGCTTTGCTTGTCCCCGTCTGGCACCCCATGCCACCTCCAGAGTCAGTGCCCCCTTGGAGCCCCACAGCACTCCTGTGTCAGCACTGGGTACCCTGCGTTACCTGTTACTGTCTGTGTGATACTTGCCACTGAGTCAGCTCTGACCCTGGCCACCTTATAGGGCGTGATGTCTACAATGTCCCGTCCTCAGCAGCACTGCTCAGCTCCTGTACCCTGCTGCCTATGGCTTCTCTTATGGGGTCAATTCCTCCCAAATTCGGTCCTCCTCTTTTCCTGCCACCTTCCGTTTTTCCCAGCGCTACTGTCTTTTGCAGAGAGCCCTGCCTCACTGTCCCCTCACTAGCCTCCAGGTTCCATGAGATCACTGGGCCTTGCTCACCAAGGTAATGGTATCACCACAGGGGTGTAACATGGCACACAGTAGGCATGCAATCATTGTCTGCGTGCTTAATTAATAATTAAAATTACCCACGTCACTGGGGTAATGTGTTCCTGAGGCTCGTCCCAGGGCCCTGGTGAAGGAGGAGACCCTCACAGGCAGGAGGGAACAGGCGCCCCCTCCTCAGCTCACCCCGCAAGGTGGAGGCGTGCCCGGAGGCAACATGCCCTGGAGGCACCGAGGGCAATGAGATCTTTCTTGGCGCGTGGCTCACACCCAGGGCCGGGGTCACCCCTGTGCTGGGAGAGCAAGGCAGGGGCCACCCCTCAGGTTCCTGGCTGCAGGCTGAGCCAGTCTGACGTGCTGTTGTAAAATGATAATTTTATAATTAAGCGATAATTACATTTTCTGCAGCGTGTAAGGGAAAATAAGTGTAGTGTAAATCAATATGCTATTGATTCATGCAAGTTGGCCTTTAAATGAGTACGGCTGAAATTTCAATCGGGACTGAGAGTAGACCATCCGGCTCTCTCTCCATCCATTCTTTAAGGAGGAGGGAGAAAACCGAGCACCTGCACGGAGACAGTGATTCAGCAGCCCCGCCGCTTCCTTCCAGCCTGGTTCTGGTGGGAAATGGTGAACCTCCACGTTCAGCCCAAACACCTGACCCTACAGAGCAGGTACAGCCAGGTCCATGTCCCCGGTCCCACTGTGCACACCTCTCTCCCCTGCTCAGAGGCCTTCATAAACCCACCGGGTGTAAACCCAAGCTTCTAGGCCGGCAAAGGGCTCAGCCCCAGCTCCCACCGCCTCTCTGCCCAGTTCCTCTGCGTCAGGCCAGCTTGTGGGCCCCGAACACACTGTCAATGCTGCTGGCTCGGCACAGTGGCCTACATGTCCCGCCTACACAGTGATCTCTTCGGAAGTGAGTCATACTTTTTTTTGGAAGTTGAACTCAAGTTCGATCTCATTCAAGAAGCTGTCCCTGAACAGGTGCCAGCCCGCCACAGACGTCTCTTCCCTGATCTCACGTGTCCCTTGCTGCCTCCCCTGGTCATTTGGTATTTGGCATGGGAGATGTGGCCACGACACATCAACTCCTGAATTTAAGGCCTGTTCTCCTACCCCAGGGCACTGTGTCATTGACATTTGTCACCCTTCCAGTCCTAGCTCATCGGCCAACTCAGAATCAGGGATCTGGCTAATTGTATCACCCCCAGGCTCTATTTGGCAGCTCGGGTGATGACTGAGAAGGAGACTTGGAGAGGGCCAGAGGTTGTTAAGAGTTTGATCAGAAAGGGCAATGGGTAGCCCTGGGAAGGAAGGAAGAACAGAGGCAGGAAAACGGAGAAAGGGCCACTGAGCAAAACCATTGTCCTGTGGCTCCTGGTTTTGCAAATTCATTCCCCTTCTTTGGAGGGGATTCAGCTGCCCAGTTCTCCGGGGACCCTGAGATCACACCCGGGTTTATGCTGTGAATTCATGTTGCTTGTTTCCTCCGCTTTCCTCTCTCCCATCCTTTCCTACCCTCTACCCGGGGTCTCTCCAGCTCCCGTCCACTGGCAGCCCCTGTGCAGGCTCACACCAGCTGCGGGCCCACGGATCGGAGCGGTCCCCGCCACAGCCCACAGCCCAGCCTGGGCCGCGGCACCACAGTCGGAGTGGCCGGAAGTTGGGGCCGGGACACTGGCCCACTCTGCATTCACCTTCTAGAACTCACCTTTCACTGGACTGATTTTCACTGCTCGTTGGGTCCTGTTCTCCTGTTTGAATGCTTTGCATGCCCTTTCAAATCATGTTCTCTTTCCCACTCCAACCTTCTCCCCACACACCCCGCCCCCGCCCCACACACCCCGCCCCCGCCCCACACCCCCCGCCCCCGCCCCACACCCCCCGCCCCCGCCCCCACACCCCCCGCCCCACCCCACACACCCCGCCTCCACTCCACACACCCCGCCCCCGCCCCCACACACCCCCGCCCCCACCCCACATCCCCCACCCCACCCCCACCCCACATCCCCCACCCCCACCCCCACCCCACACACCCCGCCCCCGCCCCACACCCCCCGCCCCCACCCCGGCAGCGCTGCTGTGGCTCACCTCTTCTTGTGGATTCCCACGGGCCCTCAGAGGAAGGCCACAGGGCTGGGCCCCACTGCTGCCCAGAGGAACAAGTAACTGTCATGGCCCTCTGTCCCTCTCAGGGCTGCCATCTCATTCTCAGCAGGGGTGGGGATCAGGGACTAGTCTTCCTGGCAGCTGGGAAATACCAGCCCAGCTTCCAGCAACCTCTGACCACAGAGCCAGGCCCCCACTGGTCAGCTGGGCCCGAGAGCAGCTGCCTGGGACATGGCCAACAGGGGCGTCTGAGCAAGGTGCTCAGATTCACTCGTACCCTGAGTAAGGTGCTAGCCAGGCACTGGTCACACATGAGTCCAGGTCAGTAGGACAGGACATCAGCCCAGCTGGACTGAGTAAAATGATCACCCAGATCTTTGCCTCAGTTACCCTGTCCCCCATCCCCCAAACGAAGTCATCAGGACCAGAATCCCTTAAGATCCATTTATGGGGTGAGACGCCTTCTCTCCCGCTCCCTCGGCCAGGTGGAGCTTGATCCCTGCTCTGCCCTCACCTTTCTTTTTAAATGAATTCTGGGTATGGGGGTCCAAAGCTGCAGACTGTGCCCTTCCGGAGGACAGACACTGGGCCTTCTTATCTGTGTATACCCCACAGCACCCACCTAACAGTGTACTTAGTACAGACAGTACACAGCCAGTGTCTCACAGGTGTTTGGTGAATGGCATCATGGGAGTGTGAGATGGACTGACAGGCACACAGGTGTGAGCTGGAAAAGCCTGCAGTGAGATCCACAGCAGGGGAGGCAGACGCCACCCTCTGGGGCAGGGGACTCTCTGAACACGGTGTCAGTGACAGATAGAGAGGTTTTCAGAAACCGTACCCGTCCCTCCAGCGCCCTTGCCATTCGGTCTTGCCCCAGGGGTTCCACAGGCGGATCAGGTCTTCCCAGCCCCTCCTGTACTGAATCTGGAAAGAACAGAAAAGGAAGCCGTCAGAGGTCTCCAGCAAAAGTCAGCAGAAAGAGGGGCTATGAATGCAGCTGCTTTTTACCTCCAAGGACTCATTTAACTTCTGACCTCATTTGGCTGCAGCCAGAAAAAAAAAATATTGAAAGGAAAAAAAAATCAATGTCTGCTGCCTGCATGGGGTTGGAATGAGATAGAGGAGAAAATGGCCCTTCCTGCTCAGCGCCGCTCAGGGCAGGTGCAACGCCGTCTTTGCGTGAGGCTACATCGGAACCCGAGTGGCTGCGACTTAGTAGCAGTAAGTAGCACGGGATGTTGCCTCGGGCTGCGGAGGGGGTAACTTTCCGGCTCCCTCACCTCCTCCAGGGCCTGTCACAGCTGGTACCTCTATCCAGGCATGCTGCGTCCCTTCCAGTCCCCACTGGGAGCTGTGCCGGGTCTCCACGGCCCTGTCCTGAGCAAGGAGGAGGATGAGCAGACTGGGACCAGCGGGGAATCGAGAGGTCTGGGGCTGGCCTGCCTCATCCCGCCCCTGCCTCTGTGGACGAGCAGGGCGCCTTGATGGCTTGGACGTTCCTTTCCTGCGGGGGCCTTGTCATCTCTTACTCCCAGACCGGGAAGTTGGTGCATTGCTCCTTCAGACCACCGAGGCCAGAGGGCAGGGCTGTTGGAAAATTACAGTGAAATAATGGCAGCCTTTGAACCTTCAGTCCCAGATCCAGGAGCCCTCAGCCTGGCGAGAGAAATTAAAGTATGATCGCGTCGTAGCTGTGCTATTGATCTGTGCTAATGTTGTCTGCGGAGACAGAGGCCTGGAGGGCGAGGGAGGGGGCGGACGTGGTTAGTGACTGCAGGTCAGAGGAGGCCGAGCGTAACGTCATCCCATGGGAAGGAACCCGTGTGCTCCAAACCCGGCTCCGGCTGAGTTCCTGATGTGAGTTACATCCTTCAGTCCTCCGAGGTAGATTTTTTTATAATCTCTGTCTGGCAGAGGAGGAAATGGAGCGTCAGCGGCTAAGCCACTTTCCCAAGGCCACAGAGTAAGTGGCAGAGGCAGAATTCTGATCCTAACCACTGTCAGTCTCCAAAGCCCAGGCCCCTCATTTTAGAACTGGGGCTGGATAAAGGTACGGCTGCCCTGGTGTCCAGCCCATGCTCCCATGTGGCTGTGAACCTGGTCCTGCGTATACCCCGAAGCCACCTGGCCGAGGCCACGGGTCACCAGCAAAGCATTGCCATGGAGGAGCAATGCAGTCACATGAGGGTCCAAGCACCCAGCTTGGGTCATGATTTTTTCTGTGGCTTTTCCTTATCAGCTTCTCTCTTCGGCTCACATCGCATGGAAGGTGCTCTGGCTTTAAATGCCACACGGGATAAGGGTGTTCCTGGCAGAGATCCCGTTTCCTGCCCTTCTCTGCCCCGGCCTGGAGCGCCGCAGGCTTTGCACACGATGTATTGACTGCCGGCACCGGGTGGGTCCCATAACGCAGGACAGGAATGACGGTGGCCCGGTGGCCCAGAGCGCTTAATGAGCCCCCCTCAGTGCCTCACAGACAGTCAAGGGCTCAGCTGGGCACAGGGGAGAACAGCGGCCAGTGATTGGAGGGGGCTGGAGGGGCTAAATGAGGCATGCAGATAAACACTCACCCCCTTGCCCAGGGGAGTCACGGACCAAGCTAGGTACATAATAAAAAATGCCAGTTTCACTTATCTTCCTGTCCGTGTCCCGCCCAAAGGGAGGATGAGCAGATTAAAAAGCACACCGCATTTATGGGCTGGTTTAATCTCAGCGCCTGCAGAGAGTTACAACCTCCTCTTTCTGGAGGAGAAATGTTTAACCAAGTCAAGTTCTTGGCCCCTCGTCTGACTGTCACTCCTTTTTGTCAGGGCTGGTGATCACAGGGACCGTGGCTGGGAGGGTCAGGAGTCCATCTGAGATGAGAGCTAATCCAGGTTATCTGCCTTAGTATTTCCTTAAATGTATTCTCTCAAAGGGTGGTTCCATAGGCTGTTAATACTTATTCCTAGAAAAAAGTTCTCATGGTTGATTCAAACTAAGCTATACATGTCTGGTTAATACAGGCCTTCTCAGAGCCTTTAAAATGTTAATGTCCATTGTGAATCTCCAAATAGGGGATGTGGTGAGCTTCACAGAGGGTCTCACCAGGCTGGTGAGCACAGGGCACAGGCTGGGAGTGGCAGCAGCCACAGTGGCAAAACGGACCGTACAGGATACGCAGTTTTGATCACCTGCCTTCACGGGGGAAGTGTCCTGTTCAGACCACTGATTGTATTATAAGAACAGCTCACAGCGTGTGCTGTGGGGGTGCAAACATTCGCACTGTGAAAGGAATCATTCGGAGCTCACACCCCAGTTGAGCCCACGGCCCGACTCCTGAGTTCACCTCCATTCCAGCCTGTGGTGTTTACGAGGCCGCTCCTAACCGGACGGTCACTGCCACCCCCTTGCCCAGACTGTGGGGACCACATCCATGGCCACCTGGACCTCTCAGCACACAAGTCCCTCCTCCCCTGCGTTCAGAGGAGAAACAGAGGCCTGGCCAGCAATGGAGATGCGTCGGGCAGGCCCCATGGCTCTTCCAGTCCATGCCCAGCACAGACACGGCCCCTGATCGCAGCTCTTTCCCCGAATGTGGACACAGTGCCACGGTCTTGTCAATACAGCAACTCAGGCAGCCCTGCCACCCGATCAAGTCTGACACACCAGGAAACCGATGTCCTGTCTCTAGCCTAGACTTGTCCACATCTGGGTCAGGGGAGTTGTGGGGAGCGATGTCTGTGTATGGCCAAGCGTGAGCACAGTGCTGCCTGTCCCCAGAGACTTCAGGGAAGGGAGTCTGGAGCCACCAGGACTGGGATCTCCTCTGGCCTGGGTTCATCAGGACAACCTCTTCCTTGCTTGTGGGGAAAGTCTTTCGAGCTCATCACACATGATCTGTGATGAAGGACCAGTGACATCATCTTCATGGGCCGAGGACAAATGCATTCATTCGTTCATGCAGGTGCACCGTCCACTGACCCACCACTTCAGGTGCCTGGCTTCCCAGGTGCAGTGCGGGGGAAGCGTTTTGTTACTGATCTCTTCCGGGCGACAGAAGATATTGTCCCTGTTTTGTGGATTGGAACACTCACCAAAACACGAAACAACAGAGCAACGGCCTTAGGTCAGTGGACAGGAGAGAGACAGACGGAAACAGAGCGAGGGACGGCAAGCAGGAGAAAGCTGGACCAGAGCCCGACACCGCCCGCCCTGGCCCGTGAGGATGGTCCCTGCACTTCGGAATGCTCTCTTAGGGCCTGGAGGACACGATTAGACTCAGGATTTGGGGGAAATCCGGAGATGGGGGAACATTTGTGGGAAGTCATCCCAGGGCCGGGAAGGGCTGTCACAGCATGGCTGCATGACAAACAGGGGGACCTGAGGAGCCGTGGTGTCCCGGCCCGGCCCGGCCACTTCAGGTAGCTGTGTGACCTTGGGAAAGACAGTCCCCTCTCAGCCTCCTATTCTTCATTTATGAAAGGAGGAAGCTGGACTTTAGTGGTGTTTTCCAGACCAAGTGATACTGCACACAATAATTACACGTTTCTTGTGCACCCAAAGCCAGCTCTGTAGCGAGGGGAAGACTGCCCTCCAGTGGCCACCCTCCCCCCTTGCATGGGAATACAGTTTTGGCATATGGCAGCCCAGCTTGACAGTGGGGTTCCCATCCTCTGCTGAGCTGCAGTGTGGCCACATGTTTAGGTTCAGATGACTGGGATCTGAGAGGACATGGTGTGTGCCTTTCCCGATGTGTTCCTTGCAAAAGGATGTATAGGTTTCCCCCGGCCTCCTTCTCTTCCCCGGGCTGGAGGGGAGGGGACCTGGAACGGCCAGCTGACCGGGGCTCCCAGGTAGAAGTCCTGTGAGTAGAAGTTGTGGATGGTAGAGCCATCCAGCTCTCAAATCACCTGCTTACTTGGGAGAAAAACGAACCTGACCTTGTTTGAGCCCTGTGTTTTGGAGGGTCTGTTACAGCAGTTTAGTTGGCATGTTACAGATAAAACCCTGAGGGTAGGACTTCCCTTAGAGGCAACTGGCTAGTTCATTCTGCTTTCTTTCGGGTAACCTCCCAGTCCAGCCGGACACTCACCCTGCCTGAGGTCGCCTCAAGGAGGCAGGATCCCTGGGGGGACGCTGGGGGATGAGAGTACTGGGCACCCGGACTTCTGGATGACAGAAGGCCCGGGGCTGTCTGTGATGGGCGCCACCAGAGGGTACGTGTGGTAAGTACTGGGTTAGCTTCCCTGGGCTTGCTGAAGGCGTGTGACCCTAGCTCGTGTTTCGGGGAGCAGAACACGGGCCCGGGGCGCCTTACCTGCTCGGCTCCGGTCACGGTGTAGGCATGCTGACTCACCAGGCCATTCTCCATCCTCGAGGCCTCCCCTGTTGGCTTCACGGCAGAAAAGCAGACCACGCGTTAGACTTTCGCAGGGTCTTCCAAGAGACAGAAAAGCACAATTCACTGCAGCGGGGCCGTGGCTGGACGAAAGTGTCCCACGGACTCACGTCAGAACGACGCACACTCCTGGACTCTTCCAGGGCAGAGTCAAAGGCTGCTGGGGGGTTGAGGCCCCAGGCATGTCACACCCCATCCCTGACAGAGCCCCCACGGGGTCCTGAGCATGGGGCTGCTTGCTCCTCCTGCCACTCGTGGTCAAGGAGGCAGCAGGAAGCCTGTCTGCGGGGCGTACCCCCCTGCTGTGAGGAATTGGGGTGGCGTTTCCGGTTAGGGATGTGTGACTCAAAGGCCACATGTTTAAAGAGTGAAGGAAGCACCCTTGTGAGTAGGGAACTGGCCATCTCAGAACAGACTGATAGTTTGGAGGGTTGCCCCGACTTTTCAATATGGGACGAGCCATTGGGAGGCTGCCCTAGAAACAGTGAGAACCAAAGGCCCCCTGCCAGTCACGGGAAAGTACTAGGCAAAGGCTTTGGAGTCAGACAGCAACATCCAAACCCGCTCAGCACCCCTGGCTGTGTGACGCGAGTGTTTTCCTGGGCCTCTCTGGGCCCATTTCCCCTTCTGTAAGCGAATCGTGCAGCCCCAGCTCAGAGGGAGGCCGTCCTGAGAACGAAATGATGTCGCTCGGTCAAGCACAGTGTCCGTGCTCCCGTGGCGTTGACCATCCCCCTCCCTAGCTGAATGAGCCAGCGGCTGAGCACTGCTGGGCGAGGAGAGGCTCGAACCCATGCACAGGACTTCTGGTCTACTCACCCCGGCCGGCGTGGCACAGGTCATCAGGGAGCCCGCCTTGGCAGCTGCCTTTACCATCAGCACCAGGTCAGCAGGGGAGGAGTGCAGGTCGATGCTGGTGACCACCCCTCCCGTGAGGTCCACCAGCGCGTCGGGGAGGTAGCCGTAGTGCAGCTGGAGGTAGGATCCGTGAAACCTGGGAGGGGAAGTCAGACCGAAACTCCTGTGGGGCCTTCAGTGGGACGCTGGGAAGGGAAGCCACACACCTGACCTCTGTGTTTCCCAGGTGAAGGGCTGCCCATCCACCCCTCGGACCATGGCACCCACCTTCCATGTGCCTGGATGGAGATTCCAGCCCTGTGCAGCCCACAGCCCCCGCCCTTCCCTGGTGGCCCGGGCCTGGGCAGCCCAGCAGGGGCAGTACTGTGTAGAGGTCAGGAGTGCAGGGGCTGGAGCCGCAGCCAGGGCTCAGGTCCCAACCTCACCATGTCCTTAGCTGCTTGACCTTGGACAAGTCACTTAATCTCATGGGGCTGGACTTCGCGTGGGGCCTGGCTCATGGAGAGCCCTTAATAAATATTGGATGTAATTATGATGAGGACCCATTGGTCCTGTTCAGTTTAACAATAGTGGTGAGTGCTTACTGTGTGCGGGAATCGTGCTAGGCACTGAGCACTCAGAGATGAACGGGACCCCATTCCTGCCCTCAGAGAGCTCACAGCCAACACCCCTGACGCCCGCTGGGGCCACAGCAGCCTGTCCTCACGCTGTCCAAACCCTGACCCAGGTTTCCCGTTCCCGTTCTCAGAGGTATCGCCCCAGCGTCATCAGGGAGATAACGCGGGTGACAGGTGAAGATGCCAAGCCCTCTGTAGGCCTGTGGCACAGGGACATTCCCACCATAGCCTTCTTTCTGGTCACACAGTCACACCGGGATCAGGGGCCTGGGCCATCCCTGCAGTGGCCTCTGACGGGGCTGCAGCCTTGGACAGACCCTTTCCCTCCCCGTCCTCAGCCTTCCACCCAGACAGTGAGGTTGACTGGATCCGGTCTGGGGGCTCAGACACCCCTTTGTCACCCTATTTCCACCCCTGTCATCCTCTCCTCCCAGGCGTCACCCAGAATTCACACAAACGCACTTCAGCAAACACACATCAAGCCTCCACTATAAGCAGGACCCGTCCCAGGCACAGAGGCCGTGGACGGCTTAGAAAGGCTCCTCGTGAAGCCAGCTAAGGAGACACAGGACAGAATGGCCTTCTGCAGGGCAACCACGTGACTGAGCTCACCTTGTCAGCAAACTGGTTCCCAGTCTTATCTTCCCCTCCTTCTCTCTGACTCAGGGTTATGCCTGGATTCTTATCTCTGGGGTATTTGCTTGGTCAACCACAAAGCTCGCCTTTAATCATGACTACGCCTGGTTGGGTCTGACTGTCTTGATTTCCCACAGGTATGGTGGCTCCAGGTCGCAGGTTAAGAGGGCTTTGCTGAGGGCACTGCAAGTTCACAGAGACTGGGGTTCTGGAACCCACTTCTGAGCCCAGCAGCGTGACCTCCTGGCTGCAACAGCCCTTTCCTGGTATCACATTCAGTCCCCCCACTCCCGCCCCTGAGTTTCAAGGAGGCTGCTCCAGAGGCAGTCCAGAAAAGCACCTCCAGGCTCCGTCCTGTCACTTCAGCCTGCGTCCTCGGGGTCTGGGGACCTTGTCTGACGTCTCACACCCACACATTCTGCAGTCACCACGGAGACAGTGGACAGGAGCCCCCGCTCAGTGCCTTCCACGGCCTCTGTCTCCCTGCAGTGCCCACGAAGCCTGTCCCAGCAGCTTCGGGTGTTGTGACAAGGAGCTCTCTCTCTGCTTTACACACGAGCTCACAAGTCCCGCTGATGCTTCAGACACATGGCAGCTATTCTTAGCCCCCGTTGCTGACGGGAGAGAGCAAAGGAAGGAGAGCAAGCGAGAACGGTGCTCACCCTGCCTGTCACTGCGCCTGGTCCCCTGAACCCAGGAATTCTGAGAAGCCTTGTTCTCATCCCTCTGCCTCAGCCTCGTTTGGGGGACATGTCTCTCTTCCCAGAAATGATGGGAAGGAGGGGAGAATTCAGATGTCTAAGTTAGAGCCAGAAAGGATGTTGAAATGCGGCAATTCTTAACTGCAGAGACTCTAGAAGGGATGGTATGCAGCAACCGATCTTGCCCCTCTCCACTCTATTTTATGACCTCAGGGGGAAAATCTGCAAACACAGATCCCCCACTTCGGCTGCCCTGACCAATGCATTTCCATACTCCCAGCCACAAGGACAGTAGGAAGCTGGAGTCCTCCTATTCACTCGTCCGTGCCTCCCCCTCGAGGGGAGGGGCCATCTGCACCTGGACAGAGGGGTTCTGTGTTGGTGCTGTGGTCCCTGGTGCCAGACTCTGGGTTCCAAAGAAGCAAGGGACACATCCTTTCCCTGTAGGACTGACAGTGTGAAGGGGTGGTGGAGAAGCGTGTGACCCGGGAGAACAGTTCTCATTCCAGCTTGGCCTCAAACACCCGATGACCTTGGGCAAGTCATTTCACTCTCTGAGCCTGTTTCCTCTTATCTCAAAGGAGGAGGCAGAGCTGGGTGCTGAAAGCGGTCGCTTCAGCTCTCACATGCTGTAATTCTATTTGATTCACCCCTGCGTTCTATACCTTCCTCCTTTGGGGAGAGGGAAAAGCTTTTAAACAGCTTAATAGTTTGAAGCATTTTATCCTCTGCTAGATTTCTTTGGGCAGTGGAATGTGGATTCCGGGTCCAGTTTCCCATTTCTTTTCAAGCCGAACGATTGCCTTAGGTCAGCTGTTAACAAAATGGGGTCAGAGTCATCATTTCTTTCCACAAGCTTTCTAATTCTCCTAGTGAACTGCCAGCACCCCCCCCCCCCTTTACATAAGGCAAAAAACGAGGCCTGAAGTGTGAGGCTGACTCCACGCTGGAAAGATAATGCAACGTGTGTGTAAGTAGCTTAGACGCGAATTAACCTCCCGGAGCATATGAATTGGTGCAACAACCTTGACTGTGATCTGGGCTTCGTGCTCAAATCCTAACGAATAGCTCTTCTTGACACTGGAAAGAGCAACTGTGTTACTGTTTTCACAAGTTAGCTCACACGGAAGAAGAATGCGAAAGGAGAGGTCTTCAGACGTCTTGCTGTTGAGCTAGTGACCTCCAGAAGGACAGGGCCGGGACAGTCTGCAGGCTGTCACCCTCCTCAGGCCCCGGATGGGGTTGGGCAGGGTCTGTGGTCTTCTGTCACGTGACCACAGACCTCAGCAGACTCAGGCAAGCTACCGCACCCGCCACCACAGCACCGTTCAGAGCCTGGGCTGGACGGGTTGGGTGGGATGGTCTTTAGGTAACCTGATGAGGCAACACGCTCCACCACCCACTTCCGTCTGAAAGGCGTGGTCCTCTGTCCTTCGTCTCCTAGGGCTGATTTCTAGCTCTGATGTGTCCCTCACCTGGGTGGGTCTTTAGAAAGTGACGTCATATACACACACGTGCTCTCGCACACACCACGTGAACCAGTCTGAGACCACCCCAGTGCCAAGTACAGCGCCTGGCCACTGTAATGCTCAATGAACATCCGCTGAATGCAAGTAACCCAAAAGAATCTAAGGAAAACATGGGAACTGGGGTGCTTGAAAGTTACTGAGCGTGTCACCCAGAAGACAGCCCCTGAATCCTGGTGTTTGGACCATACAATAACGAACAATTTCTCCCCCCACCCCCACTAAATGTGATCTCACAGAAGCCACACCAGGCCCCCACCATCCCAACCTCACTTTGAACTGTCCCACCCAGACTTCTCTGTTGGAATCATTGCCTTTGTTGGGGATGCCTCCCCCACATATTTCTCCCTGTGCTGAAATTCTACCCATCCTTCAAGGCCTCACTCAATGCAACTTCCTCTGTATAGCCTGAGACAGACTCTGTGAGTCTGAAAGTTAGAATTATTTTCTCTTTCCTCTTCCCTCCCAGCAGACTATGACCATGATATTATATTTATTTGGGCGCTATACCAGCCCTTGCAATAATATTGTCGGTGCATACCTCTGTCCGGCCCTGCCCCGCCCAGCCCTTGCTATGTGCCTCTGGGTCCCTCCCCAGGGCTCCGACACAGCCTTGCACACAGTGAATGTTTGTGGAGGATGCCCAGCCAGGTGGCAAAGGCTCTGATGCTCCCAGAGGCACCGCTTGCACTGAGCAAAGCTGCCAGAAGTCCCCGGGCCGGCTGGTGGGAAGCATCTGACAGAGCAGGTAGCTGCACCGGCAGGGCCAGCACCAGGCCCTGGGCTGAGGGGCGACCCATCCTTACTTGGCATAGGCTTTCTCCAGCAGGCACGGCCAAAACTCTTGGTTGTTGAGAGGATGCACGAAAAGGAACTTCTTGTTCAGGACAGGCAGGCGGTCATCCACCACCACCTCCACCCACTGGCCGCACTGCCAGAACTGGAAGAGAGACGGACATGAGGCTGGACAGCGCTGGGCAGGAGGGAGCTCCTGGACCCCCAGCCTGTGCCAGAAGACAACCACTGTCACCCTGTGACCTCCACAACGCAAACACGACTCTGTCCAGAACAAATCTCAGCCCATGCTGATGGCCGGGGGGGCGTGTCCTCTCCACTGGCAGATGGAGAAAATGAGTCACAGACCCAGTTAGTCAAAGAAAGTGCAAGCAGAGAGGAAGGAGACCTGGGTTCCAGTTCGACTTTGCTGCTAACTCTGGCCTCAGTTTGGCAAGGCCTTGTGAGCTCCAAACATGAGACTCCAGGCGCAGCTGGGCACAGCGTGGCGGTAGGGGAAGCCGACACTGAGTGACAAAGGAGAATGGGAGCTACGGAGGCTGCCAGGGGGAAGGAGCGCCGACTGGGAGCTGAGGGCCGGGGGGAGGAGGCAGGGTTTGGGCAGGTGGAGGAGAGGCGGGGAGGGCATCCAGATGGAGGGACAGCATGAGCAAAGGCCCGGAGGCCGAAAGATGAGAAGTGCTCCGGAGACTGAGCGGTCACAGCCTCCCCTGGCCCTGCCATCAGAGCCGCAGAAACGAGACCAGCCGGCGTTGCCTCTGCTAAGGGCACACAGGAAACAGATGTTCCTCTCCTAAACAGGCTGTTCCGATCTTCAGCATTCAACGCCTAATGGTTCACCTAGGACATCGCCAAATGAGGAAAATTCATAATAAAGCCAGCCTTCGGAGTTTCTTCTCCGGTCTCCCCTGTGCTGAATGAGCAGCAGGGCTGTCGGCTTCAGGCCTGAGCCTCGATGAGGGCACGTCTCTGACAGGTGGGCTCCACGTGAGCCTGGGAGGATGCACTCCGTCATCTGCTCGGCAGTGACCGGGGGCCATCCACGTGGCCTTCTCCACAGCTGGGTGTCCCAGATGTTGGGCTGTTGTATCCAGCTGAGGCTGCACTTTCAAAGCAGAGATGGAGAGCAAGACAGAGGTGTCAGCGGAGACAAAGCGAAGATGTTTTCACGGTCGCTAACGAATCCCTGCACTGCAGCCGGTTCCCGCACAGCTGTGGATTCGTGTCCCTGTTGCAATAAGACGCATCGGCGGGTGAGGTCGAGAGCCAACAGGGATGTTGTTAGAGGGAGATCATGAAGTGTGGCTGAAGCACCAAGGGAAGCTAATCCCAGCTCCTAGAAGGGGGTCCTGGAAGGATAGCCCAGTCTGGGTTTGGATTTAATGGGATAGCAGTGTAGCAGACAGTGTCCAGTCAGTGGAACTGTGCTGGAGTCTTGGTTTTGCCTTCAGTTAGCTGAGCAACAGACACTGGGTAAGACACTGAATTCTCTGTGACTCAGTTTCCTCATCTGTCAAATGGGGGTAAGAGAAAGAACTGCCTCAGACAGCTATGACTGGGACCAGACGAGACTGTGAAAGTGAGACCACAGTTTTGAAAGTAGAAACTGTTTTTCAGTAGCCTTTGCGTTCAGCACCTAGGAGAGTGCCTGGGGCACAGTAGGTCATCCAGAATGAGCATGTCCTGGCTTGAATGAGCTCCTCTGGTTGGTTCTCCCTTAGAAGTCACCCTTACCCCACTTTCCCACACTGGTAATGTTGACCAAACTTGCTCTCCCTTTATCAGATGTGGGCATTTCGCAGAGAGGTTGCAGATGGCCTGACTGGTGGTCAGGAATGAGGCTCCAGACCTGAATTTCCAGAGTCACCTCTCTGGGCGAGGAGAGCTGGCATCCAGACAATGTTTGAACTTCCCAAGAAGCATTCTGGTGCCATTCTGTCAACACCAAGTGTCTGAGGAAAACAAGAAGTGTTTGGCAAAGCATCCACGTTGCCTGGGCACCAGGCCCTTTCCAAACAGCAGTGCGCAAGCTCAGAGTGATGAGAAGAGAGGTACAGAGGTCAGCACTGCAGCTGTTTCTGGGCAACTGTGGGACTTTCTTCAACACCCAGAAAGGCAGAGCGTGTCCTGCCTGGGCCTTAAGTTGTCTTAACCCCTTGTCACTCAACCAACATTTGCAGCCCCGAGGCAGCTCAGACACAGCTGAACCCTGCATCTTCTAGCCCATTTCTCAGTGTGATCCTTGGACCAGCAACATCAGCATCACCTGGGCACTTGTTAGGAGACCCAGGGTGCAAACAATTGGACTTCACAAAGAGGGAACGGGATCGAGGAGGATGCCCAGAAACAATGGAGGGAAATCTAGCTGGGCAGAAAAAGGACGCAGGTCTTCAGAATGAAAGGGCTTGCTGAATTCCAGGCAGGATACATTTTTAAAAGGCATCATCTGGACATACTCCAGAAAAGTTTTTGAACACCAAGGAGAGAAAGAGCCTCCTATTAACTTGTAGTTTGAAAGAACCAGTTATATACAAAGAAAGAGCACCGATTAGCATTGCGTTTTTCTTCCGCAACATAAGAACCTATAAGACAATGGAATAATGTTTATAGACTCTGAGGAAAGGGAATGTAACCCAAGCATCCTAAACCCAACCCAAATATCATCCTTAAGAAAGAGCAAATGAAATACACTCCTGTAAGCTGAGGAAGTTACTCTAGGAACTACTCCTACCTAATGATGAAATTGAAACAAAAGTCTTCAGATGAGGGGAAATGAAGGGTAAAAGAAACAATGGTGAGCTATAACTTTTAGTATGCCTTGTATAAGAAACACCAAACAGTAGAAATGAAATTGGTAATGAAGGGATGAGCACAGCTATAAGAAGGAAATGGAAGTAACAGGAAACTGGAATAGCAATATGAATATCAGATAAAGAGGAATTCAAGCCCGGCCAGTGTGGCTCAGTGGTTGAGCGTCGACCCATGCACCAAGAGGTTGCCTGTTCGATTCCCGGTCAGGGCACATGCCCAGGTTGTGGGCTTGATCCCCAGTGGGGGGCATACAGGAGGCGGCCAATGGATGTTCTCTCATCGATGTTTCTATCTCTCCCTGTCCCTTCCTTTCTCTCTCTCAAATCAATAAAGAAAAAAAATTTTTTTTTTTTAAAAAGAGGAATTCAAGGCCCAAAACATTACATGTGACAAAGAGGGATACATCTGTAACCTTGATTTCACCAACCAGATAGCAAGAACCTTTGGGCACTAACGAACACAGCAGGAAGAACATAAAGTCAGAACATCTGAAAACATAAGAGGAACCTCCAAACTATGACTTTGGGGAACTCCTTTCACCTCTTTTAGAATCTGTCCAATCACACAGACAAAAAGAAGCCAAGATAAAAGAGACGATTGCTGATAATGAAACATTTACAAAAAACTGTGGTGGACTTAACCATAAATAAAACTTAACAATTTCCCAAAACAGAGATTTTATGAATTATGTTTTTTGGTCATCATTTAATAAATCTAAAACTCTACAATCAAAAGATTACCCTCTACAAAACTAAAAATATATTATCTTAAAATGAATAAAAGTAAGATATTTTATATCAAAACCTATAGATACAAATAAGATCTCAGAGGAAATTTTATAGTCAAAGTTTTTGTTTAAAAAAAGACTATGAGGCCCAGCCAGTGTAGCTCAGTGGCTGAGCATTGACCCATGCACCAAGAGGTCACCGGTTGGATTCCCAGTCAGGGCACATGCCCAGGTAGTGGGCCCAATCCCCAGTGTGGGGGGGGAGCATGCAGGAGGCGGCCAATAGATGTTCTCTCTCATCGATGTTTCTGTCTCTCTCTCCCTCTCCCTTCCTCACTCTCTAAAATCAATAAAGAAAAACAAAAAGACTATGAGCCCTGGCTGGTTTAGGTCAGCAGTTAGAGCATCAGCCCGAGGACTTAAGGGTCGTGGGTTCAGTTCTGGTCAAGGGCACGTAGCTGGGTTGCAGGTTTAATCCCTGGCCCCGGTTGGGGTCGTGTGGGAGACAACCAATTGATGTGTCTCTCTCACATCGATGTTTCTCTGTCTCTCTCTCTCCCTCCTTCCCTCCGTTCCACTCTCTCTAAAAATCAATGGAAAAATATCTTCGTGTGAGGATTAACAAAAAAATTAATAAATAAAATAGACTAAGAATAAGTGTGAAAATTCAGAAAATTAAAAAACACTAGAACTAACCAAGATAAGTAAATAGGAATTAACGAAAATGAATTAAAAGTAATTATATAGAAAACAAAGGCCCAAAGAAAAAAACAACTAAAAGTTAATTTGTTCAAAAACCAATGCAACAGATTGGTTGAATAAAGGAAACATAAAAATATAGCATTGGGATTGATAAAGTTGATTTAATCTATGATTAGAAGAAATTAAATAAATTTTCAGAAAATCATGAAAACAACTTTTTGACAATAAATTTGGAACTACAGAAGGAACAGTTGGTTTTTCTGGCAAAAACATGAATTTCAAAAATTAACTCCAGGATAAATAAGAGACCCAAGCAGACCAGTTGTTTCTGAACATATTGCAAGTTAAAGTAATCACATTTAAATAGGGAGTAGATCCAGAGGATTTAACTACTATGTTTTACTTTCTTTTTTTTTAAATATTTTTTTCTTTATTGATTTTAGAGAGAGAGGAAGGGAGAGGGAGAGAGATAGAAACATCAATGAGAGAGAACATCAATTGGCCACCTCCTGCATGTCCCCCACTAGGGATCAGGCCCACAACCTGGGCACATGCCCTGACCGGGAATCGAACCAGGACCTCTTGGTGCATGGGTCAATGCTCAACCACTGAGCCACACTGGCCAGGCTATTATGTTTTACTTTCAAAGAAAAGATAACCAATGGTTAATACCATTATTCAAATTATTTCAGATCAAAGTATGCAAAGCTCAATGAATTCACTTAAAACAGCATAACTCAAACATAATAAAAGACTAGACTACAATTCTACATATAATATAGATGCAATAATTCTAATCAAATTTTTAGCAAATTAAATCCAACAGTGTATTTAAAGACGGTGTACCAGGAAATATATTACTAAAATCCAGAGAAAGCTGGATTTTGCTCTTATCATTCTTATTCAAAATTGTGAGGCTCTACCTAATGAGAGAAGGCAAAAGAGCAAGTAAGTTCTATAAATATTGAAAGAAGAGACAAAATTATCTTTTTTTAAATTATTTTTTCTTTATTGATATTAGAGAGAGAAGAAGGAAGAGGGAGAGAGAGAAACATCGACAAGAAAGAACATCGATTGGCCACCTCTTGCATGCCCCCCACTGGGGATTTGGCCCACAACCTGGGCATGTGCCCTAACCAGGAATCGAACCAGCGACCTCTTGGTGCATGGGTTGGCGCTCAACCACTGAGCCACACCGGCTGGGCAAAATTATCTTTATTTGCAGATAATATTAGATAACTAAAACATCCAGACTCCACTAAAGAAAAAAATTAGAACAAATAAAGGAACGTGATAAGGTAGCTAGAGAGAATTTAATATATAATAAGGAGTGGCTTTTCTCTTTTCAGCAACATCTAGTTAGAAATGAGGGGGGAAATCTCATTCACATGAGCTACAAAACTGTAAAATATTGGAGACTACATTTACCAAGAAGGGTACAGCACCAATATGAAAACATAACCATAACATTTTATTGAAGGGCATAAAACTAGTTCTGAATAAATGGAAAGATAGACCATGTTTCTGGAAAGAATCATTAACGTAATAAAAGTGCAATTTTTCCAAATTAATACATAAATTTAATGCTGCTCCTTTTCGCCTCACAGTGGCTTTTCTTTTTAATTAGACACAATGATTTTAAAATTCTCATTGACAAATAAATGTGCAAGAATTACCAAGATATTTCTGAGTAAAGAATAATGAGTAATGAGGGAGAAATCATCCTACCAGATGTTACAACTTACTCTAAAGCTACTGTAATCAAAATAACAAGATACAGCACAGGAACAGACAGAGACAAAAGCTCGATGGTGATCAAAGACTCTTTTTTTCTTCTGCTGATTGTTTCTGCCATTTAAAAAAATGTACATGAGGGCTCATTCCCCCTCTCAGGAGCATACCCGTCTCTTTCCTTTCCCCCTTCCCTTCCCCCACAGGCATGCACCTCCTAAACTCTCAGGGACCCAGGAGACTTGCAACCAGGGGAGCACTGGGCAGCGGCAGCTCGTCCCGGGCTTACCCCTGAACCTGTCTCCAAGCCCCTTTTCTCTGATATCTCAGTGAGCCACAGCAGCCCTGCCCGGGCTCTCTCCACTGCTTCTTCTATCCTAAGCCCTTCCTTGTCTCACTGTCCCCAGCTTTAATAAACGTGCTCTCAAAATCAAATAAATAAGCAAACAAACAAATAAAAATAATTTACATGAGAACATTTTAACTGTCACCTTTCCCACGTGTTGTCAGATCATGAGCTCAGATCCTTTCCTGGAGCCACGCAGCGTAACTAACACACACGTGCCTCTTCCACACCTCAGGGCTAGGCCAGGAGAATCTGCACGACAGTCGCCTCCCTGTGTCAGACAGAACCATGTGGGAGCACCCCAGCGGCACACGTACCCAGAAACAGAAAATCCCTGCGTACTGGCGGGAAAAGCTTTGGTTCGTCAGGATCTTCCGCAGGTGCTGTGGGTTCTGTGTCAAGGAGCCCAGCGCCGCCAGGAACCAGCAGTCTCCTGTGCGGGGACACAAGCCGAGTGTGAGAGGCCCACGGGACACACCGAAGCCCACCCCAGGCACCGCAGGTCTTTGTTACCGGAGTCCACATACATCCTTCCGCATAATGCACCTGTTTTCTGTCTGAGAGAGAACTGGAGGAAGGATTCCTGGGGCCAGTTCTAAGGCACACAGAGGAGCTGGAGGTGATGGTGGTTTGAGGGAAGTCAGGAGACCCCAGGCAGAGGTGCCCAGAGCTCAAGTTAGATGTTTTTTGCTGTCAGCATTGGAGACAATGGTGCCCTCTACGATTTCAGAAAACAGATTTGTGCTTTTCTTTGCCGATACTTGTTCAGCCCCTCCCTGTGTCAGGACCCCTCTAGCCCACACGGGTTCTCTCCTCTTCTTCCCCCCAGGAGGATGTGTGGCCTTGAGTTTCTCCTCGGATGTCATGGGGAGCCTTTTGAGTGTGAGCATCACCCCTTCTCCCGAGTCCTCCCTCCTTTATCTTCAACACAACCAATGATTTGAGTGCCACCTCGTGCCAGGCACTGTGGCGGGGGCAGGAGCCACAGAGACGCCCTTAGAGAGGTCCCGTCTTCAGTTAGGGGGAGCTCTCATAGGAGGGGTATTGGCTGCTGGGGGCTCTCCCCACCACTGAAAACAAGCCACAGAGGCTTGTCAACTTAGTCCAAGACACCGCGATTCCATCAGGCGAAGTCCAAGTGCAGGCATCACTTGTAAGCTGACATTCTAAGGACATAGAGTCTGTCCTCAGAAGAGTTGCTGTCTCCCGACTCCCTGTCCACTTTCCCCTCCCAGCCAGTCCTGCCCCTCCACTCCCGGGCTTCTGGCTCGGGGTTTCTCTCGGCCGTTCCTGGTGCCACCCCGAGGCCTCCTTCAAGGCCAGCCCTCCTCTGCCCTGTCCACACTGCTCAGCTGTCAGCAACAACTTCGCCCACGGCTGTCCGGTGGGTGGGAGGGACTCAAACTACCACAACCCTGGATTCAAACCCAACTCTGTCACTTATTGCTTCTGTGACATTAAGGAAATTATTTTGCCTCGTGGACCCTTTGTTCCCACACATCGAGTGGGGATGTCAGCAGGCGCAAAGGAAGTGGCCCACGCAGAGGACCCAGCACAGCCGCTGCCGAAGCTCAGCGAGTGTCGGCTTCCCCTTCTCGGTCTCCTTCCTCCCGTCTTCCTGGCGCTTCTCTCTACTCGGGGCTCAGACTAAACCCTGTCCGTTTCCTCCCTTCCTTCCATAATGCCTCACTCAAAGGGCTCTGCACACCCTCTGCTGAGTCAGCCTGCAGGCTGCAGAACTGGACACGGGCAGTCCGGAGTTCCGAGGGTCTGAGGGGCATCGCCCTCCACCCTCTCTACCCGGAGGCTGACTGCCCAGCCAGCCCTGATCCGTGGCCAGGAGAGAAGAGGTGGAGTTCTCACCTGCCTCCCCTTGTTGGATGTCAAATCTGCTCGCACCTTCCAGGATGAAGTGAGGCTCTGATTTACCCATCAATAAATCCTTCGGAAAGAGGGAGAAAAGCCATGAGCATCTTTCATTCCTCTGTGTCCCAGAGTGGTACCCAAGACATCATTCACTTTGTCTTTGAGAAGTAGAGGTTAATTCTTAAATAGGTGCTTAAAAGTTCCCCTCATTCTTCAGGTTTTATTGCTATCAGGAAGCAGATACCAAAGGGGTGTATATGTAACTGACAAGAACGGCAATAAATACATAAGCAAAATGCATGAAGAGAGAACATAAATAAGGTCTTAGCTATGCTGGTCCTAAAAAGCAGTGTTTTAGTAAGAGGTTATAAACAAGGGGGGGGGGGAATCGGGTACATTTATTAGAGGAAACTTTTACAAACAATAAGTCTTCCCTTGTGAAATGTCCTCTCTTAGAAGTCAGCACAGGCCTTCTGGCCCCGGGTTCAAGTGCAGCCACACGCTGTGCAGGATGCAGGGTGTATCACTCAGATCTTTGCCAGCTCCCTGGCCAACTCACAGACTGATTCGGGAAGACCCGGGCCCTCGGCTCCGGTGCTGTTACTCAGTGCCCCGGTCTTCCCCACCTCTAGCACGCACAGCCGCTGTTGGCCATAGAAACGGGTTGCTAGGGGATTCTGCAGTGCTGCAACGCCTGGGAGAATTGGGGGAACTTGCAGCAGACATGGGGTGGTGAGTTTCTGAAGGGGCTCCCAGGCCCTTCAGGCCAAAGGTCTGGCTCCTGCCCCAGCCCCACCAGCCTCCAGGCTCGCCCCCTGCGAGGAGCCTGCAGGATTACCCTCAGCATCTTCTCTGCTCTGCCTGGACTGCCATTAAGTACGTTTGCAGAATTTGGTAATTGTGCCTTTATCATTTCTTTTTACATTGACAAATAATTCCCCAGAGAGCAGGGCTGCAAAGTGGAAATAGATTCATTTGCTCAACAGCCACGAGTGTACGCCAGCCCTTTGTAAACTACCAGCTTCCTGGTGGAGCCGCCAAGGGGCAAGCCAAGGCGTGCGTGTCTCAAAATACGGAGGCCCCGCTGGCGCCCGAGGGGTAATGACTCACTGCCCCTCCTCCCACCGCCTTCCCACAAATAACCGGCCCTCTCAGAAGGCCTGGGGGGGCACTGGGGCCCAGGGCCTGGGGTAGAGGCACCAAATCCAGCCCTCTGCTGTCCCCATGGTTGGGCCGAACTTGGGGGTCTCCCCCAACACAAGCAAGTAGGGCAGAGCTCTGTGCAGCGCCATGGAGGGAGGGACCCTTCCAGCTGCAAAACTACGCGGGGCACTTCAAGGACTTGAACCGTCCCTCCCTTCCACTGGGAAAGGTCCCCGTGGAGGCCTGTCAGTCAGCAGATGCTCAGACACGCCACTCGTGGGAACTGAAGAAGAGGGTGGAGGCCAGGGCTTATTGGACCAGGAATAAAGTCGACGTGGCTGCTCTTTCTCCGCCGTCGTGGTGCGTGCGGGTGATTCTCCTCAGCCATGTCTTCTCACAAGACTTCCAGGATCAAGAGGTTCCTGGCCAAGAAACAGCAGCAGAGTCGGCCATTCGCCAGTGGATTCGGATGAAACTGGTAGTAAAATCAGGTACAACTCCGAGAGGAGGCACTGGAGAAGAACCAAACTGGGTCTATGAGGAATCACACATGAGCGATGGCTCACATTTATGCTGTGAGCCATAATAAAAGTGCATAATATCCAGGTTGCCTGCATCTTACCATACCACTGAAAATATCTCTACTGTCTGGACAGTTGGGCATTTTGATTAGGAAATTATTGGAGGCATGATTTTTCTTTTTTCTTTTTTTCGGCAGTAGATTGGTTCAGCAATACATGTGAGACCTTTTCAAAATAAATAAATAAATAAAAATAAAGTCGACGTTGCTCAGCTCGCTCGGCCCACCCCCAGCACAGCTCCTCGCTGGTTTTTCCTGGTTCCCCGCAGCGATCGGCAGAGGAGGGGTGTGTGTGCGCGCTTGAGAGTCGGTTCAGACAGCCCAGGTGTGGAATCCTGGTCTGCATGGCTCCCTGGGTGACCTCGAGCCACTTCCTTTCCTCTGCTGGGCCTCAGTGTCCTCGTGTGTAACAGGGGAGACTCCAATGACAAAGCGATCCAGGCACTGGCTGCCGTCATCAAACCCTTCCCGAGGGCTGTGAGCCCTTCATGGGCTGCCGCCCAACAGCCTCGCGAAGCAAGAGCCTTTCTGTTCTCCCAGGGAGGAAGGAGGTAAATGCTTAGCATAGCGTCGGGCAGGGTACGTGCTCAATAAATATTGATTCACTTTGCAGTATTTGCAAAATTTAAAAAGCCATATTCATAGACAAACCCAGAACCTCAAATCCATTTATTATTAAACAACATAAAATAAAAAAACATGAATTAAGTAGTTGATTCACAGATGTTAGAAAGAAAAAGCCAAAGAGGGCCGGGTAAATGCAGGAGAAAGACGAGATAGAAAAGCACAATTAGTGAATCATGAAACAGAAAAGCAGCAAGATCAATAAAGCAAGTACATTTTTCTACTTGGGGCAGAAGGCTTCCATAGACCCAGCCTTTGGCAAATGTGGTAGAGAAACCCCCCAAAAAAGTAGTAAAAATGAGGTTTTAGCAATATAAATACACGATGTAAGATTCCACACGAATCGATTTAAAAGTGCTAATGATTTTCTGATGAAAATTAACATTGCCCCAACTCAGTCAAGTCGGTACATAACCTGAAAGATCAATAACCTTGGAACAGTATTTCAAAATGATCAGAGCATCTCCCTAACATCTCTGCAAAGGCTTCTGAGTACACATGCTTTTCCTGCTGAGCTGTCTCGGGCTTGCAGGGGATAGGCAACTGCAGCATCACTTATAGTTTCCATGTTTAAAAAAAAAAAGTGGGGGAAGAAGCCTGCCACCGTTTATTCTAAGAAGTCGGCGCAGCCTGGAGGTCCAGCCCGAGAGAGAGAAACACAAAAGCGCACGCACACAAGACTCACTCACTCGTGGCAACGTTGAAACGAAATACCCAGCCAACGAATCTAATAAATGGTAAGACAGACCCATGCTCGAGTAAGCTTTTCCACAGAAATTCAGGATGCCAGGGTGGTTTCATATCAGGATGCCTAATAATGTAAAAGTATTTACATGGGCCAAAGAGGAGACAATTTACATCCTTCCATGAAGGCATCTGATAAATGCACAACTTTCTCTGGTTTACCCAAGTAACAAAAATTAAATAAAACTCCCCAATTTTAGCTAATCAGGAACAGAAAGATATTTTAATGTTATGAAAATTAAATGGCAATTATTTCAAATCGAAAGTCAATAGTCCACATCAATCAACGTTAGACACAAAACCAGCATCTAGGTCCCCTGCCCTCCGAGCTGCCTGTTCTTTCCCCACACTGGGCTTCCTTGGGGTGCTGGAGGGTCTCAAAGGTAGAAAGAGAAGGGATCACATCCAGAAGCATTTTCATCTGCCAGGCTGACCTCCTGAGACAAGGCCCATGGAGAAAACGGGTAAAGGCGGCTGGGAAGATGGTAACGCTCTGGCTCTGGGCAGTTCCCCCGTCGCCAGGTGGGCCAGGAGCACCAGGGCGGTGAAGTCACCAGCAAGGGGCAGAGAGTCCACCCAGAGCGTTGCAGGCCTGGAGATGGCTGGGTCCCCCCTGCTGCAGCTTGGATTCCGAGGTCATCCAGAGGGAGAGCTCAGGATTCCCACAGCTCCCAGAGGAGACCAGCAAGGCGGAGCGAGCAGGCTCAGAGACGCAGAGGTTTGTTCCAGGGCCCCAGGAAGCAGGCCGGGGTCAGGCAACCTGCCTCCCCAGCGCCCAGCTCTCCCCCACGACCACACCAGCAGGCAGGGGCTTCTGGGCTTCAGTGTTTGCCGGTTCTGTGAGATGGACTGGCCTTTGGAGGGTGTTGAACTATCCATTTGTGCAGAAGGAAGCTGCGATGCTTGATTTTGTGTCAACGTGACGGAGTCACGGGGTGCCCAGATATTTGGCTAAACGTTATTTCTAGGTGAATCTGTGAGGGTGTTTCCAGATGACGTTAGCATGCGAATCAGTGGACTCGGTGGGGCAATTGCCCTCCCCATGGTGGATGAGCCGCATCCAATCCACAGAAAGTGGACAGAAGGTAGAGGAAGGGAGAGTGTCCTCCTCGGATGACTGCTGAGCTGGGACATTGGTGCTCTCCTGCCCTCGGCCTGGGAATCCACCGTCGGCTCCCCTGGTCTCAGGCCTTCCCTCTCACTAGACTGCACCACTGGCTCTCCTCGGCCTCCAGCCTGCAGGCGGCAGAGTGTGGGCTTCTCAGCCTCCCTGACCACGTGAGTCAACTCCTCACAGTAAATCTATCAATAGGACATAGCCATATAATTCCTATTAGTTATATGCTGTAGGATAGAGATAGAGATAGATACAGATACAGATGTACCTCCTATTGGTTCTATTTCGCTGGAGAACCCTGACTGATACAGAAGCCATCAGCAATTGTCAAACTAAATAAACTTAGGACCTTAGTTCTGAATTGTGGAGCTCTTTCTCAATGCAAAGTTCGGGGCAATCTGTTATATCAGGTATGCCAGAAATGCACATAATGCAAGAGCCCCTGGAATCTTAGAAAAAAGTACCCTCTCTGGGTGGCACCAAAGCCAGCACTCCACCGCATCGTTTCTGCAGGGGTCTCTTCCAATGTGACATCACTTGGCCTATTTTCGACAGTGGTTCCTGCATTCTTTCCAAAGGCTGCTGGTGCACGAGCCCAGACGGTGTGCCTCTCCTGCACGAGGGAACGCCAGGTGCAGCCCACTGGCGTTTAGTCACAGGCCCTCGGGAGGGTTGCCAGAGTTCAGGCTGGGCCAGGGACAGCGTCGCTCTCTCTTCTAATTGTGCTACAGAGATTGGCTCTATCGGTGTCACTGTTCTTTGGCTCAAGGGCAGCTGGCTGTTGGCACATTCACTTTCTGTCACTTCCTGTTAGTTGTTGCTTTCGCAACTTACGCTCACATCTGTGTTAACCCCTTCCCTTCCAGAACTCATTTTGGTCCCAAGGTGAATCATTTCTAGTGGATGATCCTTTCAGAAACTCTGTCCTGGCTGCTGGAAAGAAGCAAGTCGCAGCCGGGGTGGGTGACGCTGCATTCTGGGGAGGCCACGGGCCAGAGTCTGGAGAGAGGTTGGGTGCTGCTCTCCGATGCCCACCAGACAGGATGGTTCCGGCCCACAGCCCAGTCCTCAGTTGAGAAGCGAGATGTTTTTCACTAAAGAATGGGGACAAGGGTGACATTTTAATCCCAAAAGCTGACATACATTGGTGACTCTGCTGTACTCTCCAATGAGGTATAGTAAATTCAGTTCATTTAAATGGAATAGAAAGAACACTTCAGAACCTCAGTCCCCAACCCACTCTCCAGGTGTCGGCAGCCAGGCGACTGGTGGCTACCGCACGGGCGGCGCAGAAGGAGCCTCCCCGTCACCACGGCAAGTGTCCGGGACAGGGCCGAGCTCGCTCCACGACGGGGACGGGACTCCTGTCCGCCTCACAGGGCTGCGTGGCAACGAGATGAAATGTCACATGGAAAGCGCTTAGACTAATACCTAGCATGTGCACATACTTGATCAATGGGGTTTATTATTATTATCCATGAAATAAAAAGAACACAGGGGACAAAGTAAGAGAAGACACATGGAACGCTCTAGAAAGTCTGTACAAAAGTAAGTACTGCCAGTTGCGAGAAGGGACACAAAGATCTGTGACGCAGCCACATATACATTTTATTTTATTTTTTATTAAATAATTTATTTTTGTTACAGATGTTTCTCCTTTTTTCCCCCATTGACACCCTCTTCCCGATCCAGGCTCCCCCTCCCCAGTATTGTCGTCTATGTCCATTGGTTACGCAAACATGCACATAAGTTTTTTGGTTTATCTCTTCCCCACCCCCCTCCTCTGAGGTTTGTCAGTCTGAACCCTACTTCGCTGGGTCTATTTTGTTCATCTGCCTATTTTGCTCATTATGTTCCACAAATAAGTGAGATCATGTGGTATTTGTCTTTCTCTGATTGGCTTATTTTGCTTAGCATAATACTCTCCAGGTCCCGTCTCAAAGGATAAGAGATCTTTCTTTCTTACAGCTGCATAGTGTTCCATTGTGTAAATGTACCA
The DNA here is from genome assembly GCA_030848825.1 of Tadarida brasiliensis. Classification (NCBI taxonomy): domain Eukaryota; kingdom Metazoa; phylum Chordata; class Mammalia; order Chiroptera; family Molossidae; genus Tadarida; species Tadarida brasiliensis. The sequence goes on along the minus strand of CM061270.1, from coordinate 59,627,052 downwards.
CAGCTTTTTCATCCATTCATCTACTGATGGACACTTAGGCTGTTTCCAGATCTTAGCGATTGTAAATAGTGCTGCTATGAACATAGGGGTACATACATTCTTTCTGATTGGCATTTCAGGCTTCTTAGGATATATTCCTAGAAGTGGGATCACTGGGTCAAATGGAAGATCAATTTTTAATTTTTTGAGGAAACACCATATGTTTTCCGCAGTGGCTGCACCAGTCTGCATTCCCACCAGCAGTGTACTAGAGTCCCCTTTTCTCCACACCCTCGTCAGCACTTGTTGTTTGAGGATTTGCTGATGGCAGCCATTCTGGCAGGTGTGAGGTGATACCTATAGTCATTTTAATTTGCATCTCTCTGATGATAGTGACATTGAGCATTTTTCATATGTCTCTTGGCCATTTGTATGTCCTGTTTGGAGAGGTGTCTATTTAGTTCCTCTGCCCATTTTTAAATTGGTTTGTCTTCCTTTTGTTGAATTATATGAGTACTCTATATATTTTGGAAATTAACCCTTATCTGATGTATCATTGGCAAAATACATTTAAAAGTAGTGCTGGAATGAAAATGAGGCCCTGGTAGAAGAGAAGTGGGGATAGACTGCTTTTGCCCCCCGGTGCCTCTATTTCGGGTTCCTGGCATGATGCTGTTTAAGTCATTTCACTCTTGTTTGCCTCAGTTTCTCCTTGACCCCAAAAGACATCAGAAGTTGAGATGCTGCTGGAATTAAGATGATGAGAAACTCTCAACCCTTTCTAAATAGATGTTATAAATTCTTAAACACGATAAATATGGTCTCATGTCTATTGCCTAGCACCTTATGAAAAAAGAAAACACTTTCAAAAAGAATCTCAGCTTTTGAAAATAACCAAGGGGGGAAAAATATTTAACCCTTCCAAACTTTTAAATAGTGTTCTCTGTTCAGCTAACCTTAGGAGGTGAAGGCCAGAAGGAGAGAATCATTGTTGGGGACCTGTTGTCTCTGGCTGGGAACATGGACCCTAGAAGGCTGAAGCACCCCATATTTCTTTAAGCAGCATCCAAGCTCCACCTGATCCCCCCTAACCTTCTCCTTCCCCAAGGCTACACATCTGTCCTGAGTTAGGGCAACAGCTGGCACCTCCGGAGTGTGTGTCTTGTTCTGTGTCACCAGGAAATACCTCTTCTGTGTGACCTAGCTTGACTTTACTGAAAGTGCTCAGCAGAGAGCTGGCATTCAGTACGTGCTCAGTAATTCTTGCTGATATTACAATCGTTAGCTTACTAGACATCGTATTGTTTGCTCTTGTTTTAGGTTCCGCTGGCTGCTTTCGGAAGCATGAACAGGAGACTGAGCATCAGGGCACTCACTCACAGTGGTCCTTACCTGGGTCCTTTTCATCAGCAGTAGCCCTGATGAGATTATGAAAATGTTAAGTGGGCTGAGAAATGTCCTCCGAAGCGTCACGCCCTGTAACCGAGATGGTTCTGGAAAAACCAACGGGGCTCACCTGGCTGCAAGGTGGAGTTAGTGGCCATCTGCTGGGATGGGGGATTCAGGGGAGCTGGAATGTTACCCTAAAATATCTTCCAAGTTTTACAGCTGATGTCTGAAATTTTTTGTAGGTGATCAAGCCTTTGCAAGATTGGAAATACAAATAAAAGTGAGAGAGTCAAGTCAGTTATTTAAATTCATCCTATTGTATACGTGACTGACATGGTACCTTCCCTTTGAGTAAATTCTAACAAGAATAAAAAGGAAAAGAAGATAAAGACAGTGATACCTGAAGAGAATAAATAATGATAGACAGGCTCAAGTATGAAGAGAGAAGAGACCAACCACTACACTCTTCATACATGTGTCTTCTCATTTTCAGAGGCATGAAATCTAGCAAGGTGCTTAGTGTGAGAGCTGGGGTAGAACTCAAGGGTCCTGGTTCCTAGTGTAGGGCTTTTCCATCCTACTGAGGATGCAACACTGTAGCCCAGGGACCACATGCATTCCACTCTCCTTCCAGTTTGGTTTGGGCCACCCTGAAAACCAGGTCTCAGGCCCATCCTCCTTCCAGCGGGAGGGACCATGGCAGACGGCTCAGGAGCGGGGTGTGTGCCTGGGGGCTCACTCACCTTTGGGCGCCTCCACTGCAGGCTGGAGAGGTGTGCTCCCTGGAGCAGCGGCAGGCCGATGGAAGAAATCTCGGCAGGGAATGTCTCATCCTCAAACAGGAGACCTCTGCTTAGGCAACGATCCCGCAAGGAGTTGAAGTCCTGGCCCTTGAACTTGATGACAGGGGTCTTGGAGGGAGGCTCCTGAGTGTGTGCCATGACTCTCAGAGGACCTCCAAAACCTTTCCTTCTGGTGAGAAAAAGAAAAGGTATTTCTAGGGGTGAGCCATCTAGTCCTTCACATCATCAGATATGAGCCCTGAAGGGGCACTCAGATGTCCGTCCCCACCCCCCGTACAAGTGAGGGGACTGAGATCCAGATCAGCGCTGTCCCTAGTGACACAGACAGATGGTAGGCGAGCCTAGACTTGAATTTAGTGATCCTTCTCGGTTCAGTTTCCAATATGCTGTACCCAACAGTACGCTCAGGTGCACGCGAGACATGGAGGTATTTGCACATGAATGAATATTTATTGAGAACTGACCTCGTGCCCAGCGCTTTTCTGAATACTGGCAATCCAAAGAAAATACGACTTGATCTTTATCCTCCAGGTGCTCATTATCAAGGGAAAGACAGATTAGACATTTCAACAACAACATTCAACGTTCTATCATTCGACAGAAACTGTCTAATTAAAAATGTGTACGTAGTCCTGTGGACATGAGGAGCTGGGATGACTCCCCACAGGCCGTGGCCTCTGAACTGGGCCTTGAAGGAAGAAGAATCTGCCAGGTGGAGAAATGGCAGTTATTAGAAAGAAGAAAAGTCCCTCCAGGTGCCCTGAGTAGCAAGTGCAAGGAGGCTTGAGAGTTGGGTTGGAAAGGTCAGGGTTTTAGAGAAAATGGGGGTGCTGGAGGGGTCATTGGGGTGGGAGCTGGGGATAGAGGGTGTTGGCAGAGATGGAACTGAAAATCTACATCTGAAAGCAGAGAGCAGGGAAAGACCAAGAAAGAGGCTGGCCACTCCTGTCTGGTAACTAATAGAGTTTCTTAAGGGACATTTACATGAGGCACGTCTCGGGTGGCTGCAAAATGGGCCCTTGTGCCACTTGGCAGGCGCCGAAGAATTATATAGGGTAAAGAGGGGACAGTCACAGATACTAGCATGGGGCCGCTACCAGGTATGGGAAATTACATGCTTGACCAGGTCAGGACAGCAACCGGTTCCAGGGACCAGCACATGGCAGGAGGCAGTGGGGGGGCTGATTTATAGCAGAATGAACACCAATTAAGACTAGATCGTCTCTAAGGGAGGTTTGTGGAAAGCAACCGCCCTCCTGGCCCGGATCCAGCTCGTGGGACAGACAGTGGTCATGGCACGGAACAGCAGTCTCTCCTCCGCAGCTGGAAAGCTGATCTGTGAAACGCTTTCTACCTTGTGAGCACTGCAGGGCCACTGACGAGGGGGCTGTGATCAGAGCTGCGTACAGAATTGTGGAACAAGGTGGAGGCCGCATGGGGGATGGGTAGGGACTGAGACAGGGAGGACTGGGAGGCCACTGCGTTTGTCCATGGGGGAGATCGTGCCTGAGCGTTAATGGTGAAAATGGTGGAGAGACAGACTGCAGAGTCGTTTTATAGGTAGAGCCAATAGGATTCGATGACGAATTGAATATGGGGCAAGGGGTACGGAGGAAAAAGCAAAAGCAGCGTGGTGAACATTCAGGTGGGTTTTGAAGTTTGCTTCCTGTGCTCACCACCTGTTCTCAACACTGAGTTAGCATTCAAGCCTGTGAGCTATGTCTCCACCAGCACGGATTAACAATACCGGCTTCCCAAGGCGTGTTGTGGTAGTAAAAGGCGTGTTGACCTGCCACACCAAGCAGAGTGACTGGCCTACAGTAGGCACTCCATAAATGCTGGTGACCTAATTTCCCAAAAGAGAGATCAAGGAAGTCCGGGCTTTTTTGTTCAGGAAGCTATGGAGGTAGAACTGATGTCATTTACCAAAATATGCACCATTTCCTCTGTCAGCGGGGCAAGCTGACTTGGATCTGAATCCTGAATCCACACTTACTAGTTATGGGGCTTGGAAAACCTCCTTGGCCCTTCAAGTTTGTGCTTTTTGAGTTTCTTTGACCAGCGTCTGTCTAGGTGGCACAAAAGACCCCAAGGTCCACACGTCCTATCCATTCCCACATCACAGTGAAAGAAGAATCAGGTGATGATGAAGAACGAGAGAGCAATAAATCAACAACTCATAGAAAAAATATGCAAACTTAAAACAACAGCAATTTTCTTATACTTTACTTGTAATAATAGTATGTTGCAAATGATTTAAAGCACAAGAAAAATGGCACAGGAAGAGCTAAAAAAAAAAAATGATAAAGAGTTGATAAAAAAAAAAGGTCTTAATGTGAGAAGCCGTGTGAGCTAATGAATCCAGACTCAGAACCAGGATGAGAAGCAGGCGAGAGGTGCTCATAACACTTATTTGATTAAGTCCTTCCCTGTGTCTTCTGCTGAGCTGGGTGACTGTCTTAGCCTGCGTGGGCTGCAAACAACTACCACAGACTGGGAACTTAAACAAAAGACAGGTATTTGCTGACAGTTCCAGAAGCTGAAAGTCTAAGATCAGGATGCCAGCACGGTTAGGCTTTGGTGAGGACTCTCTTCCTGGAGGACTGACAGTCTCCTTCTCGCCATGTCCTCACATGGCAGAGAGAGTGAGGTTTCTCTTCTTATAAGGCCACCGTCCTACAGGGAACTGGGGGTAAGAGGCTGAGAAGGGAGGGAGCCAGAGAATGGGGTCCTCCAATTCTGTGTATTTTGCATGAGTCTTAGCCTAACCCATCTGTACGGTGGCCGTGTGGGACAGATCCAAACAAGCATCGCAAAGGCTTAAAGAAACAGACCGAGATTTGATCACTACCCACAGAAGATGAGCTAGAATACATACGCAATAGAGTGGATTGACAAAATTTTTTTAATCAATATTCTCCTGAGGATTCTAACAGAACACAAAGTCTAAACAGCATAACACTCAATTTGTCCAAGGTAATCCAAACTACGCGAATAAAAAGAACTAAGCGAAGGCGACCACTCTCGAGAGAAAACACAATCCATTGGCAGGTGCCAGTTCTGCAGATAGCTAGACGTAGAAATGATCAGGTAGTCCACATTCAGTGCAAATAAGTTTCAGGAATAACAATAAAATAAAGCCATTCTGGGCCAAGTAAAACTAAGAGAATTCATCATGCAAAGACATGCTTCAGAAGAAATGATAAAGGAAGGCCTTCAATGTGAAGGGCAATCATAACAGGGAAAATTGAATTTCCAGGAAGGATATATAGTAAATATCTGAGTAAATATATATTGTCTCTTAAATTCTTTAAAATACCTGTATGTGTTTAAAGCAAACATCATAACTTTTTTTCTGAAGAGGTTTCAACATATGCAGAAGTAATTCATATGACAACTATAGCAAAGAAGAGTGGGGAGGAATTGACAGGGTCTATGATGGTTGCGAGTTTTCTGTATTTTACATGAAGCGGTAAAATAGAGTGTGAAAGGTTAGGTGTGTGTATTATAATCCCTAGACAATCACTAACAAAATCATAAAAAGAACATAGCCAAAATACAATAGATATGCTAAAATGGAATGCTAAAACATATTCAAATAATCAAAAGAAGTCAATAAAGGGGAAACAGTGAATAAATAAACAAACTAAAAAACAGACATGAATCCAACCATATTGATAATTAAATTCAATATTAATTTAACTCCAAATAAAAGGCAGAGATTGACGAAGTAGATACAAAAGCAAGACTCAATAATATGTTGCCTATAAGAGACGCACTTGAAATACAAAGACACAGATAAGTCGAAACTAAGCATATGAAAAGAGATATACCATACAAACATAAGAAGGCTGGGATAGATATTAATAGATTGATCAAATAGACTTTAGCCCAGCCAGTGTGGCTCAGTGGTTGAGCGTCAACCCATGGACCAAGAGGTCGCCAGTTCAATTCCTGTTTAGGGCACATGCCCAGGTTGTGGGCCAAATCCCCAGTGCAGGGCATGCAGGAGACGGCCAGTCGATGTTCTCTCTCATCGATGTTTCTATCTCTCTCTCCCTCTCCTTTCTTCTCTCTCTAAAATCAATAAAGAAAAAATATTTAAAAAAAGGAAAAGAATACACATTCTCTTCAATGTGTGAGATACATTCCCCCAAACTGACTATGCTGGGCCATAAAACAATATATTTCCAAGTACTGAATCACACAGAGTATGTTCTAACTAAAACAGAGTTAAGGTTAGAAATCAATAACAATAAGATATTTAAGAAAATCCCAAATATCTGGAATTAAACACTTATAAGTAATTCATGGGTCGAAGATGATATCATAAGGGAAATTAAAAAAACAAAACAAAACAAATAAGTAGAAGGAAGTAAATAAAAAAGACAAGAGAAGAAATGAATAAAAGAGAATACAGAAAATTCACAAAGCAAAAACTGACTGTTTTGAAAAGACCAAAAAAACTGACAAACCCAGAGTCAAACTAGTCAAGAACAAAAGAATGAGAATGCAAGTCACCAATATCATCATTGATAAAGGGCTTATCACTCGACCACCCATAGACATTAAAGGGCTAGGAAGACACTACTATGGACAAACTAATGCAAAAAAAAAAAAAAAAATCGATGTTATGTGAAGTGGATACATTTCTTGAAAAACACAATTCACCAAAGTTGATACAAAAAGAAATAGAAAATCTGAATTACCCTACATGTAATAAAGAAATGGACTTTGTTATTGAAACTTTCCCAGAAAGAAACTCCCAGACCCAGACAGTTTCACTGGTGAATTCTATTGTACCTTCAAAGACAAACAGAACACTAACTTCACACCGACTTCTTCAGAAGGTAGAGCAGAAGGGAAACACTGCTGAACGTATTTGATCAGGTCATTGTCACACTAGCAATAGCCCTCTTAAAGAAATTTATACCTCCCCAAAAAATTACGATCAACGTCCCTCATGAGCACAGACGGCGAAGATCCTTAACAATATTTTAGCAAATCAAACCCAATAATATAAAAAAGGAAATAAAAGAAAAAATATATATCAAGACTAAGTTGAATTTATTTCAGAAATGTAAGGTTGGTTTAAGACTTAAAAAATCAACCAATGTAATTACTATATTAAAAAATTGAATTAAAATTACTTGACAAAATGTTAAGTGTATTTATGACAAAAACTCTCAGAAAATTAGAAAAAGTAGGTAACCTCAAACTGATGAAGGGCATTTATGAAGCATCTACAGCTTACAACACATTAATGATAGAAGAGTGGATTTTTCCCACTTACGATCATAATTAAGGCAAGGGTGTCCACTGTCAACACTTTCATTTCACATTGTACTCGAGGTCCTAATCAGTTTAATAAGAAAATAAAAGTCCAAAATATCAGAGAGGAGAAGCAAAATGGTCTTTGATATTTTGATTGTAGAAAATGTTAGGAAATCTACAAAGTACTAGAATTAATATTGGAGTTTAACAAAGTCACAAGATACAAGGTTAATATAAAAATCAGTTGAATTATTGTGTACCAGGAGCAAACAATAGAAAAATAGTAGCACCAGAAAAACTACTTGGGGGAAAAAAAAATCTGACTAAAGACATCCAAGATCTCTACATCAAAAATTATAAAACATTGCTGAGAGAAATTAAAGACCTGCATAAATGGAGAGATGTATCAGGTTCATTGATTGGAAGGCTTAGTATTGCCACGATGGCAATTCTCCCCAAATTTATACATAGATTCAATACAATCCCAACCAAAATTATTATTATTATTTTTTTTAGAAGTTGACAAGCTGATTCTAAAATTTACATCTATATGCAAAGAACCTGGAATGACAAAAAAATTTATTTAAAAAAGAAAAATTTGGAGGACTTAACCTGACTACACTGCTTATTATAAAACTATAGTATTGGCAAAAAGATAGATCAATAGAGATAAATCAATGGAACAGAGTAGAGAATCGAGAAATAGACCAAAACATATATGGTCAATTAATTATGGCTAAGTTCCCAAAGCAATTCAATGGGAATAGAAACGTCTTTCAGAAAAGGATGCTGAATTAACCGGACATCCATATGAAAAACACATGCACAGGAACCTTTACATACTATATACAAAAATCAACTATAAAGATCACAAACCTAGAAATAAAAAATTGAACACTTTTAAGAGAATATACTTGCAAACTTGGGATAGATAAATTCATAACACATATATCAAAGGACCTGTTTCCAGAATATACAAAGAACTTCTATACATCAATAACAGAAAGATGATCCTTTTAGGAAACATGGAACAGAAACTGTCATATTATTGGTAGATATGTAAAATGGTACACCACTGAGTAAAACTTTTAGGTTTAGGGTATGCACATACTCAACCTCACTAAACATGCCAAACTATTTCCCAAGGTTATACAGAGTTTTAATCTCAGTAGCAATGCAAATGAGTTCTCAGTGCTGTATATCTGCACTGACGCTTGCTATTGGCTGGCTCCTTATTTGTACCCATCTGGTGGGAGTCAGGTGGCAACTCCATGTAATCCCAACTTATGTTTCCCTGATTACTGGTAAAATAGAGCATTTTTCAATATGTTCATTCCTCATTCATATTCCCTCTTGTGCAAAATAAATTTTCATATCTTACGCCCATTTGTTTATTGGGTTGTCTTTTCCCTATTGATTTGTAGAAAATTTTTATATATTCTGGATAGTCATCTTTTGTTGGTCATGTGTGTGCAAAATCTTCTCCTGGCTGGTGGCTTACCTTTTCACTTTCTTGACAGTGTCATTGATGAACACAGATGTGCTTCACTTTATACAAATGTAAATGGGTTATAAATATTTGCTTAGAAGTTTAATTTTTATAAATTGAGCCCAATTTTAATTCTTATGGGAACTTAATATAAGAAACTTCATGAGAGATTCTCTTTTTAATCCAGGAAGTTTATTTGTCATTAACCATATTCATTCTCTCAAAGCATTGATTTTTAAAAATGTTTGTAGCTCTATAATACATTTAGGAAGTGTAATATTCATAGCAAAATTCTGACATGGACTTGCAAATACTTTGAGTACCTAGGACATAAGTTTCATATTTCTAGAAGCAAATATAGCCTTACCATAACCAATTGCTTAACTTTCCCTCTCTTTTTCTGTTTTTTTTTTTTTTTTTTTTTTTTTTTTTTTTTTTTTTTTGCAAAAATAGAGTTCCTATTTTGGAGGAACAGGAGAATGCCATATAGATATATATGGTCATATGTGTTTATATATATAAAACATATCTTGATTTTTAAAAAGTAGTCTCCCTGGCTGGTTTGGCTCAGCGGTTGGAGCGTCGGCCTGTGGACCAGAGAGTCCTGGGTTCGGTTCCCGCTAGGGGCACATACCAAAAAAATAAATAAATAAAAAGTAGTCAATAAACTCTCCCTTTATTCCCTATATATAAGATGGTGAAACCAGGTAAGACTGTTAGACTGGGTAGGTTGTGTCCTGTAGGATTGTAAAGTATAGAAGAACAGTGTACATAGTTCAGTAGAATATAGTAAATAGAATTCACAGTTTGAACCAGATTACTGATGAATGATTCTGGATTATCTTGGAATTATTGTACTGTAATAGTCAGAGACCTCTGTTCCTTGTCCTGACCTGTTTAACATTTTTATCTTGGTCCTGGATATAGATGTTGAAATGAAAATGGTGGCACTTTTCAGTCTTTCCATCATTTTTAATGATAGAAAGAAAGGAAGAACAATTAATCAAGCAGATGGCAATATCAAAATTTGAAAAGATCTCAAAACCAAAGAGATGGAATTTAACCAAGGAGACTGTAAATCTGTCTTCACATTTAAAAGTTAACTGCACAAGTAAATAGTGAATCTGCTTTGGCTAAATTTCATTTCAAAAATATTTCTATGGCCTACTTGACTTCCTATTTGAAATGAGGTAATATGGGGAAGATTTGGCACAATCTTCACTGCTGTGACAGCAGGAAGGTGTTGCTCTGGACAGGATAGCTCCACCCTCTGTATAAAGATGCCCTCGACCCCACATGGACATCCGATCCGCTGTGTTCAGTTCTGGGGGCTGCATTTCAAGAATATACACAACACTATGAATGGTACCCAGAGAGGGGTGTTAGAGTAGCATGGGGCACCTGGCCAGGAAGCATGCTCCTTGCAGGCAGGGTTCCTGGCATGCAGTTATATCCCACCTGGAAAAGCTGGTGACTTTTTCTCATTGGCACAAACATGCCATTAGCTAAACACACCAGGAACCTAGAGATCACTTCCTGGGAAGTTGGAAATCCAGGAATGTTTAATGGGAGAAAGACAGACTAAGATCCAGCCCTGGAGTCCTGTTCCCCAGCCCTCCAGGATAACCCTGGTCTGAGAGGGCAGAGATTTCATCACTTCTGGTCCAAAACTAGGATCCCCTTGCTGCTTCTCTGACCCCCAAGGTTATGTTCTTGTTTGGAAAACTGGGCTTTGCTTTGTCCCTTTAAAAAAAAAGCATACGCACACACACACACACACACACACACACACACACACACACACAACAAGACATCATGGAATGGTGGTCAAGAGCATGTGGAATCAGGTTGAAACCGGTTTGAATCCAGATGTTGCTTAGTGACCGAATGATCTTGAGCAATAAACTTAATATCCCTGAGCCTCCTTTCGTTACATATAAAATGGGCTGGGTGGTGATAATAAAACCAGCCTCATAGCACTAGGTGGGTATTAAATGGAAAGCTTCCCGTAAAGGGCTTGGCATCAGACATAGTAAAAGCTATGTGGTAGGTCTCGTGACCATCACCCTGTCAGAATCTCCCCAGGCAGCCTGGCCCTGAACTTGAGCCCAGTGGCCGGACCCTGTAACAGGTGGTAGGCACCCTACGCATCGGCGAGTCACCTCCTGGACTTCCAGCGGTAGGTTTCTCCAGGTCCCCAGAGTTCTGTTCGATATAGTAGCCACCAGCCAACTATGGCCATGGAGCACTAGAAATACGAAAAGTGCAACTAAGGCACTGGGTTTTAAATTTTGTTTCATTTTAATTAATTTTCAGTGACATTTAAATATCCACACTGCTAGTGGCTGCCTATTGGACAATGCCGGAGAACAGAGCTGCTAATGCGACGAGTGGCCACAGACCGAGGAGGGCATGCGCACTCGTCAATGAAATAGGTTGAGGTGGGATGATTATAGAAAGGGGTACAGAAGCATCCTTAAAGTGGGCAGATCCCTTCCAACTTTCACCTGTAGGGGTTCTCTCCACTCAATTGCTTTTCTTCAACATCATAAATTCGCCACCAACCCACCCAGTCACTTTCTACCAGTGATAGGATAGGACCAGGACAGCAGTTCCCCAGGCCTCACGGGGCAGGTGCCTGGCTGGCCAGGGTGCCCAGGATGAGCTTAGCATCTCCAGCCACAAAGGGTGATTCTGTCTGCGTTTTGTTTTCAATCAGTTGGGAGACAGGAAACAGCATTCAGTTGCTCCCCGCCCGGGAGTGGTGATCACAGCTCTCCCAGTCGGCGTTTTTTGAAACAATGGAAATAAATCTGATGTAATGTAGCAGAACATGACAAGGGACGGTTTTCCCCTTAACAAATACTCGTTTGAAATGGTGCCCAAGCCCCGCACGAGGAGCGATCTATTTCCCACAGCAGTGTTCCGGCAAAACCCATTACTAATTCCACAACTCAAATTAAAACTAACAGAGCTTGAAGGCTAGGGCCCCCACTCTCTCTGCTGACAAGGAGCAAGGAAGGGGGGGAGGGGCCCGCACACCCGCGTGTGTATGTGTTTAATTACACTGTTTAACACATCAAGAATAATTTAGCCACCCAAGTGGAGAAAATAAGGCACTTAACTGCTCTCTGGCGGGGGGGGGGGGGGGGGGCATGCAAACCACTTTTAGCTCTTGCCACCTGGGCACACCTCAGGGCTGTGAGGGAGAGAGGGAACCAGGGAAAGAGTAAGGGAGAGAGAGGGAGGGAGAGAACGAGAGAATGAGAGAGCAAAGGGGGGGGGATGGAAGCAGAAGGAGGGAGAGAGAAAAACAGAGGAGGGGAGAGAGGAAGAAGGAGAAAGGGGGATTTTCCGTATGTGCAAATCCACTGAGAGCTTGGAGGACGCCTGACTGCTTCTCAAGGAAGCTGGTGTGAGGCGGTGTAAGGGTGAGAAGGAACATATTTCACGTTTTAAAATAGAACTGAATGCCTAGCCCAACGCTTCCCCCAGGTCACTCCCCCATTCCAGAACCATCGCAGCAAGTTCCCACGCCTGAAAGCCACCACCAGTGAGGTGTGTGGCCCTAGAAAGGCAGGCCGCAGAGGAAGAGCACACAGGGCCCACTTTGCAGAAGGGGAAACTGAGGCTTAAAATCACAAACAGCGCCTGGAACAGACTGCTGTCCAGCCTCCAGCTTCATGGCTAGTGAGCTGGCCTTCAAGCCAAGCTTGTCACTGTCCCCACCAAGGGGCATCTTACTTTCTGCTTCATTCGGGTCCTGAGAGGGGTCTGAGATACTCTCTGATCCATCAGGGGCTATGGAAAGGGAGAAATGGAAGAACCTCTCACAGGGCTTCAGATTTAGAAAGCCTCTCAGATCGGGAACAGGTACCAGAGAAGTAAGTGCGCAGAACAGAACTACCCATGTCCTGCCAGCGACTCTGGGTTCAGCGGCGGGGCTGACTGCCATGGAGATGAACAGCCTGGCATGAGAGAGGCGAGAAGCAATACTACTTTCCGTAGCCCAAAGACAGGGCAACCTCTCTCTTTGGTGGCCTCACCACCTTTTTGGGGACTCAGGACCTAAGGGAGCTCAGAGACCTCAGCTGAGGGGTCCCTCCCAGGGGACCCTGTGGGGTAGGAAAGAGAATGCTTGCCCAGCAAAAAGGAGTCTGTGCCACTCACTAAGTTGTGAGCCGTGGGCAAGCTGCTCCTCAACTCCAGCCTCAGTTTCCCCACTTGGAACACCAGGAAGGTTGGGCATACTCTTTTAAGTGCTTTTCAGCTGTAAGGTTCTGTGTTTCTAGACCTGAGAATGTAGGTTCTCATGTGCCCTAAAGGATATTGTTGGGCAGACATAATAGAGGAACCCAATGAATATTTATTCCTTTCAGTTAAATGTGGGTTCATCCTGTGCAAACACAGAAAAATGAAACTTGTCTTTGCATGAAAGGATCCTCCTCTGTCGTCCCCAGATTCTTTGACATGTCATTCACTTGTGCGAAGGAGCCTAGAAGTTTGAGTGCACGGTGGATGTGTTCTGAGGACAGGAGGGTGTTCTTTCTCGGGTCCATAACTATGTATGTGTCCCAGAAACACTGCGCAACATGTGAAGTGATCTTGGATTTCTGGGAATGTATTTCTTTTTCCATCCATGAAGAAAGGATACACCTCCCACTTAGCTAATTCAAGCTCACTCATAAGCAAATTAGGGGGATTTATGAGGTTGGGACCTGACATGTAGCAAACTGGGGTGTGGGTGTAAGAGATGCCATCTGCGCCAGGCAGCCCGCTCCAGACGGCTCACTTCCCAGATGCATGAATCGGAGAGGGCCTAGGCGAGCACTGTGGGTGTGGAGTTGGGGCCTTTTGAAAAAAGGTTTTCTTGGAAGTTGATATCACATTTAGATAATTTATTCTTAAAGGATTTCCTCTTGGCCTATCTTCTTAGGGTTTCAGTGAAGTGAGACAAAGAGAAATGGAGAAAATGGATGCAACAGAGACAAGGACAGAGAGACCCAGGCAGAAAGGGGCAGAGAGACTGAAAGACAGAGACAGTCGGTGGAGATGGAGAGCTTGAGGAATAAAGGGAAGGATGAGAGGGCCGAGATGCAGGGAAGGACAGAATCACTAATGAAAGGCATTTCCATGCAAGCCCGGCATCCTACGGTGCTGAAATACATCCAAATATCACAGAGCTTTCTGACCCTTAGATGTGAGCACTCAAGGCACCCCTGGAAACATGCAAAGGTTGAGACCCCCCGCTGGGGCTCTTTGAAGTTCCCTCCTGCTCTGATAGGGGTGAGATCCAGGGCACTGTCTCTGGCCACAGCACAGGGAGAGAAAAGGACAGGGACACCAGCAGCTGGACCTCTGGCCCAGTTGCCTTGGGCATCTCAGTCTGTGCCTGGTCATTTCTGGGCGTCTCAGGCCTGGGGGCTGCAGAGGTGAGTTGGCAGAACCCTGCACTGGGAGCCTGGTTCTGGCTCTGCCAGCTGCCCCTCCCCACTGTGGTGTGGGGGTGGCAGGGGTGGGGAGAGAGCCACAGTGTGGGGATGGGGGGTTGGTGGATGGACGATTTGTAACCTTGTGATATGCATTCTTGAAACCTGGCCAGCCTAGGATCAAAGTATGCGTGTAGATAGATAAGGTTTGCCTGAAAGGTAGGAACGCCGCCCTGTCTGAACTGAGTGTGTTGTACACATGTGAATAGATAAGGTTTGCATGACAAAGAGTTGGAAGACCACTGGGCCTGGCTGGGTTTGTTATTTTAAGCTTTAAAGTCTCTTTCCCTGCTAAAAAGCCCAGAGACAAGGCTAGGCTGTAGTGTTTGCAAAGACATCGGTCTCAAGGAAATAATTTACATAAATCCACTTGTAACCTGGGGGAATCAATCTGCAAATAAATGGGACTACGTCCAAAGATCTGGAGCATTTGCTCCCTTGCAAAGCTCCCTCTCACTCTAACCAGCGTGTGCTTGTAGTTCATTGCATTGCACCGATCCCGGCAGGGCAGGCCGAGAGATGGCACCACAGCAGCACCAGCAGCCAGGCACTATGGCTAAGGGACACACTCCCTTTTCTGACCAGCCTGGGGACATATGATAATGATATGCCCCAAGAAGGCCCAGGCCAACTTGCCTGCTCCGAGACTTTTCTGAATGCAAGCTTCCATCCAAGCAAATGGGGTCACACTTGTGGGGGCAGGGTCAGTCTTTTGAAAACAAGAGCTTTCTGAATTACATGTCAAAGAGCATCCCAAAAGAGGAAGAACTTGGAACACAAGTGTGTGTCAGTGTGTGTGTACACAAGTGGGTGAGTGATGCGGAGGAAAGCAGGCTGAGGGGGCTTGTAAGCTTCCGAGGGTTCCCACGCTCCATCCTTCATTCTTCCCCACCCCCACTCCCGAAAGCTCCAAGAAGTCCCGAGCATTTGGAGGTGGGGGCCAGGGAATGAGGAGAGAAAGACAGAGAGGAGCAGAAATGGTCTGCTTGTGTGGGGCCTTTGGGGAGGTGTGGGGGGAGGACAGGCGGGATGGGGGCACGTGAGAGCTAACTGGACCCAGATGTGGGTCACTGGCTGCGTCTCCTGAAGGCAGGTGTGCGGTCAGTTCTGATGGAGACATGCCCCTCTGGTCTCGGTCCACAGGCTGTGATGGGGGCTGCTCAGTTCTCTGAGCTGCATGGGAGGTCTGGTCAGGCTTGGTCCTCCCACAGGGGAGGTGAGCACAGAGGGGCTGACCCAGCCAGTGGACAGAGGCCAGAGTACTGCCCAAGGGACCATCCTCTCAGAGAGAAATCAAACAGAGGTCCTGGCCACTCTCAGCTTTAACGATCCCTTGTGGCCCATGTGGCAGAGTTAGAATGTTAACCCCAGCACCGGCTCTCTTCCCCAAGGATCAGGGGCCACCTGTCACCAGGGCCACTACCTTGGTACAAGATGCTTCTCTCATTAAGTACAGCTCTACCAGAGGGGTGGAGTGGACAAGACTTCGCTTCCACACCCCTACAGCATCTCTCAGAAATGTGCTCATTGTCTCTGAGGTAATGCAGAAGCTGGAAGAGGTGACCTTCAGCTGCCTTTGAACATGAGTGTCACAGACGACAAAGGGCTGGAAGGCCCCTCAGGGATCGCCTTGTTCAACTATCTTAATGATTAAATCGAGGAAATAAGGTTTGGTGGAGGTTTCCGGCTATTTATTGGGAGAACCAGTTTTGCAGACTGGAGAGCGTGCACGGCCTCACAGTATACTGCAAACATTTCTATTCAGAAACGTCTGTGCAAAGCAAAACGTAGTGCATGGTAGAGAAGCGTCCCCTGAGAATTCAGGGATCCAGACCGAAGAGAGACCAAACCCAGGGCTGCAGGGTCCCATGCAGTGCTTCCAACAGGTGGGTGGCATACAGCTCGCCCAGTTTCTTTGTTTTGCCTTCCTGAGACTTTACATGCAAATCTGAATCATGACTCTCCAAGGAGGGGAGAGCAGAAGGCAACATTCACCCGAGTGTTTGATCATGGAACCTATGTCAAGGAGCTCCGGGCAACAGCTTCCAGGACTAGTGCCCATGTGCCATGCTTTAGGAAACGCTTGTCCAAGAGCTGGAGCCCGTCCATGAAGGTCACGCTCTGCCTGATAGAGGTTTGAGAGAGTGCAGGGCGCACTCCGTCTGACCTCTTCCAGCACTGGGGACAGATGGAATGGTCCTGGTTGTCAGACAGGAGAAAGGGGTGACTCCTTGAGATCAGGGAACACGAGTGCCTTGCACAGGTCCAGCAAATATTAATAATGATAATTTGATCGGTTTTGGACAAATCTCATGTGCTATCTCAAGTTCTCTTCCTGTCACTTGTCTCTGGGATTCTTCGCCCCCTTTTGGGCCCCAGGCAAAGAGTGGCTCTCCTGACCATTTCGGGACTCAGAGGAAGTGACAAGTTCAAGCAACAGGAGCTGAATTTCGCAGCGGCTGCCAAAGGGGCCAGATGGCACAAACCAGAAGTTCAGGAGAGTTAACCCCCGACAGGGCAAACTTTGATTAAAGAAAGATAGGAGCCAGAATGGCACCAGCATGTACACTTCCTTCCCAGCCTCTCTCCGTGGACCATCCCAAGGCCTGGTGTTTCTGCAAAGCTAGTCCACAGATGTCCTGCTTTGGCCAAGTGGCCAGCTGTCTTTTTGTCAAGGTGATACATCTCCTGGTATCGTTTCTCGTTCTCCTCTCCTTTCTCATTCCCTCACCCTCACTGCCCTGGTACTGCACCTCCCGATGAGGCATTCGCACTTAACCTTTGTCCCAAGCTTTGTTTTGTAGAGAAGCCAGGCTCCAGCAAGATCAGTAGTATTAACCCCAATGTTTTGAACATTAACTATGTGCCAAGCACTGCCTAGTACTCTGTCTATATTATCTCATTTAATCTTTTCAATACTTGCATAAGCGGACGCTACTGTTATCACGGTTTAGTGATGAGGAAACTGGAGAGCTAAGTAACATACCCCAAGGGGCTAACACAGCACTGGGCAGAGGAAGCCCTTGGTGGCGTAGCTGGGTCGTTCATTTGTAACGTCTTGTTAGCGCCTTTTCTTCTAAGGCATTCTTTCAAGTGAGTCACTCACTGATGACAGCCAGCTACCCCAGGGAGAAGACAGTGCGCATACAGGAAACAATGTAACTCTAGTTCTGTCACTTGTATCTGGTGTGAACTCAGCGGCAAGTCCCTCACCTCACCTTTTTCATCTACAAATTGGGGATACGAGCTCCTATGACACATAACTTCCCCCTTACTCTGCTGGTAGATCACTCTATTGTCGTCCACCAATGCGCTAACAATTGAGTCCTCCTGCAGCTATCACCCACAAAAACAAAGTCTGGGTCCAGCAGGGTGCAGGTGGGACAATTCAGGAGGGTACGGTGACTGGAGACCCAGTTAATGCCACCCTGGGATCAGCAAAGTTCTGTGTGTTCCAGGGCAAACAGGCAGTGGGCAGGGCATAAGCCAACTGTGACTGCAGAGGAAAGACATCTGCACTTATTCCAACCTGGTGAGCTCGGCTGCAGCGAAACCGCTGGGGCTGTCTCCCTGAGGACAGAATCCCATCTCCAAGACGACCCACCTTCAGCAGCCGCAGAGGCACAAGCGGTGACCGCAAAGCAGCCGGAGGGGAGTGGAACCACCTGAAACTCTGCAGTGGTGATCAGTCTTTGTGACGAACCCAGATTTGTCAGTTTTGTTCGTATAATTAAGCTAGATCATTAGAAAACAAAAAGCAAGACCTGGGCCCCATTCCTCCCCTCAGCAAATGCTTATTAAATACTGTCTATGTGTCAGAAACGATACATGGGGGGCGAAGACCACACCGTTCCTGCCATCAGGGTATCCCTTGTGCCAAGGTGGCCCTCAAGGCTGCGACTTGAATGAGCAGAGAGCAAAGGTGTCTCAGCGGTTCCGAGAGGTTCTCGCCGTATGAAATGTGCAAGGTGGAGATTATCTTCTCTTAGGGCAGCAATTCATCCCTTGCCCTGGGTTTCCTTAAAGCTTACCCTGGGACAGTGCATCAGAAATACCCAGGTTTCAGAGCTACTGAATACATACTTCTGGGGGTGGAGACCAAGAATCTAATAATTTTAAGATGCTCTCTAGGGAAAGTCAGGGCACTCTCTTGGTGCAAAGCTCTGGGAGGTCGCCACCCACACTGTACCTGTTTCCCAGACAGGTGCTTCTGATGAGTGGTTCGGGCAGGTCCGAGGGCAGGTCTGAGGGCAGGTCCGAGGGCAGGTTCGAGGCAGATCCAAGGGCTCGCAGCAGGCAGCAGCCTGCGAGTGGAGAGTCACCTTCTCCTTGGAGAAGGGCTGCAGGCAGTGCTGGCACCTGTTTGCGCCCTCCCCTCAGGCCCTTCCTCATATGGGCACACCAGGTGCTGCCCCGCCTTAGTTAAACAGCAACCAGCGAACACTGGGCGCTTCCCCAGCCCTAAGAGAGGACATTGCATTTAACTGCAAGGCCTTCCCCACACTGGGCCCCAGGCCACCTCCCCCTGATCCCACCTCACTTCCTGGAGCCCCCTGCTGCTCATTTCTCGGTTGCCTGGGTTTTGGATTTCTCATTTCCAGATATTCAATTTCTTTATTTTACCTCCAGGAACTGGTGTTTCTACAAAAGCAGCTGGGGAACCGAGCTTCCTGCATGCCTCCTGCCCCTGCAGGGCGGTGCCATTGCCACAGTTTCACATCCACAGTGGCCACTCAGAGTGAGTCCCACCACCTGGTCTTTCTGCTGGAGGGAGCATCTTTCCACAGTAACTGCAGAATGCATCCCCCGGGTGTCATCCCTGCTTGACGGGTGGGAGAAAGCAATGAGGCGAGGAGAGTGGGGGCTTCCTGACCCCAGCCCTGGCAACGGCATTACAGGAAGGGATGACAGAATGGGAAAGCCAGAGGAGTGTGGCGATCACCAGGAACAGACATGACTGGATCCATCCCCAAACCGGGGTGGGTGGGAAGAGATGGGATTTGGAACGTGGAAGGAAGAATCAGAGCACTTGGGAAATGTGAGTTCGGCCCAGCCCCCGGGAGGCAAGACCATGGGTGAGCATGCCTGAAACTGGCTTTTAATCTCAGCCCTACAATTTTTGGCTGACTTGAGCACGCCCCTCCCCCTCTGAAGCTCCATTTACTAATCTGCAAAATGAGGGTTATGAGGGTAGCCTCACCTCCCTCATATTTATTTATTGGGGTACATATATCCCAAGGGACACACTCTGTTAGGACTTGGACTATAAATACAGTAAACAATAAACACACTATTGTATAAATATAACTAATGAATAAGTATACATATATTTGTGGCGTGTGCTCAAAGTGATTTTACTAATAGGGTGTGCAGTCAAAAACAACTGAAAGCCACGGCTTCAGGAAAAAGGGGTGCAAAACGCTTTAGCAAGCCCCACCCACAGAAGTGTATCTGGAGGCAGTGTCTAAAGAAACATAGCTGGGAGTTTTCCTGCTTACTGATGGTGGTTTGTCTCCTCCCGTTTCATAAAAAGAAGTTTCCCCTTAGAGCAGGAGCAGTCCTTGGGAACACCGAGTTAAAAAGGGAAATATCGCCCGGCCGGTGTGGCTCAATGGTTGAACATCGACCCATGCACCAAGAGGTGGCCGGTTTGATTCCCGGTCAGGGCACATGCCCAGGCTGTGGGCCCAATCCCCAGTGGGGGGCATGCAGGAGGCAGCCAACCGATGTTCTCTCTCATCGATGTTTCTATCTCTCTCTCCCTCTCCCTTCCTCTCTGTCTAAAAATCAATAAAGAAAAAAAAATTAAAAAAAAAGAGAAATATCTCCCAGAGGAGTGTTCTTGAGCCAGGAGCCAAGCGGCTTTGGGTGACGCTCTGCTGCAGGAACGCTCGGGTGAGAGACTCTGGGAGGAAGACCTGTTCACGAACCCCAGGGCTGTTTGCTTTGGGGCTTCCCTGGCTCTCGGGTGTTCCCTCTCCTGGTGCATACGGGCTGCTTAGAAGCCACCTCTCTGTGGTTTGTGTGTTCCAGAGAATTCCAGCCTGGGGCTATAAACCAGCTGACCTCTAGCCAGAACTTTCTGCTGGACTTCCTCCAGGTCTGGACGCGGTGTGGCATGTCCCTCGGCGCCTGCCCGCCCTGGGCAGTTCCATCTGCTCCGAGATGTGCGGGGCCCACCTCCCCTTCCTCTGAGGCCTGACTGCCTTCACTGCAGGCAATGACCTCTGTCACAGGCCAGCTGAGGCCTCCACCGTCACTGCCAAGTGTGCAGACCTGGCTGTGGCCGCCCCACGCTTCTTCTGCCAGCATCCTGCTGTCCCCAAAGCTGCCACCTGCACCCAGTGGCTCACACCTCATGATCTCAGTGTCCCACAGAAACACAGAGAAATTGCTCTTTTTTGCCATGTGGGGGTTTGGAATGAGTCACCCCAAATGCGCGTCTGTGGAATGTGGATTGTTTTGAGCTGAAAGCAACTTTAGCTATAGCTCGAGAGAAACGTCCGCCCTCCCTCAACTACAAAGGAGAACTTAGATTAGGGATCTTGCCCATAATGAGAGGCCATCAGCGATAACCTCTCTTGAGCCATCGGTAGGGCAGGACAAACTTCTAGTCACTAAACATCTGCTCTTCTTCTGATCCTGAAGGGACCCTACGAAGCTCCGAGGCACCTTACTCGTCCCCAGATCAGAATGTCTTACATACCCAGGTGCCCTTCTACCTCGGAACCTCTCGTGCATGTGGGGTCCCTGCTCTTGTGTATGCAGGGTCCCCATACATGTGTATGTATTAACTGGCTATTTTCTCTTGTCAATCTGTCTCATGCTTATTTGATTATTAGACCATCCAAAAGAACCTTGAGGGTAGAAAAAAATTTCTTCCAACCCACAGCAACTCCCTCTAAACCAAGAGAAAATCTGAGATAGACTGTCTCAGGGTCCCCACCTCCCCTATGAACCTAGGCTATCGTCCTTGAGCCAGTCTTGCCCACAGTGAGTCTACCTTCTGTGGGAAATACTTCTTTCTCAGGAGACTCTTGACACATCCATTTAATATACTCACAAGTGCCCCCCCCCCCCCGGCAACCTCTAGCTATGCCTCAAAACACCAGATCCTGGGAGACATATCTCTTCCCCTCCCTCCCTTCTCCTTCTTCTCATCTCCTTCCCTTCACCTCTCTGTCTCTCCATCTGCTTCCCTCTCCCTCCCGTCCATCGTTCCCTCACCACCTAAGCCAGGCCCAGAAGACACAGCAGCAGACCCAGTGGACACGCAAAGCCCTGGCTGCTTAGTCCAGCGTGAGACACACAGGAAACCAATGACCACAGAAAGAGCTGGGTCGTTTCATTGTGGTAGTGCTGTGGAGGGGTTTGCAGATCTGTGAGAACCTGAAACAGGGACACCTCATCTCCACAGGGACTCCTGGAGGCCCTGCTGGGGAGTGACAGGTGAGGGGAGCCCACCAAGAGAAGACCGTGGCAGAGGTGGTCCAGGCAGGGGCGACTGGCGAGAAAGTACACATCCCAAGTGGACAGCTTGGTGAACTTTCCCAAAGTGGAACCCAAGTTACCAGCACCCAGGATAAGAGACATCATTACTGGCATCTAAAGTCCCCTTTGACAACCCCTCCCATCACTGTCCCCCAGGATACCCCCAACATACTCTATCCCCAGCTGGTTCAATATGATAAGCTCCACCCTCCCTTTCCTTATAAGGAAACAAACCCAGTGTTGATTTAGAGCATTAAACCAAACGTCCCCGCAAAATATGGCAAAGGGGACTACTGTGGCAGAGAAAACAGGTCGAGAGTGTTTGCTACCTAGGTAAAGGGATTAGCTCACAGATTTCAAGTATTTTTTACATTACTCTGTGGGTGGAACAGCAAAATCAACAAAGCAAAGTGATATTTGTTACTGCCAAGAAGTATGAGTTTGCTGTGCTGTGGACTGCGTTCCGGATGGGTCCTGAACCGTCCAAGTCACGGTCTTAGACTCAGAGCCACAGGTGACAAATTGAACGTCGCCTCCAAGGGAAGCATTATAATCACTCAGATTTCAAATCAAAGTGCCCTGGCCCTTCCACCAACCGGGGGATTGGGACAAACTACTTACCTCTCAGCCTGTCTCCTCAACGCCAAAATGGTGTTGATAATAGAATCGAACTCATCCGGCCTCATGAAGATGAAAAACGCAAAGGCAGGTAAATTGCTTAATACTAAATCTGGTCCTCAGTAAATACTCAGTAGATGGTGGCTGTGACGTAGAAAACCAGAGATATACGTGGCTGGTTCAGGAGAACTGGGAGAGAGGCTGCAAACCACAGACACAGGGACAGGACAAAGGTGACAGCCCAGGGGCTCAGCCTGGCACACTGACCACGAGGAGATGCGGTAAGTCACTTTCACTTGTTTCTGAAAGTTGTATTTCAATATGTAAGGCCACGTACTGGGAGCATTGCCCGAGGAAACCCACAGAGAAGGGTGTCTTTTGTTTCTGCTGCCGCCACACGTTGCTGAACTGAGAAAGACAAACATTTGGCCGAGGAGAAATGAGCTCAGCTACTCACGCGGAAACCTGAGTCCTGGGTGGGCTGAAAGGATGTGAACGCCTTCACTGCCTTCTGATGTGATGGCCGTGGGGGAGGGGACTGGAGAAACCCAAGTCCTGCGGTGCTGAAGGGGCGGAGCCAGCACTCAGGATGTGTCTGTGTGTGGGCGGGGTCGCCAGGTGCTGGCTCCGCTCCTTGCCGTGTTCTGGCACCCCCTCGTGTTCCCTCCTTCAGAGGACACCCCGTGTCCACGAAAGCACACTCAGAGGATGGTCCCTGTCGTTGCAGCCTGAGGAGGCTGCGTGGACCATGTCCTGTCCTGGGACTACACCTGGGTGAGGGGATAAGAGATGGGACTCTGATTGCTGCTTCCTTCTTGGCCGGCATCCCCAACAGACAGGTTTCGAGAATCTGAGGCAAGAAGGCTTAGGTGAGCCAATGCCTGTGGTGGGTTAGTGGGGGCTGGAGTACACTGTACTCCCTACTTTCATTCTGTAGCTAACCCAGGGGCCTGGTGGAAAACCTTCATTCTTCCTGAAAGGTGACAAATGGGTAGGGACAGGTACAGATAAGAAATACTCAAAGTTGGTGCATAATGGCTTGAAGACAGAGGAAGGGCGCTTGGTAAATTGGTGGGGGAAATTGTCACTTGCCCAGAAAAGTCAGTGCCCAACCTTGCAGGTGAGCAGACCTTGGGAGGAAGAGGCAAGGCAGTGTGCTCAGGACAAAAGATTGGCCAGCAAGTCCTTGCAAGGCCTGGGAAGCCACCGAAGGTGGGGGCAGTGCTGACCAGAACTCACATGGGGTACAGCAGGAACAATTAGTTCTGAGTCAGTCGCCAGAAAAGAGACTCTCAGTCCTGATGGCACAGACCTGCAGGGACCCTCTAAGACAACGGCCTGGGGGAGCCTGTTAAGTGCAGCTGCGTGGGTTTCTGGGCTTCTCCATCTGCTCCCCGAGGCCATGAACAAGAAACCCAATTTAAAAGGATGCCTATCCTCATTGGGGGCTGGAGAGGACAGAAAGAAAGTGATGTCCTGAGGAGAGGGTCTTCATCTAAGCCAGTTTTGGGGGTGACAAAGGAGCTACAACAGAGCAGAGAAATGAACCTCCCAATAAGATAGGAGAGCAGGCAGGGGCGTTGGAGAAGAAAGGGGAACCCTGGGGCTGGACCCGCAGACGATCCCGTGGGGCTTTTCACGGGACTGACTGCCCGCTGACACACTGAGAGAGAATGCAAATAATTTCACTTACATGGGTGCCGACACCATCACAGAGTAATCAATCGAGGGCGTTACAACGGCCACGTACCACGTGAGGAATGCAGTGAGATGCCTCACAGAGACGGGACTTCAGTCAAGCTCAGATAATGCCAGTTACCATTACAAAATGCAAGATGGTGGGCAGAGAAAGAGTTGTGCTTCCTTGATAAAATTATGCTACCAGGGAGGCGTGTTAATATCTATTTTATTAATTCTATTTTTATCCAGCTTAGAGCCATCCTTACATCTTGAGGACAATCATTAGACAAGGGACGAGGATGAGGACAAGTACAGTGTACTCAACAGCAAACTCTTCATCTAAGCAATCAAGCTTTATTCATTTCTTGTGCACTCATCATGTTAATCTTTTAATATGCAAAATTGTCAATTCAATTGCACAATGCAAAAAAATATATATTTGGGACACTTCATAGACAATGTTTACCATGGCTGCTAAAAGGAAAAAACTAACTAGAGAGAACCTGTGGAAGAGGATGCTCGTGTCTGCTCAGATCCTCATTGCTCCATCCTCCACCCGGGATGCGAAGCCACTGAAACACCTCAGAGGAACCTGAAGGGAACCAGGAGCACGGCTTCGAAACCCCGGACTCCAGGATTCAGACGTTCACTCCCACTCTGACCGCACAGCTGTTCAAGACCCTCAGCCGAGCTCTCCCCTCCGGGGGCATTTTGTCTTCTGGGACCTTCATCAAAACCAAACCAGGACCTTCCTCCTCCACCATGTCCTCCCCTTGCTCCTGCTTCAGATAATAAACACGACGTTTTATTTTTCAAACTGCAAATCAAGACAAAGAATTTTGAAGAAACATAACCCCTTCCTTAAGAGTGAACAATCCTACAAGATGTCCTTACTGTGTGAACAGGGTAAGGTCACGAGCAGGCACCCCCAGTTCCTGAGAAACACGTGAGTAGTAAAGATGTGTTTAAAAAAATTTTTTTTTGCCTAGTGGTGTGGCTCAGTGGATTGAGCAACGAACGTCCCATGGACTGAGAGGTCCTGGTTCAATTCCCCCTCAAGGCACATGCCCAGGTTGTGGGCTCGATCCCCAGTAGGGGGCATGCAGGAGGCAGCCAATTGATGTTTCTCTCTTACATCGATATTTCTATCTTTCTCTCCCTTCCTCTCTCTCTAAAATATCAATGAAAATATATTTTAAAAAATTAAAAAACGTTTTCTTTAAGTATAATTGGTATACAATACTATATTTTGGCTATATCCATTTCAGGTGTACAATATAAGTGATTTGACATCTTGATACCTTACAATGTGATCACTCCGCTAATTCTAGTAATCACCTGTCATCATGTAATCTTATGACAATATCATTGATTATATTTCCCTTCCCCTTTTCACCCACCACACCCCCTCCCTTCGGGTAACCATCCTCTGTTCTCTGTTTTGATGAGTCTGTTTTGGGTTTTTTTTGGTTTTTGTTTGTTTTGTTGGTTTTTTTTTAGATTCCACATATAAATGAAACCATAAGATATATTTCTTTCTGAGTGTGGTTCACCATTTAAAAAAATGCTCCCATGTCACATAACCAGATTGATCGCAGCAGGACCCACAAACAGCGTGACCCGGACACTCCAGGGACTTGCATAATTTGAAGGTATTTCCTGGTCAATCCTGAGATAAAATTGACTACAGACTGTGGCAGCAATTTTCAACCTTTTTCATCTCACGGAACACATAAACTAATTACTAAAATTCTGCAGCACACCAAAAAATGTATTATACTTTTTGCCACTCTGACAAAAAAAATAGGTATAATTTTGATTCATTCACACCAGACGGCTATTGTTGTATTGGCTGTGGTCATTTTTTTTATTTGACAATCTAAGGGAAAAGAGGTCAGTGCCCCTGACTAAATAGTCAGGTATTGCATGTTTTAAAAATTCTGTGGCACACTGGTTGCATTATTCTCTGGAAAAATATGTATAGCCTTTCACACACACACACACACACACACACACACACTTAACAACACTGGGAAATGCTCACATAATGTGTGGTAAAGAATAAATAAAAGTTTTATGGATGGTGCTATCTAAATTATTCTGCTTGAAAACAAATAACAAGTAAATAAAATCAGGTCAAACCCATAAACATAAAGTTACAAAGAAGATTAGACAGAAATATTTCAAAATGTAAACACTAGTTATCTCTGAATGGTGGTATTAAGAGTGAGTTATTTTCTTGTTCAGACTTCTGTATTTTCCAAATGATCCATAAGTACGTATATATTATCCAAACAATTATTGAAAAGTTATTTTTCAAACATTTTTTTCTGCTTGGAAAATGGTCAGGTAGTTCCTCATAATTTAAATCCCCTGTGCTCGAGCAATTCCACTTCAAGAGAGTTGAAAGGTGGGACTCAGACAGGTTCTGCACACCCACGTTCCTGGCAGCATCGTTCACAGGAGTCAAAGAGCCGAAGCGACCCAAGTGTCCATCAGTGGATGAATGGATAAAGAAAATGTGGTATATACAATGGAATATTATTCAGCCTTAAAAAGGAAGGAAATCCTGATACATGTTACAACATGAATGAACCTTGAGGACATTATGCTACGTGAAATAAACCAGTCATAGAAGACAAATACTGTGTGTTTCCATTTGCATGAAGCACCTGGAGTGGTCACATTCAGAGATAGACAGTGGAGAGGAGGTCACTCGGGACGGGTGGAGGGCAGTCAAGTGCAATGGGTACAGGGTTCAGCTCTGCAAGATGTATAGTTCTGAGATGGATGTGGTGAGGGTTGCACAACCCTGTGGGCATACTTAATGTCACTGAACTGTACACTTAAACATGATTAAAATGGGCCCGGTTGGTGTGGCTCAGTGGCTGAGCATCGACCCATGCACCAAGAGGTCACCAGTTCGATTCCTGATCAGAGCACAGGCCCAGGTTGTGGGCCTGATCCCCAGTGGGGGGCATGCAGGAGGTGGCCAATCGATGTTTTCTCTCATCGATGTTTCTATCTCTCTCTCCTTCCCCCTTCCTCTCTCTAAAATCAATAAAGAAAAAAAAAATTGTTAATAGTTAAATGGTAACTGTTAGGTTATGTATATTTTTCCACAATTAAAAACATTTTATCTGACTTGAATTAAAACCCAGGTGATACTAAGACTCAGATAAAGTGATAACGCTGGAAGGCAGTGGGCCACACTGTGCAGGGTCTTGGCAGTCGGGCAGAGCTGTTAAGGAAGAGGGGCCACGGGGGAAAGATGTGGAGAGTGACCCTGCAGGGAACTGTGGAAGCCGTGCTCAGGACGAACGGGGCAGGGGTGGCAGGAGGGGCAGGAAGCCAGAGGTTACCAAAGCCTTCTCTGTCCTGGATGCTCACACACACGTCCATGTTTATGGCCGAGGAGGTAAAGGCTAGGAGAAGTGACTGGCCAGGGCCCCAGAGCTGGCAGGAGGCAGACCCCTGTCCTGAACTCAGATAGCTCTGACCCCGTACCTCCGCTCTTCTCTTCATACCATGTATTATACGTGAAAGAATGGAGGAAGAGGGGGAGACAGAGGGAATGGAAAGAACGTAGAAAAAGAGACTAGGAGAAGGAGTGCCAGGAGACAGGAAGATGAGATTCAAAGCTGCAGACGAGAACAGACTTTATAAGGTAGGCCCTGAGCCTGCACTGAACTTTTGACAATTATGGTTTGTCAGCATGGTAACTGATTCATAATTATTTCATGGAAGTTTAGCAACTTTGTATGTAACTGGCTCAGAGCTGTTGCAAAGCTGTTAATCCTGAATGTTTATTACCCACCATTCAATAAATAGCTTAATAAATCTAAAGAAGTCCAAGTTATGGGGATGGTTATGGCACGCTATTCAAATTCCAAGCAATTACAATAAAATCATGTCTATTGAGGGTAATGCATTTATTGTTGTATTTTTAAATTTTATATTGGAAGATGCAGGAACTTGACATCCCTTTGGGCTATTCTTTGCTTTCTGTCTGGACCACAGGGGGCCAGGGCAGGACAGAGGTCAGAGGGTGTCTCTGGGTTGCTGTCTGCCAAGGCAATGGAGTGAGATGTGGGACACAGGCTTATCATTTTCCATGATATTTAGGGATCTAGGTTCCCGGTGATGGTGACATTTCAAAGTGTTTGGTTCCCTGTTCAGGGTGCATCTCTGCTATGGTAGAGTATGCCATAGACCATGTTGGGAGGGCTTCGGGGTATCATTGAGAAGGTGAGTGATTTGGGAAGAGTCAGGAGGGGTGACTTCTCTCCTCATAGGTCCTATCAAGATCGGGAAATTCTCTGCTCTCTGCTCACTTCCAGGAGCCTAATGTATCCGCCCAGAGGGCTATAGGTAAAATAGAAAGAACGCACACACACACACACACACACACACACACACACACACACACACACACATTTCATGGTGTTACTTACCCCTCGGCCCAAGGATTTCCTCTCACTCCCTGACACTTTGCCTTTCACTGTCTCCACTAAGGAAGCAACTGGTTAAAGGTGATGCAAAGAGGGAGCAGAGAGAGGGCCAAGTGGGAAAGATGCTGGCCTAAATTTGCAGATCTGGTCCTGGCCTTGGCGCTTATCTTTCCTGTGTGGCCTTGGACAAGTCATTTCCAGCGTGAGGCCTCAGTTTCCCCTCCCAGTTCTGACATTCTGTGGTTGTATGCTTCATCACAGAGACCAGCAGGTGAATTAGAGAGACAGGCGGAAGAGGTCCTCAGCAGAGGAGAATCCCTGTCTGCACTGGAGACAAGACTTTACATCATCAGAAGCCAGAGTCTGCATCCACATACTTCCAGCTCAAATGTTTATTGAGCATCTAGCTATTGAGTGTGAAGTTCAGTGTTTGAAACTGTACATGACTGAGACCCATCCCTCTACCTACAAGGAGTTCAAACCTAGTGAACTAGGAGACACATATTTAAATCATTATAGTACAAGAAGGTACATGCTGAACTGGCATTTTGGAGAAAATGTTTTAGGGACAGAGAGAAGGAAAGTGACTCATTTTGATTTGGAGAAGGATGTGTTTGGGTCAGGCTCAATGGAGAAATTGATGTTTGAGCTAAGCCTTAAAGAAGGATGAATAGACATGCACCACCGAGAAAACTGGGAAAGGGCACCCTAGGTAAAGGGAAAAGCAAAGGCGAAGAAGCATGAGAGTGCTTTCATTCACCTGCGACATGCCAGGCATGGTTTGGGGGTCCTGGGGATACAGGAGTAAATCAGGCAGAGTCTCCAATTTCACGGAGCTCACAGACAAGGGAGTGGGGACCAGCACTGAAGAGTCAAACGTCTCCACGAACACGGTGGTTCAGGACACAGCCAGCCCTGCGTGCCTGCGGAGCAGGTGCATGCTGGGGGGAAACTGGACGTGAGCCTGAAGAGACACTAACTGAGAAGATGGTGGAGGGTCACATGTGTGGTGCTTAGAAGTTTGTCCTTTGTCCTTTAGGTAGTGGGAAGCTACCAAGGATTTTTTAGTGGAAAAATATTACCAGATTTATGTTTTAGAACTAAAACCAAGTAAAGAATGCATCGGCAGGAAAGAAAGTGGATGCTGAGAAAGCAAATGCAATGTTGTTAGTGTAATCTAAGGAAATGGTGCTGAGTACAGAGGTGGGGCCACATCTGGGGGAAGGAAGACAAGGGGAGAGATCTGAAAGGCATTTCAGAGGCACACACGACATCTGGTGACACGAGCTGTGAGTGAGAAAGGGGCAAAGATGGTGCCGTTCACAGACCGAGTGACTTTGGACATTTACACCATTCTTGAGATAAGGAATACAGAAGAATGAGGAGGTTAAAGGGAAATCACGCCGTTGAATTTCAGGTGCCTATGGAACAGCTAGTAAGTTGAAAGTTGGACGCGTCCACTTGGACCTCCTAAGTCCAGGCTGGAATAGTGACTGGAGAATCTTCAGTCTGGATGTATAAACTGAAGCACGAGAATGCATAAGGCCACTCAGAGAAAGAATGGAGAAGACTAAGTCACACTGATGAAACTCATCCAGAAGAGAAAGAATTTAGAACAAACACTTGGAGAGTGATGTCCTAGGATCAAGGCAGTAAGTAAAACGATGAAGGGCTTTACAGGATAAATGCTGCCCAAAGGCCAACAAAACCAGAAAAAAGTAGGGGTGGGGCATTTACTAATTCAGCAGCAAGAAGGCTGTTGGAGTTGGTGACTTTGGGTTAAGCCATTTCCCTGAAGTGACGGGAGAATACATTATGTAAAAGATTATGAGGAACCAAAATCCGCAAAGTAGACCAAGCGAGCATAGAAAACACTCTGAAAGAGTAACCCAGCAAAGAAAGACTTGGAATAATTGGATCTTACAGTCATGACATTCATTCACTCATTCATATTTTATGAGCTCCTAACACATTCCAGATAGCAAGCTGGGAGTCATTATAGAGACCAGTAAGATATAATTCCTGCCTTTAAGGTGCTCATAGTCTGATAAGACGGGCAGATGCGAACACTGCAATAAAAGCAACAGCGGAGGTAAATAAAGGTGCAGGTGAAGCTCAGAGGGAAAAAATTGTTCTATTTGGTGGAGAAGTCAGGGAAACCCTCAGAGCTGCCATAAAGCTGGGTTTTGAAAGATTAAAAGACGTTTGCCAGGTGGAGAAAGATGGGAAATTCATTCCGGAGAATGGTACATGCAATAAAATAAAGGCAAGCAAGAGATTGTAATGTATTTGGGGAATTACAAACAATTTGGTGTTGGAGCACGCGGGGTGTTCAGGTGTGCCAGCTGGCGGGGCTCGCAGGCAGGGCAGAACCAGATCGTGACGGCTTCAGGGGCCATCTTTAGGCTAAGACGCTGGTCTTCACCTTGGTAGGCGGAGATCAAAGGTATCAGCAAGGAAGATGTGGGTTCTGAAAGGTCTCTTGGATGCTGACTTTTCTCCTGATTGTTCGGTTTACTTCACCGTTCTTCCAGTTTAAGATGAGCACGTAGTTCCTTTACTTCTCAGCATTCTTCTTCAATAATTAAGTACTGCTTTTACAGTGTCTTATTATTTTTGTATGAAGTGTTATATTTTTCATTAGTATGTAGGTAGCAATTTCTGTTTTAATTTCCCCTTTGAAATTGGTGAAGTGGAAATTTAAAAAATAGAAAGGATAAATAAATCCAAAACCTGATTGTTTGAGAAAACCAATAAAACTCTTGCAAGCCTAATTAAGGGGAGAAGAAGAAAACATACAGACTGACGAACCTCAGAGGGAAGGTGGGGGGAGAGCTAAACCAAGGAACTCGTATGCATATACACATAACCCATGGACACAGGCAATAGTGTGGTAAAGGGGGGGGAGCATGGAGGAGGGGGTCAAGGGGGGAAGGGGGCACATCTGTAATACTTTCAACAATAAATTTTTTTAAATAAAATAAATTAAAAAAAATAAAAAGACATGTGCCACTGTTATATGCTTGAATTGTATACTAGAAAAAATTTTAAACTTAGAGTAAATGTATTAATTCTAACTAAATCATATCCTATTAAAATTGATTTAAGAGGAAATGGGATTCTTGATTTGACCAGTTACTAGAGAAGAAATAAACAAACTGATTAGCGAGTTACATTGAAAACATCACCAGGCCTGTCTGCTGAGATTTTATATAACTTAAGAATGGGTCTTTCCCATTTAACTATTCCAGATGATAGAAACTGGAAAAAGACAACAAAGAAGGGGAACTATATGCCAATATCACATATAAATATAGGTACAAAATTCAAAATGAAATAAACATAAAATCTGGCAATGAACTAAAGAATAATATATTATCTTTAAGCAGATTTTATACTAAGTGGTTCAGTATGACAGAATCTTTCAAAACAACCCATTATATCATTAAATCAACACATACCACTACGTTAATAAATTGAATATGTGTGTACACACAAATATGAAGTACATTGTATGTATTATATTCATGTACAATATATATTTATATACACATATGTAATATATATGGTATATATATATATATATATATATATGAACCTAGGAGACTACAATCTAAGATTGAGCAGACTCTACTAGTGAAAAGTTGACACTCAGAACTAATAAAATAAAGCATAAGCATATTTGACTATAAACAAATTAGAGTAAGCCTTTATACAAAAATACAAATTAAAATGAACTTTTACACGAAAAAAGACATAATAGAGACATCAGTAAAAATGGCAAAATAAGGACCTCCCAAAATTCTCTCCTCCATAAAGGCAATAATGAGACTAGCAAAAATGTTCAGAATCACCTTTTTAGAACTCTGAAAATTAACCAAAGGCTTGCAGAAATTCAATGGACATTTATACAAGAAAAATGGCAGAAGTTTGGTAACAATGCGAGCATATGGCATTTTAACTCGTTCTCATCTCCCTTTCCCCAGCTCGGCAGTAGTTGTGAAAATCAGCAGCTCACAATCACAGTGAAAACAGCAGCCAGGCAGCCACTAGGGCAACTACTGTGAAGATAACCACAAAATATAGTAAAAGAAGTAACAAAGGAATTAAGGTAGACGAGAAAATATCTATTTAACGCAAAAGAACAAAATATGGAGGAACAGAGTAACAACAACAACAAGAAAACACACACACAGGTGTGTACAAACAAATAGCATGATGGCAGACGTAAATAATGCTTCATGAGTAATTACACTAAATGCAAATGGATTAAACATTAACTATAAATTACTAAACTCCAATCAAAAGGCAGAGAGCGGCAGAATGTATAAAACATAATCCCATTATGTACTTCCTACAAGAGACACACTTTCAATTCAAAGATATAAATAAGTGGAAAGTATAAGGGTTGGAAAGGTATACCATGCAAGCAGTAACCAAAAGAGAGCTCAAATGGCTATACTAGTATGAGAAAATAAACTTAAAGACAAATTTTTAGTAGAGACAAAGAAGAATATATTACCAGGACAAAGAAGATACAAGTAAAAACACATATGCACCTAACAACAGAGCCCCCACATACATGAAGCAAAATGCACGACAAATTAAAGGGGAAAATAGATAACGTGACGATAATAGTTGGAGTCCTTTATATTCTACTTTACTAATGGGCAGAACAACTAGATAGACGGTCAATAAGGACATAAAAGACTTCTATATAGAGCAACACTATAAACCGTCTAGACCTAAGAGACATCTACAGAGCATTCTGGCCAACAACAGCGGAATAGATGCACATGGGCTGTGCTCCAGGATGGACCATTTGTTAGTTCATAAGACAAGCACCAATAAATTTAATAAGATTAAAATCATGCAAAGTACATTTCCCATCCACAATAGGATAACATTAGAAATCAATAACAGGAAGAAATTTGAGAAATTCACAAATAGGTGGAAATTAAACAATATACTCAATATAACCAATGAATCAAAGAAGAAATCGTGAGGAAAATAGTTTTAGGAGAATAAAAATGAAGACTTTTTTAAGAAAAACTTATGGGATACAGCAAAAGTAGTGCTTACAGGACAGTTTATAACTGTAAAGTATTATATTTAAAAAAGAAGATGTAAAAAATAAACAAGATTTTAAAATAAAAAAGTAAGCTTCTACCTTAATTAAGAAACTAGAAAAAATAAGAATAAACTAAGCCTTAAGCAAGCAGAAGAAAACAAATAATAAAGATCAGGATAGAAATAAATTAAATATAGAATAAAACAGAGAAAATCTATAAAATCAAGTTGGTTCTTTATAAAAATCAACAAAATTAATTCATCTCTAACTAGATTGATACAAAAAAGAATATTTAAATTACTAAAATTAAGAGACATTACTATTGACTTTATAATAAACAGTATTATAAGGGAATATTATAAATAATTATAGGCCAACAAACTAAACGACCTAGATAAAATAAACGTGTTTTTAGAAAGATATACAGTGACTCAAGAAGAAATAGACAATCTGAACAGACTATAACAATTAAATGGATTGACTAGTAAGTAAAAAACTTCCCACCAAAAAAAGCCCAGGACCAAATGGCTTCCCCGGTGAACTCTAGCAAAGCTTTAGAGAAGAACTAGCATTAATCCTTTTACAGTCTTCTAAAAGATAAAAGAGGAGGGAAATTGGAGCCCTCATACATTACTGGTGGGAATGTAAAATGATACAGCTTCTTTGGAAAACAACTGGTTTGGCAGTTTCTTAAAAGTTAAACATAGAATTACCGTATGACCCCACAATTACACTCAAGAGAAATGAAAACAAATGTTTGCACAAAATCTTGTATGCGAATGTTCACAGCAGCGCTGTTCACAAGAGCCCACAGGTAGAAGCGATCCACATGCCCATCATCTGATGAATGGATAAACAAAATATGGTGTCCTTAAGATGGAATTTTGAGCCATAAAAACGAATGAAGTTTTGATACATGCTACAACATGAGTGGACCTTGAAACCTTATGCAAAGTGCAAAAAGCAAACACAAAGGCCATATATTATATTATTCCATTTATTGAAAATGTCAAGAATAGGCAAATCCATAGGGACAGAAAGCAGACATGTGGTTGTCGGGGACTGGAGGGAGATGAAAAGGGGTACAGATTTCTCCAGGTAATGACTATGTTCTGAATTAGATAGTGGTGATAGTTACAAAACCTTGTGAATGTACTTTTAAAAAACCAATGCATTTTATGCTTTAAAAGATAAATTTTATGGTACTTAAATTATGTCTAAATAAAAAAATTAGTTGATGCATTTTGGCAAAAAATAGATATGACAAAGATAATAGACATGCAACAGATCCATAAAAATGTTTGTCATTCAGATGGTAGATAAAGGATTAATTCCTCTACTATGCAAAGAGAAATTATAAATTGACTAAAAGACTAAATCACAACAAACAAAACAAAATATAATTCATAGAAGGGCATATGCAAATGGCACAAAATATACTCAATTCACTGATAGTCACAGAAGTCTAAATTAAAATAACAATGAGATATCGTTTTGTACCCATCAGACTGGCAAAAATTAAAAAGAACTATCTTATCTATTGCTGGCAGGGATGTCAGAAATAAAGAGTGTTCTTATATATTGCAGGTTGGGATAGTGATATAGTTACAGCTATTTTAGAAGCTAGCAAGCAACAATTATTAATATTCAAAGTACATATATACTTTGACCAAGCAATTCCACTACTGTGAATCTATCCTATTTAAATAAAAAGAATAGTTTCTAAGGACAGACACAGACACACCAATACACACATATGTCTCTTTTTCTCTCTCTCTCTCTCTGTTTCACTCTCTCTCTCTCTGTCTTACTCTCTCTATACACACACACACACACACACACACACACACACACACATACAGGGATAGGCAAAAGTAAGTGCACTGTGCCACTGTGACATTCTTTGGAGTTAATAATGCTATCATAATCATCATAACCTTCATGTCTTTTTCCATATGAACAACTGTGAACTTACTTTTGCCCACCCCTGTATATTTGCTGAATTGGTTATTGGTGTTTATAGTGGCTCCAAACTGAATAGACGATGGTACATCTGTTCTGTGGAATATTATGTGACCACAAAAACTATGAATTGAGGAACTACCAGAAGATCTTAGAGGGAATTGCATAGGTTTCATTGGATTCGAGAAGAGAGATACAGAAAGGTATGTATAATATAACAAATCACCTTTTTATAAAATAATTACAAAGAACAATATATATGTTTGTGTATATCAAATACATAAATCTATATATGAGTATACTTTTAATATAGCAGTAAAAAGAAGGGTGAGATCACTGGTGGTCGTAGTAGGGAAGATGCTTAAATGGAAGCAAAATGAATGGTACAGAGAATGGCTGGGAGGCTCCCGAAACAGTCCAGGAAAGACACGGTGAGGACCTTAGCTAAACCAACGTCAGAGCCCAGGGAACTGAGCATGTCTCAGAAGTCCTCTTGGGGCATCCTCTTTGGGGCCGTCTTTTGAATGTTAGACTCCCTGCTTGCCTTTTGTCCTACAGACTGGTGACAGGCCTGCTGGTTTCCTGTTCCACGGCCAACACCCATTCCTCTGTCTTGGATTCTCTTTTTTCCACAAGGCCAGCACCCAGTGAAAGCATCTTCACAGCTTCTCCTTACCCCATCCTTGCCCCAGTCACTGCCGTGAGCACGCCCTATCCTTCTGACATTCTCCATTAATTTGGACCATTAAATTAAACACACACACACACACACACACACACACCAGACAGGGTCAATAAGACATCCACAAAGATATCTTAACAGCCCTTTTCTATATTTATCCTTGGTTTAAATGGATAAAAAGATGCCCAGCTGTGCCCTTCCTTTACCTCTATCCTGTCCTCTGCATGTTTCTCTTCATCCCTCCTCTGGGAGTCAACTCCATTCCTTTTTTGACTATCTAGGGCTTCTAAGTTCTCCCAGAACTCCATGCACTTACTGCTCAATTCCAACCCAACTCTCCTTTCTTCAGACCTAGACTACACATTCTCATGTTGGGGATGGATTTACATATAAGAATTCTATGGGGAAAGCTTTTCAAAATACACATGCCTGCCACTCTCTCCACCTCGATCCCCTCCCTCCTGTGTCATAGGTTCTGGGAAAATGAGCTCTCTCTTCTTTTCTTAACCAAGAGGGTACCACATACTATCTTCATTTTGCAGATTAGGAAACTAAAGACCAGGGACATGAAGTGATATTCCTAGGATCGTCTGACTCTAGAGCACATGCTTTTTCTACTGCACTCCTAGCTTTTTAGGAGAATTTACCAAAGACTCTGAGTAGGTGCCTCTACTTCTCAGAGGAAGTCTAATGCCCAGAGCTTGTTCTCATTTTCATTGAGCTTCTAATAGGTGCTCGACATTGTGGTAGGTGCTCGGAGTTGGGGATGAAGAAGTCAGAGGAGAGACATGAAGATGAGCAAAACAGAGCATCTGCTTTTGATGAGCTCACAGCAAGAGGGGAGCAGATCAGTGAGAAGAGCCTTTACAATCATGTGGTCAGCACCATCAATGAGGCCAGAGGAACTGGGATTTGTCCTACCTGTGAAGACTCCAGGGAGCAGGTGTCTAAGACCCACTTAAAGTAAATGGGTTTATTTAGACATACCCGTTTCTAAAGGAGAATAATCCTGTCCCTCCCTCTGAATATGCAAAGCCTACCTTTCTGGGGGTCTATCATGATTCACCCTTAAGTTGGGGGTAGCCCAAAGTAGAGCAAAGTCTACACCCCCACCCCCACCCCGATTCCTGAGTGTTCCGCATGAACCAGGCTGCCGTGAGGTTCTGCACTTCCCGGCCGCAAGCAGACAAAATAAAGTGCGTGGGTCTTTAACATATTTAAAGACATGAGTGTGATCTTATAGTAAAGACAGAGGTTTGCCAGGTAAAGAAAAAGGAAGAGAAGAGGAGCCTGAACAGATGGAGGTGTATGAGGCAAAAGTTCACAACGCTTGGAGTCGTAGATCGTGGACTGCGGAGTAAACTGCCCGGGCTGGAACCCAGCTCTGCCGTTCCCTAGCTGTGTGTGGTCTCACCACGTGCGCAGAAAGAGCAGGACTGCGCTGATTCTGAGACAGAGAGAAATTTGGGGAGGGATGGAAGTGGTGGTGACGCTCAGATGATAGCTTGTCCAGATGGTACAGGATCCTACATGAGTCTGGGCTTCAGTTGGGGAAATTGAGAGCAAGAGTAGATTTTTTGGATGAGTGTAGCAAGGTCCAAAAAATTATTTTTGATACTTTCTTCCTAACTCCCCAGTGGTTTTCCTGCCTGGCGGGGATTTCTGTGAAGTATCTGAAGAATGCCTCTGAGTGGAATCAGCCACAGAGAGATGGCGAGAGGAACACACATCTGACATGGCCCGAATCATGTATCTCCTCGAAGCAGAGCGGACCGGAGGGAAGGAGGGCAGTGTCCCGGCAGGAGCCAGTGAGAGGGGCCGCCAAGCCAAATGCTGTGCAGTGTCCGCCTTTCGGGCCCCAGAACTTCTCAAACATCTGCTCCCCCTCTGTGCTTTCAACTTATAAAACTGTCTCTTTGATCTAAAAGAAGAAAGTGGATTCAGCCTCCAGGTTAATGCTGCTGGCTAAGTATTTCAGAGAGGCTGCACGACTTAAGCATGAACAGAGAGCCAGGCATCAGAAGAAGCAGCTGGAAATAAAGGCAATCCACTTAACTTGTATGCATCACAGTGTTCTCCCCTGTAAAATGGGGGATGCTACCCCTGTCCCACATTCCTTCCCAAGGAGGGGCCACAGATCATGCAAGGCAAGTCTCTTCATCAGATGTCTGTTGCCATGTTAGTGATGCTTCACTAAAACCTCGAAGGCACAGTGGCATAGAACAGTAAACACCGAATTAGCTCATGAGTCTGTGGGGTCCAGCTCCCGACTGTGCTTGCCCAGGCGACTGTGGTCAGCCGCAGGTCACTTGAATGGCTCTGCTGATATGGGCGGGGATCACTTGTTTGCCTGGGAGCTGGTTAGCTATTGCTGGTCTGGGATGGCCTGGGGACAACTGGCTCTGTTCATGGTCATGTTCTTCCCCCGGCAAAGGCGTAGGACAAGAATGAGTGATAGCACACAAGTACTTCAGGCCTCTGCTCATGTCACATCTACTAACATCCCATTAGCCAAAGCAAATCACATGCATAGGCCAGTGTCGGAGTGGGAGGGCACTGCAAAGTCACAAGGGCACAAGGTGGAGATGCAGGGAGTGGTGTAGAATTGGGGCATTGCTGTCATCTCCCAGGGCCTCTATAAACTGCCAGCTATGCAAATAAATGTAAGGTAATGTTACTACCCACAGGCAATTTAATCAGTGTGTGCTTGCTGGATTGATTTACATGGGCATTGGCCTGCCTCAGACCTGATTGCTTTCACAAGTTTTTCCAATTGCCCCACCGTTTTTCATAGCTAGAATAAAACGCCATGCAAAAATTAATCTGTAAATTTTTCTTGGACAGTTGAAGCTCTCCGCTTTCTCTCTATCTGATATTATAGTGTGTGTGTGTGTGTGTGTGTGTGTGTGTGTGTGTGTCTGTCAGGGGGTGGGTGTTAATGGTGATTTTCTGTTTCCATTTAGCTTAAGTCATCAGTGATAACTTTAACTTGGCAGTTTCATCAGGGCTCCTTCTCAATGTGCTGACATTTCAATTAAATGTCAGTGGCATCATTCTGTTTACCAGCTGGAAGATTTGTAATGGGGAATATTGGTAGTGCCGGAGACCAGAGATTTCCACTTGGTGAAATGCCAGCCAATGTCTTTTGTCTCTACTATACCCCGAGGGGCCTCTGCGCATGTGTTTTGACAGACAGATTGTCCCTTCAATGTATCCCTTATGCTCTAGGTAAGGAATTTTCAAACTATTCCCTGAATCCTAATGGCAGTATTTCAAGTATTAAAACTGGAATAACACTTATTTTGCCCTCCCAGTTTAATTAAAGAATAGTCTGGATTTGCAGAGCAGGCAATTAAAAAGTTATTATTTATAACTATATATTTATATATTAGGCTTTTTTTAGGGGCAGCAAAAGGAAACAGTTATTCCAATCATGGAGCTAGTCTGCCTGGGTGTGAACCCCAAATCTGGCCACTCCCTCGCTGTGTGATCTTGGGCCACTTATCCAGGCTTCTTTTCTTTCTTTAAAAAAAAAAAAAAAGTATTGATTTTTAGAGAGAGAGAGGAAGGGAGAAAGAGAAATATCAATTTTTTGTTCCATGCATTTATGCATTCATTGGTTGATTCTTATATGTGCCCTGACCAGGGATCAAACCCACAACCTTGGCATATCGGGACAACACTCTAACCATTATCCAGGTTTCTGGGCCTCTATTTCCATACCTGGGAATGCTAACATTATCTGTTCTGGGGTTTAAATGAGTTACAATGTTTGAAGCACTCAGAGTGGTGCTGAAGTATTAGCTATCGCGCATTATTAACACAACACAACCAAAATCAGATACAACATAAACCTGATGCAGAAGCTGATATAGAAAAATACAACTCTCATCCCTGGTTCCTGACTTAATCTTATTTGTTAATCAAAACAATCTCACTGTTGTCACTGATTGACTTTGTAACAAGTAAATATTATTAATTAGAAATTATAACATAAACACAGAAGTTCCCGATGAAATTTCATTGGGGGGAAAATGTTCTGCTGCTTAAAATTGTGAAAGCCGCCACTCTTAGCCAACCCAGGATTCTGGATTAGGAGCTTCGGGAGAAATCAGATCAGTGTGCCCCGGAGGACAGACCTCAGAGGGAGTGTTCATAACAGTGCAGAGCTGAAGGCATCCCACAGTGGTTGAACCAAACCATTTGCAAGGGCATTTGGTGACAAAGATCTATGGAAACAGCAAGGCTTGTGCATCGACGGGGGCCTGGAAATGTCCTCTGATTGGTTGCTAAAGCCTGGGAAGCCCCCAAGACGTGTGTGGCTATGACCATCATTTCCGTCAGGCCCAGTTCTAATATTCTGGTTTCACAGATGCACACACAGCAGGATTCCAGGGGGAGCCACGGCAGGCCCCTGCCTCTCCACTCCTGCCACCGTGTGGACTGACTGCTGCAAATCACCCTGATTCAAGTTACGGAAGAGCCTGGTGGGCCAGCAAGTCCAAACAGAGCAGTGGTTTTGCCAGGGTGCCACTGAGAAGCTGCCCTCACTCACCCTGTGCTCAGACAAAGCCCTGAATGGAGGTGCTTCCTCCCAGAGAAGCAGCAGAAAGACCATTTGGGGGTGGGGTGCTCACCACAGCTCCCTGCGGTGGGTAGATTCCACCCCATTTTACAGACAGACACACTGAAGTCTCAGTGACTCCACAGGGCTGTGAACTAAGGGTTTCTGACTGCAAGTCCCTTGTGGATTTGACTCTCCCAGGTACCCTTGGGGACTGCTGCAAGGAGGAGCTGGCAAGTGCTGAAAACTGTAACTTATAAATTAATACAAGCTTAATTAGCCTGCATGATCACTATTTTTGTTATTACGACGGGGCCCACTTCAGCCATTTCTGGTTTTGCTGTGGATGCCCGGGAGGCCTCAGGGAGATAGCATCCGTTGTCCTTTAGCTTCTTCCATTGTGGGGAGCCAAACGCTCCTATGTCACGGGCTCCTACCTCCATTTTGGTGGCTTTAAGCAGATCTGCAGAATAGACCTGCTGTACTCTGAACGTCTCTGTTAGGGCTGCCCATGCACATCGTGTTACTCGTCACATTCCCCTGTAACGTGCATTGCTGCAATAAACATCTTTTGTTTAGTGCCAAACCAGCTTTGTCAGTGCGCAGGTATGTAATTTGTTTGTATATATCTTTTTATCACAGCAAGGAGAAAGCTCAGCTCTGACAGTGTGAAAGAAATGCAAACACTGGGCTCGCCCAGATCTCCCCTGACTGAGCGGGGGTGGAGGACGGTGCAGAAAAGATTGGCACCAAACTGTGGAGGGCTTGAATGACAGGTGCAGGCGTTTTGACTTTTTTTCTGGGAAAGAAAAAGGATATTATTCCCAGCTGGAGTGGCTCAGTGGATCGAGCGTCAGTCCCATGGACTGAGAGGTCCCGATTTGATTCCCAGTCAGGGCACATGCCCGGGTTGCGGGCTCGATCCCCAGTAGGGGGCGTGCAGGAGGCAGCTGATCAATGTTTCTCTCTCACATTGATGTTTCTTTTTTTTTTTGTAATCCTCACCCGAGGATATTTTTCCATTTATCTTCAGATAGAGTGGAAGGGACTGAAGGAGGGAGAGAAAGAGAAATATTGATGTGAGAGAGACACACTGACTGGTTGCCTCCCACACGACCCTGACCAGGGCCGGGGACAAACCACAACCAAGGTATGTGCTCTTGCCCAGACGAACCCGCGACTCATTGGTCCGCGGGCTGATGCTCTACCACTGAGCCACATAGGCCAGGGCTCTCACATCGATGTTTCTATCTCTCTCTCCCTTTCTCTGTCTGTAAAAAATCAATTAAAACATATTTTAAAAAAAGAAAAAAAGTAACTGCTAAAGAGGAGAGTTGGGTGATACATGCAATCCACGTGCAGGACTGTAAATCTGAGGTCAAAGGATAGAACTGAATGAAACAGAAAGACGTGAGGTCAGGCTGTGACTGCTGTGTCATTAGAGCTGTCTCGGTCTCTGCCTCCTTGTCTGTGAAATGACTGGAAAGCTTAGAGTACAAGGAAGGGTCCCTGTGTTGGAGCCAGATGTAAATTCGAGCTCAGCTACTTACCAAGCGGCACAGTGGGGAGAATTTTCCATAGCCCAGAAGAGTATGGTGACGCTACAATTATGGTGTAGAGAGCACAGCCCAGCGGTTGCACAAGCTTGGGTAAGCAGTAACTGTTTCATCCTCATCAATTTTATGGACTGGAGGTTCCCTAAGCTGTCTTCCAGCTCAGATGTGCCATAGTTCCATTATGTGATGAGAAAACGATTTAGAAGAATGAGGGTCTAGAAATTAAATCACTGGTTAATGAATTCATGGCTTAATCTATTTTTAAAGATCCTCTCCTGGCAAGAACCCCAAGGAAAACAATAGTAAAGATCTAAACATTGCGCTGAGGAAAAAATGATGTTGACTAGAGAGGTTTTCTTTACATTGTGTTTAATTTACATCATTCGATGCCATCCGGGCCTAACGGGCCAGTTTCTCCCTGCTCCCAGGAGAGGAACGGAGTGACATGACGAATACACCTTGAAATTCTTAGATGATAAAAAAGGATTAAAAATCAATAGTCTTTCTGCTTCAACTCTTTCCATTTTGTTTTCATATCCCTTCTATAGAATGAAGCACAGCTACTGAAGAATGACTGGTGCATTTGGGGGTACCTGGTGTGCTTTGCCAAGGGAAAGTTTTCCTAAATGTCACTGCCAACTGCAAAACTCCACTGCATCGGTGTTTGCAGAGGTGGTGGTCCCGGGCCCTGGGGCAGGGAAACCGCTGGAGCTGTGCTGTCCAGTATGGTAGCCACTAGCCACATCCCAAGTGCTCCGTAGCCACGCGTGGCCGAGACTGCCGTGTTAGCACAGGGATGGAGCATTTCCACCACTGCTGCACAGCACTGGCCGAGACACGTATTTGCTGATCCAGAATCTGAGTCTCCAAATATTAGCGAGCACAGAGGGATATTAGAGATGGTCTGGTCTTGCTCCAAACCAGACTGGAAGGCAGAAGACCTGTGTCCGGTCCCAGCTGTGCCACAACTTGTATGTGGCCTTGGTGTATCAACCAGGGATCACGTGCTTTGGTTTCCACATCTATAAAATGGGTTTAATCATTCATTCAGTCTGTAAGCTGATTTTATTTTTTTACATCTACTAATATTAGACACTGGGCTACAGACTGTGAACACTGAGACATGCTACTGAATTTCTAGCAGCATCCCTGAGAGCTGATTGCCATGCACCACGGTGTCACAGGACTGCCAGCAGCCGCCACTCAGAGGACGTACCTTGTGTGAGTGCCTTTCGCGAGGCTTGGCACACGGGAGGGGCCCCATATGCTGTCTCGCTGTGCTGTCAGAAGCCACTGGGCATGAAGAGAACTCCTCTCAGGTTCTTCCTTCACATTTTGCTGGTCTTCCACACATATTGGCCAGCTGCCATGGCGTAGAGAAGAGACACAGCAGGGCTCCAGGAGCTGTGTGTCTGGA
Source organism: Tadarida brasiliensis (assembly GCA_030848825.1). NCBI lineage: Eukaryota > Metazoa > Chordata > Mammalia > Chiroptera > Molossidae > Tadarida > Tadarida brasiliensis. The sequence goes on along the minus strand of CM061270.1, from coordinate 59,583,137 downwards.
CAAGGGATGGCCTTAACTCCAGGCCACCTCCCCACCTTCCCACCCCTGCCAGTGAGGTTATAGGCTCCAGGAACCAATGCAGAGAAGCAGCCTCAGGGGCTCCCACTGCTCAGATGAACCTGGAGAATCTGTTCCTGAGGGAGAAGCTGAGGAACTGCCTCCACGTCTCCTCTCGGCCCTACAGCGTCTTAGCCACACTAGCACCTCCTGTTACAGGATATAGCAAGGAGGCAGACGGAAGAACTGAAGCCCAGACGGGACAGAAGACCCATCCACACTCCCAGCGGCTGGTGCTCAGGACACTTCAGGAGCTGAGGCCTGTTTGGCCCTTCCTGCCCACGTCACTGCTGTCTGTGTCTCTGTCGTGCATACGCCCAGGTGAGGGCGCCTCAGCCACACAGCCTGGTGCTTCCAGAGGCGTGTTCTTGGCTAGAGGAGAGTAGACCCAAGGTTCTGTCTCAGTCTTAGCTGTGTGATCTTGGGCAAGGCACACAACCTCCGAGGTGCACACATCAGTAAAATGACCACACGTCTCGTGTGTGCTTTAATGAGAACCCAAAAGTGAAAGCTAAAAGGAAAGAGTGTGCACAAGCCGGGGCCCCAGGTAAAGGCATTGGTATTCTGTGGCCAGCACGTGTGATCTGGACACCTGCTGATGCCTGGGGTGACATCCCATGTAAGGGATCCGAAGCTTCAGCACCGTGGAGAAGAAGCCAAGGCTCAGAAATCCTTCCTCTGTTGCTAACTGAAGCCTTCCCTAATGCCCAGCTTCCTTCCCCAGCCATCAATAACCAGAGAATCTCAGGGACCGTCGGGTCTCAGCCCTGCCCTGTGATCAAATCCCCATGACTGCATTTCTGCACTGATCACGCAGCCCGTGCTTAGACTCTGCCGGTGACCAAGAGCTCACTATCTGTCAAGCCTGCCCGGTCCATCTTTGGGCAGTCCTGGCTGAGAGAACAGCAGTCTTGTTGAGAGCTGACTAATTTATGGTTAGTGACTTCCTGGACGACCAAGGCAAGGAGGATGCGGAGGCTGTCCAGGCTCAGTGGTAGACTGATTGATTAATTAACTATACTTGCCAGTGGTATGGAAGGGGCAGCTGTGGGAGCAGTGTATCTGCCCCCGCCATTCAGTGCCACAAGCTCTTCTTTCTGAGTCAACTCTGCTTTTACCTTATTGGTCCTTACTTTTCCCCTAAGGGAACACTGCTGGCCTTGCCAAACATCAATCCCCCTTTCCTCCTTCCCAGCAGAGCCCAGCGTTGCTCAGGTTTCCGAGGTTCTCCCGTGAAATCCCAGGAGAAGCTGACCTGCAGCAGCTCCGAGCTGGGTCACGACTAGTCTTCAACAACCAGAGAAACATCTTCTGTACCACAGTGATTAATGTAGAAATGAGCGTGTGATCCAATTCCAGCCAGTGAGATGTGATCAGAGATGTTTTTCTCCTTTTTCTGAGAGTTACGGGGAATCAGGTCTTGCATTCTTTCTGAACTTGAGCAAAAGACCATGTACCTCTGATTGCTACTGGTGGTCATCATAAGCACACTAGAGTCACCAATTTAGGGTAAGGCTGACACTGGATGGCAGCGTGGAGGAATGGAAAGAACCTGAGAGCTAGATTGTATCATTGAACCCCCGAATCGACCAGCCCTGAGGACCACCTACCTCCAGACCCCCAGTTACACAAACCAGTAAATGTCCTATAAACCTGTTAGAGTAGGGTGTTCTGCTGTCCACACTAATTAATTCATCCTCCTTGGTCCAGGTAGATGTATCGAGTCTAAGTCATCTTGAAATGTCTAGCGATGGCCACCCTCTGCTCCTGTGTCTTCTCTTCTCCAGGTTCAACTTCGGTTCCTTCAACTAGCCTTCATGTAGACTGGCTAGGAGTGATTCAGTATTTCGCAGGCTATCCTCTGAGTGTATTCAAATTGTTTTTAAGTAACTCTATAACACTTGAATATACTTTCTGTTTTCCACCCCTAGGCATCGGGTGAGGCCAGTGGGAAGTGAGCAGCCCCTGTGTACCCGGCCACCCCGCCTCCTGACACAGCTCCAGGAATCCACGCACTGCCTAGTGGTCGCCCAGGGTTTCTGTCTCCTCAGCTTGGCCGAGGCAGCCAAGTTCTTCCTGGCTTCTGGGTAAATAACTCATGTTCTCGTCACTGCATGTCACAGATAGAGAGTTTTCAGTGGGGTTCAATGTAATTGCTACTATCTATCACTTTAATAGCCTAATGAAGGTGAGATGTAATTAGAAAGGGTGTCAGTGGAATATGGAGTTTGTTTTACAATTATCTATACAGCCAGGGGGGACCATCAGCACAGAACATTGCCTTTTAACAGCCCAAGAAACATGTGGCATAAATGTTCGTCATTGACTGACTTAAAGGGACCTGTGGTCAAATCCGCCAGGTTTTCTTCGAGCTCCTTTGAATTCTGGTGCAGGATTGCTTGCGTCGGGCAGTTAGGTTGGTTCTGAAGAAAGTTATGCATAACAACTAAGTTTCTGTAAGCGAAATCCTCACTTCCAGGTGACTTACAATAACATCGCAGAGCTGTTTCTCTCCTCTTGTCTGAAGTGTCTCAGGTTGCCCCTTCTTTGAAGAGAGTTAATGATTTTTAAACAAACATTATAATGGTCCTGACTCACTGGTAGCATAACATCGCTTTTCTTCAAGTGAAGGATTTCTGCCTGAGGGATTTTTAGTGTAAAATATACATCTAAAATTAGCATTTTAACCATTTTAAGTATAGGGTTCAATGGCGTTAAGTGCATTCACAGTGCTGTACAACCATCACCATCCGTTTTCAGAACTTTTCCATCTTCCCAAACGGAAACTCTGCATGCATTAAACAATAACTCCCCTTTCCCCCGTCCTCGGTCCCTGCTAACTTCCTTCTGAATTTGACTCTCGGGTACCTCATATAAGTGGGACCACAGTCTTTGTCCTTCTGTGTCTGGTTTATTTCGCTGAGCACACTGTCCTCAAGGTTCATCCATGTTGTAGCACGTGTCAGGACGTCCTTCCTTGCTGAGGCTGAGTAATATTCCATTGTATACACCACACTTTGTTTATTCATTCATCCATCGATGACACTGGGGTAGCGTCTGCCTTTTGGCTATTGTGAATAATACTATTATGAACATGAGTTTACAAATACCTGTTTCAGTCCCTGCTTTTAATTCTTTTGGGCCATATATATGTAATGAGTCTAACTTGCCTAAGGTCCAAAGCAGAAATCGGTGGGTCTGGACTAGAACCTGGGTCTTCTGATGCCAGGTCCAGGGCTCCTTTGATGCCACTTCACTGTGGTCTGATGGCAGGAAGACACGCAGCAGAAATCAAGAGCTCTAAGAGCCTTCCTTCACTTCCTCACACCCAGAACTCCACCACCCGGTCATTGCCTGGATGGTTTGCTGCGTTCTGCGTGCAGGTTTGCTGAAATGAAAAGGCAGATGCTCCCCGGTATTGTCTCCTGTGTTCTCCCCAACATTCATTCATCAAACATTTTGAGAATCAAAGCTCAGGCCAGTTTCTCTGGCTCAACTGTGGAACGACCACCTTCTGTAACCTTCTCTCTCGCTGCCCCCCCCCCCGTGCCCCCGCTTCCTCGGTTCGAATGCGGTTCCTCCCACAGGAGGAAACCGGCGGCAGACCGACCGCTGGATGGCTGACCCTTATTTAGGAGATACTGTCAGTGGGAAGAACATCGTCCCCAGATAACGATCACTTGCTGCTAGATAAATGCCGGGGCTCGTCTCCTGATGGATGCTGTGGAGAAACTGACAATTACTCACAGCAGCTCTGCCGGACTGCCGAGCGCTTACCCTTGCCAAGGGACACACGCACCCTCGGGAGCCACTGGGGACCGAGGACAGCCTCAGTTTAACACCCAGGTGCCCAGACCAGGAGGCAGGGGATGCTAAGTGGGCAAGAGGCAGGGAAAGAGGAGGCTCCATCTCCAACCTGCTGTGTGCCTTTGGGGTATTTGGTTTGTCCCAAGATGCCAGAGAATGAGCGGTGCCTTCGGCAGCAGGGATGGTGAGGATGTGCCCTGGGAGCCTGACCAGGGGCCGCAACACCTGAACTGGACTTTCATCCGACCATTCAGGTCACAAATCTTTAGTGAGCACCTACAATGTGTCCAGCATTGTCTACAGGACCCCAGAAACGACAGTCAAGGGTCTTCCTCCATGGAGCGTCCATGTTCTCGCCATGGAGATAATGAACAAGTAAACGAGGTACTTACGGACTGTGAAGCGTGTCCTGGAGGAAGTAAAGAGGGCAGTGTGCTTGTCCATATGTGGGGGGGGCTACTTTAAGTCCAGTGGGTGGGGCAGTGTTGTAGGAAGGGGCTTTTGAGCTGAGACTTGAAGGATGACAATAAGTATCTTAAAGTAGAGCTGGTGAAGGCTCCAGATGGAGCAATCGGAAAGTGCAAAGGTCCTGGGGTGGAAAAGAGGTCATGTGTCCTGGGTACAGAAGGAGGTTGCTGTGGCTAGAGTCTGCTGGGCGCTGGGAGAGGCTGTACCCTCAAGGCGAAGAGCCGTCTTGCTGCGGGGATCAGGGCAGGTCTTTAAGGAAGAGAAGAACGCTCAGTTGGATTTCAGGCTTAGAAAGAACCGCATGGCCTGTGAACAGCCCCCGCACTTCCCAACTCACTACGGGATGACCCTATTGATCCTAGGCCTCGTTATTTAAAATTTTCGCCTTTTGATCATCATGGATTTTTTATATTAGTTTTTGATTTCTTATATAATATAGCATTAAAATATGATTCACCTCGATTATTGACTTCTTGGTGCCGGGTGACATTGTGTGCCTGAAGTGAGTGCCTCTGTCTCCCCACCCCCGTCCCAGCACTGCCCCCTAGGCCCTACCCTCTCCCTTCAGATGTGGCTCAAAGGGTAGGGACTTGGAGATACTGCGGCTTTTATTTCCTGCCGACGGTTTGGAACACTCCCCCCCCCGCCCCGGCATGTCATCATGTGTGCAGGGGCATGACTCTTCTCCCTCATCCCATCTCTCTCAAACGCGGGGCTGGGGAACCACAGCCACCCCCAGAAACTGCCATCCGGGGGGCTTCAAACAGACTGAGCAAGAATCCAGACTCTCAGACACCCGTTCTGTGGCCCCACACGTCTGGCTGAAATGCCCCTTGTCCCACGCAGGGCACAGCAGTCTTAAAGGGAGGCTTTGCGTTCTCCCTGGAAGAGATCAGGGAACCACCAGAGTCTGGAGAAGGGCCGAGAACAATGAGAAGTTTTAATAAAGGGCCTTTAGGAAGCTCTAACCTCAGCAAGGTAGCACCTGGCATACCAGCCAGGCACAGATTTCGATGCCTTTATCTGGCGTCATCTTTAGTCCTGGCGTGCGTCCTGAGGCTGGGCCCAGGAAGCCTCCCACGGAAACAGCCTCTATTCGAGGCCCAGTGAGGCGGCCAGTCTCGTGGGAGAAGCCTGACTAGGCCAGGGGGTTGGGGCTCACTGTGTCTAACCTCCACACTGGTCCACACCTGTGCACCTCTGCGATACATCCCCCGAGAGACTCCCCGATCCCTGCAGGGCGGTGACTCCTCCAAGGCGGGGATCTGTCTTTATCAGTTTCTAACATCTTGTCTCCAGCATGGGGCATGTGTACGTCCTGAATAAATTTTGGTTGAATGATGTGTAAGATAAAAAAGTCAGAAGTTAAAGTCCTGTGTCGAGGGGGAACTGGCTGGATGCACCCTGGGGCCCCTTCAACTGTCCTTGAGTCAACCATCCGTGTCTTCTACCCTCTGCCTTCTCAAGTAGATTTATTCTTACTGATAAACTCCTCCACCCATCAGAGCTGAATTGGGAAATTCTTCGTTGTTCTTGAAGACCTCTGAATGATGTTTGAAGTATATTTAATATACTGGAGGGGAGATTGGATTTAGGAAGGAATATGGATTTCATGCCTAACAGACCTAGGCTTGGAAATGGCTTTGACTTAAAAAAATAAAAGTTTCTTAAGTGCTCTATAACTTTTGAGTGCAAAGGATATGCATTCATACAAATTTCTCAAACTCTCACCACAGTCGATGGTGACACTTTGTGGGAGGCCCGGCGCATACGACTCTGTGAAATCTTTTGCTCTCCTCCTTCTCTCGCCTTCTCTGGAGTATGTGGCCTCATTAAATGCTCTTCCTGGAGTTCCCTCCTCTCCTGGCTCCCGCGGTTACCTCCCCATCCTCTTTCTTCCATTTGAAGCCCTGCTCTTTTCTGTCTGTCTTTGCTGTCTCCATTCCCTCCGCCTGCCCCTTAAACAGGGACATTCCCTGGGACTCTTTTCCAGGACGAGCCCCTGTCCTCACGTGCCGGCCTGTCACTTCAATGCCTGTGACTTCCACAGCCTTCTCTCCAGCTCTCGCCTCACCCTGGACTCCAGGTTCAACTCTCAGCTTCCTGGGGGAACTCCACTTGCATTCTCATTGCCCCTGGAATTAAGTTTGTCTGCTCGGCCGGTGTGGCTCAGTGGTTGGGCATCGACCCATGCACCAAGAGGTTGCTGGTTTAATTCCCGGTCAGGGCACATGCCCAGGTTGTGGGCCTGATCCCCAGTGGGGAGCATGCAGGAGGCGGCCAATCGATGTTCTCTCTTATCGATGTTTCTATCTCTCTCTCCCTCTCCCTTCCTTTCTCTCTAAAATCAATAAAGGGAAAAAAAATTAAGTTTGTCTGAGAAAAAAACATGTGCTCACCTCTCCCGGACCTGGAATCCTCAAATCCTTACTGCGTGACTCCCCACCAATTTTGGCATGCTGGGGCCATCTTCAAAGCCTCCTGCCCACTCATCTCCCACATACAGATTAGTGTCCACGCTAAGGGGCTATGCCTCGTTTGTGCCTTCCTCACCATATCCGTTAGCCCTGATCTAATTCAAACCCTTACATTTTTTGTAAAAATATTGCAAAGCCCTCAAATGGGTTTTGCTCCTCAGCCTCCTTGTTCTCCAACCTGCCCTCCACACCCTGGCCCGTGTCATTGCAGTTTTGCTGTCAGGAATCGGCTGTTTTCCTGTCTCCCCCTGACCAGTGAGTGGGCTCCGGGAGCCACAGACGGCGGGGGGCTGGGACCAGGCTCCCGCATGCGGACTGCGCCTCTCGTCCCGCCTGGGAGGCGGCAGGAGGGCGCAGCCTTGTCCACGCTGGTCCAGGCGTGGCAGGAGCTGAGAGTAAAGCCTCCTGGGGCTTCCCTCATTCCCTCTCGAAGCTCCCACTCAACTGGAGGCAAAGAGCCAGCTCTTAGATCCAGCTTCAGAAGTAGGACTTAAAAAAAAACCCCTTTTTATGAAGGAAATTTCAAACATATATGGAAATAGAGAGGAAAGTATACTAAACACCCATGAGCCATCACCTCGCTTCAACCATTGATTTTTAACTCGTGGCCAATCTTGTATCTTCTCTACTCTGTGCAACCCTCCTCTCCCCACCCCGGGTTATTGTGAAGCCAACCCCAAGCTAAGACACTGGGTTTTAACAGAAGCAGCAGGGGCCCTGGCCCTTCAGTGGGTGACAGCCATGGTCCCAAGTTCATCTCTTCTCAGCACCTCCATAGTGACAGCGCTGGAGGGCAGGGCTCCCCAGGGACCCTAGGACTCCACCGTAGCTATTCATGGCTCATGACCCCCTGCTCCTTTGTCACCCATGGGTGACACCACCCCCTCTGCATGGGAGTAGAGAGAAGCAGTTGGGGCCACATGCCTGGTATCCCTGCACCCAAGAGCTCCAACTGCCCTCTGCTGGAGGGATCCGGAGCAGCAGCAAAGCACTGCCCTCCACCTCCCCAAGCCGGACCGTCTCACCAACCGGGTGCTCATCAGATTTCCCAGCAAAAGTTAAGATCCATTCCTGAGCTTAATGGGGGCCTGCGGGAGAAGGAACAGCAGAAAAACAAAGGGAAGGAACCCAGATTCTGAAGAGTCAAAGTAGAAAATATGGTATCCAGGTTCCTAGGGACCCCGTGGGGGACCCAGCAGTGTGGTTTAGGGCAGGAGCAAGGTGACCAAGCCACCGGAAGCACAGCAAGGGGCAGCTGGAAGAGAGGGGTGTCAGGCCAGGAACCACGGTGGTTAGTGTTTCCCTGGGGCCGCGGCAGAGCCTTTTTGTAATCAAAAACATTCGCAGGGCTCTGGGCTCAAGATCCAATTTGCATATTGCTTTACATAAGTCAGCATATGGAGTTCGCTCACCCCTAACACCAAGAAAGGGAAATTAAATTCAATTAGATTAATTAGTGCAACTGATTGCAAATTGTTTTCAGGCCTAATATTAAGGGTGCTGCATGCAGGAAATAGAGAATGGATTTTTTAATTGGGACTGGTGGGAGGACGGGAGGACGGAAGGCAGCCTGGGCAGCCCAGCCAGGCTTTCGGGGAGGAGGGAGAGACACACAGAGGGTGGGAGGAGGGTGTGCCTGGGCTTCTAGGGGACATTTTAGCCCTCCAGCCCACCCCCACCCCTGTATATACAACTGCTCCGGCCTGGGCGGAGGCTGACTTCCCTGGAAGATCGAGCTTGGGCCTGGGCCACTCTCTGGTATGATGGCTTCCAACACCCAATGTTGCATTTGTATCTTCTTTTTTTAAATTCTTTTTTCTTTATTGATTTTTATAGAGAGAGGAAGGGAGAGGGAGCGAGAGATAGAAACATTGATGAGAGAGAACACTGATTGGCTGCCTCCTGCATGCCCCCGACTGGGGATTGGGCCCACAACCTGGGCATGTGCCCTGACCGGGAATCGAACCGGCGACCTCTGGGTACATGGGTCAATGCTCAACCACTGAGCCACATCGGCCAGGCAGCATTTGTAACTTTTGAAGAGAGACCTCCAGACTGTGTAAGTTTCAGGTCCCTAAAAACCTACATCTGCCCCTGCTACTCTCCTGTCTTTCTGCCCCTCCTTCTTTGCCAGTTCACTTCTCCCCTTTCCTGCCTGGTTTCTTGGAATTCAGGGTGGGAGATAAGGGCATAAGGGAAGAGAGGGCTTGGGGGTGGGTGCTGAGGGTGGCCCTGAAGGCCCTGTGAGCACAGGCCTGGCCAGTCCTGACAGCCAGCCAGTCGCACAGGGTCAGGGTCACCTTTCTCAGGTGTCTGTCCTGGGCTCAGAGTAGACCCTATGTCTGGGACCCATCTGCTGGGGCCTGTCCCTCCTTGGCCTACTGGGGTCGCTCAGTTCTTAAGAAGGATGAGCCTCTGCTTTATGTCCTGTGAGCCTTATGTCCTGTGAGCCTTATGTCCTGTTAGGAAGGAAGGACACCTGTTAAGAGGCCCAGCTCACCTGGCTGGGCCCAACATCCTGCAAGCCCTTGTCCTGCCCACTGACGACCAGTCCTTCCTGGCATTCCCATGCCAACGGGGCTGTGACAGGAACTGTGACAGTGCCTGCCCCTCCCCCACCTGGTCCTGGCTCTCTCCTGTTTCCCGGGCTTCTGTCCCTGAAGCCTCCCTGAGCCTAGGTCTGAGTCGATCTCAGTTCTGATAAAAAGGGATTCATCCACTTCGTTCACTCTAGCTTCCCTGGCCCGGCCCCTGGAGACAGCTGTCCGAGGGGGTGTTAAGTGGCATCTCGTTGCTTTGATTAGCATTTTTCTAATGACGAATGATGTTGAACTTTTCTTCGTGTGCTTGTGGGCCATTTGTCTGTCTATTTAATTCATTCACCCATTTTTTTAAATTGAGTTGTTTGCCCTTTTATTGTTGAGTTGTAAGAGTGCTTTATATATTCTAGATTATAGATTCTTATTAGATATATGACTTGCAAATATTTTCTCCCATTCTGTAGGTTGCCTTTTCACTTTCTTGATAATGTCTTTTGATGCACAGAAGTTTCTAATTCTGAGGAAGTCCGATTTATCTATTTTTTTCTTGTTGCCTGTGCTTTTGGTGTCATATCCAAGAAATGATTGCCAAATGTGAGGTCATGGTTTCCCCTATGCTTTCTTCTAAGAGCTCTATGGTTTTAACTCTTATATTTAGGTCGCTGATTCATTTTGAGTTAGTTTTTGTATATGGTGTGAGGTAGGGATTCTTTATATTTACTCTTAACTCCTGCTCCCAAGCCCACTTTAGCGAGGGGTCCAACCCGGTCCCTTAGCTTGCTGGCAGTTGTCCCTGATGCCTGCACTGTGGCGTGTTCTCGCCCTGGATCACCTGCTGGCCTGCGACACCCTCTGTCCTATGCCAGCCTTCATGGTGTGGTTTGCTTGTCTGGACTGCTGCCTCTCGCCCTGGATTGAAGCCATTACACGGACTCCTTTCAGACAAACAGCTAGGTCTGTTCCTCTCTGTCATAGCTGTACCCCAGGTCCTCCCCGCCCCGAGACTGAGCTGTCCTGCTGAAGCATCCGGCCACTCCAGCAGTATCGTGTGACAAATCAAGTTTCACCAACAAAGTGCAGTTGCGGAGGGCATGGAGTCTGGAACTGGGGACCAAATTCGAGCTCTGCCACATACTACAGGTGTGACTACGGAGAGTTGCTTCGCCCTTTTTGGCTCCGTTTCTCATCTATAAAATGGGGGAAATTATTACACCTACCTCACAGGGTTGATGTGGCAGTAAAGTGAGTTAACATATAAAAAGGGTTAAGAAGCGTGTCCAGCACAGGTAAACCCTCTGTGCGTGTTAGCTCTTCCTAAGAATGTTTAAAAGTGCCACTCGTCCCTGGGAAGGATATTACAACCAACCAGAATAACATCTTAGATGATGAGCTCATTGTTTTCCTAGGTCCAAGGCTGGGGGAGAATAAACCTACTCATGCCAATGGCCATGGTGAATAAGTACACACAGGAAGGAAGGAGAAGAGGGGGGTTGCAGGGCTCAGAATCAATCTTGCTGGCTGCAAAATTCTGATGGTGCCTCCAGGTTAGATAAATCTACAGCAAATGCGTGATCCCTGTGATCTAACAGAAGCAGCAGAAAGCAGGAACTGATTTGGCTGAGTTGTCCTGGGCTGTTCTATTTTTTCCCCTGATTTGCTTGTCACTGAGCTCTGGGGGAACCTTGTTATTCCTGACGTAGTCGCCACCGGCAGGTTTGAGTCCTGGGGCCAGAATCTCGAAGGTTCCTCCAGAGTGCCCTGTAAAGAAGCCTGGGGAGAGGAGCCCTCCCTGTCTCCACCCCCATGGCTGTGTCCCTTCCAGAGTTTCAGATGTTTCGTCCCCGGAGGGAGGTGAGCCACTGGAATTTATTGTCTGTCTGAATGAGCTCTGTGCAGCGTTACCAAAATAAAATGGAAAAAATAGAGCTGTCTCAGCAAAATCTGCTGAATCAGAATTAACAAGACAATCGTGTAACTAATGATCAGAAATTAAAATGTACTCAGGACCTGCAGTGTTTAACAGGCTGCAGGGTGATCCCGTGCAGGAGAGTGGAACTGGAACAGCTCATGTTCTGCTGTGGCAACCCAGGGCAGATAGTACACAGGCTCGCCTAGGCTGGTCCCCAGCGACCTGGGCACCCCTCCTGAACAGGGACTTTTTCTCCCCTCGCCCCAGCCCTCTACTCCTCTCATCGAAGGTACCTTACCCTTCTAAGCGCCTCTCAGCTTACAATCTGTATCAGATTCTCACGACAGGCTCCCGGGACCCGTGAGACTGCTTACTGCAGCATCTCCCCATTTACACAGACAAACCCCGAGGGGCAGAGGTTATGCCAGTGAGCAGCAGGGCATGACCCTGGAATTCATGCACAAAGGCATCCTTGCAAACAATCTCCTCTAGCTTCGCTTTTCTGGATCCCTAGATGTTCGTGGACCGTGGACCCAGCGGGCTGCTTGCTGTAGCACACTGGCAAACACTGGAGCCAGAAGTGCAAAAGTAGGGTTGTTTTCTATATTTTAAAAGTTAAGACAAGCTTTCATGAGAACAAAAGTCAAATATTTTCTTGCATGCCATATTCTAAAAAAAGCATTTAACTTTTACAAAGACTTCGGATCTGGGGCTGCACTGAGCCATGAATCCGTTTGGTCTCAGAGTCAGTATCTCAGGAAGCTGTGGGGAATGTAAAAGAGGGGTGCAGGAAGAAGAGGGCTTGCAGCCTTCCAACGCCACCTTGCCTTCCAGACAACGCTCGTGACCCCCGAATTATCAGGATCACCATTAGCCACACTTCCCCCGCTGGAATAATGAGCACTCACGGGGGAGGAGCCTGCAGTCTACGTGCTGAGGGGGAGACACCGGGTGATTGCACTTGAGCTGTATTTGCAGATGTCTCCCTGGGAAGAGAGAGGAGGCTGCACCTCCCAGAGGAGAGAGCTGCGTCCTGCAATTACAGGGATGCAGCAGGAGCCTCCCGTCTGGGGGCTGGGCTGCCAGGCTTCCTCCCAACACTCCATAGTCCTCAGTCTTGACAGAACAACTCTCTTTGCCTCATTTTCCTCATCTCTAAAATGGGGATAATCATGCCTCCCGTGTAGGCTTGTTGAAAAGTCTCAAATACTATATGGAAATTATCTGAATCTACACATACATAAAAACGCAGTGCTTGTCCTGCCCCAGGGATTCAGGGATAGCATATCTGGTTATTAGCAGGACTAGTCAGGGAAGTAGCATTGCAATAGCTGGAGGTATTTTGTTAAGTATTTCCTAGGTTTGACTTGGCCCTCCTCTATGAATACATAAAAACACCCTTCCACTAAAAGTCCTGCTGAAATTCATTTCATGGTGACACCTCCCTCCCTGTGATAGTCTGAGGTCATCCCTTCCTCCTCAGGGCTCTTTGTCTGAATTTCTTATTAGACCAAATATTGCAACACCCAATAGCACCCTTTCTATTTATGGGACTTGGGGCACAGACAGATCCGATTGGTCCAGGCAGAGTGGAGAAAGTCACCTGGTCTTGGGTGGTGGGTAGTGAGGGGTTAGGATATGAGTCTTGGCAGGGCAGGTGAGCCCATAAAGCCAGCCTGAGGCCAGGAGACCCGTGTGAGGGCAGAGAAGAGGCAGGTGGGAGGACCACAGCTGAGTGGTGATGCAAAGTTAAGGGCAGTGGGTTGGCAGAGGTTCAAACGGGCAGGCAGTCTGCACCAGGGACACGTGGCCCAGGACACCAGAGCTCCAGATTCGGGCATCGGGCACGAGAGGCAAGAGCGTGCTGTCAATGAGTAGGGCACTAGACCCACTTAGGAGATTTTCTCAAAATACAGACTCTCACGCTCCAGCCACTGAGATTCTGAGAGAGTGAGTCGCATGCACTGTCAGGAGAGATCATTCTTCCCCGTTCTGCAAGTGCATGTGCTTACCAGGTGATGATTAAATCAGGGCTTCATGAGAGCAATGACCTTGAAACTCGGTCAAAGATGTGAAGGCTCGGGAGGTCAAGCACGTGAACCCCATGCTCAGAAACTGTGATGAGCTGACAAACACTTTATAGGAAGGGCAAACACCACCTTGAAGATCAAGAGACCAAGGTCACGTTACATAAAAAGAAAAGAAATGCAGTTATTCTCCTTAGAGAGGTCCATGCCATCGGTCACCAGGACCCCAGATCCTCCTCCAGGAGGCCCTGCGTGGATTCCCCCCTCAGACAGACCCACTCAGAACAGTGTCTGAGAGAGCACAGGAAGTATTCAAACATGCACCCTGTGGCTTTAATCCATTGGTAGGTTTCTTCCTCGACACTGTAAGAGGAGGCTCAGGCTCTGTGCTGAGGCCCACCCCCGAGAGGTTGGGGATGAGACAGGACCACTGTGAGAACCTGAGGGTCAAGGGGCATTGGTGTATCAAATCATTTATTTCTTCTCTTTCATGACACATGCTTGCTCAAATGTGTAGCTTCAGCTCTCCTCCCCCGCCTTATGTCCAGAAAGCCACGCCTGGCACAAGTCTCTCAGGTAAGAAACCAACAGACTGTTTTCTAGAGAAACTAGAGGAACCAGGAGCAAACACCGACTGACACTGACAACTGAATGAAGGCCCGGTGAAAAGGCCACATCACCTCTGGTGACCCTGCGGGTCAGCTTACCGAGTGGTGTGCCCTGCCCATACACACAGAATTTCCAGCTGTTTTAGTCTCTCATTCATTAATATACTCTGAAATCCACAGGTAATTGGAAATTTGAGGAAAATCCTCCAAAATGAATGAAAGAACAAAGCAAAAAAAAAAAAAAAAAAAAATCCAAAGGAAACGAGAAAATTCCATAGGAAACCATCTAATAATCAAAGAAATAGTATCAGAAAAGCTCCAGAAATGCAAGATAGAAGAGTCTCCAAATTGATATTTGGAAAGATCAGAAGACCAGGTATAAAGAGAATAGGCTTCCAGCGAGGGGAAAAAAAGGCAGATGGAATAAACTGACTAAAGAAACCGACAAACTAAAGAAAGTGACTGCACAGACAGCAGGGGGCGCTCGGGAGTAGGGGCGGAGGCTATAGGGCAAGGCAACACTTTTGGGCAGACAATTGACCAGTCTCTCTTGCATTCCTGAATGTCTTGTGAGAGAAGCACTGACTGCCCTTCGTTCTGGACTCCCTTTTCAAGTAACTTTGTATAGTGAACCGCTTTGGGAGACAGAGATAGCATTTCCCTCCAGAGCCAAAGGCAGGTGTGCCCATTATAAAAGCTCTGGGCTCCCTAAGCTCAGGGCTCCTCTCTTGTAACACAGCCCATGTGTGTGTGCAAGTGTCATGTGGCCTCTTTATGTCGCCTGTGAGAAGTGGGGTTAGAGAAACAGGTGCAAAAGATGCTGACATTTGGGCTTCTCCCGTTGCTGTGAGTAATAAGCTGTCCTTTGTCTCTGACCCTGAAGGCTTGTATCTTCCACCAGCCCTAGGAACTGTCGCAGGCCAGCTTCTAGCTCAGGTAGGGCCGTGCCGTCAGAATTCTGAGGGGAAATGATTTTCACCTTAGAGTTTCACACACAGCCGAAGCAGAAAACAAATGTGAAGTAGAACAGAGACAGTGTTACGACTCAAAACGTTTGCCTTGACAAATAAAAATTCAAACGAATTTTACTTGCGATGAATGCACCCATTCTAGGAGTGGATTCTAGGATGTTGTCTAAAATTAATTAATTAATTAAGCAATAAGAAGGTGTATGATCCACACACACAAAAAAAGAGGAGAAGCAAACAATTACAGTTGAGAAAAGCGCTCCCAGGATGTCTGCTATGCAGCATACACTGTGAAGAGTAGTATACTAACATGTAGGAACATTTGGAGAAGAGTGTGAAAGATCCACAGAATACCAGGGTAATGAAAAAAAATGAAGCAATTAATAATTATGGGGAAAAACAAAAGATTCTACAAGAAAAGGGCATTTGGTTGTAATTCACCCTTGGCTCACCGTGTAAGTGCTGATTGTTGATTTTGCCAAAAATTATTTTATAAATATGTTCCGGGGATAAAAGGAGAGAAATGTGGGCAGTGGTATGGAAAAACGAAGTCTCTATCTACCGTGGCACAAAGTCAACGAATAATATCTAAAACTGACATTGTAAGACACAGCAGTATAATTTAAATCATGGAGGTCCTCGCCAGGGGAAGCCCTGGGCGTGCGAAGGATGTTATGCGTGGGGAGAGGAAGTGCGTGTGGAATGGGATTTCTATATGCAAACATTACTTCAAGCAGGTAGTACTTTGATAGAAAGAATGAACAGATACCAGTTTCACGTTTCTCTTGATCAGATTTTTTTTAAAGTTAAACTTTCTTGAAAAAAAGGCCAGAGAACAGGGTCCTGGGATCTGGAGTGGGAAGAATGGGTTCCAGCCCCGCCTGCCCCCATTACTTCCCGTGTGACCTTGGACAGGTGGCTGCACTGTTCCTGGAGGAGCCAACGCCACCCCTCCCAGGGCAGTCTCGGGCAGGCCCGGGCATTCTACGGGCAGCCTCGGTAGACTGGCTGCGTGCATGGAGCGGGCATCCACCAAGTATTGATTTGATGAGAGTGAATGAAGAGTGATTTCTAAAGACATTTTAAAATAGAAACAAGTGGCTGCTAGAAGGTGGGCACCGTCCCACCAAAAAGCTGAAGTTGAACTTGAAATGCTCTTTCAAGATTCCGTTCGTGCTTAGCATTCCAGACCCTTCTTTCATCCTAACATAGAAATACACAACTCGAGGCAATGCAGTTGGGCTTTTGCCATTAGGCAGGATGGATAGAGAAGAGGCAGAGGTCATCAAACCCGCGTTCCCAGGAATGACTTTGCTTTATAGTAAAGAATCCCTGTTGGGCTACACTGGATTCCCAGCAGATGTAGGGACTTGAGCTTCAAGCCATGCTCCGCATGGGAGATCCTGGCTCTGGAATCTGAACTCTGACCTGGGGTTGGCCTGTGCCCACCATGCCTTCCTATGGGTCCCCCTCCCCAGGCACTGCCTCACAGGTCGGCTGTTACCTTCAGTCTAGATGTCCCAAAGCCAACTGTGGCAGGAGGGAGGTCAGGGGTCATCCCTCTGGGCTCTTGACCTACGCCCTGCCACTCTCAGATGGGCCGGTCCTGCTCGGGGTGGCCGAGCGAACCTCAGGACAGCGGGATGTCCCTCAAGGCAGTTCTGAATGCGCTGAAGTTCCTGTCACTCTGTACTGTTGATTCTCCAGCGCCGCAGGGCAGAAGCACCTGGTTAGCCATGGGCAGAAGCTAGGTCTGAGAGTTTTCATTGGCTTCATGATCCAACAGAAAGAATCCTTAGCAGTGACAGTGAACTGCGGCCTGTTAGCGCTGCTCAAGCTGCAAGGGCCTGTGCTGGAGAGAAAGCTGTGTGCGATCCTGGCCTGGCTGATGAGACATTCGAGCAGTTTCACCTGGAAAGTCTGGTTTGGCCGCTCAGCGTGGTTCAGTTCAGCAGGCACCCTGAGTGCCAGCCCCTGCCAGATGCCGCGTGGGTCCCACCCTGTGCAGAGCTTGCAAAAAACGCGGTGGGAGGCAGACCCGGCAGAGGAAGTGCCGGTCATGAAGTGCTAAGTCGGTTATGCAGAGGGTGCTGTTCCCACTGAAGGGCCATGAGGTCACAGGGTACCGCGGGGGCACAGAGGGGACACCTAGCCTCCCAGCACCCCTCCTGCTGGGGAGTCCAGAAAGGGTTTCCTAGGGGCTGGCTCAGTCTTTTTTAGTCCCTTGCTCTTATCCAACATCAGAAGAAATCCTCAAAAGTTCACAAAGGCAGCACCCCCATTATATTCTGCCAAGGTTGCGCCGGGTGCTCAGAGACAGTATGGAGAAGCAAACGTGGGCTCCTGAGTCCAGAATTCCCCCTCTTCCTCTTGTCCTATCAGCCCTACAACTCTAGGAAGCTTCTCCATCCCCTCCTCTGGGCCCTTTGTACTAAAGTGACCTCTGTCACAGCCGTGGTCGCGCCCAGCACTGCCTCCCTCCCACTCTGCTCTGCTCCCCTCCCCGACTCTAAAATAAAACCTGGCTCTCTCCTCCACCTCGTGTCCTTGAGGGCGAGGGCTGGTGGCCAGCTCCCAGCATCGAGCCTAGTAAATATTTATTGCTTAGTGATTTACGCATACATTTGGGGGCTGAATCACCAGGTACTCTGCGAGGGGCATGGTCACCGAGCAGAGCCTCTGCCACCTATCAGTCGGGCCACCTCCACCAGTGATCTAACGTCTCTGAGACTCCCGCTCCTCATCTGTAAATTCACGAGGATAACGCCTACCTCGTGGAATGCGGTCAGCACTCAGTAAAATGACTGTAAAGCACATAAGCATACAGTTGGCACATAACAGTCGCTCACTAAATGCCGATTCCCTCCTCCCTTCCTTACCTAGCAAACGGCCAGTGAGTGATAAAGCTGAGCATCAGTGTGGCTGACGAGTTGTTGATGACGTGGAACTACTTGATTTAAAAAGTCAGCCTCGTAGGGAGTTTTGCAGCAGCAACTTCCCTGGATTTGTAGCATTTTCTCTTCCTGGCAAGAACACGTTCATTATGCCATCCTCACTGTGAGAAGCAGCAGTTATGTACCCAGAACTCTGGAGTGAACTTCTTGGACTTGAATCTCACTTCTCCTGCCACTTGTGTGACTTTGGGCAAGTTACATGACCTTCTCGGCCCTCACGCTACTCACGTGTAAGATGGAGATAACAGTAGTCATTACTATTATATAGCTACTACTTTTGTTTGTTTGTTTGTTTGTTTGTTAGTCCTCACCCCAGGATGTTTTTCCATTGATTTTTAGATAGCATGGAAGGAGGGGGAGAAGAGAAACACTGATGTGAGAGAGACACATCGATTGGTTGCCTCCTGCATGACCCCAACCAGGGCTGGAAATCGAACCTGCAACTCAGGTACGTGCCCTTGACTGGGAGTCGAACCCGAGACCCTTCGGTCAGCAGGCCAACACTCTAACTGCTGAGCCAAGCCAGCCAGGGCTATAGCTACCATTTTCATGAGGACTGACTAAGTTAAGTTCTTTACACCTCTTAGAACAATGCTGAGCACAGGGGAAGCACTGTGTACGTGGTTGCTAAGCTACTATTCTTCTTCTTTTGTGTGTCTAAGATGTTTTATAATTAAATAATTAAGCCTGGTTATCAGATACTCAAATAGAACAATTCAATGTGGGACCGTGAAGACACGTTCTAGGTGAGCAGGGCACGATCTGTCCGGCATGGAGGCCATCCTCCCACCATGCTCCATCTCCTCTCCTGCCACAGCCACACCACCATCCCCCATAACCATGCTATTTTCCACTCTGACTGACGGTGGCATCGCCCAGGCCTCAGAATCTTTCCTGTATCATTTCTGGAGTCTCTAACAGGTCCCTCTTGCCAAAATCTCGCCTCCAAACCATCTTACTCCTCCACTCCTTGCTACCCAAGTCATCTTCCCCTTCTTACAATCTGGTCACTATTACTCCCTTGCCCCAACACCTTCACTGGCTCACAGCTACTTACCCAATGAAGTTCAGGATCTTCTGCCTGGCATTCAAAGCCTCCTCTTTGACCTTACCTGACCCCCACCCTCTTTCATGCCTTCTGCACCTAGATGGCCTGCTTTGCACTCGCTGAGAAAGGCCAGCCCTTCCCTGCGTCTATGCCTTGGCTGAGGCTGTTCTTGCCCGGGACGCGCCCCCATCTCCATCTTTCCAAAGGCTCACCCATGCCTCAGGTTCACCTCACATGGGGTCTCCTCTTCCTCCGAACCCCAGAGTTCACCTCACATGGGGTCTCCTCTTCCTCTGAACCTCAGAGTTCACCTCACATGGGGTCTCCTCTTCCTCTGAACCCCAGAGTTCACCTCACATGGGGTCTCCTCTTCCTCTGGACCTTAGAGTTCACCTCACATGGGGTCTCCTCTTCCTCTGGACCTCAGAGTTCTCTGCTTGAACCTCTTTTCTGACACAACGTTCTGTCTGCACTGCTTTGGGACCTTAACATCCTATCACTTTCTCAGGACCGAGTGGTTTGGTGAGATCGATCAGACCCTACTCCTTGAGCAGGGAACCCTACCAGAAGGCAGGTGGAAGCCCGGGGCCCCGGGAGCTGGCACCCAAACTGAACACGGTGTTCTGAAAGCATCCAAGGGCAACTCCAGAACTGAAAATCATGCAAGTGCCAAAGGCAGAATTCAGGCATGAGAGCTGAACTCATAGGTTAGACCAGAAGATTCAAACAGAGGGTAGGAGACAGAGCTGGAGACATCTCCTGGTGCTGGGGTGCACTGTGACCATGCCTGTGAGTGGCGGGGAGCTTCTGGGGTGCAGAGCCAGGCTAGACTTCCTCTGCCAGGCCTCCATTACTCACACGCTTGCCCAGTTTTCATCTATGACGCCGCTGGCACACGGCGCAGCACCCACGGGCTCTGCACACGGGTGACAGACTCAATCAGTGTGCACAGGAGGGAATGAACAGGCTGAGGAAGCACCCGGTGGGCAAATGGCAGAGAAATGCAGGCAAGAAGGGCCAAGACCAGTCAGGGGCCCGCTATACTGCCGCCCTCTGCTTCCTCCTCCTCCTGGTTCATCACCAATTCGGAATCAAAGAGCAGGGCCGCAGGGGCCTCTGGTCCCCCACCACCCTGGGCAGCCCCACAGCGGAGTCTCCGGCCTCTGCCTGACATCTAAGTGACCTCTGAGGCTGGAGGGTCAGCCTGCCACATTCCCAGGCCCTGCCCTCTGCTCTGGAAACGGATGTTTGAACCTCACACACAAAAAACGACAATGATGACAAACGTTTTTAGACATGTTACGTGCCTGGCTCTGTGCTGAAAGTCACATGAATCATTTCTTTAATCTCACACTAAAATTATGAGATATGTATGACTATTAGTCCCATTTAGAGTTCAGAGAAGTTAAGTAATTTTCCCCTAGCCACACAGCGAGGAACTGTAGGAGCCAGGATCCGAACCTGAGTCTATGTGACTAACCACTGTTAGAGGAGCGTGTCAAAGAAAAAGGGGGGCCAGGCTCAAGGGAAGGCTCTTCTTCTGTACATCAGGGTAGGAGAAATTGGGGTACCACTCAGTTAATGGGGAGGGGTTGGCCTCAGAAGGGGCTGCTGGGGACTCTCCACTCACCCAGGAGAAATTCATTTTCAGTACAAGGCAGGGGAGAAGCTGGGCCTGGGTGGAATGAAGGGGGTCAGTCCCCTCGCTGTGGGGACAGGCCTGGGCATCCCCAAGCTGAAGGACAGGCCTTTGGAATAGAATGAAAGGCCCAGCTGAGCTGGCTGCCCCGTGATCTTACCCCTCAGTGCTGTGAATGGGAACAGCTTTGGAAAAGCTTTGTCTGCTGACTCTGCTTTAGCCTCTGGCTGTCAGCTCACCTTGTCGCCAGGAAGCATCCTGCAGGAGTGTCTGGGGACAGGAACCCGTTATCTTTCCTCCCTCCCAGGGATGGGTGAAACCCACTGGGAAGCCACTTTGTCTTCCCGAGGGAAGGGGTGCACAGTGCACACCCACAGTCCATCAGCTGGCCCTGCCATCACCAATGGCAGCCCTTCACCCCAGCATGGCAGCCGGCCCGGGGACGGGGCTGTGCCCCAGGGGGCTGGAGTTTCTCAGAGGCCGTCCAGCCAGCCTTCCGCAGGGCGCGCGGCTCCGGCTGTGCTGGACAGTGAGTTATTGCAGCCTGTTATCTGCAGCAGCAGGTGGAGGCATCCCGGCTCCTTCCCGCGGAGCGAAGCCAGGTAATATTTACCGGCTGAAATGAATAAGGTAACCAGCCCTGTCACAGCGCAGAGGATGCGTCTCTCACCCAAGGGGTTTTTTTCCCTCCTTTCTTTCTTCATTATGTTTGTAATTTTGTTTTATTATTTCCCATTGGAAAGCTGTGAAATGAAAATGATGCAATCTACTGCTGTGAAATAATGTCGTGCTCGAGTCCTTTTCCAATAAGCCCCGAGGTTTGCACTGTGACGGCTTCATTAAATTAGTCGGCTCCATGGCAAATGGAAAAGCGCTCGGAGCTTTGGATTTTGTTAATCTGGGTTGGGCTGCCTGAGACCTGAGACCACCAGGGAGCTGGGGAGGTCGGCTCTGCATGCTGGGTGGAAGAGGTCCCACCCGCCGTTTGCCACGTCCAGCAGCTACCACGCGTGCACAGCTGCTCCTCTCCTGTGACCTCCGCGGGGCTCCTGTGCATCCAGACGCTGCCCTTGGTGTGGTCATGTGCCAAAGGAGCCAGAGGTCTCTTCAGGGACACAGTGGACAGCAGCTGCGTGTGGAGTGGGGGAAGGGAGGGGCTTAGCTATACCGCAGGTAAACCACGGTGAGCCGCAGGTAAAGGGGAGCCTCTCCAGGAAGGCCAGCCAGGACTCCGGTTGTCCGATGCCAGGGAATATGCCTGAGATGCCTGCAGATGAGACGGGAGTGCCTCCCATCCACCCTCTCAGCACCCGCCCTCAGAGTTTACAGAACGGATGTTCTCTTGCTGGGCTCTCCTGCAGTATTAAAGATTTCCATTACTGACAGTTCTTTCCAGTTAGCACTTTCAGTACTAAGCTCTGTCATCATGAAGTAAAATATGCATGATCTCTAAATCTATGTGTATTATAACGAGGTTTCACTGTTACAGATTTGTCTTCTCGGTCCTGCATTTCTGCCTTTCTAAAACTCCAATGTCTGATCGCTGTAGCCAGGGGGTAATTAGGAAGTGGATCTGAAGACTCCCAGGCCCATTCTCTCACTTACTCATGGAAATGTATCGAGTGTCTGCACTGAGAAGTGGTCCACGGCCAGTGGGAAAGACAGTGATGACAACTAATTACAACACTAAAGAATTTTGGTCTGAGCTGACATGGAGGCCCCCTCCCCACACACATATAAATATTGCATAAAGTACAATAAAACAACTTGAAATCACAGCTGCATTCAAAGGGATGGAAGGAAAAACTCCAGATTCCAAAAACAAGTGGGAATTCAAAGCCAACGTGGAGAGTGAGAGCTGCAGGGGAATTGCAGTCGGACGCGTGGAATCAGGGCGGGGCTTCAACCCCCGAGCAGAGGGACACTGAAGACCACAGCCTCACAGGTGGCCGGGGCCAGAGGAGAGACCTGACATAGAGCTGAGTGCCTGGAAGGGTAGACTATCCCCACCCAGCTGGGTGACTGGTGATGGCATGAAAGTAAGAAGACAACTTGGGTCGGGAAAAGCTCGTCTGCAAAAGATCAAAATCCAAATGTGTGCCAAGCATAGATAGGGGTCTGAATTCACATCAGAGTCCCACAGAGTGGAAACCACACACGGAGAAATCGATGTATACATTGGTGTGAAATCAATGGAACCCAACAGAGGAAAACTTGAACCTTCCCTGAGGCGTGGCTCCATGGCCAGGGGGCCCGGAGGAGAGACCACTGCTGAAGATGAGCTCACAGAGAAATTACAAGGCACGTAAAAAACAAAGTGAGGGAGCGAGCCTCAGGTTCAATATGGTGCCTGGCTTGGCCACCTGTGCTGGCCCCAGAATTACCTAGAAACTCCCATTTCTGTCCATCCATTCAACATCATCATCACGGCAACTCTCATCTAGACACAAGAGAGTGTCTAAGGCCCCTGCCTCCCTTCTGTCCAGTATAACACACACACACACACACACACACACACACAATTTCCCTTTCATTTAATTTGCACACCCCACTATTAAGATACATAGGAGCCCATACTGTTCACATCTGTCCCCACCGGCCAGACGTGCTCCCGGGTGAGGATTTCTGCCACACCTGGACACCTCCTCACCTGCAGTGTGGTGAGACTGCTCCAGGGTGGTGACTCTTCAGGCTCAGTTTGGGGACTAAGCCTGGTGAGCCCTAAACAAATGAAGAGTATAGGTTCCTTTTGTTTCCATGGGTTGATGTCATTTGAAAAACTATCACCCACAACTGCTGGTGGTCCACTGAGCAATGTATTCTAGGAAACTCGGGAATTCAGCATTCAAACTCAATGATCAGAGTCGACTGAGGACTCTAATTCAGCATCCACCAAAACCAACAACAAGAAACAAACTGACCCCTCGGTCACACTCACCTCACTGTGCACGGTCAGGTCACAGGCGTCCCACCCTGGAGCAGGTCGCTGTCCCATCGGAGCGTCATCAGCTTTGTCTTGAATCGGTTAAGGTTTGAAATTGCTGCTGTTTTTGCTTTGCAACCACCAATTACTCTCCCTTCAGCTTCATCAGCAGAGTGGAGACAGGGCATGTGGATACCTATACAGTTGTAGTGATTGCTGTTTGCGCCATCCGAGTTTTTAACCTGCTTTTTCCACTAAGGAGGCCTTAGGATGCATGCCCCTGTACCTGAAACTAACATAACGCCATATGTCAATTACACACCCATAAATACAAGAGGCACACCCAGGGCACACATCAACCATGCACATCTCCACCAGCAGGTTGCCCTCCACATCCTCCATTTCTATCCCAAGGTCCTTCATAGGAAGAGGGAGGTCAGTGGGATTGCTGTTAGTTCTCCGGACACACAGAACGCAGTCGAGACAAAAAATGTTTGCCCCCCTGGGGCAGAGGCATCGACTCCTGTTTCCTACTTCCTTGGGTGTTGGAGACAAACTTACAGGCACCCACATTTGTGACTCTTTGGTAATAGTAAAATAGAAGTGAAGTCACTTCCTCTTGGGCAAGGAATAGTTGTTCCAAATATCCATCTAGGAAAACATTCACTGGGCGCTTGATGTCTGGCCCAGTGCCGGGAATGAAGCAAGGCAAGAGGCAGCTGTCCTGCCCCCGGGGACTCAGGAGAGGCACGGGCACGGAGAGTCGAGGATACAGAGGAGGGCAACGCCAGCTCCTTCAGTTACTTTAGTGCCTGTGTCCCCTACTTAGGGAAAAGGGTGCGGATGAACCCATCTGTGCTTTCTTTCTTCTCTGCAAGGCTGGCTTAACCTCCACGGACACACAGTCTGAGGGGTCATCAGAACGTCTTCTACAGATGTCTTTGTCCCTTGGCCTCCTCTCCTTTTCTGGAGACTGAAATAGTCCCACCAAAGACCCAAATCATAAGTAACAAAGGCCAGAGGAGGATTGCATAAGCAAACACAACCACCAGAGGAGATCCCGGGCCTGTGCACTCAGCCCTCCACTTCCCACAGCTGCAGTCGGCCAGTCACGCACTTTATAACAATGAACTTGAACAAGTGCCAGTCACTGAAGGCTGCCTGGATGAAGGGGAGATGGACACCTGCCTAGGATATAATAGTTACTGTGGCACACGGATTCTAAAAGGGCCCCCCATGGTCCCTACCCCCTAGCATCAGCTCTCCTGTGCAATCCTCTGCCCTTGCATGTGGGCGGGGCCTACTGATTGCTTCTGTGGAACAGAATGTGGGAAAAGTGATGGGAAGTAACTTGTGGGATCAGGTTGTAAAAGGCTGTGACCTCTGCCTTGCGGGCATGTGTGCCTTCCTGGCTTGCTCACTTTGGTGAACAGGCTGCTGCCTTGAAGAGGCCTATGTGGCAAGGAACGGAGGGAAGCTTCTGGCTGACAGCCTGTGAGGAGCCAAATCCTGACAACCACTGAGTGAGCTTGGGACAGACCCTCCCCGGTTGAACCTGGAGAAGATAGCAGCCCCAGCCAACTCCTTGATCGTAGCCTCTCAAGTCACCCTGAACAGGGGACCCAGTGAAACTGCGCCTTGATTCTTGCCCCATAGAAACCATGAGATAATAAATGGGTGTTGCTTTAAGCTGCTAAGGTTTGTGGTACTTTGTTACTTAGCAATAGATAACTAAGACCGTAACTAATCAGTATGTGGTGAACTTACCTTGGCAGAGAATGTACAGGCATATTTTGGGAAATTTTAAACAATACAGATTGGTTTTTCTCTTAAACGCTAGTTAATAAGAATGGACAACCACCAGACCCAGAGCACACTGGGCAGTGATTAGAGTAAGACATTCTTTACATTAGTGGCTGCAGACTATACAGCCATAAGGGCCCACAGAGTCCTCTAGGGCAGGGATTCTAACCAGGGAAGGGCATCAGAATCAGCTGAGGAGCCGGGGCCCACTGAAGCGGGATTTCCACAGGTGGAACCCAGAGCCCCGAATAGATACAATTTCTCCCCATGAGACAGACCGTGCATCCCTGGGTAAGAACCACTGATGAGCCCCTACTCCCCAACTTGACATAACAGGAATGAAGGGCCAGGGAAGCTACAGGTCTGTTTAAGGTCACATGCCTGTTGGTACCGTCCAGGTCTCCCACCCCTCTCTCTGTTCACCTGCCACAGACCCCAGAGCCCCCGGGCGCCCACTCGATGGAGAGCTCGGCCGAGCCCCCAGCTAACGTATGTAGAAACAAAGAAAGAGATAGACAAAAAACTCCGACGGTTCCTTTATTTGTTTCAAAAACAACCTCCACTCTTCATCTTTCAATGTAGCCCTGGCCTAGTGACAAGAAAGCTTTTCTCCCTGGCCTCTTGTATAAGAAAAAGAACAATATTAACACTTCCTATCAGATGTCTGTCTCCAGACACCAATCAGGGAGAGGCCGGGGCAGGCCTGGAACTTCATGGCATTGAGAACGTGTGGGGTCTGTCTTGGATTCCCACTTGGCTTGCAAGCTTTTCCTCCATCCTCCCTGAGACAGCTGCTCCTGCCCTGGGGGGCTCTGCCGCCACCTTCCAGGTCAGGGCATCTGCAATAGTCATGGGCCACTGGCAGCCTGATCTCCAGTCTGCTTCTCATCGGGCAAGTGCCACACCACGGCCCCACTGGCTCTGGCCCGGATCCTCAATGGCTCACCATGTCCCAGTGCTGGCTCATGAGTGAGGACTCACATGGGTTGACAACGACTTCCCTGCCATTCTCAGTGCCGTCACCAAACATGTCTGTGTCCAGGCAGAGGTGAGAGGCCATGTGCTCGATGCGGGAGCCAGTCTTGGTCCATTGCTGAGAAGACGGAGAGGAGAGAGGATGAGCCAGGACTCTCTGCTAAGGCTGGGTCCCAGCAATAACATGGAGTTCGAGCACAACCAGAAATGTTTAGGCACATGGCTGAGGTCACCTCGAGACTTGACGTCGCGGTCTCGTGGAGAAATAAAACAGCACCTAATTGCTTTGCCAGGTATTATTGTTGTTTTTTTAATCAGATAAAAAAAAGTAAAAGCAAAATCGATATGTTTGCTAGGAAAACTCATTAGAAGGGAATAACCTTCCAAGCAGTAGGCCAGAAAATGTGAAGCGAGTTAGTCACACGAACTACCAAAGAAATGATCCGCACTGGCATCTGCATGGCACGGGACAAAGACACGGGAGTGAGCTGGGGGCGGGCGATGTAGGGGGGCGGGGGCTGCGGGGCACGTGGAAGCCTCAGCTCCTCCGAAGTGCTCCAGCCCGTGGGGCCCAAGCAGAGAGGAGGGGCCATGCTGCTGCTTCCCAGATGTCACCTCGTGTGACAAGCAGGGGGAACGGACATGTACTGGGAAATCACCACTGACCAGGTACCATGGGCATCTCAGGTAATTTCTCTAAACAGCTACCCTGTGTGGTGGGCACCATCAACTGCATTTCAGAGAAGAAGGAACTGAGGCCCAGAGAGATCCAGTAATCTGCCATGGGTCACACAGCCAGTGAGACATAAAACAGGCGTTTGAATCTCAGCTTC
This sequence comes from Tadarida brasiliensis, assembly GCA_030848825.1. Lineage (NCBI taxonomy): Eukaryota > Metazoa > Chordata > Mammalia > Chiroptera > Molossidae > Tadarida > Tadarida brasiliensis. Next base: position 59,556,101 of record CM061270.1, on the reverse strand, counting down.
CTGAGTGCCAGCACCTGACTGGCCGGGAACTGAGTGGAGCCAACCCTTGCTGCCAGAGGAATTGGGCACGTGGAGTACCCAGAGCACCGTGAACATGGTGGGCATCCTGCCAGAGCCCAAGGCCCTGGAGGGGGGCCTTGCGCATCCTTGTGGCCCTAAAGGCTTTGTCCCGTCCTCTCCTGCTCTGGGATCCCAGGTGGGCATTGGAGTAAGACAGGATAGTACAGCATACACGTGCATGCTGGGGTCCGACGAGGTCAACAGCTTTCATCTGGCAAGCCGACCGCAGCTGCTGGCACCACGGAGGGTACTCAGAGGCAGCATTCTGCCCCTCTCCTAACCATAAGGACCTTTCTTGTCAACACTTCCTCTTCTATAGCTTCTCTCTTTTCCTGCACAGGAGACTTAGCCTACACAGGCAGTCACAGGATTGAGGGCAGCCACGCCCCGGGCGGGCCCACTGCGCACTTACCTGTTTGTCATCTCCGTTCTTGCAAAGGACAAGAACCACCGGGGCACCGGGGAAAAAGGTGATGACTGACAGGCACAGCTCCTCCTGGAGGATCTGCTGGGTGTACGTGAAGGCCCAGATCTGCAGGGGAAGAGGCCAGGGAGGGTCACGTGAGGATCCTTGGAGGCCACCACTGGTGGGATACTACTGGGCCCACGTGTGATAACGTGACACAGTTTGCTACAAAGCACTGGGAGGCTTACAGGAATCAGATGTCCACAAGGTCACCTTGGAAAATGCTATTGAAAAGCCAGGCTCGGGTCACACCTCCATGCAGTCTCCGTCCCCACCCCCCATGAAGGGGACTGGCCTGGGGCATGCCGGCCGCTGCAGGGAACAGCTGAACAACACCCAGCCGACTGCAACTGCGTGGTCTCCAATTTCTATTTGGAGGTGTCGGTTCCCCACACTTGACATTTCTAGCAGCTACTTGGCAAGTCACCCCCAAGCTGTCTTTAGAATGTCCCTTTTTCTCTGAAAAGGAGTCTAAACTGGTGTGCGGAGAACGTGAGAGTTATGACAAGAGGCAGATGGAGGGACAAAGGGAACCGAGTGTCCCGAGGGAGGGAGAAGAGGGAAGGAGGAGGAAGTCACGAGAAATAAAATTATTCCCAGAGGGCGCACACACTCCAGCACCCCAGCAGGACAGATCGCTTGGCCCCTCCCGTGGGACAAGAAGCTGAAAAGTCAGTGGGCAAGCAGAGTTCTGGTGACGAAAGGACAAGACGTTCATTACAAGAATGCTCCTCACGTATTTCTTCAGAAGTGTCAGAGGTCAGAGAGCAACTAACTAACTGCTGAGAAGCGCACACGCTTCCCAGTTCCTGCATCAGAGAGCCAAAGCACTGGCGGAATAATGTCAAAATGGGAACCTCTGAGGGTTCGCTCAGGCTGAAAATTGGGGAGATCTGCCCTTTGCCTTCATCATGGGCGAAGAGGATGATTCTTGAATTGGATGTCCCAAGGGGACCTGCAGAGAGGACCCCGGTAGGGGCTGGATCCCTTCTCCTCCACTTCACCCCTGCCGACCAGCTGACCCTCAGCCTCTAGACTAGGCCACTCATTGGCTACTTCTCCTCGGCCGAAGAATGGAAAAAGGGTCCCTTCGCTGGCCAGCCCTGCGCCAGGACCCCGCGTCCCATAAGCTAACACAGGTTTACCTCCTCTTGCACTGCGCCTTCCCTGGCTCACGGCAGCCATCTTCCAGCCCCGGTCCTCTCTTGACCTCTGTCTGCTGACATGGTCTACGTCTTTCTGCGACTTGGCTTGTTCTTCCCTCTTTCCCACCAGCTTGGCTCCTTCTGCTGTCTCACAGTACTGCCTGGATGCTGACGCCTGCCTCTCCTGAGCTGGACCTTCCCCTGTCGCTCACACCTGGACGGGCCACCAGCCCAGTGGGAGCGTCTGTCCCCTAGGACTGGGTCTTGTCTATGGGTGCAGGGGTCCCTTTTCAAGTTGCTGGTGTTAGGAGAAGACCTAGACCAGAAAGCACTCCCCGAGCAGCGAATGGAAATATAGATGAAAAAGACTAGCTGTGACGTGAGAATGTTTGGAGCCTGGGGATGGGTACATGAGAGATCCTTAGATGCGTCCATCTATTCCCATACCTACATGTATTTGACTTTTTTTATGGTAAAAAATTGTGAAATGTACTTTGAGAGAGATCAAGAAGTTCTCTGGTCCATACATACCTTGTCTTCCTCCAGGACGAGCTGAAAGGAGAAGGACGTCTATGCACAGAGGCGATGCAACACCAGGACAATGCTGTTAATAACGGCTCACATGTGTGGAGCACTTACTGTGTGCCAGGACTGTTCTGGGAGCTTTACATAGATTAAGATCTTCACGAGAATCTTATTAGATAGCTATTATTATCCCCATGTTACAGGTGGTAGAGTAAGGCCCGGAGAGGTTCTCCATAGTCACGTCCTAGTAAGGGGCCCCTGCATACACGGTCTCCATCAGCCCTGCTGTTGCTGCTGCTGCCACGGTCATGGCTGGTTCTGCAGCCCTTTAATTCATGTTTCATCACAGGAGACGTCTGTCCCCGAGATCCTCCTCCAGGTTGTAAATATTAAAACTCTAAATCAGCTCCCCTTTGACGGGGAGAGCTGGCACGAGATGCTTGTTCTTGGCCAGTTCCCAGTGGCTACCCCTATGGGGAGGCAAACAAAGGTCACACCCCATGTCGGGACTTGGGGGGCAGACCAGAGAGCAGGCCCCCTCCCTAACATTGCTGGGAACCGGGCAATGTAGGAATGGATGTCCGCACTCGGGGGCCTCCACACCAGACCAGGGGACACACACAGTGCTGGGTTCCAGCCTGGACTGCCCCCCTTTTCTTCCCACCCCGGCTCTGTCCCCAATGGAGAACTCCCAGCCTGCATGTCCACGCTTGGTCACTGCCCTCTAAATGGTCCCCCTTGGGTCTAGGTGTGTGTGAGGGACACAGTCTACCTCAAGAGGACAGACCCAGGGGTGAGATCCACACAGGTCCTGAAACCAGGCTTGGGCCAGTTGGGTGAGGGATGAGGGGTCCTAGACGTCTCGAGTTGACCTAGAAGGTAGGAGCAGGTCCTAGGTGTTGGCCCAGAGAATTCCTTGCTCTGTTGGGAAAGGAGAGAAGGGCCTAGGGCCCAGCTTCAAGGGCCAGGCTTCCAGGGAGCCATTTACCCAGGCCCACTTACAACTGGCCTCAACTTTAGACTTCTACCATCGTCTGGAAATGAGGCTAAAACACAGTCACCCATGTGGAAAGCGGATGAGGGGCGTCCTCTGTCCCATGACCCCACCTCACAGCCTGCAGCAAACCACGTTTTAGCATTTTGACAGCGACCATGCAATTCTCTTATGATCGTCACCACACACTGGCTTTGTATTTTTTACATGAAAGGCATTAACTGGGTCAACAACAATAACAAAAACTTAAAAAATATACCATAATTTCTGAAAGCCCATTTTGGCATTTCTTCTTTTTTAACATCCTAGTGGCTTTGAAAACTGAGTGCTGGGTGTGTGTGTGTGTGGGGGGGGGGTTCTTTTGACATCTGAGACACCCCACCCACAAATGCCTTTTGGGAAGGAAGGCATAGGGTACACCCCTGGGACTGGGCTGGGGCCTGAGGAAACCACCTCAAGACCCCCAAAGGTCTTACACAGACAGGGATCGAAGCCTTTTCACTAAGTGGACTTTCCATTAGCTGGTGCTTTACTGGCATTGAAGTAATTCAGCCTCTGAATTTCCCAGAGGAGCACGGCTCGATGGCCACATCTGCAGGAGGGGAGGCTGGGGGGGCACAGGAGGGGGAGCAAGGAGCAAGGAGGGGTTTCCGATCCCCACCCTGCAGCCTGTCAGACTTCCCAGAACGGCCGGTGATGAATGGGTTTATTAAACAAATCCCGGAGTCAGAAATGGATTCAGGAAGCCCGCGGTGCTTGCTCAGACTGGCCTCCATCGGCAAGCGCTGCGCCTCTGCCGATGACTCCATCTGGAGGACTGGCTAAGTCCCAGCCCCCACCTCCAGTGCACACAGGCACAGCCATGCCCGTGGAGGAAAACCCAGAGGCCATCCTGGAGGCGGTGTGGGTGGCCTTGTCTCCTTTGGGACAGACTGGTAAGGGGCTGAGGAGGAGGGGTTTCTCCCCTGGAAGAGGGAACTGACGATGGGGAGAGGATGGTCCAGGCTGGACAGCCCTGAGGCCCTCTGAGCTTGGAGGAAGCCCCTGGAGACAGCGGCTGTGGTGGGAGCACAGCCTGCCCGGCAGTGGGGACAGCAGGCTTCTCTCTAGGAAACTCCTATCTGGCTGCTGCTGTGCAAGCTGGGCTGAAACAGGCCACAGCGCCCAGCCCGGCGCCTACTGCTTCCCTGGATGGAGAAGCAGATGGAAGATTTTCTTAAGAGCAGACACTAAAGGAGCAGAGTTCTGAGAGAGGCAGCATGGAGACGAGCCGAGGCCCAGGCGCAGGGCTAATCTTAGAATGGTCCGGGGTGGGCCACCTCTCGGAGGCCAGAAACAGTCAGTCTGGGGCAGCAGTTCTCAATGGGGGTGAGGGGGTCCCCCTGTTCACCTTCCCTACGTATTTGGCTTTGTCTGGAGACATTTTTTATTATTATGACTAGTTGGGGGTGGTTACGGTGCCTAGTGGGTGAGGCCAGGGATGCCACTAAACATCCTACAATGCACAGGACTGTCCCCACAACAAAGGATCGCCTGGCGCAGAGCAGCAATAGTGCAGAAGTTGAGAAAGCCTCGCCTATTCTTAAGGGCTTGGTCTCTGGAGGCAGCAAGTCTGTGTCCAAACCCTGCTCTGGTATTACTCGGGTATGATCCTGGTCAGTTAATCTAAGCCTCATCTACTCCAACTGTGAAATGGGGGCAATAACAGGACATAGTTTACAGGGTTGTTTGAAGATTAAATTAGATGACGCATGTGGAACACTTAGCCCAGTGCCTGGCCCTTGGCACAGGGTCCACGGGAACAGTGTTTTTATGACATGTGGGAGGGGGAAGTGGCTGGATGAGACTAGAGAAACATTCACACGAAGAAAGAGGTTAGGGGGCTGTGTTTTCATTGATGCAGAAACTCACAGCCTGTACAGGTGGTGGCGACTTTCCCATTAAAAAGCTCTCTGTGTGGGAATAGTGAACAATGGGGAAGAAGCACGGAATGCTAGGCAGCACTGCCCATTATGCTGGGCTCAGATGGCCAAGCAACTGGCAAGGGACTTGTCAGCTCTGGTGCTTCAGTCATTGTCCACTTCATCAGCACAGACACCTTGCCTCTGGGGGGCAGGTACAATTTAATGGAAGAGAATCCGTTACTGAGGTCACTGTTATTCTGAGCAACACCAGGAGCACACCCCAGGGTAGACTGTGAACATGGGACCCCCTTGGTGAGCTGGGATCTGAGCTGAGAGTGACCAGGGCCACCAGTTGGCCTCGAACCTCCAAGGCCCCACTGGGCAGCACACTAGTCCATCGAACATGTGGCTTCCAGTGAGACTTTAGTTCAGCCGACCTCTTGGTGGGTCTGGGTCCCTGGAGGAGCCCCCAAGTGCACTGACTGCCGGGGCTGGGATCCTGGCTTACCCACTCATCCACCCCATAAACTGGGGGAGTTTCTAAACTCTGCACCTCAGGTCCCTCGCATGAAAAATGAAGATACAATCAGTCCTCTTGCAGAAAGTCACTGTGAGGAATAAATGGGTGAATACAGATGTGTCCAGGAGCTGGCCACAGAGCTAGTGCCAGTTACTGTACGATGTTGACTGTGATGACGGAGGAAGCCGACAGGGAGGGAGACGGCCCTGGAGGTTCTCCTTTAGAAACTGCCATTGCTTTGCCTCCCAAGAGAGATGCTGGAGAGACCGTGGGAAAGGGCAACTCCCAAGGGTGTGTTGAGAAAACTCGAGGAGGAAGGGTGGCCTCAGGTAGGGAAGGTGACATGCCAGCAACCTGTCCCACCGGCAGACTCCCCATGAGGTGCCAACGTGAGTCCGGGTTTAGGGGAAGGCTTTTATGTTCATCTCACCCACCAGCCCACATATCCGGCCGCCTGCACGCATACCTCACAAGCCAGTTGCCTAAATTGTTGGGATCCAGGTAACAGAACACACTCAGACATTTTTAATTTACGTGGTTTCCCTTTCTTTGAATTGGGATAGCAACTAGATTGGTGCATCGGTCTTCCTTCTAGGGAATCCAATAAAGTTAAGGGGAAACTTTTAACCTGGAGGCTTCTTGGGCTTCACGCGGTTACAAACGGATGATGCATTTCTCTTGCCTTCCGCCCAAGGCATCAGTGTGCCAACATCTTCAATACACTCAGATGCAACACTTTGTTCCCAAGGTTGACAAGCCACCAAGAAGGGAGGGAAGGCAGGGTGAAGGACAAATGGGGCTGAAGCAGGGACACAGCCAGCATCAGAGCCAGAGGATAGACATGGTCTGATAATCTCCTTCCCGTAATGAGGAAACCCTCGTGTCTGGACACGCACCACCTGGACAGTGAGTGGCCAGATGGGAGCAGAACTCAGAGCTCTTGGCTCCCACAATCAGTGTTCTTTCACCCCAGACGTCTAGGACCCCTCACCCCTCACCCAACTGGCCCAAGCCTGATTTCAGGACCTGCGTGGATCTCGCCCCTGGTCTGTCCTCTTGAGGTAGGCTGTGTCCCTCACACACACCTAGACCCAAGGGGGACCATTTAGAGGGCAGTGACCAAGCATGGACATGCAGGCTGGGAGTTCTCCATTGGGGACAGAGCCGGAGTGGGAAGAAAAGGGGGGCAGTCCAGGCTGGAACCCAGTACTGTGTGTGTCCCCTGGTCTGGTGTGGAGGCCCCCGAGTACGGGCCTCCGTTCCTACATTGCCCGGTTCCCAGCAATGTTAGGGAAGGGGCCTGCTCTCTGGTCTGCCCCTCCCCAGTCCCGACATGGGGTGTGACCTTTGACTGCTTCTTCATAGGGGTTGCCATTGGGAACTGGCCAAGAAGAAGCATCTCGTGCCAGCTCTCCCCTGTCAAAGGGGAGCTGATTTAGAGTTTCAATATTTACAACCTGGAGGAGGATCTCGGGGACAGACATCTCCCGTGATGAAACTTGAATAGAAGGGTTGTAGAGCCAGCCATGACAGTGGCAGCAGCAGCAACAGCGGAGCCGAGGCCAGCAGCCAGACTCTCCAAATCCGCCTCCAGCGCTTACCTGCATCATCTCTCCACGGCCGTGGTTTCATCATCTGTACAATGAGCATGATGGTAATAGAGTGATCGCCCTTATCCTCAAAGGATACATTCCAAGACCCCCCGTGAATGCCTAAAACCTTGAAGAGTACCGAACCCTATCTATACTACATTTTTTTCACATCCATGTGCACCTTTTCACTTAAAGGAGGCACTTTAAGGCTTCTCTTGGGCATTTCCCAATTGCCAGCATCATTGCTCTCACGCTCTGGGGCCATTATGAAGTAAAATAACCCAGATGGCTACTAAGTGACCAGTGGGTGGGGAGCACACACAGTATGGATCTACTGGACAAAGGGATGGCTCGTGTCCAGGACGAAGTAGGATGGCCTTAGATTTTATCATGCTACTCGGGACAGTGTGCAACTTAAAACGCATGCAGTGTTTATTTCTGGGATTTTCCATTTAATATTTTTAGACCACGGGTAACTGAAACCATGGGAAATGAAACCGTGGGCGAGGGGGCCCACTACACCTACTGTATAGGGTTCTTGTATCGCTTCCTTGACAGAGCCTCTCAGAGACAGGAAAGATAGGGCAGGAAGTAGAGATGTATGAGTCTCGTGAAGGGCAGAGGGGCAGACGTGACCCCCTCTGGACAGGCCAAGAGGCAGGACAGGTAGAGACGTAGGCGGGAAGAGGCAAGGCGGGCGGAGGACAGAGCCCTTGATGCCATGAGCAGAAAGGGGTGGGGAGCAGAAAGGCAGGGCTACCAGTTGATGTTGGAAGGAGGAGCAGATACTGAAAGGAAGAGAAAGGTAATGTAAGTCAGTCCTACAAGGTGTATACTCCACACAGGCACACACACACACACACACACAGGCGCACACACGCGTGCAAACACACTCACTACTGGGGTAACCATGGCAGCTGAGATAGTCACGTGGATTTCTTTCCGTCTAAAGTGGGTTTAGCACCTTCAGAATGCTTGGACATGTGTCCCAGCCCCGCAGCTGGCCATGGCCCCTGGAGAAGAGGGCTGCGTCCAGTCCAGCACAACACCGCCTCGCAGACCAGCGGTGGCCCGGAGGCCGGCGCACCACAGCACTCGGTGTCAGTCGCAGCAGACTGAACATCCTCCTATCTCGGCGTGTCCTTCCATTGTCCATCACTCTCACTGCTGCTGCACAAACACCACCGTTCTCTCCAGCGCAGAGGAGTGACGGCTGGGCACTCTCCTCTGGGAAAGAACTCTGCTCCCTCGGAGACTGGCTACGACAATTCTTAGTTTCCCACAGGTGACTGCTTTTTCCTCCCTTTTCTCACGCCACTGGATGGTCAGCTGGGATAGGTGCTATGACCCTCCAGTCAAATAAAGGCCTGCCAATCTCTCCCAGGGCCAGGCTATTGGGGGACCTCTCCCCGAGACCCGAAGATCCCGTGGCTGCCGTCCTCCCACTTCCTTATGCGGCGACGGCATTAAGTATGGAAAAGCCTCCACTTTGCTGGACACAGGCGGAGAAAACTCCCATGCCCAGGGAAGGGGGACGACCACGTCCTGGCTGTGGGGACCCCCATGCAGAAATGGTTTTGCAAAAGTCACAGCAAGTGGAAGATGGTGGTGAGACACTTCAAATGCCGGGACAAGCATGTGGATTTTTAAAGTAGACAAAGGGGAGCCACGGAGGGCTATATTGAGATGGGGGACAATGATTAGATGATCGCATGCCCTGGAGGGTGAGGGGCAGGGACTGGAGGCTTTGCCATCATCCAGCACAGTGGTTCCCACCTGAGGCAGTTTGTGGGCAGAGGCCAGGGGTGCTGCTGGACAGCCTACAGAACACAGGGCAGCCCAACCACAGAGAATCATCTAGCCCAGAATGTCAACAGCACTGCCACTGAGGAACGCTGGTCAGGCATGAAGCAGCAAACGCAGTGTCCAAGGACACCTGTTCTGAGGGAAGCTGTGATGGTGCTCGAGAAACAGGGTGACAGAGGGGCCACGGCGGATGTGCAGGGCTGGAATGGCTGAGCCTCGCCACCTCTCAGGGTGCAGCACACTTTCAGGTCCTCCGGGGAGACGCCCCTGATTCTTGTGCATATGCTGAATACCACCTGGACAAAACTCTCTCCAGGACAGAGTGCATATCAGGATGGCTGCTTGCTGGCTTATTTCTGCATTAGACCCCCTGAGGGACCATGGAGGCCTGCAACCAGGCCTTTCATTTCAGCATTGTCACAGTTAGCAGAGAACGTAAATGTTTGCTGAATGAATGAATGAATTCATAGGTGGATGAAGATACGGAATTTGTGAATCAGCGAAACAGAGGTGGTTGCCAAAGCTGGAAGCGTGGATAGAATCTCCAAGAAACCACTTACAGGGAAAAGAGCAGTGACCTGAAATCCTTGGTGAATACTCACCACAGAGTGTGAGAGCTGGGGAGAGGAGCCAGCAAAGGAAGCAGACAGGGAGAATGGAAATGCGGGAGAACTGGGGTCACACAGAGCCGCCAGGGCTAGGAGGACGTGTGCACGATGGGTGCACTTGAATGCATCCAGCAGGCCAGGTGCTGGAGAGGCCGAAGCAGACCATGACTTTTCAGTGACCTCTAAAGAGCTGTTCTGACACCAGAGGGGAGGGAGCTGGCCCACAGAACATGGGGGTGCTATGTTGATGAATCAACTAAGGCACCAGGACACCTTTCTGAGAAGTTGTGTTTCCTCCACACCTGGGAGAACCAGGAGACGCAGAGGTGCAGCTGCTGGCCTGGTGAGGGCAGGCCTGGAGTCTCAAAGGCAGAAACACCAAGAGATCGCCAGCCTCAAGGTAAGCCCGTGGGGCGAGACAAGGGCCCTGCTCAGAGACGAGGGTGGCAGAGGATGGTAATGGCTCCAGCAAATCTGAGGTCACTACCTGGAAGTCAGGGCTCAGGATTCCCAGAGCAGGCATCTCATGCTGGAGCAGCGTCACCCCGCGACATGCTTTTCTCCTTGCATTGCACATTTGGGAGAGTAGCTGTCCTGCCCGCCCTGCCTGACCCAGCCCACACTTATGCCGGCAGGTGGACTTGAGGACATACCCATTCAACTGCAATTTTTTTTTTTTAATTCTCATCCGAGGACATTTTTGCATTTATCTTCAGATAGAGCAGGAGGGAGAGAGGAGGGAAGCAAGAGAGAGAAACATTGACGTGAGAGAGACACATCGAGTGGTCACCACCCACACGACCCCAACCAGGGCCAGGGACAAACTGCAACCAAGGTACGTGCCCTTAGCGGGAACCGAACCCGGGACTCTCTGGTTCACGGGAGACGTTTTAACTGCTGAGCCAAACCGGCCAGGGCTCAACTGCTAATTTAATGGCGATTTCCTAGAGGTACAATTCCAGAGAAAACTCCATGGAACCTGAGGAAGTGAACTCAGTCCCAGAGTGAGGGAGAGTCATGCTTCTCCTACTCTGCTGCTGAGCTCTAGGTATCACTGGGCACTTGGTGTCACACAAAAGCAGGTGACAGAGGCTGAGTCCGTGCACATGTTCGTGAATCCCCAGCCGGTTCCTTACCTGGGACTTTGCATCCTCGCCTTTGATCTTGACACACGGGCTTAACTTGAGGTTGGAGATCTCCTGGTTTTTCTGCCTTTGAGACTCCAGGCACTTCTGCCTCTGTCGGATATTGCCCTTCTGGATGGAGGAATCCTTGGGGACTCTAGAGGAAAGCCACCGGAGAGATAGAATCCCCGGCTCTTGGGATTTTAACACTAGCAGCTGAAGAGGCAGGGGCAGTGTTTTGAGAATGGCAGGGGGTGGGGCATTTTGCCCTGGGCTCTGCTGTGGAGGAGGATACCCCTAGGAACAAGGCAGCAAGGAAAGACCCAAGGGCCAAAGGTTAGATGGAGCTGGAATGGAGCCAGCCTGCATGGATACGTCCTCAGATGACAGCCGGGGCCTCAGACCCCAGCAGTTGAGAGACACTGCTCCTAGCTAACCTCGATCCCTCATGCTACTGACTAATACAACCCCTCCTCTGGTTTCAAGGGTCAGGAGGAGCTAACTGGACTCCTCAGACCTCTATATACTTAAAACCCTCATCCAGCTGGCCACAGGCTGCCCCTTATCCAGACCACGTCAGTGAGGGCCTCTCCTTGCAGCCACCCAAGGCTCACGGTGGGGCAGATACCTGAGCTCTGGATAGACGTTCTCCAGGTACCACTTGAAGCTCTGGCACTGTAGGTTCTTCCTCAGGTCCAGCCTGCTCTCAATGCTGGGGGCAGACAGAGGACAAAACACGGCTGTGTCAGAGACAGGTGCCGGGCTGGGAAGCACAAAGCACAGCCTATGCTCATGCTCGGCGCCCACATCTCTCTGGGGGGTGCTGAACAAATGAGAGATTTCTAGAGCTCCAGACAGAGCTATGGAAACACTTAGCAATATCTCACAACGGTGCAGTAATGACACCAAGGACTTGTACTTTAACTTGAAAATGGATTTTGGGGGTGTTTTGACTTTTCATTAAAAACAAGGCTACAAGAACATTCGGCGTGCTGTAATAACTCACCAGCGGGACTCTGAGGCCACTTACTCCCAAATCCCTCTTAGGATTCTGCAGTCGAAATGCCACCCCCGGCCACCCCAGCTGCAAAGAATCGTCTTTGGTTGGTTCTGGGGCCTGGTCTTGTACCTGTTCATCACATATTTATTGAGCACCTACTGTGTGCCAGGCATTGTGCCAACTGTGGGAGATATGGTGAGCTTTTGAGCAAGAGAAAGGTAATGGAATGAGTGATCACAACCCAGTGTGGATGTAGGGTGAGCATGCAGGGACCGTGGGAGAACCTCAGGGGTGTGCTCCTCCGTGTCAGGTCAGTGGTCCCTGTGGTAACACTGAAGGAAAAGTGCACGTTACCTAGACAGACCAGGACGTGGGTGAGGCAGGGGACTAGCAGAGAGAGAGAGAGGGCGGGGATGGAAGATGAAGACACAGACCACATGGGGTCTTGGGAGGCGGGGCTCTGTGGGGGAGGCGGGGCTTCATGTGAAGGGCAGTGGTGTAACTGATGGGTTCTGAGCAGAGCCTGACGCTGCGATGTTTGCGCTTTGCGAGCATCTTACTGATGCCGAACGGGCCTGACGGGGCAACGCTGGAGGAGGGAGAGCAGCGAGGAGGCCGTTGTAGAAACCCAGGTGCCGATCATGGTTTCAAGGAGAAAAGTGGGGGTGGGAATGGAGAGAAGTGACAGGTGCCAGTCCTTCCACGTCTCTCCATCTGCACCAGGAGCACCTGACTGAGTTCCATTGACACCTTGTCCCTCTGGGGCACCCTCACAGACTGGCCCTGCTCTGTCCCAGCCACGCCTCCTGCCACCTGCGACCGCAGCAGATGCTCCCTCGGCACCAGGGCTTCTTACACAGACTGGCACGTTCGCCAGGCCCCAGGCAACATGGGGCAGGGACGGCATGTTTGGGTTAATGCTGAATGTTCAGTGTCTAGCAGGGACCTGGGGGCCCAGTGTATGAATGAGGCAGTGTTACCAGGATGTGGTGACCGTTTGGACACGAGGGGAGAGGAAGGAGTGAAGGCGGACCCCCAGATTCTGACTTGGGCAACAGGACGCAAGGCAGAGCGTTCCCTGAGATGGGGAATATAGGATGAGGCGCAGTCCAGGCGCAAAGGGGCGAGTTCAGCGGGATCTTGAGTTGGAGGCGCCTGGGAGATATCCACGTGGAGATGTCCAGTGGATTTGTGGGTATAAGGACTGGAGCTCAGGGGAGGGGTCCAGGTTAGAGACAGACATCTGAGTAGCAGCAGCGTAGAAGTGGTGGCTGATGCCAGAGAGAATATGCAGCAAGAAGAAGGCTTATGACAGACCCTCGGGGAAGACCAACATATAAGGGTGGCAAGGGGAAGCGGAGGCTGCAAACAGGTGGAGAAGGTGGAGTCTGAGCAGCTGGACAAAAGCCAAGACGGTAGTCATAGAAATCCAGAGATCAGAGGTGTGCTGAGAAGGGGCTGGGGTGGGAGAAGACCCCTACTGATGGGGCAACCCAGAGAATGGCATGGGGTCCGAGGGAGCCATGGGTGAGCCAGGGGGGAGTGATCGGGGTGGGGAGGGGCGAGGTCTCAGAGGGGAGCAGGCGACAGGAAATGCAGGCGGCTGTTCCAGGAAGCCCAGCTCTGAAGAGGCAGAGGACAGGGTGTAGGGAACGAGCAAAGTCGGACTGAAGAGAGTTTTTGTAGTGTTTTCTTTCTTCCTCTTCCTTTTTTTATTTTGAAGATGTAAGTTGCTGAGTAAGTTCAAATGCTGACGGAACCGTGCAGTAGAGAAGAGATGAATGATCAGGGAGAGGGTGGAGACACGTGTGGGCACAGTCCCCCAGGACAGTGGTTCCCACACTGTCTGCACCAGGAATCACCAGGAAGTGGGGGGGTCTGTAAAAAATTCTACAGCCCAGGCCACATCCCAGACTAAATCAACTCTCTGGGCGTGGTGTCGAGGCATCAGTAGGTTTTGAAGCTCCCTGGGTAATTGCCATGTGCCGGCTATTTGGGGAACCATCGGCCCTAGAACCTTGCTCCTCAAGCTGAGGTCCTCTGACCAGCAACATTGTATCACCCGGGAGCTGGTCTGAAACGCAGACCCACTGAACCAGCGTGCTCATTTTAATAGATCCCTGTGAGATCGGTGCACATTAAAGTTTGATAAGCTCTGAGCCAGGAGGCAGGAGATGAATCCAGGCCGTGGGAACTCAATAAATGTTGATTTATAAATGAATGCAGGGATGAAAGGTGCCTCTGGAGTACAGGGGGAGGGCTGGCCTGTCACAGCAGGAGACACGCCTTGTCCTTTGAGATGAAAGAGACAGAGAAGGATGGAGCAGATACAGTGAAGTTTATAGGTTGGTTTGTCTCCGGAAGTTGATGCCATCTATTTCATCTATAAAACAGAAGGTGTCCTCTGCTGCGAGAGACAGGAGGGGTGTGGACTCGGCGGTCGGGGGGAGTGGAGGAGATTTAATGGAGCTGGAGGGAGGATGCTGGCCAGGAAAGGTGGCAGGACCAGGAGGACACCAAGGGCCTCCTGAGACTGATAGCTACAGAGCGTTAGAAGCACCAGCTGGTATTTCCCATGACTATCCGGCAGTTTGCACACAGGGAAGGAAAAAGGAGAGAATCAGATTCACCCAGGGCTAAGCAAACTACCTGGGGGTGCTGACTTGCACAGCAGGGCAAAAAAATCTGAGGACGACATCTTTTAGGCTTAAAAGGGAGTGGAATCCAAGCTGGAGAGGGAAGGAAGTGAAGACAGGGGGATGGGCATGGCCAGGGAACTGGAAGTTTGGTGAGGACTGAGATGAATGCCTTGGGAGCTCTGGGAGAGAGAAGTGGAGGGGCAGCGTGGGTTCATGACTTCAGAGATGCAGACCATTTTGTCGGGGTCTGATTTAGTCCTCCGGAGCAGGGATGGGATCGGCCTATGACGAGTAGGCTGCAAAAACCCACCTGCTCCACATCCTCAGTCTGACCAATGAGTGACATCAGTACTGGATAGCAAAAGCCATTGGCAGCCCCCCCGCCCCAAGACAGATAACATAGATGAAGTTGCCCCTCTTCCTCACTCGAATCAGCCTTGGGTTGGGGAATGCAGCATCGTGTAGCTTTAGAACCGGACCGGTGTGGTTTGAGCCTCGTCCCCTCTTACGGTGGTGTGATCGGGGGCAAGCACCTCACCCCGGAGAAGCCCCGGTCATCTCAACTGTAGGACGAGTAACTACACCACAGCTTGGAGTTTGGGAAGTGCTCATAACGAGATCCCCTCTGCAATGGCAGCTGGCACGCAGTTCCTTTCCCCGCCCTCCTCCACCCGTGGGCCGGAGCCCTGCTGCAGGGTGGCCTGTGCACCGCCGCGCCGCCCGGGAAGCCCGAGGATTCAGGCTCGGGTGACGACGGGGGGCTAGGAGGAAGGCGCTCCGATCTGCAGGCGCTGAGGCTGCTGAGTCCCACATCCCACCTCCCTAGAGCTGGGAACATCAGTCTGGGAAACAAGGACAGCCCCACCTACGGAGCGGGTGGTACGGGGTGCCAGACCGCCATTCCACAGGGGCTGCCAAGGCCCTGCCCTCCCAGCTCCGGGCGGGGACAGGAGGGCCATGAGGGCCATGAAGGGAGAGCAGCCGCAGCCTGGGGCCTGGACGGGCTTAGCGGCTCAGACCAGCTAAGCGACAGGCCCATCAGGACCCGTTCTTCTGGGTCTATGAGCTGGGGCTCTTCTTGACTGCACAGGTCACCAGAAGGGACACTTACTTTCCGAAGGGCCTCTCCAGGGCGAACGGACGGGCAGCGTAATAGTACTGCTTGTATTCATCCATCCACACTTCAGCTGTCCGTTTGGTGTTCCTGGGGGGGGGACAGGGGGTGTCAGGGGGGTGCTACCGGAGAGGAGCAAGTTGGCAGCATCACCCAGGGGGGGCCACCATGATCCAGTAACACTACTCTTCCCAGGGTGCTGGGCCCAGCCAAGTCCCACCAAGTCGCCATCGGAACCTCTACCCTAAGACAGGGTTTTAGTATAAATGACAAACTCTTCCCCAAAAGGTACGCACCAGAAAAATTACCCAGAAACTGAAATTCTGTGACTCAAAAAAGAAATCACAGGAAGAAAAGAGCCAGGAGAGCCCGGCGCATCTGTACGGCGTTAGCAGCCAAGAGGAAAGAGCAGGCCTGCGCTGGCCACCTGCCTCGGGCCGTCCACGGGTCCTGCTCCAGGTGCCCCCTGCACACGGGGGACGTGCGGAGGTCCCAGCTCTCCAAGGCCTTCCTGTGGTCCAAGCGCCTAGCTTCTTGCGGGTGTAAAGAATTAAGTAATCAAGCTATCTCAGACATTTGCCAGCACCCTTAAGGTTTTTTTAAATAAGGTACTTGCTCTGAGTCTGACCCCAAAGGTCAGAGAAAAAAGACAGAGAGGGAGAGGCGCTGAGAAGGTCGTTGCTCAGCAGGCAAGGAGCGGGGAGACCAGGAAGAGCCCCCGAGTACAGAGAAGAACCTGTCAGAGAACAGCCAGTGCCAGGGGCAGTGTGGGGAGCAGCGCCGCTGAACTCGGGGACTCACTAGAGACGGTGTGCTCCCCCAGATTTCCGGTTCCATCTGGAGCAGAGTCAGTCAATAGAGGGTCAGGCAAGCCCCTCCAAGCTGATGGGCCTGAAATGCGTTCTGCACACGTGGCCCAGTACTTGGGGCACTGAAGGCAGTTCTTGGCTTGCTGGCCCTTCCTCTGGCCAAACCAACAGCAAACTGGAAGCTGCTTAGGAGACAGCTGTCCCACATTTCTCTAACCACCAAATGACTGACTGGTGGCATGCAGGATGCCTGCTGGCCAGGGTCGTCTCAAGGACAATGGATGTTCTGGAGCCAAAGGTTCTGCCCCTCATTCCCAGGCTGGCCCCGTTCTTCATCACAGCCACCTGGCTTTCCCACGCCAGCTGTCACCAGCTCATCTTTCCCTTTAAGGACCCGAGCGCTAAGGCAGCCCTGCCCTGCTCCCTGCGGCCCCTGCCTGCCGGGCTTCCCACTGCCCCACCCCTGCCCACCACGTCTCCACGAAAGGTGTTAGCCTTCCCACGGTTCAAAGCCACCCCTCCTCTGACACTGCCGGTCCAGACGTGACCATACCTCTCCATCTGTGTGAAAACCGAGGAAGGAAGAACACAGAGGAGGAACGTGACACCCCAAAGGAAGCTGCTTAGTTCTCCCCGCCACAAATGGGTCAAATAATAGGAAAAAGGGGAATAAATGGGTGAGAGAAATGTTCAAATGAGAAAAGACAAGAGGATTAGGGAAAAGGAGAGAAAGTATTAGATGAAAAATTTTAAAAAGGGAAAAAGAAATAGATGAATTCTGTTTAAAGGAGAGGAGAAAGGCGGGAAGAGGAGAGTCCAGCACAGGAGGGTGTGTGCAGGGAGGGGCAGGAAGAGACACCGCACTCACGGAGTCCCTGGTATCCAGTCCCCCCCGGGCAGCAGGTGAGCGCACCTCGGAGAGGAGCCCAGCGCCTGGCCCAGCCTGGACCGTTCTGTGCGCGGGCGGGGCCCTGAGCAGGCATGGGCCTGTGTCCCCTGTGCCTCCCCATTCCCAGATCTTCCCAAGGACCTCTCATTGGTACTCAGCCCGAACATGGGAGCAGCCGATCTTCCAGAACCCAGGGCCCAAAACCGGCTGCCCTTCCCTGACCCCAAACAACACAAACTACCCAGAACCTCGAGCCCTGTGGATGGCGCTGCCCAGTGACTTCAAGCCCCCGAGGCCACATGTGGGGCCTCGTGAGCCTGGGGGCCCCGCAGCCCTGACTGGTTGGGCAGCCCTGACCTCCCTGCACAGGAAGAGGCCCCAAGAGTGTGCCAGGCAACTCTTGACCAAGAAAACTCAGGCAGCCTACCCGAGAACCTGGGACAGGCAAGCCCACCACCAGGAAAGCCCTCGGCCACTACAGCCCGTGGAGCCTCTGGCACACACTTACTTTATGTACGTGTTGGCGTTTCCGTCCGGGAAGACGTATGGGTGCTTCTTCCGGAAGACGTGGCCCACTCGGCTGCAGGGGACGATCTCTAGGCTGCCCCCACACATCCACACTCTGAAGGAGATCTCTGCAAGACAGCCATGCCTTCCATCACAGCTCTGCCCCTTTGAAGCGGGTGGGGGCACAGGAAGCACCAGGCACAAGAAACGCCAGGTCCAAGGCAGCTGGGAGGGCCCGCTGCACCCAGCCTAGGGCTTGGGGTTAAGAGCTCAGTCCACAGCCAGCTGTGCACTCCACCGCTGGGCAATCTCAGTTTCCCCATCTGCAAATGGGGATGATCACAACCCTAACTGGGAGGGTGGTGTGAGTTACTAGGGAACAGTGGCCTGCATGGAGGAGGGGCTGGTATCTAAATTAGCCCCCGGACACACTCAGGGCCGGCTACGATGCCGCAGTCAGCAAAAGAGAAGACCTGGGACCATGAGAGCGCTGCGTTCGGACACATGAAGGTTTCAGTGTGTAAGGCAGATGAAACTCCTTCCACGGGTGGGAAAAGCCAGCTTCCCATCTGGGAATTCCCACCCAGCCCATGTTTCTGCAGTCAGGCTCAAGTACGAGCACAGGCTGGCTCAGGAAAAACCCATGCCGTGGGCGACTGTCCCTGGGGGGTGCCAGGAGCAGTAATGCGGATGGGGATATTCCAGTGCCCTCCCACCACACAGGTGCCCTGCACCCTCCAGCACCTTGGGCCTCACCTCCCTCCGCCTCTTCACTGTCCTTCCCCCTTCCTGCTCTGTCTCCCTTCGTTCTAATGACCCAAGCAGGTGGCTGGACCTCTTCTTTATCCTGATCCTCATCTGCTCTCTCCTTCACCAGTCCTCAGCCACCCTTGTCTCCTACTTCCTCCTGCCATGTGTCCCTGGAAAAGCCACTGAGTTGTAGACAAGGCTTCCTTGACACGAACCCTGTCCTGGACGGGCTATAGCTCATTCCCAGGAAGCTCGATTTCCCTCAGAGGGGGGACAGTGTGTACGCTGGGATGAAGGACTCCTCAAGTCTGCGACCGAATAGCAACAAGAACACAAGCTGGGGGAGAAATGGGAAGAGCTGGGCTTTGGGGTCAGCAGCCCCAAGTCTGCAGTAACCTGCCAGCTGCGTTGGTGGGGAAAGCTGCTTGTCCTTGCTGAGGCTGGGTCTCCTAGTACGTTAACCAAAAATCACAAAACTACCCCACAGGATTGCTGTGACAGCGAATGAAACAGGACTTGGAGATAATGAAAACTCTAGGCGTGGTGGAAAGATGAGCGACAGGTGTGAAGAGATGTTCCTCTGAAGCCAGCGTCTTCACACCACGGGCACCGATGGCACTGCCCACTGGTGCCTGCTCCCAGCTTCCTGCTCCTTAGATTCGCCTCGTTTGTGAGCATGTTGCTGTCAGTACCGCTGCACCCCGGCTGCATTGGCTGATGGGGGTGTCCGGGACCGAGGGACGTGGAGTGAGGCAGAGCATGAGTTCTGGAGTTGGGGTGTGCTTCAGTTCCCAGCTACTCGCTGTCAGCTGCCCTATCAGAACTGCTTCTGCATCGTGACATGAGAGCGTGTGCCCGTGAGTGGGGTTGTTGGCACGACTGATCAGCTGCCACCTCAGCGAGGACTGGGCAAAGCCCAGGCAGAAGTAAATGCGGGGTCATTTTCCTCCCATGTCCGATGTGTGCAGAACTGAGATACTCTGAAGACTTAGGTAAAAGCACCAGACATGGGAACCACCTGGATCAGGTGAGGAAACCGTCAGGGAGACACTCGGAGACAGGGCCTTAGAGTCTGGCAGACCAGAGGAGCGTGGAGAAGGACCAGGGTCAGGTGACAGTACTCTCTGAGGTGGGGACCTGTGCATGACTGTGGCCGAGGACGGAGGTCAGCAGACTCAGAATAAAGCAAAGTGCAGGGCATGGTGAGCTCAGGGATAGAAAGAAGCAGGTTTCCGTGGGCTGGGGGTGGGGGTGCGATTGAGGCATACGCTGGAGGGACTCACTTAGCAAATGAGGAGGAAACATATGTCTCATTTGAATACATGGAAAGGAAGAGACCGCAGCTAAAACACACGCGTATTTTTGGAAGAAAGCTGGCACCGAATTTGTCGGTTGTATCCAGTGGGCCAGGCTTGCATGCCCAGTTCTGAGGGGTCGGAGCGCTTTCCTTTTCAGGCACAAGAGCAGACCCTGTTTGGAGATCCTGAGAGGAGCTGATGGGAGCACGGCAGACCTGAGCCCTGTTGAGGAAGCCGTGTCCGAAGACTAAGTCCACACGGGTACTAACAGTGCCCTGGACGAGCCCTCCAGCCCCGCGGCACACTCGGCAGCTGGAGGTAGGGACGTGGACGGCCAGCGAAGCTCGCTCATTGCTCCTGGTCTCCCGCAGACGTCAGCCTGGGGCACGCGGTTCCAACAGCGCCCCCGCCGAGCGCCAGGTCACGGTGGACCTTGACGGAGAGTGAAAATCTCGAATGTTAAGTCTGTGAATTTCAAATGCCTCCTATGGCAGGGGGAGCCTTAGACACGGCTCCACGGACTGCAATGGGCCCTTTGGAATGAAGCCACATCTATGTACATACAGTAGCACAGTCCAGCCCCCCTCTGGCCGGTTGACACCTGTTGAGAACAAAGGGAGTAGTGTGGACAGTGGTGGCAGAGACACACAGACACTCACCTGGCTATTCTGACTCCTAAGGCCACACACATAAATATGGCCACAGAGACCTTTCCTTTCAGTAATTTTTATCTTCTCAGGGCCTCCTGGGCCAGAAATCTCTGTTACTATTTTTTAATGAATACATAGACTTCAGTAGAGATTATCTTATTGGCCCCCCCCCACACACACACACACAAAGCTTCACGTCATCTGAGACCATCACAGCTGCCTCTGGGCCCCAACTTCCAAACAAGTAGTAACCTCAGTCACACCGGGGCCACCAAGGGCAACCGCAAATCCCACGTGGCACCCTCTAAGTTTCCATGTTCCCAGTGGGAAAGAATGGCCTCCAGGCATCTCCCCTGGGCACCGGCCTTAGCAGGCAGCCCAGACAAGGAACAGAGCGGGGGCCTGCTTCCGCTCTGCTCTCCGTCTTGGGGAAGAGATGACTTTTCGTCAGACTTAGGTGTTCCCAGACAAGGCCATTTCCCTTCCCTTGAGCGACCAAGCACGGAAAGGGTGAGGCCGGGAGGGAAAGCTGGAGGGATGAACTGTTCTTGCAGGCCTGACACATGCTCCTCTCACAGCCGCTGCTTGAGGGAGCCTGAGGGTTAGATCACCCGATTCACCGTCCCGGCGGCCCTGCGAGGTGGTGGTGCGGGCACGTTCTGTTGCTGGGTAACAAATGGACACACTAACCTGGCGCGCGGGTTTGGTTGGGCCTCTGCTGAGACCCTCCCAAGGCCAAAATCAGGGTGTCAGCAAGATCCTGATCCTTTCTGGGGCCTTGAGGGAGAATCTGCTTTCAAGCTCATTCAGGTTGTTTGTGAAGCTCAGTTCCTTGCTGTTGTGGGGCTGAGGGTCCCCTTTCCTTGCTGGCTGTGAGGCCGGAAGCCTCTCTGTGTCCACGCCACCCCCTCCATCTTCAAGCCAGCAGGGGCCAGGTCAGCCCCTCTCACGCTGCCAATGTCTCTGACGTCTTCTGTTCCATCTTCCGCCTCCAACTGAAGACGTCCTCTGCTTTTAGGGGTTCACGTGATTAGACTGGGACCCCTGCATAATCCAGGATCATCTCCCAACGTCACGGTCAGGAGCCTGAATCTCATCTGCAGAGTCCCTGTTGTTATGTAAGGTGAAATCCTGACAGGTTCTGGCTGACAAGATGCTCTCCTTGGCCAAGCTTCAGCCAGCTCCCTTCTCGCGAGGCCTTGACTGCAGCCCTGTACTTGTTGAGCCAACATTACCCAGTTGTAGCAAGAACTCTGCTAAGCCGGTTCAGAGAGAATCCCCAACCTTGATGTTCCCTCTTAGTCATTTCCATCCACTGATGCCCACCCCCACCCCTTGGTTCAAAATCCCCACTTGCTCTTGTGTTCGGAGTTGAGCTCACCTCCCTCCCGTATTACGATAAGCTTGGTACCTACTGTGACAGGCCTGAGCTAAGTCTTCCTAGCCGGTTCAACAAGACTCAGAGTCATTTTTTTCTTTAACACAGGGATAAGGAGTGGATATCTTTTGGGGTAGGCCATTCTCCCTACCACAGAAAACACTGTCTCCACTTTAAAGACTTGGAAATGGGCTCAGTGAAGCAAAGTAACCAACTCAAGGACACACAGCCAGTAACAACTGGAGAATTCAAACTCAGGCCCACCCGATTCTGCAGCCCATGCTCATACACACAGGGGTGTGTGCGCCAAGCCTGACATAGCTGATGTCCTTGACTACATCCTAGGGATGGGGGTGGGGCAGCTCCTCTCTGGGCCTCACCTCATCCCTTTCCTCAGCACTGTCTTTGTATTTGCTATGCTTTTAAAATCCCCCTTCTAAACCCAGAAGTCCCATGCTCACCCTTCATATATGTGCTAAGGCTCCTTTTTTTAAGAAATGTGCACACACACACACACACACACACACACACACACTTCTCACTGGGCAACAGCTTCCAGTGACAAAAAGCTAAAAGTGAGATGTAGCTGGAAGTGAGTAGATGTATCAGATCTATTAGGTGACCATGTTATGCAAATTGGAGTTTAAATGTGCAATTTTAATGCAAAACAACTTGGGGGGCGGGGGGCTAAAAGCCACATTTCCCTAAAGCCTGCTCCTGTGCTAAACTGCAGATGTAATTATTAAAACTATTCAGCTCATGTTAGAAACACTCTGTGGGAATAAGGCACCAGGCTCAGGCTGGGTGAGTGTCTGGGGGGTTGGCTTTCCCACGGCAGCGGAGGCTGCTTCCAGCAGATGAAAGGGAGATGGGGCGGGCAGGGCAGCGTGCCCCCGAGGACCCTGGTGGTCACCCCGGCCAGAGCCATTTCCAATGATCTCGTGGGTTTTTGTGCGGTGAGATACAGTCGATGCAAAAGAGGCAAACACGCCTGGAAGACAGAGAAATCCCATTTCTTGGAAAGGAAACAGGCCTGCACCTGCTGTTGTGATTTATCCCCACGGGCTCCATCGAATGCAACGAGGCCTGTTGTACACGGCCCTCAGAGATTGGACATATGTTGACCTTCCTCCCTCCCTGACTCCCCTTCCCAGTCTCATTTTTGATCACACAGACCGCAGATTCCACGTTCCAGGCCTCGAGGATGAGAAGCTGGACGAATGTCCTTGCCTTGCTCCAGGTCGAGTAGGAGGCAGGGAGGCAGGCACAGCTGAATAAACACAAATACACAGAGGGCTCAGTGCCAGGGGGAAGGGCAGACTGGGTGCTAGGGGCACAGAGCAAGGGAGGGGGGCAGGGAAGGCGTCCACGTCCTGGGGCCGGCGGCCCAGAGCTGTGTTCCTCCGCTGGGTGGGAAACGGGGCTAGGTCACTGAGGTCTGGGCATGTCAAGGCAGAGCGCTGGACTGAAGGCTGGAGGGGTGGGCAAGGCCCAGGAGGGACCCAGCTGAGGCGTGTGGGCCTCCCCCTTAGGACAAGCAGCAGCCAGCTGGTGGCTGCCAGGCCTGGGAGGGTGGGAGAGACTTGCACTGCAGAGAGCAGTGTGGCAGGAGTGTGGGAGGGTGGCTTTGAGGGGCTGGACCAGGGGGGAGGACCACTCAGGACAGTACTGGGGATGGAGAGGGGAATGGATGTGAACAGTGGTGGGGGAGGGTAGATCTTCAGGACTGGGTGATCTGGGGCGTGGGGAGGCCCCCTTGCCACACCGGGTGCGGCCCGGCTTCACCTACACACAGCCTCCTCCACCGCTCCACACCATCTCTCCTTCGCAGCTGAAGCATCACTCGCCAGCCCATCAAACCCCTGATCATCACCCCACCTGCACGGACTCCTCCAAACTCCCACCTTCAGGTACTCGGGTGCCTCGCTATCCTCACCCACAGAACTGAGGCCGTCCACACGCTCTGTCCGCCCTCGGAAGAGCCCTGCATTTCCCGACGCATAAGATGCTAAGAAAAAGGAATCCGCGCGCCGGCAGCTGGCTCGGACACCGGGGAAGGTTGGGAGGGGAGAGAACCGAGCGTTTCCTGTGAGGGCTGCCTGCAGCGTGTTCTCCGTGGTTAAAGCGTTTTGTGGTGGATTATAGACGTCTCCCCCGCAGCTATGCGGAAGCCCCTCCCTCCTTCCCTATCTGAATCAGCACTTGATGAGATTGCCCATTGACGTGAGCAGATGTGTGTCAGCATCGCTACGAAGAGAAGGTGCTGGTATGTTGGACCAGATGTGCCATCCTTGAAAGCAACATGTTCTCCGAGTCCTCATGGGGCTGCACCATAGCAGAAGGAACAGACTCACTCTGTAAGGTTCAAGGTTCAACAAGCCCCAACAGACAGAAGCTACAGGGACATGGGCTGCAACCCAGAAGAACTCTCTGATATTTCAACACAAAATTCTCAACCGCAGAACATCTGGATGGTGAGGCAGCGACCGCATCACCGTTAAGTAGCACCTGAGCAGAGATCGGATGACTGCTGTCTGTCGGAAGTGTTGCAGAAAGAATTCACTTGGTGGCTGGAAAGAAAGGCTAGAGCATGTCACTAAGGGTTGTGAGAGGTGCTGCGATCATCACGGCGTCGATTGGCTCTGCCCAGAAAGAGAGAAATCGCGTCCCCGTTGAGAATGCCAAGGGCGAGCCTAGCTCCAAGCCCTCCTAGGCTGGTGCAGGCAGATCTGACCCCAAACCCACACCTAGGGCCCCTTCACGTGCCAGGACTGGGTCCAAGAAGGGAGTCAGTTTGGTTGGGGGTGTTGGGGTTTTCTGCTTTGTTTGCCAAGCCTCCAATCTGGTCCCCCTATGACAAGAGACGGGCTTTTCTGATGGATTTCCACCTACTGCCCAGTTTGGGAGAACAAATGCTGTGGGTCAGGGCAGCAGCCATAAATTCCTGGGAAATAACTCTTAGTGACCGAGGAAGAAGCCATAAAACACTCTGGAGGCAGGGATGGGAGAAAACAGTGGCAGAGGACAATGCACCAGATGACTGCTAAATGCCAGGATGAGCCCCATGGATCATTCTCCTGGCCTGCACCCCCGCTCGGGGAGCCTGTGCCACAGTGCCCTGTGCCGGGGAAGAAATGGGGTCCCAGCACTCAGGCTCGGGGACTCTTCCTCTCCCTTGACTGTGGTTTTTTCAACAGAGTTACCGAAACCTCCTTCGTGGCAGACACTGTACTAAGCACGTGAGTTAGCTCGAACAAAGCAGACCCAAATCCCTGCCCGTGCGCAGCTAATATTCCAGTCATCTCTTAGGTCTCTCCTAGTGAAAGGAAGGAAGGGAGGCTAACATTTCTTGTGACTTTGTGGTGCCTGGATTTTTATAGACTTACCTCAATGTATTTTCACAATGACCCCAAGAAGCATCCCCAGGTTATGCTTTAAACAGACAAGGAAACGGGAGGAGCACTCGGCGTTATCAGCCAGGTGGACTGCCGGCTCTTTCTGCAGACGCGGCCCTGCTCCACTGTGGCTGCCCCGGGCCCTCTGCTTGCACGGGTTTGGAACCTGTAGCCCAGCCCCTCCACCCCAGCCCTTTCTCTGCACTGAACAATAAGGACAAGATGCCCCCGAGTTTCTGTAGCAGTCACCCCAGACCCCCCCATTAACCCAGCGCTGATGCTGTACGCTGAGAGCAGCCAGCAGATGTGATCGAGATGATCCCAGTGTCACTGTCCATCCTGCTCGTCATTCTCTTCATCGCCAGTCTCACTGCAATTCCAGATTCTCAAGTTCCGCGTTCCTAGCTCACGCCTGCCTCTGGCCCTTGGTGTTCCTGGCGTTTGCACCTCAACTTCCCCCTTACGGGTCTGTCTGCCTGGTCTCAGCATCCACTTGGTCCCGTGGAGCAATTCCCTGGTTGCCTCCACCCTCCCAGCAACTGATGCCTTCTCTGGTGCCCCACCTGGCCTCCCTCCAAAGGAGTAGCTCCGTCCCCCTCCCCTGGCCCTTGTCCCCGGCACGTGTGGTCCAAGGTCACAGATTCGCCACCGCAGCTCCAGAACGCAGAAACGCAACTCACCAAAGTTCTCTCCACCCCAGATGTCCATGTCCATGTCGTACTTCCCCAGGTACTCAAACCAGGATTTGTCCATCACGAACAGCCCTCCCGCTATGACTGGAGTCCTGAGCACAAAGGAGAAGAGGGAGGGTCCGTATGGGAGGGGACCACAGTCACATTCTTCTGCACTGGCCGCTCAGAACTCAAGGCCGTTTTCTCACCATTTCTGCTCCTCTTCAGGGAGGCCGATACGTTCTCCAACTTACCTAAGACAGGAGCCTGCTCCTGGATTTTCCCTTTGATTACGAATCTCCTGACCTTGCAGACAGGCTAACTTACTCATCGCCACACCTCCCGTGGGGGCCCAGGACTGGCTCAGAACCCCGGCTGCTCTGAGGGCCAGGGAAGCCTTCGCTGGCCTCCCCCAGGCCCTGCCCAGCATGGCTCTCTGGGGACCTCCCTATGGGGAGCAGGGCAGTGGGCCGCTGACCGGGCAGAGAAGGGCCGAGTCAGCACCTGTCAACAGCACAGCATCCTCTTAACACTGGGCTCCTCTCCCTTTTCTCCCTCTTTACCTCGTTATAGGTTACATCCTCCTAAAAAGCATGTAGGGGTCCTAACCCCCTGTACCTCCGAATGCGACCTTATTTGGAGAGAGGTCTTTACAAAGGTCAGCGGCTTAAACTGAAGTCGTCAGGGTGCTCACAGTGGGCCTGGCAGAGAGACGCACAGCAGGACAAAGCCATCCGTGGCAGTGCCAGGGCAGCCCAGAGTCCACGTGGTGTGTCCTCCACAGGGCGGAGCCGGTGTGTGCGAGCGGCGGGGGCCACGCCTTGATGTCAGCCACCACCTCCCGATGTCAGCCTCTGCCTCCCTGTGCCATGTGACCCCCCCTCCTGGGCTAAACCCTCACATCCAAGACGGGCTCTGCTCCTGGCCCTAAGGGGCTTTTCTCTTGTCCGAGGCTCGGACAGGACCACCTGGGACCCTCCCGTGTTCGGCAGGAAGCACGAGTACGCCACAGCATGCTTGTGGGTGGACAGTACAGGCCACTCCCCAGCACAGGCCTCCACCAGGCCCCCATCCCCTCAACAGAAGTTTTCATGAGAACGGAAACCTCCTAAAAGGAGGGCACAGGTGGCGCGGGGCTGGCCAAGGGTCTCTAGGTTTCTGCCCAACCTTCCGAGCATCAATGCTGCACGCCGCCCTGTGCCGTGTGACAGCAGGAAGGACCCGGGGGGAACGAGTCAGTCCGCCCACCTCGCCCTGACTTACCTAATGGGCTCAGCGGGGTCCAGGCGCCGAGCCTTCTGCTCTGGGGACAGCTGCTCCCATTGGAAGTGGAGGCTCCAGTCAAAGCCTGAAACACAGCACTCACTCGGTGGCTTTGGTCTCTCAGAGGTACCTGCAGCACTCACTCGGTGGCTTTGGTCTCTCAGAGGTACCTGCAGCGTTTGCTCGTTCCGTCCCTGTTCTAGAGGTTCCTGAATGGACCCAGTTTCCCACCTGGTCCCATTTCCAAGCCTCGCCCATTTCCCTTTCCGGCTTCCTTCTCTCTCTGCCTCCTCCTGCCCCTGCACCCACTCTGCTGGCTGCCTTAGGACTGAGGGTGCAGGATAAAGGGTCAGAAGGGACAGAGCCCAAGGGGACAAGATGGCCAGCTATGGAAGGTGGCCCTCGGCCAGGAGCCTCGGGCAGGTGGAAGTAGGCGGTTTGGAGGGGCTGCATCACCTAACATCGGTCTTGGGTGGGGGCGGCACTAGGCCTGGGCGGAGAGCTGTGGTGGGCTTCGAGGGGACAGTGGTGTCCAGTGCTGAGGTGCCACGTAGCCAGGGGCCTTGCTGCCCTCCCAGTCAGGCCTGGGGTGAGCCCTGCGCTGGAGCAGAGCTCTGGGGGCCGGGAGCGACCTGCTCTCCCCTGTCGTAAGGGCCACATGGGAGCTCCTGACATCACAGGAAGCAGGGCTGTTCGGTCCAGACAAGCCATGAGGAGGGACGTCTTCCTCCCTTTCCCCCTTGATGGCCATGACTAGAAGACACAGAAAGTCCTTCTGGGGAGAAGGCGTTAGCCCCACTCACCCCCACGGAGCTCCGTGGCAGACTCGATGTAGCTGAAGGTGTCCAGGTTGATGATATCGATCACAGGGCACACCACCCGTGTGTAGTCCTGCCAAACAACAGACCCCTGCTCAGTGTGCGGTAAGGCGGGAATCGGGGAGCTTGGCAGGGCACCCCCCGGTAGTGCCAGAGACTGGTTTTGGGGCCTTGACCAAACACTTTCCTCCCTGTGTCTCAATTTTCTCATCTGTCAAATGGGCCACTGGACACTGTGACCTCTCTAGTTCCGATGCTGAAAATGCTGAGGCTTTCCCTACCCCCGGCGCAGCGGCCACCCGAGCCCCGTGGAGACACAGACACGGCGGAGGCTGGCTGCAGGGGGCTGCACACCCAGAAAGGGGACATCGGGAAGGAGGGCTCCAGAAGTCCTTCCCGGTCAGGGGGCACTCAGGAAGCAGAGGACAGGTCAGCTGGGAGGTAACCTCAAGCCTGTAGCCCCAAGAAGCAAAGCCACACCCCCACAGTGAGGACCTCTTGGCATTTCCAAACGCTTTCATGCAACGCCTGTTTCTCGGCAAGTTGATGAGTAGCGTTTCCAGAGATTCCCAACTTCAGTTGTCACCCGTGACACTCACACATCTGCATCCCCAGCCCCGATGTCCCTCCTGGCTTCCAGGCCCATCCGGTGTGCCAGGAATCCCTGCGCGTGGATCCCACACAGCCCTGCCGTGGCGGCCTCATCATGCCCTCCATCGCTGTTCCGTTCACAGAACCACCACACAGCCATCCCACTTCGTCCCCAGCACTAAACTAAGAAACTCCATCTCTGCCCATCTCTGCTCTTCCGAATGACCCCTGCCTCTCCTGTATCCCTCACACCCGGGGACTGCAGTGGACTGCTCGCCCCTCCCCAGCCCACCTCACCCTTCCCTTTCAGTCCACAGGTGGCTGACAAACTTGTCTTTCTGCTATGCAAATCTCACTCTGCAGCTCCACAGCTGAAGACTTGAGCTGCCTGGAAGAAAAGGTTCCAACTCCTTAGCCGGCATCTGAGACCATCAAAAACAGGCCTGCTTCTAACTTTCCAGCCTCGTCGCTAGATGCCTCCCCCAGGCTGCTGTGTCCATGGCATCAAAGTCATCCAGAGGACATTTTCAAAATCTGCAAGGCAAATTCACACCTCCCAGGAGCCACCAAGGCGTTTATATCTATCTATATAGAGAGATTTTTTTTTAAAACAGTCCCTAACTCTGAGTGAACACCCCTGTACTGGTGTGTAGGAGGGAAGCCGGGCTCCCGTGGGCAGTGTGAACTAGCCGTGAACATGGACAGCTGATAGCTGAACAGAATCCAGCCGCTCAGGACGACCAGACAGGCCCACTGCTCCAGTCCTCCGCACCCACCGCCCCTGGCTGGCACGGGTGGGCACCTCTGTTTCTCCTCGCAGCCATTTAATTTCCTGGCTCAATCTCTCCTCCAAAGGAGACCGTCTTCTTATTTTAAGCTCAGATTCACCAAGTGCCTGCTTTCACGTTCACAGATTTAATCTGGCCCTCCGCCTCCGTGTGTGACTCATCCTGACGGCGCCAAGGTGCCTCCGAAGCCAACTGGCCCCCGAGGAAAAGATGCGCCTTTTCAGTGCCTTGCTCCCACCTCGGGATGTGCACAGATGCTTCCTTCGTGGTGACACAGCACCTGCCGCGCCACCACCGTTCTCGGGCGCCTCGCCGCCACCGCCCTCACGCATCTGCGCATGTATACACACCACACACAGCCGTCCACGCCGATGTCTACACAGACACACTCCCAAAGACACTCTGGTGGCTTCAACTCTGGGATGTTCTCCGAAGTTCAGAGACTGGCCTTCCGTGGGTCTGATAAAAGCCTCATTTTGCCTTTGCTTGCTGAGTTCTTGGGACTCTGCAGCCTCACTAAGTCCTGTACAGACCCTTGTGTAGTAAAGGATTAGCCTTCCCCAAAGGCATGCTTGGCCACTGCCCAGCTCCTTCGAGGTCTCTTCTAAGCCTTTGGAGTGTCCTGCCTGTGGGAATATCTCTATTTGCGGGGAGGCTTGGGCTACACCAGATAGTCCATGATAGCAATGGACTCTAGCTCCGTGTGGTACCCACTCAACTTGACCTCTGAAGGTGCATGGACACCATGGGGATGATCAGCCATGTCTGTGTGAGCGACCCCCAACAAAAACCCTGGACGCCAAGGCTCAGGTGGGCTCCCCTGTTTCTCAATACTCTATGCAGGCTGCCACGCACCCTGCTGGGAGATGACAGCGCTGGGACAGGAGACCGGCACCCTCCCTGTGTACCCCTTCCTGTTGCTAATTTTAACCCGTATTCTTTCACTGTCATAAACAGCAACCATGACCGTAACAGCTCTGTTACGTTTCAAGTCTGTCCAGTGAATCACTGAACCTGAGGGTGGTCTTGGGGACCCCCAAGCTGCATCTGGTTTTTCAAAAATCTGTCTTCAATATTTGGGAAGTGAATGCAAAATAAAATGCTGATTGCTTACCTCTCCCATGGGCTTCCCCAGAAGTCACCATGGGCTCTCTGCCTCCAGGGCTGGGGCAGGCTCTGACTGTAAGGCAGGCTCTAACTTACACTCTCCCTGTAAGTTCTGAGGGTTTCTGTCCTGTCGCTCCTGTCACAATCTGGTCACAGCATCGGCCTGGAGGCATGGGGACCAGATAGGCAAGGAGAGATGTTTGGGGCTAAGTGCTGTGTGGAGCCATGACCAGGAGACTCTATAAAGGACCCATCGAAGCCAGGACACAATCTCTCTGAGTGACCCTGGGGCGGAGGGTCCGCTGCTGCATCCCTCAGCCCAGCCCAGAGCCTGGTGGGCAGCAGGTGTTCGGTTGGTATTGTCTAAAAGAAGCCATCTATTTATTCCTGCTGAGGGCACTGTGTCCACGGCCGGCAGCAAAACAGGTGGACCAGTTACAGCCGAGCAAGACGGCCTCTCCCCGTGGGCTCAGGGACCGAGGGACTCTCCGTACAGACACCCAGACCCGGCACAGGTCCCCACCTGCACGCCCCAGGAGGCTGTATCTTTAAGGTTAGCTCCTTAAATTTATATCCATTTACCAAATGCTACAGGATTGAAATTTCTTAAAAATGCTTTTTCTAGTAAAAACCATGTAGAGAAGGAAGAAAAAAGAAAGAGGCCTATGTTTAAAACAACAACAACTTGGTGCTTGTTTCAAGCATCATCCTGTAACAAGGGGAGAGAGGGACCTCGAGATGTTCCCTGTGGAAAGCGCCAGCCGAGGACAACCTCTGACCACTCCAGCCCAGCCTCTTTCTTATCTCTTTTCTATTTTTGAAAATCCCGAACCCCAATTACAGCTTAAAATTTCCATTTCCACTCACAAGATCAAATCACAGTTTACTCGGAGGCAAGACACGTACAAAGGCACACGGAAACACCGGCTGACACCCACCCACACTCTGTCCTGAAAGGGACGTCTCAGTGAACCATTCAGCCATCGCGCCAGGGTCTGGCGACAAACCCGGCAGGAGCAGAGCAAGGACCACCATCTAGGATTTGTCTGATCAGCCCTCTGCTACAAACGCTTTAGGTCAGACAGTGCTGGGGACCGGGATCTTAGCCTGGGAGGCTGAGCTCAACCTTGGGGCCAAATGCCTCCCAGAGGAAGAGCCTGGGTGGCAGGTAACACTCACAGGCAGGACGGAGGAGATGAAGGCTTCCCCCGCCTCCAGGTAAGGCTGCACCGATGCAGAAATGAGAACATGTCCCAGGGAGGGCTTCTGAGAGGGACTCAGACCCCAGGAATGAAAGGGGCCTGGTAAGTCATTAAGGCTGTCTGAGGAAAGCAAAGCCCCCTTAACACATCCTGCAGGGACACGTCAGCCTGAGGGACCCTATGGGCCAAACACTGAGTTACCACAACCCAGCACTCCACTCCTCGGTGTGTGCCCCCAAAGCACTGGAAGCAGATGCCCAAACCAAGACTGTCCACAGTGTTGAGCAGCGCTGGTCACAGCAGTTCAAAGGGGGACAACACCAGTGCCCACCAGCGGATGAATGGATAAACTAATGTGGTATACACTGTGCTGACGTGATGTGATAAGAAACATATATTTGGCCTTTGTTCCTGGGTCATCCAACAGAGCTACTAAAACCTTGTGACTTCCCGAGTGGATGGGGTGAAAGGAGCATCTACTGTTCATTCGTTCCTTTCCCCATACCTGAGTGTGTGCTACTTAGGGGCTCCTGGAGGATGGGGGCTGGTTGTGGGAGGAACCAACCAGGGGATTAGAGGGCTGGAATCTTCACCCCTCCCACCTCTGCCCCCTGACCTCTCCCTCCAAGCTCCCCACCCACCTCAGGGTGGGGACAGACACCAGGAAGGTTGAGTTCTATCACCAGTGGCCAGTGATTTAATCAATCGTGCCTGTGTAATGAAGCCCCCATAAGACCCCTAATCACAGGGTTCTGAGCGCTTCTGGGTTGATGAACTAAGGCTATGTGCCCAAGATGGGGTATCCCTCCCTCGCAGCTCTACCCGAAATAGGTGCTCAATAAACGTCTGTTCGTTTAGACTCGTGGGAGTGGGGGACCTTTTTCCTGCCAAGGGCATCGGGGTATTTATAACATCCTTCGCGGGCCATACAAAATTATCCACTTAGAAAGTAGCCTGCTGTGTTTGGTCAGGAGAATTTGGGGAGGCGTGTGTGTTAGCTGGCACTGACTTCGAGGGCCTCGTGCGTTCCCCACCCCAGAGAGGCAGGAAGTGAGCCTGGGCCCTTCCTCCGCTGCAGCCTTATCACCTCCCCACTGCATCTGGCTTCTTAGTGTCATTTCTGAACACTAAGCACCTACTCTCCAATAGGCCAGGTGCCCATACGGAGGTGACTGGTGACCCCAGCGGGTTGTAGTCTGCTGGGGGAGACAGGGAACTAAACCCAGAAAGGCAACTGCAGGGCCAGGTGGGCAGCTCGTGCCTGGAGGGATCCCAGACAGCAGGCAGTCAGGAGAGGCCTCCTGGAGGAGGGGCGCTGTGGAAGTTTGCACAGAGGAGGGGCAGGGCCTCCAGGGACAGGGAGGCGCGGTCAGAGATGGAACAGCGGGAACTGGGGCACAGAAGGAGCACCCCCTGTGAGACTGCAGAGGCAGCACTGTGGCTGCAGACTCAGCCCAGGGGGAGGACAGATTTGCAAGGGGGTTTGATTTGGGGGAATAGATAATAATGACGGGAAAATTCCTAATTTTTTTCACTTTCAAGAAGAATAACTGAGACATGGAGAGAGAAAGAATAGAAAATTCTAGAGTCATTTAAGGACAGACAGAGGCAAGGAATTCAGGTCTCAGCATCCAGTCCGCGTGCCTTGGCCACTGGGTGAGGGTGACGTGGGGTGGAGGCAAGACCCACACACAGGGTGATGAGGCCTGGCTCCTTCTACTGCCTCCTTCTCACAAAGGCACTCATCAGGGCTCCTTTCTGGACCTTCTACTGTCCGGGAGAGATAGGTCTGGGCACTCCGTTCTGCAGTGTGTGACGTGTACCAGCGGCTGGCAGCCCTGCCTGCAGTCCCGCTGTGGTGACAAGGTGACACAGAGCACAGGCCCCGGGCCTTGCTCCACCACTGCCTGCTGCGTGACCCTGGGCAGGCCCTACCTCAGTTTCCCCAGCTGTAAAATAGGGACAGCAATCTGTCCCATCATCCCCCGGAGGGACTGGGGACAGAGCGTGCACAAAGTGGGGGCAGGGGACCCCTGCTCCTCGGAGCCTCACTCACCTCCTTGACCCTGTGCAGCAGTGGCTGGAGCCAGTCCCTGTTCACCTCACAGTGGCTGTCCAGGAAAGTCAGGGTGGTGCCCTGGGCAACATCGGCGCCCCGGATCCGGGACCGGACCAGACCTGCAGCGGGGACAAACGGCCGGGTGGGGGCCCCTGTCTCTCCATCTGCCAACAAGCCCATGGGGGAACCGCTCGGCATTCTCCCCACCCATGGAACACACCCCCCAGACACACCCCCACTCAACACCAACCCCCCCACGTCCCCAGGTCCGTCCAGCTGCACAGACCTACCTAGCCGCTGGTTATTGCGTAAGCACTTCACCTTGGGCAGTTTGATGAGTTCTTTGCAGTCCCCAGCTGCAAAGACAACGGGTTATGTGAAGGGAGCCCCTGGGGATGGAGGTACCCCGAAGAGTAAGGCAGTCCTGCCTGCCCCCCCCGACTCCGGGGTTCCTGCGGCCTTCGGAAGGGGCTATCAATGTATGACGTGGCCCAGTCCATGCAAAGTGGCTCAAGGGGGCCTCTGCGGAGCAGGTCGGTCAGAGTGGCACCTGCACACTTGCTGGAAAACATTTCCACAAGGAATTCTGGGCGTGGCCACCTGGGGACACTGCTCCTTTTCTCCAGATCATTCGAAGCATGACATAAGAGTGTTATTCATTTTAGTGGGGTCTGGTGAGAACTGCTGGGTGGCCAGAGAATGAATGAGATGAATTTTGGATTTTCCTTTCCGACCTCTTAATATTGAGACCCTGTTTGTTAAGGGATCCGTCCAGAGTGTCACCCATCGCACAGAGCCGGTCCAACTTCCCATCACGCAGGCAAATGTGCCAGGATGGGCAGGGACCCCGCTCTGGCACCTGCCTGGGGCCATCCTCCAGCTGCCTGCTGCCAGCACCCCTCTGGCTCACCGTCCTTGGCTCTGAACTCTGTATCGTGATCCCACCATGCTGGTTTTGCTTCTTCCGTTTACCAACCTTAGCCTCTCCGCTTGGCTCGGGACTCTACTGAGGGACAGCAAAGGCTCACAGAAGCTTGCTGGGGCCAGGTACTGTGCTAAGCGCTTTAAATGTATTAACATATTTAAATCCTTCTATAAACCATGTCTATTATTATCTCCATTTTATAATCAAGGAAACTGAGACACATGGAGGTCAATGATTTGCCCAAGGTACTTACCTAATGAGAGTGACAGGCCTAGGATTTGAAGCCAGGCAGTCTGGCTCCAGAGTCTGTGCTCTAACCACCAGGCTATTCTGCCTCTAAGTGAATCTAGCAGCAGTCCCTTCTCAAGCCTCAGTGCCAGGCTACCTCCCAGCAGGACCAGTGCCTCCCACCTCCAACCCCCTTCCTCACGAGGGAAAGGAGGTCAGATCACTGAGATTCAGCACTCAGGTCTGGTGTGGACTGGGGCACAACCCACTTTTGCATTACTTCCAAGGCTCCGAGGCTCTGTCACGGACCCCAGCATGGCAGTGGCTCCTATAGCCCGCCTCCAGCATCAGCACGGGTGGGGACAGGCTCCACTCTCCTGGACTTGGAGCTGTCCCCAGTGGCCCTTGTCTGCTTCCCCTCGTTCGTCTCTGGGAAGGGGCGGTCCTGCCTGGGTGTCTTGACTGCCTGCTGTACCCACGGTCCTCAGGAGAGGGGTTGGCACTATCGACACTTGAAGTCTAACAATGCTTCTACAAGGATTGTACCTGTCAAACCGAACACACAGATGTTTGAAAACACCTGCAAGCTTTTGTTGGGGAAAGTGGATCTGGAGTGTGAATCTGGGTGGGACCCAGGTCCTTTGATACGACAACTAGGAAACAGCGATGGCCAGTGGGTTGCAGGGCTGGAAGGCAGCGGCTCATTGTGTCACGGCCAGGTGATGGGAGGTCCCACTGAGGATCCCAAAGACAGAGCCCACCCAGTCCTCCCACAGGAACGAAAAGGAGAGGGTGTGCCAGCCTCAGCTCAGGCTAGCAGGTGATCACAGCATCCCAGAGAGAAAGCTTTGGTGATGCCCTTGCTAGGCTGACTTAGTTGGGCTTATAACATAACAAGATGAAATGTACATGACAAAAAAAAGAAATCTTTGGTGATATAACTTGCTCTGGGCTCTGGGCACCAGGGTCAATCCTTTGAAGGTTCAGTTCCCGTGTCCAGGAATGCGGGTCAAGGAGCAGTGGCGCACACACACACACACACACACACACACACACACACACCAACCAACAATCTACTAAACTCAGCCGCGTAGGTCCTCAAAGACTCATAGCAGAGAACCCAGGAAATCGTGTTATACAGGCAAGACTGATGTCCTTCGTGAGCCCACGTGGACATTCAAAGTCTCATTCCTACGATAAACCTAGGCTT
The DNA here is from genome assembly GCA_030848825.1 of Tadarida brasiliensis. NCBI lineage: Eukaryota > Metazoa > Chordata > Mammalia > Chiroptera > Molossidae > Tadarida > Tadarida brasiliensis. Next base: position 59,520,066 of record CM061270.1, on the reverse strand, counting down.
TCCTCCACCCCCAGAGAACCAGGCTGGCCTCTGCCTGTTACTCAGGGGCTGGGACAGACATTGTGTCTACAGAGCAAAGGAGTGTGTTACTTACGGTCATTGCTGAAGTCATCCACTAATATGATTTCCTGGATCAGATTCATAGGGGTGCGGTTTAATACGCTGAGAGATGGAAAGAGGAAAGAGCATTATGACTTCTAATGGCAAATATATGTATTAAATCGAGTTTTTAATAGCCACCATTGCATCTGAGGAATAAAAACCCAGAGCAGCCACCACCCCCTGTGACCCCTGGCACAGAACTCTGCCTTAGTGAATGCCCCCCGCCCCCCAGCACCAAGTCAAACAGAGGAGTCGTCCTCATCAACCCTCCCTCTCCCTGAAACCCCACATCAGATCAGTGACCGAGACTGGCTGGTTCGACTTGAAAATGTCATTCAAATCACCTTCACCTCTTGTACCTGCTCCAACCTCTTGTGCAGTTATTACAGCAGCCTGGACCTTTGCAGGCCGTCCTCCGTGGCCTCCGAGGGAGCTTTCTGAAGCACAGATCTGATCCTGAGTGTATGACTTTCCTCGCTGATGCAAATTATTTGACAAAACCCCCCTGTGGCTCCCCACTCGCTACACCCCAAACCCTCAGCAAGCTCTTCAAGGCCTGTCACAGTCTGGGCCAGCCCCCACGACCAGCCTGCTCACGCCCAGCACCGTCATCTGGAGACGCCCTGCTCCTCCACGGCTGGAAATGCCCGTCCTCTGCCGTCAGGGCCAGTTCAAAGGCCACTTCCTCTCCAAGGCTTTCCAGTCCACTTGTGAGAATGAACTGCCCCCTCCGCTGGGATCCCTCGGCAGTTTGGACCTGACGCCTCCTGTGGCTCCCACGGCTGCCTGACTCTGAGGGTGGTTTTACTGGCCCTGCTCACGTCCCTGGCAGGTTACCTCTGTACTGCCAGAGTCCAGCACAGCCCCTGGGCCCACCCCTCCAGGGATATTTAGTGCACACCTACTCTGAACTTGGCACTGGGTGTGTGGTGAGGATCAAAGGAGACATGAGCCCTGCCTTCCCGAAGCGGGTGGTCCAGCAGCTGCTTACCACAAGCTGTGTGATCCTGGGAAGTTACTTTACTGTTCTGTGCAGCAAAGTATCTCCATCTATAAAATGGGGATAATACCAGTAGTAGCCACCTCACAGGCTGTGCGGAGAATTGGAGGAGAAAATGTATCTGAAGCATTTAGCGGGATGTCTGGCACTAAATGATGGAATGTGGTAGCAATTATTACTATGCTGTGCAGCACAATGACTGTTTGAATTGACCTCATTTACCCTCCTGTGCTGTGCATCTAGATCCCCAGGGCAAGGCTGGGTTGTGGAGTTCACTCTGGGTGTCAGGCCTGACTGAAGTGGCTGGATCCAGCTTCTCCTGAATGCCTCCGAACCGCGTGGTTCCTCAGAAGCATTCCTGGGCACACCGCCCACCACGGGATGCCCAGTGTGTTGGGGAGGGGGTGCAGGTGGGTGCTGGCCGAGGCGCTGTGTGTGTCCTTCCTCGCGGGAGGACCATTCTGAGCCCTGTTTCTGGTGAGCCACCTTTCTAAGCAGGCAGAGAGGCTCTCCAGGAGCAGAACCTCGCCTGGAGCTACCTTTATTTATGAAGCCTTAATTCTCACCATGGCAACGGGCGTCAGGCAGAGAGAGGAGCCCCAACACCAAGCCTTGAGCCCGCTGTTGCGAGGTGGGAACCAGGAGGGCAGCAGGTGGCGGGAGGAGACCCTCACCACCTCGCCACGATCTTCAGAGAGAAAACACAGGCAAACTCAACCACCAGCCCTCTAATCAGAGAGGGAGGGGGAGAGGGAGGCAGAAAGAGGGGGAAACCTGCTTGAAGAATACCCTCTAATGAGGTTTGATTATGCCAGCAGCTTCTGCATGCGATTCCCCAAATCCCTGCTGGCTCTTTGAAATTCAAGAGTTCTCTTCTGCGAACATCAGAAGGTAAATCGTGTGTGGTTCTGCACTGGTTGAACTGAGAGATGATTAGCGAATAAAAAATGTCCAGGGTTTAGAAAAGGGAAAAAAAAAAAAAAAAGGAAATCATCAGCAGTAAGTGCTAATTAGACCATTTCCTGGTAACACCTGGCTTGTTTTTGCTCCTCTAATCACAGCAATTGGAGTGATGGGGGTGCTGAGGGCCTGGGCTGGGCAGGTGCTCTGGGCTCCTGGGTGGCCAGTGAAAGAGAAAGGCCCAGCCAGCCCAGGGGGCCCTGCTTTCTATTCCCACCACCCCTACTCTGGCTGCTCAGGTATCCCCCCTCCTTTGCTCTCATCACTTCTTCAGCCAGCACACCTCACCAGCCCCCTCCACAGCAAGGCCAACCCTCCCCTCCCTAGGGCCCAGCTGAGCACATGCTTTTCCCTACTTCAGTCCCTGGGGCTGTTCCATGCCTCCCTGACACAGCCTCAGCACGGGAGTGAGTGCTCACCTCACTGGCATATCCAGGTCACACTGTGCCTGGGAATTGTTCCAAACTGCGTCTCCTCTACACGGCTCCCAGCTCTGCCCAGGACCGCTGTGCAGGCCGAACTTTCCGCGTTCTGCCTGCTGCCCTCACCCCGGAGCCCACACGGAGCACGCGGAGAGGAGATGGGCATGGCGTGTGGGCAGCGTGGGAGGCCGAGAGCCTCCACCTCCTGCTGGCGGTGCAGTCCTGAGCAAGACGCCGGGCCGCCTTCCTTGCCATCTGTAATTACCTTTTCCTTGTAAAGGCAGGCGATATTAATACTTGACCTACTTCCCAGGCTTTTGTGCGTATGAAATGAGGAAATGTATTTGAAATTGCTTTGCGAACTCCCCGGTCTGTATGCAGGCAGGGTTTATCAAACGCTCCATAGATACCAGCTGAAGGAAGGCCCACGGCTGGCTGAGAAGTGGACGCGTTTGGGGGCAGGCTGCTCGGGCTGAGGCACTGAGCCTGTCCATCCTCAGTCACCAGCGGGAGAGCCTCCGCCAGCACCGAGCCCTCGGCACCACGACTCCTCAGCGGCACACAGGCGCTGAGCGGTGGGCCTGGTGCATGGCGGCTGCTCTTGGAATCTGAGTATTGATCATCATGATATTGGTTCTCAAAGTGTGATCCCAGATCCGGTAGCATCAACGTCACCTGGGGGCCCCACCCGAGACTTACTGAGCTGGGGATGGGGCCCAAGAACCCACGTTTAACGAGCCCTGCAGGAGAGTCTGACACCTGCTCGAGTTTGCGGCTGCAAACTACCCGGAGGAGACACACACCTGTGTTCACCTGTGCAGGCTCAAATGTACCAGGTATTGTTTCAGGGCCTTCACCTACCTGAGCTCATCCACTCTTCTCCACAGCCATGCAAAGGAGTTATTACCAGTAGTCCTTGTTTTGCAGAAAAGGAAACTGAGGCAGAGAGGTGAAGCACTTACCCAGGGGTCACACAGTTTATAAGAGCAAAGCAGGCAAGTTTAGCGCCAGAGTCCAATTTCTTCACCACCTTAACCTGAGAAGTTGCTCCTCTAAATCTAGGGCTTTACAGAAAAGCAACCGTAAAGAGACTCGGGATATAAAGTATCAATTGTTCAGGCTCTGGAGCCCCACAGGAGGTGTGGAGCCAAAGGATGCCCCCAAAGGAAGGGACCAACATTGGGGTTCATATATACACAGGGACCCACTGCAACACCAAAGATAAACCATTTTGCGGGGCTTTTTCTCTCTCTCCTTAAGTGAGAAAATCCCCCAGTTCACCCAGGTTCTGATTCTCTCTCCTTCCCCCATCACCTCCCCGTTGTGTCTCTGCCTGGCCGAGGGCCCCCACTGGGCCTTCCCAGCCCCAGCCCTCCAGCTAACTCAGGAGCTCAGGGGTCGGAGGGCTTGGGCAGGCGTGAGCAGAGAGCCGAAGGCCTGGCCAGGCGCTGGGCAGAAGGAGGAAAAGAACAGTCCTTCCCACTCCTTCAAGCATCTTTCCCTTTCCAGGGCCTGACAGCAAAGCCATCAGAATTCTAGAACATTCAAGATGAAAACTACCTTGGAGATGATCCTTTCATCAATGATGAAGTGACAGGAAGTGCTTCTCATTCAGTCCCCTCTCAGTAGCGACTTATTTGTGTGACAGGGCAGGGGGTGGAAGGAGGTTCAGAATCCCAAGGCAATGATACCTGACCATGGAAGTTTCTAGAAACAATCCTCCTTGCCTCCACTCCTAAAATTCGCTTCCCTCCAGGCTGCTGATGATGTAAACACACGTCTAGTCACACATGGCTTCCGGGCCCCCATTCTGTTGTTTGTGTGCGTTATACCTGGGCCGGGGCCTGGCTTACATGGCAATGTCCTGGGAGGCAGGACACGGGGCCACGGGCTCTCTCAGCAAAACGCCGAGCAATGGTGTGGAGTCTGGCAGTTCACGGGTACCTCCTGAAAAGTATGTTGATGGGCCCCAAGGCCCCTCCCAGAGTGCAGGGCACCGGGGCATCGGAGACAGACCTCCAGGCTGGAGGACAGAGGCTCTGGGGCCACCGCCCTGGCTGCCCCCACTTCCACACAGAAGTCAGAACCCGAGTCCTGGCTCCGGTGCTCCTGGCCTGTCGTGGCTCTTGTCCTCCCTTCACCACGTGTACCCGAACTTCACAGACTCCACCTGGGGCCCCAACTAAAGTGGGGTGCTCTGTAGACTTAAAGCTCAGCATGCGTTTAACATGTTAACATTGTTATAAATTATCATTGTTACTATTATGCAGAGATGGAGGAGCAGCTGGAAGAGGAGACCTATGTCTTAGGGCCAAAAGGGCGGCAGCTAAAGTGCCCCCAAGAACATAAACATTTTGGGGAGAAGTCTGGGGCCTGGAGCCTCCATATTATAACACCTCCACAGTGTTTCTGAGATATTCCCAAGAAGATTTATTGTGGGAAATGTGACAGAACTAGAAACATCTAATATACTTTCATCACCGTCTTTACAGATGTGGTTAGTGACCTGCCCAAGGTCACAGGGCTAGGAAGTGGTAGGATAGGGACTTGACCCCAGGTCCTCAGACTCCAAGTTCTCTTTAAGTACCCCTAACCCTCTTGTCTTTTGAGCACTCGCCAGCTGTGCAGATACAGGGGTGGCTAGCGTTGATCAAATCCTTAATCTGCGCCGGCAAAGATCTCAGTGGTGGTGAGTGACCATGAGCGTGTGTGTGTGTGTGTGTGTGTGACCATGAGTGTATGTGTGTGACCATGAGTGTGTGTGTGTGTGACCATGAGTGTGTGTGTGTGACCATGAGTGTGTGTGTGTGTGTGTGACCATGAGCGTGTGTGTGTGTGTGACCATGAGCGCACGTGTGTGTGTGTGAGTGTGACCATGAGCATGTGTGTGTGTGACCATGAGCGTGTGTGTGTGTGACCATGAGCGTGTGTGTGTGACCATGAGCGTGTGTGTGTGTGTGACCATGAGCGCACGTGTGTGTGTGTGTGAGTGTGACCATGAGCGTGTGTGTGTGTGTGTGTGTGTGGCCATGAGCATGTGTGTGTGTGACCATGAGCGTGTGTGTGTGTGACCATGAGTGTGTGTGTGTGACCATGAGTGTGTGTGTGTGTGTGTGTGTGTGTGTGTGTGACCATGAGCATGTGTGTGTGTGTGACCATGAGTGTGTGTGTGTGTGTGTGAGTGGCCATGAGCGTGTGTGTGTGTGTGTGTGTGTGTGGCCATGAGCATGTGTGTGTGTGTGACCATGAGTGTGTGTGTGTGTGTGTGAGTGGCCATGAGCGTGTGTGTGTGTGTGTGTGTGGCCATGAGTGTGTGTGTGTGTGTGTGTGGCCATGAGCATGTGTGTGTGTGTGACCATGAGTGTGTATGTGTGTGTGTGGCCATGAGCGTGTGTGTGTGTGTGACTATGAGTGTGTGTGTGTGTGTGTGTGTGTGTGACCATGAGTGTGTGTGTGTGTGACCATGAGTGTGTGTGTGTGTGTGACCATGAGCGTGTGTGTGTGTGTGACCATGAGTGTGTATGTGTGTGTGTGGCCATGAGCATGTGTGTGTGTGTGACTATGAGTGTGTGTGTGTGTGTGTGTGACCATGAGTGTGTGTGTGTGTGACCATGAGTGTGTGTGTGTGTGACCATGAGCATGTGTGTGTGTTGAGGGGACAGAGGTGCATGGCATCAGAAGACTCCCTGAAGGAGGAGAGACCAGCCTGGAAGGCAGGGGCTTCTCTCGGATGCTACACGGGAACATCTGGTGGACATGCCCAGACACGTCCTCGTGTGGTGGGCTGTGGCTGGCACTTTGGAACCCATGCCTCTGCCTCCCTGTGCCTGCTCAGCCTGCAAGGTGCCCAGCTCTGTTCTCCCTTCACCAGAACAGACACAGGACAATGGGACCAGCCCTCAGCCTGTCCCCCACACATGCACACTGGTTTACAAATCAATCGGAAAGGTACATATTAGACTGTGAGACTCACAGTGACCCCTGACAGTGACTCGGCACATTTCAAAAGCTGAAGCCTTGGTGGGAAATCACAGTCCAGTCGGGAGGCTTGTGGGGTGAATACAGAGGCCAGGGCAGACAGGGTAATCGGCTGGTGGACGGCCCCAGACAGCCAGTCGCCATCTGGGCAGCAGACGAGCTGCCTCGTGGACGGAGAAAAATGCAGGGCTGAAGCCTGAGTGTTTGGGCAGGTCCCTCCCTACATGTCTAAGGCGTGCACTGACCCTGCGCAGGGGACATTCATCATGAGTGACAGGTGTCAAAGAAGACTTGGGGCCCGCCATCAGGGGGACCCGATTGCTGACTCCCTCCTGCCCCTTGGCGCTCCCCACCTGCCCACAGCCATGCAGGTGCGGCAAGAAGAGAGGGAAGGTGTGGCTTGTTGATGAAAATGACAAGAGACTGCTGTGCTTGGCTGTCCTCTCCTTGGCCCCCATCTAACCTCACCCCTCTCTGCAGGATCGGGAGACCACGTGATGTGGTGTCTAGCGGATCTTGCTGGAGGCGTGGCTGGCGCACCTCTGGCCCCAACACCTCCCCCTGCAACTAGCCTGGCCCTGTTGAGGCTGCTGAGAAGAACTCGGGTCAGAGTACAAGGGTCCCAGCCCTGCTTCCCTGTTGTTAGCTGAGCAACAGGAGCCAAGTCTCCGTTTCCTCAGCTGTCACATGGGCACCGGGCTGGCCTCCCGCCTCCCCAGCTGAGAGCATGAACCGAGGTGTCTACACACGAGGGCACCTAGGGCCTGGTGGCTGCTGTGACCACCATCCAAGATGCTAATGTAGCTAGAGACCCGACTGACAGAAGGGTGGGCCAAATGGTTTGGCAGAAAAGGGGGTTTTGAGGAGAGGGCCTCCGGAGGAGAGGAAGGGGCATGGCACAGAGAAGGGGAGCCAGAGCAACCAGGGTCTTCTGAGAACCTGGGCAAAAACTCCAAGCCAAGTTTCCAGGGCCTACCTGCGTTTTCAGGGGTGTTCTGCTGGGGCCGATGCTGGGACTTTTGCATGTGAAAAATGCATGCAGGCCACAGGCCATACAAGCAAGGACCTACCTATTAGAACAATGGCATGGCTCAGACTAGGCGCTGAGGGTGGATGAGAGGCCCAGGAGGGAACAGGGCTAAAACAGAGGTGGCCGAGAGAGCAAACATTAGCCATCACCGCCGGGCTGCTCCGATTTGCACCATGAGCCCTGGCAGGTGTGGGAGGCTGCGGAGACGCAGGGGCTGGGACAGGCAGCACTTGGCAGACCCAAGTTCTAATCCTGGCCTGATACTGGGGGTGGGGTACGTACTCACCCTCTCTGGGCCTCAGCTCCCTTGTCAGCTGTGAGATTAGAACTCATGTTCCAGAGGCAGTCTGCACAGTGGTCAAGGGCAGGCCTCTACTAGGCCCTCTATGACTCTCAGGGACCTTCTGCAAGTTCCCAACACCTCAGGCCTCTGTCTTTCCCCTATGAAATGGGAGATGTGAGCAGTGACTGAGTGGATGCATGTGGAATGTGTGAACAGCGCCTGGCAGGTGCTTAGAAATGCCTGGTATTCTCATCACAAGGCCAGGCCCCCAGCAAGCAAACAAGCCCTCACCAAGTGCTGCCCTGGAGGGTGGCGGACCTGGAAGGATGTCTCACCTGCGGATGGTCCTGAGCAGCGTGGAGCGGGCCTCGTTGTGGAAGGTGATGATGATGCTGGTGGGAGGGAGGTCCCTGCAATACATCAGCAGGGTGCATCTGGGGAAGAAAAGGCAGGAGACCACTAAGACCTTTGGGGACAAAGCAGACGTCAGGGGCTGGAACCACGGGCATCATGGTGGTCACCAGCGTGGGCAGGTGGCCTGGCATCCGAGGGAGACACACTATCCACACAGTCCTAGGCAAGACCCCAGGGCCTCCGAGAATGGCTGAAGCTCAATTTCCCACCACCTTGGAGGAATGTGGGCTTATAGCCAAATTAAGTTGAGATACAGAACACAGATGTAGGATTTCTGCACAAACCCGCCCCCAAATTGTGGGCTCTGCTCCCCAGTCTGTGCCCGTCCAGCTGGCAGAGGCTGCACAGGTCTGGGCCAGCAGCTCAGCCCACCACACCACGCTGACCCCAACCTCCTGCCCCACACACCAATATCGGGCATGTTTAAGGAGGCAGAGCCCCAAACCCCGACATAAACAATAAAACCCCATCTTGAAAAAGCACTTGTTTCCACGTGTCCAGGATCATTTCCTATGACAACTACATCTGGGCTACTTTCAGTTTAATACCTTGCTGCAAGTGAAAATTGTAGCCCGAAGCCTGAAAATTACTATAATAATGAAAATAAACCTGCTGAGGGAGGCTGGTGCCACCAGGGGCTGTCCCCGAGTAAACGCTTCCTCCGTTTCTTGCTCTTTGGGGGGCTGTCCAATTACAGGGAGGGGCATCACACAAGGAAGTAAATAACAGAAGTTTGGTGGTCAAACATTTCCTCTTCATATTCCGATTTCTTCCTAGGTTTTGAATCGGGGGTCCAGAAACCCAAGGATGGACCTCAAGGGGACTGTGAGCCCTCTGAAATTGTTTGCAAAGCTGTGTATGCAAATGTGCTTTTCCCCCTCCCTCTGGGAAGATGGTTCATAGTTTTATGTAGATTCCCAAAGAAGTCTGTGGCCTAAAATATTTAAGAACCTCATTCCTAGGCCAGTGGGCCTGATGTCCCTTTGGCCTCACTGAGAATTCTGAACACTTTTTCCTACGAGAGCAAAGACTGAATAAGAGAACTTATTTAGAAAAAGTTGGGCTGCTCTGCTCAGGACCAGAGCACAGGCTGGGCTTGGGTCATCCACCAGGAGCCGAGAATTAGGAAGGGAAAGCCTCAGGGGAAGAGACAGTGGAAGAGGCAAGCCATGACCTTCGGGCCTTTCTGTGCTCACCCCACAGAGACAAGGTCTCACCACACCTGCCCGCTGCACCTCCCAACAAAATGCCCCTGAATCTATCCTCCTCTCTGGTCCCCATGGCTGTCCTGTGACAGCATCCTGACCAGGGTTCCTGCCTCCAGCCTCTGCGCCTGCCAGTCATGTCCTGTCCAGCACAGAGCTCTGCCCAAGCCTTCCTCCGGCTTGAAGCCCTCCAGTGGTTCCTGATGTACCAAGGCCCAACCGCCTACCACAGCCTTCAAGGCTTTTCATAATTGCTCCTTAATATACTTCCATAACTCTATTACTTCTGCATGAAGCAATATCCTTCCTCCTTTCTCTGCCTGATGAGCTCCTACTCATCCTTCAAGACCCAGAGCAAATGTCCCCTCTGCAGTGACGGTATTCCATACTCTCCCAGATAGGTAATGACCTGTCCTTTGTGCTGCCATAACCCTACATATCTCTCTCTTTTAGAACTTCTCGAGATGGGACTGTTTCCCCTGCTTGACTATGAGTTCCTCTAGAGAAGGACTCTTGTCCATCTCCATATCCCTAGAATAGGAATTAAGTATACCAAATGCCCATTCACAGAGAAAGGGAGAAAGAAATTCAGGAAATGCATTCCTAGGCCAGCTGACGACTTAGCCAAAAGGTGTGGTAGTCAGCCTCCCAGATGGCTTCCAGCGACTCCCACCTTCTGGTCCTCAAGCCTTGGCAGCTCTGTCCCTCACTGAATCAGGGCTAGCTTAGCTGACCAACAGGATAGGATGGCAAGTGACGGAGTGCAACTTCCAAGGCTAAGTCACAAAAGCACTGCAGGCTCTGCCTTGACCACTTGGAGGAGAGCCAACTACCACGCCATGGGGACACTCAGGCAGGGCTGTGGAGAGATGCCCACGTGCAGAGGAATGGAGGCCCGCAGCCGGCACCAAGCTGCCCAGCGCATGAATGACCAGCCTGGAAGTGACCTGCCAGCTCCAGCCAAGCCCCCATGCCAGCGGCTCCAGGGGCTGCAAGCCAGAATCACTCGGCCAAGATGCTCCGATTTCTGACCCACAAAGACTATGAAGATAATCAATGATTCCTATTATTTTAAGCCACTAAGTTTTTTTTTTGGGGGGGGGGGGTAATTTGTTGTACATTAGATAACCAATATAAAAAAGGAAGGGAAAATGTCTTGAAATGGCCCCCAAAGAGACGAGGCCTTGGACTCCCCTATCTTTGGACACAGATCTGAGTCTGGGTTGGAAGCAGTGGGGAGGGAGATGGGCAGGTTGATGTGGATTTGGGAGGACCCCTGGTTGGTGTGCTGCAGGGCTCACGAGGACATGGAGAGGCCTGGAGAGAGGGGCAAGTGGCAGCGCGCATGGTCAGCACCTTTCCAGGAAGGTAATACAGCTGAGAACTTAGCAGACCTGTCTCCATCAGAGCCAGGGAGAAAAAGGAGACCAAGCAGAGTGACCCAGAATGCCACCACTGCCAGGGTTATGCCAAGGGTCAGGCTCTGGGCACTGCCCTGGAGGTGGTTTCCACTCCCACACTGGTGCGGGTGCAATGGGACCCCCAAACCCCAGCTTTTGTGGTATAAGTTATTCAGGGGCAAGGTGGTGCGGGTGGGTGGTGCTGGGACTTAATCATTTAGAGAGCTTTTGGGGACAGGGCCACTTTTCCTGCCTTGAGGCATCCAGCTGGGAGACGGGTATATTAACCCACAGTGGTACAGCAGCATGCACACCCATGGAGCTGAGAGAGCAGAGAGGTGGGCACGACTCTGCTTGGGGTGGTGAAGAAGGCTTCCTGGAGGAGGAGGAGCTGGATCTCACAGGATGAGGTGCAGATGGACAGATGGAGAATGGGGTGCAGCATCCTAGTCATAGCACAGTTCTGGACCTGCAGGCTGAGTGCAAGTGAGGCCGCTCATGGTGCACTGGCCCAAGGGTCCAGACGCCACCGATCAGCCGTGGACCGCAGGCAGACCACCCGCCTCTCCAGGCTGCTGTGTGCTCATCTGTAAGGCAGGGCTCTCCGCTAACGTTCTCACAGCATCGGTAATCAAAAGCTTTGGTTAGAGCTGACATTCAATAGCATGGTTGATCTGAATGGAATGTCACAAATATCTGCAGCTGAGGCTCAACTGTGTGGCTGGACATCCGAATTTACTTTTCTAAGCCTCCGTTTCTGCATCTGGAAGGTGGAGACAATGTTTAACTTGTGGAGATCCCCTCCTAGATTATTAATAGATGCCTGACAAATAGTAACTCGCTATTTTTAGCATCAAGTTCAAATCTGCAGACTCCTCCTCCACTGGATGGAGCCAGATCTCGCATGGGCTGGAAAGGCGGCTTTGGTGAGTGGTCTGGCCAGTGCAACAGTGGGTGAGGGGTGCTGGGAGGCTAGAGGAGCAGGAGAGAGCAAAGGAGGTAGCATCAGTGTCAGAGAAAGGAACCTGCGATGTGATGTCCATTCGAATCCTGGATTTGCCAGACACTGGCTGTGTGCCCCTGGTCACGTCATTTACCTTCTCTGAGCCTCAATGTTGTCACCTATAAAACGTGGATAAATACCTCCCTTCCAAGCTTGTTCTGAAGACCTCAGATACTGCAGGCAAAAAAACACCTGGCGTTTCACAGATGCTGAGCGAACGGCAGCTGGAATTATTATCACGACCGAGGCTGAACCAGCCTCCTTGCAATGTCAGTACTTCTGAACGAGAACCACAAACTCACAGTTCAGAAGAGGTAGGGGCTTTGGAGAAGGCCCAGTCCAATCTTCTACACTGGGTAGAAATCTGTGGCATCACAGGCATGCATTGCACTCCTGGCCTCAGCCCCTTCCAGCCTCCTGTGCCTAGAGGATGGGGGCTCCTCCTCCAGGCTGGGCAGGAATCCTGTAAGCGCCTCGAGCATGCTCAGGCTTTGGGAGAGCAGGCAGAAGGGCGACGTCTCAGACCTCAAAGGTACAGGCATCCTGGCTCATGGGACTTGGTACTATCTGCCTCTGCCCCTGCTCACAGGTCATGGTACCTGGAGTCATCCTTGGTCTCATCTGACCGTCCTGACAGTCTCCGAGAACCTTTACTCCACAAGTGAGGACAACCGAGGCTCAGAATCTTGCTCAAGGTCACACACCTGCAGAGTGACCGAGATGAGCTGAACCCAGGTCCCGTGACTTCTCACCTGGTGTGTGTCCCTAGTGTCCCACTGTGAACTCACCCTGGTTAAGGCACAGGAGGTAGAGGGGCTGGTGCTGGGTGGGGCCCCCCTGCCTGAGCCCTGTGCACGAGCCCTCTGCCCTCCCAGGCCCAGGGTGGGCGACAGCCCTGCCTAGAGACCAGCACTGGACACAGGCAGCATCAAAGCCAAGGGCCGGGAAAATTCCTTAAAACTGGGCGCGGTGAGAAGAGTCAGCTTTCTGTGAGAGCAATCTAAAAGATTAATCAAACAGCGAGATCTATTAGGGACATGAGGGGAATGAAAAAGGCTGCCAACACTGAGATCTGGCGCCGGCAGACGGACCAGAAAGCATGTTTATAATTTATTAAAGACTCAGGGGTTTTACTGGAGAGAAGAGCTAGTGAGCAGGAAAGATAGGCGTGGGGGTGGATCCAGGGGGAAGGTGAGGCCACCGCTGTGTTGAGAGACAGATGCCAGCCCCGGGCTGCCGTCCCGATGGCCACAGAAGCTCCTGAATAATGCACGCTCCTCTGAGCTGATTTTCCATGTGCGGTTTCTTTTTCTCCTTTAAAGAAAGATTCTACTAAGGCTCTTGATTTTTCTAAGTTTGGCTGGGTCTCAAAGTACTTCCTGAACCGCCGACTTCTCGGGTGTTCAGTGCCACTTACCGGCAGAAGTTGCTTCCCAGAGAGGGTGCTGAGATGCTAACCCCTGGCCGGGGTGGGAGCTTCGCCCTCCTTGGTCTCTTTCCGTCTCCCCACCAGCCAATCGCTGCTCCCCTTTCCACCCTCGCCCCGCCCCGCATCTGAACACGTGGCGCCTCAGGCATGTCAGAAACTCTCTTAGCGAGGATCGCCTTCGGTTATCACAGAGAAGTAAAGCTGTGCACACGCCTTTCATTTGATTGCACAAGCTCATTGCACTGGCAGCAACCCATAATCAGTGTTACGATGATCGTCATCCCCACTTTCTCAATGGGCAGCGGGGGCCCCTGGCGGTGAGGACCCAGGTCTCCTGCCACCTGGACATAGTCTTCCTCTACAGCACGATGCCCTTAGGGAAGAGAAGACATGGTCATAACGTAGAACCATGCGGGATTGTATTCTCAGGCATAAAATCAGGAGGGACTGGCTGGGGGCAGCCTCAATAACATGTGAAGCAGAGAGGAGAGCTTAATTAATTATTACTAAAATGTCCGTGTAAAGCAAAACCCCTCTGGCTCCTCCAGAGCTGACAATGGCCCCAAGTCTGAGAAGACAAACCCTTGAAGGGGTTCTGGCGTCCCAGAGGGGAGACTGAGGGCAGTTAGATAAAGTGGAAAGGTCATGCCAAGATCACGCAGCATGGTGTAATGAAACCCAGCAGGCCAGGGTCAAAGCCTTGTCACTGGGAGCCTGGCAGTGACTTCACTTCTCTAAGCCTTAGCTCCCTGGTTCACAGAGGTGAAAATATCCACCTCGGGCAATGTTTTTAAACTACTCCTGAGTGAGCCCTACGGCCAGGCTCTGTACTGAGCACCTTTTAATGCTCCCACAGCCCTAAGAAGGGCTGCTGTTTAATGGACTCACTCAATGAAGAGACCGAGGCATGGGGAAGTTAAGTCACTCACGGCAGCTAGTGACCCCAGGCCTGCCGGATGTCCTGGCACCATGCCACAATATTGCCACGTCAGCACTGTTCCAAGAATCCAGCTGTCACTCAGGTCCCCTCTGTACCCTGCACACAGGTGGACCCATGTGCCCACACTCGAATCACCACCCTGAGAGTAGTTCCTACTGAGCTCTGGCATCCAGCAGTTGCAGTGACCTGCCCAGAAGGAAGGGACAGGCTGCCCCCCCTGACTAGTAATGGGAAGGCAGGGAAACTGCTGGCTGAATGGCCACAGGGACATGCTAACAGGGGCCTTGCTTACTGCCCAGATGGAGCCGGAAAAGGTGAGTGGGGCTGTGATTTTCATGAGGCCCCTTTGCAGAGGCGGCTAATGAACATCTGTTCCTCAACAGAAAGCTATGTTTTGTCCCTCGGTTCCTGCAGTTCCAGTGCCCACTACAGAGCTCAGACCCAGGCAGAGGAAATGAATGGGTCATCTTTTCCATGTGTTCCACTTCTCAACTTCTACGGCCACAAAGGCCAAGGGAAACACAGACACAAGACATAAAGTGGGGTAGTTTCCTGGGACAACATTGTCTGTGCCCAAGGGAGCGACAATCTGTGGATTCCCAGTGAAGGGGGCAGGGCTCATCCTCCCTCCCCCACCACTTCCACCTGTCTCCATGTGTCATTGCTCTGGCCCTGAAAAAGCCTCACGGAGACCACCATCTCCTCCCCTCATTCCCCTGCCACCAAAACTGACGTGAGTGAGGAAGAAAGGATGAGAAGGGAAAAGCTCTTGGCCTAGTGACCTTTCCAGAATGTCAGTTCCCTGAGGACAGGGACAGTGAGCCTGCTGCCAGCTTTTAGAATCGATTTAGTTTCGAGAGTTGAGAACACCTCATGCATTCCCAGCTCAGTTCTGCGTAAGGAAGCCTGCTCGAAGCTATGAAGAAAAGGGAGACGGCCGCAAACTGTAAAATGCCACATCTGTACCTGGCCTCGAGGTTCGAACTCAACTCTTTAGAAGAGTAAAACACAAGCAGTCTAAAATGTATGACAACTGTAAAATCAGAAATGCCTTTTAATCTCATTTCATGGGCAACACTGATACACCGTAAAGCATGTAATTTTTATTTCATGTCAATTTCCCTGGGATTTCATATGCAGATTAATTTGTCCGTCCTCATAAACATAGACTGTTCCTGTTTCCTGATTCAATAGCCACCCTCACGTCATATTACAGAAATCCTCCAGCTCATAAAAGCCACTAAAATCAGTGAGATCTGACACTGCCACATTCTGAATCGCTGAACATGCTATTAAATTCCAGGTTACTGGGAGGGTTGAAGTGGGACAGGGCAGGGAAGTGAACTGCATAGGAAGCTGGTTGGGCACTGTGATGGGCAGCTGATGGCCCCCAATCCCCACCTCCTTGTGTGATCTCCCAGTGAGGTGAGCTGAACCTGGTGACTAGCTTCCAAGGAACAGAATACAGCTAACGTGACGGGATATCACTTTTCTGATTAGGTTACAAAAGCCTATGACTTCCGTCTTTTGGGCATGCACGCTTTGGTAAAGCAAGCCGCTGTCCCGGGGAACCCCACAGGCAAGGACCTGAGCGTGGCCTCTGGTCAACAGCCTCTGAGGAACAGAATTGTGCCAACAACCACGTGAGGGCGCTGGGAGGAGGCTCCACCCCAGTCATGCCGAGACACCTGCAGCCTGGCCGACACCTTGATTGTGCCCCTGGGAGACCCTGAAGGAGAGGACCCACCTGGGCCAGTCCTGAATTCCTGAGCCACAGAAAGTGTGAGATGGTAAACATCGGCATTGGTTTAAGCCACTAAGTTTTGGGGTAATTTGTTATGCAGGAATAGACAATGAATACAGGCACTCTTAGCTACAAAAAAAATAAAATAAAACAAAACAAAAAAAACAAGTCCACCGGCTTTCTCACTCCCCTGGGGCACTTGGTGGAAGAGCTATGCTCCCACAGCCCCAAAGGACCCTTCGTTCATGCCTGCAGGCCTCTGTTTCACAGGGTGACCTTGGAGCCCCTACATGCAAAGGGAAGTTCCTCAGCAGTACTTTTGGGATTTGTTCCAATCTTAATAGATTCAATTCCCTTCCGGGTTCCTAATCTGAACCACAATACAGAGAAAGTTCTTTGAGTGACTATCTTCTCACTTCTCCCATGGATGGTACATACCTAGTACCTTTTCCCATGCATAGAGGGGAAGTTAATTCATTTCAGACAATGGACATCCCAGGGTTTTAAGGCTTAATTCTCTTGCAGAAGTCCAGTTAAGAAAGGCAGACCTACAGTAATATTGCAATAACCATGCATGGTATCAGATGGGTACTAGACTTATCAGAGCCATCACTTCGGAAAGTACATAAGTGTCTAATCACTCACGTGTTATATACCTAAAGCTAATATAATATTGTACGTCAACTGTAATTGGAAAATAAATTAACTTAAAAATGTTTTGTGTTTTTTTTTTTATCCTCACCTGAGGACATTTTTCCATTTTTTGTTCAGATAGAGTGGGAGGGAGAGAGAGGAAGAGAGAGAGAGAGAGAGAGAAACATCGATGTGAAAGGGACACATCGAGTGGCTGCCTCCCGCATGACCCAACCAGGGCCGGGGACAAACCGCAACCAAGGTACATGCCCTTAGCGGGAACCGAACCCGGGTCTCTCTGGACCGCGGGCCGATGCTCTAACCGCTGAGCCAAACTGGCCAGGGCAACTTAAAAATGTTAAAAGCAAACAAACAAAAAAGTCTAAAAAGGAAAGAAAGAAAGAAAGAAAGAAAGAAAGAAAGAAAGAAAGAAAGAAAGAAAGAAAGAAAGAAAGAAAGAAAGAAAGAAAGAAAGACCTAAATTGGTATCACAGACATCCCTCCATCCCTGAACACAAGGCCATCAGACAGGAGACTTGGTCCCAGGGTGGGCCTGTTTAGATCAACAAATGCATCTCCCCATACCAACCACCACCGCAGTCCTGGTTGAATCTGTCAGGCCAGCTCAGAATCCACAGCTCACTGCTTGCTCCTCAGAGGACCTGCCTAGATTTCTTAGCCACATACTTCCAGTAGCATCCAATTTCTAAGAAAATCAACATTATGACAATTCCAGGGCACTTCCCCATCACATTAGTCAACTGCAGGCTGTAGAGCAGAATGGTGACCCCAGAAGTGAGCTCTGCAAGCCCATTTTCCTGGCAACGTAAGAATGCCCCATGGGGTCTTTGCTAACAAACTGGGAGGCTAATTGGGGGGCAATGATATAGGAGGCCATGTTGACCAGACTCCCCTAAAGACTCAGTCTCTATCTCTGTTTCGCAGCCCGCAGCAACTAGAAGGCCTTTTTCTCTTTGCCACCAAACTCCTGGGTTGCTGAAACCTTGGACTGGAAGGGACCACAGAGATCATCTGGTTAGGCAGTCCCTATACTGGGAGCTGTGGAGTCTCTCCAGGAGAAGTCTGAGCATGCTCTGTGAACAGTGTACAAGAGTCAAATAACTTTGCAAATTAAAAATACCGGAAAAATACCAGATTACCTTTTTGGTGATCCACCAAAGCACACTGACTCATTAAGGGTTCTGGGACTTCTGCTGGCCTACTGTTTACCAAGCGCTGACCTCAAAACCTGTCCCCTCCCCACCCATGCACTTTTTTTTCTAGCACAGAATCCCTCGCACATAATGGGAACCCAGATATTTACCAAAAGCAGATTGAGTCAAGCCTAGCATTTAACATCCTACTAAACGGTAGGGTGTAGGACACAGGTGTAGACCACTGTGGTTCTAGCTCCCTCCTTTTTTATAGATGAGGAAACTAAGGCCCAGACAGTGCATTGACCTGCACAAGGTCACCCTGCTAGTTAGTGGCAGAGCTAAGATCTCCTAGTTCTTAGGACTGAACTTCCTGTTTCCTTAAAGCACTCAGGTTTGGGGGCCGCTGTCAGATGGTACAGAGAGTCCCCAGGCCCCAGTCCACATAGGGTTACTGGCCACCTCTGCCTTGCAGTGACTTTTTAGTACCCTCTTCCCCCAAAATACACCCACCGAGTTCCTTACCTCTTCTCTATGTTGCTAAACCTAATGGAAACATTTCCATCTTTATCCTACTTGTCATCTCTGGAGCTCTCGACATTGAGGGCCGTACATTTTATTAAAAGCTTCGTTGTCTCCCCTTCGCTCTGGTGAGATCACCCTTGCATGGCTGTCCTCCTCTCAGGCTGTTTCCTCTCGGTTTTCCTTTTCTTTCCCTCCTCTGAAATTCTAGTGTTTCCCAAAAAAGATTCTCTCCAAAACCATTCTCTTCTCAGTCTTCCTTCTCTGGATTATCTAACTTGCTTCAACTTCCCGTCTGTCAGCTAACGACCACAACCCTAACCTAATCCTGGTGAGCATTTTCCCTTGCATGGCCCCGTGAGGTGACCTCTTCGCCACCCTTTGCCTCCTACGTACAGGCCAAGTCTGCTGACCCGTCCATTTTCTCCATCTACCGTGCCCAAACCCAAGGGATATTCCCGAATCCTGCCTCTCCCTCGCCCACACCCAATCTAATTAAACCTGGTCCTGCCGATCGTTCGTCCTGACTCCCGGCCTGGAGGTTTCTCCACATTCCCATCATGTCTTCATGGATTAGCACCTTCTAGCTGACCGTATCCCCTCCCGATCTATCCTGCACACTGCAGCTAGAATGGTCTTTCCAAACTGCGAATGTTTAACACCTTTCAATGCTGTCCAAATTTCCTTTTCTTTTTTTTAATTTTAGAATGGATTTGAGAGAGAGGGAGAGAGAGAAATATTGATCTGTTGCTCCACATATGTATGCATTCATTGGTTGCTTTCTATATGTGCCCTGACCAGGGATTGAACCTGCAACCTTGGTGTATGGGGCTGGCTCTCTAACCAACAGAGCTATCTGGCCAGGGCTGTCCAAACTTCTCACAAAATGAAGTTGAAACTGCTAACCTCTGCTTACCATCCCAGTGACCCAGAGCCACTCTGACTCCTCTCTTCACATCCTCCAAGTTCCAGCCAGGTTCTGCCTGACCTGCTTTCTCCCTCTGGACCTGTGTGGTACCACCTCCCACCCACGTGTCTGAAGTGCACTCTCCTCTCTTCCAAGGCTGGGCTATTTTCTCCTCTTCTGGTCCTGGCTGGGAGTTATTTCCACTGGGAAGTATTACTGGATCTCCCAGGGCTTTTCCAATGGGCTCCCTAGGACCCTGCCTTCACCTCATCACTGAAAGTCATTCCCAAGTCTTGTGAACGTACTTTTCTTTCTCCTCTGCTGACTGTTAGCTGCAAGGAGGGCAAAGGCTTATTTGCAGGTGAAACCTCAGTTAGTACCTGGCACAGTGACTAAACCCAGCAGACACACAGTAAATGTCTAAAGAATGAGCGGGGGAGAAAGCAGGTGAGGCTTCCATGGGGGCAAAGCCACAGGGGAAAATGTCCCTTGCTAAGTGATGGGTGACATTAGCTCAAGGGAGCTGCAGAGCTGCGAGCTGAGTGAGGCACCAAGGTCAGTCGTGCAGAGAAGAGAGGTCAGACAAGTCACCAAAATGGAAGCTGGTATGAAGCCACAGTGGCAAGAACAGGAAACTTGGGGCTCAGGCTCTCCTGGGAGACAACTGGACAGTCATATGGTGCCTGTGAAGAGCTCTGACCCATTCTCTATTGCACTGGAAATATCCAGCTGTGTTTAAAAGGCCAGGATGGCCCAGCCAGTGTGGCTCACTGGTTGAGCATCGACCCATGAACCAAGAGGTCGCCAGTTCGATTCCCAGTCAGGGGACATGCCCAGATTGTGGGCCAAATCCCCAGTGGGGGGCATGCAGGAGGCAGCCAATCGATGTTCTCTCTCATCAATGTTTCTCTCTCTCCCTCCCTCTCCCTTCCTCTAAATAAATAAATAAATAAATAAATAAATAAATAAATAAATAAATAAAAGGCCAGGATGTTCCTCTCATATACCAAAGTCCCAGGGATGATACAGGATGCTTCCTTGAGCAAGACGAGAAAGACAATCCTATCTGATCGGACTGCAGACCACGGCTCAACACTGTCTTCTCCCAGGCCTGCTCTGCCCAGCCTGGTAGCCACATGCGGTCACTGAGCACGTGGGACGTGTTTAGTCGGAATGGAGACACACACAGTAAGTGTGAAATACACACAAGATTTCAAAGATTTCGTACGAAAAAGAATGTAAAATATCTGAATAACTTTTTTACATTGCTTATATGTCGAAATGATACTATTTGGGTATATTGGATAAAATAAAATCTCTCATGAATTTCATTTATTTCTTTTACTTTTAACAATGTGACTACTAGAAAATTTTAAATTACATGTGAGGCTCACATCAATTTCTATCAGACACTGTTGTCCCAGGTCATTCCTGAACTTTAACTTCTATATAATCTGATTTAAAATTTCAACATTATTGTCAGACATGGATTTGTAAGATGTTGGGTTCTTTCATATAAGTAAAATAAAATTTAAAAATTATAGTGATATTGCTTGCAACATTTTATTCTGCAGGAAAGAAGATATTATTTAAAAGTCCCATCATCTAGTATCACCACTATTTCATAAAAGAAAGGGTATTTAAACACCAGAAAATGCTGCAATCTCAGAATAATTGAAAACCCTTTACATTGTAGAATTTAACTTTAAGGAAACCTCCCTCGGAGTCTTCCCCTCCCCCCAGCTCCGTGGATCAGACGGGCACTAACTCACCAGCTGCATCCAGGTTCATTTCTCTGCAGTATGTGGGGCCTGTCTGGCCACCCTCCACGGACAGCATGGATACTGAGCCCACAGGCATCTCCACTCTCTGCTCTGGAACCAGCAGCCCCAACTGTCCTTGGAGCTGCTGAGGCCACCAAGTCAGTCTGGTTTCTCGAATCTCTGGCCCCACATCTCCTCAGGCTCTTCTGCTGCCCATGCTATAAAGTTCAATCTGGGCTCTCTCCTGACTTGCAGAATCAAGACCTTCTAGGAATGACCATTGCTCCAGCCTGCACCAGGGCACCTCTGTTTTTCCAGACAACTAACTTTGGTCTTTTATGCTGACCAGCTCCTTCGAGGTGAGTGGGACACTGAGGTTTGGTGATAACTGTGGAGGAGGTGGCACCTTCTCCCCAGGAAGATCAGCTGCCCTCAGGAGGCTGCAAAGAGGCTCCCCTGGGGACGCCACCAGGACCCGTGTTAGGTGGGACCAAGCACCACCCAGACGGCAGCTGTGTGCACATGTGCACACACATGCGGGGTGGCAGGGGGTGTTCTCAAAAGGCAAATGCTAAGTCTAGCCGAGCCCCAGGTGTGGAGGTGGACCAAGGCTTATTTTTGAAATGTTTCCTATAAAAGATTCCTCAGCGTCTGAGACTAGGGCTCCTTCCAGCCTTATTTTAGCACGGCTTGAGTCACACTGCACAGTAGTAATAATAGATAACATTTACTGAACCCTCGCCATGTCTCAGGCATTCTTCCAGGGCTTTGCATCTGCAGGCGTCTCTGAGGTGGGTGCTGCGGGTCCTCTGCTCTCGCTGAGGAGAAGACTGTGAGGTCGCAGCCCGTGAGCAGCGGAGCCTCGGTGCAGAGCCAGATGGTCCGCTCCCAGCTCTGCGCGCCCGTGCGTTCCACTCGAATGACCTCTGACGGTCATCTGACTCGCTGGCTCGAACCCTTATTTCATCCTGACCTTTCTCTCTGTCTTTGGTCTTGAAGGCCTCATGCTAGAAGGGTCTGGAAGGATGGAAAAATCACAAATCTGGGCTCCCCATCACCTGCTAAAGAAGGAAGTCTCTCCTTGTGAGTCCCTGAGCTATTTCCTGATATTCTTCAGACCTTCCAGCTAAAGGGTTAGAGAAGAGTCACCCCTCCTTTGACCTAGTGGGCGGAAAGTTCCTCAAATGGAAGCAGCTGAGACAAGCCTTGTAGCCTAGTGACTCCAGGATGTCGCCAGGCCGAGCACACTGACTCAGCAATGGTGTGGTGGTGCCGTGTCCCACGACTTCTTCTCCAGGACATCACAACGGTTGTGTCCCCCTGGGAGGTCTGGGGTGGGGAGGTGAAAGCAAAGACTTCCCACACCGTCCTGCACCCTCTGGTCAGTCAGTCCGTCCCTGAGTCAGTCCGCACCAAATTCAGCTGCCATCACTTCTTTATAGTCTCACTTCCGTCAGGCCAACACCAAACTGTAACGGCCTCCTGACTGCTCTTCCCGCCTGCAGACCCTCCCTCCATCGCTTTCCTCCCCATTTGCACAGTAATCTGGACAATACACCGCTTCACACATGTCACTCTATCTCCAGTAGTTACCTGAAGCTAAGCAATGGCTGCATCTCGAGGCCTTCGCCCTCAGGTTACCCCTCCCTCCTGCCGCACAGCCCCCTTCGAGCCTTCTGTCCCTGCAAACCTGGGCACTCACCGCCCTGGTCCTGCCCTAAGCCACAACCTCCACCCGCCTCCTATCCCGCCACCTTCCCTTCTAGGGCTGCCTCAACTGTAATGCTGCGCAGTGGCTGGCCCAAGTGGCTTCTCCCAGACGCTGCTTGTGGGTGGCCTGGGGTCACACCCTCTCCACCTCGCAGTGCGGAGTGGCCTAGGGACAGGGACCACTTTTCAACTTCAAGTTCCTCTGGGCAAGTCATTCAACTGACTGGAGCCAATTTCCTCACCTCTAAAACCAGGATCCCAGTAAAGCTGCCGTGAGGCTGAACGGAGGGAACATATGTAAGCGGCCTGGCCCGTGTCAGGGGTAGCTTGATCGATAAGGCTGGCTGATTACGGTCTTGGATTTATGTGCTAACACACAGAATCCTTTGTTGAGTGAAGTCGGTTTTAAATTTTCCGTGATTCGATTTTCTCCCTCAGTTCTAAGAGTTCATCTTCACACCTGCACTCCCAAACCCTGGAGTCTTCAGAAAGTAGTTGGAGAATAAGGCCAGTGAGGTCTGAGTCCACATTCACTCAGCAGATGGACACGGAGGAATCTGAGTGCCAGGCGCTGTGCCAGGCTCTGGAGGGAGACACAGATGAGTCAGCACCCCTGCCCCAAGTCGCTCACAGGCTCGACGGGGAGAGGGATGCAAACTAATGCTTGCAACTTGGGGTGCAGGTGCTGCTGAGAGGGGAGCTGGGAGTGAGGAGCTGCTGCCGAACTGGCCTGAGCAGACAAGATCTCTTCCTGGAGAGGGAACCCTGCCAGCTGGGTTCCTGAACGGTACGAGGGCCTGCACCGAGAGAGCAGCAAAGATGGGGGGACGTGAACCTGCGGGTACAGGCAGGCAGCTGCAAGCCCGGGCCTGGCGGGGTGGAATGCCGTCGGGGGAGGGGGAGCTGCCGGCACCGAAGGGTTTCAATGAGGAGCGCGTGCCCGCCTTTGGAAAGCGCCCACGCAGGAGGTGTGGAGCGGACTGGTGCAGGGCCAGAGCCAAGCGGGAGGGCAGCGGGGCTGCCGCAGTCACCCAGGGGAGAGGGGACAGCAAATAAGCATGGTGGCAAGGTCAGGGGTCAAGAGCTATCTCAACGAAATGAGGGTGAGAGACGAACAGGACTCCAAGGATTTGGGCTTAGGTCAAGGGTGAACAGCAGAGCCTGCTCTGAGATGAGGCAAGTGACAACAAGGTGGGCGCATGCTGTCTCGACAGAGGTCCTGGGGGCTCAGAGAGACGTGTCTGTGTGATGCGCCTGTGTGAGGAATCAAGGAGAGACAGACAGGGAGGAGTGGGGAAGCAGGAGAAGGACGGGGTGATGTCTGCTCTGGCCAGCTTCAAGGTCACTGTGAGGGTCAGGTGAGGGCAGAGGGTGAGAGCTGTCTGGATATAATAACCTCCAATCAAATATAAGGATTTCCTCCTGTAATATCGGAAACACCAAGGATAATCACAAGGGGCATTTGCTGATCTTGTTCCTTGCTAGCCCAGCAGGAACCCGGGCTGGCCCCGTGCCTCCACGGGTCCCTTTGCGGAGCCTTCTCCTGCCACATCACACAGTCTTCAGCTAGTTTCACAGCCACCCTCGGGCCCCCGCTGACCACTCCGCTCCATCCCACTGTCTGTCGCCCACAGCAGCCTCCCTGCCACGGTGTCCCCTCCCCCGCCCCACAGCTGTCATCGCCCCTCTGCTCTTTTCAACTCCTGTCAAACACATTTTGTGCTTCCTGGCCCCCGGCCCTTACATCACTCCCTCTCCTGGGCTTGGCTTCTATCCCCAGCATCTAAAAAGCATGAATTGCACCCACCCTGGCATCGCGATGGCCTCATTGAGTCCTCTGCTGTCCAGTTCTAAAGTGAGTTTGACATTCAGGCAAGTTAAGCATTCAGTGCAGGGGGCCGAGACTGAGGCAGGAAGCTCTCTGCCCGCCTTGTTCCCTCCGACCCTGCCCCACCTTGTCCTTGGAGTGCAGCCAACACAGAGATGGGCACAGGGCGTTAATCCAGGACCTCTCCAAAGTCATCCACATCACCCCTCCCTCCTTCGGGGCCGTCACCCTCTCTGCCCTGCCTCTGCCTGCAGCCACGGGGAACGAAGAGACAGTGGGGCCCGTGTGCTGATGTTGATCCTGATACCCATCTGGCTACTCATCACCACGGCTAATGCAGTCACGAGTGTCAACAGAGGCCAAAGACTGTGCCCGGCCTTTAACATGGGCTGTGGATTTGCTCACCCTCACAGCAGCCCTGGGTACCATTACTATTCCCACGAGGAAACTGAGGCTCAGCAAGTGTAAGTAACAAACGCAAGGACCAGCTAGTCACTGGTAGAGGGGCCTTACCCCACAGCTCACACAGCTAACTAGTCTCCTGTTAACTAGTTGCCTTGCCTGGGCCTCCGTTTCCTCCCTTGTGAAACAGTGATGACCCCCCTCCCCCCAGGGGCTGCTGAGGACGCCACGAGAAAGAGATGTGAGAGCATTTTGCAGTCTCACATAAGCAAAAGGTGTGATTATTCTTATTCCGAGGACTCCCCGAAAGGGTCGGCCTTTACTCAGGAAGTGGCCCAGATGCCCGAGCCGGTCCTGCCGGCCCTGCTCCTGCCTCACAGCGAGCCGAGCCGAGGGTTCTTCCAAGCACCGGGAAACAGTACCCGGACACGACCGTGTTCTGGGTTGTGGCCTGTTCCGACTCCTTATTCGAGGCTGAAAACTGCGGGCAGGTGACCAGTGTGCAGCCGGGCTGCCATCCGCATGATGTGCCAACGCCAGGAGCGAACAGCTCTGCCGCCCCGTGCCTGCTATATCCCGGGCCGTCAGATAAGCCCGAGATGGTGTCACACCTGCTTACGTTCGTATTTAAGCCGCGAGGGGATCTGGTGACCTCTGCCGAGAGGAAGGCACTCGGGCACAGGGAAGGCAGCACAGGAAGTGGACAATGTAGCAATGAAAGGGGCAGCGCTAATGGGTTGGCAGGTCCTCGTGCCCTGTTGGGAAGGGGAGTATGTGAGGGGAAACAGTAACCAGGGCCCTGGGGGAGGGGGGCCGTGGCTGAGCTGGAGGAGGGATGCATCCGAAAATAGCCTCCAATCCGATTCCGTTCCTAAGGCAGTTCCCACACATCCTTATCGCCAGAAGTATTTTCAACCAGCAGACAGAGCTGGAAGTGACCTTAATAACCATCTCTGACTATTTCTCTCCCCTTATAGGTAGGAAACAGACAGCAGATTGCTGAGGGGTCAGGCAATATCCTAGACAGGACCTGGGTCTTCTCAGCTCCGTCTAGTGTCCCCCACCCCAATTTCGTCATGCTGCCAGACGCGGGCCGGAACAATGAGAATCATCAGAGGAGAAAATAGACTAAAAGTCAGGCTTTGTGCTTGGTTCTTGGGCAAAGGGCACAGGAAGGCCAGTAGAGAAGGGGCAGAACACTTGACTGGGTATTCAAGTGGTCAATAGACTGATGAAAGGCTCATTTAAACCACAATGAGATACCACCACTCAGCCTCTGAAAAGGTTAAAATGAAAGACAGACGACGGACAGCAAAGACGTGGAGCAGCTGGAACTCCACGCTGTGGGTGGGTGGGATTGGGGTCAAGCCGAGCTGGTACTTTCTGTTGCCCCCCTTCTCTTGGGGAGGGGGTATATCACTGCTGCCTGGCACAGTTCTGCTCAGTCCTACCTTCGTCTCCATCCCCTGGCAGGCAGGAGCTCCCAGAATGTGGTTCCGGCCAGGAGTGTGCTTCTAGGGCACCTCTCGGGCGTCACGCTGATGAGCAGGGACAGCACGAAAGTCGGAGCACTCCAGTGTGTACTGCATCGACTCTACGCTCCTTACCCTGACTCAAGATCTTGCCACAACATGACCCCAAGCTCCCTTCCAGAAATATTCTCAAACAGCTGCCCAGGACAACAGACATTCTCCAGGATGTTCAGAAACTCCTTCCACTGCCCCCTTCCAAAGCTCCGAGAGTCTGAGATGCTCTGGAGTGAAGGGCACTCAGAGCCACTGCCCTGAAACATGGTGCACAGGAGGGACCAGGACGCAGCAGATGGGGAGCTTGTTTGCAAAAGCTAAGTGTCTGTGATGGGTTTCCCCTCCCCTCCCGCCACCTTGATGTGGAATCACCAGCTCTGTGCTGAGCTGGTGGAATAGCCTTGACTCAGAGGGAACATGAACATTTTTTATGCTTAGCCTTTCCAGCCGTAAAGATTTTTATCCTATTACTGCTAAGTGACGAGTACCAGGAAAGAAATGATGATGATCTTTGGCAGCCATTCCAACCAAGTAAATACAAGGAGGGAGAAATGCGAGCGAGACGGGGCCACTACTCCTTCATTTCCCAGGATAGAAAGGAGCAAAGGAAAAATGTCCTCCTAGTGAGATGTATTGAAGTGTGGAATTTTCCCTCTAGGCAAGCAATCCCACTGTCTGATCCATTTAGCACGGCACTGGACTGGACAAGGCAGGGGAACGTGCTGAGGGGAACAATCCCAGCCGCCGGGCCAGCGAGGTGACCTGGTGGGGCTTCCCAGCTCGAACTCCTTCCACCCATGGCTCCTGGGCTCAGGCCACCCTACTCCCTGCTCCCCTGCCATCAACGCAACCCTGTAATAAATATTGCTGGCTGACAGCAAAAATATACATTTGCCTCATCAAAATATTTCCCCCCTTCTAGAGGTATGCCCCAGTAAAGGGCCTCTCGACTGGCGGATGTTTTATGTGCTACTTGAATGATGGCACGCCGGCTGTTGTCACCAGGATGGGGGGGCAGGACAACTGGAAAACAGAGACTGTGTGTTGGGCCAGTCAGTGATGTACAGACAGCAGAACTCCCCTGGGAAGTCTTCTCAGACTCACCCCAGCTGGATGCTGCCCCTTCCTCACACTGTGAATTATACACGGCATACCACCCCCATCCCTGATACAGGTGGCCGCGACTTATTCATCCGTATGGCCCTACAGGACCTAGGCAGTGTCCTGGAAGTTAACGCCTTCATCAGTGTCAACAGAATTGTGGGCCTGGGGGGGGGGGGGTGCAGGGCTTTGCTCCCACTGAGGCAGGGTGGGAGAGCAGAGTGTACAGATGTGTAAACATTGGGTGGGGAAGACCAACCACGGGAGGGTGAATGGACCTACACTTGTGTGGCAACTTAATTGAATGATCAAGCTTCGAATCCAACTACAGATGAGAAAACAAAGTCACGAGAGGAGCAGGGACAGGGGCCACACCCAACCCATGTCTGAAGGCCCATGGCACCAGGTTTCAATCTCAAGATGGTGAAAATGTCAAACATTATGGAAGGGGTGGGGTGGGTGAGGGAAAGTTCTTAACCCCAAAGGGTGACTGAATAGGGGACCCATTGGAAATTGTGGACACTTTCCAAACCATCCCGGGTCTGGGCGTCACTCCCTGCCCACCCCGTGTACCCCATAAACCCTGGCAAAGTGGACTTGAAAGCCTGCCCCAGTCTTACCTCCTCCTACTCCTCCCCTCAGTTATACCATGCTCCAGGCAAACCGGCTGCCTCCAAACATCCTGGGCTCCGTGGGGCAAAGGCCAAGAGAATAATGGCTACTCCGTCCTATTCCACACAAGGAAATTAGGCCCTGGGCCTCTCTGGGGCTCCTATCACAGGACGCCACACCACGACCTGCTGGTCAGGGGTTCCCATGGCCAGTGCACTGGGCTTTTCAATCAGCACAGCGCTGCTGGGTGAGAACTTCCACAGCCCTCCGCCTTCTCCCGTGCTCCCCCCACCTGCTGCCTCTTTGGATTCCTAGGCTGTTCGCCCAGCGCCCGCCCTCTCGGCAGCGCTGTGCTAATGCTCAGCTAATAGGTCTCTGTTCAGGCGCTGTCCAAACGCATCCTATAAATCCGAATCCAATTACTGTGGTAAGAAAATTTAATAAGCTCAGACCCCTCCCACAGGCTGTGTCTTCACTCTTCTCTTTGCAGTAATGAGAACTCTTTAAGGGAAAAGCCTTTTTCCTTTAACTGAGCCTGTTCTCCAGATCCCTCATCTGAATGCCTTGAGGATGGGAGGATAAGAGGAAGAGGCTTCTTCTAGCTCCTCTTCTCCTCTTTGCACAGAAGGCAGATGGGACGGAGACATCAATTGTCTTTCCAGTCTTACTCTCCCTTTCATTTTTGTTTCAACAACATTTATTGAATTCCTATCACACACCCTGCTCTGAAGATGTTATCAGAAGATCACTCCCCCTAGAGGGCAATTGGTGTCATAACTAGTAGAACCTCAGCTGCAAGGCATGATGGGAACACAAAAGTGGACCAGTGGGAGGGAAGCCTGTATCAATGGGGTTGGGTCCCACAAGGGAACCAGGAATCCAGTGTGGGCCAATAGACCCCAGTCCAGAAGTGGCCCTACAGTAGGAGCTTCTTGATAAAAGTGATGTCGACTGCCAGGAGGATGGCTATGTATAGATCCTATGATTGAAGGAACTGGGAGAGGGGGAGGAGAAGGAAGGTGCCAGAGAAGCCAAAGGGATGCACAGGGCCTGAGACAGAAGTGCTGTCACCTGGATAGAGGGAGAGTGCTGCAGCATGTAGGCAGGTAGGTGGCCTTATTCCAGGGCCTTTACTTTCTATTCAAACTCTGAGTCTTTCAGCTGGACCAGCCCACCTACGGAGCTCATCTGATCCACAAAAGCAAAGTGCGAATGTAAGCTGATGCCCTATGGTTTTCACACTTGAGCGGGCATCAGAATAACCAGTAGTGCTTGTCAAGACACAGGTTGCTAGTCTGCACCCCCAGGGTTTCTGAGTTGGTAGTTCTAGGCTGAAGCTTAAGAGTTTGCATTTCTAACTAGCTCCCAAATGATGCCAGTTGCTGTTGGGCTGCTAGTTGGTGGAATCAACTTTGAGAACTGTTGTTCTAAGCCCTTGCTTTTCAAAGTGTGATCCATGGACCGGGGGCATCAGTTGCTGGGGACCTTGTTAGAAATGCAGACCACAGGCCCTAGCCCAGATCTGCTGAATCAGAGGTTAACAAGATCCTCACATGATTTGTTAGCTGGCCTGTTTAAGTTTGAGAAACACTTACTTGGAGCAGTGGTTCTTAAGCCTGACTGCTCATTAGAATCATCTGGGGAGCTTAGACAAGAGAGACTTGAGCTGGTTGGAGTCTGAGAATCAGCACTTTTTAAAAGCTCCCCACGTGCTTCTTCTAGGAGGCCTGGACTGAGAACTGCCGAGGTTCATGCTTATGTCTACACTCCACGCCCATATGTGTGGGTTTGACTCCGCCACTCCCATTTCTCTGCATTGAGCTTAACCTTGAAACCCTCTTCTGCCCCTCCCTGCCCCACCCCCACTCCTGACAACTTAGTGATCTTCCTAGTGGCCCTTCCTGAGACCTGGGTGTTGACTGTGTCTCTTGCCTGGGCCTCTTCAGTTTTCTCAGGAGAGCCCTCCCCTTCCATTCCAGGCCCTGCAGTGTCAGGCGCTCATATTATTACCCCGTAACAGTAACCACAATGGAAATGTTTTGACTATTTACTATGGAGTAGGCAAGTAATTTACATATATTAGATCCTTACAAAAATTGCATTAGGTAGGTATCATTATTGTTATTTTTATCCTTCTTTTTCAAAAGAGGAAATTGCAATCCGGAGAAGCCAGGCAATGGTGAGTTCATGCAGCGAAGTCTGTGACACAGCCAGGCTTGGAAACAGCGTGATCTCATCCCCGAGTCTGCATCCTTAACCCCTGGGCTGTACTGCCTGCTGCTTGATTCTGCCTTTCAGGGAAGACATGCCTCGTCCTTGACTGGGGCTGATAATGGGTGCTTACATTCCATTCTCGAGAACTCGGGTAACAAGTGGGGCTGGCTTTATAGCAGTGGTTCTCATTTTGTCCCCAGGAGACATTTGACCATGTCTAGAGACCTTCTTTTGGTTTTGACAACTTGGGGTTGCTACTGGCATCTAGTGGGTAGAGGCCAGAGATGCTGCTAAACATTCTACAATGCACAGGAGCCCCACACAAAAGTACCATCCCGCCCAGACTGTCAGTCTCTGTTGAGAATCCCTAGTGTCCAGGTGTAGGTCACCAGCAGCCACAGCTGACCAGAGCTGGGGCAGGCAGGCCCAAGAAGGGCCCGGGGCTCTGTCAGACCAGGCCGGCAAGCCCCAGGCATCCATCCCAACAGGATGAAGTCAGTCTACCCCAGGGAGGCTGGAATCACAGAAGGATTAAGGGATTCAGCTGGTGACTTCAACCTCACGAACACAGGTTCCCTGGGAGGCAAGGGTTGGAGGTGGGAGACCCTATAGACGGGTCACCCTGCAGTGCGGCCTATTTGAGGGAAGAACGCCAGGCTTTGCTGGCAGTCTCTAGAGCTCCCAACACAAGAGTGATGTGGGCACAGGATCATCTCCAAACTCGGCCTGGAGATGGTTGATCCAATTGGTAGCGTCTCACGGTGCCAGCCTGGGGCTTTGCACACAGTGGGTGCTCAGTACCGCTTCCCTGACTGCCTAGTCCCATGTGCTCGCCCTCATTCCCAATCCCCTGTCCTCCCCCCCTTCCTGATCCTTAAGATTAGGATCCATAAATCTGAAATGCTCCGAGGAACACAATCCCAGCTCTCGCAGGGCAAGGTTAATACCCTTA
The DNA here is from genome assembly GCA_030848825.1 of Tadarida brasiliensis. Lineage (NCBI taxonomy): Eukaryota > Metazoa > Chordata > Mammalia > Chiroptera > Molossidae > Tadarida > Tadarida brasiliensis. The sequence goes on along the minus strand of CM061270.1, from coordinate 59,488,832 downwards.
GGCAGACGTGTGGCTGGTGCACTTTTCCTTTTTTGTCTTCCCAAAGGGTGCCTGGTTTTCATCTCAATCCTCTCTTCCCTTCTTGCTGCAATCCCAGCAGATCACACTTACTGAACAGATGGAACTCACTGGGTTAGCTGCAGAGCCCAGGACTGGACCAGAGGAACTTGGATCTTTGGGGACAGGCTCAGTTCTTCATCCACAACCCCCACAGACATCCAGTCTTTGTAAAGTTCTTTCATTTCTGCCTCTCAGATCATAGAACAGGGTGAACACAGACATTCATCCTGCTCGGGGTATCCCTCTGTACCTGCCTGCTCAGGGAATTCCCCAGCTTCCCTGCTGCATGCATGCAGGTGAGAGCATCCAGGGGCATGGCCCCGACGGCTTCACCCAGAGGCACCAGCTCCTTTCCGGGCCAGGAGGTGTCTCTGTCCCTCTGGAGGGCTCGGCATCTGGATAAGAGAGACACTACCAGACTGAGACACAGTGGGGCTTCTCAGCGTTCTGTCTCCTCCCTCTTCCCTGTTATCCTATATGTAATCCCTGCTCAGGGAAATCAAATAGCTAATATTTAAATAACATTCTAGCAAACGCCAAGGACCAGGATCAGTGTGTGTGTGTGTGTGTGTGTGTGTGTGTGTGTGTGTGTAGGGGGGGGCATTAACAGGAATACTATAAGACTCTGACTTGCAGAAGCTTTCAGGCCAGCAGCAGGGGTGCTCTAGGTAGAGTCCATCCCCTGGGTCTCTGGTTTAGGGGACTTCCAGTCCCTGCTGCCGGTGAAGAAGCCTCCAACCCTCTCCATGGGGTGTCTCACAACAACCAGCAGCACAGACAGTGGTAAAGTACCACATCATAAACCCTCTAGCAACCAACTGGCAACAGATGGTTTGCCTGCGCCAGTACTTGGCACCGGGCACTGCACCGATCAAGCCTGCTGTTGGCGTGTCCTGACTACAGGGAGGGGGAGAGAGTAACCGAAGGAGGAATACCTCAGATGGCGAGTGTCCGGGATGGCCCGATTGCTGGAGATCCGCTCGCTCTCCCGCTGGTTGAAAGCATACAGCTTATAGGGATCGTCACCCACGCGCCACCTTTTGGCATTCAGATACCGCCGCTCATCAAACTGGTCCCACAGGTCATCCCAGTCAGCATCCACAATCTGTGTGACATGAACGGGAAATCTGTGAGAACAGCTCCCAGCCCTCCACCAGCCCGTCTGTCTGTCCGTCAGAGCCCAGCAGCAGAGACCAGGCTTGTTCTGGAAAGGGTTAGCTCACAGATGGGGCCAGAGGTGGGACGTGGATAAAACCATCAGCAACAAAAATCAGCAGACCCACCAGAACAGCAGCTACCATTTACTGAGCACGACCCGCCGGGCGCCGCGCTGGGACCGTTTCTCGCGTGATTTCGTGGATTTCTCATAGTGGTTCTGAGAGACGGATATGCTCACATTCCCATTCTGCAGACAAGGAGACAGCCTCACCGGCCAAGTACCTTGCTCAACATCCCACGATTAGGAAGTGGACCTTGGAATCCCGACTCCAGGGGCCACCTCTCCGGGGAAACTTGAGAACACATGACTGAAATTGCCGACACAGTGGCTGGCACATAGTAGGCACACAGTGACCGCCATTGCTGTCCAATGGCAGCGAGGAGAAGGGGGCGATCCATCTAAAATGGTGTGCTACCCACTGGACAGACACCTATGAGTTCCTTTCTCCCTCCAACCCATGCATCTGATTAGTGTTAAGAAGCATCAATGGGGGAGCAGGCAATAACCCGTACCCTCTGGGAGACAGCACTGTAGAAGGTAGAAGGTGGTTTCCTTACCCACGATCTCCTTTCGTCCTCCCCAAACCCTCTGCACTGAGTCGGGAATCAAGGTTTCTTTCGCAAAGGTGACTGGCTTGTCTGAGGTCGACCAGATGGACAGTGGCAGAGCCCAATGCAGAGCTCAGTCTCCTGTGCCCCACAGTGCATTCATTCGCACAGGGAGGAGAGAGGATTTACTCAGGGAGGGGGCCTCCCACCAGAGCGCAGGCTCCCTCATCTGCCCCACCCCCACCCGCACCAGCTCCACAGCCAACAGAGCCTGTCTGCAAAGCCAGCAGGAGGTGTGCGCTTGGGGCCTCTTCCCTCGACAACCGACAGCACTGTCACCGAGGTGAGAGCCAGTCTGTACTCAACCAAATGCAGACCTTTCGGACTCCTCAAAGCCCAAAGAACACGTGTCTCTGGAAAAACCTGCTGACCAAGGTGTGACAGGGAATGGGGCCCTGGGGCCCTGGGGCCCTGGGGCCGGCATCCTCATCGAGGATGAGATGCTCATCCATGTGTTACTGAGCCTACTTGTTAAGCAAGTATCCAAAGCTGCCCGGGTACCGCCCATCCCATCACTGACCAGGATGCCCTTCTTCACTTGGGGGACCTGACAGGAAGGCCCAGGGCAGGCGCTCGGCCCACACGTGGCAGGTAAGGGGGCCGCTTGCCAGTGTGCATTTTCCCCAGGCGCCTCTCGACCTTATCTGGTAATTGATCTCTCTCTCTCTCTCCCCCTCTCTCGTTATCTCCTTTTGAAACAGCATTCTCCTGCTAATAGGACAAAATGAAGCTTTAGAAACCAGTGATTTTTATCCAATAATTGATTTTATTAATGTCCTGTGATACTGTTGCTACGCAGGGGGAACTCGGGGTGGGGTGTGAAACTCCCGAGCCTGTGCTGTGCAATGTCACAGCCTGAGAGCTGTCACCTGTGCTGGAAACATCACCGCAGGGTGACCTGACCTCCCATTTTCCAGGGAAGAACCTCGGGTCCTGAACCGCCTCCTGCTGGCTCATTCCCAGTTTAATTCACTGCAGTTCTCGAATCAGCTGTGAGCGCCCACAGTGCTGGGAGGGCGAGGCAGAGCTGGCGGCTGAGCTCTCGGGGGCTGCAGTGTTGCAGAGAGACATGCATGAAGACACCTCTCACACCTCTAACAGCAGCGTGAGGGAAATGGGAAGGGCTTCCTGGAAGAGGAAGAGCTGGAGTTAGAGCTTGAGGGCTGAGCAGGAATTTTACTTTGCTTAGGAGGAGATGGGGAGGGGAAATATGTGTGTAGTGAAAATCCAGATAAAAGGCAGGAAAGCCTGGAGGAGGAAAATCTGTTCCGGGAATGGCCAGCTCAGGAACGGGGAGGCCAGAGTAGGATTGCAAAGAGAGCAACAGTGAAGGAAAACTCTGGAACGCAGCTGGGCCTGCGTAAAGCAGGTCGGGGGAAATGTCTCTGGCCACATGTGGGATGGAGTGGGGAGACGGGAGACGCCTGCAGAAGGCAAAGTGGGAGGTGATCTCAGTAAACTAGCCTGGTGGGAAGGACAGCCTGAACTGGGGCCCTGTTGGGGGAGAAGCAGCTGGAAAGGCAAGCACCCAAGGAGAGGGCGGGTAGCCAACCTCTTGGCCTCATCCCCTACTCTCTGTTCCCACCAGACCAGGCCTAGGGCCAAGAGGGCATGAGGCTGGGTGATCTGCTCAGCCTGGCAATCGCCACCCTAGGGGCAGTTAAGCCTCCTTGACAGGATCTGTCTCCTTGGAGACGGTGCCATGAGAACGCAGTGGGATTCTGGCCGGCCCTCGGAGAGCCCAGAGCCAGAGCAGCGGCCAGGCTGGTGAGAGACCACCTGAACCGTCAAGACGAGGCTGTCCTTAGAGGGGCTGCTCCTTGGAAGGGCATGTGCACAGAGCTGGTCCATGCTTTTCCGCTCTGAGATCCACGGTGGGGGGCGCCCTGCACTGAGAGCTTGGCTTCCCTATCATGATGTCTGGACAGACTAAACAGCGGCGAACCTGTTTAAAATAATAGCACTACCATTTGAATAGCAATTTGTCTCACAAAGCAGCTTGCACACTGTCACAGAATCCGCACACCATCCCATCTGCACAGGGAGAGATCGGTTCACCGAGGTCCGGTCAGTGGCTTGCTCAAGTTGGCAGCTAGTAAGTAAAGGGACGCCCGGCTGAATCCTCCCCAGAGCCCCCCAAGGCCAGGGTCTGCTCTGTCTTCTCGTGGACAGAAACAAGGGGTGTCTCCTCTGCTGAGGGTGAGTGGACAGAGAACACGCCCCCCCCATGAGGAGTGGGGTGAGGACATGCCCACAGGAAGGGTCAGCCACTTTTTTATTGCTTGCCCCACAAACAGGCTGGCTGTGGGCCTCCCGGGATTTGGGAAGGGTCACTGGCTCTCCAGATACGTCCAGTACTAATGTGGCGTTGGTTTCCAAGCTCTACAGCTTCAGCCCCCATGACCAGCATCTGAGGGTCCAGAGAGAGGGCAGTACCTTGTCCCCACTCGCTTCCTGGCTCATGTGACCTTTCAGGAAAGCCACTGGACAGACTTACACCTTCCCAAACCTTCCCAGTGCAAGAAGTGACACTCACCTCAGCGCCCCCACAGGGCCTCACCCAGGGATGTGCCCACTCCTGGGTGGCCCTCATCTCCACCTACAACCCCCCGAGCAAGCCCCCACTCAACTTTCCAACCAGAATTTATTGAATCTACAGCGAGTGTGTGTTAGACGATAAGTACAGTGTTACAAATAGAAAACAATCTTTTAAATAGAAAACGTCTGATCAAGTCAGCCAAACCCTTGGCCAAGACCAGTGCTTAAATGACTTGGCACCTAAAACGGAAGCTCAAAAGCACATCTGTTAAGTTGCTTAATTTCTTTCCTCCCACCATGCTTCCATGAGAAACCTTGAGCTCCCTTTCCTCCATCCTCTCCCGGCCCATTTTCTCGCACTGGCTTCAAGCTGACATTTGTCTCAGGAGCCCAGGGGTAAGGCTTCCCTTCTGTCGGGTTCCGAAACTGCCTCCATTTCCACTACTTCCACTCCCCTCCCTTCCCCAGCTCGGTACCACAAGTTCTCTGTTGTTGTCCCAAGTCTCTCCTTTTCTACCTATAAAATGAGAACATCTCTCCCTGGCCAGTTGGGCTCAGCGGTTAGAGTGTCAGCCCGAGGACCAAAGGGTCACAGGTTTGATTCCTGGTCAAGGGCACATACCTGGGTTGCAGGTTCGATTCCCGGCCCAGTCAGAGTGGTGTGGGAGGCAACCAATCCATGTGCTCCTCTCACATGGATGTTTCTCTCTCTCTCCCCCCTCCCTTCTACTCTATCTAAAAATGAATGGAAACAATATCCTCCAGTGAGGAGTCACACACACACACACACACACACAAAAATATATATATATGTATATATATATATATATACATATATATATATGAACATCTCTGTCTTCATAAGGCTTCTATCCTACTCTGTCTGAACTGTGAGGATCCTGAATAAAGCTTCGCAAACTTGCCCAGTAATAAAACAGCTCACACCTCGGGGGTTACCTATCACGTGTCATAAGCATTTACATTTAATCCCCAACAATAATAGATGTCAACAGTACCATTCACATTTTATAAAGGGGGGAAACTGAGGCACAGAGACTGAGTAACTTGCGCAACGCCCCCGAGGCAGTAGGTGCTGGAGCCAGGATTTGAACCCGGGCAGCCTGGCGCCAGCTCCCACGTTGTCCGCCGTGAGACAGCACAGCCTTATCGCAGCCTCACGACCGTTCTGTCGGGTCATCCTGTGATGATCGTCAGCGATGATCTGCGTGTGTCCCACCACTTTTCTCAGTCACGTTTCTCTGTGCTCGGGGATCTGCCTCCCTCCGAGGACGTCTGTTCCCCTTTCACCTCATCCCCCTGCTCTCCACTCCCCACCCGGCAGCAGCCTTCCTCCCGACAGCCAGGGCAGGAAAGTCCGCCGTCGCAGGCCTGCGGGGATGTGCGAGGTGGGGATGTGCTAGGCTAACCCAGGAGAAGGTCGTAATCGAAAAAAAATGATATAACATCTTTAAAGATGATAAAATTCACCTATTCATTCAGTGTTCGACACCCCAGCGTAATATTCCGTTGTCCAGTGGACACCCCTCCTGGGTCCAGCCAGGGACTCAGAGGTCCCAAGTAGCCCACTCCAAGCTTCCAAGGACTGCAGCTTCTAGAACTTTCCCTCTGATATTAAACCAGAATCTGTCTCCTGGTAATCTCCTGGTTTGATCCCCGAGACTATTTGATGAAAGTCTAATCTTTCTCATACCTTTCAAATATTTAGTGGCAACTATTGTGTGTCCCGGGCTTTCCACCTTCGGGCTCCACCAGCTGGGGCTACGGCTTGGAAAACTGACAGAGAAGAGGACAAAACATACACCCAAGGGTCAAGGAGAACTGGACCGAGTGACGTCGGTGTGGGGGTCATCAAGTAATTCAAACAGCCTGGAAAGCCTTCTATCCATGTTGTACGACAAGGGAGCCCTTGCTTGTGGTAATCCGACGTGGATATCCAGGTCTCCTCGATGGAAGCTGCTGCGTGCAAATGCCGTGACCGTGACGAGCCGGCGTGACCGTGACGAGCCCGCATGACCGTGACGAGCCCGCGCGACCGTGGCGAGCCCACGTGAATTCACCGGGCACGCAGAATCCGCCACCACGCCTCCCCTTGTCAGAACTCCAGGGGAAGCCGCGAGCAAGGGGTGCCTCAAATGAGCTCTGATTCTCACAAACCTAACGTGCAACAGAAAACCGTATTCCCACTTTCCAAATGAGGAAACCGAGGCACAGGAGGATAAATGATTTGCTCAGGTTCACACCACTGATGAAATCCCAATAAAAAATGACCAGACACACAAGGAAGCAAGTCACTGGGAGTCAGCGAAACTAGAAAAAATATATTTTGATCTTCTAAGGACTTCAGATACAAAATAAAGCATAACTATAGATAAAACGGTTAAACTATGGAACAGAAAATTAGCAAAGAACAAAAGTCTTTTGAAAAAGAACCTGGGTCGCTTTTAGAAACGAACAGCCTAATAATGACGGGAGGTCCATACCAAAGCGGCCAAAGGGAAATGTGGAGAATCTGCAAAGGATTTCACTGGATTATCTCATCTGTATGACCCCCGTGAAGGAGGCAGGCCAGTTATGTTGTTCCCATTTCGCAGATGTGAAAACTGAGTCTCAAGGAAGCCAAGGAGCTTGCTTGAAACCACGTAGATAGCGAGTTTGCTTCTGAGACTCTAATCCAAGACGTTTGCCTTCAAAGCTGGTGGGGTTCCTTCCATATCACCAGATGGTTCCCTCATCCACAGGCCAGCTGTTCCCCATGCTGGGCAGTTGCAAGAATACAGAAGTAGGTGCTCACTCCTCTACTGTTCTATTGTCCACCCTGCTGGGCAGGGTCCTTATTTTTCCCAGGGCCCGTCAACAGTGAAGAGAACAGCATAACCCCTGCTCTGTCAGTCCTCCCTAGATTGAGAGGTCGGGAAAAGAATGACTGCTGACAACAGACACCCCCACTGTGCAAGACAAACTCAAACAGAGGAGGGGGGCAAGCCAGCCCCTTGCTCACCTGAGCTCACGACAAAGGAAAGAGCTGGAAAATCCTCTTTCCCTCACCCGGGGACAGCACATCAATTATGGATTATCAGATAAGATCTTCATTTTAATATTTCCACCATGTATTATCACCTCTTCCTCTCACTGCAATTCTGTCTTGGGAGTTATTTAACTGATGTGCAGAAATCTAAATTTAATTTATTATGATCTAACTCACTTTAGAAGCCAAATTACCCTGCACTGGAGAAGGATCAAGTCAATATCCCACTTGGCTTTCTATTTATCTTCTGCAGGGTTTTCTCTCCTTCCCTTTAGTATTCATTTTATCTCGGGTGCTGTTAATAAATTTAAATTTTCCTCAGAATTAGGCAATTGCTTCTTCAATGCTGTAGTTTAATGGTTAGTATTAATTATATGAAAGTCACTCCTCAAAGACTTTGATAGATGAAATGGACATATAACAGAGGGCAAAGGGCTCTTTCTCAGGCCAAACGAGGTAGCACGTGATCAGCAAGGCTGAGTTTACTCTTCTCATCTACCTCCTTCTGTCTCTTCGCCCCCCTTTCCTTCTCCCCCCGCCCTCCCTCCCTCAAACGCCAGATGCCTAGATAATGCTGGGAGCTGCTCACCGTGGCTTCTTGGAGCCCCTGGGGGTCTGCCCGCCTGGACCCCACGTCTAGAGCTCCCTAGGGCGCTGGCTTTTCCTCCATCTGGTTTCGGTCTCATTTAGTCTCTGACAACGGCAGCCACCACCTCCTGCTGTCTCCTCCCGCCACTGCCCTGATGTACACGCGCACCACCTCTATCCCCACCGCACGCCACATGCAAACACAGCTTTGGGGGACGCTTTAAGCTTTCTGGAAGAAGAAAAGTTCTGATAATTATAATTGCCTGAAAACTCCAACTGCGAAATATAATGTGATTAACAGAATGGACAGAAGCCCAGCTTTTTGTTTCTGGAATAGAAATAAAGAAACTCTCACCATTTGGACCCTATACGGAGATTGATTTGCTTACTAATTAGCATGAGGGGGAGGTGCCCGGGAAGTGTAAGTCCCTGTGCCTGGGGAAGACGGCTGGCCCCTGGCACGTGCCCGGGTGCGTGAGCACGAATACGGATGTGTATGCAGCTTTCCCACCCAACGCCTATAAATTCCACCACCAAAGGCTAAACACAGAGTGCCTTTATGGAGACAGGCATCTCAGTCACTTGTTGCTTGCTTGAGGAGCACCACCACCCAGGTACGGGTGAGCATGAGCGCTGAGAGAGAGCTGGCCCCACCCACACCATTTATTTGTGCACCCTCTTCTCTGTGCTCACAGACTGGAGCTGATCACCGGACCACGAGGAGCCTCTGGCCCTTCCAGCTCTGGAACCCAGGGAACAGGAGATAGAGGCGGGAAGGAGCCAGGGACCACATGGGGCTCCGGAGAAGGAGGATTTGGTGACTGCACGACGGCACAGGAGGGTGGATGTGCAGACACGGAGGACAGCATGCACGGAGGGGGGACCGGTGCCTGGGAGAGACCAAAGAGAGGGCTTGGACTTAGGAAGACAAGAATCAGAAGTGGGCTCAGGAAGGGTGGCCTCCAGCTGGGCAGGGCTGAATGCTGAAACACACGGCCTCTGGTACGCACAGCTGAACCGTCTTGGGTGCAGGGCCACCTCATCAGACGGAGGGCAGGTCTGCAAGGGTGATGCTGTGGCGTCTCCCAGGACAGGGGGCCAACTCTGTCCTGGGAGACAGAGAGAAAGGGAGGTCAACTCCGCCTGGGGTGGCCCAACATGGCCAGAGTGGCCTCTATCAGGACAGAGATGGGACCTCATTGTCAGAGGCTCACCCCCACTGGAAGCCATTTCTAGAAGGAGAAGAAAAAAAAAAAAAAACACTAAAAAGAAGATTTTGATTTCTCAGTGACAGACGCAGGCTCCCTCTAAAATCAGTCTCCTCTCCTCCTTCCCCTGGAGAGGGCCGGGAAATACCTCTGGCATCTTCAGAAAGTTCTTTAGCCTCAGGAATTGCTGCGAAGGCAAGCAATTTTCAAGGGGCCCTTTGGAACCAAGATATCTAGCAGGGGTCACAAATGAGCCTGCCCTCAGGGTCACTGAGAAGCAAAATGTAAGTGAGTACCTTGTAGCGACTGCCAAATGACTACCTAGTTACACTGCTTTACACCTCCCTTCGGGCGAAACAAAAAATGCCTGTGGGCCTGCAGGCCACCAAATTGTGACCCCAGGGACAGTAATGGGTTAAAAGGAGCCGGGTCCGAGAGACAAAGGATGGAAGAATGCCATCAAAGGAAACGTGCTCATCCTAGGTGACTTCTTTTCCCCTGCGGAGGGGCCCGTGTACATCTCAAGCCAATTTCACCTGAAGAAATGCAGGGCCGCAGGGTTTCTGTGTGGGAGGCGAGCTGGGCGGAGAAGGGGACGCACAGCACCGGTCCCACGGACGCCGTGAGAGAACCAGAGACTGGAAGCCGGAGCCTGGTCCGCTGCACGTCCCTTCAACCTCTGGTGGTTCGGTTTCTTCCTCCACCCCAAGGACAGTCCTAATCTTTACCCCCACAGTTTTACAGAATGAGATCTCAGAAATGAGATCGGACATGAAAAATTGCTTGGCAGAACGTAATGCACGTGTGACATAGTATCGTCAACATTGCTGTGGTTACCATGTTTCCTTCTGGGGACTGAATGCTGGTGGAGAGAACATGCAATTTACATTCAGCCGGTTTATGTTGAGTCTCTTCCTCGCGCGTGGCGGAAAGGGGGTCTCTGACAGCATGCACGGCGACTGGACGCATCACCTGCTGTCTGGCAGCAGGTCTTATCGACGCCCACGTCTCCTGGGACTCGGCAGGCTTTTCGGTCCAAAAGCTCCACCTCGGACATGGGTTTAAGTGCCATACAAACGTTAGGACAAGAAAACTGCTTTAAGACGCGTAATACCTCAGATCACCACCTGCTTAGGCTAGACATTGAGCTCTGCGTGGCCTCCGTGCTAACCCCTTCTGCACGGGGAGCGGGGGCCAGAAGCTTGTTGGGCAACTCAGGGGAGAGACCTGGAGATCTCAGAAATGGGGTCGGAAGCCAGAACCTGCTTGTGACCCCAAGTCTCCCCCATCTGGCCGAGGAGCTGGAAGTCAGGTCTCCCTGCTCAACTCCCCCTCTCCTCCGCTGCCATCAGCCGGAGGGTCTTCTCCAGGCCTCCTGGGGCTTGGCTGCCAAGGGCTGGAACGACCAGTCCTGCAGTAAACTCACAGGAGTGTGTTTAGCAAGGTTTGCAGCTTGTCCGACTCTCCCTCTGGGTGCTACTCGGGCAAAGACGACTGCAGAAACATCAATGGAGATGGCTGTGGAGAGCTAAGGGAAAGGGTGACCAATTCTCACGCTGGACACCACTCAAAACAACAATCACAGCGACTAGTTTTGTAGAGTTTACTTTGTGCCAGGCTCTGTCCCAAAACGTCACTCATTGAATACTGAGAACAAGCCTGAAGCAGGCACTATTATGAACCCATTTTACTGAAGGGGAAACGGAGGTCTGAGGAGCTAAGGAACTTGGCCAAGGTCACACAAACAGTGAGTGGAGGTGCTGGGATTAAACCCAGGCAGGTGAGCCCTCGCAGGTTTGGCTCAGTGGTTAGAGCGTCAGCCCACGGACCAATGAGTCACGGGTTCAAGTCCGGTCAAGGGCACGTACCTCGGTTGTGGTTTGTCCCTGGCCCCGGTTGGGGTCGTGCAGGAGGCAACCAATGTGTCCCTCTCACGTCAATGTTTCTCTCTCTCTCGCCCTTCTCTTTTCCTTCCTCCCACTCTATTTGAAGATAAACAGAAAAATGTCCTCAGATGAGGATTGAGAGAAAATAATAAACCTAGGCAGGTGGGCTCTGTCACATCCTTAACGGGGACCCGCAAGGGCAGAGGGTCACTGGTGGAATGAGGCCTCCACACCCAGCACCGCCTGGAGAAGCAGGCAGGCAGGAGGAGGGAGGGGGCCCGGCCACAAGCTCAGCCGTCACTGAGGTTCACCTGGAAACACCTTCCCTCATCCACACACCGAGAGGTGCCGCACTGGGTGGGATCTGGCCAGAAAGACCGCTTCAGAGTCAAGTGTCCCCTGAGCCCTGTCGTTCATTCCCCGAAGGTCACATTAGTAAGAAGCCTGGAGCTCTCAGCTTCTCTCCTGTGCTTCCGAGGTGCCGGCGAGATCCCCCCAGACACTGCGCAGCGAGGGCCAGAGCTTCGCGCGCTTCCTGTCCGCTCTGTGAACAAGGTGCCATCCGGATACCCTCAGGTTCCCTCCAAACTGGGTCAGCTGCTGAATGTGTGGGTGCGGGGCGGGAGCAAAGGGCTTGGAAAGGACTTTATCTCAGGACGGCATGGGGGCCGCTGGCTGGCTTCAATGAAAGGGGCTCTTTTTGTCAAAAGCAGACCCGCAGTACCCAGATGTCGTGCCTGCTGAATCCGGGTGGGGATGGGATGCCCGCTTCAGCCGCAGGCAAATTAAGTGCTGCAGGCGGCACAGCAAGTGATTCTGACAGTGGGAGAGATCCGAAAAACTGGGAGAGATCCTCACGAGCCTGTCCTAAGCGCTGACCATTTTCATGGCACAGCAGAAACTATCCCAGCGCATCTTGTATGAACTATTAAAAAGGGGTTATCAGCAATAAATCAACAAACAAGTGCTAAAGAAACAGCGGAGAAAAGGGAGCCCTTGTGCACTCTTGGTGAGAGTGCAGACTGGTGCAGCCACTGTGGGAAACAGTGTGGAGCTTCCTCAAAAAATAAAAATGGAACTGCCTTTTGACCCAGCAATCTCACTTCTGGGAATGTATCCTAAGAATCCCAAAACACCAATCAGAAAGAATATATGCACGCCTATGTTCATAGCAGCACTGTTTACAATCGCTAAGATCTGGAAACAGCCCAAGTGCCCGTCAGTAGATGAGTGGATGAAAAAGCTGTGGTGCATTTGACAGTGGAATACCACACGGCTGTATGAAAGAAGGACCTCTTAGCTTTGGCGACAGCATGGATGGACTGGAAATTATTGTGCTATGTGAAATAAGCCACTCAGAGAAAGACAAATACCATATGATCTCACTTTTATGTGGAATCTAATGAACAAAGTAAACTGACAAACAGAACCAGAGGCATGGATACATGAAACAGACTGACAACTGTCGGAGGGGAGAGGGCTGGGGGGACTGGATGAGAGAAGGTGAAGGGATTAGCCAAAGAACACATATGCATAACCCATAGACACAGACACCAGAGGGGGGGGGTAAGGGCTGGGTGGAGGTGGGCAAAGGCTGGGGGGAATGGGGACATCTGTAATAGTGTCAACAATAAAAATAAAGTAAAAAGAAAATAAAGGTCCCCTCCCTAAAAGGGGGATTTATAATGCACTTGCTATGTAAACAAGACCCATGGGGAGTCCCCCCACCTCAGGAGTCACCAGTAACTGCTCCCCAAATGATGAGCTCGTCACTGATCAATCTTATCCATTCATTAAGCACCTGCGACGCCATCTCTTCTTTAGGTCAATCCTGAATTGTTACAGGCCTGTGGGGTGCCAGAGTGATATTTCCAAAGTCTCCTACACTCTAATTCAACTTCTTTGCATCCACAGCGGCCTTCTCTTGGCTTCCTCGGTGAGAGACACACTCATTTTCATCACGGCCCGGACTGTACGGGAACCAGATTTGCAATTCAGATACATTGGGAAGAGATTAATCATTTCGCCAGAGTTGTTTTGGTTTGTGTTTTACTTCATAGGATCACTCACGACAAGATTCCTCTGAAGATTCCATTTCCTTAGTGCATTAAAGTTAGATTCTGATGACAGAAAATCTAGTACCTGAACTTTTCCAGAGCACGATGTGGGAAAATGAGGTGGAAACTATGAACAGCCCTATTGCCCTATTGCCCCGTGGCTCTCTGCCTACCTGCGCCCACCTGCATTCTCCCCTCCGCTCACAGCAGGGGGATCCGAGGCTCTCCGGCCCGAGGGCCCTGGGCAGGGCACTTTCCCTGCAGTGCGCTAGGCCTCAGAGTGGCCACCATGTCGAAGGTTTGATCTCTTCCCAAAAGGAGGGAGTCAAAGCCAATGGCGTGAATCCACCCCTCAGATTCTTCAACACCATCCTCTTTCTTCCATTTCCCGAGGACCAGATTCTCTCCGAGGGTGCTTCCATCATCAGGACCTCAGATGGGCCGGGTGCTGCATCCTCCCTAAGTGCTCAGTGCTGGGCTCCCCCGGCCCCACCGAGGAACCTCTCCCAGCACATTACACAGTCAGGCTTTCCAGGCAGCAGAGAAGACTGGACCTCTCGGTCTGTCTCTGAAGCGAGACTGGGGAACGACGCAGCGGAGTAGGGGTGCGGCAGGGTGCGGTGTGTAGAGAAAGTAGGTCATTAGTGGTAAAGACTACAATTTTCAAGCGGTTGTTAATGCTTTGTTTATATGGATTTCTCCAAATGTGACATTTTAATGGCATCATAATTGTGTGATTACAGTGCAGGCAACACCGCTCCGGGAGGAAAGGCAACAGCGACTCCGGCGACCCGCTGGGAAAGGCGGCTCCCTGCGCGGGCAGCCGAGGGGACGGTCTCCATCCTGCACGGACAGGATGCCTGCCTGACAAGCCTGAGAAGTGGCTTCCAGAGGCCTTCTGCCAGACAGGAGCCTTCGGTATCTAGGAAACTGGCACCCTGTCTAGCTAGCTAGCCCTGGGACAAAGTCAATGCCCGGCTGCAGGCGGGGAGATGACGGAAGTTACAGCCCCCCTCGGAGACCCACTGTTAACAGCCACAGGTGTCGCACACGTCATTCACTCGATGCTGGCATGCATGCATTCATTCATTATTCCTCGAGCTCTTAACTGTACTCTGAGGGAAAAGGCCATCCTCAGAAACAAGAGAACACATTCAGAAGGAGAGTGGCAAGGAAAAGGACCCCACACTGATGGGCACACACTGGCTGCCCAGCACTGAGCTATGACTTGGTGCATTCACCTACCTTGACCTCCGAGCAACACTCCACCCCACTGGGGATGCCCCTTCAAGTGCTCCTGTGTCTTGGCTTCCCCCAGCCCTCTCCCTTGGGCTTTCCCTCACATTTTGGCCTTTTTTATTTATATGTTTTTATTGATTTTTTTTAAGAGAGAGAGGTAGAAACATTGATGTAAGAGAGAAACATCGACTGGCTGCCTCCTGCACGCCCCTCTTTGGGGATCAAGCCTGCAACCCGGGCATGTGTCCTGACTGGGAATTGAACCGGGACCTCTCAGTCCATGGGATGATGCTCAGTTCACTGAGCCACACCAGCCGGGCCACACTTTGACCTTTTTAACATCTCCTTGCTGCCCTCTCCTCCTCCCTGGCTTCTAAATGCTGGAAGTGTTCCCGGATTTACCCCTGGTCCCTCCACTCTTCCCATGACAGTCTCACCACGGGTGACTTCCTCCATTCCTGTGTCCCGAAAACCTTCTACAGGTGGATAATCCCCAACACGTCTTTGCAGCCCAGGCCTCTTTCCTGCACTCCACGTCTTCATTGAACATATGCCTCGTGGGTGTCTCACGAGCCTCTCACCCTGAGCACGCTCCAGATGGAACGCGATCTTCCACCACAGCAGCGCCTCCTCCAGACTTCCCGCGTGACGAGCCCACCATCCACGCCGCTGCTCGCCAGGAAGCTGACAATCATCCTTGACACGCCTCTCCCACCCTGATCACGTGAACCCACACATGTCTAACCCATCACCACGTCCTGGCGAGTCTACGTCCGAAACATGTCTCCACCCACCCTCCCCTATCTCTGCACCAGTGCTGGGCCACCAGACTCCTTTCTGGGACAAGGACTGCCACAGGCCCCAATTCCATACTTCTACTCTTGGCCCCAAAAATCCACTTTTCAGAATCACCCTTTTAAATGGTACCCGATCCTCTCCCTCCCACACTGGGTCAAACCCTCCAGTGGCTCCGCGCTGCACTCAGAATGCCCGCGCCCTCCAGGCCCTGCACGCTCTCCAGCCTCATCCCTCTCTCCGTCCTCTCTGTTCATCGTGCTCCAGCCACACCGGCCTCCCTTCAGCTTGTAAAACAAGACGAGCTCTTTTCTATCTCTGAGGGGATAAACAGTGTCCCTCCAAGATCCATCTGCCGAAGTCTCCAGCACCTCAGAATGTAACTCTCCTTAAAGACGGGGCCTTTGAAGAAGCAATTAAGGTTAAAGGAGGCCATGTGGGTGAGCCCTAATCCATGGGACTGTATTTGGAGATGGGACCCTCAAAGAGGTGGTTGTTAAAATGAGGACACCAGGGTGAAGCCCTAATCCCATATGACTGGTGTCCTCATAAAAAGAGGTGGGGACAGCAAGGGCGCCCTTCACAGAGAAAGTCCACGTGAGGGTCACAGCGAGAAGGTGGTCCCCTGCAGGCCACGGAGCGAGGCCTCCAGAGAAACCAACACTGCCAGCACTTGGATCTTGGCCCTCAGGCCTCCAGAACGTCGGGACAATAAATGTCTATGTTGAAGCCACCAGTGTGCAGTATCTTGTGATGGCAGCCCAGCACACTAACACACCATCTCCAGCCTCCGTGCCTGGCGTGCTGCCTTCCCGGATATCTTCACCCTCCTCATCCATCCGCTCTCAAGGTGTTATTATATCTTGTGCAGAATTTGGCATCCCGGCCTAAACCAGGCAACTCTGTCTAGATCTACATTTCATGTCTGCCTCCCAGACTTCCTAGAACAAGAACTGCATCTGTTTCACTAACCACTGGTATCACTGGCACAGTTCCAGCCACATGGCAAGATTCTCAAATATTTGTTGCATAAATGACTCACTGGACATTGATTATCTCACTTAATCCTCTTAAAAGCCCCAGGATCTGGATATGACTATTCCCATGCCATATCCAAGGAGAGGCTGGGGGAGAAGAAGGGCAGCCATCACGGAAGCCCCAGGAATGTGAGTTTAACCAGGACCACCTGCCTGCAAAGAACATGCGACGGCCCCATCCACCAAAGACGAGGCCAGCCAGGACTGGCCCGTCAGAGAACACTTCAGGACGACATAAGTCTTGACTTGGACCTTCAGGGATGGACCGGACTGAGACAGGGGTCCCAAACGGAGGAAGGAAGGGAGGGGTAGAGTGGAAGCCCCAAAGAGCTGAGTTTGCCGTCTCTCTCCCCCAGTTACTGTCTCCATGACCTTGGGTGAGTGATTCAACCTCTTCCTCTCAACTGAGAGTGACAGAGCTGCCTATCCTGTAAAGTCATGACCCTGCTTTACGAACTGATGGGCTAACACAAGTAAGGCACTGCACACTGCGCTGTGCACACACCAAACACTCGACGGGGAGCAGCCATAGGCTGTAGAAACGTGGAGACCACACCGTGCGTCCATGGGCAGGAGGTGATCTCACAGAGAGGCGGCGAGGAGTCCTTGGAGGATCCAGCAGACCTGGCTTTTAGATCTGCCTCTGCCACCACCTTGTGCCCTTGGGTAAAAGCTTCTGCTCAGTGGGTCTCTGGATACTTCCCCCACCTATGAAATGCAGGGGGTAGATAGAGCAGGCATTCCTAACTATTCTGATGAAACATGGCCCCCTTTTCAATGTGATGGAAGCCATGGCCCCTTCCCCCAGAGAAATGTCCTTGCAGAAACAGATGTAAATTTTTGCTTACAGTATCAAGGACCCACCGCTACCCTGGAGCCCCAGGAGGCACCTGGCTGCAAAGTCAGGCATAGAGGAGTGGGTGCCTCCTCTGAAAAGATGAGCTTACATAGGCAGACCTGTCTGGCAGGGAAGAAATCAGTGATGTCTTTCCTCCCCTCCCAGCTGCCCCTTAGGAGACCGAAGCCGGTTCCCTGGCTCTGGCAGCCTCTGGCCATCCCCTGCTGAGCAGAGTAATAAGGCATGCTGTGCAGAGGGACCTGATAATTGGTTCCTGCTCTGTGCTGTGCTGAAAAAAGACAACAACCTTGAGATGTATTATATTATCCAGATGTACAGCCCCGGCCCTGGCTGCCACCTGAGCGACCCTCACAAACTCCTCCAGTGGGCCACAAGCACACAGCACCGGGAGGAGAAGCTGCATGCTTGTTCTTCAGCTGCTTCCCAGAAGCTGAGGGTGTTTGCCATGGGGCAGGAACAAAGAAGAGTGGAGGGGTCAGCCTCCTGCAGGAACCTCTATACTCCTTGGTGCCCCAGCGCCAAGTATAAAAGTGATTCCCATGGCCCTTTATAGAGCTGACCAACAGATATGCTCTGGGAATTTACATCTTTTTTGTTTTTTAATAGTTTACTGATTTTTAGAGAGAGGAAGGGAGAGGGACAGAGAGGTAGAAATATCGACATAAGAGTGCAACATCAATCGGCTGTCTCCTGCATGCCCCCCACCGGGGATCAAGCCTGCAACTCAGGCATGTGCCCTGACAGGGAATCGAACCCGCAACTCCCTGGTGCATCAGACGATGCCCAGTTAACTGAGCCACACTGACAGGGTGGCTGGAGTCAGTCTACACAGTTGGGTCCCACAGACAGAATGAAGGCCAAGTTCCTAACCGTGGCCTGCAAGTCCTTCCCGAACTTCTAGCCTCCTCTGGTCCACCCTGATCCCCACACACTTGTATCCAACTGCCACCACCAGTAGTGGAAGTAAGCTGAGAAAATCTGGTCCCTGCAATCTAAAAGTGTCCCCTCCTCTTATGCCACGGCACTTACTATACAATTACCTGCTTGTTGGGCCTTCTTCCCTAAGTTGCATATGCCTCAGAGGCAGGAACGTGGGTGTTCTCTCTGATTCCCGGCATCGCACAGTGAGGCTGCGTGCGTGGAGGAAAACTGCTCACGACCACGGGCCAGCTCTCCCCCTGAGCCCTCACCCTGGCCGAGGCTCTCAGGCTGCAGAACAGTAGACAGGAACGAAGCCCCAGCCCTCACACTAGGCCTTACGGAGGGAATGAACACGCTCAGACAGGCAGGGAAAGGTGTTGAGAATTGGCCTGCCCTAAGTCAGGGCCAGCAGGTCAGACAAGATGAGAACACACTGCATGGTAATGATGCAGACATGTCACTGGGGAAAAAAAAAACAAAAACAAAAAAAAACACAAGCAAACAAAGAAATGGAGCATAGGATGAAAAAAATATTAAAAACACCACTGTACACACACTTAAGACAGACTCCCCAGTCTGGAAGAAAACATAAACCGAGGAACAGAAGGAAATGACCCGAACATGCTTCTTGTTATAGAACAACTTAAGAACATGACGTTAATAAAACGAGAGCTAAAAGATGAGGTGATAAAGAAAGAAAGGAAGTGAAGGTTTATATAATTGAGAGTCACAAGACACTTCTGCGGAACCAGTAAGTAAATGCAGACACTCCCAGACGCAGAGCAGGCACAGGAGAAAACCTCATTAGCAACACCACCTACAGGGTTCCAGTCCTGGGCTGTCACGCAGCAGTGGGTTCTTGGCCGAGTCACTGTGACTGCAGAGGAGAAAGGCTTAAGTTATTAAAGCAACCGGAGGAGAGAAAAAAACCCAAAACAGCAAAGGTGACCCAGCATCAGAAAGCGGGTGAAGCTGAGTCAGAGACACAGGTGGAACACACAGAAAGGTATTCGCTTTAAAAAACAACAACAAAAGACCAGGTGACATGAACTAAATCTGCACATCAAACGAGTGTGCGTCATTCCATGAAACATGAATACAGGACAACCGACATGAAGACGTTTCCTGGTTTAACACTGAGCTTGGAAAATCAAGACGAAATCAAGCATCCAGGCAGAACTAACAAGTCACCTCAAAGGAGAAAACGTTTGCTGGCCTCAGACTTCCCCACAGCAAGTTCACTGTCAGATGACAGTGAGGAAAGCCCACAGAGGCTAACTCGGGGTGCAATCCCAGAGCATCCTCACCTGCTGGGCCGCTCTTCAAGCATGAAAGGGGAGAACGCAGGGGTCCTGCACGACTGAGCCCCTTTGCAGAATCTGCCAGAGAACACCCAGCCAGTGAAGAGAGGGTTGGCCGGGAGAGCCCAGGAATAAGGTGTAAGAGCCAGCAGGGCACTGGATCTATTTACTTATGGGAGCAAAACTAAACGGCTCTGGGAATGGTCAGAAAACTTACCATGCATGTGACTTGGAGTAAGCTAGTTGAGCCTCAGTTCCCTCACCTGTAAAATGGGGAGAATCGTGTCTATCGCTCAGGGTTTAAGGATGAAATGAAAATATCCTATGTGAAAAGCTGTGACTTGCTCCCAGTGAACTGTTTGCTAAGAGGTGACATGGAGCAAAGATAAAGATGAAAATGAGAATGAAAGTGAGCATCCCACGTGTCCCCCCCACTCCTCCCTTCCCTCCAAAGAAAGGCAAGAGGAGCAACCACTGCGCTGGGTCGGACAGCACGTGGGAGACTGGGCCCTCCCAAGGTCCTTGTCTCAGTGCTCCAAGTCAGAGCAGGGAGAGGCCTGTGCCCCAGCGAGGCATGGGCCCCCAGTTTCCAATCAGGCAAAGAGCAGCCCTCTTTCCTCGCTGCTGGGGTAGAGAAGCTGAAGACTGAATGAAAGAAGACTTCGGCTCAGGGAGGAGCAGGGAGCCGGTGGTGTGGCTCCAGCTTGCTCGCCAGAGGGCACCCCCTCCTGAGGCCCTGGGGGCATCTCTGCAGGACCAGCCTGGAGGGACTGAGCACCACTGGGAACACCGCACACACAGGCCAGGAAGCGGAGTTCCAGACCCGGCACTGGCACCCCCTCATTCCTCTAAGCTCACGGTGAGGCCAGAGGGTGGGAGTTCTGAGTTCTCTGGGTCTGCCCCGTGTGTAGAGGGCCATCGTTGAGTCCCCGACGTGAAGTCCTGTGGCCACAATGAATTCCACAAGCAAACCAAAGGAAACAGGAGAAAGGCAAAGGAATGTGAGACGGAAGTGTCAATTAGCAGGGCAGGGGGATGAGAAAAGGGGGCAGGAAAGAGCTAAAGCTCTGTAGCCTATGACAGAACCAAGTTCAATAGCCTTAAAGGACTGTCAGCTCCGCCAGGGAGAGCTGAGAGTTAGCAGCCTACGACCTGAGCCCTGCACCCAATTCCACTCCTGACAGAACCGCAGAAAGAACTCCACTCCACTCTATAAAAAGGGGCCAAAAGGGGCATAAAAAGTGCATTCATCTATCTTAAAACTGGTGGGCTAGAGTTTGAAGGACCAGGGTATTTGCATAGCTTCCAAGTACATTCCTCCAAGGTTTTTATTAATTCCAAAGGGGGAAAATGATAATTTTACAATGGGGGGACCTGGCAGGCCCCACCTTAGCCAAGTGATCCAAGCAAACAGCTCAGTCGTAAGACACACTGACATCACGTAGCCCTCGAAATGGTGCACTGACGGCCTCAACATCACTTCCACAGCATGCTTGCCCAAAGCCCATGACCTCCATCCGAGCACGAGAAAATATCAGACCAACCCAGCTGAGAGCTATTCTACAAAATAACTGAGTAGTACTCTTCCAAGTGTCAAGGTCACGAAAGACAAGGAAAGACAGAGAAACTGTCACAGACTGGAAAACACTAAGGAGACATAACAGCTCAACAGCTGATCCCAGAAGACACAAAGGACATTAATGGAAAAACTGGCAGAGCTGTGGACTGTTGCCTAGTTAATTGAAGGTCTGTAGTACAGGGTTATGTAGCAAGGCCACGTATGCCATTCGAGCGGAGAACTCGATACCAGGGCATGCTCCCGGGGCCTGGGAGAGACAGAGCATTCAGGGATGATCTGACCCTGCAACCTGGAAGCTGGGACTTCCCCTCCCATGGCCCATACGACCCGCCAGGAGTGACAGTCTCTCTCACCTCCCCTTCCCCTGCCCACACAAGCATTTCTGACCCGCCCTAGCAATCTGAGTTCTCCTATTACAACCTTAACAATTTGAATTTACTGTAATACACATAACACAGTATTCATTTTTACAAATATTTCCACTTCCCGCTGAGAAAACACAGGATTTTAATGTTTACCTACAGGGGACCGGGTTCTTGGGCAGATTGATGAAGCAAAGGGGGTCCAGGTTGGAATCTTCCCCCGACACAGGTCTGACTCGGAGGCGAGTGAGGAGGACGCGAAACCCACAATCCTTTCACGAGGCTCAGAGGGGCCCACTCTGCAGGGAGAGGACGCTGTTTGGCCTCTGTCCCTGTGACCTGGCCACCCGCGGAGACTGCTCAGGGAGGACCCGAACGCCAGCTCCTCTTGGCCAGGAGTGTGCCAGCGCTGCGGCACCCGGCACGACGCAGTGGCTGAGAAAGACGGCACTTGATGAAATTAAAAGGCAACCAATTTAAAAGAGATTAAGCAGGGAAAAGGGAATTTAATGATCAGCTTTTGCCACTGTGAACTAAATGAACCCACTGGCATGGAGACTAATGGTTTAATATGTTGTTAAACAAGGGCAAGCCGTCCGTGTGAGTAATAAGGGTATCTGTAGTTACAGCGACAAGGGTCAATTACCCACCCGCAGGCCCTGGGCCTCGGGGGCTGCACCACGCTCATTTCCCAGCGAAGGCCAGGGCCAACCATTCGGCGACTTCCCAGGCCCAGGAGGTGCCACTTCCTGAGCACAAAGGGGCCTGGAGATGTGTGAAAGGGAGGAAGCCCGGGAGAGCAAGCGGCAGGGGGCGCCAGCAGCTCCAGGCGTTAACTCAAGCAGGCCTGCTCTGCTCTGGAAGGAGCCGCCCTCTGAGATGGGGGTGCACGCTGTGAGGGCCTGGAGAAGCATCACCACCACACACTGTTCATCTTTGCTAGAGAGCCTAGAGGGGTGGGCTCATTTTTCAAAAGGTATTTGAGGGAGATGACATCTGGAACAGTGAGGGCTTCTGGAGACGGACAGAGGGAACAGGAAGGAACGTGTGCAGGTTCCTTGGGATGTGAGAGCATGCTGCTAGCCATGGCAAAGATGAACGTGCAGTTTGCCTCAGCACGCAGCCCCGGGACCTCGTGGCCTTCCAGGGCGGCCTGCAGGCTCTGGGGTTGTGGGGGGGGGACCCCTGGAGCCTGCTGCCTAGCCCAGGCCCCGCGGGGCAGACCGAGTCTCAATGAGTGGTCATTCAATGAGTGCATGACAGTGACAGGGGCGGGTGACAGTGAGTCAGACCTCTGAAGTACTTTGCTTAATGCTTTCTTGGGCATCATCTCATATACCCCTTGGCACAACTCCATGAGGTAGAAAAGATCAAGTCATGTCCCCAAGGCCACAGGCTGGTGGAAGGGACGGACGCCCGAGGGCCAGACCCTCTCAGAAGGCTGGGTGCTGCCCTGCCTCCACGTGTGCTTCAGCGGCAAGTCCACGTCAACACCAAGTGGTGTCACTTCAACTTAGACTCTGACTTGGGTTGGGATTTGTTGACCTCAGAGCCTATTGTGAGTGGGTTTGGCTTTCATTTTTCAATTGTAAGGAACCCTCTTCCTGGAACCGCAGAGCCTAGCGTCTGACACCACACTCATTGGTCAGGGTCCCAGGTCACTCATTCATTCGCTCATCCAATGACCACTCACTCAGAATCTAGCTGCATCATGCAGGCCGGGGCTGGGCAGCAGGCCAAGGGGCTACACCACACAACCACACGACACAATCCTGCAGCTGACATTGACAGGCCATGAGGTCATGGTGGGGCAGGGGATGCAAGGCTCGGGGTTCCTCACAGAGGTTATGTGTCTGTCGCTCCCTTTCCAGAGCCTGGCACCCCAGCTTCAGCCTGGAGCCTGGACCCTCGTGAGAAGGGCAGCTTGGGGCAGAGGAAAGAGCACTGGAGTCTAGCTCTGTCTCCATACTTACTCCCTGTGCAACCCCAAAAGCCCATGCTCGGAGCCTCCACCTGCCCCTCTGTAAAATGGGAATCATTGTACCTAGCTTGCCTAGGTCCCAGGGTCATTGCAGCAATTAAGTAAAAGTATGCATGTAAAAGTTCCTTGACAACCTAAGAACGCTCCACGAATTTAGGAGAGAATTACTGTGGCGGAATCCAAGTACAGAACTGTACTAGAGTAGGGGCAAGAGCTCTACCCGGGAACAGCTTCTCCACTGAACAGACAAGTGCTAATTGATCAGGGATTTGGGAACATACACGCTGTATAGATGGGTTTTGCTGCTATAACACAGCAAGGCAGTGTTGGATCATTATCCCGGACATGAAAATAGACTCCATCTATAAAACCGTACATTTTAATTGTGTTCATTAAAAGGGGAATGAACCTAGAGTGAACTAAACAGAAAGCTGATTTTTCTATAACTGTTCTATCAAAAGCATGGCTACAGTTTTTAATACCTCTGTGTGGGTCAGTGATGCCCGAGAGAACAGAGAGGCTTAGAAAGAAACAGGGGACGTCCAGCAGCTCCTGATGTCCCCCCTCAAAGACTTCAGGTCACCCTCTCTGGGCAGCACAAAGCTGGGGAAAGGAAATTCCCACCTCTGCCTGGAGTTCCGGGTGGCCTTGGGGAATCACATAAGGATGGTCTGAGGCCTGAGGCTCCTAGCACCTGGGGCAGCTACTTAATTCTCTACTCCTCAACAGTCCTGCTGGGTCTAGGACTGGCCCTCCCAGGCCCACCTCTTCTGCTCCCTCGTGGTGGGGAAGTGTGTTGCTGGTGGGAACGACCTGCCTCTCTGTCTTGTCCTTATCTGCCTCCGGGCTCCCAAACACCATACAGCTTATAGTGATCACTGGGGACGGGCGACTCCCACCTGCCGGTCCAGAATTCATCTGGCTCATCTCCGCTCAGGGCGAGCCAGGCTCCGCCGCTCGGAAGAGCATGGTGTGCGGCAGAAACAGGCTTGCCAGCAGCCTGCACATTTCTGAAAAGCCAATTACATGCTTATTACTCCTCTCCAGGAATGAAACCCACGTCCCACGTGGCCAGTCCCCTTCCCAGCACACACGCGCTTATCTCCGCCATGTGGTCCCTTCTGCCAGCCACTGCTGTCAGAAATGTATAGCTGGGCTCTTAATCACCTGCCAATGGGCCTGGAGGGAAGGCAGGAGCACAAACGCCCTTCCTGGAGCCAAGAGAGTCACACAGAGCTGGAAAGGCACTGCACGAATGGGCCCGTTTGCAGGCGAGGAAGGGATACTGACGGCCAGCGAAGCTGTGGTCACAAAAGGCCATCCACGTAGGAGGTGGCTTTGGAGGAGGTCTGGGGCCCTCTCTCTCGCCCTGTGGGCCACATCCAGTTGGCCACCTGCTCTGATAGTTTTGTGGACATACAGTCACACCCACTCGTTGACACACTGTGGCTGCTTTCCCATTATGACAGCAGAGCTGAGACCACACGGGCGCAAAGCGTAAAATATTTACTACCTGGCCTGTTAGAGAAGAGGTTTGCCAACCCCGGGGTAGTAGAACGCGCCGGAGCTGGAGCCTGGCCGTCAGGACACTGGAGATTAAAGGTGTGCTCTGCCCTGGCCTCGCTATGCAGCCTTGGGTAGGTTTCACTTCTCTAGGTCAGTGGTTCTAGTCTGTAAAATGGGGATATATTACCTACTTTCCAGTGCTGTTGTCATACTTAGTGAAAATGAGATACGCTGTGTGCCGTGAAGGCCTCGAGGCAGATGCAACAATAAGTAATTAGACAGAAGAGAGACGCTTTCTTCCTCGGTGGTTCTGAGCTATATTTTGCATCCCACCCTTCACGGGCTAGAATCTTTTCAGAGACCTTGCGTGTGTTCTGCAAATATGTGTGGGGATGAGAGGTGCAGGTCCGAAAGGGGAAGGCAGGAGGGAAGAAGGGAGAGCTAGTCTTGATTTTTCCAGCAGGAATGCTGATAAGTAGTCTAATCAAAGCCTGCCTTCCTTTTTATTTTTTTTTTTAAAGATTTTTAAAATTGGTTTTTAGAGAGAGAGGAAAGAAGAGACAGACAGACAGACAGACAGACAGACAGACATCGGAGTGAGAGCAACATCGAAGGACTGCCTCCTGCACGCCACCTACTGGAAATCGAGCCTGCAACCCAGGCATGTGCCCTGACAGGGACTCAAACCAACAACCCTTCAGTGCAGCGGACGATGCCCGACCAACTTAGCCACAGCAGCCCGGTGCCTGCCTTCCTTTTTAATATCACTGCTACCGTACCTGCAGCCTGGCCAGGCAGTCCCTCAGGGGGATGGTGGGAGGACGAGCCCATCACAACAGCTGCTTGGGCTCAGCCTCCCCTTGGGCTGAGTATGATGGATCTCGACCTGCTGCCCCTCTCCTCCAGGTTCTAGAATAAGGCACTTTTAACCAACACCCTCCCTTCCTCGACGTCTGAATACCACCCTGGACAGGGCCTCACATAACCAAGTAACACTACTACAAAGCAGCCTTCACACTCAGCACATGTGTACTTAGGAGCTGCAGGGACCCCAGACTGGTGGGATGCAATGCCTGCTCAAGGTGCTGTCGCCCCTCGGGGAAGAAGGGGGTCAGCAGGACCAGGTTCAGATCTTCAAGGATCTTTGGATCTGAGCACAGAAGAAATGATGGTGCCCTCTGCCATGTATAATTCTAAATAAGAACAATATGCCACATTAAAGCACAATATTTACAAGTATACTAAAATGGGCAGAGGTTCTTTGTAGCTTTTCTAATACCACAATTCTTGTAGCTTTTCTAATACCACAATTCTTGTAGCTTTTCTAATACCACAATTCTTGTAGCTTTTCTAATACCACAATTCTTGTAGCTTTTCTAATACCACAATTCTTGTAGCTTTTCTAATACCACAATTCTGGGTAAGTTCATGGAAGCTGAATTCCTTGTCTCACTTGCAACCCATGGATGGCCCTGCTGGCTGCTGCCCTTGCCATGCACCCTGTCTACTTGGGGAAGAGGGCAGCACTGACAGCAGGTGCTCTGGAGAGACCTAGCAAAGGGCACAGATGGTCAAGAGGGACCACTTTCAGGAAGGGGCTTGTGGGACTCCTACTGGGAGGGGGACATTTGAAACAGACCTATAAGAACAGATACAATTTCAACAGATTGAAACCTAGGAGAAAGTTTCCTAGATATCTAAGGGTCTGGCAAAATAAATGTGTGTGTGTGTGTGTGTGTGTGTGTGTGTGTGTGTGTGTGTGTGTGTGTTGGGGGGGCATGTTTGAAGGAATGGTAAAAATTTTAATTTTGCCTGCAGTAAAGTGATACAGTAGTGAGAAAACACTCAGGCTTATTTGGCCAACTGGACATGGGTGGAGGAAGGAAGAAGAAACCAAAGCTGAGGTCAGCTAGGAGAGCTCTAACCTGGCCGGGATGAGGGTGCAGTTACCTGGAACACGGAAGACAGGTGGAGATGAGGTGCTGAGTGGAGTAGTCAGGGTTCTCCAGAAAAACAGAACCAACCAGAGAGAGAGCAAGTATCATTGATTTTAAGGAATTGGCTCCAGCAAGAGTGCAGTCTAGAGAAAAATTCCTTCTCCTTCAGGAAACCTCACTCTTTGTTCCGAAGGCCTTCGACGGATTAGATGAGGCCCACCCACACGATGAAGAGCAATCTGCTTGACTCAAAATCTACTCATTTAAAGGTTAATCTTCACTAAAGGTTACTGATTTAAATTTTTATCACATGCTTAAAATACCTTCACAGTAACATCTAGGCTGGTGTTGATCAAGCGACTGGGCCCCATGGTGTGCCGCCCAGCTGACACACAGCAAGAAACATCACAGTGAGCTTGTCCTCAGATATGCCGTGTGTGCAAGCTGGTGGGTGTTCAGAACTTTCAAGAGGCCATTTCTCTCCAGTAAAGGGCTGGGCCACTGGCTTTTCTACTGGAGGTTTGCAAAGGTCAGAGTATCCATCTTGATTTCCTGTTTTCCTCTTATTACATTGCCAGGTCCCCGAAGCCTTGTAGAAGCTTTTTCCTTCCCACTATTATAGCTGTTGTTATTATCCTTCTTAATCTTGGCACGAGGATGTCCTGGCTGGCTTCCAAGAAGGAGAATTACTTTCTGTTTCCCTTACACACTCCTGTTGCTTTTAATTGGATGCAAAGCATCTTGTCTTCTCTCCCCAGACAGATGCTGGAGTGTGGCCTGGGACAGTTTAAGTGGCTTCCCTGCCTTGGCTCAGAGATGAATGAGGACCAGAATGGGGTGAAGCAGGGTCATCCTGGCTGCTACCTGGAGACGTTTGCTTCCAAGAAGATTCCAAGGCTCTTGTGCATATCATTCACTTATCAGAAGCAGGGCTGTCCCGAGAATCACAATGGTCCCAGTCCAACCTCTGCCATTAAAATGCCAAGTGAGCATGGACCAGCTTCTCTCAATCCCTGGCCGAGTTTCCCTGCAGACCCAGTGTCTTCGAGCCCTGACACTTCTTCTGTGCCACCATGGCAGGTCGTTTGTCGTGCTCATATACAGAGAAAGGGGTCTGGCCCGAGTCAGGATATGTAAATATAGGCTCAAGAATTTCAGGGGCACAGCTGGGAACTGAACCCAGGGCCCTCATCTCCAAGTCCAGAGCCCTTTCCTCTCCAGTCTTCCCCATGCTGCCCACTTATCTGAGTGCAACCCAAGGTAAGAAATACATTTCATAATAGGACCAGCACATATGCCTATAAACACAACAGAATCTAACATTTTATTAATGGAAAGCTCCCTTTCTGCTTATAATGCTTTCTCATTCTGCCCGTGCCTTTAAAAAACAATTCACTGATGCATCATAATATGTATTTAAAAAACACTCTGGTCCACCTGACACTACCAGGCATGGTGAAGAACCAGGATGTCCACATGCCCTCGCCGGGGCCTAAGGGCAGGCTCTGCTCTCCGAGAAGTCACGAAGCTCAGTCAGAGATCGAACCTTCAACCTCAGGGTCCCAGCGCAGTGCACACAGATCCCAAACAAGGTGGGCCACGTGTGAAATCAGCCAACCTTGGCAACTTCTGGAAGAACCCTGCACGTGGATACCAGCGGGTCAACAGGAGTACGTCCCAAGCCTTCCTTTCAGGACAGGTACAGTGTATTAGTTGTCCATTATCTGTGCTTGGATTTTTCACCCCAATTTCATATGCCCACCCTACATGGTTAAATAGGAATCTAAATGAAATTCACATCCGCCATCGTGTACCCCTGCAGACTGCACACCTCTACGACAACAGTTTTTGCCTCTGGAAGGCTTTAGGCAACAATTGTTGCCTGAGGTATATGACATGCTAAGAGGTCCCTGGTGTGCGTGTGTGTGTGTGTGTGTGTGTGTGTGCTGGGGGTGGGAGGCTGCATCCGTGGCATCTTCCTCAGGTAAACGAGGTTTGCTGAGTCCTTTGGTCACGAGCACGTGTAGGGAAGCACACAGTGAAGACACCTGCAAACGTGAACCCCTTCTTTAGTGGTAAGTGTTTCTGTTAATGGTCGTCATCATTCTCGTTGCTACTGGCACGAACTCCTTCTCACCTTCCTCCTGCTCCTCAGTGCTGGAAGTCTGAGGCCCTCGCCCACGAGGCTGACCAGGGAGATGGGTGTGAGGATGCTTGGGCATCCTGAGGAGGGCGCGGTGTCCTATTGCCAAGCACGTACCTTGCACCTTCCTCAGGACAGATCAGGCGAAAGGTGTCACTTGTCCCAGGTCACCCTCCTCCTCCCCACCTCAACTTGGAGCCAGATCAGAACTCTCAGCCCATCCAGAGCCAGCTCTAGGCTGAACACCAGAGTCCCTCATTCACCCGGCTGCATGATGACGCCCACATTCATGCTTCAGGGAACCTGCCTGAAGACAGGCCCAGTTAAAGGGCTATCTCCACCCTGGTTACAGCTGCCTCTGTCTGTCCTTCTCCCCAGAGTCTCCCACACATAACAGTCTGTGTCAGAAATACTGCTCCTGTATTATAAATATGCAAAGCTTGGGAGGCAGCAGGCGACGGGGATAAAACACCAGGAATTATTTACGAGTCTCCCACTCGCACGCTGGGGCTTTATTTGCTTAATGAATGGCCGGGGCCAGCCATCAGCCCCGGGATTTATTTGGCAGTGGGAGCAGAAGACACTAGAATGTGGAGATGTAAAAATGACAAATTCTCTGACTCAGCCAAGGTGGTATTTCATCCCCCCATACGCAGTGGGGAAGGAAGGTGAGGAGAGAGATGGCCGGCTCACGAGCTGAGGAGCAATGGCTCGGAGGAGCTTACAGTTGGGGGATCGGCCATGTGAAAAAAAATGAAAACTAAAAACAAAAGCACTGCTTTCCAGAACGAAGGCTGAGGGCCGGGAATGAGAGCGCCTATTAGCAGTTCTCAAATGCTCTCACTACCCTCAGCTCTCCGGCTGCTCCCTGGGCTCCCCTTTTTCAAGCAGCCCCCCTCCCCAGGACTAACGTGTGTCCAGGGAAGAGTATTGGCCCAGAAGAGCGAAGACATGGGGGTGAGGTTCTACTCAAGAACTCCCTAGCAGTGTGGCCTTGAACATGTCACTTCAACTCTCTGGATCTATTCTGTCACTTATAAAATACAAGGTGAGGCCAGCTCTGGGACTTCCACAAAGACCTGAAGTCAGGAGGAGCCAGCCTGCCGATTCTCACACATCCTGCCACTCCCAGCTGCACAGGCACTGGGTGCCCCTTACCACCTCTGCCCCCATCAGGTCCACCTGCCTGGTCTTCACCACCCCCAAATGACCCTCTGGCCCTGCACAGAGCCACTCACCCGGGCAGCAGCACTTCTTACGTCCCCTCGCAGTGAAGCCATCCAGGCAGACTGATCTCTGTCTCCTTGAAGCTTTTCCCACTTCATTCGTTTGGTAACAGAATCCTTCCCTGAGTTATAAATGGGCACAACCACCAGCTAGTGGCTGTATTTCCCAGTCTGCCTTGCAGCCAGATGGAACCACGTGATGAAAGGAAGGTGAGTGGAGGTTATGTGTAAAAAGCATATAGGAAATTGTCCCCCACTCCTCTCTTTCCCCTTCCCTGGGCTGAGACACGGATGTGACGCTGATGGCCAGTCTCTGCCACGTGGACAAGGACAAAGCTCCAAGGCACAGAGAAACAAGACCAAGCCAGGCTCTCCACATGACAGGGCAGTGTTCTCAGACTGCCGGACACCACCTTCCCTGGACCATTCTAGACTGTGTAGAGAGAAAAGAAGGAGCTTCTATCTTGGTCGAACCACTATAATTTGGGGTACTTTGTTACAGCAGCAGAGTCTATATCCTAACTAACATACCTCCCACTGTCCTTCTAGGGAGAGTGAGTCTTTCTCTGTGCCGTGCGGCCACGGACATCATCTCTATGGTAACCCTCCATGAGAGCCTGTCCTACAAACCTACTTGGCTGTTACATGTGTGTCTTCTAGACAGTGAGAAGCGGGAGAACAGGATTTGGTCTTCTTCATTCTGATACCCCTGGAGTCTAAAAAAGTGTCTGCCAGGCACAGCTGGTCCTCAGATAACATTGTTTGGTTATAACGTTGACAAAATACCGTAGGAACTTAGCTCTTGTTTTTATCAGTTAGCCTCTGGTAAAACTGGTTTCATGACATGCCTTTTCACTGAAAGCCACAGAACCTATTGATGAAGTCAAGTGAGGACTTACTGTAATAGATGCTCATAAAATTATAGTTAAATGAACAAATAAATTCCCTACCAGACTCTCCCATGACATCGTCAAGGGTCCTCACTGCTGCAGAACTATGTCAGAAATCAGTTTTGTATGAAATGGCCTGACCTTTTGTTTCCAGAACGGCACAAGAGGAGTCCATGGAGCCTCCAGTGTCAACGGACATGCTGGGAATGACGCCAACACAATTTGTGGAGACAGCTGCCGTTCCCAGTGTCAGCGTAAGACGTGCTCTTGACACGGCAGCATCGGGCCACTCACCTCCTAGAACTCACACAGGGCTAGGGCTGGGCACCAGGTTTGGACAGAGGAAGAGAAAAACAAAGTGTCTATCAGAAACCACTCAGGGTATTTTTAGCAAGCGGGGTTAAACATTGGAACTGAGAAGCTTATAAAACTGTTGAGATCAGGAAATGCAGGAGTTGTAGGAGATGGCTACCAGTGGTCTCAGTTCCTACAGCACAGGGTGGCTGACACCTGTCACCATTCCCAGGAGGATACCCACAAGCGCTGGCAAAACCCGTGTCTACCATCTGCTGAAGTCCATGAGCCTTTCTGATGAGCCTCTGCTTCTCTCTGACTTCACAAATTTTACGCAAATACTTCTTGTTCGGGGAATCTTTATGAGTCTGAGAAATGTAGTTTGCAGGCTTCGAGCCCCTAAATGGTAGGCGAGAGCCAAGGACAGAGATGGTGCTGGGCACCAGCAGTCGGAATCTGCCACCGCCTGCATTTAGACACAGATCCACCAGAAATCTTTCTCTTGAGATGCCTATCACTGGATTTTGGATTCACTGGGGGCTGAAGGATCTTGACATTCCCACTTTCAAGCCAAAAAAAGCCACTAATATTCAAGCATCATGAGAAAACATGTTCAGGCACAAACATACACACCGCAAACCAGCTAGCCCCAGTTGTACAATTCTAATGTAATAATGGAGTTTCCTGTAATGAAGATCACTCTGTGTTCAGAGAATTTAATGTCATAACCTTTAAGGGATTAAAAGTCTTTTCTCAAAATTATAAACATCTCAAGTCCTGTCCTGACACCATGAGATTACTTAACAGGTGAATGTCTGGATGGTCATAGGAGTCCCATCAGGTGACCCTAGGGTCTAAGCAGCCCCAGAGTCAGAAGCAAGTCCCATTGGTCCTTGCCTAGCAGGACCTCAGGTGGGTGACTAGAAACATTTACAAAAGAAAGCACATGATTTTGGCACATTTTCAGTCTCGGGTTACTGGACCATCATTTTCAACAACCACTATTAGATGCAATACACACATCATAAGGGGTAATCAGGAAATTATATCTAGACTCACTGAAGTGATTGAAATCATACTTCTGATCCAGTCCACCTTTGCATTGCCCTGAAAATTCTTTGATTAGCCTCATCTACCAACGCCATCTCCACCGCCTCCTACGTTGCTCATCACTTCCTCTCCCCTGACCCCAACTCACCAAGTTAAGGAAACCAAGACCCAATTACAGCTTGTCACACATTCGCATCAGGATCCAGCCAAACAAGATCATGTGGAGAAAAAGAGAGCCTTTACAGGTCCTGCCTAAGCCTTGAAAATAGCTGCCACCTTCAGAATTCCACAAAGAAATGTGGCTTTGGGTGCAGTCTTGGCCATACATTCCAACTGGTAAGGAAAGGCAGAGGCTTGCCCCTGCCCCTCTGCACCCCGTGTGTGTGTCACGCATGAGTCGCACACATACTATTGGGGTAACATCTTCTCTCTCCAATGAGTGTCTCTCCGTTTGGAGCCTCTGTGTCTGGCATGACTGGGCTGTGCCCTGCTCCCTCTGCCTGCTCCTCTAGGGACTCCTTGTAGCTGCCACACTAACCTGCCGGGGACCTTCCTGCACTTGGAAGGAGGCGTCTTTGTCCTTCAGGAAGGCCACACTGGAACCATTGGTGGAACTTTGGGAGGAATACCCAGGGACCAGACTTGTGGGTACATAGGGGCCCTTGAGACCCACGGTGATGAAGCAGGATCCCCGAGGTAGGTGACCAATTGGGCTTGAGCCCAAGGCCCTAACCTATGAAAGAGTGATTTTCCTCTGAAAGGCCTCTGTGCCCATAGTCCCTATGGGATTCACCTACTCAAGATACCTCCCAACCACCAACACCCCAGAACTTTCATCCCCACCTGAGCCCAGGGTTGGGAACGAGAAAGTCAGGGCATGGCAGGCAGACCGCACTGTGGGGCTCCAGAATGTCCTGAACAGCCACCAAAGGCAGGGCCACTTTCGTTTCTGGGTTGCAAGAAACAGATGAAGTCAGCAGTTCGGGGTAGCTGGGCCTGACGTTCGCTGCTTCTCCTTTCCTGGTGCCTTACAGAGTCAAGCATATTAAGAAGCATCCTGGGGCTACGAAATACTGCAGCAGCCCAGAGGTCTGCGCAAGGAAGTGCGGGACTTGATTCTGCAATCTTATTGCCAGGAAGCTGCTGAGAATATGCCCACCAGCTCCACCCCTGATGCTCCCCCTCCCCCACCAGGAAGCCCCTCACCAGGACTGCTGAGCCATTAAAGTCATATCAACCTCCCACAGAGCTGCTGTGAAGAGTGGAAGATGCAGCCTGCAATTGGGAACCAAAAGCCCTGCCTCGGGGCAGGTTGCTCAACTCTGGAGAAGCAGCTGGCTCTGTGGGAGAAGGAGCCAGAAAGGCTGCATCCATGCCATCAGGGGGCCACTGCCCGGGTCAACTCCCTGCCCTGAGTTGGGAGGGACCTGGAGTCACACCACTCCCCAAGGTTGGGGCCATAGTGCGATCAGTGACCATCGCTGGGCTGGGGAACAGACTGGGTGTACTCTGGCTGGTGCCACATGAGTAAGGGGGCAGATGGCAGTATAAGAGTCGGGTCTCCAAAATGAGCTCTGCTGGCTTAGGTGGGCTGCTTCCCCAGGTGCTCAGGCTGAGTCACTGAAAAGTGAATGAGCTCTCAGGGCTTTTGGGGGTATCTCTGATTTGCAGAGCACATCCCTCCTGCTTCCTGGCCAGCGGTTACCATCTATCAATCATGGCTCCTACTTGCTAAACCCAATACACCAGAGGCAGGGAAAAGCCGGGGTCCCCTGTCCTCCCTGGTGGCCGCCTTCATGGCCCTGACGCTTCTAACAGCGGAAGCACAATCATTTCATTTCCATTTTAAAATAAAGAACCATGGAATCTCAATGCAAGACTCTGAAATTGTCCCAATTCCCTCTTTCCAAGCCAGTCGTTTAAAATGAGCAGGGTTGCCAACCTCTCCTTACTCGTGAAACTCAAGTTCTGAAAATGCTGCGTTTGCTCCGTTTGTGTTCTAAGGAAATGCCTGTGTGTAGCTCACCAACATGCCTCATCCCCAGTCCCACCATCTCCTCTCTCTCATCTCAGGGGTAATAGCTGTGGCTCTAGGAAACCCTGTGCTGAGTTCCTGATTCCTTCCCACCCTGGCCTTCCTCTGCCCCTAACCATTTTAATTTCTCCCCTGGCTGAGTCCTTGCGCACCCACACCACCCAGCCCACTCCACAGTCCACTCCTCTCCCTGAGACAGGCTGGTGATGCCCAAATGTTAGCTCTGGCACTAATCTCTCTCCAGAATTCCCACCCATGTTTCCAACATTTCCATTTGGATGTTCTCGCTACTGAAACGCATGTCAGAGACGGAACTCATGACAAGGGCAAACAAGCCCTCATACTCATCGAGAGTTTGAGCATCCACAGTGGCTTTTACACCCATTTTACACCCATTATCCCATTTAAATCGTACCCCAAATCCTGAAATAAAAGCCAGGGAAGCAATGCTATTCTCATTTCATAAATGAGGGGTCTGGGGGCTCAGAACTGTCCAAGATCAAATAGCTAGCAAATGATGGAGCCAAGACTGAAGTCCATTTGTATGCTTTCCTCTCAGATCAAAGATCCAAACAGCCGCCGAACCCTATGAAGTCTTCCTTCCTTCCGAACCCCGTTTATACTGAACCCGTCCTTCCTTGGCCAGGACTGGACTTCTGCCCCCAGCTGGCTGGATTGTTGCAGTGGCCTCTCACTTCACCTTCCAGATTTCATCCTCTAGTCTTTATAATACACTCAAAACACCAAAGACTCCTTTAGAGCACATTTCACTTCGTTACTCTTCCAGGAGAAAGTTCCAAGGACGCCTCTGAGCTCACACATCAAAACAGAGTGTGGAGTCCAGCACTGGCCCTTCGCTAAGTGGTCCCAGTGTCCTTTGCAGCTTTGCCTGGCGAGTTCCCTGAGCTCCTTGGGGCTATTCCAGTCGCTGACTTTTGATCTTTTTCTAGTCTTTTGATGGTTCTTCTATTCTCTCTTTGATTTATTTCTGCCTTACTCTTTATTAATTTCCTTCCTTCTGTTTGATCTGCTTTTTCTAATTTCTTAAGGTGGAAGTTTAGGTTATTGATTTGAGATCTTTCTTCTTTTTAAAACTAGGCAGGTACAGCCATAAATTTCCCTCTAAGCAATGACTTAGCAGCATCCCATAAGTCTTGGTTGTGTTTTCACTTTCATGCTTCTCAAAGTATTTTCTAGTCTCCCTGTGATTTCCTCTTTAATCCATTGGCTATTGAGGAGTATGCTGTTTAATTTCCACATATTTGTTAGTTTCCCAAATTTCCTTCTGTAATGGATTTCTAATTTCACTCCACTGTGGTTGGAGAAACTACTTTGTATGATTTAAATCCTTCTACATTTATTGAAGTTGTTCTATGGGTTGACAGGTGGTCCATCCTGGAAAATGTCCCATGCGCACTTGAGAAGATTGTGTTCTGCTGCTGGGTGAAGTGTTCTACAGATGTCTGTTAAGTGCAGTTGATTTGCAGTGTTCATCCTTCCATTTCCTTGTTGGTCATCTGCTGAGGTTTTTTTGTTTATTTTTTGTTTGTTTTTTTATTCCTCACCCAAGGATATTTTTCCATTTATCATCAGATAGAGTGGGAGGGAAGGAGAGAGAGAAAGACAGAGAGAAACATCGATGTGATAGAGCCACATCGACTGGTTGCCTCCCACATGACCCGACCAGGGCTGGGGACAAACCACAACAGAGGTACGTGCCCTTGACCAGAATTGAACCCATGACTCATTGGTCCACCGGCCAACACTCTAACCGCTGAGCCAAACCGGTCAGGGCCATCTGCTGAGTTTTTCTATCCATTACTGAAAGTGGGGTATTGAAGTCTCTAGCTATTATTGTGAAATGTCTATTTTTCCTTCAGTTCTGTTAGTTATTGCTGTATATATTATGGAGCTCTGCTGTTAGGTGATTATATGCTTATATTTATATCTTCCTGATAAGTTGACCCTTTTATCATTATAAAATATCCTTCTTAGCCTCTACTAAAAATTGCGTTTTAAAAGTCTGTTATATCTTGTATTAGTCAAGCTCCGTTTGGTTACTGTTTGCATGTTATTATCTCTAAGTGTTTTTTTACTTCCAACTCATCTGTGTCCTTGAACCTAAAATGTGTCTCTTGTAGACAGCATATAGTTGGATCATGTTTCTTTTAAATCCGTTTGCCAATCTCTGCCTCTTGATTGGAGCATATAGCCTATTTAAATATAATGTATAATTAATGATAAGGTAGGATTTGTGTCTGCCGCTTTGCTATTTGTTTTCTATACGTCTTACATCTTTGTTCCTCTACTTCTCCACTACTGGCTTCTTTTATGTTAAATGGATGTTGTCTAGTATACCATTATTATTCCCTACTGCTTCTTTCTTTCTTTTTTTATAGTTATTTTCTTAGTAGCTTCCCAGGAAATACAATCAACATCTTAATTTATAACAATCTAGTTCAAATCAATTCCAAGTTATGTTCAATAGTATATAAAAACTTAAATCCAATATAGCCCTATTCTTTCCTCTCATTTCATGCACTTATTGCCATACAAATTACATATGTATGCATTATAAGCCTATAATTTTTATAATTATTGCTTTGTGTAGTTGCTTTTTAAAATCAGATAAGAAAAGAATAACAAATAAAAATACATTTACACTGTAGCAACTTTTACTACTGCTCTTTACTTCTTCGTGTGAATTTGAGTTCCATTCTAGTGTTCTCTCATTCAACCTGAATGAGTATTTCTTGTAGGGCAGGTCTTCTAACAACAAATTCTCTCAGTTTTTCTTTATCTGAGAATGTCTTAATGTATCCTTCATTTCTGAAGGCTAGTTTTTACTGACAGTCAGTAAAATACTTGGTTGACAGTCTTTCTCTTTCAGCATGTTGAATATTTCATACCACTGACTCGTGGCCTCCAAGCTTTCTGGTGAGAAGTCAGCTGTCGATCTCACTGAGGATCCCTTGCAGGTGACAAGTTTCTTCTCTCCTGCTGCTGTAAAGGTTCTCTCTGTCTTTGACTTTCAACATTTTAACTATGCTGTGTCTAGGTGAGGATTTCTTTGACTTTCTTCTACGTGGAACTTGTTGAGTTTCTTGGATGTGTAGATTGTTTTTCATCAATTGGGGGAGTTTTTTGGACATTATTCCTTCAAATATTCTTTCTGCCGCTTTCTTTCTCTTCTCTCCTGGATTTCCTATTACGCATATGTTGATAGGCACAGGTCTCAGATATTGTATGTATTCTTCTTAATTCTTTTTCCATCCTTCCTCAGACAAGATAATATTAATTGACCTATTTTTAAGTTTGCTGATTCCTTCTTTTGCCAAATTAAATATGCTACTGAGCTTCTTTAGTGAATTTTTATTTCATATATGTATATATAAAACTTCTAACTCTGTACTGATATTCTGTATTTAATGAAACAGTCTTCTCATACTTTCCTTTAATTCTCATGTGTCTCCTAACTCACTGATGGATCCCCAGGCCCGCTTTCTTAGTCTCATCGTGCATGAGGAGGAGAAGGGTGCACCTTGGAGGAACTCTTTTCTTGTTTAGCTCCACATTACTCCTGAAACACAGGAGGATAACCTAAAAGATCATGTTTCAGATGTGAAGGAGAGGAACAAACAAGCATATTAATTCAACAATGATTTATTTGCCTGTTAAATGCCAGGCACCATGTTTGACATTGGTGATTCCGTGATGAATACAATCCCAGGCCCTGTGCTCACAGACATTTCCAAAGGAGCAGGAAGCAGCCAAGGCCATCAACAGGCAAAGGCAACGTCAGGGGCAGAACCCACTTGCTCAGACTGGCCATTCTTTTATGCCACTTAGGTTACGATCTTTAGTAGGTATTTATTTCCATCTCTGTTCTGTGTAGGCTATCGTGTAGCGGTGTTCTCCATAACACCTGGTCATATTTAGGAGTTTAAACAGGAGATAAAGTAGCAGAAGAAGAGGCCAGTGTCTGTGGTCAGTGCTCCTATGTGCAGGCCCACAGACAAATGTATCCCCGTAAGTGGTTATCAAGAGGCACAAGCTTCAAGAAACAGAGACCTTAAAAGACTGTACTTGATAGCCCCCTTATAAAGCTTCACATGAAAAATTTATTGTAGAGTCAAGGAATAGAAAAATCTTTGCTTCTCTTGAAAAACTGATTGTTTCTCCTTTTCTGATAATAATACAGTTATGAAACCACATCTTTGTTTCACTTTGACAGCCAGAAAGCTGAGAGTCAAAAGTGAAGTTTAACTATAGCAAGCAATTATAGTCACTGCAGCTTTGAGTGCTTTTCCTGGCCAGATTCTTTATTTCTACACCGTCATGAATGTACAACATGTGTACTTAGCATAAATCATTTTATTAAAATGTGAGACAGGAAAATCATTCTGATATCAATTTGAGGGGGCAATACTGAAAAAGGCAAAAAGGAATAAGAGTTACTTTCCCTCTCCCGTCGGGAGGGAGTTTTGAAAATGTACCCTGCACCTGGGGGCACCATGAGTGCTGGGTGTTGGGGCTCTTCTCCTTGCAGGTCCTGGGACTGGGGGAGGGTCTCAGAGAGGACCTCAGCCCAGATCCTTCTGCTCTCATAACACAGAAGCGGAGGGGCCACGGGCCTGCAGATCACAGGGGCTCGCGTGGGAAAGGGTATTTGCCTGGCCCTTCAGAACTGGTGAGAACCCCAAGCCTTCTGTACAGTCCTCAGGGAGTGGTTAGGAGTGGGGGATTCTCAAAAGGCAGATTGAATTCCCTGCCAGCTCAGCAGGTGGAAGCTTGGCACTGATTAAATTTTAGATAAAGAAATGTGACATCTCCTGCACCTACTATTGTGACCTGAAACTCACACATGGCACATGGGATATAAATACATGAATGAGTAAATAAACAGACCAGAGGCCAGAAGGCCTGGGATCGATTCCCAGTGTGTTTCCACCATTAGGGTTGTGCAATCTTGAAACACAAGGACTAAGGGAGAACTCAGTGTCTAGCACAATAAGTACCATCTTTGGGGACTGTATGGGAAGGGATGGATGTAAAAAAAATAAATAAATAAAAAAAAGGGAGGAGAGTTCCAGCCTTCACAAAAATTACAATTTAATGTAGGCAGCACATGTCAACAATAAAACATCAGTAAGAAAACGGACAGCCGTACAGTCGTGAGCCCTGTTTTTATCATGCGCTTACACACAAGGCACAAGAGAGAAAGGAGACGATGAAGATGGCACCTGGCCGGCACAAAGGTTCAGGTTGGTGAGGAAGATATGAGAGGCAGAATGACAACCACTAGAAGGGGGAGCTGGGCTTTAAAAATGGTTTGCAGCCCTGGCTGCTTTGGCTTAGCAGTTAGTGTCAGCCTGTGGAGCAATGGGCCACGGGTTCGATTCCAGTCAAGGGCACGTGCCTCAGTTGCAGTTCATCCTCAGCCCTGGTCGGGGTTGGGCGGGAGGCAACCAGTTGATGTGTCCCTCTCACGTCGATGTTTCTTTCTCTCTCTTCCTCCCTCCCACTCTATCTGAGGATAAGTAGAAAAATATCCTCAGGGGACGCTTTAAAAAAAATGGTTTGTATAAAGTACTATGGAAGGAGAGGTCCTTGGTGTCTGAAGAAAGAGGAGGCTGCAAAGAGGGAGCAGCACTTGGGCTGGTCTTTGAAAATGGATATTTGAGCAGAATAAGGTGGCCAAGGGGCACTGCAGGCCGGGGGTGATGGGCGTGCAGGTGCACACCCGCTAGTGCTCAGGGCTGCAGTGGGGAGTCAATGTGTCATGTGATGCCCCATGGGGGTGGGAAGGCCAGAAAGGTGCATGCAGGTCGGTCACAGACAGGGTTTTGCATACCATGCTCAGGTGTTTAGAGTGTAAGCAACGGACAAGGAGATGGGGAGATTACAGATCTTTGAACAGAAAAGGGTCATGATAAGAAAAATGCTTTCAGCACTTTGCTGAATAGCTGAATGTGGGATGATACATTAGAGAACATGGATAAAGTAGTTACAGGGAGGAGTGTTAAGAAGTCCATGAAAAGGTCTTGGGCACTTGAACTGTCGTAGAGGCAGAGGGTCTCAGAAAGAACGCAGGGGGTGCAAGGCAGTTCGCAGGTGTGGAGAAGTGACGCGCTGCGGGTGGAGGAGCCTGAGGAGGGTGGACACCAAGAGATGACTCTGAGACTTCAGTCCTGGCGAAACAGAGAGTCCAGGAGACGAAGATTTAGGAGGAAAACCATAAGCTCAGGTGAGAACACATTGAGCCTGAGGTCCCAGTGGGCCTCCGATGAGATGCTTCACAGGTATCTCATGTACAGAGACATATTATATGAGTGTACACTCAGTTTTATACGTTTATAACCTGATCTTTCAAAACTGATAAATTAGTGGAGCTCCACAGTCATCGAACAAAAGGATTCCTCACCTTACAAAAGCATTAATAATAGGGTACTTTAAATAGTTAGCTCCCCTGGTGAATATAAAATAGGCTCTAATATTTTTTTGAAAGGTGACTTACACCTCTCTTTTCAAAAACCCATCTATTGTGTTAAGTAAAGCATATCTATGTGTGAATATGGAATGAATTGGGAGACTTCAGCCAGGTAAAATTAATCAAGGTAGATGTCATGAAGGAGGTGATCAATCTTAAAGGGAACATTGAAAGGGTGGCACTTGACTTAGTGAAGAAAAAAGATTGAGGGCTCAAAAGAGGGGAGTGTAGTCTCACTGGGATGGATAGCCTCCCATATTCTCTCCACTGCTCTCCTTCCTGGGAACCAGTGGGGCTGGGTGGGTGGTGGGGAATCCTGTTCTACCCACAGCCTTCTCCACCTCTGTTGATGATACCCTTGGGGTATCCTTCACTCCCATGCTTTTTCATACACCCTGCATCTAACCCACCAGGAAATCCTGGTGGCTCTCCAGGATTTGAAACATATCCAGCGTCTGCCTTTTCTCCCCATCCCACTACTGCTACCATCCTGATCCAAGCCACCACCATCTTGGACTTGGATTATTTCAGTAGCTTCCTCGTAGGTCTCATTGCTTCTTCCCTTGTCCTCCCAAAGTCTAGTTTCAATCCAACAGCTAGAATGGCCCTTTTTAAAAGACAACACAGATCATGTCATTCCTTTCCTCAAAACCGCCCATGGCTCTCCGTTTCCTTCTGAATCTATGCCCAAGTCCCTTTGATGGCTTACAAGGCTCTACTTGATGTTTCTGGTTACCTGGTTCAGCCTATCCTCACCATTCCACTCTGCTCCATCCCACCGGCCCCTTGCTGTTCCTCAAGCCCTCCAAGAAGCTTTTATCCTGGAGCCTCTGCTGTGGTTCTTTCCTCTGCCTGGAGCACACTCCCCAGACACCTGCACATTCTTCACGCCTTTGCTCAAACCCCATGAAATGCTGCAACCTACTGCCTGCCCCTCCTCAATATTTCCAGTCCCTCCCCCTGCTCTCCTGTTTGTTTTCTACATAGCACTTATTTCCTTCAAACATACTATATACTTTCCCTATTGATTGTGCTTATTATTTATTGGCTATCTTCCCCTGCTAAAATAAAAGCTCCATTGGTGTTCTTTCTCTGTTTTGTTTTGTACCTAGCCCACTGTACTTGTTTGATAAATAATGTAGAAATGAGTCAGTCAATGAATGAGTGAAGGAGAAAAAAAGGGTTAAATTTTAGATAA
Organism: Tadarida brasiliensis; assembly: GCA_030848825.1. Lineage (NCBI taxonomy): Eukaryota > Metazoa > Chordata > Mammalia > Chiroptera > Molossidae > Tadarida > Tadarida brasiliensis. The sequence continues at coordinate 59,446,779 of CM061270.1, read as the reverse complement.
AGAAAGAAACAACTCCAGTCAAAAATGCTGCCCTTGGCGCTGGAAGGCAAAGGATGCAGTCCCTGTGGGGTGCACAAGTCTGGCTATGGGGCTCCAGACGGGTATGAAAACCCTCTGGGATCTTCCACCTTAACAGGAAGGGATGCACCAGGTAGTTTTTTGTTTTGTTTTGTTTTTTAGTGCTTTTGCAAAATTACCTAATTCATTCAACTAATACCTATTGAGGGCCTACTACCTGTTAGGTCCTGTGCATATAAAGATTAATAAGACATCATACCGCACTGGTCTCTCCCCACAGTCCAGAGAGATCAACCTGTAACAAACAATTATAGTACAATACACTACCAGATGTCTATGCAAAGTGCCAGGGACTCATAGATACAACAGGGGTGAGAACAGGGGTAGGGGATGCCAGGGGTGGGCCTGCCAGGCTACAGGTGGCTCTCTGCATCATGGAAAGCGGAACCAGAAGGACCCGCCCTCTGTGACTGCTGCCAAGTCTCCCGATTGCCAACTTCATGTACTGTCCTCTCTACCAACATAGCGAAGGACCAGCAATTTATTATAAGAGCATCTAATCATTTTTAAAGGCCATTTAATCATTCAAAGATCAATTTTTCTTCATGTAATTGTTTCTTCGTGTTCCCATTAGTAAGCCTTTACAGCCACACGTTGTTTGGAAACGACAAGCCTTTGTCCTGACACATCAGAGTTCCCAGAAATGTCCGGAAGGGCCCAGCAGTGAAACGCTGCACTGCCCATTCCATCCTGCCGTGCTGCTGGCTGGCAAACTCACTCCCTGCCCTCCTAAATTAAACACATCGAGAGAGCTTGTCTTCCCCCAAGAACCCCACGGTTCACACTCATCTCAAGTAACACTGTCTCCTTTTGCATCCCCAACTGCTGTCATTTACTAACAATACCAGCACCTTCATCGGGACACTGATTTATTAAGTGACCTTCTGTGCCTAGGAATTAATTCAGACCAAGATAAACAGATGTGTGGTCTCTGCACTCTAGCAACTTGTACTTCAATACTACATAGTAACAGTGCACAAACCAGAAAGGATTCTTCTAGAGAGTACACACTAGCCACACTTTATCCAAAGCGCATTTGGCTGTCAGAAGTATGGGGCATCAGATTCATCAAAGGCGCTGGATGTTCAAACCAATATGCTTACAAGAAATGACCATCTAGAAAATCTGCAGAAAGGGCTTCCTGGTGGGAGGTGGGGAGGCAGATGTCAGGAGCCTTCTGCATGCTGGGAAGAGAATGATGGCCAGGTATCTGAGGGAGAGGGTCAGGTACAAGGTGCAGGCAAAGAAGGGACTACGGAAATACCCGAGTAGCATCCGTGATCTATCTTGGTGCTTTCAAGAAGATGAGAAAACCAGCCCAAACCTTGAACTTTGAAGCCCTAGCCATGCAGAGGCCATTCAATGTCTCAGAATCCAAGGACTGGTTGAGGTTTAACAACCAATAAGATGCACACCTGAGCTCAGACATGCCGATGAGAACACACCAGTTTCCAAACTCCGCACACCTGAGTTATCCAGGTACATTCATAGCTGGTTACCCAAGAATGAAAGTCTTTTCTCCTTCTTTTCATGAACAAAATACAAGCATGAATCCAAGGGGAAATTCCATGATCCCTCCTCCTTTCTGACTGGCCATTTCTCCCTGTCACCCGTAATTATCAAGGAGCTCAAAGTGAAACGTAGAACCAGCAGGAACCCCATGAGACATGGTGGTCACCTCCGTCTGCTCTTACATTCTCACTCTTCTTTACCTCCATCTTTTTTCTGTATTACCATCATATTGTTATCGCTGCTTACATCCCTCTCATCCTCTACAACAAAGCAGAGAATAATCGTGATAACACAATGATTAAAAATAATAATAAACTCTTAGTGAGAAAGTTAACTTATGAGCAGTTGCTGGGCTAAACTTTTCACAGGATTCCAGCGAGGTAGGTGCTATTGTTACCCACATGTTACACATTTTAAAAATGAGAGTCGAGGAAGTTGAAATGACATGTGCAAGCATCATAGACGGACTCTGGGGCCGGATTCATACACACCCAGGCATAAAATACCTTGTAGGTGTTGTTTGGAAAGTTGCCACATCACAGTTGATGGATGCGGTATGGAAACTGATGATAGCTACCTGGCTTTTGAACAACACTTGACAGCAGAGGTTAACTGTTGGCCTACAAGCCGGATTTGGCCCTTAGATATGAGTTATTCGGAGCCTGCAGTATTTATTCTTTCCTAAGCGAATCTAATTTTGTTCTGCGGTCCTCCACAGCTCCCACCATTCCTCACTGCCCAGCTCACTCATTTATGTCACACATTTCAAGTTCACAGATCTTGCTTTAGAATTTTCAAGATTTCTTCCATCTCTCAGCTCATTGGGTCTTTGAAATGTTTCCATAAGCAAGGCAAGACAGAAATCAAAATCCCCTTTTGCAAATGGAGAAACTCAGCCGCGGGGCGGTCGGGCCCCTCGCCCGGGCTGGGAGGCTGGAAAGTGGTGTGGCTGGAACTAAACTCCATCTAGGTCTTCTGCTTCCTCGTGAGGGGTAAATCTCACAGCACAGAACGGAACCCCGCAGAACACAAGGTACACGACGCTAGCAATCGGCATGCCTAGTGACGAGCCCTTCCCCAGGAGAAAAGAGCGGGCCCCGCATCCAATAGGCTGAGCTGCGGGCCAGCCGAGAGGAGCAGAGAGGAGGCCACCTTGCAGCCTCGCCTTACCGGCCACCGCCAGGCAAGGCAAGAAGGGAAGGCCACGGGGACATCGGACATGACGTCAGTGTGGGGGCCGTTTTACAGGCTACTCTGTGGCGTGCCATCTCCCCGGGGAAGGCGGTTATCTTGCTGGAGAAATCCTAAGTCATCCTACCCTAGAGAGCCTCATCCGCCTAAGCTGTTCCTTACCTTCACTTTACTGTAAAAGAGTGTCATTCCCAGTGGCCCAGATTCCATTTGTAGCCACTCACTGGGCTCTGAACAGCTCCAGAATGGGCTCTTCCCAAGGACTATGTACTCTGAGGTCTGATGGGCACTAGAGGTAACATCTCGTACCTTTATATAACTAAAAACAAGGGCCGGGAGGCCCAAGGTGTTCCCCCGTCTCCCTTCTATACCCACGTCCATGAGAGCCTGGGCTACTGACCTTGAGAAGATCCTTCCTGGAAGAAGAGGGTGGACTCGAGCAAGGGCCCCAAACTCTGGCTGCACACAGGGTCACCCAGGAGAGCTGGGTCAAAGAGCAGGTTCCTGGGCCACACCCAGACACACTGGATCATGAACTCGGCAAGCAGGCCTGGAATCTGCATGCTAACAGCTCCCGATCAGGAAACAGCAGTAATGGAGCGTCCTGAGCAGCTGCGACCAGACAGCCGGAGACGGAGGCGCTGCGGGAGCCGAGGCTGCCCACCCCCTCACCTCCAGGCGTGGTTTGAGTGCCAATGTCCAACCGATTCTGGGGCGTGTTGGCTCACTGCCAAGCACAAGGCCTTCGGGGCTGCAGCTTAGGGTCCATAATAGGTGGATTTAGAACATTTAATCCAAAGCTGCTGAGCATGTGGGATGCCTCCAAACACCCGAGAGCCAGCTCCCAGCTTCTGGGGGGAACAGCCCAGACTGGGAGTTAGGAAACACCTGCCCTGGACCAGAGGGGCTTGCTCAGAGGAAGGGAGCCTCATCACCGCCAAGGAGGACACCTGGTTATACGTGCTACCGTCCGAGGTGGGGGCGGGGGGGACAGGAAACCTGGGCTGGTCTGTTTCTCTTGCTTTCTATTAGGGACCACAGGCTTGGGGCCCTGCTGGCTCTACAGCTTTTGGCTGGGGACACAGGGGTGCCAAGGTTCCTCAGAAGCCTCCTGAATACTACAATCCAGAGCTGAGCTGGCCTGGCTGCTCGGCTCCCAGGTTGCTGGGGGACAGCCATGCAGGTGTGGCTTCAGGGCCCAGGCGCCGGGGAACCACATGGGGACCTCACTCTCCGGGCTTCGGGTCCTGGAGACTCGCAGAACTCTGGTGTGTGTGGCAGGGGCTGAGAGGGGGAGGAGGGGTGAGTGAAGGCATAGAGTGGGGTGAGGGGATGGGCAGGGGGAGGTACATAGGCTGATAGGTGGGGGGGAGGCCACAGGGCCAAGCGGGGACCACAGTCCACAGCACTCTTCCCAGAGTGGCAGGCAAGGAGCGGATACAACGTGCCCACCTGTGGGTCTGTGAAGTTCACCTCCCCTTCATTCAGGATTCTGCTCAGCCCTCCTCCACTAAATCCCTCCTGACTTCGCATTCAACTTGACTACAAGCTTGTAAATGGCATCAAAACAATTTACTACAAACTTTTTATTTGCCTTGGTTTAAGTAATAAACATTTTGATTTCACTCTTCTGTGAAATGAACCCCCTGGGGTCAAAGCATGGAAGGGCAGAGGTGGGACCAAGGGGAGGTGGCCGGACAGACTCAGCGCTCAGCAGCCTGCTTGGTCTCGGGGCGCGTGTTGAGCACCCCTCTTCTCATTCCAGACAAGAAAGCCAGATCCTGCAGCCAAGGGACCACGGTGAGGGGCACACATGACAGGCCCAGGATGTGGCCCACGAACACACATGGACGCCCCACGGACCCGGGCTGGGAGAGTCGAGCCGAGGAGGAGCCCAGCAAGGTCCCTAGGGAACCTGAGGCTGCAGGGAGCCTGACTCCTGTCCTGGCCCCTCGGGCTCTGGTGGCCAGGCCCCACCCCCTTTAGAAGCAGCAGCGGCCAGTCCCTGCTGGGATGTCCCCGTCGCCAGCACTAAAACTCCTGAACTCCTGAAGTGGAAACCATTCAGGCTCCCAGGGCTCTCGCTAAACCTGAAGCATCAGCAACCAGCCAGCTTGTTACTTTCTTTAACTAATGCCTTTCTATTTCCTGCAGAGTAAACAACTTGATTCCATTAGATGCTGTAAAATATTTACCAAGTGGCCAGGGTGGCTTCCTTCCTCCCAGCGTGCCAGAGGAAGAAAGCTCTGAGTTAGGACTCCGAACAAAGACCAGCAGAGATGGCCGGGCTTCCCAGCAGTGACCGTCACCCAGAGACCTGAGCCTGGGAAGGGGGAGGGGAGAACTGGAGAGGGGCGGGGTGAGAAGGAGCAGGCGCCCACGGACCAGCCTGCCTGGAAAGTGGAGGGCGCCAAAGGCACCGTGGCATCCTGGGCCGGGCCCCGGGGCAGAAAAGTCTGTGAAAGGCAAACAGAGACTAAAGCTGGGTTAATAGTAATGTAGTGCCCATGTTGGTTTCTTAATCATGACAAATGTTCCTTGTAATATAAGATGACAACATTAGCGGGAACTGGGTGAGGGGTAGGCAGGAACTCTCTGTACTCTTTGCAACTTTTCTGTAAATCTAAAATTATTCTAAACTAAAGAATTCACTTTTTTAAAGTGAACGCGCAGCCCTTTTGGAGGTGAGGGGTTCTCCGTGATGGGTGGCGGGGTTTGCGGGAGCCCAGCACCAAAGGGACCTGCTCTGTGTGGGACCTCATTCCAGACAGAGCCTGCAAGTCACAGGCAGGTGATAACTAAAGAGAAGGGCGAAGGAGAAGAGGAGAGGGGAGCCTTTGCAGAGAGGTGGAAGCAAGGGCATCAGGCAGGAAGATGCTACAGAGACATGGCCTTCATTGCCAGAAAATTCACCTGGACGGAGGCAATGAAATGAACGGGTTTGATGCTTCAGACCACACGGAATACTCTGGGCTGGAATCCCTTCGACCCACCCACCGGCAGGGTGTGGGAGACCCTCCACCATCCGGGCATGTCTGCAATTCTCATCGCAGGCCCCAGGCGGCGATGTGTAATCTACCTGGCCAGGGACTTTGAGTAAAGATTAACATTTAACTCAATAGACTGATTGAGTTACCCTCCATAACCTGAGTGGGCCTCATCCAATCAGGTGAAGGACTTAAGAGCAAAAAGTGAGGTTTTTCCGAAACACAGAAACCCTACCTGGGCTTCCATCCTGCCTGGCCTGCCCTGTGGATTCCGAGCTCAGGACTGCAACATAAGCTCTTATCTGCATGTCCAACCCTGCAGAGTTTGGACTTACCGGCCACCAAATCACATGAGCCAGTGCTTTCAAGTTAATCTAGATAGATAGATAGATAGATAGATAGATAGATAGATAGATAGATAGATAGATAGACAGACAGAAGACAGAGACATGCACATATACTGGCTCTGCGTTCCTGGGAGCTCTGACTAATACAAGCAAAGCCGAGGGTCAGAGGTGCCTGTTCCATTCACTGTCCTATTGACACCTCTCTGTGCGTCTGGAGACTGACACCCGTCACCGGTGTGTCCACAGCGTCACAGTTCAGTCACGCCAATAAAGACTTCATATTGATTGTTTAAGAGGATGTCTCTCCCTGTTGTACTCAAAAGTGACAGTAAGTGACAAACATTTCAGAAAGAGCTTAGTGGACATTCCCCTCACGGCCTCTCATTTTCAACTCAAAAATAACAACACGTCACTCAGCTCCCCACTCCCCCAGTGATGTGTGCCCTGGGCTGACAGAATCTCTGGGTGAAGAGAACCGAGGAGAGGCACCCATCAGGGTGCCGTTATCCACCAGCACACGGCGAACCACCTCGCCGGGACAGGCTGCTCTGTCCTTCCGCCCGCAGCTGTCTCAGCATCAAGGACAAGAACAGCATCTGTGAAGCAGCCCAGGGCCTGTTGCTCTAAGCTGCCCAGGAGTCCACAGATCTGGGGTGCGTCCTCAGCACCCCACGCAACACTGAGACACCCATCTCCCTGCACTCCTGCGAGCCTCAGGTCCCCGGCTCTGTGACCCAACAGAAACGTTGGTGGCCCATACAGCTGGGTGGATGGCATCCTACAGGTCCCATCCTAGGTGTCAGTGGAGGACATCCTTAAAGTCAAACAACAAAGTGGGAAGTGGGGCATTTTTACTTTGAATGCTTTTTCAGGGAGGAGTAGCAAAGAGCGACAGCCTGCTCTCCATGGAAGCCTGGCCTCCTGGGAGACAACAGGGCACCCTTCCCCATGTGGCCAAGACACCCCCGCAGAGGACACGTGCTCAGGGAGATGGAAGAGAAACAGCAGCTCCATCGGCCTCGACTGCAGAGGACGAGCCAGGCAGCCAACGCTCGAGCAGTGGCCTTTTTGGGAGCTTCTGCCCTTTGCCTTCAAATTGGGGTTAGGGTCAGGGTCAGGGTTAGGGTTAGGGTTAGGGTTATGGTTAGGGCTATGAGATCTAAATAGAAATACAGGATGCCCTATTAAATTTGAACTTCAGGCCCTGGCCAGTTTGGCTCAGCGGTTAGAGTGTCGGCCTACAGTCCAGAGACCCCGAGTTCAGTTCCCACTAAGGGCACGTACCTCGGTTGCAGTTTGTCTCCGGCCCCGGTTGGGGTCGTGTGGGTGGCAACCCCTCGATGTGTCTCTCTCACGTCGATGTTTCTCTCTCTCTTCCCACCTCTCTCCCTCCCGCTCTATCTGAAGATAAATGCAAGAATGTCCTCGGGTGAGGATAAAAAAAAAATTTGAACTTCAGGTCAACTACAAATACTTCTCATGTAAGATTAGGACATACATATAATTTAAAAACTACTTATTGTTTCTCTGAAATTCAAATGTAACTGGGCTTCCTGTATCTTATCTGGCATAATTCCAATGGAGGAGATCCAGGGGAGCTACAGCATCGGGCCTGCTTGGACACCAGCCTCAGGCCGCTGATCCCTCTTCCTCACAGCTAAGCCCGCTCACTCAGCTCCGCCCCAACCCTAACCAGAGGCAAAAAGATTTAACCAGCTCAAAACACACACCAAAGTTGAGCCCCAGTGCTCCTAGCCAGTCCTCATCAGGCCCCAGCCCTCGCCGGGCCGCAGCCCTCGCCGGCCCCAGCCCTCGCCTGGCCCCAGCCCTCCCCTGGCCCCAGCCCTCCCCTGGCCCCAGCCCTCGCCTGGCCCCAGCCCTCCCCTGGCCCCAGCCCTCCCCTGGCCCCAGCCCTCCCCGGGCCCCAGCTCTCACCTGGCCCCAGCCCTCCCCGGGCCCCAGCCCTCCCCGGGCCCCAGCTCTCACCTGGCCCCAGCCCTCACCTGGCCCCAGCCCTCCCCTGGCCCCAGCCCTCGCCGGGCCCCAGCTCCTGGTCTTGCGTTCCACTCTTACCTCATGCCTGTGCTATGTTCTGCCTGGCACCACTTCGAGACCTGGGGACCTGCTTGATGATATCAGGCCTTTTGCCCATCCTCAGATCCAGTGCCTAAAACCCAGCTTAATGGCTGGAGCGTCCTGGCTGCCAGGGTAGTCAGCTACTTCACCTTGGGCACGTACCACCATCCGCCCTGGTGGATCTGTGACTGAAGACAACCACATCCCCAAACCTGCGCTGGTTGCAGGTGTGACTCACCCACTCAGCACCTGCCGCGGGGTGAGCTCTCCATCCGGGCGAGTGAGAATCTTCTCAGCCCACCTTCCCCACATGCCCTGCCACACCCTCCTGTTCTACCAGTCTCCAACTCAGAGCCATGGACCGGATCTCAGCCAGGTGGGGTTCCTGAAAGGCCTACCCTTCAAAGAAAGACCACAAAAATGCATCCTGGGACCATGCCACACCAGAAATCCCACTGCTTCCCCCGAGCCACCTGTTCCAACTGGTAGCCTGAATCCAAAAGCAATTATGCCTCTGATCAGACTGGCTTCTTGGCTATCCTGGCATCCATGCTTTCTTAACAAGGAATATAGCACGGCATCCGTATTTTACTAAGGACTAAACCTTTCCTTCCCTTGCAGTCTCCAGACCATAGTGTTTGAGGGACCAGCAGATCAGACCAAGGCTGAAAAGACCCCTTTTACCAGTTCTTGCCCACCTTTGAGCCCTGCCATTGCTTGGCAAGGGCCCCACCGCAGTGTAGTCCTGCAAAGCCTGAGAGTGAGAGTCAACATCATTCATCCCTTCATTCATCCATCCACCTGCTGAACTGACTGCAGGCCGCCCCTGAGCCAGGCCCTGCTTTAATCTCTGTAGACACAGGGGGAGTGAGTCAGTGTCCCTGCTTTCAAGGACATCACACATTATTTAGGGAGAGACAAGTACATTGGCCACTTCAAGGAAGTGTGACAAATCCTTCGATCCCCTGGGGTGAGCTGTCTACATAGTAGCTGTTTTTATTTTTTTAAATGTGGTTTGAGTTAAGACAAGTCATATTTGCATATGTGCAGACTTACTCTGGCCATTGTGTGATCAAAGATAATCTGGGCGTGGCTGGCTTCTCCTTGTTATTCTGGTCTCAACTTAAATGTCCCCTCCGCTGAGGAGGGGAGGAGGGATGAGATAAACCAAAGAACTTATATGCATGTTTGCGTAACCAATGGACATAGACAACAATGCTGGGGGGTGGGGGGCAGGATCGGGAGGAGGGTGTCTAGGGAAGAAAAAGGAGAAACACCTGTAACAAAAATTAATTAATTAATAAAACAAGGCCCCACCTGTGTGGCTCACTGGTTGAGCGTCGACCCATGTACCGAGAGGTCACCAGTTCGATTCCCAGTCAGGGCACATGCCCAGGTTGTGAGCCAAATCCCCAGTGGGGAGCATGCAGGAGGTAGTCAATCGATATTCTCGCTCATTGATGTTTCTATCTCTCTCTCTCTCTCCTTTCCTCTCTCTCTAAAATCAATAAAGAAAAAAAATTTTTTTAAATGCCCCCTCCTCTGAGAGGCTTTCCCCAACTACCTGATCTAAAGTGGCGCAGTCACTCTTCCCCCGTCATCCTGTTTCACTGTTATCACGGCATGTCTCTGCCTGGGCCCCCCTTCGTTGTTACTCCGTCCTCCGCAGAGTCCTGTCTGCCTGATGCGATGCTCCACCCCAGCACCCAGCACAGCGCCCGCTCACCAATGTGCACTGCACAAGTGAGGGAACGAACGAATGAATGAATCGAAAGAACAACAACCCACTGGTTCCCAACCTCCAGGGGCCCTTGAATGTAATAACAAGACACTGCGAGCTATTCTGATATATTCCAAAGCCTCACAGACATCATCTGTTTGCTTACCCTTGATAAAGCCCCACAGGAGAAATAAAATGTCACATTTCTTTGCCTTTGACTAGAATGATATCAACTCAGTATTACTGGCTCCCATGCTAATCAGAAACTCTCATTAGCAAATGTATTTTGGATATTAAAAGTGGGAAAACAAAAGCATCATAACATCAGAGTCATTTATTTAGTGGATCTTGGAGGCCATGGATCAAAATAAAAAGCACTAGAGGGCTCCCACAGTAGAGGAGAAACTGGGGGTACCTTCCTATATTCTGGGTGGCGAGACTGAGGCTTGAGGCCATACAGAGCCATAAGCAGGAAACCCGCAAACTATCTAAGCAAAAAAGGATGCGACTCAGCCATGAAAACATTGCTCAGAGAAGAAATCATACTCTGGAAAAGGAGTAATTTAAATAAAAGCAAAAATTATCATTCACAGCACAGATACACAGTATCTCCCGGCTCACTGCTATCAAATAGATCATCCACATAACACTCGCAGTCTTCAGAAGGGCTAATGAAAATTTGGAAAGTGTACGCCCATTAGCACGGCGCCAACACACTGCTTTTCATTATTCTAATATTTTTAAAGTGTAAATGCCATGGGCACTTACCCCTTTGGAAGCTGACCTTTGACTAGCACTTTAAATGCTGGGACTAAAGGTGCTGGATAAACCACAGACTTGTCATGCCACTTGATCAACTGCCTGGCAAAGCTTCAGGGTCGAAAGCGAACAGTCCCAGGTCAGCTGGGAGTCCAGCTGCCGGAGGCCAAAGGGGCCATGATGCCATGATCTGCTCCCTGAGCCCTGGCCTGCCCCTGCCACCCGAGTGTCTGTGCCACCCATCTGCAGTGTGCTGGGTCCTGGGAGGGGTCTCCTGTGCAGTGAGGGCTTTGGGCAGGCTCACGGCAAAGGAACAGGCTCCCCACTGGCCAGGCCATAGCTGACAGTGGCCACTTGAAGGACGGTCCAGTGGATCTGTTACTTCTCCTGCCTTCCAGAGCATCAGGGGAGGGGACCCTGCTGGCACAGGGACTGGCTGCTTTATTTCTCTTATGAGAGGAAAGCCCAGCTGACGAGAAGACCTCCAGTCCTGCTGGACAGAGCAAGAGGAGACCCGTATGTACACTACAGAAAGGCAGGAGGCCCCTAACTTGCATGCTTTCTTCCAAATCAAATGTAGCTTGGTGTATAAATTAGATGCATTCTTGAAAATTCAATTAAACTTTGAATTTCAGGTCAAATTAAAAGCCCCAGGGCACAGGCAGTCTGAAGCAGGGGTCCTGGGGCTTAAACATCAGTGTGCCCCCAGATCACCCAAGAAGCTCATAAACAGATTCCCAGGCCCTGCTCCCAACACTCCGATCCAGCAGCTTTGCTGTGGGGTCTTGGGTGTCTACGTTTTCATAAGCTCCCCAGCGAGTCTGAGGCAGGCAGGGATGAATCACACTTGAGGGAACATGGGAGCTGAAGGTGAAGATTTTCTGGTTTACCCTGGTCCACCTGGTAGGGTCAGGCTTATCCCTCCCCACTCTGCTTTCCAGGACACTAGTCTCGGGAGTGGGATCCTCAGAAAGGATCAGTGTTTGGGTCACTGAATCCAGAGGCAGAGAGAGCTAGAACCATACCAGGGACACGCCTGGAGCTTAGTCCAGGGGCCTCGACCTTGGGGCCCGGGGAGCCACTGGCCAGGCCTCTGACCCAGACCTTCGAGGCATCAGCCGCCACAGTCCAGTGCCTGTGGTTACAGCAACGTACACGGGGCCGAGACCACGCAGACCAGGGATTCTGAACCTTCCGTGCGTGTGCGAGCCATGGGGAGGCCCTTCTCAGAACAACGTTTATAAATGCATAAAATAAAAAGCATAGCATTACAGAGAAAACAAATTATATTCAAATGTGGCTTTTCAAAGTAATTTTTAAATTTGATATAATAATATACATGTGTATTAACATATTCAACAACAAGATTTGCAGTGGTCTAATAACTGCTATAATTTCAAGGTAGAAACAAAATGAAAAAAATTTCAAAATACCTACAGCAGTTGCCTGTGTAAGTGTGAAGCTAGGGCCACGCCAGGAACCCACTGAGGCCCGGGGCTGGCTCAGGCACCCAAGGAGAGGCAACAGCCCTCCTCACAGTCACCATGAACAACTGCCACCAGTGCTCGCTTTTCCGTCACGGAGCCTTAGATCGTCACAGGACACACCGCTGCACGTGGGAGCCTGTGCGGAAGGAACACTAACCCAGATCAGTGAAATGGTACCGAGCCTTGGTTCTGATGTCGGAGACTCGGGTTTGCATACTGATTATTCTCCATTCGCCCCCCAGATGTGCTGTCTCTGACCTTCTCCATCCCACTCTGCGCCCTGGGGGCTGACCACGCCAAGCCACCCTCAGCCAGGGCTCCAAGGTGGCTCCAGTAACACCATCCCTCCCCTGGCCCTCCAGTCCTGGGGGTTCCAGCTTCCTGCTTTCCCTGGTCCCTGAGGGGTCTCTGTCCCTGCTGGCTCCTTCACCCATCCACAGATCTTTAAACTGCCCCCCTTGGCCACACACTCTGAGCCAGCTGTTTCCTGCCAGAGCCCTACCAACATGACCACTCCCCAGCTCTGTGACCTTGACCAAGAGGACCCCCAATCTGAGCCTCCTAACCATGGAAGGGGAGCACAGCACCTCTGTCATCGTGGGGCTGTGAGGGGTCAGCGGGCGTGTGCAGAGGGTTCAGCGGGTCATCGTGGGGCTGTGAGGGGTCACGGGAGTGTGTAGAGGGTTCAGCGGGTCATCGTGGGGCTGTGAGGGGTCACGGGAGTGTGTAGAGGGTTCAGCGGGTCATCGTGGGGCTGTGAGGGGTCACGGGAGTGTGTAGAGGGTTCAGCGGGTCATCGTGGGGCTGTGAGGGGTCACGGGAGTGTGTAGAGGGTTCAGCGGGCACCTATCCTCTGCAAGCTCTCGCTGAGTCACCTTTCACTTCAGAGCTGGTGATGAGCTCCGCGGACAGGTTGTTCTACAGTTTGTTCTTAGTCAACAGCCCTAGTATGTCCCTTGTCCAGAATGGCCAGAACTGCTCCAGGAGGTCTCCTGGTGGCACAGAGGGCTCAGAGGCCTCTGGCCCTACAGAAGCGCTCAGCAGTGGGGACCATTCCCCAAAGGAGAAAGGAGGCCAGGCTGGCCCTGGGGAGCCACCTGGCTTAGGGGACAATGCCCTGTAGATTTCCTCTCCATTTCCCTCTCCTTCCCCACTGTGGCAGTGTATCACACCTGACAGGTGCACAGAGCGTTCACGACTTTCCGATTGATTCACGATGTTATGTTGTCACACGGCTTAGTTTGGGGATGAGACAAAGTTCAGAGATATTAAGAGACTTATACAGAGTTATACATCGATTAAGTATCAGCATCAGGCCTAGTTCTCAAATCTTCTAAACAATGTCTCAAATTCTTGCCCAACAGAAAGACCTAAGAAAGCAGATAGAAACAACTCAACAAAACCCTCACCCTTCAGTCACCTTTGGGCTGGAAAGATGGCCTTTCCACTGAGAAACAACGGTGTCGAAGAACTAGTCATTGTCCAGTCGCCCCTGAGCATCTGTGGTTTAACTGTAATCTAGTGAATTAATTTTAGGAAAAAGCAGAGAGGTAAAAGAAACATCTTTCATTTAAGTAAAAGTTAGAGTTGATATTTCATCTTGACCCCTTTACTTCCCAAGGGGAAACCTTTTCTTAACCTTCGTTTTAAAAGGGAAAGCCAGCCAGGCCGGTGTGGCTCAGTGGACTGAGTGTCGTCCTATGGACTGAGAGGTCTCAGTTCGATTCCTGGTCAGGGCACATGTCCAGGTTGTGGGCTCCATGTCCAGTAGGGGGCATGCAGGAGGCAGCCGATCGATGTTTCTCTCTCACATTGATGTTTCTCTCTCTCTCTCTAAAAAAATCAATAAAAACATATTAAAAAATAAAATAAAATAAGGGAAAGCCAGTCTGGGGCCCTTGCCCTCCTCCTTGCCTGTCCAGCACTCATGAAAAAACAATGTTAGTTTTCTCTGAATGGAAAACAAAACAAAAATCACAGCCCACTTCCATTCTGAACAGAAACAGCCCAACACTTAACGAACCTATTCTAAAACGGCGCTTGTCCTGAACAAGCACCATCAGAAATTCAAGTCAACGTCTGATTTACTGGTAACGCCAACGTATAGTCCCCCTTCCCCTTCGTGGGGATTCCTGAGTCTCCTCGATGCTCAGTGTGGACACTGTCCCAAGCCCTCTCCCCTCCCCGACATTGAAACGCTCAGGGTCATTCACTCCTACAGGGCACCGCAGAGGAAGAGAGGCGCTATTAGCTGCACCGCTCAGATGAAGAGACCAAAGCAGAAAGGTTAAGTGGCTGGCCCTAGGGTGCAAGGAGATCAATGTTGCAGCCGGGCTTTCCTAAGGAGTTCCCAAGTCAGGGGGTTTCCCTCCAGTCTGGGGAAGCTCTCCTGTGACCACACAGCCTTTCTCCGCCCACCATAAACAGTCCCTCAGGGCCCCCCTTTGCCACAATCCACACAGGGTGACCCCCCCAGAGCCTCTTATTGAACCGAAGTCGGACCCATGTCAAACAGGTCCCACTCCTGCCAGAGAGAACGCCCTCAGCGGAGGCAGGGAGCTGACATACACTCCTGAACTTCGGGGGAAAGCAAACCCATTCTGAGTAAATTGAATCCTCCTTCCCAGAGCACGAGGGAACCTGTCCACGAAACGCCTGCTGACCACACACTGCAGTCCCGCTGTGACAGGCTGTGAACGGCAGCCCGAGAGCTGTGCCCCGCCAGTCTAGCTGCACCTGTACCGGGCCAGCGGCTGTCAGTGTGACACCTGGGGCCAGCCAGCACAGCTGGAGTGATGTGTTTAAGTTAAACAGCTCTCTCGATTAGTTTCGGTGCTTTGGGCCCAGCAGGTCACCCCTCTCCAAGGAAAGTCAGAGAAGCCCCCAAGACAGCCGATTCTGTGGGACCACCTGGCTCCGCTGTGTCCTGCGTCTGGACTGCACTCCACGCAGCCAGGACCTTTGCAAGGAAGCCCCAGGGCATAGACGGCTAATGGGCTTCTATGGCCACAGGACAGGTCTCTGGGAAACAGAGGCATCTGCTGTAGGAATTGCAGACTTTCTTCCCAGCTAGCTTCTAAAACAAGGCGGGCCTTCCTACAGCCCCCCGTCTGCATTTCTTCTCATCTTCCTTTCCCTTTCCTTCTTAAGTACTGGTGTTTCTCTTCCCACCCTTCAAGTGGTCCCTCATCGCTTGTCCACACCCAGGCAGCCAACCATCACCCATAGACCAAGGGTCCCAAACTCCACCAGGCCTCTCTCCTGAGCTCCAGGCTCCCTACTGAGCATCCCACTTCAATGTCCCAAAGGCCCCTCAGACTCCACGCAGGAAGGCCTTACCTCCACCTCCCACACCCGTGGTGCCTTCTCCCCCCAACTCCAATCTCAAAAGCAAGTTCCTTTCTCCACCCAGTTTCTCAAAGCAAACATTTGTCTTTTTCCTTAATTTCTCTCTCTCAACCCCCACATCCATTGATGGGCTTATTCTTCTACCAAATATCTCTGGCATCCATCTCCTTTCTCTCTTTTATTTTAAATGGAATCGTCCCATCTCAGTCTGGGCATCTATCATTGCTTCCAAGGACAATATACACCCTCTAAAAGATCATCAGGGCCGTTTTCCCCAAACTGAGCAATGACTATAAATTTCCCCTCCTGGAAACCAATTCTTTGTCCTGTAGCGTATATGGTTTTTCCCACCTGGGACCCAAACTCTGTGGCCAGTCTCACCTCGAGCGAACGACTTTCCCCAATAACCTGGTACGACCCCCTACGACTGTGCAACCAGAAGAAAACCAGCAGCACAAGGCCTGTGATGTCTGCTCATGCCTTCCCCGCCTAGAATGTCCTTTTTCTTATTCCTTAACCTTGAAGCCTCGTGCCTTGGCCCTTTCAGAATAAACTCTTGCAGTTGACTCTACACCTGCCCCTTTTCTGAGTACCCGTCACTACATCTTATCACCCCGTTACCTGCCCCCAGGTCCCTGCTGTCACCACCCACACAGAACAACCCTCGAAAATAGGATCATAGTTTAAGCTTATTCATACCCCCAGCTTTGACTGCAACGCCAGAACCGAATGGTCTCAGTAAAATCTTGACAACGAGTTGGATCCCTGACTGACAGTAAGTAAAAATAATTTCCCCCGAGTGGAAAAGAGTTGAAAAGGCAATTCTGCAGAAGGGGACCTCCAACATGAGGATTTCCTTCTCATTTCATCCCCAGCGGGCAGCGTCCTCTGATCGCAAGAGAAGACTTGACCAGGCTCCTGCCAACTCCACCAGAATCCAGGATGGATGGCACATCCTGACGGTGGGGAATGGCTCTCTCCCCCAGGTAGCCTGCTGCAAGCACCTGAGTTTAGTGGGACTACAGACTGAAACTGAACTGTGTACACATCTGCCTTCGTGCTCCTACTGTGTGCAAAGACACGAAAGTAAGATACTGTCTCTGCCAACGGAGTTTCCACGGGCTCCCTGGAGAGTCTAAACAGGCACCAAACTAGAGGAGAATGATACAAGATAGCAAATTTCTAGAATATTAGATATGAAACAACCTCCAGGGCCTTCCTGACCCCTCTCACAGCCCCAGACCCTATGGTGGTGCAGACAGTGACTAGGGCAGTAGAGTCCGCCCCAAACCCTGATCCCCCAGACCGGAGCTCCATTTTCATCCGGTTCATACCAGACCTGGCCCTGATTTCAATCAAACTGAAGGATTCCACTGGGGGGGAGGGGGAATGTTTGAAAGTTAATATCTGTTCTAATTCCCTAGGTCATTCAACTAGCTTATGGAGTAGCCAAGATTGTATGTTTACATGGCAAAATACATGGCACAGAGGATCCTGACTTCGATTGGATTGGCAGACTTTAGTTTGTCCCTTGGGATCTTGCCAGCACTCCTACATTTTGAGATCTGAAGCCAAGAAAACACTTATGCCTCCTTCCCAGCCACCACTGGGTCCCTTCTGCCTCTAGGTCCCTTCTGCAAAGGCTTCCAGCGCAGGGAGTCAACATGTCTGTCCAAAGGAAACAGGTGAGTTCCTCGTGCCAGGTGTCCATGCAGCGGGCGTCCAGGTCCTCCACCGGCCCTGCCAAGCCCCGGGCTCCAGCAGGGCTCTCCAGTTCTGCACCGCTACCCAGTGTCCCTTCTCAGAAATGCCTCTGCTCGAAATAAATGTGATGGGGGAAGGCAAGTAGGACCAGGGAAGAAGCACTAAGGATGTTTTTTAAAATTACATAGCCAGGTGCTCTCCTGGGAATAACTTTTCCTTTGTATCGATCTCCAGAACAAACCGGGAGGAGGAGGGAGAGAGCAGAGAAAAACTGTTACAACAGTTACAGAGATTCATCTCCATCGCTGGCACCTTTCAGGCTGGCTGCACTTCTGCTGGGGGGCGGGGAGATGAAGAGAGGGGACGATGGGGGAGTGGCTGGCAGCAAGGCCCAAACAAGCCTCTCCTTTCCAGATTCGTCCTGAAGACCTCCTGGCTCTGGACCTCCTGAGAATTCGCAGTCTGTGCATCCATCTCGGTCTTTCATCCTCTGTTTTATTATTCTAACTGTTACGTGGATGCCCTAAGTTCCGAGGGCCTTGAGGGCAGAGACTGCGTCTGATGTTTTACACTGTCTTCAAGCTCCCCCTTCCTCTCTCCTCCCTCCATGGAAGGTTGAGATCATTGTGGGGAAAGCATCACCGGGAATCAAATCAAGACCCTCCCTTCTATTTCACAGATGTGTGATTTTTGGCAAGTCACTGACTCCCTCTGTGCTCCGTCTTCTGCAATAGAAAAATGGGGGTAATACTTTTCAGGAGAGTGGTAAGAATTAAGGCAACACAGATGCTCTCGGTAAACCACACAGCTCAGTGCCTGGCAAATCCGAGGAGACAAGACAAGGGAACAGTCAGCACAGCGTTGGGTGGGGTTGGCCAGACCAGTCCAGGGCCAGGAGGAAGGCCCTGGCATGAACGGATGCTACCGCACCCCTACCAGCCCCATCCACCTGGTGACAGCCCTTCCAGGCTCTCAGATCGACAGGTCCTGCTCACCATGTGGGGCTTAAAAAGTGACGTGTGGGTTGAAGCATTGTGAAAGGAGTCACCTTCCGATTGCACTGGGGAGCCGCCTGCTCTGAGAGAGGCTGGAACAAACCTTCCTGCGAGTCTTCCCTGGTGCCCAGGGACAGCATAACAGCAGGGCCGAAGGTAGGAACCACGTGTAGGTTTCAAGTTCCAGCTTTGATACCTTCATGCCTTGTAACTTACCTAAATATCCCCACACACTGCCCCAAAACTCAACCCATGGGAAGTCAGTGGAGCGCCGGCCGACTGCCAGGGCACAGGCACACTAGCTGTGTGACCCAGAGCAGGTGGCTCCGCTCTTCTGAGCCGTCCCTACCTGGCACCCGGGGTTTTATGTGAGAGAAGAGATACTAGCTGCAAAGTGCTGAGCGCAGAGCAGGACAGCACCCCGCAGGTGCCCCTTCCCAGGAGACTCTCCCCTTCTCCATCAACCTGGAGGTCCCATCTGCGAGCGCCCGCTGTCAATGCTTTCCATTGGCTCCTCCGCTGAGCTGTTTCCAGGCCACCCCGGCAGCCAGAGCACCACCGGCAAAGGGAGATGGAGAAAGAATTCATAACACCCTCCCCTGCTGTAAAGCACCCAGGAGCCTGTCAGAAGCTAGAGGAGCGCGGCTGCGGCTTCGACAGCGGCCGTTATTCACCGACTCTGCCCAAGGACTCCCAGTGGCTGCCAGGGTGGGGGTGGGGAGGTGGCACCCAGCCACCATTAAGGGTCCCTGTTTGCTTGTGAAAGAGAAACAAGGGGCTTATTTATGTCACTGGGGTTGAGCGAGCAGGGAGGGGGCCGTGCAGGGAGGCCTTTTCTTAGAGCTCTTCCCCTGAGAAATGCTGACGTGGGTTGGACAGGAACATCGGCCAAGACATCGTCATCCCAGTGATCCCAGCGGGAAGATAAAATCGGCTGCAAATGTGTGGAGAGCGCGGAGCGGCCTGCGGGGCTCGGTGAAGGTGGCAGGGAGCCACCCTGCTGCTGCCATACACCTGCTCGAGGCCACCTGGCCCTGCCCAGGCCGGTCTAGCTGCTGGCGCCACACACGGCCAGCACCCCCAGGCTGGGCTACTCTGCGGCAGAAGGGAAATCAAGTCATAGCAGGAGGCTGCCACGCCTGTGGGTAACCCCAGTTCCAGGCCGTCCGGCCGAGACGTGGCTGCACGCTCACCTCCCATGTCCCTGCTCAGGGTGCTCGGACACCAGCCCTAACCAGCTCCGGGCAGGGGACACCCACCCGGCCACACGAGTGACGCAGTGGGACGATGCCAGCTTCCCGCTCGGCCACGCATCTCCTCATTCTGCCCCCAGCCATGGCGACATCGCCGTGCCCTCAGGGACTCCGTCCTCTGCTCTGATGCTACCTCCCTCCGGCCCCAGGCAAGCAGATGTGCTGTCCCCCTCACCCAGTCACCAGGCCTCCCTGGCCTTGGTCCCTCACTTGTCACATGGATGAGAACAGGGGAGGGGAGTGGGGAGAGTCCCCCCAGCCCTGGGACAGAACGAGCAGCACGAAGGCCAGGCCCTGCAGCCACACAGTGAGTCCAGAGGCAGGAGCACATGGCCCCAAGGGCCACGGAGAAGGGGCAGAGGCCCAGCCTGAACTCCCCAGGGAAGGTGCACACTCTAGGCTCGACCTTCTGCACTACAACCGGAGGACCTTCCAGACAGTGGAGCTTCTCTCCCTCCAGAGTTTGTGAAGGGCCGACACCACAGTCACTCAGGAAAGTGGGGGTCCACAGGTGACTAGATCCGTTGTGAAACTGGGCAGGGTCCCTGGCTCTGTCCCTGGCTCTGTCCCTCAGAAACTGAGGTTGCTTTTCATGTCTCAGTTTACCCAGCTTCACAGACAGAGGAGCTTATTCCTATTGCAGACGGAGGACTCAGGAGTCTGCACGACTCGTGCCATAAGAATGACCCTTCGTGCCCTGGCCGGTTTGGCTCAGTGGTTAAAGCATCGACCCGTGGACCGGAGAGGCCCAGTTTTGGTTTCCACTAAGGGCATGTACCTCCGTTGCGGTTTGTCCCCGGCCCTGGCTGGGGTCGTGTGGATGGCAGCCACTCAATGTATCTCTTTCACATTGATGCTTCTCTCTCTCTCTTCCTCCCTCTCTCCCTCCCACTCTATCTGAAGATGGGTGCAAAAATGTCCTCGGGTGAGGATAAAAAACAATGACCCTTCATGCCGAGGCAGACGTCTGCTTCCAGCGCCATGGCTTGGTAAATTCCCAGTAACATTTTGTGAAGTAGGCATGCTCACCCCATTTTTCCGAACAAGGCCTGGGCTCAGGGGTGCTCAGTGACCTGTTCCATGAGAATGAGCCAAATCCAGGCAGTCTGGACAGCAGCCCCCCTCACCTGAGGGACATACATTCCAGGATCCCCAGGGGATGCCTAAAACCTTGGAGAGCACTGAACACTACATATGCTGTTTCTTTCCCAGTAAGTTCGGTACAGTAAGAGATTAACAACAACTACTAGTAAATGGAACAACTATGACAACATACTGTGATGAAAGTTAGTGCATGTGGTCTCTCTCTCCAATAACAGAGCTGATAAGTGACTAACGAGCAGGAAGGTACACAGCATGGGTGCGCTGGACGAAGGGATGATTCCCATCCAGGGACGGAGCTGGACGGTGCACGATTTCACCCTGCTTAGAACGACGTGTGGTTTAAAACTTGAGGACTGCTGCCCGGCCAGTGTGGCTCAGTGGTTGAGCATCGACCCATGTACTAAGAGGTCACCAGTTCGATTCCCCGTCAGGCACATTCCCAGGTTGTGGGTCAAGTCCCAGTGGGGGGCATGCAGGAGGCGGCCAATCGATGTTCTCTCTCATCGATGTTTCTATCTCTCTCCCTCTCCCTTCCTCTCTCTCTAAAATCAATAAAGAAAAAACAATTTTTTTAAAAATATTAAAACAAAAGCTTGAGGACTGTTTATTTCTGGAATTTTCCATTGACTATTTTCAGACTGCAGCTGACCACAGGTAACTGAAACTGCGGAATAGGAAGCTGAGGGGAAGGGGGGTGAATGTATGACTACTCCCATGAACCACAATCTAGGGCAGCGATTTTCAACTGCTTTCATCTCAAGGCACACATAAATTAATTACTAAAATTCCACGGCACACCAAAAAATATACTACATTTTTTGCCGATCTGACAAAAAAAACATAGGTATCGTTTGTATTCATTCATTGCATTCATCGGCTGTTGCTGTGTTGGCTGTTGTCGCTTTTCTGTTTGATAACCTGAGGGGAAAGAAGCCAGTACCCCGACTGGGATCGCACATATTCAAAATCCTGGCGGCACCCCGGGTGAAAATCGCTGATCTAGGGAGATGCAGGCAGAAAGGCTGGGGACACCGCCCCTTCCCCGAGTCCACCCTTCCCTCGTGGGTGTGGACCCGCCCCACCGACACCAGCAACAGAGCACAGAAGCCTCCACTTCCCAGCCTGCCCCAGTTCTGCCCAGAGAGGGATTCCACGTTGTCCCCTGAACTGGAACCTCTGGTCAGGACCTGGGGCCCCGCCCCACAGGCACCTGCGTTCCGGCTGCTTATGACGGAAGACAAAGGGCTCACTCCAGGAAAGGTCTGTGATCGATGGCAAACTCGATTCAAATAGTAACAAAAAGTGCAGAGCTCCCCCTGTGCCCTCCCCGCCCCAGAGAACCCCTACTAGAGGCCGGCAGGGGTCACCTTCCAGCACACAGCAGCCCCACCAGCCCCCGAGCCCAGGACAGCAGTGGGGCCCTGGGGTGTTTACGATGATGCTGGATTATTCATCATAAAATGGGAACAGCCCAAACACCCACCAGCTGACGAATGCGTGAATGAAATGAGGTATATCCCATACAAGGGAGTACTATTTGCCAGGTAAAAGGAGTGGTCTGTGCTACATCATGGATGGGCCTGGAAAACATGATGCTAAGTGAAAGAAGCCAGACATGAGGTCACATGTCGTGCAATTCCATGTATACGGACTGTCCAGAACAGGCAAATCCATGGGCAGAAAGTACATCAGTGGTTGCCAGGGCCGGGGAAGAGGCATGGGGAGCAACTGCTCCTGGGTGCAAGGTTTCTTCTGGGAGGACGAAGCAGCTCTAAACATAGGTGATGGTGATGGTTGTACCCCCCGTGAACACACTAAAACCACCGAGCTGTCCACTCTGTGTGGGTGGGTTTCATGTACGCAAAGGATATCTCAATAAAGCTATTTTGGAAAAAATAAGAAGATGCTAGGATTACCTCCTTTATCTTCCTTTTTTGGAGAGGGCCAGGGAGAAGGTGAATATCATAAAAATAGGGTTAATCAGCCCTGGCTGGTGTGGTCCAGTAGTTAGAGTGTTGGCCTGTGCACCAAGGGGTCGAGGGTTCGATTCCCGGTCAAGGGCATGTACCTAGGTTGCAGGTTCGATTCCCAGCCCCGGTCAGGGTCATGCAGGAAGCAACCAATTGAGGTGTTTCTCTCACATCGATGTTTCTCTCTGTGTCTCTCTCTCTCCCTCCCTCCCTCCCTCTCGCTCTAAAAAAAAAAATCAATGGAAAAAATATCCTCAGGTGAGGATTAATAACAACAACAACAAGAAAAGTAGAGTTAAACATTCTCTTTGTTATTTACCACAAGGTCACAGGAGGGCGGCGAGAAGGGCTGTGCTCCTCAGTGCACACTTGTCTGCAGACAGGTGAGACAGCCGGCTTCGCCCTGTGATCACCACACTTTCCGTTTACGCATCCCAGTTATGTTCTGAGTACTCTCCTCATGGACTCTTCACAACAGCCCTATAAAGTAAACGCTCTTATCCCCACTTCACAAATGACGAAATGGACTCACCGAGAGGTTCAACGTGAGACCTCGTCCGAGGACAGGCAGGCCCTGAGAGCTGGTGCTGGGATGGGGACTCAGAGAGTCTCTCCAGAGCCTGCCCTCTCCCCTCTTCCCCGACCCTAGGCGAGTTCACTGAAGCCACCCCGGGCCGTGCCAACCTGCCGAGCAGGGCCCGAGCTTCCTGAAGCCTGACCCCGGCAATAAAGCTGAACTTGCAATAGGAAGATGTCTTTTTCTTCCCAAGAGGCCTCGGGCAACAGAGATGGATTTCCTTTTAAATGACTGTCCACTATTGTGTGTGATAGCTCTTTGGTTTTATCTAATCCTCCTCAGTTCCCGTTACTGCTGTCATTTGTCTCCCCATCCCGATGGGGGTGATGGACTGCCTGGCTCACTGAGAAGCAGGCGCCGTGACAGGGAGGAGAGGAATCCGTCAAGCTGGCCGAACCGGGTGAAGAAACAGAGATAGCTTAATCAACCCAACAGCAAAGCCCCAATTTTCCCTCCACCCACCTGCACCTCCCCTGAATCCTGCAAAGCATTCTCCAAGAACCTCTGGGAGGAAAGAGACAAACCGTAAGCCACTACCTGAGTGAAGTCCCAGAAAGGCCCTGCCACCCCACGGCAGGACACAGACTGACCCTAAGTTCTTCCCCGCCCCCGGTTAACCGGCACCTGCCCCACCTATCCGCGCATTCACCAAGCACCTGTCATAAATTCAATTTGGATCCAGCATTTTCTAGCATCCTAAACAAGCCTAGGAGATCAGTTTGGGTGTTATAAAGGGGACCATTTAGGTCCCAACGTTCCTCTAAAGACAGAAGGAACCCAGAAATGGCAATGCCACGCAGGCCTTGCCCAGGCTGTCCTGTCCTCAGAAACAGGGGCTTATGTTCCCCTGGTGGACCCCTGACTCGAAGGCCATCTTCTTCCACCTGCCCATTTTACACCGAACTTTAACAGGCTTGCAGTTGGGCTCCCAAAGCCCCGTGGTTCATTCATGTCTACCAGCCCGAAAAATGTCCCGCAGCCATTGTTAGCGTGCTCGCGGGGCACTGCCAGGCAGAGCCGGTGCAGCCAGATCGAGCGAGGCTGTGGCCCACACGTCTCATCTCCGTTTGGAATCCTAGGTCCTGAAGTCTGAATTTTTTTCAGGTGCATCCAAATTCCACTGTGTAGCAATTTCCCAAACCATTGAGTTGCTGGAACCGGGGTCAACCAAGGGTGCCCACCATGAGTCCGAGTTCTCCCTGGAGCTGACCTTCTATAGCTATTTCTTGAACAAAGTCCAGAGGACACTAGAGCATAACGGAGAGCCAATGGCCCTGAAGACAGCCACTTGGATCTGAAATCAAGGGTAGATAGAGAAGCTTTGTTCAAAAACTGGTGCCAAGTGACATCGTCTGCCTCATTACAGCTGTCCTTTTCCCTGTCCACCCAGGCAGGCAAGGGTCCCTGCAGCCAGACCCAAAGCAGCGGCACTGCCCCAGTGATCAAGGTCCTGAAGACTGACTCTGTGGGTCCCTCGCCAGCTTCTCCTGCCTTACAGGATTACCTGGCTCACCTGGTCCCAGGAATCTTCCCCACAGCATCCAAGCTGCATCCCCACCCAGCTTCTCCTCACCTGACGTGACTGTCTGCATCTCCCTCCCTCTCACCCCTGCTCTCCTCTGAATTCTGCAGTCTCCTCTCCCTTCAGCCCCCTCAGTGGGATTCCGGACTCTGAGGCAGGACTGGCTACATAGCTGATAGGCCCAGTGCAAAATGAAAAATCCCAAAGAATTTCAGCTCGCAGCAGCAGGCGTGAGACCGAGCACAGTGCACCGGCTGGAGCCGCCGCCCAGCGAGCCGGTGCTCTGGGGGCTGCCCTGACACAGGTCTGGCCTGGAGGTGTTGATCGGCAGCCACCAGCGGAGACAGTGCCCAGGGGACTGTGAGGACGGCAGTGGGGGGACCACCATGTGTGGGAGAAAGGAGGAGGCGTCGGGGAAGGGCCTCCTGGAGCTGAAGGAGACCTAGAGGACACGGGTCCCACCGCAAACCGGCACCTACATCCCTCCAACGGGATCCCTCACCTCAGCACACAGCGCTCGGGGACAAGGGGACCTCCCGGTCAGCCTCTAGATGGGGCAGGAGGGGAGGGAAGCTGTGCACATGAGGACACCACACAGGATGTGCCTGCCAGACAGGGTGACACAGGCCAGCAGACTCGGGCCCAGTGCTCCTTCCATGGCCACACGGGCCTCTGCCCTGCACTGGGCACGCTAGTTGTCTACATGTCTGACTTAAACCCTAAATTCTCGACACATAATGACAAACCGGCTTTTGCTCTGAAACAGCTGCATGCTGGGAACAGGGAAGAAGGTGTGGGTCCAAAAAACAGTCAAGGTCACAGGAAATACCAGGAACTGCAGGGGCCTGGCAGTTTTAGCTGGGCAAGCCCCTCGCCCAATTGCTTGAGTCATGGCAGCAAGTGGTCGCTCAAGAATAGTGTCTAGGGGCTTCAGATCAGGAGTCCGACAGCCAGCTCTGATACTAACTGGCTGTAGGACCTTGGACAGAATATTTAACCACGCTGTGCTCCAGACTCCTCATCTGCCAAACCGAATGTTAATAGGACTCACTCCAGGGGGGTTTACAAGGTTTAGACGACATAAATAACTTTGCCCTGTGTCTGGCACATTACAGGCACTCAGTGATGTCACTTATAAAGATGGGATGTAAATAAATACAAGTGTGGAGGCCAGCTGAGTGCAGGTGTTGATCCAGGCCAGGGGTATGGTGGTCAAGAAAGCCAACAAAGACGCTGCCCTCTGGGAGTCTGCATTCCAGTGCAGGGGACACACAAATCATGGCTACATTATCTCTGCTAGGAAGAAAAATAAAGCCAATTCAGGGGCTAGAGTGCAAGGGAGCAGCAACGTCTGGGGTGGGACCTACTTTGCATTGCCACACCCCCGACCTCCAGCTGTGTGGCCTTGGAGAAGTCACTTGACCTCCCAAGTCCGAGCTTCCTCCTCTGTGAAACAAAGCCACGGGGACAGTTGCTCTGAGCATCAATGACAGCACCTATGCAGAGCTTGGCACAAATAGAGGTGCCACGGTCCCCACACCTCTTTCACTTGCAAATGTGTCTCACTGAATCTTTGAGCCTGCACCCTCTACTCACCTAGAAGCTACTCCACAAAGGCCTGTTGATTGACATGCAAACTTCAGAAACCATCTCTGGACAGTGATTCTGGACCGATGCAGCCCGTGCGTCCCAGCTGGCTCTCATGCGGTGTCTGAGAACCAGAGGGAACATCCGAGAGAGGTTGGGTTGGACCGTGCCCAACTCCGAGAGTGACAGCGTGTTTGCAAGAGCTATTAGGGCCGCCTCTCCTGTGCTTCCGGATGATTTACTCCGCCAGGCCTGGCAGGCTGCTCCTTTGCCTTTCACTGTTGAATTGATTATTGAATCACAAATAGCCCATTTGAATAACATGATTTAACTTCAAGGCAGGCAGGAAGTTCAAAGCCCATGGTAGGAAGAACTCTCTCTGAGGACGCTGGGCTCTGGGACTCTGGCGGGTTCTACACACGCAGGTTCCATGAGATGGGGAGAGAAATCCTTCTAAAGTGCTCTACAAACAGCTCCCACAGTCGTGAGGCCAGGGGTCGCATCTGGCACTCACCAGGGAATTTCCCGTGCATACCCAGGTCACCAACGGACCTGGAAACCACGGTGTATAAAGAACAGCTGGAAAACCCAGAGGAAGGAGTCGAGTCGGGGCAGGCAGGAACCTGGTGCTGCCCACACCTACTTAGAGGACTGTCCTTTTCGAGGCTCCTATTTATTGAGCACCCACTACAGTCAGGCCCCGTGCAATGCAATCCTTCTAACAAGCCTTCAAGGTCCATTTTGTTACTCACTTTTCTATACAAGCAAACAGATGGAAAGAAGTTCAGTAAGTAGCTCCTAGGTGACAGGCGAGGATGCAGATTCATGGTCTGTCCACAGATCCACGTTTTAGAACCAACTCTGCTCCTCCTATGAATACCCTCTCCTCACGTCTCCTCTCAGCCCACCATCCTCTGATGATCCCCTTTCTGTGAGCGGCCCATTGAGTAGCGAACAGTGGGAGGGGATGGGTTCTGTTGAGATGACCATGTAAGATGAGGTCAACACATCTCTTTGTGATGAGCACTGTTAAGGGATTGATGCAAACGCAAAAGAAGTAGTAGGGGTGTGTGCGTGTGTGCGTGGGGGGGGCGCATGTGCATACACACAGATTTACATATACACACTTATCTAGTGGCCTCAAGAAACTCATAATCTGTTTGAGAAAATAGGAAACTATATATAATGCAATAACACTGTCTTACTGATTTAGACAGTAAGAACCAGATGTCAGGTAACTATATGATTTGTCATCCAAACTGGAACACTCTTAGGAAGGAAAGGAGGCACCGCTTGCCACTGCTCACCACTGCCCTGGGACAACAGAGGTGAAGGGGACTGGCCGAGCTGACCCACAACATAAGGTCGCCCCAGGTAGCCAGATGGTCGTAAGCCCCAGCCAAACTTGTAGGACTCAGCTCTCACATGTCCTATGCAAGTACCGACTTCTGCAGAGCGCCACCCTGTCCCTTGTGACATCAGCACTGATGAGTACCGGTGTTATGTGTAGTAGTACAGTAACAATCCTTATAATACATGCAGCTTCTATCGATTGGTTGTTCCAGACACTGCACTAAGCCATTACAAACATCATCTCATTTCATTCTCACGATGATAGGAGGTGAGCATCAGACCCATTTTACAGATGAGTAAAACAGGGTACAAAGAGTTTAAGTTAAGTGAGATGCTCAGTGGCCAAAAACTGAGTATTCAAACCTAGGACTGAATTTAAAGGACCTCATCTTAATTATAAACTGTTGGTTCTCTCATCATTTATTTTCACCAGGATCCCTCAAAGAGGCCATCACATCCAATATACTGCCCCACCTTTTACCACCCAGAGCTCGTCTCCTGCCGTCACGGGTAATTCCTCTCTCTCCATTTTAACATATGTCTCTCTCTGTAACATCTGCCTTTTTTTCCCCTTCAATTACCTAAGAAAATACTTTTCCTTATCTCTCTAAAGATTTATTTCGCCTTCTCCACTCTTGTTACAAACCTCCAGAGATGCTAGCTAATCCTGTTTGGTAAGTCTAAGAGTTCCTTTATGAACGCAAATCAAAGTCTAGGTAGTAAAATAAAATTTCAAATAATAAAGTTATATCATTCCATAAGGACATAAAAAGTGCCCCGAAGACCCCTTCCACAATCCCCAGAAATCTTTATTTACCTCTTTATCTGCCTTTAATTAAACTGACTTCCCCTGAATACCGGCAAAACACACACACACTTACTTCTCACTCCGTCTCATGGCCCGCGGTTCTCATCCCACGGTTGGCAGGGTCGCCGCGGCGCTGCCTCCTTCCCGCTGCACCTGCGTCGTATTTCAGGTGCAGTCTGCGTGGACTGGCCAAGGAACCTGACCACGGTTTCTCCTGCTGTGCCCACGGGGAAATGTGTACCAGGCCACAGATGGATTCGCAGGACCCAACCCCAGGAACAGGAGAGACCAGGGCAGGCCAAGAGGCTGGGCAACGTGGAAGGAAACAGCTCAAGGACACTGATCGCCATGCCAGAGGTGCCAACGCCGAGAAGAAGTGAAGGGGAGGGAGGTCCTGAGAAAAGACTGGCTCCAGTGGACGCCGAGCTCGTTCTAAAATGAGGAGGCTGGAAAAAGGGCCGGGACCAATTACATTCATTAGTCAACAGGGACAACCTCCAACAAGCGTCAGGCATATGCGATGGCCGGGAAAGTTCAGGCTCATTAGAGAGAGAGAACTTGAATGGTAATGACCCTACTCAACAACTTTCAGAGTCTCTGCAAGGCTTTGAAAGAGGTAATTAGGTTTGATAACATTAGACCATCATACGTGCCCCTGGTCTGCCCCCCCACCCCCCGGTCCTGTCTTCGTCAGCCCGTTCCTCATTAAAGGAACACACACTGATAAGAAAACCTTATTGTTTTAAAGGTTACCAGAAAATTGTGTCCAGAATTCAAGCGAACGAAATGACTTTAGAATAAAAGGTCTAAGTCTGCATTTCTGATCAAAGCAAGCCTGGGAGGATCTGGCCCACTAAAGAGTTCTCTTCCCACTCCTGGACCCTGTTCAAATCAGCCCCACTCCCCCTGCACTGCCCCTGGCTGCCGCGAGCGTTCTTGGGCAGAGGCCTGTGGGAGTGCCGGGACCCGAGAGATCGCAGGCCCTGGCTCCTGGGGGCCACACGCCCACTCAGGACAGAGTGTTCACTCGTGGCAAAGGTCAAGGAGCTGGACAGCACAGTGAGACCATCAAGATAAGCAACAGGGAATGACAGCGCATGAGAGCAAGACACAGGACATGACACAGGCCTGGGAGACGGGTGTAGAGAGCGAGCAGGGCCAAGCTGGTTCGCAGACCAGAGGAGCACAGGGCTGCAAACCCAGGCACTTCGGGCCTGCTGGAGCAGGAGGCGGGGGAGGCGGAAGCCCTGGTGCACAAGCCCGTCTCAGGGCCTGGGCAGGTGCAGGAAGCTACACTGGGGTGCTGGGTTGGGTTCCAAGTGACATGGGTGGGCCCAGACCGCTGCTACAGACCATTTTCATGTCCAGAAAACTAGGAAATGGAAATGTGCACCAGGATATTTGGCTCAGGTGACCACACCTTTGAGAAACCAGCTTGTCTGAACTAAAAGCCATAGCCCAGGCTCCACATCAGGACGAAGCCGATGGGCAGGGACAACGACTCTACCAACCAGAAAGCCACGAATCTAGCATCTAGGGTTAATCGGCTTCTGAGTGCGGCTCCCACCAACCGGCAAAGCGGCTGTGTCAGCAGGAACTGTGTGCAGGCTTCCTTATCTCCCATCCTGGGCCGGTCCCTCAGCCCTCGTCACTGCTACTCCCTCTGGTGGTCACCTGGGCGCTCGGGGCACCGCTCCAGACTCCAGCAATCCTGGATTTGCCAGTCTCCTGCTGCCTGGGGCCACACAGGCTGGCTTAGGCAGGCACGAGCTCAGTAAGCACGGGATCCCTCCCTGAAAGAGATGCAGTGTGCGAGTGAATGAGAATGGTGCACGGGGCAAAATCAGAGCTGAACAAAACAGTATATTTTGTTATTGAAACAGAACACAGAGGAGTAGACTATACAGTGATCTGTAACTCGGGTATGTCTGGCTACCTGTAAGGTGAATTACGTCCGTTACCTGACACCTTAAAAACAGCACGAGAAACCAAACACATTACCCTGAACAATGGGAGAACAGGATTACCAGATATAAAACAGGATGCCCAGTCCAGTGTTTAGTGTAAGCAGGTCCCAAGCCATATTTGGGACATACATTAAAAACATATCCGTTGTTTATCTGAAGTTCCGATTTAAGTGGGTGTCCTCTGCGTCTCCCTTTGCTAACTCTGGCTCCCTGCTGGAGTTCCTTAGAGGATGGGATGAGGAAATCATCATGTTCTTTCCAATCTTAAAATATTATGATTTTCTATTCAATTAGAACTATAAGAACAGGGTGAAAACTAATGTGTTTGTGCTCCAAGTCCTAGAAAAACAAAACTAAGGGCTCCTGAAAGATGCAGGCACTGTGTTTTCTTCTCTAACATATCACCTCACACAATTGCCATTCTTTGGGTGAGAACAATTAAGATCTACTCTCTTAGCAAATTTCAAGTATACAATATAGTATTATAACTACAAGTCATGACGCTGTACATTTCCAAAATGTATTCATCCTTCATAACGGAAACTTTGGCCAATATCACCCCGTTTCACCTCCCCCCAGCCCCTAGGAACCACCATGCTACTCTCTGCTTCTGTGAGTTTAACTATTTTAGATTCCACTTATACGTGAGATCACGCTGTATTTCTCTTTCTGTGCCTGGCTTATCTCAGCCTAATGCCCTCCAGGTTCATCTAGGTTGTCACAAATGGCAGGATTTCCTTCTTTTTAAAGGCTGAATAATATTTCATTGTGTGTGTGTGTGTGTGTATATGTGTGTGTGTGTGTGTGTGTGTATATATATATATATAAAACAGAACATGTTATATATATATCCATTCATCTGTATCCATGTTCTGTATCCATTCATCTATAGACAGACACTTGACTTCCCAGCAGGCAGAGAATGTATATGGAGATGATGTCATGGGTTGAAGCCAGAAACAGGCTCAGAAAAGACTGAGGTAAACCCATAAACCCAAGTAAGTATTTGGGCCTCTGATGCTGTATGGGGTCCATCCCAAAACTTCTGAGACTGATAGAAGAGAAGAGAAACTGTCCTTCTATAAGACAGCCATAGCGAAGACGGTGACTGATTCCAAGTGTGAGTCTTACAATGCTCGGTTGTTACGAAAATACTTTCTTAAAACGAAATCCACTGATCCCTGTGAAGACAATCTGCCTCAGACACAGTAAAGCTCAGTGAGTCCTGGAAGATGCCGACGAGGCTCCAGCTCACACCAGTGGCTGGCAGAAATCAAGCTCATGGACTCGCAACCACGATCATGAGGAACATCAAGTTGGTGAGATCACAGCTTTCTTCTCTCCACACACAGGAGTATCTTCCGAAGAAGCTAAGTCGGTCTAAATTCAAACAATCATTTGGAAACTACAAAAGTAGAAAAGGTTATCTTTCTTTTCTAATACATAAGTAAGCAGAAATGAAAAGTAAAGACTCTTGTTAGCTACGAAATAGAATATTATAAGTGTTTGGGGTTGGATCTGCCCAAAACAGTCTAATCCATCTCAGCAAAAACACATTTTTACATTTACAGCAAAAAAAAAAAAATAGTTAAACATTCAAAAGTGCACACGCTTATTTTGTTGAGGAAATTATACACATTTGTTTGATTAGCTTTGGTAAATAAAATAACCAAGTCATCACTCAAGACTCAGACAGGACTACAAAATTGATTCAACGAAATGTCAAAATAAATCACAGCTTAAAAATGCATGGTATGTAACTCCTAGAAATGAAAACCACATCTATCTCTGTCAGAGCAGTGGAGAGTGCACATTAAAATTATATCAAAAATAAATGCACTTTTGAAGGGAAAATATTGATTTAATCGACTCTTCCTGACTAGTGATTCAAATCATGATCCAAATCAATTTGATTTTAATCGACCCCACCCTATCCAAAAGTCACTGATACGTGCCTTCAGAGTGCATGATGTTATTTTCAGTGGTCTATTTGTCTTCCTCGTTATAGGATGCTCCGACTGATATAAAAAGATCAGTGTTTCCCGTGCCACACCAACAGAGCAAGGAGCAGAGGTTTCTGCCAACTTAGACCAGTTGCAGATAATCCCAGAGAGGCCAGCCAAGCACCAAGTATGATTACTAAGTGACTGAGCAGGCACAGGCCAAGGCAGCCAGGCGGGATCCAGGGTGCAGGTGTAAAGGCCAAGCCTCAGTGATAGAAGTTCAGGTGCAAACTCCAGGTTCTTATAGCACTCTGGGATGGAGGTCAGGAACAAGGCTGACCTGAGTCGCAGGGACTGCAGGACTCAGCGGGTCCTAGCCACAGGAGAGGCTGAGAGCCAGAGACCAGGACAAGGCAGAAGTGTGGAGGAAACCAGTTTTGAGAGCCAGAGGATTAGAGGAGCCCTTGCAGGAGGCTGACCTGATACTGAAAACATGAGTTGGGAGTACAGGGAAATAGTCATGAGTCGTACAGAGGTTGACCAGATGAATTGACCATAACCTCTGCCTCAGCTTCCCAAAGGGGATTATCACCCTCCTAGAGATTTATAGTGTGTCACACATGTCAACTTGGCATGTGGGAAGTGCTCAGTATTGATTATTACCAATGATGATGAAGAAGAAGAAAAAATGATGTTCCCTGCTAGTGGAACCAACTGTCCAGGATTGACAGGTTTCCCAGGATTCAGGACATTCAGTGCTAAAGCTAGGAAGAGCCAGGCAAACCAGGGTGGCTGCCCTTCTTTCTCTGCATTGGGCCCAGACTGATCACGAGCCTGGGGGTGGGACGGACCCATTATGAGGATCAGAGGTCAGTAGAGGCAGGGAGCCCGGCACCATGATTTCTTGGGTGGAAAGCTGAGTTTTCTTATTCGAGGAGCATGGTCTGGCTTTTCTTTTCAAGGCACCTGGTGAAGGGAACATAGTGAATCGATGATCATTAATGAGCTGCCCAGTCTAATAATTTCCTCCAGTCAGTTCCAGTTAAAGAAAACAGGACAAGCAGATGGAGGGGATGGTGAGGAAGCCAGGCCCGGCCATGCCAGGGACCACTGAGTTTCAGCTGATCTCCCCACCCTTCACGGAGTCTTAACCTCCCCCCAGTGCCTCACAGGGCCTGGCAGGCGGTGGGCACTCAGCCCACGCGCACAGCATCTGATAAGCCCGTGGCAGGGCTGGACTTCAATCTGCCACC
Source organism: Tadarida brasiliensis (assembly GCA_030848825.1). Lineage (NCBI taxonomy): Eukaryota > Metazoa > Chordata > Mammalia > Chiroptera > Molossidae > Tadarida > Tadarida brasiliensis. The sequence goes on along the minus strand of CM061270.1, from coordinate 59,413,238 downwards.
TCTTTGGACGTGTCTCTGCGGAAAGGCCCAGGCGCTTGGCTGGAATTACTATCAGAGAACCATGGTTCAGCGGAAGGCCCTGCTCCCTGTCCCAAGTGGCCCAGGCCCAAGGCCTTGTCCATAACCCTGTCCCCAGATTCCATGTGTGACCCAAGGAAAGGGCCATTATACAACCTTGAGTTCCTACTCCCTCTCCTGCTGCTGGTGAATCTTAAAACTGGGAGCAAGAGGGCCTGCAGAGCACTGTGTGAGAGGCTGTTCGGAGGGACTTGGGGGTGGCCTGAGGACCACCGTTTCCTGAGGCTGCAGCAGGGCAGACCGCGCACCGGAGTCACAGTCAGGACCTGTATGGGTGCCCCGAGTTCAGCGTCAGCTGACACCCGCCGGCCGGGCCCCGCGCAGCCCCTGCACGAGGCACCTTCTCAGTCCGTCCTCACGGAATCCTCACGCGACTGCAAAGTAAGCACTGTGACGTCCCCCTTGTTTCCGAGGAAACAGTCTCAGGGAGCTGTAACCTTAGGCCGAGAGGTGAGCTCTTCAAGACAACAAAGCTATTTCGTTGGTGGTTCGGTGTTGGCCGAAGCTGAAACAGTTGATTCTGGAACCTTGAAGACACGGGTCAGGGCTGAAGCAGTCACCAAACTGATGATGGCTGAAGGCAAGAAACCGGAACCTCGGGACCAGAAGAGCTTGGGACAAGCCTCTGGCGCTGGGTCCATGTATCTGGCTCGGCCGTGTTTATTCAGGGCTTGAGTGCCCTGGCCTGATGCTCCACACGTCTGGGTCACAGGGGTGGGGGGCTCCTCTAGGAAACACAGCTGAGGTGGGACAGTAAAGGAGAAGTGTGGGTTTAGACACCCCACAATCAGGATTGCAGTAGTGGCTCTGCCCCGTGGTAGCTAAGCTGGCTTGAGCAAGTCCCTTAACCTCCCTAAAGCTGTCTCTTCATTTATAACTGGCTTGCCCGCAGCTGCTGCATTAGCGATAGTGTGTGTGACATGCTTAGCACGGCGTGGGGTACAAGGTAGCGCTCCACACATGGGGAACATTATCTTGAGCAAACATCTGCTAAGTGCCAGGGTGCCAGGCCTGCAAGCCAGACAGAAGCTATCCTTCTCCCCATGAATGGCTTTTAACCATGGCACTGACTGGTCTAACTAGGAGCCTGACTCCACTTCTCCATTCCTTGCTCCCTCTCTTCCAAAGGCGGGCCAGGATCAGGACAGGAGAATGGGCTTCCAGAGAGGGGGAGGAGCCAGTGCTCAAGCATGACCTTCAGGGCCTCAGGAGGATGCTCCCAAGAACAGCCACAGATGACTTCAACTCCCAGCCAGGAGAGGAGGGTGCCTTACCCACGGGAAGGCAGCGAGGAGGGTGCAGGAGGCCCCTGGGTGAGGCGGGGAAGTCGGCTTCCGCAGCTCCCTGGCCTGGGCACCGATGTACTCACCAGGGAAACCCAAGCCCCTCACTGACTTCTGCCACCTCTGTCACACTTTACCTTCTCCCTGTCATCAGTCTGCCCCCACCCCACCCTGTTTCAGGGGCTCATTAGAAGCCACTCTTTTCCTTTCTGTGCATCCTGTGATCCCTCGGCTCTCTGTTGCTTTCTTGATGCTTCTCTAACTGACATGCTCAGTTCCTAATTGACATGCCCACGTGTGACACTGATCTGCCACTGTCACTCCCACCCTAGCCAGGAGGCCTTCACTACACCCCAAAATGTCTGGACTGGGCCACAGTCTCCAGGCTAAACCTCAGTCTTCAAGCCTACAGAGCTGCTAGCTCTCCGTCCTTACACCTGCTACTAGCCTCCAAGCCCTAGGCTTTCAATCCTACACACCAGCTCAGGCCCAGGGACATGGGACCACCCTGCTGCAGCAGGTACCTGCAGAGTGTCTGTCTCACAGCCGTGCTCTCAATCACCAGGCAGGAGAGCTCCCCATCCCCTGAGCTCCCTTCCACCCCCTCCAGGCCTTGCTGCCTGAGCTTGAGCAGGTACCTTCCTCCCTCTCAGCGGCGTTTACACCACAAAGATAGAGGTTATACCAAGTAGGTTAGCAGGTGAGATAAAAAGACCCTCTGAATTTAGTAAGACCTGCAAATGAATTTCTATTTTATTCATTACAACACCATCATTTGAAAAATAGTAGTATACACATGCATGAGATTTATTATTTAGTTCTCCAACAGCGAAGCAATGATCGGTGCACTGTGCTCTCTTGGACCCAGGGTGACAATTCCACAGTCCCCCAGAGCCCACAGCCTACAGACGGGCAAACAGTGGACTAGACAACTTCTAAGGGCCCTTCAAGGTCATTAATTCTACAAATGTTTACCGAGTGCCTGCTAGGAAGTGTGCACTCTAGTTAAGGAGACAGAAAAGATCCGAGAGAACAAGTAGAAGAACGACCAGTTATGGTAACTGGTGGAAAACACAGGAGTGACATGAAAAATGAGACAGCCTAGGAAACATGGCCTCCTTTAGAGGCAACAGTTAAGGGAGGCTTCTCCAGGTGAGCAACATTTGACCATATGACCTGGATGATGACAAGATACCAGTCACGGGAAAGTCGCGATGGGGAGAAGAAGGGCAAAAAGCATCCCAGGCAGAAGGAATAGCCTTTCCAAAGGCTCTGAGACAGGCGCCAACAGTCTGTTTAGGACCTTTGTGGCTGAGGGAAAAACAATTTCATTGGGGTGTATTAAGTTTAGGGGTTATCGTGACATCCAAATGACAATGTCAAAACAGCTGAGTAGAAGAGATGGTTCCAGATGTCAGAAGATTGTCTGCTAAGAAACAATGAGGCCGGATCGTCAGGGGAGTATTGCTGGCGGTGGTGACAGGGGCCTGGTTGCCAGTTGTTTGCCCTTCTTTAAATGTCTTTCCAATTCTCCCCACTAAATTAAATCCTAGGAAGTCTCATTTTCTCCTTGAAAGCTCTTCTTAACCCGCCCAGCCTACCATGACCCCTCCCTTTTCCTACAGCATCTGAAATCTCCACCCCAGTCCAATACTTGATTAGCCTTCTCGTTGGATGCATGACTTACGTATCCCTTCCCTCTGCTGGACCTGAGCTTGAAGAGACACGGGGCCACACGTCCGCTTCTTTTGAATCCCCCACAATGCTAAGGACACAGTGACGGCCATGCTGAAGAGGCTTAAAAATTACTTGTTAACTAGTTCAAGAAGAAAAAGTATTTGCCTGTCGCTCTCTCCTCTTCTCGAAGAGCTGACTTGGACCCAAACAAATCAGGAAAGACCAGCTGTGAAGTTAGCCACCAGGACTGTTGTGTTTGGAGACAGACATGTTTTCCAGTTTGGGGTTATTTTTTCTTACTTCTTATGCCAACTTCCCTGACGCCTGAACCATTTTCTTGAGTGCTTCGAAAATTCTTTCATCAATCCTGCCTCGGACGTGCTGACACCTTCCCTGGGAAAGCAGAAGGGTGATTTTCCAGATGTTCTTTAATGCCATTGCTTAGAGGGCTTTCTGTTTTATTTTTAAGGAAATAAAACGCGCCGTATCTGACAGGTGATGCTGGGGAGCCTGTATTTCATGCAAGGGGTCCCAGAAATAACAAGCAGCCACATGCTCTCTCCAACCCAACTCTGCAAATCTTGTTTATACCTGAAAGAGAGTGGAGGGGAGCTCTCAAGGGACTCCCCAGCCTGGGCCAGGGTGGCTGAACCTGACAGTTTCAGAAGGTCCTGAACCGCCATCTCCAACCCCCACCAGTCACGTGTGAAGCTGGGACTGGTCCAGAGAACACTTGCCTGGCAACAGCACTGCCACAGACAGACCCACGAGGGCACTTACCTTCCCTCCCCAAAGGCTGCAGTGCACCCACCCAGGACACCAGAATCATCATTCCCAGACACCAGAATCGTCAAGCCAACCCACCCCTCCTCCTCTGCTGGAGCAAAGTAGCCCTCAAGAAGCCCCTAGTCCACAACTGACCTGAGAGTCCCCTTTTCCGAGCTCCTGGGAACACCCTGTTCTCAGCTCCCAGAGAAGCACAGACAACATTAGGTTCCTCCCCCACGAGACTCTGAGCTCCCTGGGACTGGAGCGGAATCATGCCCACCCGTGCTTCCTTCTCTAGCAGTGTGCCAGGCACAAGTGGGCACCCAGTCCACGGTCTGTTATACTTTAACAGAGTAGGTGGCAGAGCATGGGACCCGCCTGTGATGAGCCCGTTTCCGTCTGAGCCATGGAGCCTGAGACAGTCACTTGCCCTGTACGGGACTTGCTCCTCATTCATGAAGGGACAATAAAAGATCTACCTACAGGTGCTGTAGGTACAGAAGTAAATAATGCATGTTTTCTAAACTGGCGGGTGTTTTACAAAGGTAAGTTACTGATACTCATTCATACTAAAGTTATAAAGGCTATACTACCTCGGCCAAAGTATTTTCACTTTATAAACAGACCTTCTGACCTCTCTTCCCCTCTTCTGTGGAGGGCTCTGTTTCCTCCAGGAGCGGTGGCGTTTCGGGCACGGGCAAAGGCGCTGCATGAACTGTATTTGTTTTCACTGAGGGAGGTGCTCAAGGCCCTTACTGACAGAGTCTAAACCAAAGGTCAGCAAACGATGTCCCCCTGCCCAAATCTGACCCACCACTTGTTTCTATATGGTGGGTGAGCTAAGAACAGTTTTTACATTTTTAAATGGTTGGGGAAAAAAGTCAAAAGAAGAGTATTTTGTGGCATTAAAATTACATGAAATTCAAATTACAGTGTCCATAAATAAAGTTTTATTGAAACACAGGCATGTCACTGGATTATACATTGTGGCTGCTTCAATGCGGCACCAGCAGAGCTGAGTAGCTGCTCCAGAGACTGTGCCGCCTGCAAAGCCAAATTATTTACTAATTAGTTTTCTAATGAAAAAGTTTGCCAACCCCAGGCATAGCCCATCTCTCTACCCACCTCAAGGCTACTCCTGGAAAAAGGGTCTAGAAGCCAAATCTGATTCTGAGAATTGAACTTGAAGAGAGATACAGGCAACACGGGTCCTGCTCAGGGGGCAACCAGGGATGTGCTGGGACCCAGACCTGTCGTGGGAAGAATGCTTAGAGGATAATTCAGGGGCTGCCTGCAATTATCCAAAAGAGCTGTCACGAAGAAGGAACACAAGAATAATGCTCTGTGGCTGCAAGACATAAACTTGGGACTGAAGGGCCATTTCCGCTCAATACAAAGAAGCATCCTAGCTGTCTGAACTGTCTCGAGTGACGAGTTCCCTGTCACTGCAGACATCCCAAGCAGTGGATGTACAACGTCGTGAATATAAAATGCAGTGATCAGTGACTAGCTTCTGCTCATCTTTTAGAAGACTCCTTATCTTGCAAAGACTTCCATAACTCCACCACAAGCATCCACGGGAGAAGGTGTCCCTGGACGCCACGTTTGTACAATGTGATTCGACCATGGATTATTGGACCAGGAATGGCTCCTGTCTGGGGCTGGGCCCCTGGGGATCCCTTACCTTAGAACTTGAGAGCAGGTCAGGGTGGGGAAGAGAGAGGACAAGGGCACTCTGTGTGGCTGGGAGGGTAACCTTTCTGTCCACCATGTGGGCTCAGGGAAAGAAAAGGTTGGTCTAGTAGGAAAGAAGAATAAAGCAGCTATACAGAGAGGAGGAGAGGGATGAGATAAAGAATTCTCCTGGGGTTCCCAACAGCCTTGCGTCCTGGCCTCCATGACCACACTTCTGGGTCACTACAAGAATCTCATTTTTCAGAAGCCAGCTTGAGATGGATTCTCTGAGTCACAGCTCAGAACCTCTGAACAATGTAGTTTGGGGGGAAGAGAGACTCAAACCCTGACAGCCTGGCCAGCCTCTTCCAGTGCTGGGGATCTAAGATCCTATTAGCCAAGCTAGAGGCCAGCCAGGCCACCTCTGGAAGCAGTTCTCGGGGAGTTTGCACTGAGCACCCTGAGCGGCCACCACAGACGCGGTAGATCGACCCCTGTGCTTGTGTCTCTCCTCCTTAGTTAGAGGAGAATGCATCTATCACACCATGCTGCCTTGGAGAGTAATGAACAGCACCGTTAACAAATGACAAGTGCCACATTTCTTATTATTATCTATCATGTATACATCACTGTACTTCTGTAGCATCCAGCAGGTAGTGAATGCAAATGGACTGAAAAACATTTTTGCAGACTTGCAGTCTCCAGAGAAACAGCGTGAGCACAGAACAGTAATGCTGCCAGGTGCTTCCCTGTCCTAGACTGAACTACCCTGACCGGGACTTGAGAAGCCCCTCTCGAGCATGGTGATTGGCTGGAAAACCCACTGAATCCAGGTCATTTACATTTGTTTCTGTGCAGTGAAATCTAGCCTAGCTGCAGGCTTTGACCTGGCCCCATTTGGAGGCCAAAGTTATTGTGTGATCAGAGAGCCCTAGAAACTGGACATAGGCAATATGTGGCCACATGCCCATCACTCTTTGCTCCAGCAAATGGATGGCCTTGGGCCTCCCTTGATCCAATCCATTCCACATGCCAGACGTCACCATTCCCCAGGTGTCCCTCAGCGTCTCTCCATTTTGCATATGGAAAATGGAAGTTCATGTTTAAGTCATTTTCCCAAAGAACATGAGACTTGTCTTAAAAAGGCACAAGCTGTGTCTGGTCCAGAATTGATGCCTCTACGTACTCACTGCATTGGGTGTGCTGGAGCAGGAGGCAAGGGACAGAGTAAGGGAAACGGACCTCTGGCCCCATTGCTGTACCAGTGATACTGGGCCCCATGCGGGTCATTTCTCCTCTCTGGCCTCAGTGGCTCATCTGTCCAATGAGCAGATTGGACCAGGAGCCAGGTCAGAGCCACAAGGTAGGAGTATCAAAATCAAAATGAGAAAGAGGCCAGGCGCTGATACATAAGAGTGACCAAGCAAATGTCAAGTCTGGAGTGGAATCAATGAGCATATTCTAACTCAGTCACTAAGCGTGCAAATGATGTGCTGAGAATCAACAGTAAATCAAGTCATGGAAGCAACAGTGGGAGTGGTCTCTGAAGATAACTCAGGACCCTGGGTCTCCCACTTGGGATCCCTGTACTCTGTCAGGTTGTGTCCCATTGAAAGTATCCTCCTAAAATCATATACCTCCTTTCTTGCCATAAGACTATCAGCACAGTCCCGGGTCTAAATCAAGGAGAAGTCATGAGCCTCTAGCTGAGCTTGGGGGAGTCTCATGTCCTCTGTGCAGTGCTAGGGACATAAGACTCTCCTGCTTAGGTGAAACAGGATAACTGATCACTATTATGGAAGCTGCTCCCTAATCCCTGAAGTCAAATCCAGTGCACGGGAAAACATGAACAGTGAGGACATTTTCTAGGAAACAATGAAGGAGGAGGGAGCTAAAGATTGTCTGAAAGTCTTTGAGGTGCAGTAGACATTTGTTACATTTGGCCCCCAGCATTTATCGTCATATCAATGTCTTCTGGGGACAATCCCCTACTCTCATTCCAAGGGTGGAAAATTAACTCCTTCCACAAGTATTTACCGAGCACCAAATATGTACTCTAGGCATGGAAGATACAAAAGTAGACCAAATACAAGGGTAGATGAGTCCTCTGCTGTCATGGAGCGACCAAATAAAGAAATAAGCAAAAAATAGCCAAGAAGATACTCTTCAAGAGTGATGAAAAAATAAAATAGGATTTTAGTTACAGAGAGAGACCAAGGGTGTTACCTGGACTTTGCAGTTAGGTTAGCTAATTCTTCTTTTGTGCAAACTCATGTGGGTCAGGTTTCCTCTTGTTCACACCCAAGCATCCTAACACAGAGGGCACACATCACCCTAATACTGAGTGTCCCTGATACTGTGCTGTCCATAGCGTCACACTGCACTGACACAGCCAAGACCTCTGTGATCGTGGGAAGTGGGCGATGGGAAAGAACCCACGACTGGCAGGTCCCAGCTCGGAAGCTCCGGTTCTCTCCAGTTCCCAGCTCAGCACTGACAAGCTGAGTACCCTCTACCTGGGCCGGAATGTTTCCTTACCAATGAAGTGGGGGAATTTACCAAGTCAGTAGAATCCGTTCCACTTCCACAATTTGTATCCCATGCTCCATATATGGTCAGGGCTGCTCAGACTTCCATTATCATGGGAAACGGAGTTATCTCAAGCTGGTATCAATCACCATTGCACATCTCTATTAAAAAGCTGCAAAACAAGCATCTAACACTTGATCCAGATCCACGCCAAATCATCAGGGGAGATGCAAACCGCACACTCAGCTAACGCACTGCGTTCTGCAAACAAACACTCCAGAGCCTAATAAAAGTCAGTGATTTGAGAAGATGCTGATTTTACCTGAAAAACTCACAGCGGATGCTGAAAAGCTCTGCCTCTATCCTTCACGGCTTATTAAGGGGGGAAAGGCTTTGAGCAAATTACATTGGGTTGGAGTAGAAGCATTTGGACTCATTTCTGTAGGTGGGGGATAAAGAGGGATGCATCATCTTGTGATATAAATACATCAGTGAATCTGGCAGAATCCTGTTAGTACAATAATCCCTTTATAAAATAAAAGGATTTACATGGTTAAAGAAAAACATACAGTGAAAAGTTTCCCTTCTACCCTGTCCATCCCTAGTTCATATCACTATCCATAAAGGTAAATCATTGTTAGTGTTAGTTAGTGTATCCTTCCAGAATTTCTTATGTATATAGATGCAAACATAAATACACATTCGAATCCCGCCCCCACCCCCATTCCACCACCTTCTAGACAAAATTAGTATTGTACACTCACTGTTTTACATCTTTTTTTTTTAATGGCAATCTGATGAAATATGACTGTACTTATATATAGTTTTAATGTGATTTTTTATGAAATAAGGTTGAGTATATTTTTAACATATTTAGGACCATTCATATTTCTTTTTCTGTGAATTGTCTAGTTATGTTCTTTGCCTATTTTTTCTATTTGGTTGAGATTCTTTATTTAATTAACTCATTTGTCTTTTCAGTTTACTTTATGTAGATTCTTTCTGCTGATCAGGTGATTTTGTTGTTATTGTTTTTTGTTGTTGTTTGTTTGCATTTCAATTTTTACCTAATCAAATATATCAGATTTTTACTTTACGGCTTCTGGATTTAACCCTCGGTTAGGAAGGCCTCCTCGTGTTTTCTTCTGCCACATTCATAGTTTTGTTTTTACATTTAAATCTTATTTTCACTGGGAATTTTATCCTGGTGTATTATGGTATGAGGTATAGATCGAATTTTATTTCCCTCCATAAGGCTACCGGTTATCCCTATGGTACATATTTAAACTTTCCCTCGAGTGATTTGAGATGCCACCTTTATCAAATCCCATATGATTGTACACATGTGGGTCTCTTTCTGAACTATCCATTCTGTTTCTTTTAATTATTTATGCATGTTCCTGTAACACTCAGCTTCAGTAGATGAGATACTATAATAAGTTCTAGTCAGGCTAGTTTCCCACATTTTCTTTTTACAGACTTTCCCAGGCTACCCTTATTCATTACTTTATGAGAACTTTAAAACAAACTTACTTATTTATAAAAGGACCTACTAGTACTTTTATTTAGATTGTATTAAATTTATAAATTAGAGAGAATGACATCTGTTTCTCTATAAATGAACATGATATTCCTCTCCACTTCCTCAAGCTCCTTCTGTGGACTTCAGCAGTGTTTTTAAATTCTCTTATAGATCCCATATACCTTTTCCCTATGTTAATTATTAGTTGTTTTATATTTTTGTAGTTATTGGAACTGAGGGCTTTTCCTCCTATGTATTTTGATGTCTGGATATATGAAAAGTATCGATTTCTGTTTACTCATTTTTGTACGTTGTTACTTTACAGGATTGTTTTTTGTTTGAAATGGTTTTCCAGTGATTTCTCTTATGTTCTCCAGACACACAATCACAGTACCTGCTCAAAGTGACCATTATCTCCTCTCCATTTCTCTCTTCTAATTGTTTTCTCTTGTCTAATTGCATTAGCAAGTATCATCAGTACAATCATGAATAATAGTACCAATAGTGTAGATCCAGTAGTAAGAATTCCTTTAGTATTCCCCCATTAAGCATGATGCTTTCAGTCTGAGATAAATGTAGTATTTAGTGTGCTAAGAAAACCTAGCTTTTTATGTTGTCTTGCATGTATTTTTTAAATAAAACATGATCACTGAACTTTCTCAGAGGCCTTTTCAGCACCTATGAAGATAACCATATCATTTTTTCTGCTAATGTTTACTAGTGTAGAGCCATATCTGCATTCCAGGAATAAAACTGTCTTGATTATAATGTATTAGTTTTCAAATATATTGCTGAAATTGGTTTGCTAATTTTTAAAGATTTTTACATTGATATTCATAACTATGAGTGGTCTTTGGGTTTCTATTTGTGCCTTCTTTGTCAGATTTTGGTAACTATTTCTCTTCTTTGTCTATGGTCTGGAACATATTGAAATTGCTTCTCAGAAGTTTGATAACATTTTCCCTGTAAAACCATCTGGACTGGTACTTTCTCCTTTGGGGCATGGTATACATATCTGAAAGGTTTTTGTTTTCATTCTAACTTTCCACCTTGGAAAATTTGGATTCTTTTCTGGAGTCAGTTGAGTAAATTTTATTTTCTTGAAGAATCTACTTCATTTAGGCTTTCAAATATATTTGCATAGAGCTAAGCAAAGTAGTCTCTTGTGCTCCCTTTAATTTCCTCTTTATATCATTGTTCTCCATATTTCATTTTTTATTTTATGTATTTTCACTTGCTCCCACATTCTCTTGATTAGGTAACTAGTGGCTTATCTATTTTATTTGATTGTTGTTTTTTTCCCTAAAACCAGATTTGAAATTTATTTTAACTGCTTTGTTTTCCAGCTCATTAATTTTTACTTTTATCTAGTTCTTCCTTCTGCTTTCCCTCTGCTATGATCTGTTTTATTGTTATAACTCCTTGACTTACTTGACTAATTCATGTGTTATTCTTTTTATGTAAATATTTAAGTCCATCATTTTCCCTCTGGGTACTGCTTTAGCTATATCACATCTGTTCTGATAGTGTTTTCATTAATCATTATTTTCCAGAAAATCTGCAGTTTCAATTTTTATGAGCCATGCATTGAGTGTTTTTGTTGTTGTTGCTGCTGTTGTTTTATTTTTATTTTACTTTCAGTGGAATGGTCCTCTGGTTTTCTGATTCAGTATTAATTTCTAGTTTAATTGTACTGTAGAATACTTTTTATATGTTTTTCTATCTTTGGGGATTGGTCAATGTTTGTGAATGTTTCATGGGCCCTTGAAAGATGAGTATTTTTCAGTGAGTTTACAGGGTTTGCTATTTATCCATCAGAACTACTTTATTACTTATGTTAATTAGGTCTTCGATATTGATTTTTCTTCTTTGTCCTGTTATCTAAAACATGTAAATTAAAGTGATCTGTTGGGCTCTGGTCTATATTTTCCTTACATTTCCTGGGATTTCTGTATTGCTGCTATGTTTTTTCATTCTGAAATATATACTTTGGCATTAAGAAGTTCCTTTCTTTATCATATTTAAGGAATTTTAACCTGAATTCTACTTTGTATGATGCAAGCTCACAATTACTACTTTTTATTTCTACATTTACTTTCTATTAACCTTTTAAAGCATTTTCTTGGTGTTCCTTTATTCATTATTTCCTGTATTTTCAATCTTTCTGCATCACTTTCCTTTAAGGGCATTTCTATAAATAACAAAGAACTGTATTGTGGTTTGTGATCCAATATGAAAATATTTTTAAAAGCTGAGTTAAACTCAATCATATTTAACAATATAACGAATGGATTTGTTCCTAGTTCTCATTTTATATCATGTTCTCTGGGTTCTTGGCATTATTTTTAGTCTTTCTGTGATTGTTTCTCATGGGTGATTCTTCTGGAAAGGTTCCTGTTTTTATTCTCGTGGTTGCATTCATACCTACAATGTTATATAATAATCTCAACCCATGTCTTTAGACATCATTATAATCCTATACTACAAGCAAAGATAAAATTGGTATACTTTCTCTTCTTCCCCTTTATTCCCCTTTCCGCAGAGGCATAGCAAAGGCTTGGTTGGGGTGGAGAGGGAAAGAGATACACGTCCCCAGATGTCAGTTGTGAAAGTGCAAGGAGATGTTAACACAGTGGTGGCTGCATACAGGGAGATGACAAACACATTGCATAGCCCCTGGGCACCATTCACTCTTGGCCATGCTGCATCTCTCTCCTACCACCTGACTTTAGTCAACAATGTTATCTTTCTTAATGTTTACCATATATTTTTAAATATAATTATGCTTGTATTACTTCATTTGTCAGCTCTAAATTATATTCTTTGACTTCCTGATATTATAGAATGGGGCACCCAGAGAACTTACTCTTTTTTCCTCCTTTCCCTTCCAAAATTTGTTGGTTGTGTCCTTTCTACAACATCAGGGCACAGAACATATACATTCTCCTCTGTTGCTCTAATCCTTATACTTGTTTAAGTTTACTTTGACAGTTGGAAGTATTTAGTGTTCTCCCCCAGTCTTCTCTTTGTTGGCTAAAGTTCATCCCCTACTAGTTTGCTCAGGAAGGGCTCCTGGGAACAATGTTCCCTGAGTTACCGCATGCTCAAAGCTGTCTTTACAGTTAAAAGACAGCTAGGGTGGATATAAATCTTTAGCTCACACTTTCCCTGGTTATCTGGTAGACGTTTCACTGTCTGCTGGGCATTGAGTGTTGCTGCAGAGGAAACCAGGGCTGACCTGATACTCTCCTCCTCATAAGTAACTTGATTTTTTTGCCTGGATTCTCAATGAATTCTTCCTTTTCCCTTCCTCCCTCCCTCCCTCCCTTGCTTCCTATTCATTGTTCCTTCTCATGATCCTTTTATTAATTTTGAAGTAATTTCAAACCTTGTTGCAAGAATAATACAAATCCTTATACTCCCTCCACACAAATTCCCTAGATGATATTTTATTAAGATTTTAGAGAGAGATTTTTCTTTTCACATGATGTCTATCACTTCTAACTACTCCAGTGAATGCCTCCCTTCTCCTATATCTATCATACAACCCTCCTGTTAAAAAATCAACACTGAGCCCAGCCGGTGTGGCTCAGTGGTTGAGCGCTAACCCATGAACCAAGAGATCACCGGTTCAATTCCCGGTCAGGGCACATGCCCAGGTTGTGGGCCAAATCCCCAGTGGGGGGCATGCTGGAGGCGGCCAATCGATGTTCTCTCTCATCGACAGTTCTATCTCTTTCTCCCTCTCCTTTCCTCTCTCTCTAAAATCAATAAAGAAGAAAAAAAAATTTTTTTTAAATCAACACTGACACAGCAGAGACCTCATTTGCAGATCCATTCAAATTTCTCCAACTGTCCCAACAATGTCTCCTTTCCCTTCCCGGTCTACGATCCTATCCACCAACACGCATCACATTTAGTTTGCCAAGTCTTATTAGTCCCTTTCCATCTGAAAGATTTCCTCAGTCTTTCTTTCTGTTTTTCAAATTTCTCAAAGAGTTGCAGCCGTTTCATTCTGTAGGGCCTGAGTCCATCTGGTGTCTCCTCATGACCAGCAGAGAAGCCATGTGTTCTAGGCAGGACTACAATGGAAATGATGCTATGGTCTCAGTGCATCACATCTAGGGGAACCCTAGGTCAACCCATCCCACACTGATGATGTTAACTTTGATCATGTGGCCAAGTTGGTGTCCGCCAGGTTTCATCACGGACAATTCACCATATCTCCACTGTATTTGATTACAATTTTGTGGGAAACTATTCCAATATGATACCAATATACTGATCTTTATGAAACCACCACCCACAATATTTAGCTTCCATTGACAACTCTTGCCTGTATCAACTACAATGGTTGGCAAGCGGTGAATACGTATTTCCATCATCCCCTCTACATTCATCAGTTGGCACTCTACTGTAAGGAAGAGTTTTCCCTCCCCCCCCCCCACTCACTTATTTACATATCCATTTATCTATATATTTATTTCTTTATATACTTATCCACTTACAACAGTATGAGCTCATGGATTCCTATTTTATTCAGTAGGTGGCCTGATACTTATTATTTACTTTGATGCTCACATTGTCCTCAATTTGGCCCATGGAAACCCCTTCAAGCTGGCTTCTGTGTCCTTTGACATGTTCCAATCTTTTCCTGACTTTCTGGCAAAATAAAATATTTCAAGTTTATTTTACACTTTCTTGGCCCTATCCCTTAAGTCAGCCATTTCTCCGAGGAGCCCCAGTAACTCTTAGTGGAGGACAGTATTCAGAAACCAGGGTCTGAACAGTCCATGTGTAGCCATTGCCACTGTGGTTCCACTGCTTCCAGGTCCTCTCAGTGGGATGAGTCGGGAAATACACGCATGTCTATGGACACACCATTACTTCAAATCCACTCTAACACCCAGGTTCTTTCTAGCCTTCCCTCTTTCCATGTTTATAAACCTCTTTTCAAATACTGAAAAATATGGGTCCTATTATCCTCAATATATTTATTTACTTGCTCAACAAATTAATTTATTTGCCCTCTGTAACTAATCTCCCAATTAATCTAGCCACTTTCTGTGTCTGCCACCAGCACATGCACCGCCTACCCTGCTCAGGGGAGAAGGGGAGAAGAGGGAAGGAGAGAAGGGAGGGAAGAGGGGAGAGCACAGGAACGGAGCGGGGGCACAGTGAGGAGAGGAGAAAGATCATTCCCTGTCTTCAGTGTCTAAAACTTCACAAGGCTATATCTTGGTATTAACTCTTTTGAGTAATTTTCCCCAACACCCCAATTGTGTTCTTTCAACATGCAGATTTAAGTCTATTTTATATCATGAAAGCTTCCCCAATTTGTATTGTAAATATTTGTTCTATTCAATTATTTTGTGTTTTCCTTCAGGGGCTAAAATTATGTTTATGTTAGATTTCCATCGCCAGTCTTCTATATTGATCATTTTCTCTCTGATCTTTAATGTTTCCCTTACCCCAGTTGCATTTATTTGCCTTTCTCATTTCCATTGTCGGTGTCCCACACTGTATTTTCCAATGTCTATTTTCCCTCGAGATCCTTCCAACTTTATCTTCATTTCTGAGATAGATCTGCTTTTTTTTCTCCGATTTCCTCCTTGAGTTCTGACAGCTCACGTTTCACCGCCTCCTGCCATCTTGTCATCCCTTCCAGAATTCTTTTTTCCGCATTGTAATTTTTCTTCATAGAAATTACTGCTTCATTGAGTTCTTTAAATTCATTGTGAAATAGTTGATTACAATTTTCATCTGCTCCCTCAGAACATTTTCCTAGGAATGTTCCTTCTTTGGGGGGTAATTTTTGGGGCTACTGTTGACATTTTTTCACTATAATATCTTTGTTTCTTTCTTTTTTTTTTTTTAATCCTCACCTGAGGACATTTTTCCCTTTTTTTTTTTTCAGATAGAGTGGGAGGGAGAGAGAGGAAGAGAGAGAGAAACATCGACGTGAAAGGGACACATCGAGTGGCTGCCTCCCGCACGACCAACCAGGGCCGGGGACAAATCGCAACCGAAGTACACGCCCCTAGCGGGAACCGAACCCGGGTCTCTCTGGACCGCAGGTCGAAGCTCTAACCGCTGAGCCAAACTGGCCAGGGCTCTTTGTTTCTTTTCTACCAATACTCTCAACTTTTCTTTCATGACTTATTGTATGAGGTGGGCTTTCTTGGACCAGGAAGTTCTTTGCAGGGAGTTCCTATGAAATGGGAGAAGGAATCAGGGTAGGTTTTCTTTATTTACAAAAAGCTCTCTTTATGGGAAGGGGTAATGACTGGGGACAGTCACAGGGAGACTTCTGGGTGCTGAAAACACTCTAGATCTTGATCTGGGTGGTGGTAACACGAGTGAACACATATGTAAGTTTGTCAAGCTAAAAATATTTGTGTATTTTACTGTATGTATGTTATACCTCAAGAAAAATATTAAGGAAGGAAAGACAGAGAGAAGGGGGGAGGGAAGGAGGGCTTTTTTGTGCTACCACAGACATCACTTCCTATAAATAGGTCTCTTTGGAGGACCTTTCGTATGAACCCACTTCCTCTGCTTCTCTGAAGCAAAACAGGCCCAGGCACCTTCCCTCAGTTCTGCTCATGCCAGTCCCAACCTAATGTGTGCAAATAAAGGACATAGCTGGGGGCTCTTTGGGATGCCTCTGCACCTCTGGGACACACAGTTCCCTGGCATCTCTGCCACCTGCTGCCCCGAGGCCCTCCTGCCACTCCTCTAAACCTCTTCACATCCCCCTAGTGGCCTCTCCCAAACCCAGCCGATTGGGTAGCTCTCACACATAATTCAAACTCCACAGCTTTTATTTATTCTTTAATTCCACTGAAAATGACATTTACATTTTTAAATTGTTCTTCTTGTTGCTTTTGTATGATATACAAGAACAGGAAGCAGAAGAGGTTGATTTGCACAAACAACCATATTATGCTGGAAGTCCTGTTTGCCTGTGTGCCTGCTGGCTCACCACAATCTCAAACCAGTCACCCCTTGAGCCTCAGTCTCCCTGTCAGCAGAATGGGCAGAAGGAACTGCTGTCCTTCTGCTAGCTCCTTCAAGAGATCATAGAAGCAGAGTTTAGAAGGCACAGACATAAGGCAAGGCTAGTTGCTACTAGGAAAAGTGTCCTAAATGGCAGGAAACCTGGTGCTTTCCATGGTGCTGACCGTTTTACCGCTCATCCTATTTCTCCCGTAGCACCTGCTCTTTTGGAGACCACCAGCCAGGAAACAGCTGCTTCTTTAGGACAGAATCCTACCCCATTCCTCAGACTCTCACCACCTCCCCCAATAACACCCACACTCACACCCAAAGACAGAGCAGATTCTTCAAAATACCAACTTGCTGGCTGCTCTGTCTCATTTCTCTTGCTGGCTGCAAAGTAGCAGTAGGAACGTGCCACTACTTGGCACCAACCTCCTGGCTGTGAGCAAACAGTGGCTCCCTCAGCCAGGCGGTGTGATTCAGGAAACACCAAACCCACAATACTGCCTCTGACCCATGCAAACCCCGAAGTTTCAGGCTGCAGATAGGTGACATCAAATCACCAAAGCCCCAGGACTGACGTCATCACATCAGTCACAGATCCCAGCCTTCCTAGTAGAAGAGGCAGATGGATCATAGATTCTTCAAAAGCAGTTCGCTTGCCAAGGACTAAGGAACATATGAATGCAGTGTGAACAGTAACTTTTTCCAAGTTTAGAAGGCTGGACGTGTCGTCCGCTCAACTATACAAACAGGCTCTGGAAGACCCAACCTAGTTTTCCATCCTGCTGAAAATGTCTCTGGCTGACTTACGGGTTTGTTCTCTCTTTCCTCTGCTACCTCTTCCAGGATGCCCCAGAACCACAAAAGCAAAACTCAAGAAAGACGACAAAAGTAGGTGCATTGGGCATTCAGTTTTCCAACAGAATGAAGATAAAACCAATCCTTTGATAAAATAATCCTTTGAAATCATATACCTTCATTCAGGACACCCTGTAGAATGGAAAGTGTCCTCGGGATATGAGCACAATGCATGATGGCTTTTATGGCAGAGGGTCCACAGGCGCCCCGGCATCCCTGTCGGCAGCTCCCAGCCCCCTCCTGAACTCTGCATTTCACAGAAGCAAACACAGCCAGCTTGAAATAGACAGAATGCAAAGATCTTGGACTAGGGGCCTAGAGGCCAAGTTCCAGATAAATTCCACCACTAACCAGCTGAGTATTCTTGAGAAGGTAATTCCTCTCCCTAGCTTCAGCATCCTCCGATGTAGAGAGAGCAACCAGGTCTGAGAAACTCAAAGGCCTCCTCCCTCAACAAGTGGAGATCCTGGTTCAGCACCCTGAGCCTAGCTGTCACCTCATTCCTAGATCCCACGCCCTAACACCATAAGGGAAGGCCTTGTGCTCTGTGCGTCAGCCACCACTTCACCTGGGCCTGGAATGCAGCTGTTACTATGGCAAAATGCAGTCATTGCTTCAAAACGAACGGCAATGGCAAATGGCCGGGAAAATACAATCCAGCAAACCCTTACTGTAAAACCCAACCAGCAGATGAAAGAGTGGAGGAAGTGACACCTAAGGAACATTTCCCTAACTTGCCCACCTTTGGCCTCTCCCGAGAAACAGATAACAGAAGGCAGCCGCCCACTGAGTTGGAAAACGCATCACCCTTGTTCTCAGCTGAACTCGGGCTGCTAATAGCGCTGATACTTTCAGAAAACCGAAGACAAGGAATCTCCAGCTGAAAAGGAACCTGTCAGAATGTGAAGTGATGCCCTTTTTCCTTCCTTGAAAGTGTAAACGGACTTGGCTCAAAGTAGGTCCAATTAGGACACAGTGACAATGAAATCCACATAAACACACATACCCAGAGACGCGCACACCCAGGCAACGGCCCTTCGTCGACGGCAGTGCGGACAGATTGTAATGGACGCGGTGCGGTACCGTCATTAAGCATCTCTCCAGCTTATTTTCGTGCCGTGTGTCTCAATAATGTGTTATGAGGTGTGTTTGTAATTGGCTACTGCTGATAGTGGTCCTTGAAAGGGAAATGGAGTGTGTCTAAATGCAGACAAAGCTACTTAGCGCGCCAGGACAAGATGAGACGCTCCTCACAAGGTCCAAATGGGATACTCGGGGCTTCTTCCACCCATAGCTTGGGAGAGAGAAAAAGGAATAATCTGTCTCAATTTTCTCAGCTCCAGAAACAATATTTATAAAATAGAAGGCGATTTCAGAGCTCATTTATTTTCCTGGTTCACAATCCCCGCTCTCTGCTGACATCATTTTCTAACCAATTTTATTTCCAACAATTGCAGGAACAGGCTCAATTCTACTTGAAATCGTTAAAAACAAATCCATTCTTTCCTTGTCTTTGAGTCCCATCTTTCCAGAGAAAATGGTTTAATTTCTGCATTTGCCAGGTCTCTGAATAGCCAATAGATCCTTCTTTCTCCCTTTCCTACCTCCTAAATCTCTGCATTCCCTGTCAATGCAAGAAGCACACAGACACCTCATGGCCCCCACTTCTGGGCACTCTATTCACCAGCTCATCAATTCAAAGGTTGTCCTACCTGTAGTGATGCCAAGGGACACGTCTTCCAAACGCTGGGCATCTTAGGAATTGAACAGGATTTTAAAAGTCACAAAAAGAAAGAACCCTGTGTCTTACCCAGAAGGCAATCTTTAGAATCAAAGCATACCAGGAGGTACCAAGCATGGTGCTGGCTTCATGAAAACTGTGGACGTATGCTGGCATAGGGGACAGTTAGAGCCATCTCTCTGGGTGCCAGCGGAGGGGTGCCAGCACATGGGCTCGGTGCTGGCCAACCCTTACTATGTCCTTCCCCTGACCTTCCAGGGGCGCTATCACAGGAAGGAAGACATGCTTTGTTCTCAGGGGAGCCTGGCAATCACCACATTTTTTCTAAGTGCTCAGAAAACCATCTGTTCTAAATTTTCGAGGAATTCATGTCAAGCTGATTGGCCCTTTTCTTTGAGTGGGAAAAAGTGACTCTGCAAGACTTATGTCAACTCTCCCATAGGCACTAGATTAAGCGAAAAAATTCTTAAAGCCTGATTTTCAAAGACATGACTCAGCCTGAGTCAGGGGGTTAAGGGAAAGGGTAGAAACTTGGACTCTGTCTCCAAATCCCTGAATGACTTGGGCGTCAAGTACTTCAGTCTTCCCTCACTGACGTGCCCATTTGCAAGAGAGAGTCGGACAAACCACCCCTCGCCCTGTGGCCTTCCTGCAGAGTCAGAGGATTTAAAACTGGGCACTCCCAAGCCTTGAAGATAGCAAGCCGGAGGATGGCAGGGAAGCGTCCGGCTGGGCGTGGGAGATGCCTCCACCAAGCTGCCCCCATGTGGACCCAGGGCTCTGCGTTAGTGAGACACCAGGACAGCAAGGCAGGGCCTCCGGGTGGCTGCTCTGCAAAACTCCACCGGTCTCCAGGGCTGATGGTTTCATTCCCACAGTGCTGAGTTCAGTGCGGGACACACAGTAGATACTCACTGCACATTTGTAGAATTTCACTTGTTCACGAGATAGACAGCAGGAAAGCCCCTATCTGCTTGTTCCCCAGGCTGGTTTGGCTGGGACAGCTGTCCTATAAGCCCCTGTACTACCACCCTCCAAACCAAAAATAATCTGTAACAAATTCCCACAGACCACACAGGGGTCACCCTGCACCCACCCCTCTGGAGAATCTGTGAGTCTGAGGGGCGCCATATGCGCTTTTTGCCTTTTGAAAGTGAAGTATGGCCCTGGCCAGTTTGGCTCAGCGGTTAGAGCGTTGGCTTGTGGACCAGAGAGTCCCGGGTTTGGTTCCCACCAAGGGCACGTATCTCGGTATGTCCCCCACACCAGTTGGGGTCGTGTGGGTGGCAACCACTCGATGTGTCTCTCTCATGTCAATGTTTCTCTCTCTCTCTTCCTCCCTTTCTCCCTCCCGCTCTATCTGAAGATAAATGCAAAAACGTCCTTGGGTGAGGATAAAAAGAAAAGTGGAGTGTGATGCTGATTAATAGATACTTGCCGACAACTTTTTTCAGACAAAGGTCCTTCTCTGATTTTAGTCACTGTTTCTATGCAAGATGAGTCTCAATTTGATCTTTTCCTCCTTTTACTACACTTATTTTGCTACTGTCTCATATCTTATTTACATTTTAATTTTTTTCTTTATTGATTTTCGAGAGAAAGGCAGAGAGAGGAAGAGAGAGATGGAAACATCAATGAGAGAGAACATCGATCGGCTGCCTCCTGTATGTCCCTCACTGGGGATCGGGCCCACAACCTGGGCATCGGGCCCACAACCTGGGCATGTGCCCTGACTGGGAATCAAACTGGCGACCTGTTGGTGCATGGGTCGACGCTCAACCACTGAGCCACACGGGCCGGGCTACCTTTTAATTTTTTAAATAAGCTACCCAAAGCACCAACGGGACAGTCCCCCAGACAGCTGTTGCCTCCAGTGTAGGGGCTGGGCCCTTCTCTCTCCAGCTCTGTGTATTTGCTTCTTATTTTTGCTTTGTATCTCTCCTAGTTCCGCAGAGGACCCGAGCTCAAGGCCAACGGTCACACTCCTGCCCATTCTGCAGAAGTGTCCTCCCAGAGAGCAATAGGCCGGCCCAGGGTGCAGGGGAGCAAACACCACTGCTGCTTTCTTACTCTGAGCACTGTGAGAGCAAATCCTGGGCAAAACACAGTCACATCCGAGCCAGGTCCCGGTCAGCTCAGGCACACCTTTCACGGGCACTCGCTGTCTGCAAACGGGACCCAGCTCCCGGCAGGAGTCACGGGGAAAGCATGGCCCAAGGTGTGTTTCTAAGTTCCAAGGATAAGAAGAAAATCTCACAAGCCCCCAAACAGAAAGAATAAGCAACTTACGAAGGAAAGTAATTAGCCTTCAAGTAGACCCGCCATCTGCAAAACTGGAGTTTAGAAGACAGGAGAAAACCATCGGAAAGTGGGAGGATGGGGGACATCTGTAATAGTGTCAACAATAAAAAAATCCACGCAACGCCAGATATCCAAGCCACATGTTATCCATAGCTGTGGATATACAAGGGTTCGTAGAAAATATAACCCTTACACCTGAAACTAATATAATATTGTATGTCAACTCTAACTGAAAATTTTTTGAATAAACACATTTATATTTATATGAATTCAAACAGAAATCTCAAGATGGGTGAGATGAAAACAGTGGTGAGTGGTGACCCTTACAATCTGCACGCTGACTCCAACGTGATGGCATTAAAGTGCTGGAAACACGTAATGTAAGTGACAAGTAAGAATACTTAAAAAGCAGCAGCATCCAGCAAAGGAAAGCTTGACATTTAGTTCTAGAAGTGTTCAATTATCTTAGCAAAACCTAGAAATTAGAAGTGGTGGAGGGGGTGGGGGGAGTGAAATCTTCCACAGGTCTGCCTGCTCTCAGTGTAAGAGAGGATGAGGACGTAAAGGTCCTCTGAGAAGGCTCCACGCAGAGGGTCACTAGTGAACGAGGAAAACATCTTGGCAGGGAAAAATCGTTGACATCTTGTTTTTATAGATACATCTATTTAAATATCCTGAAAAGGAAGGTGACAGTGTTGATGTTATAATAAGATATCCAATTTTTTTTAAAAAGAGAAGTTTAAATAGTAATTGGCAAAACTAGTGAAGATAATAAAAAGATGGATAAAAATAAAGGAAAATGAATAGTAAATACTCAACATATCAATTATTTCACTAATTATGATATGCTGGATATTCCTATTAAAATACAAACATTAGCAGATCGGGTTAAAAAATAAAAACAGGTATTTAAGATAGTCAAGGGTTACCACTGGAGAAGTCAATAGTACCAGTGATTTCAGGGTGGAATTGTTTGTTTGTTTGTTTTATCTATCCTCACCTGAGGACATTTTTGCATTTATCTTCAGATAAAGCGGGAAGGAGAGAGAGAGAGAAACATCGATGTGAGAGAGACACATCGACTGGCTGCCACCCGCACAACCCCAGCCGGGGCGGGTGACAAACCGCAACCGAGGTACATGCCCTTAGCGGGAACCGAACCCGGGACTCTCTGGTCCGCAGGCCGACGCTCCATCCCCTGAGCCAGACCAGCCAGGGCGAGGGTGGAGTTTTATGTGGCCATTAAAGAACAGATATGCCAAAGTTATTTAAACTATTCCCGCATGTTGAACAAAAAAATCTCCCTAACTCATTCATTCTCCCTAATTATGATAGCAGGATATACTTAAATCTAAACTCGAATGAGTAAATCAATCGAATTCATGAATATAGATGTTAAAATTACAAATAAATTACAACGTAAACTACAGTAGCATAAATAAAAATAAACTATAATTGAATAGGGCCTATTTCAGGAATATAAGGTTGGTTCAAAATATGGAAATCAAAATAATTCACTGCATCAATAAAAGAGTAAAACTATATCTATGATTCAATCAAAATATGATAAAAATCCAAAATAATTTCTAATAAAAACTTGAAGTAAAACAGGAAACGAAAACTACCAAAATATTCTAAAGAATATTTCATAAACGTGAACAGTAAATGGTAGAAAGTGAGCATCCATTGCATCCAAATCAAGAAACAGTCCTGCCCTGCCCGGTGTGGCTCAGTGGTTAGAGCATCAGCCTGCACACCGAAAGGTCGCGGGTTCAATTTCCAGTCAGGGCACATACCCAGGTTGCAGGTTCGACCCTGGCCCTAGTCGGGGTGCACAGGAGGCAACTGATCGATGCCTCCCTCTCCCTCTCTCTCTCTCTCCTCCCCCTTTCCCCTCTCTTTAAAAAATCAATGACTATGTCCTCGAGTGAGGATAAATAAACCAACAGTCCTGCATTGCCTTGTGTTGCATTGTGAATGTTCTCATGAATGTGACAAAACAAAATAATAAAATAACCAAGATCAATACTCAAAAAGGTGAGATAAATTTAACTCATTTTGATAATGATATGATTTTGCACCTAATAAATCTGATGGACAAATTAAGAAGTAGCTGCTAGATTTAATAAGAAAATTCTAGTAAAAAGTATGATATTGGCCTAATAAGAGATAAATAGGTCAATAGAATAAAATGGAGCTTCCAGAACTAAAACCCAGTGTTTATGGGAAATAAATATATGGCAAAGATGGTATTTTTAGTTAGTGAAGGAAAAGACATTTAATTAATGCCTTTGACACAAATAACTATCCATTTGGAATAAAATGGAGTTAAATCCCTACCTCAAACTAGATATAAATATAAGATCCAGATGGACTGAAGATTTCAAATTGTTTTCAAAGTCATAACAAAGAGGAAATTTAGGGTGTTTTACATACAACCTAGGAGTTAGGAAAATCTTTCTAATAAGACAGAACACTCACTAGCTATTTTTAAAAAGACATATTTAACTCTATAAAAAACAAGCAAAAAAAGTTACATGGCAATATGTCATAAACAAAGTCTACAGTGTAACAACTGATTGGGAAAAATCTGTGATATATATAACCAATAAAGAGCTATCTATAACATACGAAGAGCAATTAAAAGTGACAACAAGAAGATAAACAGCCCAGTGGAAAAATGGGCAGAGGCTATGAATAGACACTTCACAGAAGAGCAGCTCCTTTAACAGCAATGAACATCTGAGAACCTCTCTGGTAGTCAGAGGAAGATAAAATTACAATAGGATTCCATTTTATACCCTTTAATTGGCAAAATGAAAATGACAAATTTACGCTGAAGGGTATGTTGGGGAAAGAGTACTCTCATACTTTGCTAATAGAAATGTGGATTATTACACAGTTTTAAAAACAGTCTGTGTGTGTGTGTGTGTGTGTGTGTGTGTGTGTGTGTGTGTGTGTGTGTGACTCCCTTTGACTCAGAATTCCCACTCCTCGAAATCTATCCTACAGAAGTAAAAGCACCAACAAGCAAGAATAGGTGTACATGGTTATTTACTGCAGCTCTGTGCATAGTGACAGGAGGTAAGAGACAGGCTGGACACCCATCAAAAGGAAATGACTGAATAAAATGTCACAGCCATACTGTAGAATATTATGCAGTCATTAAAAATAATAAGCTAGCTGACCTGAGGATTTCTAGGATGCATGATTAAATGAGAGTTAAGATGCAAAGTACATATAATACTGTCAATGTCTCCCTTCTTTTTAAGAATGAGCAAAACAGATCTGTAAATGTTTATATATGTTTACATACTGAATACAGAGTACACAAAGAAATATATGGAAGTTTACGTCTCCAGGTTGTTATGTTGTTTATCTAAAAGTGAGAGGGGGTGAGTGAAGGGCATTAGGGACAAGATAACCTTAAATCACGTGATCAGTTAAGTAACAAGCAGCGATGAGAAATACAGCATAAACAATACCCATTTATGTAAATCACCCATTTTGATGTTCTAAGATTTTTTTCAATATACATCCTGTCTAAAAAAAATAGGACACTACTATGGCACAATTTTGAATCCCTGCCCTCCTTTTAAAAAATTAACTTTTAAAAAACTTTCTCAGAAGCATATTTCCATGTCCACCATGTTAGGTCCTTTCCTAGTCCAGTCTCCCAAGAGGATAACTTGGAGAGAGGCACGGTGGATCAGCCTCACATTCAGTAAACACCAGTGGGCCACCCATCAGCCGTTGGGCTACCCGGTATATATAAGAAGAAGGAAATCTTCCAGGTCCTCATGCTGATCCAGCTTCCTGATCACACCAGCTGGGATGACTGCACTTCTCAGTTTCTCCAGCTAATGCACTTGGACGCAGGCCCTCTGGACTCGGATGCCCAGCACCCCTCAGAGGACATGACTAGGTGACTTGTGGCCACGATCGTGCCAAGGCCTCACTCAAGGGAGTGTAGACAGACAAGAGGACTTCTCTACAGGGTATTGTTCTAAGAGCAGCTATATGAATTAAAGATGGAAACAGGTAGTCCAAAAACGCCCGCATCAACTGAGAACATACACGACTATCATTTAGGCCGGAGTGGTGAGAATGCCAAGTTCAAATGTCACCGAATTGTCTCTGTAAGAGTTATTAGAGTACTCTGAGCATTTAAAACCCTTAAACCCTTAAAACATTTACTGAACAAAGCCCCCAGTGAGTAGACTAGAATATTCCCAACCGGGAAGGTTTGCTTACTTTCAGACATGCTTGCATCTTAGAGCAAAAATAAGCAAATGGCTTTATTTTCACACTCTTCCAAAACCTGGCCAGCTCCAGGTTTCCACTGACCTACGATCACGCTTGCTGAGTCCCACAAACTCCCTTGCACCTGCTGCCCACACAACGTCCCCGCCTTACGCTCCTACAGAACTGACCTCTTGTTCTACAGGAAGATATCCTACATCTGCTACTGTCGAGATGGTGCTGGTTGTGACCCTGACTGCATCCTAACATACTGTAGGTGTGCTGGGATGATGTACTGCGATATGCATCTGAATCTGTTCTCGTGCCTTCTTCCCAGGTCACTCTCATCCCGGCCCGGCCCCAACCTCAGCACATAACCAGGACCAGCTGCTCTCTAGCTTCCAGGGAGGTGGTATGCAAAAGAATACATAGCCGACAGGGTGATAGAGAAAGGCAGCTGGAAAGACGATGCAGGCATCCAGTCCTGAGGGTGGTGCGTGCCCCGGTGGCTAGCAAGGTTAGAGAGGAATGGCCGTGTGGTACCTCTAGGAGGTGGGACCCAGGCCACAGGGACTCCCGGCATCACAAGGCACCCATGAGCCTGAGAACAGCAGGATGATAAGGGCTTGGTCAATGATGTTACAGTCGTGACCACAAGGCCAGGAAGATTCCAGCCTCTTCCCACATTCCTGAGCACTGAGGAAGCTTCCCGGATCCTCGTGAAACTATAAGCAGAAGAGGAATCCCCACCCCAAACCAGAAGAAAGGGAGCTGAATTCGACAGGGAACTGAGGTTGTGAAGCAGGATTCACACCAGGGTTTCGTGAGTCACGGGTCCTCTGAGGCAGCACCTCTCCCTGTAACTAGCTGCGCAGGCATCCCTGGGGTCTGGGGAAGAGGCGGCTTTTGACTCAGCAGGTATACAGAGCCTGAGTTACAGCGTTTCCAACAAACTTCCAGAGGATGCCGACACCCCTCGCCCATGAACCACACTTTGAGAAGCCACGTTCTAGGGCAGGAGTTAGCAAACTTTTTCTATAAAGGGCCAGCGAGCCCCCGTTGCAACTCCTCAGCTCTGCCAGCGAAAGCAGCCACAGACAACACGTGAAGGGATGAGCGTGGCTGTGTTCCCATAAAACTCCATTTATGCACACTGAAATCTGAATTTCACATGCTTTTCATTAAAAATGTAAAACACCATTCTTAGCTCACGAGCCACACATTAACAGGAGGAGGAGGGAGGTGTGGATTTGCCGCCCTGGCCTAGGGTGCCCGAAACAGCACGGAACCCACAATAGGCCTCCCGACTAATTACATTCAAGTCGGTTGCTGAGTCGGCCTATTTGCTATCCTGAAGTTGGTTGTCCTTTCCCGTTATCCTTCCTCTAGCGCTAGCTTTTCCAACAGCAGGCACTTTGGGGAAAGTGGACTCCAGCCAATGTACTTCTTCAAAAATCACTGAAATGGCTTTAAAAGACTGCCCGAAATCCTTCTTCCTGTGGAATAACGGGTTCCCGTGTTAGTGAAACAGTTTGCAGGATGAGATTAAACTTCAGCCACAGTTTTCTGAGCTAACCGAGGAGAGGCACGATCAGGGGAAGAAATTCCACCTTGCAGAACAACTCCTAGGAAATTCAAAAGCAATCGCCTCACACTTTTATCCCATGAACCTGCGCAAAGATCCTCTCCATGCCCTCCGCCTCACATTTCACTTTGACTCAAAAGAGAGAAAAGACTCCAGTCCATCTTGCAGTGCCTTTCCCCAATAAACAGGCATCCTAGCGACACACGTCTTTCTAGGGATAAAGCGACACACCTTCAAGTCCAAGAGGAAGGCCGAGTTCCAGAGACAGTGGCCAGAGGCCCACCACTGCTCACACTCCACCAGTCCCCAGGATTCACCCTGAGCATGGAGGGCAGGACCCAGCTCCGCATCTCCTGCACAGCGCTTCCCACACAGCGATGCCCACGTCAATGCTGAGGAACTGACCCAATGGCCAGGCGCACGGGAATTTGCCCACTCTGTCTCCCCACGCTGGGTAGACATGCAAAGGGGTTCACCCTCTTTCTCACTTGCCAGTGACCCCAAAGACACCCCAGCACGGGCTTCAGCATCATACAGGCCTGTCTTAGGTTTGCTAATTAGCTCACAGACTTGGGCAAATTATTGGACATTTATGAACCTCAAGTTCTGCACCGGTAAAATAAAGATCATCAATACATCATCCAGAGATTATCGTCATCAGACAACATTTTGCCAACCTGTATGGCTCAGGCACTGTTTAATCAGAAAGGTGCCAGCCTTAAACACCTATATGACTACACTGGCAAGTGCTGGCTGAGTCTGAGCCTGCCTACCTCATGGGTGGTTGTAAAGAATGAATGACTTACACAAAAAGCACCTAGCATTTCTCCCAAAAGGCAGTCACATGCCCCTCTCCGCATGGAAACCTCTCCTCTCTCCATATCCTCCTGGCACATAATGGTGGCCACAAACCAGCTCCATCTCTGGCACTTCCTGCAGGACACCTGACAGCTACTTGCATCACTGATCAAGGACATGGCCATGGGTGCCCTGGATCTCTCCGATAACCCAGGGAGCTCCCAAGTGCTCTCCCAGATGGTCCTCCTTACAGAACTCACAGCCACCTGGGCAGGAAGACAGCTGGGATCTCACATTGCTGGGGACAACCAGCAAACCTACTTGATGACCAATTTGGTGGGGAGGGGAAGGAGGCACAGTCACCTGAAGCACCCAAATGCCCATCCTATCCTCCTTGGATCCAGAATAAGAAGGATCTAACCTCAGAATGCCACAAAAAAGCAACCAGGTCATTTATTTGACAATTCACTCCACTGCTGATTTCACTGGGCAAACCCTACCATCCCTGACTCTTAACAAAGACTGTGCCCTTGGGGAAGACCCGGATCCCGCTCTGGAAGAGCCCTGAGGAGACCTAACACACGCCGCGGAGGGCCTGACACGTGGCTCTCTATACACGTCGTCAGCTCGCTCAGCCCCTTTGAGACTGGAGGGAAACAAGAAAATGGCTTGATTACAGCTCAAAAAACAAATATGCCTAATATGACTGGGGGAAATGCAAAGTCTCAGCACAAAAAAAGAAGCAAGAAAACTGCACATTATAAAAGGAAATATGCATTAAAAAGTAGAAAACAGCATAAATGCAGCTTATTTATGGTTCATAGCAGGTATTTGTTTTGGGTACTAATAATCTAATTAGCAGTCAATCCAATGTATCTTTTATCATCAGCTGATCCATAATTACTGCTCCATGCTGAGTATTTTCCCGGCACATGATAGCTTTCAACTCCTCAGCACAAACAACCAAATAATTGGTGCTATTATGCTAGACACAAGACTATTCCACTCTGAAGGGTGAGGTGGGTGTGTTTACCATCCACTGGAAAAAATGGCCTTCGCATTTTCTGCATCTGTTGATCAGTTTCTCACTGCCCCCTCTTGAATCAGTCTCGAGGTGTGCCTACAGCACCTTAACACTCCCCAGAATGTGAGACCATGGAGACTTCCTTGTTAAAAATTTAACCCTGGGACCAGAAACCTTCCTAGTCATTCGTAGGAGAGAAGTATTCATAAGGGATGTCAAATAGTACTGAAAGCCCAATATATTTCCCTTTGAAAATGCTGTCAAGTTTTCTCTGTGACTATTGTTTTAAAAAGACTTGTCCTGGAAGAGATAGCTTCTGATATAAAACTATTTCATTTGCCCTGGCCGGTTTGTTTGGCTCAGCAGTTGGAGCGTCAGCCCGCAGACCAATGAGTCACAGGTTCAGTTCCAGCCAAGGGCACGTACCTCGGTTGCAGTTCGTCCCCGGCCCTGGTCAGGGTCATGGGGGAGGCAGCCAGTCAATGTGTTCCTCTCACATCTATGTTTCTCTCTCTCTCTCTCTCCCCCTCCCACTCTATCTGAAGATAAACAGAAAAATATCCTCAGGTGAGGATTAAAAAAACAAAACAAAACTATTTCATTCAATAGCTCTGGTCTAAACAAGTGTGAGCACTTCTGGGGAGCAGAACACAGGCGGGCTATGAAGGCTGGTTGCTCGGGGGAAAATAAAGCCAAGCCATCACTTTCGAGACCAGATGTGGTGTGACTGTGAGGAGAGAGGGGCAGCGTGGGGCGAGCCCGTGAAGGGACAGACGGTGGCTCTGGGGCCAGGTGCGCTTTGGAATCCAGCTCCTCCACAGATGAGCAGCAGAGCCTTGGGAGAGTCACTTAACCTCCCTAAGCCTTGATCTTCTTCATCCGAAAAACAAAGTGAATAAAGCCTACTTCCCAGGTTGTTATGAAAAACAGATGAATGACATACAGAGCAGGCTCCTGACCCTTACGAGGGGTTCAGACTGTTCGTTCTCGGTTTTCCCAGATGAAAAAAAAAAAAAAAAAATAGAAGCTGGTTTTCTACAAGCCAGGCACTTGTGCCATATAATTCCATTCTCTGCGAATTAGCCTCCACCTCTTTCCTATGAGCAAAGGTAGGTTTCAGCCCAGATTCACTCTGGGGCAGCTGTACCACCTAAAGTCCTACCCATGGTTCCACTGTCCTGAAGGCCCTCCCTCTGCCCCTGCTCTGCCCCAGCAACTAAAGGGTTAACACTCATCACCACACTCGGACTTCGGTTGGCTGGTGCCTGTGCCACACCAGTTGTCAAATGTCTCCCTGTCTATAAAAGGCAATAAGATCTGGGAAATTGGAAAGACATATAGAGACCTTTCTCCAAAGACTCTCCTATCAGAAAACAGAAACCAGTGGCTATAAAAAGAATAAAAACTGCTACACTCTCACCCCAAACGAGGTGCTAAAACCTGGAGTCAGAAGCCACACACGGTTCAGATTTTTTCTTTTTGAACTTTTCGTTAGAGTGGAATGGACTAACAGAAAAGAGCGTGTCTCCAATGAATTTTGGCAAATTTGTTGAACACATTCGAGTAACCAGCACTCAGATTAAGAAACTGAACAGCACCAGCTCCCCCCACATACCCCCCTGCTTCTTTCTAGTCACTGACCCCGACCAGGGATTACCATAAAAGTGACTTGCAACACCATAGCTTAGTTTTGCCTGTTCTCATACATTATATAGATGGAATCCCACAGCCCTCAGGCCAGATCTGGCCTGCTGCCTGTTTTAATACACCCTGCAAACTAAGAATGGATTTTACATTTATAAATATTTGAAAATAATACCAAAAAAGAATATTTCATGAGACATGAAATTCAAATTTCAGTGTCCATCAATAAAGCTTTATTGGAACACAGCCACTCTCATTCCTCACATGCCATCTTTCACCCTACAACAGCGGAGCTGACTCCTTACAACAGAAACTGTAAAACCTAAGAACCCCCAAAATCCTGACTCCCTGGCCCTGTACAGAAAATGTTCGCCAACCCCAGTCCGAGTGCATGACGTTCACTGGAATACATATGCATTTCTGTTGGGTTTACAGCTAGGAGTGAATTGCAAGCTCACATACATATGTTCAACTTTAGCAGACACCGCCAAGAAGTTTGCAAAAAAAAAAAAAAAAAAATGCTCAGTTTTAAGAGCAAAGCTAAAACTGTAATCTCATTTTACAGTAACAGGGAGGATTACAGGGAGTTGATCTGATCCCGAATCGAGCACATGATTAGAAAACCATCAGGGCCTCCAAGTGGAGAGGGACATCAGACTTGTCCAGGTGTGCATTTCTTTCATCCTTACTCCATGCACACTCTCTAAAAATACAGCCCCTTTAATGTTGCCATTATCAGTAGGAGTGGACAAGAGTGAAAAAGTCATGTTTCTGCTGGGGACCTTGCAGTAGAGACAGACTGTCATTCCAGCCACGTAGCATGAGCCCTCCGGTAGTTTACCTGAAGTGCAGACAGAATATCCTGGAAGACATTAGCAGCCTCCTGATTTTATGCTTTCATAAGATTAAACGTATACATGACCAGCAACGACATTAGTCACACTGGCCACCAAAGCGGCTGAGCCCTGCACTGGGCAGACCCAGCAGTCCATCTACACAGAATGGACTGAATTGAGCAGTCATCAGGGGACATCCAAGGCTAAACAGCAAGACCCAGGCAGAGCGCCCTCTGTCGTCGAGAAGGGAGGAGGCTCTCAGGTGACGCTGCGTGTCTCTTAAAGGCACTTCCCTGGAGTCGCTGCCCCCACACCTGCCTTGCATTTCAAACCGGCTGTATTAAGTTCTCTCAAATGACATTTTTCCTCTTAGAGGGGAATTGCTTCTGATTCTTTAAGGACCACATTCAGCACGAAAAGAGATTCCAATCAACAGTTTCTGTGTTAATTGCACAATCCTGTTGACTTAGGAGCTGAGCAGCCTCATGAATGACAATATAGCCTCATTTCTGCTATCAAATCTCAGGGCCCAGGCAGGACGTGGCTGCCCAGTGTGGGCTCACCACACAAGGACAGAGCAGGTGCCGACCACGGGATGGGGGCATGGGAGAGCCTCTCTCCACTGCTCCTGCGACCCCAAGTCTGCCGCTCCTGGTCTGGCATCTTCCCACTGCAGAGGGCAGTGTCCTGCCGGGACGTTTCTCTAAGGCCTGCAGGTGGGTTCACCTTGGCCTATCCTGTTAAAACCTAACGTCGTCCTGGCCCCGCAGTGGCCCTCCAGAGACAGGCACTATATTTCCCTTGATTCCCTCCTCAGTTCCCCTCTGTGTGCAGGAAAGCAATGCTGGTGTTTAATCAGAGGTAGGGAGTCATTTCTCAGCAAGAGTGCTCGCTCTCTGTCCATATGAAATACACATATAATACACACATAGATAAACTAGGTTTCATCTCCCCTGGAAAAGACAGCTAAGCAGAAGTTGAGCATGCCTATGATACAAACAGCACGTGCTCTATAGTCAAAAGAGGGGGTTCAAGGCTACTTACTGGGTAGGCGAGCTTGCCGGTTTCCTCCCCTTATCACCTCTGATTGTCATAGTTCATAAAATGAGAAGAAGAATAACATCCACCTCACAGGGTGGCAGGAAGGATCAAATGAGGCATTTGTGAAGAAAACCGCTTTGTAAACTGTAAAAATCATCACACAGAGTGGTGGAGGAAAGAAGCTACCTCTTATCTTCGCAATCCTGATTCACCTTTCATCAGTCAAGTCTTTCAGGCTGTCTGTCCCTCTTCTCATGAGGGCCACAGCCTACCATAAGGACCGGAGTCATTCAGCACCCAGCTGGCAGCCATCAACTGGCCATCTATTAACAGCCAATTATCTGGGTGGCTTAATTAATCCATGGGCCACGTGGTCTGAGCTCCCCGAGATCCTAGAAAACAATGAGCCCGAAATACAGGCGCCAGCTAATTTTTCAATGGCCATCAAGGAATTGGGCGTCCTCTGTTCCCGCGTGTTGCAGCTGCGAGTGATGGGCGCATAAATATTGATTAGACCAGCCTCTGTGGCTGGGGGCAGGGGGGATGAATGATTAGAGTGTTCTCAGAGGAACAAGAGAAGATACATAAATCTTCAGCCCAGACCCTAGGGAAAAAATCCTCATTTCTAAACCTTGGTGAGGACAGAGGAAAGAGCTGGTGGAGGTGGCCGATCATGCCAGTCCTATAGGTGTTTCCCACTCTCTCCCAGCCTGGAATGAGATGCAAATTGGGTTTAAACCACAGGATCATTAGAAAGGAGGCAGCTGGGGGTGTTTTCTTCCTCTCGGCATTCAAATCCGAGGCAGGAACATGTGAGCGTGTCGGTCTCTCCAGCATTTCCTTGAAAGATCTGTGTAGAGCTTACAGTTAGGAAGACAAGTGATATGATGAGAATTTAATTGTTTTTTTTTAAGTGCCTAATCTTGTCTCCCGGAAATAGTACGCAGAGGAGACTTTGTGCTTGAAAATCGGCATCTTCCAGGAGGCGCTGGGTCAAATGGCCCCTTAATTCCCACAGTAAGGCTCCTGCTGATCTAAGAGCATCTGAGTAGAATGGCTCAGGGCGGCCCAGGGGGGCTGCCTTCCTCCCTCAGAAAGAACTGCCTTTGTGCCCACAGCAGCAGCAAGGCGGGCTGCTCCTGACCTTGGTCGGAGCCTGCAGGGAAGGACTGGGCTCCTGTCCCTCCAGACTTCTTCCTAGAGCTCCTGGCCCAGTGCTCCGGGCTCTCTGCTCTAGACCCCTCTCGCTTGGCGGGAGATGTGAATAAGAGAAAGAGGAGGAATGTGATACAGGGAGGAGGGACGCATGGAAAGAAAAGCAGCAGGAAAGAGCACCACTCCCTGGGTGGCACATACATTTCTCACACCATGGAGCTAGATCTCTTCCTCTCTCTGCCTATCAGCTTCCTAGTGTTCATTAGGTCCTGTGATGGCAGCAGCTGCTGCCAAATGCAGACTGCTGCCCCAGAAGGTCACATCAGGCCATTTATTCTGAAATACCAAAATACCAGCGCCAGCAAATTTCAGGAGCTTCTGCAGAATTCCCCAGGGTACCAGTGTACACGCGCGCATGTGTATGTGTGTGTGTGTGTGTGTGTGTGTCTGCTCTTAAGTATCCCAAAGGGGTTCTTTCTTAATCAGCTCAACATCTGAGGACTCAGAGACTGATTTATTTTTGGTTAATCTAGCGTTTCTGGTAAAATAATTAAAAGATAAGTAATAGACACAGAGTATCTGTGGTATAATTATTGCTAGCCATGAGGTCTCGCTTTAGAGTTATTCACCAGTAACCCAAAACCACCCAGACTGCTGGCAGGGCAAGTGGGAGACAGGCAGTGCTGTCTCACGCTGCTCCCATTTCACAGCTGAGAAGACTGAGCCGGAAGAGAGGATCTGCCTTGCCCTGGCATGCCCTCTGCCAGGAAGAGACGCCCAAGCGGCCACGTGTAGAAGAAACCCCAGAAGGCGAAGGCACACTGGATTGCGACACCATGGGAGCTACGAGGAGAGGGTCAGGCTCTCTGTCCCTTGACTCTAGTGAGCAGTGTGAGTCCCTCAGGTCCACGCGAGGAGGAAGGCTGACCCCTCCAGCTCAGGTCGCTGCACACCAGTGGGAAGAGTCAGCGGCCAGCTGGAGAGGGCACAGGGCACAGCGACACTCACTTCCCCAAACAGATGGCAGGTCTAGAATGCTGGTCTCTGGGGTGGAATGTGCAAAAGCTACGGCAGGGCTCACGTCTCCCCCTAAGAGAGGAGCTGGGAATTTGTCCCGGCTTTCTAATTCAGATTATTTTCCCAAAAAATGCACGGGGGACTTTAAGATGCTCTGGAACAGTGACAAAACTGTGAATGTTAGAAGCTGAACAAGGGCACAGCAAATACACATCTTTAAAATGTGTTCCTGGGTGCCCGGTGATGGATACGACTGTTTGAGAAATGTGTGATGGGAGAGGTGTGGAAAGGACGCAGGCACACATCGCGGGTGAAATGGCAGGTGCACAGGCTGTGTGGAAGTCCTGGCCGCAGGCAACAGCCAACGCAGCCTCATTCTGTCCCTGTTCAGTTTATAAATGACCTCTGATGAGTGGAAATTAACACTTTCAAATGATACAAACAGATGAGCAACCTTGAAAAAGGGGACTTTGTCCCCAGACAGGCTGCGGAGGCTTGTGACAGGGACGTTAATTTCTCTTTCCTTCCTGGGTTTGCCCTTTGTCTTCTCTGACTTGGGCAGGAATCATTCTGTGCCTCCAGGAGCATTCGAGACAGGGATTCCTGGTCTTAAGCACCAGGCCAATTAGGGGAACAAGGGTTTGGGAAGCAAGAGAGTTCCCCAGACTGAGTCAAAGACATTCCTTTTAAACAGATCTGTGGGTCCCTGGGACAGGCCCCCAGAACCTGAGGGAGAGTGCTTCTGGGAAAGGGAGCTGGGACATGAGTACACCCCAGGGCTGCCCAAAAATGACCCAGGAAGGAGAAATCCCACCAGCTTGATGGAATTGGAAGGGGGGAGGAGTAAACTCAGATTTGTTTGTTTGTTTGTTTGTTTTAAAAAGCTATTTCTTGACTACCTGAGGTTCCAACCTCTTACTAACACATTTCCCAGCCTCTCACAGCAGCCGCTGCTGGGCCACCAGGCAACACCATCCCCTCACCTGCTCTGGGAACCTGCTAGGGGGAACACAGTCAGAGCCCCCTCAGACACAGGAGCCAAAGACAGGATAAACATTCGTCTGATAATGGACTACTTCTGGTCCTGCCAGAGTCCAAATTCCTGGACAGCGTCCAATATGCACGCACTGAGTATCAGCAGATTAATAGGGTCTCTCTCTGAAATTCATGATTTTTTTAATGGGAGAAATTATCTACTAAATGGGGAATAAAATAACAGTGTCATATACTGAAGGCATTTGTGGTATGCAAATATTACAGAAAGACAAGTTCTTTTCTCATAGTGTTTGCTATATTTCTAGTCCAGCACAAATACATTTACATGGGCCCGAGGCGCTTTGTTCAAAGCCTTCCCATTTCCAATTCTTCCCTCAAAAAGTACCCCCAGGCCTCAAATTATTTTGCTTTTACTAAAGCCTAAGCCCCTGGACTAAATTTCGTTCTAGGAAACAGAAGACAGATTTGCTGGTTTTCTCCTTCTTTTTCTAATTCCGTCATTTATTATAGAATTCTCTCAACAGCAAACAAATGATAGGGGAGAGAAGAAATGAAAACATTTTTCAGGCATTTTTTAGTGGTACCATAGTTATCGCTAACATGCAATTTGAATTAAGACATCAAACTTGTTACAGGATTTCCAATCAGGAATTCGAGCTTGCTGAATCTGGGGGTTGGGGACCGGGCAAAAGAATAGAATCAACATTAAAAAGTCAAGCTTAAAGAAATCTTTACTTGAGCTATTAATAGAACCAGGCCTTCTTGAAACTGAGGGGGAAAAACAACTCAATTAATTTTCTTCACCCGGTAGTATAGCAGGCCTTCTCCATTCCTCGCGGACTGTGACCAGGCATAGGTTTTATTTTATTACCAGGCCCACCTTGGAGATCCCATCACTAGGTGAATGAGGCTGTTTCCTAACACTGTGAAGAGAGGAGAATAGGGCCTGGAAGCCCAGGACTGGAACCTGTAGCGGACCCCAGGAAGGCACTTTGCTGCATGAAATCTAAAATCCGGGAGGTCCCCAGCCCAGGAGTCCTCGCCACAGCCCTCTCCTCTCTGATCGCTCCACCATTCCCACCTTCTCTAAATATTTTTAGGAGAAGGGAGCCCACTGCTCTTGCTTTGGAAAATAAGCTGACCCTCCACCACGGGGGGAAGAAACCGAGGCAGGATGAGAAGTTCCCCGAGGCTTTGACATGTCCAGGGTGAGAGCTCTCTGCATGACTATGCATGAGCCGTTCCTAGGAAAACCCAGGACACTAAACGCACCCAAAACTGAGGGTTTTCTCCTACAATAGACAAATGTCCCAGGAAATGTCCAAATTCCTACTGTTGGGGAAACAATCTCTACCCTGGCAAATGGTTTCTCAGCCAAAGGTGCTGCAACTGTCTGCAACCTTTGGGCACAGCCTCCCTTGGGACCTTTCCCAGCAGGGTGTACTCTGACCAGCCAGAGGAGCCTCCGCTGCCCCAGGGGCCTCCTCTAAGGGCAGAGTGGGATTTCCCTCTGAGCTGGTTCCCTCACAGACCACAGCAACACCCCCACAGCTCTCCAAAGGCAAGCGTCTAGGGATGCCCCACGGAAGCGCTGGGAAGAGGGCTGGGGGCACATGCTGCAAACATCCCTAACCTCACCCCATCACCCGCCAGTGCAGACCCGGCAGTCCACGCAGCATGCTGCCGTGGAAGGAGCATGTGGGTGGGCAGTTCCCAGAATGAGCTCATTCCATCCTTGTCCCTGACGCTGCCACTTAATAATAGCCTTGTTATTGAGGGCTAATTGTATAACTTCATTACTCAGTCTTATCCGCATAAAAGTATTATCTGCCTTACGTGGTAGTTGTGAAGATTAAAGGAGGTAATATATGTAAAATGGAATTGGGGGGTTTGGAGAGCACTGTACAAACTAGATATTGTTGTTTCGCATGAGTACAGATTCTCACACAAGCCTGGTCCACCAGGAACTCAAGGATGAAATCATCCGGGCATGTTCACATGGGGCCAACGGAACTATAAAAACCCACACCGTTGGTATTCTTCGTCCAGCTCCCGAATGCCACCCATCAATAGGCTGCTTCAGCCTCACATGGAGCACTTGTAAAGATACTGATTCTAGAACCTTCTCCCAAAGATGCCACAGAATCATAAACCCCAAAATGTGTAAGGTAAACCAGCTCTCCGGGTGATTCTGACATGCAGTCAGGTTTGGGAAGCCACCGCACTCCTTCAGACAGGACCAGCCACTTTCCTACACCGGAGCTCGCCATGGGAATAAAACTGTTCTGGGGCTAAGGCGAGCTCCCCCTTTGTCTCTCCACCTCTGTTCTCAGACACATATACCCTGCGACACAGAGGGGTGCTCACCCTGCAGACACAGACACATCCACAAGCAACACACCTATGCAGACGTACAGTCATACTTACAGATGAAAAACAGGAAGGACAAATAGACTAACAAAAAAAGAAGGGCCCCTACTAAAAGGTATCAAGATTGTTAAAGCCTATGGAATCGGTACTTATAAAGGATACAGAAAAGGAGGGAAGAAAAAATAAGACAAAGAGCAAGAGCTCAATGACAGAAGCCCACTCTTCCCCGGCTGCACAGCACCATGTCCAGACTTTGATATTAGACCACTCCCAACACTATTCATTTGTTTGCAATGCTGCCTCAACCAGGAGCTTGTGAAAGCACCCCCAAAGAGCTGG
The DNA here is from genome assembly GCA_030848825.1 of Tadarida brasiliensis. NCBI lineage: Eukaryota > Metazoa > Chordata > Mammalia > Chiroptera > Molossidae > Tadarida > Tadarida brasiliensis. Next base: position 59,374,755 of record CM061270.1, on the reverse strand, counting down.
ACACAATGTACTCATCACAGCAACCCCCCAAACCTGGCACAGAGCCTGGCACATAGCTACATTCACTCCATAAATATGTGTTCAGTGCATGCCAGGATGAAAAGAGATAGGTGAGGAAGAAGGACAAGGTGTCCCAGATCCCTGGTGGAAACTAAGAATAAGTAAACTTCAGGTAATGGGGTTCAACACAAAACAGAGAGTTCACGTCCCCACGGGCGTCACTGACTGCATCACAAGGAGCAGAGCCATTCAGGGGAAAAGGAGAAAAGCTCTCTAGATCTATGGGCAGGTCTGAAGTGAGTGAGAAAATTGATCCTGTGCCCTAAAAGTTGTTTGAAGTCACGAGTCTGACCCTGTCACTTCCCTGCTTAGTACCCCTCTGAGGTCCCCTGGCACCCACAAGGCCCTACCCAACATGACCCACATACACCTCCCCAGCCTCATCCCTGACGTCTGCCACCTGCTTTACGCTCCAATTCTGCCAAACTCACACAACGTGCTGTGTCATTCCTCTGGGCCTGTTCGGTGCAGTTAACCTCTACCTGGAATGCCCTCCCTGCCCACTGGTAGACCTACTGTTCATCCTTCTCAACTCAGTTCTGTTAAGTCTTCCTCCTCCAGGAAGTCCCCAGGCTCCCATGACATCAAGTAAACTGAGACCCTCTTGGCTCTCAGCACACTGTATGGTCTGTCCATTGATGAGTGAATCCCACCCCAGCGTGTAAGTTCTGCATCTCTGTACTCATAGCATCTAGCACAGTGATGGCACATGGCCCAACAACAAAAAATGCTTGTGGAACACAACTGAGAAGTGTCAAGATTCCAAAACACAAGTGCCAGAAGACTTAGTTAAAAGGGGATCTGAGAGGCACCTAGATATAGTAGAAAGATCCTGACTATCCGAGGTCTGAGCTCAAATCAGTAGAGTGTCCTAAGGCAAGGTAGTTAAAGACTGCACCTGTTCCTAATCTATGAATTAAGTATAGTACCATCCAACTTATGCAACTACTTGTGCAGAAGCACCCACTGTGTTACCAGGCACACCATGAAACCTCCGTACTTTACTTACTGGGGAGACTCCCCCTCCCCTTCCCTCCCTTGTCAGTTTCCTGCTTTGGACCTTAAGTTCTTCTGAGGGCTTTTCCCCAGTCCCTGGAGGACTGCTCTGGACCCAGTTCATAAACATTGCCTTGCTGCTGGGGAAACCTGGAGGCCTCCTTCTGTGTCCCACAGCCAAGCAGTGGAAGAGAAAGAGACGGGAATGGGGGCTCTGAATTAGAAGTAAAAGTGAGCCTGTAGGAAGAACCTTCTGGCTCTGCTCAGATGAACCAACTGGGCAGGAGTTTGAAAAGCCACTTGGATTCTCATTTCCCCAACTCCACACCAATAGCAAGGAGTTTGTTTTCACAGACTCTTTAGTGGTGTTCAATTTCCAATGTAGCTGAAGGGCTCGGGAACAATTATAAAGCAGGGGTGGTGACAAGCCGAATGGGCAAAGGCAGCAGCCCTGGGAGGCTTCAGGGCGCTCGCCCGAGATGCACGCGCGGCGCGCCCCGGGCCTCTGGGCTCCGGTGTTGGGCCTGGCAGCTGCGGGAAGGAAGGAGGTCAGCGCAGCCGCCAGACTTCACGTGGGCACCAGCACTTGCTGGCCCTGCCACCTGACCAAACACCGGCGACTCTCTTGAGGAGTCCACAGACCGCTACCCTGTGGGCCACTATTCTGCAGCGCCCCTTCGCCCCGGGACCCCAGCGCGCTGCCCAAGTTGAGAGCTCCACTCTGCCCGCGACGTGTGCCCACCACCCACACCCACTCCCACTTGCACACACTGCGAGTCCGTAGATGCCCCTGAGCTTTTTTGAAAATATCGAATAATACCTTGTAGCCGCATCCCGCGCCCGGTTACCTGCTCACAGCACCCAGACACCCACCTTGGTTTCCTGGGAGCCTGCAAACCCGGGCGCGAGCTGCCCCACTCCCGGCGCACCGCCAAAGCCCGTACCTTGGGGGTCTGCACTTCAGGTCCCGCGGACACCTCCAACTTCTTCTTGGTGACCCAGAAGAACAGCAGCACGGTGATCCAGAGCACTCCGAAGATCGGCAGCGCCAGGCGGCGAGACAGGCGCCGCATGGTCCCCTTTGCCTGCTCCGCTCCGCCGAGCTGCGCCCCTGGGGCACCCCCTGGCGGTCAGGGCTGGCGGGGCAGGAGTCCCGGAGAGAACCTTGCTCGGTGGAGCGCTAGCCCGGGATCGCAGTGCAGGGGCAGCAGGATCCTGCAAATCGCCCCGCCTGCTTCGGAGAGAAGCGAGCGGGAGTGAGGAAATGGGGCGCCCTGAGGCTCGTCAGGGGAGGGCCGAGGGGCAGCCAAGCTGGACAAGCGCAGTCGCTGCGAGATGGTCCCCGCGCCAGCACCGCCGCCTCGCCCGCCGCCGCCGCGGGGGAAACTGACTCGAGCTGCGGGAGGGAGGAATCCGAGGCTGTGCCCGGCACCCCGAGAGGAACACGAGGGGGAAGGGGAGGAGAGCGAAGGGGGAGGGAAGGAACCACAGACTGACCGACTGGGAGAGAGCCAGGGTGGGAGCGATGGTGCTCTGGGAGGGGGCGCTACAGCCGCCCGCCGACAAAGGCGCACGGTGCTGTTCTGGGGCCGCCCGCGCCGAACACACGGCGCAGTTCCGGGGCCATCCTGGGTTGGGGCGGGGCAGGGCGGAACGGTGCATCCACAAGGCCACCGCCAGCCCTATGTGGGGATCGAAGGGGCAGCCTGAGCCTGGCGGGGCTGTGCCCGGGAGGACTGCCCGCTCACAGCGGGGGGCAGCACAGGGCTCTCAAACCTGAGTCCCACCCTCAGTGCACCCGCCCCCCGGAGAGCCAGCTCTGGGAGCGTGGGACGCTGGAGGTGCTCCTGGCAGGTCAGGGCCAAGGCCGAGTTCAGCTAACTCCCCAGGGTGTTTCTCTGCCTGCATGTGGGTGCCTGGCAACTTTTTCTGCTTAATGGAACACTGAGTTGGTCTAAATTTAACTTTAAAGAAATCCTTTTAAAAATTAAGGCACAATTATTTCCCTTAAGGGTTTTCTCTCCCTATTAGCATCAGAGCTCTGTGTTTGCAGATGGTTCTAGGGAGGGTGTCGGAAGTTGGGCCAATCACATGGGGTTCTTGGAAAGTGACCCTGGGCAGGGGGATACTGAATGTAGAGGGTTATCTTTCAAAAGGTGAGAATGATGTACCTGCAATTGCAGCCACCATCCTCCCTACCTCTCCCCACGGAGCTCAGCATAAGGGAAGCCTCCATCTGCTACTGAAAGTGGGGCTCGGGAATTCATTCTTCAATAAGGAGCCCCCAAGAAGTGGAGTCAGAAATGCAGGAATCTGCTGAAAGCCACTCTGTTTAGTACCTTGTTTTTCAGTCACAGGGTATTCCTACCCCACAGCCCCCAAAGAGTTCTTGGCCAGGCTGTAGATAAGAAAGTTTTGATTGGACCCAGCTGGTGTGACTCAGTGGCTTGTCATCCCATGGACTGAGAAATTCTAGTTCCATTCCCTGTCAGGGCACATGCCTGGGTTGCAGGCTGATCCCCAGTAGGGGGCGTGCAGGAGGCAGCCAATTGATGTTTCTCTCTCACATTGATGTTTCTATCTCTCTCTCTCCCTTCCTCTCTCTCTAAAAAAAATCAATAAAAACATTTTTTTTTAAAGGAAGAAGTTTTTGGTTGGGAACAGAGGTGGAAATCAAACCGGGCAGAAAAGCGAGCACTCTTGCCAGCCTATCTCAAGGTTTGGCTGAGCTCTCAGACCACAGAACGCTGAGGGTGATCCAGGATTTGCCTCCACTGGAACTCTATATACTGAAAGGCTGGGGTAGCTTCCCCAGCCATCACTTCCGCCCAGCGAAGGTCCAGGTAGACCATGGTCATGGAGGGGGTAGGGCAGATGGCAGCAAGAGAACCCATCACTCCTACAGCATCTTGAGCTGCCTGGATCTCTTCCAGGAGCCTCACCCTGGACCTGCAGGGCTGGGCCTGCAAAGTGTTCTGCGGCAGACTCTGCAGGGGACCCTCAGGCAAGTGCCTGAGACACTGTGAGCTCCAGGCAGGAGCTGCAGCACCGTAGTCCATTGCTCGGTGCTTTGTGATACTGCTTCTGAGTAACAGATGGCAGAGTTATACAACACCACCGCCAAGCTTTCGAGTTGGTGCAGCACACACTGCCTGCTGCAGAGGTGCTAGGTGCTTCATTCTAACAGTTTAGCATCTAGGGAAACAGAGGCCCTGGGATTCCCGGGGCAGCTCCATGCAAGGCCTGCGATGCCTGGGAGAGCAGGGATTGCCTTCGAAGGTGCTTGCCTCTTGAGTCACTATTTTGTCCTCCAATCAAGTGGAGAAGATTTCCTGGGCCTCTGGAAGCTGACGAGGGAATCCAGTTTTGCCAAGTGTCATTACCTGATGCAGCCAAAAGGCATATTAGTCTGGGTTGTCAAACCAGTAGGTTATTAGGATTGAAATCGAGTTCAGATGGACTTCAAACATCTGGACGCCAGGTGAGTTTCCACACTGAGCCCAGCTCTGTAGATCTCTCCCAGGACACAGCCTATCCAGGGGTCCTCCACGCTCTGGTAGATATTTAAAACTTTAATAACCAGCTTGAGTAACGCAGAGCACAGTGGATCCCAGCAGGGGATTAGCTATCATTAGCGATTAATCCAACTTACTTTTTTCTCATCACAGCCTATATTGGTAGGAAAATGTCCCAGCAAAAGATTTAACATGGCAGGAAATTTAAAAAAAAAAAAAAAAAAAAAAAAAGTGCCCTCTGAACTAGGTATATCCTGGTGTCTGAAAATGAATTGAGCTCCCTGGTCTTGATATTCTTGAGCAAGTGCCACATTTCTCTGGGTCTCGATTTCCCCATCCATCACGTCCTGCCTTCTTCTTTTTTTTTTTTTTATTAATCCTCACCCAAGGAAAGTTTTGCATTGATTTTTAGATAGAGTGAAAGGTAGGGAGGGAGAGAGAGAGAGAAACATCATTGATTGGTTGCCTCCCACACGAGCCTGACTGGGGCTGGGGATCAAACCTGCAACCAGGTACATGCCCTTGACCGAGAATCAAACGCGGACACTCTAACCGCTGAGCAAAACCGGCCAGGGTGACGTCCTGCCCTCGCCAAGACCCTTCCAGTTCACACAGGGTTCTAACATCCTTGTCCCCAAATTAGGATTCCTTTTGCCACTCCTGTCGTTGGCAAGTTCCATGTAAGTTGTTTTCTCCTCACAGCCAAAGACATTAGAGAGCAAATTGGGTATTGGAGCAGATGTGAGTCATTCATGTTAGTATAAAAACTATGGAATAAAACCCATTATGGCCCCGGAAAGCTGTGTAAAGCAGCATACGGAGCAAATGTAAGCTGCAAATGGGAGGAAGCTGTGAAGTCCAATGCATATGCTCTCCAGCGGCGCTTGCTGTGGGTTTTCACACTTTGCTTCTCGTTTCCTAGTGCTGTCCTCCTGTCACTCTCGCTCAGCTCACTGCAGAGGATGCAGCCTTTTGTTCCTTTGGATCAGATTCCCCACATCCCTCCTCTCTGCCCACTGCGTGGTGACTTCAGTAACAGTGCGCGTGTATCTGCCATCTGCATGCTTATTAGACCTGTCACCACCAGCAGGATAGCAAGATGCCCTCCGTGCCAACCTAATGAGATTACACCCACAGAGGCCCGAACAGCTCTCTGTTGAGATCTTAACACTTCTGGACTATAGGGAAAGGTAACCGGTAGCAGGGCAGACCGCAACGCAGCAATGAGCTGAGACACCGGCAGGCTGGCCCAGTACCACCCAGGGTCTCAGACAGCAAAAGGAGCCAGAAAGAGAATTCAATATGTCTGTCTTCATTCCATGGTCATAGAGACATGAGTCTTTGGGCCAGCCCTTACCGTCTGCTCTGTTCACGTTCTCCAACTGTAAATAATACATCAGCCCCCTTTCTCTGTGTTCCTCTCCCTTTTCCTTGACACTATAGATTCTGTCAAAACCTCATGTCCGAGGCCTTCTTATAAAGGATAGAATAGTTGAGGATGCATGATAAATGAGAATGAGCTATTACCAACCTTCTAACTTCCTCTCTCCGCCACATTGGTGCATCTTTGTTAAAAGAATAAAGCCAGCCAGCTTTTCCTCTTATCTTTGGCGAGTAGCTGGGTGGCTTTATCTAAGGGATCTGAGAGTGACCTTTCTAGATCTTTCTCTATCCATTAAACAACTTCTTTCACCATCCCACGACTTTTATATCTTAGGTACTACTGTATAATTTGCCTCCTGAAAAGGGACTCATACCTTTGCATTTCAAAAACCTGCCTCTTTCTTTCAATATTTGAAATGCCCCCAAATTTTCTTTGTTCCTCCCCCAAATGCCAAGTGTTAAACTTACTATTGCTGCAATGATGTCTTTGCTGGTTGTGGAACGTGGTTTGATCTTCAATGGTGGTGTCCTGCAGTGACCTGAGCCATGGCCCTCCCCACACAGAAAATGCAAATTTCTAGTAACAGGAAGGGGTGACCCAATGAGCTTAAAGAACAATAGAGGTAGCTTCTTTAACCTGAATTACCTAGAAGAGTCTCTAAAAGAGGGGAGCACAGCAGAAGAAATGGAGGGATCCAAAGACAGGGGTCATTTACTCCCCAGGTCCCAAATTGCAGACTGTCAACTCTGACAGCAACCTGCATCATCTCTGAGAGTTGAAGGCAGTCCTTCTCAATAGGCTTGGGCTTAGAGGCATCAGTGAAAGGCAGAAGGGGGCAGGAGAGCTCAAATTCTGGAAGGAACAGAACTGTTGGGGCTCCTCTCTAATCTGGTCAGAACTTCAACAGTGAGAAGAGCCAAGGATGCCCCAGGGATGGAAATGACAGCTCTGTCTCCCAGAATAACCTCCAGTGGCCAATGACAGATTCTGTAATCAAGTCATTGGTGGACATTGCATATTAAGCAGGGTAACCATGTGCCCCAGTTTGCCTTCTGGTTTATTCCTGTTTTCTTGACATCATTATTAATAATGCCCCCTTTGACTTTTAAAAAATTCCTGCTTTAGACAATAAATTTGATGGCCATTCCAATGGACAAGAGCATTTGCAATGATGTTGCTGAAAGGAAGACTGATTTTCTTAGGTGACTGAAAATGTGGGCCTTTGCTGTTAAAGTTCTCCTGAGTGTGTGCTGAGTTTGGGGTAGCCTACATGTTCGGGGTGGCACTATTCTGAGTAAATAATAGTCAAGACATTTATTCAAAGAAGAGACCATGTGGACAACTGGAGCTAGCTCTAAACAGAAAATAGGTGTGTTGCCCACATCAGTCAATGGCTAACTGCTCCCATCCACCCAACTTGAAGGTCTTTTACCCACCTAGCAGCTCACGCATCCCAGGAAGCAGCCATGTTCCTGGCACGGATGTCTCTGCAGAGGGCAGGGGGTTCCCGACATCAGACTCTAGTGATCCCTCCAGCTATCTCTTCCTCTCACCCACGTACCTACGTAGGACTTGAAAGTCACGTGAATGAGTGGAGTGAAATGAGATGGGGTCAGGGAAACAAGAGTGGAAGCCCAATGATAACAAAGCAACTGGACAGTCAACCTTCGTGTTGAAGACACAGTAGGGAGTGGTGGGGTCCACATGGGACTTACAAGGAAGCAGTTTCAAGGGATCATTGCCGGTGTCGGTTAAGTGATGCTCAAGTTTCCCTACTTCTCAACAGAAGCCGAAGTCCAAATAACTAGGAAACCTCCTGGATTTTAACTCTTGGCAACTAATTTAATTCCCACCACCCACCCCCAAAATCAGGTGGGCTAAACCAAACACATCTGCAGTCTGGACCCAGCCTGCTGCTTGCCAGTTTACAACCTGTACTTCCGCCACAGATGTTTTAATTAGCACTGAGATTTCCTGTGTACCATAATTCTATTAATACTACCCTAGAACAGGCATACCCAGCTAAGACAAAGGAGAAATGGAAAAGGTGGAGCAGATCATATTAGGTCAGAAGACTTGAAGACCATCTAGTTCAAGACCATCTAGGTTTGAAATTGAAGAATGTAAAGCCAGAGAAGCTCCATGACCTACCTGCAAGTCCATTAGTAAAGCTTGAGTTATAATTCATCTACCCAGATCCCGCAATTCTCCACGTGACATCCCTTACTAGGTTTAACAGACCAAGTGAAGCAGGGAGCTGAGACATTTAGCGGGGGCTATTATGCCCAGAAGTTTCCAGGTAATCAGCAAAGCAATCAACAAATACACTGTGAGCACAGATTCTGGGCAATTTGCTGTGAAGAATACAAATAAATATAAGGCCTGTTTCCAGCTCTTGAAGAAAGTGTGAGTTGGTGATTAGGATGCAGGCTTGAGGGTTAAAAGATCTGGTCCCTCCTCTCTTTTGAGTCTCCATTGAGTAATGATCTGAGCCTCCGGGGGCGGTGCTTCAGTCCACTTGAGAAATAGCTATATTGCAACAGAAAAGTCATTTTTGTAGCCATACTCTGCACCTGTCTTCAGTGTCCCTCTCTAAGTGCTGTACAAATATTAATTAAGCATAGATTATTGGAAAGGTGCTTTTAGCATTTGAACTCAACTGGGCTGCATCAGAGGGTGGTATTAATACCATCGCCTGTTGGCAGAATGCTGTTTGTTTTTGTTTTTTTAATAAAAACTCCTTCCCTTTTGCAATTTTCCCCCATGCAGACCATTTATTTTGCCCATCCTCTGGCTACTTCACCTTTTGTGTCATCATTTTCAGGAGACAAGTGAAAATAATATTTCTCTTGTGCTCCAAAGAGCCAAATCCCTTTTCTGGCTGGATCCGAAGAAGGCGGGTTTGAGTGGTAATGGAAAGAAGCCTGATGTATCGCCCAAGCGCAAATCCTCGGGGAGAAATAATGCATCTCTTTGAGAAAAAAAAAAAATAGCTTATACTTACGAGGTAGGAGATTTTCAATTTATAAAGGTTTACTATTTTCTTCAATTGCCAGGATAACTGAGTTCCACAAAGGTTAGGCTTCTCATATGTAAAACTGACCAGCCTCTGGGGTCTGGAATGTGATTCAAACGTGACGAGTGGTCAGCGTGCTCCCCATTCCCTGCGCCACTGCCCAGGAGGTTTGGAAACAATGAGAGCAAAGGGTTAACACCCATTACCAGGAGAGCTGGCAAAGTTCCTCAGTGATTTCTTCACCTATCACTGCTCTCAGGCCTGAATTCCAAATTGATTTCCTCAATAACTATTAAAGATCTTTCTAATTAAACCAGGCATCCTCTCCCTTGGCAAACTTTTCCTGATGACATCTCTGGTTAATTAAAGGTTTAAGCTGCAAAGACACATTACATAAGAACAAGGGAAGCCACTTTGTAGCATGCCAGTGAAGGACCCTGCTGGTTCCTGCTGCAGAAACCAGGACTACAGGGGGGGCTGGTCCTTCTCTTCCTCTACAGCAGCATAAGAAGCTCCAGAAAGTGTTAATAAGAAAGATGGTTGGATGAGGGGGGAGTGGATCGTTTTTCTGATTCCTGAGCTTCAATTTCTGCTTTCGGCCTTGCCGGGGAAGTGTTCATCAGTGTTTTTCATTAAGAGCCTCATTCATTTTGATCATAAATCAGTGATGCTGACAAAACATTTTTACCTTTCATCCAAAATTCCTGAGGTAGTTGATACATTTCATAATCAGAACAACAAGTAAAGGCCTCCTTTCACCCATCAGTAAAATGCAGCCACCTCTACCATAGAAAGTAGCAGGTTCTCACAAGATGGGAAAAAAACGTGCAGGTATTTGCAATAGTAAATTGCTCTGATCCATATACCTTCTTTCTCCTGGTTCTTTTCTTTTTTTTTACTTCATTTTTTCCGCTAGGACCCCTATTTCAAAATGGGTAGGTTTGTGCAGGATTTTGTTAAGGAATAGAACTTTTTTTCATGCAAAGTTCAATAGCTCTTAGGTTGGGAACCCATGACCTTGGTTTTGTGGTCATGATAGTAGGAAGCAATGGGTCTCAAACCTAGATGTACATTACAAGTACCTCTGATTGCTGTTAAATTAGATGCTTATGTCTCATCCTAAGTCTGCTGAAATTCTACAGGTGATATTTCCAGGCACCCAAGTTTGAGAACCATTGGTCTAGTCAAGGTGAGTCAGTGGCACTTCTCGGCCTGCCTGGAAATGAGAAAAGTGGTCCACTGTTTCAATGGTTTGGTCTTACAGACAGCTCAGGCAAAACAAAGCAAGGAGAGACAGAACCTCACCAGAAATGCTAAGGAACTTGGCTCCAATTCTTAGAAGACATCGAAGAGGGGGTTAAAAAGATTTTCCCACTCACACATTGTCATTGGTTAGTGGCTCACATCTCTAGATCACTGGTTCTCAAACTATTGGACAGAATCAGAATTACCTGGAGAACTTGTTTTCCTAATAATTTTATTATAAAAAAATTCAAGCATACAGAAAGATAGAGTGATAGTCTACTCAACAGCCACCCAAGTAATATACCTGCCACCTAAATTCAAACCTTGTTAACATTTTGCCATATATGTGTGTGTCCTCACACACATGCATCTGTAATTGCTGAGCCATTATAAGTAAGTTATAGACATCATGATACATGACACCTAAATAATAACATCAAATAACCCAGAAATACTTCAGCACACATTCCCCCAAATTAATGACCTCCTTGACATGACCACAGCACCATTATCGAACCTAACTGAATTAAAAATAATGTCCCAAGATCTTATAACACTGAGCCCATAATCAAGTTTCTAGGGGACTTAGAAAGATAAACGAAAACAAAAAAGCAGAGCTTTCTGGCCACATTCCCAAAAATGTTTGTTCAATTAGGTAATGATCATGCCTTGAGAAATATTATTGTAGATGAATGACTAATTAAGAGTCCTTATCTTTCCAATAACTGGAACACAGTTCACTTTTTGTGCTTGAAAGTTGTTTGGCGATTTGCAAGGCTCTTAGCAGTCATTATTTTATCTGATACTGTCAGCACGGCTACTCTAAGGTAGACAGGAGCAATGAAGCAGCTGAGACCAAGAATTACAGTGACCCGCCCAGGTCCTGTAGGTAGGTCACAGTGGCAGCTGGGATTCCAACTCTGGCGTAATGGCTGGAGCACTGAGCTGGGAGTCTGCACACGGGAGTGCTGGCTCGCTCTCTGTCTAGCTCTGCATTGTGACTTGGGGCACTGGACCAAACTTCTCTGGTCTTCGATGTCTTCATCTGAAAAGTGAAGGATTAAATGGGTGGTCTCTAAGATCTTTTCCTCTTCAATCTTTCTTTGATTAAATGCATTTCTGACTCCTCCTCCAAAACCCTTTATTCATCTCCATGTGGTTCAGCAACAAATGTATACCGGGGGTTATTGAGTCACAAGGAAATACCCACTAATAGAATGTTGTTGAGAAAATGAATTTGACAAACATCTATCCACTTGCTATGGCCAAATGTGCCCAGGACCCTTAAGCTCAGGAGGTTGTGAGCCAACACCGAGAAACTCCTTCAGTAAGTCAGATGGGACAGGGAGCGCATGAGGAAGTTCAGCTTGAGACCCCCTCCCATTTTACAAGGGACCACAGCTCCCCCATTCTTCCCAGTGTCACAGGGCTCTGTGCTTCCTTAGACCCCGGCCATGTCCACTCACATTCCCTGTACTGGTCCACGGCAGAGCTGCGGTCTGACAGGTGAGAACCAGAAATACTTAAAATTCTTTGCTTGGGGGAGACTTTCATTTTATAGGTATTGTATGAATTTTTTACAACCTGAACATATCCATGCATTGCTTGTGTAATTAAAAATAAATAATTAAACATCTTCGACGGCTTGATCGGGTTTTCTTTTCGGACTCTCAAAGACAAAGCAATCTCCAGGGTGGTAGCAAATAGCTTTGAGGTTTTCACTGGTGTGTGAGGGGTGTGAGGGGAGGGGAGTTGGGGGCAGGAGGTGGTATGAACTCCCATTTACAGTAACTGAATGGAAATGGCCCAATAATGTCAACACAACAACAATAATAACGTTTAAGCACTTCTATAGAGACCGGGTGCCCTAAGGCTAGATCATCATAGTGGAACCTGGACCAGTGCAGAAACTTGGGTGCTGGAGTCAGAAGCCTGTGTTCTAGTCCCAGCTCTGCCATCAGCTGCAGACTTTTAGGAAGCTATTGAGTCCTTCTGACACCCAGTGTCCCAGGTTGGACTTGGTCAGACAGACCTCAGGTGCTATTCTAGAATTTACTGCTTCTTACTTGTATAACTTACATGTTAAGTAGCCTTTCTGAGCCTCAGTGCCAAAAAAAAAAAAAAAAAAAAAAAAAAAAAAAGGCATTAAGAATATGGTCTTGCAAAAAACCTATCAAAATTTAGAGACAATGCTGGCCACTGTGGCTCAGTGGCTGAGCATCGACCCATGCACCAAGAGGTTGTCGGTTCAATTCCGGTTCGATTCCTGGTCAGGGTATGTGCCCAGGTTGTGGGCCCGATCCCCAGTGGGGAGCATGCAGGAGGCAGCCAGTTGAAGTTCTCTCTCATCGATATTTCTACCTCTCTCTCCCTCTCCCTTCCTCTCTCTCTAATAATAAAGAAAAAAAAATTTTTAATTTAAAGACAATGGATTCAAAGCATCTTATACAGAAGGTAATAAATATATTAGTCATCCATCATTGCTGCTCTTGACCTTGTGATAATGGTTAAGCTCTCACCTTGAGGGCAAGGACCATATCTTTGGCACCTTTGTACTCCCACCACTTAGTGGCATAATGAGTATATTGAAAGTACTCAGCACTATGCTTGTTCAATGAATATTTTAAAGTAAGCAGCTCCAGCCACTTGACTGGCAGCCCTACCAAAGGAAATGTGAAGTGATGGGCTCTGGAAATAGAGCACCAGCCCCACCCCTCAGTGGACACAAATGTCATGCTGGCAGCTCTGGTGGCATGTTTGACTGTCTACACATGAACCACCTTCTATCTCTGGGAAATTTCCCCCTTAATGAGGTACTGAAACAGCCTCTCAAAGGAGCTGAAAATGCTAGCTACTTCCTTTCCCAGCTTCCCTTGCAGCTATAGCCCAGATTTGTGCTTTCCCAATCAGACTCCTGTGCCAGATTTTAACTGGGAGCTGATGGGACAAGAGAGGACAAAAAGCAGTGGGAGTAGTGACAGCTGAAAGGTTGAATTCCTAGTACAGGAGCACCATGGTGCTAGTATCAATAGCAGAAGCAGCCACGCTGATACCTGCACAGAAATGGCAGTGTTGCAAATACTGGCATCTGGTTCTCTGTAAGAGATCAGTTCCGCAGTGCGAGGGTAGGCATACGTCTGGAAGCTTAGCTTTGGTTTGCTGTGAGCTCCCCAAATTCCTGTAATATTATGTTTTGGCTCTCTCAGCCAAAGTCATCCCCTGTAGCTTGCAACCCAGAATTTGACTGGTCCAGCAAGGCACTTAATGTCTCTGCAGGTCAGTTTCCTTATCTTTAGAATGAGGTTATTTCTTCAGGGGGAGAAGGAGAAAATACATGTCAGATATCTGGCATCAGAGTACTCAATAAGTATTATTTCCCTCAAACACAAGTGTAGCCGCAGTCATAGCCTCAAGCTACTGTGTTACTTAGATTCCTCTTTGACGTTTGAGTATTTGTGTGCCTCAGGGATCCACACAGTTCTAGAGAGCTCCCATCGTATTGGCTGATTCTTCAGCTAGAGTGAAATCAGAAGGCCAGGGGTAAACCATACTCCAGGTTACATGCAGAATCACTCAGAGCTATCAAGAATGATCTGTATGAACTGAATTCAGTATAGGGACCAGCTCCGGCTAGCAGTTCCAAGAAATCATGACGTATACTTCCAAATTTCCCTGAACCCTCCAAATAAAACAGAATAATTTTGGTATGAATAAATACTCTTTTAATGCTTTCAAAAATATAATTTCTACCATTTTCAAAATTTGCTAAAGGTAGAATAATAAACAGTTGCAGAATCATTCTCTCTCTCTCTCTCTCTCTCTCTCTCTCTCTCTCTCTCTCTCTCTCTCTTTCTATCTCTCTTTTGGTGATACATTTACTTTTTTTTTTTCCTTGACATCTGTTTTGCTCAGGCTGGTCTGGTTTGGCCCTTCTTAAGGCCCCTGCACTTTAAGGGTATTGCCATTAGGTGGCGATAAGAAGCAACACGCTCTGCCTATAGAGCCTTGACAGAAATTCTAGACAGCTTATAATTGCTTTAGACCCAACTTGTGGATTTGTAGATGACTTTGATATCTTTTAACTACGAGAAAAGGAAAACCATTCAAACTGGCTTAAGCAAAGAGGGGTTATTCGTTGGTGATAGAGCAGGTATCTTGCAAAACCCAAGGACAAGTAAGGACAGCCAGATCTCAAAACAAAAATCCCTTTCTTCATTTCTCTAGGACCACATGAAGCCTTGTCCCTAAGCCTCTCAATGGCCTGCCTCATTCCTTCCCCCTGGACAGCCGCATGGACAGTTCCCTTGTTTCCCCTCTCTTCCCCCTTACCTGAGAGGGCGGCCTCGCAACCTGTCCGGCCTGGTGTCGTTCTTTTCCTTCATAGCACTTAGTACTGCCTGAGCACATCGTATGCATTTATTTCCTGTCTCTCCCTTGCCTCTATGAGGAAAGGGACTCTGTTTAAATCACTGTTGCATCATCTGTACCCAGAAGAGGGTATGATGTTTAGAAGGTGCTCAATTAACAATTTTGAATGAATGAATGGATTCTCCCCTCTCCAGTCTCGTTCTCTGCTTCTAGGTGCTTCTGGGAGCTCATGGAAGAAAATGGCTGCCTAGAACTAGGTCTCTGTGACCCTGACCCCTCATTCAAACTCCTAATTATTGACACATTTAGTTACTTAGTGAAATTTTTGAAGAGAGAAAGAACCTGATTGACTCAGTCCAGCCTACACGTGAGTTCCTTTAGAGTCCGTCCTGCATCCAAAGACCTTTGGTTGCAGAATGGAGCCCAAAATACGAAAAGGTAGTCAGGACTGTGGGAAGAAAGGATGTGCGTCCCTAAGTAAAGAACAATCATGTGCGCAGTCTTTGTTTTGTTTAATTTCATGTGTATATGTGAAATCAAAAAACAGAGATTGTCCAAGAATGGGGAACTTGGATAATCCCTGATCGTTTTTTGTTATTAAAAACACCCACATATAATTAAACAAAAAAATTACACAAAACATACATGTATGTGTCTTTCCTTATAAATTACCAGCTGTTTCTATAAAAGCCCTTCTAAGTGGAACTTCTCAGAAGACTTCACATGGAACCCGAACCCTAACTCAGCAATTGAGCTTCTCCCTTGACATGCTGTGGTTTTCTTCTTTCCTAAGAAAATCTTCAATTAATTTTCTGCTGGTCTTCCACTTGGTTATGAGCTGAACTATTTTCATCCTTGACAACCCCCCCTCCACACACACACACACACACACACCAATTCTCTCAGTGTTTTTTCCCCAGTTATCTTTAAAATGGAACCTAACCTCTACTATGCTGTGACATTCCACATTGTGTTTTTATTTTTACCTGTCCCTCCCAAACAAGAAAATCATCCCAGCCAGTGTCCTCTGCTCTGTAGCTAGAGTTGGGTGCAACTACTGCAGTATTAATTAATTAACAGACTCTTGGTACAGTTGCCCTGGCAATGCTCACCAAAGCATCCTAACCCTTCCAAGAGAACAGCACACACGGCAGTCAATTAACTGTTTTCTTCACACATGTAAGCCAAGGGCACAGAGCACCTGGTGCAGAGAGAGGCACCCAGGGAATGCTCAGTAAACACTTGCTGACTGGCTGACAACACCTCGGCACTGAGGAGGGTGCTTAGTCTGCTGACTCGAACATCTGAACGCATTTGGAGCTGGTGGCAGAGACACCGTCCAAGGGGAGTAGCAGCCAGCGTGGTTTGTAAGAGCATCAGCATGGTGCTAACACCTGAGAAATAATCTAGACGAGCAGAGCAGGGACTACACGCCTTTCGCTAGGGCGGGCTACCACTGAAGGGGAAGAGGGACAGGCTAGACCAATTCTTTGTCTGCCTGTCATTGCCACTGTCACCTCCCAAGGCAACAGAAGCCTCTTCACTTTGGACCTCAGTCTTGGGGGTTCCACCAAAGCAGGCCATTAGCCCAACGCGAGTCAGGTCAGAGGAGCAGCAAGGGAAATCTCCCTCACTCAGGTGTGAGTGACAGAAAGCTGACTGTATACATACACACGAGAACCAGCTCAGTTACAGACAAGCGTGATGTTTCCAGCGTGTGTCTGCTGAGGCTGTGTTTGTGGCTCCCGTCTTCAGGACAGTTGAATCCTCCCAGGTACATCTCAGATTCAGATAGAAACCGTTTCTTCCGTTATCGACTCAGTCACTGGTGCTTCCCACATTTCTTTTGAATATGAAAGATGGAGAGAGCTCCACGTAAGCTAGCCCTTGAAGGAGGGTTTATTGAGGAAACAGAGAACTCCCGGTCACCTGCGCCAGCTGGCCCTCTGGGAAAGAGGATCTAAGTCATTGGGAGGCACAGGGACCCAGCAGCTGTTCTCTGTGATTCTCTCTGACACAAAAAGCCTTGCATCTCTGCCTCTCCCCAGCCTTCTCTCTGCACATCTGCTTCCCCACTCACGGCTTCTGCTCCCACAATTTCAGCTTTGGCTTGTGTTGGGGTGACTCTGACTCCATCGCTGTATACACTTCGGGCTCAGGTTCTGATACACAACTCAGTCCCTCACTATTCCACTTCCAAAGTTCAAGAGATCGGTCTGATTGGCTCAGCTCTGCACAGAAAACTGCGCTAGACCAAGCAAGTGTATGACAAGTTAAGGGGTGGGAACAGGCTGCGCTGCAGTCATGACTGCCTGGGCCAAGCTGGGCTGGGAGCAATTGCCTGAGAGGAGAGCTTTGGCTGGGGGCAGGAACCCCACGCTGTGTGACTGCAGCTCCTGTGACCAAAATCTCCTGAGCCTTTTTATTTCTCTGTGCACTGCTGCCCTTCGTCCTTCACATCTCGTTCTTCAACGTTTTCTTCATATCTTGTAAGCCTCCTTTTCCTGACGATGACCTTGACGTTCCCATCACCTACCCTCGGCTGTACCTACTTCTGCGTGATATTCCTGGAGTCAGTTCTGGGTGGAGGGTGTATGATGCTGTATGATCTCAGTGCAGAGATTCCACATCTTCCATTCCCACACTCATCCACCCACACTCCATCTATCTGATCACGGCAGTCACCTCCCTGCTCATAGGAAAACATTTGTCCCCAAAACTCACATGGACATCATACTCTATAGCCATCTGTCCAACCAAAGCCTGTCCCGTAAGTCATTTAGTCAGCAACCTGCTGTCTTAGAGAACTTCATATAGTCATATCATGATCAATCAGCACAGTCCTTGAGTCCAAGTTAAGTCAGAAACCAGTTTTCACAAATTTTTCAATTCTGACTTGTTTTTCAGAGGCCAACTGCTTAATTCTCATTCCTAGGACTTAATGAAACCAGGTACTTTCTGAGTGAGTTCAAAACAATAACCCCCATTCAAAGTAAAATCTGCGTATCCCTCATTCATGCATTTACTCCTTCTTTTATTTACCAGATATACACTGAGCACCTGGTATGTGTTAAGTCTTACCTTCTACAGCTAAGGATACACAAGTAAACAAAGGCAGACAATCCCTGCTCTTGTAGAGATAAACATTAATAAATGATCTGATATATAATTACAAAGTAAGATGAGGACAATGAGGGACAGTAACACAGTTTGAGAATATCACATAACAGGAAGTTTATTTAGATTGGGAGTTCAATTGAAGGCTTTCTTGAGGAAGCAAGATTTGTACTCAGTGCTGAAAACAAAGTCACCTAGACAAGGGGCAAAGATGAAAAGAGAACTTCAGGCAGAGGGACCTGCATGTGCAAAGGGCCTGTGGCCAGAGGTTGCATGTTACATTTCAGGAACTGCAAGAAGATTCAAGTGAAGGGACAATAATACAAGAGGGGACTGGAAAGGCAGAGGGGCAGCCAGACCCCACAGAGCCTTTGAGGTCATGTTGAAAACTTTGGGTTTTATCCCAGTAGCACGCAGAAGCAGAGCCATGAGCTGATTCTAAGTGGCAGGGTTGATGAATAAAGGTTACAGAGGAATGAGGTAATTGTACTTCTGCTTCAAAGTTCTCTTTCAGCTGTAATAATGAGAGCAATTTGGAAAGGACCAGAATGGGTGAACAGACCAAAGAAGAAACTAATATGCATAGTAAATACAAGCAAGGTGATGGATCTGGGAATGGGCCAACATGCCAGAGATGGGAGAAGGGGACGGGCTTGAGAGAGAGTGGGGGAAACCATTAAGAACATGCAATCTGCTGAGAGAGCTAACACACATACATAAAAACCCATCGAGTTCACCTGCTTTAAATGGCCCAGAGAAATCACTTGATGAGGAGGGTAGTGTAGCTCTAACTGGGAAAGGCGTCCTCGACCACATGGCTCTGAACTAGAACTTACTGAAGGATGGTTAGATTTGGACAGGCTGGAATGGGGGAGAACAGGGACTCTAGACAACCCCTAGGAATATGTCTCCAGGCTCAGGTGACGGGCTTTTGCACTGGTGCACTTTATACACAGCCTTCTAATTGCCCAGTGAGGAGTGAAACCTGAAAAAATTAATCAGGTAACATTGAAAGGACGCAAAAGTATTCATTTAACATTGGCCAATGTGGGTGTCTCCTCTGGGACAGGGTTTGTGAATATACACCAGCTGACACCGCGCAGGCGCTGCCCTGAAGATGCGTGTGCCAAGCTCCCCAACCTGCAGCCCCTGGAGCAGTCTCTGAAAGCGGAGTCCCAAGCCCACCTGCGCCGATGTCCCCTGGGCAGCTGGCTCCAAGCGCAGGTCCCCAGGCTTCTCCTGAGACCAACTGAACCTGACTCTGTACTAAGACCCCAGAGCCTTTCTTTCCAGCACACTCGCCAGGCAGTGTGCAGGCATCTCTGGTGTGAAAGTGAAGTGAGGAGGAGGAGGGAAGGAGTGTGTTCTGAGTGACCGTGTTCCCTACGTGGAGAGCATTTTACACGTCGATTCACTGACTCCTCCCAAGGCCACTGCCATGTTTATATTACCATCTCCATTTGACACATAAGGACACTGAGACGCAGAGAAGGAGTTACCTAATGCTACAACTCAGGCTCCAAAGATGACATCGTCTCTTTCACAAAATAAAATTCTCAAGTTCAGTCTGTCAAAAACGGAGGCCGACCGCCACCTTTTAGCACACCAGCAGAATGGCTTGGCCCGTTTGAAGAAAATGCTCGTGATGTTCTACTGTGATTCTTCCCAGCAGAAACAGGCAGGTGCAGTTCCTGTGGGCATCTCCAGGACAGGGGACGAGAAGGAAGAGGAGAGACCAGGGAAGAAGAAAATCCACCTGCAGATTGGACAACTGAGCCCGTTGGGACTGAAAGTCACCGAAGGGCCACCTGGGGAATCCACAGGCTCTCACTGGCCAAGTCTTGATTTGCAGATAACACTGCCTCTCTAGCACCAAGCCTCAGCAGAAACTCAGTGGCCAGAAGTCCAGGCGCTGCAGAGCCACTCATAGCCGGGAGGAACAGCCAGCCGAAACATCAACACCGTCTTCCCCCTCCACGGCTATTTTAATAGAACCTCCTGGGTCAGGCACTCCCTGGTTCTTCCTGGATTGCTGACCATACCAGCAAAGCAGACACAAACCCAGAGAACCGAATCTGCAATTAAGCCACAGGGAGCTAATGAGGAGAGAACTGCCAGGTAGAATGAGCAGACACTGAGCCCACAGCAGCTGAGAGTGGGGTTTAATTCCGTCGTGCAGGGCGAGATTGGCAAGCATACCCAGCTGGAGCAGATTATTGCAGTGGCGGTGAAATATTTCATCGGATATTTTCAGAGGGAGACGCATGCAGTGGAAATGGTTCCAAATATTTTTTTAATATCTTTGCCATAACAAGCTAGGTAAGGAGCATGTGGGTAATTGATGCATATGCATGAGAGCATAATTAAGGACTATGAGACCTGGAAGATTTTCAAGCTCTTTGGCAATTATAAACCATAAAAAAAAATACCCTTCCTTGGGGTGCAGGGCTATAATTCACGCATCTCTTCTCATTATGGTAGCTAGAACTCACATAGCACCGCACAGGATTGGAATAAACAAGGGGTGAGCGGTCATAAACTAATGATTCCTGGCTTTGTGTTTTTCCAACAGTCTTCCCACACATTATCTTATTTGATCCCTACAGGTATTAGTTTCCTATTGCTGCTGTAACAAATTACTACAAATTTAGAGGCTTAAGATAGCAGTTTTTTCTCTTATAGTTCTGGAAGTCAGAAGTCCAAAATGAGTCTTGTAGGACTGAATCAAGCTGTCAGCAAGGGTGGTTCCTTCCAAAGGCTCCAGGAGAGACTCTGTTGCTTGTCTCTTCTAAATCGCAGTCCTGGGCCTGTGGCCCCTTCCTCCATCTTCAAGGCCAGTCACATAACATCCTCAAGCCTCTCTCTACTTCTGTTACCATGTGCTTCTGTGATCTCTTTCCTTCCTCTCATCAGACACCTGTGACTACATCAGACCCATCTGGATAATCTAGGAGAATCTCCCCATTCAATCACATCTGCAAAGTCCCATTTGCCATTTAAGGTAATATAGTCACAGGTCCCAGAGACTGGCACAGGAAAATCTACACTATAGCCAACCACACTATAGAAACCCTCTGAAGTAGATCCATAAATCCCATTTTGCTGATGAAGAAACTGAGATTCAGAGGAATCTTGAATTGACTTTCTTGACTTGACTTGGTTGGGTAATTTCATTCATGTGTCCCACCAATATTTACTCATGTCCCCCGTGTGGCAAACGCTACTGTATACACAGTCAAGGAAAGTCCCCCTGGACAAGCTTACATGCTAGTGGGGAAAATAAATAGTTATTTAAAGAGTCCCATAGACACAAATATATTTGTGTGGTAAAGGAAAGGAACAGGGTTGTAGGAAAGAAAGTAACAGGAGTCATTATTTAGATTTTGGGGGAGTAAGGTCAGGGGAAACCTCTCTGAGAAAGTGGTGTTTATGCCAAGACCTGAAGATGTATGGGATAGGCAAAAGGAGAGGGAAAAGCATCTGATGCTGAAAGTACCCTGGAGTGGGGAAGAATCTGTAACTCAAGACCAGTGTGGCTGGAGCCTCGTGAGTAGCCGTGGCCTCTGCCTGGAAGCCTTTCCTGATCTCGGATTAGGGACCCTCCCGGGACTTGCACAGCCCCTTACACTTACCCCTTCATCAGAACACCATGCCAATTTTAATTCCCTGAATATTTGGGTCTCTTTAATAGACTGTGAATCATACAGAATAGGACTGGATCTATTCATCTCTGAATACCCAGCCTTGCACAGTTCCTGGCATGGAGTAGGTGCTCAATAAACACTCATGGAATACATGTATGAATGAGTAATATACAAATTATCCTTCTATAAAACTACCTGTGCTCATGTGATCAGACCACAAAGTTACTGTGCAGAGAAAGCATTACTCCTTCATTTTCCATAGCTGATCTGACCTTCCTCCCAAGCCTCCCCTTCCTTTCTCAGTCCAGGCCTCCATCTATTAGATATTGAGGGGGAAATACTATATTTATTTCATCCAGTTCAAATTTTAGTTTTATCTGTTAGTGGCCCCTTTGTAGAGCTCATATTCTTTGGGTTAGTCAGCCCTTACGGTTTCTGACCCTTTCCCACCAGGGTGGCAGACAGGTAAATGAAGACGTTCTTCAGCATGTGTCCCAGAAGCTGTCCTACGCCCCTGCCCAATAACCTCTTTGAATACTTTCATGTTGGAATGGAAGCTGCTTGAAGACAAAAACTATATTCTATCAGGCACTTCAGGAAGTACTAGAAGTATAGGATGGCTATCAATACTATCATGAATTATAACTAAGGGTGACAAGACCCCATCCCAAGAGAGTCAGCATTCTGTGACTAACTAGTAAAAAAAGATCAAATAGCTGGTGACACACTTTTTCTTGGTCTCACTTTTTGTATCTGTGAAAACTAAAAACTAAAAATATGGATAATAGTCTTCTTGGGTTTCATTGGCAAAATCAAGGTGAAAAAGACATTTTGGGGAGAGAAGATACAAGATCCAGAGAAGAAAGCATGACCACCATCCCCACTCCCCCACCTCTGATCTGATTCATGCTCCCAGCATTGTTTGCCACTCACCACCGTTCAAGATCCTACAGAGCCAGGTCCCAAGGACTTTCCCTGGAATTCTAGAACTTCCATCGTCTTTCTCCAACCCTGTCTTTTCTGGTTTGTAACCTAAGGTCATTTAGTTTAACTTCTCCCTGCTTCAGCTTTCCTATCTGGAGACACCTCCACCTCCCTCACTGTTGTTGGCAGCTGAGGGAACTTGACGTGACAGAGGCAAGACATTAGCGGCTCAATTAATCCATGTCAGTTTCTTCCGGGCTGGGAGGCCCACCTCCCTGCACCCAGACAGGCCCCGTTCCATTAGATCCTTCCTCCAGCCTCTGCTCCGGACCTGGACCGCCTTCCCAACTGGGGCCTCTCCAGGACTCCTCCCCATCTTCCCAAGGCCAGGGCGAGTTCCTCTCTCTTCCTTGCTGAATACTTACTGCATTGATCCTAAGCAGAACATACATTTCAGGGTTTGATTCTCTTCCATTTGTTCCCTGTGACTTGTTTCCCAGCTGTAAAGCCCTTGAGGAGTGTGTCCTAGACATCCGAAAGCGGCGAAGCCAAGAGGGTGCCCCGTCCCCACACATTGGCTGACGGTATTTGGATCCTCCCATCGAGGCACCTGCCCGCTCAGACCCCAGCCCTTCCAGACACACGGCTCCCGCAGCGTTGGAGTCCTCTCTCAAATGAAGAAGGTGATAAGAAAGCTATTTGCCCATAAGTAAATAACTGTTGTAATTATGGAACATTATTCTCAACAGACCAGCAGCTGGAAACCAATTTACATAACAGTCGCGGTTATTCATGGAAATGTTTGTGATTTATCTACCAGAGCAGATGAAGACCCTAAAGTTAATGTGTGTATTCCAGCACCAGTAAGCAAACCTCCCTCTCTTCTCAACGACGCACCCACGTTGTCAACAGGTCAGACTCAGCATCTTCAGATCCACGTTAGGTTGGGGAGCTCTGGAGAAAGTGTGGGTCCGAGAGAGCAGCACGGGGGAGGATGCAGACATGTGCAAACCCCTGGCGTTCTCCATTATGCCCCAAGGTCAGGGCTGCCAGTGCCCATCTGATAGGCACCGTGTATGAGTCTAGGAGGTCCTAGAAGCCTATAACGGGACCCCATCTTGGAACAAATGAAACGTGACAGAGAAGTTGGGAGGTGCTGAGACGATGGTTCTGTGCATACACCAGAATCACGTTATTGATTCCGTGTGTGTGTGAATATGTGAGCTTCTGTGAGATCCTGGATCTTCATGTCTTGGCCCTAGAATTTCAGGTTTAAGTGGGTGAAGAGAGGTGCCTCCCTGCACACCCAGAGACGCAGCCATTCTAAAATGCAGCCAGCACAAGATCATCTGTGACCCTGGAGAACGTGGCATGCCATGACGGTGCCGTGTGTTTACACGAAGAAGGTGCTCTGTGAGACCCTGGACGCTGTGTCTAAAACCGCCCAGGCAATCCTGATGTGAAGTCCCCTTGGGCCGACACACCAAGGAGGGGTCTAGGTTCCCACAACATCACTCCAACCCCCAGAGTCAACTCTTTTAAACCAAGTAAACAATTAAGTTAAGAACCTCAGTTTTGAAGCAAACTGGCTCCTTTAAAGACCATTTTCCCTAGGAATGAGCTCATCCCAGCGATGAAGAACCAAGCCACTGGGAACCAGTAGATAATCCCCAGATGAAACCTCATTAATGTGGGTGCCAAGGTGGGAAATTCACCCCTGAAAATAAAGACTGGGGTTTACCTTTAAGGTCTTTGTTTCTTCTAAAAATCCACTTTTAAATGCCTGTTGATGACAAATGCTTCATTACTTGCTTGCTTTTTAAAACTATTCTTTGTAAGGGGAGGAAAAAGATGTTCAGTATCAAAATTCCAAACTCCTAAACTCAAAGGTTATCTCTGCTCCAGGCCCCTGCACACGTCCTATTGATTTTGGCTTAAAAGGTATTTATATAAGCTCCCACGAGCTCCTAGCAACATTAAAGGCAGCAGCTATTAGTTAAATAAACCAACATGTGTGGTACTTTAAGGGAAGGGCAAATCACAGAGAGCCCCTTTGATCAGGCCTAATGGGAACCCGCACTCCTGACGGGGATTAACAGCCCAACGAAAAACCTTCCCCGGAGTACACTGGGCTGTGGGGGTGACTGTGGGAGTGCCCACTGGTGACTTCCAGGCCCTCCCTGCACCCCCAGGGAAGCAGCCAGTCAAAAATGCAATCAACACAAACCCCTCTGTGACCTGGGCAGCGGGGCCTGCCAGGAAAGCTCCTTGTGTTCAAAGGAAGGTGATGTCACTCAAGTGCAGGCAGATGGAGGAGAGTGACAGCCGACCACGGCCCAGTCAGAAAGCAGAGCTGACCACCGTGGGGAGGGCCGTGCCGGGGCACAAGCGGGTGCACATCTGGCAGCACAAGTATTTAATCACTAGAAGGGCCTGAGCTGCAGCGGCCCGGGCTGTCTCGCTCCCTGGGCTTTCAGTCTGTTTGGCCATCTGATGATTTGTTTGCTTTTCCAGGAGCCCAGAAGTGGCCCTTC
The DNA here is from genome assembly GCA_030848825.1 of Tadarida brasiliensis. Classification (NCBI taxonomy): domain Eukaryota; kingdom Metazoa; phylum Chordata; class Mammalia; order Chiroptera; family Molossidae; genus Tadarida; species Tadarida brasiliensis. Next base: position 59,349,952 of record CM061270.1, on the reverse strand, counting down.
TTGGAGGGCAGACAGAAGCATCTGGGCACTCTAAAGGGGCATCCTTCAATGACAACGGGTGGACTGAATTCCCAGGACACGTTACAAACACATGAGCACGGCTGCTCGTTTCCCAGAGGCCGGTCATTTCTGGGTGCCCTGACCTGGGGATGTCTGACCAGCTCAGCCTTGAACAGTGATGGTCCCATCAGGATGGCCTCTTGGAGGCCCGGCCAGAACACGAGCCTGCTTCTCTAGCCTCCCCCTGCTCTTCTTTTTTAAAATAAATTTTAGAATGTTTTTAATTTTTTTTTCTTTATCAATTTTAGAGAGGGAGAGAGAGATAGAAACATCGATGAGAGAAAACACTGACTGGCCGCCTCCTGCACGCACCCCACTGGGGATTGGGCCCACAACCTGGGCATGTGCCCAGACCGGGAATCGAACCAGCGATCTCTTGGTGCATGAGTTGATGCTCAACCACTGAGCCACACCGGCCGGGCTCCCACTGCTTTTAACAAGGGAAGTTCCAACATGTTTCGTTTGTCTACAAAATCAACCATGACTTCTAATCTATGATGTACAAAGTGGCGAAGGCATCAGGAGGGATGCTGAGCATATCCGAGATATGACTAGAAATCCTGGGAATTGGCTCCACAGAGACTGTCCCTGGCTGGGTAGACTGAGGATACAGAAGGGGTGGGTAGGACAACACCTCAGCTGTGGAAAGTGAGGGTTGTAAGCACCTGAGAATCTCAGGTTGGGTTTCTTCCCAGTGGTATGAAGGCCGAGAGACTCACCAATTTAGGAATAACTGACTGACCGTGCTCAGCTCAGCTCTGCCCTCTACCTCCTGGGGGTGAGCAGTGCAGACAGCCCATTGCCCAGCGTTCTGCAGGGAGCTGGTCCACCTGCTCAGGGCTGGTGGGAGGGGTGTGGGAGGGGGGTCTGAGGGGTCTCGAGGGGTCCCCATCAGAGGAGCCACAAGGCCCCCTTCACCCACCACGCATGTGGACATAGCACCCACATCTCAGTAGCCAAGCTCAACGGTTTGAAGCCCACAGCTGTCCTGCCCCAGTCCCCCACCTCACCCACCCCAGTCCCCCACCTCACCCACCCCCTCCGACTCCCCTGTCCTGGCCCCAGGTGTCGCCTGGGAAGTCACCTTGTTGCCGTGGTTGCCTCCACATCCACCACCAGCAAATTATTCCAATCTCCAAACTGAAGAGCTCGCAGACCAAAGCAAGAGGCTCAGATCACATGGTCGACTGGGGAGATGGGGAAGCAAACACACTCAGACTACTGCGTGTGGAGGGGGAGGCACCACACTGCTGAATCCTGGGATGCAATGCTCGGGAGCCCGCCCTCTGTCACATCCGCCCTTCCCGCTGACGGTGTGGTCACGAGCATCTGAGCGAAGACTTCAGCAAGGAGCCCAGCAGACAGAGGTGCAGGGGCCCAACCTCACAGGTGCTCGATCAGAGAGACAAGCGGGCAGGACGGCTGGTCACAGCTGTAGCTTACCAATTAGTCAGCTGAAAGCCACGGCTGGTTGTCTGCTTTTCTAGGGGTTAGAGTGGGACCACACGGGCATCACCACTGGGCGGCTAACTGAAGACTGAGAGCCTCGTGGGTCTCGTGTGTTCGACGTCTCCCATTTGGTGCTCCGCGTGCTCATGCATATTTAGTGTGACTCATGAATATTCAGTGCCCACACAGCTCCTCTCCTTTCCTATCCATGTCCCTGCACGTGGTTCACTTTCTCTCTGTCTTACGTCTTTCAAGCCATTTGCTTCTACACTTTGTTTTATCTATCCTCCTTATTTGCTTGTTCCTCTTATTTTCTGAGCAGAATCATGTATTCTCAAATAATCCAGTGAACCCACATGATGTCGGCTGTCGCTAGAAGAGTGACCCCCACCTGTGAACCCCACTGTACAGTCTGCAAAGCTCTGTCACATTGATGATCTTAGTTCAGTGTCGCCAGCATCCTGTGAGGCAGGAGCCCCCCCATCAGAAGATGGGTGCACTGACACTGGGAGAGCTTAAACGGCTTTCCTAAGGCCACACATCACACCCCGTAGCAGAGGGGATGGAGGTTCAAGTCATCTGGCTTCTGGTCAAGCGTGTCACCAGTCCAGCCCTGGATCATTGTCACTCCCATTAAAACCCACAACTCTCACAGGAGGACTTGCGGAATTCAGACCTTGCCTCACAGCCTGGCATAGCTTGACCTGAAGAAACCTGCATGGTAGAAGGCTGGATGTCGGACACACACACGCACACACACACGCACACACACATGCACACATGCACACATGCACGCATGCACACATTTTGCAGAGAAAGACCATGCTGCAATGAGCCAGCCTGAACAATCTCATAGGACCATTTCTAGGCAAAACCTTCCAGCCTAACTGCATGCTCACCCCTAATGGATCCACAGGAGGCCTCCCTGCAGCTCGCTCCCTCCAGGAGCTCATCACTCATGCAGGGGCAGCAGTGGTTTCGGAGAGAAGCGTCAGCACCCTGAGAACACCAGGCCCTCTCAGCATGCACACCCCCACATCTCCCACACCCCCCACCACTGCCAAGGCCCCTCTAAGAACCTCTGATTTCTCCCTTCTCAAGGAAGCCAAAGAGCAGGGAAAGAATGTTCTGTGTCAACCGTCAGAGCTGCCGCAGGGGACCCCCGGCCACACAGATGGGACTGAGGGTCAGCTCACAAGCCAGCCTTGTTGCGGGGCCTGAACTGGGCCCACGTCTGAGTGTGTGCAGCACCTGCCGAGGGGGAAGGAGTGGAGAGGGGCCTGGGCCCACAGCCTGGTCCTCGGGCTCCGCCTGAGCACGTGCTCCCGAGAGGCCCCGGCAGGCTGCCTGTCCCGTTACTGCCCTTGAACAAGTCTGTCTGCTGGGTGAGCGGGACTCGGAGCCCCGTGGCACTCCCTCTTGGGGAGACTTGCTGTGAGGCCAATGGGAAGTCAAAACAAAGACAATGATCATTTCGATGATTCTATTCAGTCAAAATGAAAGTGAATCTGGGAAATGAATCCTTTATACAAAAGCCCTCAAATAGATGTTTTCCAAGCAGAACTGAAACTTGAGTTTCAGGCATCCTCAGAGCCTGTGGCCTCTCGCTGGCTCTGGGTCAGACACCACCTGGCTTCTTCCCCGACAGACTCCGGCCCGTTGCAGAGCGGGCCCCTCCTGTGGGTCAGCACGGCTGTCGACAGTGACAGCAAGCAGAGTCTTGTGTGTGATCACACGTGATCTACGCCGTGTCCTCTGGACCAGAGACACACACAGTGGAGACTCCCGAAAGGTGACTTACACTGGTAAATGGGCGCAAGCAGGCATCTTTTTTGCCACCCTGTGTTCTTGGCAAATTGATCTCCAGCCAGAGGCAGATTCAGAAATTCTACCGTCTTCTCTCCTCCAGTCGCACACGTAACCTTCTCAAATAGTTAAATCGAGAAGTGCGGGACTGATCTCAGACCCTCTGAACAGCTTTCCAGGAGAACGGCAAACACCCAGACTCGCTGACGTGAGGCCTGCCCCTTCCAGCACCGGCTGCCTCGGTGGGCTGCATGGCGCTGGCCTGCTTGTCTTGTACGAGCAGGAGAAGCCGTGCACTGAGGCTCAGGAGGGCGCGAGGACCCAGCAACCAGGCCTCACCGCGCTCTGGGTCTGGCCCAGATGAGCCACCTCCCACTGCTCACAGGGCTGTCACCACCTGAAAGCAAAACCTTGACCCAACTGGTTAATCCTTCTGGGAGGGGGAATCCTGAATGTGCAAGAGAAAAGGATGCCCCAAGTCCCTGGGATGTCAAGATATGAAACAGGTCTTCAAATAGAGTCTGATGAGCTTTCCAATGGTGGTTTCATAGCAAAACTGTACCTTCTGCAACACCGGACGTCCTGTTTTCAAAGGAAAGTCGTATGTCTCTGCAATACTTTCACTGAGGAACTCGGATGATGACTTTTCAAATGACAGGATTCATGTGAATTACTTCAAAACCATTCACTCATTCAGTAAATCCCATACGTGAGCAGGACACTAAGCCAGGCGCTGGGGTACAAGGTGTGTGTGGGGGGGGGGTAGCTGGGTGCATATGTGTTTCCTCAAGGAGCTGCATTTACAACAGGGCTTAAAAACATAGCTTGCTTTTTTTCAGAAACAAATACACAGCATAATTCAACGAACAGTACATCAATTAAAAACTAAGCAGGAAGAAAGAGGCAAGGCAAGAAGAGTGAGTCTGTGTGGAGCTGGAGCTGGTCTTTGAGCGGAGTTTAATCAGCCTGGGTTCACCAGACTGGGGGTTTGATGCTGTCATCCCCAGTGCCGCCGCCTTGAAGGAGCCCTTCTGTGGGGACAGAGCGCCATCTAATGGAGACACAGCCTCAGCACATGCCACAGACGCAGAAAGGAAAGCCCGCCTTCCTCCAGAGGAATCAGGTTGAACTCATCAAGTGCGTTGCCACACGCCAGAATCAAATCCTGTGTTACCATATGATGCTCACCCTGTGAGGCAGTATTGTTCTCACTATTTTATCAACCTTCAACCCCTCATTAACAATCTGGGGCTCTGAGGAGCAAACCTTCCGTTGCTTCTGAGGTTCGAGGTGAGAAAAGGGCAGGGTCCCTGGTCTATTTGACCTAAGAGGAGCCTTAATAACAAGACGGCCAGTTTCTCAGAGGTCCCTGGAGCTGGGTCCCTGACATTGGAGACTGGGACAGCCCTCCTGAGGTCACACTTCAAGGAGTGGCTTGATTCGTTCAGAGACGAGACATGGAGGAAGAAGAGGAGGAGAGGGGTCCCAATGAGTGACCACGCTCTTTAAAACAAAAATAAAAATAAACAATAAGAGTTGGTAAAAACTCTGTGCTGCCTAAGGGAAGAATGGGGAGCGTCATTTACTGAGTGCCCACAGCGGGCTGGCATTATTTAATCTTCACGGTGACCCAGTGATATAGACATTTTGGGCTCCATTTGACAAAGGAGTAAACTGAGGTCCAATGTCACACGGCTAGCATGCTCCTTCCCAACCTCTCCTCGCTTTCATTCCTGTGGGATTTTGTACCCCCTCTGTCCTCAGGACACTGGAAAAGAGGTGGTAACCCAGGACTGGGGCCAGTGACCCCAGAGGGCCAGCTGGACACACCGGTTGCTCCTCCTCCAAGCCAGGCAGAGCTGGCCCGTGTTTCCTACCCCAACTCACGAGACTCATTTCCTCCCTTTCTCCATTATAAATATAAACACATTTCTTTCGTTGGGGAGACATGGATTGAAAATCCTGGAGGCTAAAATCATTCCTGTAACCCAGCTGCTCACTGCCCTGCCCCGGGCCCCCCCTAGAATCTGGAAGGTTCCCTTTGGTGACTGACTTTTTATACAAAACCTGAAAGAAGAAAAAGATCAAAAACGGGCTGAAGGAAGGGCAGGCGTTTTAGCCCCTCTCGTACTGTCCTTTCCTTTCACCAGTTGGAATTACTTTTCTCCCTGAGAGTTTGAAAGCCTAGGACACGGCCCACCTGGTGGACTGTGGTCGACCCCACCTCCTGGACTCCCTGACCTCGCCTGTCCTGGCGCCTGAGGGCTGATTCGTCGTCCTCCTTCCCTGGGCTCCTGGTGTACACACCTCCCACTTGTCCTGGTCATGATGGACTTTGGCTTCAACTTTTGGGAGTTGCTGACGTCCACCACTCCGACCTTCAGCACGACTTCATCCTGACCGTTTCCCAGTCTATCCTGTCCCAGATATTTACTTGCCTTGGAGTGACAAAAGATGGGAAAGGTATATTTGGGTGGGGCAGTGGCTTTGACCTGATCTCCAGGACTCAGCTGTAGAGAGTGCTGGAGGGAATCCTGGGGGTGGAGGTCTGCAGGGCACAAGGCATCCCTGAGTTGGCACAGTGACACATAGACTCGAGTGAGAGCAGCCCATAAGTGGCACAGGAGGGCAGTTCAGACCACCAAGAAGGTAGACTCAGTTTGGATCCAGATCCCATCTGCACCAAGCAAAACCATCACACTGCAGTTCCAGTATCATGAACAAGCTAAGGGTACCACCTTCCCAACGGCCCATCCCCCGCCAAAAAAAATCCAAGACAGCCTTCATGGACCAAAGTAGTAACTATTTAATTAAAACAACTGTCTACAATGGCAGAATCTAAAAACAGAGATACAATAAATAAATGGACATAAAAATCTTTTAAAGACTATACATACATGATTATCATTTATAAAATCATGCATCTGGCACTTTATGACAAACCAGTTTACATTTTATCATTTGGAAGAAATGAAGATTCCTCTAAATAAAATACTTTTCTACCTCCTTAAGCCATGCTTTGAAAGTTCTCCCTCCTGCTCCAGCGGCCGTCTATCAGGCTATGAAATTTCCTTTAGTTCTGCCCATGGACACACTTTTATCCCGTCATTCAGCCCTTCTCCTTTCGCCTGCCAAGGACTTGGGAACCAGATAGCCATGTTTGTTAGAATAGTTTGTAAATTAAGAAAATTGAATTTTAATGAATGCCTGTGAGGTGCCCACCTGTGAGTAAAATGCATTGGCTCGGCCTTTGTTCTGGTTTTCCCCGGGGTTCGGGATTGGTAGGGATGCTCTGAAAGTGAGGTGTCACTGTGGTTCAAAAACCAGATACACCGGCCATCCACTGATTAACTCTGCAATATAGCGTGGATTTGCTGTTCTTCTCTGAAGCAGGTACATGGAGGGTTTCTAGATTGATTTGAAATGGATCTGATAGTCCATAGGTCAAGCAAACAGATTGACACCTGTCATATACCGGAAGCCCTTTGAGAACTCAGTTTTTTCTGGTTCTCTCCAACCCCAAATCCAATCACCTGGAGATAATTGTCAGAAGACCACCCAGTGACCTCAGATGCCAGAGCCAGCCCATCCCACCTGGACCCTGCCGATTCTGTTATGTTCTGTGTCCTTGAAAGCTCAACATATCCCCACCCCAGACCCAAACAGCCGAAACTTGGCCTGTGCCTCCACCAATTTACAGATGCTGGTACACAGTTTGTCTAAGGACATTGCATTTCCTCTTCAGATCTTGAAACCTAGACTAATACCCCAAATGTGATGACACATGGCACATCTAAAATCATTTCAATTGGACAGCCACGGAGGCGGTATTTTATGAGGTTAAGACACCAACTCTGGAGTCATATTGCTTAGGCCACGTCAGGTGGTATCTCTGCTTGTGACAAGGTTGTAGCCATAGGGAACAAGAACTGGTCTTTACGAGTCCAAGGCAATCTTTGCTACCTCTTCTCCCTTTCTGGACTTCCAAAGGGGAGATCTTCAGAAGAGAAGTCTTCCCAACTGGAGACATGACCCAGAAGAAGAGTAGGTGAGTTGAGCATTGGGTTTGTCTCAGCCAACAGCTACCGTGGGCCACATGGAGAGTCCTCAGTGGGAGCAGATGACGCTTCAGCCTTCTCAGCAGTACAGAGTCATCATCAGCCACTGGGCACAACGGGGAAGCATATCATGGTCAGTTCAGCCCAGCCTCTGACATGGCATGAAAGGTGCTTCATTTCTCAGTCACTAGATCACAGAGTCTGACATAGGACTTGGGCTTCCTCCCCCTCACTCATGGGAAGCCATGAGACAGGACATGAAGAGATAGGTGAGCCAGAGGGACCACACCATCAGGTAATATGTTGAAATCAACCTGACATATAACCAACCTTGACTTCTCATGGTGCCTGTGAATGGTGATAGCCAAGATACAGGCTGATTCTGTACTCAATTCTCAATTTCTTTTTCTCCATGAATTCAATTTGGCATGCTCGTGACAGCTGTGTGTGCAGGTGTATGGACCGTCGGTAGCAGAAATCCATTAGAGCACATTCTACATGTTTACATTTATATACCCATTTGTCTGACAGCTTTATGTGGGTGTGATGAATGGTCCCTCTGATTCACATAAAGGGGACTTCTGGAGAAACTACTCCCCAGGCTAATTGCATCCAAATGCTAATACTGATGATAGTGATGATGAAGATGATAATGGTGAAGTAAATTACCAATGGTGTCAAAGAAAACCCCAGATTGAAATTCCAGCAAGTTGGCTGCCACTCCCTATAGAATGCCCTGGATGGCCCTGAGGCTCTCCCCCTGATGAAACCAGAAATGGTCTGAGCTTGAGAGGATCTTAGGGAGCAGGTGGCCCAGCCCACTCATTACTCACACAGGCCCAGAGATGTAACATGATTTGCTAGTTACAAGAGTGCTGTGGGTTCAGCCAGGTCTCAGTCCAGTCTTCCACTGCAGCACCTCGCACTGCTAGCCTGCTCAGGCTGTGGGCTGTCCTGCTCTCCCAGCTCAGAGCCTGCACTATGGAAGGACTGCTTGGGGTCAGGAAGTGACCTTGGGGATCTTAGGTGGGGATGGGCTCAGAAGAGTCTAACCATTGCCCCTCCAGCTGAATCCCACCTTCATACTTCATATGGGAGTGATTGAGGGGAGACAATGCTGAGGGTCCCTAATATCTTGGAAAGATCATCCATAAAATGGACATTTGAGGTCCAAGAAGAAACCCCAGCTTTCAGGAGGCCCCTTCTAAGCAGCCCAAACAGAGGATGTGTTTTAGACAGAAAGAGCAGACTCCAGACTCCAATGTCTTTGCAGCAAACACCACCTAGCACCACATCTGGCACCTAGCAGGTGCTCAATAAACCCACACAGTTTGAATGGTCAAGGAGGACAGTCGGCATCAGGCACAGATGTGTCTGCTCCTCGGCATATCACCTCATTCACTCAACAAACATCTGTCAAGCACCTACTCCATGCAAAGCACCGTATGAGATTCGAGATAAGGGCACAGAGACTAGGTTAGAATCCCTTTCCATGTGGGGAAGGCTAAGCCAGGTTTGTTCCTGGCTTGTATGTCCTATCTTTTCAGACTCACGCTGAGCCAGTTTCCTCACTCTCTATACACTGGCCAGGCTTGTACTTGCTGTTCCCTCTGGCCTGGGTCTTTCCTCCTCTCCAGTCTGGCTGCCTGGCTGTTTCTTACCTTTGGGGTTTCACCTTTGATGCCACCTCTGCCTGAAAGGCCTCTGTGGAACATGCTACCTAGAAGCTCTCCGACGACTGTCTGTGCTCAGGCTCACTGCTGATGAAGATGATAATGGTGAAGTGATCGCCCTCTCTGCAAGTGACTGAAGTTCCTCCATGACAGAAGAGAAGGCTAGTTCCCCAGATGTTGGAAGTGGGCTGGGCCACGTCACTTGCTTTGGACAACAGAATGAGTTGCAAGGCACATTGTCCCCGAATGTGGAGACCTTGCGTATTTCAGCTCACTCCCCTTTGCTTCTGCCACTGTCCTGAGAAGGACAAGCCTGGCCAGAGCTTCCTCAGTGAAGGTGCCAGAAAAGTCCCCAGTTGAGCCACAATCACGAGCCCGCCAGCCAAGACCCACTGACTCCCAGCATGTGACTGGGGAGTTAAGGGCTGTCATCACCACTGATGTTGTGTGGATTTGTCACATGGCATTAATGGGGTCATAGTCATTGGATACACTGAGTCAGTCTCCTGTTCCCTTCATATGTGCATAGCACAGAGTAGGTGCTCAGTAAATATCTGGCGAATGAATGAATGAATATGCAAAGTGAATCCAGTGCCACATCCTGAACTCAGTAGAATGAAGGGCCCTCCCAAACCCTTCTCCTTCTCAGGAGCCTGGACCAGCAGCGGCCCCTCCACCTTAGATGATGGGATTCAACCCATGGGGAAAGTCTCACCTCTGACTTCTGGAGGTATATCCCTTTGCCATCTTGGGTTAAGTTTTGGAAGACACCTGTGAAAATGCAGAAGAGAGAAACACCCCTAATATGTTTGCAAACATCATGAACTAGCTCCTCCCACATGCCCCCTCACCTGGGAACCCATCTGTGGAACCACCTGTGGCCACGCGTATTATAAGTGAGCTGCCTCAAACCTCCGCCTCTGGGAAAGGCAGGGTGCAATGAGTTTGGGGGAATGCAGCCAGGCTACGGGCACGCCGCCACGTCCCCCAGAGCTCCCTGGCCTGTTGTCTGTCCACACTGGCAGCTGTTCTCCCTCCTGCTTGGACTGGGGACAGGTGGGCGATCCACGAGCGGTGCAGAGGAAGCCCTGCCCTCCCGCCTCCCCCAGCTCACTGTCCATCTTCTCCGCACGCAGCATCAGGAGGACAAAGCTGACGAAATCCATCTGGAGGTTGGGGCTGCCGTAGCGGATAAGCATCAGCAGGCAGATGTCATGGCTGAGCACGATTCCTGCATCGAACACAGACTGCTGCCATCGGTGCTGCGACCTCAGACCCAGCTCCCCTCCCATTTGAGACCCCTTAAATTGTCCCTCCTCTCCTGCGACCTCAATCCTGAAAGCATGGGGATCTTCTTTTATGGGCTTCCTTGTGAACTGTTTAATCATTTAGTACATTCATTTTATTTTATCTCCACTCCCCACTCCTGCCCCCTTGGGCAACCAGCACAAGGATCTTTTGATCAAGTGGGTCAGTGGCCTTCAAGGCAGGAGGCAGTCTGTCGGGGGTCAAGAGCATCTGCTCTGGAGCCTGGTGGTCTTAAATGTAAACCCCAGGCGAGTGACCCAGCTTCCCTGAGCCTCCACTTCTTCCTCTGTAAGGTGGGATTAGAACAGGGCATCGTTGAAGATTAACTGGGAGTGGGGATGTGCCAGCCTTCAGTCACTGTTAGCAGTGATTATAGCGATAATGACCAATGTTTCTGTTATTGGTAGATCCACGTGTTTGGATCTCTGAACTCGGGGAGTAACTTTGTGCACCAGAATTATTCCAGAATGTCATGCAGCCCCACCCTCCGCCCATCCATGCCCACCTGCATCCTTCAGGGCAGCCTGCAGCTGGGCACAGGTCAGGCATCCGGAGCCCATACTGTCTTGCTTGTGGAAAACCTCCTACGAAGAACCAAATGTTACAGAATCCCCGCTTCCCAAGTGCCACCTGAGAGCCCCCTGTGGCCCGGTGCCCACGCGGCAGAGCGCTGCTGGAGGGGGCAGGCTCCGTCGGCAGGGCCTGCTGCCAGGCCAAGGACAGGGCAGAGGGTTCATGCCAGGATCTGACCACCTCTTCCATTTCTTCTTAGGGATTCTGAGGAAGGGAGCGGTCTTTTGGTCGTGGGGGACAGACAGTCTGGGTATATGTAAATACGCTTCCTCTGAGCACATAATCCAACCTTTAAAGGGCTTCCAACTTTATGACCCAGGACACAAGGGGGAGAGTTGTGAGCAGTGATTGGAGAAGCAGAAAGGAGCCAGGTTATGAGGGACTTCACTATCACACTAGAGTGTGGGCTTCCTCTGAGGCCATGGGAGTCACAGAGCTTAGTCAGGAAGTGGGACATGGTCCCGTGTGAGCTCTAGAGTCAGGAGACGAGTGCCCCCTCTGAGTGTGTGAGGGAGAGCAGGAGGTCTCACTGGGGGACAGCAGACTGGCTGAGAAGTTGGGTATAAAGGGCTGAAAGGGAGAGAAGTGTAAAGACCTTACATACTTTGCAGGATTGCCACTTCTGTAGCATCCTGCCAGGAGGCGTGGTCAAGACTGGTGCTTACCTGATAGAGCGTCAGCTGCTTCCACAGGTCCCTGAATTCCTGGATGCTCATGGTACCCGATGCATTAAGCTGATAGCAGGGTTAAGGTCAAAGCCACGAGGGGAGTTTCCTCTATGCCTCTGGAAGCAGCAATTGGCCCTCCACACCCCCATCTAATTTATGGACAGCCCCATTCAAGGGTGGATGTCTCTGGTGGCCTCCCCTGGCTGGAGCGCCCAGCCCAGGGCTCCCTGGCCCTTGCTAGGAAAGGACGGAACGAGCTGAAACAGCAGCACGGGCACAAGTGCTGCTGATGGTGGCAGCAGTGGCGATGACAAGAGCTACCGTGCGGTGAAGCAGGACATTTCGACACGGCCAGTTTGATGCAGTTAAAACCAGCCTATGGAAGGAGTCAGGTGGCTACGGATTCTTCTTACATTCAGGCATTTATGAAACGTTGGAAGCTTAATGGTTGGCCTTGTAGTTCGTGTCCAGCTCCCTTGCATTAGAGAGACTGGGTCAGCATACCACCCTCCAAGTGGGCCTAGCTCTGAGTTACTCGCTTTATCCGTGTTCCTTCATTTTCACCTGGCAGGTGAGATAGGTGTTAACTCGCCCCTGTTATGGATGATAAAATGAGGGCTCAGAGGGTCTGATCACGTCCAAGCTCATACCGCTGGTGACAAGGCTGGGACCTGTTCCAAGGCCTGTACCTGACCACCATCCCATGCTGCCCATGCCCTCTGCAAAGTTTCTGCAAAGACTGTGTTTGTACTTGTAACCTCGCCCCCACACATGTGTGCATGCACACGCGCGCACACAAACACACACACACACACACACACACACACTATCCATCCTATGTGCTATCTCTAGTGTGGACAACCAAACTTTGATTCAAGGGTCCACTTAGGTAGGCAGAAGGTTTGCTAGAAAAATCGCAGGGCTGAGAACCAGGAAAGCTGACCCATAAATGGGGACCGCCACTGCCTGGTCACCAAACTGGAAACAGGCCCCTGAAGCTATTAAGGTCCTTGTAACCTGGAGAATTGTTACTAACCACCATGCCGCCGCTGCCTCATCGTCACGATCAGACTATTGTCATCAGCAGCTAATCTTGGTCACTTCCTAGGACAGATCTGTCCCAAGCACTTTACACAGCTCATCCCATTTGCATTCTCACACTGATCCTGCCAATGAGGTTTGAATGCCACCTCACGCTGCAGATGAGGACCTGGGGGCCTGATGAGGCTGAGTGACTTGCCCAGATGACCCAACTGGTAAGCACTGGGGTTGGGATTCAAACCCAGGCAGCCTGGCAAAGCTCTCAGCCAGCAGCGTGCATCCTCCCCCAGACCAGAAAAGATACGTCCAGTAGGGCCAGGATCCCCTGACAGGCATCGAGGCTGAAGAGGGGCCGTGTGCTCCCCAGACCTGCAGAGGAACAGAAAGAGTACATGAGGGGGCTGCCCCAGGACAGCATGACATGGCCCTTTTCTGCATGGGACCAGACAATGCTGCCTGGCCAGCCACGGGTTCCAATAGCCATTATCTATGTGGGAAGGGAAGAGACAAAGAGCCGTGGAGAGAGGGGAGGCTTGGTGGTGATCTCTGCACCCGAGCTGCACAGTAAATCCCTGCGGAGAACCCCAGTCATAGCTTGGCGTTGCTTATGCAGTGGCTCAGAGGAGCGAGGCCCTGTGTACCCAGCAAGGGCCAGGATCAGAGTGTTACTGGATCTATGAGAGAGATCTGAGGGCTCAACTAGTTCAAGTCCCCATGTACCTTAGGGGATGCTTTCCTCAGATGTCTCGATGATGGTCAGTCACCTATGGGTGCTCACGTGGATGGCTAGCTTCATCCAGGAGAAATTTCCTATGTTAATTCCACAGGAAGCTCCTGTAAAGTCCTCTCACTAGTCCTCGTTCTGCCTCCGGAAAAGCATAAAAGGGTATTTGCCCCCTCTCAACATGTCTCCACCTGTTCCCCAGACGATATGGTTCCAGCCTCTCAGAGCCCTCTTTTATAGCTACACTTTGCCAGAATCTCTCTAAAGCATGGTCCCGAGCCTGGAGCACACCCTTCGGGTGCAACCTGGTTAAGCCGAGTATAAGGGGTCTAGCAATTGCAAAATGTTCAGTCTGCATTTTCCAAATTATGCTCCAAGGAAGATTTTCTGCAGAGAAAGGGTTTTGAGTTTAAACAAATTTGAAATAATTTGTATCTATAGATGCTTCTCTCCTGTTCATCAGACACCTTAGTATATGATAGGTACTGAGGGGCCAACGCTGAAATGTCATTTAATGCAGAATTTCCCAAGCACCATTGACCACAGAACCTAATCCCTTCTAGTTCACGGAACACTTACTAAAACCTCTTGATTTCTAGTGTTTCTTGGAACACAATTTCCAAAACACAAATCTAACTGCTTCCATTAAATACAGCCGGAATCTGGATTCACTTATTTAATAGCAGCAATTTAAAACTATTAGCTCCTGTTAAGCTTGAGGTCACCTAAATTAACCAGATATCTTTCACATCAATTGCCACAAAAATGAGGTCTCTTCTGTTAGGAACTTGTACAACCATTTTTTTTAAAATAACAAAACGGTAGTTTCGAATGATCACCCTGACTCCATCACATCTCTTTTTGGTCTGGGCACAGCTCGCAGCGAACATTCTGAGCTTCAGTTCTGCTGTCGGGGATCATGGTTCCTCCCAGCACTGCGCCATCCGCACATCTGGCCAGCCTCCCTTCCACATCTGCTTCTGAACCACTGATGAGGAAGTGAAGGGCGGGGCCAGGGCGGAATCCTAGGACTTTCTAAACATCTAGACACTCAGCTATAACAGAGAATTATCCCTCTGGTTTTATCTTCATACCACTTTTGGGAATGCAGATAAGACTTGTGACTACATCTCCTATTGCTACTTCACAACCCACACTTCATCATTTATCCTGGGAGACTTTCCCAAATACTTCACCAAAATCCACAGTAGTTCCCTGACCTAGCAAACCAGAACCCCTCTCAGAGGACTACACGGAATCAATCTGTCCATATATTCCGTGGAAAACCTATTTGCAGACTTGTGATCAGGGCAGTTAAACAATTTAAATATGCACTCTTCTAGGTCGTTTCCCAGAAATGTTTTTCCAAGTGGGGCAGAGGGGAGGATTCTTCTGTCATTTCTAGCGTCTCTCCTTCTGGCTCTTTTACCCAAATGAGGCTTTGAGAAACCATCTGGAAATGCATTTCAAGCCCTGAGTTATACAATCCCCTGGACTGTAACTTGTTTGGGTTTGAAGTCTTGTTTTCATATCAAGAAGAAGCAATCACATATGGTAGGTGGAATATACCCTTTAATTTTTTTTTTTGGCTTAGTTTTTTCATTCTGAAGTTTCTTTCCCTCCCTGGAGAAATCATGTTCTTCTCGCTCAAAATTTACTTATAAAATATTTTTACGTGGACTTTAAACTTTCCTAATGATGTATCCCAGGCTTCATCTGAAGGCCTCCTCACCACCCATGTGTAGCCCTCCTAGGTGATATGCTCCCTCCTTCCAGATTTTTGTAGGTTTATAGGTTGATCAATTTAAATATGAGTTCATCAGAGAGCTCCAAAGTGGGCTAGTCAATATTTAATGTTTATTTGCCCTGTTGAGGAAGTGAGCACAGTCTTTCCACATGGAATTTATATGCCAAGAAACAAGTACCCAGCTGTTCTTCTCAAACTAGGAAAATAGCAGAAACCATTTTTACTACCATGTCTCCAACTAAGCAAAACAAAGAAACAAACTATTTTCTAAGCTGCATACTTTTTTTTACTGCTCTGTCAGACCACATGACCCACCCCGGTGAACGACACGGCTGCTCAGGGGACCAGCACACAGTAGGCTCACACATCCCACCAGAGGAAGGAGAAACAGACCCAGAGTTCAGAACAGTTGTGTCCCTGAGTCCCGCCGATGAGCGACTCTGAAGTACTCACCTGACCAGGTCAGGTGGTTCAGGATCCTCTGCAGTTGAGCTGCATTTATTTCTGGACACTGGAGTGAAAGCAGAGGGACAGGAGCAAATCGTCATGGGAGGCTCGTTAGGGGCAGAGGGGCACAGCTAAAGGGGGCTGGGATGTCCTCGCCAGTGCCTGCTCAGCATGGCACAGAGGCCATTTCTGGGCAGAATAAGTGACACCTTTATGTTGCACGTAAGGAATGTGACTAGTCGTGCAATTAAATCTGGAATTTCATAAGAACTTTACAACAGTTTTAAACTAGGCTGCACCCCAGCAGAGCAGGACTCTTAAGAAATAGACTGAAAGAGAACAGCGGCTTTCAAACTGGGTTCTGAGCATACAAGTTGGTTTAAATTACACTCCTAATAAAATAGCCTCGGCCAAGATTCCATATTTTAATTGTAGACTCGTCAGAAGCAACGCTTTACATTAACATTTAACTTTAAAATATGTCAACAAAATACAAGGATCACAAATTTAAACTTATAAAACAGATACATATTCATCATAAACAATTATTTTTTTAAATGTGTGTTTTATTGATTTTAGAGAGAGAGGAAGGGAGAGGGAGAGAGAGGGAAACATAGAGGATCGGCTGCCTCCTGCTCGCCCCCTGCTGGGATCGAGCAGGCAACCGGAGCATGTGCCCTGACCTGGAATCGAACCAGCGACCTGTCAGTGCATGGAATGACGCTCAACCACTGAGCCACACCAGCCAGGGCAATAATATACAATTTTTATCCCTTTCATATATATTGGGATTCTCTATGAGATTTCATTACATAAAAGGATGGCAGCAGACTGGCCGGTTTGGCTCAGCGGGTAGAGCGTCAGCCCATGGACCAGAGAGTCCCAGGTTCGGTTCCCGCTAAGGGCACGTGCCTCGGTTGCACTTTGTCCCCGGCCCTGGTTGGGGTCATACGGGTGGCATCCACTCGATGTGTCTCTCTCATGTCGATGTTTCTCTCTCTCTCTTCCTCCTTCTCTCCCTCCCGCTCTATCTGAAGATAAATGCAAAAATGTCCTGGGATGAGGATTAAAAAAAAATTTTTCTTTTTAAAAAGGATGGCAGCAGAAAATGTTTGGAAACCCCTGGTGCGGAGAAAACGTTTATAAACAACACATGTAAAATTCTGACATATCGTCTTTGGCTACATTAAGCAAAGCATCGGGGGCGAATAGGAGAAAAGATGGGGGGCAGGCAAGATGTTAATTAAGTCCAGAGTGTGACTAACATACTCTTTCATTTTTAATGAAATCGCTCAGATGTCAGACCCCAGCTTTCCAGTGTACCTCTCGCCCTATTTCCTGCAAGTTAGGGACTGAGTAACCTCTGGAACCCTACACCCACCCTGCTGGCCTCATGAGCTGGACCAGCCCAGGGAAAGACCTCAAGGGGACCAGGTGTGTAGCCCTGGGCCTTCTGCCTTCCCAATGTCCTCTTACCTGTCCCACCCTGTCTCCAGGAAACCACCCAAACGGTCGTCCTCCCCAGACCCCCAGGGCTTGTCATTGTCACTCCCAGTAATGATTTCTGACTCTGCTGCATTCCATTTTCTCCTAACTAATCAATAAAGCTTCCAAGAACAGAGATGCATTTCACAGGAGCCTTCTGGAGACAATAGTTCCACTCGTTTGTTCAAAAACTCGAGGACCTGAATAGAAAGTGGCAGTCTGCGGACTAGGTAACCTCAGATCGCAGTTTAGACACGGGGTCAGGCCGCTGCCGACAGAGCCGGTGCAGCTACATGCTCCACTTTGTCCCCTGCTCCGCCCACTTCTGGCCACCACACCTCTTCCACGTACCTTTTCAAAGAGTTTGGTGAAGACTTCATCGTGCCCTTCAGCTTGGTCTACTATTTCCTAGAGGAACGGACACATGGAGAGACAGTTATCCACCTGTACGTGAACTCACGGGCACACTCATGTCTCGCGGCTCCCAGGCTTCTGGAATCCAGAAGTTGGACCTTGGGCGCTGTCTTAAAGGTTCGAGCACGGCATTCACACAGCCCTCGCTTCTCCAGCTCTCGCTGCCTTTGGGAAAGTGGCAAACAGTGAAGTGGGCGAAAGGAACACCAGGCAGAGAGAAGCAGAAGAAGGAAAAGGCATAGCTCGTGCACCTGGGGCTCTGGGCCCTCAGTGACAAGGACCTGGCCAGAAAGGCAGTTCTCTCGGTGCAAAAGCAGCAGAACCTGGGTACTCTTTGGGCACAATAGATAATGTAGCACAGAGCAGGGTCTGCGAGATCTGAGGACCTTCTCCCCCGACCCCTGAGCATGAGGGAGAAACCCACCGTCCTGGCTTTGTAAACAGTCTCAGCCGTGTGAAATTCCATGTGACTCTTACCTTAGAGAATACAACTTCGGAATTGCTGCCGATTTCACTGAGGGAAAAACAAAAGAAAGAATTCCATCTTGGGGATCATCTTGGGGTCATGTTGGCCGGTCTTCTCCCTTCCCTGGGGAACTCTTCCAAGTCCCTTAGCTGATGCACCTGCGGGCCTGTCCGGCTCTCACGCCTCACCTCCCACCTCTCCTGGAAGGTAGGTCCGGCCACATGGCACGCACACTGCTTGTAACGCCCCACATGCCCAGTGCTGATTCTCATCGCATGCCTTTGCTCATGCCAAGCCCTGTGCCCACCCTCATCTAACTATTCCTACTCATATTTTAAGATGCTTGAGATCAAGTCAAACTATCAATGGCCAAAACATGAAGAAAGGAGAAAAAAAACTGGATTCCAAGCATTGAAGGGCTGTCATGTCAAAAAAAATCACAGGCCAGTCAGGCCGGTGTAGCTCAGTGGTTGAGCGTCAACCCATGCACCAAGAGGTCGTCGGTTCAATTCCCGGTCAGGGCACACGCCCAGATTGTGGGCCCAATCCCCAGTAGGGGGCATGCAGGAGGCAGCCAATCGATGTTCTCTCTCATCGATGTTTCTATCTCTCTCTCCCTCTCACCTCCTCTCTCTCTGAAATCAATAAAGGAAAAAAAAATGTTTTAAATCACAGGCCAAATAATAAGCTTATCTGGGCAGTATATATATTGATTCACCTGCACACACCAGCGGTGTCTGAGCCTGCTGGTTGATGACAGCCTCCACTCATCTGAACCACCCCATGCATCCCTTAGGAATCACCTCCTCCAGGAAACCACCCCTGCTTTCCCCAGGACCACGGAAAGTTAGCTGAGGCTCCTTCTCCATGCTGTTCTAACTTCCTGCTCAGATAAACACTTCCATTGGATACAGTGTAACAAAAATAACTGTTCACGTGAACTGTCCTTTCCAGACTTTGAGCTTCTGGAGGGCAAGGCCGTGCTGCACCTGTTCCGTCTTTTTCCCTGCGGTGTCTAGCAGTGTCGGTGTGTTTGGTAGAAGAGGGAGAGGAAGAAGGGAAGGATGTTCTCCATGCCGAGAGCTGTCCTGCTCTCCTGTTCTCCTGATCTCTGCTCTGTATTGGCCGCAGAGACCCCGCCTGCTGCCTGTACCACCTCACGCTCCTTATCATCCCCGGCCCGAGGGGACCCCGACCTCCCAGACAGGCCTGTGCCCTTACCAGAAGATGTGCTTGCTGGAGAAGACTCTGAGGACAAACTCCAACTCCTGGCCGGCCTCCGATGTGCAGGGCACAATGAGGTACGTCCCTGGCTTCAGCCACAGCTCCTGACTCACTTCTTTTTCTGGGAGAAATGCCTCAGGAAAACTCAGGGGATTATTTTGCAAGAAGAACTCACGGGGCAGTTTCTCCCGGTCATCATAGAGCTGTAGGTGGAAAACAGAAGGGTACCAGTTGAGGTGATTACCCCGGGCTTGTGGCCAGGCCTGGGGCCCTTGGCCAGGAGCCAGGAGTAAGGTGACCCCTCATTTGCGAAATCCAACCTGCCCCAGTGGAAGATGGGATAAGGAGTGAGGAGCTGAGACTAAAACAGAATATATCAGGAGTAGGCACCTATGCTGGAACCCTATTTGGGGCTGAATGGACACTTATCAATGGATTTGCCATTACATTGAAAACAACATTGTATACAAAATGAGGTGGCAAATGTCACTGTGCCTGCACTTTCCAAGTTCAGTCATTTGCCCAAAGTCACCCAGCTATAAGAGTCCAGTCCAGGACTGGAATTCAGGGCAACTGAGCTCCAATGCCCATGTTCTTTACACTTTCTGAAAATACATTCAAGCATGTGATACAATTTCAAGGTTGATGTGACATGATTATGGTTACAGATACAAGTGTACCACCAACCGTCTCCCCACCAACATCATAACAGCTACGTACAGATAAACTGGACATTCCACGTCATCTCAGTGAAAACAGCTCATAAAGGAGAAAGAGGACTGGACATGCACTCAGAAGACCTGAGTTGGGCTCCAGTTCTTGGGCGTCTGGGTGCGTGTTTTGTTTTATCTTATATTCATGTTCTCTCTCTCTCTCTCTCTCTCTCTCTCTCTCTCTCTCTCTCTCTCTCCCTCCTTCCCTCCCTCCCTCTCTCCATCCATCCCTCCTTTACTTCTCCCTTTTTCTCTCTTGCTCCCTCTTCTTCTCAGGGCTGTAGAGAAACAGGAGGTCCTTATGGAGGGTCTTCTCTCCAGTGTATATACAGCTGTTAGCAGACACTACCCATCCACACAAAGACATGTTTCACAGATTCCACGAAGGGTTCGGGGAACAAAATGAATCTTCTGATGACATATGCTTTGTTTTATCAGACAATGAGAACTAGGGAATCAACCTGTTGCCATCTTTGCCTTGGCTACTAGGAATCTCAGAACTGAACTTTATAATCAGCCGTACTAGCTGTCCTAAGTTTAGTTTTCCTGATAGAATCAACTGCTTTTTTTATCCCTCATTTATTTGTTACTTTTTTCTTGCCTTTACATTTTTTAACTGGCTTATCATTTTGTTCTGTTTACAGTTTTATTGTAGGTTGACCCAATTCTGTTTAGAAATAGTCCTGATATAAATAATTGTTTTCTTATTAAATTAATAGGCAACTTCGGGATCACTCGGTGTTCCCACAGGAGGAAAAAACCAAGACCGACCCAAGATAGCCAATGCAAAATGGTTTCTTGATAAAAATCCTTTTACATTGTTGAGTCCAACCTGAGCAAATTAAGTTTTCACTCCTATGTTCTTTGGGAACCAAAATAATAGCTGCCACCCTGCAGAGGCTGGGATGCCTCATGCCTTCCAACTGTCCCTCTAGGCTGTCACTGCGCCTGAAATACAGGGCTGTCCTCTGCCCGCGTTTCTGTCCCATTTTCCAGTCCTCGTCCCTTGTCCCCGAGGAGGTGGGCTGCATGGTCTCCTCGTGTCTCATAAGTTATAGATCAATTTTATTACGGGTTTCACAACTCAGGCAAGGATGTAATTTATCAGCCTTCCTACGCCGTGACAGTCTTCAATATTAGCTGTAGGTATTTATGAGGGGATTTAATAAATTCTAAGATTTATTGGCTCTATACCAGGCTCAGAGATCACCCTGTAGAGGGAAAGGGGTTTCTTGGAGCCTTTGGATGAGAAAGGACTGCAGAAGCTCTGTGCTTCCACACATAGGCACTGGCATTCTTGTCAGACGCTCTCGGAGCCCCTTGGAGAAGGCTGCCAGGGTCAAACCGAACCTCACAGTGGCTTGGCCAAATGTGACATCACTCCAAACCAGGAACTCACCTTCCTCATCTGAAAAATAGACAAAAAAGAGACCTCAGTAGTCATTGAATCCAGCTCTTTCACACGCTCAAACTCTAATGGAGGCTGATATACAAGAAGACTCTACCCAGAGACCCCTTTCCCTCCCACATAACCTTCTGTTCCAGTCAGTGACATTTTAATCTCCAGCGGGAATTCTGGAAAAGGGTGACGGAAGGCAGCCTCGGCTTTTTTGGAAAAAGGAAACCAGTATCGGTTGTAAACTCGGTGCCGGGCGCAATGAGAAGCACCGCCACGCGATCGGTTATTCTGCTCTTTGCATAAACGTCACTGTCCCCATTTTACAGATGAAGAAACTGACGCCCAGTGCAAGAAGATGACTTAGTCTAGATCGCATATTCCTAAGGGACAGAGACAGGATTCGCACCCAGGCCTGTGGATAGACAGACATGGATGGTGAAGAGGACAGAAAACAGGAAGAAAGGACAACAACTGGAGACCCCAAGCAAGGCCACGTGCCCCAGAATCCCCCCTACCCTGAAGAGGTAGAAGCCGATGGCGAGGGGAGGCTTCCGGTTGCGGTGCCTGTGCCTGGGCTTCTGGAGCAGGGACACCAGCACGCTGCAGGGCATCGGGATCATCTCGCCCTCCTGGGGCCTCCAGACGGACAGCAGGAACTGCGGGTTCTTCCAAAATGTGCCTCGGGCTGAAAGCAGCGAGGTGAGACAGGTCCCTGGCTCCCCTAGCGCGTTGCTCCCCAAGCACCGAGAGGTGCACAGACCCAGGGCACCTGCCCCAGGATTCCTCCCCAGCAGTTCATCTGGACAGAGTTGGGGGTCTGTTCAACCTCAGCTCTAAGCACCCTCCCATCTCACCTCTACCACCCAGGCGCATAGACTGAGACGCGTTCTCACTGCCACAGCCCCTTGGCCCAGCACAGGTCCAGGCCAGGCTTCATGCCCCATAATTATTTGCTGCCTGAGTAAGTGACCATCTGAGGAGAACGTGCTCGTGGTCCCAAGCGACAGTGCATTTTAAGGGAACCAAGCCTTAGCTTGGCTTAAGGGCAGCTTAAGCTTTGGGGGAACTCTCTGATGGGAGGGGGACGCCAGAGTTCAGGCCAACACAGCCTGCTGAGGTCACACCCTGTAGGTCTTTCCTTCCAAAGGGATCACTCATGCCCTGTGTTGTGGAGAAAGGGACACAGTCACCAAATCTTCCGCTTTGAGAATTTAGATGTATCCGTCTCTCATAATTGATGACCTGAGAATGCTTGATCCCTACCAAACTCTAGGTAAGGAGGGCCTGATATACATGATCTAGTTACTATTTCAGTCTTGCCTGTTAAACGGTGGTTACTTCAACCTATCAGTCACCTTGTCCTGAAACCAAAACAAGATGTAACCCATGCTTTTACCATGCGTGTGTGCCTGAGGCCTCCTGGTGCTAATTAGAAGAAGGTGCCCTGTGGGAAGACGCAGCCCCAACAGGCTGGCAGCTTGACTGAGATTTCTATGCCTTTATGCAAATTAGGACCAAAGGTGCCCCGTCTTCCCAGTGGACACAGCCCAGGGCCAGAGCCGTTAGCTTGGCCAGCAGCAGCCCTCACCCTCAGCCAGATGCCCTGTGCAGGGCGCCAGCTGCACCCACAGTGGCTCCTCCGCAGCCCTACGCTTGCCTGGACAGGCTGCCACGTTACACCCAAGAGCCCAGCTCCTGTGCCCGTGCTCACCTCGGTGCAACTCCATGGGGCCGCCAGCAGTGGTGCCCTTGTCCCATCTCCCCTCCAGCATGGTGTACGACCACTTCTGGCCCACCTCGTTTCTCAGCAGGCCTGGGGTCAGTTTGCAGATGACCAGAAGCTTGAAATGTGCTATAAAGTCCTTAAGTGACATCCTGGAGAGAAAAAGGGAACAGTACAAAGATAAACGAGATGATGTCTAGTTATCAGGACCAAAAGGGAGGCTGGAACGACGCAGTGGGTGTCCCAGCCCTCTCCCAGACCCAGGCCCCATCCTCCACGCCCGTGTGCAGGGCTGGGCAGGCCTTGGCCGTGAGGGGGGCTGGCTGGACCAGTGTGTGGGTCCATCACAGGTGGGTGGAGCTACCGAGAACCCCTTCCTGTGGCTGGAGGCAGACTCACACACGGCTGCCTGGGCGGAGGGCTCCTGTTTTGCTGGTTACACAGAGAAAGCTGAATCGAGGCATTTATAACCAGTCAATTGGTTTACAGATGCTCATCAAGCAGTTTTCAATCACTGATGAAAATCTTAGCTCCTGCCCGGCCAGTGTGGCTCAGTGTTTGAGCATCGACCCATGCACCAAGAGATTGCAGTTCGATTCCCGGTCAGGACACATGCCCACGTTGTGGGCCCAATCCCCAGTGGGGGGCATGCAGGAGGCGGCCAGTCGATGTTCTCTCTCATCGATGCTTCTATCTCTCTCTCCTACTCCCTTCCTCTCTCTCTAAAAATCAATAAAGAAAAAAAAATTTTTTTTTTTAATCTTTGCTCCTACTTGCTAACTTTGCCATCGAGACAGTCTATGTGAGCTGTCTGATGTTCAGTTTACTCATCTGTAATGTGGAAACAATGCATTTGCAGGGGTCTTGAGTTCAGTGACTACTTCCAGAGAGAGAGGGCCACAGCCGTCTGCAAAGGCTGGGTGAGGGAGAAGAGGGGTCGTGGGAACAGGGTGGGAGTCATTGTAAAGGTGAAGAGCAAAAGGAAAGGGGAACAGATGGGCTTCATGTCAGACCCCCAGAAGCAGCAACGGTTCAGAGCATCTGGGTGACCTTTCATAATAAGAGGGGAGTGGCTTTGGAGTCTGGGAGAAGAGCTGTTTGGCTCTGGAAGGCACAGGTGAGTGGCTTATAGTTTGGCAAGACTTTGCAGTCCCTTCTTTTCTCATCTCCTTTTCAGGACAGGAAAGGCACAAACTCGGGATGGAGTATACTGAGTGACACACAGCAGAGTGGAAGTCGGGGAGGACGTGGCCACCCCCACACCCTGCTCTGAGCAACTGCTGAGCTCCGGGCCAGTGGTCACTGCTCTTGCCACAGAGGCTGTGACTCTTTGCCCTGCTAGACTGTGAGCCCTGCAGGATCTTCCTGCTCTCTGTAGAGGAGATGCCTGGCGTCCGGGAGGCACCCCATAAATGTTTGCTAGGTGGATGACCAAATGTCAGCCAGGGCATTTGTCCTGAGTCCTCGAGTCAGTTACCAAAATTCTCCATCGTTGTTTTTTCTCAGCAGCATAATCTTCTCCTTGGGGCTCAGTAGCTCCCACATGCTTGAGCTGAAAACAGAAAAGAGATGTTTCCATGGGGAATGAAAGGATTGTGGAGGACATGTGAGAAATTCTCCAGTAAATGCTCCATAGGGTTGTTACTATTCTCATCTTCATGCTGCCTTTGCAGACGACTAAATCTCACATCCTGTATTATAAAAGCAGCATCGTTCACTATGAGCCAGTTCTGGGCCAGGCTCTTGACATACTTTATTTCAGTCAAGGCTAACAACTTTGGAAGGTAAGGATTTTTATTGCCATTTTAGAGATTAGGAAACTGAGGTTAAAAGAGACTAGGTTACTTGCTTCAAGTCACAAAGCTATGAAATGTCAGAGCTAGCATTTGAACCTATATTGGAATTACTTGTTTTCAAAGCCCATCACTTGGGACTTCTATTTCTGGCCATGACGGTAAGGCTTTCCTGTATCACTTTCACACCATAAACAACCAAAACTGGGACAACATATAAGAAACAACTGTTTTCATCCATTAGATAGCAGGCAACACAGGATGGTGACCCCAAGAGGAAGGGAACAAATGAAGTGACCGTGACATTGTCGAAGCTTCTGCCTCAAACTGCTTCCCTGGGCAGTGGTGCAGAGCAGTGGAACCCAGATGCTGAGTGCCTGAGACAGAGCCGGGTGTCCAGGGAGGCCAAGACAGCGAGCATTTTCTGGGGAAAGTGCCTGACAGAAGGGGCTACATAAAGAAGGAGCTCCAGAGAACTTCATAGGGGTTCCCTCGAATCTTTGGTTGAAATCAAATCTGTGCATACATAAACACACACACACACACACACACACACACACACACACACACACACACAAGACTGGACTATTCACAGAACTTCCAGAGCTGACACAAGGCTGGGAATCATCTGAAGTCACACCAGACAAATTGAAAGACCTTGTTGACTATATGGGGTCTTTAGCAGAGATCCCAGAGGGTCAACATCTTAATAGTGTGGTCAAATTATCCCTGAAGTAAAGGTTTCTGTAACTCTGTCTTAAAAGTGCTTTAAAAATTTTTCAAAGTATTAAAAGTTATCCCTAAAAAAAAAAGTTATCCCTAAGCAATTGAAGTACCTGCCAGAAAAAGCCCAACATCCTTGAAAGGAATGCAACAAAATTCAGCACTCAGAAACTTAAATGTACAATGTCCAGCATCCATGAAAAAATTACCAAGCATATAAAAAAGTAGAAAATGCGATCCATGACCAGGAATAAAAACAGGAGAAACAGACATAGAAATGAGAGAGATGATGGAACTAGCAAATAAAGACATCACAACAGCTATTATTAACACATTCCATATTCTCAAGGTTATAAAGGAACCATGTACATAATGAGGAAAGAAGTAGAAGATATTCACAAATGGAATCTCTAGAATTAGAAAATGTAATATCTAAAATAAAAATATACACTGGCCCTGGCCAGTGCTGTTTGGTAGTTAGAGTGTCGCCAGGCACTGAAGGGTGGCGGGTTCAATTCCTGGTTAAGGGCACATGTCTGGGTTGCAGGTTCAATACCCTGGCCCCTGTCAGGTCATGTGCAGGAGGCAACCAATCGATGTGTCTCTCACATCTCTCTCTCTCTCCCTCCCCTTCCCCCCCTTCCACTCTCTCTAAAAATCAATGGGGAAAAAAATATCCTCAGGTGAGGATTAATAAAAAAAGAAAGAAAATATACACGGGATGGGATTAACATCAGATTAGGCTCCATGGAATAAAAGCCCATCAATGTATTTAATCCTCATCACACCTCTGACTCAGAGAAATGAAAAGCTTGCCCAAGATCACATAATAACAAAACGAATTTAATCCATCCCCTATCTCTAGTAAGTACTTGTTCTATGAAACAAACTAGAACCAACATCATGATGCTGTATTTTGGTGACACTTTAAATGTGTAGATATATCTTTGGATGCCATTTTCCACGTAGACCCAGTCCCTCCGACAATTCTCTTTATTCCTGTGTAACAAATCGAGTGCGGCACATCCTATGAGGAGTGGGATTCAACTTATTTTTCTGAGCGTTCATTTCTTTCTTTAAATGATCTTCATTGTTTTGTTTCTTCATCTATAAAAATGATTACGTGATGGTGGGTATGTGCACGTGTTTCTGTGCTTTACGGAGTCGGGTATTATAAACCTTCACGATGAGAGGGCAGAGGACTCGACCCCGGTCTCCCTTTCCGCCTGTGCCCACAGCCAGGCCGCAGTCCGGAAAGCCCACATCCCTTCAGGGTTGTCTTGAGGCAGAAACGACCTAAGGTCACTGAACAGAACCAGAATGTAGGGGCCAATTCGGGTCTGTTTACCTCTCACTCGCCAAGCCCAAGAGCACACTGAACCAAGAACACCGGACTAGACAGCAAAGGCCTTGGTTGAACTGCGCTCTGAGACCTTAACTAATTCACTTAGTCTAAGCACCACTTCCTTCATCAGTAACTGGGGATCAAACTACCTACCTAATAATAGCATTATTTAGAGGATTAAATGAGATAAAAATTCAAAGGACTCAGCACAGTGCTGGCAAGCTCTTAATAAACATTTAATTTTAATTACTATAATGAATGAGAAAAGAATCTATATATCATTAAACATTTTAGAAAAGTGAGAGACTGACCTTCACAACCTGAACACTTTCCTGATCCAGCCTGAGGCCAAAGGAAGAACACCCCTGAATCTGAGCGGGCAGCCGCCCCTTCGCCACCCCCCAGCCAGTCTCAGGAGTTCACCTGTCGCTCCAGTCTCCTCTCCATTCCACCTTCCCCCACGGGTTCCGCAGCTTGACTAGATACTCGGGTTCATGTTTGCAGGTCACCTGCACAAAATGAGGAGCAGTTTAGGTGCTGGGCCCAGGGCCAGCTACAAGAGCTACAGATACCTGGGCGAGATTCATGCCCGCAGACATTGAGATGGAAGATCGAAGGCCCCTGAGAGTTGGCAGCGGAGGAAATGGCTCTGCGACCCACGAGCTGTGAGCCGTAGGGCAAGTTAGTTAACCTCTCCATGACTATTTCCTGACCCGTGAAATGAAGCAGACCGTCACATCTGCTATGAAGGACTGAATGGCGGCCCCCCACAAGATATGTCTGCCTAGAACCTGTCAATGTGATCCTATTCGTAAAAAGGGTCTTTGCAGGTGGAATTAAGTTAAGAATCCTGATATGAAATCATCCTGGATTCAGGTGGGTCCTAAATCCAATGGCAAGAGGGGGAAAGGGGAGAAGACACAGAGGAGATGGCCACGTGAAGACGGAAGTCAAGACTGGAGCTGTGCTTCCCAAGCGAAGGGATACTGAGAGCCGCCAGAACCGTGAGAGGCAGGAGGAGTTCTCCCCTAGAGCCTCCGCAGGAGTGGGGCCCTAATGACGCCTTGATTTCAGACTCTGGCCTTCAGGGCTGTGGAAGAACAAATTCTGCTGCTTGAAGCCACCCAAGTGGCAGTCATTTGTTAGGGCAGTCCTAGGACACATTATCCCTGCTCACGGGGGTGTTGCGAGGATGGAGTGAGGTAACCTTTGGAAAGCAGCTAGGACAGTATTTAGCACATAGTAAGTGCTAAATTTGGTCAAATATTATTAAATAAATATAAAATTAAATATATAAACGTACAACTGTTAACAAAATATAAATTTTGCTAAATAAATATGAAAATAAATGTACAGTTCTTGGTACACACACAGAAATGATAGGTGGATAGCTAGGAGGAAGGAGAACTCAGATGTGCGTTGAGTTCAAGAAATTTCAAACAGAACTAAAGGGAATTGGAGGACCTTGGTAAGGGAGGCTTTCTAGAGAATAGCAGAGGTACTTTAAGGTTGAACCTCCTGATTACTTACCTCCACACTCTGCCTCTGCTGTTCCCTCGGCCAGGAATGCCCTTTGCTCCTCATACAAATCTACCATCTTTCAGGGACCAACTATGTCACCTCCGCTAGAAAGCCTTTCCTGACTTCCCTCCACCCCAAGCAGGTGAACGTCTTCTCTCTTACCTCCAAAGCCCTAAAGCTTTCCACCTATGCTTTCTTCTCTCAGTTTCTTTCGTCCTTATGTTCAGGTATGGTTTGTCTCCATACTTGACTGTAAGCTCTCTGTAGTCAGGTCCCTGTCTGAATCCTCTTTCTCTCAATGCTTAGTAGAGCTCAAAAGGTGACTAGCAGTAGGAGGAAACTGGGAGACTGTTGAAAGGAGCAAAGGAAAAAGAAGCAGGAACTCGGGAGGGACAACCCAGCTAGGAGGCTATCACGGGCAGCCCAGGGCAAAGTGAAGCCCACGGAGTATGGTGAGGCACAGCACGGACGGATGGCCTCATGGCTGGGTCTTCCCCATGCAAAGAGAGGTTGGGGTGGTGCAGTGATGGTGGCGAAGGCTAGACCCACCACTTCACCCCAGAAAATAGGTACAGAGGTACAGGGACCCCCACTGGCTTCGGCAGGCCCTGGAGGACCCACCAGAGAATTTCCCCCAGACTAGACACAGATAATAACATTTATCAAGATGACCCCAGGTTGTGGCAAGAAGGCCTAGGGGAGAAGGGGAGGCTGGAGGGCAACAGAGGGGCATGGTTCCACCCACCTTCCTTATTCCTATGAGAGTGTAGGCGTGGCCATCCACCAGCCCGTTCTCCAGCACCCTCTCATTCTGTAGAGACAAGAGCACCCGTCAATCCTGCTGGGTACGGCGCATCCAGGAGTCAAGGGGTTGGAGCAAGGGGTTCTGAGAAGGGGGCTGGAGAGACCCACGCTGCCCTGTGTTACCTTACAGTTTTCATAGCTCTTCAGCACCCACAGTCTCATTCAAGCACTTAAGTCAAGGTGCCACTCTGTAGTGGTGGGAACTATTTTACAGAGAACGAACTCAGACTCAGAGCCACTGCGTTGCTGTGGAAGGTGACACAGTGGTCGTTGGTGGAGGCACAGCTGGACCCAGGGCTCCGTACGCCAGCTCCATGTTCTTGGTTGTTATTAAATTAGACAGTAAGGACCAGCTGTGCTCCTAAAATACCTTACATGTGGTCAGCACTTAACTGCCAGCTCCCTTCTCGACACACTGTCTGTTCTCTGTAGTGGCCTTGCCTGCCCTGGGCTGCTCGGGTTGGACATCGGGACTGTAGGTGCAGGGGTGGGGGGAGGTCTTGGGGCTCACACCAAGGGGAGAACAGCAACTGCTGGATCCTGCCGGCACCCAGCCCGGTCTCACCCCTGAGTGGGTCTGGCAGCCGATGAGCGTTCTGCCGTAGGTGGCTCGGGTTAGGATGTCCCAGAGGTTTCCAGGGGCTTCTGACAGTTTGATGGTCACTGTCACCCCACCAGTGAAGTCCAAAAAAGCATCAGACACCTGTCCACGCTGTAGGTCTTCATAGGAGCCACAGAGCCTGCCCAGGAAGGAGTACACATTGGAAGAGAAGGGAAGGGGCATTTAGACCGCAGCCTGGGATGGTCCCAACGAGCCTTGCTTGGTTATTCCCTGGGCGTGTGTCTGCTACCTCTTCCTTCCATCCCAGGGCAAAGGAGAAAATATATGCTCAGAGTTCTTATCCCTGTTAACAACCCCATCCATTAGGGAAGGCAAATTCCCGAACACTTGTTCAGATGGGGTGACCCCGATGTAACAGTCTCAGGATATGCCGCTTGTCTATTCCCCGAGTCACGTCTCAGCGTCTCACTTCATAAACCTTCCCTGCCTCCTCTTACCCGCCCTCAACACTGATGAGAGAGACAGAGGGAGAGGAGAAGGGAGGGGAGGGAAAAGATTTCTCATTGTTGTCTTACTTAGCATAGGCCTTTTCCAGAAGAGCTCCCCAAAACAAGTTCTTGTAGGTGGAAGAGACGAAGACCAGCTGGCCAGCTTCATTCACGGGCAGTCGGTCATCTATCACCACAGGAACCCACTTCCCAAAGTGCCAGAACTGGAGGGAGAGAGCGCCCACTGGTGAGTGAAGATTATGGTGGAACATGCAGCCCAGGAGGCAAAGACATGACTCTTCCGAGAACCTTCTTGCCTATGTCCCCACCCCAGGCTGGAGCACCAGGAGGACACTCACCTGGAACTGGAAGATGCCAGTGTACTTCTTGGTGAAACTCTGGTTCAGGGGAACGACCTGGCTCAGGATGTCCTGGTGCAAAGTCAGAGCTTCCAAGGCAGCCAAGAACCAGCAGTCACCTAAGCCAGAGAGCACATGGTATCTGCATGGATGTATTGTACATGTATGTACATTATCCAGATGTCTACACGGATGTACTGCACATGCATGCATGTTCCCCAGGTGTCTGTATGGATGTACTGCACACGCATGCATGTTCCCCAGGTGTCTGCCTGGATGTACTGCACATGCAT
This sequence comes from Tadarida brasiliensis, assembly GCA_030848825.1. Lineage (NCBI taxonomy): Eukaryota > Metazoa > Chordata > Mammalia > Chiroptera > Molossidae > Tadarida > Tadarida brasiliensis. The sequence continues at coordinate 59,319,086 of CM061270.1, read as the reverse complement.
GCATGTTCCCCAGGTGTCTGCCTGGATGTACTGCACATGCATGCATGTTCCCCAGGTGTCTGCCTGGATGTACTGCACATGCATGCATGTTCCCCAGGTGTCTGCCTGGATGTACTGCACATGCATGCATGTTCCCCAGGTGTCTGCCTGGATGTACTGCACATGCATGCATGTTCCCCAGGTGTCTGCCTGGATGTACTGCATATGCATGTTCTCCAGGTGTCTGCCTGGATGTACTGCACATGCATGCATGTTCCCCAGGTGTCTGCCTGGATGTACTGCACATGCATGCATGTTCCCCAGGTGTCTGCCTGGATGTACTGCACATGCATGCATGTTCCCCAGGTGTCTGCCTGGATGTACTGCACATGCATGCATGTTCTCCAGGTGTCTGTATGGATGTACTGCACATGCATGCATGTTCTCTAGGTCTGCAAGAATCTACTGAGGATTATTGCATGCAAGAAGTGCCTGGTCCCAATTGCTATCCTTTCTGGACTTGTAGCCTAATTTAGAAGGGAATTATATACTGGGGAGGAAGAGAGTGAATGAGAAAACTGTGGTGCAGGGGGCTACATTGGCTGGAATCCAGACTTGACAACAACAATTGAGCAATATTCCTGGATCAGCTTTTAGCTTACCAAATGCTCCATCTTCAGGAACATGGACGCAAACACAACCAAACTTTTTACATTTCTGTCTGTAACTGATTTATGTTATTCTGGGAAAGCCTCTGGACTCCATTTCCCTGTCTGTAAAATGGGTATCACTACACATGTGCCTTTCCTTGCTGCCAAGGGTTGTTTCTGTTCCTCTAAAGAGAATGTTGGCTTGAGAATAGGCCTTCCTAGACCCTATTCTGGGGCACCTAGTGACAGTTGTGCCAAGAAGACTCATTACAGGGACTAAAGTAGAGTGAGAACATTTTCCCAAGACAAGACTTAGACCTATAAACTCATAATGAGATTATCATTAGGCAAGTTTTGACATTCCCATGCGTCCTGACAGGACCAGTTATTATCCTTTTCTCAGCCAAGGACACAGCCTGTCAAGGTAGAGCTCAGGGGGGCATTCCCCCACTGGAATCTCTGGATTCCCCTCTTTCCCACCCCTCTCTGCTTTGGCCAGGCCAGCTCCCAGCTGTGAGTGTGTGTCTCATCGGGCTGTGCAGACTTACCTACCAGTCCCTGGCACAGATCCAGCCTTTTGGCCTCGTCAGAATAGAAGAGAGGGTTGCTGTGCAGTTCCTGCAGGGACAGACAGAATCGTCCTTGTGACCAAAAAGAAGCTCCTGAGCTACAGTGACCATTGGGTCCCATACTCCCAGCTGGACTACGGGGACATCAATATAGTACGTATGTGTAAAAACCAGGGCTGTCCCAGAAAATCTGGCATAGATTCTGTCCCATTGCATTTCTCATTCCTTCTTAAAGCTCATGCAAGTCAGGTCCTGGAGAACGCTGTGCAGATATTGAGAAAAAGCTCTTGCAGCAGCAAAATGCCTTCTCTTGGAGTTTCTGTTAAAAATGGAAGTACCGCCCTGGCTGGTTTGGCTTAGTGGTTAGAGAGTCAGCCAGCGAACCAAAGAGTCGCGGGTTCGATTTCGGTCAAGAGCACCTGCCTCGGTTGTGGTTCGTTCCCCGGCCCTGGTAGGGGTCATGTGGGAGGCAACCAGTCGATGTGTCCCTCTCACGTTGATGTCTCTCTCTCTCTCTCTCTCTCTCCCTCTCTCTCTCTCTCTCAATCCCTCCTTCCCTCCCTTCTTCCTACTCTATCTGAAGATAAATGGAAAAGTATCCTCAGCTGAGGATTTTTTTTAATTGAAGTACCTCTTACAGGGGTATCCTGTTTTCCCAGAGGTCTTTCCATTGTTATTCTCCCCGTACTCCTCCTTCCTGACCCTAGTCCCCAGTAGAATGGCCTCTGTGGTTCTGTATGCTGAGATGTGGCCTGGGGTGGGTGGAAGAGGGCCACGGGGAGGGGTGGGTGGTCTCTGCGTCATGGCCTGCACTGAACCTTCAGTCTTTGTGGGCACAGTTCACTCAAGGTCAGAGGTGTGACAAACTCTATTTCAGCAGCGCCCAAGAGTTTCTGGGAGAAGTAGAATGACGACTGCCCTCTAGGCTGGGAGGTGCATGGGGAATCCTGCCGTAGCAGGGACTTGGCAAGCCTGGCTTCCACGGGGTTGGCTGACTAGGAGCAGAGGGGAGAATTCGCAGCGCTGGTGGATTTCACTAGCTGTTCCAGGACTTGCATGGAAATCAAGTTTGGAGGAGATGAATTGCTTTTGAAGACATTGAAAAGTTGCCTTTTAGGGGAATTACTGATGCCTTAATAAAGTGAAGAATACTTTTGTAAAGTGATTAATAGCTTCTTAATCTATATGTTTCATGAACCTGGTTTGGGGGAGGGGCACGTGCCATGACAAAGTCCTTCCCTCTGCAGGTGGCACCGGCTGGGACGGGCGCCTTGCGTGAAGCTCAGAGCACCTGACTATACTGGTGGCTGCAGCTGCTCTGCATATTTCTGGGCCGGGGGGGGGGGGCACGGAGCTGTGTCTCAGACCCCTCTCAGGATCACCCCTGGTTTTTCCTGGAAAATAGATATGTGGGAACTTAGCCTTCTCATGGGGTCAGTGACAGCAAGGCCGGTATCCCAGAGCCCTGAGCCCTGGGAAGGAAGGTGGGGGTGCCACCTGTGTGTCGTTGCAGCCCCTCCCTGCCCTCACCGGCGGCCTCCTCCACTGCAGGCGCGGCGGCAGCTTGTGCAGCAGGGGCCCGCTGCCGATGGAGCTCAGGGTGGCCGGGAAGCTGCTGTCCTCAAAGAGGCAGCCGTCCCTCAGGCACAATTCCTGCAGGTCCTCGTAGGCCTGTCTGGGGAGCTGTGCCGAGGCCCCAGGTGCGTCCTTCCGCCCTAGCTTCCATCGGCCTGGGAGCGAAGGGCACAGAGGCATAGCGACTGTGGGCACGCACCCAGAGGGCCTTCCTGTCGGTCTCTGTTGCTCCTGAAATGAAGACAGACATCCCGTTTACTCATGTCCCTCCGAGAGGAGGAGGAAGATGGAGAGAATGAGAGAGAGAAATCAGCCTGCGAGAAAGAAACAAAAGGTATAAGCACTACAAGCAGTCTGCAAGCGTGTCTGTACCAAGACATAGTCCTGTACAGTGTAGGGTGACCAAGGGGCCTCTCCGTTTGTCGAGATCTTGACTGTCCTATGAAGCCCAACTTGAGCCCCTCCTCCAGGAAGCCTTCCTTGGGTGCCTGGCCTTCACTGAGTTCCCCTTATCCCGAATATCCACTGACTTACCATTTACCCCATAGAATACCCTACTGCCCTCTCAGGTGCATCTCAAATGATTATTAGTGAAGGACCTGTATTCTTTTATTTCTAATTTGTCAACTTAATGAAATGAATGAACAGAAAAATAAAATTTTTAAAAAGATACACAAAATATAAGCCCTCCTTTAAAAAAAAATCGGATTCAACAGGAGTACAATTATTGGTCAATAGCTATGAAACATTCTAAACATTTACCCTTAGTTTGCACTTAGCTCATCAGCACTGCTGGTGACCAGTCTGCGGAAGGGTCCTGTTCTCTGACCCCAGTGTGGCTCTGCTGAGTCATGCACCAGCTCCTGGGTCTCTACTGGGTGTTTATCCCCCGGGGCTAACACTGGTGGAATGCAGTGGCTCACACCCTCGCTATGATGTCAGGACGTCTGCTTCCAGCCGCTCCTGGCTCCTGGCTGTCACAGGTGCGAGCACACTTCCTGGGGGAAGACTCAGCGCTCTCCTAACCCAGGGATGGGGATCCACAAGCTGTTTCTCAGGCCTGTGGTTTCCCCTGAGTTTTTCTTCCTAATATAGATGGTCAGGCAAGGCTTCCTCCGGCCTAACCCTGCTTCTTTCCCAGTAAGTTTCTTCTACCCCATTTACACTTGTAAACACACACGAGGTCTCATAAAAGCAAGGTTTTACCTTTTTGTCCCTTCAAACCTGAGCAGCAATCATTCACTGCTTGTGACACAAGCTTTGGGAGCAGGTCCCTTGGCCCCAGAACGTGACCCGGGCTCAGGCCCTCCTGACCAAGCACCGGTTTGCACTCGGGTTCTTCTCTGAGTCCGAAACCATTGCATCGCATCTCCTGCCAAACCTTGGTGCCTCGTGGGCTCAAAGGACAAAATGCTCACCACAAGGTCAAATTTCAGAATGAGGCCAGACACACAAATATCTTCCTCTTACAAGTTCTCCTAAGTCACCTTAAGGAGGGTCTAGACCCAGATGTGGACGGTTGACAGTCCTTGTAAGTCTTCTGTATGTTACAAGGGGGAGGGGGGTGAAACGGGCTCACTCCCAGGCTGCCACAGCTCTCTGCAAAGGGCCAGATGGCTGTTGGTCATATTTGGAAATTCATTGTAACTGTTATAAGTGCACTGGGTTGGAGCAGGCCCATAAAATAAGACTATGCAAATGAATAGGGAAAGCTAACTGGGGCACAGGATATGAGAGCCTGCAGCCTCGAGGCATGCAGTCTGTGCCCGAGAGCTCTTCCCTTGACGCCCAGAGGGTGTTAAGGCTCCTCGGTCATGTTCTCCATGTGTTCTCCGTGTCAGGATTCATTTGCACTCAGCAAAGAGAGGGGCAGAGCCTCTATCTTCACTTTTTCCATATTGGCTTTGCTTGCCTTGTCCGCAATGCTAGGAGCTAGGGACAGCTTCGTGATGGGGAGATGTGAGGAGTATCCCTGGTGCTCCTGATCCAGACGAGGCCTTTGAGTGCTAACCAGCTGGTGAACATTGAGAAGCATCACCAGGCAAGACACCTGAGTCTGTTCCATGCCTTGAGTCCTTGCCCTGATGTTCAGTTCATTCACATATTTACTGAGCACCTACTATGTGCTAGACACTGTCCATGCAAGACACATACACCTGGCTCTTGGTCCACCTAATGAGGGTAGAGTGGGGGCTCTGGAAAGGAAACTAAAGACATAGGGACCATGTCCTCACTCACAGGCACTATGAACCTGTAGCATCCTCCTAGGGACGATTGATTTCCGGAGAACTCTGGCATCTTGCCACAAACCACTTAGCTGTTCGAGGTAAAATTGGAATAGAAACCTAGGCTCCTAGCACAATGGTTCTGTCTGCATGATAAAGAAAAAGCATCAGATTGAAAATTGATCAAGTCCATGTTCTTGACGGTCAGAATGAAAAAACAAGACTGATTTGTCTTGGGTAGGGTCTGTACGCCTTCTGTGTAACAGATGGTATACGGTGGTCATGGGACTAGAAAACCTGGGAGATGGCCAGGGTTGCCGCCTCTTACCCGCGTGGCCGTGGGCAGACCCCTGACCCTCTCTAAGCTGGTTTCTGACCTGTAAAACAGAGATGACACATACTGTGTCTACCCTCAGAACTCAAAAGAGATAACAATGTGAAGTGACTTGTAAAAACTCTAAAGCAGGGTTGGCAAACACGGTCCCTGGGCCAAACTGGCCCAACACAGGACTTTGTAAGTAAGAGTGTATTGAAACAGCCTTAGTTACCTGTTCATGTACCACCTATGGCTGCTTTTGCAACACACAACAGCAGAGTTGGGTAGTTGCAACAGAGATCATTGCCCATAAGCCTAAATATTTACTGACTGGTCCTCACAGGCAAGTTTGCTAAAAGCACTAACTCAGGGACATTGCTGTCGCACGGTGCTAGGCACAGGGGTAAGCTCCAAGTAGGCACGCACAGAATAAAATGTGGTGAGCTGCATTCATCATTAAGAATTTATCTTAATGCAAGAGAATTTTATCTCTAATCGATTCATTGATTTTTTTAATAGACGCTTAACATTCGCAGGTTACTTTTGTGTCTCAAAAAGCCTTGAAGACGTGGCCTGCCATTTCTCTCTGCTAAAGTCCCTCATTCAGTTTTCAGATGTGACGACAGCAGGCATTGTTAGGTGGTTTCGTGGGTAGCGATTATAAATAGGAAAACCGGCATCTCTGAGTACAGACCACGACCTGTTCATAAAAGAGGAAATGATTTTGCCAAATTAATGGTGTAAAGGGATCTTGGAAGTTTTTCCTAGTTTAATATTTGTCAGATTTAGATTTAGTTTTTAACAGAAGACCCAAAGCACTCGTCTTCATTTATTAGAGCAGACGGTTGCCTTTCAGGAAACAAGGAAGAACGTGATCCGACTGGGAGCGGTGGACGGCGACAATGGCACATGTTTTTCCGGATTCTCAGAACCCAGCACTGTGTCACGAACAGACAGACGCATGATCAATGTTTGCTGACCAGCTGACTGAACAGACAAATAGCTGGGTGTTTCATCACCTGTGAAATGATAAAGCCTGGCTTCCCCGCCCCTCCTGACGTGAAATGAAGGGTGGGAACAGTTTTTTGTGAACTGCCAGCCATTTGGATGTCTTCTGTTGTTCTGATGACATCCCTGAGCACTGATTTAGGTTGAGGCTTATGTTCAGGGGCCTCCCTAACAGCACCCCTTCTGACCCAGATTTGTTTTGGGGATCCTTTCTGGGGGAAGAGGTTCGGTGGGGTCCACGGCAAAGAGCCCTGAGGAATAAAGTGAAATCAAGGTCAGCCTTTTAGGAGGAAGTCTCCAAAGGGAACATGCTCCCCGGGAGTCGACTGGGCAGGGAAGCGGCAGGAAACCCCCTGCCCCAGCTGGCGATGCTGGGGGTCCTCTGGGCGGATCACAGGCCTATTTGGAGATACAAAAACTTGGCTGGCGGAGCACCCACCCGCTCCCCACTGCCCCACCTTCCACCTGACTCGTGAGACACCACAGAGTCACAGATCTTGGTAGGAGTGAAGACACCCTGACACTCCAGGGTGTGAGTCCTCGAGTTGTCTCACGGTGGAGACAGCTTCCCTTGGGCTTAGGAACAGCATTTGGCCTGTGTGGAAGCCAGACCCTGACAAGCACTCTTTGCAAATAAACCTACTACCAGGCTAGGTGGAACTCGGTGGTCACTCTACTCAGTGCCCCTCTGTACAGGTGAGACCTCCGAGCAGTCCCAGTGGGCTCTTGGCCAGCTCAGCATGGTAAGGGTGAGCCCTGGGCATCTCTTTGGCATATCTTCTTCTTTTCTTTCTTACCAGCTTCTCGAGCAGAACTCAGTGGGGTCCCTCTGTTCCCCTCAAGCCTGCTTCTGGTCTTACGGTCCCCACCCACAAGACACCAACACCCTAGTATCAGGTCATTTCCTACCCTTATTTCTCCGCCACCTTTCACACTTTTAAAGGACCAACCCTTTTGATTTTTCTGCTTTCTGAATATTTCAAAACACCTTTGAATAGGAAAGAGTCTTATAACAGATGTAAATTGGTTCCTCTTATTTTTCAGAAGTATTTGCATCTTAAAGGGTCAGACATGAGCTGCATTACTAGTCAGACTGAAGGGGCTTTTCCCCCTCTTCCTGAATTTATGCTCTGACTGGCCTTGTTGCATCCCTTCCCACAGACCCCACAATTCATGGCCTCGCAAATCCAGCTGGTCAGGGTCTCGGTGTCCTGGCCCCTTTCTGTATAAACAACCCACAGCGCTACCCCATGTCCCTTTTCCCTGCACACAGACACGAGTCGTTTTTTGCCCTCTCTTGTTTGAATTGCATCCACCTTTCAAAGCTCAGCTCATTTCCTCTCCTCCCCAGAGCCTTCTCTGGCCCTCCAGCCCACTTTCTCTTCTCAAAGCTGACTTATCTCACTGATGCACAGATGTTTGCGCCTCAGAAAAGGTATTTTAAGGACCTCTGAGCTTGTGTGATGGTCAGGGAGACTGACGGAGCTGCCATGGAAGAGCGATCCTGAGTCAGTTACGACTTAGCACTTGCCCTTTGTTCAAGTGTATAAACTAGGGAGAAGGGTTCTGGGTAACAGTGTACCCCCACCGACCCCCTCCCACCCCCAAAGCTCAGTCCAGGACCCAAAGAATGGGTGGCCTTGCATCCTAGGCTATGATTTATGCTACTCCAGAATATCCACCTATGCAGTCAGAAACCCAGGCAAGACTTTAGAAAAAATAAGTCAATCAAAAACATCTTTTAGGAAAACTATTTGGCAGTATATACTAAAGCTAAGCATATATATACCCTCTGACACAATAATTCCATTCCTGGGTATTACCCAATAGAAATGCTTAAATTTATGTACCGGAAGACGTGTACAAGAATATTTATAATAGCATTATTCAAAATAGCCCCAAACTGGAAACTACCCACAGGCCCATGAACATGGATTAAATATTGGGGCACATTCAAACAATAGAACACTACACAGCATTGAGAATGAGCAAACAAGAGCTACATGCTACAATATGGATGGAATTCACAAACACTACTGAGTGAAAAAGTCTATCTAGACTCAGAAACTCTATGATTCTCTACATAATTTTCAAAGAAAGGCAAAACCAGGTGTTAGAAATCAGCTCAGTGGTTACCCTTGGTTGGAGAGATGTATCACAAAACCAATTACACCACTAATAGTTAAATCAATTCTGTTCATTTCTATTGATTGTATTGATGGTCAGGAGAGAGATTTAGAAGGAATTTGAAAAGTGGTAAATCCAATTCATTTAAACAAGGCTTTACTGAGTGCTCCCTCACGGGCCAGGTGTTGCCCTAATGGTAGGAGTACATGATGAATTTCTGCCCTCAGGGAGTCACAGTCCATTGGCTGGGCTCTCACTCTAGAGCCTGCTTTTCTTCCCTGTGAGGTGCTCGCTCCGTTTAATGGTTGGTTGCCAACCCATCCAAGAATCCTTTCTAGACTTTTCTAGAGTGGACTAGAAAGTCAAAGATACCCTCTTACCCTGTTGAGTCTGGGAGAGCTCCCCAGTCCCCAAATCCTAGGTCCACCCAGTGGCTCAAGCTAGGAATACAGTTCCGCCCTGAGCCCCTCTATCTGACTATATTTGACTTTTCTGGAACAAAACTGTTGAACACATATCCAGGCTGAATCCCATCTAAACAAACAATATCTTCCTCTGTCTCCATAGGAGAGGATTGATGAGCAGACTGCCCTCTCCAGAGTCATCCAGAGCTTCAGTTAGTGATTTCAGAGGCCCAGAGGGCAACAAACGCTCAAACCAAGGTGATTTCTAGATTTCTCATCCAAGCGAGGCCCCTCCACCCCCAGCCCCACAACCATAAGTATTATGTGAGGGACTAATTCGCTCTCAAGTTGTCATCATTATCATCTTCACATCTGACTTCACAGAGAAAGTCAAACCAACCTTGCTCCCCATTAATACCCAGAGAGCAGCCTTTCTCCATCAGGATCCTAGAAGGCTCCAGGCCACCTCCAGACCCCTTCCAAAACAGAGACGGCTCAGAAGACCCCTGGCAGGGTCTGAGTCCTAAGAAATGATAATGCCTAGCAGTATCAGTGACTCCACCAAATGACCATTTAATAGAAGTCAGAGTTGATGGAACTTCAGGGATCACTTAGGCCGCACACACTCCTTATTTAAGGAGAAGACTGATGCCAAAGGGATGAAGTCTATTCCTTAAGATCACACTGGTAAGCTATAGCAAAGTTGAGAATAAAATGCACATCTCCAGACTCCAGGGCTCTTTCCAGAAATACTCTGACCTGCAAAGTTCAAACCAGGAGCAGCAACTTCTTTTCTCTCACCCTCTGAGCCCAGCAGAGGACCCTAGGGGCTCTGGACGAAATTGGACCCACCCTTGGAGCTAAAGAAACTTACCTGCACAGGTGATCTTACTTCTTTCAGCAAATGGACGGGCTCTAGTTCTGATGCAGTCAAAAGCCTGCTGCCCCAGACCACCCTTATATATATGGTCCTTTCTACGCAGAGGGGCTTGGCCAAGAGTCTGAGTTCCCGCCTCCAGAGCTTTGGTTCCTTCCCACTGTGTATTCTCTAGAAGGGAGGGGAGCCCCAGGGCCTTGTGATGGCATCATACAAATCTAATCATTTTCTTAGAATAAGAGTCAAACAGAGCTTGTTCCAGTAATGCCTTAACAAAAAGAGAGTTAGTCATCTTCGGCTTTCTGTTATGACATTCTATGACTCTGTTCGGGACCTGCCTTGAGCAAACACTTGAAGGTCAAGTTGATCTCTGGCTTCTAGATCCACTTCCAGGACGAGTGCCCGACTTCCTGGTTCTTCTCAGAGTTCAAATGCCTTATACAAGCCTGCCCTCCTGACAAACCTAGGCCACTCTCTTAATATCGCCTTTCTTTTCCTCCAGTCACAATTCTCATTCCTCGGCGCACTGAAAAGCAATTTAAATTAGTTCTCAAGAACATGTGCCTTGCTCACAAATCCTTCACCTTAGCGTAGGCATTTGCACTTTTTAAAATAAAAGACTCACCCCAATGAATTCCCGATGACTGAAATTTCAGGCAGTGAAATAGTAAGTAAAAAAGTCCAGTTGAGGAATAAGTTAGGTGTCAAGTATATTAAATAGTAACTGCTCACAAGTATTCATTCATGCTCAGATGGGTCCTCTGTGTTATTTAATTAGACTCACAATAAAAAATAAAAAGTAAAACTGTTACGTGTCCAACACAGCTGTAAATGGGAAAAACTGCCGAAATACTTGTGGGTAAGCTCTAAACACTTCATGCATTGATTTTTTTGCAGATACAAGAATGGAACAAGAAAAATCATGAGCTATTATACACAGCTCTGGTGAGGTAGCTCTATAGACAGGGATTTGCAGTCCTGGTGGCTATGGCCGCACCAAAGCTTCAGAAAGTCAATTGATTTTTTTCCCCACTTGATTTTTGTTCAGTTGGCTATATGTCTTCAAAGCTAGGATCCAACAAGGTAAAGAGAAGGGGTTTGATTTGTGAATGGGAGAAAGGATAATATCAAGTTCAGCAGAATGAAAGGGAAAATTGGTGGTCCCACATATAACTTTCAAGCATTAAAAACTGATCCCCAAACCAAGATAATAAAAAGAGGCTTTGTGGGCTCACTCTTAATAAAATCACTTCCAAGGTTCCAAAGTAAAGTCTAAGACCTAAGTTATTAATTCCTTCGCATTCAAAACCTTTACAGGGTGTCATAAGAAAGTGTTCTTTAAGAAATTCACTATGAAGTTAGGAAATAGAAATAGACAAGCTATTTTTTTTTCACAGGGGGGTGTTTTTCTAAGTTATCAGAGAGCTAATTAGAATTTCAAGGACATTTATTTCTAACCCATAACCGAAGTGAAGTCAAATTGACATGGTCTGTTATATCTGAGAAGGGCTTGGAGATGCACTGGAAGCCATGCAGATCAGGGAAGCAGGTAGGTGTCAGGACACGGGGGTCTGGGGTGAAAGATGCAGAACTAGACCAAGATCAGGCTGCAGGCAGGTAGGCAGCATCAGAGAGGGTCCAAAACACCAGTGGTGACCTGGCCACAGAGCATATCTGGATTCCTGGAAAGTCTCCTAAGAAAGGGGGTCCTAGACAAAGAGCCCTTAGTCGTATTGGGATGCAAGGCAACTGCTGGATCATAGAAACAAAACAAGTAAAGAGCAAACTTATTGAAAAAAACTTCAAGGGCTCATAAAACACTTAAATTGGGTCCTAGATATTTCCCCAGAATTGGTCACTAAATCGGTTGGTGGAACTTAAATGGAAGCAGAAGTAGGGGCCTCCCTCCACCTCCCTCCCTTCTGGTTATTGTCTTCTCTACCCATCTTCTCTGGTCTAATATTGGTCCAGGGGAGCAGGTTTGTATAGCACTTGGAGTCATGCTGGGGCAATCCCTGGGACACACTTACATGCGACAGGCACGTAACATGTCAGTTAGACGAGTAGTATATGTTCATGTTTCTCCAGAAGGTTCATGAAATGTCCATTCACCTGACACTCTCATCTTTTTTTTTTAACATTGTTTCTCCCATGATCATTGGAAAGAATCTGATCACCTAATACATAAAAAGATTAATAACAGTTTAACTGTCAAGTGCCACTGATTCAATTATAAAATATAGACCTTGAAGCACAGAACTTCATTTATTAACAATAAGCTGCGGGGTGGGTAGGGGGAGATCTTTTTGGCATGACATGGCTTCCTGGTATGCCTAGAAATCACACAATTATGAAGTTATGAACTATTTTCTCAAAGACTGTTCAAAGAGAGAAAACAAAACAAAACAAAAAAGGTCTACAGTATGGTTTGTTTATTTGTTTTTGTTTTTTAGCTCCTAGTCTGGTTCCCTGACAGATAAACACGTTGTCTAGGCTTTTTTCTTTTAAAGTCTCCTAATGTGCATCTCTTATTTTCTGCCGCTATTCTTAATTGCATTCTTGGCATTAGTAAACTTGTTCAGATCAATAAACGACTACAAAATGGATTTCTAACCATTCTTCTTCCTGACCCTTGCTTTGGTCCTGATATCATTTTCCCCTGAGTGTCTTACAGTTTTACCTCGACTCATCTGTCTGTTTTGGCTCGATGATTTGTTTGCTTTCCTTTTGACTTGTGACCTGGCCTATCGTTCTTGGCAGGAAGTTTGCCATTATGATGCTCGTGACTGCTGGGGAGAACAGCGTGGTTTCCATACTTCCTTCCAAGAGGTGATGGCAAGATTTCTGTTAGGAAAGCAGTCCTCACCAAAAAAAAAAAAAAAAAAAAAAAAGGAAAAGTAAAAAGAAAGTAAGACAATAAAGAGAAAAAAGAAGAAGAAAAAGAATAGATTTTTTAAAAAGGAAATAAGTCTGGTGGTAAATAAACCATGACTACTCCCAGGGGCACAAAAATGAAGAAGACATAGTGCCTAATGTCCCAAAGATCCAAGAAAGGATCTGAATAGCGTCCTAAGTGAGCAGCATCCCAGCTAGGGTGATGACTTCAGTAGAGTAGCCAACAGAGAAGTAGCTCCAATTCTTGAGTTGACTCATGCACAACCATCTAAAGTGATGTCTCTGTCATGGAGCCTTCAAGGTCCCAATCGAAGGAATGCCTCACATTAACAATTACATCTATTAGCCATCCTCACCATGCAGTCTAATCAAATAAGGCATTTCTCTATATCCAGACACCCAACACGCTTTTATGGAGAAGTTTTGTGGGCTGAAGTTTTCAACAGGAATGTGACAGACATATGTTGATATATGTTTCCCTGCCACAGTTCCATGATGTGCCTTTCAAAACAGAAAAGACCAAACATCCCTTTAACTGAAAAGCATAATCTCTGATAAGCTTTTTGTTTGTTTGGTTGGTTGGTTGGTTTTGTTTTTCGTTTTTTTTCTGACAAGCTTTTGAGTCTAGGCTTTCAGGAATGAGACAGCTGCTTGGGAAACATTCGTCACCTAGAGGACCCTCATATCTGGGCCTCCCCAATGCATGGTGGGTTTCACCTTGATCTGCCCTTTCTGGAATTGTGTGAGTTTGTGTTCTGGAGAGAGCTTATCTTTGGAGCCAGATAAACCTGGGGTTCGAACCCAACTTCACCTCGTATTTGTTGGAGAGCCTTGAGTCATTAAAGTACCTCGGAGGCCCTCATTTTTAACATCTACAAAATAGGAATCATAACTACTTCATATTCAACTATTCACATTGTAAAGAATACAAAGCATTTGGTCCAGTGGTTGGTACATAGTGAGCACTCAATAAATTTTGTTAAAAGAATAATTATGATTATTTCATAATGATTAGAATTAGTGCTTACTGAGAGGTCTTTAGGAACCTCTGAACTCCTGGGACTGAGTGTGAGTTGCCTACAGGATCTCCAGGGGATGGCTAGCCTGGACACGGGAATGTTTAAGATTATGGGCATAAGGAAGGTGATTGAAATCTTGAACATGGGTAATGTCACAGTAGATACAGGGTGAGTGAGTAATAGATTGATTATTTTTAGCTCATTCTATATCCATAGTTTTTGCCCTCCCATGTGACAGCCCTTCAAATATAACTTTTAAGATTTTAGTTCCTTTCATTCTTCGCAACACAACAGAGTGACTGTTGTCCTGTGCCACATCAAGCCACATCTGAGGTCTACGGATCAGTTCAAGACTTTACACTTCATAAAAGCTGTGGTACATCCCCTGTTCTGCCTCATTTTAGCCACTAAGCTTCGGTTTCTCTACCTGGGAGAATAATGGCACTTTGAATTGTCACTGTGAAAACGAAATGAGTAATCTATGTGAGAACACCTACCACAACACTTCCCATATAACAAGCTCTCAGTCAGTGTTGATAGTCGTCATTTCCTATGCTGTCCTTGTGCAGCTGGTACCTCATAATTATTTTTGGCAACTACCTCTCGGTGTTGACTCACATCGAGTGTGCTGTATATTAAATCACGTCTCTCTTTAATATGTGAATTCTGTCACATCCTGTAAAGCAGTGATTTGCAACAGGTGTGTCAAAATAATTTTTTAAACATGCAAAACCTGACTGTTTAGTCAGGGACACTGACCTCTTTTCCCTGAGATTGTCAAATAAAAATGTGACAACAGCCAACACAACAATTCATCCTGTGTGAATTCCCTGTCTTGAACCATAAATGCATCATATAATAGAGCTGCATCTTATTGGACACATCATATAATAAGGTTGCATCTGATTGGTTATTCTTGCTACCAGAAATCTTTATATACATACAAGCATAGGCACCTGATTTTTTTTTTTTTAAGCCACTTTGGAGCAAAAAAGGATAGGTAATAACTATTATTATTTTTATTTGTAAATCAATCAAAATTATACCTATTTTATTTTGTCAGATCGGCAAAAAAATATATATTTTGGTGTGCTGCAGAATTTTACTAATTAGTTTATGATTCCTATGAGATGAAAAAGGTTGGAAATCACTGCTACAATGGAAAACCCCTTTGAGAAGATACTGGGACAGCGCTTCAGTGGCTGCAAGTAGACAATAACTACCCACACCTATGGCTCCTCCCATGGTTTATATTACTGTTAATGGTGTCTCCATCTACCCAGGCCTCTAAAAAGAACACCCAGAGTATATAACATATATATGTAATTATGTATACACATAAATCTATTAAATTTGAGAGGATGCTACATACTAGATGCTTTGTTTTGGTAGAATATATTTTATCTGACCAAATGGAAAAATAATTGTTAAAAGAGACCACAGCTCCCAAGCGAAAGGGGAGAAAGAGAAGAGAATCCAGATGGGTATCAGAATAGCACTGATATTGGGAACAAAACAATGCTCCTTTTTTATTTTCAACATTGTTCTGAAAATTCTGACCAAAATATGAAATATAATTATATACCAAAGTAGCACTAATAAAAATGAAAACCATTAGTTGAAATCTTTGTATCACCAGAAAACCTAAGAATGAACTAAAAATTATTATATTGCTGAGTATTGAGTAAAATAACTATACATAAGATAAATAATGATGTAATATTTGGTACCAGAAATCTTATATATAACAATAAGCAAATAGAAGTTATCATAATAGAAATATCTCATTCGTAGTAATAATAAAAATATAAAATAACTGAGAATAATCTTCAAGGAAATGGTTTTTTACTATTTGAGGGGAACTACAGAAAGGTTACAGAGATGTAAAAGATGTTTGAATAAATGGAAAGTCACGCCATCTTGCATGGAAAGATTAATTATTAATAAGATGTTAATCATCTAAAATTAATTTATAGTTTTAATGAGATTCTAATTTTTTAAATCCCAATAAGCCTGTTTTGCAGAGAAAGGAAGAGACAAGATCACAGAGGATATTGTCATGAAAGAGGTTAAGATAGCTTAGCCTAATTCTCAACAATAGGGCTGAGTTGATGCAATTTTCCCTTCAACAGAGGGTCAACAAAATGAATAAACTATGTTTCACTCATACGGTAAGGAGCAGGCTGAGAGGGGCCTGGGTCCCAGGGTTGTGGATGCTGGGCCCCCACTTGAACCGCCCTCTGGTTCCTCTCTCCTCCTCTAGCTGGGCTCAAACTTTTACTCTAGGCTGCCCCTGCAGTGTCCATCTCTTTCTCCCTCTGTGTCTAAGCAGACCTAGGTGGTCTTGGTGAGAAAGGGGAAGAGAAGGGAAAGGCCCCGATTTCATAGTGTCACCCCCAAGGCCCAGTAGTAAATGCCACAAATTCCATTAGCAATGATAATCCTTTGAGTCAATACCATCCTCAGTTAAGATACAAATGAACCAAAGGAGTTACTCACAAATTCCTAGCTTATCAAATATTTCCAGAACACCAGGCAGTGCCCATGTGGTGAATGAAGACAATAGTGATTATAACAGTAAGAGCTCACAATGTATACTGAGCACTCTCCATGGACCACACAGCACTAAGCACTCTATGGGCATTGTCTCCTTTACTCCTGGAAAGATATTGTTACTGTCTCCATTTCAGAGACCAGGGAGCTGAGGCTTGGAGAACGAAGACTGCGTAGCTAGGATGTGGAGGTACCAGGCCTCTCTCTCCTGCAGGCTGACTGGGAACTCCCATGAGCCATCAAGATGACAGAATATAGGGCCAGGTGCGGGGTTTGGGAGAGCCACCTGGCAGGAGAGAGGCCCGCGGAGCCAGAGGAGCCTAAAAACAAATGCTGCTGACAAAATGCTGAGTAGGAAAAAATTGAGTCCAAGGGACTACACGCAGTAGGATATGCTTTTTATAAAGTTCTAAAGCACTAAACCTCAACAATCTGTTGTTTAGGCTGCCATATATATGTGATTATATTCACTTTAAAAGCAAGGGAATAAAACACTAAATTTTGGGTAGTGGTTCTCTCTGGGGATGGGAGGAGGCAGGAGACAGGACAAGGGAGGAACAGGTAGGTAAAATGTAAATTATTGCTACTGTTTCTAGTCCTTGGATTAGATGACAGGCTCACCAGGGGCTCCTTGTATTGTTATATTATTTAAAAGTGTGAAAAGTCCCATTGCTCCGCATCCTCTCCACCACTTCTCCTGTTCCTCCCTTTCTTCTTCTGGAATATCTTAGCTATTCTTGGACTGTTGTTCTCCATACATTTTAGAATCAACTTCTTAATGTCCATGGAAAAATTCTGTTCAGATTTTAATTTACATTTTATCAATTATTGAATTTAGCAACTATGCTGTAAAGAATTCACATCTTCGTGACACAGAACCTTTCCATAACTGAACATGGTATGTCTCTCCCACTTACTCAGAACATCTTTAATGTCTTTCCATTATGTTTTATCATTTTTCATATAAAAGTCTCACATATTTTTTTGTTAGATTTATCTCTAGGTTTATTTGTTTTTGTAAACAGTATATATTTTTTAATTATTTAGTTTTGGACAAGATGGCAGCATAGTTCAGTAAAAACAGTGCTCACATCTTCCCACAACTACATCAGAACTACAACTAAAGTACAGAACAACCATTATTAAGAACCGCCTGAAATGTAGCTGAACAGAGTCCTATAACTAAGGATATAAAGAAGAAACCACATGTAGACTGGTAGGAGGGGCGGGGACGCAGAAACAGGCTAGTCCCACACCCACATGTGGTGGATAAAAATTGGGAGGGATATCTCGACTGCGGAGGTCCCCTCTGAGGAGCAAGGAGTCCCAGCCACCAAGCACCCCAGTCCAGGGTCCCAGTGCCAGGAAGAGAAGTCCTCATAGCTTCTGGTTGTAAAAACCAGTGGAGATTGTGGCTGAGTGAGACAGAGGTTTCTTGAGTCCCAGAAGTTCCTCTTACAGGGTTCATGTGTGGACTTATTTGGACTCACTCCCTCTGAGCTCCAGTGCTGGGACAGCAGCTCAAATGATATATCAAGGACATATTGGAGAAACAAAATTGTCTGGCTTTGGGGTGAGAGTTGGAGGGGCAATTTTCTCCCAGACAGAAGTGCTGGCAGAGGCCAGTGTTCCTTTGCCTGAGCACTCTCCCTGCAGGCAGGCACTATAGCTGAGTCTCCATCAACCTGGCTAACACTATTCCCCCCTCAGCCCACCCAACGTATGCACCTACCCAAGCCATTTCCACTGGCTTTTCCATACAAACAGCATGCCTTGGCTTATGGTCTAATTTTTTCAAAATCTCTGTGAGGTTCACAAACCCCAAACAAGCAGCATCTGGCCTCAGTATGCCCAGTACCTCTTACTAAGTGGCCCCTGGTCTGGCACTAGCAGCAACTGGCCTTGGTTTATAGCTTTGCCTCTCTGGGCACCTCCAAGCCAACCACAAGTAGCAGCCATCTGCAGATCTCTCTATAGTTCATGCCAAGTGGCTTGTACCTTTCCAGAGGCCTCAGAGCCAGTACACCTGGTGATCAGCTTCAGACCATGCCAGAGCACCACCCAACCACCTCCACAAGTGACACACTCAAGAAGTGGACTCATCAGGCACCAGAGCCCTGCTCTGTGGGGTCAGCCCTGTACAGCAGCCCCTCCACTGTAGTCTTAGCCAGTCCTCACAGCCCATGGACGTAGGGGTAAATCCCTCCATTGACATGCCAAAAGCAAACAAGTCTCAACTACAAGAGGGTACACAGAGCTCACCTGGAGCAGCCAGCTCAGGTGACCAGGAAGGCTAAGTCACTGGGCCCAATAGGACGCCTACTACATAAGGCTACTTACTCTACCAAGACTGGGAGATATTGCAGCTTAACCTGATACACAGAAACAAACACAGGGAGGCAGCCAAAATGAGAAGACAAAGAAACATGTCCCAAATTTAAAAACATAATAAAACTCCAGAAAAAGAACTAAATAAAATGAAGACAAGCAATCTACTAGACACAGAGTTCAAAACACTAATTATAAGGATACTCAATGAACTTAGGAGAGGAGTAGATAAGCTCAGTGAGAAATTCAACAAAAAGTTTTTAAAAATTAAGATATAAAACATAGAAAATAACCAATCAGAAATGAAGAATACAATAATTGAAATAAAGAATACATTACTGGGAATCAATAGTAGAGTAGATGAAGCACAGAATCAAATCAGTGATTTGGAAGATAAGAAAGCAGAAAACATCCAATCAGAACAGCAAAAAAGAAAAAAGAATTTTTAAAATGAAGATAGTGTAAGGAGCCTCTGGGACAACTTCAAATGTACCAAAATTAGAATCACGGGGTACTGGAAAGAGAAGAGAACGAGCAAGGAATTGAAAATCTACTTGAAAAAATAATGATGGAAAATTTTCCTAACCTGGTGAAGGAAATAGACATACATGTCTAAGAAATGTAGAGTGTCCTAAACAAGATTAACCCAAAAGAGGCCCATACCAAGGCACATCATAATGACAATGCCAATAGTTTAAGAGAAAGAGAAAATCTTAAAAGCAGCAAGAGAAAAACAGTTAGTTATTTACAAAGGAGCTCCCATTAGACTATCAGCTGATTTCTCAACAGAAACTATGCAGGCCAAAAGGGAGTGACATGAAAAACAAGGACCTACAACCAAGATTACTCTACCCAGAAAAGCTATCATTTAGAATCAAAGGACAGACAAACAGCTTCCCAGACAAGAAAAGCTAAAGGAATTCACCACCACCAAACCACTATTACAAGAAATGTTAAAGGGTCTTTTTTAAGAAGGAGGAGTGGGGGCAGGAGAAGGAGAAGGAGGAGGAGAAATATGAATAATAAAATGGCAGTAAACACGTACCTATCAAAATGTACTTTAAATACAAATGGATTAAATATTTTAATCAAAAGACATAGGGAGGCTGAATGGATAACAAAAGAAGACACATACATATGCTGTTTACAAGAGACTCACTTCAGATTAAAAGACATACACAGACTGAAAGTAAAGGGCTAGAAAAAAATATTTCATGAAAATGAAAAGGGGAAAAAAAAGTTGGGGTAGCAATACTTATACCAGATAAAATAGACTTAAAACGAAGGCTATATCAAAAGACAATGAAGGATCCAGCAATTCAACTTTTGGGTATTTATCTGAAGTAACCCAAAACACTAAATCAAAAAGACATATCTACCCATATGTTTATTGCAGCATTATTTGCAATAGCCAAGATATAGAAGCAACCTAAATGTCCATCAATAGATGAGTAGATAAAGAAAAAGTGGTGCATATGGAATATGATTTAGACATTAAAAAAATATATAATGAAATCTTGTCATCTGCAACAACATAGTGGACCTAGAGGGTATTGTGCTGAGTGAAATAAGTCAGACACAGATTACTATATGATTTCACTTATATGTGGAATCTAAAAACAAAATAAACAAACAAGCAGATACAGAGAACATTTTGTTACAGAGAACATTTTGATGGTTGCCAGATAGGAGGGGGATAGGAAGGGGGGAAGGTAAAGGGATTAAGAAGTACTAACTGGTTACAGAATAGTCACAAGGATGTAAAGTACAGCATAGGGAATATAGTCAACAAGATAGTAATAACTATGTATGGTGTCAGATGGGTACTAGATTTATCATGGTGATCACTTTGTAAGTTATATAAATGTCTAATCACTGGGTTTCACACCTAGAACTAATGTAATATTGTATGTCAACTGTAATTGAAAAATGAAAATTATTATTTAAAAAATTATCTTTTATAACTCTTTATTGCTAGTATATAGAAATGCCGCATTATTACTTGGTTCCTTTTCTAAAAAGATAGATTTCTAACTCTACAGGATTGAGAGCTTGAGTTTAATGTGTCAACAGGCACTCAATAAATTAGATATTCAGAGCTGACATTCAGTAGTACACAACACCATGGCTGTACTAGTTACTAAAACTGAAACATTTCCACAGTGGACACCGCCCCCCTTCTTTCCCTCTGATCCCCTGGCCATCCTGGACTTTCCCTCTGGACCGACCCAAGTTCCAGACACTAGTAATGAGGTATAATATCATTTCTTATGTTTATAGGACATTCATGTAGCATCTTTTATAAAAGCAATTTTTTATCTTTGCCCAATTTTTTTCTATTGAAAAGTTTTTTCTTATTAATGTACAGACATTAATTATGGATGCTCTTTTGTTGTTTTAATGTATTGCGATATCTTTTCACTCTCTTTTGTACTTCTACAGGCTCAGCTGGGACCTTAAGCCCTGTTCCCCTGGAAAGGCAGGTGTCTGCTGTGATTGTTCCATTCCCACCCGTGGGAGTTATTAAATATTTTCAATGTTGCCTCTTATGCTCATATACCAATGCTAACATAAACACCAAGGGTAAATTATTAATCCAAGTGGTTTCTTACCCAGGGGTGCAGAGAGCTCAGAAGGAGATGATCAGCTGGGGTTCAAGGAGGAAGCAAGAGATCTCAGCTGTAACTAAGGGGATTCTGACTAGTACCCACTTCTGATCATTCCCACCCAAATCCCAGCAGCTTTACCAAGTCTATTCCTCCACTGAGGGCTCCCACAGGCATCTTAACCACACATGTTTCAGACTGAACACATCATCTTTAAATGCTAAATTTACTCTCCTCCTGACTCCCTGAATAGGTAGAACAGTGTCTCCAACCATCTTCTCCCCTACAGTAGAAAATTCAGACTCCACTTTATCCTCAGTTCCTCTCTATTATTATTTACCAAGATCTGTCATTTCTATGCCATAAAAATCTCTTGAATACAACCTTTTTCCCAGTCCCAATTACCCTTGTCTCCTACATTTTTAAAATAATTTCCTAGTCTATCTCTTGGCCTCCAGCCTCTTTTGCTCCTCCAGTCCTTCCCCTGGGCTGCTAACAGCATTAGCAGTCCTGCCTGGCCCATTAGCCTGCTCTGTTTCCTCGTCTGTGGAAGGGAGTGTATGGGAGCCATCTGCCTTGGCAGGGAAGAGGGCGTTATCACTGACACTGCTTAGAATGGAGCTAATATAAAGCAGACTGGTTTTGAATTGGTTTTATTATTGCGTAGAAGTTCTCTGCAGACAAGGCACTCTTTTTGTGTACACCTGGCCAACTGTTCCCACCCCCATTCTCGTTGGTGTGCTATTGGAGATAAATGGTATGTCTCATAGAGCTGCCATGAAGGTCAATGGAATAATGCTCACTGAGAATTTAGCCCAGGCCTTGCATGTGGTGAGCACTCAGTTGACGTTAACACGGATTAGTAATAACATTATTTTTGGTTTCTTACCCCTTATATGATTCCTGTTTTGGCAAGCAAAGCCTTTCTGACCTCAGACACTCCCTTCCACCCTCCTGAACCCTATACTCTAGCAAAACTGTTTATTCTGCCTTCAGCAAACCAAGTTCTTCTGTGTTTTCATGTCTTTGCAAATGCCCTTTACTCAGCCTGGATGTCTTCCCTCTACTCTGTAGATTCATCATTTAAGATCCAGCTCAAAGTCATGCTTTTTGTGAAGCCTTGCTCAAATTCTCCAGACAAAAGAAATACCTCTTCCCTCCTGTGAGCCCACGGCTCTCTGCTCATATTTCCTCGGTGAAATGTGCCTGGACTCGGACAGTCTGCATGTGCTCACCTCTGTGATCAACTTTGTATCCACAATCACCAAAATTGGTGAGCCCATATAACCGCTCAGTATCTGCAGGGATTTTGCTTGTTTTGTTTTATTGGTATAAATGAATGTGAATGGTTTTGACTTCGCCCTAGACTTGGCAAAAAGCTTGGGTAGTTACAGTTTGGTCACTTTGTATAACCTGATATTGGACTCTTCTATCCATGCCCCAAGAAAAACCTTCCCAAACACTAGAGTGCCTGTCTTCCCAAGGAATTGAACTCAGTAACTAAAGGCAAGTCCTTTTTAAAGTAGGGAGAGTGATGAGCAGGTCAGCTCTGTCTTCTCGGCTGTCCCTGAGAGGGCGCTGTTCCCAAATCAAACCTTCAGAGGCCTGGACTGAAATACCAGCGCGTTCCCACAGGATTCTGCATCCCTAGCTTCCCACGCAGCCAGCGGCCGCAGGACCCCAGCGGAGCATCTGCCCACAAACATGGCTGCGCCCTGCTCAGCTTCTCCTCGCCGGGGCCGGCTGGCCAGGCCGGCCTTGCCAGTACTCGGGGACTTCCTCCAGGAGTCTGCTTCCTGCACCGCTGGCATTTAAACCGGCGCCTGGGGCTGCGGATGCTGAGCTGTCCGCGGGCTTGGCAGCGCCGCCGCATCCCCTGAGCCGTGGCTGGGCAGGAGCGGAGCCGAAGCATCATCCCCTAACTGCATCCCGGGCAGAGCAGGAGCGGTCCGGGGGCAGATCGCGGACCCCGGCATCTGGCAGTTTATTTACAGGTTCGACTTTAATTTCCAAGATCGCAACCCTCCTGCCCAGCCCCGATCTTTTTCCTCCCTCTGGCCTTGGTTGCTGGATGAAGCAGGGGCTGGGCTTGGTCCCACGAGCTTGGCAAGAGCGCGTTCTCCGTCCCGCGACATCGCTCCGGGGACCTCCGCGCTGCGCGCCCGGGTCATGGTGCGGCTGAGCCCTGCGCTCCCGTGAGGCGGCGGCGCGGTTGCGAGCCCAGCGGGCCCGCCCTGCAGGGCATTTCCCCCCAGGAGCCAAGGGCGCCGGGACGCGGGGCTCTGCGCCTTTCTGCTGGGGCTGCAAGCAGGGGGGCGAGCGGCAGCCACGATGTTCAGCTGGCTGGGCTCCGACGACCGCCGGAGGAAGGACCCCGAAGTCTTCCAGACGGTGAGCGAGGGGCTCAAGAAACTCTACAAGACCAAGCTGCTGCCTCTGGAGGAGCATTACCGCTTCCACGAGTTTCACTCGCCGGCCCTGGAGGATGCCGATTTCGATAACAAGCCCATGGTCCTGCTGGTGGGCCAGTACTCCACTGGGAAGACCACTTTCATCAGGTGAGCCGGTCCAGGGCCCCAGCAGCCCCACCCTGCCACCCAGCACGTATGCCTGCTGTTCAGGCATCCTGGTGCCCCCTCCAGACTGAGCACTGCCTTCATTTGAGGGCTCTGGAGAAATCTTTGCGTGCAGTGTCCAAAGGTTACCCCACAATTTCACTGCTGGTCCCCCGCCCCATCCTACCTGGTGCCTCTCCACTATACTTAGAGCCTTGGCTCAGGTAGTCAGTTTGAAATGTTAAAATCAAGGCCATCCTATTCTTCCCATTTTATGGATGGTGAAACCAAGGCCCAGGAGGCACAAGTGAGAAATCCCATGATCCCAAGAGTACCTGATGCTTGTGGGGGTCCCTTACACCCTCACTTTTTAGGGACATACCCTTTATGGACCAGTTCCACTTCCCTTGCCTTTTAGAGGCTTCAGCCACTCACATAGGGGCTTTACAGTTGCAGCTGAGGAGGTAGGCTAGGGACCCTGTGGCCCCCTGCCTGGTAGCGCCATTTGTCCTTCTTTTATCATTTTCTTCTCTGAGTAGAGCTGCCACACATATCTCTTGGAGACTGGACAGAAGCAGTAGCCAGAAACAGAATGTTTTTTCATCTTTTCCCTTATTTGATCTTAACGGCTCAGTAATACTATTAAAGCATTTTAGAAGTGGAAGGGACATTGATGATTGTCTCATCCAGCCCCTTGACTTGGCAGGTGAGATCACTGAGGCATAGAAAGGTTAGATGCAGGGAAGGAGATGCCTGGTTAGATGCCTCTAACTTTGAGGGTGAGTCACCCATTCCCTTGAATTACAGAATCCTTGGGCTGGAGAGATCCTCAAGAACTCAACTTGTCCACCCTGCATTCGCAGAGGTCCACATATTGTCCACTAGAGTGATGAGAATCCTTCTTATCTTTAGAAGACAGGCTTCTCTGCAGTCCTCAGTCCACACAACCTTCAAG
This sequence comes from Tadarida brasiliensis, assembly GCA_030848825.1. Lineage (NCBI taxonomy): Eukaryota > Metazoa > Chordata > Mammalia > Chiroptera > Molossidae > Tadarida > Tadarida brasiliensis. The sequence continues at coordinate 59,294,445 of CM061270.1, read as the reverse complement.
GCCAGGCCATTTTGCTTGGCCTCATTTACAGCCATTGCCAAGCTGTGGAGGGTGCTCATGGTCCTCCGTGTTGAGAGTCAGGCTCCTACAGCGTAGTGATGGGTTCCTTGGCCCCCAAAAGTCAGCGGTGCTCATCTCTTGCAGATTTTATTTATTTATTTTTTAATCCTCACCCGAGGATATTTTTTACATTAATCTTCAGATAGAGCTGGAGGGAGAGAGAGAGAAAGAAAGAGAGAGAGAGAGAAACATCGATGTGAGAGAGACACATCGACTGGTTGCCACCCGCACAACCCAATCGAGGCCGGGGACAAACTGCAACCAAGGTACGTGCCCTTGGCCAGAACCAAACCCAGGACTCCTTGGTCCACGGGCAATGCACTTACGCTGAGCCATACCGGCCAGGGCTCTTGCAGGTTTTAAAGCAAGGGTGCTCTTGTTTCCTTTCATGACTGAGCACCTGCAACACTCAGAGCACTGTTCTTGGTTTGGCAAGAAAAGCAGCAGAGTTAACAGTCTGGTTACTGATTTTCTAGATATAAATTTTATTTTAACGTTAAGCTCATAACATGCCTTCTGGAAGTAGGGCGAGCCCCACACTGACATGTTGTGTCTGAACAGAACACCAGCTGAAGTGTGCCCTTGGGTGGATAGCCTTGGGCTCAGCAGCTTTGGGAGGCTGAGTGATTTCTGGAGAAGTTTGGTACCCAGGTGGGGGAGGGGCAAAGGTAGATGGGCCAGTTGGCTTTTGGGATCTCTTATATTGTTAGAACTACAAGGGCCCTTAGCTATGAATCTAATCCCTTGCTTCTTTTTAAAAGGTCAGTTCTTCCTTTGAAAATCTGATGAAAGCTATGGACCTATCTTTAGAAAAATGCACACACGTTACAAATTTATATATAATCTTGTGGGCCCGAGGGCTGCCTTGGACTTTAGGGTGAGGACTCTGATCTAATCCATCTCCTTTATTTTATTAAACACCCACTGCTGCCAAAGACACCCTAGAGATACCTGGGTTCTGTACAAGGTTCCTTTGTAATCCGTGTCCTCTGTCTGGCCTGGATTATGTCCCCACAGGAAGTCCAGGCCATTTGCAGATGGCTCCTGCCCTCGCATAGCCTTCCCTGGCCCCGTGGACACACCTTGGTCCTTTAGGGCTTCTCTTTCCTGTGACACCAGCACAGACAACTGTGCCTTAGCTCCCTGGGGCCTTGCCTGCGTCTCAGCCACAGGAGGTTTCCAGTAGATGTTTGCAGAATGGGAGGGAAAGTGGGGAAAGGCAAGCGTCCCTGGAGGGCAGGGTCTCCGAGCAGCACAGACAAGTGCCTCTTGCCTGAGACTTTCTCCTGGCGTCGCCTGAGTCATGCTGGCTGTTAACTGGGTCTGAGAAAGTGGCAGGGTCGAGTTGCCATAGATTATTCGTTATCTGAGGGAAACAGGAAGGCCAGGAGAGGCAGATCCCTCCTCTTTCTTATCCTCCAAGTACAAGAGTTCTCTCTCCCCGCTCATGTCAGTAACCGAATTTAGCTCACGCATCAAAAGCTGCGTCTCCTTGAGGGAGAAGGCGCCTGCAGGGTAGGAGGCCTTGTAGCACAGGAAGCCTTCCCAAACCGAATGACATATTTTCCTTGCTTCTCATTAAATCCATAGAGCAGTTATTTTCTTTACATTGGAAAGTGCAGAGAAGAATGAATTTGAGGAAGACCAAAAAAAAATCACCCATAATCCCACAACTCAAGGGAAACCATTTTAAATATCCTTCACATATATATAAATACATATATTTCCAGTACTTTTAGCTATTTTATCACACAGGTAAGATCATATCATAATGTAATTTGATTGCTGATTTAGTTCCCTTCAGCGTGAGCATTTCTCATGTAAATTAAAAAATCTTTGTAAGCATTCTTTTTAAGGGCCTTATGCTATTTCGCTATATGTGAATGCAACTCCCCGTGTGACCGGTCTGCTTCTTTTGAATGTTTTAGGTTGTTTCTAATGTTTCTGCTAGAATCACTCTGAATATCTCTGTGCACGTTTGTCTGCAGACTGACCATTTTCTCAGAGATTCCCAGGAGCGAAATCACTAGGCCAAAGATTATGCAGAGTTGTTTCTGTTTGTTTTGTGTGTTTTTTCACTTTTTAATTTTAGTGTTCAGAGTTATTTCTGAGTTGCTTTCCAAGAGGGCAAGTTGGCACAGCACCCCTTTCCAAGGCTGCATCTCAGGGTGCTGTGGCCTCCCCTCCCTCCCCATCCCCGCTTCTTGCCTGGACCGCCGTGCTCCTCCCCGCCACCCCTGGCCTGAACCTGTGAGGGACCTTTCTCTCTGGAACAGAGACCTACCTCTTCACTCCCCAGCCCTGGCCTTGGCCTGTGCAGTGCCCACCCGCTTTCAGTCCTATGTACTTCTGTGGGGTCTATTTCTTTTCTCAGGAAGAACACACAGAAAAGGACATTCTTGTAATAACTAATTAATGTGCTATGATCTCTGCCTGAAATAACTTCCCTGGCCTAAGGCCCGGCAATCCAGAGTAATAAAATAAACAATAAATTGGCCTGGTGGCTGCTCCCTCCAACACAGGCTGCCTCTTCGGAGTACAGTAGCTCTGTGTCCCTCTGGCCCTGCAGCCTCTCCTCCTGCCTCTGCTGTTTTTCTCCCTCCACTCTCCCTCTCCCTGGCATGCAGCCTCCAAGCGCTCCTCCCTTGCACCCTGTGGCCCCCTGGTCACGGAGGTGAATAGCCGCTGAGGAAGGCCCGGTGCTCTCGGGAGCTGTAAGGGAGCCAAGTAAAGACTGCGGGGTCAGGTGTCAGGCCCGGGGCTGCCAGAGCCAAGCCTCCCGCATCTGCACAGGGAGGTCTGGGCTGATCTCAAGGGCCAAATGGCCCTTCTGTAGTGTGACTTGGACTCTGAAGTATGAGCACATAGTGGGGGTTGCTACTTAGCTAACCCTTTCAACCTCCCCCACTTCTTCCAGGGGATGTTTACACCCTCCCCAAAGGTGTCTCGGCATTCACCTGTGCTGCTCCGTCTCTCATCAGCACCCTGGCATCCATCCCCACCACCCAGGCCTCACCCCGTACATTACAGCATCACCATCCCATCCCAGGAAGTGATCCTCTGCAAAGCCGAAGGGCTAGAGAAAGGGCCGTCAGTTCAGGAGACCCACTGACCTCTGCAAGGTCTGTCCTGCCAGGCACAGTCTCTGCAACACCTCCATCCTGTCCACTCTGAGCTCAGTGGACACCCTTTTCCTACCAGGGCTCTGATCTGCTGGTCCTTAAGTGAGGCTGGGTCCGCCTGCCTCAGGTCCAGCTTAAGATCTGCCTTGAATGTCAGGTGTGTGGAGGTCATCAGGGGGAGCGCTGACTGAGAGGAGAAGGACCTCTGGAGAAAGGGCTCCATCCCGTTACCCTTGACAATGGGCCCAGGCCATGGCAAGAACACGGGCTGCTCAGCAGAACCCAGGCCCCAGCAGATACCAACCAAGAGACCTTGTTGGCAAGATCTAACCCTTCGGAGCCTCAGTTTCCTTATCTCTATCATGTGAATTGTAACAACTGCCTATAGGGTTACTCTCAGGATTAGGAGGGGATAGAACCAATGTAGCTCCAGCCTGTTCCAGGCTCTCTACTTGGGGCCTTATCCTTCCCTGTCTTCTTTCTAGCTGATTCTCTGACCAGAGGCTTAGAAGCTGGCCCTCAGGAGGTGGGGGAAGCCCTGTCCAGCCCCTGCCCACAGTCAGGATGCCGGGGGAGGGGAGGTGTGTGCAGGGAGTGCTGGGAGAGGAGCCTAAGCGGGCCATGCTGGGAGTGGATGGGCAAGGGGAGGGGAGCAGGAGGCTTGGCCATGTGGCCACTGGTCTCCTCTGTGTTGGGGTCACCTCTTCCTGTGGCAGAGGCTGCTGTGCCCCAGGGACAGTGGTGGCCGCTCTGAGGAGCATGGAGCTGACTGAGACTCAACTGCACCATCGGGGGTCTCTCCCACCTGCTCCCTCACTTTATGTCTCTGGGGTGCTTCACAGTCTCCCTAAAACCCCATGAGGCGGACAGGGCAAAGTATTATTGTCTGGATTCCGTTTTAAAGTTGAAGTACCCAAGGCTTAGAGAGACCAAAGATTAAGGTATGTAACACGAATACCTATGATACAAGGCAGAAAGTGATATGTGCTTTCGATTCTACTGAAGATGTGCAAATGAAAAGCTATGCGATTTTCAGGGAAGAGCGCAAGTCAGGTTTGGGATGACGGACTGAATCAGGTAGGGCTTCACAGGGGAGGCACCGGGGCTGGGTTGGGAGACTATGTAGAAATGCGCTGAGTACTCACAGGCAGCAATGAGGTGTTTGTTTTCTCTAATTATGGTCTGCCCATATGAGCAAATGTCTGGTGTGGCCTTTGCTTTTCCCAAACTCATGGATGTCATATCAAAACCTTCATGCTGTCCCTTTAAACTAGTTAGAAACGAAGTACTATCCCCATTTTATGAACTAGGGAAACTGAGCCAGGGGGCTGTTGAGTGACATGTCCAAGGTCATATCTGTGATGGCAGAGCCACTCCCGAAGGTGCATCCCTCTACAGCCAAGGCAGAGGGCCCAGCCCCTCTGCGCCCCTGCCCTGGGCACTGTCCCAGCGGCAGCCTGCGGTCTGGCCCCACTGTTGCGGAGATGGGCACTTTGGAAGCAGACTGGGTCAAGATTCTGGGCTCCACGCCTTACCCTGGGTGCTTAGGTCACCAGTAAAGCAGATCACACGCTTACATTGCCAGGCAAGCAGGACACACACACACACACACACACACGAATGAGGAAAATGTCATGAAATAATTTACGGAAGAAAAAAAGGTAGTCCTCATAGGAAAAACCCAAATTGTGTTGGACTTCCTTACACCTATTTTATCGTTTTAGTATTTACTTATTTTTCACCGGATGGCGGGGTGGGGTGGGGGCGGGGGGTGGACAATGCACCAAAATCTTTTCAGCTCTTAGAGTCACTAGATACTTTCATTTAGCCATGAACGTGGGCAAGCTATATCTCAATTACTCTTCTGCAAAACTGGAACACCGCTGCCATCCCACAGCGCTTCTAGGACCGATTCAGTGGAATACTCTGGACAAAGGTCCCAGAACAGCACCTGCCACTCAGCAGCCCCTCCTTGTCCTTGCGTGTCCTCATCTCGGCCGTTCCCACCCAGGCTTGAATTCACTTGTCTTTGTTTCTGCTGCTGTGGGAATGGTTTCGCCTGGCAACAGGCGATCTGTATCACTTCCCGTAGAGAAGCAGTGGTGAGAACCTCAATAGGTTGTCCTTTCCGGACACAGTGGTGGCTTTGTGTAAGGGGCACTCGGTGCTGCGGGCCATACCCACATGTCCCTGAGAATTTACCCAGCTCCGGTTCTCTGCTTGGCCCCACTGTGTCCCTGGATGTGCTGATGTCTTTGCCGGACTCTGTGTTTCTCCAGACCCATGTGTGGTCAGCAGTCTGGGAGCGTGTGGGTGGAGCCACAAGGGCAGGACAGCAGGCCCAGCGTCCAGGTTCTCGCTCAGACAGACGCAGGCGGCGGCTCCAGAACGTCCCGGGAAGCGGCACCCTCTGGTCATCTGCTGGCACAGCACGTCTCTCAGGGATGGAATCCGAGACGCCTGGGTCAGCAGGATGCTCGTCACTGCCATCTGGCCCAGTCCAGGCTGGTGTTCTAGAAGCTGCCTCAGCTTCGCTTCTCTCACTTCTCTGTGAGCTTTCCCGCAGGCCTTTGATCGTGCCCACCAGCCCCCCCTGCCTCGGAGTTCACACCTGCCCCCCCACACACACAGGGCCCTGCTCCGCTTCTCACCGCGCTGGTTGGGGCAGGTGTTCCTGGCACACAGAATGGATGGGGTTTCCCAGGCATGGTGTTGATTCTCATGAAACTTCTTCCCAGGGGAATCTGGCTTTACTATTTTTAAGTCCCAAGAATGTCCTTTTCGAGCCAGTGGGGTGGGGCCTGCTCTGGCCACCCGAAGGAACAGCTTTTGCATGTCAGACCCCACTCGCTGAGGCCTCGCTGTGAACCCCTGGGGCAGACATGGATGGAGATGAGCAGGTTGCTGGTTTGTGGGCCCCTGAGCCTGTCTTTCCCAGAAGGCCTGGGCCGTGCACAGCCTCCTGCCAAACCATATTCTCTGTGGCCTTCTTGTCCCATTCCTCGTTCTAGTCCCGTGTGGCGCTCAGCCCTTTTGCATGTCCTGGTCAAGGGGAGACCTACAGCAGGAAATGTAGTGGCTCAGAGCGTAAATTCTCAAATCCCAGTGCTGGGTTCCAATCCTAGCTCAGCTGTGGACCCACTGCACAGCATGAGGCAGTTGGGTGACCTCTGTCCCCACCTCTGTACAACAGGATGCCAATCTAGGCCCCGGTCCTGGTTCGAGTGCTCAAGGGCTGTAACTCCTTGAACCCTCCGAACACCCTATGAGGTGGGTTTTCTCATTAGACCTGTTTGACAGTAAGGATCCTAGTGTTCCCCTCAGAGTGACGCGGAGGTGAAAGGAGATGATCCGTAGAAAATCTGGAACAGTGCCTGGCACATCGCAGGTGCTGATGAGCTGGCACTATAATCTCCCGTGTTGTAGAGGAAGGTACTGAGGTTCAGAGAGGCCCATACCTTCCGAAGGGCACGTCCTTCCTGGTTAAGAAGCCAGGCCTGCTGGCCCCAGCGGCTGGATCCTCTGCCCTTCCGAGGCCCTGAGAGGCACACCGAGAAGGCAGGAAGTGCCGGCCACATGTGCAGCCGTCAGCACGTGTCCTCAGCCAGGCCCCAGTGCCAGGTTTCAGATGGTCCTCTGATGGAGGAAATCCTGTCCTCACACCCAGACTGTTGGGCCAGGATGCTGGAAAGAGATGAATGGCTTCCCAAGGAACCTAAAACCCTCCGGTGTGTGGCGGGGTGGCCTCCTGGCCAGCAGCTTCTTTACTGGCTTCCTGGGGAGGACCCATAGCACCCCGATTTAAACTGCCTGAACCCTGGAATAACCTGGCAGCTCAGAATGCTTCTCAAAGGCAGCAGGGTGTCCATGAGCCAGAAGAAACCCCACAAGTCTCCCTGGCCACCACCTGTGGACAGAGCAGGACACTCTCCAGGCCCCCTTGGGAGGCATAGGATGGGCAGATAACGTGGGCCCTGGAGACATGGCCTCTGGTCCCAGCTCTGCCCTGACCTTCTGTGGGGCCTTGACCAGCTCTCACTGGTAGTGATTTCTTCGGGGTAGAAGACAGTTGAAGAGCACAGGACTTGGTGTTAGGCTGATTCAGGTCTGGGTTTCAGCTCCACTGTTAGCTCTTGAACTTGGAGAACGTCACATACCCCTTCCAAGCCTCGGCTTCTTCAATACCCACCTGTAGGGCTGAGGCCCGAAAGAGAGAATGCTCCCAAAACGATGGGTGCAATGCCTGGCATGTGGAAATGCTACCAAGGGTCAGTGGTGATGTCAGTGTAATGAGAGTGCTGTCAACCCCAGCTGCACATTAGGGTCAACTGGGGGGCTCCTGAAAAGGACCAGTGGCCAGGGCCCCACCTCTGAGTGGATGGGTCAGAACCTCTGGGGGTGGGGCCCAGGCATCATTAGCTAGACAGAGCTCTGCAGTAGCTCAGCTGTGCAGCGGGGGCTGAGGACCACTGGTCCAGGAGGGCTCCAGGCTCCCTTCCCAACTAACAGTCTCTGATTTGACCTCTCTTCTCCTGAGGGCTTCTTGACTTTTCCCTCTGAGCATGAATACGACCCTCGATGTTTAGGAGGTTCTCAGCACAGAGTGAGGGCTCGCCCCATGGGTCTGGGTTTGTTGGTCAATACATTTCCCTAGCTCCTTGTCCATCATGGTCTTGAAAGATGCCCCTGGGACTCTCCTCTGGCCAGTCCCAACCCAAGGCAGCTCTGGGCTCCTCCCCTGAATCCAGCCTCATGCTATTAGGCTCAAAGCTGTTCTGAACTTCTTCTAAAGGCCTCGATTTCCTTACAAGCTATTCTCCTCATTCTCTGGCTCATGTGCCTTTGCTCTTGACTTCTAAAGGGGCACTATGCAGAGGGCCAGCGGCCTTGAGCTCTTACTGCTCAGGCTGGAAAAAGAGCAAAGAAAGGGACCTGCCCCCTAGAGGGTGTACCAAAAGTCTAGGAGGGGATGGAGACCCACTTTTCATGGTGTACCCATCACACTGGTTGTATTTTTGTCTCCTGCATGAGCTATTTTTGTATTAAAGGACTGACTATCCAGATAAATAACGACCTATGGAAAGCTGGCAGAGTCCACGGATGGTCTACTTCTAACCATGCCTTTGTGCAGGCCTTCAGCAGTTACCTTCAGTTGTAAATTCTGCAACACTCTGTAGCAATCACTTCGAACCCATGCTCTAGCTCCAAGCCCAAACCTTGCTTTGTTTTTTCCTACTGATTCAGGGAGGGGAAAAGATAAGAACCAAGAAGAACTGATTTGGTGTTTTAAGTTCAGCTGCAATCCCACCTGCTCCACAGTGTCTTTGGAAGCCTGTCCAGCAGTCATCTCTCCTGCCGTGAATCTCACGGCCCCGTATCTGACCTTCCGCCATGACGCACATCAGCACCAGCAGAATCCCTGCCTTATGGCTGTGCTCCCTTCTGCCAGGTACCTACTGGAACAGGATTTTCCAGGCATGAGGATTGGGCCCGAGCCAACCACCGACTCCTTCATTGCCGTGATGCAGGGTGAGGTGGAGGGGATCATCCCCGGGAACGCTCTGGTGGTGGACCCTAAGAAACCCTTCCGGAAACTCAACGCCTTTGGCAATGCCTTCTTGAACAGGTGAGTGCAGAGGGAACACACAGCCTGACTGTTCTCTGTTCTTCTCCTTGAAGCGTGAGAAGGGAAAGGCCAGGGTCTTGGGAGGCTCAGTAACTTTTCCATACCTAGAATCTCCCTTGATTGTCCCTTTTTTGCTGGGAATGTAACTGAGTCAGTCACCATAGATTAGGGGTGTGAGAGCGGCAAACGCTAGGCTGACTCCCCTCGATCAACGAGCAGGAAGGGTACAGCAAGGTGAATCACACCTCCCATGTCTGCACCCCCCATCAATAGGAGCACAGAGCACTCCCAGCCCTTGCCTGTACTATGAAGAGGGTTTGCATCCAGCTGGGAGGAGGCGGAGGAAGGATTTCCTCTGTTCCTGGACGTGGTTTTTACTTGGTGGGAAGAACTCTGGCCTTAAGATGGAAGCCCTGAATTTGAGCATTGACTTTCCTGCTAAACTCACTGTGTGGCCTTGGACAGGTCACCTCCCCTCCTGAGACAAGTAGACGCCTGCAGACAGCAGGGTTCTCGTGATGATTTGAGTAAGGAAAGCTTGGTAACCTGATCCAGGCCTTCCTGATCCTGTTGTGTTTAACTAAAATGCGGCTGATCCCGATTGTACTTTTTCTTTATATAAATCCACACCACATTCTTGTATTAGCATTGCATTAAAAATAATTTAAACTACTTTATCTAATTAAAGGTATTTAGAGTAAAGGGAAGGACTATGGGCTTTGGCTTCAGACAGAGCTGGGTTCAAATCCTACCAAATAGCACCATGGAGCTGAGACAAACGACCTAATTTCTGTGCCTCACTTTTCCCGTCTGTAAACTAGGATGATGCTAATACCCTCCTCCAAGGCGAGCGCACCGGTGCAGAGGCCTTGGGGAAGGTTGGCGTTTGACACGGGTGTTCGGTGATGAGTGAAGGGACACTGAGAGCCAAGCAGAGGGGCACGAAAGAGTGTGGCTAATGCAGGAGCCTGTGAGCAGCCCTGGGGAAGGTCTGCACTTTTCTCTGGGCGCATTCAGCAGCGGGGACAGCGGGTGTTCAGACTGACCGCTGGCTGGGGATGTGCCAGGCGTGTCCACTGCAAGGACAACAGGGAGGGGTGACCAGCTTCACTGCAGCCACTCACAGGAGGCTGCACCCCAGACCTCTGGGTCCCATGTCTGAGCCTCTCAGCCAGCCTATGCCGCGCCCCTCTCGGCTCCCCACCCTTCTCCTCTGTGGGAATTCCAAGCCCTCTCCGACAGCTCAACCTCCTTCTCTTTCAGCAGATAGCCTTACTTCTCCTTCTAGAAAAAATGGGAACCAGTGTCCACGGACCCATCTAGTTCGTTTTTCTCATCTGCCCATAAACACGTTAATGTGCCGTTGTCCTCACTCCCTTCCGCCCAGGCGCAGAGAGCTGTGGCTCCCCTATCCTCACAGGCCTGACTCCCGCCTTGTCCGTGCTGGGCTCCAGGGCATCTGCTCAGGACCTCCAGCGGTTATTCTTCTCCTTCAGACCCCTCAGCCCTCCCCTGGCTCCTCCTCCCTGCACAGAACTAGCTGCTCTTGAAAAGCCTCTAGCAGGTGCCGCCAGCTCTCCCCCTCCCCCTCTCTCTTTTCACAGCCAAGTTCCTTGGCTTCACCTCCTCGTGTCTTCCTGTCCCCCAGCCTGGGACATATGGCTTCACCCTATCACAGATGCTTATGTGAAGGTCACCTTGACCTCTTAGAGGTCATAAGCAGGGGCTCTTTCCACCCTAACCTTACCCACCTCTCTTTGGTATTTGTCTCTCTCAAGCACCGTCCCCTGTCTTCCTGCCTCCCTGGCCAGACCCTCTCCAGTCTCCCTGGTGTCCCCTTTTTCTCTGGCTCCTGTGCCTTGGTGTTAGCCGTAGTGGGGCCCATCATCACCCCCTGCCCTTCTTACTCCATGTGCTTGGCCTGGGTTTTGCCTTAGCCACAACCCTGGCCCCAAACACCAGCCCCATGCACACGACCAGCTCAAACTAGCTTCAGCAAAATGTGGGGTGTGTTTTAGAATAGTGGGGTGTGCCATAGAACCTAGGGAGCAGAACGTGTGGGCTTAGGCATGATGGGAACCAGGGCCTTCACTAGGACGGAGCTGTCACGTACCCCCTTATCTGGGACAGTGCCAGGCACTCCATAACATTTGTCGAACTGAACTGGACATGCTGACAACCATCACATCGGATCATGTCATTCTTTTGCTTAAAGCACTCCAGTGGGTTTCTACTACCCTCAGTATAAAATCCAAAGTTTTCATGTAACTTTCAAGGCCCTTTGATCTGGCCCCCGCCTCCTCCCGGTCCAGCCTCATCTCTGGCCACTCCAGCCTTCCTGTTCTCACCTCAGTGAGGTGTCCACCCTGGGACGGTGCGTGCACGCTCTCTCTCATGTCTGGGTGGCATCTGCACCTCCTTATGTTAGTCACCTAGGGCTGCCATGACAAATTTCCACTCGGTGCCTGAAAGCAACAGAAATGTGTGGTCGCGTAGCTCTGGAGGCCAGAGCTGAAGTCAAGGTAGGGCAGGGCCGTGCTCCCTCAGAAGGCTCTAGAGGCTCATCGTCCCTTGTTCTTCCCCCTTCCGGTTGCCCCGGTGTTCTTGCTGGTGGAAGCATAATTGCACCCTCTGCTTCCTTCTCCATGTGGCACCTCCCTCTGTGCATGCCTCTGCTTCACACTGTGTTCTCCTGTCTTACAAAGTTGTGCAGCTGAAACTTCTATGATGTTACTAACCAGTGTTACCCTAATAAGCTTGATTTTTAAAAAGACACCATTCATATTGGATTAGGGGCCCACCCTGCTCTAGTATGATCTCATCTTAACTAATTACATCTACAAAGACCCTGTTTCCAAATAAGGTCACATTCGGGGCTACTGGGGGTTAGGACTTCAACAGATCTCGTTAGGGGACAAAACCCAACCCAAACACTGCTCTGTCACATCACCTCTATCTCAGTCTGGAACGCTGTCTCCTCACCACTCCCCATACACTCGTACACACACACACACACACACCACACACACACACACACACACACACCACACACACACACACCACACACACACACACACCACACACACCACACACACACACACCACACACACACACACCACACACACACCACACACACACCACACACACACACACCACACACACACCACACACCACACACACACACCACACACACACACACACACCACACACACACCACACACACCACACACACACACCACACACCACACACACACACACCACACACACACACCACACACACACACACCACACACACACACACCACACACCACACACACACACACCACACACACACACCACACACACACGCACACACCACACACACACACACACACACACACCACACACACACACACACACACACACCACACACACACACACACACCACACACACACACACACACACACGCTGGCTTCCTGCCCTCTCTCGTCTGCCTGGAAGATGCTGGCTATCTTTGGAAGCCTCAGTTCATGTTCTACGTCCCCTGTGGAATCCCCCTTTTCCGTGTGTCCTGCATCTCTGCCACTTCACACAATATACCTGGGAGAGTAAGACACTTTTTAGCTCCCACCAAAAATGACACATGAGAGAGAAGGCTTGAAGTAGGAAGGATCGAAGTTTGGCTCACCAATCTGTATTTTGAGACGTCAGGATGCAGCACTAGAAATGTTCCCTTGAAGAAGGCTTGACTGCTACCCTAACAGCAAAGTTTCTGGCCCAAATAAGTGTTTCTGGGTGGTGTGACCCATTCGTCGGGCCAGCTCTAGTGCTTCCTCCTGCAGGAAGCTGTCCCTGGATTCCACCTCTCTACCTTGGATCTCCCTAACACTTCCCTCGGGCTGGCCATGTGCATGCCTCCTCTCCTCACCAGACTGGGTTCCTTGGGAGCAGGGCTCGAGGACATCGTGGTGCCCCCGACAGAAGGGGTTCACCGTGGAGGACCCTTGTCGCCCAGGATCACCCAGCGAGCTTCCTCAGCAGGTCTCAGGCCCACTGTTGGGGCTGTCTGACCGGGAACTGGGCATCTGCGTGGGAAGGCAGCCAGGGCCGGGAGGGTGGGCGTGCAGCGGAAACAAGGGCACGCGCGAGGCAGCGAGAGCGCAGCGGCTCACGTGTGTCCTGTCACCCGTGCAGGTTTGTGTGTGCCCAGCTGCCCAACGCCGTGCTGGAGAGCATCAGCATCATTGACACGCCAGGGATCCTCTCCGGGGAAAAGCAAAGGATCAGCCGCGGTAAGCGAGGCAGCTGGGAGGGTTGGCTGGCTCCGTGCTCTGTTCTCTCTGGTACGTTCTCTCGCTTCCATACCAGGAGAGAGGCCTCCAGGGCCTTGCTGTCCCTGGATGAGCCCGCGCTGCTTCGTGTGCTGTATGGGATCGTCCTAGGCAGGGACGAGAGGACAGGTTTGGGTCCACTGTAGCTCGGGAGACAGCTGGCCTCTGTCTTCTCTGTGAAATGGAGACATTAGTATCTGCCTTACTTCCCTCATTGGGCTTACTCATGCTCCAAGCGACACCTAATGTGGGCCAGGACCTGGCTGCTTCGGAAGTGCCTGCAGTCTCTGCCCCAGGAGCTTGCAGTTCTGCAGGGACGGCAGGTACACGCAGAGAACTCCAGCTCGACAACGTGGGGACAGCATGCTCTGGGGCCTGGGAGCAGGGAGCGGGCTTGTGAGAGCACTTTGAAAACTGTTCACTCCAAACAGATATGAGGTAATTGCTCATTAAGGGGGGTCACCCCAGGGCGGTTAGGAGCTAGAACTCCGGAGCCAGACTGCCGGGGTTCAAAGCCTGCCTTTGCCACTTCCTGGCAGCATGAACTTGGGCAGGTTTCTTTGCTCTGAGTGGTTCATCTATAAAGTACGGAGAAATAAATCTATCTACCTTATAGGTTGTTTGAGGATTAAAATAATACAGATAAAAAGCCTTCTGCCTGGCATGTAGCAGTGCCCAGTGAGCATGAGGTGTTACAGATTTTCACCATCATCATCATTGGTTTTCACAGCCAGTCTGATGCTGTTAAAAGCTAAAAGCAACTGCTCCTGGCTCCTCAACCCCAGCCTCTCCTACCACAGTGCTGTGTGCGCCAGGCAGCCCCCTACCCTGTCTGTGCCCTGTGCTGTATCTCTGGCGAGAAAAGCAGATGAAGCCACACCCACCCGATAGTGAACTTGGGAGCTGGGCTAGAGCCAAGTCAGCACTCGGAAGTCAGCATCCGGGAAGGAAAGGCTTTGGACTGGCAAGAGTTCCCTGGGCAGCGGCTGGAGCTCTCGCCTCGCCTGAACCCTTAGGTGACCGCCTGCCTCCCTCCCACATTGCCTCGGCCCCGGTGCTCTGTGGCCTGGCCGGGACAGACACAGGTGTGTTCTGCAGGCTGTCTGTCCTCCAGCAGGAGGCTCAGAAACCCCCTCCACCAGGGGCATGGCCTGCAAGGGCCAGCACCTGCTCACCCCAGGCCCCTCAAGGACAGCCCACAGCCTCCTAGGCGACAGGCCTGCACTCCAGGGGCTGTGTACTCAGGAGTGCTGCTGGCAAAGGCCCGGGTGAGGCCGCTACTGCCAGACCTGGGCTGTGTCCTGCACTCCTGAGACGTGCCCTGGCTTCCTCCCTGAAAAGAGCAGCTCGGGGCACCAGGCTCTGCGGTTTGGGGGTGCACTGTGGCTGTGGGGGAGTACAGCCAGCCCTGGCTGGGGGTAAAGCAGGACGACAGCAGGAGAGGCCCCTGGGTCCGCAGTGTGCTCAAGGCCCTCACGACCCCGTCTGTCCTGAAGGGAAGACAGAGCCTGCTCTTCGGGGACTCATTCTGGACAGGCGGGAGGGAGGGAGGGAGGGGTGGGCCACAGCAGGAAAACCCTGCCCTCCCCACATTCCCTGAGGCGGTCACACCTGGGAAGAAAGAGGCCTCAGAAAGCTGTGTGAACAGGTTGTCACTGGCAGCCTGTCGTCTATGTCAGTGAGATACAGAAGGCCCCTGTGAAAGGTTCTGGGGAGCCCGGGTCCCGAGCCCCCAACTCTGGGCTGTATCTGAAGCCATAGAACCCACCGCCCTGGGAAGAGAGGGGCGCCTCGACCCTTCTGGTCTCTGCGCCCTTTGTGAGCATCTGGTACCCTGCTCAGGGCCCTGCAGACGGCAGCGTGGGGGCTCTCCGCTGGCTTCTGTTAGCTTCCCTCAGCACTCCCACCCTCCTCTCCAGTCCCCACTCCCCCCACCCCCACAGCCACTCCTCTGGGCTCCTCCTGTTTGGGGCAGCCTGAGTCTCCGCCAGAAAGGCTCAGGAGAGCCAACCTTCCCCTGTGAGCTCCCTGGCCAGCTGGGGGGGCGCCTGCAGGGCCAAGGCAGCCTGACGGGTGGGTCTGGAGGTTTCAAGGCTGTGGGACTGGAAGTTCAGAGATGGGGTTAGAACCTGTGTGGGTCTCAACAGGTCACATTCTCTCCCTGAGCCTCAGTTCCCACGATGATACCCACCACATGCCCTTGTGAGGTCCATGGCTGGTCACAGAAACATAGGCATCAGCTCTGGGTCTGGATCTGAGAGAGCTCCCTTCTGTCCCCTCTACCTGTCACCGGGGGCCACCCGCTGCACAACCCAGGGAAGCTGTGTGCCCGGCCTCCCTCGCACAGTGGCCCTGCTGCGGGCTCCTGCCTTCCTCAGCTTCGGTCCTGTTCCATTCTCTTCCTACCTCCTCTCCCGCCTTCGTCCTAGACCTCAGCGGCTGCCCTGTGCAAACTGGGTGCTTGGTTGTCTTCCTGCCCTTCGTATCCTTTCCCATCTAACATGACTAAACCCCACCTCTGGGAGCAGTGATGGCCCAGGAGTGGCTACCCGGGCCAGCTGGGTCTCTGCCCTCCTGAGTCCAGACTGCAAGGGCAGCTGTTAGAAAAGCAGCCTGTGATAAAGACGAGCTGGGCGCCAGCCTGCCGCATGGGCCCGGGCAGTGCTAACCAAGGAGACCTGGGAAATTGGGGAAGGGGGGTCACACACTCTCAGATATCAGGGGACCCCAAGTGAGGAGAGTTTCCAGGATACAGAGTCCTTCCGCCTCCTTCCTCATGAAGCCATAGAACCTGGAGGCTCCAGGGATACCTACACACATAAACATCCACACTCATATACATCCACCCATACACATATACACCTACACTCATGTACACACATCCCCCCACGAGTGTGTGCAGAGAACCAAGTGCACATCATCTGGCCTGGGGCCCTCAGAGCTTGCGTTTGGTCACAGCACAGATAGGCACTTCTCTTCCTTCGGCCAGCTCAGGGCAGGACAGAACCCACAACCCTGCTGAGGGGCGTGGAGAGCCTGAAACGCAGCCCGCATTCTGCTCTGCACAAGCCTCATGCCTGGCACAGGGCTGTGTCCCCAGAAAAAAGGCATCATTATGAAATTTGCACAGAGCCTCCTCTGGGTTGTTGGGTACGCACCGTATGCCCCATTCTGGAAAGTGAGCTGGCCCCGAGGGCTCCCCAGGCCACAGGCTTCGTGGGAAGGAGACTCAGACCCCAGGCCAGAGCTGGACAAAGGGTGCTCTTGCTCAGGGTGCATCCCCGTTGCCCAGGCCTGGGGGTGGGTGTCTTGGGGGGAGGGGAAAGCGGGGGACATCCCAGAACCTGAGCCTGGGAGGTCACAGGCCAGCAATTGTCTCTGGATAAAGATGCGTTGGGTGGGCAGCAGAGGGGCAGGGAGGCAATTCCTGGAAGTGACAGGATGTGCCCGGCCCAGCACTTATTACTGGGAAGGAACAAGGAAGCGACACTAGTGGGTGGGCTCCGGAAGCCTGCGTGTCCCCACACTTGGGAACCACAGTTCCTGGCTGCTCCTCAGCTAGAAATCCCCACAGGCCCCACCCTGGAAAAGCAACCACGTGGCCGCGGAGCCCACATCCCTCTCAGGAAACCCCTTCCTGTACAGGTGGGCTCAGCAGTTCTGCAGCAGGTAAAAACCTTGCCCAGGTCCCCAAACCGGAGCGGGAACCCTGGCCTCCTGGTTCCCAGTCCAGTGGCTTTTCCACACGTTCTCATGGCCTGCCCAGGAAGGAGGGGGGAACAGGAACGGTCTGGGCTCATTCTCACAGCCTCACACCCCTGGCCCGTCCCAGCACCCTCACTGGAGCAGGGCTGGCACTTGGGGGCCTCCTGAGCCCCAGACTGCGCTATATACACGTGCCCGTGTGGGCCGCACACTGGGACAAAGCAGTCGAGTCCGATGCCCTTGAAAGGGGCTTGCTGGCGGCCTGCGGACATCTGGCAGGCATGTGGTGTGGCATTTGTTCCCCACAGTCATCTCAATTCTTCCCACATTTTGCAAATGGATGCCTTTTTCTTTCTTTTTTGCTAAAATGTCTTTAAATCTTGAAAGAGATTTTTGGGGGCAGGACAGGACCTTTTATATACCCACCACAAGAAAACGCCTGGTTTGAGGGCTCAGCCCTCTGAGCTCCAGCCCGGCACATAGCTACGCGCAAGAAGGGAATAGGGACCAGAGTCAGAGTCAAGGATCTGGGTTCTAGTCCCAGGTTTGCCACCACGTGGCTGTGTGAGCTTGGGCAAGCCCCTTAACCTCTCTGTTCCCCCTGCCTTCCCTGTAAGATGCGTAGGCCCCGTTTACCTCCTGGCATATGCAGAGTCGTGAAGATCAAATGAGATTGTGTGGCTGAAAATACACAGAAATGCGTGCAGTGTCTGTTGCATTTCACTTCAGACTGTGAAGGAAGCCAGTGGGTCATTAAGGAGTTGCCTTGCTTATTGTGTCTGTCTCATTGATTTCCTCCTGCCTGGCATTACTTAGACGTACTTTCTTCCCAGTGCTCTGGAGCCTGGGGGCAGTGGGGAGAGCCCTGGTCCCTGCAGCAGCCCAGTGTCTGGGCCGGGTGCCTGCAGCCAGGTCTCTTGGAGCCAGCAGACTTGCTGTAAGCAATTCCAGGAAGGCCAGCTTTGGCCCGCAGTCTCCTGGGCCTCCCCCACCCATCGCCATATCTTATCTCGTGAGCCCTTGGGCTGCTGCAGGTACTCAAGAGCTCCCATTGTGGTTCTGAGAGCCATTCCTAGGCCAGTGAGGGAAAGGGGGCCTGTCCCTGGGTGTCCTGTCACCCCAGGAGCTAGGGCAGAGCCTCCAGGCTGAGCGCAGACCCTCCCTCTGCGATCGATCCTGTTGCCATGGCTCTGCCACTGACCCCTCCTTAGCCAGTTGTTATTATCCCTGTTTGACAGCTGAGAAAATTGAGGTTCTGAGGCCACACAGTGCATAAGTGGGAGAGCTAGTCCCAGGCCCTTTCCTTAGTGGGCCCAGCACAGGCCTTTCGGTCGCTCCCGTTCCTGGGTGTACATAAGCCGAGTCTGGGAAGCAATTAAATACCCACCCTGCAGGTTGTCCTGATTTTCTTTTTTAAATATATTTTTATTGATTTTTTAGAGTAAGAGGGAGGGGGAGAGAGAGAGAGAAACAGGGATCGACTGCCTCCTGCACGCCCCCTACTGGGGATCAAGTCCGAAACCGGGGCATGTGCCCTGACCGGGAATGGAACCAGGGATCTTTCAGTGCACCAGACAATGTTCGACCCACTGGGCCACACCCGCCAGGGCTGTCCTGCTTTTCTGAGCCCTCTGGCCCCCTTCCTGCCCACAGTTCTGAAGGATTGCCTTTGGGAGATGAGAGCAGCCAGTCTACCAGGCTGTGTCAAAGGAAAAGTTAAAAATAGCCAGGAGCTATCCCTGGTGTGGGGGAGGGGAGCAGGAGAGCAGGTGCAGGCTGCAGGCCCACCTGGACCGGGCATGCAGGGGGCCTCCTGGGCTCTGTGGGCCTGCGTAGGGGGAGGAGAAGGCAGGGAGGCAGGGATGTGGCCAGGTGCTGGCTGGGCCTGCGTGGGGGGAGGAGAAGGCAGGGAGGCGGGGATGTGGCCAGGTGCTGGCTGGGCCTGCGTGGGGGGAGGAGAAGGCAGGGAGGCGGGGATGTGGCCAGGTGCTGGACGGCTGCCTTCATGGCATGTGCAGGGAGCGCAGGGCTCCACTGGCCAGGTCCAGTCCTGGCACCACCCCTTGCGGCTGTTTGACTCTCACCTCATCTCTGAACCTCAGTTTCCTCCTCTGGAAAGAGGGAGTGCTACTCCTCACCCCACCTACCTCAGAGGGTGTTGTGAGGGTGAAATGAGGTGGTGATGCAAACATCTGGCCAGCCCGAGCAAGCATTGACTCTGGGGTTAGGGAGCTAGGTACCATGCCTCACCGCTGCATCATACAAGCAGGGTGGTCCTGCCTGAGTCACTGTGTGACTGTCTCTAGGTGGCACTAATAATGTCCCTACCTCGTCGCTGGGCAGAGCACTTTCCTGGGCCCCTTTCCTTGACTGAAAAGACTAAATAAGAATAATGATGTTAATAATAATCAGTATTTATTGAGCAGCTACTATATGCTGGGCTTCACGTGTATTTAGTCCTTATAATTCTATTAATTTGGTACATTACTATGCCCACTGATAGATGAAAACACACTGACTCAGAGACACAGAGTAACTTGCTCAAGGTTAAATATGAAAATGGTGGAGGAGTCAGGAGTTGAACCCAGATCTGACTCCCAAGATGGTATTATTTCTACTATTTCACCGTTCCCCACACTCCTAACCTGTGCCCCAGAGGCCCCTCCCCCTGACTGTCGCTCTGCTGACAGGGTACGACTTCGCCGCCGTCCTCGAGTGGTTCGCCGAGCGGGTCGACCGCATCATCCTGCTGTTTGACGCCCACAAGCTGGACATCTCCGATGAGTTCTCGGAAGTCATCAAGGCCCTCAAGAACCACGAGGACAAGATGCGGGTGGTGCTGAACAAGGCCGACCAGATCGAGACCCAGCAGCTGATGCGGGTGTACGGGGCCCTCATGTGGTCCCTGGGGAAGATCGTGAACACCCCGGAGGTGATCCGGGTCTACATCGGCTCCTTCTGGTCCCACCCCCTGCTCATCCCCGACAACCGGAAGCTCTTTGAGGCTGAGGAGCAGGACCTGTTCAAGGACATCCAGAGTCTGCCACGAAACGCTGCCCTGCGCAAGCTCAATGACCTCATCAAGAGAGCCAGGCTGGCCAAGGTGAGGCTGCCCCGGGGGGATGGGCAGCATGGTGGCACCAGTGCTTGGGGAGGGGGAAGAGCTGCCTGCTACCTTGAGCGTTGCTTGCCCATGTGAGTAGCAGCTACTGCATCCTGACCATCGACCGTGCCAACACCAGAAGCCAGGGGGCAGGATACTGTGGTAGTTACCATCACAGGCCCTGGGTCAGATAGCCCGATTGGAGCTCACCTCCACTGTTTACAAACTGTGTGATCCCAACCCCAGCAAGGCCCTCAGTCTCCCTGTGCCTGTTTCCACGCCTGTAAGATGAAAGGGTTGGAGGATATAGTAGAGTAAGAACGTAAAAGCCTGCATGGCCGAGCCTGTCCTCAGAAGTGCTCGGTAAATGTTAGCTATTGTTATTGCCTTCCTCATCAGCATCATCATCTCCAGTATTACCATCCCTGTTACCGCCTTGCCCTTGAGATCTAGGGAAACAGCTCAGCTCTGCAAGCAGGGTGAGAGCAAGAAGGTGGAGACAGACATTATCTTGGAAGTAGGAGCAAGGGGAAGAGGGGTTTATGGGAAGAGATGGGTGGAGCCACCTAGAGGGAGGGAATGAATTGAGGTCTTGATCTGAAGTGTTCTCTTTGCCCCCGTTTCTCAGGTCCATGCCTACATCATCAGCTCTCTGAAGAAGGAGATGCCCTCGGTGTTTGGGAAGGACAACAAGAAGAAGGAGCTGGTGAACAACCTGGCCGAGATTTATGGCCGGATCGAGCGGGAGCACCAGATCTCGCCTGGGGACTTTCCCAACCTGAAGAGGATGCAGGTAACCAGGGTCTGGGGCTCCAGGACAAGGGACAGTGTCACATGAGCTGGCTGAATAGTCTGAGTATGGAGGAGGCCACCCAGGGAGATGGCCCTCGGTCTGTCCTCCCTGCTGGACTATCACTGGCCCAGCAGATGTCATATCTGGGACTGGGACGAAAGACGGAACTCCAGAGATCTAATGGGACCCGGGTGTCCCATAATGTTTGGGGTCCATACCCCCAGTTTGTGACTTTCCCTAGTCACAGCCACCATGTCATGTGGAATGGGATGAGTCACCTGGTGAAGGTTCTCCAGGCCCTCAAGTACTTCTGTTTACCCCTGAGCTCCTCCTCAGGAGTGACCGGGGACAAACGCCATGGAGAAGTCCGCACAGGAGCTTGCCCCCTTTGGAGCCCACTGTGGGCCCCTCTCTTGAGCCAGGGACCATCACACATGGTTTCTCATGTCACTCCCCAGAGCTGTTCTCTGTAGGAGGCATTTTCATCCTCCTTTTTTCAGATTAACAAATGGCAGTTTACAAAGATAATTAACCTTTGCAATTAAATTGCCTGTAGTTTTCTGAATGTAGTAGTCACATGGGCCGCTAGTAAAAACGCCAGAAGCTGTCCCCACAGTCCAAGCAAGAAACCACCTCACCATACTACTGAATCCTCCCTGAGCTTCTGTCCCTTCATCGGGAACCTGAGGCCCCAGAAGCACCCAGGTGTGGCTGCTGTGAGCTTCCGTGAGATGATATTTACAAAGTACTCAGTACAGAGCCTGGTGCAGACTCCGCCCTTGAAATGAAGTATGATGTCACCAACCAGGAAACCCTTAAGCTCCTACATAGGTGTTTTAGTCCAGTTAGTAAATAATTTCAAAGTCTTTTTTTTTTTTTTATCCTCACCTGAGGACATTTTTTTCATTCTTTGTTCAGATAGCGTGGGAGGGAGAGAGAGGAAGAGAGAGAGAGAGAAACATCGATGTGAAAGGGACACATCGAGTGGCTGCCACCCACACGACCAACCAGGGCCGGGGACAAACCGCAACCGAGGTACATGCCCTTAGCGGGAACCGAACCCGGGTCTCTCTGGACCGCAGGCCGACGCTCTAACCGCTGAGCCAAACCGGCCAGGGCAATAATTTCAAAGTCTTGAAGGTTACACTAAGAAGGGTTCTTTTCCCCAGAGTGGAATTTACGCAGTGACCTGTCAGAAATGAATGAAATGACAGGGCTGCGCATGACCTACTCTTGCCACCTCAATTTTTGCAACTTCTCATGCCTCTGTAATTATTTCAAAATAGTGTTTTTAAAAATTGGAGAATTCGAGGAAAAGCAGCCGCAGATATACCAGTAATACGGCTTTTGCTCCTGTTGCTAACTGATCTGAAGCTTGGGAACCAGTTTCTCAGGCAAGACTGGGGTTTCAGAGCTCCCTGTAGTCTCAAATAGGCACTTTTAGTTTCCTAGCTAATTTTTAAAAGTAGACATTCAAAATATACATTTGTTCATGGGTGCATTCATCCCTGGAACCACCCACCTCGAGCCGGTCACTAACTTCAGAATTATTTTAACGTAATTGGTGTTTCTCCGTCAGCTGTGGCTGGAACATGTCAACGTTTCGTTTCTCTTCCCGTTAGGAATGTAATGATCTGTAAGTAAACATTTGGGGAGATGACAGCCCCCTTTTTAATGTGAGGAATTTTCACAACATAAATGATTTCATCTTCTGGTGTTAGCTATGCTGAATCAACAATGTAAGCGGCTGTCCTTTGGGGGACTATGTGGTGGGGTGTGCCCCCTGTACCCCTGGAAGATATTGGGACCTATAGTTGGGAACCCACGAAACATACCTAGCTGTGGACAGAGACAGGAGGGACCTGGGGAGATTGGGCCCTGAGGGCAGTAGAAAGAGCAGGTCTGCTCCTGCCCCCCCTCGAACTGCTCCCAGCCCCCACCCCCCGCTCAGCCTGTCCTTGAAGGGAGGTGAGAAACGCCCAAGCTAACAGTGACTCTTGAAATGTAGCTGTGGGTGTTTGGGGAATGTTTCTACAGTGAACTCGATGTGCTTGTCCCTGAGACTGTGCCCTGAGCGCTGGCCTCTGCCCAGGTCCTGAGATTGCTGTGGCCAGAGCCAGGGCGGAGCGGAGAGCTCTCACCTGGTCACGGCTGGGCCTGGGAGCAGCTGGGTGTTCTAGGCTCTGGGCGTGTGAAGTGGAGCGTATTTCTCTTACCATGTGGCGGGGGTGTCGCGGGAGGGCCAGGAGGAGACCTTTGCAAAATCTGCATGCCCGCCTGTGTCTGCTGTGTCAGAAACTCCCAGAGAGGAGCCGATGATTGAAAGCTCTCCAGGCCATTCCGATGAGCGCCCTGATGAAGAGCAGCTGCTTTGGGTCGCCCCTCGGCTTCCACTGTGATTTGTTTTCAGTTGCCTCGGCCTCAGTTTTTCCTTCCTTGAATGGGGGTGGAGTGTGATTTCCCTCCCTCAGGAGGGTACTGGAGCAGCGAATAAGAGAATGTGGTAAAAGCGCCTCAGTGGTTTTCAAGTATGACCCTCATTGAAGTAGAGAGACCCACGTTCTTCGACTTTCCCGGCCCCTGAAACTTCTACTCTCTCCTGAGAAATCCCATCCTCAACACAATGTGCCTTTTTTTTTCTTACTCTCTCATATCTTTTATTATTTTGATGTTGCGCAGTTTAGCCTCAAGCCAAGGGGCTGTGAACATCCCAGCATTAGTAGAAGACAGCCTCCCCCACAAGGGGTAGGAACTCCTTCCATTGTCTTCTATTCTCACCTTCTTTTCTCCCCCTCTCCCCAGGACCAGCTGCAGGCCCAGGACTTTAGCAAATTCCAGCCCCTGAAAAGCAAGCTGCTGGAGGTGGTGGATGACATGCTGGCCCACGACATTGCCCAGCTCATGGTGCTGGTGCGCCAGGAGGAGTCACAGCGGCCCGTCCAGATGGTGAAGGGTGGCGCGTTCGAGGGCACCCTGCATGGCCCCTTCGGGCATGGCTATGGGGAGGGGGCTGGGGAGGGCATCGATGATGCCGAGTGGGTCGTGGCCAGGGACAAGCCCATGTACGACGAGATCTTCTACACCCTGTCACCGGTGGACGGCAAGATCACGGGTGCCAATGCCAAGAAGGAGATGGTGCGCTCCAAGCTGCCCAACAGTGTGCTGGGCAAGATCTGGAAGCTGGCCGACATCGACAAGGATGGCATGTTGGATGACGAGGAGTTTGCACTGGCCAACCACCTCATCAAGGTCAAGCTGGAGGGGCACGAGCTGCCCAATGAGCTGCCTGCCCACCTCCTGCCCCCATCCAAGAGGAAAGTTGCTGAGTGATGGGAGCAGGGGAAGGTTCAGAGCAGGCAGGTGTTACAGGAGATGGGGGAGGCGATCACACACACACACACACACACACACACACACACACGGGCATAGATCTTGAGAACTGCTCTGCAGATGAGAGGGAGCAGTGATCCCCAGGTTTCCAGGCAGATCTCTGTTTGGACACAAGTTCTCAGCGTTGGCAGAAGCACAGGGGCACACCCGGGGTTCCAGCTTCCGAGCCTCCGTCTCCATCCCTCTCTCCTTTCCATCTCCCCTGCCCAGAGACCCGCCTTCTCCCGAGGAGGCAGTTAGTTCCCTCGCCCACATGGCCCGCCCACCTCCAGAGTCCCTAGACTCGGAACAGATGGAAATACTTTTCACTTCACAGGCAATTCACTTTGTTTTCTGAGCTTTCTCCCTGCCTTTGGCTTCCTGACCTGAAACCTGCCCCGGGCCGGGAGGTGTGCAGGAAGGGGGCTACTGCGAGGAGGTGGCGGGGCGGACAGGCGTCCTCGGGGAACCGGCTTCCAGATGAAGAGACACGGCCCTGAACTCTTCTTCCCAAGCCTTCGGCTCTGTCTGTCCTGGCAAACCTGGCTTTGAACCCCGCCATTTCATCTCAAAGAATCCCAGTACGGGAGGGAGAGTCGGGAAATTGGCAGGAAAGAAAGTAAAGAAACTGCCTTGTCATCCTCTCCTCAAAGCCAGTCGAGGTGGTTGCATTCTGCAGATTTTGTGAGATTCGTGTTTTTTCCACCTGGCTCTGATGTGTGGATGCTCAGACTCAACTCACGTGTATCCAGCCCCTCTGTTTGCCAGGACCTGTGTTAGGCACCTTATAGACATCATCCCATGTGACCCTCATCACCCCCCAAGGGAGTATGCATTGGTGCCCCCATTTTTCAGATGAGGAGTCTGACTTAGAGTTTAAGTGACCTTCCCACAGCGCCAGAGGTCACACATGATGGAGAAGGAGTCAGAGCCGGGGCCTCGCTCATCCCTGTGCTGTGAAGGTGTGGGCGGGATCCCAGCATCGCTAGCCCACCACCAGCCATGGAGAGCGAGCCAAGCCTGCAGGCCCCTCGTCCTCCCAGGGCCGGCTGGCGAGCGGGAAGGCCAGCGAGCATTTGGTGGGCCATCAGTCTGGCCATCTGTCACCTCACAGAAGCAAACCGTGCCTTCTGGCTATGTGCCCCATGTTCCCAAAACGGCAGAGGTCCAACGGCGCCAGTGGGAGAGTGGGCCTGCCTGCTGGATGCTGTTCCTGTCTGTCCCCGCTCCACCTCCCACCCGCCGCTGAGTCATCCCAGCTCAAACGCAGCCGCTGACTCCATCAGGTGGGACCTCGTGCTGGCTCTCAGAAGGCCAGCTGGAGAGGTCTGAGGTGTTCCTGGCAGGACCCCCAGCAACTCCGGTGTCCTTGACACATCCCCACCGTTCTCAGTGCCCTGCTCCCTCCTCCACGTGTCCCCCCCCCGGCTTGCTTTGTGGCCACCGAACCAGTCACTTTGTATGCTATGCTCTTACTGTGATGGAAGACAAAAACAAGTATAACTTATTTTATATCTATGTTCAGACTATACAGAGATATTCTACGTACCTATGATGTGCTCACTACTGTAGTGCGTTTGTCATTAGTGTTCATGTTAATACAGCGCATTTTTCCTTTGGTACCCAGTTGGCCACAGAGCGTCATTCCTGAGGTTCCTGGTCGCATCCTTGGCAGAGGCCTGGGCTGCCTATGGCAGCGTCCACACACAGCCTCCCACTGGCCCGATGACGACCGAGGGTTACGGAGGCTGCCCCGTGGAACCACCTCTCCCTGCCGCCCTGGGGAGGAGATGGACCCCAAACCTCTGGGCTTCCTTCTGCATCCACACATTCCCCTTTCCCCTGCAGTGAAGGGCAGAGGAAGGCCAGGCTAGAGCTCCAGCCTCCTCTGACTCACGCACGGAGCCAGCAGAGGCCGTTTGTCAGCTCTGTGCCTTTCTCTGAGCTGAAGGAAAATGGGAAGGAGACAGCAGAGGGGAGTGAATTTCTGTCTCTCTTTTAGAAGGAAGAGGGTGCCTTAGGCCCTCGCCCACAGCCACGTGGATATGTGCACCCCTCCCTGCCCTGCCTCTCCCTCCTTCTCCAAGGCTCCGCCCGGAGAGAGCCGTGTGGCATGGGAATTCTGGATTGGCACTTTTCCCATCCCCCGAGAAAGAGGAAATGGTGCTTGAGCCTCCTCTCAGCAGCTAGGGGACAGCTGAGGGTCACTTTCTCTGGGGCTTTCCCTCTGGTGCTTGCTGCCCCAGCCTACTGACCTCTTGCTGGCTCCAGGGGCCCGGGGAGATCTTGTGGCTCAGCTGGAAACATTTAATACAGAAAGCAGACACATGTCAGGCGGTCTCTCAGGCAAGAGTCCCTATAGACCCCACTGTGCTAAGGCTCCTTCCCCACATACCACTCAGCCAGGGTCACAGAAGTCGTCAGATACCAAGAGCTTGCCCTCCACCACCACCTCCGGAAAGCCTGCTCCTGGCACTGAGAACTGCATCGTGACCGAGGTCTGCTTGTGTACAGGGACACTGCTGGTCATGGCAAGGCCTGGGCCTCAGTTTGCAGAGGGGTGAGGGGCTGCCCCGTCATCCCCACCTCCATGTGTCCCCTCTGTTCCAAGAGCTCGCATGTGTGTGTCAGCAAGTCAGAATTAGCAGCGCTGTCTGGGGAGAAGAGGCTGGGTTCTTTTCCCTGTGAGATGTTTCTTTTGTCTAAGCATATTTAATTCTTTACTCTTGAACTTGCTCATCCATTCGTCCATCTATCCATTCATTCTTTCACTCAGAAGACCCTGTGACCCTCCTGCAGAAGAGGCCCTAAGGTACAGATAGGGATTCATTTGCTGAGCCATTGACAATTACTTAATAAATGCCATCTGTGCAGTGGGGACGGTTCCGGGTGCATCGGTCAAGTTCTCGCTCTCAAAGAGCTCACAGCCTATTGGATTTAGGGAAATGTTTATACAAACGTTGATAATACAAGGAGGAACCAGGACAGGTCCTGGAGTGAGGGTGCAGGCAAAGTGGGGGCACATGAGAGTCAGAAATGGCTTCAAACTTACTTAGGAGGAGGATGGTCCGAGAAGGCCTGGGGTGAGGGTGGGATGCATGAGATGAATCTGAGAAGCCTGGGTCTGCTTCGTGTGCCTACTGGCCTCCTCTCATCCAGGGAAGACGGGATTAATACCAAAGTAGACACACAGCACCCCCCACCCACAGAACCGTGCCGGACTCAGAACCACTGATGTATGTGAGGGAAGCATGATTACAATTTTGCCTCTGGAGACTGCTGGTTTTTCACAGGCCATTTTCAAGTAAAAATGTGATCGTATCTTTAAAGTTGAAACCTTCAGCGCCTGGAGGAAATGGAATACGGTGATGAGGGATGTAAGTTATTCCAGCTGGAGCACGAGGGGGGCCGGAGGATGAGGGGCACAGCTCTCCCCTCGCCCTCCCACAGCAGGTAATCAGTCTGTTCACCCCATCTGGGCTCTCAGGTCCTGACACAGAGAGGATTGAACTTTCTACCCCTCGAAGTGAGGTGAGCGGCGACTTGCTTCGGCGTGTGAAATGTGAGAGAAGCAACACGCCCCTCTGCAGGAATGCGTCTGCAGCGTGCCACTCTCTGCATGGGGGACAGATGTGAAGAAGGGGCCTTGGCCAGCCCAGGTCCCGGGTCTCTGCAATCCCTGACCAGCCTGCACTGAGCAGGTGGCATGACTAAGACAGAAACCCTACATATAAAGCATGTCTATGTAAACATATATATGTTTTTATTGATTTTTTAGAGAGAGGAAGGGAGAGAGAGATAGAAACATGGATGTGAGAGCAAAACATCAATTGACTGCCTCCTGCACGCCCCCTACTGGGGATCAAGCCCGCAACCCGGGCATGTGCCCTGACCGGGAATTGAACCGGAACCTCTCAGTCCATGGGATGAAGCTCAATCTTCTGAGCCACACCGGCTGGGCAACCCTAGACATTTGAATGTTGAACCACTGATAGCCATGGGCTCTGTATCACCCCCGTAACCTAGATTATCGTGACCAAAAGACCTGGTAAATTCTTCCAATCGCAAGTGTAAAGGAGAGAAAGTCTGGGAGACTGAGTTCCTGCCTTCTTAAAAACCGGCGCCACCTGAAGCTGAAGTCACAGTGATTTGTACATAGTCCTTCTGCGTCTGAGCCACGTTCTGTGACGCCCCAGACCCGGCCCTTCAACGTCGCTTTTTAAACTGAATAACTGTATTAGTGGGATCACACTGCTGGGCCCCGACTTCCTCCTGCAATGCAGACACTGGGGACTGGCTGGGCATGTATCTGCCTAGACCTGAAACAGAGGGCATTTGGGTCAGAAAGAGAAAAACTGCAGTTCCCGAACCTCCTTGCAGCCAGGTTCAGGGTGTGATTTCAGGTCCTGCCAATCGGATACAGAGCATGCCGGAGGTGGACCCAGCAGCTAACACAAAGCTTCCTGACCTCTCAGCTTTCTTTCTGTGCTCAAGAACCCCTTCTGACTCTCATGTGCCCCCACTTTGCCTGCACCCTCACTCCAGGTTCTTTCTGTTTATGAGGTGGACTAAAGCAGTGGCCCTCACAGTGACAGCACTGCAAATGACCACACGCCACCTCATGTTTGCCTGCCTGACATGGTGCCCGAGCACTGCTGAGATGCGCAGAGGGAGCCCGCTGCAGCGGGGAGGGTTCATGAAAGGGTGTGTGTATGTGTGTGTGTGTGTGTGCATCTGTGTGTATGTGTGTGTGTGTGCGTATGTGTGTGTGTGCATGTACGTCTCTGTGTATGTGTATGCATGTGTGTGTGTGCATCTGTGTGTATGTGTGTGTGTGTGCGCATGGGTATGTGTGCATGTACATCTTTGTGTATGTGTGTGCATGTATGTGTGTGTGCGTGTGCATGTGCATGTACGTCTCTGTGTATGTGTATGCGTGTGTATGTGCATGTGTGTGTGCGCGCGTGTGCATGTGTGTGTGTGTGTGTATGTCTGTGTGTGTGTATGTGTGTGCATGTGTGTGTGTGTGTGTTTGGGAGGGTACACTGAAGCAGTTCTTGCTGGACAAGTGAGGAGGAGAGGGTATGGCAGGCCTTTCCAGGAGAAGGATGGCTGAGGGATTTTCAAAGTACGAATCCCTCTCTGAGATTTCAGGGAGTATAAATGTGTGCACTTAGAACATTTGAGACTAAAATAGGGACATGTTAAAATAGCAATTCTAGCTCCTCCCTTAGAATTTCATGAGGGGCAGCCCCCCACCCCACCCCAGGGAACGTCACTGGAGCATGACCGTGGCAACCATGGCCTGAGGGCGGTCCGCGCAGAAACCCACTCACACACCATTACACAGAGAACACTGGAAGGTCCGGGACCGGGGAATCAGGCTGCCTGAATCCCAGCATCAGGACAAGCCATGCAGCCCCTCCGTGCCCCCGTTTACTGTCCCCCTAAATAAAGATCATTTCAGTCTTTTGGAGATAATGTAAGGCTACGGAGAGACAATAGATGGGAAACTTCACTGACAACATAAACAGTCTGCACAGGTGAGTTTTGTGGCAGGTGCCAGAAGAGTCACGGTTCAGGGAAGAGGTGAGAGTCGTGCCCACGGGAAGGAAGGAAAGCTAGCAAGCCGGGTAAGGACGCCGAGGGGGAGGAGAACGGAAGAGGGATGTGGAGGGTCTGGGAAGAGCAGTGCTCACACTGCTTGAATACCTGAAAGGTGCTGGGGGGCCTGGGGACAACCTGTGTGTACCTGCAGGCACGGCCCACCGCGGCCCTGCCACCTGCCTACACACGCAGCCCTGGGTCCCTGCCTGGCCTCCGGCCATCTGACCTGGGGCTGACAGTGGGTGAGTACTCCAGGTGCACTCATCGGGTGCGTTTGGGGTGGGGAGTGGTGACATGATTGCCTGGCTCCCACGCAGACCACCTACGAATGTCGTAGATAATAGCAGCCCCTCCAATGTACGGAACGCACAACACAGATGGTAAATGTTTATCTTCGTTCGCCAGGTTTCAGAATGACGCTATTGTGTACCGTGAAGCCTCCTTTTCTGCCAACGAGCGTCTTTTCCTAGCGCTTCTGAATCCCTGTTTTTTGTTGTTGTTTTTAATCCTCACCCAAGGATATTTTTTCCATTTATCTTTAGATAGAGTGGAGGGGAGGGAGAGAGGGAAGAAGGGAGAGAGAGAAACATTGATGTGAGAGAGACACATCAACTGGTCGCCTCCCACACGCCCCAACCAGGGCCGGGGATGAACCACAACGGAGGTGCATGCTGTTGACTGGCATCGAACCCGTGACTCTTTGGTCCACCAGCTGATGCGCTAACCATTGAGCCAAACCAGCCAGGGCCAAATCCTTGTTTTAAGACAGCAGTGAAAAAAGTAGCAAATTCCTGATCAGTGTACAGAGGAGACAACCCTCAACACATCTCAGTCTCATCTGGGGTTGGAACTGGGGTTTGGTTCACTTCTGAGAGACCTCTGACTCGGCATAATGACACTGGTGAAATCTGACTTCAGTCCAGGTTCACTGTTCACAGGCCACGTCCTCTCCCTTCCCTCTTCCTCCTGTCTTCTTCCCACCCCCAGCCCACAGTGCAGAGGGTCACCCCTCCCCTGACTGCGCATTCTGTCCCCTCCAGGCCAGCGATGTTCACACACACACACACACCCCAATCCCATCATCCATGTCTGCTCCATCCCATGGAGCCGGGTCTTGCTCTGGGGCCGCTCGCTGCCTGATCTGAGGAACCAAGAGTCTGCATGTGTGGCCATGGGGTCACATGTGCCCTGACTCTGGTCACAGGTGTGAGTCTAGCAGGAGGCCAGTGGGAGAGGCTGCTGTCATCCTGACGGAGAAGAAGGTGAGAGGCTCAGGGGCAGGCAGGTGTCGGGCCGTGCCCCCATGCAGGCACCTGTTCTGGATCTCATCTGCCCCCTGCATGCCTCCACAGTTCTCTTGGCCCTACAGGGCTATTCGCCTCATTCCAGAAAATTCTGCTCCGGAAGTCAGCCGGTGCTTCTCGCTCGGAGCGGAGTAACGGTCCAGGCCCCAGAGCAGATGCAGCCTGTCCCCGTGATACCCGGGCACATCCAGCAGCCACAGGAAGTGAGGCCTGAGATAACGGCAGCCCTGAACTCTTCAGTGACGTTTCCCGGAACGCCTTGAGATGAAGCGAAAACAGCAAGCCAACTCTGTGCTGCAGCCCTTGGCCACACGTCGCTCCTCGGCCCCAGGGAGTGACTGAATAGACGTCCAGCTTGGAACCCAGGTCTAGTGAGCCGTGTAAAGCTAGCCCACGGTATGCCCACGGATTTCAGTCGGGCCGTCTTGACTGGCAATGACAGAAATCCTCATGCCAGGATTCTCTAAGACCTGATTCAAATGCTGCCCCAAACAAATGTGACACCTCTACCTCCACCCGCATCCCCTCCACCTGCAAATCCGAGTTTCAGATGTCCATCTCCTGCTGCCACTGCCATTCACACGCTTGTTTAATTTCACCATCCAGATGAAAAGCTCCTTAAAGACACAGAATGTGCTTAGCGCCATGTGGTAGACGCCTTGCCATGGCACCTAGATTGTCCTTGAATGCTAATTTACCCGGCTCCAGGTAGTGCTGCCAGCTGTGCCCAGAAATTGCCCTCAGCCGCAAAGATCTGCCTCCCTAATGCACACCCTGTTCCCGGGGCAGCTGCATCCAGTGAGTGGTCAGTGAGGGAATGTAAGGCCTGGCCCCGCTGCCTGCGCCTGGGATAGCTCTGAGGGGCCATCCCAGCTCAGAGCTCCCCCTGGGGTCAGCCGAGCCCTTGTGACTGCAGCCAGCCCTACTGCTCCCTCTGCCCACGCCTCCTTCCCTTCCCCTTTCCAAGTGGTCAACACAACAGCACTCCCTTCTAAACTTCCTGTGTGCTAAACTCCACCTCGGAGTCCGTTCCCAGGGAGCCCAACCTGCAACAGCGGGTCTGGCAGAGAGGGGCTGCTCAGTAAACGCTGATTGAACAGCCAAGTGCTCAGCGATAAACCCAACCACAGCACGGCTGCGTGGGGACTCGTTAGCTGACCGTGCAAACAGGAGCAGTGGGCCTGCCAGGAAATAAGTGCCACATGGCACCAGGCCCCACTTGGCAGGCCAGTTGGAATTGCTGGGAGAAGCTGGAGGCACGGAACACACGGGAAAAGCCAGAACAGGTTCCATGGCTACACCTCAGGCAGCTCCAGCTATTTGTTAGTGAATAATGATAAGGACCATCGGATTCTTATTCTGTGCAAAATGAGGACATTACTGAAATCACTCTCAATCTGTAACTTTTTCTTTTTCTTACCAAAAGCAAATTCTTCACATTCTGGGGCTTGCCACCCCTCCGAGAGAGACACAGAGATCAATAGAGGAGGCAGAAAGCATTCTTTCCTGAGTGGCAGCTCCAGCCACAGCTTTTCAAAAAGTAAATACCAGAGGGAAGGACACTTCCTTAGGAACGAAGCTGATGACGCAGGTGCTGTCCTGAGAGCAGCAGTCCAGAACCCCTGCACGTAGAGACTGAGGCTTTCCTACATCTGATAGAAAGCCCTGGTGATCAGAACGAGATTTGTATTCAATTGCAGACTTGTAGGAGATAAAAGATCAGTGGATGACAAACAAATGGGCCACCAAAAGAGCATCTCACGGGGACTGGGATGCTCACCGAGGAGCCTGAGACCCAGGGTGGCTTCCAGCCGGTCAGCAATGACTCTGCTGGCCCGGGAACGGGGGACTGCGGCACATTCATCCAGCGTCACCAGTTTCTCAGTAAAGAGGAATCAAATTTAACACCACAGTCATGTTGTAGATTATAGGTGGTTCGTTATATAAATAATGATATGTTTGTTATACATAGTCGATCGTTTAATAAACCATGTAGATCTTACACCGTATTTTCTATTGTTTTATCATCTTTGAAAAGTCTGGAGCTAAACAATCCTCCTCAGATACTATTCAATGAATAGAAGCCTGGACGCAGTGAATCCCCACTGATCACGGTAAGGACCCCGCTGGCCCGAGCGGGCAGAATGGGTCAGCAGTTGCCCTTACGGAGATGCCTTCCTAAGGCCTGTTCCTGATTGTGTCTGGCTTGGTCACAGAAGCACAGGTCTTAGAGACGAGTGGGACCTTGGAAACCATCATGTCCACCCAGCCTCAGACACCCACCAGTAGAGTTCTGTCTCCTCATGACTGTCCCTGGCCACCCACATGTCTGGGCCAGTTTTTTCTGGAGACAGTAGCTTCCGGCCGTCACTATCCAGCTACAACAACACTTCGCTTCCTAAATGCGCACACGGAACTGCATCTGAAAAGCGAGTAGGATCAATGTACATTTGTCAGAACCCGTGGGACATACACCCCCAAGAGTGAACCCTAAAGTAAACCACGGGCTATGGGTGTTAACGACGTGTCAATGCAGGCTCACTGACTGTAACAAGGGTACCCCTCTGGGGCGAGATTGTGGGGGAGTCTGTGCATGTGTGGGAGCAGGGGGTGTATGGGAACTCTCTGCACTTTCCACCCAGTTTTGCTATGAACCTAGAACTGCTCTAAAAATAAAGTGTATTCATTACAAACAAATTAATAAATAAACAGACAAATCAGGGCCCTCTCTGTGTCTGGAGCTCAGTAGCTATGCAGCAGGGAAGGAAATGCACGAGCTCTGGGCTCAACAGGGTTGGGTCCCCTGACTCCTTCCCTCGGACAAATTAAATCAATGGCTGCTGTGTTTGTGAGGAGGTGTTTCAGCTTTCAGTTGGGGGGATTAGGGTCCAGAAAAGAAAGATTTTAAAAGATGATCATTTAATTAATTACCGGCAATGTCCTCATCGTTACCACCACACCTTATCTTGAGAACACTGGGTTTCTGTTGTCCCCACACCCCCCTTGCTGGCACCCCAGTGCAGTTCTCTTGGTGAGGGCCTGCCTTCCGCCACGGCCAAGCTTTGAGATCATCTTGTCCCATTATTTCCCTTTGTTATTGGTCTCATTTGATTCATGCATGGAAAAAAATAACCCAAGATGACTTATTGTTGAAAGAAAAGGAGATAAGTCATGAGAAGGGAAAGCATTTTTTTTTCTTTGCAGCTCAGGAAATGCAACTCTCTAGATAAGTTGGAAAAAAAATGGACTCTTTAATTTTCTTCCAATGCAAAAAGAAAATTTCCCTTCAAAACCAAATGTATCCTTTATGTGTCCCAAACCACAGTTGTTGTTGTCATTGTTTTTTTAAATAAAACAGGCAGATTTGAGATGGAGGGTGGGGGCGGGGATGATAGCTTTCAATCCACCCCCTTTCTCTGTGAGCGTTAATTAAACAAGGATGAAAAGTAAGACAGTCCTTCCAGTGCCCTTCCCCTGCCTCTTCCCACGGCCCACAGAGGTTCCATACAAAGTTATTCCAGCTATTGTCGTTTCTGGCCCTCATCCAACATTTTTGGGAAAGCACGTATTAGGAGCACTGCAGTGTCTACAGGCTTTAGCATGTGTGCGCACGCGTGTAAGTAGTAGTTATTTGCATGTGTGTGCTTGTGTTTGTGTTGACCACTGTTTTTGTCCTGTTTCTCTACTAGTACAGTGGTTTTAGAGAGTCCCTGAGAACCACTTTGCACACCTTACCAGAACCTTCCCAACCTGTTTCTATTAAGCAACCCCAGCTCTGGAAAGGGACCGAAAAGTTCTCCCAGCTGAGCAATTTGAAGGGTCAGGATAATGTTTACGTGGCATTAAACAGTCAGCTCTCAAGGCCACCGAGTCCATTCCTAGCGCTACAGCATATCACCTGGGTGGGACATCGAAGCACATCTGTGAGATGGTCAAGCCCGCTGGCCCAGGGTCCTCGTGAGAACGAAGGAAGACTGTCTGCATGGCCCTAGCACAGGAGAGGAGCACAAGCAGTAACAAGTGCCTTCCCCTCTCACCCTCTGCGGCTCTGCACCCTTCCCCCGGTGCCGCCTGTCACCCTGCTCCTGCAGCAGGCAGCTAAGAAATGAGCCCACTCTGATTTTCACCACTTCCCCTCCTTTCAGTCCCGGTCCTAAGTCCACAGTGACCTCTTCCTTCCCTGAACTTGATTGCACCCACAGAGTCAGCACCTACTAACGGGATTGAAGCTGCTTGTTAAGGGCTTCACATGTCGTCATTCTGCCTGCTAACCGAACTGACAGCTACTGAGGACAGGCTTGGGTTCCTATTCCTGCTGTTTCCTCTCAAACTGCCAAGACGAGCCGGCGATCTGTGGGTATATGGTGGAGGACACACTGGCACAGTGAATGGAGCCCCGAGGGCCACGGTCAGAGAAGCCTCCATCCAGCCTTTCGGGGATGTGTGAGTCACACACCAGCCCTGGGAGCCTGAGGTCCAGTCTGGCCGTCAGAGGAGAGTTCTCCAGGCCTCTCCTACCCAAAGCATCTGCCCCTTCTGTCCTCTAAATCGAGGCAGGCAAATGGTGACAAGGAAAACCTTGAAAGGCAAGTGTGTGCCTGCTGTTAACAGTTCACCTTCAAGCTCCTTTCCCCATCAGGGGTGCCCCTGTCCCCAGCAGACCCCCAGAGACCTCATGTAACCTCGACTTCCATAGCCATCGCTTACCATCAGACCAGTTGTGAAATTCACAGCCCTGAATGCCGAAGCCTTCCGTTTGGCTCTTGCCATCAGTGGGACAACATGACCCTGTGCAGGGAGCTGGGGTCATCCAGCAGGACGTGCTCTTCGAGGGCATCAGCGGGCCCGCATTGGAAGCCCAAACCTACCATGTACTAACCTTTGGGTGGTTAAATATCAGTGTTCTGCCCTGGCCAGTTTGGCTCAGCGGTTAGAGTGTCGGCCTGCGGTCCAGAGAGACCCGGGTTCAGTTCCCGCTAAGGGCACGTACCTCGATTGCAGTTTGTCCCCGGACCTGGTTGGTCGTGAGGGAGGCAGCCACTCGATGTGTCCCTTTCACGTCGATGTTTCTCTCTCTCTCTCTCTTCCTCTCTCTCCCTCCCACTCTATCTGAACAACAACAAAAAAAAAAAAAAAAAAAATATATATATATATATATATATATATATATATATATATATATATATATATATATATATATATCGGTGTTCTCCACCTCTAAAATAAAGCTAAAAACGCCTCGATCAAAAGAACTTTTGTAAAAATTCAAGTTATTTATGATCGCTAACTTGTTAAGTACTTACTATATACCAGGTTAGGCTCCTTATATGCATTTTATTTGGACCCCAGAAGAGTCCTATAAGGCAAGCACTATTATTATGACCCTAATTTGGCAGGTGAGAAGTTACACAGTGTGACCTACATGAGACTGGGGAGATAAAATGACTTGCCCAAGACGGACATCTATTGTGAGGCAGCAGGATTAGCGACAGGAAGTCTTCTGGGGGTGCTGTTCTTATGTACATCTCGTCTTCCCATCTCCCACTGGAGACTTCTCAGTGCTAGAGATACACCTGCTCTTTGTTTTATATCCAACCACAGAGCCTTTAAAAACACCAACAAATGAGTGAAGGATTGTTTTTTTTAAGAGCAGAGGGTACAAACTCTTTAGGAAAATAAAAAGAATTCAGATATAAGAAATTTGAGATTATTAATATACAGCCCCACTAGAGACCAAAAGAATAGACAAATTATTCTTCAAAGTCCTTTCTAGACTTATAACACTAGATACTAAAAATAGCTTGTATATTCGAGCTGTTGACCTTGTTCATGTCTGAATTTCTTGTGACCTGTCTGTTCATTAGTTGCTGACGATCTTGTTCTCCCTATGTGTCCACACTCTGCCCCCAGATTTCAATGGAAAGATGAATGAGCCCGTGATGAGTGAAAAGGCTATTATCAGCTGGGAGAATCTTTCCGCATTACTAATGCTTCCAGGACTTGACTAGCTGGTTCTCACTTGTCCCCATCAAGGTCCTGGCTGTACTGTGAGAGCCTTGTGATCAGGAACTTGTTGGTTACCTGCTTATGAAGAGAGAGGATACAAAGTCAGGTGAGGAGAGAGCCTTTTCATCCCAATGTAAGGCCAGGAACTCCTCTCCCAAGTCAAGGACGGGATATTTCCAATAACCCTGAGAAGCGAATTCTTGCCTATGGTACCTCCAGATTAACTCTATGCCTTTGGGTGAAAATATTCCATTTCCCGGTTAAATCATGTCGCCTACTGTACACTTACTTCAGGTAACAGCTGGATTCCAAAAGAGTATGTAAACAAAGGTGCCCAGCTCTTTTGAAAACATGCTGAAGTGAGAAACCTCTCTGGATGGAGGGCATACACTCTGGCTCTCTCCGTCCTTCTTAGTCGCCTGTTGGATTGGATTACCTGCCTGACTCTGGTACCATTTGTGCAGATGAGTGAGCACAAAGGACCAAGACCTGAGCTTTGAGGGGCGTCCCCAAGGGGACACAGAGAGCAGAGGGAGCGCTCTGTCCCTCCACCTCAGAGCTAGAAGGAACTACTGCGATCCCAGAACCCGGTGGCT
Organism: Tadarida brasiliensis; assembly: GCA_030848825.1. Lineage (NCBI taxonomy): Eukaryota > Metazoa > Chordata > Mammalia > Chiroptera > Molossidae > Tadarida > Tadarida brasiliensis. The sequence goes on along the minus strand of CM061270.1, from coordinate 59,256,843 downwards.
ATCAGGAAGTAGGCTGGTGAAGTTTAACAGAGGGAGGTTCAGGAGTCACCTGGAGGCGGGGGACTTAGTGCGATGATGGACTGCATGAGGAAGAAGCTCAGCAATCCACAGATGGAAAAGGATGGGCTAGGAGCTCAAAGGGAAGCCGAACTGCTTAACAAGAAAGAGTCATGAGCATGTTCTCAGGTTAGGAAGGACTCGGTGGAGAGAAAGATCTTTAGGGTGACCTACCGTCCTGGTTTGCCCATAAGTGAGAGATTTCCTGGCATGTGGAACTTTTAGAACTAAAACTGATAAAGTCCCAGGCAAACCAGAAGGAGTTGGTCATCCTACAAAATGCAAAGAGGACAGACACCGTGGGGCTGGAGTGAGGGAACGATGGGGTCCCAGAAGAGGTGGAAAGGCTAACCTAAAAAGGAGGATGGATGCATTCTAGACACCAATGTTTGTTCCACTGAGAAGTATCTTAGTGCACACAGAACATTTCAGTTTGTGAATTATAGAAACACACTCTCAGTTGCTCAGTTGGCTTGGCACAGGGCTACAGTCTTGGTGTCTCCCTCATTCCATGCTCTTAGTTCACTCACTCCAGACATCTAGAGCCTTCTAGTCACTGACCTTCCAGCTCTCGGCTCTCCAACTCAAGGTCCAGCGTTCACTTTCTTAGTCCTCTGCCCCTGACATATAAAGCCCCTAAAGCCAACGCCCCAGGCTGGGTCTCTGTTTTGGATCAAAACGTTCTCCCAAATGCTGCCTGGGGAGGAAGTGCTCCGGCCTGCAGCACGTGTGTGCTTGCTAGCATGCCTCCCAACCTTCTCGCTCCATCTGGCCACAGCCCTGCCAAGCCCGCGTCCTCAGATCCCTGACACTTCACCTTCCCCAGCCTCCCCACCCTGGGTCCACTTCAGTTAACGGTGGTTTCACAGAATCAGTCAGACACAATTCCTTTTTAGTGCATCTCAGAGTTTAGGAAATTCTCCAAAGCTAACAAATCTCTCCCATTTGTATCTGTCAGGAGTTAGAAGCAAACAGGGTGTCTTGAAAAGATAGAACCAGAAGATCGGGAAATGGCTGTTGGCTCCGCTGCTATTCGCCACGTGACTCTGGGTAATGTAAGCTTTCTAAGCCTCCATCCCCTCATCTGTGAAATGGGTATATGATGCCTACCTCCCCATGTCCGCCTAATTAAATTAGACGGGATAAAGAAAACGGTTTGTAAATCCTTAGACGCGCTGTAAATAAGCTAGCAGCGCCAGAGGTAACGAGTTAAAATGACATACTGGAAAGCCAGCAATAAATATTTGTGAGATGAATTAATGAATGAATGAATGAATGAATGAATGAATGAGTGACTATGGACTTGCTGAGGTGAGTGAGACCAGTGGAGAACCTAAAAGCCAGCCAATGCCATCCTAGGCATAAAAACAAGGGAGAGCAGGTGCGCGTTCGTGGAGGTGGAAGTTTGAAGTAAGTTGGAGGTGTGACTGCGAGCTGGCAGGACACCAGGTGCAAACCACCAGCCACAAAGGGAGCCCCACTGCAGAGGACACAGCCCTGGCCGGGAGAAGCCTCGTAAATGTAAGGCCAAGCCCAGCGCAAGCCGCAGGCGGAACCGCGCTGGAACCACACGCGCAGAGGCTGTTGGAGCCCAAACAGGTTCCAGCTCGAATGCAAACGGCAAAGCAGGCAGGTGTGAGACAACAGGCGTGCTGGCCGCTGCTGAACTGGAGAACACAGGTCCCTTTCAATGGAGGCATTTAAAACTCAGTTAAAAACAAAACCTTTGCCAGCCACACAGACACAGATGAAGAAACCCGTTCAGAGAGCAGAAGAGCCTGGGGTCCCTGTGCCCCGACTTCGAGCAGGACCTCGCCAAGACGGTAGGGGAGAGAAGAGGGCCAGTTCGAACCCAGATCTTCTGCTTATGGTCCTCAGCTCAAGACGAGCTTCACCCCTTTGCGCCCCGGCCTGTCACCATGCGGATTTAGAGATAAAAGTGCAGTGAAGAATGTTCGAGGAGCCCGCATAAGGACGTCATGCTCAGTAGGTCCTGAGACACAGAGAGGGACGAGCTGTCTTGATTTGCTAGAGTTGCTATAATCAAGTACCACAGCCTGGGCAGCCTAAACCACAGAAATGTACATCCTCACAGCCCCGGAGGTTACAAGTCCAAGATCAAGGGGTCCGCAGAGTTAGTTTCTCCTGGGGCATCTCTCTTGGGCTCGTCTTCTCCATGTATCCTCACGTGGTCTTCCCTTGGAGTGTGTCTGTGTCCTGACTGCCTCTTCTCATAGGGACGCCAGTCATATTGAATGGCTCACCCTAATGACCTCCGTTAACCTTAATTACCTCTTTAAAACCATATCTCCAAATACAGTCACATTCTGAGATGCTATTGGATAGGACTTCAACATATCAATCTTGGGGGGAGGAGACACAAGTCAGCCCATAACACTAGGTCTTGGTAAAAATCGACAATCCTTCAACATGTTAATGAGATTTATCCTCTTCGGCCCTGTGTATACCAGAAATGACCACAAAGCCTTACTGGATCAGAACGAGGGGGACTAGCCGTGTGAGGCGGCAGCAAACCTCAGATAATCAGCCTCCCGCTTCCCCACACACCTTAATTCTTTCATTCGAGAATTATTGTTTAGATGGAACCAACTGTATTTCAGGCACTCTGCCCCATGCCGGGGGCACGGTGGTGAGCAAAGTTGACCTGGCCTGGGCTCGCAGGTAACTCAGAGGCTATTGAAAACATTATTTCTTGTGGTTCCACCATTTATTACTTATAGGGTTACTTAACCTCAGTGAGCTTCCATTTTCAGCTCTGTGAGATAGAGAAAATAATGTCCATAATTAAAGAAGATACCACAACACGTGAGGGTCTGTCAGAATATGTCGAACTCATGCATCTTCGAAAAACATAAATCTTCTCCCTAAGTCCAACTACCTAAGATTCCACATAAAATAATACATAGCAGTCCTGGCCGGTTTGGCTCACTGGTTAGAGCATCGGCCCATGGAGCGAAGGGTCGTGGGTTCAATTCCCGGTCAAGGGCACATACCTGGGTTGTAGGTTTGATCCCCACCCCCTCAGGGTCATGCAGGAGGCAACCAACTGATGTGTCTCTCACACTGATGTTTCTCTCTCCCTCCTTCCCTTCCACTCTCTCTAAAAATCAATGGAAAAATATTCTCGGGTGAGGATTGACAAAAAATAAGTAATAAATAATACATAGTAAAAGAATTAAGCTACTCAAACTTAAAATGGAACATCTTTATTTTGCCTGAATATGTGACTTCCCATTCCAGGGCAAGACAAAAACAAGACCATGACTTCTTAGTGGAGACAATGAGCTCGTTATCAACAGAAGTGCACACTCCAAGATAGTGCGGGCCCTGCTTCCCGGGCCCAGGGCGTCCCTCCCTGCTCTGAGCGGTGGCCGAGGGCCGACTGGCGCCATCTTGGACCATCCATCATTTCCAGACGGTTCCTGGAGGGCACAGACCCCCAGGGCAGCACCTTCCACGCAGCTAAAGAATTTCCTGACCAAACGGATAAGAATTTCCTGTTTTGCTTTTCATTATTACTTTAAATAATCATATTCAGAGTCTTGGAGGACCAGCAGCAGCAGGGGCTGGGAGGGTGCGTCAACATCTTCTCCAGATTAGCTCGGCACGACTGCAGAGGCCTTGAAAACGCCAGCAGTTCAGATCTGGACAAAGCGCACGTGGCCAGTGGAACGAGAGAGGACAGCGCTCCCTGTCTGGCGCCGAACGTTACCCGTGCCTCTGACCATGACTTTGGCCCAGGCAGGAGCATCCTCCTGTCCCGGGGCCCGACGCTCCCCTTAGAGCTCGGGAGGGAGTCCCACAAGCCCTCACAGTCACCAGTTCTCTCCCAGGAAGGTCCCAAGTGCCCTTAGAAGCACCGACCTCAGGGGCAGCTCCAACAACTCCCAGACAAATCACCCTGCCCCTTGGGGCATCCACGCGTGCTCGGGAACACAGGCTGACCAGCGCAGAGATCCTCTGGGAGTTCTGGGGACACTGACTTGGAATCTCACACCCACGAGGACAGCTTCGCACACTGCACACTCCACAGCCATTCTCCCCTCTCCACACACGCCCTCTCCCAGAGACGGGAACAGAGACGCCCCCCGATCCCTGGAACTGAGTGCACCTCACTCCAGAAACTCCCCATCCCGAAGCCTTCTTTCTGTAGATGCCACCCCTTCCTTCCAGTCACCTGAACTCAAAACTCCCTGCTTATCTTTATTTCTCCTTCTTCCTCCTTATACACATCGGCTGTCACCAAAGTAAGCCAGTTGAGTAGGGTGTCAACCCTGTGCTGGGTTCCTGCACTGGTCGTCTCGCTTGCATGCACCCTGTTTCTTCTGCTGCCCCACCCAGAATAAAGCCTCAGAGCCTGAAGCCCGTGTCACCTCCAGCCCCAAGGATAGCAGAGGCCTCCACCTTGTCTCCCCCTCTCCCATGCGATCACCCCTCCCTAGAGCTGCACCCATACACTGCTTCATAAATTTGCAACCAGCGCAGAAATTTCAGAGCCTAGCAAATAAGGGGCACACCCCTCTCCTGGCACTCACAGCCCTGCATGATCTGCTCTCAGGTTCTCTTATTATTCCTCCCCTCCTGCACCCACACTTCGGCCAAACCAAGTCGCTCCCCACTCTTAGCATTTCTTGTCCTTTGCCACACCCCTGGTTCTGCTCCTGCCACCCCTTCGAGATCCAGTGCTTTCTACCCTCTGCCTCTCAGAGTACAGCCTTCTCCGTGAAGCCTTCCCATCAAGTCCACTCGGGGCAGGTGCTCCCAACCCCACTGCCCCACAGAGCCCTGCGCTGTTTTGTCGCCATGTGAACACCATAGGGGTGGTAAGACTTTTGTCAAATATCTTGGGTCGTCTCTCCTTCTGGCCATAGGATGGATGACACTGTGACTTGCTTTGGCCAGAAAAATGTAAGTCGAAGTGACGTGTCATTTTGTGCCAGAGCTTTAAAAGCCAGTATATACTTTGCCACATTTTCTTCCCCACGAAACATGTGTTGAGGTAGAGCCTCCGTCAGCCGGAATCCTTGCTGACCTGCTCTCATCATATAGTGCGAGTGAGAAATAAGTCTTTGCTCCTTCAGCCACTGATTTGTAGGGGCTGTTTGTTATCACAGCCAAGTCTAGCTTATCCTGACTACTCAAACATGAGACCTAAGAGACCATTTAGTCCCAGCCCCTGCTTTACACATGAGAAAACTAAAGTTTAGGGAAGTGAAATGACTTGCCCAAGGTCACATCATTAGTAGTGACTCAAACAGAACCAAGGCCCCCTAACATCTGGTCCAAACATCTTCCATGACACTCTCCCGTAGGATCCTTGCGACAAGGAACTAACGGTAGGAGTCTGAGCTCTTGGCCCCTGCCCGTCACTACCTAGCTATGTAATCCTGGGTAGTCAGTCCTGCTCCTAGGTCTCAGTTCCCTCTCTTCCAGAATGAGACTATGGAACAAAAATCCCATCTAGCCTGCCTTTCTATGCACCCCTCTGTGTGCACTATCTTCCCCACAGTGCTCATTATGCTGCTTGCAGGGAGGGTGCTCATGTACTGATGGTCAACTGGCAGTCCCATAGCATGTCCCATCTTCCCTGTGGGCATCATCCACACTGCCTTCTCCGGGTGGGCAAAGGCCGGGCGGCGTGCACTGATCGGCTCCTGATTCACCCTTCTCATCTCCCAGTTCCTCATACGATTGCCCAAGAGGTATGTGTTTATGCGTGACTCTCACCTACCAGGCTCTGCCTCTAACTGTTACTCATTGAATTAACATTCACAGTCCTTAACTGCCTCCACAAAAGCACCCGGCTTTCGGCAGTAGCCTGTACCCCTGCAACAAGAGGTGTGCGCTTGTTTTTTGGTGTGTTTGCTCCTTTGGTCTTATCACAACCCCAATTCTTGAGTATTCCAAAGCTGTCAGCCTTTCAACCAGGTCGCTGGGTTTTTGTCCAGGACACGCTCTGCTTCTTTTTTCTTTGTCTTTTTATTTCCTTTCCTTAGGCTACCTCTGCATGAAAAAATAGTTCTTTGGACGTTAGGGTACTTATCAAGGTTTTGCAATGTGCCAGACTATCTCTTACTCCTAGGCATGGTGTCAGAAGTTGAGGCTGCCCCTCAGGCATTAGCCACAAGCTTGGCATTCAGAAGGGGGTGATGAGCTGCAGAGCAAGAAGGACCTCAGAGTCAGGGTGACCTCTTCCTCATACTGGTGGCAGAGAGGGCAGGCCATGAACTGGTGTCACACCTTTCGGAGGAAACACTTTGCCACACACACCGGTTCACAAGGTCACTAGCAGCTATGGACTTCCCTTTCCCCTCAGGCCAGCTGTGCGAGGGACGTTCAGAGTGAAGTCGTTCCTCGTGCTACAGTTAAAGCCAAGCAAAGGCAGCCACCCTGCTAAACAGACAGATGTTCCTCCCCAGAGGAAGGCTGCCACTCATCCAGTGGGCAGTGCCCACACTAGTGGCCACTGGGTCCATTAGCCTGGCTTCTGACCTGCAGCAAGACGTTGAACAAAGCAGCGGAGGTAAAGAGAAAAGGGCGTGCGTTCTGGAGTCAGGTTGACTCAGATTCCACTCCCCGACGTGGCTGCTGGGAAGAGCCAGGTCCTGCTGGGAAGTACTTGGCCCAGGCAGGAGGAGTCCGTAAACCCAGGCTTTCCTTCCCTGATGTTCCTGAGCCTGGCTTCTCCCAGCAAACCAATGCCATTCTCCTCCTTCGGGGAAAGAGGTCCTCTGGCGGAAGGGTCACCCTTGGCCAGGGCCACTTAGTTGAGAGAACTGTGAACTGGCGCTCTCTCCGCGTTTTAATGAACGTCTCTGACACAGCTCTCTGGGCCCCCCGTGACTCGCATGGAAGAGCGTCCTCCTACGGTCACATGTGAGCCTCAAGGCAACGCTGCTGCCAGGAGTTAGAAAGAGAACCAAGTGGCGATGTCACAGGCTTCGTCATAGCGTGCCAGCCGGGGCCAGTCTCCGAGGGAGCCAACCTGAGACGGCCGTTTTGGAGGAGAATGCCTCAGAGGGGGATAAATTTAGTGCCCCGCTTGGATATGGAAGTTCCTCTCTGGTATTTTTAATTCTAACATCAAGTAAAAATAGAATTTCCTGTTGATCTGATAAGAAATTCCTGTTTTTCCAGGGAGCGTGGCAGCCTCCGTTGGGGGCACGGACAGCGGGCTTGCCAACCACTTCCGAGATGAATGATTAGAGAGAGGAGAGGCCCCGTGGGCCTCGGTCCACATTTATTTATTTTTAAAGTGTAAAGACAGCTCATACCAGAAGTGTGTAATTAACCATTTCCCACGGACATTGACGACCTGGCTGGCTTCAGAAAAGCTCCTTCTGCTGGTGCCCTGGAGCCTGGATAGTTTCAGTTGTCAAGTGGGTCCAGACTCCTCAGGCCGGGCTGCTGCACCTCACACACGGAACACGACATTTAAGGGCGGCACCTCGCGGGGGTGTGCAGGTGACAGGCCCAACCTTTACCCCAAATCCCTAGTCTCCCCAACTTGTGCTCTGCTGCTAGGGTAGCCCACAGCCCGTGGCTCAGCAGAGCCTGCTGAGCTTGCTTCTGCATAAACAGTTCAAGGAGTTTATCTCTAGTCGACATTTGAGGCTTTGGAGCCCCCCAGCCTCCACTTCCTCTTCCCTCTGTTAACAGCGCCCTCATTTCTATTTGGGGAATCACCTCTTCCCCTCAGTGTGCAGGCCTGATGGAACTGCCAATCAAGGATTCTTGCCCTCCCTTGGGGGCTCATCCATCAGACCCTCTCCTGGGATTTGGAACCCAGCTCCAGGGACCCCCAGACCTTGTCTGGCCCCTGCCCTGTTGAGCCTGATTCTTCATTTCTCTGATTCTGTGGGCCACCCAGTAGCTTTCTGAAGATCTCCATTTTCTAATACGTGCAAATAATGCAGTAACGAACACAAACCCACACTGATGGTGAGTCAGCAATGTCACCTTGCGTGTCTTCTAACGGGGAAATAATAATCACAGCACAAATGTGTGAGCTGTGATTACTGGAGAAGCACTCCCACGTAAGCCACCGCCAACATTCTTCTCACAGCCGTGAGAAAGGCAAGCAGTGATCATAGCACCTTCTGAGACATGAGGAGGCCGAGGTTCTGAGAGCTACCAGCTACCACACAGCCCGGAAGCAGCAGAGCCATCACTTCAACATGGGTCTGTCTTCTGACTCCAGCCTAGGGTGGTCTCCACCAGCCTCCTGAGCTGAGCTGGAGCTGTTTCTCCAGGATGGGGGTCACCCAATTTTAGCCTCTTCTGCCATGTCCTGGCTCTCCAATAACTGGAATTGGGAACCTAACCTCTGAAATACATTTCATGAAGTCTGTCTGACTTGCCACGGCATCAAAGCACAGGACACATACAGACACATCTTCAAAGTCATCTTTAAAATGTCATCAGGACGGCACATGCATGTTTCTATGGACTATTTGCAATAGCCCAATGTCCATTAACAAATGGATGGATAGAAAATGTTGGTTAGATCCACACAATGGAATATTCTTCAGCCATTAGAATGAATGAAGAACGGATGCTACGTGAAATGCTATAATGTGGATGAATCTAGAAAGGATGCCACGTGAAAGAAGCCAGACAAAAATGTCACATGTTGGGTAACTTTTGTGCAATGTCCAGAAGAGATAAATCCATAGAATCAGAAGACAGATTGGTGGTCGCCAGGGGCTGGAGGGAGGGGGGATGGGAGAGATTGCTTAAGGGGTACAGGGTTTTACTTTGGAGTGATGGAAATGTTTCTAGTAACTAGATAAAGGTGGTGGCTGCGCAACATTATGAATGCACTAAATGTCACTGGATCATTCACTTTAAAATAGTTAATTTGATGTTAGGTGAATTTCACCTCAATAAATTATATAAAAAACTTAAGTTGATAAATAATAATAAAACTAATTTATTTTTAAAATATTTTTTCTTTATTGATTTTAGAGAGAGGGAGGAAGGGAGAGAGAGATAGAAACATGGATGAGAGAGAACATCGATTGGCCACCTCCTGCTTGCCCTCCACTGGGGACTGGGCCCACAACCTGGGCATGTGCCCTGACTGGGAATCGAACTGGTGACCTCTTGGTGCATGGGTCAATGCTCAACCAGTGAGCCACACCAGCTGGGCTTTTAAAAATATGTTTTTATTGATTTTTTTAGAGATTGAGGAGGGGAATTGAACCCGTGACCCTTTGGTCCCGGGCTGATGCTCTAACTCCTGAGGGCTTAATAAAACTAATTTAAACAGAATAAAATAAAAATGCCATTGGGACCAATCCCTTTTTTTATTCCTACTAGTCTTCCTGACTCATTTTCCCTTCTTCATTTAAGCATTCAGACTCACCTATCACTACTGGGCTCCCTCCACACCATTTTTAATCACAGCGCTTGCTCTCCAACAACGATCAGTGACTCCTCAGTGACTACTTCCAGATGAATGCTCAATGGAGTGTTCAAAATCTTCCAGTCTCTACATCTAAACTGACAAGCATCCCCTCGGCTTTTGCTGTGCTCTTCCTGACCCCATCTCTCCTGACCTCACCGGAGAGATGGTCTTCATGAGCCTTTATCTTCTGTAAAGGTGGGTGATGATGGTGATGACAATGGTGATGATGGTGATGACAATGGTGATGATGGCGATGATAATGGTGATGATGGTGATGATAACGGTGATGATGGTGATGATAACGATGGTGGTGGTGATGATAGCAGTGATGATGGCGATGATAACGGTGATGTAACGATGGTGGTGGTGATGATAACGGCGGTGGTGGTGGTGATAACGGTGATGATGGTGATGACAACGGTGATGATGGTGATGATAACGGTGGTGGTGGTGATGATAATGGTGATGATGGCGATGATAACGGTGATGATGGCGATGATAATGGTGATGATGGTGATGATAACGGTGATGATGGTGATGACAACGGTGGTGGTGGTGGTGATAATGGTGATGATGGTGATGATGGTGATGATAACAGTGATGATGGTGATGACAACGGTGATGATGGTGATGATAACGGTGGTGGTGGTGATGATAATGGTGATGATGGTGATGATAACGGTGATGATGGCGATGATAACGGTGATGATGGTGATGATAACGGTGATGATGGCAATGGTAACGGTGATGATGGCGATGATAATGGTGATGATAACGGTGGTGGTGGTGATAATGGTGATGATGGTGATGATAACAGTGATGATGGTGATGGTAACGGTGATGATGGTGATGATAACGGTGGTGGTGGTGGTGATAATGGTGATGATGGTGATGATGGTGATGATAACAGTGATGATGGTGATGACAACGGTGATGATGGTGATGATAACGGTGGTGGTGGTGATGATAACGGTGATGATGGTGATGATAACGGTGATGATGGCGATGATAACGGTGATGATGGTGATGATAACGGTGGTGGTGGTGATAATGGTGATGATGGTGATGATAACAGTGATGATGGTGATGGTAACGGTGATGATGGTGATGATAACGGTGGTGGTGGTGATGATAACAGTGATGATGGCGATGATAACGGTGATGATGGTGATGATAACGGTGGTGGTGGTGGTGGTGGTGGTGGCAGTGTCAGCGATGATGTTATTAAACCACTGCTACTAATAAGAGCTTCCACTTGTTCAAAACCTTATATGCCCCAGCTATCCTAGGTGCTTTCCATTGGGGAGGGGATGCTCCTCATAAGACCTGGGACGGTTTTCTGAGCTCCCGGCTCGTGTGTGGGCTCTGGTATCAACTCTGTTCTGGTGACTCTTTCGCCCCTTCCCTCTGCAGAGGATGTGGTGCAGGATCTTCACGAGCCTTCCCTGACCTTGCACTTCTACCACGATAACCTCTCCTCCCTTTTGTTTTACACTTCCCCTCACCCTCTCCCCTAGTTGATACATAGGATTTATGTGGTTTGGCTATTTGTGTGACCTACTGAGGCTAGACAATGGCGTTGCAGCCAAGCTATCAGGACGATTGCCCCCTATCAGGAACCTTCCCGTGAGGTGGTGCCGCATGCTAACAGGCCACGAGGTCTTGAGAAGAAGATACAGTGAGAGCTCCTGAGAAAACACATCTGGCTTGAGGACAGAGGACCCCCGGGCAGGCTGACTTCCCTGCCCACTGCTGTGTGGAGGATGTGCCTTAATTAGAGAGTTGCTTCATAAAAGTTTGGATACATGAAAAGGACAAGAGCCTTTTGGACATCGCATGTCCGGCTCAGCTTCCCCTGTGGGGGTGTCGCTGCCTCCTCCCCCCTCCCCCTGTGGCTGCAGGCTCCTGCTGGCCAGCACTGAGCTTGTCTGAGCACAGCGCCCAGGCCTGAGGCAACACGGACAAGGGAGCGGAGCTGGAGGAGTCGCCCTGACTGGCTGGCCTGACATTACTGTCAGCGGTGGCCCGTCAACCCCTATTTAAAGCTCACATGTCTGCTCTTGTTCTGCAGACAGACCTGCCATTAGGAGCTTTCCAGGCCCAAACCCGGCTGCTCTGAAAAGCAGTAATTAAATCAGCAGACCGCAATGTCTGCTCTCTGTTCTGTTCACACCTGTCTGCCAACAGCAGGCTGACCCGGGTAGGAGAGGGTGTTGGCTTTGCCTGGGCTGGGGAGCAGCCTGCGGAAGCATCCAGGAGGCCTGAGGCCAGCACGGAGGGAGGTGGGGTCTGTCGTGTGCAGGCCAGAGTCGAAGACCCGCACTGCAACTCACGGACACGTCCTTGGGGGCTGCCCTGGGGTTGGGGGAGCTGTAGGTGGGGCTGGAGTGAAAGACGCTCACATTCAGGGTTGGCAGTAGGCTGCTGACATCAGCCAGGAATACTTGTTCACTTCCTGAGCAATTATTGGGGCTCCCATGCGTCAGGACGGTGCTGGCACCTCTGTCTCTCAGTTCCCTCTTTAAGCTGGCCAGAGCTGAGCCATGTCCCCAGGCTGAAGACAGCACAGTGTGCCCACAGGGACATTCTGGAAATCCTTGCAGATTGGACAGGGGCAGAGGGGGTGACACCGAGGCGGGCAGCCTGGGCTGCAACAGGCTCGGCTGCGGGGTCCCCTCTCACCCTCGCACAGCTCAGTGACCACCCTGGACCGTGTCCTGGTTTGGGGCAACGGGCTCAGAGGAGTGGAAAGGAGATGCCTCGGGCTCCCAGGGGCTCCTCAGAATGCAGGTCGTGTCACTTTCCTCTCCCAAGACCGCCTATGGCCTTCCGTAAACACACATAGCCTGGAATTCCTGACAATCCCAGCTGATTGTACAGGAAAAAGAAGGACATAACCACAGAGTCCCCAGTGAACCCTGTTCCATTCCAGATTCCATAAACACTCGGCATTTAAAAATACCTAAAGCTCTTAAAGGGACACCTTACTCAGCAGAGCCCGAGGATGGGGACACAAGCCCTGAACAGCAAGAGCGGTCCCTCCAGAGAAAGCAGAGCCTGGGTGCCTCTGGGGCTTTGCTAAAGAAAGCCGGGCATGGAAGTGTCCTGGAGCCTGGAAGGCCTAGAAGAAAAGTCTGCAAGAGGCCTGTTGATTCTTACTTAGAGAACCAACTAAGGCCTGTGTGTTTTCCTCACAGCTGAAAAGACTAATGCAATAAAAAGCAGGAGACTCTGTTGTCACCACGTGGGAAAAGCTGTTGTGCTTTCTCCTCCAATGGCCCCGCCAGGACTCAAAATGCCAGGCGTCCTGGTCTTCTCAGCCCCAGAGGAAAGGCCTGGGTGTGTGCAAGGTGGCGACGCCCTCCAGAGGGGCTGAGGCAAGGGAAGGTGTCCACCCCAGGGAGAGCCTGAGCTCCAAGCCTGCCCCACTGCTGCTGTGTGTGAGTGTGTCTCTGTGTGTGGTGTGAATGTGTCTGTGTGTGTGTTTGTGTGAATGTGTGTGTATGTGTGGGGTATGTCTGTATGTCTGTGTGTGTGTGCTGTGAGTATGTATGTGTGTGTGCTGTGTGTGCATGTGTGTGTGTGCTGTGAGTGTGTGTGTGCTGTGTGTATATGTGTGTGTGTGCTGAGTGTGTGTGTGCTGTGAGTGTGTGTGTGCTGTGAGTGTGTGTGTGTGCTGAGTGTGTGTGCTGTGTGTGTGTGTGCTGTGTGTGTGTGTGCTGAGTGTGTGTGTGTTGTGAGTGTGTGTGTGCTGTGTGTGTGTGTGCTGTGAGTGTGTGTGTGCTGTGTGTATGTGTGCTGTGAGTGTGTATGTGCTGAGTGTGTGTGCTGTGAGTGTGTGTGTGTGTGCTGTGTGTGTGTGTGTTGTGAGTGTGTGTGTGTGCTGTGAGTGTGTATGTGGGTGCATGTGTCTGGAAGATAGAGAAAACGAACGAGACCATGGAGGTGGGGGCCTCACAGACACACGGAAGGCCACCATGGAAGCAGGCAAAAAAGGCACAAGCCCTGAGCAGAGAGGACCCTGAGCCTTCCCTGAGCACCAGATGCCGTCGGAGCCCTGCTCAGAGACAGTCCACTGTGCCCACGGAGGGGCTGCCCTGCCCACCAGGCAGCGTCCGGTGCCCTGTGAAAGCACTGCTGCTCCCGGCCCCATGAACATTCACCAGCATCTGTTCACGCTCAGCGTCTGCTCGGCCCGGACCCCTTGAAGGAGCCGCGGCCCCAGCTGATAGAATGCATCGGCCTGGGACGCAAGGGACAGAGGCCATGCTTACCACTCCTCTCAGAGGCCTTCTTGGGGAATTCTTCCTTCCCAGCCTGCACTCTGGGCTCTGCGGGCTTGGGCCCTAGTTCTCTAAAGACCTTCTACCAGAGATCATGGAAAGAGTTCCTGTGAACCATAAGCTATAGCTGCCAGCTGGGCACTCTGGCTTTCTCCTGCCAGGAGGCCAGAAATCAAGTGGACTCACCCTCTGGCAGGGGTAACTGACTCTCGGAGCAGGAGGGGAGGGGCTGCTGTTGCTCAGTGGGGGCAGGGAGGAGGCTTGGGTGTCTCCAGGCACTCTTTTGCCCAATGCTGGCAGTAAGTGGAAAGGGAATCCTTCGTGGGCTTGGAAGAGCATTGAGGAGCCTCAAAGATCTCAGGGATGAGGGCCTACCTGGGAAGCCACGGAGACCAGCAGCCGCTCCTGCTGAGGGTGAGGGCAGCAGAATGGATGGTGGAGCGGGGAGGCCTAAGTGTTGCATGTGGCCCTGAGACCAGCGGTGCAGCAGGGGCTGAGGCTTGTCTCAGCTTCTCTTGCAGGCTTTGCCCAGGAAAAGAGACGTCAGAATCCTGGAGGTGCTGCCCCCAGAACGTGTAACAAGAGTGGGTCAGGGTTGCCCAAAGAGTGGGCCATTGTGGGTGCTGTGAGGACCAGCCAGATGCCCGGCCAGGCTGAAGAACGTACTCCTTCAGCTGTCGGAAGAGCTGCCAGCTAACAACCCATGTCAGAAGAGTCACCTCACCGAAAGTCACCCTCTTGCCAGGGTTGACCTGCCTCCAATGACAGTCAACCTTGCCACAACTCAAGACAGCTCTGAAGGCCCTCTCCAACTTCCAGGCTCCCATAGGTTTGGCCGAGGCCTTCCTTGCCACTGCACCACACCCCAACTTTTGTCTCGCTCCAACCCTGTGTCCTCTTGCCCTTCCTCCCACACACATCGATCCCAAGAGCGCTGCCCAGTGCCCCTGCAAGCGCAGCTCACCCAAGCCTGGCCTGCTGGCATGGAGCCCGCACCTCAGATGCGTTTGGTCAAGTAAGTATACCCTTTGAAGTCTGTTCGCTGTGCGTGTGTTACTAAAAACAAAATTAAATAATATTATTAGGGCAGATTAACATAATCTCCTCTGCACCGCCCACCTCCCACATGCAGACTCTGTGGAGAAGCCCTGGAGTCACCTCTGGGAAGCCCTCAGGAGTGCTGAAAGCCATGAGCTTAGAGCATCACTGAAGGCACACGGAGTCCTGGGAAGGGTGCTGGTTCCTGTTAGAATGCCCGCGTTTGAGCTGTGCTCCTGTCCCTTCAGCTGGGTAAGCTTCGACAAGTCAGCCCACTCGTGTGCACGACCCGCTCTCCGTAAAACAGCCGCTCTCTGAATTGCCCGCCTCCCCTGAGCTGTGGAGATCAAATGAGATCTTCAAACATTATATCCGGAAGTGCATTTTAAACTGTAAAGGGCTATGCAGAAATAAGTCAATATCATCGAGCGGATGGCCAATGAATTGTGTTCACTAACTGTGCTCATGGCTAATTCCACACACTCCTCCCCCCAGTGTTTGACGAATAAGATATCGTGGGACCTCCCTAAAGACATCCACGGTCTTCCTCATCGGGTTCATTCTGAGACTCCAAGAAGATGAGTATGAGCGTGCTCTGAAAGTCATACCTGTGTGTGTAGGTATGACAAGCTGTGTGTGTGCATGGGGCTGGGGACGTGTGGCCTAGACCCCAAAAAGAAGCCCCAGGATCCTTCCTTTCTCCCCCACTTCCGAGCTGGGTGGCCGTGGTCAAATTGCTGAACTTCTCCTGTTAGATGGGAATGGGAGCCCACGCTCTGCTTTCCTCACAGAGTCGGGTGTTTCTGTTTTGTTTTGTGAAGGTCAATGAGAATTCGTATTTGGTAGCATTTGGGGGGTGGATAAATAGAGGCCAAGAGACATAAAAGTCTGACCTCTTCTAAGTGGAGAAATTACACTGAATCCAGGGCCTGACCCCAAAGCTCAGCCTCTTTCCTCGCTGTGTCAGATAGCTCCCGGGAACAAAACAACAGCGATGCCGATTACACACAGGGGTCACCGTGGCCCTAAGGTAGCTCAGGCCACCCTGGCCGAGTGGCTGGGTGGGTCGGAGCATCATCCCAAACACCAAAAGGTCGCAGGATTGATCCCCAGTCAGGGCACATACCTAGGTTATGAGTTCAATCCCCGGGCGGGGTATGTATGAGAGGCAACCGATCAATGTTTCTCTCTCACGTCAATGTTTTTCTCTCTCTCCCCCCCCTTCCTCTCTCTCTAAAATCAATAAACATATCCTCAGGTGAGGATTTAAAAAAATAATTCAGGCCACTTGACACTTCTGTGTTCATTAGAGTTGTCCCTTTGGACTGAGAGAACACAGCTTGATAACGATAGCATGGTCTCACTCTGGCCACTTCGGCTAAGTGGTTAGAGCGTTGACTTGCAGACCCAAGGGTCTCGGGTTCAATTCCTGGTCAAGGGCATGTACCTGGGCTGCAGGTTTGATCCCTGCCCTGGTCGGGGTCATGCAGGAGGCAACCAATTGATGTGTCTCTCTCACATTGATGTTTCTCTCTCTCTCCCTCCCTCCCTTCCACTCTATCTGAAAACAATCAATGGAAAAATATCCTCGACTGAGAATTAACCAAAAGAAAACATAGCACGGTCTCCATTTCAGACCCCACTCGCCTCCCACGCCCTCTGCCTGGCAGCCTTGGGCAGTGCACAACCTGCCCAACTCCAATTTGGCAGCCGCCGTGGTTGTCACCTGAAGTTTTTAGTTGTTTTTCTGCAGCAGGGTGGCTGTGTGCTCAACATTTGCTGACTCCCAGGTTGGTCCCTCGTAGAACAGTAAAATCGATGAGCCTGAGTGTAGACTTTGACCAAGAAGAGAAGTGCCACCCTGACAGACAGACAGACGGGGCAGCACGCTCCATCTCTGCCTTTCCTGGGAGACCAGGGAAGAAAGTGTGGCCTGAAAGCACAGGGAAGAAAAGGGATCAGAAGGAGAGGGGAGACAAGCATGCGACCAGCATCTCAGTCAGGCAAGTTCTCAGCTCTGAGGGGAGGGGAAGGCATTGTCAAACTTGCCTTTGGAGAGGGACACAGAGAGAGGGAGTTTTGACTGTTCCCAGCATCCCCAGAGGGTCTTCTCCATTGCAACTGCAAGCTTTCCCTCCACGGCCAGGAGGTCTGGCCACCCATGCAGCAGCCCAGACTCCCACAGTGGGAAGAAAAGCTGAGCCTTCTTGGGTGAGAGGTGAGGGGCTGGGCTTGCATCTCAGTTTCCCAGCACACTAGCCCAGTTTCTTCCCTGGCCCTGCCTCTCTCCATGTATCTCTCCACACCCGTTTATTCTGGGTATGGACCAATGGCAAAGCTGGTTTTCGTGCATCTTGCCTTGGTGGAGACATGCCCCAAGTCCTGGGGTACACACAGGGCCCCACCCACTGCTAGCAGCTGAAGGAATAACTCAACATCTTGTGAAAGTCTCATGGTCGCTGGTAGGTGAAGGCAGTCGGCCAGACAATACTCTATGTGTGTTTGTAGGTCAGGTGACTTTCTGGGTCAGCGAAGTCAGTGGGTTACCTGATAAGAGCACAGTTCCAAGTCAACTGACCTAGTTCTAACTCAGTCACTCACTCACCCAGTTCGTGACCTGAGTGAGTTAGCTAACCTCTCTGAACCTGTTTCCTTAACAGAAAAATGGAATGAATGCCCATGCCATGTTATCACTGAATTAAAGCCGTAAGTTAAAAACAAAGGTATTGTGAATTAGGAAAGACTGCAGTGAGACAGGGTCATGGGGAAGTGAAGAACGCGTATTTGGAATTCAGAGCCCTGCATGGGGTCGCAGTTCCGCTGTTCACTAGTGCCGGGACCTTGGACAGTTACTGAACGTTTTTTTTTTAAACTTGGACTTTGTTTTTTTAGATCAGTCTCAGGTTCACAACAATGTTGAGCAGAAATTACAGAAACTTCCATATACCCCATCTCCCCCTCCACGGCCTTCCCGACCACTGACACCTGTGCAGGAGGGGTACATTTGTTATTACCCACGAACATACATTGTCACCCACAGTCTATGGTTGACATTAGGGTTCACTCTTGGTGCTGTGCATTCTGCGGATTTGGACAAATATATAGGGGCGTGTATCCATCGTTACAGTGTCATGCGGAGTGGTTCCACTGCCCCAGGGTCCTCTGTGCTCCCCTTATTCATCCCCCCCCCAACCCCTGGCAACCACTGAGCTTTTTACTGTCTTCACAGTTCTGTCTTCTTCAGAATGTCATGCACTTGGAATCATACAGTATGTATCCTTTTCAGATTGGCATCTTCCACTCAAATAATAAGCGTTTAAGGTTCCTCCGTGTCTCCTAATGGCTTGATTAACTCATTTCTTTTTAGCACTGAGTCATATTCCGTTGTATGGACGTGCTAGAGTTTATCTACCCATGGACTTACTAAAGGACATCTTGGTCGCTTCGGGTTTGGGCAGTCATAAATAAGCCTGCTATAAACATCCACGTGCAGGTTTCTGAGCAGATATCAGTTTTCAGTTCATTTGAGTAAATGAACCAAAGAGCAGGATTCTGGGCCCCATGGTGACTCGAGTTTTCCCGCGCCTCATCGTCTTCACTGGTGAAATGGAGAAACGTAGCCCCCCAGGGACTGATGTCTGACCGAGCTAATGCCCACGAAGCCGCCGCACAGCGTCCGCCACACAGGCAGCAGGGGCGTGCTTGTCACCCACTCAAGCATTAGTGACAACACGAACGTGAAGGATGCGAGTCCACGCATTGACGAGGGAGATGACACGTGGGTATGTCGTGGTCACGGGTCATCTGTCCACAGCCCACGAGGGCGACGAGACACTCCAGAAGGCTATCAGAGCAGCACTGCCTCCACGGAAGGGGATGCGGCGGTCTGCCGAGCAGCCTGCTGAGAGAGGGCCGCTGGAGACGAGCCCACCCTCCCAGTCAGGTTTGCCCCAGGTTAGCAAGCCAGGGTCTTGGGGACCACGCGCCCTTAGACACTTGCGTCCGCTGTGCCTCCCTCTCCTTCCCAAGCCTGCCCCTCCGGCACCTCCCCAGCCCCTTCCTCCACGTGACTCATCTGAAGCTTAGCCCTGCCTATGACCAGAAGCTCAGAGGTGACAAAAACAAGGCTGTTTCTGTTTTCACCTACTTCCTGTGAACTCACTTCATTGTTCCCAGAATTACCAGGTCACCAGGAAGCGTAGCTAGCTCAGGGTTTTTCTTGTTTGTTTTCTTTCTGTTTCTCTGGCATTCAAGACCTACTTGGGATCTAGACGTGTGTGCAAAGCGCGAGCCTGTGGTGTTTCTTTGGAACGCACTTCTTTGGTGTGTCTGCGGAGAAGCCGATGAGGGCATGGGGCTGAATGACAAGATGAGGCGCCCTGCGTGGTGTGTGGTTTTCAGAAGACAATGCATCCTTTCTTGCAGAAGCTACTGAAGACACATCCTCTGAGCCATGTTCGCTGGAAACAGTGATGAGGCTGCGTTTCATTTATATCCCACCCTTCCTTCTCCAGGCTGAGATGGGATTGCGGAGTGGTCTGAGTCAGAATCCGGCCGAGCCCTGTGTCAGATCGGATCATCACGCCATCCCTGTGCCCTTCACCTCTGCCCCCAAGCCCTTCCTCGTGGTGAGAAGCGAGAACAGCTCTGCCCTTTCCTTCTGGGAGCAAAGCCCGTGGAAAGCTGGTGTTTCTGCCAGTGACGCTTACAAAGGGTGTCCGTGAAGGAGGCTGCCCGCTGAGAGCCTGGCATAGGTACCACTCTAGTGACATCAGCACGTCACCTCTGAAGCGAGGGTGTTGGACTCGTGACCTCTCTGATCTCTTCCATACTCAGTGTTCACTACTTTTGCCAGTGACAGCACCAGCCGGCGGACGTGTCTGTGGTGATGGAAATGTTCGCTAAAGCTGGTGTGTCAAAAAACGGCAGCCAGGAGCCCCCGTGCCCATCGAGCACTTGCCACGTGCCCAGTGCGGGCAAGCAACATGTCCTCATCCAGTTAAGTGTAAGTAGCCAGGAGGCTAGTGGCTGCCACAGTAGACAACTCCGGTCTGGGGAGCAGAATCCCATCTTTAAAAACCCGTGTTCTCGTGATTCTACCTGAAAATGCCGTCACGAGTCCGTCCACCTCTCGTTTCCGCAGGGTCCACCCTGAGGCGGAACCACCGCCATCTCCTCCTGGTTTCTCTTCTGGCGCTCGCACCCCCACTTCCTTCTCCCGCAGCACATACAATGAGCCGCGTGTCCCTCTTCTGGAAACCCTTCAATGCCGCCCCCGTGGCAGTGACATGGAAGGCGTCCACGAGGCCAGCAAGTGCCAGCACACGCTGAACCCTGCTCTCAGGCCTTGCCCCGCTCCCGTGTCCACCCCCACACCCCAACACGTTAGGCTCCTGAAAGCCGCCAAAACCTTTCGCAGCTCAGGTCCTTTGCATAAACATACCCCTTGTTCCAGAGCTGCGCCGTCCCGTACAATGGCCACACGTGGCTTTTTAAATGCATACATTTAAATTAAATTAAATCTCAAACATTCAGTTCCTCAGTCACACTAGACACATTTCAAGTGCTCGGTCCAGAAGTCACATGTGCCGTGCGGCTACCCTCCTGGACAGCACAGAAGCGGGATATTTCCATCATCACAGACAGCTCCCGCGGACAGCACGATTCTGGGACATTCCTCCCCATCCTGATCGTGGCTAATTCCTACCCATCCCACACGTCTCCGGTTAAATATCACACTCCCACAGAGGCCTTTCTGATGCCCCCGTCCAAAGTACAGCCCCTACTTTCTCTCTTCAGAGCCTGAAGAGTTCGTACAGCCGTTTGTTAACTTATAGTTATGTGCGTGGTTGTCTAATGCCTGTGTCCTCTATTAAAGTCTAGTGTCTTTTTTTATCAATCAATCAATCCCTGGCCCTATCTCAGTGCCTGACACTTAGTGGGAGCTCATTCATGTTGGGTGAATGAATGAAGGAACGAAACATTATTTACTCACTAGGTAAAGAGCAAGAACTCAGGAACCATATGGTTCTGGAATAAGATCCTGACTTCCGTACTTATTTCAGC
This sequence comes from Tadarida brasiliensis, assembly GCA_030848825.1. Lineage (NCBI taxonomy): Eukaryota > Metazoa > Chordata > Mammalia > Chiroptera > Molossidae > Tadarida > Tadarida brasiliensis. Next base: position 59,235,969 of record CM061270.1, on the reverse strand, counting down.
CAGTCGAACCTTTCTGAGCCGCCACCTCCCTCACGGAAGAAGAAATGCTACTGTGTAGCTCGGAGCAGTGTGGTGAGCGGTAACTGGGAGGGGCCGAGCCACCCACACAGTCAGGGCCTCGTGCGTGTGCGTTTCTTTTCCTCTGTCACTTCCTCTGTGATGTCCTTCCCCGGGGTCCTCTCATCCTCACACTGCATCTCCGGCTTTGGCCTCTAAGCCTCTCACCCTCCCCGTGGCCTTGAGTTCCCTTTGAGCTGTCAGAACTCAAGGACCGAACTAAAAATATTCTCCAACACAGACAGACCACCTTGTTTGGGTCCCTCCTCGCTGCCCTCCCTGTCCCTGCCTGTCAAACTGGCCTGACCCACTTACCCACCCAGAATTCACAGAGACACACTCTCATCCTGGGAATGCTCTCAGAATAGCATGTGTGCACCACACCTGGCTGGAGTGGGCCTGCTCTTCTTCTAGGGCGTTCTTGATCAACTGTCTGTGGGCTACCTGTACCAGCGCCCCCTCCAGGGCTTATTTAAAAGGCATATTCCTGAGCCACGGTCCTGACTCAATCTCTGCGACTGGGGCCCTGGACGCTCCATTTTCAATAACAGCCCAGGTGGGTCTGTTGTTCTAGCTCCAGGCTTCTCAGTGTGTAATATCTAGTCCATGGAGCGCTGGGAGGTTCTTCTGATGCCACCCACTGATCCCCTCATTCATTTGTATAAAATTTCATTTTTACATTAAAAGATTACTTACCAAACACCTATGCTAGTGAGTTAAGTGAACTATTATTTGGGACTCGTACTCTCACATTAAAAATGTACTGAGGTTTACAGTAGACCCAACTCACTGTTCTCCCCAGGAGGAGGGCATTCACACGGGACAGACAAGCCGTCCTGCGGACTTCCAAGGGCGCACGCCCCGAACATCACGGGAGTGCCCACAGACACTCAGAAGGTCTCACTGTGATCAGACGACCATCATTGTTATCTTGAGTTGGTCATGATTTTAAAGTGCTGCCCTTTAATGAAAAGTTATGGTTGGCCCATCATTGTCGATTTAGTTTATGATGGGCTGCACCCCTGTGGTGCATAGCCTTGCAGACTGGTATTAATCCCAGTGGGACCCATACATTCTTAATAACTAGACTTTGTGACGTGCAGCTTGCTATTTAAATAACTTAAAGATAAGGAGACATATGTATAGATAAATATAACCTCCAAAATTTGCTTTAGAATGATATTTTACTGCAATCAGGCCAGTTTTCTACCTGATGGTATGGCCTGCAGGCAGTCACGTGACCAGCCCGCGATGGTTACTCTTCTGTTTTATTGCCAAGGGAAGAAGGCGCCAATCTTCCCTTTGTACCCAGGCTCACCTCCCTCCGTGAGAACTGCCACGCCCTCAGGCACCTGCCTCCCGCCTTGCAGTGTTTCTCCACTTTCCCCAGTGCCCACCCTGGAAAGGCACAGCCCAGCAGCCCTGGGTTGGGGTTTCTCTGGCCCTCAGAAGTAGTAGTTAGAAGCATCCCCAGCCCCTATCTTCTTTCCCCTCTTCCCAGGAGCCCCCGGGCTCTTCAGCACCTTACAGGGAAGTCACAGAGTGGAGCAGCAGCCCAGAGCCAGCTGCAGAGTGCCCTGGAAAAGGTCCCCTCGGTGCAGGAATGTGTTGGGCACGGTGCTGGGCTGTTTGTTATATACGGGATCTTAAACCCTTTCCATGGCACAAGGCTAATGTCTGTCTCTTCTGAGATGAGAGAACTGGGGACCTGAGCTGAGCCTTCCACCAGGGACCCCTCCCTTACGATCCCTCATGGGAGATCAGCACCTAGACAGCCCTTCCTGGGCCTTTCTTCCTGCTTTTACCCTGCCTATCACACTTATGTTAACGTGCTCAAAAGCAGCAAGATTCTGCTGGTCTGCAAATGTAGAACACGGTACATTTTTTTAGAACCTTGGGCATTGTTTATCTATGGTGAACGCGTAGTGCTCAAGTGCACGTCGTTCCTAAGTGAGTTGTGATAGATGCTTAACCCACACCCCATTTGACAAACAGAATGCGTCCAGCGCCCCAGAGAGATCCTCCCGTTCTTTCCCAGTCAGCCCCCACCCTCCGGAGGAAACCCGGAGGGACTGTTTGGTTTTAAGATCTTCCAGTTTGCTCAAGCAGCTGGAAGCAGCGGAAGGAGCACTAGGGATGAAGCGGAGAGGCAGGAGTTGGATAAAAGTGAAAGAAGCATAGTAGTGTCTCTGTCCCAGCTGCAGCCTGTAGCAATAGATTGTGCATTCCCCCTTCGTCCCCTTGAAGAGTGTGTCTTCTGCTCTTTTCTTCCCTTTTCTTCCAAAGGAAACGACTTCCCAGAGTAGATCCCAGGAAGCTCATGCATGTCTGCTGGTGGCTGCTCTCTCCCGGACTCGGAGCCCGCCCAGCCCCTCCCTGAGACTGAGAACCGGCTGAGCTCCCACTGTCCTCCACAGCTCCCCACCACTGCTCTGACGCCCCCTCCCCACGCTGCACCTTCAGGGTCCCAGCTGGGCCCCTGGGGAGCAGCAAGATCAAGTTAACAACAAAGCAATGCACTCGGCTACAGCCCAGAGGCCCAGATGAAGAAACTGGGCGAGGGGCCGTTCACCCTAACAGCTGTGACTGCACCCAGGCCCCCCTCTGCATTCCTGCTGGGAGTCTGATGACATCCTGTTCAACATGTCTGTAAAAACAACCCTTGTTATGTTCATCTCAGCGTTGTTTATGATAGTAAAACAGCTTGGGAACGAGCCAGATGTCAACATTGGCAGATTCGTTAAATAAAGCATGGTGCCATCCATACAATAGAAAACTATGTATCCATTAAAAATAACATCGAGGAAGAATATTAATAGACACGGAAAGCTGGGTGGATATATTGGTAAGTTTTAAAGGCATCTCACAAAACAATAAAGCCTTAACCGTTGTTCTGATTGTCAGGTTTATGGGTGATTATTACGTTCCTCTGATTGGCCAGTACTTCGTGCAACAAATATGCACTATTAAATAACCGTTATTTATTGAAGGTTCTCGGAATGACATGTTAAATCCTGAGGAACAAGGCATACACAGGAAGCGTAGTAATGTTACCACAACAATTTCACTTGCAAAACCAAGGCAGGTGGCGCCGTGCTTCCCACACCCGTCACATCCAGAGCCTGTGGCTGCCTTGCTCTCATCAGAAGGACGCACTCTACCCGAGAGCTTGCACACGTATCTCATCGCATCTCATCGTCGGGAAGAAACTTGTCCATTTACACCCTGAGAAAGGCTGGCTCTTGTCACTGCTCCTTGCGTGGGGTCTCCTGCCTTCTGGTTTGTGCTTCCCATTCTTTCTCCCTAAAGAGCTCGGGCCTGGCTCCGCGTATGTAAATTCTACCCACAGGTGGTAGGCAGGATGATGGCTCTCCAAAGATATCCAATGCCCTCATCCCTGGATCCTGTCCATTTTCGTTAGCTTGCGCGGTGAACAGAACTTTGCAGGTGTCATTTAGGTTACAGACATGAAAAGAAGGAGATGCGCCTGGATTATCCAAGGGAGCTGATCTAATCACATGAGCCTTAAAAACAGAACTTTCTCCAGCTGAGGTCAGACGAGATGTGGCAGAAGGAGAAGTCAGAGATTCAGAGCGGGAGAGACTGCACCCCCACTGCTGCAGGGCAACATGGGAAACAGGAGGAGGGATGGGGGCAGCCTCTAGGAGCAAAGATAGGCCCCCAGCTGACAGCCACAAGGAACAGGACCTCAGTCCCACCACCGCAAGGAACCGAGTCCAGCTGACAACCCGAATAAGTGCAGAAGAAGGTTCATCCCCAGAGCCTGCAGGAAGGAACACAGCTCTGCCGACACCTCGATTTTGACCTTGTGAAACTAATCAGAGGACCCAGCAGAGCCACACGGACCTACAGAACTGTGGGATAGTATCTCTCTTAACAATTTTCAAATATGCAAAACAGAATTACTAACTGTACTCACCATGGTGTACCTGACAAGGTGTTGTTTCAATGCACTCACCTGCGTTGACTTGTCACTGCAGCAGGAGGAGACCCGCACACCATCCTCCAGCATCAGCACACATGCCACTTCCATGAAGCCTTCCTTGCTTCCTCCATCCGTAGGGGAGTGTCCCCTCTGCATTCCCACAGCGTCTGCCCCTGAGTCTCGTCAGCCTTCCCCATAGGCCCCCTGGTACTGGGATATTCCTATATCCATCCTCTCACTGCCACTAGACTGTGCTACTCAGGCCAGGGTCTGAGGCTTATCTATCTTTATTTTTCTTCCAGGACATACACAACACACACCTCATACGTAGTCAGTGCTCAGTTTGTGTTGGAAAGATGCCTCGTGACCTGTATGGATGGCTATTATTGAATAAAATGAATGGCTGTGGCCCTAGAAATATTTGCATATAGAGAAAGGAATCGCTGATTGGTGACGGATACTGACAGCATAAGGAAAACGAGACCGTGCAAACACAGGATTCACTGACGTGGGGATGCTTGGAATCTGAGTGCTCCAGCAGCTGAAACATAAATTCATACACAGAATAAACAGGATTGAAATTTGGGACCAAAATGTTTTAGAATATAACCTCTTAAAAGGTTCAAGTTCTGGCAACATGAACTTATAATTCAATGAATGTTCTTTTGCTTCATATGAAAATAAATGTCGTGGGAAATGTAACACAATTTTTTAACACTCAGCTGAGCTGGAAAAAGAAAAAGGAAATCCCCAAGTTCCAGAGAAAAGGAGAGAAAGCAACGTTAGAAGGTTGAGAGCGAGAGCTCCAGACAGACCTCACATTCCAGTGGGTACACCTGCAGATGACGGAGCCTCTGTCGTCCTGATCTCTGAGGGACTGCGCAGAGTAGACCCCACCAGCCTCCTTCGAAGTTGACATAGGAACAAAGAAGCAGAGTGAATCCCCAGCACAATGAAGAAAAAGTTCATCTATACCTGGATAATGGAATTACCTTCGCAGGAAAAAAAAAAAGCAGCCAGTGAGAGAAGATATATTACCTGCAAAAGAATGACAATTAGGCTACCATCAGAAAAATAAAGTCTGAGAACTGGGAGAAATAGCCGCTACCTAGAATTCGACACTCAACTCAATCATTATTTGAGGATGAGGGCAAAATAAAGAGACTTGTACAAAAAGTCTACTAAAGGATGTGTTTCTAAAAGAAAGAAATTGAACCCAGAAGGAAGGAGTGGGATATAAAAACAATGATGAGAACACAAAGGTAAGCAAATGAGAAGAGCGAGGAGTTCGACTGTACAGAACCACCAGGATGACTGGCGGGAGTGCTGGGCCACAGCGGACACCCTGAGCACTTGGAGGAAGACAGAAGACCAGCAGAGTTAACACCTTCTAAGGTTCCTACACTGTTTGGTAACAGCAAAGAAATATTAATTAAACATAGGCTTTGCTAAACCCAGTGTGCATGTGAAAATTTAAAGATTACCTCTAAAAAAGTAAAATAGAATATAGAACTTCCAAATAAGTGGAGAGGACAGGGTGGGGAAGGAAAGAAAAGGCCTGATTGAACCAACGGAAGACAATGAGAATAAGAGAAATAAAGAATATAGTCTGTAGGAAAACAGCAAATGAGATGGTAGAAATAAATCAAAATATATCATCAGTCACAATGGCTGTAAATACATTATTTTGCCAGTTAATTGAGAAATATTCCCAAATTGCATTTAAACACACATGCATGTATACGCACACATGTGCGCACACAAACATACTGTTTATAAGAGACCCAACTGAAACATGACATGAACAGTTGAAGAGGAAGGAGCAGAGAAGACATGCCCAGAAATGCCAGTTCAGAGGTGTGGCCCCTGCACTAAGTTCTCAGACACTGCAGACGCAGGGGTGTTCAAGGATATGATTATAATAATGACAGATTGGAAACAGCATAAACATCCATTAGTATGGGGATGAAAAAAATAAATTTTGGCATATACATATAATAAAATGATATAACAGATAAATGAACCACATCGTACGGACCAAGGTGGATACATAGGAAAAGCATAATGTTGAATGGAAAAACAAGTTACAGAAGGATATCACCATATGATATCATGGATGTAGGCTTTCTCCAAAGGAAACTTTCTATTGCAGAATAATGTACATACATAAAAATGTACAAATCATAAAGGACCTTTCAATGAATTTTCACAAAGTGACACGTCCTTGGAACCAGCCCTCGATTAAGAAATCAAACCTTACCAAGCATCCCTTGCTCTCTTCCAGGTACGACTTCCCTCCAGAGGTAACTATTATTGTAACCTCTAGCCCCATGGTTTTGCCTATTTCTTGAAAAGTATGTACATGGGATAAAAGTGTGTGCTCACTTTGTGTCTGTCTTCTTTGATTCCATGTTATGTTTTTGAGATACATCCCACTGAAGCATGTCGCTATGTTTATTCATTTCCTTTGCTCTGCGAGGGTCCCATTGTACAAATACACCACGACTCATTGATGCACTCTGTTGGTAGTCTACACTTGGGGTTTTTTTCAGTTTGGGGCTATCACAAGCAGCGCTGCTATGATCTACCTTGAACTTTTCTTTTGGAGTGTCTGTGCATGCATTTCTCTTGGGTGTACACTCAGCAATCGCTGGGTGGAGGTATGCACCCTTTCAGTAGAGTCTCCCAAATAGTTCTGCAAATTGGTTTTACCAATTTACTTCCCTAGCAGCATGTGAGAGTTCCAGTTACTTTGTATCTTATTAACACTTGTTTTGTTTTGTTTTGTTTTCAGTCTTTCTAACTTCAGTCATTCTGGTGGTTGACGGGTGTGAATTTTAAAACACACTCACACGTCAATAGTGGACATTACCTGTGGATATATACACAGTAAAAATATAAAACCATGAATGGAGAGGAGAGACGCCAGCCTCGGATTGTTGATGACCTCAAGGCCAAGAGGAAAGCCTGAGGGTGGGGGATAAAATGGAAGGCAGCAACTGTATTTTAACATTAATTTCTAAACATGGGAAATAAATATGGGCAAGTAAATGTTTTTAGAACTGGGTGGGACGAATACACATGTCTTTTGTTTTTCTCCAAATTGCTGTTTGATACCTAGTGTAATTAATATGTTTTATTTAAGAAAAAGTTCTTAAAAGAAAAAATATACCCTCCCCAGAGAAGCAGACAAATTCATGCTACATCTGGTTATAAACACAGTAGTCAAAACATAACTAAGAGATCGACATTCCGCTTCTCAACACATAGAAATGTTTTAAGAAACTATTCTACAAAATAAATAATTATGTGGGTATGCTCAAGGATTCAAAGCAAATATCAACGTTGAATGCTACTATTTATAAATTTTGTGCAGAGGGGTAATTCACTGTGCTGGAGTGGCTACTTCAGGAGTGTCCCTTTGGAGGTAAGAATGTTAGATGTATTCCTATGCTGGGAGATTTCTGTGCTAGAGGGTCTCACACACTTGCTGCACAGGCCTGGCCCCGGGATGACACCGTGAGACAGCAAGGCCAGTAGAAATCCGGACGAGTTTTCATTCGGCCACCGCCACCTGCAGCGTCCTCAGCCGCTTCTGAGTCCAGATGGTAGGCTCGACCAGGGTTTCTCAGCCTCAGCACTATCGACGTTTGGGCTGATTCTTTGTCTCACAGGTTCTTTCACTGGACAACACTGACTTTCCTCTTTCAATAAATGAGGAAACGAGGCTCGGAGGCCAGTGGTTTGCCCAGAGGCAGAGAGCTCACGCACTGCGGAGGGGGCACAGCGGGCACCTGCAGCCACGCTCCTGCCGGGACAGCGAGGGCAGCCTGGTCCTGGCCCTCGAGAAGCACATGGCGTGTGAGCTTGAGGAAGGAGACCCTGAGGGTGGCATGGAAGGAACTGAGGACTGTCAACTCCAGAGCCAGTGTCCTCCTCAGCTGAGGTCCACAAAGTACCAGCGACTGTATGACAGCCACAGCTCCCGGAAAGGTGGCACTTCTGGCCCCGGGGACAGGATAGAGGTCAGGTGTGGGGGAGGGGGACTGTTGCCAGATTAGAGTAGCTCATAGGAAAGCCTAGACCCACTCCAGAGCCCCCAGCTGCCGTGGGACCAATGCCACCAGTCCCCAAGAGCCTGTGAAGTACATAGGATTCTTGCAAGAAGCTAAGAGCACAGAACACACTTCCATTTGACTTTTCCTGGGACCCCTGGCTGTCCAGGAGGAGGAAGAAAGGGGGCACACGTCCCCATACATACCTCCTGTCGTACATGCTACCTAATAGGGCCTTTCTCCTAAGATTCAGTGACAATCAGGGCCCCCGGTAGACGTGGGGAAGTGGCCCTGGGGCAGTACTCAGTGACGTGCCCTGGCCCTGAGGGGCTGTTGTGGGTTTGGGAAGAGAGGGAGAGAGTCTTCCTTCTGTGATAGGCTTTCCTTCTGGCAATGAGCCAGGCCCCCTCTTTGCCTTGGATTCAGAGACTGGTATAGAGGGCAATAGAAGAGGGGTGTGTACGTGTGTGTGTGAGTGTGTGTGTGCGCACACGCATTTTCTGATGCCTGTCATCCTCCCCATGACCCTGTGGAAGAACCATCATTATCCCCATCTCACAGTTGAGAAACTACAAATATTTAAGCAATTTGCCCGAGATCACCCAACAGGTAAGCAAGAGACCCAAGACTGGAACACACGCGTTGGTCTCACGGTTAGTGCTGTTGACACACCATCGTCTCCCCCAGAGCCTCTGTTTGCTCATCCGTAAAATGGATGTGATTGCAAAGCATACCTCAGCGGTTTATTGTAAGAGTTACATGCAAGAAAGGGGCCTTGCGTGAGTATGTCAGTCGTCATTCCCAGACAAGATTAAACATCATGGGTAACAAAAGGGAGGGACCATCTCCTTCCAGCCTTTTGCTAAAGGACTGGGAAGACAGCGGGGTGAGCCTGTTGGCTCGGCCCCCCAATCTCATCTGTGCCACTTAGTCGGCATGGGGAGCTGAGACCAGCCCTCCTCCCCACCCAACGTGCTGAGAAAATCACATTTGTGTGAGAAGCTGAGACGTGCTCATCAATCATTTTTGTCATGTGTGCTCAAACAGAACAATATGAGCTGGTCTTACCTGGTTTACGACACGGCTCTGTGCTGCCAGTTTCCCATCACCCCACATCTCATTACAGTCTGTGGGGGGCTGGACTCATTCTGGCATCTTCCTTCACGCCTGTGTTGATCAAGCCCTGAAAACAATGGCTCTGCACACCTTTGAACCCGGCTCTCAACCCTCCCGGCAGCCCCGCAGGTAGGTATGATTATCCAGGCCTATTTTACAGATGAAAAGACTGAGGTTCAGAGGAGCTGTGTGACTTGCCCGAGAGAGAAGAGGGGAAAGAGGAGCAGAGGGGCTTGGCCAGCCCCTCACTGTGACACTCAGTCCCCTAATAGCCAGGCATGGGCTGAGGCGCGTGCCTGCCACGGCCCCGAGCAGGAACCAGCGTGCCTCAGAGGCAAGGCGAGGCAGCAAGGAGCACCCTAGGAACACGCCGCCGCGTGGGAAGAACACAGAGCACACGCGTGGGCCAGTTCAGTATTTGCCAAAGCGCAAAGGGGTGGGGCCTGGGCTCCGCCCCACTGGGGCGTGTTGAAGATGAGGAAGTGAGGCGGGAGAGAGAGACCACATTCTGCTTACCCTCAGAAGTGTGCTCCTTGCTCCTGGGGCTGGTGCGGGACAATGTAGAACAATGGGAGAGCCTGCGCACCCCATTCTCAGACCCCACAACAGTCAAGGCTCAGTCTCAGGAAAGAGACCCTGGTCTCAGTCTCAGGCTGTGACAGGGGTACAGTAGAGAACTCTGCTGCCTTCTTCCCCGCTAAAAGGGGGGGGGGGTCACACTGGAACAGAGGAAGTGGGCAAGGATGAGTGAGTATTTCTCAATAGGCCACACTGAGAAAGCTGACCTACAGCTATTTTGATCCCTGGGCACAAGATGGTCCGTCCCTCTGTTGGGTTACATGCCCCGCCTCTAGGCAGTACTCCTGGGTGGCTCCCTCTCCTGTGGCCACACCGGCATCCTTGCCCTGACACTGGGACAGTACCGCTCACTCTTGCCGCTCTGGCCCCCTCCTGTCACTGTCCTGCTGCCTCAGGTTGATCCAACCACAGCTTCTCAAGCAGCTCTCGTGGCTCGGGCTTCTGAGCGGTCCACTCGAATCTCCCCCTCCAACGGCCTGGTTCAGAGGAATGAGTCTCTTCCCCCTCTCCCCCCACTTTGGTAGGGAGGATGTACAGCTTGCTGTCTTCAAAGAAATCCTCTCTCTCCAATCTCTCAAACTCTATATTTTAATACCTTATTCCCTTAAGGTAAGTGATGAGCTAAAGGTGGCAAAAGCCGTTTCCACCCCCACCCCCCACCCCCCGCAAGTCCTGCATAGATGACGTGGGAGCTCACTTTGGAATGGGTGAGTTTGTTTTGCACTTGCTGTTTTGTGCCCACCTGTGGGGCTTCAGAAAGAATCCCACTTTCGGGTCCTGTTCTAGGAGCTTAGGCAGCAGTAAGGCCTATGCCCCTCCGTGACATCGTGTTCATCTTGGGCCCCAAGCTCCCCATATCTTCTTCCCAGCCAGTGTAACTAGATTTCCATCATATCCCCCAGAAATCTGACCTAAATGCATAAGAGAAGGCTCACCTGACGAGTAGATGTATGATTTAGCTTACAGTATCTGGACCAGGAGTCAGGCAGCCTTGTTGTAAGTCTGTCTCTCTCACTAAAGGGCTGTGCAACTCTAAACCAGTCACTTACCCTCTCTGGGCTTACGTCTCTCAGCTCTAAAACAAAGAGCTTGAACTTGATTGTCCCTGAAGCCCTTCCAACTCTCAGATGCTGAGTTGGTCTGGGGGATTGTGCAAGGCCAGGGCCAGGCCAGTTCAAGGGCAGAGATGACGCCAACAACCCTTTGGGTGGTGCCTGACACTTCCACTCCCATCAGTGGGCTGCTTTGTTGCAGGTGACAAGATTGTCACAGGATCTGTCTCCTGCCTGAGGGAACAAGTACTCCCCCACTTCAGGATAGAGACTAAACAAAGGGCAGGCCCCTGAGCCTGGGGGCCCCAGGATGATGTCAAACCCCAGCAACAGGTCCAGGAAGCTGCAGGCTCCAAATAGCCTTATCCTGGGATCTAAAATAGACAGCAAATGGAATGAGTTCCAGACTCCCCCTCACCAAAGATAAAAATGTCATGGGCTTGGGGATGTCCTCAGTCATAAATCAATCAGCTAGGACTATTTCTGTCCTCACCCCTTGCCCGGGGTCCCTCCTACGACCTCCATCCATTCTGTCCTCTCCATCCTGGTCTCCCAGCCACCTTAGCTCTGAAGTAGGAGGAGGTTTATCCTCTGCCTTTGGACAGGGGTTCAGCAGCTTGGCCACGCCCGCGTGAGAATCCTACCCCTGCCTACAGGTGATCAGACGGGTGTCCTGGTGCCTCCACCAGCCTCCGTGAGCCTGCTCAGCACAGTCCACCCTGACAGGCTGGTCGGGTCCCGGTGCACGCTGGGTTTCCTGGCTGCGTGGCCGAGTGGCAGTCCGTGGGCTGAGGTGTTTTCCAGGAGTAAACGTCCCTGAGTGAGCCCTCTGCCTGGCTGTGGGCAGGGCTTCTCCTTCGTGTCATTACAGAGATTAAAGTCCCACCTCTTAACGGCACTGGGAGCATTCAATGAGACCCTCTAAGTAAGACACTAAACTTAGCACCTGGCAAGCTGCACGCCCAGAAAGTAAGACTTGCGCTTCTTATCTGCTAGCCATTGTGAGGAGCTCAGACTTTCATGGCTGACCCATGTCTTTAGAAAGCTCCTTTGAGGAGATTTGTCCACCTGAAACCCTAAGTCGGCTTCAAATCCAGCTCTTGGAGAGACTTTTCAAGATATTTGGTCTACTCTGAGAACCTAGGTCAGTTCCCCAGTAACTAACCACACGTGTGATGTGCGCCCGCAGAGACTGTGGTCTCATAGCCTGTCTCCCTCCACCCTCTGCAGGTTGCAGTGTGGTACTGCAGGCATTGTTGGCTGCATCTTTGTGACCAAGGATCCTCACTTTGTGGACTTGAGGCAGTTTACAGATCAAGACAGCAGGACAAGGCCAGGTGTCTCAGCAAGACAGCACCTCAGTCCACAGATCACTTGCTCGGTTGATTGTCATGACCACTTTGCCTTGCATCTGTTCCTAAGCTCCAAGGGGAGTTCACAGTCCTTGTTCAGCCCTATGGCCTCCCTAGTAATAGCTGACACAGCTCAGTCTCAGGATATGCCTTAGACCATTCCAGAAAATCACTGGAAACAGACATGTGTAGATATCCTTGCAAATACTGGTTCCACTTCTCAAGCTCTTTAGTTTTCATCGTACCATCTAAAATACTCCGAGGAATAGTATTTTGACAGAAAAATGTGTGTGTGTGTGTGTGTGTGTGTGTGTGTGTGTGTGTGTGTGTGTGTTCTCCAGAAATGAAGTCAGGCTAAGATATGGCAGATACTAGCATTTGGTGTGGTTATGACGGTTGGTAAGCATTTCTCACGTGCCAGCCAGCCAGCCAACAGTTTCGTTTATTGACATCAAGCTCCGGGCTCACTGCATGGCATCCGCTACGCTTACAAGGCCAGAACCACGGACCTTGTCTGGCAGAGGTGGGCATTTACACAGCGAAGGCACATGACAATGTCACATCATCTACCTAGCAGCACGGAGTGATGAAATCACTTGTTAGAGCAGCGACAGAGGATGTCTGTCTTTCTCTTGTTCTCTTTACCAACCCCAGGGACCTGGGGGAATCTTAAAAATTTTGTTAGGCCCAGGTATTACATCATAGCAAGGGGGCCAAGTCGTTGATAACTGCGGATTCCTTATATAAATGGAGTTTTCAGGTCATATATTTATAGACTTTTAGAGCCGGAGACCTTAGAGATTCTTCCGGTCCAATCCTTTCATTTCGCAGTAAAATGAAGCACAGAAAAGGAAAGTGACGGTCCAAGGTCACCCAGAGACAGACACAGCTGGGGTGAGGACCCAGGCTCCTTGGCTGTTTTCCTTCTGGCTGATCTTCATTTTTGGCAGCATCGTTTCTAGATGGAATTTACTCTGGCTTCAGGGAAGATTTTAAACCTGATTTTTTAAATACACAACACACGAAGAGGAAGAAACCTAACTCACTGTGGGCACTCAGTAATTGGGTTTGGTGTTATAGAGTAATCTTACTTTACGCAGCTTAACAAAATTAGATCCCATTCACTTTGAATTTCATTCTTTATTCTATCCAATGACACAACGGTGGCTAGAGGGTTGAATCTCACCCCTTGTCCCATTGCAAACCTGAGGACGGATCTGAGGTTATAATACGACGTTGACTGCTTTGAAGGAAAGGCTTTCTGAGGAGGGCACGTGGATTTAAAATAACGTCGGTTTAAGCTTCTGGAGGTTTGGGGGATTCCTCTTTGAAGGACAGACACTGTCAGACCTTGAGGTTATACAGCTGTCCACTGAGTTGGGACATAGCACAAACGCTTCCTAAATCGATTTAATCATGTACATGGTTAAAACAGATATGAAATGACCCTTAATGGCACATTAGCCACTTGGGTCTGGGCCTAATAGTTCTGAATTTGCTTATCGTTATGTTTGAAAATCATACTTTTGATCAAAATCTTCCAATGCATTCGGTGTCCTTCCAAACACCGTTCTGATGAGTCACAGTGTTGTCATCCTGGGACTTTTATAGATTCCTGTTCTTCGGGGCCTGTTCCATGCTCCACGGAAGCCCTCGCGTAGCATAAGAAGTCTGCTGGGGGCTTTCTCTTCAGACCCTCAGAGACCAGGGTTTGCAGTTTTCGGGTACGCCAGTGACACACTAGAAAAGAACAACAGAGACCTCACTGCCAGGGTCTTCCAATAGCACGTGTCCCCTCCTACCCCCTGTACAAATGCCACCTCCCGCCACTGCCCGCCACCATTCTAAGTCCAAACACCACTCTGCAGTCCCAGCCGTTGGAAATGCCCCCAGCGCAGGACCCCTTGATTTCCCAGTCATTCATTCATTTTTATGGAGCACTTTTCATGTGGCAGACACTCTAAGGCTCTGAAGATACAGGGATGACCAAATTCAGAAGTGGTCCCTTCTATGGGGCACTCACAGTTCTTCCAAAGCATAGAGCCAGCTGCTCAGTCAAATCCACTGCAGGGATTTAAAATCACTGGTGTGTTTTAACATAGCAAAGGGGCCTAGATTAGAATCTGCTTTAGGTCTGAGGCCTCGGAGGGGCTCATTAAATCACAGAGTTGTGCATCCGACGGTTTGCAAGGAGCTAACTTTGCAACCTGAGCGAGCTCATAGGGCCATTCAGCACCTCTCCTCTCGGGGAATGGGTTGGGGAACTGTCAGCTCTGGGGCCATGTGGAAGGTCTGGGCTGAGAGAAGGTTACTGCACAGCTGTGGGCTGCCTGGTAGCTCCACACATTGTCCGTGTGGCTCCCACCCCATAGCTAACGCTATTGGCTAACCTGAAGGATGACCTGACTAGGGACCCATCTGCCCCCCTCAGTCTCAGTGCTGAAGTCTGGGATGGCAGATTTGCCTGCCTGGGGGCTCTCCTGTACCCTCCCCATCCCTGGAACACTTTGGGTCCATAAGTACTCACTTCACCTCTAAACCCAAAGGGCCTATCAAATTTCCCACCAAATAACCCAGGAATCCAACTTGGGGATCAGGAAGAGCCTAGTTCTGCTGCCATTGCAAAGGCAACTGACGAGCCCTGTGTGTGCAGGGACCGCGTCAGCACAACTCAGAGCCTGACCTGGTTCTGAGGGTCCAACACTGGAAGAACGGTCCTAGCCTGGTCTCCTTTTGCCAGGCATTGTCCGCTACAAGTATCACGTAGGGCCTTCCCAAAATGATCCCAGTGACCATGGAGTTCCTGTTATGTTCTGCTACAAACGTCTCCAAGGTAGTAACCAATCACCACATGACAAGATCATCCGGTTCCTAACAGGCTGCAGTCTTCCAGGGCACCTGCGTGTCCCCGCATCAGTATGGCACATGATAATCGCAGGACAAATGGGGTCCTCTAATCAATTCACTCGTTCCTCTTTTCCCCTCCATCTCCACAGTACCACACACAGTGTTTTTAAGGAAGAAGGGTCTCAGAAAGCACGCTAGTTCGTGGTGGACACTAACGATCAGGCTCTTCCAGAATATTACCCATCACCCTCCTCTTCATGGACAGTAATAAAATTTGTGGGTGCGTGCTGTGTCTCAAACAGCGCTCCTTCCTCTAAGGAGACCCAGCCTCAAGCTACAGCTCAAAAGGTGTTTCTTGTCATTGTCCTGCAAGTTCAAGGGCGTGCCTCAACCAGAGAGTGGAGGTGGCGTTGACCGGAGGCTGCCCAGCTGAGAGAGCCTGATACCTCTGTCTCCTCTGCAGCTCGCAGGCCTGTGCCCCGGCCTCCCCCAGACTGAGTGGGTGCTCGAGAGGCATCATACCAGGGTGGTGAACTTGTCCACGCAGGCATTGCGGATCTTCTCCGGGGTGGCAGGGCTGTCTAGCCGGAAAAGCTCCTTCGCATTATTATCTGCATGCTCAGCTCGAGCCGCACGGATGGCATCCTTGATGGCAAAGAAGATGGAAGCAGCCAAGAAGAGGGGCGGCTCCCCGACAGCCTGAGGGGACAGAGTGAGGGACGGGAAATCAAGGGGAGAGGCTCCAGCCTCCATAGCAGGAGGTCCCGCGATGCTGGAACCCCAGCTGCTGACACTGACCCCCGTCAATTAATCAGGGGCCGAGAACAATCAATCTAGCAAATGACTTGACCTCAGTGGCATTTTTCTTTGAACTCTTACTATGTGAATCCTGATGACACCATGCATATATAATGTACCATCAAAAGTAATATTGAGTAGTTATCATTTGTAAACAAAAAACTAAACCCTTTCCTCCCAGTTATAAGCCTAGGGAAATGATCTACCTGCAACTCTGACACCAGCAGTTACGGGCACCATAATTTTACATACAGCATCCCCTGGAATATAGGCACCATGACACACAAGAATTGAAACATTTCTAGCAGAGGCGGTTTTGTCCCCGGAGCATCGATCAGAGACTACCTGTATCAGAATCACTAGGGACACTTGTAAAAATGCGTGTCCCAGGGCCCTAGCCCAGACCTACTGAGAGAATTTCTAGGGGTGGGCCCCCCAGAACTGCCTTGTGAACATGAGCCAATGGCAGGATTGCACAGTGTCCTGGATGCTCCCAGGGTAACGTAGCCCATGAGATGAGCAAATGGGTGAGTTTCATTGCTTACAAGGGATTGGTTATCTGTCTTTTTTAGACTTAGTTAGGACTATACATTGTTTTTTCATATTTACTGGGGACAGGGAAGAAGCAGAGGATGGTTATCAGCCATCAGGCAAGCTGATCAAGTCTGAAGGTCAGGGGCAGCCACTGAAGTGGTGACAGGGTGCACAAGGCACTGCCCCATTCTCAGTGGACGTGCTGGTTCTCACAGGACGACAGGGAGCTGTATCTGTGAGATCACGTCAGGATCAAGCGTCAAGACTATACACCTGAGAAATGGGTGTAGTCAGGGTTTTACCTATAGGATTGGACTAAGAAATTCCTCACTGCACCCAAAGGAGCTGGCTTCAGCCCATGGGGGGGGGGGTGTCACGTTCAACCCAGTTCCCTGGCTCTCAGACAGGACCGCCTGCCCCTCCTCCACCACCACCAAAGCCAGGGTCTCTGCTCCAGGTGGGCTCCGTGCAGACCCACAGGGCTGGGCCCGTCACCACCCGTGGGCTCCCACAGTGCAGACAGGAGGGCAGCCAGACCCAGGGCAGCAGTACCTTAGACGCATAGATGGCCTTCTTGTTGGGACAGTCACGGAGCAGGGACACCCTGAAATCGATGGGGATGCTGCCAAATGCGGGGATCTTGTAGGTGCTGGGGCCGCGGGTGTGCAGGCTGCCCTCGGGGGAGTAGTGCAGCTCCTCCAGGGTGAAGAGGCCCATGCCCTGGACAAACGCCCCTTCCACCTGCGGGACAGACGGAGACTGTGCACCCTGCCTCCCCACCCCAGGACAGGTGCTGCTGCCCACAGCGGGCACCCCACCCCGGAACGGGGCCTGGAAGGAAGCTGAAAACAGCCCTGCACTGCTCGCCCGGCTCCCACCCCCCGGGATAACCTCTCTGGGCCTTCTCCAGGCATTGGCGTGGGCAGGGCACAGGCGTTAGTGCTGAAGGTCCGCGATTCCAGGAGGCCCACGCAGTGGTAGGCATGATTTCCCATTGAAATCTGCCACAGGGCAGGTGAAGATGTTCCTCTCATGTCGCCGCTGGGGATATGGTGACTCCCCGCTGAGACAGGAGCTCGCAGGCCTTTAAGGGCTGCTGTGCTGAGTGGGTCCATGCATTTTTTAGCAGCCCCATGAGAGAGCAGGAATTTTTTGGATAGTAGATTCCAGGCTTTTTGAACTCCCAGCCCTGCCTACTCTCTGGGAAAAAGTGTCTCTGCTCTAGCTTACAGATCTGTTTGGGGACACCTGACGCACTCCACCGGCCCACTTGTCTGCTCGCCCAGCCTCACTCCTCAGAATCAGGTAGGTGGTGCCCCGGAGCCAACAAGAGTGTTCAGGGGAGACAGGTGCTAACCATCTTTATGTCCACCGTGCCCAGCTCACTGTCTGCCCATGGTAGGGGCCCCCTAGTGGTTGTTCAATGAATGAATGAACTGACTAACGATGAGGTTTCTGTACACTCAGTAATTATCCATTTTCGAGAAATATAATTTACATTTTCTACCAGATGCTCAGTACATCAGGTCCAGATTCCTCCCCCCTGTTCCACCTGCTCTGTCCACCCCTCCCATATTTCCCAAAAGTACTTTTCTTTGGGCCATCCCTTTATTGCTGTTGCTCAAACCCATGCTTGAGTACATTGCTATCCTGGGTGGAAGAGAGGAGGGGAAAGCTCCCCTGACCTCAGACCTCACTGCCTGCACACTGATCCCAAACTCAATCTCTATCCGACTGTGCTCCCTCTCAAACTGTGCGTGTGCGTGCCTGTGTGTGCATGCATGCGTGTGTATGCATGTGTGGGGATGCATGCATGCCTGTGTGTGCGTGCACGTGTGTGCATGCATGTGTGGGGGGTGTGCATGTGTGCATGTCTGTGTGTGTGTGCACGTGTGTGCACGCATGTGTGGGTGTGTATACATGCGTGCATTCCTCTGTGTATGTGTGTGTGTGTACGTGTGCGTGCCTGCATGTGTGCGTGTGCACACCAATGTCTCCCCCATTCATCTTGCTCTCCAAGGTGCAAGTGTTCTTTCCAGGTCAATCCACATTAATTTGCCTTCTGCTTCTAAAGGTGGGTGGGCTCTCATCCATCTAAGTCCCACTGTGAGGAAGACATTCTTGGTACCAAGTTCAGACCCACAGAGAAACGACACTGGACAGAATGCTGTGGCTGGTGACCCTAGGAAAGGGATGGGGCACATCAGTAGCCAAGTCCTCACCACCCAGGCTCCCCACGAGCCTTACCTGTCCAATATCGATGGCAGGGTTCAGACTGGAGCCAACATCCATGACAATGTCTGTGCGAAGGTTCTACCATGGACAAGGAATAAAAGCAGTTTGAGAAGGGACGTGTGGAAGGATGGGTCTCGGTGACCCTTTGACTATGAAGTGCCAACCCAAATAGCACTTTCGCAAGAGGAGTGCTCTGGGCACGCTCAGGCAGGAGTTCACCCTCTGCAGTCTCCGCTGCCACGTCACTGCTGAAGTCTGAGTTCTTAGCAGCAGCTGGGGAAGGGGTGGGAGTGGCAATGGTCTCAGTAACTCGAAATAACTGCGCACACCCATGTGTGAGTGGGAGGGGGAGGTTCGCAGGTTCCTGGGGCTTTGAACCCGAGTCTGGGTAGATCATGTACATTCCCTGGGCTGAATCCAGCCAGTCCCCTGTCTTTGCACAGACTGTAAGCTACTTATGGTTTTTACATTATTAAATAACCAACAAAAAGATGATGTGGTGACACGTGAGAACTGCGTGAAGTTCACATTCAGCGTGCATCGTGGGAACACAGCCCTGTTCATTGTCTGCATGTCCGCGGCTGTTTTTGTGCTGCAAGGATAGAGCTGAGGTGTGTCTCTGTGGCCCAGAAAGCCTCCAGTTTTTAGCCTTTACAGGAAGCTTGCCAAGACATGATGTCAGATGGTGTTTTCCCAGCCACCGAGTTTGTCTCTTGGTATTACAGTTCAGTTGTTTCTCTTCTCTTCCCCCTTAGGACTGAAGTTCTACCCACTTCTTACCTTATGGTCCCCTGTCAAGCAGTCGATCTCCACTTCAGAGCAGGCTACCCCGTAGGTGAAGTAGTGGAAGGGGTTCCCTGAGTTGGTCTCAAAGCTGTAGCCAAGGTTGGGTGTTCTGGGGGAGAAAAGAGAGAACCCTGCACATGTATTAACATGAATATGTCCCCCTGTACACAAACAGCTTGTCCCACGAAATCTCAAGACCCCACAGGTTTCATTTTTTCACTCAGCTGTTCTTGTGTTTTGAATAGTTTCGCCCTGTGAGTGAAACCCAGGATCTGCAGAGCAGTGCGTCTCTTGTCCCTGTTCTGTTCGCCAGTGGCCCTCGCGTGAGCGTCAGCAGCATTTAGTATCAGCACGCTGGCCTCTACATGCAGGAAACAGAGGTGACAGAGCTCCCTGGAGTCATGAAGGACATGACAGTCACACTCCAAAGGATCTCTGAGCTAGAATTCAAGATCTCAGGACCACAGGCTCCTGCGTTGGCCCCTGGGCTGTTCACACAGGCTCCCCTGCTCGCAGGGCCGCCCACCTTCCTCCAGGTGAACGTCACCAAGGTCAGTGGCTCACGCCAGGCTGGGCCACCTTCCCATCGCCACCTGCCTGCATTACTCCTCATCTACTCGTCCCTTCTAAACTTCAACAAATGTTGTGAGGAAAGTGCTATTAATAAAAGCAGATGCTCTCTGACAGTTTTTTTCTTTTTCAATCCTGAGTATCTTATATAATTCTAATTATGCATGAGTCATATATGTGTGTGTCTACGTGTGTGTGCATGTGTGTGTGTTCTCACACCAGAATTTGCAGTACTCTGCACCTATGTGATTTATACATTACAGAGAAATAACGTGAGCTGACCGCATCAGAACCTGCATGCGAAGAAGACCAACACGGGGCTGGGGGGGGGGGGGGCTGCCCCCAGAGGAAATGCCTGCTGCCTTTGTCCTCGGGCTTCACCCCCTTCCTCTGGGCGTGCCCGTGCCTCACCCCAGTTTTCTCAACTCCAAAAATGAAATGGGAATTTGTGAGAAAATCTGCACTAGTCTGCGTTTGTGTAGGTCAAGTAGTACACAACACAGGGAGCACCGGCAAAACATTCCTTTGCCTAAAAAATAAAGATTATGTACATTTACAAAATAAGCTTTTGAAGCCAACATTGAACTGTTTGCCAAATCCATCGATCTGCGAAAGAAAAGGTCCCAGTTCAACTTCCCCGAGAAAGCTAATAGTACGCTGCCGGTCCCTGTGACATCTCTTCTTACAGCTTCTAAACCCGATGGGCAGGGTCTCTAGCCTTCGTGCGGCTGCTGGATTTAAAGTTGCAAAAGCTACGTGAGCTTTCTAAACCTCACTTTAAGTTCTGCTGAGTTCCACACTTCATGACAGAACCATGTGCTCTCTCTCCTCATTCTTTTTTTTTTTTTATCCTCACCCAAGGACATTTTTTTGCATTTATCTTTAGATAGAGCGGGAGGGAGAGAGGAAGAGAGAGAGAGAAACATCGATGTGAGAGAGACACATCGACTGGTTGCCACCCACACGACCCCAACCGGGGCCAGGGACAAACTGCAACCGAGGTACATGCCCTTAGCGGGAACCGAACCCGGGACTCTCTGGTCCGCGGGCCGACGCGTTAACCGCTGAGCCAAACTGGCCAGGGCTCTTCATTCTTTTGAAGGAAAGCCTCCGTAAAGAAATCTGATGCATAGTACAAAGTAACACGTATGGGTAACTCTGAACACGGGCACCCCTGGTTCTCACTGGGGAGCACAGACGGAGGCGTGGTTGGTAATTGTCCCATTCTGTCATAAACGAGGAACCAGGTTCAGAGGGAATCACTGGCTTCCCCAGGGGGATAGTCCACTAAGCCCAGAACTAGAATGGGGGTCTTCGGACATGGCAGCCCCTGCCTCCTTGGCCCATAGCTTGGTACTCTGTGTATTTCAGAGAAGCTCTAGGATGGATAGTGGAAGTCCAGTGAAGAGGTAAGTTTTGGTGGAACTGCTCTCTGCTGACCATGGGCTGGAAGGGACCCAGGAGGCCAGGGTGACAGCACACTGAGATGGCGGAGACACCACCATACGTACTTGTAAAACCCGGTAGCGGACAAGCTCACGGCGTCCTGGTAGGCAGCTACGACCTGAGGAGAAGATATGGCCATCAGAAGGGGTCAGCATGGTTTCCAGTAACCCTGACCCGGCACTAAGCTTCTGTGAGCTCGTCCCCCTCGTCTAGAAGCCGATCAACGCTTTCCCGGTGGCTCTCACGGCGCCCCGCATCAGGTCCTTCACCACGAAACCTGGAGCGCTACAGCAGTCTCCTAACTGGTCCTCCTGCCTCGAGCTGCCTCCCCCGCTGCTGGGTAACCCCGCCCGGCCAGTGGCCATCCTAACACACCGCACTGCTCACGTCTCTCCTACTCGAGAGCTTTCGATGACGCCCCAGGGCTTGCAGAGCACACACTGCTGAGAGGGACCCCAGCTGTCTCTGCAGCACACACCATTGCCACGCCCCCGACTGCCTCACCTCGCGACCGCTCCCTGTTCCGGCCGTGACCACAGCCACTCTCTACATTGTTCATTTGATATCTATGTTCTTATCGATACTTTCCTATTAATAAAGCTATCCATCTATCGACCCATCCATCCTATCTCCCCAGCTACATAAGTTTTCTAGGGTATCCCTAGCACTAGCGTAAACTAAGATTTAATTTATTGATATAATTTGCATCATGACTGTCGTCAATAACCAAGCTCTTTACATGGTAGCAGATGCTACTGAGTTATTTGCACACATTATCTTACTTAATATTCAGCACAACCCCATAAGATCAGTGCTATTACTATCTTCATTTTACAGATGAGATAACTAAGGTTTAGAAAAAGTTTCTCTGGGATCCTTACCATGTGTATACGGTATCAAATACGTACATATCTCTAGCGGTGGTGGTAGCAATGGCTCGTTTTCAGTACCATGCAGACGCTGAAGAGATTTGATGCCTGTCATCTCCTGACCACACCTTTTTGATCACGGCCTTTTTTGAAGTTATCTCCTTAATATGGAACCCTGGACTATATGGCTCATAGTTGACCAAGCTCAGGCCAACAGATTGTAAAGGCTGTTGTTGAAAAATTCGCATCAGCTTCCAAATCTACACTAAAATCTAAACTACCAAAACCAACCTACTTCACGCGGCACTCGTGTGTGGCGTCAGGAGCGTGGGGAGGGAAGCAGAGGTCATGGGAGGCAGAGTAGATGAGCAGCTATGACAGAAACAGTGGTTTCCTCTGACTCCACGGTACTATCTGAGCTGGCTGGTGCGTGGTCACAGTCTACATGTCACTGCCGTGCCCGCTGTCCATCCCAATGCCGGAGGAACACGCAGCAGGACCGCCCTAGGGTCTCTGCTTCTGGGAGAAGCGGAAGGAGGTCCCTCGCCTGGGAGAAACTGCCCCGCAGCTCCCCTCTGAGAGGTTCTGCAGGCTGCCCAGCCAGGAATCAGGGAGCTGGGCTCATCCCTATCGGGAGTGCTTGCTGTGTTACTCCTAAAATCACAGGCACGATACAACTCTTGCACAATGTCTTTCCTCCCGCTCCCTCGCGGAGGGAACCTCAGTGGGCCCAGCCTCCCCTGCTGGGCAAGGAGAAGGCGGACAGGGCGACCCTCTGAGAGACGGACGTGGGAAGGGAGTCCGCTCAGCAGGACTGCGGACGAATGGGGTGTGGGACCAGGCCTGAGTGAAGAAGTCACAGTGAGGCGTGTTCACTGAGCCTGTCTTCTCGGGCTCAGGGCAGCCAAACCCCCAATTTCCACAGAGCTGTCAAAATCCTGGTTCAAAACTTTTCCTCAAGTGACTTCCCTCACTATGAAAACCACTGACGACGGCTGAGCATCACATGTCCTGTGAAAGCGCACAGACCCCCAGCCCCCCCTGCTGTGTGACCAAGCCCACCGGCTCCCAGTCCTGCTGGGGGTGGGGACAGAGGCCCCGCTCTTGGTCTCACTCTCATCGGCAGAAGCGACTTGGGTCCGCTCAGACTTACCCAGTCTTCCCAGGAGCCACTGGGATTCTTTCTCTTGAAGGGTTCCAGCCTTTTGAGGATGGTCTGACAAGCTTCCTAAAGAACAACCCACCACACACCGGACACGTCAGTCCTCCGCACACCCGCACAGGGAAAACCTGAGCGGCTCCGCAAAGCCACCTGCAAGGGACGCTGTGTCCAGGTACCCCTCAAACAGTCTCCTCACCCTCTAAGAAATCACCGAGGCCTGCGGTGAAACCACCGGCCCCTTCCAAAGGAGCCACCACTGGCCTGACCCAGTCCTTATGCTGACAGAGGGTGACATGTTTGAGGCGGCCCTAAGGGGGGGCCTTCTCCCATCAAACTCCTTTGTTTGATTATATCCTCCATGCAGGAGAAGAAGCAAGTAGGTCTGACCTGGCCAACCCCATAATCGATTTTCAATTTCACCCATTGTCTGGTGGCCAGTTCTCCCACCAAGAGTGCATCTTCCCAGAACCCCCTGCGTTCTCTTCCATTCTCCTCCCCTCCTACACTCATCCTTCCTGACTTTTATGGAAGTGACTATGGTTCTTGGGCCTCTCTTTTAGCTCAGCCTTTGGAGGAGCAGGGTTCTCCTGGATAAGAGCCAAAGGCATGGTCACAAGGACCACGGCCCGCAAGGACAATTCCGGTTCCCACTTCGAGGCCTCTCGAGGCCCAAAGCCCTGGGCTGGCCCGCACTCTGCTGGCTCCGGGCTCCTTACGTAGACGGCCTGTCCGTTGATGTCGGTGCTGGCGGAGGCGGCCGTGGGGGACGTGTTGGGCACGGTGCTAGTGCTGGTCTCGCTGATGTAAATCTTAGAGGTGGGGATCTTCAGAGCTCGGCTGGCCACCTGTGAAGAGACGACGTCGCCCTTCAGGGAAGGGGTGGCATGGGCCTGGGCTGCCTTTTCCCCGGGACAGGATTCAGGTTCCCGGGTACAGGCAAGAAAACGATCTTGTAAACTATAATTCTACTGAGACGGGAATGTTCTCACGTCTGCCTGACCTTGAAGCAGCACTTTATAAAATGGTCTGGTTGGAGAAAAACGTTTTAAACCTCATGGTGATTAAAAGTGCCTTTTGACAAATTGATAGTTACAAATAGTCACCAGGATGTAAAGTACAGCATAGGGAATATAGTCGATAATATTGTAATAACTATGTGTGCCAGGTGGGTACTGGAAATATCATAGGGAACACTTTGTAAAGTATATGACTGTCTAACCACTATGCTATACACCTAAAATAAATACACAATAATATTGAATGTAAACTGTAATTGAAAAATAGAAATATTTTTTTAAAGTGCCATTTAAAGCTAACCCTTATTTTATTTTTTTATTTTTTTTATTTTTTTATTTTTTTTATCCTCACCTGAGGACATTTTTCCATTTTTTTGTTCGGATAGAGTGGGAGGGAGAGAGAGGAAGAGAGAGAGAGAGAGAGAGAGAAACATCGACGTGAAAGGGACACATCGAGTGGCTGCCTCCCGCACGACCCAACCAGGGCCGGGGACAAACTGCAACCGAGATACGTGCCCTTAGCGGGAACCGAACCCGGGTCTCTCTGGACCACAGGCCGACGTGCTAACCGCTGAGCCAAACAGGCCAGGGCAGCTAACCCTTATTTTAAAAAATCCAGTTTGGCCAGTCCCCAGGAGCCAAGCAGGCGTGCCCACTCTAATCCAGCCCCACCCCCCAGCTCCACTGTGAGGGCTTCACGTGTGTGCAGAACTCGCTGCCTTTACACACACCCACTTCACACAGTCACAGAGCCCTAGGACGTTGGTCATGGAAGTGACCTCAGAGACCACCTGGACAACACCTTTGCACAGATGAGGAAACCCTTGCTCAAGGTCACATTTAAATGAGAAGCAGAGCCAGGGCCAGAGCCTAGGCCAGACTCTGCTTCCAGTGCGTCCCACCCCTCAGTTTCTACCAGCATCTTCCCTCACACAGACGCCACAGTGCCAGGGCTGCTCACCTGAACCATCTTGGTGTGAAGGCCTTGGCCCATCTCAGTGCCCCCGTGGGTCAGCAGCACAGAGCCGTCTGTGTACACGTGAATCAGGGCTCCTGCCTAAGGAAAGAGAATAATGCCAGACACAAAATTTAGTCGATTCTGGAGGAGGGGGAATTAACCAAAGAATGTGTATACATATATGCATTGCCCATGGACACAGACAATAGGTGATGAAAGCCTGGGGTGGGGCAGGAACCGGGTGGAGGGAGGCAATGAGGGAAAAGGGAGGGGACATCTGTAATACTCTCAACAATAAAGTTTTTTTTCTTTTAAAGAGAGACTTGAGACAAAAGGTACTGCAGCCCGGGGAAAAGAGAATCAGCAGCAACATTTTGGATATAAACCCCAAATATAAGCAGTATCAATTTAATTAGATAGCCCTCCAGCACTTTGCAAAATTTTTTCATCTCCCTCTCTGCCTCCCATCCTCAGAGGGAAGGAGGTCAAATATCTTTGTCTTTACTCTGCTGATGAAGAACCAAGATCAGAAAGTCACGGTAACTGTCCATGGTCCTGCAATCAGGCAGGGTAAGAACTAGAATTTGACCCCAGGTCTCTGAGTCTCTTGCTGCCCTCACTGCCCCATGACACATCGGACAAATAAGGATATGCAAATTCATTTAAACAGCAACGAGCTCCTCTAGTCAGCTCTGTCACCAGGGGCTTTCCCTTGCAAAGAGGAGAAAAATAGGGCCCCAGCCCCATGGAGAGGGACAGAATTATATAAAGCAATTACCTGATTCAGAAAAGGGACAGTGAAGGATATTCCAAATTTGGTAGGAATTATGCACAGTCCTCTCTTTTTCCAGCAATTCTCCCTGGAGGAAAAGGAACATTCTCAGAGAATATTCTCTACCATATTTACGTCAGGTTGAACAAATTTTCAGTCAACAACTTTGTAAAATTGAAAAAAGGCATCCTCAGAGCTGTCCACAACATCACTGTGATAACTGCGTTGTATAGACAGAATGAGAAAGGGAGGAATTTGGGTCCCGGGTTCTTCAGTGCAGCTGAATCAGGGCCCACCCCTGAGCACCTGACTTTAAAGTATCATCACTCTTCTTCTCCAAGTGGAATTCAGATCGGGTCAGAGTGTCCTGGTGACCTTGGACTGTGATCATCCCAGGGAGGAACTGTGGCTCATTGATGATACCGATAACACCTCCTCTGTGCTTTATATTTGCTTTTCCAAATAACTCAGTGAAGAAGACAGAACCAGCATCATTGTCGCCACTTTGCAGATAATTAAACAGAGGCCCAAGGAGGTCAAGTGACAGCCAAGGTCACATTTATAGTGTTAGAGGCAGGTGCATCACTGTAGCATGCATCTTGGGCTGGTGTCTCTAAAATGTGGCATGCCCGGGAGGCAGACAAACATGTAAAGACGACCACACTGAGGGGCTGTGATGCTTAGTGCCGACTGTGAGCCCACCTGTCCCTGGCTAAGATCATTTCAGTCTTAAAGAGATGGCTAGGAACAAGTTGGCAAACTCAGCAGCCTCATCACTTATTCATCAAATTATTAGCATTGTATTCTGAGTTCAACAAAAAGGGCTGTAGAATATGAAACCTGAGAAGGCACCGGAATGCCGGACTCTTGCCCTCCCTGCACTTACTTATTGAACTTGTCAACCTCATTCTTCCGAGCGTGATACTGAGAGCTTGCTAGACATTCGTCCCAGCACCTGGGCAAGGTGAACCCCTCAAGCTTCTGGTTGAAGTGTGTCAGGTCCCCTTCTTTGTACAGGTTCTTCCTCCGCACCTTCCCAAGGAGAGAGACACTGAGGCTTTGTTGTCGGCAACAGTGAGAGGGGGAAACCTGGAGTTCAGCTCCAGACCCTCTCATCAGCACCTGCCCGTCCTCTGCCCCTGGGGGAGTCAGCCACGACACAAAGGCCCTGTCCCCTCAGAGTAGGCCCACCCACTCCGACTTGTACACCAAGTTCCCGGCTCACCTCCTCGGCAGGCAGCCCACAGGTCACTGCGACTTCACTCATCCAGTGCTCGGCAATGAGCATCCCCTGGGGGCCCCCAAAACCCCGGAAGGCCGTGTTGGAGGGCAGGTTGGTCTTGCACAGCCGCCCAGTGCCCCGGATGTTGGGGATTTTGTAGCAGTTGTCCATATGGAATAGAGCTCGTTCCATTATCTGCAGCAGAGGAAACCGAAACGGGAGAACAGGGTGTTGATGTCAGTGGATCCCTGCCTTTCCCAGCCCCGCCACCCAGTGCCCTTCCTCCGGCCCAGATGAGCTCGTCCTGGGACAGTGTGGCCGTGTGTCCGCCCTCGCCTGTGCCTCGTACCAAAACATGAGGTCACATCAGGCCAGGCGCGTGATTAAAACCTGCACTTATTATCTCCAGAGTCAAGGCTGTATCTTCCAGCATGGAAGTCAAGACACTTCATGGCCTTTATCTAATATATTTTTTATCCTCTATTCTGATTACACGTTCCTCTTACCTGTCGTGCCCCTCCTCACCTAGCCACCTGCTAAAACCCCCAATCCTCTATGGGAAAGCCCTTCCCAGACACTCTAGCTAGAACTGATCACTCGTCTCTTTAAAAAAAAATAGGTGATTTTATTAATTGATTTTAAAGTGGATTTTTCTTCTCATTAAAGTTGGACTACAAGTGGATGAAAGAGTCAAACACTTCCATAAATTG
This sequence comes from Tadarida brasiliensis, assembly GCA_030848825.1. Classification (NCBI taxonomy): domain Eukaryota; kingdom Metazoa; phylum Chordata; class Mammalia; order Chiroptera; family Molossidae; genus Tadarida; species Tadarida brasiliensis. The sequence continues at coordinate 59,207,887 of CM061270.1, read as the reverse complement.
TGTTATGCAAAACAGCAGCCCCTCCGCTTTCCTTCCTTCCACCCCAGAAGCAACCACTTACGATTCTCACAGCTTATTCTTTCTCAGCTATTTAGTTACCATCCACATTTCCAAGTAACGTGCTTCTGACTTTTTCAGTTTTAGACTCAGGATTAGTTTCCACCAAACCTCCTTTCCCTGAACACACACCTGCTTCCTATCCCCCATCCTTCCCATATAGTTATATTTTGATCTGACCAATAGTCGATTTAATGTTATTATTCTGTGAATATTACTCACAGCTGACCCATGTAATAACTGTGATTACTTCTCTTGCTTGATAACATGTCCCCTTGGAGTTAATACATTTTGTCTTTATTTTTCCCTTTGCTTAGTTTTCTGTGCACTTATTACTAAGTCAGTGCAAAAACAGATGCTCATCGGTTTGGAGAAATTGCTTAAATTACTTCCATTGTTGTTGTTGTTAATCCTTACCCAAGGATATTTTCCCATTGATTTTTAGAGAGAGTGGAAGGGAGAATGAAAGGGAGGGAGAGAGAGAGAAACATCGATGTGAGAGACACATCGATTGGTTGCCTCCCACACAACCAGGGCTGGGGATCAAACCGGCAACCCAGGTACATGCCCCTGACGGGGAATCGAACCCACGACCCTTCAGTGCACAGGCTGATGCTCTAACCACTGAGCCACACTGGCCAGGGCGTCAATTACTTCTTGATAGTTTCCTCCTTCTCTCTTTTTTCCATTCTTTCTTTTTGAAAGTTCTATTATATGGACCTTCTGGACTGGTCCTCAAGTTTTTTTGCATTTTCTCTCCTACTCTTCTACATTATTTTCTCTTTTGGGGGGAGAGCTCCTCAAGGTTCTTTCAAACCTTCTGCTTCCAAAGTTTTAATTCACAAGAGTGCATTTTTATTCTCTGTTCCATTTTATAGCGTACTGTTCCTTCTTTAAGGTGCAATAATTCATCTCTCTGAAGCCATAACTGGTAGCTTTCATTGTTTCCCTTTGGTTTTAGTGTACCTCCTCACGACGAGTTTCTCCTTGCCACAGGTTGCCTTTTGTGTCTAATTATTTCAGTCCTTGTCATCCTAAACAGTTTCTGTATGTCTCAATTAATTCCCATTTTACTTTTCCTTGGCACTCCGTCAACTTGCACTTTTATTTCCTTTCTGTTACTGTCTGTCTCCCCCGCCATGCTGCGAACGCCCTGAGGGCAGAAACAATGCCATATGCTTCTTTATGTTGCCACCCTAGGCACTCGATAAATATTTGCTGGATTGAATTTAAAAGCTTGTAAGATCTTTGGGGACAAGTACTGTATCTTTTCAACCTGATTTTTCCTACAGCACCAAGACGCCAATGTTATAAACGGTAAGAACACTGCAAAGGTTTCCTGTTTTGAATCGTTTCTACACCAGGTCTGGAGTGTGAAGTTTCCTAACTGAGCCGATTACAGAGCCCCCAGCCGGGGGAGGGGGGAGGGAGGGGGCGGATAGCGAGGAGCACCTGCTTTTCCCGAAATGTTTGACTTCTTTACAACAAGAATCTATGCCCATTTTCAAAATTGACAAGACTATGTCTATGTAAGACTCATACGAGATGTTCAAAGCAGCATTACCCATAAAAGCTAAAAATTGGAAATAACCCAAATGTCCATCAAGTGGTGAATAGAAAACAAAGTATGGTCTATCCATATCAGGAAATATTATTCATTGATAAAAAAATGAAGGAATGATGCATGCTATAACATGAATGGACCTCAAAAACATTATTCTGAGTGAAAAAAGCCAGGCACAGAGGGCTACCTGGGGAACGACTCCAGTCCTGTGAAAAGGAAAACCTATAAGGACTGAAAGTGCATGGATATCTGGGCCTGGGCGTGGGACCCGGAGTGACTGCAAATGGCACCAGAGGTCACTGGGAGGTGACAGAAGTGTTCAAAAGCTGGACTGTGATAATGGTGCATGACTTTAAATTTACTAAAAACCATGAAATTACATCATTCAAATGGGTGAACTTTATGGTGTGCAAACTACATTGCAGCAAATTGTTTTTAAAAAGTAACTCAATGCATTATTTAAAATTCAAACATCACAGTTTATGTAGAAAATGACAGTGTGTCCCCCTTAACCCATCCCATCACCGTGTGGGGTACCTGCTCTCACACTTCCCCGTGCATATCATTATACATACGTGCGCACACACACGATGACACCATACCATATCTAAAGTCTGTAACTAACTTTGCTGGCTTGTTAAAGTATCTTGCACAAGAAGGATGAGTTTCCAATCAGGGAAGTAAGATGGTGATGTCTGTGCTTTAGAGATTCACGGAGAATGGAGAACCCGAAGGCGGGACCAGTTGGGAAACTATTGCAACAGTAACAGGCAAGAGCGGAGGAGGCTTGTACCTGGCCGTGTGAACAGGCTGTGGGGCACGCCCCTGACCTCCCAGTCACCCGAGATGCAGGAGGGGTCCTACTTACACTCTGGGACAGATCCATGGTGTTCCCGGCATTGCTGTAATGCTCCACCTCCAGGGCCACAATCCTTCCCGTCTTCATGAAGCCAACCTGAAGAGAAGGAATGATGTCGCCACAGTCCCCTTCCTCTGCCTATCTCTACCTCTCCCCTCCCACCTACGCTACCTGGAGGAAACAGAAAGAGCAAGACACCACACCGTGAAAAAGGGGAACGTAAGACAGCACCAGAACAAGAAGACAGGAACTAACATCTCCCCAGTGACGTAGCCTTGGCTCAGCCCTGGAACACCTTCCCCCACACTCCTCCTTCCTACCCACTCCTGGCTTCCGGCTCTACCAGAGGGAGTGGGGAGGCAGAGGATGTTGGTCCCGATAGGGCAGGCAGGGGCGCTGGGCAGAGAAGCTGGCAGAGACTGGCCTCCCCGCAGAGCTTTGGGCCAGCAAACAATGAAAGCTACACCTTGCCAGAGCCTCGGTGGCTTTGACATTCCTAACCTTACATAATCAGCAACACAAACCCTTAGGGCCATGTCACAATGAGGAAACTGGGACTCCCAAAGAGCAAGTTACTTTCTTCTGAGCCCACAAAAATTTGGAAATAAGAGAAATAGAACCCAGTGAGGGCAGTTCAGTCATAAAACAGTCAGAAGAGGTGAAATGGGGGATGTTCAAAGCCTGTGCGTGGAGACAGAGGACCCCCAGGTTCAGAGCTAGACGGGAACCTGGAAGGCTGTCCTGGTGGCGAAGGGAGCAGGATGCAGAGTGAGAACAGGAACTGGTCCCCCACAGGAGCCCAGAAAAGGGCCTTCCTTACAGGGAAAGTGGGCAGTGCCCAGCCACTGGTCTGGCAGAGCAGGTGCCCTAACAACCTGTGCCTGCCCAGGATCTGGGAAGTTTTATTTCCCATTGTGAATTACTAAGCAGTCATTCTGATTTTCACATCGAGCTGTGAACACGTTAACATTAGGCCGTCCTGCGGGAAGGATTTTCCCCAGGTCTGCTGACAAATCGTGTTTCCCAACCTGAGTGGACAGAAACCAAATTTGGAACACGGCAAATTCACCAAAGTTGGGAACACCACCCTGTGACAGCACTTGGGCGGTGGCCTGCCAGCCTCCCACAGCATCGCCCCTCTGTGTCGCTGCTGGCTGATGTGAATATCTCTTGTGGCTATTGCTTCTTTGACCTTCTACAGACAGTCATAAGAAAAGTGAGAGTCCCTTCTAATGAGCTGGCACTGCCCGCCCTGGCACAGCGCCCGACATCTGGCACCTTGTATCTGGCCAGGAAGGGATGTCTGCCGCCGGTTATCAGCATGTCCTCGTCGCGGTCCAGCATGCAGCGGACAGGGCAGCCGGTCCTGAGGGAGACACGGGAGGGTAAGGAAGCTGGGGTGTCTACACAGCCCAGCCCTGTGAGTCTCGGGGAGAAAGCAGCAGGAAGCCGTCTTCTTCTTCCTCGCACTCTCAGCACACCTGAGCTGGGCTGCTTTGCTGTCTAGGCATGGGGCTGGACAAAGTGGGGAATACAGGTCTGAGCTGAGGCCTTGCCCTGGGGTCCCTCACAGCCAGGCAGGAGAGAGAGGACAGGGACATGTGCACCAGAACACAAAGAGCCAGCTGATGTTATCTTCACCCCTGTGCCCAAAAGTCCTGGAAACAGAAGGCTGTGAGACCGCAAAGCAAGGAGAATCTACTTCCCAGAGGGGGAAATCCAGAAAGCCTTCCTGGCAGAGGCAGCCTTATTCCTCTTCCCAGAGGCCACTGAGAGGACTCACTTGTACGCAGCCAGGGCCACTGCTGTGGACACCACAGTGCTCCGGGTTTCCTTGCCTCCGAAGCCTCCGCCCATTCTCTTCACTCGGACCGTAATCCGGTTTGCGGGAACCCCCAACATGTTCGCAACAAAGCTCTGTGGGCGAAAGGAGAAACACTGGCTCGAACGCATCAGCTGCACTTCCTTCAGGCTTGACCCAGAGCCTGCCTGATAGGCACAGGCCTGATTACTGCTGTGAATCCTGAAATGCCCCGATTCGAGGATCCCCCCTTCCCAGCGCCGACCCTCAGGGACCGGTGCTGGGGTCCAACACTCAGTGGTCACTGCGGACCGAACTCAGACACTTGTTTTTAACCAGAGGGGTAAGCAGCTAGTCACAGCATGCTTTCAGAGCAAAACGCATTCCATGAGGCCAGGGACTGGTAGGCCACAAGGGTAGAACCACCTGCCAAAAATGCTGGCACCCACTGTCACATTGCAGGCAGCCGAAAAATGAGGACAATTGGAGCTGCTGCGGATGATTTAGTGGTCCCTGTGGCTATCACTTACCCACCCCCTTCACTCTGCAGAGGAGGAGACTGAGGCCAGCTATGACGTGACTCTGGAATCATAATAACTAACACTTACTGAGCTCTATCCAAGTATTAAAACCCATCTGATCATTACGACAACCCCACCAGGCCCTATGTTATGAAAGAGAAAGATTACCTAACAAGCTCAGTGACACCCGTTTGGTGATGGCAGGGTCTGGTCCAGGAGCCCTACCCTCCCTGCAGTTCCCTTCTGGACTGGCCCAGGTCTCCCTCTTCCCACGATGCCGGGAGCTCCCCGGTGCCCTCCCCAGGCCCCTGAGCTGACCCGCAGGACACCTACCTGGGTCTTCATGGTGTTCTGTGTGGACACGAAGAGCTCCATCTCCCCTGCCTCGCCTTTGGGGACAGCAATAGTGCAGTGGGTCTCCAGGTAGAAGTGCTCTTGGCCACCGATGTACAGCTCACCTGGGAAGCAACAAGACCTCATCGTGAGCTGCTGCCGCAGAGGAAACACGTGTGCTTAAGGAGCGTACCAGCCAAGGAGCGTACCAGCCAAGGAGCGTACCAGCCAAGGAGCGTACCAGCCAAGTGCCCAAGGCAGAACCAACTGCCCACAGGCAACCTCTAGGTTCCCCAGCTGGTGTGGAAAGGGGTCTCAGTTTTGGCAATCTGGGAGCTGAACCCCACACCCCAACAAAGAACCCAGGAGGAGACTGAAATGTATCAGGCATGAAGCTCTCCTCTTACTCCAGCTGGTGGAAATCAGAGTTTCAAACTGTTGCTGTAACATTTCAGAAAAGATAAAGAATCAACAGATGTGATTGAAAAGCCAAAAGTACCTTCCAGAACTGAAGCTATCTGGCCAGTTGCACAACAGACAATGTAGAAAACAATTCCAAAAGGGGTCTGATCAGCAGCTTTGCCCTGAGGTGAGAGCTATGGGCCTCATTTCACAATGTGGGCTGTGGAGGGGGAGGGGAGGGAGAGGGGAGCGCTGGCTGGAGATGGGTGAGGATTGCCTACAGGGGGACCAGCAGGGCCAGCAGTCCATGTGGTTAAAGGCCTGGCAGATCCTGGCCATTATCTTCCCTAGACAGTCTTCAAATCCAACACACTGGGATCTCTCTGGAATCATTTAGGTTTGTCCAACCTAGAGTCTGGACAGTGGAGGTGATGACTTAAGTTCTTCCCCAGCCAACTGTCTACTTTTTTTTTTTTTTTTTTACAAACAGCAGAGGAACTCTTTTGTTCAGAAATGACAGGAAATCACTTCCCTGCCCCAAGACTCAAGGTAGAGCTCTTGAATTTCATTCATAAGCCCGGGCCGGCCCGTCCCCACAGCTACACGGTGCCGCTGTACCTGAAACCACGTTGTCTGCTTCCGAAAACCCCTTCTTCAGGTTCCCTTTCTCGATCTTCACCTCGGGTCCATAAAAGGAGTTGTTTTTTATCGCATCCTGAGGATCAGAAAGAAGCTTCAGCAACTTGACTTTCAGAGGGAGGGAGGAGGTTTCCGAGTGGGGGAGGAGGAGCTCCCAGAATTGTCGCCTCTCTTTCCTCACACAGGTGTCTCTACAAGCTCCTCAGACAAATTCAAAGCAAGCTCACGTGTAGCCCAGAAAGGCCTATTCCTCCATTCCCTTAGGCAGAGGTGGGCAACCTCAGATCTTGAGGAAAAGCAAAGAATCCCTCAAGGACCCAAATGGAGCTGAAATTGGGCAGGAGGGACTCAGTGTGGCCTTCAGTGGACTGAGTCTAGGATCACGACGGGGAAGGTTTCACAGGACCACACACAATCCCAGGGCTGTAAGACATTTAAAAACCTATCTAGTCAAATCCCACCTGCTGCTCCAATCTCCTCTAGAGGATCCCACACAGTGTGCTTCTGAAGATAGGGAGCTCAGCCCTCTCCTCAGGCAGCCCATTCTCGGTTACCTCAATGGTGATAATGGCTGGAAGTTCTTCGTAAGTGATTTTCACTCCTTGAGCTGCTCTCTGTGCGTGCTCTGGGGTGTCAGTGACCACAGCACCAATGATGTGTCCAACACAAGTCACCTAGGAGTAGAGCCGGACTATTGAAGACCATCACCAAGCTCCTCATAAAGCCAATTATTTTTCATTGTTCAAAAGGGCAAAAAGGAAGTCCCCTGCCCCCACAATGTCCTATTAAGGCACATCTTAGGAATGCTCTGGGGCCTTTTCATGTCCTTATCCTATTGTTTGGGTGGTGTGCTCCTTCCTACGTGTTTCGAATCTGTAGAAGTAGAATGGAACTTGGAGATGACTAGTATCAGGATGGCAAACTCACTTCATCTCAAGGGCCATTCGGATGATTTAGTACTGCCGGCCTGTTGAGAAGCTGCCCAGGATGGAACACAGTGATCGATGCCTGATGTCTGCCATGAACAGCAGAATGGGAGGTAGGGCAGCATGGTCTGTATCTGTCAGCTTGAATCTACTACTACCCCCTTGTTCTTCATACACAGAGATGGAGACCCGAGAGCAAGATCACAATTGTCTGATTACCAGACCCTGATTAAACCTGAGGCCCTGACTCCCAGTTTTATTTTCCTTCCACAACCCCACTCTTTTATCTTGTTCCCCAGATTTACACCAGCAGCTCCTCAAAGGCAGCCGTCATGTCTTGTATTCGTGTAGATGCCCAGGAGCAGCAGTTTCCGAATGCTGGTTCTTAGACTTGATGACTCACAAACAAGTTTTTGTGTTAGATTTATAGAATAATGATCATCGTTTTCTTTTCATTTAAGAATTTAGTTCCTATAAAAGCTTAATGAATCTCCTTCAGAGATCATTTTCTCTCAACATACCCCAAAAAATAAACAACAAAAATTTGTCCAATTCATTACTTTGGAATATGAGGTTTCTGACAATAGGAACCAATACTTAGCATGCCTGTCTCTGATAACTATTTCTTGAGGACCCTGTAAGTCATTGTCTTAATTGGTTGTTGAACCTGAATGATTCGCACTAACCATAATGCGAGCAGTGCTCCTGGGGGCTCTTGAAGTTTCTAAATCAATTTGTTTTTCTATCAAATGCTCTCCCTCTGGAGTCCTTGTGTCTTGGGTCTATAGTTTTTCATTTGCTTCACTTTTACAGCAATAACAAGGTGCATTTGCCCTTCAGCAATACCGACCCACTTCTAATTTGCAACATTTGATCTGTATTGGAATTATAAAGTGACTGAGAACTACTCCATAAGTATATGGATTGTTGTAGCAGCTGACTTGAATGTTTGCAAACGTGGATTTTGGCAGAACTCTATATATAGTTGAAATCGATAGGTGGACTTTCATGTCAGTGAATTATCAATACACACATAGTGTGGTATTGTGCTTTCTATCTGGTTAGTTTAGTTCATGTATTTTTATTTTCTTTTAGTAAAGGAACTAATATTGTACCCTTAAGAACATGAATGTTTGTTCAAATATAATCACCAGCCTTTTTTTAATGCCACTTGGCATGGATTCATACTCCTATGTCCAAACAGCAGCCATCAATTAAATAAACAAGTAGACATTAAGCTCAAATTAAAAGTGCTACCAAGCATATTCTATCTCCTTACTGGTTGTCCTGAATACCGGCCAACTGAATGATGGCAACAACATGTGCACGTGTATAATCTTTTCAATATGAGGGATTTGGAGGAATGCACACAAATTAAAACTTAATATTCGTTCCACTGACTTCATATTTTAAAAATCCAAGCCATACCTTATCCTTCGCAAAGACTGTTTCGTCATTACAAATTCCAGTTTCGTTACTCCCGGGAATATCATCAGCAGAGATAAAGCAAACAAACCCTGGTACCTTCTGAGCTTCTGAAATATCTATGGACCTGCAAGAATGAACACTGTGAGGGACCAGCAGAAAAACGGAAGTGGAAGGTCCGTCACCCAACTGGATAGCCCTGTCCTCATTCTGACAGGTTTTCCTCCACCCTCATTTCTCCCTGTTCTATTCTATTCTATTCTATTCTATTCTATTCCATTCCATTCCATTCCATTCCATTCCATTCCATTCCATTCCATTCCATTCCATTCCATTCCATTCCACTGTAAGTGTTGATTAAATGCTTACCATGTGAAGGCCCATGCTGAGTCCTGCTGGGAAGATAAGATGAATAGGACAGCCCTGCCCTCGTGGACCTACTACTATGCCCTGTTCCAGTGTCCAAGCACAGGGGAACTAAATCATAGTGAAGAGCAATCTACATGCTGGCTAAAACCCACCTCACAGCTCGTACCCATCCAGAACGAGCACGTTAGGGCCCTACTGGACCACTCATCCAACGGACCTGAACATCGTCACACAGACACATTTCTCTCCCCACAGGCACAGAGCTGTCCCAGAATGGCAGAGCACCTCGACCACATTCCAACCATTCAGACCTCAAGGGGGAGTGCCTGGAGAGGTCATCAATTACCACAGTCTGAACTGTGTCCTGCTCACTCTGGCCCAGGCCCCCGTGAGGAGACAGAGCACAGTCACCTCAGAGAAATGTACGGGAACCGCTCTGTACCAACCAACTTTCAAACAGGTGATCCTCACCAGAGCCCCAGAAAGTCATTGTCACTGTCCCCACTTTACATTTGGGGAAACTCAGGCTCAGGATAGTTAAGGAGCTTGTCCGAAGTCACCCAGCCAGAGAGCAGCGTGGCGGGATCAGGACTGAGGGTCCGTGGTGAAGAGTGCCCACACCAGGCCCGCTTCTGCTCTACCACGCCCTCTTCCGGGTGCACGCCGCTAGGAGAGCCCAGGTCGCTGCCGTGACTACCGAGTAGCGCCCACTCCCCACCCCCAGACCCATTCAGACATCCCTAGGATGGAGCCAAGGTGCTTGCGAGTGGATAGTGTGGGTCCTGGTACTGCCAATATGGGCTCAAGGCAAAGACAAGGCGAATGACTTGACCCCAGAGCTGGAAACCCTATCATCGTAAACAAACTTTTTTCAAGCACCTGGAAGAGTCTCATCATTTCTGGAGCCTTTCTCCAGGCTAGGAGGATGAGCAGAGGAAAGACCAACGACAAGGAGACCCAATCCCAAATCCAAGCAGCGGTGAGACCCAAGGAGGGTCATTCCTAGCCATTCTACTCAGCAGGATGGTGACTAGTGCCCACCAGGAAAGAAAGTCCTCGTCTCTGGCCTGAACACCTGGGGACAGCACAGCCCAGCTGCTCACACTGCCTGGCCTCAAACTCCGGCTCTGCCACTCACCAACCGTGTGACCTGGGGCAAGTAACTTACCCTGCCGGTGCCTCAGTTTCCTCATCTGAAACAGGACATAATAATAGGACCTGCCTATAGGTTTATTGTGAGGAATGAATGAGCCAATATATGTAAAATGCTTTAAACCAAAATGTGGCAAATATTAAGTTCCATGTAAATGTTAGGTATTATTATTTTTGTTATTATTATTATTACTATTACTATTATTATTATTATTACTATTATTATTACTATAGAGGTGTCATTCTTGCTGTTCAGGCTCCCAAAGTTCCACAAGCAGCTCCAAGTAACTATTTTCTGCTAGGTCTTTTGTGGACACTATCACCAACCCTCACAAAAACATCGCATTACACACCTATGGGGAAACTTAGAGCTTAAGCACGCAGGCCAAGGTCACAGTCGCTAAGCACTGGAGCAGGGGTTCAACCCCAGGTCCATCACTCTAAGGCCATGTTCTTCCCTTTAGTGATGACTCAGATTCTTCTGAAATTTTACATGGAAGTTTAGGCCAATATCCAAAGTGCAGACCTAACCTGGTCCTTTAAGGGCCTCTCAGTAGCTCCTCATTGCTTTTAGGTCAAGTGTAAGCTCCCTGTTCAGCACTTCGAGGCTTTGCTGATCTGGCCCCTGCTTACCTCTGTATGCCCTCCCTCATCCCCCCAGGTACCCCTGACCCCTAACCTCTCCCACTCCTCTTCAGGCTATAGTTTTACGATGATCCCCATCTTCCCTCTAGACCAAAAGGGGTGCATTCTCCAGTGTCTAGCAGAGTGCTCCCAGCGCCCTCCTCTTCGAGTGCATTTACTACACTCACTTGATTTTGGCGTGAGCCCGGGTGCTGGTGACCAGCCGGAGGGACAGCTCGTTCTCGTAGCGAGGGATGTCATCACAGTACACGGCCTCCCCGGAGGCCTGCATGGCCGCGGCCAGGTGGGGCAGGGGCCAGCCCACTGTGTCCTCCTCAGACTGACTCTTGGGCACCTCCTGGAACAATACAGTCACCCATCAGGCTGAGCTGTGGAGGACGCTGTGCTCCTGCTGGCCCAGGGACACCGTTTTAGGCCAGGTGGCAAAGCGAACCTGAGGAGTGCGTGTGGAGAGGGCGGGAGGGGAGCAGGCGGAGGAAACAGAAGGCACGTAAGCAGTCGGGAAGGTGGCCATAGGACCACCACACACAGGAACAGAAAAAACAAAAGAGGAACCTAAATGTCCATTCACTGGGGATTGGGTAAATAAATTATGTTACTCTCTTACAATGGAATAGTATGCAACCGTGATAACGGTACATACTTCTGAAGAATTTTAATTAAAAGGAAGCTCATGTTAAGTGTGAAAACAGGACATAAGACATTGTGTGTGTGATAATGATTTGAATTTCATAGTAAAAGAGAGCATGTGTTATAAGCATAGTATATACATGTCCATACATGCAAAAAATGGAAAGTAAACAAAAATGTAATAATGCTTTTTCTCTTGGAGGTGAGATTTTGGATGATTCTTATTTTCTTCTTTATACTTTTCTGTATTTTTCAAAATGTTCTATCTAACATATATTTATTTCATAATAAAATTCTGTTTTATGTGTTTTTCAAAGTAGTAATAATAATGGCTAATAGTTATTGAATGTTTATTCTATGCCAGGAATTACTTAAGCTATTTACTTTTACTAACCATTTAATCCTCAAAACCGTCCTATGAAACAGGTGCCATCATTACCCACATTGGGGGTGCAATTAACTTGCCCAAGAGGCACAGAAGATTGAGGAACTTGTCCGCGCTTACACGGCTATGGAAACAGATCCAAGTGCGGGCCGTCCAGCCCCTGCGTTCATGCACTGAACCACTACATTCCAGAGCAGGGGCTAACGAACTGCAGCCCGAGGGCCAAATCTGATCCACTGCCTGTTTTTATCGTTAAAGTTTTATTGGAACACAGCATATTCATTATATATTGCCTCTGGCTGCTTCTGTGCTACAATGGCAGAGTTGAGGCGTTGCAACAGAGATCATATGGCCCACAAAATTCAAAATGTTTCCAGGAAAAGTTGACCCTTTACCTAGTGCCTCTCAAAAAGCTTCTATTGATAGAACATTGTTGTTGTTTTTCTGTTTTGTTTGTTTACATGCTCCAGAGAACTCTTGACTCTGCACATTAGTACCACAGAGGGGCCAGGAAAGATAAAATGGGGAAACATTTGTTTCTTTAAGGAGCAGGTGAAGATGAGAGTAATCCCAAGAGAAAAATTTAGGTGAGAAGGGGAAAATAGCTCCATTGACATGAATTCCCATTTTCTTCACTGGGTACCTATGCACAACAGCAAGGAACTTCACACACTTCCATGCAATTGAAGTGAGTCACTTGCCAACGGTCAGCATCATCTGATGTGGTCTGCAAGGGCCCCTGATATTAGCCGTACACCATCCCTACTCACCTGGAAGAGCTGGACGTTGGCTGGAGGGTCTTTCTGAAAGAGTAAGGTGGCACTGGCAAAGGTGGGCTCCAGTTTGCCACACTTCTGTGGAGGCAAGATAACAGAGATGACCTTGACTATTTCCATCATTGCCCTCGACCTTGGTTGTCCCCAGCTGTTCCCTTCATCTCCTCAATTGGCACTCCTTCTAGTACTGGCTGGATCTATCTCAACATCTGAACGTGGGCTCTGAGAGCTCACTTTTTAATCACAGTCTCAGCCTCTCTGCCCCTACCATGCCCCCTGCGTAATGAGTGGTTCCCACTCCCTCCATCACACCTAACGGCTTCCCTCCTCCCCGCATTTATGCATGCTGCTCTCTCTGTTGGCATATCTTTCTCCCCCAGCCTTCCTGGAAAAGCCTTCCTTTTCCTCCTCAGTTCTGTGGGAAATATTTAATGATATGGCAAATGTTCACAATATAATCTCAACGTAATCAAGGGGGAAATATAACTCTGTAAGCAGCGTGACCCCAAATTTATTTAGAAACGATATGTACAGATAGGAAGATATATGGACAGATGGAAGGAAGGACAAATAGAAAGAGAGAAAGATGGAGCAAACAGAATGAGACAGATGGATAGATAAATGTAGGAGAAAGGTCAGAGGAATAAGCAAAAATATTAGCAGTGGTTTTCTCTAGGATCTGAAAGTAATTTTTTCTTTATACAATTCTGTATTTTTTTAAGTTTTCCACAATAAATCTTTGTTGCTTTTATATTCTGAAAACAAGAAGTATCACAAGGATTTTTAAAAGAGCTCTGCTCTGTTGTCCCCACACCTGTGAAGCATTCTCTCCTGCTCCCCCAGGCTCTAGCTCTGCAGCTGTCACACTAGAGTGGCCTTCATTGACCATGCTTTCTCCCACACTAGGCCGCCCACTCGTGCCTGTCTTAACTGTGTAAAAGGTGAACCATCTGCGGAGCTGGGCCCACGTCAGCACCCTGTCCTGCGTGCACATTCTTGCAGTGGCCGTAGAGGCCTCGCCTTACGTTCTCATTCCATGCTCTGTGTTCTCATCACACTCTGTGTCCCCATTCCAACCACAAAACCACGGCTGTATCAGCTACACTGCTGAAGGATCATCTGGTCTACCCGCCCCCTTTTGCAGATTTTATAACTGAGACTTAGAGAAAGTTGTGACAGATTCAAGTTCTTAGATGAGATAATGACACAGCTGGGACAAGACCCCATGTCCCTGCCTCCAGCCCAGTGCTCTGCCTCTCAGTCACCCAGTTGGCTCCCATCTCTGTGTGGCTCCCTGAGCTGTGTCCCCAGTCCTTGCTCCTCTGCCCCTTATTGTCCAGAGGAGAGAAGCAAGTTCAGCACCTTGTTCACAGCACTGTGTCACCCAGACCAGCTTCCCAAATCCCCAAACAAAGTGCTGCAGAGTCTGCGCCTCGCCCGGGCCCCCACTCACATCTTCCGGGTGCTCCTTGCCCAGCTTCTGAAGCACCGTCAGGTAGAACTTGAAGAAGAAGCTGAGGGTGAGCGTGCGCCGGAACGCCACCATGCCGCCGGGGGCGTCGGGGGACAGCTGCAGCTCCTCTGCCAGGCCTGCACAGACCTCCTGCAGCAGCTTCTCGTTCCAGAAACTGCCGGAGAGCAGGGGAGAGCGCTCCTAACCCGCCCTCAGCGCAGGGCCTCAGAGTCCTCTGAGCCTCAGTTCAAAATTTGGCTCAGAGACTTATATTTACTTGACTTTAGGCAACTCACTTAACCTCCTTGAGCCTCAGTTTCCTCATCTTTAAAAACAGATACAATTTTAGCCCAGCCGGTGTGGCTCAGTGGTTGAGCCTCAACCCATGCACCAAGAGGTCACTGGTTCGATTCCCGGTCAGGGCACATGCCCAGGCTGTGGGCCAAAACCCCAGTGGGGGACATGCTGGAGGCGACCAGTTGATATTCTCTCTCATCGATGTTTCTATCTCTCTCTCCCTCTCCGTTCCTCTCTCTCTAAAAATCAATAAAGAAAAAAAAATAATAAATAATAATAATAATAATAATAATAACAGGTACAATTTTAAAAGACCACAAAGATAATAAATCTATTATTACAATGTCCTAAGTGCTTTTTATGAAACACCATTTACATTTTAAATTAAAAAGTGTAGTCGGAAAAAAACGTATACTCATTTTACCAATGAGCAAACTGAGGCATAGTTGACTATTACCCATCTGGTAAGTGTTGGAGCCAAGAACTGGAACCAAGGAGCCAAACTCCAAAGTTAAGCTTCACCTATCCATTCAGTTATGGTAAGGATGACACAGGCTAGTGCCAGTGCTTGGAACAATTGCTGCCTTAGAGTAGCCAGGGGAATCGTAGCAGCCGTAATGACAGTGCAGCCGGGGTAATCGCAATACTGGCAACACCAGCAGAAGTAGCAGCAGCAGCAATACTGGTCGTAGTGACTCTGCACTGGCAGACGCAGTGCCAGCAGCAGTGCTGATGAAAGCAATAGTAACACAGTAGTAGAAGCCGCAGTAGCGGTAGCAATAGTAATGAGAGTTGTAGCTGTGTAGTGATAGCAATGGCAGTAGCAACAGTAGCAGCAGGAGTAGCAATGGTAAGTACAGCAGCAGCAATACTAGTAGTCATAATGCTACTAGTAGTGCGTAATCGCAGTAGCAGTAGTAACCATGGCAATAGCAGTGGCGGTGTAGTAGCAGCAATAGTAATGCTACAGTAGACACAGTAGCAGCAGCAGCAGTAACATGGTCAGAGCCGTTTTATTTTGCTGTCAGCTCTTACTTCGACAGCTGCTTCCGAGTGGTCTTGAGGGCTGAGATGGTTCTGTCGGCCATTCCGCCGTAGCAAAGGGCCAGCTCCTTTACCTGCGTGGTTCCTGGCTGGAATAGGACTCTCATGCCGCTGGTCACCTTGGCTATGTCATCTTCTCTCCGGGAGGCCTGCTTAAATGCTGAGAAAAACTCGCCCTGAAAAGAACAGAAAGGCACCTGTTTCCCACCCTGTTTTGCAAGGACTACGAGCGGTGAGCCTGAAACCCGGGGGTGTGAGGAGAGGTGAGGGGATGAGACCATGGCAAGTCAGCAAGGGGCCATGGTGGGCATCAGAGATCGAGGCAGAACTGTCACATTTGCAGGAGAAGTTCCACATAACATTCCCAGAATCTGGGAGGGTCAGGATTTCTCCCTATTAGTCAGGAAAACTAAAGTCAGGGACAAAGAAGAATGGGGTGCTTTCAACCAAACAGTAGGGAGGAGGAAGGGTGTTTTCACAGTCTCCCCAGAAACCCCGAGGCCCACACATCTCCCCATCCTGGTGCCCAGCATCAGAGCACAAGGCGGGAGGGGCTGTGCCCGCGACATGCCAGTGTGTGAAACCACCTTCAGCTGGCCGCCCCCTCGCCCGCGCTGTCTCTCTGGCCTCTGGGAGGTGGTTAGAAATCTGCTTGGGGCAGAGAGGATCGCACTCTGAGACACTGGCTGCCTCTGTGCTTTGATCATCCATGTCCTGGCTCTCAGCGCGCTCTGTCTTTGGGGATAGGAGCAAAGCGAGTTACTTTCCAGGTAAGAACCGGCTGCCCTCAAGCCCTTTCTGTCGGGTTCCGCTTGAGGTCTGACCTCACCCTGGCACCACAAATGCTGATTCACACCCAAGGTGGCAGGTTTAAGGAAAGGTTTGTTGGAGACAGCAGGAGACACACTGCTGAGATCCAAAATGACCCCAGGTTTGTTTGAAGAAGCCATAGAGACCCATCCTGAGGCTAAAGCCAGTTCCCAAGTCCTGGTGTCAGACAGGTGCTGAGGCAATGAGCCCAGACTCTGAACTTGGTTCCAGCTGCTCCTGTCCAGGACTGCACCGGTCCCAGCGACCTTTCCACTGGGGTGCCCCGAAATGTCAGTGTCAGGTCAACTGTTCTTTCTTGAGAAATCCTTCCTAATTCTAGGTATTAGCATCTCCTTTCTTTCATGAAACACTTTTTATGTCCCTTGCCTTGCAGAATAAAAACTGGGCAGTACTAGGCCTATTTTTGCCTCCTTTCCCAACCTCATAACTTAATTTTTTTTTTTTTTTTTTTTTTTTTTTTTTTTACTGATCTATGAAATACAAAACTCGGGGAATCACCGCTCAACATGGTCTATAAGGACCAGCTGGAGAACCATTAAGAAACCACCTCAGGGATGTAATTGCTCTAATTTAATTAGCATTTTCATTAAGGAGGTTAAAATTAGAAAGGGCGAAACATGCCTTGTAACATTCGTTCAAGCCCTAGCGGCAGTAGAATGAACACGCTCCTTTATCGCTGGTTCCCCAGCCTCTCCCAGCTCGCTTTTCGAAAAGGCCCATCGTGGAATGCGTAGCCACTAAGAGAGGTGAGCATCACGCCAGGTGAAGGCACCCAGGCCCCACAAGAGCAAGGCAGCCAGAGGCACCCTGACCTGCCCGAACAAGCTGGAAACCTTCTCATGGAGCAGAAATCCTCATCCACGTGAACCCAGAGCAAGGTCCAGGAATAAACACCTCGCTGAGCCCAAGGTCAGCATGTGAGGATCTGACAGGCAGCTTCTCCCCTTAGCACACGAAGCCCACACTTCACCGTGTGAAATCGAGTGTCCACTGACCTGCTCAGGAATGCCCAACACTGGGATGTGTCCTTGAAACTGTGTTGCTAGCTACCAGCTGGTGATCTCCACTGGCTCCCAGGCATCTGCCAGGAACCTTCTGAATTATTTTTCAGTCCTCACAATAACCTGCCCAGTAGGTAACATGGTACCCATTTTACAGATGAGAAAATTGGGGCTCAGAAAGATAAAATGCCTCACTCAGGATCACACATCTTGATCTGTCCATGCTCTGTGCCCCCTACCCTAAAACTTCTCATTGTCCAAAGGGAAATGTGCTTAGTCAAAGGCAAAGTTCAGAGACAAGAGCACCAGTGTTAAAGTTGAGAGATGCTAAGGTTGGTCCAGAGGCGGACTCTGGTCCCCTTGTCTGGAGCCTAGCAGGTGTAGGGGTGATTCAGTCACAGCATCTCACCTCCCGGCTGTAGGGGATCTCAATGGAAAGTAGGATCTCTTCCGGACCTAGCAGGGTCTTTCTGTAGGCAGGGAAGAAGGTGTGGTCCATTGGAACCGTTCTCCTGGTGCCTGTACAGAGGCAAGATGAAGAGGGGCCGATGTGAGAAAGCAAAGGGCAGCCCACCAGTGGGCTTCTGCATCCTGGTCTCTGATGCACAGTCTAAGGGACTGGATGGCACAACTGGGGTCAAGGTCCTCCACCTGAAATCCCTCGGCAATGGTGTGCTGGTGAATATTTAACAACCAGCTCTTGGGCAGGGCTCGATTTGCTAGATTCTGTGGTATAAATAGCCCCACCACAGCCCATTTCAAGCTACCAGAATGACATAACCGCTGGTGAAGTCAGAAAGAGGGTAACAGAGTTGACCTAGCAGGCCTGCTATCCCCTGAAAGGTTGGCCCTGGGCTGTCCTCTGGGAACTTGGCTCTCAGGAGGGTTCCTACCAGTCGCTGATAAGAATGGCTCATGGTTTGTAAAACCAACATGGTTTATGCTGAACACCTGCTTTCCGTCTGGGCGCCTGGACTCGGGGAGGTGCCAGGCCAAGCTGTGTGGCCAGCCCTCAATCAGAGCCCCCAGTGTGAGCCTCTAACGAGCTTCCCCAGGAGACTGCACTGCTCGTGTGGTGTTGGGTCAACGTGCTGCGGAGGGAGTTCAGCACGTCCTGTGTGACCATGGGAGAAGATTCTGGAAGCGTGTGCCTGATTTCCACTGGACTTTGCTCCCTCTGCCTTTGCCCTTTACTGATTTCACTGTGTATCCTTCTGTGATAAGTCACAGCCATGAGGACGACTAGATGCTGAGTCTGTGAGTCCTCCTGGAGAGGCCTCAAGCCAGGGGGGCGGGTGTCGGGGAAGATGCACAGTACACACCACCATACAGCCTTTCCTCTGCAGATACAAGAGATGGACGTAACCCCACAGCGTAGACAACAGTAGAACCAAGTAAAATAATTAGAAAGTGGTCAATTTTGAGTATTCATTACCTTTGTTATTAATATAATTTATCTCATTGGAAGTTTATATAATATAATTTTTAATAATGGCCATGTTTAACAAATGCTGAAAACCCAGAAATCAGCTGTGGGGAGTTGGTGTATCCTGGCCCCAGCACACCGCTGGGCAAGGCACCTGGTGACAGAGCCCGTCGTGAATTCTTTTTTTTTTAATCTCGTTTTCCTTTATTGATTTTAGAGAGAGAGGAAGGGAGAGGGAGAGAGAGATAGAAACATCGATGAGAGAGAACATCGATTGGCTGCCTCCTGCATGCCCCCCATTGGGGATCGGGCCCACAACCTGGGCATGTGTCCTGACCGGGAATCAAACCGACGACCTCTTGGTGATGGGTCCACGCTCAACCACGGAGCCACACTGGCTGGACTGTTGTGAATTCTTAATAAAGAAATGGCCCAGCTCTCCTGGCCCCCAGCATGAGCGATCCCTTGTAGCTTCCAGGAATCCAAACCATAGAATAGCTGGGTCAATGAACTTTGGACTCTGTTTCTCCAGAAAGTCACCTATATTCTGAGACTTTCTCCCCCAGGCCCTCTGCATGAGGCAGCTCACCTCTGGACACGATGGTCAGCTTGGCCCCACTGGCCATGAACACCGGGTTGAGGTCGGAGATGGGGCTGGCGGTGATGATGTTGCCTCCGATGGACTAGGACGAGCAGAAAGTGTGCGTGAGAGCCCGCCCAGGAAACCCTTGCTCACCCAGCTCCCAAACATGGGGCGAGGGATGACACCTGCTGAAAGGAGGCCTGACCTCAGCCCCTGGAGACACACTGCGCAGTGAGAACTCCCACACTCAGAGCACCGGGCAAGACTTGAGATCCGAACACTTGGGCCCAGCTCTGAAATCTGCCGGGCAGTGGACCTCAGTAACCCGGGGTCAGCACCTTGAAATGCGTTTGTTCGATGTCACCCGACCTCTTTCTGAAAGGGTTAAGGTGGTTTATCACAGAGGCCCTATCGAGTTAGTATGGCAGAAATAGAAGACAAAGATCAAGGTAAAAGAGGAGGAAGATTTAAGATGAACAATTGGCTCTAACTGGATCTGGGCTTCCTGGCAGCTTGGCCAAGAGGGTAGGGAGAACCAGACCCAGGGTTCTCGTTATTGCAAAAGAGGAAGAAAAGCAGCTGCACAATGGAAACAGTTCTTCCTGGAGTAGATTCCAGCTGAGCTGGGAACTCAGTCGACACTTCTGAGTTTATATCTCCTCATCTACAACCAGAACTGGCAGGTGGTTGGGGCAAGGTGTGGCAAATGGGAGTGGGCTGTTCTGCTTTATTTTGTTTTTTGTTTTAATTTAAAAACCATTGAGAGAGAGAGAGAGAAAGAGAGAGAGAGAGAGAGAGAGAGAGAGAGAATAGGAGGGCTAGCTTTCCCCCCAATATCATCAACAATTATGAGCCTCAAATGGCACCGGGTGTGTGAACACCACCTGTAAACTGGGAATTTGGGGGCTAATCTGAAGGCTGATTGTGACAGTCAACAGGTGGACCCCTCCCTCCTCTCAGGGGGGTCTACCTCTGGTTCTACCCCCAAATCTGAAAGGCAGTGCCCCTCCCTGGTTTGGCTTCTCCCTAACTTCT
Organism: Tadarida brasiliensis; assembly: GCA_030848825.1. NCBI lineage: Eukaryota > Metazoa > Chordata > Mammalia > Chiroptera > Molossidae > Tadarida > Tadarida brasiliensis. The sequence continues at coordinate 59,187,733 of CM061270.1, read as the reverse complement.
CTCTCATCCACCTGCTGAGAGCCTCGGCCAAGTTCAGAAAGAGGGGGCAGGAGGCCCCATCTCTCCAACCTCAGGGAGAGGACTGAGTCACGGAGTGAGTGTCAGCTGGAGTGGCCCACAGAACACCTTCATCAGCATCTGCAGGGCTCGGCCCCAGCCCTCCTGAGGGCGAGGCCCAGGAACCTGCGTCTTTAACAAACACCCGGGCAGTTCTAAGCACTGAAGTGAGGCCCACAGGCTCTGCAGAGAGGCCAGACTAGCCTCCTGCCTTGTGATGAGGGCCCCTGAGCAGGACTCACCGCCACAGACTTGACCTGCTTCCCGGCAAACCAGCGCAGCTGCTCCAGGACGCCCCTGAACACCTCTGTCTTGTGGACAGGAAGCTCAGCGACAGCGTCTTGCAGGGTCTTTTCCACAGTGTTCAGGGGGCAAGCGGCTCCAAAGGTGATTCCTGGGAACACATGCTCAGAATAACAGCGATCCCCTTCCCAGCTCGGAAAACACCCTCACACGGAATCTCTGACACTATACAGCAACCTGAGTGAGGCTGCGCCAGGACTCACATCCGTATATGGATGAGGAAAGCAAGGCCCAGAGAGGTTAAGTGACTTGCCCAACACCACACAGCTAATAAAAGATCCAAGATTCCACCCCAGGCCTCTTGTCCTACAACCAGAGTTCTCTTACCTCTAAACCAACTCAATACAATCAGATCTCTGAGGGTAAAGTCCTGGCATTCTTTTAAAAAACACTCAAGCACTTCCCCCTAACCCCACAAGCAATTCTAATGTGTAGCCAGGATTGAGAACAACTATTGGAAATCTCACGGCCCTTGGCCACTGGCTCCCTACCATGGATGCTCCGGGGAGGAAGGCAGTGAAGGCTGCCCTTTCCCCTGAGCAGGGCGGCTACAGGACAAGCAGGCAGAGCAAGAGGCAAAGGGGAGGCTATCCTAGCACCCATCACCTCTGTGGGACCCTTCCCCAGCATCCCAGCCCCTCTGGAGGCTCAGGTGAACCTTACCCTCTGGTCCGTGCTCCACTAAATTCAGCTCCGGAATCCAGGCTGGGCTGATGATCACGGGAAACAGCCTGTTCTTAAACTTCATCTCAACGCCTCGGGAGAAACGGAAAGCCTGAAGTTAGGGGCCTGGTGTGCACGTGTGTGTGCACGCATGCGTGCTGTGTGAATGTGTGTAGTAACAATGTTAGAAAACACAGGAGCCCTGGCCGGTTTGGCTCAGCGGTTAGAGCGCCGGCCTGTGGTACAGAGAGACCCAGGTTCGGTTCCCGCTAAGGGCATGTGCCTCGGTTGCAGTTTGTCCCCGGCCCTGGTTGGTCGTGCGGGTGGCAGCCACTCAATGTGTCCCTTTCACGTCGATGTTTCTCTCTCTCTCTCTCTTCCTCTCTCTCCCTCCCACTCTATCTGAACAAAAAAATGAAAAAATGTCCTCAGGTAAGGATAAAAAAAAAAAAAAGAAAAAGAAAACACAGGACATTAAAATATGTCAGTAGCCCTCCTAAGCACTACATAGTTTAACCCATTTCATCCTCACAACAGCCCTGGGAGACACTGTGATTTTCTGTTTGTAGGTGAAGAAACTGGGACCCAGGGAGGTTACGTTGCTTGCCCAAATTGCACAGCTAAGAATGGGCACATTTCAGTACTTGGACTCTTATTAGAGTTGGGGTATAACAGTAATAATAACACGAAAGCCTAACATTCAGACAAAAAGGAAAATTGAGAGAAAATACTTCAGATCTGCTAATCGAGGTGGACAGTCTATGGACAAATGTGCCCTGTTCCTCAGGCGGTTACACAGCACCTCTCCCAGCCCCGCCCGCAGGGCGAAGGGGAGAGGTTAACAGAAATGACTCCGCATCACCCCACATCCTCCTCTCCCGAGCCGTTTAGGATTTCTGAAGGGAGGCTTTGGGGAGTCTGGCCCGTCTGAATATCAGCTCCCGGGACAAAGAGCGCAGATGGAGATAGTGAGTCTCAATAAGTTTCGCCCTACACCCAGCTGCCCCAGCACCTGCCCCAGCTGTGGGTGGTTACCCTGTTGAGTCTGTATAAGTGAGGAGGAGGTAGAACAGATGGAGTGATCTTAAGAAATTATTTCTAATCTGAAGCTTATAAAATCTTTGGGAATTCCTTTCTCTTAGAATCCAACTTGGTCCAGGATGCTGTATGACTCATGACAAGAAACGTGTCTATGTCAAGGACCTCGAGGAGCCTTCCAGACAGTCATTCTCCACTTTGACTCATGCCACCTGGACATGGCCCTATGGGCCACAGGGTCACATCGCTTGAGGCAGGTCTCACAGGCCACCCTGCCATCCCAGTGCGTCACAAAACGGCGGCTGGGGACTCTGTGCCACACACCTGTGCCCACAAGGGCAAGGCCAGCTCTGTGCTCTGCCAGCCTGGAACTGAGCCAGGCCCTCTTCTCTGGGACTGAAGATCCAATCAGAACCCAGGGTCCTTCCAGAACCAGAGCCACAAATCTCCCGCAGGCTGACGCGGCTGCTTAACACATGTCAAGGTCCCCCCAAACCAAAGGTCCTCTATGGTAGACCTCAACTGTGCCATGATCCTCTTCAGTCCTCACTGGGCTGCCCCAGCCAGGTTTCAAATGGACGGAGATGAGCAGGGACCTGGGCACCTCTGCTCCTGCCTCTTCAAGCACCAGGACCAAGAGCCGCACAGCTCGAGTCTCCCTGACCTGCTGGCATACTGTAGGCCTCCACAGGCGGAGACACCAACAGAGCAGGTAGCCACGGTCATCAGCGACACAAACAGTCACACTGGGACATCTCCTCTCCTCTGCCCCACCTCGGCAGCCCAGAAAAGGCTGGAGAAGAGAGTGACGTGTATGGGACCCCCAGCATCCGTCAGGCGCCAGCCTGGACGTTGTACCTACATCGCTCCCTCCTGCCTCAGACTGGGAGATGCGTGAGGGAAGAAACTGTCCAACTGATCCTGGCACCCAGTCCCTCCCAGAGTGCCTGGCACAGAGCTGGCACTCTGTGAGTGTTTACAGAGAACTGGCCTCAAGGATCTCAGTTAATGCTCAGAACAACCCTGGAGGGAGGTATTATTCACCCCACACATGAAATGTGAAAGTGAGAGCAGAGAAGAGGTCATTCCCTGAGGACACTCAGCCAGCCAGGGGTTGAACCAGGTCTGTGTGGCTCCAAAGCCAGGGATTTTGCAGAAGTTCGAGTGCCCAGGGTTCCTCAGTGGGTCCCTTGCCCCCCGGCAGGCCCCGGGGCCACCCCAGGCCCTTACCAATCTCCGTGTTCCCTACCACCAGCTTGGCCTCGGGGTGCTGCACTTTGAGGTCCAGCAGCTCCTTCAGGGTGGAGGCCTGGATCCAGGTCACACGCTCCCCTTCAAAACGCAGCTGCTTCCGTGGAGCGTCCTTCAGCCTCTGGAAAAGGTCGTTTCCCACTGAGCTGTCTCCTTGCCACTGCCACTCCCAGGGCCCTTGCTTCAAGTCCACAGGGGGATCACCTCTTCTACTGACTCGTGTATTACTGAATAGTGAGGAGAGCCACCATGGACTGAGGCAGGAACTAGGTCGCAGCTCTTAGATACAGTATCTCACTGGGTCGTTGGCAGACGTGGCGGAGGCGGCACTGTGAGCCCATCTTTTACAGGTAAGGGAGACACCTGAGGGCCAGGGAAGGGATGTAGCCTGCCAAAGGTCACTAGCCACAAGGCAACCTGAACTGTCCCCACTGCCTCCGGGAGGAGCAGTGGACAAGGTGTGGGAGGAAACGGGGCGCAAAGGAAGGGGTGTCTGAGGGAATGCAATGCAGAGCTGGTTCAGTGCGTGAGGGATGACGCTGGGAAAGGAAACCCAGACTGACAGTTTTTCAAGGTCGCACGATCTGGAGAAGGATATCCCGGCGGCCTGATGCCAGCGCCCTTCTCTCTGGCCCTCGGACTCAGGGAGTCTCCATGTGCTCGACAGCCCCTGAGAAATCTGCTCTTGCGAAGCTCTGAGGGTGGCTTGATTCTTTCCTCACCACAAATGTCGGAGTGAAGGATCGAAATCATCAAGGTGAGAAAGTGGGGGTGAGAGGAGTCCTGAAAACAGAGCTGCAGGCCGTGGGTCATGTCCTTTGTTTGTTTGTTTGTCTGTTTGTTTAATAAATGGACTGCTACAGAGAGAAGATGGGTTGCTTGGGGGCTTATGCATTAGATTTAGCCAGGAGGTCAACAGGTACCTCTGGAGCGCCTGTTATTATACACAGGGTGCCAGAGACATCCACCTCCTGTCCTCAGAGTGACACATGTGAAAAGGAGAGAAATGTGGGTTCCTGTGGGAGTACGTGACAAAGGGACTTGACCCCTGGGTGTCAGAGAAAGGAAGGCAAATTCAGGCTGAAACCTAAAGGACAAGGAAAATACGAAGTTCCCCCATGGGTATGAAATAAAGCAGGGCTCCAGGGGCTCGTGGCACCGAGCCTCAGTGGGCCCTTCCCTGGGGCATCACCTACCAGCAACTCTGGGGGGAAGATGGGCTCCTGAGTGGGATCCAAGGGCATGAACTCCTCTGGATTGAATAAAGATGGCGAGAGAGTGACCTGCTGGGGAAGGGAACAGATGTGTGGTACAGTATGTCCCCCTTTAAAATGCCCTGTAGGACCAACCCACACCTTGGTCCAAATGAGCTCATTCACAGCCCCCAGCAGGCTGGTGGAGGGGCAGACAGCTCCTGGAATATAGGAACAGGGAGGTTTTGCCCGAGGACCCAGGGCTAATGTGTACATTCACCACCCGTTTGTTCTGGGCATAACTGTTTGCCCTTCCAGCTACCCTTGCCAAGAGTGTGGAGACAGCCTGCTGGCTCCTTTGATCTGAGATTGGCCCCCTTACCATGTGGTCTTTCTTCTGGTTCATGCAGCAGTTCGGGTTGTCCACATTTCCACCACAGCATCCACCATCCTGTAGAGATGACCAACATTCACACGAAAATATTTGCCAAGAGTTTTCACAGAAACTAAAGAACCTACATTAATGTCCAGTGAAGTCCAGCTCTGACGCCTATTCCAGCATCAATAGTATCAGTAGATACCCTGTCCCATCCCTCGTGCCTGTGCATAGAGGTAAGGCCTCTGCTTTAATGACTTCCTCTTGCTTGGTTAATGTAGACTGACTTGTGAATAAACAAGAGCTCTCCTGGAAGCAGCAGGGAAATTTAATGTTAAGAACATTTCTCCATAAAGATAGGTCCTACTTCATCAAAACATATCTTCATGCTCATTTTCCCTCCTCAGTGCTGCTTCCTTAGGAAGCCCTCTGTGACAGAGATTCCCTTGGTTCTCTCAGCACTCAAGAGCCCCCTCCTCTAGATCACTCGAGTTCTTGTCTGGGCACCTCCCAGGCTGGAGTCTTTGTGGGGCTCCTGACGAGAATGTCCAAGACTGCTTGCTGGGTCCAGAGATGTGTCCAGCAAGTGTGCCTGATGGCCTCACCACTGCTTGTCAGACACTTCTTGCCAGAAAGCTAAGCACTCTTTCTTCCTCACTATGGGCCTGCTCTGGAGGAAATGTGCAGACCTGATGACCCATCACCTGTGGGGAGAGGACTTGCTCAGGACGTCTCGGGGTACCCACAGCAGAGCACAGAGCCCAGATTGCTGCCTCCCACCTGACCGATCTGCCCCCAAGAAAGCAGAAATCTTAACTCAGGACCTCGAGAGACACTCCGGAACCATGGAGTTGTGCTGAGAAGCCAAGTGGGGAAAACTGCCAGGCACAGCCCAGGCACATTTCCAGGGTAGCCAGTTCCTGGAGGAGCAGATCAGGGGCAGTGCTACTGCATATGAATCCCAGGAGACACCATTCTATCCTGAAGTTTCCCGAAGGATGAGTCACAACCCACGATTGTTCCCAAGAAAGCTCTCGGAGGGCCATGGGGGCCAAAGGTGTGGCCTCTGACGACTTGAAAGCACTGTCAGATGTGGCATTGGGAGAGAAACCCTCTCTTGCCTCGACCCCCTGAAAATGCTGCCCTGAGTACAGACCCTCCTGCATTCACAGCTTTGCTAGCAGATCCCAGAGCTGCCGTTTTGGACCTCCTCCCCTCCACCACCACCACCTTGCCCTTGCCCTTTCTATTTAGACAGAAAGGAAGAAAGGAAGAGAGGTCCCTCTAGTGACTGTTCTCCACCTTCTTCTTGGGGAAGGAGTGATGCAGGGGAATCACCAGGTCCAAGTGAAGTGAGGGGCACCAGCCCCACTCACCCCACACTGTGGGAAGGATGCATTTCACAGAAGTACATTTTCTAGGTCATTGAAATGCCAGCACATTCTTACTGAAATCTTTGTTCTTGATCATTCATTGACGTGTTCATGGCACAAACTATGGTGATGGACAATGTGTCACTGTCCTCAAAGTCCACTGAGGTTGGATAGGGCTGATTTTCCCCCTGGAGAGATTCTCAGTAGGCTGAGACTGCTGAGCTAGTGGTTATTTTTAGGGTTCCTTCATTTCCTTCCTTGCTGCTGGATGGACAGAGTCATTTCTTGCTGTGAATAGTGTGCCTCCCTCTAGAAGGCTCTCCTCACCCTTTTCTATTATGTGCTCTGGGCATGAAAACGCGATGATCAGGTTTGTTAGAGCCGTGTGTGAAATGAGAGTGAAAGGCTCTGGATAACGGTTCGGGGGTCTCTAATGAGTGATGTGCACGAGCTTCTGAGGACGCTCTGTGTGCAGGTCAAGTTGGCCGCTCAGAGCGCGCAGCCCTGCTCAGCTCTGCCACGGCCAGGCCGCTGGGGGAGGGAAGCACGCCGATCAGTGGAATCAGGAAGCACCATTTCAACCCTTTGGGGAGGAGCGTAATTGTCAGTGACACTCCAAAGCCCTTCTCTTTTGAGAAACTAGGAGGGCTGGTTAAATTGTTTCTCTTTGAGAAGCCACCTATGAAATAAACTCATGGACAACATGGACTGTTCCTGGTTCTCAGGGAAGCCTGAACAATGTATGAAGATCCAATATTGAGTCATGGAACAAATGTGCCAGCATGGTGATTTATACTTACCATTTACTGAATACTTAAGATATACTCAGCATTGCTCTGAGGGCTTTACAAGTACTTTCAACAAACATTATAAGGAAGGTATTATTATTATAATCCCCACTTTAGAAACAAGAAAATTTGCCCAAAATCACAAATCATTTAAGTGATTAAATGGGATTTGAACCTAGGTCTGTCTGCAGACTGAATCCGAGCTTTCATTTTCATTTTAATCCACGACCTTAGTTACTCATCAGGGTGTGGTGTTTCCCATTAGAAGCCCCATTTCCATCTCCACCCCTTTTGAAGTATTTGGATGAAACACTCCTTTTTGTAAGGCACCAACCCTACAGGTTAGCAAAAAGCACGGAGTCTGTGACTCTACCATCGACCCGGAATCACTGAGAGGAGACGGCTTGACTGGAGTCAGGATCCACCTGACCCAGCTGGAGAATCGGGTAAATTCTGAGAAGATGAAGCTAGGAAAGGAGAGGCCAGCGTCTGTCCTCCTTGCCAGATGGCAGGTGTGTGTGTGTGTGTGTGTGTGTGTGTGTGTGTTTATATAAGCGATGCCCACAGACCCCGGCTGCGGCTTCTCACGCAGAGCTCTGAACACTGCAGGGTTCACAGACTGTCTGCAGACATGATCCGCAGTCTCATAAGCCCAGCAGAGTGCCGACTGCAGCGGGCAGGGGAAGAGGAAAGGAGGAGGAGCCCGGGTGATAGCTGGGCTGGGTTGTTACTACACGCCACAGTTAGCACCCATGCCACGGGCTGAGCAAGCCAGTCTCCAAGGAAGCCTGCCAAGCCTAAATGCCCTGGAAGAAGTCAGCTCTTGGGCATCATGCCTCTTCCGGGAACCAGTTGCCCAGGTTCTTCCTGGAAAAAAGTCCCGGTGCTGTTGATGAGAACCCCTCTCTGAATAAGAATGGCAAAGTCCATGGCCCACACTAGGTATCCACTGTGGGACGACCTTCCACCTGGCCATGTTGTCTCTCTCCTCTCTCATCCAGAGGCCCTTGGCATCCCTCCCAGCTGTGACTCCTGAGTGTTGCTGCTTTGAGAGCAGGGCCCCTGCCGTCCTGGGGCCCCCACTTACCCGGGCAAAGGTGCGGAAGCCCTGGAGGATGGGTCTGTAGCCTGTGCAGCGGCACAAGTTTCCTGTGGGACAGGGGACAGGTACAGTGTCAGTGCAGGCTCCAGGGCAGGAGAGGGGCATATGGCTGAGCTCCAGGCTCATTTAGAGGCCTTGGGACGCCCCTGCTCCTTGTACTGCTGACTTCAAAATACCTATCACTTCTTCCAGGAAGACTTCCTAGGATGCCCTAAGTGCTTCCATGGTGCCTAGTCACAGTTTTATGAGTGAAATTATCAACTACATTATAAACTCTCTTCCCCTTCAGAGTATGAACTCCCTGGAGTAGGGATTGTGTCTTTTATACCTGTCCCTTGTTCCCTGTATATGCCAGATTTGTGATAGGACTCAATATAACTCATTGAATAAATGATGGACTGAAATGGTGAATGGATGAGGCGCCTTCTCTATTTGATTCATAGAAACAGGCTCCTAGGCCCATTCATAGAGGGAAAGTGGGAAGCCATCCCTGCCCAAGGCTCAGAACCAGGGCTGCCTTGCTCAGATGTGGCCAGTGCCCTGCGGAAGCCTGTTCTGGAAGGAAGCAATATCACTGGCCTCTGCGGAGTTTCCAATGATCTCGGGAGCCAGCCGCCCACTGCCACCCCCTCCCAGGGCAGAGGGAGGGAAGGAAGACACCTCGGAAAGACGAACACTGAGGGAGGATGTCTCCAACCCACCCGAGCATTTTTCAAACTAAGAGAGGGCCAACCCCCCAGCAGAGCTGAGCCACCACGTTGGGGTGGCCTGAGCTTTTCTCCAAAGGGCAGTGCCTTGGCCCCCTAGCCCATTCCCGGCTTCCACTCGGGCCCCGCCCTGCCCCCCCAGGGCCCCATCTGCCATCCCACCTGGTGGGCTGTGCCTGAGGCCCGTACCTTGGAAGGCATCCTCGATCTCCTCAATGGTGGGCTCGGGCTGGTTCCGGAGCAGCGTGTACATGCTCATGACGATGCCCGGGGTGCAGAACCCGCACTGGGAACCGTGGCTTTTGGCAATTCTCTCCTAAAGGGACAGATGACAGGGACCCCGTGTTGGCAGAACCCCTCCCAGACTCCCTGCGTGACCACTGAAGCCAGGCCATGCCGACCGGCAGCGTGGGGAGCAGTCACTGCACCAAGTCGAATCCTAATGCCACCACTTACCAGCTGCGACCCCAGGCACATCACCAAGCCTCTGAGCCACAGGGCCCTTGTCCTGGTACTCACCTCTAGGGCTGTGGCGAGGATTCCATGAAATAACTCACGTAAAACTCTTAACCTTACACCTGGCATATAGCGGGAATTCAACCTCTGTTAGTTATTGCGAGGAACGTCCCTTCAAAGAATAGTGACTATCTGAGCCCGAAGCAACTTCTCACCTTCATTCCCTTCACTGAACAGAGGAGGAGGCAGGTCCAGAGGTTCATAAGATTTACCCAAAGACACACAGGGTGAGTGGACAGCTGTGTCTCGTGGTTAACTCCACCACCCGCCATCCCGCCCCAGCAGTGCTTGGTCAGGACTAACTGAGTTCCTCGTACTCCGACCTAGAACACCACTGTCCCCTCGAGTGAAGGGGACCATCAACATCCAGTAGGAACGTAAGAGTTGAGAAATGGGTCGTGTAGGACTTGTTATATGCATTGAATGTCACAGAATTTTCATTCAGACCTGCAAGATTTTCATTACAAGCAGATTTTCTACATTTGTTATTATTATTATTATTATTACTTTGTCTTTTGAGAGTCTCTCTTGGTACTTACATTAAGTAAAAGTATCAGCACACTGTATCCCCAGTGCCTGGCATATCTAGCCATTCATTTTATAAACATTTACTGAGAACCTATTATGCGCCAGGTATAGCAGGGGGCAGGGCAGTGAAGAAGAGAGGAGAAGTCTCTGGTCTCATGTAGCTCATGTCCTAGTAGGGAAAATATTGACCAAAAAAAAAACAAAAAACACCCAGAAAATTGCAGGTGGAGATCAGTGCTATGTAGAGAATTGGTACAGGATGACAGGACCCAGAGCCACTGGTAGCTCCTGGAAGCGGTCAGAGTGGTGGCTCTGAAAAGGTCACCTTTAAGTTGAATTTAATAACAAAATTTGGATCAGGGAAGAGTTAGTTCCAGACCGAGGGAACAGCAAATACAAAGCCTGGTATGCAAGGGTCACGAAAGGTCAGTGTGGGTGGAACCCGCTGGGACAAAAGGAATCCGCAGCACCTCCTGAGTCAGGCGGGGATCCAGATTTTTATTCTGGGTGTCATGGGAAGCCATAATGTGATAAGATCTAACTCATGTTTTTAAAGATTCTCTCTGGCTGTTGGATGGGGAATAGGTTGTAGGGGGCAACAACAGAAACAGGGGACCAGGACACTGTAGTGGTCCAGGACAGGATGGGGCTCAGGCCAAGCAGTACAGGGAAACAGGGAAAACGAAGGTTTTGTTGTAGGATTCGGAGGTGGGCACCACTTCTGGAGGATGGGGGCGGCGTACAGCGCAAGAACCACGGGTGACTCCTACGTGTTTGTGTCAGCAGCTGGATGCATGCCTTGCCACTGACTCGGATGGAGACAGACTGGGGAAGAAAGAAGTCAGGAAAGGACAGGGTTGTGTTAAGTCTGGGACTAGACATCCGTGTAGTGGTGGCAGGTAGGCAGTTGGAAATATGATCTACCCACTGAGGAGAGGTCAAAGCTGAAGACACAGGCGTGAGCACCATTCGCACGCGGATGGTAGTAAACTCATCGAGGTGGGACGTGAAGATGGAGAAATGGAGAAGGGGCCCAGGCAGAGCCCCGGGGCGCTGCAGCCACAGGGACGAGCAGAGCCAGCGCCTGGTGCTCACATGGAGCCGGGAGGAGAGTGAGGGGAGCGCAGGGTCATAGAAACCAGGAGAAAACACGAGGTGGACAAGGAGAAGTGGAATCTGGCCCTGCAGCTTATTTGGGAGCCGAAACAAGAGCGTCGGGAATAAGGATCTATGTCACTGGAAGACAGCGTTTTAGCCTAATTATATGGATGTGATCCCAGTGTTTAAACTATTCATTCTTTCTTTCATCTGTTTGTCTCAAAAACAATTACACACCCTAAGGAACCTTCTCACATTTCCTGCAGGCTGAACAAGTTTAGTAATCTTCCCTTTTCCTGTCTAAGCTAAGAAAGAAGCCAGAGAGGTGAAGCAATGCCACCCCCACCCTGCTCTGGCCTCACCTGACCTGTCCCAGATGCTCCTCCCAAGACGTATGACAGCTCACTCAGCCAGAGGCCCTGGCTCCAGATCCACAAGGAAGGCATCTGAGCAACAGGGCCCCCCAGACGGCAGGCAGGACTGAGACCTGGGCCTGGCTCTGGCCCCTCTGTGACTGTAATGTCCCAGAGACCTTCGCCTCAGCTTCTCCAAACAGCACTGGGGACAATGGCCTTCCCTTCCCACAGGGCTCTGCTCCCATGTGTGCTCCGTTCCCCTTTGCCTGAGAGCATCCTGATTCTCTCCACAAACCTCCCAGACTACTGCTCACTCGACCCAGAAGTGTTCCCAATTTCAACCTGTTCCCAGGTGGCCTGACACCATCACGAAGCAAGCCTTGGTCAGCCACTCGCATGGCTTACTCTCCTCCAGGCCGTGCTCACCTCCATGTAGTGAGAACGGAGGCCTAGCAGCCCACACCTGTGTCATCTGTGGGTGGGAGGTAGAGGGGCAATGGAACTGCCATCGGGGGGAGAGGGAGTAGGTGGGCTTTCACCAAGGGGCAGGGGGCATTTGGAATCTTGACTCTGGGAAGGCAGGGGGTTCCTAAGCCCACCTGAGCTCGAGGTGAGGAAGCTCCTCCCTCCAGTTCTGGCGCAGCTGGACTGTCCAGCCACCAGATCCAGTTGACCTCTCGGTCCCTTGGAGTCATGCAATGTCACATTCCCCCACCACAGGAGGGAGCTGCAGCTTGGGCGCCTCTCCTCCTTCTGCCTCACAGCCCCCCATCCCTCACCCCTAAGGAAATGGGGAAGTGGCCAGGCCACAAAGCCCCCTTTGCCCAGGGGTGACGCGGCCCAACCACCCGAAGCAAGTCTGCAGCCTTGTCGGGAGCTCCCTTTGCTCCGGTTACCTGCACAGGATGCAGCCTCGACTTGGTGCTTCCTATCCCTTCCACGGTCGTCACGGCAACATGGTGCAAGGAGCAGATGGGGGCCAGGCAAGCATTGGCAGAAAAGTGGCTGCAACCTCAGATTAAGGTCATTCCATTGTCCACTCAGGTCGTCAGAGTGGACCTGAGTGCAGGGCCTGGGAGGCTCCGTGTCATTTCTGTTCACTCTACATTGTGTTCTTTTCTCTTCTACAGGTGTCCTTGCCTCTCCACCCAAGACTCTGAGCGAGGGACAAAGAATGTTCCCCCGCCGGTGGGCCCTCAGCCCCTCCAGCATCCTGGGGGTCAGGCATCAAGTCACCTTAGGCCTCCCAGCTGGAGCAAGGTAGCCAGGGTCACCTTCAGACGCCTCTTACTCAGCCTGATGCTGGAGGCTGAATTAAGGGGCAGCTTTGGCAAGTTCCAGGCCCAACGTGTGCTCCTCTCTCTGCAGGGCCCTTCCTTAACCTTTTCAATGTCAGAACCTCCAGGCACTTTTGGTTCCCTGTCTTCACCCACCTCTGCTTCTCCCATTCCTCAGGGAACATGAGACACCAACCCCCTAGAGCTAGCTTGCACCCGATCCTTCATTCATCACTCATTCACTTATACAACCAACACCCGCTCTTGAGTCCAGCCGCTCGCCTGAGAGGAAGGCTATCCTGGAAGAAAAGACATTCAAAAGGAACTGGAAAACAGCTCAGGCAAAGATCAAGAAATTGGTGGGCATGGAGTGTTAGTTGTTCACAACTGTCTCTGCATGAGGGACTGGGGTACACTGACGAGGGAGTGCTGGGCCCCTGGAGAGAGAGAAAACTGGAGAGGAAGGGTGGGGTATGTCATGAAGGGCTCTGTGTGCTGCGCAAGGAGATTGGACTTTATCTGGGGGCAATCGAGACCTACTGAAGGATTTCCTGGGATGTGAAAGGAGTCTGGATTTTAGAAAGGTCACATGTGTACACACACACACACACACACACACACGCACGCACGCTCACAAGCTGACTGCTGCTTTATAGTCCTCCTGTGGCCAGCAGGCAAAGGATACACGATCTTGTTCTGGAGCTGATCGTACTTGGAAAGCATGACGGTGCAAGCTCCACAGCCCCCTTCTCCGCAGCCCAGCTTGGTCCCGCTCAGCCCCACTGGACGGCCAAGGGTTAAGGAACAGGAATTCAGAGAAAACGTGTCTTTGCTCGGCTGCTGGAACATACCTGGGCGAAGCTGTCACACTCAGGCTCGGGCCCTTCCCCCAGAGAGGCAGCAGACCCGCAGCCTCCTCAGCGGAGAGGCTGCCCTGAGCCCAGGGGGGCAGCCGTGTCTACTGCCCTGCCCCGAAGGAAAAGGCATCAGAATCCCTCGGGAGAGCACCCGAGGATCATCCCCTGGGGCTTGAGTTCTAGGACTTAAACTTGACGGGGACTCAAGTCCTAGAGAATTTTCTTGGTCTCAGGATCTTCCAGGCATGGCCTTATAGGCCCCAACCCCGTGATCTCCCTGGCGAGTGATCTGGGCACCCCAAAGTCTGAGCATGTGCGGCAGCTGTCACATCTGCCTGGCTGGGGTCGCAGTGAAGCCACTCGGACCAGTGAGATGTTATCTGTCCTGGGATTTACTGAGTCGCAGCTTTTATCCTGAACCTTTGGGGATGATGAAGTTCAGGAACCCAAATCAGGGCTGGGCCAGGGCTTTTGAATATCCAGTCCACAGGATATGTTAAGGGAAATTAAAATGAAGATATGTTTGAGGTTGGGGTCCAATATTGGAGTTATGTCTTACACATGCTGCGGAAATCAATAGTCTGATCCTTTGCGTTTGCAAAAGCGCCCAAGTGATAGGCTATTCTAGAGAACAGCGAGCGTGGGGGCCACTTCCCTGGACACACACTGCATTGCTACTTTTCCTTCAGACCTGCGGGCTTCTAACCATCCAGCTACCTGATGAGGACAGAGAGCTGAGATTATCATCTCCTGGTCACTTCCCTCATTTTCAAGATGAAATTAATAACTACCCATGATATAGCATCTTATACCTGGAAAGCACTTACACCCATGGCTCCACGATAATTTGGTTAGCAGGTGGGGCAGGGACTGCTATTTCTCCACAGATTAAAACAAACACAGTCTGAGACCCAAGAGGTAATGGGAGTCCTGCAGGTTAACACAGTCACTGTGTCACCTGGAGAGTCAGGGCTCGAACACTGTCATCTGACTCCAGATGTGGGGGGTCCTCCTTCACCAAGCTGCTGCCTCTTTCAAAACACATCTGGGGAGGGCTTCCTGTGGCCGTCATTCTTTTCACTAGTCAGGATCGTTCAAACAACTCTGGGGACACATGAATATCAACGGGAGCAAGAGTCTAGCAAGATTTCCTCTAGGCTGGGGATCTTTCTGGAAGCCAGGGTGAGGTCTTCTCTTGTGCCTGGAACCCCACAAATGAGCTCTCCACACAGGCAGCAAAAAGCCACAGGGATTTCATATTTATGTGCCAACTTTCAGTTTGGGATTTCATTTGTGAGTTGCCCAGCCAATGTCTATGCTCAGGACTTCCAGTAGTTTATTAGAAAATTAAAATTGATGTCAACAATCTAAAAAAGCCACCAGGTCCACGAGCTGTGAACTTCCAGATCTGCCCCCTCTGGCTCAAGAATCCTAGAGCCAGCAACTGTCTGATGGGAAGTGAGAGAACCAGGGGTGAGGCCACGGACTGCAGACTCACTTCTGTGGGTGAAGCAATCCTTTGTTGTCCCAAATATGTCACTGGAATCAGCCACTGGATATTCCTGCCTCTGGGAGCAAGAGGGGTTTGTGGACAGAGGTCAGGATGAGCATTGTCCTGACAACAGACCCCTGGAGAGTTCCCAGTACAGGGAGAAAGCGAGGAGCGGGGCTCCAAGCTGTAGTCTAGGCTCTGCCAATGTTTGCCCAAAACATTGCACGAGCGAGAAGCAGGTCCCTCAGCGTGAGCTGGCCCCACTTCCTCCTCTGTCAGAGGGATCGCTGTGCGGATCGGTGAGAAAGCCCACCGAAATCACCTTGAACTCCACCTGTACACCGCCTATGAAAACAACAGTTCCCATTAAATGTTAGCTCCTATTCGATTTTCACTACTGTTTTTGTTCCAGGGTCTCAGAATAGTTTTCTACCGTGAAAGAACAAAAGTTATGGGACCTTGTTACAAAACAGTCACAGGGATGTGAAGTACAGCACAGGGAATATAGTCAATAACATTGTAGCAACTACGTATGGGGCCAGGTGGGTACCGGAAATATCGGGGGGACCACTTTGTCAAGTACATGATTGTCTCACCACTGTGCTGTACACCTGAAATGAATACAAAATAATATTGAGAGCAAACTGCAATTGAAAAATAAATAAAAATAAAATTTTGAAAGCCATGGGGGTTCTTACGGGCACCCTCCCCATGCGGAGAGAAGAGCAGAATCCGAAGTCCCCGTCAGGTGTCCCCTGCCCAAGCCTCGCAGCGCTGCCATTTCCACAGTGGGTGGCACCTCTACATAGTCCCCCACCTCAGGCATCCCTTTCGCAACAAACACCACTTCCTCTGACTTTCTCTCCACCTTCTCCGAACTAGAAATTTCCCCAGGAAGCCCATTGATGTACTAGGCAGAGATGGGCTGAGGAAGGCCCAGCTCCTCCTGTCTGCTTTCAGGTCCAGCGTCAGCCCTGGGCTTTACTAGAGCCTTAGCTAGAAGAGATCTTAAAGAACGATGTTCTTATTCAATGGCTGAGATCTGCAGACCCAGAGCTCAGATGACTTCCCAGGGCACACAGCTGCAGAGTGACAACGCCGCAGCTGGAATGCAGATGTGCAGACCCCAGTCCAGTGCTGTCCTCCACACTTCACAGCCTCCCCTGCACGGGTGCCCGCGCCCTCTCCCTCCCCCACTGCCAAGTCAGGATACACTTTCTTCTCAGGTAGGCCAAAAGGGTCGTTTCTGGATCTGCATTTTTCTCCACCACCTATAAAAACAGCAGAAAAAGGTATCATAGGTGTACTTAGCCACTGTCTTACTGAAGAACTTGTAAAGTTAATGGGGATGTTAAATACCTTACGAAAACTAAAGTGCTTTTTTCTTGATAATTCCATAAGAATGAACATATCCACTACAAGCCGAACTCCGTATGTGCCGACACCTTTCAATTCTAAGATCCTACATTAGGACCCTCCACAGAGTGCTTAGGTGTTACACCTGCCACACTGGGCTGACCAAGGCAAAGCCCTCTGTAAATCCGATGTGTCACCTCATTCCCGGCTGCTGGATCACACCTGTGACTGCCAGGGACAGCTGAGAGTGGCAGCGTGCAGACAGGCTTTGCCCCCTGGAGTGGACACGCTTAGACAGCAGGGAGCCAGTCTGTGACCTGCATAGTGGAGTATTATACACATTGGCTGTCACAGTGAACGACATTAACACCTGTCAAAAATGGAGGAGACATCGCAAACCAAAGGGCCACAGCTAGAACTTTCAATAAGATGGAGAAAGTTGTCTACAAAGCAAAGTGCTAGTTCCCAGTACAAATTGTCAGAGGAAATCTATGGAAAACCATTTCACTGCTCCTCACCCATTATCAAGGGTAAAGGGTT
The DNA here is from genome assembly GCA_030848825.1 of Tadarida brasiliensis. Taxonomy (NCBI): domain Eukaryota; kingdom Metazoa; phylum Chordata; class Mammalia; order Chiroptera; family Molossidae; genus Tadarida; species Tadarida brasiliensis. The sequence goes on along the minus strand of CM061270.1, from coordinate 59,170,862 downwards.
TGGGTGATTGGGATGGCTGAGGGGAGAGAACTGGTGATAGGATTTCTTTAGAGGAACTGTAGTATGAGTCCCACATCTTCCGAAAGTCGGGAGAGGAGTGTCTGCTCGCGCCTCAGACTTCAGGGGGGCCTTCCATAGACCACGTGTGAAGCTGACATGTGACCTCTGCCGTGCAGGGGCTGTGGTGGTCTGGCCCATCGAAACAGCTGGAGGCAGGCTTTCCAGACCAGCCGAGGAAGGAGTGTTAGTGCTGGGATTGAGGTGCACTCCCAGAGTTCAGGAGAGCAAGAGATACGAGGTGTTGCCCACGGACCTAGTGTAGGCCATGCGTGTGTGTGTGTGTGTGTGTGTGTGTGCGTGTGAGAGAGAGAGAGAGAGAGAGAGATGAGATGTTAAGGAGGTGTTTAAATCATTCTCAGAAAACTGACTGCAGGAAGTGATGGGACCTCCAGCAGAGTCTGTGTGGGTGGATCTCCAGCGGGAGGCTGAGGCACGCGCCCGCCTGAGACCAGCACAGTCCCCGTCGGAAAGTGCGCGGGACGTCCCGGCAGTGGGAAGCCATCTCACACCAGCGCCGATGCGATGAAAATCTTCCTGCTGCCCTCGCCTCTCTCCCGAATGGAGACTGTGTTTGGCAACTTAGAAATGACCATAGGATTTTTTATTGACCGAAAGTAATCAAAGAGGTAACAAAACTGCCAGAATTCGCCTCTTGAATAAAGTTTAAAGGAAAGTGAAAGGTTAAATGAATTTTCGTTTTTTATTATACCCCACAGGTCCAGCTTATTCAAAGCCCTAGTTACAAAGTTTACCCAAGAAGCTGTCTTTTCCCTCAGAGAAGAAATCATAAATGCACAAAATAAAGATGCCCATCACCTTTCCTACAGATGGCAGTCAGAGCCTTCCCTTACTATCTCCTCCCCAAGCTGGTCCTTCCTCCTGTCGTCACATGGCTTCGGTTCCCTGCTCTACCTTCAGTGACCTCCCACATGGTCTAGGTTAACACCCAAGTTCCTTAGGCTGTCTTTCAAGGCCCTTTCCAGTACACCCCCAATCTTTCTTTTCAGCCTTTCCCCCGCCTACGTTTCCTGCCAAGCTGGTCCTCATACTCCAGTGAAAACATATCATACACCTCTGACCCCTAAGTCTTCCACAGTTTCTTTCCTCTCCCGTCTGCACCTTGACATTTCAGAAGACCCTGAACACTTCTCTGGCGAAGGCTTTGCATATCACCCCAGCCGCAAGGGGCCCACCTCCCCTGAATTCCCACAGAGAATGGCTGTGCCACTCCCATGGCATGGCGGCAGGGTCTGCCCCAGCACACTCCGTGGTACCCTCTCCCAACAGGATGCCAGTGGGTATTCCACAGGAAAAACACTTTGTGGGGACCTGAGCTTAGGAAACAGTGGGTGAAGCAGAGTGTTGTGGATAACCTCAATCACCAAAACAAATCATGGCCAAATTGAGTTTATAACCCATTAAATAAAATTAAAACTCATGAGTCTGCACTGATAATTCGTAAACAAACAAACAAATGGGAGAGAAGGGAAAGTTTCCCTGGCAGAAGAATACCAACTATTAAATATGGTCGGCCATGTTGTCGTCGGCCCCATAATTGTATCCAGCCGAGAATCATTAACATTAATGGATACTAAAACTAGTGGGTGAAAAGTTGATCATCAGGACATTTACCTACTCTCAAAGTACTTTCTCACAGATCATTTACTAATTATACAGGAAAAAAAGAGTAACCTTACAATGGAGAGCCCTGGTGAACACTACCTTCACCAAAGGACCGAAGTTCTCGTCCCAACCAATGGGGAAGCTGTCATTATGTCCTCCTGAGAAGGACACACTTCTCTGGTATTCCTGCCCAAAATGCAGACTCTGAATCTAGTCATAAGAAAGCATGACACAAACTCAAAATGATGGACATTCTAAAAAAATAACTGACTCATTCTCTTCATAGACATCAATGTCTCAAAAGACAAGGAAAGCTGAGGAGCTGTTCCAGATGAAAAGAGACTAAAGAGAGCCAGACACAATCCTGGGCTGGGGCAGGTTTGGGGGAGGGGGAGGTTATGAAGGAAGTTACTGAGAAAATTGAAATTATGTTGCATTAAATCTATAGAGTAGATACTAGTATTATATCAACACTAAACTTCTTGACTTTTAAAAATAGACTGTAGTTTTGTCATAATATTCTTATTTTTAGTTTAAGGGGTAAAGGGGCATGATGTCTGAAATTCACCCTCAGATGATTCAGAAGTAAAATGTTATGCTTTATATATTTATTCCTATTATTTACATACATAAATAAATACATAAAATATTTGTGTACTTATAATACATACATCTATATATCTATGTATGTACCTATAAATGTGCATACTACATACATGTGTAGAGAGAGAAAAAATAAAATGCAAATGTGGCAAAATGTTAACAGGTGTATAAAGTCTGTTTAATATTTCTTTGTATTCTTCTTGCAACATTTTTGTAAATTTAAAATACAAAGTTTAAAAAATAATTTCTTTGCCAGAGGATTTCTTAGGGCTTTTAATATTCATCTATTCAGTCCATCCACATTAATTAGGCACTACTCTGTGCCAATGCTAGGCTGAGAGGTTTAAGAATATCTAGGAGTGCCCTGGCCGGTTTGGCTCAGCAGTTAGAGCGTCGGCCTGCGGTCCAGAGAGACCCGGGTTCGGTTCCCGCTAAGGGCATGTGCCTCGGCTGCGGTTTGCCCCCGGCCCTGGTTGGTCGTGCGGGGGGCAGCCGCTCGACGTTCACGTCGATGTTTTTCTCTCTCTCTTCCTCTCCCTCCCTCCCACTCTATCTGAACAACAAGAAAAAGAATACCTAGGAGTATGTCATGGGGATAGTTTCCTGTGAAATGCACTTCAGACTGTATTACTTTGCCTAACCATGATCCGCCTCTGCAACGAGTTCCTAAGTCCCTGAACAGCAAATGCCTCCAGCCCCTATGTATCCCACGGGCTCAGGGCTGGGAGGAGCTTGCTAAATGTCAATGCCATGAGGGAAGAACGGAGGGAGGGAGGCTTGACACAGCCTCTTTGTAGGGATCACTGTTGGACACCTTCAGCTGCACCCTACATGCTAAATCTTCCCAGCTTCCTCCAGATGCTACAATCTCCACTAAACAGAGAGTGATCGCTCAGAAAAGCAAGGATCCTGTCCTCCAAAAGGACTATCAGCACAATAATAAAAAAAATCCTGGACAGCTCCTTCCCTTCCATTCTGACTCTAGATTGGAAGTTGTGAAAATAATAGTCATGAAGGCCCATCGCCACCACAGAAGGCCCTGGGGTATGTGATGGTGGGTGTCTTACATCCTCCCCAGGACCCCAGCTCCTGAAGTTCTAGACCACAGTCTGAAACAGGGAGAGGAGAAGGCTCACGTTGCAGTGAGTCACCGAGCTCTGACCCTCGTTTGGTAACTCCTTTATGTAACATCCTGTAACAAAAGGTCTGGGTCATTCAGGAATCCACGTAGGAACTCACTAACTCACAGCATCCTTAGTGTGTCTGGAAATTCCTCTGTGTGGCCTTGTTTTCATAGCCCTGCGTTAACCTCACCACTCCTCAAGCTGCCTCTCCTCCTTCCTAGCAGTTTCTCAAGAGGCCACACATTTACAGATTACAAGCATGGGCATTCAGCACAAAAACCGGCAATGATAGACGGGAGTGTATGAGGGGATAACCTCATCTGAGTTTAAATTGCTTTCCCGAAGTGAAAATAGAATACATGGGAAAAACCATTTTTGCCAAGCCAGATTTCCCTTCCAGTGCTCCAGTGCTGTGAGGAACACAAGCTCGTGCTGTCGCCCAGAATGGATGGCTTAATAAAGAATCAAACTTCAGAGTGAGGCGTGGCCTTGGAAGTCACTGAGCCCAGCTGCTCAACTGAGGTAAAACTGCTTAGAAAAATCCCTCGGAAGGCGCCCTTCTAGAAAGCCAGTGCAACAGCTGTTTCTTAGATCTCTACAGCGTAATTGCTAAATGCCACAGCATTGTTTGAAATGGGTGCAGAAGTCTCACCACTACCAATGTGGAAGCTTGCCCTATCTCTTGGTTCAGTGCCAGATGCCAATCCTGAAAAGAAACTGGCACAGAGAGACAGCATTGACCCAGAAGGACATGCTGACCCCATTCCCCAGTGCCTCCCAGTGACACCATTCAAACTTAATCCACAGCCTTCCGAGCACTGATGTTACGATGGCTCGTGGAATTTTCTTGCTAGTCATTCAAATGCACCCTAACAACTTAAGCACTGGACGTCCTACAAAGCACATTGTAGTTCTTGAAAATTACCTTCAAAGTCACCCTGTTTCTCATCTCAAAACTGCCAATACAGCAAAACAAATAAAATTGCTTTGGGGGTGGGGCCCGCTGGGCACATTACTCAGTCACATGGTCCACATGGCCATTTACAATGGGCAACTATCCCTCTTACTGTCCCTCCATTCCCACAGGGAGCTAAGGCAGAGACGAGCGCGTGGGGAGGGCAAGTGGAGGATGGAGACAGCGCAACGTTCCTGCCCCTCTCTCCGCACCTGCATTGCGATTTGCAAAGATCCTCATTCTTCCCGTGCTGCAAGGACTGGTTTCCATGTCCTAGGTCACCCCCTGCCCCCTCCCACCCTCACCTTCCCTAAGTCCCTGTGCACCAGTGAAGTTAATCCAAGTGGTCAATTTTTATCAAAGTACGAGATTTGCAATATTTATATGTGGAACTAAGGGCGGAGGCGAGCATGTCCTTTGATAATAAATGTGGCAGCCACAAGATGTCAGCATACGTCCTCCCACAAGGTAGCTGTTATATTTCCATACACGAAATGTCAGAGGCAAAGGCTGTGTACCGCTTCTATCCTGGTATTAGCAAGAAAACACGTTCCTGTTCCTGCCCTCAGTAAAGAGAACAACAGAAGCATTAGGACATGTTTGACTGAATACAGAAATAGAAGTGTGGTGGGTGACCTCCAGTCTCCCCTGGAACCCTGTCCTCCCTTCTCAGCTTTGTGCTGGTGTCTCTACCAGCGCAGAGTGGGCTGGGGGGAGGAAGCTCAGAGACACCTCTCTCCTCGCTTCCCTCCCCCTCACTCCTTTGCCCCTTGAGTGTCTTGACTGTGTTCTAGCCCTGAGAAGGTCTTCCTTCCCCAATGTCACCCCAAAGACAGCCACACCTTTAAAGGGACAGAGAGAAAGAAGATCGCAAAAGAAAAAGAACAAACACACATCCCTTCCCAGGGAGCCAAGGTCAGCTCCTGCTTACCTTTTTGCCATTCACAAAGAAAACCAACTCGTCCGCTGTCATTGTCAACAGGTGGGGCTCCTGAACTCCAGGTACCTCACTCCCAAAAGGCACAGGCAGTTATCACTGCTCTGCAACTTGAAAACTACGCCTCCCCCAAAAAATGAAACCAAGTAGGACAGTGGGAGGGAACAAGTTTAGGGCCTCAGGGCATAAAGAGTTCCTGGCAAAAGCCACTGATTTGCATAATCAAGGAAAAGGAAAGCAATCATTCACAGCCAACCACACCCCCCACACCTGTGTCAAAGAGCACAGTGGAAGGCACAGGATCAGCAAGGTGATCAGCCTGGGTACCTGTGACCATGGGTCTTGGGCACTGCCCTGGTGGATTCTCCCTCATCCTCCTACTTGCTGAGGACAGAAGGGGGCAGGGCCATGGCACATGCACGGCGCTGGGGCTGATTCATGCCCTCCCATGTCTGCACTTGTCATTTCGCCCGGCACAGCAACAGACTCGACACTCACAGGCAGGGCCCATTCTCCTGGAGGAATGTGCAGGCCACAAGACGAGGTGCCCCGTGACTGGGATGCAAAACCTGGCATGGGACCTCAGCCAGTTACTTATCGCCTTCAGAACTCCGTTGTGTTCACCTTCTCTAGGGGCACACCAGTGACACCAAGCAGAAGGCTGAGGGACATAGGACATAGTCTGGAAGTGCTTTGCAAATTTCCAAAGGACCAAAATATGTATTACTACTGCTAATGTAATCTCAACAACACAACAAAAATAATCCTAGTAATAAGCCCTTTTTGAGGCTTTTCTTTTATTCATGTCTCTCAGGAATTATGCCCTTAAGAAGTCATCAGAGTAAATCATAAAAATATTTATAATACCAAAGAAATTAAAATGCACACACAACCTAGGCCTAGGCCAAGTTAGCTCGAGGCTGAAACCCTTCCCCCATCCAGTATTCATTAACTCCTAATGTCAACACACATGCACATTGCCCACCCAGGTAGCACCAATGAGCTCTCTGCAGTCCGGCACCCATGCCCCTCCCAGGTCACACACACACACACACACACACACACACACACACACACACACCCTCTGATCTCCTTCAGTCCTAAAGAGACCCACACCATTACTCAAACAGCCCCTCTGACGTGGCCTACACTCCTGGCAGGCTACATGGGCACCCATGCCCCTCCCAAGTCACACACACACACACACACACACACACACACACACACACACACACCCTCTGATCTCCTTCAGTCCTAAAGAGACCCACACCATTACTCAAACAGCCCCTCTGACGTGGCCTACACTCCTGGCAGGCTACATGGGGGCATGAGGGCTGGGGTGGGGTGGACAGAAAGAAGCATTAAGCAGATGTGCCTGGCAGAGCAGCAGCTTAGAGAAACTGAAGGCTGCCGGGACAACCACGTTATCAACAACGCCTCTCTCCGGCCACAGCCTTTATTTAAGCAGGAGATGAAATTCCATCTGTAAGGGGCCAGTCATCCCAGGTTGCCCCCGACTATCCTGGTTTTAGCACCGAATCCCTTCAGTCCAGGACAAAATGCATTGGTTGGTCACTGTAAAACAATGATTCTTCACTGGAGCAGGGGAGGATTCCTGGCCCCATACGCCATTTGGCAATGTCTGAGGATATGTTTTCTTGTTATGACTGGAAAGGGTTACTACTGGTATTAGTAGATAGAGGCCAAGGATGCTACTAAACACCCTACAATGTACAGGACAGCCCAACAACAAACAATTATCTGGTCTTAAATGCCAATAGAGCGAAGATTGAGAAACCCTACCCTAAAAGGAAAAAGGAAAGAGGTGGAGAGAGGGAGACGGAGAGGAGCTGGGGCAGTGTTTTATAATAGGAGAATTCGCCCTGGCCGGTTTGGCTCAGCGGTTAGAGCGTCGGCCTGTGGTCCGGAGAGACCCGGGTTCGGTTCCCGCTAAGGGCATGTATCTCGGTTGCAGTTTGTCCCTGGCCCTGGTTGGTCGTGCGGGTGGCAGCCACTCGATGTGGCCCTTTCACGTCGATGTTTCTCTCTCTCTCTCTTCCTCTCTCTCCCTCCCACTCTATCTGAGCAAAAAATGAAAAAATGTCCTCGGGTGAGGATAAAAAAAATAATAATAATAAAAATAAAAAAATATAATAGGAGAATTCTCCCTGACCCTGTGCCTCTGTGAGGGAGAGGCTTTTCCTCTATTCACTGATCCACCCAGCTATTCAAACCCTTTACTTCCCAGCCAGTCTCTAGCCAAAATCCCAAGAAACTCTCAAGGGGAAAGGGAAGGGCTGAGGAAGAGCCTCAGATCTGATGCTAGGTAGATTGGCTTGGATATTAGTGCCACCACTTATGTATGACTTACGGCAAAAATCACTCTCTTGGCCTCAGTATACGTATCTATGAAATGGGGGTGACTATACCTACTTTGTAAGAATCCACTGTGGGGGGAATGAAACGAGACTCAGGTTCACCGTGTAGCCCACAGTAGACGCTCAGTACCTACGTAATGATTTACTTCTCCCCACTCGGCCAGTCTTCAGCCTCCTGGAGGTAAGTTCCTCTCTCTTACTGTGGAGACTGAAAAATGAGAGTGAAATACATTTTCAATAAGGGCTTGTGTTGTCATTCAGATTTTACTTCTGTAATAGCTATAATAACTAAGTTATTTCTATAATACTGAGATTTGACCCAAAAAAACTTGAACGTAGTATAATTTTTATTCAGCAAAATATGTGTGACCATTTCTTTCTCTGTGGTTTTTCCAGATGTCATAAATTAGGGGAAAACAGTCTAAAATATGCATTTTTTTCCGAAGCTGATGACCTCCAATATATGCTTTCAATGTTGAATGAATTCTCAAATTTGGGCTGATTAATGGGATTTTGTGGTCTTGGAATAGGCCCACTCTAACTTACATTACGTTAATGTATCCCATTTCTCAAAAGAATGTCTTGCTCTATCATTTGCACTGTGTCGGCAGGTGAGATCCCAAAGTCCATGGAAAAGTCAGGTGAGTCCTGAGGGCCCCTGGACCTAAGTCTTCCTCTTAGAACAACACTTTCAGGAAACCACAAGAGATAAGAGAGCAAAAATGCTGCCAAGAGCTGAGTCGTTATTTCTGGAATATTGAGCTTTCGGGCAAAGTGTTTCCTGGAAGAATTGACTTAGGAGAGCATTCGGGTGTTCTCTGAAGGCCTGGTCCTGGCAGGTGCCCTGAAGGTCCGGACTTGCTGCAGAGGCGTCAGGACCAGCCCTCACCTGCCTCTGCAGCAGCACCGCTGGGCTGCTCACTCCCTCCCTTTGTACTCAGATGTGCATCTTTGTCTGTACCCTACAGCTGTCCCTGTTCATGTTCTTCACTTACAGCAAGCTTTACTTGAGAAGAAGAATCACTGTTCTTTTGAAATATTCCATTGTTCATACTTTTCTTATTTTCTTGTCAAAGTCCTGATTCTCCTCCTACATATGCCCATTCTGAGTGAAAGATTTTGCCACATTCTCAGAGCATCACTGCCCAGCACCCAAGGCCTCCCTTGTTCTCCAAACATCTAGATTATTGGCCAGTCCTAATGATAGCTCTTAACACCTGAATAGCATAACGTGATTTCATTTGATCCTTATAAAAGCCTTGTGGGATGGGCAGGGAAGTTATTATTATCTTCCCTCTCCAGACAGAGAAAATGAGAGTCAGAAAGGTTGGCTTGTTATCTCACAATGAGTGAGTGCCAGTTCCTACATCTGTCACCGACTCCCCAGCAGAGAAGTCATCCCTCTGATGGTCCCTCACTAGCTACAGAGCATAAACCCCAGGAATGTGAGCCTGGCACTCACAGCCCTTCTCAGTCCAGGTGAATATCCAGCCTTTTGGCTGGTGAAGCCCCTGAGACCAGGAGCAGAACTGTGTTTACTGCTATATTGCTGGTGCCTAGCAGAGGGCCAGGTCTATCAGAAGGATCAGAAATGCTTGTTGAATTGAGCTCACAAGGCAAGGAACGAGTGGCGTTTTCAGAAATGTCTAACCCTCTGCCTTTTACCAAATATGAAATTTTCTTCCATTATTCCATATATTAACACCATTCAACTTTCCTCACCAGCAACTTTCCAACTAACCTTTTATCACTGATATTAGGTAACCAGCTAGTATTCCTCCACATAAAGGTCGCATTACTCTATTACTAAGGAAGAAGTCAACCCTTGATTTTCATGCATCTGGGAAGTCCATCCCTTTAGAATCGAGAAGTGCTTACCCAAAAGTGGACACAGAGTCAAAACTAAAAGGATGTGAACTTCTGCCTGGGATAGTTCTGCAGGCACATAAAAGCTAGAGGAATGGAAAAGGCCCAGAAGCAAATTTAACCCCATTTTATCAGTCTTCATCTGTTATGTTTTTGATAATGTCTTTGGCATTCAATAAGCTCTGTAACTCCAGGGTCATTTGTGGTAATGACAATGTGGGCTTGTCTGGACACAAAGTAAGGTCTCTCTTCCCAGTCTGAGCTGCCCTAGCACAATTCAGGAAGAAGAGCCTTTACTTCTTCACTCAGGATCAACGCACACGTGCTCTGTAGACAGTATGGCCCAATGAGTAACCACTGGGAAAATATTTCCATAATTATTTGCAGCCCCTATTCCCCTCCTCTGACTTTTTTTTCTTATTAATCATCTGAAATACTACACAATCTACTCACTAACGTGGTTATTGTCTGTCTCCCTGCACCCAGTAGAATATAAGCGTGCAAGACGTCCCTACCTGCCCCCCAAATATTCATGCCCTTGTTCTCTACTGAAGATTTTCTGCTGGGAAGTCACCACCCAGCCAGGACAGACATTTCCCAGTCCCCTTCTATGTGTAGAAAGCCACATGATTGAGTTCTGGTGAATGTAATATGGGTGGAAGTGATGTTCACAACGTCCCACCTCCCATTCTCTCTCTCCCACACAATGAAGACATCAGACCTTTCAGTGAGCCAAAATATTTAAATACATACAGTCATCTGAGCACTGCACCCTTGTCATGTATTGGACTTTATAGGAGCAAGAAATAAACTTGCGTTGTGTTTGTTCACTGAGATTTCTGGGTTTGCCTGTTACAGCATCTAGTATTACATTCACTGATACATTATGTTCCCCAAGGGCAGATATGTTTATGTGTTTTCTGCAGTGCAAAACACTGCGTTGACATGGTAAACACAATACTTATTCAAGAAGTATTTATTAGTCTGGCCAGTGTGGCTCAGCAGCTGAGCGTCAACCCATGCACCAAGAGGTCGCAGGTTCGATTCCCGGTTAGGACACATGCCCAGGTTGTGGGCCCAATCCCCAGTCGGGGGCATGCAGGAGGCATACAATCATTGTTCTCTCTCATCTTCCCTCTCACTTCCTCTCTCTCTAAAATCAATAAAGGAAAAATAAATAAATAAAGTAAAATAAGTATTTATTAAATAATGAATAAATTAATGAATGAACAAATGAATGAATGACAGCTGTGACAGAACCTGGTTTCAGTTAAAGGCAAGGGAGCATGACTCAGATGTCTGGCTTGACCCTCATCGAAGCTGCATGTGCAAATGATATCACCAAGGATCATGGGCTCCTAAGCAGAAGACAGCTTTGATCTCATCCCCAAGTCTTTGGTCTTAAGTGTCTCCATCCCCACACTCTGCTTGAAGGATGGGCTTTAGAGCAATGTCTGTACTAGGCAATAGTCACCCATCCAATTTTATGAGACTCTGCATGTCTCAGGCACTGTGCTGGGCGTTGATTAACTATAGGATCAAAGAGGCTTAAAGAGCACCTTCATTGTACCTTACAGATAACTCATGATCCCTGAGCCAGCACTGTGGAAACTGAACCCAGAGCATTACCTTCCTTCCTACACATCACCTCTCCCCTGAGCAAAGATGCAGATGTCAGGCTTATACACTGGCATCTTTAAAATAGTTATGTGAGAACTTGCGAGCTGCTTCCACACCTCCCCAGCTGCCTCCACAGTCTCAGGACAGTGGCCTCGGAGAGCTCAGTTCGGAATGCAGAGTCCACAGGAAGATCACCTGCTGTTCCCATTCTAAATCTGTCCTTGAACTAGAACACTCTCCACAGGAACTTAGTGTTACTAATACTGTTATTTGCTTTATTTTTCTTTTTAAAAAGGAAGGAACCCCTTCTCTCCTTAAAAAAAAAAAAAAAAAAAAGTCCATTAAACCACTGTTCACAATCTGAGGCAAACAGCCAAAAAAAAAAGGAAGCAGAGTCCCCAAAGCAATCAGGGACAGAAAGCAAACTGGACACCTCAGGCCTGTTCTCTAGCGTCTGTTCAGTTTTCCCAGCACTCGAGGAGAGGAAAAGGAAAACGGAGTGGCCTTCTGCATAGAGGCTTCCCTGCTGCATGAGTCATGTCCACGCCTGGCCGATGCTGTCCTCACTGATGGGACCTTCCCTGCCATCCCTGGCTGCACTTCAGAAGAGCTCTATCCCTCTCTCCAAAACCTGGAAGGCCAGTTGATCCTTGGCACATGTGGATGAGCATTTGGGATTTTTAGCTCCTCGTGAGTAATCCGAAGTTTCATGACATGTTTGCCATTTTCCCGAAGCATGAATTGTAGTCTCACGAGCCGCAGTGCTGCAGCCATGTCACAGCGCAACGAGCAATTCTCGGTGGGTGACTTAAGGGGTTCCTTACACCGGTAGCTTTACATTTGTGCCTTTTGTGACAACTGGGTAAATTAAGGCATTCACCTTTTCTTACTGATCTTAGGAGAGGATATAGTTCTATAAATGCTGCAAAGAGAGGCCTCCAGTCCTGAGGCTAGTCTGCTGGTCAAGGCTGAATCACCTCCACAGTGCAGACATTTGGAAGAGGACATGGATTTACAAAGCTGCTGATATGCGCCAGATTCCTAGGCTGGGCGTTCTATAGGGAGCTCCTTTATTTCCATGACACCCCTATGAGATAGGTATAACTTCTTGTTTTCATATATGTGGAAGCCGGCTGGGCTCAGAGAGGTTCAGCAACTCACACGGCTGGTAAGGGGGAATCAGTACTTGAACCCAAGTTCCTCTGGTTCTCGAATCTTCTGACAGCAATAGAGAGCAGAGAATAGGCTTTCTCTAGCTAGATGCCACCCAGAATGGTCCTTTTACCCATGACAGGGGTCGGGGCAGAGGCGAGACCACTTTATTGGCAAAGGTCTCACTTAATTCTGAAGAGGTACGAGCAGTGAGAAACTCTGGCCTCCAGAGCAGCGGAGTGAAGTGGGGTGGGGTGAGGCAGAGAGGGGACGGGTGTGCTGCGTGGCAGGAGCCAGCGTGCGGCCCTTCAGGCCCGTCTTCTGAAAAATACACAGATGATTTATATCTCTGTTTTGACTCTTACAGTCCCCGAAAAGTGCTTTGAGGACAGAGATCAACCAGTGAACAGAAATTGGGTATCTGACTACAAGAATCTTGGGGAATGCTGTGATCTCAAATGAAATATAGAGTGTAAAAAAATTATAGGGAGAGAGAAGAACCAGATGGTGGGACGTGAATACAGTGCTAGCTGCCACCCATCAGACAATTTGGCCATTTGGGGACCTAGAAAAGGGCACAGGTCCCAGCCTCACTCTGCGAGGATAAGCAAATGCAATGGAAGTTGTGACTATTGCCAGCTCTGCCCCCACCCCCGATGTGCAGAGAAGGGACAAGGAAAGAGTGTTCTTGCAGGCTGCCCTTTCCTCTCAGGAGAATCAGGAGGCTTCAGGAAAGCAGTTCCCCTTGGTGGCTTGGCAACTTCCTGGAACACTGAGGGAACATGGACCTGAATGGGGATGGTTTTAACCTTCATAATGACACCTGTGGACCTGAGCAGAGGTTTTGATAGACGTAGACATAAGCAGGCAAGAAGGCAGGCAGAAGACCCAAAGGAAGGAATCCTAGGAGGGGATCCCAAGGATGATGAACACAGAATGGCGACCACAGTTACCTGAGGGACCATGCCATGGCCTTCGTCGAGTCCCCTTCCCTATCATTCCTGGCTGTCTTCTAGCTCCAGGGAGCAGCCAGACCAGAAGAGTTAATAGTCCTTAGTGACCTGGCAACTATAACTTTTCAGTCTCGATCACTATCAGTGTTTCCCCTCTATTAAATGTCCCCTATTCATCATCTCTATCTTATAATCACCATTATTCTGAGAATCTCATGTGGAAGTAGGAACTGGGATACCAAGAATCTTGTGAACGAATCCCACAGCTCCAGTAGCCACGTCTGGGTGCCGATGAAGCCACAGCCAGAAGCTCCTGGCAAATGCATGAAGCATTTTGCCTGGAGCGAAATGGAAGTGTTCCAATGGTAGGTCTGTGAGAGGAGATTGTGAATTTGTTCCAAAAAAAAAAACTTTTTCCTAGGCACAATCTCACCAGTCATGCCTTAGTTAAGAGCAGACAGAGGTCCCATTCGACTGGTCTAGAGAATTTTGGCAACAAAACATTAGGTTGAGATGAAGCCACAGAAGGTGTCCCAGCCTAGGAGACAAGAGACTCGGGTGATAGCCAGGGATCCACCCCTCTTTCTGACGTTTTCAGTAAGACCCTTTCCCATCTGTAAAAGGCCACGGACCCTTCCATATTTGACATTCTAGGGTATTATGATGTGGAAAAATACTTGGACTTCTTTTTCCATCCTTCTTTCCAAAGACAAAGCCTCCCCCAAGTGTGTATTCCTGTCCCCTAAGCCTCGCCCACCTCTGAACATGCTGTGCCTTGTCACAGGACAGTCCCACTTCTAATCCGGCACTTGTGTCGCCGGGATGTTAAGAAAAAGAAAATAATATTAGATGGCAGAAGTGTGTAGTTGATTGTATGCTTCTCATTTTCATGTAACTGCTTGGACCAGTATTTCCTAATCTAGAATAATGGGAGTAATCTTCTCCTTAGTAAGCCTCAACGTTCATGATGTTTCGTGGCATTACAAAATATGTTGCCTGCCTGAGACGCTTCTCCACCCTATGCATAGAGTGGACTCCCTTAGAGGATCCACTGGGGAGTGGGGGTGACAAGAAGTCTTCCTGCTGGTAAGCCTGGTGCTCCTACAAAGTCAGCCCAGGAATCCTGAAAGTAAGACCCACCAAGGATAAGAGATGGCTGAGCACAGCCCCGCCCTGAGGCCCAGACGAAAGGTGGCCTTGCTCTGGGCCAGCGCTGCATAGGTTACCTAATGAACGCGTGGCCGGCCACAGGACTAGACAAAGAGCCAGATGCCTCCCCCACTGAGGTTCTTTTGTTTTAGATCTTGGTTGATTTCAATAACTGACCATTTAGTCTACTTGGGTTTTCTTTTTTCCTCTCCCCATGCTTTAAATTTTGGCTCCTATGTTTTAAATTAACCAATAAAGAATGAGCCTATAAAACCCTAGCCCCCCTCTCTCACCCCCCGCACCTTCAGCCCCAATAAAAATAGGACCTCAGACTCACAGGTTTGCGCTCTCTCTCTCTCTCTCTTTCTCTCTCTCTCCCAACCCAAAACCTCACTGTGTGGCCCCAGATGTGTCATGTAATTTCCCAGTCCTCTAAGTATCAGCCTTTTTTTCCCCAAAGTTTCCTGATGGTTATTGCTGAAGAATGTTTTGCGATCATAATAAAAACCACAAGGGCTGGTCCAACCACAAGCTTGGTTACTGACAGTCTGAGACCCACACACAATACATACCCAGGAAAATGTATAGCTCCCTATTTCCATTGACTTTTGGGCCTACCTCTATTGCGGCATATAACACAGAGACCAGATCTACTTACTTTTGTACTCCTAGAAGCACACACTAGTGAACAGTAAAGATCTGTTCAGTGACCTCTGCTCGGCTGTGGAGGGCTGAAGGAAAGGCACCAGCTCCTCACAGGATTTGCCTGTCTGCTTTCCTCATCTTACTCTCGTGCTTATTCTCATCATCACTCTTCTTCTTTCTTCCTCTTCACCATCATTGCCATGGTGCACTATGGTCTGTACAATATTATGGTTCTTTTGTACATATCAGTTCATGGTATACTCGTAAATACATGATATCATTAGCCCATCTTCATCTGAAGAAACAGGTTCTGAGAGTGAGTGAGGAGCAGAGTTTGAACTTGAGCCCCAGGTTTTCGTTCCCCTACTGGAATTGAATGCTCCCTCCCTCTACTAGATCCTCAAGATTGTCCCTTGGGTGCCCTCACTGTTCTCATGGCTGAGAAGCTTGCCTCGACCCTGGGAACGGACCAGGGCAGAGCTCTACTCAACATTGGATGACAAATAAGCAGGGAGGAAACCCTCAACGTTTATAAAACAAAACAGCCAAAACCAACCACGAAAATCCAGGGATCAAGAAGTGAGTTCCACTTGGATAATCCCTGGTTACCAGAATGCTGGTTGAAGTAGAACCTCCCAGAAAACAGCAGATCCTCTGGGAGTTTCTCACAGTTTGGAACTCTGTCCTGAGCCATGACTGTCAGAGCACTTCAGAAAGGGCTTAGAAAGAGTGTTTGCCAAGGAGATGGCATTAGTCCATAAATGGGCAAGAGAAGACTATAAGGATGGGAGAAAGGAACCGGTGGGAAACCGGTGTGGGCAGAGGATGAGGAAGGAAGCCAGGAAGTAGCTCACGGAACGCTACTAACCCCAGGCAGAGGGAGGGTGAGCCGGGCACATCTGGCACCTCTAAGGCCCCGTGGTTCCTAGTGGCTTGATGCCAACCTAACTATAGTGTGTCAGGTGAGTCAGTTCTGACAGGAAGGGGGTCAGACCATGAGGGTGTCTGCACCTCCTCCATGAAAAGCCCTGGAAAGCTAAGGTAACCTCTGCTCACCTCCCTTCTGGAAAGGAGCAGCTGCCCTGCTGGGCTGCTGGAGCAAATGTCCTTTTCCTCCAGAAGGTCCCACAGGTCCCCCCCTCAGAAAGCCAAAGTCCCCATACTCAAGTCCTTTCTGCTTGGACATGAGGTAGGACAGCTGTTGTTCACGCTTACATTGTGTGGGAAGCCGCATGGTACTGCCCTGGCCTGTGTGGAGTGAGATAAGAAATGAGTTAATGCCCTGCCCCTGTCAGTCAAGGCCCATTTTTCAGAACATAAGGATAGGGTACGAGAAGCAGATATCAGCTCCAAGAAGCAGTAATTGGCATGGCCTGAATTAAAGAGCCCAAATATGCTCCCATTTTCACACGCCTGGCACCTGCCTACTGCCTTGAGATCCAGCCCTATTTACCAGCATCCACTGAAAAGAAGAGAAATGTGGGAGAAGAGGGCAGAAAGATGCTGCTTCTTGACAAAACTTAACATAACACAGAGATGCCATTCACATTCCCACCAAGAACTTCCTTGAGGCCCAAATGACCATCGGCCCTCGAAGCTGGCAGAGCCGCCAGCTAACGATTAGTCACCTGTAAGAGCTGGTAGGTCAGCTTGAGGATAGGCATGGCAGCCGCAGGAGGGAACAGTGGGCGGCACCCTCTGAGACGTGGGTGCTGTGGCTGCCCCAGCATGTTTCCCTAATTACACTGTGTTCTCTGACTTGGGAAGCCCACAATTACTTCTGGGAAACAATCCGGGGAGAGGGACCCTGCAGCTGGCCTTCTGGTCAGGAGCATTTCACTGCACTCAGACGGACACGAGGTGGTGCCTCGGGTGTCTGAGCATCCCCAAGGGGACTGTCTCTGCCAGTGGCTCTCACTGGGAGCTCTAGTAATCCCTGCCTCACACAGCGTGTGCTGCGGTTACCGACAGGATTTGGGGAAAGAAGGTTTTGCTATTTTGGTTCTCAAAGTTTGCCCCTCTGGGCTTTTTCATCATACTCCTAAGAACTAGCTTTTGTTACAAAAGTACTGTTTCCAGGAAGTTGAAAAATGTCCTTTAATGCCAGTGAGTATCAGTAATATCTAACATTAGTAGCCTTGTAAATGTAAATACAGAGGGCTATAAAATAGAACTTTGTAGAAAGAAATGATACATCCTGCCTGTGGAATTAGGGGATTCAGGACAGTTACACAGAAAAATAGACAATTGATCCCACCTTGGGTTTGGAGAACTTATCATTACCTACATTATACTCAACAATAAATTCATTCAACCAATATTTATTAAGTATCTCCTAGGAGCCAGGAGTTATAATCACTGACATACAGTAGCAAACAAAACAGGCCTGGTTTCTACCCTCATGGAGAGTAAACATCTTTAGAGAAATCTGACATTAAAACAAGAGACACACAAATACATATATACTTATAAATTGGACTGGTATGGTGGAAAACACTGGGCTGTCAGGAGACAGAAAAACAGAGAGAAAGCCATACTGAGGAAATGATTTGGAAATCAGTGCTGACTCAGAGTCAGCCAGGCAAAGAATGTTCTGGGCAGAGCGAACAGGTTGTACAAACTCCCTGAGATGGAAAAGACTTTGGTATACTTGAAGTACGAATGGGAGGAGGGAAATCAGTGTAGTGATTGAGTGGAAAAGCAATTCAAAGGTAAGTTGGTGAGAAAAGTTACATCATGCAGAGCCTTCAGACCATGTAAAGCGTTCTAGATCATGTTTTAAGTGAAATAAGCCATTGATAGTTTTCAATGGTGAAGGGGCAGTTTATTTGTGAGTGTAAGACATGATCCTATACTCGTTTATTTAATCATCTGGCCACTACATGAGGAGTGGATTGAAGTGAGGCAAGAGTTGAAACAGAAAGACCGATTGGAGGTCAGGCAGGGGTCGGACAAGGCATGATGGTGGCCCGGGTTAGATCTGTGGAAGTGGATATGGACATGTGTGCAATCATTTCAAGTCATATTTTAGAGATAGAATCGATAGCAATTTGTGATGAATTAGACAATGTATTGGGGGAGGGGGAACCGGGAATGAGAAGAAGGTAGCAGAAAAGACGTAGCTGGTTCTGCCTGAGTGCAATTTTCCCAGAAGAAGAAGGATGACAGAGTGAGAATGGGGGAATCAAATGTGTATTTCGAGACATGCAATTTTGAGATTTCTGTGAGCCATCCAGTTAGAAATATAAAAAAAGTCATTGACTATAAGAGTTTGAGGACCAGAAGAAAGTCTAGGCTACAGATATTCATTTAAGGGTCATAGTACATAAAGTAATATCACAAGTCATGGGAATGGCTGGGATGAGGATTTAAAGAGAGAAGAAAGGGGGCTGTGAATTGCTCCCTGAGGAACTCAAATATTAGAGTTCAGCAGAGGGGTTGGTATTCATAATTGTATTCTCCCTCATGCCTGACATAGAAAAGTTTATTACATTTAAGAAGAATTTCGTAAATATTTATTGATGTATTAAACAAATGACAGAGG
Organism: Tadarida brasiliensis; assembly: GCA_030848825.1. Taxonomy (NCBI): domain Eukaryota; kingdom Metazoa; phylum Chordata; class Mammalia; order Chiroptera; family Molossidae; genus Tadarida; species Tadarida brasiliensis. The sequence goes on along the minus strand of CM061270.1, from coordinate 59,152,253 downwards.
GTAGAAATACCCTGATACCTCTGTTTTGAATCCAGGACACATTTGGTGCTTATATCTTAAAATGAAGCAACAGCTCATAAACAGGCAGTCACTGATAAAATAATTATTTTAAAGAAAGAGTTAATAGTTTCAGATTCTGAGTTTTATACAAATATCTTGTTAAAATGTCTAGACATGTCCAGGGGAAAGTGATCATTTTGACTAGAATGCTTAGTAAGACCTATTACATTACCCTGTTGCTGAAATTCTAAACACACAATGAACTAACTATTAAAAGTAGCCTCAGTATTCAGGTTCACCAAACATGAGCCCCAAATATGCAAAACTATGAAGTTGTTTAAAAAGAATTTAAAAACTAGGACATTAGAATTTTTGGAAAAGTAAATTCATCTATCTGATAGTTATCCACAAAGTACCATTATTTATCAGATTGTTATTAAAAATGTATCCTCATGTTCTACAGCAATGGTTTTATGAATCAGGGAATCCTCTGTACACAAAGTGCATTAAATACAGAAAAGTCACAGATAAGACCTGCATTGAAAATTATTAAGCTTTGTTTAGTCCAGCATTTCACATGTGTATTTGATCCCAGAATACCTTTTTCCAGAGATCCCTTAAACATGGTTAGAACTAGTATTTTGCAAAATATCAGTTTGAAAAGCATTATTTAAATTATCCTTCAATCTGTATAGGATATATGTCCGGAAAGTAATGGGTGGTTTTCTTCATGGACTTTGGAAGCTCAATTCTTTATAGATATACTTAGTGAACTTTGTAATTAGCAATTAGAGATTAATTAACTTGTAATGCTTTGTTAGTTTAATAAAGAAACCATAAATGAAAAGCTCTCAATGTGTACATAGGTCCTCTGACCTACCCACTTGAAAATTCGTTGTTTGGATTTTGCCAATAATGGAAACAACCACTGTCACTGGGGGGCAGCTACCTGGATTGCAGGCATGTGAATTGCAAATAAAAATCAGTCAAGTGACAGTAACAGTTTTACAACTGGCTTTTTGTCTGCCACTGACTGATGTAAGTGGTGTATTAGTCCAGCTTGAATGTAGAAGCTAATGTAAGAAATGGTTTTGCTTTTGTAGTTTTTACTTCATGCCTAGAGTTTTTCCTGAATCTCCATCTGGGAATAGATACAGAAAAATAAATTATCTCACAGTGTGTCTCATTCGCTATGGGACAAAGTGCAAACAGTCCTAAGAGGGAAATTCAGAGCATTACAGACCTATCTCAAGAAACAAAAACAAAAACAGAATCTCAAATAAACAAGTTAACCTTACACTTAAAGAACTAGAAAAAGAACAACAAACAATGCCCACAGTGAATAGAAAAAAGGATATAATAAACAGCAGAGGAGAAATAACCAAAATAGAATCTTAAAAAAACAATAAAAATATTAATAAAACAAAGAACTGGTTCTTTGAAGAGATAAACAAGAGCAGACTCATCAAGAACAAAAGAAAGAGGACCCACATAAACAAAATCAGAAATGAAAGAGGAGATATAACTGACACCACAGAAATACAAAGAATCATAAGGAAATATTACAAGCAATTATATAGGGTGGGGCAAAAATAGGTTTACATTTGTGAGTACACAAAATACAGAGTTTTTTCTTGTATATTAGTTATTAATTATTGTATTATTTTTCATACAAATAACTGTAAACCTATTTTTCCCCACCCTGTATGCCAACAAATTGGACAATCTGGAAGAAATGGATAAATTTCTAGAAACATGCAATCTCCCAAAACTGAATCAAGAAAAAAATAGAAAATCTGAACAGATCAATTACAACTAATGAAATTAAAGCAGGAATCAAAAAACTTCCAACAAACAAAAGTTCTGGACTGATGGCTTCACAAGTGAATTTTACCAAACATTCAAAAAAGAACTAATACAAATCCTACTCAAACTATTCCAAAAAATTCAAGAGGAAGGAAGACTCCCAAGGTCATTTTATGAGGCCAGCATTATCTTAATTCCAAAACCAGAGACAGACACTACAAAGAAAAAAATTATAGGCCAATTTCCCTGTTACACATAGATGCAAAAATCCTCAACAACATATTAGCAAACCAAAATCAGCAATACAGTAAAGAGATCAACATAATAAAGGCCATATATGGCAAACCCACAGCTAACATGATACTCAATGGGAAAAAAAATAAAAATATTTCCCTTAAGATCAGGAACAAGACGGGGATGTCCACTTTCACCACTCCTATTCACATAGTACTGGAAGTCCTAGCCATAGTAATCAGACAAGAAGAAGAAATAAAAGGCAACCAAATTGGAAAGGAAGAAGTAAAATTGTCATTTTTGCAGATGATATAATATTGCATATAGAGAACTGTAAAGATTCCACCAAAAAACAACTGGAACTGATAAATAAATTCAATAAAGTAGCAGGATACAAAATACATCTCCATATATCACTTGCATTTTTATACACCAATAATGAACTATCAGAAAGGGAAACTAAGAAAATAATTGTATTTACAATTGCATCAAAAAATAAAATGCCTAGAAATAAATTTAGTCAAGGAGGTAAAAGACTGGTAGTTAGAAAATTAGAAGACAATGAAGAAAGAAATTAAAGAAAATACAAATAAATGGAAGTATATACCATGCTCATAGATAGGAAGAATTAATATCATTAAAAGTTCACACAACCCAAAGCAATCCATACTTTCAACACAATTCCTATCAAAATTCCAATGGCATATTTCTCAGAACTAGAACAAATAATCCAAAAAATTTATATGAAACCACAAAAGACCCCGAATAGCCACAGTAATCTTGAGAAAAAAGAACAAAGTTGGAGGAATCACACTATCTGATATTAAACTATACTACAAGGCCATAGTAATCAAAACGGCATGGTACTGGCATAAAAACAGACATATAGATCAATAAAACAGAATAGAGAGCCCAGAAATAAACCCATGTCTACATGGTCTATTAATATTTGACAACAGAGGCAAAAAAATACAATGGGGTAAAGATAATCTATTTAATAAATTGTTGGGAAAATTGGGAAGATAAGTGCAAAGAAATGAAACTAGACCACCACCTTCTTACACCAAATACAAGAATAAACTCAAAATAGGTTAAAAACTTAAATGTAAGACTAAATACCATAAAAATCCTAGAAGAAAACATATGCAGTAAAATCTTAGACATCTCTCTTAATAATATTATATATATATATATATGTCCTGGGCAAGGAAAACAAAAGAAAAAATAAACAAATGGAAGTATATCAAACTAAAAGTTTTAGCACAGCAAAGGAAACCATCAACAAAATGAAAAGACAACCCACTGAATGGGAGAACATATTCACCAATGATACATCTGATAAGGGGTTAATATCCAAAATTTACAAAAAGGACCTAAATAAACACTTTTCCAAAGAGGACATGCAGATAGTCAATAGACATATGAAAATATGCTCAATATTACTTATCATCAGAGCAATACAAACTAAAACCACAATGAGATACCTCACACCTGCCAGAATGGCTATCATCAATAAGTGAACAAACAGCAAGTGTTGGTGAGGATGTGGAGAAAAGGGAATCCTCATGCACTGTTGGTGGAAATGCAGATTGGTGTAACCACTGTGGAAAACAATATGGAGGTTCCTCAAAAAATTAAAAATGGAACTGCTTTACGGTCCAGCAAGTCCACATCTGGGTATATATTTGAAGAAATCCAAAACACTAATTCAAAAGAATATATGCACCCCTATATTCATTGCAATGTTATTTACAATAGCCAAGATTTGGAAGCAATCCAAGTGCCCACCAATAGATGAGTGGATAAAAAAGCAGTGGTACATATATACAATAGAATATTACTTGGTCATACAAAAGAATGAAATCTTACCATTTGCAATAGCATGGATGGACCTGGAGGGTATTATGCTAAGTGAAATAAGTCAAACAGAGAAAGACAAATATCACATGATTTTACTTATATGTGGAATCTAAAGAGCAAAATAAATGAACAAAGAAAATTTTTTTAAAAAAAAAAGAAATAAAGAGGCCCCAAATCACTGAAGTGGCTTGCGTCTAGGATTAGGGTGAGAGGACACAATTACACTGTGGTGATACAAGTCCAGTGCCTACTGTCCAGATCACAAGTGTTTCTGATTATATTTATTGCTTTAGTTGGCTGCCTGTCTATCAGTCCTAAGTATACTGATCAAATAGCCACAATGGGTCACCACATTGGATTGCTGTTCTACCCCTATTGACCATTTCAGTAACTGGTTCCATGTTGTCTCAGCCACTTTGCAGATGTACAGAAAAGTAGCATCTATCTCTTTCATCCCCAGCTAATAAGAGACAGACAGTGCAGAACTTTACAGAATTATGGTGTTTCCTTCATCAATGCATTTCTCAATGCTTTGGGTCTAGGGCATAGTGGAATGTGGAAGGGTCACACCTAAAATATGCATGCCAACCTTCTTCTCTCTAAACCTTTGGATTCCATCCTTTCCACTACACCAAAGAAATTATGGCACCTCAACCTCATTAAATTAGTCCACTGCCAAGTCAGGTTTCAGTCAACTAAACAAGCAAACTGACAGTAGCCACTCCAGCTGCTCAAGATAACAGAGATATTTCAAAATATCTGGCAATTGTGCCTATATCAATCAGTGCAATTTGACCCAATGCAAGGTGCCCTCATCCTTGGTAGCAAATACTGCATCAGTCAGGATTTTGTCAGAAACATGGAAATCACCTTAGATATTTTCAGCACAAAGGGATTTAATACAGGAGATTTTTCCTTTTAAGTGTTGAAAGGACTGGAGGACCAAAGTGGAGAGAGAGGTACTAAAAACCAGAGCTCAGGCACGGCAAGAAGTCACTGCCATCTGTATTAGTTTCTCGCACTGCCATAATAAAGTTATAAAACTACTGGAATCATCAAAGTGCATGATCCTGGCTCTGGGATTGAGGTGATAGCAGTGGAAATGGTTAGAAGAGGAGTTTGTTGATTAATTAAATGTGGGGTGTAAGAGAGAAACTGTGGATGTCTCCAAATGGCTCAGTGGTGATTCTTGACACAAAAGTCAGAGTGGCCCTTGACCCATGGACCTCTTCTCTTCCCTCTGTACACTCACTCCCATAGTGATCTGACCCAATCTCATGGATTTAGATGTCATGCATTTCTGTATATACCTCTGGCCATGATATTCAACTCATGTATAGTGTCTTCATACAAGTGTCTTGTATATCCAATTGTCTTCCCCAAAATTTCACTTGAATGACTAATAGATATATCAAAGTTACTATAACCCAAATTGGACTTAATTCCTCTTCTATCTTTTCAAAAAGGATTCTGCTCTGATATTCCCCCATCACAGTGTTAATCAATTGCTCAGGCCAAAAAAAAAAAAAAAATCTTGGCATTATCCTTAACTTCTCTCTTTGTCTCACACATTAGCTCCAATCCATCATCCATGACATTAGCTCTACCTTCAAAATATAACATAAATGCAATCACTTGTCACTCTCTCCATCACTACCACTCTGGTTCTTGCCACCACCCACCTTATCTCACCTAGACCAGTGCCCTAGCCCCCTGGCAGGTTCGCTTAGTTCTATATTTGAGGCCTTACTGTAGTCCCCGCAAAGCAGGCAGAGTCATTCTTTCACCACTTAAGTCAGATCATGTCTGCCATCTGTCCGCTTCCTGCTCCTTAGTGGATACAACGTACTCCACCAATCACCATTCGCACCAGGCTAAATCAAGGAACCACAGAATCTTTCCAAATACTCCAAAAATATGATGCTCAGCCTTTTAAAACGATACCTCTTAGCCTGCCATCCTCACCTTAGTCCCACACCTCCCTTGCGTGAGTTTCTCAACAAACCCCCGAAGTGAGTGGGTCATAATCCTTCAACCTTGTCTCTTCTCACTTTTCCTTATTCTCCAGGTGGTAACAGAAAGAATATGGGTCTGGGAGTCAGCCAGTCAGTCTCTCACAGTCTTGTATCTTTCTTTCATCAATGGTATGGACACAATACCTACGTATCAGGGTTTTATGACATTAAATGGGATAAAATATACAAGATGCCTGGCTATAATCAGCTTTCAACAAATGTTTCCTTTTCCACTCCCTTCTCCCAACATCTACTTACTTTCCCTTTCTTTATTGTTTATTCTGATTTCTTCTTGGATCAGCCAAGATCTTTGTAGACCCTCAGCCAAGAGATACCTGCCAAGATAAAATGGAAGTTAAAGCAGGAGGCCAAGTTGTGACACTCTCCAACTTGACTTCTAATAACCAGAAGTAAGACTCTCGGGTTAAAGTCGCCGGTTAAAGCAGCAAATCATGCCATTTGAGACTAACGTGGTTCTTTGGCTTTGCCCGAGTCGAGGAGACCAGGTTTTACCTCCCTAGCTGTCCAGGCTGAATTACTGTTTAAAGAGTGACGCGTTTTCTTTCTGTTGCCAAAAGTAATAAGATCTCAAGAACACGGTGGCTCGGGGAGGAGAATTCAGTATGGAGCTGATTTCCTGTGATAGGATACTTAAATCTCAGTGCCTGCAGAGAAACTCTACTTTGTTGAAATATGAGTGCATTTGGTTCTCACCATATTTTTATTTATGCCATAGAGCTCAGTATAGTGGGAAAAAATTATAGGCTGACCTTTAAAAAAACCTATCCCCCCATTTTATGAGAGGAAATGGAGAGCAGTGCATAAACTGTTGTAAGGGAATGAAGACCCCTGAACTAATTAGGTTCCTGGAGATCTTTATATGTAGGCAAATATGCTTGTAAACACAGCCAGCAATCTGCTGGCAGACAAGGCTACCGTGGCCTGGGTTAGCGGAAGCTGATTACACCTGCAAAATGTTATCAGGGAACTGAAACGGACTGAACAGACCATCTATCACTTAGTAGCCATTTTCTTTGTTTATCTATAACCTGTTCCCACGTGCTATTTAGCCCGATTTAATAGTTTTGTTTGGATTTTTTTTAAATAATTTTTTATTTTTCTGTTACAGTTGATATACGATATCAGTTTCAGGTATATGTTTGGAGTTTCCAAAAACATTGTTTTCTGTTTTATTTATAAAGAAGCTCAGGCTTGGCTCTGTGCTCTTGGCATCCCTGCTGCATGAGCTGAGGCTACCAAACTTGACCCAGTGTTTGCCCAGCCTGGCAACACCTCGCACTGAAGGCACAGCTCGGGAAGGAGCTGAATCTCCAAGAAAGGTGAGTGACTGTCCAGCTTCCTGCGGGCCTGGCTCCACCCACCCCACCGCACCCCCCATGAAGTCTGTGGTGTAGAGTGACACAGAGCTCCCATGAAAACTGATGGCCTGGAGACATTTACCCGACAACCACCCACCTGACTCAAATAAATGCATCCAACCAACAGAGCAGAAATCACTGAGCAAACTTGGGTGCCTTTATCACTGAGCTCGGGTGGGGTCTCACCATGGTCCTTGAACCAAATGTGTTCCAAGTTCTCTTTCTAATTGCTGTGTGAGCACAAACCAACCAGGCAGTTTATCTGCCATGTTTATAATTAACGTCAGCAGGGGCAGAGAGCAGCCACCATAGATACTAAAACGAACCTGTCTTCGTTCACAGGGTACTTGACTTGGTTTTCTTTTATTTAAAGGGTGAGCTGGAGTGATGCAAAGCCCCCATTTCCTACACTATTACAATAGTGAGTATATTTTTTGAACATGTGATGAATACTTCTGCAACGTTTTTTAAAAGCACCAGCATGTTTCCAGACAAGTTTATGACAGGCCTTATGACAAGGTCTGTGCAGGTAATAAAAAAGGAAAAGAAAAAAAGCAAGGCATGCCAGGTATGTTGTTGGAGAAAAAGAGGCAGCGGTGGGGACCATGGCAAACCCCTCAGTAGGTTGGATGGCACTTGTCTAGGACAAAGGGAGCTGCCCCTTGGCTCCCAGTTATTGCCGTCGTGTGGAAATTCGGGTTTCTAGAGTAGATGAAAACCTGAATTTGTGTTATTTTTCATTTATTGTAAATACTAGTTTAAACAAGCAAAATATTTCTGAGGCTCCTTGGTTTGCAACCTTGGACTCAGCCAATCACTCTGACGTTGCTGAGACCCCCGATGTTGGGGAGCAGGTGAGGTTCCAGCTCTCCCTGACTTGGTGAGCACAAGAGGACAATGTCTGAAAGGAGGATCTGAGTCCAGGTGAGGGCCACCAAGCTTGGGAGAGGAAACCAGGGACCTGAGGACACCCTCCTGGGGAATACACCAACTCTTAGGAGGCAGATGGGAAGGAGGCATTTCCTTTCATCGGATAATGTGAAGAATTACACTAATAGGTTTTTGACTGTTGAACCACCGTTGCATTTCTGGAATAATCCCTCTTACTGTGATATATGTTACTTATAAATATATGTTATGCCAACATTTTTGTTTGAGATTTTTGTATCTATACTCATAAGTTGACTATAATTTTGATGTCAAGGTTATTCTGCTCTCATTATATGAGCTGTGTAGCTTTCCATTTTAAACCATGTTCATGAGATAGAAATCCTCTGTCCCTTGAAAGTTCAGTAAAACCTACTTGTAAATCTTCCCCTTTTTGGGTGGGGCAATTTTTAACTAGCAATTCATTTTTATAATGGTCATTATTAGTGTATAGACTGGTTATTACAAACAATGTAACCTTCTTAATGACTCTGAGTCTCAGTTTTATCATCTGTACCCACTCCGAAAGTTTATTATTATTCATTTATTCAATCTTCCTTCTTCTTGAGACAAGTTGGTTTATTATAATTTTAGAAAAAAATATATTTTCATATTCATTGGCATAGATTTTTATTTGTCATATTAATTATATCTCTTTTTCTTATTAAAAAATTTCACATGCCTTTTATTTTATTTTTTTTATCCTCACCTGAGGACATTTTTGCATTTATCCTCAGAGCAGGAGGGAGAGAGGGAGGAAGAGAGAGAGAGAAACATTGATGTGAGAGAGACACATCAAGTGGCTGCCACCCACACAACCCCGGGCCGGGGACAAACTGCAACCGAGGTACGTGCCCTTAGCGGGAACCGAACCCAGGACTCTCTGGTCTGCGGGCCGACACTCTAACCACTGAGCCAAACCAGCCAGGACTCACATGCCTTTTTTAGCCCATACTCACTCTTGCTTAAGGTTTGTCTAGTTTTTTCTCTCCAAAGAACTATTTTTTAGTATGTTGAGCCTATCTAAATTATCTTTTTTTCATAATTCATTACTTCCTGTCTTTATTATTTGCTTGCTTCTAACTCCACACAAGGACTTGTACACAAATATTAGCAGTAGCTTTATCTGTAGAGCCAAAATCTGGAAACAATCCAAATGTCCACCAACAAATGAATGAATAACAATACTCATGTATTGTGGCTCATTCCTTCAATGGAATACTACTCAGTAAAAAAAAAAAGTATTGATCACACAGCAGCAATGGCTATAACTCAAAAACATCATGCTGAGTGGAAAAAAAACAAAAGAGTACACATTTTATGATTCTATTCATATGGAGTTTTGGAAAAGACAAGCCAGTCCATAGTGACCACAGCACCTCAGTGGTGGTCTGAAGTTAGATGAGGGTGGGTTCGTTACTGACTGGAAACGGGCAGTTTCCACATGATGGAAATATACTATATACTATAGTATGTATACTATATCTAGGTTGTGAGGTAGTTACATAAGTGCATACATTTTTAAAACTCATCAAATTGTAGTTAAAATATGTATCTTTCATTGTGTGTAAATTATACCATAAGCTTATTGTTTAAAAACACCGTAAGATACCACTTCTAAGCCAGTGGAATGGTTAACAGTCAAAAGACTACAATACAAATGTTGGGAGGATGAGGAGCAGTTAGAACTCTCATACATTGGTCCATGAGTGTAAAATAGTACCTTCACTTTGGAAAACTCTTTGGCAGTTTCTAATAAAGATAAACATATAGCTATCTTATTATCTAGAAATTCCAATTATATATATATATACCTAAGAGAAATTCAAACAGATGTCCACAAAAAGTCTTTTCCAAAAATGTCCATTGCAGCTTTCTTCACAATAGCCAAAAATGAAAACAACCCAAATGTCCACCAGTAAGTGAAAAGAGATAAACAAGTTGTGGTATACTCACAGCAGGAAGTACCTACCACTCATTTAAAAAGTAACGCACTGCTGACGCACACAAGACCTGGATGAATCAGCACTTAGTCTATTGCGTGCGGATCTGTGTTAGTTGATGGAACGGTCGGCCACACGTTCAACAGCCTGGGAGACTGGCCCTCTATTTCTACCAATGTCTCTAACACTTTAGTATTTATTTATTTTTAATTTTTTTTTTATCCTCACCTGAGGACATTTTTGCATTTATCTTCAGATAGAGCGGGAGGGAGAGAGGGAGGAAGAGAGAGAGAGAGAGAGAGAGAGAGAAACATCGACGTGAGAGAGACACATCGACTGACTGCCACCCGCATGACCCCAACCAGGGCCAGGGACAAACTGCAACCGAGGTACGTGCGGGAACCGAACCCGGGACTCTCCGTTCCGCGGGCCGACACTCTAACTGCTGAGCCAAACCGGCCAGGGCGCACTTTAGTATTTATTGTCTGTGCGTTGTTTTGGGATGGCTTGTAAGATCATTCTGGTGTACCCTCTTGTTTGGAAAGCCCCTACCCTGTCCCCTGACCAGCGGGAAGCTTTGGACACAGTGGTGAGAGTCAGGTATATGTTGACTTAGGTGACCTCGGAGCCAGACCTTAGCAGTAAAGCTTCTTCCTCCGTTAGTCATTGAACTTCTCCTTGATTTTACCGCTCTTCATCCTTCCTCACCTGGGAGGCTGAGAACAGAGCGGCCCAGAGGGATCAAATGGCCCCTCTTCCTGCTTTTGGTGTCAACATTAGCCCCGCCTGAAGCCAGCTGGCCAGCCAGCTCCCAAGTATTTCAAGGGTAAAACGCAGTAAGGCGGTGTTTCATGCCTGGAGATCTTCGGCCGTGCAGCTCCCTGGGGAGCCTGTGCTGGCCACAGTGACTGACCCTGGGAACCCTGGGAGCTGCAGAAGATCAGCTCAGCTGAACAAACAGCTGACAGAAATTCCGTCCCCAGGCCCACGTTCACTTTTACAATACAGGCACCGTGAGGACACAAGTGGTATGACAAGCATCGAACAGCAGCCCAACCTTCCCTGAGCGCTTTCTCCTCTGGCGCATCCCAGGAGACATCCGCTTCGGCAGCCTCTTGCCCATTCAAAAGGACCAGTTAGTTAGCAAACCAGCATTACACTAGTCTCCTTTATTCCAGGCTACAGCAGGGGAAGGCACTCATTAATAAAATGGACAGTCAAAATAAAGATTCAGACAATCAGTGAGCTGTTCTACTGATTATGATTTTCTTTGCACAAAATACGGGCCCTGTTTCTGGTACGGAAGACCAACTGAATAGAAAGAAGCCCGAGAGGAATTCCACCACGTTGCTCTTCATTCCATCTCTTGCTTCCAGAGCCCTTTGCTCTCCATCTAAGCTTCAGGTGTCTGTTTGCTGGAGAACACCTTCAGTAAGATATGAAGAGCCCTTTCATCATGATTTCTTCCTGATTACAACACTCTATGCAGATAAGGCAGCAAGTTACTAGGTACAGAGATAAGGATGAGCGCAGGAGGTTGGCATGGTTTTAGGTTCTTGGTGAAGATGAAACAACTGAGAGCTTATAGAATAGAGACATGTGTCGTAAGAACACATACCGCCCTACCCACTGTCCCATCAGGTATATCCTTGGTCAGATACCTGCATTTCCCTGAAGGAAAAGTTCTGCTGTTTACACCTGTGGGAGGCAGAATGGGATCCAATCTCCCACAGGCATTAGATGTACACACGATAAGTTGGGGAGTGTTTGCAGGAATGTGTTCGTGAACTTGCATACCCTTAGGAGGAGCTCCTTCCGAATTTTGTCTCCTGTTGACATCAAGAATTTAGAGTTGAGTTCGAAGACGATGAGTATAGGTTTAGTCTGAAACCAAGGGAACCTGAGATCAAGGATCTTCATGGATTTGTGGATAAGAAAGAGAGAAGAAGAAAAAGTCAAGGGAACAGAAGTGAGCTGAGGGAATTGTGAAGCAACCTACCAAATCAACAGCAGTCACTGAGCCCTGCGTGACTCCATACAATATTTTGTGCTGAAAAGGTACAGAAGTGTGAGACATGGGCTCTGGACCACAGAGGGGACAAGACATAAGCCCATAAAATGATCAAGAAACCACCTTAGGGAGCATGCAATTCAGGACTATGTCGTGTGGGACCACTCAGAATTGCATGAACAACAAAACAGCAAAGGGAGCGAGTGTGGCCTCCCTCCAGATGTCAGGGGCTTGTAAGAAGGGAGTGAGACTTGAGCAGGATGCTGACGAAGAATTTGGATTCGCTGAAGAGAAGAAATGGGGAAGGGGAGCCAGTCCTGGTTTCGGTGGAAGAGGATCAAAGCTTGGAGGGGGCATTCAGTGCAGAGTGTTCATGTGGCAAGAAGGAAGCAGAGAAAGAGGAGATGGGGCTCACACAGATAAGAGCTAAGCCATAAAGGGTCTTCTAAGTTGATGAGTTTGATTTCATGCTTTAGGAAATACAAAGCTTTATTAGTAAATCTATCAGTTCAGGGGGCTGGAGTGAGGAAATGAGGCAAATGAGGTTCTTGTAAAATTTAAGGGGACACCAAAAACCTCAGTAATAAAGATAAATAATATTCCAATGCAGCGATTAAAAGACAAATTAATGTAAAAAAATCTATGATGAACAAAGTATCAAGGTTTTTGTTAAAATAATTTTTCTTTATTGATTTTAGAGAGAGAGGAAGGGAGAGGGAGAGAGATAGAGACATTGATGAGATAGAACATCGGTTGGCTGCCTCCTGCATGCCCCTCCCTGGGGATCAGGCCCACAACCTGGGCACGTGTCCTGACTGTGAATTGAACCGGCGACCTCTTGGTGCATGGGTCAATGCTCAACCACTGAGCCACACCAGCCCGGCACAATAGCAAGGTTTTAAGTAAAGACAGAATCAGCTACAGTGGCATGATGAACCACAGGAAAGCCTGAGACAGGAGCAAAATTAAAGTAATATTGATTTTGTCTTCTTTTTGGAAATTCATAACACATATTAAAGGTTTTGAAAAATACTACAGAAAAGAACGCTATTCAACTTTGTTTAATCCTACCGATCCCAAATGTATTTAACCATACAACCTTTTTATAAGTAGTATCTCATATCACTCTAGAATATATTTCAGGACAAGCTAATATAGTCTAACTTTTTTTTTTTTACTGATAAAGAAACCAAGACATTGGCAGTCAGCAAGATCTTTCCAGTTAACTAAGAGCAAATCAATGAAAAATATTGTAAAGTATGTGTTATTTTCTTCATTAATATGTATAATATAATGAACAGTTCTTAACCTTTCTTTAATTCTTTTTACAGACTTTAAGTCATTATGCTCATTAATGCAACAAGAACTTTCTATGAATATGATTATATAAATTGTAAGGGATTAAGTAAAATCTGTGCTGACTTCAAGGTCAAATAATACCCTTAGTTTCTGCTTACCATATTGGGAAATGAACACTTAAAAACCTGATCTTGCTACAAACAAGAGTTATAATATCTGGACAAAATACAAAGACAACTACCTGAAGCTCTACAGACAAAACAAAAGTAGGAAATTTTTGGAAGAGAGTTGAAATTTGTAGCAAGGAACACAATGGAACATTTTTTGTAACTTTCCTCTGAAGGCTGTAACTTGAAGATGGATCAATAAAACGTATGCAACAGGAGCCCTGGCCAGTTTGGCTCAGCGGTTAGAGCGTCGGCCCACGGACCAATGAGTCGCGGGTTCGATTCCGGTGAAGGGCACGTACCTCCATTTTGGTTCGTCCCCGGCCCTGGTCAGGTTGTGTGACACAGAGGCAACCAGTCGATGTGGCTCTATCACATCGATACTTCTCTCTGTCTCTCTCTCTCTCCCTCCCTCCGACTCTATCTGATGATAAATAGAAAAATATCCTCGGGTAAGGAATAAAAAAAAAAAGTATACAACAGAAAAATAATGACCTATGTGGAACAATTTCATAAGGTCTTACATATGTGTGAATGTAGTTAAAGAAGAAGGGAGAAAAGAGGGCAGAAAAAGTATCTGAAGAAACAACAGCCCCAAACTTCCAAAATTTGGTTAATGACTTAAATTTACACATTCCGTAGTTCCATAAGCCCTAACCAGAATAAATTTGAAGAAAACTATTTCTAGGAACATCATGCTCAAACAGTCAAAAACAAGAGAGAAAATTATAAAATCATAATTTCTGAGAAAATGACGTATGTTCAACTATTTGAATGATCACAACTTCTCCTCAGAAACCAAGGTGGCAGGCATACAATGAAACATCTTTAAAGCACTGACAAAAAAACCCAAATGAAGAATTTTGTATCTTGCAAAAATATCTTTCAAGAATGAAGGTGAAGTAAAGATATTTTCAAATAGTGGAAAACTAAAGGGATTCATTGCCACCACAACTTGCACTACAAGAAATGTTACAACCCGGCCAGTGTGGCTCAGTGGTTGAGCGTCGTCCCATGCACCAAGAGGTCGCCAGTTCGATTCCCAGTCAGGGCACATGCCCAGGTTGTGGGCCTGATCACCAGTGGAGGGCATGCAGGAGGGGGCCAATTGATGTTCTCTCATCATCAATGTTTCTATCTCTCCCTCTCCCTTTTTCTCTCCCTCTATTATCAATAAAGGGGAAAAAATTTAAAAAAAAAAAAAAGAAAGAAAGAAATGTTACAGTGAGTTTCTTAGGCTGAAAGTAAATGATACCACAGAAAACTCAGAGTAAATATAGACATATAGATACAAGACTGTTTCTTCTCTTAATTTATTTGTAATGTTGTTTGTTTTATCTTTTTTTCTTTTTAAACTTATCTTTATTGTTGAATGTATTACAGATGTCCTCCCTTTTTTCCCCCATTGATCCCCTCCTCCCCACTCTGGCCCTGCTCCTGCCTTCCCCACACTATTGTCTGTGTCCACTGGTACACATATATGCATATAAGTTCTTTGGTTTATCTCTTCCTGTACCTCCTTCCCCCTTCCCTTTAAGGTTCATCAGTCTAACAACCAATTTGTACTTCTTAATCCCTTCACCTTTTTTGCCCATCACCCCAGCCCCCATCCATCTGGCAACCAACAAAAAGTTCTCTGTATCTATGAGTCTGTTTCTGTTCTGCTTGCTCATTTTGTTTGTAGATTCAATTTTTGATAGATATGTATTTATTGCCATATTATTGTTTGTATTTTTGTTCTTATTCTTCAAGAAGACCCCTCAACATTTCATATAATACTGGTTTGGTAGTGATGAACTCCTTTAGCTTTTTCTTGTCTGGGAAACTCTTTATATGGTCATTGATTCTAAATGATAGCTTTGCAGGATAGTGTAATCTTGGTTGTAGGTCCTTGCTTTTCATCACTTTAAATATTTCTTGCCACTTTCTTCTGGCCTGCAAAGTTTCTTTTGAGAAATCAGCTGACAGTCTTATGGGAGCTCCACTGTAGGTAACTAACTGTTTTTCTCTTGCTGCTTTTTAAGATTCTCTCTTTGTATTTAACCTTTTGCATTTTGATGATGATGTGTCTTGGTGTGGTCCTCTTTGGGTTCATCTTGTTTGGGACTCTCTGTGCTTCCTGGACTTGTATATCTGTTTCCTTCATCAAGTTAGGGAAGTTTTCTGTCATTGTTTTTTCAAATAGGTTTTCAATTTCTTGCTCTCTCTCTTCTCCTTCTGGCACCCCCATGATGTGAATGTTGGTATGCTTGAAGTTTTCCCAGAGGCTTCTTACACTATCCTCACTTTTTTGGATTCTCTCTCTCTCTCTCTCTCTTTTTTTTTTTTTTTTTTTTTTCTGCTCTGATTGGGTGGGTTTCACTTCCTTATATTCCAAATCAATGGTTTGCTTCTTGGCTTCACCTACTCTACTATTGATTCCCTGTAAATTATTTTTTATTTCAGTTAGTGCATCCTTCATTTCTGACTGGTCTTTTTTTATGCTCTTGAGGTCCTCATTAAATTCCTTGACGTTCTCACAAAGTTCCTTGAAATTCTCACTAAGTTCCTTGAGTATCCCTATAACCAGTATTTTGAAATCTGCATCTGTTAGATTGCTTATCTCCATCTTGTTTAGCTCTTTTCCTGAAGTTTTATTGTTCTTTCATTTGGGACATGTTTCTTTGTCTCATTTTGGCTGCTTCCCTGTGTTTGTTTCTATGTATTAGGTAGAGTTGTTATGTCTCCTAGGCTTCCTAGGGTAGCCTGTTGTAGTAGGTGTCCTGTAGGGTCCGGTGGCACAGCCTCCATGGTCACCCCAGCTGGGCCCTCAAGGTACTCCCCTACTGTGGACTGTACACCTCTCTGTTGTAATTGAGTCTTGATTGCTGTTGGCACATCAATGGGAGGGATTTACTCAGGCTGATTAGATGCAAGGACTGGCTGTGCCCACTGACCACTGACCTCTGACTACCTTGAATAATCAGCTGTGCAGGGGCCCACCACACAGAGCAAGACTTAGTTCAGCAGGGCTCTGGTACCCACTGAGTCCACTTCTTGAGTGTGTCTCTTGTGGAGGTGGTTGGGTGGTAGTGCTTTGACATGGTCTGAAGCTGTCCACTGAGTGTGCAGCCCTGGGGCAAGGTCAGCCACTGCCTATGTTCTACCCAGGGCCACCAGGCATAAACTACAAAGTGATCTGCTAATGGTTGCTTCTTGTGCTGGGTTTGGAGGTGCCCAGGCAAAGCCAAGGTGTGAACTAAGGCTGGCTGCTTCTAGTGCCAGGCCTGGGGCCACTTAGCAAGAGGTATGTATGGGGCTGACTAAGGCTAGATGCTGCCTGTTTGAGAAAATTTAGGAAAATCTGAAACAGGAGCCAAGACAGGCCAATCCTATGATCCTATGGTAAAGCCACTGGAAACAGCTTGGGTGGGCCTGAAAATTGGGTGGGGGAGAGCCTCAGGGAATCACCAGGGAAGGGCAAACACTGTGAGCCAGGATGCTGGAGTCCCAGCTATGGCCGCATCTGCCTGCCCTGTGGAGGAAGGGCTCACCAAAGGAACAACAGCCTCCACCAGCACGTCTGTCCAGAAGAAAGCTGCCTCTCCAGCTCTCGCCCCAATGCCAAACAACTCAGTTCTTGTTGGTATGTCTCTGGTGCCTTTCAAGCTGCCTCCCCTCCATGCTGGAGCTCAGAGCGAGCGGGTCTGAGTAAGTCCATGTGCAGGCCCTTTAAGAGGAACTGCCAGGGGCTCCAGCAGCTGCAGCCGCAGCCTCCCTCAGCCTCAGTTCCTGCTGGTTTTACAGCCAGAACTTATGGGGACTTCTCTTCCTACCATGGAACCCTGAGCTGGGGGGCTGGGACGGGACCCCTCACTCCTCACTTCCCAGCCCAGGTAGCCCTCCTGATTTTTATCCACCACACGAGGGTGTGGGACCAGCCCGTCCGCGCCTCCGCCCCTCCTACCAGTCTCGCAGTGGCTGCTTCTTTAATTTCATGGTTGTAGGGCTTCCATTCAGCTCGATTTCAAGTGGTTCTGAAGGATGGTTGTGCTGTAGTTAGTTGTCATGTTGATGTGGCTGTGGGAGGAGGCGACACCGCGTTTACCTGCGCCGCCATCTTGACCGGAAGTCCTGTAATGCTGTTTAAAGACATCAACCTGACCTTCCCCGACAAGTCATCCTGCAGCCTCTTCTCGTACACTCCAGTGATGGGGAACTCAGCTGGGTTTATTGTCTTCCTTATAGTTAATCAAATCTTTCTCCTTTAAAGTTTACTTTTATTTCCTTTTTAGCCTCTCTCCTTAGTGGTTGGCAGGCCCAGAGTTCTCATCCCAGCCCCGTCTCCCACCAGCCTTCCTGCACATCCAGGCAGTTCCCACCAGAGGGCACTCCAAGCACTGCTCAGCCTCTCACCTCTGCTTTCAGTTCTTCAAGGCGCTCTCTGCCTTGCGACAGGGGCTCCACCACACAAGCTAATCCCTGCCAAGAGATATTTAATTGTTATTTCAGGTCACTTGGTGCTTTAAGCCAACAAAAAGCAGATAGATACATAGAAGTAGAGCTGTCAGGTTATATGGTAACATATACTTAACATTTTCAGGAACTGCCAAACTATTTTCCAAAGATGCTGCACCATTTTATATTCCCACCAGCAATGTATGAGGGTTCGGATTTCTTCACACCCTCATCAGCCCTTGTTATTGTCTGTCTTTTCGATTATAGCTGTTCTGGTGGGTGTGAAGCGGTATCTCATGGAGGTCTTGATTTGCATTTCCTTAATAATTAATGATGTTAAGCATCTTTTTATGTGTGTACTATATTATTTGAAAGAAATGTCTATTCAGATGCTTGAATTGGGTTATTTGTCTTATTATTGAGTTGTAAGAGTTCTTTATATATCTGGATATAAGTCACGTGTCAGATAGATGATTTGTAAATATTTTCTCACAGTCAGTGGGTTATTTTATTTTCTTGGTGGTGTCCTTTGAAGTACAAAGCTTTCCCTTTTAATAAAGCCCAACTTACCAATCTTTCTTTTATTGCTTGTGCTTTTGGTGTCATATCTTAAGAAATCACTGCCTAACTCAACATTACAAAGATTTATTACTGTTTGCTTCCTCGAGTTTTATAATTTTAGCTCTTACATATAGCTTTATGATTCACTTTGAGTTAATTTTTGTTTATTTACCTCCAGGTATTCTAGCTTTCCTGACTTTCTCAAATCCTCAACTCTGTCTTTTCACCCCAGGGAAGTCATCAGCTGTTTGAGTTTCCCTTCCCTGTGCTGTGGTTTGGAAACTTTTTGTGGATTGTGTGAGATAGGGGCTCATGTTCACTCTCCATGTGGCTTGCTAATTATCTCAATACATAAACGTTTGCGTAATGAATGAAAAGTTTGATATGACTTGTCTTCAAAGATCACCAGGCATCTAGGTTTTTCCTGCCACTCTTATAGGCTAAAACATAAAGAATCTATTAAACTGGTACAGGAAAGAACAAATCTGCTTTTACTTAACATATTTCTAAGGCTCTTAGAATGAAGAAGGGCATGCATTAGAACTGTTGGCAAAGTGTGATGACATTTCAGCCACATTATGCTCTGCTAAGAATTCTGCTAGTATCCAAGTAGGGGATGGAAGGGTTAGAGTATTCCTAGCACCTGTAAATATGGGAAAAGGAATGTGTCTGTTGCAGGAAGAGTAGGCATCAGCTGAATTGAGAAGACCAGCTAAGGACTAGACAGAGTCCCCAGAGTCCATAGGACTACTATATAGAAAGCTTCAGGGCTTGTTTTCATCTTTAAAATTTTTCTACCCCAAATCATCAATTTAATATATTGAGAATTGTGTCCATCTTTAAAATTCACCTCTAGTTTTATAGTGGACATAGTGAGGGCCCAGTTTATGTGACTACTTCTCTGAACCTTCCCAGACTCCTCCAGATACCTCTGCCCTCAGAATCCTAGCTTTCCTGGCTTTCTCAAATCCTCAACTCTGTCTCATCAACTCAGGGAGGCCATCGCCTCTGTTTGGGTTTCCCTTCCCTGTGCTGTGGCTTGGAAACTTTCTCGAGTCAGTAAACTGAGGAAATTGTGAGCTCACGTTGTTTATTTCCCATTGCTCAGAAACCACTGTCATGCACTGTTTCATATCTTTTTCTGGTATCCTATTTGTAAATACAGTCCTGATTACTACATAATGACCAGTTGTGGACATCCCAAGACACGAATTTGCTATGTCATGTGTTTTATTTTCATTTGACTCAAAATAGTTTCTAATTTATCTTGTGATTTCTTTTTTGACATATAGGTTATTTGAAAGTGTATGGATAATATCCACAGAGAGAAGTATTGAAATTTGACTACAATTACAAATTTGTTTATTTCTCCTCTCAGTTATACGTTTTTGCCTTATATGTTTTGGAGCTCTGTTATTTGGTGCATACAAATTTAGGTTTGTCTTCTTGAGAACTGGCTTCTTTATCATGATGCAATGTCTCCCTTTACCACTTGTATTCTTGCTCTAAAATCTACTTTGTCTGATGTAGCCACTCCAGATCTTTAATCAGTGTTTTCATAGTACATATGTTTCCATCCACTTACTTTTAACCTGAGTGCTTGTAGTTATAACACATTTCTTGCTTTTTTAATCTAGTCTGAAATTTTCTGCCCTTTAATTGGAATGCTCATGCCATTTGCATTTCATGTGATTATCAATGTGGCTGGATTTACATTTACCAACTCACTATTTTCTATTTTTCCCATCCTCCTTTTGTTCATTTCTCCTGCTTTCCCTGCATTATTTGAGGATTAATTGAGTAGTTTTTTTTATTATTCCTCTTCTTTTCCACTATTAGCTTATTATTTATATCTTTTTTTAGTTGTTGCTCTAGAATTTATACAATATGCATCCTTAACACAATTTACATTCAAGTCTACATCTCGATATATATAGTATAAGAATCTTACTTTAATGAATTAATTACTGAAATTTAATTGCGCTTATAGCATTTGCTTTCTAGTCAATGCTGGGGGAAAAATGCATCCCTATCAGGAAGGGTCCTTTTCTTTGGGCCTCTGAAGTAAAGGAAAACAAAGACCATGAAAAGGGAACCCCTGGTGGGTGCTGCTCTCATCACCCCGCTGGCCACCCCGAGCTTGGACACTGCACACACTGCTCAGAACAATTCCTTCAGCTCATCCTCACCTGTGTCACACGGCAGAGACTTAAAACCATCTTCATGAGCTGAGAGGACATAAATACAATTAAGTGACTTGTGAGGCACAGCTGTCTGGCTTGTGTTTAAAGAAACTCAGCTTCTTCCTTATGAAAAAAGAGCCTGAAGAAGAGCTCATTCTTTCTCTGAGGGACTCCTTTCCTTTGGAAGACAGGAAGGGATCAGACTTCTGCAGCCTGGACGTGTGGGAAAGGGAAGTCCACTGTGTCGGGGAGGGGCCCTCTGCCTCACCTCATTGTCAGCTCTCCCCCATCCCACCCCGCTCCTCCCACATAAGTCCCCCCTTCTTCCCCTTTCTCCCTCTGTTCTCCTCCTCCTCCCAGCCAGCCTGCCAGGTGGGAGAGGATACTGCATCTCCTTCACCTAGACTCTGACTACACTGAGCAAAGCCAAACCCTGAACCCGAGAAGGTTGGGATAAAAGGAACTAACACAGCTTAGTACATATGGTAACCTTCTCCAACAATGTATTTCATTCATCCAAATCCCAAGCTATGGTTGGTGGGAAGCAGAGAGACAATACAAATAATATAGAACCTTCCAAGATCACAGCTCAGTGGCCTTATAGAGAGAATGAGAAAATCTCGTCTTAGGCATTAAATGCACTCAATGGCTAGTAAATCGTCCGAGCGCCCCCAGTGCTGTCTGGCGCCATGCCTCTCCTTTTATCATGGGATGGTGTGGAGGCTATAAAACAATCAACAGCCTTCTCTAGAAGGTTTTGCTTTACATTTAGCGTTACCCTGCTTATTTGCCATGCCTGGATCTCAGCTCACAGCCTATTAGAGAATTAAAAGTCCAGGCAAGAAAGAAAATGATTCCTTTTTTTTTACTTTTTTTTTTCTTTATTGATTTTAGAGGGAGAGATGGAAACATCGATGAGAGAGAACATCAATTGGCTGCCTCCTGCATACCCCCCACTGGGGATCGGGCCCACAACCTGGGCATGTGCCCTGACCGGGAATCGAACTGGTGAACTCTTGGTGCATGGGTTGACACTCAACCAGTAAGCCACACCAGCCGGGTATGACTCTCTTCTTAATTGGATTTATTGGGGTGACATTGGTTAATAAAATTATATAGGTTTCAGGTGTACACTTCTATAATACATCATCTGTATATTGAATTGTGTTCACCACCTCAAGTCACATCTCCTTCCATCACCATTTATCCCCCCTTTGCCTTCTACGCCCCCACCCCTCTGGTAATCACCATGTTGTCTGTGTCTATGAGTTTTCTTTTTTCTTTGCTTAATCCCTTCTCTTCATGAGTTCATTCCTTTACGTGTCAAGAGCTTTCCCCCTTGCTTCTTGGTGAGATGGCCACTACAGAGCGGTGAAATCATGGGTTTATGTATTTGTTCTAAAAGGGTTTCAACCACCTAAATCACTGTTTCACTGCAAATTTCTCATCAGCCGTCTTTTCTCCTTCAGAGTACAGGGGAGCTAATGTTGCTTATTCTATTGGGAGAAGGGGGATTTGTGACTTAAAACCTTCTCCAAACTGAACACGAATGTCATCTCCACGGCACTGAGAGCTCTACTACACCTTCATTTTATCAAACAGGTTCCTGATGAGGGCATCAGCCTGATCCTCCCCACAGAGCGAGGGAACCGGTTCCACTCGATGGCATGACAGTCGGTGGGTATCTGAATTGGGGCACAGTCCTTCAGCTCTGGCTGTTTTTCTCCAGCATGAGCTCTTCAGAACCTAAATGCAACCCCTAAAGGGCAAGAATTACGTCTAATTCAACAATATCCTCCCACTCCTTCCCATGTTTCTTATCACACATACTCAATAAATGATTGTTGAGTGACTAAATGTGTTCAAGCCTTCAGTTCACACCCATCTGTGTGGGCTCCACTGGGTCTCTCTTCTGAAAGCTGCTGTTCCTTAAGAAGGAAAAAAGACTGCTGATCCTTGAAAGTACGTGGTAAGATGGCTGCTCTGCCCAGCCACGGGCCTCGGGGGCATTTTAGCACCGGGCCTCTCCGAGTCTCTATCTATAATATGAAGGGGCGGGACCAGCTGATGGCTGCAGTGTGCTTGAGATCTTGCAATACCAAAAAACAAACAAAACCCCACATCTCCTACAAGGTCAGCAGGAAAACATTCCCTTTGTGAAAGTTTCAGCAAGGGCAAGTCAAAGTATCTTGTTAGTTAACACTTACACATTCATATTATTTTAACCAAAAACCACTCCTCAGAAGCCGAAATTAGCCATATTTTTGTTGCACTCTATTTTTAGGAGAAATAGGAAATATATTTAGGGATGAGCACATGTTCAGACTTCATTGTATTCGATCTATGTCCATATTCTAACCCTAGGCATTGAAAACAATGGTGGTAGAGCACTAAGAATACCTCGGTCATCAAGGGGAGACTTAAGATTACACTGAGTTTATTCTACACTATATTTACATTTAAAGGCCCATGATATTAACTCGAAATGACAATGGGGTTTTTTAAAATTTCTAAATATGTCAGTTACCTTATCAAATCAGGGTTGGCAAAAATAAAAGTCTAGAGAGCACCCATTAGTGGGGAAAAAATGCAATTGCCAAGTAGCAGTTTTGTCTTGAGATTACAAGTACTGGGCAAATAATACTGCCACTGATTGGGCACTTGCTCCATTGCGAGGACCGGCGTGGACGCTCTCTCTGGTTATAGGATAAAGGACTTAAGAAAGGCAGTCTTCAGTGGCTTGGAGAGAACCGGAAGCCTTATTTCACAGAGCCCAGCTACACTTCCAGGTTCATGTCAAGGCATGTCCCCCACCCCTGCGTTCCTGCACACTAGGGGCGGTGTCCAGCCGCCGCACGTTTCCTTGCGCCTTTATTGCGCCTCCGTGGAGTTCTGAACTGTGGCGGGGAAGCTCTGTAAGGCATTCTCCTCTTTCAGTTTCAGCTCAAAGCCCTTAATTTCCAGTTGGCAAAATGAAGAGAGAAGATCAACACTAAAATACATGAAAGCCCTGGCCACGTGGGCTCAGCGTTGGAGCACCAGCCTGCAGACCAAGGGGCGTAGGTTTGATTCCCAGTCCAGGGCATGTACCTTGGTTGCAAGTTCAGTCCCCAGCCTCTGGTCGGGGTCATGCAGGAGGCAACCAATCTGTGTGTCTCTCTCACATCTAGGTTTCTTTTCTTTTTTATCAAATATGTTTTTATTGATTTTTATTATTTTTATTAATCAATTTATTTTTGTTACAGATGTTTGTCCTTTTTCCCCCAAGCCACCCTCCTCCCTATCCCGCCCCCACCCCCCACCCCCAGCTTTGTTGTCTGTGTCCATTGGTTACGCATACATGCATATAAGTTCTGTGGTTTATCTCATCCCTCCTCCCCCCCCTCCTCTACTCTGAGGTTTGTCAGTCTGAACCATACTCCTTTCTATGTCTCTGGGTCTATTTTGTTCATCAGCTTATTTTGTTCATTATATTCCACAGATAAGTGAGATCATGTGGTATTTGTCTTTCTCTGATCGGCTTATTTTACTTAGCATAATACTCTCCAGGTCCCTCCATGTGGTCTCAAAGGATAAGAGATCTCTCTTACAGCTGCATAGTACTCCATTGTGTATATGTACCACAGCTTTTTTATCCACTCATCTACTGATGGACACTTGGGCTGTTTCCAGATCTTAGCTATTGTAAATAGTGCTGCTATGAACATAGGGTTACATACATTCTTTCTGATTGGTGTTTCAGGCTTCTTAGGATATAGTCCTAGAAGTGGGATCACTGGGTCAAATGGCAGATCAATTTTTAATTTTTTGAGGAAACACCATATTGTTTTCCATAGTGACTGCACCAGTCTGCATTCCCACCAGCAGTGTGCTAGAGTCCCCTTTTCTCCACACCCTCGCCAGCACTTGTTGTTTGAGGATTTGTTGATGGCAGCCATTCTGGCAGGTGTGAGGTGATATCATATCTATGTTTCTTTCTCTCTCTCTCTTCTTCCCTCCCTCCCTTCCTTCCACTCTATCTAAAAATCAATGGAAAAATATTCTCGGGTGAGGATTAACAACAACAACAAAAAGAAAAACATGAAAAAAAGAGGAAAAAGACCGCAGCTCCATACCCTATAAAAATCTTCATGAGCCCTGGACAGTTTGGCTCAGCGGTTAGAGCGTCGGCCTGCAGTCCAGAGAGGCCCAGGTTCGGTTCCCGCTAAGGGCACGTACCTCGGTTGCAGTTTGTCCCCGGCCCTGGTTGGGTCGTGCAGGAGGCAGCCACTCGATGTGTCCCTTTCACATCGATGTTTCTCTCTCTCTTTCTCTTCCTCTCTCTCCCTCCCACTCTATCTGAACAAAAATGGAGGAATGTCCTTGGGTGAGGATTAAAAAAAAAAAAAAAAGATCTTCATGAATCCAGGGGTCTTTTAATTCAAACAAAGTTATTTAACATCCATGATTCAGGAGGCATAATGAACAGCACAAACACTTATCTACATGATTACAATTGGTATTTTGGGGTAATCTACGCCATCCTCAGGTCACTCGAGAGTCCTATGTGTCTTACATAGTGAACTTCTGTACACAGCACTGCTTCTGATAACACTGGTGTTTATTTCTCAAAAGAGCTTGCTCAGTATTGCCAATGCTTGCCACAAACCTAGGTCAGAGGACACGAGTGACTTCATACATTCTGATTACATGCTGTTAGCCCCTCCCTCCCAGAACCCAATGTCTCAGCACCCAGGTCAGGGTGACCCCTCCACAGAGGTTGCCAATTCTAGCGCAAACTAGCTGGCCAGTCCCAGTTCTTCACAGGCTACGTGAGCCCAGATCCTCCAACTTTTTCAAAGAAACAAGAACATAGAAACCTCCTCATTTTTACATTTTGGAAACACTGAATGGAAAAAAAGAAAGAAAGAAAATCAAACTATGTGTACATCACTGTCTGAGCACAAAATTTAGGTTTTCTGCCCCGATTCCTCCCCCTGGTTGCAGCTTTCAGCCTCTGGTCTGGGGTTCTTTGAGGACTGATGGTCAAGATGCACCTTCGTGGCCAGATCCTGGGAACCGCAGGGAAGAAATCCCGAGAGGAAAGTTGCTGGTTCTTCCTCTCTGCTTCACCGTCACTGTAGATACCTCGTTGAGGCAACAGCATCTGGTCTTGGTCTCCTTCTTTGATGCTGGCTCATTATGTGGGTATGTCCACCAGTTTCCAGGGCTAGGAGAGTTTGCAGTAGCCACTCTAACACACTTCTTTACTCTCTGAGGAGCCATACACTGTCATGTCTTTTTCTTCGTGATCAGTAAAACCTTCAGTAAAACCCACGCCAGTTCTCTGCTCAGGCTCTATACCTCTAACAGGGGTTACGAAATCCTCAGAAAGACAGAGGCACCAAGACAATGCACTAATTTGAAATGGGGTCCCTGCATGGCTGCATCAGCAGCGATAGGACCGGAGGGCTCCTCTGTTAAAAGGCTGCCTAATCATTTCACGTCTTTCACAACGAACGAAGGGAGAGGAAGGTGGCTGAGTTTTCACTCGGCGGTAGGTTGGCTCTGGCGCTCTGCAGCTTCGGAATGCGTGTCTCTGCTCGTGTGTGGGAGCAGAACATGCATCTCTGGTCACTTCTGTAACACTGCCCTCAACCCAAACTGTCTTGACTACAGGCCTCTCTTACATTGATAGAGAGCAGGTATAAAGCCCCATGTACTAGGATCACACAGAGAAAACTACGTAGAGAAGCTTTGCACTTTCTAGGAGGATTAGCTAAGGGCCTTGCTGAAGCTTCGACAGGAGATCAGGGTAGAGACCCCCGGGAGGGGCAGAGTACACACTAAGTGGGTATCATGCAGCCTCTCCAGGCCGGCTGGAAGAGCACAAAAGGCCTACTATTATGTATATCCCACATATATGAACGATGATATCACATACATGTGAACTGTAAAGGTTACAGGTTACACAGAGTGGCGATTTTCAACAGCATTGTGGAGCTTTCTTTCTTTTTTTATTTGGCTTCTTTAAAAGATAAATGGAATGAGGGCCTTCCGAAACTTGGGGTAGTCCTCAAAGATCTTGAGGTAGAACCTAACAGACGAGAAACAAATAATCGTAAATATCATCAAGCAGTGGTCAATGGCTGAGGTTTGCTGTGTCTGAAGTCCTTCTTATAAATCAGCCTACACTGACGCAGGGCCCCGCTCTTCCCGATAGCCACCTGTCCGTCTCCTTTCTCCCTCCTGCATCCTACTCTTATAAATGTTAACGCTTCGTGTGTTGGGAAATATAAAAAACTCTTCCTGACCATGAGCACAGTGTATGCTTCCATTTATTTGTATCTCCTTCTTTCTTGTGTCTTATAATTCTTTGAGTACAGGGCTTTTACCTCCAAAGTTGGAGGAATCGTGCTACCTGATATTAAACTCTACCACAAGGCTGTAGTAATCAAAACAGCCTGGTACTGGTATAAAAACAGACATAGATCAATGGAACAGAATAGAGAGCCCAGAAATAAACCCACACCTATATGGTCAATTAACGTTTGACAAAGGAGGCAAGAGCATATAATGGAATGAAGACTGTATTCAATAAATGGTGCTGGGAAAACTGGACAGATACATGCAAAAAAATGAAACTGGACCAGCTTTTTACACCATATACAAGAATAAACTCCAAATGGATTAAAGACTCAAATGTAAGATTCAAAACCATGAAACTCCTAGAAGAAAACATAGGCAGTAAAATCTCAGACATTTCTCTCAGTAGTATTTTTTCTGATACATCTCCTCCGGCAAGGGAAGCAAAAGATAAAGTAAACAAATGGGACTACATCAAACTATAAAGTTTTTACACAGCAGAGGAAACCATCAACAACATGAAATGACAACCCACTGAACAGAACACGTTCGCCAGCAATAACTGAGAGAATAAACTATGAGAGACTAAAGCCACTCGGGCCCTGGCCGGTTTGGCTCAGCAGTTAGAGCGTTGGCTAATTGGTCCAGAGAGACCCGGGTTCGGTTCCCGCGAAGGGCGTGTACCTTGGTTGCAGTTTGTCCCCACCCCGGTTGGGGTTGTGTGGGTGGCAACCATTCAATGTGTCTCTCTCACATCGATGTTTCTCTCTCTCTCCCTCTCGCTCTATGCAGAAATGTCCTCGGGTGTGGATAAAAAAATGATAATAATATAAATAAATAAATAAATAAATAAAGCCACTCGGTTTGTGGTCATGTTTTGGGAGCCATGGAAGACTGATACACCTTGTAAATAGGCTTTTTCGTTAAGTGACCAGGCTGTCCTCTTGAAGCTGGTAGCTCTCAAGTTATAATCATGAATCACCCTGTTAAAGTACCTGAGTTTGAACCGGGGGACAAACAGTAATAACACATTACAAGAGGTGGCTGGAGGTTAGGCTGTGTTTCGAGAGGTGTCGTGAGCTGCCTCTCACAAAGCCCCGTTAGCCCTGTCAAAAGACACCTCTTGCCCTCTTTCTGGAGATGCTGATATAAAGGATAGGGATTCAGTTCAGATTTTGTTGTTTCACCAGCTGGAACCCTCGGGTGTGACAGCTGGCCCTCCCCTGACCAAGCCCGAATGAAGCCATGCTTTTCAGGACCCCTCCAGCTGCTGGCTGACACCCTCTCCTCCTCACACCCCCTTGGCCTCTGGTGGGCAACTGACCCTGCCTGGAGTGGGAAGAACTGTTAACTGACTCTCTTACAGGCTGGGGACCCTCTGCTGCCCTCCGCCACCCCACCCCCAAGTCTAGGAGGTGGCAAGAGTAGGTCATGCACAGACCTGTCATTTCATTCATTTCTGACAGGTCACTGCATAAATTCCACTCTGGGGAAAAGAACCCTTCTTAGTGTAACCTTCAAGACTTTGAAATTATTTAGTAACTGGACTAAAACACCTATGTAGGAGCTTAAGGGTTTCCCCCTGGGTCCTGGTTCCAAGTCTGTTTCCATTCCCTCTTCATTCTCTCTCTCTCTCTCTCTCTCTCTCTCTCTCTCTCTCTCTCTCTCTCTCCCTCTCTTTTCTCTCTCTTCTCTCTCTCTCTCTCTCTCTCTCTCTCTCTCTCTCTCTCTCTCTCTCTTCTCTCTCTCTCTCTCTTTCTCCAATAGTCATAGGCTTTCTCTTTCCTCCAATTACAAAAGCCATTTTAGAGAAAGGATCTGAAGTTTACAGTTAAAGCCTGATAACCAGTTAGTATGTTCCCCTCTCCCTGCCAGTGATACTTTAGTTAACTCTCTTGTCCCCGCCCCACCCCAGGTGCAGGGGTTGGGAGGTGGGAGTTAGGAAAGCTTTAGGTGAGACCTGCAGAGGAAAGGTGTTAAACCCCAGCAAGTTCCTGGCATTTCCCAGGTGATAAGATAGTCCTGAAATTACACCACACAAATAACTGCCTACCCACTTTTCCAGGAAGCTGGCATTGACCTTGGCTACGATTTGTGGAGGGTGGGATAGGGAAAGAGGGGAGTGTGGAGTTGGGGGGTTGGAAGATGGACGTTTTGTGACCTTGTGTTAATGCACTCTCAACCTTGTGTTAATGCATTCTCAGAAAACCTGGCCCGCCCAGGTGCTTTGTGTGCTTCATTTGCATGTAAATAGGGGCTTATTACCAATCTGCAAATAAATGAGACTGCATCCAAAGCTCTGGAGCATTTGCTCCCTTGCAAAGCTCCCTCTCACTCCAAGCAGTGTGTGCTTGTAGGTTCATTGCGTTGCACAGATCCAGGCAGGCCCTGAGATGGCAGGGGAGACCCAAAATAAGCCCTGGAATTACAGACTCGGGGAAGTGACCCTGGAGTTTGCAGGGCTCTGTGATGACCCAAACTGTTAGCACCACACACAGAATCAAACACAGCTGCCACACGAGGCACAGGGCCGGTGCTTTTCCCAGGGGTTCTCCATCCTGGCTATACCTCAGAATTGTCTCTGAATCTTCAGAAAGTGCTGAGCATGGTCCCACCTGTGGAACAGACTTTGAGAAATGTAGCAGAGGACTTGAATGAAGGCATGGAAATGGAAGTTACTTCTTGTACCTCTTGACTCTTACCAACCAGTAGCCATGGCCGGCTAAGCCTGCTGGAGGGGTACGAGCCTGAGTCAGCGAACTCATGTGGACACAAGCACTTTCCTCTGGGAAGCCTTCTTCAACAAGGCGACAGGCTGACTTCCCAAGTCACCTGGAGTGCCTTTGTCTACACGGTTCATTTTTGCTCATAGGAAAAAAGGTGTTGTTGCCGTTGTCATCCAGCTAAATTCCAACTTCAGTGAAAGCCCGAGAAGTCAGCATTCACCAGTACGGATTACAACAGCAACCTTACCTTATAAAAATCAATGTCTTAGGTCTCTACATCTGACTCGGTGTGCTCAAGGCCTGTTTGGAGGGGGAAGCTGTGTGGATACGCCACCTGGATTGAAAAGCTTACCTATGGTGGTGAAAAGCTCGCAACCCAAGGAAACAAAATGAGAAAAATGCAAATGCAAGTGCTGGGAGGGACCAGGTGGCCAGGGCATAGCCCATCCATTCGATGATCTCACCAAGGAAATTGGCTCCAGAAACGTACGTGAACAAGCCGCCTGCGTGCAGAATCAAAAAGTCAGCCGTCAGAGCTGGATCACCATTAAAACCCCGCCATGCATAAGGGTAGCCAGAACAGAGGCGGGCCTGGGGACTCTCTGCCCAGTCATCCCAGTTTGCTGGAATCCACTTGGGAAGAAAGGAAGACAAAGCAACAGCAGCCTGTTGGCCTCAGAACACCCTGGAACCGTGAGGAGTGGCCCCAACTGCTTGATGGGCTCCATCTAGGTCTCTAACAACCACGGGACCCCTGGCGCTCTCACAGGACCAGGGTGAGGGCCAGGAGGTCTAGGTTTTGTTCATTCTGTTGAGGGATGTTTCCACGCCTGCACACCCACTCTGCTGGTCAGCATATTTCCCGTTCACAGGCACACCGAGCAAAACAACAAACAGGTGAAAAGAGCAATATTGATTTGAGAAGTCATTCGATGCTCCTTCGGCACTGCCCTCCCAGGCAGCACACTCTGTTCAGGTTTAAAGGAGCGGTAGGATCTGGCCGATTTTGACCTCCCGGAGGTCTGCCGCTATTGATTCTGAAAGTTTACTTTCTGTCCAACCGGGGGTATTCTCTTATCAGAATGGAATTAGAAGTCACGCTCGAAACTTCTGCCCCACACTAAACTGGCCAAGTGTCACCTAGAACAAATATTTTCTTTCCGTAGTTACATAAAGAATATTTGTTTTTAAATCATTCTCTAATGTAATTTAACAGCTGGAAACTAACCTTGGCAATGGAGCTTTTGAGAGCTGTCTCTGCTCTTCTTCATCTGGTTAATAAGTGACGATTTAACAATTAAAACCCCATCGAGGCGCCTTCCTTTAGGATGATATTGCCTCACAGTTTCCAACCTGTGGTTCCCCAGGCCCTGGGAGGAACCACTGACCTACTGCAGGGTCCATGAATCGTCTATGAACATAGCAAATGGTACATCTCAACCTAAGGCATTATTTTAGCTTGATGTAGATACCGTTAGGATGTTAGCAACACCTATTCATTTAAATGAGCTTTGTCGTTATTTTCTTCATCAATGAATATTAATCTGTACTATCACCATGTCATAATTCAGGAAAAATTTTCATGTAAAGAGTTCTATTTACATAAAAAATGATGGGAGCCACTAACCCATACAAATACCTACCTAAAAAGATTGAAGGCTTACATGTCTGATTCACTCCACCTGCTTGTATTTGTTAGCTCTCACCTGGTTTCTTGGGAGCGGCTGGGATTTATCTCTGAAAATGCACTTGTAAGACATCTCACCCTAATTTTTGATTAAGTAAATATGGTTCTCTGCACCATTGAGAATATACAAGTGGCAGGAAATGCGCAAGTACTACCCCTGACTACCCATTAATAAATCCAGTGACACTTATTGGAGAGGATAAGTTGGCTGATGGCCAATTTGCACGATTCGGCTCTATTTGCTACCTAGGAACGATCAACAGTCTGTGTACACATGATGGTTCGTTTTTGTGTCAACTTGAATGGGCCATGGAGTGCCCAGATATTTGGTAGAACATTATTTCTGGGTATGTCCATGTGGGTGTTTCTGGATAAGATTAATATTTGAATTCGATAGAGTGAGCAAAGCAGATTGCCCTCCCCATGGTGGGTGGGCCTCGTCCAGTGCACTGAAGGCCTGACTGGAACTCACTCTGTCTGCCAGACTCTTTGAGCTGGAACACTGGTCTTCCACTGCACTCTGACGGGACCTCACACCACCTGCTCTCCTGGGCCTCCAGCTTGCAGATGGCAGATCATGGGATTCTCAGCCTCCATAATCATGTAAGCCAATTCCTTACAATAAATATTATGTATCTATATTTATAGCTATATCATATTGGTTCTGTTTCTCTGAAGAACCCTAATACCACACATGGTAATCTCATCAACTCCAACAAGGTGGCAGCCTATTTATCCCACCCCAAGACTCACACTCCCCGCATCTTCAGGGCATTGTTACCCTGAGAACTCTTGTACCTTCTGAGAACTCTTGTACCTTCTGAGAACTCTTGTACCTCTCTTGATCTTCAGGGTTCAGATCTTCAGGGTTCAGATCAGAAACACATATGTGTTGTGGGGTGGGACGGGAGGTGGAGAAGAAGTCCCCAGATAGTCACTGCACCCTCTCCATTTGTCACTCACAGCATAATTCCTGGGACAGGCTCCCAAGGAAGAGTGGGAATCTGGAGACATTACCTTGTGGGATCTTATAGATGATTTCTCCAGGCTTCCTGAGCTGGCGCAATACATAGTCACTATGAATATTGATTCCCATTCCCAAAATAAATAAGAAGACACCTAGGCACAGAAGAGAAAGGGGAGTGAAAAATATATCTTGCTTTTCATGTTTTTCTCACAAGCTGTTTTTTTTTTCTTCCTAAAAATGAAAGGCATTTAATTTCTAATTCTAAGAATGGTACTAAGATATGGCCCCCCCAAAAAGGAAAGAAAGGCACAGAGTTGTCTCCACAGGAGCACACAGAGATCATTCTTGTTTGTGCTGGTTTTCCTTTGTTTGTTTTGGTGGCTCCAGCACACTCCACGGTGCACGTTCCGGCATCCATACAACTAATCCTCTAGATGTCTGGTTTCCAACCTTCACTCTGGCTGCTATGTGGAAAAGGGGTTACTGAAGACCAGTTTAGTTTGAAGGTCACTGTGGCAGTCCATGCACGAGGTCACTGTGGCTTGGACCAGGCTGAATTTAGTGCAACTCGGGAGAAGTGAGCCCCAGTGGCAGGTTTTGGAACTAGAGGGAGCAGTACTAAGCAGACAGATGGAATGTGATTTGTGATATAAAGGGAGGGATTGAGCATAATCCCTAGATTTTTTTGGTCTGCACCAAAATAATACACAAACAGTTGAACCTTCCTGGACTTAAGTGCCTCTTGCAGATAATGAAACAAATTCAATGATCAGCATTTTCTACAATTTCATATATAGGTGGTCAGGAAACGTCTATTAGAGGAGGTGTGAACTGATAAAAACTTAATAAAGTGAGGGAGCACGCTTCATGATTACATGGGGTCAGAGGATTCTGGGCAGAGAGAGGCCTACACAAAAAAGCCCTGGAGCAGGACAAGCTTGGCCGCCTGGGCTCGGCAGGCCCCTGAGGCCACAGCAGAGGAAATGAGGACGGTGGGTTTAATAGGCAGCGGAAGGAATTTGCATTTTATCCTGAAATCCACTGGACAGTTTTGAGATGAGGAATGACATGATGTTTTTCAAAGCTCTCTCAGGCTGCTCCACAGAGAAAAGACTAGAGTAAGGGTGAGAGAAGGGAACAATGGAACCATTGAGAGGTTCTTAATGGGGCGGGCAGGAGGGGTGGTGATTTAGACTGTGGGGAGCAGTGCTGGGTGAAAAGTGGTCAGATTTACTTACCCAGGATAAACCGTATGTCTGTGTACCACTCGGCAGGGTACTCCGCGCAGTAAGTCAGGTAGTAGCCTTGCAGGAATCCATTTCCCGTGCAGAACACAAAGCCTTTGAAAAGTAACACGATCGGAAAAGGCCTCCCTCTAGTGAGGAACGCGTAAACAAATGTCCTAAAATACATGGGGGAGAAAGGTCAGGACCCATTGTTAAAACTATATGTATTAACGAGAGGAAAAGATTTCAAACAGATAATCATATCAAATCCAGTTTTAAAAACCATTTTCCTTTAAATTTGTGCAATGAAAGAACATTATCCAGCTCTTGCCCTGGCCGGTTTGGCTCAGCGGTTAGAGCATCGGCCCGCGGACCAGAGAGTCCCGGGTTCGGTTCCCGCTAAGGGCATGTATCTCGGTTGCAGTTTGTCCCCAGCCCCGGTTGGGGTCGTGAGGGTGGCAACCACTCGATGTGTCTCTCTCACATCGATGTTTCTCTCTCTCTCTTCCTCCCTCTCTCCTGCTCTATCTGAAGATAAATGCAAAAAAAAAAATGTCCTTGGGTGAGGATTAAAAAAAAAAGAACATTATCCAGCTCTAAATCAAGCTTTTATGATATTATTTGTCTTGTTTCATTAAAATCCACTGTAGTCACCATTTGTTATTTTATTCTTACAACAGTCTTGAAAAGTGGATGTCATGCCCATGCAGTAGTTAGTAAATTCAATCCTAGGAGCCCAGGATGGATACTGATGCTTTCTATAAATCAAGAAGTGAATCCCAGATATATGGGA
This sequence comes from Tadarida brasiliensis, assembly GCA_030848825.1. Taxonomy (NCBI): domain Eukaryota; kingdom Metazoa; phylum Chordata; class Mammalia; order Chiroptera; family Molossidae; genus Tadarida; species Tadarida brasiliensis. The sequence goes on along the minus strand of CM061270.1, from coordinate 59,117,687 downwards.
AGACAGGTGAAGCCTGGCTTACCCCATCTGCCAGTGGAATGGCATTTTGATAGCAGCCACTTGACCATATGGCTTTCCATAATGTCTCTCTTATGTGATGTTATAGCAGTCCCTATAAAGTGGCTACAAAATCCCTTGAGAAAGTAGAAACTTCTCTAAATGTTAGAGATTATGAATCTAGAGGAATCTAGGAAGAAGATTCTTAAAAATATAAATAACTTCAAAATAAAATATATGTTAAATTCTATACTTCAAATTACATCCTCTTTATAATTTTTCTTGTCTATGATGCAATATAAAAGGAAAGCTCATAGACTTATATGAATAGTTTAATGAATAACTATCAAATAAATACCCACATAGTCACTAATCAAGTCAAGAAGTAGAACATTGTCATCACTCAGAAAGACTCCCATGAAAGTCCAGCTGGTGTGGCTCAGTGGTTGAGAATTGACCCATGCACCAAGAGGTCGCCGGTTCAATTCCAGTCAGGGCACATCCCCAGTGGGGGGCATTCAGGAGGCAGCCAATTGATGTTCTCTCTCACAGATGTTTCTATCTCTCTCTCTTCTCACTTCCTCTCTTTCCCTTTGAAATCAATAAAGGGAAAAAAAATTAAAAAAAAAAAAAGACTCTCATGGGTCTCTCTCTGTTCACAGTACCACCATCACCCCAGAGGTAACCACCATTCTGATTTCCTTTTGCCTCTGTATAATTTTACCACATTTGTATGCATCCCTAAAAAATATAGTTTATTTTGCTCATTCTTAATTCTATATGAATTGAACTATACTGTATGATTCTTATTCTTTAATGCCTTATTTCTTTAACTCATCTAATTTCTGAGACTCAAACATAGTGTTGCGTAGAAGTATACTTCATTGATTTTTATTATTATATATTATTCTCATATAAGACTATATGTGTTTATCTGTTTTACTTTTATGGATATTTGGTTGTTTCTTAGAGTGTACCCACTCAGACATAATTTTGTTGTAACTCCCAAATTTTCCCATTATTTAAAAATTTTTTATGTTTAAACCTTTGATACATCTGGAATTTATTTTGTTGTAAGAAATTAAATAAGAATCCAATTTATTTTTTTTCTAGTGCTAGTAAATTTACTAAATATCTCTTTCCCAGTGACATGCATTGCCATTGGTATTATACACTAAATTATCATATATGTATTGGTTCTTCTTCTGGACTCTTGATTCTGTTCCATTGATCTCTTTATTGCTGAAATAACACCGTTTTAATAATTATATTTTCAAATATGTCTTAATACTGGGTGGGACTATTCTTACATCATGACATTTTTTAAGGATTTTTCAATTTACTCTTGACTGTTTATTTGTTTATGTGAACTTAAAATCAACTTGTGGGACCCCCCCCCCAAATTTTAGAATTACTCTTAAATTTAAAAGTTAGTTAAGAGCGCAAAATGGCAGAAGGATGACCTCCAAGAGTTCACCCCTTCATAAAAGCAAAGAAAAAACTGGCAAAACCATATTCAGAACTCTGAATAGTAACCAAAGGCTTGCAGCAATCCGGGGACATGTAGGCAAGGAAATGGCTGAGGCTCAGGAAGGGCAGCAAGTTTGGTGGCTTTTCACTTACCCTGTTCCATCTCCCACTCCCTGGCTCTGCACAGCCTTGAAAAGTAATAGCCCACCTTCCCAGAATTGGGGGGATCAAAACAGGGCTGGAGCTCTCTCAAAGCCTCATTCTCAAAGAGAATTCATTCCTTTACCTGTCTGGTGCTTCCCAGGAAGGCTCCACTCAAGAGGCTTGCCTTTATTCTACCTCCAACTTACCCAGGGCTCAAAGTTTCTGAGGAGGGGGAATATTTGTTTAATGTCCTAACAGCAAAGTGGCATGAGGCAATGGGTAGCAGGTGGGCTTATTATAAAACAATCAAAAAGTTTAAAAGGAAAGGTTGAAGAATGAGATGCCCATAGAAGCTTTGAAAAGCTCGGGTATGTTCCTGGGAATCTAGACTGCCATGCACATGCATAGGGCCATGGACATACTCAAAAAGGACCTGAAATGTCCTAAGCTCTCACCACTGATTGACCTTGAGATCTGCACAAGTAGCAACTGAGTCTACAACAGAGCTGTAAACTCATGGTGGTTGTTGAAGGAGTTCCCTTAACATGCACACAGAGGCCCTTGGCAGTAACGGGGAGACATATTGGTCCCAGGTATTTAAGGAAGTCTCTGTCCAGTCATTAACTGATCATTAAGCTAACCAAGTAGAGACTTGAATGACCACAACAACAAAGATAGAGACTTCACTGAATGAGTTCAGGAAAGTCACTAAGCAAACAAACAATTACTATAACAGACAGCAACAACAAATCCCAAGAAGTGGGGAGACTAGGATTCCCAACATTGCCACATAATACTATTTGAATTACTCAGTTTTCAACAACTATGGGACATGCAAAAAGAAATAAGAGAGTACAACCCATATATTGGAAAAAAGCAACCAACAGACATTGTCCCTGAGTAGCCCAGACATTGGACTTACTAGACAAAAACTTTAAATTCACTAAATGTTCGAAGAGCTAAAGAAAACCATGTCTAAAGAACTAAAGGAAAGTATAAGAATAATGTCTCACATATGAAGAAATGCTCAACATCACTAATCATCAGAGAGATGCAAATTAAAATAACAATGAGGTATCACCTCACACCTGTCAGAATAGCCGCCATCATCAAAGCATCAAACAACAAGTGTTGGCGAGGGTGTGGAGAAAAGGGGACTCTAGTACACTGCTGGTGGGAATGCAGACTGGTGCAGCCACTGTGGAAAACACTATGGTGTTACCTCAAAAAATTAAAAATTGAATTACCATTTGACCCAGTGATCCCACTCCTAGGAATATACCCTAAGAAGCCTGAAACACCAATCAGAAAGAATACATGTACCCCCATGTTCATAGCAGCGCTATTTACAATAGCTAAGATCTGGAAACAGCCCAAGTGTCCATCAGTAGACGAATGGATAAAAAAGCTGTGGTACATATACACAATGGAGTACTATGAAGCTGTAAGAAAGAAAGATCTCTTATCCTTTGCGACGACATCGGAGGACCTGGAAACTATTATCCTAAGTGAAACAAGCCAATCAGAGAAAGACAAATATCACATGATCTCACTTAATTCTGGAATATAATGAACATAACAGTCTGAGGAACAGGGTAGTCCCAGAGACGTGGAAGTAGGGTACAGACTGACAATTGCCAGAAGAGGGGGTGGGGGAGGGGAGCGATGAACCATAGAACTTGTACACATGTACTAATAACCAATGGACATGGACAACAAAACTGGGGATGGGGCAGGGAGGGAGGGGGAGGAGGGTGACAATGGGGGAAAAAGGAGAAACATCTGTAACAAAAATAAATTAAAAAAATAAATAAAAAATAAATTTAAAAAAAATAATAATAATTTATAGAAAAAAAAAAGAATAATGTCTCATCAAGTAGAAAATATCAGTGAAGAGATAGAAATTATAAAAAGGAACTCTGCAAAGCTGACATCGTGGAGCCGTTTCAAAGTAGGGCTCAGGCAGCCATCGCAGAGGGACCACTTGCACATCTTCACTCTTCAAACCTTTGGAATGTTTGAACTGGGCAAAATAACCTTTGAACTGGACAAAACCAACAATGTATTGCAACCATTGCAAATATTTTTTTTGTATTTGCAAACAAATTGTGAAGCAAACAGGAAAGTCCACATCCTGATTACTCAACTGAAAACTGAAGACATTCTTTAGAATTATCATTACCATGATGGACGGTCCAAGATGGCTGCAGCTTAGCTGGAAGCTGCGCCCACTTGCTCCCAGTCTTAAACCGAACTTACAGCTAAATTACAGAGCAATCAATTTGAAAAACCAATTGAAGGACAGCTGATCCAAAATGTTATAACCAAGGATCACAAAAGAAGCCACATAGAGACTGGTAAGAAGAGCAGAGGCATGGAAAGGGAGAGCCCCCTTACGTAGGTGCAGTGGTAGCTGAGAAGCCAGGGATATCATGAGTGCAGAGCTCCCTCCCCCTAGGAGTATGTGGTCTCAATCCCATGCAGGGATCCACAACCCAGAGCAACAGAAATGGGGAGAGGAGCCCACGTAGCATCTGGGAATCAGTGGTAATTCTGTCCACCTGGGAAATTCAGGCTGCACCATCCCAGGGAAAGAGCACCCCTATTGTTACAGCACCAGCTTGGAGAGTTCACTCTGACTCCAACTGCTGGAGTGGCCATGCTGCAGTACTCGGGTCCTGCAGAGGAGTCTGCTGGATACACCCAACAGTGACTTTAAGGGGCCCTCTATTTTCTGGAAAGGCTTTGGGCAGAGACCTAGAACGTGACTAACTGTGTGACTTGGGAAAGAGTAACAGTCTCCCTCACCTCAAGTGTACACCCCTCCCCACACCTGTTGAGCTGCTCAGCCTGCCCTATCCCATCCTGCTGGGTTCAGTGGCACAGGGGAGCAGTGCCAGATAGGGATCTTCAGCCCATCCTGCTGGGCTTGATGGTACAGGGGAGCCAGACTTTCAGCTCATCCTGCTGGGTTCAGACCTTGAGCAGAGATGGAAATTTCAACTCCACCCTGCTGAGACCAACCACATGGAAAGACTGGAGTGCCATACAGGGCTGACTTTTGGCCCAGTGTTCTGTGGTGTGGGGGTTCTGGGGAGCCATGCGGAGCTGGGTTTTTTGGATTGTGTCTCCCAGGGAGGCTTCTGTCTGGGAGCCAGACAGCCGAGTGCTGGGCTCTGTGGCTACATTGCAGGGAGACAAATCCAAGCTCCCCTGAGAGTTCAGACTGCATTACCCTGGGAAGGAGAAGTACCCACCGCCTCCTACAGGTTGCAGGCACCACACCCCATATGAGACTGTTTGGATCAGCCCTGCCAGGTCCTGGATATCCCCACTGGGCACAGTTCCATGGGGGATAGAGGAGGGTAAGGGAGAGTGGCCCAGAGCAGGGACATTCAACGTGTGAGACCCTTGGAGGTTATTTTCTGGGACCAGAGGAAGTGCTTAGCCTCCTGCAGGCTGGGCTGGCATCATCCTCAATAGGATACTCTCTTGATCTATCCCTCTGAGCCCAGGGCTGCTGACCTTGCTCTTGCAGAAGGGACAGCTGCCTGTACCCAACTTGAACATACAGCGACCCCCCCCAAGGGGAACTAGAGTTGGAAACTCTGGCAGAGACTAAGGGATTTGGCTTTGAAGCAGGACTACTTTCCCATCATTGAGTGCCTGACTGTGTGATCCCCAAGTAAGGGACCCATTAGCCCTATTTCAGCTAGCCTGGGTTCATCCTACAGTCTGTCTTCAGAAGGCTCTGGAAGAAGACCAGGCAACCTCAGGGGGTAGGCAGGGCAGCTGACAGGTGGAGGTTGACCTCAGGGAGCCTCAGTCCTATCACAGATCTGCCCCCAGCTCTAAGCTGGAGAGGCTGACCCTTTTATACAGATTGGTTGCACACACACAGGTTCAGTAGATGCAGACACAAACAGTGAATAGCATGGTAACTACAAACAGGTAGCCCAAGGCCAGTTACACACAATGTCTGAAATCAATCTGCACCTGAACCCCACTCAAGTGGACCCAGAACCAACACAACCAGTGGTTGGCTTCAGACCACACCAGAGCTAGACCCAACTAACCACACAAGCAGAACACCCAAAGGGGGATCTCAGCAGGCACCAGACCCTGCTGGAAACAACCCCACTTCAGAGAGCAGTCCCTGCACAGTGACTCATACACAGTGCTTGAGATTTACCCTTATAATCACCCAGCCTGCAAAGTCAACTCCACCCATGAAAGAGCCAACAGCAATCAAGCCTCAACTACAACAAAGGATACACATAACTCACAAGAGACATTCCTAGAGCACAGAGCTCAGGTGATATGGAATATTGTGCTACTGAGCCCAACAAGATACCTTGAGACTGCTCCTGCACAGCAGCTCGCATGCTGTGGTTGGGGTTGAAACTCACAGTCAGCCAGCCTGAGGATCAATCCTACCCATCAATAGGCCAACAGCAATCAAGACCCAATTACAATAGAAAGGCCCACATAACCTACACAAGGGACATTCCTAGAGTACTCAGCTCAGGAGATCAAGGAGACTGCACCAGTGGGTCCCACAAAACACCTTCTACATGAGGTCACCCCACAAAGACTAGGAGTCATAGCAGTTCTATCTAATACATAGAAACAAATACAAAGGGACAACCAAAATGGGGAGACAAAGAAACAGACCCCAAATGAAAGAATAGGAGGAATCTCCAGGAAAAGAGCTAAATGAAATGGAGGCAAGCAGTTTATCAGATATAGAGTTCAAAGTAATGGTTATAAGGATGCTCAAGGAATTTAGTGAGAACTACAAACAGTATTAAAAAGGACATGGAAACCATGAAAAATAACCAGTTGGAAATGAAGAATACCATATCTGACATAAAAAATACACTGCAAGGAATAAAAAGTTGGTTAGATGAAGCACAGGATCAAATCAACAATTTGGAAGACAAGCCAGGAAAAACACCCAATCAAAGCAGTAAAAAAATTTTAAAAGAATGAGGATAGCCCTGGCCGGTTTGGCTCAGCAGTTAGAGCATTGGCCCATGGACCAGAGAGTCCTGGGTTTGGTTCCCACTAAGGGCACATACCTTGGTTGCAGTTTGTCCCCGGCCCCTGTTGGGGTCGTGTGGGTGGCAGCCACTCGATGTGTCTCTCTCACATCGATGTTTCTCTCTCTCTTCCTCCCTCTCTATCTGAAGATAAATGCAAAAATGTCCTCTGGTGAGGACAAAAAAAAAAAAAAAAAAAGAATGAGGATAGTTTAAGGGAACTTTGGTACAACATGAAACATAATAACATCTGCATCATAAGGGTACCAGAAAGAGAAAAAAGTGAGGAAGAGATAGAGAACATGTTTGAAGAAATAATGGCAGAAAAACTTCCCTAACCTGGTGAAGAAAAACGTCACACAAGTTCAGGAAACACAGAGAGTCCTAATCAAGGTGAACCCAAGGAGACCCACACCAAGATACATCATAATTAAAATGGCAAAGGTTAAAGACAAAGGGAGAATCTTAAAGGCAGCAAGAGGGAGAAAGTTGGTTACCTACAAGAGAGTTCCCATAAGGCTGTCAGCTGATTTGTCAACAGAAACACTTCAGGCCAGAAGGTATTGGCATGAAGTATTCAAAGTAATGAAAAGCAAGGACCTGAATCCAAGACTACTCTATCCAGCAAGGCTATCATTTAAAATTGAAAGTGAAATAAAGACTTCCCAGACAAAAATTTTAAAAAAGGTTAAAGGCGTTCATTCCCACCAAACCAGCATTGCAAGAAATGTTAAATGAATTGCTTTAAGAAGAAGAAATAGAGAGAAGAACATAGGTATAAAGAAAAGAAATAGCAATAAATAAATACCTATCAATAATAACCTTAAATGTAAATTGATTATATACTCCAATCAAAAGACATAGGGCAGCTAAATGGATAAGAAAACATGACCCATATATATGCTGTCTACAAGAGACCCACCTCAGAACAAAAGATTCACAAAGGCTAAAGTGAAGAGATAGAAAAAAATATTCCATGCAAATAGAAATGAAAAAAAGCTAGGGTAGCAATACTTATATCTGACAAATTAGACTTCAAAACAAAGGCCATACCAAGAGAAAAAAAGGTGACCACATAATACTAAAGGGATCCAACAAGAGGATATAACCCTTGTAAACATATATGCACCCAATATAGGGTCACCTAAAGGGAGAGATCAACAGCAATACAGTCATAGTAGGGGCTTGTCATCACTCTGTAGATCTTCCCAACAAAAAATTAACAAGGAAACAATGACCTTAAATGACACAGTTGATCAGATGGATGTAATTGATATTTACACAACATTTCATTCCAAACCAGTAGAATATACATTCTTCTCAAAAGCACAAGGGACATTCTCAGTCAGTTTGTTGTGTTGGAAAGCAAGAAAATAATTGAAGATTAAAGGGGAGACAGAGGTTGTCAAAAGTACATAGATGCCAACTGGAAGGAGTCCCACTGGCCAGATTTGTGATAAACTGGGCAATGAAAAGATTAATGACTGTACTTGATTATAAACATCTGTAAACTGAGGTTAATTATTACTACCTCATTGGATTCTTACAAAAATTAAATAAGATCATGCAACTATCAGGATATTTGCTGAATAATTTGTTTCTCCTTCCACTTATACCCCACAAGAGAGCTTTGAGGCTCTAAACATGGCATAAGTTCTTAGATGGAAAGGATCCTGGAAGACTACAGAAAGGCTATTTAAAAAAGAGTTGTTTGCTTCCCAGTGTGGTCCTGTTCATGCCAACAATGCCCCCCAAATAAGCCAAAGACAAAGTCCTTGCCTTTTGAAAACCCGGGACATAGTGCATGCAGCCATGCTTTCAAATTAAACCATGTAGCCTCCCCACCCCTACTCTCTGGACCTTCTAAGTCTGAATGCAAAGTCAGTACTAACTACATCTCAACCAAAGGAGTATGTATTAATCAGAGACTCGCTACTATAATAAACAATTCCAAAGTCTCAGAGGTTCCACATATCAAAGCTCATTTCTTGCTCAGACCACAGTGCAAACCTGTTTAGGGGTGATGCTCTGCTCCGCAATCTGGAGCCAGGCTCTTCCAGCTCTTCTTCCTCCCCCGGCTGGCAGATGAAGGAAGAGAGAGTATTAATGGTGTAAAGGTTATCTTAAGGGCCAGGCTGCAGGCTGGAAGTGGTGTGTATTACTCCCATCCTCACTGCTTTGGCCCCACCCAACTGTAGCAGAGTCTAGGAAATGTATAGCCCAGCTGGATCTCCCAGCAAGAAAAAGAAAGGAGGTTGGTGAACGCAAAGCACAGGCAAAGGCTCCGGAGAGCCAGGAGTCCTGGAGAACAAATGCAATCCTTCTGATCTAAATGATTTTGATGTTGGAAAGCTAGAAGCAAAATAAATGTTTCGATGTAGAAAGCAATAAAAACAATGACGAGGAAGGAGGAAAGTGTCAAGTAGTCCAAGAGGCTTAAATTAGTGCTGTGGAGGGTTGCAGGTGAGTTTCACCTTCAGATGCCATGGCCCACCTATGGCCTGAGACTCCGTTTTCCTGAATTGAGACCACTTCGCTTTAACTCCCCCTTACACTTCCCATGTAAATTTTCATTCTTTTGTGTTGGTTCTGATGCAGAGACTGATAAGTACTCTGTAAATATAAAATTTTCTATCACTGCTAAGTAAATATTCATTTGGGGGGATGCTTATTGGAAAGGGTTAACGGAAATTGCAAATCCAATTTAAACCAAAGAAACAACCTTTAAAATTATACATCTTGCATAGACCGACTCATATTTTACTAAGTCTTCTTCAAATATAAATGCTATTGCTAAGATTGCCAAGCCTATTGAAGACTTTTCAGTATATGAAATTTTAGACTTCATTTTCAATCATAATAAATTCAAGTTCTATATCTAAATACAAGGTGTGTGTATATATATATATTTTTTTTACTTGTTATGTATAGTAGTTATGTATAGTAATGACTCCTTCCTCAGCCCCATCTCTTCCTTCAACCAACACTCCTATTTTCCTTTATAGCAAAACTCCCCCAAAGAGTTATCTATACTCACCATCTGTCTTCTTCTCTTCTTTCCTCCCTTCCCCCCGTATAGAAATTCATCTTGGTGAAACCACCACAGACTTCCACATTTCCAAATCCAAGAGCCAATTTTCAGCTCTCTTTTTATTTGACAAGCTAATCACTTCATCCTTCTGTAAACACTCTCTTCGCTCAGCTTCCAGCACACCCCTTTCCCTTGGTTCTTTTCCTAATCGTTGATTTCTCTTCATTTTCCTTTGCTGATTTCTGCTCACCCCCATGGCCTATAATAATGGCATGCTCCAGGGCTCAGGACTCTTTTCTTCTTTATTTACAGCCACTGTATGTGTAATCACGTCTAGTCTCATATCTTTAAATATCATCTATGGAACGACCACTCCCAAATCTATGTCTCCAGGCAGGATGGCTGCAGTACTTGAACTCAGACTCATATGACCAACTTCCTACTAGACATCCAGTTTAAAGAACACCTCAAACTTTATACATCCAAGCTCAAACCCCTGATTCCCCGCCTTTCCCCAAACCTGCACTTCCCTGAATCTACCCCATCTCAGAAAATGGCACCTCCATTCTTCCAATTGCTCAGATCAGGGACCTTAAACCATCATTGACATTGACTTCTCTCTCTCTCTCTCTCTCTCTCTTTCTCTCTCTCTCTCTCTCTCTCTCTCTCCATACACACATAAAATCTTTTAGCAAAGTCTGTTAGCTCTACCTTCAAAATATTTTCAGAATCTGGCCACATCTCACCAACTTTATCTGAGTTCCAGTCATCATTAAACCTCTCTTGAATATTTGCAAAAGCCTCCTCACTCAACCTGTACTTTCTTCATTGTAGTCTATCCTCCACAGAGCAGACAGAATAAAACTGTAAGAGGGATCATACTATTTCCCTCTGAAAAAAAGCCCTCATTGCAAAGGAAAAGCCCAAATCCCTATGATTGACTTCAAGGCTCTATGTAGTCTGGTTACCTAGCTACATCTCTGACCTCATCTACAATTTCCCCTCGTCCAACTCACTCAAGCCACTCTGGCCTCCCTGCTATTAGCTGAACAGGACCAGCATGTGCCACCTCAGACCTTTATCTCTTACCTGGAGAGCTCTTCCCCAGATATCCACAGGGCTCACTTTTTTTTCACGTCTCTGCTCCATGAGAGGGTTCATCCTCTCCAAGGCTCCTCAGCCAGTCAGGACAGTGGTTGTTTCAAGGATGGGCATGTGACCCAACAAACCCCAATAAGGTTTTGTCCACATTTTTTATAGAACTATTCTTTTCCACATACCTTGGATCTGAAAAGATATAAGCTCTTAGATTCTACAGTTGTCTTGCCACCACCAAGAGAATAGAGCCAGTAAAAGAAGTAGAGCTAAGAGCTGAAGAGAGAAACCAGGTTCTCATGGTATCTTTGGAACCACAGCATCAATCTGGACCTGAAGTCGGAATTTTCCAGTTATGAGACTCAATAAGTTCAGGTTTTACTTAAGCCTATTTGAATTGATTTTTCTCTCATTTGGAACTGAGAGTCCTGATTCATGCACCATCACACTGTTCTCTTTTGAAATAAGTACCAAACTTTTCCAAGTTTAAAGCCAGAATTGGTGAGGGTTTTAGGTTGCATTTAATCATAAAATAGACTTTCTCCCCAAATTATTCCCTTTGGAACAAAACCCACCAAGATGTCTTTCCTTGTTGGAGCCTCTCCGTATGTCAAAGGGCATCAGGCCAACCAGTCCTCCGAGCCCTTGGCCCACTTCCCTGAGTCCTTCCCAAGAAATAGCAAACACTGACAATGAACATTCACTCGTCTGTATACTCAGATAATACCTGTCATTGTAAATAATGGTTTTGGACATATTAGAGAGTGGGATGCGTAGGCCAAATATAAAGGTAACTCAACACAGAATGAATCAGTGCTGCAGCCCATCCACTTACATTTCACTTGACCTTGTGTGGTGGGTTGAATGGTGGCCCTCAAACAAGATACACCCACCCCTAGCCCCAAGAACTTCTGAATGCTATTTTATTACTTTATTACAACAAAAAACTGAATATTATCTTACATGGCCAAAGATGTGATTAAATTAAGAATCTTGAGAAGAGACCATCCTGGATAACCTGGTGGACCCCAAATGCAATCACATGTACCCTTATACAGGGGGCAGCAAAAGAAAGACCCACAGAGGACAAGGATGGAAGACAGCGCAGAGACACAACCACAAGATAAGGAATGCTGATTAGAAACTGCCAGAGGCAAGCAATGGGTTTCCTGTAGAGCTTCCAAAGGGAGCACAGTCTTACTGACACCCTGATTTCAGGCTTCTGGCTTCCAGAACGGTCAGAGAAAATTGTCTGTCAGTTTAAGCCACCCACTTTGTGGTCATGTGTTACAGCCACAGGGAACTAAACACCTTGTTAGAGTAATAGGCCATTGAGATTAATTTCAGTTCAGACATCTGGAGGAGGAAATACCAGCAAAGGACCACAGACAGCTGGTGTTTTTATAGTACCTACTATGTTCTAAGTAATGTTCTCAGCATTTTGCACATATTAAGTCATTGAATATTTATAATAACCCTAGGAGAGAGGTGTTCTAATTGTCCCCATTTTACAAAGGAAACTGAGGCACAGTGAGATTAACTTAGCCTAAGGTGATACGGCTGTGAACTCTCGGAACTGGGATTCAAGTCCAGGTGAAGCTAGTTGCAGGGTTTATGTTACTGAATATTTTGCTCTCCTACAGTCACTGTGTTTAAAAAAAAAAAAATGAATCAGTTGCATCAGCACTTGTCTCCATCAGCGGTGCTTACCATGTACATAATGAAACCACCGGGGCTTTGGGAACGCTGAGAGGAAAGAACACACTGGAGACAAGTTAATCAGACTCTTAGGCATACGACACTGAGCATTTCCCCAGATGATTCAAATGTGCAGTGAGAGTGAAAACCGTGGACAGAATAACTCCAATGCTGATTTAACTAATTTTTTCGAATTGACATTGACCAGATATCTTGGCTTCTCCAAACTCTGTGTCCACACAGAATTTGCCAAATTCTGATAGAAGAAAGGCCCAATTCAATAAAACCACATTTTCTTTTTCTCTGCAATGGAGTGGTTAACCATTTTCTATCAAAGGTAGTACCAAGAGAAAAATTCAATGTGAACTTTCCCCCAAAGCTCCTGGGATTTCTTCCCATCCTGTTCTGGTGTCCTGGAGGTGAGGACAACCAGGTCCCACTGTCACCCCCTGCAGATGTCACCTGGTCATAATTCAGTAGAGCTATTTGAATTATGAAAAATGTTGAGATGACTAGCTCATTAAGACCTAAAATACGGTACACCATTTTTAAGTTTTCTGTTTATACATTTTTAAATCTTTATATTTGTGTCCTGGAGTATTGGGAGGTCCTGGAACTGCTCACTCATTTTTTTCTCTTTCTTCCTGTCTCTATCTCAAAATAAAAGTTCAGTATGAACATCTAATGAGTTATCAAGGTTTTAAGAGACTTTGAGAAATTCTCTGAGTAATGGAAAGATACTCATCATTGAGATAAAACCTCCTACAAGAAACAGACTATTGACCTCTGAGTTTATTTATTTATTCATTCATTCATTCATTCATTCATTCATTCATTCAAACCCTAGAAGATCAAAATCTGAGTACACAAAGAGACTTGGTTCAACCTCTTGGCCTGAGTAACATCAATCCATTTGAATAGCTAGTTTATCTTTTCTTTTTCTTCAAGTTGATAAATTTGACGTGAGTTTTGGCATTGTGTAGGCACACCTGCTCAGCTACTCATGCTCACGGGTTAAGACCCAATTAATAAATTATAAGTGGCAACATGGGGTGGTTCGCAGCTTGTAGTGCAAAGTTCAGCAAACCCACTAAGGTAGGCTAAGGACAAGGCACATTCACTGCTGAACACAAATACATCATTTCTCTAAGATGCAATTTCGTCTCCTTTATTTCTTATTCGTCTCCTTTATTTCTTAAGTCATGGTTTTCTAATTCCAGATGTTTGGCTTCATAGCGCAGCCCAGGTTCACAGGGCTTCTGACATCTTTTGGAAACAAACAGCTCTGCACAGCATCGCAGCAATGAGGCCTAGATGTTGCCATCATTCCAAAAATGTTTGAGTTTCCATCTTCATTTAAGTATTGACCTGGGAATCAGTAGCCCTGATCAAAAGGTATAATATTCAAAGATGGGTCCCCCTCAGTACATCTCCATTTTATTGTTCACTTTGACAAAAAAAGAAAAAGCATTTTCCGAGGTCTCTGTGGGAGAATTTACTATGCAGAGGTCTCAGACCTGTCATTCAAAAGCATCTGCTGATATCTCCCACACTCTCTCCCCTACTGTATAACCTTAGGGCCACCCTTGCCTGCCACAGCTACATGGAGACACAGGACCCAAGTAAAGGAAACCACCTTTCTCCTATCATGCTTAACATCTGAAGGTGGGCGAGTCTGATCGGATGGAAGGAAGGTAGGAAAAGGAGTGGAGATGGGTGCCACGGATGCATCCCAGAGCTCATTCCAAGTCTCAAGAGGGGAATAATCAGGTTGCCACCTGCAATCCCTGCAGCCCTGCGGAGCAGAGAGATACACACTCAGTGGTCAGTATGTCCTACGGTTGAGCCCAGCAACCCAGGGAAGACACAGCGTAGAGGTACAGCCACAGTTGTCCGGTGGCTGCCATGGCCAGGCAAAAAAACAAAGCCATGGAACCTGGCGGCCTCCCCTCCCCCTCCCAGAGCTAGCAGCAGGCCCCAGAAGCAGCTGTGGCAGTGCGTGTGGGGCTACAGAGAACACCGTCTGCAGCCCTGGGAACTGGAGAGGCAGGAGCATTTTCCCCTGAGCTCAGGCGCACACTGCAGCTAATCTCAGTGACAGGTGGAAATATCGAGGTGAGCAGCTGAGACCTGGCAGTCACCATTACTGGGAGCAGAACAAAGCCACAAATGCACTGGCTGGCCTCTCCCAGCTCACCCTGTCCCCATCCATCATGGCTGAGCCCAGCACTACCAGCAGTGTCTGGTTACAGGTGACAGCACTGGGATTTCACCACTCAAAACCCCATTGCCCACAGCAGTGGTGCCCTGAGACTGAGGCAACCTAGTCAGAGTGAAGGTGCCCACCTCCCCAGGGAAAATAGGGCATTTCCACCACCCTACAGAGATCCACGAAAGCAGAGGAGTGCAAAAGGAACTAAAACACTTCCGCTGCATCGCCACCTAGTGGAAAACAAAAGAAAAACTCCTCATCAACCTACTATTAGAGAATGCCACTCAAAGAAAAAAGCAGATTTCATTCCCATAGATCAGCGATTTTCAACCTTTTTCATCTCATGGCACACATAAACTAATTACTAAAATTCTGAGGCACACCATAAAACATATTATATTTTTTGCCAATCTGACAAAAAAAAATTGGTATAATTTTGACTCATTCACAACAGACGGCTATGTTGGCTATTGTCGTTTTTTTTATTTGACAGTCTAAGGGAAAAAGGGTCAGTGCTCCTGACTAAATAGTCAGGTATTGCATGTTTTTAAAATTCCGTGGAATACCAGTGTGCCACGGCACACCGTTAAAAAATCACTGCCATAGATGCCTAAATAGAAAAAGAATCCATCAAATACCATGAATAACCAAGATAACAAGGCACCTCAGAAAGAAAATGAAAACTCTCCAAAAAATAAACTTAAAGACATGGAAATACGTGATTTAAATGGCAGAGAATTCAAAATGAAACTGCCGTTTGACCCAGTGATCCCACTTCTAGGAATATATCCTAAAAAGCCTGAAACACCAACCAGAAAGAATATATACCCATATGTTCATAGCAGCATTGCTTACAATAGCTAAGATCTGGAAACAGCCCAAGTATCCATCAGTAGATGAGTGAATAAAAAAGCTGTGGTACATTTACACAATGAAATACTATGCAGCTGTAAAAAAGAAGGATCTTTTACCTGAGACAGCATGGATGGACCTGGAGATTATTATGCTTAGCAAAATAAGCCAGTCAGAGAAAGACAAGTATCACATGATCTCATTTATATGTGGAATCTAATGAACAAAACAAACTGACAAACAAAATAGGTTCAGAGACATGGAAGCATGGAACAGACTGACAGATCTCAGAGGGAAGCAGGGAGGGGTGGGTGGGAAGAGATTAACCAAATAGCGTATATGCATAGCCAATGGACACAGACAATAGTGCGATGAAGGTATGGGAGGAGGGGGAGAAATGGGGGACATCTGTAATACTCTCAACAATAAAAATAAACTTTAAAAAAGATTGCAGTTCTGAAAAATACACAATGAGATATAAGAAACAGAGATGGGCAGTTTAATGAACTCAGAAATAAAATCAATGAACAAAAGGAGTAGTTTACTACAGAGATTGAAACTCTAGTCTGGCTGGTGTGGCTCAGTGGTTGAGCGTCGACCCACGTACCAAGAGGTCGCTGGTTCGATTCCCGGTCAGGACACATCACCACCAAGTTTGCTTATACCCTTCATTATCCCCCTCTTCTGTCCCTCCCTCTGTCCTCAGGAAACCACTACTGTCCTCTTTGTACTGTAGATGAGTTTGAATTTCATCGAATTTTATATAAATAGAATCATAAAGCATACATTCTTTTTACTTGGCTCCTTTTAGACACAATAATTATTTTCTGTTTCATCTACATTGTTGCACACATCATTAGTTCATTCATTTTTATTGCTTAGTGGTATTCTAATATATGGTGATACTCATTGTTTACTCATTCATCTGTTGACGGACATTTGAGTTGTTTCCAGTTTTTTTGGCTGCTACAAATATGTGTGTGCAACTTTTTGTATGAACATGTGCTTTTCATTTTTCTTAGGAAAATAGCTAGCAATGAATAGGTCATATGGTAGGTTTATGTTTAAATTTCTAAGAGACTTTTGCCCTGGCCAGTTTGGCTCAGCGGTTAGAGCTTTGACCCATGGATCAATGAGTCGCGGGTTCAATTCAATTTGTCCCCAGCCCCAGCTGGGGTCATGCCAGTGGATGTGTCTCTCTCACATTAATGTTTCTCTCTCTCTCTTCCTCCCTCCCACCCTCCCTCCCACTCTATCTGAAGATAAATGGAAAAATATCCTCGGGTAAGGATTTAAAATATATATATATTTTTTAAATAAAAATAAAATAAATGTTTAAGAGACTTTCAAAATATTTTCCAAAGCAGTTGCCATTTTACCTTCCCATCAACAATGAATATGAGTTCTAGTTCCTCCAAAGGACCCAGTGCGAGCTCTCCCTGGGGGGAGCATGCCAGCGCCATTCTCTTCCCCCTTCCTTCCCTCTCAGGAACCCCAGGAGACTTGCAACCAGTTTTGAAATGAATGGCTAACTTCTGAAACTGCTGATGCTGAGAGATCATGAACACCTGCTGGCACAGCATTCCAGTAGAAAGACAGTCAATACCTCCTTGCTTTCACCTGGGAAGATGACAAGTTTACTTGGAAAGTGACGCCCCAGGGAGATACGAAGAGTCCCACCTATTGTCTTAGACACTATGAGACCCCCCAGGACACAACCAATGTGCTAGAACAGAAACTATAAATCCTCTCACCATGTTAATCATGTTCATTGTTAACTAATCACTCTCCTGTACCCACCTATATAAAACTATGGCTATCCTTTTAATTTTTATCCAATTCCAGAGGGTTCCCTACTTGGCTTTTTTCCGCTTCTCCAATCTATTACTAATAAATTTAATATAACCCGTCTTCTCTTTCCATTGTAATATGTAAAGTAAAATAAAAAAAATTTTAAAAAGAGTTCTAGTTCCTCCAGCTCCTCACCAACACTTGGTATGGTCAGTCTTTTTCATTTTAGCCATCCTTGTGGCTGCATAGTGCTATCCCATTGCGGTTCGATTTGCATTTCTCTAATGACTAATGGTGTGAGCATCTTTTCATGTTCTTATTTGCCATTCATATGTTTGGTGAAATATCTATTCATATCATGAGCAGGAGCTATTTATTAGAGAAAGAAAGGTATTTTCAACAAATGTTACTGGAACAATTGGCTATCTATATGCAAAAAAAAGAACTCTGATTCATACTTCTAATCCTAAATAAAAACTAACTCAGGATGGGTCATAGACATAAATGTAAAACTTAAGACTAGAAATCTTCTGTAAGGACACATAACCTCAGATTAGGCACAAATTTCTTAGATGTGATACCAAAAGCACAAAAGCAAATAGAAAAAGTGGACTTCATCAAAGTTTAAAACTTCTGCTTTTCAAAAGACATTGTCAAGAGAATGAAAAGGACAAGCCACACAGACTGGAAGAAAATGTTTGCCAAGCATATCTCTGGTAAAAGACTTGTATCCAGAATATATTTTTTGAAAAACTTTCAAAACTTAATAATAAGGAAAAAAGGACCCAGTTCTCTAGTATTTAGATGTTTATCAGCTGTGTAACTTTGGGCAAACAGAGAACATTTACTGAGAGACTGAAGTGAGATCATGTACTACCGTTAAAAGAGAGCAGATAGAGGCAGGAGATACGTTAGAGACTGTACACAGAAATGGAGCTTGGGATGTTTCATCAGATGGGAAAAATGTCAAAAGCAAATTGTCATATTTTCTTTACAGTAACTTCTGGGATCAGCCTTCACAACATGAAGCAAGTTTAATGGAAGAATTTTGAAAATGGTCCAGAGCCTGAGTGAAGGCTGGGACAGAATTGGATCTTGTGGCATAGATACAAAAGATATCTGCAAACAAAGTACATGGAGAGCAACGTTCAGTCATAGGTCACCAAACAGGCTCCTTTTCTTGACTGAACATCACATTCCCACCCACAAATCTGGAAATAGACCATCTTTTGAGGACCAGCTCAAGTGCTTGCCCATCACTCCCACTCACTCCCACCAACCACAGCAATCAGATAGAATGCAGTCATTTGTGAAATAGGATTAAAAATAGTGATTGTCTTGAGGGCAGAATGGAATAACCAATGTAAAATGCGTAACATAATTTCTGGAACACCCAGAGCTCAATAAATATTGGTTTCCACTTCCCTTATCCCCCTTTCATAACCAAATGTAAGGCAAATTGCACTGTTGGCCCCAGTTCAGAGGGTTTTAAAGTTTAGAGCTCCTATGCTGAGCTGACTCTCATTAAAGGCTCCTGGGTTGAGCATAGCAACTTTTTAAACAACTTGAGTCCAGACTTGGATGTCCCCATTGCCATACATGGCAGAGAGTCAAAATACAGAATGGGGAGTTGCCAGAACCAAGTTGCCAGGCTCTGACAAAAATAAAAAAATAGACAACTTTTTCCCTGACCTGTTTGGCTCAGTGGTTAGAGTGTCGGCCCGAGGACCAAAGGGTCATGGGTTCAATTCCTGGTCAAAGACACGTGCCTGGGAGCAGATTCAATCACTGGCCCCAGTCAGTTCTTGTGGGAGGCAGCTGATCAATGTCTCTCTCACACTGATGTTTCTCTCTCTCTGTCTCTCTCTCCCATCATTCCTTCCACTCTCTCTAAAAATCAATGGGAAAATATCCTCAGGTAAGGATAAATAAAAAAATTAACAAATAGACAACTTTTGTATTTTATCTAACAGCAGAATCCGTTCATGCCCCCCTCCTGCTTGCTGAGAGCTTGTCATTAAAGCATCCTTCTTGGCCTTCCCACTGTCCCTCACCCATCCCTCCCCAAGGAAGGAGAAGTGAATTGCCTGATTGGGAAATTCAAAAGCATGACCTTTCAAAAGTACAGCTCAGCCCTTCAGAACAGGCTCCACTGGGAAAAGCCTGTGGTTGTTCAGCCACGGTTGTTGATGAGCATTTTTGAGATACAATTATAGGAGGCCCACGCGATCCAAAATGTAATCCACATTCTGCCAAACCAGCGTCACCACTACTGAAGGTGGTCATCTGTCTCTAACTGTCCAGTTCCTAGATCTGTCTCGCTGTTGATGCCGAACTTGGGCGGGGAAGAGGGATGCCATTTATTGGGCTCCCTCAAACCCCACTCACCCATCTGCCCCGTAGTCCATGCACTCTCACACCCGGACAGGCACCAGAAACCTCAGCATGTGCAGTGGCGTGACTGTGGTCCCCGTCAAGTTCCTATCTCCCTCAATTTGCTTTTACCTACCTGTTCTGGGCCTCTCAGACTGACATTGCTGCCCCTCAACTTTCACATCAGAAAGAATGACAGACACACAAGGGTGGTTCTTTCCTGCCTCCCTCCTGGAGCACAAGCACCAGGTATTGTATTTATTTTGTGTCTCCCATAGGAGTCAGCACAGTGCTGAACACGTGGAACTCTGATAAAGAATCAGGAGACCTGAGTTCAAACCCCTGTGAACTCTGACCCTTTCTCACCGTGTGACTTTGTACACATCACTTTGCCAGTTCAGATCACTGTTCCCTTATCTTGTCTGTTCTTTTTAAGTGACATTAAGTTAGATTTTAAATGAGCAAAAAGTTGATCATTTCTTCAATGTGGTCGAAGTGAAATGGTCAAGATCTCTAAAGCTTGTTTACATTTTTGGCAAACACAGCTCTGTATTTTTCAGATGTGCTTATGATGTCACCCCATTTACAATGTAAACTCCTAGACTCCCATCAGGAGTAAAGGACTTGGAACCCATGAATTCACAGAAAATTATTTTTACTACCGAATTTCTGCCTGAATGTAGCAGAAAGTTTCTAAAGCATGCCTACCTCTTTGCTATAGAATATAACAAAATTTTATTATAGAATTAGCAGGGCCCTGAATATAAAGCTGTGTCATCTACAGTTTTCTTAAGGAAGGGCTGGCAAAATATGGCCCACCAGCCAAATAGCGCCCACTGCCTGTTTTTGTAAACCAGGCTTTATTGGAACACAACTGCACTCATCTGTTTACATGTTGCTTGTGTTTGCTGCAACAGCAGATTGTAGTAGTTACGATGGAAACTATATGGCTGCAAAGCCTAAAATGGTTACAATTTGGCTTTTTACAAAAAAGATTTGCTGGCCGTCCCCCCTCCATTCTAAAAATACCCTCCAGTCAATCTTAATCGATCCAAATCGTGCCTCGTGAATGTCCTTAACACATGATTATGTGACCACAAAAAATGTGGCTTCTCCTGCCTGGGACTTTCCTCTCAAGCCACAAGAAGAGAAATTTGTCCAGATGATTTCCAATGTAGGCGTTCATCATCATTCTGAGTCTCAGCCAAAGAGTACTGTCCTATGTGATGTTGATTGCTTCTGAATATCTGAGACATCTGCACCTCTAATGGGATTGCAGAAACACTGGCAGGGCACGTCAGGAGCCTCAAGTTCCAGTGCCTTCTTTGCCCCTAATTGACCAAACCTCTTGGTGTTTTGCTTCTGTAAAATGGGGAGGCTGGACAGATGAGGGTGACATTTCCTTAAAACAGATCATGTGATCCGGTGTGTGAAGTGCCACATGGAAGGCCACGCTGGCTGCTGTGAAAGCCCAAGGAACAGCATCACACCTGGATTGACAGAGAAGGGACTCGGGGAAGGCTCCTCGGACGAGGAAGTGATGCCTGCTCTGAGTCTTGAAGGATGAGGAAGAATTCATGTTGCTGGAGGATGAACTGCCCAGTGAAACAAAGGCATCTTACTGAAGCCATAATTTGTGTGTGTGTGTGTGGCTGATTAGAAAATGTCATTTGTTTCAGCATCTAAACCCCAGGAAAGATCTCTCTAAATTCAAACAGACTCTAATGTATATATTCTACTCTGCTTCTGGTTGTGCATTATGGAAGTCCCAGCAACTTTTCACAACACAGTCACCTTTTTGTGAAAAGAGACTTCTTTTTCTTTGTCATCCAGATACTAAGGTCATATCCAAGGCTCAAATAGGAAATTAGCTGCTACAGGCCTAAGTCAAATGGTAACCATTGCATGGGACACCAAGGCTGCTTGGGAAAATGAAGACAACCAGAGAGTGTTGGGCAAAGGATCATTCCAGGGCTGTAGTCAAGGTCAACGAGAGGTGAGACAACTTCAACTTGCAAACAGTCTTGGCAGTGGGATTAGGCAACACGCTCATGCAGCAGTCATTTTCCTGTGGCTAAACCATCCAAACATCCACATCAATAGATTCCAAAGGGAGGGGAATTATCTCAGTTGACCTAGCTTATGCCATCTCAGAAATAATGTCAAAGTAATCTGTCTGTACCGATTTCAGAAGAGATCATTCATGCATTCAACACATTTTAGTACCAACTATGTGTGAGCCCTTTTCTCTACCCTGAGGACACGGCCATTTAAAAATGAGACAAAAATCCTCTTCCTTTTTGAAACTTACATTCTTGTGTGTCACCCTTGTATGGAGAAGAGTGCAAAGAGTTTTAACTTCTATCCAACTGGACATAAGTGCTGTTCTGAACAGTCCCCAGGGGACATTCTGAGAAGAGTCTAAGCCACACCTGAGCCAGCCTTCTTCCTGAGCCCCTGCCCCTCCTTACTCTGTGTCACAGCTACGCTCAGGACTGGGTAAAGCCGAGGCAGCCTGAGGCTTCCCTTCACGTACCCTCATTATCAAGCCACATGACTCCTAAAGCCTCAAAGCAAAAGTGCTCATAGACTTTGAACCTCTTCTGGCAATGTTGACCAGGAATATAGTCCTAAGCCCCAAAAATAATGTAGATGGAAAATGTGCATCACAGCTTTACTTAACTGAAAGCACAAACTGCCATTTAGATGATATTTCCAAGGATGTGTGAAAATACTTAGTATAAATTTTTAGTATAAAATCAGGCAGAAGGAAAGCCTATATATATTTAACATAACAAGTGTAAAAATCTACTAAGAAAAATAAAAGCCTTGACTGCTAGTCAAGATGGTAGAGTAGGTAAAGTCTGTGCTCGCCTCCTCCCACCATCACATCTAAATTATAGAACAATCATCGCTGAGAACCACCTGAAGACTAGCTGAACAGAAGTTCTATAACTAAGGGTATAAAGAAGAAACCACAAGGAGACTGGTAGTAGGGGCAGAGACACGGACCAGGCAGGTTCCACACCCATGGTGTGGTGACTGAGAATCAGGAGGGATATCTTGGTTGCAGAAGTCCCCCTGAGGAGCAAGGGGTCCCAGCCCCACACGAGGCTCCTCAGCCCCAAGAACCAGTGACAGGAAGAGAAGTCCCCATAAGGTCTGGCTGTGAAACCAGTGGGAATTTTGACCAAGAAAGACAAAGGGTTACAGGAGACCAAGTCACCCTGATCTCTTTTCTAATTTAATTTAATTATTTTTAAATTACATTTGGCATTCAGTATTATATAAATTTCAGATGTACAGCATAGTGGTTAGACATGTTTGTAACTTTAAAAGTGGTCCCCCTGAGCCCTGGCCAGTGGCTCAGTTGGTTGGAGCATCGTCCCATACACCAAAAGGTTTGCAGGATCAATTTCCAGTCAAGGCACATACCTAGGTTGCAGGTTTGATCCCTGGTTGAGGCACATAAGGGAGGGAGCTGATGGATGTTTCTCTCTCTCTCCCTCCCTCTCTCTAAAATCAATAGAAATATATCCTCAGGAGAGGATTTTTTTTTTTTATCCTCACCCGAGGACATTTTTTCATTTTTTGTTAGATAGAGTGGGAGGGAGAGAGAGAGAGAAACATTGACATGAAAGGGACACATCGAGTGGCTGCGTCCCGCACAACCAACCAGGTCCGGGGACAAACTGCAACCGAGGTACATGCCCTTAGCGGGAACCGAACCCGGGTCTCTCTGGACTGCAGGCCAACGCTCTAACCGCTGAGCCAAACCGGCCAGGGCAGGTTTTTTTTTAAAGTGGTCCCCCTGATAACTAGAACCCACTTGGCACTATATATAGTTATAACAATATTATTGACTATATTCCCTATGCCATACTTTTCCCATGACTTTTTTTTTTTTTTCCCAGTCCTCACCAGAGGATATTTTTCCATTTTTGTTCAGATAGAATGGGAGGGAAAGAAGAAGAGAGAGAAAAACATCAATGTGAGAGAGACACATCCGCATGACCCCAACCCTGGCCAAGGACGAATTGCAACCAAGGTACGTGCCCTTGACCGGAATCAAACCCACAACTCACTAGTCCACAGGCCGATGCTCTAACCACTGAGCCAAACCAGCCAAGGGCCCATGACTATTTTTAACTGCCAATTTGTACATCTTAATCGCTTCCCCTTTTTTACCCAGCCCACTAACCACACTCTCATTTGGCAACCATCAGTTTGTTCTCTGTATGTATAAGTTTCTGTTTTGATTGTTCATTTATTTTGTTTTTTACTTTCCCACATAAGTGAAATCATATGGCATTTGTCTTTCTCTGTCTGACTTATTTCACTTACAATAATAGCCTCTAGGTCCATCCATGTTGTCACAAATGGTAAGATTTCATTCTTTTTTATGGCTCAGTAATATCCCATTGTATATATGTACCACATCTTCTTTATCCAATTGTTTATCAATGGACATTTAGGTTGCTCCCATATCTTGGCAATTGTATATAAAATGTCTTTATTGTCCGGCCGGTGTGGCTCAGTGGTTGAGCGTCGACCCATACATCAAGAGGTCGCCGGTTCGATTCCCGGTCAGGCACATGCCCAGGTTGTGGGCCCGATCCCCAGTGGGGGGCATGCAGGAGGCGGCCAATCGATGTTCTCTCTCATCGATGTTTCTATTTCTCTCTCCTTCTCCCTTCCTCTCTCTCTAAAATCAATAAAGGAAAAAAAAATAATAAAAAATAAATAAATAAAATGTCTTTCTTTGTCTCTTATTATTGCCTTTGTTTTAAAGTATATTTTTCCTGATATAACTATTGCTACCCCCAGCTATTTTTCATTCCATTTGCAGGAAATATCTTTTTCCATCTCTTTACTTCAGTCTGTGTGTGTGTGTCTTTAGGTCTGAAGTGGGTCTCTTGTAGGCAGCATACGTATGGGTCTCGTTTTCTTACCCATTCTGCCACCCTGTGTCTTTTGGTTGAAGTATTTAATCCATTTACATATAAAGTAAGTATTAATGGACATGTTGTTATTGCCATTTTATTATTTATATTTTATTATTATTAAAGAAGTCCCTTTTTAACATTTTTTGTAGTACTGGTTTGGTGGTGATGAACTCCTTTAGCTTTTTCTTGTCTGGAAAGTTCTTTAACTCACCTTTGATTCTAAATAATAGCCTTGCTGGGTAGGGGAATCTTGTTTGTAGGTCCTTGCTTTTCAACACTTTGAATATTTTGTGCCAACCCTTTCTGGCCTGCAAAGTTCCTACTGAGAAATCAGCTGACATCGATCAGCCAATCGATGTTTCTCTGTCATCAATGTTTCTATCTCTCTCTCTCTTCCTCTCTCTCTAAAAAATCAATAAAACATATATAAAAAAAAAAAAGACAGAATAGAGAGCCCAGAAATAAACCCAAGACTAAATGGTCGATTAATCTATGACAAAGGAGGCAAGGATATACAATGGGGTAAAGATAGCCGCATTAGTTAATGGTGTTGGGAAAACCGAACAGCTACATGCAAAAAAATAAAACTGGTACGTTTTCTTATACCATATACAAAACTAAATTCAAAATGGCTTAAAGGCTTAAATATAAGACCGGAAACCATGAAAATCCTAGAAGAAAACATAGGCAGTGAACTCTTTGACATTACTCTTAGTAAAGTTTTTTTGTTTTGTTTTGTTCTTTTGTTTGTTTGTGTGTTTTTATTTTTTTATCCTCACCCAAGGACACTTTTCCATTTTTGTTCAGACAGAGTGGGAGGAAGAGAGAGGGAGAGAGAGAGAGAAACATCGATGTGAAAAGGACACATCGAGTGGCTGCCTCCCACACAACCCCCAACTGGGGCCGGGGACAAACTGCAACCAAGGTACATGCCCTTAGCGGGAACCGAACCCAGGTCTCTCTGGACCGCAGGCCGACGCTCTAACCGCTGAGCCAAACTGGCCAGGGCTGTTTGATTGTTTTTATATGTTTTTATTGATTTTTAGAGAGAGAGGAAGGAAGAGAGAGATAGAAACATCAATTGGCTGCCTCCTGCATGTCCCTTACTGAGGATCAAGCCCACAACCCAGCCATGTGCCCTGACTGGGAATCAAACCAGGACCTCTCAGTCCATGGGACAATGCTCAACCCACTGAGACACAGCGGCCAGGCTTTTTTTTATGTCTCCTCAGGCAAAGGAAACAAAAAATAAATAAATAAACAACTGGGACTACATCAAACTAAAATGTTTTTGCACAGCAAAGGAAACTATCAACAAAACAAAAGGCAACCTACTGAATGGGAGAAGATATTCACCAATGCTAAGGGATGAATATCCAAAACATATAAGGAACACATACAACTTAACACCAAAAAGACAAATAATCCCATTTTAAAATGCATAGCCTGGCCTGTGTGGCTCAGTGGTTAGAGTGTCAGCCTGCACACCAAAGGGTCTGCAGGTTGGATTCCTGGTCAAGGGCATGTACCTGGATTGCAGGTTTGATCCCCAACTCTGGATGGGGCATGTGTGGGAGGTAACCAATTAATGTGTCTCTCACATTGATGTTTCTCTCTCTCTCTCTCTTTTTCTCTCTCTCTCCCTCCCTCCTCCCTTCCTTGCACTCTCTCTAAAAAAAAAAAAAAAAAAAAAATCAGTGGAAAAAATATCCTCCTTTGAGGATTAACAAATATTAAATAAATAAATAATAAAAATGTGCAAAGGACTTGAATAGACATTTCTTCAAAGGGGACATACAGATGGCCAATAGACATATGAAAAGATGCTCAATATCACTAAACATCAGGGAAATTCAAATTAAAACCACAATGAGATATAACCTCACACCTGTCAGAATGGCTATCATCAATAAATCAAGTGAGGCAAGGATATGGAGAAAACGGAACCCTCGTGGACAGTTGATGTGTTTATAAGTTAGTGTAGCCACTATGGGAAACAGTATGGAGGTTCCTCAAAAAAATTAAAAATAGAACTACCATATGACCCAGAATTTCTGGATATTTATTCAAAGAAATACAATACATGAATTCAAAAAGATATATGCACCTCTATGTTCATTGCATCATCATTTACAATAGCCAAGATATGGAAGCAACCTAAGTGTCCATCAATAGATAATATACAGTGGAATATTACTCAGCCATAAAAAAAGAATGAAATCTTACGATTTGTGACATAGGTGGACCTAAAGGGTATTGTGCTGGGTAAAATAAATCAGACAGAGAAAGACAAATACCGTATGATTTCACTTATATGTGGAATCTCATAAACAAAATAAACAAACAGAACAGAAACAAACTCATTGATACAGTGAACAAATTGATAGTCATCAGATGGGAAGGGGGTTAGGGAGCTGGGTGAAAAAGGCAAAGGGATTAAGAAGTACAAAGTGGTAGTTACAAAATAGTTATGAGAATGTAAAGTACAGCATAAGGAATATAGTCAATAATATTGTCATAACTATGTACAGTGCCAGGCGGTTACTAGACTTATGGGGGGATCACTTCATAAGTTATATAAATATCTGTCTAACCACTATGCTGTACATCTGAAACTTACATAATATTGAATGTCAACTGTAAGTGAAAGATAAAGTAAAAGTTTTTTTAAAAGGTGGAAAGGAATAGAAGTATAAGTTACCAGTTCTAAAAATAGTCACAGGGATGTCAAATGCAACATGGGGAATATAGTTAATACAATTGTTAACTATGTATAGTGTCAAACGGGTGCTAGAGTGATCGGGGTGATCACTTTGTAAGATATAAATGTCTAATCACTATGTTGTACACCTGAAACAAATATAATATTATATGTCACTGTAATTGAAAATGAATTTTAAAAAAGAAAAGCCTTGATGGAAATATTCCAAAACTAACCATACTTAGGTGTTGAAATTATGGATGTTTTTCTACTTTTTGTATTTTCCATTTTTTCTTTAGTGCACATTTATTATTTAGAATTAAAGAATTTTAAAACTTGTCCGGCCGGTGTGGCTCAGTGGTTGAGCATCAACCCCATGCACCAAGAGGTCGCCGGTTCGATTCCTGGCCAGGACACATGCCCAGTTGTGGGCCCGATCCCCAGTGGGGGGCATGCGGGAGGCGGCCAGTCGATGTTCTCTCTTATCGATGTTTCTATCCTCTCTCTCTAAAATCAATAAAAAAATTAAAATAAAAAAAACAAAAAAATAAAATAAAAAAGAATTTTAAACCTCAATATCGTTTTTAAAAGGCAAGAACAAGGCAGCAAATATGAAATAGTTTATCATGGTAGCTAAGAGCCTGAATTCTCATTTCAAACTCTCTGGGTCTGAACCTCGCTCCCAAGTTACTGTATGGCCTTTGCTTGCCTCAGTTTACCACCTGCAAAATGGGGGTGATATTGGTGCCTACCTAAATGGGTTAACATGAGGATTAGTAAATAATACATGTAGGCTGTTTAGCACAGAGCAGAACACCCTGTAAGCACTCAAGATGATAACAGATGCAATACTACAGTGGTGTCAGAGAACCCCCACGGGAAAGGTGAGCAAACAGCACATCTTCATGTCTCAGGGACAACTAATTCAGAGTTGTCTTTCAGTGGACAACTGCCCCTCAGGCAGAATCAATACCTAAAACCTTTACTTATTTTTTAAATTTTCACCTGAAAACAATGAAGAATATGTTGATATTCATATTATGGGCAATTACCTCTTGGTGTTTTGTGTGTTTTTTTTAATATGCCAGCCATAATTTATTGCACAAAGTGCCTTTTAGTTTTAAAACCAAGTCTAAGATTATGTTAATAAGATCATCAGAAAACATTAATCATTCTCTAAGATAAAATGATCTCATAAAATACTGTGCACGGTGCTAAAAGACAGCAGTAAATTTGAAGATAAAAGAAATTGTCTGATAGAATCATATTTTATATCAAATGTCTGATCCAAAAACAGTGAAATCAAAAGTTGGTCTCTTATCTCCTATACCCAACATCCTACTTCTGTACAAATTAAAATATCTAAATCTGGGTAAGATAAAGTGGTTAATAACTAGACTTTCATTTTGTCCACAATAGGCTTTTAATAAATATTTGTGGCAAGGACACCCATTTATGAAATTGTAGTTCTTATGGCTTACCAATACTTCTTTTTAAAAGAGTGAGAATTCAGTTAAGATTGCATAAATATTAAATCAATAAAAAATATCCAGAGGATAATAAAAGATTATAAGAAAAAAAATAGGTTGAAATTAGTTTCTCTACATTTCCTCCTGAAGTAGAACACCTCTTTTACCTTATGAGAGAGAATTATGCCTTTCAGCTTCTAGAGACATCCTTTACCCTGATTTCTAATCTAGATTTCCTTATCTTTGGACCTCAGACATGCTCTACTATAAGGCTGTGCTTCTATTCACGCTCTTGACCTGGTTTGGCAACCTTTCTCCGTCCATGGACTCTTTTCTCCTTGCGTAGAGTATCTACCTGCCTGCTCATCATGGTGAAAAGGTCTTTAGCCATGGAGTTGATCGGGCTTAGATTTGAATCTGGCTGGGCACAAGCTGTATCATCTTCATTCAGTCACTTAACCTTACTCAGCCTCACTTTCTTTGTCCGTAAATGTATATCTCACAAGGTTACAATGAGGTTAAATGAGACAATAGATGCTAAATGATTGGGCACGGTAGGCAACTTAATCGAGTGTTCTCCCTTTCCCCAGTGTCTTCTTTGGAGGTTAGCAGTCATTTGGATCCTAAAAGCCCTCGGTTTCTTTCCTTCTCAGACCAGAAAGCAAAGTTCTTCTAAACTTGGGATTTTTAATCTAGAAGAACATTTGAGCTCTAAGTTAATTTTGACCCACTCATACTTATGTCCCACGGGAACTGGAAAGGTACATTGGTCCGGGGGAGGGCGGTCCCTTTTGGGTGAAGCCTGAGGATTGGGGCTCTCGCTCAGGCTAGTGGGTTCCGCTCACTTCTCTTTCCCACAGTTGAAGTCCAGGTTTGACTCTGCCCACCTCCCTCCTGAAATCGGCAAAGATTAAGTTGATCAGTCCCTCTGAACTGTTTCTTTCTGGAGGTGCCAACACTTATACTCTCTCAAGATCCGTGGACCAGCCCACCCCTGCCCTGCAAAGGAAAGACGAAAAAAAGGAAGAGAAGGGTTAAGAGGATAAACTCCGCAATCGACACCGGACCTAGCCGAGTAGCAGCGGTAAAGTCCGGTCAGCAGCTCTGCCCAGACTGAGCTTACCGACCCCTCTCCCGACCAGCTCAACCTTCTGCCTCCGAGCAGCCAGAGGATTTGGACTGGAACCAAGATGCACGTGGGGCCAGGGGCAGTGAAGAAGGCGGCTGCCGGCGAGCCCTTCTCCGCTCCCCTGTGTCCGGCTGGCAGCCCCGACGCATACAGGTGCTCCCCGCCAGCCGGGCTCTGCTCTCCCGGCAGCCACCCGCACCGCCCCTGGAGGTCCTTGCGCACGCCGCGCCGCGCTCCTGGACACCCAGACTTGCGCCGCATGCCCCGCCCGCAGGGGGGAAAACGCTACCTGTGGAAGTAATGTGCGCAAAAGAGGCCCAGAAGCACAGTCGCAGGCGGGCCAAAGAGAGCACGGGGCTGCCTGATGAGCATCCCCAGCGGTACCGCGAAGGAGGGCAGCTCCTGCAGGAACCAGGCGGCGCCTGCGGGCAGGTGGATAGCCCTGGTCAGGCTCCCTGTGTACTTCCCGTAGCCGGAGGGCTCCCTGAAGTACAGTAACAGTGCTCCCAAGGCAGCCAAAGTGGCGCTGCCTGCCAGCACTGGGTTCTGCTGGCAGTGAACAGGCATTGTGCAGTATTCCCCGCCAGTGGCCCCTGCCCGTGCAGAAGAGAGCGAGGCCCTACCGCTCCTTTATGGAGCAGGAGACATCACTCTGTCCCCGCCCCTATAGCTTTGGCTCCCGCCCTCCACCCGGCCTCCCACCTGGGCGCAGCCAGCCCTGTCTCTGCTCGGCAGCAATGTCCCTTTCACGGGGCTGGCGCTTCGGGAGGCAGCCAGGGTGGGAGGAAGGTCTAAGGTTTTAGTGGCGTCAATCGTGGAGCCAAAAATGTGTCCTGGGGCCTCAGGGCCTTTGACTAGCCCATATCCGCGCCTCCACCCACGTGGCCACTGTCTTCACCCCCTGCCACTGGTCTTCCCCTTCGAAAACTTGTTCCTCATGTATCAACCTCTGAAGCTGCAACTTCTGGGACTGGGAAATAAAGAGAAAAACACAGGACTGATATAGCGGGAACGCTCTCCCGCCCCCGCACACATCATCCGTGCCGTAGCCGCGCAGCCCCTACCCTGGAACCACCCCAAGCCAGGATCTCCACAACCCCTCTGGTTCCCTACGCTCCTCCATTGCCCACCCGCTCCCACCCAGCCCTGCCTCCTTCCTTCCGAGCTGGGCTGGTCATCTAGGCACTTCCCACGTCTGCCAGCCCCTCTGAGTTGGGGCGCCGCGCTCCTTCGCCACTCAGTATCAGTGCCCCCAGTCAGGTACCAGCCTCTCCCACGTCCTGATTCCTCCTCAGTTTTTCTCTAGACCCCCAGGGTGCGCCCCTGCGCCTCCTGCCTCTGACAAAGAATCACTTCCATTGAGCAAGGGTATGGAAGCACGCAGTGCGGGGGCTAGTAGTGACCCCGTTGGTCCGCCCGAGTCTCTCCTCCCCGGGACCCCTGGAGCTGGCTAGGTTTGGGCAACATCTAGGGCTTCTCCCTTGACACGCCCTCCTGAGACGCCCTCTCCCAGTTCCTCGAGCAGATGAGTGGGGTTCCAGACCGAGATGCCATTGGCAATGCGGCCGCGTTCTAAATACCCAGACGAGGTTCTTTCTCTTCCTTGTTTGCCGCCCCGTCTCTCATTCTCCACCCGTCATTCTCCAACCTCTATTTCCTCTTCCCTTCTCTGATTCAGCACCCAGACCTCCTTGGCTGCTCTCCTCCTGTGTTTTGTGCCCCCTTTCTTCTCATTCTTTCTCTGACCTAGCTTTCCTCCTCTTCCCACCTGCTATTGTATACACCTTTTTGTCCTACCTTCCTTGATCACTTTATCCCTATTAATTTTCTCCTCTGGTCCCTACCCCAGGCTCCACCTCAGAGTGTGTGTGTGTGTGTGTGTGTGTGTGTGTGTGTGTGTGTCTCCCTCCCTCTCCCTTTTTGGGTGCTTTCTTCATTCTTCCCCCTTAGCTTCAACTCACTGCCCCTCAGAAGCCCCACTCAGTGTGTCCTCATCCATTCTTGCCCAGATACACCGGCTGTTGCACTGAAAGGCACACTGTCTCCTCTGCCCAGTTTGGGGTTTTCTGATTCCTGGGACATGTGGTATATGATGACACTGCTACAGGGCACCCTTTGCTTGTTGACCAAGAAGTACTTATCATTTCCCCAACAGATAATATGTTAAATAGTAATCATACTTCAGTTTTCAGTTGATCACCATGTAATAAGAATCGCCATGCTGACTGAAGCACTTTGCATGGAGGAATCAGGGGTTGGCTCTCACAACTTCTTGGAGCTGTTTTTGCACTGGCTTCCTGAGTCTCAGCTTCCTCAGATACCACCTGCTTCCTCAGAGAACACCCAAATCTACATCTCCAGCAGACCTGAGCTTCTGATCTGCATTTCCTCCTTGCTGAACAACTCCACTTGCATGTCCTTCAGAGATCTCAAATTCAACCCTGCCCAAAGCTGAACCAATTTATCTTCCCCTCTATGCCCCATCCATACCCAGATCCTCCCTCTGCCATTCCTGGTTGTTACAATTTCTCTGTCCCCAATAGCTACAGTCTCCCTGGGAGGCTGACACATAGACACAGAAAACTATAGATTTCTTGATGCTATACAGTATCAGGAGAAGAAGCAATGTGACATTTCAAACACAACTCCGTGGAAGAACTTTTTAAAATGAAATTTCTCCTTCTCAATTCCCTCCTCTGTGGGGATGGGGGTGTTGGTGGATGGACGGTTTGTAAACCTGTGATAATGCATTCTCCGCAACCTGACCAGCCTAGGAACAAAGTATGCGTGTGGATAGCTAAGGTTTGCCTGAAGGGTAGGAAGCCACCCTGTCTGAACTGAGTGTGTGAACAGATAAGGTGTGCATGACAAAGAGTTGGAAGACCACTCGAGGAGGATAATGGGCCGAGGATAATGGGCCATAGGCCCAGGCGCAGCTGGGTTTGTTATTTTTTAGCTTCAAAGTCTCTTTCTGCAGTAAAAAGCGAGACACAAGGCTAGGCTGTATGGTTTGCAGAGACACCATCTCAAGGAAATAATTTACATAAATCCACTTGTAACCTGGGGGAACCAATCTGCAAATAAATGGGACTGCGTCCAAAGATCGGGAGCATTTGCTCCCTTGCAAAGCTCCCTCTCACTCCAACCAGCGTGTGCTTGTAGTTCATTGCATTGCACCAATCCTGGCAGGCCGAGAGACAGCACTCCTCTCCTTTTTTCTAACTTCGTCCTATTTTCACCGTCATTAATTTTTTTCACTACTGTACCAGTTAGCTTTTGCTACCCTAGAAGTCAGTGGCTTAACAAAACCAATTAGCTTCAGTTTATGCATTTGTGAGTCAGGCAGGGGTCAGCTAACCTAGGCTGTGTTTGGCTGATCTTGACTGTGATCATTCATTCATCTGTGGAGCAACTGAGAGTCCTGCCCCAGGCTGGGTTTGGATGGGGAACCTTAGCTGAGGCAGCTCTATTCCACATGGCTCTTATCCTAGGATGAGTGAGCTAGTCCCAACATATCTATATAATCTCAATAACGGAAACACAAGAGTACAAGAAACACACAAGACCTCTTGAGACTCAGGCCAAGAACTAGTGTACTCTTACCTCCTTATGCATTCTATTGGTCAAATCAAATCACATGTTGGATTCCAGAGTCAGAGTGGGAGAGTATTGCAAAGTTAGATGGCCAAAGACAGGGATACAGGGAGAGAGAGAGAATTAGAATCAA
Source organism: Tadarida brasiliensis (assembly GCA_030848825.1). Classification (NCBI taxonomy): domain Eukaryota; kingdom Metazoa; phylum Chordata; class Mammalia; order Chiroptera; family Molossidae; genus Tadarida; species Tadarida brasiliensis. The sequence goes on along the minus strand of CM061270.1, from coordinate 59,084,010 downwards.
TAATGAATTGTTCAGTGTTACATACATAGAGAAAGTACACAAATTGTTATATACTCCTTGATTGATTTGCACAAACTGAACACATTGTTGTAACCAGCACATAGGTCAAGAAACAGATTATTAGCATACCAAAAGCTCCTCTCATGCCTCCTTATATCTCCTCCCAGAATAATCACTAGTCTGACTTCTAACACCATAATTTGTTATGCCTGCTTGTTTTGTTTTTTTGTTGTTGTTGTTGTTTTTTCAATTACAGTTGACCCTCAATATTATTTTATATTAGTTTAGGGTGTACAGCATAGTGCTTAGACAATCATATAATTTGTAAAGTGAAGCCCCCCCAATATTTCAAGTTTGAACTTATTATAAATGTAATCATATAGTATTTATTCTTTGTATGTGTGGTTTTTTAAATATGGTTTTATTGATTTTCTAGAGAGAAAGGAAGGGAGAGAGAGATAGAAACATCCATGTGAGAGAGATATACCGATCAACTGCCTCCTGCAGGCTTCCTACTGGGGATCGAGCCCGAAACCCAGGCATGTGCCTGACTGAACCCAGGCATGTGCCTGACTGGGAATTGAACCAGGACCTCTCAGTCCATGGCATGACACTCAATCCACTGAGCCACACTGGCCAGGCTTCGTATGTGTTTTAATGGTACTTCAGATTTGTTTTAATCAGGTATGGTGAGATACACAGCCACAGAAATGACTATCATTAATGAAGTTTACACTCACAGATCCCTAAAAACAGGAGGCATAGCATGCCACACAAAACCACATGGAGAAGAACCAGGGTAAGTCAGAAGGCAGAGAGAATGTGAGGAATATGTGGACAATAGCATATATTGTGGTTTCTGCAGGAAGGAATAGAATAGGCAGGGTAAGCAGGCTTAGGATTGTTTAGTTTGAATAATTTCAGTGTGCTCTTGGTTTCAGAAACTATCTCTAGTTTTCTGGTACCTGTCTCTGAGGTTATTAGAATAGGTGAATAGTAGTCCAGAGTGAGCTTGATGTAAGAGGTGATTGTGGTATGGTTAGTGTGTATGTGTATGTGTGTGTGAGAGAGAGAACCAGAGAGAGAGAGAGAGAGATTAAGAAATCACCTGGGAAATAATGATCCCATAAGGTCATGCTTTAATGGTAGGAATTTTTAGAGTGAAAGCATCCTTCCTAACAAAATGTCAAATCAATGCCCCAAAGTAATCAAGGTGATTCCCAAGTAATTTAACAAAGCCCAACCTTCTTGAAAGGAAGACAATTAAATCCAGACAAGTAACAATGTAGCCTTCACAATATCCAACATCGATCTTACAGATCCAAGAGCATTGATAAACCCAAGCAAAATGAACACATCCAAATCATACCAAGGCATATCATAATCAAATTGTTAAACATGTCACATTGACTTCTGAGACCAACTACTGGTTGAACCAACTTTCACAGGTTTAGGACACAGTCCTGCTCAAGACTGCCCTCACTTCAGACACCAGCAAATTCAGGAGTCTCAGACCACACACACTTCTGAACAACTATCTATAAATTTGAGGCTTCCGACTAATCCTTCAGGTTCAATAATTCACTAGAACAATTCACAGAACTCAAGGAAGCACTATAATTATGATTACAGTTTTATTTAGCAAAAAATAAAAATCAGAACCAACCAAAAGAAAAGATGCATAAGGTGAGGTCTTGGAGGGTCCCAAACATGAAGCTTCCTTGTCCTCTCCCCATGGAGTCAGAATCTACTACCTTTTCAGCACATCATGTGTGACAATATGCAGTATATTGTCTACCAGAAAAGCTCAACCAAGCTTCAATGTCTAGAGATTTTATTAAGTTTTCATTATGTAAGCACAATTGATTGAATCATTGGCCATGTGGTTGAACTCAATCTCGAGCCTTGTTCTGCTCCCCAGAAGTCAGGTTGATATCACATGGGTCAAAGCCCCAATCTCTAATTGCATAGTTTGTCATTACAGTATAGCAACCCCCATTCTGAGTCATCTAGTTAGTGTAAACTATCAGGGGCCCCATGAATAGCAAAGATACTCCAATCACTAAGGAAATTCTAAGGATTTAGAGCAACTTCCCAGGAACTTGGAACAAAGCCACCCAATTATTTCACCCAAGGGTTTAGAGGCTATCCCTCAAGGAGCTGGGACAAAGACTAGACCTCTCTTTGGCTAAAGTTAATTCTTCACTGCACACATGCCAAGAAGCAGAAGAATGTGACACATAACCAAGAGGAAAATAAATCAATAGAAACAGACCTAGAAATGACAGGGGTGATGTATTAACAGACCAATACTCAAAAATACCTATTTTAAGTATGCTCAATATGATTCAGGATTTTAAAATGAACATAATGAGACAAATGGAAAATATAGAAATGAAACCTCTAACAATGAAAAAAGTTTTAAATGAAAATTTCACTGGCTTTTTAACAAAGGGTTTGCTGCCAGAACATAAGTGTCATGAAAACCACCACTAAAAGCCAAAATGGAAAAGGAAAAGATTCATAACAACATTGTCATCATTGGACACCTAGATACCAGCAAGTCTACCACTACTAGCCATCTGATCTATAAATGGAGTGGGATTGACAAAAATAAATAAATAAATAAATAAATAAATAAATAAATAAATAAATAAATTTGAGAAGGAGGCTGTTGAGATGAAGAAGGGCTCCTTCAAATATGTCTGAGTATTGCATAAACTAAAAGCTAAAAGTGAGCATGGTATCACCATTGATACCTCCCTGTGAAAATTCAAGACCAGCAAGTATTATGTGCCCATCATTGATGCTCCAGGACACAGAGACTTTATCAAAAACATGATCACATGCACATCTCAGGCTGACTGTGCAGTCCTAATTGTTGCTGCTGGTGTTGGTGAATTTGAAGCAGGCATCTCCAAGAATGGGCAGACCCATGAGCATGCCCTCTGGCTTACACACTGGGTGAGAAACAACTGATTGTTAGTGTTAACAAAATGGATTCTACTGAGCCACCCTACAGCCAGAAGAGATACAAGGAAATTGTTAAAGAAGTCAGCACCTACATTAAGAAAATTGGCTAAAACCTTGACATAGTAGCATTTGTGCCAATTTCTGGTTTGAATGGCAACAACATGCTAGAACCAAGTGCTAACATGCCTTGGTTCAAGAGTTGGAAAGTCACCTATAAAGATGGCAACGCCACTGGAAACCACACTGCTTGTAGCTCTGGATTGCATCCTGCCACCAACTTGTCCAACTGACAAGCCCCTGTGTCTGCCCCTCCAAGATGTCTACAAAATTGGTGGTATTGGTACTGTCCCTTGGGCCTAGTAGAGACTGGTGTTCTCAAACCTGGCATGGTGGTCACCTTCGCTCCAGTCAACATTACAACTGAAGTAAAGACTATTGAAATGCACCATGAAGCTTTGAGTGAAGCTCTTCCTGGTGACAATGTGTGCTTCAATGTCAAGATCATGCCTTTCAAAGATGTCCATCGTGGCAATGTGGCTGGTAACAGCAAAAAATGACCCACTAATGGAAGCAGCTCGTTTCATGACTCAGGTGATTATCCTGAACCTTCCAGGCCAAATCAGTGTTGGATATGCACCTGTGCTGGTCTGTCACACAGTTCATATTGCTTTCAAATTTGACCATCATTCTGGGAAAAAGCTGGAAAATGGCCCAAAGTTTTTGAAATCTGGTGATGCTGCCATTGTCAAAATGGTTCCTGGCAAGCCCATGTGTGTTAAGAGCTTCTCTGACTACCTTTCTCTGGGCCATTTTTGCTGTTTGTGACATAAGACAGACAGCTGCTGTGGTTGTCATCAAAGCAGTGGACAAGGAGGCACCTGGAGCTGGCAAAGTCACCAAGCCTGCCCAGAAAGCTCAGAAGGCTAAATTGATATTATCCTCAATACCTGCTACCCCAGTCTTAATCAGTGGTGGAAGAATAGTCTCAGAACTATTTGTCTCAGTTTGTCATTTAAGTTTAATAGTAAAATACTGGTTAATGATTACAGTGTATCATAAAACCTTCAGAAGGGAAGGAGAATGTTTTGTGGACCATTGTGTGTGTGTGTGTGTGTGTGTGTGTGTGTGTGTGTGTGTGTGTGTAGCAGTTTTTAAGTTATTAGTTTTTAAAATCAGTATTTTTTTAATCTGTCACAGAACTTTTAGACCCATTAAAACAAAGTTTAATTAAAAAAAAAAAAAAGAAAGAAAAATTCACTGGATGTGATTAACAACATTAGCCATTGCACAAGAAAAGATTAAAAATTTGAAGACATAGTAATAAAAACTATCAAAAACAGGCTTCTAGTCAAGATGGTGGAGTATATATATGTGATACTTGCATCCTCCCATGACCACATCAAAATTACAACTAAACTACAGAACAACCATCATTCAGAACCACCTGAAATCTAGCTGAACAGAAGTCCTATAACTAAGGATATACAGAAGAAGCCACATCAAGACTGGTAGGAGGGGAGAAGACGCAGAATGGACTGGTCCCAGACTTATGTGTGGCAATTAAAAACTGAAAGGGCTATCTTGGCTGAGGTAGTCCTCACTAAGGAGGGAAGAGTTCTAGCCCCACAGCAGGCTCCCCAGCCCAGAGTTCCAGTGCCAGAAAGAGAAATCCCCATAACTTCTTGCTGTGAAAATCAGCAGAGTTTATGGTTGAGTGAGATAAAAGGCTTCTGGAGTCCCAGGTATTAGTCTTAAAGGGCTTGTGCACAGACTTACTCGGACTCACTCACTCTGAGCTCCAGTGCTAGGGCAACAGCTCAACAGGTGCCAGGGACATACAGGGAGGGACTGAATTGTATAGCTTTGGGGCAAGGGCTCAACGGGCAGCTTTCTCTCAGACAGAAGTGCTGGCAGAGGCCATTATTCTTTTACTGAGCCCTTCCACTACAGAGCCAGCAGGCAGTGTCCATATTTGAATCTCCATCAACCTGACCTCCACCCAGCAAAGCTATCATTTAGAATAGAAGGACAGATAAAGAGCTTCCCAGACAAGAAAAAGCTAGAGTTTATCACCACCAAACCAGCATTACAAGAAATGTTAAAGGGACTTCTTAAAAAAGAAGGAAAAAAGATAAAAAATATGAATAATAAAATGGCAATAAATACATATCTATCAACAATTACCTTAAATGCAAATGGATTAGAACAGTAATTCAAAAGAATATATGCACCCATATGTTCATTGCAGCATTATTTACAATAGCCAATATATGGAAGCAACCCACGTGCCCATCAATGAGTGGATAAAAAAGTTATCATAAACATATACAATAGAATATAATTTGGCCATAAAAAAGAATGAAATCTTACCACTTGTGACAGCATCAATAGACCAAGAAGGTATTATGCTAAGCAAAATAAGTCAGTCAGAGAAAGACAAATACCATATGATTTCATTTATATGTGGAATATAAAGAGCAAAATAAATGAACAAACAAAATAGAAACAGACTGCAAGATACACAGAACAGACTAATTGTTGCCAGAGTGGAAGGGGGCTTGAGGAACTGGGTTAAAAAGGTTAAGGGATTAAAAAGTACAAATTGGTAGCCACCATGATATAAAGTACATAGGGAATATAGTCAATAATATTGTAATAAATATGTATGGTGTCAGATGAGTACTAGAGTTATTGGGATGATCACTTTGTAAGTTATATAAATGTGTAATCATTGGGTTGTACATCTGAAACTAATATAATATTGCATGTCAACTGTAATTGAAAATTTTAATTTATTTTTTAAATAAAAAATAATTTTCAAAAAACAATCCCAAAGAAAGTACACAGAGAAAAAAGAAATGGAGGGGAGAAGAGAAGAAATGGATACTTCAGTGACAATATCAAGAAATATAAAATATATGTAATAGAATCCCTATAAAGGAAAGAAAGGAGACAGAAAAAAATGAAGAAATAATGTTTGGAAACTTTTCTAATTTGGTGACAATTCTACCTTATGAATCCAAGGATCTTGATAAACATCAAGCAAAACAAACACATACACCCAAATCACACCAAGGCATATCATAATCAAATTGCTGAGAACCAGTCAAAAAGGGGAAAATCTTAAAAGCAGTCAGAGGGATAAAAATGACGTAGAGGAACAAAGGCAATGAGTACAACAGATTTCTCAGAAACTATGCAAGCCAAAAGATAATGGAATGATATATTTAAAATGCTAAAAGAAAATTTTTTCTTTTTTCTTTTTTATCCTTACCTGAGGACATTTTTGAATTTATCTTCAGATAGAGCGGGAGGGAGAGAGGGAGGAAGAGAGAGAGAGAAACATCGATGTGAGAGAGACACATCGACTGGTTGCCACCCACACGACCCCAACCGGAGCTGGGGACAAACTGCAACTGAGGTATGTGCCCTTAGCATGAACCGAACCCGGGACTCTCTGGTCCATGGGCCAACGCTCTAATTACTGAGCCAAACCGGCCAGGGCAAGAAAACTGTTTTCAATCAAGAATTTTATATCCAATGAAAATATCCTTCAAAATTAAAGGTGAGTTTTGCTTCTAGGCATGATGGCTAAAATTCTCTCTCTCTCTCTCTCTCTCTCTCTCTCTCTCTCTCTCTCTCTCTCTCTCCCTCTCTCACACACACACACACACACACACACACACACACACACACATACACTCACTCACTCACATACACATCATGACTTTCTTCAGCAACCTTCTCTACCCAGAATGGAAACCTAAGCTAGTTAGAAAAGAAAACTCTGTTGCACATTCCATCTCAATCCTATATCAAAACCTACCAGTCCCTGTCCTATTCCATCAGGGTCCTAGAGAAATAAATTCTATATGATAAATTCTATAATCCTAGAGAAATAAATTCTATATGATAGTGGGCTATTCAGCTCTCTTAAACTATGCTCTCTCAAACTATAGTGTGCTACTATTCCCAGGCGATATCAAATGTCAACAATTTAACTTATTTTTCTGGAAGATATTTGTGGGTTACACAGAGCTTTCAAATCATACCATCAAATTAGAATCTGTTCCATGGGACATTTTATGTATTAATGTGATCTTTTTCCCTAGTAGTCAGCCAAAAATATCATTAGAAAGAACAGGAGACATCCCCTTCTGTGTGTCCTGAGGAGAATTGACAGGCCATTAGTCAGGGAAGTGCAAACATCAAAGAATATAAGCTATGGAGGTGGACACAGACCACAGCTCTGCAGGGCCAAGTTCACTGTGTTCTTGGAGAAACAAGTCCACACCAGGGAAAAACTGGGTCAAGGCTAAGGGCAGATGAGGTCTAATAAAGAAACAGTGCATGTGGGGAGTAGGACTTGAATGAATCTAGAAGCACGGAGCTTTACATTCACCTCTTAAAAAACAAACAAACAAACATTCCCTTGCAGTCCCAAGCCTCTGGGGAAACAATTTTTCCTTGGAAAACCAAAAAAAGTGGTTCCTACACTTTGAAATTTCACAGACTACAATTAATTCTTTTTTTATGTTATTTTATTTTATTTTTTATTCTCACCCAAGGACATTTTTGTATTTATCTTCAGATAGAGCGGGAGGGAGAGAGGGAGAAAGAGAGAGAAACATCGATGTGAGAGAGATGCATCGAGTGGTTGCCACCCACACGACCCCAACCGGGGTCAGGGACAAACCGCAACCGAGGTACATGCCCTTAGCGGGAACCGAACCCAGGACTTTCCGGTCCGCGGGCCAACGCTCTAACCGCTGAGCCAAACCAGCCAGGGCTTAATTCTGTTTTTAACTGAGACCCAAGAATTGACAACTTTTTACTTTGCTAATTTAATACAATTTTTTAAACTAACATTTGCCATTATAATTATTTCATATAAGAAAATAATATTTGAAATAAAAAAACAAAAAGTCTTATGCTCTCTGTAAACACATATAAAACCAAATTTCTTGCCCTACAAGACTGACTCCTATTTGAGGATTCCACCAAGATACTGCCTGAAGGCTCAACCATCCTTCTCTGTGCCTTTTCCAGGCAGCATCCTCTGACATCAGCACTCACTACTCATTTGCCCTCTCTACATGCTGCTGCTCTATGTTCCAGGTGCTGTGACTCCCCCAGTTTTCCCAGTAAAGCACAATTTGGTCCTTTATATGTTCGTCAAAGTAGGTTGCAAGGTACAAGAGGGAAGAAACATCTGAAGAACTTCTTGTAGCACTAGGGAAGAATTTGGATGGAGGCAAAGAATTTGGAGCAATCGAGTAGGAAGTATAAGTTGAAAAGTGTTTGAACTCAGAATGAAGAGACCTGGGTTCTAGCCCCAGCTCTGCCACTAACAAATACCTTACTTTCTTGGCACCTCATTATCTTGATTTGTCAATGAAAGGATCACCTAAAATTTTCAGGTATATACTACAATGAATCTATACATAATCCTCTGAGGTTAAAAATTAGAGTGTCAACTATTTAAATACCAGTCTCTAGTTTTCTCAAACCTGGTGTTCAGTGAAAGGTAGAGTTATTTAGTTCTATAGAGGAGCTTCATGCTTTCTCCTAAGCCCCAAGTTTCCACTGGGCCAGAGACTCAAGTATGTGAGGATAAACGATTCTTAGGGCTAGAGGTAACAGAAGAATAATTGATCCCAGTTGAACCTCCCTAAGGGGGTAGAGGGGAGGCCACAAGCTGTGAAATGCTATCTGAATGACTGTTCCACTCCTTAAGGGACTCTGTCCAGGACTGTTTGACCCCCAGCCAGGCAGAACTTGAAGCCTCAGGGCAGGATGGAACTGTGGAAGAAGTCCTTGGACACATGGTCACACCCTGTGATCTGTGTCCTGGCCAGTTGTCCTGCTGGCCAATTTCCAACCTTGTCATTATGGGCCTTGAAGCTCACAGCCAGTGATGGAACACTCCTATCACTCTAGCCAAAAACTTCCAGTTCCCTCTCCACTAATCTCAAAGACAAACAGCAACATGCTCAGGAAGCCAGACACTTCAGTTGTCAGGTCTCGTTAGCTACAAAACGTTTTCTAAATTTTTATTATTGCAACTTTCAAACATATAGAAGAGTAAAGAAAATGCTATAATGAACTCTCATGTACCCATCACCTTGCTTTTTAAATTGTTAATATTTTGAAATATTTGCTTCCTTTACTTTTCTTTTGCTATAGTATTTTCGAGTAAATAACAGACATTACAGTATCTCACCCCATATACCTTAGTACACATCTCTGAAAAGTAAGGGCCTGTTTTTACATAATCACACTAGCATTTTCACACCTAACAAAATTTATAATAATTAATATCACCTAATACCTAGTTTATATTTAAATTTCCTAGTTCTCCATCAACCAACCACCCCCCCAAATACCTTTTATAACTGATTTATTCAAACAAGTGTCCGATCAAGTACCACACACTGCATTTGGTGACTGTGTCTCTGAAGTCTCCTTCAAGTGAGAACAGCCACCCCTTTCTTTCTTTCTTTTCTGTTACTGAACAGACCAAAGTAATTGTCTTGTAGAACAGCCACATCCTAGATTTGTCTATTGGCTTCATTGTGGTTTTATTTCATTCTTTCCTGTATCTTCTGTATTTTGTATAACCTGAAGTAGGTCTAAAGGCTTCATTAGATAACATTTTGAGCAAGAATACTTCCTAAGTGACACCATATGCACTGAATCTGGAGACAGTACACGACCTCTGGTTATCCCGCCATTGGGATGTTTATTTGATCATTGCGGCAAGGTGGTGATTATCAGATCCCTCCACTATAAATTCATATTTTTCCCTTTGGGATCATCTCTGGGTCTGGGCAGTGACACTCTGTGACTATCCAGTTCCCTAACTCTGTTTTTTAGCAGCCATTCTTCAGTAAGGGAGATCTTCTCTTAAAACCCGAATAGATGTAGTTGTCCTGATATAAATCCCTACTCTGTGCCTGATTCTTTTCTTTTAATTACTAATATCCAGAGTAAGAAGTTGCTGTAGTAGTAAACCCAATGGTTAGTAAGCAAGGTTTTGCTTTGTTTGGGGTTTTTCTCAGTATGATTAGAGACTGGTTGATGTTTTTTCATATGTTTAATATGTTTTCATCATTTATAGCCATTCTTCTTTTTGATCTTCAAACTGTTCCAACTTTGGCCAGTGGGAGCCCTCTAGGCCAGCTCCTGTGTCCTTTTGACATGATCTCATTACTCTTTGGGTGCTTACTTGCTTCTGAAAAACAAATTATTTTAGCCCTGGCCCATTTGGCTTAGCAGTTAGAGCATCAGCCCGAGGACCAAAGAGTAGAAGGTTCGATTCCAGTCAAGGGCACGTACCTCAGTTGCAGTTCGGTCCCTGGCCCTGGTCGGGGTCGTGCAGGAGGCAGCCAGTCAATGTGTCCCTCTCATGTCGATGTTTCTCTCTCTCTTTCTCTCTCTCTCTCTCTCTCTCTCTCTCTCTCTATCCATCCATCCATCCATCCATCCATCCATCCATCCATCCATCTATCTATCTATCTATCTCCCTCCCACTCTGTCTGAAAATAAATGGGGAAAAAAATCCTCAGGTGAGAAATCCTCAGGTGAGGATTTTTTTAAAAAATGTTATTTTAGGCTCATCCTAGACATTCTCTGCCCCAGACCTCAAACCAACCCTCTCGCCAAGATGTCCTATACCTTCTTGTGGGAAATGGTATCTATAAACCAGAATCCAACCACTGGGGACACTCTGCTCCAGGAATGTCATTGAATACTATTTTTAGCACATATCTTAGCATGTTTAACATTATTTTGGCTTCCACTGTTGGGTCTGACAGCTTTACACTATATCCTCTATTAACCCTGTGCAGCAATCATTCAGCTTGTTTTATTTCCCTCACCTTCTCTCCTCCCCTCCTATTTTTATAGTTGTGATTTTTTATACTTTATCAAACACATAACATCTTTATACTTTGTTGGACACATAACATTATCAGACACAGAAATTCATCTCACAGCTGTGAAGGCTAGAAGTTTGAGATCAAAGCGTAGGTAAGATTGATCCCTTCTGTGGTGTGTGAGGGAGAATTTGTTCCATGTCTGCATCCCAGCTTCGGGTGGTTTTCCGGCAATTTGCTGTTCCTTGGCTTGTAGATGCATCACCCTGATCTCGGCCTTCATCTTCACACGGCGTTCTCCTGGTGTGTTTCTGTCTCTGTGTCCCAATTTTCCCTGTTTATAAGGACACAGTCATATTGGATTAGAGCCACCCAATAACCTCATCTTAATGGTAATCTGCAAAAACCCTATTTCCAAACTAAGTCACATTCACAGGTACTGAGGAAAGGATTTCAACATCTTCTGGGAGGCACATTTCAACCCATAACAGCAAGCCTCAACAAATTCGAAAGGACAGAAATCACTCAACACACCAATCACAGTGAAATTAAGCTAGACATCACTGTGAAAATAATAACTAGAAAATCTCCAACTGCTTGAAAATTAATCAGTAATAATTAACTAACAGATGGGTGAAAGCAGAAATCACAAATGAAATTAGAAAGTATTCTGAGCTACATGGTAATAAAAGCAGGACATCAAAACTTGCAAACAGCTAAAACAGTGCTTAAATGAGAGTCTATAACATTAAATGTATACATTACATATGAAGAAAAGCTGGAAATCAATTATTAAAGTATCAGACTCAAAAGATTAGAAAAATACAGCAAATTAAACCCAAAAGAATAAAAAGGAATGTCTAAAGATAAGACTAGAAATAGATAGTAATGAAATATAAAACAATTCTACAAAAGAAAACAAAGCCAAAAAATTATTTTGAAAAATTTAATAAAATTCATAGACCTCTAGCAACACTTACGAAAATAAATAGAAGAGAGATATTGTCAGTATCAAGAATGTAAAAGGAGACACCTGTGCATCCTTACAAATCCCAAAATAATATTAAGAGAGTATTATAAATGAGCTTATATCAATAAATTTAAATATTTAGATGACATGAAAAATTCCTAGAAAAGCAAAATTTACCAAAATTGAAACGAGAAGAAAAAAATCTAGTATCTACTAATGAAATTGAACTGTTAATTCTAAACCTCTTCACAAAGAAATCTCTAGAAAAAGATGGCTTCTCTGGTAAATTCTTTCAAATATTTAAGAAGTAATACCAATCTTATACACAATCACTTCAAGAAAATAGAAAAGGGGGGAAACATTTTCCAACTTGTGAGGCCAAAATAACTTTCATTACAAAACCTAATAAGGTCATTACAAAGCAAAACAGAACAAAACTGTAAGCCAACCTGTCACGAATATAGATGCAAAAAATGCCAAACAAAATATTAGCAAATCAAAGCCAGCGGGGTGTGTACAAGCGCGTGTGCATGTGTGTGTGTGCATGTGTGTGTGTGCATATAAGCAGTCTTCACTTTGCTCCATAGTATGGGACCTTAAAAATGACTATGCAAGCTGAAATCATGCAAAGCGATTTTAATAATCAACGGGAAAGATTACAATTGTTCCATGACCTTTAAAAACTTGTCAAAATATTAAATCCTCTCTTATTGTTGTTTATAAGGATAGGGAAATGAAATATAGTGAAACTAATATTTATTTAGTAAAACAATATTTATTTAGTAACACATTAAATAAACAAATTTTATTCAATTCATTTTTCGTTCAATTTCATTTCCATCTTTTAATTTTTTCAATTAAAAGAATTTATTGTCACGCGGGACAAGGAAGAAACATAACTACAGATGGCACTCTAGTCTGTGGGTGACCTGAGGAACAGGGGCTCAGTGACCAGTCATCAACAGTCTTTGAAAGAAGTGATGTGATTGGTCAGTGGTCATGATATGCATCAGCTATTTACAGTGATTTGGGGACTAAAGATTTAGTGGTGAAATTTGTACTTTATGTAATTATTCACAGTTACTATACTGTGGTTGTGAACTGTGTTGTGAGACTGCTGTTATTTAACTAAATCGGGTTTGTGGAAATTCGTACACGTTAGAACCATGCCCTAAAGGAAGGAATGCCTGTGTATTATAATTGTACTGATTCTATATGTCTGATAGAAAGGAAGAAAGGAGAAAACTCCACAGTGGGTGCCATGCTATATTTCACCCCCAGGTCACTCAAATTTCCTTAGATTCTGCACACCCAATATAGTCCTCCTTTCTGCCACATTCTCCAGGATGCCAAGAAAGTCGCCATTAGGGCACTGGGGAGTCTGGTGACAGAAGGAATCCAGTTTCTAATACATGTTCCATTCACCATCAAATAGATAGGCTGTGACTTCCAATTATCATTAATGTCTTATCAAAACAAATTTTTCTCTTCACGTGTCTGAGTTTTTTTTAAGGGGTTATTTTTGGAAAGTGCAATTTGTATCATTTTGGGATTAAAATTTCTGCTGAAAAATCATCTTCAGTTTAATTATGAATATTAACAAGAAATGTTCGCAACTGCAAAAGTTGGCTTTGGGGCCAGCTTTTCATAAGCACACTTGTATATCCATTCCAACAAATTAATAGAACAATTCCACCTACCTCTCACCTCCATCATTACCTCTGTGCCACTCCCTACTCACAGAGTAACTGCTCTCCTCTCCTCCCACAAGCCTGTGCCAGGCCATGGGACTAATCTGACAGTAACCTGAGGTGAGGGTCCCTCACAGAGCACGGTGGGGTCTCAGACAGATGCTGCTGGGCTCTGTCAGACGCTGCTAGGAGAAAAAAAGCACAATTAGGGTCCAATCACTTAAAAAGTATTTTTTTACCCAGCCGGGTGGCTCAGTGGATTGAGTGTCAGCCCATGCACCAAGAGGTCACTGGTTCGATTCTCGGTCAGGGCACATGCCCGGGTTGCAGGCTCGATCTCCAGTAGGGAGCATGCAGGAGGCAGCCAACTGATGTTTCTCTCTCATCCATGTTTCTCTCTCTCCCTTCCTTTCTATCTAAAAATCAATAAAAATATATTTTAAAAAATAAAAAGTATTTTTTCTACTTAATGGTGGAAAAATCTCTGAGACCTTAATCCTGATCTTCAAAACTAGATTGACAATTTCAGGTGGTCATAAGGAACCTAGGTAGGACACAGGACAGTGGTGGGCTATAATACAGCTGGACAGTTCCAGATCAAATCCTCCACGTCTGGGCCTCCCCAAAAGGAATGTGTGGCAGAAAGACAAACAGAGCCCATCTCGTTACACACGGTATACACCACATCTGGCCCTGGCACTGCCCACCCGGAGACAAGATGCAGAAAGCCTGACGTCCCTTCACCTACTGTTTGGGTAACTTCTGGCGGCATCAGTAAGAGTGGCTGGATCTTCTCTCCCTCCGTTCTGCCTTCATCACGCACTTACAGCAACCAACTGTTAGTCCAGAACTTACTTTATAGCTTTGTTAGGAAACTACTGGGTGTGAAAACTACTTTGAAATTAAGTAAATTCCGACTTCAGGGTTATAACCTTATTGTGGTATTTCCCTTTTCCAGGTCACCCTCCAGTCTAAAGCCATAAAGCTTTTTATTAGTCCTTTCTGTCTGCTGGAAAGTCAAGCCTTTTCTGCCTGAGTCTAGTGACTCTCTTTGAAGCCACCAGAATCCGAACTCAGTGGTAGCACCATTTCCCACTCTAAGAATGAGCAAATCTGACTACCCGGCCTCTGGTTTGGGTTGCTCTGAAAACCACTTTGGCCTAGTCTGCCCCCAACTTTCTCTTCAAGTCCCTTCAGTTTCTTCACAGCCCCTTGCAACTGTCCCTCTCAGTGCTCCACGAAGGCTTCTGATGTCCTTGGGGAGGAGACCTGGACCTCGTCCCAGAGGCCCCCCCTCCCCTCCCCTGGGGCTTCCTTCTCCTGCCTTTGGTCCCTCTTCAAGTGGGCCCGCTCCACATCAGACACAGACATACACAGCTGCCCTTCAAGCCCCCGAAAACCAAGTCCCAGCACCCTGAAGTCCACGGAGGACAGGAGTTACTCTTCCAGGATTCCAGATGGATCCTGAACAAGAAGGAAACAGGATTTCATTATGTCCAGCACCCGGCCATGTGCTCTGAAACGGCCACTAGATGAAAGGGTCATACCCAGCAGAGCTGCAGGAAGAGAGGGAGGGGGAGGGCTGCGAGGAGAGAACTGTAGGATCTTCAGCGAGAAGGCACTCAGAAATCGGTGGTGGGAGGCATCCAAGTGTTTTTAATGCTGGGCCCATGTTTGGAGATCCAGTTATGGGGGTTCAGTATGATGTTCCTTAATCATAGATGCTACTGTGCTGGAAAGTACTGTGCTGGGCACGAGGGAAAGACAAGATGAGAAAGGCAGGACTCACTGCCCTTTGGGAACTTCTGACCCTGCAGTTGAGACAAACAGAAGTCAATGCAAAACAGGGCAACATTAGTGGAACAGTATATGAGACAGTAAGCACCGGGGTCTGAAGTAGGGGAGCAGTTATCTCCATGTGAAGGATGAAAGTTGTTCATGAAGGAGGGAGAATGTGAACTTGACTTTAGAAAAGGAATATAAAGTGGTTAGAGAAAAATCAGGACACACATCCCTGGCAGAGGGGATTTCATGAGAGAAGGTTGTGGAAAGAAGAAAGCTCAGTGCATATTCCCAGAACACTGAGACTGTAGAATGGGGGAGTAGGGGTGCAGGTCTGTGCTCCCCTCGGTGTCCTGAGCTGCTGAGCAGCAACCGTGACGCAGAGGAAGCTGCCTCGGTTCACCAGGTCAGAGGACACAGCCTGCTGCCCACTGAATCGTTTGTCACCCGTGGTCATCTCTCCACATTCCTTGCCCTCCCCGCCAAGCAACCATTAAAACAAAAAGTTTGACTTCCATTTCAAGGGAAATTTTTTTTTGTTCATCCTCACCCGAGGATTTTTCTATTGATTTTTAGAGAGAAAGGAAGGGAGGGGAGAGAGAGAGAGAGAGAGAAAGATGGATGTGAGAGAGACACATCGATTGGTTGCCTCCGCATGACCCCACCGGGGCTAGGGATCGAACCTGCAACCCAGGTATGCACCCTTGACCAGGAATCGAATGTGAGACCCTTCAGTCTGAGAGCCGATACTCTAATCACTGAGCCAAACTGCCCAGGGTATCAAGGGAAACTTTTTAAAAGTCTCATCTAAAAGAACTGACTCGCAAACATTCGCCTTGATGTAATTTTTCTTATTCTCACGTATGGGAAATAGCAAACAAGAGATGGAAAACATGAAGGTCTGCGATCACAGCAGACTCGGGCATCAGTGGGTCAGTGAAGCTAGCCAGGAAGTGCACGCATGGTCCAGAGTGCGCACCCCCGCGGGGGGCCCTTCACAGGAAGAACTCTGTGCAGGGGCTGGGTGGGCTGACAGCGTCCCAGTTTCCTACCAGAATCAGGCCCCGGCATGGCTGGTGTGGAAGAGCCCCAGAGCAGGGCCTAAGGGTCTTGGGATCCACCCTGCACCCACCATCACTCGCGACTCTGGGCAACTTGTTTGACACCTCTGCGCTTCAGCTTCCTACTCCCCAAGATGAAGTATCTTGCTGATCTCAAAGTCAGTGTAACCATTCTTCTCTCAAAGGAAGGCTAAGGGCTTCATGTCAACCAAACAAAGAAATCTTAGCTTTGCCCCTGTTAAAGGCACGATTTGGGGGCAAATTACTTAACCTATGTGGGCCTCCTTTTCCTCCTGTGTAAGAGAAAATATTGCCTACCTGAGGTTGCTGTGAGAACTACTTTAAATAATGCATGTTAAAATGCCTGGCAGCATGTCCAGAAAGTAGTTGGTACTTGTCCCCTCTCCTGACTTTTGAAGGGGTTCTTTTGAGGCAGGAAAGTTAGAATAGGGAACAAAGGTCTCAAGCTCCACCCCTCCCCTTTATCATCGTGACTTTCACTGACCACCTGTTCCCCCACTCTCCCCTCCCCAGTTTCCTGTACACAATTGGGAAAACCAAAAAGAAATCTCTGTCTGGCCTGGCTGGTGTGGCTCAGTGGATTGAGTGGTGTCCCATGGACTGAGAGGTGCCGGTTGGATTCCCAATCAGGGCACATTCCTGGGTTGTGGGCTCGATCCCCAGTAGGGGGCGTGCAGGAGGCAGCCGATCGATATTTCTCTCTCACATCGATGTTTCTATCTCTCTCTCCTTTCCTCTCTCTCTCTCTAAAAAATTCAATAAAAACACTTTTTAAAAAAAAAAGAAATCGCTATCTGGAGAGGAGGGACAAGGGCCAGCCCCACCAGCATCAGAAGCAGAGTACCTCCCCATCACCCTCTTGCCCACGTTTAGTAAAAACCTTCCACCCAGACCCCATCATCGCATCTCGTTCTCCAAGACTGCCTGCTCTCGCTTCTCAAGTGTGTCCTATCACTTTAACAAATTTACTGTGCTTTGCTTAATCTTTCATTATGCTCTTGAATTCCTTCTTGTTCCATGACAAGAAGCTGGATCGGGCTGAGGCCTCCCTTGGCCTCCCCAGGTGCTGGCCCAGCATCATTTGAGTCACAACTATCTTTATTTCCATCACAGTAAGGCCCTCACATGTGAACACAGAGTCTGCAATCATAGCATGGATGGAAATCACCAGTCACAAATCAAGCAAACTTTTAGCAGAGGGCCAATAGCGGATTAGGTTCAAAGGTAGATTTAGAATCCACTTTTCTCTGTGCCAGTGTTTTCTTTAACATGCTTGATTTAAAAAATTCTAGAGTTATCACCTGGAGATTATAAAGCAGCAAGTATGGAGTTTCCATAAATATAAAGACATTTTTCTGGACTCCCTAAACTCATCCTTGACTTGTTTTTCTATCACCCACCAACGTCAAACTGTCATGATGACTGTATCATATAAATGCCCCCATCTCATAATAAATGCCCCCACCTAGTTCTACTTCAATAATGTCTTGGCTATTCTTGGCCCTTTTCCAAGAAAAAAGGCTTGTATTGGCCCATATATATTAGAATCAGTTTGGTAAGTTCTATGAAAAGTCTCACTGGAATTTTTATAGTCTAATTTGATGTATTTTTCTGCGATTTTTACAAAAATTTCAAACATACAGGAAGAATAGTGCAGTGATCACCTGTATAATCACCTAGATTCACTAATTTTAATATATGCCATATTTTCTTTACTTATATATGTGAATGTATTTGTAGGGATTGTTTGCATTTCTAAACATTAGAAAATAATAGGCACTATAACATTTTATTCTTAAATATTTCAGTGTTAATGTGCTAAAAGCAAGAGCCTTCTCCTTCATAGTTATACCATTACCATCAAAGTAACAATTCCCTATAATCACTTTACATTCAGTCCACATTTAAATTTCCCCAGTTATCCAAAAATGTCTAGAAATTAGTATATATTTTATTTTGGGTATTAGGATCCAATCAAGGTGCGCACATCATGTTTTATTGTTATGTCTCTTAATCTCTTGTATTCTAGCATAGTCCACTCACCATTTTTTCCCCCTCACCATTTTTTTTAATGATACTGACTTTTTGTAGTTATCAGATTAGTTGTCCTATAGACTGGCCCACATTCTGGATTTGTCTGACTATTTCTTGATAACGTTAATTTTTCTTCTATATCATGTATTTCCTGTAAATGGAAAATTGGGGTTGAACGCTTGGCTAAATTCAGGTCAAATGCTTTTGGCACAAACACTTCACAGCTATTGTTGGGGACTTTATTCTGCAACACATCATGAGTCACACCATGACAAGCTGTCCCACTATTACTGATGCTGAGTTTGCTCCCTGGTTGAAAGTGACTGCCAGATCTCTGCACTGCAAAAGTACATGCTTCCCTTTGCAATTAGCAAGTCAGCTGTGGCATGATACCTTGGCACTGTGTAACTATCCTTTTCCCAAACAACTTTCACCTAACGGTTTTGTATCCACTGATTATCTTTGAGTGAGACATTTATTTGCTGGGATGCAAAAATTATTTCACAGGACTACAGTGAGCTTGTTGAGTTTTCATTTGTTAGTTTGTTTTAGAAGTAAACTGAATCTATAAATAAATTTGGGGAAAGCTGACAAGTTCGCTATATGGAGTCTCCTTATCCATGAACGTGAAATATTTCTCCATTTATTTAGATCTTTTTAAAAGTATTTTCATCAAATGTTATAACTTAATTATAGCACTGTTCATAATAGAAAAAAATTGAAAATAACCCAAATATCCATTGATAGGAAAATTAATAAATAAAGTATGATATATGCATAAAATAGAATTCTATACCGGTGAAAATGGACAAGGTAGAGCTACCCACACCAGCATGATGACACTGAGAAACATAACACTGAGTAAGAACAGCAAGGTTCAGAACAATACATGCCATGTGAAAAGTTTTTAAAGGTTCAAAAAAGGAACCTAAACAACATATTGTTTAGAAATACAAATCTGTGTGGTAAAACTTAAAGGAAAGCAACTGGGACTTCAGCTTCTGAATGGTGGACTGGGTTATTCAGACCAACCCTCCCACTGAAGACAGATTTTTAAAAAGTGGTAAACCCAGCCCTGGCCGGTTTGGCTCAACGGTTAGAGTGTCGGCCTGCAGTCCAGAGAAACCCGGGTTCGGTTCCTGCTAAGGGCACGTACCTCGGTTGCAGTTTGTCCCTGGCCCCTGGTTGGGTCGTGCGGGAGGCAGCCACTCAATGTGTCCCTTTCACGTCGATGTTTTTCTCTCTCTCTCTTCCTCTCTCTCCCTCCCACTCTATCTGAACAAAAAATGGAAAAATGTCCTCGGGTGAGGATAAAAAAAATAATAATAAAATAAATAAATAAAAAGTGGTAAACCCAGAGACATAGAAAAGAGTATGGCTCAGACTGACAAACCTCAGAGTAGGGGGGCAGGGGGGATGGATGAGATGAACCAAAGAACTTATATGCATGTAGCATAACCAATAGACATAGACAACAATGCTGGGGGGTTGGGGGGGACGGGATGGGGAGGAGGGGGTCTAGGAGGGAAAAAGCAGAAACATCTGTAACAAAAATAAATTAATAAAAATTGGAGAAAAAATAAAATAAAAAGTGGTAAAGTATTTTTAAGTTTTTCTCTAAGTAGCAAAGAGCTAACATGATGGTAGAATAATTACAGGACCAAGATCTAGGAAGAAGTCCCTCCCGGTGTTTATCCCATACACATGGGTGTGGGCTGAGCCCAGTGTGACCCTCTGCCTCTCCTACCAGTCTCGATGTGGCTTCTTCTTTATATCCTTAGTCGGAGGACTTAGGTTCTGCTAGATTTCAGGCAGTTCTGAATGATGGTGCTTCTGTAGTTTGGTTGCATTTCTGACGTGGTTGTGGGAGGATGTGAGTACCGCATTTACCTTCACTGCCGTCCTAACTGGAAGCCTGAATGCATTTAAATATGAAAATGAATATTAGGAAAAAGATAAATTATAGACATCAAAAAGTTAAGAGTGGTTATATCTGGCCACTTTTTTTATCATTTTTTCTACTTTTAATCTGCACTAAATGCAAATTACTTTTGTAATAAGAACTTCCAAACTTCTAATATAAAATATGGTCTATTTTTTAGTTTTCTAGTCTCTGATACTTCTCCATATTTCCTTTATAATCCAGTATTATACCATTTTCACCATTTAGCTTTATAGTAGTATTCCATTTTTTCCATGAGCAAGAAACTATATAGGAAGCAACAAAATTATTTTTTGTTTTAAGGTTGAAAAAATTCATCCAGTACTTCCGGTCAAGATGGCGGCATAGGTAAACGCGGTATCGCCTCCTCCCACAACCACATCAAAGTTACAACTAAACCACAGAACAACCATCATTCAAAACCGCCTGACATCAAGCTGAATGGAAGTCCTACAACTACGAAATTAAAGAAGAAGCCGCATCGAGACTGGTAGGAGGGGCGGAGGCAGACGGGCTGGTCCCACACCCACGTGTGGCGGATAAAAATCAGGAGGACACCTCGGCTGGGAAGATCCTCCCTGAAGACTGAGGGGTCCCCGTCCCACACCAGGCACCCAGCTCAGGGTTCCAGTGCCAGGAAGAGAAGTCCCCATCACTTCTGGCTGGAAAAACCAGCGGGAACTGAGGCTGAGGCGGCTGGAGCCCCCGGCAGCTCCTCTTAAAGGGCCCGCACACGGACTTACTCGGACTCGCTCCCTCCAGGCTCCAGCATGGGGGAGGCAGCTTGAAAGGCGCCAGAGTCATATGGGGAAGAACTGAGCTGTTTGGCATTGGAGCGAGGGCTGGAGAGGCAGCTTTCTCCTGGGCAGACGTGCTATCAGAGGCTTTTGTTCCTTTGGTGAGCCCTTCCCTGGGCTGGCAGACGCCGCCATATCTGGGACTCCAGAAGCCTGGCTCACACTGTTGGCCCCGCCCTGGTGATTCCCTGAGGCCCCACCCCACCCAACTTTCAGGCCCACCCAAGCTGTTGCCACTTGCTTTACCATAGTATTGGCCTGTCTTGGATCCTGCTTCAGCTTTTCCTAAATTCTTTCAAACAAGCAGCATCTGGTCTCAGCTAGCCCTATACCTCTCGCTAAGTAATACATAGAAACAAACACAGGGAGGCAGCCAAAATGAGGAGACAAAGAAACAGGTCCCAAATGAAAGAACAGAACAAAACTCCAGGAAAAGAACTAAGTGAAATGGAGTTAAGCAACCTAACAGATGCTGAGTTCAAAACACTGCTTATAAGGATGCTCAATGGACTTAGTGAGAACCTCAGTGAACTTAGTGAGGGCCTCAAGAGCATAAAAAAGGACCAGTCAGAAATGAAGGAGGCACTAACTGAAATAAAGAATAATTTACACAGATTCAGTAGTAGAGTAGGTAAAGCCAAGAAGCAAACCATCGATTTGGAATATAAGGAAGCAAAAAACACCCAATCAGAACAGCAAAAAGAAAAAAGAATCCAAAAAAATGAGGATAGTGTAAGGAGCCTCTGGGACAACTTCAAGCGTGTCAACATTTGCATCTTGGGGGTGCCGGAAGGAGAAGAGAGAGAACAAGAAATCGAAAACCTATTTGAAACAATCATGGCAGAAAACTTCCTGAACTTGGTGAAGGAAACAGACATACAAGTCCAGGAAGCACAGAGAGTCCCAAACAAGATGAACCCCAAGAGGCCCACACCAAGACACATCATCATCAAAATGCAAAAGGTTCAAGACAAAGGGAGAATCTTAAAAGCAGCAAGAGAAAAGCAGTTAGTTACCTACAAGGGAGTTCCCATAAGACTGTCAGCTGATTTCTCAAAAGAAACTTTGCAGGCCAGAAGGGAGTGGCAAGAAATATTCAGAGTGATGAAAAGCAAGAACCTACAACCAAGATTACTCTATCCTGCAAAGCTGTCATTTAGAATCGATAGCCATGTAAAGAATTTTCCCGACAAGGAAAAGCTAAAGGAGTTCATCACCACCAAACCATTATATGAAATGTTGAAGGGTCTTCTTGAAGAAAAAGATAAAAAAACATGAACAAACAAAATGGTAACAAATACATATCTATCAACAATTGAATCTACAAACAAAATGAACAGGCAGAACAGAAGCATTCTCGTAGATACAGAGAACTTTTGTTGGTGGCCAGATGGGAGAGGGGTTGGGGGAATGGGTGGAAAAGGTGAAGGGATTAAGAAGTTCAAATTGGTTGTTAGACTGACAAATGTCAAAGGGAAGGAGGATGGGGGGGCGGGAAGAAATAAACCAAGGAACTTATATGTATATATGGATAACCAATGGACACGGACAACAGTGTGGGGAAAGGCAGGAGGGGGCGGGAATGGGGAGGAGGGGGTAAAATGAGGAACATCTGTAATACATTCAACAATAAAGATAAGTTTAAAAAATTTTTTTAAAAAAGAAAAGAAAAAATTCATCCATAAACTCAATTATGAGGCTTGCTTTAGAATACAATGATGAATTTATCAATAATTTCTCAAAATGTCCATTTTTTAGTTCCATAGTTCTCAACCCTGTTGTACATTAATATCATTTGGAAGCTTTTAATTTTTGTTGTTTTTCTTTATTGATTTGAGAGAGAGAGAAAGGGAGAGGGAGATAGAAACATCGATGAGAGAGAACATCGATTGGCTGCCTCCTACATGCCCCCCACTGGGGATTGGGCCCACAATCTGGGCATGTGACTTAACTGGGAATCGAACTGCCGACCTCTTGGTGCATGGGTCGACGCTCAACCACTGAGCTCACTTGGAAGCTTTTAAAAAGGCACCATTGTCACCCAGCCAGTGTGGCTCAGTGGATTAAGTGTAGTCCCATGGACTGAGAGGTCCTAGTTCAATTCCCAGTCAGGGCAAATGCCCAGGTTGCGGGCTCCATTCCCAGTAGGGGGCGTGCAGGAGGCAGCTGATCAATGTTTCTCTCTCACATCTATGTTTCTATCTATGTTTCTCTCTCTCTCTCTCCCTTCCTCTCTCTTAAAAAATAAATAAGAACCTATTTTTAAAAATAAATAAAAAGACACCATTGTCCTGCCTCTGTTCCCCAAAGGTTCTAATTGGTGTGAGAGAGGGCTCAGGCACTGGGCACTTTTTTTAAGCTACCAATTGAGTCTTGTGTGCAGGCATGACTGAGCGCCGCTGTCTCAGCACCTACTTTGGACAGCGACTCTCAACTGTGGCTGCACGTTGGAGTCACTGGGGGAGCTATACAAACACTGAGGCCTGGCCTGGGCCAGGTGGCTCAGTTAGTTGGAGCGCTGTCCTATATACTGAGATTTCAGGTCTATGTTTCTCTTCCCCTGCCCCCAACCTTCCTCTCAATAATCAATAAAAACATATCTTTGGGTGAGGATTAAAAAAAATACTGATACCTGGAGCTCAACCCCAAGATTCTGATTTCATTGGTCTGGGCTTGGCCTGGGCCTTGGAATTTTTATCCCTACCTGTATTTTCTCACCCAACATAAATACCTTTCATTTACTCACTGATGTCTGAGATTTATTTCTTCACTAAGAATTTGTTTCTGTTAATATATTAACCCACCTCCACCTGCACTAAGAAAATATACATTGAGATTTACAATCCTTGACAGTTTAGCAAGAACAAAAATGGGGTTAATCTGTCTTGCATCAATATTCTAAAAATTTTTACATGTGGGAAAAGAGAAAAGAGTAGTAAGACAAAGGGTACGTGAGGGCATGATGCATGTGCCACTGAACTACACACTTAAAATGAATAGGATAGTAAATTTTTTATGCATTTTACCACAATAAAAAAAAATGGGGGGGGGGAGTGGAAGATGGCAGTGATGTTCGGAAACCTTGAGGCGGCGTCTACGTGATTAGCTGAGCTTTAGTGAGCTCTATCAAGTATCCTCAGAAGATCCAAAGTCAAGTTTCCTCAGAAGATCAACTCCCCTATCTGAGCTTGGCAAAGGGAACTTCTTTGAGCTAGAACCTCACTTCATCTTACTTCTGTTTTCAGGATCACATTTATAAACATCTCTGTGGCCCCTAACATGGTGAAATTGGCTACCCCATTAGTCAAGACATTCAACTTTGCCAAGCATGCCCGAAGACATTTTTCTGGTGTTTAAAGTTTAACAGTGATTTCCAAAGACCACAAGGAAAATCCAGAGCTTACCAGGGTTTCAGTTATTTCCTAATGCCACATGTGCTAGGCATTCAATGTTTCATTTGCTAATTCCACTTTTCTTTCTGGGAACTCACATTTTTCAGGAACTCACATTTTTCCAGGCATTTTGTTCCAATCTTTTGTCACCACTTTCATCTCCAAAGTTTTCCTATCGTCTTCTGAACTTCAAGCCCTAAAACAATGCAAATTTTGCTTGTAAACCATTGAACAAGTATTCAGTAAAATGGAAAATGTCTTCAAGCAATAAGAGAAATAGTTACAGCTGACTGGGGAAACCTCCCTGGTAGCACACACAATTTTCAGATTTCCATTGTAAGGTCAAAGTTTGAATCTAGTCTAGTGGTTTTTAATTGTCTTTCTCCTGGGCGTTGCCCTGTAGACTGACTGTTAGTGTTTCCTAGTCCTGTCTGATACAGATCACTTGGAATGCTTATAAAAAATGCAGACTCCCAAGGTCCTTCCCTGGAGATTCTGATTCAGTAAGTCTAGGGTGGAAGCCAGGACGGCCTGTGTGTGTCAGGTGATTCTGCATTCAGCTAGGTTATCCGCAGCTTATTCCAACTCTCCCACTCCTCATCGCCTCTTGCAACCACCCCAGGATTTCCCTGCATTTTTTCCCTGTTCTTTGGTGCCTGCCCTCAGTCTTGCTATTCAAAATGTGGTCCTCAGACCAAAGGCAGCAGCCTCACCTGAGAGTGCATTAGAAATGCAGAATTCCAGGCCCCACCTCAAACCTTCCAAATCTGCACTTTAACAAGAACCCCGGCTGATTTATGTGTCCACTAGAGTGAGAAGCATTGAGAGAGGTGTTTCCCACACTTTTTGGTAACTGCCAACATCACGTGGGGCCTTGTTACACCTGCAGCGTGCCGGGCTCCACCGCAGACCAGGTGGTGATTCTGATGCGTGCCAGCGTTTAGGAACACCGCCAAAGTGGCTTCTCTTCACAACTGTAATTTTGGCTGAGACCAGATTGGAATTTTTTTTATTTGCCAAGGAAAAGAGGAAATTTTCAATCTCTTCCTAAATGCTAAAGAAGTTAATCGGCTCTGGCCGGTTTGGCTCAGCGGTTAGAGTGTTGGCCCGTGGACCGGAGAGACCCGGGTTCGGTTCCCGTTAAGGGCATGTAACTCGGTTGCAGTTTGTCCCCAGCCCCAGTTGGTGTCATGTGGGTGGCAGCCAGTCGATGTGTCTCTCTCACATCGATGTTTCTCTCTCTCTTCCTCCCTCTCTCTCTCCTGCTCTATCTGAAGATAAATGCAAAAATGTCCTCGGGTGAGGATAAAAAAAAAAAAGAAGAAGTTATCGGACAGTTTCTTCGGGCAGCTAATACTTAGACAGCACTTCCTCTGTGCCAAGCACTGCCTTTGCAGTTCACGTGCATTAACTCATCAGTCTTCACAACAGCCCTACAGAGAGGTACGATTGTTATCCTTCGACAGATGAGAACACTGAGACACAGCAATTCACTAACTTGTCCACAGGAAGTTTCCGCAGCGGGTTAAGACCCAAGCCGTCTGACTCCAGGGTCCACTCCTTAGCCCCCTGCCCTCCAGGGCCCCCAAGGCATGCTCCATCTTCCCCAGGATGTCTCTACCTCACATCACTGACTAACCTGCAAAGCCAGAACAGTAGCAGATTTCTTCCTTTCCTGCCTGGGGAAATGCCCCATAAGTCGAGATGACGGCTTGATCGTGAGCCCAGATGCAGCCTCACCAGCCCTCTCCTCCACTGCTCGTGGCTTTCTTTCAGGGGAATAGTCAGGCTATTGATTTCACAGAATTTAATATATTCCATCTTAATTAATTTAACAAATTGGTTTTTAGTACATTTTGCTCTTATTTAACTTATTTAATTGTATAGGGTTTTAATGACAATAGCATGTCAGCATTAAAGAGAAGCCCTTCCAGCAGCAGTGACGATCAATGAGAGGAGGCCTGTCCTCTCGGACCTGACCTAAGGGTCGTGAAGCCCATCTCAGCACTGACAGGAGAGGGACCGAGGGGACCCCTCGGGGAGACAGAGCTAAAGGCCCAGCTCAGCAGCCGTCTCGGGAAGAGAATCAGGAGCTGTGCATCAAACACAACAACAATAGAGCGAGGTTCCTTACGCGCACACGGTGCTTGTACAACGAATGGCACCGAGACCTTCACATGAAAAGGGCCCTGCGTCTGCCTTTGCGACAATGAAAATTCCCCTTGTCACGAAGAGGAAGAACCCCGCTCCCCAGCTGGAGGAGCGCTGGCACCTGCTTCGGGAGAGAAAAGACCCCCAGCCCAGAAAACTGACCTGGTCTGAAAAGTGGGCCTGACACCTTGTGGGGGAAAAGGTCCTTTCCTGGTAGCTTCTCGAAGAAAGGAGGATTTGAGTGGCCAGTTCTGAAAGGTGTAAAGATCTGTCTGTCCTCCCCTAGGTGAGAAGACCAAAGCCACCACACTGGGCCAAGCTGTACGTCCGAGGAAGTACAGACCTGCTGACCTGGAGCTGGGGTTCCCCCAGGGGAGCAGGGAGACAGGTTGAAATGCAGGTGGGAGCAGAGGGGGGGCAACATGTCTCCTCCCAAGTTAGGGACAGACAGTCAATGGAGAATTTGTGCTGGGGAAGCTATGCCAACCAAACCAGCCATGCCCAGACAGCTTTGTGATGTAGGGATAAAGAAATCCCCCTCTGAAATGAAATGTCCCTTCATCTCTTAGGAAAGTTCATCTTTACAAAATGTTGCCTTGGCCAAAGTAAGGATAAGAAGGGTAAATTCACAGGGTAAGCATAGTGACTAAGAACACGCTTTCTGTATTTGGACTCCCTGGGTTCAAATCCTCACTCCACTAATTACTGTGACCTGGAAAAGTTATTTATTTTCCCTGTGTCTCAGGTTTGGCTTCTGTAAAAATTCTGGAAATAATAGTAGCTTTTACCTTGGAAACAGTGTCAAGATTAAATAAAATAATATAGATAAAGCTCTTAGAATAATGCATGGTGCATAATAAGCATTCCACAGATGGTAACTGTTACTATTGAGTGACAAGGAGAAGCTCCTGCAAAGGTGGGTCTCAACTTTAATGTGTAAGAACCCCAGGAAGCTTCTTTAAATACAGATGTCGGGGAGTCTGCATTAGATATGAGGAACCTGCCTTTTTGTGCCACTCCAGGTGACATTGATGCAGGTGGTCCAACGCAGCCTGTAAGGAACCCTGCCCTGAGGGGGACATGTAGTGATGGCAACTCCCCAGCCAGGGGCAATTTGTAAGCATAAACCCCAGAAGTGGGGGAGGTGGAGGCAGGAGTGAGTGCTGCTCTCTTCCAGCCCGGAGCATTACCTCTTTCAAGTTTTCTGAGTACCGAAAAAATGGACAAAGGACCTGAAGAGACACTTCTCCAAAGAGGACATACAGATGGCCAACAGACATATGAAAAGATGTTCCATGTCACTAATCATCAGAGAAATGCAAATTAAAACCACAATGAGATATCACCTCACCCCTGTCAGAATGGCTATCATCAATAACACAACAAACAACAGTGTGGTGAGGATGTGGAGAAAAGGGAGTCCTGGTGTACTGTGTACTGTTGGTGGAAATGCAGACTGGTGCAGCCACTCTGGAAAATAGTATGGAGGTTTCTCAAAAAATTAAAACTGGAGCTGTCTTATGACCCAGCAATTCCACACCTGGGTATATATTTGAAGAAACCCAAAACATGGATTCAAAAGAATATATGCACCCTATGTTCATTGCAGGATTATTTACAAAAGCCAAGATATGTAAGCAACCCACGTGCCCATCAATAGACGAGTAGAGCCCTGGCCAGTTTGGCTTAGCGGTTAGAGCCTCAGCCTGCAGACTGAAGGGTCACAGGTTCAATTCCCAGTCAAGGGCACGTACCTGGGTTGCAGGTTCAGTCCCCAGCCCCAGTCAGGGTCATGCGGGAGACAACCAATCAACGTGTCTCTGTCACATGGATGTTTCTCTCTCTCTCTCCCTCCCTCCCTTCCACTCTATCTAAAAATCAATGGAAAGATATCCTCAGGCGAGGATTAACAAATACATACATACATACATACATACATACATACATACATACATACATAAAATAAATAGACGAGTGGATTAAAAAAACAATGGTACATATATACAATGGAATATTACTGAGCCATAACAAAGAACGAAATCTTACCCTTTGTGACAGCATGGATGGACCCAGAGGGTATTATGCTAAGTGAAGTAAGTCAGACATAGACAGACAAATGCCATATTATTTCACTTACATGTGGAATCTAATGAACAAAATAAACAAAACAGAAACAGACTCATAGATACATAAAACAGGCTAATGGTTGCCAGAGGGGGAAGGGTTTAAAGGTAAAGGGATTGATAAGTACAGATTGGTAGTTACAGAATAGTCACAGGGATGTAAAGTAGAGCATTGGAAATATGGTCAATAATATTGTAATAACTATGTATGGTGTCAGTCGGGTCAGTTGGGTACTAGAAATATAAGGGGAACACTTTCTAAAATATATGACTGTCTAACCAGTATGCTGTACACCTGAAACCAATACAAAATAACATTTAATGTAAACTGTAATTGAAAAGAAAAATTTTTTTAAAGTTTTTGAGCACCTACCGAAACATGACCTTGCGCAGAGCAACAGGAGTTTGACAGACGTGTCAGTACTATTAACATCCAGTGTCTCCCATTCTGAAAGAGGGTTTTTATGAAGACTTCCCTCCCATTTTAAAACTTTTCTGTTTCTTTACTCTGAATCCTCTGCTCTTGAAGAAGGCTCAAAGAGTTCTGCTGTCCCAAAGGGACAAAGTCTGGAATTGACACTCCATTCACAAGCTTGAAAAATTCTTCTGCAGAACTTTGAGCATCCAGGCAACACCCTCCAGATGTGCCCTCCTGCTCCTCCAGAAACCAGGAGCAGCCCTGATTCCAAGCAATAGTAGATTGAGACCAAAAAATGCTCTTTGTGGTCTTGGATCCTTTTGTGCACCGCCCCGGACTGAAGAGAATTCAAAATTGTGCCTAACAGATTCCCTTGAAGTCTTGTCCCACAATGACCTAAGTAAGCATTTAGTCTAGTACTCACTTAGCTATGGTATGACACTTGAGAACTACAAAGTGCATGAAAGACACATGGTGTTGCTGTTCTGTGGGATTACTGTTGGGCTCAATGCTGGCATTACCTCCCTAATAAACACACGCACAGAAATGGTTTGCTGGGGAGGGGAGGATGGGTGGATGGACTTGGCCTTCACACCAGAAGGCTCCTTGGCTAAAAGTATCCTTCCGTGCAGTACTTCTGTGCTCCTTGCCACAGGATTTGGAATTATGACAAAATTATCCTTCTGAGTTTTGTCTTGATTTTTCCAGGAAACTGAAACTCTACATGAACCATTTTCCTTGGACCATCATTTCCTTATACCAATCATTTACCTACCTTCTTTCAAATTACATTTCTGTTTTTTCTTCTTTGAAATATAAGTGAGGAAATATGGACTTTGGGGTCTGACAAATCTGGTTAGAGCTTGACCCTGACACCTGACAGCTGTGTGAATTTAGGCAAGTTACTGAACTTCTGTTTACCTTGGTTCTCTTATCTGTCAAATGAAACTGATATGGAAGCTACTTTGGAGGTTCTTCAGAAGAAAATACCCATAGCTACTAGAGTCCTTGTTTTTACGACTGGTCCATCATAGGTATCTATAACTTCCTTCTTTCACTATCCATTTCATGTTCCCATTGCCCTCAGCCAGCCCCTCAGCTAGAAATGTTTCTTGAGCTAACAGGGTAATTCAAAATTTCATTTCTGGCAAGTTTAAGTCACTAACTAGCTTGCATTGGTTTGCTATAGTCTACCATTAACTTTTACCACTGGGCATGGAGGCACTAGGAGATGCCCCAGAGAATCTCTTAAGTTCCTAACATACTCCTCCTTACCCACATTGTGTAGCAACAACCCGATTTCCCCTTGAAAACCAGGATCAACAACTCAATATAGTACAATAATCCCCTTCTTTGTCTGTTGTTTCAGGTACATGAGGAATCCAAATTGACCAAATAGCATTTTCAACCTATTCATTGAATCATTTGTGTCCACTGGTAGAAACAAACCTCTGTTGGAAACTAAGACTTCTAAGTCAACAGCGCCCAAAGTTGCAGAAATAGGAAGCAAAATGCATGTGAGTGGGTTGTTAGGTACAATGGGGAGAGGTGCCAGGTCCCTTCCTCCCCTTGGTGAACTGTGGGATAATGGAGGAAGTGGAAAGAAACACCCCTTACCTAACATGCTGGCTCAGAGCATATACTACATCTTGTAGGGCAGCACCCCAACCTACTAGTGTGGTCTTCCAGTGGGGCCATAACTGAGTAAATAACAGATCATTCTTCCCTTACTGTCTGTCAGGGCCACCCGTGAGTGTGACTATGATGCTGTAGCTGATGCCAGACTGTCATGTGGAACAACTCTTCAAGCAGTTTTTTCTCCCTTATTCAGTCAAAGGGAATGTCCCAGGAATCCAAGCTACTTGCTTATACAACTTATTTGTACCTTTACTATTTGTTCAAGCTTGATTATATCTGTGTGTGTGTGTACACATATATATGTATAAAATATATAAAATAATGTGTATTTTTCTAATGTATATATTATAATGTGATATAGCATATGCTATCATGCAGTATAATATTTAACATTATATATTATAATGTAGTATAGTGTATACATGTACTGTGTGTGTGTGTGTGTGTGTATTTAATGTTCTTACCTGGAAGAATAAAAAGTTGACGTGTGTGAGAGAATCAGGGCTGTCTAATTCTTTTTCTTTCAGGCCTATTGGGGAATTGCCTTTCCTTGAGTTCTTTGAGATGAGATGTGGCTTGCTTTAGCAAAAATTTAGAATAGAAGTCACACATTTTAATTTTACGTGGAAGCTTTTAGTTGCTGAGGCTCAACCCTCCACCCTATTGTTCTACTGTTGGAGTAATCTGGAGGCAAACATCGATATAGAGGTGAGATGTCAAACCATCATATGGAAGACAGATGTTCTGCAGAGTTCCCAACCCATAAAGGACTTGGCCAGAGTGAGAAATACATTTTTATCAATTTAGGCCACAGAGATTTGGGGGTTGTTTAGTGTTGTAACATAATCTAACCTATTCTGACTGGTACAGATATTGATAACAGAAGGGGTAAGGGATACTCCTAAACAATCTAAAATCTGCGATCTTGGCTAAAAGATCATGCAATGGGAGTAAGGAAACTGATATTGGAGGCTGGAAAGGTGGCAATTCAGGCACCTAATGGCAAAACATTTGGTAAAACTATGGCTAACAGTAATTTGGGAAGCAGTCATGTACTTAATGAACTTGTATACAGAATTTGGAAACAGAACAGGAGCTGAATGTGTTTATTGCATTTGACCAAAAAGTGCAAAAAAGAGATGAGCTCATAAAAAATTGGCTTTTTTTTTTTTTTCAAACTGAAACAAAAGGAAATATGGAAAATCTAGCAGGATTGAAAGAGGCAACTGCTTCTCAACTCCAACAGTAAAGATAATTTGAGAAATAAAACTCAATTAAAATCAGGCTTCAAGAAGCACATCAAGAGTCATTACACTGAGAGTTAACACCTGTGAATAGGGTTAGGGCCTCTCAAACAAAAATCTTATGACAGGGGCTCCACCAAGCAAATTCTTTCACTTAGACAAAATAATTCAGGGAAAATGTGCTAAAACTATGGTTCTCCCACTGAAGTCCAAAAAACTCAAGGTATATGTAATTTCAATTAAGTCAAAAGAGAGATCAGGATGAGAAAATCTGAGAACTATGTCTTAAAAAGAACTGTGGATATGATTATTTGGCACGTGGGATTAGTTTTAATCAAATTGATATAGGATTAAGTTTTTGAGATATCTGAACTACCAAAGGAAGCATAGGCTTAGACTAAAAGAGTCTCTGATTGATCAAAACTTAAAACAGCCCTGGCCAGTGTGGCTCAGTTTGTTGAGCGTCATCCCATGCACCAAAGGGTCGCCAGTTGAATTCCCAGTCAGGGCACATACCCAGGTTGCAGGTTCAATCCTTGCTTGGGGTGCAACCAATCAATGTTTCTTTCTCTTTCTGTCTCTCTGGAATCAATAAAAACACTAAAAAAAATTTAAAACAACCCTTGGGTCTCCAAATATCTATAGATAGCAAGTGATCCAAGAAGGCTGTTCATACCCTCTCCCAGTGCTCATTTGTGGCCAATGAGACTACAAGGAGAGAAACTTGCCTGAGGATGGGGTCAAGGGCTACAGTGACTGGAATACATGGCCCTCTTAGAGAGCCTTAATGGGAGCTAATCTAGGAATGTTCCACTTAACACAGTCTCATAGACAAATCTCTAAGGCTTTCCCAAGTTTCTCATTAAGATTTAACCATCCCTCCTTGATCCTGTCAAAACACAATTGTTAAACCTCTCACATTACAGCCATCTATGGCCCCATCTAAACTGAGTTTCTTGAGTTTAAATGCAAATTCTCATTCATCTATGTGTCTTTAGGGACCATCAGTGGGTAAAGGGTTGTCAAAAATATTTACCAAGATGGATTTCAGAATTGCTACAGGTCAATATCTACTGTTCCTGTTTTTTTCCTTTCTGAATGGAAATGTTTATTGTGGTTATCTTATCCCTGTTTCACCACTGGGAACAGGTCATGTTGCAGGTGGCAGGGGGAAGATAACTTGTCTTTTTAGTTCATAAATCTCACAATCAAGAGCCACACGTGGACTACATGTAGAGACTCTAGTCTTCACCCAGAGATCCTTGGTTTGGGGGATTATCTCCCGTGTGAAGAGGACGGAGGCATTCTGTGTGTGGGAAGGTGAGTGAAATAATGTAGCGGACATTACTTTTATTCACCTATTTTCTAGTTCTTCTTTACTCAAGGTATGTGGTAGGATTGACCATGTCGCTAGTCCGGGCAATAATTTGGGGTATATGTAACATAGGGCAATGACTTGGGGCTGGAGTATTTCATTGCTTGCCAGTGTGAGACACTATAGAATTCCCTTCCCTGCTCCAGCAACCAGCAACATTCTAAATGGAGTCTCTGTCACCTTGGCGACAATATAAGACAAAGACCCTAATCAAGTTGACACGTATATGTAGCATGAGCATGAAATAAACCTATCTTGTGGTATTTTTGTTACTGTAGCATTACATAGCACAACATGACTGATTTAGTATTCCTATGAGTTCTCCACAATATTTTGAAATCTTCCTGATTGGTGTAATTCAGAAATCTTCCTTGGAGGATGTCTATCCCAAACTACCTTGAAGAATAGAAATGCTATCTGCCCCAGTCCCAGCAGATAACCATCCTCTCCTGGGCATGATGGGCATGCTCTATCTTGGGAGGAAGTATTGAGAGGTACTTTCTTAGGTGGAGCCAAATCTGCTTCCCTATTATTTCTACCCATTAATCTTAGTTCTTCTCTCCTATGCAACTGCAAGTAAGCATAATTCTTCTTCCATAAGTATCCTCTAACAAATGTTCTTTTCTCTAGGTTATTTAATTGTCCCTCAGATGGCAGTTTTTAGACTCCTTACCCTCATCACCCTTCTTTGGATTGCAGTGCTAATGTTCCACTTAAAATATTCTCAAAGGACAATCCCTAGGCTTTCCCAGTTTCTCACTGAG
Source organism: Tadarida brasiliensis (assembly GCA_030848825.1). Classification (NCBI taxonomy): domain Eukaryota; kingdom Metazoa; phylum Chordata; class Mammalia; order Chiroptera; family Molossidae; genus Tadarida; species Tadarida brasiliensis. Next base: position 59,049,757 of record CM061270.1, on the reverse strand, counting down.
GATTAACCATCCCTTCTTGATACTGTGCAAACCCTATTTGTAAATCTCTCTGGTGGTGCCTTTGCATTACAGTCATTATCTGCACATGTCTTCCCATCTAAACTAACTTTCTTGAGGATGGAGGTAAACTCTCATTGATCTAGATGTCTTTATGGACCACAACAGTATTGGACACACTACAGGCACTCAAGGAAAGGAGGGCAAAAGGATTCATGACTGTAGTGGGCTAAATAATAGTCCCAAAAATATACAGGTCTTAATGCCTTAAACCTATGATTGTTACCTTATATGGTACCAGGGACTTTGCAGGTGTGATTATGTTAAGAATCTGGAGATGGGAAAATCATCCTGAATTACCCAGGTGTGCTCTAAATGTAATAACATGAATTAGTATAAGAGACAGGAAAGGGGATATTCTACTACAAAAGAGAGAAGGCAAAGTGATGGCCTCAGCAGAAAGAGAGAGAATTTGAAGATGTTACCCTGTGACTCTGAAGATAGAGGAAAGGCACACGAGCCACAGAATAAAAACAGCTAAGAAAGTCAAGGAAAACGATTCCATGAGCCTCTGGAGGGAGTACCCGGTCAACACCTTGGTTTGGGCCAATGGAACTGATTTCAGACTTTTGCCTCCAAAAACGTAAGAGAATAAATGTGCGTCATTTTAAGCCACCCAGTTTGTGATAATTTGTTACAGTGACAATAATAATACAATGATCAAAAGGATTTCCTGTGTCTGACCTTCTGACACAGTCTGAACAACACTCCAGGCCTTTGGGACAAACCAGAGCCACGCGTGCCGTCCACCAAACACTCTATGCTTCCAGCAACGGGCGGAAGCCACCCCCTTCCATGGGTAGGCAGGGCATTCCCTTTCCTCTATTTCAGCAACACAAGCAGTAATTTCCAGTCTTATAGGAATAAATCCTAAATTGAAACTTGGTTATCTTAAATTCATATCATTTCTCTGACTTTTTCATAGTACTAGCATGATTTAAAGTATTGACCAGCTATCAACATTCCTCTCATTCAAACACTATACAATTTATTAAGATAAGAATGATCATATTCTTATTTCATCAAATTATATTTGAAATGAAACTTGCACCCAAGCCTCCTGATCTTCCCACAAAAGGAAATAGTACCAGCGGCTAGATTCTCAATTAACAAAGGAACAAGTCTAGCAGGCCTGTTGACTCAGTGTCATTTCTTTAGTTTTTCTTTTCCTATTAATTTTAGTACAGTAGGAAGAAAAGGAACAAAAATGTATAGAGGGCAATTTTGATGTCAGGATGAGACATCAACAGAATTTAGACTGCTCAGCAATAGACTTTAGAAGCTACAGAGAAGATTCCCCTGGCTGGTTTGGCTCAGCAGTTAGAGCATCGGCCGCGATCCAGAAAGACCCGGGTTCAGTTCCCACTAAGGGCACGTACCTCGGTTGCAGTTTGTCCCTGGCCCTGATTGGGGTCGTGTGGGTGGCAACCAGTCAATGTGTCTCTCTCACGTCGATGTTTCTCTCTCTCTCTTCCTCCCTCTCTCCCTCCCACTCTATCTGAAAATAAATGCAAAAAAAAAAAAAAAATGTCCTTGGGTGAGGATAAAAAAAAAAAAAAGCTACAGAGAAGAGCCATTTGAGGACCTGTTCTCTCAAAGTTAATAACAATCATTGATTTTTTAAAAACTAAATTTCAGAGATACAGTCATTAAGATTTAGATCTTTGCCATCTTGATGGCTAGGTTTTTGGAATACTTTGTCCACATTTGTAATATTAGTACTATAAAATAAATCTTCACTTAAAAAGTGAGCATATTAAGTACCTCAATGAGGTCATCAAGATCCTTTTTTTTTTTTTAAATCCTCGCCCGAGGACACTTTTGCATTCATCTTCAGATAGAGCGAGAGGGAGAGAGGAAGAGAGAGAGAAACATCAATATGAGAGAGACACATCGAGTTTAGAGTGTCAGCCTGCAGACCAGACAGGTCCGGGTTCAGTTCCCGCTAGGGGCACGTACCTCGGTTGCAGTTTGTGCCCCGCCCGGTTGGGGTCGTGTGGGTGGCAGCCACTCAATGTGTCTCTCTCGCATCGATGTCTCTCTCTCTCTTCCACCTTCTCTCCCTCCAGCTCTATCTCAAGATAAATACAAAAATGTCCTCGGGTGAGGATTATTAAAAAAAAAAAAAAAAAAGTCTTTGTACAGTTCTTACCCTAGAGCATCTGACTTAACAATTTTTGAGATTTATTTCTCTGTTTGCTTAGATACATTTATGGAGAGCATGTAATTAAAGAGAATGTTTGACTGCTTAATAAAAAGATTAGTTCTGAACAACTGCATCAAATACATAAAAATTAAAATGCTGCCTTTAAATGCATATACGTATGGGTGGTTTAAGCAGCAAACTGTCAGCAGCTGAGGTGACTGGACCACCTGAGACTCAGGATCCACTTCTGGGAGTGCACCTGCAAAGCAATGAGGAGGCAATGAAGAGCTAAGGCACTGGTGAGTCTTAAGTTCAGGGCATGAAACTGTTATCGGTGCAATAACCTGGTTATTATTTAACAGGAAAGGAGTAAAGGGGAAATTAGCTAATTTAATACTCTGTTCCCTGCTGATTGATGGGGGAGAGGTCTGTACAAAGGCAGTTTAGACTCATGCCCAGTAGGGTCTGAGTGACATGGCAGGTACCTACCTGTCTTGGGAGGTGCCAACTTGTCCATCACAAGCGAGTCAGTGGCCAGAATAGGCGTGGCCACTGTAAACTCGAGAAACCTGAATATTTAATCTCCTAAACAAAGGAAAGCTGCCCTACTCTCTCTCTCTCTCTCCCTGTCTCTCTGTCTCTGTCTCTCGCTCTCTGTCTCTCTCTGTCTCTCTGTCTCTCTGTCTCTCTCTCTCTCTCTCTCTGTCTCTCTCTCTCTCTCTCCCTTTCTCTCTCTCTCTGTCTCTGTCTCTCTCTCTCTCTGTCTGTCTCTCTCTCTCTCTCTGTCTCTCTGTCTCTCTCTCTCTCTCTCTCTGTCTCTCTCTCTCTCTCTCCTTTTCTCTCTCTCTCTGTCTCTGTCTCTCTCTCTCTCTGTCTGTCTCTCTCTCTCTCTCTGTCTCTCTCTCTCTCCCTCTCTCTCTGTCTCTCTCTCTCTGTCTCTGTCTCTCTCTCTGTCTATCTCTCTCTCTCTCTCTCTCTCTCTGTCTGTCTGTCTGTCTCTCTCTCTCTCTCTGTCTCTCTGTCTGTCTGTCTGTCTCTCTCTCTCTCTCTCTGTCTCTGTCTCTCTCTCTCTCCCTCTGTCTGGGTGCCCCTGCCGGACACTTGCAGGGCTCCCACCCCCTGCATTTCCCCACGTGGCCCACAGCCATGTGGGATCCACACAGTGAACTAATGGCCCGAATCTGGACTACTACTAATCTGGACACAGCTGCCCCATGGAACGGACACTCAGGACTCGGGCTTTGCTTTTCCCTTTGCTAAATCCCCAATTGCCCCTCTTCCAGGACTAGACTGAGGGATATGGGACTCTCCAATGCCAGAAGTGTAATTTCACACCAATAAAACCATCCTCTCCCCCATGGGGGCTTCTGAACATTCCAACTGTGCCCCAAGAGCCTCCAGCGCCCCAGTGTCGGAGGGTCTGCCCCTTTGTCCCTCTGGCGACAAGTCTACGCAGCAGTACAAAGTTGTTGTGTCTGCATGTTCACTAGTGAGGATCATGTGTGAATTTCAAGAGTTTGTAAAGGAAGTTTAATCTTCACTGAGTTGTTTTTTTATGAGAGAAAAAAGTTGCTAGGTTTTATATTGACTTTTTAAGAAAAGACTTAAGTGACTTAACCAAGCTGATGGGAAAACCTCCACTTGACTGCACGGGTGGGAGAGTGGATACTCCAACCTCTTCCCCAATAACCTAAGTTTCACCCATAGTAACTTCTTCCAGAACATAAAAGAGTCTAATGGAAACTGACCTTAGCACCCTTGGCCACATGACACCTCGCTTTATCAGTCGGAAGGTCATATTGAAAAAGAAGTCAACTTTTCTCTCCTCCCTTATTCTAATTATTCCCAAGAAAAATGACAAATGTTGCTTGGTTGGTATAATTCCAAGTGTCTGTTAGCAGAGACACTCTATATAAGTAATCTCTCTTTCCTGACTTTTTAGTTTCTCCTTTCACTTTTTTATAAGCAGAGAGCACTGTAAATTTATTAACATTACCTCTTTGGAAGAACCCTTTATCTTCAAGGAATGATTTATACATAGGCTTTTGAGCAATACAAAACAACCTTGTAGCCACTCACAAAATTACTGGGGCCATGAACTACAGCTGGAAATAAAAATTGATCCACTTTCTTGAAGAAGACATTAAGAACTTGTGAATAATCAACAAGTATAGTTGGTAAGGAAATAATCCTTTCCTTTGGTCCTATTTCAATTATTGTGCACCAATTTTTAACAGTAATTTCTGTCTTATGTGATTTATCCCAAAATTACTTTTATTCAACATCTCCTGGTTATTTCTCTCAAATTCTCAGCACACAAAATAAACACTAGGTATGATAAGGGGGAAAGATGGGTCAGAGTCCAGACCTGCCCTCATGCTCATGGGCTAGTTTGTTTGTCCCTGAGTGTGCTGGCACGCACACAGCCTTCTCCTCTCAGTCCCCTTCACTCTCTCCCTAGCTAAGGTAGGACTAGCCTTCCAAGTAACCCTCCTCCAAAGATTCTTCTTCATCTAAAACTCCAATTTTATCTTGTCGCCCCCATAGCTTGCCTTTGTTCAGGACCTCACCTTCTCTTTGTCATCTCATCATTTCCCCTTCTACAGACAGGTCCTAACATTCTTCTGACTCAAAGGTGACCCCTACAATCCATTCTTCACACTGTAGTCCTATGAATTCTTCTAAAGCCCACAATTTATCACATATGCCCCATCCTTAAAGCCCTGTAATGGATGGGTCCCTTTTGCCTCCACGATCAAGTCCAAATTTCTTAGCATGACTTATGTGGCCCTTTGAGATCTAGTGCCTGCCTACCTCCTCTCACTACTCAGCACCTCCCTGCTTCCCTTTGCATTCTTTGTCTCTTGGAAAGATTTGCCTCCCAAAGTATCCATCTCTATTTCTCTCCCCTTCTTTTCCATCACACTGACACAATGTGGAGGAAAACAAGAGTTAAGAATGTGTCTGAAGTTTCTAGATTAACTCAGAGTGAACGGTGTCATTCATGGAAACATGAAGGAGAATATGCAGATTTAGGAGATAATGAGGAATTGTGTATGAGATATCTTAATTTCAAAATGCCTAAAGGACAAAGCTCAAGTACAGATAATGAGCATTCAGGTGGAAAACATGGTCATGAGAGACCTCTTCAGAGAGAGGTCATGGCTGAAGATAAAGATTTATGACTTTATCCAGTCTGTAACTGGAAATTGAAACTATGGGGACCATCAGAAAAAGTTTGAACCAGGAAAAGATGTTGATGGTAGAACACTTAGGAGTGGGGCAGAAAACCAAGAACCAGAAAACTGAGGTAAATCAACTAAGAAATAGGAACATATAAAAGACAAAAGAGGAGGACCTTTCCAGCTCTTGCCATTCTTACCAACTGAGTTTCTCTATAAACCATACACAAACACACACACACACACACACACACACACACACACACACACACACACACACACAAGATTGCTTTTAAATCTCACCTCTTTTATATTAGTTCTGAAAGTGTTGGATCCCTGAGAGCACTGGATTACTACAGACAACAAGGGCAGGAGGTCCAGAAATACCTCTGGTGGAAGAAAGAATGAGCTTGCCCCTCACTGTCTTGTTCCAGCACACAGAGAATGACATTCCTCAGAATTCTCTACCAGCATGTTCCTCCATCCAACCCACCCCACTCCTGCCCACAGCTTCAGAAAGTCAACCCAAGAACAATGAATAAAACGTTGAAGTGGAAGTTTGCCCTAGCCTAGATCTTCCAAAAGAGGGATAAATTGGGCTCCAGGCACACAGTAGGCCTAAATAGTCTATTAAAAGCAATTCTCCTCTTGTCTCTCAAATATGCTGCTCTGTCTTCCTCTCTACTGTCAGCAATAGTTATTGCTTATTGGTGAGGACACTCCTATATACTAAAAGAAAAGTTCGCTTTTGACCCTATCCTCCTTCCAAACTTCTGTTCAATCTTTTTTCTTCACTTTACCAATACACATTAATAATCATGTCATAGCCCTGCTCAATAAATCTTCAATAATATCATAAAGAATAAAATCCAAATGTCTTAGCCTTCTACAACCTATCTTAGAGAAGAATGCTTCATGTCACCCATGTTTTGGCCATACTGAAGTCCATACAATTTTGGGGACCCTCCCTGTTTTCTCCCACCTCAGTATCATGCTCTTATTATTGCCTTTTCTTCACTCTCCCTCCTCAAAGCTTCATGTCTATTCTTAAAGTCTTATTCATCAGCCAAAGTCCAGCTCTATAACATCTCTGCCCTTGGGCTTCTCCAGATGTTCCCAGTCAAAATTAACCTCTCCTTCTCCCCTGTCCCACCCCACTTTATGATTCTTTAATAGCACCTCTCTTAATTTGTCTTTTTGCACTCCCATATACATACTCACACATGACTGTGATCCCCTGGGAATTCAGGACTCTCTGTTGTTCACCTTTTCTCTCCCCACAGGGCTCACCACAGAGCAGAGTCTCAAGAATATTTGGTAAATGGACAGGCATTGCAATCAGTATGAAGAAAAAGACACTTCATAAAGAAAGTGGCAAACTATAGACTATCGTGATTGGGAAGAAACTTAAAAATCATCTCCTCTAATTGCTTTATTTCATAGTAGAGGAACTTGAGGTTAGAGATGTCGAAATGCAAGACTATAACCTATGTCAAGGGCCATATAATAATTTGTGTCACATCAGCATGGAGTAGAACAAGTATTATTTGAGAAGGTAGGACTTAACCGGATCACTGATGGAAGAGTATGAATAGGGCATTCCAAGAAAGAAGGAGGGAATTCGCAAAAGTGTGGCAATCAAAAGGAACATGGTGTGTTGGGAGCAGAAGTTTCTTTCATGGAAGTAGTGGGAGATAAGGCTGGAAGGGTAGGTTGGGGTCAAAATATGGGGGCCCTTAATGATCAGAGTTCAGACTCTATCCTGAGACATTGGGTTGTTCTTATAAGTGTCTTAATATTGAGATGATTTGAACAAGATGGTTTTTTGAAAGATAAACCAGATACTAGGAAGGTGAGGGGCTGCACAGGAACCCGATAGACTAGTTAGAAAGTAGGAGGTGACGGCATCTGGACTAGGGAGGCTACAGAATAAATGAAAAAGAGAAAATTATTTACCATTAAAATTTAGGGAAGGATTAGAGGAGAGAGGAAAACATCAAGAATGATTTAAAGGTTTCCAGCACACATGACGGGGAGCATGAAGGTCTAAAAAAAAAAGGAAAGACAAAGAAAATAAATTATTAGACCTGGAAAATTCCTTACAGATTATCTTATCCAAGTAATGTGTTTTGCACATTACTCCAGGAAAAAGCTGGTGCTGGAGAAAATAGGAGGACTTTGTGTTTAGTCAGAGTACTTAGAACATGGCACTCATCACCCACTGATGGAGGGCACCAGCCCTAGGCAGAGTCCCATCTAACCCCAACGTGGGGCTCATCCTGCTTCTCTTTCTCCCTCTGTACTGCCCAGGATCTGCCCTGGACATGGGATCATCTTCTTCAGCTGGACCTCCATGGCTTCCTGATTCTCCTGCCTGGAATCACCTCTTACCTACATCCAGGCCTTTCACTCTGGCCCCAGGCTCATACCCCTCTGCTTAGATCTGCCCTAAGCAGATGCATGCTAGCTTCACAGCCTCCCTTTACCCATTCTTCTTCATTCACTCCTTCATATTTATTCATTCAACATTTTTATAAATCCTGGAAATACAGGGGTAAGACACAGTTACTGCCCTCAGGGGTTACATTCTAGAACTGAAGGCAGGCTCTTTCTCATAAACCTTGAAAAAAGGAAACAAATAATTAAAACAAAATAATTTAAAATCATAAATACTAGTAAGAAAAAAGAGGCTGGGACAGAAAATAATGGGAGGCCTGTTATCCATGTGGGGAATCACAGAGTAGTCAGAGAAGTTACTCTGGGGAGGTGTCACTTGAGCTGAGACCTAAGGATGAGGAGGAGCCAGCATTCCAGCTACATATAAAGGCCCTGAGACATTATGCATTAAAAGAATAAAAGGAGGCCAGAGAGACTGAAGCACAGCGAGTAAGGGGGAGATTTAGAAAACCAGGGAATGAGGCAGTGAGGAGAACTCTCTAAGAAAAATAATACATATTAACCAATGTCAGCCCAATAAATTTAATTTTAAAAAAGAAAAAGAATACAAAAATTTTAATACAATATTAGGTGCAAAAGTAACTTTATCTAGAATGAGAAAGAAATCACACAAATCACAAATTTGTAAAAGCTTACAGGAACTAAAATTTTAGAATTATTATATCTTTCTAGTGGTTTGAACCTTTTATCATTATGAAGTGACCTACTCTAATAATGCTTACTATCTTTAAAGTATAGTTGTCTGATGCTAACTACACCAGTTTTCTCCATGGTATTTTTTTTATTCATTCTTTTGCTTTCAACCTTTTTGAAACATTATGTTTTAATCTTTCTCTTATAAAGAGTCTTTACTGGGTGTTTCCTAAATTCTATCTTTAAAAATATCTTTGTCTTTTAAATAGAACACTTGGTCTATTTATGTTTAATAAAATTACTGATATATTTGGATTTAAACCTATCATTTTATTAATTCCATCTATTTAAGCTACCTGTTCTTTGCTCCATTTCCTCTCCTATATGCCTTCCTTTGAATTGTTTTTTAACATTCTATTTTTCCATCTATTAGTTTGCAAGTTGCATACATTCTTTTCCAGTCTCTTAATGATTTTCCTAGTGCATTCTTGACATATCAAAGTCTGATACTTATCTTCACTTTTACCCTCCCCCTGTAAAATTCAAAGACCTGAGAGTACTTTAACTACCTCCTACCCCTCCCCAAATTATATGTAATGTTGTCATCTATTTTGATTGCGTAGTTTTTTTTAAACCCACAAGATATTATCATTATTGCATTATATAGTTAATGCTCATTTAGATTCACCTATGCATTTACCACCTCTTTCCTCTCCTTTCCTCGCTACATCTTGGAACTTCCATCTAGCATCATGTTCCTTCTTAATGAACAACATCCTTTAAATTTTTCTTTAGTGTAGGTCTGTTGAAAATAATTTTTCATTTCCATTAGCAGTGTATGAGGGTTCCAACTTCTCCACATCCTCACCAATACTAATTGTTCATCTTTTTTATTATATCCATTCTGATAGGTGTGAAGTAGAATCTCATTGTCTTTTTTATTTTTATTTGCATTTCCCTAATGACTAATGGTGGTGAGCATCTTTTTATGTGTTTATTGGTTATTTGTATATCTTCTTTAGAGAAATATCTACTTAAATCCTTTGACTGTTTTTAAATGGGAATAGTTGTCTTTTAATTATTGAGTTGTAAGAGTTCTTTATATATTTTGGATACCAAAACTTTATCAAATATATAAACTGCAAATATTTCCTCCCATTCTGTGACTGTCTTTTCACTTATATGCTGACATTATTTTTAGCACAAAGGTTTGTAATTTTGATGAAGTCCAATTTATTTTTCTTTTGCTGCTTATGCTTTTGGTGTCACATCTAAAAAAAATTGCTTGATTCAAGACCATGAAGATTTAGTCTTATTATTTTCAAGCATTTTATAGTTTTAGCTCTTACATTGAAGTTTATGATGCATTCTGAGTTAAATTTTGTGTATGGTGTGAGGTGATGGTTCAAATTCATTCTTTTGCATGTGGATATCCAATTTTCCCAGAAACATTTTTTTGTAAAGACTATTCTTTTACCATTGAATTGTCTTAAAATCTTGTCAAAGATCAATTTACTATAATTTAGGTATTATATTTATATTTTTAATTCTATTCCATTGATCTATACATCTATCCTTGCTAGTACCACACTGTCTTGAGTACTATAGCTTTGTAGTAAGTTTTGAAATCAGAAACTCTGAGTTTTATAATTTTGTTCTTTTTCAAGATTATTTTTGTCTATTCTGAGTCTCATATGAACTTTAAGGTCAGCTTCTCCATTTCTGGGGGAAAGTCAGCTGGGATTTTGATAGGGAAATGTTCAATTTATAGATAAATTTGGGGAATATCGCCATCTTGACAATATTAAGTGTTCCAATCCATGAACATGAAATATTTTCCCATTTATTTGGTTTTCTTTCATTTTCTTCAGCAATGTTTTATAGTTTTTAATGTACAAGTCTTGCAATTGTTTTGTTAAATTTATATGCAAATATTTAATTATTTTTTATGCCATTGTAAATTAAATTATTTCTTAAATTTCATTTTCAGAATGTTCATTGTTAGTATATAGAAATGCAATTGCTTTTTGTTTATAACCTTGCTGAATTTGTTTATTAGTCCCAAAAGGTTTTTAGTGAATTATTTAGGATTTTCTATATACAAAATCATGTCACCTCTGAATAGAGATAGTTTTGTTTCTTCCTTTTTAATCTGAATGCCTTTGATTTATTTCTTTACTTTTCCTAATTGCCCTTGCTAGAACCTCCCGTACAATGATAAATAGGAGTGATGAGGGCAAGTATCCTTTTCTTGTTCCTGATGTTAAGGGGAAAGCATTCAATGCCACTCTTTATAGTATCTAGTTTCCTGCTGAAATTTTTAAGCTCCAAATGTATCTCCTTGAATTTAGTAAGCATAGTAGTTCTATAGTCCATAGTTGATAATTTTCAATATTTGATATCTCTGTGGATCTAATTTTCTGCTGGTTCTATATTATGTTTTATCTCTTTCTTGGTTTATCTCATTGTTTCTGATAGTTTTTTTGGTCATTTTCTTTTATAATTACTTACAGAAGTAAGATGAAGCCTTAGACGGTGTTATCTTTCTTCAGAGGGGGTTTTAATTTTCCCTTCTATCAGGTACCTGAGGAACTTAGCTGTTGGAAACCAAGGTTTTCTGATTCACCAAGATGACCTACCAAAGTATAGTCATATATCCAATCCCAAGGCATATCCTGTTGAGGTCTTAGTCCTGAGTAATAAGTGTTTCAACAGTTTTTCTTTGCTTTGGACTGTGCTGGACTCCAATCCTTGTCTCTGCCAAGGTAAAGTATAGCTCTGCCTTTCATCCTCCCTCTCCCTCAACGGTGGGCATGCCCCTAGGGCAAACACATTTTTTAATGGTCCAGCTCTTCAGGGTTTCAACCTCCTGACTCCAATTCTTGTCTCCCTCCTATACTAACCTGCCAGCAGTATCCTCTGCCTCAATAATTGAACATTCCAGGGCAGAAGCAGCTGAGACTCATCTTTCTGAACTACCTTTCCCCAGCTGGCCCCAACCTCATAATTATTCACTATCATTTTTCCTTACTCTTATTTTTAAGACTTTCTTTTTCTGTCCAGCTTTTTTAGTTGTCATTGAGGGAGGGTTATGCCAGAAGATTCCTTTCCATTTTAATAATATTGCTCTCCAAATAGTAGATAAGAGGATATTTATCTTTATAGATATAATCCATCTAATTAATGAATAAAGAATGACAAAACTTGAATATCATTGTTTTAATAACACCGAATGAAGAAATCAATCTAAATATTGAATTAACAACTGCTAATGTCATAAAAAGAGGGACAACCAGACACCACAAACCTCCTAATAAAAAAATACAATGCCATTATGAAGTCAAAAAAAAAAATTAAACCTGAATCTAATCAAGCCTCTAAATCTATGTACCAATCTATAAGAAATACTAAGGACAAAGGGACATGTTAAGATATACCATAAAGAGCCCTGGCCAGTTTGACTTAGCGGTTAGAGCGTCGGCCTGCGGTCCAGAGAGACCTAGGTTCGGTTCCCGCTAAGGGCATGTACCTTGGTTGCAGTTTGTCCCCGGCCCTGGTTGGTCGTGCGGGTGGCAGCCACTCAATGTGTCCCTTTCATGTCGATGTTTCTCTCTCTCTCTCTTCCTCTCTCTCCCTCCCACTCTATCTGAACAAAAAATGAAAAAGTGTCCTCGGGTGAGGATAAAAAAAAAAAAAAAAAAAAAAGATATACCATAAAGATGCAATAAGCAAAATCCAGGCTGAGACACTCATGAGAAACAATTTGATTTCTTTAACAAACAAATTGCAAGGGAAAAAAAAAAGGGTTGGAGGCCCTAGAGATTAAAATAGAATTAAAATAGATTTAGGAAATATATCCAAGAATCACGAATAATTTTTTAGGATCCTGATATTTTAAAAACTGTTTAAGCTATGAAATTTATGATATAATTGAAAATTTGAACACTGACTCAAAAGAATTTAATATTTTTAAATATTATTACATTTTAAGCACAATAATACTGTTGTAATTATGTTTTATGTTTACCAAAAGAGTGTGTACACATGCATATACACATATACATATACATACAAATACGTATCATATATATACATATTCATATGCATGTATTATACACACACACAGTAAAACAGTTATGGATGAAGATATCAAGATGTGAGATTTGCTTAAAGCTAACACAGGAAGATAAGTGGTATAGACACGGGGGGAAGAAGACTACTGTGTAGAGAATGGGAGAATGGGTTGGTGGAGACAACAATACAGACAAGGAGACCATTTGGAAGCCTATTGTTGTGTCCAAGTGAGAGGTGATGGTGAACCTGACTAAGGTAATGAAGCAAAGTGGAAGAATTTGAGACGTATTGGGAGATGGCCTTGATAGTGAATAGAATATCTGGGTCAAGGAAAGGGAAGAAGCAAAGGTGACTTCTCAGTTTCCGGTCTGAATAACTGAGCAGAAGTGGTGTCACTCACTGAAATGGAGAAAACTTGAAGATGTGTGTCAGGAAGGGCAGGTTGGTGGAGAATAAATTTCTGTTGACATTTTTTACATTTTGACTTTGAGATTTTTATGAGAGATCCATGAATATGTCAAGACGATAATTGTCAAGGAGAGGTTATATAATTTGGGATAAAAATACATCAATGAAAAGACAATTTTTAAATCTATTGAAGTTAATAAGCTTAATTGGGCAGAGAGTATAAAAGGCAAACATTTATTGAACCCCAATATATCAGTCAATAGATTTACTGTCTAAATGGAGGAGACAAGTCAGTGGTACTGCTGTGATAAAATATGGACAAAGTGGAGTGTCACATGGTAGTGGGAGGTAGGGTCCCTCTCTATCCTAGCTCCCTATTCAGTTACAGGGGGATGGATAGTGAATAAAAGTCAACAAATGTAAACTGAATAGTGTCTGAAATATTGTCACAATCTGAACTTTTCAACTTCCTCCAAAGGAAACCACCATTTTTATTGATAACATCCTTCTTCTAGCCTTTTCTTCTCAAAGACTGAATTTAAAGGGCTTTAGGCACTGGGTAATATTTCAGGCCCAACATTTCGGATGCCCTTGGTTTCAGGAACAGCTGGGGCCTGAAGCCACTGGTCAGAGCAGCCATGAGCAAACGAGGCTCCAATTTTCCTTGGTGGGAGGGCACTGGAAGAGCAAGAGAGGCTGAGGAGAGACGGCAGCCCCAGAGTACATTATCGCTGGCTCACAATTCCTGTTTATGCAGCCCCTCATGCCCTTCAAGTTTTCTCCCACCCTGAATGCATGGGCTGAGTGAGCCCTAGTTTATAGGCATGGCTGATTCCAATCTCTTATTGCCCTGTCCTAAAGCTTTATGATGTGCTGAGAAAGACCCCTGGCAAAAAGACTGTGTTTAAGTGCCTTTTACTATTTTCTTGTTTGTGATGTATCAGGCCAGAGGATATGAGTAACCTGATCAACCTAGTAAAATGTTTAATCCTTTCTATTTTTATGGCCTTCCAGGAAAAATCCATTTAGGGGAAAAGTAATGACTTTCAGAACTGATTCTCAAGCATCCTATCAACATGTTACCAAAAATGGGGCCCTGCCCTGTCAGGGATCCTAACTCCTCTAAAAGTGTTCCTAATAGTTTTTGTTTGGAAAGTGTGTGAGCACTTGGAAAACAGAGACTTGGGCAGTGGAGGGGTGGAGGGGTCACTGAGAGTGTAAGTGTCTGTGTGTGGGAGGATGGGGGGAAAGTCACAGGAGTTATGCAGTTAGGATGCCATGTCCCAGGCCTACTGAACCTAAAGATCTTGCTTGCTACCACATCTCTCAAAATAGTAATCACAACTAAACTCACAATCTCCTTCGGTTCTCACAATAAGCCTATGAAGTACATATACCATGTATTACAACCCTTTGTTCTACAGATAAAGGAACTAAAGCTGAGAAAAGCTAAGTGACTTGCTCAGGCCCTTACAGCTTAGAGAGCAGCAGCTTTGACCTGGTTGCTTCCAACCTCTGTGTCTACTTTGGTTCCTATCCTGTACACGAGTCAAACTACCTTCCCCATAAGGGTTTGCTCCCAGATATAGACATCCCCCACCTCTATTCAAAGAGTTTGGGAACCAAAGGAGAGGAGATTTGAGAACAAAATATACAAGACTTGCAACATCCTTCTGCATAGAGCATCTTCAGTCTAGTGGTTCTTACCTTGTTTCTAGAACCTCACTTCCATGATAGTTGATATACACCTAGGATTACTTTATCAGTATAGGAACACACCCATCTGTAACTTCACTTCTTTCTCTCTCACTAAAGAGAAGCATAGCAGAATCTAGGTAAGAGTGATATTTAAATCTCTAATTTATTTTCATGTAAGTCATTCAAAGCATTCCATTATTACTAATAAATTATTAGTAGCACAAATTACTTGCAGTGTAGTATCAAACTTTCACCAGAAGTAATACCTGTTATTCCATCCCTGTGATGCTCTCTTATTCTTTTTCACATCTACTACTGTTTCCTGTCCACAAACACCCACACTTACCTTCATCTACCAACCTCTCAGCATCTGATGTGGGTAAAGGGCATGGGACTTGGAGTCAGGCATGCTTGGATTTGCATCCTGGTTCTGACACTTACTAATTGTGTGCCTTAGCAGGTTACCAACTTTCTCTAAGACTCAGTTTTCTCATATGCAAAAGGTTAAATACAAAGAGAGAATCTTAAAAGCAGCAAGAGAAAAGCAGTTAGTTACTTACAAGGGAACTCCCATAAGACTCTCAGCTGATTTCTCAACAGAAATTTTGCAGGTCAGAAGGAATTCCAAGAAATATTCAAAGTAATGAAAAGCAAGGACCTACAATTAAGATTACCCAGCAAAGCTATCATTTGGAATCAAAGGACAGATAAAGAGCTTCCCAGACCAGAAAAAGCTGAAGTTCATCATCACCAAACCAGTATCATATGAAATGTTTAAGAGTCTTCCTTGAGAAGAAGAAGAAGAAGAAGAATTCAAACAATAAAATGGCAATAAATACATATCTATCAACAATTGAATCTAAAATAATAATAATAAATGAACAAGCAGAACAGAAACAGACTTTTAGATACAGAGAACATTTTGATGATTGCCACATGGGAGAAGTTTAGGGGATGCAAAAAAAGGTGAACGGATTAAGAAGTACAAATTGGTTGTTACAAAATAGTCATGGGGATATACAGTACAGCATAGGAAACACAGTCAATAATATTCTAACAACTATGTATGGTGTCAGATGGGTGTGAGATTTATCAGGATAATCACCTAGTAAGTGATGTAATATCTAATCACTGGGGTGTACACCTGTAACTAATATAATAATGTATGTCAACTGTAACTGAAAAATAAAAATAATTTTTAAAGTGGGGAAAAAATAAAATTGCTCAATTTAAAATCTACAAATAAAATTGACAAGCTGATACTAAAATTCATGTGGGAAAAAAAAAAAAGAACATGGAATACCCAAAACAACTTTGAAAAAAAGAACAAAATACTGGGGCTAGCACTACCTGATTTTAAAGTTTGGTAAACAGCTACAGTAATTAAGAAAGTGTGGCCCTGGAAGCAAAGGATTCATAAAAAAGGTGGAGTAAAAAAAATTAGAAATAATCTAAATAAAATTAATGATGAAATGTTAAATATTATTTTAAATATGTTTTTATTGATTTTAGAGAAAGAGGAAGGGAGAAGGAAAGAGAGAGAAACATCGATTGGCCGCCTCCTGCATGCCCCCCACTGGGGATCAAGCCCGCAACCTGGACATGTGCCCTGACCGAGAATCGAACCAGCAACCTCTTGGTGCTGGGGCGATGCTCAACCAACTGAGCCACACCAGCCAGGGCAAAATATTAAGTATTTATCAATTGAGTTCAGTCTGCAGCCCTATTGCACCAATGAAGGTCAAAGAAATCCCTTTTTGTATTGTGCATAAAAAAAAAAAAAAAACCCCACACACACTGTAATATATATAATGCAAAGCTGAGCTGAAAGAAGGGTAAAGGATATTGAAAAAGCAAAAATAACACGGTGAAGGAGCTCCAGAATTTTGCGTAACCTGCAAAAACAAAAACAAAAAGAAAAATCAAAAAACCTGAAGCAGCCTTCTAATTCCAGCATAGAAATATAAAGCTTCTAAGTCATCACCCTTATATATAAGGAAGTCTTCCAAAGGAAAATTTTGAACGAGGAGAGAAGTCGTGAAGGTAGTCTTTGTTGTCTATAGAGGTCTGGTCTTGTTCTTGCCCAAGAGATTTTCATAAATGCAACCAAATTATGACAGTCCAAAAAGAGATCATGCAAATTAACATTAGATCTTAGTTTGGGCTGCTATAACAAGAATAATATGAAGTAGGTAGCTTAAAAAAACAAATATTTAGTCCGGCTGGTGTGGCTCGGTGGTTGAGCATCGACCCATGCACCAAGAGGTCACCAGTTCGATTCCCAGTCAGGACATATGCACAGGTTGCAGGAGGTGGCTAATCGGTGTTCTCTCACATCAATGTTTCTATCTCTCTCTCCCTCTCACTTCCTCTCTCTCTAAAATCAATAAAGGAAAAAAAAATTTAAAAAAGAAAAAAGAAAAAAGTTTTAAAGTTGTCTTCATATATGTCTTGCTGAATTCTTAGATAGTTTATCTTTTCTATTGTTATTTTAAGTGAGGTCTGATCTTCTAATTGGATGATATATAGAGATACAGGTATAGATATATAGACATACCATTACTGATTTCCCTGAATTGAGTTTGTATGCTACTATTTTATTGAATTCTATTATTGTTTTACATAGGTTTTCAACAGCTTCTTTGACAGTTTCAAAGTATACAATCATATCATCTCTACCTATAATAGTTCTATGTCCTCCTTTACTATTTATATGTCTCTACAAATTATTTGCTTTTCTAATTGCATTGGCTAGTACTTCCAGCACATTGTAAAATAACAATGGTGGTAACAAGCACTTGTTCTGATTTTAGCACCCCACACCCTTACTCCTCAGCCTTAGACAACTACTAGAATTTTTTTGCCTCTACAGATTTGTCTGTTGTGAACATTTCATATAAATTATGTTATACTATATGTGGTCTTTCACTTAGCATAAATGCTAAAATACATAATGCTGATATTTGAACTGAGATTATTATATTAAAATTTCCACTATTTCTATCTTATTCCTCTTGTTTATGAAAAAATATTTTTTATTTTCTAATACTGACCTTTCCTTGTATTGCTGGACTAGACCTCACATGGTCATAATGTACTTTTCTTTTAAGGTGCTCCTGATTCTGTTTCCTAATATTTCACTTATTCATTTTCATTGATAGATATTAAGTAAGAGTAGTCCCTGTTTTTCTGCTTTAGTGTATGCTATCTTTGTCAAGTTGTATTAACTATTGTGTTCTCTTGATAAATGAATTTGTAAGTTCTTCTTTTGGTTTACTCTGAAACAAATTGCATTTGAAGTGTATAGTCTTTTTTAGGTAATCATTTGAGCCAGATTTTCTTTGTGGCCAAAATATATTCAGTTTTTGTAAATATTTATGGGCATTTGGGGAAAAATATATTCTTTATTAATACGTTTTAGAGTTACTCTCAGCTCCTGGCAACCTCCATTCTACTTTGTATCTGTGATTTTGACTATTCTAGGTACCATATACAAGTAGAATCATACAATAGTCACCCTTTTGAGACTGGCTTATTTCAAATTCTTTTTTTAAACTGATAAATTATCAGTTTTAATCTTTTAACAGATTTATTGAGATATAATTTACATGCCAAAAAATTTTATTTGTTTAAAGTGTACAATTCATTGGTTTTTATCATAATTTTAGAGTTGTGCATCCATTAACTTAATATATTATTTTAACATTTCATTACACCCAAGAAGAAATCTTATACCTACTGGTAATCACACTCTAACCCCTGACCCTTCACCCCATACCCTTATTCCTTAGGCAACTACTAATCTTTTTTCCATCTGTACAGATGTGTCTCTTCTGAACATTTCATATAAATTGTGTTATACCATATGTGGTTTTTTGTGACTCGCTGCTTTCACTTAGCATAATGATTTGAGGTTCATCAAAGTTGCAGCATGCATCAGTAGTTCATTACTTTTATTGCCAATTTTTATTCTAATATTGCTTTATGATATTTTGTTATTCATTTATCTGTTAATGGGCATTTGTGTTCATTCCATTTTTTTATTATTATGAATGAAGCTACTATGAACATTCATGTACAAGTTTTTGTGTGGACATGTTTTCATTCTCTTGGGTAGATAGATACCTATGAGAGAAATTACTGAGTTACATGGTACCTCCAGGTTTCACATTTTGTGGAACTATAAACAACTTTCCCAGAATGGCCGCTTCATTTTACATTCCTACTAACAATGAAGGAAGGCTCCAATTTTTCCACATCCTTACTTGTTATTATCTGTCTTCTTGACTATAGACATTCTAATGGGTATCTCATTGTGGTTTTTATTTGCATTTCCATAATAGGTAAAGATGTTGAGCATATTTTCATGTGCTTATTGGTTATTTGCAATCCTCTTTGAAGAGTATTCAAACCATTTGTCCATTTTTAATTGGGTTATAAGACTTTTATTACTGTATTGTAAGAAGTCTTTATATATTGTGTATACCAGTCCCTTATCAGATACATAATATAAAAATATTTTCTCCCATTCTGTGAGTTGTCTTTTCACATTTTTATGGTGTCCTTTGAAGCACAAAAGTTCTTAATTTTATTATTATTTATTTATTTTATTTTTTATTTTTATCCTCACCCAAGGACATTTTTGCATTTATCTTCAGATAGAGCAGGAGAGACAGAGGGAAGAAGAGAGAGAGAGAAACATCGATGTGAGAGAGACACATCGACTGGTTGCCACACACATGACCCCAACCAGGGCCAGGGACAAACTGCAACCAAGATCCGTGCCCTTAGCGGGAACTGAACCCTGGACTCTCTGGTCCATGGGCCAACGCTGTAACTGCTGAGCCAAACTGGCCAGGGCAAAGTTCTTAATTTTAATGAAATCTAATTTATCAGTCTTTTGTCATTTTTGCTTTTGATATCTTATCTAGAAAATCACTGCCTAATCCAAGGTCAGGAATATTTATGCCTGTGTTATATTCTAACAGCTTTATAGTTTTAGCTTTTATATTTTGATCTGTGAATCACTTTAAGTTAATTCTTGTGGATAGTGTAAGGTAGGGATACAAATTCAGATTATTGCATGTGCATATTTAGTTTCTCCAACACCATTTGTTGAAAGACCATTATCTCCCCCATTGAATTGTCTTGGCCACTTTTTCAAAACTCAATTAACCATAAAAGTTAGGGTTTACTTCTAGACTTTAAAATCTATTCCATTGATCTTTAATTCTTCTTTTATGTAAGTACCATACTGTCTTGATTACTACAGCTTTGTAGTAAGTTTTGAAATTGCAAGGTTGAATCCTACAATTATGTTGTTCTTCTCAAGATTGTTTTGACTATTCTAGGTCCTATGTTTCCACAAGAATTTTAGGATCGTTTGTCAATTTCCAGAATTTTGATAGAGATTATTCCGAATTTATAGATCAACTTAAAGAGTACTGCCATTTTAACATATTAAGTCTTCCAATCCATGAACATGGGATGTCTTTTCATTCATTTATATTTTCTCTCATTTCTTTCCACAATGTTTTGTAGTTCTCAATATACATGTGTTACACTTCTTTTGTTAAAATTATTTCTATATCATACTTTTTTATACTATTATGAAAGGTATTTTTTAATTTTATTTTCAGATTATTTATGGCTAATGTATTGAAATGCAGTTGATTTTTCATGTTGATCTTGTATCCTGCAATCTTGCTGAAATGGTTTATTAGCTCTATAAATCTTTAGTGGGTTCCTTGGGATTTTCTATAAACAAAGTACTGAGGCAATAAAAGTTTGCCATATTGAACAATGTCTGAAATTTATACACACACACACACACACACACACACACACACAGAGTGTTTGTTGCAATGCAATCTAAGCTTATTTCTGAGTGAGGCTAACAGCTTTGTGCACACTACAAGACCATCTATGCTTCTATGTCCATTCAGACTAGAAAGAGAATCCTATTGCACCAATCACTCAACTCAAATGTGGATAACAAAGGAAAGTCTTTTATGGAATGTTCTAATAGTGCTTCTAGACCTGAGCCTACACCTTTAAGTGAATGAAAGTTAAAACAGATTCAATTCACACTGAGTTCAAATTCTGAAAAAAGTTAAAAAATCCAAAATTGTCCTTTTTCTTACTGTTTTCTCAGATGATTCCTTATTGACCTTCATTTTTCCATTTTAAAGGAAATATTTATTTTTGTTTTTGTTTAGCTAGAAAAAAAAAAGTTGATGCAATTTGGATCTAGCCCTGGTGCTCTGAGATAGGCCAGCTTGTTCTGCTCTGTGAGCTTAAAAGAGCCTTTTATAGAGTAAAAACATAAAATAATTCAGTATCATAACTGCTCCCAATGAGACCTCCTAACCTCAGAAGATTCGATCATTTGCCTCAGAGAACACTGCATACTGTACTCTTCTGGCTTCCTTTGGAATGTTAGACTGAGGACCACGTCAGAGTAAAGTTCATAGATAATTAATGCAGCTCCATTCGTTCAGTTGCAAAACTTACCCTCAATTTTTGGTTAATTCTCTCAGTGAAATGTAGCTGCTTTTAAAGCACCAGTTTTATGAGGACACACTGTACTTACTGATGCTATGGAGTCCTTTGCATCTTTTCCTAGCTGGCAATTTCTCTATAATGACATCCTAGGGATGAGACCATGAGAGAAAGAGATCACATCTCAATATTTACATGGAAAACAATCCTTTCAATTAATACTTACTCCAGGCCAGAATGCCTTTTGGGTCATGTGGGAGGGGTGAGGGGGGTGGAAAATCAGGTAAATATGATTAAGAAACAAAAGGTTTAACTTCTCTTAAATAAAACATATGTGGGCTCTAATATTGCTATCACTACCTGTGTTTCTTTGCAATTTTCTCATTTTCTAAATCTCAATTTTCTCATCTGTAAAATGGGACTAATATGTATCTTGCAAGGTTGCTGTGAGAAGTAAATGAGTTTATGGATATAAAGCATGTGACATATAACAGATGGTGATTATTATTATAAGCCAATTTAAATCTCTCCTAAAAAAAGAAAACCTAAACTTTAAAGACAAAATAAAAACTGAGAGCCAGAGAAGTTTCCCCCATCCTGCCTCTTTGAAATAGGACTTTTCCTTTCCTTTAGTGCTGAAGCCACAACCACTCCATCCCCAGATACAGTGTAGGACACCTGGAAGGTTTAATGAGAAGCCTGACTCTTTTTTTTTAATTGATTTCTTTTTCCAGAGAGAGAGGAAGGGAGAGGGAGAGAAAGATAGAAACATCAATGAGAGCGAGAAGCATCAACATTGACTGGCACATCCCCCACCAGGGATCAAGCCCATAACCTAGGCATGTGCCCTGACTGGGAATCGAACCAGCGACCTCTTGGTGCATAGGTTGACACTCAACCACTGAGCCACACCAGCCGGGCAGAAGCCTGACTCTTGTGGAGAGGAAGTCTGCCTCAACCAGGCTAGTGTCCCATCTGGGGTGGTTCTGAAGATTTTGGACATACCAGCTCTGAGCTCCCCACATAGCTGGCCCCCCACCTCCTACTCGCTCATCCATGACGACTCAATGCTAGAGCCTGGCTTGGCCAGAGCACAGGGGCCACAGCCCAGGGGAAACATGGCCAAGGACATAGGGCAGTGGGGAAAAAGCCAGACAGGTCACTTTCATGACTACCCCCACCCAAACCTGTGCATCAAAGGGAGAGAACCTTTCTCATTCAGACTCCAAAAGAGGATAGAGGAGAAGCAGCAAAGAGGGGGAGACGAACTGGTTTACACTCTGCAGCAAACTATCCGCCTGCACCCTGAACTGTCAGCAGCACTTTTTCTCTGAGAAAGAGGAGGGGACAATCTGGGCTTGGCACTCTCATGGATCCCTTCTCACTCCCACCACACTGTTGGTAAGGTAGATGCTCTCTGTCCAAAGTCACACAGCTGATCAGAACAGAGATGAGAACACAGGTCTGTGTGACATCTCACGAACCAGTCAGCACACAACACTGTATTTGGTTTATAGAGTGTCTCTGTTGTTGTGAGTTGGGGTTTTGTTGGTTGATTTTTCTTTGGTTCATTCTCCCATGAACACTTACCCTAAGCCACAGGTGTAAATTCCAACCCACTTTCTAAAGACTTTGGATAAGATATTTTAATCGTCCTTAATATTAAATCTTTCCTGGAAGTCTTAAGATTTCAATAATCATTTTTTTTTATTACTGTAAGAAATTTAAAGAATATAAGAAAGTAGAAATTCTACCCTTGGTTTTTTACACAAGTGCCTGTAGTTTCTCTAAAATAATTGACTAATTTATCCTTGGTGCATTTGTATAATACAAATCTAAGAAGTGAGAAGTTTTTAGAAACTGTCATCAGGCCCTTTCAGGCCGAGGCAGCAGGAAAGGCTGAAAAGCATCCCAAAGAGTGGACAACCAGGACACCCACTTAAAGACCTCACAGATGTTTCTATATAATTTACTTTTTTTTTCTATCCTTGCTCTATAAAACTAATTTTATTCACTCACTTTGTGCCAAGTATCAGGGGATAAATTACTGCACTTCTTTAAAGGCTCTCGGCATTTCATGTGCTCTGAATTATAAAAATAGAAGATGCAGATTCCAAGCAAATTTGCTTGCTTTGTTGAGCTAGCTGAAGGGTTACATGTGAAATGACTCCCATCTGCTAAGGATATCAGTTTTATTGGGGTTTAGATTTGTGCTTTTATTTTTTTAGCAACATATTGCTCCACCAGAAGTAATAGGGCATTAATCAGCATAGTCCCTGTGCTTGGCTGGTTTGTTCTTTATCCCAGTGGGCCTGTTTTTTGAGCCCTGGAAAGATCAATCAACATTCACAGAAATAGACAGTGCTAAGCGAAAGCACAGTGTAGTCCATCCATTCTCTTCTACTCATTCTTTTCCTATATGCTCACCATTCTTCTGATCACACTGGTTTCTCTCACTCCTACGTATCCCCCTTCAAACATCTGCCAAGTGTTTCCAAAGTTTCTTTCCTCAATAACCTTTCTTTTTACCCATTCCTTGATGCAACCGGCCTTTCCCATACCTCCAGCTATTGACTCCATATAAATAATATTTTCCATCTCAAATCTTTACAGTGGTCAGATAAAGAGAGAAGGGAGAAAAGTAAGACGGAAAGGAGGGAGTGAGAAGAAGGGACAACTTACGCCTAAAATCTTTTTCTCAGCTTCTCCCCTAAGTTCCAGATCCCCCTTTTCAAGCCCAAGCTAGACGTGCTCACCTACCTGAATAACCCACCCACATCTCAAAGATTCAAATGGATGTTGAAATCACTTTAAAAAAGGTTTTATTGATATAAAATAAAGTGCACATAGTTTAAGTGTACAATTTGATAACTTTTGACAAAAATCACCCATGAAAAAAAAATCACTACAATCAAGATAGTAAACTTATGGATCATCGCCCAGTTTCATGCCCCTGTGTAATCCCTTCTTTCCCACTCTTCTCTGCTCCCCCAACTCCTCCCTGCACCTCCCCTCCCCAAACAAACAGGTCTGCTTTCTGTCACCATAGACTTTTCATAGAGTTTTATATGAATGGAACCATATACACTTTTTAGATTGGCTTCTTTCTTCTTTCACTCGGCATGATTAGGGAGTCATCCTTGTGGTCGGTTATATCCACAGTACATGGATATAATGTACATGGATACTTTTTATTGCCAAGTAGTATTGCATTGTATAGATATATTATCATTTGTTTATCCATTCACCTGTTGATGGAAATTCAGGGCTATAAATAAAACTGTTATGAACATCTGTGTACAAATATTTTTATAGACATATATTTCCTTTTCTCCTGGGTAAAGAACTATCTTGGAGTGGAACAGCTGGTTCGTGTAGTAAATGTATATTTACTACTTTAAGAAACTGCCGAACTGTTTTCCAAAGTGCTTGTTCTGTTTGACATTCCCACCAGCAATACTTGAGAGTTCCAGTTCTTCCATATCCTCTCCAACACTTGGCATGGTCAATCTTTTTAATTCTGGTCATTCTGAACAGTATGTAGTGGCACCTCACTGCACGATTCTTGTGGGGTTGTTTGTTAATCCTCATCTGAGGATATTTTTTCCATTGGTTTTTTTAGATAGTGGGGGGGGTATCGATGTGAGAGAGAGACACCAATTGGCTGCCTCCCACACGACCCCGACCAGGGCCGGGGGTCAAACCTGCAACCCAGGTACATACCCTTGACCAGAATCGAACCCGCAACCCTGCGGTTCGCAGGCCAACGCTCCAACCGTTAAACCAAACCAGCCAGAACTCACTGCAGTTTTTAATTCGCATTTCCCTATTAAGTAACAATATTAGATATACTTTCATGTAATTCATTGCCATCTACATATCTTCTTTGGTGAAGCGTCTATTCAAATCTTTTGCCCATTTTTATTGGGTTATTTGTTTTCTTACTATTGAGTTTTGAGTGTTCTTTCTATATTCTGGAATCAAGTCTTTATCAAATATATCCTTTCCAAAGAATTTCTCCTAGCCTGTGGCTTATCTTTTCACTCTCTTTTAACAGTGTGTTGTGAAGAATGGAAGTTTTAAATTGTGATGAAGCCTAGTTTATTAATTTGGCCTTAAATTGATTGTGATTGTGGTGTCCTTTCTATGAAATAGTGCTGGGAAAATTGGACAACTACATGCAGCAAAATGAAACTGGACTTTTATCTTATGCCACTAACAAAAATTTACTTGAAATGGATTAAATACCTAAAATAAGACCTGAAACCAAAAACATTGCTAGAAACAAAACAGGAGAAAAGCTCCTTGGTTGCTCTTGGCAATGATTTTTTATATGTAACTGAAACACAAGCTACAAAGGCAAAAATCAGCAAGTGGGACTACATCAAACTGGAAAGATCTGCATAGCAAAAGAAGCATCAACAAAATTAAAAGGCATCTATGCAACTGGAGAAAATATCTGCAAGCCATATATCAGATAGGAGTATAATATGGAAAACATATAAAGAACTCATAAACTCAACAACAAACAAATCAATTAAAAATAGGCAGAGTGCCCGGCTGGTGTGGCTAACTGGTTGAGCGTCGACCCATGCACCAAGAGGTTGCCGGTTCGATTTCCAGTCAGGGCACATGCCCTGGTTGTGGGCCTGATCCCCAGTGGGGGGCACGGAGGGGGCGGCCAATAGATGTTCTCTCTCATCAATGTTTCTATCTCTCTCTCCCTCTCCTTTCCTCTCTCTCTAAAATCAATAAAGAAAAAACATTTTTTTAAAAAACTAGGCAGAGTAACTGAATAGACATTTCTCCCAAGAAGACATAAAAATGCCAGCAGATACATGAAAAGATGCTCAACATCACTAATCTTCAAGGAAATGCAAATCAAAACCACAATGAGACATCACTTAACACCTGTTAGAATGGCTATCATCAAAAAAATAAAAGATAACAAGTAGAGGTGAGGATGTGGGGGAAAGGGAATCTTCGTGCACTGTGGGTGGGAATGTAAACTGGTTCAGCCAATTTGAAAAACAGTATGGAGTTTCTATAAAATAGTAAAAATAGAACTACCATATAATCCAGCAATCCTATTTCTGGGTATACAACCAAAGGAAATGAAAACAGGATATAAAAAAGATACCTGCATTCCCATGTCCATTGCTGCATTATTCACAATACTAAGACATGGAAACGATCTAAGTTTCCATCAGAAGATGAATGTATAAATATGTGGTGTTTGCAGGGGGAAGGAGGGGGACGGGGAGGGGAGTCTAGGGGATAAATAGTGATGGAAGGAGACTTGACTTGGGTTGGTGAACACACAATACAGTGTACAAATGATGTGTTGTGAAATTGTGCACCTGAAAACTGCATTGTTTTGTTAACCAGTGTCACCCCAATAAATTCAATAAAAAGGGAAAAAAATGTGAGATAGATAGATAGATAGATAGATAGATAGATAGATAGATAATTCATCCAAAGAGAAAGAAGGAAATCCTGGCATTTGGGAAAACAAGGAAGGACCTTGAGGGCATCATGCTAAATGAAATAAGCCAGACAGAGAATGACAGTGTATAATACCATTTATATGTGGAATGTAAAAAAGCCACTCATAGAAATACAGAATATACTGGTGGTTGACAGGGCTGAGGGTGAGGGAAATAGAGAGATTTTGGTCAAAAGGTATATACTTGCAGTTAGAAGTTAAGTTCTAGAGATCTAATGCATTGTGCTTATAGCCAACAATACTGTGTTATATACTGCAAAGCTAAGAGACTAGATCTTAAATGGCTCACCACAAAAAAGAAATAATTATGTGACGTGATGAAGGTGTTAGTTAACGCTGTGGTGGTGATCACAGTGCAGTACATAAACATATCAAACCAACAATTTGTACACCTTAAACTTATAGTGTCATATTTCTATTATATCACAATTTAAAAAAGAGAATTCTGGGTAAATTTTTCCACCATCTCTACTTTCATTTTTCTCTTAATACTTTCTAAATATACAGAATAATAACAGCATCTTACAGTTCAGTAAGGCTGTTTTAAAATTATTTATTTTTCACCCAGCCAGTGTGGCTCAGTGGTTGAGCATTGATCCATGCATCAAGAGGTCACCAGTTCGATTCCTGGTCAGGGCACATGCCCGGGTTGTGGACCAAATCCCCAGTGGGGGGCAGGCAGGAGGCAGACAATCGATGTTCTCCCTCACCGATGTTTCTATCCCTCTCTTCCTCCCTCTCTAAATATCAATAAAGAAAAAATTTTTTATAAAATTATTTATTTTTCAAATGTCATTCTGATGGCCCTGTGTAAGACAGGCAGACAGGTATTATATTATCTACATGGCTAATAAGTAGGAAAGGCAGGATTCAAACACAGTTCTTCCTTGAAGATGACTCTGAAACTTAAAGCCTAGAGGTGAGAAAAATGCTGACATCCTGGACAAAGATGAGATTGTTCTTAATTTCTTTTTCTTTCTTTTTTCTTAATATATGTAATACTTTTTCTTTTGCATTTTTTATTTAAATATATATATATCTTATACCTTAAAGATCATTCCTAACATACATAAAGTGTTTTCTAATTTTTCCAGCTGCATAATATTCCATTGCATGAATGTATCACTTTTTTTCCCTTTATTGATTTTATAGAGAGAGGAAGGGAAAGGAGAGAGAGATAGAAACATCGATGAGAGAGAACATCGATTGGCTGCCTTCTGCCTGCCCCCCACTGGGGATCGGGCCCACAACCTGGGCATGTGCCCTGACCGGGAATCGAACCGGCAGCCTCTTGGTGCATGGGTCAGTGCTCAACCACTGAGCCACACCGGCCGGACGAATGTATCATTTTTTTAAATATATTTTTATTGACGTTTTAGAGAGAGAAGAAGGGAGAAGGAGAAAGAGATAGAAACATCAATGTGAGACAGAACCATCACTTGGCTGCCTCCTGCATGCTAAGCCCACAACCCAGGCATATGCCCTGACCGGGAATCGAACCAGTGACCTCTTGGTGCGTGGGTCAAAGCTCAACTACAAGCCACACCAGCTGGGCTGAATGTTTCTTAATTTACCAATTCTCCATTCTTTTCTTTACTTAAAAATATTTTTTTAACTTTTTAATTGAATTTTTTGGGGTGATATTGGTTAATAAAACCATACAGGTTTCAAGAGTACAACTCTCTAACTCATCATCTGCACCCTACAACGGACACCCACCACCCAAAGTCAAATCTCTTTCTGCCACCATTTACCACCGGCTCCCCCACCCCCTTCCCTCTGGCAGTCACAACACTGTTATCTGTGTCTGTTATTTATTTATTTATTTTTGCTTAATCCCTTCATCTTTTCCACCCAGCCCCCAACCTCACCCCAGCCCACCCCCACAGCTGTCAGTCTGTTCTCTGTATCTATGATTTTTAAAACAAGGAAATCTTACCTTTTGCAACAGCATGGATGAACCTGGAGAGTATATGCTAAGTAAAATAAGCCAGTCAGAGAAAGACAAATACCATATGATCTCACTTACATGTGGAATCTAATGATCAAAATAAACTAACAAAATAGAAACCTACTTAATTTCTGATATGCTGAGTTTCTGGAGACAGCAGGGGCCAAATAAGATAGGCAGCTCTCGAACTTTGAACAGCTTACCAATTTGAAAGATAATTGATGCACAGTGGCCTAAGGTATTACATTGTCATATGCTTCTTCTGCAGTTTTAGATCTGAATTTCCCAGATCTGCTTAAGTATCCTTCTAGTCCAAGCCAGTTCTTCTTGGACTTCCTCGAAATAAAATCAGAGCAGGCACTTCGTGTACATGACTATTTGAAGCACAATGCTGACACCTAGTGTACTGACTGAATTTTATCTTTCGTTCTATTTGTCTCTGTCCCTCCCTTCCCTCCATCTCTCCCGCCATCCATCCTTCCTTCCTTTCTTCCTTCCTTCTCTCCCTCCTTCCCTCTGTGTTTTCTTCCTTTCAAGAATGGCTATTAGCAGAAGCATGAATACATGGAACAGACTGACAGCTGTCAGAGGCTGGAGGGGGTGGGGGAGAGACTGGATGAAAGAAAGTGATTGTACTAGCCAAAAAACATATACATAACACAGACATAGACAGCAGTGTGGTGATAGCAGAGGGGAAGGAGGGTGAGGGCTAGGGGGAGGTGGACAAAAGGGGGGAAATGGGGATGGAAAGAGACTGCTTGGGGTGATGGGCACATGATACAGTGTGCAGATGATGTTTTACGGACCAATGTCACCCCAATAAATTTATTTATTTTTTTTTTTTTTATTTTTATTTTTTTTTTTTTTTTACTTTTTTTTTTTTTTTTATTTTTTTTTTTTTATTTTTTTTTTTTTTATTAATTTACTTATGTTACAGATGATTCTCCTTTTTTTCCCCCGTTGACACCCCCCTCCCCTTCCCTCCCTGTCCCGTCCCCGTTTTGTTGTCCATGTCCATTGGTTATGAGTACATACGTACAAGTTCTGTGTTCATCTCTCCCCTCCCCCGCCCCCTCTTCTGGCAGATGTCAGCCTGTACCCCACTTCCACGTCCTCCAGACTACCCTGCTCCTCCCACTGTTATGTTCATTATATTCCAGAAATAAGTGAGATCATATGATGTTTGTCTTTCTCTGCTTGGCTTGTTTCACTTAGGATAATAGTTTCCAGGTCCTCCCATGTCGACGCAAAGGATAAGAGATCGTCCTTTCTTAACGATGCATAGTACTCCATTGTGTATATGTACCACAGCTTTTTTATCCATTCGTCTACTGATGGACATTTGGGCTGTTTCCAGATCTTCGCTAAATGTCACCCCAATAAATTTAATTTTTAAAGAAAAAATGGCTGTTAGGCTACAGCATTTATTGAGAACGTACATGTTAAGCATTGTGCTAAGCACTTTAAACATATTTCTCTTCCTTAACTATGAATAATTCTTTACCATTATCCCTATTTTGCACACACACACACACACACACACACACACACACACACACACAAAAGAGGCTTAAAGAGTTTAATCCAATGTTGTTATTGCAAAACTTAGGGTCCAAATGAAGATGTGGAGCTAGAGCACTCAATCCCTATTTTTAGAGGAATCAAGTAGGATTGTTTTACTGGACGGTTAAGCTAATTTATATGTATTCACTTAGAGTACATGTTTACACAGACTTCATTCAAGACTATTCCTAGAGTTAATGTAGAAAATACGATAAATCTGAGGTCTGCAGCTAGAGATATCAGCCCTAGAGATATCGATGCTTTGCTCCCATTCTCTCTCCGAGGGCAGGGAAGACTCTCAGTCTCTGGGTAGGTTCTGGTTGCCTCTGGTGTTTCAAAAAGGAGACCACTTATCCCATGAGCAATATACATTCTAGTGTAGTTCTTTGTGGGGTGAGTGCCTCTTCCCTCGGGTTATCCTGTTTCTTCTTCTAGACTGAGTGCTCCAAGAACCCAAAGTGTGTCCCTTTCTCATTTTTGCAAGCAGAAGGCTTGGCATATAGTGGGTACTCAACAATGTGCTCAACATTAACGCAAGGCTGAGAATCTGTCATTTCTTTTCTAAAGTTATTTTCTTTGCACCTGTTATTTAGAATATACAGGTATTTGAGTTCAGTTGATTCACGCCTGGTGCTAAGACAATAGCTGTGAGTATAATCCCCAAGTGAGCTGCTCAGCTTCTCGCTCAGAAGCCATGGTCCCCAGGGTGTTACAGTGCCTCTACACGAGGAATTTCAAGAGGAACCTTTATGTCCCTTTCTCTTCTCCTTGCTTCACTGCTCCATGGTTTTAAATCTGATATTAAGATGTATCAGCTGTTTTCATACAGGGGGAATAAAATTGTGAGGAGGTAAGTAACAAGCTCAGTGCTACGCTTTCCTGTTAGTTTTATCAAACATAACTTGTCTGCTTCCAGGGCTTCCCTTTCGGATCAGCCTAATTTTAAACCTTTATATTTAAATCTTTATAATTAAACCTGAAAAGAACCTGTCAAAATACTTTTAGACTAGTTCTTCCAGACTAGTTTTTACTCCCCATTTCCAGTGCCTAGTATATAATGGATTCTCAATGAGAGTTTAATATCATAAAATATTAAAATATAAGCTAACATTGATCAAATAGTTGGCATAGACAATTTCATTCTTTCCTTTGAAATCTATACGATTTGTATTTGGGGAGGGGGTGTGTGTGCGCTTTCTGTATTATTGAAAAACCTCCAGTATGAAGATGAATAAAAGTAATTAGAGCAGACGTCCTTGCCTTATTCCCAATCTTGGGGGTAAAGCATTCAGTCTTTCGCCATTAATTATGACATTAGTTGTAGATTTTCTGTATACATGCTTTATCAGACTGAGAAAGTTCTCTTCTATTCCTAGTTCACAGATGATTCTTCTTAAATGATGTCAAATGGTTTTTCACATCTGTTGAGATGTTTATGATTTTTTCTTTGGTCTATTAATATGGGAGAATACATTGGCTGATTCTTAAATGTTAACTAAGTTTGCATTCCTGAGATAAAATGCACTTGGTCACCATGATGTTATCCTTTTGATATGTGGTTGAATTCAATTTGCTAAAATTTTCTGAAGAACTTTGGCATCAGCATTCATGAGGAATATTGGTTTACACTTTTTTCTTGTAATGAGTTTTTCGGAGTTGTTTGGTTTTGTTCTAGTTTGGTTTGGTTTGGTATCAGGGTTATCCTGGACTCATAAGTTGGGAAATGTTCCCTCCTGTTCTATTTTTTTGTGAGTCTGTGTAAATTGATATTGTTTCTTAAATTTTGGGTATAATCTGTCAGTGCAGCCATCTAAGCCAGGAATTTGCTTCATCAGAAGGTATTTAACTTTAATTCCTTTAAGTGATATGAATTTCTACTCATGTAATTTCTTGTGTGAGCTTTGCCGTTTTCTCTTTAAAAAAAAAAAAACACAAACTGGCCATTTCACCTAACTTGTCAAATTTATTAACATGAAACTACTCATAATATTTTATTATTTTAGTATCTATAGGACCTATACTGATACCTCCTCTTTCATTCTTTATTGTCTTCACTTTTTTTTCTGATCTACTTGGCTAGAAATTTATCAATTGTATTCATAAAATCAGTTATGATTCCAACTTATGGATTTCTGCTCTTTGACTTTGCTCTTCTTTTTCTAGTTTTTGAAAGTGGAAGAATAGATTAACTTGAAATCTTTTCTATTTTCTAAAATAAGTATTTAGCCCGGCCAGTGTGGCTCAGTGGTTGAGCATCAACCCATGCACCAAGAGGTCACCAGTTCGATTCCCAGTCAGGGCACATGCCCAGGTTGTGGGCCAGATCCCCAGTGGGGGGCATGCAGAAGGTGGCCAATCAGTGTTCTCTCGTTGATGTTCCTCTCTCTCTAAAATCAATGAAAAGAAAAAAAAATTTTTTTTTAAATAAGCATTTAAATTCTCCTCTAAGCACTGCTTTAGCCAAATCCC
This sequence comes from Tadarida brasiliensis, assembly GCA_030848825.1. NCBI lineage: Eukaryota > Metazoa > Chordata > Mammalia > Chiroptera > Molossidae > Tadarida > Tadarida brasiliensis. The sequence continues at coordinate 59,017,112 of CM061270.1, read as the reverse complement.
ATAAATGTTGTCTTCTGAAATACCCAACTATGATAGTGAATTTGTGTACTTCCTCTTTCCGTTTTATCAGTTTTTTATTTTTGTATTTTGACACTTTGTTATTAGGTACAACAGAGTTAAGATCCATATTTCCTCTTGATGAATTAACCGGGTCATCATAATGAAATGTCCCTTGTCACCCGTGGTAATATTTGTTGATCAGAGAATATTGTGTGTGACAACACAACCACTCCAGCTTTCTCTGGATTACTGTTGGCATAAAACTGGGTCTTGCTTTTTTAGCCAATCTGACAATGTCTACTTCCAGTTGTGGTGTTTGGACCACTTTCACGTAATACAATGATTCATGCAAACAGCCTTTTTCATCGTTGTTTCTGTTTGCCTCGTGTGCTCTCTGCTCCTTTCCTCTTTTCCTGATTTCTTTTGGGTTCACTGCAGTTTATTTTTCTAAATAATTCCATTTTATTTCCATCATTGGCTAATTACTCTACCCGTTTGTTTTCTTATTTTGTCTGAGTAACTGCTAGAGTTTACAACATACTGTCTACCTTCAAGTATTTTACTTCACATGTACCATAAGGACCTTCCAATGCATCCTTCCTGTTTCCCACTCACACGCTGTCTTCCCTTTCACTTCCACCCATGCTACAAACACCTAATACGTTATTAATATGTTTGCGCTAAACAATAAATTATTTTTAAGATTTAACAATGAGGAAAACATCCTTTTATTTACCATTTCCCATATTCTCTTCTTTGTGTGGATCAAATTCCCATCGGGTTCTTTTTTTTTTTCCTGCAAGAAAAACTTATTTTTCTTGTAGTATTGGTCTACTGACAATGGATTATCTCATCTTCTGTCTGAAAATGTGTTTAACTTCAATTTTTAAAAGCGTGTTTCAGCCCTGGCCAGTTTTGCTCAGTGGTTAGAGCGTCGGCCTGCGAACCAGAGAGTCTCGGGTTCGGTTCCTGCTAAGGGCACGTACCTCGGTTGTGGTTTGTCCCCGACACCTGGGGTCGTATGGGTGGCAACCACTCAATGTGACTCTCTTGCGTTGATGTTTCTCTCTCTTCCTCCCTTTCTCCCTTCCACTCTATCTGAAGATAAATGCACGTGTCAGGGCACGTAGGCACCCGATCAATATCTCTCACATATTTTTCTCTCTCTCCCTCCCTCTAAAATCAATTTTAAAAAAGTTTTTTTTAAGTGTGTTTTGGGGTCAAGCATTTTATGTTTACAGTTTTTTCTTCTTCAGTACTTTAAAGACATCCTTCCATTGTGTAGTTCCTGGTGAGTCAGTTGTCATTTTTATCTTAGTTTCTCTGTACTTATTGTCTTTTTTTCCCACTGGTCTAATATTTTCTTTGCATCAATGGCTTTCAGCAATTTGATTATAATGTGCCTTGCTGTGGTCTGTTAACATTCATTCTGTTTAATATGCTTCTTGGATCTGGCTTCTAGCTTTTATAAAATTTGGGAAACTTTTGGACATTATTTCTTCAAATATTTTTCCTGTCCCTCCCCCTTCCCCACTTCTTCTTTTCTAGGACTCCAACCACACCTATTTAAACTGCTTAATGTTATCCCATAGATCACTGATGCAGTTTATTCCTTCTTTCCTCCTCTTTCTGTTTCTGCTTCATTCCGGATAGTCCTGTCTTTAAATTAATATAGTGCTAATCTGACGTTAATCCCATTTGGTGTATTTTTCATTTCAGACACTACATTTTTCATTTCTAGAAGTTCCAGTTTGGCCTTTTTTACATCTCCCCCTTCTGTCACTATGCTTTTTTCTTCTGCCTTCTTGACCACATGGAATATTGTTTATGCGCAGTTTTAATGTCCTCTTCTGCTAGTTCTAGGACCTCTGGCATGTCTGGGTTTCCTATTGATTGCTTTTCCCTGCCTGGTTTTGGGTCATAGTTTTCTGCTTCTTTGCCTACCTGATTTTTTTAACTGAATGCTGGACATTTTGAATCTTGCATTGTCGAACACTGTTTTGTTTTATATATATAATTTTTTTCTTTATTGATTTTAGAGAGAGAGGAATGGATGGAGGGAGAGAGACAGAAACATCAATGAGAGAGAACATCAATTGGCCAACTCCTGCATGCCCCCCACTGGGGATCGGGCCCACAACCTGGGCATGTGCCTGGACCGGGAATCAACCGGCAACCTCCTGGTGCATGTGTTGATGTTCAACCACCGATCCACACCGGCAGGCTTGTTTGTTTTTAATTTTCCTAAATATGGATGGAGTTTATTCTGACATGGTTATTCAGAGTCAGGTGGACTTTGAGTCTTGCTCTTAAGCTTTTTACGGATAGGTACAGAGCAGAGCCTTAGTGTAGGGCTAAATTAACGCTTTCTGGGCATTCTCGCATATATTATAAAGTCTTTCCACTCCGGGTGATGGGAATCAACTACTCCCAGCGCTGTCAGCTCTGGAAATCATTATGCCTAATGCTTTGCAATTCTTTTCCTGGACTCAGGTAATTTCCTCTCGAACATGGGCAGGTTAGTGCTCACCCAGACTCTATGGGATGCCTCTGCAGATCTCTAGAGCCCTTTTCTGTAAAGCAAACCTCCTCTCTGGTGCTTTGCTCAACACATTTAAGTCATCTTGGCTTCCCCACACTCTGGGTCATCTGTTACGCTGTCTGATTCCCCTTCACTACACTGAGACTTTGGAAACTGCGCCCAAGCAGTAATCTGGTGCAATCATGTGGTTGAACCTGTTTGTTTTCCTTCACTTATGGATCTCAGTCTTGCATTGTTACCCAATGTCTGAAACTGTTACATTGTATCTAGTTTACTAGCTGTTTTAAGTCCCTATATAACTCTTTCGACTAGAAGACGGTATCAGGATAATAATTTTGAAAGAGAACCTTGACTACCATCTAGAACTACAACTTACCACTTACGTTTCAAGATGTATAGTAAAAATATTTCAAGGACTTACAATTTTGAAATGTGATTGTAGCGAACAACATTGTATTGTATACTCAAACAGTTGCTATGTGGGCGGAGCTGTAATGCCTCACCACAGGCAAAGTTAGTCATGGAAGGGGAATGATGTGTTAACTAACTTCACTGTGGTAAACAATTTGCAATATACATGTGCATCAAATCATCATACTGTGTACCTTAAACGTATAGTTATATGTCAATTCCATCACAATAAAACTGTAGGGGGGGTACTTTGAAACACTGTTTATTTCTAAAAACTTGTTTTAAAGAAAAAACCACCAGAGAGGAAGATAGTTATATAAAGGGATCAGAACACTGTTTAAGACGTTGAAAAAAGAAAACCACCTAAATCTCCAAAAGTATGATAATTGTTAAATTATGATGCTTCCTATGTTCTATGATGGCAGAGAAAATATTACCTGGTGTATTTTATTTTCCCTCTGTCTCTGTCACAGCGATGTTTCTCTCTCTTCCTCCCTCTCTCCCTCCGGCTCTATCTGAAGATAAATGCAAAAATGTCCTCAGATGAGGATTAAAAATAAATAAAGGTGCATTGTTAACTCAATTTCAAGTTTTAAGAAATACACAGAATTTCAGTATTCCTTATTATTCTTATTTCTTTTTTTGTTAATCCTCACCTGAGGATATTTTTTCCATTGATAATGTATTTTTTAAGAGAGAGCCTGGAAGGCGGGGTGCGGGGAGAGGAGAGCGAAACATCGATGTGAGAGAGACACATCGACTGATCACCACCCACACGACCCCATCCGGGGCCGGGGACAAACTGCAACCAAGGTACATGTCCTTAGCGGGAACCGAACCCGGGACTCTCTGGTCCGCGGGCCGACGCTCCAACTGCTGAGCCAAACCGGCCAGGGCAACAATGCACCTTTAAAGATATTACCATCAGCCCTAGCCCGGTGGCTCAGTTGGATGGAGTGTCATTATATACACCAAAAGGCTGTAAGTTCAATTCCTGGTCAGAGCATATACTCTGGGTTGCGGATGCAATCCCTAGTCAGGGCGTGTACTGGAGGCAACTGACCGAGCTTCTCTCTCTCCAAACTCATTCCCCTCTCTCCAAACTCATTCCCCTCTCTCCAAACTCATTCCCCTCTCTCCAAACTCAATGAAAGAGTATCCTCAGTTGAGAATTAAAAATAAATTTTTTAAAGGTATTACCATCAAACTAACAAGAAAATGATCAGACCATGGCAACTGTTTTAACATGTCTTCCTTCGTGTATTAGAACACAGGCTGTATTATTTCTGAATCACCCTCTCCATAATCCAGTCAAGCTCTGTGCTTCTCGAATCTGAAAATCATTTCAAAACACCACACAACAATGTCACAAGTTTGAATCCTCTGACTTGGCAAGAATCTGGGAGCAGCACTGAGACAGCTACACGTCCCGTTAGTGATGCAGATGGAGACTCGAGATCAGCACAAGCAGTCATGCCTTTCCCCAGGAGGGGCACTGCTACCGTTATCACCGCTGCTACAATCTCCCGTTGTCTGGAGAGCTGTCTTAGAAACTCCACAAGCAGTATATATAGATTTAATATGAATTTAGATATCAAACTAAAATCTTCCTCTCACCCTCAAGTTAAACTCTCCAGAGGGCACTGAGGGACAGTTGTGAATAAATAGTCGCCATTCAACTTCAAATTGGCATGAAACACAGTGTGCTAGGACCCCAGCAGATGCATTACCACATCGCTGCACTGTCGCTTTCAAACTGAGCTTTTCTCCAACCAAACCACTGTAGCCAGAGTTTGCAGAACCAGAACTTGTTCCACTGTTGGGCAAGAGTAGAAGGGGCCTTCAGAATAGAAAAAGGGGGTATGGTAACAAATACTATAGTGAAGTTGGGTTCTTTCGTTTTTTGCATAGTTTGACTCCAGGTAACATAGTTTCATTCTAGATGGGTCTCACACAAAATACTTTAACTCTTCAGAGTTCTGAGTAAACAATCAAAGAAAATAACTTTTTTTTTTTTTTTTATCCTCATCCGAGGACATTTTTTCATTTCTTGTTCAGATAGAGTGGGAGGGAGAGAGAGGAAGAGAGAAAGAGAGAGAAACATTGATGTGAAAGGGACACATCGAGTGGCTGCCACCCGCACGACCAACCAGGGCCGGGGACAAACTGCAACCGAAGTACATGCCCCTAGCGGGAACCGAACCCGGGTCTCTCTGGACCACAGGCCGACGCTCTAACCGCTAAGCCAAACTGGCCAGGGCAAAGAAAATAACTTTTTAAGGTTTTAAAAAAAAATTTTGTTTTCTGGCCAGTTATTACCTTGGTTGAGGTCATGACATAACAGTGTCCCATAGAGAACGGTGTCAACAAGATGACAGAACAGGGAGCCCTGGACCCTCCTTCCCCCAACAAACACACTAATTCAACAACACACAGGTAAATTCCCATTGTGAAAAACCCAGAAACTAGTTAAGAGGCTAAAATCTAAAACACGGACACCACCAAATGCTGGGGTATGTGGAGCAACAGGACCTCGCATGCATTGCTGCTGGAAGACAGCTGGGCAACTTCTTACAGAACAGAATATACTCTTAGCATACAATCCACTAATCACACTACTTGGTACCCAAATGAGCTGAAAACTTATGTCCACACAATAACCTACACGTGGATGTTTATAGCCGCTTTTCATAAATGCCCAAACTTGGAAACAACCAAGATGCCCTTCTGTGGGTGAATGGATAAATGAACCGATACATCTAGACAACAGTATTTTTCAGTGCCAAAAAGAAATGAGTTATCAAGCCATAAAATGACGTGAAGCTTAACTGCATGTTACTAAGTGGAAGAAGCCCTGAAAAGGCTGCGTACTGTATGATCCCACCTGTATGACAATGTGGACTGGACAAGGCAAGACTACGGAGACAGTACAGAGATCGGCACTGCCAGGAGAACGAAGGAGAGAGATGAATAGCCATACTACAGAGGATTTTTCGAGCAGCGAAACTACTCTGTATGATGCTATAATGGTGGATGCATGTCATTACACATTTATCAAACCCCACAGATGTCAAAACCATGAGTGAACTGTAATGTAAACTGTGGACTTTGGGTGACAGTGAGGTGTCAATGTAGGTTCATGGATTAGAACAAGTGTACCACTCTGTTTCTGTCCACTGATGGTGGGACAGGCTGTGTGCAGGAGATATAGGGGAACTCTGTGCTTTCAGCTAAATCTTTCTGTGATCCTGAAAGTGCTCTAAAAGTCTATTTTTAAATCAAATTAAATTTAAAATTAGATTTCATAGGCACCGGTTATCTGACAAGAGCCTAAACTGATTTTTTAAATATCCCAACGTACTTCCGATTCTTCCTAAAACTTGTGATCACTGAGACTAATCAAAAGAATTTCCGGCAAGCTGTGAAAACAGTTACAGAGCCCTGGCCGGTTTGGCTCAGTGGTTGGAGAGTCGGCCTGCGGTCCAGAGAGGCCCGGGTTCGGTTCCCGCTAAGGGCATGTACCTCGGTTGCAGTTTGTCCCCGGCCCTGGTTGGGTCGTGCGGGAGGCAGCCACTCGATGTGTCCCTTTCACGTCAATGTTTCTCTCTCTCTCTCTCTTCCTCTCTCTCCCTCCCACTCTGTCTGAACAGGGAAAGAGGGAATGTACTCGGGTGAGGATAAAAAAAAAAAAAAAAAGAAAACAGTTACAGAAAGGACCGCAGTGCTGCACAGGCAGGGGCTCGCTTCCCGAGGGAGCGCAGAGGCAGCAGCTGTGCGTAAACGCCATCTACCAAGCTGGTGGAGGACCAAGGCCTCTTCGCCTGATGGCATAGCTTATTCAAGGGGATCGCGAGTGTCCGAATTCTTTTACTGAAAATTTACTGTTTGTGTATTGTTTGAATTGTGTGTTAAGCTGATTTTTAAATAGTCCTTTTTAGGATGGGACTTGACCTGTATTATAGCCTACAAATTGACCAAATATTACAATGTTATGTATTACTTTCAATTACGAGGTACAGGATATACTCATAATGCTCATTAAATGCTTTTACCAAAAAAATAAATAACCTTATAAATGTTATGTGATATTTTAAAAGAAATTTTAAGAGTATTGCCAAAAAAGAAAAACTGTTTAATTGCACTGCTATTTAAAAAGCACCGTTAATAGTTTTTAAATGACATTACTTCCTTAGGAATCGCAACTACAGATGCCTTGATTTCTGTGCCAGATTAAAGAACATCAACTCGTTACCAAAACCAACTGAAACTGAAAACTTTCAATTCAAATACCTCTTTTAAATTTTAATGGAGTAAAAATGAACACTTTTCTACATCACAATCACTAATTCAGATTTTCCCTAATGTCATAGTGGTTTTTAAGGGATTCTAGTTAACAAAAAAACCTTTAACCTTTAGCATTTTCAAAAGCTGTACTTTTGCATTACTTAATTTTAAATGAACTATCTAGCAGGAGTTTCACATACATAATCTCTAAGTAGATGAATAATTTGTACTGTTACATAGCCTAAAGGCCATCCTTCAAGTTAAAATCTTGACCATCCTGCTTATAGATTTGAATTTAAGATCAAGCAAAGAGCCCTGGCCAGTGTTGCTCAGTGGTTAGAGCGTACGCCCGCGCACCAAAGGGTCTCAGGTTCAATTCCCAGTCAAGGGTGTGTACCTGGGTTGCAGGTTCGATCCCCAGCCCTGGGTGCAGCGTGTGCAGGAGGTTACGATTGATGTTTTTCTCTCCCCACCCCCACCCCCCGCCCACCTTTTCCTCCCTCCCTTCCACGCTCTCTAAAAATCAATGGAAAATATATCCTCGGGTGAGGATTAACAACAAAAAATAAAGCAATAATTCTAAAACTTTTGTTTTGAGGTATATTTTTTTGCTTCCCTCTCCATCCCAAACTCAAAATATGCACCACACACAAGAAGGCTTGCAGCATCAGCCTTAATAACGAATTCTAAAATCTTACCTTGCGCTGAAAAGTTTCTAAAGGTCATTTATTCTTTGGAAGTTTTCCTAGACAGAATGTCACTTAGCCATTCTTGAAGTCACCTCCCTTCTTCACCCAATCTGCCCCCGACCATGCGCTGTGATGCTCCTGAAACCACAGGCGCTGTCCTCCCAGGGTCATCTCACTAACAGCTGTCTGAGGCTAACAACTGACGAAAACAGCAAGCAGCTCCCCTGCACCACCGAGACCGTGTTCCTTCCCATACCTGCAGATGCAGGTAATCCTGGTCCCTCCACGTCACTCTTCAAACACTTGTTCTCAATTCTGCCTCCAAATCCTATTCCCTCCCATCTTTCTTGTGTGCCACTTACCTCAACATCGTTTTCTCCTCTTCCCACATGTGGAGTCAAAAATCAAGCACAGAACTCATACAAGTGTTTACACGATGTGTGAGGACTGCAAAATACTGTTAGGATGGCCATTCTTCTCAAATTGTACACCTGATGCCAGATTATGAACAAGCAAAGTTCCTATTTCCAGAACAGTGATTTTTTTCTTTCTTTTTGAAAACTTGTTTTCATGAATAAAAGTGCATCACAGAAATGAGCAACCAATCATTAGCTTTTCAATGGTTTAGTAAATGCTATTGGTCAATCAGACCTAATTCATCCAAAAATATTTAAAACTCAATGAGAGGCAGTTCAAGATGATGACTAAAGCCCTGGCCGGTTTGGCTCAGCGGTTGGAGCGTCGGACTGCGGTCCAGAGAGACCTGGGTTCGGTTCCCGCTAAGGGCATGTACCTCGGTTGCAGTTTGTCCCCGGCCCTGGTTGGTCGTGCGGGTGGCAGCCACTCGATGTGTCCCTTTCACGTCGATGTTTCTCTCTCTCTCTCTTCCTCTCTCTCCCTCCCGCTCTATCTGGACATGAAGAAAAAAAAAAAGATGGTGACTAAAGAGATCCTGAACTTACCTCCTCCCACGAACTTACCTCCTTCTATGAATCCATAGAAGACGCAAAAACTAGCTGAACACTTCCTCACATTGAACAAACAAGGAAGAGGCCACATCAGGTGGCAGGAGAGGCCCCGACCCAATAACACCCTCCGCCAGCAGGACACCCACCAAAGGGGGTGGGGGGTGGACCACTCACAGGCCGGAGCTTCTCCCTGAGGAGCGAAGGGTTCCTACCCTACATAGGTACCCCAATTTTTAAGACCTGCACCTGAGAGAGGGACCCCCCCCCAATATCTGGCTTTGAAAACCACCAGGCAGGTATGGGGCTGGCATCCCCGAGGGCCAAAGGGCTGTGGCAAACTAAGAAGCTGCTCTTAAAGGCCCCCCGCCCAGACTCACTACCCCAGGGCCCAGCGCAGAAACAGCCATTGAAAAGTGCCCAGGCTTTATGTGCAAAGGATTTATTTACTGATCTTGAAGTGCAGGATGAAGGGGCAGGGCCTGACGGGATACAACACAGGACAGAGGCCGCGGGGGTCATCTTCGCTCTCCTCTGCCACTCCCCTGGTGCCATCGCCTGGCTCTGGCGGACAGGACGGCTTATGTTCCTGGGTCCCACAGGGCTGGAACAGTCGGAAAGGCAGTTCTTGGCTGACTCCCACCCCCAGGACACCGCATGGAGCGTGGACTGAATACTGGTGCACCCTGTCTTCCTGAGAAAGCAGCCTTTGCTTGCCCTGGAGCGTCGGCCTCAGGGGCAGGCTTCAGCTTGGCCGCATGTCTGCAGGCCACGGAACTGGGCACTCTCCCTCGCTCCGCATGTCTGTAGGCCACGGAACTGGGCACTCTCCCTCGCTCCGCATGTCTGTAGGCCACGGAACTGAGCACTCTCCCTCGCTCCGCATGTCTGTAGGCCATGGAACTGGGCACTCTCCCTCGCTCCGCATGTCTGTAGGCCACGGAACTGGGCACTCTCCCTCGCTCCAGCTCGCCACTCTCCCCCCAGAATGAGTGCACGCACAGTCTGCAGCCCCGACTTTCCCTGCACCCGGCTCTGGTGGCCAGCAGCAGCAGCCAGTCCCACAGGACTGTAGTATTTGCACTTTAAAAGGGGCTCCGGAGTGTCCGCCGTCCAAGCAGCCTGAATGAATCCAGGTGCTGACTGAGATCCTCCCCTTTGGGACACTGACAGTCTTGACACACCCTCAAACTAGGAATAAAATAGGTCACTTGGACAATCACAAAGGTTTGAGAGAAACCAGAGCTAGGGCAGGGTAGAAAGATAAGGTTTATCTCCCTAACAAGGCCACTCCTTCAAGACAGGGAGAGGTGGTTGCTCCATCTAATGCACAGAAACCAACAGAGATGAAACTGGACCACTACCTTACACAACACACAAAAATTAATTCAAAGTGGATTAAAGACTTGAATGTAAGACCTAAAACCAAAAAGCTCCAAAAAGAAAACACAGGTGGTTAGCTCCTTGACATCGGTCTTGGCGAAGACCTTTTGGATCTCACTACAAAAGCAAAGGTAACAAAAATCAGGAACTAACAAGTGGGACTACATCAAACTAAAAAGCTTCTGTACAACAAAGGAAATCATCAACAAAATGAAAAAGCAATCTGTTGAATGGGATAAAATATTTACAAACCATGGATCTGCTAAGGAGCTAATATCAAAAATATATAAAGAACTCATACAACTCAAAAGAAAAAAATAATCTGAAAATTGTTTTCAGATCTGCATATTTTTCCAAAGAAAACATACGGATGGCCAACAGGTACATGAAAAAATACTCAACATCACTAATCAGGGAAATGCAAATAAAAACCAAAGTGAGGATCATCACCTCACACCTGTCGGAATGGCTGTCATCAAAAAGACAAGAAACAAGTGCTGGAGAGGATGTGGCCAAAGGGAACCCTTATGCATTGTTGGTGACAATGTAACTTCGTGTAGCCACTATGGAAAACAGCATGAAGCTTTCTCAAAAAACTAGAAATAGAACGACCACATGATCCAGCACTCCTATTTCTGAGTATTTATCTGAAGAAATGAAAATACTAACTTGAAAAGATATTTGCACTCCTATGTTCATTACAGCGTTATTTACAATCGCCAAGATACAAAAACAATGTAAGTGTCCATTTAATAGATAAATAAGTAAAGATGATGTGGTATAAGCTTCCACTTATAAAGTCCGTCGTGGATATGTACTGTACAGCGTGGTGACTATAGTTAATAATACTGTACTGCATATCTGAAAATTGCTAAGAGTAAATTTTTAAAATCCTCGTCACAAGAAAAAAATTTATAACTACATTCAGCGATAGATGTTAACTAGATTTATTGTGATCATTTTCCAATATATACAAATATCGAATCATTATGTTGTATACCTGAAACTAGTATGTCATACATCAATTATACCTCAATTAAAAAAAAAAAATCATCCGGCCAGTGTGGCTCAGTGGTTGAGCGTCGACCCATGCACCAAGAAGTCGCCGGTTCGATTCCCGGTCAGGACACATGCCCAGGTTGTGGGCCCAATCCCCAGTGGGGGGGCATGCAGGAGGCGGCCAAACGATGTTCTTTCTTGTCAATGTTTCTATCTCTCTCTCCCTCTCACTTCCTCTCTCTCTAAAGTCAATAAAGGAAAAGAAAAAAAAATCGATGACATTATTTCTTAAATAAAAGGAAAGAAACATTGGTTGATACATGACCATAAAACAGAAAAAGCTGTATCCTTTCTAAGGTCACGTAATAAAAGAAACTCAGACTGAAGTGTTGTTTTAGGATAAATTTGCCCTCCTATGCACAAAGGAACCCCATTCAGAAGAAACTAAAAATTCATTTTTATTAATAATTTTTGGAGGTAATGAAAATAACATATTTACATACACGTTTACAAACATTTACATAAAATAATGTTTCCTTTCCTTTAAAAAGATATTTTTTTCCATTTGGCAAAAGATTAAAACATTGCTTATCATAACCAATGAAACCCATTACCATTATAAATGGTCATTTCTCCCCTTCACCCTTTTCCTCATACTCGATACACCTAAAGATCCTAAACTGACACTGACATTTAGAAGGACAATGAATTAAAGCAGTATGATTAATGGTAGGACTGCTCTGGTAGAAGATAATGCAAAAATTATAAGTACTAGTTAAGAATAAGAAATACTGGCCGGTGTGGCTCAGTGGTTGAGCATCGACCCATGCACCAAGAGGTCGCAGGCTCGATTCCCAGTGGAGGGCATGTAGGAGGCGGCCAATCGATGTTCTCTCTCATCAAAGTTTCTCTCTCTCTCCCCCTCTCCCTTCCCCTCTCTCTAAAAGCAATAAAGAAAAAAAAATTTTTTTTAATGAGTAAGAAATACAGCCCTCGCTGATTTGTCTCAGTGGTTAGAGCGTCAGCCCACAGACCAAAGAATCTCAGGTTTGATTCCGGTCAAGGGCACTTGCAGTTCGATCACCAACCCTGATTTGGGTTGTGCAGGAGGCAACCAATCGCTATGTCTCTCTCACATCAATGTTTCTCTTTCTCTCTCTCTCTTTCCCCCTCCTCCCCCCACCCCTACCTCCCACTTTATCTGAAAAGCAATGGAATATCCTCTGGTGAGGATTCAAAAAAAAAAGAAGAAGAAATACAGTAACTGCATACTTATAGGTTTTATTCACCCTGATGTGTTTCAATGAAGGATAGAGAAACAGAAAAGGAGGGAGAAGGAGAAAGAGAAGAAGGTGATTGGGTTTTGGGGGGGTGCAAGGGTTGGGATTTTTGGGGGGAGAGGGCAGCATAAAGCATGCTACAACACCACTACAAGGGGAGAATGTGCCCACCATTCCTGCACGCAAACATGAAGTTGCTATATGAAGGATATTCAATCTCCTGAGTCTCCATTTAAAAAACACACGAAAAGTCATGGGTAGGGACAGCAGAGGATGAACAGATTACCTTCAGCCAGAAGCCACAGGTTACAGCTGCCTTGAAAAATTTTCTCCCAGATACAAGCAGCCTCAAGACTATAAAATGGGGCTTTTGTTGTTTTTAATATACAGGCGGAAATACAACGGAGAGGAAAGTAGGGTGGACACAGGTCAATGTCTCTTCTCTTCACATCAGTATCTTTTATTTTAGAGGAAATGTCTTTTTCAATGTTAGGAGATAATAAGCATTATAGAATTAAACCAGTAATGCTATTATATAATTACCTGTGTCAATGAACTAAAAGAGGACAGAGAAACAGATAAATCTTGGCACTTATTTACTGCTTTAGTTCTTAAATACATAGAATAACTAAAACATAACTATCTTTTTCCTAGGAATAACCAATTTAATTGGTCTTCAATTGATTTTAAATTTTTAAAAAATGTTTTAACTATTCATATTTATCTTATATTCTTCGTTTATAAACCTCATTATCTTCAGTTGAAAGCACATTCTTCTTCACTGAACATGACAAAATTCATGCTCAGAAAACTCAGTATCTCTATTTTGCTACACAATCTATTACCTTATTGAGGGTGTTCCTAGGCTGACCTGCAAATAAGTATAAAACTTGGTAAAGGTTTATTCTTTAAGAATATTAAGTGTTATAAGCTCTCTTGTAAGAGAGGGAAGTAAAGTATACCTCCTTATCATAGAACTGCTCATCTCAGGCAGAAAGACTAAAACTCAGTGAACATAATTCCACTTCCAAATGTCTGGTTTTCTTAGAGGGAGTGAAAATCAATACGGTAGATACACACTAACAAGAAAAACTAAAACATTCTAACCAGAAAGCTACTATGTAATATTGAAATTACTATAAAGTGTCTGCTAAAAAATATTTTTCTAAGCCATTTTATAACAGGAGTACCCTCAGTCATAGGAGTTGGTCACAGAAAACGGGAAGCTATTACAGACATCTCTTCACTTAAAGAGGTAACATTTCAAGGAAAGACAAGGGAAATGTAGTAGTATCATGTAAAAGCAGTTACCGTGCACTGAACCAAAAAGTTCCTTTCAAGTAATAAACTAGTAATGATTTAAATATTACATATTTACCTACATTTCTATTATCTAAAAAATTTAAATCTATATTTTAAAAATAAGCATAAATAAATTTGGAAATTAAAAATAACTTCTTAATAATCCAAAATCTCTACATTACACTTAATATGTAAATTACAAGAAAACAATTTTTTTAAATCCTTACACGAGGACATGCTTTTTTAAAAATTGATTTGAAAGAGAAAGAGAGGAAAGAAGGGGGGGGAGAGAGAGAGTGAAAACGAAGCATCGATTGGCTGCCTCCTGCCCGTCCCCGGCCGAGGACTGACCTGGCAACCTAGGCATGTGCCCTGACAGGGAATCAAACTGGGGATCAAATCGGCACCCTTTCAGTGTAGGGGATGACACTTCAAACAACTGAGCCACACCAGCCAGAGCAACATCAAACTATTCTGAATCTATTATTAACTCACCTGTAAATACCCGAGTGGAAATTGATACCCTTTAGATATTTGATCATAAACTCTAGGCAAAACATCATGCCTAAATTTCAGCCTATTTACTACTAACAATTGGTTGAACTATCTCCATTAGATAATGTAAACATTCAGTCAAAAATTACTTTTGTTAAAAGATAATATGAAGATTTTTAAAACAGCAAAAATTGCAAATCAGGTACTGAAAAGTACAATATTTTACTAACACAAAAACAATTATGAGAACCAGAAATTGTAAAATTATCTGTGGCAATTATGGAGATAATTGCTTTTTAATAGATTTTTAAATGTTAAAACATGCATCATTGTTTCATCCAAGTTCATTCTCTCTGACAATTGTACCAAGAACTTTCAGGAATAGACTAATCTTATAAAATTCATCAGATTAACAAACATCCAGAAACACAACATTGTCGAATACAAGTACTTAACATTAATAAAGGGCAGGAGGCATTTTTTTAAACATTAAAAAGGCTAGGTTGCACTTAAATACTTTGGACAGAGGTTTAAGTGGCCTACTGGTGATGAAAAATATATAAACTTGTAAAAAGAGGTAATTTTTCAAGCTTGTTATCATGAGATTGTTCACATTTAACCCAAGAAGTCAGCTAAGACTTTTAAAAGCTATTCCCCATTTTTAATCACTTTGACTAACATTCCTTAAAGAAAGTATTTAGTGTTCAGGAACTTGGCCAGCTCTCTTGACACATTTTAAAAACCATCTTTGGTTCTTACACCAGATTTCCAATCTACCATATTGAGATATTTGAAATGCCAAAGCCTTGACTTGATTTAGTAATAAATTAGTTTTATTTGGATGTAATATGCCTAAAAAGTAACAAGAGTCATTTTTTTGAAGTAACAGAACTTGTATTTACAAATGAATATTTACTTTAACAGACTATACACTCTACACTTATTCCAATACACCACCTCTGGAGATTTGGAGTACTTTCCACTTTAGAGCAGTTTAATGTGTCTCAGGAGAAAGGCTAACTCATTTCTTTATATCTAACAAATTTTTCCCCTAATCCACTCTAATCACCCAAGTGACATTTGACGATTTCTAACAGACAAATACAACCTCAAAGATAAAGATGTCCTGGCCGGTTTGGCTCAGCGGTTAGAGAGACCCAGGTTCGGTTCCCGCTAGGGGCACATACCTCGGTTGCAATTTGTCCCCGGCCCTGGTTGGTTGTGTGGGAGGCAGCCACTCAATGTGTCCCTTTCACATCGATGTTTCTCTCTCTCTCTCTCTCTCTCTCTCTCTCTCTCTCTCTCTCTCTCTTCCTCTCTCTCCCTCCCACTCTATCTGAACAAAATGGAAAAATGTCCTCGGGTGAGGATTAAAAAAAAAGATAAAGAAATGTCCTGCTATATATTCAAAAGAACATGGCAGAATCTGGAGGTACCACAAAGCAACTACATTGAGAGAAAACACTCTGTATATACTCTCTGGTAATTTTGCTTAAAAAAAAAAATACAGAACCTGGCCAGCATGGCTCAGTGGATTGAGCGTCGTCCCATGGATTGACAGGTCCCGGTTCAATTCCTGGTCAGAGCACATGCCCGGGTTGTGGGCTTGATCCCCAGCAGGGGGCGTGCACGAGGCAGCAGATCCATGTTTCTCTCTCATATCAATGTTTCTCTCTCTCGCCCTTCCTCTCTAAAAAATCAATAAAAACATTTTTTAAAAATACAGAGATGTTAAAGATGCTACTTTAGAATAAGAATAATTAAAATATATTCTTTCAATGTTATTTTATGTGGGGAAATATTTATGCATGGTAATCCCAGGGTGGCTCTATAAACAGAACTATACACTCACTTAAATTAATCTATGTTCCATCTCATGAGCCTAATCAATAAAGATACATCTCAGACACATCAGTCACAACTTTACATGGGAAAACAAAGAAGAGATAACATGTGGCTAATGAATATAAATTCCCCACACCTTTTTAAAAAATCATATAAAAACCAATATTTCTAATTCAGAAGCTAGCAAAGAACTACAAAAGATACACTCATGATGCACTAAATTTACAGCTTATTCTGTTTATAAACTCCATATTCCTTCATCTTTAATAAGATTACAGAAAGTATGGATGTGACAAAGATCACAGAATAATCGTTGGGGAAATTATTTATCCTTACAGTCAATGTTAGAAAAGGCTAATCCTGGTCTCTGATTGTAAATTAGCAAATCCTGGTAAGAAATGAGAAAGTTGGATTAGATTAGAAAATAATCTATAGTTTTGCTTCAAATAAATTCCATTTTAACTTAATTTCTACCAAAATATCCATTGTGTCCTTCTTAAGTCATTTGGGTCATCGGCCAATGATATTTTTAGAAGAAAAATAGATGTGATAGAGATTTCCACATAAGATATTTATCTTGAATTTTTACTTAAGATTTTTTACCTTGAATCTTTCCTTTGTTATGAAAGGAAGCTAAGAAAGTTAAATTGAACATGGATGTCATTATGAGACCAACTTAAATAGTCAGAATATTAAAATA
This sequence comes from Tadarida brasiliensis, assembly GCA_030848825.1. Taxonomy (NCBI): domain Eukaryota; kingdom Metazoa; phylum Chordata; class Mammalia; order Chiroptera; family Molossidae; genus Tadarida; species Tadarida brasiliensis. The sequence continues at coordinate 59,000,217 of CM061270.1, read as the reverse complement.
TTTGTTTTAGATCTTGTCCAAAATAATTATCTTAAAAAATCTTTCATATCTAGTAAGAACACTAATAATGACTTAGTTCCCAAATCAAACGTGCTTTAGTCTGTCCCAGAAACAGACTCTAACAAGGATTCAGACAAGAAGCTCATTTGGGAGGTAATTCCAGGAAAGATTATAAAAGGAATGGGAAGTGAGACAGAGAAGAGGAAGAGAAAATTTTTAAAAACACATTTTAGAGTTTCCTGCTATGAACAATGAGGTCCAGTCCCACTGGAAACACAAAAAGACAACATGAATGAAACATGCCTCAGAGTATTGCCAGTAGGACAAGAAAGCTGCAATAATTATCCTCCAACACTCCCATCCACCAGTGGCTGATGGCTGGCTCCAGCCGATTATCTTCCCAGCACTTCCACTCTGCCCTGTGTGCCGATGAGAAAATCCAAGGCAAAGTCGCAGGTGCCTGCAGGACACTTTATGCATGGACTAGAACTGGTGAGTCACGTGTCTGCTGCAAAAGCTCACTATTAGTAAGACTCACATACCAAATAACTTAAATTTCATTTCTGTCACCGCCCCATTACAAAGAAGCAGTGCATTTTAATGATGCAAACCACAGCACAGAATTTTAAGGTCTAAAAGTAAACCTCCCAGCAAAGAAAATAGAAGTTTGCAGAGTCATTAGGAGTATTTTAACACACCAAAAGAAATCTATTTTTGTCTGAATTAATCAACATAGACATTTACATGAACGATTCCCATTTTTATTGAAGTTGCAAAACCCCATTACTATTCAATTCAATATGATATCTCAAACAGCCAGCACCAAAAATAAAACACAGAATAATATGGTATATTGTATTTGTAACACACAGGACTGAAAATTAGAAAAGCTTGTCCTAGCTCTGACACTAGTCATGTAAACTTATATAAGTCATGCTATTTGCATGGGCCTAAAGTTCTCTATCAGTAAAAATAACGTCTAGCTTACTTATTACTGAAATTAAGAGGAAAGAAAAAGTTGTGAAACATTTTAAATTAAAAGTACAATATATTAAATAAGACATTTTTATTATGGTCATAAAACAACAAAGGTAAAAGGCTCTTAGGAGTCATATTATTCAATTCTAACTCATAGAAAGAAATTAACTCTTCTCTAGAAACAGCAGTGATTTATTCCAACAAATCAGTAGCAACTACTGGCAAAGCTGATAACGGATTCCAGTGCCAAGTTTCTAGCTCTCCACAGGATCTCTCTACTTGTTTGGCTGGACATGCCACAGGGCAAGCAGCAAAAAGCACATTTTAATGAATTATTTTAAAAACTTTGCAACACTTTTAAATAACAGTAAACACCATAGGATATTGCAAAATATAAGCTAAGAATTATGGGCCAATGGTTTGAAATTTACCAGATCATTCACATTACCATTCATTTCATTTGGCATTACACAGAGCCTAGGAAGATTGCACATTCTACCATCTTTTTAAATTAGTTAGTTTCCACAATCAAAAACTGAAAATGGGAAAGGAAAAAAAGCCAATTTAGAAAGTGCTTCCAATTAAGAGTTTTATGTTTTCCTGTCCTTTAGAAAATACTTCATATAAAGATGGCCTTTTGTTCTCCTTCCTTTAAAATTCAATTCGTCAAAATTGAACAAACACCAACTAAATATCTATTATATGCTAGATTCAAATGGGTAACTTTTAAATGGAAAAAACTTAGAAAAAAATTTCCCTTTATAAAATTGTTAAGTTAAAAATACTTTTATTAGATCTAGTTCAATGGTCTATGTATTTAATTTTTAAAAATTCACAAAACTCATCAGTGTCATATATCATTCTAGATTTTTTAGTTTTCATCTTTTTAATACTTTTTTACTTAAATGTATATAACATCACATTCAGTAATTCAGAGAATATCATGATCAGAAAAATTAAAATATTTTCCAAAAGTTTACATTGGCAGATTTAAAGACCAGAACTCCAGTCTTATTCTTAGTCAAATACACTTGGCCTTCAATAGCTTCTCAATAATGGTATTTATATTCTCTTTGGTTTCATTATTAGGTTGACAGAAAAAATAATGACTACATCTAGTAAAGTTACAAACCTCACTTTACAGTATAAAATATGTATTTGAACATGATTTACAATTTATATGAAAAACCAATTGTATTACATTATGGCTTTCAAAATCAGGAGAACTGGCTTCTAAATTTTTTTCCATTATTTTTATAGGGTGATTGGCCAAAATCTTACATTAGAATTAAATACACACACACACACACACACACACACAGACACACACACACACAGACACACACACACACAATAAATGTAATGTATCCTGGGTACAAACCACTCTGAGATCATTGTAGAACCCTTGGACAAATGACAGATCTAAAACCCCAAAATTCTTCACATAGTACCCAACAAGCAGACTATATCAATGAACTCATGACAGGCAAACAAAATCCATCCACAAGAGTGAGTATTAAAAGGCAGAGGTCCCAGTTACCAGCATTGGTTGAGGGCAACTTTACCAAATGTACAGCACGGTCAATGATGATACTATGACATGCCACTCGGTTCTATTTACAGGGTAGGAGAAGAGGGAGAGCACAGGGAAAACTTATCTGCCAGCTACTGCTGGTCTCCATTCTACTATTTTGACATTAATAGGTATAAAAAAGAGCAAGCTCCCCCAATACCCTTTTCCACTAATGATATGGCTGTTTTAGATTCAAGAAGCATCTGTGTTTAATAAACCTAGGTCACTTATTCAAAGACCAACTTAAATTTATTTTAGTAAATGGTAGAATTTTACCTTATATTTAAATGTTTTAACAAAAATAAACACACTAAGTATTCTAAGGGTCCAGTGTTCCACCACTAACAATTAAACAACAATCATCTTATCAATTTACAATGTGTGTTGAAACTTAGTGTTTAATGATCAAAATCAATTTTTATGTAAAAATGACTTCCCTTAAGAGTTTTATACAAATGAAACCCATTTCATTTTACTTGTACTAATTCCATTAGCTTTTTTCAGCTTGGTGACCCATAATTTTAGATCTACACCACTAGTATACCCAGCTGATGCTGATGCTGAGAGTTATAGAACCCCTGATGAATACTTTGAATACTTGCAATGGTTTTATGAGGACAGAACCAATTTTCACTTAGAAATTCTCATATACAACATTAAATATGAAACCAGAAACCTCCATTTCTTACAATTAATTTTTCCACTGATAACACAATAATTCTATTCCTTCTTACATGTGGCAGTCTGTCAAATATCTGAAGAAAACTCCCTCTCTTCAAACTTGTCTTCTCCAAAATAAATATCACCAATTTCTTTGACCGCATCCCACTTTCCATAGCACTCAGGCCTTTCAGCATTCTGGTTGCCTCCCTATGAACATTTAATTCATAATGTCCCTTCTTAATATGTGGCACTTACAATTTAACACAATAAAAGTTTTAGTCTGAATATCAGAGTACATGTGGTTTATTACATCTCCTAATCAATAATAGTTTTATAACTACATTAGGCCTTTCAGCAACTGTATCATAGCATTTCCCAAATGACAGTCTATGGACTGATACTTGATGAAGTTTTCAGTGATCTAGAGTAAATGAGAAAATAACAGTATAGTAATTTTTCCATCAACTTAAAATCATTCAGGTTAAATAACTCTTTTATTCTGAGTTTTATTCTGTCCTTTCTAAATACTGGGGTGGGGGGGTGGCACATAAAGTGATGGTGATTCAAGATGGTAGTTTTTCCAAAAGTTTTTACATGGCAAAATAAAAGTCTCATATTCACAATCTCTCTTAAATTATTGGTCTAGTACCCTAAAATAGTCAGGTAAAAAGGTCTATCTGATCCATTCTTTACTACCATCTAGGTAGCCAAGTACTTAGAATAATTTATATAATTTGCAACAACCAATCACAACCCGCATTCATCACCCTTAATTTATGGCAGCAAAGCAAACCTCCACTGGGTTCCAGCAAATAAAAGGGCTTCAAAGTGCTTTAACACAAGTTCTAAGAGTTCCTAGTTTCTCTTACCCACTTCCCACTTCCCTTTATAATCCTAAATAACACTCAAACCCAGCAAACTAAGCTACATCAAAATGACGCTACAATTTGTTGCAGTTTAAATGACTACACCATCCGACCAAACCCAGCTCAAAGTCTTTTTGCATTTGAGTGGAGCACATTGTCTATGGCTGCTTTGCTACAACAGCAAAGGTAAACAAATAAACAGAGACGGTTTGGCCCACAAAACCCAAAATATTTATATGTGACCCTTTACCCAAAACATCTACCAACCTCTAATCTAGGGTAATGAACTATTTCCTACCAAAGAAAAATTTGAGATCTGTAACAATAACCATTAATTAACTCAGGATGCCTACCATTCATATTGAAATATCTGCATATAAACAATGGAATATCTGAATAGTCCTTTATCCCACTCTGTATGAAGATCTGTTGCCCACCCAAGATGAAGAATTTACTTACCTGCTCACTGAGCTAAAACATACATTTCTCAAGAACTCACTAGTGAAATAGTGAAGAATCCATGAATACACTGCTCTGTATAATCTAAGGTTTAAAAAAAGAAAGTTGCGCCCTGGCCAGTTTGGCTCAGCAGTTAGAGCATCGGCCTGCGGTCCAGAGAGACCCGGGTTCGGTTCCTGCTAAGGGCACATACCTCGGTTGCAGTTTGTCCCTAGCCCTGGTTGGGTCGTGCGGGAGGCAGCCACTCGATGTGTCCCTTTCACGTCAATGTTTTTCTCACTCTCTCTCCCTCCCACTCTATCTGAACAAAAAATGGAAAAATGTCCTCGGGTGAGGATAAAAAAAAAAAAGTTGCAAATAACTCAAAGTAAAAATAAAAAGGAAACTATATAGAACTACATAATAATTTCCTTTACATTTTAGATTTCAAATACAAAACACTGTTAAAGGCACTTAAAGTAGGAAATTTTAAGTTCAACAATTAGGTAATATTAACCACATTAAATAATACGTATTAATTTTCCCTTCCTGTTAAAAGACTTTCATTTTCATGTATGTAGAGTTAAAATCAAAAGATAATACTTCTAATCGAATTCAATCATGTAGCTTCTAAACGTAAGTGACACCAGAATCTCTAAAGAGTAAAGTCACAACATTAAAGTACTTTGAAACTGCAAAGTGCTTAAGAGACCACCTCCACATTTTACAGATGAGAAAGTTTTGATACAACATGAAATATTTATGGTGAGAGAATTATTTAGTGGCAGAGGCAGAACTTTAACCCAATACTCAACTATCAGTTTGAAACTCTTTCTACTTAATGACTGAGTAAGAAACACATGCTCATATTCTAGGAAAGATAGATGATGTTGAAATATTCTACGGTTTTAAATGTACAGTAAACATACTAATAAGTCTACTGCCCACTCAACCTAAGCAACCCTCTTGTTTTTTATTAAATAATCAACTATAAAATTACAGAAGGAAAAAACTGATTCATTGTAAAGCTACTCACTGATAAGAATGATCAAAAGAACAAATATGTGCTTAACAAACTGTCAAAGATTAAGAAAATAATAATCAATAGTGGAGAAGGAGCAGTATGAGTACTCCTATATTGCTAATTTGGCACAAACTTTTTGAAGGGTAATTTGGCCATATTTTAGGCCACATTTTAAAGAGCCTAAAAAGTTCTCAGCATCTAAACCAATCATCCCATTCTCATGAATATACCCTACAGAACTAGTCTAATATAGAGTTTAAATTTCACATACAAAGATGCCCATCTGCTATTATTTATAACTGTAAAATATTAGAAACAATCTAATATCCACAGAGAGAACGGGTTCCATTATGGTATATTCGTACAACAGAATATTAGGCAGCCATTTTTTAAAATCACATTTTCAAAGACATGAGGAAGTACTTATGATGTTAAGTTATAAAAAGTAGGATATACAACTCTATGGTCAGTATAATCTCAATATTGTTATTATGCACACACACAAACACATATACACACTCATACGTATAAATAGCATAGACAAAGACTGAAAGAAAATACAAAAAATTATTAACAGTGTTATCTCTGGATAGTGAAATTGCAGATAATTTTTTTCTCTTCTTTATACTTTTCAGTATTTTCTAAATTTTTCATAATAATCATGTATTAGTTTTATACTCAGAAAACATTACAAATTCATTCTATAGTCAATTTTGAAATTTTTATAGTCTATATAATAAATAAGGAATAAATATTTATAGCACTCAGAAGTATATCCAAATGATGGAAAATAAAACAGTAATATGTTAGAATATAATTTCCACACATGTATAGGTGGGTAATTTTGAATCCAAAAGATAGCATTAATTTATCTCAAGTCTTGCGTATATAAAGTTGATATTTAGTAAATAAGAAGGCAATATTTAAATAAAATCGGTGCAAGGCATCTAAAAATTGTGCTATTCTGGCATAACATTGAAGATATAAATGTTCTCCAATGTAATGACGATACCCAGCATTAGATTAAAATAGGTATAATCTAGTACATGCATGGTGGCCAATAATTACTAACTGACTAGAACTGGTCTGTGCTAAACAAAGAAATACAACACCATACCATTATTTTAGTTGGAAGAGCCGCACCAAAAATCATGACAAAGAAATTTTAGAACTACAAGAAAATCCAGTGGCTTTTTGTTGTTATTGTTAATGATTTCTTGCTAAAAATTCAAGTCAAATTGCTTAAAGCACTAAAAAAGCATAGCAGCAGTGTGTGGTCTGCAATGATTTGAAAATCTCCAAGAACACTCTTCAACGTTTCCTCATTTGCAGACTACTGCCTATCGAACATGATCTTTGAAGGAAAGGACTACATCTATGTTCTTTCATCAATCTCCAATATACAATATAGTCATGACACAAAGTGATGTCACACACAAAAACAAACTGTATGTAATTTAAAAAGCTAACTTTAAAATATGATTGTTATATCTGTGATAAAAAATCACATAAATATGCAAAATATAATATACATCCTAACATATTTTCATGTAAGAACTGAAGTTTACCACTTTTAACATAAAAAGTCTGAGATGAACTAATAAAAACAATTTTCATATATACCACAGAGCAATAAGTTTAAATCAGACTATTTTGAGTTGTGTAGCCCTTTATTAGCAACTAAAATAGAAGGTATCTGTTGTACAACACGGGTAGTAATTGACTATAACTGGAGAATTATTATATTCTAATACAGATCATTTATAAATGCAATTTCTTTATTAAAAAGCTTCCACCTTTTTTGTTTGTGTACAATTTGCAAAACTATTCTGAAAGCGGAATATATGTGCACAAGTCTGCAAAGAGTGCAAATTTAGGATATGGTAAATGCTTTACAAGTTACTTTCAAAACACTGCTGCAACTGGGCCATTACATTGCCATCTTTTTTGATCAAAATATTTGATGCCAGCCTTCCTTCCACTGCCCTAAACTATAAAGCATTTTTTAATGAGTTGAAATTAAGGAAGGACTACACCTACTAGAAAAGAAGAGAAGAAAGTTCTATTAGTTTGAGGTTTCAGAATCCCCCCAAACCAGGACCAGGATCTTGGTAAGGGCTAGGTTGGGACCCGAACAGAGTATGAGTATGTGCAGGTGGCATCCCTGAGGATTCAGCGCTTCAGTGGACCGTGAGTGCTCCAGCTGCATAACTCACTGAACTGTCTTGCCAGTTTCTACACTGGCTTGACTGGGCATAATTCAAAAAGGAAAAGCTCATATTCATTCCATTCTTCTGAAGCTCTGTGATAGCCTAGAAAAAGAAAATTTTGTTTATGACAGACATCATGTAAAAAAATGACACTCTTTGAATGTGTTGGTGGCTTCATTTTGTGCACTTCACAGTTGAAGCCTAGATCTCTTTCACTCTCCACTTGTTTCTTTAATTTCTCATCACCTCCTGATAAATAGGAATAAATGAGAATTCCTTATTTAATTCTATCAAAGAACTTCTCCTAACATCGCTTCTAAATAAATATCAGTTATCTTCCACTCCTACCTCTTCTTGTATTTAATAAGGCCACTTAAAAAACAAAAAAAGCCCGGCCAGTGTGGCTCAGTGGATTGAGCGTTGTCCCATGGACTGAGAGGTCCGGGTTCGATTCCTGCAGGTCACATGCCTGGATTACAGGCGCGATCCCCAGTAGGGGGCATGCAGGAGGCAGCCGATCAATGTTTCTCTCTCACATCTATATTTCTCTCTCCATTTCTCTCTCTAAATAAGCAATAAAAACATATTTGAAAAAACAAAAACAAATAACTCATATCATTTTTCTCTCTATTCTCCAAACCAAATCTTAGCTACTTCTGTCTTGAAATGTTGGAGTCTTTTCTTTGTCTGACTTTGGCTAAGGTTGAAATGTATACAAATAAAATTTCAAAAGTTATACCAGGATTTTTACTTTGTGTATTGGTTAATCGTTTATTTTACAAAAATGTTATTTGGTTCAATTCTGATGTTAGGAAATTAGTGTAGCTTATTCTAGTTTAAATTTCAGAAATTAGTTTAAGCCCTTAATAGTTTTTTCTTCCAGTTAGTCAATAACGCTTAAAAGAAAACTCTTCGTAAAAATCCACAATGTACTGTCTTTCACATCACATTAAATTAACACTGGACAGCCCGGCAGGTGTGGCTCACTGGTTGAGCACTGACCCATGCACCAAGAGGTCACCGGTTCGAATCCCAGTCAGGTCACGTGCCCAAGTTGTGGGCCAAGTCCCCAGTGGGGGGCATGCAGGAGGTGGCCAATCAATGATCTCTTTCATCAATGTTTCTATCTCTCTCTCCCTCTCCCTTCCTCTCTCTCTAAAATCAACAAAGAAAAAAAATTTTTAATTAAAAAAGAAAAAAAAATTTTAATTAAAAAGAAAAAAAATTAACACTGGACTTCTAATCCCTACCCTAGACTATTCTAGACTACATTACCTTCTCCATTATTTCTGTCTTTCCAAGCAATGAGCCTATTACTACTTCCTCTTCCTATTCCTGAGTATACACTTTCTTCTTTCTTAAAAAGTCTTATATTTTCTTTCAGAAAATCCATACTGTTTTATTAGTGGAAATTAATGTTATTCTCTCTTTGAAAAATCCAGCTAACCAAGACTTCTGCCTATTACTACCATTCCTTAAATGAATTATTATTGTTCTTCTTGTAAAGAGAAAAACATATACGTCATCTGTCTTGCTTTATTAACTTACACATATCTAAAGATCAAGAGCAAAACCTTCCCTTTATTTTTATAGAGTCTAGGACACTAAATAAAACCAAAAAATCAATAAGCACATATCTCTTGAAAGGTTACTTTGGTTTATATTTATAGAGAACATACTGGACTTGGCTGAGAATCTAAAGAAAATGGGTTTGTATTCTAAATAACTTTCTGTATTTAAAAAAGTACTGGCCTGTCTTCCAGTGATAAATAACTTAATTCAAGTAATCAAAACAATGGGAATCCAAATTATCTTAAAGGTACTAGAAAGAAAACTGACTATATGTACCTAAAACCTATGCGAATAAGGCATCACAGGTACCTTAAGATGTTTAAGATACTTTAAAACATCACAGGATCAAATGTTAAAAAACCAAAGCTTCCTAAGGATACTCACATTTAGTAACACTCCAATGGGATGTCTTCCACATATAGTATTATGGTATTTCTTCAAGTAATTGCTAAAAGATACAGGGTCTAATTGTTCTATAATACTCATACCCTAGAGAGAGAGAGAAAAGGAAAAAGGAAAAAAAGGACATAATTTATTATTTCCTGGTTATATTTAAAAACCATCTCTTAGAGCTAAACACTGTAATTTTTTAATTAAGGAGAGGCAAATAAAATACATTAAATAAACCTTGTGAAATATCAAACGCATTCATTCAAAGCTAATCAATCTCATTATAGCCAGCTCTCAATAGGTACACTTCATTAACAGAAAACTTTTCGTTTTCTCTGACCTCCTCGTATGTTTCTATACCACCTTTGCCAGTTGTTACTTAGCTCATAATCCTCAAACATTTCATAATTTTATATTTTTCCTATATATATTTACAAAAGTAAATCTGTTGTGAAAATTTTCATAGGAATCTAAAATTAAATTTGATATATGCCTGTTTTCCCCATATCCACCATATTTCTCCTACCATTGACATAATCAAGAGTTGGTTGTAATTTAACTATTTCCATAACTAAGCTTAAATATTAACAGTGTGCAAGACATTTTAAATTATCAGTAATTATCTAGGTATGTAATAAAGAAGTTACTATAAACTAAAAAGAAGTTTACATATTTTTAATTAATTTAAAGCCTATAAAAGGTTAACAAAATATGTCGTTTATGAATAAGTTAAAAAAAGAAAAGCTTTTTATCTCTTTAATACTTTAAACTAGAATGCTTTTTTTCAAGATTTTGGTTCAGAATCAAAGTCTGTAGACTACTATTAAAACAATCACAATGACTTGGATACTTGTTTGCACTAAAGTCCATATTCTGCAGATGCATTCAAATAACGTCTTAATAATATGTTAATGTAGAGCAACTTTAACTCATCAGAATTGGGCAAATAAATTCATGATTCTAGCTCATTCATTCAGCAATTACCTTACCTTGTTTTATTCTGGTAAAATACTTTACATTTGTGTCCAATAAACTGGATTAATATCCTCTGGGAGAAATGTAAATGGTAGTTTAACTAGGGAACTAATATATTTTGTGTGGTTTTAAAATTATATTTCAACATGTTTCACCAAAACAAGCAATGGTGTAAAAGCACCTAGAATAATCAGATGAACAGTCATCTGAAAAACTACAGTAATCAGGAGATGACATATAAATATTACAGTGGCAGCATCAGAATTTAATTAATAAAGAAACTTTTTTCAGAATATTCAAGTCCTTCATAAACATTATCATATTTTTCTACCACTATATCTAAAAGATAGGCATATGCATATATAATCAACTTTCAATTGCTTGCACATCAATTAGCCACTCTCAGACTTATGGACAACCAGTGTTTAATGCTCAGCTGGCTTTCCCCTGCCAACTACAAGGCTTCCACATCAACAGTCTCCACTAACAGCTGCTGGAAGCTCAGAGACATATGAACTAACTTAAAAGTTAATCCTAAAATAAACAATTAGTACTATAATTTTGGTGCATAAGAAAAATCACACAATATATTTCTAAGCCAAGTAGTAATATAGAAATGAAGTAATAAATCTTCCATAAACACAGATATCTAGATATAATCCCCTAAAGATGAAGAAACTGAGACATAAAAATGGTTAAAAGCTTGCCTCTAACTTTCTAATCCTAGGCTCTTTCTCATTGACTACTCTGCTATATACAGTATAACAAAAGACATACCAACAATCCTTTAAATAATCTCTTTAAATAATATGGCATACATAGTATATGAGAAATTCAATGCTCTTGGATGAGGTCTAGGACAGCTTACCTTAAATAGAATTCCACTCATTAATAAACTATGCGACATTGAGGTTCCAATGTATGTTTTAGTATTAAAATCTCAAAGCACATATTTGAACAAACTTATCAAATTTAAATGACATGAGGAATTCAAAGAGAAGGAAATTAATGATCACACTTTAGAAGACAAAGAATTCAAAGCAACTGACCAATAAATTCCATATAGAAAGATATAGTTATAAATGTAGAAGACACTACTAAATAAAGTGTTCAAAATGAAGATAATGGTTAAATTATAACAATAAGAAATTATGATGATGGAATATAAGAGATTAAATTAAAATTTTTAATTCCCAAAAGTGTGTTATGTACCTACTAGGTCAAGAATCAATTCCATTACACTCAATTCTCTGATGAATATGATAGTTAAGAGGTATGCCTTTTAATTAAAAGAGGGATAGAGAGAAAAGGCTTTACAATTGAAAAATTCATGAAGTACATAAATAATAGCAATAGTGACAATAAAATTGCAAAATGGGACATCAATTAACTAATACAGAACACTGGCAAATATGCTTTTGTATATATTTATGTTTTGATGCTAACAATTTTGAAATTACTATTACTAAAATTCCATGATGAAAAAATAAATGCTTCTCAAATACGCCCACTAACTTTTTTATTTCTTAAAATACTGGAAGACATGATCAGTGAATCTAAGCTACAGGCAATAGAAAGCTTGCCTAGATTGTAGTATGCTGAGTATTTTTGTTCACATGAATTTAATCTAATATGAAGCAGTGAAGTGGGTCACTACCCATTCAGGTCTAAGATACAAATCAGACATTATAAACACCAAAAGTCTATCCATCATAGACTGATTTCTGTGGAATTTAGTAGCTTCAGCAAGACATCCTCAGATTGAAAGATAACTCTCTACCTTGAGGGGGACAAGAACAGAGGGAATCTATCATTATGCTCACTCTCCAAGTAATGGGTAAAACCTCACAATGTCAAATCCCAGTGGCAATCTTAAACTACACATGCAGTTTTAACTAACAGAACTTTAAATTCAGGTCTCTGGTAAAATAACAAAACCCTCCCCTTTTAAAAAAAGTGTATCTAGCCCTGGCCGGTTTGGCTCAGCGGTTAGAGTGTCGTCGGCCTGCGGTCCAGAGAGACCTGGGTTCGGTTCCCGCTAAGGGCACGTACCTCGGTTGCAATTTGTCCCCGGCCCTGGTTGGGTCGTGCAGGAGGCAGCCACTCGATGTGTCCCTTTCATGTCGATGTTTCTCTCTCTCTCTCTCTCTCTCTCTCTCTCTCTCTCTCTCTCTTCCTCTCTCTCCCTCCCACTCTATCTGAACAAAAAATGGAAAAATGTCCTCGGGTGAGGATAAAAAAATAAAAAAATAAATAAAATAAAAAAGTGTATCTAGCCCAGCTGGTGTGGCTCAGTGGTTGAGCATCGACCCATGCACCAAGACCAAGACGGTTCAATTCCCAGTCAGGTCATATTGCCCAGGTTGTGGGCTCAATCCCCAGTGGGGGGCATGCAGGAGGCGGCCAATCGATGTTCTCTCTCATCGATGTTTCTATCTCTCTCCCTCTCCCTTCCTCTCTCTCTAAAATCAATAAAGAAAAAAAAATTTTTTTTAAGTGTATCTAGCCCAGCTGGTGTGGCTCAGTGGATTGAGTGTCGTCCCATGGACTGAGAGGTCCTGGTCTGATTCCTGGTCAGGGCACATGCTCGGGTTGTGGGCTCGATCCCCAGCAGGGGGCGTGCAGGAGGCAGCTGATGTTTCTCTCTCATATCGATGTTTCTATCTCTCTCTCCCTTCCTCTCTCTCTAAAAAATATCAATAAAAACATATTACCAAATAAAAGTGTATCTATATATAATACTTAAATTTTATTTAATTTTAAGTATTATCACCCAGAAGTAATCTCCCTCTAAAATAACAAACACAAAAGAGTAGCTAAAAGCCTTTAAGAAATAAAAACTAGAATCATGTCATTTCATTATGAACACAGCCCTGGCTGATTAAACTCAGCAGTTAGAGCATTGGCCAGAGGACCAAAGAGCCTCGGGTTTAATTCCCTGTCAAGGGCACATACCTTGGTTGCGGGTTTGATGCCCAGCCCCAGTCAGGGTCATGTGGGAGGCAATAAATCTATATGTCTGTCTCACATCAATGTTTCTCTCTCTCTCTCTCTCTCTCTCTCTCTCTCTCTCTCTACTCCTCCCTCCTTCCCTCCCTCCCACTCTATCTGAAAGAATCTATGGGAAAATATCCTCAGGTGAGGATTTAAAAAACAAATTATGAACACATAATTAATCACCATAGTATCAAATCATTAGGACTCTTTTTTAAATAAGGATATACATTTATGTTGAGAGATGGATACACATTTAGGGAGGTAAGATGAGAACATGGGATACTCTGGTTTCTGTAAGAGGCATCAAGATAAAATCATATAGTGAAAGAAATTTTATGGGGGGGGGATCACCCTAAAGATAGTCGTGCTAAGAAGCAATGTACTATCTTAAAGATGACATATCTTAAATCATTATCTTAAATAGCTATCTTAAAGATGATATTTTAAAACTACTAAAGACTATAAAGAAACTACTGGTCTAAGAAGTATATGTAGACAAATATGAAAAAGTTCACTTTCAAAAGAGTAAGAAGAAAAGTAGTTGAAGTTCAAAGAAAATGAAGTGACTACTAATAAATGTGGAAGGAAAAGAAGTTATAAGGATGACTAAAATGACATTTTCAGATTCTCTCTGCCAAATCATAAATAATTTGCCAATGTCCATATTGAAACACTGGTCTACATCAAAAGTGGCACAGAAAAAAATAACACATGATTATATAATACATATAAAATATGTGTAAGTATGGCTAATATTTCAAGTATGTAATCTAAAAAGTTAACAAAAATCAGTGTCTTAAAATATGTTCTGCTTTGGTCACTTTTATTACTAAAATTACAAAAACCCAATTACCAAAAAACATGGTCAGTAGCAGATGACATTATAACTTTCAGAATCTACTGTAAGTTACCTTCCCCCCCATCCCCCATCAAATACAACATTTGAAAGATCCAGTTTGTTTTCTTTATGTATGTATTTTTTTCACATACTTAATTTCCAAGATACTCAAATGCTAGAGATATAAACATTTTGTAACAAAAACAGCTATTTTTCTTTCGCTTTTGGAATCTAGAAATACTTTCATTTTCTAGCTTTTTAATAACTACATTTAACAAGACTTTTCTGATAACAAAAAAGGACCAAAGCTTAATTAACACACATGGTTTAAACAGGTTAAATCTATAATTTTATACGTAAAAATAATTTTTCACTCGTATCAAACTTTCAAAAATGTAATTATTATAATTCAGAATTACTAACATTTTTGTAATACTTATAAAGAGAACCATCAATGACACTGTATTTACTCTGAAAAGACTGCATATAGGAACTAAGATACTGGTTCTCAATTAAATTACATTATTTATAATATAACATGGCACTTTAAAAAAGGAATATATAGAGGGATATTCACCATTTGGTTATATAAATCAATTGAGAAAACACATTATATAAGAGTCTGCCTAACAGTGAGAGTACATACATACATATATGTATAAAAACATATATACATGACAAACAGAGCTAACCATTATTATTTTAATCCATTTATTCTAACTCCCAGAATTGACTTATAACTTGAGCTAACAGCAAGCCAATAAAAGAACATAACACTTATGAGCCATTTAAAAATTATATATATAAATAGAAATGTTTCAATAAATGGACAACAAACATCAACTCCAAGTCAAATGTTATAATATTAAAATCAAGCATATTAATATGAAGCAAATACTCAATATTTATTCAGAAATTGTATTCCTTGCTATTTAAATTTTACAAAATTTAAATTTATTGTTGAGAGTTATTAACCGAGGTCCCTCTTTTTTTCTCCCTTTGCCCCTCCACCCTGTTCCTACCCCGCCCCAGGCCTTCATCACCCTATTGTCTGTGTCCATAAGCAATGCATTTATCATATAAGTTCTTCAGTTAAAATTTGTAAAGTTATGCTCTGGTAACTTTGGACATCTAAAATAAGGTAAATCAGATGCAGATTTAGAAGTCACCTAAAGCTCACTTGTCCTACTTATACTTTTGAAGTTTCAAAGACTTAGAAGCTAGCAGAAAAGGCAACAATTTCAGGAAAAGTTATGAGAATCATGCCAATGGATAAATGATACTCTTTTTTGCTCTGCCTCAAAGTAAGAAACCAAGGTCTATCTATCTAACTGATCATATACACCAAGAGAGGCAAATTAAGCTAGCAGTCTTAATATAAACTACAACATAGATTTAGTAGAAAAATTAAAAGAATTGTTAAGTATGGATGTTTATTTATAACATAAATACAGAATAACAAAGAATATTAACGTATTTAATGTGAACACAATTCTAAGAGAGTTCCAAACGATGCTATCATGTTCACTCACTTGGAAAAAACATCTTCCTTATGCAAAAAGCATAATTCTTACATTTGCGAAATTAAATGCTGCCTGATTAAGGTTCACAAATGACATAAAGAACTAAACAGAAAAAAAAACAAGGAAATTTTGTTCTACTTCAACAAATGAGGAACCATAGTGGGCCAGTTCACATTTACCTACAAACTATTTTAGGAATAAAGATGTTGGACTCTTTCCATACTACTGAAAGGGGATCTCCAAGGGCAAGTATGGGCAAGTCTATTTGGAAAAAGTTCCACAGATTATTTCAGTTTCAAAAACAGAATTGATGATTACTCCAGTAGACAATCTCATCTCTCTGCCCTGGCTTTAATTACCAACTATCATCTCTCCCTAACATACTGCCAATGTCCATTGTTTACTCCTGACCCTGCTGAAGAACCCATTCTCTACAACAGCCAGAGTAACCTTTAAAATCATGTGAATTACATCATCTCACTTCCCACCGCACTTACATAAATTTCGCACCCTGAAATATAAAGCCCTGCCTTACCTGACCCCTGCCCATCTCTTTCATCAGAGCTTGCACCATGCTTACCCTTACCTGCTACACTACTGCAACACTGGCCTTTCTTCTCTTCTTCTAACACACCAGCATCGTTCCCATCTTTACACTGGCAGTTCCTTAGGTCTAGGTTTCCCTCTGATCATTACTTGATTTGTTCCTCTTCATCATTTATATCTCAACTTAATGTTCCTCTGCAAGGAAGTCTGTCTCCAATCAGCCTTGAATCATTTTCTATCTCAAAACCACTTCAATATTTTCTGTAAAGCACACATCACTATTGGAAACTAACTTACATACATCCTTATCTTTTTTGAAACAATGTGTATCTCCTTCCCATTAGAATAAAATTTCTGTGAGATAAGTCTGCTTGTTTATTGTCATATCTCCACCAGTTCCTGCACTATAAATGCCCTCAAAAGTAACTGGCAAGATGAAAAGCCACATGCCTACTTGACTGACCTCTTCACTTGAATGTCTTAAAGGCAATAGCACATATTTCCTCTTAGGATTTACAATCTCCCTACCTCCCAAAAATCTGGGCCTATCTGCTTATGTTTCTGACCTAAGTGAAGAGCAACATCCACCAGCAGCATAAACCAGATATTTAGGAGCCATCCTTGAAACTTCCTTCTCCAAGTCCCATCACAAATTTGTCTTTTAAATATACTGAATACATCCACTGTGTCGCCCTCTCTTCCACCATCACTACTCCATCCACTGTCTAAATGATCATTTCTCACCTGAACTACCCGACTAGTCTACTCATTTCTCCTCTGGCATCCCTCCAATCTATCTGCTCCCCTGCAGCTATATGATCCATTCAAATATAAGCTAATTTGATCACTTTCCTATTTAATATTCTTTAAACAGCCTGTTCTAAATTCTCTAGCTTCATTTCTCACCACTCCCCCATCCATTCACCCATCGATTCATTCAACAAATAAATACTGAGTACCCACTGACAAGCAGATATAAAATGGACCAAGATCCTGATCTCATGAAGCTTATAATCTAATAGGGGAGGTTATCACCAAACAAATTAACAAATATTAAGTCACAATCACATAGTAATAAGCAGTAAGGTGAAGAATGAAGCAGGGTAAGTTTACAGAACAAATGTTCACCATAGGGGCATAATGAAAAATCGTGGCCACATTTTTAGGTTTGTCTCAATAATGAGAAGATGCTACTAGGGTATTCAGTGCATAGAGTCCAGGGATGCTGACTGCCCTGCAATACAGGACAGTCTCACACACACAGTATTGTTCTCATCCTATGACACTTTCACATGTCCATGTAGGTGAAAAACCTGCTTATAATTATCTACATCCTAACTCCATTTTACACACAAATATAAAGAAGTTTTATATGATTTTAATATACAGATTTCCCTTATAAAGTGAAGGAAGACTGTATACTTTGTTTGGTTTACAACTTTACTAAGTTTGCACTTGTAGTTGTTACATTAATGATACTATGTATGTAAGCATTTAACTACTTCAGAATGTCTTTACTAATTCAGTTGTGCCTGGGTATTTACATAATTAAATATATATTAATTTATTATGAATTACTTTCATTTATTTTCTTTCTCGTTTACAATTAGGGTATTCATTTAATTTAATTATGTATATCAGAAGGTCATATGCACTTATTCATTTGAAAAATATTTATTGAGCGCCTAAACTTATTATGTTCTAATAATTATTCTAAGCACTTCTGATACATCAGTGAAGAAAAAAATATCCTAACTAACTTAATTGTAGTAAATAAGTAAAATACTCAGTTTGTTAGAAGAAAAAGTAGAGCAAGGTAAGGTGGGTTGGGAATGCTGAATGGGTTGAGTGTATAGGATACAAAATTAAACAGGGTGGTCAGTAGTCCTCACTGGGAAGGTGAAAGCTGAGCAAAGCCACAAGGTAAGTGAGACAGTCAAGTGCAAAAAGTCTTAAGCTAGGCACATATACGACATTATTTGAGGAACAATAAGAACAGTGTGTCCATACTACCTCCTAAATATCTCTTACATCTCTATATTGTAATAACTTATTTTTAAGTCTGTTCAAGAGACTAGACTGTAAGTTCCACTAAGTCAGAGACCACGTTTTCTCCTCTTGATATCATCAGTACTAACCAGAGTACCAGATACACAGCAGACACCCATTAAGGAAGAAAATAAGTGATGAAAGAACCAGAAAAGTTTTCTGAAGCAACCAATAACTAAAGCTCAGAAAAAATAAGATTAGAACTAAAAGCCAGAAAAGAAAAGAATTAAACGACTGAAATGACAACATAATAAAGCCAAAAGGAAAGTCAGTAAACTAAAATCTAGAGAAAATCCCAAAGGTAAAAGTATTAGGCCATAATTGTATTTAAAGCAACAAAATAAATTTAAATATAATAAAAACCTCTTAAGTAACTAAATTTGTATTCATTCCATCTGGCTTTTAGTAAAATATACTATGCAATATAATCTACCTGTAGATCCAGATCCCTTGCTAAAATGTTTTATCTACTATAGACTAAATATTCTTGTCTAAAGCATATGCATAAAGCTTCTGACACAGTGGTAAAGTTGATTTTAACAAATCATAGACTTAAAGGCTGATAGAGTTTAAAGACAATTTAGAGACCATCTACTCCAAGTCTCTCATTCTCAGAGATGACAAGTTGAGGACTAGAGAACTGAAAGGATCTATCAAAGGTCAGAGTAAGTTAGTGATATACCTGCTAGGTTTAATATTCTGTTTATGACTACTATACTACTTCAAGGAAAATGACAGGATCAATGTCTACTGTATTCCTGGGCAAGGTACAAATAAAATCATTTTTAAATTCTATATTTAAAATAACAAATTGAAATTTCATTTAAGAAAAATCTAAATGGCCAAAAACAGAATTAAATAATGAAATAAACTAAGAATTTGCTATGGTTGTGTCTGCTTAACAGTAAGTATTGGCATTTAGTACCCTGTTGTCCCTAAAACTAACACATTCCCCCAAATAATATAAAAAAAATCTGTATCTAATTATTCTTAAGTAGTCTCATTAATCAAATAAAATTAAGATGAAGAAAATCTCCGATAATACAAGAGGAATTATTTTTATAATTAATAGTCATATGATTACAAACTATATTTTGCACATTTAAAGATAAAGAATCATTAGTCCATTGTATAGTTCAACATATTAAGTCTTGAATCACTAATCTGAAATTAAAGAAAAAGTTTTAGAGTATTAAACCCCACACCTGAAAGACTTACCATTTTATCTAGATGTTCAATGGATCTATAAATCTCCCCCTGGGATTCATCATAGTAACTGTAACGGAACCTTTGACCTTGAAACAAATATCATGTACAAAATAAAATAGGGAAAAATTAGAAGCTAAAAAGAAAGCAAGCGCTTACCAAATAATTTCAGTTCTCAAGGAAGGCAAAGCACAGCTTAAGCCTCTGAGAGAATCATTCCCAAGAGCCCTTGTACATAAAAATAAAAGGCATATTTGGGAAGGTAATAAAGAAATGATATATCACCAGTGTTTTATGTTAAAGACTATTTCAAATTGTAAAACCTTATAGTCACAAGCAATACAAAAGACTAAGGAAACAAAACAGCTTAAAAGTTAGAAGCATTGTTAAATATATTATATCAGTCTATAATGGAGAGTAAACCCAAAGAATATGATGCAAGAAAATTTGATTTAAGGAAACTCTCAATGTAACAAGTCAACGAAAGCTTAGCTTTTGCTGTACAAATGCAAAGATTTTATCTCTATTACAGAAAAAAAAAAAGTGTAGATCAGAGATACATGTGGTTTGTGTGATTTTTATTACCTCAAAAAATTTTATCTCATTTTCGCAAAACTTTCTACTTGGAAAAGGATCAATACATGTGCCTTAATATAGGATTCATGAAAGAATAGAATAAATAGTCCTAGTCTAACAATAAAATCTCAATAAGGGTCCAAGCACAGAATATTGAATGTTTAGCTGTTCTCCAAACAGAGGGTAAAATGGAAGAAGCTCAAAAAGAAGACAGAAAACAAAAGACTGAGGAAACAAATTTTGCTTCCTATTCAAGTCATAGGAAAACCAAAAGCAACATATTCTAAACCCACATACCTAACTGTGGATTTTTATTATACTGATTATGTTGCATCTAAATCTTTCTTTCAACAACACCTTTATTTCCAAGAACTCATTACTTTTATATTTCCTTATTTTAAAAGATTCACCAAAATCTATTTCTAAAGGTATTACAGCACACCAATCATGTATGCACACACTATGTGTCTTGTGAATCATTTTGAGAGCAAGTTCACATATCCAATTATTATCCTCACAACTGAGAAGATAGATTTCTTAGGCTGGATAATTAAGATTTTTAAGTTTTCTGTTTATCTTGCTAAAAAATACCATCTTATAAATAATGAGCAGTGCAAAATTGTAAAACCCTTTTGATGTCTTTAAAAAAAAACAACAGACATCACATTTCTTAAAACTTCATTTACTTTTGATGCTGATAATCTTTGATGGTCACCTTTCTACAATATACACATTTCCTTAACTGTCACATTTTAACTTTTCACGTACATTACTATGCACAATTACTCAATGTGGCAGTTCTTATTTTTCTCCCAAAAGCTATTATTAAATCAATATTGCATCTTACATGATATCCTAGAATCAAGCAATAGGTTCTGAGACAATTATCTGCTTCCTAAATATAAAATTTTTTTTGTAAATATTGAATAATAGCCCTTGCACTAAAAAAATTCTTAAACAGTGACCATTCATCACCCAATACCCCTATATTAAATAATTCATCACACATTTCTCTCAAAATTTAGGATTAAGTATAGAATTGTTTGTCTTTAAAGAATTTAAATACTTCCTTCTATCTAATAATGAAAACTATATAATTTACCCCATTTTTCGTATTTGCCAGGTAACTGTCAGAAAGCTCAAAGACAAATATAAAGTCTCTCACAATAACTTATTGATTCAAATCATTGGTATTAAGTGTTTACTTCAATTTCAAGTTCTTTTGATAAAGCTGCCCAAAGTCTTTGAATGAACAATTAAATGAATGATCTTAGACAAGGAAATTCTCACTCAGTGTCACTGTAGTAAGAGTAATAGCCTTGTAAGAAATCAAGATGAATATTCTTTGAAGCTGAACTGCTTCAGGTATATACTAATGCTTTCTTCTCTCTTGCTTCTGGAGATAGCTACTAGTTTTAGGTGTCAAGAATCCCTGTGACCAGGATACAACTGCCTTTTCTGAAGACTCCTACTCATGGGTGCAGAGAAAAATGCATGTACTTTGTGACTGCCATTTGCTACTCAAAAGTTTTGTTTTGCTTATTTCCAAGTTCAGAGCTACTGTTTCAAATGGTCAAAGTTGGGCAAACCTGCCTTAATCCTAAGTGAAAAGTGTAACTATATTTTAAAATGCTGTCTTGTTCATATGGACCATTTTAAAGGTAAGTTTCACTTCAAAGCTACTTCTGAAGTAAAAGTACATAGAATGTTTGAAACTTTAAAATACTAAATCAACATGTAATTTAATAAGACAAAATACACAAAAAAATCAATGGGTCAATATTTAATATTTTGCTATCTACTTTTTGCTACTCTTTAGTAGCCACCCTGCATTTAGTAGTTGAAGAACTGAGTAAAACTATTTGATGAGCTCTAAAGAAGCTATCTGTTAAGAAGTTAAATCCACACTACATATAGCTAACTACACTGAAAAAAATCTTACTCATAACAGCACAAACTGCCTCACAATAATTTTTTTAAATTGTACAAATATTTAAAAACTTTTTCAGAAATTCATTCTGGTCAATATACATATAGGCAGCATCTAATTTAAAGGAATAACTGGCTCTGGCTGATGTGGCTCAGTTGGCTGAGCGAGATCCCACGCACAAAGAGATCGTGGTTCAGTTCCCAGTCAGGGCACATGCCCGTGTTGGGGGCTCGATCCCCAGTAGGGGGCGTGCAGGAGGCAGCCGAGCAATGTTCCTCTCAAAGATGTTTCTCTCCCTGTCCCTTCCTTTCTCTCTAAAATCAATAAAAACATATTAAAAATGAAATAAAGTAAATAATTGTCATCATCATAGCCTCTGTGTGTGTGCGTGCGTGTGTGTATGTGTGTGTGTTGCATGCACGTGCCAATACACACTTAATTTTAGGTAAACACTGCTTGGAATCTGAGTTCAAAAGATCTTTTGATTTCTAATTACTAAAAAAATAAGTTTATCAAGACTTTATATAATAAGAAATAAACGAAATGACGACACTAGCACAATGCCCTGATCATAAATGTACATTTAATTAAATATTTATTGTTGATTCATAATATACTATCATTTCATGTACCTCATGAGCAGACAAGCTTATCAACCTAAACTGCACAAATACACTTGCCTATGCACCAGGAGAACTGGACTTGCGTACTTTTATAAGTATGAATAAAGCATATCGCATAGTAAGAGAAAATTACTTACCTGAAACTTATCCTTTCAGAAGGTACACTGGGAAAATGGATTCTTTGAGCCCCTGTTTCAACTCCAAGTATGAGCTTTCTAGCTTTAAGAGCCATTGACACTGCCCCTAGGGGCAGCACAAGCTTTGGAACTCCCCTAGTGAGTATGTCAGTAGTTTCTTCAGATGCCTTCCCTCAGTTCTTTTCAAATTCAAAAGATGAGAGAAAAAATAACCCAAGAAAAAAATCCTGTAAAGCAGAAACCTTACTCTTTGAGGGAAGGAGGGTAGCTCATTTGTGAATCCATTCCAGAGCACGCTTTCTGAGAAAAAGAAATACAGGTAAGTAATTTTCCCATCTCCAAAGGTGACTGGTGATTAATGAGTGGATTCACAGAGTGTGGAGAATAAGCTCCAGGGATGTCTGTTTAACACACAACGATCAACTAATGAGGACAAACGTAACAATGAATGGTACAAGAACCGACACTGCTTCTCAAGTACCTTGAACCTCAACGTGAAGCTATACACTGGACTGTGGAATTAAACAATGAGCTTGTAAAGTTATCTATAAAGCCCTCGAAAGATCAGTCAGTAAGAAAGACTTTCAGACATGTGTCCAGTAAAAACTGTACTGTTATACATCCACTTAATCACTTTATACGTTAAAACGTTTTAAACTATTTTATTTAAACCTCAGAACCTGTGAGGTAGATTGCTAAGGCCCTAAAACTGGGGACACTCATAATTGAAATCACTATCAAAGGAAAAAAATGCATTTGACAAAGGAAATATATTCTCAGTAGCATCAAATAAGGTAATTCCTTTTATAAGCAAAATACTACAGTCCTTTCATTCTGAAATCTTGGTTATTATGTAACAGTATTAGCCTTCTCTCAAACTTGCAAAAGATCGAAAACCTAAATATGTGAAATCAGTACTGGATAAATATCAAAGCAAGGATAAGATATATTTCAGGAATTAGCTAACTTAAACTGAAACCAAATTAAATGTTTACAAAAAGGTAATACCCTCATAACCCAAAAGACTAACAATAGAAAGGAAGAAGGATATGTGTGAATAATCACTTTTTAATATATATTAAAGTAGAAATCTAAATAAAGATATAAATATTTAGGAGAATACCATTTTAATAGGTGGAACTTATGAAAAAGAAATTATGTAAACCTAGCAAATGTAAGTTTATTGGTAAAAATCAAAAATTGCTGAAGTCACAGAAGTAAATTTTATTCATATTTTAACAAAATAATATAATGTATCATTAATATTTACCCAAGTAAATTTTATTGAAACTTATTAGTTCTAAAAACCACCATAACAGGAAAATTAAATAAAAACATGAATCTACTCTTAAATAATCAATTTCTGTTAGATCCAGTTTCACTTAGAAACTTCTTTAAAGCTAACTGAAAATGTTAATGAAAGCTGTTAATAATCTAAATTTCAGGGAGGTAAAGAAAACACAAATATTAACAGTATCTATGAAGAAGAGTAAAAATGTAACTTAGGAAAATGAAACGAAAATTCTGCTAATTACAAAACTAAAACAGATCCAGACAAAGTTCTCCCATATGAAGCCATCCCATAGGATGAGGAACTTGTTAGGTACACAAAGTATGGGGACAACATTATTTAACCAAATACTAGCATCAAATGTCCTTCCACTTAAGTCACTCTTCCTGATAGTTAACAGGAAAGATGAAAAAGGGGTGGAATCATTATAAGCATTAACTGGGAAACATCATCCTATTGGGCTGACTACTGATAAGATAAAAGGCAAGAGATGAAATGCAGGGTTTGGGGGGTGGGGCAGAAATAGGGGCATAATGGAATCTAGGTTCCCAACTCTCCCATCGCTCGTCTCACCCATGAAGAAAACTTCAGAGTATTTTAGTCTTTGTACTTTTTATCTCTCTAAATATCTCTTTCAAGTCTGAATAAAGTTAAATGGGATCTGAAAAATGAACATCTTTAAAGCAAAATACACTTAAAAAAATTTTTTTCCTTTATTGATTTTAGAGAGAGAAGAAGTGAGAGGGAGAGAGATAGAAACATCGATAAGAGAGAACATCAATCAGCCGCCTCCTGCATACCCCACACTGGGGATTGGGCCCACAACCTGGGCATGTGCCCTGACGGGAATCAAACTGGCGACCTCTTGATGCATGGGTCGATGCTCAACCACTGAGCCACACCGGCTGGATGCAAAATACACTTTAAAAAAGGAAATTTGTCCGGCTGGTGTGGCTCAGTGGTTGAACATCGACCCATGTACCAAGAGGTCGCCGGTTCGATTCCCGGTCAGGGCACATGCCCAGGTTACGGGCCAAATTCCCAGTGGGGAGCATGTAAGAGGCAGCCAACCGATGTTCTCTCTCATTGATGTTTCTATATCTCTCTCCCTCTCCCTTCCTCTCTCTCTAAAATTAATAAAGAAAAAAAGATGTTTTTGAAAACAAAAAAGGAAATTTTTCTGCCCTGGCCGGTTTGGCCTGTGGACCAAAGAGTCACGGGTTTGATTCTGGTCAAGGGCACATACCTCGGTTGTGGTTCAGTCCCTGGCCCTGGTCAGGTTGTGCAGGAGGCAACCAATCGATGTGTCTCTCTCACATCGATGTTTTTTTTTTCCTCTCTCTCTCTCCCTCTCCCCCAATCCCGACTCTATCTGAAGATAAATGAAAAAAAAAATCCTCCAGTGGGGATTATTTTTTCTTAAAAAGGAATTTTTTCATATAAACGGACACTGGCTAACATAAAAAGTCAACAAGGCAGCATTCTTCCAACTACATATAGATCTCCTAACTGTCTCTACCACCAAGTTTCTCACTTTATTTTTCACAGAAGCTGGCCAATATATACAGAGAAACAATGACTAGAAGTGAAAAGTGTTATTGCCAATACTCTAATATATTATTCAACAAGAACAAAAAATGTCCACTATATATATCTGAGTAATTGTATCAACTGTACCATAATCAATCAAGTGATTTTTCTTAAAAAACAAAAACAAAACCCAGCTGTTTAGAAATATGGTATGTGTTAAGAGCCTAACATAAGAAAGTTTTTAAAATCTCTAAGTACTTGAGGAACTGAATCCTTCCTGTGGAATGATTTAGAATTCAGTGTTGTCATTACTTTGACATGGTAAAATCAAACCGTATAGTATCTTTTAAAAAAGAAGAAGAAATCACTATGTATTTTATCTTCATGAGAAAAAGCTAGATTTTTCAAATGGGACTATCGTACTCATTAATTTAGGAAAGATGAGTAATGCCACTAACGCATGCATTTAAGCAATATGAAACAATTTCTATGACAGTTTAACCAATAACTAGGCAATGATTCTTATTACTTCAGTAGGCATGTTAAATAGAAAATAAATCTTACTTTACAAGAATAATAGTTACTATTACTATTGCAGAAAGGAGACTACCAATTCTGGAACAGTATCCATGCAACACCTCCAACTTACCCCCAAACCTCAAACAAATCTCCTATAAGAATTAGTACAGTGCTTTCACTAAGTACAAAATAAGCACTTACTGAATACTGTTAGTGATAGTAACAACGAAAAACAAACAGCTGGAAAAGTTCTATTACTTAACGAGATGTAAATATAAGTATGTTTTAGTCTATGTTTAGCCTCCCCTGGCTAACATATCACTAGAAAATCCTATCTTACAATTTAAATACCAAAATTTTCAAGAAATTAGGAGATCATATGACCTAAAAAATTTGCTGAGAATCTAGACGGAATGTAAAACAAAATTCATTTTTCTCTGAACACTGTACACAAATATAGTAGTGCAGTAGGGTTTGTTTACTTTCACATTCATTAATGAGGTATAAAGGATGATACCACAGAAAAGCAATATTAAGGTGTCCACAGATGTGTTATGTGGATTTATATTGTGGTTGCACATGGTGCCAACCAGAAGAAGAGCTCAGACTCTGAAAAACTGTATCACAAGAACCAGTTATTTAAATCGTAGAGTGATTTGAAGTGATTCATAACAGCCTTAAAAGTAAAGAGAGAAGGGGCACACGCTTCAAGACTTTTTAATTTCTAAAACATTATTACCAATGTAAATGTATAACACTAAAGAAAAATAGCCTTTTTTTCAATATGATATACCTTAATTTTTAAGATCAACTATTACTAAACTTCAGAATTCCCAAGAAACTTTTTTTAAGCATCTACCTAGCCCTCAGATGTAAGTAATATACTTATATCCATGAAAAATAACTTCTGCTATAGGCAGAAATAGAACTTGTTATTAAAGAACCCTGAGAGCCTCTGAGGAATATCACAGCTACCTGCACACCCTACACCAGTGCTTTCAACCGCAGCACTACTGATATTGTGGGCCGGATGATTCTGTGATGTAGGGGGCTTTCCTGTGCATTACAGGATGTTTATTTAGCAGCTTCCCTGAACTGTATTCACTAGATGTCAATAGATCCCCACCTCCCACCCCACCCTGGTTGTGATGATCAAAAATGTATCTAGGCATTTCCAAATGCCCCCTGGAGGATAATCGCCCCCGTTGAGAAATTAGTGCCTTAAACAAAAATATTTATCTATACCATTAGGAAGGATGGTTCTCTTGAGCTAAAATCTCAAGGCCACTCATGACACAACACAAGAGAAGAAAATACCAGCCTAAATAGGCCAGATAAATGTCGGATCAACTCTGGCAAGCAATGGGGAAGACGTGAAAGGCCAGGGCTCCCTACATATTGTTTTTCTGGCCATTCTAGCACTCCACCTTAAAATGCATGGTCTTGTGCCTTATGTTTTCTCTCCAATCAAAGAAATAACTGAAGGATGAATAGATACTGGCATCCTTAAACCAATGAACACATAAGTCAAAGAGATGACCTACAAAGAAAAGAATTCAGAAATATTCTAGAACAGTAAATGAGAGCAAATTTTGTCCAAAGAATTTGAAAATCAAAATTTACTAAAAAAGGCATCCACAAATGTCTCACTTTCTTATCTATTCTCTGTGAAGCTTCCTTATTCTTTTAATTCACAATGATAACAAAAATCACTTAGGCGTCCTTATCCTTATGAAGCATTACCAATGAAGACCACAGTGCTAATAGCCAACGTGTTTATAATCTTTGGAGGGTAGCTCTAAAATGGTGGCAATTAGGGGCAAAAATTAAGCATCAAAGGAAAAAAAGACTAATTACAAAACAGGAAATGTGAAAAAGGACTGCCATCGCACACAGTGCTCTTCTCTGTTCTAAAGAAGAACATTTATTTTATCCACCAAAAAACCATTGTTGGCACCTACCACACAACTCTACCTGGAAAATGGGGTTAAAATATCTCAACTCCCACTGAAGTAAGTGTCTAAGCAAGGATGCCCTCACAGTGTGAATCCAATTATACCAGTCGCCTTTGGAAATGTATCCATACCCACTATTATAATCTGATCCTTTTTAAATGACCAAAATACTTTTTATTCACTTTTAAACATTGCTGCTACAAGTAAAACTTTCCAAGGAAAGTGATAAAGAACTGAAAATCAGAGCTTAGAATGAAAAGATACCTTTAACCACAGTATATAATAGCTACCATGATATGTTAAAATCTAGAACTTACCCCAATGGCAGAAATCAGAAGAAACCACAAAGAGATTACTAGGATCCGCTAGATATTTACTGAAGAGTTTTCCGAATTCCTGTTCTTTTGACTCACTCAGAGCTCCAACCAGTACAGGAATAATGGTAAACTCATCCTTATGGCTTAAAGAAAACAGAAAAAAAAAGTCACTTAAGAAGTACAAGAATAAAAAGTTTCCAATGTGTTTGCACTAAAAAGTGGAACATTTATTAATAGTGGTAAAGATAATACACATAATACTGTTGAATTCTTAAAAATCTATAAATTAAATGTTTAAAGAAGACCATTTAAAAATATGAGAGGTACAAAAAATGAGAGGTACAGAATACTCAAAACATCCATTTAAATCACAGAAATGTACAATACTTATTTAGGTAAACAAAGCTATTTTACTACCAGGTAGAATAACATCCTCAAAAATAAAAATAAGCCCATCAGACAGACCATCACCAAGTCAAGTCTTCTCAACTACCCATCAAAGCTAGAATAATCTGCCCAATCCTTCTGCAATTTTAAAAGAACATTAAATTCTTCCTCACCTATTTTCATCCTATCCTATTCCTAATACCACCATTCCTGGCACTTGTTCTATAAACCTGCCAAGTGAGACCTACAACACTTAATATTGGCTGTAAGATTCACCAACTACACCTGTGCCTATACGAACAGACAGATACAGGATAGTCTGAAAATACAACTCAATTTTACTGGCATCTAGGGTGAACAAAGAATTTAAGGAGGTAGGTATTAATTTCTAGCAGCCAGAAAAAGACTCCACACCCACCCACAGTGTTTACGGTATAACTACAAGTCCCTTTTTTACTTCATAGATTGACACATTTATGGAAAAGGAACAGAGCAGATTAATAAAGAAGAACTATGATGGGCTATAGAAATAGATGTTAATCCACAACCTTTTAAAATGTTCACTGTAGTGAAATTTTACTTACATATATTCAATATTATTTATATTCTAAATAATTCCAGATTTGGAATTTCAGAAGCATGAAATCATGTTTGTCTGACTTGATCTGAATAGGACTTAAGGGGGGAGGGAAATCACCATTATAATAAATGCTTTTCAGTAGGATAATCTGACACTTAACTGATATAGGACAAACAGAATTCATAAAAGAGTTCTTCAAAATGCTAAGTTTAAGTATCCCCAAAATAAATGTTAGCCCAGCTTCATAAAGCTAAATTCAGGGCACCCAAGCGCCTCCCCCATAGGCCCCCTTACCCTTGTCAACTGCGAAATAAACAGATCATACAGATCTCCAGTCCCTCTGCAATGCAGGGGCTTCTTGGGCAGTATCTGCATCTATGGAGTAAGAAAAAAAGAGGAAGCTGGCAGAGGAAGCTGCCATGGGGTATTTCTTTCTCTGACTCTTACCAATTTGCTTAACAACTGCATGAGTGAATAGGGGCTCTTCCAAAAGTTATAAGTGATTATCATGTCAAAGAAACTGAGCTCCAGTAAAAATTCAAGAAGACTGTTATGGCCTGCTCTAACTTCAAGTACCACCTACATAAATAAATACACTAAGATCACCAAAGAGTCTGCAAGTAATTATGACATGTAGGAAAGCAGTTATAAGTGTATAAAAAAACAAGAAGTCAGAAGAAATGGGTTCAAGTATTCTCTATCACATACAAATGATGAGAGCACGGTTAAATCACTAACCTAAAAATTTCCTTTTCTGAAAAAGATCATAATCACAATACCTATTTCATAAACTGTTACAAAGTGAGGAATACTGCAGAAGTACTTTGTCAACAAAAGTTGGCTCACTCTGAAGAAACAACACACGTCTACCCTCCACAAGAGCCACCAAACTATTCAATTAACCTGTTTGAGCTTGCAAATCGATCTCTACAGGGGGAAAAGTCTCATACTTAGAAATCTAAGCTTTAATTCAAGATTCATCTGTCCGCCTCTTTGTCATTTCCCTTTTTAAACAATTACATGTTGTTCTCTATCCCCGCCCCCAAGCATTAATTAGAGAAAAAAGTATTTGGTTTTGATATGTAATATTCCTAAGTTTTAGAATCAATTTGTTAAGTTGGTCTTCCCTAGTGAAGGAGTACAGAAAACAATTTATAAAACTAAATTGATTATCAAAGACAACCATTTTGTGCTCTAGAAATCAACCAAAGGCCCAAAATATTAGAATTAATTCATGAAAAATAACTGAATTTCTTGGGAAGAATAGTGGAAGTCTGGCATCTTAGTAGGAGCTGTCTCCATCCCTCTGCTCTACTCCACCAACATGGTACTTCTGTTGGTGGAGAGAAATAGCACCAGGTATTAGACAAGAGGAATCAGACCGGACCCACAGTTCAGCAACTTGAGTTCTGGCTAGGAAGAATTCAGAGTTAAGACTCAAAATATAAGATAAAGTGTATTTAAAAAATTACAGAGTTAGAAGAAGTGAGCTGTAGAAGAAATGGGCTCAGGAAACAAGTGACAGAGGCAAAAGAAGGGGCCTTTGGAGCTTAGGAGAGAGAAGGGTAAAGGTATCACGCCTGGGGGTAAGAGAAGGGGGCCAGAGAGATGTTGGCAAGAGGGACAGTGAGCTGTGTCGTCTGTCCTAAGGGCTTTTAAGAGCAGGGATTTTAGGAGAGGTCCCAGGGGAGGATCTCAATAGAATATTCATCAGCTTTCCAGATGTCTTCTTTCAGGGTCATGGTCTCTACTGACTGGTCAGCACTAGGGCAGAGGGTCATTAATCAAGGCAGCTGGTCCTGATGTCAGCCATGGCATTGCTTGTCTGGTTTTGCTGCTTTTCTGGGCCTGGAGCTGAAATACAACTGAGGCCTAGATGTTATCCCTAGAAGTTAATTCTTAAGAGAGTGGTCATGTAAGGGACTGCATGAGGCCACTCTTCAGCTCCTTGTTCCCCCGACAAGTCAGGGGAGGAGAGGTCAGGTGAGGGTCTGAGCCACATGACCAGCAACAGGCTAGGAAAAGAAAGGTTACACTGGGGGCTAGGTCTTTGTTTTCCCAGTTCTGCCCATTATTAGGCACCCAGGACTTTTGGCCCTGGTGACCTTCTGTATACCTGGCCTATCTCTTTGTTCTGCTCATGTCTGCCTAACTGCTTACCCCAGTTCCAGCAAGGTGAGGTTGGCTGTGAAAACTAGGTACTTTACTGAAGGGGGCTGACTTTGATTTGAAGCAGAGAGCAGAAAACACACACCCAGCAGGAAACAGAAAAGTATACAATTCTTGTAGGTTGAGATTACTGTACCAGTTGAGGCAAGCTACCAAGCTGAGGACTTCCTAGAATTTAACAGGGAGATCCTGGAAAGGAGAAGCCACAGAGAAACTTAATGAATTCATATATAGAGGAGAGCATTGCTGCCCTCCGCACAGCCCTGGCTAGAAGGCACTCCCAAGCTCCACAAGAATGCCAGCTAATTGGGAGGGTGGGAGTATGCCCAAGGAAAAGTAGAGACCTGAGAGAGACCAAGCTCTCACCCATCCCTGGCTGACTGGAAATCTGCATGCATGCACAGGGAGACTAAAGAAGATCCAAAAGAAATTAAAGGAAGCAAACTTGTAAACGACCTGAACTTTGAGTGTGTGTCCCAAAACAAACACAATCTACCAGCAGAAGGTTAGGGTTAGGGATAGGCATTGCTGGCTCAAGGTATTCAAGCACAACTGCCAACCAATTAGCTAAGCACTAAACAATGCAGACACAGGGACAAACTCTAGAAAGCCAAGGTAAAAAAATGTTAGTAAGAATTTTTAAAAAGCTGAGGAGCCCTGGCCAGTATGGCTCAGTTGGTTGAGCATCATTCCATGCACCAAAAGGTCACAGGATAGATTCCCCGTTGGGTCACAAGCCCAGGTTGCGGGCTCAATCCCCAATAGGAGGTGCACAGGAGACAGCCAATCAATGTTTCTGTCTTATATGGATGTTTCTCTCTCTCTCTCTCTCTCTCTCTCTCTCTCTCTCTCTCTCTCTCCCCCCTTCCCTTCCTCTCTCTAAAAAATCAATAAAAACATATTTAAAAAAAAGAAAAAATGCTGAGGAGATACATCAGTAGCTACACACTGTGGTAAACTGATTCAGCAGTTACAACCTACGACTGTTACTTTTTAAAAAAAGGAATGAATGAAACAACCACCACTACTGCCTACAGAAAAAATGAATATAATCAGAATTGAGTTGCTATAATATACTATGTAATAAGTCTAGTTTCAAGAAAAAATTATGAGCCAAAGAAAGAAATGGGGAAACATGACCCATTATACATATTAAAAAAAAGTAGCCAGTAGAATCTATATGCAAGTGGGACCAGATATTGGATTTAGCAAAGACTTCAAAAACAGTTATTATAAATACGTTCAAAGAAATAAAGGAAACTATGCTTAGAGAAGTTTTATCATACATATGTCATATATATATATATATATATATATATAATGACAATGACTAAACAAATAGTAAATATCAACAAAGTAACACAAACTATTAAAAAGAAAAAAACAAATAGAAATTTTAGAGTTGAAAGTATAACAAATGAAAGAGTCACCAGATGGTCTGAAAAGCAGACTCAATATTACATAAAGCATTAGAGATAATAAAGATAAAATCAATTATCCAATCTGAAGAAGAGAAAAAGATGGAAGACAAATGAACAGAGCACTGGAGACTGGTAGACAACAAGAAACATACCAGGATGCATACGAGAGTTCCAGAAAAGGTACAGTATACAGCCAAACCTCGGTTCTCAAACATCTCCCACCTCAAACCATTCACTTCTCAACCCAACAATCTTTCATGCTGATGATACCTGTATGATCAGTCACGCGTCTGTCTCTCAGGTAACAACAAAGGAGAGAATGTGCGAGTATGAGTCAGTTTACTGCTTAACCTCACAGGTTAACATCTCAAGAAATTGTGCTGTGAATATTTTTGCTTTTTGCTGCTTATTAATATTAAATTTTGGTTGTTTACTGTACATTTCATTTCCTTTTTGTTAAATTTTCATTTACATTTCATGTCCTTTTTGTTTTTAAAGTGTTTATTTATAGATTAAATAGTACATTACATATGTACTGTATATAAGAAAGGTTAAAACAGGAATCATTTGGAGGTCCGGAATGGATTAATTCAATTTTCACTATTTCTAATGGGAAAAAATGATTCGATTTCGAAGAGCCTTCCGGAACAAATTAAGTTCAAGAACTGAGGTTCCACTGCAAACATTAGAAGAAATAATGGCTGAAAACTTTCCAAATTTAATAAAAACGTTCACCTACTGATCCAAGAAACTCAACAACCCAAACTAGGGTAAGTTCAAAGAGATTCCCACGTAAATGTACAATAATAAAAATGATGAACACCAAAGACAGGGAGAAAATCTTGAATGCAGCAAAAGGAAAATGACTCATTATTTACAGGACAGTCTTGTCAACAAAGAGTACTGTGATCACCTGCACATCCATATGAAAAAAGGTGAACTTAGAACTTTACTTCATACCATACACACACAAAAATAACTCAAACTGGATCACAGACATAACCATAGAGCTAAAATTGTAATACTTCTAGAACAGGGGTTGGCAAACATCTTTGAAAGGGGCCATGAAGTAAATATTTTAGGTTTCCTGAGCCATAAAATCTCTGTAGCAACTACTCAACTGCCACAGATAATACAGGGTGGGGCCAAAGTAGGTTTACAGTTTTGAATATCCAAAACATAGAATTTATTCTTGGATTATTTATTAATTATAGTATTACTTTCCATACAAACAACTGTAAATCTACTTTTGCCCCACCCTGTATGTGAATGCATGGCTATGTTCCAATAAAATATTTACAATAACAAGCTGTGGGCCTAATGTGGTCTGTACGTTGTAGGTTGCTGATTCGTATTCAAGAAGGTAAAATCTTTGTGACCCTGGATTAGGCAAAGATTTCTTAAATATGATACCAAAAGTAGGATCTATACAAGAAAAAAAAAAAAAAGATAAACTAAATTAATCAAGAATATTTGCTCTACAACAGACACCACTAAGAAAATGAAAAGACAAGTTGTACAATGGGAGAAAATCTCTGCAAATCATTTACATAAATAAATAACTTGTAACCAGAATATATAAAATCTCTTACAACTCAGTAAAAAGACAAATTATCAAATTAAAACTAGGACAAAATGCATGAACAGACTCTTCACAAAAGAAGATACACAAATGACTACTCGTCACATGAAAAGTTGCTCAACATCATAGGTCACAGGAGAGATGCAAAGTAATACCAAAATGAGGTTACACTATACATCTGTCAGAATGGCTACAACTGGAAAGACTGATAACAGGTATTGGCCAGAATGTGGAGAAACTGCAAACCTCATGCACTGCTCCTGGAATATAAATGGTGCTGTCACTTTGGCAAGCAGTTTGGCAGTTTCTGAAAGAATTACAACATAGACTTGTCATGACCCAGCAACTCCATTCCTAACTAACCTATTCAAAAGAAAACATTTATGTTCACATAAAGACTTTGTACAAGAATGTTTATAACATTATTCCTAAGAGCCAAAAATGGAAATGACCCAAATGTCCATTAACTGGTGAATGGATAAACAAAATGTGGTATATTCATATAATGGAATAACTATTAGGCAATAAAAAGGAATGAACTACAGATACATGCTACAACATGGATGAATCTCAATAACAGTATGCTAAGTGAAAAAGGGTAGACACAAATGACTACATCTTGTATGATCCCATTTTATGACATTTCCAGAAAACGGAAATCTATTGAGACAGACAGCAGATAAATGGTTGCCTGAGGTTAAGAGTGGGAGCAAGAACTTGCCTTCAAATAAATACAAGGTATCTTTTTTGTTCTAAAACTAGATTGTGAGAGTGGTTGCACAACTTTCTGAATTTACTAAAAATCACTGAGTTGTACTTTTATGTGGATGAATTTTAAAGAATGTAAATCATACTGCAATAAAGTTGTTTTTTAAAAAAAAGAAGAAAATCTATCTTTGCCATTTGCAAGCTGTGCTACCTGCAGCAAGTTACTTAACCTATCCTAAACCTCAATTTTGTCATCAGTAAAAACAGAGTTAACAATGTTTACAACAACGTTCTTGGGAGCACTTTAGGAATATAGAGGAAAGTTTTATCCCTTCTTATTCTGTCCTATACCTTACACCATACAACAGAAAATTAATATATCCGAGATGTGAAACAGACTAAAAAGAACTTAAATCCCGGAACCAATAGTGGAGCACTCTCTTTAAAAGCAAACACTATCAGCCCTGGCCAGTTTGGCTCCGCGTTTAGAGCGTCGGCCCGCGGACCAGAGGGTCCAGGGTTCGGTTCCCGCTAAGGGCACGTACCTCGGCTGCAGTTCGTACCCGGCCCCTGTTGAGGTCATATGGGTGGCAACCACTCGATGTGTCTCTCTCACATCGATGTTTCTCTCTCTCTCCTTCCCTCTTTCTGAAGATAAATGCAAAAATGTCCTCGGGTGAGGATTAAAAGTAATAATAATAATAAAAATAAATAAATAAATAAATAAATAAATAAATAAATAAATAAATAAATAAATAAAAGCAAACAATATCACTTATATCACCAAAGCTCCTAATGGCACAGGGCATGAAGTCTAAATTCTAATGTAAAAATTCTAATATAAAAATGTGGATTCTACAGTTAATATATAGTTAATTATTTAGTTATAATACTGTATTACATATTTGAAAGTTGCTAATAGATTTTAAAAGTCCTCATGACAAGGAAAAATATATGAATTCTAATTTAAGCATTCTAAGTGGTAAGAAATAACTTAATTGCCAGTATTTTTTACTTAATTAGTGGTATATAAATAATTTAAATCTTAAAATTGATGACATTTTAGACTAGATGAAGTACTGCATACAAATAGTTATTTGCTTATTCTTCCTCTGGAATTAATTTGGAAATCTGTATCCTGAACATTAATGAATAAGAATTTTCTTCTGTATACAAATTCTTTCAATTTCTTAAAGATTTTAGAAGCAGTCCAAAGCTACTGAAGGTGAGAATTAAACAAATCAAACAAAGCCATTAAGAAGAAAAATTATCCTTATCCTAAAAGTGCTAAAGCTGTTGCCACAATAATACCATTATATGATTTATTCCCCTTTCCTCTTTTAGACAGAAAATAATCATGGGGGAAAAGAGTTTGATAAAACATATGTAGATAAAAATTAAATGCCTTACGCTACCTCTTATTCATCCTTTTCATGGTCATAGAAACTGAAATTGTTCCATTACGACAAACAAAATGTTCTAGCTATGTTGTAGAGATCCTCCATGTTCTGTAATTCTAAATAATCTCTTACTGATGTACAGGTAATACTCAAAGCTTATATAAAAAAGGAAAACTCAGAAACATACAAAGAAAATGCACATTTGTTCTAAAATCTCAGTAAATGACAACAAAAAAGATTTAACTCCAAGACATATGCAGAAGTATACAAATAACCATGAGTATAAAAGTCACAGAATAAGAACACATTTGGAAATGGCACTGTTCTTGTAGCTGTCATTGAAGCTGGACAGAGGTAGAAAATCTCAGACTTCTTTCTATGTCCAGAGACAAGTCGTTCCACTGTTAAAGAGTACCTATACAACAACAGATCTTACTTTTCTCTGACCATTTCTAATATTTTCAGATCTTAATTGAGGCCACAATCAGACAGGAGAGTAAAATCTTAAGATCTAGTACAAACCTAAGCTATAATGAGGGTCAGGATGGCATGTAAGTGAATCACAAATTCAGAAAGATGGAATGGCAACATGGCAGCCTGGAACTGGGAAAGAGGATGAGGAATTCTGCGGCACAGTTAACACAGCAGATCTGCTGTGCAATCTTTACAAGGGTCTGCTTATAAGACTGACCTTGGCTGACATCTGGAAACTTGTCTTTTACAATTTCCTTATGTTGATTAAGACTATTTTACCCCCTTGGGACACTGTACCAGACTGCCCAGATTGTTTATAAAAATGTGATTATGGCTAACACCTGCTTCCCTTCTGGGAGTCTGGAATTTTAGTTGTGGCTAGTTATGCTGGCAGAAGAGTGCCTACATAACCAGCCTCCAACAACAACAAACTAGACTTTGAATCTTTTTTTTAAATACATTTTTATTGATCTTTTTTTATTAAGAGACAGAGAGAGAGAGAAGAAGGGAGAGGGAGAGAGAGAAACATCGATCAGCTACCTCCTGCATGCCTCCGACACGGGATCAAGCCAGCAACCTGGGCACGTGCCCTGATTGGGAATCAAACCGGCAACCTCTCTGCATGGGACAGACGACATCTAACCAACTAAGCCACACCTGCCAGGGCTGGATTTTGAATCTTAAAAGCAGGCTAGCCTGGCCAGAAACACTATACGCGTGTTACACTACTGGAAAAAAGCACATTCTATTCAGCCCACCCCTATAGAAGGGGGGAACTTTGGAAGCCTGCACCTGGAAAAAGGCTACAAATTGTATGATTCCAACCTTATGACTATGGAGACAATAAAAAGATCAGTGGTTGGGGGAGGGAATGAATAAATAGAGCACAGGGGATTTTTTAGGGCAGTGAAACTATTGTGTCTGGTACCACAGTGGTAGGTATATGACAGGCATTTGGCAAAACCCATAAACTATATAACACAAAGAGTGAACCCTAATTAAAACAGAACTTTAGTTAATAATAATGTATCAATATTCATTCACCAATTTTAACAAATGTACCATTTAATGCAGGAAAAACTGTTCCGTTAATAGTATTTGATACCATATAAAAGCATCTGATAGTAATGTTCTCACTCAGGTAACTAAAAAATATAATTAATTAAATTAACATAAAAATACATAACTTAGGCCCTGGGCAGTTTGGCTCAGCGGCTGGAGCGTCGGCCTATAAACCAAAGAGTCTTGGGTTCAATTTCCGGTCAAGGGCATGAACCTCGGTTGTGGTTCAGTCCTCGGCCATGGTCAGGGTCGTGCAGGAGGCAACCAATCAACGTGTCTCTCTCATATCGATGTTTCCCTCTCTCTCTTTCTCTCTCCCCCTCCCTCCCACTCTATCTGAAGATAAATGGAAAAATATCCTCAGGTGAGGATATATTTTAAAAAAAAAAAAAAGAAGAAGAAGAATGGGCAAAGGATTCGAATAAACATTTATCAAAAATAAAAATATACTTAGTGAACCTGTAGCTCTATCTAAGAGTTCTAGCTAAGAAGATTTCCAGGCAAAATATTCAGTGTCAATGTTTTGTTTTGTTTTTTTAATCCTCACCTGAGGATGTTTTTCCATTTTTGTTCAGATAAGAGTGGGAGGGAGAGGAAGATAGGGAGAGAGAGAGAAACATTGACGTGAGAGACACATCGACTGGTTGCCTCCCACACGACCCCAACCAGGGCCAGGGACCAACCGCAACCGAGGTATGTGCCCTTGACCAGAATCTAACCCACAATTCACTGGTCCACAGGCAGACGCTCTAACGGCTGAGCCAAACTGGCCAGGGCATCAATGGTTTCTTTATAGCCAAGAATGAGAAGGTATAAGAAGAAAAACATGAGCTGAAGAATTACAAGCAGAATTTTTAAAATTGATTTTAAAGAGAGGAAGGGAAAGAGACAGAGAGAGAGAGAAACATCGATGTAAGAGAGAAAGACCAATTGGTTGCCTCCCACACGTGCCCCAACTGGGAATCGAACCCACCACCTTTTGATGCACAGAACGACACTCCAACCAACTGGGCCAGGGCTACAAGCAGAATTAAAATAAAATAAAAATACAGCTAACCTTTGAACAACATGGATTTAAACTACACAAGTCCACATATACATGGATTTTTCTCAATAAATACATACAGTATTGTTAATGTTATTTTCTCTTCCATATGATTTCCTTAATAACATTTTCTTTTCTCCAGTTTACTTTATTGTAAGAATACAGTATATAATACACAAAATATGTGTTAATTGACTGTCAGCAATATTCAACTGGTGTGCCACAAGAATTTTTAAAACATGCAATATCTGACTATTTAGTCAGGGGCGCTGACCTCTTTTCCCTTAGATTGTCAAATAAAAAATAACATCAGCCAACACAACATTAGCCATCTGGTGTGAATGAATCAAAATTATACCTATTTTTTTTGTCAGATCGACAAAAAAATGTATTTTGTGGTATGCCGCAGAATTTTAATAATTAGTTTATGTGTGCCATGAGATGAAAAAGGCTGAATAACTGGTTTATGTTATCAGTAAGGTTTCTGATCAACGGTAGCTATTGGTTGTTATGTTTAGGTGGATCAAGTTATATGAGGATTTTTGACTGCTGCACAGGGGTCAGCATCTCCAAACCCCAGGTTGTAATTTCTAACATGGAGGTTATTGATTGGAAAATAACTGTTTCTAATAACTAGCCTTCACAGATAGCAAAATATTGTCAAAGAAACAGCATGAGGACAAATCCAGAGTGCTGACAATAAAACATGAGCTCAAGATCATCAAACCAAAAATGCATCAATAAGATACTTTATTAAGACCTCAGAAAGATTTAAGACAGTGCTTGCATACTCTTTCAGGTAGGCGATGGGGCTTCTTAGAAATTCAGAGGACCCTGACTTGGGATCAAAAGTAGAGGTCTGCCCAGCCAGTGTGGCTCAGTGGTTGAGCATCGACCCATGCACCAAGAGTCACCGGTTCAATTCCTGATCAGAGCACATGCCCAGGTTGTGGTCTAAATTCCTCGGTGGGGGGCATGTTTCTCTCTCTCTCTCTCTCTCTCTCCCTCTTCCTTCCTCTCTCTCTGAAATCAATAAAGAAAAAAATTTTTTAAAGAAAAAGTAGAATTCTGTCCCAGAAAGAAATGTGGATGTGACTTTTGTCTAATACAGCAATTTTCAACCTTTTTCATATCACAACACGCATAAACTAATAACTAAAATTCTGTGGCACACCAAAAAACATTTTTTGCCAATCTGACAAAAAAAAAAAAAAAATGGTTATAACGTTGCTTCATTCACAGCACACAGCTTTGTTGTGCTGGCTGTGGTCATTTTTTTATTTGACAATCTAAGGGAAAAGAGGTCAGTGCCTCTGACCAAACATTCATGTATTTTGTATGTTTTAAACATTCTTGCAGCACACCAGTGTTCCTGCCACAGCACACGAGTTGAAAATTGCTGGTCAATACAATGCATCTATAATCTGATGTACAAAAACTCACAAAGTGTTTAATGGAGTTCTGTTAGGTTGGGGGGGGGCAACACGGTTTCAAATGAAAAGAGGCTTTTAGGCTCTTAAACTGTCTCATACATGAAGCAGACTGTAACTGCTCCTCAGGTGCAAACAAGGCCCATTGCACGGAGTAGAACCAAGAGCCTGAGGACCCAGCCACAGCTGAGAAAAATAATGAATTATAAAGCCACTACCAGAAGATAGAACTAAGCCATAATCAAGGACATACCCTGCTCCTTAGTTAGATTTCAGAATTGCTTTGGACCAAAGACATGCTTCCCATTCTTTCATTCTCCAATGGGAATATCTACTATGGTTAACTTTCCCTGTCTCAAAATTATATATTGAGTGTATGAAGGGGCGGGGGTGTAGCTTGTCTTCTCAGTTAACAGGTATCCAAATCAAAAGGAGCCATACCCAAGAGCCTCATCCACATCCCAATCTAATGCAGAGCATAATAATGGATTTTGAACCTGAGATCATTACTGAATGAGATTTCTGGGCATCTTAAGAATGTGTACTGCTTATTGGAGAAATATGAATTGTCCACCAGCAGAACTGTGAAAGTCTATCTGCAAAGATGGCTGCCAACAATTGCTCCTATTCCTCTACACACATGCTACTCCCCCCATCAAGAGGTGGAATCTATTTCTCCTTCACTTAAATCTTAGCTGACACTGTGTTCTGCTTTGAAAAACAGAATGCAGTGAAAATGATGCTATGTAGTTTCAGTCTAGCCTTATTAGGCCAAGAAACTTGTTTTGTTCTCTTGCTATCCTGAACCACCACGTAAGGAAATCTAGGCCATCCTTCTAGAGAGAGACCAAGAAGAGAGAAAAGCCCTGTTTGATGGAAAAACAGGTCACTTAAAGAACAAATGAGGTGTCTCAACTAAAAACCAGCACTAAGGCTACCTTGGATTTTCTAGCCCATTTGAGCCACCTCAGTCAACATCTTGTGGTAAGGTGCTCCCTGCCAAAATCCCTAACCCAAAAATTGTGAGCAATAAAACAGCTGTGATTTTAAGCCCCTAAGTTTTGGAGCAATTTGTCACTTGGTAATAGATAAGTGATACATGTAGTGAGTGTAGGAAAAGCTACAGAGGGAAAGTAGTGGGTACTTTCTAAGAGTCAATATTAGGGATCCTAATATAATCTGCAAGACACGGAAGGTTTTCTTAAGAAGTGATATACTTAACAGTGCTTATATAACACTATTTAATAGAGAGGAAATTATAAACAGAAATTTTGTTGGTTTTAAGTTTCTATTTTTCTAAATTTTACATGATGCACATGTTTTACTTTTGAAATAATAATAAAAATGCTATTTTGTTAAAACCTCCTTAAGGATATTGCTGGCAGCTCACTGGTTCTATTGTACTGAAATCTATTAAGTCTAAAATATATATTTTCTAATGACAAATTGTGCAAACATTTCAGCAAATAAAAAAGTTTCCTATTATCCTATGTAGTTGAAGAATGGAAAGTTTCAATAATACTAACATTCCAAGAAATAAACATCACATATTGCTTTAACAATTTCTGAAGAATTAGAATGTATTAAAACACAATTAACCTAAAATCATACTGCTTATAATTTAATATCACACTGACTTTTAGAAATTTCTCCAGATTTATGTAGTTCCTCATAGTTATCAGTGTGAACAGATATCGATAACATAAGACTGAGAGAAGTAGATAACAGTCTGATAACAGAATTAACAGCGGAAATGATCCAAAAAGACTGCAATAATGGATTAAACCAACAAGATAAAAGTACACATAAGTAATTGAGGAGATATATACATGTAAAGTCAAAAAGAAATCAACCACAAAAGCACAAGAGGATAAAATAATCCAGTTTAACAATATGAAAAAAACTTGGGTTTTAGCTAACCACACACAGTACATTTGCCACAACAGCACAAAAAAGGTAATGTAATCTTCAACTTCATTAATGCAATTAACTAACAAATATTTACTGAGAACCTAAAATGTACCACATACTTTACTAAAAGATTACAATGATGAAATCCCAAGAAGAAATAATCTCACCATATTTAAAACTAGTCAAACTGTCTATGGAATCTTAAGTCCATATAAAAGAAATAGTTGAAAAAATGAGAGAAATGTGACCTATAAAAGGAAGACTTTCTAATTTGAATACTGACCTAAAAGAAAGCTCTTAAAACAATTCTTTCATTGTACCAAAATAAATTAATGACTGCTATGTGACTGGCACTGTGCTAGGTACTGAGGTATAAGTTGAGAACAAACCAGATATAGTCCCTGTCCTCACTCGACTTATAGTCTACTGAATACCCTCTCACCGGAAGACCTTTAGCAGACACTGAATAATCTGTCTAGCATATTATGAAAGAGATTCATGTACTTTGTGTAAGGCTGAAATAAATGACCTCCAATATTATTTCCAAATCTATAATTTTATTACTTACTTATGCCACCATACCATAAAAGAAAATAACTGCTATTTAAAGATAAATAAATGTCTAATGAGCAAAATCACAGGCAAACCAATACACATACACACGGAGGGGGGGGGATTTTCCCCTAATAAAATAACCAGTTAAATTCACATGTTCAGCTTTCACAGGCAAACTATTCAAAACCAACTTCAATCCACATTAAGAAAATCCAACCTCAAATTTTTACTTCATTTCAAATAAAAAAATATTTTCCAGAACTGTGAGAGAATAAATTTGTATTGCTTTAAGCCTCCCAAAAAATGTTGTCATGTCCTTACCCTAATGATTATCTTACCCTAGTTAAAATAATTCCAAAGAAATTAATATCTAAGATTTCTCTGGGATTTCTTATATTAATTAATATACCTTTCCATGGCTTTAGCTGTATAAGGCAAATGCATTTCAATACTGTGTTCATCTTCATCTGTCTGCAGAGACATGCGTTCAAACATTCCTGTCTTCCATAGTTCTCCGTAAACTAAAGAGATTTCAAAATATAGTAAAACAAATATATTAATGTATATTCTTATCCTGTGAGATTCCACCCAGTAATACAAAACTACATGCTTTGACAAGAGACAGAAGCACCACATAATACTCTCCCTCATTTTTCCCTTCCATTTTTATTTTATTTTTTTTCCCTCATCCGAGGATATTTTTCCTTGCTTCTTAGATAGAGTGGAAGGGAGGGTGGGAGACAGAGGGGGAGGGGGAAGAGGAAGGGAGAGGAGGGGAAAGAGAAGAGAAAGAAACATCGATGTGAGAGAGAGACACTGACTGGTTGCCTCCCGCACAACCCCAAACAGGGCCGGGGATAGAACCTGCAACCCAGGTACATGCCCTTGACAGGGAATCGAACCCACAACCACAGGCCGACGCTCTAACTGCTGAGCCAAACTGGCCAGGGCCATTTGTATTTTTTTTTTTTTAAACTAGCTTTTTACATATCAGACAAAACAATAATACATGTAATAACTTACTCAGCACTTTTATGTTACATAGTTACATAAGTAATAATTTAAATTTTTCATCAGTTCCTTTCATTATATTGAAAATCACCTCTAGGTCGAAGCCCTCCTTCACCTGAATCAGCGCATGCTAACAAAAGCATAGCTGCTAGAGCGCCTACGGAGAGATGGAAAAACTCTGGTCTACTTGCTCATGAAGTTAATAATATAGCTTCTGCATTTTGCTTTGTTTTTTAA
This sequence comes from Tadarida brasiliensis, assembly GCA_030848825.1. Taxonomy (NCBI): domain Eukaryota; kingdom Metazoa; phylum Chordata; class Mammalia; order Chiroptera; family Molossidae; genus Tadarida; species Tadarida brasiliensis. The sequence goes on along the minus strand of CM061270.1, from coordinate 58,955,519 downwards.
TAAAATGTATAGGATTGTTATTCCACACCTCAGGTTCTGGCCTAAGAATGCCATTTCCCTCAAAATTAAAAATAAAGCTTATGGGATAGACCAGAACATGAATTTAGCACAGTACCATGCCATAAATAATATTAGAATGATCTACTAATTCAGACCCTTCTGATGAATTATACTTAAAACTGAATATTGTACAGCAAGAAAATGATACAATTTAATATATTTTTTAAAATGAGTGTTTTCGTCTTATCATAAAATTGATAAGATGAAAATTTTTGTAACTACATCCAAGAAATGGGTTTACCAATATCAAAGAAAGAACTACAATGATACTAGGACTTTTTTCTACAAAAATATATTCGATTAAAAATCTTCCATTCCTTCTTTGGCAGGCTATCCAATACCAAAATTTTCTGAGTGCCACAAGAAAGTTTTAAAAATAAAATATGTCCCCTAAAACCAACCCAGGGGGTAAGGCTAGTAATACTTCAGCTTCATTAATAAGACATATTCTAACAAATTAATAATACTCCATGATACTTAAAACCCCAAATTATGGAAATGTAGACCTAAAAAAATATGGAAAAAAGAAATGATCACTTTCCTTTGTAAATGGCTTATTTCACGCTACAGAAGTATTATTTTGCAAAATTTCTTGGAATAAGCACTCAACATCATACTTAAAATACAATTTCATGAACTAGAAGGATACATTCCAAGTCCATAAAGGAGGTTACTAGTAGAAACGTAAATGAGTTCAGATGCAGGGGAAATTCTGAGTCAACTGTTGATGATGAGTATTTGTAACACTATTTTCTGTACTAATTCTGTATTTTTTATCCTCCAAAAATACTCTTCAAAGACACAAAAATTTTACTTTACACATCCAATATATAAAATGATACCCAACTAAATTTAAAATGTCATTTTTGAAAGCCTATGGAAAAAATAAATCAAACTAAGACACTTTAAAAATAAAATACACCTAAGGTTTCCATAGCACCTTTCTAAGTTTCACAACCCAGTCTCATTTTTTCCCATAAAAATCATTAGAGAGGGAATAAAGGCATTATCACCATTATCTATTTACGTGAGGAAACAGATATCACAGAGGTAGACTAACCTGCCCAGGATCTGTCACCAGCTGTGATGGGCACTAATACCTAGTCTTACAGCACACTGAGTACATAGGACTTTCCTGGATAATAAATGTAACCATGCGTCTGGAGACTAATGGATCTGACAGATTTTTGTAGTTGGCAGATAAACTGTGGTTGTCTTTTAAGCATATAGAAGATTTTCTTTGTTTTTATTTTTTGGAGATTAGTTGCAACAAATTTTATTTTTTAAATTGAGATATTACTTTTGATATTCACATTTTTATTTTTTTCAATTAACTTACAATTCCTGTATAAAAACCTTTAGCTGTTTAAAAGCTGTATGATTTCTATATACTTACTCTTTTGGTCAATACGAAGGTCATACAGAGGTGTCCTATATATATCCACACTGGAAAGTGCACAGCGAGAGAGGGGCACATGATGAGAAGGCCCAAGGATGAAAATTCTCCGGCTAGGAGATATACAACAAAAAAAAAACAGAACAATTGCACTTCTACACAAACCTTATTAAACAAAAGAAAAAAAAATTAAAAAATGAGTAAATTTTTAAAATTACATGTAGTACTGTTTTCCTTGAAGGATTTCACTGCTTACTGTTATGTGCTAAATTGTGTTCCCCTAAAATCTGTATGTTGAAGTCTCACCCCCAGTACCTCAGAATGTAACCGTTTTGAAGACAAGGTCTTTAAAGAAGTGATTACGTTACAGTGAGGCCACTGGGGTGACCTCATTGACTGGCGTCCCTACAAGAGGAAAGAGAGACGACAGGGGTGCACATGCACAGAGAGGTGGCCACGTGAAGAGGCATCAAGAGGTCACCCATCTGCAAGCCAAGCAGAGAGGCCTCAGGAGAAACCAACCCTGCCAGCACCTCGATCGCAAACTTCCAGACTCTAGAACTGTAAGAAAATAAATTTGCATTGTTTCTGCTGCCTAGTTTGTGGTATTTTGTTTTGGCAGCCCTAGCAAACTAATACACCTACTAATGATTTGCTCCTCAATCATTTCTTTCTCTCAGTCTTTTTGTTGGAAGGGCTTTAAAAGAATCATGTTCAACACCTGGAAATACCAGTTACTAATTATCTACAGTAAACCAACCTGCTATGCTTAAAATCATCTCTGTATTCACAATGGCTAGAAAGTTTTCAATAACTATAGTAATTGAATTTTAAACATTTCAGCTATTAAATAAAATCCCCACATTCTAACACATTCTAAACTCGCCTTCTAAGGTCTACCACAACTTTAATAAAAATACGTAATAGTATAGATTCTAAAAATCCATGCAAAATATCATTACAAAGAAGCATTCTGATAAAGCTATTTTTACATTTTTTCCATGGCAGAGAAAAAAGGCATCTTGTTGAAAAGAAATCTGTATAAAAAGCTTCCTCTGTTCCCATTTAAGTAGAAGTCATTCTCAAAAACAAAGAAACTTGATTATGTGTTATTTGCACTGTAGGCTAAAGAAAAGAACTGGGCTAAACTATAGTTTAAATCTTTATAATCCTTTTATCTTGACACAAGAGTAAAATTAACCTCCTCTCATTTTATCTCCAACATCCCTACAATCTAAATTCCAAAACTATCCATTTTATCTGTTCTCCCAGATTCATATGAACAAAACTTACACACACACACACAAGACACACACACACACACACCACTCACACACAAACTTATAGACCCGAAAAAATAAAATTCTGAGAAAGAAGGGAATATTATATGATTGGCTATATACCTAGAAAATTAAGGACTATTCAATGCTCAATTAATAGACAAAGATTGATACATAGGCTAGTTCTTTCATATCAAAAACTTGCAGGCCAAAGAATGTGTGCTTTAGCAATATATTTATTTTTTATAAAATTCTATTACAGCTAAGAAAATTAACCTAATGTCTGCTGTATGTTACTTGCTATTTGGAGGGGGTGGGGGGAAAGAAAGATATTGACAAGGAAAAAGCATTTCTCAGTTCAGAGTTCCAAAACTTCAAGACATCACACATAGCAAACTTTATATAAGACTGCATCCACAGGACATTTCTACTAAGAAACATTATCTCTTTTCCTGCCCCCCACCCCACTGATAATACTCACTTCTTAACATTACCATTATGATCAACTCAATAACCATTTCAGAAAAATGGTCAAATCTATAGATTCCTAAATGAACAAAAAAGATACCACTATGTTCTCCTATCTTAACAGCACATAAATACCACCACGATTTTTTTAAATTAACATATAATGTGGGGCATAGATAATGGTAACTCTAAGTATGTAAGTGACTTGCCTAAGGACAAGTATTTATATGAACAAGAATCAAGTATGAAAAAAAGGCATTTTTATGTTTGAGGAATACATTCCTATGAAAAGGGAGAGGAAAGGGATAGAATATTTAAAATCAGAACACTCTGGGAAATCAAGAATAATTAAAATATGAAAAGACTTAAAATATCAATCTAAACTCAAGGTATAGATACATTTCATAAGTATGTGTAACAAGGTTCTCATAGTGTTTGCCTAAAGATGAGAAATAAAGTCCCAAGGTCAGCTTGGAAAGCCTAATACATTGCCTCCTCTAATACATTGACCTCATGTGCCTTTTTGTCAGATCCAACCTAGCTGGAAAGATGAAAACTGCAGGGGAAACAAGCCACCTCCAGTTTGAATTATCCAACTGTGTACCCAACAGATTCTTTCCAGTTTCGCAGAAACTCACCCAAATATAAAGTTCCATATTTGGTTAAGAGAGATAATAGGAAAAAAGAGGCTAAGGTCAACATAAAACCCTTAAAAGTGACACCCAAAAACAAACTAAAAGAGGCTAGGTTTATCACTGAAAAAGAAAAAAGTGCATATGAAACCAGCAGCAATCACAAAATGGGATTCTGTTAGCCGGATGCTAACAAAAAGAATATTAATAGTGTAAATAAAAGCTAATGCATTTTCTTTTTTTTTTTTTTTTTTACTAGATTGCCTGATCCAGAAACACCAAGGCCATAGAAATATTTTGGAGAGAAATGAGTAATAAATGCATTAAAAGCAATGTCACTTTCTCTCCATTTAATAAATTGCAAGGTGCTTTGTCTCTAAAGAAGTAACTTTTAGCCCAGCTGGTATGGCTTAGTGTATTGAGCATCAACCCATTGACTGAGAGGTCCCAGTTCGGTTCCCAGTCAGGACACATGCCCAGGTTGTGGGCTCGGTCCCCAGAGGGTGTTTCTAGCTCTCTCTCTTCCTCTCCCTCTAAAAGAAAAAATCAATAAAAACTATTTTTTAAAAAAAAGGAAGTAACTTTTAAATATTAGCATGTCATCACAGTTGTCACACATGTAAAAGAAACCTTCAATATGAAAAAATGGGGGAAATCAGTAAGGCATTCTCTTAGAAATTAAGTGTCATTCACATATAATACCTCCAGAGAATTCACATTTACAGAGTTACTTTCTAAGAGTGCTATCTGTGCACCCAATACATAAGTTACTTGAGTGCCTGCCCTCATAAATATTCAACCACTTATTCTAAATAATGTAACACAAGTAATTTTTTAAAGGTGTTTCATGGCAAGTGCAGATATTTTAACTAAAGAATAAAATGTTGTATGGTTCTGAATAAGATTCCTTTAGCTCTTTTTTTCTGCCATGCAAGACTTTCTGAAAGATATGAATCAAATTACTATCTAAGTATATTGAGTTTATTTTTAATTAAAGTTTTAGTGATAGGAAAAGACTTTGCAACTATTAACATGGGAAGAATGTAACTAAATGTATCATTTTTTAAATTTCTTAAATAGCCAGCCAGAGTACTATTTTTGAAACATAAATTTGATCCTATCACTCTCCTGCTTTAAAAAAAAAAAAGTCTTTCAATGACTTTCCAAGGTCAGAGGATAAAATCCCAAATCCTTAAAACTGGTTCTAAAGTCTCAAACTGGCCCGTTTGTATTCCGCTTCCCCTTGAACACAATACTTGATGTATACTGGTCTTGTAGGTCCCTGCTGACACAAACAACTTTGCCTACTTCAAAGCCTCCACATGTTCCTTCTCCTGGACTTAAAATTAATTTCCTCAGAGACACCTTCCCCAAGACCCAATCCAGAGATCTTAACCACAGTTTCCCCTGTATCAGCAATTCTCAAAGTGTGAACTATGAACTCCTGAAGACCCTTTCAAAGAGTCCACAATATCGAAACTATTTTCATAATACAAATAAGTTATGTGCCTTTTTCACTCTGATGACATCTGCACTTACGATATAAAAGTGAGGCTGGGTAAACCACTGGCACATTATAATTATGAGCAAGGTAATGGAATAAAAATGTTCTAGGAGCCATGTAGTCTTCACCCACACCAAGTATTTTTTAAGGACAGTTTCACTTAATTTCATTAAATCTTGAAATCTGAGTACAATTTTATAAAAATATTCTGTATCACAAAATGCATTCAATTTGTGGTGATAAATGTACACAGCACTCTGCTGCATACAGAATCCGTCTCAGGTGAAAGCATAATGTGATTTTGAGTTGTGAGCTAAACTAGACTTTTTTCATGGAACACAATTTTTATGTCAGAAAATGACCATAGACAAATTCTGGTTATTCCAATTTAGATAGCAGAAATTTTCTAAAAGATGATCAAAATGAGCCTGCCACTTCAAAGAAGACATATGACATATTTGTTGCCAATAATAAAATTGAAGCTTTTAAGTGAAAATTAGACTTCTGCAAAACCTGTATTCCTATGAGATTGACAGCTTCCCAATAGTTAAAGATTTTTCTGATGAAAATGGTGGTGATAATAACAAATGTGACTTTTTTAACACTATGATAAACGTCAACATTTGAAAGATCTACATAACTCAATAAACAAATACTTTCCAAATGTTCCATGCAAGATGTTACAGAAAACACGCAAAGGTAAAAGATCCCTTCAAAGGGCAAGAGAGTGCAAAAGATGATCCTTACATTCATGTAGAAAAGGGATGAGTGTGAAAGGTAAGAATGGACGCTAATGGTATAGATTTTGACTTTCTCTCTTGAACTGTTCTTTATTATTTCTCTACACTCCTCATGGTTCCCAAAAGGATGTTCTTTCTCTGTTTTCTCAAAGGACTCCGAAGACATTGCAAATCTCAGAGAGGGGCACTTTCAAGAGAATACAAATATGACTGTCAATTATTATTTTTAACGCTCACACCTTCAAATTTATTTATTCAGAATTCAATTATCATATACTAATTATAAAAAATAAGGGGATTACATCATCATCCACCATTTGCCTCTCTTTTTACTGATCTCCTTATCATCTTCTTAGACCTTGGTTCTCTTACCTTTTTATTCTTTTTTTTTTTTAATCCTCACCTGAGGACATTTTTTGCATTTTATCTTCAGACAGAGCAGGAGGGAGAGAAGGAGGAAGAGACAGAGAGAAACATCAATGTGAGAGAGACACATCGAGTGGTTGCCACCCACATGACCCCAACTGGGCCAGGGACAAACTGCAACCGAGGTAGGTGCCCTTAGCGGGAACCGAACCGGGACTCTCCAGTCCGCGGGCTGACACTCTAACCGCTGAGCCAAACCGGTCAGGGGTCCCTTTTTATTCTTTATCATGTTCCATTCTCATTTTCCATCAAATTATTTAACACAAGCTTTCCACTTCTACCATTATTGGCTCTATATCTCTCTATGTATTCTAAGACAAATTTAATTCAAGGGTATCCTTCTAGCACATATCATCATCAAAAAAGATTCTGCCAAATAGAAAAATATTTGGAAAAAGCTGTTACACAAACTAACCTTGATGATAGCTGGTTTACAGGTCCAGGGTCAAACAAAGGAAACTTCCGAAAATCTTCCCAATCTAATTTCTATTGGCTCTTAGTCACAAAATAATTTAGTTGAAATTGCATATTAAACATGTCAAGAAATACTTGTTAGTTCTGGCTGGCTTGGCTCAGCCGTTAGAGCATCAACCCAAGAACCAAAGAGTCGCGGGTTCGATTCCAGTCAGGGGCACATACCTCGGTTGGGGTTCGGTCCCAGGCCCTGGTCGGGGTCGTGCGGGAGGCAACCAATTCATGTGTCTTTCTCACATCGATGTTTCTCTCTCTCTCTCCCTCCCACTCTATCTGAAGATAGATGGAAAAATATCCTCTGGTGAGGATTTAAAAAAAAAAAAGAAATATTTGTTAAAGACGCCCCTCAAAACATCAAAATTGAGGCAGTGCTAACTAAAACCTCATGGATTTGGCAACATTGTCATTTTATTTATTACTTAAAACTTACTAAAAATAAATTTCAACAAAGGTTTGGTACAATGTGCAGAGCACACTACATAAAAACAAAAAGAGCAGCTTTTTTGTTTTAAAAAATTGAACAAATTGCTCAAAGGAAAATGAGTAGGCTGCTGGCGAGATTTTCTTTTTAAACTCACAGCTGCTGTGAGTTACCTCTTTTGAATGATTATGCTTCATCGCTACTAGTACAGATGTACTACGAATACCAGTACTACTGCTAACAATCAACATTAAACAGAACTAAGATAACTGATTTTATCTATTCACATAGTATGTATACAACTAGCATTACAGACTGGATCCTAATACTGGTACACATAAAATGCTGGTCAGAAATTAAGTAATTTGGGTGGCTATTTCCAGCATAGGTATTTGAAAGTTCACGTTTCTCATTTATAGACAGCAGTATACTACTCGGTCTCAATGTGCTAGAAAGATTTTTATAAAGCTAATTTCAGAGCTGTCATTAAACTAGTCAATGCTTATATGCTTCAAACATCATGAAATATGCTGTCTGATTCTAAAATAATTCAGATAACCTTACCCTGTCAATGAAAAATTATTCTTCTTTCATGAACCACAACTTAACAAGTACAATAAAGAATTTTAAATTACAGCCTGGCTGGTGTGGCTCAGTGGATTGAGGGTCAGCCCATGGACTGAGAGGTCCCAGTTTGATTCCTGGACAGGGCACATGCATGGGTTGCGGGCTCAATCCCCAGTAGGGGGCATGCAGGAGGCAGCCGATCAATGTCCCTCTCTCACACTGATGTTTCTATCTCTCCCTTCCTCTCTCTCTAAAAAAATAAATAAATAAAAATAAATAAAAAAACTTATTTTTAAAAAAATAGAATTTTAAATTACAAAGTGATTAAAACAATAAAAGGGCTTTGCCTTTTCCTTTAAAAAACTCATCTCCAGATTTTCAAAACAAAACTGTTTAAACCAAAATATGTAACTGTTAGTGTTCCTAGACCCAATTCCAAAGTGTTGGGGGCGGCAGGGAGGGTGTTTTCTCAGTATGAGAGGGACACATCGACTGGTTGCCTCCCGCACAACCCCGACCAGGGCAGGGGAGGAACCGCAACCAAGGTACGTGCCCCTGACCAGAATCCAACCCGCTTCATCGATCCTTCGGCTGACGCTACAACCACTGAGCCAAACCAGCCAGGACCTGTAACCTGTACTTTTGACCAACTGGCTACAAATCAGAGGTTCCCATGACCCCCTCCTTAGATTTGATTAATTTGCTAGAGCAGCTCACAGAACTCAGAGAAATGTTTCACTCACAAAATCACTGGTTTATTATAAAAGGATGTAACTCAGGAACAACCAGTTAGAAGAGATGCACAGGGCAAGGTATGGGGTAAGGGAATGGAACTTCTATGCCCTCTCCAGAGTGCTACTCTCCCTTAGATCTCACCAACCCGGAAGCACTCGGAACCCTGTCCTTTGGGGGTTTTATGGCGCTTCATTACATAATTGATTAAATCACTGAGTGCTGGAGACTGATTCAACTACCAGTACCTCCTCACTCCCCAGAGGTTAGCAGTAGGACTGAAAAGTTCCAAGTCTCAACTCACATGATTGGTTCTCCTGGCAACGTGCCCTTATCCTTAGGTGGGATAAATCATTATACCTCTCTATAGCAAGAGACACCTTATCATACTCAACACTTAGGGAATTTCAAGGGTTTGGGGACCTGTGACTCAGGAACTATGGACTAAGACCAAATATACATGAGAAATACATTTTGGTCATCTGAATGACCAAACATATATTTCTTATAAATCACAGTATCACATTAACCTGTTAACATTTCCAGAACTAAACATTTTACCAACGACAGGGTAAAAACTAAATGTTCAGACAATGAAAAATAGTATTAAAGCTTTCTATAACCTATAAAAGATACAATCACATTTACAAAAAGTCAAATTCCTAATGAAATAGAGTATATTATAACAATAAGTATGCAAAACAAATTACTTCAGCAACAAAGCAATTATGATATAATTCCCAGCATTATCCCATAACAAAATGGTCTCTAACTATATTACTTACGTAATAGATGGATCCACTTGTTTGTAAGCATGAGCAGCACAAGACCCACAGTATGTGTATCCTGCATGGCTACAAAACAAAATATTTTTTAAACTTAATCATCAGACTCAAAAATCAAGATATTCTGAAAAAAGAACTTTTGAAAGGAATATAATAACAATGGTAAACATAACAAGTGTATAGATTAAAAAGCAATGTAACTAATAATGCAACTTCTAGACGATAATAGGAAACACATAATTGTTCTTTGTACTAATTTTAATTTTTTTTCTTTATTGATTTTAGAGAGAGAGGAAAGGAGAAGAGAGAGAGAGAAACATCGATGAGAGAGAACATCAAATGGCTGCCTCCTGCATGCCCCCCACTGGGGATTTGGCCCACAACCTGGGCATGTGCCCTGACCAGGAATCTAACCAGCGACCTCTTGGTGCATGGGTTGACGCTCAACCACTGAGCCACACCAGCTGGGCCTTTGTTCCAATTCCAAATTTTAAAAGTATTGCGTAATTTTTTTGGTCTGAAAAAAAGTTAAGATTTGAAGATATCCAAGGTTTACTTGAAGTTGCTAATGTAACACTAATGATGGATGAATTTTTAACATTCCTCTTCAATACCTTTAACAGAATAATACATAACAATGATAAGACCAAGAACAAGCCAAATCAGACCGAAACAAATACCCTACAAGTAACAATTCACTTCCCGCTGTATCTTCAGTGTTAAGAGAAGTGACTTGGCCTTCTGTGTATTATGTCTTTCATTTTCTCTCTCCACTACACATCCCTTTCATCCTCTAGTCTCAGCATTATATTGGGCCTCTTATCACCTATAGAATGACTGCTTCTGGAACTCATTTTTCTTTCTTGATTCATTCAAGTTACATGAGTCTAGAAACACTTCCCTTAGTGCTTTCTTATTAGTGTGTGGCCAGTGGTATACTGGTAAATGCTTAACAACTGGCTGTGCAGGGGGGGAAAAAGTGTACATATATATGTAAATAAACTTATTATAAATTTTACTTAATTAAAAAGATATGTACCACACAATATACAAATAATGAAAACTATGTAATACTCTTTATGGCATACTCCACATAGCCAACTGTCACAGAACGTTTTCACTGACTTAACTTTTTTTTTTTTTAATTTATTTTTGTTACAGATGTTTCTCCTTTTTTCCCCATTGTCACTGACTTAACTCTTATTCATAGGCAAGGTAGAGCTGCAACTGACAAGAGTGAAACAATGAAGACATCACTCATTCAACAATGACTTGAATGACTTCTTTACTGATTAGATAATAGTTCTCAAATACTAGAAAGAATATTTCCTTCCTCACTTTTCTGTGCTATTAATAAGGTAAAGTCTACAGACACAACATAATTTTAAGTTTAATATGTATTATTAACCTATCCCCATTACTTACTTTAGAAAATCAAGTCCTAACCAGGTAGCTCAGTTGGCTAGAGTGTCCTCCCAACGCCAAGACTGTGGGTTTGATCCCCAGTCAGGGCACATACAAAAAGCAACCAACAAATGCATAAATAAGTGGACCAAGAAACTGATGTTTCTCTTTCTTCCTTCCTCCCTCTCTCGCTCTATTGGAAAAAAAAAAAAAAGATAGAAAATTGACAAAAAATAAATAAAGCCCTGATTTGTAGCAATTTGCCAACTAATGTGGAGTAAAACATTGCCCACCATGACCAATTTCAGGATGCCCAATAGCCCAGCCGGTGTGGCTCAGTTAGTTGAACGTTGTCCCATGCACCAAGAGGTTGCTGGTTTGATTCCCAGTCAGGGCACATGCCCGGGTTGTAGGCTCAACCCCCAGTAGGGGGCGTGCAGGAGGCAAGTCAATAGATGTTTCTCTCACATCAATGTTTCTCTCTCTCTCCCTCTCTCCTTTCCTCTCTCTCTCCCTCTCTCCTTTCCTCTCTCTCTATAAAAAACAATAAAAACATATTAAAAAAAAAAAAGATGCCCAATAAACTGAAGAGAGAAAACAGTCTTGAAGAAAATATTTATAAAGCATATATCTGATACAGGATTTATGTCTGAATACATTAAAAATGTCAAAACAAAAACAACCAACCAAATATAAACAAATAGGTAACTGTTTTTGCAAGAGTTCTGAAGATTGGTTACACAACAATGTGAATGTACTTACCACTGTACTGAATTATTCACAAAATGGTTAAAAATGGTTAAGGTGGTAAATTATGTTATGTGTATTCTACCATAATTATTTAAAAATGTTAATAGGGCCCTGACCAGTTTGGCTCAGCAATTAGAGGACCGGCCCTTGGACCAAGGAGTCAAGGGTTCGATTCCAGTCAAGGGCATGTACCTCAGTTGCAGTTCAGTCCCCGGCCCTACTCGGAGTCGTGTGGGAGGCAACTAGTCAATGTGTCTCTCTCACATCTATATTTATCTCTCTCTCTCTTTCTCTCTCTCCCTCCCTCCCTCCCTTACACTCTATCCAAAAATCAATGGAAAAATATCCTCGGGTGAGGATTAACAAAACAAAAAAAAAGTTCATACTATATGATTTCATTTATATAACTCTAGAAAATAAAAACTAATTTACAAGGTGGAGCAAAAGTAAGTTTCCAGCCCAGCCAGTGCGGCTCAGCAGTTGAGCGACAACCTATGCACCAAGAGGTTGCTGGTTCGATTCCTGATCAGAGCATATACCTAGGTTGTGGGTTTGATCCCCAGGAGGCAACCAATCGATGTTTTTCACATCGATGTTTCTGTTTCTGTTTCTCTCTCTCTCTCTCTTGCTCTCACTCTCGCTCCCCTCCACCCTTACTCTCTCCCTCCATTTCCCTCTCTCTAAACTCAATAAAAGCATATCCTTAGGTGAGGATTAAAAATAAAGATAAATAAATAGAATGATCCTCATCTGAACTAGTTTAAGATGTGAAGGTATTCACATAAGTCAATCACAATACAAGACAGCGATGTGCTTAATTAAGAGTTACATATTATGGGATATACACTAAGTACACTGAAATCACTTTATTGATGATGAATAGTAATCACTCTATCCAAGGGAGCCTATTAAGTTGCCTGATATAGTAATATTCTCACAACACAGTTCTAATCTTAGCCAGAAGGAAATGTATGCTGTTCTATGGCTCAGCAGATACGGTTCTGCTGTCATCTTGTACTGATCTTGATACTCTAGCTTAATCAGGGGCTCTATTTTATCTGGTTATGTCCCCAGACTCTATGCTCTAGAGTCTGAAGAGAAAAACTGCTTCAGATTCCTAACACCTGTTTCTGATCTTAACATTACTGGCTTCCCCCTCGTCAATTCAAAAACATGCTTTCTTGCCTGGCCATGTGCACCTTAAAAACCATGTGATCCATCTGGATCTGCTCTGGTCTGCCTCAAACCCAAATTACATCTTAGATTTTCCACAGTGCTCTGCTCTCAGTTGTCACTCATATCCTATCCCTCTACTTCCCATCCGTACACCTTAAACTGGTCCTTCCATCTTAGATTTGCTTTTCAGACTCTAGTTCCTATTCCCCATTCTTGAATTTAAAGGTCCTGACTCCCATACTCTGATCTCTAAATCAACCTGTCCTTCCGATCTGAGTCTCTCAGTTTTACCAATCCTGTTCCTACCCAAGTTCAGTTCAGAAAGGCTTCTTAGAAGAACTGGATTCTTAAAGTGTGGAAAGAATAGAAATAGTAAGACTAGAAGGGCAAGGGCATGAAGGAAGGGCATACAGGCTGAAGAAAGAACATGAGCAAGTCCAAGTGCATGATGTAGAGGAGAAAATATGAGACTGGCCTGAGTGGAACAAGGGAAGTGCCAAGCCCGAGTCAGACAGGAGCCTTGCTGTGATAACACAAGTTACTGAAAGGCAGTTGTATGCTCTTGAGCAGGGGAGTGACAATTGGAAACTTTTATTAGTCTAGCACTAAAAAACATGAGCACAAAGGACACATTAGAAGCAGGAGGTGTTACGTAAAGCTCTCTTGGAAATTGTGGCATGAAGTAGTCGGCCCTCGTTTATCTCGGTTAATCAGTTCCAGACTCTGCCACGATAAATGAATTTCCAAGAAGTAGGATTCTTTATTTATACACAGTCGTCCCTCCGTGAAAGTCGAAGCGCGAAGTGGTGAGGGACGACTGCAATAATGTCATGCTCTAGAATGGTGTCAGGAGCAGTGGGAAATGAGAAATGAACGCTCTAGAGTCTGAAAAGAAAAACTGGCATGTCTTAGTGACCAAGTGGGTATAGGAGGATGAGGATAGTTATACTAATGGTATAAATAGCATTTACTGAGTGCTAACTATATGTCATGCACTCTTCTATGTAACTCCAAGTGTTAACTCATTTAATCCTCTCATCAACACTGTGAGATACAAATTAGTGTTAACTCATTTAATCCTCACATCAACACTGTGAGATAGGAATTATTATTTTTCTCATTTTATCGATGAGAAAACTAAAGGAGAAAGGTTAAGAAACTTGCTCCAGGTCACAGACAGTAAGTAGCCACCCCAGGACTTAAAGCCAGGAACAGAGCTCCAGAACCCATTCTTAACCATATTTGAAGGAACAAGGGAAGGAGTCCATGGAGTAAGAAAAGCAACAACCTAAATCCTGGAAGAGCTCTGGCCAGGTAGCTCAGTTGGTTAGAGAGTCGTCCCAATACACCAGGGTTGTGGGTTCGATCCCCAGTCAGGGAGCATACAGACATCAACCAACGAATGTTTACATAAGTGGAACAATACATAAATGCTTCTCTCTTTCCCCCCCCAAAAAATATGAATAAATAAAAAAAAATTTTAAGTAAAAATTTAAAAAAACAAAACCTGGCCCTGGCCGGTTTGGCTCAGTGGTTAGAGCGTTGGCCTGCGGACCAGAGAGTCCTGGGTTTGGTTCCCGCTAAGGGCACGTACCTCGGTTGTGGTTTGTCTCCGGCCACGATTGGGGTTGTGTGGGTAGCAACCAGTTGGTGTGTCTCTCTCACGTCGATGTTTCTCGCTCTCTCTTCCTCCCTCTCTCCCTCCTGCTCTATCTGAAGATAAATGCAAAAAAAAGTCCTTGGTTGAGGATAAAAAAAAAACCTGGAAGAATACTTAAGAATCATACATCCTATAAGACACAGGGAAGGACAATAATTTTTAAAACATAATTGAGGTAAATATGTTTTATAAGAGAACTCATATTGTGCCCGGCCAGTGTGACTCAGCGGACTGAGAGTCATCTCATGGACTAAGAGGTCCTGGTTCGATCCCTGGTCAGGGCATATGGCCAGGTTGCAGGCTCGATCCCCAGTAGGGGAGTGCAGAAGGCAGCCAATCAATGTTTCTCTCTCACATCAATGTTTCTATTTCTCTCTCCCTTCCTCGCTCTCTAAAAAAATCAATAAAAACATATTTTTAAAAAAAAGGAACTCATATTTTGACATGGAAGTAGGGAACAGACTGACAAACCTCAGAGGGAAATGGGGTGGGGAGCGGGAAGAGATAAACCAAAGAACTTATATGCATATATGCACAACCAGTGGGCACAGACAACAGTGTGGTGAAGGCAGGGGAAGTGGGAGCAGGGAGGAGGGTATCAATGGGGGAAAAAAGGAGGGACATCTGTAATACTTTCAACAATAAAGATAAAATTTTTTTTAAAAAGAGAGAGAGAACTCATATTTCATGATTTCAGCCTTTCTGAAGATGAAGACTTAAAAGTCTACTTGAAGGAAAGACAAAATAGTTGTGAAGAGTGGAAGAGTCTTAATTTACTGAGAAGATACATTGCAGTTTTGTGTTTTTTTTAATCATTAAGCCCTGGCTGGTGTTGCTCAGTGGCTGGAGTGTCAGTCCACACACCGAAGGGCTGTGGGTTCGATTCACGATCAAGGGCACATGCCTTCAATTCACGGTTGCAGGTTCGATACCCAGCCCGTCAGGGCATGTGTGGGAGGCAGCCAATCCATGTGTCTCTCACACTGATGTTTCTGTTTCTGCCTCTCTGTCTCTCTCTCTCTCGCCCCCTCCTTCTCTCCCTCTCTTCCACGCTCTCTAAAAATCAATGGGAAAAGTATCCTCAGGTGAGGATTAACAACAACAACAAAATCATTAAGTATACCACCCCACTGAACCCCCATCATGAGGAACTCCAGTTCATGAAAGGACCAAGATCATAGTCAAAGAAGAGAATTTCTAATACTGTCCTTTATCCTGGCTCAGATATATGATAATGAAAAAAGCCACAGTAATAATTATCAAATCTCACCCACTGATCCTCTGTTCCTGCCCACTTCTCTTGCTAATAGAATCTATGATTCTACACTTATGTGTAAGCAAGGTTTCATTAAGGAAGCACTCCTAATAAAGGAGGCTTCACCAAGGGAACATCTAAGGTTTTTTTCCTTTGTGCTTAATAGACAGATCAAAAAAATTTTGAACTCTACAGATATTTGAGTATGCATTGTAAAAGTATGTCCCAGTCTTTAAAAAGCTATTAAAACCCAAATAAAAAGTCATCCCTGCTAGCTTTTCCAGGTCACCCTGGCTCCAATGTAACCCTTCATGAAAACAAATACAAAATTATACTGTAATACCTAAAATCTGTCATTAGGCTAAACCATGCCTCTAAATAATGATCCTTCTTTTAACAGGGACTACTTTTGGTTCTCCCTTTACTCCTACACAGCAAACCCTTTACACCAGCAAGTCCAGCTCCAAACCGTCCAGAATTTCTGTGTCCCACAGAGCTGCAATCAAATGAGGATACAAGGCCATTATCCATGATCATTCACTGGTTAAGTGAAAGTTTCCCACACGGCAACCTTGCAGTGTGGTACAATTTAAATTCCTATGTCAAGAAAATGACCAATTACTACATGACATGGACTTTCACTTGTTCAGTCTCTGACTGCCAAGGTTATAGGTGAATAGTACAAACTGTAAATGCCAAGAGTTTACCTCACATTCTGTGAGAGGTTTTTCATCAAAGAGGTTATAGTGAATAATAAAAGAGTGCTTACTTGGCTTCAACAAAATCAGGTTCTCATGCTCCTAGTTCTATTTAATAGCAGCAAAAATGCAAAATAAAAAGACTGGACTAGATAAAATGAGAAGATTGGACCAGATGAAATAAGATCTCTAGTAATAAGAAAAGTCTCCAAGATCTACTTAAGCTAACGTATGACCTGACAAGCTAGAAACTAAATCTAAAAACACCTGTGAACGTACGGGATAAGCGTGAATGACAGCTGGCCCTCAACAGTTTGCAGAAGCAGCAGTCTCCACATTGCCTCTCTCCATTTTATCCTGCTCTACCTAGCCTTTTATTATTTTCTTTTATAGACCCTGCTCAATGGCCCTCAAGATTCCTGCTTTAATAAAAAACATTAGATGATTATATCCCCAAAAAATGTCCAGATTAGTCATTATTTAGAATATTTTATTTTTACAAAATGGAATCTCACAAGCATTAATTAAACAATACTATGAGCTAAAGAAACGTATTAAAGTTATTCAAGTCCAACAAGAATAACTTTTCTACCTAATTAAAGTTATCAAGTCAAACTAGGATGTTGCATATCTGATTTTTTTATTGTTAAAATAGATAGGATTTCAGATATTGGCATGAATAATCTATTGCTTAATATAAACAAGGAAGAGAAACAAGCTGCACACCTCGAGTAACTTAAATTAACCATATAATTTATGAAGATTCATTGTCTCACGATACACACTGGTAGGGCTCTACAGGTATGCTTCACTACACACAACCTGGTGTTCTATATACACGTTTCTTACCTGTTAACTTTTTAAAACTAGTTTTTATATTACAAGTAATACAGCTACAAAGTAAAAAAGTAAAATAAAGAAGGGTAAACAATGAAAAGTGAAAAGTATCCTTTATTCCATACTACTCCAATAGGTTAACTACTAACAAGTTAAACTTTACTTTAAATGTGTGAGGGGGGCTCAATACTCATAGTATCTGCTATATAGTAAAATAATAATAATAATAATTAAATAAGCCCCTTCCCCAATTATCTGATTATATGTTTATGTTCACTAAGAGGTTTCTTAAGTCATGCATACCTGTACAGCTCCATTCTAGGGGCTGCTGAGATAGTCCTGCATACTGAAGACAGACAATTGTGGCAGTCATAGTAGAAAGGGTTTTGGAACTCCTACTTCATGAGATTGTTTCAATATATATCCCTGGGACACACACTGTCTCCTGTGTCTCAAGATAAGTAAGATAGTTCTAAATTCAAACAAAAGAGATGTGTGTGTGTGTGTGTGTGTGTTTAATCCTCACTCGAGATATTTTTCCATTGATAAGGCTAAACAAAGGATATTTTTTAATTAAATTAAATTATTTTGAATCCCTCAAATGTGCCTGACTATATGCCATATAGGTTAGAATTTATTAAGATTGATCAACAGTTGGTTTACGGGTCAATATTTCTTCTTTCTATGACATCATTCTATTTAATCTACATCAATATGAAAATGAGCAATCTATTTAAGCACTTTCAAAAGTGTGCTATCTAGCCATGGCCAGTTTGGCTCAGCGGTCAGAGCATCAGCCCGCAGACCCAAGAGTCCCCGGTTCCCGCTAAGGGTGCGTACCTCGGTTGTCGTTTGTCCCCGGCCCCAGTTGAGGTCGTGTGGGTGGCAACCACTTGATGTGTCTCTCTCACATCGATGTTTCTCTCTCTCTCTCTTCCTCCCGCTCTATCTGAAGATACATGCAAAAATGTCCTCGGGTGAGGATTTAAAAAAAAGTGTGCTATCTAGGTTCTGAGTTTGTTTTTTTAAGGTTCCCCTTATATCATTTATGCCTATAAAGCAAAATCTAAGAAAAGCTGGCTCTAGAGAGCTAGAATTTATAAAATTTAAAGTATGTTTTTGATACATTTGATTTGAAATAAAATCAGAAATCTGAGCATATTCTTAGCAAAAAACCTCTGTGCCTATATAACAATAAAATATTTGTTGTTACTTTTCTGCCTAAAAACAAATAGTAACTCTGCAAAGCAAAATAATTACTTCTGGAAACTATATAATAGGATAAACGACTACTTAGTTTTCACATGTTAACAAAATGGATAATGCCTATATGTGCATTAACATTACAAAGTCACTATATAGCAGAAACATGCAACCAAAGCCAAAATTATTTTCAAATATCCATTTTAAAACTTAAAGTAACTTGGAAATCTTTTATAAATCAATATATTTGTAACGTAGGCTCAAACATTTCATTTCCCAGGCCACTGCCAATGATTTCTATTTTAAACTAACTACAAGAAGGAAACAAGTCTAGCTACTTTTTCATGAATAAGTAACCTCAAGTTAATTATATGTTGATTCAGCTCAGCTCCCACAAGTTTTAACTAGGAAGGCAGCATACCATAATAGTCAAATACCAGCAAAGTAATGGGCAAGACAATACAACCTAGCTCATGAGTTACTATAAAAAGATCCATTGTTTCTCACCCAACCAAGGATCTCACTTATACAAACTTCCCCTCTTATCCCTCTATCAATTTTTCTTTCTCTACTGGATCATTTTATCAACATTATAACACTTTAATATTGTGAATAAAAACTCTCCCCTGACACCATATTCCCATTGCCCTAATTCCTTAATTTACAGCAAAATTCCTCAAAGAAAACTAGACTCACAACCTTCATTTCACTCTCAGATTCTTTCTTGAATCCACATCAATCATGCTTTCATCCCCACCACTCCACAAAAATTGTTCCTATTGCCCTGGCCGGTCTGGCTCAGCGGTTAGAGCGTCGGCCTGCGGACCAAAAAGTCGCGGGTTCAGTTTCGGCCAAGGGCACGTACCTCAGTTGCAGTTTGTCCCCGACCCCTCTGGGGCCGTGCGGGTGGCAACCAATCGATGTTTCTCTCTCTCTCTCTCTCTCCCTCTCTCCCTCTCTCTCTCTCTCTCTCTCTCTCTCTCTCTCTCTCTCTCTCTCTCTCTCTCTCTCCCCCCCTCCTCCACTCTGTCAAAAAAAAAAAAGAGAGAGAGAAAAAAAAAATTGTTCCTATCAAAGTAACCAGCAATGTCCACCTTGCAAAATCCAATGATCAATTCTGGGTCCTTATCGTATTTGACCAATTGACAGAATTTGACACAGCTGATCCCTTTCTCCTCCCTGACACATTTTTTTATCTTTTGCCTCCCAGAAACACCACTCACCCTTGCTTTTCCTGCATGCTCATTGGTTCTCCTTCAATATTTCCTCTGCAAATGCTCATCTTCGTCCTGCCCTCCATATAAAGTTGGCTTGTCTAGGGGGCTCAGTCCTTGAACCTCTTCTCTATCTTTATTTTACTTCCTAGGCAACTATAGCCTATGATATATACACCAAAACAGCCTGGCCTTTCTTCCCTGTGCTACAGATTCATTTATCTGGCTGCCCATTTGAAATCTCCACTCACATAGCTAACAGACATCGCAGCATTAACATGGTCAAAGTCAAATCCTAGATTCTACATAAACAGTTCTACTTCTACTCCCCACATCCACCCCTGTTTGCCCCTTATCAGTATAAAAGCAATTCCATCCTTCCAGTTTCACAGGCTAAAACTTGAGTTATCCTCGATTCTTCTTCTTCCATTTTATTGGTCCTTACCTTCTAAATATATACAAAATACACTGCTTCTCATCATTTCCACCACTAGCCCTTAGTCAAAGTCATTATATGTCATCCCTTTTCTGTACTAATCTAATAAGCCACCCAAACCAGACTCCCTGTTCCCACAAAACAGAACATTCATACAGCAGGTAAGAGTAATCCTTTCCAACCTAAATCAGATGGTGTCACTTTTCTGCTCCAAACTTCTCATGACTTGTAATTTCACTTGGAATAAAAACCAAAGTTTTTATGATAGCCAAAAAAACCTGTCCATGATCTAGCCCTGCTGCCTATCACATCCACTACTCTTTTGTTCACACATGCCACTCCAGCTACACTGGCTCCTTGCTTTTGCTCAAATACACTAAGCGTATCCTGTCCCATAGCCTTTGTGCCTGCTGTTCCCCATCCTGAACCCCTCTTTCCCTGGGTATCTGCATAACTTCTCTCTCCCATCATTTAGGCTCAAATGTCAGCTTATCAGGGAGGCCTATTCTTACTATCATATATAAACTAGCAACTCCCTATCCATACTGTCCCTCTCAATTCTCTTTTCTGCTTTATTTTTCTTCCTAGCACCCATTAGCACCTGACATTGAATATAAGTATTAAATCATTTACGTCTGCCTTCCCCAGTACTAAAATGAAAGCAAGCACTATGAGAGAAGTGATTTTGATTTATTCAAAAAGTGTCACAAAGAAGAGTACCTGGCATTTAGCCTGGTACATATTTGCTGAATGACTAAATACATAATTGCAAGTCATTATGCTAAAAGTTTTATAAAGATTAGCTCATTTAATGATCAAAAAACTATATGGAGGTACTATTATTCCAATTATACTAATGAGACAAAGACACAAGAGATTAAATAACTTATATGTCACAAAGCTTTCCTATGCCTATTAAATGAGATCAAGTTACAACATACAAATGAAATACTTAACAAAATGTTTGGCACATAAAATACCTAACATTTATGGAATACTTACTATGTGCCAAACAGTAATGTAGGCTCTTTATGTGTATCGAATCATTTAATTCTCACAATGTTTAATAAGTGGTTGCTATTATTATTTTCACTATTTATTATTTATCAGGGTACCAACCTTAACTCAATAGAAGTCATAAAAGATGCTGTTGTGAGAAGAAATTCCACAAACTCCAACTTTTACTCTTCTCAGAAAAATGTTTAACATGTGCTTAAAAAACACTGCATTTTGAATATTAGCACTGGAAACCAAATCAAAATTAACTGAATTCATATCATACACAGACACATCATTAACTGTATATTTGCTCTCTCTCAGTTCTAAAAAGCCCTCTAACATTCAAAGACAAAATAGTCACAGATTTTCACTACCAAAAAAAATCTACCCCTGTCAAAACTCTGGTTGCTACTCCATACTGCACCATATTATGGTTAAAGCATATTTTTCATTATACGCTAAAAATTATCTGGATTAAAGTAGATCTTTTTAATGCTTAAAACAGAACTTATTTATACCAATTATTACCAAAATCACCAAGTTTACCTAATGTAAACAGCCCTCTGTTTTAAAAGTCAGTTTTATTACCAAAAATAAATGTTGAAATGACTGCATCTGAGAAAATGAAGTAGCGAATTTCCTTTATCCTTGAGTTAAAGTGAAAGCCATGGAATTCATGAAATTTAATGAATATAATTTTGTCAGCTCAACATATCTTTTGGGTTTTGATTTATAGCTCCACCTGTAGATACTCATTGTTGATTAACAATTACCATGAAATATTCTGGGTAAAGACCCTTGAAACTTACGGTGCAATTATGGCTCTAGCAGGTCTTTTTGTAGACTGTACTTGTGAAAGCCAACCTTCCAGCTGGGCATTCAGCTGCGGTCCTACAAAAAGAGAAAGAGGGAAACTGGAGTCAGCAAAGCAATGTACTATAGATAACCACACAAGACACAAAAGCCTCGCTGAACCTATCTGGGACTAAAATAGCTTAACGGGCAATGGGGTCATCAGTTTGGATGTTAATATTTGCAACTTAACCAACTACATACAAAGTCTCCAGCAAGCAATATGGCAAGGCCACATACTGATTATACGAAACTTGCTTATATCCATTTGCTTAGTTATTTACAACAGTCTTCATTCCAGAACAACAACAATATGATCTAGAACTGGGGGGGGGGGGGCATTTAAACAAAAATAAAACAAGAAAGAGAAAACCATTAGTATATTAAAAGAAAACAATTGAGTAAATATTTATTTTAGAACACCAAAACCTGCTTTAATCACTAAAATCACATCCATGGAGTGATCACTTCCAACCCAATGACCTTTTCTTCTGTCCACTCCAGCCCCCTACTCCTATGATCATATCAACAACCAGTAACTACATTATCTCAAAAATCTCTTTTTCAAGCATTCTACTCTCTTCATTTCCTATCTTTCCAGTCCACTCCTAGAAATCTGTTGATTCAAAGACTGCTCTTACAACTGTCCCAGTCTCCTGCAATAACCTGTCCCTTTTTACTAGATTATCGTTAGCATGCAAATATGAGATATTAGCAGACTGAATTCCCCCAACTACCACCCCAGTTCCCACTGTCCATCATTCCCTACCACCCCAGTTCCCACTGTCCATCATCCCCTCTTCTTTTTCTTTTTAATCTTAAATTATTCTTTATTGATTTTTCAATTTTTTTAAATTTCTCACTATCTAAAATACATTATTTTAAATGTTATAAAAAATGAGAAATATTAATACAGTCGTCCCTCGCCACTTCGCGCTTCGACTTTCGCGGCTTTTGTTCTTTACATATAGTATAGTATTTGAAAAAACCGTGATAGAGTGAAGCCGTGAAAGTCGAAGCGCGAAGTGGCGAGGGACGATTGTGTATAAATGAAGAATCCCACTTCGTGGAAATTCATTTATTGCAGTAGAGTCTGGAACTGATTAACCGCGATAAACGAGGGCCGACTGTAAGAGAATTGATGTGCATATAGGCATAACCAATGGACACTGAAAACAATGCAGTAAAGGCGAGGGGTGGGGTATGTTAATAAGGAGAAAAAAGGGAGGGACATCTGCAATACTTTCAACAATAAAGATACATGTAAAAAAAATCATTGCCAGCTTAGAATAAAAATAAAAACACCCTCTCTTCTTTACTTCTTACCTAGCCTGAGACTCAATCATTCCCTTGCCTATCACCTCACTCCTTTGCTCCTCCCCTCCTCCATCACAGCCAAGAGTTCAAACCAACTTTCCACTTAACACAGTACCTCCATCTGAACAGCTGAATGGACTGAAAAGAAATATAATTATATGCACTTTGAAATTATACCCATAAATTTCAGCAGTTCATGAGCAAGGTTCAGAAATCATACCACATTAACCTACTGAATTTGCTCCATCTTTAAAATACAGACTTACCTCATATAGCTTCTCCTTTTACCTTAAACATTTATTCCCTCCTCACTTCAAGCACATGATCACACTTTTCATTTCCTCGAGGAAAAACAGTCTCATGTGGGTGACCAATCACCCTGGTCTGCCCAGGACTTTCCCAGAGTTAGCAGTGAAAGTCCTGCATCCTCAGTCCCAAGCAAACCTGAACATTAGTGACCCTAAGTTCAGAAGAGAACTACTTCCTCTTCCCACCATTTACTCTGCTTTTCCTCCTGTTTCAACAAATTATCCTTGCCCCTATCAAAAGCCAAACAAATGATTTCTGCACTGGATCTACCGTTTGTCTTACTCAAGGACTCTGCTCTTACAACTGGCCCAGTCTCCTGCACTAACTTGCCCCTTCTTATTAATCATTCCCATTAGCATTCAAATATACAATTCTAGCAGACTGATTTCTCCCCAACTACCATCCCATTTCTCTGGCTCTCTCTTAAAATTTTAATCATAAATTATTTGAATGTCACAATAATCTAGATAATAACAAAAAACCATGGACCAACTGCCCAAATAAATTAAATCTTAACATTCTATCTTATTTACTTAAGAAATAAAACATTAAAGATATAATTGAATCCCTGCTGATCCTATTTATACAACTCCCTCCTTAGAGATAATCACTTTCTGATTTTACTGTTCATCACTGCATTATACTTTTACTAATATATGTATTCATAAATGTGTATTATTTTGTTCTGCATGTTTTAAATGTTATATAAATATACTATATATGTCCTTCTACAACTTGTCCCAGTCACTTAACATCCTTTTTAAAAATTATTCATGTTGATATATGTAGCTTTAATTCATTCATTTTCAATGCTGTAGAGTATTGTAATGTATGAATATACCCAAATTTATTCACACTCCTCTTCAAAGACATTTTGGTTGTTGCCACTGTTTCACTGTTAATGGACAATGCTACAAGTCTCTCATGAATATGTGTTAAGAGTTTCAATGGGATTTATCTAGAAATAAAAGTACTGAATCATAGGGCAGGCACATCTTCAACTCCACTACAACATTGCTAAATTGCCCACTAAAGCAGCCAGGTCAATTTACCCATCAGTGCAAGGGCAAATATAAGTAAGTTTAATTCTCCCTGTTAACAATAAGGGAAGAAAACCCCAAGCCATACTTTCCTTAGAGCATTTTCTTTAGAAAACTTGTAATTGTACATTCTTGCTCTGCACCTTTGAAGTGTACATAAATCTTTTAAAAAGCTAAATAAGCTTCTAACCAGCTACCCAGGACTGTCTTTCTCAAGGACCTGGTAGCCATCTCTCTGAAATGTGATCACCAATGAAGATAGCACTAGTTTCTGTGGGAGGATGGGAGCCTAATATGAGCGGGCCACCTAGCCACATAGGTGATTTCAAAATTTCCTCCTGTGCCCTGGCCGGTTTGGCTCAGCAGTTAGAGCGTCCACCCATGGACCAAAGAGTCCCGGGTTCGGTTCCCGCTAAGGGCGTGTACCTCGGTTGCGATTTGTCCCCGGTCCCCATCGGGGTTGTGTGGGTGGCAGCCATTCGATGTGTCTCTCTCACATCGATGTTTCTCTCTCTCTCTTCCTCCCTCTCTCCCTCCTGCTCTATCTGAAGATAAATGGGAAAAGAAAAAAAAAATTTCCTCCTGTCATAAAAAACATGTTCATTTTTCCTTTAGATAAAGCCAGGTAGCTAAAGACAATATATATGGTCACCCAAATTACCAGGTGAATTTAGGATAAACTAAGTGTGACAAATGTTGCCATCAAGTCTTCTTACTTGAGCACTATCATAGTTCTTGAGAACATGTATGTAACGACATAAAAGGGCGAGTTCTCTGTAGGTTTCTGCTCTTAGCAGACTGCCTGCAATGTGTGTCACATTCGCGATTAATGCTTAAACAAAAATAAAATTGTGCCTGGTCAGAGTGGCTCAGTGGATTGAGCATCATCCCATGGACTGAGAGGTCCTGGTTCAATTCCCGGTCAGGGCACATGCTTGGTTTCCAGCTTGATTCCCAGTGGAGGGCATGCAGGAGGCAGTCTATCGATGTTTCTCTCTCACATTGATATTTCTATCTCTCCCTTCCTCTCTAAAAAATCAATAAAAACAGATTTAAAATAAATAAATAATATAATAAAATTGTTTTCTTTCTCTTCTAACTTTGAAGAGAGGCTTTCTGAGAAGGCAAGAGGTTGTGGCTTACATTTTATTTCTCCAACATCAGAAATGGTTAAAAATTCCCATTTCCCTAAATCCTTATCAATATTAGATACTCTCAGAATTTTTAATTTTTGCCAATTTGATGGATAAGAAATGGAATCCCTTTGCTTCATCTAATTTGTATTTCCCAAATACCACTGAAGTTAATTGTGCATGTATTGACTTGGAAATCCTTCTGCATATATTTAGGACTATATTCATAAACAAGTCACATGACAGCCCATCTGTAAATTGCCAAAGTACCAAAAAAAAAAAAAAAAAAAAAGTCTGATTCAGCAATTAAGCAATGTGGTTTCTTTTTAAAACTTGAATTTAAGAACATTTACCAAAAATCTTATATGAAATAATCTCATTATTAATCAAGGAAAAATAATAAATTTTTAGCTGCATAATAAATTTCACATGGCTCTAAATATTCCATATTACAGGAAATTTGCAAAACAGAATTTGAAAAACCTTATAAGAGCAAAGAAAATAATTGGGTGTCTCAGACACACTACTGCCACCAACTTCACTGATTTTAAGCACTAAATCTAGCTTTCTTATCAGTCCTTCTGAAAAAAGACCAACTTCTACAGAAGGATCCTAAGGTTAAAGCCAAACTCCAATCTATTTCTTTCTTTTTTTTTTTTTCTTATCCTCACCCAAGGACATTTTTTTTCCTTTTTTTTTTTTTGTTCAGATAGAGTGGGAGGGAGAGAGAGGAAGAGAGAGAGAGAGAAACATCGACGTGAAAGGGACACATCGAGTGGCTGCCACCAACACGACCAACCAGGGCCGGGGACAAACTGCAACCGATGTACATGCCCTTAGCGGGAACCGAACCCGAGTCTCTCTGGACCGCAAGCCGATGCCGACGCTCCAACAGCTGAGCCAAACCGGCCAGGGCTCCAATCTATTTCTTATATATAGTTGCTTAATTGTTGGTCTATAAACTATCAAGTAAAAAAATTAATTTGAGGCAATATGGTATCCTTTTGTTTTAAAATATGTTTTTATTAATTTTTTAGAGAGAAAGGAAGGGAGAGAGAGAGAGAGAGAGAGAGAGAGAGAGAGAGAGAGAGAGAGAGAGAGAAACATCGATTGGCTGCCTCCTGCATGCCCCCTATTGGGGATTGAGCCCACAACCTGGGCATGTGCCCTGACCGGGAATTGAACGAGACCTCTCAGTCCATGGGGCAATGCTAAATCCACGGAGCCACACCAGCCTGGCAGTTGCCACAACTTTTTTACCATTCTTTTTTTAAGTGGTTACCTGCCTATTAACACAGTAAACTCAATTCCACAGAACTGGTTAAGGCAAAGTAAGAAAAGACAAAGCAGAAGCAAAAAATATAAATCCAAACAAAACAGGCTGTCAGCACCTAATATTTTGTTATTAACCATTCTGTAAAATCTTTTCAAACCAAACTAAGAAACTCTGACCTGTCGTGAAAAATATACAAACAATAAGATTAATATGTCAGACTTCCTGTAACAGTGGCTCATGGATCTCTGAATTTCACAGGCCAAAAAAATTTCAGAAGGAATTTGGAACACCAATATAGGGTTGCCAATATTTAATTTTACTAAGAATGGATATTACATTTAAAACATATCAACCATTTATCTATGATCACCATTAATTTATAAAACAAATATAACACCAAAAAGAAAAGCACAATTTTAAGATAATTTCAATCCCTTAAACTGAATAAATTCACCAAATTTCATTAACTTCAAGATACCATCAATATTATGGTGCATCATTATTTTATGTGCCACTAAAATAAAAATTTTTAAAACCTCCCAATTAAACTAGGACATACGGTTTCTTATCACACAGAATTTATTTTGTAATTATTGGAAAAACTCTTTTAAACTTATATAGACATGAATTTTCATTTAACACTCTTGTGTTTATATTTTTAAAAAAGAAAAACAAAATAAATTCAAGGTATTCTTAAATTTTTCTTCCTATTGACAATCTGATATCTAAATTCCTTTTAACTCAGTCATGAGTAACCTTTGTTTTTCCATAATATCACCCTCTATGCCATTTAAAGAATGAATGATGCGATATTTCCTTTAAAAGTGTTCCACTACTGCCTCCGGGACACTCATCCAAGCAACTGACATACACTGTCCAAGCCTCGATGTCAT
Source organism: Tadarida brasiliensis (assembly GCA_030848825.1). Lineage (NCBI taxonomy): Eukaryota > Metazoa > Chordata > Mammalia > Chiroptera > Molossidae > Tadarida > Tadarida brasiliensis. The sequence continues at coordinate 58,927,582 of CM061270.1, read as the reverse complement.
ACCTTTCTTGATCTTACCAAAAGGTATCTCCAGAAGATATAACTGACAGAAGGTTTCAGAAGACAACCCAGAGCTGGTCATCTCTCCCATAAATGGCATGTTAACTGAAACCTCAGTGGGTTGCAGTTGTATAGTCAGAGCAGCAGGATTAATTAAGTTCACAGATGTGTGGGCAGTGACAACTATTTCACAACAGACCAAGATTTTAAGATAGCATTAACTGTAAAATACCTCATTTTCAGAAATGCTAAAATGTAGGAAAATGTACATCTTAAAATCGATGAACTATGAAAACCACATGCACTACAATGTTCTGATATTTATTTCAAGGCAGAACAGTGAAAAAGTCATCAAAGGCCAGCATTTGGAAACCGCTTCTCACTACAATAAAAAGTGTTTCTGAGAAGACTTACCAACTACCAACAATCTCATTTAATTTTAAAAATAAATACATAACATTTCAGCATTTCTCCTGAAATCCTTTCATCAATGCCCTTCTGTGAGCACATACTTAAGAATTTATTGCTATGCTATTTACCAAACTTACTATCTTATTTTTAGATACATCTCAAGGGATGCTGTTTGTTTTTATGTATCTATGATAGGGCTCCTCACACAGAAAGTTATATGTCCTTGGGAACACAAGAACACAGAACTGTCTAACTAAATATGACCCAAAACCCATTTACAGCAGTACTGCATCAAACCAAAAACCCTTGCTATAGAGAACACTGATTATTCTCCTTGATATAAACCTCAAAGTTTAGGCCAAATCCAAATATCTTTAATTCCTTACTATCCACCAATTTATTTAAACATTGTAAGAACTCATTTACATTTTCAGCTAAACTCTGCAGTTCAGAATATAATCCATAGGAACAATTAACCATCCAAAGGAACAATCTTTAGCACATACCAAACAACTGGAAATCACTTACCACTTTTCTGCTCACTCATATAGTTTCTCAAAATTTTTATATAAGTATTACCAATTTCACACCTAAAAGTCCTGCAAATTTAGAGGATCACAAGCTACATCTCCCTCCAGGTCATTTACAAAATTGTAATCTGAAAATAGGTTTTGCATTAAGCCCTTTAACAGTCTATTAAGTTGGATTCTCTAGTCCCACTTCTATTCTAAGTGCAAATTCCCTATCAAATTATGGCATTAAATCCCTTGATAGTGCCTGGTTATAGTACTCTCATCTAAACTCTTTTTCTAAGATCAAGATACTGATTTTTGTGTGCCATTTTTTCATTATTAAAAAAAATCTGTTTGACTTCCAGTCAAGATGGCGGCGTAGGTAAGGCGGTCTCGCCTCCTCCCACAGCCACATCAAAGTTACAACTAAACTACAGAACAACCATCATTCAGAACCACCTGAAATCGAGCTGAATGGAAGTCCTACAACTACGAAATTAAAGAAGCAGCCGCATGGAGACTGCTGGGAGGGGAGGAGGCAGACGGGCTGGTCCCACACCCGCGTGTGGTGGCTAAAAATCAGGAGGACACCTGGGCTGTGAAGGTGCTCCCTGAGGACTGAGGGGTCCCCGTCACACACCAGGCGCCCAGCTCAGGGCTCCAGTGCCAGGAAAAGAAGTCCCCATACCTTCTGGCTGTAAAACCAGCAGGAATTGAGGCTGAGGGAGGCTGCGGCCGGGGGAGCCCCTGGCAGCTCCTCTTAAAGGACCCGCGCATGGACTTACTTGGACCCGCTCCCTCTAAGCTCAGAGGGAAGGCAGCTTGAAAGGCACCAGAGACGTACAGGGAAAAACTGAGCTGTTTGGCCTCGGGAGGGCTGGAGAGGCAGCTTTCTCTCAGACAGACATGCTGGTGGAGGCCTTTGTTCCTTTGGTGAGCCCTTCCCTGGGGCAGAAGACTGCCTCCATATCTGGGACTCCAGCAGCCTGGCTCACACTGTTGGCCCCGCCCTGGTGATTCCCTGAGGCCCTGCCCCACCCAACTTTCAGGCCCACCCAAGCTGTTTCCAAAGGCTTTACCACAGTAAATCTTGGATCCTGCTTCAGATTTTCCTAAAATCTCTCAAACAAGCAGCATCTGGTCTCGGCGAGCCCCATACCTCTCGTTAAGTAGCCTCAGGCCTGGCACTAGAAGCAGCCAGCCTTGGTTCACAATTTGGCTTTTCCTGGGCACCTCCAAGCCCAGCACAAGTAGCAGCCATCAGCAGATCACTTTATAGCTTATGCCAGGTGGCCAGGATAGAACACAGGCAGTGGCTGACCTTGCCCCAGAGCCAGCACACCCAGTGGACAGTTTCAGACCATGTCAAAACACCACCACCCAACCACCTCCACAACTGACACACTCAAGGAGTGGATTCGGTGGGTACCAGAGCCCTGCTGCAGTAAGTCTTGCTCTGTGTGGTGGGCCTCTACATAGTTGATCCTCCAAGGTAGTCAGAGACCAGTGGTCAGTGGGCACAGCCAGTCCTTGCAGCTGATCAGCCTGAGGAAATCCCTCCCAATGACGTGCCAACAGCAATCAAGACTCAATTACAACAGAAGGGTGTACAGTCCACACTAGGGGTGCCCAGCTGGGTGATCAGGGAGGCTGTGCCACTGGATCCTACAGGACACCCACAACAATAGGCCACCCTACGAAGTCTAGGAGATATAGCAACTCTACCTAATACATAGAAACAATCACAGGGAAATAGCCAAAACGAGGAGACAAAGAAATATATCCCAAATGAAAGAAAAGAACAAAACTCCAGGAAAAGAACTAAACAAAATGGAAATAAGCAATCAATCAGATGCAGAGTTCAAAACACAGATTATAAGGTTTCTCAAGGAACTTGGTGAGTCATTCAAGGAACTTAGTGAGACCTTCAAGGAACTTAAGGAGAACTCCAAGGAACTTAGTGAGAATATCAACAACATAAAGAACCAGTCAGAAATGAAGGATGCACTAACTGAAATAAAAAATAATTTACAGGGAATCAATAGTAGTGTAGGTAAAGCCAAAAGCAAACCATTGATTTGGAATATAAGGAAGCAAAACTCACCCAATCAGAACAGCAAAAAGAAAAAAAAAAAAATCCAAAAAAACGAGAATAGTGTTAGGAGCCTCTGGAACAACTTCAAGCGTGCCAACATTCACATCATAAGGGTGCCAGAAGCAGAAGAGAGAGAGCAAGAAATCGAAAACCTATTTGAAACAATAATGGCAGAAAGCTTCCCTAACTTGGTGAAGGACACAGGCATACAAGTCCAGGAAGCACAGAACGTCCCAAACAAGATGAACTCAAAGAGGTCCACACCAAGACACATCATCATCAAAATGCCAAAGGTTAAAGACAAAGAGAGAATCTTAAAAGCAGCAAGAGAAAAGCAGTTTGTTACCTACAGAGGAGCTCCCGTAAGACTGTCAGCTGATTTCTCAAAAGAAACTTTGCAGGCCAGAAAGGAGTAGCAAGAGATATTCAAGGTGATGAAAAGCAACGACCTACAACCAAGATTACTCTATCCTGCAAAGCTATCATTTAGAATCGAAGGACATATCAAGAGTTTCCCAGACAAGAAAAAGCTAAAGGTTCATCACCACCACACCAGTATTATATGAAATGTTGAAGGGTCTTCTTGAAGAAGAAGAACAAAAATATGAACAATAAAATGGTAGTTAATACATATCTATCAACAATTGAATCTACAAACAAAATGAACAAGCAGAACAGAAACAGACTCATAGATACAGAGAACTTTTTGTTGCCTAACAGATGGGTGGGGGTTGTGGGGGGGTGGGTGAAAAAGATGAAGGAATTAAGAAGTACAACTGGTTCTTAGACTGATGAACCTCAAAGGGAAGGGGGGAGGGAGGGCGGAATGAGATAAACCAAAGAACTTCTATGCATATATGCATAACCAATGGACACTGACAATACTGTGGGGAAGGCAGGATGGGAGCAGGATTGGGGAGGAGGGTCAATGGGGGAAAAAAGAGGGAACATCTGTAATACATTCAACAATAAAGATAAGTTAAAAATTTGTTTTTCGTTGTTTTTTTTTAAATCTGTTCGCCCTGGTTGGTTTGGCTGAGCGGTTAGAGTATCAGCCCGAGGACCAAAGAGTTCAAGGGTTTGATTCCCGGTCAAGGGCACGTACCTGGGTTGCAGGTTCAATCCCAGCTCCGTTTAGGGTTGCACCGGGAGGCAACCAATTGATGTATCTCTCTCAAATCAATGTTTCTTTCTTTTTCTTTCTCTCTCACTCTCTCTCTCCCCCCCCCACCTCCATTCTACTCTATCTAAATAAATAAATAATCTTAGTACTCTGTAAAAAAAAAGTTCAATACAGAAAACGGGAATACATATTAAGAAGGGAGAAAAAGCCCTGGCCGGTTTGGCTCAGCGGTTAGAGCGTCGGCCTGCGGTACAGAGAGACCCGGGTTCGGTTCCCGCTGGGGGCGTGTGCCTCGGTTGCAGTTTGTCCCCGGCCCTGGTTGGTCGTGCGGGTGGCGGCCACTCGATGTGTCTCTTTCGCGTCGATGTTTCTCTCTCTCTCTCTCTTCCTCTCTCTCCCTCCCACTCTATCTGAGCAAAAAATGAAAAAAGTGTCCTCAGGTGAGGATAAAAAAAAAAAAAAAAAAAAAAAGAAGGGAGAAAAAATAATAATCTCACAATTATAAAAAGCACCAAAATTATATTTTCCAAATTTCCTACTAGTCTTTAAAATGATATGTAATTCCGTAACCTGCTTTTTTTCTATGCTGTTGTTAATCCTCACCAAGGACATTTTTTCCATTGATTTTTAGAGAGTGGCGGGGTGGGGGGGGGTCATCAATGTGAGAGAGACATCAATTGGTTGCCTCCCACACGACCCGGACACCAGGGCTATCTCATCACAATCTCTGGGGATGGCCACCAAGTGTTTCTAACAAGCTCTACAAGTGACTGTGATACACAGTAAAATGTGAGGCCCACCGCCATAAACAGTTCATGTGCACATGCTATGTGAATGAATGAATATATATGAATGAATGCAGCTAACAGATTCCAGGATGGTTTATAACAGATGTTTCATTACAACAAGTAAATCACATAATCTATAAATTAGCAATATAGAAACACATGAGTTTTTACCTCTAAACTATTTGAAGCCACAAGTGATCCACTGTTTAAAATTTACATCAGTTTAAGTGTTTCTAGCCTCTCCAATCAATGCCTCCCCAGCTTTTCCTCTCAATCCTGATGAGAAAGGAAAATGAACTCAGATTCACAAAAACTTAGAACATAAACTCAAATTCTCTTTCTAATCTTGTTTTCATCCAAAAAATTCACAATAACGTAGTAGATGAACAATACAACATCCATAGTCACTTCAAAACTCCCATGCTCCTAATTGTAACTTAAATTGAAGTGTCAAAAAGATACATGTTAATCCTCTAACACAGGGTCAAGTACATGAGTGAGGGAAATACACACCTGAATCATAAGAGGGTCAAATGCTTCAAGTTGGGTCCACAATACTTCCTTAATGAATATCTAACCAACATTCATTATTTTCTTCCAACTGTAGCTAGCATGGTTTTTTTCTTTTCCCCCTTTGGGTTACAATCAGAAAGTTGATACTAGTGAATGTGTATAATTTAGTACCAAATCCAAAACATAATCTGTGAAAAAATAAAACAAGTCTGTCTTATTGGAAAGAATTAGGACTAGGATAGCACTTCCTACATAAGGTAACACTTCTCAGGAAATTGCTAAAAAATAAGTTTCTTAAGATAAAAGGAAAAGTTAGAATTTTCATTTTTCATATATTTCCACCACAAAACAGATTTGTAGACATTACCACATTCTCACCCTACTCTGTGTCATACAGATTTTCTTCTCTAAGAGTTTTCAGTTACAGAGTTTGATCAGAAAAAGGGGATCAGGCCCAGTGGACTACACCAAATGAAACATGTAATACAGCTGCATACATGTGAACTGATAGAACAAAATATCTTAAACATTCTAAGCATCCACCAAAAATAACCAGTTAAATAAATTTTTGGTAGATCCATAAAGTAGAATATTCAGCAACTAGAAAACAATGAGGCAAAATTGTATGACCCTCTATGGAAGATCTTAATTGAGGAAAAAAAGAAAGTATGGTACAGAACAGAAGGTATATCATATACTGCCATTTCTGTGTGCATATCTATCATACATGATTATACACTGGTTTGTATTTATGTAGAATATCTCTGGACGAACACAAAAGGAATGGCTAACAGTGACTGCATCCTGACAAAGGAACTAAGAGGAGAGGGAAACTTGACTTTTCACTGTACACCTTTTTGTACCTTTTGCATGTTACACTATGTACATGTACTACCTATCAAAAATTAAGTATAAAAGAAATAGTGCAATCACATAACATAATACCATGAAATCATAAACAATGATGCTGCAGGCATGTTTATCGACATGGAAAAAGCCAATAAACACTAGATCCAACTAACAACAAACCATTGTTAGACCTAAGACGATACCTACATTAATAATCTAGGTTATAGCCCTGGCCAGTTTAGCTCAGTGGTTAGAGTGTTCGCCTGTGGACTGAAGGGTCGGGGGTTCAATTCCCGGTAAAGGGCACATACCTGGGTTGCATGTTTGATCCCCGCCCCCAGCAGTGATTGTGTGAGAGGCAATCAATCAATGTGTCTCTCACATTGATGTGTCTCCCTCTCTCTCCCTCTCTCTCTCTCTTTCTCTCTCTCTCCCCCACCATTCCACTCTATCTAAAATATCAATGGAAAAATATCCTCAGGTGAGAATTAACAAAAATAATAATAATAATCTAGGTTATAATAAATAAAACCCAACTGTTGAGAATTCTTATTTTTCCAATAATATATACATTAGAGTAATAGGATATATATGGACCAATGTGACAAGATTTCCCTATTAACAAGGAGGGATTTCCTTCTTTTACTTCACTCCCCTAAGAGTGATATCCATCACCAAATTTCTGATAGAATCAGAGAATACAGAAACAGTCTAGAAAAGAATGATCTAGAAAAGAGGACATTAAACCCCTTATTAATATATTTCTTTATAATTCTCCAGTAAACAAAATGTCAGTTTGTGTTTTTCAGGGTTTCGTTTGTTTGTTTTTTTGTCTTTGGTCTAGCAAGCACTTTAGTTATTCTTCACTCTGACTTCTTTGGCAATCATTTACCAGATAATCTTGAAAAGTTCATTGCTTTTTTTTTTTTTTTAATCCTTACCTGAGGACACTTTTTGCATTCATAGAGAGGGAGAGAGGGAGGAAGAGAGAGGGAGAAACATTGATGTGAGAAAGACAAACTGCAACCCAAGTACATGCCCTTAGCGGGAACCAAACCCAGGTCTCTCCGGACTGGTGGCCGACACACTAACCGCTGAGCAAAACCAGCCAGGGCTTAATTGCTCTTTGAAGCAATTAACTATAATCTCACACAATGTTGTTTGTGCACTTTTGTTGTGGCCTGTGGGAGGCCTGTCTCCTTCTTTCATGAAGCACTGGTACTGCATGTGTCAGCTCATCCATCTAAAGAATTATGTTTTTGGTTTTGCAACCATAAAATGCAAACAGAAAGAATCTCAGCATGTTCTTCCTTGATAACTAGCCAAGAAAACATGCCTAATGTAGACTAAAAGATGGGCATGCCAGTTATCAGATATGCAGAAAAGAAGAAGCAATCAGGCATAACAAACATCAACACAAAAGGCTTTCCAAGGAGTTCTGAGATTGATGATTTAGGGGGAAAACTAAGTTTGGAGACCAAAGGTCACAGTTAACATGGAAGTTGAGCTATATATGTGTACCCACTCTGCCAAACTCTTCCCATATCCCTCTGAACTCTTTTCAGTGAACTGCCTAACACTGAAGCAAATGTAAAAGCTGCCCAAATTGAAGACTGCTTGGGTTCTCTCATTCCCAGAAGATCATACCAGAAAAGTGTTGAGAGCCACAGCCGTGCTCAAACACTAGCACCTTTAAGAGGCCAGGCAGTTGTCACTGGCACCTTCTTTTGAACCACAATGGCCACAAAAATTCTATTAAAGATATAAAAACTCCCTCTACACCCATCTACAATTTGATATATGACAGACAGACAGACAACCACTCAACCAACCTTAATTCTTTAAGCCAGCATTTCACAAACTGTGTTAAGCAAAATTAGAATTAATAGAACTTTGTTCCTAAATAAATGGGAGGGGAGTGAGTGAAAGAATCAATGATGACTAAACCTAGGGGCTAGCTGAATGACAGTACCAGCACCAATGATGGAATTAAGAAAGACCATCAAGTTTATTTTAAGATGAAGACTTTGACTTGGACACACTAAAAGTTTTAAGAGACAATGAGGCAACCAGTTAAAGATGTGCAGTGGGTAAAGAGTAAGAGCCTTAAGTGCAGAAAAATGGATCAAGGACAGAAACGTAGATTTCAGAGTCATTTAATTAAGGTGGTTAAAGATAAGAGAATGGATAAGAACCATGTGAGTATGTATGAATTGACGATGACAGCACAAATGTTAAAAATGTGAGTCTTAGGTCTGGCCGGTGTGGCTCAATGGTTGAGCATCGACCCATACCCCAAAAGGTGGCCAGTTCAATTCCCGGTCAGGGCACATGCCCAGGTTGTGGGCCGGATCCCCAGTGGGGGGGCATGCAGGAAGTGGCCAATCGATGTTCTCTCTCATTGATGTTTCTATCTCTCTTTCCTTTTCCCTTCCTCTCTCACAAAAACCAACAAAGAAAAAAAATTTTTTTGTTAAATGTGAGTCTTAGGACACCAACACTGGCATACACATAACCAGCTGAGCCAATGAGGCAGAAAGGAAGTGCAGCAAACAGAAAGAGGGAAAGCACAGTACAGAGAAGGCAAAGAGAGAACCCTTCGAGAAGACAGACAGAATTTGATGCTCTGCAATGAATGAGAAGAAAATGTCAATCAATATATTTGGTGATTATGAGAAATCAGTAACCTTAGAGTGATTAGTTTTCATTGATTAATGGTAAAACTTTTATTTTTTTATTTTTTGGTTAATCATCACCCGAGGATATTTTTCCATTGATTTTTAGATAGAGTGGAAGGGAGGGAGGGAGAGAGAAACATCGGTGTGAGAGAGACACATCGATTCGTTGCCTCCTGCATGACCCCAACCATAGCCGGGGATCAAACCTACAACCCAGGTAAATACGCTTGACCAGGAATCAAACCCTCAACCCTTCAGTCCTCAAGCTGACGCTCTAACTGCTGAGCCAACAATAATATTTTTACATCTCACAACGAAGAAAGCCATCTATTAATGTCACGATAAAGTCAACGTTCAGGCATGCTTTTGGAATTTTATCCAATAGACACCAAACAACCTGAATATGAAAGTGCATTTTTGGAAGACAAACAGTTCCTAAGATTTTCTCTACACATTCACATTAAACATGCATTACAGGTTAAGAATCCTGTAGCTAACTCTACAGAACTCAAACCAGTATTTCATGTTATAAAGGAGAGTGATAATTAGATATACTAGCATTTGGTATTGGTAGCACAGCTTTCATCTAAGGACATCAAAGCAACTTTAAACACCTATTAATTATGGCCTTTCTAAACTACCCTGTTTGCTGCAGCAAAATACAAGCGTGAACATGATTACATTCTACCCTGATGACACATAAAATACAATTTAAAACATCTGGACCTGGCTGGTTTGGCTCAGCGGTTAGAGCATCGGCCCACGGACCAAAGAGTGGGGGGTTCAATTCCAGTCAAGAGCACGTACCTTGGTTGCAATTAGATCCCCAGCCCTGGTCGGGGTCATGTGGGAGGCAACCAATCGATGTGTCTCTCTCACATCAATGTTTCTCTCTCTTTCTCCCTCCCTCCCTCCTCCCACTCCATCTGAAAATCAGTAGAAAAATGTCCTCCAGTGAAGATTAAAAAAAGAAAATCTGTGACTAATATTCAGTAATTATAATAAATGGATATATAGTAACAAAACTTACTTTGGATAATGTACTTCAAAATTAAAAGTAAAATCTTCTCAATTTGAACTTCAGTAACTGTCATCCAGAAAAATTTAGAAAAGAACCAGACTAAATATCTTTATTCTGTTAAAGATTTGTTATGCAAATACCATAAACAAGGTAACAAATGCAACAAAAGTTGACTGTCTTCATCTACTTTGATATACTTGATGTTCAATTCAAAAAGGAGGTGATAATACAGCAGAAAGAACTGCAAACTAGGAGGACAGGAAAAAAAAGAATATACAATGTACCTACAATGTGACAACATAGCACTAAGCTCCTTAAAATGTTATTCTTAGTTAACTGTCATAGTAATCATATGATATAGTTATTATCTCTAGCTTACAAAGAAAAAAGTAGCAAAGTTACGTCAAGTTCATACAGCTAATAAATGGCAATGCCTCCATTTGGCCATGTTGGTCTGTCTCTGCATGGTGGGGCTATCCTACTCACAACACATTGCCTACTCTAAGAGGCAAATGACCCAGATTAGAGCCCTAGCTTTCCCACACATCTGGGCTTCAATTTCCTTTTCTGTAAAATGAAGAGGGTAAACTCAATTATGTCTGCAATCCTAGGTTACTGTACTATACTAAGAGGTAGAATTGTTTAGGTTGATGGTTAAAGAATATAATTATCAATTATTTGTATACATTTTACTGGGTATGACTCTGTGCCACAAGCTTTCTATGCTTTCCTCAGTGTTGTATCAGAAACTGAGAAAGTCAGCATAGGAGTGACAGAGCAAACACCAAGAATCTCTTTCCCAAAAGTGAGGGGAAAAGTGAGAAAATTAAGAACTTTATAAGACCATTTATACAGTACTTAATTCTTAAGAAATTACACCTTTCTTGATTAAAAATAATCCTGAAACAAAGTGTTTTATGATAAAGCTTTGAAAATTATGAATCTCAATGCATTTTAATCATTAAACAATTCATCAGTGGGCATTTTATTAATTGCCAACCTTATTTAAAAGACTTTGATACTGCCCAGCCGGTGTGGCTCAGTGGATTGAGAGTTGTACTATGGAGTGAGAAGTCCCAGTTCGATTCCCAGTCAGGGCACATGCCCAGGTTGCAGGCTTGATCCCCAGTGGAGGGAATGCAGGAGGCAGCCGATCAATGCTTCTCTCTCACATCAATGTTTCTATCTCTCTCTCCCTTCCTCTCTCTCTCAAAAATCAATAAAAACGAATTTTTTTAAAAAAGACTTTGATACTTTGATTTTTATAAAGATCAGGGCTTCTTGGAAAAATAGTGGGTTCCACATCTGGAGCAGGAAATGTAAAATGAGCCTGGAACATCTTATACTAGATAAATTAGTTAACTTTATATGTCACCTTGACTGAGTCATGAGGGGACAAGAAATTTGGTCATAGGTTATTCTGGATGTATCTGTGAGGGTGTTTCTGGAAGAGACTAACATTTGAATTTGTCCACTGAGGAAAGCAGATTGCCCTCCCTGATATAGGTGAGCCCCATCCAATCACCTGAAGGCCTGAATAGAACAAAAAGGCTGACCGTCCTGCCTGCTAGCTGGAACACTGGTTCTCCCTCCCTCTGGACTCAAACTGAAACAATGGCTCTTCCTCGGTCTTGAGCTTACCAGACTCTGATCTGGACTGAAACTACACCATCACTCTCCTGAGCCTCCAGCTTGCCAACTACAGATCTTCAGACTTATCAGCCTCCAAAACTGCACGAGTAAATTCATTATAATAAATCTCCATCTATAAATATGTGTGTGTGTGTGTATATACATATATACATATATACATATACATACACACACACACACACACATATATATATCTCCTATTGGTTTTTTCTGGAGAACACAAACTAGTACAGCAGAAATTAAGAAAGCTATCAGCCCTGGCCAGTGTGGCACCATGGTCAGAGCATCAGCCCACACACCCAAGCATCTCGGGTTCAATTCCAGGTGAAGGGTATGTACATGGGTTGCAGGTTCAATCCCCAGCCCGGTGGAGGTATGTGTGGGAGGCAACCAATCGATGTCTCTCTCACATAGATGTTTCTCTCTCTCTGTCTCTCTCTCTCCCTCCTTCCCACCCTCTCTCTAAAAAAAAAAAATCAATGGAAATGAAACATTGATCGGTTGCCTCCTGTACTCGCCCCAACCATGGATGGAACCTGCAATCTGGGCATGTGGCCTGACTGGGAATTGAACCCAAAACCTCCTGGTATACAGGACAATGCTCCAACCAACAGAGCCATCTGGCCACGGTAATCTTGGCAATCATTTTACAATGAGTATATCAAATCACATTGTACACTTTAAATATATACAATTATATCTGTCAATTATTCCTCAATAAAGTTAATAAAGTTAGAAAAGAAATTTTTAAAAAGTAATGTGGCCCGGCCAGTGTGGCTCAGTGGTTGAGCGTCAACCCATGCACCAAGAGGTCACCGGTTCGATTCTGGGTCAGGGCACATGCCCAGGTTGTGGGCCAAACCCCCAGTGGGGCATTCAGGAGGCGGCCAATCAATGTTCTCTCTCACTAATGTTTCTATCTCTCTCTCCCTCTCCCTTCCTCTCTCTCTAAAAAAATCAATAAAGTAAAAAAGTAATGTGGAGGAGGGTAATGTGAAAGACAACTGTAAGGGGGAACAAATGAAACAAGATGACAATGGACTAATAATCTTGTACTTCTGTGATATGTAAACAGAATTCACTACATGTAAAAAAAAAAAAAATCAAAGAATTTGAGAGTTGAAATGACCTTCAGATATTAGAGTATGGTAAACTTGAGGGAAAGAAATGGAGACAAAGCCAGAAACACCTGAAAGTGTGACCTGAACAAAAAACTTTGCGTTTCAGTTTCATCATCTATAAAATTGAGAATAATACACTTATCTTATATGGTATATGGAGTGGTTTAGCATTAAGTGGAATAACACATATAAACACATCTGTTTCCTAAAAGCCAACACATTTCATCCTTTTCTAAAGTACTAAGGAAACACTAGCTGAACTGGTCCCATCTCATTTGCAAAGAAAACTAAAGAAACTCCTCAGAAGTCTACATGCAGTTAGCTCCTCTTTCCCAATACCATCCAGTAGTTCCCAGTTTATAAACTACATTCCCAATTTATACAGATTACACTACATACTCCTGTGCTTACATGGAGACTTATTTTAAAAAGCACAGAATTTTATAAACTTGCTGGTCACCAGTCAGTGTTAGTTACTACTACTGGCTATTTGGTGATTTAGAATTAAGGTTCCAAATAAACACTCTTCTTTTAAATAATGAATGGTACTTACAACCTTTTTCTCATACAACTCTTTGTCTTTAAAACTAAGCCTGATATTCATATCCCAGAGAAAGCTTAACTATTTGACGTAGTTCCATATGCATTTCAAAGATCTCATATATGTTGTTTTAGTTAAAATTTATTTAAAATATTGTATTGCCCAGCTAGTGTGGCTCACTGGTTGAGCGTCGAGCCATGCACCAAGAGGTCGCCAGTTCGATGCCCAGGTTGTGGGCCAAGTTCCCAGCGGGGGGCATGCAGGATGCAGGAGGTGGCCAGTCAATGTTCTCTCTCATCGATGTTTCTATCTCTCTCTCTCCCTCTCCCTTCCTCTCTAAAATCAATAAAGAAAAAAAAAATTTAAAAATAAATAAAAGAATATTGTATTTAGGCAAAACAACCTAACTTATAAATTGCCACATTTGTAAATGGTATAAAACCAATATTCTGTCAGTTGTTATCTTTGGGTGTCAAATTATGGATTCGCACTCACTTTGGCCATCTCTATACATTCTAATTTTTCCTATAGCAACCAAGAAACACTATGATGGGGGGGAGGCTTTATACAAATGCAGGATTTCATTTTATAAAGGAAGATGGAAACAATAATGAATACTAAATTTTTATCGACATAATTTCACTAAATGAAGTTGTTATGTAAGAGATGTTAATAGGTCCCAATCATTTGGCAATAACACAATAGTAAGTATTTTTAATAGAAATGTAATTTCCTGCCCTGGCTGGTTTGGCTCAGCAGTTAGAGCATCAGCCCACGGACTGAAGGTTCAAGGGTTCGATTCTCAGTCAAGGACACATACCTGGATTGCAGGGTTGATCCCCAGTCCCAGTTGGGGTTATGCCGGAGGCAACCAATTGATATGTCTCTCTCACATCGGTGTTTCTCTCTTTCTCTCTCCCCCCTCCCTCCCTCTATCCCTCCCTCCCTCTATCCCTCCCTCCCTTCCAGTCTATCTAAAAGTCAACAGAAAAATATCCTTGGGTGAGGATTAACCCAAAAAAAAGAAAAAAGAAATATAATTCCTTAATAAAACTTGATCAAGTTTTTAATATGTGTTAGTATTTTGCTGTTTACATAGTTAAAGAATTTCAAAAGTTGTTATTATGAAATTACTGATCTGACCTCTATTCTCAAATATTATCTTGAAGAGCCTTCTGAGGCAATGACCAGGATACTTAGACAATAGGAATCAAAACTCACAAGCCAGCCAAGAGTCAGGAGTTTTGCCTGTGTTGTCTCAATCTGTGGTTCAAAGGCTGATTCAAAAGAGCTACCTGGTGTGCTTAACAAAAATTCAGACTCCCCAAAGCTTAACCCAAAAAGACTAAATCAGAATATATATTAAAGTATCAAGCCAGGACCTGGCAAACAGCACTTCAAAGATTATTTTATTTCTTCCTATAAACCTTTAATATCTTCCCCCTGCCAAACCATGAAACCATCGCACATCATTTAAACAGTTCCAGGTATCTCAACTTGCGAAGTAATCCTAGTTATCTGATTCTGCCTCATTTGGCAACTGAATGCATCTGCAGACTTGAGCTCCTTCTGGCTTCAATTATCACCAAGGGCCCCAGGGTTGACTACAAACAGCTCCTATCCTGGCATCACCAACTCTGCTCAGGAACTCGCTTGCTGATCTCACCGGGAAGTCTTTGAATCTTGCAATGCCTACAGTATTACCCTAACAGTTTAGCAGATTGCCATCTCCTAGTAGCAAACCTTCTAGATACTAGACAGCTTCTATTCTTTTAGTGACCAAACTGTGAGCAATGATTTTCAACCAGTGTGCCTCAAGAATTTTTAAAACATGCAATACCTGACTACTTAGTCAAGGGGCACTGACCTCTTTTCCCTTAGATTGTCAAATAAAAAAATGACCACAGCCAATACAACAATAGCCATCCAGTGTGAATCAATCAAAAGTATTATCTATTTTTTTTCTGTCAGACCAGCAAAAAATATATTTTTTGGTGTGCCACAGAGTTTTAGTAAGTATGTGTGCCACGAGATGAAAAGGTTGAAAACCGCTGCTGTAGAGTGATAAACCCTCCAAGAAGTGCCTCAGATTAATCACTTTCCATCTCCTTGATTACAAAACTACCCACTTCATACCCTTGTATTCCAAACTCCATGCTTTTAACAGTGACTTATCAATGAATACTTAAGACATTATGCACTTCTCTAATGACTCAAATTGGCTGCTAGGTAAAAATTAAAAGATATACACATGCACAGTTTGTTTGGTCGTGACTTCAACATCTGCACATCCAGCATTTCAAACCACCAAACACCGAAAAATATATGAAACAGCTATGGATAAATATAGAGTACCAACATCTAAATTAATTCAATCTTGTGTTTCTAACTGGATGCCACAAGAAAAATAAAACAATGATCATGAGTAACAGAAATAGGTAGTGAAATCATAAAAGTTCTAAGGGGGTACCTTGATCTGTCTTAAGCCAGAATAGGAATGCCATAAAAAATTAAGTTTCGCCCTGGCCGGTTTGGCTCAGCGGTTAGAGCATCGGCCTGCAGTCCAGAGAGACCCGGGTTCGGTTCCCACTAAGGGCGAGTACCTTGGTTGCAGTTTGTCCCCGGCCCCTGGTTGGGTCGTGCGGGAGGCAGCCACTCGATGTGTCCCTTTCACGACGATGTTTCTCTCTCTCTCTCTCTTCCTCTCTCTCCCTCCCACTCTATCTGAACAAAAAATGGAAAAATGTCCTCGGGTGAGGATAAAAAAAAAAAAAAAAAATTAAGTTTCTCCCATGTAAACAGTCTGCAATTGGAAAATAAAACTAATGTAAAAAATTAAAATGCTAAAAAATAAAAACCAGTTTGTCAAGTATAGCACCTGAATTATGCATTCTCCTGGGACAAAACTCGTTTAACTAGACAAAGCCAGGGTTTGAGGAAAATTCTTATCTCCAGATCTGTGTGACAGATACAATAGGGTCTTACTGGACCCAGGTAAGTGAAAGCCTACACTCCTCCTAAACCCATGCCCCACCACCTAGACACATGGGAGATGCCACCCAGATCTCAAGAGGACTTAGTTTACACATCCTTTGGTGGGTATCTAGAAAAAGGTAGAAGTGTCCTATTTCATTTTTTCTCCACCCCTCTGAGGACTGAGTGTTAAAAATCAAAGTGTCTTTGCCTGGAAACAAACTATCTCTAAAGAGACAGAAAGGAAAGGAAAGGAAACAAGTTCACTACAATGATGAGCAGAGAAAGGAGTCTACACTCACAAACAAACACATTTAAATGTGGCAAAAATTAAAATACTGAAAATAATGTCAAAATATATACATTATAATGACCTAGCATTAGAGGTCACTAACAAGTCACATTTCTAAAAATATGTATGTATATATTAAGAATATAACGAGACAATTAAAAAGAACCCACAATGTCCAGATGTTAGAGTGCACATACAAACCACTTTCTCTTCAAGTGGCCCATAAATTGTGAACAAGGCATTTAACTTCCAGATTCTTAATATGTCTCATTTCAACTACTTTTACTAAAATTAGTGCTCCTCAACTAAATACTGACTAGGGGGGAAATTAAGTGGCAAATGAAGAAGCAAACTCTCAGTTTAAATTTTTAAATAGAGTTAAAAGTAAACAAGCACTCAAGAATAGCACAAACAAGCTGAGCTTAAAAGCTTCCCCATGTACATTCCAAATTCAGAAAAAATATGTCAAACTTACAAAGAATATATTTTTAAAATCAATATAAAGTATTCAAGAAGACAGCTTTGACATATGAATAATTAAATATATCAAATGTCAAGGGAATATCCATTTCTAAAAACTCACAATATTGATTACTATGATCATATTCTTGCTGTTTATACAGATCAACACAAAACACATCTTTTTTTTTTTCTTTTAGAATTCTAACCTTTCATTTCCTGATGAAATAAACACCAAAATCTTCCACAAGAAAATAAATCTTGAGATTATAAACGAGATTTATAATGACACAGAATGAAAATGTTTATCAAAAAAATTACTAATACTGCATATATGGCTTTTTATCCTCTTTTTCAATACCAAGCAATTATTGAGACCCCTGTTCGTACAAGACACTAATTACAAAAAAGGTATCAGTGACAGCCACTTCCATCAAAAGGCTTATCTAGATGGGGAAACAGCTAAAGAACACAAGGTAGGACATACACAGGGCCTGAGGAGAGATTTAAGAGTTCAGAAGGAGCCCTGGCCGGTTTGGCTCAGCAGTTAGAGCATTGGCCCGCAGACCAGAGTCCCGGGTTCGGTTCCCACTAAGGGCACGTACCTGGGTTACAGTTTATCCCCAGCCCCGGTTGGGGTCATGTGGGTAACAACCAGTCGATGTGTCTCTCTCACATCAATGTTTCTCTCTCTCTTTTCCTCCCTTTCTCCCTCCTGTTCTATCTGAAGATAAACGCAAAAATGTCCTCAGGTGAGAATAAAAAAAAAAAAATTTTTTTTTTTAAAGAGTTCAGAAAGAAAAACACTTCAAAGAAAAAGGGACTTAAATTAAGACTTAAAGTAGAACCAGAGAGGCAGAAAATGGCAGGGTATTTCCAAACAGAAGGAAGCTATGAACAAAAAGCACAGAAGTGGAAATGAGAACTACAGTTGCACAAAACAATAGCTCCCATAGTTGAGAAGGGGAGAGCTAGAATAAGTGGCTCCTTAAAGCCTATGTTAAGGAATTTGCTTGTTTTTCCATATAGACAGACAATGGGGAGCCACGCAAAATCCTTATGCTTGAACATGTGTTTTAATTACAAGAGCAGCATATTGAAACATGTGCACTGTATAGTTTATGCAACACGCATGAATAAAAAGTTTAATTTTACATATTTTGGATTTTTAAAGATTATCTTGCTTTTATTGATTTGATACTATGAAACTCCACAAAATAAAATGCTTTACAAGTCAAATTATTTCCTAACATTTATTTTCAACTAACCATACATGTTTAATAATCTGGAAGGATAATTTATGTAAAGCCTTGTATGGCAAGCAATATGGAATGGTGGTTTCTAACTCCAACTGTGCAGCCAGCTGGTTGGAGCACCAGCACAAACTTCGTGACCTTAAGCAACCTAGGCTAA
This sequence comes from Tadarida brasiliensis, assembly GCA_030848825.1. NCBI lineage: Eukaryota > Metazoa > Chordata > Mammalia > Chiroptera > Molossidae > Tadarida > Tadarida brasiliensis. The sequence goes on along the minus strand of CM061270.1, from coordinate 58,909,141 downwards.
GCCTCAGCTTTTTCACATGGTGGCAGTATTAAAAGAGAAACGTGCCCAGGCCAGTTTGGCTCAGCGGCTGGAGCGTCGGCCTGCAGACCAGAGAGCCCCGGGTTCAGTTCCCACTAAGGGCACGTACCTCGGTTGCAGTTTGTCCCCAGCCCTGGTTGGGGTCGTGCGGGTGTATCTCTCTCACATTGATGTTTCTCTCTCTCTCCCTCCCGCTCTATCTGAAGATAAATGCAAAAATGTCCTCGAGTGAGGATAAAAAAAAAAAAGAGAGAGAGAAACGTAAGCGCAAATGCCTGGCATATAGTTGGCTATGATCATTAAAGAGAATCCAGAAGCCCTATCACTAGTTGCTGGTTCATCTGAACTTTGGTGAGGATTTCTATGTACTTATTTTCTACTTCCCAAAATTCTTAGTAAAACATACTTATATTTAATAAATACTTCCTGATTAACTGATATGTAGAAACCAACCATTTATTACTATACCAGATAATGAACAAAATGGTAGGCAAACTGTATCCAAGTCTAAAACACAAAATATCTCAACTCAGCTATTTTAAAACAATATTTTTAAAAAATTGAAAACTTATGATTAAACTATATTAATGTTAAAATTCACATCAGCAATGGAATTTTCAAATACTGTAAGAACACTTTGTATTTTTAAATCACTGCTCTTCATTCACTGTTTGTTTTACTATAAGCATATTAACACCTGATCAAATTTTTTTCTTTGAGTTCTTGCTGCCATTTCACATGGTTTCCCATTACAATTAAAATAAAACCCAAACCATTATATCAGCCCTACAAAATTCTATATAATGTAGTCCTAGCCTCCTTCCAACCTTCTTCACTATATTTCAGCCATATATTCCATCTAACTGGAAATCTCTCTGAGAACTTCATAACATTCACATTTCGATTTTTACCTCCACATAAAAGCCTCCTCTAATCTATAGTAATTTTTCCCCTAGTTACTTCTGTATTACCTCTTTGTCATATTCAAATGCAGAGACAAGTAGTAATATTGTCCCCAGCCGACTAGATCGGGAATGGCAATCTGAACACAAGAAGAGCCAATTACAAGCTGACCAACAAACAGCCAACAAGGGAGCCTCAGGAGTCAAAGAATTCTACACAAAGCAGAGACGGCAACTAGACAGACCAATCAGTCTGTGTCCACCAAAACAGTCGGTTCCCTCCCTTCTTCTCACAGTTTAAGTTAGCCAATAGCACTGATTCAGAAGAATGGTACCCTGAATCACCTAATGGCAAAGCACTAGAGCAAATTATTCATCAGAATCACTAGTAGTGCTTTTACAAAAACGTAAAGAAGGCCAGAATCCCCATCCCTAGAAGAGTCCAATTGACTCAACAGATCTGGTACAGGGCCCCACGGGCAATTCTAAAACACAGCCTCCTGTTGAAAATCACTGTATTTAGGGAGCGAACAGAGGGCACTTTCTGCTAAGAGGGCAACAAGATAACCCAATAGTCAGAGCTCCCTGGTTTCCTAAAAGACCGCTCATTTCCTCAAACACCCTGACACCTTGCTGTGTGCAGCAGTCGAGATTTCTGTATCCCTTACTTTCCCATAATAAATCTGTATTACTTGTAATCTAAACCTCTCTCTCTGACTTATAACATAACAATACAGTATCATACTTGCCCAGTGAAAGCCATATCATCCAGATGTTAACTGTTAGATGTTCTTCCTTGCCACATTTGGTCTAATTTTCCAAAAACACTGTGATACCTATCAATCTTGTGCTCAAACTTCAAATTTTACCAATTGAAACCACAAACAAGAACCAAAGGAGAAATTGCCAACACTGACAAAACTGGATTTGTCTAAGTCTACATGTAAAATTCATGCATTTTACTCCCAGTTTCCTAGAATTCAATTCAAGACTTATTTCACTCAATTCCAATAAATGTATGCTAATACCAAATACCTAATAGATGAGAAGCAACAACTCAGAAGGGGGTTAAGAGACTGACTGCTACAAACAGGCACAATGATATCTACAAGAAATCACACACACACACACACACACACACACACACACTTTTTAAAATAAATATTTAAACATTTGTCAAACACACAGAACTGAAATCACATAAAATAAATTGAAATGTATGCAAGTTAAACAAACACAAAAGTGATCAGAGATAGTAACAAGTGCATCCACGTGTATTACAAATGTATGATACCACCTCACCCAAGAGAGCAGGGGGGGAAAGTTACTTAACTTTGAAAAATGATATTTTGATTAGAAAGTGTAAGGCTAAAGAAACAGGGTAAATACTCTAGTTGGTAAATCTATTTCACACAGAGGTATGAGCTAGCAATTCTAAGCCTGCTTTATACTATATACACTGGTTGAGCAAATGAGTAGATGGTGGACGAGAGCCAGCATTCTCACTATTGAAGAGGGGAGTCAAATAAGCAAGAGAAAAGGGATAAAATAATGGATTAGAGTTGGAGAAATAAGCATGAACGCGTGGTTAGCTGAATATATAAAGAGAAACAGATACAGAAATAGAGATGTGTGTATATGAGTTAGTAAAAATAAATATATTTCCTATTTCTAGCAAAAAATAGGGCTTACAAGCAGTGACACCAAGTACAATAAAAACATCCACCTGGCCAGTGTGGCTCAGTGGTTGAGCATCAGCCCATGCACCAAGAGGTCGCCGGTTCTATTCCCGGTCAGGGCACGTGCCCAGGTTGTGGGCCAAATCCCCAGTGGGGGGCATGCAGGAGGCGGCCAATCAATGTTCTCTCTCATTGATGTTTCCATTTCTCTCTCCCTCTCCTTCCTCTCTCTCTAAACAATAAAGGGGAAAAAAATTTTTTTTTTAAATCCAGTGCCCAGATCTTCACACCTGAATACCATTTCCCAATAAAAGAAAGCAAGAATCCTTAGAGAAACTGCACATTCTGTGGCTGGGACAGGAAAAACACAAAATAAGCACAGAGTATCCGGTAAAAGGAACTGGAAGTGCTCAAAAATCAAAAGAATGAGCCCTGGCCAGTTTGGCTCAGTGGTTGGAGCATCGGCCTGCGGACCAGAGAGTCCTGGGTTCGGTTCGCACTAAGGGCACGTACCTTGGTTGCAGTTTGTCCCCAGCCCCGGTTGGGGTCATGTGGGTGGCAACCAGTCAATGTGTCTCTCTCGCGTCGATGTTTCTCTCTCTCTCTTCCCCACTCTCTTCCTCCTGCTCTGAGAATAAACGCAAAAGTGTCCTCGAGTGAGGATTAAAAAAAACATTTTTTTTAAATCAAAAGAATGAGGCATGTCAAGAGGATGCAGGAGCCAACTTGAAAGTGTTCCCAATGCCCAAAGCTGGAAAATCTGATCAACACAAAAATAGTGTGGGGTTGGATTACCCTCCAAAGTATGAAATAAATATACATGTGTCCATATTGATATAAATGACTGAATAAATAAATGGGGGAAAGGGTCAAATCTTCCTTAGAGAAGTCTCAATAATGTGTATAGATACTTCCCCCTCCAAAAGTATGGGCTGACTTCAGTGACTCACATCCGAAGAATAAAATATGGAAAAGGGGAAGACAGTAACTTCAAAGTGGAGATACCTGACAAATACTACCTTAATCAAATGATCAAGGTTAACAACACCAAGGTTAATATCATGTACTCCCAATGAGATAAGAGGAGAAGGTTATTTCACCTCTGTAGTATTAATTCCCCAAAACTCGTAACTCAGTCTCATCATGAAGGAAAAAGTAAAATCAGAGAAACCCACATTGAGGAACATTCTACAAAATCCTGAGTTTCCTCAAAACTGTCCATACAAAGGCAAAGAACCTGTCACAGACCAGAGGAGACTAAACACATAATAAATAAATGCAGTGTGCTATTTTGAACTGAATCTTGGAACAAAAAAAGGACATCAGTGTAAAAATTGCTAAAGTTAAATAAAGTCTGGAATTTAGCTAATAATACTAATTACTGCTCTTAGTTTTAACAGTGTATTTTGGTAATATAAGATGTTAATATTAGGAAAAGCTGGGTGAGGGATACACAGAAAGTCCGTATTATCTTTGCAACTTTGTAGAAAATCTAAAATTATTCCAAAGTAAAAAAGTTATTAATGATGATGATAATAATAATAATCATCATAATAAAAAACACAAATAGCACAGAAATCTGAGGTCATTGAAGTCATACCACCAACTTACTTACTAAACCCTGAGAGTATCACTGGTTGTTTAAGAAAACAAGAGAAGGAAGGGAGGACAGGGGCTGGGTGGAGTCGAGCAAAGGTGGGGGAGGGGGAATGGGGCATCTGTAATAGTGTCAACCTTAAAAATAAAGAAAACAAGAGAGGAGTGATGTCAGCAAGATGGCCAAATAAGACGTCCCTCACCTGAATCCCTACTCAACGATGTGACATCCATTCATGAACAAAGTTCCTTTGTTGGCGCTGTGGGATCCAGCACTATTAAGCCAAGAGATCGGGGAAGAGTCTTGCTCATCCATGCATCAAGTACTAGGCATACAGACCTCGGGCCCAGCTGTGGACCACACAGTGGCCCGTGACCAGCTCTAGCTTCTCTTATATGCAGTAGGGAGCCCCTTGATGAGAGAGCCTTTGTGGAAGCCTAGGAGTCCAGCAGAGAGGTTCAGGCATACCAGTGAAGCAAAAATATACAAGTTTGAACACACTGGAAAGGGTAAGAGGAACAGTATGAATTTACCCATGTCACCTGTACCCCAAGGTAGCACAGCTAAGTGCCAGAAGAAACCTTCTCAGCCTTTGAATTCTCCCACAAGGGAAATTAAAAGGATGTGAGTGAGCATCCAACTTCCCCAGCTGTGCAAGACAGGACCATTTCTGCACTGCCATATTATTCTCAATAGCCAAGACACAGAAACAATCTAAGTGTCTACCAACAGATAAATGGATAAAGAAGATGTGGTACAGCCCTGGCCGGTTTGGCTCAGCGGTTAGAGCGTCGGACTGCGGTCCAGAGAGACCTGGGTTCGGTTCCCGCTAAGGGCATGTACCTCGGTTGCAGTTTGTCCCCGGCCCTGGTTGGTTGTGCGGGTGGCAGCCACTCGATGTGTCCCTTTCACGTCGATGTTTCTCTCTCTCTCTCTCTTTTTCTCTCTCTCTCTCTTCCCTTCTCTCCCTCCCACTCTATCTGAACAAAAAATGTCCTCGGGTGAGGATAAAAAAAAAAAAAAAAAAGATGTGGTACATATATACAATGGAATATTATTCAGCCATGAGAAAGAAAATCCTGTCATTTGTGACAACATAGATTAACCCTGATGTCATTATGCTAAGTGAAATTAAGTCAGACATAGAAACAAATACTTTATGATCTCACTTATATGTGGCATCTAAATTCATAGAAACAGAGAGCAGAATGGTGGCTGCCAGAGATTAAGGGAAATGGGAAGTTGGTCCAAGGGTACAAACTTCCAGTTTTTAAGTAATTTCTGAGGATCTAATGTACAGCACAGTGACTATAGTTAATACTGTACTGTGTGCTTGAAAGTTGCTAAAAGAGTAGATCCTAAATGTTCTCAGCACAAAAAGGCAATAGTAATTATGTGAGGTGATAGAGGTTTTTACAAACCCTTCCATGGTAGACATTTCGCAATATATAAAGGTATCAAATCACCACATTGTACACCTTAAACTTACACAATGTTATATGTCAGTTATATCTCAATAAAGCTGAAAAAAGGAGCTACATCATTATTTTTTTAAATAGAAGATGTCATGTATTTCCAAATCCCTAAAATAAAAGGTGTAATGCTGAAAGTGATAATATTTCTGAAATACTTAATCCAAATGACTTCCTCTTGGATAGCAAAGGTTTTACCTATCTACATACTTATTTTCCACCAGATACTACTGTTGCTCCCTCTTATATTGTAACAACAGTTTAGAATCACACTTATTCAATTATAAATAGAAAAATTTCTACTCCACAGGCAATTTTTAAAAATGTTTTTATTGATTTGAGAGAGAGGAAGGGAGACGGAGAGAGAGAGAAACATTGATGTGCAGTTGCCTTCCATACACACCTTGACCGGGCATCAAACCAACACCCTAGGTATGTGCCCTGACCGGGAATTGAACCGGCGACCTTTCAGTGCATGGGACAATGCTCAACAAACTGAGCCACACCGGCCAGGGCTCCATAGGCAATTTTATAAACCAAAAACCCTACTCTCTAGGTGATGTTAAACTTAATAATCTAGTAGAACAAAGTTATTAATGTAAAGTCTTTAATTATTAATAAATATAACCGTTACCTTTATTAAGTTTAAGATATTTGTTGAGTAACCAAAATAATTTTCTTCTATGTAGTCTTTTCACTCATTCATCTATTTACTTAATAAAGTTTACAAAATACTTATGACATGTCAAGACTTTCTGGTACTGGGGAGACAAGAATGAACCAGACCGGCAGGTCTACGGTCTCATGGAGCATATATTCAGAGGAGGAAACAGACAGTAAGTAAACAAATAGAGTAACTGCAAATTATGATAAATACTAAGAAACAAATAAACAGAATACTTATTTCATGACCATTCTATGTGCAATAGAGGAAGAGGGAGTTTAAAAAAAAAAAAAAAAAAGACAGGAAAGGCAACTGTATTGAAACCTGAAGAATAAGAAAGGCAAAAAAGGAGCCAGGGGAAGAGATTTCTAGGAAGAGAGAACAGCAAGTACAATGGCCATGAGGTAAGGAGTTTAACATGTTAAAGGAAAAAGGAGTTTCATGAATCCTCAAATATAGTCAACAGTGGGGAGAACCAAAGATGAGGTAGTAAAGGCAGGCATAAGCCAAATCATGCAGACTATTTATAATCAGCAGCTTAACTACAATAGAAAATCGTTGAAGCAGTAATCATTAAGCAGTACATTCTCTGATAAACATATTTTCAATTCTAAAACATACACTTGTAAAGTAAGCACACTAAGAAATATAATCAAATACATAATTTAAGGCTTTGTCATCAGATATTTGGTATCAGACCAATAACAATAATCTAGTCATATTAATCATTCAATCATTCATAAAAATTTAGTGAGCTCCTGCTCTGTGACAGACACTGCTTTGGGTGCTGGAAATACAAAGACGATAGTGGTAATGTCACCTTCCACTCTGAGCGGTAAATACGAAACTGATACTAATGGTGATGACAGCTTTCTTCCTAAAGGCTCAAAGCAGTGTACTGCTGTGATTACAATGCTGTGTATTACAACCACCTTTGGTGTATGGTAAAAATGGAGATTCCTGAGTCCCACCTATCAGCAATTTTAATTCAGTAAGTTTCCAATAGTTCCACAAACACTTTGAGAAAAAGAGCTGAGGAAAGAAGTGTTTCAAAATCACATTTCCCTTGCCCTGGCCAGTTTGGCTCAGCAATTAAGAGCATCAGCCAGCAGACCAAAGAGTTGCGGGTTTGATTCCGGTCAAGGGCACGTACCTCGGTTGTGTCCCAAGCCCTGCTCAGGGTCATGCAGGAGGCAACCAATTGATGTGTCTCTCACATCAATGTCTATCTGTCTGTCTGTCTCTCTCTCGTGCTCGCTCCCGCTCTATCTGAAGATGAAAGAAAAAAATATCCTCAGGTGAGGATTAAAAAAAAAAATTTCACATCTCCTGTCCAGCCAGTGTGGCTCAGTGGATTGAGTGTCCTCTCATGGACTAAGAGGTCCCGGTTCTATTCCCAGTCAGGGCACATGCCCAGGTTGCGGGCTCGATCCCCAGTAGGGGGCGTGCAAGAGGCAGCCGATCAATGCTTCTCTCTCACATCATTGTTTCTATCTCTCTCTCTCTCTAAAAAACCAGTAAAAAAATATTTTTCAAAAAAATCACATCTTCCCATTATCCTTTTCAGAATCATGCCAAAATGAGCCACTATAATTGACGGAAGAATGGAATATGGTACAGGGTGTACTAGGTGTGTGTGTGTGTGTGTGTGTGTGTGTGTGTGTGTGTGTAAAGAGAGAGAGACATTAAGATTGATAACTACTACAATAGAGAATTCTTAGTGTTTTTGTGGAGTTTATTTTTATTTTAACTGCCAAGGAAGAAATAATTTCTACAAACCAGCAGTTCTCAAAATTAACATCTGCAGATTCCTGGGGAACCCCAAGACCCTTTCAGAGGTCCACCAAGTCAAAACCATTTTCATAATAATACTAAACATGTTATTTGCTTCTTTCACAGTATTATTATTGGCTTGTGCCTTGATGGTGAAAAGTAACTATAGGTAAAACTGCTGGTATCTTATTAGTAGTAGTAGCAAACCATACTGGTAGTCATTACATTCTTCATTACCACACACTCACTAAAAAAGGAAGGGGGGAGGGAGGGTGGGGAAGGAAGGAAGGAAGGAAGGAAGGAAGGAAGGAAGGAAGGAAGGAAGGAAAACACACACAAAGAAAAGCTAGTTTCATTTAAGAATGCCTTTGATGTAGCTATAGCTGTAAATATTACACATTTTATTAAATCTCAATCCCTGAGTACCCACTTTAATATTCTGTGTGCTGAAATGAGAAGTATAAATGGTTGTCTCAAGGGAAAGCACTTAAGTGGCTGAGTAGCAAGCCAACCTAGCCACTGTTTTATGGAACACCATTTTTCTTGAAAGAACAACTAACAAATGATGGTTACTCAATTTTGGATATTTAGCAGATGTTTCCCTGAAAATCAACAGTAAGCCTATCACATACAGGAAAACACAGCTGTCAGTATCTGTTGCTAACTATATAAAATTCAAGCTTTGAGAAAATTTTGCAAAATTTATTTCTACCATTGTGGACTTAAAAGTTTCCCAAATCAAAGACTTTTCTGATGAGAATGATATTAATAAATGTGATTCCTTGACAATGAATAATGAAATGTGTAAACATTTGGAAGATCTGCATAGCCCAAGGAATAAATATTTTCCAAATGACTAATGCATGGTGTTAAAATATCCTGCATGGATGAAAGATCCATTCAAAGTAGGAGAGACGAACTGGTTTTAATGAAAACAGAGCATGAAAACTTCATTGCTATGATTTCAAATTCCATATTGCAATTAATCTTTCTGAAACTGTCTTTAGAGCTACACCAATAGATTGTGTTGACAGTTTCATAGGCATATTAAATATTTGTAACTTATTGTATGTCAACTATATTTCAATGAAAGTTTTATTTTTTAACTACCACTTGGGTTTTAGTATAGCATCAAAGAAGGATATCCACAATTATGTGAAAAGTCTATTAAAGTACTCTGCCTTTTTCCAACTACGTATCTGTATAAGGCCAGGTTTTTTTCATATGCTTTGAGTGAAAGAACCTATCACAACAGAGTACATTCAGTAACAGCTATGAGAATCCAGCTGTTTTTTATTAAGCTAGACATAAAGACAGTTGCAAAAAATGTAATAAAATGCCAATCTCAAATTTTCCTTGTTTTGGAAAAGACAGTGATTTTCATGAGTTTCATTTAAATGGGTTTATTATTGTTGTTATTTTTAAATGACAGATATTGATAGATATAACCTACAGAAACAAAAGGTCTTTGGAGTTATCAATAATTTTGAAGAATACAAAGGGATTCTGAGATTAAAAAGTTTGAAAACAACTGCTGAAGATCTAATATTTTATTATTTTTTAATTTTTTTCCTGCTAATTTTTTTTCTTTATTGATTTTAGAGAGAGAGGAAGGGAGAAGTAAGGAGAAACAGAAACATCGATGAGAGAGAACATCGACTGGCCACTCTTGCATGCCCCCCACTAGGGATAGGTCCCACAACCTGGGCATGTTTCCTGACCGGGAATCGAACCAGAGACCTCTTGGTGCATGGGTCGACGTTCAACCACTGAGCCACACTGGCTAGACTAATATTTTATTATTTAGCTACTCAACTCTGGATCACCTTATATAATGCATGCTAAATATCGTCCTTTGAAGTATCAGAATACACAATGACCAAAAAAAAAAAAAAATGTGATAGGTAGAATAATGATTTTCTGTTATAATATGAAAATATCTTCAATTATTAAATTTGTTAAGTACAGCACAGTCGGTGTGGCTCAGTAATTGAGCATTGACCCATGCACCATGAGGTTCTCGGTTTGGTTCCCAGTTTGATTTCCGGTCAGGGCACATGCCCAGGTTGCTGGCTCCATCCCCAGTAGGGGGTGTGCAAGAGGCAGCCGATCTATGTTTCTCTCTCACATCGATGTTTTTATCTCCCTTCCCTTCTCTCTCTCTAAAATCAATAAAAACATATATATTTTTTAATGTGTTAAGTACAAAAAGGCAAAAAATAAAATAAGCATATAATATGCTACCATTTGCTGAAAATGGGGAGGAAATGTTGGAGGCATGTGTTTGCATATGCATTAAAAAACACTCAGCTGACATTCAAGAAACTGATCAAGCCCGCCGGTGTGGCTCAGTGGTTGAGCGTCGACCCATGCACCAAAAGGTCTCAGTTCGATTCCCAGTCAGGGCACACGCCCAGGTTGTGGGCCAAATCCCCAGTGGGGGGCATACAGGAGGCAGCCAATCAATATTCTCTCTCATCTGTGTTTCTGTCTCTCTCTCCTTCTCCCTTCATCTCTCTCTTAAAATCAATAAAGAAAAGTATTTAGAAAAGAAAAAGAAATTGATCCAAAGAAACCACCTGCAAGGGAAGGGGAATATGAAACACTCAGGAATGGTATAGGAATGACACTTCTCAATGAATACCTTTAATTTAAAAATATATTAATGTATTCAATTTTAAAAATTTAATCTAAATCTAATTTAACCTATTTAGAAAATAATCCTAAACAAATATTCAGCCATAATTCAAATATATATATATAATCTCTAGGTTACTCTGATCTCAGAAAAAAAAATATCTTACCCTTTTTATAGGCTCTGAGGAAAAATAATACTAAAAATACTTATGCCAGAAGAACTTAAGCATTGGTCAATCTGAGTTCTAGGACACAAGAGGCAAATGTTTTTTTGGTTTTGGTTTTTGTTAATGCTCAACCAAGGATATTTTTTCCATTGATTTTTAGAGAGAGTGGAAGGGAGGGGTGAGGAGACAAAGGGGGAGAGAGAGAGAGAGAGAGAGAGAGAGAGAGAGAGAGAGAGAGAGAGAGAGACTCTGAGAGAAACATCAGTGTGAGAGACACATTGATTGGCTGCCTCCCGCACGACCCCAACCAGGGCTGAGAATCAAACCTGCAACCCAGGTACATGTCCTTGACTAGGTATTGAACCTGAGACCCTTCGGTGAGCAGGCCAATGCTCTAACCACACTGGCCAGGGTGAGGGAAATGTTTTTTAAACCTATAAGTAAATATGTCACCTGAAAACAACAACAAATGGTCATGAATAAAGAAATACATAAAAATATTCAAGTGAAAACGACAGTTATTTTATTAACTCTTTTATACTTAAAAGATGTCACTGATGGAATTAAAACCAAAATAGATACTGCACAAGAAAAAATAATCAGAGAATTTGAAGACACAGAAAAAGAAATTATCCAAAAGGAAGTACAGAGAGTAAAAGAGAAAAAAATAATTCTCAATGAACTATGGGACAATATTAAGCTATCTAACATACTTTTAATTGGAATCTAGAAAACAGAAAGGATGAAAAGATATTTGAGGTAATAATAAATAATATTTTTTCCAAACTTGCTGCAACCTATAACCTACAGATCCAAGAAACTTGGTGAATCCCAAACAGAATAAACTCAAAGGAAAGTATTCAAAGGCACATGATAATAAAATAACAGGAAAATGGTAATAAGTGTTTTTTTAAATCTTAAAGCAACCAGAGGAAAAAAGACACACTGTATTCAGGGGAACAATTTTAAAAGTCACAAAATTCTCAGAAGCTGTGCAAGCCAAAATACAACAGAACACTTATAAAGTGCTAAAAAAAAATAATAATAAACAAAGTAATGTCAGCATACCCAATGAATTCAATACCTACCAAAGTACCTTTCAAACATGGGGTAAGAAAAAAAACTGTAGTGATCAAAACTGTGTGGTACAGGCATAGGATAAACTGACAGACCAATGGAATAGAACTGAGAGGCCAGAAATAAACCCAAACATTTATGTCCAATTGATGTGAACATTCAATACAGAAAGAACAGTCTCTTCAACAAATGGTGCTGACAGAACTGGATATCCAACACAAAAGAATTAAGTTAGACCTCAACCCACCCCCACATATAAAACTTAACTCAGAAGGGATCAACAACCTAAATGTAAAAGCTAAAACTATGAAACTCTCAGAAGAAAATACAGAGGCAAAACTCCATTATCTTGGATTTGCCATTTTTTTTTTTTTTTTAGATATAACACCAAAGCATGAGTAACAAAATAAAAAATTTCATCAAAATTAAAAACTTTTGTGCATGAAAGTATTATCCAGAAAGTAAAAATACAATATATAGAAATGGGAGAAAATACTCACAAATCATATATCTGATAAGGGATTAAGTTCCAGAATATATAAAGAATTTTTACAACTCAAAATGACAACCCAATTCAAAAATGGACAAAGGGTTTGAATAGACATTTCTGTTCAGATTATATACTAGTGGCCAATAAGCATATGAAAAGATGTTTAATGTCCTTACTCACTAGGGAAATACAAATCAAAATCATAATGATACAACTTCACATTCAGAATGGCTATTATCAAATAAATAAATATTAGCAAGGATGAGAAGTGGAACCCTCTGGTAAGAATGTAAAATGGGCTCAGCCAGTGTGGCTCAGTGGATTGAGCATCCTCCCATGGACTGAGAGGTCCCAGTTCGATTCCCAGTCAGGCCACATAGCCGGGTTGCTGGCTCGATCCCTGGTAGGGGGCGTGCAGGAGGCAGCTGATCAATGTTTCTCTCTTACATGGGTGTTTCCCTCTCTCTCTTAAAAAAAAAAAATCAATAAAAACATATTAATAAAAAAAACTTTTAAAAAGAATGTAAAATGGTCTAGCATTGTGACCATCAGTTTGGTGGTTCCTCAAAAAGTTAAACACAGAATTACCATTTGACCCAGCAATTCGACTCCTAGATAGATACCGAAAAGAATGAAAACAGGGACACAAGCAGATACCTGTACATCAATGTTCATAGCAGTATTAATTTACTAAAGTCAATAGGTGGAAACAACCCAAATGTCCATCAACAGATGCATTTATAAATAAAATATGGTATATACATACAATGGTATTATTCGGCCTTAAAAAGGAATGAAATTCTGATACATTCTACAACATGTATCATGCTTCAAAACATGTTAAGTGAAATAAGTCAGACACAAAAAGACAAATATTATATGAGTCCACTTAAATGAGGCACCTAGAACAGGTAAATTCATAGATAGGGAAAGTAGAATGGTGGTTGGAAGGGGCTGAGGGAAGAGTCAACAGGGAGTTAGTGTTTAGTGGGTACAGACTTTCAGTTGGAGAAGATGAAATCATTCTGGAGATGGATACTGGTGATGGTTGGAAATAATATGAATTTACTTAATACCACAGAAGTGTATTTAGAAATTGGTAAAATAGTAAGTTTTATGTTATATATATTTTACCACCAAAAAAAAAAAAAAAAAGTGTCTTTGTATATCTGGAGCCTGGCCAGATAGTTTATGCTAACAGTGTGATTTATGATGAACTGTTCTGGTACCACACTGTATCTCCTGGGCCACAATGTATCAGTATGACCTCTGCAAGAGAGAGGAGGGCAGGAGGGCTGGAGATTGAGTACCTAAGGTACAGCTCTATGCCTTCATGACTGATCCCCAGTAAAACCCATGGAAACCAAGGCCGAGGCGAGCTTCCCTGGTTGGCGATTCTTACTCGATGTCACACAGCACTGACGGGAGATTAGCGCTGTCCACACTTCACTGAGAAAGGATAGCTGGACACTTGCACTTGGTTTCTGCTGGACTCCAGTGTATGCACCTTTTCCTTTTCCATATTTTAATCTGTATCTTTTCTCTGAAATAAATCTATCAGTATAACAGCTTTTCTAAATTCTGTGAGTCCTTCTAATAAATCATCAAACCTGAAGGTGGTCTCATTGGTCCCTGACACAGATGAAAAAGCATTTACCATGTAAATATTAACCATGAGAAAGCTGGACTGGCTTTATTAATATTAAACAAGAAACACTTGAGAACAAGAAATATTACCAGAAATAAAAAGGTACATACATAATGATAAAGAGTCAATTCATCAAAAAAACATAACCCCAAACATGCACATCAAATAATAGAGATTAAAAAATACATGAAACAAATCAACAAAACTAAAAGAAAAAAAGACAATTCCAGAATTATATTTAGAAATTTCAACACTGCTCTCAGGAACCAACAGAAATAATAAACAGAAAATCAAAAGGAACATAGAAGATTTAAATACAGTAACACAACTTAACCTAATTAACATTTAGAGAGCATTCCACTCCACAACTACAGAAAACATGCATTATTTTCAAACGAACACGAAACACTCACCAAGGCAGACCATGTAATGAGCCATAAAACAAGTCTACTGTTAGTTGTCTGGGCCCAAAGGAGAAAACCAGCTGCAACATTTCCTAAACTTATTTGACCATAAACCCTTTTTGCAAAGGCTTCTTTCTCTCCAAGGACTACTGTTTCTCAGAACACTTGGGAAAAGCTGTGCTACCCATTTTCAACACCTCTTCATATTTCTCCTCCTAATTGTAACTATCAAAATAAGGGACTCAATAAATATATTCTTTCCTTGACTACCCAACCAGAATTAGTCAATCTTATGAAGTACATGCAAAAGTCCTATGGCAGGCCCTGGCCATGTCGCTCGTTGGCTGGGTGCTGTCCCAGGCATCAAAGGTTGCCAGTTTGATTCCTGGTTAGGGCACATGCCCAGGTTGTTGGCTCAATCCCCAGTAAGAGACATGCAGGAGGCAGCTAATAAGTGATGTTTCTCTCTCTCTCTCTCTCTCTCTCTCTCTCTCTCTCTCTCTCTCTACCTTTCCCTCTAAAAATCAATAAACTACTCAAAAAAATCTATTAAAAAAAAAGTCCTAAGGCAGGAATAAACTTGACATATTTGGAGAACAGCAAGGGGGCCAGAATGACTGGAACAGTATAAGGTAAAGGGTAAGTGGTAAGAGATGAAATCAGAAAGTTAAACAGAGGTCAGAGCATATAAGACTTTCTAAGCCTTAGTAAGGATTTTGAATATACTTCTAAGTATGATGGGAGGTTTTTGAAAAAAGAATATTATCTTATTTACATTGTTAAAGAATCTCTCAGGCTACTGTGTAAAGAACAGAATAGAAACTAAGCAACTAGTTAGGAACCTATGGACATAGCATGAGACATGGCTAAAACCAGAGTGGCTTAGACCAGACATAAATGTGTTTGTCAGGGGGAAAATGCCCAGACAAATCTATATAAATTGTGTTGAGATGCCTTAAAGCATTTTCTTTTCTTTTTTTTTTTTTTGTATCCTCACCCGAGGACATTTTTCCATTTTTTGTTCAGATAGAGTGGGAGGGAGAGAGAGGAAGACAGAGAGAGAGAGAAACATCGACGTGAAAGGGACACATCGAGTGGCTGCCTCCCGCACGACCAACCAGGGCCGGGGACAAGTTGCAACCGAGGTACGTGCCCCTAGCGGGAACTGAACCCGGGTCTCTCTGGACCACAGGCCAACGCTCCAACCGGCCAGGGCGTATTTTCTTTTCTTGGCTCCCAGGACATGTTATTCTCCTACTCAAGAGATACTTAATGTCTTCCTTACATGATCACCCTCACCTCCTCAATCTCAAGTTGGAAATGTTTGAAGGCCCAGTCACTGAACCTCTTTTTTCTAGCTACTCTCATTCCTATGGTGATTTTATCCAGACACCTGGCTTTAACTATCAGCTATGCGATAATTCAACTTTACATCTCCAGTCTAGGCCTTCCCAACTCTAAATTCATGCACACAGTTGACTACATAGTAAACATCTCATACTTAAGAAAAACCAAAATTGAGCTCCTAACCTTCCCCCTCCAAACATGGTTCTCTCAAATCTTCCCTCAGATAATATCAACTCCATTATTGCAACTGCTCAGGGGTAAACCTTAAGAGATATCCAAGCCTCCTCCATTCTCTCACACCCCACTTCAAGTGTCAGCAAATCCTTTCAGCTCTACCTTCAAACTATATCCAGTAACCAACCACTTCTTACCCACCCCCCAGTGCTATGACTCAGTCCAAGACATCATTATCTCTCACTTGGATTACGGCTTTCTTTTTAACTGGTCTCCCTGGCTCTGCCCTTGCCACTGCTTTTACCACTCCCCAACTGTAGCCTACTCTCAACATAGCAGTCAAGTGATTCCAGTAAGTTTAAATTAGATCATGTCATCAACTGCTCAAAACCTTCCATGGCTATCTCACTCAAGCAGAAATCCTTACAATGGTCTGTAAGACCTAGTATCATTTGACCACAACATTTTTGTGCCTCTGCTCCAGGCATTTACCTCTTAACCTCATATTAGACTACTTTGCCCCAGGTTACTTCATTCCAGCTTCAATGGCCTACTTGCTGTTTCTCAAATATTCCAGGCCTGCTACAGTCTCAGAACCTTTGAACTTGCTGTATCCTCAGGCCTAAAATTGTCTAGCCCCTAAAATTATCTAGAATGCAAATGTGTTCTTTCACTCACTTCAAGTCTTCACTCAATGTCATCTCAGTGAAGTCTTCCCTTTCCATACTACTTAAAATTGCAAACTTCTCTCATCCTTTAATATTGCTAATGTACTAGATCTGCTTTATTTGTTTTATAACTCTGTTTAGTACTTTCCTCTATCAAACATACTACCTATTTTACTTATTTACCTTATTTATAGTCTGTCGCCTCCAACTAGAATATAAATTCTAGGGATTTTTGTTTGTTTCATCTCCTGCTACACACCTAGTCTCTAGAGCAGGCAGTACTTTTCACATAGAACTCAGTTTGTATGATACTGAAATAAAGCCTCTCCAGAAGTGCCAAGTTTGTTAGGCCCAATTCAAATTCTGGGACTAATCTAATTTAAATATACCAATTCCTTTGTCAGTATTTACAGTACGTGAATAAGATTCAAAATTCTTAAATGTAGTTACACTTTTATTATTTTATAATCCAAGCCACTTACTTACCTGACAATTATAGATTGCTTACTGATTCCAAATAGTTCAACTTCTTACTCTGGCATTACTACAAACAGAAAGAACAGAAGGCTTCAGCTAGAAGGCCTAGTTCTAGTCCTAGGTCCACCATTTACCAGTAGTATGACTCAGGCAATTTAGCCTCCTCTTAGATTCTCATCAATAAAATACCAAATTAGGGGTAGATTAAAGACCAGCCTACCTTACCTATCTTACACCTAATCATAATATTATTGTGAAAATAAAAAATGTCTGAGAAAATGCTTTATAAACTATAAATGATATACAAGTACGAGTTAAATGTCCATACTGTACTCTGGAAAAACCCGAAATGCAACAGAAAAGTTCAGTGTTTGGAGCAGCATACCTCACCATGCCTCCCTGCCCCTAACACTAAGCTCGTCTTGGAGTCAGACTGGCTCTTCCACTTACTTGCTGTACTTTAAACAAGTTACTCAATCACTCTGAGTCACTGTTTCCATATCCATAAATGGATATACCAACCTTGGAAGATCCTTTTGAAGATTATAGATTATATACACACATATGTAGTGAATACAACATTTTTACTTGTTGTAGCCTTGTTCTTCTTTCAAATGGAGACAAAAACAAAGGCAGATAATATAAACTACACCCTAGAGATAAAAAGTTGATTTTGACTTGAAAATTGCATGTGAAAGGACAAGAAGGAAAATGAGAAAGAGCTGGAGTTAATCAGGCAATAATTTCAACAGTTTTCCTATTAAATTTGTTCTTTCCTTCTTGCCTTTCTTTAAGATAAAATAATAGGATGAGATGCAAAGAAAAATCAGCATACAGAAAACCATATTTAGCAGTTTAAAAAAGTTCATTTCAAAACTAAATATTACAGTCTTTTCTCTCAAAGCAGAATAATTCTAGTAGTCAGTTTTTCAATTTCTCAAATATCAAATATAATCTGACACTCTAGAACTCACGGTACATGCCAAAAAAATAAGTCATGGTTTTCCAAATATAAAATCCTGACATAATTGTATTAAGTATGTTTAGAAATGACAGAATGAATAAAAACTAAAAAAGTAAAACTTTAATTTAGATATATATCACACAAACACATCAAGAATGCTTTTGAAATCATCAAACTTTGATATATTTCCTCAATTCTATGACACCAGCAATTATAATACATACCATCAATAGAAAAACCATTTTCCAAAGGGGGGACATCCCTCCCACATTAAATATACACTTAAATATAAAACATACCAACTAAAGAAAACATTAAATTGTAAGGGATCCCTCTAGGATGCTGAAAACATTCTATTTTTTGATCCAGGGACTGGTTACACAGAGTATGCTAAATTTGTGAATTTTTTTTTTCCTAAAGATTTTTTATTGATTTTTAGAGAGGAAGGGAGAGGGACAGAGAGAAACATCAACTGGCCACTTCCTGCACACCCCCTATGGGGGATCGAACCCGAAACCTGGGTATGTGCCCCTACCAGGAATTGAACTGGCAACCTTTCAGTGCACCAGACAACACCCAACTAACTAAGCCACACCTTAATTTGTATATTTTTTTATAGATTAAGTTTACCTCAACAACAAAAACATTGATTTAATGTACCACTACTTCACACAGATACAGCTGTCAAGCAGATGAATTATTGGCCTAATATGAAAGGTAAAAAATAATAATAATAACGCTTTTAAAAGAAAACACAGGAAAGTAACTTCATTACATTGAGATAGGTAAAGATTTTATATATTTTTTAAATATGGTTTTATTGATTTTTCAGAGAGAGAGAGAGAGAGACATCGATGCGAGAGGAAGAAACATGGATCAGCTGCCTCCTGCATGACCCCTACTGGAGACTGAGCCCACAACTGCGATATGTACCCTGACCAGGAATCAAACTGGGACCTCTCGGTGTATGGGAGGATGCTCTATCCACTGAGCCACACCAGCTGGGCAGTTAAACATTTTATAAATGTGAACAAAAGAGCAATAACCAATTGATCAAGAACTTTGATTCACCAAGACACCAAGATCACGAGAGTTAACTACAAAGTAGAAGATACTTGCAATACATATATCTAACAAGACTAGATCCAGAATAGAGAAAGAACTACAAATCAATATGAAAAAAGTAAACAGCATAATTTTAAAAAGGCAAAAGACTTAACACTTCAAAAGCAGAAATCCAAATGGACAATCAACATGGATGGTGTCCCTAATGTGAAAAGGTGTTCAACTTCATTAGCCATCAGGAAAATGAAATTAAAACTACAGTGCAATACCAATACATACCCTTCTAGAATAACTAAAAATAAAAAAGACTAACAATACCACCCGGCTGGTGTGGCTCGGTGGTTGAGCGTTGACCCACGCACCAAGAGGTTGCTGATTCAATTCCCGGTCAGGGCACATGCCCAGGTTGCAGGCCAAATCCCCAGTGGGGGGCATGCAGGAGGCAGCCAATCGATGTTCTCTCTCATTGATGTTTCTATCTCTCCCTCTCCCTTCCTCTCTCTCTAAAATCAATAAAGAAAAAAAAATTTTTTTTAAAAAGACTAACAATACCAAGTATTGACAAAAATGTAGAAAAACTGGCACTCTCATATACTGCTGGTGGGAGTGTAAATTTGTAAAACCACTTTGCAAAACTTTAACAAAATCTACTAAAAATGAACATACCACATAACCATAATCATTACCTAATAATTCCACTCTTATATACACAATAAAAACGCCATGTTCACCAAGTAAAAAATATACAAAAATGTTCATAGCAGCAAAACTATAAACAACTCAAATGTCCATTACAGTAGAATGGACAGACTGTGGTATATTCACACAGAATATATATGTATCATCTATGTACACCATACAATACAGCAATGAGAATGAACAAACTACAATACAACATGGATTAATCTCATAATTGTAATGCCTGGCCGGTCTGGCTCAGCAGTTAGAGTGTTGGCCCAAGGACCGAAGGGTCACAGGTTCAATTCCCAGTCAAGGGCACGTACCTGGGTTTCAGGTTTGATCCCCGACCCTAGGGCACTCTCAGAGGCAACCAACTGATGTGTCTCTCCAATCTCCTTCCACTCTATCTGAAAATGAATGGGAAAAAATCCTCGGGTGAGGATTAACAAAAAAAACCCTCAAATAACATGTATCGGTATATGACTCTACTTACATAGAATTCAAAAACAGACAAAAGTTTTCTATAGTGTTAGAATACAAGAAACACAAGGAGGGGTAAGAATTGCTGTACTGATATGTTTCTTGAGCTGGGTGCTAATTACGTGAATGTGCTTATTTTGTGAAAAAAGTTCATCAATATGTATGTCATACTTCTTTAAAAATCTTACATTAGCCCTAGACGGTTTGGTTCAGCAGTTAGAAGGTCAGCCTGTGGACCAAAGGGTTGCAGTTTGATTCCTGGTCAAGGGCACATACCTGGGTTGCAGGTTCCATCCCCAGTCGGAGTCATGTGGGAAACAACCAATCTTTGTGTCTCTCTCACATCGATGTTTCTCTCTCTCTCCCTTCCTCCCTTTCACTCTACCTAAAAATCAATGGAAAAAATATCCTCAGGAGAGGATTCAAAAAAAAAAATCTTACATTAAATGAGGTCCCCAAGTGGTGGCTCAGGATTTCTAATCCTTTATCACCAAGATTCTTCACCCATACTATGGTCAGAGACTTAACTGAAACAGTCCTATACAACCCCCACTCTTCAGGATTTAAACCTCAATATCTCTATCCATATCTACCATATGCCAAGCACTCTGACATTCATTTATTCAAATACTTACTGAATAACTACTACGTGTAAAACCTGTGCCGAGTACTTAGGGTACAAGAAAATGAGGAAGACATGGTCCCTGGACTAAAGTTTATAATCTTATAGAACACCACATATACAAATTACAAGGTAAATATAGAGAGATAAGCACAGGATATTATGGGAGCACAAAGGAACACCAAAAACTGTCTGGGAGAGGAAAGGCATCAGGGTAGGATTCTTTGAGGTGTTAACACCTGAATCTTTAAAAGGTGAGTAGGAGTGCCCTGGACACATAGTTTAATTGGTTGGAGCATCACCCCTGTATGCCAAGGTTTCGGGTTCCATCCCCAGTCAGGGCACATACAGGAGTCAACCAATAAATGCATGGATAGGTGGAAAAACCAGTTGATGTTTCTCTCTCTCCCCCTCCCTTCTCTCTCTCTGAAATCAATAAATAAAAAATATTTTAAATAAAATAAAAGGTGAGTAGGAGTTATCCTGACAAAGTGCATTCCAAAAGAGGGAACAGTTTGGTGAAACACAGTGATAAGAAACGGTACAGTGTATTTAAAGAAACAATGAACAGCTGCTAGATGTTGCTTAAGGGGAATAAAGGCAAGAACTGGGAGGGGGGAGGGGGGGCAGGAGGAATGGCCAAAGAGATTGGAAGATGCCAAGTCATGAAGGGAGTTATCAAACCTTAACCAATTGACTAGATGGGACACTGAGGTTTATGTGAAGAAATTATGTGGTCAGATAGATTACTCAGGGAGCAATACAGAAGATGAAGTTAAGGGAGAATAAGGCTGGCAGAAAGAAGGCCAGTTAGGAGGCAGTTATAAAGGTCCTGCAGGAGATAAAGGGGCCTGAAATAATAAAATGCAAGCTGTAATAAATATGGAGAAAATATAGAATACAAACACATTATGCTGCTGGTCTAGAGATCACACTTTGAGCACCACTAACCTACACTAGAGGTTGGCAAACTTTTTCTGTAAAGGACCAAACAGAAAGGATTTTAGGCTTTATGGACCACATATGGTCTCTACTGCACTTCTTGGTTTTTCCATTCTTAGCTAGTGGACTTTTTTTTTTAAGGCGGCAGGCTGGATTTGTGAGCACAGTTAGTTTGCTGATCCCTGCTGTACACCAGTAAAGAAATGAGGATTAACCTTCCTATTAGATTAAATTTCCTAAAATGCTACTTGCATATTAGTCCCCTTCTCAGAAACTTCTCCATTGGTCCTGACTACCTACTGAATAAGTCAAATCCCTATGATGCAGAGCATTCATAGACATCCATACTCTAGCTCCAACCAGACAGATGAACTACACCCCTTTGTGAATCTTCCATTCTTATTAAATTGACCTACTTACATCTACCTGCCTCCATAGCTTTGCAGTGTTCCCCCATATTCTTTCCTCCTTTCCAAACCTACACAAATATCCTTTCTTCAAAGCACAATTCAAATCCTACACTGAAGTGACTGCGCCCTCCTCAGAATTCCTAAGAGCACTGTCTCAATTATTCTGATATTTATTATACTTGCTATATTGAGCTATTTCCTTACTTCAAACAAACTGTATATTCTTGAGGACAGAGAATAATTTATACCAATGGATCTAGCATATAACAAGGGGTAAATAAAATTAAGATATTTGTGTATATGTATGTAATATGTATATACACACACTTTATTTTCTAAACTAGCTATTAACTGAAGCAAATGTGATTTCACCCTTACCTTGTATCAGTAATTGAACACTTTAACTCCATAGACACAATTTGAATGCCACAGGAACCACAGAATGACAATCCACAAGTACATTACTCTCCTATTACATGTTTTTAGGACTAATTTACTAGGGAAACAATAATAATACAAGTAGAACTTTTCCAATGGTAAATGTTATCAATATAGGTACACTGGGGATAATATTAAATACAGAAGTTATTAGATCAAGTCAAAGTTTACTCACCTATAGCTTCATTTATTTTTAAAATGCAAAATAAGACTTTTCAACTAAATTGCTTTAAATTCACCCTTAATTATTACTCAAATTCAAAGCCACACACACACACACACACACACACACACACACACACATACACACACATACACACACAAGCCCCACACAGCCTGAATTTGTTTAAATAAAAATCTCTGTGACAATTCATATTACCAAAATGGCATTACTGATTTCATTCAGAAATTAGGAAAGAGAATATATTTTTAAACTTCTTAGTTTACGCCCTGGCCAGTTTGGCTCAGCGGTTAGAGTGTCGGCCTGCGGACCACAGAGTCCCAGGTTCGGTTCCCGCTAAGGGAGGTACCTCCGTTGCAGTTCATCCCCAGCCCAGTTGGGGTCGTGTGGGTGGCAACCAATCGATGTGTCTCTCTCACATAGATGTTTCTCTCTCTCTCTTCCTCCCTCTCTCCTTCCCGCTCTATCTGAAGATAAATGCAAAAATGTCCTCGCGTGAGGATAAAGAAAAACAAAAATAAAAAAATAATAAACTTCTTGGTTTACTACTGATAAATAGCTATAATCACAGAATGTTTTGAGCTGGATTAATGGATTCTTCCTCTACTTGAGATTACTGAAGAAGTCTTTTTCAAGTTCGAAGTGTGAACTGTGCCTTATTTTACTACACAAAAAATGTTCAAGAAGCTATAAAAATTTCACCAGAATAATCTGCCCACATTTCAATGCCAACTACAAAAAAAGTCTAAAACATTTATAGAAAGGTATAAAATAACAACAGCAAAAGAAATTAACACATTGAAGAAAGCTTAGTAATTTACAACCCTAAAAAGACTATTATTCATTTATAAATTTAATATTAATAATGAACTAATTGGAGGACAAACCCAGGAACCAGGGACTTCCAGTTCTCAATTCTTGTTCTGCCACTGGCTTAGTAGAGTCTTGGGCACACCCCCATATGGTGAACAAGAAAAGCTTAACTGACATTCTAAGGTTGTGAGAATTGATTAAATGTTTATGAAGTACTCTAGGACCATGAAGGAAAGCCATTGTAACCATTTGGTTAATACAAAACTGTAGCTACCTGTTAGGCTTCCAAATCCAATCATAAAATTCTTTTGTGTCTTCTCAACACAGCAAATCTTCAGTGAGTTAGTAAAGTGCCTGCATTTAATGAGCTAGTTTAGCAACCTCAGAGAAATGAATTTTCTTCCAAATCTTTGTTTTCTCACAAACTCTGTCACTATCCAACCTAACCATTTGCAAAGGGAGACATGATCCGATTCACATTCAAGTTAAGTCTAGTTATTGATAAGCCAATACCAAATGACTGAAAACTATTAGGAATCACAGTGGAACTTTGTTAACTTACCAGAAATGTGAAGCCTGAAAGTAACCCCAGAAAACAGTCATTCTAAGAAGAGTTTTATTAAAGAAAAAGTCCCTACACTTTTTTTCAAGAGCTGGAAAGTGTTTTTAGACAGTGTGGACATCAGACTAAATTCGCTCAAAACTGAATCTAATTCGTTAGGTAGTTCCAGCACCTGCTTGGTGTTGAGTAGCTAGAGACTGGTGAGGCTGCTCAGGAAAAGTGCTGATGCCATCTCCAGCTGCCCCCTTCCTGAATGACAGTAACACAGTAACAATGCAAACACTGACAAAAGAGCTGGGAGCCACCCCGAGCCTCTGCTTAGCCATACTTCTACCCTACCCCTGACACACACAGCTACAAATCCCAGCAAAGGCCCTCCTCCTTCCAGATCTCACACGCGGAGACCTAGTCTCTACTTTGGCAACGTGGGAAAGTACACCCCTTCACTCCGTTCAAGACAGCTGAGCACCTTAGAGGGAAGGGGGAAATGCTGCCTCTTTCTAAACTGCCAGAGGAAAGGGGACACTTCCTCTCTGCAGACGGAGAGCATACCGGGTGTGCACAGAGACACGCGGAGAACTCCCGGCTCTCGGACCTCCGGCGGGGAGGCAAGGAGACGGGCGGAACGCGCGACCCTCCCTCCGCAAAAGGCCGGAGGGTCGCCCAGCCCGGGGTGATGGAAGCGGGGCTCGGGCGCCGGGCACACCGTCCTCCCGCGGGTGGAAACGCTCGGCCGCCCGCTTCCCGGGGGAAGCGACAGTAGGCTCGGGTCCGAAAGCACAGGGAGCACCATCTTTCCTCGAGCCCAGTCCCGGGGGATGGCGCAGGCGGCCGGGGCGGCAACTCTCCCTCTCGCCCAACTCTGGGGTGAGCGCGAGGGCGGCCGGCCCGGGGCTGCCCCGAGGGATGCCGCCCGGGTGGGGGAGGCGGCGAGGCCGGCCTCGGGTCCGCTCCCTCCCCACGCGGTCCGCGGCCGGAGGCCGTCCGCGCCCTGGTCCCTCCCGCCGCCGCGCGGGGCAGGGCCGCCGACCTCGGCCGGCCGGGCGCGGGGCCAGGCGGCGGTGGCGGCGGGCGGGCCGGCGGCCTGGGGCCCTACCTGAGGCTGTGTACCAGCTCCCGGCGTGACTGGCTTCCCGGCAGACCACTCGGTTGGACATCTTGGTGCCTGTGCCGCCTATGGTGCACGAGGATGAATGAGGAGGCGGCGGCGGCGGCGGCAGGAGCGGCTCCGCGAGGGGACGAGACACCGCGGGCCCAGCCCAGGAGGAGGCGGCAGCGGGGAGGGGATCAGCCCGGCCCAGGAGGAGGAGGAAGAGGAGGAGGCGGCGGCGGCCCAGGAGGAGGAGATGGCAGCCGGGGCGGTGGCAGCAACAATCAGCACAAACTCCGGCGATCGCCGGAAGATGGGGCCCGCGGCGGCTTCACCGAAGCCCGGAAAGCCCTGGCCCTGGCCCCCGGAGTCGCCGCTGCTCCCCAGCCGGGACTGCTTCTCGCCGAGCCGCCCCCACGGCCCCCTCCCCTCCCAGCTGGCCTCCCGGAGCCACCGCCGGTGACCCCACCCCCGTGACTCCGCGCCCGCCCCCTCCCCCCACCCCCCGCGGGACTCCCAGCACCCACCCCCACCCCGGGCAGGGCCCTCCCGGCCGCCCGGCCGCCGGCCTGCCGGCCCCGCCCCGCCCCTCCTCCGGCCGCGCGGCGAGGTTAAAGGCGGAAACCGGACAGGCCAGACGGCATCTGGGGTCGGGCGGCCCCGCGAGGAGGTAGCGGTGGCTGCAGCTCCGCGCACACAAAAGCCCAGGGCCGGGGCCTGAACCGGGGAAGGCAGACCCGGAGAAGAGCCAACGCTTCCTTACTCGCCACTCTAACGGGTTCTGCCCACTGAGCATGCCCAGCAGCCGCTGCCAGGCCCGCCGAGGAATCTCACCGTGCCCGCTCCGCTCTCCGGGGTTTAGAGGCAGCAGAGGCTGGGAGGGGGAGGGCTCGTGGAGCAGGACGCAGCCGCAGGGCAAGCCCCCTCCCCCAGCCAACTTCCTTAAATGAAGAGCACCGGGGGCACGCAGATGCGGCTTTCCACCAGGAAAGTCCAGCTCATACCTGCCTCCTCACATCATACACAGGAATCCGTAGTGCATTCGCACCCCAGGGTTTCACAACTAGAGACGCAAGTCTGTGGCCACGTTGGGAAGTTCATTTATAATAGACAGGTACATGGTGGTATGCCTGTGGTCCTGCAAACGCTAGTTTTTGCTTCACAGGGCCACTCTTACCACCCAATATTAGCTTTGACATATTTATCTTGTTTCATGTTATATTTGTGTAGGTGCATGTCTTAACTCCCTAACTAGATTAAAGTGTGATATAGGTAGCCTCATCTATTAAATGGGGATAATAATACTCAGTGTCCCTAGGATTATGAGTTAATAAATATAGAGCATGACAGAGTAGGCAAAGAGCAAACATTATTTCCAACCCTCCATTATTTTATCAACCGCAGTATTTCACGTAAGGGTCAGGAGGAAAGAATTCCTTCAAAATTATAGAAGAATCACAGCAAAGTAAGACATGTTGGGCCTCCCAGGAAGTGTTATTATGAAGTAAACCATTCCAAAACTGGTAAGACAGTAAGAGAAAGTTGGGTATCTTCAATGAAAGATTTGGCGTTAAAAAACCATAAAATTATTTTATCAGAATTTCACAGTAAACAGATCTTTGGTAGAGTCCAAAGCAGACAACTAATATTCAAGCTGCCTAATAGTCAAGTTTCCCTAGAGCCACAATATACTTTTTTTTTTTTTAAAGGTACTGTCCTATTCCTATACCTCCCACCATTTTCAACTTGAAAGCCCAAGGTCTTGTGTGAGATCCCAGTCCTAAAGCCTGGTCAATTACTGGAACACTTCTGACTTTCACACCATTTTCTACACTGTTATTAGGCTAACATGTCTCCACTGAATCTATATACATATTTCTTTACTCAGTGTTTGACCCTCTCACATCACCACTAACCTGCCCATATGTTAAGATATGAAAAAAAAATGTACATGCCAACTAGTCCTTTAGAGGTTAACAGAAAAAAATAGGGCTAAAGCTCTGATTCTATGGTACCCTTCCCTGGAGTACCAAAACTCGGTGATAACTGATGAAATGGTAAACTTTTTGTTGTAAATTTCAAGAAAAGGAAACTGCTGATATGGTTAATATGCTGTTGATAACAGGTGATAGCTCTTGAAGTTAATTATTGCTAATTCAGTTTATATGGCTTAAAAAAGGAAGGGAGGGGACATTGGATACAATGAAGCTTCATATTTCAGGTGGGTCAAATTAGAAAATCAGATTTGAGTCCTGGTTGTCACTCATCAACTATGTGATCATGGGCACCTAGTAATTTAACCTTTTCAGGCCTCATAGTTTCCTCATCTGTCAAATGTAAACAGCAGTAATATCTAATTCACAGGCTTGCTGTGAGAATCAAGGTATGTGAAAAACGATTTATAAGCTGTTCCTTGTAAATGTTATCATTGTCCTGTGTTCCTAGCAACAATTCTAAATCTCATTCTAAACTAGTAATCTAATTTTAAATTAAGCTTCCATCCTATTAAAATGCTCAGTTGGCAGTTTCTTTCCCCAAAGGATTTTTCTTACTGGTCAAACTCAGCAAATACCACACTGCCAAGCAAAGTGAAAAAGGTTAGAGGAACTTCTATTATCTCTAGAACACTCAATATATCCCATGATTACTCCTGTCCATCTTATTCTGGCTACCTTATTCAAGGATAGACTCTTAAAAGAAATAAGCTGGAACTATTCACTTACCCACCTCCCCTAAATTAAGGAAGATCCATATAATGCAAAATACCAGGCAAAGCCTATTTGGCAATACTGTACATTTCCTATGTTGTTATTAACAATTTCCATTATATCCTCTAGGGATTTGGGTTTGACACTCCATAAACATCATTCATAGTAAAGGTCAAGAAGGAAATTCATTAATAGAATACTTATGAAGCACAGACTTTCAATAAATAAGGTACTACTAGTCCCAGAACCCAACATAATAACCCAGCATATCTCCTGAAATAGCAATGTTGGATATTTATTACATCAGTCTGTATTAGCAAATGACCAGAAACAACAACAATGTCCATCAGTCTGAGACTTGTTAAATTAGGATGTATCCATACATATGCACCATTAAAAAGAATGAGGTGGTGCTACATACTGGTATGGAAAGAACTCAAAAAAAATGAAAAAAGCAAATTGCAGAATAACATGTAACGTATGCTACCATTTGTGTGAAATGAGTACTTACTTTCTCATACACTTCCATATACATGAATACCTCTAGAGGGATACACAACAAACTGGTAACAGTAATTGTTTGGATGGTCGAGGTACAGAAACAGGAACATCTTTGAGTATCTTTTGAATTTTGTGTCATATACATATACTACCTATACAAAAAATAATAATTTGTTCACATCTTTAGGCTTGATTTTTGGAATCTACATAGCAATATTAAATTGACCATTTTTAGATTTTACTTATCCATAAGTGACAGCTTCAGGAGCCCCTAATTACTAAAAACCCTATATCAGAAAAATATTCTAGAATATAAGAGTTTTGAACAAATCAAGGTTGAGACAAAAGTTTAGCATAAAGATGCTCTTTTGATTTCAATTAAAACTGGTACTCTAATTTAGTATCAGTCAACTTTGTCTTTCTTCTTTAGAAATCAAGCTTCATAAGTAACATTTATTAAACACTTACTATGTACCTGACACTGGACTAAGTACGTTACATATTTAATGATTCTTATAAGATGAAAACTTGTTAATTTCCAATTTTTTGGAATAAATTTTGTACGTAAAGCTTTTTTAAAATCTATTGTTAATATTATTTAGGGTTCCCAGAAATGAAATAACTGAGTCAAAAGATTTAAAATTTTTTTAAAGGCTGACAAGTTTTTTTTAGTGACTGCACCTTTTATCTCTGGTTACCTATTTTCCACTACTATATACAGGGGTGGGCAAAAATAGGTTTACAGTTGTGAGTACACAAAAACAGTTTATTTTTGTCATCTTATTCTATTATTTGTTTTGTTTTGTTTTAATCCTCACTCGAGTTTATTTTTCTATTTATCTTCAGATAGAGTGGGAGGGAGAGGGAGAGGGAGAAAAAGGGAGAGAAACATCGATGTGAGAGGGACACATCGACTGGTTGCCTCCCGATCGACCCCGACCAGGGCCGGGCATGAACTCCAACCGAGGTACGTGCCCTTGGCTGGAATCAAACCCGTGACCCATTGGTCTGCAGGCCGATGCTCTACCGCTGAGCCAAACCGTCCAGGGCTCTATTATTTATATTATTATTATTATTGTTACTTTTTCATATCCTTACTTATATCTTTTAGGTAATGATGGCTGGTAATTTAACCAACAACCAACAAAAGTGGGATTTTTTTCTTGTTTTTAATCCTCACCAGAGGGTATTTTTTAAAATATGTTTTTACTGCCCTGGTCGGTTTGGCTCAGCAGTTAAGAGTGTCGACCCGAGGACCAGAGAGTCCCGGGTTCAGTTCCCGATAGGAGCACATACCTCAGTTGCAGTTTGTCCCCAGCCCCACTTGGGGTCATGTGGGTGGCGACCACTCAGTGTGTCTCTCTCACATCGATGTTTCTCTCTCTCACTTCCTCCCTCTCTCCCTCCCGCTCTGTCTGAGGATAAATGCAAAAATGTCCTCGGGTGAGGATAAAAAATAAATAAAGTATGTTTTTATTGATTTTAGAGAGGAAGGGAGGAGAAGGAGAGATAGAAACATCAATGAGAGAGAAACATCGATCAACTGCCTCCTGCATGCCACCTGCACGCCACCTACTGGGGACGGAGCCCAAAACCTGGGCATGTGCCCTGAACAGGAATCAAACCAGTGACCTCTTGGTGCATGGAATGAAGCTCAATTCACTGAGCCACACCAGCCGAGCAAGGAGAATATTTTTTCCATTGATTTTTTTAGAGAGAGTGGAAGGAAGGGCAGGGGAGCAGAGCAGGAGAAAAGAGGGAGAGAAATATCGATGTGAAAGAAGCATTGATTGGTTGCCTCCCACACGTGCCCTGACCGAGGTGAGAATAAACCTGCAACCCAGGTACGTGTTCTTGACTGGGAATGGAACCCGAGACCCTTCCCAGGGCATGCAGACCAATGTTCTAACCACTGGGAACACTGGACAGAGCAAAAGTGGATTCATAAACCTACTTTTGTCCACTCCTGTACTTTCCTACTTTAAATCCAGAGATTTTTAAACAAGCAGATTCTCAGTGATAGCCATTTACAGCTTTCACCTTTTGTCCCTTATTTCAAGCCTTGAATTTGTTAATGCTTTTTTGGAATCCAGTCCAGGAAAACATCTGGCTACAATACTTTATGCTAATCCTACAACCATTCTAACATGTTTCTAATAGGAAGTTTTAAATCTTAAAATCCTATTATACCTTCTCCTAAATGAGATTTAAACAAAGGTCCAACATTCTTCCTATAGGCTCATCAGAGTTAGGTAGACAAACTCCCATCCAAACTATGTTTCTCTTTTGCAATTCAAGGTCTGTTTCCTCTAGGAATCTATTCCCAATTTACTCTACTGGTCCTCCCACTAACCCATCTAGCAACATAATTCAAGAATTCAGTCTATAGGATATAGTACTTCTTATTCTATTTCTGTATTTGTTTACTAAATAATATCTTCCTCATGAAATTAAGCAGTCAAAGGGTAGGAACTGTTTATAATTGCCAGCTACACATAAAATACCTCATCAGATATAGTAGAAGCTTTCTTAACTGATTTCTTTTTAAACAACTTACCGGAGTAAATGAAACTCTCCATACCCATAGTAAAATACACAGAGCAATGCCCACCACAAGCTGAGCTCTTAAAGCTGGTAGACTACACTTTTTAGGAAACTCTCACACTGTTGCACTCTACTCCCAGGTTTGTGTGCATAACAAGGGTCAGTCATGTTCTCCAACCTTTTAAAAATCTTACTCTATTTCCAGAAAGTCTAAAACAGAAAGTGGTAGATCATACATTATGTTTTATAGAAGATGATATAGAATTCCAATCAAAGAACCCATACTCAGAGAATAAAACTGAAATAAAAATACTGTATTACTGCCCTGGCCAATTTGGCTCAGCGGTTGGAGCATGGACCTGAGGACCAACGGGTCTCAGGATCGATCCCAGTCAAGGGCAGGTACCTGGGTTGCAGGTTTGATCCCCAGCCCTGAGGGTCAGGAAGGAGGCAACTAATCCATGTGTCTGTCTCACATGGATGTTTCTCTCTCTCTCTCTCTTTCTCTCTCTCTCTCTCTCTCTCTCTCTCTCTCTCTCTCCACATCCCTCCCTCCCCACTCTCTCTGGAAATCAATGGAAAAATATCGAGTGAGAATTAACAACAACAAATACTGTTATTACCATGTTAATATAAATATTTTTAAGCTTAAAAACAATTGTTCAGTGTCATTTTATTTTAATCCTCACCTGAGGACGTGCTTTTATTGATTTGAGAGAGGGGGGGAGCGAGAACCATTGATGTGAGAGTGAAATGAAACATCCATCCGTTGCCTCTGGCATACCCAGACCAAGAATCAACCAGGGATGGAACCCACCCCTGGGTATATGCCCTGACCAGGAATCAACCCATGACCTTTTGGTGTATGGGAAGATACTCCAACCCACTGAGCCACACCAGCCAGGACTGTTCAGCATCATTTATGATTCCTTACAGTGACTCACTTTTTCATCTAATAGATAGAGTAGCTTCTACTGTACACACATATGGGCAGATTAATATTTCCCCCCAAATAAAAAATTTAAGCCCATCTAAGAGCATTATAGTAGAGTGTAATGTAGTATTAAGGGAAGGTAAAATAAAATTAATCTGGGTTTAAATCCTTGCCCCTGTAACCTTTAGCAAGTTAACCAAATCTCACTTTCCTCATCTAAAAATGAAGTATTAAAATTAACCCTACCTCACAGGGTTTGAGGATTAAATGACAATTCACATGAAAAGTATTTAGTATGGGCCTGGCACAAGGAAAGTGCCATGTGCACTGCCAGCAAAAGACATGCCTATTCTCAGCCCTTACTAAAAAAAGTATCAATTTCAAAGCCCTACTTCAAGTGTTTTTTAAAAGTACCAAAACCCAGCTAGTGTAGCTCAGTAGATTGAGCTTTGTCCCATGGACTGAGAAGTCCTGGTTCAATTCCCAGTCAAGGCACATGCCCAGGTTGTGGGCTCGATCTCTAGTGGGGGGGTGTGCAGGATGCAGCCGACGGATATTTCTCTCTCACATTGATGTTTCTCTCTCTCTCTCCCTTCCTCTCTCTAAAAAAAAATCAATGAAAACATTTTTTTTAAAGTACTAAAAATACTGGCTCAGTGGTTGTGTGTCGACCCATGAACCAAGAGGTCACCAGTTCAATTCCAAGTCAGGACACATGCCCAGGTTGTGGGCCCAATCCCCAGTGAGGGGCATGCAGGCGGCAGCCAATCAATATTCTCTCTCATCGATATTTCTCTCTCTCTCTCCCTCTCCCTTACTCTCTCTCTAAAAAAAAAAAAAAAAAAATCAATTAAAAATAAATAAATAAATAAAAGTACTAAAAATAAAGGTTCAAGCAGCAAAAAAAATTGAAAAATTCCCCAAGTGGCTCTGATGTAAACCACTGAAGAACTGTTAAGAAGATAAAATTACTGATGCTTTAATAAAAATTACCCAATTGTACTTACTCAACTGTTAAAATATCACTAAAAAGCCTTGGGCAGCCCAGCCAGTGTGGCTCAGTGGTTGAGCACTGACCCATGCACCAAGAGGTCATCGGTTCAGTTCCTGGTCAGGGCACATGCCCAGGTTGTGGGCCAGATCCCCAGTGGGGGGCATGCAGGAGGCAGCCAGTAGATGTTCTCTCTCATAGATGTTTCTATCTCTCTCTCCCTCTCCCTTTCTCTCTCTCTAAAATCAATAAAGAAAAAAACTTTAAAAAAATAAAAGACTTGGGCAGATTAAAATATGAGTTAGCCAAATAACCAAAATAAATTTGATGGAATGCTTGTGAAAACTACTTATGAGTAGAAGATCTTAGTATTTCCAGGTTTTTCCTGTTCAAATATATAGGTCTGCAGATGTAAATCAAGCCATAATGTCACCTCCCTGCAAGTGTCACTCCTACTGAAATGTTTTTCCTGTATTAAAGAGAACTGTAAAACATACCTCATCAGCATTAAATTTCCAACTTTCCCGTCATGTGTTTAGCTTGGACCCAAGTCTTTAATATACTTCCAAAGCAGGGTGTCTCAAACTTAGCACTACTGACATTTTGACCTGCATAATTCTTAGGGAGGGGTAGGGTGCACAGGCTGTCCTGTGCATTGCAAGGTAATTAGCAGCATCCCTGGTCATTACCAACTAGATGCCACTAGAACCTCACCTTACCTCCATTGTGACAACCAAAATGTTTCTAGACATAGCCAAATATCCTCTGGGGAGAGAGGGGCAAATCACTCCCCACTGAGAACTACTGCTCTAATGAATGTTTTTCCTGCCTGGCTCTCTTCTGAGCATTTTCTCTTCTTTTAATGAGTTATCTCAATGTCTTCATACAGGACAAAGTGAGCAGACCCAAAAAAAAGGACTGGCTGGTTTTTTATTGTGAAAAGAAGCAATGATGTTAACTAGCACAACTACTTCTCTCTCAGCTATAAGCAACATGTAGAAGTGGGTTTGAATGCCCATTCAAGCACTTACCAGTGTGGTCTTGAGCAAGTCACTTATCCTCTCCAAATCTGTTTCCTCATCTGAAAAATGGGAATAATAATATCTACTTTGCAGAGTTGCTATATCAGAAATAATTTAAGTAGCCCTGGACGGTTTGGCTCAGCGGTTGGAGCGTCGGCCTGCGGACCAGTGAGTCCCGGGTTCGGTTCCCGCTAGGGGCATGTACCAAAAAAAAAAAAAAGAAATAATTTAAGTAAAATAGTACTGTGCCTGACATGTGGGAGAACTGCAATCATAGCTATTATTATATTATTACCATAAAGGTTGATAGCATGGAGGATATTGTACACCCTCTGCAGTGCTTATACCGGTATTCCAACTTTATTGTGCATTAGAATCACCTGTGATATTTGTTAAACCTTGACGATACCCAGATCCCACCCTCTAAGAGGTACAGGAATAACACTGAAAAAAAAACTGAGATTTTTTAAAATATCATACTAGATTCTGATGTATTTTCATGCTGTTGTAAAACTCTGCAGCATTCTAAGACACAAAAGTAAGTCATAAAAGTAATTGAACCACAGAAATTATTTATCATATAGAACAAAAACTACTTTACAATAATGACATTTAACAGTTTATTTTGAAGGTCATTTTAAAAACAAAGTTAAAGAAAATCTGAGAAAAAATTGCACATAATACACTCATTAAATAAGTATGATGATTAAATCAAAATAAGGGAAATATGTTTTCTTCTGCAACTCCAATAACAAGTTGTTGTCCTGAAGGTTCTTATACTTCCATAAAGGGGCGGGAGGGAGAGGGGAATCATGGCAATTAAAGCTGCCTCTTAATCATGTAAATCTATAGTAGAAACCAAATTTTTCTGTTCTTCCCAATAAGTCAGTTTCGATCTTCAAACTGTGCCTTGTTTTTTAAAAGATATGATGCTAGAAATTCAATGGGATTTGGTGGTCTGTAAAGGAAAAGAAATCCAAAATTTAGAAATTTATATTCTACATGTGTTCATTTAAATATATTGTTCCATAATAAAAATACATCTTTTAAAGTTTAACTTTCTTTTTACACTCAAAGGCCATTTGTAGTAAATATAGTAAATGAGATAGGCAAGCAGGTTAGCCAACAATGTAATTTAAAGAGATTGAAAATTCTGTAGGGCTGAAATCTGCGTATGAAATCAATTCTAAAAAACAAGCTTGAAAAATATACTGACAATGGGATGATGATTACCCCGAGGAATGACTTGAAGGGACCACAAGGGAGGCTCTGGGGTGGTGGCAGTATTCAGTTTTTTTATCTGAATGCAGGTTATATAGGTATGCTTAGTTTCTGAAAATTCACCAAGCTGTACACCTATGATAGTTTTAATGTTCTGTATGAGTATTATCCTTCAATAAGAATACAAAAACAATTTAGGAAAATGACTATAGCATCACCAAGACATGCAGCTGAACTCCCTAAGCGACTAATCAAAGGAAGCAGTCCTCACTTGAACAAGTTGCTTTTTGTTTCTTTTTAAAAAATCATTTCTATTTTTCTTCAAATAATTTAAATCAATAATAGTTCTAATACTGCCACCACACAGCACACCTGAGAAGTTAAACATATTTTAAAATCAAGGGGTATTATTTCATATTTATCACTTTTACATAAATTATTCTTGCTGAGAAACAAGTCCAAAGATGAAAAGTGGGAGAAATACTTTTTTAAACTCTACTAGGAAAAGGCACACTGAGAACTGATTTATAATGATCTCAAAATATTCCTAAGCTTAGCATTTTAAACAGTCTTTTAACTGGCTAAACATGAACAATGTTTTTTAAAATTAATTTGATAAATCATTTTGCCAGACTCCTTACTTAAAAATTGTATTTACTAATACCATATTACTTAAATCTCCCTCAGATTTTTTCTTCTAGCTCATAAAGTAATATTTAGAATTTCTAATTTTAGCCTTTTTTAGAGAAAGCACAAAAAAGTAAAAGATGTCCACACTTCGTCAGTAGTAGAGCCAAAAATCAATCCTATTTTATAAATACACAAGTTAAAAACAAATATTTAATGTTTATAATTTTACATAAGCAAATATAATATTCTAAATCAATAACTCACTCTAACTATATGACATAAGTCCATCAAGTTCCTTATCAAATTATATCATTTTGCTAGTATTATTCTTTTTTTTTTATTTTATTTTTTATCCTCACCCGAGGACACTTTTGCATTTATCTTCAGATAGAGCAGGAGGGAGAGAGGTGGAAAAAAAAGAGAAAGAAACATCGACGTGAGAAAAGAGAGAAAGAAACATCAAGTGGTTGCCACCCACACGACCCCAACTGGGGCCAGGGACAAACTGCAACCGAGGTACGTGCCCTTAGCGGGAACCAAACCCAGGACTTTCTAGTCCGTGGGCCGAGGCTCTAACCGCTGAGCCAAACCGGCCAGGGCACTAGTATTATTCTTTGAATAAAACAATCTGTACCAAATAAACGTTGACTAATGTAATTTACAAAAAAATATTTTTTATGGGATTTGCTCACACAACTATAATTTAGGTAGAAAAATGTGTAGATAAAAGAGAAAAATTGTAATCTTGTTAATAAAGAAATAGAAATTAAAACAATTTGGCAAGCCCTGGCCGGTTTGGCTCACCAATTAGAGTGTGGGCCCTCGGACCAATGAGTCACGGGTTCGATTCCAGTCAAGGGCACGTACCTCAGTTGCAGTTTGTCCCCCAACCCTGGTCGGGGTTCTGCAACCAGTCCATGTGTCTCTCTCACATCGATGTTTCTCTCTCTCTCTCTCTCTCTCTCTCTCTCTCTCTCTCTCTCTCTCTCCGCCCCCCCCCCCATCTGAAGATAAATAGAAAAATATCCTCAGGTGAGGATTAAAAAAAAAACCACAATTTGGCAAGCCCGGGCTAGGTAGCTCAGTTGGTTAGAGCATTGTCCCGATATGCCAAGGTTGTGGGTTCCATCTCTGGTCAGAGTACATACAAGAATCAACCAATAGCCTGGCCAGTTTGGCTCAGCCCTCAGACCAAAGGGTCATGGGTTCGATTCCCAGCCCTGGTCCAGTCATGCAGGAGGCAACCAATCAATGTGTCTTCTTCACGTCAATGTCTCTGTGTCTCTCTATCTCTCTCTCTCTCCCTCCCTCCCTCCCTTCCACTCCATCTAAAAATCAATGGAAAAACAGAAAAATATCCTCAAGTGAGGATTAAAAAAAACATGTCTGGCCGGTGTGGTTCAGTGGATTGAGCATCGCCCCATGGACAGAGAGGTTCCGGCTGGATTCCCAGTCAAGGCACATGCCCAGGTTGCGGGCTCGATCCCCAGTAGGGGGCGTGCAGTAGGCAGCGGATGGATGCTTCTCTCTCACATTGATGTTTCTCTCTTTCTCTCAAAAATCAATAAAAACATTTTTTTTTTAAATCAACCGATGAATGCATAAATAAGTGGAACAAATCAATGGTTCTCTCTTCCTCTCTCTCTAAAAGACATTTTTTTTTTAATTGGCAAAAAATGTTTATGACATTCAGGCTGTTAAGGCTATTAACAGTGGAAGATTTTAATAATAAACTTTTGGACATAAATATGATACTAAGTGTCAATACCATAAAAATAGTCATGTCCTTTGAACCAACTCTTGGGAATTTATCATGTGAAAGTAATTAAATAAAAACAAAAAAGGCATGAAAACATAAACTGCCTTGCAATCTATAATAACTAAGGAAAATTGGGTAAGGTAATTGTGGTACAATTATAATTTAAATTATAATCATGAAGTCTATGCAGAGATAAGGAAAAAGCTTTATATTAAGTAAAAAGGAGATATAAAATTTCACGTATACCACGATAACAGATCTTTATAAATATGCGTATGATCAAAGAGTAGTAGAAAAAAGTCGAAGTGTCTGAACTGAGATTAGGGCTGACTTTAAAAATATTTTTAATATCCATAAATTCTTTATATAGGAAAAAAACTATATATAACTAACACTATTTCAATTAGAAAAGTCTTTCTCTGTAACTCCTTTTGCAGACACTATTATCTTACCTTTCCTTTGCAAGCACAGCAAGTCCCTGTAATAAGATAGGCACAACTGTCTGATCCAGGTAGGCACGAGTTGGCAAAGACTGTAGATCCACTTTCTGTTTTGATGACTTTTCTGCATTAATCTTCTCATTTTCTACTATCCTCTAGTGAATCCCAAAAAAAAAAAAAAAAGGCACAGATATTACAAACACTTAGATTATTTTGAGTGCTATACAAAAATTAATGGAAATATGATGCTAATAGAAAAGGTAAGCCATTGACTAAAAACTGGTATTGAACTGCAAATCTCTCTGCCAAAATAAAATCAGATCCATCTCTAAATTTCATTCAAACTTCTTTTCTCTGAGAGCACCATAATATCTTTCTTTTAATGTCATTTCTCCAGATCCTACTCCTTCTCACTTTCCTCTGCCATTTTAGAAGTAAATACAAGTCCTTCTTCTTTTTTCATGAGACTACTTTCTTATAGTGTGCTTCAAAAAATCTGGACATGACACTAAGTAGCACTAAATCACAGTGAGAAAGCTAGACCTATTTCAATTCTTTCATCACAGATATTATCAAAGACAAAGTTTCAGTTTGGTGCTAATAAGTCTTTAACACTTCTGTAACACTTGTTTAACTCTCTTCACACAGAGAGTAAGCTTCAGGCTTAGAGCATTCCACTAGCAACAGACTCCAGCTAAAAATTATTACCACTGTTTCATATTCAGCTTTCATTTTTATAATTACCCTCTATCCAATGAGAATGCTTTTTCCATATATGTTTCTTTTTTAAAGAAATCTATGATTTTTTTAATAAAGAAAAAATAAGTAAAAATTTGCACACACACAAAAAAGAAAAAGACTAATATGGAAAAGATGAATAATGTGATATTCAAACAATGTTTAAGAAACAGTGATTTAGACTTTCTACTCCTAAGAACTCCCAAATCTCGGGCCTTTCACATAGATTCATCTGACATCCAGAGCCATCAAAAACTACTTTAGTGAAAAATGTTGCCTTCTTTTGAAATTTTACCATTTTAGAAATTTAGAAATAAGTGGCGCCCTGGCCGGTTTGGCTCAGTGGTTAGAGCGTCCGCCTACGGTCCAGAGAGACCCGGGTTCGGTTCCCGCTAAGGGCATGTACCTCAGTTGCAGTTTGTCCCCGGCCCTGGTTGGTCGTGCGGGTGGCAGCCACTCGATGTGTCCCTTTCACGTCGATGTTTCTCTCTCTCTCTCTCTTCCTCTCTCTCCCTCCCACTCTATCTGAACAAAAAATGAAAAAATGTCCTCGGGTGAGGATAAAAAAAAAAAAAAAAAGAAAAGAAATAAGTGGCTATCTAAAACACAAAACACTATTAAGTGCACTTCCATTTAAATGAACTTTTGCTCCAAATATACTCAAACTGAATATAAATTAATCAACAACAACAAAAAACAAATTTTTCTACATTTACTCTATTTAGATTTGATTTGATTTTGTAAAAAGTGAGAAAAAAATTTAATCACATACATACATAATATATGTAATGGTTACCAAAGACACTCCCACAACTATATCAGGCAGCTATTCTAGTTTTGCTTATGATTTTTCAATCTAATTTTGGGACTTAATAAGAAAATCTGCCCTGACCAGTTTGGCTTAGCGCTTAGAGCGTTGGCCCCCGGACCAATCAGTCACAGGTTTGATTCCAGTCAAGAGCACGTACCTCGGTTGCCGTTCATCCCTGACCCTGGTCGGGGTCGTGCAGGAGGCAGCCAGTGATGTGTCTCTTTCACATCGATGTTTCTCTCTCTCTCTCTCCCTCCCTCCATCCCCCTCTCCCACTCTATCTGAAGGTAAATAGAAAAATATTCTCAGGTGAGGATTAAATAAATAAATAAAATCTAATAAGAAAATTTTCTATACCTAATGAAATAGCTATTTATTTGCCCATGGATTACTTATTGGTCAGTAAATTAATCTAAAAAAATACATATCGAAACTACTATAAAACATAAATAATAAACTGTTAACAGTGTAGAACAGTGATCACAAAAAGAAAAAAAACGAGGTGATCCTATGATTGCCCAAAGTTACTGCTTCCTACCTCGAGAACTTACAGGATGCAATACAGGAAATGTGAACCAAAGCAGAACCCAGCAGTCTCCCTGAGTGAGAAGAGAGTTGAAAATTCAGGGAGACTAAGCCATCTAGAATTTGCAGGACAGAGTACTGAAGAGGAGTCGCACGGAGAGGAGACAGTTGCACAGAAAGACACCTAAAGAGACTGCCTTCCAGTCTTCTGGTGAGTACGTTATCAGTGCATGGGTGTAAGGGAACTACCCAAGGCCAGGGGGAAAAAACACATGGAAGGAGCAGGAGGTACAATCCCTGGCACTCACACAAGCCAGGGGTACTTCATGTTTTTGTGACCTAGAATGAGGAAACCTCATAATACATGAAGCATTGGGTAGAATATGGAAGATGACCAAATTAAGCCTAAACAAAAGGCTGGTCTGGTCACACTACCAAAACTCAAACCTCAAAATGATCAAATTGTTTCCAAGTAATTTAACTATGTCCTAGAACAAAGCTCAAACATGTTTGAAGGAATACAAAAAGAACCAGTACCCAACAAGGTAAAATTCACAATGCCCAGCTTCTAATAAAATATTGCCAGGAGGGCCCCAGCAAAGGGGCTGAGTTGGTTGTCCAGTACACCAAAAAGGTTACAGATTTGATCCCTGGTTGGGGCACATGCAGGAGGGTAGCCGATTGATGTTTCTCTCTCTCTCTCTCTCTCTCTCTCTCTCTCTCTCTCTCTCTCTCAAATCAATAAACATATCCTCAAAGGAGGATTAATAAAAAGAAGAAAAATTGCCAGGGGGCAAAGAAGCAGGAAAATACTACCAAATACTACCATAATGAGGAGAAAAAAATCAATACACTGAGAGACCCAGAAATGATACAAATGATAAAACAGGCAATGCCATTAAACCAGTTATTATAAGATATTCCATATGTTCAAGAATATAGAGGAAAGCACAAGTAAGGTAAGTTAAACAAAATACCTGAAAGTAATTTGAATAATGGCTGAAATTATTTTAAAATTTCATGAAAACTAAATCCACAGATCCAAAAAACTCAGTAAGACCAAAGCACAAGAAACATAAAAAAAATTTTAAGTACACCAAGACACAGCATAATCAAATTATCTAAAACCTGTAATAAAACTTTAAATAAAAGCACCAAGAAAAAAAGCATTAAGTATGAAGAAGCAAAGATAGGAATTATAGCAGACTTCTTGTCAGAAACAATGTCAACCAGAAGACAGTGGAACAAATCTACACCCACCCAAGATATCTCAAAAACAAAAGGCAAAATAAATGACCCTTTCAAGAATTCCTTACGAGCAGACCTGAACTACAATAAATGTTAAAGGAAATCCTTCAAGTGGAAGGAAAATGATAACGGACGGAAGTCTGTATCTATACAAAAGAATGAACAGCCCAGAAATGGTAAATGTGATATACTCCTTTTTCTTATTGTTTAAGTCTTTCTAAAGATAATTGACTTTTTAAAGAAAAAATAAAAATAATAAAATGTAGCCCTGGCTGGTTTGGCTCAGCAGTTAGAGCACTGGCCTGCCGACCAAAGGGTCTAGGTTTGATTCTCGGTCAAAGGCACATGCCTGGGATGCAGGTTCAATCCCCAGCCCCAATCGGGGCCATGCAGGGGGTGGGGGCGACCAGTCTGTGCCTCTCTCTGACATCAATGTTTCTCCCCCTTGCCCCCGCTTCCATTCTATCTAAAAATCAATAGGAAGAGTATCCTCGGGTGAGGATTAACAAAACAAAAAACAAACAAATAAAAAATTGTAGAATTTATAACATATGTAGAAGTAAACTATATGGTAACAGTAATACAAGGCCATAAGAGAGGAAATGGAAGATTACTGCTGTAAGAGTCTTATACTACAAATGAAGAGATATACTACCACTACAAGGTAAATTATGGTAAGTTAAACTTGCATACTATAAACCCTAAAGCAAACACCTAAAAAAATTATAAATAAGCCAATGAAGAAAATAAAATGTAATCATAAGAGAAAAAGCAGCAGCAGCAACTGTAGAATAGTGGTTTCTAGACTTTCATATATTACAAACAATTAGAAATAAAATGATATAATAATGAAGAACCTAACATAGGGTTAATTCTGGTTTGCCAAGTAACAACTTACAAATAAACATAATTATTATTTTATTATCACCATTAATTCATAAAAGAACAAGCTTTAAAATTATAGAAGCAGGAAGACCAATCACCAAATTATGTATCATTAATAAACACTCACTCCACTCTTCTTATTTTTTTTCTCGATTTACCATGGAAATTGGTCTGAGGGTTTCAGAAAAAGCATTTGGGTATCACTGCTCTACAGTAGCATGGCTCTGGCGTCATATACAAGCACCATCAAGAAAAGACTACTGATGCCTTAAAAAAAAGTCTCTTAAGTGACCAGAAAACAAAGTGGTATAGAGTACCTTCACCTGATTCAGCAGAAGTTCGACTAAAAACTGCATTAGGAAGAGAAAGATTCTCTTATCAGTACTGATAACAAAGCAATAAACTGAGATC
Organism: Tadarida brasiliensis; assembly: GCA_030848825.1. Taxonomy (NCBI): domain Eukaryota; kingdom Metazoa; phylum Chordata; class Mammalia; order Chiroptera; family Molossidae; genus Tadarida; species Tadarida brasiliensis. Next base: position 58,866,331 of record CM061270.1, on the reverse strand, counting down.
AAAGCAATTTTATAGGCACAGAGTATTCATTCCACATGCCAGCAAACTCAAGGAGTTGGTCAAGATCAGCAACACAATTTAATTGTACTTTAAAAATGTCAACCTGCCTAGGTTTAATACACAGCTCTCCACTTACCTCCTGGTAACCTTTGACAAGAAACTCAACTTCTGAGTCTTATAGGGCTGAAAACATATGCAAATTACTTAGGAGTGTGTCTGGTACATAGTAAAAGGGCTAAAGAAATATTAGCAGCTGTTACTATTATTACTCTACTCCGAAATGCTCCTGCCCTTATTTATCCAAACTTCACCAGTAATGTCTTTCTTTTTGTAGTGAAACATACACAATCTCCTTCAGGAAGTTTCTGTTTTCCTAACCAATTCCACCCAGCTCTGGTTAATTCATTTGTTCCAGCATTTACTCATTCATTTACAAAGTAACTTCTACTTTGAGACCTCTTAGCACTTACATAAAAAAGCTCTATAAAAGTTACCTTCTACTCTGGCTGGTTTGGCTCAGCAGTTAGAGCATAGGCCTGCAGACCAAAGTGTCTTCAGTTCTATTCCAGACAAAGGCATGTACCTGGGTTGCAGGTTTGATACCCCCACCATGGGGGGGAGGGGGAATGGAGGAGGCAACCAGTTGATGTGTCTCACATCCATGTTTCTCTCTCCCTCCATCTCACTCTCTCTAAAAATCAATGGAAAAATATCCTTGAGTGATGATTAACAACAACAAAAAAAAGTTAGCCCAGCCCATGTGGCTCAGTGGTTGAATGTGGACCCATGCACCAGGAGGTCATCGGTTGGATTCCCCATAGGGGCACATGCCCAGGTTGTGGCCTCAATCCCCAGTGGGGGGCATGCAGGAGGCAGCCAATCCATGTTCTCTCTCATCAATGTTTCTATCTCTCTCTCCCTCTCCCTTCCTCTCTCTCTAAAATAAATAAAAATTAAAAAAAAAAAGTTACCTTCTTTTTCATGTTTTTTTCCGCATGTACTCTCTGAATTCAGACTGAGCCATGTAAGGTAAAAAGTGTCTACTATGTATGTTATAGCCTCCAATGACACCTGACTACTGAACTCGGCAAAGAAATCATCATTTATTAAATCCTGACTACACCAACACAATCCTGCTACAAAGACAATGGTTTTCTTAATTTTAATGTGCCGTTTTTTCAAAGTATTATCCCAAAAGATGCATTAATAGCCACCAAGCAAAACGATTCTAAATCTCCACTAGCAATGTATGTTTCTTTACATCACTTTCACAAGTTCAACCTCTTGACTCAAAACTAATTTGTACGTCTGAATACCCAAAAGTGTTAGTACCGCAAATAAAACAAGCTACCCATAATCTGATAGTATTTGCTTCACGATGATAAAGTTTCCCTTGGGCAAAGCAACCTAGTAAAAATAGATCCCAAGTTTTCTCCAGCTCTTAAAGAGACGCAGAAACGGCTTAGGAAATGGACGAGTTACCTCAACGTTATCTGTGAGACCGTACTCCGAGTGAGGATTTTCTGCAACCTAGAAAACAAAACACAGGTCAGATACATCAGCCACCCTTTCTCGCTGCACACCGCCACCATGAATCCAGGGCCTCCGAGTACCTGCGTCTGTCCCTCCAGCATCTGCTCTGGCTCCATGGCGGACCCTGCAAGTCACAGTCCCCGGATACCAGTCTTGGAAAACAAGAACAACCATGAGTTACCCAGGAGATCTCAACACTGAGACGCCAGGATGGAGTCCAGGCAAGCCCCCGACCCCGCCCCTCACCCCCACCTGGGCGCGGGATCACCCTGGGCAGTAGAGGAGCCGGGTGAGACAGTCCACGACCGGGCGCCCGCATCAGGTCCGGAAGCTCCACGATCCCAAGATCCTACAAGAAGTGGTGAAAGGGGTAAAGGGAGCTGATTACCCGCGCCCGAGCCGTCCGTTCCCAAGAGCCCTGCAGCGCGCCACCAACTCCCAGCACAAACCGTTTCCGCCGTAAGTGACGGTTGTCGCACGACTAACGCGCTTGCGCAGAACTCCCCAGCGCGCCTGGGGCGAGGAAGGGTCCTGAGTCTACCCTGCTCTCCCCGGCTCGCCTGTTGTCCTAGGCGAGGTCTGGCCACCCGAGCAGTGAGAATCATTCTCCGACCTGCCCAGGCATGGCGAGCACCACGGGAACTGCAGACCCAGCCACCGGGCCTGCCGGCAGGGGTTCGGCCCGGCCAGCCCTCGGTGCTGCCTGAAAGCTTCTGCCTGAGGTTTTCCTCGCGGAACCGAGACCACTGGCGGGGTAGTTCTTACTAGAAAATCTCAAACCTAAGCTCAGTAGTCTGGAAAGAATGTCAGTGTTTTACTCCAAAGCCACGTGAAGAATTAGTGTTTTGGAGTTTCGTAGTAAGCTTTTATTCAAGTCCTAAAACCTGTGAATATGCGATGTTAATGCTACTTTACGTTTGTATCAACATTGGCAATGTGCAACTGGCTTTCCAAACCGTGATACTATTGATACTGTTGTTTTTGTTTAAAAAAATACAAAGGATAATTTGCCTCCTACACACAATTTGTAAACAGCACACAGGATCTAGTAAATCAGATTGTTTTAATTCCAATAAATTCCATTTATTTTAATGTAATTATAAGTAATGGTAGTCATTAAAGTTCTTGCCTTTGACTCAATAATCTCATTTGTACTTACACTTTATAATTTGAAAATTTCATCAAATAGTTGGAGAGTAAATTATGGCGTGTCGATTGAATGGAATATCAGCCATTCAAAGTCATGACTAGAAATATGAAACTATTTATGATTATAACATTGAGGTGTTTTTTTAAGGTAGAAGACAACTTAATTTTGCTACTCTAAAAACTGCATGGATAAAGAGCTAAAGTAAATAAAATTTGTTTAGGAGCTAAATTTGTTAGTATGTTTTAAAAGTTTTATTTTATAATGTATATTTGATTAGTATTGTGATTGGTGACAGCCATCATATGTCACTTTGAGGATTTTTCATGTAAGACTGATGCAAAGATGTGGATGCATATGTACAGGATATAGAAATTGACTAGTATATATATTAACTCAAATTAAGATTGAGTGCTTTTCAGCAGTGGAAAATAAGAGCAAGTAAGACCAGAGAATAATTGGGGAAACTTACAAGAATAGTTACATGCACTATTATAATATATTCATACATTTCCTAATACATAGTAGGCTCTCAATGTATACTACCAAAACCCAGAAAGTAACTGAGAGCTGCTCATTTACATTTTCTAAGTACCTACAGTTTTAGTAAAATAAGCTAGACTGTGAGCTCCTTGTCTCATGTATCTTTGTACTTCACACAGTACCTGGTACATTACAGGTGCACAACATTAATTAAGTTGATCCATAGTCAAAATTGGATATTAATATATACACTGACATTTCTGAAGACTAAAAAAAATATAATGTAAAAATTATTACTGAAGGGAGCAGCACAGAACAATTAACTATCAGCCTGGTTTCTCTCAACCTAGGTTAGAATTAGTGTGGTTTACAAAAAGCTTCACCAAAGTTTTTACATTTACAACTTATTAATTGAAAGAGTCAGAAAACAAGCCGTTGCAGCAAAGAGGTGGGCAGGGAAAAAATGACAGCTAGAAATGATGTAGATGAATTAGCAAGAAAGTAATAGGAAGTATGAAGTTAATTGAAGATACTGGAAAATGCTGAGTTCTGATATGAATTAAAAATTCTAAAGAGGAGGCCCTGGAAACCAAGATTATTAGGGAATTGTCAATAATGTGTACTGTCTAATATATTAAAAGAGTGAGAAGAACATTGAATTCTTATTTGGACTTGTCGTATCAAACTTTGTTCAGGTCTCTTCCGCTTCTGTTATGTCCTTCTATTGTGGTACTTACCTCACTCTGCCTTATATTTTCTTTACAGTTAAACACAGTTAGATTTTGAACTCTTCAAAGACAAAGATCTTACTATATTCATCTTTGTATTAGTTTGTCATATTTGAAAAATACACTCTTTTTTTATGTTTTTATTGACTTTTTAGAGAGAGAGGAAAGGAGAGAGAGAGAAACATCGATGTGAGAGAAAAGCATCAATTGGCTGCCTCCTGGATGCCCCCAACTGGGGATCAAGCCCACAACCTAGGCATGTGCCCTGACTGGGGAATCATTATTATTATTTTTTTTATCCTCACCCGAGGACATTTTTTCATTTTCTGTTCAGATAGAGTGGGAGGGAGAGAGAGAGAGAGAAACATCGATGTGAAAGGGGCACATCAAGTGGCTGCCACCCGCACGACCAATCAGGGCCGGGGACAAACTGCAACCGAGGTACATGCCCTTAGCGGGAACCGAACCCGGGTCTCTCCGGACCACAGGCCAACGCTCTAACCGCTAAGCCAAACCGGCCAGGGCCTGACTGGGGAATCAAACCTGGACCTCTCAGTCCATGGGATGACACCCGATTCACTGAGCCACACTGGCCAGGCAATAAATACACTTTCAAAGGAGTGAATATATAGGGGAATCAAGCACTGGCACCTAAGTTCTACTCTCTAGACTTCCTGTCTTTCTTGGGGTATAGAAATTAGAGATTCTGGAACTAGAATTCTAGAATTTAGAATAATATAGAAAATCTACTGTGCTTGCCCCCTTTTTACATACTTGATGCAAATTCCATTTATAAAACAGTAACCTGTAAAAAAAAAAAAAGAAGAAGAAGAAGGATAAAACATTAACCTGTTAGGCAATACCTATTTAGGAATAATAAAATATGTGTAGTAGAGAAACACTTGATTTGGGAATAGACAAATAGTAAAACCTGGTTCCTTCACTTGTTTGCCATGTGAAATTAAGCAAATAATTTAGCTCTTCTGAGCTTCATATTTTTTTCACATATAAAATTAAGATAACAATTCTTACTTTGTTGAGAGGATCAAATGAAATAAGATACATGAAACTGCTTTGTGAACTGAAGTTACCTATTTTAGCTATACCTAACTACTTCGATATTATAATAATGTTCTTTTTTTGTTATTGCTGCTGCTATTTTTTTTTTCTTTTAAGTAATTTGTGGAAAGGAAAGTGCTCAGAGAAATAAAAAATATGATTCAGGGTGCGCGTGCACGCGCGCACACACACACACACACACACACACACACACAGATGTGTTTGCAGAGAAATACAGTAGAATTTATTGAGTGTAAATGGGCCCTCTGAGCACAGTTTACAGGGAGGGGCATCAGCCACCTCTCAAGACAACCTAGAAATATATATTCCAGATTCCATAAATCACTTTCCAAGGAAGTATCTTTTGGTGGCTAATATAGGAAGACAGCTACTCTACCCGTAGCTTTCTTGTCTCTATTACCAAACCCCATACCCAAGCACCCTTACCACCAATCCCATCTCAGAATTTTTGGTATATCAAGGAACATACAAAATGGGCTTTTAAAGACATGAATACAGTGTGTTCTTCTGATTTTTATGATACAGACATGATCTCAGCAATGAAAGTAATAAAAATGAAGAAAAAGCTAAACTTATTTCCAATCTAAAGCATCAAAAGTTGATTTTATTGTTTTTTTAGAATCCAAATAACTTAAATTTATTTTTATACATAACTCATGGATTATTAAGTAATAGGTACAATATATAACTTTGATTTCTCCATTTTAAGATATCCAGAGCCATTCTATGTTAATTTATGTTGAAACCATTTCTCTTCTTTTTTATTTTTGGCAAATGCCCCTAGCGTGAACCGAACCCGGGACTCTCTGGTCCGCAGGCCGATGCTCCAACCGCTGAGCCAAACCGGCCAGGGTGAAACCATTTATCTTCTTAAAGACAAACTTGGGCAGAAAAATAGAAATAGGTATTGTGCCATCTTATTTTTTTTCCCTAAAAAGTGGTTTTTATTGCCTTCGGTCCACTATCAGTATTGCACATATCCCTTGGTCCCAGGGCTCCTGGGTGAGGCTGGTCCCAGGGAGGGCCTCCTGGTGGGGGTCTTTGTGCAGTACTGGACAGGGGAGAGAGAAAAGGTATGGAAGGGGAGCTGCTTTTGCCTCAACCACTCAGAATTCCATTGCCTCAGTTTCCCCACTTGACCTATGGGAGGGGCCTGGAGAAATCCAGTCTCTCATGATGCCTAAAATATGGCAGGACTGTGGCAAGGCCCTCTCCTAGGGCAGTTACTTCCCTCCAGCACCCCCCTCTACCATCCCCACCCCATTTCCATGAAAAAATAATTACTTTTGTTTCATTAAAACTGCCTGAAATTTCTGTGGGTACAGAAACCACAAACTGATTGTATACCACCTACTTTTAATACAAGATTTTTAAAAATGTTTTTCTTTATAATATCAGAATGCATCAATAATGTATCCATATATGGGAGAGTGCAGAAAAAAAACTGAGTTAGCCCTGGCCGGTTTGGCTCAGCGGTTAGAGCGTCGGCCTGCGGTCCAGAGAGACCCGGGTTGGTTCCCGCTAGGGGCATGTACTTCGGTTGCAGTTTGTCCCCGGCCCTGGTTGGTCGTGAGGGTGGCAGCCACTCAATGTGTCACTTTCACATCGATGTTTCTCTCTCTCTCTCTTCCTCTCTCTCCCTCCCACTCTATCTGAACAAAAAAAAAGAAAAAAAAAATTGAGTTAGAAGTTCAACTATGTTCAGGTACCCTGCAAAGTGATTTACTTATTCCACCACATAATACTCTAATACCCTTGTAAGGTAGATATGATTATTCCCATAAAATAAGAGATAAATAGATTAAAAAATTCTCACATATTGTTACGTAAGTAATTATATAGCTAGTTAAAATTTCAACTCAGATCCATCTAATTCCAAAGGTTGTGCTCCTGGCTATACATAAAGGACAAATATCAGTTAGTATGCTTTTGGTTTCCAGTAATAGAAATCCCAACTCAAATTTGTTAAACAATAGAGGAGACATTTTGGCTAACAGAAAAAAACAGTAGTAAAGTGGACATCAGGCAAGAAATAGTTGTGGCTTCTCTGTGATTTCTCTGAGATTGCCTATATAATCAGCTCTCCTCTATATTATCCCATTCTCAGTCTGCTTTTCTCATGGGTGAGAGACAATTGCCAAAAGTATTCAGGGCTACATGCTTTCTTTTTCATATTCAAGGAAAGTAAGCATCACTTCTCATAGGTCTACCGATGGACCAAAAGTCTGAACTTTGCTCTGATCTGTCCAACTTGAACCGGTTATTCTGATAAAGTGGATGCCTATGCAGACTAACACAGACCTGAATTACTGCCCATCCCTAAACAATGACAAGGATGTGATCTGGTGATAGTTAATCCCACCTAAATTGCATTACTGCTATGCAATGGGAGAGTATTGGTTCCACAAGGGAAATACCTTAGAATGGCTAGAAAGGAAGAAGAATGGGAATGGATTCTGAGTAGTTAGCCAAAAAATATTCACTACCATATATTATGTAAACAGTTCATACTCCGTATAAGCTTACGATAAAAGATAAACTAAAACAGAAATTTCACTTTGACATGTCAATTCTACTTCTAGAACTTTATCCCATAGAAAAACAAAAATGTACAAAGATATAAAGATATTTATTGTACCATAGTTTTTAATAGGAAAAGATTGGGAATAGGTTAAATTATGGTATCTCAATACAATGGACTACTGTGTAGCCACTGAAAAGAATGAGGTAGATCTGTAGGTACTGGTATAAAAAGACAGTCACAACATAATTTTATGTGAAAAATGCATGTTGTAGGAAAATCTGTGCAGTGAGACTGTTTTTGCACGTATATATTTATATATATACATAGGATAAAGCCTGGAAAGATATACAACAAACTATTAATAGTGGTTACCAGTGGAGAGGTAAAATGGGGAGAAATCTTTGCTTTTTACGAACTTTTATATATCAATGTTTGAACTTATTTTTTTAACCAAAAGCATGAATTTGTTTTAAAATTAAAACAAAAAGGGTAAAAATTAAAAGGGTAAAAATACTTAGATAAATTTTCTTTCATTGGAAAATATGTAGTTTTTATTATATGAAATGTAATAATGGCAAAGTTTATGTGAATAATGAGTCTCATTGGTTGTATGATAGTATTAAAAGAAAAATTTCCTAGTTCATTCTTCCATTCATCCAGGTGTTTATAGGGAGTATGCAGAAAATAGTTAACCTATTAGGCCTGAAACTGCTATCCTTACCTAGAAAGGCTTGCTTGCAAGGGTGCCTACATGATCAGCTCCAACGAAAACCCAAGCAGTGAGTTTCCGATGAGTGTCCATGGTAGACAACATTTCACACGTGTTGTCAGAACTTATCGCTGGAGGAGTTAAGAGTGTCCTGTGTGAGTCCAATGAGAGACGACTCTCGGAAGCTGGCACTTCATTTCCTCCAGATTTTGCCCTATGTGACTTTCCCTTTGCTGATTTTGCTTTGTATCTTTTTGCTGTAATAAATCATAGCCGTATGGCTATATTCTGAATTCTGTGAGTCCTCCTAGCAAATCAAACCTGGACATGATCTTGGGGATCTTAAACTCTCAGGCAGTTTAAGATATATATCATATATATATATAAATTACAGTACCTGCCCTCAAAAATTTGTATTCTCGTTCAGCAAAGATGAGACATACATATGTGATACATATAAATAACAATATAAAATAATGGTTGATTAAAGGTTAAGATGAATGCTATAGAGCATAAATTCAGAAGGAGTCCAGACAAGACTGAGATAAATGTAAGTAGGTATCTTTGGAATGGTATTGAACAAAGAATAAGTACTTAAGCAAAGCTGGGAAGGGCGGAGTGGACAAAACATACCCTGAAACACTAGTGAAGACAGTAAATGGAGAAACTCGGGTATCCTTACCAGAATATAGGAATTGAGTTTATCCGACAAGTTGGGGAGAAGGATCTCAAGGATAAAGAAAACTTTCTGAAACCACTACAGCTAGTAGAAACCACCCTTGAAAACAGACAACTCCTTTTATGTGTTCCAACATTCACCCTGTGCTAACAATTCCTATTATGCTGCTTTTTATGTGCACTGGAGTAATCATGCCCTGCCCATCATAAATATAAAAATGTAATATTTTTATATACCCAACTACTTTGTTTGGAGTAATGATTGAATACACCCTTTGATAATCTAGTCTGCTATTTTAGGGCACTCATTTGTAATTCTATATCAACTGACTTTGCTTATGCTTCCACAGAATCATAGCTTTAAAAATCTAGTTGAGCAGGTTAAGTAACATTTTATACTCTTAGACCTACTACTATTTCAAAACCATGAGCTCATTCACACTTTTGCTAGTAACAAATCCTCTGTAACTAGAGAATCTCAAAGCGGTGTCTCTGTTTTATTTTGGTTTGTTTGTTTTGAAATTTTGAGCCAATATCAATTAAGCAATAGATCACATAAAAATCAGAATTCTAGTCTCTCTTGAAATGTTTTAAAAATCGGGCAACAGTAGACCACACATTTCTAACAGGCAAAAATTCAGCTGGACCTGAATAACAGCTATCCCATCTAATAAAGAGATGCTACTCTTGCCCTGGCCAGGTGGCTCAGTTGGTTGGAGCACTGTCCCATACACAAAAAGGTTGCAGTTTGATTCCCGGTCAGTGCACATACCTCAGTTGCAGGTTTGATTCCCTGTTGAGGCATATGTGGGAGGCAACCAATTAATGTTTCTCTCTCACATTGATGTTTCTCTCTCTCTCTCTCTCCCTTTCTCTCTCTAAAAAAATATATATATATCAATAAACATATGCTTAGGTGAGGATAAATAAAAAATAAATAAAAAAAAGAGATGCTACTCTTTCAATTTATTTTTTTAAATTATTTTTTTCTTTATTCTTAGAGAGAAAGGGAGAGGGAGAGAGAGATAGAAACATGAGAGAGAACATCGATTGGCCACCTCCTGCGGGCCCCCCACTGGGGCTTTGGCCCACAACCTGGGCATGTGCCCTGACCAGGAGTCATGCAACCTCTTGGTGCATGGGTCAATGCTCAACCACTGAGCCACACTGGCTGGGCTCTACTCTTTCAATTTCATCATTCACTTCATATATGGATTTTTTCATTTCACACCCATACATGGAACTCATATGCTATGTCTGACCACTGTTGCTAGTTATTTGGGTTTTTTGGCCGGTACAATAGACTCTAAACTTGATCTTATTCCCTACTATAATCCTGGCACCTTACTCATTGCCAGTCATGTTGCCTATGCTTAATACCTGTTTGTTGAACAAGTGCATCAATAACATGCACCACAATGTGGACTCAATACAGGGAAACAGTTCATTGTCCACAGTTATATTTTTGCTTATTAACACAGATACACCCTAATTGTTACTCTACTCCTCATTGCTCTCCTTCAACTGTCTTTTAATGTGTTTTTCTTTCAAGTTTTCTGTCTTTTTCAGAATCAGTCATCTCCTCTAGTGTGCCATTTTATTTTACTTTTCTTTTTAATTTAAAAGAGGTCTTTAATATCTGTCATTGGTACTTACTCCAAATAATCCAGCATCTTTCAAGCTGAAGGTTCAAGGAGTTCCTTAGAAGAGAACTAGAGCTAAAATATCCAAAAAACTATTTGGTGGTAGTCACTTTGTAAATAGATTAATGGGTTAAAGTGATAAAGTGACCGAATGTCCTGGATTAGTTAGCACAGTGCTCAGCTCTTCCTTTTTGTCCTGGTGAAACTGGCCCAGATTCCATTCAAGATTAAGTGTTCTCCAAGTTCTCACCATCTGAAAACTGGGAGGCTGTCAAACTGTAGGTTAAATGGCTGAGAATATTAGGATTTTCAGTCCAGGCAGATTATAAAGCCAGGGTAACATCCAGGCACTATTTCTTTGAGACAAATTAAGGAAGATGTTAATTCAGAAAATGGGTTTCACTGGGATGTAATTCCAAGAGGCAGAAACTGTGGATTGAGATTACTAAAAATCAAGATCCCAATAGTGTGAATTCTGGAATGGCTTTATAGTTGTAAGAAACAGAAACAAATAAAATTTATTGAACCCTCTTATGTTACAGGCATTATGCTGGAGGTTTTAGATGTATTCTTTCATTTTATAATTTAATTCTTTTTTTTTTTTAATCCTCACCCGAGGACATTTTTGCATTTATCTTCAGATAGAGCGGGAGGGAGAGAGGGGAGGAGAGAGAGAGAAACATCGATGTGAGAGAGACACATTGAGTGGTTGCCACCCACATGACCCCAACCAGGGCCAGGGACAAACTGCAACCGAGGTACGTGCCCTTAGTGGGAACCGAACCTGGAACTCTCTGGTCCACGGGCCGACACTCTAACTGCTGAGCCAAACTGGCCAGGGCTATAATTTAATTCTTATTCCACCCATTTTACAAAGGAGTTAGCTAGTTAAAGAACTTGTTCCATATCACACAACTAATAAGAGGTAAGACCAGAATACCAACCCCAGTCTTTGTGACTCTTAATCCATATTTTTACTATACCAAAAAAAATGGCCAAGGTACAGAAAAGCACAGTTAAGCTCTGGCCAGTTTGGCTAAGTGGTTAGAGCGTTGGCCCGCGGACCAAAGAGTTGAGGGTTTGATTCCAGTCAAGGGCACGTACCTTGGTTGCAGTTCAGTCCCTGGCCCTGTTCCGGGTCGTGCGGGAGGCAACCAATCAGTGTGTCTGTCTCACATTGATGTTTCTCTCTTTCTCTTTCCCTCATTCCCTCCTTCCCAGTCTTTTTGAAAATAAATGGAAAAATATCCTTGGGTGAGGATTAAAAAAAAAAGAAAAGCAGAGTCAATATTAAGCACAACTGAATAGCAGAGAGTTAGCAAATGGGAAGCCAGAGGCCAGAAACTCAACACCTGTGTAACCAGAAATGAAAGATAACTCCTCAGCCAGGGGCTAAAAAATACATTTATTTCATAATTAATAAAATATAAACAGACTACATAAAAATGTTTTTCTCTGGAAGTCTAGATTTTTCTCTTAAAACCCTGAATTAGTATGTGTCATTAAGTAATATGTGATGTTGGGCAAGTAACAGACTGTTAGAGCCTCAAATTCCTTATTACAAAAAATAAAGACAATAATGCTTAATCCAAATAGTGATTAAATAGGAAAGTAATAATTAAACTGCTTAGCTCAGAATATGGTTCAATGTCAGCTAGTGGTAGTAGTCATCATCACCATTGTTGTTCTTTCTCTCCTTAAACTTAAGTATGTTAATTTACCTCATGATTAAAAGATGGTTTTTATAATTCAGAAAATGGTTGGAAAATGCTTTCTTAGATGAGCCATCCATCCTAAGCTCCAATCTGAACTTGAGGTAAAAGGAAATTCTACACATAATTATTGTGGCAGATTACTTGCAAAGATGCCACAATAATTTCTTCTCCTTCTCCGTCTCTCTCTCTCTATACATATAGGTTTGTCTCAGCGATTAGAGCGTTGGCCCTCGGACCAATGAGTCATGGGTTCAGTTGTGGTCAAGGGAATGTACCTTGGTTGCGGTTCGTCCCCAGCCCTGGTTGGGTCGTGCAGGAGGCAACCAGTTGATGTGGGTCTATCACATTGATGTTTCTCTCTGTCTCTCTCTCTCCCTCCCTCCCACTCTATCTGATAATGAGTAGAAAAATATCCTCAGGTGAGGAATAAAAAAAAAATTGATTTTTAGAGAGAGACAGGCAGAGAGAGAGAGAGAGAAAACATTGATGTGAGAAACATTGTTGGTTGCCTCCCACACAGGCCCCCACGGGGGACCAAACCCACAACCTAGGTGTGTGCCTTGACTGGAACTGAACTGGTGACCTTTTGGTGCATGGGACAATGCTCCAACCAACTAAGCCACACCAGCCAGGGCTACATTAGATTTTCTGAAACTGGATGCTGTTTGTTTTATTATTTTTCTTTGACTTATACATATACGTTATATACATCTTGTTTACATGATATATGTATAAATATAACAGATTTCACACAACAACAAAATAGTGGAGTTCAAAAGAGAGAAGTCAGGAATTGAAATGAATCCAGATGTTAGAGAGAGAGGGCATTTTAGCATGAGGAACTAAAATAAGGACAGAGGCAGGAAGGTGGGATATGGAGAAGTAGGAGGGAAACAGAGAACAAGTCATTTTTACGGTACCCTATACTTGTAGGGGAGGAGTGATGTTGGAAAATTAAAGTTGTTGCCAGAATGCAGAGATTATTGGAAGCTGGCATGAAGTATTTACTTGTAAACTTCACACTGTAAACAATGATGACTTTGTATCAGTTAGGATTCCTTAGTTTTAGGCAACAACAAAAACAATTATGGCTGACCAAAGTAAAAAAACAAAGAGAGAGAAAAAGATAGATGGATGAAGAGAGAGGAAGGAAGGACATTAGGAGAGGGAAAAAGAGAGAGAGAAACAGAAATAGAGAAATAGACTGACTAGTTCATTGAGTAGCTTACATTATCAAGTGACCAGTCTAGGAACCTGGCATTTCCGGGATCTCAATGAGATGAACTGACAGACCAGCTCTTTAGAGGACTCAGTTCCTACTACCTTCTGTCCTAGTGTTTCTCCATGCAATAATTCCGGTTCCTTGGAGAGTATGACTGACCTAGCATTTCCATTTCTGTGATCTGGGAGGTCGGGTTCTGTGCTTGCAGTTCATTAGAATATAGGCAGCAGACAGATGTGAGTAGGTAGATCCCCAAAGGAAGGGACTCCGAGTAGATTAAAAAAAAAAAAAAAAAAAGGCCCAGTGTGGATTCCTCAGTAAACTATGGGACGATTACTGTGCAAAACTTAAGAATTCCTTTACTCAAATAAATTAATTCTTCATCAAGAGAGAGGGTCTTAATTTAGTTAAACCTCAGGAATCGTTGACTTCATCCCACTGAGCTAACATTTTCGGTTTGGTGACCTTAAAATGTGTACATCTCTACCACTGCTTCCCTCTCAGGTACTGTAATTCCCAGGTTGGTACCCATTGCTTCTGAGATGGAACTCAGATTAACCATCCTTTGCGGAAAATTGGCAGAAAATACTGAAAGAAATACTCATAAGAAAACAATGACACTCCGAGATAGAAACCCTGCGAACAAGCTGAGTGACCCAGACCGCAGCTGTCATTTTCTGTGAATTGATGAGAAAGGTTCCCGGCTAAAGAGGTCCCAGGGGCAGTGACATCCGCCCAGCGACGGTCCTTCAGGACGACGTAGAACCGAACTGCACAGTGGGAACTGTAGTTCGCTGGGAAAGGACCGAGTGGCGGACGCCGCACACGCGCACTAGGAGCTCAGGGCAACAAAGACGGCGGCGTGCGCGCGCGCGCTGGAGAAAGACCCAGGAGGTCGTGCGCGCGCGGCCGCCGCTCAGAGCAACTAGAGGCGGCCGAGAGGACAGAGAGGGAGGGGCAGGAGCCACCGACCTCAGGAAGAGGAGAAGGGGTTGTGCTCCTGGCCGCGCGAAGAGAAAGGGGCGGGGCCGGCGAGCAGTGCGTGGACGTGCCGAGCTCCTGGGGCCCGCGGACGCGCGGGGGTCTGTGGCCCTCGCCGTCCCAGTAGCTGCTGCCGGCACTCGGTCGCCGTCGGTCTGCGGGAGGCGGGTTATGGCGGCAGCGGCAGTAGGAGCTGTGAATGAATTCTCCGGGTGGACGAGGGAAGAAGAAAGGCTCCGGCGGCCCCTGCAGCCCGGTGCCTCCCAAGCCTCCGCCCCCCTGCTTGGCCCCCGCCCCCAGGCCAGCCCCTCCGCCGGAGTCGCCGCATAAGCGGAACCTGTACTACTTCTCCTACCCGCTGTTCGTGGGCTTCGCGCTGCTGCGTTTAGTCGCCTTCCACCTGGGGCTCCTCTTCGTGTGGCTCTGCCAGCGCTTCTCCCGCGCCCTCATGGCCGCCAAGAGGAGCTCCCCAGCCGCGCCGGCCTCGGCCTCTCCCCCGGTGCCAGTGCCGGGCGGGGAGGCCGAGCGCGTCCAAGCCTTCCACAAACAGGCCTTTGAGTACATCTCCATCGCCCTGCGCATCGACGAGGACGAGAAAGGTAACTGGAGGGCCGGGGGGAGGGCGGCGGCGCCGGGAGAAAGCGGTGGGGTTCCGAGGGAGGGCTACACCTGCGTCCCTTTCCTGCGCGAGCGGGCGGTGCACCCCTGGAACTGATCCTCCCCTCGAGACTGCTTCCCCGCAGTCAGACCTTCATCCTCTGCGATTCTCAGTTAAAACCTCTCCTTTTTCAGGGCACCCTAGTTGTCGACTTTGTTTCAGACACCAGCCTTCCTTACACTTCTCATGACCCAGGTCCCTGTGAGACATCTAGACGTGCTGGTGACAGTGACAGTTGTCCTAGAGTGACCACACGGATCCTTTCTAGCACTGTAAACAGTGTGTGGCTTCCTCTAAGCCAGGTTTCCAAAAGGTTTTGATATCGAAGAAGCTGTGACTTTTTAAAGGCTTTTAATGAAAGCAGAGTACTGTAGTGTCACAAAAAAGAATAGTGACTTAATTTTGAAAGGAACAGCTGCATATGATTACAGCTGAGTTTGCATTTTTTAAAGTTTATGACAGTCACTTTATCAGTGTAATGATCCTAAGTATTTTTCAGCAAAATCCTATTTTAGCATAAAACTTCCCCCTTGGTTAATTTGATTTTATTTAAATCACTATTCCAAGGTAGCCTCAAAGTTCCTAAATTGAAATGTTAAATGAATGAATAGGATAAACTTATACATATCATTTTACAATAAAACTTAAAGATTTATGTTTCTGAACGAAAATAAGGATACTTCATCCTTCAGATTTAAGATAATGTATGTTAATCTTTCTATGTGCCAGGCATTGTGCTCTTAGCTTTGCATGTGTTGTCTATTTAATCCTCTCAATTACCCTGTCAGGTGAAGGTACTGTTAGTGTCATCATTTTACAGATGAACAAACTGAGGCTCAAAAGATTAAAGCGTGTCGTTCCAAACCTTTATTAATTGGTAATGAAAAATTTTTATGGAAGATGATAAACTAAGTTAAAAGGAGTCTTACAACATTTTGAAAATCTCTCCTTTCATGCTCAACCTCCAGTATGCTGGGATCTTCTTTTCCTCTAATTAGCAAAGAACACTTCCACTACACCTCAATTAAGTACTCACTTGCATTGATTATTCTTTTAAAAGCAATCTGCACTTCGTTTGTAGTCTGTCTCTCCACTGCCAACTCCAGAAACTGTTCTAGAATTTCAGTTTTGTTGAAACCTATTTCCTTTGTGGGGCCTGGGAATGAGAAGAAGGATATAAGGAAAGAGAAACGTGTTCAAGGTTTTGTAGCATAAGGACAGAGAGAAGGTTAAGAGAGTTTAAGGAAGGAGACACATTTAAGAAAAGAATGCCATGTATTTGTGGAGGGAAGTGTTTTGTTAACTGCTTCATTCTTTACCACCTTTAGGAACATCCAAGGATCTCTTGGGGAGGATGATGAAGGGTACCATCATTCCTTCCTAGAGAAGCACACTGTTTTATTGTAGTAGCCTATTCTAATAGGGTCCTCTGAAGTTTACTAACCTAAATCAGAGGTCTTTTAGAGGGAATGTGTGGGTAGATTTGTTGTTGTGTTTAGGAAGAGAATGCCAGAAAATACAAGGAAATTTTAGTTTTAACACTGGGTGCTGGGAGTTGGGAGTTATATTAATGTAAGAGGAGAGGTCAAGGAAAACCTAGGTATGAAAAAAGAAACCTAGACTCTTAGATTTAAAGAGAAATCAGTTCTGTGTGAGGGATAAGTGACAAGTAGAATTCAGACCTTGGGTTTCATGGTGACTTCTCTTTGAGTATTACATATATGCTTATATCTGTTATATTTAAATCATCGTAAATAGTTTTTTAAGTATAAATACTTTCAGCAAACTATGTACCCCAATATTTCACCCTCTTTCTACTGATAATGTTTCTATTCCAAGGTTTTTGCTTTAGTGTCTAAAGTGGACATCAGAAGGGGCTATGATAACTCTAGTTTGAATTCTACAACTGATGCATCATATGCTAAAATGAATTAGTTAAAACGGAAACAAATTAGTTATATATTCACTTCCCTTTAAAAATTAAGTAATACTGAGTTTATATTATCATGGCTTTTTTCTACCTTAAGTTTTTCCTTTAGCATATTGAAAGTTTTTGCACTTTAGCCTTAATCCAGTAGTTGTAAGAATTCACATATGAAGTCTCTTTGCCTCTCAGACATCATAGACCATGAAAAACTTTATTCCAAGATAATTTTATTCTCCCTCTTTCCCATGGCATTAAAATATATATGAACAAATAGAAATGAATTTGATATGCAGTCTTTAAAGGTTTCTTAACTCTGTGGTAAACCATTAAGGGTCTTGTAATGTCATACACTGCCATTCCCCTTAGCAACTTGACTTAGCTTCTAAATGTACTGAGAGCCACTTTATTTCATCAGGTCGAGTGGGTTATTTCAGTCTGTAATGGTGTTAACTGAAACATTTGGTTCCTTGAACTAAAGACCAATTTAAATCTTATTTTAATAAAGTAGTGTATAAATGTGGTTAATATAATGACTTTATTTTGAATTCCATTCTTTCTTATGCATACTTAGCTTTGATACTGAATTTTTATAAAGGCTGAAGTTTGTCTGAAACCAAACTATTTTATTATTATTTTTATTTTGTTGTTGTTGTTCAGATAGAGTGGGAGGGAGAGGGAGAGAGAGAGAGAGAAACATCGACGTGAAAGGGACACATCAAGTGGCTGCCTCCCACATGACCCCGACCAGGGCCAAGGATAACCGCAACCAAGGTTCATGCCCTTGACCAGAATCGAACCCATGACTCACTGGTCCATGGGCCGGCGCTCTAACCACTGAGCAAAACCAGCCAGGGCAAGACAACATTTGTTATGTGATTAATAAATGTGTATATATTTTCATGTATAGTATATAGCCCTCATTTTTTTCAAGTAATTAAATAGTTCTGTGGATATTTTCTTTTAAGATATAAAATTTAAAAAAAAATTTTTTTTTTCTTTATTGATTTTAGAGAAAGAGGAAGGGAGAGGGGGAGAGAGATAGAAACATCAATGAGAGAGAACATTGATTGGCCGCCTTCTGCATGCCCCCCACTGGGGATTTGGCCCACAACCTGGGCATGTGCCCTCACTGGGAATCAAATCGGCAACCTCTTGGTGCATGGGTCGATGCTCAACCACTGAGCCACACTGGCTGGGCAAAATATTTTTTTTTATTGATTGATTTTAGAGAAAGAGGAAGAGGTGGGGAGAGACAGAGAAACAGAGATAGGGAAACATCAATTTGTTGTTCCACTTATGCATTCATTGGTTGATTCTTATATGCCCTGCCTGGAGATCGAACCTGCAACCTTGGCATATCGGGACAACGCTCTGACCAATTGAGCTACCCTGCCAGGGCTTGTGGATATTACCTTAAATTGTTGAACATCCTGGAAAATTGATAACCTATGATATCCATTGTATATAGAGATAAACTGAAAAAAAATTTTTAAATTTATTTTTTTCCAATTTTTATTTATTTATTTTTGTTACAGATGTTTCTCCTTTTTCCCCCTAGACACCCTCCTCCCCATCCCACCCACCCCCAACCCCCCAGCATTGTTGTCTACGTCCATTGGTTATGCATACATGCATATAAGTTCTTTGGAGATAAACTGAAATGTTTTATTTTTTTAATTTAATTTTATTTTTTTATCCTCACCTAAGGACATTTTTGCATTTTTATCTTCAGATAGAGCGGGAAGGAGAGAGGGAGGAAGAGAGAGAGAGAAACATCGATGTGCGGGAGACACATCGAGTGGTTGCCACCCACACGATGTCAAGGGCCGGGGACAAACTGCAACCGAGTTACGTGCCCTTAGGAGGAACGGAACCTGGGACTCTCTGGTCTGTGGGCCGATGCTCTAACCGCTGAGCCAAACCGGCCAGGGTGATAAACTGAAATTTAAAGAGTGAACTCACTATAGTAGAACCAGGAAAAGAATTTAGGTGAACAGACGCATAATTTTATACTTTACGTTTTATACTAAGCAGGTTCTGTTTTGTAATGCTAATACTAGATCCCTTGGATACTTGAGAGAAAAGAGGAGGTTGTAATAGTGGTTCTTTGGATTAACCAGAACATGACCTAACATGTTCCACGTGGCTCCTGCAGGTAGACAAGCCTGAGATTTCCTGGATAATACAGTGCTGCCAGTTGTCTAGGTGTGGTTCGAATATGTAGGACTTGACAGTAAGAGCCCGGAAGGTTGTATCAAAGAGCTCTTGTTTCTCAGGATGTTGTAGGGCTGAAGAATCTAGCATCAAGGACAGAAATTGTCTAAATAAAATAGTTTTCTATTTATTCCTAGTCAGTTTATATTAAAATAGGTTTTATAAAAAATAAATTTTCACCTCATCTGGTCACGTGTTGAATATATGTTAATGTCATAAGAAATTACCAAACTCTTTTCCAAAGTGGCAGTAGTACCATTTTGTGTTCACACCAGCAAACATATGAGAGGTTCATTTATACTTTAGCTTGTAATTTATTTTCCATTTTAGATCAGGTATGTAGTGGTATCTTGTGTTTTAATTTTTAGTTCATTAATAACTAATGTGCACATTTTTACTTGTGCTTATTTGCCATTTATGTCTCTTCTTTGATAAAATGTATGTTTCAATCTTTTGACCACTGTGTTTTTAATATTTTTTAAATTGATTTTAGAGAGAGAGGAAGGGAGAGGTAGAGAGAGAAACATTGATCAGCTGCCTCCTACATGCCCCTGATCCTGCAACCCGGGCATGTACTCTGACCAGGAATCGAACCAGTAAGCTCTTCGTGCATGGGATTAGGCTTAACCAATTATGGAACACCGGCCAGGACTGACCACTATTTTTTTTTTTCCCCTTTATTGATTTTAGAGAGAGAGAAAGGGAGAGGGAGAGAGAGATAGAAACATTGATGAGAGAGAACATCGATTGGCCGCCCCCTGCCATGCCCCCCACTGGGGATCGGGCCCACAACCTGGGCATGTGTCCTGACCAGGAATTGAACCGGCAACCTCTTGGTGCATGGGTCAGTGCCCAGCCACTGAGCCACATTGGCCAGACATGACCACTATTTTTTATTTTTTTATTTTATTTTATTTTTTTTATCCTCATCCGAGGACACTTTTTCATTTTTTGTTCAGATAGAGTGGGAGGGAGAGAGGGGAAGAGAGAGAGAGAAACATCGACGTGAAAGGGACACATCGAGTGGCTGCCACCCACACGACCAACCAGGGCCACCAGGGTCGGAGACAAACTGCAACCAAGGTACATGCCCTTAGCGGGAACCGAACCCGGGTCTCTCTGGACCACAGTCCGACGCTCTAACCGCTGAGCCAAACCGGCCAGGGCCTATTTTTTAATGTTACTTGTTTTTTTATCATTGTATTTAAGAGTCCTTTATATATTCTGGTTATAAGTCCTTTATTAGGCACATTGATTTGCAAATATTTTCTCCTAGTAAATCTGTGGCTTTTCATTGTCTTAACTTGGTGTTTTGAAGAGCAGGAGCTTCTAATTTTAATGAAGTCCAGTTTCTCAGTTTTTTTCTCTTATGGTTCATGATTTTTATGTTCTGTTTAAGAAGTCTCTTTCTAAGCCAAGATTACAAAGGATTTTTTGTCTATATTTTCTTATATAAATTTTATATTTTTAGGTTTTACATTTAGGTCTGTGATCTATTTCAAGTTAATTTTTGCATATCACATGAAGGTTTTTTTTCTTTCCCTTGCATATCTACATCTATTATTCCAACATCATTTTTTGAGAAAGGCTATTCTTTCATTTAATTACCTAGTCATCTTTGTCAGAGTCAGTCAATGATATATGTGTGGGTCAGATTTTCTCTTCTGTTCCATTGATCTATATGTCTATCCTTTCTCCCATAGTCTTCTACTTTTAGATAAGAAATATCTATATGTATTTTATATTGTGCTGACTTATGAAATTTAAATAATGCAGTAAATCAACTGCCTGGTACCAAAGAATATTAGATAATTGAGTAATTATTGAGCTGTGGATTTATTTGTAATCAGTCCTTACATTTGCCTACAGTAATGCACTCAAACTCCTGAGAATATTTTGTTCAGATGTTGCCAATGAGAACTCTCATACTCTGCTATTAGGAGTATAAATTGGTATAAGCACTCTCAAAAAGCAGTTTATAGGTACGGATGAATGGAGAATAAATGGTGAACTTTGACTCATCAATTCTACTTCCTAAGCATATACCCTGGAGAAACTGGCATATACATAAGGGGACAGGCATTTATTGAAGAACATTTATTGAAGCCTTATTTGAAATATTGAAAAACTGGAGCAACCTAAGTATCTTTTATTTAGGTTGTTGAATAAATTATAGGATGATATATGAAAGTAAAAAAGAATGAACTGGATCTCTATACAGTAAATTAGATCTCAAACAATGCAATTGTTTTTTTCCTCTCCCAAGGATATTTTTCCGTTTATTTTCAGACAGAATGGGAGAGACAGACAGAGAGAGAGGGAGAGAAACATTGATGTGAGAGAGACACATTGATTAGTTGCCTCCTGCATGACCCTGACCAGGGCTGGGGACCAAACCGCAACGGAGGTATGTGCCCCTGACTGGAATCAGACTTGGGACTCCGGCCCTTGGGCTGGCACTGCAACCGCTGAGCCAAACCGGCCAGGGTTCAAACAATGCAATTAAAAAAAATTAAACAATACAGTCTGGCCGGTGTGGCTCAGTAGTTGAGTGTCGACCCATGCACCAAGAGGTCTCTGGTTCAGTTTGTGGTCAGGGCACATGTCCAGGTTGTGGGCCCAATTCCCAGTTGGGGGCATGCAGGAGGTGGCCAAATCGATGATTGATGTTTCTATCTCTCTCCCTCTCCCTTCCTCTCTCTCTAAAAATTAATAAAGAAAAAATGCATGCTTTCTTAAAAAAATTTTTTTAAAAATACAATTAAAATAGGAACAACAGAAAAACATGTACTAGAAAGATATGCACTGTATTCATGATAGTGGTTTCTAGAAAGGAAAGTAGCATAGGAATGGGAAGAGGCATAAAAAATGAACTTCAGTGGTATCTGTTAGATTGTTTTAAAATTTTTTAAGCACATGTGACATTATCAATATTCCCACCACTAGAATACAAATGCTGCTTTACTAGTTTTCTGTAATTTCTCCTTGTTTTTAAATTAAAAAACCAAAAACACATTTAAACATGAATTTTCTGTATAAAAAATAAGAAGGTAAGCATCCAAATAGTTTGAGTTGATTTACAACAAATTCTTTTTTTTTTTTTAACATTTTTATTTTTTAATTTTTTTTTTCTTTATTGATTTTAGAGAGAGAGAAAGTGAGAAGGAGAGAGAGATAGAAACATCGATGAGAGAGAACATTGATTGGCCGCCTCCTGCATGCTCCCCACTGGGGATCAGGCCCACGACCTGGGCATGTATCCTGACTGGGAATTGAACTGGTGACCTATTGGTGCATGGGTCGACGCTCAACCACTGAGCCACATTGTCCGGGCTACAACAAATTCTTAATAATTTCTTCATGTGTTATTATCAAGTACTTATTGAGCCCTTAGTCTGGACCAGACACTGTAAAATACGAATGGCACTGTAATAAGTAAGAAATTACCGTGCCCCAGGAGCTGAATCTAGTTAGTGATTTATTTTTAGGATGGAGGAAGGGGTAGACAGTTGGGTGCTACACACATAAAGGGATAGCATTTCCTAGTTGTTGTATGTGGTGTTTATAATAAGACTTTATGTTATCAAGAGAATCATGATATTTTATTGATTTTGAAATTTCAAATATTAATGAATGACATGGGAATTTTTGTTTGATTAAATAGGGAAAAGATTAAGTTGGGAAAAGATGAAACACACATTTCTAATGGGTGAGTCTCACTGTACCTTTACTATATTTCTATGTTAGCCACTTAGAGACTTTACATATTTTAAGTACTAAGAAATTTTCAAAAACAATGAGATTTACGAATAAACAATCTAACCTTACACCTAAAAGAACTATAAAAAGAACAACAGAACCCAGAGTACATAGAAGGAAGAACATAATAAAGAATATAACAGAAATAAATCATATAGAAAATAAAAATACGATACAAACGATCAATGAAGCCCTGGCTGGTTTGGCTCAGCGTTTAGAGCATTGGCCCGCGGACCAGAGAGACCTGGTTTTGGTTCCCACTAAGGGCATGTACCTTGGTTGCAGTTTGTCCTCCACCCCGGTTGGGGTTGTGTGGGTGGCAACCAGTCGATGTCTCTCTCTCACATCGATGTTTCTCTCTATCTCCTCTCCCTCCCGCTCTATCTGAAGATAAATGCAAAAATGTCCTCGGGTGGTCTGGCTGGTGTGGCTCAGTGGTTGAGCATCGACCCATGCACCAAGAGGTCACTGGTTCAGTTCCTGATCAGGACACATGGCCAGGTTGTGGGCCCAGTCCCCAGTGAGGGGCATGCAGGAGGCGGCCAATCAATGTTCTCTGTCATCGATATTTCTGTGTCTCTCTCCCTCTCATTTCCTCTCTCTGTAAAATAAATAAAGGAAAAAAAAATTTTTTTTAATTAAAAAAAAAATGTCCTCGGTTGAGGTTAAAAAATAAAAGATAAGTGAAACCAAGAGCTAGTTCTTTGAAAAGATAAGCAAGATTGACAAGCCTTTGACTAGACTAATAAGGGAAAAAAGGGGAGAGGACCCAAGTAAATAAATTCAGAAATGAAAGAGGAGAAATAACAACTGATACCACAGAAATACAAAGGATTGTAAGAAAATATTACGAACAACTATATACCAGCAAATTGGGTGACCTGGGTGAAATGGATAAATTCCTAGAAACTTACAGTCTTTCAAAACTGAACCAGAAAGAATCAGAAAATCTGAATAGGCCAATTACAACTAATGAAATCAAAGCAGTAATAAAAAAAAAATGCTCCCAGCAAACAAAAGTCCTAGAACAGATGGCTTCACAGGTGACTTTTACCAAATATTCAAAGAACTAACACCTGTCCTTTTCAAACTACTCCAAAAAATTTAAGAGGAGGGAAGACTCCCAAGCTCATTTTACGAGGCCAGCATTATCCCAATTCCAAAGGCAGACAAAGACACTACAAAGAAGGAAAATTATAGACCAATATCCCTGATGAACATAGATGCAAAAATTCTCAAGAAAATATTACCAAACCAGATCCAATAATACTTTAAAAAGATCATACACTTTGATGAAATCCAACACCCATTGATGATAAACTCTCTTAGCAAAGTGGGAATAGAGGGAACATACCTCAACATATAAGGGCTATATATGACAAACCCACAACCAACATCATATTCAGAAACTAAGAATTACCCTTAAGATCAGGAACAACACAGGAATATCTTCTTTCACCACTCTATTCAACATAGTACTGGAAGTTCTAGCCATAGCAATCAGACAAGAAGAAGAAATAAAAGGCATCCAAATTGGAAAGGAAGAAGTAAAACTCATTATTTGCAAATGACATGATACTGTATATAGAAAACCCTAAAGACTCCATCATAAAAAAACTACTAAAACTGATAAATGCATTCAGTATGGTAGCAGGATACAAAATTAATATTTAGAAATAGGTGGCATTTTAATACATCAATAATAAACTATGAGAGAAACTAAGAAAACAATCCCATTTATAATTATAACAGAAAACTAAGGTACTTAGGAATAAATTTAACCAAGGAGGTAAAAGACCTGTACTTGGAAGATTATAAAATATGGAAGAAAGAAATTGAGGAAGATACAAATAAATTGAAGCATATACCATAGTCATGGATAGGAATAATTAACATCATTCAAATGTCCATTGTATCCAAAGCAATCTATAGATTCAGTGCAATTCCTGTCAAAATACCAATGGCATATTTCACAGAACTAGAACAAGTATTCCAAAAATGTATATGGAACCACAAAAGACCACAAATATCCTCAGCAATCTTGAGAAAGAAGAACAAAGGTGGAGGTATCACGCTACCTGATAGCAAACTATACTACATGGCAATAGTAATCGATACGTGTATGGTTATGACACTTGCATAAAAACAGACATATAGAACAATGGAACAGAATAGAGAGACCAGAGATAAACTCATGCCTTTATGGTCAACTAATATTTGACAAAGAAGGAAAAACATGCAATGGGGTAAAGACAGTCTGTACAATAAATGGTGTTGGGAAAATTGAACAGATACATGCAAAAAAATGAAACTAGACCGACTCCGTACACAAGAATAAAGTCAAAATGGATTAAAGATTTAAATGTAAGACTCAAAACCATAAAATTCTAGAAGAAAACATAGGCAGTAAAATCTCAGACATTTATTGTAGCACTATATGTCTGATATCTCCTTGAGAAAGGGAAGCAAAAGAAAAACAAATGGGACTACATCAAACTAAAAAGTTTTTGCACAGCAAAAGAAACCAACAAAATGAAAGGATAACAGAAAGGGCTTCTGTTATGAGTGGCACACGTAAGACAGCTGATTGCTCTCTATGTGTGGAATTTACATCAGAGATTTAGGAAGCATAATTTGTTTGGTATCTGGGCAGCTAGTGATCGTTTGTCCTGGTGCCCATGAAAAAACAAACAAACAAAACAAAATGAAAAGACAATTCAATTCAGCTATACATCTGATCAGGTGTTAATATCCAAAGTTTATAAAGAGCTCAACACCAAAAAAACAAATAATACTATTAAAAATGTATTATTTTTAATACATTTCTCCAAAGAGGGCATACAGATGGCCAGTAGACATGAAAAGATGCTCAATGTCCCTAAGCATCAGAGAAATGAAAATTAAAGCCACAGTGAGCCTTGGTTGGTTTGGCTCAGCAGAGCATTAGCCTGCAGACCAAAGAGTTGCGGGTTTGATTCCAGTCAAGGGCATGTACTTTGGTTGCAGTTCAATCCCTGTCCCTGGTTGGGGTTGTGCACTAGGCAACCAATGAATGTCTTTCTCGCATTGATGTTTCTCTCTCTCTCTTCCTCCTTCCCTCCCTCCCACTCTATCTGAAAGCAATGGGAAAATATCCTCAGGTGATGATAAAAAAAAAACAACCACAATGAAATATCACCTCACACCTATTAGAATGGCTATCAGCAATAAATCAACAAACAAGTGTTGGCAAGGATGTGAAAATAAGGGAATCCTTGTTTACTGTTGGTAGAAATGCAGATTGGTGCAGCCACTGTGGAAAACAGCATGGAGTTTTCTCCAAAAATTAAAAATGGAACTGCCTTGCCTGGCCGATGTGGCTCAGTGCATTGAGCATCATCCCATGAACTGAGAGGTCCCAGTTTGATTCCCAGTCAGGGCGCATGCCCGGGTCACAGGCTCGGTACCCGGTGTGGGGGCAGGGGCGCAGGAGGCAGCTGATTGGTGTTTTTCTCATCGATGTTTCTGTCTCTCCCTAAAAAATAAAAAAATAAAAACATATTTTAAAAACCCATTAAAAATGAAACTGCCTTATGACCCAGTGATTCCACTTCTGGCAGTATATCCCAAGAAACCTTAAACACTGATTTGAAAGAATATATGCACCCCTATGTTCATTGCAGCACTGTTTGCAATAGCCAAGATTTGGAAGCAGCCCAACTGTCCATCAGTATGAGTGGATAAAAAATGTGTGATACATTTACACAGTGGAATACTACTCAGTTTTTAAGAAAGAAGGAAATCTTACCTTTTGTGATAGCATGGATGGACATTGTAAATGGTATTATGTCAAGTGAAATAAGCCAGACAGAGAAAGACAGATACCATAGGATTTCACTTACATATGGTCTCTAGTGAACAAAATAAACGAGTTAGAAATAGATTCACAGATACAGAGAACAGACTGACCGCTGTCAGGGGTGGCGGTTGGGGAATTGAGTGAAATAGGTGAATGGATTAAACAAACAAACAAAAAAAACTCAGACAGCAGCAATATAGTGATTACCAGATAAAAGGAGAGTGTGGGGAAGTAGAAGAGGGTAAAGGGGAAATTCATGGTGATGGAAAGAGACAAGACTATGGGTGGTGAACACACAATACAATATACAGATGAAGTATTATAGAATTGTACACTTTAAACTTATTTAAATAACCAATGTAAATTCAGTGAAAAAGAAATGCAAAAAAGCAGTGAGATTTGCTATAATTGTTACCACTTTACAGAAATATTCTACACAAGCTTTGAATTTTTAGATCCTTTTTAAGTTTAACTTGGATTAAGAAATAATGTTGTAAAGAAGTCATTTGTTTCAAAGAAAATAGAATGTGTTACTAAATGCCATATTTGTAATCTCATATACCAGTTCTCTTGATGCAATCATTTGCTAAATAAAAACTAACTCTAGAAAGCAGGCACTGAACAATGAATATATTACACCAATTAGATTAAACAGTGCTTTTTTTTTTTCCCCCTCAATATTATTGAAATTATACTTTATTTATATATATAAATATATATATTTATTTATATATATAAATAAAGTGTGTGTATATATATATATATATATTTTTTTTGTTTTGTTTTGTTTTGTTTTTTTTTTGGTACGTGCCCCTAGTGGGAACTGAACCCAGGACTCTCTGGTCCGCAGGCCAACGCTCCAACTGCTGAGCTAAACTGGCCAGGGCTGAAATTATACTTTATATTTTTAAAACCTTTTATTTAAAATAAATCCTCCCTAAATACAATTTCTTTTCCTAGTAGATCATTTCAGTGGTTATAAACATCAATATCATGAGATGATAAATAAAGAACTCACAGCCCTAGCCCTGGCCGGTTTGGCTCAGCAGTTGGAGCGTCGGCCTACGGACCAGAGAGTCCCGGGTTCGGTTCCCGCTAGGGGCATGTACCAAAAAAAAAAAAAATCCTCGGGTGAGGATAAAAAAAAAAAGAACTCACAGCCCTAAAATTTTAAGAAACATTGAGGTCTGTGTCCCTCTCTTGGGTTCACATATATGTTAAGATGATAAAGATATTAAGAAGTCATACAGTAATAGTTCTCAAATTTATTTTATCACAACCCTCTTTTTTTATATATATATATATATATATATATTTATTTATTTATTTATTTTTTATCCTCACCCGAGGACATTTTTCCATTTTTTTTTTGTTCAGATAGAGTGGGAGGGAGAGAGAGGAAGAGAGAGAGAGAGAGAGAGAGAGAGAAACATCGACGTGAAAGGGACACATCGAGTGGCTACCTCCCGCATGACCAACCAGGGCTAGGGACAAACTGCAACCGAGGCACGTGCCCCTAACGAGAACTGAGCTCAGGTTTCTCTGGACTGCAGGGTGATGCTCTAACTGCTGAGCCAAACTGGCCAGGGCTCTTTTTTTTTTTTTTTTTTTTTAAATATGTTTTTATTGATTTTTTTAGATAGAGAGGAAAGGAGAGATAGAAACATCAATGTGAGAGAGAAACATGGATCGGCTGCCTCCTGCATGCCCCCTACTGGGGATCCAGCCTGCAACCTGGGCATGTGCCCTGACCAGGAATTAAACCGGGATCTCTCAGTCTATGGGATGATGCTCAGTCCACTGAGCCACACCAGCTGGACACAACCCTGTTTTTTTGTTTTTGTTTTAAAATTTTTTTTTCTTTATTGATTTTAGAGAGAGAGGAAAGGAGAGGGAGAGAGAGATAGAAACATCGATGAGAGAGAACATTGATTGGCCGCCTCCTGCATGCCCCGCACTGGGAATTGGGCCCACAACCTGGGCATGTGCCCTGACTGGGAATCAAACTGGCGACCTCTTGGTGCATGGGTTGATGCTCAACCACTGAGCCTCATTGGTCGGGCACAACCTTGTTTTTCATGTATCACCTAATAACAGTATGCTTTGGGAGATGTTTAGTGTATTCTTTATACTTGTGATATGTACAAATAATTATTTCTCTTTTAAAGCTGGACAAAAGGAGCAAGCTGTGGAATGGTATAAGAAAGGTATTGAAGAACTAGAAAAAGGAATAGCTGTCATAGTTACAGGACAAGGTAAGGTTATATTTACATTTGCTTAGGAGCTATCCCAAATTATGTTCACATAATTGCCCTGATTTTAGATCCATTTGTCTCAATAAAAGTATTTATAAGTTTTTAAAATGTAATTGTTAATGTTTGTAGACTTACAATGAATGTGTTATTACCTATGCTAAAAATGAAATTATAACCAATAATGTTCAAACTTGATTGATTGTCTGTAGCATCAGGCAGAAACCAGTATATTACTTGTGTCTTTCTTGGACCCACTGTTGGTGTTGTTTTAGCCCTATGTTTAGCCATATTTTTTAAACCTGTCCTTTCCTCATTGTTGTGGCAGGGAAGAGTGGTTAATGCACAGACTCCCCTTTGCACTTGTATTGCTTGACTGCATGTTAGAATATGAGCTGTAAATGTCTTACTTTGATTCACAGTTGGCTTTTTGAAACCAAAGCAGTTATTTCTTACCTTTACTTTCCTATCACCTCAAATAAAAAACTAGAGTCTAATATTATCTTTAAATATATAGATAACATTTATTGTACATTTAATATGTGCCAAAGCATCATTGTACATACTTCATATGTAGTATCTCTTAATTATCACCACAGCCCTACACTCTGAGGCTGCTATTACCATTATTTTTCAGATGAATAATTTTAAGTACAAAGATGTTAAGTAACTTGCTTAAAGCCTCACAGCTAGCAAGTGGTGGGGTCAGGATTTGAACCCAGGCAATCTGACTTAAGAGCCTGAATTCTAAATACTATACTGTGACTATTGTGTAGTACATGGGTACTACTATTAAATAAGTACTTTAATTTATTATAGCTAAAATAAAATCAGAAGCAAAAATAATAATATGTAGACTAAGAATCTTAGCCTTATGGATCAGTCCACCCAGTGGATGTTTGTTGTCTGGCTGGCTGATAATTATATCAGCGAATCTCCAATAATTACAGTGTATCTTATATTTGCCATGTTTTTTTCTGTCCCCTTTTATTTTGACTATTTCTCTAACTACTTGTCTTCTGCATAAAAGAGAGCAGAATAGAACAAGTAAATATAGGTGGTTGGGCATTTGAGACTTTCACGAGTTTATGAGCATGACTTAATGAATTACATACAAAATATATTTGCTGTTCTTTATCAATTGCATAGAAAGAAGAGTTTAAAGAAAATGAGTTGGTTATAAGAGTAGTATTTTGCTGAATCAAAAATGCCTTCAATTCCACCACTAAGAGAAAAAGCAGTGTCAATTAAACTGACACATTCTCTTCTTATCACTTAGAATTTGAATTTTTTTCTCTCCAATTTTTATTAATTTATTTTTGTTACAGATGTTTCTCCTTTTTTCCCCCTAGACACCCTCCTCCCCATCCAGCCCCCCCACTCCCCTAAGCATTGTTGTCTATGTCCATTGGTTATACATACATGCATATAAGTTCTTTGGTTCATCTCATCCATCCCCCTGCCCCTCTACTCTGAGGTTTGTCAGTCTGAATCAAACTCCTTTCTATGTCTCTGGTTCTATTTCGTTAATCAGCCCACCTTGTTCATTATAGTCCACAAATAAATGAGATCATGTGGTATTTCTCTTTTTCTGATGGGCTTATTTTGCTTAGCATAATACTCTTGAGGTCCCTCCATGTTGTCTCGGAGGATAAGAGATCTTTCTTTCTTACAGCTGCATAGTATTCCATTTCATATATGTACCACAGCTTTTTTATACACTCATCTATTGATTACAATTAGAATTTTAAACCTTACTGAATTTGTTGTCCTATCTTATTTATTTATTTATTTTTAATACGTTTTTATTGATTTTTTTTAGAGAGAGAGATAGAAACATTGGTGTGAGAGAGAAACATTGATCGGCTGCCTCCTGCACGCCCCCTACTGGGGATCGAGCCTGCAACCTGGACATGTTCCCCTGACCTGGAATCCAACCAGGACCTCTCAATCCATGGGACAATGCTCATGGGATGATGCTTAGTCCACTGAGCCACACCGGCCAGGCTGTACCATCTTATGTAGATATAGCTATAACAGCAGTGTTACTACCTATGACAAAAGTAGTGCATGTACAGGCAGTGACAAGCTATGTTATTATGACTACAGCCTGGCTGACAGTAGTAGTAAGTTGGCATGGTTTGTAAAACACATCCCAATTTCAGAGATTTTTAAACATAGGGGAAAAATATGTCTCAAAATCCATAGTAGGTCTAAAACTAGCATAAGGAACTGTAGCTTATTATTTTAAAGATATGTGAAAGTGCCAGGCCAGTGTGGCTCAGTGGTTGAGCATTGACCCATGCACCAAGAGGTCGCCGGTTCAATTCCCGGTCAGAGCACATGCCCATGTTGTGAGCCAAATCCCCACTGGGGGGCATGCAGGAGGCAGCCAGTCGATGTTCTCTCATGGATTTTTCTGTCTCTCTCTCTCTCAAATCAATAAAGAAGAAAAAAAGATATGTGAAAGTACTTTCTTAACTTTTCAATAAAGACTATGACTCCCCATGAGATTAGTTGGGGTAATAGTATTTTATCTTGAAGCAATATTAGTAAGGAAACATAGATATTTTAATCTTTTTTCAATTCTTTTCTTGCAGGTGAACGGTGTGAAAGAGCTAGACGCCTTCAAGCTAAAATGATGACTAATTTGGTTATGGCCAAGGACCGATTACAACTTCTAGGTATCAGTGAATTACGTATTTGGAATGAGATGTATCTGAAATGTGTGTTCAATGAAACTTTTATTGTAGATGGAAATAGAACAGTGATCTTGAAAATGTGATCTAGGCTTTTTTTCATAACTTACAGAAAATTTCTAACATACAGAATAGAAAAGTATAATGATAATTATCCATCACTTGACTTTAATAATTATCAACCCCTAGTCAGTCTTGATTTATCTATACCAAGGGCTTGCAAACTACGGCCCCTGGGCTAACCGCAGTTCACTGCCCATTTTTATAAATTGGCACATAGCCACTCTCATTTCTTTATGCATTGTCTGACTGCTTTCATGCTACAGTGACAGAGTTGAAGAGCTGATACAGAGATCATATGACTCTCAAAGACTTTTAAGATGTAGCTTTTAAAAATATTTAAATATTTACTACCTGGCTCTTTACAGAAAAAGTTTGCCAACTCCTGTTTATATTCATACCTATTTTCTCCCACTTCATATTATTTTGAAACAAATTCTGACATCTTGTTGTATCATTTATAAGTATTTCATATTATATCTCTAAAAGGTAAAGATGCTTTAAAATTAAATCACCAGCCCTGGCCAGTTTGACTCAGCGGTAGAGCGTCTGCCCGCGGACTAATGAGTCCTGGGTTTGATTCCAGCCAAGGGCACACACCTAGGTTGCAGTTTGTCCCCGGCCCTGTTCGGGGTCATGCGGGAGGCAACCAGTCGATGTGTCCCTCTCACATCAGTGTTTCTCTCTCTCTTCCTTTCTCTCCCTCTCTCTCTACCTGAAGATAAATAGAAAAATACCCTCGAGTGAGAATAAAACAAAAAAATTAAATCACCAAAATACCATTATTATACCTAAAAATAACCAGTCATTTAATATTAAGAAAATGGCCCGGCCTCTGTGGCTCTGTGGTTGAGTATTGACCCATGCACCAAGAGGTCGCCGGTTCAATTCCCAGTCAGGGCACATGCCCAGGATGTGGGCCTGATCCCCAGTGGGGGGCATGCAGAAGGCTGCCAATCAGTATTCTCTCTCATCGATGATTCTATCTCTCTCTCTAAAAATCAGTAAAGAAAAAAAAAATTTTTTTTTAAAAGAATGGACCAAAATGGTCACTGTTCAAATATAATATATAACATAATATCCAGTTAGTATCTCATAATTGAATAATTTTTTTAAAAATATTTTTTCTTTATTGATTTTTAGAGAGAGAGGAAAGAGAGAGAGAAACATCGATGAGAGAGAACATCAATTGGCCGCCTACTGCATGCCCCCCACTGGGGATCGGGCCCACAACCTGGGCATGTGCTCTGACCAGGAATCGAACCAGCAACCTCTTCATGCATGGGTCGACGCTCAACCACTGAGCCACACTGGCCAGGCTATAATTGAATAATTCTTAATACTTTTTTATAATTGTTTAAATCAGGATCTAAAGAAGATCCATTTATGGTGTCTGTGGGTGGTGTGGGAGAGGAACTCAGCATAGGGACCTTGGTGGCTGTCCCTCCAGCCCTCTCACAGAGGGCACACAACACAGTTTAAAAAAAAAAAGCCCTGGCCAGTGTGGCTCAGTTGGGCATCTTGCCGTGCACTGAAAGGTTGCCTGGTTTGGGTACTGGTCAGGGCATATACCTGGGTTTCAGGCTTGATCCTTGTTAGGGGGCATGCAGGAGGCGGCCAGTCAATGTTCTCTCTCATTGATGTTTCTGTCTCTCTCTCCGTCTCCCTTCCTCTCTCTCTAAAATCAATAAAGAAAGGAAAAAAAAAAAAAAAGATCCATACGGTATATCAAGTTTAATATGAAAGTCCATCTGGTTTTTTTTGCAGTTTATTTGTTAATGAACCAGATCTTTGGCACATAGTGTGTTTCCTACAGTCTGACTTGCTGTGTACATCTCCATGGTAGCTTTTAAAATGTTCTTCTGTCCTCCCTGTAAATGGTAGTTGGATACAGAGCCTTGATTGATATAAAAGCTGGGCATTAAAATAATTAATTGTTTAAACATTTTTTTATTTACTAAATTTTAGAGAAAGACAGGAAGGGGGAGAGAGACAGACGGACATTGATTTGATGTTCCACTTATTTATGCATTCATTGCTTGCTTATTGTATGTGCCCTGACTGGAGGTTGAACCTCCAACCTTGGCATATCAGGGCAACACTCTAACCAACGGAGCTACCTGGCCAGGGCTGAAAGACGTTACTTTTAAAAATAGGGGGTGGGCCCAGCTTTTATGGCTCATGGTTGAGCATCAACCCATGCACTAATAGGTCGCCGGTTTGATTCCTGGTCAGGGCACATGCCCAGATTGTGGGCCTGATCCCCAGTGGGGGGCATGCAGGAGGTGGCCAGTTGATGTTCTCTCTCATCAATGTTTCTATCTCTCTCTCCCTTTCCCTTCTTCTCTCTCTAATATCAATAAAGAAAAAAAAGGGGGGGTGGGATAGAATGCATCAACATATTCCTGTCCTCTGAGAACTCAGGTAGTCTAGGATTATATCAACAGTAAAAATGAGCTATGTACAAGTACACAGTAGAGCATATTTGTGTATTATGTGCTGGTTAAGAAATGGAGTTTTTCAGAGGTGGGATGCCAAATAGGTATCTAATTAGAATGGAGAATGATGCTGGGAGTTCCACAGATAGGCTTGTTTGAGAGGATGCGGTCTCTCTGATAAAGTGGGGAAGAGTTCATATATATTATATATAGTCTCCCCCCCACCCCTCCCCACCCCCGTTATCCACAGAGGATACGTTCCAAGATCCCCAGTGGATACCTGAAACTGCAAATAGTACCGAACCCTTTATATACTATTTTTTTCCTATGAATGCATACTTACGATAAAGTTTAATTTATAAATTCGGCAGAATAAGAGATTAACAACAATAATAATAAAATAGAACAGTTATAACAATATACTGTAATAAAAGTTATGTGAATGTGGTCTCTCAAAATATCTCATTGTACAGTACTCATCTTTTAACTTGAAGAAAGTGTTTCAAGGCTTCTCTTTGGCATATCCAAATTGCCAGCATCATTAATCTTGCACTTTGGGGCCATTATTAAGTAAAATAAGAGTTACTTGAACACAAGCACTGTGATACCTCGACAATTGATCTGATAACCAAGAGGGCTACTAAGTGCCAAGGGGTGGGTAGTGTGTACAACATGGATATTCTGGACAAAGAGATGATTCATGTCCTAATCAGGATGGAGTGAGTTGGTGCAAAATTTTATCACGCTACTCAGAATGGTACACAATTTAAACTTATGAATTGTTTATTTCCAGAATTTTCCATTTAATATTTTCAGACCTCAGTTGATCATGGATAACTGAAACTGTGGAAAGTAAAACTGCGATAAGGGGGGACTACTACTGTATCTTCAATTTAGTGACAGTGAACCTTAGAGCCAACAAAGCTTTATCGTGAAACCTGCTATAGAAAAAAAGATAATTTTGGCATCAGCATCTTGGTATATACATGGTGGCATGTGGTTACCCTATTTTTCCCCCCTAAATTTAGCTTCATTCAATGTTCACTTATTAAGTCCTTATTCTCTACTAGATATAGTGCCAAGGGATAGAAACCGAATTTATTAACTCAGTAGATATTTACTGGATGATTACCATGTTGTAGACACTTAGGATGATAGACAAGGATCCCTCCTTCATAGAGTTTATATTCCAGCAGGGGAAGACTAACAGTAGGCAATAAACATAAAAATAAATTATACACTATGTTAGAAGGTGATAAATGGAAAAAAAGAAAAAGTGAAAAACACAAGGGGATTAGGAATAGAGAGTTGGTTTGGATTTTTAGTTTTAAGTAGGATGGTCAGGGTATGCCTCTTTGAGAAGTTGACATGAGTTAGTCATGCAGGTATCTGAAAACAGAATGATCCAGAGAGACATAAGAGCTGATGCAAAGTCTTAAGAAAACACACCCGATACGTTGGAGAAGCAGCAAAGAGGCCAGTGTGTCCCAGCAAGAAGACTATTGTAGACATGAGGTCAGAGAACTAAATGGGGATGGGAGGCATCACAGCACAAAGGGCCTGATATGCCACCGTGATGTTTGAGCTTTTACCACCTGTGAAATTGAGATCGATTATAAGGATTTTTAGGAAAGGAATGACATAACCTGACTTAAATTTAAAAAGGATCACTTTGGATGCTATGTTGCATAAGGGTAGAACCAGGGAGCGCAAGTAGGACCACTATTGTAAGCTAGAAGAAAAATCTTAGAGGCTTAGACCAGGGTGATATCAGGAGATATAGTAACAAGGGTTTGGAGCCTGACTATATTTGAAGGTTGAACAAACAGATTTACTGATTGATTGGATAAAATGTTCCTCTCTTTAAGGCTCTCATGATATAGTGGGGGAGGCAGATACACAAATAGATAACTCATGCCACTGCATGATGGAATATACAAATATTTTGCAGGAGTGGGGAAATAGATGTCTAAGAAATATTCCTGGAAAAGTGAAACCTATAGTAGAGATTTTAAAAGATTAAAGTTTTAAAAGAATGATTGAGAGAAAGATGGTTCAGGAAGAAATAACAAAATGAACTCAGGGGCAAGAAACCGTATAGTGAGTAGGGAAGGGTACTGGTAGAGATAATGAATTTTAGATTGTGGATGGCCTTGTTTGTCATATACAGAAGCTTGAACGCTAATCTACAGGTAGTGACTGCTAAAGGATTTTAAGCAGAACAGTCATGTAGTAAGATTTTCCTTTTTTTTTTTTTAATCCTTACCCGAGGATACTTTTTTCCACTTTATCTTCAGATAGAGTGGGAGGGAGAGAGAGAAACATTGATGTGAGAGAGACACATCGATCAGTTGCCTCCCATTCAACACCCGACCAGGGCCAAGGACTGAACTGCAATCGAGGTACATCCCCTTGCCCAGAATCGAACCCATGATTCTTTGGTCCGCAGGCCGATGCTCTACCACTGAGCCAAACTGGCCAGAGCTTTCCTTTTTTTTCTTTCTTTTTTTTTTTTTTTATCCTCACCCGAGGACATCTTTGCATTTATCTTCAGATAGAGCAGGAGGGAGAGAGGGAGAAAGAGAGAGAGAGAAAAAAACATCAACGTGACAGAGACACATCAAGTGGTTGCCACCCACACGACCCCAGCGGGGGCCAGGGACAAACTGCAACCGAGGTATGTGCCCTTAGCAGGAACTGAACCCAGGAATCTCTGGTCCACGGGCCAACGCTCTAACCGCTGAGCCAAACTGGCCAGGGCCCTTTTTTTTTTTTAATCCTCACCCGAGGGTATTTTTTCATTTTTGTTCAGACAGTAGGAGGGAGGGAGAGAGAGGGAGAGAGGGAGAAAGAGAGAAACATCAATGTAAGAGAGACACATCAACTGTTTGCCTCTCGCACAACCCCAACCAAGGCCAGGATGAACCACCACTGAGGTACGTGCCCTTGAAAGGAATCCAGCCCGCGACTCTTTAGTTCGTGAACCAACGCTCTAACTGCTGAGCCAAACTGGCCAGGGCCAAGATTTCCCTTTTAAATAGATGATTATATGGGGATTGCATGTGAGGGAATCGATAAGCAAGGTAACTGTTTTATTTTAAATTATTGATTACACATGTGTAGTCATTCTAAAAAGAACCATTAAACTAACTTTATATTCTTGAACGAAAATGAATAGGAGCAGGTGCCTGGCCAGTTTAGGTCAGCGCTTAGAGCGTCGGCCCATGGACCAAAGAGTCCCTGGTTTGATTCCGGACAAGGGCACGTACCTCGGTTGCGGTTTGTTCCTGGCCCTGGTTGGGATTGTGCGGGTGGCAACCAATCGATGCGTCTCTCTCACATTGATGTTTTTTTCTCTCTCTCTCCCTCCCACTGTCTGAAGATAAATGTAAAAATACCCTTGGGTGAGGATTTTAAAAAAAAGAAAAAATGAATAGGAGCAGGTTCACATTAGCAGTGTACTGCTACTGTGTATGTGTGTGTTTCCATGCATGTAAAACTAAACTTTACACCTTTAAAAAATAAGTTCTATGGCTTTTATTCTAGTTATTAGTTATCAGAACTAAGGATTTAAATTCTGTTTATTTTTACTGTATAATGAATGTTTATGTGAACTTTTGTTACATTTCATTGAAGAGAGTATTAATTGATAAAGAAGACATTTACAAATCAGTGTTTTTTCTAATTTATGTCTTTTGCCAACACAAATGGTTTCTTTCTTAGTATGGTGATTTGAACAGTATTATCATTGAGAAAAATCAGATGACCTACCTGTTAACGAACTAACAACAACAACAAAAAAACCCTAGCTCCAAGGTATATTGTATCAGCCCGTTCTAGGATACAAAAGCTGTGTAGTACTTTGTGCTTTGTGCAAAAAGGGTAGCTGCTATTTAACCTGTCCCAAAGGCTTGTGTGGTGTGCCATAAACCAAGCATGGCGCCTGCTTGTCTGACCTTAGAAGTGGAAGTTTAGGAGAGTTAGTATATATGTGCTATATTTTTGCATGTATTCATTGATTTTCTAGTATTAAAGAAAATAGTCAGTTATGATGTGACATGTTTCAACAATATTAATGTAAAATTGAGCCCCTATTGTAAATGAGACATAGAGTAGGTACTTTATGTATATTATTTGATCCTTGAGACTGTTGGAAAACTGAAGCTAAAGCAAGTTCATGCCAGTGAGTGAGTGGTGGAGCAGGGTGTTTGTCAACTAGCAGTGTGGATTGACATGAATGGGGAAAAAGAGTACAGCAGTGATGTAGAGTAGCAAGGAATTTCAAACTGCTACCTTCTTGGGCTTCAGGTGCTAGGTAGGCGTAGAGACTGGATCCTGAGAAAATTTGTTGTTATTTGAAGTAGGGATAGGGTTGAAATAAACCCTTTAAATTTTTGGGTTTTTTTATTTTTTTATTTTTATTTTTATTTTTTTTATCCTCACCAGAGGACACTTTTTCATTTTTTGTTCAGACAGAGTGGGAGGGAGAGAGAGGAAGAGAGTGAGAGAGAGAGAAACATCGACGCGAAAGGGACACATCAAGTGGCCGCCACCCGCACGACCAACCAGGGCCGGGGACAAACTGCAGCCGAGGTACATGCCCGTAGCGGGAACCGAACCCGGGTCTCTCTGTACCGCAGGCCGACGTTCTAACCGCTGAGCCAAATCGGCCAGGGCTAAATTTTTGGTTATTTTTTAAAAAATAGGTGATATAGGCATGTGCCACAAAATTTTAAAAGTTTAAGTATGAAAAGCAGTCATCCCATCCTATGCCCCAGCCACTCCTTTCCTTTCCCCAGAGGCAGCAGCTGTCGCCAGTTTCTCTGGATCTTTATCTGTGGCTTTTCTTTCTGTAGTTTCAGTTACCTGTAGTGAACTGCAGTCCAAAAATATTAAATGAAAAATTCCAGAAATAAACAATGTATAATTAAATTGCCTGCTATTCTGAGTAGCGTGATGAAATCTAACATCTTCTCGCTTTGTCCCACCCGGGATGTGAATCATTCCTTTGTCCAGTGTATCCACACTGTATATGCTACCCACCTGTTAGTCACTTAGTAGTCATCTCAGTTATCAGATCATTTATTAGAGAGACTACATTCACATAACTTTTATTACAGTACATTACAATTGTTCTATTTTGTTATTGTTACTAATCTGTTACTCTGCCTAATTTATAAATTAAACTTTATTATAGGTGTGTATGTATAAGAAAACCATAGTATATATATATAGGGTTCAGTACTATCTGTGGTTTTAAGGATCCACTGGGGGTCTTGGAACGTGTCCCCTGCAGGTAAAGGGGGATGACTTTATACAAGTGTGCACAAATAAATGGTAGGGTATTATGTAAACAGTTCTGAAGCATGCTTCTTCCATTCTGCTTTATTGCCTTAATCTTTTGCTTGACATATGTTAAGGTAGCTGAATATGGCATTATTTATTTATTTTTCTTTATTGAATTTAGAGAGAGAGGAAGGGAAGGGAGAAAGTGATAGAAATATCGATGAGAAAGAACATGGATTGGCTGCCTCCTGCATACCCCCCACTGGGGATCGGGTCCACAACCTGGGCAAGTGTCCTGACCGGGAATTGTACCGGTGACCTCTTGGTGCATGGGTTGATG
Organism: Tadarida brasiliensis; assembly: GCA_030848825.1. Taxonomy (NCBI): domain Eukaryota; kingdom Metazoa; phylum Chordata; class Mammalia; order Chiroptera; family Molossidae; genus Tadarida; species Tadarida brasiliensis. The sequence goes on along the minus strand of CM061270.1, from coordinate 58,826,417 downwards.
AGAGAACCACTGAGCCACACCAGCTGGGCTAAATATGGCATTTTTTAGACACTCCTTATAGTAATTTCATTCTGTGTCATTTTAAGTGCTGTTCTTTCCTGAAATGTCCTTTCTTTTTATCTTTTCAAATCCTAGCCAACTCATAGCCCACTTTTTCTATAAAGCCTTTTTTTAATGTTCTCTTTCTTTTGTGCTATATAATTTTATAAAAATTTTGTAAGTTGCCAGTTATTTAATAAGTATATGGATGGTACAGACCATTTTCATTTATTTATCTCCATGCTGCTCTTTCTACTCTATGACTTGGACATACTAAATATTTAGAAAATATTTGCTGGTGATAATAGTAATATGGAACTGCCTTAGGTTACCAAACCTGAATAAGGCAACTATATATATATATATTTTTTTTTTTGTAATCCTCACCCGAGGATATTTTTCCTTTGACTTTTAGATAAGAGTGGAAGGGAGGGAGGGAGAGAGAGAGAAACATCGATGTGAAAGAGACATCGATGGTTGACTCCCACAGGACCCTGATCAGGCTGGGGATTGAACCTGCAACCCAGGTACGTGACCTTGACCAGAATCAAACCCTTCAGTTAACCAGCCAAAACTTTAACGACTGAGCCAAACTGGCCAGGGCCATATTTTTTCGCATAGCCGTTCATTTGTTAATTTCTGTTGCTACTTTAATGTCTGAGTTTTTGCTAATTACGTTTTTAGGATAATTTTATATACATGTAAAACCCTTCATCATGTAACACCCTTGTAACACCTTAAATCATTTTTCATTTTCACATGTACCTTTTTTTCATTATATATCTTTTCTTTTTGTTTATTTTGTTCTTTCTTACCCCCCTCTGTTGCATAGAGAAGCTGCAACCAGTTTTGCAATTTTCCAAGTCACAAACAGACGTCTATAGTGACAGTACTAACTTGACATGCCGCAACGGACATCTCCAGTCAGGTGGGTTTAGGTTAACTAACATGTAAAATAATAAAGCTTGCATGCAAAGTAAAGTCCTACTTCACCTGATAATGTTGATTTGATTTTATAGTGATAGTTTTGATTGATTTTTGTTTACACAAGCCTATGTTGAAAATACAGTATCCCTATCATTCAGTGTATAAACATGTAACAAATAAGGTATAGCCATTCTCAACATGCTTTATTTGCATATTTTGTAATCTCTAATTTTTGAAATTGTGAAATACAAAGGTTCATTTTTCTAAGTTTAAAATATGGTTTTGTTTCTATTGTACAAGGATACTTTTGGCTCTGATAGAAATATATATATATATATTTTTTTAATCCTCACCCAAGGACATTTTCTTTGCATTTATCTTGAGATAGAGCGGAAGTGAGAGAGGAAGGAAGAGAGAGAGAAACATCAAGCGAGAGAGACAAATCGAGTTGCTGCCCCCCACACGACCCCTACCGGGGATGGGGACAAACTGCAACTGAGGTACGTGCCCTTAGCAGAAACCAAACCCGGGCCTCTCTGGTTTGCGGACTGACACTCTAACCACTGAGCCAAACCTGCCAGGGCTGATGGAAATATTTTATATCTTGATTTTAGTGCCTCTTTCACCAATATATACATCCTATAAACTCATTAAATTGTATTTCTTTTTAATTTTTTTTCTTTATTGATATTTAGAGAGAGAGTAAGGGAGAGGGAGAGAGAGAGAGAAACATTGATGAGAGAGAAACATCAATTAGCTGCCTCCTGCACTACCCCCACTGGGGATCGAGCCCGCAACCCGGGCATGTGCCTTGACCAGGAATCCAGCTGGAACCTCTCAGTCCATGGGACAACAGTAAATCCGCTGAGCCACGCCAGCCGGGCTGCTTTTTTAATTTTTTTTTACATCCAAATTTTTATTTAGTTTATAATCTACATTACACAAAAAGGTAATTTTTCAGAAAATAAGAAACATTTGGAATTTGATCTGAAAGTTTAGAACATGTTAATTGGACAGAAATATAAACAAGTCCCAAAAGAAACAACCGTAATACTTAATATTGGAAAAGTAACTTGTAATATAATTAATTTGTGTTTATGATTCATGATTCCATATTTTTTTGCTACGCTTTTGTGCCATACATGTAACAAGCAGAAAAGTTCCTGACTATTGCTATTAGTACACAGGAAGTTTTTACAAATGTTTCTGTAGTCATAGGTTCATTGGTCTTGCCCAGGAATCGCTGGAAGACTAGTAGTGCCTTGATTTATCACAGGACAGATTCTCAGGAAGCCTTGATTATCCTTAATTGGATTTACAGGAGCAAAAAAATGGACACAGTGGCTCTGCAGCAGAAATTTTAGGGAATGGAAAAATATGGGATCGACCACCAATATGATAAAAGGGAACACGGTCCCCATATTCATATCCAAGAAAATCCCCATTCAATATAAACGGGAGCTAATGATGAGAATAGTCAAAGGCACAGTGCTGGCTGAGAAGGCACCTCTTTTTCCATAGTCCAGAAGCCAAATTTCAAAGAGAGTAGAATTACCCCTTGTCGATTAACAGGTTCTTGGCAAACTCCCACATCCCATTCTTTGCTTGTCTCCACCTCCACCTTCCAGTAATGGTGGCCAGAGGTGAACCAAGGAGAGCCCAGGACACAAATTGCATAGTTGAATCTGTCAGCTCTGGCCCTCCATTTGTGTTTGAAACACCCACTGCTGACACTCCTCAAGTCCTCAGAAATGATGTAGTTTGTTGGCTGTGTCAATATCCAAAGTCATAATATCCACTTGGAACTTCTGCATCCATGGGTTCATCTTCAGAATAGTTCTTAGCTAAGGTTCTAACTCCTTGATCTTTGAAACCAACCTGCCCAGCTGGTTTTTGGATGTCATGTCCTTCTGAGAAACCACAGAACAGAAGGGGAACAGTACACCCTCCCCGCCGGGCTCCTTCTGCAATGAATCAAAGCACTGTAGGCAACAGACATATCTACATTTCAGGTTCACAAGGTTTTCAAGATAACTCAGGCACACAGGACATCTACATGCTTTTATTTTATTATATTATTATTGTTGTTATTATTTTTAGAGAGAGGAAGGGAAGGAGAAATATAGATCAGTTGCCTCCCCGACTCACTCAACTGGGGATTGAATCTGCCACCTTTTGGTGTACAAGACAATGCCCCAACCAACTTAGCCACACCGACCAGGGCTACATGCTTCTTTAACGCTTTCAGCCATGGCCACTGTCTCTCCTCCTCTAGGTCCTCTTCTGGCCTCTGGCTGTTTTCCCAGACAGCTCATCTCTCTGTGATTATTTGCTTTTTAATGAAAAAAAAAAAAACACCACACACACAAAACCTCCTTTAGTAGTTCTTTTAATGTGGGTTTGTAGATAGTAAACTCTCCTGGTCTTTTTTAATTTTTATTTATTGATTTTTAGAGAGAAGAAGGGAGAAAGAGAGAGGGAGGGAGAGAGAAAGAAACAATTTGTTGTTTCACTTATTTATGCATTCATTGGTTGAGTTCTTGTATGTGCCCTGACCAGAGATCAAACCCACAACCTTGGTGTATGGGAATGATGCTCTAACCAGCTGAGCTACTTACTCCACCAGGGTTCTCTTAGTCTTTCTAATGTCTGAAAATACCCTCATTCTTGTGTGCTAGGTCACCTGGATATAGAAGTGGTGTAGGTTACCACTTTTTTCTTCTTCTTCAGTATTTTGAACATACTGCCTACTGACCTCTGTTATTTATTTATGAAAAGTCAGTCTGGGCCCTGAATGGTGTGGCTCAGTTGGTAGGAGCATCGTCCCATACACCAAAAGTTCATGGGTTCAATTCCTGGTCAGGACACGTACCCAGGTTTTGGGTTCAGTTCCTGGTTGGGGTACTTATGGGAGGCACTGATCGATGCTTCTCCTCACATCAATGTTTCTCTCTCTCTCTCTCCTGCTCCCTTCCTCTCTCTCAAATCAATTTTTTTAAAAAGTATTAAAAATTTGGCTGTCATTCTCATAGTTCCATGTAGAAATTTCTATCCATTTGTAGTCTCAGGACTGTATATTTCTCTCTGAAGAAATTCTGTCTACTTTTTGTTCCTCTGAAATGAATATTTATATTCACCCTAGACAGATCTTGTTTTTATTCACATCTTTCCTTTTGCTGATTGTCATTCCCTTTTCTAGATTGCTTTCCTGCTTCTACCTTTAGGGTCACTATCCATTAGTTCCTTGAGTATGTGGTTCAGAACTTTACATTTATTTATAAATAAATGTAATCAAACTTCTAGATCACCTTAGTCTACTCTGAACTTTCTTCTTTTGACTTTCCTTAAACCATATTAAGGGATTTGATGACAATAGCAAAAATACGGCTTTTTTCCTGTCTCTAGGCTACTGAATTTGCTGACTGATTTAACATTTGTCTTCAGAGTAAATATTGTATATAAAAATATTATTTGGAAGTAGTGAGATTTTAACAGTTTTTGTTTGATTGTTTTTATTTAAAGACCTCTAGGTAAATCAGGTAATCTTTTAGACTTAATTGAAGGTGTTCTATACATATTTATTTACATATATAATACAGCACTTAAAATTCTTGGCTTACTAAAAACCACATCTTTATACCCTTTACATTTAAAAAAAATGATTATTTAAAAAAAAATAAAGTTCTTGGTGGGCACAGACCGTGGACTTTCCTACCATTTTGTAGTCTTAAAAGTTTGGAAACAAGGTAATGCAGTGCTGTTTTTTCCCTCTGTACAACCTATTTCTAATGCCTGTACTGTATTTTCTTTCTTAACTATTTGTCAACTTTATTTGCTTGGTAACTTTTTTATATCCTCTTCCTGGCCCACAAATAAAGTTCTTTTTGTTATAAATACATATTTATAAGAAAATTAAAATATACATCAAGAAAAGGAAAAAACTAAATAACCATAATCTCATCCACCCAGTGACAACTTCTGTGAACACCCTACCCTAGTATATATTCTAATTGAATTCTTATTTTGAAATATTCTTGAAGTTAAAAAAATTTAGCTTAGTTTTACAAATTTGTACTGGTCTTTATTATTATTTTTATAATGTTTAACCACAATTTTTCTAACCACAATGATTTTGCTATTTCCTTATTAGAAAGTGGAGCAGTTCCAAAACGAAAAGATCCCTTAACACACACTAGTAATTCACTGCCTCGTTCAAAAACAGTTATGAAAGCTGGATCCACAGGTCTTTCAAGCCACCACAGAGCACCTAGCTGCAGTGGTTTATCCATGGTTTCTGGAGTGAGACAGGGACCTGGTCCTGCAACTGCCACTCATAAGGTATTTGGAGACAGAATTTAATTGCTATGCTTTTGCAAATAGAAAAATTTGAACATGATATGCTTGTTTCAGTTTATTACAAGTATTTTATAATACCTTAAATAATAGATGTTTCCACAAAATTGAATGTAATTTATTTATTTTTAATCTGTAAGGACAGCTTGCTGTTAAAAAGCCTATCTCATTTCCCCCCTTTTTGGACCTAATTAGGTTTTATTTATAGTAAATTTGCTTATCCAGTTTTATATAATGCTATATAGTTCATTTTAAACTTATTATTCTTTTAATTTAAACCTATGTAAATGTTTTGCAACATAAAACGTGCTTAGAGTTTTGTTACAATTCTATCAAGATCAGAATTATATGACTGCATTGTCATAGAGCCTTTTCATCTTTTTAAAAAAATGTTTTTATTGATTTTTTAGAGCTAGAGGAAGGGAGAGAGAGAAATATTGATGTGAGAGAGATACATTGATCAGCTGCCTCCTGCACTCCCCCTACTGGGGATCGAACCCACCACCCAGGCATGTGCCCTTACCAGGAATCGAATCAGGACCTCTCAGTCCATGGGATGATGCTCAGTCCACTGAAGCCAGACTAGAAGGGCCAGCCTTTTTATCTTACAGTAACTAAATCTCTCTGGATAAAATCCTCCGTGAATCCACTTCATGCCAAATGTAATTCTATGGTAAATACTATTTTACCTTGGAGTAAATACACGTTTTTTTGGATTTTTACATTCTTTTTCCTATTTAAAAAAATTTTTTTTTTCATTATTGATTTTTAGAGAGAGAGGAAGGGAGAGGGAGAGAAAGATAGAAACATTGATGAGAGAGAACATTGATTGGCCTCCTCCTGCATGCCCCCCACTGGGGATTGGGCCACAACCTGGGCATGTGCCCTGACCGGGAATCGAACCAGCAACCTCTTGGTGCATGGGTCTATGCTCAACCACTGAGCCACACTGGCCCCGCTCTTTTTCCTATTTTTAAACCTTCAATTCTGTGAACGTTAAAATTAATTCACTTGTAAAAACTGTAAATGTTAGGTTGTATTTTCACATTAAAATTTTGTGTCCTTTAAGAGTACACCAAAAACAAATCGAACAAATAAACCTTCTACCCCAACAACTGCTGCTCGTAAAAAGAAAGACTTGAAGAATTTTAGGAACGTGGACAACAACCTTGCTAACCTTATAATGAATGAAATTGTGGACAAGTAAGTTTTGCCCTCTAAAGTGTTCTATTTTACAGTTTTTATTTTTGAATTTTATTTATAAAATGTATCATGAGTGAAATAGGTAATAAATACCATGTGTAATTTACATTTAATTTTTGTGATGATTTTTAATTACTTTATGTAGACAATCATTGTTTTACTGGCTTAACTATTGTTTCACAGTTAACATAAAATTGACCACCTTTCATAGAGCTTAGACTTCATCTTATAATAACTGAAGCATATTTCTATGGTGGAGATAACTGAAATTCTGTTTCTTAGTGGAACGGCTGTTAAATTTGATGATATAGCTGGTCAAGAGTTGGCAAAACAAGCATTACAAGAAATTGTCATTCTTCCTTCTCTGAGGCCTGAGGTAAGGATTGTATATTATCATTTTTCTGTAACATTATCTATTACTGAATCTACAGTAGCAGTAAAGAAGTGTATGAGCTATGCTAGAATGATTAATTCATGTAACAGTACATTTAATGTTTGTGTTTTTTAAAGAAAAAAACACTAGCAAGTGATGTTAACTAGTTATTATAGGAGAGGAGAAGGACTATAAGGATTCCTAATTCCCAACCCATTTTAACATGTATAGGAGACATAAGTAATGGTTAGAGAGATTTAAAATTAAAAGACAGAAATCAGCTGTAGCCAGTTTGGTTCAGCAGTAGAGGGTCGGCACGCGGATGAAACAGTCACAGGTTTGATTCCAGCCAAGGGCACGTACATCAGTTGTGTTTCGATCCCCAGCCCTGGTCAGGATCATGCAGGAGACAACCAGTCGATGTGTCTCTCTCACACTGGTGTTTCTCTCTCTCTCTCCCTCCCTCCTGCTTTATGTGAAAATCAATGGAAAAACATCCTTGGGTGAGGATTTTTAAAAAAGACAGAAATCATACTGGAGAACAAAAAAATTACGATTAAAATTATTCTTTAAGTCTAAGTTTGAAGAATAGGTTTTAAAAGAATTCTTTTCAGGGATATTAAGTCATGAAAGTAGAGAGCCAGTGAATGATGGGTAGGGATCTAACTTTCCATTCCATATTTAAATTTTTATATTTTTAAATATTTTTATTGATTTTCTTAGAGGAAGGTAGAGATAGAAACATCAGTGTGAGAGGGAAACATCAATCGGCCGCTTCCTGCATGTCCCCCACTGGGGATTGAGCCCGAAACCTGGGCATGTACCCTGACTGGGAATCTAATCTGCAACCTCTTGATGCATGGGTCGACGCCCAACCACTGAGCCACACTGGCTGGGCATACACCTTCACTGTTAAGTAAAGTGTTAATCTGGTTCTTCACCCGTGACTCTTGCCACACCTGATGTCCCTGAGTCTGGGGACTCTGGTTGAATTTCTCTAGAATAAAACTTCTTCCTTCTTTGGTTGTGGAAGAGAAGTGCTTGCCTAAGTGCTGTTGGTTGGGGGGCAGGAACATAGGTTCAGTTCTTCATACAAACATTTTTTGTTTCCTTTATTGATTTTAGAGAGAGAGGAAGGGAGAGGGAGAGAGATAGAAACATTGATGAGAGAGAACATTGATTGGCTGCTTCCTGCATGCCCTGCACTGGGGATTTGGCCCACAACCTGGGCATGTGTCCTGACCAGGAATCGAACCGGTGACGTCTTCTTGGTGCACGGGTTGAAGCTCAACCACTGAGCAACACCGGCTGGACCAAACATTTATTTATTTATTTATCTTCACCCGAGGATATTTTTCACTTTTTTTTTTTTTTTTAATTTTCCTCACCTGAGGATATTTTTCCATTTATCATCAGACAGAGTGGGAGGGAGGGGGAGAGAGAGAGAGAAACATCGATGTGAGACAGACACACTGATTGGTTGCCTCCCTCACAACCCCGACCAGGGCCAGTACCGGGGATCGAACCACAACCAACATACATACCCTTGACCGGAATCAAACCCACAACTCCTTGGTCCATTGTCTCTCTAACCGCTGAGCCAAACCAGCCAGGGCTTCATACAAGCTTTTATTTTGGCCCCGCCAGTGTGGCTCAGTTGTTGAGCATCAACCCATTCTATCTCTCCCTCTCCCTTCTTCTCTCTCTAAAATCAATAAAAAGAAAAACAATTTTAAACAAACTTTTAATCCATTCCTCCGTTTTGGGCTGCCTACCTTACTCGTGCTTTCTCTGGTACCCGATGCCTCCACTTCCTGAGCTTTTCCAGGGATTTTTGTTCCTATCAGCTTGCACCTTGTATCTAGGTATCCCTTCACAAGCAGGCGCTTAGGCTATTCTTTCTGTTCTTTTTGTTTTGAAGAATTTTTATCTTTTTTACTTATTTACTATTATTTTGGTAAGATTTCTAAAGGAAGTAGAGAAGCATACCTATGTTCAATAATATGGCTTGTTTCACAAGTCTGCTTTCATTTTGATCAATGAGGATTTGGTTTTATTTTGTTTTCTTCTGCTTTTAATAATTACACTAGTTTGTTGACTATGCTCTTTAGAGCTCTGTTATGGAGGATGCTGCTGAAAAATGGTGCTTTTTAGATAACAAATAATTATTTAAATGTCTGGAAAAAAGTGTCTCCAGAATCATAGTTGTGTATCTATTTTTAAGTTGTTCACAGGGCTTAGAGCTCCTGCCAGAGGATTGTTACTCTTTGGTCCACCTGGAAATGGGAAAACAATGCTGGTAAGAATTTTTTCTAAATTTGAATGTTCTATTAAGATAGTGGGGATAATAATTTTTTTAAAAACTTTACATTGTTCCTGAGTCTATTATTTATGACTTGCTTTTAGTTATAATATATTTTGCTTAAAATTTAAACCAGTTTTCAGTGACAAAATAGATGGAAAACCATATATGTTATCTTCAGTCATATGTTTGGGCTAGTTAAATTTAACAGTGTAATTTTTATTATTTTTCCAAATTAAATAATAAAATTTTTACCTTAGAAGAGCTTATCTTAATATATTATCTTCCTAAATCTTGATTTGTTTTATTATCTTTACAGCTTTATTTAAACAATCAGCGTGATACAGATTTTTTTCTTCTTTTTAATTGAAGTATAATTGACATATACAGATTTTTTTTTTTTTAATCCTCACCCGAGGATAATTTTCTGTTTATCTTCAGATAGAGTAGGAGGGAGAGAGAGGGACAGAAAGGGAGAGAGAAAGAAGCATCAACATAAGAGGGACACATCAACTGGTTGCCTCCCGTAGGACCCCAACCAGGGCTGGGGACAAACCGCCACTGAGGTACATGCCCTTGGCCGGAATCGAACCCATGACTTATTGGTTTGCAGGCCGATGCTCTACCACTGAGCCAAACCAGCCAGGGCAGACTTTTTTTTTTAATCCTCACCTGAGGATATTTTTTCCATTGATTTTTAGATAGAGTGAGAGGGAGGAAGGGAGAGAGAGAGAGAAAAAAAAAAAAAACATCTAAGTGAGAGACACATTGATTGGTTGCCTCTCATACAACCTGGACCGGGGTCTGGGATGGAACCTGCAACCGAGGTACATGCCCTTGACCGGGAATAAAACCCACGACTTTTCAGTCTGTGGGCCAATGCTCTAACTGCTGAGCCAAACCGGCTAGGGCCATACAACAGATTTTTTTTTCTTTTTAAATTATTTTCCCTTTATTGATGTTATAGAGAGAGAAAGTGAGAGGGGGAGAGAGATAGAAACATTGATGAGAGAGAACATCGATTGGCCACCTCCTGCACACCCCCCAGTGGAGATCGGGCCCACAACCTGGGCATATGTCCTGATCGGGAATCGAACCTGCAACCTCTTGGTGCATACATAGGTCGTCGCTCAACCACTTAGCCACACCGATCGGACCAGATTTTTTTTTCTAATATCCTTTTGCCAAAAGTATTTACTAGAATCTGGATACCTCTTTCTCCTGCATAGCTCTTATAGAGGGAAAAAGTAAATAGGGAAGGAATAACTTTTTTTCTTAGCTGTTTATCTTTCTATAACTAGGAAGAAAATAACACCTTTTTTTTAAACCTCTCCCTATATCCATTCTCCCTTAGAAAAAAGGGGAGTGGAAAGAAGCACAGATCTTCATTAATCTTTTTCTTATTGCTGAAAAGGAAACTCATTGCCATGTATTGGGGATGGTATCTTTGCCTTATATTTTTAGATATTCTTTTCTTGTACTTTTGATCAAATGTGTTTTTCTTTTTAGCAAGATATTGAACTCATACACTATTTGTCTTTGTGATTTCTAAAGGCTAAAGCAGTAGCTGCAGAATCAAATGCAACCTTCTTTAATATAAGTGCTGCAAGTTTAACTTCAAAATACGTGAGTATTCTTTCCAATATTGTCATGTTTTAAGTTACTGCCTAAATGTTAGTGTTAAGCGTAAATGGTAATGCCATTACACAAAAATATTTGTGAATTTTATATCTATTATTCAGAGATGATGAATATCTCTCTTCATAGTAGAATCTCATGTGCATTTTGTTAGGGTCTTTTAAAATTAGAATTGTGCTGTCAAATATTGTATTAGTTTGCTAAGGCTGTGTAACAAATTTACCATAAACTGGCTGGCTTAAACAACAGAAATTTATTATCTTATAGTTTTGGAGGCTAGAAGTCCAAGATCAGATATTGGCAAGGTTTTCAGTTTTGTAAAGTAATTAAAAGTAACTATAAAACAATACCTCTTTTCTTGGTTACATTTTGTTTCCTATGTGAATTTTTATACGTAAAATTGTTATTAATATATGTTTATCCATATTATACACATAGTATAATGGAAAACACTGTCTTGGAAGTTGGAAGAATGAGATTCCAACCTAGCTTTTACATACTGAGCAGGCCGTAAGAAAGGATCAATTGAGGCCTTACTTCATTTATAGTGTTGATGTCGTAAGAGGTGATCTCTTTCAGTTCCCTCCAGAATTTTTTTTTTTTGCTTCTATCATACACATACCTTGATGACCTTTATATACAGGTCAAGGTATGTGATGTACATTTCTTTAGTAAGATTTTTGTCTGGGGCCAGTTCTTTTTTCTTTCTGTTTTTTAAAATGAAATTTTCAATAAAAAGAATAGATGCCACCTAGAGGTCAGAAGAGTTTTTACTGTAGATTACCCCAAACCTCATGACCCTTTCATTAGAGGCTTTGGTGCATAGAGTGGTTTTACTCTAATGTCTCAAGGGGTGTTCATAGACCTCCTGGTCTACCTAGAAATATTTTTATATTTACTGACTGATATTGTAAGAATAAGTTTTCAAGGTGTTCTTAATAGAGCAAGTTTTATTCAGTAGAGTACTTTTTAACTTACCTGTTTCTGTAAATGTACCCTGCAACCTAGGGCTAAAGGAATATGTACAGCGTCTCTTACTCTCCCCTTCAATTTTTTCTTCCCACTAGTTTTACCTTTGACTAATAGCTATTTAGTTCTGAAGCCTTAGGAATGTGGTATCAAGCAAAATAGAGATATATTTTATTTTTTATAGTACTTACCAGACTGTATCAAATAATAAATAAGTAGTCTGTTTTCTAAAATTATAAGGGATGTTTCAGTAACCTCCCATACCCGCTTTCCAGTTTCTTAAACCAAACCTTTGGTTATTACAAAGAAAGGAAATTAAATTCCTAGGTTCTAGACTTTCAATCATGAAAATTAAAAAGCTGTAATGTTATATTTTATGAATGTGATCATGTGTAATGCCTGTTTTAGGTGGGAGAAGGAGAGAAGTTGGTGAGAGCTCTTTTTGCTGTGGCTCGAGAACTTCAACCTTCTATAATTTTTATAGGTAAGAACATGTGTACCTACTTAGTTGAACCTTTGTGAAATTTCCTTCTCCAAATGTAAGAGGTATTATAGGAAAGGTTATTCAAAAGGAAAGTTTTAAAGAAGCACAACGTTAAAGACTAATGAATAGGACCCACTGTATTAATAACTTAAGTAGAAAACTAGATTAATCTCAGATACTCATATAGCTTGTCTTATCCTTGTATTTCCTCTAGATGAAGTTGATAGCCTTTTGTGTGAAAGAAGAGAAGGAGAACATGATGCTAGTAGACGTCTAAAAACTGAATTTCTAATAGAATTTGATGGTGTAAGTATTGATTATGATATTTTTAATACGGTAACATTTTAATGTATATATTGTCCTATTAAATGACCCAATTAGAATTATAGATATCTTTATTATATTTTTCTTTGTTGTTACTTTCTCTAAAAGTACTGAAAAAAAAATTTGGCTTATAGGTACAATCTGCTGGAGATGACAGAGTACTTGTAATGGGTGCAACTAATAGGCCACAAGAGCTTGATGAGGCTGTTCTCAGGTAGGACATTTATGTAAAAACACACATATTTATTGCAGATATGTTTAGTCATGTGTTCATCTCACATATTTCTTATTTCCTTCACTCTCAATTTGAAAACTGCATTCATTATTTTCCTCCTTATATCCATCTTCTTGTCTCTTGTTACCAACTAAAGATTTTGAGGACAGGGCAAGCAGGATATCAGGAAAACTACTCTTTATTTTAAGGCTTTAGGCAAACTGCTTTATTTCTTTTGGGTTGGATTAAATTATCTTAAAACTTTAAAATTGATTCTTACCCTCTTTTACTGGGCTTCATGAGAAGCTGATAAAAGGTTTCATGGGAACTATGTCATGATCTCTGTTTTTATGTGTTAGAACAAATTTGTCCCCTTCCTACTGGGAGGACAGTTTGACTCAGCGTAAAATTATTGAGCTCCCTTTCTTTTCCTGAGGAGTCTAGAACATTGCCCCATTGTTTCTAGGATTGGATGTTGCAGTATAAAAGTCTGAAGCCAGCCTACTTTTTATTCACATTCATGGGTTAACTTAATTTTTTTCTTCTTACTAGATACAATTTCCAACTATTGAAATCTAGTTATTTGAAAAATGTGTTTATTTTTCCTGGGATTTGATGTTTGTTTAAATTGATAATTTGTCACCTCCTTTGTTTATTACTATCTTTAATTTTTTCCCCTGATTTATTTTGCTGGGTGTTTTTTTTCCTTCTACACACAATTTATGCATTATGTTCCATCTTTTTTTCTTCCATGTCTATAATTTCCTTTCCAATCCTTTAAAACTTTTAGGTATTTTTGTTTTGTTTTTGTCTGTTTTCCCATTTGTTGTCTTTATTTCTTACTGGGTTAGTGTCTAATCTCCTTTCTGCTACTACTTTTCTAACCTTTGTTTCTCTGGTGGTTTTTGTTTTCTTTCTCATTGCTTTCCTGATCTCTGTGATCCATTTTTTCATCTTCCATTGTCTTACACCCTTGAGCCTTTGTATATGTTATTTTCTTGAGCCCTTATATCTCATTGATCTCTTGTTTCATAGAAGGTATTTTTTTCATTAAATTATTATATTTCATGGAAAGATATTTGGTTACAATTTTAATTCGCTCTGTGGCAGAATCTGCTTGTACATGTTCTTTGTTTTATCTATTGTATTATTTTCCCCTATTTAAAAAATCAGTGTGCTTTTGCCTCATTTGCTTATTATTATTATTATTTGTTGTTGTTAATTCTCACCCGAGGGTATTTTTCCATTGATTTTCTTAGAGTGGAAAGGAGGGAGGGAGGGAGAGAGAGAGAAAGAAACATCAGTGTGAGAGAAACACATTGATTTATTGCCTCCTGCATGACCCCAGCTGGGGTCTAACTGCGGAGCCAAACTGGCCAGGGCTGCTTATTATTTTTATTTGAATAAGAAGAGTTTTCTTAAAAACCTAGTTTTGGCCCTGGCTGGTTTGGCTCAGTGGTTAGAGTGTCAGCCCATGGACGGGAGAGTCCTGGGTTCGGTTCCTGCTGGGGGCACGTACTTCGGTTGCAGTTTATCCCTGGCCCCAGTTGGGGTCATGTGGGTGGCAACCACTCGATGTGTCTCTCTCACATTGATGTTTCTCTCTCTCTCTTTCTTCCTCTCTCCCTCCCGCTCTATCTGAAGATAAATGCAAAAAAACAAATAAAAAAAAAAAAACACCTAGTTTTGGAAGGATATTATCGGAGGATAACTAGAAAAGTAAGATACCAAGCAAGTATTTTGAGTTGTCCTATGAATAACAGGCAGTCTCTCTAATTCAGTATTAAAGCCCTAACTGGTAAACAAGTGTATGTGTGCAAATAAGACATTGGGTTTATTTAGTCTTCTTCAACTAATAAAGATTGGTCACGTAAGACAGTTTGTCATCTTGCCAGACTGATTGATGTCTTCACACAAAGACGATGTGTTATTGACTACGGTTCACATGATCTAAGGAGCCAGTCTTCACATGCTTGTTTAAATGTGGGGGTTTGGTTTTACTTTCCCTTAGAATACGCTCCCTCTGTTTCCTTTGGAAAACTCTATGCTCTGACTTCATGTCTATAATCCACAGTGTGTCTTCCTTTGTCAGTGTAATTTCCATTGCCCTAGGCAGCCCTTCTTCATACATTTAAGTTCTGTAAATGTTACCTAGTTTCTTTATAATGAAGTTTACTTTTGTGTTTCTGTTGTCCCTCTTGGTTTTCGTTGTTTGTAGTTTCAAAAAGACAGCAAAGAGCACTGGCCGGTTTGGCTCAGCGGTTAGAGCGTCGGCCTGCGGTACAGAGAGACCCGGGTTCGGTTCCCGCTAAGGGCGTGTACCTTGGTTGCAGTTTGTCCCCGGCCCTGGTTGGTCGTGCGGGTGGCAGCCACTCGATGTGTCCCTTTCGCGTCGATGTTTCTCTCTCTCTCTCTCTTCCTCTCTCTCCCTCCCACTCTATCTGAACAAAAAAATGAAAAAATGTCCTCAGGTGAGGATAAAAATAAATAAATAAATAAATAAATAAATAAATAAAAAGACAGCAAAGATGTCTTTATTAAAATTCTTACATCATATATTTTGTTTTGAAATGCTATTGCTGTAAAAAACATGCACATACCTAAATAGTTAATTCTGACAATATTGAATTAAGGATTTAAAATTTTTTTCATTTTATTTTATTATTAAATTTTTTTTCTTTATTGTTGAAAGTATTACAGATGTCCCTTCTTTTTCCCCCCATTGACACCCTCCTCCCCGCTCCCCCACCCCCACCTTTACCACACTGTTGTCTGTATCTATTGGTTATGCATATAAGTTCTTTGGTTTAGCTCTTCTCAGCTCCCCACCCCCTTTCCCTCTGAGGTTTGTCAGTCTGCTCCCTACTTCCATGTCTCTGGATCTGTTTTGTTCGTCAGCTTATTTTGTTCATTATATTCCACAAATAAATGAGATCATGATAAGGATTTTAAAATATTAACTAGAGAATTTTAAAAGAGTAAGTCTAAAAATAATTTTTTACATTGTTGACTGAAATACATTCACATGCCTTGAGCATTTTACTTAAAGTTTTTTTTCTCGTCATTTGCTACTTAAACTGAATTACCTTTAAATTCAAAATTATATTTCTGAATTGTTTGAAACTTTCTTTTAGGCGTTTCATCAAACGGGTATATGTGTCTTTGCCAAATGAGGAGGTATGTATCTATTTGTGATTTTATTTTTTAAGTAGAAACAAGAACTACCACCTTCATAATATTGAGTCTTCCAATCCATGGTATAGCCACTTTGGAAAATAGTTTGACAGTTTCTTAAAAAGATAAATATAAACTTATCATAAGACCCAACAATTCCATTCCTAAGAATCTATCCAAAGAAAATGAAAACACGTATCTATACAAAGACCTGTGCAAGAATTTTTATAGTAGCATTATAAATAATAACCAAGAACTGCCAGGAATCTAAAATATTGATCAGTGAATGAATGAATAAATGAGGTATATCCATTTAATGGAATATTATTTAGCAGTAAAAAGAATGAGCTACTTTTATGCAGGGTGTCCCCAAAAACCTGTATATAGGGTATATGTATATTCTATTATATTTGAAAATGAAATGTATTTTTATAAACACTGGCTTTATAATTATTCAAAGTTGTGTATACATTTTTTGGGATACCCTGTATGCTATAACGTGGATTAACCTCAAACATTATATTAAGTGAAAGATGCCAGTTGTAGAATATTACACACCATGATTCCATTTATATGAAATGTTCAGAAAAAGCAAATTTCTAGAAACATAAAGCAGATCCGTGATTTGCTAAGGCTAAGGTGAGAGTGAGGATTAACTGAAAACCGGCATGAGTGAACTTTCTAGGGTGATAGAAATGTTCTAAATTGGATCATGGTGATGGTTTCAAAACTAAATTTTTTAAGTCATTGAAATACATTGAATTACAGCGGGTGAGATTCATGTTATATGGATTCATACTTACATAAACTGTTTTGTTTTTTCACTATGGTTGTCTAGCTCAGACACTTAACACCCTTGATAGCAATAGTAGCTGTGTCCTTAGTGCTTTATTGGGAATATCTTTACCTTTCTTAGGAACTCTCAAAAAAAAAAAATGGGAGTTTTAAAGGACACGAGTGAGGCTCTGAAAGGTAGAGTGATTTGTGTAAGATCATTCAGTTCCTAAATGAGAGTTAGGATTTGCACCTGATTCCTGGTATTTTATTAAGCTAATTCTTCTTAGAACTGATAATTCTTTAACATTTCTTTTCAGACACGACTACTTTTACTTAAAAATCTATTATGTAAACAGGGAAGCCCATTGACCCAAAAAGAACTAGCACAACTTGCTAGGTAAGTAATTTGATTTGGTTGATCTTAGAGTTTTGTGTGTGTGTATTTTTTTTTTTAAGAAATCTTTTCCTGTTTTGTTTAAAGTAAGCTTAAGTTTAAAATGAGTGATGTGTTAGAAAACTTGTCTCATCCTCTGCTTCCTTTGCCTTCTTTCTTATCTCTCATTCTTATCCATATGGTATCTAAATTTCAATTTCTAGATCCTATACAAGACATGACCTAAAGATCTATAAGTTTATTAAAACTTATAAGTGGGCCCTGGCCAGTTTGGCTCAGCGGTTGGAGCGTCGGCCTGTGGACCAGAGAGTCCCGGGTTCGGTTCCCACTAGGGGCATGTACCAAAAAACAAACAAACAAACAAAAAAACTTATAAGTGGTATTAAAGTAATTTTTAAAATTTAAAATATCTCATATCTGCCCCTGCCAACACATATTTTCACGTAAGTTGCCTTTGTGCCCAGCTGGTGTGGCTCAGTGGTTGAGCACTGACCAATGCACCAGGAGGTTGCTGGTTCGATTCCTGTTCAGGGCATATGCCTGGGTTGTGGGTTTGATCCCCAGTAGGGGGTGTGTAGGAGGCAGCTAATCGATGTTTCTAGCTCTCTCTCCCTCTCCCTTAGTCTCTCTGAAATCCATAAAATCAATGGAAACATTTTGAAATTGCTTTTCATTATTTTTTTTTCTTTATTGATTTTAGAGAGAGAGGAAGGGAGAGGGAGAGAGAGATAGAAACATTGATGAGAGAGAAACTAGGGATTGGGCCCACAACCTGGGCATGTTCCCTGATCGGGAATCAAACTGGTGACCTCTTGGTACATGGGTTGATGCTCAACCACTGAGCCACACCGGTCGTGCTCTTTAACTTTCTTTCAATGAGTGGTACACTTTAGTAGAAAATGAATATAGGAGATGCATTCATGAATTTTGATCACTGGAAAAAATCTCATAAAGTAATTTAAAATATTCAATAAGTATGTGAGTAGCTAGTGATTTTAGTAAACACCGAATTCCTAGATAACTATGAAAAAAGAACAAATTCATTACTTTGAAGTATTGAGATCCTTCTTTGTCATTCCAATAAAGAATTCTGCTAATAATGTTTGATCTGTGTAGTTATTTAACATAGTACATGCTAAGTAAATGCTTTCTTTCCCTATTTTATTTACCTCTTCCCCTTTGCCTCCTTAGTTCTTAGTTCCTTTTGATAATCACTTCACTGCCCAGGATTCTCTACTGTGTCATACCATTCAGGTGTGCCTATTTTTGCCAATGTTTTCTACAGCAGACCCTTCCTTCATGTTTGTCCTACATTTACAAAAAAAAAACATCTACTTTGTGACGTATTGTAGAATTATACAACTGAAACTTATATAATTTTATTGACTAATGTCACCCCAATAAATTCCATTAAAAAGCTGAAAAAAGCCCTTGCTGGCATGGCTCAGTCGTTAAGAGCGTTGGCCCAGGCACAGGAACATTGCAGGTTTGATTCCCAGTGAAAGGCTTGTACCTGGGTTGCAGGTTTGATCCCCAGGTGCGGGGCCCATGCAGGAGGCAAGCAATCGATGTTTCTCTCTCTCTCCCACTCCCTTTTTTTCTCTCCTTCTCCCTCCCCTTTTCCCCCTTCCCCTCCACTCTCTCTAAAAGAAAAATTCAATGGAAGAAATATCCTCAGGTGAGGATTAACCCAAAAAAAGCTGAAAAAAATAAAAAAGAACATAAATATGCCCTGACTAGTATGGCTCAGTGGTTAGAGCACTGGCCCACAAACCAAAGGGTTATGGGTTCGATTTCCCAGTCAAGGGCATGTACCTGGGTTGCAGGTTCAATCCCTGGCCCCAGTTGGGGCATGTGCGGGAGGCAACCAATTGTTGTCTCTCTCTCTCTCACGTTGATGTTTCTTTCTCTCTCTCTATTTCCTCCTTCCTCCCTCCCTTCCAGTCTCTCTAAAAATCAATGGAAAAAATATCCTCCAGTGAGGATTAACAACAACAAAAAAGGCAATAAATAAATAAAATTTTTTAAAAATAATAAATCAACTTTGGCCCTTATTCGATCAAGTCAGTGCTCTTTGTCAAGACAAAGACTCATTAACTTAAGAGATATAATTGTGGTTATATGTCAGTTGGTCGGCAATGGCTTATAGATGTTACCTTTCCAGGGGACATGTTTACAATTTAATGGAACCTCCTGGAGATACAGTATGCCTTAATCTAAAGGAATGGTTGTAATGATGAAAATTTGAGGCATTATAAATAAGGAGCCAGCAGTATACTGTTTTATTTGTTTTTAGCAAGTGGGCCTTTCTGTGACCTTAAATCATTTAGCAGTCTGCTTAATGACAATGGCAAAGGTAGGTTTTACCTTCTTACTACATGGAGATTTTAAATTTGCAAAGATGAAAATAATTTGTTCTTTCTACCCATCCTCAGAATGACTGATGGATACTCAGGAAGTGATCTAACGGCTTTGGCAAAAGATGCAGCTCTGGGTCCTATCCGAGGTAGGTTTACAAGAGCCTGAAACATTTATATCTCTTCATTAGACCCCTTGAGAAGTTTAAAAAGTCCCTATTGAGAGAGCGTCATCAGTGGAAAAGCTGTATCAGTGGAAAACTTGAAATAAAGTAGTTTCTAGACTTAGGGTCAGCAAACTTTTCTGTAAAAGTCCTGATAGTAAATATTTTAGGTTTGTGGGCTATATATGCTCTCCATTGCATATTCTCCCCCCCCCCTTGTTTTTTTAACAACAAAAATGTGAAACTATTTTTAGTTCACAGACCATACAAAAACAGTTCATGGGTCAGTGGACCATGACCCTGTTCTAGATAACAGGTTGCACTTGTTGATAGTAGCTAAGCAGCAGAAAACTCAAAAAGATAACTTCTTCAAGCAAGCAAAAAAGAATGATAAAGAAAAAATGTTCTTAAGCTTTTATTGGTGCTTTTCATTTCAGTATTCTAGTATCACTTGAAATTCATGTATCTAAGGGAACTCATATAACTATTTATACTTTTAACATTATATGTTAACTTTTGAGGACATTCAGCAAAATATTTCATTTATTGCTATGTTTTGATACAGGGTAATTTGTTGATTCTGAAATACCACAACTGATTATTTTTAGGTTAAGTTAGATTAAACTCACTACGGTATTAGATGTTCTCAGCTGCTTTTCCATAGCCAGCATAGGCATATGCATTCAGGTTACTGGCTATGATGATAAAATAGAACATGGAACATGCAGCTTCCAGAGTACACCTCCTACAGTGAAACAAGGTACTGATTAAGAACTGTTGCTGTGGAGAATAATAAATATAACTTTGAGAATGTATCTTGAGACACTGAGTAAAGCATTTTAGTCAAACTGTCTTGCTGCAAGCCTTGTTCAGATAGGGACTCAGAAACAATAGCTAATATATAAATCATTTGTAGTTTCAGAATATTTTAGCTATTTTCAGAAGCAGACAGAAGTTGTTAGATTTTTTTTAAAAGCTGATGCCTTTTGTAAAAACAAGTTGAGCCCTGGCCAGTTTGGCTCAGCGGTTAGAGCGTTGGCCTGCGGACCAGAGAGACCTGGGTTCGGTTCCCGCCACGGGCACGTACCTCAGTTGCGGTTTGTCCCCAGCCCTGGTTGGGGTCCTGTGGGTGGCAACCAGTCGATGTGTCTCTCTCACACCGATGTTTCTCTCTCCCTCCCACTCTATCTGAAGATAAATGCAAAAATGTTCTTGGGTGAGGATAAAAAAAAAAAAAAGAACAAGTTGAATTCTTTTACGTTTACTCTGAAATTTGTAAAATCTGTTGTTTTTTTGACAACATCCAAAGAAATTGAATACCTTCCAGTTACTCCTAAGAAGGAATATAAGCATTTATACATTGTATGTGCTCTAATATGTCTTTTTTAATATAACGATTTATATTGAACCTGTGCTTTTAGGTCATTGTACTTGATTTTAGTCTTCAGCAGTTTAAACTTCAAAAAATTTTCTTAAGTGTCTGCCTTTTATATTTTACAGAACTGAAACCAGAACAAGTGAAGAATATGTCTGCTAGTGAGGTATACTATATTACAATAATCTTTTCTTGATTTTGATCCTCCTTATTGAAGGCATATGTTTTGTCTGGATTTTATAGTTTATTTGATTAGAAACTAGAAAAAATTAACTTTGCTTCATTTCAAAATATAGAGGCCTATCCAGTTACAATATCTTATGTTGTTCATTGGAAATGGACAAAAATACTATACACAGTCATTAAGTCATTTTCTAACAATTTGTATTATATAAATACTAAATAAGAAAATCATAAGAAATGAAGATTTTATACATTATGAAAATAACTTAACAGCTTAAGCCTTTGATGTTCTATTTTGTTAGTTTTGCAATGTTTTCCTCCTTATAAAAACAATACAATTACCATTATAATTTATTATTTTCTTAATATGGTAAGCCCTCTTATGAGATGCTAAAGAATTTCTTTAGAAAAATACTACCTGCCTATGAAATATAAAATTGGAAATGCAGAATGATCATAACTGTGTGAGCAAACTTTTAAAATTAACTTGTGTGCCTGGCCGGTGTGGCTCAGTGGACTGAGCATTGTCCCATGGAGTGAGAGGTCCCCATTCGATTCCCAGTCAGGGCACATGCCTGGGTTGTGGGCTCGATCCTCAGAGTGGGCATGCAGGAGGCAGCTGATCAATGTTTCTCTCTCACATCAATGTTTCTGTCTCGTTCTCCCTCCTCTCTCTCTAAAATATCAATAAAAATGTATTTTAAAAATAAGGAATAAAATCAAACTTGCGTTATGTTTGTAACTTACCTGTCAGATATTTTTTTACTGCCCAAGTTTCAACAGCTGTTGAGGAGACTTTGAATCTTAACATAGAGAACAAGTACATTTTGACAGTTTTCTTTCTTGAAACCTTTAAGTGAACTTGATGTTGTCTGCAGGCATTTGTGTGTGGTGGTTCATCACCTACATTACTAAGAAGGTCCTCACACTTCTCGCAGCCACCCTTCCATTTTAATGGCCTAGTTCACCTAAAGTGTATTTAACATGAATGAAGCTTAGGAATAGAGAATTCCACATACCCACTTTTGTGTTTAACTACTATTACCATAAAAAGTCACATTTAGGCCTGGTCAGGTGGCTCAGTTGGTGCATCATCTGGACAGCAGAATGTTGTGGGTTCGACCGAGGCAGGAAGCAACCGATCTATGTTTCTCTCCCATGTCAGTCTTTCTCTCTCTTTCTACCTCTCTCTAAAAATCAATAAAAACATATCCTCGGTTAAGGATTAAAAAAATTTTTTAATTCACATTTAAAGTATAAATTTCAAGTCCCTTTTATCTGATTCATAATTTTAATTCTTTGTTGTTATTGCTGTTAATTCTCACCAGAGGATATTTTCTCCATTGATTTTATTTATTTATTATTTTATTTTATTTTTCTATTTGTCAATCCTCACCTGAGGCTATTTCTCCATTGATTTTTAGATAGAGTTTAAGGGAGGGAGGGAGAGAGAGGGAGAGAAACATCGTGAGAGAGACACATCTGATGTCTCCCACATGCACCTCAGGGATTGAACCTGCAACCCAGGTATGTGTCCTTGACCAGTAATTGAACCGCAACCTTCGGATGCACCAGCCAGGGCAAGAAACTAAACATATGTAATAAAAGTATATTAGAAAAGAAAAAATAAGTGTATTAGTATAACACTTTTTTTTTTAAATCTTCACCCGAGGATATTTTTCCCATTGATTTTTAGAGAAATTGAAGGGAGAGAGGGAGGAGAAGAGAGAGAGAGAGAGAGACATCGATGTGAGAGAGACACGTCAATTGGTCGCCTGCCACACTCACCCGAAACAGGGCCTGGGATCGAACCTGCAACCGAGGTATGTGCCCTTATTAACTGGGAATCGAACCTATGACCCTTTGGTTCATGTGCCGACACTCTAACCACTTAGCCACACTGGCCAGGGCTAGTATGGTACTTTTATAAGATGTCTTATATAGCAATCTTCCCTAATATTTAGGGTGGGGCAAAAGTAAGTTTACCGTTGTTTGTATGGAAAATAATACAGTAATTAATAAATAATACAAGAATAAACGTTCTCATACTCATACAACTGTAAGCCTACTTTTGCCCCACCCTGTATGCATAAAATAAGGTGATTGACATGATTTTTAAAGAATTCATCTAGCCCTGGCCGGTTTGGCTCAGCGGTTGGAGCGTCGACCTGCGGTCCAGAGAGACCCGGGTTCGGTTCCCACTAAGGGCATGTACCTCGGTTGCGATTTGTCCCCGGCCCTGGTTGGGTGTGCGGGAGGCAGCCACTCGATGTGTCTCTTTCACGTCTATGTTTCTCTCTCTCTCTCTCTTCCTCTCTCTCCCTCCCATTCTATCTGAACAAAGAATGG
Source organism: Tadarida brasiliensis (assembly GCA_030848825.1). Lineage (NCBI taxonomy): Eukaryota > Metazoa > Chordata > Mammalia > Chiroptera > Molossidae > Tadarida > Tadarida brasiliensis. The sequence goes on along the minus strand of CM061270.1, from coordinate 58,802,818 downwards.
AAAAATGTCCTCGGGTGAGGATAAAAAAAAAAAAAAAAAAGAATTCATCTATATATGTTTATAACATTAATAAACAGCATCATTTAATCCATTATTGGGTTAACTACTGTATATGTGTTCATCATTTTTATTGTCATGTACTCTTTTTAAATCTAGATGAGAAATATTCGATTATCTGACTTCACTGAATCCTTGAAAAAAATAAAACGCAGCGTGAGCCCTCAAACCTTAGAAGCATACATACGTTGGAACAAGGACTTTGGAGATACCACTGTTTAAGCAAATAACTTTGTAAGCCTGCAGAACATTTTCTTACCAAGAGAGAAACACACCATCTTCAATGAATGAATAGTTACCAGCTACAGAAACTCAGCCTAAGTTTACAGGACCTTTCAGAGTCTTATAATTATTTGTGCATCCCAGAAGATAAACCATAAAACAAATTTAAATAAAATATACAATGCAAATGTAATATTTTGTTTAAGGTCTGCTTGCCTTGATGGTCATGGTTATCCCAATGGGCAGTGTAAGTTAGAGCACAATAAAAACTGATTCTGGTCTTCTTTACCAATATAATCAGAATGTAAATAGTAATTTGGATTTTGAGTTGCAGACGAAAGTATTCAGAGACAGTAAATGATAAAAGACACAACAGAAGTTGGTTGTCTTCTGGCGTCTTTTTAAAATAGTCATTTTTCCTGTTTTCCTTTCCTACTGTTGTCTTTACTATGGGTGATTGGAATGCCAAACATTAAGTTTCGTTTTACAAACTGTGTGCCAAATGAAACTTTTTTCTGTGTAACAGTAATACGAAAAAGGATTTTGAAGGCTTTTTCTCCATAAATCTGCATACATTAAACAATTGTGTTCTGTTCACTTTTTATTTTTCTAGTACCTTTCTACCAAACAATTTAGAAAGCAGAATGGTAGCAACAAAACAAGTCTATTAAAATAGAGGATAAATTTGGAAGTTTTGAGTCACTCTGTCATACAACATGTAGATCAATCCTCATGTGACTGCAGTATTTTTTTTTAATATATTTGTCAGAAATTTATTGTACACTGTTAACTTATTCCTAATGGAATTTATTTTCTGCTAGAATTATTCTAATATTTAAGAAAGCCAATTTTAATAGCTATAAAAGTGGTTCCTGTGCAAGAGAAGGGAAGTACTGAGAGCTAAGACTCCTAATTTATTGCTTATTACTTTCTTACTATTTATGGGATAATGATAAGCCAGTGGATCTACCATCTTTTATTCTTAATAATTATGAATCCCTTCAAGGAAACTTTAAAAAATTACTGAATTTTTATAAATTACCTACATTTTATAGGTTTCTTGTGCTTGCTTTGTTAACAAACAAGTTGTAGTCTGTTAACTGTCTTTTGTTCCCCCAAAAGGTACAGTAATTCTGTTTCTCGTTTGTATTCGTATGCCTGGATTTTTATTATAAAAATGTCATTGTAGAAAGTAGAGATTCTTGTCATGGCCTTTTAAATATTGTAATAAAGGCAAATGGATATTTGCCATTAGTTTACTGGTTAAAAGTTTGTTTACAGAAATTTTCTTTGGTGCTTTTATGTAACATGTCATGAGTGGAAAGAATAGTTTTATAGTAGGAACAAAGATTTTTTTACGTTTAGGAAAAATATCTTTGGGTTTGAGAGAAAATGTTAAAGTTAAAACGTTGCCCCTACTAGATATGAATTTTGTAATGAAGATATTCTTCTTTTTTTTACATTCTTCTTAATTTTATTCTTGCTCTTGTTAAAGCTTTATCTAAATATAGAAGTATGGTTTCTTAACATCATATGGGGTTTGTAGACATAGTTTAAATCAATGTGTCTTCTAATCATGACGTTTGAACTCCTTGGATAATAAAAAATTAGAGTTGAGATAAGTAGAAAAAAAACCTTTAAGCCAGAACCATGCATATTTTAGGTCATGAATAGTATCTTTTTAAGGTCTCAAACATTAAAACATAGTTATAAAATCTTGGCAATCAAAGATGATAAAATATGCATGATGACAAGAATTGGAAATATCCCAAATTAAAACATTTTCAATAAAGCTCAAAATTTCGTTTTGTATTTTCATTTGGAAATGGAGGATTAACATTATTGATACTTGGATAACTGGTTAGTCATATTAAAGTTCTATGTGCTTCAGGCTCAACTTTTAAAATACAATCTTTAAAATTATAATTCTATCTGCAATAATTTAATGTAACTCACTATCGGGAAAGTTTTTAAATAAAGATTTCAAATGTTAAAATATGTAAAAGTCAAGTTAATATTGTCATAAACATTGAGTCAGATATATGAATATCCATCCATGTATAGAAGTAATTTTACTTTCCTGACCAAGTCTGAAGTTGAGCTTAGGGCTAGAGAACTATTTTCTGACTTGCTGTGACTAAGTTTATTTTAAGCTGTGTTTCTTTCATTGAAGGGCCATGAAAATAGGATAATGATAATAGTACAAGGTGCAAGGGGTTGGTTTTGTCTTTTTAACATAGAAGTTGCTAAGGTTTTTTGAATTAATATTAGACTTAGATTGTAACCTTTTAGATTTTGCATTGAGCTTTGTGTCATATTACTTCCTAAAAGATAATGCTTAAACATTAAATTTTAGTGTGCTCTTCATGTTAATATGACAGAGTTTTGTAATCTAAATTAAAACTTATTGATGTACTGGACTCTAAGCCAAGGGAAAGAATCGATCCTATCTTTCAAGATATCTTAAGTGTAAAAGCTTATTCTAAGACAATTTGCCCATTGAGGTTATCAGATTTCTGACTTGCAAATATGCTTTGTGTTTGGAAAGAATTGGAGGAAAAGCAGATGCTAGAATTCTAATTTAAGTAAATATACAGCAGTCTTTGTTTATAGTGTAAAATTCTTTATATTTTGTACAAGAAAACTAATTCTTTTGGTAGAATGAATTATTTACAGTTTGTTTTTGGACTCCGAGTCAAAGGATTTTCCTTTAAATGCTTGTCTCAATTTTAATCTGGTCTTTTGTACTTTTCTTCACAAGAAATGAATTAAAAGGTGCAGTTACATAAAGTGTGGTTTATCCTAATGGACTGGAAAGAAATTACAAACTTTATTTTGCCTTTTAATTTGAAACTTTTTAGATTTCAGAGGTTGCAGTCTGGTAATGGAGTAGCTTGTGTTGGATTAACTTTCTTGCCAACTCTGAATAAAATGTAAAAATGATTAGAAGACTCGGGAGAGCCACCAAACAGGCAGCCACTGCACAAAGTGACATACTAGAAGAGATCCACATTAACTAGCTTTTACCCGGAGGGAAATTTCCAGTCTGTGCAGTGTGCTTGGACATAGAATTCAAGCAGAATGTGACAGGCTTGCTTGGCTGAGGATCATTGTGATCTTCTAGAACAGCTGGAAAAGGAAGGAAATCTTGAAAAGGAGAGAGAGACCTTCAAATATATAACCCCCAAAATCTGCCTACAGATTCCTTTCAAGTTGTATCCCGTGCAGTGTGATATTCAGAGGAACCCAGCAGAAAGCAATAGTTGAAGTCTAAGGAACTTAGGAGGTAGCAACTGCTGGGACAATACAGAATTTTTTTTTTTTGCATTTATCTTCAGATAGAGCGGGAGGGAAAGGAGGGAAGAGAGAGAGAGAAACATCGATGTGAGAGAGACACATCGACTGGTTGCCGCCCACACAACCCCCCACAGGGGACAAACTGCAACCAAGGTACATGCCCTTAGCGGGAACCGAACCCCCGACTCTCTGGTCCGAAGGCCAACGCTCTAACCGCTGAGCCAAACCAGTCAGGGCCAGAATTCAACATTGAAATTTCACTAAGAGGAGTTTATACTTCAGGATACTCATTGAAACCAAAAGGGGGCCATACCTTAAGAGGAAAGACAACATCCTAGAACTAAGGACTGTACTTTAGGACTATGGGCAAAATGGAAAGAAACTCACTGTAACCTGAATGCTGTGAAAGCTTGATTTTTCTCACTGTCAGAGAAAGTCATTAATTATGAATACAAAAAGGGCAAAAGCTAGAATGAAACCTGTGGGGTTGGGTTGGAATTGGATTTAAGACTATGAATTCATAATTTAAGATACATAAAAATAGAGGGAGGAAAAAAGATACATAAACAGATGAAATATGTATGTGAGTGTACATGTGTGTGCATGTATCCATATACATGTATTTTTTTTTTTTATCCTCACCTGAGGACATTTTTGCATTTATCTTCAGATAGAGTAGGAGGGAGAGAGGGAGGAAGAGAGAGACAGAAACATCTATGTGAGAGAGACACATTGACTGGTTGCCACCCACACAACCCCAACCGGGGCCAAGGGACAAACTGCAGCTGAGGTACGTGCCCTTAGCGGGAACCGAGCCGGGACTCTGGTCCGCAGGCCAACACTCTAACCGCTGAGCCAAACCGGCCAGGGCTATCCATATACATGTAATCCCTAGTTCTCTCCATTGTGAGGCTTGGGAGCAGTTACACCTCCCAAAACAATGGGCACATATAACACCCATGTTTTGCCTTCCAAATTCTTCACTGCCTTTGTTTGCTAAAGCTGCCAGGTTTTTAGGTATTTTTTAAAGCAGTACTTCACTTCTTGGTATCAAAATCTTAGTCTACTTGAGCTGCCTTAACAAAAATACCATAGACTGGGTAGCTTAAACAACAGAAATTTATTTTCACAGTTCAGAAGGGTGGGCATATCCAAGATAAAGGTGCTGGCCTATTTGGTTTCTGGTGAGAGCTCTCACTGGCTTGCAAACAACCACCTTGCTGTGTCCTCACATGGCAGAAAGGTAGCAAGTTCTCTGGTGTCTCTTCTTTAAAGGCACTAATCTACCATCATGAAGGTCTCTTCCTAATGACCTCATCTAACCCTGATTATCACCCAAAGATCCCAGGTCCAAATACAATCACATTGGGATATAGGGATTCAACATGAATTTTAGGGGGAACACAAAAATTCAGACCATAACATCCACTGAAAGAACCAGGGTTCCTTGGTAAATGGCCAATTACAGGGTTGGGGCAGAGAACATACAGTGGTGGCCAAAAGTAGGACTACAGTTTTGAGTACACGAAACAGTTTGTTCTCATTGATTATTGTATTATTTTCTTTACGAACAACTGTAAACTTACTTTTGCCCTCTTCTGTACGTGATGAACCTGGAATATCTTGTGCCAGAAAAGAAGAAAGTGCTCAAAGACTGGCGAGGATGGCCCTGGCCAGTGTGGCTCAGCTGGAGTGTCCTCCCATGCCCCAAAGTGTCACAGGTTTGATTCCCGATCAGGGCACATACCTAGGTTGTAGGTTTTGATCCCCTGTTGGGGTGCAGACAGGAGGCAACCAATAGATGTTTCTTTCTCCTTCTCCCTTCCTATCTCTAAAATCAATTAAAACATATCCTTGGGTAAGGATTAAAAAAAAGACTGGTGAGGACAATCATTGGAGTGGCTCCCACTGGACAAATTTGAACATCAAAACAAGTAATTATAATGATGGATTATATCGCATCAGATAAAATAAACCATGAGCCAGTGTGGCTATATACATTTCATATATATAAATATCTATATATATAGATATATATAACAAATAGAAAGTATGATGAAAAATGAGACATTTACATGGTTTCAAAGTATATCCCCACAAAATATTAATTAGAAAGGGGGAGTTTTTTTTAATTTTTAGTGGAAAAATCTGGCAGATGTAACCTTAATCTAATGATGACAATTATCGTTAATGGGCCAAATTTAACATAATAGATTCAATGAGAAAAATGCAGTATCATCTCTATGATATTCCTGTCCAAGATGCATAACCTGAATTTACTCCACGAGCATGCTACAAAATAACTGGCATGAAATTTTCAAAAGTGGCAAGGTCATCACGTAAATATGTTCCATACTGAAGGGATTAAAGAGAATGACAACTAAATGCAATATCTGGTTTACACCTGGTTGTTTCCGATCTTAACTCCACCCACTCCTTGAAAGGCTCGGAGTCGCTCTAGCCGGCTCCTTCGCCTCTATGGAGCTCAAGGGCCGCCGGGAAGGGGGCTGGGGGTGGGAACATGAGGCCAGGGCACGCACTTCCGTCCCCACATCGCTTGCAGACGCCAATCGGGCTCTGACGCTCCACCCCTTCCGCTCTAGGGAAAAACCAGCTCCCAGAGCGTCTTCCGGCGGGAGCTGTGCCGCTCCTTACCATGGTGAGTTGGCCTGGGGTTACAGGGTTTCTACAGGTAATTCCTCTTACCTTCTCTCGTCCTGAAGCGGCCTTGAAATGCCTCAGCTGCCCATAGGAGGGGTCGTCGGAGTTGTGCTCGGGCGCCGCGTGAGAAGCGGCTGACGCCCGAAAGATTTCCCCCTGAGGTGTGATGCCCCCTGTCTCCCTCACCTTGTTCCTTTACCCCTGGTGATCCCGGGCCCGCCCCAGGCCGAGCTTTCCGTTAGTTGCTAGTAGTTGGTGGCTTCTCCGTGCCGAGATTTTCCTAAATGTAGAAGTAAGTCGTTGCCGGCGCCAGCGACTACAACACCAACAAAAGATTGGAAAACAAGTGCACAACGACGACTGTCATGGTGATGTTTACAGCAGCGACGCTAATGCTGGCATAATAAAGAGGGTTGTGAGGAGGACATTGAGGCGGACACCCCGGTCTGCCCTTGGCCTTATTGAGTGCCAGAGAGCCTGAGTAGACAGCAACTTTCAGAAGGCCAGGGGCTGGAGACAGTTAAGGTGTTAGTAGAGCATCTTATGGCAGGCAGCTTTTGTTGTCATTGTAGATCCCAGTATACCTTATGGCTTGGGCGATGTGTTAAATCTAAATTTTGTTAGAGAGATTCGACAGTTTATGTTTGTAGAAATCAAGTATATAGTTCTCTTGAGTTTTATCTAAAGGTAAGCAGTTGAGCCGGCTGATGTACCACGAGGTCGCGGGTTGATTCCTGGTCAGGGCACAGGCCCAGGTTGTGGGCTCGATCCCCAGTGAGGGGCATGCAGGAGGCGGCCAGTCGATGTTCTCTCTCATCGATGTTTCTCTCTCTCTCCCTCTCCCTTCCTCTCTTTCCAAAATCAATAAAATAAAAAAACTTTTTAAAAAAGCAGTTGATTGTGATTTCATGGTCAAAAGAAGTACAAATTATTTTATTTAAAAAAAATTAATAGATCTCTTAAGGGTAGCCTACATGTGAGAAAAGGGCCCCATTTCTGTGCCAAAGCCATTGTCACTCTAGTAAATATTTTCTTTGAACGGATATGGTTGAAAAAAATGTTGTTCACATACTTTATCTTTTGTAAATTTTCTGTAATCCCTCCTTATAGAAAGTGGGTAAAAGTTTACCTTTTTGGGGCTGACCAAACAGCCTCCAGTTACGCTCTTCTTCAAAACATTCACCCCCTCCAAGCCAGAGTTAAATTTAGAAAATTTGACTGCTATTCCTTTGTTTAAAGTTCTTTGATTTTTTTTCTAAGACCCTCAAGATAAAGTCCTGTTTAGCATGGCCTACAAAGCCATCTGTACTGAGGCTTCTTACCTTTACAGCCTCCTGTTACTCATTCATATATCTATATTCCAGCCACAGTGAGCCACTTGCAGATCTGCTCTAAGAGTTAGGACTTTGCACCTAATTTGTACATGATATTTGAGCTGCCAAAATTGTTCTCCATCTCCTACCCACCATCCTTATCAGTATAACCCTTACATGTTCTTTAATCTCTGTCATGAGCCTTTCTGCCATGTGTCAAGATCCTGTTAGGTGCCTCCTTTATGCTTCCATGATAACTTGGGGCTTTATATTGATAACATCTATAGTCCTTACCAGACTGTGTTAAAACTGGATATTTACTTGCTTGTCTTTCTTACTTTCTAGACTATAAATAAGCTCTTTGAGAGCAGGATCTATGTTGTATTCACTCTTATTCCCAAGAGCTTTATACAGTGTGTGGTCCAGAGGAAGTTTTCAGTAAAAAAACACAATAAATAACTGGCACTAACTTTTTATGCTTGGAATAGTAATATAGGGAAATAGGAGCATTTAAGGTTTATTATTAAAGTTTGGGGAAGAAAGATCTTATGAGTCCTCCATTATATATTTAAGAACATGCTATGTATGTGCAAAGCACAGTGCTTAGACAATGTAAAGGAAATACAACCCTTGTTATTAGTGAAGTTACTAAAAAATTAACTTACAATGCAAGATGATGAAATGAAGGCTATCCCATGGTCAAGTACAAAGTAAGCATTAAAAAAAAACAAAAAACACTGTAGTTTGGAATAATCTAGGAAGGCTTCATGTTGGAAGTGAAACATGCAATTGAGTACTTCCTGCCTTACTTTAATACTCTTAATGTACTTACTATTCATTACTCTCATTTGATCAGGAAACAAAGGTCAAGTAATTTGCTAAGTGTTATAGGGCTATTAGAGCTTTGGTTAGATAAGTCTTGCCTTTTCACTCTAGAGTGGTCTAATCAGACATGGGTTCACTAGTCTAGTTGAATTTGAGGATTCCTGTCTGGAGTAAGATAAAACTGAAAAGAAACTGAGTTTAAATTATTGAAAGCTATGATTTCCAGATTGTAAAATTTTGAGTTTATCCTGATAGCAAAGTAGAGCCAATAAAATTTGGGAAAGAGCCCTGGCCAGTTTGGCTCAGCGGTTAGAGTGTTGGCCTGTGGTCCAGAGAGACCCGGGTTCGGTTTCGCCACGGGCACGTACCTCGGTTGCGGTTTGTCCCCAGCCCTGGTTGGGGTCCTGTGGGTGGCAACCAGTTGATGTGTCTCTCTCACACCGATGTTTCTCTCTCTCTCCCTCCCACTCTATCTGAACCAAAAATGGAAAAATGTCCTCGAGTGAGGATAAAAAAAAAAAAAAAAAATTGGGGAAAGAATGACATGAATGTTAGGAATTTTGTTTTATTTTCAATAACAGGTTGACGCCCTGGCCAGTTTGCCTCAGTGGTTAGAGCGTCACCCTGCAGACCAATAAGTCGTGAGTTCGATTCCGGTCAAGGGCACATACCTTGGTTGCGATTTGTCCCTGGCACTGGTTGGGAGCGTGTGGGAGGCAGCCACTCGATGGGTCCCTTTGACTTTGATGTTTCTCTCTCTCTCTCTCATCCTCTCTTTCCCTCCCACTCTAGCCAAACAAAAAAATGGAAAAAATGTCCTCGGGTGAGGATAAAAAAAAAAATAAATAACAGGTTGACTTTAGAAATGGCTCCCTGCCTTTTAAAATGTTTTTTTTTTTTTTTTAATTGATTTTTTTAGACAGAGAGGAAGGGAGAGAGATAAAAACATTGATGTGAGAGCCCTGGCCGGTTTGGCTCAGCGGTTAGAGCGTCAGCCTGCGGTCCAGAGAGCCTTGGGTTTGGTTCCCACTAAGGGCACGTACCTCGGTTGCAGTTTGCCCGGCCCCTGGTTGGGTCGTGCGGGAGGCAGCCACTCAATGTGTACCTTTCATGTCGATGTTTCTCTCTCTCTCTCTTCCTCTCTCTCTCTCCCACTCTATCTGAACAAAAAATGGAAAAATGTCCTCGGGTGAGGATAAAAAAACAACAACAAAAAAAAAACATTGATGTGAGAGAGAAACATCAATCAGCTGCCTCCTGCACACCCCCTACTGGGGATGGAGCCTGAAGTCTGGGCATGTGCCCTGACCAGGAATCGAACCAGGACCTCTCAGTCTATGGGAGGATGCTCAATCCACTGAGCCACACCGGCTGGATGACACCCTGCCTTTTTAGAAACCCCTTATTGATTATCTTAAAACTTAAAGTAACAAATAATTGAAGGTAGGCTGAAGTTAGAAGATACCTAATGATAACAGTAATAAGCAGAATTATCTTTGGGACCAAAATATCCCACATGTAGTTCTTTAAGAATAGAGTATACTGATTAACATTAGCATTTATTACCATCATAAAGGAAAATAGTATATTGTTTCTTTTCAACTGAATTGGCTTAGAGCCTTAGGGTCACACATGTACACTTGTCCTTATTTGGATACCGAAATGAGTAACACTTTTCCTGATGCTTTATTTTTACATTTTAAAGTATTTTTACTGTATTATTTTTTTATTATGGAAAATATCAAATGTACATAAAAATAGAGAAAATACAATGAATCTCCATGTAGCCATTACTTGGCCTCAACAATGATCACCTTCTGTTTTTTTATGTCACATTTCTAGTGCTCATCCTTATTTTCTGTCTTTCTGAATCTTTTTTCTTTTTTTTTATTGATTTTTAGAGAGAGAGAGGAAGGGAGAGAGAGAGAGAGAAACATCGATGAGAGAGAACATCGACTGGCCGCCTCCTGCACGCCCCCACTGGGATCAGGCCCACAACCTGGGCATGTGCCCTGACTGGGAATCAAACCGAGATCTCTTAGTACATGGGTCAATGCTCAACCACTGAGCCACACCAGCCGGGCTCTTTCTGAATCTTAACGTATTGTAACCAGTGGTATGTCTAAACTTTGAAGAAATAAGCTGTACCTTTCTGTACTGAGATGTTCCTAGATGCTAACTGTAGGAAAATTATGTCTTGGCTTGAATTGGATCTGAAAGTATTTCATGTTTTTTCTTTTTTTTTTATTGATTTTAGAGAGGAAAGGAGAGGGGGAGAGAGACTGAAACATCAATGAGAGAGAACATTGATTGGCTGCCTCCTGCATACCCCCCACTGGGGTTTTGGCCCACAACCTGGGCATGTGCCCTGACAGGGAATTGAACCGGCGACCTCTTGTTGCATGGGTCGATGCTCAACTACTGAGCCACACTGGCTGGGCGTTTTTCACGTTTTAAATCTGACACTCAATTCCACCTCTTTCAGTGGAGCTTCAGTGTTTGAGACAAATTGGACAACTTTAGTAAGGTAGAAATGTAGTATGATTATTACAGTAATTGTGACCTTTACCATCTAGGAAAGTATTTTGTTAAACTTAAAATCTAAATATGGCACTTAGCAATAAAATTATGTATAAGCATTGAAAATTGTGAAGGACTTTTCCCCCCTAGAGACAATACTTTTGATTTTTTTCATAGTTTATCTTTCCAAGGTTTTTGTTTGTTTGATTTTAGGGTATTATCTTCCCAGTGTGAAAGTATATAGTAAAATTGATCAATTTTTTTCTTCCTAGCTTCTTCATTTTATGTCTTGTTAAGAAAAGTCTTCTCCAACTCCAAGATTATAAAATTATACATTTATAGTTTTTTTCACGTACTCTGTAGTTTTGTATTTTAATTTTAAAATAATACAAAATTAGAGTAAAGAGTATAGTAAGGATCCAATTTTACCTTTTTCCAAACACCACTTATTGATTAACTCATATTTTCTCCCACTGATGTTGGATACTGCCATAATTATAAGCTGATTTTCTACATGTGCTTGAACTCTCCTTTATGCTAAGGCTTTCCCACATGGTTTTTTAATCTTGAGTAGTAAATCCCACTCTAGTCACCACTTAGTCTCTTCTCTCCATGGTAACCCTACGGCCAGGCCCTTTCTCTGCTAGCCCCATATCATGTAGCAAGAGCCACGGATGTCAGGTACTCAGCCTAAGAGAGAACCTCAGAGACTTTACTATAGTAACAGTTACCAAACTTTTCATATATAAAGCTTTGATTAGGTAAATTGTAATATTTTCTTTTCAGTAGCACGAGCTATTTAATAAACTTTTTGGTTTTCTGGTTCAAAATTGCCTTATCCATTTAAAAATGAAGTGTGGTCTGGAGCTAAAATGGCTGGGTTTGAATCATTGTGCCCTTGGAAAACTTACTAAAATTTTTTTCCACCTCTAAGAAGTAAATAAATAAATACATGTGAAGTGTCTAGTTGAATGGAATGTATTGAACATTCAATAAATGTTCATTGTTATTACTATATTACATCATAAGAGCTATGAAGAATAGATACTTAAATGCTGATTTGTATATTTTCATTTGTTTTAAAGGGGACAATTCATCTCTTTCGAAAACCACAAAGATCTTTTTTTGGCAAGTTATTACAGGAATTTGGACTTGTAGCAGCTGACCGAAGGGTAAGTTATTTTTATCCCTTAACATAATTTTAATTATTGCACAAACATGACATTGAAAAGAAAGGTAATTTTTATACTTACCTGGCAGGGGAGATACATGATCACGAAGGTGGTTTTCCCAGGGCAAGGCTTATCCATTGCACTCCGGATGTGCTGACCCCTGTGATTTCCCCAAATGTGGGAAACTCAACTGCATAAATTGTGGTAGTGGGGGACTGTGTTAGCGCTCTCCCCTATTTTTTTTTTTTTAAATGGTAATTTTTAAGGCAAATAGAAATCACGTTCAGTCCCACCACTCTGTTTTCATTGTTTTATGTTGGAAAAGTAATTAAAAAAAATTTTTTTTTTTGCCCAGCCAGTCTGGCTCTGGTTGAGCATTAACCAATGCACCAAGAAGTCACCAGTGCGATTCCTGTGGCACATGCCCAGGTACTGGGTCCAGTCCCCAGTGGGGGGTGTGCAGGAGGCAGCCAATCAATGTTCTCTCCCTCTCCCTTTATCTGTCTCTTAGAGATTGGCTGCCTCCTGCACGCCCCTGACTGGGGATTGGACCCACAACCTGGGCATGTGCTCTGACCGGAAATCAAACCGGGACCTCTCAGTCCATGGGACAATGCTCAATCCTCTGAGCCATACTGGCTAGGCTACTGTCACTTCTTTCTCCCTCACAATTTCTTTGTCCCTTCAGTCACTTTCTTATACTTTTCACCTTTCTCATAGGTTTTGTTCTCCAAATAACTGCCTTCTCATTTATTTCTTTCATCTCTACTTTCAAACAATCATAGGTCTCCTTTTCTTTCTTTATTGATTTTTTTTTTCAGAGAGAGTGATAGAAACATCGATGAGAGAGAACATTGATTGGCCGCCTCCTGCATGCCTCCCACTGGGGATCAGGCCCACAACCTGGGCATGTGCCCTGACCGGGAATCAAACCAGTGCCTCTTAGTGCATGGGTGGATGCTCAACCACTGAACCACACCGCCGGGTGGTTTCCCTTTCTTTCTTTTTTTTTTGGTACATGCCCCTAGCGGGAACCGAACCCAGGACTCTCTGGTCTGCAGGCCAACGCTCCAACCGCTGAGCCAGACTGGCCAAGGGCTGGTCTCCCTTTCTTATAGGGAGTGAAGTGGAACAAAAATGAAAAGCACTTAATTTGATCTCTTCCTTTATTTTTAGAATGCCATCCTTCTTCCTCTAATTCCTAGCTATTTTTAAGGTGTATCTCAGGTCCTCTCTCTTCTATGAACTTCCAAACCATGGTAATCTGTCCTTCTTATGTGGTCCTGTTGCATATAACTTATTTGGTAAATAACCAAGTACTTTGGCAGGGGAAGGGGGGTATAACTTTATTTTGATGTAATTTCAAAGTTACAAAATTAGTATAAGGAACACCCTTATGCCCTATACTCAGATTCACCAATTGCTTACATTTTTGCCCTGTTTGCTTTAGCATTGTCACTATGTACACTTTCTATGGAAACAAAATGATATTTGAGTTAATGTATCAGAATTTATTTTTTCTCTTGAATAATTCCTCTTGGAATTATTATTTTACATGTATATATTATAATAATTTTGGTTGGTGATAATTTTTTTTTTTAATCCTCATCCGAGGACATTTTTGCATTTATCTTCAGATAGAGCGGGAGGGAGGGTGAGAGGGAGAAAGAAACATCGATGTGAGAGATACACATTAAGTGGTTGCCACCCACACGACCCCACCTATGGCTGGGGACAAACTGCAACCGAGGTACATGCCCTTAGCGGGAACTGAACCCGGGACTCTCCAGTCCTTAGGCTGAGGCTCTGACCGCTGAGCCAAACCAGCCAGGGCTGGTTGGTGATAATTTTGATAAATTTAGAAAATGTGACATTTTGACTTTTTGAAGAAAGTTGTGCTTATTCCTTTGAACATTGAAAGTATGGATGATAGCAACTTGAACAGATTCAGTGAAGTTTACCAGCACTGTGCAAATAAGAATGATTTTCTTTTTTACAGTCTTGGAAGATATTGCTCTTTGGTGCAATAAACTTAACATGTACTGGCTTCCTACTTATGTGGTGCAGTTCTACTAACAGTATTGGTATGTTACCATTCTTATTTATATTGTGTTAATTACTAGTTTCACTTTTATTATTCTGATTTTATTTAATTGATTAAAGAGAGAGAGAGAGATCAATTCGTTATTCCACTTATATGTTCCCTGACCAGGGATCGAACCTACAACCTTGGCGTATTGGGATGATGCTCTAACCAATTGAGCTACCCCACCAGGGCTTCTTATTCTGATTTTTAGTAAAGGTACAGCTTCCTTTACCTAGAATATATTATTCTGAAATATAACTCAAAAGATTTAAACGAGACAATCTATTTAAAAAGTGCCTTGAAAACTGTAAAGTTTTGCTCACTTATTCTGAACCCGGGACTCTCTGGTCTGCAGGCTGATGCTCTAACCGCTGAGCCAAACCGGCCAGGGCTGTAATTTTCTTATTGTGTCTTGACCTCTTATATTTTTATGTCGCATTCTTTTTTTTTTCTTATCCTCACCTGAGGACTTTTTTTCCATTTTCGTTCAGATAGAGTGAGAGGGAGAGAGAGAGAGAGAGAGAGAAGGAAACATTGACGTGAAAGGGACACATCAAGTGGCTGCCTCCCACACGACCCCAACTAGGGCCAGGGACGAATCGCAACCGAGGTACGTGCCCTTGGTCAGAACCGAACCCGCAACTCATTGGTCTGCAGGCTGAAGCTCTAACCACTGAGCCAAACTGGCCAGGGCAATGTCACATTCTTTACATCTATTCAAAGAATATATTTAAAATAGTACTCAGATGACAGAAGGCAAAAAATATGGTCACAGGTCTTTGGGGCACATACTGCTTTATTTTTCCAATGGAGAAATCAGGTTCTAAAGGAAGCTTTTGTACTAATCACTTTGACTACATATATTAATCAGATTTACAGAATAATTGCCAACATTTGAGGTTAATCAATGACTCAATTTGGGGCGGAGGTGGGGTAATGGATACCCCTGGTATGAACAATTTTGGTGATTTGCTATATTTCCTAACAATGGATTCAGCAACATTTTAATCAATCTGTTTTGCAGCTTTAACTGCCTATACTTACCTGACCATTTTTGATCTATTTAGGTAAGTTTTTCAAACTCTCCTAATATTTTGAAGCTAATAAAGAATTTGTTGCACTGTTTTTATGAAGTTTTCTTTTCTTAAAGGAAAATAATCTGTGAAATAAGTAAAATTATCAATATAGAACATACATACAAACAATAAATTAACATATATACTGCAAGAAAATATTCCATTTACATAGCAACAGAAAAGAATATCCTGGCATTAGGTCAGGTGCTTCAGGTGCCTACCTGTGGGTGAGTCAGCTGTGGCCAGGGAGCAGAGTCACATAAGAACATACAATTCCCACTGTAACTGTATATGGAGAAACAAATGAGGGCTATTATAGTTGAGAAGTGAGTAATTGTGAGCTAGAGAGACAACCTATTGGCTCCCTGCTTCATGAGGCCTTTTATATTTTCATGTAAGTGTTGCAAGATACCTTGATATCTTCAAGAACTATGCCATATGAAGTATGTCATAAGGGTGTCTTTACATTGATGATGTAATTAAATCCACTTGATTGGTCTAAAATTATCTGAATTGAATTACCTAAAATTCACGTGTAGTAAGTTATTTTAGAAATAATCTCCACACAAAAAAAATAAAGAATCTCTACTGTACTTAGAAAATGAACATAATTTTGTCCCATCCAAAATGTTATCAAGGTTAATATCTGGCTTAACTTTTATCAAAATTAAATAAAGTTTATGAAAATTAAAATGTATTTTATGTGCCTAGAATGAAATATATTTTCATTTTTTGTGTCATTTTTTGCATGCTCGGTTTTGGAAACCATTTAGGGTGGATAACTTATTAAGCAGAGAAAGTATGGGTTTACGTTCTGTATAACCAACTTGATGAGGTATCAACCGCTTTCAGTTTCTCCACATGTTAAGACTGCCACGTATTAGGATGTTCATTGTGAATAGATTTTAAATTATTAAATAAGTTATTATTAATTTAGTCTGTATAAATACTGATAATTTGCCCTGGCCAGTTGGCTCAGTTATTTGGGCATCATCCTATGCACCTAGAAGTTGCCACTTAGATTCGTGGTCAGGGCACATACCTGGGTTGTGGGCTCGATCCCTGGTAGGGGGCATGCAGGAGGTAGCCAGTCAATGATGTTTCTCTCACATTGATGTTTCTCTCCCTCTCCCTTCCTCACTCCCTAAAAATCAATAAAAATATTTTTAGAAAATACTGATAATTGTCAGCAACTTAGGAATTCTGAAAACTTAATTTCTTCCAGCATATTCTAGCTGTATATCTAATGCTAAGTTTATTTTCCTTTTTAATTAGTTTAATGACATGTTTAATAAGTTACTGGGTAATGATGAGGAAACCTAGCCCTGTCTATTCATTTGGGTAAGTTCAAATTATTTTATTTTCTGCTAACTTAGTGCTATTAAAACAATAATTATATTAGGCAATAAAGAGCTAGCTTGAGTACTTCTAGAAAACAAATGCTGCCTGCTTAGTGGAATAATCAAATAGCGAAAGTAGATAGAAAAGGATCTTCCAAGTAGATTCTAGATAAGAAACACGAATATTTAAATTTGTCATATTAAAATAAAATGTTCACATTATGTTATTTTCTATCTTGTAAAACACATTAACAAACTTTTAAAATTAAGTTCTTTAGTTTTGGGGGAATCTCATTTTAGTTATAGAAAGTACAGAGGATTTTCATGTGTCTTCTAGATGTTAAAGTAAATGTGATATATTTTAACATAAATGCAGTGGTAGAGTTGGATTTTTATTTTAAGACTGGATTTTTGATAGCTGTGGACTAAAACCGTATTTGAGATTTCTGTTCCTGTAGTTTTAGAAAATACTGAAAGTTGAATGTTGGAAGATAGTCTGTTATATTAGAGGTTTTAAAATATATATATGTTAGAAAAATATTGGTTCCTTTCAATTCAGGGAAACAATTTGAAAGAAGAATTTTACTTTGGTAAAGAAACTCTTGGACCAAACTTACCCTTCTTCTTCACCATACCATTCATTGGGATTACGTTCTTTTGAACAAAATTAGGGTTTTGTTTTAATTTTTTGCTTAAATAGCAGGACAGAGTAAACGTAAAATGTTAATGCAAAATGAACATATGTCACTGAAATTTGATAAGGGTGGACTATTTACTATGGTAATCATTTGTCAGGTATAGATATCTGTATGTGGATATCTATGACTCTGAGCCAAGGCTTTTGGTTGTTAAGTAATAGAAATCCAACTCAAAACTAATTTGGGGGTGGGGGTGGAGGGGAATTTTATAATTAGCAACCAAAATATGGGAAGATTGAGGTAACTGGCATAGGGATTAGAACCCTCAGGTCTTTCCCTTATTTCTCAGGCCTGCTTTTCTTTGCATTTCATGTTCAGTTTCTCAGACCACTTTCTTCCACTATCCTGGAATGATAACTCCTAGCAAGACCTTAACTTATGCCTTTTTACCTTCATCCTAGAAAGGAAAGTACTCTTTCCCAGCTCTACTTCGGAAAAGCCTGAGAAAGAACTGTTGATGGGCCCTGACCGGTTTGGCTCAGTGGTTAGAGCGTCGGCCTGCGGTCCAGAGAGACCCGGGTTCGGTTCTCGCTAAGGGCACGTATCTCGGTTGCAGTTTGTCCCCGGCCCTGGTTGGGTTGTGCGGGAGGCAACCACTCGATGTGTCCCTTTCATGTCGATGTTTCTCTCTCTCTCTTCCTCTCTCCCTGCCTCCCACTCTATCTGAACAAAAAATGGAAAAATGTCCTCGGGTGATGATAAAAAAAAATAAAAACTGTTGATGGGTCCAGGTTGGAACAGATGTTAGTCTTTAAATCAGTTACTGTGGCCAGGAAACAAGGTCAAGTAAAGACATGGCAGCTCCCATTTTGGCCTCTTGCTTAGAGGGAATGGGAAAGGAGGGAGTAACTGAACAGCAAAATTACGCATTCAAATATAATTGTAATCAATCCCGTAGCTTGAAATATCTGTATTTAGCATTTCCAAAATCTAATTCTCCAGCTCTGAGATCTCTCTCATTTCAGACTACTTTCTTGACAGCTTCACAGGGGTATCTAATTAGTGTCTTAAGCTTAGGCTAGAATTCTTGCTTTTTACCCCCAAAACCTGTTTCTCTGCAGTTTTTTCCATCTCAGTAAATACACCACTACTCAGTTGCTCAAGCAGAAAATTCAATGCATTATCCTTGATGATTCTCTCATTACCCACTTCTGTCAATCATCAGGTTATGTCAAGGTAACCTAAAAACATATCCAAAATCTGTCCCACCCCCATTTCTATCTCCACTACTACCATCCTAACCAGGTTATCTTCATTTCTTGCCTTAACCAATGACCATCATCCTAACTGGACTCCATGCTTCTGTTCTTGTCCCTCTATAGTCCATTTCTCATAAGTCAGACAGAATGTTTCCTTTTTTAACCTAAATCATGTTATCACTCTTTTCCTTAAAACCATCCACTACTTAGAATAAAATCCTGACTCCTTTCCTGAATTTACAGAGTCTTCATATGAGCTGGACCCTGCCTACTTAATCACTCTCATGCCCTCAGTACCACACTGTCTTTCTTTCTGTAATTTAAACACAACTAACTCATTCCTGCATTAAGGCCTTTGTAGAAGCTCTTCTCTCTGCTTCAAATGCTCTTCACCTGATCTTTGCAAGATGAGTTTCATCTTGTTATCCCATTCTTAAGATCACTAAATGCTAATATCATTAAGTGAGTAGGCCCAATCTAAAATAGATCGCCTAGCTAGCCCTGGCCAGTTTGGCTCAGTGGTTAGAGCATCAGCCTGTGGACCAGTGAGTCTCAGGTTCAGTTCTGGTCAAGGGCACGTACCTTGGTTGCGGTTCGTCCCCAGCCCTTGTCAGGTCATGCGGGAGGCAACCAATCAATGTGTCTCTCTCACATCGATGTTTCTCTCTCTCCCTCCCTCCCACTCTATCTGATGATAAATAGAAAAATATCAAAAAATATCCTTGGGTGAGGATTAAAAAATAATAGCCCTGGCCGGTTTGGCTCAGCGGTTATAGCGTCAGCCTATGGACGAGGGAGTCCAGGGTTCAGTTCCGGCCAAGGGCATGTACCTCGGTTGCAGTTTGTCCCCTGCCCTCGTTGGGGTTGTGTGGGTGGCAGCCAGTCAATGTCACATCTTTGTTTCTCTCTCTCTCTCTCTCTCCCTCCCACTCTTGTCTAAAGATAAATGTAAAAATATCCCCTGGTGAGGATTAAAAATAATAATAGAATAAAATAGATCACCTAGTTAGCTTCTTGTCACATCAGACTACTGTAATTCTCTTTGTAGAACTTACCAAAACTTAAAATTCTATCTCTCCCTTTAAAACATAAATTTTGTGGTATTAGGGACCGCACCTTGTAATGTATTATGTGTTTGTGCAATTTGATGAATTTTAACAAATGAATATACCTGTATAAGTACTATCTAGATCATGATAGAAAACATTACAAGTCCAGCCCAGGCCTGGTGACTCAGTTGGTTGGAGTTTCATCCTGTACACCAAAAAAGTTTCAGGTTCAATTCCCAGTCAGGGCACATAGCTAGGTTGCTGATTCAGTCCCTGGTGGGGTGCGTAGAGGAGGCAACCTATCGATGTTTCTCTCTCACATTGATGTTTCTCTCTCTCTCTCTTTGTCTCTCTTTCTTTCTCTCTTTCTCTCTCCCTCTCTCTCCCCTTCCCGCCCCCTCTAAAAATCAGTAAACATATCCTCAGGTGAGGATTGGGAAAAAAACAACAACACGTTACTTACAAGTCCCCCAAAAGCCTCCTTTCATGCCAAGTCTGTGTCAAACCCTGACAAAAGTAACTAGTATTCTGACTTATGTCATTGCAGATTAGCATTGCCTACTTTTAAAGTCGTATAAATGGGATTGTAGTATATACTGTCGTATAGCAGTTCGTTCTTTTTTTTTATCCTCACCTGAGGACATTTTTGCATTCATCTTCAGATAGAGCGGGAGGGAGAGAGGGAGGAAGAGAGAGAGAAACATCGATGTGAGAGAGACACATCGAATGGTTGCCACCCACATGACCCCAACGGGGTCCGGGACAAACTGCAACCGAGGTACCTGCCCTTAGCGGAACCGAACCTGGGACTCTCTGGTCCACAAGCCGACGCTCTAACCACTGAGCCAAACTGGCCAGGGTGCAGTTCGTTCTTCATGGCTCTAGTATTCCATTATAGGAATATACTTCAATTTGTTCATATGTTCAACTATTAGTAGGTGATTTTCAGCCTTTAACTATTATAAATAAAACTACTTATGAACATTCTTGTATATCTTCTAGGTACATGTGTTCTCATTTATGTTGAGTCTATATCTTTGAGTTAAATTACTTAGTCATAGAACTTGCTATATGTTTATCATTAGGCAATAATACCAGTTTTCCAGAGTGATTTTACCAGTTCACATTCCCACTGTCAGTGTATGAGGGTTCTATTTGCTTCCTATCCTTACCAATGGTTGGTGTTGTCTTATTTATTTTTTTTGCTTTGTCATGTGTTTATTAGCCATTCAGATAACCTTTTGTGAAATGTTTGTTAAAGTGTTTTACCCATTTTTAAGTTGGGTTACCTGTTTTTTTTTAATTGATCTACAGGAGTTCTTTATATATACTGCGTATATCTTCACCCCCTCCCTTTTGCCTTTCATTCTCTTAATGGTATCTTCTAGTGAATGAAAATTTTTAATTTCAGTGATAAATTCAGTTTACCAGTCTTTTCCTTTATGTTTAGTACTTTTTTGTGTACTTGTCAAGAAATCTTGGCCAGCTCTAAAGTCATAAAGATACTCTGCTCTGTTATTAGCTAGAAGTTTTATTGTTTGACCTTTCACATTTAGGCCTTCAGTCAGATTGGAATGGGTTTTTGTGTGTTGGTTGAGGTAGATGTCAAGGTACACTTGTTTCTTTATAGCTGTTCAATTGATACATCATTTATTGAAAAAAATCGTCCTTTTTCTACTGCTTTTGTGTGCTACCTCTTTCATAAGTCAGGTGATTATGAGTGCGTAATCTGGATTCTCCTTTCTGTTCAATTTTGGTATATTTGTCTATCTTGATTAGTACAGACATGCCTCATTTTATTGCGCTTCACTTTATTGAGTTCCACACATGTTGGGGGGTTTTTTTTGGTTTTGATTTTGTTTTTTTGTTGTGTTTTCTTTGTTTTGTTTTTTAATCCTCACCCAAGGGTATTTTTCCATTACTTTTCAGATAGAGTGGGAGGGAGAGAGAGAGAGCAAAAGAGAAACATCGATGTGAGAGAGACACATCGATTGGTTGCCTCCCGCTCTAACCTGACCAGGGCCAGGGATCGAACCGAAAACGAGGTACCTGCCTGTGACTGGAATTGAACCCGTGACTCTGGTCCAAGGACTGACGCTCTAATAGCTGAGCCAAACTGGCCAGGGCATGTTTTGTTTTGTTTTGTTTTGTTTTGTTTTGTTTTGTTAACAAATTGAAGGAAAGACTTTCCACGAGCAAAAAGATTATGATCTCTTTATTGTGATACTCACTTTATTGCAGTAGTCTGGAACTGAACCCCCAATATTTTTGAGATATGCCTGTACGATATGAATTACCATAGTTTTGAAATGGATCTTGATATCTGGTAGATTCAAAGCTGGAATTGAACCTGCGACTCTTTGGTCCACGGGCCGATGCTCTAACCACTGAGCCAAACCAGGCAGGGCTTTTTCATACTTTTTTATAACCTACTTTTTCGCTTTCATTTTTCAATGTTAATAAATACATTCTGTTTTTGATAATGCATATTGTTCTATTGTTGATTTTAACATTTTCCTTTATAAACAGTAATGTGATGAGTATCTCTAATTATGTTATCTTTTCTAAAGATAATTATTTCCTTGAGAAATTTTAAGCATTTACTTATCTCAGGTGTTGATTGCCATTAAACTATGTGTTGTGGGGAAAACCAAAATGAATAGACAAAAGCCCCTGACCTCTAGTTGATAGTTTAGGGATTATAAGACATGCTCATAATTAACTGCAATTATGTGTGTAAGTATAAGTGGATAAAATCATGAACTCTGAAACCAGAGTTTAAAAACCTGACTCCTCCCCTTGCTAGTTATCTGACTCTAAACAGTTACTTTTCCTCTTTGTGTTTCAAGTTTCTTATCTCTCTTTTTTCTTAAAGTGGATTAAGTAACCGTCATAAGTGTTGGGAGGTTTAGATGAGGTAATATGTTAAGCACTTTGACCAGTATCTAACACAAGATGAGTCAATTAAATATTAGCTATTAATTAGATAATGGTTATTTCTAGAAAAATAAGAGCCATAAATGGGTACTGGGAATATATGTTATAAAAGTAGGTACTCTTTAATCTGCGATGTTTGTTCGAGAACCTCTGTAGTCTGTTCTAACAGTGTTTGGCTTATGGGAAACACATATGTATATTGAATGAGGGAATAAATGAATGTAAATGTGTTCTAGAGGTACTGGTTTGTGAATTGAAAGAATTATGCTGAAAAAGAAATACTTATAAAATTTTTTAAAAAGTATGCTGATCTAATGAACTTTCTGATTTCAGATTTGAAAGATTAGAAGTCCTGGCTGTATTTGCCTCCACAGTCTTGGCACAGTTGGGAGCTCTCTTTATATTAAAAGAAAGGTACATTTGTATATGATGTTACTGTCATTCTAAATTCCACCTGTGCCATCTTTGGGAATATAAAGAATCCAGTGAGAGACAGGTCTGGTTTATAAGGTATACAAATTAAGATGAGCAGTGCTGGAGTTTTAATATACAGTTTCTTCACATTTCAGACTTTTCTCCCTTCTTTGCACCCTCTTTTATTACTTTATTTGAGGCTACTAAATCCAATTATAGGTAGGTGTGAATGAAAGAAAGGGATTCATTGAGTTATATTGTAATGCTTAGTACTACAAACCCATTGAAACAGGTTTGGTAGAGAAAGATTGACATTACATATCGAGGATAATTTGTGAGTTTCCTTGCCTTATCACTGTTAATAATCAACAGTTGGTTATCATATTAAAGATTTTGTGAATTTATTGGGTTAACTGTATGTTTAATAAAGCTTTTTAATTTTATAATTTATAGGACTTATTTAATAATTTTTTTCTTTTAGTGTAGAACGCTTTTTGGAGCAGCCCGAGATACACACGTAAGGTTTTGCTTTAGATATAATATATAATTTACTATTAAGTTTAACTCTCAAACTTAATTGGTATATTATTAAATAACTATTACTTTGGCCAGTATTAGAGTTCAGAGTGTGGCAATATTCATTTCATTGATATTTCACAAACAAAGTCTTCAAATCCTAGACTCTTTCTCTTTACCCTTAACTGTTCCCAAACCCTTGTCCTGCAGAGGAAGGCCTCTCTACCCTGGGTTCAGGTCCCTCATTGTTTCCAGGCCCAGGTCAGCACACTAAGCCAGCCCCATCTGGTCTTCTATAATTTAAAATTTGAGTCTCAAAATCTTTTAGTAGCACCTGTAGAAAAGATAAAAGTGTTATTATCTTCCACATAGTTGCCATCTATATGGACTTCACCTGTTTTGGTCAGTTTAATTCAGAACAGTCTGACCTATTTAATGTACTATAAACCAAATACCATTAGTATTTATACAAATTAGTAACAGCAATTACCTGTAGGAAGCTAGTATTAATGTAAAGAGTCTTTTTTTGTGCGGTGTAAGGTGGAGCAACAGTAGACAGCACATGGATTGTAGGGCTAGAAACCCAGTTCAGATTCTGGCTCTGCTAATACATAGAAGCAGACCACTCTGTCTTCCCATCTCTTTCTTAGTTTCTCTACATGCTAAAATTACATATTGATATTACCAAGATAAAATAATGGTGAATGTTATTGTTGTTCTTTTTTAGGGGAAGATTATTAGTTGGTACTTTTGTGGCTCTTTCTTTCAACCTATTCACGATGCTTTCTATTCGGAATAAACCTTTTGCTTATGTGTCTGAAGGTACGTTTTTTTCCATACATAAAATATTTAATCTCATTAAAACAAGTCTTTTGTTTGTTTCTTTAACATATAAATCAATTATAATTATAAAACAAAATCTAATAACTAGTTCAAGCTGTATTACTTAAAATCAGGTAGGACTGGCATATATTAAATTAAATGTGATGAAAAATCACATTTACCAGATGAGATTTTATATGTATAAGGTTATACATAAAGTCTATTGCAAGTATTTTAGACACTTCAGGATACTTAGAATAGTTGATGTGCTCACTGAAAATAATTAAATTCTGTTAATTAAATAAGTTCCCAGGTACTTCTCTTTGGCAGTGGTGGGTGGGCATATACATCAAAGTAACAAAACGTTTTCCTTTTACATATATATATATATATATATATCTTTTTTCTTTATTGATTTTAAAGAGAGAGGAAGGTAGAGGGAGAGAGAGAGAGAAACATCGATGAGAGAGAATATTAATTGGCCACCTCCTGCATGCCCCCCACTGGAGATTTGGCCCACAACCTGGGCATGTGCCCTGATTGGGAATCTAACTGGTAACCTCTTGGTGCATAGGTCGATGCTCAACCACTGAGCCACACCAGCCGGACCAAAACATTTTTCTTTTATTTTCAAGTCTTTTGATTCAGACTGGTTTTTTTTACTTCAGAGGTGTAACCCACAAAGGGTTAACCAGTGATTGATGAAGAAGTGAGGTAGAAACAAAAGGGGCCTGTGGGCACAGACCTACATTTTGAAGCAGAGATAATAGAGGGTCTTTTTAGGTCTCACAGGCTTGAACACCAGAACAATAAAGAAAACTTCCTGAAATGCCCATTCAAGGTTAAAGGACTTCATGTGTGTCATGAAGTATGAGTTATATTTGTATGAGTGAGAGTTTAAGAATTTACTGCATAGACTGGAACATTAACTAATGATACTTGTGATGACCAAAATTATTTTAAAAAAATTTACAAATTACTAAAATAATAAAATGCTCACTCCAGAAATTTTAAAAAGATACAGAGATTTAGAAACAATATCTGTCTGTAAAGATGAGAAAGATACAAGAAGAAAAAGAATAGTGAATATCATGACCCTCAAATAACAACTGTTAACCTTTTTATTTTACCCTTTCATTTTTCATGCACATATACATATCTTTGCATACTTGTAATTGTATGGATTTAAAATTTTATGTCTGTTTTTGTCAATTAACAGTGTCTGGAGTGTTTCCTCATTAAATAATCTTTGGGGAAAAAAATGCTTCCCTGCTTTTTGGAATATTGATTTAAACTGTTTATTAAGAAACAAAAGACTCAGAAAGAACCTATGACCCTTCCCCCTTTCCTGCCTTAAAGATTCAGACAGAGAAAACAGCTTCAGGAAGGAGAATTTAGGATGTCACTTTAGCCTAATTTGAATTAAGTATGGTAAATAGGAGGGCTTCAGGGCAGGGGCTTGGTAGCTAGATACCCCCTGTATCCCATTTAAAGAGCCTTTAAAACTAGCAGATATCCGCTCTTCCTCAACTACCTGTAAATCGCCCATTTCTCGCTTCTTAAATGTAGTACCCCTTTACTCCCCTTTCTCCTTTGTCCAAAAATGTCTTTTATACCCAGTGTTGTCTCTCTGTGTTTAGAATTTTCAGGGATTTATCATGTCTGTGAATTCCCCATGCACATGTATTAAACTTTGATGTTCTCCTGTTAAAAAGAAAGAAAAAAAATGCTTTCATAACATTTTGTCATATGAATTTTTTTAAATACTTTTTCTTTATTGATTTTAGAGAGAGAGGAAGGGAGAGGAAAAGAAAGATAGAAACATCAATGAGAGAGAACATCAATTGGTTGCCTCCTGCATGCCCCCCACTAGGGATCGGCCTACAACCTGGGCATGTGCCCTGACCTGGAATTGAACCAGCGACCTCTTGGTACGTGGGTCGATGCTCAACCAGTGAGCCACACCGGCTGGGGCATATGAATATTTTTAAAGTCTATTCTTACACAGTCCCAACTTTTCCTTTTACAAATAATGTTCTAATCAGCTTCTTTATATTAAATTTCTTGTATGCATTTATGATACTTCTTTAGGATAAATTCCCAGAGAAGAAATTATAAATGAATTAAAAATGCAGTATATTTAAAGGTTTGATATATAGTGCCAAAATTTATTTCCAAAAAGGTTATCTAGATTGTATTTTCATTTGTTGGAAATGAAAATTCCCAGAAACATCAAGATTTGTGACATTAGCTGACATTTGAGTGGAAAATAGTATTTGCTAGGCATTGTCCTAAATGCTTTACGTAGAATAATTCATTTAATTCTCTCTATAACCGTATGAGGCAAATAATTTTATTAGCTTCGTTTTACACTGAAGCACTGAGATACACATCTAATTAAGGGCCAAGGTGGAATTTGAAGTCAGGTATTCTGACA
This sequence comes from Tadarida brasiliensis, assembly GCA_030848825.1. Lineage (NCBI taxonomy): Eukaryota > Metazoa > Chordata > Mammalia > Chiroptera > Molossidae > Tadarida > Tadarida brasiliensis. The sequence goes on along the minus strand of CM061270.1, from coordinate 58,776,177 downwards.
TCTGAGGCTGCTCTTAACTGTTCTGCTATACTGACTTTTGTGTAAGGCTTGTCAATCTTTTTGATCAGAGTGGATAAGTGGTTAGAGCATCGGCCCACCAACCAAAGAGTTGCGAGTTTGACCAAGGGCACATACCTCAGTTGTGGCTTGGTCCTCAGCCCTGATCAGGGGCCTGCGAGTGGCAACCAATCAATGTATTTCTCACATTGATGTTTCTCTCTCTCTCCCCCCCCCCCCCATTCTCTCCCTCCCACTCTATCTGGAGATAAATGGAAAAATATCCTCAGGTGAGGATTAAAAATATATATATATTCCCAGCATCTAGGATAAATGTAAGAGGACACCAGAACCTGGAGGCTACTTGTCCTGGGACACTAACTAGTAGGTGTCTTTGGATGTAGTCTGGCCTTTCTGAGAGCTGAGGGAATTAATTGGTGTACTTATAACCCATTCTCAGCACATTGGTTAGGAAACTCTGCTTTATAGTATAAAGAGCCCTTAAAACTTCAAATTAATAATATTAATGATACAAGTAAGTTCACTAATTCTTTCAGGTCAACTATATATTATAGTTGAAACTGCTTTTGATTTAGTATCTTAAAGGCATAAAAGAGGGAAAAGTTCTATATTTGAGGAGTAACATGTCCTTTTATAATGTTACATAGATTGTTGCCAAACTTATTTTGAACATTAAAGAAATCAAGTATTTTTGGTAGTGATTCATTCTTCTATATAGATAATTTAAGTATTTTCTTCTTAAAGCTGCTAGTACGAGTTGGCTTCAAGAGCATGTTGCAGATCTTAGTCGAAGGTAAGATGTTTTGAGGTTTCATGATATACATGATTTTAAAGGAATACATGTGTCACGGGAATTTACATGATTCATTGCTGAGTGAGGTTAATACATGAATCTCACAGATCAGATTCTTATTCTTCCTTTACTTTTTCTTACTTTTTAATTGATGATATAAGAGAGACCTTTATGAGTGACCTTTGTTGCCAAATCCTCTTTGCCTTCTTTAAAAAATGTATGTTACTAACGTGCAAGTTATTTTTATAAGATTTTCACCAGTATCACATGAGTTCTGCTAATAAATACTCTTTTTGTCTGTTTTACTCATAGCGTGTGTGGAATTATTCCAGGACTTAGCAGTATCTTCCTTCCCCGAATGAATCCATTTGTTTTGATTGATCTTGCTGGAGCATTTGCTCTTTGTATTACATATATGCTAATCGAAATTAAGTAAGTATTTGTTATTTCTGTCAAGTGTGTTTCCATTCCTGGGGCCTGACTATTAAGGGCATCGATGGGATGGACGGGGGTTAAGCTTATATAACACGTTTACTTATGACCTATGTAACTTTGGTCATGTCTTGTCCGCATGTGTCTTCGAAAAAGTAATTATTGGAAAGTTAATGTTTACAGGAAAATTGATAGAATCACTGATGAAATCCATTCGTGTCTCTGTATCAGAAATTACTGTTTGAAGGGTTTTATTTGTTGCAACAAGTGATCATATATGAAACTTTTCTAGTTGACAAGTAGTTTGACAGAAAATAGATAGTGGGGAAATGCTCACTTGTTTTCTTCATCATCTCTCTCTTCACAGTAATTAACATAATAATTATTAGGTTTTTTCCTCTACTAAACTTTGTCAAGAAGTGATTCAGAAAACTTTGTTTTCCTTTGGGATGCTCCCATTGCCAGTAGTGATCACTTGTGATAAAATAGTCCTTTTGCTTTAGGTAATTAATGTTTGGTAGATTGGATTGTAAGAAGCCAAGTGTGGCATACATTTAAGATTTAGAATTGTTTTTTCCTTTTAGTAACTATTTTGCTGTAGACACTGCCTCTGCCATAGCAATTGCTCTGATGACGTTTGGCACTATGTATCCCATGAGCGTGTACAGTGGGAAAGTATTACTCCAGGTAAGGGTCTTGTTTCAATGTGCATGCTTAATATTAGCCACGTCCTTCTACCAGATTATAAAATTGTATGTGTTCTACCAGATTGTGAAACTTGTAGCTATTGGAGGACCCTATGAGAAATGAAGCCAAACAATAATCTCTGAAATTTGTATACTAAGAACTAGATGAAATTACATGGGGCCATAAAATAGGCACAGGTCTTCCTATATTTGTACTATAAAACAAAATCATAACAAATAAAATTTTGCCTCTAATAATGTTTCAACTGTAAACAATGTTGCTTTTAAAAAGCTTTTAGAGCCCTGACCAGTTTGGCTCAGCGGTTGGACTGTCGGCCTGCGGTCCAGAGAGACCCGGGTTCAGTTCCCGCTAAGGGCACATATCTTGGTTGCAGTTTGTCCCCGGCCCTGGTTGGGTTGTGCGGGAGGCAGCCACTCGATGTGTACCTTTCACGGCGATGTTTCTCTCTCTCTCTCTCTCTCTCTCTCTCTCTCTCTCTCTCTCTCTCTCTCTTCCTCTCTCTCCCTCCCACTCTATCTGAACAAAAAATGCAAAAATGTCCTCGGGTGAGGATATAAATAAATTAAATAAATAAATAAATAAATAAATAAATAAATAAATAAATAAATAAATAAAATAAAAATAAAAAGTTTTTAGAGCCCTGGCCAGTTTGGCTCAGCATTTAGAGCATCTGCCCGCGGACCAGAGTTCCAGGTTCTATTCCCACTAAGGGACATGTACCTCGGTTACGGTTCATCCCCGGCCCTGAATGGAGTCGTGCGAGTGGCAACCAGTTGATGTGTCTCTCTCACATCGATGTTTCTCTCTCTCTCTTCCTCCTTCTCTCCCTCTCGCTCTATCTGAAGATAAATGCAAAAATGTCCTCGGGTGAGGATAAAAAAAAGAAGTTTTTAGAGCCCAGCTGGTGTGGCTCACTGGTTGAGCATTGACCCATGCACCAAGCGGTCACCAGTTCAATTCCCGGTCAGGGCACATGCTCAAGTTGTGGGCCAAATCCCCAGTGGGGAGCATGCAGGAGGCGGCCAATCGGTGTTCTTTCTCATCGATGTTTGTATCTCTCTCCCTCTCCCTTCCTCTTTGTAAAACCAATAAAGAAAAAAAAATTTTAAAGGTTTTAGAGCCCGGCAGGTGTGGCTTAATGGGTGAGCGTCGACCCATGCACCAAGAGGTTACCAGTTCGATTCCCAGTCAGGGCACATGCCCAAGTTGTGTGGGGCATGCAAGAGGAGGCCAGTTGATGATCTCTCCCACTGATGTTTCTGTCTCTCTCTCCTCCCTTCCTCTCTCTAAAATCAATAAAGGAAAAGAAGAAAAAAATCCTCAGGTGAGGATTAGCCACACAAAAAAAATGACAAATTATTACTTATTAAAACAATGGGAACACCTATAGACAAGTACCTGAATGGAGAGGTAGTTTCCCAGGACTGTATGTGTATATAAGCACTGCTTTTCCTTCTGTCTTTACCTCATGCCTTTTCTTTTTATTTATTTTTATATATATATATATATATATATGTTTGATTTTTGGGAGAGAGAAATAGAAACATCGATGTGAAAGAAGAAACATCAATCAGCTGCCTTTTGCATGCCCCCTACTGGGGATCGAGCCCACAGCCTGGGAATGTGCCCTGACCAGGAATCGAACCCAGACCTCTCAGTCCGTGGGATGATGTTCAGTCCATTGAGCCACACAGCCTTTTTTTTTTTTTTTTAATTTTCACTCAAGGATACTCTTCCGTTTATCTTCAGATAGAGTGGAACGAAGGGAGTGAGAGAGAGAGAGAGAGAAACATTGGTGTGAGAGAGACACATTGAGTGGTTGCCACCCATACGACCTCAACCGGGGCCGGGGACAAACTGCAACCGAGGTACATGCCCTTAGCGGGAACCAAACCCGGGACTCTGCGGTCCGTGGGCCGATGCTCTAACCGCTGAGCCAAACCAGTCAGGGCTAGCATGATCTGATTTTTGATGTTGTCCCACTGCGGGGACCAGTTGAAGTTTCCCTTCCCTAAATCATGATAGGGTGTATGTCAAACAAAGCAAAGGTTGGTTTTAAGACCCAATATTGTTAGTTTCTGAACCATTGTTGCAAACATTTTTTATCTCCCCTGATGTGTTTTACTTTTTCCCCAGACAACACCACCTCATGTTATTGGTCAGTTGGACAAACTTATCAGAGAGGTAAGATGGAAAGATAATTAAAATCACTTAAATTAATAATTAGAGGATGGACAATAAAGATAAGTTAAAAAAATAAAAAAATAAAAATGATAGCCAAAAAATAATAATAATTAGAGAATGGAAAGAATAGGTACACATAATACTTTATTCAACCCAATCCTATCTAGAATTTTAGGGGAGTTTCTATTCTTTCCTCATTAGGAGATGTAACATAGTGACAAAATTAGGAAGATTAAGGAATTGCCCAGTCTGGGAGCCAAATTCACTTGAAATAAATGTGGAAGGTAATGGTCTAAAGACCACACTACTACCTCTATAAATGCTGTGATTTTTATGATTCTATATTCAAACCTAGGGGTTTGATTAGGTCAAAAGCTCATTTTTGTCTGTTGATTGCTTCATCATCTAACATCTTGATTTATGGGTTTAGATTTTGTATTCTTACAAATTTCCACCTGTCGACGAAGGAAGGAGCAAGATAATTGAATTATTTGAATGTAGAGAGTATTTTAAACTATTGGTTGTCAACATCACAAAGGCCACTTTTACCAATATAAGCTGACTAATTGTCTCAGCTAGTGGAGCCTGTGCCACTGCGCCAATGGGCCACACACTATACATCTGGCCTTGGGATTTCCTTTTGGCCCACGTCCAAATAGTGTTCTTTGTTGTTCAGAAATTTGTTAAAAGGGAAAGAAATAGTGGAGAAGGGAAAAAAACCACCTGATAACACAAGTGGATATAAATATATGCCATATTGATAAAATGAAAAGAACTACACGCTGTTGTGTAAGGGGTGGGGAGTGGGGGTGTGTAAAGACCTGATTCTAGAAGGATTGTTGCAGATGAGAAACTGGGGAAGTAAGGCCTTGGCTCTGCTGAACAAGCAGAAATGGTATCTTTAGTGAGTGGTCTGGACTTCTCTTGTCTAGTGAGTATCCTCATGCAGGGTTTGGCCGTGTCATTTCTAGGCTAAGAGCAAATCCATAGTGTGACTGAACTGTGATGGATATGTCAAATACAGACAACCCTATTTCTGTGTTTTTGATCAGGTATCTACCTTGGATGGAGTTTTGGAAGTACGAAATGAGCATTTTTGGACCCTAGGTTTTGGCTCATTGGTATGTTTTCTACATATTACTTTAGTTATAATTTAGATGGATTCAGACATCTAACTGAGATTAATGGAAGAATTTTTTTTCTTTCAAACCAAATCATCTTAATACTGAACTGTCCAGAGAAGACAAATTCATAGTCACACATTCCTGAGTATGAAAATGTTGCAAGAGCAAAAGGTGCAATTATTTTCTTTTTAATTGCAGTTCTAATTTTGGAGATTTTGCTGAATGTGGTAAAGAGTTACAATAATACAACTTGCTGCAACATAAAATCCCATGTTTTCTAATCTTGCCACCAGAGAGACTTTATTATGGCATAATTTCATTTCTGTATCAAGAATGATGAGGAAAATGAAGAAAAGTACCCAGAAAAAAATTAAATCTCCATAATCCTCTCATGTAGAGAAAATTACTATTGATATTTTCATATTTATACTTACACATTTATTCTCCTTAGAAAATGAGATCATCCTGTTTTAATTTGCTGTTTTCATTTAATATACCATGAAAGATTTTCATATAACTAAATATTAACTCTTCTAATTAAAAAACAAAAAAAATAGAATTTGGTTTTTCTAACATAACACAAATTCCAGAGGTAGGCAGATTAGGGCTGGTCCAACAGCTCACCGATGTCATCCACACTGCAGTCTTTAGTTTCAGATTTAGGCTCTTTTAGTGGAAAAATGGCTGCCTCGTCTTCTACCTTCCCCTACTCTTCCCCTCTAGTCGTTTTGGGTATCTAAAACTCATTCTCTAGTAAGTTCTTCAGGAAGAGCCCTGGGGAACAACATTCCCTAAATTCCTGAATCTTGAAAACAGTTGTGGACATTACACTTGAAAATCATTTTGGCTGGATGTAAAATCCTGAGCACATATTTTATTTCCTTGAGTGTCTTAAATATACCTCTCCATTTAACTCTGGCATAAAGCATTGCTGTAATAAAAGCCGGGTGACTCAGTCTGGTTTTGGGTTTTTTCCCCTTTATATGTGATTTGATCTTTTTGCCTGACTGCCCAAAATACATATTTTTTACTATCTAGTAATTTTACTGGATTGTGTTGTGTTAGTCATTCTGTTTATTATTTCAGGTGTGCTATATACCCTTTCAATAATGTTATTTCAAAAATAACTTTTTTAAACTTTCAGGAAAGTTTTCTTTATAGTACTTAAAATTTATTCTGGTCTCTTTGATTTTCTTCTTTGGGAACTTCTTTTATAATCATGTTGGTTTTTTGACTTTTTTTCATATTTGTTTTATCTGCATTTCCTTTTGATTTTTAAAACTTTCCTTCTTTTCAAACCTTTTATTTTTCTTACAGTATACTTGTGTTTTTATTTGCTTTTTTATTCCTTCTAGTTTAGTCTTCATTTTTGCAGTGATTATTTATAATTATCATCTCATTTCTGAGGTTTTCTAATTTTGATCTATATTGTTCTTGGCACTTTTTTTTTTTTTTTTTTTTTTGGCTTGTTTTGATATATTTTTCAACAGTTTTAGAGGTAAATCTTTCTGGTGATCTTTTAATCGGTTCCGTATTTCCTTTTTTTTTGTTATAATAACTTTGTGTGGGATGTGGATTCAGTCCTTTTCTGTGGGTCCTTTTTATGTGAAATTAGTTTCCCTGAACTTAAAAAAGGGGTGGTTAAGGTAGTATGTCTAAATTCATAGCTCTAGAGTTCCCTCTTCTGATGAGTCTGTGAAGTGCAAGTTTTTCTTTCCCTTGGCTGTGTTCCTCTTCCATTTGTACCTGAACCTTCTTTATCCTTTGTCTCTACTCTGACGCTCAACTGGGATTCTGTTCCCAGTTGTTTCTTCTTAATGTGGGGCTTTGCTTTGGTTACTTTTGACAGTTCTAGAGTTCAGACTACTCCAGCTCTAAATATCTTATTGCAGACCCAGCTACCTTTCTCAAATTCGCTGTCCTAGATTTCCATTAAGTACTGGTTTACTGCTTTGGGGTTTTTAGGTCAGTCAGATGCCCTATGCTTCCTCCTCCACAGAAGCTGATACCTTGCAGGTCTAGAGCTTATATTTGGGGTTTCTTAGGAGCAATGTGTTAGCTAGTTTTTTGTAGACATTGGACATAGGTTTTTGGATTTGCTGTCTTAGTTTCTCTGTTTTTATGGGGATATTTGGGACATTTCAAAAAAAGTGCCACCACTGTTGCTATCTTCCAAGAACCCAACATAATTTTTAATGGCTACAGAGTTTTACTTCATATGATTATGCTATAATGTATTTAATCATTCTTCTGTTTCCACTGTTAGCATATAAACTGGCTGAGATGAATATTTTTCTGGTGTAATCTTTGTATATACTTGTGATTATTCCTTAAGATTAATTTTTAGGCTTTCCACCATGTGAGGATACGATTAGCAATCTGAGAACTAACTGCAAGAGAGACCTCATCCAACCATGCTGATCCTCAACCACTCTGATCTTGGGCTTCCCAGCCTCCAGAACTGAATTTCCTTTGAAAAGAGAGAGGGTGGTGGTCCCTATACCATCTCAAGTCCTGAGGTGGGCCTGAACAGGTGCAGCCACACCACCTCCTTGGATCTGCGCCACACAGTCCACCTGGAATGGCTGGAGACCCAAAGACCCCATCTTGTCTGAGATTGTCCTGAGTTGCATGTATGTCCTTAGGTAGCCTCAAGGTCAAGGCCAAGAGGCTCTGGGGACCATTTCTTGTGGATAGGAGTCATTGGAGGCCTCATTAGTAGTTTGTCCCAGTGTTCAATGGGCTGGGGCACTCAGCATCCCCGTTTGAGTGGTAGCTGTCCTCTCCCCTACTAAACCTGTGTCTGTCCTGAAAGTAGGCGGTGCATTAGGTTCAGGTGGAACTTAAGTAGGTGTATGTGTATTGGGGGGCGGGGTTGCTCAAGCCAGTGGCACACTGACAACCCTGGCCACACAGAAACTTCAGGTAACCCAATCATCTAAGAGAGTTCTTGGTCATATCTTAAGTAAAAGAAAGATCAATCAGTGTTTTTTTTAAAAGATTAATTTTTAGAAGGGATTTTGTGAGTAAAGAATATTATACTCCTTATGACTTTTGATGCCAATTGCCAAATTGCTTTCCAAAAATGACGATACCAGCTTATATTCCTCCAGTAATGTAGTTAATTTTTAATTATTCTTTTAATTGTAATTATATCAATAAATTAGTAGGCAAGTGTTTTTTTATTTTTTGTTTTTTTAGAGAGAGAGAGAAACATCGATTGGCTGCCTCCTGCACAGCCCCTACTGGGGTTCGAGCCCACAACCCAGGCACATGCCTTGACTGGGAATCGAACCCAGACCTCTCAGTCCAGGGACAACGCTCAATCCACTGAGCTGCACCAGCCGGGCAGTAGGCAAGTGTTTTTTAAGCTTGGTGTCTTCTAAACAAAAAGAATACAATCATCTCAGCTATTCAGAACTTGGCCTTCTAACCACCTCACTTATGTAGTGCCTATTTAAGACCAAAGGGATTACTAAAACAAGCTTTTGAGCTGCCAAGAATAGTTGTCACAAAAGCCATAGGTTAATGCAAACACCATAATCATAGGAGACTCTGGTCAAGCTCATACTGGGAAATGGTTTCCACTTATTTTACTTTAGGATACATTATCTTTTATAGTTTTATATAGTGACAGCAGTGAGATGGCATTGGCAAAGAAAAGGGAGAAATCAAAGCTGCCTTGATTTCTAAACATGGCTTGTCTTACCTAAAATTAATCAGCTAGAAGTCAAATTCAAGCAACATAGATATTTTCTCTGTCTTATGATTGATAATAATTCTTATTACTGCTCAAGTCATAGATTCAGACATATTTTAACTAAACCAACTGGTCAATTTGTGTGCAGTTTATGCTTTGCTGTAAGTTTTTCTGTTTTGAAAATCTGAGTTTATCTAGAAATCATGGAGTAACTGTTGGATATTTCATTCAATTATATTTATTATATGTTTTTATTTAAATTTTTATTATACAAATAGTACTCAATTATTAGAAAAATTATAACTTACAATTAAGTCTAAAAGAAGAGAATAAAAATCCTTAACAATTCTACCATCTAGAGATAAGTGCTGTCATACTTGGTATTTTTCTGTATGTATGTGTTTTGATCAAAACAGGATCATTGTTGTACCTACTATTTTATTATCTATTTTTTTTTCTTTTTTTTTTATCCTCACTCGAGGACATTTTTCCATTTTTTGTTCAGATAGAGTGGGAGGGAGAGAGAGGAAGACAGAGAGAGAGAAACATCGATGTGAAAGGTACATATCGAGTGGCTACCTCCCGCACGACCCAAGGGCCAGGGACAAACTGCAACCGAGATACGTGCCCTTAGTAGGAACCAAACCTGTGACTGTCTGGACCACAGGCTGATGCTCTAACCGCTGAGCCAAACCGGCCAGGGCTTATTATCTACTTTAAAAATATAATGTATGGGCTCAGTGGTTGAACATCGACCCATGCACCAACAGGTCACTAGTTCAATTCCCAGTCAGGGCACATGCCCAAGTTGTGGGCCCAGTCCCCAGTGGGGGGCATGCAGGAGGTGGCCAGTCGATGTTCTCTCTCATCGATGTTTCTATCTCTCTCTCCCTCTCCCTTCCTCTCTCTCTAAAATCAATAAAGAAAAATATATATATATATAATGTATGCTAAACGTCTTCTCAAGTTTATGAACAAACTTTTTTTTTTCTTACTTTATTTTTATTGTTGACACTATTATCGATGTCCCTATTTTCCCTGCCTTTGCCCACCTCCACCCAGCCCCAGACCCCCTTCTCTTTGGCCATCACCACACTATTTTCTGTGTCTGTGGGTTATGCATATATGTTCTTTGGCTAATCGATTCACTAACCTCATTGTAATACCTGGTGCTCTCTATCCTCCTAGTAACCTGGGCTAGAAACCTTTAGATTATCTTTGATGAGTCCATCTTCTTAGTCCATTACATCCAGTTGGGTATCAAATCCTCCCACTACTAACCCATGAAATACCATGAATCTATCTGTCCCTCTCTGATCCCACTGTGTTTGTCCTATCTCAGACCTCTTCATTTTTAACCTTGACTTTTGCAGTCATTTCCTACTTAATTGGCAATCATCCATACCTATAATTTTTCTGAACTCTTATTATTTTATTGCTGCTGTTAAAACTTACTATCATGAAAAAAAAAAAAGGAAAAAAAACCAAAACTTACTATCATGATATTTAGATGCCTCTTCTAGCCTCTCTTTTCACCCCATTACCTACCTTTCTTCTTTCCATTCTTTCTTTATTTCCTCTTTTCCTCCTATCTTCCTTTCTTTTTTCTTTTATTCTTTTTCTGCCCCTGAAATATTTATACTTTAAAAAAAAATTTTTTTTTATTGATTTTTAAAGAGAGAAGAAGGGAGAGGGAGAGAGAGATGGAAACATCAATGAGAGATAACATCGATAGGCCGTCTCCTGCACACCCCCCACTGGGAATTGGGTCCACAACCTGGGCATGTGCCCTGACCAGGAATTGAACCGGCGACCTCTTGGTGCATGGGTTGACGTGCAATCAATGAGCCACACCAGCCAGGCAGTGCTTCTTTATATATCAGTGATACTGCTTATTCTTGCCCAGACATGCATTTTCATTGCTATGTCCTAAGCCTGTATCTACCTTTTGAAATTTCATTTAACCATCAACCTTAGATCGTCAGATGTCTTTTTTTCTTAAAGTTTTCCTCAATTTGAATTAATATCTCCCTTATCTGCCTTTCTATTGCATTTTTTTATGTACTTCATTTATATTCTGCCTTGTTATACCATGCCTGTCTTCATCCTACGTGAATTTCTCTTCATATATCTATACCATGTTTTATTTAAAGAGTAACAAATTATTTCATTAACTCTTTACCTTGATAATCACTACCAAGTCGTCTTTAAGGACTATCAAGACATTAAGCTTTCTCTTGTATTAAAGAAAATACCAAGTACTGTTATAACAAACTCATGTGTAAAGTGTTCATTTCCAATGGAATTTTCAGTAGTGTAATTCTAAGCAGTCTCTTTTTTTTATGGTTTTGCCCCTTTTAGGCTGGATCAGTGCATGTAAGAATTCGACGAGATGCAAATGAACAAATGGTTCTTGCTCATGTGACCAACAGGCTGTACACTCTAGTGTCTACTCTGACCGTTCAGATTTTCAAAGATGACTGGACAAGGCCTGCCTTACCGTCTGGGCCTGTTGCAGCTAATGTCCTAAATTTCTCAGATCATCACATAATCCCAATGCCTCCTTTAAAGGGTATTGATGAGTCGAACCCTGTCACATCAACTCCAACTAAACCCAGTAGTCCACCTCCAGAATTTTTGTTTAACACCCCTGGAAAAAATGTGAACCCAGTCATTCTTCTAAACACACAAACAAGACCTTATGGTTTGGGTCTTAATCATGGACACATACATTATAGCAGCATGGTTAATCAAGGACTTGGAGTTCCAGGAATTGGAGCAACCCAAGGATTCAGGACTGGTTTTACAAATATACCAAGTAGATATGGAACTAACAATAGAATTGGACAACCAAGACCATGACATACTGTGATTTAATTTATTTTATGAGGAATATTGACTCCTTGACTTCCAATTTATTTAGTAATCCAACTTTGCATTGACTGTTCAGTCATTTATTGGAAATGTTAGAGAATAGTTGGCTAGTCTACGGCCATACCACCCTGAACGCGCCCGATCTCGTCTGATCTCGGAAGCTAAGCAGGGTCGGGCCTGGTTAGTACTTGGATGGGAGAATAGTTGGCTAGTTCACATCATATGAAACTATATATTTTTTAAATGTATTTAGAACAGTGAGAACCTTCTAAATGTTGTAGGCTTTAAATAGACTTCCTTTAAAAAGTGTATTTCTCTAAATTTGAATTTTGCTATCTTTGGTTTTGTAGTTGACTACAGTGTAATATGAGATTACCTTTACAAGAGAACCATTTGATGGAGTGGATCTGTCACAATATTTTCTTCAGTGAAATTTATAAACCTGCTTCTTGAATAATGATACACATTTTAGGAAAGGATAAAAATGTCCATCCTAAAAGTAAAAATCTCTTTTATAGCTTTTCCAAACTTAATTGCTGCATTTTTCTTTGAGGTCCTCCTGAATTATGTCTTGCAAAGTAAAAGCAAAAATTTTTTATCAGGAATTTTAGAACATACTCTACTACCTAGTTTTTGTCATTTAAACATTTCGATACATTTGTAAATAGTCCATGGTTCTCAAAGTATTTTATTCTGGTTAATGAGTACCAGATCCTTTGGTGATGTGTAGTAAAGGAATCCTAGTTTTGTGTCTTACACATAACCAGATGCTGACATAATGATGGAATTTATCTTTTTTGTCACTTTTTCATTGGTTGACTTTTAATTTCCCATTTTATTAACAAAACATCAAATATGTTACCAAAATATATGGAATTCAATGTACAGTATGATATGGGATTTATGGTATAATATGGGATTTGTTATCTTTTCAAAGTTGCATAATCAATTTGAGATTATATTACATAATTTTACCAAAAGATAATGGACCTTAGATTATAGAATACAGGATTTTCAGATCTGCTACAGGCAGTTTCTAACTTACTTTGTTTTGCTTTGTCAAACAGTGAATTGTTAATGTGATGAAATGTGAGAATTATATAGATTATTTTATTTTTTTTATTATTTTCCAAGTGCAAATGTTGACTTTCCAGTGTGGCCAGTATTACTTATAAAGACTATAACAAGCAGCAGTTACAAAACACCTATGAGGTGTTTTTCATTATATCATGAGTTTTATGATTAGAGTTTTAAAAAGGGATTTTAAGAGTGGATTCAGCTTTTCTGGAATACAGTGACTCCTGGAGATTTGTGACTTTTCCAGCCATCACCCAGCTATCTAGAGAAGATTTGTGTTTTTGTAGAATATGCAACAGTTTCTTCATTCAACTTGTCCTCTTTTAAATATGAGCAACATTTCCAAATCTTATTTCTTCACTGTGGAATAACGAACATCTAAGAAGCCATCTCTATCAAGCAGAACCGTAGTTATCCTGAGATGATAACTGACCATGTCCCAAATACCTTTTGCTTGGTGAGAAGTTGGTCTTGGTCATTGTCTTGACATCTGCAACCCTGTTCAGGCTTTTGACCTATTGAAGAAATAGAGTCCACACTACCTTGACTGCTGGGGAAAATGAAACTTTGTAAAATGTAATAAGGCAACCTGTTTCTTGTCCTTTGTCTTATGTTCTCCAACTATTACTACGCCTATTATTGGTCTACCATTGCAGAGTGATTTTTCCTCCATTGACCTCATCTAAATGTGAATTCGGGTCATGCATGAAATCTGAAGAACTGTCATGTACTGAGTGATGATTCAGAGGTATGTGCTGCCACCCTAAGCACATCTTCCTATCCCTGTGGGATTTTTCTTTTCAAGTGTCCAGGTGCTGAATGCAGTTCTGCATGAGGTTAAATGCCTACTTCCGCAACACCCACCAGAAGCAGCACCTGTGCAGTTGTCCCACCAAGGTGCCTTCATGCCCACCTACACTATTTGAGAAGTTGTCTGTGGGTTCTGAAGGAATTGGCTCTATTGCTGAAATTCAGTAATGCCGACTGCTGCAGGTGACTTTGGTCTATGAATTATTATATAAAGAAGTCTCATTTGCCAAGCTCTGGCCAGCTTCTGGATATGAAAACAAGAAACTTGGCCAGCATAGGCCTTTAGGCAGTAGCCTTACTAGTAAATCTTGCCATGGAGTTACTTGAAGCTAGACAAACAAAGGAAGTTCAAATTGAATACTTGGCCCATGCTTTGTGATTAAGAGCAAGTTTCATGGAGTATGATTAACCCTGTTTGAGAAAGCGCTGTTTGTAATGGAAAAAACACTGGACTGAAAGACAAAATGGGGTTCCAATCCGCATACTGCCACCGGGTAAGTAGTTTTGTAGCCGTGGGCAAGTCATTTAACTTCTCTGAGTGAAAAGTTAGGGTGGGGAATGAATTAGTTGATCTGTAAACTATCAGCTCTAAAATTTTATGACTAAATCTATAGAATATATGCCTAGTTGCTAAATAGAATATTGTACCCAGAATTTCTTTCCAGTGACTACCTCAGCATACAGGCCAAGTGGTACCTACACCAACACCTACGCCATTAATTTGAGGTGCCATGAGAATAGAAGGTGAACTGCAGGGTAACACCATTTAGGATTTTGTTTATTTCAGACTTGCCTCGAATAAATCTTTAAATCTGTTTAAGCAGATTTTTCTTAGTCTTCTTTCTTTGTGGGAAAGGGTTATTTTTGTGGGTTGTTGGAGAAAAGATTAGGACAAAGTACCCTTAGCTTCCATAGAGTATGAAAGAATGGGGTGCATTTTCATTTCTTCCTTAATCTCTGAAATCACAGTTGAAATTATATACATGTATCAGCAACTGGGGAGGACCTGAATTTCAAGCTTCTGATGTAGCTGCTTTTAAACTGCCAATTTTTTTTTTTTTTTTTTTGCTTGATAAAAGAATGCCAATCTTTTTGGGGAGACTGATCTGCTTCTTACATAAGAAAATGTGTTTCACATTCCAAATTGTTTGAATTTAACTTTTTGAATAAAGAACAGACATGGGATTTTCTGTGATTTTGAATAATTCTGGCTTGTTTCTTTATTCAGTAGCTATTTATTGGTAATTTAATTATCTCATATGTATCAAATACTTGTTGAGAGTCTAGTACATGCCAGGTACTGTACTAAGTAAATGTGCATACAGTATATTAGTTCTTGTGCCCTGCTATTAAGACCAAAGGAACCCAGGATAAGTAAGAGTCCCCTTCAAGTAGCTGATAATCGTAATAGGAGTGATGAGACACAGAACTGTTGCACATGTCATCAGTAAACTCCCTCCCACTTCCTCCTCTTCTTTGGCCTCATTTTCCTGGCATCCTCTTTTTTCCTCTGAATGTGAAACTAAGAAAGGAGATTTCCATGCTAGAGGCCAGCTAAGGAGGTGATGCTGCCACACATCATCCTGATGTCAGGAAAGGAAGAAAATGTTTAGAAGGAGAGAGTTGGGCAGATACTGTTGACACGGATCGTTTTTAGGTGGATAATAGATTGCCATATACTTTCAGACCCTTGGACTATATGAGCAAAGATTTTCAAATCACCAGGCTGAGATGGAGTCCCCAGAGCCTTCATGGGCTCAGGGTGCCCTTTATTTAAGCAGTTACTAGTTTAAAAGTACCTTTAATAATACTAACATCATCATCATCAAATTGCCACCCAACAAGCCTAGCTTCTTGCAAAAAAATTAACTTAGATAACACATGGCCAAGTTTTCTGACTAATGCTGCATCAGATAAAAATCTTTCAGTACTGAAGTCAAAAAACACTAATTGCTTAAGGTTTTCAAATATACCCATGAAGGTAAGCCATCCATCATTGCTCACACAATTTCCTGCCAAATCCAGCTGCTGGAAGTTTTTCAGAGGGTTCTTTTCAAAAAATGCACCTGGTAAAAAAATAGAAATTAGTATTTTAGTTGGAAGCAAAACAATTTCTTGAAGAAATGGCCGTGTTTGGACCAGTGCTTTGCTTTAGAAATTCCCTATAGATAGAGTAGTCAGTGACTGTGAATCTGGTCCATTTTATTTACAAATTATATTATTGCTAAAGTATAAGGGAGTCTAATAAATAGTAATTAGTATTTAGTTAATCAGTATAATTAATATAATTATAATTTAATTTATAACAAGTGTTTACAATAAAATAATTAATGATAACGAATATCTATAAGTATAATTGATTTAATTAGTGTAATTCATTTATATTAGCAAACCAATGGAAATAAATTATATTTTTTCAATTCTTCTAGGAAATGGAAGATTACTTAAAAATTGAGGTACGGGCCCTGGCCGGTTTGGCTCAGCGGTTAGAGCGTCGGCCTGCGGTCCAGAGAGACCCGGGTTCGGTTCCCGCTAGGGGCATGTACCTTGGTTGCAATTTGTCCCCGGCCCTGGTTGGTCGTGCGGGAGGCAGCCACTCGATGTGTCCCTTTCACATCGATGTTTCTCTCTCTCTCTCTTCCTCTCTCTCCCTCCCACTCTATCTGAACAAAAGATGGAAAAATGTCCTCGGGTGAGGATAAAAATAAAAATAAAAAATTGAGGTACGGGAGATGCTATTAAAGAAATACTCAGTACTTGTTTTAACACTAGAGTCAAACTCCTGGCAGTCTTAGGTCAATCTTAGGTAGGTCTTCTGAAAGGCAAACACTGCCTGTTGTTTCTTGGGTATGAAAATGTCCCTAACTGTAAACTTGAGTAAGTAAGCCTCCCTCAGTATCTCATGATTTGGGTTTGAGTGCTGGTTTTTGTTTTTTAACTCTTATATTTTGTTGTTAATTCTCACCCAAGGATATCTTTCCATTGATTATTTTTAGAGAGAGTGGAAAGGAGGGAGGGAGAGAGAGAGAAACATCGATGTGAGAGAGACACATCAATTGGCTGCATCCCACACCACCCTGACGGGGGCTGGGGAGAGAACCATGCCCTTGACAGGAAATTGAACCCAAGACCCTTCGTTGCGTGGGCCAATGCTCTAACCACTGAGCCAAACCAGCCAGGGCAGGGGTCGGGGGGTGTTGTTTTTAACCCTTCCTAAACTCTTCAGGAACTTCCTCCATTCCTTAGAGAACAGGGCACTGTAAAGTACCTCCTAAAAAGGAAAGGGGATGTTCTAACTACGACCATGAAGATAACTCACTAAGGAATAGAGGAATAAAAACATTAGGTTTCTGGGTCTGAAAGACTGCACAGAGCAAAGCACCCCACCTGCCTGGACTGCTCACCTCTGCAGTATTAGAGGACAAGGAAGTAAGGTCCATTTGCTGTAAGCCATGGTGTAGTTGGGTCTCATTATACCAGCTGAGCCTGTGCCCAGCCTAACTCATACACAGGGCCTCATTTTCTCCTCCATTCCTTCTCATAAGGAGCCCTTATTATTTCTTACAGGTAGCTTTCTCCCTGCTCTTTCTTTTCTGCTTCTGCCTTTTCCATGTGCTTCCCAGCATGGCATGCACTCAGTCAAAACTCCAGTTGTCAGTGTCTGTAAGGCTCCTGCCCCAAAGAGCAACTTCTTTTCTCCTCGACTAGCAGACCAGATTTCACCACCTTAAAGGAACTTAAAAAAGAATAATGTAAAGCCCATTCCACCCTCAGAGGGTGAGCTGTTTATACAGGCTATCTACTAAGGTTTAAGAACGGTATCAATAACAGAACTTCTTGGATAATCATTAGAATGTGTGCAAACACAGGAACCAAGAACAAGAAACAAAATCTATAATCCAAGGGCATGCATTTTGTTCATTTAATCTGCCGTGGTTTTGTCATCACAATGAGCAGACTGGTCCTGAGAGAAAAGGAATCTGACATTTAGAGCTGTGGGCTGCGGAGAATAGAAGTGGCTTGATCCACATTTCAGGTAGACTCTCAAATGCTCTGGGTAGGAGGATTCTGATCCTTGAATGGTTCCTGCATCCTAAACAAAATTCTGCTATTGCCAGAGCTCTTGCCAGATTTTCATTCAGCAAACATTTTTCATTGCCTACTGTGTACCACGGATTGTCTTCCGTGCTAGGGGTATGTGAAAAAGACAGACATGGTCACTGTCTTATTGGGCTTACAATATAGGGTGAAAACATACATTATAAATTGGATAGGTGCTAGGTACTGTGGTAGGCCAGGGTGCCCTGGGAGCACACAAAGGCAATAAGCCTTCCAACCCCACTTGGTTCCCAGAACACTGGCAGTTGGGCTTATCAGCTCCAGGAGGAAAACTGAAGGGTCCACCTCTGGAGAAATTGAACTGCCTCCAAGAAGAGGCCCTCCGTTTCTTGAAGAACCATTTTTCTTTCCTGATCACCCACAATGAAGCTAACCAGCTGAAGAGTCACTCCTTCCCTCAGGCACAGAGCTTATCAACTTTGCCTCACTCTAAAATGTCAAGAGAGCCCTGGCCGGTTTGGCTCAGCTGTTAGAGCGTCGGCCTGCGGTCCAGAGAGACCTGGGTTCGGTTCCCACTAAGGGCACGTACCTCAGTTGCAGTTTGTCCCCGGCCCCGGTTGGGTCGTGCGGGTGGCAGCCACTCAATGTGTCCCTTTCACGTTGATGTTTCTCTCTCTTCCTCTCTCTCCCTCCCGCTCTATCTGAAGATAAATGCAAAAATGTCCTCAGGTGAGGGGCTGTGCGGGTGGCAGCCACTCAATGTGTCCCTTTCATGTTGATGTTTCTCTCTCTCTTCCTCTCTCTCCCTCCCGCTCTATCTGAAGATAAATGCAAAAATGTCCTCAGGTGAGGATAAAAAATAAATAAATAAATAAAATAAAATGTCAAGAGAACAACACAGGAATATCAAGACATTTGAGAACAGCCTCCAACCAGGAAGACAGACTAAAAGCAAACAACCCCCAAGAAATGAGGTAACATAGGGAATAGGAAAAACAAACTTCAAAAACGTATTTTTCAGGGACCTTAAAAAGGTACTGCATCTACCCAACAAAAATAAGATGCTTTTTTTTTTTTTTTTTAGTACAATTAGAGAATAAGAAAGAGTGCTTGGAAAATAAAAATGATATCAGGATCCATGTGGCAGAATGATTGGGTTCGGGATTTACCAAATTCTAGAACATGAGTAGGGTCTTGTGATGGCTCTCTTTTTGAGAACAGGCTGGATATTAAAGTTCAGCCTCTAAACAGTTAAATTGAAAGATGCCATTTAAGAAAAGGTTTTGTTCGAACAGGTGAAATAGATCCCAGAGCTACTAACAATTTCTTTCTGGTAGTCCCAGATTGCTGCTGATGGGCTAGAAACAAAATTTTGTGAGTCATAATTTTTTTAAATGGCTATTGAAGCCCTAAGATCGAATGCAGTCTCTGAGGAAGAGAAGCTGAGAGCCTAGGACCAAGCTCTAATTGGGAGCATTTAATATCTGGGTAGAGGTATTGCCATTGCAAAGGAGACTGAGAAGTAGCTAAGGTCCTGTGGAAGTCAAGAGAACATTTTGAAAAGGAGGGAGTGCTCAGTGTCAACTTCAACAGAGGGATCAAGTAAATTAAACACTTTTGAAAAGTGTCCATACATTTTAATCACCCCCAAAAAGAAACTCAGTAGTCATTAGCAGTCACTCCAACCCCCACCCCAAAACCCCAGACCCTGGCAACCACAAATCTACATTCTGTCACTATAAATTTGCCTATTTGGCAAATGAATAGAATTATACAACATGTGGTCTTGTGTGACCAGTCTCTTTCATTTAGTATATTTTCAAGGTTCATCCATGTTGTAGCACCTTCCAATACTCCATTTTTATGGATGAATAATATTCTATTGTGTGGATATACCACATTTCATTTTGTTTATCAATTTTTAAGTGAGGGTTCTACTATATATGTGTGTATGTATAGTGTGTGTATATATATTCCTATATGTAATCATCTATATCTATATTGAGCTAAACATGAGGTGAATTCATACCACTGTCTCCAGTTCTAATGTATTACCATGAATCATTCTAGCCTCCTCCTGCTGTAAATTCCCACCCCAACATTGAGAAACCTGGCTTCCACCATCTGCCACCTATTTACTTAATTGTTCAGTTCCAGCGTAAATATATAGCAGCATCAGAATTGTCAGCCTGTACCCCAATTGGACATAACTATCAAATAAAGTACAGTGCTTATGTACAGTTTCTTTTGCCTTTAGTTTAACAGGTCATTTCCAAAGTTCTTTAGGTCGATTTCGTTCCCCCTCCTCCCCTGCAGCGAGATTGTTTCCTAGTTTGTAATATAGTTAGATTGTTTTGCATTCTGCATTTTGTTCTCGGGTTCCCCAGACCTCCTAAATGACTTTTTTCAGTTTGATCTTTACTTTGTGCTGTAAAGTTCTATGGGTTTCAACAAATAAATAATAGTGTCATGGGTGCACAATCACAGTATCATACAGAATAGTTCCACTGCCCTAAAAAATCCCCTGAGCTGCATCTGTTTAACCCTCCCTCCCCTCCTCCCAAGTCCCTGACAGCTGCTGAGTTTTTCACTCTCAGTCGTTTTGCCTTTTCCAGAACATCATATAAATGAAAGCCTACATTTTGTAGCCTTTTAAGATTTGTTTTTCTCACCTAGTAATATGTATTTAAGTTTCCTGATGGCTTTTCATGGCTTGATAGCTCATTTCTTTCTACCACCGAATGATACACTGCTGTATGGCTGTGCCACAGTTTGTTCATCCATCACCTATTGAAGGACATCTCAGTTGCTTCCAGTTTGGGGCAACATTCAGTAAATGCTTGTGTTTCCTTTTTGACTAATGAAATGATGTCACTCTTTCTTTCTTGAACAATCTTGCTTGATTTTTATCTATTTATTACTCTTTTTAAAGAACTAATTTTAAGCTTTATTAGTCTTTACTCTTGTTTTCTGTTTCATTGACTTATAGGCACACCTTGGATATATTGTGGGTGTGGTTCCAGACCCCCTCAATGAAGGGAGTCTTGATCTTTTTGCTGGTGGAGGGTCTTGCCTTCAATTTGTAAGAAACATCTGAGAAGCTCAATAAAGCGAAGCGCAATTATCATGAGGTACGCCTGTACTTTTATGTTTATTATCTTGTGGTTTACTCTGTTGTTTTTCTGGCTTCTTAACTTAGAAACATTCATTTTCAGCCTTTCATCTTTAATATAAGTATTTAAGGCTATGTGGATTTTATTCAAGCCCTACTTTTGCTGCATGCCACATGTTTTGATATAGTGTTTTCTTACCATCTGGTTCTAAATATTTTTGTTGAAACTTGTCACTATGAACTTGTAGTGGATCTATCTGTCAAATTGGGTGATTTTTCCCCAGTAGCCTGCGTATAGGTACAAAAAAGTGGAAAATTAAAGCCAATCTAGGCTTGGAGTTTTTCCAGGAAAGCCCATCCCAACCATTGTATCTAATTTCATACCTCACATCTACGTCTCATTTTCTCGCGGCATCTCATTATGTAGTCTTTCTTTGATTAGAGGCTGTCTCCCATTACACTTTCTTCATTTCACTACTGCACCCATTACTCATATCCATCACTCAGTGTCATTGCCTACAGTGCTGAGACTGCGGGCCAGGAGAGTTTCACGGGGGACTGCAGGAGATGGAGGTGGGACGAGGACAAGGCCATGAACAGGCAGCAGACGCCGGAATAGGCAGAAATGGTCAAGCGTGCCTTTGGAAGTGCCAATATTAAATTTAATTAACTTGCCATTGGGAACTGTCATGTAATCCTGCCTTTCACAATTACCCACAAGCACTCAGGAAATCTGTTACATCCAAATTACACTGGGGCCTTCTTGTAGAAATTAAGGACAAGTGACTGTTCTCCCCGTTCGAGTCCCTTGGAGTGTAGAGAAAGGAAGCAAGGTGACACAGATCAAGAGACACATGGTAGCAGAAATTCAGAGCCAGAAGTGACCATGGAAACAAGCCCTGTATCTAGGCTGACACCCTTGGCAAGACATGGATTAGGGCAGTGGTTTTTTCTTATCTGTAGGGTATCCCCTCCTTTAGTGGAACAGGAAATAAATTTAATAGGTTATAATCAGTTTTAAGTGAAATAGAACGAATAGAAAGTAAAGTGTATCACGCATATAAGATAATTACTTTCTGTGAAACTTTTTTTTTAATCCTCACCCAAGGATATTTTTCCATTTATCTTCAGATAGAGTGGGAAGGAGGGAGGGAGAGAGAGAGAGAGAGAGAGAGAGAGAGAGAGAGAGAGAGAGAGAGACATCGACACAAGAGAGACACATCAATTGGTTGCTTCTGCACAACCCTGACCAGGACCAGGGACCAAGCTGCAACTGAAGTACGTGCCCTTGATCGGAATTGAACCCGCAACTCTTTGGTCCTCGGGCTGAGGCTCTAACAGCTGAGCCAAACCGGCCAGGGCCGAAAGCTTTTTAAAAAAGATAACCCTGGCCCAGCCAGTGTGGCTCACTGGTTGAGCCTTGACCCTTGCATGCACCAAGAGGTCGCAGGTTCGATGCCCAGGTTCTGGGCACTATCCCCAGTGGGGGGCATGCAGGAGGCGGCCAGTCGATGTTCTCTCTCATCGATGTTTCTATCTCTCTCTCCCTCTCCCTTCCTCTTTCTCTAAAATCAATAAAGAAAAAGAAAAAAGATAACCCTGGTATCTGGTTCCCCTGGAAGCCTATAGAGGATATGGTCATAGTATTATTTATTGAGCATATACAATGGGTCAGTGTTGAACTTCTTTCTATACATTAGTTCAGTTACTGATTAGCACAATAACCACTAATATGGGAGGTATTATAATTATCTTCATTTGCCCAGTGAGCAAACTGATGCTCAGAGACTTTGAGTTGCTGCACGTCATTCTCTCAAGTGGAAGGGGTGAGCATCTGTCTAACCAATGCACGTGACCATTTTGTAAAGATGGAGCCTCTAGAGGGCCCTTCTTATGTCTCTGCTTCTTTATAAAACAGGGATAATGTTGTTACCTTTTATTAGGGATATAATGATTATTTCACAAATTCTTTTTTAAAAGACTTTGAGAATAAGTTACTACTATTGAGTAGTTCATTTTGTCTCTCTTTTTTTTACTTGCATTGTAGAGTATAGTGTTACAGCTAAATTTCCAAGAGTCAGCTGCCTTCTGTCACGCTTATTTTTCTCATTTATATATGGAGGCAACAAGGCACTAGACAAATAAAGTCAAATGGCAAATGACTGCCTAGCTCAGTTCTTATTTCATTAAACACACCATCTCCCTCTCTGGTCTCACAGGCTGGCCTCAGAAGTAGGCAGATTAGGCAGCTACCTGCTTAAAGACCTGGAAGATGCTAAAAGGTCTCTACCTAAAAATGCCTCCCTCACATGTAATTCTAATTCCACACACTCCCCAGTGGCATCTTTGGAAAGGTACATCCTTTCCAATTCACTTAAGGTCGAGGTTACCTGAGAGGGGTTATTCATTAGCTAACCAGTCAGTCTGTCACAGAAGCCACCTGCTTCCAGTATCACCCAGAATAGAGGAGGGGCCTGAAGAATGATACCCAGGAAGATATGATTTGATGGGTTAAGGGAGTAGGTGGAGAAGACGGAAGTGGAGTTAAGATTTAAGGGAAGGAAAGATCCAGAATTTGAAGTGACTTTAGAAAAGGCAAAACCCTTGGGCAGCCTACGGACTTAGAGACATACCCATCTCTAAGAGAGAAGGTTTTAAAAGAGGAGCAGGAAGAGATAAAACAAAGAACTTATATGCATATATGCACAACCAATGGACGCGGACAATAGTTTCGGGAAAGCAGGAGGGGGGTGAAAGCAGGGAGAAGGGGGTCAATGGGGGGGAAGGGGGGAAGAAAAAAAAAGGAGCAGGTGGGGATTTAGTGTTTAATGGGTACAGAGTTTTAGTCAGAAAAGATGAAAAAGTTCTGGAGATGGATGGTGATGGTGGTTGCACAAGAATGTGAATGCCCTTAATGGGCATTCGATGGAACTGTGTACTGAAAATATGGCACTGCAAATGGACTCTAGACCATCTGTGAGGGGAATGAGGAGGGCAGCCGAGGCTGTTTTCACTCATCCTTTGCCTTCAAGATGGCTCCAGTGATCCTCACCTCCTAGAAGTCACTCCCATATTGTCCCTTCCACACTGGCTGGAGCTAAGCTGGGTAGTTAGTAGGAAGCAGCAGAAATGACCTTCCAAGACTAGATCATAAAAGACCTTGCAGCTTCCCACTGGTTCTCTCTTGGATCTCTTTATCTGGGGGACGTGGGCTACCGTGTGGTGAGAATACTCAAGCAGCCTATGGCGTGGTCCAGGAGTGGGAAACTGAGGCCTCCAGTCAACAACCAGCATTGACCTGCCAGCCAGGTGAGGAGCCAGCCGCCCAGGAAGCAGATCCTCCAGCAAACCCAGCCGACATCGGGACGGCAACATCATGCCAGAGCCTAAGCCAGAACCACCCAGCTAAGCCGCTCCCAAACTCCTGATTTACGGGAACTGTAAAATAATGTCTATAGTTGTTTTAAACCACTAAGTTGTGGGGTAATCTGTTACACAGAACTTGATAACTAATCTGGATAGCATGAGGATCCTTCGTCAGCTGCCTGAGGCTGGTGGTGTCGTCAGTCACCTCTCTATCTCAATTTGTTACTGGGATTATATCACAGCTACTTACAGACATCCTGTGACCCCATTTACATAAAGTTGCACTTACCTTTATATGTTTTGAATACCCAACAGGTGACCTAAAAACTTTCCCCAGGATTGCTGGATGTCAGACAGTTAAAGCTAGGAAGAGCAGTTTCTGCATAATACACCTTGTCAAATGTGAATGTTTTTCCTTTACTACTGTAGGTGAAATGCGTAAAAACCTGAAGGCAGGCCAGTGTTTTAAATCATTTTACTCCTGCCTGGCCGGTGTGGCTCAGCGGATTGAGTGTAGTCCCAGGAACTGAGAGGTCCCCGATTGGATTTCTGGTCAGGGCACATGCTCGGGTTGTGGGCTTGATCCCCAGTAGGGGGCGTGCAGGAGGAAGCCGATTGATGTTTCTCTCTCACGTCAATGTTTCTATCTCTTTCTCCTTTCCTCTCTTTCTAAAAAAATCAATAGAAATATTTTTAAACAAAAAAATAAATCATTATACTCCTTAACTTACATGAATGCTCTTTAAATATATTTGTATAAAAAAGAAGGAAAAAAAAAAAAGGCAAGAAAGAAAGAAAGGAAGGAAGGTAGGAGGAACAGAAGAGAAAGTCAACTTCAGAACTTTGTTAGGACCAACCTCTTTTCTCTCGGCTCTGTGTGTGTACCTACCTAGAATTCTAATCTCTGCATCTGTGACTCTCCAGTTTTTCAGCCCAAGTTTGACGAGTTGTGGGGCCCCCTCCAGTTGCTCCAACAGCCTAGTCAGACTGACTCGTGCATCACTCCACCAGGGAAGCATCAGCAGTTAGCTGTTTCAAGATGTGCAGCCTGTCAACTTGAAGAACCAGAGACCAGGTCAGGAATTGGATCCATCTCAAAACTGATGAAGGATGAAGGGATATGGGAAGAGTAATGGTCTTTCTCTCTCAATGTGCCTACTGAATGTGCAGTGAGAATCAACTTGTTTTTTGGTTAGTATTTTATGTAAAGTGTTCAAGAATATACAAACATTATGTAGGATAGTATAATGAAACTGCATACTAATAAGCCAACTTTCAACAAACATCAAATCATGGACAGTCTTGCTTCATCCTTACCTAATTCCTTCCCTTCTGTATTATTCTGAAGCAAATCTCAGACAGTAAGTATCAGTTGTTTTTTTTTAAACATATTCACAATATCATTATCACAACTTTAAAATCGTATCACTAACTCCTTAAGCAAAGTTGTCTTAAACATCACTTACTCTCAGACACTAGTTTCCTAGAAGGAGGCAAGCCAGTGGGAGCCTCAGGTGCATGTGAAAACTGGTGACTTAAAAGCCACGGGCCTGTGTTCCTTAAGGACAGATTAAGAAAGGGCTACATGACTTCCTTAAGGTGCATCTATTAAGGCAAAATTGTCATTCTTACTCAGTTCATGTAGAGCTTCATTTCCGCCCTCGTCCAGGTGATTTTCAGATTTTCAGAATGCTCAGTTTGGCCAAATTGTGAAGATTCTGAGCTGCAAAAAAATTTTTAATCCAAAATAAAAAGACTATCAGGGAACTATATATGCATTTTATTTATTTTATTTTTTGTTAGTCTTCACCCAAGGTACTTGTTTATTTGCTTAATGCTATTTCAGTTCATGAAATGTTTCATAGAAACGTTCTACTTCTGATAGTGGGGACACCTGTATTGATCATAGTTGCTTAATCTAGTTGAAGTCTTTCCTATCAAGACTGATTAGAAAAATCTCCTGTAAAAAAATTAGTCAAGCCCAGCTGGTGTGGCTCAGTGGTTGAGCGTCGACCCATGTACTAAGAGGCCATTGGTTGGATTCCCAGTCAGGGCACATGCCCAGGTTGTGGCCCAAATCCCCAGTGGGGGGACATGCAGGAGGTGGCCAATCGATGTTCTCTCTCATCGATGCTTCTATCTCTCTCTCCCTCTCCCTTCTTTCTCTAAAGTCAATAAAGAAAAAAAAATTTTTTTTAATTAATCAAGTTTTGCATGAGTGTGTACTCTTCTTATAATATTAGCTATTATTATTTTTAATCAGTCCTATGAATCCTTTTCTTAGAGTAAATTATCTTCTGGAGTTTGGTGCTTTTAAAATAAAAAGCCTAGCCCTGGCTGGTTTGGCTCAGCGATTAGAGTGTTGGCCCATGGACCAGAGAATCTCGGGTTCGGTTCCCGCTAAGGGCACACCTCGGTTGCAGTTTGTCCCTGGGCCTGGTTGGGGTCGTGTGAATGGCAGCCATTCAATGTGCCTCTCTCACATCAATGTTTCTCTCTCCCTCTCCCTCTTCCTCCCTCTCTCCCTCCTGCTCTATCTGAAGATAAATGCATAAAATATATCCTTGGGTGAGGATATATATATATATATATATATATATATATATATATATATATATAAAAAATAAAAAGCCTAACATAAGGGGTCCAACTCGAGGGCCCAGCTGGGGTGATCAGGGAGGCTGTGCCACTGGGCCCTACAGGACACCTACTACAATAGGCCACCCTATGAAGCTGAGGAGTCATAGCAACTCTACCTAATACATAGAAACAAACAAAGGGAGGCAGCCAAAATGAGGAGACAAAGTAACATGTCCCAAATGAAAGAACAGAAAAAAACTCCAGGAAAAGAACTAAACGAAATGGAGATAAGCAATCTAACAGATGCAGAGTTCAAAACACTGGCTATAAGGATGCTCAAGGAACTTAGAATTTGAAGGAACTTTGTGAGAATTTCAAGGAAATTAGTGAGGACCTCAAGAGCATAAAAAAGGACCAGTTGGAAATGAAGGATGCACTAACTGAAATAAAGAATAGCCCTGGCCGGTTAGGTTTAGTGGTTAGAGTGTCGGCCCACGGACCAAGGAGTCACAGGTTCGATTCCAGTCTAGGGCATGTACCTCAGTTGTGGTTCGGTCCCCGGCCCTAGTCAGGGTCATGCAGGAGGCGGCCAGTTGATGTGTCTCTCTCACATCAATGTTTCTCTCTCTCTCCCTCTCTCTCCTTCCACTCTGTGAACAACAGCAACAACAAAAAAATAGAAAAAATATCCTCGGGTGAGGTTTAAAAAAGGGGGGAGGGGGAACAGTTGCTTTGTCAATTCTAAACCCATCCCTTCCCAGTAGCAGGTAGAGAAGTATAGGAGCGTGCTTATCACTCACACTGCTAGTGCTTGTCTAGCCTTTTCAAGTCATGGGTTTCTCTAGCTTTTGGTTCGCGTATACATAATCTCAGTAATTCTTACAGACTCCCAGCAGTCTTCTATTCTGTTTTTGTGTGTTTTTTTTTTTAATCCTCACCCGAGGATTAAATAATAAATCCTCACGCATTTATCTTCAGATAGGGCGGGAGGGAGAGAAGGAGGAAGAGAGAGAGAGAGAAACATCTATGTGAGAGAGACACATCGAGTGGCTGCCACCTACACGACCCCAACCAGGGCCGGGGACAAACCGCAACCAAGGTACATGCCCTCAGCGGGAACCAAACCTGGGACTCTGGTCCTCAGGCCAAGGCTCTAACCGCTGAGCCAAACCGGCCAGGGCCTATTCTGTTTTTTAAAGGGTTATACCATTTCCCCCAAAATCTAAATTTAAAAAACATCTGAATTGCCCAGCTGGTGTGGCTCAGTGGATTGAGCAACGTCCCATGGACTGAGAGGTCCTGATTTGATTCCCAGACAGGGCACATGCCCAGGTTGCGGGCTCGATCCCCAGTAGGGTCGTGCAGGAGGCAACTGATCGATGTTTCTCACATCGATGTTTCTATCTCTCTCTCCCTTCCTCTTTCTCTAAAAAATCAATAAAAACATATCACACACACACACACACACACACACACACACACAATATCTGAATTGATCCTATCCAGTTTATCCAGTAATATGCAAAGTTTTTTTCATACTTGGTATGCACATTCTTTGTGAACTCAAAAGACTCAACTCCTATATTAATGCACATTAATTCTATCTTAACAGGGCAATGGATAAGAATTGGAAGGCCTGAGAACATTTAAAGAAATCCCACTCTGCTTCTCAATCATTTATTTATCCATTCATCCAAATATTTATTAAGCAGTTATTATAAAATAGGACATGTGCCAAGTATCAAGGACCTACTTATTTTCTTCCTCTTCACCTTCTCTTAAAATAATAACATCTTCAATTATTCTGAAGTTCTCTATTATTCATCTATGATACATTTTCATTCTAATCGTGGAGAAAATCATTAAAAACAGACTAGCTATTACCTAGAAGTTTTTACTATCTTTGCCAGTTTCTCTAAAAATTAAATTTCTGCTTGATAGACTTAGCATGCATTACTATGAAAGTATCACGTGTTCTCTTACACCCAGTTAATGCAGGCAACAGTTACTTACAGTTTTCACAGCATTTGCCGACAGCCAGCAGGAGACTAATTGGATTTCTTCAAGGTCACAGGGTTCGGCTGACAAAGACTTTACCATATAATCCATTCCCTTCCCAATGTCAGACAAGTGGGTCAAACGAAGTAAAAAGATGGAAAGGAAATGCATTAGGATACCAAGTTAATTTGATTTAACCTTAGATTCATGGGCTGAAAAGAAGGCAATGGGCAATTGCACAGAACTTTTGCCATGCTCTTTCTGTGGAAACCTTGAGTTATAAAAAGCCAAAGAGAGTAGTTTTTCTTTCACCTATCACTCTCCAAGTTCCTGGGTCATACAATCACTTATGTGGAGGTCATTCTTTTAGTAGCATGAGGAAAACTATAGTAAATGTGTAGTATTTTAATGGGTATCAATGTGTACCTTTAACATACCTTTTTTCATAGAAATGAGTCTTCTGCATGAGCACTATCTCTTTAAGCCCTTCAAAATTCTTAGACGGGGTGGAGGCTGAATTCAGAGGGGCAATATGGGGACTTCATGTCCTTGGTGTGCTTCTAGAGTAACTGTCCGCAGCCTCAAAAGGCCCTGCTTGTGATTGCGTGGTATGAGGCCTACCTAGTGCTTTACAATGAAAACCACATCCAATGCAGCGTGCTTAACTGGGAGAAAGATTTCTCTTATATCAGTGGTACAACTGAAAACATTCTAAAATGCCCCTTGGATTGATTAGACATATCTTTGTGACATTAAAATAGTTCTTTATCTTTTTTTATTTTTAATATGTTTTTATTGATTATTTTAGAGAGAAAGGAAGGAAGCGAGAGATAGAAACATCGATGTGAGAGAGAAACATCAATTGGCTGCCTCCTGCACACCCCCTACTGGGGATTGAGCCCGCAACCCGGGCATGTGCCCTGACTGGGAATCGAACCGGGACCTCTCAGTCCATGGGACGACGCTCAATACACTGAGTCACACCAGCTGGGCATAAAATAGTTCTTTATCTTGATGGTACTCTAATGTAGAGGAAGGAAATGTACTGTTTTAATAGTAGCTACCTTGCAGAGCTTTGGGAAGTTTGCAGGTAATGTATGTAATGTATTTAGTATGGTGCCTGGATCATAGAAAGTGAATATTAATTGTTGTCTTGGGAGTACACACAGCTTAAAGGTTGTGAACATGAGCTGGGCAGTCAGTTTGATTCCTGAATCCCATACTTAATAATTGTGTAAACTTGGACAAGTTGTTCAACCTTTTAGCTGCGGTTTGGGGGATAATTTTGCCTAGGTACAGGGACTATTTTGAGGATTCAATGAGAAGTATGTAAAAGGGCCTGGTATAGTGTCCAACCTATTGCACAGTAACTCTTTGATGAGCAGTAAAGTTAGACTGGCTTATTCAAGTCCAGACTTTGATTCCTTAATACAGAACCAGATTGTCTCAGGTAGACTTCTTTCCACCCTTTCTACCAGTTGGTGAGAACTTGGGCAAGTCAATGAATTGTTCTAGGTTCCAGTGCAGTAAAATGAGATGCTCTCAGGCTCCTTTGGGCTCTGATATTCTGTGTAACTCACAGACATGCAATAAATGTTCTCTGAACACTGAATCAACTTGATTATTCTCATGTAGGCTTATAATGAAAGAAAGGTTAGTCATGTCTTAAATGTGGAATAGGGTTGTCTTTAGGTAAGCAGAATGAAAGAGAACAAGGCTGAAGAGCATTTAACTAGTCTCAAACTGGAGGTGTGAGGCGAGCCAATAAAATAAAGAAAAAAATACCCCCTACCCCCCAAAAAAGCTGTTGAAAAACAACTTCGACAGGAAACCCTCCTTGTCCTGGAAGGCAAATCATGTGTTCCGCCTGTGTTTTTGAAGTTTTCTTGATCCATATTAATTCTTGTGTTCAATTCCATTTTTGAAGTTGTATTAAATTATAAAACCATGGTACAAAAATTGTAATATTGTTTATATGCTTTAAATACAAATATAGCCAATAATTTATGAAGCTTTACTTAATTAAGAAACCATTTATATTGTCTCTATGCTTTAAATACCAGCTGAGTCAACCAGCCAGGAAGATAAAACATATCATAGCTTCTTTTCTCAAAGGGTTACAATATAGTGGTGTACAATTTACATAAAATGGTGCTGAAGGATTAGAATAGAGTGAAGAAAAATGTCCAGGAAAACCAATGTAGTCCTAAATGCATAAAGGCATCCTGAACCCCGTACTTGTATAGACACAGCCAGTGTCAAAGCCTCTTGAGTTAACCATTCTTATTATCAAACTTATATTAATTTAAAAATTAGGGGGAAACTATAACCTAGTTTTATAGCATCTTCCTCATTCATCTTAATGTTATCCAGCATAAGCTTTATAAGGTTCTTCAAATTACCCAAGCTGTCAGTCAGACCACCTGCCAAAAGAAAATAAATTGGACTGTGTTCAGATGTCATTTACTAAATTTCTTTACCAATTAAAAGATTGTCACCCTGGCTGGTTTGGCTTAGCGGTTACAGCGTCGGCCAAACGACTGAAGGGTTGCGGGTTCAATTCCCGGTCAAGAGCACATACCTGGGTTGCAGGTTCCATGCCCGGCCCTGGTTGGGGTCGTGTGGGAGGCATCCAGTTGATGGGTCTCTCTCACATCAATGATTCTCTCTCTCTCTCCCTCCCTCCTTCCACTCTTTTTTTTTTTTTTTTCCCTTTATTGATTTTAGAGAGAGAGGAAGGGAGAGGGAGAGAGAGATAGAAACATCAATGAGAGAGAACATTGACTAGCCACCTCCTGCATGTCCCCTACTGGGGATCAAGCCCTCAACCCTGGCATGTGCCCTGACCGGGAATCGAACCAGCAACCTCCTGGTACATGGGCTGACACTCATTCCACTGAGCCACACCAGTTGGGCAATCCTACAAAACTATTCAGAAAATTGAATTGTAGTTTTAGATTTTTAAAAAAGAAATCTGCAAACACAGATAATTTAACTTGTGGATTTTACCAAACATTTAAAGAAGAAATAACACCAATTCTATAAATCACTTTTAGAAAATAAAAGTAGAGGGAACAATTCCCAACATATTTTATGAAGCTCCATTAATTAATATGAAACCCAAAGACAATAAAGCAAAAGAAAATTTCAGACCAATATCACTCATGAGCATAGAAACAAAAATCTTCAATAAAATATTACCAAGGAATCCAGCCACATATAAAAAGAATATTATACTACCACCAAATGGGCTTCATACAGAGAATGCAGGACTGTTTCAATATTTGGAAATCAATCCATGTAATTCACTATATTAACAGTAAAGAAAAAAAACTACATGATCATATAAATCGATACAGAAGAATTATTTGACACAATCCAACATACATTCATGATAAAAATTCTCAGCAACCTAGGAATAGAAGGACACTTCCTCAAACTAATAAAAGCCATCTACAAAAACTACAGTTAACATCATACTGCCCTGGCCGGTTTGGCTCGGCGGTTAGAGCGTTGGCCTACGGTCCAGAGAGACCCGGGTTCGGTTCCCGCTAAGGGCACGTATCTCGGTTGCAGTTTGTCCCCGGCCCTGGTTGGGTTGTGCGGGAGGCAGCCACTCGGTGTGTCCCTTTCACATCGATGTTTCTCTCTCTCTCTCTCTCTTTCTCTCTCTCCCTCCCACTCTACCTGAACAAAAGATGGAAAAATGTCCTCCGGTGAGGATAAAAAAAAAAAAATCATACTTAATGGTGAACAAGAAAAGCTGATGAACAAAACAGACCCAGAGACATAGAAAGGAGTAGGTTCAGACGGACAAACCTCAGAGGAGGGGCGCGGGGGAGGGATGAGATAAACCAAAGAACTTATATGCATGTATGTGTAACCAATAGACAACAGTGCTGGGGGTGGGGGGGGGGTTAGGGAGGAGGGTGTCTGTGGGGAAAAAGGAGAAACATCTATAACAAAAAATAAATTAAAAAAAAAAGCTGGCAACTCCTTTAGGAAGAAGAGTCATGGCTAGGAGGAGACTTTTCACTGTAGATTGTTTTGTACTTTGGACCTTGTGAATATATTACTCAAAAAATACATTTAAAAATTAAGAACAAAATATTGATAAACATTAAAAAGAAAATTCTAAACACTGTGCAGGTCAGTTTAGCACATAGGCGACCAGTGTGCACGATCATTACAAAGGAATAGCCATCAAGAGGAGATAGTGAGCCTCCTGACACGGGAGGCAGTCTAATAGTCTGGGTCACTCCCTGCATCTTTTTATTTATTTATTTATTTTTAAATCCTCACTCGAGGATACTTTTTCTATTTATATTCAGATAGAGTGGGAGGGAGAGAGAGAAATATCGATGGGAGAGAGAGAGAGAAACATCGATGTGAGAGGGACACATCGACTGGTTGCCTCCCGCACGAGGCTGACCAGGGCGGGGGACGAACCGCAACCGAGGTACATGTCCTTGACCGGAATCGAACCCACGACTCATTGGTCCGTGGGCCGACGCTCTACCCCTGAGCCAGACCGGCCAGGGCTCGCTCTCTAAATCTTACAAGAGGGATTCCTGCATCAAGTACGAAGTTGCAAAAATTATCTGTACAAAAAATTCTAGATTCTTAAATCACAGAAAATTTCCTCTGCAGGAGACAAGTGAGGAGGAGCACAATGGGAAATCACTTGTGAACGAAAACGAATCTCGGATTACGGTCCAGCAGGGCAAGGCTCCTGCCGGCCATAGCTTCACCCCACACAGCAGCCCCTGCTCCTGGCAGCAGGGCTGATCTACACACACAGGTGCTCGTCTTTAGTGTTATTTTGAATTTGGGGAAAACTCCCCTTTACCCAAAACGATTGCCCCCGCATGTGTGCATCTGAAGTCTGAAATTCATGTTAAACAAAATCAGTTCCCAAAATCTTTTTTCAAAATGAACAATACTTGGGGTGGGGATGGGGCTGGATTTGTTGTGCAATTTCCTAGATAAAAATCTAGTAACACAATTAGCCACTAGCTCCTGCGGGTGATTAGCTTACAGGCTGGATTTCCTCCCAGACTTGAAGTGGGGAGGGCCGCCACTGGCCAGGAAGCGGTGGCTGCTGGGTGGAGATGGAGGTGCTGAGAAAGGGGAGAGTTCACTGAAGACGAGCTTGACCACTGTACAGGGTGAGACAAAGTAGGTTTACAGTTGTGAGTACATGAAATACAGAGTATATACACATACATATACACACACGCAAACACGCGGTGCTACATAAACTATATAGCTGTTCAGTCAAACTCTATAGCTTCAGCTCTAGAAATCCTCCCTAGGGCCTCCCAATCTGACAGCCTTCCCCCCACATTAATCTCCCTCCAGCCCTCCCACCTCCCTTCCAAGTCCTGAAGCCTGGTAGAAACTATTATAAAATTTAAAGCAAAACAATATAATATCTAATATTTCCACGGCACTTAGCCAGGTTCAAATATAGCTTCATTTGCTGAGGTTTACAATACCCGGTAGCCGTTGAGTCTGCAGGTTGCGAATGCTCAAGGTTTTCAGGTTCGTCACGGATGTGATGTGCGGCTCGTCTTCTATGGTGAGGGGCCTGGCTTCCACCAGGAGGGAATGAATGTTCTTACAGGTGCTGAGGACCAAACGAGGCTCCCAGCCACGCCGGCACATCTCTTAATGATGTACAGTCTGAGACTTGTAGCAGAGCTGAATATCTTTCCCAGATACTTGATATCTTGCTTATTAAACTTGCTGAAATCCCAGGGTTTCACCTCCAGAGTCTTAAATTCCCGCCTCCAGTTGAAGAACAGAGACAGCCCTGCTGAGAATGTAGGTTCCAGAGGACTCTTCCTTATGGGTCCTGCTCGCGTCCTTCGAAGCTGCAGCTTCCCCGTAGAAGTCCAGTTTAATGAAGTCCAGAGCACTTGCACAATTAGGCAAGTGTTCAAAGACGTCAAACAAGTAATCAGGGATGTTCTCTGAGTTTATATATAGGCTTTTACCACGAAAGAAAGCTTCAAATTCTTCACTCAGGTCTGCTTTGGATATACTCTCATGAAATAAATTGATGCCACACTCTGTAAAGGAACTGATGTTTATGGCTTTTAGAATTTCTTGCACAGTAGTGCCTTTCAATTTTGCATAGATTCCCGCCTCCAGAGAGGCCTCTTGGTGATGGAAAACCCGAGGAGGCTGCCGTGTTGACACACGACCGCGAGGTGTTTCAGGACTGTCCTGGCTCCAGCAGATGATCCACACGTGTACGGGAGCAGGTTGCTATACTTGGATGTAATGTCTGAAATAGAAACCATTTTCTGCAAATGACCATTTCCCTTGGTCATCTTCTCTGGCTCCTGAGATGCCAATAAACTGCTGAGTCTGTGTCCTGCTATGTACTCCTGGAATGATCTATGAAAGACTTTATACTTTGGCTTGAACCGTTGAGCTGTGTATTTGCAGAGGAGGCCGGTCGTCAGTAGGACATCCTCATTCACACTGGACACGTCCTTTGGTTCGAAATCAAACCTGTGGTTGAACACGCCCTCCAGAGCTAGGTCTCCACAGTGGTCCAGGCTCCGAGTGAAGTCACTTGCAGCCACCCCTCTACATTTGTACTTGTTTTTTTGTATCAGCAGGTCATAGAAGGTATAGAACAGCGTTGTTTGTGTGTGAGAGTGAAACTCACTTTGCCCCATCTGGATTGCACAAGTGATGACCACAAAGAGCGGGGTCTTCATCAGATTCCTCAAGCACCTGGATTTCTGGATTTAGAGCACCAAGCCTTCCGCAAGCTCCTTGATCAGCACTTCCTGGATGAGAGCCTGGGCACTCTCCACCGTCATATCCCCTGCCTCGCAAGTCAGCACACTAAATTGCCTGACACGCCTCAGGCACTCAGTGGTGGTGGTGACCATGACCATATTCTTGAAGGTGGTTTTCCTTTATCAGGGCTTCGATTTCTGGGCAGTTCTGGGCCTTGAATTCATTGTAGCCATCCAGGAGAAGAAGAACCCTCTGCCGTAGCTTCAGCAGCATGGCCGTGAAGGTCTGCTTTCTGATCGTGTCAGGAATATACAGGAGTTGATCACACAAGGTTTCAAAGAGTCCACCCTGGGCCCTGCTCAGACGGAGAAAGAAGACTAATTTGAACTTGGTCAGAGCCCCACACTTTCCTGAGGCCCAGAGCATGGCGATTCACTGTAGCAGAGTGGACTTCCCTTTGCCCGATTCCCCTTCAATGATGCAGGGGCTCTGAAGAGTTTCCAGCAGATCACTCAGGGTCAGCTGTTCCAGACGATGATGGTGTTGGTCCTTCCTCCATAGAACAGGTTCTGTGAAGGTGCTTGTCAAATTAAAAATAATGTCAATATCTTCACCCAGGGGATAGAAGTTCAGAAAAGATGGGGACTGGTATAACTCTTTTAAATCCTGGGCCAAATCATCTAAGTCTCCTTCTGACACCTGATGAGAAAGACCTGTGAGAGAAGAGATGAGATTAAAGAGGACCCAGTTCTGTGTCTCCCCAGAGCCTAGAGTTCAGGAGAATGAAGGGGGAGTGAGGCTGAGAATCTTCCACTGGTGATTTTAATTTCCTTCCCAGTTCTCAGCTGGCACAAGGGGTTCCACATATTTACTCCTGCCTTTTCCTGTCACCCTTTGCCCTTCCTCCCTTTTTGCCTTCTGTTTCCTCCTTTCCACCACCAAATCTTGTAGTGGCTAATAGGAAATGGGAGGAGCCTGTGTTTGGGTTAAGAAAAGTGCATGAGAATAGAGGGGAGATGGCTGAGAATGATGGTTAGGGGTCACGTTCAGCATATTGGGCCTTAACCTTGATTAAAATCTGTCATGAAATAATTTACCAATTTAAAGAAATAAAAACTAAATTAATATTTTATGAAATGCAGAACCATGCTTCTCTAGTCAGTCAGGCTCTATCTCAGTGCTTGCATCATGGAGCAGGGCCACTCATCAGACTAAGGGACGTTAAGAACTACTACTTCATGGACTTCTTAGGTGCCTTCATGTCCAGTTTGATTTTTGAAGTGAGGCTATTCTAAATCATCTATTCCCTGACCCTGGAGTTACCTATTGGCGTCACCATCAATTGATCTAATGGGATTTTTTGCTGAGAGTACCTGATTTTTTTCTTACCAAGGGCAAAGTCTACCACCCAGTGATATGAAGAGGGAGGGGAGCAGAGGCTCTGTCACGGGGATTATGGATCTTCACCATGGTTTAGTCTATCTGTGGAACAGATACAAAGCAAATTGATACTTACTTTGTCCATTCAAATCCTGAAACAGAGGAGAGTTCCACTTTTCAAGGGATTTAAGAAAAAGGTTACAGGCTTCTGAACCCTTCTTCAAAATCATGTGAATGATCCCTCTCGCAGCATCCTGTTCGACCTTCTCGCAGCAAATGATGTTTACTTCCTCAAAATTCAGAACGTTCCATACAAAGAGCACATCCACAACTTGCTTTGTAACAGTCATTCCCATCCTTTGAATGAGGACTTGACTGTTCCCCTTAATGAAATTCACTGAGGAGATGCGGAAATATATACATATTTATTCACTTATGTAATATATGAATGTCATGTTGCCAAAGCATTAGGGTCATGATTTTTTTTTTCCTTTAGACCCATCTTGAGTTATGGAGATGGCAAATGCTTGAATTGCAGGCCCTCAGAAAAGCCCTGCAAAACCCCTTATCCCTAACCCCTTGGTGAGCAAAATGGTTTTTCTTTGGTAATAAATTAAGGTGAACAATCTTATTCCCCAGTATAAGAGGGTCCCCAGTGAAGTCATAGTGAGCTTTAGAGTAATGAGACAGGCCTAGGATCTGCCAGTTGCTACCTCTGTGAGTCCTTGGCAAGTTGCTAAACCTCTTTGAGCCTATTTAAGTGCTGTGTTGCTAAATGTTGAACACACTGGCTCTCTGGGGGTAAAGGCCCTAATGTGTAGCACTTACCAATCTCCATGTTATAAATATTCCCACCATGGCTGATTTCAACTAATAATATATGTCAACTGGGTAACAAAGTCATAAACATTCAACAATGAAGTCTCACAAAACAGTGAGAACCAGCTCCAGCACAATACTGGTTCCTTACCTGTACAATGGCATTGAGAACAGTATTTAACTTACAAAGGTGTCATGAGAATTTATGTATGGTATCTCATACAAAGTAATAGCTCAGTACATGTGAGCCACTATTTTTAGGCATTATTTGACTGTCACCACTCAAAGGAGTAGCATTTTTTTTTTTTTTTATCCTCACCTGAGGACACTTTTTGCATTTATCTTGAGGGAGAGAGAGAGGAAGAGAGAGAGAGAAACATCGATGTGAGAGAGACACATCGAGTGGCTGCCACCCACATGACCCCAACCAGGGCGGGGGACAAACTGCAATCGAGGCACGTGCCCTTAGCTGGAACTGAACCGGGCCTCTCTGGTCCACGGGCCAATGCTCTAACCACTGAGCCAAAACAGCCAGGGCAGGAGTAGCATATTTTATCTGCCATAGAATTTGGTCTTTTCTGTGCCCTGGCCGGTTTGGCTGAGCTGTAAGAGTGTTGACCTGCGGACCAAAGAGTCTCGGTTTCGATTCTGGTCAAGGGCACATACCTTGGTTGCGGCTGGGTCCCCAGCTGTGGTCAGGGTCATGTGGGAGGCAACCAATCGATGTGTCTCTTTCACATGGATATTTCTTTCTCTCTCTCTCTCTCTCTCTCTCTCTCTCTCTCTCTCTCTCTCTCTGTTTCCCTCCCACTCTATCTGAAGATAAATGGAGAAAATATCCTCAGGTGAGGATTAAAAAAAAAAAAAGAATTTGGTCTTTTCTGAAGAGTATCACCACAGAACAGTCGTCTGTATCCAGTGTACGCCCTCTCACCTCTGCAGTCCTTGGGAAGCTATGTCATTTCTGTGTCTGGCTCTCCAAGCTCAAATGCTCAAACACAGACCACACTGTGCCCAGGCAGTCCGTGACAGCTCACTGAAATGTCTCCCTGGTTTTTCACTCTTACCTATCTGCACTAGTTTTCTTCCTGGGCTGGACTGCTCCTGGTTTTCAAATCTCTCTTGCCTCTCTGGTCTACAATGCACCATGAGCACTCTGACCCTGTGGATGCCGCCCCAACTTGCCTTCTCTCTGTCACAGATCTCTACTACTGACCTCAGCTGGAATGTTCCCACCCCCTGTCTACATATCCTGTTAGTGAGGCTCATCTCTTTCCCCTGGGGTCTCATCTGTTTTCTGGCTTCAACGTCCTCTGTATGGAAATGACCTCTAACTCTGGATCTAGTCACAATCTTCATTTTACAGCTGGAGGAATGTTGCCTCAGAAAGGCCTAAAGACTCCACAA
The DNA here is from genome assembly GCA_030848825.1 of Tadarida brasiliensis. Lineage (NCBI taxonomy): Eukaryota > Metazoa > Chordata > Mammalia > Chiroptera > Molossidae > Tadarida > Tadarida brasiliensis. The sequence continues at coordinate 58,736,977 of CM061270.1, read as the reverse complement.
GGTTACAAGATTACCCTTTTTGAGGCTACCTTTCTTCAACTGTAAAATTAAGCCATTGACTTTAACTATTTAAAAGACTCATGAAGCCCTGGCCGGTTTGGCTCAGTGGTTAGAGCGTCAGCCCACGGACCAGAGAGTCCTGGGTTCAGTTCCCGCTGAGGGCACGTACCTCGGCCCCGGTTGGGGTCGTGTGGGTGGCAGCCACTCGATGTGTCTCTCTCACATCGATGTTTCTCTCTCTTTCTTCCTCCCTCTCTCCCTCCTGCTCTATCTGAAGATAAATGCAAAAAATAAATAAAAATAAAAGACTCATGAAGCCCTGGCCGGTTTGGTTTAGTGATTAGAGCCTCAGTCCGCAGACCAAAGGGTCACAGGTTCGATTCCCAGTCAAGGGCACGTACCTGGGTTGCAGGTTTGATCCCTGGCCCCAGTCAGGGGTCAGGGTTGTGCGGAAGGCAACCAGTCGATGTGTCTCTCTCACATTGATGTTTCTCTCTCTCTCTCCCTCCTTCCCTTCCACTCTATCTAAAAAGCAATGGAAAAATAAAGTCATATACATTAAAATGTTTTAAAATTTGAAAAGTGTACTGCTATCTAACTAAGATTTTCTTATTTATTAACCATGGTATATCTTCCCATGTGTGGATTACCATACTTCTCTCTTATCAAGTAATTATGTGAAAACAATGCTGCTTATTCATACATTCTTTCATTCATTTAGTATTCATTCTTATCAGACTGTCTCTCTGTCTGGACTAGCACTGTACAGTAGAATTTTCTGAAGTGATAAACATGTTCTATATTTCTGCTGTCCAGTAGAGTAGCCATTAGCCACATGTGACTACTAAGCACTTGAAATGTGGCTAGTGTGTCTGTGCAACTGAATTTTACATTTTATTTAATTTTTTAATTTTAATTCACATTTAAATAGACATGTGGCTAGTGGCCACTACATTTAATAGCACAGGTCTACACCCAGTAATCAAAGTGGAAAGAGTTAGATTTTGGTTGTCATTTAGATCTGCGCCATGTTTCTACACAATGTACTTAATAAATATAGATCTCTGCTGTCTGTCTAGGAGGATATGCTAATAGGTGATGGCAGGCAACCAGTTTTTTAAAATATACACCTGGTTGCTCTTTGTATAAGTCCCATCTATCTGTGGTTCTGCCTTTTATCATGGGCTGCCAAGTTTATAACTGAATTCTCAAAACCACAAAAGAATATTTATTGGGAATTCCACATATAACTGGTCAGGGGAAGGCATGAATTGATTTTCCATTCAATATCATCAGTATTTGGTAGCACACTATATAACCAGACAGACTTTATTCCCAGTATACTTACTTTTTCTGAATAAAAGCTTTCCACTTTTCTATAGTTCAATAGATGATATTATTTCCAAATGGACAGGTCAATGATGATCCCAATATTGGCTTCTTCTTTCTGTAAACTGTTCCTCATTCTGCAAAACTAACAAAACAGAACCAGAAACTAACAGGCAGCAAACACACGGTCACTTTCGTATTTCTTCTCCCCACCCCCTCCCTACACTCAATAAGGACACACTACACATAATGTTTAACATCTGCTGTTGTTTTTTCATTTAGTATATTTTTGAGATCTTTCTATATCAGTTAAGTATTAAACTGCATTGTTTGTAAAATCAACCTCATTGAGGTATAATTTACAAGCAATAAAAGTACAAGGAGCTTTGCCAAATGCACATGCCCAAATCAATAACACCCCAGTTAAGATTTAGCATTTTTCTATCACGGCAGAAAGTTTCCTTGTGCCCCTTTGTAGTCCATCCCTCCTATTCCCCACCAAAGCAGCCACCAAGTTGGTTTCTTTCACTATAAATTGCTTTTGCCTGTTCTAGAAATGGATATAAATAGAAAAATATATTATGTACTCCTGCGTCTGGCTCCTCTCACTTACCATCATTTTTCGAGATTCGCCTTGTTGTTTGCATGTATTAGGAGTTTGGTCCTTTTTTATGGTTGAGCAGTATTCCATTGTATGAACAGATCAGTTCACTTATCGATTCTCCTATTGATAGACATTTGGTTTGTTTCCAGTTTTTGGCTATTATGAATGAAGCTGCTATGAACATTCATGTGCGAGTAAGTATCTTTGTGGACATACATTTTCATTTCTCTTGGGTAAATACCTAGAAGTGGAATTTTTGGCGTATATGGTAAATGTATGACAATTTTATAGAAGGTGCCAAACTGTTTTTCAAAGTGGCTGTACCATTTTACATGCCCGCCAGCATGTATAACCAACAGTTCCAGCTGTTCTAAATCCTCACCAGCACTCGTCATTGTCCATCTTTTTGCCATTTTAATAAGTGGGTAGTGGTGTCTGATTAGGTAGTGGGTTTCTTTTAATCCTCACCTGAAGATAGTTTTCCACTGATTTTTAGATAGAGTGAAGGGATGGAGGGAGAGAGAGAAACATCAATGTGAGAGAGAGAAACATCAATGTGAGAGAGACACATCACTTGGTTGTCTCTTGCACAACCCCCATCAGGGCCAGGAATCAAACCTGCAACCCAGATATGTGCCCTTGACTGGGAATTGAACCCGAGACCCTTTGGTGCATGGGCCGACGCTCTAACTGCTGAGCCAAACCGGCCAGGGCGAAAGGCTGTTTCTAGGCAGAGGAAGCAGCGTAGGGAAGGAGCCTGCAAACCAGGATTGGGACAGCATGTGAGTGTAAGCAAGCACCTATTTTGCTGTCAGGATTGAGTTCAAATGTAAGCTCTACCAATGACAAGCTGGGAGTCTCTAACTGAGACACAGAAAACACTCAGCAAATAGCAGCTACTATAGTCTTCCCCTTCCTTTCTACTCCCCCAGAAAAGCGGAATCTGAGAGGAATCAGACCTCCACCGGCTGGGTCAGAGTTTAAGAGAGAACAGAGAAAAGAGGAAGAAGATAGAGGAGGATCTAAGAAGTTGTGTATTTCACTGGTGAACAGAATAAACTAGACCTGGAGTTGGCCATGCAGTCACTTGGTCTGCTCAAATAATCAATTAAAATTGCTGCATGGGCCCGGCCAGTGTGGCTCAGTGGTTGAGCATCGACCCACGCACCAAGAAGTTGCCGGTTTTCCCCGTCAGGGCACATACCCAGGCTGTGGGCCTGATCCCCAGTGGGGGGCATGCAGGAGGCGGCCAATTGATGTTCTCTCTCATCGATGTTTCTATCTCTCTCTCCTTCTCCCTTTCTTTCTCTCTAAAATCAATTTTAAAAATTGCTACACAGACTATCAGTCAGGAATCTTGACTGATTTTGAAGATTCCAAAAATTCGTATTCAGTTTAAATACTGGTAATATTCTTCCTACCCACAGACAGAAAGCCTGTGACCAGATCAGAGAACCAAGTCAAAGATAATTGACTAGTTATTCACTGTTCTTGAGAATAAAATCATCCCATAGTCTGAAGCTCAGGTAGTCCACCCTCAGTTACTCACTGGCATAAAGGACTGGGTTGTGACAAGTTTGCTCCCCTGGATCATGGCTATGGCTCTGGACACTTCTCCACCTCCTTAAGCAAGCTGTTCAGTGAATAACTGAGCATGGAAGAAGTCCTTTTTCTACATTTGTACTTTGGAAAATAATATTTAGAACTACAGTAATTCTAAAAATGGACATTTTATTCTAACTGCTGAGCCAAACCAGCCAGGGCCCAAAAAGTATTTTCAAAGCTCCTTCCCTCACTTTGTCTCCCTTCTGACTTAATGTACATTTCAATTCCAAGGAACCTAATGAAACCCCACCAGGCCAGACTAACCACCCAAAAGTTTCCCTGCAGGCAAATCCAGCCATGCAAAACCACAGTCTTCAGTGTTAAGGCCTTTATACCACCAGACACAAGCTTTAAATAAATGTAAACCCAAATTTTAGTATTTGACTTCAAAACCCATTAAAAACCCCATTCTCTTTCTGCGCGGTACCTGGCTGAATAATCCAGTTGCCCTGTTCTTGGTGGATCAAATGCTTTTAAAACAAATTTTCTTTTTATTTGCTTTCTGTTCCACAGCATGAGGCCTGGTGTCCCGTAGATCTGAGGTCTCAGTGTTCTGTGGCCTGGGATTGTAAAGTTAAACACTGACAAGTTCCACCCCTGCCCTCCCCCCGCCCCCTCAAGCATAGTAAGAATGGTTGGGAAACAAAACTATGGTTCAGAAAGGGAAGATGAGTAGAAGCAGAAACAGCCAAAGAAGTGAAACTTGAGACTTAAAGATGCAAAAGCTAGAAATTTACATTAGGAAAGGAGTTACTAATTTGTTTCCTATTTGTTCATGATATATGAATCCTACTGCTATTGGCTTATTTATTCTATAGCTTAAAATGAAGCAAAGTGTTTTGAATGTTTAATTTGCATTAATTTTTGTGGTTGAAGGAGAGAGAGAAACAGAGAAACAGAGAAACAGAGAATGAGCTGGTTTTGTTGGATCAAGCATATTGCTAATGTAGTCAAAGTCATGCTTATCCTCTGTACCTTGAATCCCATCAGGCTTCTACCAAATGCATACTCTCTGTCACCAGGGTCCTGGGCAAGGTTAGCACAGAGCTAATGGATCACCACTGTCAGTCCACTCCACTGTCAAGGCAGAGGACATTTTACAGAATACAAAGAGCCACAGCCTCCCACAGGCATACACATACTCAAAGTTTGTGGTCACAAACTCCAGGAAGCCAGTTTACCTTAAGCTCTGGAAATGGAGAAATCTCCTGGCACTTCTCTTGAGGATGACATTCTTGCATATTCTGTCCCCTATCATTGCACAAATGACCACAAACTTTTTTACGTTACTTAACTTCTTATTTCAAAAAGAGCATTCTGACATTAACCTATCTGACATAGAGGAATACCTAAGTTTTCCCATAAATAAATTTCTGCATTTTATGTTTTCTATGGGAATAACAGCAGTGTTTCCCAACTTGTGAGGTGTGCATCTGTGAAGTGGAATCAAGGGCTGTGCTATCAGCTGGATTTTTAAAACTTTAGTGGGACCTATATGTAAATGTATAGTCACAGAGAAAAAACTGTAAAGATAGGTACCAAAATATTAACAGTGCTTATCTCTGGGGGTAGGATTATGGATAATTTTGTTTTCTTCTTTTGTTTATCTGTATATTCTAATTTTCTATTACCAACACCTATTACTTTTGTAATAACAAATGATGTAATACAGGATAAAAGGGGAAAATGTAGAAATGTGGTTGTAGTGGGCCACCCAAATATGTCAGATTTTAATCCCTAGAACCTATAAATGTAGTATCTGTGTATATGTGGTTAAATGAAGGATCTTGAGATGGGGAGATAATTCTGGATTATCTGGGTGAGCCCTAAATGCAATCACAAATGTCCTGACAGTTCTGAGTTTTCATTGTATAAACCGCCTGTTAAAGTTTTTTGCTTCTTCTCTTGTAAATCAACTTTATTGATTTATAGTTGATACACATGAAAATACACCTATTTAAATTGTACAGTTGCCCTGGCCAGTTTGGTTCAGCGGTTAGAGTGTCAGCCTGCGGACCAAAGAGTCCCAGGTTCAATTCCAGCCAAGGGCACGTACCTCAGTTGTGGTTTGTCCCCGGCCCCGGTTGGGGTCGTGCGGGTGGCAACCAGTCGATGTGTCTCTCTCACATCCATGTTTCTCTCTCTCTCTCTCTTTCTCCCTCCCACTCTGTCTGAAAATAAATGTAAATATATCCTCGGGTGAGGATTACAAAAATAAAATGTTTAAAAAAAATAAAGTTGTACAGTTGAATGAGTTTTGATAAAGACCACCACAAACATAATACAGAACATTTCTATGGCCCTAAAACATTCCCTCAAATCTATTTGTAGTTGGATTCCCTGCCCATCAGCTCTGATTGCAGACAACCACTAATCTGCTTTTTGTAGATTAGAATGTCTCTTGTTTAGAATTTTTTATGAATGGAGTTATAACGTATATATTCTTTTGTGTCTGTTTTCTATCACTCAGCATAAGATTTTAAATATTTATCCATGTTCTTATATATATCATTAGTTTATTCTTTTTTATTGCTGAGTACTGTCCCATAGTATGTATCGCAATTTCTTTATCCATTTATCCATTAATCTGTTAATACATGTTTGGGTTGTTTCTAGTTTTTGGCTGTTATGAATAAAGTTGCTGTAAACATTTCTGTACAAGTCTTTGTGTAGATATAGGTTTCATTAGATAAATATTTATAAAGTTCTCTTCAAAGAATTTCATCTGAATAATAGTGGTGATCTTCAAAGTCCACTGAAATCAAGTGGAAATCTGGAAAGGATTTGACAAAATGTTCAAGTCAAACACAGAATAAAGCCAGCAGGAAGAGACAGCATGAGGGAACAGAGAGCTTCTTTACTTGGTTTACTGATCATTCTGATGCCGGGGGAAGATGAGTTGGGAGAAGTCATCAAAGATGACATTTGGCTAAATCCATTACAGTACTACTTGGTTCATAAACTTTATAGAATGAACACCACCACGCTCTGTGGGAAAAAAAGAAAAACCATTTCTTCCCTTAGTTCTGCTGGAAGCTGGAGGGTACTAGGCCCCTGTGTAGTAGTGCATAGAATTCTAGCTTTTCCCCTTCTTTCTCTGTATATTGGGCTCAGAGATTACACCGTGTCTCTATGTTAATATGGACAGTTAGTATTTACCAACATGTATCTACTTTCTTTTGTTTAAAAAAAGAAAAAAAAACTTTTTAAAAGGGGGGTATAGGAGTGAGGTTAAAGAAAGACACTGTCTGGCCCTGGCTGGTTTGGCTCAGCGGTGAGAGTGTGGGCCTGCGGTCCAGAGACCCAGTTCGGTTCCTGCTAAGGGCATGTACCTCGGTTGCAGTTTGTCCCCAGCCCTGGCTGGTCGTGCAGGTGGCAGCCACTCGATGTGTCCCTTTCACATCAATGTTTCTCTCTCTCTCCCTCCCACTCTAGCTGAACAGAAAATGAAAAAATGTCCTCGGGTGAGGATTAAAAAAAAAAAAAAAGAAAGACACTGTCTGGACTAATTTTATAGGAGCTCTGGGAAACAAAGGTCTACAGCAACCATATGAATGCTCAATGAATAAAAAGCTATTTTTAAAACGATGGCAATTTCTAGGCATTTTTCATTTGCCTTTGCCCCATCCCCTAACAAAATCTTGGGATCCTAAACCTGGACTGACCTCCAGAAACGTTCCTAGTTTTAAAATTCTTAAACCTACCCAGTTAACAAAAAAGGAGGAAGTAGGTAAAAGAAAGGCCAGCACAGAAGAGCCTTAAAGAAAACAAAAACAACCATGAGGGAGGAGGAAGCCAGAGTGGTCCACGAATTAGAAGTGAACTTCCTGTCCTTGGTAAACTTCCGGGATCAACAACAGGGCGACCCAATCAGAACCTTCCCCCGGGAGCCAATGGGAGAGCACATTACAAAGAGCCAATCCCAGCTGCCCTGTCACTGTTATGGTCCTGTCAGGGCGCCGGCGTCGTGGTGCTTGGGCGGTCGCCACCGAGGCGGCTTTGGTGGGGCAGTCTCGGGGGCAGCCCTGCAGCTCGCAGCGCTCGTCGCGAGCCTCACTTCCAACCTGCAACGCCCGGCTCGCGGGCCAAACCGTAGGGCGCGCGTGCGAGTCGGCCCCGCGGCCGCCTTGGGGCCTGGGCCCAGCCACAGCCTCCTCCGCTGCCGCCGGCTCCGAGCGGTCGCGAGATGCAGCCGCCGGGCCCGCCCCCGGCGTATTCCCCCACGAACGGGGACTTCACCTTTGTCTCCTCGGCAGACGCGGAAGGTGAGACTGAGCCCCCGAAGGGCTCCTCGCCTCGGAGGATGCCGGGCCCTGCGCGGCGGGGTCTTTCTGGTGCCGAGGCGGTCGTGGCCGGGTGGGGACGGGCCGGAAGCTGACTGCGCCTGCGGGGCGGTCGGAGAGGCCCGAGTGGCCGCGGAGGGTGTGGGCGCTTTCCCAGTGGCTCGGTGAGCCCCGGCCCCCGCACTCCGCCTGGGCAGGTCTTTCTGGGGAACTTGCCCAGCTCAAGTGGATCCACGGAACCCGAAGAGTTTTTGTGAAACGACTTACTGTCACTCAGAACAGTGATGGTGAGTTGGATTGGCCAGGGTAGGTGCCACAGATGAGAACGAAGGAGAGCCGTGTTCCTCTTATTTAGCAGTCGGTAACTTTTGCTGGGTTTGGATTCGGCGCTGCAAAGACATGGAATTCCTCCTGTTTTTTAGTGGTTGACCTAATATTCAGAGAAGTAGACCCAGGTATGTTTGAAACTTCTTGTAATCCCGCGACGAGCTGGCAACAGCTTCTACGGATTTCCTTGGTCACAAGCTGTTGTGCTGGAGAGGTTTTTTCTGCAGCACAGGAAATTTTGTCTTCCTCCTTTTCTCTCTTCCTTACCAGACTCTTTGGAATTGGAATCTTTCCCTGCTAGTCATTTTCAAATTTTAGTTTTATTACACTTTGTACACCAGTGATTTCCCAGTGACCAAACTTAGTGCCTAATATGAAAAAAATAAATTATACTTAGCTATCGAAATTTCAGTTTAAAGAGGAACGTTGTAGTTCCTCAGAAATCCGGTTACATAGTGCATCAGTTAGTATAGCTGGTCCCCCCACCCCCTTTATTTTGCTTTTTTGATTGGTATTGTTTAAAAAAATAGTACTGTAGTGTTGGTTATAATTTAAAATGTAAAATAAAATTTTTATCTTTCATAGAAAACGTAACTGATACATTTCTCTTTTTTTTCTATTACAGTTTACAGTCAGTATTATTTTGTATTGGTGTCAGATGTACACATAGTGGTTAGACAGTTATACTTTACAATGTTCCCCCCTGCATCCGATATTCCATTATTCATCTGACACCATACATAGTTATTACAATATTATTGACTGTATTTCCTATGCTGTTCTTTACATCCCCGTAACTACTTTGTAACTACCAATTTGTACTTTTTGATCCCTTCACCTTTTTCACCAGTCCCCCAACTCCCAATATATATTTTGGGTTGCAATATTTGGTGAAATATAGCAACCAAATATTTCACCAAATATAGCAACCCAAAAAATATATAAATTAATATATATATTAATCCTAACCTAAGGATATTTTTCCATTGATTTTTGGATAGAGTGGAAGGGAAGGGGAGAGGGAGAAACATGTGACAGACACATGGATTGGTTGCCTCCTGCGTGTGCCTATCCAGGACCTGGGATGGAACCTGCAACCCAGGTACTTGCCCTTGATCAGGAATTGAACCTGGGACCCTTTGGTCTGAAGGCCAAAGTTCTAACCGCTGAGCCAAACCAGCTAGGGCATCTAACTATGAATATTTTTGGTTCATAAATACATTTTCAGTGTGTACCTTTCTTCTGTCCACATCTTTCTTTCTTTTTTTTTTTTTTTTTTTTTTGCATTTATCTTCAGATAGAGCGGGAGGGAGAGAAGGAGGAAGAGAGAGAGAGAGAAACATCGATGTGAGAGAGACACATCGACTGGACTGGCCGCCACCCACAGGACCCCAACCGGGACCGGGGACAAACCACAACCGAGGCTTGTGCCCTTAGCGGGAACCGAACCCAGGACTCTCCGGGCCGTGGGCCGACGCTCTAGCCACTGAACCAAACCGGCCAGGGCTACATTTCTCTTTCTTAATGATACCTATCTTTACTATTTTACCACACATATCCTTTGTCCAAAAATCTGCCTTGATGTTTCATCTTCATATCTATGCATATCCTAGTCCTCATGCTTAAATGCCTTTCTCCTCCTTACCCCAAATTGAAACTTAAGACTGAACTCAAATGTTCATTCTTTGGTGAAACCTTGCTTAACTGTCCCTCAGAAACAGAAACTTCTGTAATCTTTTCTTTAAAAAATTTTTTTTTCCCTTTATTGATTTTAAAGAGAGAGAAAGTGAAACGGAGAGAGAGGGAGAAACATCGATGAGAGAGAACATCGATTGGCCGCCTCCTGCATGCCCCCCACTGGGGATTTGGCTCACAACCTGGGCATGTGTTCTGACCTGGAATCGAACTGGCAACCTCTTGGTGCGTGGGTCAACGTTCAGCCACAGAACCACACTGGCCGCACTCTAATCTTTTCTCTATCCCAGCACCTACCACCGAACCCAGAATGTAAACATCACAAAATAATTGTTTGTTACAGGAATAAATGACTTATGCTTTCTTTTCTCATGTGATATTGATAGTTGGGACTACAAAACTTAGCACATTCTGGATGGTATAACTAAAAAATTATTTGATTTAGAGTCACAAGACTTTAGTTAAAGTCCCGAATCTTATAGTAGCTATGTGATATTGGGCAAATTATACTGCTTCTATAAGCATCTATTTTGTTACCTATAAATTGAAAAGTATACCACTCATAAGAATAGTGTGAGAATTATTTTAATGTGTATAAAAGCAGGGTCCATAAGTACAGTTGAAAGAACATGAGTTATGTGTGAATAAGCCAGTAAGTGAATAATGAAATCCAGACAATAGTCAAGTATATGATATAAAATTACATCCCAAAGCAGTAATGAAATGTATCTGTATAAATGAAAGAATGTAATGATACCTTTATATCTATACATAAAGTCTAGTATAGATGTCTTTATGGCAATCTTTTGAATTTATTTTGTATCAGACAAATAGTAATTCTTTGCCGGGTTTATGTTCATAGACCATCAGCATTGGCTTTACTTGGGTGCTTAGTTATGCAGAATCTGCCTTATGCATAGTTTGCATTTTACCAAGATCCTTTGGTGATTCGTGCACATTAAGCTTGAGAAACACTGATTTAGAATGTTATGAACGATCAGGAAAGGAGGAATTTTATTTTAGCTGGAAGATCAGGGACAATTTGATGGAGGTGGGGTTTTTCTTTCTCTTTCCTTTATTGATTTTATAAAAAAAATTTTATTCTCCCCTGAGGACACTTTTGCAGTCATCTTCAGATAGAGCGAAAGGGAGAGAGGGAGGAAGAGGAAGAGAGAAACGTTGATGTGAGAGAGACACATTGACTGGCTGCCACCCACACGACCCCAACCAGGGCTGGGGACAAACTGCAACCGAGGTATGGGCCCTTAGCGGGAACCAAACCCAGATCTCTCTGGACTGCGGGCCGATGCTCTAACCGCTGAGCCAAACCGGCCAGGGCTCCTTTATTGATTTTAGAGAGAGAGGAAGGGAGGGAGGGAATGAGAGAGAGAGAGAGAGAGAGAAATATCAATGTGAGAGAGACATATCGATTGGTTGCCTCCTGCACAACCCCGACCGGGACTGGGGATCAAACCTGCAACCCAGGTATGTGCCTTTCACTGGGAATTGAACCCATGACCCTTTGGTACACAGGCTGATGCTCTCTGAGCCAAACCGGCCAGGGCGATGGAGATGATATTTTACCAAACTTTGAAGAATAGATAACGTTTTGTAGGATGGAGGGAGTTACCTTCATGTGCAAAGGACAGTATTGTGAGGGAGTCTTGACTACAAGAAATGGTCTAATAAGACATTTAAAAATTGCATTGTACGTAATAAATGCCATAAAAGTATGGTTGAATGGAGGAAATAGTTCTGCAGGAAGGGGTCCATGAAGTCTTCAGGGACAGATGAGGTATATTTTGAAGGATAAGTAGAGGAGTTTTTCAGATTGAAAAGGTGGAAGAGCATGCACTTAAGAACTATGCAAGTAAAATAATCAGTGGAAGCAGTTCCTGTATCTTACACTTCTCAGTCCACACAGAACAAAAACAGTGTTGATTTAGACCATGAGCTCTTTGGGGTTAGAAGCTGTACTTGACTCCCAGAATCATATCCATTACCTAAAACAGATCCTGGCGCATAGCAGGAACTAAGTAAATGTTTGATGAATTAATGACTACATGATACTTCTTGATTTAGATAAAGGTGTTGTGCTGCTAGAACTGGTACCCTGATCTTGGACTTCCAGCCTCCAGAACTGTGAGAAATAAATTTCTATTGGATATAAGTTATCCAGTCTATGTTATTTTGTTATAGCAGCCTGAACAGACTTAAGACATTCCTGTATAAAAATTGACAGTATCTACAACTCAGTTCATTATTGTGATGAGTAAGTTGTAGACATAATAATCCAATAATTATTGTCAGTGCTCTTTTGAGTAAATAAGTATTTCATTTGTTAAGGTGACCAAACATCTAGCCTACTCTTTATGAGGTTCCCCCTCCCCAGAAAGGGTATCACCTCTAATACAAGTTAGTAGTATAGATAGATGAATCTTTAGTTTTCCCTTTTAAAAAAATTCCCTGCTTGATTAAAACAAATTATATCCATGTAGTTATTATGAAAAAATATCTCCACCCTGACCTGTTTGGTTCAGTGGTTAGAGTGTCGGCCCGCAGACCAAATGAGTCATGGGTTTGATTCCAGTAAAGGGCAGTTTGTCCCTGGCCCTGGTTGGGGTCGTGCAGGAAGCAGCCAGTCGATGTGTCCCTCTCACGTCGATGTTTCTCTCTCTCTCCCTCCCTCCCACTCTATCTGAAGATAAATGGAAGAGTATCCTTGGGTGAGGATTAAAAAGAAAAAAAAAATCTCCTATATGATATGCTAGCATAATATGTATTTAATGGGTGTAGGAATAGCTTTTCTTCTGTACTTGAAAATTGAAAATGACTTTTTAGCCAACTTTTCTTGGAGAGAAAAAGGTAGTTAAGCAAGATTTACCATTAAAAAAAATTAATCTATTTCTTTGCATTACACGAATCTATAAATGTGATAAAATTGCATAAAACCATGCATACATGCAATAAGTACACATGTAAAACTGGTAAAATATGAGGGTCAGTCAGTGTCATAGTTTTCTTTTTAGTCTTCACCTGAGGATATTTTTTTCCATTGATTTTTAAAGAGAATGGAAGGGAGGGAAGGAATGGGGAAAGAGAGAGAGAGAGAAACATTGGTGCAAGAGAGACACATCGATTGGTTGCCTCCCCAACCAGGGTCGGGGATCAAGCCTGCAACCCAGGTACGTGCCCTTGACTGGGAATTGAACCTGAGACCCTTTGGTCTGCGGGTTGCTCTAACCACTGAGCAACACTGGCCAGTGCAATGTCCTAGTTTTGATAGTTACATAAGATGGTCCCTTAGGAGAAACTGGGTGAAGGCTACATGTATCCTCTCTGTACATGTAACTTGCTATGAATCTATAATTATTTCAAAATAAGGTGAAAGACTTATAATGCAAATAAAAAAAATTTCTGTTAAATAACTGGTTTATACCAAAATGGGATTTAATGTTTCCAAAGGTAGGTTTAGGAGGTTTAATTGATTTTAACCTCATGTACATTATCAAAATTTACTGACATTATTGAATAGTAAGGCAACTGAAACCATAAACCAAAACAATATGAATAAAACTATAACTTAAGACACAATTTTATACAAGGCTTTAAATATTTATGCCCTGCCGGTGTGACTCAGTGATTGAGCGTTGGCTCTTGCACTAAGAGGTCACTGGTTCGATTCCTGGTCCGGGCATGTGCCCAGGTTATAGGCCTAATCCCCAGTGTGGGGCATGCAGGAGGCAGCCAATCAATTTTCTCTCTCATCGATGTTTCTCTCTCCCTTCTTCCCTCTCCCTTCCTCTCGTTCTCTAATATCAATAAAGAAAAAATAAATAAGTATTATCATGATCAAGCAACCTCCAATATACTGTATGTCTAGCAATTATAAAATTATCTTTCATTGGCTTATATATGCATTAAAATGTTTTTATAACTAAAATGGAGCAATGGAATTTATTCCTTCACTGTGAAACATGTGCTGCTTTTGTTTTGCTGCACAAATACTCAGTTCTGGTTTGGATTTAAGCACACATGGATTTTATTTTCAAATGAAATGAGATGATTTTTGTCCTTGTTCTTATTACATATTAAATAAGAAAAAGCTTCTTGCCCTGGCTGGTTTGGCTCAGCGGTTAAAGCATCGGCTCATGGACCAGAGAGTCCCGGGTTTGGTTCCCGCTAAGGGCATGTACCTCGGTTGCAGTTTGTCCCCGGCCACGGTTGGGGTTGTGTGGGTGGCAGCCACTCGGTGTGTCTCTTTCACATCGATGTTACTCTCTCTCCCTCCCGCTATATCTGAAGATAAAAATGCAAAAAGAAAAAGAAAAAGCTTTTTCACATATATAAGAAGTTGGCAAATGCCAACAAAATGTTCATTATTCATTGCAGGATACTTTTCTTTCACAGAAATCTAGAATTTATCTAGGGACAGATCAGTAAATCTTATCCTGAATATACTATCATACTACACTAGACTGAATTCTTCCTTATCTTTCAAAATAAAGTTCTCAGGCTGAAGAGAAAATTTAGAGAAAGGCTCCTTCACCCATTCATACACTTGGATTGAAAGGGAGAGAATATTACTGTTAAATTTTGTTCTGCAGTTTTCGCAGGTGGTTTTCAATAAAACTTGAAACTTACTGATATTCTTTCTCACTCTGAGCCCAAACTGCAGTGGAAACACTTTTTTAAAAAATTTATTTTTCTTTCTTTCTTTTTTAGAGAGAGAGGAAGGAGAGAGAGAGAGAAAAACATCGATGAGAGAGAACATTGATTGGCCGTCTCCTGCATGCCCCCACTGGGGATTTGGCCCACAAACTGGGCATGTGCCCTGACAGGGAATCTAACTGGCGACCTCTTGGTGCATGAGTCGACGCTCAACCCCTGAGCCACACCGGCTGGGCTGCAGTGAAAACATTTTTAAGATTTCCTTTTGTAATAGATATTTTTCCCCAAAGGTTATTTCCTCTTAAATCCACGTATTTATCATTATCTTTCCATTTTTCTTAGAAAATGACAAGAATATTTTACATAGTGTAGTAAGAAAGAATAAATTTAAAATTAGTGTTTTTAAATTCTGAATACCTATCATAGAGTTAAGAACCAAGCTAGATGGTTCGGACTCTGGTTCTATTTAGACGGTTGTGCTCCTGGAGTGATTTAGAATCTTTTTCCTTTTTTTTTTTTTTGACGTTATTCTTGTTTTAGTTTGCTAACATGTTAGGCTAACTACCAATTTGAGGACTTTTCTGTTGGTTTTTTGTTCTCACACTGTTTGTGTCTTGAGGGTGCTGAGGGATGTGTCAAACTGCTATCGCTGGCATTCCTTTGTAGGTGTCCATGATATTTTCCCACTTTGCATGGAATGGAAAATACTATAAAATTGCAAGCTGAAGGTGCCTTTTTTGAGGTTCTGGCATTCATGCTATGACAAACTGCTAAATAAGTTCTTTGGTTTATCTCTTCCTGCCTCCTCACCCTCATCCCTCTGAGATTTGTCAGTCTATTCCCTACTTTCATGTCTCTGGGCATATGCAATTCTTTATCACAGCATTCCTTAGCACTATAATTTATATATCCTTTTTTGGTTTAGATTAAGAACTTTAAGTGTAGTCCCTCTACAGGCCAGGAAACAGTTGTTAAGGTCCTTTCCTGCCTCATAATTCCAGAACCTTTAATGTCACTGCTGTACTAACGACTTCCTGATCTAAATCTTCCTCTTGGTAAATCAAGAAAAGCATTCCTTTTACCTAGTAGAAATGGAATTTTAGTCAAATTTTAACTCATTTTCAACTGAGGTTAAGACAAAAAGCAGAAAGTAATTTTGACAGAATGTTTTTTAATTTAACAACATTCTATGATGGCATCTACAGGGACTGTTCTTAAACTTTTAAGTAGGGAAGGATAGTGAATTCAAAAGTACTTGCATTTTATCTCTAGCTGAGTAAACTCCTTTTAAAACCTTTTTAGAATCATATAATAATAAACCTGAAAAGGAACTTTGAATAGGAAACTGGAGACCAGTGGACATTAATGATTTGCTGTATTAATTAGTAGCTCAGTTAGGACTTAGCTTCATTTTAGTACAATTAATTTTAGGAATTGTTACAACCAAACCAAGGTGTGATTCATAATTGGTCCACTCATTGATTGAAATTTTATCCAAAATTCTAATGGCTGTTCTCAAAAGCTAATCTAAAATTTAGGTTAAAATTCAGCTTTTTTTTTTTTTCCCCACCAGAGAAGACATGTCTGTGTTAAGAATGTTTTGGTTTGCTGTTGCCAAAATTATTTCTAAAGTACTACTCCAGTCATGTGGCGTCTAGTTAACAACATTGATGATTGTTTACTAGTGCATACTGTCTGATCCTATAGATGTGTTATTTCTTCTTAACTCCTGTATGACCTCAAGCAAGTCCTTTGCTCTTCTTTACTCTTTTTTTTTTTTTTCCGACCGGCTACTGTGAAGACTATGAATGGAATTTATTTTGTAATGTGGGTAACTGAATTTCTTTACCTATTTTCAGAGCTGACCTAAAAAACCTTTTATTTTTGCCAAAACTAAGATGAATGACATAATTACATAAAGAAAAGAGTTAGTTGAACTCTTACTAGTCAGATTTATCCAGAACTAATCATTAATATGAAGCACTTAGTGTAGATGTTTGGTGATTTAAGTGAAAGAATGTATGAATAAATACATTAAAAAATAGAGAAAAATATCTATAATTTTCCTTTAGCCAATAAGTTATGTCTAATGGTGTGTTTATATACATTGTAATGCCTTTAAAAATAATTTATACAGTCACTTTGTTCTGAGGCACATAATGTACATAATAATGAAGGGAATCCAAGACAATATCATGTAATGTATTTTGTATATATCTTCCATTTAAAATTTAAAGTTACTCTAAAAGCAACAAATGAACAAATAAGAAAAATTCATAGACAAAGACAACAGTGTGGTAGTTACCAGAAGGAAGAGGGGTTGGGGGTTAATAAAGGGTAAAGTGGGCCAAATATATGATGACAGAAGAAGATTTAACTTTAGGTGGTGGCACACAATGTAATAATATACAGTTGATGTATCATAGAATTGTAGACTTGTAACCTATATAATTTTATTAACCAATGTCACCCCAATAAATTTAATTTAAAAAATAAATAAAATAGGCCAGCCAGTGTGGCTCAGTAGTTGAGCCTTGACTCATGCACCAAGAGGTTGCTGGTTCAATTCCTAGTCAGGGCACATGCCCAGGTTTCAGGCTCAATCCCCAGCATGGGGCATGCAGGAGGCAGTCAGTCGATATTGATGTTTCTCCCTCTTTCTCCTTCTCCCTTCCTCTTTTTCTAAAATCAGTAAAAACATATCAAATAAATAAATAAATAAATAAAATAAAACATAAGCATTGAAAAAATTTTTTAACTTTTTTGTTTTTGTCTTTTAACCTCACCCGAGGACATTTTTGCATTCATCTTCAGATAGAGTGGAAGGGGGACAGGAAGGAGAGCGAGAGAGAGAAACATCGATGTGAGAGAGACGCATCGAGTAGTTGCCACCCACACAACCCCAACCAGGGCCGGGGACACATCACAACCGAGGTATGTGCCCTTAGCGGGAACTGAACCCAGGACTCTCTGGTCCGCTGGCCGACGCTCTAACCACTGAGCCAAACCAGCCAGGGCTTGTTTTAAGTCTGGATTCTGGTACCAGTCTAGCTAATTAACTCTGAGACCTTTCATATGTCTTCATCTCTCTCATCTTTTATTTTCTTATTGTCAAATAAAATATGGTATTTAGATATCTGCAACTTTGAAATATAAAGATTGTATGCAGTAGCAGGTCTTCAAATGATAATCATCTTAGTTATGCTTATATTAGTTATGATTCACACATTTTACCTTGATTTATAGTTTTGTCCACTTTTCTCTTAAGAGCTCAGTGGTTCAATAGCAGCCCCAGATGTCAAATTGAACCTTGGTGGAGATTTTATCAAAGAATCTACAGCTACTACATTTCTGAGACAAAGAGGATATGGCTGGCTTTTGGAAGTTGAAGATGATGATCCTGAAGATAACAAGCCGCTCTTGTATGTAAAAATATGTATTTTTTTATTTTAGAGTTTATCTGTGGGATGATTATATTCTTTCATGGTTATTTAAAGATAAGTATGGAAAATCTGAACGTTTTCTGTCAAAAGTTTTAGTGATTTTCAGTTTTACTAGTGATTAGAAAAACAAATAATGAAGAGAATATGTTTAACCTATTAAATTGCAAAAATTAAAGGTTGCAGATTCAATTCCCAGTCAGGGCACATACCTAGGTTTTGGGTTTGATCCACATACCTAGTTTAGGGCAGGTATGGGAGGCAACCAATCAGGGGTTCTCTTTTATTTATTTATTTTTTTTATTTATTTTTTTTTATCCTCACCCGAGGACATTTTTTCATTTTTTGTTCAGATAGAGTGGGAGGGAGAGAGAGGAAGGGAGAGAGGGAAACATCGACGTGAAAGGGACACATCGAGTGGCTGCAACCCGCACGACCAACCAGGGCCGGGGACAAACTGCAACCGAAGTACATGCCCCTAGCGGGAACCGAACCCGGGTCTCTCTGGACCGCAGGCCGACGCTCTAACCGCTGAGCCAAACTGGCCAGGGCAGGGGTTCTCTTTTAAAAACATTTTTTTTAATCCTCACCCAAGGATATTTTCCTATGTATCATCAGATAGAGTGGGAGGGAGAGGGAGAAAGAGGGAGAGAGAGACACATTGACTGGTTGCCTCCTGCACGACCCAACCAGGGCCGGGGACGAACCGCAACCGAGGTATGTGCCCTTGACCGGAATCGAACCTGAGACTCTTTGGTCTGCGGGCCAGTGCTCTAAATGCTGAGCCAAACTGGTCAGGGCAATCAGGAGTTCTCTTACATTGATGTTTCTTTCTCTCTCAAATCCATAAAAACATATCCTCAAGTGAGGATTAAAAATAAATAAATAAATATTAAAATTTTTTAATTACAAAAATTAAGAGTCCATCTTCTTTACACACACACACACTTCAAACTGTTAGGGTTTACCTGGGTCTATAGTTATCTCAAGTAAACACGCAATCTAAAAAAGCAGAACACTTGGGTGCTTGCTGTGGAAATTCAGTTTAAGATAATTTAAGACTTCCAAAAAGATTATCACTCCCAAATCTCTCCCATATAGAAATTCTGGAGCTACCACTGAGGACTATAGAGAGACTTTCATTTCTTTCTTTTTAAGTGTATGTTATCACTTGGAAAAATAAAGAATTTAACAATTTTGAAAAGAAAAACCTATAGCTTTGTAAAATTTTGAGGCATTACCAGATTTTTCTCTGTAATAATTATTGGTAGATGAAGTGCTAAAATATCTTATTTCTGTGTCAATATATCATATTTCATCAAATCTAGATGCTATGGATTATAAGATACAGTTATTTTACATTTATCAATGAGAAAGAAAAAGTGCTTAAGACAGTCTAAAGGTAGGACATCAAAGGGCTATCTCCTTGGTGTAAGGATAATTGAGAAATAACCCAACATACAGAAAGACAGCAGGGGTGTTCATTTATCTCAGTTTGGCACTGGATGGGGTGTTGGAAGAAAACTTCCCCCTGAGAATATAAACCCTATGCCAGTTCTCATATAAGATTGCAGTCTGAGTTATTAGTATGGTCCAAAAAAGTCTCAAGTAGAGAATTTTATTTAAAGGCCCAAATTGGTAGTGCCTTCAGACTGGCAAAAGGAAAGGCAGATCTTGGAAGCACTGGGCTTCTCTTCAGGCTGACAGCAATTGTAAGACACCAGTGATTGTGAGATTCATCCCAACTTTAGAGATGTTGAAATGTTGAAAATGTACACCTTGAAATCAGTGAAATATGGTACTTCAAATGCAAATGGTGACCTATAGAGACTATACCGTTATATTTAAATTTAAGTTCTTCAACTGTCTTAGTATTCACAAGTGTCCTGTGCCTTTTAAGAATTTTTATTTTACAATTATAGGGAAGAATTGGATATCGATCTAAAGGATATTTACTACAAAATCCGATGTGTTTTGATGCCAATGCCATCACTTGGTTTTAATAGACAAGTGGTGAGAGACAATCCTGACTTTTGGGGTCCTCTTGCTGTTGTTCTTTTCTTTTCCATGATATCATTATATGGACAGTTTAGGGTAAGTATATCTTACTTTATATAAATTCTAAATATTTTAAGAGTTTTAAAATTAAAGATAGCCAAATATTAGCAATAATACTACATTATATCTGGGAAATGCTTTACCATCATTTGTCATTGTTCATCCCTAGAACTATTCTTTTTTTTTTTTTAATATGTTTTTTTATTGATTTTTTAGAGAGAGAGGAAGGGAGAGAGAGAAACATCAAGGTGTGAGAGAGACATCGATTGGCTGCCTCCTGCATGCCCCCTACTGGGGATTGAGCCCACAACCCGGGCAAGTGCCCTGACCGGAAATCGAACCAGGACCTCTCAGTCCATGGGACGACGATCATTCCACTGAGTCACACGGGCTGAAACTTAGAACTATTCTTTTTTTTTTTTAAATCCTCACCTGAGGATATTTTTTCCATTTACCTTCAGGTAGAGTGGGGTGGGGAGAAACATATATTGGTTGCCTCCCACATGACCCTGACCAGGGCCAGTGACTGAACTGCAACCAATGTATGTGCCCTTGATTGGAATCGAACCCCCGACTCTGGTCTGAGGGTCAACGCTCTAACCGCTAAGCCAAACCAGCCAGGGCCTTAAACTATTCTTTTTTTTTTTTCTTTATTAATTTTAAAGAAAGTGGAAGGGAGAGGGAGAGAGATACAGAAACATCGATGAGAGAGAACATCGATTGGCCACCTCCTGCATGCCCCCACTGGGGATTTGGACCACAACCTGGGCATGTGCCCTGACCAAGAATCAAACCGGCAACCTCTTGTGCATGGGTCGACGCTCAACCACTGAGCCACACCAGCCGGGCTTTAGAACTCTTCTTAATTAAATATGTGGGCAGTACCTTAGAGTAATGCTTTTCAAACTTTTCCACATCATCATTTACATAGAAAATATTAATATTTGTATAGCAGCTGGGATAAATGGATGGAACTAACCCCTTCTGACCAGAAGTGACCAAAAAGTCTGCCTGTGCTCTTACTGATTTCCCCAAGGGATGAAGAGTTCGAAACATATAACTCATAATCATGTTCTTACCTTTTATTCAAGGGCTTTATCTTTATCATCAAAACAACATACACGAATCACTCCCTCACCCTGAGATAGTTTCAGCTTTAGTCATTGGGAGCTCCTTCAGGTTAGCTTTTGTGCCCTTTCAACATATTCCCATCCTTTTTTGAGCACTTTCCTTCCTTCTGACTCTACAAGGGTTCTGGGCTTATCTTTTATTTTACCTGCCTCAGCCCTGGAATCACCCATTTCTCTAAGGAATCCTTGTTCCTTTTATTATAGAATGATACTTGGAAACCAGAACCTGAGCAATAAGTATGCTTGTGTAGCTGCTGGGGTATCATTATTTCTAGATTCTTCAAGTAGAAAGAAGTTGGAAATATATGCATGTATCATTATTATGCTAAGTCTCAGGAGTTAAAATTGTCTGAAATGTCTTTTATTCTATTATTTGGATTAATGTGTAATTAATATAAACTTTAAAGACCTTCTGGGAAGATTGGTAGCTTGTTTCAGGGATGAATTTTCCTTGCAGTATAGTGTAAACCAAGGGGTTGGGAGTAAACCCTTTGTTCTTTTATCATAGTTCTTGAAATACTGAGGTTTCCTTAGGCAATTGATAGTTGCTAAATTTTCTATTTGGATGTAAAATGACCTCGTTGTATTCTTAAGTTTTGGAAAGATACCTGGGAACCCAAACAAACTTTCTATGACCTGACATTGGGTATACCAAAGTATCTTATATGGTAGAGAATTGAGTTCCTAGGAATTTAACCAGCTTATTTGGTACAAATATATTAATTGCATGAACTTTTTTCCTCTAGGTGGTATCATGGATTATAACTATTTGGATATTTGGTTCACTAACAATTTTCTTACTGGCCAGAGTTCTTGGTGGAGAAGTAAGTGGTTAATTTTGAAATTAGCCTTTGTTTTTTATGGTAAGCTTTATTTTTGATATTGCAGATACCATCAGTGGCTATATTTATCATAATGTTTCTTGTCCTAAAATTGCTTTTAAGTTATGCTACTTCCTTTAAGAGAATCAACATATTAGTATTGTACATACTCAATAATGTTATAAGAAATGAAGTGAAAGAAAAGATCCCATTCCACTCATAGGTAATTGACAGCTTTTTAGCGAAGCATACAATTTATTCTCTGCTAGAGCAATTCCCAAACTTTTGGGGTTTTTTTATCCTCACCCAAGGACATTTTTGCATTTATCTTCAGATAGAGCAGGAGGGAGAGAGGGAGGAAAAGAGAGAGAGAGAAAGAAACATCAATGTGAGAGAGACACATCACTGGTTGCCACCTGCAAAACCCCAGCTGTGCCGGGGATGAACCGCAACCAAGGTATGTGCTCTTAGCAGGAACTGAACCCAGGACTCTCTGGTCTGCGGGCCAACGCTGTAACCGCTGAGTCAAACCGGCCAGGTTAATTCTCAAACTTTTTGATCTCAGGTCCCCAAAGAGATTCCTTCCTTCCTTCCTTCCTTCCTTCCTTCCTTCCTTCCTTCCTTCCTCCCTCCCTCCCTCCCTCCCTTCCTCCCTTCCTCCCTTCCTCCCTTTCCTTCCATTTATCTTCAGATAGAGCAGGAGGGAAAGAGGGAGGAAGAGAGAGAGAGAAACATCGATGTGAGAGAGACACATCGAGTGGTTGCCACCCACACGACCCCGGCCAGGGCTGGGGACAAACTGCAACCGAAGTACATGCCCTTAGTGGGAACCAAATCCAGATCTCTGGTCCTCAGGCTGACGCTCTAACCGCTGAGCCAAACCAGCCAGGGCCCAAAGAGATTTCTTTTTTATTTTTTTATTTATTTTTTATTTATTTATTTATTTATTTTGTTCAGATAGAGTGGGAGGGAGAGAGAGGAAGAGAGAGAGAGAAACATCGACGTGAAAGGGACACATCGAGTGGCTGCCACCCACACGACCAACCAGGGCCGGGGACAAATTGCAACCGAGGTACATACCCTTAGCGGGAACCGAACCCGGGTCTCTCTGTACTGCAGGCCGATGCTCTAACCGCTGAGCCAAACCAGCCAGGGCCAAAGAGATTTCTTTATGTGGGTTATATTTATCAATATTTACCATGTTAAAAATAAAAATAAAAATTTATATATACATTTATTCATTTAAAACTAAAAAATAAATAAGATTCAATGGAACATAAATAATACATTTTAAAGAGAAATAACTATGCAAAACAAAAAAGTTAGTGAGCCATACTTGCCAGGACCTATAGTTAGTTCCCTCTTATTTTTGGTTTTGCTTTCTGTGGTTTCAGTTACCTGCGAGCAACTGCCATCCAAAAATATTAAATGGAAAATTCTAGAAATAATTAATAAGTTTTAAATTACTTGCCATTCTGAGTAGCATGAAATCTCATGCCATCCCATGCAGAGAGTGGATTCATCCCTTTTTTTAGTATTCATGCTGTATTCACCTGCCTGTTAGTTACTTAGTAGGGTACTAGGGTATCAGATCCAGGTATTAGAGAGAGAGAGACCACATTCACATAACTTTTATTACAGTATAGTATTGTTAATAATTGTTCTATTTTATTGTTAGTTATTGTTGTTAATCTCTTACTCTAATTTACAAATTAAACTTTATTGTAGTATGTATGCACAGGAAAAAACATAACACAGTATATGATAATTTAAAATATAATGGGTATAATATGTCATGATCTCTTCTTAATTCTCACATTTATGTAAGTATAATAAAGAATATATAATGTTCAGTAGTGATTTAAATGAGTATCTTGATTTCTATGACATTTATTTAAAAATTCACAGGTTGCATATGGCCAAGTTCTTGGAGTTATAGGATATTCATTACTTCCTCTCATTGTAATAGCCCCTCTACTTTTGGTGGTTGGATCATTTGAAGTGGTGTCTACACTTATAAAAGTAAGTAGTATGTATTATGAAAAGTAATTTACTATTTTCCAGTAGCAAAAGTATAATAGTTCTATGGCTAAGAATATTATAATCTATAAGAATATTATAATCTATGGCTAAGAATTAAACAGTAGTATTTTGGAACAGTGATCTTTTTAATTATCAGAAATTATAATGTATGTCTATGGGGGAATGAAGAACAAAGAGTAAATCAAGCCTCAGGATATTATACGCAGAATTTTTTTTAATGTTGAATTTTTTTCTCTTATAATACAAGTTTATCTGACTTAAATTTTGTGGGAAATATTTATTTAAAAGTCCACTGGACATTTACTTAATAACTTACTCCTATTTGAATAGTAGCCTCCTTATCAAATATGATAGACATGGTTCTAATAAGTTCGTTTTCCTATATTGCAGAGGTAAGGACATTAGGCTGTGTTAAAATTACATTAACATATATACTCATTATTTTTCGTTTTATTTTTTGGTTAATCCTCAACTGAGGATATATTTTTTTCCATTGATTTGAGATAGAATGGAGGGGAGAGAAACATCAGTGTGAGAGAGACACATTGATGTGAGAGAGACACATTGATTGGTTGCCTCCCGCATGACCTGGGGCCGGAGATTGAACCTGCAATCCAGGTATATGCCTTTGACTAGAATCAAATCCATGACCCTTCGGTCCATGGGCTGATGCTATAACCACTGAGCCAAACCGGCCAGGGCTATATACCTATTTTAAATATTTACTGATAATATTAAGTATTAATAATCAGTAGTAATACAGCTTAAATTTTGACATTTATTAATTTTGAACAACTTTGGGAAATAAATGACTGCTTTAGCACATATATGTATATTACACAGTGAATGTAATTATTTTTCTTTATGGAAAATAGAACTTTTTAAGACCACCACTTTCAGAACTGCCATTATGTAGCCTCCACATTAAGGTATTTGTTTTTAAGTAGTGTACCTACTTAAACCAGATTTTTATGACATTTGGTTTTATTTAAAGTTTATTACTCATTCCAGTATAAAAGAAATTATTTCATTTAACATTGGGTAACTACAGGCTAATACTGACCTTATATAAGCATTAGGTATTGAGTAGAAGGTGGATTTTGGAACCAGTCAGTTCTGAATTCAAATCCTGGTTCTGCCACTTATTTGCTGCCTGCCTTGGGGAGATACTTTTTCTTACCCTTCTCTGCAAAATGGGAATGTTAACAACTGCTGTTTAGGATTTGTTATGAAGATTTTAAAGTATATATAATGCCTGGTATGGTGCTTGACACACAGTTGGCACACAAGTGGTACCTGTTATTATTATAAATATTATAAAAGAGTAATTTGAGAACATCTTTTTATGTTTGAACACTTCAGAGACCAAGGAGATCTTTCTTTCCTGTATATTCTAATCCTAAATTTTTTTTAATTGACATATTAGTACTTTGTTTAAATGTCTTGTAGTGTAGCCTGGCCAGTATGGCTCATTGGTTGAGCATCGACCCATGTACCAAGAGGTCACCAGTACGATTCCCAGTCAGGGCACGTGCCCAAGTTGTGGGCCCAGTCCCCGGTGGGGGACATGCAGGAGACAGCCAATTGATGTTCTCTCTCGTTGATGTTTCTCTCTCTCCCTCTCCCTTCCTCTCTCTCTCTAAAATCAGTAAAGAAAAAAAAAAAGTCTTGTAGTGTAGGAGCTAGATGCATGCTGGCATTTAATTATCTAGCTTTAGTGAACATACCACTTTACTGAATCATTCAGAATCACTTCCTGTTTTGTGTTTTTTTTTTTAACTTGGGTTAAAGCCTGTTTGAATACTGCTGAGACTACACCCCAAATTGCTAAAACTGTGTCATCTGGTCATTTTTAGTCATCAAGTTCAACTGAAAATTGGTTCTTAATATTCTTTATGCAACATACAAAAGTATTATTATAAAATGGAAAATCTTATTTATATGATTAAAAATTTAAGCTAAAATTGTTTTTAAACTTCACATTTTTCTTTGCCAAATTTGTTTTCTAATCACTTAATATTCTGTGTGTAGTGAGCTATTGTACATGTTACTTGTTTCAGCCGTAGTTTTATTGAGGAATATGCTGCAGAACTCTCATCATTTAAGTCTAGCATTAGAGTACAGTTTAATCTACAACCACTAATTTTTAAAAAATTTAATCTCTATAACTCTTACCAAACGTTAACCATTTATTTACAACAACAAAAATGAAACATGACATACAAATGCAATTTTGTTGTTGTTGTTAATCCTCACTCAGGGATATCTTTTCCATTGGTTCATAAAGAGAGTGGGAGGGAGGGAGGGGGGAGAGAGAGAAACATTGATGTGAGAGAGACACATCAATTGGTTGCCTCCCGCACGCACCCCGGCCTGGGCCAGGGATAGAACCCGCAGCCCAGGTACATGCCCTTGACTGGAAATCGAATCGATGCCCTATCCACTGAGCCACACCGGCCAGGGCTACAAATACAGTTTGATTATAATTTTTATTTTATATATATTTTTGTAGGCTTAAAATATTTATGTATGTGTGTGTGGTTTGTTTGTTTTTTTTTTTTTAAGTTTAGAAAGCACAGTGGAAGTTTGGACTTCCAATCTCAAATACATTTTCAATCAGTCTGCTAATATTTATTTACTTTTTACCTTTGTACCAGTGGTTCTTAACTGAGGGCCATCCCCCCCACCCCTCAAAGGACATTTGGCAATGTCTGGAGACATTTTTGGGTGTCACAAATTGGAGTGGTGGTGGAGTGTTACTGGTATATAATAAAGTAGATAGAGGCCAGGGATACTGCTAAACATCCAACAATGCATAGAAAAGCTTCCCACAACAATTATATAATTATCCAGTCCAAAAATGTCAATAGTACAAGGTTGAGAAACCCTGGTCTGGTGTCAAGTCTGTTTCTATCATACTTTCCCTGATTTCTACCATTGAAGTTACTTCTTACATTTTAATTTGTAAAATGGCTTTAGTAACTATGTCAATAAGTATTACATAAATTTCCAGTGGAAATAATTTAAAATTCGGTATGTGTACATTCAGAAAACCACAGTATATATTTTATTTAATTAAAGTCTTGACCAGAATGTTATGTTTTTTTCTCCTTTTTATTTAACCCTATCCTTCCATCTTTTCCTGAGGAAATGCTGGGATACTTAATAAACATAGTGTAAAATTTTTATTTAATCTGTTTTGTTTTGCTTAGAAGAAAGTAAGGGAAAAATTTCTTATGTGTAAGAGTCAATTAATTTTCTTTCAGCAGTCAAATTTCTTTCAGAAATTTGGCCTAGGTTTTCCAGAAGTTAACTTATCTCAAATCACCAGGGACACTTGTTAAAAAGATTAATAACTAGACCTTTTCTTAGAAATTCTGATTCATCAGAACTAGAGTGAGACTCAGGATTTACTTTTTAATAGGCACCCTGGGTGATTCTTTTGATTAGTTTGATAACAAAACACTTCATTTGCAGAAGTCAAGGAGCAGAGCAAAGACTAACATTCTTAATAAGTTTTAAACATTCTCAATTAAGTTTTACTGTTTACCACAATTGATTGTCAGGGTTGTTTTAAACAATATTATAAATATTATTTTTACTCTGTAATATACAAAATGTTAATTGACTTGCTAATATGCTGCCCTTTGTCTTTTTTATTTGTGTTTTAAAGCTGTTTGGTGTGTTTTGGGCTGCCTACAGTGCTGCTTCATTGTTAGTGGGTGAAGAATTCAAGACCAAAAAGCCTCTCCTGATTTATCCAATCTTTTTATTATACATTTATTTTTTGTCTTTATATACTGGAGTGTGATCTAAATCATATATGAGTAGAAAAAGACAATGTTACATTTGTGTGAAGGCTGGGAATTCTTGCTGAAGGGATTGAAGAAAACCTGTTGCTGATAAAATTTTACATGTTCCAGATGTAAAGACGGGAAACGGATTTTTTTTTTTTTTTTAACAATATCTTTTTGTATTTAATTAAGCAATTACAGTTATCTGGATTTTTTTTTTTTTTTTTTTTTGGTCAGAATTCTAAATTCTGTTTGATTCTTCATATTCCAGTAAATAAAATATGAAAGCATTGTGTTTTTAAGATTGTGTCGACATTCTCCTAAAAATCTGTGCCAAAAGCACCTGGAATGGTAATTATACTTTACTTAAAGGGTAAATACGACAACATCCTGATAATCTAAAAGTGCAATTTTTTTCTTTAAAGGGTTTCTCCTGCATTGCAGATCATGTAGATATATATTTATATTTATACATATATATTTATGAAGTAATTCTTATTATTCACAAAATATATTTCTGAGTAGCTGAAAAATTAAGATATTTTAAATCTAATGCTTAAACTTTCTTTAATTTGACCATTAATCTTTTTATTTATAAATTTTAATTTGTTTTTTAAAATTTATATAATTTTTAAAATCTCATACATGCTTAAGTATATCCTTGTTAAGAATTCTTAATATAACTAAAACTAATTTTAACATTTGTTGATGTAGATTTGGTTTGTTTGGGTGCTTTTAAAAACCATTTTTAAATATCTAAATATTAAAAGTTTCTGTTTATCTTTCTGACCAAAGGAGCAAAATGTATAATGGATATGACATTCATTAATATTATTGATATGTAGAAAAGCAGTAATATTTATAGCATCAGTAAATATTTTTAAGTGGTATTCCTAAGTCATAAAATTTGCTCGGAAGACACCTTTAAAATCTTGTGGTCCTGAACAATGTTACATGAAGTAGAAAAAAATAAAATGCTTCCCAGCTGTGTGTTTTACTTTATAACACCTTGTGCTGTATTACTTGATATTTTAACAAGTATCAGGTACTCTAACAAATGTACAATATTTGCTAAGGGAAATAGTGAGAAATTTTAGCTAGTGAAATTTTTGTTGCAAATAATTTCATAGACTCTATGTGTACCTTTAATTAATATTACTTTGTAAAATAGATAAAGTATTTAAGTTCATAAAATAACTAATAACTAATAACTATTAGCAAGTTATTGTATTATTTTTTCTGTTCTGAGCTGGAAGAATTAACTGCTGTCTTCAGTGTGATAACATGGCCACCTTGATATGTATTCCTTCAGCAATTTTATCCATCAGGAAATATCCAGCAACTCTGAAGCTAGCCTATAAATTAGCAAGATATCAAGCCCATCTCTCTTCCTTTTACCCTCTCCCCCACCAAAAAAGAAAGAAAAAACTTACTTTAGACTGCAGGAAAAGTGTGGATCTTTGAACCAGAATAATGTGGAAAATTTCATATGCTGATTTTTTCAACAAGTTTAAGAAAAAAGATTGGAAGCACCAGAGGGATGGAACTTCTAGAACCTAAAATAATATGAATGTAGTGTGGTGGGATCTATAGCTACCGAAGCAGTAACTGTCAAGTAAATATTTGTCATACTGAAGGAGTTCCTGAGGGTCAATACTTTGTTACAGTGGATTATTATATTTGATGATCATATTGTTGACCCTGGAATCTTTTCCCCAAAGCTTGAGGGTCCATACTAGGGGATAGAATTTTACTAAGCAATAAGTCAAGGCACTTTAGGACCAACTATATAAAAAAAAAAAAATGGTTTAATATATTTAAGCTATCATTTTTATTCATAATGATGTAATAAAATGGGGTATTTGTGTTCTAAAAAGGTATTTAAGAATAACAGCATTTAATCTTGGAAATTACCCTGTTTAGGGTATATATAAATACAATTTATACTGTTTCAAGCTCAACCAACATCTTCATGTGCTAATGAGCAAAGCAGTTAAAACACATTGCCAGTTTGAAAACATGATTTGTAAATGTGTACAAGGTACAGTGCTGCTACGACTGATAATGGTAAGCTGAACATAACAATGTCTTCTCCTTGAATTTTTATACAATACTATTTTCTAAGTCATATTGATTTTAAATCATGATTTCCACCCTGTCTGTTCATTAGTATCTCTAGAACGGAACTAGCTGGATAGTCTCTTCTAGTTTTGTGTGTGTGTGTATGTGTGTGTGTGTGTGTATGTTTGCAATGTTATCAGCTATAGTAATCCTGATGAATGTTAATCCTCAAAATAATTGAGACATATTTACTTCTGTTCCAAATTGATTGTAAAATAATTGAATTTTTAATTAAAAATCAAAGTCTCTATATACTTTTCATTGTACTAAAAACAGTTTAGGAAGATTTGTGAAGTTTTATGAACCATTTCTTATTCCTAAGGTCTTACAAGACAGTTTTATATATAATACTGTATCTTTCCAAAAATTTCCCAAATGTTAATATGCTAATATAGAGTTCTAAATTAGTGAAAATTTGCATTGACTTAAAATGAGGTTGATATTTGTATTTAAATATTGTTTAAAATTTAGTCAGTTTCTTTTAAAATTTGATGTAATAAAACATGGAATAAAATACTGCTTCTACAAACTAATAAAAACAGAATATTTTTCATATTCAACAAAACTAATTGAATATTTTTAAATGATTGTTATTTACCTTTTACATTTTTATTAAGGCATATATAGTTAGTTTTAGACTTTAGGGAATTGTGACATTTGTTTTGCCTTTTATTTGTTTCTTTTTGTGTGTGTGATAAGTTTGTTAAAATATCTTACTTCCATACAGTTCTCTTTTTTTGATAGTTGAACAAGTTGCATTTATTATTTTGTTCTTTGCAACAAAGGAGAACAACACACATCATTGGGAGCCATAGGGTGTCGCAGAGTGTTAAAAATGACCTATTAGGGATTTAGGCTTGTGTTAATACAATTCTTTCTGATTGCATGGCACAGCAGTCTGAAGTCTTTTTTTTTTTTTTTTTTTATATCCTCACCCAAGGATATTTTTCCATTTTTTGTTCAGATGAAGTGGGAGGGAGAGAGAGGAAGAGAGAGAGAGAGAGACATCGACGTGAAAGGGACACATCGAGTGGCTGCCTCCCGCACGACCAACCAGGGCCGGGGACAAATTGCAACTGAGGTACATGCCCCTAGCGGGAACCGAACCCGGGTCTCTCTGGACCGCAGGCCGACACTCTAACCGCTGAGCCAAACCGGCCAGGGCTGAAGTAAGTCTTAACAGAGCTAAAAATCACCCTCAGGAATTCTCTGATATTTTAGTCACATAAACAAAATAAGTGATTTACTGTCCTCTTTCATAGATGGTTTCTTTATTGAATCCTTGTATTACATCTTACCTTGTACTACATTTTAATTTCCCTTTAGAAACTGAATTACAAGTGCTCTTTTCCTCATTTGTATAATTTCCTGGCAGTAGTTTGTGTATTTGAGAATCTGTTGCCACTTTTTTTTTTTTAAACCTCACCCGAGGATATTTTTCTATTGATTTTTCAGATAGAGTGGGAGGGAGGGAGGTAGAGAAGCAAACATCCAGCGATTGGCTGCCTTCTGCATGTACCCCCAACCGGGGCTGGGGAATCGAACCTGCAACCCAGGTATGTGACCTTGACTGAGAATCAAACCCTCGGCCTGCACAACTAGGATGACGCTCTAACCAGTGAGCCACACCAGCCAGGGCAAGAGAAAACATTTATATATATGTTTTTATTGATTTCAGAGAGAGGAAGGGAGAGGGAGAGAGCCATTGAAATATGGATGAGAAGCATTGATTGGCTGCCTCCTGCATGCCCCCTACTGGAGATCGAGCCCACCACCTAGGCGTGTGCCCTGACCGGGAATCGAACTGGCAACCTTCTGGTGCACTGGATGACGCTCAGCCAACTGAGCCACACTGGCTGGGCAAGAGAGAACATTTTTAAAGTATAAAGCCATGTGGAAGAAATGATGGAATTAGAAAATCATTTGGCAACCATAGTAATAATTATGGATGCTAAAACTAATGGATGAAAGTTTGAGGAATATCAAGATAGCTATTAAGTACATAGGGTAAATTAAGAACTTGACAGTGGTGAAACCTGGCTAATACCACCTTAACCAATGTCAAAAATAGCATCACTGCCCTGGCCGGTTTGGCTCAGCAGTTAGAGCGACCGCCTGCAGACCACTGAGTCTTGGGTACAATTCCGATCAAGGGCACGTACCTTGGTTGCGGTGCGGGAGGCAACCAGTTGATGTGTCTCTCTCACACTGATGTTTCTCTCTCCCCCCACCCCTCTCTCTCCCTCCCACTCTATCTAATGATAAATGGAAAAATATCCTCGGGTGAGGATTAAAAAAAAAAAGTATCACTAATAGGACAAATCAGTATTATATGCCTCTGAAGCATTGCTTCTGTGGTGTTTTTGCCAAAGAATACCTTCATTGTGATGGTTTCACAAGTGTATGAATATATGCAAACTTGTCAAATTGTATACATTAGATATATGCAGTTTTTTGTATATCAATACATGGAAGATTTTAAACATTTAAGCATACGCAAAAGAGCTTAGAATGTGCCTGACACACAATAAGGAGTATATGTGTGTTTGCTGTTACTATAAGAACATATGAGAAAACTAGGTCATGTGAATTTATAAGAAGGTGAGAGTGAAGAACATGAAGGTAAGTGACATTTTCCTTAGATTACCCAAGTCCCAGGACTTTAGTGTCTAATGTATCCTGGATTGTTTTTTAACTTGGGAAAAAATCTAAAAGCATATGATCTTTAAGTGGAAAGTAAAAAAATAGCCCTTTATTTGAAAAGAATGGAAAGATTTTGTAGGCAGATCATAAGCACACCATCTGGTTGACTGAAGAGAAATCCTAAGAGCTTACTAGATTTCACATTTTTATCAGACATGCCTGGTTTAAGATAGAACTCCTTAAGCTAAAAATATCAAGTCCTATTTGTTCTGCTATTTATGAGTTAGTTGAAAGTGCCACTCAACTGCAGTGCTAAAGACCCCATTTTTACTTTCTAAGAATCCATTGTGGTTTATATTTCTGAAGTTCAAATGTTCAACGATATGCAAGACAAATTGATCACATGAAAGATAGGCAAGGTTGGCACAGTAGTAGTATCTCCAAAATTAACTTTTAATTAAAAAAATAAGATTCTTATTTTTAAATGATTCTTAACTAGGGACATGACTGCCCCCAGGGAATATTTTGCAAAGTATGGAGATATTTTTGGTTGTCACTACTGGGAGTGAGGGGAGGGGGAGAACATGTTACTGGCATCTAGTGATAGAAACCAAAGATGCTGCTAAATATTCTAGAATGCACAAGCAGCCCTCCCCCCACACCCCTCCAACAAAGAATTATTCAAAATGTCAGTAGTGTCAATGTTGAGAAATCCTGCACTAAATGAAAACATTTTCTAAAATTTCAAGCAGTTCAAGTGCTGTTAGGGATGGAATAATGGCTAGTCCTGTCTTGATATAGAATATTATTAGCTAGCCTAGTGGCCATACATAATATACACTCAATATATATTTGTTTAATCTCAAAAATTTGTGCTGCTCTTATTCTATGAGTATATGGTTTTACCTTCATTTATATATGCACTAAAACTGGACCAGAATTTCATTAGTACCTGCCTCATTAAGTATTCCACCCTCATCTCAAAATATAGAGAAATTTTTATACAAAATTAGAGATAAACTAGGTTACAGAAAAGTGGAAAACCAATATTCACTAGAGGTTGACTAGAAAATAACCAATTTTTGTGGTTTCTAGTATAATGAATTTTAAATAATAAATACTCTTAGGAAATCTCATTAAAAATAAAAAATTCAAATGATATTCAAAACATGGATAGGAATTCAGCCCTGCAAGGGTTCATACACTACAAACCTCTAAAGCTGTTCAGGCCATAACTACTTATCCTGACAAACTGTGAGAAGGATAAACTTCTCCCCATCATCTGGCTTATGTAGCAGGAAGTTATCACTGCTCCACTCCCTAGAAGCATCATCTTGAAGGTGCACCCTTACTGCTGAGAGCTCCTCTACACCACTTGGTTTTATTTCTCTCTAGCGAAGGAATTGTCTACAAAACTTGAAAATCTGTGGCAAAACCTCGGATTGTCCAGTTGGTTTGAAAATTATGTTTAATGTATTATATTCAATGACTTACCTCATCTGTTTAGATACCTCTGAAGTGAGAAACAAGTGCTAATTACTTAGGGCACACGGTAGTTAAAAAACTAAAGCATTATTGTGCTTTAGAAACTTATCAAGTTACTTATTTGAGTTTATTTGATGATTTTTAATTGGTTACTATATTCTAAAATATCCTGAAATGGTAAAGACAAAAGATTATTATATCTAAATTCAATCCAACTTCGTTCTTGTGTTTTTATTAGCTATTTTAAGGAATTAAATTAATATTTAGTAAAAAAAAAAAAAGGAAAATTGTCAATCCAGAGGTCTGGTAATGAAATGTTAGCCCCAGTGCTATTCCTTCTCCACTTCTCATCCCAGTACTGCTTCTTAGGGGCAACTCACTTTGTTTTTGTTTTTTAGGTAGTCATCTTTATAACTTGGAATAATATTCCTATGTTAATATTATCTTTGTGTATCAATTATAGAAGTTTACTTCTACCTTTGAAATATAAGGGTTTAACTGCTTAGCTATTGTCTCTCCTATCCATTTTTGGTAGTTCTATTATGTTTAGTTATTTTATTGGAAGGGTTCATAACTCAAAATAAGATGTACTCCTGTTTCTTGTTCATCAGTCTTATTATATAGCAGCTCTTCCCTGATGTAAGATAAAGCCATTATCACACCCTTCTCTTCTCCCCTCCTCTTCCACCCAGCCTCTGTCAACGTCACTTTTGCTTTTTGTCTTTTCATTTTATGACATCAAGGTTTTAGTGACAGTTACACTCTGTTCTGTAGCTATAAATAAATATTCAATGTTTTGTCTACAACTGATTCTGAACTTTGAACAGCAGTAAGCAACATTTGCTTTATTATCACTGTGTAAATATTACTGCAGAGACAGGTGCCACGCCAGAAGATTTCCTTTCATGAGTCCACTTTTTGACCCCTCTGCCACCGAAGAGAGAATCCTACTTTCCTTAAAGTCCATTAATTGTTCAAAATCAAGACATATTTTAGTTTGCTTCATATATGGACTACAGCTTTCTTGTGATTTTTTTTCTTACAAATTCCAATTGCTTTTCTTTTTCCCTACTGAAAAGAAAAATAACGTGCCTCCTTTATCCGTCTTCAACATGAAATGCATTCTGTTCTCACTGTTGAATACGTGCTCCGTGGAGCCCAGTGGTTTGGTCCTGTGGAGAAAGACTGCTTCCAGCTCTGCCGCATCTTGGCATTCTTCTCCACGGGGCTTTTGGTTGATTGCTGTGTTCTTGTACCTCACGTCTTCATCTTTCTTGACTTTTGCCCTTGTTTTGCTGGCATACATCAATACATTTTCATAAGGATTCCTTGTCTTCTCATTGAGATCATGTTCTTGATTCTCCCTTCTAAAAATAAAAGGTGATTTGCACCCATGTGAATTTCTTGTATGTATCTTCTAACTACCTTCTTAGATCCCATGCAAGAAAAGCACCAATATGCTTTTTAAGGTAGGTGTAATATGAATTCTGTAACTTAGAGCAACCATTAGTTCTTGTTTTGTTTTTTTTTGTACATGCCCCTAGCGGAAACCGAACCCGGGACTCTCTGGTCCGAAGGCCACGCTCCAACCGCTGAGCCAAACCGGCCAGGGCACCACTAGTTCTTTATATGGTGGAATAATAATCCAAATCAAATGGAGAAACCTAATATATATTTTGCAGAATACAGATTGCCGGCTCTTATAGAGATCGAGGGTTAGCCTGATTGATTTTGTCAAGTGGTCTTTAATAGTACTTTCCAATAACATAGATTGACTCAATGTGAGGGTGTTGGTACAATCCTTGTAGCTATGTAAAGAGAAGACCTAAATTATAACCAAAATAGTTATTTTAAAATAATTGACATGAGATAAACTGTTATTTAGCCTGAGGGATTTAAGCATATTTTAATATTGAAAATGTTTTTAAAATACTGTTTCTTAGAATGTTAATTATTTTTTAAATAAATATAACTGAGAATAGGCTTGATTTGGGAGCCTGGGACTAAAGGCATGTAAAGGTTGAAGCTTTTCAAAGGGATCTATAATCCCAGGAGTCTTTTTTTTTTCTTTTTCTTTTTCGTTTCCTTTCTGTTTCTGTCTCTGTTCTGCTTCTCTGCTTTTTTTCCCCCCCTTAAATATGTTTTTATTTATTTTTTTAGAGACAGGGGAAGGGAGAGAAAGAAAGAAACACTGATGATTGGCTACCTCCTGCACACCCCCTACTGGTGATCAGGGCCTGAACCCTGACTGGGAATTGAATGGCAACCTCTTGGTGCATAGGTCAATGCTCAACCACTGAGACATATTGACTGGGCTTATTTTTTTTTTTTTATTCAATTGTTGATAGATAATGTATTTATTGCCATTTTATTGTTCATATTTTTCATCTTTTATTTTTCTTTTTAAAGAAGACCCTCTAACATTTCTTATAATACTGCTTTGGTGGTGATGAACTCCATTAGCTTTTATTTTTTTTTGTCTGGGAAGTTCTTTATCTGTTCTTCAATTCTAAATGATAACTTTGCTGGGTCAAGAACTCTTAGTTGTAGGTCCTTGCTTTATATCACTTTAAATATTTCTTGCTAATTCTTTCTGGCCTGCAAAGTTTCTGTTGAGAAATTAACTGACAGTCTTATGGGAGCTCCCTTATAGGTAACTAATTGCTTTTCTCTTGCTGCTTTTAAGATTCTATCTTTGGCCCTGGTCAGGTAGCTCAGTTGGTTAGAGCATAGTTCTGATACACCAAGGTTGCAAATTTGATCCCCAGGTCAGGGCACATACAAGAATTAACCAACTGACTCATTTGGCTCAGTTGGTTGAGCATCGTCCCATGCACCAAGAGGTCACCAGTTTGATTCTAGTCAGGGCACATGCCCGGGTTGCAGGCTCAATCCCCAATAGGGGGTGTGCAGGAAGCAGCCAATCAATGTTTCTTTCTCATCAATGTTTCTCTCCCTCTTGTTTCCTCTCTTTCTAAAAATCAATAAAAACATTTTTTAAAAAAATCAACCAATTAATGAATACATAAGTGGAATAACAAATAGATGTTTCTTTCTTCCTCTTTATCTAAAATCAATTGAAAAAAGGATTCTATCTTTAACTTTTGCATTTTTTTTTATACCTTCATAGAAGTTCTTAATGTGAAGCTCATATTCTCTTAGTTTACCATATCTGCCATCACTGCCTCTTCCTGATTCACATTCTTCTCTAACATTTTCTTCATTATAACACATTAACTACTCCTTGGCCGCCTGACACAATAGCCTCACTCCTTCAATTACCTACCACAATGTGCCTGAAGATCTCACATTATAATCTATATATTCAGTTTTTCCAACAAAGAAACAAAATGATGTTAGAAAAAAATCACAATTATGGAAAGGTTGCTACTAAAATTTATGTAGCTCTGAATTCCCTGGCATTTCTATTCATAAATTCCTCCCTTTTTTTCAAGCTCTGTAATATCTTCTCTCTATCAGCTATAAGATGTTTGTTATAATTTTTCTAACTCTCCATTTTTTATCTCTGCCATTCTCTACCCCAGTAGGAAAGGAATCTCTTCCAGCTAATTTCTGTGAATTTATTCTTGTATCTACTTATCATCCCTTGCTCCTACCCTAGAAATTAGATGTTTTTGTCTGTTTATTAGCTTCTCCTAAACCCTGCATTTTTGTCATGTATTAATTTAATAATTATTTCCTTTCTGATAAAATATATTCCAGGTTTAATCACATTTTCTTATAAAAGACACTGGTATCTCCTCTTGATAATATTCGCTATGTCATTTTATTTTATTTTTTTATATATATATATTTTATTTGTTTGTTTTTGTTACAGATGTTTCTCCTTTTTTCCCCATTGACACCCTCCTCCCCGACCCTCCACCCCTTCCCCAGCTTTTTTGTGCATGTCCATCAGTTATGCATACATGCATATAAGTTCTGTGGTTTATCTCTTCCCTCCCCCCCACTCCCTCTTCTGAGGGTTGTCAGTCTGTACCCTACTTTCACATCTCTGGGTCTACCCTGTTCCCCAGACTGTTATGTTTATTATATTCCACAAATGAGTGAGATCATGTGATATTTGCCTTTCTCTGCTTGGCTTGTTTCGCTTAGGATAATACTCTCGAGGTTCCTCCATGTCGTCTCAAAGGATAAGAGATCTTTCTTTCTTACAGCTGCATAGTACTCCATTGTGTATATGTACCACAGCTTTTTTATCCATTCATCCACTGATGGACACTTGGGCTGTTTCCAGATCTTAGCTATTGTAAATACTGCTGCTATGAACATGGAAGTACATGTATTCTTTCTGATTGGTGTTTCAGGTTTCCTAGGGTATATTCCTAGAAGTGGGATCACTGGGTCAAATGGCAATTCAATTTTTAATTTTTTGAGGTAACACCATAGTGTTTTCCACAGTGGTTGCACCAGTCTGCATTCCCACCAGCAGTGTACTAGAGTCCCCTTTCCTCCATACCCTTGCCAACACTTGTTGTTTGATGATTTGTTGATGGCGGCCATTCTGACAGGTGTGAGGTGATACCTCGTTGTTTTAGTTTGCATCTCTCTGATGATTAGTGATGTTGAGCATTTCTTCATATGTCTCTTAGCCATTTGTATGTCCTGTTTGGAGAGGTGTCTATTTAGTTCCTCTGCCCATTTTTTAATTGGGTTCTTTGTCTTCCTTTTGTTGAGTTGTATGCACTCTATGTATTTTGGAGATTAACCCCTTATCTAATATATCATTGACAATTATGCTCTCCCATACAGTGGGTTCCCTTTCCGTTTTGATGGTTGTTTCTTTTGCTGTGCAGAAGCTTTTGAGTTTGATGTAGTCCCATGTGTTCATTTTTTCCTTTGTTTCTGTTGCCTTAGGTGACGTATCAGTGAAGATTCTGCTGCGTATGATGTCCAAAATTTTGTTGCCTACATTTTCTTCTAGGATTTTTATGGATTCACGAGTCACATTTAAGTCTTTTACCCATTTTGAGTTTATTCTTGTGTATGGTGTAAGTTGATGGTCTAGTTTCATTGTTTTGCATGTAGCTGTTCAATTTTCCCAACACCATTTATTAAAGAGGCTGTCTTTGCTCCATTGTATGCTCTTGCCACCTTTGTCAAATGTTAATTGAGCATAATGTCTTGGGTCAATTTCCAGATTCTCTGTTCTGTTCCACTGGTCTATATGCCTGTTCTTGTGCCAGTACCAGGCTGTTTTGATTACAATAGCTTTGTAGTATAACCTGATATCCGGTATTGTGATCTCACCTACTTTGTCCTTTTTCAAGATCGCTGTGGCTATTCGGGGTCTTTTTTGGTTCCATATGAACTTTTGGAGTATTTGTTCTAGTTCTGTGAAATATGTCACTGGTATTTTGATGGGGATTGCATTGAATCTATAGATTGCTTTGGGTAATATGGACATTTTAATGATGTTAATTCTTCCAATCCATGAACAAGGTATGTGCTTCCACTTTTTTATATCTTCCTCTTAACTTTTGCATTTTTTTAATTTTTATTTTCTTTATTGATTTTTTTTTTTTTATCCTCACCCGAGGACATTTTTTCATTTTTTGTTCAGATAGAGTGGGAGGGAGAGAGAGGAAGAGAGAGAGAGAGAGAAACATCGACATGAAAGGGACACATCGAGTGGCTGCCACCCGCACGACCAACCAGGGCCGGGGACAAACTGCAACCGAGGTACATGCCCTTAGCGGGAACCCAACCCGGGTCTCTCCAGACCGCAGGCCGACGCACTAACCGCTGAGCCAAACCGGCCAGGGCTTCTTTATTGATTTTAGAGAGAGGAGGGGAGAGGGACAGAGAGATAGAAACATCAATAAGAGAGAGAAAATCAATTGGTTTCCTCCTACATGTCCCCCACTGGGGATTGGGCCCACAACCTGGGCATGTGCTCTGACCAGGAATTGAACTCTAGTGACCTCTTGGTGCATGGGTTGATGCTCAACGACTGAGCCACACCATCTGGGCTGTGCTTTTCTGTTCTTTCATCTGGGACGTGTTTTTTTTTCCCAGGAGTCTTTTTTTTTTTATCCTCACCTGAGGACATTTTTGCATTTATCTTCAGATAGAGCCAGAGGGAGAGAGGGAGGAAGAGAGAGAGAGAAACATTGATGTGAGAGAGACACATTGAGTGATTGCCACCCACATGACCCCAACCGGGGCCGGGGACAAACTGCAACCTAGGTACGTGCTCTTAGCGGGAACCGAACCTGGGCCTCTCTGGTCCGTGGTCCGACGTTCTAACCGCTGAGCCAAACCGGCCAGGGCCCAGGAGTCTTTTTTATAAGACAGGGGCTCTTGAGGTTGATCAGGCCAAGGAGATATGTCAGAAGGATGTGATGGGTCATATAAAAGTCCTGGACATCAGTGGACACTAGAATAAAACCAAGATATGGATAATAATAGTCCCCACAGCTGAACAATGAAGATTCATTGAATAAATGGAAGGCAAGTATTTGAGCTGCAAACAAATAATTAGAGATAAAGAGGACCACCCAGTCAGCAAAAACATGCTCTTCGAATATTGGCAACAAATAGGGAACAAAGATTAATCAGAATTGAGGATGACCATGGCTCTGGAACTGGTTCCTGGAGGACCCTCCTGGACAGACCATTAAATCTTTACTGGATACATTGTAAGATGGATCCAGGTGGCCCCTGGGTAGTAAGGGAAATGTGAGGGATCACTGGGGTGTCCAGGATAGTGACTGTTTGAGTATTTTAACCACCTGTAAAGCCATGCTTTTGAGTCCTGGCTTTCTGAGTTGGTGTCCAGCCTGGAGTGCTTGCCAAGATTAGCTATCTAGATAATGTTCTAACCATCTGCAATAGGAACTTCCTTCAAATATCCAGTTCTTCAGAAACAGTCATGCCATGGCTGGTGTGGCTCAGTTGGGTGTTGTCCTGTGCACTGAAAGGTCACTGGTTCAGTCAGGGCACATGCCTGGGTGGCAGGCTCAATCCCCAGTGGGGAATTGCAGGAAGCAGTTGGTCGATGTTTCACTCTCACATCAATGTTTCTCTCTCCCTCTCTAAAAATCTATTTTTAAATCTTTTTTAAAAAAGAGAAAGAAACTTAGTCACAAGTAGAAATTTAGCTCCAGAGGGGAAGTTATGCCACATGCTGAGAAATTTGGAACAAAGTTCAGGTCAGGATAATCAGCAAAGCCAGAGGGCTACTGAATATGTACTCTGCATATCTTATTAGCCTGAGGTCAGAGTTGGAATCACAGTAAAGGGTAGGCACCAGGAGCAAGGGGGAGGGGAGGTAAAATCTTACTGTGTCAGCCAGGGTTTTGTGTAGGAAACAGAAACCACTGGACCTATTTTGAGCCTGAAGGGATTTATTATATATATTTATGTGCTTAGAAAATCTTTGAAAGGGATTAAGGAGCAGGTTCTAGCCTGGGACTAAAGGAATCACTCCTCGTACAATACAGAACTGATTCACCAGGAGACTGCCATCTGAGGCCACTGCTTGGAATGATTGAGTTCAAGACCACAATACCATGAATGCCTTCCACGTTTCAAGAATTGAACATGGTTCCTGTTGCCACAATAACTGCACCCCAATCCCCAGGAAGCTATAGAAGGAACACTGAAGGTGCTGCTGTAAAAAATAAAACCCACATTTCTGTGACCTCACCTGCAGCAGAAAATTAAGCAAGACAAAGAGGAGAATAGCTTCCACATGAAAAATGCCTGCCAAATCTCGCTTCAATGTGTCTAATTGGTGGAAGCTAATTCACATCTAGAGCTGTACCTGCAAAGTCTCTCCAATACAGGAATGTGCACTGGAGGAGAGGAGAATGCAGGTTCAGTGAGCCAATCTACATTATCCATTAAGATGACACACTGATTTTGAAGTACAGAGAAATACACTGAATGGGAGCAGGAAGGAGGACTCCAGGTATCAGCTAGTGGTCAGATGCTGTGCAGGGGTGCTGAATTCAAGAGCAAACATTTTTCTATGGTGTTTATAATCACTATGGTTTTGACTTGCTTTTAACTTTTAGTACCTTATTGGTCAAATTTTTCTCTTTTCAGAAAACTCATTTTGTGAATAGGTAATGCATTCATATGGTTCAAAATTTGAAAGGTTCACAGAACTTGACAGTAACAATCCCTAGACGTAAAGAATCATATCTTTTTCTTTTTCTTCATTGATAGAGAGAGGAAGGGAGAGAGAGAGAGAGAGAGAGAAACATCAATGAGAGAGAACATCGATTGGCCACCTCCTGCATGCCCCTCACGGGGGATCAGGCCCACAACCTGGGCATGTGGTCCAACCGGGAATCGAACCGGCGACCTCTTGGTGCATGGGTCAATGCTCAACAATGGAGCCATACTGGCTGGGCTATATACCATAATTTATTTAACCAATCTCCTATCAACAGATGTTTAGATTGCTTCTTTTGCTATTATAAATAATGCTTCAAGAAATAATCTTGTATACATGTCATTTCACAAGTCTGCAGGCATATCCATAGACTATTCCTAGATGTGGAATTGCTGGTATTTTCATTACTTAAAAAAAGAACATACTCCCTGGCCGGTTTGGCTCAGCGGTTAGAGTGTTGGCCCGCAGACCAGAGAGACCCGGGTTCGGTTCCCACTAAGGGCAAATACCTTGGTTGCAGTTTGTCCCTGGTCCCGGTTGGGGTTGTGTGGGTGGCAGCCAGTCGATGTGTCTCTCTCACATCAATGTTTCTCTCTCTTCCTCCCTCTCTCCCTCTCTCTCCCTCCTGCTCTATCTGAAGATAAATGCAAAAATGTCCTCAGGTGAGAATAAAAAAGAACATAGACTAGAAATGATGAGGAAGACCCAGAGGCATTAAGATACTTCTGCAGAGGAAGGTCACCCTAATGTGCTTAGATTTGGGTCACCCTGTGGTAGATCCTCTAGGACCTTCATTAGGACCTTGTGAAAACCAGGTTTCACTTCCCTGCTTGTTCCTTGAGCCTCCAATTTGCTATGATCAACTTTTCCTTCAAAATTAAGGTAGGCCCCAGCTGGTGTGGCTCAGTTGGTTGAGTGTCGTCCCATGTACTGACAGGTTGCAGGTTGGATTCCTTGTCAGGGCACATGCCCAGGCTGCAGTCTCAATCCCTGGTGAGGAATGTGCGGAAGGCGGCCCATCGATGTTACTCTCTCAAATTGATGTTTCTCTTTCTCCCTCTCCTTTCCTCTTTCTCTAAAGTCAATAATTTTTTCAAAATTAAAGTTAAATTTCCTTTTGTAGGACAGTTTAACAATATTTATCAAAA
This sequence comes from Tadarida brasiliensis, assembly GCA_030848825.1. Classification (NCBI taxonomy): domain Eukaryota; kingdom Metazoa; phylum Chordata; class Mammalia; order Chiroptera; family Molossidae; genus Tadarida; species Tadarida brasiliensis. The sequence continues at coordinate 58,693,634 of CM061270.1, read as the reverse complement.
TAAATAATACATGTGTACTTCAGCCAGCAATTCCAGTAGAATCACCATAATATCTAGCAATAGGGTCTGGTTAAAAAACATGGTTTGTATAGTCAGTGGCTTACTGCTAGTTGTATAAAAGAATGAGGAAGCTCTTCATGAACTGATATGGAAAGATCATTAAGTAAAGAAACAAGGTGCAGATAACTATGTATAGTATGCTTCTCATTGAGTGATAATAAAGAGGACAGATATATTTTATAGTAAATGAATATTTAACATTTTTAGAAATAATAAATACAAACTAACAACAGTGGTTAACTGTTAGTGGAAGCGGGTAAAGCCAGGCAAATGGAAGACAGAAGTAGGGGAGAAAGGGAAGGAAGAAAGGAGAGGGAGGATTGATTTTTTTTTTTAAAGAAAAATTATAAAAATAAACTTCATTATTTTATTAATCCTCACCCAAGGATATTTTTTCCATTGATTTTTTTTTTTTTAATCCTCACCCAAGGACATTTTTGCATTTATCTTCAGATAGAGCAGGAGTGAGAGAGGGAGGAAGAGAGAGAGAGAGAGAAACATCGATGTGAGAGACACATCGACTGGTTGTCACCCACGCGACCCCAAACGGGGCTGGGGACAAACTGCAACCGAGGTACATGCCCCCAGCGGGAACTGAACCCGGGACTCTGGTCCGCGGGCTAATGCTCTAACCGCTGAGCCAAACTGGCCAGGGCTCCATTGATTTTTTTTTGTGGGGGGAGAGTAGGAGGGAGGGAAAGAGGAAGGGAGAGAAACATGGATATGAGAAAGACACATCAATTGGTTGCCTTCCACATGTGCCTCCACTGCAGCTGGGGATCCAACCTGCAACCCAGGTACATGCCCTTGACTGGGAATTGAACCCGCAAACCTTCGGTGCAAGGACCAACGCTCTAACCACTGAGCCACACCAGCCAGGGCAAGAAAAAATATAAAATAAACTTTAAGTAAAATAGTCCAGAAGACAATATATTTGGAAACCCAACATTCCTCCAAAACCTCTGAAAAGTTCTGTGGTGCCCATATATTTCCTAGTTGCCTCTCTCTGTCTTGTAGTTCTTGCCTCTGCTGACTTCTTTTTTTCTCTGCTGTTTTTTTCTTTACTTTTTTTCCCTTTACTGATTTTAGAGAGAGAGGAAGTGAGAGGGAGAGAGAGATAGAAACATCGATGAGAGAGAACATTGATTGGCCACCTCCTGCATGCCCCCCACTGGGGATCAGGCCCACAACCTGGGCATGTGTCCTGACCGGGAATCGAACTGGCAACCTCTTGGTGCATGGGTCGACGTTCAACCACTGAGCCACACCGGCCGGACTCTCTGCTGTTTTACTTCACATGTGCTGGTGTTCCTTTGCAGTCTTATGTCACAGCTGTACATCATAGTGATTTATTCAATTTCCAAAGCACCACCACAGCCTATATATAGCACACTTTTTCTCAAGGGAGTACATTATAGCACATTATGGCCCAAAAAACAAACTCAACTTGGATCTTGTTCTTGAAAAGTTCCTCAGCCACTCCCTCCTATGACTACCTCTCCACAAACAGCCTTGTAGCTGAGTACTTATCTCCTCTTTGACTTTCTCCCCTGCTCTCTAGTGTCACTCCCCAAATTCCTTTTTTATTTCTTAAGCAATGCCGTTTGGCTCTCTTTTTGCCTCTGAGTCCATTCCAGAAGGCCTCAGCCAAGCTTTAAGGGTGTGTGTGTGAACTTTCTATCTTGAAATAATTTTAGACTTACACTAAAGTTGCAAAAGTAATACCTAAAGTTCCTGAATATCTATCCCCCAGTTTTCCCTTATGTTAACATCTTGCATAACCATAGTACATTTATCAAAACCAGGAAATTAAGATCAGTAAAATATTATTAACTACATGACAGACTTTGTTTGGATTTCACCATATTTTCTATTACTGTCCCTTTTCTGTTCCAGGATCCAATCCCAAATCCAGCATTGCATTTAGTCTTCATGTCTCCTTAAGTCTTCTCTGGTCTGTGACAGTTACTGTCTTTCCTTGTCCTTGTGACCTTGAAACTTTTTAAGAGTACAGTTACTTTGTAGAGTGTCCCTTAGTTTAGCCCTGTCTGGTATTTTTCTCATGAATAGGTAGAAGATATGCATTTCTGTTACCAAAATGTTTTTTTAATATGTTTTTATTGATTTTTTTGGAAAGAGAGGAAGGGAGAGAGAGAGAGAAACATCAATGTGAGAGAGATATATTGATTGGCTGCCTCCTGCAGGCCCCCTACTAGGGATCGAGCCTGCAACCCGGGCATGTGCCCCAACCAGAAATCAAACCGGGACTTCTCAGTCCACAGATGACACTCAATCAGCTGAGCCACACTGGCTGGGCCTGATATGAAGGTTCAAAAGCTAATGCATATTTACAAGTTTACTAACTTGGTTACAGTACTTGGTGCAATCATTTTCTTTTTGAACCTTATAGTATATAGTCAAAATACTGTTTTCTGAAGTTACTTAGGTTAGTTCTTTTCTGCTCCACTCCCTTCAGTGTGCTTATGCCATTAATTTGTAATACAGCTAAGCTTCTTTGTTGTAATTTATATTTCATTTTTAGTTTTCAATCTTGTTGATTTTTTTAAACATCAAGATGTAGTTTATTTTTTTTCAAGATGTATTTTAAAACAAAGTATATTTTCTTCAGGAGAAAGATTCTGTGGGCAGCTCTCTTAAAGCAGAGGCCCAGCTACTTTAGTCCCAAGCATGCAATTTGTCCACACAGAGCTGTTGTTTTGTTGTTGTTGATTTTTTAATTTTTTTTCTTTCCTTTATTGATTTTACAGAGAGAGGAAGGGACAGGGAGAGATAGATAGAAACATTGATGAGAGAGAACATCGATTGGCCACCTCCTGCATGTCCCCATTCTGGGGACTGGGCCCATACCTGGGCATGTGTCCTGACCAGGAATCAAACTGGCGACCTCTTGGTGCATGGGTTGACGCTCAACCACTGAGCCACACCAGCCGGACTGTTGTTTTGTTATTTAAACAATTGTGAATTCCCTGCCAACATTAAAAAAAACCTGAAGGATTTCACAGAAATCCAAATTGACAGCTTTGCCTAAAAAAATCAGGTCTATCTACACAGGTCCTGCTTTCCCATATGGTAACAATTTCAACTCAGAAGGTCTGTTGTGCAACAAGGAAGTTCCCCTAGAGTCCTTATTGCTCCTAGAGGCCTTTAGGGACTTCTGTGGTTGCAAACTACTGCTCAGGGGGATAGAGTGAGGGATGCCAGGAAAAGTCAGGATTAGATCTCAGGTCTTCTGACCCATGCATTCCTCTCACTGCACCATGTTCCCTCTGAGTATCAATATCAAATTAACAAAATTATATCCTTTAGGGGAGAAGTTAGTATCGTGGCTGAAAGTACAGGCTATGAAGTCAGATGGAGTTCAAAGTCCAAACCCCAATTCCTGCACTTTTTATGATCTTCCTTCTCTCTTTAACCCCTTCTACAACTTCTTGGGACTTTATTGATATCATCCATAAAACAGGAATAACAACATTTGCAGCTTAGGAAATTGTGAGGCATATCCAAGATAATGCACTACCTTTAGTCTTCTCAAAGTGTGTACTGCCCAAATGGTGACCTATGTCTAGAAAAGTTCACTTCAGCTGCTACCTTAGGAGAGAGAGTGCTCATCAGAAGGGCTATTCAGCATTGTGATCATGGGACCTCAGAATATTAACTCTTCTGACGCCATGGAGCATGTCAGAAATGGGGAAAAGATACCCAGAGAGATAAAAGTTGGACGTGATGTAAGGGATATTTCCTAATGAAATAGGAGAAGTTAGCATCCAGGGCAGATCATGCTAGCCTAGAGGAGGATTCTGAGATGAAAGGCACATGCCTTCCTTACATGTCAGATGGCTAGAGTCTCCCCATTTTATTTTTTTATTGTATATTCAGGAAGCCTGGAGTGGATCTCTTAGAGACATGATCCTTCTTTTTTTTTGTTTTTTATCCTCACCCGAGGACATTTTTGCATTTATCTTGAGATAGAGCAGGAGGGAGAGAGGGAGGGAGAGAGAGAGAGATCGATGTGAGAGAGACACATCAAATGCTTGCCACCCACACAACCCCAACCGGGGCCGGTGACAAACTGCAACTGAGGTACGGTACGTGCCCTTAGTGGGAACCGAACCCAGACCTCTCTGGTCAGCTGGCCGACGCTCTAACCGCTGAGCCAAACCAGCCAGGGCAAGACATGATCCTTCTTAACTCCACAAAGCTGTTGGCATTTTAGCTGGGGCTTGTGAAGGGTCAAAGTATTGATTCTGGGGCAAGTAGTTAGGAGCTATGTTGATGTACTCATTCCTCTGAATGATAAGTTCTGCTGGGCTCAAACTCTATGACAGTCAAAGCATTTACTGTCACATTTTTCTTTTACTCAACCAACTGTGAGGTCAGAAAATGGGAGTCTCCCTCATGGCAGTATTGTTAAACCAAATATTGTTGATTCTATCTTTAAAACATCTCACATTAGCCACTGTTCTCCATTGCTTTGCCACTAGGCCAGTTCCAGCCACTATCTTTTCTCTCCTGAATCCTGCTCTAGCCTACTTTGGCATATTGGAACCATGCTCTAACCAGCTGAGCTACCCGGCCAAGGCTGCTACCTGGCCAGGGCTGCCTACTTTGATATTTCCTCTCCCTGGAACCCTCTTCCTTGGGTTCTCACCATTCAGGTTTCAGTTCTACTGGCCATCTCTGGCCACACCATTTTGTTTTTGTTTTTGTTTTTGTTTGCATTTATCTTCAGATAGAGTGGGAAGGAGAGAGAGAGAGAAACATCAATGTGAGAGAGACACATCGCGTGGTTGCCACCCACACGACCCCAACACATAAAATGACATTTGGAAACTGCTGATTTTGTCCAGTTTTATAATTTAACGCAGGAGGTGACTGAGTTAGGAACCTTTCGCAGCTTGCTCATAGTCACTAGATAGTGACAAAGCTGCACTAGAAAAGAATTCTTTCGGAAGGAGGTGGAGGGAGATTATAAGTGTTAAATTTTTTTCCTTTATTGATTTTAGAGAGAGGAAGGGGCCCTGGCCAGTTTGGCTCAGCGGTTAGAGCATGGGCCTGCGGTCCAGAGAGACCCGGGTTCGGTTCCCGCTGGGGGCGCGTACCTCGGTTGCAGTTTGTCCCCGGCCCGGGCCGTTGTGGGTGGCAACCACTCGATGTGTCTCTCTCTCTCTTTCTTCCCACCTCTCTCCCTCCCGCTCTATCTGAAGATAAATGCAAAAATGTCCTCAGGTGAGGATAAAAAAAAAAAAAAAAGAGAGAGAGGAAGGGAAGGGGAGAGAGAGATAGAAACATCGATGAGAGAGAACACTGATTGGCTGCCTCCTGCATGCCCCCCCGCCCCCGCCCCACTGGGGATTGGGCCCACAACCTGGGCATGTGTCCTGACCGGGAATCGAACCGACAGCCTTTTGGTACATGGGTCGATGGGTCGATGCTCAACCACTGAGCCACACCAGCCAGGCTAAGTGTTAAATTTTATTTTTTCATTCTGGTATGCACTTTTTTTTTTTATCCTCACCTGAGGATATATATATATATTTTTTTTCTATTTATCTTCAGACAGAGTGGGAGGGAGAGAAAGGGAGAAAGAGAGAAACATCGATGTTAGAGGGTCATATCAACTGGTTGCCACCCACACGACCCCGACCAGGACCCGGGACCGATAGCAACTGAGGTACGTGACCTTGGCCTGACTAACCCGCCACTCACTGGGCCACCGGCTGATGCTCTACTGCTGAGCCAAAAAGCCAGGGCCTGGTATGCACTTAAAAAAAAAACATTTTATTGTGAAAAGTTTCAAACACAAAAGTTGAAAGACTTCATAGTAAACATCTATATACTGCTCACTTGGATTCCACCACTAACATTTTATTATACTTGCTTTATCATATATCTATCCACTTGGATTCATTCCTCTTATCTATCTATCCATACATACATACATACATTTTTTTGGATGCATTTCAAAATAAATCGCACATCAGTACATTCTTCCAAACACTGCATCATACATATGAGATAATCTGTTTGATTTCTCATTTTATACTTACCATAGGAAAAGCAAGAAACCATAAGGAAGGCGGGAGTGGTAAAAAACATGTGATAGAAAGATATCAAGAAACATTGACAGCCTGGCCGGTGTGGCTCAGTGGTTGAGCATTGACCCATGCACCAGGAGGTTGTCAGTTCGATTCCTGGTCAGGGCACATGCCCAGGTTTCGGGCCAAGTCCCCAGTGGGGGGCATGTAGGAGGCAGCCAATCGATGTTCTCTCTCATGGATGTTTCTGTCTCTCTCTCCCTCTCCCTTCCTCTCTCTCTAAAATCAATAAAGAAAACAATTTTTTAAAAAAGAAACATTGACACATTTGAAGATGATTAACTCCAGTTTTTGAAGCACAAAAAACCTCACACAAACCTAGTAAGTTTATGCAAATTACTACAAAGAGTCATTTCTCCCCCACAACATTACAGCCTTTATTGATAGAACACAGACGTTATGCCAAAATTCAGCCGTTAATATACAACCTCATTTCCTATCTAAAATTAATGAGGACATTTTAAATTTAAATTCAAATAGTACATTGAGGCAAAGTGCCTAGAATTAAAATATAACCTTAAAGTCTTTTTTCCCCCCGATTTTTATTAATTTATTTTAGTTACAGATGTTTCTCCTTTCCCCCCCCAGATAACCCTCCTCCCCATCCCACCCCCCACCCCCCAGCATTGTTGTCTGTGTCCATTGGTTATGCTTAAAGTCTTAAATTCACACTTTAAATATAAAAACAAAAACAAAAAAACAATTCCCAAATCATGAAAACATGATGAAGTAACTATGCACACACAAAAAATGGACATTTAAGTAATTTCATTTTTCTTGTATGTAAGGAAAACAGATGTATTTATTTATACTTTAGTCTTCAGATAGCATATCTCATAAAGTCGTCATTCATTTAAAATAGACAAACATTTACAAAAAACATTTAACTTAAATTTCATATTGCTTTGCCCAGCCAATGCATCAAGAGGTTGCCGATTCGATTCCCGGTCAGGGCACATACCCAAGTTGTGGGCCCAGTCACCAGTGAGGGGTTTGCAGGAGGCAGCCAATTGATGTTCTCACACATCAATGTTTCTATCTCTCTCTCCCTCTCCCTTCTTCTCTCTCTAAAAAAAATCAATAAAGAAAAAAATTTTTTTTAAATTTCATATTGCTTTCCCTGGCTGGTTTGCTCAGCGGTTAGCGCATCGGCCCGCAGACCAAAGTGTCGCGGGTTCGATTCTGGTCAAGGGCACATAGCTCGGTTGCAGTTCGTCCCTGGTCAGGGCTGTGCGGGAAGCAACCAGTTGATGTGTCTCTCTCAGATCGATGTTTCTCCTTCTCTCCCTCCCTCCCACTCTATCTAAAGATTAATAGAAAAATATCTTTGGGTGAGAATTAAAAGACAACAACATTTTCTCATTGCTTATAAAATGGAACCTGAAAGATTAACCTATAAAAGGAAATAAGAGTCCTGTCAAGAGTGATGGTAAACTATAATTAAAAAATATAGCACAATGTAGTCCTGGCTGGTTTGGCTCTGCGGTTAAAGTGTAGGCCCGTGGACCAAGGAGTCCTAGGTTCAATTCTGGCCAGGGGCATGTGCCTCGGTTGGGTTTCGGTCTATAGCCCTGCTTGGAGTCCTGTGGGAGGTAACCGGTCGATGTGTCTTTCTCACGTCAATGTTTCTCTCTCTCTCCCCCTCCTTCCCACTCTATCTAAGATAAATGGAAAAAAATATCCTCTAGTGAGGATTTAAAAAAAATACATATATAGCACAATATTAAAAACCTCACAGTGCTCTATAGGAAAATCAAGAAAGATAATCTTTCTGGGGGAAATTGTATTTACCATTACAAATTAAAATTTTATGTAAGAATTCAATAAAGAATACATTTAAACCTAGCATTGCCACATAATCATCATATATTTTGCGTAAAACAATAAAAATGATACACTTTTTGAACATGTGTACATCAAAACCAAAGGTTTAGTTTTACTTTTTCCTTTCTTGGCAACTCTGGATGAATTTTTAGGTTTTGGTTCCAAGAGAGTATTTTTTTACAAATTTCGAAGCTAAACCTCTGTCCAGCTTGCCAACCTTTTTCTCTTTCTTTTTCACATTTTATTTTTTATTTTTATTGAATTTATTGGGATTACATTGGTTAATAAAATTATATAGGTTTCAAGTGTATGATTCTATAATATATCATCTGTATACTGTATTGTGTGTTCACCACTCCAAGTCAAGTCTCCTTCCGCCACCATTTATCCCTCCTTTACCCTAATCTTCTGCTCTCACCCCCCCTTTCCCTCTGGTAATCACCATATTGTTGTCTGTGTCTATGAGTTTGTTTGTTTGTTTGTTTGTTTAATCCTAACCCGAGGATATTTTTCTATTTATCTTCAGATAAGAGTGGAAGGGAGGGAGAGAGAGAAACATTGATCGACTCGTTGCCTCCTGCAGGACCCCAATCAGGGCTGGGGATGAACTGCAACCCAGGTACATGCCCTTGACCTGAATTGAACCAGAGACTCATTGGTCCACAGGCTGATGCTCTAACCATTGAGCCAAACTGGCCAGGGCATATCAAGTTTTTTTGTTAATCCAATCCCTTCACCTTTTTCACCCAGCCCCACAACTCCCCTCCCCTCTGACAGCTGTCAGTCTGTTCCACATATAAGTGAAATCCTACGGTATTTATCTTTCTCTGACTGGCTTATTTCACTTAGCATAATACTCTGCAGGTCCATCTGTTCTGTCCCAAATGTAAGATTTCCTTCTTTTTTTTTTTTTTTTATCCTCACCCAAGGACATCTTTTCATTTTTTGTTCAGATAGAGTGGGAGGGAGAGAGAGGAAGAGAGAGAGAGAGAAAAACATCAACGTGAAAGGGACACATCGAGTGGCTGCCTCCCGCACGACCCAACCAGGGCCGGGGACAAACTGCAACCAAGGTACATGCCCTTAGCGGAACCAAACCCGGGTCTCTCTGGACCGCAGGCCGACGCTCTAACCTCTGAGCCAAACCGGCCAGGGCAAGATTTGCCAAGTAGTATTCCATTGTGTAAATGTACCACAACTTTTTTATCAACTCATCTGCTGATGAGCATTTGGGCTGCTTCCAAATCTTGGCTATTGTAAACAGCGCAGCAATGAACAAAGGGGTGCATACGGAGGGGGCGCGAGTAGGTTTACAGTTGTGAGTACACGAAACACAAGTTTATTCTTGTATTATTTCTTAATTATTGTATTATTTATTTGTATTACAACTGTAAACCTACTTTTGCCCATCCCTGTATATTCTTTTGAATTAGTGTTTCAGGTTCCTTGGGATCAATTCCCAGAAGTGGAATCACTGGGACATAAGGCAAGTTCAATTTTTAATTAATTTGAGGTTACTCCATACTGCTTTCCACATTGGCTGCACCAATCTGCATTCCCACCAACAGTGCACTTCTTGTTTGTTGATTCATTAATGATAGCCATTCTGACAGGTGTGAGGTGACATCTCATTGTGCTTTTAATTTGCATTTCTCTGATGATTAGTGACATTGAACATCTTTTCGTATGTCTGTTGGCCATCTGTATGTCCTCTTCAGAGAAGTGTCTATTCAGGTCTTTTGCCCATTTTTTAATTGGATTGTTTGGGGTTTAGTCTGTTTTGAGCCAGCCTTTTCTTTGCCTGTTAATTCCTTGACTCTGTTCATTTGCACTCTGATTCTTTCCAATTCCTGCTTTACTGGATGTTCTTTAGGATTAACAACCTGAGTTACCGAATAAACCCAAATCACTGAATTTAATATGTAAGCAGAAACTGAATCTACTTTTGCTTGTTCAAGTGGGTCCAATTTCTGCAACAACTCACATCTAGAAATAGATATCATGGTCCTCAGCACCAATGGAATTCTCCGATGTTGATAAATACTCATGAATCTCTGCTGGATAGTCTTTTTAAAAAATATGTTTTTATTGATTTTTTTAGAAAGAGATGAAGGGAGAGAGAGAAACATCCATGTGAAAGTGAAACATCGATAGGCTGCCTCCTGCATGTCCCCCACTGGGGATCGAGCCTGCAACCCAAGCATGTGCCCTAACCAGGAATCAAACTGGCAAGGGAATGACACCCAAACCAACTGAGCCACACCGGGCAGGGCTCTACCAGATAGTCTTCGTTAATTTCTTTTCCTGCCTTTATGACTAACTCTCACTGGCCTTTACTCCCGTCTCCTGGAATGCAGTCGGGTGGCGATGACTTCAATCTACGGAGAGTCATTTTTAAAAAACAGTACCTCCCAAATATTTATTAGCTTCATACGTCTGATCTTTTGCACTAGATGCAATATTTGGAGCTAACATGCTATTGTTCCCCTGACAGCATTTTCCTCCTATAAATCATAAGATTCACATCCCAAATATACACATCCTGTAACAGCCCTAGCTTTGGCCTCTTTCCAGGACACCAGGATACCACTGATATGAAACAAGACTGTATTTGGAAAAAATGGGAGAGGGAGGACTCTAATCCCTTCTTAATGATGAGAAACAAATGTGGATTGTGTTTCTCTTTGATTCTGACTGAATTTTAAAAACCTTTTTTAAAACGAAGATAAAGTTTACCATTTTAGTAGACTTTAATTTTTAGAAAAGTTTTAACTTTACAGAAAAATTGAGCAGATGGTACAGAGAATCCTATATACCCCTTTCCCTGCACTCAGTTTTCCCTATAATTAACATCTTGCTTTTGTATGGTATATTTGTTATAGTAAATGAACCAATATAGATACGTTATTAACTAAAGTCCATAGTTCACATTAAGGTTCCCTTTTTGTGAGTATATTTGACAAATGCATTATATCATGTATCCACCATTATAAATCACAGAATAGTTTCACTGCTGTAGAAATCCTGTCCTCCACCTGTTCATCCCTCCCTTCTCCCCACAAACTGCAACTACTGATCTTTTTACTGTCTCCATAGTTTTGCCTTTTTCAGAATGTCATATAATTGGAATCATACAGTATACAGTCTTTTCAGTTTGGCTTCCTTCATTTAGTAATACAGTCGTCCCTCCCCACTTGGTGCTTGGACTTTTGCGGCTTCACTCTATCGTGTTTTTTTCAAATACTACACTATATTTGAAGTTGAAGCGCGAAGTGGCGAGGGACGACTGTGTATAAATAAAGAATCCTACTTCGCGGAAATTCATTTATCACGGTAGAGTCTGGAACTGATTAACTGCGATAAATGAGGGCCAACTGTGTGTAGTTAACCTTCCTCCATGCCCTTCACAGCTTGATAGTAGTTCTTTTTATCACTGGACAATAATTAATTGTATGGATATACCACAGTTTGTTTCTTTGATCAGTTATTAAAGGACATCTAGGTTGCTTCCAGGTTTTGGCAATTATGAATAAAGCTGCTGTAAATATTTGTGTGCAGGTTTTGTGTAGACATAATTGAATAGGGGTGTCATTGCTGGATCATATGCTGAAACTACGTCTGGCTTTGTAAGAAATTGCCGAATTGTCTTCCAAAGAGACTGTACCATTTTGCATTCTTACCAGCAATGAATGAGAGTTCCTGTTGCTTCACATCCTTCCAGCATTTGGCATTGTCAGTTTTTGGATTTTAGCCATGCTAATAGGTGTGTAGTGGGTACCATCTTAACCATTTTTATTTATTTATTTATTTATTTATTTATTTATTTATCCTCACCCGAGGACATTTTTGCATTTATCTTCAGATAGAGTTGGAGGGAGAGAGGGTGGAAGAGAGAGAGAGAAACATCAATGTGAGAGAGACACATTGAGTGGTCGCCACCCACACAACCCCAACTGGGGCCGGGGACAAACCGCAACCGAGGTACGTGCCCTTAGTGGGAATGAACCTGGACCTCTCTGGTCTGTCGGCCAACACTCTAACCGCTGAGCTAAACCGGCCAGGGCTCATCTTAACCATTTTTAAGTGCACAGTTCAGTGGCAGTAAGTACATTCACATTCATCTACAGAATTTTTTTTTTTAATTTTTTTCTTTATTGATTTTAGAGAGAGAGGAAGGGAGAGGGATAGAAACATCGATGAGAGAGAGCATTGATTGGCTGCCTTCTTCATGCCCCCCACTGAGAATTGGACACACTACCTGGGCATGTGCCCTGACTGGGAATCAAACCGGTGACCTCTTGGTGCATAGGTCGATGCTCAACCACTAAGCCACACTGGCCAGGCTGTTTTTTAAAAAAAGTTATTTACTGATTTTTGGAGAGAAGATGAGAGAGGGAGAGGGAGGAGGGGAGAGTGGGAGTGGGGGGGAGAGAGAGAGAGAGAGAGAGAGAGAGAGATCAGTTTGTTGTTCCACTCATTTATGCATTCATTGGTTGCTACTTGTATGTGCCCTGACTGGAGATTGAACCCACAATGTTGGCATAGGGGTACGATGGTCTAACCAACTGAGCTACCTGGCCAGGGCATCTGCTTATTATTTCTTTTTCTTGCCTTGTTGCAGTGACTTCTGTTAAGTTCCAGAAATTCTAGTACTGTGTTGAAAAGGAGTAGTGAGAATGGATGTCCTGTCCCTGAGTTTAGAGGGCAAGCATTCAGTTTTTACCCATAAGTATGCTGTTAGTTTCAGGCCTTTTTGGAGATGCTTTTTATCAAGTTGAGGAAATTTCTATTTTTAGTTTGCTGAGAGTTTTTTTTTTTCCTTGAATGGATGTTGGATTTTGTCAAATGTTTTTTCTGTGTCAATCAGGCCTGCTTTATGAATCCATATTTCTGATCCCAGCAAATTCCTCTTTCCAGAAAGATTGTAAATGGGAATTTGTACTTCCTTTAGGTGAACACCACCTATGCCCAAAATGGTTTGACTGGAGACTTTTTAAAGGCCATCACTTCAAAATGGACTAGACATGAAAATCAGTATGTTTTCAATGTCAGGAGTATTTGCTCTCAACTCCATGTGCAGAAAGACATCAACAACACAGTTGATGCTGAACTTCACCCCGTCTTGCTCAGTTTCATTTTTATGATCATTTTAAATCAAAGAACCTTAACCTGGGTCCTGAAACACTTAACTGCAGTCTTTGAGATCTCAGCAAGTACAGTACAAACAAAAATACATATTCACAAAGACAAGCAACAAGTTACACCAAAGAGTGCTCTTTGATACGTTTGTTTTGCAGGATTCTATGGTCACATCAGTTTAGTGAAATGTTGTTAAAGGAAATTAAATAGCCCTGGCTGCTGTGGCTCAGTTGGTTGGAGCATCGCAGGTTCGATTCCCAGTCAGGGCACATACTTATGTTGCAGGTCGATCCCTGGTTGGGGCAAATACAGGAGGCTTCTGATCAATGTTTCTCTCTCACATAGATTTTTCTCTTTCTCTTCCTTTCCCTCTCTCTAAAATCAATAAGCATGTCCTTGGTGAGGAGTAAAAAAAATAAGTGAATAAAAATAGAGGAAGTTAAATAGGATTCTTTACCATAGGAGGGCTCAGAGCTTTTGATATGCTAATATGTATATTATAAATCTCCAAGAGGGGAAATATAAGGGAAGTTGTTTCTCAAATTTTTTTGATTATGGAAGTGTTTTATTTCTGAACATCTTCTGGGTAATTGTTAGTTTATAGGTGAAAGCAGTCTAAATTTATGCAGAGAAAAGAAAAAAAATTTCCCCCAATCAAAAAAAAAAAGTAACACAAGCTAACAGACAAATATATGCCTCAATTCTTTCAATATAGTACAATATTAAAGTACACTTAGAGTTCAGGTCACTAGTTTGTTTTTTCTATCAGTAAGATGAGGGGCTTGATTTGCATTTGAGGCTTATTAAGAGAAACCTTTCAGATTAATGTTAAAATTTGGCCCAAATAGGTCTTGAGAGAGAAAAAAAAACCCACTTTGAAATGGCAGTTTTTACAGTTTCTGCATATGTCCTGAGATTTAAAAAAAAAAAAAAAACTGTTTTAGAAGCACCCCCAGTTACATTTAGATTTGATTATTTGCACTCCTTTACATGAAGGCACTAAAGTTTTAAGCATGAGGGTTAAGTTAGGAGTATGGGTTCTGGAGTAAAACTACCTAAGTTCAAAGTAGCTTCCTGTTATCCTTGTCCTCACAAGCTGTGAGACTTTGGACAAGCCATTTAACCTGTCTGTATTTACATTTTTACTGTTTACAAGTACTTTTACATGTACTTGTAACAAACCTAAGCAGGGCAAGTAATGATACAATGATCATCTTGACACTTGGTGAAACATTCTCAGAATGTATAAGTGACTTGCCTAAATGCACAGATAAATGAAGCCACAGTGACTCAAAATCAGATATCCATCTAGACTTTAATACTTGGGTATTTTTCCTTTTTATTATATGTTGCCTCCCAACATCAGATAAAAATGGCATATTCATTCCAAAATGGAATGAATTTATAGATTATATAAAAACAACTTCGCATATGAATAAACAGACTTAAAATGTAGAATAATCCACGAAGATTTCCTGAAGGAAATCTACAGAAATGTGGGAAGGCAATGAACTTTCATAACTTTTATTGAGCACCTACTGTGTGTCAGATTCAATTTTACAAATGATTATTCTCACAACAGCACTCTGATTAGGTTTTAAGGAAAAGGGTTTGAGACTTTCCAAGATAAAATAATGATCCCAAAATGCAGTTATGTATCTTTTTTGTTGTTGTTGGTTAATCCTCACCCAAGGATATTTTTTCCATTGATTTTTAGAAGTGGAATGGAAGGAGGGAAGGGAGCAAGGGGAGAAGGAGAGAGAGAGAGAAACATCCATGTGAGAGAGACACACATTGATTGGTTGCCTCCTGCAGGCGCCCCAACTGGCTGGGGATCGAACCTGCATCCCATCGAAGCCTAGACCTTTCCTCCGACAGGCTGATGCTCTTCTCACTAAGCCACCCTTGCCAGGGCTAGTTCTGTATCTTGACCGCACTGCAGGAATCTACATGCGATAAAATGACATAGAACTAAACACGCATCATATAAAAGTCAAATCCCTGCTTTTGTAAAATTATGTAATATGCGTTGGGGGAAACGGGAAAATGCACCTCTGTTCTATCTTTGAGAAGTACTGGTCAGGTATTTTAAGGGATGTCTTTCAACTTGGGTCTGTCCAATGTTTTTCTCATAGACAGGGTTTGTGGGTTTGGGGGAGGCAGACCACCAAGGTCTGTACTATATTTACAACTGTGAATCCAATAATTATTTCGAAATTAAAAGTAAAAAAAAAATGCAGTTATTCTCCAAAAGGGATGATTAGTAAATTTACTTGACTAGTGTCCCCACAACACCCACGCACACTTACTAACAATTTACATAACTCTAGTTGTGTGGAATGTGTATGGAGAAACTAGACTTAATATGCTCCCAGCACTTGATATCTGGCATTTTTGTTCAACAAAAAGATCCAGGGATTGAGGGGTGGGGCGTTGTAACAGGCACGGGTTTGGGGAAGTCGTTCAGTTTCTCCAAATCCAGAGCAGGGGTTTTTTCAGACTATGTATTCTCGGATGAGAGCCGTGGCCCACGGCCTGAGCTCTCCTTCCGGCCACCGCCGAAGAGCTGCACGCGCGAGCTGGCAACCGTTCGGGCGCAGCTGGAACCGAGAACAGGGCCTCAGGGCGTCTCGGACAGGTAGACCCCGCCAGGGTCACCGCCCAGCGGAAATACACAAGAGCCCCACCTCCCGTCGCCGGGAGTCCTGGCGCGGGGCGGGTCCAGGCAGCGGCCACTCCCGGGGTTCACAGAGCCCGGGACGTTGAGGAGGCACAGCTGGCCAGACCAGCGGCGCGTGGCACGCGCGAGGCCTCCTGCGCATGCTCCAGCCGTCCGCGCCCCTCCTCCTCCGCCCTCTCGCCCCCTCCTCTGCCAGCCTCCTCGGAGCTTGGCCCCTCCGAGCTTGGCCCCTCCGGGCGCGCGTCCGACGTTCCGCGTGCGTGCCGGCGCCTGACTTCACTTCCGGCTAACGCGCGTCGCTCGCCCCCTGGCCCCGGATGGTGACTGGCGGTGGTGTTGCACCTCCCGGGACTGTCACTGAGCCGCTTCCCAGCGTGATTGTGCTGAGCGCAGGCCGGAAGATGGCGGCTGCGGCTGCGGCGGCCTCGGGCCCGGGCTGCTCCTCGGCGGCGGGGGCGGGAGCGGCCGGGGTCTCGGAGTGGCTGGTGCTGCGGGACGGCTGCATGCGCTGCGACACCGACGGGCTGCACAGTCTCTCCTACCACCCGGCGCTCAACGCCATCCTGGCCGTCACCAGTCGCGGGACCATCAAAGTCATCGACGGCACCTCAGGGGCCACCCTACAGGCCTCGGCGCTCAGTGGTGAGTGTGCGGCACGCCCGGCGGGGGCCGGGTCCGCTGCGGGAGGAGCCGGGCCCGCGGGATGCCGGGGAAGGAAGCCGCCCAGCCCCGGGGCTCGGCCTCCGGAGGAAGGGAAGCAGCGTAACGGGAGCGGGGTGGCGGGAGGCAGGGCTGGGGGCTCAGGCCTGGCTGTGAAGGGGGGCCCGGAAGCCGATGGAGGAGGACCGTAGGACTTGGCTTTTCCAGCGCTGCAGCTCGGAAGGAAAGACGGGCGAGTTGGGGAGTGGTGGGAGTTGCCTTTCGGGCCTTGAGCGTCCGGTGTAGGTTGGTCCTCTGGGAGAGGTGGGGAGGCCTCGGATCTCGGCCCTGAAGAAGCCCGGGTCCCCGGGTAGGTCCCGGAGAAGGTGTCGGTACTGCCTTTAGCCAGAACAGAGAGAGAAAGGGTTCAAGGGTTGGTCCCGAAGAGAGAGGCTATTGGCCGGAGGCGAGCGTCCTTGCCGACATCCTAGCTCTCCCTTCTTGAGAATGGAAGTGGGTCCCCGGCTGTTCCGAGGACCTGCAGGTGCTGGGACGTACGGCGGGCTTCGCGCCGGGGGTGGGAGTGGGAATGGGGGTGGGGTGCCCTGGAGTGGGGGTAGGGAGGGAAGTAGGCGGGCTAGCTGCCTGAACTGTTCCGTCGACAACTTGAGGACTCTGGCGGACGCCACGGGAAACTAGACCTTGTCCCCTGGCTCGGGACTTCCAACTTCTACCCCTCAGTGACGAGAAACTCGAAGCCTGTGGTGTATGAAATGTAGATTCCTTTAAGGGGTTCGTAGTGAGGTGAAACTTAAGGCCCTTTCTATTTGTTTTACCATAGTGAGCCGAAAGTTGGGATTCGGAGGTATGTCTTGAGTCTCACCAGTGGAGGAGAGCAGTTCTGGGTGGTGTACACGTTGGTCCAGGGACAGGAGTTTTAGTCTTCATGCGGTGAACGCTCCGTGCAGTGGGGTGGAGTGTTTTGGAATTGCCCTGGCCAAGTTATGTCTGGCTGAGATGACATTTCATTTGCATTTTAATGAGTGACTTAATTTAGATTTATAAATTGATACTGAAAAGTGAGTATATATGAGTGAGTTAGACTCATGCACAGATTTATAATATAGATGACTGCATTTAGCCAAGTGGAATAGTTACATGGTCTATCAAATTCACTTGCATTTTAACATAGACAAATTAGGAAAGGTCGTTATTCTAGTTTACTGTGTGAGTAATAAGGCACTTAAGTAAATGACAATTTAAGGATACAAAGACAAAATAAGGGATTTAATTGTTGTTGTGAGAGTTTTGAAAGAAATGGACTGTGTATAGTTATAGAATATAAACCTGGAACATATTTAAGATATGTCTAAGAAAGTTTTTGGTTGTAGGCTTGTAATTTTTCTCTTCTTGGCTTAAAGGACAGGAGGGATGTCCTAGATGTAGCAACGAGCAGTTACTGCAACTTGGACATAACAGCTTGTATGAGAGGGAGATACTCATTAGTAATTGGATGTCCTCTTAAACTCACTTAAAAAATATTTTAAATTCAAGAAGGTATAAAGAATAAGAAATAAAACTTTACAAAGAGAATTGAAACCTCCTCTGTGTCCCTTCTGGATTGCCTTCTTCCAGCCTTCCCTCTTCCATGAACATTATCTTTAATTTGATTTTATCATTTTCTTACAGGTCTTTGTGCTTTTTAGTATATGCTTGTATCTTTAAACAATATCCAGTACTGTCTTTCACGATTTTGAACTTTGAATAAGTGGTATTATAGTATATGTATTTGAATTTCTATAAAAAGCCATATTAACAGAAGACTTAAAATGTGTCTGATAGAGGAGTCTCATGGGCTTTATACTATCTGGAGGTCATGTTGGAGAAAAATACGTGCTGGAATTTGTTATAAGTGTTGGGGAAATTGGACATATATGTATATGCCTGTTCATGCAAGGGAAAAACATAGTCACTCTAATGGTAGATTACTGAAGGAGAGGGTTTTAGGTGTATAATAGAAGTGTGAAGGTAGATGCATAAAACGTAGTACACTGATTTGGGATGACTCAGTTGGGGATGTTGGGGCATTTGTTAATGAGAAAAGAATGGGATTGGATGCAATTGCAGATGCCCATATATTGAGGATTGAATATGTAAATAAAAATATGTAGGCCCTGCCCGGCCGGTGTGGCTCAGTGGTTGAGTGTCGACCCATGCACCAAGATGTCGCCAGTTCGATTCCTGGTCAGGGCACATGCCCAGGTTGTGGGCCCAAACCCCAGTGGGGGGGCATGTAGGAGGCTGCCAATTGATGTTCTCTTTCATCGATATTTCTCTCTCTCTCCCCCCTTTCTCTCTCTCTAAAATCAGTAAAGGAAAAAAAATGTATATCTATATATCTATATCTATATCTATATCTATATATCTATATCTATATCTATATAGATAAATGTGTCTATATATATAGATAGGCCTTGACCCATGTGACTCAGTTGGTTGGAGCGTTGTCCCCAACACAGAAAGGTTGTGGGTTTGATTTTCTGTCAGGGCACATACTAGGGTGATGGTTCAATCCCTGGTTGGGGTGTGTACAGGAAGGCAACCCTTCAGTGTTTGTCTCTCATATTGATGTTTCTCCCTCCCTTCCCCTCTCTTTAAAATCAATAAGCTTGTCCTCTGGTGAGGATTAAAAATAAATAAAATTTAATGAAATTTATTTATTAAAAATAAATAAGTAAATATCAGTTACGGCAAGCAAAATAAAAGGATTACAGAACATATTTGAAAGGGATGGACAATGGACAAATGATGAAATGTTTTCATGTATGAGAAGTGCAGTTTTATTAGTCATAATTACCAGAGGTTGTATAGGGTCATGTGTCATCTGTTGAGATGATTTTGGAGGGAGTGCTGCGTTTTATGTTTTTCCTGAAATATGTAGGTATTTAGTAGGTTTGTTTTTAATGATTAATAGGGGGTTACAGTCCTATAAATAGAATGGGAGAAGGTGCCAGTAGTGACGATGGTCCTAACGTGACCCCTCTTTCCAGTTAATGGGCAGTTAACATTAAAAAATTTTAATGTTAACATTATTGCACACCCGCCCCCTTCTACTGAGGGAATGAAGAGTGGTGTAACCAAACCCATATAGTGGGTGTTATTTTTTTTTAATATGTTTCTATTGATTTTTTTAGAGAGAGAGATAGAGAAACATAGATTAGTTGCCTCCTGCATGGCCCCCACTGGGGATCTAGCCCACAACCTGGGCATGTGCCCTGACTGGGAATTGAACTGGTGACCTTTTGGTACATCAGGGAAAGCTCATCCAACTGAGCTACCCAGGCCAGGGCCAAACCTGTATACTTTTTTTTTTCTTTATTGATTTTAGAGAGAGAGGAAGGGAGAAGGGAGAGAGATAGACACATTGATGAGAGAGAACATCGATTGGCCACCTCCTGCATGCCCCCCATTGGGGATTTGGCCCACAACCTGGGCATATGCCCTGACTGGGAATTGAACCTCTGACCTCTTGGTGCATGGGTCGGTGCTCAACCACTGAGCTACACCAACCCAGCCAAACCCGTATATTGGTGATAGAATAATATGTCGGATGGATGGGTTCAGTTTATAGCATGGGTAGATTGGAAGATGGGAGCAGGACTTGTATGTATATGTAATTAATTTGGGAGGCAAAAATGGTGAATTTTTAACTGTCTACTAGTATATATTTTCAGATTACCTGTATCTGACATGAAATGTTTATAAATATACTTTCATTAGATTAAGGAGCTATGTATATATGTCGGTTAGGCAAATATTTACTCCCTGTTAGTGTTTAAGAGTTAAGATTTCTGATTCCTTGGCCTGGCATTAAGTGACCTCCTTGATCTGGCCTCCACCAGTCTCTCTAGTGCTGTTTCCCTGTTTTGTTTTGTGGAACTGGTTCATTTAATTTCCTTTCCTTACTCCAGTACTTTTGTCCTTTCTTGGAATGTACCAACTCCCTCCAGACATTTAGATCTTATCCATTTTTTCAAGACCTAGAGAAGATCCTAACTTCTCATTCTTTTAGTCTGAAGTGATCCACTGAGCCCTTAAGAATATATTATTGTATTAATGTTTATTTTAGTAATTTGTCAACTCACTATTTGTGGTATATTTTCAGTTTTGAACTCCTTCAGTTCCATTTTATTTAGCTTCTTGAGAATATATGATGCCTGTTTAACTATATTTAAAACTTCTTGTGAAAGGAACCTTATCTGCTTGTTTGTATCCCTTCCCAGGATGCCTAATGCAAAATATTAATAAATATTTTTGATTTGGTGTAAACTAATGAGTATGATAAATTAATTCTTTTTTATATACTAACTGCTAAATAAGCACCTTCTTTGGCTTTTTTTTTTTTTATTGTTGAAAGTATTACAGATATCCCCCCTCCCTTTTTTTTTTTTTTTTAATCCTCACCCGAGGACATTTTTCCATTTTTTGTTCAGATAGAATGGGAGGGAGAGAGAGGAAGAGAGAGAGAGAGAGAGAAACATCGACGTGAGAGAGACACATCGAGTGGCCGCCACCCGCACGACCAACCAGGGCCGGGGACAAATCGCAACCGAGGTACATGCCCTTAGCGGAACCGAACCCGGGTCTCTCTGGACCGCAGGCCGACGCTCTAACCGCTGAGCCAAACTGGCCAGGGCCCTTTTTTTTTTCTTAAGTAGATTTTTTTTTAAATCCTCACCTGAGGACATTTTTGCATTTATCTTCAGATAGAGTTGGAGGGAGAGAGGGAGGAAGAGAGAGAGAGAGAGAGAGAGAGAGAGAGAGAGAGAGAGACAGACAGACAGACATCGATGTGAGAGAGACACATCAAATGGCTGCCACCCACACAACCCCAACTGGGGCCAGGGACAAACTGCAACCGACTTACGTGCCCTTAGCGAGAACCTAACCCGGAACTCTCTGGTCTGTGGGCCGACGCTCCAACTGCTGAGCCAAACCGGCCAGGGCTTAAGTAGATTTTTAAGAGCAGTTTTATATTCATAGTAAAATTGAGCAGAAAAGGCAGTTCCCATAATACACCCTGACTCCGAGCACACACACAGCCTCCCTTACTATCAGTATCTGGCACCACAGTGGTATGTTTGTTATAATCAGTGATCCTACATTAACATATTATTCACCCAAAGTCCATAGTTTATGTTAGGGTTCACTCTTGGTGTTGTACATTCTGTGGGTTTTGACAAATATATATGACATACCATACAGAAGAGTTTTCACTGTCCTAAAAATCCTCCCCTGTGTTCTCCCTGTTCACCCTTCCTTCACCCCTCCCCAGGGCAACCACTGATATTTTCACTGTCTCCATAGTTTTGCCTTTTCTAGAATGTTAAATAGTTGGATTCATACAGTATGTAGCCTTTTCAATTTGGCTTCTTTCACTTAGTAATATGAATTTAAGTTTCTTCCCTGTCTTTTCATGGCTTGATAGCTCACTTCTTAGCATTGAGTAGTATTCCATTGTCTGGTGTACCACAGTTTTTTATCTGTTCACCAACTGAAGGACATCTTGGTTGCTTCCAGGTTGTGGCAGTTATGAATAAAGCTGCTATACATGTTTGTTTGCAGGAATTTGGGTGGACATAAGTTTTCATTTTATTTGTTTAAATACCAAGGAGCATGACTGCTGGATCATATGGTTGGCTTATGTTTAGTTTTTTAAGAAACTGCCAAACTGTCTTCCAAAACTGCTATACTATTGTGCATTCCAACAACAGCAATGAATGAGAGTTCCTGTTGCTTCACATCCTTGTCAGCGTTTGATGTTGTCAGTGTTTTGGATTGTGTCCATTCTAATAGGTGCTATCTTATTGTTTTAATGTGCAGTTCTCTAATAACATGATGTTGAACATGTTTTCATATGCTTATTTGTGGACTTCGGGTTTAAATAAAAATTGCTCTACATATACCACTTGATCATATTGTTTATATTACTAGATATGTCCCTCTCTTTAGCTGTTTATTCCTGCAGCTTCACATATCAGTTAGGAAGGAGCCTGGTTTTGGAGACAGATGGCTTAGAGTAAGATCCCAGTTTCTGTTTTTTCTTTTTAATCTTCACCCGAGGATATTTTTCCATTGATTTTTTTTGATAGAGTGGAAGGGAGGGAGGAAGGGAGGGGGAGAGAGAGAGAGAGAGAGAGAGAGAGAGAGAGGGAGAGAAACATTGACGTGAGAGAGAGACATCAATTGGTTGCCTCCCGCACGACCCCAATCAGGGTTGGGGACCAAACCACAACTGAGGTAAGTGCCCTTGACTGGAATCAAACTGTGGGCAGACACTCTAAATGCTAAGCCAAACTGGCCAGGGCTCTTATTTTCGGTGCCCCCCCCCCCCCAACTCTGTAGCCTTGACTAAATTACTTAACATTTCTGTTCCAGTTTTCACTTTTGCCAAATGGGGATGATAATGGTACTAATTTTGAGGATTAACTGTTAATACATATAAAGTGCTTAAAACAGTATGTTTAATGTTCAAAAAATGTTCCTCTTGTTTACTTTTAAATCTCTGTAAATACTCTTCATTTTTTTGTTCTTTTTTTACTTAAACTTTTTTACTTAAAACCTGTTAAATTTTTTTACCTTAACTCCAGATTTGAACTTACTAGAAGTTATTTTCTGATACCACCTTTTGCTACCCTGCAGAATTCATCTTGTTTTTGCTTTGATATAAGAATAAAGTGTTGTTGCCCTGGCCAGTGTGGCTCAGTTGGTTGAGTGTTGTCCCATGTACTGAAAGGTTGCTGGTTTGATTCCCAGTCAGGGTACTTGCCTGGGTTGCAGGTTT
Organism: Tadarida brasiliensis; assembly: GCA_030848825.1. Taxonomy (NCBI): domain Eukaryota; kingdom Metazoa; phylum Chordata; class Mammalia; order Chiroptera; family Molossidae; genus Tadarida; species Tadarida brasiliensis. The sequence goes on along the minus strand of CM061270.1, from coordinate 58,670,332 downwards.
GATCCCCAGTGGGGGGCGTGCAGGAGGTGGCTGATGTTGTGCTGTCACATTGATGTTTCTCTCTCTCTCCCTCTCCTTTCCTCCCTCTAAAAATCAAGAGAAAATTAAAAAAAAAAAAAAAACAATAGCCCTGGACGGTTTGGCTCAGCAGTTAGAGCGTCGGCCCGCGGACCAAGGATTCGCGGGTTTGATTCTGGTCAAGGGCATGTACCTCAGTTGCAGTTTGTTCCCAGCCCTGGTTGGGGTCATGTGGGTGGCAACCAGTCGATGTGTCTCTCTCACATCGATGTTTCTCTCTCCCTCTCTCCCTGTCTCTCCTTCCACTCTGTCTGAACAAAAAAAAAAAGAAATGGAAAAAATATCCTCGAGTGAGGATTAAAAAGAAAAAAAAAAAAGAATAAAGTAATGGTTAATTGGTTCAGTATTTTCTTATTTATTTAATTACTGGTGGTGGTGTTTTCTGTTCCTGAACTAGATCCCCTCCTCTTATAAATGTGGTATATTGTTTTCTTTTTTTGTTTTTATAGCTTTTTTGAGAGCATATGGTGAGAGAATGGGCTTTTATGTTTTAGGTAGTCCTGGATTTTGAACTTTAACTAACTTACGACCTAAACTTCATGAACGTGTGCTCCCTGATTTGTAACTTTAGATTAATATTGCATAGGGTGGTTGTGAAGATTAAGTGGTAAACATATTTAAAGTGCCTTACACTTTTTGGCATATGTATAATAGGTACATGATGAATGCTAATTCTCTTGTCTCATAGGTACTTAATATTGCCATGCTCTTCACTGTTAGTTTAAAAAATGTTCACTGACTTAGTGTTTATATAAGAGAATAAATAGATATCATTCAAATATAGATAGAAATATAAATGTTGTTAACAAATATTTTTCAGTGTATTGGTGTAACTAAATTTCAGAATGAAGTTTAGTCTGTTGTAATATTGATTCTGTAATATACGGATTGTCCATGTAGTATACATATATAAGTAAATGAAGGTATATGTGTGTATTAATTGATGGATATTGTAGTAAATGTGTAAGGAGTTAATGTCTCTTCAGTTTCTAAAGTGTTTTCCAGATCTTTGTCATGGTGAAAAAGAGAAAACTCCAAAGTTGCTCATTGTTTTTAGATACTCTAGTTTTACATTTCTTTATGAATCTCTTCCTTTATCCTTTTCCTAGATAGACATTGACTTTGATTTTATTTGCAAAGTTTGTACAATGAGCCCTGGCTGGTTTGGCTCAGCGGTTAGAGCGTCAGCCTGCGGACCGGAGAGTCCTGGGTTCGGTTCCCGCTAAGGGCGTGCACCATGGTTGCAGTTTGTCCCCGGCCCTGGTTGGGGTTGTGTGGGTGGCAGCCACTCGATGTGTCTCTCTCACATCGATGTTTCTCTCTCTCTCTTCCCCCCTCTCTCCCTCCCACTCTATCTGAAGATAAATGCAAAAATGTTCTCGGGTGAGGATTAAAAAAAAAACAAAACCTATTAAAAAAAAAGTTTGTAAAATGATCATAAATGAGAAAAAGATCGTTGCACTATATTCCAGTTGCAGCAAAGTTCAGATTGAGTGAATTCTTACTGATTGATTGATTGTCTGATATGACAGCCTCTTGTTTAGACTTAAAGCCCAGAGCTTCCTGCTCCAGAAGTCTTGAAATATAGAAAACTAACTAGGTTAACCTGCATAGTCCTCAAGAAATAAATTTTATGGATAAAATTCATACTTACCACTTTGTTAGAGGTAGAAAATATTTTTCTTACTACTTCTGCATTGGCCTGCTTTAATTTGGATAAAATGCAAAATCTTTCTGTATGTCTCTGCTTTGGAAATTGTAAATGATTCAAACCACTTCCTGTTTCCTGATTAACCTTGGTACATGCAGCCTTCCTAGTCTCAATTATTCTTCTATGAAAGATAATAAACACAGTATAGAGTTGGGATTTCAGTAGCCCCAGAAGAGTTTTTATAAAAACGAAATTTATATAAGTTCTTTATAAAAACTAAATTCAGCAAATCTCTTTGTGGGCTATGAGTATATACATTGGCTCTGTTTCAGTTGACTGACTAGTAATGCTGTGTGATGTCCTATTTTATGTCAAATACCTGCTGTTTTTTATTTATTTATTTATTTATTTATTTATTTATTTATTTATCCTCACCCTAGGACATTTTTTTCATTTTTTGTTCTGATAGAGTGGGAGGGAGAGAGAGGAAGAGAGAGAGAGAAATATCGATGTGAAAGGGACACATCGAGTGGCTGCCACCCGCACGACCAACCAGGGCTGGGGACAAACTGCAACCGAAGTACATGCCCCTAGCGGGAACCAAACCCGGGACTCTCTGGACCGCAGGCCGACGCTCTAACCGCTGAGCCAAACCGGCCAGGGCTACTTGCTGTTTTTTAGTTAAAATTTTTCTATAATGAGTGAGTGGATTTATATTAAGATTTTATTTATTTTTAATAGAGTTTTAGAGAGAGAGGAAGGGGGGGAGAGAGAGAGAGAGAGAGAGAGAGAGAGAGAGAGAGAGAGAGAGAGAGAAAACATCAGTGTGTGAGTGAAATATCAATTGGCTGCCACCAGCTACCTTCCGGTGTATGGGACAATGCTCCAACTGAGCCACACTGGCCAAAGACAAACTATGTTTCGCTAAGAAGTCAATGGGAGGGTTAACCATTGTAGGTTATGACATGGCCAAATTCGTTTTTAGAAAGAGTTGAAGTTAGCCCCACCAGTGTAGCTCACTGGTTGAGCGTCGACCCATGTACCATGAGGTCACCGGTTCAATTCCTGGTCAGGGCACATGCCCATGTTGTGGGCCAAATCCCCAGTGTGGGGCATGCAGGAGGCAGCCAATCAATGTTCTCTCTTATTGATGTTTCTGTCTTTCTCCCTCTCCCTTCCTCTTTCTCTAATATCAGTAAAGAAAAAACAAAGCATATCCTTGCCCGGCTGGTGTGGCCCAGTGGATTGAGTGTCATCCTATGTACTGAGAGGTCCCGGTTTGATTCCTGGTTGGGGCACATGCCTGAGTTGTGGGTTCACGGTGGGGAGCATGCAGGAGGCAGCCAATCGATATTCTCTCTCATGGATGTTTCTATCTCTCTTTCCTTTCCTCTCTATCTAAAATAAAAAAAAAAAATTAAAAAAAAGAGAAAGAGTTGAAGCTAATGCCCAGGTGTGAGAAGTGATGAGAGAGCATCATTAAGTTAGTTTGAGAGGTAGGAACAACATAATTTGGTGAATGTGGGGATGAGAGAGTTGAGAAGGTGAAAATTATTCATACTTAGGTTCTTACTTTGAGTAATGAATGGTGTTTATTAACCCAAATAAGGAATACTGTAGTCCCTCTTACCCATGGTTGTGTTTTGCACAGTTTCAGGTACATGTGCGGTTAGCCATGATCTGAAAATATTAAATGGAAACTTTCAGAAGTAAAGAATTCATAAGTTTTAAAATGTGCCCTGTTCTGAGTTGCATGATGAAACCTCAAGCTGTCCCCCTCCATCTCATCCTGGATGGTAATCATCTCTTTGTCTGGCATATTGATACTGTGTACACTACCTGCCCATTAGTTAGTTAGTAGCCATCTGGGTTATCAGATTGACTGTCACAGTATTGCAGTGCTTGTGTTCAAGTAACCCTTATTTTACTTAATAATGGCTCCAAGGCACAAGAGTAGTGATGCTAGCAATTTGGAAATGCTGAAGCTGTAAAGTGCTTCCTCTAAGTGAAAAGGTGAAAATTCTCGACTTAAGGAAAGAAATAATCATATGCTAAACTTGCTAAGATCTATGGTAAGAATGAACCTATCTGAAGTTGTGAAAAGGAAAGAAATTTGTGCTAGTTTGCTGCGACACCACATTCCCATAACTTTTATTACAGTATTTTGTTATAATTGTTCTATTTTATTATTAGTTATTGTTGCTGATTTCTTTCTGTGCCTAATATGTAAATTATACTTTATTATAGGTATGTATGCAAAAGAAAAAACAGTATATATGTATATAGGGTTAGGTACTATCTTTGCTTTCAGGCGTCCACTGGGGGTCTTGGAATGTATTCCCATGCATAAGGGGGACTACTATACAAGAAGGTGTGGTGAGTAGCTTTTGTTGGAAAAGGTTGGGGAGCAAGAGGGAGATAGTGATTTCAGTAGTGTTAATTTAGTTTTACTTTTAAATATGTTTTTATTGATTTTTTAGAGAGAGAGAGAAACATTGATGTAAGAGAAACATCGATTGGCTGCCTCCTGCACGCCCCCCACTGGGGCTCGAGCTGGCAACCCAGGCACGTGCCCTGACCGGGAATCAAACCGGGACCTCTTAGTCCACTGAGAGACACTGGCCAGGCCAGTGGTGTTAATTTTGAAGGGCATCCAAGTAGAGATACCCAGAAGGCATTTGGAAATTCAGTGTTGAAGCATGAAGATTTGGGAAGGCATTGGCACTTATAGAGAAAGCTGAGTCTGGTCGTTAAGAAAGAATATTGGCTCTGGAGCCAGACCGAGTTCTAGTCTGTGATTCACCACTTAGTAGCTGTTCCCATAGGCAAGATACTTAACCACTCTCTGCACTTCATAATTAATATCTAACTCATTGGGTTATTGGAAAGATTAAGTAAACTGATATGTGTAGACACTGCTTGAACCACCCAATAAATGTAACTTTTTGTCTTGATGCTTTTAATTATATAGTTCACTTCAGCAAGTGTCAATTGAGGTATAAAATGAATTTGAAATCACTCCTACCCCCAAGTTCAGAATGCTTTTGATAAGAGGTGACACCTCAGATGAGACTTGAAAGAAAACTAGTTAGATAGAGAGAGCGAACCAAGAGTTGAGTAGTGGAGTTGGTGATATTTGTTACAAGTGGTTTGGCATTAGAGTGCAAAGCATGCAGAAAGGAGTTATGAGATAGCTTGAGGATATTGGACTTGGCCATTCTGGGCTGTTCCTCTCATATTTTTAAGTAGTATAAGAACTCCTAGTTTAAGGTAAAAAAACCTAGGGCCCTATTATGATAGGAGCTACATTTTTAGTATCTGTTAACACTCAGCTCCCTTCTGGCTGGCTTAGCTTTGAGATTTTTATGGGAACAAGTCAGTTAACACTCTTCCATCTGTCCACCAACTTCAAAAATTTTGTTGCTATCATCTTCTCACTTGTTCTTTTTGTCTTTGTGGGTTTAGTTAATGCCCTCTTTATTTCTTCACTGTCTTTGCAGTGGGAGCTTGGGAGGGAGGAGAGGTAAATGTGAGTATATTACTATATCCTTGTTTAACTGGCAACTTGTAGTTGTAACTGTACTTAAGTTTTTGAGCATTTTTTACTTTGTATTAGGAATGTTGGCTATAACTGTAGCTAGAATGTAAACAACAATAGATTTCAGTAATGTAGTATATAAGAGCAGTGGGGAGGTGGGTGAGAGGTACCTCTCTGATATGTGCATTGTACTGCTCATGACCTTATGCCTTTTGGTGCCTCTGGCAAGACACTTCTCTGACTTACATCTTTAAGTGGGCTAGTAATTCTTTGGCAGACTACTTTACTTACTTTACTATCTGATAAGATAATGAATGGAGAAATTCTTTGTAACCTGTAGAACTTTATTTTATTTTTTAAAAAACCTCACCTGAGGATATTTTTCTGTTTATCTTCAGATAGAGTGGGAAGGAGAGAGAGGGGGAGAGAAAGGGAAAGAAAGAGAAACATTGACGTGAGAGGGACACATCGACTGGTTGCGTTCTGCATGACCCCCACCAGGGCTGGGGACAAATCGCAGCCGAGGTACGTGCCCTTGGCTGAAATCGAATCTGCGACTCCTTGGTCCACGGGCCGACACTCTACCACTGAGCCGAACTGGCCAGGGTGTAACCTGTAGAACTTTAAAAATGTGAGGAATACAAAAAAGTTAAGATAAACTCTTTGGGTATAGAAGAGGAGATGAGAGAGGTACAAATAACAAAAAGAAGGATGTATAGAGAGGAGATAATGGATGTATAAATAACAAAGGGAATAAAGTAATTGTTATATAAAAGAGTTGGTGACAAGGGCCCCATGCTCCCAAAAAGAAGTAGTGTGTTCTAGTTTGAATGTGTTAAATCAGGGTTGTATTTTAGAGGAGGTAAATATTATGCTTACTTAGAGGAAACGATAGAAATGTTATAGTGAAGCAGATAGGAATGCCTTCTTAGAGATTTATTGTGGGCAACAGGAATTTAAATCTTTGTGATTTGTTTCTCTACTTCTACTTTGATTTATGAAGTAGGAGAGAGAGAAGTAGGACTGGGGAGATGGCATAGGGCAGTGGTTCTCAGCCTTGGTTGCTCATTAGAATCATCAAGGGAGCTTTTAAAAAATACTCTGGGCCCCAGTAGTCTGACTTAAGTGGTCTGGAGTGGAGCCCAGGCATACTTTTTTTTTTTTAATGCATGCCAGGTGATTCTAATGTGCAGCTAAGTTTAGGTTCAAACTTTAACTAGGTCCTCAGACAAGCAAGTTTATTTGATATGCCTGGGATAAATGAGAGGTTTCATTTGAACTGAATAATAACTATTTTGTCTTATATTTTTTAAATAAGAAAACCTCCCAAATTAGTTTGTCTGCTAATAAAACCTTTTTAAAAAAAATTATTATTTTAATCCTCACCTGAGGATATTTTTCCACTTTTGTTCAGATAGAGTGGGAGGGAGAGAGAGGGAGAGAGAGATACACATCGACTGGTTGCCTCCTGCACAACCCCGACCAGGGCCTGGGATGAACCGCAATCCCAGGGCCTGAGGTATGTGCCCTTGACTGCAATCGAACCCACGACTCCTTGGTCTGCAGGCTGACACTCTAACCGCTGAGCCAAACTGGCCAGGGCTAATAAAACCTATTTTAAATTGCATTAAGTGAATATATGATGAGATAATGCATGTAAGAGCAGGGATATATCAAAGGCCATTTTTGTTGCCTTCTATTTTTTTCCTTTTCTACTGTAATTCATTTTTGGTTGATTTTTTTTGGAAAAATTTTTTTAGCCACTCAGTGAGTGCTCTGATACTTTTCACCAAAATACCATTATAGCTTAGGAGAGTGACCTCATCATATGTGGGGCAGGAGGAGAGGAGGTAAAAAGGGGCTAGGGAGGGTGGAGATGGCTGGGGTTATCTGTACCAGATCACTAGTTTCATACCTAAAATATCTTAGTTACATGTTGTATTTAAAAAATGTGGGAATACTGCATTTTACGACATTATAGTTTAGTTTTTTTTTTTAATCCTCACCCGCGGACATTTTTCCATTTTCTGTTCAGATAGAGTGGGAGGGAGAGAGCGGAAGAGAGAGAGAGAGAGAGAGAGACAGAGAGAGAGAGAGAGAGAGAGAGAGAGAGAGAAACATTGATGTGAAAGGGACACATCGAGTGGCTGCCTCCCACATGACCAACCAGGGCCAGGGACAAATTGCAACCAAGGTCCGTGCCCCCAGCAGGAACCGAACCCGGGTCTCTCTGGACCACAGGCCAACGCTCCAACTGCTGAGCCAAACCGGCCAGGGCAAGTTTAGTTTTAATATATTAAAAAGTTATTCAAAACTATAGGAAATAAGTCATTTATTCAAAAACATTTATTTTGTGTCAAACACTGGTGATACAGCAGTTAACAAAGTTCTTGCTTTCCAAGAGCTCATGGATTAGTGGGAAAAGATGTATTACACACACACACACACACACACACACACACACACACACACACCCACGATGTCAGGTGGCGATAAATTTTATAAGAAATTAGAGCTGGAATAGAGACAGATTCATAGAGAGCAGGCTGACAGCTGTGGGGAGTGGGTGAAGGGATTGAGCAAAAAATAAAAACAGAGAACTCATGGACTCCACAATAGTGTGATAATTGAGGGGGAGGGGGTGGGGGAAGATGGAGGAGGGTATGGGGGGATAAATGGTGATGGGGGAAAAAAAAGGTATTTTAAAAAAAACACCAAAGAATAGTGAGGAGGCCAGGCTTAGCATTTTGTCAGGTGAATGTGGCTGAGGAAGTGAGGAACAAGAAAGTCTAATATAATAATGATCAGAGCTGGATAAGAAGAAAAGTGAGGACAAGAGTCAGGTAAGGACACAAAACAATGTTGGTCAGTGAATTGGGGTCAAAACTGGAGTTGGGGGATTAGAATGGTCAGTGAGTGGTGCTCTAAACAGTGATTGTGGGGGGATATTGATAGGTATGACCATGGGAAGAAGGGGGTTGATGTGAGACTGAAGACAAGATCAGTGGAGGTGAGCCCAGCCTGTGTGGCTCAGTGCTTGAGTGTCGACCCATGCACCAAGAGGTTGCTGGTTTGATTCCTGATCAGGGGACATGCCCAGGTTGTGGGCCAAATCCCCAGTGGGGGGCATTCAGGAGGCGACCAGTTGATGTCCTCTCTCATCAATGTTTCTATCTCTCTCCCTCTCCCTTCTTCTCTCTCAAAAATAAATAAAGGAAAAAAAATTAAGTTGGGGAAAAAAAAAAAGATCTGTGGAGGTGAACAGTTAAAGAACAGAGACCAGCCCTGGCCGGTTTGGCTCAGCGGTTAGAGCGTCGGCCTGCGGTCCAGAGAGACCCGGGTTCGGTTCCCGCTAAGGGCATGTACCTGGGTTGCAGTTTGTCCCCGGCCCTGGTTGGTCGTGCGGGTGGCAGCCACTTGATGTGTCCCTTTCACATCGATGTTTCTCTCTCTCTCTCTTCCTCTCTCTCCCTCCTACTCTATCTGGACAAAAAATGAAAAAATGTCCTCAGGTGAGGATAAAAAAAAAAAAAAAAAAAAAAAAAAAAAAGAAGAGAGACCAGTATGTTAGGAGGATCTTTGTGGTTATTGAAATCAACAGCAACATGGTTATAAAACAGTGATTCAAGTGCTGAAATCTTCACAAAATGATAATCATAAGACTGTAACAAAGAGTGAAGTAACACATATTATAGCTCATTAACAGCTTCAAAAAAAGCAAGGGGGTTAGGGAGAAGGGAGGAATAATATCAATAAGGAATAAGAGAGACACCTACCCCACTTCCAAGACTGAAGTATATGCTTTGTAAGGGGAAAACAGCCACTCCTGAGAAGGCTGCAGGTGCCATTTTGAGCAAGAAGTGGTTGGGGGATGGGGAAGCCCTTTAGGGATGTCAGCCACATAATGAGGGTGACCTAAAGATCTTGGGCTCTTCTGAAGTGAAAAGGGATGCAGAGTACAATAAAGTTCTGTGGTCTCTGAGGGGAGGTCGAAATTCAGTTCTGACCATTGCCTACTTCTCAGATGCTGCGAGGCAATCTTGCAAGGAGATGTGATGGGTCCCTTTGCCCAGGGGCAGGCTACTATGACTTCCTGCGACACAGCAGCCAAGTTTCCCAAACCCACTTCGTTCAGGATGTGTCTGTATCTTGATGATAGACATATTCATATGCTCTCTCGTTCGTTCGTTGGTTCGTTCGTTGGTTCGTTCATTCATTCATTCATTCATTCATGAGCTAATATATACCAGACAGTGTGCTGTTACTGCTCATTCAGTGGTGAATAGAGACATTGACATTCACATAAAAATTACAGTCCAAAGGCAGAAGCAAACATTGATTAAATAAACATACGAATACGGGGGGCGGGGGGAGAAATTATAGCTGTTTCAAAATGGTGGTGGGTAAACTGGTGGTCTGGCAGGTCTCTCTGAGGTGGCACTTGATTGAGGAAGGATCCCAATGATGTGAGATAGCAGCAAGGTAGCTATCCAGGGGAAGTTTCTCTTGGCCTGTCTGTTCTTGTAGTATATAAAACAGCTAAATGGATTTTTATCATGTTTGGATGGAATTTTACCTTGACTGACTTAAAATGTAGGCTATGTGAGGAATAATTCTGTATCTTTTGGAGAAACTCTTGCGTGCTTAGGTAGAGATTGGTATTTCTGCCTCGAACAATACTATGCCTGCATTGTATTTTATCCATTTGTTATCCTTTCTTCATGACCTAACCACTGAACTTTCTCAAACTTACTTTGCTTTACACTAAGTACTGTTTTACAGGAATACTCATTTTGGCATTAAATAATAGAGTGTACTAACAACTTTCGTTAAATGATTTTATTTTTGGTTACTTTAATTTTATTTTAAAAGCTTCATAAAAACCTAACATTAATTTTACAGCCTCTTTATTGACTTTGATGTTTGTATATAGTATGTAATAGTAGACTATTTTAAGCATTGATATCCAATGTTTTCTTAGCGGAAATAGAATTTTACAACGTGTTATTGTCGATTTGCAGAGATTATGTATTTCTGATATTTTTGCACGTTTTGTAGGAATGCACGTAGATGATGCAGATAAAAAATTGACGTTCTTAAAGTAGGTATTAGAAATGATAACTGATTTTAAAAACACAGTTTCTTTCTTTGAAAAATTTTATTTTAAAAGTAACTTACCTTAGTATAGGACATCAGACAGACTAAGGAAAAGTGTAATCACCCATGATTTTATTATCTAGAGGTGGCCAATGTTAGCATTTGGTGTGTAACAATTTATTTTTGCTTTTTCTTTTGTTTAATATTATTTTTATAGAATTTAGATTGTAATGATATTTTATGCCATGGTCGGTTTGGCTCAGCGGTTAGAGCATTGGCCTGCGGTCCAGAGAGACCTGGGTTCGGTTCCCGCTAGGGGCACGTACCTCGGTTGCAATTTGTCCCCGGCCCTGGTTGGTCGTGTGGGAGGCAGCCACTCGATGTGTCCCTTTCACGTCGATGTTCCTCTCTTTCTCTCTCTCTCTTCCTCTCTCTCCCTCCCACTCTATCGGAACAAAAAATGGAAAAATGTCCTCGGGTGAGGATTAAAAAAAAAATTTTATGAAGAACTCATCCTCCTTTGCTTAGTTAATAGTGTCTTGTGAATATTTTTCCAGGTCTTTATTCTTTTATATTATTTAAAAATCAATTTTAGCCCTGGCTGGTTTGGCTTAGTGGTTAGAGCGTCGGCCTGTGGTCCAGAGAGGCCCAGGTTTGGTTCCCGCTAAGGGCACGCATGTACCTCGGTTGCAGTTTGTCCCTGCCTGGCCCTGGTTGGGTCATGCGGGAGGCAGCCACTCGATGTGTCCTTTTCATGTCGATGTTTCTTTCCTTTCTCTCTCTTCCTCTCTCTCCCTCCCACTCTATCTGAACAAAAATGTAAAAATGTCTTCGGGTGAGGATAAAAAAAAAATAAATTTTATTTATTGACTATACAGTAAAATGGCCTATTGTTGTGTGTACTAGCAATATGTGCATAGATTCTTGTAACTATCACCAAAATCAGAATACAGAGCAGTTAAATTTTCTTTGTTTTAATCCTCACCCGAGGATATTTTTCTATTTGTCTTCAGGTAGAGAGGGAATTTTTTTGGGAGAGAGAGAGAAACATCAGTGTGAGAGGGACACATCGACTGGTTTCCTCCCATATGACCCCAGCCAGGGCCGTGGACGAACTGCAACTGAGGTACATGCCCTTGGCTGGAATCGAACCTGGGACTCTGGTCCGCGGGCTGATGCTCTAACTGCTGAGCCAAACTGGCCAGGGCCAGAGCAGTTTAAACATCTGAAAAAGATCCTTTGTGGTGTCACCACCCCCACTTACCCACGACAATCCTTGATCTGTTCTCCATACTACTAGTTTTGTCTTTTCTAGAATATCATAGAAATGAAATCTTCCAGATGTAATGTTAAAATATATATGTGTGTGTGTGTGTATTTTAATCCTCACTCGAGGATAATTTTCCATTTATCATCAGATAGAGTGGGAAGGAGGGAGGGAGAGAGGGAGAAAGAGAGAGAGAGAGAGAGAGAGAGAGAGAGAGAGAGAGGGAGAGAGAGAGGGAGAGAGGGAGAGAGAGGGAGAGAGGGAGAAAATCGTTGGTGTGAGATAGCAAGGCTAGGATGAACCCCAACCAAGGTACATGCCCTTGGGTGGACGCTCTAACCACTGAGCCACACTGGCCAGGGCTTTTTTTGTTTTTAATTACAGCTGATGTACAATATTAGTTTCAGGTGTACAACCCACTGATTAGACATTTGTATTAATATAACTTATGAAGTGATCCTCCGATTAATCTAGTACCCATCTGACAACATACATAGTGATTATAATATTATTGACTATATTCTGTATGCTGTACTTTACATCCCATGACTGTTCTGTAACTACCAATTTGTACTTTTTAATCCCTTCACCTTTTTACCCATCTTCCCAACCCTCCTTCCTTTCAGTTCATGTGTGTCTTTCTATCTGGAGTCTCTTGCAGACAGCATATGTAAGGGTCTTGTTTTGTTATCCATTCAACCACCCTATGTCTTTTGGTTGGAGCATTTAATCCATTTGCAATTAAAGTAATTATTGATAGATGTTTTTATTGCTATTTTATTCACACTTTTAATTCTTTCCCTTCTTTGTAAAGAAGACCCTTTAACATTTCTGGTAATACTGGTTTGGTGGTGATGAACTCCTTTAGATTTTTCTTGTCTGGGAAGCTCCTTATCTGTCTTTCGATTATAAATGATAGCTTTGCTGGGTAAGTAACCTTGGTTGTAGGTCCTTTCATCATTTGGAATATTTCTTGCCAGTTCCTTTTGGCATGCAAAATTTCTGTTGAGAAATCAAGCTGGCAGTCTTAATGGGAGTTGTCTTGTAGATAACTAATTACTTTTCTCTTGCTGCTTTTAAGATTTTCTCTGTTTTTCTTTAACCTTTGGCATTTAATTATGATGTGTCTTGTGTGGGCCTCTTTGGATTCGTCTTCTTTGGGACTTTTTGGGCTTCCTGGATTTGTATGTTTATTTCCTTTGCCAGGTTAGGGAAGTTTTCATTCATTCTTTTTTCAAATAGGTTTTCAAGTTTTTGCTCTCTTTCTCCTCCTTTCAGCATCCCTATAATGTGAATGTTGGTACACTTAAAGTTGTCCTAGAAACTCTTAAAATTATCCTAGTTTTTTTGGATTCTGTTTTCTTTTTGCTGTTCTGATTAGGTGTTTTCTGCTTCCTTATCTTCCTAATTGCTGATATGATCCTCTGCTTCATGTACTCTACTATTGATTCTCTGTAATGTATTCTTTTTTTTTATTTTTTTATTTCTCACCTGAGGATATTTTTCCATTTATCATTAGACAGAGTGGGGGAGGGGGGAGAGAGAGAGAGAGAGAGAGAGAGAGAGAGACATTGATATGATAGAGCCACACCGACTGGTTGTCTCCCACATGACCTGACCTGGGCCGGGGACGAACTGCAACCAAGGTACATGCGTGCCCTTGACCGGGAATCAAACTCTTGACTCATTGGTCTGTGGGCCGATGCTCTAACCGCTGACCCAAACTGGCCAGGGCTGTAATGTATTCTTTATTTCAGTTATTGCATTCTTCATTTCTGACTTTTTAAAAAACGATTTTGATGTCTTTAAAATTTTTTTTTCTTTATTGATTTTAGAGAGAGAAAAGGAGAGGGAGAGAGAGCTAGAAACATTGATGAGAGAGGACATTGATTGGCCACCTCTTGCATGCCCCCCACTGGGGACCTGGCCCACAACCTGGGCATATGCCCTGACTGGGAATTGAACTGGCAACCTCTTGGTGCATGGGTCGATGCTCAACCATGGAGCCACACTGGCTGGGCTTGATGTCTTTTTTTTATGCTGTTGAATTTCTGTTAAATAACTGGTTTATGCCAAAATAGGATTTGCTTTTTCAAAACATACTCATGGGAATTTTAATTTAAATATAGGTTACAAGTTGTTTATTAATGTTATTCGTAACATTAAAATTTATTCACTGCTGAATAGTAATGCTATTAAAACTATGAACCAAGGCAATATTAATAAAAGTATAACTTAAGATACTATATTATACAAGAGAATGAATAGATGTTTTCTTATTGAATGACACAATCAGACTGTAATATAGGTTTCTTCATCTTTTTTATGGACCTTTATGTGCTTAAAGTTGTTATCTTATAAACTAAAAAAACATTGACATTTACCTCTGATTGTGAAACCTGTGATTGTTTTTTGCTTTACAAATAGTCATTTCTGGGTCAGACTTAAGCACATATGGATTTCATTTTTAACCGAAATAAGAGAATTTCTGTCCTTGGTCTTGTTGCTTGTTAAATAAGAAAAATTTTGCTCAAACATGTAAGAAGGTGAAAAGTTCCACAAATATTCTTTGTTCATTGCAGGATATTTTTCCTTCACAGGAATTTAGAACTTCCCTATGGGCAGACCAGTAAAGTTTAATCTTGAGTGTACTATCAGGCTACATTAACAAAGCTCTCTTATTTCTCAGGCTAAGATTCAGAGAAAAGGTTGGTATTGGGTTGAAAAATCTTCCCTCAAAATTTATTTCTATAGGGAACCTCAGAATGTGACCTTAATTGGAAATATGGTCATTGCAGATGTAATTAGTTAAGATGTAATTAGTCTTACAAGCAACGAAGAGCCTTGGAGAGGGAGAAAGGCTGATATCAGCCTACTTATTGTCTTTCCCACTGTGCAGTACAGCATTTACCGTTTACAAATGGCCTTCCTTAACTCAGGTCAAAAACAGAGAATGGACTCATCTGAATGATCATGGTCCTATTGCATGCTTCTGTATGAATGGGCCTGAGAGACCTCTGAAGAAATTGCCAACAAGACTGCTTGGTTCATTACTTTGAGTGCATAGTGTAAGAAATGTTCAGGAAACAGTGTTGACTTTTTTTTATAGTTATTATCTCTTAAGGAGTCTCTGTTGACATTATGTGGAATCCTGGGGTTGCATGGAAATCTAGTTGAAAACCTTAGTGTAGATTGTCACATTTTATACCTGTCTGGGAAAGTTTTAACAAAAGTATGACTTAAAAAAAAAACATCCTCATCCGAGGATATTTTTCTGTTTATCTTCAGATAGAGTGGGAGGGAGAGAGAGAGAAACGTCAACGTGAGAGGGTCACATCAACTGGTTGCCTCTGGCACGACCCAGACCAGGGCTGGGGATGAACCGCACTTGAGGTACATGCCCTTGACCAGAATTGAATCAGTGACTCTTTGGTCTGAGGGCCAATGCTCATTGGTCCATGGGCTGACGCTCTAAATATTGAGTCAAACTGACCAGGGCCAAGATTATGATTTTTATGGTTTATTACCTAATTACACATCCTAACAACAATAAAGTAGACTTTGTAGTTTTTTATTTATTTGTTTGTTTATTTGTTTATTTATATATATTTCTTCCATTTATCTTAAGATAGAATGGGAGAGAGAGAGAAAGAAAGAAATATTGACGTGAGAGAGACACATTGATTGGTTGCCTCCTGCATGACCCTGACCAGGGCCAGGGACGAACTGAAACCCAGGTACGTGCCCTTGACTGGAATTGAACCAGTGACTCTTTGGTCCAAGGGCCAATGCTCTAAACGCTGAGCCAAACTGGCCAGGGCAGTTTTTTTTGTTTGTTTTTTTTTCCAATCCTTACCCAAGGATATTTTTGCATTTATCTTCAGATAGAGCGGGAGGGAGAGAGGGAGGAAGAGAGAGAGAGAAACATCAATGTGAGAGAGACACATCGAATGGTTGCCACCCACATGACCCCACCCGGAGCCGGGGACAAACTGCAACCAAGGTACATGCCCCTAGCGGGAACCGAACCCGGGACTCTCTGGTCCACGGGCCGACTCTCTAACCGCTGAGCCAAACCGGCCAGGGCGCAGTTTTTTATTTTTATTTATTATTATTATTTTGTTATCCTCACCTGAGGACATTTTTGCATCTGTCTTCAGATAGAGTGGGAGGGAGAGAGGGAGGAAGAGAGAGAGAGAAACATTGATGTGAGAGAGACACGTCAAGTGGTTGCCACCCACAACGACCCCAACCGGGGCCAGGGACAAACTGCAACCGAGGTACGGGCCCTTAGCAGGAACTGAACCCAGGACTCTCTGGTCCGCAGGCTGATGCTCTAACTGTTGAGCCAAATTGACCAGGGCAGTTTTTTATTGATTGATTTTAGAGAGAGGAAGGGAGAGAGATAGAAACATGGATTTGTTGTTCCACTTATTTATGCTTTCATTGGTTGCTTCTTGTAGGTGCCCTGACTGGAGAATGAACCCACAACCTTGACGTGTCAGGATCATGCTCTAACCAACTGAGCTAACCAGCCAGGGCCTGTCGTTTTGTTTTTTTTTAAAATTACAGTTAAGTGGGGGTGGGGTGGGGTGGGGGGAGGTACACAGGCACATATGGGGAAACCTCTGTGCCTTCCACTCGATTTTGCTATGAACATAAAGAAATTATAGTTAATTAGTTTTGAAACTATCTTTGTAAGTTTTTATACAATTTTACTTTGTGTGTCTATAATTTGTATTATTTTTTGTGTTTTTTACCTAGAGATTAGAAGTGCTAGGTATGCATTCCTGTTTTATTGTATTACAGAGATTGTTTTTCTTATATACTAACATACATTGCGAATCTCTAGATCTGGGACTGAAGTGTAGAAATTCCATGAAATTTTTCTTTTTCACATAGGTAATGAATTTGTTCCTAAACGGTTTTGTAATACCCTCAAACTGTTTGTTAGATCCCAAGGGATCTGTAATAATCTGGGATTAAGAAAACCGACACTAATATACATTGATTATAACATGTTTTATAGTTGTCCTAGACATTGAGAGTTAGGACTCTGGTTTATTTTCACTTTTCTGCTTTTGTATTATCAGGCAATAGCAGTACTAATTACAGGAATCTTCTATATTAGAAGGAATTTAGAAATACAGAATGGCTTATACTAGTAGCAGGATTGCTTGCCAAGAGAGAAGTTTTTTTAATGCAATAAAATTTCATAGTTGATTATTTTTTAAAGTCTTTTTACAGTCTCTGTATTTGTGGCAGAAACACTTAACATTAATCTTCTTGTACCCCTCCTATAAATTTATTATCATTTTTTAATGTTCACCCGAGGATATATTTCTATTTATCTTCAGACAGAGTGGGAGGGAGAAAGAGGGAGAAAATGGGACAGAGAGAGAAACATCAACGTGAGAGAGAGACATCGACTGGTTGCCTCCTGCACGACCCGAACCAGGACTTGGGAGGGACCTCACTCAACCAAGGTACATGCTCTTGGCTGGAATCGAACCCGTAACTCATTGGTCCGTGGGCGGACACTCTACCGCTGAGCCAAACCAGCCAGGGCCACCTCCTATAAATTTAAATGTAGAATCTGATGTTATCTTCTCCAAACATTTTTTGGTATTATATTTGAAGCTTCTGACTGTTCCTGTCTTTTTTGTAAGACTTCTTCAAATTCTTTAAGTTATTCTGAGAAATTTTATGCTTAGTATATTCACTGGCTTTTCCTTTTTTTCCCCCCTTTATTGATTTTAGAGGGAGAGGAAGTGAGAGGGAGAGATATAAACATTGATGAGAGAGAACATCGATTGGCTGCTTCCTGCATGTTCCCACTAAGGATCAGGCCCACAACCTGGGCATGTGTCCTGACCGGAAATCGAACCTGCGACTTCTTGGTGCATGGGTCAATGCTCAATCACTGAGCCACACCGGCCGGATGGCTTTTCCATTTATATTCTGATATTGACTCAGCAGAAACTTCAGTGAACATTGATCTTCAGTGTTGTCTGTTTTTCAGTGGTAGTTGAACTATAGGTTTTATTAGTTCTCTTAGGTTGTAAACATTTTGCATAATTTTATCTCAGATATAAAAGCCCTCAAAACTTTTGAGGCAGTTACCTAGAAACTATCCATGCTGACTTTATGCTTAATGAGTTTTGCTAAAAATGACTAAGACATACTGAATTTGTAAAAATTTTGTTCCAATTTAATTTTGAATTAGTATAGTACAAAGAACTTCCTTTACCCACTTCTACTAATTTTAATTTTAAATACTTTATCACATTTTCTTGTCATTCTCCCACATACAGTCAGCCCTTGTTTATCGCGGTTAATCAGTTCCAGACTCTACCGCAATAAATGAACTTCTGCGAAGTAGGATTCTTTATTTGTAGTCCCTTGCCACTTCGTGCTTCGACTTTCGCGGCTTCACTCTATTGTGTTTTCAAATGTAGTATAGTATTTGAAAAAACCGCGATAGAGTGAAGCCGCAAAAGTCAAAGCACGAAGTGGCGAGGGACGACTGTATACATATCCATTACTTTTGTTCTGTTGAGTGTAAGTGGAATATATCATACCCATCTTCCCCTTACTACTTCTGTTTATTTCTAAGAACATTTGATAATCTGTCTTATAACAGCAATGTAGTTGTCAGGTTGATAATTTCACATTGATACTTTTATCTGATCTACAGTATATATTTCAGTCTAATTAGTTGTTGTTATATATTTTTTCCAGACCAGGATTATAAATTGTATTTAGTTGCCATGTAAACATTTACCTTGAATGGGCCGTTAGTCTTAAAAATATTAAGTGTTGAATTTTTGTTCTTTTAACAGCGAAACCAGGTGGACAGGTGAAATGTCAGTATATTTCTGCCGTGGATAAAGTTATATTTGTGGATGACTATGCAGTAGGGTGTAGGAAGGATCTTAATGGAATCTTGTTGTTAGACACTGCTCTGCAAACTCCAGTTTCAAAGCAGGATGATGTGGTTCAGCTTGAATTACCTGTTACAGAGGTAAGTTGAAATAAGTATTAATGTACTTTTCTACTTAACGAATCTCAGACCTAATAGCTGTTAAATGAAATTAACTTGTCCTTTGAGGATATATATATATATATATATATATATATATATATATATATCCTATAAAAACAAAGAATTAACTTATAGATCACAACTTTATTTAAACACTTGTCTTTCCTGTGCATAATTAATTGATGCTTGTTGAAATGGTATTTAAGTGTGAACTCTACAGGTTCAGCCATTGTAACCGAGACCCCAAAATACAATGGCTTAAACAGGATAGTTTCTTCCAGTAACAGTGCAAGGCTAAGTGTAGGGGCAAGTTTGCTTACCTCAGTACTTAGCTTCCATCTTATGAGTCTAAGACAACTGCTCCAAGCCTCATTATTTATTTATTTTTTTATCCTCACCCGAGGACATTTTTCCATTTTTTGTTCAGATAGAGTGGGAGGGAGAGAGAGGAAGAGAGAGAGAGAGAGAGAGAGAGAGAGAGAGAGAGAGAGAGAGAGAGAGAGAGAGAGAGAGAACATCGACATGAAAGGGACACATCGAGTGGCTGTGTCCCGCACGACCAACCAGGGCCGGGGACAAACTGCAACCGAGGTACGTGCCCTTAGCGGGAACCGAACCCCGGTCTCAGGACCATAGGCCGATACTCTAACCGCTGAGCCAAACCGGCCAGAGCCCCAAGCCTCATTATTTCACAGGCATAGGGACAGGGAGGGCAAAGGCCAGGGGAGCACAGTGTGACGTGACCTTCTCACCTTCCCTTTTCTTTCTCCTGTCTTCCCTGTGTGTCTCTCCCTCCTCCCTCTCTGTCTCTTTTTATTTTATTTTATTAAATATGTTTTTACTGATTTTAGAGAGAGAAGAAGGGAGAGAGAGATAAAAACATCGATGTGAGAGAGATACATTGATTGGCTGCCTCTTGCACGCTACCCGCTAGAGATCGAGCCCACAACCCGGGCATGTGCCCTGACCAGGAATTGAACCAGGACCTCTCAGTCCGTGGGACGATGCTCAGTCCACTGAGCCACACCAGCCGGGCCCTCTCTGTCTCTTTCTCATTCATTCCTTCTTATTCTTTTTCACAAACTCTCTTATATATGTGCTCGTTTCATATTTACCCCGTTGACCAGAATTTAGTCACATGACCATAGTCAGGCTGAGAAGATTGGGAAAGATGTAGTTTATTTTTTTAAGTATTAATAAAGGGAAAGAATAAATATTAGTGGATATATAACGTATCGTTTAACACTCCCAGTTTAAAATTTCAGCTATATACATTTCTCTGCAGTTACGTATTCATTACTTAATTTGTAAGTGTATCCAACTGAAATTTTTGTGTGTGCATTGATGTTCATATCATGTAATTTGAAAATACATTTTTTTTTTCTTTTATCCTCACCTGAGGACTTTTTTTTTTTGCATTTATTTTCAGGTAGAGCGGGAGGGAGACAAGGAGGAAGAGAGAGAGAAACATCGATGTGAGAGAGACACATTGATTGGTTGCCACCCACACGACTCCAACTGGGGCCTGGGATGAACCGCAACCTAGGCATGTGCCCTTAGCAGGAACCGAACCCGGAACTCTCTGGTCTGCGGGCCAATACTCTAACTGCTGAGCAAAACTGGCCAGGGCTGAAAATACCTTTTAAAAAATTTTGGAATTTAAACAATCTTAAATAGAATATAAAAGATTATAATGGCCCTGGCTGGTTTGGTTCGGCAATTAGAGTGTCAGCCTGCGGACCAATGAGTCACGGGTTTGATTCCGGTCAAGGGCACGTAACTTGGTTGCGATTTGTCCCTGGCCCTGGTCAGGGTCGTGCAGGAGGCAACCAGTCGATATGTTTCTCTCTCTCCCTCCCTCCCAGTCTATCTGAAGATAAATAGAAAAATATCTTCGGGTGAGGATTGGAAAAAAAAAAGATTATAATGATGTGCTTTCTAAAATAGTGAGATATTATTTCTGTCTTCATACCAAGCTGTTGATTATTGTTTTGCATTTGGAGATTGATATGGTTAGTTGATAAAGTCAATGTAGTATACTTTCTATTTAGGACATGAAAAATGTTAATGTGCAGTTTAGGTGTTTTTATTCTCTCTAGAACAGCGGTTCTCAACCTGTGGGTCGCAACCCCTTTGGGGGTCGAACGACCCTTTCACAGGGGTCACCTAAGGCCATCGGAAAACACATATTTCTGATGGAGATTCATAACAGTAGCAAAATTACAGTTATGAAGTAGCAACGAAAATAATTTTATGATTGGGGGTCACCACAACATGAGGAACTGTATTAAAGGGTGGCGACATTAGGGAGGTTGAGAACCACTGCTCTAGAAGGTATTTAAAAAAAAGATAACATATATCCACTTAGATTTCACACTTAGTGTCATAGCACAGTCTTCTATTATGTTAGTATTGAATTCATGTGGCTAAAAGTTAGAGTTCTGAAAACAGAGAAGCCAACTTTTTGTCATTAGAGTATTTGGATCTGGGAGCATGTCTAAAATCTTTGAACAGCGAATTAATTAGTTGTACATGTTTTGAACATTTTTTTCCTCTTGTAATTTAAGGAATTTAGATCAAATGATTCTTTTGAAAAATGATATCATTTTATCAAGTGATAACTTAATAAAGCTGGTATCTTAATAAAGGATTTATGTTATATTTGCACTGAAAGATGTTACCATACTGTTCAAGTTTTTTAAAACAAACTACAGAATCACAATAAAATATTTGAACATTTATATGAAATAAACCCCTAAGTCAGTACTTTCCCTACTACACTGACTGAAATGTTAGGTATTTTGCTGTTTACTACCACCTACCTTACCTTGCTGGCTCTTAACTTTAATTGCTAGATTTCTCTATTTTTACCTAAATAATTACAACTCTGTTGTTCACATAATATATTGTTTGTAGACCTTTCAACATCCCAGGCATCTTTTTTTAAAAAAATTTCTTGTCTTTACTGATTTTAGAGAAAGAGGAAGGGAGAAGGGAGAGAGATAGAAACATCGATGAGAGAGAACATCAATTGGCCGTCTCCTGCATGCCCTCCACTGGGGATCAGGTCCACAACCTGGGCATGTGCCCTGACTGGGAATCCAACCAGCGACCTCTTGGTGCATGGGTCGATGTTTAACCACTGAGCCACACTGGCTGGTCCCAGGCATCCTTTACTGCACCACATTAGTTTGTCACTCTCTTGCCTAAAGTATGGTGTCCTACGTTTAGTTGGATCAGTGCGGATGTATTCTTTTCTATATATCAACCATATGTTTCTGTTAAGGTAGTTCATATTGAATATATGGGTAACAATGCAAAGGGCTTTTTAAAACATATTACCTGCTGACCTAGTGAATGTCTTCTCTTTCTTTATTTTATTTTTTATTCCTCACCTGAGGATACTTTTCTATTTATCATCAGATAGAGTGGGAAGGAGGGAGAGAGAGAGAAACAGAGAGAAACATCGATGTGATAGAGCCACATCGACTGGTTGCCTCTCACATGACCTGACCAGGGCCGGGGATGAACTGCAACTGAGGTACATGCCCTTGACTGGAATCGAACCCGTGACTCATTGGTCTGCAGGCCTACACTTTAACCTCTGAGCCAAACTGGTCAGGACTGAATGTCTTCTCTTATGGTTTTGCATAGTTTTGAGTATTTAAAGTTCATTGAAGGACTATACATATATGTCTTCAAAATTTTACCTCTATTATTTTTGTTCATGGTTTCAGCCTCTTAAGTTTTGTTTTGTGTTTAATCTTGCTTTGGTTTATAATAGCTTCTGTGTTTTGAAACTTTTCTGTGTGGTAATACACTGAATACACTACTTTATGACATTTAATTTTATAGTTGTCCTTCAAATAGTTATTTGATTAAATTTATTAAGAAAAGTAAAAGTAGACAAGCTTTAGTATAGTAACTTTTAGAATCATTACAAATTAAAATATTTGAATGAGGATCTGAATTTAACATATTTTGTTGTTTAATTTTCTGTAATTATCTTTTTCATTTAGGCACAACAGCTTTTATCAGCATGTTTAGAAAAGGTAGATATTTCTAGTACGGAGGGTTATGATTTGTTCATCACACAGCTTAAAGATGGTTTAAAAAATACATCTCATGAGACTGCAGCAAACCACAAAGTTGCTAAGGTAAGAAAATTTTAAAAAATTACTTTGTTTGGGGTTATAATAGAAAAACCACCTCCATACTTTTCACTTTTCCTTTTGTTTGGGTTTTTGATACTTTCATTTTTCTGCCTTCCCTCTACCCTCACCTGCTTTGGAAATATTCCAATTCTAGATTTTTCTCGCCTTTTAAAAAATGTGCTTATAAGTCATCTCGAAGTTGAAACTGTTGTTACTGAAGTTTGACTTCAGTTTGTATAAACTATTTTGCTTATGTTGTTCCTAAGGCTTCTGTGCTTGATGAGCCTATATTGGTTGAGAGGCTGATGAGAGAGATCTTCTTGTCAGGTTGTGAGCTTCATTGAGAAATGGAATATATCTTACGAGATGGGACCATTTTGGGCTTTCTTTGAAATTAAAAAAAAACTTTTTTTTTTTTATCCTCACCTGGGGACATTTTTCCATTTTTTGTTCAGATAGAGTGGGAGAGAGAGAGAGAGGAAGAGAGAGAGAAAGAGAGAGAGAGAGAGAGAGAGAGAGAGAGAGAGAGAGAGAGAGAGAGAAACATTGATGTTAAAGGGACACATCGAGTGGCTGCCTCCTGCACAACCCAACCAGGGCTGGGGACAAACTGCAACCGAGGTACATGCCCTTAGCGCAGTGGTTCTCAACCTTCCTAATGCCGCAACTTTTATTTTTATTTATTTATTTATTAAAAAAAATTTTTTTTCCCCTTTATTGATTTTAGAGGGAGAGGAAGGGAGAGGGAGAGAGAGATAGAAACATCAATGAGAGAGAACATCGATTCGCCGCCTCCTGCATGCTCCCCACTGGAGATTAGGCCTATAACCTGGGCATGTGTCCTGACCGGGAATTGAACCAGCGACCTCTTGTTGCATGGGTCAACGCTCAACCACTGAGCCACACCGGCCGGACATGCCGCGACCTTTTAATTCAGTTCCTCATGCTGTGGTGACCCCCAACCATAAAATTATTTTCGTTGCTACTTCATAACTGTAATTTTGCTATTGTTATGAATTGCCATAGGAAATATGTGTTTTCTGATGGTCTTAGGCAACCCTTGTGAAAGAGTCATTCGACCCCCAAAGGGGTCGCGACCCACAGGTTGAGAACTGCCTTGGCGGGAACCGAACCCGGGTCTCTCTGGACCGCAGGCCGACGCTCTAACCGCTGAGCAAAACCGACCAGGGCAAATTTTTTTTTTTTGGTATGGCTAGGATGTCTCTGGGAGATGGTGCTTTGAATTAAGTCCTTGGGTATATTTCATCAATGTCTTATGTGTTTTTCTCTTAAGATCTTTTCTAAGTTATAATTGTAATACATATAAAATTTCTATACCGAAGGAATAGAAATGTAGAAGGTAAAAGCCATTTTCCTAAAAATAAGTTTTGCGTTTATAAATTTGTTTTCTCAAGTACAGTTGTAATTATACAAAAATACTCTGATATACTGTCTTAGTCTGTTTGGGCTGCTGTAACAGAATACCACTGACTGGGTAGCTTATAAATAACGGAAATGTATTCCTCACAATTGTGGAGACAGGGAAGCCCAGGATAAAGAAGTCAGCATGGTTCCCTTCTGGTGAAGTCTTCTCCCTGGTTCAGAACTGGCACCTTCTCACTGTGTCCTCACATGGTGGAATGGGCAAGGGATCTCTCTGACTCCTTTTTTGTGAGGACACTAATCCCATTCATGAGGAATCAAAGACACCACCTGCTAATACCACCATCTTTGGGGGTTAAGACTTCAACAGTTGAATTTTGGGGGTGGGAGGCACAAACTTTCCAACTATAGCATATTTTTTCTTTCACTTAAGAATACCTGTAATATTTTTTCATATAAATCCTCATAAATTATCTGCATTTTTTCTGTTTATATTGAATTTTATTCTGTAGATTTATGATGACTTTATTAACCCTTATTCCATTGATAGGTCATTTTATTTAGTAAAACAGAAACCATACTATGCATTCCAATAGAGATTTTATTGTAACAAATTGATTTAATATGTGTTTGAGAACTGAAAAAGTGAAAAAGAAATGCTGAGGTGACACATGGATGGTAACTATTGGAAGCAGCTCTCACCTAGGGCTGGAGGAATAAGCTTAGGTTTACCAGACCCAGCAAACTTAAAGGGCCCCATGGCTCTGAGACCCACATTTCTGAAGAGGAGCTACTACCTAGCTGGTAACTGTGGAGCTTGGAGCTTGGGGAACTGAGAGGTGTTCCTTGGCTGATGTTAATACCTCTGAGGGAGCTCTGTGGATCTAGTTCTGGGAACACTAAGAAAATAAGCCAAAAAATGGCTGGAGCAATCAACTGCTGCCCCAGGTCTTTTGTTGAAACAATCCTGACAGCAATGACAAGTAATAGCAAGGAATGAGTTTTTTTCCCCTTATCATGCTTTCCAATTTCCATCCTGTGTACCTTTTGTCAGAACCCATCAACCAGAAAACTTGTTGGCAGAGAAGAAATATAGTTTATAGAGTTCCAGCCCCAATATGACAGAGAAGAGAACTAAAGGGTGGGTTTGGTGCTTAGAGACAATAGTTTAATAACGTGCAGTCCTCCCCTTTGCTTACTCAGCATCTCCATACACACTATTATATGTATTTGAACTTGTCTTTATTTATTTTTTATCCTCTCCTGAGGACATTTTTGCATTTATCTTCAGATAGAGCAGGAGGGAGAGAGAGGGAGGAAGAGAGAGAGAGAAACATCGATGGGAGAGACACATTGACTGGTTACCACCCACATGACCCCAACCGTGGCCAGGGACAAACTGCAACTGAGGTACGTGCCCTTAGTGGGAACCCGACCCGGGTCTCTCTGGTCCTCGGGCCGACGCTCTAACCGCTGAGCCAAACCGGCCAGGGCTATCTTTGAACTTTTACACAACAAAAATATTATGCTTTTACTTAACAAAAGGCACTGTTCCTTTTTGCAAATGAAGACTGTCTCCATTCTCAGAAAGGAGAGAAACTTCCAACAGATATTTTATTCATCCCTAGATAATATTAACTACTCCTAAAATTTAGTTATGGTCTCAACTGTTTAGGTAACAGAACTCTGCTACCTAAAGACTAAATTAGCTATAACTAAAAATTCTTGCATAAAATAATAAGTCTATATATATGTCTATATCTGTGTGTCTGTATCTGTCTAAATTATTTATTCATCCATCCATCCATCCATCCATCCATCCATCCATCCATCCATCTATCCATTCATCAATTATGTAATAAGAAAATATGCATAGTTTCTATATCACTCAATTTTATAATGATGAAGAGGTTATACTTGACAGTATAACCTCCTTCTTCTACTACCTATTCCATATTCTCTTTGTCTTGAGCCAGCACCTCATCTGGTAGGGTGTCTTTACCTGGTGGAGTGACATAGATCTTTAGCAGGATCCAAATCCTCAGTGGTGCTGTGTTGAAGTTGTTGTAATCATCCATTCACTTTTACTGTTGGACATAGAAGAACTTAGAGGCATCCTAGAGAATCTACTGGATTCCAGTCCATTTTCCATTGTTTGTCAGTGTTAATCATACCAACCAGTAGAATAACCTCTTTTTTTTTTTGCCGAATGCTGGGTAGCAGTGTTATCATATAACTCAGTGGAACCATTGTTGTGCACTGTTGAAACCTTCTCCTCTTGGGACGTAAGATTTCCAGAGCATAAAGTTTAAAACAAAGTTTGAGAACGGGTTATTAAGTAAAATACTGACCCTGCTTGGGAGAATCTGTATCATCTATTTTTTATTGATTCAAAGCATAATCCTGCGAGGTAGAACTCCAACCTTTCAGGCATCTCTCCCAATTAGTACTGAAAATGAGTCTTTAGTAAGGCATTACAGTTTTTGGTCAGACCAGCTCCTTTTGGATGATACCACTGTTAGACCAATCAATTTTATGAGTAGGAGCCTATTGTTGCATATTTTCTCCCCTTTGAAGTGATAGTTCGGCTTTGGTGTCTGCAGATTGGACAATCGGCAACAACTGTGGCCTGTTTAGTCTTAGTGAGGGGATGTTCATGTTGTTAGGCCTGTACATACCCTTCCCATCTCTTGTGGCATTTTGCATACAGCTCTATTGAGCAAATCACTGGAGTGGCTATGGAGAAAGGGTGAGTGACATTCATATAATGTGTATAATTTGTCCATTTCCTCTGGAATGGATGCTTTTTGATGAGGATTCATGTATTTTCCAAATATTTCCACACACTGTGTTCTCTGTGTTTATTCTGGTAGGTCTAGGCATAGACCTTTATCCTTGACTTCTTTGTTAACAGTCTTCCAATCCTGATCTTCACAAAAGCCTGACCATCCAGTCAAAACATTAGGTACTGTCCATTAATCTGTGAGGATCTTTATTTCTGACTAACTTTCAATCCAGGGAAAGAAAACAGCTAACTGTACTGGTTGAAGTTATGCCCACTGAGATTTACCTTTACTTCTCCTCTAATTGAGTTGTGATGCTGCTGCCATCCACTTTGGGGTGGTACCAGCATAACATGCAGAACCATCTGTAAATTAGAACCAGTGGTTTTCTTCCTCAGTTATTTCATCATAAGGAGTTCAGTGTGGAATGAGAAGGAGGCATTATGATAAGAGTCGGTATTGTAGAAGTCTGAGTTACTTGCGTATTCATCTTTTCCAAAACCTGTCTTTTGGGCTTTCTCAAGACTGATCTCTTATAAACCACTTGAAAGATACTTATTATCTTATAACCAATATTATGGTTTGGTGTGTTAGATAACATCTACTTTGTGATGGACAGCACTGATTACATAGACATTTGTCTAATGGATAGGCATTAATTTCTATTAGGGACTACTAAGAAGGCAGGATCTGTTTCTTGAAAGGAGAACAGTTATAGGAGAGGACATGGCTTTGCCATAGTATTCTGCCATGTGATTGTCCCAATTCAGATTGCCAAGGACTCCTTACAGTGCCTTTACTTGCCGCAGATACTTCTAGTGTCATTGAATATGCTCAGAAGCTATAAGTGGTAGAGCTTTTTAAAAAATCCTCACCTGAGGATATTTTTCTCTTTATCTTCAGATAGGGTGAGAGAGAGGGAGAAAAAGGGAGAGAGAGCCCGGCTAGTGTGTCTCAGTGGCTGAGCATTGACCCATGCACCAAGAGGTTGCCAGTTCGATTCCCAGTCAGGTTGTGGGCCAGATCCCCAGTGGGGGAGCATGCAGGAGGCGGTCAGTCGATATTCTCTCTCATCAGTGTTTCTGTCTCTCTCTCCCTCTCCTTTCCTCTCTCTAAAATCAATAAAGAAAAAAATAATTAAAAAAAAAAAAGAAGGGCAGAGAGAGAAACATTGGTTGCCTCCCGCATGAACCCTACCAGGGCCGGTGATGAACTGCAACCGAGGTACGTGCCCTTAGTGGGAACCGAACCCGGGACTCTCTGGTCCGCAGGCTGACGCTCTAACCGCTGAGCCAGACCGGCCAGGGCTACAGTGTATAATTGAGCGATTGTTGTATGATTCTTTCTCAAGGGGATTTAGCCTCCCTCTCAACCAAGGGGCTCTGGATATATGAACAGGTTAGATCTATAAACAAAGTAAGAGGCTTTCATTCTTTCTTTAAAAAATTTTTTTTTGATTGAAGGAAGAGAGAGAGCGAGAGGGAGAGAGAGATTTATTGTTCCACTTATTTATGCATTCATTGGTTGTGGGGATTGAACTCACAACCTTGGCATATTGGGATGATGCTCTAACTAACTGAGCTACCTGGCCAGGGTCTCTTTTTTTGTTGTTGTTGTTGTTTAGCAATTCAAGTCATATTTCTGAATACAAGTTTTTCTAGTTATATAGATAAATAATAATTTAAGTAGGCTGCCTAGAGTGTATTAGGCAGAGTAGAAACCATAGGTGAGCAGGGACAGGATATAAAGATGAAATTCATAGACTTCTGAGAGAATAATACATCACAGAAGTCTAACTTTTTAAGTAATTATTTTATATTAAATAATTGTGGTTAACATTTATCGAATGCCTACTCTTTTAAGCACTATACCAATCCTTACTTGAATTCTCATAAGAACATTATATGAATAAGTATTTATTTTTCCTCATTTCACATAAGCAGGAAGCTGAAGTTAATTTGACCAAGTTACCATAGTTGATGGTGAAAATGGACTTGGAATCCAAGTCTGTGTGACTATAAGATCTATGCTTTTTAGTTTTGCTGGATTATGTTGACAACAATAAATGCATAAGAATCTGCTAAGCTAAAGTAATTTCTCATCTACCTCAGTACTGATAAGTTGTACAACTATATTCTTATGAATGGAGATATTTGAGTGTCTAGTTTGTGTTTAACATTGTATATGTGCTGGAGGAATAGTAAAAATTACAGATGATTTTAGTAATTAATTGTGGATGGGATATATGCGAAGGTGTGCTCTCATCTGGTTCTACACTGTCTTTTTCAGGGTGATTAGTTGAGATTTCATTTTTTATGTAATTGCAGGTTTCTGCTTTAACTGATGAATTAGTGGAGTAAGTGGACTTGAGACTGATATAAGTAGTTATTTTATAATGAATAGGTTATGGTTTTGGTTAAAACTGTTGAATACATTTTCCTTTGCTTACACTCCTCATTTTCTTTCAGTGGGCCACAGTTACATTTCATCTTCCTCATCATGTGTTAAAGTCCATTGCCAGTGCCATTGTGAATGAACTCAAGAAACTAAATCAAAATGTTGCTGCCTTACCTGTGGCGTCCTCAGTGATGGACAGATTGTCTTACCTCTTACCTAGTGCACGTCCAGAACTTGGAGTGGGGCCAGGCCGTTCTGTGGACAGGTATAACTTTGCTTATAAAGAGATATGACACAGATTGAATTGATTTTTAAAATAACTAAGAACAGCTGTAAATTTGATTAGGATTTTTAAAAAATTCAAAATGTTTTTGAAAACCATTCAGATTGTATTTCTATCAAAATCCTGAAGTGAAGTAAACTACTACTTGAATTGTTTTTTATTTTGATGCCTGGACGGTATTTAAAGGGATCATTAAATTATATTTTCAAACTTAAAAATATTATTCACTATATAAGAATTATTTTTCTCATTGAAATTTTGTCACCTTTGAGATAAAAAATTTTAAATTGATTTTAGAGAGTGAGGAACGGGGAGAGAGATAGAGAGAAACATTGATTTATTGTTCCAATTATTTATGCATTCATTCGTTCATTTGTTGATTCTTGTATGTGCCCTGACCATGGATCAAACTCGTAACCTTGGTGTATTGGGACGACGTTCTAACCAACTCAGCTACCTGGCCAGGACCTTGGAGATAAATTTTGATAAATTAAAAAACCGTGCCAGAATCTAAGTATAAGAGCTATATATTATTTTCTACTTAAAATACTGAAAGATTTTTAAAAATTAAAAAATATTTTTTTGTTAATCCTCACCCAAGGATATTTTTTCCATTGATTTTTAGCGAGAGTGGAAGGGAGGAAAGAAAAGAGAGAGAGAGCGAGAGATATCAATTGGTTGTCTCCTGCACACATCCCGACTGGAGCTGGGGATTGAACCTGCAGCCAAGGTTTGTGCCTTTGACCGGGAATCAAACCTGAGACCCTTCAGTGCATGGGCTGACGCTCTAACCACTGAGACACACTGGCCAGGGCTAACTAGGACAATTTTGAATTAATGTTTTTTTGCTGCCTGCCCTGGATTTAAAGAGTATTACAAAAATCATACATCAACCACCATTTTCTTCAGTAGAGATTTATTGAAGTTCTGCTTTGTGTAAAACTAATTAAAAACTCAGTAATGCATTCATTTAAAAACTTATTGTTATTTGAAATAACATTTATCAGATTCTTATTAACAGCACTGAAGTTTACAAATGGTATACTGAAATATTATATTTCACAGTTTTGATTAAGTTCACATTTGCCTTCACATTTATCATTTATGATTTCACACTTGCATTGGTCTGAAATATAACTTCCTATGCTTCTTTCTGAAGTACGTTTATAAATAGTACATTCTAATGTTAGCAAAGGCACTTCTGAATGAATTAACTTTTACCTTCTATTATCTTAAGTATGGCTCTTATTAGTTTGCAGTATTTATTAGTTTATCTCTTAGTAAACTGAGACTTTGCCTAATCAGTTGCCTTTTAAAAAAAGTGATTTTATTACATAAATAAATTCTATTGGTTATATTAAAATTTGCAAAGAATTTTTATATTTCATAGTAATATTGTTATCTTTATCTTTTGGGCAAAATGTAGAAGCTCAATTTTAATGTGAATTAACTATCAGTTGATATGTGCTGTAGCTATCCTTAAAATAATCTTTGGAATCTCTGGAGAGGGGGAAAAAATGTGTACTTAGAATAAATGTTTCTTGTCTGAGAGCTATGCCTAGCTTAAGATTATAAAACAGCCCCTCAGAGCTATTTTCATTGCAAACAATAGCAGGGTTTCTAAAGAAATCAGTGCAACCTGTGGTAAATATTTTATTTTAGAAAATGCATTGATTGGATAGCATATTCAGTGTTTCTGGAGGTGTTAAAATATTTCAAACTGTTAATTTTGATGTAGCTGTGGTGTTTGTTTCATTAAAAATTAACCTAGGAACCTTATGAGGACCTTGATGACTTAGATCTGTTGGAGGTTTGAATTAGGTTTGGTTAGATGCTATTGCTGTTCTGTTTGGTAGAATAACTAAGGGGATAGTTTTCTAAGACAGGCACAGGTCCTGAAGACAGCCTGTAAAGGATAAGGTTTTTCTAACCCAACGGCATTGTTTTTTTTTCAAGCCACAACACAACGATGAGTTAAACGTAAGATCACTAGCATTATAGGAAATCATGTCTTAATTTAAGGAAGAATTTAAAGAAAAATATTTTTTTGGTCTCATTGTGATGACCTTTACCACTTTCTCTCTTTTTTTTCCTTCCTGTTATCAGTTAATCCTTTGTGTTAGGAAAAGTAAGCTTTGTGTACCAGTTCTTTCTTACTTGAAGTCGTTTGGACTTTTTCTAATTTTGGTATGATCCTTTAAAGAAATACTGTAGCCCTGGCCAGTGTGGCTCAGTTGGTTGGGCATCATACCATGCACCCAGAGATCACCAGTTTGATTCCTGCCCAGGATGTGGGTTTGATCCTCTCTGTGGGGTATACGGGAGACAGCCAGTGGATGTTGCACTCTCATATCAATGTTTCTTTCTCTCTCCTTCACTCCTTTCTCTCTCACAAAAATAATAAAAACATTAAAAAAATACTCTAATGCTCTCCGTTACAGGTTCATGCTCAGTGAGCTCACATATTTTAATCTGAAAACCTTTATTGATATTTCTGTGTAGAGTACAACTTTCCTGGGAAAGGATTTCTCTGGAGGAAGAACAAAAAACTGCCTTCTACTTAGAAAGTATTAAATTAGAAAATACTTTCTTAATATGGTTGAGATAAAACCACTATTTCTTTGGTTGTGGTTTTATCCACTTATACAAAAGTTGGCACATGATGAAAGCATGCATATGACTCTCTGCCTCTACATTTCCAGATTTTGTGTTCTCTGCTTGGTAATTATGCAACATTGGTTAATTAAATCTACCCATGCAGTTGTTTATCATTTGTGACCATTAATCAGGTTTCTTTTTCCCTACCCTGTTTAATTTGTTTTTATTTTTTATTCCTCACCCGAGGATACTTTTCTGTTTATCTTCAGATAGAGTGGGAGGGAGGGAGGGAGACAGAGAAACAGAGAGAAACATCCATATGATAGAGCCACATCCACTGGTTGCCTTCTGCATGATCCGACCAGGGCTGGGGACGAACCACAACCAAGGTACGTGCCCTTGGCTGGAATCGAACCCCCAACTCATTGGTCTGCGGGCCGACGCTCTAACCACTGAGCAAGCTGGCCAGCGCTTCCCTACCCTGTTTAAAAGAACATTTTTAGTTTAAAACACAAATTTGAATGTGATCATTAGACTATTTTCAGTTTTTGTTGATAATCCAGTGGAATTTTTTTCTTCAATGTGAAATAGGAGTGTCACTATCATTTGATGCCTAACTTTGATTACATAAAGTATGCTTACTTTTAGATCATTAATGTATAGTGAAGCTAACAGACGGGAGACATTTACATCATGGCCTCATGTAGGCTATAGATGGGCACAACCAGATCCCATGGCTCAAGCTGGATTTTATCATCAGGTAAGAAAAGATTATAAAACCCACCATCTCTTTTGTTTTGTTTTATTTTTTAAACTTTTTCAAAAACTTATTTTAGTGTATCCTGGGTATGTGCTTATGTATATATCTTTATGTGAGTTTTTTTTTATTCTTATACCTTTGGTCATAATATAGACTGGCTCTTTCCGATATCATGTAATATGTAGGAAAAGAAAAATAAATTTTAAAGTAATTAACAACTGAGTTAATGCTTTATAACACCCCCCTCCCCCCAGAAAATAAGCACTATTCTTATATGCTTTATAAAAAGTGTTCTCTTTGAATGTGTGGTTATTTTCACTTTTTGACTTCTTCATTCATAACAAAGTAATAACCAATAATTACTTATGGTAATTCAATAAAAGCAACGTGTTACAGTTGCAACTGAGATTCTAATTTTATTTGGGATATAAATTACCCATATACTACATAACTATAGTAGCAACAATGTAGGTAGTAAAATGCAACCTGAATACATAATGTATTGAAGAATTGATTAAGACATTGCGCAGAAAGAGGAATAATTAATCAAGGAAAATGGTCATAGTTTTATATAGGAAAAGAGGCAGATGTACATTGTAAGGATTAGTGTGACATAAAGACATGAGAATGGGACATTATGGAGACCTTCACCGAACTTAAGTAGAGGGAAGTTAAGAAAAATGAGTTCAGATAGGCATAATATACTATTTAAAAGAAACTTCGACTGAGTACAGTATACACTGGCTTACCACTGTTTTACCCTGGCTAAACAATCTAAGATATCTAATACATGTCAGTTTTTCAGAGCTAGTTTATTTAATTTTAGAATTCAACTAAACTTTGAAATACATTGAAGTTACTGTCATGAAGAATCTGAAGAGTGATTATTCTTTATCTTGACATGTTTTCTGAATATGTTAACTAAAATTAAATCAGAATGTCATATATATTTGAATATTTTATTCAGAGTTTTTTGATTTTTAGTTAGTATCATTTGGAGACTGGCTAATATGAGAATCACCTGAGTTATTTTTTTAAATTAAGGATTAAATATGGATCATTTCTCCTAACAGTTTATCTTCCTATTTGGTGTCATTTCCTAAAACAGTCTCTCTGAAGTGATGACTTCTATTTTCCCTATTGAATTATTATTCATTGTATTCCATCATTGCAAAGAGATCAAATAATAGGTTTTCTAGAATTTTCTGCCTGTGTTATTTTTAATCTTCTAAAATGTATAATAAATTTACACCTGTGGACATAAATGCTAATTAGATAAAAAATAATAGTACTGGTTTTTAGAGGCATGTTTCAGTTCAGGTTTTGTTATATTATTTTATATATATGTAGCATGTTATCCCATGTGTCTTGAAGAATATTACATGAATTAGATTCACTAGTTTGCATTTCCTTTTTACTTACTTGCCCTTTCTTGTGTGGTTGTATGGGATTCAGTTTGCAATAAAAAACCTGTTAGACTGTTTCCTTTCTGTACTTAACTATATTTTAATCCTTTAGTAATATAATCAGTAGATACTAAATCAGAGATTATGTGTGTGCTTCCATGTTTGATTTAGTGGCCATTTTCTGATGAAACAATTTTTCAACTAAAGCAGCAAATTTATAAACAGTTGGGGATTCAGTGTATTGCTCGAACCTAATAGTTTAGGCTAATTTTCTTTTTTTTCTTTATTGATTTGAGAAAGGGAGAAGGAAGGAGAGAGAGAGAGAGAGAGAGAGAGAGAGAAACATCGATGAGAGGGAACATTGATTGGCCACCTCCTGCTTGCCCCTCACTGGGGATTGGGCCCACAACCTGGGCATGTGCCCTGATCGGGAATCGAATCGGCGACCTCTTGGTGCATGGGTTGATGCTCAACTATTGAGCCACACCGGCCGGGTGGTTAATTTTCTTTTATCCTCACCCGAGGACATTTCTCCATTTTTTGTTCAGATAGAGTGAGAGGGAGAGAGAGGAAGAGAGGAGAGAGAGAGGAACATCAACGTGAAAGGGACACATCGAGTGGCTGCCTCCTGCACGACCCAACCAGGGCCGGGGACAAATTACAACCGAGATACGTGCCCTTAGCGGGAACCGAACCTGCGTCTCTCAGGACCGCAGGCTGACGCTCTAACCGCTGAGCCAAACCGGCCAGGGCAATTTTCTTTTTTTCCAATAGAATTTTACCTAAATTTATTAACTTTTTTAGAAGAATTTTTATTAAAAAGCTATTTAAAAAATTGATTAACTTTGTCTGTCTTCTTTATCAATTTGCAGCCTGCGTCATCTGGAGATGATAGAGCCATGTGTTTTACTTGTAGTGTATGTCTCGTTTGTTGGGAACCTACTGATGAACCTTGGTGAGTCTTGATTATTCTGAACATAACAGGGTAAATTAATCCTATAAATGTGCTTCTAAAGTTTACTTTTCTGATCTAGATATAATAGTAATATTCATGTCTTTCTGCCATCAATGGTTTTGCCTTTGTTCTGAGAGGATGAGTTAGCACTGTCTATACTTTGTCATATCTCTTGGCATACCATAGCTCTTAAGGTCTTTCACTTCCTAAAATCTGTACTTGGAAGTCCCAGAGAATAGAATCAGACAGGAGCATGACTAACTTCAGCTGTTTAATACTGATCTGTTGAGGGCAGGCTGTCAGTGGGGAATCCACAGATGGGGGTCTTATGATTTATGTTTAAAAACATTATTTTTTGCGAAACAAGCCAAGCAGAGAAAGACAGATATCACATGATCTCACTTATTTGTGGAATATAATGAACATAACAGTCTGAGGAACAGGGTAGACCCAGAGATGTGGAAGTAGGGTATAGACTGACAACCCTCAGAAGAGGGGGTGGGGGAGGAGGGAAGAGATAAACCACAGAACTTATATGCATGTACGCAT
Organism: Tadarida brasiliensis; assembly: GCA_030848825.1. Taxonomy (NCBI): domain Eukaryota; kingdom Metazoa; phylum Chordata; class Mammalia; order Chiroptera; family Molossidae; genus Tadarida; species Tadarida brasiliensis. The sequence goes on along the minus strand of CM061270.1, from coordinate 58,634,388 downwards.
AACTGATGGACATGGACAACAATGCTGGAGATGGGGTGGGGGGGATGGGGAGGAGGGTGTCAATGGGGGAAAAAGGAGAAACATCTGTAACAAAAACAAATTAATAAAATAAAAAATTAAAAAAAAATGTGACTAACTTAAAAAAAATAACATTATTGATATTTATTTTTAAATTCTCATCCAAGGATATTTTTTTTAATGATTCTAGAGAGAGAGAGGACGGGAGCAGGGAGATAAACATCAATGTGAGAGAAACATTGATCGGTTGCCTCCTGTATGTGCCCTGATGGGGGGGATCAAACCCAAAACCTGGGTATATGCCCTGACCAGAATCTGTGACCCTTCAGTGCACGGGATGATGCTCCAGCCAACTGAGCCACATCACCCATGGCTTTTTAAATTGATTTTAGAGAGAGAGAGAGGAAGAGAGAAAGAAAGAGAGAAACATTTATTTGCAGTTCTGTTTATTTATGCATTCTTTGGATGATTCTTGTATGTGCCCTTACTGGGTATTGAACCCTCAACCTTGGCTGTGGGGACAGTGCTCTAACCAACTGAGCTACCTGACCAGGGCTGGTTTACATTTTTAATTTTGAAGTAATTTTAGGGAGTCTATAGTAATTTTTGTTTTAGTGCATGAAAGTTTAGAATTTGGTTAAATATTAGAGGAAATGTATTGAAACCTCATTTTTACAAATAACTACTCTGAGACCCTATTAATAGAAATAGTAATAATAATAGCAAATACAGGTTGGGGCAAAAGTAGGTTCACAGTTGTTCATATGGAAAATAATGCAGCCCTGGCCGGTTTGGCTCAGCGGTTGGAGCGTCAGCCTGCGGTCCAGAGAGACCCGGGTTCGGTTCCTGCTAAGGGCATGTACCTCGGTTGCAGTTTGTCCCCGGCCCTGGCTGGTCGTGCGGGTGGCGGCCACTCGATGTGTCCCTTTCACGTCGATGTTTCTCTCTCTCTTCCTCTCTCCCCCCCCCACTCTATCTGAACAAAAAATGAAAAAATGTCCTCGGGTGAGGATAAAAAAAAAAAAAAAAAAAAGAAAAGAAAATAATGCAATACTTAATAAATAATAATACAAGAATAAACTGTTTCTCACATACAACTATAAACCTACTTTTTTTCTTTTATCCTCACCCGAGGATATTTTTACATTTATCTTCAGACAGAGTAGGGGGGTGGAGGGAGAGAGAGAGGGGGAGAGAAACATTGATGTGAGAGAGACACATCGATTGGTTGCCACCTGCACGACCCCAACCAGGGCCGGGGATGAAGCGCAACCGAGGTACGTGCCCTTGACCGGAATCAAACCCGGGACTTTTGGGTCCGCATGCCGATGTTCTAACCGCTGAGCCAAAACAGCCAGGGCGCCTTTATATATTTTTAACTCTTTTAATATATTAGCCCTATGAAGTAGGTATTGTTATCATCTTCATTTTATTGGAGGGAAGTGAGAATATTTTCTAATTTAATCCTTACAGTCAATCAGATAGGAATTATTCCATTTTAAAATAAAATAAAATATGCTGAAGGGGCAGGCATATGGCTAGGAAGTAATGGAACCAGGGTTTGGTTTTAAAATACATCATTTATTTTGAATTTTTTTTAATTGACTTTTTTCAGAGAGAGAGAGAGAGAGAGAGAGAGAGAGAGAGAGAGAGAGATTAATAAGCTGCCTCCTGCATGCCCCTTACTGGGGACCGAGCCTGAAACCTGGGCGTGTGCCTTGACTGGGAATGGAACCAGAACTTCTCAGTCCATGGAAAGATGCTCAGTTCACTGAGCCACTCTGGCTGGGCACATCACTTATTTTGTACTAAAATTCTTTTGAGGGTCCTGGCCAGTTTGGCTCATAAGTTAAATCATCGGCCCTCAGACCAAAAGGTCGCGGGTTTAATTCCCAGTCAAGGGCACATATCTGGGTTGCAGGTTCCATCCCTGGCCCCAGTCAGGATCATGGGAGAGGTGACCAATCAGTGTGTCTCTCTCACATTGATTTTTCTCTCTCTTTCTCTCTCCCTCCCTCCCTCCCTTCCCTCTACCTAAAAATCAATGGAAAAATATACTCAGGTGAGGATTAACAACAACAAAACATTTTTCTTTTTTTTTTTTTTATCCTCACCTGAGGACATTTTTTTTTTTTTTGTTCAGATGGAGTGGGAGGGAGAGAGAGGAAGAGAGAGAGAAACATCGATGTGAAAGTGACACATCGAGTGGCTGCCACCCGCACGACCAACCAGGGCCGGGAACAAACTGCAACCGAAGTACATGCCCTTAGCGGGAACCGAACCTGGGTCTCTCTGGACCGCAGGCCGACGCTCTAACCGCTGAGCCAAACTGGCCAGGGCAACAACAAAACATTTTTAATTTGAGGTCTCTGAATACTAATAAGCTGATGTGAATGGGGTGAACTTGGTAAAGCCTACTGTGGTATTCATATGGATTCCAGGTTGCAGTGGGAAATACTGTATGAGAAATTAAAGTTGCATTTGTCTGCACACTGAGAGTTGAATATGAGGAGTTTCCAATTTAGGTTAGGGTTCTGTTTAGAACTCAGTCTTTTCTCTTAGAAACCATCATATATACCAATTAAAAAAATATGTATATTTGTATACACCAATTTAATGTTTTTTAGTTTTCAGACCAATCCTCAAAAAAGTTATTTAATGCTTACCTGCAAAATTATACCATGATATTATAGAACATAACTTCATAAATATTTTTCTATGGGAAAGTTGATTCAAATTTTTCCACTTGGGATGTTCAAAATTCATTATTTCTTGACATGATCAGGGAATCAAGGATTCTACCTCTGCCCTAGAATTTAGGATTCCTCAAACTGATGCGGTTGGCAGCGTCTTTGAGGACTTGGATACAATACATCAGATGGATAGGAGGTTACAGAATTGATGAGGGCTCGGGAGCTGAGCCTGGGCACCACTTGAATCTCTAAGGGGGAAAGGAATGAGTACTTGCGAGAGGAAAATGGGCTTCTCATATTTTAATGGTTAGAGTTGATAGAGCTACTTTGGAGAGAGATCGAAGTTTTTTTAATAAAAAGTGGACACCTCTATTATCTAGCAATTCTGCTATTTAATTTACTCTATGGAATCTATTGCTTTTGTATACAAGGAGGCATAGAATGGGTGGTCACTACAGTGAAAAACTGGAAGCATCTTAAATGCCTATCAGAAGGAAATAGCCAAATAAAATGTGGTATACACATATAATCAACTTTGATCCAACAATTAAAGGGAATGAATAGTTAGCTACTAATCACAATCAGTAACTTTTATATTTTTAATCCTCACCCGAGGATATTTTTTTCATTGATTTTTTCAGAGAGAGTGGAAGGGAGGGAGAGGGCGAGAGAGAGAGTGAAACATTGCTGTGAGAGAGACACATCAATTGGTTGTCTCCTGCATGTGCCCGACGAGGAAGGGAAGGGGAAAACACTCCAGGGTTTAGCTGGGAAGGAATCCAGTCAAAATATGTGATTAGGGATGCCACCTAAAAAGAATTTTGTACCCTGGCCGGTATGGTTCAGTGGTTAGTGTCAGCTCCCTCACACTGAAGGGTCTCGGGTTTGTTTCCCGGTCAAGGGCACACACTTGGGTTGCAGGTTCGATCCTTGCCCAGGTTGGGACCCATCCAGGAGGCAGTCAGTCGATGTGTCTCCCTCACATCGATGTTTCTCTCTCTCTCCTCCCTGTCTCTCTCCATCTCCCTTTGGCAACCTTTTGGTGTACTGGATGATGTCCAACCAACTGAGTCACAATGGCCAGAGTTCTTCTTCTCAAATTTCAAATATACAATACAGTATTAACTATTGTCACTGTACTGTACATATATGGAGAATTTTAAATTCAAACAAAGTAAGTTATTCATTTGAAGTTGTAGGGAACCAGTGTGAGGAAATATCAGGACTTTAAACAGTTTTATCAGTATGTTAATACAGCATAAATTATACTGTAACATTTATTTCTCAGTTTCATCTGAGACTATCTGTAATGAATTAAAAGTGTATAACAACTGTCCTGCCTCTGTGGCTCAGTTGGTTGATTCCTGGTCAGGGCACATGCCCAGGTTGCATGCTCAATCCCCTGGTAGGGGGCGTGCGGGAGGTAGCCAAATGATGTTTCTCTCCCATTGATGTTTCTGTCTCTCTCCCTCTTCCTTCCTCTCTCTGAAATAAATAAAAAATAGTGTATAACACCTGCTATTATAAAGTCCTAGTTGAACATGTTAGAGTGATATTGATAAAATTAAATGATTTGGTATTTGAGTCTTTTTATTAAGGAATGTCTGTTTTATAAAAAAGAAAAGATGATCCTCGTGTTCTGTTTTAATGTACAAACTTAACCGCTTTGTTGTTCATTACACTTTTTCCTTTCTTAATCTGTGTTAAGGTCTGAACATGAGAGACATTCCCCAAACTGCCCATTTGTGAAAGGTGAGCACACACAGAATGTGCCATTGTCAGTCACTCTCGCAACAAGTCCTGCGCAGTTTCCTTGTACGGATGGCACTGACAGAATATCTTGCTTTGGTTCGGGGAGCTGCCCTCATTTTCTAGCTGCTGCAACAAAACGGGGAAAGATCTGCATATGGGATGTTTCCAAACTTATGAAGGTATATTTAATTTTGAAGTAACAGATTAGTAATTGAGGAAAAAAATTATTTGTAAACTTAGGCTTTTCAATTGTTTAGGTGCACTTAAAGTTTGAAATTAATGCATATGATCCAGCAATTGTACAACAGCTTATTCTGTCGGGAGAACCAAGCTCAGCAGTCGAATCAAGGAGACCAACTTTGGCGTGGCTAGAAGACTCCTCTAGTTGCTCAGATATACCAAAATTGGAAGGAGATAGGTATGTAAATTTGTTTTATTGATATTTATAGAAGTTAAATATTTTCTCTTCCTAAATTGTATATTCTCTTAATTCATATTTAATAGGCAGAAAAAAATTATTAGAGAATAAATGTTTGGTTGGAAATCTGAAATGACTGTGATTCTTTCAGTAATGCCATAGTCTGTAAAATGTACTTTATTTTCTATCTTAATTTATGACAATTGGACATATTTCTGCATTGGAAAATAGTCTGAGTAATGAAATGAAATCCTTGGATTAGACTAGTAATTTCACATTCTACTAAATCTTTTCATAAAGCAGTGGAACCAAATGGTTTTAGTTTCCCCTTTTTTTCATTAGCACTTCAAATTATAGATGTGCTCATGAATAATGACATAACTCCTGGCTAGGGAGGATGACCTAATTATTTAAAACAATTTATCAGTAGGTAGCAAATAGTTGAGAATTGATAATTATTGCTATAGAAACATTTTGTTAAAAATTTTGTGCTGGGCCCTGGCCAGTTTGGCTCAGCGGTAGGAGCATCGGCCCGCGGACCAATGAGTTGCGGGTTCGATTCTGGTCAAGGACACATACCTCGGTTGCAGTCTGTCCCTGGCCCTGGTCAGGGTTGTGTGGGAGGCAACCAGTCGATGTATCTCTCTCACATCGATGTTTCTCTCTCTCCCTTTCTCCCACTCTATATGATGATAAATTGCAAAATATCCTCGGGTGTGGATTAAAAAAAAAAAATTCTGTGCTGGATTCTCTTCCATTCAACTTTCTGATAGATTCCTGATTTCTGTAGTTTTATTTATTCTATGTGGGGGTAGGAGAGTAAAAATATAATCCCACTTCAGTTGGTTGTTTCCCAAGAAACTGTAGTTGTTAACTCTGAACTGGGCTAGGATTACAGAGCAACATCTGCAGTATTCTCAAGTAGGCAGAATGAAGGGTTTCACAAACCATTTAACTTGTTCTAAGTATTAGCAGCTACCTCCGCACTTTTTGCTTCTTCAGTGAAATAATTTTATTTTATTTTAAATAATTCAATTGCAGTTGATGTATATCAACTGTATTCAATTACAGTTGCACCTGTATTACTTTCAGGTGCAAAACCCAGTGATTCGACATTTATATAACTTACACAATGATCATTTCCATAAATCTAGTACCCATCTGACAGCATACATAGTTATTGCAATATTATTGACTATATTCCCTATGCTGTACTTTACTTCCCAATGATTATTCTGTAACTGCTGATTTGTACTTATTAATCCTTTCACCTTTTTCATCCCTCCCCAATCTAGTAACTGTCAAAATGTTCTCTGTATCTATGAGTCTATGTTTCTGTTATGTTTGTTTATTTTGTTTTTTAGATAATGCATGTAAGTGAAATCATACAGCATTTGTCTTTTCTCTGTTGTACTTATTTGACTCAGCACAGTACCCACTAGGTCTATCCATGTTGCTGTAGATGACCAGATTTTATTCTTTTTTATGGCTGAGTCATATTCCATTGTATATATGCACCACTTATTTATCCATTCATCTGTTGATAGACACTTAGGTTGCTTCCATACCTTGGCTATTGTAAATAATCCTGCAGTGAACATATGGATACATAAGCCTTTTCGGGTTTCTTTGGATAAATACCCAGACGTGGAATTGCTGAGTCCTTTTCTGTGTCTTGTTACAGCCATTGTCTTAAAGCCTATTTTGTCTGGTATAAGTATTGCTACCCTAGCTTTTTGTTGTTGTTTCCATTTTATGAAAAATCTTTATCCGTTCCTTCATTTTCGGTCTGTGTGTCTCTGGATCTAACGTGAGTCTCTTATAGACAGCTTATGTAAGCGTCTTGTTTGGTTGGCGCATTTAATCCATTTGCAGTTAAAGTAATTGTTGATAGTATGTATTTATTGCTATTTTATTGATACTTTTCATTCTTTTTCTTCTTCATAAAGAAGACCCTTGAACATTTCTTGTAATACTGGTTTCGTGGTAATGAACTCGTTTAGGTTTTTCTTGTTTGGGAAGCTCTTTATCTGTCTTTTGATTGTAAGTGATCGCTTTGCTGGGTAAGAGTAACCTTGGTTATAGGTCCTTTCATTACTTGGAATATTTCTTGCCAATCCCTTCTGGCCTGCAAAGTTTCTTGTTGAGAAATCAACTGACAGTCTTATGGGAGATCTCTTGTAGATAACTAACTACTTTTCTCTTGCTGCTTTTAAGATTTTCTCTTTGTCTTTAACCTTTGGCATTTAATTATGATGTGTCTTGGTGTGGACCTCTTTGGATTCATCTTGTTTGGGATTCTGTGTACTTCCTGAACTTGTGTGTCTGTTTCCTTTGCCAGGTTAGGGAAGTTTTCGGTCATTATTTTTTCAAATAGGTTTTCAAGTTTTTGCTCTCTCTCTCTCCTCCTTTTAGCATCCCCATGATGTGAATGTTGGTACACTTCAAGTTGTCCTATATGCTCTTAAAGCTATTTTGGTTTTTTTTGGATTCTCTCCTTTTTTTTTTGCTGTTCTGATTGGGTGTTTTCTGCTACCATATCTTTTAAATTGCTGTTTCGATCCTCTGTTTCTTCTAACCTACTGCAGGTAGCTGTTACTTGTGCTGGGCTTGGAGGTGCCTGGGAGAGGGCAAGCCTTGAACCAAGGCTGGCTGCCACTAGTACTGGGTTTGAGGTCACTCAGCAAGTGGTATGGTGCACACTGCGGCCAGATGCTACTTGTTGGGGGTTTGTTAACATTTGAGAGATTTTAGGAAAGTCTGCAGCATGAGTCAAGACAAGCCATTTGTGTAGAATGCCACTGGAAGCAGCTTGGTCGCGCCCACAAGTTAGTTGGGGTGGTGTTTCAGGGAATCACCAGGGTGAGGGAAATGGTGTCAGCCAGGTTGATGAAGACTCAGATATGGTGCCAGCCTGCTAGCTCTGTGGGAGGAGGTCTCAGCAGAGGTCTCTGCCAGCATGTCTGCATGAGAGAAAGCTGCCCCTCTAACTTTTGCCACAAAGCCAGACAATTCATTTACTCCCTGTATGTCCCTGATGCCTTTTGAGTTGCTTCCACAGTTCTGGTGCTTTGAAAGAGTTAATTTAAGTGTCACACGTAGGCCCTTTAAGAGGAACGCCTGGGACTCCAGCAGCTCTGTCTCACTCAGCCATAATTCTCACTGGTTTTCACAGCTAGAAGTTATGGGGACTTCTCTTCCCAGCACTGGAATCCTGGCATGGGGAATAGCAGTGGGGTTTGGGACCCCTTGCTTTTCAGGGGGGATCTTCACAGCTGTCCTCTCCCTCCCAATTTTTATCTGCCACATGTGGGTGTGGGAGCAGCCCATTCTGCATCTCTGCCCCTCCTACCAGTCTTAATATGGCTTCTTTTTTATATCCTTACTTGACAAATTTTCTGAAAAAACTAAAACAGAAAATTTGTCAAAAATACCTAAGCAACTTTCTCCTCAAAATTTCAAACATTAAAAAAAAAAAAAAAGGGAATTGCTAACCTACATTTCATTTAAAATAACACCATAAATGCCTAGGTATTTCAGATGTAAATGCAATACCTTGTTTCAAAAATGGAGAATTATCTTTCCTTCTTGCAAAATGCATCTTTTAATTTTTGTAATTAAGGTTATCAAAATTTTAGAACTGCTGTAGAAGGGCTGATTATTATAGTATAGACATAGGCTAATTTTGTGCTAGAGTGATCTGTAATTATATATTTTTTCTTACCTGCTAACAATGGACAGTGAGGATAAAGATGGAAGCAAAGAGGGAGTCTGGTGATTTCTTGACCACTGAGTACAGAGCAAAAGAGGGAATATTGTCTTGATGTCTTAACTCCTAACTTCTGGGTTGAAATAGTTTTCCTTCTTGTTAAGGAGTTCTTAACAGCCCTTCTAAAACAAACAAACAAACAAACAAACAAACAAACAAACAAACAAACACAATACAAAACAAAAAAGAAATGCACGTATGTGTGAGTACATGTATACTCACATATTTATACAATTTTTCTATTTGATTTTAGGGTGACTTTTCCTGAATTTAGTAATATAATAATTATTAAAATTTCACTACTAAAAGCTTGTGCTTGATTTTATTAGCTGCTTCTCTTTTATCGTTTTATTTAGTCACACTATCCCTAATCACATCTTAATGGTCTTCAAATTCCTCTATATTCTTAGAGGTTTCCACAACCTATTATAGGCAGACATTTATTTAATGATTTGGGATGATTATTTATCAGCATTGTTAATCAGTTATGATCTCTGACTTCTTATATTATCATTTAAGCTAGTTTTAATAGTTTTTATGATGCCTATATTTCAGATCTAAAGCAATAATTGTTGTAACATTGAAGTTTTTTTTTTTTGCTGTCTCATATTTATACTTTTTTTTGAAATTCAAATTATGTTTTTACTTTGTCTTTTAAGTGATGATTTACTGGAGGATTCAGACAGTGAAGAGCATTCCAGATCAGATTCTGTGACAGGTATGTAAAAAATGTTAGATAATCTGCTTATATCAGATCTTGAATTAGTAGCATATAGTGTTTCATACTTAAATTTTAAATGGTACCTATTTGAGCCAAAGGAAGTAAACGGACAGTTTTACCAAATTTTTGTCACAGGTGTCAGGGAGTTGACATTAAGCTCTTCAGAATGTGTTTAATCTATTTGCTTAGTGTATTCTCTTACTAAATAAAAGTAGTATTTAAATTAAGGTTCTTTATTCCCAAACGAAAACAAGTGAATAGAAAAATACATTTTTAAGTATAAAATCATATACATTAAGGCTTCAATTAAATGCTGCCTTATTTGTTATCCTATGAAATATTAAAGCAAAAAGAATATGTTTTATATTTTAATGTAGTCATGGTATAGGCAAGGCTGATAGTGCATCTCAGAATAGTTTTACTATGTCAGAATTCAAATCCTATCATTTAATTATAGTCTGATAGCATTTCCTAATATATAAAATAGTTACACTAACATCTGTTAATTAGCTTTGTTGAAATTTAGATAAAAATAATGTAAAGCATAATCCCTGGAAGTATCCAGTATCTATATATATATATTTTTAATCCTCACCCGAGGATATTTTCCCATTTATCTTTAGCCACAGTAGGAGGGAGGGAGAAAGGGAGAGAGGGAGCAAGGGAGAGGGAGAAGGGGGGAGAGAGAGAAAGAGAGAGAGAGAGAGATAAAGAAAGATCGATGTGAGAGACACATCTATTGGTTGCCTCCCACATGGCCGGGGACTGAACCGCAACCGGGGTACGTGCCCTTGACTGGAATCAAATCCGAGATTCTTTGGTCCTCAGGCTCTTGCTCTAACCATTGAGCAAAACTGGCCAGGGCAGAAGTAGCTAGTATTTTTAAAAAGTGACCATTATTACATTGTGGCTGTTCTCTAATGTCAAATGTCATGAATTAAGAACATGTATAACTTGTTAAATCTTTGTAGAAGAGACATGCTTTTGTACAGTATAGTTGTCAAAAGTTATAGGTAGTATAGAGTAGCACGTGCTCTCTAAATTCTGATTTGTCATGAAATCCTTTTTAAAGCCACCAAATAATACTGGTCGGGTTTTGGGTTAACCCTTAGTTGTCTTTTGAGATAATCCTTAGAAATGAAGAAAACCAAAAAAAAAAAAACAACCCCCAAAAGTAGGAAAATGCCCTGAATGATGTACAGATGTGGAATTAGCGCCAGAATAATAAAGATTTCATTTAAAAATGTTTAGTCGTATGATGATAATGTTTTTTCCCATCTTTGTTGTCTTTTTGCAAACAGAAAAGGGCTACTATTGCGTATTCTTAATTTAATGAATAATAAATTGGTCACTAGTCAACTAGAGACTTGGTTAGAGCTGGATCTCTTCTACAAAATCGCTTTTTGGTCTTGTTAAGTCACTTTAACTTTCTGGCCGTCAGTTTTTCCTTTGTAAACTGAAGTATTTGACCTAAGTGTTTCTTTTTCTGCTCTTATTTTTTTATTCTAACTATAATCTTTCCTTCGTATTCTGTAGCTTTGCTCTTTTCTCGATCTAAGTAGGTATTTTCGTAATTATAATATCTATCTTTGGTCTGTGTCCTTGTACCTTTTCTACCTTTATCTTTTTCATCTATGCCTGGTTGATTTTTTACACCTCTTATAGATACTATAGTTTTGTTTATTTCACTTCCCAGTATCTAAAAAATTACCATGTATTTTTGTTGACTCTTTCTGTGATACCTCATTTAGGGTAGGGAGTGTTGTGTTTATGTAGCATTAAAAAGTAGCAATGATAAGAGAAAAAAAATCTTCTAGTTCAAAAACCTTAGTTACCTACTTTTGAGATTTGTCAGTGGCTCATTTATTTGTAGTAAAATATGTATTTTCTAAGCTAATTATATTGATATATTTACATATAAAATTAGAATATTATGATTATGTTATATTCTAAGCTCTTATAAATAAAGATTTTTGGTGACTTAATGGAGGCTTGTGATATTAATGGGATATGTGTTTTCTTCCTGAATTATATAAAATAAGTCGTAGATGCTATTTCAAAACTTACATTTACCAGCTCTAGGTATTTACCATCAAATTGAATGATATGGTCTGAAGAATTATAGAATATATTATTTTCGAAAATGTTAGTGGAGACTAAGACTTTTATCTGATTTTCAATTGATGGTTATGACTTTTGACAGTATCTAGATGATGTCAGGAGAAAAGTCTGGTTTGGGGGCCATATATCAGGATTAAGGATATATTCCTTTTGTGAAGAGTGGAAAGAATGTTTGTCAGGAGATTGAAGAAGGGTTCAAATTGAATTTTGATGGTTTTAGAAAAGTGCCTGGATAAAACCTAATTGCTAACCTCAGGAAGTTTGGCTGGCAGAACTGTGGGTTGAAAATACTTAAGTAAGCAGAATAGAGAAGGGTTTCCCAAAATGATTATCTCTGAAGAACATAATACTGCAGGATGTCTGTAGTTATATTGTACAAAAATTTATTTTGTGGTACAGTGGGTTTGAGAACTTCTGAGATAAGTAAAGACAACAGGTTTCCCTACTGCACTGTTTGACAGTTGTCATTGCGCTTTGTCAGTCTTCTGAACCAGATTGTATGGCATATGCTGTTTCCCAGGTGTTGATTAAATAGTTAGGAAGAAGCAGAGTAGTAATGCCACTTGCTGTATTTTCCCTTCTAATGAATAGTCTCATCTCAAATTCCATGTACTTTGAATATTATCTTTTTTTTTTTTAATCCTCATCCGAGGACATTTTTCCATTTTTTGTTCAGATAGAGTGGGAGGGAGAGAGAGGAGGAGAGAGAGAGAGAAACATCGACGTGAAAGGGACACATCGAGTGGCTGCCTCCCACATGACCAACCAGGGCCAGGGACAAACTGCAACCGAGATACGTGCCCTTAGCGGGAACCGAACCCAGGTCTCTCTGGATCGCAGGCCGACGCTCTAACCGCTGAGCCAAACCGGCCAGGGCTGAATATTATCTTAAATATGTGTTAATATATGTATTTTATGGTTAATGTATTTTGTATATATACACATGTAATAAAATAGCTTTTTCTGGGCAATTCCTATCATAACTTAAAAAATTTAAGTTTCAGTTTGGTTTAAAAATAGTTGAGCATTCTCAAGATTTATTATAGTGTACTACATGTTATAAAAATCATACTGTTGACATTTAATTTCAAGTCTAGATTAGTAAATTAGTAAAATAGAGTAAATATATATAAATATTGCATGGGTAGTATACAGATTGCATGTGAATATAGCCAAATGGATGGTTTAATAAATGAACAGCTTCATGAGGACAATTTAATTGTTGAGTTTATAACTAAACTTTTCTTCTGCTTAGCTAGAAATGGTTTTAGTTTTAGATGATCATAATGACATTATGTGAAGTAAGATTAATCTCAGAAAATGGAAAGTTCTTCATGAAGCTGTCAGTGAGCATTTTGAAGATATTGTTAATGAAATAGTAAACAAAAATGGTATAAACAGAACTTTCATTAAATCTTAAATGTTTGATGTTCCGGTAATCTTTCTTGCTGATTCCTTTACTTGGCAACATTCAAACTTTCACGCAACCACTTTGAATTATTTTATACTTATTTCCTTTACTCTTCTAAACATTTATCAAAAATTGTAAGGCCAATTCTATTTTTTTTAAATTTTATTTCCACAATTTAGCTCCAGTGGCCTGTACATTATTGTTGGTAATATTGTTGCTTCAGTGATAGTGGTTTGTGCTATTCAGAAAAAAACAGATTGGTTGAAACTTTTCAGTTTGGTAGCAAGAGATTTTTACCTGGTTCAAGGGTTGACTGATATCTATCGCAGGGTTTTGTGTAGACAGAGATTGGCATGTTTGGCTCATTGTGATTGAGAAACAACTTTTGTAGTATTTGTAAGCGGGACAGCTTGAAGAGAACACAAAAGTTAAGGTGTAATATGATGTAGTTAGTTGACTTTAAATGAACTAAAATTATCACATAATACAGTAGACACTTATGTTTTAATTTTAAAAGGACACAATTTGGAAACTTTTTTCTTTCTAGTTATTTTTTTGTAAGCTGAGGTTAGAATGAAATTTCATGCTATGACAACTGATAATTAGCATGGTAGGGTTGGAGAGGAGAGAATGAAATGCTATGACTTCTAAATGGTAAAGGAAAGGGAACTGAGATTACAATAATGTTTCATGGTTATTCAAAGTTAATAAGTGACAGATGGATAAGTAGTATTGAGTGTTTCTGGTTTAGAATTGAATAGTAGAATTCCTATTATTTTGATGTTATTGATGTCTTTATTCTTTAACCCTTTTATTCTCCAAATTAAAAAAAAAGGTTTTGCTAACAAACTCTCAGGTGAATATATTCTGAATTGAAAATGATTTTGAGCCTCTTAGATACTTTTATGATTTTTCTAGGTAGGTTAATCTCAGATTTCATTAAACTTCCTTTAAATACTTTATATTCTTCTACTTATATAATTAGATTTCATGGACTAGATGAGTAAAAATGAAAACTTCATACTAGAGATTTTGATTTACATTCACAAGGCCATATCTAATGAATATTGTTCCTTTTCAAAGGGCATACATCACAGAAGGAAGCCATGGACGTGAGCCTTGATATAACAGCACTCAGCATTCTCCAGCAGCCAGAAAAACTTCAGTGGGAGATTGTTGCAAATGTGCTTGAAGATACTGTTAAGGATCTTGAAGAACTTGGGGCAAATCCTTGCTTAACAAACTCTAAGAGTGAAAAGACAAAGGAAAAGCACCAGGAACAGCACAACATTCCCTTTCCATGTTTATTGGCTGGAGGTTTATTAACATATAAATCTCCTGCTACCTCACCCATTAGTAGTAATTCTCACAGGTCACTGGATGGTTTAAGCAGAACTCAGGGTGAAAGTATATCAGAACAAGGGTCAACTGACAATGAATCCTGCACTAATTCAGAATTAAATTCTCCTCTGGTAAGGAGGACTTTACCTATTTTGCTTCTTTATAGCATCAAGGAATCTGATGAGAAAGCAGGAAAAATCTTTTCACAGATGAACAATATAATGAGTAAAAGTTTGCATGATGACGGTTTTACAGTTCCACAGATTATTGAAATGGAATTGGATAGTCAGGAGCAGTTGTTGTTGCAAGATCCTCCTGTGACTTATATTCAGCAATTTGCGGATGCAGCGGCCAACCTTACCTCTCCAGATTCTGAGAAGTGGAACTCTGTGTTTCCCAAGCCTGGGACTTTGGTTCAGTGCTTGAGGCTGCCAAAGTTTGCAGAGGAGGAGAATCTTTGTATAGACTCAATAACTCCTTGTGCTGATGGAATTCATTTGTTGGTAGGACTGCGGACATGCCCTGTTGAATCCTTGAGTGCAATAAATCAAGTAGAGGCCTTGAATAATTTAAATAAATTAAACTCTGTGCTGTGTAATAGACGGAAATGTGAGCTGGAATCCAATCTTGCTGTAGTGAATGGTGCAAATATTAGTGTAATCCAACACGAATCACCAGCAGATGTACAGACTCCTTTGATAATTCAGCCTGAGCAGAGGAATGTTAGTGGTGGATATTTAATACTTTATAAAATGAATTATGCCACTCGGATAGTGACTTTAGAAGAGGAGCCAATAAAAATCCAACATATCAAAGATCCCCAGGACACAATTACCTCGCTCATTTTGCTTCCACCAGATATATTGGATAATCGAGAGGATGACTGTGAGGAACCTATTGAGGAAATGCAATTAACCTCAAAGAATGGCATTGAGAGAGAAAAAAAATCTGATATTTCTACTCTTGGACACCTGGTAATAACCACTCAGGGAGGATATGTAAAAATATTAGATCTTTCAAACTTTGAAATTTTGGCCAAAGTGGAACCTCCCAAAAAGGAGGGCACTGAGGAACAGGACACATTTGTTTCTGTCATTTACTGCTCCGGCACAGACAGACTGTGTGCATGCACCAAAGGTAAGCAGTTGGTTTGTTTGGTTCGTTTACAAACCTTATAAAAATTACTGTATATGGCATTTGTTGATGTGCATAACTAGTATGAATTTGAGATCCATGTAGAGAGAGAGAAATTTAATCTTTTATAATGAAATGGTAAATCTTTCTACTGTTTTAACTGTTTTTAAAACTTTTTTCTACTGCTCTAGGTAAAGATTCTAATTATAAGTAAGTTAGTAAGTCTCTCAGATAGTATCTTCTCTGCTTGAACCTCAAGAAAATAACCTACTGTTGTTTCTGTGAGTCCTGACTCTGCATCTGCTCAAATTTGTGGCCTTGGGCAAGTTGCTTTAACTCAGTAAACCTTTGTTTCTTTATTTAAAAAATTTTTTTTATTATTATTTTTTTTATCCTCACCTGAGGACCTTTTTGCATTTATCTTCAGATAGAGCAGGAGGGAGGGAGGGAGGAAGACAGAGAAACATCGATGTGAGAGAGACACATTGACTGGTTGCCACCCACACGACCTCATCCGGGGCCAGGGACGAACCATTACTGAAGTATGTGCCCCCAGGACTCTCCAGTTTGCGGGCCGACGCTCTAACCGCTGAGCCAAACTGGCCAGGGCCCTTTGTTTAGTTATTTATAAACTAGGCTAAGTAGGCCTATTTCCAGACTTGTTAGAATTAAATGAAATAATATATGTAATGTTTCTGGCACAGATACTGGTCCTTATTTCCATTTGAAATAAAAATATTTAGCAAATAATTATTACTTTTGCCAATTATTTTTTGTCTGATTTACTCTGACCTCTGTTTGATAGTGAATCAGTTTTGTAACATCTGAAGCCCCATATAAATTAACACACAATATGCATTTTTTCCTACTTTTCTCAATATGTATTTTAAGTTGGAGAAAAAAAACAATTTTTGAAAAGTATTACTGACAATGTCAGGCAACATAAATAGTCCTGATGATAGTTTAGTAGGAGTTTGGGGCCAGGAGATATTGAAGGCTAGGTAACTACTGCCAACACTTGTCCGAGGAATTTGGTTTGAGAAGAGTTACATATATCTTGTGGTTCTGGTAATAATAATCCTGTTTTTCATCTCTTTAAAAAGATTTTAAGACTTTAGCTAAGAAGGATAATGGTGAATGTAGTGGTTCAGATTGCCTTCTTTGAAATACATCAAGTGAAATAACAAGGGGGGAAAATCTTCAAATAACATAAAAACCTAACAGGATTAATTTGAAAAATGAGCAATGTAGAAAAACTTTAGATTAATAAAATTTGGAATTAGAGTTAAAGTTCAGAAAAACCATTAAAATACTATGTAGTATGAAGAGTAATATGAATTTATTGATCATGTATGACCAGTTCATTGTTGTTAGAGCTTTACCTCTATTAATTCGTTTAGACATCACACCAACTTATGAGATATGTGCTACCATTGTCTCCATTTTATAGATAAGGAACCTGAGGGAAAGAGAGGTTGAGTAACTTGTCTAAGTTACAGGGCTAATAAGTGACAGAGTCAGCGTTCAGACCTGGCAGTCTGTCATCAGAGTGATTAACTACATTTTACTGCGAGAATGTACCCCATTCAGAAGACTCTTGTTGACTTTTTTGGAATCTTAATCTGAAAGATTTAAAAAATGAAACAATTTAATTTGCCATTGGCCTTCTAAAATGGAGCTGGATTTGGAACTGAGAGACCTGGCCTCCTGTCACATCTTTGTTAGATACTAATATTTTCCAGAAATACAATCAGAGTTTAATGATTTAAATTACTATTTGATAAAATATGCTTTTGACAACTCAGAGGAGAAATAGTCTTTAAGCCATAAAATACATTAATGTGTTCATGGAGTTTGGATAATGAACATTTCTAGAAAGTGATCTCATGTGATAGGGAATTTATCCAGATGAACAGAAAGACAAGAAAAAGCCTGAGAAGTTAACCACTTTGAAAATTACCCCCTGTTTTTCATGGATTGACTAATCAAGATGTATTTGAAAAGATTTGATTAATAACAATAAAGAGGAAAGAAAAGTTGATGTTTAAAATGTATATACTATGACAGTACATAAAGTAGATGTAGGATTTAAAAAAAGCTTGCAGACTGTGAGTCAAATGGATATGACTGTTTTATGAGTATATAGCATAAAACACTTTTTCTCATGGAATCATTGAATCTTTTGATAAAAATCTATAATTAATAAAGGTTGTAAGTTAATTTTATTAGTTTTAATAATATACTAAAAAGTAGATTTGATGCAGTTATCTTTGATTAATATTCAGAAATAGAATATACACACTTACATGTGAAACAGGGTCCCTAAAGCTCACTCTGGCAACAGCCAGCCAGTCCATAAATGTGGGCCACTTTCCTTGAGGCTGGGACAGGGCTGAGGAATGGGGGATGGCAACTGGTTCCTGTAGGCCACTCTTATGGAAGATAAGTATCCACTTCCTTCATCAAGCACTTTTCTGGATTTTGTGTCATGTTAGGTTCCAGAGTTCTGAAATAGTTGAGTCCAGTGCTCTTTCTAGTTTAGCTGTTGCTTTGATGGACATACTAACCTTTAGAGCAGCGGTTCTCAACCTGTGGGTTGCAACCCCTTTGGGTCTCTTCCCTCCTCTCTCCCTCCCGCTCTATCTGAAGGGAAAAAAAAAATGATGCAAAAGCAGTATGCATTCAGTAGAAACCAGCTAGGCTAAGCTATGATGTGCAGTAGGTTAGGTGTATTAAATGCAATTTCAATTTAGGATGATTTTATTGGGAAGGAACTCCCATAATAAGTTGAAGAGCATTATTCTTAATTTTGGAGTTACATTCTTAGTGGTTTAATTTGCCACAGTCTACTTCACAACAATGCTGATTTAACTCTAGTAAAATATGGAAACTTTTCTGTAATCTTTTTTCTCCCCTACCTTTGTGCTACTATTGCCTTGTGTGTTACATTTAGATAAGTTATAAACACAACCAAAATGTGTTAGTTATTTTATGAAATCTTAAAAAAAATTTTTTTTTTTCTTTATTGATTTTAGAGAGAGAGAGAGAGAGAGAGAGATGGAAACATCAATGAGAGAGAACATCGATTGGTCACCTCATGCATGCCCCCCACTGGGGATCAGGCCCACAACCTGGGCATGTGTCCTGGTTGGGAATCGAACCCAGACCTCTTGGTGCATGGGTCGATGCTCAACCACTGAGCCACACCAGCCAGACTATTTTATGAAATCTTTATCTTTTAAAAAAGTTAAAGGAGAAAAAATATTTTGTTCTCCTAATTATTTCTATTTTTTCTTGGGAATTTGATATAGCTTTCTTTTATCTTGAAGGGCTTTCTTCACTACTTATTGTAAGGCAGATCTGCTAGCAAAAAATTCTCTCAGTCTTTGTTTATCTGGAAATGTCTATTTCACCTTCATTTTTGAAGAATAAGTGCTGTATGTGAAATTAGTGGTTGGCTGTTCCTGTACATGTCATTCTGTTGCCTCTGGCCTCCATTATTTCTGATAAGTCAGCTATTAATTTCCATTGTAGTTTCCATGTCTGTGATGAGTTATTTTGAACTTGCTGCTTTGAAGATTTTCTCATTGACATTGACTTTCAGCATTTTGACTGTAATATATATATATGTGTATCTTTGTATATCTTTGTATCTGTGTATCTTTCTATTTATCCTACTTGAGGTTCATTGAACTGATTGGACTTGTAGTGTAATGTTTGCAATCAAATCTCAGCAGTTTTTGCCAATTATTTTATCACAGTTCTTTTTGATGCCTTTTACTTCTGTTATTTTGGAATTCCCATTGCATGTATGCTCTTACATGTGATCTGTCCCATAGGTCAATGAGATGCTTTTCATTTTAAAAATCTTTTCTTTCTTTTATTTAGATTGGTTAATTTCTACTGGCCAATTTCTATTTCACTGAGTCCTTCTATTGCTATTGAAAATGTGCTTTGAGCCTCTTAAGTGAACTTTTTATTTTACTTTTCAACTCCAGAAATTCCCTTTTGTTCTCTTAGACTATTTCTTTTTTTTTTTGGTTGAGATTCTTTATTTGTTGAGTTATTTTCTCCATTGTTTCCTTAATTCTCTTTACCTGGTTACTTATTTTATGAAAATATTTATAATTACTTCTTTGAAGTTTCTGTCTGCCAAATCTAATCTGGGGCACTAAAGTATTTCTCATTGATTTTGTTTTTCTTAAACATGGATTATTCTTTCTTTGCATGTGTTATATTATTTACTTTAGTACTGGACATTTTAAATAACACTGTAGAAACTCTGGATTCTGATTTTACCCCCTTTGAGGGTTGTTGTGCTTTGTTTGTTTAATAACCCCCCTGGACCAAATCTGTGAAATATCTGTCTTTTGCAGTGTATAGTTGCTGATGTCTCTTCTCTCTCTCTCTCTCTTTCTCTCTCTCTCTCTCTCTCTCTCTCTCTCTCTCTCTCTCTCTGGTTTTAAGCCTTGTTTCTTCTTATTTTTTTATAAAAACTGTAAAGGGTTTTCATTATTTGTAACATAGACACAATTATTTAAAGTTAATAAATTTTTATTTAAGGAATTTTACTTGTTCTCAGCCCTTCCACACACTGCCTTAGTTTCTCCTGAGTTTGACTTTTTTTTTTTTTTAAATCCTCACCCGAGGATAATTTTTTTTCTATTTATCATCAGATAGAGAGAGAGGGAGAAAGACAAGGAGAGAGAGGGAGAGAGAGAAACATTGATGTGAGAGGGACACATCGACTGGTTGCCTCCCGCATGACCCAACCAGGGCCGGGGACGAACCGCAACTGAGGTGTGTGCCCTTGACTGGAATCGAACCCCCAACTTACTGGTCTGCGGGCTGATGCTCTAACCACTGAGCAAAACTGGCCAGGGCCTGAGTTTGACTTAATCCCCCCCCCTTTTTTTTTTTTGCTCAGTCTAGGTGTTATTTCAGTCAGTCCTATATAACAGGAATAGAGACAATCATGTGATCACAAACTATCTGATCACTAGCAACCTAGAAGGATTAGCTAGGCAAAGAACATCTGCAAGACTCCAGAGATCTAAGGCAGCTATGTAAAATCTCACTGATTACCAGTGACTATTACAAAATCACATATAGCTAGTGTTCTTTTTATATTGGATAGTGCTGATCGAGGCCATGAAAATAAGTAAGGGTTAATAAAATGTTCCCAAAAGGCTAAATGCTACCAAAGTAGCAGAAAGAAAACCTAGTGGGAAATAAGCTTTGTTATTGTTGCCTCTGTGTCCACATACCTTAGTGTTCAGCCAAAGATTTTGATAAGTGATTGTGCCCCAATATGTTTAACAGTAAGGCTATATTCAAGTGTGCCCTGGCTTTTATTTTCTTTATTTATATTTTCTTTTGAGTCAGCTCAGGTCTTTTCTGCATAGACATGGGGGCTTAGTTGATTGGGAATGTGTTCATGGCTTAGGCCCATTCTGGTCTTTGCTACACATCATACATGTGTGCAGTCTCTAATCAATGTAGGACATGTAGAGAGTTTACCAAGCCCCCTATGTTTCTTTCAAATCTTTTAAGTTAAAGCTTGTGTTAAATTTCTGCTTATTTCTAGTGCTTTGTTTGTCCCAGACAGAATCCTGACTTCAGGTAGCAGAGTTGATGGGTGTCATTTTAGTTGTCACTGAGCCATTTTAAACTGACAGCTCTCCGAATCCTTTGGCAGTAGCAGTGAATCGGCTGGTTTTCACAACTTGGTTGTGAATGACAGTTTTGTCTAGGTTTATAATAAAGTTGTTTCTCAGGAAGAGACTTTATCGTCCTCCTTATTCTGTAATTCTGGAAGTGAATCTCCAGATTCACTGTTGTTAGAATATACTTTTATTCACTTATTTTTGTCTTAAAAATTTGCTAAGTTGTTTTTTTCTGTGATAGAGATATAAAAAATAGAAATTCAGTTTGATTTCATTTCATTGTTAAATTAAGAATCTTTGTTTAATTTTGTTAATACTGGGATTAAGAGATTGGGCTGTGGATCCCAATATACCTAGTGCATCGGTTTCCTCATCTGTGAAGTGGTCACAGTAATTGTCTCTATAGCGCAGGGGTTTTTGTGAAGACTAAATGAATTAATTTAAGCATTTAAAATAGTGTCTTACACATAGTAAGTACTAGATGAATAACTATTTTAGCACATTTGTGTATTTGCCATTATCTTTTTCTTTTTTGTTAATTCTCACCTGAGGATAGTTTTCCATTGATTTTTAGAGTGTAAGGGAGGGAGGGAGTGAGGGAGAGAGAGAAAAATCAATGTGAGAGAGACACACATTGATTGATGCCTCTTACACGACCCCAACCAGGACTGGGGATTGAACCTGCAACCCAGGTATGTGCCCTTGACTGGGAATTGAACCAGCAACCTTTTGGTCCATGGCCGACAGAAGTGCTGAGCCAAACCTACCAGGGCTTTACCATTTTCTCAAATTAATTTTCATTTTGCAATTCCTTGGCAATTTAACTTCTAAATTCTTAGAAATAATTCACTTTGGTAGCCTTCTTTATCTATCAAGTGATATTAAAATAAATTTTCTTAACTAAGTAAAGTGCATTTGTATGTTTACCCATTTTCCATGTATCTATGTTGATGGAATTTTACTACACTGTAGGTGGTGAGCTTCATTTTCTCCAAATTGGAGGAACCTGTGATGATATTGATGAAGCTGATATACTAGTGGATGGATCTCTTTCTAAAGGAACAGAACCATCTTTAGAAGGTTCCAAACCTTTATCAAATCCTTCAAGTCCTGGCATTTCAGGTATGGTATAAAGTTTTTAAATGTTTTAAAAAATGCAAATTCTTGTGATGTCCAAAGTTTTCTGAGTCTTTCTTAATATTCTTTAAAAAAAAATTTTTCCCCCCCTTTTATTGATTTTAGAGAGAGAGGAAGTGAGGAGAGAGAGAGAAAGGTCGATGAGAGAGAACATCGACTGGCTACCTCCTGCATGCCTCCCATTGGGGATCCTGCCTACAGCCTGGGCATGTGTCCCAACTGGGAATAGAACCGGCGACCTCTTGGTGCATGGGTTGACGCTCAACCACTGAGCCACACCAGCCAGACTTTATTTTTAAAAATTTCTTTATTTTCCTTTATTGATTTCAGAGAGAGAGAAAGTGAGAGGGAGAGAGAGATAGAAACATTAATGAGAGAGAATGTCGTTTGGCTGCCTCCTACATGCCCCCCACTGGGGATTGGGCCCACAACCTGGGCATGTTTCCTGACTGGGAATCGAACTGCCGACCTCTTGGTCCACGGGTCGACGCTCAACCACTGAGCCACACCAGCCAGACCAGACTTTCTTAATATTATTCAACATTATTTCAGTTTTTTTTTTTTTAATGCTCATCCGAGGACATGTGAAACAGAGAGAGACAGACAGACACACAGAGAGAAATATCGATCCCATATGCACCCCAACCAGGTATCGAACCCCCAGCCTAGTTATGTGCCTGACCTGGAATCGAATCAGCCTTTTGATGCTTCAGTGGTCTGAGCCACCCAGCCAGGGCTTATTTCCGTTTTTATAGTCAACTCTTGGTTACTTTGTTGAGGGAGTTCGTTTTCTTATTGGCATTCTTTTACTAGGCTTGTTTTTGTATATTAGTTATTATCTTTTCAGTAGTTGGAAAATGTTATGAACATTAAAATAAGAAGTGGTTCTCAACCTGTGGTAGGTTGACCAATATTAGTTGTTACCTAATGTAAAAACATTATATTAGTTATTAAGATCTAGCAAAGGAGGAGAAAAGATCATGAAAAAGAGAAGAGTTCATTAAGTAAGTGTAAAGTCAGTGGAATGGCCAATATTACTAATGTTGCTACAGGAATTGTAAAGCTGTAAAAAATACTCTGTCTGGAATAGCATACTCAGACCCTCATTGCCCCTTTGTGAAACTTTAGATATAGTGTATAATTCAGTTTCATGCTCTTCACATGTTACACTGAGCTATCTTTCCCAACCTTTATGCCTGTTAGTCCTTTTGTACTTCCATAGAGCCATTACGTTTTACTCTTAGCACTTACCACATTTTATTCCCTACATCTAGTATTTAAAAGAAGCTTAGTAAATCTGTAATGAAAAGTATGTTTAAACTTAAATGGTATTCTAAATAGAAATAATACATAAAGTTGGTATTCGATCTTAATGGACACTTATATTTACTTATATTTGGGCATTTGATCATTCTTCTTTGCACCAAAGGCAAACTTTTAGTGATTACTAATATAATACATGTTAACTTTAGTGATTATTAGTATAATATATGATAGTCTTCACTACCTTATATGTCAGGGGTTCTTAACCTCAGCACTATTGACATTTTGGACTAGATAATTCTTCGTTGTGGGAGGAATGTCCTGTAAATTCCTATCACCTAGTGACTTCTTAGCTGTTGTAACATTACTGTTACAATGTATTACTCAGGTGTGAGGATGCTGGTATAAACAAACCAGCTGTGCCGCCAGTCATATATAGTGTGACCCACACAGTTATGTACGGTACATAACACTTGATAATAAATGACTATGGATACAGATTTGTGTATTTACTATCCTATACTTTTAATTATTATTTTAGAGTGTACTCTTTCTACTTACAAAAAGAGTGCCAGAAAACATTATGCTGTGCATCACAGGCAGTAACCTCATACATCTCATGTTTGCCGCGTTTCCTGATTGCATTATTTTCTCTTGTGCTTGATTTAATCTTTAAAAAAATTTTTTTTTCCTTTATTGATTTTAGAGAGAGAGAGAAAGGGAGAGGGAGAGAGAGAGCTAGAAACATTGATGAGAGAGAACATGGACTGGCCACCTCCTGCATGCCCCCCACTGGGGATCCAGCCCACAACCTAGGCATGTGCCCTGACTGGGAATTGAACCGGCGACATCTTGGTGCATGGGTCGATGCTCAACCATTGAGCCACACCGGCTGGGCCTTGATTTAATTTTGTGTTGTTTTGTACAGTAACATGCTATACATACAGGCTTGTAGCCCAGGAGCAGTAGGCCATACCATATGGCCTAGGTGTGTAAGTAGGCTGTCTATACCATCTAGATTTGTGTAAGTGCACTCTATGATGTTTGCACAATGACAAAATCACCCAATGATGTACTTTCTCAGAATGTATCTCGTTGTTAAGCAGTGCATAACTATAATAATGTAAAGGGACACTGACATGCTGTTAATATTTACAAACAATTTAATACAGTTTCAGTCAGATTTATAAAGCTTTAAGCTTTGAGAAAAATTGTGGTTTGAAGTACACTTGTAATAATTTTATGGAAGTTGGTGTAAATTTTCTTTGTGAAAATACTCTAAACCTATCAGATTTTGTATTTTAGTCTTTTTTTAAACTTATGTTAATTGGAACAAGAATAACAGCCCTTCAGCTTTGTCTAAATGTTAGACGTTGTACAAATGTGAATACATATATTTATTTTAAAAAAACTAATCTTTCTGAAGCCAGTTGTTACTCTTTTAATGCTGGTAGGTTTATATGATAAAATACTGTTTAAAAGGGCAGAATTTACATGCTTGCTGATGGTTAGCATTTTGTTTGTGAATAAGAAAATCTAAAAATTACTGTTGACCTGATATAAGTTTGACTTGGATTGTAGCAGCATTACTTTTGTTGCCCTTACTAATTTTGGACTCGTTAAAGCTCATCCAGGACTGTTCTAAGAGGTTGAATTTGGCTTTCTCCAGTAATGAGTTCCCTTGCTATAATTTAAAATATTCAAGATAGAGTTTTCTTATGCCTGTTACGTAGTCCCTGCTAGTTACTTTAGTTTTGTGTAGATATCTTTGCCTACATTATTAGCTTTTAGGATATTTGGTTAAGTGTTACAAAAACATGAATTAAAACTATTTCCTTTTTTTTTTTTTTTAAACCTATTTCAAATTCTGCATTCACTATTATCAAGGAGTTGATTTATTGGTGGACCAGCCATTCACCCTTGACATCTTGACATCTTTAGTGGAGCTAACCCGCTTTGAGACTTTGACTCCACGATTTTCAGCTACTGTTCCTCCATGCTGGGTAGAAGTTCAGCAAGAACAGCAGCAAAGGAGGCATCCTCAACATTTGCATCAGCAACACCATGGAGATGCTGCCCAGCATACCAGAACTTGGAAACTACAGACTGACAGGTAAAACATTCTTCCAGAGTATTTAATTTTAAGTCTATATTGTATATTTGTTAGAGGCAACATAGAATTCTTGGATATATTACGGTTTCTTTTAAGTTTTTTATATTAATAGCTTTTGTTTCTTTTATTCATCAGCATAATTTTGGAAATGACTGTCTTCTCAGTTGTAATATAAAATAGTGAGTAATCCACCATTGCGATTAATTTGGTCACTCAGTCTTCAAATTCATTTAACAGTTTATGAATGATGGAATTTACATTGTAGTGAGGATAGACAGTAAGCAGATATCTACTACATCATATAGTCATAAAAGCTATTGAAATATGTTAAAACAGTATGGTTATAGAGTAGTTGTGTCAAAGGATAAGAGATCTTTCTTTCTCACAGCTGCATAGTACTCCATTATGTATATGTACCACAGCTTTTTTATCCATTCATCCACTGATGGACACTTGGGCTGTTTCCAGATCTTAGCTATTGTAAATAGTGCTGCTATGAACATGGGGGTACATGTATTCTTTCTGGTTGGTGTTTCAGGCTTCTTAGGGTATATTCCTAGAAGTGGGATCACTGGGTCAAATGGCAATTCAATTTTTAATTTTTTGAGGTAACACCATAGTGTTTTCCTGGGGAAAAAAGGAGAAACATCTGTAACAAAAATAAATTAATAAAAAATAAATAAAATAAAATAAAATAAAATTAAAAAAAAAGAAGAGTAGTTGTTGTGTATGTACATGTGTGTGAGAATGAGGTAGAGACCATGTGTATAATATTTTAATATAAGGGGCCTAAAAAAGGCCTCCATGAAGACTTTAATTCAGAGGCAGTAGCAAGTACAAAGATCCTGCGGAGCATGTTTTATGAATTCCAGGGAGAGCAAGAAAACCATTTTGTTGGAGTGCAGTGAATGTAGAGATAGTGGTAGGAGGGTAGGTCTAAAAAGGTAGCTGGTAATTAGATCATGAATGTGTTTATAGGCCACAGTGAGCATTTTATGCGGAGTGAGATGGGAAGATGTTAGAGGGTTTGAGTACAGGGGTGATGATATAATATACATATTAGAAGGATGCAGTAAGACTGCTATGTTGACTAGATTATGAGTGGTTGTGGTGTGTGTGTTAGGCGCCAGTGATGGAAGCACTGATTCTGGTTTGAATACTGTACTGGTAATCCATTTGAAATGATGATGGTAGCTTATACCATGGTGATAGTTGATGGAGGTAGGGAAAAGAGTGGTCAGATTCTGGATATAATTTGGAGGTAGAAGGAGCAGTATATGCTGATGTAGTGAACATCTGGTGTGAGAGAGGAGTCGGGGATGACTTTAAGGTTTTGGATTGAGCTAGTTGAAAAGGGGAATTTCTGCCCTGGCTGGTTTGGCTCAATGGTTCGAGTGTCGGCCTGCGGACCAAAGAGTTGTGGGTTTGATTCCATTCAAGTACATGTACCTCGGTTGCAGTTCATCCCCAGCCCTGGTTGGGGTTGTGCGGGAGGCAGCCAGTTGATGTGTCTCTCTCACATCAATGTTTTTCTCTCTCTCTCTCTCTCTCCTTTTCTCTCCCACTCTATCTGAAGATAAATGGAAAAATATCCTTGGGTGAGGATTAAAAAAATAAAAAAGGGGGAATTTCTGTTTACTGAGATTGGAATGGGTAATCATAAAATTTGGATTTATAGTGAATTTGAGCTATCTGGTGGACATTTGGGTATGAGTCTGGAATTTAGTGGAGGGGTGTGGTTTGGAGATATTTTCCCCTCAGGATATATGTATATAGAATGTAAATCAGAATGGACATGTATAAGAAATACAGGAAGTTCTTGTTTTAAAATGCAGATTCCTGGGACCCTACTCATAGATTTAGGGTCTGGCCCAGGAATCTGTAGATAATTCTGTTGTATAATAGTCCTTACTGTAAGAAACAAGAGTTTATTGTAATGTACATTTCCCAAGGTAAGATGATTTCTTGCCCTAAGTTTAACCTCTGTGTTGGGAGCTGCTTATCCTCTCTCCTGATATCATTGAGTTGCATTAAGTTTTGTTGGAGGCTAAAATCAGAGTGTGAAAGGTAATATGAATGAAAATATGTTTATGGCTAAAGACAAATTTTGGCTTTATTTATCATGTTCTTCCTTATTTGACAGCAACAGCTGGGATGAGCATGTATTTGAATTGGTTCTACCTAAGGCTTGTATGGTTGGACACGTTGACTTCAAATTCGTTTTGAACTCAAGCATCACCAATATTCCACAGATACAAGTGACACTGCTGAAAAACAAAGCTCCAGGCTTAGGGAAAGTCAATGGTAAGAATGAATCAAAATTTATATTTGAAGATTTTATCTTATAGTTGGATTCTTTAAAAAACTAATTTTTAATTGACTGTCTCCTTCCTGTCCCCAATATTTTCCTGCTCTACTTTTGGTGATTTTATTTACAAAAGTTAATCCCAGGAACATTTTAGAGTTTTTCAGTAACTCATTATTTTTCAGAATTACATAAACTTAAATAATTTAATTATGCTTTTCTTGGGAAATGCAATTAGTTCCTTTGTAAATTAGTTTCACTTTTAGCATTACTAGACTTAATATATTACTCTTCTTAGGAGGAGATTTGATTGGGCAAACAACTTTGTTATGGAAGTCACATATTCTTTTAAGGTTATTAGTGAAATCCATCCCAACCTTTCATGTCAGGCCAGAAATATTCCCATTTTTATTTATCTTTCTTACAAGTTCAGAATTTGATATATATTACTAATATAGATTGTACACATTTAGCATATTGGGAACTAGATTTTACTTTTCAGAGTTTTCTCCTTAATAGGTTAATTGAAAAGGCAGGGGGTAATTTCAGAGTAAAATATCTACTTTACCCAGGGGGTTAAAAACACTGAAACTTGGAAACCGTTTCCTATATCAAAAATATATATGTGTGTTTGTGTATATATGTGGGATTTTTGTGTGAGTATGTGTGTGTGTGTATCCTTTTGAAACATGACAGATTCTGATTTATTTGGGTTTTGTACTTAGCTATTGGTATTTTTAAGACTGCAGGTGCTTGTACTCTGCAGCCTAGGTTAAGAACTTTTAGTTCAGTTGTCAGCAAATTATTTCTTCAGGTGAATATTTTACTACTATTAAAAAAGAGATGAGTATATGAAACAATTAATTGAATCTAATTTTCTTCCCCTGACAACCATTTTGTAGCATCTGTGATGAAAATTACAGCAGTTCCCAGTTTAACAGAAAATTTTAGAATTTTAGGCACATAAATAATTGATATTAAGTAAAATTAAGCTTACTAATATTTTTATCCTCTAGAAACAGCAGTAGATAGGCAGATCACCTTTCCTTTGTCTCCAGCTCTTAACATTGAAGTGGAACAAAATGGGAAATCGTCCCTGGTTGATTTGAATGAAGAAATGCAGCACATGGATGTAGAGGAATCACAGTGTGAGTTAAATTATAGAGCTGTTGTCCATGACAGTAAAAGGACTAGTGATCCATTGCATCATGTTGGGCACAGATTTCCTTATGGCTTGCAAAAACTTGGTTTCAAGAACATGATTAATAAATAACATATAATTCTGCTTTGGCAATATGCTTTAACTTTCAGCTCATCTTTGTGAACACAGCTGTGCTATTACTTGCATTCTTGTTTTTAATATCTTGGGATTTGAAATTATGTCATGGTTTTATTATTACTATTTTTAAAAATCAAGGTGAACATAAATAAAATGGGAATGGAAAACACCGTAATATATCAGATAATTGATTATAGTTCTTTAGCATGAGAGCGAATTCTTACTTGAACACATTCTAAGTATGGTATTTTGTGTGGTGGTATTACATGTAAATGGGATGGGTATTTGCTTATTAAATATTACATTTTAAATTATCCACTAATCTAAAAGAAAACATGTATTTTTCTTTTTAGGTCTTAGATTATGTCCATTTTTAGAAGATCATAAGGAAGACATTCTATGTGGGCCAGTATGGCTTGCTAGTGGCCTTGATCTATCAGGGCATGCTGGGATGTTGACATTAACAAGTCCCAAACTTGTTAAAGGTAAAGTAACATATTTTACCAAAGCAGAATAAATAATGCCACAATGATAAAAATAGACGGAAAAAAAAACTGATCTAAAAAAAGTAAGATATTGTTTTGTTCGGGCTCTTTATTAGCAATTCCATCAGTTTCCTGGTAGCTGAGGTCATTTTCTCTCATAAATGACTTTTTATGTGAAATTTTCTGATCCTACTTTCTTTGTCATGGAGATCTTAGTGCTTTTTGAAAAAGCATGAAGAAAGTGAACACAGGGTGAGTTTTGTGTGACATGACAAAGATCTTGAAAGTTACCAGATGTCATGTTCTGGCATGTTTGCCTTTCCCATCAATTTAGAGTTCTGTGTCTTTGGTGTGTTTATTGTATATTGTTATAGTATCTTCTCTTAAGAGGGTTTTCATAGAAGAGTTTTGATAGTATCAGATGAAATGATTTGAGTATCTTAAATAAAAATAAATTATAATCAATGTTTATTTAAAAATAATTGGCAATTATATAGATAATAGATATTGCAGTAGTAGGAATCTTATTTCAGCTTCTGTATCCTAGGGGTGAATAAAAAAAGCCAACAAACAAAACAGCTTGCTCTATTATTAAAGTAAATTTGGAGGTGGGGTGGGGTGTGGAGATCCTTCCCCAAACCAAGAAAATATCTGACCATCTAAATAACAACTTTTAATTTATATACATTCCCTTCATAGTGTTTATCCTAATATTTACACATTTACCTTTAGTTGCACATATAATATATATACACATTTTAATATGTTCTCTTGACTATATCTCATTTGTTCATTAAGTTTATGAGAGCCTATGATGTGTTAGGCCACATACTGGGATACAGTAGTGAGTAAAACTAATAAACTCTCTTCTCTCATTTTGCTGAGAATATGTTAGTTTTGTTGAATGAGAGTGTGAAACTTAAATTTTTATATGAAAATAAAAATGTTGGCCTTGACAAAATGGAGGATGCAATTACATGACACATATTTCAAAAGACTTTAATTTTATTTATTTTATTTATTTATTTATTTATTTATTTACTTTAAAGCAAAGCGAGATTTATTGAAAATATACTCCAAGCGAGGAGCCAGCCAGTCAAGAGAGACAATGGCCTGGGCTCCATGGACTATTTGGCTTAAATGAGGGATTTTCTGGGTGGAGACTTTCATTTGCATCCAGGGATGATTGACAGAAAAGGGTTATATAACTATATTTCTTTTGTGCGTGCCCTTACCTATAATGCATACAGAAAAGCCCGTGTGCGTGTGTGTGTGTGTGTGTGTGTGTGTGTGTGTGTGTGAAAACCGCAATGCAAATTTTATTATAATTAGTCTGGGGCCCTAGTATGGTTGGTGGCATTGAGGTCATGTCGTTTTCCTTGGCTTGCACCGAGAACCAGCCGGGAACCTGCCTGCTGGCTGGCAGCGCCAGGAAGTGCTGCCTGCAGGGCCACCCACAGAGCGGTGGTCCACAGGCAGTGTTGGTCCGGCCCCTGTCAGGAACCCAGGGCAGGCCCCACAAATGCCCTGGCCAGTTTGGCTCAGCGGTTAGAGCGTCGGCCTGCGGACCAGAGAGTCCCGGGTTCGGTTCCCGCTAGGGGCACATACCAAAAAAAAAAAAAAGAAACCAACAAAAGACTTTAATTTTAAAGTGTTAATTTTCCTAGAGTTTACTAAGAATTGATTATTTTTCTCATCAAATTCCCCAAAAATATCTTTGGAGAAAATGATTGCTAAATTTTAATGGAGCAATAAAAGGATGGTATGGGTCAAAGAAATTTGGAAGAAGAAGATTGAGAGGGTGAGTCTTGTCAGAGAATAATACAGCAGTAAGAAGAGGGTAATAGTGCAGTGCTAGCACAGTAGGCAGGCACATCAGTGGAAAACTACAGAGGTAGCTTTTGTAATCACAGAAAGATTTAATACCTATTGGTGCAGCAATAGGCTGATGGTTTACTGGTGAGTGTATTAATTTGATCCATGCACAGTTATCTGTTTAAGTTACCTTTGAGGTAGGTACTACTATTCTCATTTTACATTTGAAGGAACTGAACCTTGGAGAGGTTAATTTGTCACATGTCTTATAAATGGCAGACAGTATTCAAACCCGGGTAGTGACTCCAAAGCCTGTGCATTTTCAACTGTTGATACTATAATTCTTATTTGTATGTGTGTGCATAGATGCATAAAAGGACTGGGTGGATACACATATTGGTAGTGCCTTAATGACAGTTTTTTTCTTTGTGTTTTTCTGTAGTCCACAAAAATTTATGTTATTAAAATTAATAACTTTGTTGGGGAAAATATGCAAAATGTTTATAACAATTAGTCAAACATTTCTGTCTTATGCTATTCATGTAACTCCTATGCTTTTTGTTCTTTTGCTACCAACATATATAGGTATTTAACTATATCATACTCAAATAGTATAATTTGAAAACATTCTGAACAGTGTTTTTATTTGAGTTAATATTTTAACTTGCTCTATAAAGATGAAAAATAATTTGCTGTTTTAGTGATTCAGTTATTAATCCCAGTCTATGCTGCTCCTCTAGGTATGGCAGGAGGAAAATATCGTTCGTTTTTAATCCATGTCAAGGCAGTGAATGAAAGAGGAACAGAAGAGATCTGTAATGGTGGTATGCGTCCTGTAGTAAGACTTCCATCCCTAAAACATCAGAGTAATAAGGGTTATTCACTTGCTTCACTCTTGGCAAAAGTTGCAGCAGGCAAGGTATGAAACAGTGTTATTTTGAACTATAACAATTCTGTTTTAAACATTGTAGATCAGATTTGACACACTGTTGGAGGCAGTATGACCCTTGGTTTTTTCAGTAGATAATTGGTTCGTTTATATAGTTTTTTTATGATGACTTAAAGAATATTAAAAAGAAAATATTTTGGCCCAGCCGGTGTGGCTCAGTGGTTGAGCGTCAACCCATTCACCAAGAGGTCGCCAGTTTGATTCCTGGTCAGGGCACATGCCCAGGTTGTGGGCCAAATCCCCAGTGGGGGGCATGCTGGAGGTAGCCAGTCAGTGTTTCTATCTCCCTCTCCCTCTCCCTTCCTCTCTCTAAAATCAATAAAGAAAAAAAAATAAAAAAAAATATTTTGAATTAAGTTTAAGCAAACTACATAACTATTATAAGCTATCTTTAGTGGGGAGTACTTGTTAGCCGGTACTTCTCTTTACAATTTACAATTACTTTAGGTCATAATAATTATTTCCTTAGGTGTGAAATTTTGATTCTATGCCCCTTACTGGTAACTTACTACTTTTTTTTTTTTTTTTTTTTGGTAAACATTTGGGAGTATGCAGGAAGAAAAGTTGGGAAGTGATTTTAGAGACACATTATAATTTTCGTGGTTGATTTTCTGCACCTAACTGTGTACCATGCAGTCTATTCATAATTGTCTGATCTTGGATTTTCCTGAGGTCTAGAGATTTTTGTTTCTCTATCATCATAATTCTTTTTTTAAAAATATTTTTTCTTTATTGATTTTATAGAGAGAGGAAGGGAAAGGGAGAGAGAGAGAGAAACATCGATGAGTGAGAACATGATTGGCTGCCTCTTGCATGCCCCACACTGGGGATCAGGCCCACAACCTGGGCATGTGTACTGATTGGGAATCAAACTGGCGAACTCTTGGTGCATGGGTGATGCTTAACCGCTGAGCCAAACCAGCCGGACAGTCATCATAATTCTTAAGCGACATTAGCAATATCAGTAACACCAATCATCTTATATTTATATAGGTCTTCCAGTTTTTCAAGGACTTCTGAATACTTTATTTGATTTAATCCTCAAAATAACTGACATAGGCAGAGCAGGTGCTACTATTATCTCCATTTTTCATATTGAGAGTGAGTGAACTGTCCTGGCCGGGTGGCTCAGTTGGTTGGAGCATCTTCCCGGGCACTGAAGGTTGCGGGGTTCAATTCCCAGTCAAGGCCCATACCTAGGTTGCGGGTTCCATCCTCGGTAGGGGCACCTGCAGGAGGCATCCAATTGATATCTCTCTCTCACATCGATGTTTCTCTGTCTTTCTCCCTGTTCCTCTCTCTCTAAAATGAATTAAAAAAAACATATCCTTGAGTGAGGATTAAAAAAAAAAGGTTTTTTGAAAGTGAGTGAACCTTAGAGATTGGGCGAGCTGGCATATCATATAGCTTCTAAGTGCTGTAGCTGGGACTTGGATTCAGGACGTTGCGTTTGTAATCTTTAATCATTGGGTTATGAACTTTAATAACTGTCCTTTTTTCTTTTATTATAATTCTTGGGGAAATTAGTCATTTACTGAATATAAGGTAAAAGCTATCAGTTTAATTTGAGATTTATGTCTTGATAGCAATAATTCAGTTGTCCTCTATTTGGAAACTTTAATAGTAAAGACTTTTTAGTATCATTTGTTCATTCAATTATTTATTTTTGTATATTTAGGAAAAATCATCTAATGTTAAGAATGAAAACAGTGGCACTCGTAAATCTGAAAACCTCCGGGGTTGTGACTTACTTCAAGAGGTCTCAGTCACAATTCGAAGATTTAAGAAAACTTCAATTTCTAAGGAAAGGTAACCTCATTTCCTTTTCCTATTATACTTATAGTAATAAAAGTACATACAAAGGAAGAATTGCAAAAGTGTACTAACACAAAATTTTTAAATCTAACTTGAAATTTTCTTTTTAAATTTTCCCTTCTCTTATTAAGAACTTGTAATTTCAGAGTATGAATTATCTTCCTACTTCATTGGTTTAACCCTTGTGTCCGTATACTGCTTGGTATATACCAGGAATACAATATTTATAGCATGAGGAAAGAAACAAATATAGTAATTTGAAGTTTTACTCTTTGTTAGAATATAATACATTGTTATTAACTTCATTTCTTTTAAAGCTGTCTACAAACCAAATATTTACATACTATTTTGAATCTTTTTTTTTTTTTAAGATTTTTAAATTGATTTTTAGAGAGAGAGAAAGAGAGAAACATTGATGTAAGAGCCAAACATTGATTGACTGCCTCCTGCATGCCCCCTACCAAAGATTGAGCCCTCAACCCCAAGTGGAACCAGCAACCTTTTGGTGCATGGGACTATGCCCAACCAACTGAGCCACACCAGCCAGGGCTATTTTAAATCTTTTAATACTATAATATACTATGTTCAGAGACTGACATTTCATTGTAATATTTAATTTTCAAAAGGATTTTTGCAAAAATTGTAATATTCATGATTTAAAGTGAAGCATATGACCAACCAGGTTGTGATAGCTTTAGTCTGTTTCATTGTGGTTGTTAATGTATTTATATTTTCTTTTTTGTAGAGTGCAACGCTGTGCCATGTTACAGTTTTCAGAATTTCATGAGAAGCTTCTTAACACCCTTTGTAGAAAAGCAGATGATGGCCAAATCACAGAACATGCCCAGAGCCTCGTGTTGGATACTCTCTGTTGGTTAGCAGGAGTACATTCAAATGGACCTGGAAGGTTAATAATTAAGATTTTACTTACCACTGATGAGTGCCCTTTGGATGTTATGATTGGAAGTTCAAATGTTTACTATTGTTTTGCAGCTCAAAGGAAGGAAATGAGAGCCTGCTTTCAAAAACACGAAAATGTCTGTCAGATATCGTACGTGTTTGCTTCTTTGAGGCAGGACGAAGCATAGCCCATAAGTGTGCCAGATTTCTAGCCTTGTGCATTAGGTTGGTGTTTTTTTAATTTGAAAGTATACTTTGTAGGTGTGTCTACAGTTTGGCAGGTGATACCTTGTAGTTAATGTAATATGGTCCTTGTTGAATGTTTGTGTAACTTAAGAGCATTTGCAAAAGTTGATGGGTGTTATTAAAATTCTAAGAAAATATTTAGGACTTTTAGGGGGAAATGTCATGTTAAATACATCTATTAATAAACAGGCTTCTTTGCCTATTAGTAGCAGTTTGGGGAGTTTGGTAAGGGGAACTTTTCCCCTACCTTCACTCCTATTCTCCCTGATTGTCTTTGGATCCTTCACCTGAGGTCTTGTTTCCTGTTACATGACAGTCTTACCAGGCTTATTTGTTATGCTGGTCAGATCGTTTTCTCTAGATCCTGAGATTCAAACTATCTAGGAAGTGTTTAAAAGCAAACAGTCAATATTGACTGTACTTGCTTTTCAGCCCATTTTGATAAAGAGAATGGTTTAATGCATAAGAAAACAGTTACAAAGACCCTTAGTATAATTAGTCCCTATTATCTTTTTGCATGTCTATAGGGCTTTAAGGCAGATTTTTCTTGTGATCACTATGAGTACATTTTGAAGATTTTTAAAAGAACTGTATTGTGTTTCAGTTGAATTTGGACCTTGAGTGTCAATGTATTTAAAAATTTTCTTTAAAAATTTTTTCAGTAATGGCAAATGTGACCCATGTCAACCAGGATTTGGATCTGTTCTGTTGAAGGCTTTACTGGATAATATGTCCTTTTTACCTGCAGCTGCAACTGGTGGTATGTGAAATTAGTTTAATCACTAGTAACTGTAGTTATAGAAGATATTTCACAATGTACTTAGAATTATTTAGTAACATTTTTTTCTCTTTTATTCCCCTTTTTTTCTGTAGCTTATTCTTTTTAAGTGGTTGTTGTGTTCTGATTGGGTGGGCAGATACTTTCTGTTTAATAGTATTGCTAGGAAAAAGTGGGAGAGATAAACATAAATATCAAGTCACCTTAATTTATACATTTTCTGTATTTCACTGAAATCATTGAGTTGTTTGGTTGTTTACTGACTATAGATCAGATATCACAAACTAAGATGCCAGTAATGATCAGAGATGTGTGTGATTGGTAGGGGCTATAGTCAGCTGGAATTCTCTAAAAGGAGCCAGCACCTGAAGAATGTTGAAATGTCATTCAAGAATGAATGTAATTAGTCTGGCTGGTGTGGCTCAGTGGTTGAGCATCGACCCAGGCACCAAGAGGTCGCTGGTTTGATTCCCAGTCAGAACACATGCCCAGGTTGTGGGCCCAATCCCCAGTGTGGGGCATGCAGAAGGCGGCCAATCGATGTTCTCTCTCATCGATGTTTCTATCTCTCTCTCTCTCTCCCTTCCCCTCTCTCTAAACTCAATAAAGGAAAAAAAAATTTTTTTTAAATAGAAAAGAATGAATGTAATTATCAAGTAGGAATTGAGAAAACAATCCCCTAGAGTAGCATATACATAGGTAATGAAGATTAAAACAACTTTTTTTAATGTCTTTTGCTGTGTGATGTTGTTGCTGTGAAGGGATACTTATTTACCCTTTTAAAACTAATGCTGTCTTTTTGTAGACATTTCTCACTATCTTTTTTTTGGTTACTCCTTACCCAAACACATTTTTCCATTGCCTTTAGAGAGAGTGGAAAGGAGGGAGAGAGGGAGAGAGAGGGGGAAACATTGATGCGAAAGAAACACATCGATTGGTTGCCTCCTGCACAGCCCTGACTGGGGCTGGGAATTGAACCCGCAACCCAGGTATGTGCCCTTGACCTGAATTGAACCCGTGACCCTTCAATCCCAGGCCAAAGCTCCAACTGCTGAGCCAAACCTGCCAGGGCTATCTTTTCTTTTATAAATGATCAACCCATTCAACATGTTATCTCAATGGGATAAATATTTTTCAAAAGGATTTGATCTTTGTGGTATACCAGAAAAAAGCTTTCTCAAAGTTATTTGGTAAATGGGTATTTTATCAATATCTTAATTTAGATGAAGAGTCTGTTTATATTTACCTGAACATATAGTGGATAAAACTTTTTTTTTTTAATCCTCACCCAAGGACATTTTTGCATTTATCTTCAGATAGAGCAGGAGGGAGAGAGGGAGGGGGAGAGAGAGAGAGAGAGAAACATCGATGTGAGAGAGGCACATCGAGTGGTTGCCACCCACAGGACCTCAACCAGGCCAGGGACAAACTGCAACCAAGGTACACGCCCTTAGCGGGAACCGAACCCGGGACTCTCTGGTCTGCAGGCCGACGCTCTAACAGCTGAGCCAAACCAGCCAGGGCTAAAACTCTTATGTGTTATATAGAGTAGGATGTTTTGGACTTCATTGATCACTTTAATAGTCTTCTGTGTTTAAAATAGTTTGTTGACAGTAGTGTTAGAGGTAGGATGCTTACATTTTGGCCTGTGCTTAGATCTATCTCAAATTTTTTAAAAGGCTTAAAATGCTTCGCCATGATAATTTTTTAAGCCATGTTGGTCTGCATTTTACTGGCTGATGGTATACAATAACTACTCCATTCACTTGCTAAGGTGTATTTTTTGTAGCTCAGTGATGCCATCCATTGTTTTTGAAAATGTTCATGGCAGTGTTATTTACAATAGCTAAGGTTTGGAAACAGTCCAAGTGCCCATCTGTAGATGAGTGGATAGAAAAGCTGTGGTATATTTACACAATGAAATACTATGCAGCTGTAAGAAAGAAAGATCTCTTTCCCTTTGAGATGACATGGAGGGATCTGGAGATTATTATGCTAAATGAAATAAGCCAGTCAGAGAATGACAAATATCACATGATCTCTCTTATTTGTGGAATCTAATGAACAAAATGAATTGACCGACAAAATAAGTCCTGAAGCATGTTCTGAGGCATATTTCAGAACAGACTGGGCAGAGGTGGGTAAAAGAGGGAGAAAATGGGGGACATCTGTAATACTGTCAACAATAAAAACATATATTTGAAAATATATATATATTTTTTTAAAAAAGAAGGAAAATTTTAGTACAGAGAAGCACTGTTTCAGGATGGATGGCTTGAAGGCCCTGACATTTTTATACTTTTCCAACTATTCTGAAATGTCCCTCAGAGTCATCTCATGTTAGTGAACATCTAAATGATCAGTTAGCCTGATACACTTCTCAAAAAATGTGTTTGAAATTCTTTGTCATTGTCCTCTTAGAGTCATCCAAGGGAATTGGTCCTTCTTTGTAAATTGCAAGTTGTGAGAAAGTCTTTCTAGAAAAAGGGGACATGCTGATAAATATGTAATCTGAAGTCTTCTTTGTTAGAGAAAAATGAAGAAAAGAAACATTGATTTTTCTTGTTGTTTTCAGGTTCTGTCTATTGGTATTTTGTCTTACTGAATTATGTTAAAGATGAAGATTTGGCTGGGTGTAGTACAGCTTGTGCATCCTTGCTTACTGCTGTGTCCAGACAGTTACAGGACAGGTTAACGCCATTGGAGGCTTTACTTCAGACAAGGTATTTTAATATATGTAATGACTAATAATGGGCCTTTCTGGACATGATACCACCTTTGCACAGTACTGTTATATATATTTGCTTAAAAACTTTTTTTTTTACAAAATTTATTTAATTTATACCTAACCTTTCCCCAAATGATATTAGCTTAAGGTTTTCTTTTCCTGTTTTTTTTTTTCCCCCCTAAAATTATTCCCTTTAACAATTTTGGAAGTTCTGAAGATTGTTATTCACAAGGCTAATCATATTAAAATACTTAAAAGTTCTATTTCTTGCTAATGGAAGAAGGATTTAAGGTAATTTATTTCTCTATTGTTAAAACTTTGTAGGTGGAATTATGTAAGTCACTTATAACCCTTAACTAGTATTCTTTATCTTCTGGTTGATTATCTAAAACTTAAACATAATAAAATAAGAAATAGAGTTACATGATAGTTTTGTAGTGTTTTTAAATTGGAAATCTTGATTTTGATGAAATTTTACTCAGATCCTTTGTACTTTGTGCTGAGTAATACAGTGGTTGAGGTGAGAGGGAGCACTGCCTCATATCTCTTCCATGCTTCAGTCTGCAGGTGAAGATTCAGTCTGGGTTCATTAGCTACCAGCTCATTGGAATTACATTTGTTGAGTCTCTCTGGACCATGTCTTTTGGAGTATAGGTTTATAGGGAACACAGTTGAGATTCACTGAATTTAATGGGTTAAATCTGGTTAGCGTCTCTTTCTGCCCTGTGTCAAACTCTTTTAAAACTAAGTAAATAGATAATTTGTTAATTAGATGGCTGACAGGAAAATTGTTAGGACATTATTTTATTTTTCAGATATGGATTATATAGCTCACCATTTGATCCAGTCCTCTTTGATTTAGAGATGAGTGGCTCTTCTTGTAAAAATGTATACAACAGCAGCATTGGTGTTCAATCAGATGAAATTGATTTGTCGGATGTCCTTTCAGGTAGTAACTTATTTTATTAAAGGAATTTCTGAATTTTATATCTTGGATTTAAGCTACCATTGACTTCATAGATTATAGTTACTACATTTTATCTTTAAAAACGAAAATTTAGAACTTAACATGTATGAATCATTAAACCATTTGCCTTTATTTCTTAACCCCCCACACCAGTATTAAGGCTATTTTTGAAAGAGTTTTGAATTTGTTTTTTATGTTTCACTGCTTGTTAATATGACCTCAATACTCATAAGAGACTATTTAATATTTGATTATTTGTTGTAGTCTTTTTACTTTTATTTGGTGTTCTTTTGCTGTCTTAAAATCAAAGAACATATTTTATATTTCAAAAAGTACAATTAATATATACCTACTGTAATAAGTAAAGGTGCAGAAAGAAAAATAATTTCTGTATCTACTATTTACACTCCCCTGAGGAAAACTTTGTACACAGTGTTACATGTATTCTTGTATACATTTCTGAAGAATATGCTTTTAGGATTGAATGTACTATAACGTTCTTTGTATAATCTCAAGTGATAGAATTTGGTGTTTATCTTGTTACGTTAGATAAAGGAATGGCTATTTTGATTTTTTATTTCCTTCTGTCTTGCTAAACTTAACTGAGTGTTGCTAGTAAACTAAAATGTTAGAAAATTTATTTGTAAGCATATTAAGATAATTAGCACTTTAAAATAAGTAAATTTTGGGAATTAATCTCATTTTTTATTTTAACATGAATTATGAATTGTGAAAAAAGCAAAAGAGAAAAACCAACTATAATATTATAAATAAAATATAAAATTTCTCAACTCCAATCTCTCTACCCTTTTAGGTTACCATCATTAACAGAATGTTATCTCTTTAGGTTGCTTTGCTGTACATGTTTCTGAACATTTTTAATGAAAGTGATCACATTATGCTTATTGGTCTTTACTTGCTCTTTTTGTTGTTTTTTTTATCCTCATCCGAGGACATTTTTGCATTTATCTTCAGATAGAGTGGGAGGGAGAGAGAGAGAGAGAAACATCAGTGTGAGGGAGACACATCCAGTGGTTGCCATCCACACGACCCCAACCGGGGCCGGGGACGAACTGCAACCGAGGTATGTGCCCTCAGCGGGAACCGAACCCGGGACTCTCTGGTCCGCGGGCTGACGCTGTAACTACTGAGCCAAATCGGCCAGGGCTTTCTTTTTAGGTTTTTTTTTTTTTTTTTATCCTCACCCGAGGACATCTTTGTGTTTATCTTCAGATAGAGCAGGAGGGAGAGAGGGTGGAAGAGATTTACTTGCTTTTTTTAAAAAATAGTTTTTTGTTTTTGTTTTTTTTAATCCTCACCCGAGGATATTTTTACATTAATCTTCAGATAGAGCTGGAGGGAGAGAGGGAGGAAGAGAGAGAGAGAGAGAACATCTACATGAGAGAGACACATCGATTGGTTGCCACCTGCATAACCCCAACCAGGGCTGGGGAAGAACTGCAACTGAGGGACATGCCCTTGGCCGGAATCAAACCCGGGACTCTCTGGTTCACGGGCAACGCTCTTACCACTGAGCCATACTGTCCAGGGCAAAAAATAGTTTTAATTGATTTTTTTTTAGAGAGAGAGGAAGGGAGAGAAAGAAATATTGATGTGAGAGAGAAACATTCCCTACTGGGGATCGAGCCCGCAACCCAGGCATGTGCCCTGACTGGGTATTGAACTGGGACCTCTCAGTCCATGGAACAACACTCAATCCATGCCACCGGCAGGGCTGTTACTTGCTTTTTAAAGACTTATGTTGCCATATAGCTCTTTTTGATGATACAGGCTCTGACTACCTCATACCAATCTGTCTCTTTCCAAATAACTCATTAATTTATGAGTGGAACTCAGAGGAAAAGTTAGAACTAGATATATAGATGCCATCTGTATACCTTAGGATAGAATGAGAAATCCATTATGGAGAGAGTGTAAGGAGAAGACTATAAAGTTCAGGCCAAGCCAGGGAGTTGAATATGCAAGAGTAGCCACACTCAGTATAGGAAACCCAGGAGAAGCGACTTAGAAATCATAATATGTCTCCATATGAATGTTTACATCATTTTATTCCTCACCATAGTCCTTCTGCAGTGTTCCTTTTCTCTCCTAATGGTATCAGTTGCACAAAACAAATGTGAATGTCATCTTTCACACCTCTGTCTTTGTCATCCTTCACATAGAGGCTATCCCCAGATTCTATCTATTTTTCCACCAGTGCATAATTCACATCTGTGGCCCTGGCTGGTTTGGCTCAGCGGTTAGAGCGTCGGCCTGCGGTCCAGAGAGACCCGGGTTCGGTTCCCGCTAAGGGCATGTACTTTGGTTGCGGTTTGTCCCCGGCCCTGGTTGGTCGTGTGGGTGGCAGCCACTCGATGTGTCCCTTTCACATCGATGTTTCTCTCTCTCTCTTCCTCTCTCTCCCTCCCTCTCTATCTGAACAAAAAATGAAAAAATGTCCTCGGGTGAGGATAAAAAAAAAAAAAATTCACATCTGTGTACCCTCTTACCTCCTATGATCACGTGATGACAGATCAAGCCACAATAGTTATCTTGAACCTGGACTACAGTAATAGTTTCTAATTGGTCTTTCTGCATCTGTTCTTGCCTCACTTCAGGACATTCTCCATATTGCAATAAGTATGATCATTTCTGAGTGTATACTTGATCACTTTACCTCTCTCCTTAAAATACTTTTCATGTCTTCCCATTACTCTGTAAGTCCAAAGTCTATAACATAGTATGTGATGTCTTGTGTGATCTGTCTCTTTTTCCCTTACCACTGTGATTCATTAACACCCTCCAGGTTCCTGAGATCCTTTCATGGAGTCCTTGGGTCAATTGTTTCCATGATAGGATAATGGTATTGCTTCATGCAGTCCATGGGTCAACTGTTTTCATGATAGGATGATACAGCTTTTTTCACTCTCTGACATTTATATCATTTGTGCAAAAGCATGGTGTTCTTCACTAGGCACTTGCAATAAAAAATACGCCATTTTCACTTTCACTTACAAATGTCCTTGATGAAGTAATAAAAATTGCTAGTTTTATTAAATTTTGAACCCATAAATACTCAATCTTTTAAATATCCCATGCTGAGATAGGAAGTATTCATGAAACACTTTTGCTGCATACTGAAGAACCATGGCTGTTTCAAAGAAACACACTGTGCAGTTGAGTTACAAGAGGAACTGTTTATTTCATGGAGCCCCATTTTAATTTGCAAAAATATATTTATTCAGACTTGGTTATTTGAAGGTATTTTCCCACAGATTTATAGAAAAAGTCCATCAGTATCCATCCAATTGATCGTATTTATTGCCATTGTTAAAAGTGGAGCTTTTAAGCAAAAATTAGAATTTTGGAAAACGTGTATCCTCCAGTTAGCTTCACAGCTTCCCAATACATGAAGCCTTTTTTCCTGATGGGTCATGATGATATTAGTGTCATTTTCTGATATTATATAATGAATTGTGTTAACATTTGGAAGATCTGTATATAGTGGTGAACCAGTATTTTCTAAATAAATGGGTAAAATATTCTGTAAAAGTACAGTGTAAGCCAAGTAATCATAATGCAATAGAGTTTGAGAAGGTCACTAATCAGATATCAGTATAACTTGGCAAGCAGTCTTTAAGAAAACTGCCACTGGTCAAGTTTTCCAATATGTAAGGCTATTAATATCTTTCTTTGCCTGGCTGGTGTGGCTCAGTGGTTGATCGTCGACCTATGCACCCATGCTGGTCAGGGCATATGCCTAGGTTGTGGGCTTGATCCCCAGTCGGGGGTGTGCAGGAGGCAGCCGATCGATGTTGATGCTTCTGGCATCAGTGTTTCTTGTCTCTCTCCCTTCCTCTTTCTCTGAAAAATCAATAAAAACATTAAAAAAAAAAAAGATTTAAAAAAAAAAAATCTTTCTTCCTCTTCAACTACATATTTGTGGTGGGTTGGATTTCCTTCATATTGTAACACACTGAATGTAGGAGGCGGGACAATCTAGCTACCTTTTGTAAGCCAGATTTTAAAAGAGATTTGTAAAATGTAAAACATTGCCACTCTTCCCATTAAGTTATTTTTGTTTTAGAAACAGTTATTTTTCATCAAAGTGTGCTGTTTTTATATCTAATGAGTATCACTTGAATTAATACTTAAAATTTCTGCTGATAATTATCAGTATATATACAACCAACATACAAGAATTCTCTTTAGAGTTCTCAATTACTTTAAAGCTATATTTGTTCTTTCAGTTC
The DNA here is from genome assembly GCA_030848825.1 of Tadarida brasiliensis. Classification (NCBI taxonomy): domain Eukaryota; kingdom Metazoa; phylum Chordata; class Mammalia; order Chiroptera; family Molossidae; genus Tadarida; species Tadarida brasiliensis. Next base: position 58,590,311 of record CM061270.1, on the reverse strand, counting down.
CTCTAATGTGCCATGTCCCTTCCTAGTGGAGAGATTTTATTCATGTCGTTTCTTCTGCCTGGATTCCCCTGCCTCAAGGAAATAAATACATAAAAATCCCTTACTCTTTCCATGAGTCTCGTCACCTCATCATGGAAATATTTTATTACCCCTTGACTTTATTAGTCTTTTGAACTTCCCTTAAGTAAAACATAGCACTTTTTAAAACAAGTTCAATTGTATAATTAGTTGTTTAATGCCTAATAACCCCTGACACAGAAAATGTGTTTCGTAAGAATTAGGGCCTGTCCTTTTACACGTATTAAGTGCTCAATATATATATTCTTACAGATTTTTTTTTTTTAGAGAGGAAGGGAGAGGGAGAGACAGAAACATTGATCGTCTGCCTCCTGCACACCCTTACTGGGGATTGAGCCTGCAACTCGGCCATGTACCTGACCAGGAATCGAACCAGCAATCTCTTTGTGAATGGGATGATGCTCAGCCAACTAAGCCACACTGGCTGGGCTATAAATATGTATTTTTTAACACTATGCTGGGCACCAATGGGAGGTTGGAAAACAAGGTTATGGGAGTTTAGTCTTGCTTTTAATTTAGTCCAATTGTTGGTAACAGTTTTTTATATCTCCTCATTCTTTCCATCTTGCATTTCTGTTTTACTATAGCTGTTAATTCTGTTTAAAGTAGTGCTAACTTCAGAAAATTGTAAAGTACTAAAAATAACCCTTTTGCCCCCTCTATAGCACATATACTCTTAATTCTTCTTTTGTTTCTCCATCCTGTCTTCTTGATGTGGTTTTATTGCTGTGCTTTTTAATTTTATTTTTTTATCCTCACCCGATGACATTTTTTTTTGCATTTATCTTCAGATAGAGCAGGAGGGAGAGAGGGAGGAAAAGAGAGAGAGAAACATCGATGTGAGAGAGACACATTGAGTGGCTGCCACCCGTACAACCCCAACCGGGGCCGGGGACAAACTGCAACCGAGGTACATGCCCTTAGCGGGAACGGAACCCGGGACTCTCTGGTCCGCAGGCCAATATTCCAACCGCTGAGCCAAACCGGCCTGGGCAATTGCTGTGCTTTTTTGTTTACATAGCTGTGACCATGTGATTTTTGTTTTTACTACAATATATTAATGCTAACTTAAAATTTTTTTCTTTATTGTGTTTCAGAGAGGAAGGGAGAGGGAGAGAGATAGAAACATTGATGAGAGAGAACATCGATTAGCCGCCTCCTGCATTGCCCCCCCCCCCGCCCCCCCCCCCCCCCCCCCCACACACACACACACACACACAATCTGGGCGTGTGCCTTGACCGGGAATCGAACCTGCGACCTCTTGGTGCATGGGTTGACATTCAACCACTGAGCCACACTGGCCGGGCATAACTTTAACTATTTGTATGGTAATAAAGTAGTATGCCTCATTTTAGAAAATATATGCAAATATATACAAAATATATACAATATATACAAAATATAAAGAAAATTTACAGATAAATCTTGTTTATACTTTATAACGTTTCTTTTAATATTTATTTAGTGTCGTAGTTATACAGTTGATGTTATAGACTGTATTCTGATTTTATACTCATACTTAACATATTGGGCAATAGCTATTGTAAGTAGCTGGTTTATTATTTTTTACTCTCTAAAATCTCAATCACTTGTTATTGTTTCTTGTTAATGTGAATGGGCACTGAGTTGCTTTTATGCAATTCTACTTTTGTAGCAAGGACAGCAGAATCTCCTGCTTTTGAGTATTTTTAATCCCATGTCCATTGTTGAAGCTCTGTGTAAGGGTTGTGGGTTTGTTTATACATCTTCTCCAGTTAAAATTGGAGCAGCACTATAATTCTTATATGACTATTTCCTTTTATAGATTAATTCACGTATTGTAAAACTTGTCTCTTTCCTGCATTAGGAAATGGAAAGGTCAGTAGTTGCACAGCTGCCGAGGGTAGTTTCACATCTCTCACTGGACTTCTCGAAGTTGAACCCCTGCATTTTACTTGTGTGTCAACTAGTGATGGAACCAGAATAGAAAGGGATGATGCAAGTACGTTTACTGGTATATACCCTCTTTTATTATATACATTATATATTATATGCTATAATAAATATAAAATGATATATAAGTTTTTAAATATCTGTTATGGTATATGTGACCACCAAGTCAAGAAATAGTATTTGCAGCATTTAATGTCCCTTTCCATTTATTTCTCCCTCACTCTTCTTGTAAATAAACATTGTCCTAACTTTTCAGGTAATCATTTTTTAGTTTTTGTTTCTTTGTATAACCACTTAATTATGCATTCCTTTTTAAAATTTAATTATGCATTCTTAAGAATTGGTTGAGTAGGGTCTATAAAATATAAAATTGAATTTATATATTTTTGGTCTGTTTTCTGTTCAGTGTTATGATTGTTAAATTCACCCATTTCATTGTTTATATGTAGATAGTTGGTCCTTTTTCATTGCTGTTTAAGATTCTGTTATATGAGTAAAATAAAATTTATGTATCCACTATTGCTTTGTACACTATACTGTTGATCAACATTTGGGTTGTTCCATTGTGGTACTGCTAGTACCAATGGATACAGTATTCTCTTGGATGTGAATGTAAAAGTTGATTTTTTGCTTCATAGGATTGTCATATATTCAACTTTAATAAGTAACATTAAAGAAATGTACTTCTTAATTTCTAAATATTTGAAGGTTTTCTAGTTACCTTGTTATTGATTCCTATTTAAATTGCTGTGAGGTCAGAAGAAGTACTTTGATTACCAATCTTGCAAAATATGTTAGGAATTGTAGAGGGTCAGTTTTTATAAATATTCCATGAATGCTTGACAATAATGTTAACTCTTGTTGGTGAAGTATATTCTATATATGCGTTGGGGCAAGTTTGCTAATTGAGTATTCATAACTTTAGCTACTTGTTTTTTTAGCTAATAAGATTGGTATTAAAATTTGTCTATTTTAGTTTTATCACTTTTTATCTTATACATTTTGAAGCTATGATTTAGTTTTAGAATGGTTCTATCTTGTGAATTGAATCTTCCATTATTATGGATTATCTCTTTTTCTCTAATACTGCTGTATTTCCTAAAAGTTTTTTGTTTGATATTTGTATACCTAGCATCTGCTTTCTTTTGTATAGTATATATTTTTCCTTCTTTTTACTTTCAATTTGTCATTGTCTCCTTATATTTTAGACCTATTTTTAAAAGCAACATATAGTTGTATTTTTTTTTTTTATTCTCACCCGAGGACATTTTTTTTTTTTTTGGCATTTATCTACAGATAGAGTGGGAGGGAGGGAAGGGACGAAGAGAGAGAGAGAAACATCGATGTGAGAGAGACACATCGACTGGTTGCCACCCACCCGGCCCCAATCGGGCCGGGGACAAACTGCAACCGAGGTACGTGCCCTTAGCGGAAACCGAACCCGGATCTCTCTGGTGCATGGGCTGACACTCTAACCGCTGAGCCAGACTGGCCAGGGCTATAGTTGTATTTTTAAAATCCATTCTGAATTGGAATATTTAATTTACATTTAATGTTATTACCGGTATCTTTGTATTTAAATCTGGTGTTTATGTATTCTAGTATATTTCTTATCTTGCCAGATGTATCTTTTTCTCCCTTTTTTTGGGTGATTCCATTTTTATTGGTCTATATTTCTACTTTTTACTATTTTTAGCAGTTGTCCCAGAGATCATAATATAGACATACTGTTGACATCTAGAAATCCTGTTGCTGTTTTTACCATACAATGCAAATAAATATCTTAAACATTATTTATCATCTTATTTATATGACATTGTGATTTTATACTTTAACTTTAGGTATATTTTAGTTTCATACATTATTATTATATTTTTTATATTCAATATTCATTTGGATTTATCTCATAATTCCATGTTCTTTTTTTTTTACATTTGGTTTTATTGATTTTTTTAGAGGGGGCGGGAAGGGAGGGAGAGATAGAAACCAATGTGAGAGAGAAACATCTATCGGCTGCCTGCTGCACGTCCCCTACTGGAGATCAAGCCCGCAACTCAGGCATGTGCCCTGACCAGGAATCAAACCGGGACCTCTCAGTCCACGGGACAATGCTCAACCCACTGAGCCACACTGGCCAGGCTCATTTTTCTTTCTTTTGAGCTTTTATCTGGTATGATTTTATATCTGAAAACTACTCTGTAAGATCTCTTTTTTATACTTGTCTACTGACGAAGTAATTTAGTTTTATTGGAAATGTTTCAAATGCTTTTTGTATAATTAGATGAACAAACTGCATAGCCATTTTTTAGATTCTACTGTTACTGATATTTTCCACATTTCTTTTATTGTTTTTTGTTTGCTTACGTATTTCAAAACAGATTCTAGATATTGTATCACTTTTACCTCTACATAACACATACATAAGTTCCTTAAACAATGTGGATATCTTCTTTAATAGCTGATGCAGTTTTTGTCATAATCATCTAAGTTAACTATAATGTATCATGATACATACAGCATAATTTAATTAGCATAATCAATTCTGTGATCTCACGTAATTTTCAATACATAATTGAACTTATCTGAATATTGCAATAACATTTTATATTTGGTTTATTTGGATCAAGAGGTGTCATTTTCATTCTTTAAATATGATTTTCATGCTATAGAATTCTAAGTTAGCTATTTTTTCTTCTAGTGATTTAAAGGTAATCTTTCCTTATCTTTAACTTACACTGTTTTTGTGAGACATCACCTGTCTGTCTTATTATTCCTCTTTTAAGGTCACTGTCAGTACTCAAGCTGTTTGTGAGATTCATTCATGTTCATTCAAGCTCTCTATCCTGTTTGAGATTCTTAGGGCTACTTGAATCCTTACTTGCATCAGCTATAGAAAGATCTCAGCCATTAGCAGTTCAAAATTACTTCTGCCCTATTTTTTATTTTCTCTCTATCTTGTCCAGTTTCATGTATATTACACTTCAGCACTATAACTGGTGTAATTTTCAATTTTTAAATCTTTCCTTATACTGTGGGTATTATCTTCTAGTTCATCTGAGTTTACTAGTACTCTCTTTTGCTATGTAATCATTTATGGAAAAAAGTTACCTTTGTTTTCACTCAACTTCAGTGTTGCCTCTGTTAAAAATCATGTGTCTAGCCCTGGCCGGTTTGGCTTAGTGGTTAGAGCGTCGGCCTGCGGACCAGAGAGTCCCGGGTTCGGTTCCTACTAAGGGCACGTACCTCGGTTGCAGTTTGTCCCCGGCCCCAGTTGGGATTGGGTGGGTGGCAACCACTCGATGTGTCTCTCTCACATCAATGTTTCTCTCTCTCTCTCTCTCTCTTCCCCCCTCTCTCCTTTCTGCTCTATCTGAAGATAAATGCAAAAATGTCCTCGGGTGAGGATAAAAAAAAAAAAATTATGTGTCTATTTGATGTCTGTGTGAATCTATTTTTGTTCCATTGGTTAGTTAGTCTAGCCTATGCCAATACTTCATTGTCTTAATTACTGTAACTTACTATTAAGTCTTAAAAACTGATAGTCTAAATGCACCAACTTTATTTTTCTTTCTCTTTTGATATATTTAAAATGTTGATATAAAGTTTCGCAATGGTGTGTAGTCATTACCATTATGAATTCCAGAATATTTCCCTCACTGCAAAAAGAAACCCCATAGCCATTAGTAGTTACTACCTATTCCCCTCTCCTCCTATCTCCTGGTAATCACTAATTCATTTTGTGTCTCTGGATTTTGTCTACTCTGGACATTTCATGTAAATGTGCAATCATACAATATGGGGCCTTTTTGTCTGGCTTCTTTCACTTAGTATAATGTTTTCAAGTTTTATCCATTTGGCATGTCAGTACATCATTCCTTTTTTTTTTTTAATATGTTTTTATTGATTTTTTAGAGAGAGAGGAAGGGAGAAAGAGATAGAAACACTGATAAGAGAGAGAAGCATTGCTCGGCTGCCTCCTGCACACCCGCTACTGGGGATCGAGCCTGCAACCCCGGCATGTGCCCCGACCGGGAATCAAACCGAGACCTCTCATTCCATAGGACAATGCTCAGTCTACTGAGCCGCACTGGCCGGGCAGTACATCATTCCTTTTTATGGGTAAATAACATTCCATTGTATGGACTTATGACTTTTTCCCCCCCCAATTTTTTTTTCTTTATTGATTTTAGAGAGAGAGGAAGGTAGAGGAAGAGAGAGATAGAAACATTGATGAGAGAGAACATTGATGAGAGAGAACATCGATTGGCCGCCTCCTGCATGCCTCCCACTGGGGACTGGGCCCACAACCTGGGCATGTGCCCTGACCGGGAATCGAATCGGCAACCTCTTGGTGCATGGGTCAGTGCTCAGCCACTGAGCCACACTGGCTGGGCGACATATGACTTTTTAAAAAAAAATTTTTTCTTTTTTAATTCTTAGAGAAAGAGGAAGGTAGAGGGAGAGAGAGAAACATCGATGAGAGAGAACATCGATTGGCTGCCTCCTGTATGCCCCTAACTGGGGATTGGGCCCACAACCTGGGCATGTGCCCTGACCCGGAATCGAACCGGTGACCTCTTGGTGCATGGGTCAGTGCTCAACCACTGAGCCACACCGGCTGGGTGCTCGGGGGTTTTTTTTCTATACACAGTCATGTCATCTATTAATAAAGAGAGATTACTTCGTTGAGAGTTTACTATCATTATAGTTTTTCTTTTTCTTACTCCTTTGCTCTTCCTAAGACTTTCTGCATGATATAATAGAAATGGTGATAATATTCATCTTTGTCTTGTTCTTACCTCTCATGTTTTTATATCTGGTTTTTGAAGCCCTTAATATCAAAATAGAAAAGAGTATTGAAAACTCAGACCATGTAAGAGATTTTTTTTTTTTATATATATATATTTTTTTTTTTTTTTCCTCACCTGAGGACATTTTTTCATTTTTTGTTCAGATAGAGTGGGAGGGAGAGAGAGGAAGAGAGAGAGAGAGAAACATCAATGTGAAAGTGACACATCGAGTGGCTGCCACCCGCATGACCAACCAGGGTCGGGGACAAACCGCAACCGAAGTACATGCCCCTAGCGGGAACCAAACCCGGGTCTCTCTGGACCGCAGGCCGATGCTCTAACCCCTGAGCCAAACCGGCCAGGGCCATGTAAGAGATTTTAAAGTTAGTTTTGTAGTAGTATGATGACTTATTTTTCTTGGATATTTTATGTCTCTTATGTCTTTGATGTGACAATTTTCCAATAAATATTATTTAGGCACTAGATTTTAAAGTCAGTAAAGGACCAACGTACACATGGGTAATATTGAAAATCACTTATTATCCCAACAGTGTAAGTACAATGTATGTGGTTCATAAGTCTGATATTTTTCCTCTAGAATTGCTTTCGTGGAACACTAGATGGAGCAAATGGATTTTATTTGGGAGCACAAATCTTATATGAGATATGATTTGCTCTCTTTTTTTTTATCATCACCCGAGGACATTTTTATTATTAAATAGAGCGGGAGGGAGAGAGGGAGGAAGAGAGAGAGAGAGAAAAACATCGATGTGAGAGAGACACATCTAGTGGTTGCCACCCACATGACCCCAACCAGGGCCGGGGACAAACTGCAACTGAGGTACGTGCTCTTAGCGGACACCGAACCCGGAACTCTCTGGTCCACGGGCCGACAATCTAACTGTTGAGCCAAACTGGTCAGGGCATGTTTGCTCTTTCTTTGACCAAGTTTGTATAGTTATATTCGTGTAAGTTAAATGTGGTGTGGTATGGCTGTATTGTAATAAATGTGTTTTTGTAAGTTGAGAATTTCTTTTTTATGTTAATCCTCACCCTAGGATATTTTTCCATTGATTTTCTAGATAGAGTGGAGGGGAGGGGAGGAGAGAGAGAGAGAGAAACATCGATGTGAGAGAGACACATTGATTGGTTGCCTCCCACACAACCCCGACAGGGGCTGGGAATCAAAACTACAACCCAGGTATGTGCCCTTGACTGGGAATCAAACCCCTGACCCTTCGGTATGCAGGCTGATGCTCTAACTGCTCAGCCTAACCGGCCAGGGCAGTTGAGGACATTTTTAATTGTTAAGAGTCTATGCAGTTTTGTTGTTATTGCCATCTTGTTTATTGTCGCTTAATTTTTTAATAGTTTATTTGAATCCTGGCTTAGTATGGCCATTGTTGGATGTTAAGATAGGCTGTCAGATTACCTGTTTTTTTTGTTTTGTTTTTCCTTTTCAAGTATTTATGAGCAATCATTTCTCTATAATTTAGGTCCATTATCTGTGAAGTGCATAAGAATAATACTTGCTTATGTGCCATTGTAAAGAGTTAATGAGTTGATGTAAGTTCCATGCTTAGCACTGTGCCTCTCATTGACTTTGGTATCATATTTCTTTTGGTTTCAATCCTAGGTTGACCACCATCAGTTCTATAGAGGAACTTCTCTGAGCCATTATTTATTTACTGAATCACCTAGAAACAGAATCATAGTATCTGCCCCTTAGGGTTGTTCATCCATTGAATGTATTAGTTTACTAAAACAGTGTCACTGGTAATGTACACTGAACACTTGCTATTATTGTAGCAGTTATCTTTCCCCTATATAACTTTCTAGTTAAAGGCCTGTTGTTAGAGTTGGCTTCTACTTCTTGTTTTGTGCTGACCTATTTGATTAAGTTGTGAAATTGTTTTTATCCCAGCTTTTTAGAAAATGTTTTCCAGAAATATTTATTTCCATAAATATTTAATGGGAAAAGAGTTCTTTTATGATATGCATTTGAATAACATTGAAAAATCAAAGAAATTTTTTAACTTGCTGGATTTATAGACCTTTAATGATGATAATGTTCATAGGTAAAGAATATGTGCCCTACTTATTTAACTGTGCATGGGACAGGGCTCTCTCCACATCAGTGATTTGGGGAGCATATAGTAGGAATCTGCTTTACATATTCCATGTGGACAAGACTCTCTGTCTAGGCTGTGCTTTAAAATGAGGAAGTAAGTGTTATCATTCTTTTTTAATGATGTTCTTATAATTGAGGGGTTTGTTGTTGTTTTTTTGAGCCTTTTTTTCAAATTTTATTTCTATTTATTTTTTATCCTCGCCCGAGGACATTTTTCCATTTTTTGTTCAGATAGAGTGGACGGGAGAGGGAGGAAGAGAGAGAGAGAAACATTGACGTGAAAGGGACACATCGAGTGGCTGTCTCTCACACGACCCATCCAGGGCCAGGGACAAACTGCAACCGAGGTACATGCCCTTATCGAGAACCGAACCCGGGTCTCTCTGGACTGACCGCAGGCTGACGCTCTAACTGCTGAGCCAAACCGGCCAGGGCTTTTGAGCCTTTTTTTGAGGGGGAGAAGAAGGTGGTGTTGCTTGTAAGAAATCTTAGTAAAGCAAATTTCAGTTTATTTCTTAAGCACAAATTGTATGATAAGGTAAATCTCAATTTGTATTTTTATTTTAGTCATATTAAATGAAATGTCTATGCTGAAAGTATTTTTTTTAAATAAGTTTTTATTTTTTAATTTCAGTTGACATACAATATTATCTTAGTTTCAGGTGTACAACCCAGTTATTAGACATTTATATAACTTAGGAAGTGATTACCCTGTTAAATCTAATACTCATCTGACACCGTACATAGTTATTACAGTATTATTGACTATATTCCCTGTGCTGTTCTTTACATCCCATGATTATTCTGTAACTACCGATTTGTTTTTAATCCCTTCACATTTTTCACCCGTTTCCCCAAAGCCCTTTCATTTGGTAACCCTCAAAATAGTTCTCTGTATGTATGAGTCTGTTTCTGTTCTGCTTGTTCATTTATTTTGTTTTTTTAGATTCCACATATAATTGAAATCATCTGGCATTTGTCTTTTTCTGACTTATTTCACTTAGCATAATATACCCTCCATGTAGTTGCATTATTTTTTTATGGCTGAGTCATATTCCATTGTATATATGCACCACTTCTTCATTTATTCATCTACTGATGAACACTCAGGCTGCTTCCATATCTAGGCTATTGTAAATAATGCTGCATTGAACATATGGGTGCATATATCTTTTCAATTTAATGTTTTGGGTTTCTTTGGATAAATACCCAGAAGTGGAATTGCTGGGTCCTTTTTTGTCTCTTGTTATAGACTATGCTGAAAATATTTTTAAAGTTAAATGTATATTGACTAATTTTATTTGATTTAGAAGTCATTCCTGGATCCCTTAAACTTGAATACTATTATCAATAGGCTTTTACTGTTAAGATTCCCTTATTTATACTCTATAGATTTCTATCTTTTAAAATGAAAACTAACTATAGTTTTAGTGTCATAATATTATAGTACTTTGAATGTGTTTCTCTGTGAACATCTTCTTCATCCTGGTTTCCCCCCACCCCTCTTGTCTTATGCCAGTGAGTTCCTTCGGGGTTACTCCTGCAGTAGGTGGACTATCAACTGGGACAGTTGGGGAAGCTTCGACAGCCCTGAGTTCAGCAGCCCAGGTAGCTTTGCAGTCTCTCTCTCATGCAATGGCTTCAGCCGAGCAACAGCTACAGGTGCTGCAAGAGAAACAGCAGCAGCTTTTGAAGCTTCAGCAACAGGTTGGAGACTATTTGGCTCTTTGTTCATGCTGTCTCTAAACTTCAAAAGCTGAAAAAGTACTGTAAAAATGACCATTATTTTCATAAAGGAAAAGTAGGTTGGCCATTTTCTACAAAAATTGAGGTAAAATCTTTGTGATATATTTAAATTAAAAAATTATATAAATACATGTTATTTGATATATATTTTAGGGGATATGATTAATAATATTTTTGTAATCTTTTAGTAAAATCCATTGCCATATATGTTTAAACATGCTTGGTCAAACATTGTAGTTATCATTTACTATTTATATGGATTGAAGAACCTAAAATACCATTTTAAAGACCAGTTAAATTAATGTGATTTAAAATTTAGTAATAATGACATGTTTTAGAGATTTCATCATGGTCTAAACGCAACCTATGCAATTGCAGGTGACAAATTGCACCAGGTTAGGCAACATATGAGAGTCCATTTCCTGTTAATGTTTTGTTTTTAGGAGAACTTTGTTATTTACATTTGATTGTTCTGCTTCTTTTCTATCTTGTATTTGAGAAAGTCCTAGTTCCCAAATACTCAGGAAATTTTATATCAAATATTTAATCAAGTGTATATATCAAAGAAATACCCCATTTGTGTTGTCCACTTTCTATGCAATTTCATTTTTATTTAACTAGGATCCAGTTGTTCATGTTTATCTTCATAATATATATACCCTTGTAGTATTCCCCCAATTCAGGTAGGCAGAGTTAGTCTATATTTGTTGCTTTTGCTGCTTTTACAGAAAGCAAAGCTGGAAGCCAAGTTACATCAGACAACAGCTGCAGCAGCTGCAGCAGCATCAGCAGCATCTGCAACATCGGCAGCATCAGCAGTAGGTCCTGTTCACAACTCTGTGCCTTCCAACCCTGTGGCAGCCCCTGGATTCTTCATTCATCCATCTGATGTTATTCCACCCACTCCAAAAACCACACCACTTTTTATGACTCCACCACTCACACCACCCAATGAAGCGGTTTCCGTTGTGATCAATGCCGAACTTGCACAGCTTTTCCCAGGCTCAGTTATTGATCCCCCAACAGTGAATCTTGCTGCACATAACAAAAATTCCAACAAGTCCAGAATGGTAAATTATTATATTTTAAATACGTGTTTGTTTAGACATTTAAAAATAAATTGAAATATATGATAACTTTAGAAGGCCAAATTTATTTTACCAATTTGATATAGAAAATGTGATTATTTTTATAAAATATTATAGAGTGTACATTAGGTAATGAAACTTGTTATTTTCATATGATGGTTACTAGTTTTTCTAGAGCAAGAGTAATGTCAATATAGAGTTATACTTTTTTCTTTTCTAGAATCCACTTGGTTCTGGCCTAGCCCTTGCAATTTCTCATGCTTCACATTTTCTTCAGCCTCCACCTCACCAGTCCATTATTATAGAGCGCATGCATTCAGGTAATCTTTGTCTTTCTTAAAATATTTTCCTTTCCTAGTCTGTTGGCTTTTTGGAGACTTAATGTTTTATAGTTTGATTTTTCTTTGCAAATACATTTGCTCTTGGGTAAGTACACTTTATTAAAGGCTCAAGGTATGTGCTCACCAAGTTGAAGGGAAGAATGCTGCAGAATACATTCACTAGTTCTGTCCAAACAATGGATTTGATCTGTATATGAATCTTGCCTGTTGAACCATGGTTAACATAAATATTTACCTTCAATGTAAGTGCTCAGATACCATTACAGTAAAAATTACACTTAAAGAAGTAGTATTCCTAAGACTAGCATTCTGGTATTGGAACCATTTCTTGAGAACAGCAGACAGAATTACTGCTAATTATAATAACTGAGTAAGATCAATAACACTTCATAGTCTCTGGATATAGAAATTTTACCTACACTTATACTACCCTGCTTATATGCTAGAGACCTTTGATCTGGATAGGTGCTTTCAATTAGGGTATGTTTACTAATAAGCTATATGCAAATTTTATCTTATAATCCTACCAACTCTTCGTTGAGTTTGAGCAGAAGTGGAATTCAGCAAAATCCTTAGGCATGTTTTATAGGAGGAAGTACATGAATATAGTGCATACTGTATCACTTTTCATTATTATAAACAGTTCAACCATACTTGCTTTATTGCAATGGGCTGTTTCCTTTTGGAAGAAGAGTTTTGTTTTTTGTTTTTTATCCTCACCCGAGGAGATTTTTGCGTTTATCTTCAGATAGAGTGGGAAGGAGAGAGGGCAGAAGAGAGAGAGAGAAACATAGATGTGAGAGAGACACATGGAGTGGTTGCCACCCACACGACCCCAACCGGGGCTGGGGACAAACTACAACCGAGGTAGGTGCCCTTAGTGGGAACCGAACCTGGGATTCTCTGGTCCGCGGGCCGACGCTCTAACCGCTGAACCAAACTGGCCAGGGCGGGAAGAAGAGTTTAAAAAAACAACAACCAAACATCTCTTGCCATGCCAGTAGTGCTCTCACAAGCATGGTGAACGTTCCTAAAACTCGCTGGATTTTCTGTAAGAAGTGTGGCAAACGTCAACCCTACAGAGTAACATAGTACAAAAAGGGCAAGGATTCTCTGTATGTGCAGGGGAAACGGCATTATGACAGGAAAAAGAGTGGCTGTGGTGGGCAGACTAAGCTGATTTTCCTCAACGCTAGAACTACAAAGAAGATTGTGCTGAGGCTTGAATGTGTTGAACCCAACTGCAGATCTAAGAGACTGCTGGCTATTAAGAGATGCAAGCACTTTGAATTGGGAGGAGATAAGAAGAGAAAGGGCCAAGTGATCCAATTCTAAGCTTCATATTTTGTTTTTTTATGTGGCAATAAAATCTTAAGGATATGTTCACTTCAAAAAAAAAAAAAAGAAAAGTCGAAATGGTGTTTTCTGCCCAACTAATCATTCATTGATAACAATATTACTGTATATAACATTTTAACTGTAGTTTGTTGTTGCGCAGTCTTATGAAAGGTGGGCAGTTAAGTTTAAGCTGTGATTTGCTTTTTTAATCTATGAAATTGACTGTAGCACATAAACTTTCTAAGTAGGAGAATTATGTTTTTTTTGTGGTTCAGTAGTTTTTCTGTTTAGGAAAGTATTGGTAACTGCTGTTTTCTTTTAAACTAGTTCCATTGAGAATTGTTGTAGTACTAGAAGTTTTATTTAGTTGGGTTCTTTTACTGTAAAATGTAGATAGATGGTAAGGTTACTAGCTGCCCCTCACTTCAGCCCAATAAAATAGAAAATGAAGTAAAGTTTTGTTAATGACTCTGCTTAGTGTTTCACAATTGAGCTTAACCCTGAAGTGTTTGAGATGAGGGATGCAAATCTTCTCTTTCTTCCATTCATCTCAGATCATTCTTGCCTTTCCTCAATGTAAGCATCTCATGCTGGGTATGATTCTAGTGCTTGCACAAAGAACATATACTACCGCCCAGCCAGAGTGGCTCAGTGGTTGAGCGTTGACCCATGCACCAAGACGTCACCAGTTCAATTCCTGGTCAGGGCACATGCCCAAGTTGTGGGCCTGATCCCCGGTAGAGGGTGTACAGGAGGCAGCCAATTGATGTTCTATCTCATTGATGTTTCTGTCTCTCTTTCTCCCTTTCCCTTCCTCTCTCTCTGTAAAATCAATAAAGAAAAAATATTTAAAAACAAAATACATACTACCTCTTTAGTATGGCCCTTAATATTTGAGTAAACCATGTACTTCATATGGTACTGAGCTGAAAACCAGTGATGTGTCAGTACTGAGGGAAAATACTGTTTGAGATGAGCTATATCTTTTTCTATTAGAGGGCCTTGCTAAGGGATTTTTTTTCATGGTAGTAATGACTGCCTGTTATTTCAGCATTATAGTTTTACCTTGCAATTTTAACCCCAATTTAAGATGTAACTCCATAAGAAGTGAAATAAGGCTTAAGAAAATGAAAATCAAGTATTACAATTTGATATTATTAATGCATCTAGTTGTGAAATTAAAAAAAAAAAAAAGATGACCAAATGGCTGAAAGAAGAGCAGATAGGTACTTTTTAGAATTGATCTATATACTTTTTTTTTTTCCATCCTCACCCGAGGACATTTTTGCATTTATCTTGAGATAGAGCGGGAGGGAGAGAGAGAGAGAAACATCGATGTGAGAGAGACACATCGCCTGGCTGCCACCCACAGGACCCCCACTGGGGCCAGGGAACTGCAAGCGAGGTACGCGCCCTTAGCAGGAACTGAACCCGGGCCGACGCTCTAACTGCTGAGCCAAACCGGCCAGGGATATATACTATTTTTTATTTAATATTTTATGTAATGTTTTAAACTAAATTTTTATGTATAGTTGATTGCCTTTATAGTAACAGGCTTACTATTGTGTATTTTTTACTTAAGTCTTTGGGTTCAAACTAACAATAGATTGAAGTTTTAGATATTTTTTGAGTGAAAATTACTTATTAACTTTTCTTCTCATTTGTTTGTAGTTTAGTAATTAATTTCATTTTTTAAGAAATGTTTCTGAGTATATCTTTTTGTTAATTGATATATGGTATTTTTGGTCAACTGCTACTCTCTCTTGTAGGAGCAAGGAGGTTTGTGACCTTAGATTTTGGCAGACCTATCCTGTTGACGGATGTATTGATTCCCACTTGTGGAGACTTGGCCTCCTTGTCAATTGACATTTGGACATTAGGAGAAGAGGTGGATGGGAGGCGATTGGTAGTGGCAACTGATATAAGTACCCATTCACTAATTCTTCATGACTTGATACCACCTCCTGTGTGCAGATTCATGAAGGTAAAGAACTTCAAGAAAGTGAATTAATTGATAAGCTTTTCATCTTTCTGACAAGTTATGAAAAATATTCAGACATATAATTTAAAGTATAACTGTATCAAATTTTTAAATACATTACTCAGATTTTTATTGTTGAAGGTGGGTGTGTTTGTATATTTATTTTTCATTTCAGATTACTGTCATTGGACGTTATGGAAGTACAAATGCCAGAGCCAAAATCCCATTAGGATTTTACTATGGGCATACCTACATCTTGCCTTGGGAGAGTGAACTGAAATTAATGCATGATCCTCTAAGGGGAGAAGGAGAATCTGCAAATCAACCAGAAATTGACCAACATTTAGCAATGATGGTTGCTTTACAGGAGGATATACAGTGCAGGTTGGTATAATTGCAGAATATTTAAATCTTATCAAAACCCTATATTTTGTATAATGTCAAGTAAATGTTTTTTCGTAAGTGTATAGAAAAGAGCAGAAGGAAGTAGGATACTAGCACGTTACAGTAATGTTTAATGCATTACGTATTGTGATTAAATAATTGGCTCGCTCTTTAGAACTTAATAATTGATTAATTCTTTTTTTTTATAATTGCTTTTTTATAATTCTTTTATTTATTTATTTTTTTTGGTTAATCCTCACCCAAGGATATTTTTCCGTTGATTATTATTTTTTTTTTTTTAAAGATAGAGTGGAAGGGAGGGAGGGAGGGAGAGAGAAACATCGATGTTGAGAGATACACATCGGTTAAAGGTCTCCTACGTGACCCTGACTGGGGCAGAGGATCAAACCTGCAACCTAAGTACATGCCCTTGACCAGGAACCACTGTGGGCCGACGCTATAACTGCTGAGCCAAACCAGCCAGGGCTTGATTAATTCTTTTTAATGGTTGTGTGTTAATATGGTTTAGAAATTTAATTTTTATTGTATATTCATACATGTACATTAAAGAGCATTGCAGAAATGATTTTGTTGATTTATTTTTTTACTTATAGGTATAACTTAGCTTGTCATCGACTGGAAACTCTCTTGCAAAGTATCGATCTTCCTCCTCTCAACAGTGCTAACAATGCACAGTACTTCTTGCGAAAGCCAGACAAGGCAGTCGAGGAAGACAGTAGAGTTTTTTCCTCCTATCAGGATTGTATTCAGCTACAGCTTCAACTAAATTTGGCTCATAATGCAGTACAGAGGCTCAGAGTAGCTCTTGGTGCAAGTAGGAAGATGTTGAATGAAACATCAGATCCAAGAGATTTAATTCAGACATCTTCCACAGAGCAGTTACGTACTATCATCAGATACTTATTGGACACTTTGCTCAGCCTTCTTCACTCTTCCAATGGTTTGTATTTGACTTAAATATTTTAAAGACAGAATATTTGATGTGATCTTGTTGAGTATTTTGTTGTCTTGCTATTTCCCAGGTAGTGTTAATTTTGATACCATTTCTAATGTGGATGAAATCTGTTCTTTAGGTTAACTCATTTTTTCTCTGTACTTGTATTTGTTTTTCTTAAAAGAGTTTTTTGATTATTTTTTTTTCTTGAGTTTCTGCCATTGATGTGCCTGGCAAAATAAATATTGTTTAAATGTGTAACAGTGAAAAGTACAAATTGGTTGTTACAGAGTAGTCAAGGGGTTGCCAAGTACAGCATAGAAAAAAAAAATGTGTAACAGTGAAAACTTAATAATTGCGAATCTATTATAGAGCTGTCATTTTCTATCTGGGAGCTAAATTTGATTATTACTGATGCACATACAAACACACATACACAGCCATCTGATATACCCAACTCCACATGCAAAAAATATAATGGATTTAAGTGTTGACTCTTTCCTTCCTCAAGTATTTAGCATTTGAAATCCTACATACAAGAAGTCAATCAATCAATAAATAGCAAAATAAAAATAATATAATTGTATATTGATTGCTGGTAAAGAAGAAAACATATCTAGACATGCTGATTTTGATATTACAGCATATACTTAAATAGGAAATTTTACTGTTTTCTTTCTTGTAATAGGACACTCTGTTCCTGCAGTTTTGCAGAGCACATTTCATGCCCAGGCCTGTGAAGAGCTTTTTAAACATTTGTGCATCAGTGGAACCCCAAAGATACGGTTACATACTGGTCTTCTACTTGTTCAACTCTGTGGTGGTGAAAGATGGTGGGGTCAGTTTCTCTCTAATGTTCTTCAGGAATTATACAATTCAGAACAGCTTCTCATCTTTCCACAGGATAGGTAGGTCAGACTTACTTGTTATCAATAATTTATACTTCTCACAGTCTTGTGTTCAGATTTTGAAATCTTAATATATGGATACTGAGTAGAAAAATGAAGCATGTCTATTCCGAGTGTAGGGAATGCCCGGTGAATAGAATGTTGAAGATTACACATATATAACTAGACTGTATTCTTTAATTTCCTAATTGAATCTGTGGACTTGATAGATCTGTGTTTACGAGTATTTCCTATCAGATTGTGTTATTTTATGTGTTCAATGTATGTTTTTTGAGGCTATGCTGCAGTTCTCTATACCTGATTTCCTGTGGTTAAAATTAGAAAATACAACTAATAGCTTGAAAAAGCTAATTTTAACATCATACCTACAGTTAGCTTGCTAAGAATATTATTCTATTAAATTTCAATGTAAATTGTATTTTACATGAACAATTAAATTGAATCATAATGGGTATTTTGTTTATATCTTCTTTTTATAGGGTCTTCATGTTACTTTCCTGCATTGGGCAAAGATCACTTAGTAATAGTGGAGTATTAGAAAGCTTGCTTAATCTATTGGATAATTTATTGTCACCTCTTCAGCCACAGTTACCCATGCATCGGAGGACAGACGGTATTATTTAAAGGGTTATCTTTAGTAGAAACATAAAATTCCTGTAAATATTGCTTTATAAATAGGCTAGTCTGAAATACATTTTTTAATTTGCTTTTTATTTTAAAATTTTTTTCTTTATTGATGTTAGAGAGAGAGAGAGGAAAGGGGAGGGAGAGAGAGACAGAAACATCAATGAGAGAGAACATCGACTGGCCGCCTCCTGCATGCCCCCCAACTGGGGATTTGGCCCACAACCTGGACATGTGCCCTGACTGGGAATGGGACTGGTGACCTCTTGGTGCATGGGTTGACACCCAACCATTGAGCCATGCTGGCTGCTGGGCTATTTTAAAATTTTAATTGCTGCACATTTTGTTACTATTTTTATGATGCAGACGTTTTAGGATGACGAGCCTTCATGTGATTGACTTCCATATAGTTACTGCTTTTCAATCTTTTCATTATTTGAATTTTGAACTTAGAAATTGTTGTAATGTGTTTCTTCTATACTATCATAACTAAAATCAAACTATCTTATTTAAGTTTAAGGTTTAAAGTAACGATTCTGTTGTGGTTATTGAAAATGAGTTTCATTTGAGAGAGAAAATCGTTATTGGAATAAAAACCTTAGAACATATGAATTTAAAACTTTATTAATTGTAAATTGAGAATTAGATTTTTTTTTATTTCAGTCACCTCTAAGTCTAAGAATAGTATCTTATACCTTGTTTTCTAGTTTACAGTTTATCTGTTAGATTCAACCTACATTTAAGAATCTATTTTTGTACCACGAAGCATTTATCTTCCATTAGATTCAATATGTTACTTGATTTGTGGTCTTAAATTCCAATTTTGAGGCTTATTATAAATGAATACTAGTGTTAGTAATGATATGATATGTTTTGGATTTATAGAATATTTTATCTCATAATTATTTTATCAGACTTCATTAGGAATTTTAGAGTCACCTGATTATTTTTTCCCCCTCTCATCTCTGTATAGGGGTACTAGATATTCCCATGATCAGTTGGGTTGTTATGCTGGTGTCCAGGCTGCTGGATTATGTGGCAACTGTTGAAGATGAAGCAGCAGCTGCAAAGAAGCCTTTGAATGGTAAAGACAGGGAGAGGTTTCTGACAGGTATCAGAAGTTTATAATAATCTGTTGGTGGGGATTTTGAGAGATTCACATTTGTTCCAGAACTGTCTATTGGCATGGAGATTCCAGCTGTATGTAATTTATGTAAAATAGGGATTAACTTTACCAAGAATCTGTGTAAGGATAGCATTTATTTTCGAAGGACGTTATGGACAAACCTCTTGTCTGAACATGACTTTAGTACAATCATGTCTTTCATAAGATTTTCCCCATACCTATTTAAACAGTTTATAATAATA
This sequence comes from Tadarida brasiliensis, assembly GCA_030848825.1. Taxonomy (NCBI): domain Eukaryota; kingdom Metazoa; phylum Chordata; class Mammalia; order Chiroptera; family Molossidae; genus Tadarida; species Tadarida brasiliensis. The sequence continues at coordinate 58,570,646 of CM061270.1, read as the reverse complement.
ACAACATATATATATATATATATATATATATATATATATATATGTGAAGTTATGTAAAGGAAATCTGCGAAGTGTTCTTATAGTTTTATGTTATTTCAGTATAGTGTCATTCCACTTATCATTATAAAATATAGTTCTACTAATTAATTACAAATGGCTTTTATACTTACAGAAATTTTTTTGTTGTAATCTTTCATCATAAGCTTGAGGCACCGAAACATTTTAATGCGAAGGGAAATCAAATTGAAAGACAAATTATTTTCTTCTCTCCCAAGATAAAAAGACTTTTTACGAACAATTTGAAATACTACATTATTTAATATGTAAATACAGCCAAAAAGTGCCATACAATTTGAAATTTTAAACACTGTCAGGATCCTAGTATTAAAAAAAGATCCCTTGAAATGTTTTATAGGTGAATCAATTGTTTATGGTGTACATTATGTTTGGGAAGAGAATGGGGCATTCTTTTCATGTACAGAGAATTTGTCTTTATGTATTTATTTTTTGAACAAATACTGTATATCAGTGGTCAGTTTACTCAGTTATAGGATATAGACTTAAGACATACAATTAAACATGACTATAATATGAAGTTGGAATATAACAGTTACTATTGGAGGTCTTAGTTTTTATTTATAGCATTCAGAGATTATGGAAACACATTGGTGGAAGACATTTTTTTTAGGGTTTGAAGAATTTGAACTGATTTGACAAATGGGTAGTAGAGAATCGAAAAGACGTCTTTAAGTTAATCAAACGAACAGATAATTGGAGGTGGATTAAGTGTTGGATTAAGCCTGAATTGAGCAGAAGAATAACACTTAAATAATTGTCTGGATATAGGTCATAAAAATGAGAATAAAAAGCTACGCAGCATGAATTTTGAACTATTCAACCTTATTTTTACAGTCACTAAGTCAGATTATTGAGGACTATTTTGAGGGGCATCTGCACAAAAGCGTATGACTTTGAAATTTAAGCAATATTGAACATTTGCTGTTGTTAGAGTTGAGTGACATTTTCAAAGTTGTATTGTACAGAGATTAATTTTTATTGTGGAGAAAGATCTCTATTATCTTAAAGGAAGGATTAGAGACAGAACTCTGGTCTTAAAGCCACTTAGGGTCTAGGTTAACTTTTCTAGGGTAAAATCTTAGCAGTTTCTTTACAGTGGTTTTCTTAATTTTTAAAAAAATTGCTTTGTTACAATTGACACATTTATAATTTTGTGTTTAGTGGGTATTAAAAGTACTTTAAAATGACATTTAATAGAATTAATAAAACTTTTCCTTGCCCTGTAGGTAACCAGTGGAGTTTTATTAACAATAATCTGCACACTCAGAACATACATAGGTCTTCCAAAGGCAGCAGTAGCCTTGATAGATTATATTCCAGGAAAATCAGAAAGCAGCTAGTTCATCATAAACAGGTAATTTTAAATAACTTTTTTATTTAAATGTTTGAGAACATTGCTTTAGACGTTGCATGGGATAGGCTTGTATTAGGTATGACATTTAAAGAGCTACATAGGGAAATTATTTAACACTTTGAGTCTGAGTTTCCTTATTTGTAAAACTGCAACAATATGTAGTTTACAGATTTTTGGTGATGTCTTTTAAACTGACTGTCTCTTCATATCTCTATTATTACCATTCTGAGTGAGGCCATCATTTATCTTCATTCCTTCTCAATCCAATCCATTTTTCACATTTGCCCCTAGGGAGTTCTTTTTAAATACAAACTTGACCATCTCACTCATTCTCTAAATTCTTAGTAACTTCCAGTTGACCTTCTCATGAAGGTCAAACTCCTTAACATGGCTTCAGGATATCTATTATCTGCCCCTCTGTCTAACTTTCAGGTTTGACTTTTGGTCTAGCCATATTGAGTTCCTGGACCACTTACACCATTTTACTCATACAGGATTTTACATGTGCTAATTTTTTTTTTCCCTCCCAACCACATATTTGATTCTTTTCCTTGGATAACCTAACTTATTTTTCAGGTCTTCCCTGGTTTCTAAATTAGGATACTACTGCATACAATATGTTCCCCATGTAGCCTATATTTTTCCTATATTTTTCCTTTATATTCATTATAATTTTTTGTAGAGATTCTTTTATTTTGTTAACATGAGATTTGTGCATTTCACTGAATAAATAAATGATTTCTTTAAGTACTCTTAGGAATCATGCAGAGTGTGTCCTCTTTTATGCCTGGCCTCTTAGGCTCAAAATGATATTTTTGAGATTCATCTATATTATTGAGTGTATTAGTGATTCTTTTTTATTCATGACCACTATTCCATTATTTGAATGTTTCAAAATATGTTTTCCTGTTGATGAACCTTTTAGTTTTTGGCTTATTCTTTAATTGTTTCTTTTTGAAATATAAACAGATCTCTGCTTCTTCATTGTGCAAATGCATGTGAACACACACACACTCACTCTTTCTTTCACAGAAGGGTATACAGGTTTGGGCAAAACGTGTAACACTTTATTCTTGTATTATTTATTAATTATTTTTTGCATTTATTATTATTAACCACCTACTTTTGCCCACCCTTGTATAGTAGGATGTGATTTTATTGTAGGACATCTTTGGATTCTCCAGGGTTTTTTTGTTGTTGTTGTTGTTGTTGTCGTCATTCTCAATTGGTTCCATGATTTCTCTTGAAAATTAAGCATAAAATTTATTAATGTGCATTTCACTCTGTTGAAGTGAGTTTACAGCTGACCTAAGATTCTTTTTTTTTCCTTTTAATCCTCATTGTTGAAAGTATCACAGATGTTCCCCCTTTTTTCCCCCTATTAAACCTCAGATTCTTATGAGCTGGTACGTTATTACAATTTTTTTTTTTTCTTTTTAAAGATTTTTATTGATTTTTACAGAAAGAGGAAAGGCAAGAGTGAGAGAGAGAGAGAAACACCAATCAGATGCCTCCTGCATGCTCCCTACTGGATCTAACCCAGGCATGTGCCCTGACGGGTAATCGAACTGGCAACCTTTTGATGCATGGGACAGCGTCCAACCAACTGAGCCACACTGGCCAGGGCTTCAATTATTTATTTATTTATTTTAAAATAGTTTTTCTTTATTGATTTTAGAGAGAGAGGAAGGAATAAGGAGAGAGAGATAGAAACATCGATGAGAAAGAACATCGATCGGCCACCTCCTGCATGCCCCCCACTGGGGATTTGTCCCACAACCTGGGCATGTGCCCTGACTGGGAATCGAACCAGTGACCTCTTGGTGCATGGGTCAGTGCTCAACCACTGAGCCACACTGGCTGGGCCATTGGTTGATTCTTGTATGTGCCCTGACTGGGGATTGAACTTGGAACCTTGGTACACCAGGATGATACTCCAACCAGCCAGGGCTGAAGCTTTTTCCCTTAACCTTCTTTCTTTTTGTGACTCAACTAATTTTAGGTGGTACTAATTTGCATCTTTTCAAATCTAGCTAAAATTTATTGGTCAGTTAATGATTATGCTGGCTATATTTAATTTAGGATATGAAAATGGAAAACAAACCTAGAGTATAACTGAATGGATTTTTCTTAGTAAAATATTACTACTGTATTTCATTTTTTAGTATGAAGGACATTATTAGGATAGTTGGTAAACTTAAAATGGGGTTTGAGGTATAGTGCGCCAATGTTGTATCTCTGATTTTGATGGTTGTATTATAGTTTGTAAGAGAAGGTTCTTGTTTTTAGGAAATACACACTAAAGTATTCAGGGGTGATTGGTCATCAGGTTGCCAACTTATTTGGAAATAGTTTAGGGAAGATGTCTTTGTACAGTAATTTAAATTATTGTTTAAGATTGTGGTTGTTTTGCTTTGGCTGGTTTGGCTCATAGGTTAGAGCATCGACTCGTGGACTGAAGAGTTGCAGGTTCTGTTCCTGGTCAAGGGGCACGTACCTTGGTTGCGGGTTTGATCTCCGGCCCAGTTGTGGTTTTGTGGGAGCCAACCAATCAGTGTATCTCTCTCACATCGATGTTTTTCTCTCTCTCTCTCATCGATGTTTCTTTCTCTCTCTCTCTTTCTCTCCCTCCCTCCTTCCCCTACTTCCCTTCCACTCTAGCTGGAAAAAAAAAAAAACTCAATGGAAAAATATCCTCAGATGAGGATTAGGAAAAAAAATAAGGTTTGTGGCTGTTTCAAAATAAAGCTTATATTTTTTCTTCATTGTAATTGTGTATGTTAACTATAGAACTTTTGGAACAATTTTTTGAAAATACTGATTTGTAGTAGTTACATTCACATAATACATATTGATTATTTAATACATGTACATGGCTGGTTTGAATTTAGGATACATTTTTTTTTCATATATGGAGATAACAGCCAAGTTGATATTTATTTATCATATGATATTAAAATTTTTGTCCTTGATAACAAAAATATTAATCAGTAGTGGAAATTTAGGAAATATTCTTTTTAAAAAATTCTCACCTGAGGATATTTTTCCATTTTTCTTCAGATAGGGTGTAAGGGAGAGAGAGGGAGGAAGGGAAGGGGGGAGGGGGGGAGAAGAGAGAGAGAGAGAGAGAAACATCGATGTGAGAGAAACACATTGATTAGTTGCCTCCTGCATGACCCCAACCAGGGCTGGAGACCGAACCACAACCGAGGTATGTGCCCTTGACCGGAATAGAACCTGTGACTCTTTGGTTCGGGGACTGATGCTCCAACTGCTGAGCTAAACTGGCCAGGGCAGGAAATATTATTTGAAAAGGTAGGATTATCAAACTCTTAACTAAATTATTCATTTATAATTATGGATATGACTTTCTATTTAGAGTAGTGTTCTGCATATTTGACTATATGGGGAAGTGCTTAAGTCATTGAACAGATTTTTAAGGCCTTTCTGGGCAGAGATATTTTTCCCCCTTTTGATCTGTTTGTTCATTGCTACCAACTAGTGGTTGCCAGGGGTTAGAGATGGGGCAGACGGGTTAGGAGGGTTGTGGGTGGGTAACATAAAAGAACAAGATGAGAGAACCTTGTGGTGATAGAACTATTCAGTATTAATGTGTTACATGAACTGACATATGCCTAGAATTGTATACAACAAAAACGCACAGACAAACACAGATCAATGCAAGTGAAACTGTAAATATCTGAATAAGTTTTGTGAATTATAACAGTGTCATTACCCAGTTGTGATATTTTTTATTATACTATATTTTGTAAAGTGTTGTCATTGGGGGAATTCAGAAAAGTGCCTAAGAGATCTCTGTATTGTTTCTTACAACTGCGTATGAATCTACTCTTACCCCAGTAAAAATTTTAATTAAAAAAAAAACAACCCATAAGCATACCAAAGAAAGTACTGCTCTTGAGGGAGATTCCTATAAAGTAAAACTAAAAATACTGTGCAAAAAATATTTTAAAAGTATGTTTAAAAATAATTATTTTTTAAAAATCTATTAGTCTCTTCAATGGCTTACGTAAGAAAGTCTTCTAGTTATTTCCCTTCTCCCATGAGGTAAGGAATTGATACAATTTTCATTATAAGATGGAAAGATCTTGTATTTGGGACTTAGAAAGATGTTTTGTTTTTTGTTTGTTTTTTAAATCAGCAACACAGTTAAAGCTAGATCTATCAAAGAATTACAGTCATCCCTCGGTATCCACGGGTGTTGGTTTCAGGACCCTGCAGATACCAAAATCTACAGATGCTCAAGTCCCTTAGATAAAATGACACAGTATTTGCATATAACCTACATTCTCCTGTATACTTTAAATAATCTCTAGATTATGTATAATACCAAATACAATGTAAATACTGTGCAAATGGTTGTTATATTTAGGGAATACTGACAAGAAAAAAAATCTGTACATGTTCAGCATAGACGCAACCATGGTAGTTGGGCCTACCTACATAGTGCATGTCAGCAACAAGGCAACATTTGTACTGATTCCATTAGTTTGATGTATGAATTCTGTGAGGAGTATAATAATTTACTTTGTTGTTTTTAACATTGTCATTTAACATTGCTATCTATAAGATTGATTTTTTTTTATCTTTAAGCAACTTAACCTACTAAAAGCAAAACAGAAGGCTTTGGTGGAACAGATGGAAAAAGAAAAAATACAGAGTAACAAAGGATCATCATATAAACTTCTGGTAGAACAAGCAAAACTAAAGCAGGCTACTTCAAAGGTATGATTTTTAATTTTCAATGTAATTTGTCTTAGAAAAGTCATTTTCCCTTGTAGTATTTTAAATTACTTGCATAGTTAAGTATCTTTAATAATGATCAGGAAACTTAAATATATGTTATTCTGCTTATCAGCAGAAAAATTAACTCAAGGAAATACATGATATGAACTTAATTTTTCTGCAGATGCTCTGACAAACCAATTAAAAGTTGAAAATATTGTTAAGTTGAAAATGCAAGTGCTCTTTCTGCCATCTTTCTGTGCTGCCATAATGGTACACGTTACTGTTCTGGCTGATGCTCTCAAGAGTATCAACAATGCTGAAAAGAGAGGCAAACGCCACGTTCTTATTAGGCCATGCTCAAAAGTCATCGTCTGGTTTCAATCTGTGATGGTGAAGCATGGCTACATTGGTGAATGTGAAATTATTGATGACCGTAGAGCTGGGAAAAATGTGAACCTCACAGGCAGATTAAACAAGTGTGGAATAATCAGCCCCAGATTTAATGTGCAAACCAAAGGTCTAGAAAAATGGCAGAACAACCTACTTCTGTCCCATCAGTTTGGTTTCATTGTACTGACAACCTCGGTGGGCATAATGGACCTTGAAGAAACAAGATGAAACACACAGGAGGGAAAATCCTGGGATTCCTTTTCTTTTCTTTTTAAAATATTGATTGATTGATTTTTTTTGTTTTTATTGTTGAAAGTATTACAGATGTCCCCCCTTTTTTCCCATTGGCCCCTTCTTCCCACTCCCATGGGATTCTTTTTCTAGGAATATAATATGTATGTGCAAATAAAATGCTTCAGTGGGAAAAAAAATGCAATCGATACACCTAAACTATGAAACATGATTGCTTAGCCTAGCCTACCTTAAACATGCTTAGAACATAATGTCCAAAGAGTGCTGGTAAACGGTACACTGTAAAGTATTGGTTGTTTCTCGTGATTGCATGCCTGCCTAGAAACTGTGATTTGCTGCCACAACCCAGCATCATGAGAGAGTATGGTACTGCATATAGCTAGCCCAGGTAAAGATCAGTGTTTATTGCTTTGCATCAATGTAAAGTCAAAAACCTGTAAATTGAGCCATTGTTAATTGGGAACTGTCTGTAGTGTATTTCCTTGAAAGTGGATTGTGTTCCACTAAATTGAAGATAAAAGACTCAAGGAGATGTATAATTTTCCTAATCTGTCCTTTCTGAGTAAAATTAAGTGTAATATTTGTAAATAAAATTTAAAAAATAACTATGTAGTTTTAAATTTGTGGGAATAATACTTATGCAGCAACCAAGTTCGTGTATTGTGTTTCTATAAATATGAAATTATAGTTATTCCCTCAGATTTTGAAATAAATAAAATTAATACTCAGTACTTGAAATTATATAGGTTTCTTTATCATCTACCTTTTATGAATTATGTTTAGGATATTTTGGTAATGTTTATTTATGATGTTAGATTTGACCTAATGTAGCTTTTCTGTAGAATTTCACTTTTCTGAAATTCTATAGGATGTTAGGTATATTGGTCAATATAGGTTTTTTTGTTTATTATTTTTATTTTTTTTATTAATTTGTTTTTGTTACAGATGTTTCTCCTTTTTCCCCCATTGACGCCCTCCGCCCCATCCCCAGCATTGTTGTCCATGTCCATCTGTTATGCGTACATGCATATAAGTTCTGTGGTTTATCTCTTCCCTTCCCCCCCACCCCTTCTTCTGAGGGTTGTCAGTCTATACCCTACTTCCATGTCTCTGGGTCTACCCTGTTCCTCAGACTGTTACGTTCATTATATTCCACAAATAAGTGAGATCATGTGATATTTGTCTTTCTCTGCTTGGCTTGTTTTGCTTAGGATAATAGTCTCCAGGTCCCTCCATGTCGCCTCAAAGGATAAGAGATCTTTCTTTCTTACAGCTGCATAGTACTCCATTGTGTATATGTACCACAGCTTTTTTATCCATTCGTCTACTGATGGACACTTGGGCTGTTTCCAGATCTTAGCTATTGTAAATAGTGCTGCTATGAAGGTCAATATAGGTTTTAATAATTTTACTTTTTGAAAAATTTTGTTCTTTAGAAGTTGTAAGTTTTTTGCATGAATATTTTCATCACATAAATACATTTTTACTGAAAGAATTTTCATTCAATAAATGTTGATTTAAATATTGTAAATTTCTGCATACAGCACTTTAAGGATTTAATTCGGTTACGTCGGACAGCAGAATGGTCTCGTTCTAATTTAGACACAGAAGTTACAACAACCAAAGAGAGTCCAGAGATAGAACCACTTCCATTTACCTTGGCTCATGAACGTTGTATTTCAGTAGTTCAAAAACTTGTCCTGTTTCTCCTCTCCATGGATTTTACATGCCATGCAGACCTTTTATTATTTGTTTGTAAGGTAAGTAAACTAATAGGTATAATTTGTAAGTAAACTAATAGATATAATTTGTAATTATAGATGTATAGGGTAAATTAGGAAAGAATGCAGGGTTTTTTTTTGTTTGTTTGTTTTGTTTTTTATTTTGGTTAATCCTTACCCAAGGATACTTTTTCCCTTGATTTTCAGAGAAAGTGGATGGGAGGGAGGAAAGAGGAGAGAGAGATCAATGTGAGAGAGACATATTGATTGGTTGCCTCCTGTACGCACCCTGATGGGCTGGGGATCGAACCTGCAACCCAGCAACATGCCCTTGACTGGGAATTGTACTGCAACCCTTTGGTGTGCGGGCCAGTGCTCTAACCACTGAACCACATGGGCCAGGGCAAGAATGCAGTTTTTAATTTATTTTTGATTATGAGAAGTAATGGTGCTATTATTGTTTTTTTGTTTTATGTAGTTTTATTGTGCCTTAAATGATTTTAAAAATATTTTGTCACTGATTTCTCAGGAGACTTGGTTTATATTTCAATCCAGTTAAAACTAGATTAATGTAGATTTGAACTGTATGTAATTTTGGTATGCCTATCTCAAACCTACCTTTTTAAAATAATTAAAATAGGAAATACACCAATAAATGTCAAATTATAGTAATGAAGGGGTTTAATGCCCTGAAGGCTTTCCTATAGCATATTCATTGTTCATAGAAATTACCTTTAACTATTCACCCCAGATTTTTAACCAAATTTTGATATTTGATTCATGAAATACATTTCTTTTTCATTCTGTGTCAATCAGTTATTTTGACAAAAGTATATCTCATTGAAAACTACTACTCCGATGCTTTTTTTTGGGAGAAAACATGTCATTGCTTTTTAAGTGTATGATTTTATAAAATGTATTACAGGTTCTTGCACGCATTGCGAATGCCACGAGGCCAACTATACATCTGTGTGAGATTGTGAATGAACCCCAACTGGAAAGACTGCTATTACTTTTGGTTGGAACTGACTTCAACAGAGGAGATATATCTTGGGGTGGTGCTTGGGCTCAATATTCCTTAACTTGTATGCTACAGGATATTTTAGCAGGTTTGTCAGGATTTATTTTTCTTAGGAATATGTCAAAATTAGCTTGTCAATTGCTCGACTAAGTAATCTTTAAAGAGGACTGTAATCCCCCAAAATTTAAAAGATGTTTGTAATGTTATAGCAGTAGCAACCATTTAAATTACTTTTGTATTTAATTATGTTGACTTTTGTGATAAATATCTTTTTGGAGGAGTTAAAGTACAGGGATATTGGAGATAGTTGGCCTCATTATTAATACCAGCAGTGGTCTGCTTCCTAGTTCTCTATGGTCTTGAGGAAGGTACTCTTTGTGCCTTTATATATAAGAATAAGAATAAAGTCTCTTCATATGTAAAATAAGAATAATAAAAGTACCTTTCTTATAAAGTTGTTTTGATGAATAAGGGAGTTAATATATGTAAAGTGATAATAATAATTCCTTGTTCACATACATTTTGTATTTTATCCTACTTACTTGTTTTTAGAAATTTAAGGTAGTGCAATGGGTCCTAGCATTTCCTTAGGTAGGTGAGGTCTTATTTGACTCTTAATCTTTTATAGTTAGTAGAGCATACATGATGTTATTCTCTAAATTGGAGGAAGAAATATGCTTTACTATGTTTTGGATGTATATTTATAAATTATTCAAGCAGTTAGAACTGTTTCATTACATACAGGAGAATTGCTGGCTCCAGTAGCTGCAGAAGCCATGGAGGAAGGAACAGTGAGCGATGATGTTGGTGCAACAGCTGCCGAATCTGATGACTGCCTTCAGCAGTCTTCAGTTCAATTGCTAGAAACTATAGATGAACCTTTGACACATGATATAACAGGTATATTCTTTTACTTATGTTTTATTTCAGATATCCTTTAGCTGTTTTTCTTTAAATAAAAATGTTTCAAAATTAAGAATGTGAAGTATAAAATTAATTTCCTATATATTTTTTTTTAACCTCACCCGAGGACATTTTTTGTTTTGCATTTATCTTCAGATAGAGCGAGAGGGAGAGAGGGAGGAAGAGAGAGAGAGAGAAAGATCATTGTGAGAGAGACACATCAATTGGTTGCCACCCACACGACCCCAACCAGGGCCGAGGATGAACTGCAACTGAGGTACGTGCCCTTAGTGGGAACCAAACCTGGGTCTCTCTGGTCCGTGGGCCAACGCTCGAACCGCTGAGCCAAACCGGTCAGGGCAATTTCCTAATTTTCGATTAGGTCTTTGGCCTTAGTAACCGTATCAGTTATTTTCCTGATGATTATGTTTTGCTTTGATTCTCTGAATGGTCATTATAATAAAATGCTATCTTTTTATAATATCCTAGTTACTTTGATGTGGTTTGATTTGACTATGTTGAAGAAATTACAACCTGTTCAAGATGTTCAGTGGTTAAGAAAACAAGGTTAAAGGCTCTTGTTCTTTTTTTAATTTTTTTTTTTCCTGTTTTTTTTTTGGTACGTGCCCGGAACCGAACCCGGGACTCTCTGGTCCACAGGCCAACGCTCCAACCGCTGAGCCAAACTGGCCAGGGCAAGGCTCTTGTTCTTTAAGATTCAGTTTTTTGGGTATATTTGCTTCTTTTCTTTTCTTTGATTTCTTTCCTGCTTTTTAAAAAAGTAACTGTGTATCTTAGCCTGCACAATCATTTGTGGGATAATCCCTTCTTTTCAAGACTTGATTTTAGTTACTACCCTATATATGCCAGATGGTATGGTCATTTCAATTATTTGTCATTCTGTTTTTTAAAAAATTTACTTTCTTTGTTGCTTTAGAGAGAGAGGAAGGGAGAGGGGGAGAGAGAGAGAAACACTGATGAGAGAGAACATCGATTGGCCGCCTCCTGCATGCCCCCACTAGGGATTGGGCCCACAACCTGGGCCTGTGCCCTGACCTGGAATCAAACTGGCAACCTCTTGGTTCATGGGTCGATGCTCAACCAGTGAGCCACACCGGTTGGGCAAGTCATTCTGTTTTTTTGTTTTTTATATTTTTTAAAATTGATTTTTAGAGAGAGAGAGGAAGGGAGAGGGAGAGAGGAAACATCAATATGAGAGTGGAACATCGATTGGCTGCCTCCTGCATGCACCCTACCAGCGATCGAACCTGCAACCCGGGCATGTGCCCTGACTGAAAGAACCAGCAACCTTTCAGTGCATGGGACGATGGCAAACCAACTGAGCCAAACCAGACAGTGTAATTTGTCATTCTTCAATCTCATGTTTTCTCATGACTTTATCCTTTCTACCTTATACTTCCTTTTTCTGTATTAGACTGTCTCTTCTTGTTTGCATGATGAACTCTGTACCTAAGATTCACATAATGCATGCCCTTTTCCAAGATGCTTTTTCCATCACCACCAGCAGTGTTGGAGACTGCCATCAGTGCTTCCTTACACTAGATTCTCTCTGATAGCACTTACCATGTTGTATAGTTGGTTTAATATCTGTAGTGTATCTTACTTAACCTCTGAACCTGTTAATTTCTTGGAGGGTGGGAATTTGTTTTATTAATCTTCACATACTCAAACCTTAATACTGGCTGGCATTTGGTAGGCATTCTATAAATATATGTTGAATTAAGAGTATGGGAAGGGCCCTGGCCAGTTTGGCTCAGCGGTTAGAGCGTCAGCCCGCGGACCAGAGGGTCCCGGGTTTGGTTCTTGCTAAGGGCATGTACCCCAGTTGTAGTTTGTCCACTTGATGTGTCTCTCTCACATCGATGTTTCTCTCTCTCTCTCTTCTTCTCTCTCTCCCTCCCCTCTATCTGAAGATAAATGCAAAAAATATCCTTGGGTGAGGATAAAAAAAAAAAAAAGAGTGTGGGAAGGATGAGAAGGTAAGAGTTGTAAGGCATAGAAGGCTAGTTAAGAATTTGGAGACTCTGAGAGCAAAATACTTTCTAATTTATAATAGAAAAATAAGGTGAATAGCAGTCTTATATCTTGAATCTTTTAATATTGGATATCAGTTCCTGAAAAATCAGATGTAACAAAATGAATTTCTTACTGGAGGTAAAAAAATTAATAGCATTTAAAGTTTATGCAACTTCATTCAACAAGGGTTAACCCTGTGGTCTTTTTCCTTAGGAAATCAAATATTATTGCATTGGTTTTTAAAATTGTGTTTTATAGAGTGATACATTTATACCTTCTAATGTCTAATTGTTGAGAATAAAAATTTAGAAATTTTTATGTCAATAGAAACATGTTACACACAAGTAAAATAACCTTTTCTGTAACTAAAAGCAATATATTGATTAAAATTATGTTGTATACTCCACTAATAAAATCATTTCAATTATTTGAAGGTGCACCTCCTCTTTCTTCTTTGGAAAAAGATAAAGAAATTGATCTTGAGCTACTTCAAGATCTAATGGAAGTTGACATTGATCCTTTAGATATTGATTTGGAAAAGGATCCTCTTGCAGCCAAAGTTTTTAAGGTATGATACACTATAGCATTCTTTGCAAATAAAACCTTTCATCTTACACTTTTCGTTTATTCATTACTTAAAAGAGGAAAGTGTACATATTTATCACCAAATGTAACCCATTATTTAATGTACTCAAAATACATTAAATTGTTTTAGGTACTGTAGTATATACCAAATGAATAGTGTAAGTAACACTTATGCCATTTTGTTAATATATCCACTAATATTATATAAGAACCATTGATAAGCCTGGGGAAAATATACTTATGGATTATAACCATTTCAAGCAGCATTTAATCTGATCCAAGCTGACTTCATTGCAGATTTTACTTCTGTCTTAGCCTCAACTTTTTCTAAAGGAGATACACCCCTAATACTTTATATTGGTTTTTTTTATGTATAAGAGATTTTATTAAGGATGATAGTATCTCTCAGGTTTTAAATAAGCTATTTTTATATTTTGTATAAAAAAGAGAATAGTACTGAACTATTGCTCTAAATCATTAGGATTATATGTATCTTTGGGGGAATTTAAAGGGTGGAGAGAATGTTTATTTTGTAACCCCGTTTGAGTCCAGATAAAGTTAATAACAATGTCACTCTTTTTGAAGAGGCAAAAATAAACCACAGTTGTTTTTCATTTTTTTAAGCCAATAAGCAGTACATGGTATGACTATTGGGGTGCTGATTATGGCACCTACAATTACAACCCTTACATTGGAGGTCTTGGAATTCCTGTAGCAAAGCCACCTGCAAATACAGAGAAGAATGGATCACAGACAGTTAGTGTTTCAGTGTCTCAGGGTAAGTGTGTGTTTATATTTCAAGACATACGCTATTCTTGAAACAAGTCCTAAATTTATGCTTTGTCCCTTAAGAAACTGAGCCTGAGTGTGTGCTAGCAGGGTTTATTAATATCACAGGTGTGCATGATAGTAACATTTAGAGCTATATGTTTCTCTGTCACTCACTTTGGAGGAGCTTACATTTATGGTCCAATATTTTTCTCTTTCTCAAAATAACACTTAGCAAAATATATTTATAAATTGTGTTGGTTTGCCAGTGATTTTCAGTAATTGTGCTTTTACTTTTTATTGTTAATAATGAACTTTATTTGTAAACAGAATGAACCACATTGAATATTATTTTTGCACTCTTCTAGTCACATAAAATACATCATTTTTTTTAGGTAAACTATTGTCTTACATTTTGAAACAATCATACATTTATCAGAAAATTGCAAATATAATACAGAAAAAATGTTATCTTTTTTTTAAATCCTCACCCTTGGATATTTTTCTGTTTATCTTCAGATAGATTGGGATGGAGAAAGGGAGAGAGGAAGGGAGAGAGAGAGAGAGAAAGAAACATTGATGTGAAAGAGACACATCAGCTGGTTGCCTTCCACATGACCCTGACCAGGGCCAAGGATGAACCGCAACTAAGGGACATGCCCTTGACCAGAATCGAACTCGCGACTCGTTGGTCTGTGGGCTGACGCTCTAACCACTGAGCCAAACCGGCCAGGGCAACATTTATTATCTTGATCCATTAATAGTAAGTTGTTAATCTGATGTTATTTTTATTTTGTTTTGTTTCAGGTATTTTACAAAGCAGGACATTCTTCTACATAAAAACATCAGAAAGCACATTTCATCCAAATCAGGAAATTAATACTAATATTAACTAACATTCAGAGCCCATTCAAGTTTCAACAGCTGTAGCTAAATAATGTCCTTTATGCAAAAAGATATAGTGCAAAATCATGCAGTACATTTAGTTGTTATATCTCTTCAGTTTCATTCAGTCTACTACTGTTCCTCAGAGTTAACTTTCATGACATTGATGCTTTTGAAAATTACAGGCCAGTTATTATGTAGAATGTCCCCCAATTTGGGTTTGTATGTTATTTCTTCATGACTAGGTTGTGGTCACGAAGGTATAATGCTCAGGTTTTCTAACTGCAACACATTTAGGTGGCTCATGATTGTAATTTGTTTTACTACTCTGGTTTTAAGTTTACTTACTTGATTCAGGAGGTGTTTGCCAGTCTTCTCCATTATAAAATTATTCTTTTTCCCTAGGAAAAGAATTTTTGGGGGGTGTGGTGGCAGAGAAGTACTTCAAAATTATTCTTTTTTTTTTTTCTAAAAAAATTACTAATTTATTAATTTAGTTTGAATAGGCCTGTGGTTTGCTGCTTTTAGTCAATGGATTATAATTTATTATTATCACTATTTATTTATTTGTTCATTTTTTTCGTTGTTTTTTTTTGTTGTTGTTAATCCTCACCTGAAGCTATTTTTCCATTGATTTTTAGATAGAGTAGGAGGGAGGGAGAGAGAGAGAGAGAGAGAGAGAGAAATATCGATGTGAAAGAGGCACATAGATTGGTTGCCTCCTGCACATTCCCCCCGGGACTGGGGATCAAACCTGCAACCCATGTAAGTGCTCTTGACAGAGAATCGAACCTGCCATCCTTCAGTCCAAGGGTTGATGCTCTAACTGCTGAGCCAAATAGGCCAGGGCTGTTTGTTAGTTTTCATTGAGATAGATTATAAGTAACATAAAATTTACTGTTTTAGCCTTTTTTAAGTGTACAGTTCCATTGCATTTAATCCATTGACTGTTGACATTATTATAATGATGTTCAAATAGTCCCAGATTTGACCAGTGGGGTCGTTTTTAAGCTGGTCTCTTGTCTTTTTGACATGTCCTCATCTTTCTTTGAGCACTTCCTTGTTTTCTGGCACAACAAGATGCCCCCAGCGGATTATTTACTTTCCCTTCTCCAGATGGGGAATTGGTCATTTCAATAAGACAAAGGGTATTTGAAAACCTTATAGTGGAGAAATGTGATTAAGAAACCAAAATGTGGCCTGGCTGTTATGGCTCAGTGTTTGAGCGTCAACTCATGCACCAAGAGGTCACTGGTTCGATTCCTAGTCAGGGCACCTACTCAGGTTGCGAGCTTGATCCCTGCTAGAGGGTGTGCAGGAGGCAACCGTTCATTGTTTCACTCTCATTGATGTTTCTATCTGTCCCTACCTCTCTCTCTGAAAAATCAATTTAAAAAAAAAAAGAAAAATCAAAATGTGGTTGGTAGATATACTTATAGCTCTATTGATGGTCATTCCCTCTTGGTGGACAAATGTAGGAGTGAGTATGTGTGTGTATACACATTTGCATTTATATTAATTTCTAGCCCTGGCCAGTTTGGCTCAGTGATTAGAGTGTTGGCCCACAGACCAATGAGTCATAGGTTCGATTCCAGTCAAGGACACATACCTCGGTTGCAGTTTGTCTCCAACCCTGGTTGGGGTCGTGTGGGAGGCAACCAATCTATGTGTCTCTCTCACATCGATGTTTCTCTTTCTCTCCCCCTCCCTCCCACTCTCTCTGAAGATAAATAGGAAAAAAAAGTGTCTTCGGGTGAGGATTGGAAAAAGATAAAAATCAGTATATTAATTTCTATATCTGTCGGTTTAGAATGCCGTGAGTTCACATCGATACATCAGTTAATCTAATTAATCTAACTTCATAGGCTTCATTTTAGTTTTCTCTGTTTGCATAGTTACATCTTTTTTTCTCCAACAGCGAGGAACCTGGTTCTCATTATCCCTAATTTATTTATTTCCATTATCATTACTTCATGCATTTGATCCACCTCTTTATACATTTTCACCTTCTCATCCCTAGTCTCTTTTGTATAGGTACTGTTACCTGCTGTGTCTCTGATAACCCCATGCCAGGTTGTTCTTACTTGAGATCACATTTCTAACCCATTTTTGGGTTTAGATGTCAACATTTTAATGTAGGAAGTAGGACATGAGTAAGAATTATCGAATAGCTTTTTTTTTTAAATCCTCACCCGAGGATATTTTTCCATTGATTTTCAGATAGAGTGGGAGGGAGGGAAGGAGGGAGAGAGGGAGGGCGGGAGAGAGAGAAGGAGAGGGAGAAATATCGATGTGAAAGAGACACATCAATTGGTTGTCTCCTTCACGACCCCATCCAGGGCCAGAGATCAAACCGCAACTGAGGTATGTGCCCTTCACTGGAATCGAACCCGCGACTCTTTGATCCGCGGGCTGATGCTCTAACTGCTGAGCCAAACCTGCCAGGGCTCAAATAGCTTTTTTAAAAATCTTTTTTTTTTAATTTATTTTTATTATTTTTTAAAATTTATCTTTATTCTTGAGAGTATTACAGGTGTCCCCTCTTTTCCCCCCCACTGACCCCCTTCACCCTGCTCCCACCCCTACCCCCAGGCCTTCACCACAATATTGTCTGTGTCCATGGGTTATGCATATATGCATATAAATTCTTTGTTTAATCCCCTCCCACCCCCATGAGATTTGGCAATGTATGCCATGCTTCCATGTCTCAGATCTATTTTATTCATCAGTTTATTTTGGTCATTCGATTTTCAACATATAAGTGAGATCATGTGATACCTGTCTTTTAATTGCTTTTTTTAGCCCTAGATGCTCGCCTAGAAGTTGGACTTGAACAGCAAGCAGAACTTATGTTGAAAATGATGTCTACCTTGGAAGCAGATTCCATTCTACAGGCATTAACAAATACATCTCCTACATGTAAGTAAAAATCACCATTTTTAGAGTATTGCAGTAAATAATTTATCTGTTGATTATGTTCAGATGTACTCAGTAAGGACAGATTTTTAAATTTTATGTCTGGTATGAGTCTGAGTTGGCTAAATATATAGCACCTCTCTCTTGCTAAATTAGTAGCAAATTGAGAAATAAGACAAAGGATTAACAAGTTGGGAAAGTGGAGGGGAAGAAAATACCTCAGTGTGGTGCTCTTAAATTCAGTCCAAAAACCTTTGTTGTGGTGGTGTTGTGAGGTTAAGGAAATGCATAGAGAAGGCTGTTAGCTAGCTGCCTGTGAGTTCATTGCATTATATCCAAATTCCTGATAAAGTGGTTTTTTATTAGTAAAATCTTTATTTTCCTTAAACACTAAGATGGAAGACCTAGGCAAGCATGATGCCAAATAGGCCTGATTGAACTGCAGAATTGAAAGGGTTTACTAACTAATATTCTACAGCAAAGGAAGACAAATTTTTTTAAAATATGTTTTTATTGATTTTTTAGAGAGAGAGGAAGGGAGAGAGAGATAGAAACATTGATGTGAAAGAGAAACTTCTTTTGACTGCCTCCTGCACACTCCCTACCGGGAATCGAGCCCGAAACCCAGGCATATGCCCTGACCAGGAATCGAACCGAGACCTCTCAGTCCATGGGACAGCGCTCAATCCACTGAGCCAAACTGGTCAGGCAAAGGAATGCAAATTTTTAAAAATAAAGAACCACATAATAAATGTTTTAGGCTTTTCTGGCCATGCGGTCGGTGTTGCAACTACACAACTCTTACTGTGTAGCAGTAAAGCAGTCATAGACAATATGTAAATGAATGGTCATGGCTGTTACAGAATTAGATGGCCTGCCAGATATGGCCATCAGGCCATGGTTTGCTGACTCTTGGTGTACAGTGCTAGACTTGGGTAGATCTGCTCCTGTCAGGTGAGTACAGTTTAGATAGCAGCCCCTCTCTAAAAGACACAGATTGAGGAGATGTGCTGGGAAGATGGTCATGTTTTCTTTTTTTTTTTTTTTCATAGGCCTTCGAATCATTTTCCTTCTCTAGCACAGTGTGATTAATGGGTTAGAACCTAGGGAGAGCATCATGTCCTTCTATGAAGGGGAGTTTACAGTCCATTTTAATAGAAACTTTGGGTTTTTAGATCTTCTTATATTAAAGTCCTTCATTACAAACTTCATTTGTTTCTTTCCTTAGGAGAGAGAGAAAAAAAGAGAAAAATAGAAGATGTTGTTCTATAACCTTAGTATTCGTACACTAATATTGTATGTTGTCTCCTACGTAATAATGGGGAATCCTTTTGTTGGGTCAGCCTTTCCATGACCACAGACAGCTCAGTACTGCCCAAAGTAGCTCTTTTCTTTGTTAGCAAAGAAAATAAACAACAAACAACCACTTATTAGAAGATTATTTTGTAATTTGTATCTGCTTCTCTTAATATAATCTAACTTTTGATTATTGTCATGTGCAGAACTGTATCCTCTCCCCCTTTTAATATATTTACTTTCTAAATATATGAAGAACTGCTCTTAGAGTCCCTATATTTCTCTGCTCCCCATGAATTATATTTATTTAATTCATTTGGTATATGGTCTAGGCATCAGGATTTTTGGACGCTTCCCAGGTAATTTAATGTGATTTAATGTGCAGTCAGGGTTAAGAATCAGTAGACTAGATTGTCCATCCTAATCCCTGCTGGCCAGCCTGGCAGGTTTTCCTTGTGGACCAGAGCACCCTAGAAGTCTCACCCAAAGAAGTGAGCACAGCTTCAGTGGGCTCATGCCATGGGCTCTTCTAGACACTCATGGCAGGTGGTGGAAGAAAGAAAGAAATAAAAACAGAATCAGTAGACTCAAGTCTAGATTATTCTAAAACTACCTTCTTAAGAAGTAGTCAAGATTCTTCTTTCTCTCCCTTTTCTTTTCCTCTTATGAATTAGGAAAAAATTGAAAATAAAAATTGCTGGAGAGTAAGGTTCCTTTCCTTTGGCGAACAAGTCTTGTGAATTTGGAAGCTTCTGTATTGATTGTCTTTTGACTTTCAAGTAATGTGGTAAAAACAAGTTTTCGAATAATAACGATGAATTATTTTAAAGAATGCAATTTTAAGTTTTTTTAAAATTACAATCTTCACTTACCTATGCATAGTAATAGCTAGTTAGCATTTCTCCTGATTTGTGTATAAAATCATAATTGTGTTTAATTTTCAGTATCACAGTCTCCCACTGGAACAGATGATTCACTTCTAGGGGGTTTACAAGCAGCGAACCAATCCAACCAACTTATTATACAGTTATCATCTGTCCCAATGTTAAATGTTTGTTTCAACAAACTTTTTTCCATGCTTCAAGTCCATCATGTTCAGGTATGACTTCAGGAGAAATGGTGCATTTTTAGACATTATTACCTGCATATATATACAAGATGAAAATGACTGGAGTGATCATTTTCAACGTAACAGTGATGATTTCTTTATCATGCTCAAATGGAAAAATATTGGAGATGCTTGGATAACCACAGCTCCTCAGTGATAGGTCATATATAATTTTTATGATTCTAAGCTTTATTGATCAGATCCAACAACAACTACGTTGTTGAATCTTGAACAATCCAGGGGTTAGGGGTACTGATGTCCAGCACAATTGAGAATTCACATGTAACTTTTGACTACCTCAAAATTTAACTACTAATTGCCTGATATTGACCAGAAGCCTTACCGATAACAGTTGGTTACACATTGTATATTATATGTATTCTGTACTGTATTCTTACAATAAAGTAGAGAAAAAAGTTATTAAGAAAATCTTAAAGATGAGAAAATACGTTTACATATGTATATATATTTTTGATCCTCACCCGAGGGCATTTTTGCATTTATCTTCAGATAGAGCGAGAGGGAGAAAGGGAGGAAGAGAGAGAGAGAAACATCGATGTGAGAGAGACACATCGATTGGTTGCCACCCACACAACCCTAACCGGGGCTGGGGACAAACTGCAACTGAGTTACGTCTCCTTAGCGGGAACCAAACCCGAGTCTCTCTAGTCACGGGCCGATGCTCCAGCTGCTGAACCAAACTGGCCGGGGCACGTTTACATATACATACTTTTATTTATTTATTTATTTATTTATTTATTTATTTATTTATTTATATCTTCACCCAAGGACATTTTTCCATGTTTTGTTCAGATAGAGTGGGAGGGAGAGAGGAAGAGAGAGAGAGAGAGAGAGAGAGAAACATCGATGTGAAAGGGACACATCAAGTGGCTGCCTCTCGCATGACCAACCACGGCCGGGGACAAATTGCAACCGAGGTACGTGCCCCTAGCAGGAATTGAACCTGGGTCTCTCTGGACTGTAGGCTGATGCTCTAAATTTTTCAATATTTATTGAAAAAAATCTGCAGCTCTGTCCAGTTTGACTTAGTGGTTAGAGTGTTGGCCTGCGGACCAAAGAGTTACGGGTTTAATTCCCAGTTAAGGGCACATACTTCAGTTGCAGGTTCCATTGATGGCCCCAGTTGGGGTTGTGTGGGAGGCAAACAACCAATGTGTCTCTCTCACATTGATGGTTCTCTCTCATTCTCTCCCTCCCTCCCTTTCCCTCTCCCTCTCTTTCTTCCCTCCCTCCCTCCTTCCCTTCCACTGTATCTAAAAATCAATGGAAGAATGTCCTCAGGTGAGGATTAACAACAAAATCTGCGTGTAAGTGGATCCGTGCAGTTCAAATTTGTGTTGTTCAAGGGTCAGCTTTGTATATTTCCGTTTAAGTATACTTGTATTTAAACACTTGAATCACCTCTTTTAAGTTAGAAAAACTTTTCTATTAGGTAAATTATAAATTGCAATTCAGTTAAATTTTATTTCATCAAGAAATTTAAGATTGCTTGTCAATTGAAGTAACCAGAGGAAGTATTTAATATAAAAATTATTTAGACTTAGTCATAAGGATTCATACATAATATTTTGTTTAAATAGTATTTCATAATATAATAAGTACACTTTTTTTTCTGTCAATTTTCATTCTTTTTCAGTTGGAATCACTTCTCCAATTGTGGCTCACATTGAGCCTGAATTCTAGTTCATCTGGAAACAAAGAGAATGGAGCAGACATTTTTTTATATAATGCTAACCGAATACCTGTCATTTCATTAAATCAAGGTAATATTTATTAGAAGAAAAAGTATTCACATAGCATACATAATCTTAAAAAGTAATTATTAGGTCAAATATATACTTAAAATTTGTCATAAGGGTTATAATGTTTTAGTGAAAGAAAAGAATTTTTTATGCACTAACTTAATAATTAGCAGGAGCCCTGGCCGGTTTGGCTCAGCGGTTAGAGCGTCAGCCCACGGACCAGAGAGTCCCGGATTCTGTTCCCGCTAAGGGCACATACCTCGGTTGCAGTTTGTCCCTGGCCCCGGTTGGGGTCGTATAGGTGGCAGCCAGTCGATGTGTCTCTCTCACATCGATGTTTCTCTTTAGAAAAATAAAATAAAATAATAGCAGGAAAGAGAACAGAAGACCCTTATTCTCTTGTCTATTATCTTATGCCTGTATGCAACTAAAATTAACAATGTTCTGTTGCAACTGGTATAATTTAAAAATGTAAATTTGCTTCTAGGGGAATTGGTAAATTGAAGAAGGATATTCATTTCCCATAGAAGTTCTGTTCATTTTTTTCTTGGCATATGCAAGAATGTGGAAACTAGAATAATATCATCAACGGGAATAGAACTAGCCTTTAGGTCTGGCTATAAGAATCTATTTTAGTTATATTTTAAGAAAAGTGAAAATTATTTGTTCCTGGTGCTTTCTCACTATGGAGGGGCATCTTATATCTTGCACGATTCTCACATGACCTGTGTTCATGGTACCACTGTGTCTGCATTGTTTCAGCAAAACCAGTCTAACTTTAATAAGTTTTCATCTTTTCTCTGCATTAATAATTATTATTATAAATTTTGCTCCCTTTGCTTTTTAAAACTTTGTTATTGTAAAAAATATTAAGCAAGAGTATATAGAAAAGTAATGAATCCTTACTATCATCAGATATCTGGTCAGTATTCACATTAACAATTGTCTCAACTTTTACAAAAATTTTTTTTGTTTACTTGAATTAGAATATGTATAAGGTCTACACATTGTAGTTAATTATGTTTCTCAAATCCCTTTTCATCTCAGTAAGTTTCTTCCATATCTTTTTTATCCCCTTGCAAAGTCATTTTCAAAGAAGTTTGGTTGTATGTTTTCCAGGATTCTCAGGGTCCTGTTTCTTAGTGATTATGTCTCCATGATGTCCTCTGTATTTCCTTTAAATTTGTAGTTATTATAAATTGTAGTAAATTGAAGCTTGATATGATCTGAAATTTTTAAGGCATTTAATAGGTTGTCTGTTTTTATGATAACAGGTATTGATGCTTAATGCTTAGAGTCATTAACAATTCACTAGATGTTTCAAAGTAAAGGTAGTCTAATTCTGTTATTCCTTCTTTATTTATTAGCTGAAATACTCCCATAAAGAGAAACATCCTTTAAAAAAAAGAGAGAGAGAAACTTCCTTTTAAATGCTATCATGTCACCTTCTGATGATATAGGTTGTATAATAAAGGCAGGAAAAGGGCTGGAAATTTAAAAATGAACTGGTTCACAAGTAGTCTATATTCATAACCTATACGTTTCTTTAATAAATATCTCTATGAGTTTATGGACTTAAAATATTTTTTATGCTTCTGTTATAATTTTAATTCTTATTGATGGTGATATGTGCCTGTGGCCAGTAATTTTGGGGTGGGGGTCATGTTATTTTAAAAAAATTATAAATAATTCTGTTTCTGTTAGCTTTTAGTGTGATAGATGCCCTAGGCTCTGTATTTCCTGCCTGAGATCTGGAATGAGCCATTTTTACAGGATGTTTTAAGAGCACAATCTGGGCACTCTTATGTTTGTGCATTTTGAACAACTGTTTTGGCTTCTCTAGCTGGTGCAGGTGCTTCTTAGCTTATCTGGGCCTTGCAAGCAACCTGGTTATGTTTTATTTTAGTTTGTGCTTTATTGTGAAGTTGTACTGGTTTTGATTGGTCTACCCCATCCCTGTTTTTTTTAGTAAGCCATATTATTTTCAATTTTGGGTTTTGCAGAATGTGAGGATTTTTAGTAAAACAAATTCTGTTTTAGTAGAAATGCTTGTAGTTTAGAAAGAATAACACATTTATAATGATAACATCAATTTATGTGTCATGTGCTGAGCTTTAGACTTAGCCATAAAATGTTATTGACGCTTAATGCTTTTGTTCTTTTTAATGGGGAACTCTTTCATTTGTCTGTTTTGGGGACACTGGGTAGTGAGTTGATTTAAAGAAATATTTTTGAATTTATTCTTTTTGTTTTTAATTCTTAGTAAACATTTGCTTTTTCTGAGCAGAAATTTTTCACTTTCTTTTCTCTACATAGCATCAATAACTAGCTTTCTCACAGTGTTAGCTTGGTATCCCAATACCTTGCTCCGGACATGGTGCCTTGTGCTTCATAGTCTAACAATCATGACGAACATGCAGCTTAATTGTAAGTAAAGATTTATTCTTTTATATCTATTTATTCCTTTAAATCTCTGACATATACATTATTATTCTTGCTATCATAGTATTTTAAAAGCTTTTGCTAAAAAGTGATATAGTTATGAAAATTTTTTTTCTTATTTGAATGTGTATCTTCTGAATTTGTTATATATTGTATAGTTTCTGCTTCTTTACATTGATAGTATACTCTCATATACGTTCCATTACAAATTCAACTCATATTTTTACCTTCTAAAACCTTAATAGTTATTAAAGTAAAATTGATTACTTTTAGAGTAGAAAGTCAAGTATTTAATACTAATCTATGTTTTATGTTGGTTATTCTATTAAAGTACCTTTGTATTTAAAAATTCTTTATTCATTATATTCGTTAACATATATAACTAGATGCCTTGGTTTTTGTTTTCTACATTTGAAACCTATATTAACTGAACATAATTGCTTTTTCTCAGCTTCTTATGTCCGATTACGTTTTTTTCTTTCCACATCTCACCTTTTTTTTTCCATTTTAGTTGAGATAGTAAAATAATTTCTGAGCATTCTCAGAAAGGAACTTTTAGTGCTTTCTGTGACTTTTGTGAAAAGTCATGAAAATACTCTCCTTTATTATCTTCTATAGTGCTTATTGGTTTCATGTTTAATTCTAGGTTTTTATTTGACATTCTTGAGGTAGTTGGGAGGTAAGGATCAAAGTTCATATTACATGGCAAGGACTAGCTATTTGTGAATTGAAATCTTTATTCCATTTGTAGGTTATGACAATGTGAGGGTAGATTTCGTCCTCATTCTGTTTGGGCTTAATTTTGTTCAATAGGAAACTCTGTGATAAAGATATTTAAATCATTGCTTGGTGTCAAAATTCCATTTTCTAATTTGGAATATATTTTCCAAATATGGGATCAAAAGCATTACTATATGATATTGAAGATAGATTTAACCCAAAGGATATTTTATTCAGTGCAGAAAACTAGTGTGTTGCCTGTGTATCGTTTAACAGTGTACAGCATTCAAACAGCCAACATACAAAAATTAATAGGTTTTGCCTCAATTTATCTTAAAAAGCTGGGTTCAAATTTACCTGAAAAGTAGATCTCTGTTTTTGAAAGAGTAATAGGTTCAACAAGAGAACATATTCTTTTCTACTTGACTGTACATAAAACTAGGTATTTTTCACAATTGAAGTAGGAGAGAGGCAGGAGATCTGTGGTAGATGAAAATAGAAAATGAGTCTATCTTGGTAAATTCAGACCCTTTTAATAACCTGTGACACCTAGGAATATGTGAATTTTACTTGAAGCTAAAAAATGTTTTAAATACTACATTTTTAGGGTTGTTTCAGGGTCCATTTTTAAAGAACTTTTGTTTTTTAATGTTTTATAGCTGGTACCAGCAGTGCCATTGGTACTCAGGACAGTACTGCTCATCTATTGGTTTCTGATCCAAACCTGATTCATGTTTTAGTGAAATTTCTTTCTGGCACCAGTCCACATGGAACAAATCAACACAGTCCACAGGTAATATGACTTTGAAAACCAGTGATAGGCCAATGCTTTAAATTAAAATGTTTGTAAAGAAAAACTTTAGCCCAGGCCTATGTGGCTCAGTTAGTTGAGCAATGTCCCATGCACTGAAAGGTCACTCGTTTGTTTCCTGGTCAGGGCACATACCCAGGTTTTGGGTTCAATCTCTTGTCAGGGTGCAACTGATTGATGTTTCTCACTGCGATGTTTCTCTTTTCCTCTCCCTTCCTCTTTCTCTAAAAAAAAGAAAATCAATAAAAACATTATAAAACAAGAACTTTAATGTACCTAAACATGTAAAATTATTATTGCCACAGTATTAAGTGATAGCCTTTTATATATCATTGTATTAAAATGTTTTGAATTATTTATAATAATAATAATAATAGCTATATTGAAACTGAATTATAGGGGTAGTAAATTTTCTTTTGGATTATTGATTTTATATAATTTAAGCAAAATTCTGAATAAATACCTAAAAGTCAGGGAAGCATTTCAAAATTTTGGAGTTAAAAGTTTTTAAAAAATATTGTAGCATTTGTAATGACTTATTTAAATGGTATTATGTTATAATATTAAATATTTAACAAAAAATAAGATGTATCAACTTAAAAACGTTTTTAGTCTTGCAACAGATTTCCTTTATATCATTTTGATTTCTTGTTATATTGTACTACTTTTGAAAATATTTCTACTTCATTATATTTCTTCTCATATAAAAATATATTTAGTGTTCACATTATCTTTTTAATGGAAGTTATTCAAGCTTATCTTACAGTGTTATATTGTAACTTTTAGCTATGTGCTAGATCTGGGTACTATTCTAATTGCTATCGATATAAGTAGACCAAGACCAAGTCTCTACCTTCTTGGAGCTTAAATTCTGATGGATACATACTTACAATACTTTAATTTTGTAGATCAAAATAAATAAGACAACGAGAAGAGAAAGAAAAAAGAAGAAACAACTTGTAGTTAGATTGGGTCAGAGTTTTGGTGAGAGCAGAGGCAGGTTATCAAGTGGTTGTTGTATATAAAGATTGCATAATTTTGAAATGTGAATATTCCTGAGATCACTGATTCCAACTTCCATTATTTAACATATGAGAAAACATGCATTATCTGCATTGACCTCAATTATACAGCTAGTTAGTGGTGGAGCTAGGTGTCAGGGAGAATGCCACTGCATAAAATAGGTTTTTTTCTCCATTTTTTTTTTAAGTCAGAGTAATTTATTGAAAATAGAGGTTTCCCCTGATGTCTTGGTTTTATAGAGGAAATTTGGTTATGAATGTTACAATGTATAATGTTCAGTATCAACAGTTACGTTTATCTAAATTTAAAATAGTTTGGAGCATTAAATTGCATTTTATTTTTCTAAAACTCTGGTTGTTTTATGATTATACCAAATTGGAATGTAATAAAATAATATGTAGAAGTATTACAAAACATTCCAAACATACCTCAGGTTACTTAGTGTGATTCTATCATTTCTTTCATTGATGAGATAGAAGTTTGGGAAAATAGTTTTTTAGAAATTGGTATAGGTTTGTTTTTAGCTTTAGGTGTTTTGTTTGTAGTTTTTTTTTTTTTTGCCCCCATTCACTTTAGTATTTGCTCTGCTAGTCATTAGAAGCATGACCTTTGTATTACTTAATTTCTGAGACTTAGTTTTTTTGTTTTGAAATGGGATAATTAATAAGGTTGTTTGTGAAAGTAAGTACATAAGTTCTTTGTATTTGCGAAAGTGCTATAAAGATATGTCTTGTATAATTGAGGTGAATCTTTTTTTTTTTTTTTTTGGTATTGAATTAAATAAACCTAATGTAAGTTATTCTAAACCCTAATGAAAAATTACTAATAGAATCTGTAATTTTTTCTTTTTTTTCCTTTTTAATCCTCACCTGAGGATACTTTTCTATTTATTTTTTAGATAGAGTGGGAAGAAGGAAAGGAGGGAGGGAAGATAGGAGGGAGAGAGAGAGAAACATCCATGTGAGAGAGATGCATCAGTTGGTTGCTTCCTGCACAATCCTGACTGGGGCCAGGGATCGAATCTGTAATCAAGGTATGTGCCCTTGACTGGGAATTGAACATGCGACTCTTTGGTCTGTGGGCTGACACTAACCACTGAGCCAAACTGGCCAGAGCTAGAATCTGTAATTTTCTATTTATTAAGACCTAATAATTAATTGATTTCCTGCTACCACTGTTAATATTTTTATTTTTCATATGAAAAATTATCACAGTATAGCATTTGATTTAACACTTGATTGTTTTTCGTTTTTGTTTAAGATTTTTTAATGATTTTTAGAGAAAGAGGAAGGGAGAGGGAGAGACAGATAGAAACACTGATAGACTGCCTCCTGCACGCCCCTGAAACCTGGGCATGTCCCCTGAGCAGGAATTGAACTGGAACCCTTTAGTGCATGGGATGGTGTCCAACCAACTGAGCCACACCAGCCAGAGTAACACTTGATACTTTTTAAATGAATAATTATTTAAATGGTATCAGTAAGCAGTTTTCAATGAAATTTCATTTTTTTTCAGGTTGGGCCAACAGCTACACAAGCTATGCAAGAATTTCTTACCCGATTACAAGTACACCTTTCTTCAACATGTCCTCAGATATTCAGTGAATTTTTACTCAAGCTAATTCATATACTTTCAACAGAAAGGTAAATTTCAATGCGTATATATATTCCTGATGTGTAATTAATATGTATTACTCCAAACTTCCCCTTACCATTTTTTGGGGGATGTATATCTGGGAAAAGATAAACAGTAGGATATTAAGATTAAGGGGGCCTGGCCAGCGTGGCTTAATGGATTGAGCGTCGTTCCATGGACTGAGAGGTCCCGGTTCGATTCCCAGTCAGGGCACATGCCCGGATTGCGGGCTCGATCCCTAGTAGGGGCATGCAGGAGGCAGCCGATCAATGTTTATCTCTCACATCAATGTTCTATCTCTCTGTCTATCCCTCCCACTCTGTCTGAAAATAAATGGAGAAAGTATCCTCGAGTGAGGATCAAATAAAAAAAAAGAATTGTTTTGGCTTTCTAGCACGTTTGCTTTTCCATATGAATTTTAAAATCAGCTTATTGCCCACCCCCCTACATACCTCCCTCCCACCACACACAGAAAAAAAAAACCCTACTGGATTTTGATTGAGAATGTGTCAATCTTTATATCAATTTGTGAAGAGTTATAGCTTCTTTGGGATTTTTTTTCTTTGTACACAGTCATGTGATCAGTGAAAATAGTCTTATTTTTTCCAATGTGTATGTGTTCCCCCTCCCCCAATTGTCCTGGTTTGGACCTCCAATGTGATGTTCATTTGAAATGGTAAAGTTTGTCTTCTTGTTTTTTTCCCCACTTATACTGGGAAAACATTGTGTTTCACAAGTAGAAATATTGTTGTTGTTGAAAGTATTACAGATGTCCACCCTTTTGAAATATTATTATTTTTTAAAATATGTTTTATTGACTTTTTAGACAGAGAGGAAGGGAGAGTGAGAGATAGTAACATTGATGTGAGAGAGAAACATTGATCGGCTGCCTCTTACATGCCCCCTACTGGGGATCGAGCCCACAACCTGGGCGTGTGCCCTGACCAGGAATCCATTTGGTGACCTCTTGGTGCATGGGTCAACGTTCAACCACTGAGCCACATCGGCTGGGCTGGATTAAGTATTTTTTTGATAACTTCATTTCCCCCCCCCCACTATTGGCATATTATTTATTAATAACTAAATTTGATTATAGTGTTTGCGCTAGCTTTACAACATACATCTTTTTTCCATCACAGTCTACCTTAACTTACATATAATCACAATAGTGTATTTTCAATTTTTCACCTTTGTCAAAACTTTACAACAATGTATTTCTAGTTTTTTCTATCTTTTCTGATGTAGTTGTCATATGTTTGCTTATGCTGTAAATACAAAATACATTCCTACAGTTTTTTGCTTTAGATACTCTCATATCTTTTAGACACTGAAGTGAATAGTATTTTGCCTGGAAAGATACAAGCTTCTTCTAGGGTGATTAGTGTGAATATTTGAGTCAGACTTTTCAGGAGTTGAGTTAGGTTTGGGTTTTGTTGTTGCTGTGGTTACCTTAAGTGTTACATCAGTTTCAAATTGATTTACTTACCTCTACTTCTGTAGGGGTTGAGGTACAGGGGGCTTGTTTTCAGTGTTCTTGCTCCATCCTCAGCTTTTGTGTGAGCAAAGAGAACATTTCCTTCTCTCTAAGTGGTGGAAAACAGTTAATGGTATTTGAGGGTTTTTTTTCAGACACCAAATACATCGTGTCTTTCTAGTACCATTTCTCTTATCTGACATCAGTTGATGTCCTACCATTCAGTCCTATACTGACACTACCCAAAATTAGCATCAAATTCACAGATTTTTCTTTTTTTTTTTTATCCTCACCCGAGGACATTTTTCCATTTTTTGTTCAGATAGAGTGGGAGGGAGAGAGAGGAAGAGAGAGAGAGAGAAACATCGACATGAAAGGTACACATCGAGTGGCTACCTCCCGCACAACCCAACCAGGGCCGGGGACAAACTGCAACCGAGATATGTGCCCTTAGCGGGAACCAAACCCGGGTCTCTCTGGACCGTAGGCCGACGCTCTAACCGCTGAGCCAAACCAGCCAGGGCCAAATTCACAGATTTTAACTACTCAGTCCTACAAGACTGCTCTCACTTCAGAGGACAGTTGCAAGTCCCAGGTCCCCAGGTTACCCACACGTATGTCCAGTTTGGCTACCCACACGTATGTCCAGTTCGGCTACAAATTCAGGGGTTCAAGTATATAATTCAGGATCAGTCAAATAGAATTGAAGCATAGGGCAAGGTGCATGGAGGTGGCAGTGAGGGTAGGGTGCCTTTGAATGAACGTGAACTACAAGGTCTGTGTTTTCACCCTCACATCCCTGGTGTTTAGCAATTTGTTTAATATTTTATCTCGGTTCTTCTTACCCATTCATATATTGCCAGTGTCCTTTTTTTTAAATTAAATTCTGCCACAAGAAAGCCAATGCTCATATTCTGTCTCCTTGGAGGTGCCTGTCTTTTCATGGATATCAGGCTTTTTGATATCCTTTGACCTCAGTGATCTGATGGGTTCAAGAAAAGTTATGACTTTATATTCAATTTAGCTTTTTCTTGTTAGGTTGCAGGTGATGGTTTTAGGCATAAGCAGAAGTTGAGAGCATTTAATATTGATGCATAAGAATTGTTTGAACCTTAATTTTTGAAATGAAAGTCAGTAGGGAATGTTTTAAATAGCATTTGAGGATATAACATAAGAGCTCATTTTATTATTAGATTTTTTTTTTAATCCTCACCTGAGGGTATTTTTCCATTTATCTTCAGGTAGAGTGGAAGGGAGGGAGGGAGAGCGGGGGAGAGAGAGAGAGAGAGAGAGAGAGAGAGAGAAAGACACATCAACATGAAAGAGACACATAAATTAGCTGCCTCCCGCATGACCCTGACCAGGGCTGGGGACTGAACTGCAACCGAGGTATGTGCCCTTGACTGAGACTCTCTGGTCCGCGGCCTGATGCTCTAACTGCTGAGCCAAACTGGCCAGAGCAAGACCTCATTTTATAATGAGGAGTGCTTTGTGATATTTAAATACTTTAGTCTGTAACTTCAGAGTCACCTCTTTGATTTACTTGTCCTTTAGTTTTCTGTTTGGAAGGGAAGTCATTTTTGATTTTGTGTAAAATAGAGGCAAGAACAAGGACTCAGGAAGACATGGAAACCATTTGCTACAAAATGAAATAGTGAATACCACGAGTTTAATTATTATTTAGCTTTATTGTCTTATGTTTTTAATTTTTCCCCCAAAAGATTTTAAAATGGATTAACTTTTAATTCTCTCTTTTTTCCTGCAGGGGTGCCTTTCAGACAGGCCAAGGACCTCTTGATGCTCAAGTCAAACTCTTAGAATTTACTCTGGAGCAGAATTTTGAAGTCGTTTCAGTTAGTACTATTTCTGCTGTGATAGAGTCTGTCACCTTTTTAGTTCACCACTATATCACTTGCTCTGACAAAGTAATGTCTCGGAGTGGATCAGATAGCTCAGTGGGTGCTCGAGCATGCTTTGGGGGACTCTTTGCCAACCTCATTCGTCCAGGTGATGCAAAAGCAGTTTGTGGAGAAATGACAAGAGATCAACTCATGTTTGATTTGTTAAAACTGGTTAACATTTTAGTACAGCTGCCTCTTTCAGGCAATAGGGAATACAGTGCAAGAGTGTCTGTGACCACCAATACGACAGACAGTGTTTCAGATGAAGAAAAAGTCTCAGGAGGCAAAGATGGTAATGGAAGCAGTGGTAGTATTCAAGGATCACCTGCATATGTCGCTGACTTAGTGTTAGCCAACCAACAGATTATGAGCCAGATTTTGTCTGCTCTGGGCCTGTGTAATAGTAGTGCCATGGCGATGATAATTGGTACGTATTGAGAATATTAATCTTATTCTTGTTTCTGGTGCTATATCTCTTCTCTTTAGTAATACATTAATTCATTTTCCTTTTACTTTATACTGTAGAGGTAATTGATTGTAAACTTCTTGACATGATTGATTTTTATTACTGAAAACTTTGATAGAGTGGCTTTAATCAATAAATTGAAATTTTGAAAATTTTTAAGTGAGATTTTTAAAAAATTGGAAAAATAATATCACTTAAATTAAGAAAAAAAGTCAGTATATTAAGGCAAGGACCATAATTTACAGGCACATATTTCTAACATTTTAAAGATGAAAAATTTCACATCAAATTTTGTATTAGGGAACCAGTAACATTTATTTACATTTTCTTAAAAAGTGAAATATAAAATTTTATTCAAAGTGTAACAGTTTCTATGACACATATATCAATGTAAAATTTATATATTGTTGCTTAAGTTTTCTTCCTCTTTGAAAGCTAATATATTGTGTTAATTTTTAAAAATAGAATTTTTATAAATTGTGATAAAATCCATTCCTGATATATTTTTGCTTTTTGGTATTTGTGTGTGTGTGTATAAGGGAAACAGTCATATTCTTTTAATCATTAGCTGTTTGAAAGTCTAGTTACAAAACTATCACCTGTTTTTCTCTCCATTTTCTTTCTGCTTGATGTATAGCTAATATGTAGAATGATGTTTCTCAATCATATAACATAGCAACTTCTTTTTATTGTTAACAGCAATAGAGATATCTCATGTAACTCAGATTAACAAAAAAAATGCTCTACTGAATATTATGATAGATACTTTAATTTCTAGGTTTAGGCACACTCGCACCTACACATAGACAACTCTTAATGTACCCATCATTCAATGGTTTCAGGAAAAATGGCCTTTAAGCCTATTTTAATTATTACTGGTTTTTAAGGATACGCTTTTTTTTTTTTTTTAACCAAAATGTGTAATCTTTTTATTTAAACTAGGGGCAAGTGGATTACATCTCACCAAACATGAAAACTTTCATGGTGGGTTAGATGCCATATCAGTTGGGGATGGATTATTTACCATACTGACAACCCTTAGTAAAAAAGCTTCTACAGTCCACATGATGCTGCAGCCAATTTTAACCTACATGGCCTGTGGATATATGGGCAGACAAGTAAGTTCAATCCAGCAACAGTTGTAGTAATTTAAGTAGTCTCTAGCAATGGTAGTAGAGAATTATTTATGGGAGAGAGATGAATAGAGTATTCATATTATATATTGGAAAATGAATGGCATCAATAGATGAGAACTGTAGATTTTTTTTCTTCCAATTTTTATTAATTCATTTTTGTTACAGATGTTTCTTCTCCCCCCCCCCCCCCCAGACACCCTCCTCCCCATCCCCCCAGCTTTGTTGTCTCTGTCCATTGGTTATGCATACATGCATGTAAGTTCTTTGGTTCATCTCATCCATTCCCCCCCCCCCCCCCCCCGAAGTTTGTCAGTCTGAACCATACTCCTTTCTATGTCTCTGGGTCTATTTCGTTCATCAGCCCACCTTGTTCATTATATTCCACAAATAAGTGAGATCATGTGGTATATGTCTTTCTCTGATTGGCTTATTTTGCTTAGCATAATACTCTCAACGTTCCTTTATGTCGCCTCAAAGGATAAGAGATATTTCTTTCTTACAGCTGCCTAGTATTACATTGTATATATGTACCACAGCTTTTTTTTTAAAAATTATTTTTATTAATTTATTTTGGTTACAGATGTTTCTCCTTTTTCCCCCATTGACCCACTCCTCCCCATCCCCATCCCCCCGCACCATCCCCAGCTTTGTTGTCTGTGTCCATTGGTTATGCATACATGCATGTAAGTTCTGTGGTTTATCTCTTCTCCTCTACCACCCCCTCTTCTGAAGATTGTCAGTCTGTACCCTACTTCTATGTCTCTGAATCTATTTTAATCATCGGTTTAGTTCATTATGTTCCACAAATAAGTGAGATCATGTGATATTTGTCTTTCTCTGATTGGCTTGTTTCGCTTAGCATAATACTCTCCAGGTCCCTCCATGTTGTCTCAAAGGATAAAAGATCTTTCTTTCTTACCGCTGCATAGTATTCCATTGTGTATATGTACCACAGCTTTTTTATCCATTCATCCACTGATGGACACTTGGGCTGCTTCCAGATCTTAGCTATTGTAAATAGTGCTGCTATGAACATGGGGGTACATGTATTCTTTCTGATTGGTGTTTCAGGCTTCTTAGGGTATATTCCTAGAAGTGGGATCACTGGGTCAAATGGCAATTCAATTTTTAATTTTTTGAGGTAACACCATAGTGTTTTCCACAGTGGCTGCACCAGTCTGCATTCTCACCAGCAGTGTACTAGAGGCCCCTTTTCTCCACACCCTCACCAACACTTGTTGTTTGATGATTTGTTGATGGCGGCCATTCTGACAGGTGTTAGGTGATACCTCATTGTTGTTTTAATTTGCATGTCTCTGATGATTAGTGATGTTGAGCATTTCTTCATATGTCTCTTAGCCATTTGTATGTCCTGTTTGGAGAGATGTCTATTTAGTTCCTCTGCCCATTTTTTAATTGGGTTCTTTGTCTTCCTTTTGTTGAGTTGTATGAGCACTCTATATATTTTGGAGATTAACCCCTTATCTGATGTATCATTGGCAGTTATGCTCTCCCATACAGTGGGTTCCCTTTCTGTTTTGATGGTTGTTTCTTTTGCTGTGCAGAAGCTTTTTAGTTTGATGTGGTGAGAACAGTAGATTATTAATAGAAGTTGGAGAGTACAGTTTATTTGAAGTGATAATTGTCAAAGATGATCACAGTAATATAATAAAATGTTTAACATAGTGTTAAATTTTAAATTTTTTTCCCATTGTCTCAAGAAGTTCTTTCTTTTTCCCCCAAAATAGCATAGTCGAATACTAAAATGTAATCTGTAGATATTACATATGAAAATTTAACTAGTATTTTTTTAAGCATATGTTGTATATTTAGTTTCGATTGAAAGAGATTAGGGTAATTTTAAAAGGAAAATGTTAGATATTACTGCTTTTTATGTTTCCTTTTTTTTTTATCCTCACCTGAAGATATTTTTCCATTTTTATTCAGATAGAGTGGGAAGGAGAGAGAGGAAGAGAGAGAGAGAGAAAAAAACATCGACGTGAGAGGGACACACTGGTTGCCTCCCGCACGACCCCAATGAGGGCCAGGGACAAATCACAATCGAGGTACGTGCCCTTGACCGGAATCAAACCTGCGACTCCTTGGTCCCTGGGCTGACACTCTAACCACTGAGCCAAACTGGCAAGGGCTGTATTTCCTTTTTAAATTTGTGATTATTTTAACTTTTAGTCTTTCAGTTGTGGGTTTTAAAACAATATTTTAAAGGAGTTTTTTAATATGTTACTGTATAATTACCATTTTTTAAAGGATTTATTTCATATATATTTCGTCATTGGAAGATACAAAGATATTTGGGAAGGATTAATTTTTTTCTTTTTTTAAATTCTCACCTGAGGATATTTTTCCATTTCAGACAGAGAGGGAGGGAGGGAGGGAGGGAGAGAGAAAAACATTGATGTGAGAGAGACACATCAATTGATTGCCTCCCACGTGACCCTGACCAGGGCCGGGGACCTAACTGCAACCGCGGTACGTGCCCTTGACTGGAATCGAACCTGTGACTCTTTGGTCCACAGGCTGATGCTGTAACCACTGAGCCAAACCGGCCAAGGCGGGAAGGATTCATTTTTAAATGAAGTTAATGTCTAGTGGAAAACAAAAATCAGTGCACATTAAAGTAAAAGTGATAATAGTGGATAAAGACAGATGCTTAAAAATGTGCTCTGAGTTCAGAGAGGAGACTGTTCACCTCCTTTTTGATTCAAGTAAGAGTTATGTATTTTAGCGAACATTTTGTATTTAGTGACTTAGATTAAGGCTGTCACTTTATAATAAAATAGAAAAGAATATTACGTTCATTAAGAAATTTAGTTGTCATAATTCACTGTAAATTAATAACCGCTATTTAAACATTACAATATACATGTATATTATTTTTATTATTTTTTTTTTTAGGGTTCTCTTGCTACTTGCCAGTTATCTGAACCATTATTGTGGTTCATTTTGAGAGTATTGGATACTAGTGAAGCCTTAAAAGCATTCCATGATATGGGTAAGATAAAATTCCAATAACTGTCATTTCAGTGTAATCACTTGATAGTAGGTTATGTTCTCATTTTGGTAGTCTTCTATGAAACTCAGCTTTATGTCAAACCATCTATCTTAAGATAATTTTCATTTAATATTTTTTGTAAATTTAGGTGGTGTTCAGCTTATTTGCAACAATATGGTTACTAGTACAAGAGCTATTGTAAACACTGCAAGAAGTATGGTATCAACTATTATGAAATTTCTTGACTCTGGTCCGAATAAAGCTGTGGATAGCACTTTGAAAACAAGAATACTAGCTTCTGAGCCTGACAATGCAGAAGGCATTCATAACTTTGCACCTCTGGGTAAGAAAGTATTTATTAAATCTTACTGGTATGAATTTATGTAGCTTATTAGCTGAAATGACACAAAAATAGTTGTTGAAAGTAAGTTGATCATGTTATATAATATTACCATTTTAATTAAAAACACTTGATTTTAAAGGTAGTCATTTTTGAAGTATTCTACTAATTAGAGGGGCGTTTTTAATAGTTCTTTGGCAGTAATATTTGTTTTTGTTTTGAGTTTACATAAAAGTACAGTTTCGAAAACTTAATAGCAGAGATATGTCAGTTTTCACTATAAATGTTAGTTTTACAGAAATTGTTCCTTCTTTGTGTGGTATTTTTTAAAGAAGCTTCAGATTTAGATATTTACTTTGTCTTCCAGTCTATATAGTTTCTTTTATATTTTTCTTTTGATATTTAAATCTCATGAGCATTGCCAACTGAGAATAACAGTGATTATTTTCAAGCTGGAAGCTATATTGGACATTGCTTTTTACTTAAATATTTGAGGATTATTGTGCTAGATTTGTTGTTATTATACTTTAGTTTTTATTTGATATGTGAGTATAAATAAATTAGTCAGCATCTAAAAATGAACTTGTCACTTGCCAGTTGACTAGATGTGATGTTTTGTTAATATTGTGACAAATCATGCTGAGTGTATTAAGTACATTCATAGTATCAAATGTTCATGTTTTAAACAAAATTTTCTAGTGTAATTATTATGATTTGAGTAGTTCTTGATGCTTTATTGGTTTTCTTTTGTAAGCTTTCATTTAAAATGTTTTCTGTAGGTACAATCACATCTAGCAGTCCTACTGCCCAACCAGCCGAGGTGCTTTTGCAGGCCACACCACCCCATAGAAGAGCTCGCTCTGCTGCTTGGTCCTACATCTTTCTGCCAGAGGAGGCTTGGTGTGACCTTACCATTCACCTTCCTGCAGCAGTACTTCTTAAAGAGATACATATCCAACCTCACCTTGCATCTCTTGCAAGTCAGTAACATTTTTTGTAAAGAAGCATAATGAAAATAAACTATAATATAGAAACATTTAAAATTGAGGAAAGTATTTAGCAAATGTTGAAACACTTAGATATGATTTCTCAATTTTGAAACTTTTAGTATAATATTTGACATTACCATCAAATCATTTCCCATAAAATGAACTGACACGTTTATTCTTCAAACAAGAATAAAGTGGAATGTTTGATGAAATCCAAATATATTCCAATTAATAGTATTTTACCTTTCCTCATCCCTCAGATTTATTAAATTATAACATTAAGTCGAAATGAGTTAGTTTACACACTTATAGATAACAATCTTAGTTTTTCTAACGTGACCCTCAGTACTAGCCCTATAATGTGAAGTTAGCACAGATTTATGTTTGCCCACTCCCCATTGTAAGATAATTACATCTGTAAAAAATTTTTTAAATTATATTTTGAAGGTAATCATTTGATTGTAATATTTTAAATATTTGAGTGTGAATTTTTTAATTAATAGTTTGAGTATCATTCATTTGATGCTTTTTCATTGAATAATTTGTTATAACTTCAAGGTAAATAATTCAAAATTCTTAGTTATATACTAAAAGGAGCAAGAACTCTTTCAAGTATTCATAAATAAGTGTGAAATACTAGTTTGTATATATGATGGTTTGTATGTATTCTTTCAATATAATTTTTATAGGATTGTTGAAATGATCACATTTATGTTTATTGGTTGATGTCACTTAATAATTGCATGAAGAACTATAGGAGATCTTGTAGATCCCTGGCGTATTTGGAAGAATTAATTTTCCACTTATTTGCCAGATTAGACTACTATTATACCCTAATATAGTTCTGAAATCCACACTTTTTAGATAGAAACAGATATAATGAATAAAATGGCAGAAGGAAAACTTACTAATCTAAAGGGTTTTAGCAGGTCAAATAATAACTGTTACATGGTGAAATGTAAGCCAATATAAGGCTTAGCAGTTAATCTAAGATGAGGAAGAAATTGCTTTTATTGGAAGGAGAAAGAGTGGTTCATGTAAATGGTGGCTTTGAAGTGTAGCTTGAATTTGCACATGGGAATTGAGGTAGGAAGAATGTTACAAAGGAAAGCTTAATAAAACATTTGATTTTATTATTGGATTGGATCAGAAATTGAAGATATGTTGTGTTCTAGTAGAAATAACATAGACTTTAGAATCAAAACATGGGCTAGAATGTAAAATATGCCATTTGTTAATGTGGGAGTTTGGGTTACTTAATCTCTGACTCTGTCAACTTGTTTAAACATGGATAAAACTTATTTCAAAAAGTTATGAAGATTAAATTGAATAATTGATGTGACTTGTCTAGTTCTCATTATAAACCTGGTGTGTAATTGGCATATAATTAAAGTTACTTTCTAATTTTACAATCAAAATTATAATCAGAATTTAAAGTTTGTTGTAGTTGATAAATTTATTATATGGGCTTTCATGTTATGTTAGAAAAAAAATATTCCCATAGGTGCTGCCAGTTATTACTTCATTGGGCCTCCTTAAATTTTAAATGGAAATGATTTTTAAAAACTCCTCTGGCCCTGGCCAGTTTGGCTCAGCGGTTATAGCGTCGGCCTGCGGTCCAGAGAGACCCGGGTTCGGTTCTCGCTAAGGGCACGTGCCTCGGTTGCAGTTTGTCCCCGGCCCTGGTTGGTCGTGCGGGTGGCAGCCACTCGATGTGTCCCTTTCACGTCGATGTTTCTTTCTCTCTCTCTCTCTTCCTCTCTCTCCATCCCACTCTGTCTGAACAAAAAATGGAAAAATGTCCTCGGGTGAGGATAAAATAACAAACAAAAAAAACTCCTCTGGATGTTTGGCTAAATTTTGAAAGAGAAACAAAAGATGAGAGGTAAAAGAAATTTCTAAATTCTGCTATGTTTAAAATCATTGCAATATGGTAGTAGTGAAATAATGAGTTGGTGGAAAAGCAGTATTTAAAAATCATGTTTTTCCCTACCCCTGGCTGGTGTGGCTCAGTGGATTGAGCATCTTTCCATGCACTGAGAAGTGACTGGTTGTATTCCCAGTCAGGGCACATGCCAGGGTTGGGTTGCAGGCTCACCCAGTAGGGGGCTTGTAGGAGGCAGCCAATTGATGTCTCTGTCTCTCCTCTTCTCCCTTCCCTCCCCCTCCCTCTCCTTTCTTCCCTCTCTCTCTCTCTCTCTCTCAAAAAACTCAATAAAAACATTAAAAACAGTTATATTCTTCCCAAATTGTTTACAACAGTGAACATATTAATCAGATTCCCCATATTGTTGGTGATAATTCTCAGTAAAATAGAAGTAATGGGGTAATTGCCTATTTGACTTTTTTTTTCTTGGAGAGAGTTAAGTACATGTGGATTGCATATATTTAGTTATTCTTTTTTGAAATGAGTGTTAGAATTTTTTAAATATAGCTTTTATTGTATTGTGGATTTCATATTGTATTTTGGAAAATAGTTCCAAAATCAATTATGGTAAGAGTCAGCAAATGTTCTGGTGTATAAATGCTCTTTTGACAAGCTCATGATGAATATAACTGAAAGCTGCTGTGTTACTGGGATTTCCACTAATGTCTGAAGGCTAGTTTACTTTTTATTTAATAACTGTTTGATTTTCTCTTCTGCAGCCTGTCCATCCTCAGTGTCTGTTGAAGTAAGTGCAGATGGGATAAATATGCTACCTTTGTCCACTCCTGTTGTCACAAGTGGTCTCACCTACATAAAAATTCAGCTGGTAAAAGCTGAAGTAGCTTCTGCAGTCTGCCTTAGACTCCATCGTCCACGAGATGCCAGCACATTAGGCCTTTCACAAATTAAATTACTGGGCCTCACTGCTTTTGGTACCACTTCTTCAGCAACAGTCAATAATCCCTTTCTTCCATCTGAAGATCAGGTATCTAAAACAAGGTATGTTTATTTTTCATTATTTTTGTTTGTTTGTTTTTGTTAATTCTCAACAAAGATATTTTTCCATTAATTTTATATAGAGTAGAAGGGAGGGGAGAGAGAGAGAGAGTGAGAGAAAGAGAAACATTGGTGTGAGAGAGACACATTGATTGGTTGCCTCCTGCATAACCCCGACCGGGGCCAAGTATTGAACCTGCAACCCAGGTAACGTGCCCTTGACTGGGAATCAAATCCACAACCCTTTGTTTGGTGGGCCGATGCGCCAGCCTCTAAGCCAAACTTACGAGGGCTTATTTCTCATTCCTTTAAAAAAAGCTTTCTGGCCCTGGCTGATTTGGCTCAGGGGTTAGAGCGTCGGCCCGCGGACCAGAGTGTCCTAGGTTCGGTTCCCGCTAAGGGCACGTACCTCGGTTGCAGTTTGTCCCCGGCTCTGGTTGGGGTCATGTGGGTGGCAACCACTCGATGTGTCTCTCTCACATTGGTGTTTTCTCTCTCTCTCTTCCTACCTCTCTCCTGCTCTGAAGGTAAATGCAAGAATGTCCTTGGGTGAGAATTAAAAAAATATAAAAAAAATAAAAAAAGCTTTCTGTGAAATTATTCTGTGGTTTGCTTATTTATTTATTTTAAATATGTTTTTATTGATTTTAAGGAGAGAAGAAGAGAGAGGGAAACATTAATGTGAGAGAAACATCGATCAACTGCCTCCTGCATGCCCCTTGCAGGGGATGAAACCTGCAACCCAGGCATGTGCCCTGACCAGGAATTGAACCAGTGACCCTTTCTTTGGTGCATGGGGCAATGCTCGACCCTCTGAGCCATACTGGCCAGGGCAATGGTTTATTTTTTTAGGTTTTAGGGATTTCTTCGTTCCATAGGTATCTATATGGAACATATAGGTAATATGTTCCATATAGCATACTTTTATTAAGTATAATAGAAACAGTTCTGTAAAAGCAGAACCCTGAGTCTGGTTAAAATAGAGATTTATGTGTGTTTAATCTTGATGTGATCTACAGTGTGGTATATGTGGATGTGGGTTCCATTTCCTTGGATTGTAGTCTAATATAAGAATATCCAAATGTCTATCACCAGGAGTATATCTGAACCATAGAAATTGACCATATAGACCAGGGACCTAGTCTTATATGGTAATTCCTAAATGTCAGTCAGTAGAAGGGTTGTATTTGAACCCTGCAAAGTAACCAAACAAAGAAGGACCTGAGTATATTTTTTAATTTACATTTTTCTGGTGTATTTTGTTGGCCGAAAATTTCATAGACTGGTTTTACTGAAAGCTTTGCCTGATAACAAAACTATAGGATTTTTTTTAAAAATATTTTTTATTGATTTTAGAGAGAAAAGAAGGGAGAGGGAGAGGGAGATAGAAACACTGATGAGAGAGAACATCGATTGGCCACCTCCTGCATGCCCCCCACTGGGGATTAGGCCCATAGTCTGGGCATGTGCCCTGACTGGGAATCGAACTGTTGACCGACCTCTTGGTGCATGGGTTGACGCTCAACTACTGAGCCACACCGGCCAGGCAGGATTTCTTTTTTATTCCCAAGCTGCCAAAACTTTACCTTTTTTCAGGTCTATGATTCTGTACAGTTTGTATTTAGACATATAAACATGTGTATATATATATTAAAAACATTTTCTACAAATACAAAAAGAAACAAGCACATAGTTCCAAAATACTATTAGTAC
Source organism: Tadarida brasiliensis (assembly GCA_030848825.1). NCBI lineage: Eukaryota > Metazoa > Chordata > Mammalia > Chiroptera > Molossidae > Tadarida > Tadarida brasiliensis. The sequence goes on along the minus strand of CM061270.1, from coordinate 58,528,234 downwards.
ATAAGTACTTTTATGTGTTATGTCATAGGGAAAACTTATTGTTTAGTTAATTCCTTGTTGATATTGCAGTATTCTAGTTTTCTTTACATTGATTGATGCTATTTATGAAATGCAACACGCTGATATTTAAGAAGTTTTGTTTTACACCTGAAATAATTTGAGCTATGTAAATTTATCATATAAGCCATTTTGTGTTGTATATTTCAGTATTGGATGGTTACGGTTATTACATCATTGCCTTACTCACATAAGTGATCTGGAAGGAATGATGGCAAGTGCAGCTGCACCTACTGCTAATCTGCTACAGACTTGTGCTGCGTTACTGATGTCCCCATACTGTGGAATGCATTCACCCAACATTGAGGTTGTGCTTGTAAAGATAGGCCTGCAGTCCACTAGAATTGGCCTGAAGCTTATAGACATTCTACTGAGAAATTGTGCAGCATCAGGCAGTGATCCTACAGGTGACCATTAACTTTGATATTTTAATTTTTACATGTTTGCAAAGTAATGACTGTTGAACTATATGATCTGTGATTAATTCTGTTTCTTAAATTATCTTCCATTTATGGCTTCATTATTTTTGGAGTTTGTTTTTTGTTGTTGGAATTTATAGAAGAGTTATGTTTAGTGAATAATTTAAAATTAAATTGAGCACATCTTCTCATCCCATTTGTTTATTTAACAAACTTTTTCTTTTGGTTCTTTTGCAAGATTTAAATAGCCCTTTACTTTTTGGAAGACTGAATGGGCTCTCTTCTGACTCTACTATAGATATTCTTTATCAACTTGGAACAACTCAGGACCCTGGAACAAAAGATAGGTATATAATGATCTCATTTTTTTTTGGTGCATGGGACAATGCTCAGCCAACTGAGCCACACTGGCTGAGCTATTGATCTCATTTTTAAATGAAGGTCACACAAACACAGTCACTTTTAGTGCATGTATTTGTAATACTTCCTCCTTAGAGCATATCATAAATGTTAAGACTGTTTATCATATTGTATATTCACCTGTATACTTTATATGATACAATTTCTAGAGATTTTTGTGAGCATTAAACATAACTTTTCAAGTATACCTTTCTACCCTATTTCTTTTACCCAGAAAAAAAGAATCTGATGGTTTAAAATAGAAATTTGAAAGCAAACAAAAGCAAGTATAGTATTTTAAGAACTTGGCAATGAATATTATCTGTTTCTTAAACAAACTTCAAATCACTATTGCTTTAAACATTCTTTTACTCTCAGTTAGTGGTCCCCAGCTCCAGGGAATTGAAGGTAGGGTGACATTTGAACAGGTACATATGTTGAGGCTATATTCTGTTGTCAGGGTGAAGGATGGTGGGTAGCTACTACTAGTATTAATAGATGGGAGCCAGAGGTATAAAACATGCTATATTGAGTGTGATTCTGCACAGTGAAGAATTAGCACCAGATTACTGCTCTAAGTGTGAGGATTTGTTATGAGAGAAAATTTAGAAGAGAGGGTGAGTTTGTTAAGCTGTGTATCCCATAATTTAGTTATATATTTTGTTATAAATGAGGTAAGAATTAGTCAGTGTTTATTTGCTGAATTATAGTTATTATCTCAAACATTTTCATCGGTTAAGATTGGTAAGGTTATTGGAAAACTAGAATTATGTTGCTTATATAATTCCTTTTCCTTTCTATTTTAGATTAAAATTAATGAAAACAATTAGTATGTTATTCTCATAAATACATTTCTTACATGCAGTGGTGATGCTTATCCATATTAAATGTTAGTTATGATAGAATTGGTTATTTGAATTAATTTTCTTCTTTTAAGAATTCAGGCCTTGTTAAAATGGGTCAGTGATTCTGCAAGAGTGGCTGCTATGAAGAGAAGTGGCAGGATGAGCTACATGTGCCCTAACTCTTCGGCAATAGAATATGGTCTTCTAATGCCTTCTCCTTCTCATTTGCACTGCGTAGCAGCAATTTTGTGGCATAGTTATGAACTGCTTGTAGAGTACGATTTACCAGCACTGCTGGACCGAGAGCTCTTTGAGTAAGTATGATTTGTGAAATCCTTTTCCCCTCCCACAGTACTAAATCGCTTTGATTTTCACTTGAAACAGTATTATATATGCTTATTGGGATAAAAATAATACTTTGAAAGTGGCATAATTTTGAAATGCAGTATTACAAAAATTTATCTTCATATTTTAAGAAGATATATTAATGTCATTGCCTGTTTTTCCAACCTAAAATTGGAATAGTTAATGCATATGTTCTGACGGCTCATAGTGTTTATCTTACTTGCACATTTGCCCATCAGATTCTTTTATCTTTAATGTGTAGCTGTGAACAAAAAAACATAGCTAGAAATTTTGAAAGACTTGCTACCTCTGACAGTTTTTATGATTAGTTGTTTTTACTACTTTTTAGACACCTGTTATGATTGTTCGTTTGATAAGTAGTTTCCACTACCCACATTTCTTATCATATTCAGCTAAGGCTTTGTTGAACTTACTGCCTGATAACTGCTAAGTCTGTAGCAGAATATTATACACACACACACACACACACACACACACACACATTTTATTTTTAAATCCTCACCCAAGTATATTTTTCCATTTATCTTCAGATGGAGTGGGGGGGGGGGGGACAGAGACAGAGACAGAGAGACAGAGACAGAAACAGAGAAACACATCAACTGGTTGCCTCCCACATGACCCGACCACCAGGGCCGAGGACCGAACTGCAACCAAGGTACGTTCCCTTGATCGGAATTGAACCTGCGATTCTTTGCTCCGCAGGCCGATGCTCTAACCGCTGAGCCAAACCGGCCAGGGCCAGAATATTATATTTATTTTTGAAGAGTTTCATGACTCGTAAAAGGTTGGCTTTTTGTCTTGTGGTTTGTCATTGTCATATTTGCCCCTACCAGTTGATATAATTTTTGACTTATTAGTGAAACTCACATAGTTTTTGATTTGCAAACATGAATTTAAGCCATCAATCATGTCAAATTCGATCTAAACATTTCCTTGGTATAGATTTTCATTGTTTCTTTATGTCACTTTTTTGAGATCACACAGAGAATGGTAGAAACATTTTAATATAGGTCTCTTGGTGTCCTGTACTCATTTTAGACTTCCAATCTAACTTCTAATTTGCCTAAATACTTAATGTATATCACAAGCAGTCTTCCTGAAGTCTTATAATGTAATATTTATGTCAAATAAACAATATAGTTCTCATCAGAGTATAGATTGATCTCTAACAGAAATATTTGGAACAGTGTGGTCTTTCTAAAAACATATATATATGTATATGTACATACACATTGTTAACGTTGTATCTTTTATTTCCCTAGGTTACTTTTTAATTGGTCCATGTCTCTTCCCTGCAATATGGTCTTGAAGAAAGCTGTTGACAGTCTACTTTGCTCAATGTGCCATGTACACCCAAGTTATTTTTCTTTGCTGATGGGCTGGATGGGAATTACACCTCCTCCAATGCAGTGCCACCACAGACTATCTATGACAGATGATAGCAAAAAGCAAGATCTTAGTTCATCTTTAACAGATGACTCTAAAAACGCACAAGCACCTCTTGCACTAACTGAATCACATTTGGCAACTCTTGCTTCCTCTTCTCAATCTCCAGAAGCTATCAAACAATTACTGGACTCAGGTCTGCCTTCTCTTCTTGTGAGGAGTCTGGCTAGTTTCTGCTTTAGCCACATTTCTTACTCAGAAAGCATTGCTCAGTCAATAGATGCTTCCCAGGACAAACTCAGGCGTCATCATGTTGCACAACAATGTAATAAGATGCCTATCACAGCAGACCTGGTTGCTCCAATACTTAGGTTTTTGACAGAAGTTGGCAATAGCCATATAATGAAAGACTGGCTCGGTGGGTCGGAAGTCAATCCACTATGGACAGCACTTCTGTTTTTATTGTGTCATTCTGGGTCCACATCTGGAGGACATAATTTAGGTGCACAGCAGACCAGTGCAAGATCAGCATCTCTTTCTTCAGCTACTACGGCAGGATTGACTGCTCAACAGAGGACAGCAATTGAGAATGCAACTGTGGCGTTCTTCCTGCAGTGCATTTCATGTCATCCTAATAATCAAAAGCTGATGGCACAGGTAAGAATGGAAAACCTGGCTTATATTTCAGGTGTCTCATTATTTCAATATTTTGTCATATAGTACTAGTGAAATTAGTTAAGAAAGGGGCATGTATTACAAGGCCAGGTGGTGGTAAAGTTTGGGATTGGGTACGTTTAATGGTCTGAATTTAAACCATAATTAAAACACTGTACTGATATCTTCTCCCTCTTCCCCTCAGCTGTCACATATATCAGTTATTCTTTTTGATGAGATAATGGGAAAATTCACAGAAATTCTAACTATAGACTAGACACTCCTTTTGAAAAACTCCCCCAAATATAAAGAACAGACCCAGAAAACACTTTAGCTGCTGAAACAGTATTGACCACTTGAAGGTGGTGATTGAGTGCCTGATCTGCATTGAGGCATTGCATTTTGTTGTAACCGGATTGCTACAAGTGTTGTTTTGCTTCTAATGAAGAAGACATTAGAGCCCTGGCCGGTTTGGCTCAGCGGTTAGAGCGTCGGCCTGCTGTTCAGAGAGGCCCGGCTTCGGTTCCCGCTAAGGGCATGTACTTTGGTTTCAGTTTGTCCCCAGCCCTGGTTGGATCGTGCAGGAGGCAGCCACTCGATGTGTCCCTTTCATGTCGATGTATCTCTCTCTCTCTCTCTCTCTCTTTCTCCTCCTCTCTCTCCCTCCCACTCTATCTGAACAAAAATGGAAAAATGTTCTCAAGTGAGGATTAAAAAAAAAAAAAAGACGACATTAGAGTAGGTTTAATGTACAGGAGACTCCTGACAAATCACATTAAAAATGTGAAAGATGATTCTGTTCTATTAAGTCTATAGGGCCAAAAATCTCGAAAGCTAGAATTATTTCAAGGGTAATTCTAGGCCCTGGCTGAGTAGCTCAGTTGGTTAGAGCATCGTCCTAGTATACCAACGTTATGGGTTCGATTCCCAGTCAGGGCATATACCAGAAGCAACCAATGAATGCATAAATAAGTAGAACAACAAATCAATGTGTTTCTCTCCCCAACCCCCCAAATCAATACATAAAAGTTTTTTTTTAAAAAAAGAGTAATTCTAGTTGCTTTTTGCCAGTTTCTGCTCCTTTCTGGTTGTTCTAACTTCAACTAGTTGATATTAAAATGGGGATAGTAATGCGTACCTCAAAGATATTTTCTAAGAGAATTAAATATTGGAATGTATATAAGGTGCCTGAAGAAGAGCAAGATACTTGACTCTCTAAAGTAATTATTGGGAAACTATATCTGCTTAATGTGCCTAATTAGAAGGAAATGTTTAAATTACCATTGTTAAAACCAAGGCCGTGAATATGGTATTTAAAAATTTCGTTTGTGCCCTGGCCGGTTTGGCTCAGTGGTTAGAGCGTTGGCCCACGCACCAAAGAATCATGGGTTCAATTCCGGTCAAGGGCACATACCTCAGTTGCGGTTTAATCCCCGGCCCTGGTTGGGATTGTGCAGGAGACAACCAGTTGATGTGTCTCTCTCTCACATCGATGTTTCTCTCTCTCCCTCTCTCCTTCCTTCCTCCCACTCTATCTGAAAAAAAATTTTTTTTGGTCTATGCCTTTGGAAAGCATGAAACTTTGTGTCCCATTGCTTTCTGACCTAATTATTATCTCTCAGCTTCTTGATAAGGCTTGGTTCTATATCTTAAATATATTTTTCATATATTGTAACCGTATTGATATTGAGCAAAGTTAAAAGTAAGTTGGTTATACTGGTATTTATTATGTGAAAACCCTATAGTAGTCATTTCTGTTATCCAAGAAATTTTTGTTCCACTTTTACCTTCTTATCTACTTCTGTATTCATATATTTTAAGATGAAATAATGTATTCTTCAATTGCTGATTTGATGTGTTCAAATATACTTGTTAATTCACATTCTTAATTTCCTTTAAAATACAAAGCTGCAAGTAAATGTCTTATTTAGTGTTAAATCTCTTGCCTTGCCAGGTTCTCTGTGAACTGTTTCAGGCATCTCCTCAAAGAGGGAACCTTCCTACATCGGGGAACATTTCGGGTTTTATACGTAGATTATTTTTGCAGTTGATGCTAGAAGATGAGAAAGTGACAATGTTTCTTCAGTCTCCCTGTCCAGTGAGTATTTAACAGTTAAATTAAATTTTAGTGATTAGATGTCTGTAAAGATATTTTATAATTTGCCCTGGCTGGTTTGGCTCAGTGATTAGAGCGTTGGCCTGCAGACCAGAGAGTTCCGGGTTCAGTTCCCGCTAAGGGCACGTACCTCAGTTGCAATTTGACCCCGGCCCCAATTGGGGTTGTGTGGGTGGCAACCAGTTGATGTGTCTCTCTCACATTGATGTTTCTCTCTCTCTCTTCCTCCCTCTCTCCCTCCCATTGTATCTGAAGATAAATGCAAAAATGTCCTTGGGTAAGGATTAAAAAAAAAAAAGATTTTATAATTTTACATCAGAATTTGAAGTTATCTATCTCTACATTCTAATTGCTAAGAAAGCAAAGTGAAATTAGAACTACTTTTATACTTCGTGATAGGACTTCAAAATCTCTTTCAGATAACCCTCTCTGCCTAGAATAACCTAATTATACGTTACCTTGACTAGTTTAATTCAATTTGGGGAAAAGTAACATAATGCTAGGTTCAATAGTGCTAATGCAAAACTTGACCAAAAAAATCACAGGCAAATAAATGTGCCACATTAAGAGAAACACATAATTTGCCCTGGCCAGTTTGGCTCAGCGATTAGAGCATTGGCAGTTTTGATTCTGGTCAAGGGCACGTACCTCAGTTGCGGTTCAGTTCTGGGCCCTGGTTGGGGTCATGCGGGAGGCAACCAATTGATGTCTGTCTGTGTCTGTCTGTCTGTCTGTCAATGGAAAAATATCCTTGGGTGAGGATTAAAGAAACCAAAAACGAAACACATAAAACAAGTCCTTTATATTTTGTATGCATTGTTGAATTTCTTCTTTTATGCTTTTGAAATTTTTTCATGATGATATGTATTTCAAAAATCACATATTAATTTCTTTCTAATTAATTTTCAGCTGTACAAAGGTAGAATCAATGCTACTAGCCATGTCATCCAGCATCCAATGTATGGAGCAGGCCACAAGTTCCGAACACTTCACTTGCCAGTATCAACAACATTATCCGAAGTTCTTGACAGAGTGTCAGGCAAGTCAGGTTTAAATATTAATGTTTCTTTAACCTTACGTTAGATGTGTTTGGAATTTTATTTATTTTAACATTTTTCATTTTACTGCATTCATTCACCCAGTAGCCATTTAATGGCTAGAAAAGGTCAAGATAGTCTTCACATTGTGATGCATAAGTAAGTAGCTGATGAAGAAGAGAAAATATACAATACATTTTAATACCTGTACAGTCGTCCCTCATTTATCGCGGTTAATCCGTTCCAGACTCTAGCGGTTGTACCTGGCGTTGAAGGATTCCTGGGGTGCTCGAATACATAGGCCTACAGTCCATACGTACAGTAATTTTAATTTTAATTATAATACAGGGGTTTATAATTGACTCAGACAACCGAGCGCACACTGTATCATTTTCACTGTCTCGATCAACTTTTTATGAATATATTTGAAAAAACCGCGATAGAGTGAAGCTGCGGAAGTCGAAGCACGAAGTGGTGAGGGACGACTGTATTTCTTTTGGTGGGATGTGTGTTATGTGTAGTAATGACAGAATGGGTTGTTTAATATGTAGACAAGCTGTGGGAAGCTACTGATAGAATTTTCTCTCAGTAAGCCATCTGGCTGTTTTACAGTAGTTGATTTCCAGAGTATTAGTTTTAGTAATAAACATTTACTAAATCTAGGGAGTAAATGAGTGTTCAGAAGATGAAAATAAGTAGGTAGGATTGGTGACCTTATTGTTATAGTCAGTGAAGAGAGTAGAGAGAACTTTTCCCCATGGTTTTTTACCTGTTTTTTTTTTTAAATTTCGTAAAATTTTTTATTTTGAAATTTGGTTACAATTACAGAGAAGTTGCAAAAATAGTACAGAGTTCCCATCTATCCTTTCTCCAGCTTTCTTTAATGTTAACATCTTGTATAACCATAGTAGAATGATCAAAACCATTAAACTAGCATTGATACAATACTTTTAACTAATCTACAAACCTTATTCTAGCTTACCTGTATCTTAAAAGCTCTGACATGATGCCTTTAAAGAACATTTACTAACTTACTAAAAACATAGTTTTTTTTTTTTTTTTTTTACTTTTTAAAAAAATTTTAAATTTATTTTTGTTACAGATGTTTCTCCCCCCACACCCCCACCCCGAAAGCATAGTTTTTAATGGCAGAATGGAAATCAATTGTGGATGGTTTTAGTTTACTGCCCCTCAGAAATCCTAATCAGTGAACGAATATTTTAAGTATCTGCTATTTGTAAGCACAGTAGTTTGTACTAGGGATGAAATAGTGAGCAAGACACATAATCTGTTCTTCACAGTATTTATGATCTTATGTATGTTGTCAGATTTAAAAGCAAGTTGGAAATTTAACTCTATTTACATCTTAATATAAATATAAGTATGTTTCTATATATTAGAGGGAGGGTCTCAGTTTTAAGCAACACTGATAACTGAAGGAAATTAATAGTATCTCAGAAAAAAGTTGGTGATGTCTATTTATCTGTTGTAAATACAAATCTAAGCTTAAAATAAAAGACTGGATTGCAGAGATTCGGAGTTGTTACCATATATAAGTGGTAAATTAAATCATGTGAATGGATGTGATCACTATGAGAAAATAAGGTAGAAAAGATTCTTCTCCAGTTTTAGTTACTGCCTCTAATACAAGAGTGTGCATAAAATTGTAATTATTTCTTATTTTTTTACAGGTTAAACAATAAAGTGATAGGATACTATATACATGTATAAATAACATTTTTTTCTTATTTGAAAATACCTGCCTTATCTGTTACAGCTACTTTTCTGAAAATTAGATTTTACATACTTTTTTCTGACAGAGCCCTGAAATTGTCCCTTCTATGATGAAGGGAAAAAAAGAGAGAGAAATTAATTAAATGAAGGAAGGAAGTAGGGAAGAGTACTGAAATTCAGTTATTAAGATTTCATATTTTTAATTTTATAATGGAAAAGGGTAGATAATATATTGTGAAGTAACTGGAAAGTTAACATTTTTTTGTTTATCTTTGCTATAAAAGTATGCTATTTTCTAAAATGTCATATTCTAGCCCTGGCTGGTGTGGCTTGGTAGGTTGGAATGTCGTCCCATACACCAAAAATTGACGAGTTCGATTCCCGGTGAGGGCATGTATGGGAGGCAACCGATTGATCTTTTCCTCTCTCTCATCAATTAAAAAATAAAAATAAAATATCATATTCTGTTATTACAGAAAAGTTCCCTTTATCACCTAAAATGTTTTTTAAAGTGATTCCTTTGGAAACACTACATCCTAGTAAAAAGTCCAACAATAAGTCATCTTGAGAAAACATCACCCCCAAAAATGCTGAATATAACCTCTACCATTGTTTTGGTCCTAGGAAAGTGTTTTGTGATATTTGATCTTCAGCCAATTTATTTTATGATGTATTTACATTTGTGTATATATTTTCTCAACATGTATAAAAACAAGTAATCCAAAATTTAATCAGTAATTTTACCCACTTCCTGGTGCTTTTGAAAATACTGCTTTCAAATAACAGGTTATGTGTCAATATTTTTGCTTTTACAAATTTCTGTCATTGGTTTTAAGCAGTCTGAGTACTTATGCCGCACAGTTTTCTTCATATTTCTTATGATTTGGCCTTGTTGACTTTCTTGAATCTGTGGGTTTATAGATTTCATCAAATTTGTAAATTTTGTGACCTTTGTTTTCTCAAATAATTTCTCTTTCCTCATCTCTCTCCTCTCTTTTAGTGATTCCATTTTCAGTTTACTACGTCTCTTGAAGTTGTTCACAGCTCACTGAAGCTTTGTTTCATTTTCCCCTTCTCTCTTTTAAAATTTAGGATAATTTATATTGTTTGCTATGATCTTTTCCCCCTGGCATTGTGCCCTGCAAGCAGCAGCCAGTTAGCTGCCTTTGTCTTCCTGATGTCCCAGCTGTGTATCCTCACCTTAGGTGACAACTGGGCTGTGCTGAGCCATGGCCTGGAAAACTCTCCCAGCAGTAAGCTGGAGCAATCCTGGGGCTCTTATCATTTACCTCACCTGGTATCACCGTTCTGCCTTCCTGATTCCCAGGGTCTGAAAACTATTATTTCATGTTTCCTTAATTTCTAGTTATTTCAGGTGGAAGAGTATATCTCGTCTTTGTTATTTTATCTTGAGTGGAAATGCAAACCAGAACAATTTTAAGCAGAAAGTTGAGAAAACCTTTTCTTAGTGATATCTTTTTGTTGTTTGAATGGGATAACACTGTATAAATTCTTATTACTTAATGATCTCTACATGTTTCTTATCTGATTATGCAGTGAGTTAATTGTGTGAGTTTTTTTTAAATTAAATATTTCACTCTGACTTGTGTAACCATTTTTGCCATTTTGAGTTGCTTGGTTGTTTTTGTATGTAAGTAGAATGTACTGTTTTATTGTGTATTTATTATTTATAGTGTTTACACAATTTTTTAACTTCACAAAAGCAGAAACTGTCTAAACAGTCTGCAGCCCTGGCCGGTTTGGCTCAGCGGTTAGAGTCCTGGGTTCAATTCCCGCTAAGGGCACGTACCTCGATTGCATTTTGTCCCCAGCCCTGGTTGGGGTCATGTGGGTGGCAACCAGTCAATGTATCTCTCTCACATCTATGTTTTTCTCTGTCTCTCTCCCTCCCTTTCTCCCTCCCGCTCTATCTGAAGATAAATGCAAAAAATGTCCTCGGGTGAGGATTAAAAAGAAAAGACAATCTGCAGTTAGGAATAATCTCTAAAATTGAGATCACTGCACATTTTCAGATACTTAAAGCTGAAAAGTATAGGAATAATACAAAAGATGCTGTCTTATCATGATCATTTCACCTTTCTAAAACATTATAGTAAATCCATCGGATCATTATTGTGTTAAGTTAGAAAAGTAAAAAGAGAATTTATATTAATTATATCCACTTAGTGAAAAACATTTCTAATATCAGAAAAGTTCATTGAGCCCAACTGGTGTGGCTCAGTGGCTGAGCATCGACCCATGCACCAAGAGGTCGCTGGTTTGATTCCCAGTTAGGGCACATGCCCAGGTTGTGGGCCAAATCCCCAGTGGGGGCGTGCAGGAGGCGGCCATTGATGTTTTCTCTCAACAATGTTTCCATCTCTTTCTCCCTCCCTTCCTATCTCTCTAAAATCCATAAAGAAAAAAAAATTGTTTAAAAAAAAAAAAAGTTCATCGAGCTTTTTGGATTTCTTAAAAGCTAAATGAGATCATTATATGATCTCCATTTTTTCCATGATTTTCAACAGCATGCCATATTCCTAAGTAATGAAAGAAAATGTTAATTAAGAGAGTAATAACTGTCTATGAAAGTACTTAGATTTAATCTTAAAGTACTAGTAAAACATATTACTTTGTTGTATAAGATTTCTAACTAAATTAAAATAACAAAACAAGAAATCTCTGTTAATAAAAGTTGTTCCTGCCCTGGCCGGTTTGGCTCAGCGGTTAGAGCGTCAGCCTGCGGTCCAGAGAGACCCGGGTTCGGTTCCCGCTAGGGCCATGTACCTCGGTTGCAGTTTGTCCCCGGCCCTGGTTGGTCGTGCGGGTGGCAGCCACTCTATGTGTCCCTTTCACGTCGATGTTTCTCTCTCTCTTCCTCTCTCTCCTTCCCACTCTATCTGAACAAAAAATGAAAGAGTGTCCTCGGGTGAGGATTTAAAAAAAAAAAAAAAAAAGTTGTTCCTTTGTATTCCATTTGTAGAATAACTAAGAGTCTAATATAATGCTTTAAGATAAGTCCCTGAGATTGAATTTTGTATTTGCCCTTTACCAGTTTTCAGTAGCCTTGCTAAGGCTGTTTCTTTATTTTGAAAACAATAGTTTTTTCTAGATATGCATGTTGTGAGGAACAAATTAGATTTAGGTGGCAAGCAGATCAAACTATACCTAAAGTAAAGCAGATTTTCATGGTAATGATTTTCTTGCCTCTAGAAGTAATATGTAATATTTTCTAGTAGTTGGATTTTTAAGTATGCTGGCTTAAGAACAGTGATGAGTCCCTGTCATTGATACCAGTAAGGATCGATATCGGACTTCATCTCATAATTTTTCTTCTAAATCCATTTACCTATAATTAGTGATAATATAATGTTATATAATCTTCCTTTGAGATATTTATCACTTCCCTTCTTAGTGACTTTGAAAAGCAATATATTTTACATAATATTTTCTCACAGATACACCAAGCATCACTGCTAAACTAATCAGTGAACAAAAAGATGACAAAGAAAAGAAAAACCATGAAGAGAAAGAAAAAGTTAAGGCAGAAAATGGATTTCAGGACAATTATAGTGTTGTTGTTGCTTCAGGTATGCTTTCTGTTTTATATAATCTTGAGTTTGTTTGGGTTTCTATACACTATAACAATTTATAGTTCTAGAAACAATGTAATAAAAAGTATTAATGCAAAAAGCTGACTTATAATGATGTCTTAATAGTAGATATAAAACTGTTACATCAGAAATCTGTTACTTGTTTGCAGTGGAATTATTAAACTGATTTTATGTCCAATGTTTGTAATATGTCATCAGATATTGAACATGTGTGAATAGTTCACATACTGCATTTCAACTTGACGGTGTATAGAGAATTATACTCTTACAAATCTGCTATGTTAAGGAATTTTTAAGTATTCACCAGTTTTCATTTATGATGTGTTCATTCCTTACATAAAGTTAGAAAATGAAAATAATTGAGAGTAAATTGGTTGAAAAATGAATTTTTACTCTTGGTGCAGGAAACAAAAATGGCCAGGATAACTGGTAATTTTGGAGGATATATGTCATGATTTTAGTTCAAAAGAGAAAGCTCACTTTACTCCTCAAATAGTAGACCTCTGTATTGGTTTAATATATTCTATCAGAGAAAAATTAAAAACATGAGACTTCCTACACATGTTTGCACAAAAATACTTTATAGTAAATGGATGGTCATCTGTATCTCATAGAATACAGTAGTTGATAATATTTTTTACTTTCTTGGAAAATATTTACAAATGCAGCCAAAATTGTTCATGAAGTTTCATGAAGAACAACTAGAATTGGGAGATCATATTTTGACATTGGTTAGGAATGTAGTGGTTTATTAAAATATTGTAGAAATACACGTTTACTTCATTGTGTTGGTTATATGGAATCTTACTGATTCTTTACTTTTAGGGCTGAAATCCCAATCTAAACGTGCTGTGTCAGCTACACCACCTCGCCCACCATCCAGGAGAGGGAGGACAATGCCAGATAAAATTGGAAGTGCTTCAGCAGCAGAGACTGCCAACAAAATAATTACAGTCCCAGTGTTTCACCTGTTCCACAAACTTTTGGCAGGTAATGTTCACAATGATAAAACATTCAAGAAATTATAATAATCTTACAACTGTATAAATTAGAAGTGTAATCACTAGAATCATGTTTAATCAGGTCCTATTGATGAGCTAAATTACTTTGTCTGTACAGTTCCAATAGAAGTGAAAACATATCCTTTTTAACACTATAGTGTTGTAAATTTATGCTGTATTAGCTACCTAAATTTTGCTGTCAATGTGCCATAATATAATCAGTAAAATTAATGTTTTAGAGAGGTCACAAGTTACATAGAAAGTGTTGTGTGGCAAATTTTAAATAGCTAGTTCTACTAGTAAAACTCTTAGGTGTATCACTGATAGTTAAGCAGTATTTTCTCTCCGGCTAAAACATATTTCTTTGACCAATATACTTTCCACTGGTCACAGTGATACCCATTTTATCTCCATTTTTGTACCATATCTGTTACAATCAAATTACCAACTAACTTTGAATAGGTTTTCCTTCTTAGTTTTACTTGTTCTTTTTATAGCAGAGGTGATGCAAACTATAGCTAGTGAACTAGATACTTCTTTTTATAAAAATTTTTTTTCATTGAAATACATCTAACCCCATTTATTTATGTGTTGTCCATAGCTGTTTTCATACTACAATGGTAGAGTTAGTTGTTGCAGCAGAAACCCTATGGACTCCATAGAGTGAAATACACTGTATTTATTTTTTGGCCTTTTAAGGAAATGATTTACCAACCACAGATTTAAAGGAATCTCTTGTTTTGTTTTTTGTTTCTATTTGCTGTGGCTCAGAACTTGGTGGGATTGGTTAGCTACAGACATTATTAATTGTTCACATGTGTCAGAAATAGATTTTAATTTTTGTAAACTTTCCATGGGCAGATTTTAAATTGTTTTGAATTTAGTGTCAGAATCTAACTGCTACCTCCAATTTAGTAAAAGCATTAAGTAATTGAGTAAATTGAATCAAGTAAATGTCTCCCACTTGGATTCCAGGTTTAACTTAGTTCTATCATTTTTAGGCCAGCCATTGCCTGCTGAAATGACACTTGCTCAACTTTTAACTCTCCTGTATGACCGAAAACTTCCTCAAGGTTACCGCTCAATAGATCTGACAGTTAAATTGGGATCAAGAGTTATCACAGACCCAAGTCTGTCAAAAACAGATTCTTTTAAAAGACTACACCCTGAGAAAGGTATGTGTATGATGTTTCTTCAAAAAGTACAGTCTGGCCTGGCCGGTGTGGCTCAGTGGTTGAGCGTCAACCCATGCACCAAGAGGTCACTAGTTTGATTCCCGGTTGGGGCACATGCCCAGGTTGTGGGCCAAGTCCCCAGCGGGGGGCATGTAGGAGGCGTCCAGTCGATGTTTCTGTCTCTCTCTCCGTCTCCCTTCCTCTCTCTGTAAAATCAATAAAGGACAAAAAAAGTATAGTCTTAAAAAAATATATATCCTCAGGTGAGGATTAAAAAAAAAAAGTACAGTCTGTAATCTGAGGAGGCAGGGATTTCTATAGCTGATGACTTAATTTACCTTTTTTTTTTTTTTTTTTCTTATGTCAACTTAACATGAAGATATTTTTTGTTATGACTGAGTTATTTGTAAATATAAAAATTTTTCATTATTTCCATTGGAAATAAATCTTAATACCTCTTATAGCACCACTTATTTTATAAATACATATGCTTTAATTTCTAACATTATTTCTGCATGAGCCATGTGAATTATCATTTTATAATCAAAGTGAAAATCTCAATTCAGGATTTTCAATTTACTGATAATTTAGGTAAAGTGGTATTTTATGCTCATAAATATTTTTTCCCCTCAAACTGAAGTGAGATCATACATTTTCTTATACTTTTTTTTTCTTATTTTCCATTAAATATTTCTAAATGCATTTTTTATTGCCTATTTTTTCCATATGGACGGAACAAAAAAGATTTGTTCCCTAATTGTTAAAAAATTCTGATTATTTCCAGTTTTTTACTACTATCAATGCTGTTTGAGCAATGATTTTCATAGTGTGCATATGGTATCTTATTTTAACTTCAGTTTTTTCCATGATTAAAGTTCAATATTTAATTATTATTAGTCATATGTATTCTTTACTAAATTTTAGTACATTTCTTTACCCATGATTATTTGTCCTTTTTAATATTTATATGATCTGCTTATTATGAACATTAACCTTTTGGTTTCCCTTTTTGAGTGATTCAAAGCTAAACCAATATGGTAATAATTTTTAATTTTTAGTAAGAAGTCTTTGTTATTACTTAGTTTTTCCTAATTGAATGCTTTAGAGCCCAAGATATGCATATATTAATTTGCTGTGAGTCTCTAAAGACTTATTATTTTCACATATAATGTAATTAACGGCTATGCCCTAAAGGACAGTGCTTCTCAAACTTCAATATGATTATAAATTATCTACAGAGCATTAAAAATGCAGATTTTTATTCAGCAGATCTAGGGTGGGGTCTGAGATTCTACATTTCAGAAGCTTTTAGGCAGTACCAATGATACTGGTCTCTGGACCATACTTTTTTTTTTTTTAATTTAATTTTGTTACAGATGTTTCTCCTTTTTTCTCCATTGACACCCTCCTCCTCCCCATCCCCCCACCTCGTCCCCAGCTTTGTTGTCCATGTCCATCATTTATTCATACATGCGTATAAGTTCTGTGGTTTATCTCTTCCCTCCTCCCCCACCCCTGGACCATACTTTTGGTAGCAAGACTATAGGAGGCAACTTCAGGAGTCATTTAAACATTTTTGTAGCATCCAGCTATATCTGGGCCTGGCCAGTTTGGCTTAGCGGTTAGTTCTGGCTTGCAGACCAAAGAGTCATGGGTTTGATTTTCGGTCAAGGGCATGTACCTCAGTTGCAGGATTGATCCCTGGCCCCAGTCGGGGTCGTGTGGGAGGCAACCAATTAATGTGTCTCTCTCACATTGATGTTTCTCTCTCTCCCTCCCTCCCTTACTCCCTCCTACTCTATCTAAAAAAATCAATGGAAAAATATCCTTGGGTGAGAATTAAAAATACATATATATAACTATATCTGAATAACTTAAGATATTTATGCTTTTTTTCTTTTTTTAATATGTTTTTATTGATTTTTTTATATATTTTTTTATTATTATTATTTTTTTTATCCTCACCCGAGGACATTTTTTCATTTTCTGTTCAGATAGAGTGGGAGGGAGAGAGAGAGAGAGAAACATCAACGTGAAAGGGACACATCGAGTGGCTGCCACCCACACGACCAACCAGGGCCGGGGACAAACTGCAACCGAGGTACATGCCCCTAGCGGGAACCGAACCCGGGTCTCTCTGGACCGCAGGCCGACTCTCTAACCGCTGAGCCAAACCGGCCAGGGCTTGATTTTTTTATAGAGAGAGAGGTAGGAAGAGAGAGATAGAAATATCGAAGTGAGAGAGATACATCGATCCGCTGCCTTCTGCACGCCCCCCTTTGAAGATCAAGCCTGCAACCCCGGTCATGTACCCTGACTGGGAATCGAACTGTGACCTCTCAGTCCATGGGATGACGCCCAGTCCACTGAGCCACACCAGCCAGGCTATGCTCTTTTTTAAAAAATTAGATGACAACATCTGCTTTTTAAATGGAAGAATACTAAAAAACAGGTTCTTTCTTACTTATTTTTTATATTTTATTCTAGATCATGGAGATTTACTTGGTAGCTGTCCAGAAGATGAGGCTCTCACTCCAGGTGATGAATGTATGGATGGGATATTGGATGAATCTTTACTTGAAACCTGTCCCATTCAGTCACCATTACAAGTTTTTGCAGGAATGGGTGGACTGGCTCTTATTGCAGAAAGACTACCCATGCTGTATCCAGAAGTAATTCAACAGGTAAGATAAGATTCCTAATTGATTATATCATTCCATGGCAAAGCCCTTTGTTCTTTTCATTTTAAAGTTTTTTCTCTGCTTTATTGAGAAATATTTTGTTTTTTAACTTATATTAACTTTTGGAAGCACTCTTTCACTTAGTCTTTGAACATTGTATAAATTTGTGTGTGTATTAGTTGGTACTGAAGAAATGTTGAAGACTGAACATATTTGCCTAACTCATGACAGTGTAGCATTCACCTTGATGTTATAGTAGTCACATTTGTAACATTTTTGTTTCTATGCTGCTTTAGGTATGATATTAATTTATGGGTAGGATATTACTTCAAATGGGAGAGCAAAATACTATAAACTTCTGTCCAAATATATTATCTTTTTGTTTAATTTTTCTTTTAGGTGTCATTTCTGTTTTAGGTGGTTTATAAAACATTACTTTAACCTCTTCACCTGTTCATTAATATTGCTGTCATTCTTTTATTAATGGAGGGGAATGTGGTGCATTGAGAGATATAAATATAAAGCTCTTTGTTTGTTGACTAAGGTGGGGAAATGATTCTCTCTAATGTCATGTACTTAGTGTGTTATATATGCCTGCATCAGTTTCCTAGGGCTGCTGTAACAAATTACCACAAACTGGGTGGCTTATAATATAAACATTTTTCTCTTACGGTTTAAGAAGCTGAAAGTCTTAAATCAAGTGTTAACAGAGCCATGCTTTCTATGATGGCTTTTGGGGAGGATTCTTTCTTGCCTCTTCTTAGCTTCTGGTGGTTGTTGGCAGTTGATGGCATCTTTGGCATTCGTAGCTGCATTACTTGAATTTCTGTCTCTGTTTTCATATGGCCATGAGTGTATCTTGTTCTCCTTATCAGGACACCAGTCATTGGATTTAGGCTCTACCCTAATCCAGAATGACCTCATTTTACTTGATTGCATCTGAAAAGATTCTACTTCTGATTAAAGTCACATTCTCAGATCCTGGGCTCTTTGGAAAGATTCTAGGATTGGGGTAGGGAATATATAAGATCAGCCTAGATACAGATACAGAAGCCTGCTTTAGGGGGTCCCACTGACCAAGACTGATTCTACTTGGGCATCAAATAAAATAATAGAGTATTATAACCTATGGAATAACATTAGAATCTATACTGGTATAAATAAATGAATGACTAAATAGATGGGGAAGAAGGGAATGTTTACAGTTCATTGTTAACTAATAAATGTAGAAAGAATGATAGAAAGTCATCATTTGGCAACCATGCTAATAATTATTGTTTTAGGCAAGAATTATAAGAATACTAGTTGAAATGGGTCAAAGTTTGGTGAGAAACAAGATGTTTATATAGTATCAAAGAATCTGTCTACTTAACCAAATACAAATGATAAAATAAAAACTTTAAAAACTAGACATACTTGGCAGACACCATCATACTTATATCATCTAACTTATCTATGTTTGAAAGATTTTTATATTTTTAGAAAAAGTCCCTTTATTGATCTTTATATTTCTATATTTTAAAGAGATAATTTGAAATCAAGTGATTAATTTGAACCTGGTGTTGAAACATGCAAATAGCCAAACAAAAAAAATTTTTTTTCTTTTCCTTTACCTTTAGGTGAGTGCCCCAGTTTTAACATCTACCACTCAGGAAAAGCCAAAGGATAGTGATCAGTTTGAATGGGTGACCATTGAACAGTCAGGGGAATTAGTTTATGAAGCACCGGAAACCATTGCAGCTGAACCTCCACCTATCAAGTCAGCAGTACAGACCATGTCTCCTATACCGGCCCATTCTTTGGCTGCTTTTGGATTATTTCTTCGTCTTCCGGGTTATGCTGAAGTGCTACTGAAAGAGAGAAAACATGCCCAGTGCCTTCTTCGTTTGGTGTTGGGAGTGACAGATGATGGAGAAGGAAGTAAGTGTTTAGTATCATGAATGAAATTTAACATAGGTGGGTTGTGTAAAAGATATTCATATCATTACCTATTAGTCATCGTTTGTTTATTTCAAACATGACTTGTTGGTAACTTAGTTCCAGTAGTAGACATAATAAATTTTTTTAAAAAGCCTTAGTTTTTATTTATTTATTTACGTATTCAAAAGGTATTTACTGAGTGGTTACAAAACTTCTGGGCATCATTGGAGGGATTTAAAGATGAAGCAGGTATTTAAACCCTACGTTCAAGTAGCTAGTGTCCTCCAGTAATAGCAGTGAGGAATGTATATAAACATACAGACTTCACTAGTTATAAAAGCCTTGAGAGCCTTGGCCAGTGTGGCTCAGTTGATTGGGCATCAGCTTGTGCACTGAAAGGTTGCCAGTTTGATACCCAGTCAGGGCACATGCCAGGGTTCCTGGCTCAATCCCCAGTAGGAGGCATGCAGGAGGTAGCAGATCGATGTTTCACTCTCACATCAATGTTTCTCTCTCTCTCAAAAAAATCTTAAAAAACAAACAAAAACAACATGCCTTGAGAGAGGTACTGCATTGTGGAGGCGCTCAGGTGTGAGATGATTTCCTTACTACCCAGTGATAGGAATAAAGTGGCATAGCAATTTTTAGTGGGGTCATGAAGGATAAAATAGATAGAGATTGAGATGAGTTATTTTAGAAAGAAAGAATTGTTTTAGTGGTATTTGTATGCTCAGGATATATGAGAGATGATAAGTTAGCTCATGAAAATTTGCATAAAAAGCACTCAGAGCTCATTTTAAAAGCTGATATTGGTAACAGATTATGGAAAGGATTATAGAGAACTTCAGATTTTATTTTGAAAAGGTATGAAGATTTGTTAAAACATATTAAACAAAGTAGTGATATGATAATTTTTTTAAAAAAAGTGAACTTGGGCCCTGGCCAGTTTGGTTCAGTGGTTAGAGTGTCATCCTGCAGACAAGAGTCCCAGGTTCGATTCTGGCCAAGGGCACATGCAGGTGGCAACCAATCGATGTGTCTCTCTCACGTCGATGTTTCTCTCTTTCTCTATCTCTTGCTCTTTGCCTGAAAATAAATGGAAAAATATCCTTGGGTGAGGATTTTTTAAAAAGTGAATTTTGTAGCAATATTTAGATTGAAGAGAACAATATAAATACATATAATAATGTATTTTATAATATAATAATACAGGATAATAATAGAAAACTATGGTGATTGTTTTCAGTGGGCTGGTAATTTTACTTAATAGAAGGAACCAAAGAAAAATCCTAGTAAGGGTAGCCTAGCAAGTAGATTTTCATTTGGTTTGCCTCTAATTTTTTGGTTAATGACTATGAAATTTGAAAATTGCTATTTTTTTGTTATTTTAAAGTCACATGGTTTTGATTAGAGGTGATAGCTTTCACGTGCCATTTAGAAAGAATATGCTGTTGGACTCTGTACTACAAAGTATTAATCTAATAAAACTATGAATTTATTTGTGGGATACTATAACTCTGAAGCTATTGAATATTCAAAGTATATACTTTTTCTTTTGTATTTTCATACTAATGGAATTCTTCAAAAATTTTGACGGTATTAAATGTTTTTGTAGTAATTACAGTTTCTACATACTAAATAGTTCGTTTGGTTTCATATATAAATTGTATATGTTTACTAGTTCAGGAATTTTCAATTACTTTATCTGATTTTTATAAATTTAAGTAGAAAATGAAGGGTAAGAACCATTGTGTTTTAGAACTCTGAGACAGTACATGTAACCCTAAACAGAAAAGGAAAAAGAATTACCTTTATGCCATTTCATACTATTTTTAGTGACTATACAATCATTGTTTATTAAAAAAGCATAATTCTGACATCCCTTTCTGCAGTAATTGTCTCATCCACAAATTCACATCAGTGGTTTTTTGTTTGTGTGTTTTTGCGTTTAACACTCCTTCTAGCTAAAACATATTAGAAAACGATATCGCAAACAAAACAAAGTAGCTTCACTTTTATTACTTGTTCATGGTTGAAACTATTCTCAAGGCAATCAGTTACTTTCACACTGTTGTAAGAAACTTAATGTTTCATTTTTAATTGTTAGAGTTTAGTTTAAATTCTAGCTTATAATAAATTTAACACAATCTAGCTATTAATTATCATACGAATATATTTCAACCTTCTTTTGGAGTTTATATATATGGTGTCTTACAGAGCTTTTCCAAACATTATTTATTATTAAAATTTAAGTTATTCACCATTATATTTGTGGTAATTGGGTTGTTTTCTAATAAATATAATGATATAATTTTCTATTACATAGTTATTATTTGTGATCCTGTATATTGTTTCTTACTTTGTTTTTAAATATTTTTAATTTTGAGTTCTCTTTTTAATCTAGGTCATATTCTACAATCTCCGTCAGCCAATGTGCTTCCAACCCTTCCCTTCCATGTCCTTCGTAGCTTGTTTAGCACTACACCTTTGACAACTGACGATGGTGTGCTCCTGAGGCGGATGGCGTTGGAAATTGGAGCACTACACCTCATTCTTGTCTGTCTCTCTGCTCTGAGCCACCATGCTCCTCGAGTTCCAAACTCCAGCCTCAATCAAGCAGAGGTAGGTTCAGTTTTAATTTTGCAGATTATGAAAAACCAATTTAATTCATAGACTACAGAATATAGTTTTTTCTGAAGTAATCAGTATTTTAGAGACTTATGTGTTCTTTTTTTTGCCCCTAAAGCAAAGAATATTTAAAAGAGAAAAAACTATGAACTAATTGTTCTCTTTTGTATTAGGTTCTTTCAGAAACCATAATTTAACCTGTCTACTTGAAAAACAAAAATGATTTAATAGCTTAATCAGCTTTTCCAATTACTGGAGTATGCTGAATTTATACTGCAATTCCTCTTCTTTTCCTTTCTTGAACTTTAGAGAATCATACTATTGAATGATAGGTTCTAGCCAATGTGGTAAAACGAGAAAAAATAATGAAAGAAAAAATAAGCCTCATTATTTCAAGATGCTTTTATTGTGCTTATGTAAAAATTCAAAATAGTTAATGGCAAATTAGTAAATGGCATAAGTTAGTTTAATGGGGATATAATATACAAGTGCAGTAAATAAAAAGTAGTTACAACATAACTTCCAGCAACAACATAAAATTATATTTTTTAGACTAGCAGCAAAAATAGAAAATATCTATGAATAAATCTGAAAAAATAAGTGCAAGACCTCTGTTCATTAAAAGTATGACTTTTTTTTTTTTGCCCAGCCCGTGTGGCTCAGTGGTTGAGTGTTGACCCATGCACAAAGAGGTCACTAGTTCAATTCCTGGTCAGGGCACATGCCCAGGTTGTGGGCCTGATCCCCAGTGAGGGGCATGCAGGAGGCTGTCAATCGATGTCTCTCTCATTAAAAAAAAAAAGTATGACTTTTTTTTAAAATCCCCACCCAAGGATATTTTTCCATGGATTTTTTTTTTTTTTTTTTTTAAGATAGAGTGGAACGGAGGGAGGGAGGGAGGGAGGGAGGGGGGGTGGGAGAGAGAGAGAGAGAGAGAGATATGAGAGAGACACATCAATTGATTGCCTTCCACACGACCCCTACTGGGGCCAGGGATACAGGGATAGAACCCGGAGGAACTCTTTGGTCCTTGGACCTTCGCTCTAACTGCTGAGCCAAACTGGCCAGGGCAAATATGACATTTTTAAAAAAGAAGCACTATTACAGATTTTTTTCATGAAAAGCACTACTAAGAAATGAAAATGGAAACCACAGAATGGGACACTATGTTTATGTATATCTGATTAAAAAAAACTTACATCCAGAATACTCAGAGAACTTCAAAAATTCCTAAAGGAAAAAGGCAGGAAACCCAATAGGAAAAATAGGTGAAAGACTAGAATGGGCACTTGAGAGGCTATCTGAATAACCAATTAACTGAAAAGGTGATCTTTTTCATTGGTTATCAGAAAATCTCTGATACACTGCAGTTACACATCTATCAGAATGTGCAATATTTTAAAACCAACAACACAAATATTGTCCCATCATCATTTATAATAATGTAAAGATAGTGGAATGGATGAAATAAATAGTGTAAAAAGTAGTAGAATGGATAAATTAATTGTCTACTATGTGGTGGACTACTGTGCTGTAAGATAATGAAAGAAAACAGGTACAGTCCACTACACATAACATGGTGTGATGAATAGGAGATGGAATGAGGGCAATTTCTTATATGCAGTGATCTCATTCTTATTTTTTTAATCCTCACCCGAGGATATTTTTCCATTTATCTTCAGATAGAGTGGGAGGGAGAAAGGGGGCGGGGGGGAGAGAAATATCCATGTGAGAGAAACACATCGACTGACTGCCTCCCACACAACCCCAACCAGGGCCGGGGACAAACCGCAACCAAGGTACGTGCCCTTGACTGGAATCGCACTCGCGGCTCTTTGGTCCGTGGGCCTATGCTCTAACCACTGAGCCAAACCAGCCAGGGCGATGATCTCATTCTTAAACTGCATGGTTAAGTAAGTGCAATTATTAAACTTGATCTATTTGTTTTTTCTTTTTGTATATATGTTATACTTCACATTTAGAAATTTAAAAAATAGTTGTTTTTATCAGTAACCTTAATTATTCTACTGGTAAATGTTTATATGGTAATAAAATTTTTATGACTCATTTAATAGTTTATCTTGTAAAATGTGAAAGATGGAATTCCTTAGTCACAGATCTATAAAGCTATATTGTAGATCAGTTTCTGAAGTATTGTTTGTACATAATATTCTTCCTTTAATTTTTAAAAGTAATACTTAATTGCCACTGTTTTGAGGGTACTAGTATGCTAAATTTAATGAAAATTCTTTAGAAAAAGTTCGTTGTTACAGATTTAATTTTACAATACACAAAAAGAATAATAAAGAATTAGCCTTTACAGAGTTTGAGATTATTTTTTAAAAATCCAATAGGTCTCAGTCATTTTTTCTGTCTCTACATTATTTTCATTTTTAATACGTTCTCTATTCCCAAGAATTTTCTACACATCACGTTCTGAACAAGGAAGAAATTAAGAATTACTCCTTCTATAGAAATAGAAGCAATCTTGCTTACTGTGATTGAAAACATGTGACACTATCATAGAATTCTCCTGATGTATGCCTTTATTCTACATCTTAAAAGATCTGGTTCATATTCCTGTTCCTTTTTTTTTCTCCATTTAATTCTGAGTCATTGACTCTTTAGGTCTTACGGTAGTTTACTCCATTTTTTCCTAATAGATATTTTAAATTTTATTTACTTATTTTTAAATATTCACATTTTCCCCCCAGTTTTTCTTTTCCTAACCCCTGGCAACTACCAACCCATTAACTGTCTTTGTGTATTTACCCACTCCAGATATTTCACCTCAGTGGAATTGTACAATATGTTACCTTTTGTGCCTGTCTTCTTTGACTTAGCCTAATGCTTTTGAGGTTCATCTACGTAGCATATAACAGTATTTCATATGGATGAATAATATTCCATTGTATGTATATATCATGATTTGTTTGTGCATTCATCCATTGATGGGTGTTTGGGTTATTTCTACTTTTCGGCTGTTGTGAATAGTCTTCCTATGAACAAGTTTGTACATGTATTTGAATATCAGTTTTTATATCTTTGGATATATACCTAGGGATGGAATTGCTGGGTCAGATTATTTCATTTCTTGATGAATTTCCAAACTGTTTTTAGTAGCAGTTAAACTATTTATATTCCTACTAATAAACATTTTTGAAGATAAATAAAACCAAATAGTAATAACTTTGAATGTTTTGTTATAAGCCTCAGGTATCAAGCTCTCATAACCCTACATCATCAGAAGAACAGCAGCTATATTGGGCCAAAGGGACTGGCTTTGGGACAGGATCTACAGCTTCTGGATGGGATGTGGAACAAGCCTTAACTAAACAGAGGCTGGAAGAGGAACACGTTACCTGTCTTCTGCAGGTATCTTTGCAAATGTGATATTGTTGATGATAAAAGTTAAATTATTTTTTGTATTTGTATTGATTTTTAAGTATTGATGACTATCCAGCTCATCTTCAGCTACTTTTATGAAGCCCATTATGCTCCCTGTTCTTGGTTCTTTTAAAATATCACTGGACAGAAATTGCTTTTTCCTACTTGTTACTCTAAATTTCTCCCTTCTCACTTGGCTTCTTCACTCTCAATTAGCTTCTTTACTGGAAGGAAAGTGACAAGAATGAAATTATGTGATAACTGGGAAATCTACCCTTTTCCAGTAATCTTCTCATCTAAAGTGTTGAATCTGGACTCTTAAAAAAAACAGTATTATTTATTTATCTATTTATTTTATTTTTTATTTATTTTATTTTATTTTTTATCCTCACCCGAGGACATTTTTTTTTCATTTTTTGCTCAGATAGAGTAGGAGGGAGAGGGAGGAAGAGAGAGAGAGAGAGAAACATCGACGTGGAAGGGCCACATCGAGTGGCTGCCACCCGCACAACCAACCAGGGCCGGGGACAAACTGCAACCGAGGTACATGCCCTTAGCGGGAACCGAACCCAGGTCTCTCCGGACTGCAGGCCGACGCTCTAACCGCTGAGCCAAACCGGCCAGGGCTATTTATCTATTTTTATATGTCTTTGTTTCTCACACTGTTCTATGACTTTTCTAGAGTCAGGGTAGTTGAACTAGTAGAAAAAGTCTTTAATGTCACAGAAATGAGAACGGGGAAGTGCATCAATGAAAAATGATTAAAATCAGTCAAGTCTTTGAGCATTTGTTTTCTGCAATTCTAGAATGAAAGGATCACTTTAGTATAAAATTCTAAGATTGCATCACCCTCAAACTGTAAAGTGAATTTATTCAATAAAATAAACAATATCAGAGTTGCTACTGAGGTTTTTAAGTTTGTGTTCTTGCCCGGCTGGTTTGGCTCAGTGGATTGAGTGTCCTCCCATGGCATGAGAGGTCCCGGTTCAATTGCTGGTCAGGGCACATCCCAGATTTCGGGCTTGATCCCTAGTAGGAGGTGTGTTGGAGGCAGCTGATGGATGTTTCTCTCTCACATCGATGTTTCTATCTCTCCCTTCCTCGCTCTCTAAAAAAATCAACAAAAGATAAAAATAAAATAAAAACTTGTAAGTTTGTGTTCTTAGGGGGATTGCTTCTGTATGTCTAGTCATATACAGGGTGGGGCAAAGGTAGGTTTACAGTTGTACATGAAGCAGAATTCTTGTATTATTATTTATTAATTAGTGTATTATTTTCCATACAAACAACTGTAAACCTGCTTATACCCTACTCTCTACTTTTTTTTTTAATCCTCATCTGAGGATATCTTTCCGTTCACCTTCAGATAGAGTGGGAGAAATAGAGAGAGAGACACATCGACTGGTTGCCTCACGCATGACCCCGAACTGCAACCAAGGACATGCCCTTGACCGGAATTGAACCCGTGAATCTCTGGTCTGTGGGCTGAAGCTCTAACTGCTGAGCCAAACAGGCCAGGGCTTATTCCCCACTTTGTGTGGTACCTTGTCATGCAAAACACATCCTTCTCTTTTGAATGTCTAAAGAAAAAATGTCTTATTTTTAAAGCATAGTGTGCAAGAATTTGATTGAGTTGAAAATATATACTCATGATATTCAGACTGAATATCTAACATAAAATATTTGCTTTTTAAGTATATGAAGTTTAAATCCAGCAATTTTTTTTTAGGTTCTTGCAAGTTACATAAATCCTATGAGTGGTGCGATAAATGGAGAAGCTCAGTCATCTCATGAGAGCAGAGGACAGAACAGCAATGCTCTTCCTTCTGTACTTCTAGAGCTTCTCAGTCAGTCCTGCCTCATCCCAGCCATGTCATCTTATCTAAGAAATGATTCAGGTAAATCACATTTTAATATTCTTCTGAAATATCTTTGTGGGTGAGTACTTTTGTTTACTCTTTTGGTCATTATCAGTTTAAATAATAAGGTTCAGTTAAAATATTTCTTATTCTCCTCCAATATATGTAGGAATGCGTTTGATGGATTTATTTATTTGTTTGCAATTTTTATTAATTTATTTTTGTTACAGATGTTTCTCCTTTCCCCCCCAGACACCCCCCCCCCCAGCATTGGTGTCTATGTCCATTGGTTATGCATATGTGCATATAAGTTCTTTGCTTTATCTCATCCCTCACCCCGACCCCCTCCTCTGGAAATACTTAGATTTTGGGTGGGGGTGGGGGTGGAATGCTAATTTGATAGTATATAGTCACCTGTCCTAGAACACAGAATAAAATAAAGACCTCAAGGAACTCTTAGTGTTCTTACTTGATTTTAGAACATTGGATTAATATGAAATCAGTAATATAACGTAACTCTTGGCCAACTACATGTAACAAAGTTAGTAATTTTTAAAATTTTCCTTCAAAGAATTTAATTCAGTAAACTAACTCTATAGTTAAGAGAGTTGTTACAAATGTTATAAAAAAGAACTTTGGAGCCATGCCTTCAAGGTAGATAACTGGAAGAAATAAGTTAATTATACATTTATTAGGATATTTTACCTCCAATATTCTTTTCTTTTTCTTTTTAAACTCATCTTTATAGTTGAATGTATTACAGATGTCCCTCCTTTTTTCCCCCTTGATGCCCTCCTCTCACCCCCCTCCTGCCTTCCTAACACTATTGTCTGTGTCTATTATCTATGCATATAAGTTCTTTGGTTTCTCTCTTCCTGCCACACCTCCCCCCTTCCCTTTAAGATCAGTCTAACAACCAATTTATACTTCTTAATCCCTTCATCTTTTTCACCCAACCCCCTTTCCATCTGGCAACCAACAAAAAGTTCTCTGTATCTATGAATCTGTTTCTGTTCTGCTTGATCATTTTGTTTGTAGATTTGATTGTTGGTAGATATGTATTTATTGCCATTTTATTGTTCATATTTTTTTATCTTCTTCAAGAAGACCCGTCAACATTTCATATAATACTGGTTTGGTGGTAATGAACTCCTTTAGCTTTTTCTTGTCTGGGAAACTTTTTATGGACATCGATTCTAAATGCTAGCTTTACAGGATAGAGTAATCTTGGTTGTAGGTCGTTGCTTTTCATCACCTTAAATATCTCTTGCCACTCCTTTCTGGCCTGCAAAGTTTCTTTTGAGAAATCAGCTGACAGTCTTATGGGAATTCCTTTGTAGGTAATGGACTGCTTTCTCTTGTTGCTTTTAAGATTCTCGCTTTGTATTTAACCTTTGGCATTTTGATGATGATGTGTCTTGGTGTGGACCGCTTTGGGTTCAATTTGTTTGGGACTCTCTGTGCTTCTTGGACTTGTATGTCTGTTTCCTTCACCAAGTTAGAGAAGTTTTCTGCCATTATTGTTTCAAATAGGTTTTCGATTTCTTGTTCTCTCTCTTCTCCTTCTGGCACCCCCAAGATGCAAATATTGGCACGTTTGAAGTTGTCCCAGAGGCTCCTTACACTATCCTCATTTATTTGTATTCTCTTTTCTTTTTGCTGTTCTGTTTGGGTGTTTTTTGCTTCCTTATATTCCATGGTTTGTTTCTTGGCTTCACCTACTCTCTATTGATTCCCTGTAAATTATTCTTTATTTCAGTTAGTGCATCCTTCATTTCGGACTGGTCCTTTATTATGCTCTTGAGGTCCCCACGAAGTTCCTTGAAATTCTCACTAAGTCCATTGAGCATCCTTATAAGCAGTGTTTTAAACTCTGCATCGGTTAGGTTGCTTATCTCCATTTCGTTTAGTTCTTTTTCTGGAAATTTTGTTCTGTTCTTTAATTTGGGACATGTTTCTTTGTGTCCTCATTTTGACTGCTTCCTTGTGTTTGTTTCTGTGTATTATGTAGAGTTGCTATGTCTCCTAGGCTTCCTAGGGTAGCCTATTGTAGTAGGTATCCTGTAGGGTCCAGTGGCACAGCCTCCCTGGTCACTCAGCTGAGCCCTCAAGGTGCACCCCTTGTGTGGACTTTACACCTTTCTGTTGTAATTGAGTCTTAATTGCTGTCTAGATGCGGCTTCTTTAATTCCATAGTTGTAGGACTTCCATTCAGCTCAATTTTAGGAGGTTCTGAAGGATGTTTGTTCTGTAGTTTAGTTATAATTTTCATGTGGTTGTGGGAGGAGGCGAGTACCATGTTTTCTTACGCCATCATCTTGACCAGAAGTCTCCTTACCTCCAATATTCTTTTTTTTTTTTTTTTTTAATCCTCACCGGAGGACATTTTTGCATTTATCTTCAGATAGAGCGGGAGGGAGAGAGGGAGGAAGAGAGAGAGAGAAACATCAATGTGAAAGAGACACATCGAGTGGCTGCCACCCACATGACCCCAGCCGGGGGCAGGGACAAACTGCAACCAAAGTACATGCCCTTAGTGGGAACCGAACCCGGGACTCTCCGGTCCGCAGGCCGATGCTCTAACCGCTGAGCCACACCAGCCAGAGCACCTCCAATATTCTTAAAAGGAATGATGAAAACCCTTAAAGAGAGAAAGTAGTGCCCGGCCAGTGTGGCTCATTGGTTGAGTGTCGACCCATGCACCAAGAGGTCGCTGGTTCTATTCCCAGTCAGGGCACATGCCCAGGTTGTGGGCCCAATCCCCAGTGGGGGGCATGCAGGAGGTGGCCAATTGATGTTTCTATCTCTCTCTACTTCTCCCTTCCTCTCTCTCTAAAATTAATAAAGAGAAAAAAAAGAAAAGAAAGTAGTTGCTTTCATGAAAGATTTCTTAGGTTGATAGGAAAATCCTCATATAAAGGATGTGTTCATTTTTATTTCTCTCTCTCTCAACATTCTGACTGCTGTTTGTCAAAGCCATGTTATTCTGAAAGCTGCATTGTAAACAAGGATCATTTTTCTCTAGCTGTTATCACTTAACATTTATGCTACTTAGTGAGCCTACAGATAACCCCCCTGGCCACTAGATGGAGATCCTCTTTCTTTGCTGGAAATAATTAGGTAAAAATGTATGACTGTGAGTTAACAGGTAGAATGTTACTTTAGAGTTCCTCACTCTCACTTCATCTTACTTCCATTTCTGAAAATGACATGTTTCTGTTTTTCAAAAATAGCACCACTGAACACATTCAATCACTTGCTATTGATTTAATGGAACATGCTAAAAACCTTTACTAAAGTTGGAGAATATCTTTCCTTTTAGTCCTAGTGTCATAGTATGGAGTAAATATAAATATCATGTCAGAGTGAAAAGGAAATTAGCGTTAGCAGTTCAATACCTTTAATTTATAGATTAAAAAGGAACAAATGAGAAAAATGGAATCCGGAAAAATTTGTTCATTGGGCGAAGTTTAACTTATTAGCAGTAATATGACCGGTATTAAAATTAAAACGTGAGATGTAAATGAATTTTGTCAGTGTGTAAAAGAGAAAAGAATGACCTTGATATGTTATAGAAGAATGTAGAAATGAAAGAACAAGCACAGGACTTTTTTATTGGGAACATTATGAAGTACAGTGGAACCTTGGTTCTCAAACTTAATTTGTTCCGGAAGGCTGTTTGAGAGGCGATTTGTTTGGAAACCCAAATCATTTTTTCCCATTAGAAATAATGGAAATTGAATTAATTCGTTCCAGACCCCCAAATGATTCCTTGTTTTAACCTTTCTTATATATAATACATGTCTAATGTACTTTTAAATATATAAATGAACACTTTTAAAAAATTTATTGAACCACCCCCTACTAGCCTTAAACAAATAACTTTCAGCACTCGTTTCAGAAGTGTCTTTAAGGAAGTCAGCATGCGGCATCTCCCAGCATCTTCAATTTTTCACATATCACTGCCTCAGAAATGCTGTCATCAGCTAACTGCTTTTCATTTATCCAAATCAGCAGCAGTTGTTCTATCTCTTCAATTGCCTGTGATCATTTAGAGATCTTCGAGAACTGAGATTTGAATGTAATTCCTACCTCCAATAGGTAGTCACCCAGTTCTCTTTCCCTGTTTCAATCTTCTATGTAGCATTCATAGTAGTTAACTAGCATCTGAAAAATATTTTACTCATTTGTTCTTCTCTGCCTAGAATGTAAGCTACATAAGGGCCGTGATTTTTTTTTATTAATCATTTTTATTTTTTATCCTCACCCAAGGACATTTTTGCATTTATCTTCAGATAGAGCGGGAGGGAGAGAGGGAGGAAGAGAGAGAAACATCGATGTGGGAGAGTCATGTGCAGTGGTTGCCACCCACATGACCTTAACCAGGTCCAGGGACAAACTACAACCGAGGTATGTGCCCTTTGCGAGACCCGAACCCAGGTCTCTATGGTCTGCAGGCCGACGCTCTAACTGCTGAGCCAAACTGGCCACGGTGATTTTTTTTTTTAATCATCACCCGAGGATATTTTTTTATTTATCTTCAGATAGAGTGGGATGGAGAGAGAGAGAGAGAAACATTGATGTGAGAGGGACACATTGACTGGTTGCCTCCTGTACGACCCCAACCAGGGCCGGGGACGAACTGCAACCGAGGAACGTGCCTTTGGCTGGAATCGAACCCGCGACTCGTTGGTCCATGGGCCGACGCTCTATTGCTGAGCCCAACTGTCCAGGGCAAGGGCTGTGATTTTTGTTTGTTTTCTTGACTGTTGTATTCTCAGCCTGTTTAACAGCAGGCCTTTAGTGAATATTTATGGAATAAATAACATAATAACAAATGTTTAAGGGATAACTATTCAGTAACTAGTATTGGGAAAAAGGTCCTTGTCTTAACATGATTCACAAAAGTAAATTCCAGTTGGAAGAAACCCACAAAACCTAACAAAACAATTTTCAGAAATAGTAGAGTAGGGAATTCATTCTTAGATGTGTGTGGTTTTAAGAAAAAAATTTATCTGACTTATAGTTTATAGTTCAAATTTAGCATAATCAAACTTTTTTCTAATAAGTTGATTTGTTCAAACATATTATTGATAAACTGTGGTCATATTATTGTTTTATCTGAGATACAGTGGCTTCATCATTTCAGTTTTTAAAATATATTTCCACTTCATACTAATAAATGTATTTACTGCCATAATGTACTATCTGAGCTATTTAATCATTTTTATGTGTAATATAACTTGATAGTTACTTAATTCTTGGTCTCTCCCCATCTCTATGCCTTATTTGCTTTTTGTTCCCTAAAAGTGCCTGTTATTATACTTTGTACATTAGTGCTTTATAAGCATTGGTATTAGTCCATTTACCAACCAATTAATCTTATATTGCTGTGGGCTTACTGTTAGATTGCACTTGTTCTCATTTTATGCTTTTCCTCTTCCTTCTTACAGTTCTCGACATGGCAAGACATGTGCCACTCTATCGAGCTCTGCTGGAATTGCTCCGAGCCATTGCTTCTTGTACATCCATGGTGCCTCTATTGTTGCCCCTTTCTACAGAGAATGGTGAAGAGGAAGAAGAACAATCAGAGTGTCAAACTTCCGTTGGTACATTATTAGCCAAAATGAAGATCTGTGTTGATACCTATACCAACCGTTTAAGGTACTATACTTTATTCATTTCTCTTGACCTTGACTCGAATTAACTTTTTTTATATAGCTTTCAGGGCTTTCTAAAGGATATATGATAATTAAATACAAATACACCCACACAATATATAAAACTCCAAGGAAAAAGTATCCACCAAATCCTACACTCAGCAATGTTTATTTACATCAGCTTACCTAACATCCCTATGTGATATTATTGCTATAAGTATAAAGTTTTTCTTAAATACTGTCACATTATACCTATTATACAGATAGATGATAGTTTTACTCAATGTTGAAGTCAAAGACACCTTTCAGTATCAGTAAATACATATTACTGACATTGTCAATTACTTCCAATTATGTATCATACATAGATATTGTTTTACATAACCATCTATTAATGGACACTTGGGTTATTTCCAACTTATCACAACCGCAGACATTCATCTTTTGGGGCTTAGAAATCTGCAGAGTAGATTCATAGACGTGGAATTACTGGATTATGCCTTACTCCTATTTCATTTTGATACATATGTTATAGTTCACACTATAACCTTTTTTAGAAGTCAGAGGTTCAGTGTTTCTTGGAGTTAAAATAAAGTACTTATCTTCATGGAACATTGAATTTTTAAATGAATCTTTGGTTTAAGTTTATACCTCACTAGATTCGGATGATGAGTTCTGTTATCAAAAACTCTTTTAAAATAACTAGGAAACCTTTTCTTTTAGCAGAATCTATTCAGTGGTGGTTAGTTTTACATAAAGATGGCCTAATCCTGGTTTTTAAGGCATTTATACTGCCAGTGGAAGCTTATTCCTTTGTCGATTGTCTTTTGAGTCAATTAATGTTCTTTACCATCATTGTAATATATTTGTTCTACCCTATTCTCATATATTTTTAAAGAACCTAAAATTTTGAGAATAACAGTATACGTCAAATAATGAGAGTTGGTCACTGGAGGAATAGTTTTTGTCAGTCTTCACCTTTCAGGAAGAGATCAACCTCTCAGATAATCCTGACTCTGTTAGTTTATGTTACTGTCATTATCACTTTAAAAACTAGTGACTCACTGCCAGGCACAAGAATCATAAATTAGAGCAGAGATTAAAGAAGAACCAATTGGTAGAGATATAAAATCTATAGGTTTATACTACTCTTTTACCAGGGATGGAAAATGTAAAGACATATTTTCTTTGATAGTATGAGATTTATTTCTGTTGTAGAGAAGAGAATATGTTGTGTTTAATCCAATCCTTCATTGTGACAAAAATATTTCTAACTGTTAACCTTAGCAGCTGGCATAATTATATAAAAATAGTGTGGCGTCATAATGGAAATGAAGACCTAATTTTCTAATTGAGTTAATGTGTCACTGAGAAATGTCTAATTGAGCACCCCATTCACTGCCCTGGCCATATGTGTTTGTTATTCCTATATAATAAACATACAGCTTTTAATAAAGCCATTAATATAAAATATACAGAGCTTTGCAATTGCCCTTGTGTATGTTAGAGGGAACTTTGCCCTGTGGTTTTGTACCTTATATTTCTGTGTTTTGAGGTATAGTGTAGTAGTTTATAACTAAAAATTGAAAATTTCTGAAACCTTTAGTGTTTTTCTCTCAGTAGTAGTGTTTTTCTTGGATGAAAAATTGTGTAAAGACTTGGACTGTTGTTATAATTATCTCTGGTTAAAAAATCACAAATTTGTGTCATAAATGTCAAAACAAGACCAATAAAATAAGAATAACTGTCTTTACACTGCATATTTCCCTATGCTATAATTTCCATTTGATCCTGCTAAAATGTAGTTCTAGTGTATTCAGTTCTAAGGTAGTTATGGAAGATACTTATTGCAGTGAATGGAATTTTTGCAACTAAAGTTACTTTTTGGTTGCTTTTCTTAAATTACTGTATTTTCTGTTAAAATAACATGTGGTATAATTTTATTTTAAACTAAACTTGAGTTCAGTATAAATGTATTAATTATTTACTATGAAGTTTTAATTTCAGATAGAGGATAACTGAATTTGATTTAATTGGAGCTCTTTATTTTTGTACTTGGTTACCTGGAAAAAAATTATTCTTTACATTCTTTCCTTTTCAACAATAAAAAAAATGACTTCAAACTTCTAAATTTTGTAACAACAAACCATGCATGTAAAGATCATAAAGACTGTTCAGAGAGCTCATTTGTTATTTTATCTTTATGGTGACCCTGTGCAGTAACTAGCTTTATTTTACTGACGAAGAAACACTACTAGTGACTTTTGTGTTCAAGTTTGAATATGCTTCTTAGTCGAGTTCCCTCATGATATCTCTTATGTTATACAGCCTCTGTTAGGAAAAGAAACCAGCAAAGACATACATGATACAACATCCCTACTTTCCTTTTAAGGTATGACATATTGATAATTCATTTTCCACCTTACAGAGAGAGAGTAAAATCTATTCTCTTACAGCCTGTCAAGACTAAAAAATATATATACACATAGATATATAATATTTTCATTATAAGAGAATTGAAATGAAATGAACAATATGGTCCAATTTTTTATAGAGTTTATACCCACAGAAATTGGCCTTAGTTCAATTTTTTTTAAATTGATTTTTAGAGGGAGAGGGAGGGGGAGAGAGAGAAACAGCTATGTGAGTGCAACTGCCTCCTGCACGCCCTCTACTGGGGATTGAGCCAGGCATGTGCCCTGATTGGGAGTCAAATCCGTGACCTCTTGGTCCACAGATCGATGCCCATCCAATTGAGCCACACTGGCCAGGGCAGCCTAAGTTCAATTTTAATACTGATTCAGAGTGCAAAGCTTCCCCTTCACCTCACCTGCCTATCCCATTTCCAGGTGTATTTTTTAAAAACCCCAGGATAAACTGATGGACATGGACAGCAAAGCTGGGGACGGGGTGGGGGGATGGGGAGGAGGGTGTCAATGGGGAAAAAAGGAGAAACATCTGTAACAAAAATAAATAAATAAATAAATAAAAATAAAATAAAGCAAATATTCACTCACCTTAAAAAAAATAAATTAAGTAATTAATTAATTAAAACCCCAGGATACTCTGGGAAGAGAGTGGTCAAGGCAAGTACTATGAGTCATTTTTATATATCACTTATAGGATATGTTTTAGTGCTTTATTTAGGTTTGGAGTTATGGTTCAAAAATAATGTGTAGGTGTACCGCAGCTTAGAACAGTTTTACATTATTTTTTTCTTTGCACTTTTAGTAAGAAATGTAAGGGTAAATAAACTACAAATATTTTGTATAAGGATTTAGTTATGTTTATATACTTATTGCTTTATGTTTTTCTTCTTGTTAACATCTCATTTGTTCCTTTTCTTTTAAACCAAGCATACACAAAAGGCATGCAATTTTATTTTTTATTTTTTGGCTTTAAGTAATGTTTTAATATATTTAACTCTTTGGTTATCTTAAAGGAAACAGATTTGCTGTATACACTACAGATCTCTTAAGTGATGATTGTAGTTACCTGTAATGATTTTCATTGAAATTATTTTTTTTATGTATAGTGTATTTATACTTCTTATCTTCCTTTTGTGGATGAAGGAAATTAAAATGTTTTGCCCAAGTACAAAGAGAAAGTTTACTTTTGCTGGTGGGAATAACCTAACTGAGATTATCCTATCTTGAGACCATTGTCTAAACCCAGCTAGTCTGGATCTAAAGATTCAAAGAATGAAGAGATATCTAACCCTCTCCCAGCCTGAAACCCCTGTAAGAGGAAAGAGAAGCGATCATGAAGGAGTTGAAAAGGCTATTATATATATAGTAATGTGTGTGACATATAATTATATATGCATGTATATATCAATGCACACATATATCTGAAAAGAGCTTCTGAATTTTAATTTTGAAATAATACACTCTAGGGCATTTCTAATTTCCCTCAATTATAATTATACCTTAATAATGAAATGATTATTTCTTATGGTTGAGGATTAGTTTGGTGACTAATAATTGCAGCACTGTGATAGGATTGGAAGTTAGTGTAAACCAGAGCATTACTCAAGGAATAAACATGTTTATCATCTTCATCTTTCCTGGCTTATCTGGTAAATTAACCTGTTGACATGGCAAGGTGGCAACTAGGAGTGATTTGCTGTGATTTTGTCTGTTTTTAAAATTTGACAGTTCTGCCCAGCCAGTGTGGCTCAGTGGTTGAGCATCAACCCATGCACCAAGAGGTCACCGGTTCGATTCCCGGTCAGGGCACATGCCCAGGTTGTGGGCCCAATCCCCAGTAGGGGGCATGCAGGAGGCGGCCAGTCGATGTTCTCTCTCATCATGTCTCTATCTCTCTCTCCCTTTCTCTTCCTCTCTCTCTAAAAATCAATAAAGAAAAAAAAATTTAAAAAAAAGTTGACAGTTCTTAGGCAGTTTATTGTACAATTTGCATTAAGAGCTTCCTATCCCTGGCCAATTTGGCTCAGCAGTTAGAACTTCAGCCTGAGGACTGAAGGGTTTCAGGTTCGATTTATGGTCAAGGGCACATACTTGGGTTGCAGGTTCCATCCCTAGCCCTGGTCTGGTTTGGTCAGGAGGTAACCAATCTGTGTGTTTCTCCCACATTGATGTTTCTCTCTCTCCCTTTCCCTTCCTTCCACTGTATCTAAATATCAATGGAAAAATATCCTTGGGTGAGGATTAACAAAAAAAAAGAGCTTCCTAAAGATGATAATATTTTTATATTCTTTTATTCATGATTCTATGGTTTCACTATCCAGCACCTCTCCTACTACAACCTTTCAAGATTCACAATTAATAATAATTGCATAGAGTTAAATGAGTCTAACAGTTAACGTAGACAAACTAATATTGCTGTTAGTTGATTATTACTAAGCATTTTGATTAAGATAAATCAGGGATAACTATTCCTTTTGGAAATCCAAAAGGCTAGGCAAAAGTCTGTTGGTTGGAAATAGAGAATTTTACATTCAACACTTTCCAACCTTTGTGTGAAATAGATAATGATGAGCATTTTTTGGGAAATCTTTAAAAGATGTGTGACAGCCCTGGCTGATTTGGCTAAATGGTTGGAGCGTTGGCCGAGGACCGAAGAGTCGCAGGTTCGATTCCGGTCAAGGGCACATAACCTTTGTTGCAGTTCAGTCCCTGGCCCTGGTCAAGGTCATGTGGGAGGTGGCCAGTCGATGGATCTCTCTTACATCGGGTATTTTTCTCTCTCCCTCCCACACTGTCTGAAGATACATGGGAAAAAAAATATCCTCAGGTGAGAATTAAAAAAAAAAAGATGCATGACATGTTTGTATATTAGTTGTTGTTTTTTTTATCCTCACCCAAGGACATTTTTGCATTTATCTTCAGATAAAGTGGGAGGGAGAGAGGGTGGAAGAGAGAGAGAAACATTGATGTGAGAGACAGACACATCGAGTAGCCGCCACTCACATGACCCCAACCAGGCCTGGGGACAAACTGCAACCGAGGTACGTGCCCTTAGCGGGAACCGAACCTGGGACTCTCTGGTCCGTGGGCTGATGGACTAACCGCTGAGCCAAACCAGCCAGGGCTGTTTTTTTAAAAATACGTTTTTATTGATGGTTTTTTTTTAGGGAGAAAGAAACAGAAACATCGATGTGAGAGAGAAACATCGATTGGCTACCTCCTACATGCCCC
The DNA here is from genome assembly GCA_030848825.1 of Tadarida brasiliensis. Lineage (NCBI taxonomy): Eukaryota > Metazoa > Chordata > Mammalia > Chiroptera > Molossidae > Tadarida > Tadarida brasiliensis. The sequence continues at coordinate 58,489,636 of CM061270.1, read as the reverse complement.
CTACTGGGGATTGAGTCTGAAACCTGGGCATGTGCTCTGACCAGGAATCGAACTGGGACCTCTCGGTCCATGGGATGACACTCAGTCCACTGAGCAACACCGGCTAGGCTATTAGTCCTTTTTAAATTTTTTATTTTTTCAATTACAGTTTACATTCAGTGTTATTTTGTATTCATTTCAGGTGTACAGCACAATGGTTAGATATTAGTCTTACAGCATTTTCAAACATACTTTAACTATGCATGTAAGATAAAAATATAATGTAATTTTTTGTTAGGCCATTTTCTACTATCACCTATCACTTAAAACTTAAGATTTGCAGCGTTTCAGAATGCTACCATCAGGAAATTTTGTACTTCTTTTCTTGTTCAGTTGAAATTTTTTATAACAGTTTGAACAAAAATGGGTAAGTGGTTGATTAAACTGTAAATGTTGGTTCTATTTAACTTTTGTTTGCCTCAATAACAGTAAATGGTTTGTTTACTTCATTTCAGAGAAATTATTTAAAAGCTACCGTAGTAATTACTTCAATAGAAAGATCGAAGGACATCCACCTTCTTCTTATTTCTTTTGCTTATCCACTTTCATACTAGACACTCACTTAATAAAGAACAAAAAGTTTAATATTCATCCACTAAAGACTTACACTCTAAGTGGAATTCACTCCCTTGGCTGGTGTTTGAAAACTTTTATTATCATAAATGTTCCACTTTTCAGATGCCTTCAGTGTAACAATATTAACTCTTTTCTTGTCAAATGCAGAAAAAATTTACCTGTTTTCATTTTTTAAATCCCAAAACTCGTAATTTCTAGCTTTTTCCTTTTGTTTTAGAATTTAATGTTTTTTGTATTTAATACTTTTAATTTTTAGGTCTACAAGCAGTGAGAAGAAATAGTTCCCTAAGGGTCAAAAGAAAGAGATAGAGAGGGAACACATGGAAGAACAAAAAAGCATGATATCAAAGTAGGAGGTATATATAAGGTGTAAGCAGTGTTACACACATGCTAAAGACAGCCTGTGATTAGATGTCACTACCACTTAATCTTATACCAATTATAGGGATCAAAATCTGGTGAAAATGAATTTTTATAACTGTCGGATTGATGACTTAGGCAAATAGAAGACAAAAATATTTCCTGCATTTATTTCATTCTGCCAGTTTGAAATAATTTTGATTAGTGTATTATTTATGTTCCAGCCTCTATTTTTATTGATTTTCCTTTCGTTTCTTGAAAAAGAGTCAAACTGTTTTAAATTGTGGATAAGTTATAATAAATATATAATAGCATACAGTTACATAGAAAATATAAGGATGTAAGCCCTGGCTGGTGTAACTCAGTTGGTTGGGCGTCATCCTGTGCACAAAGAGGTCATGGGTTCAATTCCCAGTCAGGACACACACCCTGGTTGCGGACTTGATCCCTAGTAGGGGCTATGCAAGAGGCAGCTGATTGATGTTTCTCACATCAGTCTTTTTCTCCCCCCCTTCCTTTCTAACATCAATAAAAATATATTTAAAAATAAAGAAGATATAAGGAGATAGTATTATAACTGTAAATGTGTACGATACATAGTTTCAAAAGATTTTAGATGTATATTATCAGTTTTTCTTGCTGTATGTAGACAAGAAAATATCTATCTTGTTTGACAGAGAATGAAACAATTGCTTAGAGTTTAACATTTAAATTTAAAACTTATTAATAGGTAATCTGAGGTTTGGCTCCCCAGTCTCCTGATGCCTGCAGTCTTCATTATCGAAAAACAATATTTATGAGGAAAGACAAGTCGTTTGACCCATAGTCCAGCCACTTATCTTTTTTTTTATCCTCAACCGAGGATATTTTTACATTTATCTTCAGATAGAGCAGGAGGGAGAGAGGGAGGAAGAGAGAGAGAAACATCGATGTGAGAGAGACACATTGATTGGTTGCCACCCGCACGACCCCAACAAGGGCCAGGGATGAACCACAACTGAGGTATGTGCCCTCGGCTGGAATCGAACCCGGGACTCTTTGGTCCGCAAGTCGACACTCTAACAGCTGAGCCAAACCAGCCAGTGCGCCACTTCTCTTTATACACCATTGCTCCCTCTTCCCAAAGTAATTCATTGATCATTTAGGTTTCATGCTTATATCATGGCTGGACTTGAACCTTATTAGCTGGTTCCTGAAAAACTCTTTGATCAAATGTCAAAATGCAATTATTTAAATGATTAACAAATAAAAAGCTCATAAAAATTTATAAATTGACTTAATATTTCTACCTCAGTAGCATAACATATCGATAGAAAATTATTATTCCTTAACAAATTGCATTTATATGAGCTTTATGTTTCAGGAAATATACTTAAGTTAAATAAGATTTAATTTATAACATCTTTCTGGGCACATCACAATAAGTAACATGTTCAATATTATCTATAAGTTTTTAGAGCTACAAGGGACTGTCTTTAGAGTTCAGATAGTTCGAATCTCTCTTTTTACAAGCAAAGGAAATACAGTCCATAAATATTGGGATTTGCTCCAGGTTCCGTCATGCTTACTGACAGAGCTATGGTAAGACCTCAGATCTCAATCAAGTATATTTATCCACTAAATTGAACTTAACTCCCAAAGAACAATTGATAATTCATGCATCAATGAATAATTAGAAATAGGGAATGTGGACTTGTTTCTGAGCTGGCTTTGGATATTTAGGATATTTTATATGTTTTTTCATGTTGACAATGAAGTAAAATTATTTTTAATTGAAAAATTTGTTTTTGATTATTATAAAAGTATATAATAATAATGCAGATTCTACAGTTTCTTTCTGGTATTACCTTTTACCATCTTTTTTCATTCCCCAGAAGAATTTTTGAGTTAGCACTGTGATCGGATATTAAAAGGCAGCATATTTCATTAGGTTTGCATACCATTTGAGTTGTGTCTGAGTAATAATTCCTGGATTACTGTAGTAAACTTAAACCTCACTGTGTTTTGTGGATTATCCAGTACATGAGCAGGTAGCAACTTAATCACTTAAATGAGAAGTAAGAGTAAGTCAGCTTTTTACCCTTTTGATGTTTTTCTTGCTCAAAATAATTAATAAAAAATCATTCCTCTGAAAATTTCTTATTGATGTATGTGTTTTTCCTCTACTATCTTCAAGCTGATTTGTTATGTGTACTGCATAAATTGGCTGGTCTAGTGTGAAAATTTATCTGTTGTCCACAAAATAATCACAGTGTGAAGAGGTGACCCCTTAAGCTTGTACATACCATCCTGCTGGTCATTCCAGCCTGTGTTATCTCAAGATGAAGTCAAATTAGAGCAATGTGTTGGTGACACAATTGTTTTCTTTATGTTGCTAGAAGAAGCCTCTTTACCTTCTTACCTGCCCTATTGTTTTCTCTCCTGAATTTTATTGCTATATTTCTAATATCTTTAACTCCCTTGTGAAGAAGAAATTTAAGAGTTTATATAGCTAATAAGCAAAAACATTCTCCCTATTTATGACTAGTTATCGATTACATTTTGTTTTAGGCTTTATAAAAGAAAGAACTTGGAAGTCTTTGTTATCTCCATTAATAAAGGGATTTGTGACATGAGTAACATTGTTTCCACTTGAATTGAAATACATTTGTCTAGTGCAGTGACTTTCAACCTTTTTCATCTCATGGCACACATAAACTAATTACTAAAATTCTGTGGCACACCAAAAAATATACTTTTGCTGATCTGACCAGAAAAATAGATATGATTTTGATTAATTCATACTGGATGGCTATTGGTGTGTTGGCTGTTGTCTTTATTTTATTTATTTATTTTTTTGACAGTCCAGGGGAAAAGAGGTTAGTGCACCTGACTAAATAGTCAGGTGTTGCATGTTATAAAAATTCTTGTGGCACACTGGTTGAAAATTGGCTGGTCTAGTGTGAAAATTTATCTGTTGTCCACAAAATAATCACAGTGTGAAGAGGTGACCCCTTAAGCTTGTACATACCATCCTGCTGGTCATTCCAGCCTGTGTTATCTCAAGATGAAGTCAAATTACAGCCAGAGTAGTTTGGTTTCACTTTTGAATAAGTGTGACATTGCATAGTTTCCTTGGAGCAGGAACAAAGGCAGTTGTTTTGTCTTTGATCTTTTCTGCAAACTTTTCCTGATGGACTCCAGTAGGCAAGTAATCATATTTAGTATTTGACAGTTTCACCAAAAATTTGAAAGAGGGGCTTGCTATCAATTAAGTAGTCTTAATTGGTTATAAGGACCCGATACAAATGACTGTGTTGAGTGTAAGGTGTTCTGGACATTGAACTTCTCTGTAACAACATTAAAGCAAGTGTTCTTTATTGCTATTTCCCTTGGCTATCTTGAAGTGTCGTCTTGGTACAAAGAAGTGTATAATATTTTAAAATCATAGGATTCTCTTGTAGAAATAAATACCCAATTCCTTTTTATCTAACTAAACAATAAAATTAGTAGACTTACTTCTCCAAAGTCATATTTTCTATCAGACTCTCTTATTTTAACTCCCTTAAGCTAGTTATCTAGGGCTTCAATTAATTAAGAAAGAATTTCTGTTCCAATCCTCCTACTTTGTTTTTGTTGGAAACACATTTCCTAGTTTCTTCTCTTTTTCCTCTGCCTTTCAAACCTACATAATGAAAAGGGCCTTATTTCCTAGCCAAGAAGCATTTGTTGTGACCATATATTTTTAAGTTCCTTTGTTCATCAACCTTTTACTTGGTGACAGAGATAGCAATGCCAACATTTATTTTAAAGTCCTTGCCTCAGTTGGATTGCCCTTTGATGAGGCCTGTTATTTGAGGCAATTCCATTGCACACAGTACCTTCATTATGTCTTATGATATTTAATCTGACCTAAAAGTTAATTATATTTTTATCTGATTTAGAAATTAAAGTTTTGTTTTTAAAGACTTCTCATACCTCTGTTTTGAATATTTTCTTTTCTCATACTGCTTATCAGTGCTTCCCAAGAAAAGGAAGATTTTATTTTCAACTTTGATTAAATTAAAATTAAAACTAGCAGTTTTGTTTGAAAACAGTTTAAGTAAAAACAAAAGGGAATCTAGAGTTGAAAACTAAGCTTTAAATGAACACAAAAAACGTTCATCTTAACAGAGGTCTTTGCCTGATTTAGTGGTGCCTTTCAATGATCATTTTCATGTTTTCTGGAGACATGAGAAGCAAATAATTTTCCATAGTAATATTTTTAAAGTCTTTCTGTTTACTTTTAATCTTAATTTGTTTTAAACTGTAATTACTAGCAAAGTGGTTTAGAACTGTGAAGTGTGATATGACACATTGTTTTATAGGTAAATGTAGAAGTTTCATTGTCCTATAGTTTTAGAATCTTCCTCTAAGATGCTTATTCTTAATAGGTCTGAATCTGGACATTTCAGGATGTGGTGTCCAGATTATTTCTTCAATGTGGCGCTCCTTTTTAAATGGTTATTTCAACTGTGTGAAAGGTTTGACTTTAGAAATCATAAGTGCAGGTGTTGAAGTGGCCTTTTTTAATGTTTTACTAAGAAAATAGTTACATTATGCTGTTTTCAGTTTAGAGATGATAAAAGAACATAATTCTGATTATTTTTTATTTAGTCTTATGAATATCCAACTTAATTTGGGTGATAGTATTAGCAGAGGCAGTTGAATATAACTGAATGTTGAGTTACGGGGTTCTTTTTCCCTTTTGTTTCCACAAAAAAGATTTTCCCATTTTGCTCACATCCTAGTTCAGATTATGTCACAGAGCCAAAATATGCTTAATTTGTTAGCTTTTTAGTTGGAATTCACAGCATAGTGGAAAATGTTTGCAGATAATTCTGTGCAATAGTAGAAACTTCAGTTGATTCCTCGTATTTCTTCAGGGCAGTGATCACAACCAGATTCAACGTATGCACAGAGCAGCGGATACCATGGTAGCGGCCGTCGCTGATTGCTTTTACCATGTTGGATCCATTGTCAGTCTCAAAGACCTACTTCCAGCTAGGTGCCTTGAACTCAAATAGCTTTTCACACAGACTTCAGGATGTGAGCTAAGGTATGGCCTTTTTTCATGAGCTGGGCCTACATATGGGTTGACAATAACCTGCACCTTTTATAGAAAAGAGACTACTGTCTGTAGTTCAATGTCAGACAATGACTAGTTGTAGTCATCATTAGTCAGGTAGTGTGTGTTCATATATTTGAACTACTCTCCTTTTGGAGATTATCCCTTTTTCCTCCCCGTATGTTTTTGCCAAAAAGACTATTTACGTAAAAATTTCTCATTAGAACCTGGCTGTAAAGATCTAAGATGTATCTATCAGCTTTATAATTGAACCATTGTCTTCAATATGAGATGTATATGATAATTTTTTTTACACATTTGGTGTAAAAAATAGTATTTTTTTAAACTTGTGTGGATATTTGCACTTTGTTGTTTTTTATTTTGCTGTCAAAAACTCATAATATAGAATTTTCCACCCTAATTATTTGCACCATTTTAATAATAAGGATTTCTCCTACTAATCATCTTTCTAAAACTGGAATTAGGAAATTAGTATTCATGAATAGGGCTTGAAATTTAGAATCAGTAATTTTCCAGGGTAACTTGCTCTAACTTGCATTGATTGATACAGTTTACTCTCCACGCCAGAGGTTCTTGTTTCTTCAAGGTGAAAATACCTTAATTCTGGAAAAATGAGCTTTACTCCCATATCTTACTTCTCTGCTTGGCAAGATATGTTTCTTTAAGTGAAATCTTTGTTTGAGAGTATAGTGGATAGATTTTTAGGAAACTGTCTTTTAAAGCTATAACCATACTCTTCTGTTTTCTCAAACTCTGCTTACTGTTGTTTTCCTGTTATGGTTCAGTGATCCTATTACTTAAGACTTTTTTAAGATAGAGTATTATTTATAAATGGGGAGAGAGTCCTTATAAATTCAAAGGAGATGCTGTCAAGCAACTTATACACTTTTCTTGACTCTTGGTGCTTGATACTGATTGTGAATAGCTGTTGGTAAATATAGAAGTTGAGACTCTGTTTGAGCTCATCTACCAGAATCATATCTTTAGTAAAAAAAATTGTCAGACTCACTATTAAACTAGTTTCAACTTTATTTCACAGCTATAAAAGATGCACTATCTTTGATTCTAGAAGTGAAAATATTTCAATTTTAAAATATTCACTATATTTTTCTTACATACATATACAAACATGTATGTTTACATACACCTACACACACAGAATTGATGACTAAAGTGGTATGCAGTATAAGATCTATTCAGTGGTTCCTGAGTGGCAAAGGAAAATTGGCCATGTGTTCTCTCTGACTTCTTATAAGAAGTCAGGAAAGATAAAAAGAGAGCCTAGGAGAAAAGGCAGTACCCCAGTGACACAGTGTGCTTCTTCAATTAAATCATCTTGCCAGGTGAGGTAGTGTGTTCCTTATAGTTAAAACTATCGTCTGATACCATGGGAGCCAATTCAGAACACGTGCATAATTCTGTATCTGTGTACCCTTGCAACCTACTGAGTGGCTCTTCTGAATTTACCTTTTATTTTCTGAGCAGGTTTTTGTCTTTGTGATAAAGAACAGTCCATTTGTACATAGATAACAATAATTATTTTGTTAAGGACTCTTATACCTTCTGTTAGTCTTTTATAGTTCTCTAAGGCTCCATGCCCACTTTGTAAAATACTGTTTTAATAGTAAAGTCCTTTTGTCGGTAGGTATAAAATTAGAAGAATAAATGATGTGTAGTTTAGATCATACTTTAGCATAAATATTTAGCATACACATTTATTTACATGTGATTTTTATTTGTTTTAAATTATTTAATGAATTAACAAAGATGTAGATTTTTAGTATCTAAACAGTAATGATGTTTGTTGTGTGAATAACGTACTGAGAATTAAACTAGAAAAAATGCAATTGATATTTAGTTGTTATTTTCAGTGAATCTTGTAGTGAAATACTACTTCATTTCATCCAGAAAATTTAAAGAAACATTTTGATGCCTTTTACACTGAAACCTTGTGGTAACACAGCCTGTTATGATACACAATTTGATGTAAGGTTGGGTACATTTTAGACCCTAAATAGGGAATAACAGAGGAATATCTTTTAAATGATTATGCCCCAGAACTTAGTGTTTATATTAAGTTTCAATATATAGAAGCACATTGTGTTAAGATAAATTAATAGTGAATCTGTACTTTACTCTGGAATATCTCTGCCCACCCCCCCATCATGGGATATTAATATACTGTGAGTGAAATATATAGAGAGTGAAATTTAAAAGTGTATGTGGTTCTTTGACTTCCAAATCTTAGAAGATAGGGGATAGATACCTGTGACTTTTAGATATAGAAGTGATTTTTCTATTTCTAGGTATTTACAATTACTGTAAGTATGTTTTTTTTGTTTGTTTTTTATCCTCACCCGAGGACATTTTTCCATTTTTTGTTCAGATAGAGTGGGAGGGGGAAGAGAGGAAGAGAGAGAGAGAGAGAGAGAGAGAGAGAGAGAGAGAGAGAGAGAGAGAAACATCGACGTGTAAGGGACACATCGAGTGGCTGCCTCCCGCACGACCCAACCAGGGCTGGGGAGAAACCGCAACCGAGGTACCTGCCCTTAGCGGGAACCGAACCCGGGTCTCTCTGAACCACAGGCCGACGCTCTAACCGCTGAGCAAAACCGGCCAGGGCTGTAAGTATGTTTTTAAAGGTGCGGATTCAAGGATACATCAGGTACCTGGGTCTTTTTACAGTATGACATTTCTAGAATGTTTATTTCTTATTTGTTTTTACATTTGAAGGGAAAACCTACCCAGCACTTTATTTATTATGCTAGCTAGGAATTATCTTATAGCTTCAAAAGCAACAATAAATGTAATTTAAACTACCCCTGATATATATCATGTGTATGTCAAATGAAGTGGACACTATCATTTTGATTTTTAACCACCCTTGCTGACTTTGGAGGTATTTATTTTTTAATCCTAAAATCTTAATTTTCCTTCATTTCTTTCTATATTATTATTATTATTATTATTTTAGATCTAAAAGAGAAAATGCTAAAACAGGAGTAAAACCAGATGCATCTGATCAAGAACCAGAAGGACTTACTCTTTTGGTACCAGATATCCAAAAGACTGCAGAGATTGTTTATGCAGCCACTACCAGTTTGCGGCAAGCTAACCAAGGTACAACTCTGTTTCTTTTATGCTACTTCTCTGTTGATCAAAGATGTTTTATTACTTACTGAAAATTGCTTTCTCTTTCCTCTATGTTAATGGTGTTCATTTACCTAAAATTTTTGTTCTATATCAGGTTTTCAAGTTAATTATGAGTAATCTCTAATTATAAAATATTTATCTATTGTGTATGATTGCTAACAGTACATTTTATAGGCTGAGCATACATCATACATTTTTTTCCAATTAAATGTCATGAAATTGAAAATGTCATTGTAAATAGAAAATAGTACATTAAGACTATGTGTGAGAATTTAGTTAAAATTGGTATTTTTATATAATAGTAACAGAAGATATAAATAATTCTGCATTATCTATTTTACTTCTGCTGTTTTTGCCTGAATGGATGAAACCTAACTACCATTTCAAGAATTTACGCTTTAAAGTTGGTGAGGTTTTTAGCCCTAGTAGTTATGTAATAGTTATGAAATAGAAAAATTTTTTTTTATTCTTAAAATGATGTAATTGGAAGATGATTGTAAAGAGTTTGGTAATTTTTTGGAATTCAAAATTTGGACTCTAGAAGTTAATCGTTTTTTGTTTTAATCTTCTAAAATTAACAGAAAAAAAACTAGGTGAATATTCAAAGAAGGTGGCTATGAAACCCAAACCTTTATCAGTATTGAAATCACTTGAAGAAAAATATGTGGCTGTTATGAAGAGATTACAGTTTGGTAAGTTGGAATTTTAATCTTCATTTCTTTAGATTTTATTTCACATTTTTTAATAGTGCTATTGAAATGTGTTCTGATAAAGATTTGAAAACTTGCTTGTACCATGAATTATTCATATTCTCTCTCTCTACATATATATATATATATATATGTATATATATGTATATGTATATGTGTATATATATACATGCAAACCTATAAAATTTATCATCTTTTTCCTTTTTTCTTCATTGATGTTTTAGAGAGAGAGGAAGGGAGAGGGAGAGACAGATAGAAAACATTGATGAGAGAGAACATCGATTGGCTGTCTCCTTCCTGCATGCCCCCCACTGGGAATTGGGCTCACAACCTGGGCATGTGCGCTGACTGGGAATCGAACCGGCGACCTCTTGGTGCATGGGTCAACGCTCAACCACTGAGCCACACCGGCCGGGCAAATTTATCATCTTTTTATCTCTTGGAATTTATAACTATATTTATAGTTATATTTGGAAATCACTATTCAGTAGAAATCTAGAAAAAGCAAAGCCAGATGTCTAACAAACAGGGAGAAAGTTGTTCTCTTTCTTTACCTCTCCATTTCTGATATCCTGGCCTGGAGGAAGGCAAGACCTGGACCTTTGAACTAAGTATATCACCATTACAAGTTTAGAATTCCATGAGATTTGCCTTTTGGAAAATGTAGTTACACATAGTTCACTTGTAGCCTTTCTCATTTCAAAACTCTTGACAAGTAAGATCTGATGAAAAGATTGTATCAGCACCCCTCATAAGGTAGGTGCTAGTCTATAAACACTAGAATTTTACATTTCAATAACCATTATTAACTATTACTGTCTGTGCCTCTTTTCCATCCTTGAGAACCGGCCAGGAGGACTTTGACTATATTAAAAAGAACACTAAGTAGGAGTCAGAAACTACAGATTTTTTAAATTTTTTAAAGTATGTTTTTATTGATATTTTAAAGAAAGAGTGAGATAGAAACATTGACGTGAGAGGAAAATACCAATCGGCTGCCTCCTGCATGCTCCCTACTGTGGATCGAGTCCGAAATTTGGGCATGTGCCCTGATTGGGAATCGAACCAGGACCTCTCAGTCCATGAGATGATGCTCAGTCCATTGAGCCACAATAGCCTGGCTTAACATGTTTTTAAAACAATACTTTTGAAGAAGCATTTTATTGGGAGGAAAAAAAATTTTTTTTTTGGTTTTGTTAATCCATCACCAGAGAATATTTTTCCATTGATTTTTAGATAGAGTAGAAGGGAAGGAAGGAGGGAGGGAGGGAGGGAGGGAGGGAGGGAGAGAGAGAAACATCTATGTGAGAGCACCACATCAATATTTTGGCTCCTGCACGATCCCATCCAGGGCCAAGGATTAAACCTGCAACCCAGATACATGCCCTTGACCAGGAATTGAACCTGTAACCCTTCAGTCCACAGTCCAAAACTCTAACTGCTGAGCCAAACTGGCCAGGGCAATGTGGCACTCCTGTTTTAAACACTATAGTGCACAGACATGTAACACTGTTAAAGGTCTTCCCCTTTTTTTCTAGACTATAAGCTCTTTGAAGGCAGATATAGTTTCCTATTTATTATTAACTCAAACAGCCTAGCCTAGAAACTTGTACTAAGTTCTTGGTAAAATTTATGTAATAATGCTAATTATAATAAAGCATTAATGTTTTTCCATATATTTAGAATTGTATGAAAATAAGATCAAAAGTTATTGTTTCTAATGACAGTATTTGCCCTAGTGGGTGGTTTTGATTTAATATTATAATTTATTAAAATATTTTTGTTTTAGTCCATTGGTGGGGTGGGGTTAATTTGAATTGCAGATAAAATTCAAATCCACTTTTTTCTGTCTGTGGTATATATAGCTTATAAGTAAAGAATAACCTTAAGTTTTTCTAAATCTCCCTAAATAACTGGTTAATAATTCTGTCATTAATTATATTTTGTCAAAGTATTTAGAAAATAATCCTAATAATCTTTTTCCCCCCTTTTTTTCTTTCATTTTTCTTAATGGTCTTCTTTTATTCTGTTAACTCAAATTCCAGAAGTAATGCAAGAGTAAACTTCAGCCTGCGATTTCTGATTTTTGAAATCAGTGCAAATAGATAATTAGCCCTGGCCGGTTTGGCTCAGCGGTTGGAGCGTTGATCTGCGGACCAGAGAGTCCCAGGTTTGGTTCCCGCTGGGGGCACGTGCCTCGGTTGTGGTTTGTCCCTGGCCCTGGTTGGGGTCATGTGGCTGACAACCACTCGATGTGTCTCTCTCACGTCGATGTTTCTTTCTCTCTCTTTCCACCTCTCTCCCTCCCGCTCTATCTGAGGATAGATGCAAAAATTTCCTCGGGTGAGGATAAAAAAAAAAACTTACTCTATTTTTAAAAAATGAAATATAGTGACAATACTTTTTGGCATTTCTTATTCTGAATTATTTTGACAAAATATTTTATACCACTCACTTTAGGAATAAATTATCTACTACTTTGCATTGCCATTTAGCTACTTGATATATTCTACCAGTGTGTCTATCTACACTGTAGATTAAAAATCATTTCTTGTTTTTGCTTCCATTACATATTTCATCCATGAAGTAGTAAGTGTTACATAAACATTTATAGTTTGCCATTCTTCCACAATGCAGTCCTCTCCATTTTGAGTGGAACAAGGGCTAGTGATTTATTTGTGATTTTTGTCATTATAACAACTATCCTTCATTCTGGTTCCTTTTTATTTTTTTCAGTGTTTTCATTTTCTTTTTCTTTTCAGATACATTTGAGATGGTTTCTGAAGATGAAGATGGGAAATTGGGTTTTAAAGTAAATTACCACTACATGTCTCAGGTGAAAAATGCCAATGATGCAAACAGTGCTGCCAGAGCCCGCCGCCTTGCCCAGGAAGCTGTGACACTTTCAACCTCACTGCCTCTGTCCTCATCTTCCAGTGTATTTGTGCGCTGTGATGAGGAGCGACTTGACATCATGAAGGTAAAAATGACAACTTTTTTGCATATCTCCTTGACTATTCAAATATTCATACAAAGCACTAGAAATACCGTGAATTTTAATAAGTTCAATAAAATTCTTTGACCATTTTGGAGGTCAGTGAAAGGAGTCCTTTTTTAATGTTAGTTCAGAGTATGTGGATGAGACGCTGTTCAAAATAAAGGTTTAGAAGAAAATACCAAAATACCTTCCTTGAGCAAAGGCTCTATGCAGGGTATCATAGTTTCAGAGCATAGTATCAAAGGATTTAATGCTGGTTAATAGAAAAAAAAGTTACAGGATTTCTTCCTTGTAATCCAAGATACTTCTCTCATGTTTTATACTGTCAGACTTAAAAAATTATTTTTTTCTTTCCTTTTCTAGGAAGTTTATGTATTTACAGATTGATAAGATCTATGGATTTAGTAATGGTAGTACAATAATAAGTAACTTGCACATTTATCCTTTTTTTTTGCACCTTTATATTTTAACACTGGCGATTTAAAGATTTGGTACCTGGGGTGGCTTTGTTTACATTTATGATTAATTCATAGGTTAAATATTCTGTCTTCATTAGATACACTGCTGAAATTATTGGCCCATCCATTTGAGGAAATTCTTTTGTTTGCTTGCTCTTTTGTTTTGTTCCTTTGGATATTTTTAAAATAGAAATTTCATAGACCTTGCCTATTTGACTACACTCTTACCTGTTCCTTGTTAAAAACAGTAGAGCCGATTATAGGATGATTGCCTAGGAAAGTATGTTATCACTCACTAGATCACATAAATTCAAACTTGTGACTTTGTCTCTATTAAGCAATAAGCTGTACCTAACATAAAGGATCCCTAAATGGCTCTCCAAAGCATATTGGATCCCCAGACTTACTGCAGATGGAGACTAGTGCCACTTGCCTCCACACTCAGCCATTCAGAACCAGAGGCTTTGCTGCTCATGCTTTCCACAATAAATGTCTGTTGAGTGGCTCAAGTGAAATTTGTTAAATAATTTTGACACTCACTGTTGAGTTCTCTGCTATTTTTTTGGACTACCAAAAACCCTAAGGGAAATACCCACTGTTCTCCCAAAACCTTTTTGTCATAAGTTGTCACGTGAGTACTTTTATTTCTGTTATCTACTTGTCTCATCCAGAGGAAAATATTAAAAATAAGTTATTTTTTAAAACATTAACTTATCTGAAGATTTAAAGCAAAAAATTAACCTCATACCTTTGAAATATGATAATAAATGTACCTAGAATCTCAAATTGTTGAAAATGCTATAGAGAACATTATGAAGGAAAGCTCTCAGAAAAAAAATAACTTAATGTTTTCAAAGGTATTTGATGTTAAGCTTTCCTGCTGCCAGTAAAGATCTGTCTTTAATAGTCCATTTTTATCAAAACCAAATCATTTGATCCTAATCTAAAACCATGTCCTAGTCCTATATTCATTTTTAACACATTCTGGTAGAAATGTATATATAGGGTGTCAGAAAGTTGTTCTTATTTCACGTTGGATTGTGTTTTTCTGCAAAGCAGTGTTGAATAGTAACATAGACTTTTGTGTGTTTGTGTACGCATACTAGGTTCTGATAACTGGTCCAGCGGACACCCCTTACGCAAATGGCTGCTTTGAGTTTGATGTATATTTTCCTCAAGATTATCCCAGTTCACCTCCTCTTGTGAATCTAGAAACAACTGGTGGTCATAGTGTGCGATTTAATCCAAACCTTTATAATGATGGCAAGGTAATGTAATTGCAGTCTTTTGTTTCTAGTGCCAAAGTATTGTGACCAAAGGTTCTTTGTAATTTGAACAAAAATGTTGTCTTTGTTATCTTATTTCCAGAGTGCATAGTTTTCTTCAGGCTTCTCTTCCCTATGTGCAAAGGTTAGCTTCAGGAATGAGCGAGAAGGAACCGAAAGGGGCAGAAACACACAGTGTTAAGAAGTACTTACTGTGTTAAGTTACTGAGGAATTAACTTATTTAATGTGTTCCTTGGCAAATTTCGAGCTTTCTCCAATCTGGAGATAGTAGAGCTAGATGTCTGTTGTTGCCCTCACTTTTCTTTACTTTCCGTATCTCTAATTCCAGTTATCTTTTCACAAGTGCCTGAAGGTAGATGAATGGCAAAAGCATGGTATTATCATGTACGTTCCTTTTTTGCATATAATAACTTTTTTTTTTTGCTGTCATATCCAATTTTTTTCTATAATACATATAATTGTTTAGTTTGTTAAAGTGGTTTATATTTTCTTATAAATAGGAAGATGCATTCCTATCCCCCACCCAAAGTTGACAAAACAGTAAACCTTCTAAAATTTTATTCAAAATAACAGTCACTTTTCAACGTAATTTTGGATAATTGGATAAAATTTCAACAGTAAATTCCATGCTAAGAGTATTTAATGTTTGAGAATCACTAGAAGGTCAGAAAATATTTATAGACTTCACAAGCACACTCTACTTTTTTTTTTTTTTTTAATATGTTTTTATTGTTTTATTTTTTAGAGAGAGAGAGGAAGGGAGAGATAGAAACATTGATGTGAAAGTGATAACATCAATCGGCTGCCTCCTGCACACCCCCACAGTGGGGATCGAGCCCACTACCAGGGCATGTGCCCTGACCAGGAATCAAACCGGGACCTCTCAGTCCATGGGATTCATTGCTCAATCCACTGAGCCACACTGGCTGGGCCAGACTCCACTTTGATGATGTGAGAACAGCAAGTGCTTGAAGCTGATTGGTATATTAAAGATGATCCAAGTTTTCCCTTGGTTTTGCCTTCCTATTTTCAAAAGATACAGCCTGCCTCAGATCTGGGCTTGCAAGATTCATTCTGTCTTTATCACAAGCTCATGTCATAAAACTGGAATTTGTTTTTTGGGTTTATTGCAGGAGATTTTAACCATATACAGACCTACTTTCTTTGGGAAAGCAAAGAACAGGTCCTTTATAACTGAGCAGAGAAGAGGAAATAACAATGCTGACTTTACTCAAGAGAGAGAATGGAACCTGAATAGAGTTTAATTGTAAAGTGTTAAAAAGTTATTTAAGAAATTGCATTCTTAAGACTTAGTGGTATAGAGAAGAGGGTAAGAGCTTGAGAGTCCAGTATCATGAATTATATAAATTTTTGTTCTATTACATACTGGTAATAACATTTAACCTTGGATTCTAGGTCTGTAGGGATAAGAATATCTGCCTTTGGTAGTCACAGGGATGCTCTAACTATCAAATGGGATGGTATGTCTGACAGTACTTTAAATAATAATACAGTAATACAAAGCTGATCAGATACAAGTCTTTTAAAATTATTAATGAAGTTTCCTGCTAAATGAATCAGTGTATTTTGCATTATTGCTTTCACAGAGCAATGAGAGAAGAGCAGGGAGATGGACTACTCTGCTCTTTAAAGAACTAGTTATTTTCCAAATCTGTTACCCGTTATATGAAACTGTTAGTTTACAAAAACAGATAAAATCTCCCTGGTTCTTTTTTTCTGCAGAGTGACCTGTTGAACTGTGTCTGGCAGATAATTTTAGTTCATTCTTGCTATCTGAGTGAACCATGTTTATAATATGTCTTAAAGTTTGATCCTCAAGACTCTTTCATGGGATCTGTGAGGTCTTCCCCTTTCCAACCTAATGTTTTTTTGAGGCCAGATTTTATCCATGTAACTTTAGCCAAAACAATATATTGCAGCAGATTGAATGCAGATGCGGATATGAAGTCAAGATCATTAAGCTGTGCCCAATTTTCAAAATTTATAAAATTTTGAAAGATTAAAAAAATTTTTTTTCTTTATTGATATTAGAGAGAGAGATTAAGGGAAAGGGAGAGAAATAGAAACATCGATGAGAGAGAACATCAGTTGGCTGTCTCCTGCATGCCCCTCACTGGGAATCAGGCCCGCAACCTGGGCATGTGCCCCGACCGGGAATTGAACCGGCGACCTCTTGGTGCATGGGTCGACGCTCAACCACTGAGCCACACCGGCGGGGGGAAAGATTTTTTAAAAATGAAAATTAGTACCACTTTTCTCATAGAATTGTTTTTGTCCAGAAAAGAGTTGTTTTTTATTTATTTATTTATTTATTTATTTATTTTTTTATCCTCACCCGAGGACATTTTTCCATTTTTTTTTTTTGTTCAGATAGAGTGGGAGGGAGAGAGAGGGAGAGAGAGGGAGAAACATCGACATGAAAGGGATACATCGAGTGGCTGCCTCCTGCACGACCAACCAGGGCCGGGACCAAACTGCAGTCGAGGCACGTGCCCTTAGCGGGAACCGAACCCAGGTTTCTCTGGACCACAGGCTGACGCTCTAACTGCTGAGCCAAACCGGCCAGGGCAAGAAAAGAGTTATTTTTTAAATAAAAAATAATATTTGTATTAATATGTAGCTACTGATGCATTTTTTGTTATGACAGAATTGTAATGTCATACAGATTGGGATCATATCTGAAGATGCCAGTTTGTTTTAACAGACTGACCCTTAGGGTTTAGATTGGGCACATAAAACAGTCTGACATAATAGCATTTATTTTTACTTTTAGTTCTGGCAGTTTGCTTTTAAAAAGCACTCCTTTCAATTTTGTGTGTGCTTTTCTCCTTATTCCTCAGGTTTGTTTAAGCATCTTAAATACATGGCATGGAAGACCAGAAGAGAAGTGGAATCCTCAGACCTCAAGCTTTTTGCAAGTAAACAAATTTCTCTGACAGTTATACTTAGAAAATGCAGAACCATTTATGTTTGAAAAAAAAAATTTAGTGGCTGATAATAAACATAATAAGCCAAACCAAAAAAGAGATATTTATAGAAAATAAATATTAAATAGCTTACAGGTGAGCAGTTAGTACAGTGGAGTCTCGTCTTATCTGGAGTTTAGAATCTGAAGTTAGGACATAACACAAAAATTGCATTTTTTCACAATTGCCTTTAAAAAAATCCCTAAATTGCCATTAAAGTACACTGTAATGCAACAAGATAAGACAGATTATCCCATTTCCCAGTCACTTGTGTGAGTAGACTTTAATAGACTACTAGTATTATATATTTCCATGATACAGTTCTTGAGGCTTAGAAATACTGCCTCAAATTTTATAGTCTCATTTTATAAGTTAATTTCCACAAACCATTTGAGCACATAAAATACAATATGTTATATAATATCCCATGAAATGTTTTTTGCTGATACTTTATCTTTTTTTTTAATCCTCACTCAAGGACATTTTTCCATTTTTTGTTCAGAAAGAGTGGGAGGGAGAGAGAGGAAGAGAGAGAGAGAGAGAGGGAGAGAGAGAAACATCGACGTGAAAGGGACACATCAAGTGGCTGCCTCCCGCACTACCAACCAGGACCAGGGACAAATTGTGATACTTTATCTTTAAAAAAAAAATTTTTTTTTCTTTATTGATTTTAGAGAGAGCAGAAGGGAGAGGGAGAGAGAGATAGAAACTTCAATGAGAGAGAACATCGATTGGCCGCCTCCTACATGCCCCTCACTGGGGAGTTGGCCCACAACCTGGGCATGTGCCCTGACTGGGAATCGAACTGGCGCCCTCTTGGTGCATGGGTCGATGCTCAGCCTCTGAGCCACACTGACCGAGCACGGATACTTTATCTTAATAGTTCAGAATCCTAGCAAAGAAATGGAAAAGTAAGCATATTAATAACATGAGTTAACTTTGTTGCTTGTTTATTAAGGAAACAAGTTATTGTTGCTACATAGTAGTTTAAGCTCACCTAAACAGTTTAGTGTTTGTTTTGAGAAAAACCATCATAAATTATCCCTGGATAAGCCTTTTAAAGTTGACCTACCCTGAAAGGATTCTTTTCCTACATCCTTATTTTGAATTAGGTTAAAGAAGATACGAAAAATAATTTTTTAGGCTCTCACTTATTTTTGATTCTCTAAAAAACTTTATAGCATCCTATGAAATAGAGAAATAGAACTATAATATAATTTTTTTCTTTTTTTCCATATGGAGATCAAGGTAAAAAAGAGGTTATATGATTCATGCAAAGTAACTAAGGAAGTTAATAGAATATTCTTTCAAGTAACTACGTCTTCATTTTATAAATAATTATTTCAATTCTATTCCCCCCAAAAACAAAGCTTAAAATATTTTTCTACCTGCCTGTTACTCTTTTCTTTTTTAAAAAATATGTTTTCATTGATTTCTTAGAGAGAGAGATAGAAACATCCATGTGAGAAACATCCATCAGCTGCCTCCTGTATGCCCCCTACTGGGGATTGGGCCTGAAACCTGGGCATGTGCTCTGACCAAGAATTGAACTGGGACTTCTCAACCCATGGGATGACCCTCAATCCTCTGAGCCACACCGGCCTGGAGCCTGTTACTCTTTTTTTTTTTTTTTTAATAATTTTTTCCCCATTCCTCATGCGAGGATATTTTTCCATTTTATCTTCAGATAGAGTGGGAGGGAGGGAGAGAGAAAGAGAGAGAAGCATTGATGTGAGAGAGAGATATCAACTGGTTGCCTCCCACATGACCCCGACCAGGGCTGTGGATGAACTGGAACTGAGTTACATGCCCTTGACCAGAATCGATACTGGGACTCTTTGGTGCAGGCCAACGCTCTAACCAATGAGCCAAACCAGCCAGGGTGAGACTGTTACTCTTGACAACAAAAACTAAGCTTATGAGTTTTACTATGAAAGGAAAATCAGATATATCCTATTTTTCATGAAGTAAATTAGACTTACCTGAGAATTTGAATCAATTTGTGATTTTTAATTGAATTTATGTAGTTTTAAAAATAAATTTATAGCCCAGCCGGTTGGCTCAGTGGATTGAGTGTTGTCCCATGGGCTGAGAGGTCCCGGTTCAATTCCCAGTCAGAGCATATGCCCAGGTTGTGGGCCTGATCCCCAGTGGGGGCCATGCAGGAGGTAGCCAGTTGATGTTCTCTCTCATCGATGTTTCTATCTCTCCCTTTTCCTTCCTCTCTCTAAAAATCAGTATATTTTTTTAAATCAGTAAAGAAAAAAAAATTCTGTAAAATAAACTTATACTCAAGGGTTGAAACCTTACAAGTTTGGAAACTTAACTACCCACACATAAAAATGATCTGTTTTATATATTTCCTTTAAAGTTTTTTTTTTTTTTTTTTGCCCTGGCCAGTTTGGCTCAGCGGTTAGAGCGTCGGCCTGCGGTACAGAGAGACCCGGGTTTGGTTTCCGCTAAGGGCATGTACCTCGGTTGCAGTTTGTCCCCGGCCCTGGTTGGTCGTGCGGATGGCAGCCACTCAATGTGTCCCTTTCACGTCGATGTTTCTCTCTCTTCCTCTCTCTCCCTCCCACTCTATCTGAACAAAAAATGAAAAAATGTCCTCAGGTGAGGATAAAAAAAAAAATAAAGTTGTTTTTTTTGGTCATATACATAGTTCACATAACGTAATTAAATTAGTAGTTAAATAAATGGCAATAAATGCATGTCTATCAACAATTCAATCTACAAACAAAATGAGCAAGCAGAACAGAAACAGATTCATAAATACAGAGAACTTTTTATTGGTTGCCAGATGAGAGGGAGTTAGGTGAAGAAGATGAGGGATTAAGATATACAAATTGGTACAAAGGGAAGGAGGGAAGTGTGGCGGGAAGAGAGAACCACAGAAATTATATGCATATATGCATAACCAATCAACACAGACAGTAGAGTGGGGAAGGTAGAAGGGTGATGGGAGTAGGGAGGAGGGGGGTTAAGGGGGGGAAAGGAGGGACATCTGTAATACATACAACAATAAAGAAAACACTTTGGCCACATGTAGCTATGATAAATATTTTTTTTTTTGTTGGAATCCAGGTAGCTTTTTTTTGGTTAATTTTTACTTGATATTTTTTCTATTGATTTTTAGAGAGACTAAGAGAAGGGGAGGGGGAAAAAGAGAGAGAGAAACAGAGACACAACGATTGGTTGCCTCCTGCACGCCCTCTTCCCCCACTAGGGGAAGAGGATCAAACTTGCAACCCAGGTATGTGCCCTTGACTGGGAATTGAACTCATAACCCTTCGGTGTGTGGGCCAACTCTCACTGAGCCACACCGGCCAGAGCCCAAGTATCTCTTTTAATTAAGTTTTGTTGCTCAAAGTGGAATTCAAGCTGACTGCTTTTTTGCATGTTCTTATCACATAGGTAAAAATATTTTATTTGTAGGGTAGGGTTGGGGTCATGCGGGAGGTAACCCATCAGTGTGTCTCACATTGATGTTTCTTTCTCTCTCCCTCCCTCCCTGCCTCCCTTTCACTCTCTAAAAATCAATGGAAAAATATCCTGGAATGAAGCTTAATAACCAAAATTTTTTTCTACTTAAATATATCTCTTGACTTCTAAGATGCATATCCTTTACATTGTTTAATCATCTTTCCTAATGAAAGTCAATTGCTGTTAATCCTTTTTAATTATGAAGCAGACCTTTGATACTTAATGTTTTCCTGCCTCCAAAGATATTATATTACCTAGTTATATTGGTATGTTTGCTGGCAATATTATATTAGCTAAGCATGAACTCTACACATTTACTACATCTGGAGAAACAAGCCTAAGCCTTGTCTTTTATAAATGGGGATCAGAAGTGGTCTTAGAGCCATGTCATTTTGCCAATGACAGTTTCCACTAATAAGGTTTTTGTAATGTAGAAGTTAATTTTCCTTGGAATAAGAATAAAAACTGCCTCATGCATAGTTTTCCATACACGTGATTATTGTTAAGAGTGCATAGTTAGCTTTATGCTCTTTACGAGTAAGGGCAGTTTGAGCAGAATAATGTTTAAGTTGGTATGTGATATTTATAAACATGTTTTTTAGCCCTGGCCGGTTTGGCTCAGCGGTTAGAGCGTCGGCCTGCAGTCCGGAGAGACCCAGGTTCGGTTCCCGCTAAGGGCATGTACCTCGGTTGCAGTTTGTCCCCGGCCCTGGTTGGTCGTGCGGGTGGCAGCCGCTCGATGTGGCCCTTTCACGTTGATGTTTCTCTCTCTCTCTCTTCCTCTCTCTCCCTCCTACTTTGTCTGAACAAAAAAATGAAAAAATGTCCTCGGGTGAGGATAAAAAAATATATATATATGTTTTTTAGCAGTTTTAGGAAATAAAATCTTCATACCTATTTTTATTTTTCAAGGATGTAAGGATATAAAATATAGGATATATAAATATATGACTCTACTGTACCAATTTTAATTTTACTTCAGTAATAAAGTATTTCAGTGCTATAATTATTAACATTAATTTTATGCTGATAACAATATGTGGCAGCACATATTAAAAGGAATTCCTGGTTGATAAAGCATGTATCAGTTTACTGGTAGTCAAAATTTCCCATATAACTATTTTTTATTTCTTTGTTCATTAGGTATTGGTGTCTGTTCAGTCCCTTATATTAGTAGCTGAGCCTTATTTTAATGAACCAGGATATGAACGGTCTAGAGGGACTCCCAGTGGCACACAGAGCTCTCGAGAATATGACGGAAACATCCGACAAGCAACAGTTAAGTGGGCAATGCTGGAACAAATCAGAAACCCCTCGCCATGCTTTAAAGAGGTATGTTCAATAAAGTTAATGAAATACTTGATTAAAAACATTTATTAGAGTTGTACTTGCCTTTGTATTTGGAGTATTTACAGTATACTAAACTTTACTATAGTTTTGTTTTTTATCCTCACCGAGGACATTTTTGCATTTATCTTCAGATAGAGCAGGAGGGGAGGAGGAAGGAAGAGAGAGAAAGAAACATCAATGTGAGAGAGACACAGGAACTGATTGCCACCCACATGACCCAGGCGGGGCCAGGGACAAACCGCATCTGAGGTACATGCCCTTAGCGGGAACCAAACCCGGGTCTCTCTGGACCATGGGCCAATGCTCTAACCGCTGAGCCAAACCGGCCAGGGCATAAACTTTACTATAGTTTTTAATAATAAAACATCATTAATAATGTAGTATGGATGAATTTTATTTTTTTAATTTTTTAATTTTTTTTATCCTCACCCGAGGACATTTTTTCATTTTTTGTTCAGATAGAGTGGGAGGGAGAGAGAGGAAGAGAGAGAGAGAAAGAGAGAAACATCGACGTGAAAGGGACACATAGAGTGGCTGCCACCCGCACGCCCAACCAGGGCCGGGGACAAACTGCAACCAAGGTACATGCCCTTAGCAGGAACTGAACCCGGGTCTCTCTGGACCGCAGGCTGACGCTCTAACCGCTGAGCCAAACCGGCCAGGGCTGGATGAATTTTAAAAGCAACTACTTCCTAAAAGGCATCTGACTAGATTTTGGGGCAGTTTTATTAATTCATATATATATATATTTTTTTTTATCCTCACCTGAGGACATTTTTGCATTTATCTTCAGATAGAGCGGGAGGGAGAGAGGGAGGAAGAGAGAGAGAAACATCGATGTGAGAGAGACACATCGAGTGGTTGCCACCCACATGACCCCAACCGGGGCCGGGGACAAACTGCAACCGAGGTACGTGCCCTTAGCGGGAACCGAACCCGGGACGCTCTGGACCGCAGGTCGACGCTCTAACCGCTGAGCCAGACCGGCCAGGGCCCTATATATTTTTTTAATCCTTACCCAAGGACATTTCTCCATTTAGTTTCACATAGAGTGGGAGGGGGAGAGAGAGAGAAAAAAACATTGATGTGAGAGAGACACATCGATTGGTTGCTTCCCACATGACCCCAACAAGGGCCAGGGACTGAACCGCAACCAAGGTACGTGTCCTTGACAGAATTGAACCCAAGACTCTTCAGTCTGCAAGCTGACACTCTAACCACTGAGCCAAGCCAGCCAGGGCTTAATTCCTTATTTTTGATAGTTGCAAACTGTCTAGATATGTTACTAAAATATTCCTCATAAAATTTTTTATATTAGTCAAGATACTTTCTAAAGTTATCTTGTGGGTAGAAACTTTGTCCTTACACTAAAATCTGTGTGTAAATGTTGAAGAAAAGATACTTTCTTTTCTTTAGGAAAAAGTTGGACTTTTTGAGTTTCTGACCCTGTCTTGATATTTTCAAGTGCTTTTATTTCACCTCATCCTGAACTGTGGCTCTTTTCCTGTGGTTAGTTGTCTCTCCATAGTCTGCCTAACATATGAGTGTATATTTCACCTGTCATCTCACATTACTTCATCACATCTTACGTTAACTGTGTCATGAAACATTTTTCTTTCTTAAAATTATTTCCCTTGCTCTGCCGGTTTGGCTCAGCAGTTAGAGCGTCAGCCTGAGGACTGGAGGGTCTTGGGCTTGATTCCCAGTCAAGAGCATGTACCTGAATTGCAGGTTCAATCCCCAGCTCTGGTTGGAGTCATTCAGGAGGCAACCAATCCATGTGTCTCTCTCACATCAATGTTTCTCTCTCTCTCTCCCTGTCTCCCCTTCCTTCCCTACCTACACTCTCTAAAAATCAATGGAAAACTGTCCTTGGGTGAGGATTGCCAACAATAACAACAAATTATTTCCCTTGATCACCAGTTTCTTAAATTGTGCTAGAAACTCAATGTTTTAGAGGAAAACTTGGCATATTTACCTGACACAAAATTGATCTTGAGAATATAACTAAGCAACTATTTGTGACTACTATGTAGCATCATACCTGAGCCCTCCTCTTTATCAAACAGCACAGATGACTATATTCTAAAGGATTATGAAAAGAACATTTCATCTTTTATTTTGTTATTACTAAGTGAATTTACATTTTGAATGACAAAGTTGGGTATTTTATTTTGTAAATCTTGCATTTACTTTGAAAAGCTACGGGAAATCACTTTTCCTAACATTATAGGAAATATATGCATTTCTTTATG
Organism: Tadarida brasiliensis; assembly: GCA_030848825.1. Lineage (NCBI taxonomy): Eukaryota > Metazoa > Chordata > Mammalia > Chiroptera > Molossidae > Tadarida > Tadarida brasiliensis. Next base: position 58,464,873 of record CM061270.1, on the reverse strand, counting down.
CTCTTAAACATAAAATTCTGTTCCTTTTCAAGTTTGGGTTACTTAAGGAATTTATTTTACATCTCTGTTATTAGGTACTGCACCAAGGTACTCAGAACTAAAGGATAAATGAAACTCATTTCTTCCCTTACAAAACCTGTATTCCTTCTGCTTGTATCATAAATTAATTTCTTCAGTGCCCTTAAGACTCAGATAACAAATCCAGATATATAAACTATTTGACAAGTACACTAAAATGTATAAAAGTCATCTCAGACTTAACAGTGTTAAACTGAACTCTTCTTGATACTCCTTTCCCTCTCTCAGTGAAAGCACCATCGTCTAAGTCCAAAACCTTAACCACCTATGACTTCATTCTTTTTCTCACATACCACAGACAATTGACAAATTCTGTTGGCTTGACTCTTCAAAACATAATCAAAATTTGGTGGTAAAAACCATTTTCACCATGGCCAGCCTATTTCAAGCCACCATTACCTCTTGCTTGGTCTATGGAATTCATTTTTCTAACTGGTTTTCCTTCTCGCACTTTTGTTCCTCTACAATGTTTCTCCAAACATAATCAAATCATCTCACTCCAGTGATTTCCCTTGTGTGAAGAAGAAACCCTGAGTCTTTACCATGTCATTGTCTGGCCCATCTTTAGCATCTCTAAGAGTTTAAAGGCTTTGATACCACATGTTAGGATGTGGAGCAATTGGAACTCTAATATGCTTCTGATGAAAATATAAATAGGTATAACCCTTTTGGAAAACTTTGGCATGATCTAATAAGCCTATCACTAGCAATTGCATTTCTATATGCTCAATAGCAATCTCTGTACATACTGGGTACAGAGAATGTTTATGTCATTATTCATAATTGCTAAAAATTGGGAACAGTCCAATTGTCCATCAGCAGAATGGTAGACAAATTATGACATATTCAAAAAATGGAATACTGCAAGGTAAAGGAATGAATTGATATATACATAAGGACAAATATAAGCACATTGTAGAGCATAAGAAGCTAGGCACACCAAAGTGCATTCCATAAGATTCCACTTATAAAAATTAGAAAACAAGTAACTCTAACTTATGCTTAAAGAAGTCAGGATAGCTGTGGCCAGTTTGGCTCAGCGGTCAGAGCTATGGCGCGTGGACCCAAGAATCATTCAGGAGGCAACTAATTGATGTGTCTCTCTCACATCGATGTTTCTCTCTCTCTCTCTCCCTCCCTCCCTCCCACTCTATCTGAAAATCAGTGGAAAAATATCCTCGGGTAAGGATTAAAAAAATATATATTTTTTTAAAGTCAGGATAGTGAATTTCTTTAAAGGAGGATTAACTGTGAAAGGCAGCAGAGGGGGGCTTCTGGCATGCTTGGTAATGTTCTGTTTTTTATCTGTGTAGAGATTACATTGGTGTGTTCCTAGGAAAATGTGTCCAATTGTACACATAATTTGTGTACTTTTCTGTATATGTTAAACTTAAATTTAAAAATGTATTTTAAAATGTATAAGTACATACATTTAGTCAATGTATAATTTGTTGGTTCATGCATAAACATTTTTTTCTGGAAGAAAAACTGTTAACACAAGGAACTCAGAGTGAGGGTGGGGATGACTTTCACAAAAAGCAAATAAGTATAATTTGAAACAGTAATCCTTTTCATCCTTTAGACCTAGTTCACATTAAACGGGGCACCCCTTGTCCATGAGTGCTTTCCTGATTTTCCCAATCAGGTGTGACTCTTTCCTCTCTCAAGTCTCTGGAATTAAGTATTTTTTTTCTGTTGCCCTCCACCTCCCATCTGGTTTTGCGGTTGTCATGGTCCTTCATGTCAGCCTGTATCTTGCTCACTTTTTTATTCCTGTAAGCATCAAACACAATAACATCTTACTGGTGTTTTACATCCATTCCCAGGGTTTCCTAATGATTTTTTTCCTTGTAGGTGTTACTGACTTTTCTTTAGGGGAGATATGCTTATTGGACAACAGAGTAGCTCACCCAGAATACAAAATAGTATTTCCAAATTGATCTATTTTCTAACTTAAATCTGTCAGAAATAGACTCCTACTTCTTACATAGGAAGAAATTGTACTTAGTTTTTCAAAGAGGGATTTTTTTAAAAATCCCATGTGAAACCACAATTATTACAAGGAAATTTAATTTTATAAGATAAAATCCTATTCATAAATTAACCAGAAGATAAAATTAAAGTAATAATAGTGACTTTTTTAGGGTTCTGTTCTAATTTCTGTTTAAATGCCTGTGACATTTGCAACATCTTTATCTAGGTGTTCTTTGAGTTCTCTTTTAAAAGTCGACATTTTGCCCTGGCCGGTTTGGCTCAGCGGTTAGAGCGTCGGCCTGAGGTCCAGAGAGACCCGGGTTTGGTTCCCGCTAAGGGCACATACCTCGGTTGCAGTTTGTCCCCGGCCGGCCCTGGTTGGGTCGTGCAGGAGGCGGCCACTTGATGTGTCCCTTTCACGTCGATGTTTCTCTCTTTCTCTCTCTCTTCCTCTTTCTCCCTCCCACTCTATCTGAACAAAAAATGGAGAAATGTCCTCGGGTGAGGATAAAAAAAAAAAAAGTCGACATTTTGACAGTTTTTCTGTTGTCAGTACTTTTTAAATTTTTTTCTCTTGGTCATTTACATTCACCTTCTGAATATATCACATTATATATGCCTTATTCTGTCTGGATCAGATTAACTCTTTGAATCTGATTGGAATTGGGCATTATTTTCTGCTCTAGAACTGGGCATTTCAACACATGTCATCTGATGTCATAAACCTAATTCTTCCCTGTTAATAATGTAGAGTTCACTAAATTGAGTTTTATGGAGAGAAAAACATTGCAGTGTCTTTAAAATTTCATTCCTTTGTAATGCTACATACTTTGTCTTTTCATTTCCGACCTGAATACATTTTGTTTCCTTGCTTGTTTTATTCTTAAGGTTATACACAAACATTTTTACTTGAAAAGAGTTGAGATCATGGCCCAGTGTGAGGAGTGGATCGCCGACATCCAGCAGTACAGCAGTGATAAGCGGGTAGGCAGAACTATGTCTCACCATGCTGCAGCTCTCAAGGTGAGTAAGCCTCGAACATGAGCCCTGTTGGCGGCTTTAAATGAAGAGTTGTATGTTCATGGACAGAAGCGTGGCTACCTGATGGTAAAGGTGGGGAAGGAATCAAACGTAAAATTTAAGTTCAGAGGCCTAAATTGCTACCCAAAAGTCTATAGAAAAGATATGTTTGTTTCAACAATGAATTAAAAATGGGTACAGGAGCTGAGCCAACAATTGTTTGAAGGTAACAACAAAATGTACTCCATGAATGACTTTTTATTCCTTTAGCTTTTCCCTGGGCCTCTTACCTTCCAGAATTGTATTACTTGGAGTAATGAGGAAGGTGGTAGCTGTAGAGTCCCCAACAGCTGATTGGTGGAAGCATCTGTGATACAGACCCGTGTTAGGGGAACAAAGCAGTTGTTTTCAACTTGGGCATTCACAGAGTGGAAATGTGAAACAGGATGGTTTGGGAGATTTTTCCCCCTGCCTCATATTATCTGTTCTTAGTCACCTCTGTTCCTTTCATTGTCTACCAATTATCACCCCTTTCCCTACCTTTTTTTTTTTATCCTCACCAGAGGACATTTTTGCATTTATCTTCAGATAGAGCGGAAGGGAGAGAGAGAAACATCGACGTGAGAGAGACACATCGAGTGGCCAGGGACAAACTGCAACCAAGGCACGTGCCCTTAGCGGGAACCAAACCCGGGACTCTCTGGTCCACGGGCCGACGCTCTAACCACTGAGCCAAACTGGCCAGGGTAAAACTTTCTTTTTTTTTTTTAATTAATCCTCACCCAAGGATATTTTTCTATTTATCTTCAGATAGAGTGGGAGGGAAAGAGAGGGAGATAAAAGGAGAGAGAGAGAAAAAAACATCGACGTGAGAGGGACACATCGACAGGTTGCCTCCCTCATGACCCTGACCAGGGCCGGGGGTGAACCGCAACTGAGGTACGTACCCTTGGCTGGAATCGAACCCGCGACTCATTGTTCTGTGGGCCAGTGCTCTACCGCTGAGCCAAACCGGCCAGGGCCATTTTTAAAACTTTTAAAAAGAAAATTATTTTCCTCTTTAACACTTGCATCCCCCAAGCTAGTTTTGTTTTTCCCAATTTTTATAAAACTGTTTCTCTTCTTTTACTATCAAACCAGAACAATTAAAACTTCTGCCTGTGTTGTAAAACCCCATCCTCTCACCAATTAACCTTTTGCCATTTAAGTTTCCTTCTACCCAAGTTACCCACTCTCTAGTGCTCTGGAGCTAGTGACCCTGTCACCAGTCTGTTCACTCACCTTCCTCTCCCCTCTGGGCCTTTGCAAATGCCCTTCACCTTCTCTTCTCACTTTCATTCAATTTTCAGCTTAAATTTCTCTTTATAGAAGCCTGCCATGACTTTTTTTTTTCTGTGGGTATTCTCTCCCGAGGACATTTTTGCATTCATCTTCAGATAGAGTGGGAGGGAGAGAGAGAGAGAGAGAAACATTGATGTGAGAGAGACACATCAACTGGTTGCCACCCACACGACCCCAACCGGGGCCGGGGACAAACCGCAACCGAGGTACGCGCCCTTAGCCGGAACCGAACCCAGGCCGATGCTCTAACTGCCGAGCCAGACCTGCCAGGGCCTGCCATGACTCTTAAATGAGATTATTTTAGTGTAAGCTTTTCTAACACCTATTAAAACACTCATAACACTGGTGTAATATTTGTCTTTTCTACTATACTTTTCATCTGGAGCTTGTCCTGGCTTTTCTTCTCTCACTCTTTAATTCTTTCAGTGTATTTTTTTCATTCCCCTTCTCCTGAATGATGTAAAGGCCTACATTTTGGCCCTCAGGGCTATTTTATTCTCTTTCTCTCTCATTGTTTTATACCCCTGACTTTAGTCATTTACTCCTTAAAAGTGACTTTTCAAACTTGTCAACGCTTTTCTTCCTCGAAATTATATTACTGGCATCTTTACTGAGATATCCTGTTATCACTTCATTAAAGGGCTGAAATTAGAACTTATCTTCCCTCTAATCAGGTTTCTAACTTTCTGTAGTTACTTAATTTTAAACCATTTTTTTTCTGTCTCGAAATCTTTAGATATTATTTAACTCCTCCTTCATCAAGTATACCCAGTCAGTTCTAATCCTATCGGTGCTGCCTTCTTCGGGGATACCACTCGCTTCTCCCTCATTTCTATCCATTTCCTATAACTTAGTCTGACTTCCTTCCACCTGGTTCTCTTCCAGTTCTTTCTGTAGTACAGTATTCTGTTGCTCTTCTCCAAACATGTTTAGATATTACACAAAACCTCAGTGTCTAAAGTCTAGCCTCTTTGACGATGTTATTTCAGTCAGTGTCTTTTTTGTATCTCAGATTATTTTACTCTGTTGTTTCTATGTCAACTGGACCTCGAAATCTCTATCCGTGAATTAGTCCAGATTTGTATTATTGCAACTGTGCCTTTACTGCTGAGTGCTACTTGAGAAAAGTATGTAGCTGTTGAGCTGAGTTCCACAATAAAGGCAAAGTATTCCCCTCTCCCGGGCCCTTATAATAATCACATTCTTCTTTCTCCTTCGCTAGTTAATTTTGTCCACAGTGGAAAGGAAATAGGGGGCTAGAGAAATTTACCAGCATGTAAATATATTTTGAAACCTTACAAATGGCTACAAATGTGTGGTTTACCTTACTTTATTTTTATGTCTTATACCTCCAACTAAAATTTAGGCTCTATAAGGTCAGAGATTGTATCTTCCTTCTCTACTCATTGCTTTTACATTGTCAGTGTTCATTCAAGCACAGTGCCTGATACATAAAAATTGTTCTGTAAATGTTGGTTAGTTAATTTTCAGTCAGCTATTGACACAACTAATTTTCAAAGCCCTTGGTGTGATATTTGAGGTCATGGTTTTCCCACTAGAAAATTATAAACCAAAATTAAATGTTTGTAGCCAACCATCCATTCTCTATTACATCCTTCCCTAAATGGCAGTAAGGGGTCATACGTAGTTAGGTAATCTCTCTAGATCTTTTTCATTTGATTAACTTTTTAAAAATTCTGATGATAGAAGTATTTCTAAGGTTTGTTCTGAGCATTAAGTGAGACAATTAGTGTGAAACATTTTGCAAGGATTCTACATAGGGCCTAGTACCTGATAAATGTTTGTTTTTATTTATTAAAATGGGTTTTAATTTATGGACTTGTCTTTCTTTAAAAAATGTTTAGCTAGAGGCAGGCTGTATTACACATTAAGAGGTTACTCTCTAATTTAGAGAGTGTATGTAGCAAATAAGTCATCAGTAGTGCTGTTTCTGTACACAGTGGGGGGGGGCATGGTAGGGTCTGTAGGCATACTACTAAGGGCTTTTCAACAACATCAGTTACTGAGAGGTGGTTTTTGTTTTTTGTGTTTTTTTTTTTGCCAATTTTGTTCTCTGTGTTAACAGAAGCTAGCATAAGGAAGGTGCTCAGTAAGTATTTGTGGGCCCGTGCTTTGGATTTTGTTTTAAACTCAAGTCTTCCTTCAAATAATACTGTGTTAGAATCCCTGGGTTTGCAATTCTAACGTCACTCATTTTCCTGTGTAGCGTCACACTGCTCAGCTCCGGGAAGAGCTGCTAAAACTTCCCTGTCCTGATGGCTTGGACCCCAATGCCGACGACTCCTCGGAGATGTGCAGTGCCACAGCAGGTGCTGAGGATACTCTCATGCACGATCAGGTCAAACCCAGCAGCAGCAAAGAACTCCCCAGTGACTTCAAATTATGAGCTGCATTGACATGGACTTCACAGACACAAAGGCTTTGAAGCACAAGCCAAATATGTCAATATTTGTATGTAAGAAACTAATTATGTAATAGGTAATGAAACTGAAACTATACTATGCCCTTAAGGAGATCCAGTTTAATTCAAGGTGATCTTTTATTTACCTGTAAAAGAGTGTAAACTTTTTTGTGCTTTTATTTTTCAATTGTGAGAACCACTGATTGGTATGTTGAACAAATTTGTGTATACAAAGAAATGGATAAATCACTGATATATAAGGGAAACTACCTTAGGAAAGAATGTTTACTGAATGTTTATTTTATTTTACTTTTTTTTACTGTAGAGTGAGAGGTTGTTAACAAAGAATATATATTGGTCATTCTTACAACTACTATTTGAAGTCAGCAACTTTTCACTGAATTTGATAGATTTTATGTTTGGCCATATCTTCATGCTCATATTTGATTTCTGAAGACCTCCTACATACACTTCAATAAAAGTTAATTGACATACTTCCTCTTTTTTGATTTACTGGTACATTTTTTAAATGATAAATCTGCCATAAAAATGTGTTATAGTTGGAGACTTGCACTTGTATGGATGAATTTATTACATTCAACATATTTAATTTTATGCCTTCTAATTCTAAGATGCAGAAAAATAAATGAACATGATTTTATTCTATGCCAACATTTGGGCTTGTGAATGTATTCGTTATTTGAATTTAAGTTTATGAAAAGGAATGGTCAATTTGAAAAGTCACTCTTAAACTGATTTTTTCCTAAAGGGCTCCTTTTTTTTTTTTCCTGGACTCTGGTTTTATTACAAAAGTCACGTGTATGCATTAAACACTGAGGCTCTGTAGAGCAGAGAGGCTGTACCTCTCTGGTGCTGTTACAGTACATTCTGTACCTGCCATATAGGCTCATTTTCATGCAAATTCTTCCTAGAGCCAAATAAATAAAGACTTAGGTGTGTTAGTATGTCTTATTTCTAAAACAGTTTGCCATGTGTGAAATGCTTGGACACAAACTTGAATTGGACACTTTCATGATCTAAGCATGGGAAAGGAAAGGATATTTTTCCAAGACCAGTTTGCACAGAGGAATAGCTAAGGTGATTCTTGACAGTATTTATACAAAATAAAGTGGCACTTGGGAACCCTGAATCTGGAGCTGATAAGAAGCAGCTGTGTTCTGAACAGTGCGTTGCTCTCTGAAGAATAAAGGGGGACTACAAGGTACAGAGCTCCTTAAGAAGAGTCAATTAAATGTCACCCACAGACATGCTAGCTAAAATCTAAGTATAAAATTATCAGCAATAAAGGTGAAAGAACAGTTACCAATCCTTTAGGCTTTTGTTGTTGTTTAGTCTGTCAGGGTCCCATCAGGATGAATGATAAAGCTATCATCAAGTGTATTGTTTTCCTCAATTTTGGATTGTCATCATTAAAATAAAAGGGTCATTTTCTGCACTCCACACCATTAGTCCTCAGAATGATATTTTATAAAAGGAAAATAGCAATACCAGTACTAGAAGGTCCAATTCATGGTTATTTGTTGTTTTTTTTTTTTATAAAAAGGCCTGAGCCCTGGCCGGTTTGGCTCAGCGGTTAGAGCGTCAGCCTGTGGACCAGAGAGTCCCGGGTTTGGTTCCCGCTAAGGGCACGTACCTCAGTTGCAGTTTGTCCCCGGCCCCGGTTGGGGTCGTGTGGGTGGCAACCACTCGATGTATCTCTCTCTCTTCCCTCCTCTCTCTCCCGCTCTATCTGAAGATAAATGCAAAAATGTCCTCGGGTGAGGATAAAAAAAAATAATAAATAAATTAATAAATAAATTAATAAATAAAAACAAGATCTGAAAGTCTAAATTTGAGACCAATTACATTAAAATTGCTCCATCTTGATCCAGACTTGATGCCAGCAAACATTTGAGCACTCACTGTATACTACATACAGGTTCCTGCACGTGAGAATTGAATAACACATGAAAACACTATGTCAGGGCAAAACGGCATGTTCTCTGATAGCATTAGTTACAGGGTACTGTTGGGAGCACAGAGGAGGGACAATTACCTCAGGTAAAATTTTGATGGACATGAGGTGATACGGTCAGGGAAAGCTACCTGAAGAAAAATATCCTGAATCTTGAAGGGTGAGGATAAAGAAATTAGCCAGGCCCCTGGCCGGTGTGGCTCAGTTGGTTGGGTGTCATCCCATGCACAGAAAGGTTGCTGGTTCAATTCCTGGTCAGGTCACGTGTGCGGGTTGCAGGCTCGATCCCCAGTAGGGAACATGCAGGAGGCAGCTGGTCATTGTTTTACTCTCACATTGATGTTTCTCTTCCTCCCTCTCTCTGAAAATCAATTAAAAATATTTTTCTTTTTTTAAGAAAAGAAATTAACCAGGGAGAAAGGTGTTCCAGACAGGGGAGAGCAAAAGGAGAGTTTGAGTTAGAATTAATGGTACCACATTAGATACTATTGGATTATTATTATTATTTATCATTATTTTTTTTTATCCTCACTCGACATTTTTTTTCATTTTTTGTTCAGGTAGAGTGGGAGGGAGAGAGAGAGAGAGAAACATCGACGTGAAAGGAACACACCGAGTAGCTGCCACCTGCACAACCAACCAGGGCCGGGGACAAACTGCAACCGAGGTACGTGCCCTTAGCGGGAACCGAACCCGGGTCTCTCTGGACCGCAGCCCAACGCTCTAACCGCTGAGCCAAACCGGCCAGGGCGATACTATTGGATTTTAAGTGAAAAAGGAGATAGTCAAATGGGATGTAGGCTGTAGTGGTGGAAAGATAGGAGGACTTGGGTCATGGAAGACCTGGTTTGTCCTGTTAAGGAGTTTTGACATCCTCATCCTTTTGGACAGCTCTCAAGGGGTTTTAATTAGGGGAACAGATTGTGTTTCAGGAAGATCATTCTGTCAACTGTTGGGAGTCAAGAAGATCAATTAAGAGCCCACTCTGGAGTCCAGGTGGCAGGTCATAAACTAGGACAATCAGAGGGGTGGAGAGGAAGAGACAATGGGCAGAAATTGGGGAAATACAAATTTATTGGTATGGGAATAACTTCAATATGTTTACAGACTGAGGAGCCAGTGGGGGAAGGGTGAGTGTGAAGGCCTTGGAGGAGGATGGACCAGAGGCCAGCAGACACGGGATGGCCTAGGTCCAAGAGCACATACAGAGGATATGAAGAAATTCACAAACAGTAAAGCTAATTGTTCAGAAATAAACTGCATATATACCACTTTTGCATTAAGACCAGTAGCTCCAAAGTCAGACAAATGTAGAAAGTACTGTGAATTTTTATTTGATGTCCTATAATTTAGATTATGTAGGATAAGGTGGGTTAGGTGAGATGTTCTAGTTAGTGTATCTTAAACTGATGAAAGGCCAGGAGTTTTAGTTACCCCCTCCTTTCAAATACTTTGTAAAATAGAAAGAAAATGTTGCAGCATTGTTACATTGTTTATTCATTTCTGTACTTAGCCTATTGCCAGTGGTAGTCCATGGACCATGACTTGAGCAGCACTGTGTTAAAGAACTCAAGTGAGGGTTGATTCCCAAACTAAAGCTGCTTATTTAATAGACCATCTTCTACAGTTGCATTTTTTCACCATACTATATACTTTTCCACAATTAAAAGTTAACACTGGTATGTCCTTATATAGGTGCTGGAATAGTACCAATTTGCTGAACCACAGCTTCAAATCTTGGGAGGTAATAAGGTTGGTTAGACCAAGATTCCAAGATGGAAAGAGATATGCCCACTGGGTCACCCTAGACCTGGGAACAGACCGGATTGCAGACCTTGGAGAGCTATAATAGATAGACCTGGAACAGACAGCCCCAGGATACGAGAGGACTGGAATGAGGAGCCTGGCCCAAATACTGCACTGACGCTTCAGTCTTGGCACAAGATGGTCAGAGCGTGGCAGGGCCTCGGGTTCATTTGACTTCAGTAATACTGAGGGTTTAAAAAAATTATGATGATGATAGTTATTCTCTATTAGTTTAACTCCTGAACTTGAGGGTCTTTCTAAACTTAAGTAGTTTTTCTCCTACATGAGGGAAGAGCCCTTCCCATGCCATGTATGTACAGTTTTGTGACAGGATGTCTGTGGGTCTGATGTTACCTTGAAGCGGCTTTCCTCTTAATGCATAAAAACAGAGGTCATCTTGATCACATTGATCACTTGGATAGAGAGGTGTCTTCAGACTCCAAACTGAAATCACAACAGGAAGGGAGAGTGGAAGGGACGATTCTCCATTTTCAAAACTGTGAAAGAGGTCACATGGAAGTCTGCCCATAGCATTTACAGGCTAAGAGGCAAGATACAAATGGAGATGCACATGACATATGTCTGAATATTTAGGTTAGTAACCAAAGTATGATGTGATATATGTCCTATCATCCCACTTTGACAAATGTATCTTCATAACAAAAATGTGTTCAATTTTTTTTAATAGAAATTCTAGTCATCAAAATATTTGATGAAAGGAATTTAGTTATTGGGCATGTTGAAGTATTCTATTGATGGGCCAGTACTGTTTGGCTAAGTAATGAAATGAATACATACATAATTAACATTATATATTTATTTCACAAAATGTATCTTGATTGTATTTCTACAAAATAATTATGTTTTAATGCTTGCATTAGTTCCTAGGGTTGCCGTAAGAAATTACCACAAACTCTGTGGCTTAAAATAACAAATTTATTTATTCACAGTTCTGGAGACCAAAAGTCCACAGTCAAGGTGTTGGCGGGGCTATGCTCCCTCTGCAGGCTCTAGGGGAGAATCCACTTTCTGCCTCTTCCAGCTTCTGATGGTTGCTGGCATTCTTTGGCTTGGGAATGCATCGCTCCAACCTCTGCCACCATCTTCACATATCCTTCTCCTGTGTGTGGATGTGCATCACGGCGGGGAAATAATGATTCTGCAAGAATCTGTTGCATTCATGCTGAGAGGGAGCTTCTGCAGCTCAAATCTTCCCTGTCTTTCTAATTCATCAGTGCCTGTTTCCCACATTACCTACAGCACAAGCCACAAACCTTTACAGCGGTTGTTGCACTCAGGAGCCTTTTGTTTCAAGGACATAGATAAGATGTGGAGATGCCTTTTTTTCTGGAGCCTGAACCATGTAAATCAAGAGAACAGCTGTTCAAGGTCACCCTGTGTCAGTGGATCTAAGTGACAGGAACCCTCAGGTATTCTTTGATTTACTGTGTTTGTGATATATGGAGGTATTTATTTATTTAATCCTCACCTGAGGACACTTTGCATTTATCTTCAGATAGAGCGGGAGGGAGAGAGAGAGAAACATGGAAGTGAGAGAGACACAGCCAATGGTTGCCTCCCGCACTACCTCAACCTGGGCGGCATAAACCGCAACCGAGGTACGTGCCCTTAGTGGGAACCGAACCCGGGACTCTGGTCCGCGGACTGACGCTCTAACCGCTGAGCCAAACCGGCCAGGGCTACATGGAGGTCTTTAAAGCACAGCACCCAGGGCAGGTTCTAACACATTCAGAGAAGAGTTCCAGAGTCAAGGGAGGGATGACATGACCCTAAACAGGGCAGATTGGATCAAGCCCAGATTGTGTGAATCTTAGTGGCATTGTTCCTGACAAATACCATATGATTTCACTTATATGTGGAATCTAAAGAATAATATAAATGAACAAACAAAACAGACGGTTGCCAGAAGGAAGGGAGTTTGGGGGACTGGGCACAAAAGGTGAAGGGATTGAGAAGTACAGATTTATAGTTACAGAACAGTCATTAGGATGTAAAATACAGCACAAGAAATATAGTCAATAATGATGTAATAACTATGTATGCCAGTTGGGTACTGGAAATAACAGGGGGAAACACTTTATAAACTATGCTGTACTCCTGAAATCAATACAAAATAATATTGAATGTAAACTGTAACTGAAAACTAAATTAAAAAAAGAAAAGAATTGCTTTGCTTCCTCCTTGGAGTGGGGTCCTTTCAGAGATGTATTGCCCTAAATTCCTCCATATATCTGTGTGGTCAGGGTTATCCTTGCAGCTTTCTCCTGATAAAGTATGGCATACTCACAGTGCAGGCTTCAAGCCCACGGGGGCACAGTCCACCTGCCACATCTTGGCACCCAGAGATTGGTTTTCACGTAGAGTGCTACTATGAAGATTAAAGGCGCCCTGACTTCAGCAGCAAGCACGCAGGGTGGCAGGTTTCTGTAGCGTTCAGTCTATCCTCCAAAAACTTCCCTGCATCAGCGCCTGGGCCAGATGTCCCATTCGGGCATAATTCATGTAGTGGCAGCGTCAAAACCAGATACTTATACTTTAATTCATTCAAAGAATAAACACTTTTCCTCCGCTGCTGGGGTTCTTAACCTGGGGTTCACGGACTACACTGCCCAGGGTCTCTAACTTCCATGAATGGTACGCAAACATTGGTAGTAAGGGCCCACGTGCATTTTGCGGAAAGGACTACGTCTTTCATCAGGTTAGAAGGGTTCAGACCCCAAAAGGCTTAGGAATCACAGTGGTAGACCGTGCAGTGAAGGCGTGGTTAGAAGACCGCTGTTGCGAGCAGCATTTCAACCCGAGTCCTCCGTGAGCGGTGCATAACGGACTCCACGGCTCCCACGTTTCCTACAGCTGGCGGCAGCCGCTTGGGGCGGGGCTAAAGTCGGCCGCACACCCAACCCCGCCCATTCCCCGCGTGGGGCGGGGCCTCCCCACGGGGCATGCTCAGTATCATGGACTTGGATTGGAGTTCTAGGCGGAAGCCGTTGCGGAGTCTGTGTGTTTTTCCCAGGGCGCCCCGCGCTGCTGTCATGGCCGCCTCCGTGGGCTGGTATCCGCATGTGGGGTTGTAGCCTGTGGGTGTATCCACAGGAACGGTCACCGCCGGGCTTCGGCGTCTCTGGACCCTCCTCCTTTCATTTTCTTTTGAGAGTTGTGTGACCCTTTTGGAAACCCGTTTTGGCTGCGGCGATGTCCGGGGTGATGTGGACCCCGGAGCTGGCAGTTTTGAGGGGCTTCCCGACTGAGGCTGAGCGGCAGCAGTGGAAGCAGGAGGGAGTCGCCGGCTCAGGTGAGAGAGGCGCTCTTGCCAGGGACTTAGGCCAGCGTGGGGACTGTGAGAAGGGTGGCGGTGGCTGGTTTCTCATCCCTCTTTGTTTTATTTTTTTCCTACAGAAATCTTATTGATTTCTTAAAGCTTTGGGTTTCATCCTTGACATGGTGGGCGTGGTCCTCCGGCTCCGTGCTTGTCTTTATCTCAAACTTCTCACCGCCTAGGTTCGGAAATAATAACGATGACAATATCACTTCCTTTCTAACATTTTGTTTAGTCGTTTAATCCTTGTAATAGATACTAAGGTAGATGCTACTTTAAATTTAATTTGCAGATGAAGACATTTAACTACCGATTAAGTAATTTATTCAAGGTCGCACAGCTGGTAAGTAGAAAAGCTGAAACGAGGCAGCAAACATGTAATTCTTGTGAGCATTGCACGTTTACCATAGAGATATAGAATTAAAAGGCACATTTACTAGTGGGATATAGGCACATCTGATTGTGGGATTTAGGCTGGACCCAGAAGAAGTAACTTTAGGACAGTATATAAGTGGTGTGTGTGTGTGTAATGTGTGTAAACACAATAGGTGCTTCAGGATAGGTAGTTTCTGAAGTCTGGTCTGGAACAGTTTCATGGAAGAAGTCAGACTTGAGCTGATTTTTTTTTTTTTTTTATCCTCACCAGAGGACATTTTTCCATTTTTTGTTCTGATAGAGTGGGAGGGAGAGAGAGGAAGAGAGAGAGAGAAACATTGACGTGAAAGGGACACATCGAGTGGCTGCCACCCACACGACCCAACCAGGGCCGGGGACAAACTGCAACCGAGGTATGTGCCCTTAGCGGGAACCGAACCCGGGTCTCTCTGGACTGCAGGCCGACACTCTAACCGCTGAGCCAAGCTGGCCAGGGCTGAGCTGATTTTTGATTAAAGGATAACACAAGTGGAGAAGAGCTCTGCATGAGAAAACACAAGTGTAATAGTGTGGAGGCAGGAATGTGCACGAGATACTTGGGGAACAATGAGTGAACCAGCTTTTTATCAGGGAGTATAGTTGGGGGGTGGGTAGGAGGAGCCAGACTGTGAAATGTCTTAGAACTCTGACTATGGAACATTTTCTTTGGTTAGGAATCTTTTTGAATTCCCAGCAGAAGGGTGAGAATACTTACTAATAAGGAATATTATACCTGGGTCTTACTTCTACCCTACTAGTCAACATATAGATGAGCTGCCAATTCTAGGAGAAGTGGTATCTGTAGAATGATGGGAATTTGTTCAGTGCCTTTTTATTAATGTATAGCAAGCATTCTGTATATATACTCCTCTTGTGCATACCAAAATGGTAGATTTTCCTATAGTGTTATGCTTTAAGTATGAAAAAAATTGTTCTTTTGGATTATTGGACTAATTTTTTATATTACAGAGAGTGGATCTTTCCTACAATTGCTGCTAGAAGGGAACTATGAAGCCATATTCTTAAATTCATTGACTAAAAATGTATTTAATTCAACAACAATGACTGAAGAAAAGATTGACAGCTACCTAGAGAAGCAGATATTAACATTCCTGGATTTCTCACCAGATTTGGACAAAAATCAAAGGTAGAATTTTATTTGAAGTTTTCTTAGAGAACCAGCCTCTTAATACATTTAATAGAAATTTGACAGTGTAAGGCACTGATTTTAGCAGTTATTGAAAAACCCAGCTTTACATTTAGTCAGTACTCAGAATGTACCCAATAATCTGTGTAAGAATTTCTGTCCAGAGGACTGTCAGAATGAAAAAGTAAAGTGGTATAGGATATAAGGGTTTTATATATCAAACTGGCTATAATTGAGTGGTAACTGCTAACCCACTGAGCTTCCAAATGCTTAGGTCTGATGGGTTTTAGCCACAGGCAAGACTTTAGACCTTATTTCCTTTTATTCTTGAAAGCATACCGTGTCCATCTTGCTATTTCTAGTTAGCTAAGTGATACTTGTAACTACTTTTATTATGTTTTAGATTGTCAACTTTCTAGAGATCAGAAAACTTAATGCGTTTATTATGGAACCTTGTTTTACCTTCTTCCACTAAAGTTTATGTGATTTTGTAGGATTGAGTATAATAGTTACACAGCAGTGAAACCTAAATTTTATTGTTGTAAATTTGTTAATATACTTCTTTCTCTCCTCTACTAACTTGGCATCCAAGTCAAGTTTTAATTTAATTTTATTTTTTAGATTTTTAGATAGAGTGGAAGGGAGGGAGGGAGAGAGAGGAACATTAGTGTGAGAGAGACACATTGATTGGTTTCCTCCCACACGGCTGTGGGTCGGGGATTGAACCTGCAACCCAGGTACATGCCCTTGACCAGGAATCGAACCCGAGACCCTTCGGTCTGTGAGCTGATGCTCTAACCGCTGAGCCAAACCATCTGGGGCAAGTTTTAATATTCTTTAAAATGCATGCAAGTTGCCCTGGCTGGTTTGGCTCAGTGGTTAGAGCGTTGGCCTGTGGACCAGAGAGTCCTGGGTTCGGTTCCCGCTAGGGGCACGTACCTCTTTTGAAGTTTGTCCCTGGCCCCGGTTGGGTTCTTGTGGATGGCAACCACTCGATGTGTCTCTCTCACGTCGATGTTTCTCTCTCTCTCTTCCTCCCTCTCTCCCTCCTGCTCTATCTGAGGATAAATGCAAAAATGTCCTCGGGTGAGGATTAAAAAAAAAAATGCATGCAATTTTGTTTTACCATCATTTCTAGGGAATGGCTTCGTTTAGTTCTTCAACAGATAACCCAACTACTGTGCTAGGGTTGAGGCTGTGAGGAGGAGTAAGACATAATTTGTATCCATAGGAGTTCATGGAAGAATGTTACTATAGGCATTTTATTTGATTTTAAAGATTAATATCACTCCTTTTCATTTTCCTGGTTTACTAGTAGTTTACATTGCTGCAGTGTCAGTCTCAGTTCTTATTTTGCTGTCTGAAGTGTGTGCAGTATCATAGAAACTGGCTTTGCAGTGTACAATAATATACACACATACACACAAATACATTATTCACTGGGAGAACAGAATTCCAGCTTGTCACATAGAACTGAGAAGAGATATGTCAGTTGCCTCATTTTGAGGAATTTGAAAATGAAACTGTATTTCCAGTTCGCCTTAAGGATTTTGCTTTTTGGTTGTGATGGCTATCTTAAGGCTTTAAGATCTAGCTACACACCTGTTTTTCCCAGGTTTCCTAACTTCTTTTTTTTTTTTTAATATATTTTTACTGATGTTTTTAGAGAGGAAGGGAGAGATAGAAACATTGATGTGAGAGAGAAACATCCATTAGCTGCCTCCTGCACACCCCTTAATGGGGATCAAGCCTGCAACCCAGGCATGTGCCCTGACCGGGAATTGAACCACGATCTCTCAGTCCATGGGATGACACTCAATCCACTGACCTGGCCTAAGTTTCCTGACATCTAACTGCAAACAGGCTCTTTGGTCACCTGTTTTCTCTAGTGCTGCTTTTTCTTTGCTGTGCTCTTAGTTGTGCTGCTATAGGCTTGTAGGATTGATTTTTTTTTTTTTTTTATTAAAGAATCTTTTGAGGTAAGGCATAGGGGATATAGGGAGAAGAAAGCTTTTACTTTCTCTTCAGCATGAAACTTCAAGATCCTCTGGCTGTTATTTGGTAGAGTTGGATCCCCACCTATTTTTTTTTTCTTTATTGATTTTAAAGAGAGAGGAAGGGAGAGGAAGAGAGAGCTAGAAACATCAATGAGAGATAACATTGATTGGCTGCCTCTTGCATGCCCCCCACTGGGGATCGAGCCCACAGCCTGGGCATGTGCCGTGACTGGGAACTAAACTGGCAACCTTTTGGTGCATGGGTCGACGCTCAACCACTGAGCCACACCTGCTAGGCAGATCTCCACCTATTTTTATCTTAATCCTGAGGTTGGCTAATTATGGCTGATGGGGCAAATTGGCTAAGAATGGTGTTCACATTTTAAAGGGTTGAAAAAAAGAAACACATGTAACCCACAAAGCCTAAAATATTTAATATCTGTCCCTTTACAGAAAAAGTTTAATTTTTATTCTTTATTGATTTTACAGAAGAAGGGAGAGGGAGAGAGATATAGAAACATCGATGAGAGAGAACATTGATTGGCTGCTTCCTGCATGCCCCCCACTGGGGATCGGGCCCACAACCTGGGCATGTGCCCTGACCAGGAATTGAACTAGCGACCTCTTGGTGCATGGGTTGACACTCAATCACTGAGCCACACCAGCCGGGCAACCCACCCTGTCTTAAGCCAAAGCAAGATTGAAAAAAAAATAGGTTCAAGTGAAATTTCCAGGGGTATTTTGTTCCAGCACATGTAGTATAGGATTAGTAAAATGTTGTTTAAAAACAACTTTTTTAAAAAAATAAATGTTTTTATTGATTTTACAGAGAGAGAGGAAGGGAGAGAGAGATAGAAACATTGATGTGAGAGAGAAACATTGATTGGATGCCTCCTGCACGCCCCCCATTGGGGATTGAGCCTGAAACCTGGGCACGTGCCCTGACTGGGAATCGAACTGAGACCTCTCAGTCTATGGGGTAACGCTCAATCCACTGGGTCACACCAGCTGGGCTAAAAACAACTTTTTGTTGTCAGTTTTCTTTCATATAAAATCAGTTTAACATATGTCTTCCGGCAGTGTCAGAGCTGTTAAATGGAATGCAGGAAAAGTTACAAGTGCTTGATCCGGATCTAAACCAGCGCTGTTCAAAAGAACTTCCTGTGATGGTGAAAATGTTCTATATGTATGCCGTCCAGTATGGTGGCCCCTAGTCACATTTGGCACTTGTGCACTTAAAATGTGGACAGTGTGACTGAGGGATTGAATTTGAAATTTTATTTAACTCTAATTTATTTAAATTTTTTTTTTTAATCCTCACCCAAGGATATTTTTCTATTTATCTTCAAAATAGAGTGTGAGGGAGAGAAAGGGAGAGAGAGAGAAACATTGATGTGAGAGAGAAACATCGACGTGAGAGGGACACATCGACTGGTTGCCTTCCACATGACCCTGACCAGGTACGTGCCCTTGGCTGGAATCAAGTCCGAGACTCATTGGTCCGCGGGCCTACGCTCTACCGCTGAGCCAAACCAGCCAGGGCTAATTAATTTAAATTTAAAACAGTCATATGTGCCCTGGCTGGTTTGGCTCAGCAGTTAGAGCGTCGGCCTGCGGTCCAGAGAGACCCGGGTTTGGTTCCCGCTAAGGGCATGTACTTCGGTTGCAGTTTGTCCCCGGCCCTGGTTGGTCGTGCGGGTGGCAGCCACTCGATGTGTCCCTTTCACGTCGATGTTTCTCTCTCTCTCTCTCTCTTCCTCTCTCTCCTTCCCACTCTTATCTGAACAAAAAATGAAAAAAAAAAATAAATAAAACAGTCATATGTGGCTCATGGTTACAGTATTGGACCTTGCAGACATCAATTGTTAAGGTTTCAGAAAATTTTTTTTTGTAATACTCTCAGATACTCTCAATAAATGTTGGTTGATATCTTACATTTTTCTTAATAAAACTGAAATGAAATGGTATGTTGGTGGTTATGCTTCACATTTATTTTTTTAACTATTCTCGTGTAGACAACAGCTGATATTCCTAATCGGTGTGAGCAGTTTGCAACTGTTTGTTCAGAGCAACTGGACGGGGCCTGTGGTTGATTTACACCCGCAGGAGTTTTTGCCATCTGCTTTGTTCCAGCAGCTTAATGAGGTATGCTTCTTGGAAATGTTATATGTATTTATGATTGTGTTATTTATGCTTTAGGAACTGGTCTTTGTAAACTGGAGTTACTAGTTGGTAGGAATGAAACATTACTTTATAGCTTGTACACAACCTGCTAAAAATGCTTGTTCCTCGATCAGATTTTCACGTATTTCCAGAAGTTTCCTTGCCAGTCTCAAACTCTTCTTCAGACGTCCCCATTTTGTAGGGCTTGTGAGCTACTCTTTATTTTAAAACACAGGCAGCTGTACCCGTTATTCATAGATAGATAGATAGATAGATAGATAGATAGATAGATAGATAGATAGATAGATGCACATGTTATTGCAGTTACGTAAAGATCTTTTCTGGCAAGGAAGCAAATCTCGAAATCTGTTGCAGCTAAGTTTTGCTGCAGTACTTAGGAACGGTTCCCAGGGGTGATTTCCTTTCTATTACAAATGCTTTCCTAAGTGCCTGGCACAGAGGTCTCCCTGGTAGTAACAATTATTACCCATATATGAAGACAATATTATCGGCCTGCAACAGTAGATCATCAGTAGAGCTTGCAGTTCGAATTCCTCATGCGTTTTTGAGCACATATGCCTAGGGCTTGGTGAGTATGACATGCTCCAAAAAGAAGTATGGTAACTTTAATTTATTCAGCCACCTCAGAGATCTTGCACATAATGATTAATCACTCAGCCTGGAAAAAGCGTCCCTTAACATGCAAGGCGTATGCAGCGAAAGGGGCCTGTTTACTGTTACCTGGTTTCTCAGAATTAGAAATAGCAATGAAAGGAATGGCGTTATTGAGACAAATATTAGTAATTTGATGGTGAGGTGGAAAGAGAAGAGGTACAAAAGCAGCCATAATCTGAAAGCCGTTATAATTAGCTGTGTGTACATCAGTTTACCGAGTCACTGTATTCCATTCCAGCAGAATAATTGAAATTCATTCTGCTGACCCTAAATCATTATTGAAAGGTTAAATGATCTTCTGTATCTTATGTCTAAGAAGGGACTTTAATCTACACTTTACAAAGATTTTCATCCAAAATGGTTAAAATAAAATCCCAAAGATTGTGTCAGTTAAAGAGATATGCTTCAATTATGTAGAAATTTACTTTTATGGAACATGTAATTCATTCTCTGATTTTATGAAAGTTTCTGGCTTCTATAGCCCTATAGTGTAGATTAGAAATCCACCAAACAGTCAAAGACTTAATTCACATGTGTTAATTATTATTGTTCTTATCCTCACCCAAGGATATGTATTTTAGATAGAGGAAGGGAGACAGAGAGAGAGAGAGACAGAGAGAGAGAAAGAGACATTGATGTGAGAGAGAAACATCAATCAGTTGCCTCTCCTATGCATCCCGACCAGGGATCAAACCCGAAATCCTTTGGTGTATGGGACATTGCTCCCACCAGCTGACCAACCGAGCCACCTGGCCAGGATGTGTTATATTAATTTGAGGTATTGTATATATGAAAAGACTGAAGCTCAAAATGGTGCAAGAAACTTGTCACAAGTGTGATAGCTGGGGGACTGGAGTCCTTGTTTCCTGGGTCCAGATCCAGTGCTCTTTGCTGTACTAGTGTAGAAGCACCACTACTCAGGTGGCAATGCAGAGCAGCACAGAATTGGGTCACATGAGAGATTCAGACTATAAGAAATATTGAAATTAATGAAGAGATTTGTGGAGCATGAACTTTTTCAGAAAAGACCTATTAATTGGGAGTGGACCTTGAGTTAGAACCTGCAGGGTGATGAGAAAGTGGAGAGTGGAGAAGAGGCGGAAATGCATTCCAGGTGCAATCATAGAGCAGACACAGAGAGGGGAGGAGAGTGATGTTTGTGGGAAAGGGATGCACGGAGCCTGTTGGAGTCACAGTGAAAGGTCAGACTTGAAGGGATTCAGGCCAGATTGTAGGAAACTTTGACTAAGACCTTGGTTTTTATTTTACCTCATACATTTTTTAAAAAGCATATAAAATGTGTACAATTTAAATAATAAAATCCTTGTTCCCACCACTGCGCTTGAGAGAACATAGCCAGCATCGTAGAATGGAGAGAGCTTCCTGACTGCTGTTCCCCAGATGCTGAGCCCCTTTGCATTGTGGTGGCTGTGTGGGGCTGGGGCTGGTGAGAGCCTTTGAACTGGTCTCTTCTGGTTCAGCAGCCTTCTGTAGTTTCGAGTGTGCAATACAAATCATATCATCTTCTATACATGCTCTGAGCAAGCTTGGGAAATACTGCCTGAGGAGGTCCCCTGTGTGTGCTTCCTGATAGCTCCCTGGCCCCCTCGTCTCATGAGCCACTCACATGAACCATTCCAATGCTTTTCTCCATAGTTTTATTTTTTTATTTTTTATTTTTATTTTTTTATCCTCACCCGAGGACATTTTTTCATTTTTTGTTCAGATAGAGTGGGAGGGAGAGAGAGAGAGAGAGAGAGAGAGAGAAGCATCGACATGAAAGGGACACATCGAGTGGCTGCCACCCGCACGACCAACCAGGGCCGGGGACAAACTGCAACCGAGGTACATGCCCTTAGCGGGAACCAAACCCGGGTCTCTCCGGACCGCAGGCCGACGCTCTAACCGCTGAGCCAAACCGGCCAGGGCTTCTCCATAGTTTTAGCGCCTCTTGTGTATCCCTAGAAAACATAGTGCTTTGTTTTGCTAGTTTTTGCACTTTATATAAATGAAACAAACTATGTATTCTTCTGTGATTTGCTTTTGTTCAATGGTATAGTTTTGAAATTATGCCATTATTGATTTTTACAGTTGTATAGTATTCCAATTGTATGAATATACCACAATTTACATATCTGTTCTAGTCTTGATGGCCATCTGGGATGGTTCCATTTTTTGCAATATATTATGTACAATGCTATTAGGAACACATCTTCTGGAAATCATTTGCAAGAGTTTCAAAGCACAGCAGACTTAAAAAATGATAGTGTTTGTTTGGTGCAGTGCGCCAAGTGGAGGAGGTTGTTTTCACTGGCCCTAGGCTACAGTTGGGCTGAGGGGATCCATATTTCAGCTCGCTTGTAAACCCTGCCCAGCTCTGAGTGGGGAAGCTCTGCCGCAGTCATATCTGCGAGTCCAGTTTCTGGCCCAAGGGTGTATGCATGTTCAGTTTCCCTTGGTAATGTCAGGATGTTTTTAAAAGGATTATACAATTTATACTCTTCATCAGCAATCTGAGGATTTGGAAGACAGAAGGAGCTGGTTTTTAAACTGAGCAATATTTTCTAGTCATTTCCCTGTGCTAATTCATCTTTTTCTTTTTATAAAGGTTTAATGGTTTTATTTATTTTACTGTTTTTAAATTTTATCAGGGTGACATTGGTTAATAAAATTATATAGGTTTAATTTTATAATGCATCATCTGTATATTGCCTTGTGTGTTTATTGCCCAAAGTCGTCTCCTTCCATCACCATATATTTGACCCCCTTTACCCTTTTCTACTCCCTCCACCCCCCTGTCCCTCTAGTAACCAATGTACTCTTGTCTGTGGCCATGAGTTTTTGTTTGTTTGTCTTGTTTGTTAATTTGTTGCTTTTAGTTTTATAGTTCTTATTTTGCTAAGTGAAATAAGTCACATGGAAAAAGATAAGAACCATATGATTTCATTCATATGTGGGATATAAAACTGATTCATCTTTCTTAGCTCTTGTGATGCACAACTATTTGTGAATCTACTTTATGGTCATGGAGTATAATCACTAAAGCCAGATTAATTTCTCCTGCCTCTAATTTATGGCCTTGGCATTGCTAGTACTGTTTTCTGACCTCTGGTGCTAATCAGCCCCAGAGGAATAGCACTGAAGGGCCATGTCTGAGCAGTAGGTCACCTCTCACACATAAAGGGTGATCTCCTGGTAATCTGGTTTTATATTAAGTTTATCTTAGGCTTCCAGATGTTGAATTTTTCACTATTATGCTGTTAAATATGTGTTTTTATATGTCATATGCTCTCTTGACTGAGGAATTGTTCTTCAGGGAGTTGTAACCTTTTCTTTTTGTTTTTTTTTTTTGAAAATATAGACAATCCTCTTTAAAAATGGATAATTTCCCAAACCTCTGGAAGTACATTTAGAACTCAATTGGAATATCAGTGTTTGTTACATGACAGGCAGGCAGAGGCTGATTTACTTAAGCAGAGGATAGAAGAGCATTTAATTTTTTCATGAAGATGCAAGGGTAACACTAAGAAGAGAAATTTATTTATTTAATGGTTTATTCAGTCACTGATTTATTATTTGCCTTGTTAATACCATCTCCAGAGAACTTTGAGTTGAAGGATAGGAGGGAGGTTTAATAAACACCCCGGGCTTTCAGTATCAGAAGTAATAATTTTCAGGTAGTATATTATGGGCTATATCTGTATAATTTATTATTTGTTGCCCTATTAAGTTACTTGTTTGTTGTTTATCTTTAGAGATTTCCTTTAGAAGATAATGATTTAAATTTGTGCTAGAACAAGTGGACATATTTCTTAACATAATTAGAATAAGGATTTTTTTTCTTAATATGTATGTTTTTTATTGAATTTTTTTGAGAGAGAGAGATAGAAACATCGATGTGAGAGAGAAACATCTATCGGCTGCCCCCTGCACACCCCACACTGGGGATCAAGCCCGAAATCTGGGCATGTGCCCTGACCAGGAAGCGAATCGGGACCTCTCAGTCCATGGGACAACGCTCAATCCACTGAGCCACACCGGCTGGCCAAGCATTCTTTTTCTTAAAGGCATTTCATATCTTCTCGTACTTTACCAGTTTGCTTTGGACCTTAGGAAATAAAGATTTTTTTTTTTATTCCTCACCTGAGGATACTTTTCTACTTATTATCAGATAGAGTGGGAGGGAGGGGGGAGAGAGAGACAGAGAGAAACATCAATGTGATAGAGCCACATTGACTGGTTGCCTCCCACACGACCTGGCCAGGGCTGGGGACAAACCGCAACCGAGGTACGTGCCCTTGACTGGAATCGAACCCGCAACTCATTGGTCTGCGGGCCGACGCTCTAACCGCTGAGCTAAACTGGCCAGGGATGTTTTTTTTTAAATTTTTTATCTTTATTGATTTTTAGAGAGAGGGGAAGGGAGAGGGAGAGAGAGATAGAAACATCGATGAGAGAGAACATAGATTGGCCCCCCTCCTGCATGCCCCCCACTGGGGATCTGGCCCACAACCTGGGCATGTGTCCTGACCGGGAATCGAACCGACGACCTCTTGGTGCATGGGTCGATCGATGCTCAACCACTGAGCCACACCACCTGGACTGTTATACTTCTCAGTTTAATTTAATCCTTATAGGAACTCTGTGAGGTATAGTTTCTATTATTTCATTTTATAATTGATGAAACTGAGGCTTCAGTTAAAAAAAATTTAGCTGTCCACAAACTGACAAGAAGCAGACAAAGGACACCCTCCTGTATCTCTGAGATTAGAGCCCATATTCCCAACAGTTAAGCATTCCTGCTGTCTATTTTGTGGCAGATGTCAAAATTATGCAGTTCACAACTTAGAAACCCAGGATCTTGTCCATGGTAAAAAATCTCTTCAGTCCAGGGGTGGGTTTTTCGCAGGCATCCCTTTGTGGCAGCTTTCTGTTCTCTGCTCCTTGGTTGTGTGCCTGCTCCGTGCATGCTGTGTAAGACTTGTTGGCTTGATGGCAGTTGTGGAGCAGATATGCTTCGTAATGATATTTGCCAGCGAGAGATGCATTTGTGAAATGTGTTTAATGTAAGTACTTGAATGTAGGGATGCTTTTTATTGAGATGACATTCTGTTGTAAGTAGTCTATAAAGTCGTGATGCCTCTGCAGTGCTGGCACTGTCTTGAGTCCCCTGTTCCTCTGGAGTACAAGCAGATGGCGGCTCTGTCAGGGCGGGCTGGATTTGTAGATCTCTCAGGGCATTTATGATGCTATGGTTCTGTCCAGCGCCATTTGCTGTGTAATAGATCAGTGTCTGCTACAGAGCTGGAGTAACTGGAAAATATGTATCATTATAAGACATAGAAAGATTAATGATATTTTGTTAAATTAGCTTACGATTTTTTTTTTCAGGTGAAAGGACTGGATGCAGTTGTTCTGAGTCTGCTCATTCTAGATGGTGAAGCAATCTACAGCCTGACCTCGAACCCTATCCTGCTGTTATTGGCACGAGTTATCCTAGTGAATGTAAGACATAAACTGACAGCGATTCAGGTAAGGGAAGAAAAGGAGCCAGGAGATTCATCCTCAGGTGTGACTTTCATGCTAATTAGCATCAGACTTTAGGTCTGATGTTGACAATGACTTGATATATTTGTTGACTAAGTTGCCTTCTAGGTATTTCATTTTAAAATCTGATGGAAATAGGTTCCGGTCAAGATGGCGGTGTAGGTAAACGCTGTATCGCGTCCTCCCACAACCACATCAAAGTTACAACTAAATTACAGAACAACCATCATTCAAAACCGCCTGAAATCAAGCTGAGTGGAAGTCCTACAACTACGAAATTAAAGAAGAAGCCGCATGGAGACCGGTAGGAGGGGTGGAGGCGCGACGGGCTGGTCCCACACCCACGTGTGGCGGATAAAAATTAGGAGGATACCTCGGCTGGGAAGTTCCTCCCTGAGGACTGAGGGGTCCCCATCCCACACCAGGCACCCAGCTCAGGGTTGCAGTGTCAGAAAGAGAATCCCCATCACTTCTGGCTGGAAAAACCAGCGGGAACTGAGGCTGAGGTGGCTGGAGCCCCCGGCAGCTCCTCTTAAAGGGCCCAAACACGGACTTACTCGGACCCGCACCCTCCAGGCTCCAGCGTGCGGGAGGCAGCTTGAAAGGCACCAGAGTCATATGGGGAAGAATTGAGCTGTTTGGTATTGGAGCGAGGGCTGGAGAGGCAGCTTTCTCCTGGACAGATGTGCTATCAGAGGCTTTTGTTCCTTTGGTGAGCCCTTCCCTGGGCAGGCAGACGCCGCCATATCTGGGATTCCAGCTACCTGGCTCACACTGTTTGCCCTGCCCTGGTGATTCCCTGAGGCCCCGCCCCACCCATCTTTCAGGCCCACCCAAGCTGTTGCCAGTTGCTTTACCATAGGATTGGTCTGTCTTGGAGCCTGCTTCAGCTTTTCCTAAATTCTTTCAAACGAGCAGCATCTGGTCTCAGCTAGCCCCAAACCTCTTGCTAAGTAATACATAGAAACAAACACAGGGAGGCAGCCAAAATGAGGAGACAAACAGGTCCCAAATGAAAGAACAGAACAAAACTCCAGGAAAAGAACTAAGTGAAGTGATGGACATGGACAACAAGGCTGGGGACAGGGTGGGGGGATGGGGAGGAGGGTGTCAATGGGGAAAAAAAGGAGAAACCTCTGTAACAAAAATAAATTAATAAAATAAAAAAAAATAAATATATACATAAATAAATAGCATTTAAATATCCAGAAATAAAAAAAAAAAAAAAAAAAAAAAAAGAACTAAGTGAAATGGAGTTAAGCAACCTAACAGATGCAGAGTTCAAAATACTGCTTATAAGGATGCTCAGTGGACTTAGTGAGAACCTCAATGAACTTAGTGAGGGCCTCAAGAGCATAAAAAAGGACCAGTCAGAAATGCTGATGCACAGTTAGAAATGAAGGAGGCACTAACTGAAATAAAGAATAGTTTACACAGATTCAGTAGTAGAGTAGGTAAATCCAAGAAGCAAGCCATCGATTTGGAATATAAGGAAGCAAAAAACAATCAGAACAGCAAAAAAAAAAAAGAATCCAAAGAAATGAGGATAGTGTAAGGAGCCTCTGGGACAACTTCAAGCGTGCCAACATTCGCATCTTGGGGGTACCAGAAGGAGAAGAGAGAGAACGAGAAATCGAAAACCTATTTGAAACAATAATGGCAGAAAACTTCTCTAACTTGGTGAAGGAAGCAGACATATAAGTCCAGGAAGCACAGAGAGTCCCAAACAAGATGAACCCCAAGAGGCCCACACCAAGACACATCATCATCAAAATGCAAAAGGTTCAAGACAAAGAGAGAACCTTAAAAGCAGCAAGAGAAAAGCAGTTAGTTACCTACAAGGGAGTTCCCATAAGACTGTCAGCTGATTTCTCAAAAGAAACTTTGCAGGCCAGAAGGGAGTGGCAAGAAATATTCAGAATGATGAAAAGCAAGGACCTACAACCAAGATTACTCTGTCCTGCAAAGCTGTCATTTAGAATCGATGGCCATATAAAGAGTTTCCCAGACAAGAAAAACTAAAGGAGTTCATCACCACCAAACCATTATTATATGAAATGTTGAAGGGTCTTCTTGAAGAAAAAGATAAAAAAATATGAACAAACAAAATGGCAATAAATACATATCTATCAACAATTGAATCTACAAACAAAATGAACAAGCAGAACAGAAACGTTCTCATAGACACAGAGAACTTTTGTTAGTTACCAGATGGGTGGGGGCTGGGGGGATGGGTGAAAAAGGTGACGGGATTAAGAAGTACAAATTGCTTGTTAGACTGACAAACCTCAAAGGGAAGGGGGGTTGGGGGGTGGGAAGAAATATACCAAGGAACTTATATGTATATATGCATAACCAATGGACACAGACAACAGTGTGGGGAAAGGCAGGAGGGGGGCAGGAATGGGGAAGGAGGGGGGCAATGGGGGAAAAATGAGAAACATCTGTAATACATTCAACAATAAAGATAAGTTAAAAAAAAATCTGATGGAAATAAGCAAAAATTTTCTCCCCTTATGAGATTCATCTAGTGTAAAATGAGATTATATTGAGCCTCTTTAATAGTATTATATATGTAGGTATGTATGTAGCATGTGTATGAAATGTTCATTCTCTGAATCTGAAATACATGTTTAAAAACATCTTTTATAGTCTTTTATGAATTTCATGTAAGATAATGAGCACCAGGCAGAGTGGAGCACGATCGCAGTGGAGCTTAGTTACTGTTTCCTGGCTCACGTCCAGCCTTGTTTCAGAATTTGGGTTGGATTGAGTAGAACATGTGAGTATCTGTGACATGGTTTCTTTAGGCCATGTGTGAATCAGGGAGAAGCAGCACTTGGACTCACAGAAAGCTGACAGGCAGTAGGAGGTGACAGAAACCACAAGAAGCGCAAAGCAGGTCTGTGGAGGTTCAGTGGAGGTGTCCGCTGTGCTTTGTGCCGTCTGTGCTTTAACGCCTCCGTCTCCACTCTGCAGCTTTGCCCTGTGGTGGGAAAGCAGCTGTAGACTCTATGTGAACCAAGGGGGTGACTGTTATACCAATAATACTTTATTTATGGACACTAAAATTTTAATTTTATCCCCGGCTGGGTGGCTCAGTTGGTTGGAGCATCGTCCTGTACACCAAAGTTTGCGGGTTCCATTCCTGGTCAGGGAACATACCTCGGTTATGGGTTCGATCCCCAGTTGGGATGTGAATGGGAGGCAACTGATCAGTGTTTCTCTCTTACACCGATGTTCTCTCTCTCCCTTCTCTCTCTCTCTCTAAAAAAATCAATAAACATAGCCTTGGGTGAGGATTTAAAAAATTTTTTATTTTATATATTTTTACATGTTATAAAATGTTATCCTTTTGTATTATTTTAATGATTTTAAAATGTCAAAAACTATTCTACTTCTTGGGCTGTACAGATGCAGGTGGTGGGCTGCATTTGGCCTGTAGGCTGTACCTTGCTCACTCCTGTTCTGATTGTTGCAACTTGGAGACTCAGACCCTGTATTGCCAACAGTAAATCTAAATTTTATGGGAAGTCTCCCAATTTCTAAGTGTTGGCTGAAAAATTTAAGAAAGACAATATTTCTCTGGTCAAAATGTAGACTTGGTTTGTACTGTATGAGGGCTTACTTTCACAAGCATTTAAATTCAGGCAGAGGAGAGGCAAGAAGAGCAGTGATATCTCCATCAGCAACTCTCATGAGAGCCAGAGATTTATTGGGAATCAGTTGTACTAGAAGGGGTTTTAATAGATGTGTTTCAACATGTCCTAGCAGATATAAGGGCTTATCTTTGTTTTTTTTTAATCAACATTAGTTTGAATTAAAAAATGTTTCCCAAATTAATCTGAGTTAAATGGTCCTATAGACTAACTAGTACTTGGCTCTGAAGAAAGTATCATCAAGGATGAGGCTGCCAGATGGCAGTATTTTCTTTCTAGTGAGACTAATAGTCATTAATGTGTGAGTGATACAAATTTTAAGTTTTGTTGGTGGAAAACTTTCATCAGCAAGCTTGTTAAGTATCACTTGAATAAAGATACTACATATACTACTAGCAACTAGGAGAACAAGTTAATATGTGAAGTCATACTTGGTAGGGTTGGAGAGACAAGTTAATTTCTTGGCATATGCTTAACAACTTTTGATTTCAGCTTTCAGTACTGTTTTCTTGTACATCACCATGCAGAAATCTTGCCTTTCAATTGAAACATTATTTTTTTCTCTTTGAGTCTTGAGTATATTATTCTCTAAATGATGATGTTAAAAATGACTTCTTTAATAAATGAAGGTAAAATGATTAAAATCACAACATACTTATCCAAGTTAATTTTAATCTTTCAAATTAATTTTGAATGGATTGGCTCCTAAGAAATATTTCAAGTTGTTTTATTGCAATATTTTTGTGGAACTGTAAAAG
This sequence comes from Tadarida brasiliensis, assembly GCA_030848825.1. Lineage (NCBI taxonomy): Eukaryota > Metazoa > Chordata > Mammalia > Chiroptera > Molossidae > Tadarida > Tadarida brasiliensis. The sequence continues at coordinate 58,434,560 of CM061270.1, read as the reverse complement.
ATGATTTTCCCCTACCCTCTAACCTGTGAAATATGTAGACTAATATTAGTAATACGTAAATGTTGAGTGAAAAGAGTCCTGGCTTTGAAATCAGACCAGAGTTTGTCTGACTCAGCCACTTAACAACTGTGTGACCTTATGCTAGTTAATTTATCTGAATATCAGTTTCCTTATTTATAACATGGAATAAGTCAGCAAGTGTTTATTGGGTGTCTTTTGAGTACACGGATGCTCCCTGCCTTCTAGGAGGTTATTGACTGGTGTGACTTCTCAGTGAGATTCTGTAGTAAGTCCAATAATCAGGAGACAGGATCTAGAAACTATCTAAAGCAAGGTTTCAAATTTCCTTTTTTATTAATGACTCAAATGTTCTATTAAGCAATTCTTGGCAAATAGAAAAAGGCACTTTATTTTCTAGTAGAACATAGGCTGTGCTTTATTTGTTTTGCACTCCCACTTCTGTATAAAGATTTTGGGTTAAGAGTCAGTTAATAGACTTGATTTTTAGGAATTCAACATCTCATGCCGTATGTTTTCTTACAAGGGCAGTCTCTTTGCATCTAAATTCCCCTGTCTAGAAAAGGAAAGAATCTGCTGCCAACCCTGACTCACTGCTGACAGAGGATGAGGGACAGATAATTGATGTGTACACTGACTTCATTAGCTTTACTGATAGGAACAGAATGAGGTAACACCTCAGGGAATTACATTAAAAATGATGTGAAACTTCTTTCTGTTAGATAATTCTACCTTTCCTTACATGGACGGAGGAACCCGCATTAATAATTAGAAAGGCCTTTGTCATGGAGTCAGAATTCATTTGTGATTGTGTCATTGTTGCAACTGTTGTGAGTAGCAGTTTAGAAGGCGAACCAGGCAGTTTTACCTCAATCAAATGCAGAAGTTAAGTTCTAGTAAAGTAATGCTTTTGGTAATTAAGCATTATATCCTATTATTAGTAGGTATTGCTTTTTAAAAAAAGGAAAATTAATTTCTGAGCTTCACACAATATAATTCAAAGTAACAGTTTTAATAGATGATTCAGTGCATGATCATGCTTGATACTTCAGTGAATTTATCAAAAATATAACTTATACACACACGCACACACATAGAGGAAGATGTAGAAGAATATGAACCTTTGTCATGGATCTTCCTGAGAAAGAAGGATGGCGCTGAGCAGCAGCAGAGACACTCGCTCTTCACTGTTTGTTTTAGTGGAGGACGTAGGGAGTTCGATGTGTCCGGGTGTGCTTGTGGAAGATGAAGTAGATTTGGGTGTTACTGCTGAAAACATAGCAGTGGCTGGGGAAGCTTATGGAGTAAGTTCAATTTCACATATGTAAAAAAATTATATTTTAAACTAATTTCAGTTTATGTGAAATTTGTTTCCCAAAGGGTCCTTTATTTCAACTTATAGGGTGATTTCTTTTCCCAGAGTTTGCCATGGTGGACTTTGAGATGTGTGAATGTTCACCAGCAGCTGCTTGAGGAACGCTCACCTCAGCTCTTTGCTCTTGCTGAAGGTTGTATCGATCAAGGTATGTAGCAGATTTTTATTTGATGTGGCATGTAGCTCCATTTTAATTTCCTGTTTGAGACATTCCTTTTTCGCTTATTTTTTTAATTTTTAATTTTATTTTTTATCAGATAGAGTGGGAGGGAGAGAGGGGGGAAGAGAGAGAGAGAAACATCAATGTGAGAGAGACACATCGACTGGTTGCCACCCACATGACCCCAACCGGGGCCGGGTACAAACTGCAACCAAGGTACGTGCCCCTAGCAGGAACCGAACCCGGGCCTCTCTGGTCCACAGGCCAACGCTCTAACCACTGAGCCAAACCGGCCAGGGCTATTTTTTGACGGGTAATAGTAACTTTATTTGAGGTTGTTTCTTTTTTTTTTTATTTCTGGAGGTGGAATGTCACAAATTATTATGGTGTCTGATTATAGAATTTCTTTTTATCTTTGCCTTTTTAAAAAAGGCAATCATTATCATTTATATTACCTACTTAGAAGGAATGATTTGTTCTGTGCAGATCACCATGATTTTATCATGAATTGCTTAAAGGTATTTTAATATTTTCTCTGTCCTTTAATTTAAGAGGCTTCGTTGGAAACAAAGGTAAACTACCTTTATTTTTAAAAAATCCTTAACTCACTTAAGCTGGAGTAAATTGTGCCAAATTGCATGCAGAAAAGGAAATTATTTATCCTGTATCTTATTAAGTATGTGAAGAAAAGCTTAATTTTTTAAAAACTTTTGGTAGAAAATACTTTTTACTGAGGATGACAGAGGATAGAGAGACATTTTTACATTTTGTTTTATTATTTTGTTTTAAAATTGATTTCTTAAAATCATTTTTTATTTTTCAATTACAGTTGACATATAATATTATTTTCAGGTGTTCAACCCAGTGATTTGACATTTATATAACTTACAAAGTAATCACCCCTGATATATGTAGTACCCATCTGACACCATACATAGTTATTACAATATTATTGATTATATATCCTATGCTGTGCTTTACATCCCTGTGACTATTCTGTAATTACCAACTTGTACCTCTTAATCCTTTTAGCTTTTTCATCCAGTTCTCCAATCCTCCTCCCATGTGGCAACTGTCAAAATGTTCTCTGTATCTCTGAGTCTGTTTCTGTTCTGCTTGTTTATTTATTTTGTTTCTTAGATTCCACATGTAAGTGAAATCATACGGCATTTGTCTTGGTCTGTCTGACTTACTTCACTCAGCACAATACTCTCTTGGTCAATCCTTGTTGTTGCAGTTAGCAAGATTTCATTCTTTTTATTTTATTTTTAAAATATTTTTTCTTGCCTGGCCTATGTGGCTCAGTGAATTGAGCATCGTCCCATGGACTGAGAGGGACTACCTAAAATATGAATGGAAAATTTACCACATAATTTAAAACCACACACCCCTGTAATTGCCTCCTACTGCCTTTGTTACAGATGCCCCCTTGCCGTGTTTTCTGGGGAAGCATTTTGAAAAAAGGGAAAAAAGTGGGTACCTTGATACTTGGTTTCCCTGGTTTTTTGAAACAATTATTCTGCCACCAGATTTAAACCTGACATTTAGTAGCATATTAGTTGTTTTATTTATTTATTTATTTTAGAGAGAGAGGAAGAGAGGGAGAGAAACATTTGTTGTTCCAGTTATTTATGCATTAATTGATTCTTTTTTTTTTTAATCAGTTTTAGAGAAAGAGGAAGGCGGGGGGGAAGAGAGAGAGAAACATCAATGTGAGAGAGAAACATTGATCTATTTCCTCCCATAATATCCCAACCAGGCATTGAACCCGAAACCTGGGTATTGAACCAACCACTTTCAGTGCATGGGATGATGCTCCAACCGACCTACCCAGCCAGGGCTCATAGCCAACATTTTTTTTTTTTTATCCTCACCTGAGGACATTTTTTCATTTTTTGTTCAGATAGAGTGGGAGGGAGAGAGAGGAAGAGGGAGAGAGAGAGAAACATCGACATGAAAGGGACACATCGAGTGGCTGCCACCCGCACGACCAACCAGGGCCGGGGACAAACTGCAACCGAGGTACATGCCCTTAGCGGGAACCGAACCCGGGTCTCTCTGGACCGCAGGCCGACGCTCTAACCGCTGAGCCAAACCGGCCAGGGCAGTACATTTTTTGAGTCCTTTCTACATGTACTTTTTAGGGGAGAACTCTGTTTGTCCTCCGTCTCGATTGCAGTTTTGATCTAATTTAATGTCTGTACAAGAACTTTTCAAAAAGTAAAATATTATAGAAGTTATAAGAAACTTGATCCTACCCAGATACCATGTAAGAGTTTGAATCATCTCATAAATGTGTTGCCAGGGTGTGGTGGTCTTTTCAAAATGAAATGTGAAGTGGGACTTGAAGAAAACTAAGACCCCATGCCCCATTCAGCAGATATGTCTTGTCCTCTTTCTATTTTCAGTGAAATGAAAATGTGTAGACTACATCTTCCCTCATTCATGCCATCAGAGATTTTTGAAATTAAGTGAGATACACTCTATAAACAAACTTAGTGCAAGGGAGAAAGAAGAGTGGGGGTAAGCTTCTAGTTCATGAAATTGGGTAAAGTTTTGAACGCCAGGGATGAGCTGAATGGCATTGATAGTAAGGAGGGAAAAGTGTTGATTTTTTTCCCAGAGGATATCGAAAGCATTTGGAGGAGGCTGGTATCAGGATTCAGCCCACTATTTAATTTCTAAAAAAGGTAGTTACATTGTACTGCATAGGATATTGTATTAATTTCTGTGTTTTATTATACTTTTATGAAAAATTGGTAAATTAACAAAAAACAAGGTATCACTGGCAGTTTTTTTTTTTTTTTTTTTTGAAGGAAATGAAGTTTGATATAGCCATTAATGCAGACTTATCCCATGTTATGTAAATCTGCATTAACGGCTGTATCTTTACCATATCTCTGACTAATGTTCATAATGATGGCCCTTTATTAAGAAAAGAAGAAAATACTTTGCTTATGTGCTATTTTAAAAGGTAGGACCATAATGGTATATTTTATTTATTTATTTGTTTAATCCTCACCCAAGAATGATCTTTTTTTTAGATAGAATGGGAGAGAGAGAGAGAGAGAGAGAGAAACATTGATGTGAGAGAGACATCGATTGGTTGCCTCCTGCATGACCCTGACCGAGGCTGGGGATTGAACCTGCAACCCAGGTACATGCCCTTGACCGGGAAGTGAACCTGCGATCTCTCAAACCACAGGCCGATGCTCTAACTGCTGAGCCAAACCGGCCAGAACCATAATGGTGTGTTTTGTTTTTAATTTTTTTTAATCCTCACGCAAGGATATTTTTACCTTCAGGCAGAGTGGGAGGGAGAGAGAGAGAGAGAGAGAGAGAGAGAGAGAGAAAGAGAGAGAGAAAGAGAGAGAGAGAGAGAAACATCGATGTGAAAGAGACACATCAAGTGGTTGCCACCCACACGACCCCAACTGGGGCCGGGGATGAATCACAACCGAGGTACATGCCTTTGGCCAGAATCGAACCCGGGACTCCCTAGTCTGCAGGCCAACACTCTAACCGCTGAGCCAAACCGGCCAGGGCCATATTGGTGTATTTTAGACAGAATTCTAAGAGACAAAATTAAGTTTCCAAACAGAAAGGGTTAAGTAAGATATCTGGAAAATATGACTGTAAGTGACTCATTCCCCAAGTGGTCTCCATTCCTTTCTGCAGTGTTGCAGCATATCATTTGCTTTGCCTTGCAACTCCGAATCTTTTATGTTGCTGTTCTAGGCTAATCAACGACATTTTTCATTTTATCTAGTCATAAATTGGTCCATTTTGGCTTTGTCTAAATAGGTCTGTAGATAGTTTTAAACTGCAACCTTTCATAAACAATTTTATTTAAAAAAATGTTTTGTTCTGGGATTGGACCCAAATGTTAACCAAGCAGTCAGTTATAACTGAAATACTGTTCAGTGTCCAGAGAAGAATATTACATTTGAAATGTTGCCCTTTAGGGATCATCAAAAAGTTGGCAGGATTTTTTTTCAGTCTATGAAATGGAGCAAGTATATTATGAACAACTGTGATCTTTATATTTTTGTCCAGGAATGTTACATCAATACAAAGTAGTGGAATAGAGCCCATCAGAATGTCAGCATAACTTTGCTGGACTGATCACATCTATGAAAGGAGTAAGTTAGAATCTTGAAGAGTGTGTTCCTCAGCACGATCTAAGGCACTCTTTTGGATGTCACACTAATGAAACCACGATTCTCTAAAGACTGTTTAGGGATACACAGCCATTTATTGTAGGATCTGATACTGAAATTGTGTTCCATATAGTGCATGAACCATAATGTTACAGTTTAGCTCTTTGAAGATGAGCTCATGAAGAAGTCACCATCTATAAGAAAGCAGGTTAAATGCTTTGTCCGGGAATTCCGTTGTGACATCTACAGGCAGTTGTGTGACTCTAGGGTTAGATTGTTCCCACACCGAAAGAGTTCAAGAGATTCGTCTCTTGGTGACTGATATAGGCATTGATTTTTAAAAATAATTTGATACTTTAGAATGAGTGTTACTAATATGCTAAATATGATTATCTAATTATAATTACCCACAGGGATTTCATTTTAACACAGCACTCACATAATCTCATAAGAGATTTTGGTTTTAGCATACGTTTTAAATGTACTGATTGACCTTTTGATCCCAAAGATCATGAATATTCATTTCCATGGCATACCTACTGATTTGGTAAAATAATAAATGTGCTTTTATTGAGTCAACAGGCTCTTTTTATTTTATTTTAAAAATATTTTTTATTGATTTTTAGAGAGAGAAGAAGGGAAAGGGGAAGAGACAGAGAAACATCAATGTGAGAGAGAAACATCCATTGGCCACCCCCTGCCTTCCCCACCGGGAATGGAGCTCGCAACCCGGGCATGTACTCTGACCAGGAATGGAACTGGCAACCTCCCAATACACGGGACCACACCCAGCCAACTGAGCCACACTGGCCAGGGCAGCATGGTCTTCTATTTATTTATTTATTTATTTATTTATTTATTTATTTATTTATTTATTTATTTTCTCTTCATTGATTTTAGAGAGAGAGGAAGGGAGAGGGAGAGAGAGATAGAAACATCAATGAGAGAGAACATCGATTGGCCACCTCCTGCATGCCCCCCACTGGGGATCAGGCCCACAACTTGGGCATGTGCCCTGACCAAGAATTGAACCGGCAACCTCTTGGTGCATGGGTTGACGCTCAACCACTGAGCCACACCAGCCAGGCTAGGCACTAGAACTTCATGTCTGAAAGGTTGCACGTCCTTTGTAGGCTCACTCTTGGCCTTTATTCCTTCTCCCTATACGTTAGTACTGGATTCATTTTTCTAAATATCAATTTCATCATGTAATCTTTTTTATTAGAAAAAAATCTTTATCTTTGATTTTCTATTTCCTGCCAAATTTAATATTTAATAAAAAAATTTTATTTGAATGTTTGCTGTGTTCAGTCACTGTGGTAGATGCTAGGGATGTCAATGAACTCAGTAGGATAGGTGCTGGAATATAGGAAGAATAAAAGGGCATAAGGAGTCCGAACTGGAGAAATCAGAGAAGGCTTCACAATGTGGCTGATGCCTGAACTGATATTTGAAGAATCAGTGAGGCCCTGATCGGTTTGGCTCAGCAGTTAGAGCATCAGCCCATGGACTGAAGGGTCGCAGGTTCAATTCCGGTCAAGGGCATGTACCTGGGTTGCAGGTTTGATCCCCGGCCTCCGTTAGGGTTGTGCTGGAGACAACCAATCAATGTCTCTCTCTTAAAACAACAAGAACAAAAAGGAAAATTATCCTTGGGTGAGGATTAACCAAAAATAAATAAATAAATAAATCAGTGAGAATTTATTAGGTGGAGAAGTTGGACAGAGTAACAGGGTATACAATATGTACAAAAAGGTACAGAGACTTGCAACATCTCTGTGTGTTTGGAAGTTGCAGGAGTTTGGAATGGCTGGAGCAGAGTGTGAAGGGTTGTGTGTCAGGTTGAGTGGGTAGATAGACCTTAGATCACTAGGACATTGGATTTCCATCTTGGTGATAACCATCAAAGGATTTAAATATCTGCTCACTCCAAAGATATTTACTGAGCACCAACTGTGATAGGTGCTAGGCGTACAGCAGCGAACAGACAAACGGTGGACACTGTTTTTTAATTTTTTGGGAATCTTACAGTCTAGAGGTGAAGTTGTAGCCAAATTCCATCTATCTTTCAAGGCCCAAAAGGTTTATTCAACCATTCTATCCTTATGATTTCCCCTCTTTGGTACTTAGGGCCAGTACCACAGAATTTCAGATCAAATTAACTATGTATTGAATAATTGATTATTTTTCTTCTCTTCCTAGGTCTTCTCTCCATCTGCCCCCATCTCCTTAGGGGAGAGCAGGGCATAATCTTGCTGTAGAATTTAGCACAATTCTAAGCATATATAATAATTCAATAGATTTTGATTAAAAGTTATGGGACGGAAGAGAGGGGAATAATCGGGATGGGGAGCGAGGCAGGAGAAGGATGGAAGAATCCGGGTAGCAGTAGGAAACAAAGCTTGAGAAGTGTGGAGGTCAGGGAGAAGAGGAATTTTTTAGGGGAAATGAGTTGGAGTTGACCAACACTCTCCTGATTAGACATGATAGGTTGTGTGCCTTTCTGGTGTTATGGCTTGTAATAGATACACTCCACCCAACAATTGAGGATTTTATGAAATTTCCATTTGGTTGGCATTTTACTTAGGACACTGGGCTACATTTGGGAAAGAAAGTATAATCTTTCTATTATCTTAAGCACTTGCCTACTAATTTTATAATTCAGTCATTCTTTCTACTTTTTTTTTCCTCCTAGAATTCTTTTTTTTTATTTATTTTTATTTTTTTGATACATGCCCCTAGCAGGAACCGAACCCGGGACTCTCTGGTCCGCAGGCTCCAACCGCTGAGCCAAACCGGCCAGGGCTCTCCTAGAATTCTTTTGTAAAGAAGAATCATCAGGGCTATTCCTAACCCTAAAATATAGTTCAGGAAAGGCAAGATATGTTCTTAATTATTTTTCTTTAATTCCTAATGGTTTGGAATTGAAAAAGAACTTGAAACACAACACTTCTAGGAAGTTGCAAGTACAGTACAAGTAACTTTTATTTCCCCTGAACCACACGTTGCTGCCCTGCTTCCCCATCATGCCTGCCCTTTCCTGACCTCTCCCCAACCTCTTCAGGCAACTACTGATCTTTCTATCACAGTACATTACTTTGCATTTCCTATAATTTTATGAAAATGGATTCATACGGTCAGTACTCTTTTTTTTTTTTCCTGGCTTCTTTCACTCAACGTAATTATTTTGATTCACCCATGTAGTGACATATAACAATAGTTCATTCCTTTTAATTGCTATGTAGCGTTCCATTAAATGGAAACAGCAGTTTGTTGATCCATTCATTTGTTGATGGAAATTTGGATTACTTCCAGTGTTTGGCTATTACTCTTTATAATTAATTAGTGTTTTGTGGTGAGGTACTTAGAAACCATGTTCTTGTCCCTCATCAAACTTTGAATTTATGTATTTATATATTGATATTAGTATGGACTCATGGATTCCTAATTCATTCAGTGGATTATAATTTATTACTGTTATCATTTTGATGCTCAAATTATCTCAGATTTGGCCAGCGGGAACTTGTTCAAACTGACTTCTGGGTTCTTTCAACATATCATTGAGCACTTTATTTTCTGATACAAGAAGATATTTTAGCCTCATTTTGTATTTCCTTGCTCCAGCCCTGGAATCAGTAATTTCTCTAAGGAAGTCTGGTTTCTTTTAAGGCCTTTCAACAGACATAGCTAGGAAGTATGTATATGTATATACATAGATACATATTTACATCTATATCTTTTTCTGTATCAATATATTAAAGGCCATGAATTTACATCATCTCTTGTTCCAGTTCATTATCACAGGGTTTATTCTAGTCTACTCTCTTCCAAATTTGTAACTCCCCTCTCTGACAGTGAAAAACAAGGCTACCGTTATCTTTAATAGATGTACAATCTTTATGTAATTAATCTCCCAGCCATGGAGACTGTCTCTTAGACTCTAGCTCAACTATGTAGGCTGCTCCCTCAGCCCTGGCCTCATGGAACACACAGCTTATTACTTGACCTAGCTCTGTTGAATGCTGGGCAAGTCCCTGACCCTGTCACATACACCAGTTGAGACCCTAACCCCAAACACACTGGTCCAGTCCCAGCAAATGTTTTGGTGAGCCCCAGGCTTTGCAGACATGCTGGATGAGTCTCTGTCAAGCTACCGATCCTGGTTTTGGCAAATGCATAGCTCGTATCTCCAACCTCTGCAAGCACTCCAGCTGAGGCCCTTTTGAGATGTCATTCCTGGAAATCCAAGACCAGGCCCTGGTAAATACGGCTGAAGTCCCTGACCCCAACCACGGAGCTCCAATTAAAATTTAACCTGGCGTGCTTGCTCTCTCTTTTTCAGGAGCATGCCCTTGCCTTTCCTCCTCCTTTCATCTCCTTCTCTCCTCCTCTCCCTCTCTCTCTCCCTCCCTCCCTCCCTCCCTCCCTCCTAAGCTCTAAGGCCCCTTCTTTTGCCTCTGTAACTTGTTTCCTGAGCCCATTTCTCTACGGCTCACTTCTACCTCTGTGACTTTCTAAATACACTTTCTCTTATAGTTTGAAAAAGAGAAGTCTAACCTTGCAAAATGTTCATATCCTTGGTTGATACTTGTATCCTCTTCTTAAACTGAAAATCTTGTTCCTAATAATATTAACATAATTACTTGCTTTATTCTACATAGTAAATGTTTTAATGGGGAAAGAAGAGTCTTTTCAACAAATGGTGTTGGGACTACTGGGTAGCCACATGTAAAAGAATAAAATTGGACCCTTACCTTACATCATATACAAAAGTTAGATAAAAATGGGTCAGACACCTAAATGTAAGAGCTAAAACTAGAAAACTGTCAGGAGAAAATATAGGGGTAAATCTTCCTGACCTCAGATTTGGCAATAGATACTTAGATACTACACCAAAAGCAGGAGCAACAAAATAAATAAATAAATTAGACTTCATCAAAATTAAAACTTTTGTTTTGAAAGATACTATCAAAAAGGAAAAGACAACCCACAGAATAGGAGAAAATATTTGCAAATGATATATCTGATAAGGGACTTATATCTATAATACAGGGTGGGGCAAAAGTAGGTTTACAGTTGTTTAGTTTCTTCTGGTTGAGGAGCAGTCGGATCTTTTTCGGTAAGGATCATCCCAGTGTGGCCGGGAGAGCTCATTGTGGGTTCATCCATCCATGAGCTCGGTAAGTTCTGTGCTGCCTCTCAGGAGCTTTGTTCACCTGGATGTGCTCAGTGACCAGAGAATCTGCATCTGCACCTTAAGTTCAGCATTACTCTGCATTTTTAAGCATGTGCAGCAGAAGTTCAGCACCCTTTTTGGACCACCGACCCTGCGTCCAGCCCCACTGTTTGGCCTGGGCACACCTACCAACTCCACATTGTAACGACAGAATGGCACACATTACTTCTGTAAAGTGATGTCCTTCAGATACTTGGTGGCTTTTTGGACATGTGTACCCTTGATGGCCAGGGCAGTTTCACAAGTGTTCTTAAAGTGAACATGAAGATTTGAACCTCCTGATTTGCATGATTTTGTGGGGTTTTCTGGGTCTAGTGAATTCTGGACCATTTTCAGAGGTCACGTCAGGCCGCTTTTGGGAAGAGCTCTCCTTTTCTTTGTTTTAAATCCTCACCTGAGGATATTTTTCTATTTATCTTCAGATAGAGTGGGAGGGAGAGAGAGGGAGAGAAACATCAACATGAGAGGGACACATTGATTGGTTGTCTCCTGCACGACCCTGACCAGGGCTGGGGACGACCTGCAACCGAGGTACATGCCCTTGGCCGGAATCGAACCTGTAACTCATTGGTCCACGGGCCGACACTCTACTGCTGAGCCAAACCAGCCAGGGCTCTTCTTTTCTTTTAAGGGAGAAATTCTACATTCTTTATGAGGGAAATTGTAAGCTGATCTCATCAGATTTTTTATATTGTTTAACTCTTCATGGATTCATTTGGTACTTTGTATCAACACCTTGTGTTGCCATATTTTTTTAAATAGCAGAGTGCAGATAAGCACTCTAAAATGAGAAAGACTGGGGTTATGAATCATATCTCCTAGGATTGCTTGGCATAAAGAAGATAAGGTATATAATGTCCTTAGCTTCATGCTTGGAACATGTAAGTGCTCAGCGAATGTTAGCTGTGAACTATTATTATATGTGTCCCTTATCTTCCAGATTTAAAATTCTTTAAGAGCCGTGCTAGTGTAATACATACTTTACATATTATGGACTCAACATTATACTCAATATAATATTATTCTCATTATAGTTTTTAATGTTTTGTCTTTTATCTTGCAGTGATGAAGCTAGAGCATCTGTTCGTAGGTGATTCAGGTCGATATTTGGCTATTCAATTGCATCTGGAATGTGCATATATATTTTTATATTATTATGAATATAAAAAAGCAAAAGATCAGTTCAGCATTGCTAAAGACATCAGCAAATTACAAATTAATTTGACAGGTATGGCTTTTTATCTTTTGTGGATAATTGGTTTATTTTAATGATAAAACTAATATATACATTGGTAGTTCAGTTTGGTTATATTGTTTGGATATATTTGATTTTTTTCTTCTTCTTTTTTTTAATCCTCACCCAAGGATATTTTTCTATTTATCTTCAGGTAGAGTGGGAGGGAGGGAGGGAGAGGGAGAGAAACATCGACGTGAGAGGGACACATCAACTGATTGCCTCCTGCATGACCCTGACCAGGGCTGGGGATGAACTGCAACTGAGGTACATGCCCTTGATCGGAACTGAACCTATGACTCATTGGTTCGCTGGCCGACGCTCTAACCACTGAGCCAAACTGGCCAGGGCTGGTTGTATTTGATTTTCTATGTCCTAGTCTTTGCTTTATAAAAATAAATTTAAAAAATTTATAGTTTTACAACAAATTTGAAATGATATATTTTCTTTAGTCCCAAAGATGCCCATTTATTTCCTAATCTAATTAGACACATGTTAGTAGCAGACCAGCCAGGCAGGACACAAAGGAACTTTTGACCATTTGGTTGTGGGTGTGGGTCTCCTAAGACCCCTTTCCGATTCCCAAGTTTAGTTTGTCCTTTCTGCATTGCTCTTTCTTGTATCTTTTAATACAAGAAATACCCATTTGTGGCTTCTATCCTTTTTTTTTTTTTTTTTTTTTTTTTTTGTATTCCTTAAGACCAAATTTTTGACTGTTTTGTTTAGATGTTTCTTCGATGTCTGACAACACTATCTGGCATATAGTAGGTACTCAATAAACGTTTGTTGAGTGAACATATAAATTACAGAATTTCTCCTAAAACCTCTGTTTCTTCTGAGTACCAAATAAGAAACATTGGTTTCTTTTTATGTAGTCCTCTATCCCTATGTCTCACAATATAATTGGCATTCAGCATTGAGTATATTAGTGAGTCAGACATCCTCAGTTGATCACACTATTTATACTTGTTGAACATGGGCTCAGCATACCAGACTGTTACTCCCAGTCTGTATGTATTGAAATGATTGAACCTATTATGTTGTCCTTAGGCTGGGTCTAGATTATTTCTAAGGCCCATTCTTAGCCCCTAAACTCCATACTTCTTGTTCAATTATATAATAAAATCCTTCAGATATATTATGAGTTAAATATGACTTTGTGGCCTGGTCTGGGATCTTAGCCATCTTTTATTATTGTGTAGGGAAAATTATTAAATATCCCGTTTACAACTTTTGGAACAATGGCTGTGTGTAAGTTGGAGTCTTATCTGCGTTTGAAAAGATATTTATATACAGTATAATTTGTGAGGTTAGTTTTAGAGATTATGATTTTGAATATTGTGGATTTAGGAGACTTATTTTTGGACTACTGGAAAAACTAATAGCACAGTACTGTGTATGGTTAGCTTTAACTGTTGGTGTATTTCCTACCTAGTTTTCATAATTTTTTCCAAGATAAGAGTGAACAACTTAAAAATACAAATGTGGTATGCACAAATATAAAATGAGAATTAGATTATTTTTTTCCATTCAGCTGCAGCCTTACTATAAATAATGTAAGCTGTTTCAGACAATCTCAGTAGCTGTTTTTAATGTAATGTGTTTAAAAGGTTATGTATAACTTAGAGCCAGACTCATAGCAGGATAAAATCCAGACTTCTTAGACTGGTCTTTGTTATCAAGGGTCTTTGTAATCTTGACTCTTACTAGAAAATAGATGTGAGAACTTTTGCTTCTTTTAAAGCTATTCTGCAGCAAGTTATTTCAGTTGCAAAATGAAAAAAAATTTTTGTGTTACATGAAGCCAGATAGTGTGCTAGAAAGACTGGGATTTAGAACCTGAACACCCTGGCTTTACGCTCTGGCTCTGATACTGAGAAACCCTGGGATCTTTAGCAAGTGACTGTACCTCAGAACCTGCATGTTTTTATCTGTTATATGGAGATGATAATATTTCTTCTAATGGCGGCACTTAATGAGTTACTCTTTTGAGGAAGTAGGTAGTGTGATGCAAAAGTAAGTGTATGGAATCTATTGGCAGAAATCCTGGGTTTGCATTCTGGCCCCATAGCTTATTGGCTTTTATAACTTTATAAGTCATTTAAAATCATCACTGGGACTCAGGTTTCTCATTGTGAAATGGAGAAACACTTTATAAACTCTAAAATACTCTGAAAACATTGCTCTTTATGATTGTATAGAAGATCTGATTGACAAATCAATAAATATAATTTTATATTTTTTTAGGTGCTTTGGGCAAAAGGACACGGTTCCAGGAAAATTATGTGGCACAACTTATTCTAGATGTAAGAAGGGAAGGGGAAGTGTCTTCAAATTGTGAATTCAGTCCAGCCCCGACTCCTAAGGAATATTTAACCAAGGCAAGTAGGATCCTGAGTTATTTAAATTAGTGTCCAAGTCCAGCAGTTTCAATAGGTGAGTTTCACAGAAGCACTGAACGGAGTGGGAAGAGGCGTTTTTTTCCTTCTCTAGCTTTTTCAAGGAGGTTGGGGCTAAAAGTTGCCCATGTTGATGCCTTTTTTACCCTTAAGTAGAGATAAAGTGGAGATAAAACTTACTGTTCTTCAGTAAGTATGAATTAGTAATGGAGAAATTACTAATTTCTCCACTAAATTCTCCACCCTTGAAGAAATCCGAAAGGCAGGCTGAGGAGAGACTAGTTTTTCTAGCTGCTACAGTATTTCTTGCCTTACTTTTACCTTCTGTGGATATTTTGAACACTAAGGCTTAAAATTTCTTGGGCTTCTAAATATATAAACAAGATGATTAGAATTCCTTTTTACCAGTTTTTTGGTTTGTCTTGTTACTCTGTTATTGGGCTGCTTCCTGCCTTAGTATTTTTTCTTGATGTGGCTAATACTTTCTCTTCTTGAAACTTGAATTTATGGCTCTTGGTCAGTTTACCTACTTACAGGCCTGTGCAGCTGCTTCCACGGAGGCCATTATCATTGATATTTTCTTTTTTTTTTCTTTTTTATTTTTTTATCCTCACCTTAGGACATTTTTCCATTTTTTGTTCAGATAGAATGGGAGGGAGAGAGAGGAAGAGAGAGAGAGAGAGAGAAACATCGATGTGAAAGAGACACATCGAGTGGCTGCCTCCCGCACGACCAACCAGGGCTGGGGACAAATCGCAACCGAGGTACATGCCCTTAGCGGGAACCGAACCCGGGCCTCTCTGGACCGCAGGCCGACGCTCTAACCGCTGAGCCAAACCGGCCAGGGCTATCATTGATATTTTCTTAAAAAAATTTCTTTTTCTTTATTGATTTTAGAGAGAGAGGAAGGGAGAGGGGGAGAGAGAGAGAAACATCGATGAAGAGAACATCGACTGGCTACCTCCTGCATGCCCCCCACTGGGGATCAGGCCCACCACCTGGGCATATGCCCTGACTGGGAATCGAACCAGTGATCTCTTGGTACATGGGTCGATGCTCAACCACTGAGCCACTCCAGCCAGGCTTCTTTTTTTTTGGCATTTATATTTTCTTATTCCAGAGACCCCAAACCATTTTTGGTTGTTCTTTGGTTGATGTTATTGCCCTTGAAGCCTATGTCTTGCTGCTCTTCGTTCTAGAGCCTGCAAGCACATTTACCTTGTGTACACTGAACACCAGAACTCTGTTTGTATTGAAAATAATGCTGAGGGTAGGGGTTAGGGGTGGCAACAGTCAGGAACCCAAGGAATGCCTTTGATGAGATATTGCATACCTCCTGGGCTTGTTCCAAGTACTCTGCTTGTTTTATGATAAATTCTGGGAGCAACAGCAATTGATTCTAAGAGGAAAAGGAAGGAAGGAAGGGAAAGATGTAGAAACTTAGGGATAAGACTACACAGGGTGCCGCCTGTACTTCCTGAAGTTGGTAGGGCCATATTTGAATAAATGTTTGTATTGCTGTGTTGATGCTGGTTAGGAAACTGGACTGATAACTGCTTCCATCCTCCATTTCCTTTTTGTATACACTGGACCCTTCTTCTTAAGCTTTTGATGTAACCCAAGTCCCTCCCTAAGTCTTCGATTAATTGTCATAAACCTAATTTTTAGGCCATAGCACAGCATCGATGAAAAGAGATTTACCACAACCAATGGTTTGATAAGAATATAGGTGAGAAGGTGGAATGAGACATGGACATCAGGCTGGGAAAAGCAGGGGTGGGGTGGGAGCGGGGAGGAGGGGGTCAATGGGGGAAAAAGGGAACACATCTGTAATACTTTCAACAGTAAAAAAAAGAGATTTAGCCCAGCTGGTGTGGCTCAGTGGCTGAGTGTCGACCCATGCACCAAGAGGTCCTGGTTAGATTCCTGGTCAGGGCACTGGGCCCAGCACCCAGTTAGGGGCATGCAGGAGGTGGCCAGTCAATGTTCTTTTTCATCGATGTTTCTATCTCTCTCTCCCTCTCCCCCTCGCCCTTCCTCTCTAAAATCAATAAGAAGAAAAAAAAGTAAAAAATTGTCTCCTGTGATGATAAACATATGAGATGATGACAGTTATGAGGAATATATTAAAATGATGTACAATTTAATACAAAATTTATTTAGTCTTTCATATTTGAAATAAAATACATTCAGATTATCTCAGTTTTCATCAATTATTGCTTAAAGGTGGAATTACAAAATATGTAATATAGGTAGGTATGGATTATATAGAAACAGTTTATACTCATGGATGAAAGATACAATGTCTTGCTTAATTCGTTATATATCATATTTCCTTATGTCAAAGACACTGTTAGATTATAAAACACACCATTTGTTTAAAAACCACTCATCAGGAAAGAAAGTAACACTATTATACCAATTACAAAATATATCCTCATTAGAAATGTTACAGTGTGAAAACTGTATCTTAGAATTGAGGAAAAACAGTAACTTTATTGTCAGTGAGGAACATAGTATTTCCCTTTGGGCCTTCCTAGATTTGTAATCTGTTATCATGATGAATTACATAGACTAAAGCTATTGGATTTCAGGGTTTAATAAGGCAACAATTATGAGCAGCCCTAGTGTGTAGATCAAAAGCACGGCCTTTGGCCCTGGCTGGTTTGGCTCAGCGGTTAGAGCGTCGCCCTGTGGACCAGAGAGTCCCAGGTTCGGTTCCTGCTTGGGGCACGTACCTCGGTTGCAGTTTGTCCCTGGCCCCGGTTGGGGTCGTGTGGGTGGCAGCCAGTCGATGTGTCTCTCTCACATCGATGTTTCTCTCTCTTCTTCCCTCTCTCCCTCCCGCTCTCTCTGAAGATAAATGCAAAAATGTCCTTGGGTAAGGATAAAAAGAAAAAAAAAGCACAGCCTTTATTCTTTATTGTTCGATTGCTGGGGTGGGGTGGTGAAGAGGGAGAATCAATTAAAATTTTGTATTTACAGAAAACAAACACATTTTATGATCAGCATCACTGATAAGAAATATACAGTAAATACTGAATATGGTGTGTCCCACATATTGGAAATAAATGTGCTAATTTCGTTTCTTTTTTTACAGTAAGCACAATACAGCAATTTATTTAGACGTTCAAAATGAATGCAAAAGGCACCCTGACCTGTGGAGCTCAGTGGATAGAGCATTGGTCCACATACCGAAGGGTCTCAGGTTTGATTCACAGTTAAGGGCACATACTTGGTTTGCAGGTTGGATCCCTGGCCCTGGTCAAGGTCATGCGGGAGGCAACCAATTGATTTGTCTCTCTCACATAGATGTTTATCTCTCTCTCTGTCCTTCTCCCCTTCTTTGCCCCCCTCCCTCCCTTCCACTCTTTAAAAATCAATGGAAAAATTATCCTCGGGTGAGAATTAACCAAAAATAAATAAATAAGTTGAATGCAAAGGGAAATAAAGATGACAGAAGTGTATGCACTGCAACAGTATGTCGTATATTTGATGGTATAAATGAAGACACCGGGATGGTGGTTAAAAAGAGAACTAAATATCCAAAATGCAACACTCGTTGGTTTGCTGCTTCAACACAACACTTTCATACAGATCTAAAAGATGTCAAAATTAGTAGGTACAAAGTTAATTTTTGCATGTGCTTCTCTAGCATAAGAGGTTTTAGAAAACAGATCTAAAATACCTGTTTTTGTTTTTGTCAACTGTAATGTCAAGGATATTCAGAACGAGAAAAATTCTATAATTCAGAAGAGTCCAGATATGTCTTATGTGGCTGGCCTCTGTCACAAGATTGTACAAGTTTCAGTGCAAAAACTAAGCCTCTCCAAAGGTCCATGCTCATGCAGTTTCAGACGTTTGCTAGGTAAACTAGACAGCAAGGGCAACACTATAAAAAGAAGTCTATGACCTGCACACAGTAACAATATCCTAAGCATCACCTGAATAGGTCTGAAAGACTAGCACATTTATTGAGTCAGTGGACTGTTATGAGGTTCGAGTGGAGCTAAAGTAGAATATTAAATTCGGGGCTTGTAGTACAGTTGGCACTGCAGTAGACCCATTTTAATTTCAAAATGAGCGGAGTAGGAACATAGGGAGTCTTGGATGGAGATCAAAACTGTTTTGCTCACCTGTTTTGTACCTGGTAAATGAAGAATGCCCTGTTGGTAACACTGACATGTCTATTCTCAGGTCTTCTGTGGTGGAGGAGGAGGAGGAGTCCTGGGCTGGGAGGAGACTAGGGTTCCTGTCACATCCTGGTTGTCTAGCCAGGGTGAGAACCTGGGACAGTTATTAGATTCTTAGTTTCCTCATTTGTTTTTCCCACATCACACTCTGTGAAAGGATCAGATTAGGTCTGTTAAGGCACTGTGCAAATAGGTTATTAATCATGGGGAATTTATAAGCAGGTTGATACAACCCTATCAGGATGCATAAAGGTGAGAGTTTAGGATACTCCAGAGCTGACCTGTCCAATTGGTAGCCATCAGCCACATGTGATTGATACTCACTTGAAAGTTGGTTGGTCCAAACTGAAATGTAGTGAAGTAAAAGGAATACCAGATTTCGTAGACTGTGTACAAAAAAGAATGTATAGAATCTAATTAATTTTCTATTGATACATGTTACAAGGATAATATTTTTGATGTATTAGGTTAAATCATTTTATTTTTATTTTTAAAAATTTTTAAATTGAATTTATGGGGGTGACATTGGTTGATAAAATTATATAGGTTTCAGGTATACAATTCTACAATACATCATCTGTATATTGTATTGTGTTTACCACCTAAAGTCAAGTCTCCTTCCTTCACCATTTATCCCCCTTTACCCTATTCTATCTCCCTGCAATCCCCTTTCCCTCTGGTAGCCACCATACTGTTGTCTGTGCCCATGGGTCTTTCTTTTCCTTCTTTGCTTAATCCCTTAAGTGTGGCATTTAGAAGATTTAAAATTACATATGTAGCTCTAGTTTTAAAATTATGAAAGGCCTGTGTTGAAAATGGATGGCCACCAGGGTGTGCTATGCACCTGCCAGCCCTGCCTTTTGAAGGGTGCTCCCTCAGGGAGGAAGAGGCATTTTTTCTGTGGAGACTGAGAAGCAGCCCACATTTTTGTGTTCCTCCCATCAACGGTTCTTGCACTGTTTCTTGAAACCTTATAGATAGAGCTGGGCCTATATTCAGCATGAATTTGAGGATAAACAAGGAAAGCTGTTCTTTTGGGCTGTGATACAGGCAGATGACTGTTTACCATATAAGAGATTACCAGTTAAGAGGCTGACCTTTCAGGCATAGACAGTTTTCAGCCCTCTGAAACGGGTGTGGGGGGTTCTGCCCAGCTCCATGGAACTCCTAATGCCTTCCTGGTTTTAGTTACTTTTATTGAATTAGAAAAAATTTAAATCAAGCTTATTGAGGAAATACTTACATAAAATAATAGGTACCCATTTTAAATGTACAGTTTTGATAAATAAACACATGTGACCACCACAGTAATAAACATATAGAGCCATTTCCATCCTGCCAGGAAGTCTGTGCATGTCCCTGCAGTCCCTTCCCCTCCCGCCAGTCTGCTTTCTGTCACAGACTAGAGCTGGTCTTTTTCTAGACTTTCAAATAAGTAAAATCGTACAATATGACTCTTTTGTGTCTGGTTTCTTTCACTTGGCATAATGTTTGAGATTCATTGATATTTTGATAGCAATAGTTAGCTCCTGTTTATCACGGTTAATACCACAGTGTGTTTATCCCTTCCCCTGTTGGTAGACGATTGAGCTGTTTCTAGTTTTTGGCTATTTCGAATAAAGCTGCTTGGAAGATTTGTGTGTAAGTCTTTGTGTGAACATATGTTTTTAATTCTCACTGGTAAATAGGAATGGAATGGTTGGGTTACGTGCTAAGTATATTTTTAACTGGGTGAGAACCTGCCAAACTGTTTTCCAAAGTGGTGGACTATTTTACATTCCCACCATCAGAGTATGAGGGCACCAATTGCTCTATATCCTTGCCAACACACAGTATTGTCAGTCTCTTTAACTTTTGCCATTCTACAATGAGCTGTGATTTTGCTATTTTTTGATAATTTATTAAAAAAACAATTTTATTGAAATATTACAGAAAAGTTGATCCATTTTAATTGTATAGTTTGATGAGATTTGACAAATATATATATATACAACCATTACAGTCAAGATGTGCTCCACTACCCTAAAAGTTCTACCATGCCCTTTTCAGTTCATCCCCCACCCCTCTGGCTCAATCATTGATCTGCTTTCTGTGACTACAGATAGTTTGGCTTTTCTAGAATTTCATATGAATGGAATCATACAGTATGTACTCTTTTGTATCTTGTCTCTTGCTTAACATGATGTTTTTGAAATGTATCTATGTGATTGTGTGTCATTAGTTTCTTCTATTGATAATTAGAATTCCATTGGCTGGATATAGCATATATAATTTAAAAAAATTTACCTGTTGACAGACATTTGGGTTATTTCCAGGAGTTTGGGGCTATTACAGATAAAACTGCTATGAACATTTTATTTATTTATTTTTTGTTAATCTTCACCCAAGGATACATTTTTCCCCCAGTGATTTTAGATAGAGTTGAAGGGAGGGAGGGAGGGGGGAAGAGAGAGAGAGACAATGAGGGAGAGAGAGAAAGAGAGAGAAACATCGATGTGAGAGAGACACATCAATTGGTTGCCTCCTACACAACCCCGACTGGGGCCAGGTATTGTACCTGCAACCCAGGTACGTGCCCTTGACCAGAATTGAACCTGAGACCCTTCGGTCAGTGGGTGGATGCTCTAACTGCTGAGCCAAACCGGGCAGGGCTGTTATGAACATTTAAATACATGTGTTGATGGGGACATATGTTTTCATTTCTCATCGGTAAGTACTTAGGAGTGGAATGGGTAGCTCGCATGGTAAACGCATGTTTATTATAAGAAACTGGAAGACTGTTTTCTGTGGTGGTACCATTTTAAGAAAGTTCCAGATTCTTGTTGACATTTAGAACTGTGAGTCTTTTAAGTTTTATTTATTCTAGTGTGTGTGTACTAGTAGTTCATTCTGATTTTAATTAGTATCCCTATTGACTAGTGTTGTCCAGGATATTTTTGTGTGCTTATTGGCTATTTGTATATCTTCTTTTATGAAGCATCTGTACAAGACTTTTGTCCATTTTTATATTGGTTTATCTTCTTATTACTGAGTTGTAAGAGTTTTCAATGCTCTACACATAAGCCCCTTTTCAGATATTTCTTTTGTGAATATATTCTCTGAGTCTGTAGCTTGGCTTTTCTTTTCTTTAACAATGTTTTCAAAGAGCAAAAGTTTTTAATTTGATGAAGTCCAGGTTATTAAGTTTTTCTCTGATAGTTCAGGTTTTTTTGGTGTCTGCCTACCCCAGTGTTGCAAAGCTTTCTTTTAGCAGTTTTTTTTTTACTATTAGCTT
Source organism: Tadarida brasiliensis (assembly GCA_030848825.1). Lineage (NCBI taxonomy): Eukaryota > Metazoa > Chordata > Mammalia > Chiroptera > Molossidae > Tadarida > Tadarida brasiliensis. Next base: position 58,412,511 of record CM061270.1, on the reverse strand, counting down.
CTCCTTTAAGGTCTGTGATCAATTTTGATTGTATTTTTGTATTGCGTATGAGATAGGGGTGAGGGTCATTTTTTTTCTAAATGGATATCCAGTTGTTCCAGAATCATTTATCAAAAAGTCTTTGTTGAATCACCTGCGCACTTCTGTTGAAAATCAACTGACCATGTAATGTGGATCTAAAATTTTAGACTCTCTTCCATTTAGCTATATGTCTGTCTTCATTCCAGTGCCACACTGTCTTGGTTATGTAGTAATTCTTTTTGTTGCTGTTAATCCTTACCCGAGGATATTTTTCCATTGATTTTTAGAGATAGTGGAAGGGACAGAGGGAGGGAGGGAAAGACACACACACAGAGAGAGAGAAACATCAATATGAGAGAGATACATCTATTGGTTGCCTGTGGCACGACCCCGACCTGGGCTGGGGATTGAACCTGCAACCCAGGTACGTGCCCTTGACTGGAATTGAACCCGAGACCCTTTGATCCAAGGGCCAACACTCCAGCCGCTGAGCCAAATCTGCCAGGTCATGTAGTAATTCTTAAAATCAATTCTCCTAAGAACTCTAAGTCCTCAGATTTTATTCTTTTCAAATTGTTTTACTGTTCCAGATCCTGTTGAGAAAAAGAGTTGGGAGTTGATGTTTCAGTTTATAGTGTAGAGGCAGAGTAGAAAGCACAGCTATTATTCTCTATTATTGGTACTGTCAGTGTATTCCTAAGGTATATAGATGGCATGCCCTCTATTTCTACACAGCATGTCCCCAAATATGTGTTCCAAAAGAAAGCCTATTAAGTATATGTAGACATTGTATAATCTTAAACAAAAAGGTAATTTATCCTTCCCTAGCAGTCAGTTGCATACAGTCTGTTGAATGAATCAAATTTAATTTTTGGTCTAAATATTTTCTTTGGTCTTCCACCAGAATCTCGAGCTGAATGATGATACTGTTCTAAATGAAATCAAGTTAGCAGACTGTGAACAGTTTCACATGCCTGACCTGTGTGCTGAAGAGCTCGCTGTTATCCTTGGACTCTGGTAAGGTCATGGCTTACTTGGCTACATTGAGCACCTTGCACGTTGGTTCTCGTGTTGCAGAAATCTTTATTCAGGAGGCCCCAAGAGTTCAGGGAGAGGAGGGAATCTTGTGATGCTTCTGAAGATCAAGAATGGTTGGGCAACCAATGAAAAGGTTGGAGATTAGGAATATCCGAAATCTCCTGGAAGTTGGTATTCTTATCCTTCTCTTTCCTCCTTAAGCAAAATTTCTTTGGTTAGCTTTAGCTAGGAATAACACCCTTAGTAAAGTATTTAGGATAGGTGAGAATGAGTATTTTGAACTTTGAGGATATTTACATCTCAAAAGATAGACTTATCTTTTAATACTGTAGAACCTTATGTGTGGTAGAAATAATTTTTCCTTTTATTTTTATATATTTTTTCTAAGTTGAAGTAATTTCAAATTTGAGAAAATATTGCCAGGGCAAGGCATTGCAAAGAATTTAAGAGAATAATTTTCTAACATGATACGCTATCACCCTGAGTACTTTAGTGGGTGATTCCTGCAAGCAGGGGTATTTTTTACATTGTCACAATACAGCTGTCAAAATCAGGAAAATAACATTCATACTTGACTCTCATTTAATACTCAGACTCCATTCAAGTTCGCCAGGCCCAGTCTCCACTGTGCCGCAGAGCCAGTTCTGAAGGTGTGTATAGTACCTCAGTTGCAGACTCGATCCCCCAGTAGGGGGCGTGCAGGGGGCAGCCAATCTATGTTTCTCTCTCACATCGATGTTTCTCTCTCTCTCTCCCTAAAAAAAAATCAATAAAAACATATTTTTTAAAAAACAACTAATATACAAACATGTCATGCATCTTTTATTTTTTTTAATCCTTACCTGAGGATTTTTTTTTTCCATTTATCTTCAGACAGAGTGGGAGGGGGAGAGAGAAACATCGATGTGAGAGAGACACATTGACTGGCCGCCTCCTGCACGACCCCGACCGGGGCCCGGGACCAAACTGCAACCGAGGTACGTGCCCTTAGCAGGAACCAAACCCGGAACTCTCCGGTCCATGGGCCAACGCTCTAACCGCTGAGCCAAACCAGCCAGGGCTGAGTTATTATTTTTAAAATAATATTTTTATTGATTTTTAGAGCGAGAGGAAGGGAGAGGAAGAAAGAGAAACATTGATGCGAGAGTGGAACATTTATTGGTTGCCTCTTGCACACCCTTGACAGGGGGATGGAGCCCACAAACTGGGCACATGCCCTGTCCAGGAATCTAGCTGGCAACCTTTTGGTGCACAGGACAGTGCCCAGCCAACTGAGTCACACCTGGAAGGGCCACATTCTGACTTCTTTATGCTATTTCTTAGAACATTATTGTGGCAAACTTACAATTGTCAACCCATCAGGAAATTAAATCACACCAAATATATATATTCTCAGGCACTCTGTCAGTTTGGCTTTAGCTATATTGACTTAGACTTCACAGTTGAGAGAGGACTAACAAACCAAGAAAATGCTTGTTTCAAATACTATTTTGCCCCCCAAATATGATCTTGGTGGAATCTCAATATATAGAATAGTTAAAAGTGCTGATTGGATTTCATGGGTAATTCAAATCTTCATTGGTAGAAACTGCTTGATTATATTCTGAATCTTGGAGGATCTTACGCAGTTTATAAAGCTCTGGTTAGAACATCAGTGAATTGATGACTTGCAGAACTGAGTTACAGTGGGGCTGTAAACAGTGATTTTTGTTATACCACCTGATTTGTCTGATCTTCGAGTCCATTAACCCTTATGGAGAGGTAACTTGGACACTGTGGTAGGATGGGTTAGTTTGAAAAAGAGACAGAGAAGGTGGATTCTTTTTTATTTTTTCAGTCCTCACCCGAGGACATTTTTTTCTGTTTATCTTCAGATAGAGTGGGAGGGAGGGAGGGAGAGGGAGAAGGAGAGAGAGAAACATTGACATGAGAGGGACACATCGACCGGCTGCCTCCCGCAAGACCCCAGCCAGGACCGGGGATGAACCACAACCGAGGTACATGCCCTTGACAGAAATCAAACCCGAGACACATTGGTCTGCGAGCCAATGCTCTAACCACTGAACCAAACAGGCCGGGGTGAGAAGGTGAATTCTTATAGATGGTAGGTTGACGAAACAGTGGGCTTGCATTTTGCCCCTTCCCTAGGCTTCTGCTTGAGTTTGATTTTACCTGAAGACCACACACTGGAACTTGCCCATGTCTTTTATACCTCAGTATACCTGATTGCTTTTATGTAAAGTAATTGTAGGAGGAATTCCTTAAAAAACAATAATCTTTAGTAATTAGGACTACCAGAGTGGGTGATTCCTTTTAAATTAACAGTTTGATTTTGTGGTATGCATAGTAATATATTCTAAACCTAACAGTAAATTATGGTAAATAGTGGTGGCCTGACTCAGTGACTATGTTATAATTTATAATTATTAAAAAAAATTTTTTTTCTTTATTGATTTTTAGAGAGAGAGGAAGGGAGAGGGAGAGAGATAGAAACATTGATGAGAGAGAACATCAATTGGCCGCCTCCTACATGCCCCCAGCTCCAACTGGGGATCGGGCTACAGCCAGGGCACATGTCCTGACCGGGAGTTGAACTGGCGACCCCTTGGTGCATGGATTGACGTTCAACCACTGAGCCACTCCTGCCAGGCTGTTATAATTATTTTTAATGAGCCTGTAGCTTTTCACTTTATCTGTATACATTATGAAGTGAATTAGGATTGGAATTTTGTATGTGAGAGTTGAATGTGGATCCATTTTGGTTGAAGTTCTTACCTTGGACAGACTTTTATGTTCTTGTTCACTCATTAGAGTCATAGAGTCTTAGAACTGAAAGGATCTTAGAGGTTGATTGGATCATCTTGTCAACTGAAACATAATTCCTTTGTGCAGTCAAACTAGAAATTTCTAAGTATGTATGTGTGTGTGTGGTGTATGTTTTAAACAAAATGATTTCATAATTCTTCCCCCATTCACTTATTTTTTTTTCTTACCAACAATAAAAATAGTTCATTTTATAATAATTATGTAAATATTTTATACTCATTATAAAATCCCAAACAACCTGGCTGGTGTGGCTCAGTGGTTGAGTGTCGACCCATGCACCAAGAGGTCGCTGGTTCGATTACAGGTCATGGGCCAAATCCCTCGTGGGGGGCATGCAGGAGGCGGCCAGTTGATGTTCTCTCTCATCGATGTTTCTATCTCTCTCTCCCTCTCCCTTCCTCTCTCTCTAAAATCAGTAAAGAAAAAAAAAAAAAGAATAAATAAAATAAAATCCCAAGCAATATTGAAAATTATAAGGAAGTGGTACTGTTTTGTGGGGTGATATTTTCTTTTCTTAGTCATATTTACATACAAAATGATATCTATAATATTAAATGTAAGTTTACATTATATAAATGTAGTGTAATAATAAAATGAACCCACCACACAATTTAAGACCTAGAAGATTACAAATATCATTAGCCCAATCTGTGTGCTTCTTGCCCGTCTCCTCCTTCCTTTCCTTAAAAGGTCCAGCTCTTGTGAATTTTGTCATTTTCTTGCCTTTTCAAAAAAATATATTTACTCACATTTATTATACTTCCAAAGTCAATTGCTTCATTTTGTTTATTTCTTTTGTTTTGTAATACTCACCTGAGGTTATGTTGTTATTGATTTTAAGGAAGGGGAGAGAGAGAGAAAAAACATCCATTTGAGAGAAACCAATTGGTTGCTTCCCGTACGTGCCCCAACCAGGGATCAAACCTGCAACCTTTTTTTATACAGGATGACACTCCAACCAACTGAGCTGCCTGGCCAGGGCTCGTTTTGTCTCTTTTTGAGCTTTATGAAAGTCGTAGCTTACTACACTTAATCTTTTGTGATTTGCTTTTTTCCCCTGCCATTATTGTGTTTCTATGATTCATTAGTTTATGTGTAGCTGCGATTTACTTCGCAGTTTAGCATTCCATTTGATGAATATTTCACAATTTATTAGTCTCCTTTGGACATTTGGATTGTTAAAGATTTTTTTATTTCTCACAATATTACCATAGATATTTGTGTATATAATTTGTGCTATGCCCATTCAAGAATTTTCTCTGGGCTCTAACACCTAGGATGGAATTACTACAAGATAGTGCTATATTGTTTTCCAAGATTTTGCTACCAAATCATAGTTAGACCAGCAGGATATAAGAATTCCCATTGTTCTACCTCTTAGGCAACATTTAAGAACTTGTCAGATTATGGTAATATTTTAATTTTTTTGGCACGAGTTTAATAAGTAGGAGTTGATATATTAATTCTTTTCATTTTCTTTGTGGAGTGGCACAGATTGGATTTCTTTTATTATAGTAAAGTAAATTATGTTGACATTTAGTACACCAACCACATTTTGTCACTGTTTTACTATTTTCTGTACTTATCTTTGGCAAACTCATATCTACATTGTATATAATACAGTAATATTAAAATATGTGCTTTCAAATATATGAAATAAGTTTACTTTGCCTTTCAAAAATTATATTGTATTAGATACAACATGCATTTTAGAAGTAATTTACCTTTTTTAAATTTAAAGCACAGATTTGCAAAAGAATAACCCAGTGCATCAGTTAGCTGGAGAGGAGCTGCTGGCTTTTACGTCGGTGAGTAGTTTTTTCTTTCTTTCCATTTTATTTTTTTTCCTTGTGGATTATTTGGCCTCTGGTGTATTCCTGCCTCAGATTGCTCACGTTGAAATACTGCCACTTAAGAAAATTAAGGGAACAAAAACTCATCATTTTAGTTTCCAAACTGCATCTCTCTTGCTGCTGATTTAAACATAAGTACTTTTCTTTGTACTTACTTGGCTTGGAGGGCAGTGACCAAGTATTTCTTGTTCATTGTTTGTTCCACAGCATCGCACAGAATAGGTGCTCAATAAATGTTGAATGAATAAATGAAGAGCAAGCGTTTGACTCTTCGCTCCAAGGCCACTCTAGTATACAGCTCTGTAAAACCGAGGGTGACCTGCATGGATGTGAGGAGGAGAGCACTTCAGGGAGCTAGGAGCAAAACCAGGGGAACATGGGCGATGGGTGCTGGGGAGGGAGGTGGTGGCAAGGACATAAGAGTGCTTGTCAGCATTCGACAGCATAGAGCAGGGAGGAGAAAAGTTGTGGGCTTTGATAACTGGAGTGCATTGCTTATCTCGAAGGACGGTTTCAGTGGAATATCTGGGTCATTCCAGGGAATTAAGGAGGGAATGGGGTATGACAAAGTTGATAAAGACCCCAGTTTGAGAAAAATGGCAGTGAAAAGGAAAGAGAGTAATAGATGTTTGAGGATTTGAGATCAAAGAAGGCTTTTCAAGAAGAGAAAGGTCACAGATGAAGGGGTCAGTGAGTATCTTTTTAGCTTTAGGGAGAAAAATGCACACATCTTTAATGAACACAAGTTGCTTAAGATAGACATCATTTTTTTCAAAGGCACTTTTGTATCATGGTTGGGACTCAAGTTAGAATTCTGATGTTTTATTTCTTTGTTATTTTTCAGATAAGGCAAAAATAAAGTGTGTTTATCTGATATAAAAAGCTCGCTTACTTTGTACTGTAATACAAATTTTGCAAGTTACTGTTTTCTACATTTTGTTTTGAAACTGGTTGGATGTTAATCCTTTGAGTCCTCTGGGTGCCCTTTTTATTTTCCCACTTGTTAGAAATCTTTGGTGTTTCTCATTATAGCATGTCTGTGTTTAGGTTACTATGTAAAAATGTCCTTATTTAGTCATTACATATGCTATCAGGAATTTGACAAGTAAAATGTTACAAACATTTTTAAAAAGATACATTAAAATTATTATGTACTTCCCATTTATTTATGAAGCTAATATCTATTGACTACTTAATATGTGCTAAGCATTGTGCTGGTCATCAGGGAAACAGCAGTAAACAGTCTTTTCCCTCTAGGAGTTTACATCAGTTTGCACTCTTGTGGGGGGAATACACAGTAGACCAAGAGAGAAATGCATATTTAATAGAAGTGCGCAGGAGAAATGTCAAGTAGGGTAAGGGAGTAAGAGTGAGACCGGGACAGCTGTGTTAGACAAGGTGGTGGGGAGGATCTCAGTGCGTAGGTGACCTTGAACTCAGGTCTACATGCAGTGAGGCACGGGGAAGGATGCGGGGCTCTGGAATGGTGCTGAGCTTGAGTCAGTGTGGAAGTACAGAGCTGGATGGAGACAGGTGTCTACATGATAGAGGATTACTAGGATGCTTGGGTTTCTTCTGGAGACTGAGATAAACAGGATGTAGCATATAGATAGGAAGTGTTCCTGCTGACCTCTCTGGGGAGGGTGGTCTGTAGCAACATCCTGTAGGTTCTGGTCTCATAGGCAGTTAATGGTGGTGTATATACTATCCACAGTTATCCCGAGAAGACACTCAAACACTGTATTTCAACTCAGTTAATTTTTTTTTTTAGCTTTTCTTGTGGGTAGGGGTATATTTCTTCTCTTTTAAAACTTTCTTTTTCTACTTTTTCTTTGATTCTTTATTACTATTATTATTATTTATTTATTTCCCCATCGTTGTTCCTCTAAATTGTGAGGTACTTCTGAAGAAATGAACTCCGCTAACTCCGGTGCTGGTTAACTCATCCCTCCTGGCTTGCAGTGCAGGTCGTACATTCAGGTTTCGTACTTGCCCCCAAGGGCTTTCTACTGCACAGTTTGCTTTGCTCTTTCTCCTCCTCTGGCTCTTTTCCAAATCAGAACTGCCCTGAAGACTGGTCTCCTTTTGGAGGAAAGCTGTTTGATCACAGTGCTTCAGAGTGTGAGGCCTACCTCTTCTATTTATTTATTTTTCTAAATATGTTTTTATTGATCTTTTAGAGAGAGAGGAAGGGAAAGAGAGAGAAACATCGATCGGCTGCCTCCTGCACGCCCCCCACCAGGGTTCGAGCCTGAAACCCTGGCATATGCCTTGACTGGGAATCGGACCAGGACCTCTCAGTCCATGGGACGGCACTCAATCCACCGAGCCACACCGGCCGGGCTGGCCTAACTCTTCTACAGAGATGAGTTCATGAATCTCAAGTAAATCTTTAATTGGTAAGCAGTGGGGCAAGGAGCATCTATGTGAGGAGGTTTTTAGGAGCCCCGTGCATACGTGTGCTCTGTGCCACCCATTCTTTCTTTAATCCCGAAGGAAGCAAACAGAATATCGCAGAAAAACCCAAATCAGCCCTCATCCGCTCTTCCTTCATCTGCCAGTCCTTCCTCTTATCCCTTCTTTGTACATGATACTGAGCCGGACAATAAGATGAGTTAGAAGTGGCTCCTGGTGTTAATGAGGAATTTCATTGATACTGATATCTTGTATAGCTATATATCCTGTATACAAATATCCTTCATTTGTGAGCTGTTATTTATAACTCCAAAAGAGTATTTGAGCCCTGGCCAGTTTTGCTCAGCGGTTAGAGCGTCGGCCTACGGTCCAGAGAGACCCAGGTTCAGTTCCCGCTAAGGGCACGTACCTCGGTTGCAGTTTGTCCCCGGCCCCATGGGGTTGTGTGGGTGGCAGCCAGTCGATGTGTCTCTCTCACATTGATGTTTTTCTCTCTCTTCCTCCCTCTCTCCTTCCTGCTATATCTGAAGATAAATTAAAAAATGTCCTCGAGTGAGGATAAAATAACAAAACAAAACAAAACAGAGTATTTGAGGTGCTACCCCACTTCTGAATGCTTGAACTTTTGTCTGTACTTCTCTTTGAACAAGAATCATATTTGGGCTTATAACTATTTATGTATATGTCTTATCTTCCCCATAAGACTATAAACTTCCAGTTTTAGGGACTGGGCTCTGTTCTTTGGGTCTTCTGCAAGGCCTGATACAATGCTTCAAGTCTTGACTCATAGTTGCTGCTCAATAAATGTATGCAGAATATGAGAATGAATGAAATACAGGGTGGGGCAAAGGGGGGTTTACAGTTGTTCATATGGAAAATAATACAGTAATTAATAATTAATAATACAAGAGTAAAACTGCATTTTGTGTACTCACAACTGTAAACCTACTTTTGCCCACCCTGTATACAAAATCCTGCAATAAGATTTATTTCTGTCCTACAGCTTGGTGCTGCATTACTCCACTTAGTTGCAGAATTTAGGTGGTACTGCTTTAGCCTAGTGTACTGCCAAGTATATCCATACTTAGCGGTAAGGATCACTACTGTTTCATCTTTCTCTTCTGTAAAAGGGGGGAAGGAGTGATGTGCTCCTCCCTCAGCACCGTTTTGAGGATCAGATTACAGAATGGGTGTGAAAGTACTTCCTAGAAGGTAGAGGCTGGTACACCCATAGTTTTCAGGGATGAGCCAGGCTGTCTGGTCACTGGTTTGTAGGGGAGCATTTCTGTTGAAAGGAATAGGATTGCTTAAGTGAATAGGACCTGGTTGGAATTGGCTGCAGATGTGGCAGCGAGAGGAGCAGAGAAGAAAGAAGTAGCGTCCCCTTTCTTGCTGGGCAGCTGTGCTCTGCAGCAGCATTGGCGGCCTGGTACTGGGGCTGTGGACTACTGAGATTATGAGGTGTCTGCCTTTGCTGATAGAAGAGCAAGTACAACAGAAGTCTTTTTATTATTATTATTATTATTATTATTATTTTTTTTTATCCTCACCCGAGGACATTTTTTTTCATTTTTTGTTCAGATAGAGTGGGAGGGAGAGAGAGAGAGAGAGAGACATCGACGTGAAAGGGACACATGGAGTGGCTGCCACCTGCACGACCAACCAGGGCCGGGGACAAACTGCAACCGAGGTACATGCCCTTAGCGGGAACCGAACCTGGGTCTCTCTGGACCGCAGGCTGATGCTCTAACCGCTGAGCCAAACCGGCCAGGGCTTATTATTATTATTTTTTAATCCTCACCGGAGGATATTTTTCCATTGATTTTTAGATATAGAGTGGGAAGGAGAGAGAGAGAGAGAGAGAGAGAGAGAGAGAGAGAGAGAGAAATATCGATTGGTTGACTCCTCTCCTGCTTGACCCTTGGCTGGGGATCGAACCTGCAACTTAGGTACGTGCCCTTGACCGGAAATTGAACCCAGGGCTCAGGTCCACGGGCCGACGTTCTAACCATTGAGCCAAACCAGCCAGGGCACAACAGAAGTCTTAATGCTCCCACCAGAGAATTGTAAGCATTGGAGGGATAGGACCATGGTTATTGGACATTTGGTAAATATTTACTGAATAAACAAATGAATGGCTTATTGGTCCTAAATTTCATTCAGTTTTAATGAACTGTCCTAAAGTTTCTTAAAAAGATGGTATAGTCATTTTTGGAGAAATGTTTGCCTGTATTTTCATGTTGGTGTAGCATTTTATAATATATGTGAGATTTGTTGGGAAAATGTTTTAATTCAGCAATGTCAGAAGCTTGTCCTAAAAGGAATACTTTACTTTTTTAAGTTGTCATTATGTAGTACTATTCCTGAGATACTATATCCACACGTTTCGGGAAAACTGAATGAGTCATAGTAAAAATAACCCAATCTGTTTTAGAGAGCCTTTATGTCATATCGGCTTGATAATTTAAAATTAGTTGGTTTATCTACGTTATTTCCTTCCAGATGAGCCAAGTCAGTGACATTCAGTAATGCTTTTAATTTCCTTTCATTGTTGAAAATGAGAACAATTTTGTTAATTCAGACAGGTGTTTCAGTTTTAATTGGCAAAACTTTTGCTTTAGTGTGAATTGATATTGGCAGCCTGCCTTCTGACTGACTGCCCAAAACCCCAAGGTCACTGGAAACGAAAAAAGGAAAAAGACCTTTGGAAGTTACACATTATATTGTATGCATTTTTCTTTCTGCTGTTAATTTTAAAGTATTTAATAAATACTTATGAACATAAAATAGTTTGCTAATCACTTTTACAGATTAAAATGATCGCCTATATTTTTTCTAGAGCATACTCATTTCTTAATTTTAATTTTTTAAGATTGGTGATATAACTTTGTGAGATAGCCACAGTACTTATGATAGTTTGTTTTAGCATTACAAGATGACATGTTCTGTTTAAAAAATTTTTTTTTCTTTATTCATTTTAGAGAGAGAGGAAGGGAGAGGGAGAGAGAGAGAGAGAGAAACATTGATGAGAGAGAGCATCGATTGGCCGCCTCCTGCATGCCCCCCACTGGGGATTGGGCCCACAACCTGGGCATGTGCCCTAACCGGGAATCAAACCGGCGACCTCTTGGTGCATGGGTTGACGCTCAACCACTGAGCCACACTGGCTGGAGCAAGATGATGTGTTCTGTATTAAGCAGGATAGCTCAGAATTTTTATTTTCTTTGTGGTTTGAATACTTGTCTCCCAAAATGTTACTTTGGGTATTTTAATTTAATAGGTATTTATTGATAACGATCCTTATAGCTGTCTCTGGGTTATAACTTGCTAACTTTAAAAAAAGCAGGAGATGAGTATTTTTATTTCTTCTTTCTGCTTATAGGTTAACTATTATTAAGCAGAGGCTTAATAAATATTTTTGACTGGAGTTGAACTGAGTTACTTGTGCATATCCTATTTCAGGGATAGAATCAGTAATAGGATTTGGGATCTTACAAGGTTCTTTTCTTACTACCATCTAGTTTGGTAATGGCTACTTCTTTCTCCACAGTTAACCGTGGCTTAAGGTTAAAGCTTATTTGTGGTTTATTTCAGTCATGTTGGAGTAACTGGTACTGGATTCAAACTCTAATCGTAAATAGCTACAAAAGTAGACAGACTATATGAAACAAATATATAAAAAGGATAATGTCATGGCCAAATAGTCTTCATCTCAGGAATGCAAAACTAGTTTAACATGAAACAGACAGTGCATTCATCTTGTTAGTGTAGTAAAGGAGAAAGCCACATGATCATCTCAGTGGAAACAGAAAAGCATTTGAAAAAAGTTCAACAGATTTTTATTATAAAAACTCTTAGTAAACTAGGAATAGATGGGATTATCAACCTGATAAAGGGCATCTATGGGAAATCTATAGCTAAAATCATTATTGATGTAAAACAGTCTTTCTCCCCTAAGATCAGGGAAAAGGCATTTCTTTGCTCTGTTGAACAGGAAATTCTAGCTATTGCAGTAAGACATAAAAAAGATATAAGGTATTCAGATTGGAAAGGAAGATATAAAATTATCATTATGCATAGACAACAGTTGTATATATAGAAAACCATAAAGAATTGACATGAAAGCTACTAGAACTAATAAGCAAGGTCTGAGAATACAAGGTCAGCATTAAAAAAAAGTCAGTTGTGTTTATATGTTACTAGCAATTGAAAATAAACGGACAGAAAATATCTCATGTAAGCATTAAATATAAAAAGTCTGGATTTGCTAAAGTAATATCAGATAAAATGGACTTCGTTACAAAGAATATTTCCAGAGACAGGGCTGCTTTCGTAATAATAAAGAGAACATCTGTCCTGGTCGATGTGGCTCAGTTCCTTGGAGCATCGTCCCATGCATGGAAGGGTCACAGGTTTGATTCCCAGCCAAGGCACATATTCAGATGTGGGTTTAATCCCCGGTTGGGATGCGTACAGGAGGCAACTGATTGATGTTTCTCTCTCACATCTGTGGGGTTTTTTTCTCTCTCTCCCTCTCCCTTACTCTCTCTCTAAAATCAATAAAAACAGCCCTGGCCAGTTTGGCTCAGCGGTTAGAGCATCGGCCTGCGGACCGAAGAGTCCCGGGTTTGGTTCCCGCTAAGGGCATGTACCTTGGTTGCAGTTTGTCCCCGGCCCTCGCTGGTCATGTGGGTGGCAACCACTTGATATGTCTCTCTCATGTTGATATTTCTCTCTCTCTTCCTCCCTCTCTCCCTCCCCGCTCTATCTGAAGATAAATGCAAAAATGTCCTCAGGTGAGGATAAAAAAATAAATAAATAAAATCAATAAAAACATATCCTCAAGTGAGAACTAAAAAAAAATTTACCAGGAAAACATAACAATCATAAATATGTATATGTCTAATAATAGCTACACATAACATGAAGCAGAAATTGACAAAATGAAAGTGAGAAATAGACAATGTCACACTGGTAGTTGGAGATTTTAATGCTCCTGTCAGCAATTGATAGAACAAGTAGACAAAAACAGTGAGTAAATACATAGCTAATTTGGATAATACTATCAGCCAGCTTGACCTAATTGGTATTTATAGAACAGTGCACTCATAATACAGTCATCCCTAGGTATCTGCCAGGGATTGGTTCCAGGATCCTCCTTGGATACCAAAATCAGCAGATGCTCAAGTCCTTTTTAAAAAATAAAATAGTATTTTCATATAACTTATACACATCCTCTTGTATACTTTAAATAATCTCCAGGTTACTTATAATACCTGACAGAATATAAATGCTATGGAAGTAGTTGTTACACTGTATTGTTTAGGGAATAATGACAAGAAAAATAAGTCTATAAATGTTCAGTACAGATGCAGTCCTCATAGGCCTAACTACATATTACAAGTCAGCAATAACATAACTTTTTTTTTTTAATCCTCACGCAAAGATATTTTTCCATTGATTTTTTTCAGATAGAGAGGGAGGGAGGAAGAGAGAGAGAGAGAGAGAAACATCAATGTGGGAGGAACACATCGATTGGTTGTCTCCCATGTGACCCTGACCAGGCTAGGGATTGAACCTGCAACCAAGATAAGTGCCCTAGACCAGGAATCAAGCCTGGGACCCTGTGGTCTGCAGGCCGATGTTCTAACAGATGAGCCAAACCAGCCCGGGCAACATAACATTTTTTAAAGAATATTTTTGAGCCTTGGCCGGTTTGGCTCAGTAGTTAGAGCATCAGCCTGCAGTCCAAAGAGTCTCAGATTCAATTCTGGGTCAAGGGCACGTACCTCAGGTGTGGTTCGGTCCCGGCCCTGGTCAGGGTCATGTGAGAATCAACTGGTCGATGTCTCTCTCTCTCCCTCCCTTCCTCCCACTCTGTCTGAAGATAAATGGAAAAAAATATCCTTGGGTAAGGATTAAAATAAATAAATAAAAAGGATATTTTTGATTCATGGTTGGTTGAATCCACAGATGTGGAACCCCTGGATATAGATAGAGGGCCAATTGTTATTTGAATATATTTCTTTGCAAGTATACATGGTATGTTCAGCAACACCATATGCTGGACCAGTAAAACAAGCCTCAACTGATAAAAAATTAACCTCATAAGGAGTATATTCTCTGTCTACAACATAATTACCTTTCCATTATTCCATTTCATTAATAAATAACTATTAGGTATCTATAAAAATCTCAAAATATTTAAAAACCAAATAATTACGCCCAGCCGGTGTGGCTCAGTGGTTGAACGTCGACCCATGCACCAAGAGGTCGCCAGTTCGATTCCTGGTCAGGGCACATGCCCAGGTTGTGGACCAAATCCCCAGTGGGAGGCATGCAGGAGGCGGCCAGTCGATGTTCTCTCTCATCGATGTTTCTATCTCTCCCTCTCCCTTCCTCTCTTTCTAAAATCAATAAAGAAAAAAAAATTAAAACAAAACAAAACAAAAAACAAATAATTAAACAACATATGTCCATGGATCAGTAAAGAAATCACAAAGGAAATTTACATGTAAAAGACAACTGTTAACTTAAATCATTGACCCCAATGTTACAACAATTTTATCATGTTTCCTTAAAGTAAAATTGTTACAACACTGGGATAATGAGCAGTTTTTAACTAGGACACTAAGTGCATGAACCATAAAAGAAAAATTAGATAAAAAGATAAATTGAACTTTATTAAAATTAAAACCTTCTGCTCTTTGAAGGACATTATTAAGAAAATGAAAAGATAAGACACAGACTGGGAGAAAATATTTACAGTACATATATCTTATAAAGGACTTGTATCCAGAATAAATAAAGGCTCTTTCCAACTCAGTAATAATAGGACAAACAAACCAATTAAAAATGGACAAGTGATTTAAACAGACACTCCACCAAAGATATAGGAATGACCAATAAGAGCATGAAAAATTCTTAATAGCATTAGTCATTGGGAAAATGCAAATTAAAACCACAACAAGATACCACTTTAAAGACTTATAATACCATGTGGGGTAGTTGGAACTCTCATACATTACAAATGTAATGTAAAATGGTGCAACTACTTTGGAACACAGTTTGGCATTTTCTCATACAGTTAATCATCAGTCCCACCTCTAGGTATTTATCTGTTAGACATATACACCAGTGTTCACAGCTGTTCAATCCATGATAGCTTAAATCTGGAAACAGCCCAGATGTCCATCATCAAGTAAATGATAAACTGCCTTATATCCATCTAAAGAAATAATTCTCAGCAATAAAAAGAAATGAAGTACCGATACTTGTAACAGTGTGGTTGAATCTGAAAAACATGATTTTGCGTTAAAGAAGACAGATTGTATGATTCCATTTCACTGGAATTTTAAAATAAGCAAAAGTAAATTATAATGGTAGAACATAGGTCATATATTGATTGCAGAGGTGTGTAAGGGAACTTTCTGGGTTGATGGAAATTTTGTATATCTTGATTTCATGGTGGTTACATAGGTGTATACATTTGTCAAAATAGATCAAACACTACCCTAAGTATGGTTTTGTTTTATTGTATCTATCTTATATTTCAATAAATCACTAAGAATATCCTAAAGGCGGAAATACATATATATTATTTAGAGCTCTCATATATGAGATTGATGTTTATCCCCATAGATTTTGGTTTCAGAGTAGATTTGTCCTTGTCTTCAGTTTCAGAAGGACAGTGCAAAATACTCAACCGGCCTAATGTGTTAAGTGGAAAGAATGTAGAAGGAGAAGAACAAATCCCCAATAGGAAATTGCTCACCACATTCAGTATGAAGCTTACTCCTTTTTTAAGGCAAAATCAGGCTAGTTTTTCCCAAATATTTTTAAAAACCTGTGTTCAAAAGAAACTCTGAAATTTAGGTGGAGAAATATACTGTGTAGAGCTCCAGGTGGGGTTACTTTTGACCCTTGGCATCTAACACAAGTTGTCAGTATTAAAATGAATTTGTCTCCCTCGTGATTAAGAGTCAGCACATACAGCAAACAGAAGGATAGCTCGGATGAATGTAAACTCTTAAGAGTTCATAGGTCAGGAAATTTGTGTATACAATAGCATAAGTAATTGACATCTAAATAAAGTGAGGTATTAATATGTGATTTCAAGCAACTTCTTGTGTTAATGGATATAAAAATAGCTAATTAGTAGAATTTAATGATTTTAAATCTATAAATGCCATTTTTAGTAGAATCTATATGAGGCCCAGAGTTTAAACTATGGGTTGTATGGTAAAATGTTAACAAATGGGTGAAGGGTATATATATTTTTTTGTATTACTCTCACGATTATTCTGAAAGAAAAAATAAATTTGAAAATAAAAAGTTAAAGAAAAAAAACCCTCTGGTACAAAACTATATAGAAAATGAGAAAGCCCATCTTTGCCTCACGGCTAGACAATCATTCTTGCTTTGGGTTGAAGATACAAGCAGGCTGTCTGGGACATGCTGGCCACCGTTAAACTCCTGCCAGTCTGCCGGCGTCTCCTACGGGGTTTCAGCTTTGTGTCTTGCCCCATATTGTCTTTAGCAGCAAAGGAAATAGGGAGGAGTTATGAAATAAACCTTATGACACAGATTAAAAGAAAGAAAGGGGACTCAAGGACCAGAGATCAAAGGCTTCCACTTCTGGTGAAATGCAGAAAAGGTGCTCTGTGAGCCCGCTAGCTGCAGAACAACTAAACCCTGGAAAGGACACTCATTCAGACATCCCTGTTCTCCTAAGGGGTAGAGGAGGTGTCTGAGGACACACAGAGAAATTAGCACCTAGGGTCCAGGCCAGAAATGAAAGGCGAGGAGCTGGGGCCTTGGCAGACAGCTGGGAGGATGGAGTTATCTAAGTAATAGCACTTTCAGAACTTTCCACCAAGCCAAGATCCTCAGGATGTGAAGTGATCCTAAATTCATGGTGCTGCTTGGCTGTGGGCACAGAAACCAATCTCTCTAGAAGAAAACATCTCTAATCCCAAATTAAAATTGAGCAGTGAGCTCACAATTAATGATCAACAACCAGAAGAGAAGGTAAGTCACTATGATTGAGAGTCAACAAAGACACCAAACAATAGACTAAAGGACAAGTTGCAGTTTTCTGATTCATAATGTAGAACAGCTGTGTATGGAAAGTTTAAAGAAATAAAGGATTTAATCACAAAGGTAGCTGAACAACTTCTGTTAGTTATTAGAGTTTTATAACTCGGGAGAGAAAATATAACTTCTAGAAATAATTTGAGATTGAAAAGCAGATTTAAAAAAATGTAACCCATGCTTATCCTTACCGCAGAGATGTAAAACACCAAGTTGTGTATAACAGGTATGCCAGAAATTCCAGTCTTAGAAGTGCACCTTGTATTTGAATCAGTAGACATGTACAAGAATGTTTAACACCAGCAATGTTTTGTAATGGCAAACAAACTAGAAACAACTTAAATGTTTGTTGGCAGGATCAAGTGTCTTGTCTTATATCACACTTGTGAAATATACACCAGTGATGTGAAAATAAATGAACTATAGCTATAAGCAACAACACAGATGAGGTTTTTTGTTGTTGTTAATCCTCACCCAAGGATATTTGTCCATTGATCTTTCGATAGAGTAGAAGGGAGGGTGGGAAGGGGAGAGAGAAACATTGATGTGAGAGAGACACATTGATTGGTTGCCTCCCTTGTGACCCCAACCAGGACTAGGGATTGAACCTGCAAACCTTGACCTGGAATTGAACCTAAGGCCCTTCAGTCCAAGGGTGGATGCTCTAACTACTGAGCCAAACTGACCAGGGCCACAGATGAGTTTTTAAAATGTAATGATAGCCCTGGCCCATGTGGCTCAGTTGGTTTGGCATCATTCTGTGCACCGAAAGGTTGCCGGTTCGATTCCTGGTCAAAGTGCATGCCTAGGTTGCAGGCTTGCCCCTGGAGGGGGTGAACAGGAGGCAGCTGATCGATGTTTCGCTCTCACATAGATGTTTCTTTCCCTCTCTTCCCCTCCTTTCCCCCTCTCTAAAAATCAATTAAAAATATTTTAAAAAATATAATAAGTAAAAAAAACCAGTTCTCATATTCCCAGCTGTTTGTCATTATTCTTTATAACTTAGATTTTAGTTACTTTTAATCTTCTGTATATATCAAATAATAATAAAAAAAAATCTAAAAACTATTTTGAGCAATAGCAAGATCATGTAAATATTTTTTGATAAACAATTTTAAAGATTAAACAGTACTGATTTCATTACATACGTTTACTCTTTTTCCCTTCTTTTTAAAAACATATGTTTTTAAAGAATTGATTTTTAGAGAGAAAAGAAGGAAGAAGGAAAGAGAGAGAGAAAGAAACATAGATGTGAGAGAGAAACATTGATTGGCTACCTCCAGTATACACCCCAACTCCAGGGACTGAACCCAAAACTTGAGTATGTGCCCTGACTGGAAATCGAACTGGTGACCTTTCAGTGCAAGGGATGACGCTCAACCAACTGAACCGCACTGGCCAGGGCTGCATACATTTACTTTTATTTATTATTATTTAAAAAAAATTTTTTTTCTTTATTGATTTTAGAGAGAAAAGAAGGGAGAGGGAGAGAGAGAGAGATAGAAACATCGATGAGAGAGAACATCGATTGGCTGCCTCGAGAGATAGAAACATCGATGAGAGAGAACATTGATTGGCTGCCTCCTGCATGTCCCCCACTGGGGATTTGCCCTACAACCTGGGCATGTGCCCTGACCAGGAATCGAACTAGTGACTTTTTGGTGCATGGTCGATGCTCAACCACTGAGCCACACCAGCCGGGCAATACATTTACTTTTAAAGTGAATCTTATTGTATTTCATCAGGCTGGTGAGAAGCAGAATCAGTGATGATGGAGAGTGTTAATAATAAGGTAAAGGAGAAAACCTTAAGAAATAAAAGCTCTTTAGTGGGACTTATGGTCCCCAGACAGGAGAAATATATGGGACATATATAAGATGCTAACACATTTAGTATTAAGGTGTCTTGTTCAGACTCATGGCTGTGTACTTCTTTTTCTGACCATCATCGAAACTAAAGCTCTTATGCTTTTTGACATTATGAATAACATGATGTTAAAGGAAAAATTCACTTTGAAAATAACATACGTTTGAAATAGGTCTGCTTTTCATGACTGTGTGAAGGGTGCCTCTGGTAGTGCTGATGAACTGGCCTCGCCGACGCAGAAGATCTGCCTCTTGGAGGCCACCAGATGACCAGCAGCTTGATCCCTCTGGTGTCTGCTTTCCCTGTGAAAATTTGCAGAGCACAGAAAAGAGCTTTGAAAGCATTGTACTAGCAGGAGATGCAGAATCTCAGGATTTGCCAAGCATGCTACTAGATATGGTGGGAGACATAAAGGTATAAAACATAGGACTTGCCTTCATGGAATTTTCAGTTTAGCCAAGGCCAGATAAACTTACGGTAATGACATTAGCAATACCAGGCAGTTTAGACTACAAATTGATAGCACAGATAAATAAATCCCTTAACTGTTAAGAAAAGGAGAACATATTTGGGACAGAGCAGTCAAAGAAAGCTTTGTCCACCAAGTGGGGGTCTGAGTCAGGCCTTGAGAATAGGTGGGGTTTAGATGGAGCGCAGGAGCGAAGGCGGGGACCTGGGCGGAGTGAGCTGTGCTGATCCCTTTAGTGGAGTCAGAAGATTTGTTTGGGGCAATAGTGAGTCTTGGGGAAGATAGATTTGAGACGGATTTTAAATGGTCTGCAGAGCAAGGATGGAAGTTTGGACTGCTGCTCCACTTCATGGGGAATCATTTATAGACTACATTTTGGATTTAAACTTACTGTCATTTGGTACTGACTTTAACAATGAATGCACTTTTAAACAGATCATCAAGAAGGGGGAGTGGTTCTGCTTTTTATAGCATTTCTTTGTTCTTCGATTTGTAGGGTCAGCCTGACCTGGGTGGCATCGTCTAATTTGGCTTTAGTGTAGCAGTCATAGTTACACACCCACGAGGAGAGCCCGAGCTGGCTCTGGTTCGCGTGTGGGAAAGCAGCTGCCTGAAAGCTCCTTCGTGTGTAAGGGGCAGAGGGGCCCCTGTCATACACAGGACCCGAGTGACCTTGGGAAGAAGGTTATGTGAAATGTGCAGTGATAAGAATGAAAAGGAAATTTGTTTTTAATAGAAACAACACTCCAGATCTTCTCTGATGGCGTTACAGAATATTCTTTGCTACTTTTCTGGGAATGCGGGTTATGTTGGATGTAGTCAGAAGTTATTAGCTAAATAAATTATTAGCTAAATAAAATTTTATATATATATATGGTGTCATAATATAACCTGGACATGTGCCCTGACTGGGAATCGAACCGGCAACCTCTTGGTGCATGGATCGACACTCAGCCACTGAGTCACATCGACTGGGCACGTGTCATAATATAAAAATTTACTTTTTACTGTGAGGTAAAACGATATTCACTGACATTTTCATTTCACGCAGTTAACAGTTTCCTCAGATGTTAGATTATCACAGTTCCTTTTTTAGTATGAGTCCTAGAGTCAGCTCAGGTGACATATTTTGCAGTGATATGCTGTGTTCATGGAGGACTCAATATTTTAAAATTTCAGGTCTCCTAACATTAAACTACATAATCAGTGTCGTCCCTAACAGAATTCCAGCAGTTTGACTTTTTGTTTGTTGTTGCTGTTGTGTTTTGGTTTTGTGGAACTCAAGCTGACTTTAAAATTCATATGGAAATGCAGAGGACTAAGAATGGCTGTGGCACGTTGAAGGAGAACCAAGCTGGAGTGGTGACACTGCCAGGTGGCAGCCCGCTGAGGACACTGTCGGGATTAAACAGTGCTCAGCTTGCTGTGGTCCTTGGACTGGCAGCCTCAGCATCACCTGGGAACTTGTGAGAAATGGACTTACTCTGGCTCCACCTCAACCACTATTGAGTCAGACTTTTTGGGGTTGGGGCCAAGGAGTCTGTGTTTTAACAATCTCTCTAGGCTTTTCTTATGTACTTTAAAATTTGAGAAACACTGAATTAAGACATTTTAACATAGTGGAACAGATGGAGAGTCCAGAAACAGATCCATTCATGCATGGTTCATCTGATTTATGACAAAGTTGGCATTGCGGTACAATGGGGATAGGGTAGACTTTTCAGTAAACTAGATGATTTATATCTATATGGAAGAAAGCTATCTTAACCCCTATATTATACTATATATGCAGAAACCAACTCCAGATTGAATACGTAAAAGTGAAAACTATACAGCTTTTAGAGGAAAAACATCTTTGAGACTTTAGGACAAACAGGACAATAAAACTCTAACCATAAAACAAAAAAAACAGTAAACTGGACTATATTAATAGTAAATACTTCTTTTTATCGAAAGATACCATTAGTATTTAATGTAAAGCACTTTGACCAGTGCCTTGCCAGCACATAGTGTATGTTATATGTGTTTGTCAAATAAGAATAATTAAATAATATGTTACCTTCTTCCACCAAAAAGATGGAGGACTTGTGTCCATAAAATATAAAGAATACATACAAATTATCAAGAAAAATCCTGACAACCCAATAGAGGCATTCAAATGGTCATTAACATATTAAAAGGTGCTCAACTTTGTTAGTCATTAGAGTAATACAAATTAAAACCACAATAGAAAGGCACTATATACTCACCAGAATGGCTAAAATACAAAAAAAAAAAAAAAAAAGACAATTTTGAAGGTTGCAAGGATGTGAAATAACAAGAATTCTCTAATGTTTCTAAAAAGAGTATAAAGTGGGCCCATCTGGTGTGGCTCAGTGGTTGAGTGTTGACCTATGTACCCAAAGATCACCGGTTTAATTCCCGGTGAAGGCACTTGCCCAGGTTGTGGGCCTGATCCCCAGTGGGGGGCATGCAGGAGGTGGCCAATTGATGTTCTCTCTCATCAGTGTTCCTATCTCTCTCTCCCTCTCCCTTCCTCTCTCTTTAAAAATCAATAAAGAAAGAAAAAGAATGTAAAGTGGAATAACCTTTCAGAAGATTGGCAGTGTCTAGGAAAGCTAAATGTATTCATACTCTATGACCTAACAGTTTCACTCCTACATATATACCCAACAGAAATACTTTTACATGTTCACCCAAAGAACATGTCCTAGAATGTGCATAATAGGCCCTGGCCGGTGTGGCTCAGTTGGTTGATTGTTCCATGCATTGGAGGGTCACTGGTTTGATTCTTGGCCAGGGCATATGCCCAGGTTGTGGGTTTGATCCCCAGTCAGGGTACATGCGGGAGGCAACCAGTCAGTGTTTCTCTCTCAGATTGATGTTTCTCTCTCTCTCTCCCCCTCTCCCTTCCCCTCTCTCTAAAAGGTAAAAATAAAAAAACAAACAGAAAGAACGTGCATAATAGTACATTTCGATAGCACATCTAGAATGTACGTAGCCCCAAACTGAAAACCACCTAAAAGCCCATTAGCAGTATATGGGTAAATAAATTGTATATTTATGCCGTGGAACATTTCGGAGCAATAAAATGGACATTCTATAACTATACTCAACTATGTGAAAGAATCTTTCAAACATAATATCGAGCAAAAGAAGCCAGGTACAAAAAAGTACTGATTACATTTGTGTAAGGTAGAAAAACATGCACACTGATCTGTGGTGTTAGAAGTCAGGATAGTGGTTACTCTTCCAGAGATGCAGGGAATGACCAAGACAGAGAGCAAGGGGGACAATGCGTGCTGGTAATGTTGTTTTTTCATCTGGGTGCTGGTTACAGAGGTCTGTTCAGTTTGTGAAAATTCATCGTGCGCATCTGTAGCTATCTATATCTTTATCTATATCTATAATGCTTTAATTGGAAGAAAAATTGGATCTGGTAGCCATTTCTTTGCCATATCAAATTAAAAAGTATGTGGAAGGAATCACATTACGGTGCTTAAGGCATTCACATTTACGGTGAGATGAATTGTAGTGGTCATTCTTTCATTATTCTGAAGGAACACTATCTTTAAGTAAAGAAATGTTAGTAAAGGACCTTTTCTCAGCACATTTTAACCAAACTAGAGTTTCTTATGTAAAAGTAAATACTTTCTTTTAGACTTAGCAAATTCATTCTACTCTCTTGTATGGATGTATTAAGTTCATTTACATGTTTGAATGTTTTGACTGTAAGGTAACTGGCAGCAGTGCCTTTTCGCGGGTGAGCTGGAAGCCCTGCCTGGCAGGTGGAGTCCCTGCAGCACAGCCGGCCTGCTGCTCAGGTGGTGGGGTCAGCGCTCTCTCCACTGGGTGCGCTTGCCGGACTGTTAGACGGGACATTTAAAAAATATAATTTTCATCCTAAGTCAGTCGAGCATTATAGCATCTCTCTCCTGTTTAGTTTTCTTTTTCTTTACCTAGTATCTTGTACCATGATTGACTCTTACCTTGTGAGCAGCATGTTTCATAACATGTGTTAAATAAAGCCTATCTGCTGTTACCTCCTTTCGGAAAGCCTTTCCCAGGTCTTTACATCTCCCAGCCCAGCGGACATAAGATAACTACATTCTTCAGTGATATCATTATCCAGCCAGTTCCTTCTTTAAAGCTTTCAAACATCTATTTGCCAGATTGCATTTTACTTTTAGTGTTTAGTGAGAATGTTTTGCTTGACCCTCACATAAAAGTCTCAGGCAAACTCTTGTTCTCATGCCAGCATAGAAAACAGTCTGACTTTGTTGTTCTCTATGGAAAATTCCTCCCCCCTTTGGTGCAAATCTTCTGAAGGCTGGGTCTCAACTCGGACAGGCGCTGAGCGGACAAGCACTGAGCTGGTCTGGGCATTGCCATGTGGTTGGTAAAGTGACCAGTGTGCTTGGGAGGTGTAGGGGAGGGAAAATTTCCTCCCACCCTCTTAGGGCCCTGGCTGGTTCTGAACATAATACTGAAGAAGACAGAGTAACAGGAGAAGAAGCACACACATTCATTTAATATCGGTTTTGCGTGATGTGGGAGCCTTCCTTAGGAAATGAAGACCTGAAGAAACAGTTAATCACCCCTGAGTATTTCTGTGCGAGGTTTGATGGAGAGAGGCCGTTGTGGGAGAACATGCGCGGTCAAAGAGCATGGGGGAGTGGAGTAGACTGGGGGGATCAGTGAGACCTGTTCGCTGGGACTCGTCTCAGCATCCATCTGTCTTCAGTGAGGCTGCTCCTTTCCGCCGGTGATGGAGAGGGTACCTCTCACATGAGGGCTTCATGAGCTGTTCAGGGGAGAGGGCCAAGGGTGGGGGTCAGAGAGATCATCCTGCTTCTGCTTTCTCAAACTCCTTCAGCTTAAAATATTCATTATGCCAAGGTGCCATATTTTGGGAGTAGCGTGTCCTGAACCCCCATCAGATTTTTTTTTTTTTTTTTTATCCTCACCCGAGGACATTTTCCCATTTTTTGTTCAGATAGAGTGGGAGGGAGGGAGAGAGAGAGAGAGACAGAGAGACAGAGAGACAGAGAAACATCGACGTGAAAGGGACACATCGAGTGGCTGCCTCCTGCACGACCCAACCAGCCAGGGGCTGCGGACAAACTGCAACCGAGGTATGTGCCCTTAGCGGGAACCGAACCTGGGTCTCTCTGGACCGCAGGCCGACGCTCCAACCGCTGAGCCAAACCGGCCAGGGCCCCCCATCAGATTTTAGTGCCATCACCCATACCCACTCTGGAGGGTGATTTTCTGTTGAGGGTGGGAGAAAGCATTATAGGAGGAGAGGTCCTGAGGGGCCTCGTGTGCTTTGTGTGGGCACCTGGAGGCGTTGTGAAGGTTCACCAGTTCGTACTTGGTCCTCACAGCCTGTGAGAGACGGGCATGACAGTCCTGTTTACAGAGGAGGAAAGTGAGACCAGGAGGTGGAGTCACTTCCAAGGTCACACAGCTAGTCACCTCACCTGGTGGAGCTGGGGTCCCGGTCAAGCTCTGCCTGACCTGGAGACTTTCCCATTGTTCCACAGAGCCCTGTCCTGAGCGCTCTAGCCCACGTCAGCAGGTTACAGGTGGCAGTCGCTTGAATAAGGTGAAGGGGAAGGGCAGTGATGCTACCCACTGTAGGTAGTAGAATCAGGGTGCAGATTTACTTAATGAAAAAGGTTATTTTTAAAAATAATTCTTGAGCTCGTATTTTATAATAAGATTTCCTGCTAAGTAGTGTTACACATTTTGAAGAATGTTTTTAATGTCTTCTATTTCATCCTGTAGGTCTTTGTAGTGCCACATACACCTGTTCTGTTGGTAAAGTCATTCCATTTGTGGATTGAAGTAATAGAGGCTAACAAGATAAGGTTGTGCACTGATCTTGTAAACTGTATTTCAAGGAAATAAAAATAATTTAGTTTTCAGAGTTAGTTATCGAAGAATAGGATTACCTAATAGACATTGCGTTGAATGTAAGCTCTGTGAGGACATGGACCTTGTCTGTCTTGCCTGCCACCCTGTCCCTGGGGCCTTGTGCACACTGCATTGGACTGAGTAGGTGCCCAACTGAATTAGTGAACAAACACTCTTCAGTAAGACCCCATTCTTTGGATTCCCTCCCTTCTTTGTGTATTCTTTGCCTCCTCCTCGTCTTCTGAGATCCCTTTACTGTAGTAGTTTCCCGAAGTTCTTCACTGAGTCCTCTTACCCACTCCACCAGCGCTTCCTGGGTGCTGTCAGCCCCTTCCTGGAGGTAGCCGTATCTTCACAGCTTAAGTGAGCACAAGCTCATCTGCAGAAATGCTCAAAACATTGTAAAGATGTTGTTCTGGGGATCAATAGACCAAGTGTGTGAGTCAGCTTTCGCTGCTCATGAAGGTGTGACCTTGAGCAGGTGATTTAACCTCTTGGTACTTATTTTCCTCTATTGTGAGGGGGTTGGCCTAGTTCACAATTGAACATTCAAATACAGACATGCCTCGGAGATATCATGGGCTCTGTTCCAGACTACCACAATAAAGTGAGTTGTATCTTTTTGCTGGTGGAGGGTCTTGCCTTAAATTTGTTTAAAAAAAAAAAACCAAACCAGTATTTGAGAAGCACAGTGAAAGGAGGTATTCCTGTAGTCAGCTTTCAGACAAGTTGATTTGTTTTCCCTTCTTCACAGTGTTCTTTACTGAAAGTTACTGTTATGAATGATCACCCAGGACAGTACTAGATTCCAGCCGATCAGCAAGGAGCTTACACTGTGTTCATTACACTGCGCAGTCCCCATGTGTCCCAGCCGCTGTTGCTGTTTTCACTCGCCGAGAACTTCATTTCCCACCGTGTCTGTGGTCGTGTTCAGTGCTGTCTGTCATATTCTCTGAACTGACAGCAGTTTCCTCTGGGGTTAGGATTCTGTGTGTACATGTTCAACGCCAGTCTTTCTTAAGATGCCCCCTCTAGGAAAGCATTTTAACTAAAATTGGAGACTCCTTACCCTAACCAAGGCCAGAAAGTATTGACATACCTTTTAAAATGGTTTTCTGTAATACAAATTGAAAAAAGATCTTATGCCTTTAACTTCTAAGTGAACAAATACTTAATTTCTTGGGCATTCTGTGTGCTTATAGTGTAAATGTATTTGCATCTAAGAATTAGAATATTTTTTAAGTGAAGAAGTACCAGATTTCTTTTTTCTTTTTTCTTTTTTTTGACTGAAGAACAAGAATTTAATGTTACAGGAAAGTGGATAATTACAGCATGGGCTCTGGCAGGGGTCTTGGGCTGGCAGGTGAAGAAGCAGGGAGTGCAGGGCCTGGCAGACAGGTATGTAGCCCAGGTGGCTCAGGTGCAGGTAATCGTACATGTCATGGTGGCATATGGTACCATCTGAGTGCACAAAGCCAGGGTCAGCATCCAGGAAGTGGGTCCATGGGTGGCCAGCCAATGCCACCTATATCAGTTTTTTCACCTGTTTTTCTCACAAAGTGGGTTAGGGTGCTGGTCCCTCGGAAGCAGGCCCAGCACCACGACCTGGGCCTGGGGCTGCTGCTGGTTCACGGGCTGCAGGATGGCCCTGACGCCAGCAGCCACCTGCTCTGCTGTGTGCCCGTGATTGTTCGTACCCACCCAGACCCACAGTCTTGGGCCTTATTCCAGCTCCCTGTTCTCCAGTTGCTGTGGCACGTGCTGCTGCCATCACCACCAGTGCCAAAGTTAAGTGCATGCAGAGGGGGGACAAGCTCCCGCCAGTGTGCACGGGTGCATTAGCTGGACCAAGGAGTCCCCAGTGAAGACGACTTCGGTCCTTCTCTTTGCTGTCAAACACGGACCCCCGGTGCAGGGACATCCAGCATCCGTCACCCTGGATGTCCTGCATCAGCATGGGCTTGTTGGCTCGGTTCTCTTCTCCGCTCATCTGTGTCACAGCTTCTGAAAGGCCGAGAGCGGGCAGGGGAAATCTAGAGCCGTGCCTCCAGCAGAAACCTCCCCACCCCGCCCGTCCATATATTTGACCCCCTTTACCCTTTACTGTCCCCATCTCCTCCCTCTACATTTATTGTTATGTTGTAATCTGTGAGGTAAAACGATTCATTAGTTTATGGTATGATCTATTCTGCTTACTGTTTTGATAATCTGGAAAGATTCTGAGTAATTCTTTAAGTGATTTATTCAGTAGAATGAGTCAGCTAGGTTAAGTTATGATTCTGCTCCAGTGACCACATTCTTCGTAAGAATATTTGAAAGCACACGTTTTATTATTTTTCACTGAGATTTTCAAATCTCCATTCAGCTATATGCCAGTATTTTTGGAAGAATTAATTTTGTTCTATTCAAAGTGGGATTACCCAGCTTATCCCTTCTTTCTGTGGTCTTTATCTTATCCATTTTTTCTCTTCCATCAGTGTTTGCTTTCACAACCAAAGTTCTGGGCCATTCAGACATCTGCCTTGATCCTGCGGACAAAACTTGAGAGAGGCAGCACACGCCGCGTGGAACGGGCGATGAGGCAGACACAGGTAGGAATTCATGTGGCATTGTCTGTTTTTCTTCCAATTCTTCATTGCTATCAATAAGCATACATGTATGTTACAAATCTAAAAGGTTGAGATGGCTTTCATTTTGCTCACTTTGCTGTTATTTGTAGCGTGGGTTTCAAAGTTGGACTGCTTGGCTTCAAAGCCCAGCTCTGTGACCACAGTGTTGATCACAGCACTTCTGACACCACATGTCTTCCACACCAGGACTCTCTGCTGCCCTGTGTGCATCAGCTGGGTGCCCTCAGTGTAGCTCAGCTCTGACACTGCAGTTAGTACAGACCCGCTGGTCAAGAGCTCAGTCCCACAAGTCTGGGTACTCTACATAGGAGCTTCTGTGCTTATGGAGTTGGGTGTGGCACCTGCCCAGTGCTTGGGTGCATTTACTAACCTGGAAGCTCTCTGAACCTGTCCGTTTGAGATATTTGATGGAGGCCCCATTATATAGGCATGATTGATTAGATCTTTGGCCATTGGTGATTAACTCAACCCCTAGACCCTCTTCCCTCCCCAGAGGTTGGGGGTGGGCTGAAAGTTTCAACTCTGATGTTGGTTCCTCTCACAGCCAGCCCCCAGCCTCCAAGAGTCACCTCATTGCGTAAACTCTGGTGTGGTGAAGGGGGCTTATTATGAATCTCAACATAAAAAAGAAGGTGGTTATAGTAGTACTGACAGTACAGGTATTTGGT
Organism: Tadarida brasiliensis; assembly: GCA_030848825.1. NCBI lineage: Eukaryota > Metazoa > Chordata > Mammalia > Chiroptera > Molossidae > Tadarida > Tadarida brasiliensis. Next base: position 58,383,713 of record CM061270.1, on the reverse strand, counting down.
GAGCATTGCAGAGACAATATTAGAGGCAACGTGAAAAGACAGGCAGCTGCACAGGGGCAGGTTGTATACGGACATGAAGTTCCTTCTGGCACAGAAACATTCGCTAACGAGCTGACCACATGTAAAATTAATCTTCATTCAGACGTCATTCTCCATTTAATACTGATGTTTATTCCTGCCCCATGACTCGGTAGCAGACAGTGTCTTTCACAGACTTTCTGATAAACTGCGCATGATACACATTGTCCTCACCCGAGGACACTTTTCCATTTTAGTTCAGATAGTGTGGGAAGGAGAGAGGGAGAAAGAGAGAGAGAGAAACATTGATATGAGAGAGACACATCGACTGGCTGCCTCTCGTACCACCCAGGCCAGGGACAAACCGAAACCGAGGTACGTGCCCTTGACCGGAATTGAACCTGCGACTCATTAGTCTGCGGGCCGACACTCTAACCGCTGAGCCAAACTGGCCAGGGCAAGTGTATGACTTCTTGTTCAAGGAAACCACATAATACCTCTTTGGGTGGGGGGCAGTTTAAAATTTTGGTCTTCTGAATTCAGATTATTATTAATAAAGGGCATTTTGACTTAGAAATAATTTGCTTTTTATTCGTCTCTTCCATTAACTTTGGCATGTAAAATGATCAAGTCAACATTCATTTTTCTTTTGTAGCAGCAATTAAACTAAAAAAGGTATAGAAGAAAATTTGTTTACAGGTGTATAATAGAAGCCTGCATCATTCTGTGAATTGTGCAGGTTATGTTTATAGGTACCAAGCAGCAAGGATGTGCTTTGATGGCAAATTAATTTAAAGGAGGAGCCGAATCACTAGGCTCCAGCATTTTGCCCGTCTGGCCTTTCTGTGGCTGGAGGCTCTCCGTCGTGCCGTCCACGTGCTGCGCTGTGAAGGGAGTTGTACACCTCGGCTTGTAAGACAGCGTGAGGGCATTGCTATTTCTGTCTCTACAGGGTATCTCAAAGAAAATCTTTTCAGTCTCCAACCCAGAATTTTTGGAAATTAGCCAGATCATGTGACAAGATGAATGTGAAATTTATCTAATTTTCTATCATTGTTGAGCCATTTACCTCATAATGGAAACTTTTGCCAATTCCTCTGATTCAGAGTTTGATGTTACTGTTTGTTGAAGTTACTGCATCCCTGAAGAATAAGAGGAAAATGATTCTAAAAATACGTGTATATGTAAAACAAGGTTTCAAAAAACTTTCCGTTTTAGTTTCTGTGAAAATGTGTTCCCTTCCTCAGCTATATAAAGTGATACAATGATAAATTGTTAAAGTGGAAAGAAAAATAAGCTAGAAGGAGCTCTTAGGGAAAAGCTTAACCCTGTCATATTATTAGTTGGGGGAATGCAGGTATGATGAGGTCAGGTGACTGGCCTCAAGTTGCGCTGGTTAATGACACGGTCTGGACTATAACTTACACAGCAACAGGCAGTTACATCGAAGGATCCAGCACAGGTCCTAAAGATGAAAGGTTTGGGAGGATTTCCAAGTGAGACATGCCAAACTTAAAAAGGAAATGGTGCATCGCAGCTAACGGTGCATAAACCAGCGTTGTGAGCTCACAGGAAGAAGGAACTGAAGAAGTTGAGTCCATTAGAAGCACTCGATCTCACAGGTTCTTCTTGGCTGCAGTTCTCTAATGTTCAGTATTTTTTTTTTAAATTTATTTTTAGAGAGAGAGAAATGGAGAGGGAGAGAGAGATAGAAACATCGATGAGAGAGAACATCAATTGGCTGCCTCCTGCATGCCCCCCACTGGGGATTGGGCCCACAACCTGGGCATGTGTCCTGACCGGGAATCGAACCGGCAACCTCTTGGTGCATGGGTCGACGCTCAACCACTGAGCCACACCGGCCAGGCTGTGTTTAGTATTTATTGTCCAGTATTTATTTATACCCTGCATGTTACCAATGGAGTATAAAGCACTTGTATTCTCTGCTGTCATTCAGCTCTGCCCTCCATCTGATCCAGATTCAGATATGAACATTTTCTTTCACAGAAGCTCATGTCTTTCTTTTTCCCTTCAGCATGGTAAATGCAGCGTATTACACATATGATCCAAATATGAAATGCATTCAGAGGGACCGTCTTACTCATGTCCAAACCAAAAAAAAACTGTGCAAACCAAATGTCATCTTTGTCTTCTGTCATATTAACTGTTTTAAGTGTGTGTTCGATGAACTGAGCTGAGTCATTTAATAATGTCCATTATTAAAATAATCTTGCTAATGAATATTATTTAGTTGTCTCTCAGACCTGTTCATTTAAATTGTGAAGGTCTACCCCTGTCCAGGTGGTTTTGCCTGGACAAGATGATGACCCAGCAAGGACCTTTTCCTTCACCCTTCAGTTTCTGGGAAGACATTGCACTGAATTGGGGATTTGAGATTATAGCCATTTTTTATCACTAGAGACAGTTCATACTGCAATTTGACTTCCTTAACTGTGATAGCTAGTTGAGATTTCACAATTTTTAAGCAAATTAAAAAAAAAAAAATCTGTTCTTGATACTGTGTGCTCAGATGGAATCGGGGTTTTTGTCGTGGTTAATTATTGGAGGGGGGAGGGCCCAGGCCTGGATGATTGGTACCATTGTGGAGATGATTGCTCCTGGGTAGGTTGAAAGATTTCTCTTTTAGAAGTTGATGCTTTATATGGCTGTTTTATTTCTAGTAATGATTAAGGACATGTCATAACAAAAGCCTTAATTGGAGGAAAAACTAGCCACAGTAACATGCTGTCAGGCTTTATACACGAAGCTTTGTACTTAATGTTTGAATAATTCGAGGCAGAGATCCTTTAGATTATTTTTATATGGATGGAACACCACACTCTGTTTAGGCATTATGTGTAACATCTGGACTAAGCACATGGTTAGTAGTGGCAAAGTGTGTTTTGTTTTTTTAAACTATGTCACTGTTCTTAGTTGTTTTTAATTATGGAAATAATACCTGCTCATTATAAAAAAATGTAAGCAATACAGAAATGGAAAATAAAAAAAGAGCTTTTCCCCCCTTGCTTGCCTTCCAATCTCAACACTTTGTATCCTTCTAGACGTCTTTCTTTTTTTTTCTTTTTTTAAAAAAATGTTTTTATTGATTTTTTTAGAGAGAGAGGAAGGGAAAGAGAGATAGAAACATCCATGTGAGAGAGAAACATCGATCGGCTGCCCCCTGCATGCCACCTACTGGGGATCGAGCCCGAAACCCAGGCATGTGCCCTGACCGGGAATCGAACCAGGACCTCTCAATCCATGGGACAACACTTAATCCACTGAGCCACACCGGCCGGGCTAGACCTCTTTCTATTCATAAGCAAACAAGTGTGCTTTAACATCCACGGGATCATGCAATCTATATTGCTTTCTATCTTTTCCTCTTAATATAACAGCTTGATCAACTCTGCATGCCAGTACCTGTGGATCTAGCTTATTCATTCCAGCAGCCATATGTCACTCTGTTAAATGGAGGTGATATAATTTATTTAACCAATCCCCTGTTTTTTTTTTTTTTTTATCCTCACCTGAGGACATGTTTCAATTTTTTGTTCAGATAGAGTGGAAGGGAGAGAGAGGAAAAGAGAGAGAGAAACATCGACGTGAAAGGGGCATGAGTGGCTGCCTCCCGTATGACCCAACCAGGGCCGGGGACAAACTGCAACCGAGGTACGTGCCCTTAGCAGGAACCGAACCCAGGTCTCTCTGGACTGCAGGCCGATGCTCTAACCACTGAGCCAAACCAGCCAGGGCCCTTACCCTACTCTTCATCATTCCCACTGATCCATATGTCTCTGTCACCCTCCTCAAGTACGCTCTGTCTTGCTTTCAGTTCTTCATGATTGGTTTAGGGCATTTGCTTTTCTCTCAGTCTCTCTGTCTGTCTCTCTCTCTCTCCTTAAAGACCACCTCCAGCTTTAACTATGACCAAGTGCCCATGACTTTCAGGCATGAAATTCATGCCATTTAGAGACTGGAAAGAGAAAATGGCAAGTGAAAGGGTGGGCACTGGTTTAGAGGCTGTTTACCTAGATTTCTGGGTGTATGTGAAAGCTTGCAAAGTACCAGTTCCTCACTGAGCACATTGTTTATGCGCATGTTCCTGAACATAAATATACACAGTGGTAGCGGGAGGCTTCACTTTCTTTAAGTCCCATTCTCCCAGTACTCACCGCCCTGCCATTCTTTCCCAGACCATTTGGGTGCTTGGTTTGCCCCTAGCGAATGTACATGATACTTGTGTTCCTCTAAGGGTGCCAAAACTAAGAAACCTCCTCAAATGCTTGAAGTAAAACAAAATGCTCTTTTGATAAAGCCATATACTCATAGAATGTTGGAATTGCAAAGATCTTATAGGAAATTACTTCATAATGAGTGCCATTGTGGTTACACGACTTGCTTGTTGGAGATAAACTTCGAACAAAATCCAGGCCACTTCACTTACCAGCACTTTTCTCCTGTTAAGGCCTCCAGTTTATTTGTATAATGGAACTGTTTACCATGCCTGTATGGGATTCTAGTCTGTTTGAATATAATGCAATTATTTCAGAATGGATTGCTAGAAGTAATTCTACTCTGAAAAATCTAGAGATCCACTGTAAATATATCCTTGTATTTAGAGTGAATTTGCAAATAAAAAAGAGTCCTTTGAATCTAGTAGGGAAAATAGGGAAATAACAGTACACCATCACCCCTTTCTTTTGTGTATTAATTGAATGTTCTTCACTTTGTCGGTAGGTGGATCTTATTTTGGTGGTTGTCTTGCTTAAAGTATAAAGAAGTATATTTTGTGCAGGAGAGAAGATAGGTTTGAATTCTGTTTCTAATCTTTATGTTTTTTAAAAAAAATATTTTTTCTTTATTGATTTTAGAGAGAGAGGAAGGGAGGAGAGAGATAGAAACGTCAATGAGAGAGAACATCAATTGGCCATCCCCTGCAGACCCCCCACTGGGAATTTGGCCCACAACCTGGGCATGTGCCCTGACTAGGAATCGAACTGGCGACCTCTTGGTGCATGGGTCGATGTTCAACCACTGAGCCACACCGTCCAGACTCTAATCTTTATCTTTATGATACATATGGCCTAATCAAGTATTTAGGAAGCGTGACTGTACTTAAACAGGGGCTTATTCATGGGCTCCGGCTCAAATGAGGCTTGGTTCTCTGCTCTCTCTGTCCTGTGGCCTTTGCTTTTGGAGAGGATCTGAGACTATCAGAAACACTTACTCTGAGATCATCTAAAAGTATCTTAAATACATAACAAAATTGTTTATTAATAAATCAGGAAGTATTTACTGAGTGCTCAATATGTTTTAGCTAGATGCAATAACAACAGCAAACAACATGAGTTTTGCCTGAAAATAAAATGTTTTTCATGTAATTAGGACTTCATAAAAGTAAGTGTTGCGATGTTGCTTTTGGCTTTTTATTATTATTAAATAAGCATTAGTTATTTTTTTTTCCTTCGAGAGAAAGAAAAAAAAATTCGATAAAAAGAAGAATTTGCCTCCCTTTTGATGAAGTAATTCAGTGAACCTTTTATTTATGTATTGTAACCATATGTATTCAGCCAGAAGTTTTCCTTCTCTTTTCTCCTTCATACAACTAAACAGCTTTGGGCAGAAGCATGCAACCTTTTTGCTATTAAGTTTCTCTGAAGTAAGGCCAGAAAGCTTTAAAAATATTTTGACCAAGATAGTTTAGGAGTGTGGTTATGTCTCAATTTGTTCTGACTGGCTTGATTGAATAACATCTTGGATTGTCAAACAAGTGATGTAATGAGTATCTTCTCATTGTACAGGATATTCTTAGGCTGACAAATACATTTCCCACCTAGTATAATAGAGAGATCCCCCAACTGGGGAGCAGTTTCCATGCTCAGAAACTGGTCTCCTTGTCTGATGCTTTTGCTGGGATATGTTAGATTCTTGTCCTTTTCTTTCTTCTGAGGAAGTTTGGACTTGCTACTTCTTACAAATTAATTTGTAAAAACTTGGAATAGTGTCAAACTTACAGAAAAGTTGCAAGTACAGTACAGCTCTTTTGTATCTTGAAATATTGGAAACTAGGTTGCCAGCGTGGTGCTGCACCATCTTCAAATACAAGGACATTCTCCTACATAACCACAGTATGTGTATTAACATCAGAAAATTAACCTTGCCATATTGTCACCATCTACTCCTCATAAGACAGGGCTGTGAAAATGAATCAACTGGGAAAAAAGAAAATTTGAGTACTGTATTATGCAAAAAATGGTTACAGCTTAGAGAAGGTCTAAGTATATATCAGAAAAAGTTTATATCAGTATATAAACTGAATAACAAGAGACAGGTGAAGATGATCATGATGATAGGGCTGCTGTCCATGTGTTTGCTTAGGAACTCCAGAGTGTGTCTACATTCATTTTGATGCTGAATATGTAAGCTGATCACTTGACCACTGGATGGTGTCGGCCCTTGACTTTGCAGTTGGCCGTGGTACCCTTTCTCACAGTCAGCCATCTTGGTCTTACTGGTCTGCTTCCTGATGTAGCTTCCAGAAGTTCGGTTGTTCAGTACCCGTGGAAGTATTTCAGTGCAGCAGAGGGGTGCTTCAGTGCATGCCGCTGGCCACTGGCCGCTGCCCCCTAAGGGTGGTCGTGCACGAATGGATGTCCAGCCTTACAGCTCTGTTGCTGAAGAGTAAGGAAACTCACTCTCTGTGATCAGATAGATCCACCTTCCGCTCTCACCTTGTTCCTGAGAAATAGCCCTAAATGAAGTTCTCCATATCATGTTTCTCTAATTCATATTAGAGAGTGCCATCATCAAAGTGACATTGTGAAATAGATACACTGAAGAAGTTTTTCTTAGGAAAAGTAAAAAGACTGATTAATATGGACAGTTCTTTGAAAGAACTATTGTAGGAAATCTTAGTTTTAAAAACATTTTTCTGATACATTTTTAATGTACATGTTTATGTAAATGTTGATGAATTTTAAGTTTTTTTTAACATTTAAAGAGATTCAAGAAAAAATGTATACATCCCATCACCTTGTCAAAGTGACTTGTGTTTTTTATTGTTTATGTGTCCATTTGTATGACTTTTACAATAAGAATCTTGTTTATATTAAAAAGTTATTACACATATGGATTCTGATGATGATGTGTGCTCTCAAGGCTCTTGCAGACCAATTTGAAGACAAAACTACATCTGTATTGGACCGTCTGAAGATTTTCTATTGCTGTCCAGTACCACCTCACTGGGCCATTCAGGTATTTTTGTTGTTGTTTGTCATTGGGTACACTTTGCATGTGAGGATATGAGATTGCCTGTTGTAGCTCCTAATGCCCCATGCTGGGGTGGAGATTCTAGCCCCTGACCCATAGTTCTCCTGTGTTATAGGTGTGGTTTCCCTATTTTGTAAAATTTTTAGCCCTGAAGGTGATTTAGACACCTGATTCAATTTCTTAATTTTACAATGAAGAAAAATGGAGGCCCAGTGCAATTAAGTACACTTTTCCAGGTCACACAGCTGTTCATAAACTAGATCTTTAGTTTCCCGACTTTTAGTCTGGTTTACCTCCTTTCCTTATCTCTTCATTACAGCCACTGAAAACAGCCAGCTTTTACTGCACACTTAGTCTGAGGCCTGCATTTTGTTCTGCGTCTCACACACATTCTCTTATTTTATTGCAACAATTTTGTGAAATGTCTCCACTTTACAGGTGAGGAAGCTCTGGCACAGAGAGGTGAGGTGGAGTCAAAGGAGTGCCCACCAGGGGTTTCTAGATGATTTATTAACTGTTGTCATTTGAACCAGCTTTACAGTTATAAATGCCAACCCATCGTCCAGTAACCCAGAGTCCCCCTTGTAAGATTTCTTAGTCACTTATACTCTTTGAATCGAGGGGGTTTATTACACATTGGAATCCTTGTTATCTATTGAAGGAGTCTCAATAAAATGTAGACACCTAAAAAGCTTTGTTGTATCATCTCGAAGGAGTAGCTTCTTCATAAAGAAAATTTGACAGCTGGCACTCTGGCGTGTTGTTGCCCACGATCTGTGAACTTTTGGAGTGCTTTGTACTGTGTGGTTTGTGGTAGATAGACGTCTCAGACTCTGAGCTCTTAGGACAAAACATGTCTATCGAGGGTGTAGCTTTTCATCTATTTCTGAACAGAAGCATTAGGAAAATTAAATACTATTCAAATAGAATTTAAGCTAAATGTTTATTTTATCTGCTTAGAAAGCTGTGGATTTTAGGATTTTTAGGCAGTTACATAAACATACTTTTTCATTAAGAAATTAAATCATTTTTTTCTGTCATTATAGGAAGTAACCATATTCTTATATATTATTTTTAATGATCAGGAATTAACACCATTGTTTATTATAAAAAGAGAATTAGTCTTTACTGTGCTGCTAGCCAGCCGTAGGCTTAGATGCCATCACTTTATTTATTAAGGGAAAAGTGGAAACTGCTGAACTGCATGAGCACTAGGGTTTACTCCAGCTCCCACGTGCCATGTTCGTTTCTTGAAAATGTCCAGTCATATATCCTAAAATAGCCAAGTTCTCTTATACTTCATGGAATACAAAAGAATTGGACCATCCTCTTTGTTTGGATAATATGTTTTAATTTTCAGGTGTATTTCATTTACTTTCTAATTTTGTCAATCCCAGATTTTCCATATCCATTAACTTCCTAACTCAATATATATTGAATTTTGAAAGAGTATAAAAGTGTATTTAAGAGAAAACAACACATTTCTGTCTAATTTGAAACCATAACTTACTCAAGAACCTCACCTACTTTTTTTTTTTTAATCCTCACCTGAGGACATTTCTTGCATTTATCTTCAGATAGAGTGGGAGGGAGAGAGGGAGGAAGAGAGAGAGAGAAGCATCGATATGAGAGAGACACATTGACTGGCTGCCGCCCACACGACCCCAACCGGGGCCAGGGACAAACTGCAACCAAGGTACGTGCCCTTAGTGGGAACTAAACCTGGGTCTCTCTGGTCCATGGGCCAGTGCTCTAACTGCTGAGCCAAACTGGCCAGGGCCTCACCTACTTTTTAAACCTTCTAATATTTTTTTCCCCATTCCTGTTTGGACGGACCACTTATAAACCACAATATTTTTATTTTTGAATATGTTGAACCTTCACCGACCTTACCACTATTTGTCCATTTTTATCGGTCAAGAATTGGGAAATTCGGTAGCTAAGTTTTTTATAATGTAGTTAAAATAAATCTAAGTAGACCTGGGTGAGAAGGAGCCAGAAATGCCCTCATGAATAAAGTACATGACAGCTAAAACTTAGATTTATGTCATTTATATTGACTGCTTGGAGTTATTTATTTATCAATCTATTTGTTTGAGTTCACTTTCATTTTTTTTCAGTTTGAGGTACAATGACATATAACATTGTATTAGTTTCAAGTGTACAACATAATGCGTTGATATAGCTGTATATTGTGAAATAATTACCACAATAAGTTTAGTTGACATCCATCACCTCACTTGTTTTTTTTTTCTTGTGATGAGAACTTTTAAGCTGTGTTCTCTTAACCACTTTCAAATATGCAGTACAGCATTGTTAAGTATAGTCACCATGCTGTACAGTACACCCCAGGTCTGACTGACCCTGTAACTGGAAGTTTGTGCCTTTTGACCACCTTCACCCGTTTCCCCCAACCCTGACTTCCCACCTCTGGCAGCCCCCAGTCTGTTATGTTTCTGTGTTTAATTTTTTTAGATTCCACATATAAATGTAAGATCATACAGAATTTGTCTTTCTCTGTTTGACTTATTTCATTTAGCATAATGCCGTCAAAGTCCATCCATGTTGTCACAAATGGCAGGGGTTTTTTTGTTTGTTTGTTTTTAAATTTTTTTTCCTTTATTGATTTTTAGAGAGAGAGGAAGTGAGAGGGAGAGAGAGATAGAAACATCGATGAGAGAGAACATCGATTGGCCGCCGCCTGCATGCCCCCCACTGGGGATCCGGCCCACAACCTGGGCATGTGCCCTGACCGGGAATCGAACCAGCGACCTCTTGGTGCATGGGTCGATGCTCAACTACTGAGCCACACTGGCCGGACCAGGGTTTCTTTCTTTTGTGTGACTGAAGAATATTCCATTATATATATATCACATTTTCTTTATCCATTTATCCATTGATGCATACTTATGTTGTTTTCATATCTTGGCTATCATAAATACAGCTGTAATGAACATAGAACTGCAGATATCTCTTTGAGACAGTGATTTTGTTTCCCTTGAATAAATACCCAGAGGTGGAATTGCTAGGTCATATGGTAGTTCTATTTTAAATTTTTTGAGAAACCTCCATACTATTTTTCATGGTGGCTGTGCCCATTTACGTTTCCATCAGCAGTGCACGAGGGTTCCCTTCTCCACCTCCTCGCCAACACTTATCTCTCATCTCTTTGATAATCGCCATTCTCAGTAGAGTTTTAAAAGCTGGTTTTTTGGCCCCCAGCTTTACAAATCAGAGATTGCCATATATAGAATCTCTAGGTAGGAAAGAATTACTGAGTTTGCTTTTTAAGTTCTTCTGAGTTCATGAGAAAAACGGATATATTGAGTGTTTTGAATAGTTCCTACATTGTTTTCTAATTCTTTCCTTCCTATAAAGTAAAGGTGAGTATTGAATCATTGCAAATTCCTAATTAGTTGAGGTTGAATTAGATAAACTCTGCATTTATTACAATAAGCAGACCCTTAAAATGGCAGACTGGATAAATATGCAAGTGAAATAGGAATCTGTCTTTGCATAAAGAAATGTTCATAATTTTAACTTGATTTTTCTAGCGCCAGCTTGCAGGTTTACTCTTTGAGTTGGGATGTACCAGTTCAGCCCTTCAGATATTTGAGAAGCTGGAAATGTGGGAAGATGTTGTCGTTTGCTATGAAAGAGCTGGGCTGCATGGGAAGGTATGTAAGTAAGAGTCTCTGCGCTGGCAAGAGCCTTCGGTCTGAGCACCTTCTCACCTGGTTGTTTTGTTTTGTTTTATCCTCACCCGAGGACACTTTTCCATTTTTTGTAAGATAGAGTGGGAGGGAGAGAGAGGAAGAGAGAGAGAGAGAGGAACATCAACATGAAAGGTACACATCAAGTGGCTGCCTCCCACATGACCCAGGGCCGGGGACAAACAGCAACCGAGATACGTGCCCCTAGCGGGAACCAAACCCAGGTCTCTTTGGACCGCAGGCTGACGCTCTGACCGCTGAGCCAAACTGACCAGGCCTCACCTGGTTGTTTTTTAAGCCTACTTTTTCCAACAGTCCACTTACATCTCTTTCTCTACCCGCCCCCCCACCCGCCCCAAAGTCTTTTTAATGATTTCTGTTGGAGCTGATTATTTTATGTGTCTTCCTGGGTATATATACATAAAAGAGAAAGGCAGGCCAAAGTTGATATGGTATTTGATGTATAAGAATGAGGAATGAAAGCTTAAAGACACTTCACATTTTGATCTCTTTTCTTTACTGACTCCCCTCCTGTAGGACAGCTTCACAAGGGGGATATTAGGACTCATTTTAATCATTGCTGGGTTGTCTGATGATCAGAGGCTGTGGGCCAGAAGGAAGGTTGTCTAGGAAGGAGAGCAGCTGGCTGGGTCTGGAGAAGAAAACCCGAAGGGTGTGACGGCAGCCCCCGCCCCCTCGGGCGGAAGAGTTGTTAAGTGTATGATGCACTTCTGATTCCACCTTAAATTGGGTCAGGAGGGAAAATGTTGCAATATCTGCATCTGTTATTAATCTGTTGTTTTTCCCCACTTAAAAAAGAATAACTCTGTATTGTGAATATCTGTTAAAACTAACACATTGAAATCATATGTTAATTTTGGATTAAAATTTAAATGACTAAATTTCTATCATAAATATAGTATGCAAACAGAGTAAAACCCACAAATTGGGTCATTTATATCTACAGTCAACCTTTCGCCATAACCGTAAAAAAGAGAAATAGTGGCACAAGTATATGTGTGTCTGTTTCATAAATACCTTCTAAAGTGTGTCAATTCTAGACAAGTAGTAAAAGTTACATTCCTTGCACTAATCACTAGCGGCAGTGAAGGTCTTTGAATTGTATTGGCTTAAGGAGAAACTAGTTTGGGAATAAAATTTTACTGTAGAAGATTATGTAATTACAATATTTTCATCCTGGGAAAGAGCTTCATAATGACCCATTCCAGTTCCCTGTTTTTCCACATAAGGAAAGGAGCCCCTAATGATTTACCTCGGGTTGCAAGACCAGTTATTGATCATTAACTTGACAGGCTGCCCAGCACAGTGGTTAAAAGCACAGCCTTGAGACCCAGGCTGTCTTGATTGAAATGCTAGCCTTGACGCATGCTAGCCACGTGATACTGGGCAGGTCACCCCCCAGGCCTCTTCAGTTTTCTCATCTAGAGGTGCATGATCTCTGACCTTCCAGGTTTTCATGTATGTTAAATACATAGAATGGTGCTTTCCTCATGGTGTTGCATGAGTGTTTGCTGCAATTCTAAGACATGTTTTTTTTTCACATTTTAACATCTCTGAATTGGGAATGTACCTAACACTTGATGGCATCTTCCAGTTGCTGTTCGTCAGGTGGCTGCCTGGCCAGGTTGTCACTGCCCGTGCTTGTACAAGCCAGCTGTAGCCATAGTTAGCGCCGTCGTTTGGACTGAGTTATGGGCACAGTGTCAGTGCTACATAGGCGGGATGTGATTGCGTGTCAGATATCTTCAGAAAGGTCCCATTGTGATTTAGCATTGAAACAAAAAGTTATCGAACACAGGACAGGACAGAAACAAAGTACAGAAATGTATATTTGATACTAGGGAAGTAGACATTTGTTATTGGAGAAATCATCACAATTCCATTTACTTTTCCGTAAAAACAACAACTAAGTGCTTTGTGGGAGCCAAGAAGGGAAGATGCCCCAGAGCAAATGAATCTTGTTCTGTGCAGTTCTGTATATGAAGAAAGGCTGCATTTAAAATGTCAAGCAGTATATTGAACGAAGGCAGGGAAAATTGCCAAATTTACCCAAATAGATTGAAAAAATATTAAAGCAATGAGAAGCTGACGTGATTTATTTAAGCATTATGTCATAATTTAATTGAAAGCATTTTTTCTTTATTAGTTAAGAGTTAGTCCTACAATTGATGGCATCTCAAATTTGATGAAATATAGTATTATGTTTCTTCAGGTACTTAAAAATTTTCTAGGGCCCCTTGTCTGGCACTGAAGTAGTACTCAGATGTTTAACACAGGAATGAATGGATGAATGAATATCTTGACACCCCCGCCCCCTGGTCTAATGTAGTCCCCATTACATCATTCTTCAATGTGCTAGTCTTTTACAGTAAACATAAATAATACTGTATATAAAAATACGGTGGTTTTTGAAATAATTAAGCAAATTGGTGAATCACAAATACGCAAAGTCCATTTTGAAATATTAAATTTATTTAATTAGTTTTAGAAAGTATGGAAAATAAAGACTTTCTCTAACTTCAGAAGAAATATATATTCCTTTCAGGTAATAGATTTGACTATGTCCTCAAAACAGTTGTGGCATTGTTTTATTTGCACATGACCTTGTAAGAAATGTCTTACAATAATGATAAATTTCCATGTTTCTAATCTAGAAAATGTGCATATTTTAATCTTTAGGAATGTATAGTTATTTACTTTGTCGTAAGTCTTGTGAGTTACAGCCAGACATTTCTCAAAATCTTGATTTTTAAGGTTGATATTAGCATTTTATTTGGCACATAAAAGACTTCCCTTACCTGGTTTTCTTATGAATATTTGTAGATCTGTTTAATCATAGACCCTAAAAAATTTTGCTTCAAGTTGGAAGCAAATGTTTTATTTCTAAGCAGCTGAGATTCTTTAATATTTGGTCATGTGCCAGGAGTTGTTACCAAATTTCAACTTAACTAGAAGTCTGTGAAATTTTAATCACTGAATTTAGTGCTTAATGGCATAATTTCTTTTTTAAAGGCAAATTCGGAAAAGTACCTAATTCTAATCATCGTGTTCTGGTGCTCATGTTTGCACCTGCTATTGTAGGGTTTCAGATTTTCTGATTTAGAAACTACCTACGGAATTCTCATTATTTAATGACCATTAACAAAATAGCTAAGATAAATTTTGCTTGACCTTGGGGTCAGACTTGATTCTCATCTGTTAGCATTTAATTTTTTAAAGTTATCTGGCAGTTTCCCCAGGCGTATGGACAACTTCTTATTTTGTTGAGCAAATTTGGTCCCTAAGTGGAGAAAGACTGGGCTGGCTGGCATAGGTGGTTGTAAGGGATGGGGTCAGGGAGTGGAAAGAGAAGGGTTGGGACCTCTCCTGTTTCCTCTCGTTTCTAACAAACAAAGTTTACCTGAGAGTATGTCGTTTTTTCTTTCATTAGGCTGCATTTGCAGATCATTGTAACCATGGGCTCTTAAAACATTTTTCTGTGAATTGTAAGTGAATGTTTTTAACATTGAACATTTTTAACAGCTGAGATTCTTTTAGCAGTTGGTTTGGGTTTTTTGTTTTTCTTCGAAGATAGTTTCTTTATATGATTGAAAAGATTTCCCACAAGTTATTTTCCCACACTTCAGCCAGAGTGATCTTCCTAAAAGACAATCTGATCATGTCATTCCTACACTCTTAAGTAACTTCCCTTTGTCTGTAGGATTACAGCTCTTTAGCACGAAGGGAAGTCTTTTATGTGGCGAATAACGCTCGATGATCTGACTCCTGCTACAGTGCTAACTGCATTGTCCCCCACTCTTTTATCTCTGCTTCCCCTCTTTGTACTTGCTCATCCAGGTTGTGCCCAAAGTGTCAGCTGGACAAAACCACTTGCCATGTCTTGATTTTGCAGCATTGCTTCACCTCAGGACCTTTGTACATGCTATTGTCTGTCTGGAACTTGTCCTCCAGCTAACTCCTACTTATTCTGCAGGTTTCTCTC
Organism: Tadarida brasiliensis; assembly: GCA_030848825.1. Taxonomy (NCBI): domain Eukaryota; kingdom Metazoa; phylum Chordata; class Mammalia; order Chiroptera; family Molossidae; genus Tadarida; species Tadarida brasiliensis. Next base: position 58,368,707 of record CM061270.1, on the reverse strand, counting down.
TGGTGGTTACTTTCTGCTGTGAGTTTTCCCTGATACCTCCCTCCCAGAGTTGGTGGTGTCCTCCCGTGTGTTCCTATGACACTCAGTGCTACTTTGATTTCCCATTTGCTGGTTTATCTCACCTACTAAACTGTAAGCTGTTTAAGAACCAGACTTGCATCTGCCCAACACCTAGCAGAGGCCTGGTACGTGGTAAGTACTCAAAAGTATTTGCTGAATGAATGACTAGTAGGTGTTCACTGAATAGTTATTGCACTGAAGCAAATCTCCAAGTAGACACTCCTTATGAACTTCACATGTGGTGAAGATACCTCTCCAGCCTCGGCCATATATGTATTCTCTTTCCAAAAACAAATATGGAGGTCTGTCCCCTCTCAGTTAAAACTTTTAACTTAGGAGTAGAAATGGGACACGTTTAATTAAGAACAGAATGTTTATTCTTGCTCAGTAGGTGCTAAAGATACCGTGAGATGCTGTTATTACATTGTGCAGTTCTTGAGTGCCTCTTCTGTACTGTATTCTTTATATAATTATTTTGTCATTGCCATGTAATATTTATAACAACTTTCAAAGTATGAGTTATTTTTAGCCTTGGTGCGTTGCAGAGTTTGGAATCTGAGCTCAGGCCTTCCTTTTCTCTAACGTCCACTCTTTTTCCACACCTGCCTTCCATCATGGTTGCTGTTAACCCTTAAAAAATTAGATATTCCATTTGTAAGTCAAAACCTGTTGGACTCACTTGAATGAGAAAAATAGGCAAAATAACTGAAAATACTCTATAGCTTGGTAATACAAATAGGAGATGATCAGCTAATTGGATAACTAGGCCTGTTTTTAATTATTCTGTTTTATCTTGGACCTGGAATATTTATGTTGCCAAGTAGCCCTTGAAAAATCAAGTCCCAGCCTGGCTGGTGTGGCTCAATGGTTGAGCATCGACCCATGCACCAAGAGGTCGCCAGTTCGATTCCCGGTCAGGGCACATGCCCAGGTTGTGGGCCAAATCCCCAGTGGGGGGCATGCAGGAGGCAGCCAATCATTGATGTTTCTCTCTCTCTCTCTCTCTCTCACTTCCTTGCTCTCTAAAATCAATAAAGAAAAAAAAATTAAAAAAAAGAAAAATCAAGCCCCAGAGCATGACACCATAAATGTGAAAGCAGTTAGTGAACAGTTGGCTTAGTGAGAGAGGAAATAGGACGAGGCACCTGCACACGGAAGAAGCCCAGGTAGGAATGACCACCAGGGCCAGGAGGAAGTGGTGTACTTTGCCTCTCAGTTGCTACTCCGAGAACAAACATTTAGACTGCTCTCTGCTGGAAGCTTGTCCTGGCTGTACAAGGAGAAGGTGCTCCGGTGCTCCCTTAGCTCTGCCCTGTCATCCTGACTCACTGTGCTGAGGATGGTGGGTCCCCTTGCCAGTGGTAGGTCTCCGTCTTTGAGAACCAGCCTCTACTAGAGCAAAAACCAGAATCCATTCTCGCTCCCCGTTTCGGGGAAGAAGACTGGAATTAGAAAGTGTGCCGCAAGCTGTTTGAGTTAGCAGCGTGTGCAAACGCGCGCACACACACACACACACACACACACACATATTTTTTTAAGCCTAAACCTATTGTCAAGTGGACAAATCTGACTATTGGTGCCATTAAATTCTTAGCCTGTCCATTTTGCTGTCCCCTTGGAACAAACCTCCAGCTGTTAAACCCACTTCTGTCATTTCTGTAGTCCTCAAAGACATTCTTTTTTTAAAATGCTCACTGAGGATATTTTTTTTCTATTTATCTTCAGATAGAGTGGGAGGGAGGGAGAGAGAGAGAGAAAGAGAGAGAGAGAGAGAGAGAGAGAGAGAAAGAAATCAATGTGAAAGAGACACATCGACCGGTTACCTCCTGCACGACCGGACCAGGGCCAGGGACAAACTGCAACCAAGGTACGTGCCCTTGACCGGAATCGAACCCGTGACTCATTGGTCTGCGGGCCGATGCTCTAACTGCTGAGCCAAACCAGCCAGGGCCTCAGAGGCATTCTTTATAGTTAGTGCCATCTCTGGGTCTAGAGCTCATTTTCCCCTTCATTCTTTGCCAAGAGGGCTTCTTACAGTTGTTGGTTTGCCAGTTCCCCATTTCTGTATACTGACCACAGGCAAAGTCAAATGAGTGCCACTGTTATCATACATTCGAATTTTCTTTCTTTCTTTCTTTCTTTCTTTCTTTCTTTCTTTCTTTCTTTCTTTCTTTCTTTCTTTCTTTCTTTCTAAATATGTGTATTGATTTTTTTAGAGAAAGAGGAAAGGAGAGATAGAAACACTGATGTGAGAGAGATACATTGATCAACTGCCTGCTGTACGCCCCCGACTTGGGATCGAGCCCACAACCCGGGCATGTGCCCTGACCAGGGATTGAACTGGGACCTCTCAGTCCATGGGACGTCACTCAATCCACTGAGCCACACTGGCCGGGCTCATACATTAGAATTTTCAAGTCCTTCTGCTAATTCACAAAGTCAAGGCACAAATCAAGAAGGGCATACATGCCCTGGTCTATTTGGCTCAGAGGTGAGAGGGTCAGCCTGCAGACCAGAGAGTTGTGGGTTTGATTCCGGTCAAGGGCACGTACCTTGGTTGCGGTTCAATCCCTGGCCCTGGTCGGAGTCGTGCTGGAGGCAGCCACTCGATGTGTCCCTTTCACGTCAATGTTTCTCTCTCTCCCTCCCACTCTATCTGAACAAAAATTGAAAAAATGTCCTCGGGTGAGGATAAAAAAAAAAAAAAAGAAAAGAAAATCAATGGAAAAATATCCTCCGGTAAGGATTAAGAAAAAAAAAGAAGGGCATACAGTAAGTAGTAGAACTGGCTTTTGAACTGCCTTTCAGAGTAAAGGCACCTACCTCCTTGCAGATCTTCTTATGGTTGGAAGTCTGTAAACTGGATTATGCAACAGTTTTCTAGAGATGTGTTAGAACTGTTTTGGTTTTAAAGAGAAGTGACATATCCTAGCTTAGGGGGAGAAAAAGGGAACATGTTGGTTCATGCAACTGAAAATTCTTGTTAACCTGTCATGATAGCTGCACCCAGGGGCTGAGATGATGTCATCATGGCTTTGTAGCTCTCTCCATGAGGCAGACAAGATGGGCCCAGGAAGCCCAATGGAAAAATATAGTCAATTCCATGGCTCTAGCAGAAAGGTTCTACTGAAGACTGAAGGGCCAGAGTCATGTGCCCTCATGTCTGATAGAACCACTTGGAATGGATTCTTCTCAGGGAAGAGGAGATCTTTTATCAGAAGGTCAGGGAAGGGATGCTGAGTAGGAAAAAGCAACTGATATCCATGATAGGGTGGGAGTTTAACGCTCTAGGTCTGAAGTTGTAAGGGGTATTTTGTTTGGCTTACACAGTGTTTTGAAAAAAGTTAAGAGTAAACATTTTCAGGCTATTTCATTTAAAAATCTAGATTTCTTGGCTTCTTTGAAAGAATCAAGTGATGTGGAAACACTGGGTCCAATTCCCACATTATTGCACTAATTGGTTGGAGTTGAGCCGTGGCTCCTCTTTTGTATGAATGCTCACTCACCAGCCTGCTTCATTCATTCTCAGCAATCAGCAAGGGTCTCTGGAGAGCTGAGTGTACGACCCTCGCCTGAGCAGTGCAGGTTTCTCAGGTAAAGTAAGTGGAGTGTAATTTATTCCAGCCATAATTGTAGGTTCTGCTTAAGCCTTGGCTGACTTCATTTTACACTTAGATCCACTATGTGTAGTCATTGCCACAGACATATTTAGAATAATAATTAGTTGCGTACAATTACAAAATCAGATTGTTGAAACAGTCTACATACATAAGATATGTATGTGTGTGGGTGGGGAAGTGGTCTTTGGGGTTTGCAGCTGACAAGATTCTTGCAAGCACCCCAGATTCATTGCAGCCAGTTGCCCATGTAAGTATGACTGTAGGCTTGGGAATGTATTTTTATTCTATTTAAAAGACATTAGGGTGACAAATTTCTTGTAGCTTAAAAGGATACACATCTATATTTTCCCGTAGGGAAGTAGTAGCAGCCCATCGCCAGAAATATCAAAGCTTTTGCATTCTGTGACGGTTTCTGGCCACCTCTATTTTAATGTTGCAAAAGTGGTATTATAAGGCCTTGTGCTTAATTTATGTTCACTGGGCACTTCTTTTGTAATTCTTTACTGGATAATAAATGGAGTGGGTAAGTAGAGGAGGTAGGAGAACATTTGGAGAGAGTGAAGAAGACTGAGGAGTACAATGTAACTAATTGAAGGAAGGAAATATATTGCCTGTAAGCATTGCCCCTGGGAAAGATAATTCTGTTGGCAGGACACAGAGGTGGAAAATCTCAAGAAGAAAGAACTGACTTCTAACAGAAAAATGTGGGATGGAAATTTGAGGAAAGAAGAGGCCAGTTCAGACCAAGTCACTGCTCTGGTGTGTCTGACCTTCTTTAGAAGCTGCCTCATGCTGGCCCTCCTGACCTATGTCCCGTGGATGAAATACCTGGAATTGTACTGATTTTAGTAGTTGGAGTCTAAAGAACCAACTTCTGGGTTATTTTTTTCTTGTTTTTCTATTTTATTTATTTAAACCCTAATTTTACTATTTTCTTCTTTGAGTTTGGCTTACTCTTCTTTTTCTGTTTCTTACAGTGGAAGATTAGATGATTACTTTGAAATCTTTTTCCTTTTACATTGTAGGCATTTATAGTTATAAATTTTCCTCTAAGCACTGCTTTCACTGCGTCCCATAAGTGTTTTTTGTTTTTTTTTATCCTCACCCAAGGACATTTTTGCATTTATCTTCAGATAGAGCTGGAAGGAGAGAGGGAGGAAGAGAGAGAGAAACATCGATGTGAGAGAGACACATCGACTGGCTGCCACCCACACGACCCCAACCAGGGCTGGGGACAAGCTGCAACCGAGGTACGTGCCCTTAGCGGGAACCGAACCCGGGTCTCTCTGGTCCGCGGTCCAACACTCTAACCGCTGAGCCAGACCGGCCAGGGCCCCATAAGTGTTTTTAATTTCCCTGTAATTTCTTTTTTGGTTATTGGTTATTCAGGAGTGTGTTAATTTCTACATATTAGTGACTTTCCCAAATTCCTTTCTGTTATTGATTTCTAAGAAAATAATTGAGGAGCATACTTTGTATACTTCAGTCATTTCAAATTTATTGAGACTTGTTTTACAACCTAACTTACTGTGTATCGTGGAGAATGTTCTTTGTACACTTGAGAAGAAGGTGTATTCTGCTGTTGTTGGGTGGCGTGTTCTTTAGATGTCTGTTAGATCTAGTTAGTATATAGCATTCATTGTTCAAGTCTTCTGTTTCCATCCTCTGTATAGTTGTTCTGTCCAACTATACTGAAAGTTAAATATAGAAGTCTCCAAATATTGTTGTTGAATTCAAGATTTCTCCCTTCAGATCTGCCAGGTTTTGCTTCATGTTCTTTGGGTGTCTGTTCAGTGAATATATATATACTTATGATCATTATATCTTCTTGATGGAGTGAACATTTATCATTAAAATATTTCTTTCTTTGTTCTAGTAACAATTTTTGTCTTAAGATACATTTTGTCTGATATTAGTATAGGCACTCCAGCTCTCTTGGTTTCTGTTTACACGATGTATCTTCTTCCATTTTTTCTCCCACTTTCATCCTGTTTATGTGTCTGAATCTAATACGTGTCTCTTGTAAACAACATTTAGTAGGATCATTTAAAAAATATTTTCTGCCAGCCCGGCCGGTGTGGCTTGGTGGCCGTTGTCTCATGGACTGAGAGGTCCTGGTTCAGTTCCTGGTCAGGGCACATGCCCGGGTTTTCTGGTTCAATCCCCAGTAGGGGGCGTGCAGGAGGCAGCCGATCAATGTTTCTCTCTCACATTGATGTTTCTATCTCTCCCTCCCTTCCTCTCTAAAAAATGAATAAAAAAATATTTTCTGCCAATCTCTGCCTTGGCTTGGAATGATTAATCTCTTTACATTTAATTGAATTACTGATAATGTAGGATGAATGTTGGTCATTTTGTTGTTTTCTGTATTAGTCTTATATCTTTTTTAATTTCCCATTACTGCCTTATTTTTGGCTAAAGGATATTTTCTAGTGTACTATTTTTATTCCCTTGTCATTTCTTTCACTGTTGTTTTGAGTTATTTTCTTAGTCATTTTACTAGGGATTATTCAAAATAGCAGATTTTAAGTATCTGTTAAGTTTGTCATTTGGGTATTCGCTGAGATAGTTTCTAATGATTGTTTTTTTTCCCCCATGTAAGGGCCATGCTTTCTTATTTCTTTGCATGTTTTTGTAATTTTTTTTGTTGAAAATTAGAATCTTGAAATACTATAATGTGGCAACTCTGGAAATTAGGTTGTTGCTATTTGTGCTGTATTTTGTTTTGGTGGTATTTCATGACTAATCCTATAAAATACAGGGTGGGACAAAAATAGGTTTACAGTTCATATGAAAAAATAATATAATAATAAATAATAATACAAAAATAAACTGTGTTTCACCTACTCACAACTGTAAACCTACTTTTGCCCCATCCTGTATATATTCTCTATCTGGTATAGCCACTGAAGTCTCAGGTTGATTAGCTTAATGGTCAACTAATCAATGGACAGAAAATTCCCCCAGTGCCTAAATCAGCAAGTCTCCCAGTCTTTGCTAATGGTCTCTGTGTATGTGTTGGGGCATGCTTTCAACGTTCAGCCAGGCAGTAGACACTTCAAAGCCTCAAGGTCAGCCTGAGGTGACAGCTTAGGGCCTTCTTGGTTCTGTCCTGTGCACTGAGTAGTTTTCTAGATTCCCATGAATATGTTGGAGTTTTTCAAAGCCCTTCTGTATATCTCATTTCTTTTTTTTGATTAGCCTATTATTTTCCCTGGCTGTTATTTACCACCACAGGCAGCTGCAAAATTAATTCATTGTGTCAGATTATTTTTGACAAAGGCTTTTCACTGCAAGCTCAGCATTAGGTTAAATAAAGACAGCCTTGCAAGTGGGCTCTTCCAGGGAACCACCAGACTCGTGATATAATGATAATTTTCTGGGAATGAGACTTTAGAGGAGCTCCAAACCCGTTCTGTCCCCTCTGGTGGCTGTCAGGATGCTGATTTTCACCATGAATGCCTGCTGTTGGTTTCCAAGGCTACTGCAGAGTGAAGAAGAGGGAATAGGAATTGTACAAGTTAAAGTGACACAAAGCTGCTTATTCTTACCAAGATTTTGCTTTTATTTATTTTTTTCCCTGAATAAACACTCCCTGGATTATTTCAAGTCTTTCATTAATTTCCAGAGTTCCAAAAGTTGATTCTAACTTTTTGTGTGTGCCAGTTTTCTTGTTGCTTTTATGGAGCAAGAAATGTTCAGAGTCGTGGTTCTTTATGCCACCACTTTTGCTGATGTCCACTTGTGGAAAATAGGGCAAGTATTGAACCTGAAATCAAGGTCCTGTTTTTCACCTTAGTGTTGGTTCAGGGCTGACCAGTTAACCAAGGAATCTAAACTTTCATTTCTTTGTCCTAAAAATGGGCATATTGCCCTGGCCGGTTTGGCTCAGCGGTTAGAGCGTCGGCCCGCGGACCAGAGAGGCCCGGGTTCGGTTCCCGCTGGGGGCACGTACCTTGGTTGCGGTTTGTCCCCAGCCCTGGTTGGGGTTGTGTGGGTGGCAACCACTCAATGTGTCTCTCTCACATCAATGTTTCTCTCTCTATTCCTCCCTCTCTCCCTCCCACTCTATCTGAAGATGAATGCAGAAATGTCCTCGGGTGAGGATAAAAAAAAAAGGCATATTAATACCTACCTCTCAGGATTATAGGAGGGATTAAGTGAGATAATGCATTTAACAATGTAATGGATAAAAACTAATCTATAAATTCTGTCAAATGGAAGGACACATAGGGAGTTTCAAAGGCCAAAATGAAAAAAAAGATGGTATCCTTCTGGTTTTATTTTTATGGAAGCAGAGCCACTTTGAGAATTTGGGGAATAAGGGGCTTCCTAAAGGAATTAGATCTAACAAATGTGGAAAGAAGTGCTGGGCAAATGAAGGTGTGGAAGAGGGAGTAAGAGGACCAGGGTAGGAATCATTTACCAGTCCACTCGAAGTGCCTGCACGGGTGGAGGAGTCAGAATTTAAGGGGAAGCTGGAAGCCTGCAGACTGGAAGCTGTCGTATCTATGTAGCTACCAGCCTTGTGGGTCCACAGTGAAATGCTTGTTGGTGGGCTTGGTGGTGCTGTTGGTTTTCAGGGCCAGTAATTGGAAAGACAAGCTGGACACACACAGCAAGGACAAGCGGGGATCTTCAGGACATATCGGCATCTTTTTTGACACCATATTTAACCACGACCAAGAATAAAGGCTGTTGCTTTACTTCTGCCTTTCAAATGCCCAACGGGTTCCCTTCTGGCCAACTCTACTATGAAATCTGAAGGGAGAGGGATTTTAGGAAACGTAGTTTCCAGTTAAAGCAAGTTGCCATATAGCATAATCCAGTACATGTGACTCGCATTGGTTTAGCTCTTTAACATGGGAGTCTGCTTATTTGGAAAGTATGAAATTACTAACAGGTACAGAGTATTCTATAGATTGTGTTACGTAGTTAAAATAGAGTTTTTCATTTGGGGAAATTTATAATTTCTTCAGACAAGGTTTAGATATTAAACCATTCTCAGAGCATATAAGAACAAAAATAACTAGTAACACAAATATTTATTTTACATACTTTGCTTTATTTACTACATGATTTTTTTGGAGGTAATATATCAAATGAATTTTTATAGATTTCCTAATAAGTTACAGTATCAAGAATATTATCATTTCCAACTGGTTTTTGATTGATGTTGGCACACAATTTTTAAATCTAGGTTTCTTGAATTTTATTAGCATGATGTCATCAAGGTCATAGACTGGTGAGGTCTAATGGGATGGCGAGACAAGCAAGATCCTTGCAGAATGTAATTTTGAGGCAAGATAGGAAAGTGTACTTCTCTTTGGGTAGTGAAAGTCCACTCTCTCTGATGTTGTCTGCTTATTGGGTGGAGAAAAACATAATTGCTGTATCACTACTTGCTTACCAAGTCTCGGGGGCTGTGGTGATTTGTTCCAGCACAGAGATCATGTCTGGAACAGTAGGTATAATTAGAGCTACCATTACACTAAGTTTATAATAATCTGTGATATTTTCCAGGACCCGTCTGTGTTCTGCTCCATTTAAATGGGCAGGTCAAACCGCCCATATAACCATATACACAAGCACACACTTCACAGTATCTTTCAAGTCTGTGATAGTGGTGCCCATTTCTGTGGTCTGCATAGATATGCAGAGTCACTTGGTTTTTTTCTTTAAATGGGGGAGGAAGCTTCAGGGCCTTTCACTTGGCCCTTTATTCCGCAGTAGCACTCACGGAGGGCTCTGCTGGTTGCTGCTATTTCTAATTCAACTCTGAAGAATGAGGGAAGTAAGCACTGGTTGGGTTCAGAGACTTACTGGGCCTACCACGAATAGACTGACCACCCTAGTGGTGTTCTGGGTCCCAAAGGATTAGCATTGACTGAGAGCTAATCAACCCTGAAAGGTTATTTCTTTTTCCCCAGAATATAATTACCTAGTAAATGGTTATGATTCCTTCTTTGGGGAAGACCAGGGAAGAAGAATTATGGTGTATATTTGTTACGTTATTGCCCAGCCCTTCCTCACCAGTATTGGCTTCTTTCTTTATTTTGTTTCAGAGGCTCTGAGTCTGTGAAGTGACTCAGGGATAGAAATTGGGTGAAAGACAATGTTTTCGCATGGTGACTCAGGTCACGCATCTGGTCTCCAGACCTAGATTTCTTCTCCTTCTTCTCTTTAAAATATTATGTAGATCAAGTTAGAGTTTAGTTGCTGTGCATCTAATTTGGTCCTAAGTCTTCATGATCAGTCAGCCACCACCTAAGATCCTAAGATCCATGCTGGTTGCACCATTCTAATCACTTAGGCTGTGCCTATTGCACACAGGTGTGCTCATCTTGCTTCCAGGGGTCACGCCACTCTCCATTGCCTCGTGTTCTAGTCATCCCTGTTGAAATCAGGAAGCTCATTTCAGTAGAAGGATCTCTAGGCTTTTCCCCTAGCTTACACAGGACATCTATACCGCTTCTCAAGGATGCTGGACCTTCCATACACAATGTATTTCTCAAAGCCAAGGTGAAAGTATTCCTGGGTCCTCCTGGAGGACGCGGTGGGTGAACCAGTTGCACATGATAAATTAACAACAGCCTTTTCTTTCTAAGATGTTGGATTCTTGCCTCCACATTACACCAAGGAATTTCTGGCATGTCAGCTTTAGTTGTGGCCATGTTTGAGTCCAGGTTTTAGTCAAGCAATGGAGCAAATAGTTTAGAACCATCTCTAGCTGCCTGAGTTAGCGCTGTGAATGAAACATTTCTGATGAGCATCTACATTCAGCTGATTGAAAAGTACGATCCTCTTTGCCTATGATCTAACACTCTTAGACTCTTTTTCCACATGGTCCCAAGGTTTTCCCTCTAGAAATGAACAATATCTTGCAGTTCTTTTTCTGTTTAAGTCTGTTTATATATTTGGAGGCCATGGAGGATGGAGGGGATCAGGTGTGAGGAGAGCTAGTGTTCTCTTGCGTGACAACTGCCTGAACTGGCTGTAGTCCTCGTTCTGCCTTTAAGCAAGGTGGCACTCATCTTATCAGACAGGGAGAGCCAGCCTCTGCTGGAACCTCAGTAGGGTTTAGGGGTTCCTGTTAGCCAAGCCATTCCAAATGTCCCCATTTAAATTCCCTCCCTCCCTCCCTCCTTCCCTCTGTCTCTCCCTCCCTTCTTCCTTTCTTTTTTCATCTCACTGGATTTATTTTGAGTCTTGTACTTTCACTGATCAATGCCCTTCCCTGCTCCAACCCTCTTGCTCTGACGACTGCTGCAGTTATTGTTGCTATTTAACAAACCATGTCACCTTAGGTAGCTTAAAACAACAGCATTAATTTACCTCTCATTGTTTCTGTGGAGCAGAAATTTAGGGATGGCTTGACTGGGCCACTTGTGGTGTGAGAAAGGTGAGGTGATACAATAATAACTGTAAATGAATTTTGATAAATTGAAGATGTGCATGAGTAGCCCTAGAGAAATCAATAAAAAAATAATAAAATGATGTGTAGCTAAAAAGCAAAGAGAAAATAAGATGAATGACTAAAACATACTTGATTAACCAGTCAGATGCCTTACCTTTCACACGGAGCTGGTGAAACTGAATTCATCCTGTACTGTAATTCAGCACCCTGCAGGAGCAGTGTCTACATTTGTATTTTGGCTATACCAGCTTGATAGTTAAAAGGGAACAGAAATTCTTCTAGGTATCATAGAAGTTCCCTGGTTTTCTTTGAAAATGTAAAACACGGTGTCATTGCCTTTGTTTGAGCTGTGTAATGAATTTAGAAGCGGCCATCCTACCTTACACGTGTGTTCTCTCACAGTATCCTACACTCAGAGCACAAAGCCTTGCATTAGGTAGGTGCTTTATTCTAGTTACCTCAGGTGATAATTTAAGTAATCCTTTTATCACTGGACTAACAATGTTCTACTCTCTCATGGTCACTTGGATCCTCATTGTCTTCAAATCCAACCAGATTAGATAACTAATCACAAATATTCATTTTCTACAGGGTATGTTGCCTATAAGCATTGTTTAATTCAGACCACAGAATCCACTGGCACTGGTTAAAGCAGGAAAGAACTGATTAAGTACATTAGCCGGCAGAATTTCTGGAGGGTGTGGGTATCAGGTTTCAGTGCCCTGCTGCCCAGAGAAGTGCCTCCAGCTGCAGTGTGAGAGCATTTCAGCACAAGTCCTGCCAGGCCACAGCCTGGTACACATGATGTGGTTGACTCGCTCTCTAATATATATATATTAGAGAGAGGTGACCTTACAGAATTCTGGTTAGATACATTAATAACTATTGTATTATCTGTGAATAAAGGAATTATATGGGTTATATTTGAAAACTTCATATTTATTTTGGATATTTAGGACTTAGAACTGTTTTTCCTTAGAATCTGTTTTATAAATTCTGGTTCCATTTTCAGACTAGGCTTAAAAAGCCTCCATAACTCATACTGTATCAGAAATGCAAAAGAGCCAGCATCCAAAGACAGCATTCCAAAAGTATGGAAGCATACCTGTCTTGTAAAAGACTGCACAAAATTTAGGCTGCTTAAATTAAGAATTGTAGATATGGCCCTGGCCCGTTTGTCTCAGCGGTTAGAGCGTCGGCCTGCGGTCCAGAGAGACCCGGGTTCGGTTCCCGCTAAGGACATGTACCTCGGTTGCAGTTTGTCCCCGGCCCTGGTTGGTCGTGCGGGTGGCAGCCACTCGATGTGTCCCTTTCACGTCGATGTTTCTCTCTCTCTCTCTCTCCCTCCCACTCTATCTGAACAGAAAATGAAAAAATGTCCTCAGGTGAGGATAAGAAGAAAAAAAAAAAAAGATAGTAAAAAAAAAAAGAATTGTAGATATGTCCAACCTAAAGAAAATCAAATATACAGGCTTTAAGATTGCCAACTACGAGAGTTAGGGAGTCTAAAGTGTCCTCTTAGCTACTACAGGATGGCCTCCTGGGCACCTGCATCCACTGTGGCCATGGCAGCCTGGGGACTTGGGCGGCTCCACTGCTGTTCTGTGAAGTGATTGTGTGTGAGGATGGAAAGTAGCCCTATTACCATGCTTCCCGGTCTCTGTTGAACTTGATCAGAAATGGGGTCGTGGACATGGGTGAGGAGTGGACACTAGTGTGGTACCAAGTGCAGAATTAGCTCGGGTGGGGTGAGTCTGCATTGTGGACACATGAGAATGATACCCAAGCCTGTGCAGTGTGTGGTCCTTAACTCCTGAGCGAATGGACTGTCTGGAAGCAGATAGGTCTGTGTTGGCAGGTTTTATCCGGGAGGGAACATGTAGTTTGGTTAAGAGGTAGGTGCTTAAACGGTGCCTATTGAATTGTACCCTTTTCCTTCTTTTATAAATGTCTCAGCAATCCCAGGCTCCCTGAGTATACTTTAAAAAAGGAAAAACATGCTCGTCATTGCCGTTGGATAGAGGTGAATTACAGGTGCTGCGATTCTAACAAATGAAGGGACAGCCAGAGCGGGGAGCAGGGAACTGGGGAGCAAAATGGGTCCCCTGAGATTATGACGTAAGCCTCTCCCCGGTGCCCTTCCTGAGGGCTCCAGATGCCGGCACAGCGGCGCCCCTCTCTGACTTCCTGCCTTCTCTTTCATGTGCACGCTGTTTGTTTCTCATTGTCTCCTTGTCAGCCTGTGTCCTCGATGCATGAAATAACCTGGTCATCTCAGACTCTGGAAATAAAATTTTGGATTACGTGGGGGAAAAGATGTATATATCCTAAAAAAATAGCAATTTCATTATTTCCGTTTTTTTCTAGGCAGAAGAAATCCTTAGGCAAGAGCTGGAGAAAAAGGAAACGCCCAGTTTGTACTGCTTGCTTGGCGATGTCCTTCGCGACCACTGTTACTATGACAAGGCCTGGGAGCTGTCCCAGCACCGCAGCGCCCGCGCCCAGCGCTCCAAAGGCCTCCTGCACCTGCGGAACAAGGAGTTTGCCGAGTGCGTGCAGTGCTTCGAGCGCTCCGTGAAGATTAATCCCATGCAGGTCAGACAGTTCCCTTGGATTTCGGTTCTTACGGAATGAGTACCCGCTTTCCTTCCTGATGGCTGCTGAGCGTGTCTTTGAGAGCTAGGAATTCGTCTCTGATACAGGTCTTGCTTGTCAGTGAAAGTGGGTGGGTAGGCCTCCCTTACTCACTTTCTGTTGTTTCTCTTACTGACTTTTCTGTTTCACTTTGTTATTTATTTCTGTTAGTCGTCCTTAAGGCAAATATAGATATAAAATTAGGTTCCATTTTGAAAAGATATGTTAGGAAGGAAATGAATCAGAAGTAAAATTACAGACAGTGTAGGACTGCAAGTAATTGCTGAAATCAATAATGAAAGAAAAGCTTTTATGTAAACAGGGTAACGTAGAACGGATTGTTGTTCATCGTAGGAAAAAATGTTTACCAAGCATTTGCTGCGAGCCAGGCACCACACTGGACCTTTGCCAGCACGTGGACCCAGATGGCCCGGCTCCGGAGCCTGCACGCCTTTGTCGCAGTGGTGGTGAACAGCACGTCCCATAAACTCTTCCATCTTAACCATTTCTGAGAGTTCAGCTGTGTTAAGTGCGTTCACACTGTTGTGCGAGCTTCACCGCCGTCCATCTCCACAACCTTTTCATCTTGCAGAACTAACTCCCCATCCCCGCCTCCCGCCAGCTGCTGGCAGCCGTTCTGCTTCCTGCCTCCGACTCTGGCGACTCTAAGCACCTCTAGGAGTGGGATCATACAGTAAATTTCCCTTTGGACTGGGCAGTGTCCTCAGGTCCATCGTGTTGTAGCTTGTGTCAGAATGTCCTTCCTTTTTAAGGCTGAATTCCATTGTATGGATATACCACATTTGGTGGATCCATTCATCTGTCAACAGATACTTTAGTCGCTTCAACCTCTTGGCTATTGTGAAGAATGCTCCTCTGAACACGAGTGTGCAGAAATGGTCATTTTTGAACTTGGTAGACTCAGAGCTTGTCTTTTACAGTGAAAAAAGATCACTGTCTTTTCAACATTCGAGCACTGACATTTTCCTCCTGCCTCCCTGGCTACTCCTCCATCTTCTCTGCTGGTTCCTAGGTGTGCCCTAGGGCCTTGTCCTTGGGCCTTATCTTTGTCTCCACTCTCCCCTTGGTCCAGTCCATGGCTTTTAATACCGTCTTTACACTGACAACTTCCAAAGGTTTATCGTCAGTCCAGTCTTCTCCATGAACTCTAGACTTCTGTATCTAACTGCTTCCCCAGTCTTCCCATTTGTGACTCTACCTTACATTTCCAGTGTCCGAAGTACTGTCCTCTCCCTCCTGAAAACTGTCCCCACCAGGGTCAGCTCCATTCGGTCTTCAGTCATCCTTGAGTCCTCTTTCTCTTCTACCATGTGTCTGGCCCATCAGCAGCCTAGCAGACTGCCTTCCAAGCACATCTAGAACCAGACGTCTACCACGGGCAGCGTTCTGAGTCGAGCCCTGCTGTCTTTCCCGATTTACGTGTTATCTCCTTACCGGCTTCCTGTCTCTGTGCTTGTCCCCATCAGCCTGTTCTCAGTGAGCGTCCAGATCGTCCTTTCAGATGTGAGTCAGGGGTGTCATCTCTGCTCCTCCTTGGCCTGGAATGTTCTTCTTCTGGATATCTGCGAACCTTGTTCCATAGCCTCATCCAAGTCTTTGCTCAAATACCACTTTCTCTGAAAGGCCTTCGTAATCATTTTATTTTAAGTCACACCTCCACCTTATACTCCTTAATTTCCTTCCCTGTGTTATTTTTCTTCATAGCACTTAGAAATTTCTAATATCACGTATAGCTTACATAAAAAATTCTGTTTCTCCTCCACTAGAAGTAAGTCCCATGAAGGCAGAAATCTCATCTGTGTTTTTGCACTGCTGTAACAGTGCTGAGCACAGACTGGGTATTCAGTGAATATTTGTTGAATGAGTGAATAAATAATATCTTGAACTATTTATTCAGATAAATATACTGATGGTCTGCTGTGCACACAGTGTTGAGCCCAAGGATGGAGCAGTAGCAACAGATCACCAGGCAGTTCTGTCTGTACCCCTGGTACAGTCCGGACACAGATAAACCGGTCAAGTACGCGAGGCAGCAAAGAAATAAAGTGAGTTATTCGTAAAGCACTAGTTACATAGAGGCCAGAGGGAATATTCCTGCCCTCGGTGACACTGGAGAGGATGTTGAACTTGGCTTTAAAGGACACATAGTACTTAAAGAGGCCCAGGAAGGGCAGTGGTGAGGGCGTTCCAGGAAGCTGAGCAGTATGAACAAAGCCCTAGAGACAAACAAAGAAGGGGGATGTGTGTGAGCGTTGAGGTGCAGGGGGTAAGTGAAGAGGCTCATTTTTCTGAGTCAGAGGGAATAGAGCAGTGCTAGTGGGAAAGCTAGACCAGAGCCAGAGCACGAAAGGTCTTCAATGTGAGGCTAAACCCTTTGACTTGTTTTTGGCAGATAGGGGCCATTGAGGGGTTGATCTGTGCTTGCCGTCGCGGGATGAAGGAATGTGTGCGCATGGAGATAATTTAGGAATATTGTTTTGGCAACACGATGGCCTTGAGGATGCTCAGTATAGGCAGGGTGAGGAGACGAAGCAGTCTAGTGTGACAGTGATCAGGTGGAACGGGCTGCAGGAAAGAAGGGCTGGATGTGAGGGAAGTTGCAAGGGAGGACTTGACAGGGCTTCACGGTCTCATTATATAATTTGAATTAATTAGTTAGCGAGACCAAAAAAGGACAGTTGTTCAGAGCAGTACAAACAGATGTTATGGGAGGCTGTTTTGCAGTTTGTCATATGGATCCACTTCAGGCAGGCTGTAAGTCATGCCAAAATGTGCAGGCATTGATGCTTCCGTGGACAGACTACTGCAAGGGGCGAGCCTGAGCACCGCAGATGTGTTCTAACTATGGTCCAAGTTCACACTGTCTCTGAGGAAGGACAGCTCCCACGTGCTCTTATCTCCTTTAAGTCCTGGAATAAAAGGAAAACAGAAAAACTGAATTTAAAGCATTCTACCCGCTTTTCTCACACATGTCCATGCAATTAGGTTTAATAACAAGATTTAGGCAAAATGAGAGTGATATTTGAATGTCTTTTGTGCATTGTAATGACTTTCTGAAATCAAATTGGTATAAAAATATGAGTGTTTGGTCTTATGTATCAGGGATGGTCTGCAAAACTCAACATGTCATCTGTGGTGCATTTGTTAGATAACCAGAAGACGTGTGTACCATTCACAGCATTTGTGCTTTGGAGATTGCTAGCTGTCATTCACTTATAAATTCGTCAGAAAAATGTCAGTGACACGGTATTAGAATTAGATATGACCAAGGAACAGATTAAAATAAAGGAATGCCTAAGAACAATGAAAGTTATATGAATTCCGTAACATATTGCAGAAGTGTCCAGATGTCATAAATGTGTAGCTTGACTGATGTTTCTTTTGTTAGTTTTAAATGTTCAGGTAATCAGCATTTAAACTTTTTAAATTTTAATATACAGTATTTTTATTTTTCAAAAATAATTTTACTTCTGGAAACAGTTTTCGAATGTAATGATCTTATAGATCCCTGATAGAATAAAACCAGTTTGTTGATCAACAGTTTGTTGGCCAATAAATTAGGTCTTTTTTAAGTCATATCATTTTAATTATTTTAAATGCTCCATTTTACTTTAAAAAATGTTGCAGTTTGAACATTACATTATGTGGTTGCCTGACTACGTGTTACCGAGATGCTGCTGGGCACCAGGCACGGCTGTGGGAATGAATTTGGCCGTGTCAACTGATCAGCAGAGAGCAGAGTTTCCGCTGGGAAATGATAGGGACAGAACTAGTTGGTGAAGGGTCTCAAATGCCTTTCTTCAGGGTTATCTGACCCTCTGGATGAGGAAGGCGGTTGTGGTTTTGAATAAAAGAGTGGTATGTCAAGAGCAGTATTATAGGAAGTTTAAATAAAGAATGACTGTCATGGATGCGTGCCCAGTGGCTGTAGCAGTGGGGACAGAGAGACAACAGGCTGAGGCCTCTTTACAGAGGAAAATGTTCTGTGCTTTATTCATTGAACTGTCAGGATTGAGGGAATCCAAGAGGATGTCAATTTTCTCAAGTGTCTTATTAAAAAGGAAAATGTCCCTATCGATAGATATAGAGACTTCAGGAGGAAGGGAAAATACCTTTGGCATGGGAAGAAGTGCTTTGGGATGTTGACTGTGAGGAGATGTTGCTGTATCTAAGTAGAGGTGTCTGAGAGTTCACAGGACATAAAACCTGAAGCTCCTAGTGAGGGCAGAACACAGCTTTCAGGCTGGGACTTTTCCGTGGCGGAAGGTGAAGCCGTGCCAGTGAGTGAATTCTTTACAGAAAACTGTGTGGGAAGAGAACAGCAGGCAAAATCCTGACCTCTGGGCGTCTCCAGCAGCTGGACGAAGGGAGAAGAAAGAGCATCAATAAATAGGATTTAAACAAACCACTCCAGAGTTTTGATCAGAGGGATAGAAGGAAATCAAGGAAGGGATTCATGGAAACTAAAGGAAGGTTGTTGATGTTTTGGGATGATCCAGCACATGACAGGGAGTGAGTCTCTACAAGACCAGGGAATTTTAGAGAAACTGAGGCAGCCCTTCCCAGCCCATTCTTACAGAACACCAGACTTCTATGATATCATACTCTGTGGTTTTAATGATCCTGGGAGCTTATACTCTGTCTTGATTTGTAGGGGTGAACTTTATCTCTCATTTTAGTGTTTGAAAGAAGAAAATATTATTTGAAATGGATTTACAGAGTTTCTGTTGTGAACTTGTATTAGTGGTGCTGGGAAGACGCAAGGAGGTTGGCGCTCACATTCCAGTGGAGAAGACAGGATGAACATATGTGCATAATATGTAGAGAAAAAAGAGATTCTTTCCTTTCTGTTCTTCATTTCTCATATTGGTAAGCAATAAAAATGAAACTCTTCAGGTCTAACTTGCATAAGTGCCAAGAAATACAAGCACGGGGGTAACATCCGGGCTGTAGCCGTGACTGCAGGGCAGAGGGCGGGCAAGAGCTCCGCTGCCATGGACCTGATTCTGAATCCTGGTCACCCCAAGGGGTACGGCAGGGAAAGCACTTCATGTTTCTGGGCTTCTGTCTCCTCATTTGGCAGGTGCAGACTATAATCCCTATCTGAGTTTGTTGCTGGGAAGATTAGAGCTAGGATGTGCCAAGTATCCAACACGGTTCCTGGCTCTTAGTAAGCTCTCAGTCACAGGAGAGACATGGTGGGAGTTTCCCCTCCTGCCTGCGGCAGTGTGGTAGTAATGGCGGTAGAAAATCACTGTTGCCTCTTAATCTGTATCCTGAAAATAGGGAGCTGTCTCTGACAGGAGAGTCTCAGATGCGGGGGACACACCAGCACCTGTGTTACCTCACCCTGTGCATCCTCGGAAAGAGTGGGCAGAGAGAAGAAGCACGGTGACCAAAGCTAGGACAGGAAGAAGGGGAGGGCGTTCAGTCGTTAATAGCCTGTCTAGTAAAAGAAAAACGTGTGCATAAAATTGTGTTGGTCCTTTAGTTTAAAGGAAGACACTGAAATAGAGGAAAGCATTCCTTTAGAGAGAGAGAAAAGCTGGCAGGTTAAAACTTGTCTTTTCCTAGGGAAAGTAACTTAGGACTTGGTAAATGAGAAATTTGGTTACAAAAGAGTTGGTGGTAGACATTTTTTAAACTATGAGTGCCATGGACCACTTTAGGAAAAGCTACTACCAGAGAACATTGATATCACTATCTTGGATTTGGCTTGAGTCATTTCCTGGTTAATGAAACCACATACAACGATGTATCTGCTTTTGGGGTCATGGGAATGAGTCGGGGATGTAGGAAGGAGAGAGTGGAGCACGCAGCTTGGCTTTAGGGTTACATTAAAATATGTTAACTTGATTATATGTGATGTCAGAAAAAGTCAGTCAGTCAGTCCTGTAAGGAAAGGTAACAAAAATTGTGTGAAGAAACGATCACTCATCCTGCAGAAACCTTGGAGGAGGAGGGAGATTTGAGTAGTGGCTCATAATGAAAGGACATTGTAACATATAAGCAGATGGCCCCTCTTGCAGATGTGCTCCAAATGCCCTTGTAAAATCAGCTGTTTGATTGTAAGATGAATCCATGCCCGGTGTGTAGTGGTGCTCAGTCTTCGCTAGCTCAGGGTTGCAAGCTTTAATTTCCACCTTCATTGTCAAGGTTTCCTAAGTATTGCAGTCACTCGCTTCATCACACACGTCGCACATCAGGAACCAGGAACGATTGTGTGGTTTTAGGCAAATTACTTTCTTTCTAGGCCTCATTTTCCTCTGGGCCTCTTTTGAATTGATTTCTAAGGCCTGCAATTGAACGGATTCCCTCCCAGCTCCTCAAACCTGCTGGTTCTAGTACTGTTCCATTTGTATGACCAGTGTGCTTGTTTTGCCACTAGATGGCACTAAAGTACCTTTGAACCTGGTCACCTCTGTGTTTTCAGAATCTGGGGTTTGAAAGAGCCTTAGAAATTTTGCTTATTCCAACCCCTGTTAAACAGTTGGAGAACTGGGACTCAGAGGTTAAGTGACATGGCCAAGGTCATCCAGTTACTCAGAACCTCTTGAATCCCAGGCATCCATCTTTCTATTCGACTGTTTCCTAGGGAAATTTATGAGGGGGGTTCAAAGAGAGACCATGTTCTCAACCATTCCTGTTCTTTGTTAATTATTAAAAAAAATTTTAAAACCATTCTTTAAGTACACATGTTATCACATTCAAAATAAATAGTTGGCCTGCTTGTGTTTTGTATTGGCTCCCCAGGAAAGAAAGCGGCAGTCAGCTCCTAAAGACGATTGCCCCGCCTGGGACCAGCTTGCCTTTGCCCTTGCCCTGAAATAAGCGCTGCAGAAACCTCAACCAGAGCCTTGATTCTTTCAGATGATTCTTTCTCCGTTCTTGCCCAGTCCCTCTGATAAGAGCTGGCCATCCGTTCTTGTTTCATCTTTATCCACCTGCCCACTCAAAAGAGCTTTGGGGCAGGGGGGAGTAGATATGCCTGGATTCTTAAAAAAATTGGTCTTCTCGGTTCTCCAGCACCTGCTCATTGCCCTCCTCACCCCCCCTCAATCGGTGACAAGGATGGTATTGCCATAAATCATGGCTGTGGGGGCAGAGCGGTGTAGTAGGGGCAGTGTGGCCACGCAGAGAAGGGAGGACTCTGGAGTCACACAGACCTGGTTGAATCTTTCCGCTATTGCTGACTGGCTGAGACCCCCCCCCCCCCATCTCCCTAAGGAGGGTGATAGTTGCTGCCTTGAGAGGCTGCTGTGAGGAGTAGATGAGGTGATGCATGGCAAGCTTGGTGTCAGTGCTTGGCACACACAGAGATGCTCATTAAGTGCTAATCGTTGTGGTCGCTGTTGTATAGAGAGGAGCAGGAGTGGCTGTGGTGGATGACAGGTAGGAGCCTGAGGGAGGGCTCCGCCAGGAGGGCTGGCTTTTTTATTAGAGAAGGGAGGCTGTGTTAGTGTTTCATACAAATCATGTAGAACTGTGCTGCCCAGTATGGCGCCCGCCAGCCACATGTGGTGGCTGAGCACTTGAAATGTGGCTAAAAGTGAGACGTGTTGCAAGTGTTGGATACACATCAGATTTCAAAGATGAAAAAATGTATGCAGTATGAAGAAATGAATATAAAAATCTCAGTAATTTTGTGTATTCGATAACATGTTGAAATGATAATATTTTGGATCTGTAGAGTCAAAGAAAATGTTATTAAAATTAATTCCACCCATTTATTTTTACTTTTTAAATATGGCTACTAGAAAATGCAATGAGGCTAGCATGATGTTTCTAGCACTGGACCAGAAGATAGAGGTCTTTGGTACTTAAGCACATACAGCTCTAATTTGGAGAATCATGTGAGAGGTGTTTTTTTTGAGGTTTCTTTAGATTTTTTCTTTTATGATGTTCTCTTCTTAAGAGCATGACCATCCTGAATCAAGATGCCAGTCACTATTGGTAATAATAGTTTGCATAGTAGTTTAAAATAAAAAATGTAAAAAGGCACCGAATATTCTCCTTAGTCCCCCAAATTCTAAGGCCCTCAATTGAGAAGCAAGGTATGCATGCATTATATGTGGCTTAGTGGGTCAGCCACAGCAATGAGAAGATCCTAGAGTTTGTTTGTTTTATGCCATTTTATGAGTTCAAGAAATAGAGTGTGTACAAAAGTCATCTCTCATTATAATTATATGTTATCAGTACTAGATGAAAATCTACTAGCAGTTGGTGATCCTAGAATTTTTCTTCAGATGCAAATCATTAAAACAACAACACAGCCCTGGCCGGTTTGGCTCAGCGGTTAGAGCGTCAGCCCGTGGTCCAGAGAGACCCGGGTTCAGTTCCCGCTGAGGGCACGTACCTCGGTTGCAGTTTGTCCCCGGCCCCGGTTGGGGTTGTGTGGGTGGCAGCCAGTTGATGTGTCTCTCACATCGATGTTTCTTCGCTCTTTCTCTTCCTCCGTCTCTCCCTCTCGCTCTGTGAATGCAACAGGTGTCCTCAAGTGAGGATTAAAAAACAACAACACAAATGACCAAGAGTAAAAAGAGAACCTTAATACATAGTAAGTCATCTGCCTGACTTTCATTAAATTTATTTTCATTTTAAGACACTGGTTTACAAAATATTAACTTGTTTCAAACTTCAAGCTAAATAGTAACCTCATTACCAGCTGTAAGATATAGAGCTATAAGATAATTGCTAATTTTTGACATTTGTAACCATTGCCTTTTCAGGTGGGTTTGAAAAATCAGGTTCTTTATTTGCATACTGAATTTACACTCGCTGTTTTTTATAACAACACACGTGAAATAGTTTTGTGGGAAGTTGGTTCTTTGCTGATGCTGAAAGCAAGGAGAGCACATGCACTTTGAGAGCTTTGAGGGCAGTTCTCATGGTTTCTGAGTTAGTCCCAGAATGAGGTATCTCTCGTTCCAACACACTTGCTACCACAATGCATTGGATATAAGATGCCATTCATTGTAAGAGGCACATTTATTTTAAGTGCCACCTTAATGCTGCCAGTGAAACTCTGACAAGCTGTTGCTTCTTAAGATGCATCCATTTCAGAGATGTTAACTGGTGAAAAGAAAGGGTACCTTATAACTGATGAAATACACAGATTTTGAAACTTTCAACTTGGTTAGAAGTTAAAGATCTTGTTTGGTATATTGTTTTATAAGTTAGCATCAGATTTCAGGCCCTCTGAGATTGTATCATATTTAGTGAGTGTGGTTTGGTGCATTGGAGCTCTTTTTACTTGATTCTATAAATAACCCAATGAAAGAAAGTGTAATGAGCTAATTTTTAAATTGCTGGAAGTCCCTTGATTCAAAAAAGTGAATTTCTAACTTTGTTTCAACCTGGTACTTCTGCTTCTCACTCCTCCTGCCAAGCACACATCCACCTCTTTCTCAGCTGTCACCTGTCCCTGTACAAAATCTGTTCTCCATACAACTCCTGATAGCAGTTATTTATAGCCTCTCATGAATTCAAGGCAAAGTGTTATAAACTGCCCAAGGATGTTTGCTTTCTAAGTCTTAGCTCTAATTGCCGGCTAAAAATCTTTATCTGCTTAAAGAACTTACAGGCCTCACTTAGCCACATGGAACAAGTGTTGTGGGAATTGCTGGGGAGGAGGGATGTAGGGGTAGCCTCCTACTCTCCTCTGTGGAAGGCTATGGACAGATAACCGAGCACCTCGTTTTCTTTCCCACCCCGAAGTGTTCAGCCAGGTCTGCCCGCTGGATCACTGCTTTTGTCCTGGAAGTCAGGGAGAAAGTGGGCTGCCTTCTGCTGCTGGGCACACTGACTGTATCTGAAAGGAAAGCAAACTGGACTGGAATAGCTGCATTTCTGACTAATTTCATTGAATTTTTATCGGGTTTATTTTTCCTTTGATAGAGGCTATTGAATTTTAAGGAAACCCTGTGAAGTAAAGATTTCTTTTGTAATTTCAATAGCTACTTCCTAATTTACCTGTTTTCTAAATCTCTGTGTTTGCAAAGTCAGGCTTTCCCCTTTGAGGTTCTGAGCCTGCTTTCTCAGTTATTTTCCGGCATGCCTAAGCAGATACATGCTAGGGCAGTTTGGGTCTTGGAAAGAGTAGGCATTACCTCTGTCTTACTTAAAGATGAAAGCAAAAGTTTTTCTTCTCAAGTTTGTAGGAAGTTCACCAGCTGTGAATCTGCTGATACTTTGTATACTTTTTACTTTTTACATAGTTGATGCTCAGTAAAAATGTTAGGTTAATCTCACACTTACAATTTCAGGGCTTATAAACAGAGCTCTCCATTGCATTCATGGAGTTTGGTTAACACAGAGTGGTTTTGCTCAGCAAAAGATGTGCAATGATATTACACCTGCTTTCAGTGTCATATTAGCTTTGAAAATTATACAGGAAAATTCATCTCCGTCTGCTAAATTTACATTCTTTATAAAATGTAAGGGAAATATTTATTATATGGCTCTGCATTCTTTACAATAGTATTTGTTGATAGTATCTTAAATAATGTTCAGATTATATCCTATAAATGTCTGTGTGTTTGAATGACTGACTTGGTCTTGCAGCTCGGGGTGTGGTTTTCTCTCGGCTGTGCCTATTTGGCCTTGGAAGACTACGGAGGGTCAGCGAAGGCGTTCCAGCGTTGTGTGACTCTCGAACCCGATGTAAGTTTGCTTGGTCTTCTTTCCTTATTACAGCTCTAAGTTTATACTGTCTGGGTTATTCAAAGTGTACTGTCGCTCAAAACAGTGATTCCTGTGGGCGTCTAGTTTCAGCTATGCAAGATAGTTCTAGAGATCTGCAGTGCAACATTGTGTCGAGTTAACCTTGCTGCATTGTGCACCTACATTTTAGAAACAGCATAGATATCATGTTGTGTTCTCATAATAAGGGAAAAAAAGAAGAAAAGACCAAAAAATTCAGTTTTTCTGTATTTTATGTTAAAAAGAACAGCAATTCCTTTTGTGTTGGAGGAAAGTATATCTTTGACAGAAGGTCACACCTTAAGGTATATGATTTATAAATCTAGAAATAAATGTCTTCTCACAATAGCTAAGTTATTCATGGTTTTATGTAGAAACTAATTTTGATGAAACAGTTTTTCAGTTAAAAGCATACTTCGCTGAAGTATAAAGTGACACCTATACATTGTCATTCACTAACATGTGCTGCCTTTGTTAATTACATTATTAGAAAGTTCTTTTCGTTTACAATCTTTTCATATTTAACAGCTTTACCGAGGTGGTAAACAGTTCACATACCTACAGTTCATCCATTTATTTTATTTTTTTTATCCTCACCCAAGGACATTTTTGCATTTATTTTCAGATAGAGCGGGAGGGAGAGAGAGAGAGAGAGAAACATTGATGTGAGAGAGACACATCAACTGTTTGCCACCCACACGACCCCACCTGTGGCCAGGGACAAATTGCAACTGAGGTACATGCCCCTAGTGGGAACCGAACCCAGGTCTCTCTGGTCTGCGGGCCGGTGCTCCAACCGTTGAGCCAAACTGGCCAGGGCTACAGTTCATCCATTTAAAGTGTACAATTCAGTGACTTGTTCATATATTCACAATTGTGCAATCATCACCACAATCTTAGAACATTTTTATTATAATAAGAAACCCTCTGTATCCATTTAGCAGTGATTCCCCATTTCTCCCAGACACATTCCACCCCCCACCCTGTAGCCCAACCCCAGCCCCAGGTAACCACTAATGTACATTCCGTCTCTATAGATGGCCTATTCTGGGCATTTCACATAAATGGAGTCATACACTATGTGGTCTTTTGTGACTGGCTTCTTTCACGTAGATTAAGGTTTTTATTTTATTTTTTGTATGTTTTTATTTATTTATTTTTTTTAGAGAGAGAGAGAAACATCAATGGGCTGCCTCCTGCACGTCCCCTACTGGGTATCGAGCCTGCAACCCGGGCATGTGCCCTGATCGGGAATCGAACCGGGACCTCTCAGTCCATGGGACAATGCTCAATCCACTGAGCCACACCGGCCAGGCAGATTAGGGCTTTTATAATTCACCCCTGTCGCATGTATCAGTACTGCATCCTTTTTTATGGCCAAGAAATATTCCATTGTGTGGGCATATCATATGTTATTAATCTGTTTATCAGTTGATAGACATTTGGACTGTTTCTACTTTTTGGCTATTAAGAATTTTGCTGCTGTGCACATTCATTTACATATTTTTATGTGGATGTGTGTTACTGTTTCTCTTGGGTATATACCTAGTAGTGGAGTTACTGGGTCATACGTTAGCTCTTTGTTTAAAATTTTGAGAAACTGCCAGACTGTCTTCTAAAGCACCATTTTGGATTCCCATCAGCAATGTATGAGGCTTCCAATTTTTCAACATCTTTGTCAACACTTATTACAATCTGTCTTTTTTATTATAGCCATCCTAGTAGGTAGTATCTTATATTGTGGTTTCAGTTTGCATTTCCTTGATAGCTAATGATTTTGAGCATCTTTTCATGCACTTATTGGCCATTTGTGTATCATCTTTGGATAAATGTTTATTTACACCCTTTGCCCATTTTTAAACTGATTGTCTTTTTATTTTTGAGTTGTAAGAGTTCTGTATATATCCTAGATATAAGTTCCATATCAGATATATGACTTGCAGATATTTTCTCCCATTCTATAACTTGTTTTTCACTTTTTTGATAGTATATGTTTGTGCAATCATCACCACAATCTTAGAATATTTTTATTAGTATATGTTTGTGCAATCATATGTTTGAAGTATATGTTTTTAATTTTGATGAGGTCCAACTTACCTATTTTTCTGTTGTTGCTCGTGCTTTTGATGTCATATCAGAGAATCCACGGCCAAATCAAAGGTTGTGAAGATTTACCCCTATCTTTTCTTCTAAGAGTTTTATTGTTTTGGCTCTTACATATTTATGTCCATCTGTTGTTAAACTTAATCATTAAACTTACTATACTATATGTCATGATGGATGTTAACTAAACTTGTGGTTATCATTGCACAGTATATATATATATTAAATCATTATGCTGTACACCTAATATGAATAGTGTTATATATCAACTATGTAGCAATTTAAAGAACTAGACATCATTTCAGATAATGTATTCTTTTAGTTCAAGAATTTTCATTTTGTTTTTATAGTTTTCATGTTTCTACTGAGATTTCCCAATTATGTTCATTTTTCTTCATATCTTTGATCTTGATGCCCTGGTTGATTTGGCTCAGCAGTTAGAGTGTTGGCCCACGGACCAAAGAGTCGCGGGTTCAATTCCCATTCAAAGGCATGTACCTCAGTTGTGGGTTCAATCCCAGGCCCTGGTCGGGGTCATGTGGGAGGCAACCAGTTGATGTGTCTCTCTCACATCGATGTTTCACTCTCTCTTTCTCTTTCCCTTCCTCCCTCTCTATCTGAAAAACTCAATGGAAAAATATCCTTGGGTGAGGATTAAAAAATAATAATAATAAAAATAAAGTCCGTGGGTGCTTATTCCAACATCTTTAATTCTGTGTCTGTTTCTGTTAACTGATTTTTCCTTTGTTTTTTACCCCGCTTATTTGTATGCCTGTCTACCTTTGTGTGTGTGTGTGTGTGTGTGTGTGTGTGTGTGTGTATGCTGTGTTTTTGAGTTTCTGGGTTCTGGCATTTGGTTAATTTACTTGTGTGTGGATCAGCTTGTGTGAATACAGATCAGCAGGGTCTGTATTCTGTGGTTGCAATCACCCTTCTCTTAAGATTTAACCGTTTGGGGGCAGCATTTAATGCGGCAGATGCTAAATGCCGTAAGCATCCTCCACTCTGGTCAGTTGGAACTTGAATGACTGCTGGCACAGTGTGACGTCCAGATCTCCGTGCACTCACAGCTTTCTGGAAGTTATTCTCGCCAGGCCTCCAGAGTGTTGTCCCGCACATGTGTAGCTTAATATTCTGAAGCCAAGGACTCAATGAGATGCTTATTGAGATTTCTGGAGCTTATTCTCTGTTCCGATCTCTCTTCCCTGGTATTTGACCCTGCAAATACCAGCCACTTTTTTAGCCCTGAACTTTGATCTCTTCTTCTAGACTTGCTGTGCTCTGGTTGGTTTCCACCTCTCTGGAAATGCATCCAGTTACAAGCCTAGGTTGATTGCTGAGATACCTCAGTTGTTTACCCTGTCTCAAGGGTCACAGCCCTGTGATCCACCTGTTGTCCAACTTCTTAAAAACAGTTTCCTAAGTTTGGGCCAGTTTGTAGCTTTTTATGGTGATAAGGCTCCTCTGATACTGACTGTGCCACATCTGCAAGCAGAGGTCCATTGCCACTGGATGTTTAAATCTTATGTATGGAACGTGAGAATTAGATACTCTATATTTTATATTTTATAAAAAGCAGAACAAAGAGGAACAAATATATTCATATTGTTCTTGTTAGAATCAACATTTCTATAAAAGCTTTAATTAATTTTTGTCATTGCATAGAGGAATAGGTAGAGACATGTTTGATGACATACTTAGGAATAACACTGGAGAACACACACTCCTTTCTTCTGTCTGATGAAGGATGACGGTCAAGTAGCAGAGCCTCTTAAGATAGGAAAACAATACTCTGCATTGTCTTGGGTTTGCAGTAAATCTATATATTGTGTAAATTATGTTGTAAATTATCCCACTATTTTGTAAATCAGAATTTTGAAATTAAATCTTAACTAAATTCCAAATTTAGTTAACAGTTATGTCAGTTTGTTGACTATCTTTGTGACTTTTTCATGCTAACTTATAAAAGTTATATTTAATTTATTTTATTTTCTCATACACCTTTAAACATACCTTAGTGAAAATTGCAATTGTAAACACATCTTGGACTAGGAAAATATGTTATATTTTTGGTTGTAGCAATTATTTTATCTAAATGAGAATAGTCTGTAACTGGGTTCTCTGTCATTTCAGAACGCTGAAGCTTGGAACAATTTATCAACTTCCTATATCCGATTAAAACAAAAGTAAGTACATCAGACAAATAAGCAGGACTTTTCTTCCAGAATAAACGAGTGAGGTTTTCTTCAACTGAAACATTGGGCCTCTTAGCCATTTGACTTCTAAATGTAGTTTATTTCTTCAAAATATTTAATATGTAATAAAATAAGAAATATCATTTGAAATCTTCATTTGCTACTGAAGTTTTAAATCCTAAATTTCCTTACATGAGAAAAGCAAGCATGCCTTTTAGTTGGTCATCTCAATTGATAGATTCTTTTTTTTTATTGTTGAAAGTATTACAGATTCCCCCCTTTTTCCCCCATTGACCTCCTCCTCCCCACTCCCACTCCCCTCCTGCCTTCCCTTATTGATTACTTGCTGTGTACTTGACGTTACTGAGAAATAGAAATATGAACCAGTGTCTTTAGGGAGTGAGTGTAGGTTTAAAAAAAAATTATGCTATATTATTTAAAAAATTGACTAACAATATATAGGTAGTGTGTGGTAAATATTAAGTGAAAAATACAAGAGGGCAATAATCATAGTGGATGATATCTGTAGAACACGTATGCTGTTCCAGACATCTCAGAAGAGAGAAGGTGCACGATCCGGGTTCAGAAATGCTCCGAGAGCGTTGGAATCAAGCTAAAATTTGAATGGGTAGAGGGCACAGAGGAAAGTCGTTCAGGCACAGGTAATCCGGTCCAGTGCCCAGTGACAGGAGTGAACGCAACACCTTAGGAGAGAGGAAGTGAAAGGACCCAGCTATAAACTAGTGAGATCTGTAGTGAATGGTGAGGTTGGGAAGGTCCTTTGGGGTCAGATCGCAGCATGCTCTGATTATCAGACTAACAAGCTGAGACTATTCTGTTGGAAATAGGAGGCCAAGATTTCAGTGGGGTAATTTCATGAAGAAAGAACCTTTTTGGAAAGTTTTATCTGGTGGCAGTGTGTGAGACAGACTGGAGAGGAAACTGGGGGCTGGGAAACCAGCTAGGAGACAGCTGTCGTAACAATCCAGGCAGGAGATAACTGGGCTGGGAAA
The DNA here is from genome assembly GCA_030848825.1 of Tadarida brasiliensis. Lineage (NCBI taxonomy): Eukaryota > Metazoa > Chordata > Mammalia > Chiroptera > Molossidae > Tadarida > Tadarida brasiliensis. Next base: position 58,338,943 of record CM061270.1, on the reverse strand, counting down.
AGAAGGGGCAGAAGCCAGTTTGAAGGGGACATGCAGTTGGGCTTATTGACTGGCTACAGAGAGCGAGGAAAAGGGCAGAGATAGAATTGCTGTTACAAGTTGTAATGAATTAATAAAAGATGGATATATTTCTATTTTCATTTGGCCTTATTTTCAAACTTAATTTATTTTTTCTTTGTGGATTCACAAGATATTTCTAAAGATAGCATTAAGTTCATGTTGCACTGAGATCATGAAATGCTTCCGCTGCTCTTAGATGACAATCTACAAAAATAAGATACTGTTTGTTCTACCGTTCTCCCCAGAAAATAATATTATGTTCTTGATTGCAACTGACTGTGTTAAAACTCACTAGAGACCCTTCTGATTGAAAGCAAGGGGTGAGGGAAATCCCTGTCATAGCTGTAGAATGATCTCAGTGGGTTTTGTAGCAACCCTGATAATTTTGCATGCAGTGAGTCTCCTGATACCCAACCTTGTCTTCCAGCCCAGTAATCCTAAGAATTCTGCTTTCTCTCTCAGGAGCTTTTACACATTGTTCCTCAGCTTCTTTCTGATGCTTTCTTGTCTTCGTGCAGCTCCATGAATAGGTTTTTGTGTAAAAGTGGGGTTGTAAGTTCAGAGGTAAATCACTCCTTTATTCTTCGCTTTTTACTCTTTCCTTTCTTTGCTGCTCCAGACAGAGCTAATTTTTGACTCAGGGGTAAATTGTTACTGTTCCTCTCAAAAGAAGCCTATCCATTCCTTGAAGTGACTCTTTAAACTGTGCTGTCTGTCCCTCTGCCAAGGTTCTTCATTAAAGTTCTTTTCTCTGTTCTATCTGATCCCCCTGTACATCAGTCCCTTGGGACAATTTTCCATCTTCCTATGTAACTGTCATCATGCAGTATTCCCACCATTGTGGGTTTGATAAGTGAATCATGAATTAAAATTCCTTATAAAGAAGCCATATTTACCAAAAAAGAATTTCATTGCAAAAATGTTGAGGCCAGGAAATTGTGATTGGAGGAAAGGAGGACACACAGGAAAAAGACTAACCCTCCTGGTTGGACTGCTGTTTGTTGAGTTCTTTTCCAGTAGGATAAGTTCGCCCCCCCTCCTGTGTGGATGAGAGGACTGGAGTCTCAGTTTACCACTGCTGAAGGTAGCTGCTCTTACATGGGGTGAGCACAGAGAGTGGAGTAGAGAAAGGAAAAAAGGAGAAAAAAATCCCATAGAAACAACTTATGGCTGAATTTGAATAAGTGTTAGAGTAAGGATACTTTCATTTTTATCTATGAAGGATGGTGGGCCAAGGGATAAATGAGTCAGTACATTTCATAATAAGGTAAATTTTTTAAATGTAGAGAATAAAAAACTAAACTGTAGTGAATTGGCTGTTGTGAAAAGACTGAAAGGACTTATTTGTAAGGAAGTTATTTTGATCGCTACTATAGATATATTAGAATTGAACAGATGATTTGTGTGTCCAGTGACTCTTGTGGAAAATTACTGATGGCATGGGCACACTTCTTTCTAAGGGGGTGACTCTCAGAGCAGTGGCCTGGGATGGCCAGAAGAACCACCATCATCCCCTCCAAATTTTGCCTCGAGGTCAGCAAGGATGGAGGGGCCTTGATGAAACACTCTGAGGTTCAGCAGGGAAAGGAAGGTGGACCTCATGGTCTTAAGTTAGCAACTCAGAATGACTATGGGAAGGGAGATTGATAGTATGCATTTGGAAAGTTACTGTAATTGTCTAGTAAAACGTTTATGATTTGTAAGGGAACTGTAGTCTTTGTCCAGCCAGCAGAGGAAAACATTAAGAACCTTTTTGTTTGCAGAGATGTTTAACTTGTAGAATAGGTGAGATGCAGTTCTGTTGATTTCCTTGCCAATAGCAAGTTTTTAATAGTCTTTCTCTATTTTCTGAAGTGGCTGGTATAGGACAAGGATTCCATGATAGTTTGGTAAACCTTGCCTATAAAAAAAACTACTTCTACTTGCTTTAATTTTTATTGATTTGTTTGGCTTGTTTTTCTTTATCTCACTTTGTATAATTTGCTCATGGTGCTCTCTTACAAGTTTTTAAAAAGTACTAATCTTATTTGTACCATTTTTCTTTTATTCTAGTTGGAATTTAGTTGGACATTTGTGTGTTTTACTGGTTATTTTCAAAGAGCCAGCTTTTGGTTTAGTTGACTATTCTATTCTTTACTATTTTATTTCTTAACTCTGTTCTTTTCTTGTTTCTTAAATGTATTTGGCATTCTTCTTATACCAAATTAAATGAAATGTTTTAACTCATTTATTTTCCATCTTTCGTATCTTATATTTAATGCATATAAGATCATAAATTTCCCTCTGAATTCTGCTTCAGCTATATCCTGTATATGGTGATAAATGATACTTTAATTAATTTTTAAATATTTTGTACTTTCTAATGTGAATTTCTTTCTTGCCTCCACTGTGGTGTTTTTTTTTTAAGAGTGCATCTTTAAGTTTCTAGGCATATAATTTTTAAAATGTTCTATGGACTGTTGATTTCTTATTTAACTAAAGAGAATATAGTCTATATACTTTTAGTTTTGCTTTTTTAAAAACAAATAACTCATAATTTTTATTCTTAATAATTATTTAAATTTACTGACATTTCATCAATTTCTGTTCTCAGCATTGACCATTTCTTGTACCCCTTTCTTTCTCTTTGAAGTCCTTTTTATTTTTGTAAGAGGGGATCCTATAGTAGTTCTTCTTTTTTTTTTTTAATCCTCACCCGAGGACATTTTTCCATTTTTTGTTCAGATAGAGTGGGAGGGAGGGAGAGGAAGAGAGAGAGAGAGAGAGAAACATCGACGTGAAAGGGACACATCGAGTGGCTGCCTCCCGCACAACCCATCCAGGGGCCGGGGACAAACTGCAACCAAAGTACGTGCCCTTAGCGGGAACCGAACCCGGGTCTCTCTGGACCGCAGGCCGACGCTCTAACCGCTGAGCCAAACTGGCCAGGGCTATAGTAGTTCTTTTAAGTTAGGATCAGTAAGTGGTAAACTTTCTTAATCTCTGTACAGTCGGCCCTCGTTTATCGCGGTTAATCAGTTCCAGACTCTACTGTGATAAATGAATTTCCATGAAGTAGGATTCTTTATTTATATGCAGTTGTCCCTCGCCACTTCGCGCTTTTCAATGAAAAAACCGCCATAGAGTGAACCCACGAAAGTCGAAGTGCAAAGTGGCGAGGGACGACTGTATATCTGAAAATGTTTGATTTTGCATTTACTCTCGAGTGGTATGTTTAGTGGTTGTAAAATTTTAGGCTGACAATTACTTTCATTCAGCACTTCAAAGGATGTATTCTGTTGTCTTCTACCACCTTTTTTGCTAATGATATATCTGCTGTTCTCTAATTGTCATTATTTTGTAGATTTTAGGATTGACTTTGTGGTCTGCAATTTCACACAGTATGTCCAGGTGTTGATTTATCTTTATATTGCTCAGTATGCAAAGTATACTTTTGATCATAGAATTTAGATCTTTGTTCAGTTCTGGAAAATGCTCAGCTATTTCTTTTTCAAATATAGTATCCTGCCATTTTCTGCATTTGTTTACTCTGGAATGCCTATCAAATGTGTGTTTGAGGCTTACCTCTCATTCTGTCCTGTTTCTTTATTACTCTTTCATTTTTAATTCTGAATTGGGTAAATTCCTCACTATTATCTTCCAGTTCTTCTCTTCTCTCTTTGACTGTGTGAGTCTGGTTTTTGTTACCTATTGAGGTTTTCTTTGTCCTAACGTCTCTTTCAATGCCAAAATTTCTAGTTCGTTTTTATGCACATCTCTCTATTCTTGTTTTATTCCTACCTGTATTTGTTTTGTAATTTACTGCCTCTTTTAAAATTTTAAGAGATTTGTAGGGAAATTTGAGGTGGTTTGGGGTTGTTTGGGCCTCTAATTCCATTTATCAATGTGAATAATTAAGGACTGACAGAAAGTTCACATCAACAGTTATACACTTAGCTATGGTTTATTTAGCTGTGGTTATTCATGCTGCTCTCTTTCAACTTGGACCTTTAATAGAGTGAAAGCTTTTCGAACCTTACAAGAAGCCCTCAAGTGCAACTATGAACACTGGCAGATCTGGGAAAACTACATTCTCACTAGCACTGATGTTGGGGAATTTTCAGAAGCCATTAAAGCTTATCACCGGCTCTTGGACTTAAGAGACAAATACAAAGATGTTGAGGTAGGTTATCAATATTTTGTTATTTTGGGTTGTGTTTGGTATTAATAATTGATTAAAGGATATAAATTGTTTCCTTGATTATAAACAGGAAATTTTGTTAAACACATATAATATATAAAAAGAATGTATCTTCCTGTAGTCAAATATTCTTAGTTACATATTAATTCAGGCATTCCAATGTCAAATGTGTTTGTGCAACCATAGACTAAATATTACTGTGACCCAGTTTTAAAAATCTGGTATGTGTTTTACATATATAGTTAGCCTGCAGACACTAAATAGAATGATATTTGTGTTATTTGTTACTTTGGTTATATTGGTGGGTGTCATAGCTGGAGTAAATCCTATACTCATTTATTCGCTCACTGAACAAGCATTTACTTTCAGACTATTTGAACAATATAGAAATGAAGTCTAACATTTTCTTTGCAATAGTTAATGAGATGGTCTTCTTCTTGGTGAGATGAAGTCAGAACTGGTTGACTCTTAACACAGTACAGAAATACTATGTCCTTTCAGAAAATATGGTGACTCAAAGCTGCCGTGTTTGTTATCCAATAGGATTAAACATACATGACCTTGTGGGTTGAACTGTGAAGACAGTGTACAAAGTCGGGGGGCTTGAAAATATAACACTTTATTTATAATAATGAACATATCCTATTTAAAATGGTGAATTTGGAATTATGAAAAAACAGAAATAACATCTGCTCTGGCCAGTGTGGCTCAGTTGGTTGGAGCATTGTCCCATATACTGAAAGGCTGCGGGTTCGATCCCTGGTGGGAGCACATACAGGAGGCACCCAATTGATGTCTCTCTCTCCCTTTCTCCCTCTCTCCCTTTCTCCCTCTCTCCCTTCCCCTGTCTGTAAAATTAATAAGTATATCCTTGGGTAAAGATTTAAAAAAAAGAAATAACGTCTAATAGATGATAATACTTCGCTACTCTTATAGCTTATTATCTGTACTTAAGATGTTTCCAAGTTTACCTTATCTGGGCCCTGTCTTATAGTCCCAGCCCTTGGCCTGTATGTGCTTGGTCTTGCAAATCCAGCCATATAACTGGCCAAGTTACTTTAAGGCTCAGATTCTGGGCAATTTACCTGAAAGGTCTGTGGCTTCAAGGTGCACCATACACCTACTTACATAGGAGCTGTGTGAACACTTCCAATTACTTTTCTTTTTCTTATTTTTTGTCCTTTCTAAATATTGTATGTTGACCATCCATTATAGAAAGAGGGGTCTTGAGTTTTATATCGTAAAGATCAAATGAAACATGAATGGAGACAGAGCAGTGTTTTGTTTTTTTTAATTCTTTTTATTAATTTGTTTTTGTTACTTGGCAGAGCAGTTTTATATCCCAGAAAGGCTGGGCGCCCTGGCAGCCGTGGTCTGCAGCCCTCAGGCGGTCTGGTTCTCGTCCTGCTCCCGGAGCTGGGCTCTCCACTCAGGTGGTTCGTCCTCTTCTACCCTTAGCCCCGGCAGAGGGCACTGCAGAGGCTTTGAGCAGATCTCAGAGTGTTGCCCAGCCACTGAGGACGGGGCAGAGATTCCAGAGTGCTTATCTCTTTTTATACTTACTCCAACTGTAATTTTTAAAAAGACCCTTCTTTACTAAGGAAGCATTCTTAGTAGGGAGAGCATGATGGACATCGGTAGTACATTTCATTTTACATTTGAAACAAGCTCTGTTTCTTTCTTCCACATTAAAAAATGTGCATGAAAAGAAGGGGGGACATCTGTAATACTTTCAACAATAAAGATTTAAAAAAAAAATATGCATGAAATGCTCAAATGCACACTCCTCGTTTAGTCCAGCATTCAGCATTACAAACTGCCAGGGCAAGAGGGCCCCGGAGGTCCTGTGGGCTCGGCGTGGGCGAGTGGGGCGTTCCCTCCTGCTGGAGAAGACTATAGTCCTCCCTCGTTTATCGCGGTTAATCAGTTCCAGACTCTAGTGGTTGCACCTGGCGTTGAAGGATTCCTGGGGTGCTCGAATACATAGGCCTACAGCCCATACGTACAGTAATTTTAATTGTAATTGTAATACAGGGGTGTATAATTGACTCAGACAGCCAAGCGCGCACTCTATCATTTTCACTGTCTCGATCAACTTTTTAATGAATATATTTGAAAAAACCGCGATAGAGTGAAGCCACGAAAGTTGAAGCGCGAAGTGGCGAGGGACAACTGTAGAGAGGGCCAAGCGGTCAGTCTGCTTTTCTGTCCTGCTGGCCCTGCTGCTGGACATGCATCTCTTCCCCAGGTGCCCTAGAATTGGTTTCCTTGGTCAGTCTCAACCATCACTCTACTCATGTCTCCAGTTTCTAACTCATGTGAGTGGGATTTCCCCTTTAAATCCATATTTTAACCCACAGTAATCCTTCGTATCTGCTAAGGATTAGAAACAGTTGGCTAACCAGACTGGCTTTTGGTTCCTGAGACAATTCTGATCATCTTTTATACTTGGCACCCATAGAAGTGGTTTTATATAAGGAACCCAAATGGCTAGGTGTAGGCCCCTCTTCTTTCTTAAACGATGGACCTTTGTGGGTTATAGTACATATGCTTCAAGGGCAGGGGGCTTTTCTGTTTTACCTCTCAATTATTCTCCCTTGCTCCCCAAGCCAGATACAGCAGGGCAGAGTGGGACAGGATAAAGGTCTTGCTGTGTGCCAGACACTGTTCTAAGCATGTAAATGCATTAACTCAGCCCTGGCCAGTTTGGCTCAGCAGTTAAAGTGTCGGCCTGCAGACCAGTGAGTCACGGGTTCGATTCTGATCAAGGGCACTTACCTCGGTTGCAGTTCGTCCCTGGCCCTGGTCGGGTCATGCTGGAGGCAACCAGTTGATGTGTCTCTCTCACATTGATGTTTCTCTCTCTTTCTCTCCCTCCCTCCCTTCCTCCCACTCTATCTATTGATAAATGGAAAAATATCTTCAGGTGAGGAATAAAAAAAAAAGAAGAAAATGCATTAACTCAGTTCTCACCACAGCGCTGTGAGAGATTTATACATCATAAGCTATGTCTCACTCCAGAATGTATGTCTGTATCTTCCCGCCTTGTTTTAAGGAAATTAATGATATGAAACAAGATAACTGTCCAAAGATTGTTTTGGAAAGCTGTTACTTTTACATCATTAAGAGTTATAAATTCATCAAGGTGTTGCTAATTTTAGTTAATTCAAACGATATAGCAGGTGTGCCAGATCACCTTGCTAACTTACTGAGAGGCATGTATTCCAGGGAAACGGCACGACAAAATGAAACAGCTGCTTTACCGAGGATGATAGTTTATTAGAATGAAATGGGTTCAGTCTTGCTCATTCCTGTCTCCTGAAATTATAGCAACTGGAAATGTATTGGAGAATTTTACTTAGCGTTTTCCCCTTGTTCTTAGCGCTCTCCCACCATCCTCAACTTAGGCGTCTGATTTTCCCTCAGGATGAACACATTTCTTGCAGACGTTTAGAATAACACCGCTGTACATGAGCATCTGTAAATGTGTGGGAGACAGGGGCGCTTAGATAGCGTGTCGGTCGTCACGGCGCCGCCAAGGAGCTAGCTCCAGCCCAAACCAGCTTGCAAGGTTGTTGACGGGCATGTTGTGTACCTTCTGAAACTCGTCGGAATTACAAGCACATACGCTTAGAAACCTTCTAGGAGCCTTCTGTAAGAAAGAATAAAGGAACTCGAGGGATGATTTTTATCCTGAGGAATTCTGGACAATTCTCAGTCAATATAATACATTTTGAAGTAAAAAGACACTTTTCTTAAGTTTTCAACAAAGAACTAAAAAGAAAGCAAAGCTTCATGAAAATGTAAAGAATGATCATATAGCATAAAATTACATTTAAAACTAATTTATCCAGCCTCAGCTCTGAATGCAGAGAGATGCATTTTGAGCATTTTTCATAAAAGGAAAAAAAAGTCTTAAATCATTCTGAACTTAAGTGAAAATGTAATTGTTTCCTAGAGAAAACAACTAGGACTTAGTTTAAATTCATAGCCAGCTAATACTTTAATCTCCTTTCCTCTAATTCGTTCCTCAAGTTCAGGATGTGAAACAAACTTTCTTTTGTACAATAGTATTCATATGAGCATGACTATTTCAATGAGTTTGAAAATAGTTTCTGTATAAGTTTAGTATTTTTCAAAACACTCAAGGGTGACCTTTGGATTCTTGAGACTTCCTCCTGCAACCCCCTGCCGCTCGAAGGAGCCCCCGGAACAGCCTGTGGCGAGAAGGTTGCTTCTAAACAACACGTTGAGAAGCATAATGTTCTGTAAAGATGTTATGGCTGTAGCTTAATTTTTATATTTGGTTTTGGGGAAATGTTACTGAGAACATACTAGATAACCAGTGACTTTCTCAGGTCAAATTATGGTCTCTAGCACCTTATACTGGAGAACTGCCAGGTCTCAGATGGAGAAAGAGCCACAGTGAGATGATTTTCAGTTTACACTAGGCCCTGTTAATGGCTCTTTTTAGACATGTCATGGGATGCTGATGGCAATGTTTAGTCTCCAGCAGGTGTGGGCAGGATCGGCCCATAGTGGTTACATCATTGAGGGAAGTCTTGATGGCTGATGATGAGCTCAGTCATGTGTAGCTTCGTTGCACATTTCTGTCATCGTGCTTTATGACAGCGAGTCAGTGTAGACCGAGACAGTGGATAGATTATCTGGAATATTTTTATCTTGGCTAAAAAAATTTAACTTAATTTGACTCTAAGTTCAGCAACAGGTGTCTTTCAAAAAAACTCGGATATTCTTATGTTTGACATTACCTGACCCCATTCTATTTTAATTTGCTCTAAAATTCTTTTTATCTGTTCTTTTTCTACTTCTTTGTAGATGTGATTATTGTAATTTTAATTTTTTCATGTGTATGTAAATTCATACTTTTTAAAAAAATATAGACACAGGGTAAATTAGCTACAAATTATTCTTTTTTTTTCACTATTTGTAATAAGAATGAATGGATATACTACCTTTTTCTTTTCCTGCCTTTTTTCTCTCTTAATTTTCACTAATGCATAAATTAGTATAACTCAGGAATGCTTTTCTATAATAGTTCATGTTTATATTCATATCTGGATTATACATATTTTTATTAATCTATCATAAAACTAATTTTCATGTACCTGCATAATTAGTCCCCGTTCGGTTTTCCAGTTTTCTGCTACTGTAAATAATGGTACAAATATCCTTGTAGTCTTTGTATATATTCATGCTTCTTGCCTAAGGGTAAAGTCTAGTGTTGATTTGTTCTTTTTGCCCCCCCTTTAAAAAAAAATGTTTTATTGATTTTTTAGAGAGAGAGGAAGTGACAGAAACATTGATGTGAGAGAGAAACATTGGTCAGCTGCCTCCTGCACACCCCCTGCTGGGGATCGAACCCACCACCCAGGCATGTGTCCTGACCAGAAATCGAACTGGGACCTCTCAGTCCATGGGACGACTCTCAATCCACTGAGTCTCACCGGTTGGGCATCTTCCTCCACTTTTCATCTTCCTTTTCTTCTTCCTTCTTTGATAACTTGGCATTTTGGGAAAAGAATTTAAATATGCATTATTATACCCCATTTGCTGTTTATAAATGGAAGAGAAGGGGATTAACATATATTGAGTGCTTAACTGTGTTCCTAGAACTTAACATGGGTAATCTTTTATAGAGCATTCACTATTTGAGGAGGATACTAAATAGTCGTCATTTTCAGTAGATGACCTGTGACCCAGGGAAATTATAAAACTTGACTGGTCATACAGCTGGGAGGAGTGCAAGCCAGGCATCACATTTAGGCAGGCCTGCTTTCTTCTCTTTGTTGACTTGAAGTCTGGGGAAAGATTTATGTTAAAAAGCACATTTCCCCATCATCTTAATGTGCATGTGAACTATAGCTAACAAAGTTGTTTTTTTTTCAAATTGGTGTATAATTTATACATAATAAAATGCACAGATCTTAAATATAAGCTTGATGCATTTTGACCATTACATATTCTTTAAAAAAAAATTTTTTTTTCTTTATTGAATTTTTTTTTATAGGGAGAGGGAAGAGAGAGAGAAACATCGATGAGAGAGAACATCAATTGGCCGCTTCCTGCATGTCCCCCATTGAGGATTGGGCCCATAACCTGGGCATGTGCCCTGACTGGGAATCAAACCAGCGACCTCTTGGTGCATGGGTTGACGCTCAACCACTGAGCCACACAGGCTGGGCTAAATATGTTTTTATTGATTTTTTTTTTTTTTAGAGAGGGAGAGAGAGATAGAAACATCTATCAGCTGCCTCTTGCACGCCCCCTACTGGGGATCAAGCCTGCAACCCGGGCACGTGCCCTGACGGAATCGAACTGGGACCTCTCAGTCCATGGGACAACGCTCAGTCCACTGAGCCGCACTGGCCGGGCCCATTACACAGTCTTATGCAGCTACTTCCCGAAGCAGATATGGATGGTTGTGGTCACCACAGAAGGTTCTTGTGTGCCCGTTCCAGTCTGCTGAACCCCTCCCCTGCCCCCAGCTAGGCAGCTACTTTCTGATTTCTCTCACCACAGTTCAGCTTTGCTTTGTCTTGAATGTCATATAAATATAATTATATACTGTGTCTTCTTTTATATCGACGTCCTTTGTGTGCCTTTCTCTCTGGGGTTTTCTGTGGGGAGGAGGGAGGTGGTGTCCATGTGCATGGGGCCAGTTGCCAAGCAAACAAGTCCTGAAACAAGAGGCGCCGAGCATGACTGAAAGGGAAGAGGGGGAGGGGATGTGTTGTACAAATGATGTCTCTAGAATGGGTGCTGCCTCCCTCTCACCTGCTGACGGATCCAGGCTCAGCGCGGTGAGCTGGTAAGGCCAACGTTGCACAGCTGACAAGTGGCAGAGCCAGGACTTCAGGTCTGGGGGCTGGCCTGTTTAACCTAAAGCCTGTGCGTGCCTTTTCCACATGCTAAGGTTTCTTTTTCTGAAGTAGTTAAAAAGAAAATGGAAACTACCTACCTCACTCTGATAACCAAGGTCTGGGGAAGCCAAGGGTCAGGGTTATCAGACCAGGAAACAGCACGTTCCTCGGAGAGCTCCAAGTGGAGCAGGGTGCTGGCCAAGCCGGGGACGTGGGAAATGGCTCATTCCTGGCCTCGAGCCCTGGACGCTTTTGTAACTGGACCTCAGGCAGCTCGATTCCTTCCTGCTTTGAAAACTTCCAGGATTCAAAGGCCAACACCTTGTGCTTCCGGCCAAGATGTGGGTGAGACTTGGCCAAGGACTTCAAGGTTTGTGTTGGTGAAGAGGGTAGCTGGGCTTTTGTCTTTGTGGAGATTCTTCAGCATTTATATTAGAATTGCTTCTTCCATGTGAGAAAACTTCAACTCTCTCTTCAGGGGCTGCTGGTTCCCCACCGTCATTGTCTGCTTGCTGCAGCCCCTGAGCATGGTCTGTGATGGGGCTGAGAAGCAGGCTTAGGACAGAGTGGAACCAGAGTTTTGTGTCACCGAAACAAATCAGAGATGCTGGCTAGGGGTTTAGAAGTTACTACATGGCATCAGTCATGTGATGTTGGTTTAGGTAGGATGTGACGGGCTCCAGGACTGTTCACACTGATAAAAATGAAATCCCTCTAAGCATCAGGCTCAAAAATTATACTTAGATTATTTTATGATATACCAAATGAATTCCAAATGGACTAAATATATGCTAAATATTGTTTCATTTAATAGAAAAATTAGGAATAGAAGTGGATACTTACCAAATTTTCTAAACTTTGAAACAAGATAAAAAAATCTTAAAGGATTTTTTATGACTTCATTAAAAAAATATGTGACAAAAATATTTGTAACAAATAGGAAGATAAAAATCTAATAATATCCTTGTTATATAAAGAGTTAACATCTGCTGCAGGAATGAAATGGGACAGAATAGAGGATTCAGAAACAGACTCAAGTAAGTATGAGAATTTAGTATATGATAAGGATGGCATTTAAATCTGGGGGATAAAATTAGAGCATTCAATACATATTGGAATAGTTGGCTAAGCATTTGGGACCAAAAACTGAAGCTCTGTGTCACTCCTTAAACCCAAATAAATGCAAATGGATGAAATATTTAAACTGAAGTGCCTTGAGAAGCAGGATTATGGGAGGTAAGAGCACAGATTCTGGGTTAGACGGCCTGGGCCTGTCGCCTGCCTCTGCCAGTCACTAGCCGTATCACTGGGCGAGGTACCTCAGCCGCTTTGTCCTTTAGTTTCGTAAAATGGGTGTGGTAGCAGCCCCTGCCTCGGGTGTGTGAAGATGCCATGAGATGATGTGTGTGGTGGGCACAGTGTAGTGCCTGGCATGCAGGAGTGTCCGTAAGTGTAGCTGCTGTCATCGTCGTCGTCATTATCATCAGAAAAGTAAAAGCCTAAAAGCACTAAAAGAAAGTAGGGTAAATATTTTTATAAGCTTGGGGGTGCAGAAAATATATATATTTTTAAATCCTTACCCGAGGACATTTTTCCATTGATTTTCAGATAGAGTGGGAGAGAGGGAGGAAGGAAAGGAGAGAGAGATAGAGGGAGAGAGAGAGAGAAACATTGATGTGAAAGAGACACATTGATTGGTTGCCACCCATACAACCGCAAGCAGGGCTGGGGATCGAACTGCAACTGAGGTACCTGCCCTTGACCAGAATTGAACCCGGGACTCTTTGGTCCACGGACTGACGCTCTAACCGCTGAGCCAAACCGGCCAGGGCTAGAGAAAACATTTTTAATCATGACACAATGCCATACTTCACTCAGGAAAGGATCGAGAGATTTGATATTTAAAATGTCTGCATGTGAGGAAAGAAGGCCTCTGAGCAGTGATGGGGTGCTGGAGGTCACAGTCCCTCCTGGGGCAGGCTGGGACGTGACAGCCATTCGCTTCTGCTTCCTGAACTGAAACTGCAAGATGGTTAATAGAAGCCAGGTAAGGGCCTTGGTGAGATTTTGTTTCAGTGTATTTAGTTTGTCTTGGTCTTTCTACTTAGTTTCCTGGGGCTCTGTAACAAATTACCACAAAGTAGGTGTCTTCAAGCAACAGAAATGTATTCTCTCCAGTCCTGAAGGCTAGAACCTGAAATGCAGGTGTTGGCTGGGCCATTGCTCCCTCTGAAGGCTCCTTCCAGCTCCGGTGGCTCCTGGCATCCCTTGGCTCGTGGCGGCATCCTGTGTCCACCTCTCTCTTCACTGCCTCCTCACCTCCTCTGTGCCTGTGTGTGCTCTCCTCTTACAGAGACAGTAGTCCCTGGCTTTAGGGCCCACCGAATCCAGTCTGACCTCCACTCATCTCATTATATTTGCAAAGACCCTATTTCCAAATAAAGTCACATTCTGGGGTTCTGTATGGACAGGAGTTTGAGGGGACGGTGTTTGACTCACCACAACTGCCACGCTCCTTTTCAGGGAGCAAGCAGTGGATTTGAGAATAGGGGGGTTGGTAAAGGTGAGGAGCAGGTCCAACACACCCTCCTTGGGAGCTGTGGCGGCAGCAGAGGTGACGGGCACAGAGGCGCCAGGGCAGCCGAAGAGGCCGTGCTGGTCACAGGAAGGTCCTGCAGCGGACAGCAGGGGTTTGCGCACCTGGAGTGGTGGAAGAGGTGGGAAGAGCAGGGGGGAGCTGACAGAAAAGCGAATAAAGCTTTTCAAAGAGAGAAGCTTACTTAGTCATGTGCAATATTGAGAGATAAGACTGGAATCCGAGGCCATGATGGAGAAGTTGAGATTTTTTTAAAGTTTCTATTGTTAGGCTTCAGGAGATTGTGCAATTACCTGAAATACCGTGCAAAAAATTGTGTATGTGGGTAGGTACCTAGTCTGGAAAGAAGGTTCAAAACTCTCACTTGATCCACATAGGTGTCTGGAACCCCGAGAAAATAAACATTAAGAGAATCATCTTTGGAGAAGACTGCTAGCGTTAGTTTTCAGATAAAAAGGCGAGTAGCCTTCCCTTCTAATCACTCTAGAGTAGAATTTACCTCTGTAACTTGTTATATTACATATGGGAAAGCAATACTGAGTGCATTTATCTGTTGCTCCAGTTTTTGAAAGTTCTCCATGTTTTCAAACTGCTTGAATCGCTTGTGCACACACACGTCCTCCCAGCCACCGGCTGTCTCTGCTGCCCTTTAGCTGACTCTGCAGCGTCTCCCCACGCGGCCTCCACTTCCTGCTCCATCCTCCTTGGAAGCCCTGCTGGTTAGGCTTTTCTCCACCTGTCTACTTGAGGTGCTGTCGTCAAGGTCCCTGTCGCCACATCCAGGGACAGCTGGCAGCCTCAGGTGTCTCTGCCTGTTGGCCATATTTAACAGTCGGTCTTGCCTTCCTTCTTGACCACTTTCCTTGACTTCCAGGATGTCACTCTTCTTACCTTACCTGCTGCGGCTTCCTAGTTTCCTCTGCAGAATCCTCTCCCTTTCCTTCTCTGTGACAGTGACTCCAGCTCCGGGCTCAGGCCTCACACTGGTTTTCTTCCCCATATATACAGTGGCCCGGGGTAGCTCACTATTCCTTTGCTTTTCTCTCTGACCTTCCTGAAGATCTGTAAGCAAGTTGAAAGTGTCCCTCCACATGGCCCCTTTATCCTTTTTCATGTGGGCGGTTCAGTGTGTTGCATTGTGGTTGTACCTTTGCAGTTTTGTCCCTGTTGGCTCATGGTCCCCAGGGGGTATTGGCTCTTCTGGCAATGTTCTTGATGGGAGGGGCTAGAGCAAAGCCCAGGGCCTACCTTGTGCCCTACCTGATGAGTTTGGACCACGGGGAGAACTCACCGCTTGGATATACTTTGCCACGCCCCCCATCAAGTGGTCCTGCCCCTCAGGGCACCCCCCTTACCTCTGCCAGGCTCCGTTCTCTTCCATTGCCCATCTTCCCTAGTAGTCACCCAACATGTGGGGGGCAAGTGAGCGAGGAGGCAGCTTTCGGGGCCAGCGAGGCCTCCTGGACCTATTCCTATCTGCTTCCCCCTAGTCGGGCCTCTGCCCTGACGGCTGGCACTGGGCTAACAGTGTGTGTGGAGAGAAGAGGCGCAGCCAGAAGCTCTTCTCTGCCATCTGTCGCACTCTCCCACCTGGGCCACTGCTCTGCACCGTCCTGGACCCAGCCGGTCCGTCCGCCCGGTTCGCGCGTGTTCACTCGTGTCAGCCTACCAGCTCTGCGCTGTCTCATCTCCATCGTGAAGATTCACAGTAGGACTGTTTGACGTTGGGAGAAAATGAGCTCAATACAAATTAAGAAAAAATTTAAATGTCTTAAAAAGGAAAGATAGCCCTGGCTGGTTTGGCTCAGCGGTTAAAGCATCGGCCTGCGGTCTAGAGAGATCCGGGTTTGGTTCCCGCTAAGGGCACATACCTCGGTGCAGTTTAGTTTGTCCCCGGCCCTGATCAGGGTCATGTGGGAGGCAGCCACTCGATGTGTCTCTCTCACATCGATGTTTCTCTCTCTCTCTCTCTTCCTCTCTCTCCCTCCCACTCTATCTGAACAAAAAATGGAAAAATGTCCTCGGGTGAGGATAAAAAAAAAAAGGAAAGATATTTGTTCAACAAACATTTGGAAAGAGATGACTGGTGGGCATATGACTTGCTTTAGGCCTTTTAGAAACTACCTAACTTGTCTCTAGAGTTGTAAAATGTTTATTCCCTTGATTCCATAATTCTGTTCCTAGTATTCTAATCCAGAGATTTTCAACCGTTATGCCCCAAGAATTCTTAAAACGTGCAATACCTGACTATTTAGTCAGGGGCACTGACCTCTTTTCCCTTAGATTGTCAAATAAAAAAAGTGACAACAGCCAACACAATAGCCATCCAGTGTGAGTGAATTAAATAATACCTTTTTTTGTCAGATCGACAAAAAATATATTTTTTGGTGTGCCACAGAATCTTAGTACTTAGTTTATGTGTGACATGAGATGAAAAGGGCTGAAAATCGCTGTTCTGACCAAAGGAGAGGTTCAGTGTGAAAAACACCTTTAATCACAAAGAAATACATTTAAGTGTTATTTATAATAGTAATAATAACGGTGATAACACATGACACAGCCTGACTACCCGACTGCAGGGGATCGTTAAATAGATGTGGTCTTCAACACAACAGAATCTTTTGAATCTATTAAAATGATCTATTTTATATGAAAGCATGAAAAAATTCTGCAACATAATGTTTAGTGAAAAAGGTGAGATAAGCCCTGGCTGGTTTGGCTCAGTGGTTATAGTATTGGGCTGCAGACCAATGAGTCGCAGGCTCGATTCTGGCCAAGGGCAGGTACCTCGGTTGCGGTTCGTCCCCGGCCCTGATCAGGGTCATGTGGGAGGCAGCCTGTCGATGTGTCCCTCTCACATCAATGTTTCTCTCTCTCTCTCTCCCTCCCACTCTATCTGAAGATAAATAGAAAAATATCCTCCGGTGAGGATTAAAAAAAAATAAATAAAGAAAAAGGTAAGAGAAAACAGTTTACATAGTATTATGTTTTTAAAAATGTACACGTAGTAAAAAGACTAGAAAGAAATTCACTGTAATGTTAGTAGTGCTTGTGTTTGGGAATTTTATTTTCTCTCTTTAATTGCATTAGTTCTAATGTCTTGGAGAAATTTTTAACTTTTTTAAAATATGTTTTTATTGATTTTTTTTTAGAGAGCGAGAGAGAAACATCAATCGGCTGCCTCCTGCACACCCCCCACTGGGGATTGAGCCTGAAACCTGGGCATGTGCCCTGACTGGGAATCAAACTGGGACCTCTCAGTCCATGGAAGGACGCTCAGCCCACTGAGCCACACTGGCCGGGCAATTGGAGAAATTTTTAATTAAAAAAAAACACAGAAGCCTGTCTTGGTTTGATTGATTCAAAATTTGGTTCAGAAATGATAATATAATGTTCAAATTTACTAGCATACATATTTTATAAAAGAGAAATCTTTCCCATGTAGTAGAATTTACTGTTAGTAAGGAAGAAATAACACAGGAGTAAGGAGCTGTGCTTTCTAAATTAATATGGCAAAAGCTTGAGAGCAAGAGCCAGGACCCGGGCTGAGGGTTCAAATCCAATTCTCTCACATGCCATATCTGTAGCTCTCCATTTTTATTGGCTGGAAGGCCCAAAGTCCCCCCTCATTGTCCCCTCATGTAGGCTACAGTGAGGGGATGGATGTTGTGCCAACTGAGATCCCAGAAAAAATAAAATACTTTACTAATTTAGCATGTTGCTTTTGTACACATTAGTAATTATTTTAATAGACTATCACTTTCAAAACACATTGATTCTTGAAATGTTTACAGACTGAGCATTTAAAATGAGTGGTGCATATTGATACACTTCTGTATTGTTACTTTCAGATTTAAAACCATGTATTGCATGGGATTGTAATATGAATTTCATTACTTTAAGATTTAAAACTACACATGTGAGATTGTAATGTGAATTTATCGGCAGAGATAATGTACGTCGTCCAAACAAGAAAGAAAGAACACAATCGAGTGTTCTCCTGTCGACTTTTATCACTGTGTGTAATTAGGACCAAAGTCTGAGCTCACCTTCCTGAGTGTTCACAGTGCAGGGGGCCTCATTTCCTCGGCCACGTCTCACGCGTGGCTCAGCACCCGGGGCCATGTGACACCCTGGGTGCATGTCTGTTAGCCGCACTTTCTGAGAGAGGCGTGCTCAGTCAGTCTTTCTTTCGTGCACAAGTATTTAATGAGTCAGTGCTGCATGCCAGGCACTGTGTTAGACCCTGGTGATACAAGCTGATGAGATGTGGTCCTCTCCCTGAAGTTCAGAGTAAAAATAGAGATGTGGGCACCCTCTCTCTGGAACCTTGCTGCTCACAGTGTGGTCTGCAGACCATCAACCTCAGCATCACCTGGGGCTTGTTAGAAATGCAGAATCTCAGTCCAGGATGGATCGACATCTCCATCCAGGATGCACACCTAACAGGCTCCTGGGCAATGCCCGTGCTGTCGGCCCACGGCAAGGTCAAGCTGGTTCTTTAGGTGGCTCCTCCACCACAGCAGTCATGACTGAGGATACACTCTCAATGCCTCTAGGAAGCTGCCTTGAGATCCATTGTCCAGTGTAGATAGGACAGATGTGCCTTGTCATAACCGTGTAACCTGCTGTGGGGCTCGGCCCATCTGCCTGCATCCAAAGCATCTGGGATAGAAAGTGTAAAGGCTAAAGAAAGCAAGATAGCCAAGAAATTGCTAGGTGGTGAGGGGACCTGGGGTAGTTGAAAGGACAAGAGATGCTGTCTGGGTACCCTGCGTGCCTAGTGCAAATGCATTAGCAGCTTATCCGTCAACAGTTAGGAAGAGCCAGGACCCCTTTAAGGAAGAGGCATCTGGGATCTCTGTTTCGCTCTTGGGCAGACAGAGTGTGAGACATTGATGGGCCATGCTGGAAGGTTTGCAGGACCCAGTCACGGGCCCCGGGAGGAGTCTGGCTGGAGCGGTGCTGACACTGTCAGAGTAGACTTGGTAAATGTGTGAAGCGGGTGTGGCCCGGTCATTCACAGAGCACGGGGGTGGGGGGGCGCCCCGAGCTCAGTGCCTGGTGAGAGAAGGGCCCCAGAGAGGCCGTCAGCATGCAGTTCTCGAGAGTGACTCAGGATGGCTTGACTTTTATTTTGTTTTTTAAAAAATGTAAGGATGGCCATGGCCAGTTTGGCTCAGCGGTTAGAGCTTCAGCCCGCGGACCAGGGAGTCCCGGGTTCGGTTCCTGCTGAGGGCACGTACCTCCGTTGCAGTTCATCCCCGGCCCCAGTTGGGGTCGTGTGGGTGGCAACCAGTCGATGTGTCTCTCTCACTTTGATGTTTCTCTCTCTCTCTTCCTC
Organism: Tadarida brasiliensis; assembly: GCA_030848825.1. Lineage (NCBI taxonomy): Eukaryota > Metazoa > Chordata > Mammalia > Chiroptera > Molossidae > Tadarida > Tadarida brasiliensis. Next base: position 58,319,879 of record CM061270.1, on the reverse strand, counting down.
CCTCTCTCCCTCCCGCTCTATCTGAAGATAAATGCAAAAATGTCCTCGGGTGAGGATAAAAAAAAAAAATGTAAGGATGATATTCTAACAGGTCTCACGAGGCTTGTCATTGTCATTGAAGATGGTGATGGTTGCCTTTGTTTTTGTTATTGTTTGGTTGTTTCTAACTTACCAGTTTCTTCTGTGTGTTTTTTTAAGGTCCTTAAAATCCTGGTGAGGGCAGTGAATGATGGGATGACTGACCGCAGCGGCGATGTCGCAGCCGGCCTCAAAGGAAAGCTGCAGGAGTTACTGGGCAGAGTCACGTCGAGAGTGACAAATGACGGGGAGCTCTGGAGGCTGTACGCCGAGGTGTATGGGAATGGGCAGAGCGAGAAGCCTGCGGACAACGAAAAGGCAAGTCCTCCGCGGCTGCTCTGGTGTGGACGTTGTGTAGTGGATCTGCTGTTTGATGGTTGGAGGGAAAGTTGAATGATTTGAAAGATAAGATTAATGTGCTCAAGTTTTCCATTTTGATTCAGTCTTTAACGTAAGCACTTTGAATTATGGGCAGGTTAAGACTTGTAAGCGTTCATCTTTTCTCTGTCCATGGATTTTTCTTATGTGATTGTTCTGTGTCCTGCCAGAGGGTCTCTCCAAGCTGCTTCCCTGCCGACCAGGGCTGCGGCACACGGCTGGCTGTCGTGATTTCCTCTGTACCTCCGCAGGTTCCTTGCTAAGGACTAAAAGAGGGTTTACATCTGAGGTGGGGACTATGAAAGGGAAAAAGAGCAAGGAACTAGATAGGAATATTGGAGAAGAGCTTTTAAAGCCTAAACATGAAATGGTGACAGACTGGCCCTGGTGGGCTGCCGGCACACCGTTTACACTCCCCTGTGCCTTTGGCCTCGTATCTTAGAACTTATAGCGGCCTCTAGACTTTCCAGGTTTGGAACAGTTGTTGTGTTCTTTTCAAAACATCCACAACGAATCAGATGTAGTCCTGCATGCGTTTAGAATTAGCCACAGCACAGCCAATTTAGGGGATTCCAGCCGTCCTCCTCCCTCGGTCCACTCAGCTGGCTTCTCCCAGAGCCTTGTCAGCTGGACACCTGCACACACGCACCCACTCCTGCTTTCTGTCCCTCCACAGCCTCTTGAATCGTGTGCTCCCTTGTCTGTATGGAATTCGGGGTACTCTGAATTCTCTGATCTGTGACTTCTCCCTCAAGAATCGGGTTGTAAAAGGGAAGTGTCTTAAACGCTTGTGAAATGACTCACCTCCCAGTAATTCCATAGCATCATCAAGTTCTCACCTCATTCTCTTAACTGGACTCTTAAGCTGATGGCTACAAATGGTAAGGAAATGTGTGCACTTCTTGTAGTTTTCCAATCTGGGCATTTGTGTGTTTCTGTTTGGAGGGAAGTGTCTCGTCCAGACACGCCCATTTGATGTCATTGCTGATGGCTGTTGGGTTGCCTCCGCACCCTTCTCAGACGAGGAGAGAGCCGGGGTCCCACAGATGCTGGTTTCAAGTCGCAGTTAGTTCCGTATGACTTCCAGGAAGCAGTCTGAGATGTGGATACCACTTGTTATTCTGAATATTGTCCTTTTTCTTCCCTCAGGCGTTCCAGTATCTCTCTAAGGCATACAAGTGTGACACACAGTCCAGTTGTTGGGAGAAAGATATCGCGTCGTTTAAGAAGCTGGTGGGGAGAGTCTTGGAGCTGGCACACGGTACTGGGCGTGACGCTTGCTGTCCACGCATACTTATGTATTTTACTGATAAGAGAAAAGCAGTAGTCAAAAGTAAAGTTTCATTACATGTAATTTCAGATTATTTCCTTAGATTGAAACTGTTGTATTTAATCAACAAACATTTATAGACCAGCTACTATGTAGCAGGCACTTTCAAGCAACAAGAAGATAGGATAGAGGCTTAACCACAATTTTTTTTTTTAAGTTTTTTTTTTTTCCTTTATTGAGTTTTAGAGCGAGAGGAAGGAAGAGGGAGAAAGAGATAGAAACATCGATGAGAGAGAACATCGATTGGCCGCCTCCTGCGTGCCCCCCACTGGGGATCGTGTCCACAACCTGGGCATGTGTCCTGACCAGGAATCGAACCGGTGACCTCTTGGTGCATGGGTCGACGATCAGCCACTGAGCCACACCGGCCGGACAGCTTAACCACAGTTTGAATGAGTGACACGTATTAGAAACTTCAGAGACATGAAATACCTTCACAACTGTGTTTGACCTTCACATCTCACAGTCTATCTGCGTTGATTACATAGTGTTGAGGATATCTGTTACCTTTCCCTGACTCATATTCTTCCTTTATAGATGACAGTATTTATTCATAAAATATATAGATTTCTGGGACACATAGCAATATACAAAGAGCTGTTACATATGTAAAAGAAATTTAAAACTATATAAACAAGTATCTTTGAGAATGTAGTGGGTGATACTTGAGGGGAGAAGTAACCATATGTATAAAGTTGTATACCTGTAGGGTAAATATATTCCAGATAAAGGCTGCTTTTAATTATTTGCATTAATGAGAAAATATACTAGCTACATTTAGTGATGCATTTTGATATTTATATTTGATTATGGGTGTGTGATGCCCTGGGATTGCAATTCAAATGAAATAATGAAGCCACGGTGTTAAGAATGGAATCATGAGACTGACCCCGTGCTGACGTCCTCCTCTGAACTCTCCTACAGCTGATAGTCACAGCAAATAGGGAGCCAGCGAGGGAGCACGGGAGGACGGGCCCCGAATCCGGGGGCCCGAGCGCCAGGGTCTGCTCTGCCACACACTTGTGAGGTGACTCTGGGCGAATGACTTAACCTCTCTGAGCCTCAGCCCTCTCATTGGAAAAATGGGGGTAAACCAACCTATTGTAGTTGTGAAGAATAAATGAAAACACAAACATAAATGAAAAATGTAAATTAAAAAAATACTTACCAGTATCTTACACAGGTTTAAATGTGAATCCCCTGCTTTCTTACCCCACCTCTGGTCCCTTCTGGGTAGCAGATCTGAGCTGTGTGATGAGGGACTCAAATTAAAAAAGGAAAAATGAGAACAAGGATGAAGTTTAACTTGCCTTTAAAGACATAGTGATATTCAAAGAAGTTAGAAATGGGTTTAGTAGTTAATAATTCTACTATGGCTTTTGAGATCATTGATAAGAAAGTATGTAGATATCCAGCTTCCTGAGCCGCCTAGCCCTTGGCGGATGGGCGGAAGTGCTCCACTCTGCATGACCAGGACTCGGGGAAGACGGGTGTCACTGCTGAGAGGCAGTGGGAGGACGTCTGGCCTGGCCGGAAGGCAGGTGTCTGTGCTGGCCTCCTGCTGGGTGGGCGCAGCTGGAGTTGAGTCCTGTGCCTTCGGCCTTGTGTTTGGGGAAACACGTGAAGCTATATTATGTACGTAATCATAGCAGGGTGCGATTGGCTTTGAAGAATTGATCTTCTTCAACCTGCCAACCCTAAACATTTCTGTGAACAGCTGTCTGTAAACAGTCAAGGCCAAGGTGTTTTCTGTGTTCATTGAGGGATGGTGTTAAACCTGTCAGATATAAACTTGCAGGTTAGAGGAGTGCTCTAGGGAAAAGGTCTTCATTTTGCATCTTCAAGTTGGCTTCACACACTCTTTGATACCTCTTTTCATCAGGGCAGTGCTTGGAGAAAAACGAGTGACTGTGCTTTGAAGTCCTCCTTGACTTGAACCACTGTGTTGGTGCCCCCACCCTGCTGTGAGCACCTGTGCGGGGACGCGCAGCTGGTTCCTGGTGATAGTCTGCCTTTACGGAGATGAGTCCCAACCTTCCTCTGCTGCTTTTGTGCGCCGGCGCTCAGTGGGAGGAGGAGCTGGGTTCCTCTGTTACTCTCTTGTTTAAACTTTTGCCCAGTGCTGTTCTCCACCTCACCCAATTCTGAAAAGGAAATACAATGTTTAATATCTCTCCACATCATTTATTTCCTCTTGGATTGTTATTTTTAAGAAGAGCCGTGGGCTTCAGGAAGCTTGGTAAACCACCGCAGTCTCTGCGTAGTGCGGGAGCCCTTCCTGTGCCGGCGTGGTCACCGTGGGCGTGGTCACCGTGGGCGTGGTCACCGTGGGCGTGGTCACCGTGCGCCATGCATCTGTGCCCGCCTCCGCGTGCTGTTTTCTGGGTACCAGCCGGCAAAAGGTCCGTCCTTCTTTGCCATCCAGGAACTTTTAAAATAACAGTTTTGCATTTAACTACAATGTGCCTGGAGGAAACACTGTTCTCCTGGATTTCCTGGTGCTTGAAGCGGCAGGTTCTCTCTCTCTCTCTAATTCGCTGTTTGTCTTTTTATCTATCTATCTGTCGTCTGTCTCCATCCCAAATGCCTTTTGGAAATGGGATTGAGGAGGGGGCTTAATAGAGTGTATGTTTGTCTTTTTGCTCTATTTTTGTTTTTCTCAGAATGAAAATAAAGGATTGAAAAAGAATCACAGCTGATATAAGTTAGGTATTAATGGGCCCAAATACCTCAGCCGTGGTAGCTACGACTTTCCTCTGCGGAGGGACACAAACATTCGATTCCTCCCCCTCTGTGGGTTAAGCCCTTTGGACATGACTTTAACATTGCCAATGACCGTGCCTCTTTCCACTCCTTAGCTGAGAAATGTCAGAGTCTAGTTATTATTTTGAAGTAGGAATGTCAGACCCAGTTCTCGCCAGCCGTGGGAGATACAGTAACGAGTGACAAAACTGTTTGCCAGGCACAGGTAACTCCACCAACTGAGCGAGTCCACGTGCAAAAAGAAATCTGTTTCCTGCCCCGGTCTAAGATCTAGGTGCTGAGTAGATTTCAGTTGGGGCATGCCTTAGTGTTAGAGTGTGGTGTGGTTACTGTTGTGTTTGCAGTGAGCATCATTCAGAGGAGCAAAAACAAGAACAGATCAGGGGAGAAATACCGGGCATTATATTTTTACAAAGCTCTTTGCTTGTTCTTATAAAATGTTAATAGCTGGTCCTCTGCCAGGGAGTGTTATGCCCCTTCATAATTTCAAGTTTTAGGAAAATGGGCTCCCCAGAATGAGAGACTTCATTTTCCCCCACTCCTTGCAGAGGCCAGGCCTGGCACAGCAGCCCGAGCCTGGCTGTGGTCACTCCGAAGTGCAGGCGCACAGGGTGTTGGTGCCGGTTCTCCCAGATGGTGGTGCAGACCCTGGGTAGGAAATTGCAGTAGGAACTGAGCTGTAAGTGTCTGCCGCGTCACTTCCTGGGCTGATGTCATCAGCAACTGCGAGTCCCCCTGTGGGACACGGTACCAGGGAACCCACACTGACAGTGCCCATCAGTTTTGCCCTCTGTGGGCACTTTCTGTTCAGTTCGATTTGTCTGTTTCTGCCTGATTTCAGTGTGTGTGTGTGTGTGTGTGTGTGTGTGTGTGTGTGTTTGGGGAGTCTCTCCCAATGATCTGTAACTCACCAGAATTCACCCATTTTATTCAAAATTCTCTTTTTACTAGTAAGTCATTCTTCTTAAAGAAAGATAAAGGGGAGAATTATGCCCATAATTATTATCCTTTTTCCAAATTAAAAACTTTCCTTGGAGAAATATGTCTAAAGTCTGTTGCTATAAAATCTTGATAAGCAGCTGTGGGTGTGTGACCTGTGGCCTCACCGGCAGTCTCTGTGGATGTCCCCTGTCTTCCCCAGTGGCCGTGAAATGCAGCGAAAACAGATCCAGCCCCCAGGAGGCTGTGCAGGTGCTTTCTTCAGCTCGACTCAACTTGCGTGGCTTGTCGTCTAAAGCGAAGGTACCGGGGCCGGGAGGTCACTGGAGTGCCATATAGAAAAGGGTCTTTAGTGTCAGCCAAGTGCTCTTAAATCTTCTTTCACATCAGGGCTCATTTTAGGCCCACATCGCATTTTTGATATTAGCCCCCACGCAGTTACGGGTACTGGTGAGGATGGGCCCAGTGGCTAGACCACCCTAAGTGTGGGTGGTCAGGACTCTTAGGATGGATACTTACAGCCAGCCCTGCACGTTCTCTCCACATTCGATGGAAACAACGCTCTTCTGCTTACCATACGCCCCAGCGTGCGGCACATCGGCCACTGTGGGAGCACCTGCGTACACTCAGGGGTTTAATACATTCATCTCACCGCGTACTGGAAAAGGTGGAGCTGGCACATCAGACTTACAGCTTCACGAATATTATTGCTTATTTCTCATTTACAGTAATGCTGAAATGTTTCCTTTAAAAAAGACTTATGCGATGAAAGCTGATTTAGAGAAAAAATAGTGAGTAGGTTGTATGTGGATTTGACAGAAACTGCTAAGGTCAATGGGTGACTCAGGTTGGACTCAGAAAACACATACCTTCAGCTTACACGTGCAGCCTGCGGACGGCACTGCCCAGCACCGGGCTCGGGGCTCAGCAGGTCCCCGAGCGCCCTGCGGAAGGAGCGGCAGGGCCTCCGGCAGCTCTGCGGACAGGACAGCGAGAGCTTCTTCGCTTTGATTTTATTGTGCTGGTTTGCTTCTTTTCTTTTACCAAATCTTGGTCATCTTTATGGCCTCTGAGTCCTTAGCTGTAATTAATTTTGAAGTAATTAGCAAAAAGGGTCTGATTTAGCTGAACATGAATATAAAATATCTATTTTTGCTTGTATACACAATGAATCGGTCTGTTTCGTTTGGATGAATGATACCCACTCATCCAAAAACGGTCCTGTGACTCTGACCTGCCGACCGTGTTCACAGCAGCCACCTGGGAGGACAGAGCCCGGGCGTGTCGAGCCCTCCTGGGGCTGCAGCCTGTCCTGTCTGGGGGAACAACACGTCCTGCCCTCGCTGCTACAATGTTGTGGGGTTTTATGCAAAGGGAGTTTTGATTCTGTGCTGTTTCTGTGTTATTTTAAAGAGATTTTCGTTGTTTTAATAGTTCTGCTTTGTTCTTTCTGCTGCAGCAACTTTTCACAGATGTGGCGAGTGGAGAAGTCTCCGAGGAGCTGGCTGATGAAGTCGCAGCTATGGACGACCTCGTGACCGTGCTCCAGGACCTGAGCAACCAGTTTCGAAATCAGTATTGACGTCCTGGGACAGTTTCTAGGAAAGGTGCTCTCGCCTTCTGGAATCGCTCTTACGCCTGTGTATCTGAAACACAATGAGACTGATTTTTAAAATAAATTTCTCTTTTATGGCTAACATTTTTGTTTTCGTGATTTTTCCAAATGTTTGCATTTCCTGAAGTACATTAAGTGAAAAGTCCCCTATTTCTTTAGCTTAGTTATAGTTGAATTCAGTATTTTATATTATTCTTGAGGTATTTTAGCAAAAAGCAAAACAAACTATAGTTTTATTTTTTTAGCATAGGGTTTATTCTCTCTCAGCTTAAAATGAATTAGATCATTCTTTGGAAAAACTTGGTCTAAACAGGAAAAAAAAAAACCCCACACACTACAAGATTGTGGAATCATTAGATTGTCTGCTTTATTATCAAAAGTGATACAAGAGTAGATTTGGTGATGGAAACCTTGACACCTGGTGAGGTTTTGTGTCTGTGTCGGAAAGATACGGGCTTGGCTGACTGAGAATGTGGGCGTGGTTTACCTTCTAAACCAAGAAAAGAAATGGCATAACTCAAATCTTGCCTCACCCGTTAGCCACTGGTAACCATGCTGACCCGCGTGTACACGCCACCCTGAAGACGGTTGTTTAATAAGGTTGCTGTGAGTGAAGACAGCCGTGAACAGTGCCATGTTCCACAAATGCCGAGTAAGATGCTTTCTTAGTAATGTCTGTGGAAACAAGCATTGAAGGCAGCAGCTGAGCTTAATCATCTTTCTAGGAAAATCCTAGTGAAGAATTCTGAGTCCTGGCTCAGGCTGTTGAATTTTGGGTTCCATGCATAAGTCATTTGACCCTTGCTTTTTTCCATATTTTAAAAAAAAGTGCATAATTTCTATTCCTTGCATCTTTGTGAGTTTTAAATTTAAAAATACATAATCCATAAATATAAGTATCCTGATCATTTTTAAGAGAACAGTCTTTAAAGACTTTCATCAATGAATTTTGGTTATGAACCAGTGCTTCCATTCCTTAACCACCTGCTTCTCTTTTGTAGTCTCATACTAGCCAAAAAAAAGTTGATGTATGCCCCAAAACAGTTTCTCTGACAGGAGACACAGTATCTATGCGAAAGACCAAGAAAATGAGGTGGTAGCATGAGTTAACATTAAATGCTCACTCAGATCTTTTATGGGAGCCATTCGGGAACAGGTGGGTACATGAATGGATGGATGGACGGACGGACGGAGTGAGGTTTTAAGACAAACTCGTTATCAGTACCTAGTTGTGAACCCCAGTAGAAAACAGATAAATATGAAAAAGTGCATAGAGTTCAGGAAAGAAGTGGTTGAAGAAGAGCTCCTAAGTTTTCATTTTTATCCCAGTTTATTCACCTTTGGGTTCAAGGTAGAAAGGCATCTGAGTGTGAGTTGTCACAAACCAAGTCACAGAAGGATTGTCGCTCTTAGTCCTGTTCTCAGATTCTGTGCTGGACCAGTCTCCAGGATGCTGCCGTGTACCTTTTCATCTTGAAATGATCTCACAAAGGAGAGAACTATTAGATGTCTTCTTTTTAGGACATAAATCAATTAGTTTTGTTTAATAATCTTCCTTATGTGAATGTTTAACCAAACTGAAGAAAATGTGTGGGGAGATGCTGTGGTCAAGTAGAGAAGCTTGGTTTTATCAAAAGCTCATCCCTACCACCTCTTAAAACTAGCATGCAGGTACTTGGTTTCTTTGTCTGTAAGGTGAGTGTGTGATACTAGTACCTTCCATCAAGTTGTGAATATCTTACAACTTCTCCTAGCTTCAGAGTCAGTAACTCAGTGTCTGTTTAAACAGCTGTATTTCACTTACTGTAGGGTCTTTGATGATTCATGTGGCCCTTTTCTTCCTTGGGATCGGCTTTGTTCAACAAGGTCCTTGCTCCTCCCCGTCATTCAGAGCTGGCCGTAATTAACTCGCCTAGCACAACTCAAATGTGTCCCCTGCCAGTGAAGTCAGCTCTGCCTTCCTTTTTATTATTCTGACTTGCTGTGTTATGATTTAAATATTTGCTATCTCCAAATGCCTTATCTTTTATAAATTTCAACTTTGATTATCTAGTATCAATACTTCTGTTTTCAGAATTACTTTTTTGCTTTGTCAACTAAAAAAACATAGATGTGATCCTCTAATCTTGATTGTGTTCCTAGCCTGAATAATAATGCTAATAGGTGTAAGTGACTGAGTTCTCACTGTGTACCAGGCAGGTCTGTGATATCACCAGGAACCTCAGATCACAAAGCCTAGAAAGAGAAATAGCCAGAATTCGAACACCTCATTCTTTCTACTTGCTAAGTTGGGGCTAGAAAAAGCTTCCAGAGGTCATCTGATGTCAGTCTTCTCACAGTGGGGTACCTGGACAAGTTGCCTCTCATTGTTTGTAAGGTTCTTTAAGGAGAAGTTCTGTGAGGTGTCAGTTAAGATTACTTAAGTCTTTTTTTTTTTTAATTAATTAATTCTTTGTTAGCCTTTTCCAAAGAAGTAGCCTAGTAAATGAAGTCCCTAGCTGCAAAGGAGTTAAAATAAATTCTAATCGAATAAGAGATGCCTTCTTTACTCCCAAACTCAAAACCCAGGAAGCTTAGAGAGTTGGTGTGGAGTCTGGGAAGCAGAGCCATGGGGGGTGTATGGGGAGGCGAGTGGGTGGTGGGATTCAGGACTACAGGGCCCCAGAGTGAATCTGAGGTCCTCATGGAGGCGTGGAGAGCTTGGCCTTCCCTCATACGGAGGCTCAGGTGGTAATGAGGACCCCAAACCTTAAAAGCATTGACTTACTTAATTGCAGATCAAGGCTCTTCTCTTCTGTTCTTGTTTCTGTTGGACATGCGTGAGTGAGCTGCTGTTCACAGGCAGAAACGTAGAGGAAATGATATCCAGGATGCGTGGGAAGTCCACCCACTTTCCAGCCTGCGCTGGAAGACTGTGACATAAGCAGAGGTACGGCCCGGCCGTTTGGGCTGTAGGTGACCCTTTTCCCCAATCGTGGTCAATCCATTGCGTTCAAACCCTGGGCGAGTCTGAATAAAAGGACTCTTTTTTCCATTTCTGTTTTTATAACATCCACATCAATCTAAATCACTGTTTAGATAAGGTAACTCGGCTTTACTGGCCAAGCGTGAGGAATAAAACCTGTTAAGTGAATGCAGCTTCCTCTCGGCCCGTGCGCTCAACAGGCCCCGCAGTGAAGTGGCAAAGAGCCTTTATTCCAGCGCGGGCGCCACGCTGTGGCGATGCGGATGGGTTTTTCACGACGCGCAGAAGTGCTTATAAATAGATAGGTTTCAATCAACAAGTAGCTCATTCAGGCATGTGCTCAAATATAGGAGCTGCATTCATTAGACAGACATTCCCACTAATCCCAAGACTATGCTAATAAAAGAGTAATCCCTTCTGGGCTCAGGTAGTGCTGGCTGGCTTTTAACTCTTGTGGAGTCTTTCAGAGACCACGGCCCACGGATAATTGTAGCTGCCTTCGGTTTTCACCAAGTGGACTGTAAAGCTGAGCTTATCTTGACATTTTTTCTATCCTTATTTTTATAAATTGCAGTGGCTTACTGGACAAAGAGGTACTTTACTCCAGATGGGCAGCTTTCCGCAAAGCCAGTTTAGAAACCAATTATGTGTGCGTGTGTGCGCTCATTATTTCATACAAAGCGCCTCGTTCACGCAGGTTATTAATAAAGTGGTCAATAAAGAGTCTGAGCGGATTTTGTTTTTTCCTTTGACTTTAGGATCAATAACAGCTTAATGTCCATTTTGAGAAGATTTGCAGTGTTAGCAGAGAGGTCAGACTTTTTACGTGGCCCTTTTCTTCCTCGGGCTCGGCTTTGTTCGACAAGGTCCTGACTCCTCCCCGTCATTCGGAGCTGGCCGTAATTAACTCGCCCAGCACTACACTCAAATGTGTCCCTTGCCAGTGATGTCAGCTCTGCCTTCCTTTTTATTATTCTGACTTCTTATAAACTGCAGTGACCTGTGAGTCAACCACACCATCTCCTGGCCCTGAGCCAACACTGTGATCTATGACAGGGGCTCCTGCCAAGGGCTGTGAGGCGGAAAACTGCGGGAAAGTGGGCTGAGCCGCGAGTATCAGCCATTTTTGAATAATTTGTGGTGGTGTTGCCAGAAAGGGGTGTCCGAGGGATGGGGGTGCATCCTGTCAATGTTAAGGAGCTACCCCAGGCCTTGCGAACTTTCCGCAGAGGGAGGGTTCAGGGGAGCCTCTGTCTGCGGGCCCACAGACGGTTCCACGCGGTGCCGTTCACAGGCAGACACGTGCTCCTGGAGGCCTCTGCTGCTGCGGGGCTGGGGGGAGTGGCCCCTCTGCCGCCTGTCAGCGACCCACAGGACCGAGATTCACAGCAATGGGGAGGGTGCAGGCAGAGGTGTTCTGAAAGTGAAAAGGTTGAACGGGAACCTGGGGAAGGGTGTCTTAGAAAGCCCTGGATCGAAAGCGCTGACAGCCTTTCCTGTTCCCCAGCCAGGGGCCTGACGACACGGCGCTGCTGGTCGTGATGCTCCGCGAGTTCGTCCTGTGGCGACCTCTCCCTGTGTCTGGGCCCAGTGCGGATGGGGAAGGGGTGAAGGAAAGATCGTGATGGATTTTTATGAAGTGAAGGAGAAAGAAACCCGCCGTCCTGTTGCCAGGATTTCTCAGGTTAGTGCTAGGAAAAGGAGAGGAAGGATGGGAGGCAAGGAGAGGTGGAAGGGTGAATTGACTGACTGGAATGAAGTCAGGGCTGGGGGGCCGGGTTTTAAGGCCCACTTCCTGGCCCTGACCACACCGGAGCCCTTGGGCCTCTTTGGGCCTCGATTTCCCCAACTATAAAATGCAAATAGCCGCCTACAGACCAGACAGAATTGCAGTGGGGCTCACATCAGGTGCTGTGTGCGAATTACTCTGTGAGCAGCTGTGCACAATTGGTTCCTGTGAGGGGAGAAAGGGGCATTGTGGATGGTCTTTCAGGCCAGGGGCGGTGGCGCCCCTGGGTGGGGGCGTCCAGCAGGGTGGCTCCAGTTCCCCTAATCCCCGTGGGGTCATAACCCTGGGTTTGGAGAAACAATGCTCCAGACGTTTTTCCAGGCTTCTGTGGACCCTTCATCACTCGACTCACTGAAATCAGTTTGGCCTATAGGATGTCTGGTGCCAAGGCGGATGAATGCCGTCTTGGTATTTTTAGAGCTGTCTGGCCAAAAAAACCTGTTTATGCCTCAGTAGTTCTTTTTCACACAAAATACAGGAATCAGCAACAGAGCTAGGGAGGCTCCCGGATCTGAGTGGTTCCCCGGCCATGACCAGCAGGACGTGGGGCCATCATTCTCATGGGGACGCCCTGTGTGCCGCTCATCTTCCCCTCGAGTGGATTGTGCCCCATCCACGCTCATGGTCAGAAAGGCAGGAAATACAAAGAAGCAAGAAGAAAAAAATTAAATCATCCCAAATCCCACCCTGCAGAATAGCCATGTTAACATTTTTCTGTATATCCTTCGAGACTATGATATATACATGTCTGAGAGGGGGGCTTTTAAAATTAAAGCTAATTAAGCTTTCTAACAGGGCGCATGGATGTAGGCCTGTCTTTAGCCCGGTGGGCTCAGAGCCACAGGCGGATGGAAGGCCGCATAGTGAGTATCTAAAGAGTGAAAGTTATAAATCAAGGGAGACACTGTTCAGTAAGATTTGTTTTATGCTTTAATCTTGGCAAATATTCCTTTCTACTGACCTGGAAGGCCATGTTTTAATTTAGGATCCTCCAAACCTCCGAATTCGGACTGGAAGAGGGGGTGCAGGGAGAGCAGCCCTCCCTCAGTCCGCCCTGTCTGCAGGGGCTGCGTGTGCACACATGTGTACATCGCAGCGAGTCTCAGGTCTGTCGTGCCAGCGCCACCAGCTACCCTCTGTCCCAGGGGACACAGTCCAGAAGCAGCCCCGCGATGCAGGCTATGGGCCTTTGGGCAGGGGACTCGGGGGGCCCAGGCGCCTGACATGGTATGGAAGGTGGGGCAGTACAGGCTGTAGGGTGATATGTCTCTCCGGCCCTGTGAGCAAGGGGTGCGGGGGGGGGGGGGGGCGGGGCAGAGGGACCTGTTAGACCGAAAGGCCCTGGGCAAAGTCACTTCTTGCCTGGCTTTCAGGGTGGGACTGATAGGAAGATGATGTCAGAGACGGGCTGTTGGGAGGAACACTTACTTCCCACTCCTTAATTTCCTTAGAAGAGAGAGACTTTATTCCACGAGCCAGGAAGGAAACAATGGGAGGGACAGTTGAGCCATTTGGCCGCTGCTCTGTCTCCACTCCGTGCAGGAGGAAAGACCTAAGGACCCGACCAGCTCGACTCTCCTCTGTCTGTCTGTCTGTCTGTCCGTGGGGACTTCTCTGCCAGAAGAGAGGCTGCGTTCCCTTCCCCACCTGGTCTCCGTGTCAGCAACGCGAGGTGGGCCCGGGCTCGCAGAGACGCCCGTCTCCTCCCCAGTGGGGCGTGTCCTGGGCCGGATAAGCGCCTGCTCCGCGGGTCCCACGCGGAGTAATCCAAGGGCAGACTTCAGGGTACGGGGCCCAGCGCGGTAACGCGTCCATCCGTCCATCCGTCTGAGACCTGTGTCTATACCTCAGCTGGTTTCAAAATGAGTGCAGAGAGGGGAGGGAGAGTGATTGATAATGTCAGAATTCTTAGGTTCGAGCCCTAGCTGTGTTCATTGGGTTGTCTAGTGGATGTTTTTTAGGTCTGGTGGATTTTAATCACGGCTGTGAATCAGAACCATCTAAAGAATTTTACAAAACAAACCAAAAAACACCCCAAAACTAACAAACAAAAACTATTTCAAACCCTGGAGATTCAAATCCATTAGGCCTGAGCAAATGTGTTTTTAAAGCTCTCTAGGTGATTCTGGTACTTATCTGTGTTTGAGAATGATCTGTGTTTGTGGACATAATTGAGCTTTTATTATATAATGAAAATAATTTCTGTGTCGCTTTGTCATAGACTGACAGTAAGGATTAACGAAAAAGTATGCTGCCCTGGCCGGTGTGGCTCAGCGGTTAGAGTGTTGACCTGCAGACCAGAGTCGTGGGTTCAATTCCAGTCAAGGACAAGTACCTCCATTGCAGTTTGGTCCCCGGCCCTGGTTGGGGTTGTGGGGGAGGCCCTGGTTGGGGTCTGTGGGGGGCAGCCAATCCATGTCTCTCTCTCTTTCTCCCTCCCACTCTGTCTGAAGATGAATGGAAAAATTGGGTGAGGATTAAAAAAAAAAAGTGTGCTAATTACTAAAGGTCTCTATATAAACTATTGTTACTTTTATTATGAATAATTATCTAGTATTATTAATATCAGTATTAATAATTATCTAGTATTAATTATAGTAATTCAATAATGTACATTTGGAGTAAAATACAACAAAATAAATATGAATTTCAATTACCAGCACTCTGACTGACTAGACAGCCAGTGAAACCCATATTTAGAACAACTAAATACACTGGATTAAACTTTTTTTTTTTTAAATGTCCTTTTAAACGGATGGATGGATGAACGGTGGGGAAATAGGGAAATTCTCAGTGGCCACAACTGGAATCAAGAGAAGTAAATGAACGTTAAAGGTGGTGTGTGCCCTGGGAGCATCCACTGGTCCCTGGGGTAAACTCAGTGTTGAAGGGCTGAGCATGCCGGGGACAGGGGCCAACGCCCAGGGTCCAGCTCGGCAGTAGGTTGGTTTGGGGATCCTCTGTCTCCAGGACCATCCTCCACGAAAACGGAACAAATAGAGTGAAATCCCACTCCACAGAGGGGTTGATGGGTTGCTTATCTATCTCAGTCTTGGCTCTGGGTTATGGGGGGAAAAAACGTCTCTCTTCTCTGATCATCCCTAACTCTAAGGCTGCTCTTATTTTGGATTTCATATATCCTGTGAGGCCTAAAACCAAACGTTTATGTCTGGTACACCCAGATGGATGTGCACTGGGTATTTGCTGGAATACACCTCTGGAGGAGCGCACTTCGCACACAGACCCCAGTGTGTTATTCCCATAAGCTTCCAAGAAATGGGCATTCACGACAAAACATCAGAAACATACCAGTAGATGTGGCGCCATGGGTGAGACTCAGTTGAAACAAACAACAGAGTAAAATTGACAAAGGCCACAGATGCTGGAATTAGTAGATACCGAATATAGAAAAAGGACTCTGAAAAAATGTTTGCTAACATCTCTGGCCTCTGCCCACTCCATGCCGGTAGCATCCCTTCCCAGTTATGACAAACAAAATGTTTCTGGAGGTTGGTAAGTGTCTCCTAGTGGGGGGCGGGGGTGCCCTCTTTTGCGAACCACGGGGTTAAACCACAGGTTGGAGCTGAAAGAGACCAGTGGGGGCAGGACAGCTCTGGAGAGAGCACAGCTCATTCATAGCACAAAGGGAGAAAAATGAAAGAGAAGTCAGGGGAATGGGAGATTAGATTTCCAAAATACGTGTCTAATCAAAATTTCAGAAGAATGTTAAAGAGAATGGAGAAGAAACATTTGAAGAGTTAACAGCTGAGAATTCTTCAGAACTGATGAAAATTATTGAATTCTCAAATTCAGAATTTCCTTATAGATTTACAAATCAACTTACACAAGTCTGCAGGGATTTTGAAACGGAAAAAAATTAAATGATACCATTTATAATAGCATAACAATTCAGATACCTAGGAAATAATGTTTTTAAAGATGGCAAATACCTCAACAGAAAACTAAGACATTTTTCAGGAAAATTGAAGAAGTCCTGAGTAAATAACTGGTGGGAAATGCTACGCTCCTGAATTTCAAACTCAATATAGTAAAGATGTTGGTTCTCTCCAAATGGATGTCTAAGTTCCATATAGTCTTAATCAAAATTCTAGCAGTTGTTTTTATTATCAGAAGTTAAAAATCTGATTCTAAAATGTTTATGAAAATTCAAATTCTGAGAGTGCCAAAACAATCTTGAAGAACACATTTGAAGACTTACACTACCAGGTATCAAGACTCATACAGCAATAGTAATTTGGAGTATGACATTGGTGCAAGGACAAACAGAAAGCAGAATATAGAATCCAAATATACGGACACTTGATTTACGACCGAGGTGACACTGCAGAGCAGAGGAGAAAGGATGATCTTTTCAATAAACGCTGCCGAGTGTTTCGATATCCGTATGAAAACAAGTGGATCTCGATCCCTTTCCTCATACCAACATAAAATCAATTCTAGGTGAATTGCAGGCGCGTGTGTGAAACAACGATGCTTCCGGACGATAATATATGAGAATATCTTTGTGACATTGGGGGAGGTCAAGATTTCTCGAGTAGGACACAAAAGCACTGATCTCACAGGGACAAACATGTTAACGTTGGACAAACTTAGAAGCTTCTGGTCATCCAAAGACGACGAGAATGAAAGCGAGAGGAAAGGCGTAGCTATTAGCAGTGCGTATAACCGAAAAAGGGTGTGTATTCAGAATATGTTCAAAATAAGTGAAAACTGAATCAATAAAAGAAGAAACAACGCAACTCAGAAACTGGGTATCTCACAAAAGAAGATAACCAAACAGCCGAGAAAACCACAAAATACGCTCAGGTTCAGTCCTCAGAGACATGCATATGGACGTCCAGTGCAGTGACCACATGCTCAGAACGGCGACCATGGAAGTGACTGATGCCAAGTGTGAGCGAGGATGTGGGGTAACAGCCGCTCCTAACCATTGCTGATAGGGGCACAAACCGACAGGAACGTTCTGGAAGACGTGACCTATGACCCAGCAGCTCCACCCCCAGGGGAGCACGGCCACAGCGCGGATGCAGCTCGCTTGCGCCCCGACTCTCATGCAAGAACGTCCAGAGCAGCGTCCGTCCCCAGCTACCAGCAGGAAGTGGGTGCACATGTGGGAGAGCCTTGCAGGAGTGCGCAGCGACACACGTGGATGGACGGCAGCTACACCACAACGGCAGGAGCGAATCTCAAACAGGATGCTGAGCAGAGGAAGCCAGACATAAAAGAATAAATACATGCTGCCCTGGCCGGTTTGGCTCAGCAGTTAGAGCATCGGTCATCGGGCCTAAGGGTTGCAGGTTTGATCCCTGGCCCCGGTGGGGTCATGCAGGAGGCAACCAAGCGGTGTGTCTCTCTCACATTGATGTTTCTCTCTCTCCCTCCTTCCCACTCTATCTGAAAGTCAATGGGAAAATATCCTTGGGTGAAGATTAAAAAAAAGAAAGCAGACAGAATCAAGCACATGACTTTGTGATGCATGCTTGGGTGTTGAAACTGGAAAGGAAAGCAAGGAGGTGATTCCCGCAGAAAACAGGACAGTGGTTGCTCTTGTGGGTCTCAGGGTGATGACTGGGAGGGTGCATGGGGGCTTCCGGCAGAGGGCGGAATCACTGATCCACTTGGTCATGGTTAACACTGTTCTTTTGTCAAATCGTCAAGCTCTGCATTTTTGTTTTGCATGTTTTTCTGAACGTGTTTTATATTTCATAGTAAAAAGACCTTTCAAATATTAGAAACAGTGTAGCAGCTTTTTCTGTGAACCGAGTATCTGCTTTCCCTGTTCTGGGTCCCTGCTTTTCTACTTCAGTCTCTCTTTTTGGAGGAGACCTGACTCCTCAAGTAATTTTTCTTGCACATCATAAAATTGACTTTTGAGAAAGCATTCTGCTTTTCGACGGGGAACTTTGCATCGCAAATTCAAACTTAACCCCGTGTAAACTTCTCTCCATCCACCGTCCTCTTTACCAAACAGCTCTTTAAGCAAAACATAACATGTTACAGCTCTAAGACAAAAATGTGGATAATTTGACATTATACTCTACACCGTTACTTCTTTTGTCTAACACAGCTCAGATCCTGTGCCTTTCCGCGTTGCCGTCTGGGTAGGTTGTGCGGTACCGACCTCAGGGAACCTGGCCAGCATTCAGTCATTGATAGAGTGTGGCCATCTTGGTGACCAAAGCCAGCTTCTCACATTTCTTCTCGAAAAGCATGGTGTTGACATGTTTAATATCCTGTGGCATTTCCTCTGGGCTCTGTAGTGTGATGGAAAAAGTCCCTGTTGATGTCTGATGGCCAAGTTGAATAGCGAGGCCTCGAGACCCTCCACTTCACAGCTCCTGCCGGGGTCGTGCTTTCCCTGGGGGCTGTAACAGGAATCCTGACAGTCATATCTTGGCACGATCCCCATACCACCACTTCCAGGGAGAGCATTTGTGTGTGCCTGGATGGTTTTTGAACAAATAAAGGTAAAATTTCACCCACAACTTCATAGGGAATGATAAATCAAAATCCAGACCACTGCAAAAAAGGAAAAGATAACCCAGGGTTTTAAGCTTTTCTGGAAGAATTCCAAAAACACATATTTCAAGGGAATGTCCCAGGGCAACCCTAAATAAACGGGTGACCTACAGATCAAAGACAGTGGGTTTTATTAGTTGTCTCTGGACCTGGCCAACCGCACTGTCCTTCTCTAACTGTTACACACATCCAGATAAACCCTCCTCTCTCTTTCCTCTGTTCCTTTGAGAATCATAAGAATCGCAAATCATCCCTGACAGCATTTGGTCTCTCGTCTCCAGGAATGTAGCTGATGCATTCTTTATGTGAAAGAGGCATTCCTGGGAAGGGGTACGAACCAGACAGAATGAGGAGTATCCTGTTTCATCTGCGTAGAACAAAAGGGTGTCTTTCCGTTCCCAGGGCCCGCACGCGTCTGAGGACTTGAACGAACACAGACAGGCTGAGCTTAGTCCCGAGGACAGAGACGCGGCTGGCGGGCAGTGGGGTCCACGCGGTAAGGGACTCGCTTTCTCTCCTCCACAGTTGTTCTTACTCAATAGCATCTCGACCTGTGAAGGGGTCAGTGGTTGACACAGGCTTATTTATCCTTGACTGTGACATTCCACCAAAATAACTGCTTCCTGCACTGATCTCAAGTTCTATAGGTTCATTTGAGATATAATCATTGAAATGTTATGAGTTTCTCACAAGTTGGCGCTAGGGATTTAGTGAACCGTCGATGAGTCAGGCTGACTCTGAGATGGCCCCAGTGATCTCTGCCTCCTGGTATTCTTGGCATTCTGTAAGCTCCTTCCCTTGAACAATGTGTTTCTAACCAGTAATTGGCAACATCGACGGGGTATCACTTGCTGGGTTTGGTTGGGCAGGCCACCCTGTGGCAGAGGTCCGTGGGGTGGGCACCTCGGGGGTGGCCTTGGGCCCACAGTCAGCAAAGCCCAGAAGGAAGGAAGGATCTGAGGAAGTCCCTCAGTCCGACAGCCATCGGGAAACTGACTTCTTATAAAAACACTTTAACTTGGAAGCAAATCCTTCTTCAGTTAAGCCTTTGGCTGAAACCTGCTGTGGCCAGCTCCTTGATCCCAGTTTGGTGAGAGACCACGAGGCAGAGTTCCCTGGACTCCTGTCTCACGAACACTGCGACACATACATGTGTGTTTCACGTGGCTGAGCCTGCCTCAGCAACGGGTTGCATACAGCAGTAGATAACTAAGTGGATTTCACCTGTCGTCTTTTTCATAACATAGATCCATAGTATTCACTGATAATTACAAGATATGTCTTCTTTGGAAAACGTTTCCATTGTTGCTCTAAGGTGGTAGGCTGACGTGCAAATTAAACTCCGTATGCCTCCTCTGGGACCCGGTTGCGTCAGAATCCCTCATGACTTGGTTGGTTGTGGACTGAGACCGCACAGGGTTGGCATCAGGAAGTCGCTGTGGCCTAAAAGGTGGCTGCAGCTAGTCATGCGACGCCTCTGCTCAGTGCTCTTCCGGAGTTCACGAATTACAGACTCTTTCTGTGACGTTTGTACTGTGACCCCAGCCACCTTCCTAGGTGTTCTCCCATTCCGCCAGCCTCCCCACGCGGGGCGTCCCTCCCATGTCTGTGGCTTCTCTCCTACGGCTCTCCCTCCGCCTCCTCATGTCTGCCCATGGAAACCTAGCGCCGCCCTGAGGTTTCTCCGCAGTCCCACACCTGCCCCAGCGCCGCCGTGGGGTTTCTCCGCAGTCCCACACCTGCCCCCGAGCCGGGTGCTCTGTCTCGCCGCTGTATAGCCCAGACCACTCTGGCCTTCCTTAGCGTGTCTGTCAGCTGCTGACTGTCATCCTGGTTTGCTCTCTGACCCTTCTGATTCTGCCTCCGCTAATCTCCCATGCGAGACCAAGAGCTCCACGAGGCAGAGGCTGTCCCGTTCTCTGTGCGGCCCTTCCTGCACTGAGGACGTCACCTGGGCACAGTGAGGCGTGGTCACCGATGTGTATGGACTTGAGTGTGATGAAGGGCAGATGGAGATGTGGGCAGCATCACCCAGAGGATGTTAACAGAAGTTCTACTAAAGAAGGACTCTGTGGTCAGAGAAGTGTGGGGAACAAGATGTACCCTGTCCCTTCGCAAAGAGTTGCCATGGACAGTAGATGATTAAAGTCTCTGAGAAGTCCTGCAGTAAAGACCAGGTGCCCAGCTTCCAGCCCTGCTTTCTGTAACGCTGTGACGTGGCCAGGAGGTTTGGAAGCAGCCTGGACACGCAGCTACAGGGTTCAGAGCTCACCTCCCAGGGAACGCAGCTTGTTGGGTTTTTTTCTTGGCGAGGCTGTGAGTTCATCTTAAATCATCTGTATTCGTTCCCCTCGCTTAGTCACAGGTGATTCCAGAAGGATCTCAATTAATGATACTTTGGATGGGTACTCAACACCTAAACCTATGCAGCAAGTCCTGGGGTAGGAACTGAGCCTGTTTAGAACCATGTTTGATGATTAGTTTGACTTGACCCTTGTCCTTAAGGGACTTTCCGCTCAAACTTGCAGAGACTGTATTTAAACATTTCAGTTGTTAGAGACTCACTTTTTTACCGACCTTTGCCAGAGTCAGTCCTAATGAATGGATGTTTAATAAGCATTTCCTGTAGGTAAGACATTCTGCTAGGTGCTTAGGATACAAAACTTGATAATAAATGGTTCCTGCTCTAAAGGAACATAAACAGATTCTCTTCGTGCAATTCCGTGAGTGCTAACACCCTGTTTGCAGGGCTTCATAAGTGAGGATGGTGGGAGGCGCTGCTGGGGGAGGGGAGAGGCCTGGCATGAGAGTTCGTTCAAAGATGCCAAAAGATTACCCTGGGAATAAAGGTGGAAAAAGAAAGTCCATTTCAACAAGATTTGTTTTTTTAGCACTCACTCCCTGCCAGCAGCTCTGTCCCGAGGTCCTAAGGGTCTGAAGATGAATGAGGCACACTCCCTTCCTTCCAGGCCCTTAGCGGGGGTGGGGGCAGAGGTCAGGTGAGTCTCACAGGGCTGGTTACAGGGACAGAACGAATCCGGACTGCTGGATCAATTGCCAGTATATAGACAGTACCTTCCATTTCAATTAAAACAATCATTTCTTGCCTCTAATTTTTTTTTTTAAGAGCTAACATCATTCCTCTGGATGTTAAGCCCATAGACTTAAACCTAATGGCTGTGAACTTAAGACTTTCTATCTGGTCACTGGTGACCACCTCCTGCCTTCAACACTGGGCCTCCCTTCTCTGTCTCCTGTGCTTGGCGTCCATGAGGGGTCATGGAAGGGAGGAACGGGAACAGGGCTGGCCTCCTTCTGTGGCCTTCACGACTCTTCCCCGGTCATCTGGAGGACCTCCAGGAGAGGACAGCAGTGGCTAAATCGGGAATCTTTGTCCCTGAGGCTGCGGGAGACCGGGCGGTTGTTCGGACTGTCGCTGGTATATGGTGTGGCCTCGGACACATTTCCTGAGGTCTGGGCGTGTTTAGCTGATCTCTGAAACGGGGTGAAAAGATAACACTCATGGAGTTGGGTACGAATTAGTGCTTGCGTGGGGAGCGCAGTGTCTTCATGAGGCTGTAGCATTAAGTGCTTAATAAATCCTAACCCTCCCCCTCCTCGTCTTCCAGTCAGTCGAGTCACGCTGGTTCTGAGTGTATAATAGAAGAAGAATGTCTCATTTTCAGCTCAGGAATTAGCCATCGGGACCATTTATTGTAGGTTTTAAGGCTGGAGTTCTCAGTGGCCCTGGTCACAGATCCGCTGTCCCCGTGAGGTGGGTGTTTGCGAGCAGTCCGTCACTCCGTTTGCGCTGAGGAGTGCTGGTCGCTGGATGTGTGCCCAAAGCAGGTGACTCGGAGCTGCTGTTCCAGCCCACCTTCTTTCCTCTGGGTTCCCTGAGAAATACAGGGCGTTGGCAGTTTATGCTGGCGTGCAGGGCTCAGAGGGAGACCATAAGAATGGGCGGGGCATGCTCAGTGACGGATGGAGATGTGAGCACTTTTGGCTTAAAAATCAGTTTTCCTTTGCTGTTGTACTCAAGCCAAGGAAGCACCAGTTCCTCCAGGTCTTTCCTGGAGTAATTAATTCACCTGGGACGCTTTCCTCTCCTCCTTTCCTGTAGTCCTGTCCCAGTAACTTTTTTTTCCCTTTTTTTTTAATTCAAAGAACCTTTACCAAGAGCTTGTCCTGGACATACACAGTCGCAGGGACCGAGCTACCAGACAAAGGGCGGACGCAGAGGCGACGGAGTCACAGCCGCAGGGCGCTCACCCCCGTGCCGTCCACCGAGGGGGCCTCCGTACAGGGGGAAGGAAAGGGCCCTGGGACCCGAGGGTCCGGGGGAAACAGAGAAGTGGAGTGGGTGGGCACAGGCCCCACAGGGCAAGAGGGGACTCGGCAGGACCAGGATGGGGGTGGGATGGGGCACGTGGGCAGTACCGAAAGAAAAAACTGTCAGCAGGGATGGCCCGCGGAGGAGGTGGGGGAGGCCCCGCCATGCAGACGGCCGTGGGCAAGGGTCCTCTCTCCTCACACATCTCTGCAGGGCTGCCCTCTTTCTGCATCATTTTCGCTATAGATAATGAGCTGCTATCCCTTCATTTGGAGAAGGATCCAATGCGTCAGGCCCTGTTCTGGAAATGGGGATACGAGCAAATGCAGGGAGTTTGCAGCCTGGCGATGGGGTTCCCCATCAGGGCCGAGCACCAGAATCACCGGGAGAACGTGCACCAGCCAGTCTTTGCGAGCCAGTCGACAGTGCGGCTGCCCTGTCTCCACCTGACAACCTCTGGCTCCCGAGTCCTGAGCAGGAGAGGAGGAGGTGAGCCGTCCGTTCCTCAGGCCTGTGCTCAGTGCTGCATACCTGAGAGGGTGCAATCGCACCACCACGTGCTCGGCCAGGCCCAGCCCCGCTCGTGAGAACCAGGGACACACGTTTCTTCTCAACTTGACATTCGGTGACGTCACACTGGTGCTTTGAAATCAGCCTGGTGGGAATGTTTACACCACAGAAATCGGCAAATGCTGAAAAGCCAGGCATTTTTCTCTCTGGAAAGCCAGTTGTTAAACATTTACTGGAACACAACTGTGTGTGTGTTTATATATTCTCAATTAATTTAATCTTCGCAGTCAGCTTGGATTTTAGGCATGAGGTAACAGTTCACCTCACTCTTACCTGTTGTATCGCTCTCACAATCACCCCGTGAGAACAGGTAGGGCAGATATCATTATCCTCACTTCATTTATTTTTAATACATTTTTTTTTCTAATCCTCTCCCGAGCATGTTTCAGAGAGAGGAAGGGGTGGGGGAGGGAGAGAGAAAGAGAAAGAAACATGATGTGAGAGAGGAACGTCGATCTGTTGCCGTCCATACCGGCCCCCTGGGGATTGAACCTGCAGTCCTTGGTTACAGGACGATGGCCAATCTCCTGATCACCTGCCCGGCTCAGGTCCCCACTTGAATGCAATGTTGATTCAGAGCGGTCATGCGGCGGAGGGCAGACTGAGGGCGACTCCTCGTTGTACCCTTCCTGCTGCGTGGGCACTGCCCAGGGGTCAGATTTCTGCTTCTGAGTCAGTGTCCTGATCACAAGGCTGGAGGGATCAGCCCGACTCCGTTCTCAGATATCTGATAACAGGAAGTTTCCCCAACACTGGCAGGCTAGCTTAATAAATGACCCGCTGCTCAGCTTATTTTTGTCGTCGAGTCTCCTCGGAGGAGTGCAGGGCCGCGATGGGCAGGTTGACGGGCCCCTGGCCCACGGGGCTGGGATGTCGAGGGCTGTGGTGCTGTGCTGGGGACATGTGCCCTTGGCTGGCATGGAAAGAAGGGAATCCGGAACTTTTTAACCCACCCACTAAGGTCTTGGCCGAGGCTGTGGGAATTTCCAGAGGGTTCACTTTTTCTAATTGAGGTGACAATGAGTATACTTCGCTAGTATGAGATTTATGTCTCCGTGGAAAATCCCCAGCAGAGAGGGAGCTACTTCTAAAATGGTGAGAACAGCAGCCAGCTCAGCCAGCCCACAGACACTGGGCTGTGGACACGTGTCCGAGGAGGAAAGGAAATAGAGCTTCCTTGTTGTCAGGCTGTCGCTCCCCACACTCCGGGCTTGTCAGAACCTACCTGGTGTCTGCCAGGATACACGACGGAGTGAAAAGCTGGTCACAACACGGAGAAATCACAGTGCAAGACCTTGTGAGGACGGAATTTTCCTCCAGGTCCAGGGCTCGGGGGGCTCGATGGCTCCGCACCGCCACCCTCAGTCGGTCTCACACTGTGACCACGACCTGGAATTTCCCGGGGGTCAGGTGCAGCTTCCTCTGCATGCGGAAGGATGTTCTGTCTGAGGGACGGGCGTCCATCCGGATGGCACCGGGTGGGAGACAGGAGAACCGTGATGTGCGTTGCCGTGGGCACGGGAGAGGACGTCAGGACGGCAGAGGTTGCTGGACGGACAGTGGCCCCGGGCCTGGGGGGAGGTAGATGCTCCCCTCACCAAGCTGTGCCTCCCCCAGCCCTCATGCCCCTACCACCTCCCGTGCGTGGCTCCAGAGGGAACGTTTCCTGTGGAGTCACAGACACAGGTGTGCCCTGAAGGTGCAGACGATGCAGCCAGCGGCACCCAGCACTGTGCGTGCAAAGCCCCGGGCTGAGACTGCTGGCGGGGACACGGGACGGCGCTCCAGCTGGGAGGCCTCCTCGGGAGCTCTGATGTGGTCGATGGACTCAGACTTCCAGACTCAGGACGTGGGGGGAGATGGGAGGGGACTCGTGTGGACAAGAGTCAGCAGGAGGAAGGCGCAGGATAAAGCAGATTCACTGGCCCGAATTCTGGAAAACCTCACTGCAGAGTGGTTCCCAGACCAGCAGCAACCAGCCTCACTTGGGAACTTGTCAGAAATGCAGAGCCCCAGGCCCATGACCATCTGACTCTGACTCGTTAGCAAGAGCCCGGGGGGTCCTGGGCAGAGCAGCTCTGAAGGAAGCCAGGCCTTTGCCAGCTCCCCAGCTCTCCCACTGCCGGAGTATTTTTTGTACAGTAACTCAGATGTTTACAGTCGAATCCAAGAATCAATCAATCTCTCCCTCCCCCCTTCTCACACACACACACACACACACACACACACACACACACACACGATATCATAAAAACCTGGATTCAGGAAAGAAACCTGGTTTTGTCACTTAATACTTGTGGGACCCCTGCCAAGTCGCTGGCTCCTCTGACCACGTCTCCATGTCTCTAACCGGGAGCTCGGTGAGCTGGGCTGTCACAGTGGCCAGCAGTGAGCATCTCACGTGCCCTGACTCAGGTGGCCCTCTGGGCAGCCCACGTGATGCCGGCACTGCTGTCTCCCCCGTTCGCAGGTGCGACCGGAGGCACGGACTTCACTGACTTGCTGGAGACCACACAGCCCGTGGGTGGCAGTGCAGGGCCTGGCCCTCGCTGATCTGGCTCTGGAGCCCACCCTCCGTCCACGCACAGGGCTGGGACACAGCGGAGTGACCAGTGGCCTTGTGCAGAGTACGTGGAATAAGGGGTGTAAACCACGCAGCCCAGCACCTGAATGCCAAGTAAGCTGTTACTGTCGGGGCTCTCGGGGCACAGGCGAAGGCTGGGGGACATGTACACCCTAGTAGGTATTAACAGTGATTTCTCTAAGGTGAGGGAATTCTAGGTGCCTTTGCTTTTCCTTATCAGTGTTTCCTGACATTAAGATGTCTTGCGTTTGTCATGAGAAATAAGCAAGAAACTTAAAAATCTCGCCTGACTTGCTTATATGACTTGCTCATTCCCAGCGTGGGGGAGAGAAGGGTAGAGACTTTCCAGAGCCTGAGCCCAGCCCCTAACTGTGGAAGCACGGGGAAGCTTCCTCCATCTCTGAACAGGCAACCCATCCCCATCTCCACCCGCCCTGCGAGAGCCAGGCACCTGCCGTGGGGCTGAGAAGCTCCCTGACGTCTGCATTAGCATCTTCCCTGCACCAGGGACCAGAACCTCTCGGGAGGGGGCCTGTCCCCGTGTCTCCTTCATCCCGCTGCATCCAAACTGAACATTCTCACAATAAACCTTTCAATGCGTAAAGTAAGGACGTGGAAGAATGCATGTATTACAGACCAGAGTTAATGACTGAGTGTGGAAAATTCTCCCCCAAAGTGTTTCCAAATATAGAAAACTCACATCATAAATGATGAGGGCTCCCAGACCTTGGCAGCAGAGTAGCTGGGGTTGGAGTGAGGAGGGCGAAAAGCCCGGCACCCTACACTGTCTTCCGGGCTACTGAGCTACCAGCGGTTTCACGTCCATACCTGCCGGGGGCTCCTTAATAAATAATCTGAGTGGGAAATCAAATGTATCACTTTTATGAAAAATTATCGACAGCACCCCTAAAATAGATTGCGTTTCTCCCGGCCCTTCTGGACGAGAAGCCTTTGGGAGGTTGGGAATGTCGCTGGTCACATTGTTTTCTCTTGTGTCCCTAAAGGGGTTTGTTGTTCTAGGTTTCTTAACAGTTGTCAAATACACACATGCCTCGGGCATTTTTAACCTGCTAGTTGGGCCAAACGAAAACCACCCCATTCTCTGCTGACTCCACTTACTGCAATAAGGTCCTATAATTATCAGTTTATTGCCCGAGGCAGAGGCTGGTCCAGCCCTCCTGAACCATCTTTAGCTTCTTGACAGCTGTGGGCCTCCTCCCCCATGGATGGGAGAGACCAGTAGGGGGATGGGGACGGAAGGACTGTGGACACCTGCATCTCTCCTGCTCCCCGAGCCCAGGGAGGGCCTGGTCTGGGCATAGCAAGGATGCTCCAAGATGTATCAAATATTCCTAACAGAATAGAAATTATGAACTAATGTCCCTGGGATCACAGCTGCCCAAACAGGTCTGTTCCAACTCTGACTAGTCCTCAAAGAATGGGGAATTTGTCAGAGGCTCCCAGCACCTCTCAAGAATCAAAGAGGCCTGGGGGAGCTCTGGGGGAGCCCTGGCCCCTAAATGGGCCTCCAGAAGCATGGCAGCCTCTTCAGTCCTAGACTGACCCCTGGCCATCGCATGGGGGACAGGAGAATCGTACTGGGTATGGACTAGGGGCTGTGCTGTCCATTGTACGGACGGGGTGGCACTCATCGCCCGAGACGTTGTCAGGAAGCACTGGGCATGTGTTTTGACTCAGAAAATCCTAGGAGAGTGGAGGGGAAGGTCGCCACAGTATTTTAGACTCGAACCTGATGCTGGGCTGTATGGACCGCCTGGCACACAGGAGCTGAGAGATCACCTCCGCTCCTCTTGCCACTGCTCCAGGCCTCGCCCACACATCATCCTGAGGTTTGGGCTCTAGATTTTGAGAAAGATTAAACTATCCAAAGAGATCCCCCAAAGAAGGAGAAAAAAAAACCAACAGTAAAAAAAGAAAGGAATGGAATTAGGTCTTACGCAGAATGTTTAAATGTGTTTGGAAGAAAGCCACAGGACAATGAAATCTCTGTGTTTAAGTAAAAGAAGGCTGGTTATACAAACAGTGCCGATCTGTTTTCTATTATCAGCTAATTAAATGGTTTTATTGCAGCCTCCCATGAGGCTCCATCTAGGGCAGTCTAGGCACTAAGAATGTCTTCTCAGGGCAGACCCTGAGCTTTCGGTTCTGGAGAGGGACCGAGAGGACTCCCCCCGACCCGTGCAGACAAGGGCCTGGCAGGTTTCAGTGGTACTTCCCGAGCTGACCTGGTGACCTCAGGTGATGGAGAATCAGGGTTCCATTCCAGAGAGGAAGCTTGAGAAACATGGGCTAAGGGAAAAACAGGGAAATACTTCATCTTAGAGCCTAATGAACTGTTGAATAAAGGGTATGAAACACAAAGGGGGGTTCATTTCCTCGGGGAGACTTAAGTACGATGGCCATCTTGTTTTAAGGATCCTCTTGCCCAGAGACAGGGTGGTACCAGGTAACCTCTCTAAGGTCCACCTATTTTTCTTTCTTTCTTTATTGACTTTAGAGAGAGAGGAAGTGAGAGGGAGAGAGAGAGAAACATCAATGAGAGAGTACATCGATTGGCCGCCTCCTGCACACTCCCCACTGGGAATCGGACCCACAACCTGGGCATGTGCCCTGACCAGGAATCGAACCAGCGACCTCTGGGTGCATGGGTCGATGTTCAACCACTGACCCACACCAGCCGGGCGGTCCACCTATTTTTTGGGGTCTCTGCTGTATTAGAACTCTGAGGACAGAGTCTGACTCTGGCTGGCCTGAGTAAAGGGACAAAGGTAGGACTCACACACCAGTCTTCAGTGGGGCAAGGGTGTGCCTGATCTGGGGACCCCTGGGGCCAGGCAGGGCCACCGGTCCTCTATTTCGCCTCTCCCTTTTTCTGTGTGTTAGTTTCAGATTTTTGTTTTTATTTCTCAAACAGCAGAAAACACAGCCATGGAGAGGCTTGGCTCTATGTCTGACTCTTCGCTATTCGTGAGGAGCTGCCTCTCTTTTCCAGTTTCCAAGCGAAAACCTTCTAGAGAAGGGCTGGGTCAGGGGCGCACCTCTGAAGGCAGACAGCCCATCCCTCGTGCTTGGAGTGGAGGGAGGAGCAGATCCCAGGAAGGACGGAGCAGACACAGCCATGGATGTCCAGCCTGGCACGGAGCAAGATGCCAGTGCTAAGTATGCATGAGCTGGAAGAGAAAGAGATACAGAGAAATGCCAGGGTGGGGCTGGAGAGCGTGGGGAAAGGGCCATTCTGTAGCATAAGCATAGGGCTGGAAGGACATTCAGTTCTGCTCCTGAGCAAAGATGCCTCAGGACATACACATTTCTTGCCAATTTCCTTTCAACCTTAACTAATAACTTTTCTTCCTTCAATTCTGTCTGAGCTAGTTGGCAAAGTGAAAAAACACTTTCTGTTTATTTATGCTTGGCATCGCTGGAAGGATTCCTATGAAGTTCTTTTGTCCTCATCATTTCGTCTGTACATCTCTACCCCACGTGAACCCTTTCTTAACAGGTTACCTGGGCAACAATGCGAGATGTAGTGGCAGCTCCATCCCTGGACTCGGGAGCAGACATCTCCCAGCGCTGAACCCCAACTGCGGGTGCTGGGAGCGTGTTTGCCGGTGAAGCTCAGAACGTTTTCCAAATGAAAAAAAAAAAAATAGCATCCCTTAAAATGAAACAAATTGACATTTTGTGCTTCCTGATTTGACACAATGGGAAGATAATCTCCTTTATTATCTTCTAAAAATTGTTTCAACACTATCCAGAATTGGTTTTTGTACGTCATAGTAGTCTCCCCGTTGTTTTTGTATCAGGACTCTCAGTTTCCCCGGTGGCATTTATTACGGAAGAGGTCACCCTTCCCCGCTGTTCTGCTCTGTCACTCCAGTTGGTTTCAGTGCCCGTGTAACCAGGAGTGTGTTTCTGGCTTCCTGCTCTGTCACATGGGTCTGGATGTCACTTCCACCGGGCTTTGGTGCCCACGCTGCTCGCCTCTCATGACTGCACAGGTCACGTGAGAAAGAGGAACAGGTGTGAGAAAGTCCTAAAAAAGAGAGTAGGAGATTCAAGAAACCAAATAAATCCTAAGCTCAATAACTATTAATAATAAGTAATCATATAAATAATAAAATAAGCTGGAGAGCAAAGGAAGAAAGGAAAAAGCAAGAGGAATACATGCACACCAAACGCATCAAGAGAACTACAGACACATTTTCAAACAGAGGGTCTTAGAAGAAGCTGGAGCAGAGGCAGTTCCTGGCGGTGAGTGGCAGGACTTCCGCACAGACCACGGGAGTGCAGTGGTATCTAAGGGGAGTTGACAGGAAACAACGGCCAATTCTGTACCCAGCGAATGTACCTTTCAAGAATAATGGTGAAATAAAGACATTTTCAGATAAATCAAAACAGTAGTTTGCCACCAGCAGATATACACTAAAAGAAATTCTACAGAATATAGTCATGCAATGCCTAACGATGGGGACCCGTTCTGAGAAATGAGTCATCAGCTGATTTTGTCACTGTGCAAACATCATTTACGCGAACCTAGAAGGTATAGCCTACTGCACACTTATTGCAGCGATTTTCAACCTTTCTCGTCTCACGGCACATAAATTAATTACTCAAGTTCTGCAGCACACCAAAAAATATATTGTAGTTTTTGCCAATCTGACAAAAAATAGGTATAATTTTGATTCATTCACACCAGATGGCTATTGTGTTGGCTGTTGTCATTTTTAAAAAATTTGACAATCTGCCCTGGCCGGTTTGGCTCAGCGGTTAGAGCGTCGGCCTGCGGTCCAGAGACACCCGGGTTCAGTTCCCGCTAGGGGCACGTACCTGGGTTGCAATTTGTCCCCGGCCCTGGTTGGTCGTGCGGGAGGCAGCCACTCAATGTGTCCCTTTCACGTCGATGTTTCTCTCTCTCTCTCTCTTCCTCTCTCTCCCTCCCACTCTATCTGAACAAAAAATGGAAAAATGTCCTCGGGTGAGGATAAAAAAAAATTGACAATCTGATGGAAAAGAGGTCAGTGCCTCTGAATAAACAGTCAGGTATTGCATGTTTTAAAAATTCTTGCAGCACACTGTTGAAAACCACTGCACTAGATGATAGAAAATGTTCCTTTATAATCTCATGGGACCGCCATTGAACATGCTGTCCATCCTTGTCCTGCAGCACGTGACTGTACTTGCTACAAAAGGAAGATTATCCTAATGGAAAGTCTGAGACGTAAGCAATAGAGGGCAAACAGCTTAGTAAGTGTGACTATAATAATTAAAATAGTGATTTGTGATTTGTGTGATTGTGGTTGTCTTTTGGGGCGTAATGACAACTGTTTCGTTCTCTTCCGTGATTACCTGTGCTCTGAGCTCAGCTAGGCAGTTTCACTGGGAATGTCTCGTGTGGTTCCCGTTAGACATTAGCCATGCCAGTCATCTGCAGGCTCAGCTGGGACACTATCATATCTGGGTCTCTCTTTCCAGGTGGTGTCAGGCCCTGTTCTCCTTGTGGTCTCTCCAGCAGGCTCGTCAGATTTCTTACACGGTAGCTCAGGACTCCTAAACATGCAATAGTGGAAGCTCTAGGCCATCTTAAAGTTTGGTTCAGAATGTCACTTCTGACACCTTCTGTATTAGTCAGATACAGGAGGGGGCAAAGGTAGGTTTACAGTTGTTTGTATGGATAATAATGTAATAATGACTAAATAATACAAGAATAAACTCTGTTTCGCATACTCACAACTGTAAACCTGCTTTTGCCCAACCCTGTGCGTGTACGTATGTGTGTGTGTATAATTTCTATATATATATAATATAATATATATATATATGGAACTGGCTTATGCAATTATGGGGGCTGAGAAGTCCCAAGATCTAGAGTCAATAAGCTGGAGACCCAGGACAGCTGGCGATGTAGTTCTAAGTCTGAAGGGCTGCGAGTCAGGAGAGCTGATCATGTAAGTGCAAAAGCTGATGGGATTGAGACCCGAGCAGAGCCAATACTTCAGTTCTCGTCCACAGACAGGAAAGATCCTCGGCCCAGCCCAGGCAGGCAGGAGTTCCTCTTTACTCAGCCTCTGTCTCACTCAGTCTGCAGTTGACTGGAGAAGGCTCACCCTTAGGGAGGACACTCTGCTCTACTCAGCCTCCCAATTCAAATGTGAACCTCATCCAGAAACACCCCCACAAAGATATCCAAAATAATGTTGGACCAAATATCTGGGCACTCTGTGGCCTAATCAAGTTCTTTAATAAAACTAACCATCACACCTTCTATTGATTAATTCAAATCGTGAGTCATAACAACTAGACAAAAGACCAACATAGAAACTAAAAACTTGAACTACACTGTAAACCTATTAGATTGAACATCACATCTATGGAACACTCCACTGAAAAATGTCAGAATAGATTCCTAAGTGCACGTGGACCATTCTCAATAATAAATCATATGCTAGGCTATAAAACAGTAAGTTTAAATGAATTGGAATCATATAAATTATGTACTTGAACCACAGTGGAATGAGTTTAGAAATAATTAACAGAAAGAAACTTAGGAAATTTACAAATGTATGAAAATTAAGCAACATATTTTTTTTCCTTTATTGATTTTTTTTTTAGAGAGAGAGGAAGGGAGAGGGAGAGAGAGATAGAAACATTGATGAGAGAGAACATTGATTGGCTGCCTCCTACATGCCCCCAACTGGGGATTTGGCTCACAACCTGGGCATGTGCCCTGACTGGGAATTGAACTGGCAACCTCTTGGTGCATGGGTCGACGCTCAACCACTGAGCCACACTGGCCAGGCTAAGCAACGTATTTTTAAATAACCAGTGGGCCAAGAAGAAATCACAAGGGAAATTAGAAAATACTTTTGAGATAAATGAAAATGAAAAAAACATAGCAAAACTTATGGGATGCAGCTAAAGTTGTGGCTAGAGGGAAAATTGTAGCTGTAACTGCCTATATTAAAAAAATGAAAAATCTCAGGTCATTAATGTAACTTTCCACCTTAAGACACTGGGAACAAAAAAGCAAACTAACTTAACACAATCAGAAGGAAGAAAATGATAAAAACTAGAGTTGGGATTAATGAAATAGAAAGCAATAGAGAAAAATCAACCAAATCAAAAGTTGTTTCTTTGAAAAGATCAACAAAATGGACAAACGTTTAGCTAGACTGACAAAGAAAAAAAGAGAATACTAAAATGAATAAAATTATGAATTAAAGAGGGAATATTACTATCAAACTTACACAAATAAAAGGAATTGTAAGGAAAGGATAGGATATTCAGTGAACAAGTGTGTGCCAAAACATTAAATAACTTAGATGAAATGGGTAAATTCCTAGAAAGACAAATTACTGAAACTGATTCAAGTAGGAATAAAAAATCTGAATAGACCTATAACAAATAGAGGTTGAATTAGTAACAGTTATCATCATCATCTTCCCACAAATAAAAGCCCAGACTTAGATGGCTTCACCGGTGAATTCTACATTTAAAGAAGAATTAATACCAGTTCTTCACAAACTCTTCCAAATCACAGGCAACCCTGTGGGACTTCATAAAAGTGAGAATACCAGGTGTTCATTGGGGATCATCTTTGGAGACCAGGTACCAAAGTCCACCTTCTGCAAAGTCTGCTCATGGACCAAAAGAACAGACAATTTTCAGCATATAGCTGTCTGCTTCCTGAAACTCCTTTGACTAGAGCTTTTTCACGTTTGGGCTTTGAATCTTTATAAATACAAAAGTTCCTTGAAAAAGTAACACAATTTATATCTACCATTTACATCATAGTACAAACCAAGGACTTGAGAGAAGTGATCTTTAATGATGTGATAAAAAGAGATATTTCAAAGCTATGGCACTAAAGGTGGGAAGAAAGGAACTTTATGGAAGGATGCATGAGACAGGCTGGATGGCAAGATCAGTGTCAGAAACTTACCTCACTCACTTTGTAAGTTTCCATAGTAACTGGGGCCTGCTTAAGTCTTTCATAGATAATAATAGCCAGGTGTCTTTCCTCAAAGGGATCTTTAGTAGGAACCTCAGTCCAAAGCCATGGAGCTATAATAGCACAATTCTGGACATGTACCAGCAGGAAGGGAATGCATTTGGGGGCATCCGAGCCTTCCTGGAGCCCCTAAAATCACAAATTTGTTCTGTAGTGTGGTCTGTTGACAGCCTCCTAATGGACACTCAGGCTACACTTACTACAGAACAAAGATTGTATCCTTTTCCCCAAAGATCATGTTTCTCTTAGAGAACGGAGCACATGAGGTTTGGAAACTGCATTATAAATATTGACATCATAGTTGTTTTGACCTCAGTGATCCAAAGCTACCAGCAATGGCAGAGGAGCCAATAGGTTCAAGCCACTGGCCAATCTGATAGCTTTCCTCTTTGATTTCAGGAGGCCAGTGATGCCTTAAGTGTGTCGGTGATGGAAACCATAAACAGGAGACTTTGCTTTCTTCTCACGTGGCCGTCTCCCGTCCGAGCCCTGTGTTCCGTCTCACCTATACCTCGTTCAGCCTTTGGCATGAACTATTTCAAGGAAGAAATTAATGCTTTTAAGTGGCTTGCTTAACTCTATTTTTCTGCACACATTCAGTGAA
The DNA here is from genome assembly GCA_030848825.1 of Tadarida brasiliensis. Taxonomy (NCBI): domain Eukaryota; kingdom Metazoa; phylum Chordata; class Mammalia; order Chiroptera; family Molossidae; genus Tadarida; species Tadarida brasiliensis. The sequence continues at coordinate 58,285,362 of CM061270.1, read as the reverse complement.
CTAATTCTATTAGCAAAGGTTATTGATGGTCTGAGAAACGTTGAAGGAGTTCATTTTTGGCAAAGATTCCTAATTTGTAATGTTGGTGGGTACCGCACCCAAGGCTCCCAACTTAATTGGAAACAGTGGAATGCAATTTCGTTGTGGCTGTTTCTCTGGCTGTTAATTTAGCTGATTTGAATGCCATTAAGGTTTTAATGGAAACAGTTCCTCGCTAATTAACCAGAACCGTCGTTTGCTAGCAGCTGGTTACAGGTAGCGTGTGCCCCGTGGTTTGCTCATCTTGCTCCTCGAAGCGTGCTCTGCCAGGGCTCCCGGCCCAGGGCCGGAGACTTTTGGCATCTAGAAACAGATACTCGAAACTGCTGGTGTTTATAATCAAAACCAGAGTCTGTGCAGTGACCGAACACTAAATCTGCTTGAGTTTTGTTTTTCTAGCTGAATTTCCAATGACAAAATATCGAAGGCGTTTTGTTTATCAGCTCTTCCCAGGAGATCGGCTGCTAAGAGGAGTCAAGCTTTACAACATTGTTCAAAAAGAGAAGTAAGCATCTTAAGGACCTTCTTAAAAAAATAAAATAAAAAGATAAAGCCAATACTTTCCACTTCATTATTTTATTAAGACTACGGTGATTTTGAAAGTCCGATATTTCTGTCTGCTGACCCTTGTGGACTGATCGTGAGTTTCTGAGTTTCCCACAGGAGTGTTCAAGCTGATCAGGGAGCCCTGTGTCCTTAACTGTTTGCAAGGCGGGGACAGATTAGGAACGGGCTCAGCCCCTTTGGAGACAACAGACCTGAGCCCAGCTCTCCCGGCTCTGGCGGGTCTGGAAGCTTCCTTTCCCTTTGCACTGGGAAGTCTGTGCAGTAGAACTCCAAAACAAAAGTTTCTCCTACAGGGTCATGGTGAAATATTATTAATGTGGAGTTGCAAAGGCAAATCTGGTCCATATGAGAGAACGCCGTGATTGCGATGCTCACGTCTCCACCATCCTCCGCCTCCCCCAGCAGCTGCGTCTGGGAGGTGTGCCCCCTTACCCCGAAGGACACACTCCACTGCCTGTGAACTGTTCTTGTTTTCGGTGGCAGCTTAGATGTTGGCAGACCTGTGATCAGCCGAGGAAATCAGTCAGCCTGCTCACTTCTGAGCTCTGACAGGAGCACCTGTGACCGCCCAGCAGCGAAAGGTTCGGTCAGCCGTGCAGGGAATCGGTCGCTTCCCAGGACCTCCTTGAGGCAGACACTTCTCTCCTCAGTTCCTGCTCTCAGCGGGCCATCAGTCTTAGACACACGCTTGTCTGCTCTCAAAATTCAGGGTTTGGCTTACATCGAGCGGAGACCCGAGCATCAGCGCATCACTAGACAGAGGGAAAAGAATTTGTTTTCCTTTGCTCGTTGTTCAACTATTTATTGAATAGCTCTTCAGGGATCAGAGGGTCTTGAGTTTTCAAGATAGCCCCATTTAAAGAAATTTTGATATTTTTCATAAAGGTGATTATTAACTGTATTAAATATGGTCATCATATTTGAGGTTCTTATAAATATACAAATCAGGAAAACGAAGAGGGCTTGAATTGTGGGTTCCACGTTTGAGAGTTGACTATCTGATCGCCTCAGCTGGTGTTAACAGTTTTTGCCAGAAGCAAAGACGATTAAGGCAAGTGTGCTCACGTGTAGCCGAGGACGGGCGGCTGTTTGCTAACATCCCCGATGGAAGGCGGAAAGGAACGTGAGACGAGGCTCGAATCGCTGCCCAGAGTCGGGAAGGAGAGTGCGTTGAGTTGGGAAGGCCCCGGAGGGAGCATTTTAGCCAGTGGTGAAGGACACCAGACTTCGGACCAGCAGAGGTGTGTTGTAGGTGTTGAAGGCAGTCAAAACATGTGAGCAAAATTCTGCAAAAAGGGTACTGGCGTTCAGGGCATGGGAAGGAGTACAGTGCGATGAAGAGGGAACGATAAGTCGGCGAGGGAGCTCAGGCCAGGGAGCTTGACCCTCATTTCGTGGGCAGTGAGGGTGGGTGGATCTGAATATTCAGGCGGGGGCATGAGCCGAAGGGCTAATAGGGCATCGTGAGTAGGGTGGGGGTGCCTGGGAAGGCATGCGGAGAACAAGAGGAATTGGGGGAAACTGGAAGGCGGGCACCCCTTCCACGGTGTGCAGGAAACAGTCCAGCCCCCTGTGTACGACGCAGAGGACTGTCCGTGGAAATCTGTGGCTTTCTGGGTCAGGGATCTGGCATCCGACAATGTGTGTGGCATCAGTCTGGCAAAGTACTCTGGCCAGGGAAAAGGAGTCCAGGTGAGTCAGCAGCACTTCTCAAACCTGTGGAAATGTGGATTCCGGATAGGTATCCGGGTGGGGCCCAAGATTCTGCATTTGCTGCAAGTCCCCTGGGGATGCCCAGCTGTTGGTCCAGGGGCCGCTCTGTGAGCAGCAAGGGGCGAGAAAGACGTACATTTGCTAACTTTAGGTGATGGTATATAGCAGCTGGAAATCTGTGAGAGTGGGACAGTTGTTTCTGTGTGCTTATTTCTTTCAGTCTCCTTCTGAATGAGTCAGGGAGCTGGCACTTGGTTAAACATGTTTGGGTTTTAGGTTCTAGCTTGACCCGTGATAACTGTGGCCCGCTTTCCAGGGCGGATGTAAATAGGCTTTCTGGTGTCAAAGTCACAAAGAATAGTCTACCTGGCGGTGAGCGACCCTTCCAGACAATCCACATGCCTGCCCTAGGTTCAGGGAGTGGACCCCTCCATTGTTCTAGAAGCGTCCCTTCTGCGTTTGGGGTCCAAAGGCGTAGAGGTCAAGGAAGGAGAGATCGTTGTCCAGAGGGGCAGACCCTCCAGCCCGTCCGGCCCGGTGTTCTGGAGCTCGTTTGCAGCCCAGGGTTCACGTCAAGGTGGTGTGGCTGCAGGTCTTGGACCCAAACGGCAGCAGGGAAGCAGGAGTACCACGTGTGGGTCATGCAGGCGACGGCATCCCCGTCTTTGGAGCTGCTCCACAGGCTTTGAGGGGTGCTGCCAGCCCACCCCCGCTACTGCGTGAGGCCCTTGGTTTGTGGGGGCAGCCGCAGCTTCAGGCCAGACCGCTGGCCGCAGAGGCCTCCGGCTTCGTGGGGGCCAGAGGAGCTGATTCGAGCCTCTCCTCCCGAGCTGGACAAGGGTGTGCGTGTCCATGAACACATTTGAGAGATCCTCTTATAAATATCTCTCTTCTTTATCTTAGGCCACAAAGAAGGTCATATTTCTTTTAATAATCAAATTAGTCAGATTCTGAACCACCATCCACTAGCCTGGGCCACCTGAGTGGGACCTTCCTTCCCCGGGACAGCCTCCGAGTCTGACCTCTGAGCCAGAGCTGCAGCGGGACCCAGTGGACCTGCAGAAGGACTGGGCACTGGTCAGTGGGGCTTGTGTCCCTGTGCACAGCCCATGCCCAGGGTTGTCTGGCCAAAGTACCCCCAGGTTTGCTGCACCTGAAGGCCAGGAGCCGGGGGATCAGCCTCAGGGTCACATGGGATCTGTGCCCAAGCCTGTGGCTTACATCGTGTAGGGGAAAGGGATAGCAGGCGTCCCCCTCCAGGCCATTGGCTTTCACTCACACAGGCCCTTATTGTCTGAGGCCAGCCGCACCACTTGAGGCCCCACCGTGTGGGTCCCCATCACAGTTCACCCCAGACAGCCCAGGTCCTGCACAGAACCGGGTCAGGGCTCACCTGCTGGTGTCCCCCTCTCAGAGAGTTCCTTCTGGTTGGGGTTCTGGGTGTCACTTTCGCCTCTGAGCAGGAGTTGGGAGGTGCCCACCTGGAGGCTCTGGAGTTGAACAGCAAGGATTCAAATCCCTGCTCTGGCCCTGGCCAGTTTGGCTAATCTGTTAGAGCGTCGGCCCTCGGACTGCAGGGCCTCGGGTTCGATTCCCGGCCAAGGGCATGTACCTGGGTTGCAGGTTCGATCCCCTGCCCCTGTTAGGGTCATGTGGGAGGCAACCAAAAGATGTGTCTCTCTCACACAGATGTTTCTCTCTCTCTCCCTCCCTCCCTCCCTCCCTCCCTCCCACTATATCTAGAAATGAATGGAAAAATATCCTCAGGTGAGGATTAACAATAAGAAAAACGATATTTTATTCAACAATAAAGATTCAACAATAAAGATAACAAACAAACAAGATACAAATCCCGGCTCTGCCCAGCAGCTCATGGTCATGCACGAGGAGGCCTTTGGATCTGTGTTTTACGTCCTCGTCTGCCTCGGGTCAGACCTGCGGTCACCGGTCACTGCGAGCCGGGACGCGTCGCCGTAAAGCGGAAATGATGGCACTCCACACCGCCTGGGTTGTGGCAAGAACTGAGAGCCCACGGGTAGCACTTCACACTGTGTGTGGCACACGGGAAGCACCCAATAAATATGAGCTATTACCATTAAATGATGCTTATTTAATAAGGACGGAGTTGTGGGTTTTATGAGAAACAAAGTAGGTCCGTCTGCTGCTTAGTCCTCATCCCTCCGGGAAGCCAGACCACTAGCTCGTAAATGCCGGGCATGGCGTCCACCTGGTGGCCGCATCCCCAAATCTCTCATCAAAAACCTTGGAGGAAATGAAAAGGCTTGTAATTTATAAACCGAGGCTTCTCGAGGGGGCGCGGGGGACGGGGAGGGCGGGCCACGCGCCGCGGGCAGCTGGCGAACAAAGCCGCGCTTTGTCCCGCCGCCGCGCTTTGCTTTTTGTCATAATATTTAATTAATTTTGAAATTTCAAATCACATTAAAGGAAAGTGTGAGACATTGACATGTGTTGAAGAAGGGAGCATGGGCTTTAAGGTTGGGGAGCCATCTATAACCTATAAAACGCGGCAAAGCTCACAGGAACGTCCCAGCTTCGGGCAGGCGTGGTGCCCGCACCTCTGCCCACACCCCCCCCCCCGTACCTCTGCCCCCCCCTCGCCCCTCTGCACCCCCACCCCCCTGCCCGCACCTCTGCCCACCCCTCTGCCCCCGCCCCTCTGCCCGCACCTCTGTCGCCCCCCCACCTCTGTCCCCCCGCCCCCCTGCCCGCGCCTCTGCCCCCCCCGCCCCTCTGCCCGCCCGCACCTCTGCCCGCACCTCTGCCCCCCCCGCCCCTCTGCCCGCACCTCTGCCCCCCCCGCCCCTCTGCCCGCACCTCTGCCCCCCCCGCCCCTCTGCCCGCACCTCTGCCCCCCCCCGCCCCTCTGCCCGCACCTCTGCCCCCCCCGCCCCTCTGCCCGCCCCTCTGCCCGCACCTCTGCCCGCACCTCTGCCCGCACCTCTGCCCCCCGCACCTCTGCCCGCACCCCTGCCTGCACCTTTGCCCGCACCTCTGCCCCCGCCCCCCTGCCCGCCCCTCTGCCCACCCCCCTGCCCGCACCTCTGCCCCCCCGCAGCGCCCACCCATCCCGGGGGCGGGGGCAGGTGGCCGGCCCAGTGGGGACAGGCTGGCACCGCACAGGGCGCTTCTGTGTTCTGATTCCTTCCTTTGCTCGAGGATGCTGATGAGCGAAACTGGAACACGAGCTCCTTAAAGCCGTTTGAAACACCGTGCGCCTTCACCCCCGGTTGTCGCCATCCTTTGGAGGCCGGGCAGAGATCCTTCATTCGTTCGGAGAAGCCCCTTTGCCACGCTGGCTAAATAAAACCCCTCTGTGGATCTTTTCCCCGGTTTTAATTGTATGTACACTAATGACTTCATGAATTGTTACAAAGTGAAAGGTTGCTTGTAAACGAATCACACAGGATGTGCTCTTTGGGGTCTGCCTTTGTCCCACACGATGTTAGGGAGACGCGTCATCCCCGGCGTCGGGTGGTGGTGCCGCTCAGACGGTCTCACTGCTGTGTGCTATCCACTGGGTGGTGTCATGACTGGAGACATCCCGGTGGAGGTGGGCATGTCCTCACAGGATTGGCCCCAGAGACGGGCATGTGACTTCTGTAGGCCAGTTGGAATTTCCCAAACTGGAAGCAGATAGTCCCTCTCTTCCTCATGGGAAGTGGTCTGTCAATAGCACACCCTGGAGTCAGGCCCTCCGTGCCCAGTCCTGGCTGGGTCGCTTACTAGCTGTGGGATCTGGTACCAGTTTTTTCATCTGTAAAAGCATGAATCCCATAGAGTTATTTCAAAGATCAACTAAATACTTAGAACCAGGCTATGGTTCTATTATGTATTATTTAATTTATTAAATGCTATGGTGGGTTTTATTCTTGGATTGTGACCTGTAAAGTGTAAGGCTGTGGTGGTCCCTAGCTGCCTGCAGGACAGTCGCTGTGTTACTGAGCTTCTCTGCACGCAGCTCATCTGTCATGCCTCTGAGCCTTTGCACATGCAATTCCCTCTTCCTAATCCATCATCTTCCTTTCATTCTCACGCAAACTCCCACCCCTCTTTCATGTCTCAGCCCCAAAGGACCAGTGTACCTGTTTCTATTCTTATAAAATATCGTCCCCATCCCTGCTTCCATCACGGTACCTCAGCAGCTCTCAAAGCGTGGGCTGCAGACCCCTGGGTGTCCTCCTATGACGTTCTTTCCCTTCCCACTGCTGATGTTTGCACTGATACAAAGCGATGGTGAGGGAAACTAGCTGCTTTCCCAAGAACTGAGGCGGTGACACCAAACTTTGGGCTATTCGTCACCACATACTCATTTTTTTTTTTTTTTTTTTTTTAGAAAGCCAATTTCACTTAAGCATGCCTTTGAGTGGGCAGTAAAATGTGTTAATTTTGACCCTTGAATGCATGTATTTTTAAATTTCTGGGTGACCAAATGGGAACTACGCATGAAGCACTTCTAAGGACACTGAGGCAGGATGGGTGTCTCGAGGAAGAGCACCTGTGCAGAGGGCCACCTGTGCGGGGTGGCACCTGTGTGGAGTGGCGAGCTGAATCAGCTGCCTTCCCCCTGGAATACCATTTTCACTTGAAGGAACAGTGACAGACCATGGTTATTCAGACTTGGGTTTTGGCAGACATTTTCTTGAAAATGAATAAAAAGAGCTTGTCATATCAAGGAAAATAACTGTCAGTACTTGTTGTCAAAGATAAAATTTGAACTTTCAAGTAAAAATTAGAATTTCAGAAGACATGTATCTGCCGCCATGAGTGCAATAGCTTCCCACTTCGAGACTTTCCTGTGAGATGGGAGGAGGTAATGACTGGATTGGGCCAGAATCTCTCTCTCTCTCTCTTTTTTAATTTTTAAAAAATTTTAGATAAAGAGAGGGAGGGAGAGGGGGGCAGAGGGAGACCGAGAGAGAGATTGATTTGTTGTTCCACTCATTTATGCATTCACTGGTTGCTTCTTGTATGTGCCCTGACCAGAGATCGAACCTGCAACCTTGTATTGGGCTGATGCTCTAACCAACTGGGCTACCCGGCCAGGGCAGGTTTCTCTCTCTCTTTTTTGCAGCATCTTACAAGTTTTTTCAATTGCAGTTTACATTCCATGTTATTTTGGATTGGTTTCAGGTGTACGGCATAGTGGTGAGACGATCATACACGTTACAAAGTGTTTTCCCTGATATTAGTACCCAACTGACACCATACATAGTTATTACAGCATTATTGACTATATTTCCTATGGTGTTACATCCTCGTGACCATCCTGTACAGATTGGAAAATCTGTACTTCTCAATCCCTTTACCTTTTTCACTCAGTCCCCCAACCCGCTCCCTGCTGGCAATCGTCAGTCTGCTCTCTGTGTCTATGAGTCTGTTTCTGTTCTGTTTGTTTACATTGGTCTATAGATTCCACATACAAGTGAAATCATATGGTGTTGTCTTTCTCTGACTGTTATGTTGCCCTCCCCCTCTCCCAATACTCATTCCATCCCAGCCATCATCTTCCTCCCCCACGACTAAGTGCCGCTAGGGATTGGACAGACAAGTTCACCTGGGGAGGAGCAGGGCTGAATTCCAGAACAACGGCCTTGGGGAGAAAAGCCCTGCTGGTTGGGTGATCTCTTCGTCTGGGGATCCAGGAGGGGTTTGGGTTCTAATGATGGGAGGCCGGTGCCCTGGAGGGCTGACGGGACAGACCGGTGAGACAGGCCAGCCTTACCCGGGATCACACCCTCGTTTCTGCCTAGAATCCCAGGTGGCGCGGCCGCTGTGAGGAGAGGAAGTGTAACAGCCGCATTCTCTTCCACTTCCTGTGGGCAGAGGGTTATTGTTTTGCATGTGGTTGTATTTGAAGCCGCAATTAGGAAGGAAGCTTAGGGCCCACCATAATCTCACATCATTAGTTTAAAGGGGAATACATCTCTGTCCGCCTTCAATGAATCATAGAAAAGTATTTATATTAAGTTCTTATTGATAGCTGATTAATATTACTCTTTGGCAATTACTGTGAAATAGCTTTGAAATTCCCTTTTGAGGAATATTTTTTTAAGACATCAGAAACTCGTATGTCTCATTCTTTCTTTGCTTTAGAAATTTTTATACATATTATTTTGAAATAATTTTAGACTTAATAGAAGGTGCAGAAATAGTACAATAAATTCCTCTATCTCGGTTCCCCAGCTTCCCCCAGTGGTAACATTTCATGTAACCACAGCATGCTATCAAAACCAGGAAGCTGATGTTAGTTCAATGCTATTAACTGAACTACAGACCTTATTTACTCTTACCACAAACCATTCCTCATGCCACCCTTCAGAGTCACACTCCGTTCATCTTTAAAGTATATATTTTATTTTAATGAACATTATACTTCATAAAAATGTCTATGATTAGCATCACCGGGGCCTAGCACAGTGCTGTGTGTGCAGTGCACTGTGTGGAATTTAAGGTGAAAGGCTTGGCTATGAAAGCTGACCCGTGGCTCACTTGCTGTGTGATTTTAGGCAAGGAACACAACCTCTCTGGGTCTCGGTTTTATCACCTATAAAATGAAATCAATACTAGCCGCTTGGTAGAGATGCTGTATGGGTTGGACACAAGCACACGCATGTCTGTCCTGTCACCGGTGCTCTGCCCTGGGTCAGCAACTTACCCTGCTCCCCCAGGAAGCAGACTCCGAGATGGGGACCGCTTACAGGATCGACACCCGTGAACTGAGAGACACAAGGTGGGACAGAGGGAAGAGCTGAAGCACAGCGCAGTGGCCACACAGGGCCTCGGAGGATCATCTGGGAGATGGGACGGCCCTGATGTGGAGTGGGGCAGGCCTTTGTATTGCTGTACCTGTCACTGTATGGGTGCTGCTCTTGGGTGGGGGGTGTAACCTGGGGTAGAGTGGCTCCCTTTAGCCAAGGGCAAGGCCTGAGGACTGACTCAGCTGGGAGCCTCAGCAGCAACCCTCCCTGCAGCGGGGGTGGGGGTGGGGGGGCTGGAAACGAGTGCCTGGCACTGCAGGGGGCGTGGGCTGCCTGGCACTGCAGGGGGCGTGGGCTGCCTGGCACTGCTGGGGGTGGGCGGGCATCCCAGCCTCTGCTGTAGTGACTGTAATGGCTATGCGTCTGCGGAAGGGGACATCAGGAGGGGAGGCAGTCCCAGATTTGCCATCCTCCCCACATGTCCATTGCATTAAGCCCAGGCATATGTGAATGGCTTGTTAACTCCAGAAAAAGCTGTTTCCTTTTCTCTCGACATCTTTTGGAAGAGCTCATTTGGGAAAGAGAAAAAAGCAACGGATCCCTCTCTTCCTTATAGCTGCTGAAGGGAATTTCCTAAACTCCTCCTTGCCAGCCCCATCAAAGATCCCCATCCTGTACAGTCCTGCCCTACGTAAGGACTGCCTTGAAGCGAGCTTCGGAGACAGACTTTTGATGAGTTTTCAAGAGAGCCCTTGTTGGCCTGCCGGGACGCTGGTGTCAGTGACACTGCAAGGTGCTGTGTTTGTTCAGTGATGGCTGGGAGCCTCCTGGACGCCTGACGCGAGCGGAGGCCACGCGGTTCCAGAGGGGAGACCCCGTGTCCAGCTGGATCCCCTCCTGCGCCTTCTTCCCCACGCAGGGCGCTCCGAGGTGGGATAAACACGGAGAAAGCGCCCCCCTGAGGAGCGCAGTGCGGTTCCGAGTACTCAGTGGATGCGGGTTAAGACCCTGATGGGTTCATATCTCAACCCGATCAGTGCAGTTGGTGTAAACATCATGAATCCTGTCCGCTTTTGTAAGGGAAAGACCCTTTGTGGTAAGGGGAAGCACATCAGGAGTTTGGGGTGAACAACTGAAACACGTTTTCCTGATTTGTTAAGTCTCTTTGGAGCGAACTTCTTTGGCTAGTTATCCAAGTCCCCCAGGGGACTTAAAGGCGCACGTCACCCCGTCTTCTCGCTGGAGGGAAGGTCTGTGGGGCAGGAGCCGGATCTGATTTCCCTTCGCGTCCCCAGAGGGCCCAGCACAGATACAGCTGGTGACTAATAAACGTTGGAGACGGAATGGACCCTTATTAATGGTGCCAGAGAGTGAAGATAGAGCTAATCAGCAGAGATGAACACCACCAATTAGTCCCATTAAAGGCAGCAGGGTTTTGACGGTTACCTCAGAACCTGGGTTCGTTCCTGGAAACCGCTGGGCAATTGTCCCTTTTAAACCGGAGTCTCTGGTGAACCCATCTAATGGGTGGCTGCAAGCTCCTGGTCTGGGGGTCAGGAGGCCTGGGCTCAGACACCTTCCCAGCTCCGTGACCTTAGAGAAGTGTCCAGACCACCTTAAGGCACAGTTTTCTCAACAGCTAAGTTGGTTGGTCCAACACCACCTCTCACAGGGCTTGTTTTTAGGTCAGATGAGCTCATGGCTGAAAAGTGTGGGGCTTACCCCAGGTGCTTAATAAATGGTGACTGTCATTATCATCCCCAGAGGAACCATATCCTGTCATCCAAATCAAGATACTTTGACAGTGGATGGGAGGCCTGAAGACAATTAGAAGGATAACTTTTCCGGAAGATTTACTTATGGATCCACTCATTGGTATCTTATATCGGTGGACCTATAAAATGGTTCTACTCAGGAACTATTTTCAAATATGAAATTCTTTTGAAGATACAGATATATCTGTGTACATTAAAGCAAATTTGAAAACTTTTCTTTATGCTGATGATCTGAGTGTTAAAAAGATGTAAGCAGAATGTAATTTCTGATATACCCAGGGTGGGCGAAAGTAGGTTTACAGTGGTTTGTCTGGAAAATTATACAATAATTTAGAAATATGTAAGTATGTTTTGCATACTTACAACTGTAAACTTACTTTTGCCCCACCCTGTATTTATGTACTGTACCCAGTTTCTTAGCCGATCTGTCACGGTATTTTTTTTTTTTTATCCTCACCCGAGGACATTTTTCCATTTTTTGTTCAGACATAGTGGAAGGGAGAGAGAGGAAGAGAGAGAGAGAGAGAGAGAGAGAGAGAGAGAGAGAGAGAGAGAAACATCAACGTGAAAGGGACACATTGAGTGGCCGCCTCCCACACGACCAACCAGGGCCGGGGACAAACTGCAACTGAGGTACATGCCCTCAGTGGAAACCGGACCCGGGTCCCTGTGGACCGCAGGCCGACACTCTAACTGCTGAGCCAAACTGGCCAGGGCACGCTTTTTTTTTTAATCCTCACCCGAGGATATTTTTACATTTTATCTTCAGACAGAGTGGGAGGGAGAGAGAGAGAAAAATTGATGTGAGAGAGACATATGGACTGGTTGCCACCCACACAACCCCAATCGGGGCCGGGGATGAACCGCAACCAAGGTATGTGCCCTTGGCTGGAATTGAACCTGGGACTCTTTGGTCCACAGGCCAATGCTCTAACCACTGAGCCAAACCAGCCAGGGCTGTCATGGTATTTTTATGCAGAATGTATTTCTCAATAATTGTATTATTTATTTTTTATTTTTAAATGTTTCCACAAAATTGTCTACATTTTGGGCTTAATAAATTTGAAATTGCTGATATTTTTATTGACTTCTCTCTAGACCACAATATATTTAACCGAGAAAATACTCTCTCTCTACAGGTATTGAAGTACTTGGCAAGCTGAGAGCAATTCTGTTAAATTAAGGCTATTCTTGATGATAATTTTTAAAACTATGGAAATGTGTCAATAATTCAGTCCAAGTATTTCCAGGCAATTTGGCCTTTATTCAGACTACCTTTCTTTGACAAATGTTTTTATGATAACTTGTCAAATAAGTGGCCTATATTTATGATTCTTTTGAATGGTTTCTCATATTTAGATGATTCAAAATGGTAGGTCTTCTCAATTACATCCCGTTCTGGGACAGAATCTAAATTTATCCAAATAAAAATAGGAGCTCCATCAAAATATTCTTCTTACGGGTTGAGATCATCCAGGGCACAATGATAGAATTTCAAAATTAAAGCTTGTACTTTATTAAAGCACTCATTGTACCTGCCCCGCACTTCTACAGGATACATTCCAGCGTTTTCCTGTTTGCAGAACTGGCCTCAGGGCTTGTGACTTGTGCAGCAACACGGAACCAAGTACGATGCCCGCACTTGGTTGATTGCCCTGCTGTTTCCATCTAGGGATTCTTCATTTTGGAACAAGGGATTGCATTTGCATTCGCACTGGGCTCCACAAATTATGTTGCTGGTCCTGCCTGTTTGTCAGCTTGGTTTTCAACGATTATAATTTTCTAGAAGCTTCAAAAGCTGAATTAAAAAAATTCATTCACTCAATACGTTGAAGATTTCCAAATGATTTTGAACAAAATACAGCTAAAATTCAGAACATTGTAGGAGAATTAGATTGATATTAACAAAGTAGGTTATCATAAAGACTCAGATATTCTAAGGCAATTGGTAGATAGGAAGGAGAATTTTGTGATCCACTCTGTGTGTGTGAGACAATTCAGCTTCCACTTCCATTGGTAGCCTACCAGAGCTCATTTGCACAAAAGTACTAATTAGAAATGTCCCACTACACAGTTCAAGTATATTTCTGCTCCACAGGTTCTTAATTTTATAACAACATTGTTTCTACCAGGATTCTGGTCATGGAAATGTATCATCTAAAAACAAAGTTCTTCAGTGATGAACTTTTAAACTGGATATATAATAGTAATCAGAATAATGTCAGATTTTTCAGCTTGGACAGAAGAAACTTTCCAAAGTTTTAATTTTATTCCATGAATTTGGTTTTAGAATTAACAAATGTCTCATCTGAATCATCTGATGACCCCGATAGGAGGCTGGTGTCATATCACTGGTCCCACAGTTCAGCTTCTGCCGATGGAGACTCATTAGCAGCTAATACTTCATTTTTTGTGCGTGCACAGGAACATTTGGAATTGAAAATGAATAAAGTTGTTTAGAAGAACCGTCATTGCATCTAAATGAAAAATTAAGCCTTGCGGAGTGATGTGCAAACATACCTAGGGCAGCTGCTTGTGTTCAGTCATCGCTTTTAAGTGTGGTTTACGTCAAGTAACTACTAACTTTGGAAGTAAATCTGGTGCTTCTTAGCAAATTTGTGTTTTCTGGTTTTCAGGGAGGCTAGGTGTCAACCCATATTTTATGCAAGTTATAATTCAAGTCCAACATTCATATTTGAATTTTTCCCTAAAAATGTGTTTTGATCTTTTCAAGATGATTGCTGCTGAAAGGTTTTTTGCAAGAGAAAACTACGTTACCCAACAATACAATAAATAAACGTCGTAGATACACTGTACAGAAAATGACAAAATCACTGTGAGCGAGAATATTCAAACAACCGTCTGTGCGCTCCATGACGGGGCTGCTCAGCCTCCACTTCGCGCACACATTTCACCTGCACCTGCCTACACGTTCCCACGTTTCCCACGGGTCCTGCTGGTGTGTGGCCAGGACCTCCCAGGCCACAGCGGGGACTAGTGCAGGTGGCTGGCAGCAAGCTCTCTCACTACCACGGAGTCCCCGGGACTGGTGGCTGGGCACCCTGTATTTTATGCTGTCCATCAGATGGGGTGTTGGTTGTGCCTTATCAGGGAAGAGTTGGGGAAAGGAAGAAGGACACTGCTGGTCATCCTCGGATCTCACCAGGAGGAAAAATTGAGAACTCAGTGTATGCACAAGTCTCTTCGCTACTGTTCAAGATTGCTGGAGGCCGGGAGTGTCACGGGGAGGTCCCCATCCCAGAGTGTGCAATTCCACTGTTACTAATAGTGTTCTGTTTTAATGCTCTACAAGTAACTTTTCTACCTATTGTTTGTAATCCTCACCCAAGGAGGTTTTTTATTGATTTTAGAGAGAGAGGAAGGGAGAGAGGGAGAGAGAGAGAAACATCGATGTGAGAGGGAAATGTCGATCGGTTGCCTCTATATGTGCCCCCGGGGGTAGAACCCACGACCTAGGTATGTGCCTGACTGGGAGTCGAACCCACAACCTTTCAGTGTAAGGGACAATACTCCAACCGACTGAACCAACTGGCCAGGGCTATTTTTTTTTTAAAATCAAACATCTGATATATGTTAACCTGCCCAAGGCTGTTCTGGAAAAACCTGGACATGTGGTCACCCTGATTATCAATCGACTTCCTGATGAAATATAATATTGTTCTACTTTTAGAACAACTTCTACATAATAACAAGGACCCATCGTTCAGATGTGGAGGAACGCGTCAGATTGGCACACGGGACCACGCAAAGCTGCAAGACGAATGGCCGCTCAGTGGGCTCAGCTGTGTGTCCCAACTGAGCCCTCCTGGAGCCAGATCCCAGGGACAATGTCTGATCATTCTGTCACTGGTCTGGAGTGATTTGCAGAAAGCAAGCTGAATTCTTGAGGGGAAAGGAAACCGGGCAATTAGTCTTACTCTTGATTCTTAAGCCCAGGTCCTACATAAGTTTGGGCCTACCACACTGAAATCTTTTAACTGTGCCCCAAGTGAAGTTCTGGATGGCACCACGTTTTTTGTTTGCTTCTTTGGAGGGGACGGCGTGAGAAGTGCAAAGGTGGATTGGACACCAGCTCTATGCAAGTTGAGTAAACCTTAAGGTCGGAGGCTTCATCACCTGTAAAATGGCCCTCACTGCATGGGCTGCCAACACATCTGGGTCAGAACAGCTGGGAGCAATTTTCAGTTGGAAAAATAACTTATGTGGAAAAGCAGCATACACTTTCATCATATACTGGCTGGTTGTAAACTAAGGTCACATCAGGGAGAAATGCTAATGGCTTGTTTTTCTGTTTGGTCGTGGCCAGATATTTCTGGGGCCCATAAGGCATACATTTCCCAGGAACAGGTCATCGAAATAAAACGAACTGGATCACCTATTACCTTTCTTGAGTCCTTTACTAGTGGATTTTGGGAAACAGATGCTAAATGTTTAACCAAACTCATATACAGCTTTGTTAGGGCTTTCCCCCAGCAGCCTGATTTACACAATGTGCTAGTAGAAAAAACGTATCAGAGTAAACAAGTATGACCAAATGCCGATTAAAGCTGTATTTTTAAATATCAAATAATGCCATATGGACTTGGGTGACCTGGTCACTGTGACGGGCGATGTCCAGATAGGAGAAAACAACGGAGAAGGCTTGTCCAGAAACAGAGTAAAACCATATTTTAAATTTGGAATTGCTTCCAGTTTTGTTTTTTCTCACCCAAGGACATTTTTTTTTTTTTTTGCATTTATCTTGAGATAGAGCAGGAGGGGGAGAGAGAGAGAAACATTGATGTGAGAGAGACATATCGAGTGGTTGGCACCCACACGACCCCAACAGGGGACAAACCGCAACCGAGGTACGTGCCCTTAGCGGGAACCGAACCCGGGACTCTCTGGTCCACGGGCTGACGCTCCAACTGCTGAGCCAAACCGGCCAGGGCTGGAATTGCTTCTAGTTTTAACCAGCAGATATCCTGCTCCCTTCCTGGTTTAGGAGGCAGGAAGCGTGAGTGGACCTCAATCCACAGCGTGTTTGAGAACCAGAACTACACGTGGTACCTGTAAACACTACCTGGGCTTGGACCCTGTCATCTCCGAAAGTGCTTTGGTTGGCCCCAAAGGCAGGATAACAGGTTAGTTTTTTACAGTCTCATCTGACCTTCTTTAAATGTCTTCTGAAACCTGCTTTTTAAAAAACTGGTAGTAAAACATACATAGCATAAAGTTTACCACTTGAAAATCATTTTCAAACGTTTAATTCAGTGGCATTAAGCACATTCACGATATGGGTAACCATCACCGCGGTCTCTTTCCAGAACTTCATTTCTAATTTTCTAAGCTTCTCCAGGACACCGCACTTAAGCAGAAAGAAGGAGAAATACGTGATTTCGCTTTCAACCGAGATCAATGAGCAATTGTTTGTTTGCTTTGTTCCTGCCTGGGAAGGAAGACAGTTACCGAGACAGCTCTTGTTAGGGGTGTCTGGATCTGTCCGCGGGTCTGCTTAACCCTTTTCTGAACTCTGCTTTTATTCTAGGATGGTTGTAAACCAGGGAAAAGCTACACAAATCTATACATGCTCTAAAAAGGAATTTCAGCAGGACGATGCCTGGCAGGGAGCTGAGAACTTGATCATATTCACGTACGGAAGCCACAAAGCCATCCAAGCCCCGCAAAGGTCAGGTCGGACTGTGTGTTACTGCACAGGGGGACAGATGGGAGTTGAGTGTCCAAACGTCTGCAATTCAAATTGGGGAAGGGTGTTATTTAAAATAAAGATGCTTGTGAAATAAAATCTTGGGATATGCAGGCATTGAAGGAAATTAACAAAACAAAGACTGAGCAACTTCAGACGTGCAGTCTCCCCGAAGCCTGTGATCTTCAGATCTAGCCACTTCGGTGCTTACAGAACATTTATTTCTTCTAAATAGCCCATATAAACGTCCACGCAGACCCCCTGACCCGCCACTGCCCACGGTGAGGTAGCAGTGAAGCCCTGTTGAAGTCCTGCTTGGACTATTTATGGTCCAGTCCTGGACCCATCTCTTCTGTTTGGACATCATGGTTGCAAAGAAGCTCAGAATTGATAGGTTTAATTGTAAATGTCCCGTAAAGAGAAAAATGGAAATGGGACTATTCGTTTAACTTAATTTATTTCATGAATCAAATAGAGAGATCCGTCATTATAATTATATGTAACAGAAATATGGCAAAATGTTAACATTTGCTAAATCTTTATAACTGTGGTGTTGGTTTTATTATTAGGCTCTGTACTTTTTCTGGCTCTACTATGACCAAAGTAAATAAATACAATTTATAGAATTAACAAAGCAGGAGACATCATCCCTCCGGGGGAGGCAGAGGAAATGTCAACACGGTGTTAATTTAGAGTTGGCTGGGGTTCCGAGAATCAAGTTGCTTCGAAACTCCGAGCAGTCTTATCTGCGCATCTTTTGAAAAAGGCTTAATTGTTGTGTCCAGCCCACAGGCCATCTCATCGCATTGCTCCAGGGACACTGCGGTTTACAGTGAAAGGACATTTTCAACAACTACTAAAGATTGTCCTCGAGTTGGCTGGTTGGGAAACTATGGTGAGTGGATTCAGAACATAAATTGTTCTGATTCTTTCGAGCTTTGAGACTTGGGACAAAGTAATGAATAACCCTTGGTAATGAACATGCCCTGTTTATTTTTAGTCCTTTTGAATGCAATCAAGGAAAGGAAAGAAGTGCTCAGAAGGCCCCCCAAAGGCTCCTTGGCACTCACCAAAGCAGCCAGACCATGAATAACACAGTGGGGGTCTATGGCTAAGTCCTATTTTTGTGTTATTCAATAACGCTAGGAAACATGGTTTAGTTCAAAGCGTTATTTCTCTTCAAGCGTCTTCACGGAGCTTTTGGTAATACTAGAGCAATTTCAATGTACCAAGTGTCTTTGAGTAGTTGTCTAAGGGGATAAAGGTAAGAAAAAGAAAAGGGCAGACAGAGGGCATCTGACCGCAAAGACCGAGCATTTCATTGGTTTGTGGAAGAATTCCTTGGCGAGAACCTCTGGGAAATGGGGTGCTTTATGGCACACATGTTCTTAAACACAAAGAGGCCTTGGGGATGCTGCATTAGTGAGGATGCTTACAGCTGCAAGTAACCACAGGCCTCACTCAGGATGGCTTAACCCATGAGGGGTTTATGATCTCGCATCACACGTTCTAGCGGAGGCGTGCCCAAGGCACGGCAGAGCCCTGGCTGCACTTCTCCATGGACTTCTGGATTTGCCCTCTTCTCCGTGTTGGCTTCATCCGACAGCAGCTCCGAGAGTCACGTCCATTCACAACAGTGTCTGTGGTCTTCAGCCCCGGCCTTGGCTGGGAACACACATTCATTAGAGAAGCCCAGGAACGGACTCTTGCCACGAGGAGCTGCCGGCACCAGCTGCCACTGAGGATAGCTGAGGCTGACAAGGCTGAGACAGGTGCTATAAAAGACAGCGCAAAGGGCCGGCTGGTGTGGCTCAGAGGACTGAGTGTCCTCCCATGGACTGAGAGGTCCCGGTTCGATTCCCCATCAGGGTACTTCCCCAGGTTGCAGCCGATCGATGTTTCTTTCTTTTTTTTTTTTTTTTTATCCTCACCTGAAGATATTTTTGTATTTATCTTCAGATAAAGTGGGAGGGAGGGAGAGAGAGAGAGAGAAAAACATCAATGTGAGAGGGTCACATCGACTGGTTGCCTCCCGCAGGACCCCCACCAGGGTCGGGGATGAACCGCAACTAAGGTACGTGCCCTTGACCAGAACCGAACCTGCAACTCATTGGTCCGCGGGCTGAGGCTCTAACCGCTGAGCCAAACCGGCCAGGGCTCGATGTTTCTTTTTTATATCATTGTTTCTCTCTCTCTCTTCTCCTCTTTCTGAAAAAAAAATCAGTAAAAACGTATTTTGAAAAAAAGTAGCAAAGGGATGTGCAACAGCAACAGATAACCCCCGTTCTTGAGGAGGACAGCCACCTTCGGTCACTGTCTTCTGACTTCCGAGGTGCAGCCACCAGCGAGTCCCGTGCAGACAGCTCAGTGCGCCATGGATTGCCCCTTGGCACGATCCCGAGGACACTCTCTGCTCGGCAGTGGTCTGAGATGGAAGAGGCTGCTCTCGGTAGGCACACACTTTCACATGCACGCAAAGCACCGCCTTACATCGCTGTGACAGAAGCATCACGAGAGCCTGAATTTTGTCTCGTTCACCCCTGGGCCAGCTGTGCCTAGACCAGTGACCAGCACGCAGCAGCCTCCATCACGGCGTGTCCAGAGAATGAGGAATGGTAGAGGCGGTGCAATTCACCAGTTACGAGACATCTGGAGAGAGAGAGAGAGAGAGAGAGAGAGAGAGAGAGAGAGAGAGAGAGAGGAGAAACCTGGGTCTGAAGGCCAACCCTGTCATTTGCTAGCTGTGGAATACTTTTTGTGTGTCAGTTTCCTCTTTGGTAAAATGAGGACAGTAGAGAATTCTTCATCAGGGTGTTGTGAAGAGTCAGTGAATGAAGACATGTAGAAATACTTGCTCAGAACAGTGTCGGGCCCACAGTAAGCCCTCAGGAAGTGCCAACTCTATCATTACTACTACTACTAAGTTCTCAATTTCTCAGTTTCCCCATTCGTCAAATGGGGATAATAAAAGGTATCCCATTTTGAGGAGTAAATGAGACAGTGTTTGTTCCTTCTTCGTAATGTCAGGCATGGTGTTAAGAGCTTGGTCAAAAGTCATTGTAATTCCATATCTAGTCTCACTGCTTTTTATTTTGCAGTTATTTGTATCTCCTAATATATTTGGTCCCCACAACAAAATAGAGAACGGGTCAAATATTATGCCCTTTTTACAGGTCAAGGAACTGAGGTACCAAACAATTAAATGTGCCTCTCAGGACTCACTCAGTAGGTAATTGGTAGAGCCAGAAGTCAACACAGCAGTTGTCTGATGCTTTACCATGTAGATTTTCCACATTTTTAATGTTTAAGCAAAGGCTTTTCAGGGCTAGAGAGGGACTTCATTGAGCAAATGTATAATCTTGGCTCAGGAATGGAGGTCTTATAAAGGCTAATGTGAAAGATTTCTAAGTGGGATAGTTCAGGGAAAGCAGGAGGACGGGATCAGGATAGGAAATAACATGTTGAAAGAGATATTCTGAAGGGGGGAAGGTCAGAATGAATCATGTGTTACTGGGTTAGAGTGGAGACTTCAGTATGAATCACGTTTAGTTTATTATAGGTACAGATGATTACAGATAAAAAATTTGCATTTATGTGTAGATACATGAGTATACAATATACATTTCCTGGCTGTCAGCTGAGAGGGTCTAGAAGCAACAACATCCCAGCAGCATGAAGCACCGCCAGCTCTAAATCTTGGTTTCTAAAACCTTCCTGCAAGAAAAGGAAACTGGCAGTCAGGTATACCAGAACTCTCTGTGCTGTTTTGCAACATGTTAGAAATGTACAACTATTGCCCTGGCCAGTTTGGCTCAGTGGTGAGAGCGTCGGCCCTCAGAGCAAAGGGTCTTGGGTCTGATTTCGGTCAAGGGCATGTACTTGGGTTGCAGGTTTGATCCCCCACCCCAGATGGGGTCATGCGAGAGGCAATCAATCGGTGTGTCTCTTTCACATCGATGTTTCTGTCTCCCTCCCTTTCACTATATCTAAAAAAAAAAAAATCAATGGGAAAATATCCTTGGGTGAGGATTAACAAAAACAAAAACAAAAAAAGAAAGAAAGAAATGTACAACTATTATAACATTTACAGTTTAGTAAAATTAAAACAATCAGGCTAGTAGAACAGCAACAATACCCCCCACCCCCACCCCCACCCCCAAGAAAAGCCGTGCAGAAGAAAAAGAAAACAGGATACAAGGGACAAATAGAAAATAAACAGCAAATGATGTATTTATGCCCAATCATATAGATTTACCCCTTAATTGTAAATGGCCTAAATACTCCCAATAAAAGCCAGATATTGTCAGATCGAATAAAACAGGTAAGATCCAGTATGTGCTGTGTACGTAAGAAACCACTTTACATAAAGACATTGGTTAAAATAAAGAGATGACCGCACATGCTAGTCAAACACTAAACGAGAGAAAGCTGGCATAGATGCCGTAATGTGAGACAAAGTTGAGTTCATAACAAGAAATATTACCAAGGATAAAGAGGAACATTTCATAATCATAAAGAGGGGAATTCCTCAAGAGGACATAACAATCTTTAATGTATATGCACCTAATAACAGAGCTTTGAAAAAAGACAAAGCAAAAGCTAAAAGGAGAATAGAGAAATAGAGAGTTTTAGTTGGAAATGTCAACACTCTTCTCTCAATACTTGATAAAACAAGTAGAATAAAGAAAATCAGTAAGAATACAGAAGATAAATGAAGATAGAGAAGACCTGATCGAAACTATCAATGTTCTTACCCAAAATAGCAGAATAAAGTGCATATCTTATAAATAGCATATTGATGGCTATCCCTTCTTTTTTATTTTCAAAAATATATTTTTTATTGATTTTTTTAGAGAGAAAGGGAGAGAGAGATAGAAACATTGATGTGAGAGAGAAACATTGATTGGCTGCCCCCTGCACGCCACCCACTGGGAATTGAACCTGCAACTGGGGCATGTGCCTTGACTAGGAATCGAACGGGGACCTCTCAGTCCACGGGACAACGCTCAAGCCACTGAGCCACACCAGCCAGGCTGTTACTTCTTTGTAGTCTAAAAATCTCTTCCTTTTAATTGAAATGTTTAGTCTCTATACTTGATATCATTTCTTTTTTTACAGAATCATATTTTTTAATTGAATTTATTGGGGTGACATTGGTTACTAAATGATATAGATTTAAGGTCTACAATTCTATAATATATCATCTGTATATTGTATTGTGTGTTCATCATCCCATCATGTGTCTTTCCATCACCATTTACAGGGTCACGTTTTAATTCCTGAATTTTACGGTCCAGCATTAATATCACCGCATGTACACAAATGGTGTAAAACAAGTACAGTGGTATTTGTAATACAAAATAAACATGTTTTATGGAAAAACTATACTTCATATCTACACAGACAGCCCATCTTTTCCAAACAACAAACTTAAAATTAACTACAAAATCTCCAGAACAGGGAAAACTGCTTCATTTTAAACTATTTCAAGAAAAATGGACCCATAACCCATTACAAGGGTGATCTGAAGACTGTATCTGGAATGACTATATTTAGATTTTTCCCTCAATGCATTAAATTGAAGTCTGGGGGATGTTTTTCTTAGCATTCTCTCGGATCATAGATGAGCAAACTAACATTAAAATAGTTACAGTTAACTTGCTCATTCTAAAAATAAAACCTCTTAACTATTTGTCTCAACTTATTTTAATTTCATTTGCATACGTGGAATGTGCTTTTACTCTTTTAAAAAAGCAGCTTTCCTATTACACCTTGTTTGTTTATGGAAAAACTTCCTGTGCGGCACACTGACTTTGACAATGAAGTCACTTCTTGGATCAAAATGGCCCCTAGATACTAAATTCCACTTAATTCAGCACTACTCTGTATATTCATCTTTATAAATTACACTTCACAATTGCCTGCAGCTCTGGAAAGAGAGACAATTTACTAACAAAGCAGAAAGGAACTTCAAAGTATCTTCCACAAAAGATTGTACTAGTAGGCAGCTGAAAACATTCTGTTCGGTCTGCTTCCATTTCTAGAGAAAATCATTTTGGAACACTACTGTCCCGATTCTTGGCCATCCGTTATCTCTAAAAGTGCTGATTTTACAGGTACGTTAACAAAACTGTCCATTTTGAATCCAGCTTGTTCGTTTTCATCAAAATACATACAAAAATTCCCGGTGCAGTAATACAGGGTGAGTTTCCCTCCAACTACAAAGAAAGGCTGAATTTCTGTTAAATCTTCAAAGAAATGGTTCCGACAGCTTAACTTCGTTTTTTATGATCGTTGAATTTGTTTTCCGTAATATTTCTTTTAAAAAGAGGCAACTGGTTAACAGAACAACGTGGTCGGCGCCATTATACAAGTAATGTTGTTATTGGGTTTTCATCTGAAGTTTTATAATTGTTTCTAGATCCATAGCCACCCTGGAGCAAACCTGCATTAAATGTTATTTTATCAACATTGTCCCTCCCCTAAAAGCATCCCAAAACCTGAGAATTTCCTTGCTGAGAAGCTATCTCCCAGGTTCTGGTTACTAACTTTTTTTGGATAGCCTGTAAGGCAAACCCCTTAATTACCAGCAGGCGATCAAATTCCTGGGAAGCCTGTTTGTTTTTTAAATCCTCATCCGAGGATATTTTTCCATTTTATCTTCAGATAGAGTGTGAGAGGGAGGGAGGGAGGGAGGGAGGGGGAGAGAGAGAGAGAGAGAGAGAGAGAGAGAGAGAGAGAGAGAGAGAGAGAGAGAGAAACATCGATGTGAGAGAGACACATCGATTGGTCGATTCCTGCACAACCCCAACCAGGGCCGGGGACCAAACTGCAACCGAGGTTCATGCCCTTGACTAGAATTGAACCGGAGACTCCTTGGTCTGCGGGCCGACGCTCTAACCACTGAACCAAACCGGCCAGGGCAGAAGCCTGATTTTTTACAGGACTCAAGTCTCCTAGCTGATATAACCAAACGTCTTTTGCTACTCCTTGTATTTTTGTAAGTTCAAGTGAGAAAGCTTTCTGCTTCAGATTTTCAGCTCATTGAATAGTTGCAGCGTTTCAGTTAGGTCACATGTTGAGGGTCCCCCGTAAATATTTTATGGCTTCCTAAGAGTCGGGTGTTCGCCAGTTGTGAAGGGCAGTGATCTGCGGTTAGAAGTGAGCTGCCCTCCCGAAACTCTGTCTGTTTTCTTTAGAGTCGAGTCCATTCTGCCGGAGGCTGACTGCTGTGTGTGCCTTTCTCTCTCCTGGGACACAGGGAGATGCTTCTTATGGTCACAGTCCTTGTCTTGCTCCTCCTGCCCGTGGCTCTCAGCAATCCTTCGGCAACTGCCTCCGTTCGTCGCTAACATGCAGTCCACAGAATGAAAAAAAGCTTTTAAACACTAGTTATTTAGTAAATCGGTAAGGAAAGTATGTCAAAGGTGCACAGCACCTAACCATCTCGATGTGTTTGCGAGCGCAACATCTCCTTTCATCTCCGACTGCTCTGGGAACTCAGTGTAACAAGTAGTAATGGTTCCATTAAACATGTCAGAAAACAACCCTGGGAAAGCTGTGACTTAAAAAGGGTCCCAGTGCAAATCATTGGCAGAATCACGTTGGGACCCGTTTCCTACTCTCTGTCCTTGCCGCGACACGGAGGCATTTTAGTTCATCTCGCTGTCCTACAGTGAAGGTACAGCCCTCGTTTTCCCAGGTGGGAGGAGGCCGGCACCCAGGCACCCGAGCTGTGCCACCCGGTGGCAGACTGTGCCAGCGAGGCCGTGACTGTGGCCTCCTGGGTGGAGGGTCTCAGTAGGACATTCACTCTGTAGATAACCCGAAAGGACACCCTGAGGTCTGAGCCGCAGCAGATAAACCGCCGTATCAACGTGGTCCGTTTCCCGAATGTAATCTCTTACTTGGGGTTTCTGTTGGGGGGGAGGGGGGAGGCTCCAGGTAGAGCGAGCTGCAGAAGCAAAGCCCTACTCTCGGGGGCCCAGGAAGACCCACAGAGCCCAGAGGAGGGGCAGGATTCTTGTTTCCTTTCGCGTCAGGGCTCTGCTGGTCCCTATGGAGCCCTCCCTGGAGGTTACTGGGATTCCCCTCCTCTCTGTGGCCTGTCACCCCTCTGTCTCCTCTGCCCTCAACCTCCTCCCCAGGACCCTCAGTTCTCTGTCGAAAGCACTCAGTCTGCAGGGTCAGCAGTAGGTTAGGTTCTCCCTACAAAAACCACCCCCCACTCTAATCACACTTATTTTGCAAATATTATCTACTCTTCTGCACAACTTCCGTGAATGATTGCGCTGTGTTTCAAGTCTTGGCTTCATCTTACAAAGGATACTTTCCCAGCAAAGGGCAGGGGGGTGGAGCGAGGGGAGGGTGAGAAGGAAGGAAACGCCACGCGGTCCCACTGAGAGTCTCGAGTGACCACGTGCCCCACTCTCCCCACTCATTCATTCAACAGACGTTTACTGAGGACTTGCCTTGGGGCAGGAACTATGTTATGGGATCTAAGTATGACTAGGATATAGTCACTGACCCAGAGGAGCTCATGGTTTAGAAAAAGAAACGGGTTTATTTTAAAGTGGGGTGGAATCACAGTGACAGAGCAATGCCCAGCGTGGCAGGGATGGGGAGCAGCTCTGGTCCCACGTGAGGCAAGGCTTCGTGGAGAAAGGGAGGCTTGAGCGGCCCCGTTTACAGCTGAGGAAACTGAGGCTCGGCAGACTCTGTGGCTGAATTAGACACTGAAACGCTGGCGAGGGGCGGGCGTTGCTGGCTTCATTTGCCACAAGAGCCTGGGGGTGATTGGAGTGAACCCGGGAACAGCACAGTCCCAGGAGGCCAGGAGAGC